>OV702290.1:426644722-436644722 GCA_916181665.1 Avena sativa
ATATTTGTTCACTTTAACCTTAACCACCTAAAGATGCTTATGATAGGGGAAATGAGAGCTGAAAGCTAATAAGTACCATAATTTTTGGAAGCTCTTTATGAGACTTGAATCCCTGCTTCCTTCTATGAAGGCCTTTCTTTTACTTTTATGTTGAGTCTCCATCTTCTATCTTTATGCACCTATTGAGAGAGCATAGTGGCCATTCTTAGTTTAATGTGCATTGTCCCAAGACTTGTTGATTTATTCATAACTTTGATATTGCTTGTTCTTAAACTACTTTAATCTAGTCACCCTTATGAACTTTGAAGGTGTCCTATGCATTTATGTTTTCTACACTATGAGGGACAAGCTGAATACCATTCTCATTATGTTTTCTATATGTGAAACAAACAAAGGTCTTTGAAGCATTGTTATTCATGAATCTTTTGTTTGTACCTTTTTCATGTTATAACATAGTTGCTATGTCTTATTGTTAGAACTATATCTTTCATGCTATGTTAAAGTACTATGATCCCAACTATCAATGTTCTACAAATACTTTGATCAAGTTTATGATGGTGCATGTCACCTCAAAAATTATTCTTTTTTATCACTTACCTACTCGAGGACAAGCAGGAGTTAAGCTTGGGGATGTTGATACGTTGCAAACGTATCTATAATTTTTGATGTTCCATGCTTGTTTTATATCTACTTTCTTATGTTTTGTCCACACTTTGGAGTATTTTTACACATTTTCTGGAACTAACCTATTAACAAGATGCCACAGTGCCAGTTGCCTGTTTTCTGCTGTTTTTGGTTTCAGAAAAGCTAGTAAGGAAATATTCTCAGAATTGGACCAGACAAAAGCCCAAGTCAATATTTCACCAGAAGGAACACAGAGTCTAGAGGGGAGACGAAGAGGGGAGCCAGGCCAGCCACACCTGGTGGTGGCGCGGCCAGCCCTAGCCGCACGACCAAGGGGTGTGGGCCTCCTGGCACTCCATCGACCTTGCCCCTTCGCCTATATATTGCCTCCGGGACAAAAACCCTAAGTATCCGATCAAAAATTCCACGAAAGAGTCTATAGCCACCTCCATCTCCATCCCTAGATCAGGAGGGATCCGAAGCTCTTCCCGACACCCTGCCGAAGGGGAGAGATCACCCTAGAGGCCTTCGTCATCACCATGACTGCCTCCGGTCTGATGCGTGAGTAGTTCATCCCTAGACTACATGTCCATGTAGTAGCTAGATGGTTGGTTCTTCTCCTTTGTGCTACCATGTCTAGATCTTGTGAGCTCCATTCATGATTAAGATCATCTATTTGTAATCTACATGTTGTGTTTGTGGGGATCCGATGGATATTGAGATGCTATTTTAGATTGATTATTGATTCTATCATGTCTATGTTATTTGTGATCTTGCATGCTTTCTGTTGTTAGTAGCTATCTTGGCCAAGTACATGCTAGCAACTCCAAGAGGGAGTATTTATGCTCGATAGTGGGTTCATGCCTCTGGTGATCTAGGGAAGTGACAGAAATCTCTAAGGTACTAGATGTGATGTTGCTACTAGGGAGAAAACAACAATCCTTTGTTTATAGAACAATCGTTTTGTTTACTTTACACACTTTGCTTAATGCAATTATCTATTGCTTGCAACTTAATACTGGAGGGGGTTCGGATGATAACCTGAAGGTGGATTATTAGTCATAGATGCAGTTGGATTACGGTCTATGTATAATGTTGTAATGCCCAATCAAATCTCATAGGAGTCAAGATGATTAGTATATGCATGTATGCTTTCTCGATTTTTGTCAATTGCCTCACTGTAATATGTTCACCCAACATGTCATCTTTCTTAAGGAGAATCGCCTCTAGTGAACTATGGACCCCGGTCCATTCTTTTACCATCAATCTACAATCTACTATTTACTGTTTTCTATTTACTTTCTGCAAGCAATTACTATCTTCCACACAATACGTTTAATCCTTTGTTTTCAGCAAAACCGGTGAGATTGACAACCTCACTGTAAGTTGGGGGCAAAGTTTTGTGGTTGTGTTGTGCAGGATTCCAAGTTGGAAACAACACCTTGGAGGTATTTCCTTGCTCCTACTGGTTCGATAACCTTTGTTTCATAACTGAGGAAAACTTGCTACTGTGCTCATCATACCTTCCTCTTAGGGTTCCCCAATGAGCTCGAGATATCTTGAGCCATCAGGTAGTAATATGTTCTTATCCTAAAAATCGCCCCAGACATATGCATCATAGGCCTGGGGAAATTCCCAATTATCAATGAAAAGGAATAGCCAAAAAGGATAGGAAAAGATCATATAGCCGAGCTCATCCATAGGCACAAGTTCCAAGGATGGAAATTTGCACCGTGTGGGGCCCAGTTGTAAGCAGCTTGGTCACAAAATACAAATGTGGTGTTGTCAACATAGTAGCAACAACAAGGATCAGATAAAAGAGAGAGTAGCCATAGGCAGGAGCTTGTAAGCATCTTCACAACACCAATTTATCCACAGTACACAACACCACATCCATCCATTTTTATCTCGACACCACTAACAACATCAACAACACAAACAACTTGAACACGTTAGGGAGGTAGGCCAGAAGCAGATCCAGGAGGAGAAAAGAGTTGGACATGCTGATCAAGAGCTGGCCAAGAGTACAAGATAGAGAAGGCCAGGTACACAAGAAGGAGCACCGGGAGGAGGATATCCAGGTGCTAAAAGGAGCACCTGGAGATGAACTAGGAGGATCAAGAAATTATAAGAGCAGAACAAAGACTACCATAAGAACATAATCTCATGTGGCCACCAACCAACATCAACCATAAGTTCTCAAGCACATCATCATTATCAAACCATTTGTTTATTCTACGAGTAGGTTGTCTACCAAAAGCTATTCCTAGTAACTGTTCTTATTAGTTTATTTAGGAAAATATTTTGGTAAAGGGATTACCCTCAGTTCAGCATACAAGGGATATGGAGAGATCATCCTAGGGTATGATTTAGGCAGCTAGCATCTATTCTTATTACAAAAGAGGGCCTCAGACTTTGCATCATTGGCAGCCAAGTTTCCATTCTTTAGAAAGAAATCTCTATACCAGATCATGCCACTTTAGGGAGTATCGCTATGCACACTCAAAAAAGGGAGGCACCACAGCAGTAACCCTAAGAGTAGCATAAGCTACTATCTCATTGATCCAATTACTCAAGTATAAATGCCATAGAGAATTAGCAAAACCTCAATACATGTTCACAAAATGAAATCATTTTCTGAGCTATCTAGATAGGAATCATTTGAACAATTGCTATCATATTGACAATATATTTATATTGGTCACCAATTTCCACTTTCAAATGATACACAAATAATCCTTATCATTTTCCTAGCAGCAACCCTAGGAATCAAAGTTACTAGCTATTACACTGTCAATTTTTTTTACAGGGAACAAATCATTTTTGTAGATAGTTTGTCTAGGGATTGTTTCAACATATTTCCATGCTCAAATAAGAGCAAAGGCTTGTTGGGGCATAATAGCACTTTGGTTAGTCCTAGAATTCTAGGTTTATAATAGGACAACATTTGAGAACACTTCCTAGTCATAGAAGTGGGTAATTGAATGTGTTCATTGCCAAGCATAAGCACAAGCACAAGCACAAGTGCAATTAGAGTACCTATAGGATCATTGTATCAGTGATAATGTCACTGAATCTAGGATTCAGTTAAGTTAGTACTAGCAACCACATGATCATCACCATGCCAATTAACAAGTTACACCAGCACCAACACCAGAATTACCATAGCTACCAAAACCACTACATTGTCACTACAACCAAATAGGAATTCAATGCAAAACTACTTCATCTCAGGATCTAGGTTAGACCATATCTATAATCATCAAATCAACTTAACACAAGAAGATAACCTCACATCAAATTCAATTCCACCTAGTAGTAGACCACCATTTTAGCAATAGCACAAGGGAGTAAACATAACCTAGATGAATCAGCAATATGAGCACTAGGGCATGTCATTGTAAGCCAGGTGAGGAGAAGATAGTGAGGAGAAGGAAGAAGGGAGAGAAATTATCACTTACCCGACTGTGGTGACCCAGTACACCACTGCATGTTGTACTATACAAGTCGTTGATATGACACTCACAGAAGTCCCCACACGCAAATATCACATCACTCAGAGTGGTCCAAAAGAAACATTACAGGTCTAACAACTTTCTTTATTAATTCATACCAAGAGCCAAAAGTGTAAGCTTCTAGATCCTGCTCGGTCCATTGAGGATTCATAACGTAATAAAAGTTTAAATGTAGGAACAATAGCTTCCTAATCAATGGTAATACTAATCTTAAAACCATTGGAGGTGGAAACATATTGGAGAAGCTATACTATTGCTAGCTCATCTACCTATGCATTTTATGAAGTTCCTATATCTACATTCTATCTTATTTCTAATAATCTGATACTTTGTTGTTGAGTCTATCCTCCACGTCGATTATCGTGTCTCCATATAACCTAAGCAAGGGTTAAGATGATAGATTGAGTATGAGCGTACTTAGCAAATTCTAGGGTGGTTGTCTTATGTTTGTTTGAAATTCATCGATCAAAGATCTATGACTTGTGCTAGTTTTCGAAAACATTTTTTAGAAAAGGTAAGTTTTAGATTTTTAAAATTCTAAGCTATCAGTCTTGACGGGTTGTCTAAACTTTCATCGAGTTCCTTTCCACGCTACGGTCATAGTTCTTTCCCAGAATAGGGAGTAACATGTCACATTGCACTACTTTTCCCACAAACGTCCTTGTCCTTATTACTCATTCCAAATTTCCTTAGATATGGGGTCTTGATACCAAGTTTCACGGAGTCATGCTGAGTCCCCCTCCACGACCCCACTGCCTACGTATTATAATGAATTTAGGTCGAGAGACCTACGTTCAATTACCATCCCTTCTAATATACCCAGTCGTTACCTTGAAGCACACTATTGGGATGTCATAGGATCCTACACACTGATATCCTCTCTGCATCTTACCCCAACTAGATATAGGAGGACACACGGAAGGATGAAGATACTTCTGACTCGCTCGTCCCATAACACTATCTGTGGTTAGCGCGGTACTATAATACAGAAGAATGGCTGACTGCTGCTATTGTTAACCTTACTTTCCTAGTACAATGGAATCTCCACCACATGATTTTTCAACCATGTATACATCCATGATTCCATCACCAACCATTTATTTATTTGATTCCAAAAACAGTATTACATTTTGAATGCAAGTAATAATGTTTTGGACACATTTTCATAAAATAAGACAAAGGACATGTAGGATTTCACTTACAATATAATTGAAATATTGACCTCACAAAGGTAGTGCAAGAATCAATTTGCTTGGTAATTGCGAGATAATGCTCTAATGCGAGATAATACTTGACCCTAGACCTTGGGTTCTGGAATTCGCAATATCATCCGATAAATACAAAGTTTCGTTGGCAGGAATGTCATGCTCTAATGCAATTATATGAATGCACTCCTCATGTGTTTTGTTGGAGTTTTATTAACTCAATTTCATTTTAGGTGTTTTCTCCCTTTTTAGGGGTTTATTTTATTTCTTTAGTGTTTTATTTATTATAGCAATCCACAAGGAATTATTAGGTATTTACTTTGGAATCTACATATTTCTATGAAAATTAGGGTTTACATAATAATTATTATTATTCTAGATTTTTTTGGAATTTTTAAGATTTTTTAATGGTCTAGGAACTTAATCATTATCACTCAAAAGTTCATGAAACTCAAGTGTTTGCAAAAATCCCACAAAAATTATTTTTGGATTCTTTGCATTTTCATACACACAAAACTATTTTTGTTTTATTTTTATGAGGTTTTATATGTAAGTTATGATTTATTTGGGTTTATAGGTATTTGTGAAATTACCAAAATGCCCTTAAGTATTTGGGCCAACTAGACAGACCCAAGTGATCAAAACCACTTCGTGGACTTGATCTAGCCCAACCTAGACCACTTCTCACATCTCTCTCTATCTATCTATCTCGCTCTCCTCCCTCACGCGCACACACTGGCGGTGGCGACGGCCACTGCGTCGCCCTGGTTACCCTAGCCTCTCCCGCTGCTATGCTTCTACTAAAATGCTCGCTTGCCTCTGCTCTACCTTTTTACCAAATAGATTCCTCTCTCTATCTCTCGCTCCCTAGCACTCGCTCGCAACCCTAACCCGATATAGGGTTTTGGTGATGGTTCATCTACTACAACTCTGGCGTAACTCCAGTGCTTCCCCGCCATCAGGATGGTGGTCCTAGGCATTGACTTCGTCTACTACTGCTACTCTAGCTGGGGAGGAGTGAGATGTCCCTTAGGGTGCTCCTCTGTGCTGCTAGCCGCTGCCATTTCTTCTTCTTCCTCCTCTACTTAGTTAGCATGAGCTCGGCTCATCCTTTTCTGAATATAGGTGCTTCTCTAATCCCCTCATTCTTCCTCTAGTTATATCCTTCTACTAGATTCTAGGGTTTGCACTCAGTGATGCTACTATTGTGGTTCCTCTAGTAGGTTCTAGGATGTTCTAGATGCTAATTAGGTTCCTAGGGTTCAGTTAGGTTTAGTTAGGCTTAGGATTCGTCTCTAGTTTATCTGAATTTCGATTATTGTCGACTCTGCCAGTTAGCAGATGTTCACTATTTACTAATTAGTTGACACTGGTTGTTCTTGTTAGTTAAAGTTATTCTATTCTTGTGTGAGGCTGTTAATGGTTACTATTAAGTGTTCTTTCTCTAATGTTCATGTACTGATCCTTCTAGCTGGGGATTAATATAGTCATACTAATCTAGTCTGCTACTATTAGTTTTACCTGACCACTCAATCATTCTGTTAGTTGAATACTTCACTTAATGTTGATGTAGTCGTAGCTTAGGTTTATGTTGTTGCTTGAGAATTTAACTCAAGTTTAGTTCTATAAATGCGTTGGTTAATTGTTGATTACTACTTTTTATGTAGGTGACAGGATATTAGATCATTATATCCCTTCTCGTCCTTAGGCATATCTTATGATTTTGTCTAGGGATGGGGGTGAGATAGAGATTTTGTGTTCTAAAATTTGTTGGTTAATTATATATTGTTCATCTTCTTCTAGCTAATGGTTGTGATTGTGCTAGAATTAGGTACGGTTGTGCCTGTGGTGTTCTTCATTTATTGAATATGCACGGTGTACAACCCTATTTCTTAGTGAGTGTGTTTCCTATTAAAATTATCTCTCTCATTGGAATCTAAACTTTTCTATCCTAGGTTTAAGTTAGCAACCTCTGTAGCTTTCAAGTGTGCTTCATGAACATTTGCAGCTACTGCTGTGGCTCTTCTCCTCATGTTCTTGAGTTCTTCCTCTCCTTCTTTCTTCTCTCTCTAAACTCTAAGAGTGTGTGTGTTGGTGCAAGCTCGAGTGGTGAGTTATGAGCTATGGGGTCTCAGGTGGTCCTCTATTTATAGTGTTCCTAAGTGGATGTGCTGCTGCCATCAATGCCAAGTATTTAGGTGAATCACATGCTTGTGTATGTTTGAAACCGCCTATGTTAGCTAATTTATTCATTGGTGGCAAGGGATTTTCGGGGGTTAAGCCCATGCTGAGTTTAACTTATATGTGCATGCCAAAATTGGCATATGACCCTTTTGTTTGTATGTGTAGGGGGTTTGTATTTAGATATGCCTAATCAGGCATGTCGATTTTGCCTTTATCATGTTCTGGTTTTGGACATGATAAGTGTTTATTATTTGATTTATGATGATTTTGATTTAGTTTTCATCCATGGCCCCTTGTATTTTTGTTTGGATGATTGTTCATAGTTTCCATTGCTATGATGTTTGATTGGTTTAGAATTTTAGTTGTTCATGTTTTGGATTCCTGGAGTTCTAGGGTTCTTGCTAGAATCTAATGCCTTGATGAATCCTTTGGTGACTGTTCTTGTTTAGTAGTGTTGGGGACATACTTTCCAGGTATACCCACTATGATAAAAAAAGCTGACCAGGGTGGCCCACTTTAGGTTAGAGCTATGCTTCACGGGTAGCCTAGTCAGGTAGATAAGATGGAGGCCCGTCCGGCTACGGGAAGGCCTAGAAGACTTTCCGACTTAGGCATGTAGGAATACGTGTAGTCCAAGATACTATGTAACCGACTTTGTATCGTAGCCGGATAGGGCTCTCCTGTAACCCTAGGACCATATGACTATATAAGCCATCCTAGGGATCGGCCTTTAGGGTACAACGCTCTGGTCATCAATCCGCTTATTGACAACTATGAGTTCTCGAAAATCCTCGTGGACGGTGACAGCAGCATCAACATCCTCTATGTTGAAACGTTGCACCGCATGAAGATATCGGAAACCCGACTGAACCATAGCAGCGTAGTTTTCCATGGAATCATCCCTAGAAGACAAGCAAACTCTTTAGGAGAAATCACTCTGGATGTTACCTTTGGAATGCCAGAAAATTATCAGACTGAACCACTCTCTTTTTATGTGATGCCGTTCAAGAGCGCATACCACGCTATATTCAGGCGCCCAGCCCACTGGAAATTCATGGCTCGCCCATGTGATGAGTCCAAAATTGAAGCAAATTTACCTTTCATTTTTGCATAAGTAGAATAGGGATTTTGGTATTTTACTGTGTTTGCACGCACATTTTGTCCTTGCTTCAACAAGATCCCGAATTAGTAAGTATCTTATGAACATATCAATTGGAACTATCATATTATGTTGTAATATGATATTTTTAAGTGATAAAAGCCATTTAATTGATTTATCT
This sequence comes from Avena sativa, assembly GCA_916181665.1. Classification (NCBI taxonomy): domain Eukaryota; kingdom Viridiplantae; phylum Streptophyta; class Magnoliopsida; order Poales; family Poaceae; genus Avena; species Avena sativa. Next base: position 426,653,531 of record OV702290.1, read on the forward strand.
TCACACCTGGGAGAATAACAAACATGAAGGAAAGCCAATGTAGTGCTAATGACCTATGGTACGGGTGGAACCCGCCTGTACCACGCGGCAACGTGACCACCTCGTCAAATACTTTCTGTTGGCAAAGACGGATCACAAATCCAACATTTACAGCAACCTTGAGCCACGAAAAACCACACCAAAAAGGGATCTAAATGAGGAATTTGGAGAAGGGCAATTCCTTGATGATTCATGGATCATTGGAGGACATCGCATCATCCCCTTCATCATTAATCGCTACATCACCATCACCACTATTACCCCCATCTTTCATTCATTAGATCTTGTTGTAATTCCAAATTCAATTGTGGTTTGCACTAGATTCATACCTGTACTTTTATCCATCCATTTGATTATGATGATGTCATTGATTGCTTCCATGTGTGAGTAGTTTCCCTCGTTCTTGGGGAGGTGGAGAAACCCTAGCACTATTATGAATTGAAATAAAGATGATCTATACTTGTGTCCATTTACTTATTGGTCTATGATATATTTATGATGTGTGTTTGATCTCTCTCTATAGACGGTATGTGTAGTAGGCCACATATCATTTGCCTTTGGGACTAAAGAAGAGGGTGAAATCCTTTGGACGTGTTTGGATATGTGCCCGGAGCTATTGTGGCTATAAGAACCGGCTAGCAACCTGCATGGTCAAAGAAGGATTAAGAGAGATTCCCTAAGCTAACAACGATATCCACGGGGAGATCATTAATTGCGATGGTCTGTATGGGTGACTACTCTCAGACATCGCGGTGGTTATTTAGAGGTGACCTCATTCTTGGCTCAACAAAGTGGCTGCCTACAAGCCTTGTAGTGAACATATTATTATGGAGCTCTCTCCACACCTATCATGACACAAGAAATAGGTTATCCTAATTATGATTAATAATATCATGCTAGAGGTGTATCCAACATCCCCAAGAATGCTTTAGCCCTATTGAGTTCAACCAATTTTCCAAACGCTTTTATTACTTGCTTCCTTTTACTTGTTTTAATTACTTCTCTACAATCAACCAAAAACCTTTCAAACACCCTTTACTTGAAATCAGAGGCGGCTTACAAGTATCCTTTGGTAGACAGTGACGAGGGGCATAAAGATATTAACCAAATAGCTCTCTATGGGTTAAATACTCTTCTTTCGAAACTAGCTACAATTGATCTGTGCACTTGCAGTCATCAAGCTATTTTCTGCAGCCGTTGCCGGGAAGCTAAGCGCTTTTGGTCTTTGTTCTTAGTTGCTTATTCTACTAATTGTTTTACTAAAGTTGTTTACTAGTTTCAAGTAAACACCATGGGCGCGTACTGACATATAATTTAGCTGGAGGCTATATAGAATTCTGGTACACCCATGCACGCCCATTTAAAATCCAACAACCCTAGAGGGTACGATATTAATCCCATGCTTTTGGATCTTTTGCATGCTAAAATTTTTGTAGGGGACGGTACAGAAGATCTGTATGAGCATGTAGGGTTCTTTGAAGATACATGTGGGACTTTTCATCTTAATATACTCACTGAGGATGAGGTTAAATCTACTCTTTTTGTTCAAACTCTTATTGATGAGGCCTGTTCTTGGTATATTCAAAGTTCTAAACAGATTACTAACTCATGGGAGAGTTTAGCCTCTTCGTTCTTACTCGATTTATTTAACTGGACAAAAACTCTTGGAGCGAGACGCATGATCACCAATTTCAAAGGAAAACCCAAAGAACGCTTGCATGAAGGATACACAAGGTTTAGGGGATTGCTCAATCACTTCCCCCACCACAACTTCCTGCCTTGGTTGGTAATACATAGTTTCTATGCAGGTTTGAGAACTAATAATAGAAATGAATTAGACTCCCTTACCAATGGGTCATTTACTGAATTTAGTGTTGAAAGAGCCTGGAACTTGCTAGACACAGTGCATAGGATAGAGAAAGCTTATTGTGGATCCGAACTTAACAAAGAAAATCCTATAGAATATAATTGTTTGAGAAGATTCCTAGCTCCGAGCAAAGTAGAAAAACTTCTTGGAAATTTCAACCTTGACCCTCGTATGATTGTTAAAATTGTTAAAACATATGGTGATTATTTGCAAGTCCCAAAAGAATGGGAACGCTACACGCCTCCTAGTAAGGAGAAGCCCCCTAGAGCTAGTCACAAGGAAAAATACACACAAATGCAAAAAAAGATGTTAGATGAGGAGGAAACTATCCTCACAAAACTAATAGAGAGTGAGGCTGAAAGAAAGAAAAAGATCGGGCGGTTAGTTAAAAACCTGGGACCTATCAAAAAGAACATTGGCATAGTAAAATAACTTCTGGAACCTAAGGTGTTTGAGGATGAAGTAATAGTGGTAGGTAGAGAATCTTTTGATATGATTAGAGGCAAGTTTGATGGTAAGAATAAAAGTCAATAGAAAATCCCTTTTTGTTTAGGGGGAGTTACTTATGTAGGGTTTTGTGACTTAAACTCTTCCATTAACATTATGCCTTACACAATCTATGAATAGTTGCAGTGCCATCTTGATGAACCAGATCTTGAACCGTCCAAAGATACCTTTATGCTTTGTAACCAAACCTTGCCGCGGAATCATGGGATTCTTCGCAATGCATGAGTTTCTATAGGAGCATTTGTGTACCTAATTGATTTTCATATTATTGAAATGCCTCTGGACTTTATTTGCCCTATCATTTTTGGTAATCGTTTTTGCAACTCTATGAATATGGATATTGATAACAAGAAACAAGTTTTGTCTCTACAGTTTGGGGAAGAAGTTTTAAAAGTTGATTGCAGCCAATTTACAAAGTTGCCTTATGAGAATAAAATTGAGGTTAAAGAGGAAAGAACTATTGAAGAATTAGCGGCAATCTATTTTGGCACTCCACAATCCGAGTTGGAAAGGATTTTGGCAGATAATGATTCACTCCCAAATGACTCTGCAAAAGAAGATTTGGATAAAATCCTCAACGCTGCACCAGAAATTGAGATCTCCTTAGAGACAAATTCGAAGAACTTAAAAGAAAAGGAAATGGGGATCCACCACCTCTTGTTTTGAAGCTTGTCCCTCCAAGGCTCAGGTATGATTCTTAGATAAGGAAGTTAAGTGCCCTGTAATTACAAATGATATTCTCTCTCCTGAAGAAAATAAGGAATTGTTAGAAGTACTTGTCAAACACCGTGAAGCTTTTGGATACACTCTTAGTGACATAAAAGGGATAAATCCTTCCATAGTGACTCATAAAATACCTATGGTTGAGGATGCTAAACCATGTGTTGATAATCAAAAAAGGTTGAATCCTAGAATGAAAGAGGTAGTAAGAAAAGAAGTCATACGTATGTCAGACAATGGTATTATCTATCCAATCTCTAATAGAAAATGGGTAAGCCCAACTCATTGTATATGTAGGGAAGGCTATATAACCATAATTAATAACGATAAGGGTGAATTAATCCCTGCTAGAACAATAGTAGGGTATAAATGTGTATAGACTTTAGGAAATTAAACAAGGAAACCATAAAAATCACAATCAAATAAGTCTCAGGAATAGCATCTTGGAAAGGATGTCTGGTATCTCTCACTTCTGTTTTCTTGATGGCTATTCGGGTTACTCTCAAATCGCTATTCAGCCCAAACACCAAGAAAAAACTAACTTGTCCTTACGAAACTTATGCTTATCGACTAATGCCTTTTGGTTTATGTAATGCAGCTGCTACTTTTCAGGATTGTGTTTTGAAGATATTTGAAAGTTTTGTAGAAAGCTCTATGGAAGTTCTCATGGACAATTTTGTTGTGTACGGAACCACTTTTGAGTAGTGTCTTTATAATCTTAATAGAGTTTTATAGTGGTGTAGACAAAATAAGTTGGTTCTCAATTGGAGCACTACCGATTTATGGTAAGAGAAGGTATAGTTTTCGGACAACGAGTTTCTGAAAAAGGGATTGAGGTTGATGGTTCAATCCTTATTACTTTAGAAAAGTTGCCAATTCCACAAGACGTAAAATGGGTAAAGAACTTTCTTGGGAACGCTAGTTTCTATAAGCATTTTATTAAAGATTTTGCTAAAATGGCTGCTCCTTTAACCCGTCTCCTAGATAAAAATATCCTTTTCTCTTTTGATAGAAATTGCATTGATTCCTTTGAATAATTGAAAAAAGCACTAGTTTCTGCACCCGTTATTCAACCACCAAATTGGGATGAGCCATTTGAAATTATGTGTGATTCTATTGACTATGCTATTAGGGCCGATCTAGGACAAAGAGAAGGATCAAACCTAAACATTATCAATGAAGATCAAAGAAATTATGCAACAACTGAAAAAGAGTTTTTAGCTGTAGTTTTCGCTTGTGACAAATTTTAGGCACTACATTATCAATGAAAAGGTAATAGTTCATATAGATCATCAGACTTTAGGACATCTTCTAGCTAAGAAATATGCTAAACCCTGTCTAATTAAATGGGTCTTGTTACTTCAGGAATATGACCTACAAATAGTGGATAGAAGAGGTAAGGATAATCTCGTTATCGATCATCTCTCGTGTATGGAGGGTATTATAGAAGATCCCATTCCCATTAACGAATCTTTGCCAAGAGATTATCCTGTTGTTATAGAGTCATGTGATCCTTGGTTTGTAGATTATGCTAACTTTCTTGCAGGTAAGCTTCTACCAAAAGGAATGAGTTACAATCAAACAAAGAAATTCTTAAATGATTTAAAGCATTACTTTTGGGACAAACCTTATTTATACAAGCACGCTATTGATGGGATAATTAGGAAATCTGTACCTGACCACGAGGTCAGAGCTATTCTTAGGGCCTGTCATGATAGTCCTTATGGAGGACATCATGTTGGTGAATGTACAACAGCCAAGGTCTTACAGTCAGGATTTTACTGGCCAACCTTGGTTAGGGATGCTCATGATTATGTTACGATATGTGATACATGTCAACATATGAGTAACATTGGAAAAAGACAAGAAATGTCTATGAAATATAATCTCATAATAGAGCCATTTGATGTTTGGGGAATGGATTTTATGGGACCTTTTGTTCCCTCTAATGCTTATGCTCATATTATTGTTGTTGTTAACTATGTTACCAAGTGGATAGAAGCTATACCCACTTCCCATGCAGATGTAGCCACTTCCATCAAGATGATTAAAGACATCATTTTCCCCAGGTTCGGAGTACCTCGCTTTTTGATTACTGATGGTGGAACTCATTTTATGAAGGGTACCTTTAGCAAAATACTTCAAAAATATGGAGTCGATCATCGAGTAACCTCACCTTATCACCCACAAACCAGTGGGAAAGTGGAACCGTCTAACCGGGAAATTAAAGTCATACTCCAGAAGATAGTGAATAAATCAAGAAAGGATTGGGCTATGAAGCTTAATGATGCAATATGGGTGTATCGCACAACATTCAGAAATCCAATGGGAATTATACCATATAAGATGGTCTATGGTAAAGCTTGTCATTTCCCATTAGAGTTAGAGCATAAGGCTCGTTGGGCTATAAAAACTATGAACTTTGACTTTAAAACTGCAGGAGAAAAATGTCTCTTGGATATTCATGCTCTAGATGAACTCAGAATGAGGCCTATGAAAATGCAAGGATATTTAAGTAAAAAGTAAAGAAATGGCATGATAGAAAATTAGAGAATAAAGAATTTAAATATGGAGATAAGGTTATGCTTTACAACTCTAGGCTTAAGATTTTTGTAGGTAAGCTAAAATCCAAGTGGGAAGGACCTTATGAAGTTGAGGAGGCATACCCCTCGGGAGCGGTAAAGCTGAAAATACTACTCCCTCCTCTTCATCCTGGATTGTAATGGGCAGCATTTAAAACACTACAGAGTTAGGGAAGTCAACACGATGGAGCTAATCCACTTAATCTCGACCAACGAATATATCAAACAAAGTGAGGTAACAAGGTCTTAGCTGCTTAATTTTTGCTGTTCCGGGAGCTTTGTGGATCATCTTGTTGTGTTCTTAGCTTCCCCTTCATTTTTCTGAGCCATTTTTTGACCTGGTATGGGCAGACACGCCCGTACCAGTGGTCGTTAAGCAGACAACACCCTACACTCGTTTTCTAGAAATTCGGTACGACTGGGCCAGACGGGCAGTCGCTAAGCCGCCAGTACCTCGTTTTCCTTTTCTTGCATTTCGGTACAACCGGGCCATATGGTCGCAGTTGTCCATACAGCAGGTCATTACCAACTCTTTTTCTTCCTCGTTTATTTGTTTTTACCTCTTGATAAAAAATATAGGTCAGCAAGACGCCGGTACAGGCGCACGGTACGGACGGGGCCTGCCCGTACCATTACCCGTGACCGACTCTAGGCCCCTTTTTCATCTAAGACTATTTTCCCTTTTGGTTTCACCTTTTCTCCTTTTGTCTTTTGCCTTCATCTTTCAAATTTAGGGTTTTTTCCTTCTTTGTCCTCTACTATGACACCTCAGATATCACTTGATCGTTCAAGAACTATGCAGCCTTTTCATACCAAGTAGATCTGGACCAAGAAAAAATATGTTCCTACATCACAAGCCAAGAGAAGGGAATTCGAGAGGGATTCTTCATCTTCCTCAACTAATAAAGAGTATACTCAAGTCGTTCCACTCCCCAACTGGGAGGATATGTTTCCGTGCAAGTTGGAGATGCTCAGGCACGTGGAACAAAGGAAGAACAAAGAAGAACCACCACTCAACCCCTACAGGTATAACCTCCGCGGATCTTCTCTCAGATCTCCACCTAGACCCCCTTCTCAAAAAGAGGAAAGATGGGATGATATTAGCGAAAAGATCGAGAACCATGAAATGATTTCCAAAGCTTGTGTTGAAACTATTGGGGAAGGAGTTAACTCTTACTGGATGATGGGCAAAGACCTCGAAAAGAAATTCAATGACATCGATGGTAGAGTCAACTCCTAACCAATATTATCATGAAGATGGCTGACAACAGGAACATGTTAAGCAAAATAATTAAAGAACAACATGTTAGCATCACAGAGTTGTCCACTCGATTCGCGTGTATTGCTCATGCCTGCAGCCTCAAGGCGAAAGAAGAAGATGATGATGACTTCTTCACCCCTAAGAAGGAGTAGGTACTCACAAAAATCTTGGGATCCTACCCGCCTTGATTACAATCTTGGGGGGATCTGTGAAGACCTTGTAATCTATCTTACAGTTTTTAGCATGTTTACTCTACTAAATGCATGTTAGGTTTTGATTTAAGAATTTGTATTAGTTGCATAAACTTTAAGCTCCCTTCTTTTGAAGGAAAGAATTATATCCGTTGATTATTGAGACTTTATGATATTTGAAATTATCTTTTGATTCATGACTATTATATTAGATGTTTGAATTAGGTTGAGTGTTATGATACTTGTATAGCTGTCATGATTTTAGGGTCTTCCACACCAATAAAAGTATTGATTAAATTATGAGAAGAAGAATTTTGGTAGCATATTATAGTCACGGGTTTTAAAAAGACAATAAAAGTTGTGAGCATGATCAAGCAGTTTGTCGTGGTGTGGAACATGGCAGTGCCATCAGGGATGGCATGAGAGGGGACAATCAGGATGCTATCGGTGGCTACTCGTAATGGGTTGGGCACAGATACTGCAAACACAGCGATGTACCCAGGTTTGGAGCCCTCTTGGCAAGGTAAAGCTCCTACTCCTGCAAGGATCTACTATCGAGGGGCGAGTGCCCAATACATATGCTCCTTGAGCTGTTTTCCTGGCTACTCCTTGCTATAAGAAGAAGAAGAAGGAACTACTCAACTTGTCCAATCTAGAGAACTTATAACTTGTAATTGTCTACCTAGAACCCTAGCACAACCCCCCTTATATACTGGTTGAGGAGGCAGTTTACAACATGGGTTCTAGGGTTTATTGTTTGGATTTGGGCTTTACAAAGTGGGCCGGCTGGATAGGGCCAAATGATGGGCTCGGGTCTAGTCAAGCCTCTAGTACAGGGGAGGACAGTGCTACAGTGTCCAGCGCCCCTGCTTTACTTGTCAGCCGGCTCTTTCTCCATCAGTTGGCTCTTCATGCGTAAGCTGGAGCTTTACTCGTCAGCCCTTGCTTTGCTCGTCAGCCTCCAGCTTTGGCACAATTGTCCGGTAGCGCCGACCGGGCCAGCCAGCCTGTCCGATCAGAGGTGCGCTCTGCAAGGAGCGTCACCCCCATAGTACCAGGGCCAGCGGATCCGAGGCGGACGTCTAGGAGCGGCCTCCCAGCTGGTTCTTCTGGCTACCCGGCTAGACAGGCCAGCCAGGGAAACTTGGGTGCAGGCCGGGTGGAGGATTCCATCCGGCTGTGGTTCCTTGTCTTGGGTCCTGATACGTCCATTTTGCATCACTATTCTATGTCATAATTCACTGTTATTCATTGATATATTTCGTATTGAGAGGTGATACTCATGTTATTTCGTCTGTTTTTGCATGGTTGATGACTTTTGGAGCATGGACCGCTGCAGTCAGGATTCTGATGGAAAGGTGCTGTTTGGAGGCAAAATTCGGGAAGATCAGAAAATCTGGGAAAATATACGGAAAATCCTATTTTTCCAGAAGACGAAGGAAGCCAGAAGGGGGGCTGGAGATGGGCCATAGGGGGCCCACACCACCCCCTAGCACGGGCCACCCTGGGCTGCGCCACCAAGTGGTGTGGCTGCCTTGGTCCACCCCTGGCACTCCCCTCTGGCGTATATTATCCTCCCGAAACCCTAAGACTCGGGGAGCGACCACAGAAAGATTCCACCGCCTCTGCGGGGTGGAAAACACCGAGAGAGAAAGATCTCTCCGGCAGACAGATTTCTGCCGGGGGAATTCCTTCCCGGAGAGGGGAGATCATCGCCATCAAGACCACCATCAAGCTGGACTTCATCGGGATCATCATCATCATCATCATCACCACCATCATCACCATCAGCACCCTCATCACCATCTCCATATTGCTGTAACAATTGGGTTGAATCTTGCATAGTTCATAGGGGAAACTTTCCCGGTGTTGATTACTCTTTGTAGTTGATGCTATTGAGTGAACCATTGAATTATTGTTTATATTTAGATTGTTATACATCATTATTCCATCTCTGATTATGATCCATATGATGTCTTGTGAGTAGTTCGTTTTGTTCTTGAGGACATGGGAGAAGTCATGTTGTTAGTAGTGGAACTGTGTTGAGAAAGATTCAATATTTTTATATTTAAGTTGTGGTGTACTTCTTCTAGTGGTGTCATGTGAACGTCGAATACATGACACTTCACCTATATGGGCCTAGGGGAATTCATTGTGTATTTGGCTACTAATCGTAGGGGTTGCCGGAGTGACAGAAACCTGAACCCCCGTTAGGAAACCATTGCACAAGGGACGTAAGGGTCTTAGAGTTTACAGCTGTGGTTAGGGTTCTACCTTAATTACTTTCTTGTACTTACGGCTGTTTGCAAGGGGTATAATCACAAGTATGTATTAGTCTTGGATGGGGCGGTACATTAGCACAGGTTCACCCACACAACACTTAGCAAGCTAAAGAAGATTAATCAACTATATGAAGCGAAAGCACTTGACAGTCTTCCCATGTATCCTCGAGAACGTTTGGTCATCTATAGAAATACAACCGGCTTGTCCTTTGCTGCATAAAGGATTGGGCCACTTGCTGCATTTATTCCTACTGTCTTTTATTTACTCGTACTTTGTTTACTTGCTTTATCAAAAACCCCTAAAAATCCGTTTGCTAAGTATTTGTAGAGAATTCCGGATCCATACCACTAGCCAGCACCTTCTGCTCCTCGTTGGGTTCGACACTCTTACTTATCAAAAATACTGTGTTACACCCCCTATACTTGTGGGTCATCAAGACTATTTTCTGGCGCCGTTGTCGGGGAGTGAAGAGCTATTGGAGAGTGGAACCGGCAAAGGAAACTTCTACTGTGAGTATTGTTTACTTCTGTCAGTTGCTTTATTTTCATTATGGATAATTCGCTGAGTTTCTTATTTGGTAATGCCACTACCACTGCTAAGGTAGTAGATAAGCCACCACCTTCTAAGAATGATGTTTTTAAAATACCTACAAGGATTATTGATCATGTTATGGACAACTACTATGTTGGGGATGGAACTGTCCATCTCGGTGATCATTTAGTCTTTATACACGAATTATGCGGGTTGTTCAAGTGTGCAGGTATTACTACAGATCAAGTTAAGAAGAAGTTATTCTCATTATCGCTGAAAGGAAGAGCTGAGGAATGGTATAAGCTGCTGAAGAATGGCCAAGCTCTGGAATGGGAGGAAATAGTGCCTCTCTTTTATTCAAAGGTTTATCCTCCTAGTAAGATTCATAAAGATCGGAATCAAATATATAAATTTTGGCCTCTTGATGGAGAGAGTATAGCTCAAGCTTGGGGGAGATTGAAGTTACTAATGCTCAAATGTCCCATTCATGAGCTTCCCAACAATATTATTATCAACAACTTTTATGCAAGGCTCCCCCTACATGACAAGGATTTATTGGATGCTTCCTTTGCTGGATCATTCACTCGCATGGAAGAAGAAGCTAAATGGGATCTTCTGGACCATATTCAACATAATGCTGAAGCTTGGGAGAATGACAAAGGTAGAAAGTCAGGTCTAAATTATGATTATGAATGCATTGAATCTTTTATGGGAACCGATGACTTTCAAAATATTAAAAATGCTTATGGTCTAGACTCTGAAGCTATTGCTTCTTATTTTAAGGCTTTTGCTTCCTATATTGAAGTGCCTAAAAAGAAGTGGAATAAGTATCATGAACCTTATAAAGATGTTTCTAAGAGTGTTCCTGCAAGAAATACTGAAGTTTATACTACTAATCATGTTTTACCCGAACCTTACATTGAGAAAATGCCTTTCCCAGTTAAGATGAAGGAACATTCTATGATAGCTAGTATGGTTAATGAAAGTACAAATGAAGCTGTTGAACCTATAATAGCAAATGTGAAAGACTTTGTCACTAAATATGAAGAAGAGGGACACACTATCCTTTGTAAGGATACCTCTAATATTGTTTCACAAAGTAGTGTTATGAGATCTAGTATTCCTGTGTTTTCTGTTAGAATAAGTGATCATTGCTATGGTGGTTCTTGTGATAGTTATATTATTAAGTTTATGCATGATACTGAAAGTTACTATGAGAGAGGGAAAAGTGTTCTTATGCATCTCAATAATATCAAGTTTCCTCGTTTTATGCTGAAAGTTTTTATGTTGCACTTCTTTTGCCTTCTTATGCAAGTAGCCTCTAGCTTCAATAACTTGTTTGTTTACAAAATTCCCTTGCATAGGAAGTGGGTTAGACTTAAATGTATGTATTCTTGCTTCTTAATGCTCTCTTTCACTTCAATTCATATTCCTTTGTGAGCTTCATCAAAATTATCATGCCCATCTTAATGGCTATAAAGAAAGAGCTTTTTGGGAGACAACCCAATTTATTTGTGTTTTCTGTTTGTTTTTGTTTCTTTGAATCTTGGAAGTTATTACTTCGGTAATAACCTCTCCTTATCCTTTTTTTGGTTTTTTTTTCAAGATCAACCTCTAATGAGAGAGAAGTAAGATTGGGGAAGTTGCTGTCCCGAAACAGATTTTTGTGCTTCACCGTAAAAATTCGTGAGAGATCTCTGTATGTCGGTTTGAGCTGTAATTTTTTGTGCTTCTGCCCAAGGTTGTTATTTAACTTCCATTAGTTTCTCACTTTTTGATTTGAGCAACAGAAGATTTTCGAAAAAATTGATCTTTACCTGCTGGTCATTTTTGACAGATTTTGCCATTCTTGCATTTGCCTCTTTATTCGATTTCCTTTTTGAATTCTTTTTGGGTTTCCAGAAGGAGTTGCTACAGTAGCTTATGTTTTGATGGTTTTCAGTTGAAGTTGGACTCAAAAGGTTTTATCACTTCACTTATACTAATGTTGCTATTGAGAACTGTGTGAAGTTTTGTGTGAAAGAAATTTCCAGGTAGTGGAGATAATGGTGTAATAAGGAAGTGAAAGGTTTTATGACTCAAGTAATACGTGTATGAAGATGAAGATATTTATGTTATTCAAGTGGTGATTCCGGAAGAATCTACTAGATACCAAATTCAGAGACCTGCAGAGTCCGTTTTCAAATAGGTAACAGTTCTGGTAAGAAAAGTTTCGCGAAAATACTATCCAACTATATTTTTGCAGTTTTTAGCCAATAAGGAAAGCTACGAAGCGAAAGAGGGACGGAAACGGAGCCAGGGTGGCTCAAACCACCCTATGGCATGGGCCCACCCCTGGCCGCACCACCAGGTGGTGTGGCCTCTCCGGACTCCGTCTCCGACTCGTTTTCTCCCAATACCTTCCTTTTGTTATGAAACTTCGTAATATATAATCCACCGGAACCCCCGAGGTTCGTATATCGTGTTTTCGTCGTGTTTTTGTTTCGATCTGTTTCTGCCAGGAACTATCTTTGAAAGCTTAGGAGCACAATGGTGTCCGCCAAGGATAAGGGAAAGGAGCCTATGGAGGAAGATCTCCAAGACCCCGAGCAGGAGAAGGAGATCAAGAGTTAAGATGAAGAGGAGCAAGGCCAACATCCACACACCGGCACTATCATTGCAAGCATTGGAGTGGTGAAAAAACCTGCCAGGGTTAGAAGGACTGCACGGATGCAGACTGGGGGAAAGCTCCTCGTCACTGCTTGGCTCCACGGTCACTTCTTCCACACACCAAGAATCCTTTCCATACCCTTATCCATGAGCATCAATACCAGAATATGCCCAAGGAGAAATTACCCTCCAATTGGGATTTGCCTCATTCTAGCCATGCAGGAAAAGAATACTTCAAGGAGGAAGATTGGGGAAATAATAGCAAGAGCTGGAATTCTCAACCTGACATGATCATGAGCCGCATTGAGCAAAACTCATAGCTGATTCATAATCTCACCTTCGAGATTGAGGACTTGGGGAAACTTATCAGAGAGCTCATCGAGAGGATACCACCACCACCAAAGGAGTAATTCATCATTAGGTTTGGCATCCCCTTGGTTTGTTCCAAGCTTGGGGGAGTGCCGTGGTATCACATCACTATCTTCTATCTTTTTACCTTATTAGTAGAGTCATATCATGAATAGAGAAGTTATTATGTAGTAGGGTTTGCATTTTGGAAGTGTCCCCTCTCTCGTTAGATATGTATCCCTTGGTGTGAGTTACCGTTATGGAATATTAATGAGAGGTTCTATCATTCACTCTTTTTCATAGCTTATTTTAGTTTTCAATCCGTGGTTATATGATTGATCTTGTTGTTAGTATTGGTAGCACTTTGGGATCATTGAGTTAATTTAGTTGGTTTTGGCAAACCTGGCTCGGTCAGTAGCAACACTATTTTTGAAGAGTTGAATGAAAAAGACAAAAGTACTCTAAAGAAAAAATAATCTCATCATCTTTCTTTCTTGATTTGCTCATAAGTTTAGTATTCTCTAATTAAAATCTTTTGTGCTTCCAAGGAAGATTGCATGTTTGTCTTTATCACTTGTATGTTTGTTTGTTTCCTTCAACTCTTATACTTGCTACCCAACCTTGCTAGCCAAAAACCTGTATTGAGAGGGAATTCTTCTCGTGCATCCACTCCTTTAAACCAAAACCTTTGCCATTTGTGTCCACCATACCTACCTATTAGCATTATTGCTATTCCAAGTAAATTCTTGTTTTATCTACCTCCCAAATTAAACTTGTTATGTGAAAATTAGTGATTAAAGCTCTCACGAACTTGATGGCACACTTTACTTTCTTGCACTTAATAAACTTGAACCATTGTGCTCGCCTATGTTGCCTATATGCTTGCGCTTTGTAAGTTGTGAATTAGTAGAACCATGCTATCATGGGGAACGCTTTCAACATTGCACTGGTACTTTGTACCTAGTTGATATCATGTTCTTTTGTCTATGGATGTCGTCGGTGTGAAATGAAAGGGGAGCTTGTAAGTCCATGGAGTTATGCATGTGTGTTAGAGAAACGCCTGGGCCGCTGGTCTAATCCATGCTGACATGGTGGAAACCTGCAGCATAACTATAACGAGTATCTACTCTTATAAAAAAAGAGTCCTATATTGAGAAAAAAGAGAAAAAGAAAAAAGAGATGACGAAAAGAGGAAAGAGAGAAAAAAGCACCATATTCCCATGGTAAATAAGAAGATTGCTGAGATGCTTGTTGTCTGCTTGCCTTGTCATTTTGATATGGGGATTCTTCCGTATCATCGGGCAAGGGGTACCCCGTTGGCGATTCTCTATGATACACATATGCTTACGATGACAAGAACTTACCGGTGACTAAACTTGAGTAGCATGAGGAGCGGCCCTCATATTCAAGGGACATGAGATTCTCAATTTACAACTTGTCAATGCATATCCTCATTTTTTATCACCTTAACCTTAATCACCTAAAGATGCTTATGATAGGGGAAATGAGAGATGAAAGCTAATAAGTATCATAATTTTTGGGAGCTCTTTATGAGACTTGCAATCCCTGCTTTCCTCTGCGAAGGGCCTTTCTTTGACTTTGTAGTTGAGTCAGTAAACCTACTCCCTTCTACCTCAGCAAGTATTTTGAGTTGTTGTGTTTCATTCATTCATATAATGATTTATTCAATCATGTTTCTTATGTTCCTTGTTTTGCACATTGCTCTTTTCTTGATGTTTACTACTTTGAAAGCTATCATTGAAAACCAGTTATTTGTGAACTCCAGCAAATTATAAACTATTCTTCGACCAAGAGCTAAGTTTGCCATTACCAATTATGATTTACTTTATGTATCTTTATTGTGTTTCATTTACTCATTGCAAGTTGAGTTATATAATAGTGAGTTGTCTTCTATTATGATCTATGTATTGATGAATGTGATGCTTCTTGTTCGTATTCTTTTATCGACTCTTCACTCCATAAACCTGAGGCCATGTTTATTGAGCTCAGTTTCGCTTGGGGACAAGCGAAGTCTAAGCTTGGGGGGAGTTGATATGTCCATTTTGCATCACTATTCTATGTCATAATTCACTGTTATTCATTGATATATTTCGTATTGAGAGGTGATACTTATGGTATTTCATCTGTTTTTGCATGGTTGATGACTTTTGGAGCATGGACCGCTGCAGTCAGGATTCTGATGGAAAGGTGCTGTTTGGAGGCAAAATTCGCGAAGATCTAAAAATCCGGGAAAATATACAGAAAATCCTATTTTTCTAGAAGAAAAAGGAAGCCAGAAGGGGGGCTGGAGATGGGCCACAGGGGGCCCACACCACCCCCTAGCGCGGGCCACCCTAGGCCGCGCCACTAGGTGGTGTGGCCGCCCTGGTCCACCCCTGGCACTCCCCTCTGGCGTATATTATCCTCCCGAAACCCTAAGACTCGGGGAGCGACCACAGAAAGATTCTGCCGCCTCTGTAGGGCGGAAAACACCGAGAGAGAAAGATCTCTCCGGCAGACAGATTTCTGCTGGGGGAATTCCTTCCCGGAGAGGGGAGATCGTCGCCATCAACACCACCATCAAGATGGACTTCATCGGGATCATCATCATCATCACCACCATCATCACCATTAGCACCCTCATCACCATCTCCATATTGTTGTAACAATTGGGTTAAATCTTGCATAGTTCATAGGGGAAACTTTCCTGGTGTTGATTACTCTTTGTAGTTGATGCTATTGAGTGAACCATTGAATTATTGTTTATGTTCAGATTGTTATACATCATTATTCCATCTCTGATCATGATCCATATGATGTCTTGTGAGTAGTTCGTTTTGTTCTTGAGGACATGGTATAAGTCATGTTGTTAGTAGTGGAGTTGTGTTGAGAAAGATTCAATAGTTTGATATTTAAGTTGTGGTGTACTTCTTCTAGTGGTGTCATGTGAACGTCGACTACATGACACTTCACATATATGGGCCTAGGGGAATGCATTATGTATTTGGCTACTAATCGTAGGGGTTGCCAGAGTAACAGAAACCTGAACCCCCATTAGGAAACCATTGCACAAGGGACGTAAGGGTCTTAGATTTTAAAGCTATGGTTAGGTTTTTACCTTAATTACTTTCTTGTACTTATGGATGTTTGCAAGGGGTATAATCACAAGTATGTATTAGTCCTAGGAAGGTCGGTACATTAGCATAGGTTCACCCACACAACACTTAGCAAGCTAAAGAAGATTAATCAACTATATGAAGCGAAAGCACTTGACAATCTTCCCATGTGTCCTCAAGAACATTTGGTCATCTTAAGTAATACAACCGGCTTGTCCTTTGCTGCATAAAGGATTGGTCCACTTGCTGCATTTATTCCTACTGTCTTTTATTTACTGGTACTTTGTTTACTTGCTTTATCAAAAACCCCTAAAAATCCATTTGCTAAGTATTTGTAGAGAATTCCCGATCCATACCACTAGCCAGCACCTTCTGCTCCTCGTTGGGTTGGACAGTCTTACTTATCAAAAATACTGCGATACACCCCCTATACTTGTGGGTCATCAGGTCCAGACGGCCCGAGCTTCTTGGAGCCCGTCAGTTGGTCCCGTCTTGGCCTACCCGGGGGTCATCCCCCCGACATAGTTGTCCTATAAAAAAGAGAAGAAGAGAGATCAAAGATCAGGTGTCAAAAGAATTTCAAGGCAAAAGAAAAGTACAAGCTTGAAAAGAGAAAAAGGAAAAGAATGATCTACTCAAATCAGGTGCTCAACCAATTTAACCTTATGATTATACAATATGTTGAATCACTAAAAACTTCTTATAACTTCATCGGTACAAAAAGGTGTGGAAGCCTCTAAGTCATGTGATGTGTAAGGGTGTGATAATACCCCCGAAACAACTTTACATGTGATATTGTATTCTTGTTTCAATTTCTGCCTCATTTTATTATAACGACTCATGCCTCATGAACATGATGATCTTGTCCATAAGCCACCATCTTGCTCGGGGACGAGCAAGATTCTAGCTTGGTGGAGTTGATGATTCCAAAATTGAAGCATATTTACCTTTCGTTTTTGCATAAGTAAAATAGGGATTTTGGTATTTTACTGCATTTGCACGCACCTTTTTGTCCTTGTTTCAATAGGATCCTCATTTACTAAGTATCTTATGAACATATCATTGGAACTATCATATTATGTTGCAATATGATATTTTTAAGTGATAAAAGTCATTTAATTGATTTATCTTTGCACCTGGGAGAATAGCAAACGTGAAGGAAAGCTACTACAATGCTAATGACCTGTGGTATAGGCGGAACCCGCCCGTACCGTATGCTCGTACCATGGAGCAGCACGACCGCCTCGTCAAATACTTTCTCCTAGCAAAGATGGATCACAGATCCGACATTCACATCAACCTTGAGCCACGAAAAACCACACCAGAAAGGGATCTGAAGGAGGAACTTGGAGAAGGGCAATTCCTTGCTACTTCACGGATAATTGGAGTACATCACATCATCCCCTTCATCATCAACCGGTGCATCACCATGACCACTATTACCCCCATATTTCATTCATTAGATCTTGTTATAATTCCAGATTCGATTGTGTTTGCACTAGATTCATCCTCGTACTTTATCCATCCATTTGATTATAATGATGTCATTGATTGCTTCCATGTGTGAGTAGTTTCGCTCATTCTTGGGGAGATGGATAAACCCTAGCACTATTATGCATTGAAATAAAGATGATCTATACTTCTGTCTGTTGACTTATTGGTCTATGATATATTTATGATGTGTGTTTGATCTCTCTCTTTAGATGGTATGTGTAGTCGGCCACATATCATTTGCCTTCGGGACTAAAGAAGAGGGTGAAATCCTTTGGACGTGTTTGGAAGTATGCCCGAAGCTATTGTGACTATAAGCACTGGCAAGCAACATGCACGGCCAAAGGAGGATTAAGAGAGATTCCCTAAGCTAATTACGATATCCACGGGGTGACCCTTACTTGCGGTGGTCCGTAAGGGTGACTGCTCTCAGACATCGTAGTGGTTATTTAGAGGTGACCTCATTCTTGGCTCAACAAAGTGACTGCCTACAATCTTTGTAGTGGACATCTTATTATGGATCTCTCTCCACACATATCATGACACAAGAAATAGGTTATCCTAATTATGATTAATAATATTATGCTAGAGGTGTATCCTACACCACTAAGAACGCTTTAGCCCTATTGAGTTCAACCGCTTTTCCAAACGCTTTTATTACTTGCTGCCTTTTACTTGTTTTAATTACTTTTCTACATTCAACCAAAAACCTTTCAAACACCCTTTACTTGAAATCAAAGGCGGCTTACAAGTATCCTTTGGTAGACAGTGATGAGGGGCATAAAGACCTTAACCAAATAGCTCTTTGTGGTTTCGATACTCTTATTTCGAAACTAGCTACAATCGATCTCTGCATTTGCAGTCATCAACCTGCTACATCTACAACATGATGAAACTTCCAGGTCCCAAAGGCGTCATCACAATCCAGGGAAAACCGAAGAAAGCATGATAATGTGAAGACAGATCTGCTGCCTTCGTCGAAGCCGTGCTGCACACCGAGGAGTACCAGGAGATCGAGAAAAACACTGATCTATCTGAGATGCCCGGTACGAAGGAGGTGCTGAAGCCGACTATAGATTTCAAGGCATCAGAAGAGACAAAGACAACACCGCTGAAGGATAATGACCCTTCCAAGGTGACACAAATAGGAATAGGTTTAGATCGTGCATAGGAAAGCGTGCTCGTGGAGTTCCTCAATGCTAATAAAGATATCTTCGCATGGCAACCTTCTGACATGACCGGAGTACATAGGGAACTTGCCGAGCACTCTCTCAATGTTTATCATGATGCTCGACCCGTCAAGCAGTCCTTACGACATTTCGGTGATGAGAAGCGCAAACTATAGCTAAGGAGTTGGCCCAGTTAGAATTAGTCGGATTTATTAAAGAGGTCATCCACATTGAGTGGTCGGCCAATCCTGTAATGGTCCATAAAAAGGACACCAATAATTTAAGAATGTGTGTCAATTATACTTCCTTGAACAAGGCTTGTCCCAAAGATTCGTTCACTCTACCTAGAATCGACCAAGTTATCGACTCAACAACAGGCTCGGAACTCCTATATTTTCTCAACGCATATTCCGGTTATCATCAAATACACATGAAGGAGTCAGACAAACTAAAGACTTCGTTCATCACCCCCTTCGGAACCTTCTGCTACGTAATGATGCCTTTCGAGCTACTTACCAGCGTACTATGCAGCGTTGCCTCCATGATTAAATATGACGCAACATACATGCATACATGGATGACATAGCTGTGATTTCCAAAAGAAGGAAATTTTAATTTCTGACTCTAAGGAAATGTTCACAGTTTTACGAAAATACATTATCATGCTTAACCTGAAAAAGTGTTTGTTTGGAATTCTAGCTAGAAAATTATTAGGTTTCATCGTGTCTCAGAAAGGCATAGAGGTGAAGTGGGACAAATAAAGGCTATACTCAACATTACCAGGCCAACTCTCCTGAAGGACGTACAATGGATCACTGGCTGCATCACAACAGTCCGTCGATGATGGGGAACATAGCATGGAAAAAAAATCCTACACGCGAACCACTATGTAGCAAATATGATCTACGAGATGGTAGCAACGAGTAACTCACCCTCGAAGACCATAAGTGGGATTATGTTCCCACAGAAACGTTTTCGATGAAAGTGTACACACGATGATCTCAAGATCGGGTAGTCACAGCACCACAACCGGCGCCACCTCCGTACTCGGTCACACGTGCGGCTAATTGACGTCCTCCATGCCACTGGTCCAGCTGTGAGGCCCCTGAATTAATCCTCCGAGAATCCCTATTATGCATACACCACGACCCCCTGATCAGTTAGTCGTGGCACATAATCGACAAGTATCAAAGTAAACATCCATTAATTAAGCAGATACATGTCATACCTTACATGCCATTATGGCTACATCAATAATCATCAGCAGAACTTCATCAAACATAGAGCCTGAGCCATGCCTTAACCTACAGGCAACTGACTGGGAGAACGTACTAGCTCACATAGTCATCAACTTCACCTTCTTCTTGATATCTGACCAAGTTAATAGCCAGAGACAATGCCAGTGAGTACTTTGAATGTACTCGCAAACCACCTTAAGAAAATAATAATAACAAGAGGATATGCAATATGGCTGTGGTAGTAGGAGGGCTCCAATGGAGGTTCTTTTCTCAAACAGTTTCTCTTGTAGATATAGCATCTACATACCTTTGTTGAAAACTTTTGTAAAACATTTTGGAAACCTTTTTGAAAAGTTTTGGAAAACACTAGGGCTAGGTCACCCATTTGTTTCTTCCTTCTGGTCATCTCATGACCAAACTCCTTTCCTTCCTTTCCGACCATCCCATGGTCAAATCATTTCCAAAGCCTTTGCTTTCCCCAAGTCCTTTTTTAAAATCAAAACCATCACCACTCTACATCAACCTTCCCAACCGTCCATGACCGTGGAAACGGCTATTCGAATATATTTACACCCTGTAGAGGTTGTACACTTTACCCACACCATCCGGGTACCCTGCCCTGATCTTCACCGATCGTGGGTTGAGTAACCGATCAAGAATATACAGATGCCACTCTAGGATAGGCCCTACCCTATGAGTTGTTCCTCTCAACACTAGGATGTCAGGGCATAGACCAACCGGAGCGCATTCCGACTCCTCTAGAGTGGGCACTTTCAATGAGAGGCTCATAGTATCTCTCGGCTGCTCCCGAGGGCAGTTCGCAATTCCTCCAGGTGACTGTCTAATAGTTGACCCTTTTTGTAAAGGAACCCCGACATTCGAGGGAGATGATCCCTTAGAAGAAGTTGTGAGAATTCCTACACCAGAGTAGAAAACTTCAAGTCCAGCCATGTCCCATTCCAGAGTAATGTGGTTGCACGGGTTAATTGTTCTAGCAAAACTACAAAGAACCGAGTGCGTTTTTGTAAACCTTTTTCCTCCATCTTTCAGCATTTTGTAAAACAAAACCCTTTTTTTATTTTCTCAAACTTCTCTTGGTAGGTCAAACCTCACCAAGGTTTTTCCATAAACATTTTGTAGAACTTTTTCGAGGGTCTTCCCATCCTCTAGTTTTGCTTCGGCTAAATTATGGTCTCTAAAGGGGTATGGTGTTATGCACCATCTACCATACTAGGGTCAAATAGGTGTCATCCAGGGGGTAGTACTTAATAGTACAAAAGCATAATGGTTTGGAGAATCCAAGCCACTACGAAGTATAGATCACCATATAATAAAACAATGTAGTTTTTATAAAACAGTAGGTAAAACATGCATAAGTAAAATAGTAGGACAAGGTTTATGAGTAAGAAGGTGGCTTACCTGAGATCAGCAACATGGCATATATGTTCTGGACTTCTTATTTAGATAACCAAGAATACCAATACCAATAATAATAACCATCTTCTTCTGGTCTCCGATGTAATCGCATCTATCGTCGTTATGGATCACATGGAAGCAAACAAAGGGCACAATCAACACAACGCATACAATCACCAATATCATACAGAAAACAAACATACCACACATTATTCACTTCAGTAGGTTTTGGATAGATTGAGATCATAGTATTTGGAATTACTTAAATTGCCTTTGTGGATATGCCTTTGTGATTTATTTGTCAAATACCACCTAAGGAAGGTGTTTTGAACTAAGGCTTGAGTCTATATGATACCAATGTGCAAAAATGATATTTACAGATAGGTATTGGAATAACAAGACCAACAAAAGTGGTTCCATGATTTTATCAATTTTCTATATTTAGTTATGATTTTTCTAGTGAAATAACCTCTAGTTTAGGTAAAAAATTCACTAGAAAAGTTCACTAGTTCCAAAAAAATATTCCTTGGATGGTTAAGTAGGATTTGATGGACAGGTTCATTGAGAGTTGGAATCACTTCAAAATATTTACCATAATACCATTGGGAACTTCCCAAAGTCCGTTATGTAGTATATTTGTCTTTTTAACCAGATTTATTATACATGTCTTGTTATTCCCAGATTTAAAGAACAACGGATAGGTATTGCAAATACCTTCCAGTACAAATTCGAGTCACTATTTTTGGAGTTGTAGATTTACTATAAGGATTTCCCTAGTGAAATAATCCCTTGTAGAACGTTTTAATTCACTGAAAAATTTAGGAGGCTCAAATAATTATGGGCTCCTGGTATATGGCATATCTCTCCATGCATGTATCTTTGGAGTTGGAAATAGATCATAATAGTTTATATTTTGACTTGGATAATTTTCTAAAGGCATCTCTAAATTGATTTTGTCATTTTTTGTACAGTAAAACTAAATCTCAACTTGGCATGAGGCCAAAGCCAACATATGTGTATCTTAAATTCCTTTCATAGGGAAAAGTATTCAATCCATTTGGACATGTACAACTTGCTGAGGAGTTTATTTGCTGCAACAACATGCATTTTAGATAACAAATTCCCAGAAAAATATATAATTGCCTTTTTGTCTAACTTTTGGTTCTGCATGTTAGGTAAAACATGTGGTAACATGTATAAATTTATTTCTAGAAAAATGGTGTTTTATATTTTATTTAGGAATTAAACTAACCAGCCAAAAACAGATATGGAATTGCATTTAAATAGAAGGAAAAACTGAAGAGCAACACGGGCCAGATTCACAGTGAAATGGGCCACACAGTGTAGCGAGGCCGGCCCATTTGCAAATGCACGTGTGGGGATATCGATTTGAACCGCCGGGGAGGGGGCCTAGCTGCCAGTGGGCACGGGCTCTGAAGCGGTATCTGGCGACGTCGTCCGCCGGATTAAGGACGGATCAATAGTCGCTGGCCTTCGCCTTCCTTCCGCCGTTGCTGATGTCTACGCAGTTCTATTCTTGTAGATAGTTGTTGGGCCTCCAAGTGCAGAGGTATAGAAGAGCAGCAAGTTTCCCTTAAGTGGATTACCCAAGGTTTATCGAACTCAGGGAGGAATTGGTCAAAGGTATCCCTCTCAGGCAACCCTGCAATCAAGATACAAGAAGTCTCTTGTGTCCCCAACACACTCAATACACTTGTCAGGTGTATAGGTGCACTAGTTCGGCGAAGAGATAGTAAAATACAAGTGGTATGGATAATTATAAGTGGTAATGGTGCTAAAAGAGCTTGACGGGTAGGAAGAGACTAAAGGCAATCTGAAATAAAGATGGAAACAAGCAAACATGTAACAGATCTAATTGCAAACGGTGTTTCAATGCTTAGAAACAAGGCCTAGGGATCATACTTTCGCTAGTGAACACTCTCATATAAATATCTTATATTCATGATACTACTCTGAACTACTCTTCGGTTGGACACTCTAATCCATGGTAGGGCTATAACAACACTCCTCAAAGTTCGCTTTCCCCATCTAGATAACCCCACACTATCACCTTGAGCTCTAGATGGTTCCAACAAACACCACAATTTCATAGAAACATCCAACTCCAAATATAACTCATAACAAGTAATTGTAATCTCTAGCCTAAGTGCCACCATGGTGTGCACACTGTCACTTTCACACACATGGGGAGAGCAGAGATATATTAAACCACTTGAGTAGAAAGGTAGATCTACTTTATTACAAAGCTCATGATCGCAATATGATCACGCATAGAGAGAGAGATGAACACATAGCTACCGGTAGAACCGTTAGCCTTGAGAGAGAACTACTCCCTAATCATCATGGGAATCAGCAACGGCGATGGAGATGGTGGTGGAGATCGATGGAGATGGCTCCGGGGGCACTTCCCCATCTCGGAAGGGTGCTAGAATAGAGACTTTGTGTCCCCGAATCTCCTCTTCGGTGGCGGCGGCGTTGCGGAACTTTTCGTGGCTGGAGGTTGTTCGATTTAGTGTTTTCGTCCCATGGGCTTCTTATAGGCGAAGGGGCAAGGTCGATGGCTGGCCAGGGGGCCCACACCACCTGGTGGCGCGGCCTGGGGTCACCCGCGCCATCATATGGTGTGACCAGGCCCTGGCCCTGCACCGTCTCTAGTTTGGGCTCCGTGAGTCTTCCGGTAAAATATTGACTTTGGCTTTTGTCCCGTCCAATTCCGAGAATATTCATTTTATGGCTTTCTTGGAACCAAAAACAGCAGAAAACAGGCAACTGGCACTGTGGCATCTTGTTAATAGGTTAGTTCCAGGAAAGTGTATAAAAATACTCCAAAGTGTGGACAAAACATAAGAAAGTAGATATAAAACAAGCATGGAACATCAAAAATTATAGATATGTTTGCAACATATCAACATCCCCAAGCTTAACTCCTTCTCATCCTCGAGTAGGTAAGTGATAAAAGAAAGAATAATTTTTGAGGTGACATGCACCATCACAATCAAGATCAAACCATTTGCAAGCATTGAAAGCTGGGATCAAAGTACTCTAAACATGAGCATGAAAGATGAAGTTCTAACAATAAGACATATGCAACATGAAAGGATACAAAAAAAGATCATAAATAACAATGCATTGAAAGACGTTTGTTTGTTTCACATATAGAAAACATAGCATAGTGGCATTCAGCTTGTCCCTCGTGGAGTAGCAAAACATAAATGCATAGGACACCTTCAAAGTTCATAAGGGTGACTAGATACAAGTAGTTTAAGAACAAGTAATATCAAAGTTATGCATCAATCAACAAGTCTTGGAACAATGCACATTAAACTAAGAATGGCCAATATGCTCTCTTAATAGGTGCATAAAGATAGAAGATGGAGACTCAACATAAAAGTAAAAAAAGTCCTTCATAGAAGGAAGCAGGGATTCAAGTCTCATAAAGAGCTTCCAAAAATTATGGTACTTATTAGCTTTCAGCTCTCATTGCCCCTATCATAAGCATCTTGAAGTGATTAAGGTTAAAGTGAACAAACTATGGAGTATATGCTTGACAAAGTATAAGTTGGAAATCTCATGTCCCTTGAATACGAGGTCCACTCCTCATGCTACTCAAGTTTAGTTACCGGTAAGTTCCTGTCATAGTAAGCACATGTGTATGATAGAGAATCGCCAACGGGGTACCCCTTGCCCGATGATACGGAAGAATCCCCATATCAAAATGACAAGGCAAGCAGACAACGAGCATCTCAGCAATCTTCTTATTTACCATGGGAAAATGGTTCTTTTTTCTCTCTTTCCTCTTTTCTCATCTATTTTTTTTCTTTTTTTCTCAATCTCTATCTCTTTTTTTATAAAAAGAATGCTTCATAGATTGGTCATTGTGGTTATGCTGCAGGTTTCCACCATGATTAGGCATGGATTAGACTAGCGGACCAGGCGTTTCTCTAACACACATACATAACTCCATGGACTTACAAGCTCCCCTTTCATTTCACACCGACGACATCCATAGACAAAAGAGCATGATATCAACTAGGTACAATGTACAAGTGCAATGTTGAAAGCGTTCCCCATGACAGCATGGTTCTGCTAATCCCCAACATATAAGTGCAAGCATATATAACATAGATGACACAATGGTTCAAGTTTATTAGGGGCAAGAAAAGTAAAGTGTGCCATCAAGTTCGTGTGAGCTTTAATCACTAGTTTTATGATAACAAGTTTAATTCGGAAGGTAGATAAAAACATGAATATACTTGGAATAGCAAATGCTAATAGGTAGGTATGGTGGACTCTTTGGAATAACTTGGTTTTATTTGGACTTTGATGCATGAGTGGAACTCGTATTTGGTTATGGAGGCTAGCAAAAGACTGGGAGAGACCAACTAAGAGAGCAATAATGGCCATAATCATGCAGAGCGACAAAACATTATTAATTAAAGGATAAAGTGATATTACAAGTCGAAAACTAAAGGATCATAAAGGCTATGGTGACTTGGGATAGTCTTAACATGGTGTGAGCATGCGCTAAGTCAACCCAAATAAAGCATCAAAGGAGAATACCACAATACTATGCTTTAATATGCTAAAACAACGCATGATTCTTTCAAGGCACATTAAGCAATCTAAATTGTTTATAACATGTCATGCTATAGCAAAAATCACTAAGCATAAAGCCAAAACAATATCAAGCATGATATGACAAAGCATTGGCCACAGTTAAAAACAAGCTCTTTTTACCACTTAAGCATGAACTTTCCTACTCTTTTCCAATCCAAACCAATCTTATTTGAAAACTAATCCATGAATGAGGGGGTCCAACCAATTTATTCAAGCAAACTAAGCAAACAAAAACCAAAAACGAAAATGAAGACGCTCCAAGAACAACACAACTGTGCATGAAACAATAAAAAATGAAGTGTTTGGAAGAAACCTGAGATTTTTATTGATGAAGAAGGGGATGCCTTGGGCATCCCCAAGCTTTGACGCTTGTACTTCTTGGATATTTCTTGGGGTGACATGGGGTGGCATCCCCAAGCTTGAGCTTTAGTCCATTCTTCATCTCATTACATCATTCTCTCCATACACCTGAAATTCTTCCTTCATACAAAACTTCACACAATCTTTATTAGCAACATTAGTGCACTCAAGATAATAAGTATTTGGGTTCAGTTTCAGCACCAATAAAACTTCCATTAAAACACAAGATACTGTAACACTTCCCTTGAAAAGCTCAATTCCCCAAAGAGAACCAAAAAGGAACCAACAGGAAGCAAATGCAAATAATGGCAGAAATCTGTCAAAACAGACCAGAAGGTAAAAACCAATTTTTTCGAAGACCTTATGTTGCTCAAATCGAAAAGTCTTGAACTAACGAAAGTTATATAACAACCCGGGGCAGAAGCAGAAAAATTCATGCCTCAAAACGACGTACAGAGATTTTACACGAATTTTTACAGTGAAGCACAAAATCTGTTTCGGGACAGCAACTTTCCCAATCATTACTTCTCTCTCATTGGAGGTTACTCTTGGCACAAAAAGCAAATAAAAAGGATAAGGAGCAGTTATTACAGAGGTAATAACTTCCTAGACTCATCTAAAACTTTTGGGTTATCTCCCAATAAGTATTTTTCTTTAACGCCTTTAAGTTAGGCATGATAGTTTGAGAAGATGCTCACATAAGAAATATGAATTGAAGTAAAAGAGAGCATCAAGAAGCAAATTCAAAGCACATTTAAGTCCACCCCGCTTCCTATGCATAGGAATCTTGTAAAGAAACAAGTCATGAAAGCACAAAGCAAATAGCATAGGAAAGCAAAACAAGTGCAACTTCAAGACTTTCAACATAAAGAGGGGAAACTTAATATTATGGAGATACATAAGACCATGTTTCCCTCTCTAATAATAACTTTCAGTAGAAACATGAATAAAATTAACAATATAACTATCACATAAAACATTCTTATCATGAGCCACATGCATAAAATAATTAATACTCCCCACATAAACATAGTCATTCTTATTAATTATAGTGGGAGAAAATTCAACAAAATAGCTATCATTATTATCCTCATCACCATAAGCATCAAATATAGGAGGCATATTGTAATCATAATTAATTTTCTCCTAAATAGTAGGTGGACTGAAAATATCATATTCATCATTGTAATCATGATATATTGGAGGTTTGGTATCATCATAAGCAATAGAATAGCTATCTTCCAAAGCTGGGGAACTAAAAAGATCATTTTCATAAAAACTAGCTTCCCCAAGCTTAGACTTTTCCATAGCATTAGCAATAATGGTGTCCAAAGAATTCATACTAACAACATTGCTATTAGCATGCAAATAAAGTTCCATAGGATTTTTAATTTTCTCTTCAAACACTTCATGTCCTAACTCAAGATAAATACTATAAATCTCTCTATTTTTTTCCATTAAGCCTAAATAGTGAAAACAAGAAACAAAAAGAAAAAAATGTAGAATCTAAAGGAAATAACTTTGAGCACTCACACCGGAGGATGTGAGTACCTTTTACCTTACCTCCCCAGCAACGGCACCAGAAAATAGCTTGATGTCTATGCACTTTTATTCTTGTAGACAGTTGTTGGGCCTCCAAGTGCAGAGGTTTGTAGAACAGCAGCAAGTTTCCCTTAAGTGGATTACCCAAGGTTTATCGAACTCAGGGAGTAAGTGGTCAAAGGTATCCCTCTCAAGCAACCCTGCAATCAAGATACAAGAAGTCTCGTGTGTCCCCAACACACCCAATACACTTGTCAGGTGTATAGGTGCACTAGTTCGGCGAAGAGATAGTAAAATACAAGTCGTATGGATAATTATAAGTGGTATCTATGCTAGAAAAGAGCTTGACGGGTAGGAAGAGACTAAAGGCAATCTGAAATAAAGATGGAAACAAGCAAACATGTAATAGATCTAATTGCAAACGGTGTTTCAATGCTTAGAAACAAGGCCTAGGGATCATACTTTCGCTAGTGAAAACTCTCATATAAATATCTTATCTTCATGATACTACTCTGAACTACTCTCCGGTTGGACACTCTAATCCATGGAGGGCTATAACAGCACTCCTCAAAGTTCACTTTCCCCATCTGGATAACCCCACACTATCACCTTGAGCTAGAGATGGTTCCAACAAGCACCACAATTTCATAGAAACATCCAACTCCAAATATAACTCATAACAAGTAATTGTAATCTCTAGCCTAAGTGCCACCATGGTGTGCACGTTGTCACTTTCACACACATGGGGAGAGCAGAGATATATTAAAGCACTTGAGTAGAAATGTAGATCTACTTGATTACAAAGCTCATGATCACAATATAATCACGCATAGAGAGAGATGAACACATAGCTACCGGTAGAACCCTTAGCCTTGAGAGAGAACTACTCCCTCATCATCATGGGAATCAGCAACAACGATGGAGATGGTGGTGGAGATCGATGGAGATGGCTCCAGGGGCACTTCCCTGTCCCAGCAGGGTGCCAGAACAGAGGCGGTGGCGGCGGCGGTGTGGAACTTTTCGTGGCTAGAGGCTATTCGATTTAGGGTTTTCCTCCTAGGGGCTTCTTATATGTGAAGGGGCAAGGTCGGTGGCCGTCCAAGGGGCCCACACCACCTGGTGGCGCGACCAGGGTTCACCTGCGCCACCATATGGTGTGGCCAGGCCCTGGACCTCCTCCGTCTCTGGTTTTGGCTCTGTGAGTCTTCCGGTAAAATATTGACTTTGGCTTTTGTCCCGTCCAATTCCGAGAATATTCATTTTGTGGCTTTCCTGGAACCAAAAATAGCATAAAATAGGCAACTGGCACTGTGGCATCTTGTTGATAGGTTAGTTCCAAAAGAGTGTATAAAAATACTCCAAAGTGTGGACAAAACATAAGAAAGTAGATATAAAACAAGCATGGAACATCAAAAAAATTAGATACGTTTGCAACGTATCAGTTGCCCGCGGGAAGAAACCCTAGAGGAGGTCGAGGACACGATGGGGCGGCTCACCTAGGGGCATAGGGGCGACGGTGACGAGCCAGGTTAACACGACGATTGAAGACGATCCCAACGCTGGGCAGGAAGGCGAGGTTCTATGCTAGAGGAAGATTTGGCACGGCGGCATCTACAAATCTACTCGGGAGCTCGCCGGAGGAGGCCTGGGAGGCCATGCATGTTGCTGGAGATGCACAGAGGAGGACCAGGAGGGGTCTGAGGACAGGAGGGGGCGCTTAGAGCTGCGGAGAGTGCCGGGAGGGGTCCAGCTTGCGGGAGAAGCTTTGTTTCAGACATGCACAAGGGGTGGTGCCTCCGGCGTCCTTGAGACCAAAGAGAGACATGCGCAGATAGATCTGGGTTAGGGAAGTCCATGCATGGAGAGGCCGAGGGGAGGTTTTCTTCCTCTGCATTGCTCTCAAGGACAAGAGGAGTGAGCAGGGGCTCGTGGGGGAGGTCTAGGAGAGAAATGATAGGATGGGGAGAGCTAGAAGTGCCTGTGGCTTTTTATACCAAAGGGTGAGGGTCTACGGTGGAATCATTTCATGAGGAGGGCATGGAGAGGGTGTTGCTCTAGGATAGGGTGAGGAGGGCGGTGAGAGGATGTGTGAGGGTCCTGTGGTCGTGCAGGGGCAAAGAGGAGGTGGGGTGGCTACTGCTATCATTTTACAAGCTTTGTCATGTGGTGCTTGTTTCCCCCTCTCTCTCTTACTCTTCCAAGCACCAAGGACAAAAGACATGCTGGTATTACAGGGTTGCTACAGTGTATGTCGACCAGGGGTGGGTGTGGTGGCTGTGGAGAAGTATGGTGCAAGCTTTGGATGGAATTTGGATGTGGTTCAGATAATTGTTTTGCTCATAGTCACAATTTGGCCAAACTGATGATCATGAAGAACTTCTTAGATTTGGATCTTTTATAGATGATTCAATGTTGCTGGTAGCTAGGTACGGTCAAGATGTATCTCTAGGAATTATTTGAGATTTTTCCAAGGATTTAATGTCCTTTTAATCTAATGTAATCAAATAGTGTAGAAATGGTTTATAGAAGCTCATCTAATATTTTTACATTGGTAAGGATTGGTTTTTGATGTGGGATGGTCCCAATTACCATGCCACACATTGGAGATTTTTCCCTGAATTTATTGAAGGATAAAAGTATTTAATATATTTATTTTCTTGTTTCTGCCATTTAAGAAAAGGGGCAAAAATAATTAATAAAGCGTCTCAACAATATTTATTTTTGAGGTGGGAAGATATAATAGGATATGTAGGCATAAAATGTGCCTTGAGTTGGCAAAGTAGTTTGGAGAAAAACAAACTTGCCTTTGTAGAAGGAGTTTTAAGGTTTTTGTTAATTAAAGGGGTTTAATTGTTTCTAGGCCAAAAGAATTATGGATAATATTCGATGAACGTTTATATCAAAGTTAGATGATGCACAAGGGTTGTATCTAGCATTTTCAACCTTGTGTTTTGGAAATTCAACTTGATTTGGGAAGAAAGGCAAGAGATATAAGATCTTAGGCAAGGTTATTTTTATGCCACCAAAACTTGGTTATATCCTGGAGCTCAAAGCTCCCCTTGGGTCATATGTATAGATAGACCAAGATAGCTAGATCACCTTGGTGTAGATGTTTGAGCTTGAACATGCTTGAGCTGTCCAAGGATTGATTTCAAATTTTGAATAAAATAAGGCTGCCAAAACTGATTATGAAGTAGCCTTCAAAACCTTAGGGGTTTTGAGGCACAAGGATCCAATTGGAACACATTAATTAGGTATTGTTAGACCTTTATGAGTACAACTCAATATGAAAAGATTTGGTCCAAAGAATGTAGGATGGAGGTGTGAGCTTCTAACCAAGTAGGCTAGTTGATAAGATTTGCAGAAAAAGTCAATTTCTTGCCTACAAAACCATCAAGAACAAGTGGGTTAAAAGGTGATATAGCCAAGGAAAGTAGTGGGCCTTGTCAGTCCTTAGGATGGTTTACAAGATGGTTCAAGTGCATTTCTAAAAATTCACAAGGGTTGGGAAAGGGAGGCACTCAAAGAAGTGATGTTGAAACAGTTTCCAGACTTAGTCAAAATTTGGCAGTTCTGAGGCTTTTGACTAGAATATAAGAGTGGATGTTTTTGATGGGTTGCAAGGTACCAAAGCATCATAAAGTGGATGATGTTTAAGTGTAGATTGAGAAGAATAGATCCATTCTTTATATTGGTCTTCCTTGGCTTGGAAGCTTCTAAAATGGATCACTTCAGATTTGATCTGGTTTAGGATTTTAGATGATCACCTAGTGGCTAGAGATCAGATCCACCTTGTATTCTTGTTTAGGGTTTGGTGATCTTAAATTATCTTGATCCTAGAGGATGAGATCCTAGAGTATCTCAAACTACCTCCTAAGCAGACAAATCAAATCAGTAGATCAAGGCAATTCATCAAACAGTAGATCAAGGCAATTTATCTTCCAAACAAGTCAAGCTACTACTATGGATACCATCAAGCCTAGCTTGAGGTAAAGATGGGTATTTTGAAAAGTTGGAGTTGAATAAGGTGAGAGTCCTTGGTATTTCTACCAGGAGTATAATTCAAAAGCTTTATAAAAGGTTTTAGAGAAACCTAGAGGCAAGAGTATTTTGAAGGTTCTGTCTTTGAAGACATAGGGAGATTATATCATATAGATCTCCATAACTTTGTCAATAGAAGCTACTCGAAGGTTTTAGGGTTGCAAGGCATCTTGGCTCAGGTTTTTGAAATACCAGAACATTTGAGAATATGAAACATAAGCCAAGACAGTTTTTGTTAAATAGCTTTTGTCAACCGAGGTTGAGGTAAGGAGTATATCATTTGCTACACACTCAATGCACAAGCATCACAAACAAGCAAGCAAACATTGCATCACTAAACAAGAAAAAGTTTTTGTTCCCCCTGTTTTTTGCATTCTAGACAACTAATCAGGGTTGCTGAAATTGGGATGTTACACCAGCGGGGCAGCGGAAGAAGGGATCCACCGGAACTCCTCCTCCTCCTCCACTTCTTAAAGTGTTGGTGGTGAATAATTTTGGTAGCACTTTGCTACAAGCACTCACCAAGCGGTAGAGCAACAAGAAAGGGAAATGGAGGTGGATTCAAGCCGAAGAGAAGAGGAGCATGTCAAACATTATATAGGGGAATGGGAAGCAGCTCCTAGCCCTTTTTCTCCTCTTCATGGAGGTGGTAACCCCCTCCATGGAAAGGTAACACCTCTCTCCCTTAAGTCTTATTTAATTGCATGACATTCAAAACAATTAAATCCCACTTAGGGAATTAAATAAAACATATTTATTTATTTAATATTTGTTAATTCATTTAATTAACAAACATTAACAATAACACCCTTGTGTGATTTCAATATCCCGAAATAGTTTTGGCATTTTTCCAAAACAACCACTGTGTTATCCAATAACTCTATCGGAGTTCCATATCCACTCAAAATGCGTAAGCGGACCTTAATTGTGTCACCCTATGGTTCATGAATAATATGGACATGATCGAGCCACCTCTTCGATCAATAATCATTGGCTAGATCTAGAAATCTGTAATGACTACCATTTATTCAACGATGAATCTAGTGATCGTGTGAACCTTTTTCTTAGTAATCAATTCCTTTTGTCTCGTGATATTTTACTTGTCCGAGATCCAATCATTTGGTATCATCCATACCTAGTTCTATCTTATTACCGACAAATACTCTTTTGCTTGTTCCGTGACATAACATTTCCTGTGATCAAATCACCTACTTGTTAGCTGTTATCAATGTGATATCACCGAGAAGGCCTAGAGTATATCTCAACTAACACTTTCTAAGTACCAAATGACATCTTTATAATCACCCTATTACGGTGTGACGTTTGAAGTACACTTCTAGAGTTCGTGATTGATGAGATCTCATGGTCTAAGGATTAGTGTTACTTCGAGTGAGATGGCAATATAAACTTTGAAGACATGATCGTATTGCTAAACCTACTATGGCTGAATGTTCATCACATCATTCTCCAGTGACATGACCTTGTTATTAACAACATCTAATCTTCATGATCAGGAAACCTTGATCATCTTTTAATCAACAATCTAGTGTAATGAGAGGAATTACTAAGAAACTTTTCTTTGTTTATTAAACACACATGTATTAACGTTTCCGGTTAACACAATTGTAGCATGAGAAATAAACATTTACCATAAACATGGAATAATATAATAACCACTTTATTATTGCCTCTTGGGCATATTCCCTTCAGTCGATTCGTTAGCTGGCTCGGTGAAAGAGCCACACCATTATACAAGCTATTGAAGAAAACGAACAAAATTTTCTAGACCGACGAAGCTGAGGCTACACTCCAAGACCTGAAAGCAGTACTCTCACCCGCCCCTATTCTTGCAGCATCGGAACCTCAGGAACCCATGTTGCTTTAAATTGCTATGACAAACAGAGTCATCAGTGTCGTCACAGTGGTGGAACGAAAGGAGGAAAAACAAGAACAATTGGTGTAGCTTCCAACTTACTACCTTAGTGAGGTTGTGACAGAATCTAAATAACGATATCCTCATTACCAAAAGTTATCCTATGGTGTGTTCTTTGCATCTAGAAAGCTACGACATTATTTTCAAGAACGCAGGATTACCATGGTGAGCACAACTCCCATGCGAGACATAATCAACAACAACAATGCCACGGGACATGTTGCTAAGTGGGGAATCGAGCTAGCAACTTTTGACATTGAGTATAAACTGCGGACAGCGATCAAATCCCAGATACTTGCCGAATTTGTCGCTGATTGGACAGAGACGGCAAAACACATTAATGTCCTAGGGTCAGAATATTGTACCTTGCATTTTGACGGTTCAAAAGCGCTCGGGGGCTAGCGTGGTACTCAAATCACCCCAATGGGATAAATTGTTCTATGTGTTGCAGATTCACTTCATGGCAACCAATAAAATTGCGAAATATGAAGCACTGATACATGAAATTTGAATCACAAAAGCCATCGAAATTCGCCGACTCATGTTCTATGAAGACTCGGGTTTAGTTTCTCAGCAAGTATCTAGTCATTGCAAAGATAATAAGCACATGGCAGCATATCGAGCTATCGTGGATGAACTAGCAAAATTGCTCGAAGGGTTTGAAGTTCAACACATTCCCCAAACAGAAAACTAGGAAGCATATGCACTATCAAGAATAGGCTCTACATGAAAAAAGTTTCGGATAGCACTTTTTTGGGCACCTAAGAGTTCCCTCTATCATAGGAGTTAATGAGGAGTATCTGACCAAATCCTACTAACCACTTATAGTAGTTCTAGCTATTATTCCCAGCTGGACGAAACCCTACCTTGATTTCTTGGTAGATGGTAAATTGCCTGAAGATGAAGTTCTAGCCGGCAGATCGTCCGACAAGCAAAATCCTATACAATAAGCAGTGGTGAGCTCTATAAGAGGAGTGTATCTGGGTTTTTTAGCACTGTGTTTCTTTGGAAGAAGGAGTGGAAATCCTAATGGAAGTCCATGAAGGAGAATGTGGACATCATGGTGCAGCCAAATCCTTAGTGGCAACAACTTTTCGACACGGATTTTTCTAGCTTATAGCTAAGACAGATGCTGAGAGGCTGGTCAAGACGTGCAAAGGCTACCAAAAGTACGCCAAGCAATCCCATGTTCCGGCTGATCAATTGTGAAAATTCTGATAACATGGCCCTTTGCGGTTTGGGAGCTTGATATGGTAGGACCTTTTAAATGGGCTCCAAGTGGATTTACCCACCTATTAGTAATGGTGGATAAATTTACAAAATGGATTGAGGCTAAACCCATCACAAGTTGTGATGGAGCTACATCCAAAAGATTTGCCAATGATGTCATAATCTAATTCGGCTATCCACACAGTATTATTACAAACAACGGGAGAAAATTTTCAATGGGAGAACTTGCTGAGTTTTGCGAAGATCAAGGGATCCGACTTGATATTGCATCAGTCGCACATCCACAAGCCAATGGACAAGTCAGAAGGGCAAATGGCTTAATTCTAGAAGGCCTCTGACCTAGGCTTGAAGCACCACTTCATCATGCTGTGGGGGCTTGGGTGGATGAATTACTGGTTGTTATATGGAGCTTATGAACTACTCCTAACAGGTCAACCGGATATACACCTTTCTTTTTGGTCTATAGTGCAGAGACAGTTCTTTCGAGTGATCTTATCCATCTTTTTCCCTGAGTCGCTGCATATGTCGAAGAGGATGCCGAAGTTTCTTGACAAGATGGCCTCGATGTGCTCAAGGAAGTTCACGTAGTTGCTAAACAGAGATCTACAACCTATCAGCAAAAGTTATGCAAATATCATAGTCAGAGAGTCAAATATCGGTCTTTTACAAAGGGCGATCTAGTTCTCCGACTGGGGCAGCAAAGAAAACACAAACTTTCCCCAATCTGGAAAGGGACTTTATGGTTAGCAGAGTATTGCACAATGGTTCATACTATCTAACGGACATGAGGCCAGACAAAGAAATACCTACTACTAGGAAAACAAAGAGAGTTGGGGGCAGTACAGATTCGTATGAATTAGACCGTTCGTGGAATGTTGCTCAGCTACGTCCCTTTTATTCTTAAGTTTTCTTTCTTTGTAATCATATCAATGTACATGTTCAAAGTGAAATAAAGTATTGGTCCCCTCAATGTTTTTTATGAGAAGTTTTAAGTACCATCTTATTTCCGAATGAGCATGTCATAGTCGAAAATCCTAGAATACTTGAAAATACTTTATGCTCATGTTTATTCTGGTTAGATTTCCGATTCTAAATAAAATGCTGATTTCGGGTGTAAGTCTCATTTTCTGTTTATACTTTGCTTTTTATATGATTTCTTAGATGCGGGTATTTTTCGAGTAGTGAATTGTTGGTACTAGAAGTCGACTTTGTTTCTAAGTTTAAACCGGTTTAGCAATTGATCTCCATTGCTTGGTAGTGTTTCCGTGCTAAAAGTTTGTCGGCTCATGAAAGGGATGAGGCAGAAGGCCAAATAAACAATAAGTATAAACAAAAAGTGCTTAAGTAATTTTTCAAGAACAACAAAAATAATCAAAAGTGCTAGCGTAAAGCATAAGTTCTTACAGACCAACACACCCAGATAAATAGTTTAACTATTACAACACTTGTTTCAAAATAATGCATAATTTTTTCAATCCTATGTTGCAGGTGAAGGAGGATTTGCCGACTTGCTGACACCAGTATCCACGGCGTCCCGATCCTAATCCGTGATGACGTCAGCCTCAGTCTTCTCGTCATTGTCGGATGCATCTTCGGCTAGGCGGATTGGTGGTACTTCGATAGACTGGAAGAACGGCTTCTCGTAGCTGGTCACCCGGTCATGCGGCAAGCGTATCTGGCACAAGACTCCCATATGGCTCCGATGTTTTGATTGTTGTCATCTTCATCAACAATTGATATTCCCTTCATGACCTGCCAAATTTCCAAGCTACCATGGTGATGTCACCATGTAAGGACATTTTGAGTAGCAGTCCGGGCGTATGACATCTTCCAGTCCTCAACCAGCTTCGAAAACTCTTTTGACTTGTCCCGCAACTCGAAAGCAGATAGCTCGTGCAGTTCGGAGATATTAATGGCTTCGCCAACCTCTTCAAGAGTTTGGGGGAAGTCATGGATCAAATCTCCGACTGCACGAATTGGTCGTTGCGGGACTCGGACGAGGAGGAATCCAAAATGTTGAGAGGGGCAGTGAAAAGACAACATTAGTAAATACTGACAAAATTCAGCCAGAAAACATTGAAGCGGGAAAATTATATGGTTTTGGCAGCTAAATTTACCAAGTATAGCATCATCTATCTTGGTTTTCTTAGCTCGCAAACTTTGCACTTCATCCCGAATAGCTTGAGTCGTATCTTTCTGCCGATCCAATTCTGCCTTCAAGACGAAGATTTCCTTGTCTTGGCGAGCAATGACTTGGTCGCGCTCTTCGGTTGCCATGTTGCTGGATTCCAGGATATTACTGACACTACGTTCATGGTCAGCCTTCAATTTTTGAAGTTCCTCTTACAAACTAGCATTCTTGGCTTCCAAGACTTTGAAATTCTCTGCTTGCCCCATGAGTTTGCAAGACTGAGTTATCAAAACTATATTGAAAAGGACAAAGTTAGTTGAAATCACATTTTGGCATTGAGTAATATTCTAATAAGAGTTAGCCGGAAAACTTACTTTCTGCTTCATCCTTCTCAACTTTAAGTTGAGCATTTTCAAGTCGGAGAGCCTTGACCTCTCACTACTTGCTGTAGATGTTCTTCAATAATTCCTGGTTGTAAACATTAACTTTCTATAAGTCAGAATGGTAACCAGAGTTAGAAGTCTACTAAGACTCAGGCTGTTATTTTAACTAAGTTAAATTTTAGCACGAGCCTTGGGGGCTACACTACTTTGTTCTTTGGCATCCTATGAAAGCATAAACTTGGATTCTATCGCTATCTCATGCTTAGGGGCCAGAGTATATGATATAAATACAATAAAGAAGTTAGAAAATGACTTACAAAATGCTCATGTTGCAACTTGATGAGCTGTTGTTGATCTTACCATAAACCTTCTAGGCCAAAGTTAAAGGTGTAATTGGTGGAGGTGGAACTGCACCAGCCTTTAGCTTTTCGTCACGAAGACGAACTTGATCCAGCAGATCTGCAAGCTTCACATCTTCAGCTTCCTAAGACTCTTATTCAGCTATAATATTCCTGGTCTCTAGTTAATTCAAGGCAAGCTTCTGAAGTTCTTCTGCACTTTTCCTAGTGAGGGCAAGATTGGCCGCACTAGGAATCTTCAGGGGATTGTCATCAAAGGTTTTAGCTGAGGGATACTTAACCTTAGAGGGTTCAACCTTATCAATTCCCGAGTAACTCATGGTGGCATCAGTTTGTGAGCCAAGGTTCACTATCTCTTTAGGATGAGCCTCAGCATCCCCAGCGCGCGGATACAGAATATCTTCTGGCGCTGATGATGATGTGGGATTGGGAGTCGGAGGAGCAGCAGTATGTGAAACCAAAGTCAACTTCTACTGACATAGAGTCTTCCCAGGCTTCCCCTTTCCTTTTCCCAATGGTTTAGCTCTAGATAGTAACAGATTGGAATCATTATAACCTGGAAAGAAATCAAACAAAAGTATGAGATCTGGTGGAAGAACTTATTTCTTTACTACTGGCAGCGTTTGTGGGCCAGCCGAAACAACCGGAGTTTTACGCTTCCGGGTAAGCGCTTCTAGTAACTCTTCAAGTTCTTTGTCTTCAAGCGGAACTGGATCTTCTGGTGGATATCCCTCAACAGGAGCAAGCTCCGACTCAAGGAATCAGCAAGCTGAAAGTCAGAAATATCTTAGCATTGTGATATAATAAAACATGTAAAATAGACAAAGACAAGGTGGACTAGTTATAAAACTCACTAGGGTCAAGGGTCTCTCTATTGTATACATGTGCATTGAGATTTCTAGGACCATTCAGTTAACTCGCTCCTTGATCAGCCACTTGACCTGGGACTCATATTCCTTGGAGGGGATCGAAATCAAACTCACCTTCAAGTTTTCCTTCTTGTTGAGGGTGACCGTATGCATCAGCCGGGCCATGTGATATTGTAGGGGTTGAATCTGACGAGTTAGCCAGCAGTGGACTAAGTCGGATCCTTTCAGACCTTTGTTCATCACCGGAAACTCAATCCACCTCTTGGCACGGATCAAATCTTCAGTCAGAGTTGGCGCCTTTGCATCCCAGGATTCTTGGTGGGCGAAAGCACCCACAACAAAAACCGACAAGCTTTCCGGCTTGACGGGAGCTGGCTTATCCTTATGATAAAAGAAATTGGTTGGCCACCTCTTCACTGAATCGCTATCTATGACCGTAGGATAGACTCGGTCTCTCCTAAGGACTAGGCTGAGAGTTCCGTTATTGTATGGAATGCCAGAAGTGATAGAATTTATCCTGGTACCAAAGTAGTATCGGAAGAGAAGAGGACTCGGTTTAATTCCGAGATATCTCTCACAAAGAGAGACATGGAAACTAAGCTCTAGAATAGAATTTGGGGTAGACTATAGAGCTAGATGCCGTAATAGGAGATTACCTCGGAAAAGAATTTTGATGGCAAGAAGCTCAATCCGTGATCTAGATGGGTCCCAAAATGAACCTGCTCGTTGTTGTGGGGGCAGGAAGAAGCTCGCCATAGCTGCTCTGTCACTCACCGGCACAGAGAAGTCCTTCCTCCTCTATAGCTTAGATCTTTTCATCGTCTAGTACGCACGGGATCCAAATCCTGAGATACTTTTTATCCTCCATCGCTGATGATGTCGCGCCCCTGAGCTCGATGCGTCATCCATCTCTCTACTGGTTTACCTTGGATGGGCGGTGCTGGAGGAAGATGAGGGTTTTCTTGAGGAGAAGGAAGAATAGGTATGGAAGAGGAATAAAATGAGGAGGTTATCCCTTATAAACAATCATCTGCACCAAGATTATCGTATAAATGCATGGATTTAATTCCACACGTCGAGGAACTGGAGGGGAAACTTCCTCGTGAAGGCTCCACCGCCTTGATCTCAGTGCTGACATTTAAACGATGCCTCGGTTCCATGAAATGCGGACCCACCAACGGTCACATTGACAGAATATTTGTCAGTGATAAGACAAGACCTGAAAAGTTGTCAGGTTACATCACCGACCGAATTCCGGCTCAGTTTGAAATCGAGAAGGGAAGCAATGATGAGATATCAATAGGTCCGACTCGTTCAAGACTCGGATCCTACCTTTTGTTTTAAAGTTTCAGGAACCCTTCAAGATTCTACAGCCGAAGAAGAATCAAGTTAGACGATGAAATCCGACTTTGGATCTTGGAGGATTCCAGGCGCTACTATTGGGGATATACTTTCCGGGTATACTTCGGGTTAGAGATATGCTTCATAGGCGACCCAGTCAGGGAGAGAAGATGGTGGCCTGTCCGGCTATAGGAAGGCCCAGAAGACTTACCGACTTAGGCCTGTAGGAATACTTGTAGTCCAGGATGTACTATGTAAATGACTCTGTATCGTAGCTGGATAGGACTCTCATGTAACCCTAGGACTGGATGACTATATAAGCCGTCCTAGGGATTGTCCTTTAGGGCACAACACAATAGCAACCACAACTCGCACAGGCGAAACCTCTCTTGTAATATGTACTTTTGGCTCTGCCGATATGCTGGATTGCTAGCAGGAGTAGGATTCGTCCACCGTAGTCGGATCTGAATGTCAACACCTGGATTTTTAATCCCAGATGCCCGTTATGCCATACCTCGCAATCCTAGGATTACCATTTTTGCGAGACATAACGGATTGGATATCACAGTACATCATTCATTACAAACCATACATAAGGTCTTACACAAATAAGGATCTCATGATCCAGTCTTAATACAACAAGTAGCGGAATAAAAGATAAGCATAGCGGTAGGGTCCATCTTCAGGGGCACAAGCAATGCTGACGAAGGCAGATAGTCCTAGTTATCATAGCCGTCCTGCTGGCCATCATCTTGATAGTCTCCTTCATAGTCTGGACATGAAAATAGCTAGGGACAAAAGCCATGAGTACTCTTTAAGTACTCGCAAACTACCACTAACAAGTAGTAAGTGCTAAGTTAAAGTGCTAAATCTAAGTTTAACTATAAAGATAAGTTTGAAACCTAAGCTGAGTTTTGAAGCAAAGAAAGATAAAATAAAGTTCTAGAATCACTTAAGTTGGGAAGCTATTGTCATAAACACAACCCTGTTGTGGTCAAGTCAAGATTCATCATTCATTTCATAAGTTGTTTTGAAAACATCTGACAACGAAACAGTATGGCCATTCCAACTGTCCATAACCGCGGACGCGGCTATTCGAATAGTTTGACACTCTGCAGAGGTGGTACACTTTCACCAAAAGATTCGATACATCTGTCAGGGATAACCCTGAATCATCATACTTAGTATGCAGATAATCAAACATAACCTTTCCTTTACACACCCTAGTATAAGCACCTCTCCTATGAGCATGGCATCCCAACCATCACCATCTGTCATCTTGGGCACTGCATAGGTGGACAACATTGAGAGGTAGCCTCAGCTCAAACCTCTCCCGCGAGGGAACTAATACTAATGCATATGAATTTCCGGCTAAGCCTTACCCAATTCAGGTAGTGTGGTTGTACGGTAAATTTGGAATGG
The DNA here is from genome assembly GCA_916181665.1 of Avena sativa. Lineage (NCBI taxonomy): Eukaryota > Viridiplantae > Streptophyta > Magnoliopsida > Poales > Poaceae > Avena > Avena sativa. The sequence continues at coordinate 426,695,188 of OV702290.1, forward strand.
TATCGCATCTAAATCCAACCATCAGTTTTATAAAAGGGCTAAGGCTCATGGCTCAACATTTTCATCATCATAAACCATTTGTGTTTCTCAACACATGTCAAAACATTTCAATAAAATGACTCATCAATCCAAGGTTTGCATAATTCATTTTCAACAAGTGTTCCCATCTAAAGTGACTCAAGTTTTTATCTACTCTAAACTACTAAGTTAAGAGTGTTCACTAAGGTGGAAAGATGATGAGTTCAATCTCATGCCATAGAATGACATCTAAAGCTTAGCTAAATAGGTCAAGTTTTATACTCTTTATGCTACCTTCAAAACAAGTAAGGGACTTTGTGTAAAGTAAAGGAAGTAAAGCTTGTAAGGTAATACTTGGGGTAGTAATAGTCAAAGTGGTGTGACCAAAGCATGCCTAAGGCATATTTGCTCATTCATCTAGCTTAATTCTAGCTTGCTAACAATAGCTTGCCTTGGTTGGTGCAGTGGTTGAAGTTTTCTTCTTCTTCTTGGTAGAACTCCTCCTCCTTGTAGACTTGTTCAGTACTATCTTCTATGAATACATACGGAGTACACAATCACCAAACAATACTTAAATAGTCTAATTAGTACTCTAAGGCACACAATTGATGATCTATTATCATCACAAGCATCACAAGTTTTATTCCATAGTTTCCTCCTTTTTATTCTAGAAAAGTAATTTCTACTCATTGAAAAATTAACTAAGATTTAATATTCACCACTTAAAATATGGGATCATGTGGACACATGTCATCACCACATATTATAACATGTGGGAATGTGATTTAAGGGTTGGATCATAATTACTTTGGTTTAAGTTCATTATTTAATGATTTAAAGTGACTAGAAATGCCTATATAGCATTATTTTGGTACTAGTCCAAAGTCACTGCATGTAAACCCTAATATTATTACATATTCAGATAGGTATGATGAAATGTGATTTTTGAGAGTTGGAATCAACTCAAAAGCTAACTTGGTTGATTTTATAAAAATGTTGCAAGGTGCAAAAGCTTCTGTCTTGTTACTTTTACTAGGATAGATTTCTAACACTAAATGACTTAAATCCAACGGGATTGGGTAGATCTTTTCAGTAGCTTTCTAACAAAATTGGAATCACTCTATTTGGATTTGTAAATCTCTCTGAATTGAATTTTAAACTAAGGGACAGAACTAGGTTTGAAACTAAAAAGAAAAATCCTAATTTGAATTTACTGGGTCGCACGGGAAACACTAACGGGCCGGCTCAGTGTCACTCTGTGGCGCGGGGCTTAGCTGACAGGGGGGTCCACAAGTCAGCGGCTCATAACACGCGAAGCGGTACGGGGCAATGTGGGGCGGTGGATTAGAGTGGGGATCAATGGCTGGGGATCATCGTCGACGACGTACCTGTCACCGGCGAGCTCTAACCCTACAGGCTCAGTGGGGGTGCATAGGGGGCGTACCAGGGCTCCAGCAATGACACCGAGGCGGGCAAACAGACTGGTGGTCGACGACGAGCTCAGGGACGGTCGAGGCAGCTCCGGGGGTGGTCGCAATCAGCGGCGCCCTTCTCCTCTAGAGGCGGCCTGCTCCGGTGCAATTCCGGCGAACTTCTGCTCCCCTTTCTCCGGCTAGAGGTGTAGGACGATCAGTGAGGTGAGGGGAGTGGAGTGGTGTGCTACAAACGGCTGGGGGTGCTCTCCTTTTATAGGCTCGACGGCGGGACAGCACGGCATGGCCAGTCGACGGTGGCGACATGGCTACGGGCTGCTAGCGGCATGGCTACGGGCGGCGATCGACATGCGGTCTCCTGGTGGTCCTCTAGGGCTTTAATGCGGGCTTAGGGGCGGTGGTATGCGGTCGGGTGGAGCTGGCGCTTTGAGCGGTAGAGGCGGCGGTGTCCACGGCGAGCGGTGGCTGTGAGGCGTTGGGCGGCGAACAGGCATGTCCGGCGTGCTCCCTGGGTCGTGGCGACGCGGTGGGCGCAGGCTGCAGTCGAGCGGTGGCTTGTGCACGCGTGTCGAGCATGGCGCTCTAGCGCGTGCTCGGCATGGCGTGGTGGCACTGGGTGTCGGGTTTTCTCGGTGGTCCACGACTTGGCCTGGCTCGAGGAGGGGACAGTGGGCGGCGGTGAGGTGCTGGCTAGCTGCTAGACATGGAGAGAGAGGGGGAGATGGTCTGCTGCAGCGGGGCAAGGTTTGGCCGGCGAGCATGTCCTCGGGTCGGCATGGCATGGCTGCTAGGGGGGTAGGGGATGGGTGTTAAGGGTCTGGTTAGATCAAGAGGGGACAAAGAGATTAAATGGAGATCAAATGGGGCAAAACTCTGTTCAAAACAGTGAGCTAGGATTAGAGGTAGATTCTTGCCTGCCAGGTGTTTGATGAAATGGCCACAAGAAAATTCTTTTTGAATTTTGAAAAGATTTTTGGTGGGTGTACTAGTACTAATCTTGAGACTCTGTGGTTGCTTCGGTTTTGAAAATTGAGTTGGTTTGAGTGGTTTCTGAAATAGTGGGATCTTCCCATATGAATTAGATTCAATTTAAACTGTCATTTAAAATTAGTATTTGATTGTTTTTAGCATATCACAAAGTGGGCCTTGGTACCTCATTATGTGTACTAGCAAGGGGTGCAAAGATTCATAATTATTTCTGTTGGGAAATGAGTGTTAGGAACACTCAAAGTAGTGTATTGGATTAAAATGACCAAAATAACCATTCCTCATTTTTAATTGTTTTTTATTCGATTTTCTTTGGGATTTGTTTGGGAATAATCTAGATGATGTTTATTTCACCTAAGAATCATTTTACAATCAATGGATCATAGAATCATGGCAATTCAAACAACTCCTATTTTTAAATGCACACACATATGAATGCTTTCATATTTTGAAATGGAAAAGTTTTTGTTAACCCTAATTTGGATGATTTGGATCTTGATAAGCTTGGATTAAAGTTTTGGGATGTTACACTGAACCTGGGTAAACTTGTGTGCTTATTGTCCTAGAGAACCGTATGTCTCGTGCCCCACCTTTTCCTACACCTCGAGGACTCCATCATGGTGTACATGTCTTCAATCCGATGACAAGTAGTTACTATGGTTTCTATTGGTTTAGAATTTTGATTGTTGATGGTTTATTTTCTTGAGTTCTACCTGTTCTTGATAGAATCCTGAGCCTGGGGTTTTCCTTTAGTTGAATGTCTTATATTATGATTTTTAGCATTTCTATTGGTTTGGTTTTCCTACTTGATCTAGTTGATATTCCTGGAAGATGACTACCAGGTTACTTAAAGATGTAACTAAATGTTTGTAACAGTTCTTAGGAACTGTTTGTAATCTATTCTGCAGGTTTTTGGGTTATTCTGACTTATTCCAAATGTTCATAGTGAAATATTTTTAACTCTATCCTTTTTGGTCTTTGATTTTCTTATTTGCTTCACAGGCTCAGAGTTTAGGATTCATTCCTAGACTCTAATTTAAAGGTTTCTTCTACTAAAGGGTTTTTCCTTAGAGTAAATGACGAGGGGTAACCTCGGCAATGTCCATGGTGAAGGACTTAGGGTTTCGTGGAAAAGAGAACGCTGGGGATTTCGTCGGATGTCAGGAAAACAATGGAGTCGAAGTCGCCTGAATATTGGGAAATTGCACTATTACAAATTGCCTGGGAGATTTTGGGTACCCTCGCTTGGGCTTCTCTCATCGTATATATTATAGACCGGGTCTCAAAGCTGTATACAGATAGGTTTTACATACACGTGATTACAATACCAACACATTGTCGATTTAGAGACTCTTTCCTAATACAATCAAAGTCTTTGTCGGCTGCTTCCTTGAGCTATCATCTGAAATCTTCATGGGCCGTAAGCCTTTTACCCAGCATAGGGAAGCAAATCATAAGCATCCGAGTAATCGTACCTATGTCAGTAGCCCCCGAGACTCTACCTAAATGGTAGTTTCGGGTTGAGTCTCAAAGTTTCTTTTTCCCTTCTTTCCCTTTATTTTTGTTCCTTAATTTTTAGTTTTGTAGGGAGTTTGGTACAACGAGTCTGATGCTTCCGACGGATCGAGAATCAGTTAATTGCTCCTGGGCAAAAACAAGGTTGTCCTACATCAAATTCAAGTCCCCGGGCTCGAATTCTGAATTTACTACTGGCGTAATTCAGTTCGAGCCGCTGAGGTCTTATCGAATACTAAATTCCAGTTTCTATTTTATCGGGTACCCAACGCATCCGTCGAGATTTTTCATCATATCATTGATACAAATATTTTGTATGCTAAACATTTCATATCTTTCGTGTCTTGCCAGATTTTGAATGAATCTTCGGCTCCTTCTAGGTCCACGCAATTGTCGGATGCAATTCCATCTTCATCTGTAGTGGGCGCAACCAATATTGCCATTGTGCATACAGTGGATCCGCCGTTGTACGCTGAAAAAATTGAACAGGTGAAAAAACTTGAAGGAAAACTTCGGGTTATTCGGTCAATGGTGGATGTTGCCCAATCTAAGACACGCCAGGCCCTTGATCGCAAAGTTTTTTTCTTGGAAGAAATTTCCAGGGTAAGTGAGAAGCTATTGTGTAAGTCCTCTTCTTCTTTTCTCTGCTGCTCCTACTGGTTTTTGCGGGAAGTCAATGTTTTATCCCTGATTTTGAAGGCATTCGATTGTGCGAGAGGGAGGAACCCAACGTCTGCGCAACCGAATGCAAGCTCTTGTATCTGCCTCCCAAACTTCTAAGTAAGATTTATGGATCGATCATCGTCGTTCTTATGTTGTGGCGCTGCTTCAGGACTGCCTATTAGAGTTGGAGCAGTTTGTCGAGTGCTGCCGCAGATCACTGGCCATTGTTTATAATGCCATGTTTCCTCGGGATCCTCAGCCTCAGACCTTGGTGGATTTGCTTGCGAAGTTTCAACAAGGTGAAAGGATTCATCATTACGTGAAGCTTCAACTTGTGGCAGGTGCCAAGCTCGCGCTCTCTTGGGTACATGTGCATCATCCGATGCTAGACCTGGATGTTGCATCTTCGGGTCTGCCTCCCCCTTCCGATGGTGACCTTGTTTATATGGCACCTCATTACGCTGCTGCTTGTAGACCCGCCATTAGGATTGTGCGAATATGCTTAGAGGAAGATGAATAATTTTTTGTTAGTTTTGCTATCTGACTGCTTGCTTGTGCAGCCTTGTACTTCATAGAAGAAATACTTGTCTTCTTATATTTGTCAAAAAGGCCGTATGTTCTATACGAGATTTTGATTGTATGCCGTATTTTCTTGTTGAGGACCCGACGAACTAATGTTCATTTGCATATCCGCTTTCGTGTGCCATAGAAATTTGTATTTTGTGAAATACTTTCTTTATTCATTGATAAGCATAAATGGAAATACATTGCGAGGGCGTGATCGCCTGGCCATTGGCCTTTATAAAGTGCGCCTAAGTGAAGATTTTCTTTAGGAACTTCGGCTTCTGTTCTTGGGGTTCTTCGTTGTGCTCCGTGTTGGTATGTGTGGTACTCTCGTCTTTTTGACGAGTGGGTCTTCCTACGCGGAACCTATATTGGAGGCCGCATAGGTTGCTTTTGTAGGACCGTTGTGCACTTGCTCTTCTGATGTTTGCTTTTTGTGGGTGTGCTCTTCGTGTAGTGATTCCTCATCCGCTATTTTCAGTTGTCCAAGTTATGTCTCCATCCCAAAATATTCTGATATTTTGTTGAATTCTCGATCGCAGCTGTTCGAGCGACTGAAGCTTCCTTTTACTGTTATGACCCCGTTGAGGGGTGGCATTTTTAGCACCATATATGCATAGTGAGGTACTGCGATGAACCTAGCGAAAGATGGTCGTCCTAGGATCGCGTGGTACTAAGATGGCCAGTCCATGACTTCAAACTCTAGCTTTTCGCGTCTGAAGTTACACATTGACCCAAAGACTACGTCGAGGTGGACTTTGCCCAATGGAATTTTGGCTTTTCCTACAACTATCTCGTGGAAAGTTGTGTCTATAGAGTTTTGGCGTAAATCAGGTTGATGCTGCTTCCTGCATCCAAGAACACCTTGCTCATGTCGAACCCGCCGATTTGTGCTTCTACTATTAGCGCTGACTGGCCTGGTCGAGGGACCCGTAGTGGATGATCAACTCCGATGAAGGTAATTTCTTGTTCTGACTAATGGAGATAGTTAGGTGTAGGAGGTGGCTTTGTTACTGCCATGTTTACTTGCCTAGTGATCAACTACTTTGTTCTGTTGGAGGGTCGTCCCTTCTGGATCATTGGCATTGCTCCTTTTGACTTGGGATATTCTTCATCTTGATGCGTTGTGTTTTGCGACTGTCCTGCTAGCGGGTGCCCCTGTGGTGGCGGTGGCACACCGATAGCTAAAGAGCCAGGCGCGGTAGTGTAGCCTCGGTTTGCTGCTTCGGTTGCCCTTGCATTGCGTTGCATAGCTCTTGCATTTTTAAGAATGTTCGGCAGTCCTTTAGGAGGTGATTTGATTGCCTTTTCCCTGTCGAGTCGACATAGTAGTGCATATTGCAGGGTCCTTCCAACATCTGTCCTGCTGACATAGGTGGGTGTCGATTCGTCGACTGTTATTGTTGCTACGACTGGCCTCCACCAATGATGTACCTGTTACCACGGTATCCGTTGTTGCAAGCATCGCTTCATCGGTTGTCCCCTCCAGAGAAACTGGTTGTAACATAACTTGGTGTATTGTACCCATCGTTGGTTCGTCGTCTTCGATCATTATTGCGCATGTCCCTGTCTTCTTCGGGTGAAAGGGCTCTTTAGTTGTGTACTGCATCATCTCCATCAGCCCAATGATTGGCTATGTCCATTAGCTGTGAAATTGTCTTTGGCTTGGTTCGTCCTAGTTCTTCAATAAACTCCTGCTGACGAAGTCCATCATTGAAGGCATCGATTGCTCTTTCATCGGATATGGCTTCAGCCGATTTTTTATCATGTTCCACCGTTGGATGAAAGCATGTATTGATTCTCCTGGATTTTGCTTGCAGGCCCGCAATTGCTCCAAAGACGCGGGTCGCTTGAATGTGGACTAGAAATTCCTGATAAATTTGTCCTAAAGATCGTTCCAACTGCTGATAGAGTCTTCGGGTAGTTGTATTAGCTAGGAACATGCCGCGCCAGTTAGGTGCAGCTGCAAGCTTTGCATTGCAGTAGCTTTGGAGCCGCCCTGTAACTTGACGGTTGCCAGATAATCTATCAGCCAAGCTTCAGGTTCTTAGAGACCATTGTAATTTAAAGTCTTCAGGTTTTTGATGATCTTGAGGTAATTTAAAGTCTTTTGGTACCAGAGTTTTGCGAACCCGTCGGGTAAAGCAACTAGCTCTGCATAGTTCCTGCTCTTCCTCGCTCTCGCCATCATGGTATCTTCGGGTGCTACGCTCTTCTCTAGATCGGTCGATCCTTCGTTGTGTGCTACCGCTTCTTACGTCATTTCACGGTTCTGATTCTGAAAAGTGGACCCGATGTGATGATCGTGATCGTCGGGTATGACCTCCTTGCCGAGGGCTCCTGCGACGGCGTAGGGATCTGTCGAGTTTCCGCGTGGTTCCTTGCTCTGCTTGCGTGAGAGATGCTCCTACCATGCCAAGATTCATCAGGGCGGAGAGGTGGAGGGCCACGCGAGGATCATCGGGTGCAGGCTAAGTTGTGATTAAATACTTTTGTGCGGCCACAGTTGCTGCCTGGGCTGTTTTTGCCTTGATATTTCCAGCCTAGTCTATTGACATGAATGATAGATCAAGGTCTCGGATTAGTCCGCTCCTTTCTGCTTCGAGGATATTCTGCAACCGAGATGTTCCTCTCCTTGGCGATGCTCCTCCTGTTACGCTCCTTGATCCTCGAGTGGAGCTTAACTGCGCCTGTCGTAGGCTAGATTCATCGGCTAATCTTTTCCTTTCGTCGAGTTGCCTTTGCATCTTTAGTAGGTCTCTATTTTTGTGATAAAGTAAATATTGATATGCTAATAAATCTTCGTGAGTGGCGTCCGTTGTCATTGGAACCGCACCCGAAATTGTTGCCCTTGCTTTTTGCCATTCGTTGCCTGGTAAGCTGAGAGTTTTCCTCTCGCCTCTGCATGGTTCTTCTTCTTCTTGATTTACACGGTTGACTGTTGGGTCTCCCCTGTTTCCTTGGCTTCCTTCATTGTCGTGACTTCCTGCATTGTGGCTTGAAAGAATATCATCGGGGTTAAAAAATGGGTTACCGTTGGAGTCTTGTTGGGTTGAGGCGTCTCCGGTGATCACGCATACTTGGTGCTGAGTGATGTATGGACTAGTGACGTCATCGTTTAAACCGAGGGAGACACTTTCGGGCGAACCAATGAAGTCCATAAGTTTTTGTTCTGGGTAGATTTCTGCCATCCGAATTCCAAAGTTGATGCTTTCGCTGCTCTCTTCGGGTTCTGAATTTGCTGGGCTTGCTTCGCGTGGTGGGGTTAGTTGTGGGTCTGATCCGAAGGAGAGATTGTTGTAAAGACCATCAAGGTCCCCAAGATCCATCTCGATTTGCTCGCTTTCTTCGCCTGCTTCGATCTGTGATATGGCGTCCATGGAGGATCTGACGGAAGATGCTGGTACCATCGTAGGCTTAGGTTTTTCCACCGATAGTTCTGATGTGATCAGGGACGAAGGGTGCGATTCTTGCGGGTCTTCTACTTGGAAGTGGAAGCTTCCGATGATTAGATCGGATCCGCCGTTGAAATCGGCGAGGACCAATACAGGGGTGGGAGAGTGTGGAACTTCTTTTGTCGGGTTAATGTTTGGTGGAGAGCGGTCCGTCGAATCCATGGTTCCAGCGTTCAGGTTTCCCACAGAGGGCACCAATTGACGAGGGGTAACCTCGGCAATGTCCATGGTGAAGGACTTAGGGTTTCATGGAAAAGAGAACGCTAGGGATTTCGTCAGATGTCAGGAAAACAATGGAGTCAAAGTCGTCTGAATATTGGGAAATTGCACTATTACAAGTTGCCTAGGAGATTTTGGGTACCCTCGCTTGGGCTTCTCCCGTCCTATATATAATAGGCCAGGTCTCAAAGCTGTATACATATAGGTTTTACATACACGTGATTACAATACCAACACATTGTCGGTTTAGAGACTCTTTCCTAATACAATCAAAGTCTTTGTCGGCTGCTTACTTGGGCTATCATCTGAAATCTTCATGGGTCGTAATCCTTTTACCCGGCATAGGGCAGCAAATAATAAGCATCCGAGTAATCATACCTATGTCAGTAAAGCCTACATTTTAACACGGACTTGTGTACTTTTGTGTTGTCTTTGTGTAATAGAATGAAGATCAAAGTTTGAAGCAAATATTGAATGATAGATAGTGTAGGGTTTTAGGTTATGTTTATCTCTTATTTTTGAACTATTGTAATTGTGGGATCATGGACTCATATTTGAATATGAATGAAGATCATATTTATTTCACACACTTGTGATTGCGATTTCCATTTTTTGTTATTTAAGATTTGTGTGATACTTGGTTTCGAATAAAACATTTACATTCCATTTCTTGTAATTTATGGGTGATTGTCCGGTTTGAACTTGAACTCGTGTTTTACTTAAGTCATCTCCTATTCTGAATTCATTCAAATTATTTTAACTTTTAACTTTGAATGAGGTTTCAATTCCTGGTGAATATTTGGTTGCAATCAACCTCACTAGAGCCAAATTCAAACAAGTTATAGAAATTTCTGAATTGACCCTGAATTTCTATATGCATGCTATGCAACAATATCAATTCACACATCTACCCTTCCTATAATATATATCCCTGGTTCATTACATGCTCTCCCCTTATAATAAATTTGTCTCAAAGTTAAGGTTCCCTAAGTACCTAAAGAGTTGTGGGTAGTTCTTATGTAAATCTTCTTATTTTTCCCAAGTAGCTTCTCGCTCTGGGTGGTGTTTCCACTAAACCTTGCAGTATTTTATGGCATTATTCCTAAGTCGTTTCCAATTCTCCTCAAGAATTTTGGATGGTGTTTCCTCATAGGTTAGGTCCATTTGTAATTCTATTTCCATATATGGTAATGGTTCATATGGTGTTTTAAAACACTTGTGTAATTGTGAGACGTGGAATACATTATGAACTTTGATACTCCTTTTGGTAACTCGAGTTCATAGGCTACTGGTCCTTTGTTACTAATAATGTGGAATGGTCTAATGTATCGTGGGATTAGTTTTCCTTTCACTCCAAATCTTTTCACTCCACCTGTTAGGCAAACTCTTAAATATACCATATCTCCGACTTGTGGTTCCCATGTTCTCCTTTTAAGATCTGCATAGCTTTTCTGTCTACTTTGGGCTACCTTTAGTCTAACTCTTATGATGTCTACTATCCTCTACTGCTCGATGATATAGTCGGGTTCAAATTTCTTACCTTCCACTAACTCATACAAACAAATAGGTGATCTGCACTTACTTCCATAAAGTGCTTCAAATGGTGCCATCTTAATACTACTCTGGTAACTATTGTTATAGGAAAATTCTGCTAAAGGTAAGTGTTTGTTCCATGCTCCTCCAAAATCTAAGGCACATGCTCTCAACATGTCCTTGAGTATTTGGTTTGTTCTTTCTATTTATACTCCAGTCTAAGGATGATGTGCGGTGCTAAAATCTAATCTAGATCCTAAAGCTTCATGTAGCCGTTTCTAGAATGCGGTAGTAAATACTGATCCATGATATGTTACTATTCTTTTTGGCACTCCATGTTTGCTCACGATTTCTTTGACATAGAGGCTAGCTAATTTCTCACAGCTATCTTTATGGTTGACTGGTATAAAATGTGCACTCTTTGTTAACCGATCCACTATTACCCAGATCATATCCTTGTGATTTTTCGTCATGGGTAACCCGGTAACACAATCCATTCCAATTTCTTCCCACTTCCAAATAGGTATTGGTAAGGGTTGAAGGTTTCCAGCAAGACTTTGATGTTCTTCCTTTACTCTTTGAAAGGTGGTACATTCTGCTACATATTAGGTGATGTCTCGTTTCATATTGTTCCACCAAAATGTTTGTTTAAGGTCCATGTATATCTTAGTTCCTCTAGGATGTATGGAGTATGGTGTTTGATGACCTTCTCTTAATATTACTTCTTTGATTTTATAATCGTTAGATACACAATTCTTTTGTGGAACCATAAGGAATTCTCCTCCTTAAGTTCAAATGTTGAGGGTTCCCCTTTGAGCATTTTTTGAATCTCTCTTATCAAAAGTGGGTCATCCGTTTGGATTTGCATGAATTTAGCTTTAATATTCATTTCCATCTATCCTAGGGTATTCATGGCTGCTATGGTACTAGTGGAAAGAACTCTGTGTGTACCAACTTGTTGGGATTCCAAGTGCAGAGTATTGTAGCAAGCGTCGTTTCCCCACAAGGGTGACTCGACGGTTTATATCAAACTCTCAAGGAATTGGCTTAGAGATTTATTCTTCCTCTCCTCTTCAAGCAACCTACAAAGCAAAGTTTTGTCCTGTGTCCCCAACTCTACTGTGTGGTTTTCAAGCATTAGGTTTCGTATTAGTAATATGAAATAACAAAATAAGTAAAGTAAAAGAAAACAAATAAAACTAGGTAAGCAAGAAAATAGCAATAAAAGATAGTTGTTTTGGGTTTTGTGTGTGTTTGCAAGTGAAGAAAGTATTTTTGTATTCTCGAAATAATAAATTGTAGAAAATATAAAGCATGATAGTGATGTTGGAAAGCTGTTTCTAATGGTTTAAAATGGACCGGGGTTCATGGGTTCACTTGCCTACTCTATTTTTAGGTTGTAATTGACACAAACAATTCATCAGAGACGTAATATTGGTGGAACTTCAACATGCGTTTGATAAGAATTCATATGCGCATCACGTCCTAACATAGAGATGATGCAACACATATCTCTTATACTCCTCAAGAAAGGGAAAACTCCAAGCAATCTTGAGTTAAGAATCAACAGAGTATAGCCTATGTAATTTGGCATGATGTTTGAATTAAAAATGTTCTACCTTGACCAAACAAGATTATCTAACTATCACAAGATAATTATAGCATATGGATTCACTTTATCCCTAGTGAGGCAGCAAAAGAAAGGTAAATACCATAGTAGATCATGAATTTGTTGTCACTATTCAATCACTACCACCATGCTCCTCCATCTAATACACACTTCTCCCTACACATGCTCTTGCATACAAGTTGGAGCAGAACAAGTACTTAAGAACGAGGTACATGATATGCATCTAGTAATACATCATACACATAATTGGTCCCAATCTCATATATCAAATCATAGAATAAAGATCCACCACATAGGAATTACAAATATGACCACAATCATGTTGGGAATCTCATATGGTACTAGATCTATGAAGAACAAGAGAGAGAGATCAAGCTACTGCCACAAACCCATAGTCCAGAGGTGTACTACGCCCTCTTCATCATGGTGATGATGGTGGAGACATTGGATAAGGTAGAGATCGCTCTAGCGGCGGCTCGGGTGGAGTTTCCCCCTCCAATCTTTGCTGGTTCTGGTTCTGTTTTGGTGTTTCGGTGTTTCTGTGGCGCCTCCTCCCAGGAACTCCTGAGGGTCCCTTTATACAGTGGTTTTTAGGTCATACGAAGGCGGTGGGAGAAAGATCGAAGCGAATCGGTGATCAAGGAGGGAAAGGGCATGGGTGGCACGCCCACCCTTACCGGGTGCGCCACCTGGGCCCTTTTGGCTCTCCTAGCTCATATAGTGAGGTCAAGTGCTCTAGGTGCTTCTCTTAATGAAATATTGATGCTTCTGAAAGCCCAGCTCCATTTGACTTTGTTTAGGTCTGTGAAAGGAAAAAATACACAAAACAGGGTTTTCTTGTCTTGTAGAATTATAAACAAAATAAAGGGGATGTAATTCCCCATAAATCAATGTAAAATATGAATGTAACATCATATATGTAGCAAATATGTGGGAATTCATAGCAACAAACTACAAAGTTCATGTATTGATTTTACATGCATCAGGTACCAATAGGTTCTCCATTCCAAAACTCTAATTGGGTTTGTTCTGTTTCTCGTTGTAGTTGCTTAGGTAGTTTTATCACTTGTAGCATGTTGCATCTGGGTTTTTGGCTTAATACAACATCTACGACATTTGCCTTTCCTGGTGTGTAGTTGATGGTTAGGTCATATTCTTTTATCAATTCCAACCATCATCATTGTATCACGTTCAACTCTTTCTGTGTGAAATAGTACTTTAAACTTTTATGGTCAGTGAATAATTCACACTTGGATCCGTATAAGAAGTGTCTAAGCTTTTTAAAGCATATACTACAACTTCTAGTTCTAAACCATGTGTCGGATACTTCACTTTATGTGGTTTTAATTGTCTAGATCCATATGCAATAACTTTGCAGTCTTGCATGAGAACTTATCCTAATCCATTCTTTGATGCATCACCATATACTGTGTAATCTTTTCCAGATTCTAGTACTACTAACACTGGTGATGTGGTTAATCCCTCCTTTATTATTTGAAGGATCTATTCACGTTCTTCTATCCACTCAAATGGTTCATCCTTTCTTAACAACTTAGTCAAGGGTTTGGCTATCATAGAGAATCGTTGAATGAATCTTTGGTAGTATCCTGCCATTCCTAAGAAACCTCTGACTTGTTTTATGCTTGCTGGTGCTTTCCTTCTAGGATTGATTTCACTTTATTTGGATTCATCAAAATTCCTTCTTTTGTTATCACCTGACCTAGGAATTCTACTCGGTCTAGCCAGAATTCACATTTATTGAACTTGGCATATAGTTGGTGTTCTCTAAGGGTTTGTAGAATAATTTCTAGGTGCTCTACATGTTCTGTTTTACTTTTGGAATATACTAGTATGTCGTCGATAAACACTATTACGAATCCAAATAGGGCATAAATACTTTGTCCATTAGGTTCATGACTATTGCTAGTGTGTTCGTCAATCCAAATGGTACAACCAAGTATTCATGGTGTCCATATCGTGATACGAATGTAGTCTTATGAATATCCTCTTCCTTTATCTTAATCTGGTGATATCCTGATCTTAAGTCTATTTTGGAGAAAACTTCTACTCCTTTGACTTGATCAAACAAATCGTTTATCCTGGGTAATGGGTATTTGTTTTTGATCATGACATTGTTGAGCTTACGGTAATCTCTGCACATTCTTCTACCTCCATCCCTTTTCTCTACGAAGAGTATAGGTGTACCCCAAGGTGAAACGCTTTCTATAATAAAATATTTCTTTACAATTCATCCAACTTGGCTTTTAGTTCAACTAGTTTCCTTTGGTCCTAACATGTAGGGTGCTTGTGATATCGTGATGTTCCCAGTTTTAAATCGATTGTAAATTCTATTTCTTTGTCTGGTGGAATTCCATGTAGTTCTTTCGGAAATACATCCTTAAATTCTCTTACTCAGGTATGTCTTCTACCCGTACTTCCTTTAGAGAATTAAGTTGTAGGTCTATTTCTAATCAGTTAGGTTTTTCCCGGTGATATGTGGTTCTGCCTCCAAACGTGTCTAGTATAGATACCATGTTCCGTTCCCTGTTAATTTGGGGTTTGTTGTTTTCTAACCAATCCTGGCCTAAGATTACTACGATTTCTTTCATGGGTATTATGAATAAGTCTGCATAGTATTCTTTCCAATTTATTTGAATGACTTTCATTTCTTTAAGATGTGTTACCAAAATTATATTCCATTCTACTTCTATAACAACTAGAATTTGTAACAGACTACATCTGAATCCATTTATCTTCATGAATTCTTGTGATATGCAAGATGTGGTTGATCCGGTATCAAATACTTCTTTTCCTGGATTCGTAAGAATATTAAGTGTACTCATCACTGCTCGCTTTTATTTGAGGATCTCTTCTAAGTTGTTACTACTTATTTTTTCATATATAGGTGTTTTCCTATCCGACCTTTTGATTCCAAAGTTTCTTCCTTTAGATATCAACTTATTCCCTTTTAGTTGGTTCCGATGATCTTTAGGTTTTTGTTTATTTGGGCAATATGTGCCCCAGCTGTCAGCATTTATAGCAACTATTTTGTCGTTCATCTTTTCTTTCCTTATTCCCTTGTCGTATTTGTTACAGGAAACGATACATAAAGTCATTTTGGATTTCTAGATTCCTTATTCTTCCCACTTCCACCATCTACACATATTGTAGGAAACATTACTATGTGTCTGAACTTGTATGGGTTGTGGAAAACTAACGGTTGTGGCATTGCCATTTCCTAGAGTTTGGTTTATCCTATCTATTCTAGTTTGGTTTTCTAACCATTGGTCTTGTATCATTACCCCTTTCCTAGTCCTGGTGCATTTACATTAGAACACCATGTTACATGATGCACATGCATAGAGGGTTGTTCATTTTGAATGCATTTTCTAATCACTCACATAGTAATATATGAAGATCCAAAATAAAATCATAAGATTTCAAACATATACCAAGTATTCATATCGGAGTATTTACATCGGATTACATTATTCATCACATAAGTGACTGACTGCTGTTGTTGTTAACCTAACTTCCGTGGTACAACACAATCTCCACCACATGATTTTTCAACCATGTATACATCCATGATTCCATTACCCACCATTTATTTATTCATACCAAAAACGGTATTGCATTCTGAATGCAAGTAATAATGTTTTGAAAACATTTTCGTAAAGTAAACCAAAGGACATGTAAGATTTTACTTGCGATATGATTTCAAGATTGACCTCACAAAGGTAGTGCGAGAATGAATTTGCGTGGTAACTGCGAGATAATGCAGTTCAAAGGTTTTACTTGACCCTAGACCTCGGGTTCTAAAATTCATAACATCGTCCGATAAAAACAATGTTTCATGGAAAGAAATGAGATGCTCTAATGCAATTATATGCAATGCACTCCTCGTGTGTTTTGTTGGACTTTTATTAACTCAATTTCATTTTAGGTTATTTTCCCTTTTAGGATTTTATTTTGTTTCTTTGGTATTTTATAAATTATAGAAATCCACAAGGTATTATTAGTTATTTACTTTGGAATCTTCATATTGTTATGAAAATTAGGGTTTACATAATTATTATTATTATTCTAGGTTTTATAGGATTTTTTTTGAATTTTTAATGGTCTAGGAACTTAATCATTATCACTCAAAAAATCATAAAATTCAAGTGTTTGCAAAAATCCCACAAAAATACCTTTTGGATTCTTTGCATTTTTATACATACAAAAATACTTTTTTAGTTTTTATTTGTAAGTTATGATTTAATTGGGTTTAGAGGTATCTGTGAAAGGAAAAAATTTCCCTAAGTATTTTGGCCCACTAGACAGACCCAAGTGGTCAAAACTACTTCCTGGACTCGGTCCAGCCCAACTTGGCCCACTTCTCATGCGTCTCTCTCTCTGTGTGTGTGTGTGTGTCTCTCTCTCTCTCTCTCGCTCGCTCCACTCCCTCACACGCATGCACTGGCGATGGTGACTGTGTGTCATCGCCGCGTTTCTCGGCCGCCCTGGTCACCTCTAGCCTCTCCCGCTGTCGCGCTTCTACTAAAACGCCCACCTGCCTCTGCTCTACCTTTCTACCGATCAGGTTCCTCTCTTTCTCCCTAGCACTTGCTCGTAACCCTAACCCGATCTAGGGTTTCTGTGGTGGTTCATATACTCCAACTCCAGCCCAACTCCGGTGTTTCCCCACTGTCGAGATGGTGTTCCTAGGCATCTACTTCATCTACTATGTCTGCTCTGGCTAGTGTGGAGCGAGGTGGCCCTTAGGGTACTCCTATGTGTTGCCAGCCGCTTCCATTTCTTCTTCTTCCTTGTTTACTCAGTCACCATGAGCTCGTCTCATCCTTTCTGAAGGTAGGTGCTTCTCTAATCCCATACTTCTTCATCTGGTTCTATCCATCTACTAGTTTCTAGGGTTTACGCTCAGTGATGCTACTGTTGTGGTTCCTCTGGTAGGTTCTAGGGTGTTCTAGGATGTTCTAGATGCTAATTAGGTTCCTAGGGTTCAATTAGGTTTAGTTAGAGCATCTCCACTCGTGTTCCTAGGAAGCCATTTCCCAGGGACTTTTTTCATCCGGACAGCGTTTTTTCGCCCAGTCGGGTTCCCAGGATGCCGGTTTCGTCTGGATTTTGCCCAACTTTCATCCGGCGTTCCCAGGTCGATCATGCGGTATCGGGAATGCCCTAGGAACGCCTGATGAAGCGAAAAAAGTGTGGACCACTCTTGCCAGCTACAAAAGGCCGTGTACCCGCCATTTTCTCCTTCCCTATCGCCCACATCTCCCGCCAGTTCGCCGAGCTCCGCCATTCCCCCACATCTCCCGCCAGTTCGTCGAGTACCCGCCCGCCATGCCACCAAAAGGTTTCGCCAAACCCCGATCCGCCGCCGGCGCACCGACGAAGAAGAAGGTGAGGAAGCCAAGAGCGCCCGCGCCGAGACCTAAAAACATCACCGACGCCGCGTGGCTGGCCCTATCCACGAAGAGAAAGGTCGAATCGGACAGCCATAGGGACAGGGAGACAAGGGCCAAGGAAGGGAAGGCGCTCGCCGAGGTTCATGCTGCGGCAGAGGCCCAGGCGATGAGGGAAGCAGCGGCGGCGTCGCGTGCGCAGTATAGTGGCATTTGGGGGAGCCAACCAAGCGTATCCTCGCATGTCGGTTTCTCACCGGTCGGATTCTTGCCGGCGATGTTCCAGGAGTTCGATGGCGGGTTCAACCTGAACACCATCTTCCCCTACCCTACACCGCACACCCCGTTCGGCCTTCAACATCGACATCAATGCCCCCTACATCCTCCTCTTCGGCGTACATCGCTTCCTTGAAGGTGTACTGCGGCCCTCTGCCATTTGCCGGAAGCTCGTTGCACGCAGTCCACGGCGAGGCATTTGCCTAGAACATGTTTGGCGGAATGTCGCACGAAACCTACATGCAAGGCATGATCGCCGAAGGGTCGGTGGTGGCTGCGACCGGCAATGCCTCTTTCTTCACTCAAGAACAGTCCCGGGCTGACGCCGAACACGGCATCGAGTCTCAGGATTTCGCCGAGTAGACCCAGACCAAGGAGGAAGAGGAAGGCGATGTCCTGGCTCCGGCAAAGGGCAAAGGCAAAGGCAAAGGCAAGAAGAAGGCGGGCACCTCGGCGCCGGAGCCCTAGATCAAGTGGATGCCGCTTGAGGACCTTTTCCTCGCGGACGCCTTAAAATTGATGAGCATGGATCCCATCACTGGTGCCAACCAAAATTCAGACAATTACTAGAAGCACGTGAAGTTAGCGTTCGACGAACGCAACCTTTGCGACTCGACGTACAGCAAAGTCCACATGGAGCAAGTGGTACAGCCTTCTCGAGGAGGTCGACCGCACACCCGTCAGCGGTGAGAGCATGGATGGCAAGGTACTTTGCCAAACTCTAGTCGACGGTACTTTTTCATGCCTACCCTAACACACTTTGCCTTGCGTTTGCAACTCCTCCATGCACTCGGCATGTATCAGGAAGACACCAAGACGGATTTCAAGTTCCATCACGTGTTTTCTGCGATAGAGAAATGCCAGAAATGGGAGGACACTCGGATGACACTCGGCAAGACCAAGGACTGCGTGTACAACCCGACGGATCCTCGACCTACTACCGGCAAAGGAAGGCCAGAGCTCGGCCAGAAGAAGGCGAAGATGCTCAAAGCCATAGGACCTCCCACTGAGCGCCTCCAGGATTCCATCGAGAAGTGCATCGCCGACACGAAAGCCCATACCAAGAAGAGGGATGAGAAGGACGAAGAGGTATGGGCGTAGCTCCTACAGAACCAAGACCGCAAGCTTGACCTCCTCAAAGCGAACTTCACCGCCAAGAAGAGGAACATGGATCTGCAGTTTCTCATGGGTGGCGAAGACACCTCGGCGATGAGCACGCCGGTCAAGGCCTAGTATATGGCGAGACACAACACCATCCTCCAAGAGGACATCGCCGAAAGTACGCCAAGCTCTACGCCGAACACCTCCGCCGCCGTGCCTTCGTCGAGCTCTGCTTTGACCCTCCAACCAATCGGTCAGCCACGATGCCGATGAACCTATCCCCGTCGCACCGAACACACTGAAGGAGACCATCCCCATCGTTGACTGATCGTTGAACCATGTTATCTTGCTCTGTAATAATTTGATGGCCGAACTTTTTGGGCGTACTTCTGTCGAACACCTTTGGCCAAAGATTTCGCCGGCGGGAACGAGAAAATTCAAATATGTTGCCATTTTTTGCTTCGCCTGGGAACTCGGCCTGGGAACGTGAGTGGGAAACTAGGCGTTCCTAGGCCAAAAACTAGCTCCATCCAACGCTATTTAGCGCCGGATTTCGTCCTAGGAACGCCCAACGAGTGGAGATACTCTTTGGCTTAGGATTCGTCTCTAGTTTATCTGGATTTTTATTACTATCGACTCTATTTGTTTAGTTTTCCCACTTAATATAGTTGATATTCCTGGTAGCCAGGTTACTTAAGGATTTAACTGAATGTTTGTAATAGTTCTTCAGAACTGTTTGTGATCTATTCTATGGTTTTTTTTGCCTATTCTGACTGATTCCAAATGTTCATAGTGAAGCATTTTTTAACTCTATCCTTTTTGGTCTTTGATTTGCTCATTTGCTTCTCAGGCTCAGAGTTTAGGATTCATTCCTAGATCCTAATTTAAAGGATTCTTCTATTAAAGGCTTTTTCCCTAGGGAAAAGCCTACATTTTAACACTAACTTGTATCTTTCTTTGGTGTCTTTGTGTAACAGGATGAAGATCAAAGTTTGAAGCAAAGACTGAGAAGATAGATAGTGTAGTGTAGGGTTTCATGTTAGATTTATCTCTTATTTTTGAACTGTTGTAATTCTAGGATCATGTACTCA
The DNA here is from genome assembly GCA_916181665.1 of Avena sativa. Classification (NCBI taxonomy): domain Eukaryota; kingdom Viridiplantae; phylum Streptophyta; class Magnoliopsida; order Poales; family Poaceae; genus Avena; species Avena sativa. Next base: position 426,715,084 of record OV702290.1, read on the forward strand.
TATTTGAATATGAATGAAGATCATATTTCTTTCATACACTTGTGATTGTGATTTCCAATTTCTGTTATTTAAGATTTGTGTGATACTTGGTTTTGAATGAAAAAATTATATTCCATTTCTTGTAATTTATGGATGATTGTGTGTAGTTTGAATTTGAATTCAAGTTTGACTTAAGTAAACTCCTATTGTGAATTCATTCAAAAAAATAAGTTTTGAGTTTGAATGAGGTTTCAATTCCTAGTGACTATTTCGTTGCAATCAACCTCACTAGAGCCAAATTCAAACAAGTTATAATTTTTTCGAATTGACCCTAAATTTCTATATGCATGCTATGCAACAATATCAATTCACACATCTACCCTTACTATAATATATATCCGTAGGTCATTACACTGACGTCCTGCTCTTAGAGACATCAAAGAGGAAGTAGTGTAGACCAGCAAAGATGACAGCAGCCATGACATGACGGCATGATAAGCATCATGACACTTGTCGCGCTGAGCCACACCTACAACACTAGCGCATCGTCGCAGCAACAGTAGATCCATGCCAGTAGCACCACCTCGACGAAGGCGGTGGTGGCAAACGACCACCACACAACCAATCCACCAGAAAGGCACCGCAAGGTCGCCAGAGCACAGCAGGACCGCGGCATCTGAACCCTAGCATTATGCAACCGAAGGAGCTAGCAGCATGGGGATTGATTTCCAAATCAAGCGGGATAACTAGATGCAAGGAAGAGCGGTGGTTCGATGATGACCAATGGAAGCATCCAAAGAGGCTGGAGCCGGCCGGAATCGTGCGACATCAGAGACAGCGACCACAACATCCCGAGCGCTAGAGGGAGAAGTTAAGAGGAGGAGAAAGCATGTTTGGGTCGATGTGGACTGGACCAGTGGGTATAGATCAACTCAATGGGCTAGGCTAGCAGTGGACTAGGTCTAGTTAAATAAAAGGAGAAGAAATATAAAATGATTAGATAAAAAGGACAAAACAAAATCAAAATAACCAAAATGACCCTGTGAACACTTTAAGATCTAGAAAAATGTTGAAAAATTCTAAAAATACATATGCTATATCAAAATGTTCACAACATTAATATTTACCTAGGAAAAATAGACAATACTTGTTTGGGATAAATAAATTATAACTAAATACTTTAAACCATAAAATATCTTAATGAGATAAGAAAATCAAGGAAAAATATTAAAAATAAATAAAAATCACTTCTGTGTATCAAATATAATCCACTATATTATATAAATACTAACTATGAAATTCTAAGTCATTTTTATTTTACTAAAAATAGCTATTAAATTTTTATAAAAATAAAAGGATATGTTCTCTTTTATCATCTATACATCAAAATTAATCATTTCTAGCTTTATTAGACTTTATTGAACATAGAATATAGTTATTTAAAACTAAATCTTATGAAACTATTTCTTTATTAGACTTTATCATCTATACATCAAAATTTTATTAGACTTTATCATCTATACATCAAAATTTTATGAAACTAATTCTTTAAGGAATAATATTAATCCTCATATTCATTTAAATATTTCTAACCATAACAAACTATTTAAGTCATCTATTTTTGTTATCATAAATATTGTTTCTAGGATTGTAATAGCAAACTAAGTCTTGTACTCATCATTCACTTACCTTGGGAGTGAATGATCTCACATCCTTAATCATGCTTAGGAAAACTATAGAGCTTGGTAATGCCATAGTGTCAACACCCGGATTTTTAATCCCAGGTGCCTGTTATGCCATACATCGCAATCCCAGGATTACCATTTTTGCGAGACATAACAGATTGGATATCATAGTACATCATCCATTACAAACCATAATAAGGTCTTACACAAATAAAGGATATCATGATCCAGTCTTAATACAAACAAGCAGCGGAAAAATAAGAGTAGTGGTGGGCTCCATCTTCAGTGTCACAGCCAATGTTGTCAACACCATTTTTAATCCTAGATGCCTGTTATGCCATACATCGCAATCCCAGGATTACCATTTTTGCGAGACATAACAGATTGGATATCACAGTACATCATCCATTACAAACCGAAATAAGGTCTTACACAAATAAAGGATCTCATGATCTAGTCTTAATACAAACAAGTAGTGGAATAAATAAGCATAGCGGTGGGCTCCATCTTCAGTGTCACAAGCAATGCTAACGATGGGAGATGATCCTAGTTGTCATAGCTGTCATGTTGTCCTTCTTCCGGATAGTCCTCCTCGTAGTATGGCCAAGGGAATAGCGAGGGACAAAGCCATGAGTACTCTTTAAGTACTCGCAAACTATCACTAACAAGTAAGGTAGTTCTAGTAGGAATGCTAAACTCTAAGTTTATTTGCAAAGTTAAGTTTGAAACCTAAGCTGAGTTCAGAAACAAAGAAAGATAAAATAAAGTTCTAAATCACCTAAGTGGGAACTTAGTTTTCATAGTCACAACCCTGTTGTGGTCAAGTCATGTCACAATTTATTTCATAAGTCATTTGGAAAACATCTGACGACGAAACAGTATGGCCACTCCAACTGTCCATGACCGCGGACACGGCTATTCGAATATTTTGACACTCTGTATAGGTGGTACACTTTCACCACAAAATTCGATACATCCATCAGGGATAACCCTGAATCATCATACTTAGTATGCGGATAATCAATCATAACCTTTCCTTTACACACTCTAGTATAAGCACCTCTCCTATGAGCTTGGCCTCCCAGCCATGGCCATCTGCCATCCTGGGCACTGCATAGGTGGACAACATAAGAGGTAGCCTCAGCTCAAACCTCTTCCATGAGGTAACTCATACTAATGCATATAAACTTCCAGCTAAGCCTTACCCAATTCAGGTATTGTGGTTGTACGGTATAATTGGAATGGTATCGCATCCGAACCCAACCATCAGTTTTTATAAAGGGGTAAGGCTCATGCCTCAACATTTTCATCATCATAAACCATTTGTGCTTCTCAACACATGTCAAAACATCTCAATAGAATGACTCACCATTCCAAGGTTTTCATAAGCATTTTCACCAAGTATTCCCATCTAGAGTGATCAAGTTTTTGGTTTAGCTCTAACCACAAGTTAAGAGTGTTCACTAAGGTGGGATGCTAATCTCAATCTCATGCCATAGAATGACATCTAGTATAGGCCAAGTTTTATACTCTTTATGCTATCTAAACTACTTTCTAAAATCTCACAAAGCATTACTAGAAGTAAAGGAACTTTGATAAAGCAAAAGTAAAACTTGTAAGTAAAAATTGGGATGGGTATAAATCAAGAGGTATAACCAAATCATGCCTAATGCATTTTGCTTAGGTTATCTTGTATAAATCTAGCATGCTAACAATATCGTGCCTTGATTGGTGCAGTGGTTGAAATTCTCCTCGTCTTCTTCGGGGTAGAACTCCCCCTCCTCGTAGACTTGGTCGGTACTATCGTCTATAAATACATACGGGATACACAATCACCAAACAATACTTACCTAGTCTATTTAGCACACTAAGGCACACACTTGATGATCTAGTATCATCACAATCATCACAAGATTTAATGAACTAGTTTCATTTATTTTATTTCAGAAAAGTAATTTCTACTCATTGAAATTAATTAAGATTTAATATTCTCCAATTAAAATATGGGATCAGGTGGACAGATGTCATCACCACATATTCTAATACATGGGAATGTGATTTAAATATTTGATCATATTTCAATAAGTTTAAGTTTATTATTTAAATGATTTAAACTGACTAGAAATGCCTATATAGCATTATTTTGGTACTAGTCCAAATTCACTGCATGCAAACCTAAATATTATTACATACTCAGATAGGAATTGTCAAATGTGATTTTTGAGAGTTGGAATCAACTCCAAAGCTATTATGGTTGATTTTTGAAAAATGTTTGAATGTAGAAAAGTCTATGTATTGTTTTTTTGTTATATGTGATCTCTAACTCCAATTGATTTAAATCCAATGGGCTTGGATAGAGATTTTAATTATCTTTCTAACAAAATTTGAATCATGCATTTTGGGTTAGTGGATCTCTCTGCAATGATTTTTAAACAAGTGGAAAGAATCTAGTTTAAGTCTAATTAGAAAAACATCTATTTGAATTTGTGGGATAGCGCGGGAAACTAAACGGGTTAGCCCAGTGGTGCTCCGTGGCACAGAAGGTAACTGACAAGGGGATCCCGCATGTCAGCGGCGCATCTAACACGTAGCAGTACGAGGCAATATCAGCCGTGTGATTAGAACAGGGATCAACGGTTGTGGTTCATCATCGACGACGAACAGGTCATCAGCGAGAACCAACCCTAGCGGCTCGGTGGGGTGCATTGGGGCTTACCAGGGCTCCAGCTAGGCTCGGCGGTGGGGGCGATCGAACTGGTGGACGACGGCGGTGCTAGTCGTGGTCGTGGCGGCTCCTGGGGCAGTCGCAATTAACGGCCCCCTTTCTCCTCTGCTGCGGCGAGCTGCGGCAAAATTCCGGTGACTGAGGGATCGAGTGGCTCCGGGGAGAAGTGTGGGATGGTCAGTGGTGAGAGGGGAGGTGAGTGGTGTGCAGAATGAGGCTGGGGGTGGCCTCTACTTATAGTCCGACGAAGCGACCGAACGGGATGGGCGGGCGTCTCCGGCGAGGGCGGTACAACGTGCTATCGTCATGGCTGATGGTAGGGGACGGTGCGTGGTCTGTTGGCGGTCCTCTACGGCATAATGACACAGCTAGGGGCGGTGGCAATTGGTCGGGCGCGGCTCATGCTCTGTGCGGCAGAGACGGCGTTCGACGCGACTCATGGTGGCAGCGGGTCAATCGGCAGCAAAAGGGCATGTCCGGGCGGTGCTGGGGTTAAGGCGGAGTAGCGTGCGTGGGCTGCGGTCGAGGGGCAGCGTGTGCACGCTTGTCAGGCGCGGCGCTCTGGCGCGTGCTCGGCATGGCGGAGACACGGTGGGCGCGGCGCTCTGTGGGTGGTCCAGTGCCTAGCAATGCTCGGGGAAGGGACAGGGGCGGCGGTGTGGTCTCGCCTACCTCCTAGGCACGACGAAAGAGGGCAGGGCGGTCGGCTTGGAGCTTTCCATGCTCGACCGGCGAGCATGGCCTCGGGGTGGCTCGACACTGCTGCTCAAGGCTAAGAGGTATCTCCTTGATGGCATGGTTGGAACTAGGGGAGACAAGGGGAGTGGATTGAGGCCTTAGTGGCACTTGATCACTGCTCTAGAACAGTAATAGTTAGGCAGTTAATTCAGTGCTCACTAAGTGTTCGGCACAATGGCCGCAAGAGAATTTTATTTGAATTTTGAGAAGATTTTTGGTGGGTGCTTTGATCTTATGCTTGGTAGTCTGTGATTGCTTGGGATTTTCAAGTGGAGTTCATTTGAGTTGTTGTCGTCGGATTGATGACAAGTACGCCATGAGGGGGTCCTCGAGGCGTGCGGAAGAGAGAGGAGTGAGACGTACGGTATTCCGGGACGGTGAGCACACAAGTTTACCCAGGTTCGAATCCATCGGCTTTGGACGGATCCTACTCCTGCTAGCAATCCAGTAATACGGCAGAGCCGGAATATGGGTTACAAGGGTTTCGCCTATGCGAGTTGAGGGTCTAAAGTATTGGTGTGCCCTAAAGGCTCTCCCTAGGACGGCTTATATAGATATCCGGCCTAGGGTTTACAGGAGAGATCTATCCGTCTACGACTAAGAGTCGGTTACAGAGTGCATCTTTAACTACAAGTAACATTATGGGCCTAAGTCGGTAAGTCTTCTGGGCCTTCCCGTAGCCGGATCAGACTCCGTCTTTCTCCCTGACTGGGCCACCCGTGAAGCAAAGCTCTAACCCGAAGTGGGCCACCCTGGTTAGTGAGGAACTATGAGGATACCCGGAAAGTATATCCCCAACAGTGGTTTTTGAGAAAGTGGGATCTATGCATATGAAATGGATTCAATTTTCAAATGCCATTTAAATTTAGTGGCTAAGGGTTTTTGTAAGATTTTAAAGTGGGCCTTGGTACATCTTTACTTGTACTAACAAGGGGTGAAAAGAGTTGAGAATGTTTCTGTTTGAAATTTACTTCTAGGAACACCTAAAGTGGCCTAGTGGATTAAAATGGCCAAAGTGACCATTTGGTCTTTTTATTCTTATTTGATTTCTTTTTCTTTGGATTTTATTTTTTGAATGATCTATATGATATGGCATTCATCTTTGAATCATTTTAAAACCATTAGATCAATAAAACATGGCATTTTCAGACAATTCTATATTCATGCCAACACACATGCATTCATAATTGTTTTTAATAATAAAAGTTTTTGTTAACCCTAAATTGGGTGATTTGGATCTTGATAACCTTGATTAAAGATTTGGGATGTTACAAACCTTCCCAACTTAAACAAAATCTCATCCCGAGATTTAAGAAAAACTAGGAACTAAAGAAATCTAGAAACTCGGTCGTAATGTAATCTTCTTGCTCCCAGGTAGCTTCTTCTTCGGTGTGGTTGCTCCATTGGATCTTGAGAAATTTGATACTCCGGGTCATGGTGGTTCTGAAGGCTTCTTCCAAGATACAGATGGGCACTTCATGATACGTCAGATCCTTATTGATATGAATGGCTCGGTGATCGATGTTCTTGAACACTTCGGTCTTCTCCGGCACTTCTAAGCATTTGCGAAGTAACGAGATATGGAACACATTATGGATGGCGGACATCTCTTCTGGCAGTTCCAGCTGATACGATACTTCTCCTTGATGATTCAGAATCTTGAAGGGTCCGATATATCTGGGGGCTAACTTTCCTTTCAGACTAAAACGTTGCGTTCCCTTCAACAGTGAAACTTTGAGATACACAAAATCTCCGACATTGAAAGTCAGGTCTCTACATCTCTTGTCAGCATAACTCTTCGGTCTGGATTGGGCGGTCTTGAGGTGCTCACGAACTTTGTGAACCTTCTCTTCGGCTTCTCGTAGGATGTTGGGTTCAAAAATCTGACTCTCTCCTACTTGCGACCAATTCAAAGGGGTACGACACTTTCTTCCATATAAGAACTCAAGTGGGGCCATTTTCAAACTGGCTTGATAACTGTTGTTGTAGGAGAATTCTGCGAAAGGCAGACAATCTTCCCATTTTGATCCATACTCTAACACATAAGCCCTCAACATACCTTCAGTCTGTCCATCGGTCTGTGGGTGATAAGCTGTGCTAAAATTCAACTTGGTTCCTAATCCTTCTTGGACTTTCTACCAAAATCTCGAGGTAAATTGGGTTTCTTGATCTGACACTATGCTCTTGGGGGTTCCATGCAAACTAAAAATTCTGGCAATGTATAGCTCTGCTAGCTTCGAACTTTGGTAGGTTGTCTTGACCAGTATAAAATGGGCTACCTTGGACAGTCTATGAACTATGACCCAGATTGAGTCATTTACCCTACTAGAAGTAGGCAAACAGGTGATAAAGTCCATTCTGACGGAATCCCATTTCCATTCCGGAATCTGCAATGGTTGCAACAGTCCTGCGGGTCTTTGATGTTCCACTTTGACTCTCTAACAGATATCACACTTGGCGATGTAGCTTCCGATTTCTCTCTTCATCTTGAGCCACCAAAATTGCTCCTTCAAATCCTGATACATCTTTGTTCCTCCGGGGTGGATAGAATGAAGAGTATCATGAGCTTCTTGCATGATAACTTGCTTCAGCTCCGAATCTGCTGGCACATAGATACGTCCTTTGTACCACAGAACACCTTCTTCATCTTCGGAGAATCCAGGTACCTTTCCTATACCAATACGACGCTTGATTCCGTCGATACTTGCATTTCCCTTCTGGGCTTCCTTGATCTGACTGATCAAAGTGGGTTGAAGTTCAATGCTAGCTAAAAATCTTTTGCTAACTAGCTCAGTTCTAAACTCCTCCAACTCTTCAGGCAAACTTGGCTGGTTCTCTTTGATCATGATGTTTAACCTACACGGCAATCTGCTAAGAGCATCCGCTACCACATTGGCTTTGCTGGGGTGATAGTGAATGTCAAGGTCGTAATCCTTGATTAACTCTATCCATTGATACATTGCAAATGTATCTATAATTTTTGATGTTCCATGCTTAGTTTTATCCACTTTCTTGTGTTTTGTTCCAACTTTGGAGTACTTTTATTATGATTTCTTGGACTAACCTATTAACAAGAGCCACAGTGCCAGCTGCCTGTTTTCTGTTGTTTTTGGTTCCAGAAAAGTCAGAAAATGAATATTCTCGGAATTGGACGGGACAAAAGCCAAAGTGCCTATTTTTCCGGAAGGGATCAAGTGCCAGAATATGAGACGGAGAAGGGCTGGGGGCCGGCCACACCACCTGGCCGCGTGGCCAGGCCTGGCCCACGCCAGGGGGTGGTCTGGCCGCCCCCAGCACCCCCTCGGCCTCTCCTTCCGCCTATAAGTTGCCCTTGGGACGAAAACCCTAGGTACCCGATCGAAAATCCACGAAAGAATTTGTAGCCGCTGTCGTCTCTGTCCCTAGATCGGGGGATCTGAAGCTCTTCTTGGCACCCTGCCGGAGAGGGGAATTCACCCTGGAGGCCTTCTTCATCACCATGCAAGCCTCCAGTGTGATGCGTGAGTAGTTCATCCTTGGACTACGGATCCATGTAGTAGCTAGATGGCTGGTTTCTCCTCCTTTGTGCTTTCATGTTTAGATCTTATGAGCTCCGTTCATGATCAATATCATCTAATTGTAATTCATACATGTTGTGTTTGCGGGGATCCGATGGATATTGAGATGCTATTTCAGATTGATTATTGATTCTATCATGTCTTTGTTATTTGAGATCTTGCATGCTTTCCGTTGTTAGTAGCTATCTTGGCCAAGTAGATGCTAGCAACTCCAAGAGTTAGTATTTATGCTCGATAGTGGGTTCATGCCTCAGGTAATCTGGGGAAGTGATAGAAATCTCTAAGGTACTAGATGTGCTGTTACTACTAGGGAGAAAACAATGATCCTTTGTTCATAGAACAATTGTATTGTTTAGTTTACACGCAGTTCGTAAAGCAATAATCTGTTGCTTGCAACTTAATACTGGCGGGGGTTCGGATGATAACCTAAAGGTGGATTATTAGTCATAGATGTAGTTGGATGGCAGTCTATGTATTATGTTGTAATGCCCAATCAAGTCTCAGGGAAGTCAAGATGATTAGTATATGCATGTATTTCTTTCTCGGTGTTTGTCAATTGCCCTGCTGTAATTTGTTCACCCAGCATGTTATCTATCTAAGGAGAGCCACCTCTAGTGAACTATGGATCTCGATCCTTTTCTTTACATACAATGTATAAACTGTTTCTGCTTTGTGTTTACTTTCTGCAAACTTTTACTTCTTTCCATTCGATACATTTAATCCTTTGTTTTCCGCAAAACATGGTGAGATTGACAACCTTATCGCAAGTTGGGGACAAAGTTCTGTGGTTGTGTTGTGCAGGTCTCCACGTTGCTACTAGCACCGGTAGTGCGCCCTGCCAAAGCTCAGCTAGTAACACCTTTGAGGTGTTTCCTTGCTCCTACTGGTTCGATTAAACCTTGGTTTCATAACTGAGGGAAATTTGTTGCTGTGCTCACCATACCTTCCTCTTGGGGTTCCCAGCGAGCTCTACATCAACACCACGCACCAAGCATTTTTCTGGGCGCCGTGCATTGAGCCATCAAGCATTTTTCTGGCGCCGTTGCCGGGGAGTCAAGGACATCTTCACAAGGGGAGTCCCTCATAACCAATCTCTTTAATTTGTTGTTTTTGTTTTGCTTAGTTTCTTTTTTCTTTGTTTGCTTGTTTTGTTCTTCAAAAAAAAATTAGTTTTACTTGTTTTGCTTTCTTATTTGATAAGCCAAAAAAAATGACTACTCTTGAAAACACCAAGTTGTGTGACTTCACTAGCACCAACAACAATGATTTTATGAGCACTCCTATTGCTCCACCTATGGCTGAAAATACTTTCTTTGAGATCAAACCTGCTTTGCTCAATCTTGTTATGAGAGAACAATTTTCTGGTATTGGTAATGAAGATGCTGCTTCCCATCTAAATAACTTTGTTGAACTTTGTGAGATGCAAAAGCATAGGGATATAGATGGTGATATTATTAAACTGAAATTGTTTCCTTTCTCTTTGAGAGGAAAAGCTAAAGAGTGGTTGAATTCCTTGACTAGGAATAGTATTGATTCTTGGACTAAATGCAAAGATGCTTTTATTGGAAAATAATATCCTCCTGCTAAGATTATATCCATGAGAAGTGAAATAATGAAGTTTAAACAACTTGATAATGAGCATGTTGCTCAAGCTTGGGAAAGAATGAAATATTTGGTTAAGAATTGTCCCACTCATGGACTGACTGCTTGGATGATCATCCAAACTTTTTATGCAGGATTGAACTATTCTTCAAGGAACCTATTGGATTCAGCTGCTGGGGGTACCTTTATGACCATCACTTTGGGTGCTGCAACAAAACTTTTGGACAATATGATGGTTAATTATTCTGAATGGCATACTGAGACAGCTCCACAAGGTAAGAAGGTAAATTCTGTTGAGGAAACCTCCTCCTTGAGTGATAAAATTGATATTATTATGTCTATGCTTGTTAATGGGAAAGCCCATGTTGATCCAAATAATGTTCCTTTAGCCTCTTTGGTTGCTCAAGAAGAGCAATTTGATGTGAACTTCATGAGAAATAACTACTTTGGCAACAATGCTTATGGTAATAATGCTTATAGGAACAATTTTGGTAACAACAATCATAAGCCATATCCTCCCAACAATGGTAAATCTGAATTACCTAGTGAAGGTAGAATTTTGGAAGTTGAAAGAGCCACTAAAAACTTTATGCAAATGCAATATGAGAAAAATAGACTATTTACTAAAACAATGGAGGAGCAATCTATCATTTTGAAGAACATTAGCCATCAACTTGAGAGTCTAAATAGAGAAATTCCTAGTTTACAATTGAAACACTCTAATGCTGAAAGAAATATATCATCTTTGTCTGAAGCTCAATCTTCATTGATTAATAAAATGGCTGCTAAACCTGAATCTAATGAGACTCTCTTTGCAGCTACCAATGCCATACAAGTAAGAATTGATGAAAATGTTAGACTATTAGCTGAATTACATGCTAAGTGCGAAAGAGGAGATGAAATTGCTAGAAACATTAGTGTTTCTACTATTACCACCACTAGTGTTGAGGCTAGTAATAGTTCTACTACTTTAGATGATAAAGTTGATTTTGATCTTGATGGTTGCAACATCTCTGAAGTTATTAAGTTCCTACAAAATCTTGCTAAAAGTCCTAATGCTAGTGCTATGAACATGGCTTTTACAAAACACATTACTGATGCTCTCATAAAGATTAAAGAAGAAAAGATGAAACATAAAGCTTCTATTCCTATAAATAAAGAAGATGGTTGGGAACCCATCATTAATATGAAAGTGAATGACTTTGATTTCAAAGCTTTGTGTGATCTTGATAGTAGTGTTTCTATTATGCCTAGAAGGATTTATGATATGCTTGATTTGCCTCCTCTTGAAGATTGTTATTTGAATGTCCCACTTGATGATAATGATAAAAAGAAACTCATGGGGAGTCTTAATGATGTTCTTATTATGGTTAATGATTCCTATGTTCCCGTTGATTTCTATGTCTTGGATGTTGAATACAATGCTTCTTGTCCTATTACTTTGGGAAGACATTTTCTTAGAACTGTTGGTGCCATCATTGATATGAAAGAAGGCGCCATTAAATATCAACTCCCACTCAAGAAAGGTATAGAACACTTCCCTAAAAAGAGAGAAAATATTTCTTTTGCTTCTCGTATGAAAACAAAATTTGGTCTTAATGCTTCTTCATTCGAGAACACTTGATTCTTTCTTTGGTTCTTATGCCTAACTTAAAGGCGTTAAAGAAAAGTACTTGTTGGGAGATAACCCAAGAGTTTTAGTTGAGTCTTGTAAGTTATTACCTCTGTAATAACCTCTCCTTATCCTTTTTATTTACTTTTTGTGCCAAGAGTAACCTCTAATGAGAGTGAAGTAATGATTGGGAAAGTTGTTGTCCCGAAACAGATTTTTGTGCTTCACCGTAAAAATTCCTGAGAGAGATCTGTACATCGGAATGAGCTGTAATCTTTTGTGCTTCTGCCCCAGGTTGTTATATAACTTTTTTTAGTTCAACACTTTTTGATTTGAGCAACAGAAGGTCTTCGAAAAAATTCGTCTTTACCTGCTGATCTGTTTTGACAGATTTCTGCCATTTTCTGCATTTGCTTCTTGTTAGTTCCTTCTTGAGTTCCTTTAGGGAATTGAGATTTTTGAGGGAAGTGCTACAGTAGCTAGTGTTCTAATGGAAGTTTATTTGGTGTTAGAACTGAACCTTGATGCTTATTTATCTTAAGTGCACTAATGTTGCTAATGAGATTGTGTGAAGTTTTGTATGAAGCAAAATTTTCAGGTGTATGAAAGAAATGAGTAATGAGATGAAGGATGGACTAAAGCTCAAGATTGGGGATGCCACGCGTGTCACCACAAGAAATACCCAAGAAGTACAAGCGTCAAAGCTTGGGGATGCCCAAGGCATCCCCTTCTTCATCAATAAAAATTCCAGGTTTCTTCCAAACGCTTCATTTTTATTGTTTCGTGCACAGTTGTGTTTCTCTTGGAGCGTCTTCTTTTTCGTTTTTGTTTTGGTTTTTAGTTTGCTTGGTTTTCTTAGTTTTCTGAATAAGTTGGTTGGACCCCCTCTCTCATACTTTGGTTTGCAAATAGTTTGGTTTGGTTTGGAAAAGAGTAGGAAAGTTCATACTTATGTGGTAAAAAGAGCTCGTTTTTTACTGTGGCTATGCTTTGTCATGCCATGCTTGATATTGTTTCGGATTTATGCTTAGTATTATTTGTTGTAGCATGACTTGTTATAAACAATTGAGATTGCTTAATGTGCCTTGGATGAATCATGCGTTCTTTTAGCATATTAAAGCATAGTATAGTGGTATTCTCCTTTGATGCTTTATTTGGGTTGACTTGGCGCATGCTCACACCATGTTATGACTATCTCAAGTCACCATAGCCTTTATGATCCTTTAGTTTTCAACTTGTAGTATCACTTTATGCATTGATCAATGATGTTTTGTCGCTCTGCATGATTATGGCCATTATTGCTCTCTTAGTTTGTCGCTCCTAGTCTTTTGCTAGCCTCCACAACCAAGTATGAGTTCCACTCATGCATCCAACTCCCTAAACCAAGTTTTTCCAAAGAGTCCACCATATCTACCTACTAGCTTACGCTATTCCAAGTATATTCATGCTTTTGTCTACCTTTCACTTATTATGAGAAAACTAGTGATTAAAGCTCTCACGAACTTGATGGCACACTTTACTTTATTGCCTCTAATAAACTTGAACCATTGGGTCCTTCTTTGTTGCGTATATGCTTGCGCTTTATAAGTTGAAATTAGCAGAACCATGTTTCACGGGGAACGCTTTCAACATTGCACTTGTACTTTGTACCCCGTTGATATTATGTTCTTTTACTTACGGATCCCGGCGGTGTGAAATAAATGTGGAACTTGTAAGATCATGGAGTTTGTATGTGTGTTAGAGAAACACCTGGGCCGCTAGCCTAAGCCATGCCTAATCATGGTGGAAACTTGCAGCATCACCATAGTGAGCATTCTATGAAGCATCCTCAATAAAAACCTATGCAAATAGCAAATAAAAAGATCGCTGAGATGCTCATTGTCTGCTTGCCTTGTCATTTTGATTATGGGAAAGCTCCCATATCATGTTCAAGGGGTACCCCGTTGGCGGTTCTTAATGATACACATATACTTACAATGACAAGAGCTTACTCATGACTGAAGTTGAGTAGCATGAGGATCGGTCTTCGTAAGTAAGGGGCATGAGATTTCGGGTTATAACTTGTCAAGCATATCCTCTTAGTTGTGTCACATTAACCTTAATCACCTTCAAGATGCTTATGATAGGGGCAATGAGAGCTGAAAGCTATAAGTACCATAATTTTTGGAAGCTCTTTATGAGACTTAAATCCCTACTTCCTTTTACAAAAGGCCTTTCTTCCACCATTATATTGAGTCTCCACCTTCTATCTTTATGCACTACTTTGAGAGCATAGTGCCCATTCTTAGTTCTATGTGCATTGTCCTAAGACTAGTTGATTGATGCATAACTTGTTATTGCTTGTTTGAAACTATTGTATCTAGTCACTCTTATGAACTTTGAAGGTGTCTTGTGCATTTATATTTGCTAGTCTATTGAGGGACAAGTTGAATACTATTATGCTATGTTTTCTTTACGTGAAACAAACAAACGTCTTGCAAAGCATGTTATTCATGAATCTTTTGTTTGTGCCTTTTCATGTTGCATCTTAGTTTCTTTGCTTATTGCTAGAACTTTGTCTTTCATGTTATGATTGAAGTACTATGATCCTAGCCTTGAATGTTTTCTAAATACTTTGATCAAGTCTTTGATGGTGCATGTCACCTCAAAAATTATTTCTTTTTATCACTTACCTACTCGAGGATGAGAAGGAGTTAAGCTTAGGGATGTTGATACATTGCAAGTGTATCTATAATTTTTGATGTTCCATGCTTAGTTTTATCCACTTTCTTGTGTTTTGTTCCAACTTTGGAGTACTTTTATTATGATTTCTTGGACTAACCTATTAACAAGAGCCACAGTGCCAGCTACCTGTTTTCTGTTGTTTTTGGTTCCAGAAAACTCAGAAAATGAATATTCTCGGAATTGGACGGGACAAAAGCCAAAGTGCCTATTTTTCCGGAAGGGATCAAGTGCCAGAATATGAGACGGAGAAGGGCTGGGGGCCGGCCACACCACCTGGCCACGCGGCCAGGCCTGGACCGCGCCAGGGGGTGGTCTGGCCGCCCCCAGCACGCCCTCGGCCTCTCCTTCCGCCTATAAGTTGCCCTTGGGATGAAAACCCTGGGTACCCGATCAAAAATCCACGAAAGAGTCTGTAGCCTCCGTCGTCTCTGTCCCTAGATCGGGGGGATCTGAAGCTCTTCTCGGCACCCTGCCGGAGAGGGGAATTCACCCTGGAGGCCTTCTTCATCACCATGCAAGCCTCCGGTGTGATGTGTGAGTAGTTCATCCTTGGACTACGGATCCATGTAGTAGCTAGATGGCTGGTTTCTCCTCCTTTGTGCTTTCATGTTTAGATCTTGTGAGCTCCGTTCATGATCAAGATCATCTATTTGTAATTCATACATGTTGTGTTTGCGGGGATCTGATGGATATTGAGATGCTATTTCAGATTGATTATTGATTCTATCATGTCTTTGTTATTTGAGATCTTGCATGCTTTCCGTTGTTAGTAGCTATCTTGGCCAAGTAGATGCTAGCAACTCCAAGAGTTAGTATTTATGCTCGATAGTGGGTTCATGCCTCTGGTAATCTGGGGAAGTGACAGAAATCTCTAAGGTACTAGATGTGTTGTTGCTACTAGGGAGAAAACAACGATCCTTTGTTCATAGAACAATTGTATTGTTTACTTTACACGCAGTTCGTAAAGCAATAATCTGTTGCTTGCAACTTAATACTGGAGGGGGTTCGGATGATAACCTGAAGCTGGATTATTAGTCATAGAAGCAGTTGGATGGCGGTCTATGTATTATGTTGTAATGCCCAATCAAGTCTCAGAGGAGTCAAGATGATTAGTATATGCATGTATTGCTTTCTCGGTGTTTGTCAATTGCCCCGCTTTAATTTGTTCACCCAGCATGTTATCTATCTAAGGAGAGCCACCTCTAGTGAACTATGGATCCTGGTCCTTTTCTTTACATACAATCTATAAACTGTTTCTGCTTTGTGTTTACTTTCTGCAAACTTTTACTTCTTTCCATTCGATACGTTTCATCCTTTGTTTTCCGCAAAACACGATGAGATTGACAACCTCATCGCAAGTTGGGGACAAAGTTCTGTGGTTGTGTTGTGCAGGTCTCCACGTTGCTACTAGCACCGGTAGTGCGCCCTGCCAAAGCTCAGCTAGTAACACCTTTGAGGTGTTTCCTTGCTCCTACTGGTTCGATTAAACCTTGGTTTCATAACTGAGGGAAACTTGCTGCTGTGCTCATCATACCTTCCTCTAGGGGTTCCCAACGAGCTCTACATCAACACCACGCACCAAGCATTTTCTGGGCGCCGTGCATTGAGCCATCATCCATCTCCTTTTCCTCATATTCAGCTCCTTTTGAGTGAAAATATACTTCAAGATCTTGTGATCTGAATAAATCTCACAGCGATTACCCATAAGGTAATGACGCCATGTCTTCAAGGCTAAAACTACCGCTGCTAATTCAAGATCATGGGTGGGGTAGTTTTGCTCATGATGCTTCAGTTGTCTGGACAGATATGCTATGACTTTGCCTTCTTGCATCAACACACATCCGAGACCAATCTTGGATGCATCACAATACACGTCAAACGACTTCTTGATATCTGGCATAATCAATATTGGGGCTAAAATCAATCTCTTCTTGAGATCTTGAAAACTTGCTTCACATTTGTCGCTCCATTCAAACTTCTTGTCTTTCTTCAATAATTGGTTCATTGGTCATGCGATTCTCGAAAATCCTTCGACGAACTTGCGGTAATATCCCGCTAATCCGAGAAATGCACGAACTTGGGTTTGAGTGGTTGGGGCTTCCCATTCTTCAACATCTTTGATCTTGGCGGGATCAACAGCTACTCCTCCTGCCGACACAATATGTCCGAGGAATCCCACTTCTTTCAGCCAAAACTCACATTTTCTGAACTTGGCATACAACTGATGTTCTCTAAGGGTTTCAAGGATGATTCTTAGATGTTGCTCATTGTCTTCTTCTGACTTGGAGTAGATAAGAATATCATCGATAAACACAACGACAAACTTATCTAGAAAGTTCATAAAGATCTTATTCATGAGATTCATGAAATAAGCGAGGGCATTGGTTAATCCAAAAGACATGACCGTATACTCATACAATCCATATCTGGTGGTAAAGGCGGTCTTTGGAATATCCATTGCACGAATCTTAAGTTGATGATAACCAGTCCTAAGATCAATCTTAGAGAACACTCTGGCAAAAGTCAACTGATCAAATAGATCCTCTATCTTGGGCAGTGGGTACTTGTTCTTTATGGTGACATCATTCAGCTTCAGGTAATCTGTGCGCAAACGGTTGCCTCTATCTTTCTTGTTGACAAACAACACGGGCGATCTCCATGGCGATGCGCTTGGTTGAATCAAGCCTTTCTCCAGCATAGTATCTAGTTGCTTCTTCAGCTCTACTAACTCTGAGGGGTTCATGCTATAGGGTCTCTGAGCTATGGGTCCGGTTCCAGGAATTAGTTCAATAATGAACTCAATATCCCGATCTGGGGGCATACCAGGCAATTTATCTGGGAATACGTCAGGGTATTCATAGACTACTCTGACTTGGTCTATGGTGGGTAGGGCTAGACTCTTGTTGCATTTGACTTGACGGGGCAAGGTTTCAGATATATGCTCTACTGATACTCCAGAGCTACTAGTCATGGTGATGGATTTCTTGGCACAGTCGATCAATCCTTTATGCTTCGACATCCAATCCATTCCTAGTACTACTTCCAAACCTTGGTTCCAAGTACTATTAGATTGGCATAAAAATCTATTCCATGTATTCTGATAGGCATAGCCTTGCAAATTTTTCTAGCTTTGGTGGTTGAACCAGGTATTTGAACTATCATAACATGCTTCAAGTTGGTTGGGTGAATCTTACTAGTGCATGCAAATTCTTCGGTAACAAACGAGTGCGATGCTCCAGAATCAAACAACACTCATGCTAATACTGAGTTAACATAAAACATACCCAACACGACATCTGGCGCCTCTTGGGCTTCTTTGGTGTTCATGTGGAAGATACGGCCGTTGCAGTTGAGCGAATTCCTGGGGGCGAATCTTCTTCCGGGCTGAACACGACACTACTGCTGAGCTGGGGCATTCACATTGGCAGTGGCGACAATCTTCTTGGGACACTCATTGGAGTAGTGACCCTTCACTCCACTATCAAAACAAGTAATCTGGAACTTGTCTTTGGCTGCAACAGGCACAACATTGCTTCTAGTCCTTGGGTCAGTATTGTTGTTGTTGTTGGACTTGGGCAGTGCATGGTTGAAGTTGTTGGAGTTGCCGGGGTTGTTGTTGTTGTTTCCTCTGGTCTTCACATTTCCTCCGCTACGGTTGGGGTAGCTTGGACGAGACATTGGGGGTCTATTGTTCCGTCAGGCATATCCTGCAGACGGCTGTTGGGTCTGCAACATAGAAAACAAAAAAATTCCTGCAATGAGAACTATACGCCAAGATCTATCTACTAGGTACAAAGCAACGGGTGGACATACATCCAACGAGAACTTACCCTCGAAGACAATGAGTTTTGTTAACGAGTAGGAACTCATGGTTGATGTAGTCGTACACTTGCCGATCTCAAGATCGTGATGAAGTCCAGCAGGTCCGGCTCTAGCACGTCCATCAGATCCAGCTCCGGCACCACCAAGTCCAGCACCACAAAGCAGCGGTGCATCCGTGATCGCACACACGTCCGGTACCCTGACAACCACCGTCCCTCGCTCCAGCAAAGCAGCGGAAGCAGCAACTCCTTTCCAGATAAAGCCACCGGGAACATGTATCTCGCTAATCTGAGACCATGGGGAAATATTACTAGAGGGGGAGAGATATCCTTCACAAGGAGGTGTAAGGAAGAAGGAGGAAGAGGGTGGCCTTTTATAGGAGGAGGGGGGTGCCCCTCCTTCATGGCCGGCGCATGGGGGGTGACTCCTCACCTCCCCCATTCATGTGGTGGTAACCCCTCCACATTAAAATGCCTCTTCACATTCTCTTTTAAAGTCTCCACTTTAAACGCATTAAATTTCTCCAAATTTAATGCTCTCTCAGTTAATAAAACTCTTTTATTATTTTTATTCAGAATTTTGTTAATTACTTTAATTAACAAACATTCACATAAAACCCCCTGCAACATTTCAATATTACATGCAGAACCAATTTCAGCAATTTCACCCGAAATAGTTTCGGTGTCTATTGAAATAATTCCAGCGCTTTCTTAAACCTTTATCTGAAACATATTTGCTCCAAATGGTGTCGGTATCTCTTAAGTGTGTCACCCTACGGTTCGCGAATAATGCAGACATGATCGAGACCCCTCTCAGATCAATAATCAGAAGCGGGACCTGGAGATCCATACTGACTCCTACACATTCAACGATGACTTCTATAATCATGAGAACCTTTAACGCTAGTAACTAAATCCCTTTGTCTCTCGATATATGACATGTCCGAGATTCGATCATTGGTATCTCCATACCTAGCTTGATCTCGTTACTGACATGCACTCTTTTCTCGTTCCCGTGATATAACATTCTAGTGATCACATCACTTGCTTGCAAGCTATCTTAATGTGATATCACCGAGAGGGCCTAGAGTATATCTATCCGTCATCGGGATGGACAAATCCCACTCTTGATCCATGAGCCTCAACATAACACCTTCGTAGCACTAAACCCATCTTTATAGTCACCCTGTTACGGTGTGACGTTTGATGTTATCAAGATACTCTTCCGGTGTTAGCAATTAACATGATCTCATGGTCTAAGGATAAAGATTACTTCGTATGATGTTATAGCAATATAAACATAATGACTTGATCGTAATGCTATACTTCGGATGAATGTTCATCACATCATTCCACCAATGTTGTGACCTCGTTATTAACAACATCCAATGTCCATGATCAGGAAACCTTGATCATCTTGTTAATCAACGAGCTAGTCTATAAGAGAGGCATAACTAGGAACCCTTTTTGTTTATTAAACACACATGTATTGATGTTTCCGATCAATACAATTATAGCATGCAAAATAAACATTTATCATAAACATGGAATAAGATAATAACCACTTTATTATTGCCTCTCGGGCATATTCCCTTCAACGGGTTGGGGAGATACTTTTGGGTATTGTGGGACCCATCTTGGTGCATCATCTGACGTTTCCGGTTGTCATTCGCTTGGTTGATCTTCCCTTTCATCTAGATGGCAGAGTCGACTAGCTCTTCGAGATCATCAAAATAGATGTTGACTAGCACCGTCTACATCTCATCATGCAGTCTGTTCAGGAATCTCTCCTTTTTCTTGGCTTCAGTGTTGATCTCATCAGGTGCATACCTGTCGAGGGACAAAAATCTATCATGGTACTCCAATACAGTCATTCTGCCTTACTTTAGTTCTCTGAATTCATCTCTCATTCTGGTGACTAAGCCCTGCGGCACATGGGTGTGGCTGAACTTGACCTTGAAAGCTTCCCACGTCATCACTTGACCGTGGTTCATCGTACGGGTGTTGTTCCACCAGGCTCTTGCATCTCCTGCCAGATAGTGGGTGGCAAACATGACTTTCTCATTGGTGTCAACTCCTGTGACTTCTAGGTTATTATCCATGGTATGTAACCAATATTCAGCATCCAGCGGGTCTTCAGACTTGCTAAAGATAGGGGGATTGGTATTCTGGAAGTTTTTGAGTTTGGATCCATGATGATCTAGATTTCCATGGCCTTGATTATTGTGGGCCATCTGGGCGATCTGTTGCAGGGTGGCTAGGTTGGCTTGGCGCTCTGCCCTACTAGCTTCGTGGTCTGAAACTAGCATCTACAGAATCTGCAGCATCGGCTCCTGCGATGAGCTACTCCCTCCTTTGTTTCCACGAGTCATCTGAAGATTGAGATAGATAATGGGGTAAGAGGGAAAGTTCTAAGGTTCATGGTTTTGTTTTCAAAGCTAAAACTTTGAGTTTGAACTCAGGTTTTGCAAACTAGCTTCTTCCCACTCATTCATTCAATCAAAGCACACGATACAAACACACACACCACAACATGAAAGGAAAAAAATGGTTTTTAAGAACCATTCTGTGAGCTAAGATACAATGGGACCGGTACTTCTCACTCCTATGATAGTGCTCTAATGCATCTACTCATCATCGATGAAGTCGGAGTCATCATCGTCAGTGTAGAAGTCCATGGCATCATCCTCCAGATAGTCATTGTCATCACTAAGGTATGAGTGAATATCCCCCTTGATGTCTTCACCTTCATCTTCTTCTTCTTCTTTTGCTGCAAGCTGAGCTTCTTGCTCCTGGATGGTCTTCTCGAGGTCGGCCACCTTCTTGCGAAGATGAGCGATGGTGCGATCCTTCTTCTCGCATTGCCGGCAAAGTGATTGACGATCCTTGACGAGCAGTGAGAAAGTTTGGGCCTTCTGGGCGGCAATGGCAAGGTTGTGGTGGGCGTAGGCTCGAGCATTGTCCAATTCCTTCTGTCTATCATATAGCAGGAAGTCAAGGTTCTCCACTTGGCACTTCAAATCTGGGTGACTTGGCATCTCTAGTGGCATTCCCATAGAATCACGCCTTGCATAGTGAGCAAAGAGAGTTCCCTGGATCAAGTTGACGTTCTGTCCGCAAAGACGGGCGAGAGCTTCATGCATAGCCCTGGCTAATCCATCTAGCCAGTTGTTCTCTCGAATGGTGAATTGAATCTTCTCAGAAAGGGGTACCTCCATCTTGCCTTGAAGATCAACAACTATCATCCATTGTAAATCTCCTCCTGGAAAATCCTTGAGTTGAGCTCCGACGATTTCTGGATGCGGACGCTCAAGATACTCCGACAGTGCATCAAGATCCCTCTCGAAGATCAGTTGGCCTCCGTTGCCCAACTGGTAGAACTTGTAGTACTGAACTTCCATCTATAAGAGTTTAGGATGAGAAAGTTAGTGAGGTGATCAAGTGTGTCAAATTTTATGGAATAATGTAAGAAATTTGGAGGAACACGACTTTTCAGAAAGAATTTCCGAGATATGTTTTCATAAATACTCACTTTGGTTTAGAAACTAAGTTTTTGTTCGGACGTCCATTCTAACTAGGGTTTCCTATGGTCAGGATGGCTTTGATACCAACTTGTCAACACCCGGATTTTTAATCCCAGATGCCTATTATGCCATACATCGCAATCCTAGGATTACCATTTTTGCCAGACATAACAAATTGGATATCACAGTACATCATCCATTACAAACCATAATAAGGTCTTACACAAATAAAGGATCTCCAGTCTTAATACAAACAAGTAGCGGAATAAATAAGCGTAGCGGTGAGCTCCATCTTCAGTGTCACGGGCAATGCTGACGATGGGAGATGATCCTAGTTGTCGTAGCCATCCTGTTGTACTTCTTCCGAATAGTCCTCCTCATAGTCTGGCCATGGGAATAGCCAGAGACAAAGCCATGAGTACAATTTAAGTAATCGCAAGCTATCACTAACAAGTAAGGTAGTTCTAGTAGGAATGCTAAACTCTAAGTTTATTTGCAAAGTTAAGTTTGAAACCTAAGCTGAGTTCAGAAACAAATAAAGATAAAATAAAGTTCTAAATCACCTAAGTGGGAACTTAGTTTTCAAAGTCACAACCCTGTTGTGGTTAAGTCATGTCACAATTCATTTCATAAGTCATTTGGAAAACATCTGAGGACGGAAGAGTATGGCCACTCCAACTGTCCATGACCGCGGACGCGGCTATTCCAATAGTTTGATACTCTGAAGAGGTGGTACACTTTCACCACAAAATTTGATACATCCGTCAGGGATAACCCTGAATCATCATACTTAGTATGCGGATAATCAATCATAACCTTTCCTTTACACACTCTAGTATAAGCACATCTCCTATGAGCTTGGCCTCCCAGCCATGGCCATCTGCCATCCTGGGCACTACATAGGTGGACAACATCAAGAGGTAGCCTCATCTCAAACCTCTTCCGTGAGGGAACTCATACTAATGCATATAAACTTCCGGGTAAGCCTTACCCAATTTAGGTATTGTGGTTGTACGGTATAATTGGAATGGTATCGCATTCGAACCCAACCATCAGTTTTTATAAAGGGGTAAGGCTCATGCCTAAACATTTTCATTATCATAAACCATTTGTGCTTCTCAACACATGTCAAAACGTCTCAATAGAATGACTCATCATTCCAAGGTTTTCATAAGCATTTTCACCAAGTATTTCCATCTAAAGTGATCAAGTTTTTGGTTTAGCACTAACCACAAGTTAAGAGTGTTCACTAAGGTGGGATGCTAATCTCAATCTCATGCCATAGAATTGCATCTAGTATAGGCCAAGTTTTATACTCTTTATGCTATCTAAACTACTTTCTAAAATCTCACAAAGCATTACTAGAAGTAAAGGAACTTTGATAAAGCAAAAGTAAAACTTGTAAGTAAAACTTGGGATGGGTATAAATAAAGAGGTATAACCAAAGCATGCCTAATGAATCTTGCTTAGGTTATCCTTTATAAATCTAGCTTGCTAACAATAGCTTGCCTTGATTGGTGCAGTGGTTGAAATTCTCCTTGTCTTCTTCGGGGTAGAACTCCTCCACCTCGTAGACTTGGTCGGTACTATCGTCTATAAATACATACATTATACACAATCACCAAACAATACTTAACTAGTCTATTTAGCACACTAAGGCACACACTTGATGATCTAGTATCATCACAATCATCACAAGATTTAATGAACTAGTTTCATTTATTTTATTTGAGAAAAGTAATTTCTACTCATTGAAATTAATTAAGATTTAATATTCTCCAATTAAAATATGGGATCATGTGGACACATGTCATCACCACATATTCTAATACATGGGAATGCGTTAAATGTTTGATCATATTTCAATAAGTTTAAGTTTATTTTTTAAATGATTTAAAGTGACTAGAAATGCCTATATAGCATTATTTTGGTACTAGTCCAAATTCACTGCATGCAAACCTAAATATTATTACATATTCAGATAGGTATTGTCAAATGTGATTTTTTGAGAGTTGGAATCAACTCCAAAGATATTATGGTTAATTTTTGAAAAATGTTTGAATGTAGAAAATTCTCTGTCTTGTTATTTTTGATATATGTGATCTCTAACTCCAATTGATTTAAATCCAACGGGCTTGGATAGAGATTTTAATTATATTTCTAACAAAATTTGAATCATGCATTTTGGTTAAGTGGATCTCTCTCTAAACAAGTGGACAGAATCTAGTTTAAGTCTAATTAGAAAAACATCTTTTTGAATTTGTGGGCTAGCGCGGGAAACTAAACGGGCCGGCCCAGTGGCGCTCCGCGGCGCAGAGGGCAACTGACAAGGGGTCCCGCATGTCAGCGGTGCATCTAACACGGAGCGGTACGAGGCAATATCAGCCGTGCGATTAGAACTAGGATCAATGGTTGTGGTTCATCATCGACGACGAACAGGTCGCCAGCGAGAACGAACCCTAGCGGCTCGGTGGGGGTGCATTGGGGCTTACCAGGGCTCCAGCTAGGCTCGGTGGTGGGGGCGATCGAACTGGTGGACGACGGCAGTGCTAGGCGTGGTCACGGCGGCTCCTGGGGTAGTCGCAATCAACGACCCCCTTTCTCCTCTGCTGCGGCGAGCACCGGCAAAATTCCGGCGACTGAGGGATCGAGTGGCTCCGGGGAGAAGTGTGGGATGGTCAGTGGTGAGAGGGGAGGTGAGTTGTGTGCAGAATGAGGCTGGGGGTGGCCTCTACTTATAGTCCGACGAAGCGACCGAACGGGATGGGCGGGCATCTCCAGCGAGGGCGGTACAGCGTGCTATCATCGTTGCTAATGGTAGGGGACGGTGCGCGGTCTGCTGGCGGTGCTCTACAGCGTAATGGCGCGACTAGGGGTGGTGGCAATTGGTCGGGCACAGCTCGTGCTCTGTGCGGCAGAGACTGTGTTCGACGCGTATCACGGTGGCAGCAGGTCAATCGGCGGCAAAAGGGCATGTCCGGGCGGCTACTAGAGTCAAGGCAGAGCAGCGCGTGCAGGCTGCGGTCGAGGGGCGGCGTGTGCACGCTTGTCAGGCGCGGCGCTCTGGCGCGTGCTCGGCATGGCGCTGACATGGTGGGCGCGACGCTCTGTGGGTGGTCCAGTGCCTAGAAATGCTCGGGGAAGGGACAAGGGCGGCGGTGTGGTCTCGCCTACCTCCTAGGCATGGCGGAAGACGGTAGGACGGTCGGCTTGGAGTTGTCCATGCTCGACCGGCGAGCATGGCCTCGGGGTGGCTCGGCACTACTGCTGGAGGCTAAGAGGTAGCTCCTTGATGGCATGGTTGGAACTAGGGGAGACAAGGGGAGTGGATTGAGGCCTTGGTGGCACTTGATCACTGCTCTAGAACAGTAATAGTTAGGCAGTTAATTCAGTGCTCACTAAGTGTTCGGCACAATGGCTCCAAGAGAATTTTATTTGAATTTTGAGAAGATTTTTGGTGGGTGCTTTGATCTTATGCTTGGTAGTCTTTGATTCCTTGGGATTGTCAAGTGGAGTTCATTTGAGTGGTTTTTGAGAAAGTAGGATCTATGCATATGAAATGGATTCAATTTTCAAATGCCATTTAAATCTAGTGGCTAAGGGTTTTTGTAAGATTTTAAAGTGGGCCTTGGTACATCTTTACTTGTACTAACAAGGGGTGAAAAGAGTTGAGAATGTTTCTGTTTGAAATTTACTTCTAGGAACACCTAAAGTGGCCTAGTGGATTAAAATGGCCAAAGTGACCATTTGGTCTTTTTATTCTTATTTGATTTCTTTTTATTTGGATTTTATTTTCGAATGATCTAGATGATATGGAATTCATCTTTGAATCATTTTACAACCATTAGAACAATCAAACATGGCATTTTCAAACAATTCTATATTCATGCCAACACACATGCATTCATAATTGTTTTTAATAATAAAAGTTTTTGTTACCCCTAAATTGGGTGATTTGGATCTTGATAACCTTGATTAAAGATTTGGGATGGGTATAAATCAAAATGTATAACCAAGCATTCCTAATGCATCTTGCTTAGGTTAACTTGCATCTAGTGATGGCTTGCCTTCATTGGTGCAGTGATTGAATTTTTCTTCGTCTTCTTCGGGGTAGAACTCCTCCTCCTCGTAGACTTGGTCGGTACTATCGTCTATAAATGAATACAGGGTACACAATCACCAAACAATACTTAACTAAGTCTAATTAGCACACTAAGGTTCAAACTTGATGATCTAGCATCATCACACTCATCACAAGATTTAAAGAACTAGTTTCATTTATTTTATTTGAGAAAAGTAATTTTTACTCATTGAAATTAATTAAGATTTAATATTATCCAATTGAAATATGGGATCATGTGGACACATGTCATCACCACATATTCTAATACACGGGAATGTGATTTAAAGGGTTGGTCACATTTTATAAAGTTTAAGATTATCATTTAAATGATTTAAAGTTACTAGAAATGCCTATATAGCATTATTTTGGTACTAGTCCAAAGTCACTACATGCAAACCTAAATATTATCACATATTCAGATAGATATTGTCAAATGTGAATTTTGAGAGTTGGAATCAACTCAAAAGCTATTATGGTTGATTTTTAAAAAATCTTTGAAGTTGCAAAAGTCTCTGTTTTGTTATTTTTTCTATAGATTATCTATAACTATAAATGATTTAAATCCAACAGGCTTGGATAGATATTTTAATTATCTTTCTAACAAAATTTGAATCATGCCATTTTGTTAAGTGAAATTCTCTGAATTGATTTTTGAATAAGTGGACAGAATATGATTTCAACTAAATTGGAAAATCACTTATTTGAATCTTTGGGCTAGCGCGGGAAAGCTAATGGGCCGGCCCAGTGGCACTTCGCGGCGCAGCAGGCTGCTAACAGCACGGACTCACTGGTCAGTGACTTATCTAACGCGAACCGGTATCTTTCAACCAGAGCCCTACTGTAACATCCCAAAACTTTAATCAAGGTTAATCAAGATCCAAATCACCCAATTTAGGGTTAACAAAAAAATATTATTAAAAACAATTATGAATGCATGTGTATTTGCATTAATATAGAATTGTTTGAAATTGCCATGTTTGTTTGTTCTAATGGTTGTAAAATGATTCAAAGATGAATGCCACATCATCTAGATCATTCCCAAACAAAATCCAAAGAAAAAGAAATCAAATAAGAATAAAAGGACCAAATGGTCATTTTGACCATTTTAATCTACTAGGCCACTTTAGGTGTTCCTAGAAGTAAATTATTAATAGAAATAATTCTAACTCTTTTCACCCCTTGCTAGTACAATTAAAGATCTACCCAGGCCAATTTTGAAATCTTCCAAAAACATCTAACCACTAATTTTAAATGGCATTTGAAATTTGAATCCATTTCATATGCATAGATCCCACTTTTTCAAAAACCACTCAAATGAGTTCACTTGACATTCCCAAGCAACCACAGATGATCAAGCTTATGACTAACACCCACACCAAAAATCTTCTCAAAATTTAAATTAAATTCTCTTGTGGCCATTGTGTCGAATAGTTGGCAGGCAAAAATAATCTGGCCTAACTAACACTGTTGCTAATCAAGTTCTTGTCCCCCATTTGAACCTCTCATCTCTCCTCTATCCCCTCTTAGCCTAACCCTGACCCAAACAACATCCCTCCATCACTGCAGCGCTAGTACCACGACGCCCAAAAAGGGTCGTCGCCGGCCAACCATGGCCGACGGGCCAGAGACCACGCCGCACCTACCCAGCATGTCCCCTAGCTCCATCGCACCCTACCGGGACCCCCTGTTCACCCCATGGACGTAGCCGAGCACTAGACCACCTCAGAGCAGCCGTGCACCGAGCCTCTGCATTGTGTCCGGAGCGCACGAGGGCGTCGCGCTAGACAAGACAGCACATGCCGCCCCTCGACCACAGCCTGCACGTGCCGCTACGCCTTGACCTCAGCACACTCCTAGACATGCCCATTTCCCGCCGCACGACCAGCACCCGCCGTGAGCCACGTATAATGCCACTTCTCCCGCTCAGAGCGCTAGCCACGCCCGACCAAACACCATCGCCCCTAGCCGCGACATTACATCGTAGAAGAACGCCAGGAGGCAGAGCACCATCCGCCTACCTCGCCCATGCCATTAGCCCCCTGTACCATCGTCACCAACGAGCTCACTATCGCACCTCATGGTCCCCACGTCGATCTATAAAAGGAGACCTCCCCAACCCCATTTCTCCACACTCCAACACTCACCACCTTCCACTGATCCCCTAACACCATCCCTGGAGCCGCTCGAGCCCTCAGTCGCCGGAATTGTGCCGGAGCTTGCCGCAGCAGAGGAGAAAGGGGGTTGTCGACTGCGACCACCCCAGGAGCCGTCGTGACCACGCCTGAGTCCGTCGTCGTCCGCCAGTTCGATCGTCCCATCGCCACGTTGGCTAGAGCCCTGGTAAGCCCCCAATCGACCTCCACCGAGCCGCTAGGGTTCAGTCTCTCCGGCGACATGTTCGTCGTCGACGATGAGCCACGACTGTTGATCTCTGTTCTAATCGCACGGCCCATATCACCCCGTACCGCTTTGCATTAGAGTCAGCCGCTAACATGCGGGACCCTCCTGTCAGTTGCCCTCTGCGCCGCAGAGCATCACTGGGTCGGCCCATTTAGTTTCCCGCCTTAGCCTGTAGATTCATATAAAGATCTTTCTATTTAGACTTAAACTCAATTCTGTCCACTAGTTTAAAAATCAATTCAGAGAGTTCTACTGAACCAAAATGAATGATTCAAATTTTGTTAGAAAGATAATTAAAATATCTATCCAAGACCGTTAGATTTAAATCAATTGGAGTTATATATCACATATAGGAAAAATAACAAAATAGAGACTTTTCTACATTCAAACATTTTTCAAAAAATCAACCATAATAGCTTTTGAGTTGATTCCAACTCTCAAAAATCACATTTGATAATAGCTATCTAAATATGTAATAATATTTAGGTTTGCATGCAGTGACTTTGGACTAGTATCAAAATAATGCTATATAGGCATTTCTAGTCACTTCAAATCATTTAAATAATAAACTTAAACTTATTGAAATATGATCCAACATTTAAATCACATTCCCATGTATTAGAATATGTGGTGATGACATGTGTCCACATGATCCCATATTTTAATTGGAGAATATTAAATCTTAATTAATCTCAATAAGTAGAAATTACTTTTCTCAAATAAATGAAACTAGTTCATTAAATCTTGTGATGATTGTGATGATACTAGATCAGCAAATATGTGCCTTAGTGTGTTAAATAGACTAGTTAAGTATTGTTTGGTGATTGTGTATCCCGTATGTATTTATAGACGAACCGACCAAGTCTACAAGGAGGAGGAGTTCTACCCCGAAGAAGACAAGGAAAATTTCAACCACTACACCAATCAAGGCAAGCCATCACTATAAAGCAAGTTATCCCCTTGCAAGCTAACACTTGCAAGTTTCCTATCTATGCAAGCTATATTTGGCAAGATATTGTTAGCAAGCTAGAATTATACAAGAGGACCTAAGAAAGATGCATTAGGCATGCTTTGGTTATACCTTTTGATTTATACCAATCCCAAGTTTTACTTTTGCTTTATCAAAGTTTCTTTGCTTCTAGTAATGCTTTGTGAGATTTTAGAAAGTAGTTTAGATAGCATAAAGAGTATAAAACTTGGCCTGTACTAGATGTCATTCTATGGCATGAGATTGAGATTTTCATCCCACCTTAGTGAACACTCTTAACTTAGTGGTTAGAGCTAAACCAAAAACATGATCACTCTAGATGGGAATACTTGGTGAAAATTCTCATGAAAACCTTGGAATGATGAGTCATTCTATTGAGATATTTTGACATGTGTTGAGAAACACAAATGGTTTATGATGATGAAAATGTTGAGGCATGAGCCTTAGCCCTTTATAAAAACTGATGGTTGGGTTCGGATGCGATACCATTACAATTTTACCGTACAACCACAATACCTGAATTGGGTAAGGCTTAGCCGGAAGTTTATATGCATTAGTATTGGTTCCCTCATGGAAGAGGTTTGAGATAAGTCTACCTCTTGATGTTGTCCACATATACAGTGCCTAGGATGCCAGATGGCCATGGCTGGGAGGCCAAGCTCATAGGAGAGGTGCTTATACTAGAGTGTGTAAAGGAAAGGTTATGTTTGATTATCCGCATACTAAGTATGATGATTCAGGGTTATCCCTGAGGGATGTATCGAATTTTGTGGTGAAAGTGTACCACCTCTGCAGAGTGTCAAACAATTCGAATAGCCACGTCCGTGGTCATGGACAGTTGGAGTGGCCATATTGTTCTGTCGTCAGATGTTTTCCAAATGACTTATGAAATGAATTGTGACATGACTTGACCACAACAGGGTTGTGACTATGAAAACTAAGTTCCCACTTAGGTGATTTAGAACTTTATTTTATTTTTCTTTGTTTCTGAACTCAACTTAGGTTTCAAACTTAACTTTACAAGTAAACTTAGAATTTAGCATTCCTACTAGAACTACCTTACATGGTAGTGATAGTTTGCGAGTACTTAAAGAGTACTCATGACTTTATCCCTGGCTTATCTCGTGGCCAGACTATGAGGAGGACTATCCGGAAGAAGGACAGCAGGACGGCTACGACAACTATGATCATCTCCCATCGTCAGCATTGCCTGTGACACTGAAGATGGAGCCCACCGCTACGCTTATTATTCCGCTACTTGTTTGTACTAAGACTGGATCATGAGATCCTTTATTTGTGTAAGACCTTATTATGGTTTGTAATGGATGATGTATTGTGATATCTAATCTGTTATGTCTCGCAAAAATGGTAATCCTGGGATTGTGATGTATGGCATAACAGGCATCTGGGATTAAAAATATGGGTGTTGACAAGTTGGTATCAGATCCATCCTGACCATAGGAGACCCTAGTTAGAATGGACGTCCGAACAAAAACTTAGTTTCAAAACCAAAGTGAGTATTTATGAAAACCTATTTCCCCTCTTTCCCTTGAGATTCTTTCAAAAACATTCATGTTCCTCAAAAAAAATCTTACATTACTCCATAAAATTTGACACACTTGATCACCTCACTAACTTACTCATCCTAAACTCTTATAGATGGAAGTTCAGTACTGCAAGTTCTACCAGTTGGGCAACGGAGGCCAACTGATCTTCGAGAGGGATCTTGATGCACTGTCTGAGTACCTTGAGCGTCCACATCCGGAATTCTTCGGAGCCCAACTCAAGGATTTTCCCGGAGGAGATTTACAATGGTTGATCGTTGCTGATCGTCGAGGCAAGATGGAGGCAGCTCTTTCCGAGAAGATTCAATTTACTGTGAGAGAGAATAACTGGCTAGATGGATTAGCTAGGGCTATGCATGAAGCTCTCGCCCGCCTTTGTGGACAGAACATCAACTTGATCCAGGGAACTCGCTTTGCTCACTATGCAAGGCGTGATTCTATGGGAATGCCTCTACAGATGCCAAGTCATCCGGAGTTGAAGCACCAAGTGGAGAACCTTGACTTCCTGCTGTATGATAGACAGAAGGAATTGGACAATGCTCGAGCCTATGCCAACCACAACCTTGCCATTGCCGCCTAGAAGGCCCAGACTTTCTCACTGCTCATCAAGGATCGTCAATCACTTCGCCGGCAATGCGATAAGAAGGATCGCACCATAGCTCGTCTTGGCAAGAAGGTGGCCGACCTCGAGAATACCATCCAGGAGCAAGAAGCTCAGCTTGCAGCAAAAGAATAAGAAGAAGAAGAAGAAGGTGAAGACATTCAGGGGGATATTCACTCATAACTCAGTGATGACAATGACTATTTGGAGGATGATGCCATGGACTACTACACCGACGATGATGACTCCGACTTCATCGATGATGAGTAGATGCCCTAGAACACTATCGCAGGAGTGAGAAGTATCGGTCCCATTGTATCTTAGCTTACATAATGGTTCTTAAAACCATCTGTTTTCCTTTCATGTTGTGGTGTGTGTGTTTGTATCGTGTGCTTTGATTGCATGAATGAATGAGAAGAAGTTAGTTTGCAAAACCTGAGTCAAACTCAAAGTTTTAGCTTTGAAAACAAAACTATGAACCTTAGAACTTTCCCTCTTACCCCATTATCTATCTCAATCTGCAGATGACTCGTGGAAACCAAGGAGGGAGTAGCTCATCGCAGGACCTGATGCTATGATTTTGCAGATGCTAGTTTCGGACCGCGAGGCTAGTAGAGCAGAGCGCCAAGAAAATCTAGCCACCCTGCAACAGATCGCCTAGATGGCCCATAATAATCAAGGCTATGGAAATCAGGATCATCATGGATCTAAACTCAAAAACTTCCAGAATACCAATCCCCCTATCTTTAGTATGTTTGAAGACCCGTTGGATGCTGATGATTGGTTACAGACCATGGAGAATAACTTAGAAGTCGCAGGAGTGGATGCCAACGAGAAAGTTCTGTTTGCCACCCACTATCTGGTAGGAGATGCAAAAGCATGGTGGAACAGCACCTGCACGATGAACCATAGTCAAGTGATGACGTCGGAAACTTTCAAGGTCAAGTTCAGCCGCACCCATGTGCCATAGGGTTTAGTCACTAGAATGAGAGATGAATTCAGAGAACTAAAGCAAGGAAGAATGACTGTAGTGGAGTACCGTGACAGATTCTTGTCCCTCGCCAGGTATGCACCTGATGAGATCAACACTGAAGCCAAGAAGAAGGAGAGATTCCTGAACAATCTGCATGATGAGATGCAGATGGTACTAGTCAACATCCGTTTTGATGATCTCGAAGAGCTAGTGGACTCTGCCATCCAGATGTAAGGGAAGATCAACCAAGCGAATGACAACCACAAACGTCGGATGATGCACCAAGCTGGGTCCCACAGTACCCAAAAGTATCGCCCCAACTCGTCTGCAGGATATTCCCCAAGGAACAATAGATCCCCAATGTCTCGCCCAAGCTACCCCAACCATAGCGGAGGAAATGTGAAGTCCGGAGGAAACCACAACAACAACCCCGGCAACTACAACAACTTCAATCGAGCACCGCCCGAGTACAACAACAACAACAATACTACCCCAAGGACTGGAAGCAATGTCGTGCCTGTTGCAGCAAAAGACAAGTCTCAGATTACTTGTTTTGAGTGTGGAGTGAAGGGTCACTACTCCAATGAGTGTCCCAAGAAGATTGCCACCACTGCCAATGTGAATGCCCCAGCTCAGCAGAAGTGCCGTGTTCAGCCTGGAAGAAGATTTGCCCCAAGGAACCCGCACAACCGCAACGGCCATCTCTTCCACATGAACGCTGAAGAAGCCCAAGAAGCGCTAGATGTTGTGTTGGGTATGTTTTCTGTTAACTCGGTATTAGCAAGAGTGTTATTTGATTCTAGAGCATCGCACTCGTTTGTTACCGAAGAATTTGCATGCACTAGTAAGATTCACCCAACCAACTTGAAGCATGTTATGATAGTTCAAATATATGGTTCAACCACCAAGGCTAGAAGAATTTGCAAGGCTGTGCCTATCAGAATACATGTGATAGATTTTTATGTCAATCTAATAGTACTTGGAACCAAAGGTTTGGAAGTAGTACTAGGAATGGATTGGATGTCGAAGCATAAAGGATTGATCGACTGTGCCAAGAAATCCATCACCATGACCAGTAGCTCTGGAGTATCAGTAGAGCATATATCTCAAACCTTGCCCTGTCAATTCAAATGCAACAATAGTCTAGCCCTACCAACCATAGACCAAGTCAGAGTAGTCTATGAATACCCCGACGTATTCCTAGATGAATTGCCCGGTATGCCCCCAGATCAGGATATTGAGTTCATTATTGAACTAATTCCTAGGACCGGACCCATAGCTCAGAGACCCTATAGCATGAACCCATTAGAGTTAGTGGAACTGAAGAAGCAACTGGATGCTATGCTGGAGAAAGGCTTGATTCAACCAAGCGCATCGCCATGGAGATCGCCCGTGTTGTTCATCGACAAGAAAGATGGAGGCAACCATTTCTGCACAGACTACCAGAAGCTGAATGATGTCACCATCAAGAACAAGTACCCATTGCCAAAGATAGAGGACCTATTTGATCAGTTGACTGGTGCCAGAGTGTTCTCTAAGATTGATCTTAGAACTGGTTATCATCAACTCAAAATTTGTGCAATGGATATTCCAAAGACCGCCTTTACCACCAGATATGGATTGTATGAGTATACGGTCATGTCTTTTGGATTAACCAATGCCCCCGCTTATTTCATGGATCTCATGAATAAGATCTTTATGAACTTTCTAGATAAGTTTGTCGTTGTGTTTATCGATGATATTCTTATCTACTCCAAGTTAGAAGAAGACCATGAGCAACATCTAAGAATCATCCTTGAAACCCTTAGAGAGCATCAGTTGTATGCCAAGTTTAGCAAATGTGAGTTTTGGCTGAAAGAAGTAGGATTCCTCGGACATATTGTGTCGGTAGGAGGAGTTGCTGTTGATCCCGCCAAGATCAAAGATGTTGAAGAATGGGAAGCCCCAACCACTCAAACCCAAGTTTGTGCATTTCACAGATTAGCGGGATATTACCGCAAGTTCGTAGAAGGATTTTTGAGCATCGCCAGACCCATGACCCAATTGTTGAAGATGGACAAGAAGTTTGAATGGACCGACAAATGTGAAGCAAGTTTCCAAGAGCTCAAGAAGAGATTGATTTCAGCCCCAATATTGATTATGCCAGATATCAAGAAGTTGTTTGATGTGTATTGTGATGCATCCAAGATTGGTCTCGGATGTGTGTTGATGCAAGAAGGCAAAGTCATAGCATATATGTCTCGACAACTGAAGCAGCATGAGCATAACTACCCCACCCATGATCTTGAACTAGCAGCTATAGTTTTAGCCTTGAAGACATGGCGTCATTACCTTATGGGTAATCGCTGTGAGATTTATTCAGATCACAAGAGCTTGAAGTATATTTTCACTCAGAACGAGCTGAATATGAGACAAAGGAGATGGATAGAATTAATCAAGGATTATGACCTTGACATTCACTACCACCCCGGCAAAGCCAATGTGGTAGCGGATGCTCTTAGCAGATTGCCGTGTAGGTTAAACACCATGATCAAAGAGAACCATCCAAGTTTGCATGAAGAGTTGGAGCAGTTTAGAACTAAGCTAGTTAGCAAAGGATTTTAGCTAGCATTGAACTTCAACCCACTTTGATCAGTCAAATCAAGGAAGCCTAGAAGGGAAATGCAAGTATCAACGGAATCAAGCGTCATATTGGTACTAGAAAGGTGCCTGGATTCACCGAAGACGAAGAAGGAGTTATGTGGTACAAAGGACGTATCTGTCTGCCAGCAGATTCGGATCTAAAGCAAGTTATCATGCAAGAAGCTCATGATACTCTTTATTCTATCCACCTCGGAGGAATGAAGATGTATCAGGGTTTGAAGGAGCAATTTTGGTGGCACGAGATGAAGAGAGAAATCGGAAGCTACATCGCCAAGTGTGATATCTGTCAAAGAGTTAAAGCGGAACATCAGAGACCCGTAGGACTATTGCAACCATTGCATATTCCGGAATGGAAATGGGATTCCGTCGGAATGGACTTTATCACCGGTTTGCCTACTTCTAGTAGGGGAAATGACTCAATCTGGGTCATCGTTGATAGACTGTCCAAGGTAGCCCATTTTATACCTATCAAGACAACCTACCAGAGTTCAAAGCTAGCAGAGTTATACATTGCCAGAATTGTTAGTCTGCATGGAACCCCCAAGACCATAGTGTCGGATCGAGGAACCCAATTTACCTCGAGATTTTGGTAGAAAGTCCAAGAAGGATTAGGAACCAAGTTGAATTTCAGCACAGCTTATCACCCACAGACCGATGGACAGACTAAAAGAGTCAACCAAATCTTAGAAGATATGTTGAGAGCTTGTGTGTTAGAGTATGGATCAAAATGGGAAGATTGTCTGCCTTTCGCAGAATTCTCATACAACAACAGTTATCAAGCCAGTTTGCAAATGGCCCCATTAGAGCTCTTATATGGAAGAAAGTGTCGTACCCGTTTGAATTGGTCGCAAGTAGGAGAGAGTCAGATTTTCGGACCCGGCATCCTATGAGAAGCCGAAGAGAAGGTTCACAAAGGCCGTGAGCACCTCAAAACTGCCCAATCCAGACAGAAGAGTTATGCTAACAAGAGACGTAGAGACCTGACTTTCAATGTCGGAGATTTTGTATATCTCAAGGTTTCGCCATTGAAGGGAACGCAACGTTTTAGTCTGAAAGGAACATTAGCCCCCAGATATATCGGACCCTTCAAGATTCTGAATCATCAAGGAGAAGTATCGTATCAACTGGAACTACCAGAAGAGATGTCCGGCATCCATAATGTGTTCCATATATCATTACTTCGCAAATGCTTGGAAGTGCTGGAGAAGACCGAAGTTTTTAAGAACATCGATCACCGAGCCGTTAATATCAACAAGGATCTGACGTATCGTGAAATGCCCATACGTATCTTGGAAGAAGCCTTCAGAACCACCAGGACCCGAAGTATCAAATTTCTCAAGATCCAATGGAGCAACTACAACGAAGAAGAAGCAACCTCGGAGCGAGACGATTACATTAGGACTGAGTTTCCAGATCTCTTTAGTTCCTTGTTTTCTTAAATCTCAGGACGAGATTTTGTTTAAGGGGGGAAGGTTTGTAACATCCCAAAACTTTAATCAAGGTTAATCAAGATCCAAATCACCCAATTTAGGGTTAACAAAAACTTTTTATTATTAAAAACAATTATGAATGCATGTGTGTTTGCATTAATATAGAATTGTTTGAAATTGCCATGTTTCTTTGTTCTAATGGTTGAAAAATGATTCAAAGATGAATTCCACATCATATAGATCATTTCGAAACAAAATCCAAAGAAAAAGAAATCAAATAAGAATAAAAATACCAAATGGTCATTTTGACCATTTTAATCTACTAGGCCACTTTAGGTGTTCCTAGAAGTAAATTCTTAACAGAAATAATTCTAACTCTTTTCACCCCTTGCTAGTACAACTAAAGATCTACAAAGGCCCATTTTGAAATCTTACAAAAACATCTAACCACTAATTTTAAATGGCATCTGAAATTTGAATCCATTTCATATGCACAGATCCCACTTTTTCAAAAACCACTCAAATGAGTTCACCTTGACAATCCCAAGCAACCACAGATGATCAAGCTTATGATTAACACCCACACCAAAAATCTTCTCAAAATTAAAATTAAATTCTCTTGCGGCCATTGTGTCGAACAGTTGGTAGGCAAAAATAATCTAGCCTAACTAACACTGCTGCTAATCAAGTTCTTGTCCCCCATTTGAACCTCTCATCTCTCCTATGTCCCCTCTTAGCCTAACCCTAACCCAGACAACATCCCTCCTTCACCGCAGCGCCAATACCGCGCCGCCCAAAAAGGGTCGTCGCCGGCCAACCGTGGCCTACACGCCAGAGACCATGCCACACCTACCTAGCATGTCCCCTAGCTCCATCGCACCCTACCGCGACCCCATGTCCACCCCACGGATGCAGCCGAGCACTGGACCACCTCAGAGCAGTCGCGCACCAAGCCTCTACGCCGTGTCCGGAGCGCGCCAGTGCGCCATGCCCGACAAGGTAGCACACGCCGCCCCTCGACCATAGCCTGCGCGCGCCGCTCCGTCTTGACCCAAGCACACTCCCGGACATGCCCATTTCCCACCGCGCGAC
Source organism: Avena sativa (assembly GCA_916181665.1). Classification (NCBI taxonomy): domain Eukaryota; kingdom Viridiplantae; phylum Streptophyta; class Magnoliopsida; order Poales; family Poaceae; genus Avena; species Avena sativa. The sequence continues at coordinate 426,752,866 of OV702290.1, forward strand.
CAGCACCCACCGTGAGCCTCGTCGAACGCCGCCGCTCCTGCTCAGAGCGCCAGCCACGCTTGACCAAACGCCACTGCCCCTAGCCATGCCATTACGTCGTAGATGACTGCTAGGAGGCAGAGCACCATCCGCCTACCTCGCCCATGCCATTAGCCCCCTGTACCATCGTCACCGACGAGCTCACCGTCGCACCTCACGGTCCCCTCGTCGATCTATAAAAGGAGACCTCCCCAACCCAATTTCTCCACACTCCAACACTCACCACCTTCCACTGATCCCCTCACACCATCCCCGGAGCCGCTCGAGCCCTTAGTTGCCGGAATTGTGCCGGATCACGCCGCAGTAGAGGAGAAAGGGGGCTGTCGATTGCGACCACCCCAGGAGCCGCCGCGACCATGCCTGAGTCTGTCGTCATCCACCAGTTCGATCGCCCCCATCGCCACATTAGCTGGAGCCCTAGTAAGCCCCCAATCGACCCCCACCGAGCCGCTAGGGTTCAATCTCGCCGAAGACCTGTTCGTCGTCGACGATGAGCCACGACCGTTGATCTCTGTTCTAATCGCATGGCCCGTATCACCATGTACTGCTTCGCGTTAGAGTCAGCCGCTGACATGTGGGACCCCCTGTCAGTTGCCCTCTGCGCCGCGGAGCGTCACTCGGCCGGCCCATTTAGTTTCCCGCCTTAGCCCGCAGATTCAAATAAAGATTTTTCTATTTAGATTTAAACTCAATTTTGTCCACTAGTTTAAAAATCAATTCAGAGAGTTCTACTAAACCAAATGAATGATTCAAATTTTGTTAGAAAGATAATTCAAATATCTATCCAAGGCCATTGGATTTAAATCAATTGGAGTTATAGATCACATATAGGAAAAATAACAAAACAGAGACTTTTCTACATTCAAACATTTTTCAAAAATCAACCATAATAGCTTTTGAGTTGATTCCAACTCTCAAAAATCACATTTGATAATGCCTATCTAAATAAGTAATAATATTTAGGTTTACATGTAGTGACTTTGGACTAGTACCAAAATAATGCTATATAGGCATTTCTAGTCACTTTAAATCATTTAAATAATAAACTTAAACTTATTGAAATATGATCCAACATTTCAATCGCATTCCCATGTATTAGAATATGTGGTGATGACATGTGTCCACATGATCCCATATTTTAATTGGAGAAGATTAAATCTTAATTAATTTCAATGAGTAGAAATTACTTTTCTCAAATAAAATAAATGAAACTAGTTCATCAAATCTTGTGATGATTGTGATGATACTAGATCAGCAAATATGTGCCTTAGTGTGCTAAATAGACTAGTTAAGTACTGTTTGGTGATTGTGTATCCCATATGTATTTATAGACGATAGTACCGACCAAGTCTACGAGGAGGAGGAGTTCTACCCCGAAGAAGACGAGGAAAATTTCAACCACTGCACCAATCAAGGCAAGCCATCAATACTAAGCAAGTTAGCCCCTTGCAAGCTAACACTTGCAAGTTTCCTAACTATGCAAGCTATATTTGGCAAGCTATTGTTAGCAAGCTAGAATTATACAAGAGGACCTAAGCAAGATGCATTAGGCATGCTTTGGTTATACCTTTTGATTTATACCAATCCCAAGTTTTACTTTTTCTTTATCAAAGTTTCTTTGCTTCGAGTAATGCTTTGTGAGCTTTTAGAAATTAGTTTAGATAGCATAAAGAGTATAAAACTTGGCCTATACTAGATGTCATTCTATGGCATGAGATTGAGATTAGCATCCCACCTTAGTGAACACTCTTAACTTAGTGGTTAGAGCTAAACCAAAAACATGATCACTCTAGATGGGAATACTTGGTGAAAATTCTCATGAAAACCTTGGAATGATGAGTCATTCTATTGAGATATTTTGACATGTGTTGAGAAACACAAATGGTTTATGATGATGAAAATGTTGAGGCATGAGCCTTAGCCCTTTATAAAAACTGATGGTTGGGTTCGGATGCGATACCATTACAATTTTACCGTACAACCACAATACCTGAATTGGGTAAGGCTTAGCTGGAAGTTTATATGCATTAGTATTGGTTCCCTCATGGAAGAGGTTTGAGATAAGGCTACCTCTTGATGTTGTCCACATATACAGTGCCTAGGATGCCAGATGGCCATGGCTGGGAGGCCAAGCTCATAGGAGAGGTGCTTATACTAGAGTGTGTAAAGGAAAGGTTATGTTTGATTATCCGCATACTAAGTATGATGATTCAGGGTTATCCCTGAGGGATGTATCGAATTTTGTGGTGAAAGTGTACCACCTCTGCAGAGTGTCAAACTATTCGAATAGCTGCGTCTGCGATCATGGAAAGTTGGAGTCGCCATACTGTTCCGTCGTCAGATGTTTTCCAAATGACTTATGAAATGAATTGTGACATGACTTGACCACAACAGGGTTGTGACTATGAAAAGTAAGTTCCCACTTAGGTGATTTAGAACTTTATTTTATTTTTCTTTGTTTCTGAACTCAGCTTAGGTTTCAAATTTAACTTTACAAGTAAACTTAGAATTTAGCATTCCTACTAGAACTACCTTACTTGTTAGTGATACTTTGCGAGTACTTAAAGACTACTCATGGCTTTGTCCCTGGATATTCCCGTGGCCAGGCTATGAGGAGGACTATCCGGAAGAAGGACAACAGGACGGCTATGACAACTAGGATCATCTCCCATCGTCAGCATTTCCTGTGACACTGAAGATGGAGCCCACCGCTATGCTTATTATTCCGCTACTTGTTTGTACTAATGCTGGATCATGAGATCCTTTATTTGTGTAAGACCTTATTATGGTTTGTAATGGATGATGTACTGTGATATCCAATCTGTTATGTCTCACAAAAATGGTAATCCTGGCATTGTGATGTATGGCATAACAGGCATCTGGGATTAAAAATCTGGGTGTTGACACCTACGATCTAAATCTAATCCAACGGCTGAGGTTCGTCATCAACGACGAATAGCTCAGGCGAGGCCTGAACCCTAACGCGGTGGTGGGGGTCTATCGGGGCTCACCTGGGCTCCAGCTAGGCTCGGCGACGGGGGCAAATGGCGTGGTAGACGATGGTGAGGCAAGGTGCGGTCACGGCGAGGCTTGGGGTGGTCGCAATCGATGGCGCCCTTCTCCTCTAGCAGCGGCGGACTCCGGTGCAATTCTGGCACGATGGTGCTCTCCATGCTCTGGGAAGGGTGTGGGAGACTCAGTGGTGAGTGTGGAGTCGAGGGGTGTGAGGAATGGAGGCTGGGGTGGCCCCCTTTTATAGATTGACTAGCGGACCGAGCGGCGTGGGCTGGCATCTCCGGCGAGGGCGGCACAGAGAGCTAAGGGCATGGTGGGGGTAGGTGGACGGTGCGGTGTCTCCTGGCGGTTCTCACAGACTTAATGGCGCGGCGTAGGGTGGTGTGTAACGGTCGGGCGCGTGCGGCACTCTGGGCAGAGGCAGTGGTGTTTGCGGCAGCGCACGGGAGCTACGGGTCGCGCGACGGTGAACGGGGGTGTCTGCTGGGGTGGCGTGATCATGGCGAGGCTGAGAGTGCACGGTGAGGGCAAGGCACGAGCTGGCGGGGCTGGTCGGGCGCGGCGCACTGGCGCGCTCTGGACACGGCGTAGAGAGGCGGTGCGCGGCGGTTCTAGTGTGGTCCAGGGCTGGGCTTCGACCGTGGGGTGGACAGGAGGTGGCGGTAGGTGCTCATGTGTCTGGTGCGCGTCTTTGGCGAGGCTGGCGTGGCTCCTAGCGTGTTGCCCACTATCAGCCAGCGACGACCAAGAACGGACCGCGCTCCACTGTGCTAGCGGTGAAGGGGGAGCTGGTCTGGGGCTGGGTTAGGCTTAGAGGGGACAGGGGGTTAAATTGGAGACAAAATGGTCGATGATCACTGTATGAAATAGTGAAGCTAGTCTAGTGTTTATTCTGTGCCTGCCAAGTGTTTGATGAAATGGCTGCATGAAGATTATTTTTGAATTTTTGATTCAAACTTTTTGGGTGAATTTTCCTTAACCTTGAGAGACTAGGATTGCTTGGATAGTTCAAGGTGAATTCATTTGATGTGTTTTTGAAAAAGTGTGATCTTCTCATATGAATTGGATTCAATTTTCAAATGTTCTTTAAATGGCTTTGCTAGATGTTTTTGTAAGTTTGTAAAGTGGGCCTTGGTACATCTTTACTTGGTCTAGCAAGGGGGAAAGAGTTGGAAATGTTTCTGTTAGAAATCTTCTCCTAGGAACACCTAAAGTGGCCTAGTGGTTTAAAATGGTCAAAATGACCATTTGCCTTATTTAATCTTATTTGGTTTCTTTCTCTTTGGATTTTGTTTGTAAATGGTCTAGATGATGTGGCATTCACCTTTAAACTATTTCACAACATTTAGAACAATCAAGCATGGCATATACACTCAATTCTACACTAATGCAAACACACATGCATTCATATGCCTTTTTCTTAATAAAAGTTTTTGTTAACCCTAAATTGGGTAATTAGGGACTTTATAACCTTGATTAAATATTTGGGGTGTTACACGTAGACACATTATGTCTTAAATTCAATTATGTTTCTATGTTAACTTTGGTCTATGAATAAATCAACATGAAATATGTTAATTCTAATTCCTTAAAACTATATCAATACCAATATTTTGTACTCGAATAATCTTAAGTATTGATTTACTTAATATAAGAAACATTCTCTTCAAAAGTTATTCCTTTTGCCACTTCAAACTAAAACAATAGATTTCAATAGAATTGCCTAAACCAACCTTAATCTTATGTTGTTATTGTGTTCTACTTTTATATATTGTATGTTAACTCTTCAATTCTCTGAAGATATCTTTGTTTGTGAAGTAAACTTGAAGATAAACTAAATATTAAATAAAACACCTAGTCTCAACTCACTTACATAATTGGGGAGTTACTTCGGGGTATTACAAAATTCATAGCATTCCTTATGCATTATAGGATATTGGTTCTTTAAACATTAGTCATTACCGGACCAATAATGTTGTTTTTAGATGTTGGAGTTTATATTGTCTTGAAGATCGTGATTGCATAGTCTTGTAATCATAAAGTCAAGTTCATACTTGCTCATGTTCTTTGGTTATTTTCTATCAAGTATTTGCAATCTATTGTTGTTTTCACCTACATTTCAAAAAGGATGGCAGAAAACACTATTTTCATTATTAACTTGAACTACTGGTTAATGATCCGGGGTGGTCAAATGATCTATTATGGCTGGAAATGGAACCATGGTATGGTTTGTGGAATTTGTGGGGGTTCCATTGCACGGGAAAGGTATCACATAGGACTTAATAACAAATGCCATTGGTGATTCTTTGTGTCGTATATTACGTGTTAACCATGAGATCTATATGGGAAGTCAGTTGGATCTTCTTCCTTCTGCATGTCAACGGATGCGCATGCCATGTCTAAAATCCTTGAAGCATGGTTTAATTTGCAGAGGATATGCAGCAGATGGGTGGGATCCCTCAATGTCCCATGGTATTTCTGGCATCTACGATGGATTGTACATTTAAGTTTCATAATGCAAAAGGTGGAACTGGCGTACAAAAGGGTGGGCATGCATGGACACGGAGAAGGGCAGTGGTTGGCATGGGTCTTTGTACCGGGCCCCATACCAAGGAAGTATGGACAACCTCAAGACTTGGATGTGCCACATGGATAAGGATCTCTCATGGGTAAAGCAATGCACCTCTTCAGAGTGTAAAAGAGTGTGACAAGTTACTCCCTGTTCTAGGAAGGAGCTGCGAACGCTGCAGGAAAGGAGTTCCAAGAAATTCTAATCCACATGTGAAGGATGATGAACATATGTTTTTTAGAATAAAAGCTTTGAAGAAATATTTATGAAAACATGCATATCCTACGACCTATGGTCTGTGGTTGTAGATACTGCATCAAACGATCCTATTTAATTAACACATGCATTCATATGCATTTTTCTTAATAAAAGTTTTTGTTAACCCTGAATTGGGTGATTAGGGACTTGATAACCTTGATTAAAGATTTGGGGTGTTACAAACCTTCCCCCCTTAAACAAAATCTCGTCCCGAGATTTAAGAAAAACTAGGAACTAAAGAGATCTGGAAACTCAGTCCTAATGTAATCTTCTCACTCCCAGGTAGCTTCTTCTTCGGTATGGTTGCTCCATTGAATCTTGAGAAACTTGATACTTCGGGTCCTGGTGGTTCTGAAGGCTTCTTCCAAGATACGGATGGGCACTTCGTGATACGTCAGATCCTTGTTGATATCAATAGCTCGATGATTGATGTTCTTGAACACTTTGGTCTTCTCTGGAACTTCTAAGCATTTGCGAAGTAACGAGATATGGAACACATTATGGATGGCTGACATCTCCTCTGGTAGTTCCAGTTGATAAGATACTTCTCCTCGGTGATTCAGAATCTTGAAAGGTCCAATATATCTAGGGGCTAACTTCCCTTTCATCTGGAAACACTGTATTCCTTTCAACGGCGACACTTTGAGATACACGAAATCTTCGACGTTGAAAGTCAGATCTCTACGTCTCTTGTCAGTGTAACTCTTCTATCTGGATTGGGCAGTCTTGAGGTGCTCACGGACTTTGTGAACCTTCTCCTCGGCTTCTCATAGGATGTTGGTTCCGAAAATCTGACTCTCTCCTACTTGCGACCAATTCAAAGGGGTACGGCACTTTCTTCCATATAAGAACGCAAATGGGGCCATTTGAAGACTGGCTTGATAACTGTTGTTGTATGAGAATTCTGCGAAAGGCAGACAATCTTCCCATTTTGATCCATACTATAACACGCAAGCTCTCAACATATCTTCTAAGATTTGGTTGACTCTTTCAGTCTGTCCATCGGTCTGCGGGTGATAAGCTGTGCTGAAATTCAACTTGGTTCCTAATCCTTCTTGGACTTTGTGCCAAAATCTTGAGGTAAATTGGGTTCCTCGATCTGATACGATGGTTTTGGGGGTTCCATGCAAACTGACAATTATGGCAATATACAGCTCTGCTAGCTTCGAACTCTGGTAGGTAGTCTTGATAGGTATAAAATGGTCTACCTTGGACAGTCTAACAACTATGACCCAGATAGAGTCATTTCCCCTACTAGAGGTAGGCAAACCGGTGATAAAGTCCATTCTGACGGAATCCCATCTCCATTCCAGAATCTGCAATGGTTGCAATAGTCCTGTGGGTCTTTGATGTTCCGCCTTGACTCTCTGATAGATATCACACTTGGCTATGTACCTTCTGAGTTCTCTCTTCATCTTGTGCCACCAAAATTGCTCCTTCAAATCCTGATACATCTTTGTTCCTCCGGGGTGGATAGAATAAAGAGTATCATGAGCTTTCTGCATGATAACTTTCTTCAGCTCCGAATCTACTGACACACAAATACGTCCTTTGTACCACAAAACTCCTTCTTCATCTTTGGTAAATCCAGGTACCTTTCATGTACCAATACAACGCTTGATTCTGTCGATACTTGCATTTCCCTTTTGGGCTTCCTTGATTTGACTAATCAAAGTGGGTTGAAGTTCAATGCTAGCTAGAAATCATTTGCTAACTAGCTCCGTTCTAAACTGCTCCAACTCCTCATGCAAACTTGGCTGGGCTTCTTTGATCATGGTGTTTAATCTACACGGCAATCTGCTAAGAGCATCCGCTACCACATTGGCTTTGCCGGGGTGATAGTGAATGTCAAGGCCATAATCCTTGATTAACTCTATCCATTTCCTTTGCCTCATATTCATCTCCTTCTAGGTGAAAATATACTTCAGACTCTTGTGATCCGAATAAATCTCATAGTGGTTACCCATAAGGTAATGACGCCATGCCTTCAAAGCTAAAACTATAGCTGCTAATTCAAGATCATGGGTAGGGTAGTTTTGCTCATGCTGCTTCAGTTGTCAAGACAGATATGCGATGACTTTGCCTTCTTGCATCAACACACATCCGAGACCAATCTTGGATGCATCACAATACACATCAAAAGGCTTCTCGATATCTGGCATGATCAATATTGGGGCTGAAATCAATCTCTTCTTGAGCTCTTGAAAACTTGCTTCACATGTGTCGGTCCATTCAAACTTATTATCTTTTTTCAACAATTGGGTCATCGGTCTTGCGATGCTCGAAAATCCTTCTACGAACTTGCGGTAATATCTCGCTAATCCGAGAAATGCACGGACTTGGGTTTGAGTGGTTGGGGCTTCCCATTCTTCAACATCTTTTATCTTGGCGGGATCAACAGCGAATCCTCCTGTCGACACAATATGTCCAAGGAATCCTACTTCTTTTAGCCAAAACTCACATTTGCTAAACTTGGCATACAACTGATGCTCTCTAAGGGTTTCAAGGATGGTTCTCAGGTGTTGCTCATGGTCTTCTTCTGACTTGGAATAGATTAGAATATCGTCGATAAACACAACGACAAACTTATCTAGAAAGTTCATAAAAATCTTATTCATGAGGTTCATGAAATAAGCGGGGGAATTGGTTAATCCAAAAGACATGACCGTATACACATACAATCCATATCTGGTGGTAAAGGCGGTCTTTTGAATATCCGTTGCACGAATCTTGTGTTGATGCTAACCAGTTCTAAGATCAATCTTAGAAAACACTCTGGCACCAGTCAACTAGTCAAACAGATCATCTATCTTCGGCAGTGGGTACTTGTTCTTGATGGTGACATCATTCAGCTTCCGGTAATCCGTAAACAAGCGGTTACCTCCATCTTTCTTGTCCACAAATAGAATAGGTGATCTCCATGGCGATGCGCTTGGTTGAATCAGACCTTTCTCCAGCATAGCATCCAGTTGCTTCTTCAGATCCACTAATTCAGATGGGTTCATACTATAGGGTCTCTGAGCTATGGGTCTAGTTCCAGCAATTAGTTCAATGATGAACTCGATATCCCGATCTGGGGGCATACCGGGCAATTCATCTGGGAATACGTTAGGGTATTCACAGACTACTCTGACTTGGTCTATGGTGGGTTGGGCTAGACTCTTGTTGCATTTTAACTGACGGGGCAAGGTCTCAGATACATGCTCTACTGATACTCCTGAGCTTCTGGTCATGGTTATGGCTTTCTTGGCACAGTCGATCAATCCTTTATGTTTCGACATCCAATCCATTCCTAGTACTACTTCCAAACCTTTGGTTCCAAGTACTATTAGATGGCATAAAAATCTATCCCATGGATCCTGATAGGTACAGCCTTGCAAATTTTTCTAGCTTTGGTGGTTGAACCAGGAATTTGCACTATCATAACATGCTTCAATTTTGTTGGTTGAATCTTACTAGTGCATGCAAATTCTCCTGTAAAAAACTAGTGTGATGCTCCAGAATCAAACAACACTCTTGCAAGTACTGAGTTAACAGAAAACATACCCAGCACGACATTTGGCACTTCCTGGGCTTCTTCAGCATTCATGTGGAACAGACGACCGTTGCGGTTGAGCGAATTCCCTGGGCCAAATCTTCTTCCAGGCTGAACACGGCGTTGCTGCTGAGCTGGGGCATTCACATTGGTGGTGGCTACGATCTTCTTGGGACACTCATTGGAGTAGTGACCCTTGACTCCACATTCAAAGCAAGTAATCTGGTACTTGTCTTTGGCTTCAACAGGCACAGCATTGCTTCCAGTCCTTGGGGCAGTATTGTTGTTGTTGTTGTTGGACTTGGGAGGTGCATGATTGAAGTTGTTGGAGTTGTCAGTGTTGTTGTTGTGGTTTCCTCCGGACTTCACGTTTCCTCCGCTATGATTGAGGTAGCTTGGACGAGACATTGGGGGTCTATTGTTCCTTGGGGCATATCCTGCAGATGGGTTGGTTCGATACTTCTGGGTATTGTGGGACCCAGTCTGGTGCATCATTTTGCGCTTGCGGTTGTCATTGGCTTGGTTTATCTTCCCTTCCATCTGGATGGCAGAGTCGACTAACTCTTCGAGATCTTCAAAATGGATGTTGACTAACACCGTCTGCATCTCATCATGCAGTTCGTTCAGGAATCTTTCCTTCTTTTTGGCTTCAGTGTTGATCTCATCAGGGGCATATCTAGCGAGGGACAGAAATTTGTCACCATATTCAACTATCGTCATCCTTCCTTGCTTCAGTTCCCTGAACTCATCCTCATTCTGGTGACTAAACCCTGTGGCACATGGGTGTGGCTGAACTTGATCTTGAAAGCTTCCCACATCATCACTTGACTGTGGTTCATCATACGGGTGCTATTCCACCAGGCTCTTGCATCTCCTGCCAGATAGTGGGTGGCAAACAGTACCTTCTCATTAGCGTCAACTCTCGTGACTTCTAGGTTATTCTCCATTGTCTGCAGCCATTCATCAACATCTAAAGGATCCTCAGATTTGTTGAAGATAGGGGATTGGTATTCTGAAAGTTCTTAAGCTTGGATCCATGATGATCTTGATTTCCATGACCTTGATTATTGTGGGCCATCTGAGCTATCTGTTGAAGAGTGGCTAGATTGGCTTGGCGTTCGGCTCTACTAGCTTCACGATCGGAAACTAGCATTTGCAGAATCTGCAACATCGGATCCTGCGATGAGCTGCTTCCTCCGGGGTTTCCACGAGTCATCTGAAGATTGATATAGATAATGAGGTAAGAGGGAAAGTTCAAAGGTTCATGGTTTTATTTCAAAAGCTTTAAACTTTGAGTTTGAACTTAGGTTTTGCAACTAACTCTTTCTCATTCATTCATTCATTTAAGCACACAATACAACACACACCACAACACAAAAGGCAAACAAATGGTTTTAAGAACCATTCTATGAAGCTAAGATACAGTGGGACCGATACAACTCCTTCCTACGGTAGTGATCAAGTGCATCTACTCGTCATCAATGAAGCCGGAGTCATCATCATCGGTGTAGAAATCCATGGCATCATCCTGCAGGTAGTCATTGTCATCACTAAGGTATGAGTGAATATCTCCCTATATGTCTTCACCTTCTTCCTCTTCTTATTTTGCTGCAAGTTGGGCTTCTTATTCCTGGATGGTCTTCTCGAGGTCGGCCACCTTCTTGCGAAGACGAGCGATGGTGTGATCCTTCTTCTCGCATTGTCGGCGAAGTGATTGGCGATCCTTGACAAGCATGGCGAAAGTCTGGTCCTTCTTGGTGGCAATAGCAAGGTTGTGGTTGGCGTAGGCTCGAGCATTATCCAATTCCTTCTGTCTATCATATAGCAGGAAGTCAAGATTCTCCACTTGGCGCTTCATCTCCGGGTGACTTGGCATCTCCAATGGCATTCCCATAGAATCACGCCTTGCATAATGAGCAAAGCGAGTTCCCTGGATCAGGTTGACATTTTTCCCACACAGACGAGCAAGAGCTTCATGCATAGCCCTGGCTAATCCATCTAGCTAGTTGTTCTCTCGTATGGTGAATTGAATCTTCTCAGAAAGGGGTGCCTCCATCTTGCCTCGAAGATCTGCAACTATCAGCCATTGTAGATCTCCTCCTGGAAAATCCTTGAGTTGAGATGCGGGCGCTCAAGATACTCTGATAGTGCATCAAGATCCCTCTCAAAGATCAGCTGGCCTCTGTTGCCCAACTGGTAGAACTTGCAATACTGAACTTCCATCTATAATAATTTAGGATGAGTAAGTTAGTGAGGTGATCAAGTGTGTCAAATTTTATTTAAGAATGTAAGAATTTTTGAGGAACATGAGTTTTTTGAAAGAATCAAGGATAAGAGTGGGAATAGGTTTTCATAAATACTCACTTCTTTGGTTTTGAAACTAAGTTTTTGTTCGGATGTCCATTCTAACTAGGGTCTCCTATGGTCAGGATGGCTCTGATACCAACTTGTCAACACCTAGATTTTCAATCCCAGATGCCTGTTATGCCATACATCGCAATCCCAGGATTACCATTTTTGCAAGACATAACAGATTGGATATCACAGTACATCATCCATTACAAACCATAATAAGGTCTTACACAAATAAAGGATCTCATGATCCAGTCTTAATACAAACAAGCAGCGGAAAAATAAGAGTAGCGGTGGGCTCCATCTTCAGTGTCACAGGCAATGCTGACGATGGGATATGATCCTAGTTGTCATAGCCGTCCTGTTGTCCATCTTCCGGATAGTCCTCCTCATAGTCTGGCCACGGGAATAGCCAGGGACAAAGCCATGAGTACTCTTTAAGTACTCGCAAACTATCACTAACAAGTAAGGTAGTTCTAGTAGGAATGCTAAGCTCTAAGTTTATTTGCAAAAAGGTAGATTTATCTAAATTGAGTTCAGAAGCAAAGAAAGTTAACTTAAATGTTCTAAATCACTTAAGTTTGGAACCTAGTTTTCATATTCACAGCCCTATTGGAGTCAAGTCAAAATCATAGTTCACTTCATAAGTCATTTTGAAAATATCTGATGACGGAACTGTATGGCCACTCCAACTATCCATGACCGTGGATGCAGCTATTTGAATAGTTTGGCACTCTGCAGAGGTGGTACACTTTCACCACAAAATTCGATACATCAGTCAGGTATAACCCTGAATCATCATACTTAGTATGCGGATAATCAATCATAACATTTCCTTTATACACTCTAGTATAAGCACCTCTCCTATGAGCTTGGCCTCCGAGCCATGGCCATCTGCCATCCTGGGCACTACATAGGTGGACATCATCAAGATGTAGCCTCAGCTCAAACCTCTTCCGCGAGGGAACCCATACTAATGCATATAAATTTCTGGCTAAGCCTTACCCAATTCAGGTATTGTGGTTGTACGGAAAAATTGGAATGGTATCGCATCCGAACCCAACCATCAGTTTTTATAAAGGGCTAAGGATCATGCCTCAACATTTACATCATCAAATCCATTTGTGTTTCTCAACACATGTCAAAACATTTCAATAGAATGAAGCATCATTCCAAGGTTTTCATAATCATTTTCACCAAGTATTCCCATCTAAAGTGATCAAGTTTTATGCTTAGCACTAGCCACTAAGTTAAGAGTGTTCACTAATGAGGGATGCTAATCTCAATCTCATACCATAGAATGACATCTAGTATAGGCCTAGTTTTATACTCTTTATGCTATCTATACTATCTTTCCAAAACCTCACAAGGCATTAACTAAAAGTAAAGAACTTTGGTAAAGTAAAATAGTATAGCTCGCAAGTAAAACTTGGGATGGGTATAAATCAAAATGTATAACCAAGCATGCCTAATGCATCTTGCTTAGGTTAACTTGCATCTAGTGATGGCTTGCCTTGATTGGTGTAGTGATTGAATTTTTCTTCGTCTTCTTCGGGGTAGAACTCCTCCTCCTCGTAGACTTGGTCAGTATTATCATCTATAAATGAATACGGGGTACACAATCACCAAACAATACTTAACTAAGTGTAATTAGCACACTAAGGTTCAAACTTGATGATCTAGCATCATCACACTCATCACAAGATTTAAAGAAATAGTTTCATTTATTTTATTTGAGAAAAGCAATTTCTACTCATTGAAATTAATTAAGATTTAATATTCTCCAATTAAAATATGGGATCATGTGGACACATGTCATCACCACATATTCTAATACATGGGAATGTGATTTAAAGGGTTGGTCACATTTTATAAAGTTTAAAATTATCATTTAAATGATTTAAAGTGACTAGAAATGCCTATATAGCATTATTTTGGTACTATTCCAAAGTCACTGCATGCAAACCTAAATATTATTACATATTCAGATATATATTGACAAATGTGATTTTTGAGAGTTGGAATCAACTCAAAAGCTATTATGGTTGATTTTTGAAAAATGTTTGAACTTGCAAAAGTCTCTGTTTTGTTATTTTTTCTATAGATTATCTATAACTATAAATGATTTAAATCCAACAGGCTTGGATAGATATTTTAATTATCTTTCTAACAAAATTTGAATCATGCCATTTGGTTAAGTGAAACTCTCTGAATTGATTTTTGAATAAGTGGACTAGAATATGATTTCAACTAAATTGGAAAATCACTTATTTGAATCTTTGGGCCAGCGCGGGAAAGCTAACGGGCCGGCCTAGTGGCACTCCGCAGCGCAGCGGGCTGCTGACAGCGCGGACCTACTGGTCAGTAACTTATCTAACCTGAACCGGTATCTTTCAACCAGAGCCCTACGATCTAAATTTAATCCAACGGCTAAGGGTCGTCGTCGACGACGAACAGCTCCGACGAGGCCTGAACCCTAACGCGCCGGTGGGGGTCTATCGAGGCTCACCTTGGCTCCATCTAGGATCGACGATGGGGGCAAACAGAGTGGTAGATGACAGTGAGGCGAGGTGCGGTCACGGCGAGGCTTGGGGTGGTCGCAATCGACGGCGCCCTTCTCCTCCAGCAGCAGCGGACTCCAGTGCAATTCCGGCACGATGGTGCTCACCTTGCTCCGGGAAGGGGTGTGGGAGTCTCAGTGGTGGGTGTGGAGTCGAGGGGTGTGAGGAATGGAGGCTGGGGTGGCCTCCTTTTATAGCTCGACGAGGGGACTGAGCGGTGCAGGCTGGCATCTCCGGCGAGGGCGGCATAGAGAGCTAAGGGCATGGCGGGGGTAGGTGGACGGTGTGGTGTCTTCTAGCGGTTGTCACGGACTTAATGGTGCGGCGTGGAGCGGTGTGTAACGGTCGAGCGCGTGCGGCGCTCTAGGTGGAGGGAGTGGTGTTTGCGGCGGCGCTCGGGAGCTACGGGTCATGCGGCGGCAGACGGGGGTGTTTGCCGGGGTGGCGTGATCATGGCGAGGCTGAGAGTGCGCGGTGAGGGCAAGGCGCAAGCTGGCGGGGCTGGTCGGGCGTGGCGCACTGGCGCGCTCTAGACACGGCGCAGAGAGGCAGTGCGCGGTGGTGCTAGTGTGGTCCAGGGCTGGGCTTCGACCGTGGGGTGGACAGGGGTGGCGGTAGGTGCTCACGTGTCTGGTGCGCGTCTTGGGCGAGGCTGGCGTGGCTCCTGGCGTGCTGCCCACTGTCGACCGACGACGACTAAGAATGGGCGGCACTCCACTATGCCAGTGGTGAAGCGGGGTGCTGTTCTGGGGTTGGGTTAGGCTTAGAGGGGACAGGGGTTAAATTGGAGACAAAATGGTCGATGATCACTATATGAAACAGTGAAGCTAGTCTCGTGTTTATTCTGTGCCTGCCAAGTGTTTGATGAAATGGCCGCATGAAGATTATTTTTGAATTTTTGATTCAAACTTTTTGGGTGAGTTTGTCTTAAGCTTGAGAGACTAGGTTTGCTTGGATAGGTCAAGGTGAATTCATTTGATGTGTTTTTGAAAAAGTGTGATCTTCTCATATGAATTGGATTCAATTTTCAAATGTTCTTTAAATGGCTTTGCTAGATGTTTTTGTAAGTTTGTAAAGTGTGCCTTGGTACATCTTTACTTGGTCTAGCAAGGGGGAAAGAGTTGGAAATGTTTCTGTTAGAAATCTTCTCCTAGGAACACCTAAAGTGGCCTAGTGGTTTAAAATGGTCAAAATGACCATTTGCCTTATTTAATCTTATTTGGTTTCTTTCTCTTTGGATTTTGTTTGTAAATGGTCTAGATGATGTGTCATTCACCTTTAAACCATTTCACAACATTTATAACAATCAAGCATGGCATATACACTCAATTCTACACTAATGCAAACACACATGCATTCATATGCCTTTTTCTTAATAAAAGTTTTTGTTAACCCTTGGGTGATTAGAGACATGATAACCTTGATTAAAGATTTGGGGTGTTACACATAGACACATTATGTCTTAAATTCAATTATGTTTTTATAGTTAACTTTGGTCTATGAATAAATCAACATGAAATATGTTAATTCTAATTCCTTAAAACTATATCAATACCAATAGTTTGTACTCGTATAATCTTAAGTATTGATTTACTTAATATAAGAAACATTCTCTTCAAAATTTATTCATTTTTCCACTTCAAACTAAAACAAGAGATTTCAATAGAATTGCCTAAACCAACCTTAATCTTATGTTGTTATTGTGTTCTACTTTTATATATTGTATGTTAACTCTTCAATTCTCTGAAGATATCTTTGTTTGTGAAGTAAACTTGAAGATAAACTAAATCTTAAATAAAACACCTAGTCTCAACTCACTTACATAATTGGGGAGTTACTTCGGGGGTATTACAAAATTCATAGCATTCCTTTTGCATTATAGGATATTGGTTTTTTAACATTAGTCATTACCCGACCAATAATGTTGTTTTTAGATGTTGGAGTTTATATTGTCTTGAAGATCGTGATTGCATAATCTTGTAATCATAAAGTCAAGTTCATACTTGCTCATGTTCTTTGGTTATTTTCTATCAAGTATTTGCAATCTATTGTTGTTTTCACCTACATTTCAAAAAGGTTGGCAGAAAACACTATTTTCATAATTAAGTTGAACTACTGGTTAATGATCCGGGGTGGTCAAATGATCTATTATGGCTAGAAATGGAACCATGGTATGGTTTGTGGAATTTGTGGGGGTTCCATTGCACAAGAAAGGTATCACATAGGACTTAATAACAAATGCCATTGGTGATTCTTTGTGTCGTATATTACATGTTAACCATGAGATCTATATGGGAAGTCAGTTGGATCTTCTTCCTTCCGCATGTCAACGGATGTGCAGGCCATGTCTAAAATCCTTGGAGTGTGGTTTAATTTGCAGAGGATATGCAGCAGATGGGTGGGATCCCTCAATGTCCCATGGTATTTATGGCATCTACGATGGATTGTACATTTCAGTGTCATAATGCAAAAGGTGGAACTAGCGTACAAAAGGGTGGGCTTGCATGGTGTCATTGTATTGGGAACGGCAGTACCTAAGAAGGTTAGATAGAGGTGTGGGTACTAGCAGGGAAGCTATCGACAGCGTCCGTAGGCGGGATTGGATACAAGCAAGCGTAGTTGGACATAGGAAGTACCCAGGTTTGGATCCCTCGTGATGAGGTAAAACTCCTACTCCTGCCTGATCTGACTATGAGGGATAGGTGAACTACAAGTGCTCCTCGAGCTGTATTCTCTAGCTACTGTCTTAAATGCAGTGAGACCAACCCTTTCTACTGAGGCCTTGCCTCTCCTTATATAGGTAGAGAGGCAACGGTCTCACTGGCCAGACCGACTAGTGGGCCCCACAGGCGGGTCCCAGCCAACTGGTCATCTACAGTATCTGGTACGACATGTCCCATTGGATTATGAGCAGTATGGCTGTCGTAGGCACAGTGGACGCCGTGCGAGCCTATCGTCAGCATCGGGCCATTGTTCCTGCGTCATCCCCGCAAACTCTTCAGTATGGCCGAGTAGTTACCAGTCTTGTCGTCGTATAGGGCGTACCGCGCACTGGTCCACACGTCGTCCTGTCTCCTTGATTGGTTCCGGCTACATTGCCGTAGTCGGCTGCTTCTCACCGATCCGGCTACCGTGTGATAGCCGGCCTGGCTTGCTTTGTCCGGCTGCATCTGGTCAGCCGGACGCGATCCGACTGCCCTGTTTCTTGTCCGGTTGGGGTATCTAGGGATCATCCCCCCGACACTAGCCCCCGAGCGCGTGTGGATTCCGCCCTCAGGCGAAATGTGCGCGTGCTCCCTCTTGGTTTTGAATTTGTGACCGGCTACGCCTGGCGGTTGCGCTACCCGTGATGTCAGTGCTGACGCCGGCCATGCGCACACGCGCCATCATTGCTCTGCGGCCGGCAACGTAACATCCTGTCGCACGTCGCCTCGGGAAACTGTCGCCTGGCGCTTCGGTTCCCGCTCTAGGATCTTCTGCGCACCCCGCGTCGGCGCACGGGATCTGGGCGGCGGTTGGGGTGGGGGTCGCCTGGATGGGTGCCATGCGACGTCATCGACGGTTGCTCTTCCGGCCCTTTAAAGGGACGCCGCAGGGGGGGCAGTTCCTTTCCTCTTCTCCCCTGCTTCCAGTTGCCATCTTCCTTTCTACACTCCTGCCTTCGGCGCCCTTCCTTCGCTGCCGCTGTAGCCCGTTGCACCGCCCATTCATCGTCGTCGGCGGTACGGGCCACCGCCACTCCTCCGTCGCCGCGTCTTCCTGTGAGCCGGAGGTGGCAGCCGAGCGCGGAGCCTGGTGTGGCTCCTCCGTCACGGAGGACCACATCCAGAAGTACCATGCCACCCGCGTCCTTCCGCCGGAGGAGGAAGTAGAGGTGCGGCTGGCGCTGGCGGGAGAGGTGTCGCCGCATCCGGCGGAGGGAGAGCGGGTAATCTTCCTTTCGCATCTAGTGCATGGGTTCGTGCTGCCGGTGCACCCGTTCTTCCTCACGTTCCTTGCTTTCTTCGACCTCCGCCTCCACCATCTCGGTGCCAATGCAATCGGAACGCTGGCGCACTTCATGGCGTTCTGCGAGAGCTATCTCGGGATCCAGCCGGATCTCGGACTCTTCTGTCGGCTCTTCCGAGTCTAGCCGCAGGTGCAGTTTACAAAGGGGCCGCTAGTCGTCTGTGGCGGCGCCTCCATCTACTCCCGCACGCAGACCGGCTACCTGAAGTTCCGGCTGCACGACACGGTATGACTGTGGCAGAAGTCGTACTTCTACGTCAAGAACGTCACCAACGTGGACCGGATCAACCTCCCGGCGTTCCAGGATGTCGAGTCTAGCTGCCAACACTAGGAGTTGAAGATTTATGGCGACAAGGCGGAGTCGGACGCGATGCTGCAACGCATACGCTCCCTCGTCACCTGCCGGCTGACTGGCCTGGACATCACCCTCAGCTGGATGTCCCGGCTGATGATGTCGTTGCAGCAGCGAGCGCACAAGATGTGCTTCTACTCCGGCCGGCTGGACCCGACCCGGCTGTCGTGCCTCGATCCTCGCTACCACAACCTGAAGGAGTGGATGTGGACGATTACCAAGGAGCGGTTGCCGGAGGGTTGGACCTTCAACCTGGCGCCCTACAACCGGGACAACCGCGTGCCCCGGGTAGGTCCTTTTAGCCAGAGTTTTCCTTCGTATTTCTTGCCTCTTTTTTGTTGTTATTCGACTAATCTCTTGTATTCGGCAGATCTTCCCTTGCATTCTTCATGAGGAGGGCGAGGCCCCCCTCGAGACGTTCACGCCTGACTTGCCCGAGCCGCGTACTCGGCGGTCTAGCAAGGAGTCGGATGGGGATGGGGATGCCTTCCCTAGCCGGAATGATGAACCGGCCGCCGACCCCCACGCGGAGGTTGACGAGGAGGAAGAGGCCACGCCGGCCTCCGATCCGGCACAGCGCCTTGTGACGGACGGTGACTCCAGCCAGTCTGGCGCTGGCGAGAGCGGCTCTAGCCGGTCCAGCGCCAGCCGGCCTGCCGCAGAGGAGCCGGCCCCCAAGAGGAGCTGGACCAGCACCCTTCCGCCGAGTCGCCTAGCCGGAAGAAGGGGCCGCCCCTGGTGGTGCAGGGGTACATCTTTCTTCCTTTTTCTTTCACCATCTTCCGTTTCTTTCTTTTTTCCCCTTTCTGTCTTTGGCTTATTTGCTTTTCTTTCCTTCTTCTTTTCTTCTATCTTCTTAGCACGCTAGTCTCCTTTGGAGCCACGAGCCTGGCGCGAGCGCCGACCGGGTCGCCACCCTGCGCCCCGACCACGTCTACCAGCGTCCCTCCTTCTTTCGAGGCACCGCCTCCGCCGCCACCTCGAGCTGAACCGGCTGCGTCAGCCGGAGCGGAGGGTCCTCAGCCGGACTTGGTGGCCTAGCCAGAAGCGGAGGGTCCTTAGCCAGGTGGCTCTTCTGCGGGCACGCGGGGGGCAGCAACCGGCAAGTAGCTCATGGTTGTCGGTGACGACAACTCCAAGGACGAGCCGGGAGAGGATTGGAGGGCAGCGGTGGTTGCCGCGAAGGAGTCCTTGGCCGTCAACGCCGTGGACAACGACGCCTCCTCCGCTGCCTCGCTGACCGATCTCGCCGCCACCCTCGAGCTGGCGGTGAAGGAGATCCGGCTGCTAGAGGATGCAGCCGGCGGGAACCGGTCCTTGGAGCAGAAGCTTGCTGCCACCAACAGAACCTCCCAGAGTAAGTTTGCGTCACCCGGAATCATCTTTTTTTTGCTGATAGCCGGCTTTGTCGTAGCTATCCTCGTGTGCGCTCAGCGCGAGATCGATCGCTTGAAGAAAGCGAACGACCGGTTGAGCAAGTCCAACTCCACTCTGCGGCTACAGAACAAGGATTGGCACGCGAAGATAGATGGTCTAGAGGCCACCGTCAAGGAGCATGACGCCTCGCTCGCCAGCCGGATCGAAGCCTTCAACCTTCTCGAGGCCCAGAACAAGGACCAAGAGAAGGAGATCAAGCGGCTGGCGATGAAGGAGAAGGGTATGGTGGAGGAGCTGATGCAAGTTGGCCACACGGCTAAGGGTAAGTTCCCCTTTTCCATCTCCCTGTCTTTCCAGATCCGGTAGCCGGATCTGACTATCTTTTCCCTGACAGCGTTTTATCCCAGCATAGACCTGCTGGCGTACAACCGGCTGCAGGAGAACTGGCCGAGAGCGTAGCCAACAGCTCAGGAGCTCGTCGTCCTTCTTGGCGAGGAGGCTGCCAAGCTTCGTCAAGCGGCACGAGACATCTTCTCGTTCCTATGGTCGGACGCTCCGGTTCCAAAGACGATGGAGCAGCTGGCTGCAAAGGTGGGAGAGGTGCCGGCCGTGGTGGACCGGCTGCGGGACTTGGTGGCGCGAGCCGGAGCGGAGATGGCTCTAGCCCTCATGCTTTCCTGGTACAAGTACGCCCGCGTCGAGAAGATCGACGGAGGCTTCCGCGCCGGCGCCGACCTTGCCGCCATCTGCCAGGCTCATTTGGAGCTCCGGGGCTCCGCCATCAAGATCGCCGACTACGTGGATCCTGACGAGGTGCTCACCGACTCAGAGTCCGTCGGTACTCCTGATGCAGAGACTTCAATGCAGCTGGTTGCAGGCGCCAGAACTGGATCGAGCGCCGCGTCGCCTCCTCCGCCAGAAGCTTCCGCCAGCCAAGATGCTCCGCACGGCAAGGGTCCTGCCGCTTAGCTACTGCCCCGGGATGCCGGGTGTATTTGTTTGTCTTGCTTTGTCTTGAACTTGTCTGTCTATACCAGCTGCCTCTGGCGTTGGGTAAACTTATGGGAGCTTCACCTCCTTTTTTCCTTTTAATGTTAATTTTAAACTAGCTTGGTTTCCCTTCAACTTGTGCACTTTGCATTTTCTTTCAATATTTCGCCGGTTGACTTTATCCGGCTGACTTCGCCTAGCTACACGCCTTTAGCCGGGGGAACTGCACCTCCAGTGGGGGTGCGCCAGCGCACCCACTGGGTGTAGCCCTCGAGATTCGTAGTAGCTAGCATAGCCAGGTGCTTCGAATCTTCCTTATTTTCCCAAATCTTCTAACTTTATCCGACTAGACCCGTCTTAGTCGGTTGCTTTAGCTGGCTGAACACCTTCAGTCGGGGGAACTAACATTCCAGTGGGGGCACGCGAGCGCACACACTGGATGTAGCCCCCGAGATTCGGAGTAGCTGGCGTAGCCAGGTGCTTCGAATCTTCCTTCTTTTCCCAAATCTTCTAACTTTATCCGACTAGACCCGTCTTAGTCGGTTGCTTTCGCTGGCTGAACACCTTCAGCCGGGGGAACTAACATTCTAGTGGGGGCGCGCGAGCGCACCCACTGGGTGTAGCCCCCGAGATTCGGAGTAGCTGGCGTAGCCAGGTGCTTCGAATCTTCCTTCTTTTCCCAAATCTTTTAACTTTATCCGACTAGACCCGTCTCATTCGGTTGCTTTCGCTGGCTGAACACCTTCAGTCGGGGGAACTAACATTCCAGTGGGGGCGCGCGAGCGCACCCACTGGGTGTAGCCCCCGAGATTCAGAGTAGCTAGCGTAGCCAGGTGCTTTGAATCTTCCTTGTCTTCTCTTGCTCCTGCCCTTGCCCTCACCTAGGCTCCGAACACCCGGCTAAATGCCTTTAGCCGGTTGGGAACTACAAGATTCCACTAGGGGTGCGCGAGCGCACCCAGTGGGTGTAGCCCCCGATATTCAGAGCGCTTGATGAAGGCAAGCACTTCGAATCTTCTTCTCTTTTCTTCCTGAATTCCGACTCAAGGTAGTCGTACAAGAATATACATACACATACATTCTCACATGTTAATAGGTTAGTCTGCCAAACTATAGCCGGAAGGCAGGTTTGTTTTTTGAAAACTAGTGTGCGCCTTTCTAGACACTTGGTCGTTTTCCAGTGTGCTCTGCTGTTTTCGCTGCGTCCTTGCCGGGCAACCGGGTTGCGGTCTGCAGCCGGAGTCGAAGGGAGCTGACGAATAAGACGGTGATAGCTGATGACCCAGCTGATGATGAAGGGGCCCTCCCAAGGTGGTGATAGCTTGTGCATGCCCTTCGTGTCTTGCACCAGCCGGAGGACCAGGTCACCCTCGCGGAACACGACTAGGCGGATCCGGCCTGAATGGTAGCGGCGTAGTCGTTGCTGGTACAGGGCCGACCTAGACAATGCCAGCTCGCGGGCCTCCTCCAGGAGGTCCACACCGTCATAAAGGAGCTTGCGCAGGGAGTCGAACTCGATGTCCGCGGAGAGGACGGCTTCCGATCCGTAGACCAGGAAGAACGGAGTGTAGCCGGTTGATCTATTCGGCGTGGTGCGGAGGCTCCATAGCACAGCCGGAAGCTCCTCGATCCAGCATCCGGGTGACCTCTCCAACGGCTCGATGAGGCGCGGCTTGATGCTGGCTAGCACCAAGCCGTTCGCCCTTTCGACCTGCCCATTGGACTGCGGGTGCGCGACGGAGGCAAGGTCCAGCCGGATGCCCTTGTTGCTGCAGTATCGGGCGAAGGCCCCCTTGGTGAAGTTCGTGTCGTTGTCGGTGATGATGTTGTTGGGGTAGCCGAACCGGTTGATGATGTCGGTGAAGAAGGTAACGATTGTCGCCCCGTCCAACTTACGGATGGGCTTGGCCTCGATCCACTTTGTAAACTTGTCCACCGCCACTAGCAGATGGGTCATGCCCACGCGTTCTCGCTTGAAGGGACCGACCATGTCGAGTCCCCAAACCGCGAAGGTCCAGGTAATCGGTATGGTCTTGAGCACCGAAGTCGGAATGTGCCTGAGCTGCCCGAAATGCTGGCACCCATTGCATGCGCGGACCAGCTGTTTAGCGTCCTCGAGGGCGGTGGGGCCAATAGAAACCATGGCGAAACGCCTTGGCAACTATCGCCCTTGACGAAGCGTGATGCCCGCACTCACCCTGGTGGATGTCCTTGAGTAGCCGGTAGCCCATGTCCACATCGACACACCTTTGGAAGATGCCGGACAAGCTGCGCTTGTACAGTTCATTGTTGATGATGGTGTACGTGTGCGCGTGGTGCCGGACTTGCCTGGCCTCCACTTCGTCATCCGGGAGCTCCCTATTGGCGATGTAGTTCATGAAGGGTTGTGCCCAGGATGGCACTTCCCGAATGACGAGGATGATCCTGCTCTCCGGTAGATGGTTGTCGGGGGGTCGTCTGGATGAAGTACCCGGGACGGCATCCCTCGAGCTGCTTGACGAGCCGGTAGCCCCCGGGTCTTGCGAACCGGAGGGCACTGCCTTGCTGGAGTTGGTGTGGGTCTTCTTCTTTGGTGGTTCTGCTGGCCCCGCCTCTGTCGCCCCATCGGCTGGGGCGCTCCCCGCCCATATGATGGAATCCGACTCGGGTGATGGGTTGATGGAGGGCTTGCGCAGGTGCTCCAAGGAGACCCCGGGTGGGATCACCTGCCTGGTGGATCCGATTTGAGCGAGCGAATCGGCTGCCTCGTTGTTGGCGCGGGGGACATGGTGGAATTCGCATCCGTCGAAGGAGGCGCTGAGCTTCTAGATGTGGAACCGGTAGAGGGCCATGTTTGCATCCCTGGCGTCCCATTCTCCGGATACTTGCTGCACCACCAGATCCGAATCGCCGAAGCAAAGGATCCGGTTGACACCGATCTCCTTGGCTAGCCGGAGTCCGTGCGCCAGTGCCTCGTATTCGGCTACGTTGTTGGAGGCCTTGAAGTGGATCTGCAGTACATACTCCAGCCGGTCTCCCTTGGGCGAGGTGAGAACGATGCCGGCTCCGAAGCCCCCAAGCATCTTCGACCCGTCGAAGTGCATCTTCCAGTGGTCTGAATCCGGAACCGGTGGGAGGTACTGGGTCTCGGCCCAGTCGACGAGGAAGTCCACCAACGCTTGTAACTTGATCGTGAGCCGGGGCTCGTACTGGATGGAGTAGGCGGTGAGCTCGATGGCCCACTTGGCGACTCGGCCCGTGGCGTCTTTGTTGCTGATGATTTGCGAAAGGGGTGTAGTGCACACAACCTTGATCGGATGCTCTTGGAAGTAGTGCTTGAGCTTCTTGCACGCCAGGTACACGCCGTAGCACATCTTCTGGTAGTGGGGGTAGTTCTGCTTGGAGAGGGAGAGAACCTCACTAAGGTAGTAGACGGGCCTCTGAACCAGGGCGCTCCACCACCAGGACGACGCTGACGACCCGGCTGATGGCTGCTATATAGAGCAACATCGGCTCCTTGCTAGCCGGCATGGCTAGAACCAGCGTTGTGGATAGCATGCGCTTGAGGTCGTGAAATGCGGCGTCGGCTTGCGAAGTCCAGGAGAACTTATCCGTCTTCTTCATCAGCTGGTACAACGGGAGTGCCTTCTCCCCCAGCCGGCTGACGAAACGACTGAGGGAGGCCAGGCATCCGGTGAACTTCTGGACTCCAAGCAGGCTCCTGGGCGGCTGCATCCTCTTGATGGCCGTGATCTTCTCTGGATTTGCCTCGTACCTCGTTGTGATATAAGGAAACCGAGTAGCTGACCGGATGGCACTCCGAAGACGCACTTCTCCGGGTTCAGCTTCATTTGGTACTGGCGGAGGTTGCCAAATGTCTCTCCAAGGTCTTCGAGGAAGGTGTGCTTCTCCTTGGTCTTGATGACCACATCGTCCACGTAGGCATGCACGTTTCGGCCTATCTGCGAGTGCAAGCACTTCTACATGTAGCGCTAATAGGTAGCGTCTGCATTCTTTAGACCAAAAGGCATGGTTACGTAGCAGAAAGCCTCGTAGGGGGTGATAAATGATGTCTTAATCTGATTAGACGGGTTTAACTGGATCTGATTATAACCGGAATAGCAATCTAGAAAAGACAACAAGTCACAGCCGGCCATGGAATCGATGACTTGATCGATACGGGGCAAGGCGCAGGGGTCTTTCGGGCACGCCTTGTTTAGGCTGGTGTAGTCGATACACATGCGCCAGGTCTTATTCTTCTTCAGCACCAGGACTGGGTTTTCCAACTAGTCTGGGTGGTACACTTCCATGATGAACCCGGCTGCAAGGAGCCGGGTGATCTCATCACCGATTATCTTCCTCTTCTCCTATGCGAACCAGCGCAGAGGTTGCTTGACCGGCTTGGCATCCGGCTGCACATGGAGTGAGTGCTCGATGAACTCCCTCGGTACACCTGGCATGTCCTTGGGTGACCATGCAAAGATGTCCCGATTCTCTCGGAGGAAGTCGATGAGCGCGCCTTCCTATTTGCTGTCCAAGTTGGCACCAATGGTGACGAATTGGTCGGGTCGGAGGGGTCGAGCAGGATCCTCTTCGTCTCCTTTGCCGGCTGGAAGGCTCCTTCTCCAGCCGGTTTGCCGCTAGCCGGTATGTCCTGCTGGGCCATGGCCACATTGCGCATGATTATGCGCTTCTCCTTGGCTATGATGAGGGCCTCTGCAAGTTTGGAACCGGCTGAGGCTCACTCCATCGACCGCCTGAAGCAGCTGGCGACGGTGATCATGCCGTTGGGTCTCGGCATCATCGTCTTGAGGTATGCGTAGTGGGGGATGGCCATGAACTTGGCGAGGGCGGGGAACCCGAGGAGAGCATGATAGGAGCTCGTTAGGTTTACCACCTCGAACCAGATCGGTTCACGGCAGAAGTTCTCCTCGGTCCCGAAGATGACATCCAGCTGGATTTTACCCAGTGGGGCGCAAGCTGGCCCTGGCAGCACGCCGTGGAATGTTGTGGTAGTCGGGCGCAGGTCGCATTTGCGAATGCCCAGCGAGGATTGGTAGAGGAGGTTGAGGTTGTTGCCTCCATCAATGAGGACGCGCGAGAAGCGGCAGGTACATGCGTTAGAGATGATGAGGGGGTCGAGCACCATGGCATAGCCCCCGGGAGTCAGCAACTGCTCCGGCTGGTCTTCACGGATCCAGGTGATGGGGGTTTCTGACCAGTTCAGGTACTGGGGGACCGGAGAGTCGATGCCATTGACCTCCTTGGAGCGTCGCCTGCGGCTGTGCTTGTCGTCCAGCTCCGTCTCGAAGATGTGGTAGGCGGCGTGCGGCTGAGGGTAGCTGTTGTTGTTGCCACTGTTGCCGCCATTACCATCATTGTCGGCTCCCCTAGCCGGTGGTGGTGGTCCACCAGGAGGGGGCGGGGGGAGACGTGGCTGGCCACCCTGGTCTTTTAGCTGGCGAGTCCAGCTGCAATTCCGGGTGGTGTGCGTAGCCGGTTTGAAGGGACCGTTGTGCCATTTGCATGGGCCATCAAACATCTGGTCGAAGGTGAGCCGTGGCTTCTACCTCCTTGCATCGTTAGCCGGCGCGTCGGGCGCGCCTTCCACAGCATTGACCTATCGCGCGTGGTAGCGGGGCTTCTGTTGTCCGGCTTAGCGGTCCCCATGGAACCGGTTGTCGTTGCCGTGGCATCTAGAGGATCCGGCTTCCCTAGCAGGATTGCTCGGACGGTCGCGAGCCGGCTCCGTGGGAGTCGAACGCCCGTCAGCATTTACTCGGAGGGGCTTCTTCGGCATCCGCCGTGGCGTACTGGTCCGCAACCTTCATGAGCTCCGCCATGGTTTTCGGCTCGTCGCACAGTAGCCGGTAGCGAAGCATGGTGCCTTCTCGGCAACCCTCGATGAAGAATCTGATGGCCTGGCTCTCTAGGATGCCCTCGCAAGTGTTGCGCAGCTCCGTCCACTTGGCGAGGTACTCGCGGTCGGTCTCGCGGTCACCCTGGACGCACAAGGCCAGGTCGCGTGGGCGTTCCGGACGCTTGTACGTGCCATTGAAGTTGTTGACAAACACCTTCTCGAAGTCCGACCAGGCGTTGATGTTGTTGGGCGCAAGGCTGTTGAGCCACGTCCTTGCCGACCCGGTTAGCATAAGTGGGATGTAGCACATGGCTGTGCGCTTGTTCCCATGGGCGATGCCGACTACCGTAGCATAGTCGGTCAGCCAGTCTTCCGGCTTCATACTGCTGTCGTACTTGGGGGTGTCCCTGGGCAGGGTGAACTTATCTAGAAACGGCTCGTTCCAGATGCGGGGTCCAAAACAAACCAGTTCGGTGGAGTCTTCTTCCTCCGTGACGAGTGCTTGAGCGAGGAGCTCGATGCGGTCATGGGCATCCGGACGATCCGGGTTGGGCGCTCCCACCTGGCCCGAGAGACGAGAACCGGCGGGTCTAGGTGCTCCGGTTGGTGGAGGGGGAGGCGGTGGGTTGCTGTTCACCGTTTGCTCCTGGTGCGGCTGGCCCTTGTTGCCAGAGCTGCGATGCCTGCTGCGGGCCTTAGCCGGCTGAGGGGAGGATGCCTGTTGGGTGTTGCGGGGCGCGCCCTTGCTGTTGACAGGCAGCTTTCTCCCCTTGGAGTAGCTGGGGTCCTCCTGCATCTGCCGGTTGGCATTAGCCTGCTCATCCGCTATGCCGAGGAGCTCCTGCACGCGAGCATGCTGGCGGGCTCGCTCCTCGCCCTCCAGATTGGGCAGTTCTTCTGCCGCGGCTCGCGCCGCGCGCAGATTCTTGATAGGCGTGTTGTAGGTGGGCCGAATGAGGACGGGTTGTAGGTGGGCCGAATGAGGTTCTTGATCCGGCTCCCCATCCTTTTCCAACCTTCCTCCTAGCTTGCCACCCCGGTGCCGCACCTGGCCGCGCCGGCTCGGCTCCACGGTAGCCGGAGTGAAGCCGTGCGCGCGGTCGTACTCGCGCCGGGTGATCTCGAGTTGCTTGCGGGTTGCCGCCAGCTCCATGGCCTCCTGGAGGAGGATCTGTCTCTCCATGGCGAAGTTAGCTTCCGCTTCCTCAGGGTTATCCCCGAGGTTAACCGGCGTCAGGAGCCGATCAAAGGCCTCCTCCACCGGATTCCGGGGCTGCAGAGGCGCGGAAGCTCCGCCCTTGTCCGCGCCTCGCTACCGCGGTTGGCGGGGGTGAGAGCTGGAGCCGGCCATCATGACCTCCACGCCGCAGGAAGCGACGGAGGCGCTACCGCCCGGATGCGGTAGCTCCACGACAGAGACGATCTCCCTAGGGAAACGCTCCGGAACGGTGGCGACGTAGACGGGGAGGTCGCCGAAGAGCAGGATGCAGCAAGAAGCATTGTCGATGACACAGTCAAACTTGCCGAGCGTGAGCACTAGGCCGGAGGCCACGCGCTCACCAGCTGAGGTGCGGGGTCCCGTGCGGAACGTGACTCCGGTCGAAGCCATCCGCCCCACGGTGGGCGCCAACTGTCGTTGTATTGGGAACGGCAGTACCTAAGAAGGTTAGATAGAGGTGTGGGGACTAGCGGGGAAGCTATCGACGGCGTCCGCAGGCGGGATTGGATACAAGCAAGCGTAGCTGGACGCAGGAAGTACCCAGGTTCAGAGCCCTCGTGATGAGGTAAAACTCCTACTCCTGCCTGATCTGACTATGAGGGATAGGTGAACTACAAGTGCTCCTCGAGTTGTATTCTCTAGCTACTGTCTTAAATGCACTGAGACCAACCCTTTCTACTGAGGCCTTGCCTCTCCTTATATAGGTAGAGAGGCAACGGTCTCACTGGCCAGTCCAACTAGCGGGCCCCATAGGCGGGTCCCAGCCGACTGGTCATCTACAGTATCCGGTACGACATGTCCCATCGGAGTATGAGCGGTATGACTGTCGTAGGCACAGTGGACGCCGTGTGAGCCTGTCGTCAGCATCGGGCCACTATTCCTGCATCATCCCCGCAAAGTCTTCGGTATGGCCGAGTAGTTGCCAGTCTTGTCGTGGTACAGGGCGTACCGCGCACTGATCCGCACGTCGTCCTGTCTCCTTGATTGGTTTTGGCTACGTTGCCGTAGTCGGCTGCTTCTCGCCGATCCGGCTACCATGTGATAGCCGGCCTGGCTTGCTTTGTCCGGCTGCATCTGGTCAGCCGGACGCGATCCGACTGCCCTGTTTCTTGTCCGGTTGGGGTATCTGGGGATCATCCCCCCGACACATGGACACGGAGAAGGGCAGTGGTTGGCTTGGGTCTTTGTACCGGTCCCCATACCAACGAAGTATGGACAAGCTCATGACTTGGATGTGCCACATGGATAAAGATCTCTCATGGGTAAAGCAATGCACCTCTGCAGAGTGTAAAAGAGTGTGACATGTTACTCCCTGTTCTGGGAAGGAGTTGCGAACGCTACAAGAAAGGAGCTCCAAGCAATTCTAATCAACATGTGAAGGATGACGAACATATTGTTTTTAGAATAAAAGCTTTGAAGAAATATTTATGAAAACATGCATATCCTACGACCTATGGTCTATGGTTGTAGATAGTGCATCAAACGATCCTCTTTAATGAACTTGTTGAGTATGCTCATGCACAACCATACCTTCTTAACCCTTGCTTGATTCTAAAGCCGGTGAAGCCATTATCAACACCAACTGATGCTGAGAAGGACCACTACAAGAGCCAAATTTATTCGGTGAATCAAATGGAGTCAACATTTACATCAAGACAAGTGAAGGAAAATTTCTACAATAGATAAGAATATTAATCTCTAGCCCGTAGAACCTATTTATGTAGAGCATTGCAGTAGCAGCAATTGCAATCCAAATAGTATTAGAGGTAGTAGATTTAATCTTAATATAGTTTATAAGATGTTATTTCTGGTTGTTCTTTGTAAGACTTCTTCCTCTTTATACTTGAGTTGTTCTCTGGATCTTTTGTAAAGTTTTGAGTTGTAATCTATAGTCATGTCTTGGACCCACGATGTTTCTGTTGTACCACCCTGAGGAATGTAATAATGGTGGAATGGTGTTTTATTGGTGTTATATCAACAACTTGCATACTACACCATGCAGTGGTATGCTGGGTCACCACATGATGTGTACCAAAAAACTTCAGTTGCCATCCGGCACTCCAGTGATGCTCATTTCACCAACTTTGTCAGCAATTCTAGGGACCTGGTTATGTCCATAGTTGATGACAGAATATACAATGTGTGTGCTTGTCATGGATGGATTAGTGTCTTTGATGGAAAACTGTATAACTTGATGTACCATCATATATTGTGCCTCCACTGGGTTGTCATATCACAACTTTGTGGTAGCATCTAGCCTCCTCCTCTTTATTCTCTCCTCATTGCAGACTTGATTATGATTTAGTGTGGAGCGTCAAGTAAATGACAATTTGTTCTAATGAGGTACAGCAAATAAGTTTCATACTTGCTGAATGCCCGTGCATTGCCACAGTTAATTTTTAATTTTCTTTTTGATGTTGACATAAAAAGAAGTCTAAAAAGAGAAGCACATACAAAACTCACGATAGCTGACGTTGCACTCGCCGTATACCTAACCCACATCTCAACTCCCGCATACTAAATCAAGAAACATCTATAATTCGCATTTAGTTAAAAATCATGATAAATAATTTATCAGGTTAATGTCAAGAATTTGTCATAAGTTATATAGTAGCTAATTCTTAAGAATATCGGTACCATAGCAAGCAATAATATAGCTTTTGAGTCACTTGGCTACTTCGCCATAATATAATAGTGTCAGGAAAAATTACAAAATAGATTGCGTGCATGAGATGCTAGCTGTCGGTGGTTTTTCATAAATCGTACCTTTTACAAGAATATCTTGTAGTATTATTAGTGGTAAACATAACTGAAGGAAACAATATTGCTATAATTTTAAAGTAAAGATAAATGTATTAACTAATTTAGTCGATCTGGAATTGGTGCATGACAGCAATCATTGCAATGTATATGCAATGGTACATACGGAAAAACACAAGAGCACAGCTGCTGCAAAATGCAGCAGCGGTTTTGCTAATTTGTGGCAGCAAAACTGCAGGCGCTTTACCAGCTACTGCATTTTGTAGCACTAGCCTCTCCAACAGCAACTCAATGTTGGGGAAGTTGAGATCGCGGCAAGGGTGGCCGAACCGCCACGTCGCCACGTCGTAGGCCCGGGTGGCTTCCTCGGGGATGTCGAAGGTACCCAGCCACCACCCGATGCCGTTGTAGCTGATGTCGGCAGCGAAACAGCTGGAGGGCTGCATCCTCACGCCGAGGAAGCCGGTCAGCCCCTTTGACATGCGGCATGGCCGCATTGCGGATTCCGGTGGCGAGAGCTTTGTTTAGTGGCGGTGTTCGTCAATTAAGGCTTGGAGGTGGCGAGTGGCGGCCGGATCTGGAGGGGGGTCTTGCCAGCGGCGGATTTGGCGTCCGCTGTGGTGGGCAGCTGCAGCAGTAGGGAGAGAGAAGGTGGGAGGAGATTGTTCGGCTGCATGGCACTACTAGGAAACAACTTAACTATGGCGCATGGAAATGCACCTTATGTGGCGCATATCCTAGTCACCACTGTTACCTCGCCACTGATAACTACTTCCTGTGGTGCATATAGGTATGCGCCACAGAAGTCTCAGACTTCTGTGGCGCATTTCTTCATATGCGCCACAGGAAGAAGTTCAGTGGCGCATTCCCTCATGTGCGCCACAGAAAGCCTATGCGCCACTAACTATACTTATATATGCGCCACTGACTATATAACACATATTCAAAGTAAAATATGTTCTGGTGTATAATCAGGTATTTATACAGGATTTATACAGTATTTATCCAGATGAGTATAAACAGTACATTGCACTTAGTAGATGCATGAAAACCGACATATATATAATACAAACACTTAGAACCCGATCGAGATACATATATAGGGTCAAGTGCCGAATTTTTACACAAGTGTCGAATACAAAGTTCATAGCATCTCACATTACAAATATGAAGTGGTCACCGCCGCCTACACTAGGATCAAATAGAATACAACTTTGATGATGGTGAGCAGGAGCATGAGCCCGGCCAATATCTTCATCTGGTTCTTCTTCCACAGGTGGTTCCTTCACTTGGCTATCGCCTCCTCTCTAGTCGCGTATCCTTTGTAGATGTTGCCGCTGAACTTGTTCACTTGTTTGTGACAATCCTCCCACTCCCCGTAGACTCCTGGAGCCCTACCCATGTACACCACATACCACCTTGTCGCCATCTCTATAGACGACAAGGCATATTAGTAAAAATACAACGAAAAGAATTAATAAAGGGTTCACATCCATATATATATATATATATATGTTCACAAAATATAAAACAAAGGATGCATAAACCTAAAAGATAGCATCTCGTGATCATCATAGAAGTAATAAGTTCAACGACAACACAACCACAAGATAGTTTAAGTCTAACAACAACGACCATTTCGACCACAAGATAGTAAAGTTTATGACACACACTACAGCAGGCATCCATCAAGAATATACACACACTAGATCATGCTAGAGGCACAGATCGATCATGAAGACTTCTTCTTCTCGCTCGGCTTCGAGAACGGTAGATAGCCCTCTTTCGTCATCCACGTCCTTGTGTCACCCTGCTTACGGAGGCGTTCTTTGATGTCCCTCTTACTCAACCCTCTGGCTTGTTGTAGGGCCCCCCTTGTGCTGACATCTTCAATGATGATTTGCGACAACTTCTGTTGAATGCGATGGAAGTCTTCTCTAAGATCATCATCGTCGCTTCGCGCCAAAGTTTCGGCCCATCCATGGAGACTAGATGGCAGCGTTAGTTCTGGCAATCCCGAACATAGCCTTTAAGGTGATGGAGGACGTAGAAGACCTCCTTGGCACCACCAGTAGCCGGCTGCTTGACATAGGGGAACTCGAGCACGTGCGTGAACACGTGTTTGCCATCCTTGATACATTCCCCCTTATCTACGAAGGTGCATCCCTTCTTGGCATAGCCCTCGAGAGCCTCATTAAGAACACACCTTATTCTGGTGTAGTCTTTCTTCTTCGTCAAACTCCCCGAGTCGAAATACGTGGCTAGCGAATACCTCGGGGCAAGGACGATGAGTGTGCAGTATTTGTCTCTGCGCAACACAATTGAAACGGAATGTTGGAAAAAGAGCAATGGAAGAAATCTATAAGAAATGCATAAGTTACGGCGGTGATGAGCG
The DNA here is from genome assembly GCA_916181665.1 of Avena sativa. Taxonomy (NCBI): domain Eukaryota; kingdom Viridiplantae; phylum Streptophyta; class Magnoliopsida; order Poales; family Poaceae; genus Avena; species Avena sativa. The sequence continues at coordinate 426,786,135 of OV702290.1, forward strand.
AGTGTGTACTTACTCGGGAAAGAAAGGCAAAAGAAGTGTGTCCTTCCTCTTGTTGTCCACCATGAACTTCTCGAGGTACACCGTCTCCTTGGTCTGTGTCTCTAATCCTTCAACCAACTGGTTGTCCCGCAGTAGGGATCCACTATCGCGATTTCCGGGGTACTCTCTCTTGATCTTGATCACTAGATTGAGCACATATAGGCGGATCAAGTTATAGTCCAGCCGTTTCGTGAGAAACAGCTTGAATATGTCCTTGTATGCTATGAAGAATATATCTACGGGGGGCTCATCGACGAAGCCCATGTCCAATGGCACCTTGGTCGTGAAAACCGGGTAATTTGGATCTTTGTCTTTAAGAAGGATGCCCTCTAGTGTCTTGACACCCTCGTGCAAAGTTAACATGGGTCCAACCGTGATGTGGAGCATATTCAGAGTCAATATCAGATCACCAGCTACATGCACTCGGGGCAAGCCATATTGTGTGGATGGTACAACGACGGCGTCCTGAGCCCGGATCCTCTTTGGAAGAGGCTGGCTCACACCCTTCTTATTATTATTATTACCTCTCTTCATGTGCTTCTTGTTTGCAACAGTGTCCTCCACTGCCATCTGCTCATCGGCCGCCTTTCAGAGTGTGTTGGGGCTGAAAACCAATATCGGTTTCTCCTGTGGTGGATTGGCGACCGGAGCCGTCTCTTGAGATAAACCATGGAAGACTAGGTGCTGCGTGCATGCATTGGGCCAACCAGCTTGATGGTCGCGAGCTATGAAGGGTTCTTCATCCATAGAAGGAATATACAATCCTTTGTCGGTGTCAGTGTTGATGAAGTCGTCAACGTTGACCAATTCATCATCATCATGGGTGCCATCATGTGGTGGTGGTAGCGGGGGCAACGGCGGTTGCGGCACAACGTCTTTGCCATGGGGCGGTACACACGCTGCCAAGAGTTGCTAGTGATGGCTGGTGGTGGCGACGACGGCGGCTGCTGCATTCCGTGGTGGTGGTCGGGTGATCGATCGAGAGGTGGTGCCGGTGCTCCAATGGTCAGTTGTAGCATTCTCCAAGGGCCTTCTGTTTGTCGGCTCCCTGAGTGAAAGGGGGGTCCATGTCGTTGCACCCTGGTAACACCCGAGCTAACCTAACCCTCATCACATCATCATCCATTGGATTGTTGTGCATCATGCGGCTTGTCGGTTGTATGAGAGTGCCCTTGGCAACATCCTTCAACTCACCGCCGACATCTTTAAGCAGGAGTACGCAAGAAGTGTCCTGAGGCAAAACATGTTGTTGGGCATCATGAGATGGCAGCAGTCATGCATCAAAGGCATAAAGGAGATGATGTGCACTAACTAATTAGTTACCTTGGTGATGACGTGGAGCTCGGCTAATGTAGAGACACGGCCGATGTCAGCGGCCGGCCTATCATCATCTGCATTCTCCCGCTCGGGTTCCTCACGAAGCACCACCGCTGTCGGCTGCGCCTTATTGGTATCTTTGGTGGGAGGGGGCGCCAACGTGACCAAAACAAGCGGCTGTGTCCCGGCGTTGACGGCCGGTGGGGTCACCAGGTGTCGTTGTATTGGGAACGGCAGTACCTAAGAAGGTTAGATAGAGGTGTGGGGACTAGCAGGGAAGCTATCGACAACGTCCGCAGGCGGGATTGGATACAAGCAAGCGTAGCTGGACGCAGGAAGTACCCAGGTTCGGAGCCCTCGTGGTGAGGTAAAACTCCTACTCCTGCCGATCTGACTATGAGCGATGTATGAACTACAAGCACTCCTCGAGTTGTATTCTCTAGCTACTGTCTTAAATGCACTCAGACCAACCCTTTCTACTGAGGCCTTGCCTCTCCTTATATAGGCAGAGAGGCAATGGTCTCACTGGCCAATCCGACTGGCGGGCCCCATAGGTGGGTCCCAGCTAGCTGGTCATCTATAGTATCTGGTACAACCATGTCCCATCAGAGTACGAGCGGTATGGCTGTCGTGGGCACAGTGAACACCGTGCAAGCCTGTCGTCAGCATCGGGCCACTGTTCCCGCGTCATCCCCGCAAAGTCTTCGGTATGGCCGAGTAGTTGCCAGTCTTGTCATCGTACAGGGCGTACCGCGCACTGTTCCGCACGTCGCACTGTCTCCTTGATTCGTTCCGGCTGCACTGCTGTAGCCGGTTAGACATGCCCTGTCCGGCTGCGCTTGTCAGCCGGACGCAATCCGACTGCCATGTTTCTTGTCTGGTTGGGGTATCTGGGGGTCATCCCCCTGACACTAGCCCCCGAGCGCATGTGGATTTTGCCCTTAGGTGAAATGTGCGTGTGCTCCCTCTTCGTTTTGAATTTCTGACCGGCTATGCCTGGCGGTTGCACTACCCGTGACGTCAGCGCTGACACCGGCCATGCGTGCACGCGCCATCATTACTCTGTGGCGGGCAGTGTAACATCTCGTCGCACGTCGCCTCGGCAACCTGCCGCCTGATGCTTCATTTCTTGCTCCGGGATCTTCTGCGCAGCCCGCGTCTGCACACGGGATCTGGGGCGGCGGTTGGGGTGGGAGACGCTTCGATGGACGCCGCGTGGCGCTGTGGATGGTTGCCCTTCCGGTCCTTTAAAGGGGTGCCTGGGGGAAGCAGTTCCTTTCCTTCACTCCCCCCGCTCCCAGTTGCCTTCTTCTTCCTCTGCGCTCCTGCTTTCTGCACTTTGTTGTTGCTGCTGTAGCCCACTGCACCGCATGTTTGTTGTCGTCGGTGGTACGGGCCACCGTCAATCGTCCGCCACCGCGCGCTCCAGCAAACCGGAGATGGCCGTTGAGCGCGGAGCATGGTGTGGCTCCTCCGTCACGGAGGACCACATCCAGAAGTACCGCGCCACCCGCGTCCTTCCGTCGGAGAGGAAGTGGCGGTGCGGCTGGCCCTGGCGGGAGAGGAGTCGCCGCATCCGGCGGAGGGAGAACGGGTGGTCTTCCTCTCGCACCTGGCACGCGGGTTCGCGCTGCCGGTGCACCCGTTCTTCCTCACCTTCCTCGCCTTCTTCGACCTCCGCCTCCACCACCTCGGCGCCAACGCAATCGGCACGCTGGTGCACTTCATCATGTTCTGCGAGAGCTACCTCGGGATCCAGCCGGATCTCGGGCTATTCTGCCGGATCTTCCGAGTCCGGCCGCAGGTCCAATTTACGAAGTGGCCGTTGGTCGTCTACGGAGGCGCCTCCATCTATTCCCGCACGTAGACCGGCTACCCCAAGTTCCAGCTGCAGGACACGGTACGGTTGTGGCAGCAGTCATACTTCTACGTCAAGAACCACACGGCCGTCGACCGGATCAACCTTCCGGTGTTCCAGGACATGGAGTCCAGCCGGTAGCACTGGGAGCTGAAGATCTATGGCAAGAAGGCGGAGTCGGACGAGATGCTGAAACGCATGCGCGCCCTCGTCACTGTCGGACTAACTGGCCTAGACATCACCCTCAGCTAGATGTCCTGGCTGATGATGCCGCTGCAGCAGCGAGCGCACAAGATGTGCTTTTACTCTAGCCAGCTAGACCCGACCCGGTTGTCTCGTCACGACCCTTGCTACCACAATCTGAAGGAGTGGGTGTGAATGATTACCAAGGAGCGGCTGCCGGAAGGGCTGGGCCTTCGGGCTGGTGCCCAATAGTCGGGACAACCGCGCGCCCCGGGTAAGCTCTTCCAGCTGAAATTTCTTTTGTTTCTCTTGCCCTTCTTTTTGTCTACCTGGCTAATCTCTCGTACTCAGCAGATCTTCCCATGTATCCTTCGCGAGGAGGGCGATGCTCCTCTTCAAACGTTCGCGCCCGACTTGCCTGAGCCGCGCGCTCGGCGGTCTGGCGAGGAGTCGGACGGGGATGGGGACGCCTTCCCCAGTCGGAACGACGAGCCGGCCGCCGATCCCCACGCGGAGGTCGACAAGGAGGAGGAGGTCGCGCCGGTCCCTGATTCGGCACGGCGCCTCGCGACGAACGACGACTCCAGCCGGTCTGGCGCTGGCGGGAGCGGCTCCAGCCGTACCAGCGCCAGCCGGCCTACCGTGGAGGAGCCGGCCCCCAAGAGGAGCCGGACTGGCGTCCTTCCCCCGAGCTGCCTTGGCCGGAAGAAAGGGCCGCCCCTGGTGGTACAGGGGTAAGTTCTTCTCTGGGCGCCTTTACTATTTTTGCTTCTTTCGGTTGCCTTTGGCTTACTTGCTTCTTTTTCCTTCTTCTCTTCTTCTGTCTTTTTAGCACGCTGGTCTCCTTTGGAGCCGCAAGCCCGGCTACGGGCGCCGGAACCGGGTCGACCGCCGCGCCTCCTCCTCCGCCTGAGGCTGCTACCAGCCAAGGCGCTCCGCATGGCAAGGGCCCTGCCATTTAGTTATTGCCCCGGGATGCCGGGTGTACTTGTTTATCTTGTCTTGTTATGAAACTTGTCTGTCTGTACCGGCTGTTTCTGGCGCCATGTAAACTTACGGGAGCTTCGTCTCCCCTTTCCTTTTAATTGTCAATTTGAACTAGTTTGGTTTTCCTTCAACTTGTGTGTTTTGCATAATCTTTCAATATTTCGTCGACTGACTTTATCCGGCTGACTTCGCTCGGCTAAATGCCTTTAGCCGGGGGAACTGCAATTCTAGTGGGGGCGCGCTAGCGCACCCACTGGGTGTAGCCCCCGAGATTCAGAGTAGCTGGCGTCGCCAGGTACTTTGAATCTTCTTTCTTTCCTCAAGTCCTCTAACTTTGTCCGACTAGCAGCATCTTAGTCGGTTGCTTCCGCTGGCTGAACGCCTTCAGCCAGGGGAACTAACATTCCAGTGGGGGCGCGCGAGCGCACCCACTGGGTGTAGCCCCTGAGATTCGGAGTAGATGGGGTAGCCAGGTGCTTCGAATCTTCTTCGTCTTCTCCTGCCCTTGCCTTCACCTGGGCTCCAAATATCTGGCTAAACTCCCTTAGCCGGTTGGGAAACTACAAGATTCCACTGGGGGCGCGCGAGCGCACCCAGTGGGTGTAGCCCCCGAGATTCGGAGCGCTTGGTGAAGGCAAGGACTTCGAATCTTCTTCTCTTTTCTTCCCGAATTCTGACTCGAAGTAGTCGTACAAAATATACATACACATACATTCTCACTTGTTAGTAGGTTAGTCTGCTAAACTATAGCCGGAAGGCGGATTTGTTTTTTGAAAACTAGCTTGCGCCTTTCTGGACACTTGGTCGCTTTCCCGTGTGCTCTGTTGTTTTCGCTGCGTCCTTGTCGGGCAGCCGGGTTGCGGTCTGCAGCCGGAATCGAAGGGAGCTGACAGTACATCGCGCATGGTACTAACGGCTTAGCAGCCGGATTGTCTTAAGCTAGTAGCAAGGCCGGGACGCCCGATCTATCGCGTCTCCTCTCCATTTTTCATGTGGGATGCCTTGGGCTTTTGCTCTTGCTAGCCGGACAGCCGGGTTGCGGTCTGTAGCTGACACGAAGAGTGGGCCTCTGACATCGTCGCACACTACTCAGCCGGTTTGTTGACTTAGCAGGTCGGGACATCCGGCAAGCCCCCGGGTAGGGGTTGCCGGAGCCGGAAAATCTTAACCGGAAAACAGATGCATACATATTTCTAGTAAGGAGCCCCCGAGCATCTCGTAGGGGTCCGCATTTTTATTCATAGGGTTTGTGGGATACATACACTGTCGGGCGACTAGGTGTAAAACGGGCGCAGCAAGGCCGTGTTCTAGGGACGCTCGGTCTCCTCGTCCGATTTGTCCATCTTGTTCTTGCACGGCTGCTGAGCGTCGATGAGGTAGTAGGAGTCGTTGGGAAGCACCCGGCTGATGATGAAGGGACCCTCCCAGGGTGGCGACAGCTTGTGCATGCCCTTCGTGTCCTGCACCAGCCGGAGGACCAGGTCGCCCTCGCGGAACGCGACTAGGCGGATCCGGCCTGAATGGTAGCGGCGTAGTTGTTGCTGGTACAGGGCTGATCTAGACAATGCCAGCTCGCGGGCCTCCTCGAGGAGGTCCACACCATCTTCCCGTGCCTCTTGGTTGGCTTTTTCATCGTGAGGAGCTTGCACGGAGAGTCGAACTCGATATCCACAGAGAGGACGGCTTCCGATCCATAGACCAGGAATAACGGGGTGTAGCCGGTTGATCTATTTGGCGTGGTGTGGAGGCTCCATAGCACAGCCGGATGCTCCTTGATCCAGCATCTGGGCGACCGTTCCAAAGGCTCAATGAGGCGCGGCTTGATGCCGGCTAGCACTAAGCCGTTTGCCCTTTCGACTTTCCTGTTGGACTGCTTGTGCATGATGGAGGCGAGGTCTAGCTAGATGCCCTTGTTGCTGCAAAATCGGGCAAAGGCCCCCTTGGCAAAGTTCGTGCCGTTGTCGGTGATAATGTTGTTGGGGTAGCCAAACCGGTTGATGACATCGGTGAAGAAGGTGACGATTGTCGCCCCGTCCAGCTTCCGGATGGGCTTGGCCTCAATCAACTTTGTAAATGTGTCCACCGCCACCAGCAAATGGGTCATGCCTGCACGCGCTCGCTTGAAGGGACCGACCATGTTGAGGCCCCAAACAGTGAAGGGCCATGTAATCGGTATGGTCTTGAGCACCAAAGCCGGCATGTGCCTGAGCTGCCCGAAGCGTTGGCACCCATTGCATGCGCGGACTAGCTGTTCGGCGTCCTCGAGGGCGGTGGGCCAATAGAAACCATGGTAAAACGCCTTGGCGACTATCGCCCTTGATGAAGCGTGATGCCCACACTCGCCCTGGTGGATGTCCTTGAGTATCCGGTAGCCTGTGTCCACATCGACACACCTTTGGAAGATGCCGGAAACGCGGCGCTTGTACAGTTCTTTGTTGATGATGGTGTACATGTGCGCGCGGCGCCGGATTTTCCTGGCCTCCACCTTGTCATCCGGAAGCTCCCGTTGGCGATGTAGTTCATGAAGGGTTGTGCCCAGGATGGTATTTCCCGGATGACGAGGATGCTCCTGCTCTTCGGTTGATGGTCGTCGGGGGGTCATCCGGATGGGGTACCCGGGACGGCAGCCCCCGGGTCTTGCGAGCCGGAGGGTACTGATTTGCCGGAGTTGGTGCGGGCCTTCTTCTTTGGAGGTTCTGTCAGCCCTGCATCTGCCGCCCCGTCAACCGGAGCGCTCCCTGCCCATATGATGGAATCCGACTCGGGGGACGGGTTGATGGAGGGCTTGCGCAGGTGCTCCAAGGAGACCCCGGGTGGGATCGCCTGCCTGGTGGATCCGATTCGTGCAAGCGAATCGGCTGCCTCGTTGTTGGCGCGTGGGACATGACGAAATTCGCATCCGTCGAAGGAGGCACTGAGCTTCTGTATGTGGAACCGGTAGAGGGCCATATTTGCATCGCGGGCATCCCATTCTCCGGATACCTGCTACACCACCAGATCCGAATCACCGAAGCAGAGGATCCGGTCGACACCGATCTCTCTGGCTAGCCGGAGGCCGTGCGCCAGTGCCTCGTATTCGGATACGTTGTTGGAGGCCTTGAAGTGGATCTGTAGGACGTACTCTAGCCGGTCTCCCTTGGGCGAGGTGAGCATGATGCCGCCTCCCAAGCCCCCGAGCATCTTCGACCCGTCGAAGTGCATTCTCCAGTGGGTCCGAACCCGGAACCGGTGGGAGGTACTGGGTCTCGGCCCAGTTGATGAGGAAGTCTGCCAGCGCCTGCAACTTGATCGTGAGCCAGGGCTCGTACTGGATGGAGTAGGCGGCAAGCTCGATGGCCCACTTGGCGACTCGGCCGGTGGTGTCTTTGTTGCCGATGATTTCCGAAAGGGGTGCAGTGCACACAACCTTGATCGGATGCTCTTGGAAGTAGTGCTTGAGCTTCTTGCACGCCAGGTACATGTCGTAGCACATCTTCTGGTAGTGGGGGTAGTTCTGCTTGGAGAGAGAGAACCTCGCTGAGGTAGTAGACGGGCCTCTGAACCGGCTGAGCCTTGCCTTCCTCGGGGCGCTCCACCACCAGGACGACGCTGACGACCCGGCTGATGGCTGCTATATAGAGCAACATCGGCTCTCTGGCATGGCTAGAACCGGCGATGTGGATAGCATGCGCTTGAGGTCATGAAAGGCGGCGTCGGCTTGTGAAGTCTAGGAGAACTTGTCCGTCTTCTTCATCAGCTGGTACAACGGGAGTGCCTTCTCCCCCGGTCGACTGACAAAACGGCTGAGGGAGGCTAGACATCCGGTGAACTTCTGGACCTCAAGCAGGCTCCTGGGCGGCTACATCCTTTCGATGGCCATGATCTTCTCTGGATTCACCTCGATACCTCGTTGCGATACGAGGAAACCGAGTAGCTGGCCGGATGGGACTCTGAAGATGCATTTCTCCGGGTCCAGCTTCATCTGGTACTGTCGGAGATTGCCAAATGTCTCTCCCAGATCTTCGAGAGGGTGCGCTTCTCCTTGGTCTTGATGACCACATCGTCCACATAGGCGTGCATGTTTCGGCCTATCTATGAGTGCAAGCACTTCTGCATGCAGCGTTGATAGGTAGCGCCTGCATTCTTCAGACCGAAAGGCATGGTTACATAACAGAAAGCCCCGTAGGGGGTGATAAATGATGTCTTAATCTGATCAGCCGGGTTTAACCGGATCTGATTGTAACCGGAATAGCAATCTAAAAATGACAACAAATCGCAGCCGGCCGTGGAATCGATGACTTGATCGATACGGGTCAATGCGAATGAATCTTTTGGGCACGCCTTGTTCAGGCTGGTGTAGTCAATACACATGCGCCAGGTCTTGTTCTTCTTCAACACCAGGACTGGGTTAGCGAGCCAGTCCGGGTGGTACACTTCCATGATGAACCCGGCTGCAAGGAGCCGGGTGATCTCGTCACCGATAATCTTCCTCTTCTCCTCTACAAACTGGCACAGAGGTTGCTTAACTAGCTTGGCATCCGGCTGCACATGAAGTGAGTGCTCGGTAAACTCCCTCGGTACACCTGGCATGTCCTTGGGTGACCATGCAAATATGTCCCGATTCTCACAGAGGAAGTCGACGAGCGCGCCTTCCTATTTGCTGTCCAAGTTGGCACCAATGGTGACGAACTTGGTCGGGTCAGAGGGGTCGAGCAGGATCCTCTCCATCTCCTTTGTCGGCTGGAAAGCTCCTTCTCCAGCCGGCTTGCTGCTAGCCGGAATGTCTTGCTGGGCCATGGCAACATTGTGCATGATCACACGCTTCTCTTCGGCTATGATGAGGGCCTCTGCCAATTTGGAACCGGCTGAGGCACACTCCATTGACCGCCTGAAGCATCCGGCAACGGTGATCATGCCGTTGGGTCCCGGCATCTTCGTCTTGAGGTATGCATAGTTGGGGACGGCCATGAACTTGGCGAGGGCGGGGCGCCCGAGGAGAGCGTGGTAGGAGCTCGTCAGGTTTACCACCTCGAACCAAATCGGCTCGCAGCGGAAGTTCTCCTTAGTCCCGAAGATGACGTCTAGCTGGATTTTACCCAGTGGGGCGCAAGCCGGACCCGGCAGTACGCCGTGGAACATTGTGGTAGTCGGGCGCAGGTCGCATTCGCGAATGCCCAGCTTCTCCAGCGAAGACCAGTAGAGGAGGTTGAGGCTGCTGCCTCCGTCGATGAGGACGCGAGAGAAACGGAAGGTGCGCTCGTTGGAGACGATGAGGGGGTCGAGCACCATGGCGTAGCCCCCGGGAGTCGGCAGCTGTTCCGGATGGTCCTCGTGGCTCTAGGTGATGGGGGTTTCCGACCAGTTCAGGTACTGGGGGACCAGAGAGACGATGGCGTTGACCTCCTTGGAGAGTCGCATGCGGCTGTGCTTGTCGTCCAGCTCCGTCTCGAAGATGTGGTAGGCGGCGTGCGGCTAGGGGTAGCCGTTGTTGTTGTTGCCGCCTTTGTCGTCATTACCATCATTGCCGGCTCCCCTAGCCGGTGGTGGTGGTCCACCGGGAGGGGGCGGGGGGAGACGTGGCTGGCTGCCCTGGTCTTTTAGCTGGCGTGTCCAGCTGCAATTTCGGGTGGTGTGCATAGCCGGTTTGAAGGGACCGCTGTGCCATTTGCACGGGCCATCAAACAGCTGGTCGAAGGTGAGCCGTGGCTTCTGCCTCCTTGCATCGTTAGCCGGTGCGTCGGGCGCACCCTCCACAGCATTGACCTGCCGCGCGTGATAGCGGGGCTTCTGCTGTCCGGCTTGGCGGTCCCCATGGAACCGGTTGTCGTTGCCATGGCGTTTGGAGGATCCGGCTTCTCCAACCGGATTGCTCGGACGGTCGCGAGCCGGCTCCCGTAGGAGTTGGACGCTCGTCAGCATTTACTCGGAGGGGCTTCTTCATGGCGGCATCCGCCGTGGCGTACTAGTCTGCAACCGTCATGAGCTCTGCCATGGTTTTTGGCTCATCACACAGTAGCCGATGGCAAAGCATGGTGCCTTCTCGGCATCCCTCGTTGAAGAACTTGATGGCCTGGCTCTCTAGGATGCCCTCGCACGTGTTGCGCAGCTCTGTCCACTTGGCGAGGTACTCGCGGTCGGTCTCTCGGTCGCCCTGGACGCAAAAGGCCAGGTCGCGTGGGCGTCCCGGGCGCTTGTACGTGCCATTGAAGTTGCGGACGAACACCTTCTCAAAGTCTGGCCAGGCGTTGATGTTGTTGGGTGCAAGGCTGTTGAGCCATGTCCTTGCGGACCCGGTTAGCATAAGGGGGACGTAGCGCACAGCTGTACGCTTGTTCCCATGGGCTATGCCAACTGCCGTAGCATAGTCGGTCAGCCAATCTTCCGGCTTCATGCTGCTATCGTACTTGGGGGTGTCCCTGGGCAGGGTGAACTTATCTGGAAACAGCTCGTTCCGGATGCAGGGTCCAAAACAAACCGGTCCGGTGGAGTCTTCTTCCTCTGTGACACGCGCTTGAGCGAGGAGCTCGATGCAGTCATGGGCATCCGGACGATCCGGGTTGGGCGCTCCCACTCAGCCCGAGAGACGGGAACCGGCGGGTCTTGGTGCTCCGGTTGGTGGAGGGGGAGGCGGTGGGTTGCTGTTCACTGTTTGCTCCTGGCACGACTGGACCTTGTTGCCAGACCTGCGGCGCTTGCTGCGAGCCTTAGCCGGCTGAGGGGAGGACGCCTGTTGGCTGTCGCGAGGCGCGCCCTTGCTGTTGACAGGCGGCTTGCTCCCCCTAGAGTAGCTGGGGTCCTCCTGCATCTGCCGGTTGGCGTCGGCCTGCTCATCCGCGATTCGGAGGAGCTCCTGCACGCGAGCGTGCTGGCGAGCTCGTTCCTCGCCCTCCAAGTTGGGCAGCTCTTCTGCCGCGGCTCGCGCCGCGCGCAGGTTCTTGATGGGCGTGTTGTAGGTGGGCCGGATGAGGACGGGCACGGGATCCGATTCCCCATCCTTTTCCATCCTTCCGCCCAGCTCGCCGCCTCGACGCCGCACCTGGCCGCGCCGACTCAACTGCGCGGTAGCCAGAGTGAAGCCGTGCGCGTGGTCGTACTCGCGCCGGGTGATCTCGAGTTGCTTGCGGGTTGCCGCTAGCTCCATGGCCTGCTGGAGGAGGATCTGTCTCTCCATGGCGAAGTTGGCTTCCGCCTCCTCCGGGTTGTCCCCGAGGTTAACCGGCGTCAGGAGCCAATCAATGGCCTCTTCCACCGGATTCCGAGGCTACGGTGGGGCGGAGGTTCCGCCCTTGTTCACGCCCCGCTCTCGTGGCTAGAGGGGGTGAGAGCTGGAGCCATCCATCATGACCTCCACCTCATGGGAAGCGACGGAGGCGCTGCCGCCCGGATGCGGAAGCTCCGCAACGGAGACGATCTCCCTAGGGAAACGCTCCGGAACGGTGGCGACGTAGATGGGGAGGTCGCCGAAAAGCAGGATGGACCGTTTGTCGGGAAGGTGGTTCCGGCGAAGCAGGAAGCGTTGTTGATGACGCAGTCAAATTTGCCAAGCGTGAGCACCAGGCCGGAGGCCACGCGCTCGCCGGCTGAAGTGCGGGGTCCCGTGCGGAACGTGACTCCGGTCGAAGCCATCCACCCCACGGTGGGCACCAACTGTCATTGTATTGGGAACGGCAGTACCTAAGAAGGTTAGATAGAGGTGAGGGGACTAGCAGGGAAGCTATCGACGGCGTCCGCAGGTGGGATTGGATACAAGCAAGCGTAGCTGGACGCAGGAAGTACCCAGGTTCGGAGCCCTCGTGGTGAGGTAAAACTCCTACTCCTGCCGATCTGACTATGAGCGATGTATGAACTACAAGCGCTCCTCGAGCTGTATTCTCTAGCTACTGCCTTAAATGCACTGATACCAACCCTTTCTACTGAGGCCTTGTCTCTCCTTATATAGGCAGAGAGACAATGGTCTCACTGGCCAATCCGACTGGCGGGCCCCATAGGTGTGTCCCAGCCGGCTGGTCATCTACAGTATCCGGTACAACCATGTCCCATCAGAGTAAGAGTGGTATGGCTGTCGTGGGCACAGTGAACACCATGCAAGCATGTCGTCAGCATCGGGCCACTGTTCCCGCATCATCCTCGCAAGGTCTTCGGTATGGCCGAGTAGTTGCCAGTCTTGTGGTCGTACAGGGCGTACCACGCACTACTCCGCATGTCGCATTGTCTCCATTGGTTCCGGCTGCACTGCTGTAGCCGGCTACTTCTCGCCGCTTCATCTACCTCACAGTAGCCGGTTAGACTTGCCCTGTCCGACTATGCTTGTCAGCCGGACGCGATCCGACTGCCATGTTTCTTGTCCGGTTGGGGTATCTAGGGGTCATCCCCCCGACACCAGGTCTAGCGACACGTTATCGTTGATGCCCGAGTTGCTGTCGCTTAAGCTGGACAGATGTATTGGCCCCTGTTGACCTCCCACATTCCAAGCAGTAAGCCCCTCGAAAAACTCAGGGGGGATCATCGCGTGGAGCTTCTCTTCCACTAATTTGTCCATTGTTTTCTCGTCCACTTCCTTCTCCTCCAGTGTCTGCACCTTCATATTCAGCTCTTCAACAGCGGCTTTATCCTTAGCCGCCGACTGGTTCTTCCTCTCCCTTCTTTTCTTGGCATCCTCTTTCTAGTACTCCTTGAAATTCATGCGCGTACCGAAGCCGGACACATGGCTAGCTGAGGACAGCGGCAACCCCTTGTCCCTATTCTTGTAAGCATTTGTCGCCTTGTGGAAAACCGTGTCCCACGGCTCCGTCGAATCCTGGGACGACTCTTTGGCAGGAGCGTTCTGTTCCTCCTCCTGCAGAGACAGGGTAAGGTGAACCCATTTAGATTCTTGGCTTCATTATTTTAATTAGAACGCAATAGACTTGAGATCGGCGATAAATTCCTTACCAGCTTCTTCTCGAAGTCCTTCACCTCCGGATCGTCGGTGATGAACTCCCATGTTTCCTTGTCCAGGTAGTAGCGGGCCCGGACAAATTGCCTAAGCTGCAAGTCCGTGATTTTAAGCCAAGGGTTGTCTTTACCAAGGCGTTCAAGCTCGGCGTCCTCCTTGTCCCAAATGACATGTTTCCCCTTGTAACCTCCACTTCCAGGGTGGTGGTTACCTATGTTCTGTTCCCGCATAGTCCTGCCCTAGTTAGTCCAATGTATAGCATCAGCGGTAGCTATATCCACCTTGAATATCTTAAACTCCTCTTCGTCGAGCATCGGATTTTTCTTACTAATAACCTCCCAGCTTTCACCTTTGTCAATGCTATTCTTCACCCTAGTTTTCCAGCTGCGCAAGGCGTTGCTCATCTTCGTGAGGGCTAGTTTGTTCACCGGGTTCTTTCTCTCGAGGTTTCTAAACCGCTCTGGGAATCTGTATCGCGTGTGAAGCTTCTTAAGGAGGTTATCGACCAAAGCTGCATTGTCAGCATGTCTGATGTACTTCGTGTTGATCGACATGCTTTCCCGAACGATGCACCCGAGTTGCAGGTTGTACCATTTGGCAATCGCCTCTGGCGCAATGGGTAGGCCACTTTCTGTGACCTCTGTGAACTCATCACAGATGGTGGCGAGCACTGGCACCTTCCGATCCTTCTTTTCCTTCTTATTCTTCTGAGAAGCGGTCGGGTTGCCTCTACCCCCATCTGTGCGCTCGCCGCCATCGGTGCGGGCGCTGCCATCGGTGGTGTCATCCTCTTCACCGCTGCCTTCACTAGTTCCATCATAGTCGTCTTCGTCCCCCTCGTAATCAGGATCTCCTCCCTCATTGCCCCCAGCAACTCTGGCGATGGTTGCCTCCTCCTCCGATGGTGGTGTCATCCTCATCGCCTCCTCCTCCTCCTCATGTTGGGACCCCCGCCAGAATGACTCATTGGCATGTCTAGCTTGTTCTTTGATGCTCATGTGCTTAGAAGGGCCGGCCTCGTTGTTGCTCGACATGTTTGCACTACTCTATTAAAAAGAGGCAAAAAGTTAGCACAAATCTCGGCCGAAAAAATCAGCATGACCTTTGCTAATTTTTTGACCTAGGAGTGCCCATTTCTCAACTGAAACGGAAGTGAATCGACACTTCGGGAGAAATAGGCAACTCAAATGGAATCCTGCAAGACAAAACACCCCATCTCCATATTGACAGCCCCCATGCATTGACCCCAGCTGTATCCATCATCCATCTCCACAGTACATTCAGTATATATATAACAACAGGTACAATATATTGCAGTAGGAGCATAGTAACCAATATATCATTGTGTATATATACCATAGGCAGTAACAGCAGTACCATATATTGCTTACAGTAGTTTTTTGAATTTTGAATTTTCTACATACACAAAGTTTTGAATTTGCCAAACTCTTAACATGAAAAGTGTGCATATTTCAATCCTTCATCCACTGATTCAAACCCCACCTAAATCAGACCACCAGAACTCTCAAAAACATCTTCTGAATTTTCTGTCATACACAAAACTTCTGAATTTTCAGTCATACAATGTGGCTGCTACCATGATAAGCAACAACAGTTAGCACTTACTAGTCGGATAAGAAACAGTCAAGAGAGTTCTAAATAAAATGAAAGTAAAAAATGGTTGGTCATTAAACAAGCATGGTGAGGTGCAATTTAGCAACCACTACAGTAGAATTATGAGGCATTGATATACCAAATTTAGGCATCTTCTCACACGTAACTGATCAGCGGAACATTGATACTAAAAGATGACCGAATATAGATATTCATCACTTGCAAATTATAACTAATTGCCCTAGCATGCTGGTAATTTTTCAACCATAACTACTGGAAATAACAAATGAGTATTATTGAACCAGATGAATTTCAGATTGTAGACTAACTGCAGTTCATCAATGGTGACAGTAACCAAATGAACATGAACACTTAGCTGCAGAAAAATTGGCTCCAAGATAACTACAAACTCCCGCTCTGCTTAGTATTCATCTATTCGACTAGGCACTTTTTCAATGGAGCTAATGCAATATGTATAACATAAATAGAGGAAACGAAGGATCTCATCATGTTTGAGTGCTCCGATTTAACATGAAAATACATGTCAAATGCATCTACTGATACTAGATGTCAGTGCAACATAAAAGTGCTGAGATATTTAAAAATAAACTTATGAGGGACTTCATGTAGGCACGGTCATATGTTTAAACCTGAACCATGATGGATGATACTAGTGGCTTCATTTGAATAAAATGGGTCTGGGTTTATGCCCTTTTATATAAAAAACAAAGGAGGGACATGACTTATAATGCCCGGTGCTAAACATGCAAAGTAAGTGATCAGTAGATGGACTGCTTCATCTAACAAATTGGAGTTAGTAAATACACCATTTGTGGTATGAAATACACCAATATGTTTTCTGTTCTATTTGGCCCACCACTAGTTGTAGCACAAGTCATTGATCATTTCTCTACCTCAACAACAGCCACAAATACAAGTTACCCCAGCATGCTGCTACTTTCTTAACCAGAATTATAAAAAACACAAATCAATATGCTGGATTCTAACTAATTTCGAACTGCAGACATACTGGAGTTCATCAACGGTGGCATTACCCAAATGAACACAATACCATAGTAGTATTAAAGATAGCACCGAGACAACTGTGATCTGCTTAGCTTGATTAGGCGCTTGTTCAATGAAGCTAGTGCAATATGTATAATATGAACATAAGAATGCAAAATGCAGAAGAGGTAAGATGGCCATTCAAGATACAAGTAAACTTGAGATCAAAAAAAATCTGAACCGTGCGCAGCAGCAACGGTGGTCAATTTAGACGGTGGTCCTGGGAGCAGCAGCAACGGTGGTCAATTTAGAGTTCAGAGGGGGGACGAACCGTGCGCGCTGCTGCTGTGGTGGTCGACGACGATGAGGGTGGCGGCCTCCGGCGCGGCGGTGGCTCAGCAAGGTGCGCTTCTCCTCCTCCTCCTCCTGTTGCGGACGGGCTCCGGCGCCTCCTCCTCCACGGGCTGCAGGGCTCTCCTCCACGGGTTCGTCGGGCGGTGCTAGGGCTCCGGCACGGTGGTGGCTGCAGGGCTCCGGCGATGAGGGCGGCGCTAGGGTTTGCGCGCGGGCGACGACAGAGAGGGGAATTTGGCTAAGTGTTGGATCGAGAGAAAGAAGGGGGATTAGGGGGAGATTCTACGGCGTTTATTTGGCTAAATGTAAAAGTTCTGTGGTGCATTCCCACAGAATGCGCCACAGAAGTTCTGTGGCGCATTCTGTGGGAATTGCGCCACACAACTTTTGGACATAGTACAAAAAAGCGCGGCGTTGTAGTATGATAAGATCACATACTTGTCCTAGTGGTATTGCTCGCTAGCTCTCACCTAGGGCAGCCAGGTTCGAATCCTGGCTGTCTCACACTTTTTTTTCCTTTTTTAAAAATATTTTTAATTACACACATATGCATATTTATTCAAAAAAAAGCGAGAACATATACATATATGCATATTTATTCAAAAAACCCTACCAAATCATATATATATATATATGTGTGTGTGCCTGTCACACACAAATGTGAATTTTTATATCCACACGAATATCACATTATATGTTTTAGTCTCTAACTAATACCCACACTAATATCACATTATACCCACATGAATTAATACACCAAAAAGTCACACAATTGCTAGCATCTCTTCACAATCTTCTTGCCCTTTTTCGTCGCGGTTGAATACTTTAGCATGTGCACTTTGAGATTTCTTCTTGTGAATGGATAACCTTTAGTAGGTAGTGTGGTCTTCCTTCTTACTTTAGTAGTAGTAGGCATGTCGAAGTACTTGTTGAATTGCTCTTCGATCTTCGGGTCGCCGTTTTTGTCGAAGTTTTGCTCGTTGGTGGCTCCTTCCATTCCGATGATGCTCCTCCTTCCCCTCCTAACTACAACACGGTTGGGCTTTGACGGGTCGGTAATAAAAAGCATTGATCAACTTGGCTAGCGAGTACCCAAGGCTCATTTTTTGCAGAGGCGTTCTCCGTCGATTTGGCATCTGGTATAACCATTATGGTGAAATACTAGCCTTCTTTTTCCATGTTTTTGGCCCATCTAACACGGAACAGCGGTACGATCTCTCCACAGTAGTCGAGCTCCCATATCTACTCGATCCTTCCGTAGAATCTTTCCATGACAGTAGTCTCGTCATCGGCGAAGGATAACATAGATACTCCTGAGATTTGCTATTCGCTATTCATGTCCTTTTCCTCGGTGTAGAATCTGTAACAGTTTATGTCGTATGACAGATAGGTCCATAGGTTGTGCCCCGGGCCCTGTGACAAGGAGAATATGAGTTTTTGATCTTCTATGAAATGCGCCACAGAAGTTTTTAGTGTCTGTGGCGCATAATTCCTAATGCGCCACTGACAAATATCTGTGGTGCATGAATTTACATATGCGCCACAGAGTATCTTGTCTACCTATAAGTTGTTTCCTAGTAATGTGGGCACCTGTGGGAAAATATGCGCCAGCTACGTGGCTGTTGCAAATATGCATGGATGGTGGAGCGCACCAGGGCACATGCTTGACTGGGTGCTCGACTACATCGCCGTCAGGAACTACCCTCGTGGCGGCATTGCGGATTCCAGTGGCGGGGTTCGTTGATTAAAGCTTGGAGGCGGAGAGTGGCGGTCAGATCTGGAGGGGGGTTTGCCGGCAGCGGATTTGGCATCGACGGCGGTAGGCAGCTGCAGCAGTGGAGGAGAGAAAAGGTGGGAGGAGACGGTTTGGCTGCGCGGGCACCTGTGGGAAAATATGCGGCAACTACGTGGCTGCCGCAAATATGTAGGGATGGTGGAGCGCACTAGGGTGCATGCTTGACTGGGTGCTCGACCGCATCGCCGTCGGGAACTACCCTCATCTGGATTAAAAGTCTCTAGGCCTGCGCTCGGCTCCGGAATCGACCTCCTCATCACCCATCTTGCTGTGGCCACCAATAGTCCCTTTTTCTCTTGTTTGTTAAAATATGTGAAACTTGTTTCAACTATCTATTAAATCGATGTTAATTTTGTATTTCATGTTAATTTCGACGATCTACAAAATGATAGAAGCAAGAAGTTCAGTTTTTGAGTCATAAAGTACATTATTCCTTTTTAGGAAATTTATTTCATGTCGCGTGGAATTTCATTTCATTTAAATTTCAAATAAATTGAGCGACCAAGTATTTGTAATTTGGAACGATCTAGAATTTCCCACGATTTATTCGGATTAGCACTTGCCGAATCTGTTTGAAGCTCGGATATGTTTTTTCCCTAGCTGGATCGCTGACCCACTGCACCATGCAAACAGTTGCCCTAGGCAAACATCCTTGCGATCGAAGTAAAGCACACGGGATCCCTTTTTTCCCTAGATGGATCACTTGCGGCGTACCTAATTTAAATCGGTTTTTATTAAGCGGTGGCACTCTTGTAATATGATCAAACCTGTAGGGGTAATGTCAACACCCGGATTTTAATCCAGATGCCTGTTATGTCATACATCGCAATTCCAGGATTACCATTTTTGCGAGACATAACAGATTGGATATCACAATACATCATTCATTACAAACCATAAATAAGGTCTTATACAAATAAGGATCTCATGATCTAGTCTTAATACAACAAGCAGCGGAATAAATAATAAGCGTAGCAGTGGGGTCCATCTTCACGGGCACAGGCAATGCTGACGAAGGAACATAGTCCTAGTTATCATAGCCGTCCTACTGTCCGTCATCTTGCTAGTCTCCTTCATAGTCTGGCCATGAGAATAGCCAGGGACAAAAGCCATGAGTACTCTTTAAGTACTCACAAACTACCACTAACAAGTAGTATAGTTCTAGTGTAAGGTGCTAACTCTAAGTTTAACTATAAAGTTAAGTTTGAAACCTAAGCTGAGTTCAGCAACAAAGAAAGATAAATTAAAGTTCTAGAATCACTTAAGTTGGGAAGCTAGTGTCATAATCACAACCCTGTTGTGGTCAAGTCAAGATTCATCATTCATTTCATAAGTTATTTTGAAAACATCTGACAATAAAACAGTATGGCCACTCCAACTGTCCATAACCGCGGACGCGGCTATTCGAATAGTTTGACACTCTGCAGAGGTGGTACAGTTTCACCACAAGATTCGATACATCTGTCAGGGATAACCCTGAATCATCATACTTAGTATGCAGATAATCAAACATAACATTTCCTTTACACACCCTAGTATAAGCACCTCTCCTATGAGCATGGCCTCCCAACCATGACCATCTGTCATCTTGGGCACTGCATAGGTGGAAAACATCGAGAGGTAG
Organism: Avena sativa; assembly: GCA_916181665.1. Classification (NCBI taxonomy): domain Eukaryota; kingdom Viridiplantae; phylum Streptophyta; class Magnoliopsida; order Poales; family Poaceae; genus Avena; species Avena sativa. The sequence continues at coordinate 426,805,825 of OV702290.1, forward strand.
CCTCAGCTCAAACCTCTCCCGCGTGGGAACTAATACCAATGCATATAAACTTCTGGCTAAGCCTTACCCAATTCAGGTATTATGGTTGTACGATAAATTTGGAATGGTATCGCATCCGAATCCAACCATCAGTTTTGTAAAATGGTTAAGGCTCGTGCCTCAATATTTTCATCATCATAAACCATTTGTATTTCTCAACACATGTCAAAACATCTCAATAGAATGACTCGTCATTCCAAGGTTTTCACAATTCATTTTCACCAAGTGTTCCCATCTAAAGTGGCTCAAGTTTTAGTTTAGCTCTAAACTGCTAAGTTAAGAGTGTTCACTAATTGGGATGCTAAGATCAATCTCATGCCATAGAATGACATCTAAGGTAATCTAGATAGGTCAAGTTTTATACTCTTTATGCTACCTTCAAAACAAGTAAAGGACTTGGTAAAGTAAGGAAAGTAAATCTTGGAAATAAAACTTGTGGTAGGTAAATAGTCAAGGTGGTATAACCAAAGCATGCCTAATGCATCTTACTCAGATTATCTAGCTTAATTCTAGCTTGTTAAGCATTATACTTGCAAGTGTTAGCTTGCATTGTTAATCATGGCTTGCCTTGTGCAGTGCAGTGGTTGAAGTTTTCCTCTTCCTCCTCTTGATAGAACTCCTCCTCCTCGAAAGCTTGGTCGGTACTATCGTCTATAAATACATACGGAGTACACAATCACCAAACAATACTTAACTAGTCTACTTATCACACTAAGGCGCACATTTTATGATCTAATATCATCACAAGCATCACAAGGTTTTATTAACTAGTTTCATTCTTTTTATTTAAGAAAAATAATTTCTACTCATTAAAAATAACTAAGATGTAATATTCACCACTTAAAATATGGGATCATGTGGACACATGTCATCACCACATATTCTAACATGTGGTAATGAGATTTAAAGGTTGGATCGCAATTAATTAAGTTCAAGTTTAACATTTAATGATTAAAAGTGACTAGAAATGCCTATATAGCATTATTTTGGTACTAGTCCAAAGTCACTGCATGCAAACCTTAATATTATTACATATTCAAATAGGTATGTTTAAATGTGATTTTTGAGAGTTGGAATCAAATCAAAAGCTATCATGGTTGATTTTATAAAAAATGTTTGAATGTGTAAATGTTTCTGTCTTGTTATTATTACTAGGAGAGATCTCTAACTCTAAATGAATTAAATCCAACGGGCTTGGATAGATCTTTTCAGAGGCTTTCTAGCAAAATTGGAATCACTCAATTTGGTTCAGTAAATCTTTCTGAAATGATTTTTGAACTAAGGGACATAATCTAGTTTTAGTTAAAAAGGAAAAATCTAAATTTGAATCTACGGGCTAGGGCGGGAAAGGAAATGGGCCGGCCCAGTGGCGCTCCGTGGCGCAGAGGGCGGCTGACAGGTTGGTCCTGCTTGTCAGTGAGACTTAAAACCCGAAACGGTACAGGGCAATCTGGGCGCTACGATTAGAACAGAGATCGACGGATCACTGTCGTCGTCGAGGACGGACTCGTCGCCGGCGAGACCGAACCCTAAACAGCCAGTGGGGGTCTACCGGGGACGTACCAGGGCTCCAGCTACTGCGGCAAGGCGGGCAAACAAACTGGTGGATGACGGCGAGCTCAGGCGAGGTCGCGGTAGGGGCTGCGGTGGACGGAATCAACGGTAGCTTCTCCTCCTCTATAGCGGGCTCCTCTGGTGCAATTCCGGCGAACTATGGCTCGAGCGGCTCCGGCGAGAGGTGGGGAAGGATCAGTGATGAGAGGGGTGTGGAGTGGTGTGAAGAGTTTGTGCTAGGGAGGGCTCCTTTTATAGGGCGACGAGGGGACCGAACGGCACGACGGTGATCTCGTCAGTGACGTTGATACAGGCGGCTAGAGGCATGGGCGGCATAGGCGGTCGGTGGCCTGCCTCCTGGCGGTCATCTATGGCTTAAAGGCAACGCTAGGGGCGGTGGCGTTTTGTCGGGAGCGTCCTATGCTCTGGGAGATAGAGGCGATGCTCGACGCGGCGCACGGCGACTGTGGGTCACGCGGCGGTGCATGGCCATGTCTGGCGGGGTGCTGGGGTCGAGGCGGAACGGCGTGCACGGTATTGGGTCGAGGGGTGGTCTATGGCGTGCTGGCGGCTAACGTGCTCTGGCGAGCTCATAGAGAGAATGGGCAGCGGTGTTGGGGAGTGGTCCAGTGGCTGGCAATGGCCGTGGGGTGGACCGTGGGCGGCGGTACAGTGGCGCCTAGCTTCCTGGAGCGGAGAGAGGGGTTGGCGGTCTGATGCTGTGTTTGCAACATTGGCCGGCGAGCATGGCGTCGGGGTGGCGTTGCACTGGCACCAGGGGCTAGAACTAGGGTGGGTTTTGGTCTGGTTGGGCTCAGGGGAGGCAAGAGTGATCAATGCAGACCAATTGGCTCGACAAGAATTGATCAAAGCAGTATTAGTTAGGCCAAAGTTGATTCTGTCTGCCAGGTGTTTGTAGAAATGGCCAAAAGAAATTAAGTTTTGAATTTTGAGATGATTTTTTGTGGAGTTGTTGGTCACATGCTTAAACATCTGTGGTTGCTTGGGTTTTGAAAATGGATGTCATTTGAGTGGTTTTTGAATAAGTGGGATCTTCTCATATGAACTACATTCAATTTTCAAATGCCATTTAAAATTAGTGTTTGAAAGTTTTTGGTAGATCACAAAGTGGGCCTTGGTACATCACTACTTGTACTAGCAAGGGGTGCAAAGATCCACATTTGTTTCTGTTAGGTTTTGAGTTCTAGGAATAGCCAAAGTAGGTATGTTGGTTAAAATGGCACAAATGACCATTTGGTTATTTTATTCATTTTGATTTGTTTTTCTTTGGGATTTGTTTGGGAATGATCTAGATGATGTTTATTTCACCTAAGAATCATTTTACAAGCAATGGATCACTTAATCATGGCAATTCAAATCAACTCCTAAATTATATGCACACACATATGAATGCTTTAATATTTTTAATTGGAAAAGTTTTTGTTAACTCTAAATTTGATGATTTGGATCTTGATCACTTGGATTAAAGTTTTGGGATGTTACAAACCTTCCCCCCTTAAACAAAATCTCGTCCCGAGATTTACGAAAGAAAACTAGGAACTAAAGAGATCTGGGAACTTTGTCCTAATGTAATCTTCTCGCTCCCAAGTGGCTTCCTCTTCGGTGTGGTTGCTCCATTGAATCTTGAGAAACTTGATGCTCCTGGTCCTGGTGGTTTTGTAAGATACGGGTGGGCACTTCACGATATGTCAGGTCCTTGTTAATCTCCACAGCTCTGTGATCGATGTTCTTGAAAACTTCAGTCTTCTCTGGCACTTCTAGGCATTTGCGAAGTAACGAGATATGGAACACATTGTGGATGGCTGACATCTCCTCTGGCAGTTCCAGTTGATATGATACTTCTCCTCGACGGTTCAAAATTTTGAAGGGCCCGATATATCTGGGGGCTAACTTTCCTTTCAGACTGAAGCATTGCGTTCCCTTCAATGGCAAAACCTTGAGATATACAAAATCTCCGACATTGAAAGTCAGGTCTCTTCTTCTCTTGTCAGCATAACTTTTCTATCTGGATTGGGCGGCCTTGAGGTGCTCACGGACTTTGTGAACCTTCTCTTTGTCTTCTCTAAGAATTTCGGGTCCAAAGATCTGACTCTCCCCTACTTGCGACCAATTTAAAGGGGTGCGACACTTTCTTCCGTATAGGAACTCAAATGGTGCCATCTGCAAACTAGCTTGATAACTGTTGTTATATGAGAATTCTGCGAAAGGCAGGCAGTCTTCCCATTTTGATCCATACTCTAACACACAAGCTCTTAACATATCCTCTAAGATCTGGTTGACTCTTTCAGTCTGTCCATCAGTTTGCGGGTGATAAGCGGTGTTGAAATTCAACTTGGTGCCTAATCCTTCCTGGACTTTCTGCCAAAATCTCGAGGTAAACTGGGTTCCTCGATCTGATACTATGGTATTGGGGGTTCCATGCAGACTAACAATTCTAGCAATATACAGCTCTGCTAGTTTTGCACTTTGGTAGGTGGTCTTGACAGGTATAAAGTGGGCTACCTTGGACAGTCTATCAACAATGACCCAGATTGAGTCATTTCCCCTACTAGAGGTAGGTAAACCGGTGATAAAGTCCATTCCGACAGAATCCCATTTCCATTCTGGAATCTGCAATGGTTGTAATAGTCCTGTGGGTCTCTAATGCTCTGCTTTGACTCTTTGGCAGATGTCACACTTGGCGATGTAGCTTCCGATTTCTCTCTTCATCTTGTGCCACCAAAATTGCTCCTTCAAATCTTGATACATCTTCGTTCCTCTGGGGTGGATAGAATAAAGAGTATCATGAGCTTCCTGCATGATAACTTGCTTCAGCTCCAAATCTACTGGCACACAGATACGTCCTTTGTACCACAGAACTCCTTCTTCGTCTTCAGTGAATCTAGGTACCTTTCTTGTACCAATACGACGTTTGATTTTGTCGATACTTTCATTTCCCTTCTGGGATTCCTTGATTTGGCTAATCAAAGTGGGTTGAAGTTCAATGCTAGCTAAGAATCCTTTGCTAACTCGCTCAGTCCTAAACTGCTCCAACTCCTCATACAAACTTGGTTGCTTCTCCTTGATCATGGTATTTAGCCTACATGGCAATCTACTAAGAGCATCCGCTACCACATTGGCTTTGCCGGGGTGATAGTGAATGTCAAGGTCATAATCCTTGATTAACTCTATCCATCTCCTTTGCCTCATATTCAACTCCTTCTGAGTGAAAATATACTTCAAGCTTTTGTGATCCGAGTAAATCTCACAGCGATTACCCATAAGATAATGACGCCATGTCTTCAATGCCAAAACTACGGCTACTAACTCAAGATCATGGGTCGGATAGTTCTGCTCATGCTGCTTCAGTTGTCGAGACAAATAGGCGATAAATTTGCCTTCTTGCATCAATACACATCCGAGACCAATCTTGGATGCATCACAATATACATCAAACGGCTTCTTGATATCTGGCATGATTAGTATTGGGGCTGATATCAATCTCTTCTTCAGCTCCTGGAAACTGGCTTATTTGTCAGTCCATTCAAACTTCTTGTCCTTCTTCAACAATTGGGTCATGGGTCTGGCGATGCTCGAGAATCCTTCGACGAACTTGCGGTAATATCCCGCTAATCTGAGAAAGGCACGGACTTGGGTTTGAGTGGTTGGGGCTTCCCATTCTTCGACATCTTTGATTTTGGCGGGATCAATAGAGACTCCTCCGGCAGACACAATATGTCCTAGAATCCTACTTCTTTCAGCAAAAACTCACACTTGCTGAACTTGGCATATAACCGATGCTCTCTCAGGGTTTCTAGGATGATTCACAGATGTTTCTCATCCTCTTCTTCTGACTTGGAGTAGATAAGGATATCGTCGATAAACACAATGACAAACTTATCTAGGAAATTCATAAAGATCTTATTCATGAGATTCATGAAATAAGCAGGGGCATTGGTTAACCCGAAAGACATGACCGTATACTCGTATAAACCATAGCGAGTAGCAAAGGCGGTCTTCGGAATATTCGTTGCACGAATCTTAAGTTGGTGATAACCAGTCCTAAGATCAATCTTTGAGAATACCTGGGCTCCAGTCAATTGATCAAATAGATCTTCTATCTTTGGCAAAGGGTACTTGTTTTTGATGGTGACGTCATTCAGCTTTCTGTAATTGGTGCATAGACGGTTGCCTCCATCTTTCTTGTTGACAAATAACACTAGTGATCTCCATGGTGATGCGCTTGGCTGAATCAAGCCTGTTGCTAACATGGCATCCAACTGCTTCTTCAATTCCACTAACTCTGAGGGGTTCATGCTATAGGGTCTCTGGGCTATGAGTCTGGTTCCAGGGATTAGTTTGATAATGAACTCAATATCTCTATCCGGGGGCATACCTGGCAATTCATCTGGGAATACGTCGGGGTATTCACAGACTACTCCGACTTGGTCTATGGTGGGTAGGGCTAGACTCTTGTTGCACTTGAATTGACGGGGTAAGGTTTCAGATATATGCTCTACTGTTACTCCAGAGCTACTGGTCATGGTGATGGCTTTCTTAGCACAGTCTATCAGTCCTTTATGCCTTGACATCCAGTCCATACCTAGTACTACTTCCAATCCTTTGGTTCCAAGTACTATAAGGTTGGCATAAAAATCTATCCCATGTATTCTGATAGGCACAGCTTTGCAAATTTTTCTAGCTTTTGTAGTTGATCCAGGAATTTGAACTATCATGACATGCTTCAGGTTGGTTAGGTGGATCTTACTAGTGCATGCAAATTCTTCGGTGACAAATGAATGCGATGCACCCGAATCAAACAATACTCTTGCTAATACTGAGTTGACAGAAAACATACCCAGCACTATGTCTAGCGCTTCTTGGGCTTCTTTGGCGTTCGTGTGGAAGAGATGACTGTTGCAGTTGTGAGGGTTCCCTGGGGCAAATCTTCTCCCTGGTTGAACTCGACTCTGTTGATGAGCTAGGGCATTCACATTGGCAGTGGCGGCAGTCTTCTTGGGACACTCATTGGAATTGTGACCCTTCACTCCACACTCAAAACAGGTGATCTAAGACTTGTCTTTTGCTGCCACGGGCACAGCATTGCTTCCAGTTCTGGGTGCAGTGTTGTTATTGTTGTTGTTCTTGGGAGGGGCACGGTTGAAATTGCTGGTGTTGCCGGAGTGATTGTTGTTTCCTCCGGACTTCACATTGCCTCTGCTACGGTTGGGGTAGCTTGGGAGAGACATTGGGGTCGGTTGTTTCTGGGTGCATATCCTGGTGAGGGGTTGGGACGGTACTTCTGGTGACTGCTGGATCCAGTTTGCTGCATCATACAATGTTTGCGGTTGTAATTTGCCTGGTTAATCTTCCCTTCCATCTGAATGGCAGAGTCGACTAGCTCTTCGAGATCCTCGAAGCGGATGTTGACGAGGACGGTCTGCATCTCATCATGTAGTACGTTCAGGAATCTCTCCTTCTTCTTGGCCTCCGTGTTGATCTCATCGGGGGCGTACCTTGCAAGCGATAGGAATCTGTCACGGTACTCCACCACAGTCATTCTTGCGTGCTTCAACTCTCTGAATTCATCCCTCATTCTAGTTACTAAGCCCTGCGGCACGTGGGTGCGGCTGAACTTGATCTTGAAGGCTTCCCATGTCATCACTTGACCATGGTTCATCAGGCGGATACTGTTCCACCATAATCTTGCATCTCCTTCCAAGTAGTGGGTGGCAAAGAGAACTTTCTCATTGTCATCAACTCTTGCTACTTATAGGTTGTTCTCCATTGTCTACAACCAGTCATCTGCATCTAATGGGTTCTCTGAAGTGCTACAGATTGGGGGATTGGTATTCTGGAAGTTCTTCAGCTTGGATCCTTGATGATCCTGATTTCCATGCCATTGGTTGTTGAGAGCCATCTGGGCGATCTGTTGCAGCGTGGCGAGATTAGCTTGGCGCTCTGCTCTGCTTGCTTCTCTATCGGTGATGAGATTCTGCAGGATCTGCAGCATTGGGTCTTGCGACGAGCTACTCCCTCCTTGGTTTCCACGAGTCATCTAAAGATTGAGGTAGATAAAGGGGAAGAGGGAAAGTTCTAAGGTCCATGGTTTTAATTTCAAAGCTGAAACTTTGAGTTTGACTCAGGTTTTGCAACTAACTCCATTTCATTCATTCAAACAAGCACACGATACAAACACACACATCACAACAACAAAGGAAAACATATGGTTTTAAGAACCATTCTGCAAGCTCCGATACATTGGGACCAATACATCTCATGCTACGACAGTGCTCTAGTGCATCTACTCATCGTCGATGAAATCGGAGTCCAGATCGTCAGTGTAGAAGTCCACGGCATCCTCCTCTAGGAAGTCATCATCATTGCTGAGGTAAGAATCCATGTCTCCCTGGATGACTTCACCCTCCTCTTCTTCCTCCTTTGCTGCAAGTTGAGCTTCTTGCTCCTTGACGGTCTTCTCGAGGTCGGCCACCTTCTTGCAAAGACAGGCGATGGTGCGATCCTTCTTCTCATGCTGGAGGCGAAGGGACTGACGGTCCTTGACAAGCAGTGAGAAAGTTTGGGCCTTCTGGGCGGCAATAGCACGGTTGTGGTTGGCGAACTCCCTAGCATTATCCAATTCCTTCTGGCGATCGTACAGCAGGAAGTCGAGGTTCTCCACTTGACGCTTTAGCTCCGGGTGACTGGGCATCTCCATCGGCATTCCCATGAAGTCACGCCTTGCATAGTGAGCAAAACGGGTTCCTTGGATTTGGTTGACACTAAGAGCACATAGACGTGCGAGAGCTTCATGCATTGCCATGGCTAATCCATCTAGCCAGTTGTTCTCTCTAATGGAGAATTGGATTCTCAAGGATGTTGGTGCTTCTATGCTTCCTCGAAGATCAGCGGTGACTAGCCACTATAAATCTCCTCCTAGGGGTCCAGGAAGTTGAGCTCCAAGAAACTCCGGATGTGGGCGTCCCAATAACTCAGACAGTGAATCTAGATCCATCTCGAAGATCAGTTGGCCTCCATTTCCCAAGTGGTGGAACTTGCTGAACTGAGTCTCCATCTACAAGAATTAAGGATGAGGAAATTAGTGAAGTGATCAAGTGTGTCAAATTTTATGTAGTAATGTAAGAATTGGAGGAACATGAATTTTTGAGAAAGAATGAATTCCCAAGTGTAAGAGAGGAAATAGTTTTTCATAAATACTCACTTTGGTTTTGAAATTAAGTTTTTGTTCGGATGTCCATTCTAACTAGGGTCTCCTATGGTCAGGATGGCTCTGATACCAACTTGTCAACACCCGAATTTTTAATCCAGATGCCTGTTATGTCATACATCGCAATCCCAGGATTACCATATTTGCGAGACATAACAGATTGGATATCACAGTACATCATCCATTACAAACCATAAATAAGGTCTTACACAAATAAGGATCTCATGATCCAATCTTAATACAACAAGCAGTGGAATAAATAATAAGTGTAGCGGTGGGGTCCATCTTCAGGGGCACAGGCAATGCTGACGAAGGCAGATAGTCCTAGTTATCATAGCCGTCCTGTTGTCCGTCATCTTGGTAGTCTCCTTCATAGTCTGGCCATGAGAATAGCCAGGGACAAAAGCCATGAGTACTCTTTAAGTACTCGCAAACTACCACTAACAAGTAGTATAGTTCTAGTGTAAGGTGCTAACTCTAAATTTAACTATAAAGTTAAGTTTGAAACCTAAGCTGAGTTCAGCAACAAAGAAAGATAAATTAAAATTCTAGAATCACTTAAGTTGGGAAGCTAGTGTCATAATCACAACCCTGTTGTGGTCAAGTCAAGATTCATCATTCATTTCATAAGTTATTTTGGAAACATCTGACAATGAAACAGTATGGCCACTCCAATTGTCCATAACCATGAACGCGGCTATTCAAATAGTTTGACACTCTGCAGAGGTGGTACACTTTAACCACAAGATTCGATACATCTATCAGGGATAACCCTGAATCATCATACTTAGTATGCAGATAATCAAACATAACCTTTCCTTTACACACCCTAGTATAAGCACCTCTCCTATGAGCATGGCTTCCCAACCATGACCATTTGTCGTCTTGGGCACTACATAGGTGGACAACATCGAGAGGTAGCCTCAGCTCAAACCTCTCCCGCGAGGAAACTAATACTAATGCATATAAACTTCCGGCTAAGCCTTACCCAATTCAGGTATTGTGGTTGTACGGTAAATTTGGAATGGTATCGCATCCGAATCCAACCATCAGTTTTGTAAAAGGGTTAAAGCTCATGCCTCAACATTTTCATCATCATAAACCATTTGTATTTCTCAACACATGTCAAAACATCTCAATAGAATGACTCGTCATTCCAAGGTTTTCACAATTCATTTTCACCAAGTGTTCCCATCTAAAGTGGCTCAAGTTTTAGTTTAGCTCTAAACTGCTAAGTTAAGAGTGTTCACTAATTGGGATGCTAAGATCAATCTCATGCCATAGAATGACATCTAAGGTAATCTAGATAGGTCAAGTTTTATACTCTTTATGCTACCTTCAAAACAAGTAAAGGACTTGGTAAAGTAAGGAAAGTAAATCTGGGAAATAAAACTTGTGGTAGGTAAATAGTCAAGGTGGTATAACCAAAGCATGCCTATGCATCTTACTCAGATTATCTAGCTTAATTCTAGCTTGTTAAGTATTATACTTGCAAGTGTTAGCTTGCATTGTTAATGATGGATTGCCTTGTGCAGTGCAGTGGTTGAAGTTTTCCTCTTCCTCCTCTTGATAGAACTCCTCCTTCTCGAAAGCTTGGTCGGTACTATCGTCTATAAATACATACGGAGTACACAATCACCAACCAATACTTAACTAGTCTACTTATCACTCTAAGGCACACATTTGATGATCTAATATCATTACAAGCATCACAAGGTTTTATTAACTAGTTTCATTCTTTTTATTTAAGAAAAGTAATTTCTACTCATTAAAAATAACTAAGATGTAATATTCACCACTTAAAATATTGGATCATGTGGACACATGTCATCACCACATATTCTAACATGTGGGAATGTGATTTAAAGGTTGGATCACAATTAATTAAGTTCAAGTTTAACATTTAATGATTTAAAGTGACTAGAAATGCCTATATAGCATTATTTTGGTACTAATCCAAAGTCACTACACGCAAACCTTAATATTATTACATATTCAGATAGGTATGTTTAAATGTGATTTTTGAGAGTTAGAATCAACTCAAAAGCTATCATGGTTGATTTTATAAAAATGTTTGAATGTGCAAATGCTTTTGTCTTGTTATTTTTACTATGAGAGATCTCTAACTCTAAATGAATTAAATCTAACGCACTTGGATAGATCTTTTCAGAGGCTTTCCAACAAAATTGGAATCACTCAATTTGGTTCAGTAAATCTTCAGAATTGATTTTTGAACTAAGGGACAGAATCTAGTTTTAGTTAAAAAGGAAAAATCTAAATTTGAATCTACGGGCTAAGGCGGGAAAGGAAATGGGCCAGCCCAGTGGCGCTCTGTGGCGCAGAGGGCGGCTGACAGGTTGGTCCCGCTTGTCAGCGAGACTTAACCGAAACGGTACGGGGCAATCTGGGCGCTACGATTAGAATAGAGATCGACGGCTCACAGTCGTCGTCGACGACGGACTCGTCGCCGGGGAGACCAAACCCTAAACGGCCAGTGGGGGTCTATTGAGGATGTACCAGGGCTCCAGCTACTACGGCGAGGCGGGCAAACGAATTGGTGGACGACGGCGAGCTCAGGCGAGGTCGCGGCAGGGGCTGCGGTGGACGGAATCAATGGCAGCTTCTCCTCCTCTGCAGCGGGCTCCTCCGGTGCAATTCCGATGAACTATGGCTCGAGCGGCTCCGGCGAGAGGCGGGGAAGGATCAGTGATGAGAGGGGAGTGGAGTGGTGTGAGGAGTTTGTGCTAGGGAGGGCTCCTTTTATAGGGCGACGAGGGGACCAAACGGCACGACGGTGAGCTCGTCGGTGACGTTGATACAGGCGGCTAGAGGCATGGGCGACATAGGCGGATGGTGGCCTGCCTCCTGGCGGTCATCTATGGCTTAAAGGCAACGCTAGGGGCGGTGGCGTTTGGTCGGGAGCGTCCTGCGCTCTGGGAGACAGAGGCGGTGCTCGACGCGGCACACGGCGACTCTGGGTCGCGCGGCGGTGCACGGCCATGTCTGGCGGGGTGTTGGGGTCGAGGCGGAGCGGCGTGCATGGTATTGGGTCGAGGGGTGGTATGTGGCGTGCTGGCGGCTAACGCGCTCTGGCGAGCTTGCAGAGAGAATGGGTGGTGGTGCTGGGGAGTGGTCCAGTGGCTAGCAATGGCCATGGGGTAGACCGTGGGCGGCGGTAGGGTGGCGCCTAGCTTCCTGGAGCGGCGGAGAGGGGCTGGCGGTCTGCTGCTGCGTTGGCAACATTGGCCGGCGAGCATGGCGTCGGGGTGGCGTTGCACTGGCGCCAGGGGCTAGAACTAGGGTGGGTTTTGGTCTGGTTGGGCTCAGGGGAGGCAAGAGTGATCAATGCAAACCAATTGGCTCGACAAGAATTGATCAAATCAGTATTAGTTAGGCCAAAGTTGATTCTGTCTGCCAGGTGTTTGTAGAAATGGCCGAAAGAAATTAAGTTTTGAATTTTGAGATGATTTTTGGTGGAGTTGTTGGTCACATTCTTAAACATCTGTGGTTGCTTGGGTTTTGAAAATGGATGTCATTTGAGTGGTTTTTGAATAAGTGGGATCTTCTCATATGAACTACAGTCAATTTTCAAATGCCATTTAAAATTAGTGTTTGAAAGTTTTTGGTAGATCACAAAGTGGGCATTGGTACATCACTATTTGTACTAGCAAGGGTGCAAAGATCCACATTTATTTCTATTAGGTTTTGAGTTCTAGGAATAGCCAAAATAGGTATGTTGGTTAAAATGGCATAAATGACCATTTGATTATTTTATTCATTTTGATTTGTTTTTCTTTGGGATTTGTTTGGAAATGATCTAGATGATGTTTATTTCACCTAAGAATCATTTTACAAGCAATGGATCACTTAATCATGGCAATTCAAATCAACTCCTAAATTATATGCACACACATATGAATGTTTTAATATTTTTAATTGGAAAAGTTTTTGTTAACTCTAAATTTGATGATTTGGATCTTGATCACTTGGATTAAAGTTTTGGAATGTTACATGTAATAGGGTCCAACAAAAAGACGTACCGGACTATCAAGACCGTAAGCCTTTTAATAGTAAAGAAGATGAGTTATGCAGTAGCTAATCCTTAAGAATATCGATACTGTAGCAAGCAATAATATAGCTTTTGAGTCATTTGGCTACTTCGCCGTAATATAATAGTGCCAGGAAAAATTACAAAATGGTTTGCGTGCATGAGATGCTAGCTGTAGGTGATTTTTTTCATAAATCGTACCTTTTACAAGAATATTTTGTAGTATTATTAGTAGTAAACATAACTGAAGAAAACAATATTCCTATAATTTTAAAGTAAAGATAAATGTATTAACTACTTTAGTTGATCTGGAATTGGTGCATGACAGCAATCAATGCAATGTATACGCAATGGTACATACGGAAGAACACAAGAGCATAGCTGCTGCAATGCAGCAACGGTTTTGCTATTTTGTGGCAGCAAAACTGCAGGCGCTTTACCAGCTGTTGCATTTTGCAGCACGAGCCTCTCCAATAGCAACTCAATGTTAGGGAAGTTGAGATCGCGGCGAGGGCGGCCGAACCGCCATGTCGCCACGTCGTAGGCCCGGGTGGCTTCCTCGGGGATGTCGAAGGTACCCAGCCACCACCCGATGCCGTTGTAGCTGATGTCGGCAGCGAAACAGCTGGAGGGCCGCATCCTCATGCCGAGGAAGCCGGTCAGCCCCTTTGACATGCGGCATGGCCGCATTGCGGATTTCGATGGCGAGAGCTTCGATTAGTGGCGGTGTTCGTCAATTAAGGCTTGGAGGCGGCGAGTGGCGGCCGGATCTGGAGGGGGGTCTTGCCGGCGGCAGATTTGGCGTCGACTGCGGTGGGCAGCTGCAGCAGTAGGGAGAGAGAAGGTGGGAGGAGACGGTTCGGCTGCATGGGCACCTGTGGGAAAATATGCGGCAGCTACGTGGCTGCTGCAAATATGCAGGGATGGTGGAGCGCACCAGGGCACATGCTTGACTGGGTGCTCGACTACATCGCCGCCAGGAACTACCCTCGTGGCGGCATTGCGGATTCGAGTGGCGAGATCTTCGATTAGTGGCGGGGTTTGTCAATTAAGGCTTGGAGGCGAAGAGTGGTGGTCGGATCTAGAGGGGGGCTTGCCGGCGGCAGATTTGGCGTCAACGGCGGTAGGCAGCTGCAGCAGTGGAGGAGAGAGAAGGTGGGAGGAGACGGTTTGGCTGCGTGGGCACCTGTGGGAAAATATGCGGCAGCTACGTGGCTGCCGCAAAGATGGAGGGATGGTGGAGCGCACCAGGGCGCATGCTTGACTGGGTGCTCGACTACATCGCTGTTGGGAACTATCCTCATCTGGATTAAAAGTTTCTAGGCTTGCGCTCGGTGCCGGAATCGACCTCCTCCTCACCCATCTTGTTGTGGCCACCAATAGTCCCCTTTTTTCTCTTGTTTGTTAAAATATGTGAAACTTGTTTCAACTATCTATTAAATCGATGTTAATTTTGTATTTCATGTTAATTTCGACGATCTAGAAAATGATAGAAGCAAGAAGTTCAGTTTTTGAGTCATAAAGTTCATTATTCCTTTTTAGGAAATTTGTTTCATGTCGTGTGGAATTTCATTTCATTTAAATTTTAAATAAATTGGGCGACCAAGTATTTGTAATTTGGAAGGATCTAGAATTTCCCACGATTTATTCGGATTAGCACTTGCCGAATCTGTTTGAAGCTCGGATATGTTTTTTCCCTAGCGGGATCGCTGACCCACTGCACCACGCAAACAGCTGCCCTAGTCAAACATCCTTGCGATTGAAGTAAAGCACACGGGATCCCTTTTTTCCCTAGCTGGATCGCTCGCGGCATACTCACTCCGACCCAAATTAATTGACTTGGTTTTGTCTAGATTCGGAGTTATCTAGCACTAAAACAAATCGAGATACATACGAATCTAGACAAATCTAAATTAATTAATTTGGGTCGGAGAGTACCTAATTTGAATCTTTTTTATTAAACGGTGACACCCTTGTAATATGACCAAACCTGTAGGGGTAATTGGGTCCAACAAAAAGACGTAACAGACCATCAAGATAGTAAGCCTTTGATAATAAAGAAGATAAGTTATACAGTAGTTAATCCTTAAGAATAGCGGTACCGTATCAAGCAATAATATAGCTTTTGAGTCACTTGGCTACTTCGCCATAATATAATAGTGCCAGGAAAAATTACAAAATGGATTGTGTGCATGAGATGCTAGCTGTAGGTGATTCTTCTTGTACTCCCTCCGTCCTAAAATATAAAGCGCCTAAGCTTTAGTCAAAAGTCAACATATTTTAAGTTTGACCAAATTTATACATAAAAATATAAACATTCACAATATCAAATCAATATCAATTATTCACCAGAAAGTATAGTTTCTCAAATTTTCAATTTGATATTGTAGATATTCATATTTTTTCTATAAACTTGGTCAAACTTATAATATGTTGACTTTTGGCTAAACCTTAGACGCCTTACATTTTGGGACGGAGGGAGTACTATTATTAGGGGTAAACATAATTGAAGAAAACAATATTGCTATAATTTTAAAGTAAAGATAAATGTTTTAACTACTTTAGTCGATCTGGAATTGGTGCATGACAGCAATCAATGCAATGTATATGCAATGGTACGTACGGAAGAACACAAGAGCACAGCTGCTGCAAAATACAGCAACGGTTTTGCTATTTTGTGGCAGCAAAACTGCAGGCGCTTTACCAGGTGCTGCATTTTGCAGCACCAGCCTCTCCAATAGCAACTCAATGTTGGGGAAGTTGATATTGCGGCGAGGGCGGCTGAACCGCCACGTCGTAGGCCCGGGTGGCTTCCTCAGGGATGTCGAAGGTACCCAGCCACCACCCGATGTCGTTGTAGCTGATGTCGGCAGCGAAACAGCTGGAGGGCCGCATCCTCACGCCGAGGAAGCCTGTCAGCCCTTTTGACATGGGACATGGCCGCATTGCGGATTCCGGTGGCGAGAGCTTCGATTAGTGGTGGTGCTCATCAATTAAGGCTTGGAGGTGGCGAGTGGCGGCCAGATCTGGAGGGGGTCTTGTCGGCGGTGGATTTGGCGTCGACTGTGGTGGGCAGCTGCAGCAGTAGGGAGAGAGAAGGTGGGAGGAGACGGTTTGGCTGCATGGGCACCTGTGGGAAAATATGCGGCAGCTACATGGCTGCTGCAAATATGCAGGGATGGTGGAGCGCACCAGGGCACATGCTTGACTGGGTGCTTGACTACATCGCCGCCGGGAACTACCCTCGTGGCGGCAGCTTCGATTAGTGGCGGGGTTCGTCGATTAAGGCTTGGAGGCGGAGAGTGGCGGTCGGATCTGGAGGGGGGCTTGCCGGCGGCGGATTTGGCATCGACGGCGGTAGGCAGCTGCAGCAGTGGAGGAGAGAGAAGGTGGGAGGAGACGGTTTGGCTACGCGGGCACCTGTGGGAAAATATGCGGCAGCTACATGGCTGCTGCAAATATGCAGGGATGGTGGAGCGCACCAGGGCACATGCTTGACTGGGTGCTTGACTACATCGCCGCCGGGAACTACCCTCGTGGCGGCAGCTTCGATTAGTGGCGGGGTTCGTCGATTAAGGCTTGGAGGCGGAGAGTGGCGGTCGGATCTGGAGGGGGGCTTGCCGGCGGCGGATTTGGCATCGACGGCGGTAGGCAGCTGCAGCAGTGGAGGAGAGAGAAGGTGGGAGGAGACGGTTTGGCTACGCGGGCACCTGTGGGAAAATATGCGGCAGCTACGTGGCTGCCGCAAATATGCAGGGATGGTGGAGCGCACCAGGGCGCATGCTTTACTGGATGCTCGACTACATCGTCGTCGGAAACTACCCTTATCTGGATTAAAAGTCTCTAGGCTTGCGCTCGGCGCCAGAATCGACCTCCTCCTCACCCATCTTGTTGTGGCCCCCAATAGTCCCTTTTTTCTCTTGTTTGTTAAAATATGTGAAACTTGTTTTAACTATCTATTAAATCGATGTTAATTTTGTATTTCATGTTAATTTCGACGATCTACAAAATGATAGAAGCAAGAAGTTCAGTTTTTGAGTCATAAAGTTCATTATTCCGTGGAATTTCATTTCATTTAAATTTCAAATAAATTGGGCGACCAAGTATTTGTAATTTGGAAAGATCTAGAATTTCACACGATTTATTCGGATTAGCACTTGCCGAATCTGTTTGAAGCTCGGATATGTTTTTTCCCTAGTTGGATCGCTGACCCACTGCACCACGCAAACAGCTGCCCTAGACAAACATCCTTGCGATCGAAGTAAAGCACATGGGATCCCTTTTTTTCCTAGCTGGATCGCGCAATGTACCTAATTTGAATCGTTTTTATTAAGCGGTGGCACTCTTGTAATATGACCAAACCTGCTTGGGTAATAGGGTCCAAAAAAAGACGTATCAGATCATCAGGACTGTAAGCCTTTTAATATATTGCCAAGACTCAGGTTTTCTTCCTTACTCTTCATTTTATTTATGCATAGCTAAAATATTCGGCTGCTTTGATCTTGAAATGGCATCTCAGATTTCAACTTTGTACATGTAACCTTGTGGACATAAGTCAGCAAGCTGGTGCACGTAAGCACATTCTGAACAGAGTACAAACACACATGAGGTGTTGTGCCTCAAACACCTATGTTGCTCAGAAGGAATGTGGAAGGAATTAAAGGCATTGTTTCTTAACTTTAGATTACCTCATTAAGAATTTTTGTGATTACATACAAACTAACAGAGAGAAAGCTGAAAGGGATGGGAGACCTGAACGAGCAGTAGAGTGGGTGCCGCGAGAAAATGGCGTCTTGGGGCTGTACCACCGGATCTAAATCTAGTCTGCACAGCGGCAGTTGCTGGTGGTGCCCACCACGGTGACGGCAAACCCGGTGACGGCGTCGATGATGTACTTGATGTTACGCTCCATCTGCTTAACAGGGTCGGGGGGTCGTCGACTTCGCCCTTAAAGTTTTTATTTTCGTTGCACAGAAAAGTTATTTTTCATTTTCCAAGTGCTAAAAATAGGAACCAACCATCAAAAGTAAGTTTTAAAATGTTACCAACTTATTTTTCAAAACTACTAGACCATATTTCATGGATAATGTCTCAACCGAGGTATCTAAAAGATTTCCATACACCTCTCGTTAAGGAGACAAATTCTTGTCGAATCGGTAGGAAGTGGGTCCAATTTAAACCACATGTATATAATAGTTTGCTCATAATTTTTAAATCATTTTTAGGTTCACAATATGCTATTTAATCATATAACACTAAAAGTTTAGTAAGACTCAACCCCTAGACGAGAAAGGTCACTCCTGTCGATTTGACCGTATTTTCAAATCGGCATAAATAATAATAATAATAAACCGAAAAAATAAAATACCTTCACATTGCATCATTTTATATGACATAGTATTTGGGAAAATGACAAACTTGAAATATTGTGAATATCTTGAAAAAATGTTCTTAGAAATGAGCTATCATGTATGAAGTTTCATGATTTTCAAGCCAAATGACCAATGTTATGTCCATATTCATGGCATAGTTTGTGATAATATGTCCAAATATGTGCAACATGTGTATATTGGAATGGTGAATAATGTTGTCGAAGGAAGTTTTCATTTTTGTTGCACAAAAAATCATTTTCCATTTTCCAAGTGCCTAACATAGGGTTTTTTGTAAACCAACCACCAAAAATAAGTTTCAAAATGTTACCACCTTATTTTTCAAAAATAATAGACCACATTCTATGGATAATGTCCTAACTGCGTATCTAAAATATTTCCATGCACCTCTCGTAAAAAACATAAATTATTGTCGATTGGCAGGAGGTGTGTCAAATTGAACTACAGGTAGATGATTTTTTTGCTCATGATTTTTTGCATTTTTAGGTTCACAATATGCTATTTAATCATATAACACTGTAATTTTAGCAAGACTCAACCCCTAGACGAGAACAGTCACTCCTCTCGTCGTTTTGATCGTATTTTGAAATAGGCATAACTAATTAAAAAATCGAAAAAATGAAAAAACTTCATATTGCATCATTTTATATGACATAGTATCCGATAAAAATTATAAACTTAATATATTACGAATATCTTGGAATAGTGTTCTTAGAAATGAGTTATCATTAGCTTTGAAGCCAAATGACCAATGTTATGGCCACATTGATAGCATAGTTTGTGATAATGTGTCTAGATTGTGCAACATGTCTATCTTGGAATGGCGAACAATATAGTCGGAGGAAGTTTTCATTTTCGTTGTACAAAAAAGTCATTTTTTATTTTCTGAGTACCCAAAATGGGATGTTTTGTGAACCAACCACTAAGTAAGTTTCGAAATGTTACCATCCTATTTTTTTTAAAAACTAAAGCACATTACATGGACAATGTCCTAATTACGATATCTAAAAGACTTTCAAACACCTATCGTCAAAAAAACAAATTCATGCCTAATCGGTAGGAAGTGAGTCCGATTTGAACTATAGGTACATGATAGTTTGCTCATGATTTTTACAAAAAAACAGTTTTAGATTCACATTATGATATTTAATCATAGATACACTGAAACTTTAGTAAGACTCAATCCCTAGACAAGAACAGTCGCTTTTGACCGTATTTTGAAACTGGCATAAGAAAATCAAAAAAATCGAAAACTAGAAAACCTTCACATTGCATCATTTTATATGATAACAAAGTTATTCAGCTCAAATATATGAACCAAATTGATTTTATACCATATCAATCTGATGTCATATGCAAAAATTATGTGTTTAGACTTTCTGGAAAAATAAAGCCCTTCTATTTATGTGGGCTCAAACTTTATGAGAAGCCCATAATTTTTACTAATCGACCTAATAATGGTCTATTGGGTTGTTGGCCCAGCCGGTTGAGCAAAATATTGATGAGAAAAAATGAGGATGCCTTGTCGGCTTGAGGTATAGGCCCAACAACCATTTCAGTAGATAAAAATAGGTTTATGCGGAATAAGTTAACAAACATGAAGTGTTGGGATGCTGGTTTGGTTCCTTAGGGAGAAGAAGGGCGTGACGGGTTTGATTCCCAGTGGCTCCTTTTTGCGTTAATTCATCACTCGTATGAGGGTCCCGCTTGTCAGTTATGGTGTGCCACTTGTATAATGCTAGAAAAACATGTAGAATACACAATGACATGCACATGTATGATAATTTCTTAGGTGGTAGTCCAGTCACCACTTTGTAGTTGAAAATATATTGTTATTACATGTCATGAACATCTATATTGGTCGTAATTGACTAGATATAAGTATTTAAACCATTGATATCCATCTATGATCATTTCATGTTAGGAAATTATGACCTTCTTGACAAAATTGGTTGTAATTTTTCATGTTTTGGACCCTCCCAAATTCCTTACAACTAGTTAGTTTAGAATGGTCATAGATCTTTGACCAAAAATCCATGGTTGTTAAAAAATGGTCACAAGTGAGCATATTTTTTGTAGTGGCTCATGGGCAATGGAAGATATTAAGATCATAAAGACCGAAACAAGCCATTATGTTCTATGGACAACCGTACTCCTAGGTATATATGTATCTCAAGAGATATCAAACCTGTCAGTAGTAAGGTCAAATAATTTGCACAAAATACTCATCTAGTACATGTTTGGACTTGGGAGTTGAATGTCTCCAACTACACCGATGGATTGGACATCTCCAATCACTAAGATATAACATAACATGATTAGAACCACGCAACCAATAACTCAATCATAGATATATAATAGATCATAACATCAATTCACATATACTCAAGTAATCATAACATTAAAAGGGGGTTCAAGCCATAATACAACTCATCAGGGAGACCATGATGGGGAAGAAAGAAGAACCGGCGGTTGTGATGATGGAGACGGTGGTGGTGGTGGTGGCGCATGGGGAGTGCCCTAGTGGTGGCTCCTCGGTGTGTTCCTCTCCGGTCTTCCTTCAAGGTTGAGATAGATCTTGTGGTGGCTTGGCAATGGTGGAGATGGATATGGCGCCATGGATCCATTGTGGAGATGTGGTGAAGATAGGATCCTTGTTGATGGATGTTGGAGGCATCGGCTAGGGTTTACCCCCTTTAAAATAAAGATCTGGAGGCTCTTGAGGCGGTTCTAGGAAGATCCGTAGCGAATATGCTCTTCAGTACTTCACAAAGGAGGTTCGGTTTGATGTTTCAGAGTCAATGGAGGCCGGTACGGATGCGTGGTACGGGCATTCCTCCCATACCAGTGCTCATTGACACTTGTGATCTTCTAGTATTTGGGGCGTCATTTTTTTATATGAACTCCGATTGAGGTGTTCTGGCTCATTGGATTTGTATGTACAAGAGCTACAACATCATGGTCTTGGATCTTTATTCTGTGTTGATGAGAAAAATATCATCACCCCCTCATATGGCTAAGTCAGGTACCCGTAGCTCCGACATATTGCATCCTTTTGACTTTTTTCCTTAGGCTTTATTCTTATGTTTTTCTTTGAACCTAAACACAAACCAAAGCCAAGGAAAACTAATAAAATCCTACTAACACTAATAGTTGTGCAAATCTCACTTGAAAGTAAATAGAAACATTAATCATGTATAATAGACACAATAATATCTAGATGGAGCATGGGATGAGTGGTTATATAAACAAAAGGAATGCTTAAAAGTGTGTCAAAAATGCACTCATCAAGCTCCTACTGAGTTGAGTTAAAGGCCAATGTGTAAGCTTATAACAAGCTCGAGTCGATATCGAGCTGGTTTCAAGCTAAGAAAAGCAATATCTTTTCAATACTACTTACATATAGAAGAAAGAAAAATCACATCCATAATCTATAGAATGAATAAATTAACCTTACGTATTCACTTAATTAAATCACATAGACATTAGAAGGAATAGATCTCATTGACATATAAGGTAATAAATTATAATATTTTTAAGTATATAACATAATTATTATAAACAATTATATTTCTTCGATCTCTCATACAAAATTCAGCGAGCTAGGGTTGGCTTAAGATTAGCTCATCTTTGAGTCAAGCTATATAAGACACTCATACTTGACTCATTTGAGTCGATATCAGGTCAAGCTAAAAAAAAGTCGATCTCGAGTCGCTCACGAGTCTCGAGATTTTCTTACGGCCTTAGGCGTCAATGCCCCTATTCCCCTACTCAGTAGAGGATGCCTCCAAAGCCACAACCATAGTCACGAAGATGTCACCGGATCTATGACCACCAAGCCCAGATCTAGCATGCCTGCGCATGTAGCCATCACCAGCGCTAGCAGCTTCCAAGTCGGCCGCCTTGATGCCCATTTCAGACCACCACAGGCCCGCCTTGCTCGTGGCAGGCCCGAATCTTGACCATCCCAGCGCATCGCGCTGCACGGGAGCTCGTGTCGCCGGGTACCCCGCCGCTACGGTCTGCTGCAGCGCCGCCCGAAGGGCCACCACGCTCATAGGGTCGTTGCCTCACCGTCGACCAAAATTGCCACATCCATGTCTGGACCAGCCGCATCCTCCCCACGAGGGCGCGATAGCGCACATGGAAATGAGATCCTGCCACCGACAAAAGGGGAGGAGGAGGGTGTGGGGGGACTCGGGCTATGCCCCTCCCTCCCCACCCCCTTCCCCGTGTTGCTCGCGTGGGGTGGGGACGATCCCTCTCTCATAAAGTCCAACACAGCTCAGGAAAAAGTCATGATAGTGAGAGCTTTAAGGTGACAACGAGAAATCTAATTCGGCACCGGTCCTTCCAAAAACTGGAAATCTTATCCATTACCGAACGAGTTCAGCAATTTCCCTGGCTACAAGAACCTGGGCGAACTCAGGAGCATGACCAGGTGATACGTCCATTTTGCATCACTATTTTATGTCATAATTCACTGTTATTCATTGATATATTTCGTATTGAGAGGTGATACTTATGTTATTTTATCTGTTTTTGCATGGTTGATGACTTTTGGAGCATGGACCGCTGCAGTCAGGATTCTGATGGAAAAGGTGTTGTTTGGAGGCAAAATTCGCGAAGATCAGAAAATCCGAGAAAATATACGGAAAATCTTATTTTTCCCGAAGACGAAAGAAGCTAGAAGGGGGGCTGGAGATGGGCCACAGGGGGACCACACCACCCCCTGGCACGGGCCAGCCTAGGCCGCGCCACCAGGAGGTGTGGCCGCCCTGGTCCACCCCTAGCACTCCCCTCTGGCGTATATTATCCTCCCGAAACCCTAAGACTCGGGGAGCAACCATAGAAAGATTTTGTCGCCTCTGTGGGGCAGAAAACACCGAGAGAGAAAGATCTCTTCGGCAGACAGATTTCTGCCAGGGGAATTCCTTCCCGGAGAGGGGAGATCATCGACATCAACACCACCATCAAGATGGACTTCATCGGGATCATCATCATCATCACCATCAGCACCCTCATCACCATCTCCATATTGCTCTAACAATTGCGTTAAATCTTGCATAGTTCATAGGGGAAACTTTCCCGGTGTTGATTACTCTTTGTAGTTGATGCTATTGAGTGAACCATTGAACTATTGTTTATGTTCAGATTGTTATACATCATTATTCCATCTCTGATCATGATCCATATGATGTCTTGTGAGTAGTTCGTTTTGTTCTTGAGGACATGGGAGAAGTCATGTTGTTAGTAGTGGAGTTGTGTTGAGAAAGATTCAATAGTTTGATATTTAAGTTGTGGTGTATTTCTTCTAGTGGTGTCATGTGAACGTCGACTACATGATACTTCACCTATATGGGCCTAGGGGAATGCATTGTGTATTTGGCTACTAATCGTAGGGGTTGCTGGAGTGACAGAAACCTGAACCCCCGTTAGGAAACCATTGCACAAGGGACGTAAAGGTCTTAGAGTTTAAAGTTGTGGTTAGGTTTCTACCTTAATTACTTTCTTGTACTTACGGATGTTTGCAAGGGGTATAATCACAAGTATGTATTAGTCCTAGGAAGGTCGGTACATTAGCACAGGTTCACCCACACAACACTTAGCAAGCTAAAGAAGATTAATCAACTATATGAAGCGAAAGCACTTGACAGTCTTCCCATGTGTCCTCAAGAATGTTTGGTCATCTTAAGTAATACAATCGGCTTGTCCTTTGCTGAATAAAGGATTGGGCCACTTGCTGCATTTATTCCTACTGTCTTTTATTTTCTCGTACTTCGTTTACTTGCTTTATCAAAAAAACCTAAAAATCCATTTGCTAAGTATTTGCAGAGAATTCTTGATTCATACCACTAGCCAGCACCTTCTACTCCTCATTGGGTTCGACACTCTTACTTATCGAAAATACTGCGATACACCCCTATACTTGTGGGTCATCACCAGGCCATCGGGCTTTGGGTTCATCCACCATGTGACTAAGAGCATCTCCACTCATGCCCCCCCGATAAGCCCTGAGATGCTCTTTTTCTAATCCAGACGGCAAAAATCGGTCCAACCTGAAGGAGATATGCCCTAGAGGCAAATAATAAATAGGTTTTTATTGTCATATCTCAATTAGATTATAATAGTTTCATATTGTGCTATAATTGTGCCAAATAGAAACATTGGTACAGGTGTGGTATGAAACAACCAAGTCCCTAGTAGCCTCTATTCATACTAGTTCGTTAGTCATGAGGATGATCTGGATTTGAAGATCATGGGCATTTATGCTAATTAACAACAGGGTCATATCATTGGAGAATGATGTGATGGACATTCCTCGAAGGGTTACAACATGATCAAGTCATATAAGTTCATTGTTGCAACATCTATACCTAGACTCCTTTTCCTTAGACCGTCAGCTCATATTACTTACTGTTTTCCGAGGCTGCTTAGACTGCATCAACCGTCATCTGGTAATACGGTGGCCATAAAGGTGTACGTTGGGTATTACAAAAGAACAGTAGATGACATGTGACTGCAAGACCGGGATTTGTTCACCCACATGACGGGTAAAGATACATACGGCCGGCTTGGTGAGATTACATCCATAAATGTTGCAACATGTGACTCGGTCACGGGGATGTAATATCACGGTAACAAGAAAACAGAACTTGTTGTGAACGAGATTGAACAAGGTATGTTATACCAATGATCAAATCTCGGACAAGTCGTATCAAGAAACAAAAGGAATTAGATGCTACATTTAGCGGTCCAAACGACGTTGTCATCAGGAATGCATAGGGGTCACATGGATATCCCTGGTTCCTCTGTTGATCATTGATACAGATCATGTCTAGAGCATTTCCGAGCCATGAGAGGATACACTTAAGGGTACAATAGGAGTGATCATTCGTAAGACAGAATCACAGTAGAGAAAAAGAAAGCCGGAATTGTTCCGCAGAGAGATCTAAAGTTGTTCGGAGAAAGAATAAAGGAAAAGACCGAAAAAGTGTTTTCGGATAAATGGGAATTTGAATATATATTTATTATATGTTAATTATGAATTAATATATTCTAAATAATATTTATTAAGATTTATAAAGGCAACTTTTATATTAGGCCAAATCCCGAAGGGAAAAGGCCTAGAAATAAAACTACAGAAAAAGAAAAAGAAAAAGGGCAGTTGCTGCCGATGTGGGCCAAGCGGCCCACTTAGGGCGAGCAGGGGGCGGACAGCAGCCAGACGGCCGCCGGGCCGGCCATCTTGAATATAAAGGGGTGCCCATGGGTAGGATGAGACACACCAATATTTGGAGAAGTCCTTTGATTGACTTCCTCCTTCCCTCTCTCTAGCTCTTGTAACCATGGCCCCAAGTTTGGGTTGTGTGAACAAGGCACACCTGCTGTACACCGTTGCGCTGCAGGGATTCCTAGCCGGATATCAACTTCCGCACTCCCAGCGGGATCGAGGAGCCGGAGGTCTCATCGTGCACCGGATGTGTACAAAGACACGAGGCGCAACACTTGGGGCGCTTAAATGCCGTGAGCCGGAGCTGCTGCACGATGAAGAAGGAGCAAGGGGTGACCTGCGAGGAGCTTCGCGGCCTTGAGGTCGGCTACGAGTACGACTACATCAACCGCGTTCCCCTCGGAACGTTAACCACGTACGGTCTACAAGGGTATGTTTTCTATACGCATTGGCCATTACCGCATTACTACATAGATAGATCCTAGGCAGTTTTGGAGGCTCCATCATAGGAAAAATTTTGTTTTCTGCTGCAGATCCCCTTCAGTGGTATCAGAGCCGATCTATGCATAGGAGTGTTGTACGGCCAGTACGCACATGTATTGTGCAGGCATTGATCCCTTAGTTGTTACCCTCTAACGTGTACTTGTTTATATCGTGGTATTGTTTGATGAAGCGGCCCGGATCGTCCTTACTCGTATTCGTACGCGAGACTGGTTCCACGCTCAACGTACGGCTTGTACCGTATAAGTGGCTAGCGGGTGTCTGTCTCTCATTCAATAGTTGATATAGCATTTACAACGGAGGGCCCCGAAAGGGGTGTAATAGAGACAACTATTGGATCCATGTTGTGGTTGGAAGGTTCGTAGATTAGAAACTGTTCTATTGCAAAAGCCCTAACAACCACGTAAAAACTTGCAATAGATAAAGTAGAGGCGTCTAACTTTATTTTGCAGGGAGCATGTACCTATGATATGCTATTGGTCGTTACAAAGGTAAAGTAGTTTACTTTTCTATTACTAAGTAGTATAGTAATAGTCATCGTTCCAATGGACGACCTGGTGGAGGCGTCATGGACTTGGCGTCAAACCAAGGGCAAGATGGAGATCATGTTGGAGCGCTCGATGGAGATCAAGGCGCAAGAAAGACCATATCATATCACAATATACATATGATGTTGATACCTGTTTTACATCTTATTGTGTGCTAGTATTTAGATACCCAACGGTAGCAAATAAGATAATCCCTGTTTAATTCCAATGTTTCGTGTTCCCCTTGTGTGTGCACCACCAAGAAAGTTCTTCGTTATGAGGTCGGTCGTGATGATCAGGGGTCAGACATATCTACGTTCGCATACAGTGGATGTAAGCCATGTTGCACAGCGAATACATACAAGTTAGATTTGGCGAGCCTAGCATGTACAGACATGGCCTCGGAACACAAGAGATCGAAAGATTGAGCATGAGTCACATGGATGATGTGATTGGCATTATTGAATGTCTACCTTTGAGGCTGCACTGATGGCCATGATGATCGGGGGGTGCAGAGGAAAGGGACCATGTGATCACTAAAATCGTCCAGGGGATGACAATTTTAGTGGAGATCAATTATAAATTGAACTCTAATTATGAACTTAGTCTAGATGTCTGTTTGCAAATATTTTAGTAGATCTTGGCCTATCCCATTGAGGTCATTTGTGACCATGGGAATATATTGCTTAATATAGAACTTAGCAAAAGGGTCCAACTTCATAGATTAATACCCACGCCTGAGGGATATCCTCGTAAAAGGTGATCTTCTCTTCTTGATACAATAACCATTAGGAGATAACTCGATGACTCCGAAATGTTTGTGTTTTCTCCATAATCATCCAATAAGCCATTCTCCATTCGATTGAGAGTTAGGCTACATTTTGTATTCTATAGAATCAGGCACATAGAGTATGAGCCGTTGGATGGGTTTTCCTCCATCATGGATGAAAAGAGATTGTTTGGAAAAATCACTTGGCGATCTTGCATTAGAATTTGAGAACTCTTAGAAGGGCTTGATTGCAAATGGAGGTCATGGATGAAAAGGTATATGTAATATATACAAATTATAAATGTGGTTCTTGCAAAACTCGTTGCAGTTTGATAAGTATTTGATACTTGTCCTGTTTTGTGAAACCAGGAGGATCTGCTTGAGAATTGCTGGTTTTTGAGGCAACGTGACTTGATGGCAGCAAGCAAAAACAGTTGATGGCCGACATCACCTCTTCCCTCAAAGTTTGTCATTTGGATTAGTGGACTTGAATATAATTTGTAATCCTTGTTTGTGTGTCTTGCTTTTGGCAGGACGATTATTCATATGAACAAGTTACAAGCCAGTTTGTACTATTCTTATGAACAATACCTTATGGTCACATTATGATTATAAATAAGTTATTCTCATCACTATGTTAATGATAATGATTTAAACATTTATAAAAGGATTAGAATGCTAAAAGATATCCAAAGTTTAATAATGAAATAACACTATAGTTTAAGTCATTTTGGTTATTGCATGTTCTTTATGAAGATCGGGGTCCTAGATGCTTAATCTAGAGACTTTGCAAAACCATGCCTCTTGGGCAGAATGACTAAAACTCTGCATTCCGGTAAAACGGTGATATGTGAAGAAATGTTGAATCTTATACATAGTGATGTATCGTATTTTCAATAAGTAGTGGAAATCATTTATTGTGGACTTAAGTGAATGAGCGTATTTACTTAATGAAACATGAGTTCGAAATGATTTGAATTGTTCAAATAAGTTCACAACAATAAGAGGATATTGAAATTAACGAGAATACGAAGTCTCTTTGATTTGATCGACATGACTAAAATATTCAAGTTAAGTTTAGCATAAAAGGGACTTGTGAAAGATGTTTTACAAATTATGATAATTGGATGAATTCAAACTGTGTTGAAATGTCTAAACATCATAATCATTATGTATTAAGATACATATGGTAGAATATCATCTCTTATAGGGGTTATAGTTATCGTTTAGAGTTAAAGATCAAAATAAGCAAACACTCATTTGAAATACAAAGGAACATCTAAAGATTCGTGGAAACAACACCATAAGTTTCTGGAGATTTTGACAAGTCGAAATCGTGGCGAATAAACAAGTCTTTGTAGAGCATTCTTAGGGAGCTATGAATGCATCTTCCACAAAAAGGGCAAACATGTTGTTGTCCAAAGCTGACGTGTCTTGACGAAGATACAAGTGGAAGAAAGTAAAAGATCAAAACAAGGTATTTAACCTTACCTCCGGATTGTTGAGTGGCGCAGCGGAATTTGTTTTGTAAATCAAAACTCTACATATAGAGAATAAACCAATGATAATGATCATAAAGTTTTAGTGAATACTTTTACTAAAGAAACTAGGATTCAACTATATATTCTATAAGTTTGTGGAATTATATTGTTGATTCACTTGTCATGTTTTGAACAAGACATACCTACGAATTACAAAGAAGCGTGATGGACCTAAGTACGAGAAATGAATGGTCATTGAAATCTCGTTAGTGGAATTCTCGATTTGATGATGATCAAAAAAATTTGGAATGTCCAAGATTATCGAGAGGACCTAGATTTGAGTGGGAGCAAATCAGCTTGGCTAATTCATAATATGTAGCTGACATATTTTGAGTGGGAGCTAAGTGAAATCCCTGGATCTCAAACATGAATGTCATATTTGAGTGGGAGCGTGAAATCATTTTGGGATATGTGAACGACATATGTGAATGATGCGATTGGTGTTGATAATATTTAAGTTAGAAAAAAATAAGGATGAAGTTGAAGTTATTAAACAATAAGATCTATCGATATAGATTGGTGAGTTTAATAAACACTAAATGTCGAATGCTTCCTGGACTTGATTCTGAAAGATGTTCAGAATGTCCTAAGACAAGATTCTGAAGAAGCTCAGAGTGGAACAAGGTAAGAAAGAAGTTCTTGCTATATGAAGCATTGAGTTAGTATTGCAACTATGGTTGAAAGAAAGAGATGCGTTGTATCTCCTATGCCTCAGTCATAGGTTCTTCCATATAACCATGTTGTATACTCGACGTAATGTGACCCGGAGTTCTGGTTGGTAGGACAAAGTCTTAACTATAAGAACATGTCTTTAAGTGATTCCTGAGTTGATCACTAAACTAGAATTAAGTTTGTACTTAAATGGCAAGAAGCAAAGTAAGTGGCATAGTTGCATTTCATGCACTAGGATCTACATAGATATAGAAGTATAAAGGCTCCATCCGATGTGATGTATAATGTTATGGCGGGGCTAGTTCACTTTTAACGTAGAATGATGTGTCCCAGGGCATAGTGCCCATGAGAAAGCCCTCGTGGTTGATCTAAAGTCACTGTAAGCTCCTGGAATCTAGCCTCATTCTGCTTCCATGACTACAGTATATACACAAATGATAGCAAAGTGTGTTTTGAAGTTTAGATGACAACAGTGAAAACAACCGTCATTATAAACACTAGAAACAAAGTCTCACTTTGTTGCTAAACAAATGCTTCGACCCATTATAAGATAATGGAGTGAATGTCAAAATTAGGAAAACATTAACGATTTACAAAAGACATAATGATCTGGTAAAACAGAACATAGACATGACGTTTCCCATGAGCATGCATGATCTGTAAACGCATATGGTATATGGTTTATATGAGTAAAATGCGAGCTAGATTAATTGTACTCTAGTGCAAGTGGGATACTGAAGAAGATATGCCCTAGAGGCAAATAATAAATAGGTTTTTATTGTCATATCTCAATTAGTTTATAATAGTTTCATATTGTGTTATAACTGTGCCAAGTAGAAACATTGGTACAGGTGTGGTATGAAACAACCAAGTCCCTAGTAGCCTCTATTCATACTAGTTCGTTGGTCATGAGGATGATCTAGATTTCAAGATCATGGGCATTTATGCCAATTGACAACGGGGTCATATCATTGGAGAATGATGTGATGGACATTTCTCGAAGGATTGCAACACGATCAAGTCATATAAGTTTATTGTTGCAACAGCTATACCTAGACTCCTTTTCCTTAGACTGTGAGCTCATATTACTCACTGTTTCCCGAGGCTGCTTAGACTGCATCAACCGTCATCTGGTAATACGGTGGCCATAAAGGTGTACGTTGGGTAAAGGAACAGTAGATGACATGTGACTGCAAGACCGGGATTTGTTCACCCACATGACAGGTAAAGATACATACGGCCGGCTTGGTGAGATTACATCCATAAATGTTGCAACATGTGACTCGGTCACGGGGATGTAATATCACGGTAACAAAAAAACAGAACTTGTTGTGAACGAGATTGAACAAGGTATGTGATACCAATGATCAGATCTCGGACAAGTCGTATCAAGAAACAAAAGGATTTAGATGCTACATTTAGCGGTTCAAACGACATTGTCATCGGAATGCATAGGGGTCACATGGATATCCCTGGTCCCTCTGTTGATCATTGATACAGATCATGTTTAGAGCATTCCCGAGCCGTGAGAGGATACACTTAAGGGTACATGAGAGCGATCATTCGTAAGATAGAATCACAGTAGATAAAGAGAAAGCCGGAATTGTTCCGCAGAGAGATCCAAAGTTGTTCGGAGAAAGAATAAAGGAAAAGACCGGAAGAGTGTTTTCGGATAAATGGGAATTTGAATATACATTTATTATATGTTAATTATGAATTAATATATTCTAAATAATATTTAAATTAACATTTATAAAGGCAACTTTTATATTAGGCCAAATCCCGGAGGGAAAAGGCCTAGAAATAAAACTACAGAAAAAGAAAAAGAAAAAGGGCAGCTACTGCCGCTGTGGGCCAGGCTGCCCACTTAGGGCGAGCAGGGGGCGGACAGCAGCCAGACGGCCGCCGGGCCGGCCAGCTCGACCCTGGCCCACACAGGCGCGCGGGGGAGCCAGGCCACAGGCCGCTGCCGGTCCACCCGGGCGAGCTGACAGGCGGGCGCTGTCCCACACCGAGCTGGGCCACGGTCGCGCTGCCGGCCCACCCGGGACCTCCCCTCTCCGCCGCCGCGGGAAGCAGCTGGCCGCGAGGTGGGTCGCGCCAAGGCCCACCCAGCCGCCCCTCCTCCTAGGCTGCTCTGCTGCTGGCTGTAGCGGGCTGCTGTGCTGGGCCCTTGTGGCCCAGCCGGCTAGGGAGCTCCTTTTCCCCCTTTTTCTTTTAACTATTAGTCCCACATGGATAACCTAATGGGGAGGGCACATCCCCTCCGCCTATATAAAGGGGTTCCCATGGGTGGGATGAGACACACCAATATTTGAAGAAGTCCTTTGGTTGACTTCCTCATTCCCTCTCTCTCTAGCCCTTATGACCATGGCCCTAAGTTTGGGTTGTACTAACAAGGCACACCTGAAGTACGCCGTGGCGCTGCAGGGATTCCTAGCCGGATATCAACTTTCGCACTCCCGGCGAGATCTGAGAGCCGGAGGTCTCATCGTGCACCGGATGTGTACGAAGACACGAGGCGTGACACTTGAGGCGCTTAAATGTCGTGAGCCGGAGCTGCTGCATGGTGAAGAAGGAGCAAGGGGTGACCTACGAGGAGCTTCACGACCTTGAGGTAGGCTACGAGTACGACTACATCAACCATGTTCCCCTCAGAACGTTAACCGCGTACGGTCTACAAGGGTATGTATTTTATACGCATTGGCCGTTACCGCATTACTATATAGATAGATCCTAGGCAGTTTGGGGGGCTCTATCGTAGAATTTTTTTTATTTTCTGCTACGGATCCCCTTCACAACCATGCCCCCAAGACCTCGATTTCTGCCAGATATGGCCCAAAATCCATCCGGTGAGCACAATCCAACCCAGCACACCGGGGTTCGCCGGGGGCACCAGCTGAAAGAAAACGCGTGGGAAAAAAATGGCCCGGCCAAGTGGAACCGAGCTGTCGGGGAGAGGCCGCCTTCATCCTCATCCCCTAGGCTCCCGTGCACGAGTTAAGGCGGTTGGTGACAGCCTTTGCGCAGGGGACTGACCGTCGAGTCCAATCGCCTGCCACGCGGTGCATTTACGGCGTGCCACCGCCTCGGCTTCCCGCGCCTTCCCGCCCGCGTGCTACACCCCGCCCACCTCGCCACTATAAAAAACTAGCAATTTTCCCTTCGCCTTTCACACTCCTTGCACCGGAAAAATCCACTCCTCCATAGATCTTATTCTCCGGCGATGGCGGAAAGGTTCCTAGGCGACGGCATGGCGGCGAACGGCTTCGGATGGTGCTCACTAAACGAGTGGGAGGGTCGCCTCCTCTACGAGGTCGTCAACGTGGAGGCTCAGCACGGGAGGCGTGCCAATCCCTCCTCCACCCGTCGGCGGCGATGGTCGGCGAGATCCAAGTTGTCCTTGCCGAAATGTCCAACGAGGACTGGGCGGACCCGCGCTGGCATCCCGACAGCCACGCGGGGTGGCGCCAGTACTTCGCCGACTGCCACGCTCGAGAGTTTGCTTCTTACGAGGGACCGCCGCCAGCGCCGGCGAGGAACAACGTGCAAGGTCAACGCCTCTAGTGGGGTGTGTCGGGGCGCACACTCCCCGCCGTCCCCGAGCACATCGAGACCGGCAACTACCCTCGCCTCGAGTACCTGGCGGCGACGCCGATCTCGCTCTCCCGTCGTAGCGACGGTTCTTGGTTGCCGAGGAGGATGACCGCCTCTCGCTTCTCCTCTTTGCCAGCCTCCACCTCCCACTCCTCCGGCTCGGCGCCGGCGTCAAGCTCGCCCCTTATCCCGGTGAAGCGCGAGCCGCCTTTACCACCGCCGCGGTCCGTGTCGGTGTCGACGCGCACGTGCACGCGCGGAATCACCATCAACGAGTCTTGGGCTCCCTCCCCGCCGCGCGGCCACCTTTCCGTGGTCCGGTCCAAGCTCGAGCCGGTATGCGCGCCGAAGGACGACGAGGACGCATACGCCCTAAGGATGGCGATGGAGGCGTCCCTCAACGGCGTCCCCCCGATGGGCCTCCCCGAGGCTCTCGCTTGGTCCAAGGAGGAGCACGAGCGCGAGGAGGAGGCACGCCAGCGCCGACTTCTGCACGCCGCCCGCCACCGTTCACGCGCCGCCCTGGTCATCCTCAACGACACCGACGAGTATGAGGCCGGGCCAAGCGCACCTCGGCGCATCGGCGACAAGCCGCCGAGCGACGACGATGGTGGTGACGACAATGACTACACAGTGTTCTATCGACACCTCTGCATGTAGTAGACCGCCCTTCCGCCAGCGAGCCTTTAAATATTTATTTTTTAAGTGTTTTAGTTAACTATCAGGTCAACTTGCCCATGTGTTGCCAATCCCCACCTATATATGAACCAATTTCGTCTAAATAGTACGGATGTCGTCTACTTTGCCTAAATAGTATGAATGTCGTCTACTTTGTATGTATTTCCCCAAAAATTGCACGAATTGCGCTTGCATTTGTACGAATTCGAGCAATTCGCTTTCGCTTGCATTTGTACGAATTCGAGCAATTCGAGTTTGCTCGTCGGCAATCCCTGGGCTCGCGTCTGGGAACATATAGGCCCACATGCCAAATGTATCACCGAATTAATGCCTAGGGGCATGCTCTAAACTGTCTAAACATATTGCGCTACCTATTCAAGGTATATGTCAAACTAATTGACTTTGATGCTTTCTTCTGTCGGGGCAACAGCTGATTGCTATGCTCGTGGGTTTTAATATGGTCACTTCAAAAAGTGAAGATGATAAAGGCTAGAAAAGGACTGACCATACAGGTACTGACTCATCAATACGGTGGCCGTCAATATTCACAAATAAAATAGGGGTGGAACTTGAGAGCAGCTCCAAAAGGCAATGGAAAGATGGCAAAAACATAAAATGTCCATAAAATAAAGAGGAAGCCCACTATATCACTTTATTATATAGATAGTATCGTACAACTACAATGGTAGCTATGAATTAACTTTCCACAGTACAGTGTCGCACTCATCAGATTCCCCTCTATAAATCAAGAGAAATAAGGAAAAAAATGATAGGTTAGTGAAGAGGCCAAAAAACTACATATAATTACATTTACAGGAATCTGATGATCTGTGGAGATACAGAGTGTGCATGCTATCCGTGAGCCTTTAGAAAGGGAAAAAAAAAAGGAGGCACAGGTAAAAACTACACTATATCACAAACAAAGAAAAAATCCACACTTATTTTGACCGTCCCTTTCATCAATCTCCTCCTGGGCCAGCTCTGTTTATTGCCAGTTTCTTGGCAATAGTGATGCACCTTGCTTTCGGTGGATGGTGTATAATTCATGTAATTCTGCAGCAGAGCAAGAGCATCTTTTGTGTACCTCTGTAAATCCACTCTTGTGGGATCATTTTCATGCAAGTTGTCCACAAGTTGGCACGTCAATCAAGCAAAAGAATTAGTTTCATCATCTGAGTCAGTCACTCATGTACTCTGGCAGAACTCAAGATCCGTGCAAGGCCGCAGCTGGGCAGCAGAGGACAATATGCCATTGTAATCGTGCTAGTTGAAGAAATATGTTGACTGGAGGACATCCTTCATATCAAAATCACCCCTCTCTGGCAATGGTGGAAATTTTAATGTAGGGAAAGATGTCTCAAAGCTCTCCAAGAGCTGCATCAAATATGCTGTGTTAACAAACTGAATGCACAGTATAGGAAAAGAACAACACAGAAAAGCAAGCTCGGCATGGTAAAGCATGGAGCGGAAGAAGCACTAAACAACAAACAATTATGATGGTTCTAAAAGACTACATGGTAAAGCATGGAGCGGAAGAAGCACTAAACAACAAACAATTATGATGGTTCTAAAAGACTACTAGGTGACAAACCAACAAGCATAGAACCGAAGCCCAATCAGCTAAGCCGTGCAGGCAAAGAGGAATATAAACCAATAAGTGCAGGCAGAGAGGAATATAAACCAATAAATGACAACGATAGATAGTGATTTAGGCTATAGTTACTAAATGGAATGCTCAATAGCTCTGTAAATAACTGAGATGGCAGAATACATACATTTTCTAAAATAGGTGCATCGTATAGTTCCACGAACTTTTCCCGAAGTATCTTGTTCATTGTGTCAACATCACAAGCGTGGGTCCAATATGAATCATGAACTCCTGCATTGATACATAAAAGCTAATACTCCCTCCGTCCAAGAATAGATGTCTTAGGTATTTCAAATCTTGAATGAATCTATATACTAAATAGTGTCTAGATTCATCCATATTTTGACAAATTTGAGACATCTATTTTAGGACAGAGGGAGTAGTAAAATACACAGACGCAGAAAAGGATCCCACAAATACTCTGATAGATAGTAAAATTCCAACCTGCAAAATGTAGGCCCTGTCTTTTGCAAGCAACAGCAGTCATCATCATATGAGAGCCATCAAGGGAGTGTACAAAGTTTGGAGGGAAAGCAGTCCTCTGCCGCTTCACCATAACCTAGTTTAGGGATACACGTTAAGTAGAGTCTCCAATAGATCTATCAGATTCCATTTAAGTACAGAGTCCTCAATGGATCTATCAGATTCCAAAAAGTATGGATAATGGTACATTATAAGTGACAGTGCTATATGAGGAAAACAAAATGTCCGACGGCTCCAATAATGTGATGCTCAAATCATGCAAACAAAATTCAATTACCAACTTCCTGCCGAAAAACCATTCAGCAGCCAACACCCTACTCTCAATAAGATGTCCTGAACATATACATGTAAAGAGGGCATACCTTGTCTGTTTCTCGTTGAAGGGTCAGGACTTGTAAAGATGTTTTGATCTACAAGAAAAACATGAAGAATGTCACTTCTTATTAATAGTTAGTCAACAAAAGTAACACATTTAATTCCTTTGGAAGAATGTAGTCACGATAATCAAGAGAAGGTGAGGAAACAATTATACTGAAACACCTACAAGATGCCTTCCTAGTTTGCGATATGGTTGAACAACTGGAAGTCCAAGAGGGGTCGTCCATCTCACAGGTTCATTTTCACAAGCAATTACCTGTCAGACAAAGAAGATGGACCACTGTTCAATATCCATGGTCAAAAAGGCCAATCTGTTTAGAGACAGAAATTCGAAAGGACAATGCAGGACAGCTTGACCATCAAAAAAGAATGTTAACTGAAAGATGGCTGTAGCAGTTTGCATCGACAAACATTTTTTTAATCTTTAGATATAATCTTAAGTTGTAGGTCGTCGTCATTCTTCTAATAGTCAAGAAAGTAATTGAGTATTTATTCTACTCCCTCCGTCCTGAATTACTTGTCACAGATTTGTCTAGATATGTATATATCTACACACTAAAACACGTCTACATACATGTGTATCTAGACAAATCTGTGGCAAGTAATTTGGGACGGAGGGAATATTTTATTCATTTTCATGTTCCCAAGTTTTCCTCTCTTTCAGGCCCCGTTGTGCATAGCGCTGCCTTTTACAAAAAGTATAGACAGAAAAAGGAACATTGTATCTGCTGGGGCACTCGGCACTCACAGGATGCCAACGGAAACAAATTCTAAGATAATACGAACCCAATGTTTTTTTGCAGCATGTCAAAAAATATTGAAAAGAAAGAAACATGTCTCTCAATAACAAGTAACTTTTATTGTATTTAAATCACCTATAACTCCACAAGCCAGCAGATCAAATATGCAGCTTCATTCACAAATGAAGTTGTGATTACCTAACAATAATAGCAGTACTAATGCTACATATGAAGCAGCAAAAACATGATATTGAAGTGGATTTTCTTATGCATAATGTAAATGCAGCATCAAACATCGCCTGATATTCAGAAGAACGAAATGATACTACTGATGATACCTTGGCACAGTCTCCAAGCCAGTTCATGATACTACGAGCAGCTTCGAACATCTCACCAAGAGCTGTCAGTGTGACCTATCAAGAACAAAAACGAAACAAAAAAAAGGTGCTTTAGTTCTAGGTGTATATGCTAGGTGATGGAAAGAAAGGTTCAACAAATACGGTATTCCACCTTAGCAGCATAGCATGATGCACCAAAAAGTTCTGCGTCATCAGCAATGAATCCTCTCTCCTTTAATCTTCTTTTTATTTGTTCACGTGCTCCAACGTATGTGACACCATAGACAGATGTCATCACTGTTTGTTTTACCAATTTCCTATCCACCTGCATTTTATAATAAGCACATAAAACTTCACGTAATTTCTAAGTATCCCTTGTGGGCCTGTGAGGCATCAACTAAAAGCAATTACACAAATCAAATTGCCATGAAATAGGTAAGACACACATTATTCAGTACGTTAGATTAACACTAATTTTATGACAGCCCTTTTAGTCAACATGCTTTTATATCAACTGAATACATATATGATCTCTAGAGAAATGTCTCGGATAAACTACATTTAGCATAATAACTGAGCTAGGTTTGCGCTAATCCGAGGAGTTTCCACATAACATTTGAAATTTTCTGTTCACCATGTTGAGAAAAAGTAGGTATTGCTCAAATATTTAAAAGGATGTGTTTACTCATATATCGGTTCGGCTTTTAGCATGCAACTATCACAAACTATAAGCTGCGCTGGAAAATTTGACAGAAAGTATTGAAACTCTAGGTACAATTGCTGAATTTAGAGTAACATTAGCTGTAGAATTTACCAGGTCTCAGCTTTACTGCACACATATGTATAACTCGGAGGTACAATGTCGTCCAAATATTTATATTATGAAACATAGTATTTTCGTCATATGATTCTTAGGAGGTCAAATATGCCTAAGGACTAGCAAAGAAGCAACACCTGATCAACTAGCAGACGAGCACGTGCTGCATCAGAATCTGTAGCTGGATCGTTTTGTGCGTCTCTCCTCATAATTTCCACGACCCTGGATCACAAGTGTATGGAAATTTAACTCTAAATGACAAACTGAAGAAAATATTACACCAGTCGCATGTCAAGATGGATAAACTGGACCTGATCCTTAAATCCATATTTTTACAGTTAATTGACTTGTCAATAAGGTGCTGCCACATTAAAGATACTAAGCAGGATTCCAATAATTTCAAAAATAGGTAGATGGACATCCAGTTTATGCTTGTTAGATTTTATATCTAATATGTTTATATCCAAATTCGTTTCAGGATCCAGCTATAAATGTGAGCATATTAGTACTCCAAATTCAGTCCACTTTTTATACGAGAAGAGTATATTATTCATCTCTCAGTTGTTGCGAACATCTAGAAGTGGACCCTCAACTCCAGAGTCAGGAAACCCTGGTTCCTCAACTGTAAAAACTGGATATATCTGGTCCCTCGGACCGATCAGAGTTGTTTCGGTGGCAAAATGGCATAGTTTTGACCGAACGTCACATGGTACAGTTTTTGCCGTTGACCTTGTCACGCCATCGTCCACGTCAACTAAAGAAATCATGGACCATTAACTTGATACATGATTGATCAGGCCATGGGGAGGCGCACGCGCAGCAATCAGGATAACCTTGTACACTAAGGAATGGAAACCAGTATCTATTTGTCTTGCTAGTAAACGTGATTATGTGAATGCTTTTGATAATAAAATGAAAATAGTAGAAGTTAAATAATAATTCAAATGAAATGAGTCTACAGGAGCAACGGAAGGCATTGGATGCATCAGCATGATAGTTGTGAATTTTGAAACATGAGAAAGTGGGTGTATAAGATTACTTGGTATAGACAGGTTGAAAATGTATGGCATACAGACAACTACATAATAAAATGGAATGTTGAGTTTTCCTGTCGACAAGTTGGCAGTAAGACAGAATGTCATCTACCTGGTAGCTATTCCAGAGTAAACATCTGCAGGTTTCTCCCCAGAAACTAGGTTGACAGCAATGGCACCCAGCTGCATAAAATTGATTTACGAAGTAATTATGTATTTCACTAACCAAAACTTAAATATTCTCCATGCCAAACACAATCTTTGATAAAGGAACAACATAATAATTAATAAAAACATGAACTGACCTTATCCCTTCCAAGAGCTGCATAGTGCTGCAGGCCATTACAAGAACCATCCTGAAACAGAAAACGTTATATCATGATTCTGCTCCAGCACAAGCATATAACTCGACACCTAGCCTTACTATACAAGGTTAGGTGGGCAACTACATGGTTTAGCAACATCACCAGATATCCTCACTTCTCTTGTGTAAATGTTTTCGGGAGTCTCTTGCGTAAATGTTAAATGTTCTAGTTACAAGTTACTCCCTCCGTTCCAAATTAATTACACCGCTTTGTCTAGATACGCATGTAACACGCCAGATACATGTGTATCTAGACAAAGCTGCATCAATTACTTTGGAACGGAGTGAGTACAACATATAGCACACATGCACAAGATAACATTTCAAACACTTCTGAAAAGAAAACATACATGTGCATGTGTGAATACAATGTGCAAGTTGCAAAAGGGTGTAAAAAAATATGAATTTTGCGCAGCTTCAGAAGAAATTGGTACAGTGTATGTTCATGTTTCTTTGCCCAGAACACAAAGAAACATGTTTCCTCGCAAAATAAAAGCACGGAGTATTTGCCACGTGTATATCTATATTCCTATTCTGGATTTCTTTTCAAATTTTGGAACACTAGTCCTTTTTTCTGGAAGGGGGTATGTGGCATTGTGTCACCATAATCCGTGCCCATGCTGCTAATCATATTGTTAGGGCTCTTATATGTATGTGTCCCCATCTATCAGGATTCAGGTCCCTATATGAATATATCTGGATGTAATACTAAGAGCTTATGGCATTTTTCGCATGATATGGTAGACCAAAATTGTTAACATTATCTTCAGTTTCAGTTGTACATGTTCATTTGGATCTCCCTGTATTTAAATGGTGCATACAATGTAAAAAAAAAGCTGTCACTCATCAGTCATCACCACTTGTCAGCCTGACATGGGATGTTTTCCATCTTTGCTGAGTTGGTTACCTTGACTGCATTGATTTCCCAAAGCAGAAAATGATACTCTAGCAACTCAAAATCTGTCTGTCCTTCGAATTAACATTTACATAAGAACAGTCAGGATATTCAGTGCCATTGCTAAACCTGTAACCCATGTAACTGCCCACCTAAACTTGTCCAGCAAAGCTACGTGTTCGGTTATGTAAATCAGATTGGAGAGAGTAGCTGGGGTCAAAGAAACAGAAATTGGTAGATATAATTATATAAAGCTGCAGTGATAAGACAGACAGGAT
The DNA here is from genome assembly GCA_916181665.1 of Avena sativa. Taxonomy (NCBI): domain Eukaryota; kingdom Viridiplantae; phylum Streptophyta; class Magnoliopsida; order Poales; family Poaceae; genus Avena; species Avena sativa. The sequence continues at coordinate 426,846,578 of OV702290.1, forward strand.
ATTCGGTGCCATTGCTAACCCTGTAACCCATGTAACTGCCCACCTAAACTTGTCCAGCAAAGCTACGTGTTCGGTTATGTAAATCAGATTGGAGAGAATAGCTGGGGTCGAAGAAACAGAAATTGGTAGATATAAAGCTGCAGTGATAAGACAGACAGCTAGAGGGTGACATGAGAGAAATGGGATAGTTTAGTTTAGTCTTTGCTTGCTTTTAAAGAAACAATCCCTCCTTAAGAGAAAGAAAATCCTTACCAAAATCAAATAACTAAATCCTAACAGATTAAAACTTCAACTAAACCAATCTCAAACAAAACCTAACTCTTAAAACATATGTACATCCTTCGTGGACTCAATGTGTATGTCCTTCCTGAACCAGACTGTTGCTCTGCCATGAGCCATGACATGTTTGGTAGAACTCAGAAACCTTATCAAACTAGTTCACATGGGCGGCAAGAAAATTCTTGCTCTTAAGATAACCATGCACTTAAGGTTTATTTGCACATCATTTTGTCAAGTCATGCTCACGAATAGTTAAAAAAATTATACAATAATTTTGGCATCAGTTATACTTTTCTGGAAAGCATCAAAGTGTGCCCTTGTTATATACTTTCAAGGCACGAGAAGCAAACATGGCTAACTTTTTCTAGCCTAGCAAAGCAACATGGATAATTGACTAAACATGACAATTACTGCTGGAAACAAATGAGATCGTGAGAAGCAGAATGATCTAACATAGACAAAATATCAGTACCTGGTGCACAGGAACATGTGAGATCATTGTTTCTGGAGAGGGGCTTCTTAAAGCTTCAGCAATATCCATGCAAACAGCCAGGCATTGGAATGGATCCTCTGCCTTAAGCCACCATCGCTTGCCTTCAAGAGGCCTATCAGCTGAGTCAAATATGTCCTCCAGGTGATTCTCAGTAAATGCAATTCGACCATCGTAGGATAACTTATCAACACCTCCAGCATACAAATTTGCTAGGTGTATCTTCAGCCAGCGCAAGCCTGATGCACCAAGTGGTCGACCTTCAGAAAACTCCAACACTCCACGACAAAGATCTGAACCCAAGTGATTAAGGTAAGGATGCATTGGATAAGCACGGCCTCTAAAATCAAGGTTGTGTGGGTAGTAAAACCCAACTTCTTCCTTCATTTTCCGAGCTACCTGTTACCAACAAGGATACATCAGATGAACAGTAAAGGTTGAGCGTGTTATGTCCAGCTCAATCATTAACAATAGCAAGACCCCTTATAATCGCTTACAGCGAGTTTAAGCTCTACATCACATCTCTGGGAATGCCTTTCACTATTCTCCTTCTTGGCTGACCTCATGTTCCACCTCCACTTCTTCAGCTCAGTTTCATCTTCAGTGTCAGGCTTATCTGGTAGGGAAACCTACATGAAACAAAGTTGGCATGTTAAACAATAATGCCTTAAAGTCTTCATAAGATGAAATCAAGAGAGAGAAAATGATAGCTCACATCAGCACGATCAACCAAGTCAGCAAGTCGACCACCACTCGACCATACTCTGTCAACAATACTAAGAACCTTTTTGTTGACCCTCCACTTGGTGCTCCCAAGAGTATCTAAGGCCTGGAACCGAAAAGGAATCAAAAGATGATATCACTAGACCAAGATGCTTAGCAAGAATAACCATGAGAAGCAGCTTTTGTAAAGCACCAAGTGTGCTAGAAAAGGATCCCCAATATTTCAATCATAACTATCCATCTAATCTGCAGAGAAAATATAAACATGAGGCAAGAGAATACCTCGAAAATTGGTTGCATCTGTTCCTTTGGAGTCCTTTTTACAGCCTCCCTTTGTTGCCTAGCTCCGTGGGTGCGCATGACATAGGATGGCAAAAATAAATGTGCACCCTTGTCATATCTGTAGAAATTGATGTTAGTTACTTATATCCCCTAACATTTACTGGATGGCACTCCTAACTTCAAGGCATGATGTTATGAAAAAAAAGGGATAACTTTGCGACTCGTCAGTGTTATAGAAGTAATAATCTAACAGAGTAGCACCCACTATTATGAACCACACACTGAACTAATTGAGAAGGGGGGTCATTCTGATCAGTGATTACACTCAGCAACAGTGTTATGTAACCTAGCACACTAGAAGCACAGCTGAGCTACCTAGCAACATAATTAGTTTCAGCCAAGTACAACACATATATGCAAAATAACTGTGAGCAAAATGGATAAGCAGTACCAACCCAGTCCAATTGATTGGCGGAATCAACATAGGCATGTAAGGTATGACCATATGCTTTGCCTGTTACAGAAAATATTTCCATGAAGAAAATGTGACATTATGGGGAAAAAATCGGACGAAGAGAATCATTGCAAATGTAACAGAAAGGATGACTCACTGTTCTATCTAGGCCTTGTCGAACCAGTGGATCACACTTGATCACACCAAATCGTCGACTTTTCCTGTTTAAGTACAGGGCATGAGAGAAAGCATATGTTAGAACTGAGCAGCACTGCTCTTGGGACAAGAAGTATTAAGTAAGAGTTGACATGATTACTGTTGTTCTCTCGCCACAGTTCGCATTTCATGTGTGAAAGCAGGTCGGATTTCAGGTGTACTATCTGCAGATTGGCTAGCAGGTGGTTGTATATGAGCTGTTTCAATCAATATCTCAATCAAACGGCTACCAACCTATAGAACAGCAAAAGATGATAAAAAAATATCATTAGTTGAAGAAGCAACACATCTATCATCACACAATAAGAAAATGCATACTTTTGCATGAGCATCTTGACCCCATGGCCTGGTGTTATCTTGCTTCTGCACTATACTCCTTACTTGCCGTAACTTCTGCTTTTTCATCAAATCAGTGACTTTCTTTCTTAGGCGTTGTTGTTCTTTGGCAATATCTGAATTCTCTGCTTCTACTACTTTATCCACTTCTTTTTCTTTGGGGCTCTTTTTCTTTGTCTTCTCTAGAAATTTGTGGATTCGAACCTGGTCAAGTACAAAAGGAAAAAACATTACCATTGCTCGTTAGCAGTTTATACTTCATTTAACTGTTGTCACCATAAGTGGTGCAATGGCAGAAATAAATGCCAAGTTAACAACTGACTGAAAATTAATGCAAACACCAAATATATGCAAGGAAATTGGAGTTAACAAAGGCATTTCTTTCCGTCCCAAGAAAAATGAAGGTGCGTCTTTATGGCACAATGTCAACACATGTAAAAAAAATGGTTCAAGGTTCATACTTAGAATGGTGTATTCAAAGGGAGTACACGTAACAGTTGGATTATCGATGCTCCAGTGACGTACTTGATATCAGAAAAACACAGACATCATTCCCAGTTAGAGAAGAAAAACTAAGATAAGTGTATTTTTCCATTTTGAGAGGTCAAATTACTACCAACAACAGTAATGATGCCTAGCCCTAAACCACTCCAAGTAGGTCTTTGGTCAATCAAAGTCATCTATATATGTCTCGACACCATTTCCACTATATATTTACATAACCTCTTTAAAGGCCGTCAGATTCAGAACTAAAAACTATTTCCAAATCTCATCATTTATTTATTATTAAAACTTCAACTGTACAAAATATTACTTGGATTTATTTATTTTGGCTCCAGACGTACCTAGTCACCTACATGTTCCAGTGACCCAGAGTACATGGGGTATAATGTTTATCCTCGGTGGTTCAGACATATATAATGCCATATACTTACCCAAAAGAAAAAAATAAACTGATAGTTTCAATTGATGTCATCCTCTAATGAATAGGTGCTCAGCACAAAATTATTAGAAATCCAAGAGAAGCTATTTACTAATAAATAGGTCATTTTTCGAAGTTAACTGATACTAAAGAACAATGAACCCAACCTCCAGCAGACTGCAACCTGGTGGTCACTTGAGATCAGTAACAACCGTCACCGCTAATTCGCTGAGGTAACATCCATTTTTTGAATGCAACCGCGCAAGTGGAAACAAAATAAGAAACTCATGTCCGACCTGAGTCACGTACCTCATGCTCGACTGCTTCACCAATCTGGCACGCAGCCTGGATCACGCGGACACTTCCGTCGCCGCTGCCAGTCATAAGCAGCCCCATGAGCTTGTGCATGGTGATGACGGCCATCATGTCAGCCGGAAGCAAGTTAAAATACGGGGCGTGGGAGGCACGCGTCCCACGCTCGCCCACAAGCTCCTGCTCGGCGATAATCCTGTCCCTCAGTGGCTCGAACCAGCCGAGGAAGAGTGACTTGACATAGGGCAGGTTGGGCGCCAGCTTATGCTCGCACATGTCGGCGAGCAGCTCGCGGTACTCCTTGGCGGCCTGCTCCCATGCCTCGGTCTCGATCTTGATTTGCCGCCGGCGCAGCGCCTGGTATTTGGAGCAGGTCATCCCGTGCTGCGCCGCCGCCTCTGTCACCAGCTTCCCCCGCCCACGCCCTCTCCTCCGCTCCTTCCCAGCCTCTCCTGCCGCGGTTGGTTTGGGGTCCACGCGGACGATCTCCTCGAGCGCGTGGTGCGGCTCGTCAACCTCCTCGGAGGAGACGGCCTCGGCGGCCGCCGCGGCGGAGGACGACGCGAATCGCGGGGGATGTTGCCCCCACAGGAGACGCGGGGGAGGGAGGATCCCGGTGGCGGCAGTGGGGGCGGGAAGGAGTAGGCGGTGGAGGGGAGGAGGGGGAGGAATCTGCGGAGCGGAGGCAGAGAGGAGGGCGGAGGCGAGGCGGCGGGAGGGTAGGCGGCGCCACATGAGGGCTAGGGCTTTGGGGGGGTAGGAGGAGGACTGGAGAGGGAGGCGGCGGCGACGGGGAACTGGCTATCACGGCGGCCGGAGTTGGGGCGGGGAGCATCAACTGGAGGGCGCGGGGAAGGGAGGGAGAGACATGGGGAATGCGGGGATGTGGCGCCGCCGCCAACGCAGGAGAGAGAGGGGGGTGGGCGAGGGGGCACGCCGACTTTGGGTTCCGGCTTAAACCCTTGCAACCTGAGTCGTCCGCTGGGTAGTTGATTTTTGGGTTTAGGGATGGAGATCGTTTCCCCACGTCTCTCGCTTCCCTTTCCACGAAACTTGTACATTACACAATTTTCATGGTCTCCTCTATTGCACTTCAACTCCTTTTTTTTTTCTTGATTGAGGGGTATTGCACTTGAACTCCTGTTTAACCGACTTTTACATATGTACAGAAGTTCAAAAACAACAACGCTACTGTCCACAATGGCAAACTTCCCTTTAGGGGTTGCAACATGTAGAATTTGGCTAGGTCTCTGCAAACATGTTGCTTCAAGTAAGATGGAAATTCTTGAACAAAGTAAAAGACATCGACAACTCTCATCGTGCAACCACTGCTTTTACATGTGTCCATACAATAAGCGAACTAGGGGGTATGGCCATGCCCTTTACTCCCTGAGCTTGCTCCTTCCCACAAGGGTCATTGCCAAGGTGCGGCTTTCTTACTTCCCTTCCATGAGTTTCATTGTCGCAATAAAGAGCCTTCTTAAGCGTGGTGTGGAGATGAATGAAGTGATTCCAGTCGAGATGTGCCCTAGAGCACTAGGGGTTTCTCACTTGTTGTTTACAGATGGCACCTTATTGTTCTTTCAAGCAAGACAAGAGCAAGCTGCAAAAAAGTTGAGTATTGTTGACACTCATGATCTGCCTACTGGGCAGTTAATCAACCGAGACAAATGAATGCTCCATTACTTTCGATGATCAATGGCATGTCAACATTCATGAGCAAGTTAAAGGAATTCTCCAAGTACAAGTAGATGGGGGCGCATGCACAAAGGACAGTTCTCTAATTTGCAAGAACAATTAATGAAAAGGATTTTGCAATGGGATCATCCATCTTAAGGGGGTAGGAAATTTTAATTAAAGTGGTTGCTCAACCAATAAATACCAACTTATCTTATGGGGGTTTAAGTTTCCCGTGTCAGGATGATTTAACACGCATGGTCGAGAACTTTTGGTGGAAATCAAAGGAAGGAAAAAAAGAAAGACTTGTTGGAAGTCATGGGACCATATTACAAGGCCCAAAGCTTGTGGATGACTAGGATCATGACTTCAAGGTCTTTAACCAAGCACTATTGGGGCATCAAGCTTGGCAATTGATCTTGACCCCAGATAGATTATGTGTTGGAGTACTTAAATCAAGGTATTACCCATCAGGGCAACTGCAAGATATTGTGTTCACGGGCAATAGTCCATCAATCGTGGCAGGCCATAAAATGTGGCTTCAATCTCTTAAAAAGGATTAGTGTGGGCATCGTGTGAGGGTTTGGAGGGCCCTTGGATCCTAGGCCTCACTTTTACAGGCCTCTATCCCTACAAGGCGACTACTGAATCCGTAGAGTGTCTGAGCTGCTAAATGATTATGGTGCTTGGAGCATGGATCTATTGGGAATACGTCCAAGAGACAATATTTGTGGATCTTGCAATAGATCCATTTATTACTTTCCTTTTCTCTTGTTTTCTCTTTCCTTTTCTTTATCTTAAAGTCTATTGCAAGATTCTCAAATAACTTAGTTGACCAATTGTGGTTAACAATGAATTATAGTATCTCATGTCCCCTTTTTAGCATATTTTCCTTAGTCATTTGTCATACCAAACTAAATCTCTCCCTCAAAATCAAATTTTAGCAATTAAAAACACTTATTGATTACTTGATTATATTCATTGTATTGCCCTTTGTCGGGGGGATGACCCCCGGGTAGGCCAAGACGGGACCAACCGGCCGGCTCCAAGGAGCTCATGCCGTCTGGGCCCAAATCAAGGAACCACAGCCGGGTGGGATCCCCCACCCGGTCCGCATTCAAGTTTCAACCAGTGTCGAAGGGAAGACGATGATAACAACTACCCTCGCCAGGTGGGAAACTACCACTCTTCACCATAGAGCCGGAGACCAAGCACAACAAGAGGCGTCGCGAGGCGGAAGTGAACGCAATCGTTCCTCCCGTTCCCCAGTACCTCAACTGGTCGGAGCAAGAAGTTGCATGGAGCCGAAAGGACCAGCCAGCTGAGCTGCCTCACCCAGGCACCTACGCGGTGGTTTTGGATCCTATCATTGTCTCCCAGAAGCATTCCTGCAGATTCTCCCGCATCCTCGTAGACGGAGGGAGCAGCATCAACCTCCTGTACCGCAGCTCGCTCGACCGGCTCGGTATCAGTGAGTCGCAGCTAGGGCCGTCAAGCACCTCCTTCCACGGAGCCGTCCCAGGCCCGTCACACTCCCCCATCGGAAAGATCCGGCTGGACGTCATCTTCAGCACGGAGGATAACTTCCGCCGCGAGCCCATCTGGTTCGAGGTGGTCAACCTCTGCAGCCCGTACCACGCAATCCTAGGGCGCCTGGCACTCACCAAGTTCATGGCGGTGCCACATTACGCGTACCTCAAGATGAAGCTACCAGGGCCCAAAGGTGTCATCACCGTGGTTGGCTGCTACAGACGGTCTGTGGAGTGCGCCACAGACGGATCCAAGATAGCGGAAGCCATGATCATCGCGGAAGAGAAGCGCATAATCACGCAAACATGGCGGCCCTGTAGAAGGACATGACGGCTGGCGAGCCCAAGCCGGCCGGAGAAGCACAATTCAAGCCATCCAAGGGCACGAGAAATATCCTGTTGAACGAGGCCGAGTCGGACAAGTTCGTCCTGGTCGGAGACGGCCTTAACAGCAAATAGGAAAGCGCGCTTGTCGACTTCCTCCGTGAGAATCGGGATATCTTCGCATGGTCCCCCAAGGACATGCCAGGTGTTCCGAGGGAACTCGTCGAGCACTCTTTACATGTCAGGTCGGATGCAAAGCCGGTCAAACAGTCACTACACCGCTTCGCGGAAGAAAAAAGAAGAATCATTGGTGAGGAGATCACCCGGCTGCTCGCAGCCGGATTCATCATGGAGGTTTTCCACCCAGAATGGCTAGCAAACCCCGTACTCGTGCTGAAGAAGAACAAGACTTGGCGCATGTGTGTTGACTACACCAGTCTGAACAAGGCATCCCCAAAGATCCATTCGCCCTGCCAAGGATAGACCAAGTGATCGATTCCACGGCCGACTGCGAGCTGTTGTCGTTTATGGACGCGTATTCCGGCTACCACCAGATCCAGCTGAACCCCGCTGATCAAATAAAGACAGCATTCATCACTCCTTACGAAGCCTACTGCTGCACCACAATGTCGTTCGGGCTGAAAAACGCCGGAGCAACATACCAGCGCTGCATGCAGAAGTGCTTGTAGACCTAGATTGGCAGAAACGTACACGCCTACGTCGATGATGTGGTGGTCAAGATCAAGGAGCACCAAACACTCCTTGAGGATATGAAGGAAACATTCACCAACCTCCACCGGTTCCAGATGAAGCTGAACCCGGAGAAGTGCGTGTTTGGCGTCCCAGCCGGCCAATTCCTCGGTTTTCTTGTATCTGAGCGAGGAATCGAGGTGAACCCGGAGAAGTTCAGCGCAATCGAGCGCATGAGCCACCCAAGAACTTGAGAGATGTCCAGAAGTTCACCGGATGCCTGGCCTCCCTCAGCCGGTTCATTAGCCGGCTGGGCGAGAAAGCACTCCCACTGTACCAACTCATGAAGAAGCCCGACAAATTCGTCTGGACATCACAGGCGGATGAAGCCTTCCGCGACCTCAAGCGCATGCTCACCTCACCACCTATTCTGGCAACACCAACAGCAAAAGGAACCCATGTTGATGTACATCGCAGCAACCAATAGGGTTGTCAGTGTGGTGCTGGTAGTGGAGAGGCCGGAAGAAGGAAAGGTACAGCCGGTGCAAAGACCGGTGTATTACCTGAGTGAGGTACTATCGCTCTCAAAGCAGAATTGCCCTCATTACCAGAAGCTGATGTATGACGTGTACATGGTCGCCAAGAAATTGAAGCACTACTTCCAAGAACATTCCATTCGGGTGGTGGCGCTAGCGCCGCTCTCGGAGATCATCGGCAACAGCGACGCCACAGGCCGGGTGGCGAAGTGGGCCATAGAGCTCGCCGCCCACAACATACAGTACGAGCCAAGAATAGTGATCAAGTCTCAGGCCTTGGCAGATTTCCTCGTTGATTGGGCAGAAACGCAGTACCTGCCGCCTTGCCCTGACTCCAAGCATTGGAAGATGCATTTCGACGGCTCCAAGATGTATGGAGGGCTCGGAGCCGGAGTGGTCATCACCTCTCCAAAAGGAGACCGGCTGGAATACGTGTTGCAGATCCACTTCCACGCGTCCAACAATGTCACTGAGTATGAGGCGCTCGTCCACGGCCTCAAGATGGCAAAGGAAATAGGCATCCGACGCATCCTATGCTTCGACGACTCTGATCTGGTGGTGCAGCAAGTGTCGGGCGATTGGGACGCTAGAGATGCAAACATGGCTCTATATCGTTTCTTCGTACAGCAGCTATGTGCCTGTTTCGAAGGATGCGAGTTTCACCATGTTCCCAGGGCAAACAACGAGGCCGCGGACACGCTCGCCCGCATCGGGTCAACAAGACAAGCAATTCCGCCCGGAGTCTCCCTTGAGCACCTGCGCAAGACATCAATCACGCTGTCTCCTGAATCCGACTCCATGATGTTGGACGCAGACCCAGGGACTGCCGGCTCCAGGACCTCCGCGACGTCTTCACCGCACCCGGGGACTGCCGGCTCTAGGACCTCCGCGATGGCCTCACCGCACCCGGGGACTGCTTCGCCGCACCCAGGGACTGCTTCGCCACACCCGGGGACTGCTGGCTCCAGGACCTCCGCGACGGCTTCACTACACCCAGGGACTGCCGGCTCCAGGACCTCCGCGATGGCTTCACCGCACTTGGGGACTGCTTTGCCGCACCCGGGGACTGTCGACTCAAAGATCCCCGTGATGGCTTCGCCGCACCCGGGAAGAGCCGCCTCCAGCCTAGTGGCTGCCGGCTCCGCTGCTCCATCCGGCCGGCCTCTGGATGAGCCCGACCCGGTCATCCGAGCAGAAGTGAATCTACTGATGCAGGCGGTGTGCGCCATCCGGGAAACACCAACATGGGCCAAGCCATTCATGGATTTCCTGGCCAGAGGAGAACTACCGGAAGAAGAGGTAGAGGCAAGGCAGGTAAAGCGTAGAGCCAGCGCATACACCATCATCAACAACGAGCTCTACAAGCGTAGTGTTGGTGGCATTTATCAGCGATGTGTGAGCCAAGAGGACAGAATCCAGCTGCTGGTCGACATCCACAGGGCGAATGCGGACACCACGCATCATCACGGGCCATAGTGGCGAAGGCATTCCGCCATGGGTTCTACTGGCCCACGGCACTAGAAGACGCCGAGCAGATCGTCAAAGCATGCAACAGGTGTCAGCGGTTCAGCCAGCAGAACCACACTCCGTCTGCAGCACTCAAGACAATTCCCATCACCTGGCCGTTTGCCGTATGGGGGCTGGACATGGTTGGCCCTTTCAAAACGGCCCGATCCGGCATGACACACTTGCTGGTGGCAGTGGACAAGTTCACCAAGTGGATAGAGGCAAAGCCAATAAAGAAGTTGGATGGACCAACGGTGGTCAAGTTCTTCACAGACATAATCACACGCTTTGGCTACCCCAACAGCATCATAACTGACAACGGCACAAATTTCACCAAGGGAGCTTTCGCGTGATCCTGTGGAGATAAGGGCATCCGCCTAGACCTTGCATATGTGGCACATCCCCAGTCCAACGGGCAGTATGAGCAAGCAAATGGCCTAGTCCTAGCCGGAATCAAGCCCCGGCTGATCGAACCACTGATCCGATCCCCCGGCTGCTGGATTGAGGAGCTGCCGGCTGTACTCTGGAGCCTTCGCACCACGCCAAACCGGTCCACTGGCTACACTCCTTTCTTCCTTGTCTACGGGGCGGAGGCGGTTTTGTCCACTGACATCGAGTTCGATGCACCCCGCAAACTGCTCTACATAGAACAACAAGCCAAAGAAGCACGGGAAGACAACATCGATCTCCTTGAAGAAGCATGCGAGCTGGCCTTATCCAGATCCGCCATCTACCAGCAAAACATGCACCGCTACCACGCCAGCCGGATCCGTAGCGTCTCGTTCCACGAGGGCGACCTAGTGCTAAGGCTAGTTCAAGACACCAAGGGGATGCACAAGTTGTCTCCGCCTTGGGAGGGCCCATTCATCATCAGTCGGGCACTTCAGAACAACTCATACTACCTCATCGATGCCCGCAAGCTGGAAAAGAACAATATGGATCGCTCAGGCGAAGAAACTGAATGCCCATGGAACGCGAGCCTATTTCGCCTGTTTTACACTTGAGCAAGAAGTGTATGTATCTTACCTTCATGTAATGAACAAGCATGGGAGCATCGACACAGTCTCGGGGACTCCGCAATAAATAAGCAAGTCACGCTGCACAAATTGGTTTTCCGGCTGCATTACTCTAACCCCAGAGCCGGCGATCCGTCTCGAGGACTCGCCGGTTGGCCCAGACGGCTGCGAGACCCACGCGGCAAAGTACTGTATGTGGTTCCTAGGGCTTCCTCTTTGGTTCCGGCTGTAGACCGCAAGCCGGCTGACAGATCCGGCAAGAGCAGAACGCTCAAAGGCCCCTACACGAAAAAGCCACGAGGAAAACAAAAACATCTGGACGTTTCGATTGCGCTCGCTCGCCCAAAGACAATGAATCAAACCTGAAGTATCGTGCAGTACGCCTACTAAGCTACCCCTTTGACTCCGGCTAAAAGCCAGCAAGGGAACAACATCAAAACTGGCCAATGCTCGCTAAGAAAAGGGCAAAGACATTGAATTTGCGCGAAACAGCGAAAATTTCAAAACTAGTAAATCTAAGATTACAGTTTGAACTTGCATATGCTTAATCAGGCAAACAACTTGTTTGTTTCTATGTTTGCATGAGCCAAAGTCCAACGACGAACACCCAAGCCGGAGGCAAATAGCTTCCACGCGACAGCAGAGCAAGTCAAGGAGCTTCGACCCGGCTGTATTCTCCAGCCGGCCTGAACCTCGAGGACTACACCCTATGGGTGCGCTAGCGCACCCCCACACAGAAACCTGCAAACAAACAACACAAAGGAGCTCCGACCCATTGTGAGTAGCCACCGATAGCATCCTGATTGTCCCCTTCAAGCCATCCCCGATGGTACTGTCGTATTCCACACCACGACACCCTTAGTGGGGAGTTTGTGCCTTGTCAATTTTGCGGAAACCCCCACATCTCACTTCCCCATGCCAAGCATAGACAAAAGCAAAATTATATGGAATATAAATAAGATGCACATTGGAAATATACTTGGAGCAGCATGAATGCTATATAGGTAGATATGGTAAACAATGCTTGAATAACTTGCATTGGTTTAAGGGATTTTGGATGCACAAGTCTTTGCTTGCTTAATTTCTTGGGCTAGCAAAAGGGATGTAGTTGACCAAATACTAATCATTTATTAATAGAAAATATCAACATAAAGTTAAAACATCTACGAAGTAAATAACAACTTAGCACTAAATAAGACACTTGCAAATTATCATTGAAAGAGCATGTGTGCCCCACGTGTGGTTTTGGTAATTAATGACAATCTCTATGAACTAATGTTTGCATTGAGTTACACTTGCAGAAATTGTCCTTTGGCATTTCTTTGACCATGTATTGGCTTCAAGGTATAAGAAATGAAGAAGAAGAAGAAGAAGCAATGTCCAAGGACTTTGGGCCTATTGGAATCATGTTAAATAAAGAAGATGATTCAAGGTTGATCATGGGTTAATACTCAAGAAGAAATAAAGTTGTGCAAGTTCAAGATGCGCCATCTCTAGAAGATCACATGCTTGATGCTTACCATCCTCGGTGATCATAGATCTATGAAGACAATCTCAAAGAAGAGGTTTCCCCATGGTGTATAGGAGAGCAAGTCATAAGTCTTCATTAAGCGAGCAAGAGCAAGAGAAATCAAGAAAGGTGTTCCTTCTTAAGGAGGACTAGATCATCTATATCAAGCTCAAGTGGTATGCTCAAGGCAAAGGTATAATATTGATAGGTTTTCACTTTTGTCGGTCTCATGTTGTTAGTTGGGAGACTGGGTTTAGGATAGATAGTCGTACTATAAAGAGGGGCTCTCGAGTGAGTAACTCGATCGTATCTTTCGGAGAGAGCTCAAACCTTTGCATACTTAGCACCATCTTTATCAATTGTTATTTATATATTATCCAATTGAGATTCTAGAGCATGTGGTAATCTTCACAACAACCTCTAGTTCATAAAAATGGATTTCCCTTGTATATCTTATTGCATTTTTTATCTTGCGGGTTTTCCGGCTCCGCACCTTGGGAGATATCTCACATATATACTTGATATTTTCTCCCTTGGTGGTATCCAATATTTCCATTTTTTGTTGTATGCTACTTGTTTGTATCTTTCCAACAAAATTGGTTTCAACCTAATCGGAGTTTTCAAGGTCAAGTTATTGCCTTTTGCATTTTGAAGGTTTTACCAGTTTGTCTCCTTTAGAGAGGTCAAACCTTCATCTTGTGGTTTTCTCTACGTGGTTGTACAATGATGTTTATCTGGATTATCTTGTAGTGCTTGTTGTCCTCTTCGAAATGAGCCTAAGATCATTAGCATAGGAGTCCGGATGCAAAAGTTATTATCGTTTTTGTACTGAGTGTCCCGTAGTACCGAAAATCCGGTAGTACCGGGAAAAAGTCCGGTAGTAGCGGGATTACCCGCAAGAAGTGTGTTTGGCAACCCGGGAACCCCAGGGACTCTGGTAGTGTAATTCCCCGGCATTTAGGGTTGCATAAGAGAGTGTGTGCATTTTCTTTCATGCATAAGAAAAATCGAGGAATTTTCGAACAAAACTAAAATCCTAGAGGGATCAAGGTTTCTCTCGCTTTGATGAATTAGAGTTTAGACCATCTTAGCGAGTGCAATAGATTTTGACAAGATATCTAGGTATTTTGTATATATTAGGGAGAATGAATTCAAACTAGTATTTGAACTTTGAATTAAGGTTTGAATTGGAGATTTAAATTTCAAATTAAATGCTTAGGAATTTGAAATTCTAAATAATTGTTAAATAACAGATATTATAATATAAATGAAATGAGGATTATTGAATAACATTATATGATATTACAATAATATCAACAATAAAAATAATAAAAGTATTAATGGATTTATTTCCATATAACAATCTCACAAATCATTTATACAAGTAAGTAAACAAGGAAAGGTAAATTACAATAATATTAATAAAATAATTCTTCATTACAAGAATATACTAGTTACATTGTCTTTACAAAAGATTCAACAAGAAAAATTACAAAAGCATTAAAAATAAAAACCCTAGACTAATTCCTCTTATCCTTGTTTTGTACTTCATTCCTGCAAAAATAAAAAATAAAACAAAGAGAGATATCATGAGGGGTTCAAGTTTAGTGATCTCAGAATTCTAACAGAGAGTTGCACTATTTAATAGCATCACTAAGCAGTAAAAGGGGCCAATTAGCATTTGTTATTATCTTTAGATTAGCCTCAGTACAACCTCATAGGTAGGGTAAAGTTTCACCGAGTCAGAAAAAGTCAAAAGATAAACAGACAGGAAATATCTAGCTTTCACACGAGTTGATCCACAATAGTGCAAGAAGCACACGCAGATATGCACGTTTGTGTGCTATCAACCTAGGGCAATAAAAAGAGAGAGATAAAAGTTCAGCCGAGCAGTAGAGAAAGCTTCTCTACTGACCATCACTCACAACACCACGAGTAGCAAGAAGCACCACACCACCACCACTGGTAATCACCAGTTCATCCACAAATCTCACCATCGAAAATCAACCACAAAAATCTCCACTCAGTCAACCAGACAACAGTTCAGCTATGGTAACATAAGGAGGGGAGGTTTTGGATTGGATCAATGACAAGTCAACAGCTTAGGAGGAGCAGACCAGCTAGCATCATGAGCTCAAGAAGAAGCAGATCAAGCACAAGGCCAAGCATTAGCAGTAGTTGATCAAGAACAGCCAGCCAACCTCAAGCAACAACAAGTTTTAGCAATCTTCACATTATCAGGTTGTTACCCATCACTAAGATCATCATTTAGTATCCTTATCAGCATATATATAATACAAAAGAGAGACATGATATTAGAACAAATATTTCTCCCAGTCCTACATAGAAGTGATATGTAAAATCTTCATCAAGAATGATAAGGCACTAGTTAGTATTTATCCTTAACCAAAATCATGTGTCTCAGACTATGCATCATTGGTAGTTAAGGTTGAAGCTTTAGTTAGTCAATGCAATAATAGCAGATCATGCTGAAATGGTCCTGTTGTTGGACACATTCCAAATGAGTGCACCACAACAACAAGAATAGCAAGCAGAAGCCATTATTGGCATTGACATGATTCAGACCAGTAACAACACCATGGGATTCTATGCAAACGAGCAGCGGGTCTATTTATATCACTTCCCTAGTTAAATAACTAGGAATCATCTAAGTGTCACACTTTTATATGGACACGTAAAACCAATAAGTAATAGTAGTGGCAAAGCATATTGACTGAGGATAAATCATCCTCTTAGGTAGTACTCCTAGGAAACATTTCCAACCATTTGTCACTTTCAAGATTGACAGGAGCAATTCCAACACACATTCAAAACCACCTTGGTTTGAATTCATATAATCACCTATAAATCATCTTCCTAGATACCAATATCCAGGAATCATCTTACAACTATCATATTGACAGTAATGACTACAGAGCCAAATCATTTGCATATCTAACTCTCCAGAAAATTCTACAGAGAAATCAAATAATTTCTCTAGTTTATTTGGAATCATATATATCTATATTTCATTGCTATCTTAGCAATACATAAATACATCCCCACTGTTGCTATCTTACAAGTACATAAATACAGCCCACTAAATATCTGATGTAGTAAAGCACAAGCCAATATCAAGGTTACGTATCCATAACTCCAGTCCAAGGTTCAGGAATCCAAATAAACATTTGAATTTATTGTTGGAAATATGCCCTAGAGACAAATAATAATAAGGATTATTATCATATTTCATAAAGTTTATGATTAAGTTTTATATCATGTTATAACTGTATTGAGAAGAAACATCAATACACGTGTGATATATAAACAACCAGGGGTTCCCAGTGAAACTCTAGTCACTGATTCATTGGTCAATAGATGATCAAGGTTTCCTGATCATGTGGCATTTATGCTAGTTGGAAATAGGATCAACTCATTCTGAGAATGAGATGATGAACCAATACCCAACCTAAACATCGTGACCCAATCATGTCACGAAGTTCAAGTTATGATGATTAGAATGGATCCTCGTAGACTATTCCTTAGACCGTGAGGTTATATCAATCACTGTCTCCCTAGAATGATTAGATAGCATCAAACGTCACTTGGTAATATAGTGAAAATAAAGGTGTGTTCAGGTATTCGGAGGAACCGTAGAGGCAATATATGCCAAGAGCGAGATTTGTCCGTCCACGTGATAGAAAGATACTCTAGGGCCCACTCAGAGAAGTTATATCCAATAGCTGCGCAGCGTGTGATTTGATCACAAGGATATCACTTGTCGGAACGAGTCAAGTAGCATTGTTCGGTAAAGAGATTGAACACGATATGGTGATGTCATTGATCAGATCTCGGGCAATGCAAGTATCGAGAGACAAAGGGAATAAGACACGACTATCTCGGTTCAAACGACGAAAGATCTTCGTGGAATGCACAGGGGTCACATGGACATCCAGGTCCCTCTGTCGATCATTGGTCCGGGAGTGTCCCGACCATGTCTGGAGTGTTCCCGAACCATGGGGTATCACGCTTAAGGGCTTGATGATGCTTAGAGAGTGTTTATAGGATCGGTAGAATCGCCGAAGAAGAGAAGAGAGAAAACCAGAAGGGTTTCGGTAATTCCGGAGGATATCCGGAGTGGAAGTGGAAGGTGTTCCATAGCCATGGAGATTGAATAATATATGAATGAATATTAAATATCGATTTAATCATTTATTCATAATTATTTAATAAAAGAGAAAATCAATTAAATGGTCAAAAGGCTTAATGGGCCAATTCCGGAGGGAGAAGGGCCCATGAGGAAAAGGCAAGAGGAGAGAAGGGGCAAGGGGGTGGCCGGCTAGGCCAAGCCCCCCTCCCCCCCCCCCGCGCGTGGGGCCCACTAGGGTCGGCCGGCGGCTGCCCCCTCTCCCTATCCTTTAGTGCCACCGTGGGACTTTGAGGGAGGTAGTACCTCCCCTCCCCCTATATATAGTGGGGGTATTTGGCTAGATAAATACACACAATATTCAAAAAAGGTTTCCTCTCTTTTGGGGAGACCTCCAATTGATATTCTCTCTCTCTCTCTCCTGTGACCGTGGTCCCAAGTTCGAACTGCGCGAACGAGAGACATCTTCACCGCAGAGCGCCGTCGCGCTACGAGATTCGGATCCAGGAGCTCTACTTCTGCAACTGCTGCTGGATCAGGGAAGCGGGAGTCATTGTCAGGCACCGGACGTGTGTAACTCCCCGCGAGGTGTCACACTTGAGGCACTCAAGTCGTTGGAACCACAGGAATGCAAGGACTTCATCACGACCTTGAGGTCGGCTTCGGCTCGTCTACATCAACCATGCTCTCCTGAGCGTTGACAACACTTTTCAGTCTTCAAGGGTAAGTTCGCGAAAAGCCTCTCCCGTTACTACATTACTAATAGATAGGTCCTGGTAGCATCAGGGGTTCAGGGGCGTAGGGTAAATTTTATTGTTTTCATACGCAGAACCCCTACATTTATCAGCATATAAAAGTCGGAGTCAGAGGAGCCTAAACCTAGAGTTGAGCACGAGATCATCTGACAAACTAGCCACCAATAGATAATCACTACCAATCATTGGAACACTAGA
The DNA here is from genome assembly GCA_916181665.1 of Avena sativa. NCBI lineage: Eukaryota > Viridiplantae > Streptophyta > Magnoliopsida > Poales > Poaceae > Avena > Avena sativa. The sequence goes on from OV702290.1 coordinate 426,864,480, forward strand.
AATTGACCAAATTGAGCATCAACTACTCAATATTTTCACAGAGGGACATCCTTGTGATCTATACTTGAGGAAGGAAGAACCCTAGTTCATGGTAAACCCTAATTAGGGTGAAATACAGCAATACAGAAAGACATAGAGAGAGGGGGATGAGGAGGGGAGAGTTACCCGAGGGCTTCGCTCAGCAAGAAGAGGAAGCAGAGTTAGCGGTGACAAGGGCACAGCGGCATGAAGAGCACTGAGGGCGCTCCAACGTGCGTCGAGACGTACCCACAACAGTCGTTGAAGAAGAGGACTGTAGAGGGTGACCACCACACCGCTAGAGCACCAGAGCACCTCTATGAGGTCACCGGAGCACGACACCGTGGGGAGGGCCAGAACCCTAATTGCCAGTGTGGGGTTAACGTGGCCAAGCGAGAGCTTATGTGACGAATCAGCTAGGACTAATCGACGCAACGCCATGCGCTTGGTCGATGAGCACGACGGCGGCAACTGGAATGGCCAGAGCCAGTCGGAATTGAAGGGCGACGGTGGTGGCGCCACGGCAGCGCCAGAGAGAGGAGAGGGATGAGCAAGTGAATGAGTGAACACGAGAGGATAAGGCGGGCCAGGTGCGTGTGTCTGGGCTGGGTTGGGTTCAACCCAACCTAGTGAGCCAGAGTGGGCCAGGGTGGGCTGAATAGGCCGGGCTAGGATGGCCCATGATTCCAGTCTAGTTACATAAAGAAATACAAAATCTTAATAAAAGTACAAATTCCAAATGTACCCCTAAGAGTAATTAAGCTCTAGAAAAATAAAAAAATCCTAAAAATACATATGATACCTCTAAATGTTCACAAAAATATAAGCTATCTAACTAAAATACTAACTTGTCTTTTGAAATGGTAAAACTTAAACTGATTATTTAGAAATCAATAATTCCTTATGGACTTTTATAAAAATAAGGATAATACCTAAAAATAATTAAAAATCATTTTTAAGATCTTGAGTAAGCATATTTTACTAGAAAATACTAAGTATATTATTTCGAAAAAAATAAGATTTTTAAAGTAATAAATCCTTATCTATCTATTTTGTTAAAATAAAATACTTGTTTTGTCATATGATAATTCTTCAAAATTATTTCCTACGTAAGAAATAATCATATGTCCTTATAAAATATTGCAATCTGAAAAAGAATCCTTTAAGTCTAATTATGTGAGTAGAACATACAAAGAAAGTTAAATTATCCATTATATCATAGATAAAGTCATAGTAGGAAACATTATGTTCAACAATGTCACTTTTAGACATTTATCAGTAATCCAAGTTAAAATATGTTATTCCAAAGAATCATATTGATTTATTTACAAATAAAAACTCAAACAACATATATATTTGAGTCCATAGTTACATCAACTTAGTATTTAGGTTATTGAACTTGATTATGTAATATTTCCAATAATTACACATAAATGTAAGGTATTCACTTAGAAGTTAAACCATATCATCCACTTACATTTACGATGGATGATTTTACATCTTTGATTATGCTTAGGAAAACCCTAGAATTTAGTAGTGCCATAAACATTATGTCTTAAGTCCATTTATAATTTTATAGTTGACTTTGGTATAATATACAATAAACAAGAAGTATAATAACTCAAGATCATTGTACTTTGAAAATACACATAGTCTAAATCCTTGTAGTTTCCAGAATTAACTAACTTAACATAAATAATATTTTCTTCAAAAGTTATTCTTTTTTACTTCAAACAAATATATTAGTATCCATGTTAAGGTTTACCAACTTAACACAAAACCTTTTTAAGAGTTAATTACCATCAACATCTACTATGAATTGTTATTGCGCTTTATTTTCATAGCTTGTTAATTACTTTTAGAATCTTGTTTATATATTATCATGAAGTACACTTGAATGTAACACAAATCTTTCATAAATCATCAAACTCAGTCCATATTTAAACATGGGGATTTACTTTGGGATTTATACAAACTGCATGTAATTATCTATGCATAATAACATGTTGCTTCTTTAACCATTAGTCCTTACCGGACCAATGATGCTATTTTTAGATATTGGATCTTATATTGTCCTAAAGACTGTGATTCCATAATCTTGTAATCACAAATGCAAGTTCACACTTGCTCATGTCCTTTGGTTATTTTCTATCAAGTATTTGCAATATAGTGTGGTTATCACTTGCATTTCAAAAAGGTCAGAAAACTTTATTTTCGTAATGATATGATTATGGGTGATTTACCATATGGTAATGCCTTACTATTAAAGTTCCAGTGGTAAAGGAACATAATACCTAGGACTTAATAACCAATGTTGCTAGTGATTCTTACACCATATAATATGTGTTAACCATGAGATCTACAATGGCTCTAGGAAAGTCAGCTGGATCTTCTTCCTTTCGTGTGCCAACGTACGACCTTATCTGAGCTGCAGATTCCTTGCGAGGGTTTAGCACAAGGGTGGGACCCCTTAGTGCCCCGCGATACTGGTGTCTAGATCATATGTGAGGGGCTGTCAGAGGTAGGTCTGCCACTTTAGTGGGGCTACCAGGCACATGATCTGCTTATAGAGTCTTCAAGGGGTTACCAGAGTTATATCTACCTATGTGGGGGTTAATAGAGGTATTTCTGCTTGGAGGGTCATGTTGTCATGTGGGGTCACGGAAAAGGGCAGTGATCAGCTTGGGTCCTTATACCGGGCCTCATAGCAAGGAAGTGTGAATGGGTTAGCCGCTCTGATTTTCAACATGGATAAGGATCTCTCATGGGTAAAGCAATGCACCTCTACAGAGTGTAAAAAAGTGTGACATGTTACTCCCTATTTCAGGAAGGATCTACGAATGCTGCAGGGAAGGATATCCATGAAGTTCTAATCAACCTGTGAAGGCTGACGGACATAACTTTTTAGTATAAAAGCAACCTTTGAAGAAATGTTTATGAAAACCTGCATAGCCTACAACCTTTGGTCTGTGGTTGTAGTTAGTGCATCAAACACTCCTTTTTAGTGAACTTGCTGAGTACGCTCGTACTCACTGTACGGAGCAAACAATAGTGAACCTAGGAGGTGAGCTACCCTGAAGAGTTAAAGGTATCCAGTGGGGATCAGCAGAGTCGATGACTACATCAGAAGCTTTTGAAGTCAAGAGAGGAGTTTTATATAAACAAACCCCGAGTTACTAGAACCTACTTATGTAGAGCAGTGCTTTAGTAGCAATCGCAATCCATAGATATATAATAGTAGTATTCCTAGAATAGACTTAGAGTTGCTATTTCTGGTTTTCTTCTGTATAATGTTTTCCTCATTGCTTCGAGGAAGTTCTCTGGATCTTTTGTAATGTGTTATATATAATCTAAAGTCTTATCTTGGACCTGTTATGTTTTTGTTGTACCACTCTAAGGGATGTAATACTAGTGGAATGGTGTTTCATTAGTGTTAAGTCAACGACTATAGCATACTACGTCATGTAGTGGTATGTTGGGTCACCGCAGGTAGTACCGAGAAAAAGTCTGGTGATACCGGTATCGCATATTTGGGCTACAACGGTTGGATTTTGGGAGGACCTATTTAAGGGACTTCTTCCTCAATGGTTCCCCAACTCTTATTGCAATTTTCCCCTCCATTGTTGACCTTCCCAAGCTTGTTATCTCTCAATACCTCCAATGATTCTTGCATTTTCTTGAGGGAAAATAGAGAGAGGAGATCTAGATCTACATTTCCACCAATCATCTCTCCTCTAAGTGAGGGAACCCATTGAATCTAGATCTTGGAGTCTTTTATGGATTTTCTATTGTGTGCATCCTTATTATTCCCCCAATAGATTGTGTAGCTTTGGTGGAATTTGGGAGTGAAGGAATTGTTGTTGCATTAGGTGCATCGGTTTGATTTCTCATTGGAGGATTTAGTTGGTGAAATCAAGAAGCTTGTTATGATTGGGTTCTTGTAACCCTAGACGGTGTAGTGTCCTTTGTGGTGACTTATTGGGGCCTCCAATTAATTTCTGTAGCTCTACCCAAGTTAGTGTCCTTGGTGGTGATTATTGGGAGCCTCCAATTAAGTTGTGGAGATTGCCGAATCTTTTACGGGTTTGGTGACCGCCCGCAAGTGTCCCATAGTGGATCGGGTGCTTGCCGTGCAGTGGGTGCTCGGGAGAATAGGGTGAGGCCTCTTGTGGCGTTGGTGGTCCTAGTACCGCCCACCCCTCGAACGGAGACGTACTTCCCCTCAAAAGGAAGGATCTTAGGGATACATCTTCTTCTCAGTGTGTCTCTGTTATCTCTATACCCGAGCTCTTTACTTATGCTCTTTACAGTGTGATATCCTTCATTCTTGAAGTATTATCTTGCTATCACCTTATTGCTTGTCTTGCTTAGCGTAAGTTGTTGGTGCACATAAGTCTACCATAGTATATATATAGGCTTGTGCTTGACAAAGTAAATGCTAGTTTTATTCCGCATTTGTTAAGCCCATCTCTTAAAAGTTTTAAACCGCCTATTCACCCTCCTCTAGGAGGCATTTGTGTCCATTCAATTGGTATTAGAGCAAGATCTCTCTCTTTTAGGCTTCACCGCCTTGAGATTAAAGATGTCAACTATGGGATTAGTGCATGATTCCTTTTATATATTCGATGGCACAAATGATGATGTTTGGAAATTCGCATGCTTGATTATTTCCGGGGCATACACCCAAATATTGAGGGAATTCTAGATAGGGTTGTTTCTCCTCCTTTGGATCCCAAAATCAATCTTTAGAAGAGAATATAAACTCTTATATAGATGCTCAAGCTACTAAAGTGCTTATACTTGATGTGATCAATGTAGTTATTTCTTCTATCATGCCTTATCGAAGTTCTCATGAGATATGTACAAAGCTTCAAGATAAATATGGTGTGTCCAACATTATTGAGGATGATTGTATTCCCTCCACCTCCGGACGTGATGAGATCTAATCTTCTACCACCTCACCAATATGTCATTTGTCACAAGGTAATGATATGGTGAGTGGTGATAGAAATTGCAATTTGGATGGTGAGCTTACTATTGGTAATCCATCATCTATATCTCATTGCAATGTTTTATCTTTGGACCTTAACACTTCTAGCACTCAAAATTCCTTACATCCTTGTGTTGATAGTCCTTGCATATCTTGTAGAAATGGCTTGAATACATTTCATGATGATATGCTTGCTTTGTCTTGTTTCCATGATAAAAAAATGCTTCTATTTCCTCTAGTTCTTATGTTAGTAACCATGTAGAGGAAAGCTAAGATACTATGGGCCAAGACAAGGTGTTTAATGGAGCTTCAAGTAAATTCTCATCATCACCTCCTTCCGGCTCTCACATTTGCCTTATGGCTAGGGGCACAAAGGTAACTCCTCCTCTCGATCCTATTTTATCTCATGATGATGATAATGATGATGATCTTGTTTATTATGATGTCGCCCTCTATTCAAGAGAAGGGAGAGATTGTCTTTCCCATTATTCATAAAAATAAAATTGCTTGCTCCAACTTCATTGAAATTATGACTGTTTCCCTTGAGATCAAGAAACTTATTGAGGGGCAAGAGAATATCATTTTTTTTCAAAAGAATGAACATGATCTTGAGTATGCACTCGAGATCTCTTATCTAAAGAGATCCCATGAAGAAGAACAAACCACCAAGAAATCTCTCGAGGAGACTTTTTTTGTAGAATTATCTAGAGTTAAGGAAAACCATGACAGAGAACTTGAGGTGGAAAATTTTCTCGAAACTAAAAATGATAAACTTGTAGTTGCCCATGCTAAACTTGTTGAGGATTTTAAGCACCTCAAAAATGGATCTCGGGTCATTAAGAGTGAGCTCATTAAACTCACCGTGTCACATGAGCAACTTAAAGCATCATACTCAAAATAGTTTGCCAAGTTTCCCTCACCTCGTGCTATTAATGATGATGCTTGTACCACTAACTCTATTTCTTGTGAAGCATATATTTTGAAGGGTAATGTTGATTTAAAGGCTCAACTTACTTTGCTAACTAGAAACTATGGGAAATTGGAAGAAAGTCATGTTAAGCTCTCATGGAGATCTTCTAGTCTCCCATGGTAGGCTAAAGTTGGCTCATGAGGATATTATGTCAAAGGTAACATCTTGTGAGACTCATGTGGACATTAGCACTATATCTACTCAAAATGCCATATTTCCATGTGCTAGTCCTTGTAATTCATCCACTCATACTATTTCTGCATCTTGTGATGAATTACATTCCTCGCCTTGTTGCTCTAACAATGAAGCATCTACTTCCTTTGGTGTTTTTGTTGATACTAGCCATGTAGAGGAAATCAAAGAGCTCAAGGCTCAAATCACTTATTTGAAGAATGACTTGAAAAGGGGTCATAAAGGGAAGGCCACACTAAACAACATATTAAGTGTGCAAAAATTCCCCAATAACAAGAGTGTACTTGGATCCCACTCCAATATCAAAAACAAGTCCACCAACAAGTTGAAGTACAAGAACAACAAAAATAATGGCCAAGATCAAGTCAAGAATCTAGCCAACATTGTTTGCTTCAAATGCAAGGAAAAAGGGCATCATGTTAGATCTTGCCCATTGAAGAAGAATCCTCTTAGTGAGAAGAAACAAGGGAAGCGGTTTAACGATCTATATCAAGTTAGATATGTGCCTCTTCCTAAGAAGTCTCAAGCTTTTCCTCAGGTTATGGCATCACCTAAGAAGAAAGATAGCAAGAAGAACCTACTACATTTTCTGGGAGAAGGGGCACCTTTCTTCGTCATGCACCATTGGTAACTCATCATCCAACCCTATCATGATTGATAATTCTTATTCTCTTTGTAAATATGATGTTGGCAATGTGTTTGCCAAATATGTTGGTGACCCATGTGGTGTCAAGAAAATAACCATTTGGGTTGCCAAGCCTATTATGACTAACTTCTTAGGACCCAACTTGGTTGGGGACCAACAAGCCAAAACTTGATCAATAGGTGTAATTGGAGGGCATTGGAGACCTGGCTAATCCATGAAGAATCAAGGGATATTCATCTATCTTATTTACTCAATCCAAGTCATTTGGAATATCATATCATATCTTATATCCAATCTTCCTTCTTGCAGTAACTTGTACTCAACTTATTTACATTGAAAATTACTTGCTCCCTTGTGCATGTGTTGGTTGTGTACCCTTGCATGTATTTGTATATGTTGTGCTTACACTTACTTATCTTGAGTTGTCAAGTTTATTTGTGTATGATTGTCTTGCTCACCATGTACTTGTTTTCTTGTGTTGAGCCTTTATTGAATCTAATTACTATATTTATTGGCTCTTGTGAGAGATTAATGGACTATCCCATTTTGTGAGAGTGTCATGCTTGGGAATTACACAATCCTAAATATGTGTGTACATGAGTAATACCACTTAGTATTGATATTATAATATTATCTAGTCTCCATGTGGTATGTAATTCTCATGAGAAATTCAAGTTCTATAATTTCCATTAATTATCTCTATTTGGATCAATTTTCCTCTTGTTGATATGCTTTGTGCATATTACAAGCTTAGAAAATTTCAAAAATTGAGGTAGTGCCACTTATAATTGATATTAATAATTATCTAGCTCCTATGTGGCACATTTTCTTAAACAAGTTCAAATTTGTTTGAATGCTTTTATTTCTCGTCTTTTGTATATTGTTTGAGATAGTTTTTCTTGGTATGTGTTTCCTCATATTTGGATATCCATATCCTCCATGGAAACCATTTGCTTCAAGTTACTCTAATCATTAATGATTTTGTAGCTATTTGGAGCTATCAAGATTCTCTATCTAAGCATCGAGCTTAATTATTATATGTTGCCATATACTTATGTTGTGAATATGATCTTGGATATACTTTCAAGCTACCTTGGGAAATTATCCCTATAGTTCTTATCATTTGACAATTGGTACTCCATATATGGTAGAATTTATTCATCATATTTACATTGGTTTTTGTTTGTATGTGTTGACTCCTAGGTATTCCTTGCTTCTTTTGGATCATTTGATTTTATTGGCATTCTCTTGTGTTTTATTTAATGTAGGTAGTAGTGATGATCCCATTTGTGTGCATTTTTCATTCAAAAGAAAATACTACATAATGCACTATTCATGGTGGAGCTCCCCTATATTATTTAGAACACTCCTTTTATGATTTTTTGTTTTGATCCATATCATGTTTTATGCGCTTGGAAGATCGATCTTTTAATTTTGGTACTTTGTGACACCATGAAAAGTGTGGATAGTTTGGTTTGTTTCTTGAAACCTTGCTCTTTTTGGTAGTTGTTTTGTCAAATTCCTTATTTCTTGTTTTAACCTTTTAGAATGAGATAAATCCTTGAGCATTTGTGTTCTTATCTATATTTTTCTCTTTGGCTTTTGCCTAGTTTATTTGTTGAACTTGTGATCTTTCATGTGTTGATTTGTTTCTTTGAAATAATTTGAACAACCCTTTTTCGTGTCACACTTCCGTGTGCCTTCTTGGTTTACTTAGTGTTTTGTTCAAAGTTGTATCTACTTGTTGGTTCTTGAAAGTCTTGTGCATGCATATTTACTATATGCATATTTTATGGCATGCTTGTCTTCCTTGATCCAATATATAGGGGAAACTCCACGAAATCCTAATTGGCTAAGATGTGCATGAAATTCAATTTCATGTCAATATGCACATGTTTATGTGGAGTCTCTCCTATGTTTGTAGTTACTCTAACTAGTTTGTACCTAGTATGTTTGGGGACCATTGTGTACTTAATGTTATGTTAGGTACATTGGAGATATATTAGATGCTTGTCTCTACAATTAGGAACAAGTGGTGCCTACGTGACAATGGGAGGCAAGTTAGGATGATCCGCGACTTCATACCCACTACATCCTTCCAATTACATCCCGGTAACAAGTATCCATTACACATGCATACATATCTTTGTTTCCAACCTTTTGTAGGTTGCTTGTTGGCATGAATCTTTGTAATTGAAAATTTGTTCGTGTTTTGGTTTTGAAGAGTACTACTTATTGCAAATGTGAGTAAGTTGAGATAAGTGCATATAATAGGGACTACACAAAACCATGTTTATGATTCATCATCCCAAAGATATCAATCTAGTAATCTTATTGCCTAACTTTTCTTAAATTTATCGCATGTGCAATTGTGAGAATTTGCAAAGTTGACTTTTCCTTTGTGATACTTGTTGCCTTTCTCCATATATTCCAACTATCTCCTTTCCATTGGTGATTGTTGTAATGTATATTGTGTGTTGGTTTTTGAAGATCATTAATGTACAATAAGATAAAATTGTACCCTTGGCCATGTGATCTAGCAAAAATCTTATTAGTATGTTCTATGACTTCCTTTTGCTTCTAATGTGCTTTATTTTGTATCTACTTTATGTGTGCTTGATTCTTTGTGGGCATATGTGTTTGCGATGTTATCCACCAAGAAACTTATACACATAAGATAAGATAAATCTTTAGTTGATATTGTATTCCTTGGAGACCAACTTTTATTCCTTTTTTGATTCTTTGGTGGCTTCCAAATTTATTTGCTAATGAGTGCTAGTCCCACTTGTTTGCATCTTAGGGCACTCATATTTGATCTCTCTTGCCTTGTGATGTTAAATGAGTCTGGATGAGTGAGGATTCCATGTTTGTGCACTTTCTTTCCTAATTATATAATTATAATTGGTGCATAATCTTTGGGGATCTCCTCTACTTTATTTTAGAATGCTCATTTCCTTCTTGCTCATATTTTGTGTTTTAAATGGTTGTGGGGGAGTGAGGATTCCATATTTGTGCATTTTGTATTCAAATGCAATGATTCTAATTTGTGCACAAATCTTGGTGAGCTTATCTATTTCATTTGAACACTCGTTTGCTCTTATCATAATATCTTGTTGTATTTAATTGGTTATTATGGATCTTTTTGGTTGCTTGTTTCATTTGTTGATGCTTCTTCTGTTTTATTTCTTTTGAAATATTTGGGTCATCAATATAGTATGAATTCCTCCTAAGTATTCATCACTGGATGTGTGGGAATGTTTCTATTCATAAGAAATTGGTTTCAAATGCACACCTTTAGAGGATTTTTCACTATATTGGCCTTATAGAACTTTGCATCCATTTTTGCAATCAATGCCAATGGGGGAGACGTTTGTACGGTTTAAGTGAAGTTGGTATATGCTTTGAGTTTGTTCGTACATATTTTCCTCTCATGCTCTGGCATCTTTGTTGTTGCTTTGCATATTGAATATATGGAGGAAACTCTATCAATGGTAATGACCGGCAATATATGCAAATGAAATTCAAGTTCATCACATGTGCATAGATTGTGTGTGTGTGTGGGGGGGGGGGGTTGCCCTATATATTGTGGTTGTAGCAACATCACATACTTGTGTAGTATCTGATGTTGGCGCAACCTTTTTGTTCCCTTATATAAACCCTCTTAAAGGGATTATCATCAATTACCAAAATGGGGGAGATTGAAAGAGCATGTGTGCCCCATGTGTGGTTTTGGTAATTAATGGCAATCTTTATGGACTAATGTTTGCATTGAGTTACACTTGTAGGAATTGTACATTGGCATTTCTTAGACAATGTGTTGGCTTCAAGGAAGAAGAAATGTCCAAGGGCTTTGGGCCTATTGGAATCATGTTGAATAAAGAAGACGATTCAAGGTTAATCAAGACAAATAATGGGTCAATACTCAAGGATAAATGAAGTTGTGCAAGTTCAAGATGCGCCATCTCTAGAATATCACGTGCTTGATGCTTGCCATCCTCGGTGATCATGGATCTATGAATACAAGCTCAAAGAAGAGGTTTCCCCATGGTGTATGGGGGAGCAGGTCACAAGTCTTCATCAAGCGAGCACGAGCAAGAGAAATCAAGAAATGTGTTCCATATTGAGGAGGACAAGAGCATCTACATCAAGCTCAAGCAGAATGCTCAAGTCAAAGGTATGGTCTTGATATGTTTTCACTTTTGCTGATCTCATGTTGTTAGTTGGGAGACTAGGTTTAGGATAGATAGTCGTACTATCAAGAGGGGCTCTTGAGTGAGTAAATCGATCGTATCTTTCAGAGAGAGCTCAAACCTTTGCATACTTAGCACCATCTTTCTCAATTGTTATTTATATATTATCCAATTGAGGTTCTAGAGCATGGTCGTCTTAGATGCTTCCAGGCTTGAGACGGGGATCAACATAGCACATAAGGTACTGGCGAAGATGAGGTTGATGTCGCTTCCGCCGTCCATGAAGACTTTGCTCATCTCAAAGCCGTCGATCTGCGCCTTGAGCACCAGGGTGGAGTGGCCCAGGCGAGGGACCTGACGTGGGTGATCAGTCCTGTCGAAGGTGATGCAGGACTCGGACCCACTGAGGTACTCAGGGGTTCAAGGTGGAGCAGTTACCGCCAAGTTGATTTGGTGAGTGATTGTCTTTTGGGCCATGTTGGATGGGCGCCCTTTTTGGATCATACCCATGTTGCCGAGCGGGCGTGGGTACTGTTCTCCTTCATTGTTCGGTGCCGCGGCAGCCGCAGGCTAAACGGGTCCTCCCGGTGGTGGTGGTGGCACCTCGTATGCTATGGCACCTGGTGAGGATCCGTACCCCTAGTTCGTCGTGTCGTGATGTAGTTGGGTGTACGCTTCTTGGAGCTTCTATAACTCGTGGCAGTCCTTGAGGATGTGACTCGATTTCTTCTTATCGTCGTGTTTGTCGATGTATAAGTGGACGTTGCAAGGCCTCGATAGCCTCTCCATGGCGCTAGGTACGTCGCCGCGGTGCAGTGTTGCCACACCTGCGTTGTTTTGATGTTGTCGCGGTAGCTGTGATACCTTTGATCCGGATTACGGATGTAGTATAGCTCTTTTTCCCTAGTAGACCTAGGTTTATTGAATCCTCGGGAAGCAGAAGCGTAGTGAAGTTATTTTAACAAACCTTCGGGAGTTTTAGAATTCCTTTTGTGTTTTTACCGGACCAAGAGTTTGCGTCTTTTTGTTGTCGTCAATGATGGAGAGAGAGGGCCTAGGGTGTTCGGTTTTACCTGTAGCTGTGCAAAACATCTGATGGGAATAAAAGATAAAGATAAAGTATGCATGTAATTGTTAGAGCAAGATAGATTATATATCGGTAGTGCATCCATATTTGCTATTGCCTCCGCAACCGCTTATAGCAATAACCTACTAGTCTCATCCATAGAAGAAAGAGAACTAATGATATGCACAGTGACGTCACCATTAATCCCAAGTAAATCCCTCACATACGGCCGTACTACCCCTTCTGTCACTGGGTTCCCAACCCGCAAATTAGTCATTACTCATACTCCCTATACCAGGCTCAATCCTCGGGGTCTTGGGTACCTGACAAGTCCTTAGATTGAGTAAAGAGAGGATACAATAATCATCATGTCATACAAACTAATACATGATCCCATCTATGATAAATAACATGCACAAAAGCTACATTGCTAGACCGAAGCCCTTAGCCCAAGGAGAATTACTCACACATAGAGATGAGATCAAAGATCATCAACATTGTAGTGGAAATCATAAGATTGATAGCAAATAGTCTTACAGTATTTTGGGCCATTTTGGATCGGCGCCCTTTTTGGATCATACCCATGTTGCCGAGCGGGCATGGGTACTGCTCTCCTCCATTGTTCGGTGCCACGGTAGCCGCAGGCTACACGGGTCCTCCTGGTGGTGGTGGCACCTCGTATGCTATGGCACCTGGTGCGGATCCGTACCCCTAGTTCGTCGTGTCGTGATGTAGTTGGGTGTACGCTTCTTGGACCTTCTGGAACTCGTGGTAGTCCTTGAGGATGTGACTAGATTTCTTCTTACCGTCGTGTTTGTCGATGTATAAGTGGACGTTGCAAGGCCCCGATAGCCTCTCTATGGCGCTAGGTACGTCGCCGTGGGTGCAGCGTTGCCACACCTGTGTTGTTTTGATGTTGTCGCGATAGCTATGATACCTTCGATTCGGATTACGGATGTAGTATAGCTCTTTTTCCCTAGTAGACCTAGGTTTATTGAATCCTCGGGAAGCAGAAGCGTAGTGAAGTTATTTTAACGATCCTTCAGGAGTTTTAGAATTCCTTTTGTGTGTTTACCGGACCAAGAGTTTGCGTCTTTTTGTTGTTGTCAATGATGGAGAGAGAGGGCCTAGGGCATTCGGTTTCACCTATAGCTGTGCAAAACATCTGATGGGAATAAAAGATAAAGATAAAGTATGCATGTAATTGTTAGAGCAAGATAGATTATATATGGGTAGTGCATCCATAATTGCTATTGCCTCCGCAACCGCTTATAGCAATAACCTACTAGTCTCATCCATAGAAGAAAGAGAACTAATGATATGCATAGTGACGTCACCATTAATCCCAAGTAAATCCCTCACATACAGTCGTACTACCCCTTCTGTCACTGGGTTCCCAACCCGCAGATTAGTCATTACTCATACTCCCTATACCAGGCTCAATCCTCGGGGTCTTGGGTACCTGACAAGTCCTTAGATTGAGTAAAGAGAGGATACAATAATCATAATGTCATACAAACTAATACATGATCCCATCTATGATAAATAACATGCACAAAAGCTACATGGCTAGACCGAAGCCCTTAGCCCAAGGAGAATTACTCACACATAGAGATGAGATCAAAGATCATAAACATTGTAGTGGAAATCATAAAATTGATAGCAAATAGTCTTACAATGTCGCTAATAGAAGATGAGATCTACTATTACAAGTGGTGGAATATGGCTATGGTGGTGGATAATGGTTTGGGGATTAGATCTAAGTCTATTCCTCCGGTGGCTCTTCGGTGTTGTGGATGGAGATCTGGAGGCGGCTGATGGTTGGGGCGAAGGCTCTTTTCTCGTCGCCTGAGGCCTCTTTATATAGGGTCCCCTTCATGAAAGTTGTTCTATTTGACCTAGCGATGGCGGCGCCAACTATACGACCGCAACTATACGACCGGAATTTTATTCCGGTCGTATAGTTAGTCGTTAAAGCGTCTGCCTTCGTTCCACGACTCCTGGTTTCTTCTGGTTGTTGGAAATATCGTATCTTTGACTTTAATGTAGTGATTCCCATCTTCAAACGTCATTATCTGCGCAAGGAAAAATAGCAAGAAAGGATTGCATACCCCTTTGATTATTAGGCATTAGTGGCAGGGTTTAGAGAGATATTTCATCAAACATATGAATAATATCCAGTTTAAATGTGGACGTGGATGACTATATTACAGAGCCATCAACCTCCCCAAGCTTAAACTTGATCGTCCTCGAGCAAGAAAACCAAAATCAAAAAGGAACTCAACACTTAAACTGAAATAACGAGATGATGATCTTACTCATGATTGGTTATACGTCCATTTTGCATCACTATTCTATGTCTTAATTCACTATTATTCATTGATATATTTCATATTGAGAGGTGATACTTATGTTATTTCATCTATTTTTGCATGGTTGATGACTTTTGGAGCATGGACCGCTGCAGTCAGGATTCTGATGGAAAATGTGCTGTTCGGAGAGGATAACTGCTGAAAGCATATAAGTAGTAAGCCCACCCCAAGATGAGTGCTCTCTCCTCCAACTTCCCTAGAGCCTATGGTATCACAGCCGAGACAGCGACGGGTTTTCCACCCATACAGGGATGGAGCGACAGAAGTATGGAAATAGGATAAGGTAGCGGCGAGGCGAAGATCAGAAAATCCGGGAAAATATACGGAAAATCCAATTTTTCCAGAAGACTAAGGGAGCCAGAAGACAGAGTGGAGATGGGCCACAGGGGGCCCACACCACCCCATGGCGTGGGCAGGCCTAGGCCGCACCAGGAGGTGGTGTGGCCACCCTGGCCCACTCCAGCCTCTCTCCTCTGGCGTATATCATCCTCCCGAAACCCTAAGACTCGGGGAGCGACCACAGAAAGATTACGCCGCCTCTGCGGGGCAGAAAACACCGAGAGAGAAAGATCTCTCCGGCAGACAGATTTCTGCCGGGGGAATTCCTTCCCGGAGAGGGGAGATCGTCGCCATCAACACCACCATCAAGCTGGACTTCATCGGGATCATCATCATCATCATCACCACCATCATCATCACCATCAGCACCCTCATCACCATCTCCATATTGCTGTAACAATTGGTTGAATCTTGCTATAGTTCATAGGGGAAACTTTCCCGGTGTTGATTACTCTTTGTAGTTGTTGCTATTGAGTGAACCATTGAATTATTTTTTATGTTCAGATTGTTATACATCATTATTCCATCTCTGATCATGATCCATATGATGTCTTGTGAGTAGTTCGTTTTGTTCTTGAGGACATGGGAGAAGTCTTGTTGTTAGTAGTGGAGTTGCGTTGAGAAAGATTCAATAGATTGTTATTTAAGTTGTGGTGTACTTCTTCTAGTGGTGTCATGTGAACGTCGACTACATGACACTTCACCTACATGGGCCTAGGGGAATGCATTGTGTACTTGGCTACTAATCGTAGGGGTTGCCGGAGTGACAAAAACCCGAACCCCCGTTAGGAAACCATTGCACAAGGGACGTAAGGGTCTTAGAGTTTAAAGCTGTGGTTAGGTTTCTACCTTAATTACTTTCTTGTACTTACGGATGTTTGCAAGGGGTATAATCACAAGTATGTATTAGTCTTGGATGGGGTGGTACATTAGCACGGGTTCACCCACACAACACTTAGCAAGCTAAAGAAGATTAATCAACTATATGAAGCGAAAGCACTTGTCAGTCTTCCCATGTGTCCTCGAGAACGTTTGGTCATCTTAAGTAATACAACCGGCTTGTCCTTTGCTGCATAAAGGATTGGGCCACTTGCTGCATTTATTCCTACTGTCTTTTGTTTACTCGTACTTTGTTTACTTGCTTTATCGAAAACACCTAAAAATCCGTTTGCTAAGTATTTGCAGAGAATTCCTGATCCATACCACTAGCCAGCACCTTCTGCTCCTCGTTGGGTTCGACACTCTTACTTATCGAAAATACTGCAATACACCCCCTATACTGGTGGGTCATCAAGACTATTTTCTGGCGCCGTTGTCGGGGAGTGAAGCGCTATTGGAGAGTGGAACTGGTAAAGGAAACTTCTACTGTGAGTATTGTTTACTTCTGTTAGTTGCTTTATTTTCGTTATGGATAATTTGCTAAGTTTCTTATTTGGTAATGCTACTACCACTGCTAAGGTAGTAGATAAACCACCACCTGCTGAGAATGATGTTTTCAAAATACCTACAAGAATTATTGATCGTGTTATGGGTAACTACTATGTTGGGGATGGAACTGTCCATCCCGGTGATCATTTACTCTTTATACACGAATTATGCAGGTTGTTCAAGTGTGTAGGTATTACTACAGATCAAGTTAAGAATAAGTTATTCTCATTATCACTGAAAGGAAGAGCCAAGGAATGGTATAAGCTGCTGAAGAATGGTCAAGCTCTGGAATGGGAGGAAATAGTGCCTCTCTTTTATTCAAAGTTTTATCCTCCTAGTGAGATTCATAAAGATCGGAATCAAATATACAACTTTTGGCCTCTTGATGGAGAGAGTACAGCTCAAGCTCGGGGGAGATTGAAGTTACTAATGCTCAAATGTCCCATTCATGAGCTCCCCAACAATATTATTATCAATAAGTTTTATGCAATGCTCCCTCTACATGATAAAGATTTATTGGATGCTTCTTGTGCTGGATCATTCACTCATATGGAAGAAGAAGCTAAATGGGACCTTCTAGACCGTATTCAAGACAATGCTGAAGCTTGGGAGAATGACAAAGGTAGAAAGTCAGGTATAAATTATGATTATGAATGGATTGAATCTTTTATGGGAAGTGATGACTTTCAAAATATTAAAAATGCTTATGGTCTAGACTCTCAAGCTATTGCTTCTTATTTTAAGGCTTTTGCTTCTTACATTGAAGTGCCTAAAAAGAAGTGGAATAAGTATCATGAACCTTATAAAGATATTGCTAAGAGTGTTCCTGCAAGAAATACTGAAGTTTATACTACTAATCATGTTTTACCTGAACCTTATATTGAGAAAATGCCTTTTCTAGTTAAGGTAAAGGAACATTCTATGATGGCTAGTATGGTAGATGAAAGTATGAATAAAGCCGTTGAACCTGATAAACAAATGGTTGATGAACCTATAATAGCAAATGTGAAAGACTTTGTTACTAAATATGAAATAGAGGGACACCCTATCCTTTGTAAGGATACCTCTAATATTGTTTCACAAAGTAGTGTTATGAAAGCTAGTATTCCTGTGTTTTCTATTAGAATAATCGATCATTGCTATGATGGTCCTTGTGATAGTTATATTGTTAAGTTTATGCATGATACTGAAAGTTACTATGAGAGAGGGAAAAGTGTTCTTATGCATCTCAATAATATCAAGTTTCCTTGTTTTATGCTGAAAGTTTTTATGTTGCACTTATTTTGCCCTCTTATGCGAGTTGCTTCTAGTTTTAGAAACTTGTTTGTTTACAAAATTCCCTTGCATAGGAAGTGGGTTAGACTTAAACATGTGTATTTTTTGCTTCTTATTGCTCTCTTTCACCTCAATTCATATCCCTATGAGAGCTTCTTCAAAATTATCATGCCCATCTTAATGGCTATAAAGAAAGAGCTTTATGGGAGACAACCCAATTTGTTTTTGCTTTTAGTTTGTTTTTGTTTCTTTGAGTCTTGGAAGTTATTACTTCGGTAATAACCGCTCGTTTTGTTTGGTTTTTGCGTCAAGATCAACCTCTAATGAGAGAGAAGTAAGATTTGGGGAAGTTGCTGTCCCGGAACAGATTTTTGTGCTTCACCGTAAAAATTCGTGAGAGACCTCTGTCTGTCGGATTGAGCTGTAATTTTTTGTGCTTCTGACCCAGGTTGTTATTTAACTTTCTTTAGTTTTGCACTTTTTGATTTGAGCAACAGAAGATTTTCTAAAAAATTGATCTTTACCTGCTGGTCTGTTTTGAC
The DNA here is from genome assembly GCA_916181665.1 of Avena sativa. Lineage (NCBI taxonomy): Eukaryota > Viridiplantae > Streptophyta > Magnoliopsida > Poales > Poaceae > Avena > Avena sativa. The sequence continues at coordinate 426,882,508 of OV702290.1, forward strand.
AGATTTTGCCACTCTTGCATTTGCTTCTTTATTCGATTTTCTTTTGAATTCTTTTTGGGTTTTCGGAAGGAGTTTCTACAGTAGCTTATGTTTTGATGGTTTTCAGTTAAAGTTGGACTCAAAAGGTTTTATCACTTCACTTATACTAATGTTGCTAATGAGAACTGTGTGAAGTTTTGTGTGAAAGAAATTTCCAGGAAGTGGAGATAATGGTGTAATAAGGAAAAGAAGGGTTTTATGACTCAAGTAATAAGTGTATGAAGATGAAGATATTGATGATTCAAGTGGTGACTCCGGAAGTATCCACTAAATACAAAATTTAGAGACCTGCAGAGTCCGTTTCCAACTAGGTAATAGTTCTGGTAAGAAAAGTTCCGCGAAAATACAATCCAACTATATTTTTGCAGTTTTCAGTCAATAAGGAAAGCTACGAAGGGAAAAAGGGACGGAAATGGAGCCAGGGTGGCTCACACCACCCTGTGGCGCGGGCCCACCCCTGGCCGCGCCACCAGGTGGTGAGTCCGCCCCGGACTCCGCCTCCGACCCGTTTTCTCCCAGTACCTTCCCTTTGATATGAAACTTCGTATTATATAACCTCCCCGAAGCCCCCGAGGTTCGTATATCGTGTTTTAGTCGTGTTTTTGTTTCGATCTGTTTCTACCAGGACATACTCTTTGAAGGTTTAGAAGCACAATGGTGTTCGCCAAGGATAAAGGGAAGGAGCCTATGTTGGAAGACCTCCAAGACCTCGAGAAGGAGAAGGAGATCAAAAGTGAAGATGAAGAAGAGGCAAAGCACACAGACACTACCATTGCAAGCATTGGAGTGGTGGCGAACCCTGCCAGGATCAGAAGGACTACACGGATGCAGACTGGGGGGAAAGCTCCTCGTCACAGTTTGGCTCCATGGTCACCTTCTCCAAGCACCAAGAGTCCCTTCCATACCTTTATCCATAACCATGCAGGAAAAGAAGACTCCAAGAGGGAAGAGCGGAAAAAGAATCACAAGAGCCGGGATCCACAATCCAACATGATCATGCACCGCATCGAGCATAACTCGGAGTTGATTCGTACACTCACCATTGAGATTGAGGACTTGGGGAAATTGGTCAAGAAGCTCATCGAGAGGATACCACCACCACCAAAGGAGTAATTCGTCATCAGGTTTGGCATCCCCTTGGTTTATTCCAAGCTTGGGGGAGTGTCGCGGTATCACATCACTATCTTCTATCTTTTTACCTTATTAGTAGAGTCATATCTTGAATAGAGGAGTTATTATGTAGTATGGTTTGCATTATGGAAGTGTCCCCTCTCTCGTTAGATATGTATCCCTTGGTGTGAGTTGCCGTTATGGAATATTAATGAGAAGTTCTATCATTCACTCTTTTGCATAGCTTATATTAGTTTTCAATTCGTGGTTATATGATCGGTCTTGTTGTTAGTATTGGTATCACTTTGGGATCATTGACTTAATTTAGTTGGTTTTGGAAAACCTGGCTCGGTTAGTAGCAACACTATTTTTGAGAATTGAATGAAAAAGATAAAAGTACCTTTAAAGAAAAATTATTTCATCATCTTTCTTTCTTGATTTGCTAATAAGTCTAGTATTCTCTAGTTTAGATCTTTTGTGCTTCCGAGGAAGATTGCATGTTTGTCTTTATCACTTGTATGTTTGTTTGTTTCCTTCAACTCTTATACTTGCTACCCAGCCTTGCTAGCCAAAAACCTGTACTGAGAGGGTATTCTTCTCGTGCATCCACCTCCTTTAAACCAAAACCTTTGCCATTTGTGTCCACCATACCTACCTATTAGCATTATTGCTATTCCAAGTAAATTCTTGTTTTATCTACCTCCCAAATTAAACTTGTTATGTGAAAATTAGTGATTAAAGCTCTCACGAACTTGATGGCACACTTTACTTTCTTGCATTTAATAAACTTGAACCATTGGGTCCTTCTTTGTTGCGTATATGCTTGCGCTTTATGAGTTGAAGTTAGCCGAACCATGTATCATGGGGACCGCTTTCAACACTTCATTTGGTACTTTGTACCTAGTTGATATCATGTTCTTTTGCTTATGGATCCCGGCGGTGTAAAATAAAAGTGGAACTTGTAAGGTCATGGAGTTTATATGTGTGTTAGAGAAATGCCTGGGCCGCTAGCCTAAGCCATGCCTAATCATGGTGGAAACTTGCAGCATAACTATAGTGAGCATTCTATGAAGCATCCTCAATAAAAAGCTATGCAAATAGCAAATAAAAAGATCGCTGAGATGCTCACTGTCTGCTTGCCTTGTCATTTTGATTATGGGATAGCTCCTGTGTCATGTGCAAGGGGTACCCCGTTGGCGGTTCTCAATGATACGCATGTATTTACAATGACAAGAGCTTGCTCGTGACTGAAGTTGAGTAGCATGAGGATCGGTACTCATAAGTAAGGGGCATGAGATTTCAACTTATAACTTGTCAAGCATATCCTCTTAGTTGTGTCGCTTTAACCTTAATCACCTAAAGATGCCTATGATAGGGGCAATGAGAGCTAAAAGCTAGTAAGTATCATAATTTTTGGGAGCTCTTTATGAGACTTGCAATCCCTGCTTCCCTCTTTGAAGGGCCTTTCTTTTACTTTGTAGTTGAGTCAGTAAACCTACTCCCTTTTATCTCAGCAAGTATTTTGAGTTGTTGTGTTTCATTCATTCATATGTTGATTTATTCATTCATGTTTCTTATGTTCCTTGTTTTGCACATTGCTCTTATCCTGATGTTTACTACTTTGAAAGCTATCATTGAAAAACCAATTATTTGTGAACTCCAGCAAATTATCAACTATTCTTCGACCAAGAGCTAAGTTTGCCATTACCAATTATGATTCACTTTATGTATATTTATTGTGTTTCCTTTACTCATTACAAGTTGAGTTATATAATAGTGAGTTGTCTTCTATTATGATCTATGTATTTGATGAATGTGATGCTTCTTGTCCGTATTCTTTTATCGACTCTTCACTCCATAAACCTGAGGCCATGTTTATTGAGCTCAGTTTCGCTTGGGGACAAGCGAAGTCTAAGCTTGGGGAGAGTTGATACGTCCATTTTGCATCACTATTCTATGTCTTAATTCACTATTATTCATTGATATATTTCATATTGATAGGTGATACTTATGTTATTTCATCTATTTTTGCATGGTTGATGACTTTTGGAGCATGGACCGCTGCAGTCAGGATTCTGATGGAAAATGTGCTATTTGGAGGCAAAATTCGCGAAGATCAGAAAATCCGGGAAAATATACGGAAAATCCTATTTTTCCAAAGACTAAGGGAGCCAGAAGACGGAGTGGAGATAGGCCACAGGGGGCCCACACCACCCCATGGCGCGGGCAGGCCTAGGCCGCGCCAGGAGGTGGTGTGGCCACCCTGGCCCACTCCAGCCTCTCTCCTCTGGCGTATATCATCCTCCCGAAACCCTAAGACTCGGGGAGCGACCACAGAAAGATTCCGCCGCCTCTGCGGGGCGGAAAAAAACGAGAGAGAAAGATCTCTCTGGCAGACAGATTACTGCCGGGGGAATTCCTTCCCGGAGAGGGGAGATCGTCGCCATCAACACCACCATCAAGCTAGACTTCATCGGGATCATCATCATCATCACCACCATCATCACCATCAGCACCCTCATCACCATCTCCATATTGCTGTAACAATTGGTTGAATCTTGCTAAAGTTCATAGGGGAAACTTTCCCGGTGTTGATTACTCTTTGTAGTTGATGCTATTGAGTGAACCATTGAATTATTGTTTATGTTCAGATTGTTATACATAATTATTCCATCTCTGATCATGATCCATATGATGTCTTGTGAGTAGTTCGTTTTGTTCTTGAGGACATGGGAGAAGTCTTGTTGTTAGTAGTGGAGTTGCGTTGAGAAAGATTCAATAGATTGTTATTTAAGTTGTGGTGTACTTCTTCTAGTGGTGTCATGTGAACGTCGACTACATGACACTTCACCTATATGGGCCTAGGGGAATGCATTGTGTACTTGGCTACTAATCGTAGGGGTTGCCGGAGTGACAGAAACCTGAACCCCCGTTAGGAAACCATTGCACAAGGGACATAAGGGTCTTAGAGTTTAAAGCTGTGGTTAGGTTTCTACCTTAATTACTTTCTTATACTTACGGATGTTTGCAAGGGGTATAATCACAAGTATGTATTAGTCTTGGATGGGGCGGTACATTAGCACAAGTTCACCCACACAACACTTAGCAAGCTAAAGAAGATTAATCAACTATATGAAGTGAAAGCACTTGACAGTCTTCCCATGTGTCCTCGAGAACGTTTGGTCATCTTAAGTAATACAACCGGCTTGTCATTTGCTACATAAAGGATTGGGCCACTTTCTGCATTTATTCCTACTGTCTTTTGTTTACTCGTACTTTGTTTACTTGCTTTATCGAAAACCCCTAAAAATTCGTTTGCTAAGTATTTGCAGAGAATTCCTGATCCATACCACTAGCCAGCACCTTCTGCTCCTCGTTGGGTTCGACACTCTTACTTATCGAAAATACTGTGATACACCCCCTATACTTGTGGGTCATCAATTGGTAGTCTCATGTTTCCTCTAGTTCATAAATCTGAAAAACTTCAGCATAGATAGAGCAATGGCAAGCATATCATACGGGTTTTTATGCATCCTTATAGCGCAGAAAAATTGTTAACATGGATGATCCAAATGAGTAAACTTTATTACATGTCATGTAATCAACTCATAGGCTCGCCTTTGAACAATAAAGTATAATCATATAAATTGAGAGTGTGAGATTTGTCATGAAAAGCATATACAATAGAGTATCTCAATTCTCCCACATAAATAAATCAAGACTTTTTAGCACTACTTTTCTATTCATTGTCCTTCAAGAATTTCAGTTCTTAAGTAATTGAGAGCATGCCAAAAAAATATTAGTTTATCGGGCTGTGATGGACACTCGTGGCATCACTAAGGTTTTTGTTCCTTTTGCATAATGATTACTCATATCAGTCAGAGAAGTGATTCCATCATGAACACAACTACCTAGGAGTGCCAAGAATCTTACCCACTATAGGATTGCTGCTACATGTGTTTAATCAACTCATAGCCGAAATCTAGGAGTTTCCTCCATGAAGATCGTTCGTAGGCCAGCGGAGTTGTTGGCATCCCATGAAGTTTAACACGCATAAAGCTATATCATTTTTATGATTAACATATCAAACTTTGGTATGCTCACAAAAACTGCTAAACATTAATTCAATTGAACAAATCCTTTTAAAGAGAGCTATCAAGTCAATCAACATTTTCAGTGGTGTCGAGTGTCTCTAGAAATAAGCCTTCAAGACTAAGCACTACAAGCAAGAAATGATTGCATACCCCTTTGATTATTAGGCATTAGTGGCAGGGTTTAGAGAGATATTTCATCAAACATATGAATAATATCCAGTTTAAATGTGGACGTGGATGGCTATATTATAGAGCCATCAACCTCCCCAAGCTTAAACTTGATCGTCCTCGAGCAAGAAAACCAAAATCAAAAAGGAAGTCGACACTTAAACTGAAATAACGAGATGATGATCTTACTCATGATTGGTAGTCTCATGTTTCCTCCAGTTCATAAATCTAAAAAACTTCAGCATAGATAGATCAATGGCAAGCATATCATACGGGTTTTTATGCATCCTTATAACGCAGCAAAATTGTTAACATGGATGATCCAAATGAGTAAACTTTATTACATGTCATGTAATCAACTCATAGGCTTGCCTTTGAACAATAAAGTATAATCATATAAATTGAGAGTGTGAGAGTTGTCATGAAAAGCATATACAATAGAGTATCTCAATTCTCCCACATCAATAAATCAAGACTTTTCAAGCACTACTTTTCTATTCATTGTCCTTCAAGAATTTCAGTTCTTAAGTAATTGAGAGCATGCCAAAAAAATATTAGTTTATCGAGCTGTGATGGACACTCATGGCATCACTAAGGTTTTTGTTCCTTTTGCATAATGATTACTCATATCAGTCAGAGGAGTGATTCCATCATGAACATAGCTACCTAGGAGTGCCAAGAATCTTACCCACTATAGCATTGCTGCTACATGTGTTTAATCAACTCATATCCGAAATCTAGGAGTTTCCTCCATGAAGATCGTTCGTAGGCCAGCAGAGTTGTTGGCATCCCATGAAGTTTGACACGCATAAAGCTATATAATTTTTATGATTAACATATCAAACTTTGGTATGCTCACAAAAACCGCTAAACATTAATTCAATCGAACAAATCCTTTTAAAGAGAGCTATCAAGTCAATCAACATTTTCAGTGGTGTCGAGTGTCTCTAGAAATAAGCCTTCAAGACTAAGCACTACAACACCCAAGCCTTCAATTGTGAGACTTTTTCTTATTACAATTTTTTAGCAAATTTTTAGGCAAGACTTGGTTAACTACAAGAGCTGGAACAAAACGTACCCAACTAAATACCCATACAAACAGAATCTTACTACAATACAAAGACTCACTCCACCAATATAATATCTCAACATTTACTACTAACTAGCATGGGTTTCTCAAACTTCAAAAGTGGGGAGTCATAAGGCGTACCTCTCATGTTTGGTTCCACTTCTCTCTTCCTTTTTTATTTGCTTCTTGGAAACTCTAAGTTGATCACTCTCCTGCAAATACATGAGAACCTCGAGGCGGAAAGAAAAGAAAGAGGGAAAATAAAGAAAAATGGAGAAATCCTTTTGTTGTTTTTAAGAGAGGGAATTTAAAGAATAGAAAATTGGCGGCAAAGCTTGGCTAGAAAATCTCGAAAGCAAATAGAAATAACTAAAGATAAAGTGTTGGGTAAACCAACACGAGTGCTTATAAACTCGAATTAAAAACATAACCTCGAAATAAATAAAAGCAAATGAACGCCAAATAAAGATACATGAGGAAACTTCGCCAAGCTTAGGATTTTGCAAGCCCTTCAAATCATTGTGGTGGCGGGAAGAAGTCATTATTCCAGTTTGCAAATTGAGTTGATAGATTACTAGTTGTTTCTCAAAGGTTCAAAGAGAGGCTATGCATACTATCCACAGTACCTCCAAGTTCTTGGAAGTCTTGGTATGTAGCAAACCGGGTTGGTGGCTGCTCCTCTTGATAAGGAACTTCTTGCTCCTCTTCTTGGTCCGCATCCTCATCCGAAATCTCCTCCTTAGGTTGGTGTTGCTCAACCTGCAAGTCATATAGCAAACGTCCGTCCTCGATAGATAAAAGACCATTAGGCATAGGAGCGGGGTAGAGACGCCCAACTCTAGCAATATGCAAGTAATAAACACCACCTCTCCTAGTGAGCATTCCACAAGCCTTTAAAGTAGAGAAACCAACACGTCGCTCACCTAGCATAGGTTGTAACTCACCTAGGTCGATTTCCAGAGCGATGGCAAGCACGGTGATGACGCCTCCACCTGTGATTGGTCCTTGGCTTTGAGCGGACTGGTGCTCCAGATAGCGCACAAGGATTGCGCCCAAGTTGAGTGACAAGTCGCAGTTGGTGTAAGCAGCTTTTGCAAGGACTAAGATGTCCTACTCATTGAGTCTTGTTAACTCATTTCTTGCCTACAAGGTGTTAGCAATAACATAGAACAAATAGCAAATTGTAGGATGTTGAATATTCTTCCCCTTGCTTACTCTAGTAGTGAAGCTTATTCCATTATAATATTGTGTAGGGGAAGGGTCTAAGCCAGTAAAGGATGCGCGTAGGGCATTAACATAATTGTTTGGGAAATTAAAACATGCGCACCATTCATCTAGTGTTAAAGTGTAGTTGTTGTTCATAAGTTGGAAATAAATCGTGTCCTCTCCTTGCCATAGTTTAACGGTGCTTTGCAAAGAACTTAGAAATTCAATAGTTAACTGGCGATAAGTAGGCACATCATTGTACACAAAGTTTTGCAGGCCATCTCTATTGCAAAGTAAATTGAAGTCATTTAAAATACCGAGTTGGTTCAATATGATGGGCAAGCCCACTTGGTTGCCTTGACTTCGTGGTTCTTGATCCTATTGAAGCAATCATGTTGGAGCTCATTCTTGAACCATATCCCCATGCATTCTTGAGTGACAGCACGAGAAGCACTAGCGGCGGCACAAGCACGGGTTTGGCTCCTGGTGTTCATCTTCTATAATAATAAAGAAAGACAAAAATAAAACTTTTTGATCCAACAATAATAAGTATAACATATTCCTCATCATAGCACACTAAAGAATCCCCTCAAAATAATAATCTAGGCAAGAGAACCATAGCAATTAGTTCATAGTAGGTCTCACCCTAGATTGATAATGACAATAGATCGAAGATGAATTTGCAAAAAGTAATTGGAGGATCGGAGGAGAAACATACCGTAGATCACTTGTGTGCGAGGAAATCGAACGAAATTGCGTAGAGATGAGGATCCCTTGAGGTTTTGAGAGAGTTTGGAGGTAGAAGAGAGAAAAATGATTGAAATTTTGGTGTTGGAGGTACCTTCCCGTGCGTTTTTGTGGTCGGACGCAACTATACGGGCGGAACTATACGACAGAACAATGTGTTCCAGCCGTATAGTTGGCCTGCTATCAAAATTTTAGGGTTTCCACCTGGCGGCGCGGTTATACGGCCGGAACAATATGTTCCCGCCGTATAGTTGGTCGTCAAACCGTTTGTACCTAGAAAAGAAATTGTACAAAAGCATCGATATCTATACAACCAGAGCTATACAGCCGGAATTTTTATTCCCGTCGTATAGTTGGTCATTAAACCGTTAATACTTTTGAAAGAAAAATTATCGATGGCAAAAATATCTGTACGACCGGAACTATACGGCCGGAATTTTTATTCCCGTTGTATAGTTGGTCGTTAAACCTTCTGTATGCATCAAAAAATTTCTATTTCTTCGTGAATTCTTTCTTATCCTGTAACTTAGCGAAATACCTTGTTTTTGATAGAAAAATGATAGTAAATATTGTCGACCAACAACAACATATATTAAGCAGGATTTTTAGTACTAGCAGACTTCTTCTCCTCACTTGGAGTTTTCTAGCACTCTTTATTAAAGATAAATTTAAACTAAAACTTAAGAATTTACTCAAACCTTTATTTCACATGGGTTGCCTCCCATGAAGCGCTCTTTTATGTTCAATAGCTTGACCTCAATGTTGCTCACTTAGGCCAGATGAGTGGAACACCCACTCCGAAATAGTTGGCCTTCAAAGTAATGGCCACCTTTTCATCATGCTTGGCTTTCTTCTTCCTGGGGAAATGAATAACAAAAGGATCCTGCGAAGGCAATTGGAGCTTCATGTTCCCTTCATGGAGATTAATCAAAGCCTTAATAGTTCTTAAGAAAGGACGACCTAATATAATAGGAGCAGTAGCATCTTCAAGCATGTCAATAATAACAAAATCAATAAGAGCGGGACATCCTTTAATGTATACTAAAGTATTCTCCTTAATTCCTACAGCTTGTTTGTAGGTAGAATCTCCTAGATGCAATCTTAACTCGGTGATCTCAAAAGACCCAAGTTTAACTTATTAAAAAGAGTTTTTGGATTGTTGAGACACTTGCACCTAGATCACAAAGTGCAGCTATCTCATTGGTCCCAATTTTAACCTTAATAGTAGGCTCAAATATATCATCAAGTTTCACACGCAAATTTTAGCAATTTGCTTATATTCTTCCTCAAGCTCACGTACCTTTATTGCTACTTGAGTAACGAAGTGTTGGTACATAGCTTCCTCATTTCCTTCACTTACCGGAATCTTAACGTTGATCCTTTTTACAAGATCTTCAATGGTGTAACTTGGTGAAGGAGTATTACTATAATCAAGTTCTTTAGGCTCCTCCTTTTGGATTCTCATCATCTTGAGGTCTTCAATAGGATTGGGCTCAGCTTTACTTGCAAATTTAGCTAGAATGAGAGTTTGACTCTCGGCTATCTTACCTTGTTGTGCCTCAACAATCCTTGTTCTTTCTTGGAAGGCCTACAAATAATTTCTCAAACTAACAGCTTGGTTAGATAATTTACCAAGCATAGTATCATGGTTCTCCGTTATTTTAACAAGAATATTGTTTTGTTCATTTTGTGAGTCTATAAAAGACTTAGTTCCCATATTATTATTAGAGTTACCTGCAGGACTAGAATAATGTTTCTGAAAATTAGGATTATAATTCTTCTTCCAAGCAGTTTTATAATCATTACGAGCTATGAAGTCTACTTCTTCAATATTAGTTTCAGGGATGGCTCTTACCGGATTTTTCTTACCTTTTACGGCTAATATGAGCTCATCGAACTTAGCATTGAGTTCTTCATTTTCTTGTGTTGAGACGGAGTTCACCTTCTTCATGTTTGATCTATCCACATGCCATTGGGCATGGTTATCTTGCATATTGTCTAGCAGCTACTTTGCTTCGGTAATATGTTTACCCATAAATGTTCCTCCAGCTGCAGTATCAAGCATAGACTTAGACACAGGGTTAAGAGCATTATAAAATAAATGGAGGATTAATGAATCTTCCATCCCATGACTAGGACAATTTCTCATGCATTCTTTCATCCTCTCCCATGCAAGTGCTAGTGGCTCACGCTCTTCCTGTCTAAAACCAGTAATATTAGATCTCAGTTGCATAGTATTTGCTGGTGGGAAAATTTTAGTCATAAATAAAGAAGTGCATTCCACCCATGATGTAATAGTATTTCTAGGCAAAGGTAGCAACCATTCTTTTGCTCTTCCTCTAAGAGAGAAAGGAAATAAGCGCAATTTGACCGCATCGGGGTCAACGTCTTTTATGCGCATCATATGACATATTTCAGTGAAAGTATTCAAGTGCATACCTACGTCCTCAACAGCAGAGCCTCCAAATTGATTCCGTTGAACCAAACTTAAATAATGGGGCTTAATTTTATAGTCATCAGCATCAATTGCTGGCTGAGTAATAAGAGTACACTAATAATCATTATTGGGAGTAGAAAACTCCCCAAGCTTCTTTTCAGCCATATTTCCAATGTTTTGGGGTTTTCTTAAATAGAGACTTATAAAAGTAAAAGCAAGAATTTAAAGACTAACTATTTTTTTTGGTTTTTTCAAATAAAGATTGAAAGCAAACTAACAAAATCAAAAAACAGGAATTAACTAGCAAGGTTCCTACTAACCTCACTAGGGTAGCTATTGCTTCCCCGGCAACGGCGCCAGAAAAAGGGTTGATACCTTCGATCCAGATTACGGATGTAGTATAACTCTTTTTCCCTAGTATACCTAGGTTTATCGAATCCTCGGGAAGCACAAGCGTAGTGAAGTTACTTTAAGGGACCTTCGGGAGTTTTAGAATTCCTTTTGTGTTTTTACCGGACCAAGAGTTTGTGTCTTTTTGTTGTTGTCGATGATGGAGAGAGAGGGCCTAGGGCGTTCGGTTTCACCTGTAGCTGTGCAAAACATCTGATGGGAATAAAAGATAAAGATAAAGTATGCATGTAATTATTAGAGCAAGATAGATTATATGTGGGTAGTGCATCCATAATTGCTATTGCCTCCGCGACCGCTTATAGCAATAACCTATTAGTCTCATCCATAGAACAAAGAGAACTAATGATATGCATAGTGACGTCACCATTAATCCCAAGTAAATCCCTCACATACATCCGTACTACCCCTTCTGTCACTAGGGTTCCCAACCTGTAGATTAGTCATTACTCATACTCCCTATACCTGGCTCAATCCTCGTGGTCTTGGGTACCTGACAAGTCCTTAGATTGAGTCAAGAGAGGATACAATAATCATCATGTCATACAAACTAATACATGATCCCATCTATGATAAATAACATGCACAAAAGCTACATGGCTAGACCTAAACCCTTAGCCCAAGGATAATTACTCACACATAGAGACAAGATCAAAGATCATAAACATTGTAGTGGAAATCATAAGATTGATAGCAAATAGTCTTACAATTTTGCCATAGAAGATGAGATCTACTATTACAAGTGGTGGAATATGGCTATGGTGGTGGAGAATGGTTTGGGGATTAGATCTAAATCTGTTCCTCCGGTGGCTCTTCGGTGTTGTGGATGGAGATCTGGAGGCGGCTGATAGTTGGGGCGAAGGCTCTTTTCTCGTTGCCCGAGGCCTCTTTATATAGGGGTCCCTTCACAAAAGTTGTTCTGTTTGACCTAGCGGTGGAGGCGCCAACTATACGACCGCAACTATATGGCCGGAATTTTATTCCTGTCGTTTAGTTGGTCGTTAAAGCATCTGCCTCTGTTCCACGACTCCCGGTTTCTTCTGGTTATTGGTAATCTCGTATCTTTGACTTTAATGTAGTGATTCCCATCTTCAAACGTCATTATCTGTGCAAGGAAAAATAGCAAGAAAGGATTGCATACCCCTTTGATTATTAGGCATTAGTGGGAGGGTTTAGAGAGACATTTCATCAAAAATATGAATAATATCCAGTTTAAATGTGGACGTGGATGGCTATATTATAGAGCCATCAAGGTGCTGCTTCGGTATGCATTGTTGCGGTTACCATCATCGCGCTTGTCGGTGTAGCCATCTGCGACCATGTCGACCTCTTCGTGGTCCTCGTATCCGCGCATTTGATGTTTTCCTCAATGATCATGCCTGCGGCCGAGGTCATCCTCATCGTCTGAATGAGCGCGGTTGTTGTTGATGGAGTCTTTGCCATTCGCCCATCGGTTCATGATGTCCATCGGATGGTCGATGGTTTTGTGCTTTGTGCATCCCAACTCCTCCCTAATCTCTCTACGACGTACACCACCATTGAATGCGTCGATTGTGCGCTCCTCGGAGATGTCCTCCATAGAAGTCTTGCTGATGGACCACTATTGGATGTAGGAGCGGAGGGATTCACTCAGCTTTTGGCAGCAGGCCCTGAGCTCTTCAATTGACACCTGCCACTTATAGGTGTCCTTGTAGTTGCAGGCGAAGCTGTACACCAGCTCCTCCAGCTACGGATAGACCCACGAGGTAGGTTTTTGAGCCATGATCGTGCCGCGTTGTTCAGCTGCAGCTGGAGGCATTGCATGGCCGTGTTCATGCACCTGCCGTGTTACTTGACTGACTGGGTGTGGTCATCCAGCTATATCTTTGGCTACTGGAGGCCATCAAACTTCAGATTGTCTGAAGGAAGCTTGAAGCCTTTCGACATACGAGTTTTCCATATGGCTCTACTGAAGCAACTGGCACCGCAGAGCTTCGTGTCTTCATCCTCCGACTCGGTTGAGTAGGAGCACTTGGCGTGTATCTTTTCAACCTTGCGCTGCATGATCTCGTCGCGGGCATCGTAATTGTGACTGTGTCGCCGCGGACTGTGGTGTCGCTGCGATAGGTAATGGTCCTCTTAGTTGGAGGATGGCGAGTAATGCCTCGCGAATGGCGCCTTTGATTTTTCGGCTCCGGTGTTGGATCTTTGGCGAGTGCAGCTTCGACCAGTCTGAGCCCTGCGATAGCAGATCGGTGCACAGTAGATCTCTAGCTGGTGGTTGGTTCGTCAATAGGTATGTAGCTGCAATCACCGCGGCTTGTGACATTTTGGGGATCATGTTACCCCGACAATCCACCGACATGAATGAGAAGTCAAGGGCCTTAGTGGCCTCTTCTCGATCTTTGTCGTTGACGTGGTCCAGACAAGAGCGCCTTTTGGTGGCCCCAGGACCATTGCCCTTCGAGGAGGACCCGTTGATGGAGGAGAGTGTCGCCCATCAGGCGCTTGACTCGTCGATTGCCTTCTTGCATGCCACGAGTTCGGCATTTACCGCCTGTTAGCGGTTAAACTCCTTTATGAGGAGCCAATGGTAGCCCATCAGCATGTCACGTGATGCGTCTTCGGGTAGAGGGTTGCCCCGCAGGGCATCCCTGACTCGCTCCCACTCTAGATCTGAGAGATGGATCACTTGGTGACCCGATGGACCTCTGTCGTGGGCATTGGGGTTGGGAGGGTTGGGTTGTTCGTGAGTGTTGTTGGTCTCTGTTGCCGGTGTTTCCTTGAGTGCCTACATCGCCGTTGGTGATGGTAGCACACATGTAGTGGTTGGGGAAGCTGTGATGGCCCAAAATATATCGAGCTCGTTGGGGAACTCCAAGAGGAAAGTATGATGAGCACAACAGCAAGTTTTCCCTCAGTTATGAAACCAAGGTTATCGAACCAGTAGGATCAAGGAAACACCTCCAAGGTGTTGTTGCCAACTTGGAATCCTGCACAACACAACCACAAAACTTTGCCCCCAACTTATAGTGAGGTTGTCAATCTCACCGGTTTTGCTGAAAACAAAGGATTAAACGTATTGTGTGGAAGAAAGTAAAAGCTTGCAGAAAGTAAACAGAAAGCGGTAAACAGTTGTAGATTGATGGTAAAAGAAAGGACCACGGTCCATAGTTCACTAGTGGTGGTTCTCCTTAAGATAGATGACATGTTGGGTGAACAAATTATAGCGGGGCAATTGACAAACATCGAGAAGGCATACATGCATATACTAATCATCTTCACTCCTATGAGATATGATTGGGCATTACAACATTATACATAGACCGTAATCCAACTGCATCTATGACTAATAATCCACCTTCAGGTTATCATCCGAACCCCCTCCAGTATTAAGTTGCAAGCAACAGATTATTGCATTACGATTTGCGTGTAAAGTAAACAATACGATTGTTCTATGAACAAAGGATTGTTGTTTTCTCCCTAGTAGCAACATCACATCTAGTACCTTAGAGAGCCTAGGTGTTTCTCTAACACACATACAAACTCCATGATCTTACAAGTTCTCCTTTTATTTGACACCGTCGGGATCCATAAGCAAAAGAATCATGATATCAACAGAATAATAAGTGCAATGTTGAAAGCGTTCCCCATGATACATGGTTCTGCTAACTTCAGCTTATAAAGCGCAAGCATATACGCAACAAAGATGGATGCAATGGTTCAAGATTATTAAATGCAAAAAAGTAAAGTGTGCCATCAAGTTCGTGAGAGCTTTAATCACTAGTTTTCACATAACAAGTTTAATTCGGAAGGTAGATAAAAACATGAATATACTTGGAATAGCAAATGCTAATAGGTAGGTATGGTGGACTCTTTGGAACAACTTGGTTTTATTTGGAATTGGATGCATGAGTGGAACTCATACTTGGTTATGGAGGCTAGCAAAAGACTGGGAGCGACCAACTAAGAGAGCAATAATGGCCATAATCATACAGAGCGACAAAACATAATTAATCAAAGCATAAAGTGATATTACAAGTCAAAAACTAAAGGACCATAAAGGATATGGTGACTTGGGATAGTCATAACATGGTGTGAGCATGCGCCAAGTCAACCCAAATAAAGCATCAAAGGAGAATACCACAATACTATGCTTTAATATGCTAAAACAACACATGATTCTTCAAAGGCACATTAAGCAATGTCAATTGTTTATAACATGTCATGATATAGAAAAGATTACTAAGCATAAAGCCAAAACAATATCAAGCATGGCATGACAAAGCATAGGCCACAGTCAAAAACAAACTCCTTTTACCACTTAAGCATGGACTTTTCCTACTCTTTTCCAATCCAAACCAAACTATTTGAAAACTTATGTATGAAAGAGGGGGTCCAACCAATTTATTCAGCAAACTAAGCAAACCAAGCAAACAAAAACCAAAAACGAAAACAAAGACGCTCCAAGAACAACACAACTATGCATGAAACAATAAAAATGAAGTGTTTGGAAGAAACCTGGGATTTTTATTGATGAAGAAGGGATGCCTTGGGCATCCCCAAGCTTTGATGCTTGTACTTCTTGAATATTTCTTGGGGTGACACGGGGTGGCATCCCCAAGCTTGAGTTTTAGTCCATTCTTCATCCCATTACATCATTCTCTCCATACACCTGAAATTTTTTCCTTCATACAAAACTTCACACAATCTTTATTAGCAACATTAGTGCAATCAAGATAATAAGTCTTCTGGTTCAGTTTCAACACCAATAAAACTTCCATTAAAACACAAGCTACTGAAGCACTTCCCTCAAAAATCTCAATTCCCTAAAGAGAACTCAAAAAGGAACCAACAAGAAGCAAATGCAAATAATGGCAGAAATCTGTTAAACAGACCAGCAGGTAAAAACCAATTTTTTTGAATACCTTATGTTGCTCAAATAAAAAAGTGAACTAACGAAAGTTAGATAACAACCTGGGGCATAAGAAAAAAAAATTCACGCCTCAAAACAACGTACAGAGATTTTACACGAATGTTTACGCTGAAGCACAAAAATCTGTTTCGGGACAGCAACTTTCCCAAGCATTACTTCTCTCTCATTAGAGGTTACTCTTGGCACAAAAAGCAAACAAAAAGGATAAGGAGCGGTTATTACTGAAGTAATAACTTCCAAGAGTCATCTAAAACTTTTGGGTTATCTCCCAATAAGTACTTTTCTTTAACGCCTTTAAGTTAGGCATAAGAAGCAAGAAAAAGAATCAAGTGTTTTCAAATGAAGAAGCATTAAGAGAAAATTTTGTTTTCATAGGAGAGGCAAAATAAATCTTCTCTCTCTTCTTAGGGAAGTGTTCTATACCTTTATTGAGTGGGAGTTGATATTTAATGGTGCCTTCTTTCATATCAATAATGGCACCAACAGTTCTAAGAAAAGGTCTTCCCAAAGTAATAGAACAAGAAGCATTGCATTCAACATCCCAAATATAGAAATCAACAGGGACATAAGCATTGTTAACCATAATAAGAACAACATTAATACTCCCCATGAGTTTCTTTTTAGCATTAGCATCAAGTGGGACATTCAAATAACAATCTTCAAGAGGAGGCAAATCAAGCATATCATAAATCCTTCTAGGCATAATAGAAACACTACTATCAAGATCACACAAAGCTTTGAAATCAAAGTCATTCACTTTCATATTAATGATGGGTTCCCAACCATCTTCTTGTTTCATAGGAATAGAAGCTTTATGTTTCATATTTTCTTCTTTAATTTTTATGAGAGCATTAGTAATGTGTTTTGTAAAGGCCATATTCATAGCACTAGCATTAGGACTTTTAGCAAGCTTTTGTAGGAACTTAATGACTTCAGAGATATTGCAACCATCAAGATCAAAATCATAATTATCATCTAAAGTAGTAGAGCTATTACTAGCTTCAGCACTAGTGGTAGTGATAGTAGAAACACTAATATTTCTATCAATTTCATCTTCTCTTTCCCACTTAGCATGCAATTCAGCTAACAATCTAACATTTTCATCAATTCTAACTTGTATGGCATTAGTGGCAGCAAAGGGATTATCAATAGTTTTAGGTTTAGTAGCCATTTTATTAATTAAAGAGGATTGTGCTTCAGACAAAGATGATATATTTCTTTCAGCATTAGAAAGTTTCAATTACAAACTAGGAATTTCCCTATTTAAACTCTCAAGTTGATGACTAATGATTTTCAAAATAGTAGATTGTTCCTCCATGGTTTTAGTAAATAACTTATTTTGCTCATATTTCATTTGCATGAAGTTTTTAGTAGCTCTTTCAACTTCTAAAATTCTTCCTTCACTAGGTATTCTAGGTTTACCATGATAACCATAAGTATTATTAGGAGGGTAAGGCCTATAATTGTTATTACCATAAGCATTGTTACCAAAATTGTTATTTCTTATAAATTTCACATCAACTTGCTCTTCTTGAGCAACCAAAGAGGATAAGGGAACATGATTTGGATCAATATGAGCTTTCCCATTAACAAGCATAGACATAATAACATCAATTTTATCACTCAAGGAGGAGGTTTATTACACAGAATTTACCTTCTTACCTTGTGGAGCTCTTTCAGTGTGCCATTCAGAATGGTTAACCATCATATTATCCAGGAGCTTTGTTGTAGCTCCCAAAGTAATGGTCATAAAGGTACCTCCAGCAGCAGAATCCAATAGATTTCTTGAAGAATAGTTCTATCCTGCATAAAAGGTTTGGATAATCATCCAAGTAGTCAGTCCATGAGTGGGACAATTCTTTACCAAAGATTTCATTCTTTCCCAAGCTTGAGCAACATGTTCATTATCAGATTGTTTAAACTTCATTATTTCACTTCTCATAGATATAATCTTAGCAGGAGGATAGTATTTTCCAATGAAAGCATCTTTGCATTTAGTCCAAGAATCAATACTATTTCTAGTTAGGGATTGCAACCATTCTTTAGCTTTTCCTCTCAAAGAGAAAGGAAACAATTTAAGCTTAATAATATCTCCATCCATATCCCTATGCTTTTGCATCTCACAAAGTTCAACAAAGTTATTTAGATGAGCAGTAGCATCTTCATTACCAATACCAGAAAATAGTTCTCTCATAACAAGATTGAGTAAAGCAGGTTTAATTTCAAAGAAAGTAGCTTTAGGAATAGGTGGAGCAATAGGTGTGCACATGAAATCATTGTTGTTGGTGCTAGTGAAGTCACACAACTTAGTATTTTCGAGAGTAGTCATTTTTTGTGTTTTTAATAAAGAAAGCAAACTTAGTAAAACTAATTTTTGTGTGTTTTTGATAAAGAAACAAGCAAACAAAGCAGAAATAAACTAAACAAAACAAATAAAACAAAGTAAAGAGATTGGTTATGAGGGACTCCCCTTGTGAAGATGTCCTTGACTCCCCGACAACGGTGGCAGAAAAATAGCTTGATGGCCCAAAATATATCAAGCTCGTTGGGGAACCCCAAGAGGAAGGTATGATGCACAACAGCAAGTTTTCCCTCAGTTATGAAACCAAGGTTATCGAACCAGTAGGAGCAAGGAAACACCTCCAAGGTGTTCTTGCCAACTTGGAATCCTGCACAACACAACCACAGAACTTTGCCCCCAACTTATAGTGAGGTTGTCAATCTCACCGGTTTTGCTGAAAACAAAGGATTAAACGTATTGTGTGGAAGAAAGTAAAAGCTTGCAGAAAGTAAATAGAAGGCGGTAAACAGTTATAGATTGATGGTAAAAGAAAGGACCGGGGTCCATAGTTCACTAGTGGTGGTTCTCCTTAAGATAGATGACATGTTGGGTGAACAAATTACAGTGGGGCAATTGACAAACATCGAGAAAGCATACATGCATATACTAATCATCTTGACTCCTATGAGATTTGGTTGGGCATTACAACATTATACATAGACCGTAATCCAACTGCATCTATGACTAATAATCCACCTTCAGGTTATCATCCGAACCCCCTCCAGTATTAAGTTGCAAGCAACAGATAATTGCATTACACATTGCGTGTAAAGTAAACAATATGATTGTTCTATGAACAAAGGATTGTTGTTTTCTCCCTAGTAGCAACAACACATCTAGTACCTTAGAGATTTCTGTCACTTCCCCAGATTACTAGAGGCATGAACCCACTATCGAGCATAAATACTCCCTCTTGGAGTTGCTAGCATCTACTCGGCCAAGATATCTACTAACAACGGAGAGCATGCAAGATCACAAATAACAAAGACATGATAGAATCAATAATCAATCTGAAATAGCATCTCAATATCCATCGGATCCCCGCAAACACAACATGTAGGATTACAAATAGATGATCTTGATCATGAACGGAGCTCACAAGATCTAAACATGGTAGCACAAAGGAGAAGAACCAACCATCTAGCTACTACATGGACCCGTAGTCCAAGGATGAACTACTCACCCATCACACTGGAGGCTTGCATGGTGATGAAGAAGGCCTCCAGGGTGAATTCTCCCCTCCGACAGGGTGCCAGGAAGAGCTTCAGATCCCTCCTGATCTAGGGATGGAGATGATGGCGGCTATAGACTCTTTCGTGGAATTTTGATCGGGTCCTTAGGGTTTCTGTATCGGAGGTAATATATAGGCGAAGGGGGGGCGAGGGGGTGTCCTAGGCAGCCACACCACCCCTGGCACGGGCTAGGCTTGGCCACGCGTCCAGGTGGTGTGGGCGGCCCCTGGCCCCTCTCCGTCTCGTATTCTGGCTCCGTGTCCCCCTCGGTGAAATATTGACTTTGGCTTTTGTCCCGTCCAATTCCGAGAATATTGATTTTCTGACTTTCCTGGAACCAAAAGTAGTAGAAAACATGCAGCTGGCATTGTGGCATCTTGTTAATATGTTACTCCAAGAAAGTGTATAAAAATACTCCAAAGTGTGGACAAAACATAAGAAAGTAGATATAAAACAAGCATGGGACATCAAACATTATAGATACATTAGCAACATATCAAGCTGCTGCTCCCACAACTTTCAGATCTAGAGCCGCAGATGTCATCCTCCGACAACAGATCGCACAGATCAAAGTCGCAATTGTTGTTCTTATCCGTGTCATAGGTTAATGCAGGAGCGTTGAGCTTGCTTAGGGTGCCGATCGGTGGTGGGAATCACAAGGCTGGTGCAATCGAAGGTACTGCGAGTGACCAGGAAAGCGGAGCGTGCCGATCTTTCCAACGTGGAAGCGCAAGCTCCCGATCATCATGCTGGTTCCATCTCCCATGGACTCGAAGTCCGGGTGGGTCGCTGACGAGTGGACGGTGAAGTCGATGGTGTTGAAGAGGAGGTGATTCTCTGTTGCAGCGGATTTGTAGATCGCGGGTGATGGGGCCGTCGAAGCCACAACTTTAGCACTCCTGTTTCCCACAGATGGCGCCAATTGATAAGGGGTTAACTCGTCAATGGACATAGTTGATGGACTTGTGTTTGAGGAAGTGGGGAGCGCTGGAGGCATCGATCGGCTAACAAACAAGCACATCGGGGACACGCAGTTTACCCAAGTTCAGGTCCTTGGAAGGAACCCTACTCCTACTTGTCTGCTCTTGGTTATTGATGGAATCAAGGATTACAAGGGTGTGCAGATGCAATCTGGCGGTGTATGAACTAGGTTGTGGATATCCTCCTCCTACCCCGTCCTAGCCATTATATAGGGAGCCTAGGTCTCGGGATAGCAGGCTAAGTCGGTTATATATTAGGGTTTTCCCTTTAAACTTTCTATCTACACTTTTTCGTGTTCCCCAAGGAGTCACATCTCCCTGGGCTTGGGCCACCCGAACCTTCTTGGGATCCATTTTCACCGTGGGCTTCTCTTGGGCTTACCGTATAGGCTAAACCTGGGTTCCCATGGGGCATACCCATGTCAGTAACACATGCATATCAAATATACCTTTGTTGATGTTGCGAGCCTTCTTATCTGCCAGGTACTTGGAGCAATTAGCTTCCAGTGTCTAGTCCCCTTGCAATATAAGCACTTAGTGTCCGGCTTGGGTCCAAGCTTAGCCTTCTTCGTACGAGAATCAACTTGCTTTCCACCCTTCTTGAAGTTTCCCTTCTCTCCATGAGCATTTCTGAAACTAGTGGTCTTATTGACCATCAACACTTGATGATCCTTATTGATTTCCACCTTTGTAAACATCTTGAAGAGGTTAGGAAGAGTTTTCTCCATCCCTTGCATATTATAGTTTATCATGAAGCTCTTGTAGCTTAGTGGTAGTGACTAGAGAAAACGGCCGATCTCCAACTCATTGGGAATCGCTACACACCGAACTAGAGCAAAAGATCACTGTACCCAAAATATTTTAGCACACGTTCGCTGATAGAGCTATTTTCTTCATCATGTAGCTAAAGAACCTGGATGAGCCTTCATACCTCTCTACCTTGGCATGAGTCTAAATATCATGCTCAACTCTTGGATCATCTCATATACTCCATCATGCTCAAAACATATTAGGAGCTTGGGTTCTAAGTCGTAGAGGATTACACACTTAACTATAGAGTGGTCATCAATGTTTGGCTCCATCAATGTTTGGCTCCATCTGCCAAACATTCACAATGTCTTCAGACACTACCGAAAGGAGCCGCTCACTGAGTGGTGAATTAAGGAAGTATGCCTTCTGTGTAGTAGTGAGGATAATCCTCAGATGGAGGAACCAGACCATAAGTTACTTCCATCGTTTTCTAGTTTCTCTTTCTCTAGGAACACACTGAAATTCATGGAAGCTACCGAGCGAGCCATTGATCTACAACATATTTGCAAAGACATTTAGACTATCTTCATGATAATTAGTTCAAACTAATCAAATTATTAATTAACTCCCACTAAACTCAACATCTCTCAAGTTGTTTAGTGACACATGATCCAAATCCATTAAACCAATTCCAATCTTCACGAGAGAAAATGTAGTTTAACTGGTGAACATCCAGGATGTTGATCATATCTTTAGGAGTAAATAATAGCGCTAGATTATTTCGGTTCAAACTATTATCCACGTCGTACCGATTCTTTTCAGCCGTGGGATGGACGCCGAAAAGGACACGCGACAATGTCGCAACAGAGCCCTTCTATCCCATGAGACGGGTCCCAAGCTAGTGCTAAAGATTCCATACCGTGGACGGGTGTACCGTGCATTGTCATACCCCACCTCACTGGACGGTGGGCCATACGCACGAGCTAGGCCTATCGTCAGCTTACATGGGTAGGAGTGCGTGTTGTGAAAAGAGTTCCGGACGCGACACGTCTCTGCACCCTCTAGGTTGCGGGGCATGTCTAGAGACAATGTGGCATTGTGGGTTCGTGCTATCGGCGGTTTCTCTCGATCATGGGTTGGCCCAGAGCCGGCGTGGTACCGTAGACCTAAGACGACCACGTTTTCTCGTGGACACGGGGTCCTAGAAAAGCCGGTGTGACCACGTATGGTATGGATGTATGCGGGTTATCGCAGCAATGGGGCCCGTAAGGAGCCGACCTAGCACCGCAAGCCCATGTCGATTGCGGATTCTTGCGGAAGTGGGGCCATGTAGATATGATGTGGCGTCGTAAGCCAGTATGGGAAACGGTTTTTCGTTATCGTGGGGACGTCCCAAATCGACGTGGCGATGTAATCCCGTGGCGACTGTCAGTGCAAACTCCAGAGGACGTGGGTTTTTGTCGCGAAATCATGTTGTGTGACCCGTTCGTACCCTACATGCCAGTGTTATCTCTAACATGGTAGCATAGGCTATATATGGCCATGGGTTGTCGTGGTCAGATCATGCAATGGCAACGAGAACTATAGGTGTGTCCTTTAAGAGCCTTCACGCACACGCCACCTCTGCGACTCAATGTACGGCTCCGCCTCTCTATAAGTACCGCCTCCCAGCCCACTCACCAATGTAGTAAGTTGCTTCTTATCTTCTCTCTCTACGTGTTATTCTTGCTTGGCCTATTGCTAGACAGGAGTTTTATTCGACCCAACGCTGGTTGTTCTTCAGCCAGCACTCGGTCGAACTTCACTCCAGCTCAGCATGCGTGCTGCTATCAATAAACAAGCACTGCCACAGTGTTTTTTCTTTCATTTACAATCGCAATCACGCTTTAGTCTCTATTCTGACATGCTATGCTATTTCTTGCTTCTTAATATGGTATGCTATGTTTTATTGCAGCTACGGACTTCTCTTCTCGACGTATGTTCTTTCATCGCTGGTCCGCACGTTAGTCGTCTTCTCGCTCTTTAGAAACACATGCAAGGTAAGTTTTCATGTTTACGTTTTGCTGTTCTTACTGTATTTCCTTATCATCCTTCACTCTTTTTACGAATTCTTACCCGCGTTCATTGTGCACTTTTTCCGAACAGGTTTGTATGTGGAACGCGTTGTTACATGTTGAGAGGAGGAGAAGAAAACTTCTATTGGCGGACGTGCACGTATTAGGTTCGACGTGATTGAAGAAATTGTGGTACTTGGCGGCTTCACCACGCGCCATGCCGAAGCTTCGTGATGAAACACGCATAAGCCTCGAGACGTGAAGCCACTCACATACGCTACCTCTTCTTCCGGTCTGTTATGGCGGAACCCTCACCTTGACGGTATGCAGAAGACAAGGAATGCGGCCTTGAAGACCTAGGCTTTTTGGTTGCCCTCTCGAAGACTCTAAGATTAGGTTGCTCACGTGTAGTCGTTTACTTACATTCACGAGCATATTGTAAACACGGAGACACGAAAACATGTCGAATAAAATGTGTCGAGAAACAACGATTTCATGCGCATCTCTTGAGTGGTCGAATCTTCTTTGCTAGGCTTGACCCTTTATTTTTTCAAGTCGTTGTATTCACTTGGGTGATCGACGAGACGTTTCAGCGCCAGCATGTCTCTCACTTTCTGTGCCACGTTTGCGTGCCACGCTACCATATAGGTAGCGGTGTACACACGGCGTGTTAAAGCCTGCATGCTTGCCACATCATTATCACTCTGGCGCGTCCATCTATTCTGACGCTCAGCATCGAGTTGTTTCAACACATGCTCCGAGGCGGCTCTCACCGTAATAAGTTTCTCTACTGGCATCAATCACTGCTGTCTCTTCCCCACATTGCTCCTCCATAACTGTTGGAGGGATACCCCGGGTAGGGTCACGCCGGGGTATAAAGGCCGAGTTAGCCGAGGTACGGCAAGGTCAAAGCGAATGCTGACCGAGTCACCTCAAGGCATGCCGAATCACGGAGTAACCCGGACCGGAGGATGTCCACCTAACTAGGTCCCGGCCGACTTATGTCGTATGCCGGCAGGATTTATGTATGTTGTATGCAGGTACTAGTGTGGCCGGATTAACCAGGCACAATCCGGGTTATATCAGGCTTGCAAGAGAAGGAAGGTATCTCGCTAGTCAAAAGGTGGTCTCTGTACGCTAGAGCATGAGCGAAGCGGACAGAGGAAAGGACCAACGAGGCGTGGCCGACAAGGGTGGCGTTGCCTTTGTCGGATGACGCTGGCACCACAGAGGCTCACGTAGCCTCTGCATGGCTTACGATGGGGAAAAGTGACCCGGTCGGCTTGCTATTTTGGGGGAGGCATATTCCCAGGAATATACCTCCATGTATGCCCTAATTGGAGACCCGGCCTCCCCTATATAAGGGGGGCTAGGGCCTCTGTAGAAGGGGTTGAGTTTTACTTGGTGGAAGGTTAGTTGATTGGCATCTGAGTAGTGGGTTCCTGAGAGCAAAGTAATGGTGAGAGTAAGAGAGTTCCTTCTTCCTCCTCTTCCCCATACAGCTCAAGGAGCACTCGTAACTCATCTAGCTTGAAGAATACAAAGCATCTGTGTGTGGAATCACCACACTATCCCTCCTTGGATTCCTCTAGTGCATCTTGTCCCCACCTTTAGCCTATCCATGATATCTGCCGTGACACCACCACGATAGTTGGCGCCCACCGTGGGGCTAGCGGCGCTAGCAGGAGTGAAGATCCGGACGGGAAATCTCATCGGCAATGGCGAGCGCATCGTCTCCGGGCTCGTTCAGCGCTTTGGAGCGCTGGACTTCGTCAGTGACAATGCTGGCTGCTTCGGCAAACGACTGCTTCCGCGCAACAGCCTCTTCGTCAAGCTTGGCACGCACAAGATCTACGTCGCCGTCGATGTGTCGTGCGTTCACCTGCGGCACGTCGTTGAGGGAGGTGAGCCACCCCTTAGCGCGGTTCACGGGGCGCGCATCACTCGCTCCCCTGACCGTGCCGAGGTGATGATGACAGCGCCTGGCGCTGGCGCGAGCAAAGACCCGGCACCAGATCCGGAGGTAACACCCAAGGCATCAAGGAAAAGTAGAGGTCCTCCACTAGAGAGGCCAGAAAACATGTTGCGACAGGCAATAGATAGCCTAGAGAGCCCCATAGAACCGGCAGTAGATCCGGCTCAGGCACATGCCGAGTTAGAGGAAACTAGGCAGAAAATACTAGAGGGTGCAAAAAAGATTGCCGCAGCTCAGCAGTCGTTGAACATGACACTGCGCGAGTACGCAAGAGCAAATAAGGTAGATGCTGTAAAAGTAAAGGGGAAAAACCTCATCAGTGAAATGAACAAAGAGGGTGATACTAGAGTTGAGGAGTCAGAGAACTTACTGTCCGCGGGGCTGCCGAAGTACAGTACCCCGGCAAAGAACCTCAGAGCAGCGGATGCAGCTGCATCCGAGTTAGAGGGTTTGACGGGTGAAGCCCGGCAAAGACAGCAGGAAAGAGTCAATGAGTTAGTTCGGATTGCTAACAGACAAAATGAAGAATTTCTCAGGGCTAACCCGGCAAGGGCTGGGGCTTCCAAAATCGTTCATTCAGCTGTAGGTAACCCGAAGAAATCTGCTGGAGCTGCATCATCCCCTCATGGTGACCCAAGAAGAGAGGAAGTGGTAACCTCGGCGAGGAGAAACAAACAGATAGTCCCCTATGACCCGGCAAGGGCAGGGAAAGGAAAAGCAGTGCAGGGAAATGATGATCGACGAAGTGTTAGCCGAGGTGAGGCTGGCCGAGGTAACCGCGACCAAGGCAATGCCAGTCAGGGAAACTCTGTAAACGGCAATGCCAGACAGCGCAACTCGGCGGGTGTAGGGCAACCGCAGCAGTGAAATATACCACGGCAAGAGCGAAGTGCCGGCCAAGGTATGCAACAGAGAGGCGCTCCGCGAGAGCAAGACATATACAATGATGGTGATTCGGAAATGGTGAACACAGGATACCCTAGGCCGGACTATCACGTGATAGGGTCAAGATTGGGAAGCAGGGACTTGATGCCTGACGACGCCAGGTTAAAACTGGATCGGCTTTATAGGTCGGAGCAAATTAAGGGGCAAGGTCCTCCGGGTCCAGCGTGCTTTGGGCTCCGGATCATGAAAGAACCTCCGATACCTAACTTCTAGTTACCCAGAGGCACGAAAACATATGACGGCAGCACCAAGCCGGAGGATTAGTTGATCAACTATGCTACGACAGTGAAAATTGCTACAGGCAACTTGAGATGGGCCGTGAGATATGTACCTCAGATGCTGGAGGGGCCAGCAAGGGTATGGCTAAACAATTTGCCACCCGGAAGTATCAACTGTTGGATTGATTTTGAGGAAATGTTTGTCAGTAACTTCTCGAGCACGTATCAGAGGCCGAATAGGCCACAGACCTTAGCAATGTGCAAACAGAGACCAAATGAAACAGACAGGGAGTTCTTGACCCGCTGGTACACCGTGAGAAACTCTTGTGAGGGCGTGATCGAGTCACAGGCAATATCTTGGTTTGCACAAGGGTGTAGATATGCAAGCATGCTGTGGCAAAGGCTACAAAGGGATATGCCAACTACACTGGCAGAGACGATGCAGATTGCTGATTCATATGCCTTGGATGATCCGACTCAACCTAGGCTTGTGTAAAACGAGTCAAATGAGGAGTACCACCAGCGAGATGGAGCCGGATCATCCCGGAGGAATGATTACCGGGGTAAGAGAAGAAACGATAGACCAGATTATAGGTACAGTTTGCAACAAGTTGCTGCCGTAAATCAAGATCAACCCGGAACAGGAAGTAATCAGCGTCAGAAAACTGGAGGGCAACAATGGACTCCGAGAAACGATGGCAAGAAAACTTGGACGCCGGAGCAAAAGAAACAATGGCAAAAAAAGAAGGACCGGCCGAGGTATACGTATGAGGCAATGCTGGATCAGCCGTGCAAATTTCACACGCCAAATCCGAGTAACCCGGCGGGTCACACAACTCGGCAATGTGAGTGGATGATGAAGATAGAACAAAGTGGTTCGAGGAATGCTCAGGCACCTCAGAACGATCAACCTCGGCAGGAGTTACCCCGACAGCAATTGCTCTCTGGAGCGAACACGCAACAGTTAATGTTGCCACCACCTCCGCCGAGGTATGAAAATCATGAGAGAAGGGATGAAGTGCATCAGGTGGAAAATCAGCATCAGACAGATCAAAGATACCCCGGAAACGAGGGGAGAAATGAATACAGAGAGCATCACCAGATTTACTGTGTGTTTACCACGGAGGAAATGGATAGAAAGAGCTTGTAGCACAGACACATGGAAGTGAATGCGGTAATGCCGACAGTGACGAGGTATATGCCTTGGTCGGATCAGGAAATTACTTGGAATATCAAGGATCATCCAAAGATTATGCTGAGTCCTAGTTCATATGCGTTAGTGCTGGACCCAACGTTCATCGGCCCCAATATCAATGTGAGATTTTCTAAGGTGCTAATCGACAATGGTAGCAACATTAATATCATGTATGTGGATACCATGCGCAAGTTGGGTATCTCGGAGAACATGCTCGAGACCACGAGGACAACTTTCCATGGTATTGTGCCAGACATTTCTTGTGAACCCATTGGCAAGGTCCGGGTTGACGTATTGTTTGGCACATGAGATAACTGCCGGACCGAGAATTTGGAGTTTGAAGTTGTGAACTTGGAAAGCGCATATCACGCGTTACTCGGCAGGCCAGCCCTAAACAAATTCATGGCAAGTTGTCACATCAGTTATCTAAAGATGAAGTTGCCTGGGCCAAATGGGGTAATTACCATAGCAGGAGATTTCCGACGTTCCCTTGATTGTGCGTCGGCCGGGTCTAACCTAGCCGAGTCATTGGTGATCGCACAAGAAAAGAGAAAGATCCAGGAAGTGGCGGCATTGGCTCAATCCGCACAGCAGTATATGCCGGCGCTGAGTAACCCGCATGGAAGTGTCTCATTTCAAGCAACAAAGGATACAAAGAAGGTGCCTGTTGACGATCTGTTCCCAAAGCGCACCGTAACAATTGGTGCCGGGTTAACTGACAAATAGGAAAGCGAGCTCGTCAACTTCCTCCATGAGAATCGGGATATCTTTGCTTGGTCCACACAGGACTTGCAAGGCGTTCCGAGGGAGTTGGCCAAGCACTCTTTGAACGTGAGACCCGGAGCAAAGCCGGTGAAGCAACCTCTCTACCGCTTCGCCGAAGATAGGAGAAAAGTCATTGGGGATGAGATAGCTCGGCTCCTCGCGGTTGGGTTTATCATGGAAGTGCTTTACCCGGATTGGCTATCTAATCCAGTGCTTGTGGAAAAGAAAAAAGATGATCCAAATGTGGCAGTGGTTTGGCGTATGTGCATCGATTACACGAACATGAATAAGGCGTGTCCAAAAGATCCATTTCCATTGCCAAGGATAGATCAGGTCATAGATTCTACTGCTGGGTGTGAATTGTTGTCATTCATAGATTCATATTCTGGTTTCCACCAGATACCTCTAAACCCTAGCGATCAAATAAAGACTGCGTTTATCACCCCGTATGGGGCTTATTGCTATCGCACCATGCCTTTTGGTTTACGTAATGCAGGGGCAACGTACCAAAGATGTATGCAAAAATGTTTGCACGATCAAATTGGTAGAAATGTGCAAGTATATGTGGATGATGTGGTTATAAAAATCAAGGAAAGCAAAACGCTCCTTGACGATATCAGACAAACATTCACGAACCTGAGGAGATTCCGGATGAAGCTTAACCCGAAGAAGTGTAACTTTGGTGTCCTGGCTGGAAAATTACTCGGATTTCTTGTCTCCAGCCGAGGTATCAAAGTTAACCCAACGAAAATCCGAGCCATAGAACGAATGGAGTTGTCGAAGTGTCTTAATGATGTCCAGAAGTTCACTGGTTGCCTGGCATCGTTAAGTCGGTTCATATGTAAGTTGGGAGAAAAGGCGTTACCTCTTTATCAACTAATTAAAAAATCAGACAAATTCATATGGACGCCGCAGGCCAATGAAGCCTTCATTCAGCTAAAGAAAATGTTAGCCACTGCACTAGTATTAGCCTCTCCACTATCAAAAGAGCCAATGTTGCTCTATGTAGCCGCAACCAACCGATTTGTAAGTGCAGTAATAGTGGTAGAACACAACGAAGAGGGTAAGTCGGTGCAAAGGCCAGTCTATTACCTGAGCGAAGTATTATCAGCATCAAAGCAGAACTATCCTCACTATCAAAAAATGGCATATGGTGTATATATGGCAGCAAAGAAGCTGAAGCACTATTTTGAAGAACACCCCATTAAAGTGATATGTGAAGCTCCCATATGGATGCAAGCGTCCGAATCGCAAAATGGGCAATTGAGCTAGCCCCTTATGCTCCGCAATACGACAGGAGAGATGCAATCAAGTCTCAGGCTGTGGCCGACTTTTTCGTAGATTGGGCCGAGATGCAGTATGAGCCACCATTGCTAGATCCGAACTACTAGAGAATGCATTTTGACGGATCAAAAACAAAAACCGGGTTAGGCGCCGGAGTTGTGCTTACCTCGCCCAAGAAGGACCAGCTGAAGTATGTGTTACAGATCCATTTCGAAGCATCAAACAATGTTGCGGAATATGAAGCACTTGTGCATGGGCTCAAAGTGGCAAAAGAAATTGGAATTCGTCGGCTCCAATGCTTTGGCGACTCGGATTTGGTGGTTCAGCAAGTCTCAGGGATATGGGATGCCTTGGATGAAAACATGGCATTGTACAGATTTCATGTGCAGAAAATATCGGGATATTTCGAGGGATGTGAATTCCATCATGTACCCCGGCTAGAAAATGAGGCTGCCGACGTACTGTCGAAACTCGGATCCACCCGACAAGCGATTCCACCAGGTGTAGCACTAGAGCACCTCAAAAAGCCATCTATCAGGCCACCCCCAGAATCCGAGTCAATCTATATCCCAGAAAATCCGGAGTCCGGAGCTGTACCCATGGACATTGATGTGGGAAGTGCTTCAGGAGACCCGAAGACTGCTTTGGAAAACCCGGGGACTGCTTCGCAGAACCCGGGGACTGCGCAGCCTGACCCGGCAGAGGTTATGCCGGTAGATCGAATGGAAGTGGACGAGGATGTGTTTCCAGTGCGAGCCATACCTGCTTGGGCATTGCCTATATTCCAATTCCTGAAGGATGGATCCTTGCCCAATGATGAAGTGCTTTTAAGGCAAGTTTAGAGGCGCGCAAAGGCATACACGATTATCAATGCCGAGCTATACAAGAGGAGCGTCACAAATGTCCTGCAGCGGTGTGTTGACCCAGAAGAAGGGCTTGACATCATCCGAGATATACATCAAGGGGAATGTGGGCATCACGCCTCATCCAGAGCATTAGTGGCAAAAGCTTTCCGACATGGGTTCTACTGGCCAAGTGTAACACCCTCAAATCGGCCCTATGCAAGTTTTAGCCCTTTCCGCCAAACCCGCATAGAAACGATTCAAGGACGCCCACCAGGCACTTTCGTGCGGGTGGAAAACGAAGTAATACCATTACACAACAGTCCTTGATGGGACCCACAGAACAGATATATATACAAAAGCGACTCAACAAGTCAAGAATACAGATATACAATACAAAGATCCAAATCACCTCGAAAACGTTACCGCGTACGAGTACAGACAAGATGCAAATGGGGCTAAGAGCCCTGAAGAATAACCAATGGCGTCCATAACCCTGCCCAGGCCAAGCCGGAAGGGTAACCCTGCTAACGACGTCGAAACCTGCTAAAACAAAAGGGGTGCCGACAAAGGGCAAAGGAAAAAGAGGAGCATCAGTACTGAGGCCAGTACATGGCGAGGCTAGAATTCGGCGGTCCTCGCCTACACAGGTATGGTGGGCTGGAGCGGCAGCGCAGCGGCACTAAACAACCTATAGAGACTCGATACAACTGGCGGTTATCAGAGAGGGGTAAGAAAGACCTGTCTGGATCCAACCTGAAGCTAACACCAAACAAACCCATCCTGGTATTTTCCCCTCGAGACCAAACGAGGAAGTCGGACCAAGGAACTCACACAGTTGGCAATTTTACTCATTCCATTAAAGTTGCAGAACTTACTAATCATATATAGATAGCATGAGTCATCCTGATAGCATAAGTAGTGGGCAGTTTTAGTTAACATTTCGTTGTAGTTGGAACATTTACTAGTCAGATATAATTGTCCTGAGGAGTCCCAAAACCCAGCATTTGTTGGCACTTTTATCACATTCCATTGGAGTTGCAATACTTACTAGACAGATATAACAAAACAACCCAGGTCCACCAGTGGTTGGCATTTTTAATATCCATTCCGTTATAGTGAAGCTGATTACTAGTCAGATATATTAAGTCAGATTTATAGCACTACTTTAGTTATGATTGTCTATGATCGAGATAATGTGCTCCAAGTCGTCCATAACCACGGACACGGCTTTCAGAAAGATTTACCCTGCAGGGGTGCACAAATAGCAACACACACTCGATCAACCTCGGAAAAACCAACTCAAAACCCAACGAGGCATTCACGACAAAGCGATCACAGGTTTCATAAAATATTTCAGGGGGGCACCCCACTAAGCTACCCGCAATGAAGTTGGCCGGCTCCGTAACGGACCCAGGGTTTGTGACGACGGCTGTAAACGACTGGGAACCCGAAAGTGTGACTGGGCTTGTCGATACCGCGAAAACGAGGCGCGATCCAAAACAGTACAGGTGCTCCACGCACAATCTTAAATAAAGCAGTAAAGCATGGCATAAGTACAGGATAGTAATAAAATCCCAAACTAGTTTGTGGCCCCAAGAAATAGAAATGAATCAAGCTCTAGCTCAGGGGGGGTCCATAAGGCCTCCAGGATGTGGATAGTGTGAAAAATCAAGGAACAAGTATCAATTACTCGGGGCCTACGGGACACAAGTGGGCATAAAAACCAAATAGCATATATTGCCCACTGGTGCCTCTTTCATTAGTTATCACAACAACTTAATAGTCGTATTTAAAGTCATGATCATCTCCACCATTAAGCATCTGCCAACCTTCCAACAACTGTGGTACTTGACAACACGAGATCGCATCTGAGCAAGCAACTACGATTCACAAGGCCAGCTATCTACCAAACACAGGTAATAGGAGGTGTCCAAGGCAATATAGAGGCTGCACGGGATATAACTGGTGTTCGGAAACTAAAGCATCGCGACACAGATAGCAATAGATCAACATGAGGAAATAAAGACTATAAATACAAAATAGGTAGAAGGGGGAGAGATGCTCGCCTAGGAAAACACTGCCGACGGATCATATCCGGAGAACTTGTCGATACTCGCATCCACTCATCGACCTAATCCGCGAAGAAGCAAACACTAGAAGAAACACCGGATGCAATATTTAATACTACGGCCAAAGATCCGGCATGATTATGATATGATGCAGATGCGGTGCAATTAGGCAATATTAAGTGGAACCGGGGTCCCGACAATTAATTAGGAGGTTCATGTTGTTTAGGTACCCCGCAATTTAAATGTTGTCTTAACAGGCAACACATGGCAACGGTTCACTACACAAATTTAAATGAAGCCAATATAAGACTAGAAAGACCCCCATATGGACTCTATATTTAATTTAGGTGTTTCGACTAAATACCCCAAACCACAATATATATAATATATATATATATATATGCAAGCATTATGATTTAATGCAACAAGGTAGATGGCATTTTATACAAAATAGGGATAAGGTCGGCATCTCACAGAGAAAAGACGGAGAGATAGATCTTCAAATCATAGCTGAAGTAGCGGAAGTAGTGTATACTGGGATGTAGTCGCATTGATAACGCCTTGATATGTTTGGAGCGACACGGTAAGAATAAATCATGGTCAATTTTCTTGCAGAAAAATGGCCGAACAACTGATGGGCGAGGCCACCACCAACATAGCCGAAGCGACGGTGATAGGAAATGCCTGGTCGGCGGTGCTGGGCAAGCTGGCCCAACGTGGCTTCAGTGGGACTTCTCACTCGGGCAGAGGGGCAAGCTGGGACCTTGCGGGTGAAGCGCAGCAGCAGAGTAGCTTTAGGTGCGTGAGGGAGTCGATCGAGGTCCCAGACGACGGTGGGGTAGCAAGGGATGCACGGCGCGGACGTGGAGATGGCCCAATGCGAGGCCAGTCTTCAGGTGATGGCAGGCGGGGACAGGAGATGCTATGGCGGCGCTGCAGCTATCGGTCGCATCCATGCACAGCCGCAGCCGCGAGTTGAGGCTCAGACCCAGGCAAGGACAAGAATCGTGCGACAAGGAACCAGAGGAGCATGTGCGGGTGGCAATTGGAGTTGTGGTGTATGCTGATTGATTTGGCGATTCGAGGATTAGTGTCGTTGCGCACACTAGATGACATATGGAATGAATCTGAATAGTTGGCTCAAGCAAAGACATGAAGAGGCCACGATGGAATTGGGACTGCTCTTGCAATGAATTGGAATTACTTACTGAGATCTCGCCTATGGACAGAGAGGAAGGACGATGACCAGATCTAGGCTAGCTGCTATCTCACGCGGGCAAAAGGAAATGAAGACAACAGCGAAGAGGATTATGGAGAGAGGAACTGGACGTATGTATATCTCAGATTTAGGGGCTAGGGTTTAGACAGGAAAAAGAGGAATAGGCTGTTTATCTAGTCCAAAGTAGGCTAGATGGGTCTAGTTTTAGACTAAAACTTTAGACGGGCCTTTAGCCTAATTTTATTTTTAGTCAAATAAGAAAATCATTTGTGGTCACATAACGTACCGAAAATATTATTTTTGTTTTAGTTTGTAAGTAAGAAGAGTAAAACGGATTTAATAAAACCACAAGGATATTTTAGTAAAACGAAAATAGGTTTGTAGAAAAATAGTTTGCGGTCAAAAATTGAAAACAAAATATGAATGATGATGTCATGATAATGCACAGAATTAAAATAACACACGATTTTTTAGTACAGGTTTTAGCGGGGTGCTACACCAAGTTCCTTGGAATAAGCAGAAGATCTAGTAAGAAAATGCAATGGCTGTCAGAGGTATGCTACCAAGACACACATGCCAATGTCGGAGCTCAAGACCATACCAATTACCTGGCCATTTGTCGTATGGTGTCTAGATATGGTTGGCCCGTTTAAACCAGCAAGAGGGAATATGACTCATATCTTGGTTATGGTGGACAAGTTTACGAAGTGGATTGAAGTGAAGCCAATAAGAAAATGTGATGGAGCTATGGCCGTAACATTCCTTAAAGATATCATTCTGAGATATTGGCTATCCTCACAGTATCATAACAGATAATGGCACAAATTTTGCTGAAGGAGCATTTTCACGATTCTGCCGAGATAAGAAGATCCGGCTGGACGTTGCCTCGGTAGCCCACCCCGTATCGAACGGACAAGTGGAAAGATCCAACGGATTAGTATTATCCGGGATAAAACCCCGGCTCATTGAGCCGCTGCAAAGATTAGCGGGGTGTTGGATAGAAGAACTACCAGCGGTACTGTGGAGTTTAAGAACAACTCCGAAATGATCAACAGGCTATACGCCTTTCTTTCTGGTATATGGGGCATAAGCTGTATTACCAGCCGACATAGAGCATGATTCAGCCAGAGTCACCCAATACACAGAAGCCGAAGTGCGTGAAGCCCGGCAAAATGATGTTGATCTGCTGGAAGAAGCGAGAGAATTGGCATTGTCTAGATCCGCTATATATCAGCAAAATCTCCGACGCTATCATAGCCAAAAAGTTAACCCCCGAGTCTTTCGGGAAGGTGATCTGGTACTCCGGTTGGTACAACATACTGCTGGCATGCATAAGTCATCCACCCCATGGGAAGGGCCATTCATTGTGAGCAAAGCATTGCACAATGACTCGTATTATCTCATCGATGCAAAACCACAAGAGAAGAACAAAGCGGACAGGTCCGGCGAGAAATCTAAGCGTTCATAGAATGTAGCTCTACTCCATCCATTCTACACTTAACAAAGAAGTGTGTGTATCTGAATCTTCTCATATGTCGGTATGTATGCCGGCAATGAGTTTATTAATGAAATCTTGGCACCTCGAGCAGTAACTCGGGGACTGCCTTAGTGATAATTACTGTTTTCTGTATTTGTTATTCATATGTCGGCTGGCGTAAGTTGCTTCTACCTAAGCCGGATTAGTAGTGTGTGAGCACCAAAAACTCAACTCTTCGACTTGCTGCTATCCAACAAGATTTGACTTCATGGCAAGCAAGAGAACAAGTTTGGAATTGCGTAGCACACAAAAAACGACTAAGGAAAAGAACTTAATCGAGCCGACATTTGTTATTCAGACTAACCTTACGCTTTCTTTATATTTACTTTGCTGAGTTATTTTGAGCTAGTCCTCAAGTTTCCAAGTATTGTTTAGTCAATTTTTCAAACTCGGACTCGTAAGTCATAAAACCGAATCAAGGTGGACACGAGCCGAGCCAAGAAATTGGAGAAACAAGAAAATAAAACTCAGGGACTACGCCCAAGTTAATCCGGCGCGAGCAACTTAGGAGCAAAATATAATCAGTGTGCTTAATACATTTGCACCCGGCATACCGGGGATCTGATAAACTTCAAAGTGTTTGCTGGTGATCAAGGAGCAGCAGGAGGAGGTAACTCGGCGCCAGCAGGTGGAACTTCAGCCTCAGCTTCAGCGTCATCTTCGTTCTCTTCGACGTCCGAGGCTTCGTCCTCTTCCTCCTCACCTGAACCATCTTCAACATATTCGTCGTCAACAGCGCCAAGGAAGCTTGGTCCCTCGTTACATTGATGGATGGGGGTATACTGAATGAGGGTATGGGCATAAGCCTTGCGCTGAGCTATCCAATCTGGGTCATTGGACCACCTTGATCCGGTGCGCATGCGCTCGAGAAGCTTCAGGTTTATTTTTTTCATACCATGTGAGCACATAGTGGAGGACGGTTTTAGCTCCGGCGCGTCCGACGGATTCCCTCCAAAGGTCAAGTTGAGTCTCGCACTCCATTAGCTTGTTAATCAGAGCAGTGGACCCCTTCGGAGTGTCTTCATCAGGCCAAAAGGCATTGAAGATCCGGACTGCTACATCCAGGATATCCTTACCATAGTTCTTCACAATCTCGACGCGAGAAGATAAGCTGACCAGCAGGTCCTCCATGTCATAAGGAATGTTTTCAACGCCAGAACCAGTTGGGGTACCCCTCTTCAGGCGGAACTTGGCAACAGCAGTGGCTGCAATGGCATCACCCTCTGGAAATTTGTCTGAAAACAAGACAAGTGGAATAGGTGAAGGAGGTTGACCCGAAGAGATTCATGTCGGCTGAAGGAAAAGAACTTACGAGAAATATGGCTGTGGATCCGGGTCAGCTCCTTGGTGCAGTTATCACGCCTCTTCCGGAGTTGCACAAGTTCAGTGTTCGCCGACTCAAGCTTAACGTCGGCCTCCTTCAGTAGTTCTTGATCTTTGGCAATTTGGAGGTTAAGACGTTCTCGCTCTTTAGTGAAATCTTGGCCAGCTTTATCCATCTCGGTTTTGTGGAGTGCCTTGAGTTTTTTCATTTCTGCCTTGAGCTTGGCAATCTCATCATCTTTGGTCCGAAGGAGGGCGAGCTCATCGTCCTTCTTCTTAAGTTCGGCCTGATGCTGCCCTGCTTGTTTGAGAAAATGCAGCATCATATCAGGCACGGGCACACTATCTTCAAGAGATGCTGAAACAGTTTGTTGACCCGGCAAAGCTGAGGTATGAATATTTGCCGAGCTCAGGAGAAGGGAAAGAGAGCACAGAAGTTAAGTAACCAACTTACCTTTTATCTGGTCCAAGTTCTTCCTCATGAGGGTATTTTCGGCCTCCACTCCAGCTGCACAAATTCGAATGAGAGATTAGTTCGGCGAGAAAAGACTCAAGAAGATAGAAAAAAGTCAAAGTGAAAACTTACCCTTTTTCTCGAACTCAGCGAGAAGTGTAGAATGCTTTGAGCGCAGCGCCTTGTGTGTATCCAAGAGTCGCTGAAACTCAGCACTCCGGCGATTGGTGGTGACCTGAGAAAAGGAAAAGATGACTTGATCATGTGCATATTCGAAGTGTACAAGATCCAGGCCAAGTGGAACTTAACCCGGCTCTAGGTGCGTGCATATTCGAAGTGTACAAGATCCGGGCCAAGTGGAACTTAACTCGGCTCTAGGTGTGTGCATATTCGAAGTGTATAAGATCCAGGCCAAGTGGAACTTAACCCGGCTCTAGGTGTGTGCATATTCGAAGTGTACAAGATCCGGGCCAAGTGGAGCTTAACTCGGCTCTAGGTGTGTGCATATTCGAAGTGTACAAGATCCGGGCCAAGTGGAACTTAACCCGGCTCTAGGTGTGTGCATATTCGAAGTGTACAAGATCTGGGCCAAGTGGAACTTAACCCGGCTCTAGGTGTGTGCATATTCGAAGTGTACAAGATCCGGGCCAAGTGGAACTTAACCTGGCTCTAGGTGTGTGCATATTAGAAGTTACTAGAGAGCTACGCTAATTCTCTAAGGAGCATCCGGCCGAGTAACGAGTTACTCCCCCGGAGGCTCGGGGACTAATGGTTATATGACTAAGCACTAGTACATGTTAAAGAAAATACGAAGTAGCGTACCTCCATCATTCGGCCGACAAGGTTGATAGCTTCGGCAGCTGTGTTCATCTGCACCGCAAACTCGGCAGGCCCAAATTTCTCCGGGAGATCGTCGTTATTGACGAACTTCGCCTTGTTCCAGTTATTGACAAACTCGATCAGGGCCGGAGGATAGCACTCTCCGCTAAGCATGTGGGGCGCGATCAAACCCTTGGCATGGGCCTCTCTCCTCTCAACTTGGGCAGCAGCGGGGCTGGTGTGCAAAACAAGTTACACATCAGCTGACCCGGCGGAGGTGTCTTTCTTCGGTGGGGTCTTCTTCGGAAGCATGGACACGAGTGTACGCTGTCCAGCCTCGATAGATGTTGCCCTGGCGGTGTCAGAAGTTTTCTTGGCCTTAGGCTACTGCTGAGAAGTGGAGGTTTGAGCCACGGATTTGGTCTTGGGAGCTGCCTTGGTGATAACTGGGCCTTCTCGCCGAGTCTTGGAAGACTCGGACGAGGCGGATGGAGTTGGTGCTGCTGCTGATACTTGTGCTGCTGCTGTTGGTGTTGGTGCTGGTGCTGGTTTTGGCGGGGGTGCTATGGGTACCTCGGAGGTAGCAGGTTGCGGCTGAGCCGAAGTGGAACTGGGAGCATCTGCTGCCTCGGCAAAGCCACTTCCCCCTGCTCCAAGGTTGCCCTCCTCTGGACGAGGTGGGCTAGAACCCGGAGCAGCCGCTGAACCCTCCTGAATGGGGCTCAGCGGGCGTGAATCGTCGCCACGAGGGGGAGAAGGGCTATGCCGAAGGGGCGAAGCGATGCTGGATCCGCTCTGAGGAACCTCCACAATAGCCCTACCGAATCAAACAACGAATAATAAGTTACCACAGAAGAGAAGCACGAAGCAAAGGATTAGACGGAGAGAAAGGTGACTTACTCATCAGAAGTCAATGGCTCCTTGGGTTTCCGAGCCCTCCGAGCTGTGGCCTTAGTCGTAGGCTTGGTGGCGGCTTTGTCTGTGGACTTCTTTCGCCTCTTGGTTGGCTTAGAAGGTCCGGAGGAAGAAGCAAAAGCGGCTCCCCTTTTCTTTGACACGGCCGGGACAGGCTCGCCTGTGGCGAGGGGAGGATCTTCGTGGATCTGCCCACCCGGGTTAGCTGATGCCGGAAAGGCATAAGAAAGGGGGACAACGTCAAATGCTTCCATCACCTCAATGTCGGAATCATCTTCATCATCAGGCCAATCTCTTAAAGAAGAGAAGTTACCGGTGGGTCGCTTGGTCGCATCGGGGAACGGCAGGAACATCTCCTGGTCCGGCTCCTCCTCGTCCGGGGCATCTCGATCATTCGCCCATTTGAGAGAAGGCTCGGTGCCATCCTCGAGGGTTTGCTGAAGAAACAACTAAGAAGAAAATGCAAAGGGATCAAACAACAACCTCTGACATATGATATAACTCGGAAAAAGATTGGATCACGAGACTTACCGCAGGAGGAAGCCTGTCTCAGCAGAAATGTTCAATTCCCCACTCCCACTCAGCGGAGAAGTTTTTGCCAGTTGTGAAGAGGGCCTTGACCTGGCCTTAACCCCGCTTTCACGTGGCGAATCGGTATGAGGTTTAAGTGATCACTTTACGGTATTCTTTAAGCTTTCTTGGTCACCGGACAGAGTGAGAACTACTACGCTACACAAAGTCACTTAGCTCGACGTTAACCTGCCCTTCCAATCGGGGTTATAACGGGTCCGGTATCAGCAACACCAGCCAAGAAAAATCCTGAATTGGATCCAAAATTGACGGGTTAATGTGAGCTTATCCACGCGGTTAGGCACTCTTCAAATAGGAACCACTTTCTAACTGGCTAATAGGTTTGATGTTACGCCAATTTGAACTTGCTCGGTCTATTCAATTGCGGCCTTATAATGCAATCTCATTCTCTGGTCCAATCGCTGAATATCTCGGTGTTGCTAAGTTCAAACGAGGAAGTCTGGTTGGGGTCAAGACGCCAGCTCATATGGCATAGTTTATGTGTGTGTTTCTGGAGAGGGGAGATCCGGTTGCGGACGAAAGTGACCATCGCGTGCTTGTTGCGCAGCCCCGTGTCCTTCAGCTCCTAGAATCGTTTGTTGACTTGATTCGCCAACACAGTGGGTTTCTTGGAAACCCGGTCCCAGAGATCCGGATTAGGGGGACCCGGAACATAGGGGCGCAGCCGAATCAGATCTTCGTTCGTGCCATTTCTGACATAGAAGAATGTCCGGGCCCATCCCTTACAGGAATCGAGCCCTATAACCCGGGGAAAGACGGATTGTTTCCGGGGACAGATAGAAGCAGCACCGAACTGCATAAGTTATTTGTCCTCCGGGTCAAGCTCCTTATTCGGAATCACGTTCCGGCGTAGACAGAAAAACCGGATCCAGAGCTCTTTGGTGGGCCACAATCAGACATACCCCTCTATGGTGGAGGCAAAGGAAGAAAGGGAGGTGATGGCGTTCGCCGAAAGGTGGTGCGGTTGAAGCTCATAGATGTTGAGCCAATCGTGGAAGAAATCGCTAACGGGGAGGCCGAACCCGCGCTGGAAATGGGAGAGGAACACCACGAACTCACCGGGATTGGGTGAGGGTGCGAGCTCCTCGGAGGCGAGCCGGGCAACGACGCCCTCTGGGACGCGGCGTGTGCGGTAGAGCCAGTCGAGGTCGTCCTGCCACACCCAGGAGCCAGCCCAGGCGCCGCGTTTGGCGTTCTCCGCCTCCTCCTCCATCTCCGCCTCCGCGACGGCGAGCTCTTCCACTGTCATATCTAGGTCGATGTCCTCACCGGCCCTAACGGGGGTGGGGGGCAGTGCCTTGGATTGGCGCGGACCCGTGGCGGTGGAGCAGCGCGGGAGCGGCAACAAGGCAGGTTCAAGAAACGGTGTGGCGGCGGCGGCGCAGCTAAGCAGGTGCGGCGGCGGCGGCACTGTCGCTGGGAGGAAGAAGAAGAAGAGGCAGAGGGGCGCGAGAGTGGGGAAAAAATACCAAGGGGTGCGCCCCTCCCCTATTTAACCACGCCCCAGTGAGGGTAGTGGGATCGCGCGGTGCGCCACGGCCACACAGTGTGGCCGTGTATTATCCGAATTAGCCAATCATAGACAAGCCACAGGAAGGGCCACAGGGCGCAGGAGATCCCACGACGTGACGTGGTGATACAGTTAACGAGGAGACAGACACAATGTGGCGTGTGCAACAGTAACACCTGACATTAACTACAGCAGTAACTGGCGTAGACCGTTAAAATGAGGCAAAGTAATGATTACCCTCCACATGGGGAAGCGTACGAGAGAAGGAAGAATAACCCAGATAACTATGGGATGACCCGGACAGTGAGCGAAAACTCGGAATATGCCAAGGGAAGAGCTAGTCAATGAAATCCGGGATAGGAAGTAACTCGGAAAAGGGAGCAAAAGGCTCGGTAAAATTGAACCTGTTGTGGCCTTAGCTGCTGAGGCTGCTAAGACCGCACCATCTTCGGGGACTAATGTTGGGGGGATACCCCTGGGTAGGGTCACGCCGGGGTATAAAGGCCGAGTTAGCCGAGGTACGGCAGGGTCAAAGCGAATGTTGGCTGAGTCACCTCAAGGCAGGCCGAATCACGGAGTAACCCGGACCGGAGGATGTCCACCTAACTGGGTCCCAGCCGACTTATGTCGTATGCCGGCAGGATTTATGTATGTTGTATGCAAGTACCAGTGTGGTCGGATTAACCAGGCATGATCCGGGTTATATCAGGCTTGCAAGAGAAGGAAGGTATCTCGCTGGTCAAAAGGTGATCTTTGTACGCTGGAGCATGAGCGAAGCGGACAGAGGGAAGGACCACCGAGGCGTGGCCGACAAGGGTGACGTTGCCTGTGCCGGATGACGCTAGCACCGTAGAGGCTCACGTAGCCTCTGCATGGCTTACAATGGGGAAAAGTGACCCGGTCGGCTTGCTATTTTGGGAGGAGGCATATTCCCAGGAATATGCCTCCACATATGCCCTAATTGGAGACCTGGACTCCCCTATATAAGGGGGGCTAGGGCCTCTGTAGAAGGGGTTGAGTTTTACTTGGTGGAAGGTTAGTTGATTGGCATCTGAGTAGTGGGTTCCTGAGAGCAAAGTAGTGGTGAGAGTAAGAGAGTTCCTTCTTCCTCCTCTTCCCCATACAACTCAAGGAGCACTTGTAACTCATCTAGCTTGAAGAATACAAAGCATCTGTGTGTGGAATCACCACACTATCCCTCCCTGGATTCCTCTAGTGCATCTTGTCCCCACCTTTAGCCTATCCATGGCATCTGCCATGACACCACCATGACAATAGCATTTTTAGAGGGCTTTGAGTTTCCACCTGCCGCATTGGTGCTCTCGCTGAGAATCAATGGAGGAACCTTCGCGTGTGCGGTCAACCGTACGTGTCCTCGAAGATGCTGGTGACGGGATCCAGTGGTCAAGGTGTCGGCGACCACTTCTTACTTTAGCGCCTTCGGGATGTTTCGGGAGGCGATGCCTATAGACGTGTTACTTCTACCTTCTCCTCAACCTCGCCACTGTGTTTGAGCTCAAGAGGCCAGGGGCACCGAGCGACGTGAATAGGTATCCACCCTCAGGGTACAAAGAGTGTGGAGGCAATTTTCGCACCATTTCGAGCTTCTATAAGGTGGGTGGGTGCAGTCGCTATCTGCATTCATGGCTCTAGTAGCTGAATCAAGCGAGACAGATGTGCTTCATCCAAGAGGAGATGGAGGCTATAATGCCCGAAGATGAAATTGATGGTATGGTTTTGGCAACGAAGAGGGCAGTTAGCGTTTGCTGGCAAGTGCACCTTCGTCTTTAACTTAACGGTGGAGCGACGCTTCTTCATGAACATGGAGATGATAAGGAATTCCTGCAACTTAAGGGTGATAGCCGAAGCTGCTGAACAGGTAAAGTCATGCACTATCTTCTTGCATGACTTTTTATTAGAAGCGGATAAAGGGATAGCCATTGTTGTACTACAACTCCCTCAATGTAGGCACATTTTTAATGAATCCTATATTTTATCATGGTTTTCGTCCAACTCTGCTACATGCCCCTTTGTAAGGGATGTAAAGCGTTGTTTTTTAAGACGATTGTATTTGAACTTTCTACTTTATCTAGCTTGCTTATAGAACAAAGGATTTCTCAGGACTATTGTTCCTGCGATGACGTGTCTAAAAATTTCTTCCAGTCACCATTTGGGCACGCGCTTTCCCGTGAATTGTCCAACGTTAGGCTTATCGACTAAGACCCGAATCATGCAAGTGTACGTTTAATGTCAGGAATTTAGTCTACCAGTTGCGCCCCTAGGGAGCAAAGAGGAGTCTAGTTCATATGATTCGTGTTTAACCTTTCGGTTCTATGTTTCGAGGTCATGTTTGTACATGCTAAGATCTTCAAGGGAACCATAGTATTTCCTAAGGTGTAAATCTGGCTTACACCCAATGTATATGAGCGTAGAGTTTATAACACCCGATCATCACGAGATGCTTCAAAACGATGAACTTTTGCAGCGATGCATACTAAGGGAGAACACTATTATCTTGATATTAAGTAAGAAATCATCTTATAAATGCTACCAACGCGATCACATCTAAAGAAAAATATGATGTATAAAAAGGATAAACATTACATGCAATTTATAATGTGACATGGCATATCCTTTTCTATTCTTGTGAGTTTGATCTCCATCTCCAAAGCATAGGCATGATCTCCATCACCACCATCATGATATTGACGCGACATAGTTGCCTCCACCAACTATTACTAGTACTAGCGATAAAGTAAAGCAATTACATGATGATTAAACATCGACACGCATGTCATATAGTAATAATGAGATAACCATATGGCTCCTTCCGGTTGTCATACTCATCGACATGCAAGTTGTGAACTATTATAAAACACGATCATCTCGTACATGGCATATATCACATCATAGTTTTGTCCATACCATATCACATACCCTGCAAAACAAATTAGATGTCTTCTACTTTGTTTTTGCAAGTTTTACATGGCTTTTATGGGTAATAAGATATAATCGTTCTAACTATGTGAAGCCACAATTCTGATCTTCAAGTTGCTTGTTAACCTTTTCAGGACCGCCTTTACAAATTAGTTTTTAACTATAGTGGGAGAGACAC
Source organism: Avena sativa (assembly GCA_916181665.1). NCBI lineage: Eukaryota > Viridiplantae > Streptophyta > Magnoliopsida > Poales > Poaceae > Avena > Avena sativa. The sequence continues at coordinate 426,926,837 of OV702290.1, forward strand.
ACACCCGCCAGTCGCTTATGCAATACAAGTTGCATGTCAAGCACGAAACCAGTCTCTTGTGCGATGAAAAGTAAAGTTGGTTCGGGCCTCTTCATCCCACTGTCCCGCAAAATCCAAAGTACATGTAGGAGGGTAGAAAAAATAAGATCACATGCCCAAAATCGCACCGACATCTACGATAGATCTCGGATACCACTGAAGGGTTCGTTACATGGAAAACAAAAAAATCTATGATATTGCGGAAGAAACCCAAAGATCTAGATATATGGGGTGCTAGCGAGGGAGAACCGATTTGCGTACCCTCAAATACACACGAGCATTTACGATCTATAAATCGGGGTTGATGTAGTCATACACGGTGTCGGATCAATCTAATGAAGTGCTACATGGGCAGCACCTCCACGGTATCCATGCATCGGGCTTGTTTTTGTATCCTCCTCCTTGATCTAACAAGAGCGGGAGAATAATCTCGCGAGATCCTGGCAGCACGAAGGCGTGGTGGTGGCTTTATGGTGGAATTTCTGCAATCCTTCGCTAATCTTTTGCGAGGGAGAGGGAAATTATATGGGAGAAAGGAGTGAGGCGGTGGCTAGGGAACAAGTGGGTTGCACGCTTATCCTCCTCTTTATATAGGGACTGGGGACCGACTTGGCCCCTCCTCCAAGCCCTGTGACATTGGTCAAAGGGGTCAAATTGCCTCCCAAGTTCTATCCCCCATTTTAAGTGTTTTAATCTTATCCTCTTATCCAAACCGCATGGGCCAAAGAGGGGAACTGTGCACCTGGCCTGTGTGGGCCTATGTGACATACCTCTATCCATATGGGTCGTTCGGGATAGGTGGGGCCCACTATGGGACCCTCCGAAACATTCTAGAACCTTCAGTACAATATTGAAAAATCCTGAACTTTTTCGGTAACCCAAAAATTACTTTCCCACATGTTTTTATTTATCTCTGGGCCATTACGAAGCGTCTCGTGATGTCTGGGATCCCATCCCTAGACTCTGAATCAAAATTATATACCACCATCTATTTACCTCATCAAACCCTAGTAACATCAAATGTTAAGTGTGTGACCCTACAGGTTTAAGAATGTACATACATGATCAAGACACCTCTACGATCAATAACCAGTAGCGGGACCGTGGACATCCATATTGGTTCGCACACATTCAACTAAGTTCTTTTATCGGTTGAACCACGATGTTGAGGATTCAATTAAACTGGTATCCAATTCTCTTTGTCTCGTGATATATTACTTGCCTGACATTCGATCACCAGTATTATCATTCCGAGTTTAATCTCATTAATAGAAAGTTCTCTTTACTCGTTCCATAGTATAGGATACCCGTGAGACATTAGTCATATGCTTGCAAGCTTTAGGATGCTACACTACCGAGAGGGCCTAAAGATATCTCTCTGTCACGTGGAGGGACAAATCTCAGTCTTGATACATGCAACCCAACAAGCACCATTAGAGATGCCTAAAATCCACATTTAATCACCCAATGATGAAGTGATGTTTGATGTCCACAGTGTATTCCTCTGGTACCAGGGAGTAACATAATCTCATGGTCTAAGAATGTTACTTAACATATGCGAAAGCGATAACAACCAAACTAAGTGACACGATTAAAAGCTATGCTTTAATTTGGGTCTGTCCATCACAACATTCTCCTAATGATATGATATCTTTATCAATTGACATTACATGTCCATGGTTAGGGAAACTTCACTAATGAACTAGTCCATAAGAGGCTTACCAGGGACACAATGTTGTTTATATATCCACACATGTATTATGTTTTTGGTTCATACAATTATAACATGGAGAATAAACACTTACCATAAACATGAAATATAATAATTTGTATAAACATTAAACACGTCGGGGATTCTTGTTGATGAACATCTTGTTGCTTGAGTTATTGTTAGGAAGATACTTGAACTTTTCCTTGTGAACAAAGTCATCCCCCATGGTATTCTATCCTCTCATATTTTCATTCAAAAATAAAGTAGTTCGTTTGTCCACAATAGTAGCAAGATATCAATTTCCTACTACCTAACCTTAACCCACTTGATGTGTTCCTTGTGTTGTCCCTTGGCCTTGAGTTCTTGCCCTTGTTGCTCTAAAAGGACCTTGAGGCTAGAGCCAAGTGCCTATGTGTCCATTCAAGAACCTCATCTTCCTATATTTCCTCTTCTACCCAACTTACCTTGGCTATCAATGATAAGTTAGGTTGGTTCATCATACAAGCACAATCAAGAGCAATATCTTCATCGACTGTCTTCTTAATGATTCCCAAGGCAAGAAACTCACTCAACACTTCACTAGAAGTCAAAGAATGGAAGTTTGTCTTTTGCCACAGTCGTGTAGAAAAGCAAGATAGATTGCATGAACTTGCTCTTGATACAAAATTCATATGCATCTTTACTTACATGATCCTTCATCCTAATAGCAAGAGTCATGACCCTTCTATAGAGTTCTTTGGGAGTCTCATCCTCTTTTTGCACAAAGGCATTAACTTAATAATGCATTTCTTAAAATTTGGAGCTCTAAATGCTCTTGTTATCAATGAACACCTTTTCAAGTGAATCCCAAGCACCTTTGGTGGTTGAGTAAGCACAAATATGAGCCATGTTCTCCATGGACAAAGATTTTTGGAGCATTCCCAAGGTGGTAGCATTGAGTTGTTGTAATTCTCTTCTCTTGCCGTCAAGGTACTTGGATCGTAGGGATTGTATCCGAACTCCACAATCCTCAGTAGATGAGTTCATGATCTACTAAGATGAGAACGCATAAAATATTGCTAATTAGCAAAATTAGATACATCAAGCATAGGAAGTTGGCCTTGATAGGCTACACGAGACATATGTGGGTTTTTTATGGGAGATAGGTAGTTGGGGGTGGAACACTACCATAATTGGGTTTGCCCTTGTATTTTTTCGTACCATAAGTAGTTCCCTTGGGAGGAATTTCCACTGATGTGGTGTTTACCAATTGTGCACTGGCGTTTGTGACATTGTACACTTGATTACTAGAAAATTCCACAAACATTGCTCGTGTCTCCTTTCAGAAGGTATCTTGCAAACACTCCATGGATTCATTGTGCCCTCTCCTAGACATGGGAGGTTCATCAAGAATGGTCGTGTTTGTGTACTTAAGTGGATCTTCATCCTCCATCCTCTAGTCACCCATACTCTCTTATGCGGTTAAGCCTGAAGTAAAAGGTGAGGCTCTGATACCAATTGAAAGATCAGTATGAGCGATTAGAGTGGGTTGAATAGGAGCTAATCAATTAGTTCATTTTCAAGGTTAGGCTTGACACAAAGGTAAATTCTTTAGATATGCAACTATAGAATTTTCCTACATAATAAGTAAGCAAGTAAAGTAACAAGAATACAAGTAGGTAAAGGATAGAAATGGCCGCAATATAGAAACAAAAATATATTCATGAAGTTCCTTCCTTTTGAGGGGAAGTAAGTCTTTGTTGGAGAGAGGTGGTGCCACAAAGGCCAACAACGCCACAAAGGCATCACCTTATTCTCCCGTTTGCGCACCACAAGTAGGGCACACGATCCACTATGTGGTGGCCTTGAAGGCAGCGACCGAAACCTTAAAAACAAGGTTGGGGCAATCTTCACAGCTTGATTGGAGGCTCCCAATGCAACCACGAAGCTACACCACAACAAGGATGGGCATAGGTGGCAATCTCTTCTGGATAGGGTCCCGAGAACCTAAAAGTAACATGTTCTTAAAATGAAAGTGTGTGGGGGGATCAAATCCGGAAGTGTAGATCTAGGTAAAGTTCCAGTGGCTAGGGAGAGAGAACTAGAAAGATTGATCTCAACAACAATGGATGAGAGAGAGTGGAAGTCACAACCTCTTATTGGAGCAGAATGATGCCTTTTATAGGTAGCTCCCAAAACTAGAAGTTACATAAAGATAACCCCGGAGTCCCTGACCTGGAGTCCCCGAAGTCTCCGATCAGGATCAGAGTCTATGGGCCACAAGGCTAGAGTCTCTGGCCTCGACGGACCCGAGGAGAGACTCTGCGACAGTCTATGGCTAGTCTACGAATTCCTATTTTGACTATCCATAACACTTGATGGCATCCAGAAAATAGGGGCAAAGACTTTGGGGCATATGCCATAGTACCTGGTGTTCAAACACCAGAGTCTCTCGTCTATGCACCCCGGAATCTTTGTGCTTCATTTTAGTAGCAACTCAACTTTTGTGGATCTTCTCCATCGTTGCATAGGAAGGTATAGTAGGTGATTGATGACTCCAAAATTGAAGCATTTTTACCTTTTGTTATTGCATAGATAGAGTAGGAATCTTTGTATTTCACCGCGTTTGCACGTGTCATTTTGTTCTTGTTTCAACGGGATCCCAAATCATTGAGTCATATATGAACATATCAATTGGAACTGTCATATTGTGCAATTATATGATATTTCTAAGTGATAAAAGTCATTTTATGGATATACCTTTGCACCTGGGAGAATACCAAGCGAGGAGGAGCAATCAGTAGCGATAATGACCAGTGGTACTGTGGCGCCCCGCTAAAACCACTACTAGAAAATCGTGTTGTTTTTGTGCATTGCATCGTCATGACCGCATGCTCATGTCATCATGCCACATTGCATTTGAGCATACCATCATGCATGGTTTTTGTCTAAACTATTTTCGAAACGCCTAGTTTTGTTTTCTAAATATTCCCGTCTTTATTCAAATTGAAACCCGGGTCTCCGAAATATTTTGTTTCGTCTACAAACGGATTTCAAAAGCCCCGTTTTAAATAATAAATTTTTTATATTATTTTGGGCAGCCAAACCGGGCCGATCCGACCCAGACGGCCACCCCCAAGATTACCCAAAACCAGCCTGTCTAATCCCTAATCTACCCAATCCTATCCTATCTAGCCTCCCTCCACCTCACCCTGACCAATCCCCTCCCTCCACCTCTCCGAACCCCCTCCACCTCATCTCTCTTCCCTCACACAGCCACCACACCTGCCCCAACACCTGCCTGCCACCTCCCCACCTTTTCCCTCCTGTCCGCCGCCACATCTCTCTTCCCTCCTCTCGTTTTCCCGCCCAACACCCACCTGGCCGACCGACACGCCAGGCCGGCTCGCTCTCCCACACCCTGACCCACCCCTGGACATCGACAGCCGGCCTCGACGATCCCCATGCGGTCCTACCCCACGCCCCTGCATGTTCCCTCGCCGACCGCCCCGTCTCTCCCACCTCGACGGCCGCAGTTGCCTCGCCTGCCCGAGCCCCGCCTCCCTTGCCCTTGTGCTGCCGCCGGCCTATCTGCCGCTCTTGTCCTTGTCCTCGAGCCTTCCTCCGCGCGACCTCGCTCTAGGTCATCCCCGTCTCCAGCAGTGCGTCTGCAAGCCCGAGCTCGCCGGGCCGCCGCCTCCTCCTGCGCGAGTCCACCATCCCCGCCGCCAGATGCGCCGCCATCCCCCTCTCTTTCTCGGGCCCCTTCCCCGCGTCCGCCGCCAGCCGCCGCGGCTTGACTCGACAGAGCGGCGCCGTCTCCTCAAGCCTGGCGGCCCCGCCGCCAAGCTCCGGCAGCCCCCATGCACCTAGGCCGTCTTCCGCCTAGGGCCGCCTACCCTTCTGCGGGATGTTGCCGCCACGGTCGCCTCGTCCTCGCCCAGCGCCCTCTGCCGCCCGCGCTCCGCCCTTGAGCCGCGGCCCTCGTTCCGCCTCGCCCGCGCGCCGCCCTCCTCCTGAGCGTACCACCGACGCCGGCTTCCCTGTTTCCACCTCGCGCCCGAAGGCTATCTCGAGGCCTTTATCTCCGACCGGCGCCGTCTCCATCGCCCTCGGCACTGCCGCTCGTCTTCCCTGCCATGTTCTTTTGCTTGCCTTTGTTCGTGCATGTAGGTGTGGTTGCCTGTGTCTCTGTGTGATGGCGGCTAGTTCGTGCTAATCCTCTGTCTCTGTTAGTGCTGCTTCATAGGCCATAGTGCTAAGTCTTGTCGTGAGTATAACCAACACCGATGACTTCTGAAGAGGAACCAACATCAATTTGGGATCTGACAAGATCTTCTCGCCAACAAAACCCTCGCCAAGTTTTACCCAGACGAAACTCAAGTCCATCTTCGGCAAACAAAGTCGGAACCCCAAGGTCGCCACCAACAAACGAAGCCACGGAACGACAAGGTCTCCTTCTCGAACCCGAAGGCTGCAAGATCCGAAGATCAAACCCTGGTGCGCCAAGTTCTTCGACCCCGAGGACCGATCCATCGGAACGACAAGACCTCCTTCCCGCACCGATGGCCGAAAACCCGGACGACAAGGTCGCTGACACGGAACACCAAGTCCTTCTTCCCAGAACGCCAAGATCTACTTTGTTGTCTGAGAACATTCCCGCCGAGACCGATCCCCGTCGAACCCTGTCGAACCCCGAACCCCCGGAACCCAAGATCTGCCGAACCCAGATGTGTGAACCTTTTCCAACCCCTATTTTATAAATGCTATATATAAAATCTGCTGCATTTAAATTGTTCATGCATGCATATCTGTCGGTGGGTTGGGGGCATTATGTCGTATCATCGCATGATTAAATATGGAGTCTATATGCGGGATATCTTTGTCTTATTCCGGACTCCATTTAATTTGTGTAGCGAACCGATGCCCTGTTTCGCCTTGTTAATCCAACATTTAATTTTGTGGGGTTTCTAACTAACTTGAACCATTAATTAATTGTCGGGACCCCGGTTCCGCTTAATACTGCCTAATTGCACCGCATCTGCATCATATCATAATCATGCCGGATCTTCTGCCATAGTATTAAATGTTGCATCCGGTGTTTCTTCTAGTGCTTTGCTTCTTCGCGGATTAGGCTGATGAGTGGATGCGAGTATGGACAAGTTCTCCGGATATGAACCTTCGGTAGTGTTTCCCAGGCGAGCATCTCTCCCCCTTCTACCTATTTTGCATTTATAGTCTTTATTTACTCATGTTGATCTATTGCTATCAGTGTTGCGATGCTTTAGTTTCCGTGCACCAGTTATATCCCGTGCAGCCTCTATATTGCCTTGGACACCTCCTATTACCTGTGTTTGGTAGATAGCTGGCCTTGCGAGTCGTAATTGCTTGCTCAGGTGCGATCCCGTGTTGTCGAGTACCACAGTTGTTGGTATGCTGGCAGATGTTTATGGTGGAGATGCTTAATGGTGGAGATGATCATGACTTTAAATACAACTATTAACATGCTAGATATAACTAATGCAGAGGCGTCGGTGGGCAATAGATGTTATTTGGTTCTTCCACGCTCACTTGTGTCCCGTAGGACCCCGAGTACTTGATACCTGTTCCTTGACTATTCGCACTATCCACATCCGGGAGGCCTTATGGACCCCCCTGAGCCAGAGCTTGATTCATTTCTATTTCTTGGGGCCACAAACTAGTTTGGGGCTTTATTACTATCATGTACTTATGCCATGCTTTACTGCTTTATTTAAGATTGTGCGTGGAGCACCTGTACTGTTTTGGATCGTGGAATGTTTTCGCGGTATCGACAAGCCCAGTCACACTTTCGGGTTCCCAGTCGTTTACAGCCATTGACACAAACCCTGGGTCCTCGGGGTCGAAGAACTTGGCACGCAAGGGTTCGGTCTTCGGATCTTGCAGGTTTCGCCTTTGGGTCCGGGAAGGAGACCTTGTCGTTCTGTGGCTTCGTTTGTTGGTGGCGACCTTGGGGTTCTGACTTTGTTTGCTGGCGATGGACTTGAGTTTCGTCTGGGTAAAACTTGGCAAGGGTGTTGTTGGCGAGAAGATCTTGTCAGATCCCAAATTGATGTTGGTTCCTCTTCAGAAGTCATCGGTGTTGGTTATACTCACGACAATACTTAACACTGTGGCCTATGAAGCAGCACTAACAGAGACAGAGGATTAGCACGAACTAGCCGCCATCACACAGAGACACAGGCAACCACACCTACATGCACGAACAAAGGCAAGCAAAAGAACATGGCAGGGAAGACGAGCGGCAGTGCCGAGGGCGACGGAGACGGTGCCGGTCGGAGATAAAGGCCTCGAGATAGCCTTCGGGCGCGAGGTGGAAACGGGGAAGCCGGCGCCGGCGGTATGCTCGGGAGGAGGGCAGCGCGCGGGCGAGGCGGAACGAGGGCCGCGGCTCAAGGGCGGAGCGCGGGCGGCAGAGGGCGCTGGGCGAGGACGAGGCGACCGTGGTGGCAATAGCCCGCAGAAGGGTAGGCGGCCCTAGGCGGAAGACGACGTGGGTGCATGGGGGCAGCCGGAGCTTGGCGGCGGGGCCGCCGAGCTCGAGGAGACGACGCCACTCTATCGAGTGAACCCGCGGCGGCTGGCGACGGACGCGGAGAAGGGGCCCGAGGAAGAGAGGGGGATGGCGGCGCATCTGGCGGCAAGGATGGTGGACTCGCGCAGGAGGAGGCGGCGGCCCGGCGAGCTCGGGCTTGCAGACGCACTGCCGGAGACGGGGATGACCCAAAGCAAGGTCATGCGGAGGAAGGCTCGAGGACAAGTACAAGGGCGGCGGATAGGCCGGCGGCAACACAAGGGCAAGGGAGGCGGGGCTCGGGCAGGCGAGGCAACTGCGGCCGTCGAGGTGGGAGAGACGTGCCAGTCAGCGAGGGAACGTGCAGGGGCGTGGGGTAGGACCGCATGGGGATCAGTCAAGCGAGGGTTGGTGGGAGGCAATAAGGTCGAGGCCGGCTATCGGTGTCCAGGGGTGGGCCAGGGTGTAGGAGAGCGGGCCGGCCTGGCGTGTCGGTCGGCCAGGTGGGCGTTGGGCGGGAAAACGAGAGGAAGGGAGAGAGATGTGGCGGCGGACAGGAGGGAAAAGATGGGGAGGTGGCGGGCGGGTGTTGGGGCAGGTGTGGTGGCTGTGTGAGGGAAGAGAGATGAGGTGGAGGGGGTTCGGAGAGGTGGAGGGAGGCTGGGTAGGATGGGATTGGGTAGATTAGGGATTGGACAGGCTGGTTTTGGGTAATCTTGGGGGTGGCCGGCTGGGTCGGATCGGCCCGGTTTGGCTGCCCCCTAAAAATAAAATAAAAAATTCATTATTTAAAATGGGGCTTTTGAAATCCGTTTGTAGACGAAACAAAATATTCCGGAGACCCGGGTTTCAATTTGAATAAAGACAGGAATATTTAGAAAACAAAACTAGGCGTTCGAAAATAGTTTAGACAAAAACCATGCATGATGGTGACGATGCTCAAATGCAATGTGGCATGATGACATGAGCATGCGGTCATGACAATGCAATGCACAAAAACAACGTGATTTTCTAGTAGTGGTTTTAGCGGGGCGCCACAATTCGACACCACTAACAAGGGATCTCGCCCTCGAGATCCGCCTCATGGTACCGGGAAGAAGGTCGGCGATCTGAATCTTCACGCTTCATGTTGATCATCGCGACACCACTAATAAGAGGTCATTGTCCGTGATCATCGAGAGAACACTCCAGAACAAAGGGCGAAGGTAGAGGTATCAACTAATAAAGCCACCTCTAGCTTCGATAAAAAGGGAGAAGCGACGCATTCTCAACCACTTCAATGTACGAGAGCAATTAGATTGAGTAGTCGGCATGGGGGCCAATCCATCACGCACCCAAACTATTACTCCGCACATTCGGTGGAAAATCGTGCAGCCATTCTCGGAATTAGACTGAAGATCTCGACAATCGAGGTTCGAAAACAAGGAGGGATGTAGACTCGGCATCGGGTCTGGCGTAGATGATGTCGTCGCGTCGGAAAACACCATAAGGCACAAACAAGGAACAAAGAATGGTACCACAGATAAAGGATCACTCCGATAGCATGAAGACCGGATGTAGAAACATCGTTACCAAAAGAGGAAGCGAAACCCTGAAGGTACGATGGAAACCCAACCACGAGAATTCCTAGACTCGAAGAAAAGATAAGAGCGCGGATTCAAAACACGCAGAGGTGAGAGGAGAGCAGCAGAGGGGTAAGGAGTAAAACAGACCTAATCAGATCTATCCAACCGATTTTGCAAAATAGTTTTGACACTCTAGATCGTCCGTTAGCTAGGTTATCCAACAGGCTGGACTTGTGGGATATCGCAACTGCTGGGCTCTGATACCACTCTGTAACACCCTCGAATCGTTTCTATGCAAACGGGGAAGCTGGCGCCGGCGGTACGCTCGGGAGGAGGGTGGCGCGCGGGCGAGGCGAAACGAGGGTCGTGGCTCAAGGGCGGAGCGCGGGTGGCAGAGGGCGTTGGGCGAGGACGAGGCGACCATGGCGGCAACAACCCGCAGAAGGGTAGGCGACCCTAGGCGGAAGACGGCGTGGGTGCATGGGGGCAGCCGGAGCTTGGTGGCGGGGCCACCGGGCTCGAGGAGACGGCGCCGCTCTGTCGAGTCAAGCCACGGCGGCTAGCGGCGGACACGGGGAAGGGGCTCGAGAAAGAGAGGGGGATGGCGGCGCATCTGTCGGCGGGGATGGTGGACTCGCGCAGGAGGAGGCGGCGGCCCGACGAGCTCGGGCTTGCAGACGCACTACCGGAGACAGGGATGACCTAGAGCGAGGTCGCGCGGAGGAAGGCTCGAGGACAAGGACAAGAGCGGTGGATAGGCCGGCGGCAGCACAAGGGCAAGGGAGGCGGGGCTCGGGCAGGCGAGGCAACTGCGGCCATCGAGGTGGGAGAGACGGGGCGGTCGACGAGGGAACGTGCAGGGGCGTGGGGTAGGACCACATGGGGATCGGTCGAGCGGGGGTTGGTGGGAGGCGATAAGGTCGAGGCCGGCTGTCGGTGTCCAGGGGTGGGCCAGGGTGTGGGAGAGCGGGCCGGCCTAGCGTGTCGGTTGGCCAGGTGGGCGTTGGGCGGGAAAACGAGAGGAGGGAAGAGAGATGTGGCGGCGAACAGGAGGGAAAAGGTGGGGAGGTGGCAGGCGGGTGTTGGGGCAGGTGTGGTGGTTGTGTGAGGGAAGAGAGATGAGGTGGAGGGGGTTCGGAGAGGTGGAGGAAGGGGATTGGTCAGGGTAAGGTGGAGGGAGGCTGGATAGGATAGGATTGGGTAGATTAGGGATTAAACATGCTGGTTTTGGGTAATCTTGGGGGTGGCCGGCTGGGTCGGATCGGCCCGGTTTGGCTGCCCCCTAAAAATAAAATAAAAATTTTATTATTTAAAACGGGGCTTTTGAAATCTGTTTGTAGACGAAACAAAATATTTCGGAGACCCGGGTTTCAATTTGAATAAAGACAGGAATATTTAGAAAACAAAACTAGGCGTTTCAAAAATAGTTTAGACAAAAACCATGCATGATGGTGACGATGCTCAAATGCAATATGGCATGATGACATGAGCATGCGGTCATGACGATGCAATGCACAAAAACAACGCGATTTTCTAGTAGTGGTTTTAGCGGGGCGCCACAGGTACGGGCGAAGCCCGTCAGTACCATCCGTCAGTACCAAGTGCCATCGTGACCGTCTCGTCAAATACTTTCTCCTAGCAAAGATGAGAGAGGGGTCCGACATTCACAGCCACCAGAAACCATGAAAAATTACATCCGAAAGGGATCTGAAGGAGGAACTTGGCTAGGGGAAAATCTCAGCTGCTTCACGGATCATTGGAGGACAACACTTGTTGTAATTCCAAATTCAATTGTGGTTTGCATTAGATCTACCTCTGTACTTTTATCCATTCATTTGATTATGATGATGTTGTTGATTGTTTCCATGAGTGAGTAGTTCCCTTGTTCTTGGGGAGTTGGAGAAACCCTAACACTATTATGAATTTGTAATAAAGATGATATGTTCTTGTGTCCATATGAATTGTCCGTCTATGATATAATTATGATTTGTGTTTGATCTCTCTCTTTAGATGGTATGTATAGTCGGTCACATATCAGTTGCCATCGGGACTAAAGGGAGAGAGAAATCCTTTGGACGTGTCTTAGAAGCGTCCGGAATGGCCCCGTGACAGGTTCATGTTGGCTCGTAACCTACATGGTCAAAGGAGTATTAAAGAGGGACTCCCTAAGCTAATTACGATATCTACGGGGAAACCCTTAATTGTGGTGGTTTGTATGGGTGCTGCTCTGAGACATCGCAGTGGTTATTTAGAGGTGACCTCACTCTTGTCTTAACAAAGTTGCCTCCTACAAGCCCTATAGTGAACATCTTATTATGGAGCTCTCTCCATATATCTCATGACACAAGAAGTATGTTATCTTGATTACATATAACAATAATACTATGCTAGTGGTGTATCCTACATCCCTGAGAATGTTTTAGCCCTATTGAGTTCAACCACGCTTTCATACAAACTTGTTACTTGTTTTAATTATTTTTCTGCAAACAACTATAAACCTTTCAAACACCCTTTACTTGAGATCAAAGGCAGCTTATAAGTATCCTTTGGTAGAGAGTAACGAGGGACATAAAGATCTTTACCAATAGCTCTCTGTGGGTTCGATATCTTTACTTCGAAACTAGCTACAATTGATTTGTGCACTTGCAGTCATCAGTGATATGGTTTGTGTACATGATTTGATTTTACCATACCTTCAACTGAGCAACCCCTTTTGATAGTGCGGGTTTCTTACGACTCTAAAGTAAACAAAGAAACTTCGGAAACCTTCTCGATCATTTCAGTTTGGAGGTGTCAACCACCGTCTTGTGTTATTCAATGATCCTTCCAAATGCTTTAGGATTCAATGGTTAATTAAAGCCTCGACAAATAGGAGTGCATTCCAAGCCTATTGAGCCAGGCAGAGAAGCTCAAAAGTAGTCTCATGATCAGGCCAACCAATGTCAATGGATAGAGAGCACTCCAAACTAAAAGCACATGTAAAGAAGAGACGATCGTGTCCAAACTAAAAGCACATGCAAAGAAGGATCCATGTAAATTTCTTTTGCTTAAGCATACACATGGATTTTCATATCCATTTGAATGGTCTAGGAGGATTTATGCCTATGAAATACAAAGTATTTCGCAGTTGGACAGTCACCCTCCACTATGGACTTTAAGAGACTCCTCGGATGTCACTAATAGGGCTCGTCTCGAGCTCTAGGCCAATTTCCATGCTTGTAGGCTGAGCTCCTCCAGTGTGGAGCTTATATAGAACACATGATAAATACTTTGTAATTATCATTCTTCTAGTCCATAGCAAAACAGGGAAGAGAAGGTGATGCATAGTCCACGAAGAAGACTATCCCACATATCCATGCATCCCGGCAACCAAGATGGAAATTCTTGTCCAGATTGTCTTCAATTGGACGTAACCACGGTAGTGCAAGGTCGTGTTTCCCTTCTTGAAGGCACCGTCGACGAAGAAGTTGACTTAGTTGTGTATCAAATTCATACTATCATGTAATGGTCCCGTCGTGGTTTGCTATGTTATATGCTCGGATTGTTCACAACTTTGGCCTCGTTGACTTGCATCAATTCCAAACAAAAATGGTTGTGTGCATCACTTTGAGTTTTGACAGAGCTGTGGGTTTAAACCTTCTTATATTAGGAAAAAAAAGTTGTCCTTGCAGTCCAAGAAATGCTAGGCTTAGTTGAGCGATGATATCACACGGATCTAAACATGGACATGCTAGTTTTTGAAAGCTCAGCTGATTAAGCAAGGTACGGCATTTGTCTCAAAATCTCTCTAACCGACGATCGAATTCAGAAACGTGTCAGTGGAACCGGCGCGTCGCCGTGGCATTTAGGATCGCACCGGCGATGATCTTGTACGCCCTCTCCGATGGATGGACGGCGTCAAAGAAGACATATTTATCGGCATCGTCGCACGTCAACGCGCTGTCCAAGCTGCAGAGCACCCCTGTCTCGACATACCCTGTGCCGCAACATCCTTGCACCGAATTCTCGAAACCTGCAGCAGGTTGATCATCACACACGAGATCAAGTACGTACGTATTAACTTAGCGGCCCATTAGGGGGATCAATGGACATTCTGGAGTACACTGACCATAGTTCCATGGCTTGGCAATCATGGCCGACATTAGACCGTACTGGTCGACGTACGCCAGCCGCGCCCGAGGCAGCTCCCAGTTGAGCCTGGCAACGAGGCCCCTGAGCCTGCTGTTGAAGCTCCTGGCCACCACGTTGTACACCTCGTTGCACTCCCCGGTCGGCCTGGGCAGGTTCATGGCCCTCTCCAGCGGGAGGCACCCGAGAGGCGGCAGGCCGGAGACCCTGACCACGCGCGCGCCGAGCCCGTGCACGGCGCGCAACGCCGCCTCCGCTGCGTCGACGAGGTAGGACTCGTACTCCGGCAGGGTGTACCTGTAGCCCCTGACGGGGAAGACGAGGTAGTTCTGCAGGAAGTCGCTGGCGCCGATGCTGAAGATGTAGAGCGCGCGGGTGACGATGTGGCGTGCCGCTGCTTGGCCTTTCGCGCGCTGGAGCCTCTCCGTGTACCGCCTGAAATGGTCGATCTGCTCGCTCAGGGTCATCGCTGACGGGATTTGCGCGGTTATATTGTCCAACCCGGCGCCTGCGGAGGCGAAGCTAACGCCTGTGGCGAGCTGGTGGATGGTTTGGCCGGGGTCGAGGTACGCCGGCACGGAGGGCGGCAGGCCCAGGGCCTCGGAGACGAAGTCGGCGGGGAGGCGGCCGTTGGAGAACCGGCCGGTGGCGAGGCCGCCAGCGTAGTCGCGCCCGTACGGCGGGTGGTTGCCCTTGGCCATGGTCTGGATGAAGTTGTTGTTGCCGGTGTCCGCGGTGGAGTCGCCGAACACGATCACGGCCGGGACCTTGCCTGGACCAGCGGCGGCGGCAGAGGCAACGCCGCGCCCGCGGCGTGACACTGCCAAGACGACATAAGCAAGGACGAAGATGGCGGATTGCAGGAGTCGTAGAGGGGACATCTCTTCAGGTTGAATTCTTACTTAGCTATGGTTACGTGGACATTTGCGTATACACGATAACACGAGCGTATGATTTATAGTGACGTCGGAGCACTCACATAACAGCTAGAATGGCGGACGATGAGCCGAGCTTCTTGTTCATCCATCTCTGAGGCGGTAGCCGCCAACCTTTGGTAGAGTTTTGGGTGTACGAATTTTCTTTAGTGATTCGTTACATGCAACGTAGAGCATCTAACTCATACAACCCAACAACTGGTAGTTAATTAACCAAGTTTCGGTGGTGCTTTCAATATGCCACCCAATTCTGAGGCTGCACCGAGGTTGATTACTCTCAAGAAGACACTTGGAATTTTTTTTTAACTAGTCTTGGTCTTGAACTTACCAGACTCTTAATGAAGACCAAACGAACGCCAGAAACGAAGGGGGGCAAAATGCTGCAATTGGGACAGATGACAGTAGGAGCAAAGCACAATAAGGACTGAGGCCGTCAATGCCACGATGTAATTGTTGAAGTGTACAGGTGGATTGCACTTGCCCTTTTCATCAGTACCGGACTTTTGATTGAGTTCTCTAGTGCATGAAGCTTGATAGTAATATTATACAACATTAACCAGTTGATCTACAAGTGCCATATATTGTTTACAGCTGCTACACAAGAGTAGCCTACTCGTACAAAACAAAAAAAGCTCGTGGCTTTACATGAACAGAAGCGCCTCAGCTCCTTCCAGGCTGTATGGCTGCCCGGACGAAATCGTCGCATTTCATGTATCCACTGGACAATACATCCGCCAGTGCCCCCATGACATCAAAGGCCTCCTGCAGATCTTCAGATGAGGTCATGTCTTCGAGCCACGATAGCAGATCCGTTGATAACCCCACCATCTCCTTCATGTTGCACATCCTTTCTTTCATCGTGGACTCCCACTTTCTAATGTTACTGCCAGCTTCATCTTTCTCGCTCGACTTGCTAGTCCCAGATGATTTGCCCTTCTTGAAGAACTGCTGCAGCTGCTCAATCAAGCCAGTGTATACCAGCATCGACTGCACAATGGCAAACAGCTTCTTGCCGTCGTTGGGATCAGCAGATGAACCTTCATCTGACGGAACTACAGAGGATGACGAGTCAGCAGAAAGCTTGAGGGTGGATCGCCCGTGCTTGTGCTGCATGTAAGCATGGTAGATGCCCCTCTGCAGGAAAGCAGGGCGGTGCTGCGTCCAGCTCTCATAGGACTCCGAGAGCAGAGAATTAACCATCATAAACTGTACCGTCTCTTCTGAAGACCCTGGAGTACCACGAGCTCCAGAGACAGCAGCTGAAACCCGACTGGGAGATTCTGAAGCTGACAGAGAACTGGACAGGTAAGTAGAGATAGACTTGGCCATCACCTGACGTTGCTGGTTAGCACTTCCGTCAACAAGATGAGAAGCCATCTGGATCATGAAAGGAAGAAAGCGTGAATTGCTCTCCCTCCCCCCACCTTTGCAGTCAGTGCTGAAAGAAGCACCTGTGGCAAACCTGGCCAACATCTAGCAAAAAAACAGAATCATTTCTATCCATTAGTCATGTGTCAGATGTGAAAGAATGGGAAAAACAGTTCAAGAAAAAAAGAATGGAAATCAATAAATATCCAGGGAAAAGTAAACAACAATTCAGTAAAAAATGCCAGACCCAAGCCAATTCATCGACCAGTTTTGCATCCTTTAAAATAGCAAAACATGACCGTGGAATTCAGTGCCAGATTGATAAAAGGACCAAAGGGAGCATAGATTACACCAGAAGTTTAAGTTAGAGCTTTTCTCTAATTTAGAATTGTTTTTAGAGTTGATCGCGTATTCCATTTTTGTTTGGTGTTAATGAATTGGATTTGTTCCGCATAATTTTTTTCCTGCTTTTTGTTTATAATAGGATTCTAACCAACTGTTATCATACATTTATTTATACAGTAAATGGTGATAGTGCAAACTCTAAATGCATTTTTTATTGTATAACAAGGAGATCAAAACAAGTCACATACCAGAACAATGTCGTATGTCAACAACCGGAGACGACTTCCATCTGCTCGTCCTTGAGAATTCAATTGGTCCCAATATTGATCAACGCACCGGTTGTACTGCCCGAGAGGAACAGATGGGCCTCTCAGCGGAAAGATACAATTACATAATGTCTCATTATTTCTCAGGGTAGCCCCGTCCCATTCCTTTTTAGGATTCTTCAGTGCAGCGTCAGCTCGTTTCGCTTCCTGATGACATTGGTAGTGTATGATGTTGAAGTGGCTAACAGTAGTGAAGACACAGTCCCCACGGCCACTGCCAGAACTTGTTGCACCCAGGTTCACTCTCTTACTGAAAGCATAGACTCCTAGCATGTCTGTTGGCCTTAAAGTATACCCTTCTCTACAAACCATACATGCTAACCCTTCCTCCTCTTCTTCCACGTCATCAAAACCTTCAATTATAGGCTGAGAGACAACGATGCGTCTACCACCATCTGAACCAAATTCTTGTCGCATTCCTAGCCCCTAGAGAAAGAAGGCAGCAAAATGTTACTTTATGGCGCACATGTAGATCCCAAGGTCAAACCACAAAGCTATAAACAGTAGCCTATAATTTGAGTACAGGATTCAACACGATTTTGCACAAAGACAGTTCTGATGTAAGTATTTGCAGAAGAAAATATTTTTTGAAAAGCAGGAATAATACAATCAGTAGAAACATAACAGCTGATGAAAGTATATCTGCAGCGGTTACCTGAAGAAGCATTTCTCTTTTCTTAAGAGCAAGGCGTCGCATCTCATCCCTTGTAGCATGCCTCAGCTCTTGAATCTTCTCTCCCAGGTAGCCATCACCATTATTTTCTTTGTTAGCTAGGGTGTCCAAAAGATTTTCTGCTCTTGCACCAATTTCGTTTTCACCAGGCACCCCTTCTAAAGCATGGAGAAGTGGTAAAATGCCTTCTTCATCGACACACTTCTGTGTAGGCAAATGTCCCTTCGCAAGCCCTTTCAACATTGACAGGATGAATGGAATAGATGGTAGCTTTAATCCAGCTGTCCATTCTGCACTAGTTCTAGAGCCAGTCTGCCCTGCAGAAGCAAACCTTTCCCTCAGATGCCCTAGAGCAGCTTTTGTGATGCCCTTCTCTAGAATAATTTCCTTTAGCCTCTCACCGCATGAACTTGTCTTGAGTGACTCTGAGACTCGAACAAAGTTTTCCACAGCAGATCTCTGCATTGATGCCTTTTGGCTTAAATCATCATCTTTTCGATTCTCTTCGTGTTGCTTTTGCAACCGGTCAAACTCACTCCAGTCCCTAAGGTAGGGCTCAAAATGTTCAACCAGAACTTCCATAGCTGCTGGCTCCCCGTAAGTCAAGTAAGGCAAGATTCTGGCCACCATCTCCTCATTCCTTTGTTGCTTATTGGACTTTTTGGTACCTAAAGGATGGCATAACCTCTCCAAAAACATGAGAACGATTTTCTTGGCCTGCTCACAAGCACCAGTCTCCTCAATACTAGTTGTAAATACACTTTGCGAGATACTTATGTCACTCTCATTAGCTTCCAGTGTAAGACTTTCTACAATCAACAGAATGCCCTCAGCTGGTTCCATTGCATCTACTGAGAATGCACGCCTGGCTGTATCAAGTAGCAAACCAAGGGCACCCAGACGTAGTAAAGCACATCTATTTTCACGGATTTTGCAACAATACTTGAGAAGGTTAAGAACTGAAGCCAACTCTTCCTGGTTGGTTCTTAACTCGTCATCACGTAGGCTCTGGTAAAAAGGAAAATTGAGATTCAATACCAAGAACAGGATTGGAGCACAATAGTCAAATAAATGTAAAAATATTCAAATTCATGACACCACTGCTTCAGGGACAAGAAAACCAATACGATGTGTTGACAAAACATACCTGAATCATGCTTAATATAATTTCAAGTCCTCCACATTCCCTAACAGCACCTGCTATGGCGAACTCTATTTCGGGATCTTGTGATTCCTCCCTTTCCTCTTCTAGCTCTTTAATCATAGGCTCGGTTGCTTCACCATCTAAGCCCTGATCAGTTAAAACAATCTATTAACACACAATGTACTATGTGCATAAATCTGGACATACAATAACCCAACACGAGGCAGAAAATCAAGCACCATGGTTAACAAGCTTTAGATCGAATTACATTATACCCAGATTCCTCAATTCATATACAGCAAATATTCTTTACCAACAAAAGCTATTATGGGATACTAAGAATACGTATGTCACTGTAATGTGCACAGAATCGTTAAAATTTTTGGATACTTGGTGCTTTACAGAGGACACTATTAATCAATGTGAGGTCAAAGGTCAATACTAACTTTTTTGTGTCCAAGGGACAACACATAGAAAACAATCATTAAAATACAAAAAACTGCAATGGCTAGCAAGGTTCTACATGTTAAATAACAAAAAAGCAAGAAAAGGGAAGCCAAACCCTCATAAGTACCTGCAGTCTGTAGGTTACTGTCATTGGTGGGCAATCTCTGACAGATGAAGCAGCAGAGAGTGTACTGGTATTGGACAAAGAATGCTGAGTTTGGCCATGGTGTTTTTTCCACACTTGCTCGTAGACTTGGGAGATGCTAAGGTCAAGTGAGATTATATTCCCAGCAACCAGTAACTCCATGCCATAGTCATCTTCTATAAGTCCAATCATATCAAGTTGCTGACATATTTTATTTTTCACATCTCTCATAAGTGGGCCAACCTCCACACTGGAGTATGGATTCTTAGTCATAGAACCCCGGATGAACTCTTCTTGAGTATGTGCCTTGTTCAGAATCAAAAGGTAAACAGGCTCCGGTTTCACTGGGCAAATCAAATCGCAGAGTTGCTCCAAAATAAACTGCAAAACAATAATATCACAGAAAGATGTATTTTATTAGTGTTGATAAAAGTAAGCACAATATCCATACCAAGATAAGTCTGTGCTTGTACCAGAGATGTCCTTCTCTTTTTCTCCTTCACATGCTTCTGCAATCCAGAGATGCAAGCACGAATAAATTGGCGTTTGTTTGCAGTACTCTCTATGAGCAAACTATCAAGAAGGTCTTTCAGAAGCCGATTGCAGTCATTGATTAACTTTGTCTTTTGCACAACTAGGCCACGGATAACCAAAAAGGCCTCCAGCACCTCGGACAGTAACTTATCAGTCATAAATCTGGAACATGGGAGAAAATGTTAAGACATAGTAGAACAAGTGCATGGGTCACATGTAAGCTAACAGAGAAGATGGTGGATATAGGAATTGACTTGAGATATACCTTGCTCTAATATTAGGAATTTCAAGAAATTTATTTAGGAGCTCAACAAGCTTATGAAGAATGAATCCTTGTGATATGTCAATACTAAGGCTTCTCTCCTGTGATTCAACATTGTACACTTCTTTTGTTATCAAAGAACACAACGTGGTTAAACAACCACGGACAGTTAAGAAAAGACGTGAAGCCTCTGAATCAATCATTGTCCCCAGTAACTCAAAGTACTCCGCTGCACTCTCACCAGCTGACAGTGTCCGAGGAAGCAAAGACATGAGCAAGTTCAATAACTGAAACTGTCTGGGAGAGTTTGATGGGCATAGCAGGCTTATAAGAGTGCATATTTCAGATCTTATTGACTGAGAACAGGAACTTAAAATCAAGTCCGAAACCCAGGAGCCCAAGGCAAATTTTGAGAAGTCACTTTTAGACGACTTCCGACATGCACGACGCTTCCATCTGAGTCCATATTTTAGAACAAGGTAATCAGATTTCTGTGGATCATGCCGTGTTTTCTGTACTCCTTTAGCAGCTTGTGACACTTTGTATTGCCTCCTCACAAAATCCAGATATGACGCACCACTCTCCCATTCTGAATAGCTCAGAAGTGGCATATCCTGACCTCTTCGACTTCCATCTGAACTTTTAACGGATGCATCAGGCTGAACCTTGGAAGTGGATACATTAGTTGGCGAGTGACCTGTTGTATCATCATTCTTTGATTGCAATATCAAGTTGGATTTTCCTGCAACTGGCTCCTTATCCCCAGCTTCAGATTTTGGAGGTGTACAAGCCTGAGATATTATCCTCAGACAAGGAAGAATAATATGCTCTGAAATGGCAGGATGCTTTGCTCCAACTTTAATAGAAGAGAACAACAGCTGAAACGCAACACGTAGCCTTGCCTCCCAAAACTCATCTACAAGGGCACATGTCTCCGAAAGGAGCTGTAACTCTTCTCGTGTTGATTGTGCAATATCCATGGAGCGATGGTGCTCAAGACAATACATCACCTTCTTCTGAATCAACTTGTCCAGTTCCTGGACTGCATCTGCATCACCTTCAGAGAATGAAGACAGCACAGCCCTCGCAAGGGTGCGGGAAGTTCTAGGGCCCTGATGAATGTTGTTCTCAAATAACTCTGATAAGATGCCAGCACCGACAAGTTGTTTTCTGCAGTTTGTGTGTTTGGATAGCACTTGTAATAACTCTAGGCATTGTGTGACAAATGTAGTACTACAGCCGTAGCAGCTACTCGGAGACCTTGGTATTGAAAAGGCTTGCAATGCATTGGTATCATTAGAATTTTTCTGGTGCAGATATGCCATTAGAACACGGCGCAATCCTTGTAGTGTCTGAACACTTTTACTGACAGAGTCAAAAGCCGCTTTGCATTTTTCACCATACAGAACACCAAGAAGTGCAATCTTGCGATTTACCTTGCAAGTGGGCCCAGGCAAGGACACCATCATCTGCTGGACAGCATCTTTTTGCTGTGAATCTATCTCCTGTTCACCTATACTGGATACAAGTTTGATGAGAGGCTTCTTAAATCCCATTAGTTGCTGATATCTCCTATGAGCATTTTCTGACTCTGACTCAATTGCTGCCAATCCTTTTCGCATATCATCATCATTTTCCATGTTATCAAACGAGAAACTTGGTTTTGCCATGAAATGGAATTCAAAACGGCCATATTTGCTGTATCCACACTCATTGCAAAGAAAAGAGTCAAGGTTTTCATAGTTGATATTTCTACATTGTCTACACTGATATGCATTTTCATGGCAGTTGCTACAGATTCCATGCTTATCAGTGACAGACCTGCTACACCGTGGGCATTGCAATGACTCAAGGGAAGAAGCTTGAAGATTTTCATAAAA
This sequence comes from Avena sativa, assembly GCA_916181665.1. NCBI lineage: Eukaryota > Viridiplantae > Streptophyta > Magnoliopsida > Poales > Poaceae > Avena > Avena sativa. The sequence goes on from OV702290.1 coordinate 426,948,871, forward strand.
TGAATCAAGCTCGATCATGAAATTGCATGCTGTAATTGGGATGGGGAATTCAACCTTCAATTCCGTCTGGTTAAAAGTAAGATGGCAGCTTTTGGCACGCTTCCACAAAGACCAATTGTTCTTCAGTTCAGACAAATCTGTTACAGGCCTGTTGTTGTAATACAGGTTCAGTACTTTCACTGACTTTGACTTCCGAGCATCATAAACATTCATGGTCACTGACTGTATAGTAAAGCTTCCAGTACATTTAACTATTATCCTGTTGTCAGTAAATTTAGTCTCGGACTTGAGGCTTTCAAGCTTCATTCTTGAATACGGAACATCTGGACAGCTACAGGTAACACAAGGCTCACTCTCCAGATAATAGCCATCAAACTCCACTAAGCAACTCAGCGTATTGTATATACGGGAATTTGGATGATTTGCTAATAGCTCATTCTGTGAATGGAGTGTATCAGAAATGCAGCTTATTACATCAGATGTTAAACACTTATTCAGAAGCTCTGTGTCGCTCTGCTTTGCACTAGAATCATTTGCTTTTCCTAGTAAACAGGTCATGAGGTCAGTGTACTCAATGATGTTCTGGCCATACATGGGAAGATATTGCACCTTCTGCAGTAGAACTTTTAACATTGTTTCCTTAAACGGGGTTTTTGCATGGTACCACAGTCCAAACAAAACACATTTGGCTTCCTGGCGGACACTTCCTGAGTTCCACTCTAGCAAGAATGTATCAACAAAACGCTTCAACACGTCCCCTTCCTTGCCATTGAACCCTACCACAGCCGGCTCCATGTCCATGCAGGATTTGTCCGAAGCACCTTCCGAACCATCATCGCCTTTCCGCTTCTTTTTTGAATCTGAAGATTGTGAACCAGTTCTTGTAGGACCTCCAAGATCCCCACTCTCTGTCTTTTGTACATTATGATTAACATCTTTTCCTGAATAAAAGGCCAAATTCAGAAGCTTGAGAGTCTGAATAATGCACTCTTCACTGAAATAGTAAAAATTATCCATCAGAAACGGAAGAAGATCCATGTGCTTCAAGCAGAACTTCTGCCAATTTCTTGGCCTTGCCGCAGCCACATCACAAAGAGTAGATAAACATTTTATGAGCTTAACACTTCTCTCATAGGGCACAGGATTTCGAAAACCTCCAGACTTGTTTACGATTTTATGAAGTTTCTTGACTTCATGGGAATACTGCCACGAATCCCTAACACTGTAATAGTGAGTCTTGCTGCCACACAAATGAAGGAATAGCCTCCTTGCATATCTACGAACAAATGTAGTATGAGGATTGCTAATATAGCTGCACAGAACATCCTGAAATCCATCCAACTTAAGATCCTTAGTGTTAGGAACCTTGGAACTTCTATCCTTTTCAGCTGACTTCTCCTTTTCCGGTCTAACCATGCTATATACTAGCCTGAATGTATTCTCCAACAACAATTTGTTGTAGTCCATAAATAGATCAGTCGGATGAGATTTGGCGTATGAATCAGAAAAAAAGGGAGAGAAATTTCCAGCTGGTAGCTCTCTCCGCACTGTCAATAGGGATCCGCAACCTGAACCTGAAGAGCTACCTTCTCCATTTGCGGACGATGACTTGAAAATATGAACAAGCTGCTGCAGTATATCCATCAAATAGTTCAGAAATGACTGCTGCCTGAGGGCTGAACAAGCACGAATTAACTGAGAAGCAAACTCATTTTTATCCTGGTCATCACTGGAGGATGGAGTACTTGTCGTTGGTACTGGAACCTGAATAGGGCCTTTCTCAGTCAAATCAGAACTTCCACCTGACTTCGCATGCGAATCGCTACCAGGTTGATGCCAGTTACGGAACATAAGTGTGAAGAACATGAAAATAAGGATCGATACTTCTCCAAAAGAACATCGTGCTTTGGCAGGAAATGGTTTACTTGTATTGATTTCATCCATTAGCCACTTAACAAATTTTTCCAAATCAAAATATTCTGGCTTTGAGCTATCCATGAAAGGTCCACCAACTGCAGATGAAAGTCTGTAGAGCAACTGCATTATAGGTATGGCTTGAGTGCCAGCTGTGGTCCCCATCCAGCCTCTGAGCTCTTCAATTAGACAGCTGAGGAGCAAGGAGTTAATAGCACGTTTGGATGCAGAAATCGAAACTGTTCTTTGGTCTGTCATAGACCCAGGGAAATCTGCAGATCCACTTGCATCCAGTACATGAATCGGTGACTGTGAGGTTTTCACACTTCTATCATCTGGAGGAGGATGAAGAACACTGGTATTTGTTGGCTCATCAATGGAAAAATGAATATCATTCCCTTCACCTCCAAATGTATCAAGTTCAATTGTTATTGCTGACATGGGATGATCTTTTGAATGTGGTGCAGGTAGACGGTCTGCATCAAGTATTTCATAGCAGGTTTCACACAGGTCAAAGTCTGGACAAATGTTGCAGTGCCACCTTTGCCTAAGTATTGGAACAGTGGAACAACCATCACAACAGTACTGCACTGACGATGTGGCAGGATCTTCTTCAATCATAACCTGAGCATTTCCACTAGTGGGATTCATTGCTGATGCGCTTGTTTTTCCATTATTATCAGAGCCATCATCATTAGCTATCATTGTCTGCTTTGGGAAAGGGACTTGTAGAAATCGTGATGAAATAGCCAAACTGAAAACAAGCAATTAAATTTAAGCTAAACATAGAAAGAAATATGAGAGCTAATAGCCACAAAAAAAGGGGGGAGGGGGGACATCGATGTACAGTCAAATACAGAAAGATCACCTGCTAGAAGTCTGGACAGCTTCATATGGTGCAAATAGTAGCTTCTTCAATAGAGCAACAGCAGGAGCCACTGAAGCACCAGATTTTTCATTTGCACACAACGCCAAGCACTCAGCGTAGCTATAAATAAATTCCACACAAGGTATAACAAGATTATTTATCATTTGAGTATCTGGCCTGTCTAAATCCAAAATGTCCCAAAAGACTTGCATAAGACCGTCAACTAATTTTGTACCTGCAAAATACAAAGATATGGTATTATTCTCCACAATTAGAAAATATGCCGATAGTCTTATTTTTTGTGGGAAGGCCATAGTTTAATTTAATATATGATTCACGTTCCTAATACCTGGCTATCGCTTTCAATCAAAGACAACAGCAGCAACAATAACTGCTAAAACATCATTGCAATTACACATGATTCAACTGCATGTCCATTCATATTATTCAACAAGAAACACTCCTTAGTGACATTCAGCAGAGCACATCTTATTCCCAGAACAGAAGAAGACAACAGAAGAGTTTACATAAAAAAGATGTGTTCCAGCATTGAAAAAATCAATGTCTTTCCAAATTGTTATTGTGAATGCATTACCCACCCGCATGAACATATAGGTCAGTTGGCTAATGAACAAATGTTATTTTTCTTACTCCTAGCAGTAAACTTCTTCCCATGGGAGTATTTCACATTACATTTGCTGTTTAACTATAGCCAACAAAATCTAATCCTTACGGTAAGAATATTTTATTTTTTCTGCAATCTTCAATATGCAACTTTCGTAACTTTATTACTATAGTAGCAAAATTAAGTATGCCCTCCATCCCAAAGTGATACAACTTTTTGTAGATACACATCAGAGAAGGAATCCTCTATAAAATAAGTGCTGGAGTAGAATTCCTACCATGATTCTCAAGAAAAGAGGCCAAGTTTAATTTCCTGTGCACGGCAACTTTAGACACCGTATGGATCTGGGCAATAAATTCTTTTATCACCCAGCTAGATGCAGCACCTCCGACTCCTATTCTTGATGTAATTGCTGGAAGTGACTTTATTACTCCTAGAAGGCGCATAGTGTCCTTAACCTGCAGTGATTAAGAATAAATAAGAAGAGTAACAACAGAGCAGAAGGGAACGCCAGGCCATAAATACTAGAAGTATTTTGCATGAAAGATACTTGAAACTTACATGATAGTATATTTCCTTCTTTGGAAACACAGCCTGAAGGACACGGCATGCAGCAGTATGTAGAAGAGGCTCCCTGTCACTTTGAAAGATGGTTTCCAACAAAGCTCTGCATTTTAGATTATTAAGTTCCATGTCTGCATCAACCGTGTCAGTACAACAGCTTGGTTGGCATAGAAGATATATCCGTGAGAGGATCCTGAGAGCATCTGCCAAAATCTGCTCCTGGATAGGAGCAGATTGCATCGTTTGGGGTCTCTTTCCTGTTTTTCCACCAGCAGTTGCACCCAAGGCATGTGCTTCCATATCAAGTACAGCATCCATTTTCTCTTTCCACCCAAACTCATCTTTGGATCGACCATAAACTTCAATAGAATCTACCCTAGGCATAGATGAACCGTCGAATGTTCGGCCAACTGTAATTGTGAATTCTTCATCGGCCAGAAGTGATTCAGCAGTAGTAAATGGAACATCATACCATGATCTCATGCCTTCATCTAGCTTGACAACTCTGTGGAACATCGTGATTTCCGAAGGGATATTGCTAGCAGATGTGTTACCCACATGGATTCGACAACCAACCATGACAATATCAGGATTTGGATTTGAAATAGACACCTGCAGTCAAATAATATGAGTGCAGATAAGTAATCACGTCTATTAAAGTGGTAGCGGAGCAATATAAGCAATAGCACCCTCATAGGTAAAATAATTAACGGTTGTCACCAATGGGATTACCAGGTCAGTATTTCCTACCTTGAAACCAGCGGATGTCACACTCTCTAAATACCCATCATCCGAGGTCAGTCTCTGCTTGATGCTTTCAGAATCAGCACTTTTGGTCGTATCGCTACTAAATTTCACATCAGACGTGATGCAAGTTGTCTTCTCAAAAAAATCAAGAGGAAATTCTGGTTTGGTGCCAGCGTAAGCCCTACTGCTGAGGATACTGCTGCCCAACTTCTTTGTTTGTTCTGCAGTAAGGCTCGTCGAACTATCACCTCCACTAGGTGTATGCGAGTAAATATGAAGGCTTCCATCATCATATAGAAGAAGACAATGTGTTTTATCTTTGGACAAAGGCTTATATGCAGCTACACCCACCATTGGAGCATTTGAACCAGTACCATATCTCATGTTTTGTGCAAACAGCTTATGAGGACCCAAAGACACAGCGAGAGGAGCATTTGATTTGAATTTTGATAGACAGGTAAGAGTCCCACTGCCAGCTATTAGCTCTCTCCAACGGTAAAGCCCAGCCGGCTTGGATTTACCATCTTGTTCTTCCTCGCACACATATGATAACTCAGTAACTGATGAAGAATCAGTATCTAATCGCCCCATGAAAGTAGTGCCATCTTGATGAGACACAAATATAAGCCTGTAGGTTGGTGAGAAGTACAACGATAATCCCTTATGCATGGATACTGCATCTTTAACCAAGATAGTGTCAGTCAATGTTTTGGCACCAACATCACCCGCCAATAAAACATTGAGCCTATACAGAAGGCCCCCTTCAGAAAGAACAAGAAGCACTAATTTTCCCATTGAGGACGGGACAAGGGTGGCATCAACAATAATATCATCAGCCACAGTAAAATAATGCAATGGGCTTATATTGTCCTGTGAGAGATCATAGATTTTCACAAACATGTTTGTTACTACCATGAGCTGTACCTGAGAACCTGGAACCCATTCCACACGGCGAATATAAGCTCCTTGCAGAGCAAGTTCTATGGCAAGGCGGTCTGTTACTTCACCACGACTATTTAATGTCAGCACTTGGCAATCGCCGTATCCAGCAACAGCAAGGTAATGGTCCATTAATGGATTGAAAATCAGATGAACAATTTCAAAGCGAACTATGTTTCTGGAGAGTGGCTTCACATTTGTTTTGTCTGCTGTAACAAGGGCTGCAGTAGGCTGTCCAATAATTTGTCCCACATCAAATATAGCTACTTTATCCCCTTCTCCAACAGCAACCTTGCCTCGAATGCTGACAGTCAGCAACGATTTAGTAAGAGAACCATTAGAAAGATGTGACTTAAGTTCCCTTGAACTCGGATAATCCGCCTTTATCTTCAGGTCCAATGATCCACTTTTGAAAACTTTCTTTAGTTGGAAAACATCAGAAGCGTGCGACACCAGCATATCACCTCCTAACAGAACTTTCCTATCTTTCAGAAGATTTAACTCTCTTTGGCTAAGTATCGTTGGAAGCAACTTCTTGCAGAGTTCAAGCATTCGAACTTCAATATTAAGATTATTCAGAAATACAGGGAGTCCATCACTGAAGCCTTTTGGCACAGATAACTTGAGCGAATTATCAGCATCAGTTGAGATGTCATCTTCAAAATCAGAGCCACTATCTGCAACCAGTTCCAGATCATCATGATAAGGCATCATGGGCTGGAAGCTGCAAGCAACAGGTGGTGGTAAGCTGGATGTTCCAGTAAATTTCCGAGGTTTCAAGCACTGGCAGTTGCTTCCTCTCACACCGCCAGCTCCACAGTCACAAAAGAAACGGCTTGAGCGAGAATAAACAACACGATGCCCCCGATGGCACACCTTGGCACATACAGAACAGCAACCTTTGGATACAGTCAAATCACAAGTATAGCAGAAGTACCAATGCTGTTCCATAAAATTACTACCACTGGATGTAAATGTGCACACTTTGGATGCTAGTGCCCTTTCACTGTTTCCATCCTCTTCATCATCTCTATCCATGCTCCCCAATTCCCCATCAGATGTTCCATCATCTTCATCTTCCTCACCAGAACTAGCATCACAATCAATAGCAGAACTATTTTCTTGATTAGTGCGAAGAACAAGGTCATCTGAATTCTTCAATTGCTTTGGTATGAGAGACCCCGAGCCACAATTGTTGGCAGAATTTTTAGATGAAAGCCTCTTAAGGGCAGTCCTATTTAGTCCAGCATCGCCAAACACCGACTCCACAAACATAAATAGAAACTTCAAAGTATGAAGCATACCTTCATTACCAACCATTGTCTCCATCAGTATCAGAGTCTTTTCAAACAACTGCTTAAAATGTGATTCCTCACTCGGCAGCTGAACAAGAAAATGGAAATATGCTTTGGCGGTCTGGAGATCACATGACAAAAATGCTCTGTCAAGTAGAAGTAGCATTGCACCAAACAGGTGATGTTGAAGTTCTTTGGCTAATGTTTCAGAGGAAGGGCAGATAAGGCACATAAGAAAATCCACAGCTGACTCTCTTAGGGCTGTCGAACCTACTACAATACCATTGGCGCTTTCAGTTTCCAAAGAATGACCCAATATTCTGAAATCTAGCCAGGAAGAAAAGCAGGACACCTCCATTCCAATAAATCTGTTTTGCAACTTCACCTTAAGAGTGGAACAAAGACCAGCACGTAAGATATCGGTGAACAAGCGAAGGATCTTTAAATTAACCTGCTCAGACTGGCATCTGTCCAGCATATCAATGAAGACTGACATTTCAGCACGCTCAGGAGCAAAAAGACTGCTTGCTCCTTCAGGTGCACCTTCTGCATCACCAAGGAAGAATTTGAATACATCTGATTTAGATCGAATGTCCTCCACGAGATCAACAATGGTAGAAACTAGAATTTCTTCCATCCCATGGTCGACACTTTCTTTCGAATTGATGTCAGCCAGGAACCCTTCTAACCGCTTCAGGGCAAACAGGTCAGTGTATACAGCAAGATCATCCCTGTAGTTGATTAGACTCATAAATATAGAATCACACTGTCCATAAATTGATCTGAATATTCGATCCGATCTTACAGCCATCACCATGTTAAGCAGTTTGGAAATAACATCCACATCAACTTGATCTCTATCTGCTGGTTGCATGATCTTTATATATCCATCAAAGGTGTGCATGATCTCATGTATTACAAGAATACAAGAAAGAAGAGCACTGTTGCTAGAAGTGTACTCTGATGGAAATCCATGTAACAGGCACTTCAAGGGAAAACTTTTTTTCTGCACTTCACCTAGTTTTGTAGCAACTCCATCTATCCTTGACGGAAGATCACATATACGTTCCAGCATTTCCACATTTGAACCAACTTTCTCAAAAAGGAGCTGATGCTTGGATTTGTCGAATGCAGAATGCTTAAGCAGCAAGGAAGGATAACAATGATCCTTAGAAGGCCTTCCTCTATCAACAAGTGAGAGATATGCTTCCCTAAAAGTAAGAAGATAGGTCTCCAAAAGAGATGATAAAACACTTAAACAGTATCCACTATTTTCACTTATGTATGTAACAAAACTCTTCCCAAGAAGAGATTGATCTCCATCAAAGATCACCTGCTTTCCGTATGAGTCCACATCAGCTTTTTCACTTGCTTGGTGCCTCCAAACACCAGTATTGATGAGAGAGAGAATAAAAGAAATCCATGCTCCTTTCCTGGAAAAATCCCAAGTGTCCACCAGCATGTTTGAAGCAAGAAGAATCTCAGAATGCAGCAACTTCAGGAATCCAAAAGCTACAGCAGGCAGCTTGGCACCCACAAGAGGTGAAGCATCATCGCTTACACTCAAAGCAAATGTGAGGAAGAAGTCGACATTTGCAAAGTCAGGGTTGGACAGACCATCATTCAGAAGAAGAGCATCATTGCCATGATAGCCTATACCAGCAAGAGTGCTCCAGCAAATCAGAAATACATATCTTTCAACAATGAGATCATCAGCCACTTCGGGTTTCATATCCCTCCAACAACCAAGTATTTCTGAAATTGTTGTGCTCAAATCAGCCATGTTTAGGCCTAAAGTTCCAAGAGCAGACTTATCAAGGTAGAACTCAGCATGAACTGGAGTCACATCAAGCAATTGTGAGAACAAACTACTAGTTGTCGCATACTCTTTGACAGTATCAGCAAGCATGCCCTCCACAATAACAGTTGCAAAGGATGGCAAGCAATCATTCATGGAACGTAGCTGCTCTTCCTTCACTTGGATATCCCGCATCCTGGATCTTAACCTCATAAACAACCATGATGGGCGTGCCACCGGATACAACAAAATATGTCGCAGGACAAGCAGAAGTCTTGAAAGGACTAAAGCCCATCTTGTGAGTTCAGGTGCAGTTTTTCTGGGTGGAGAATGTTTCATTTTTTCTATGGAAGAAAGCACAATCTTAGTCAATTCAGATTTCTCCGACCCGGAGGTTGAATGGAATGCCACCAAAAGAATTTCCAGATGAAAAGCACAAGGAAGAGCTTCACAGAAATCGTTGAAATTCAATGAGCTGGACTTGTCATTTGCCTTCTCCAAAAGATGATCACAGTACTGAACAAAAACTTTTCTTCCCAGATTATAAGCTGAATTTGTCCCTGAGATAATGGACCGGGCAACTAGAGCAAGCGTATAATGGTTATAAGTGTATTTACCATTCTCAACATCAAGCACTTTCCCGACGAGTTCTTCTCTTAGAGAAGCAGGACACTCCTCGGAAACAAGAAACGTTTGTAGAAGTTCAAAACAGGCCATGTTGATATGCAGTAGATTAGTTTCCATATGGTAAGATGATGTGTTTTCAGCACCATTTTCATCAGAGAGGCAAGCCTGGCAGTTAAGTATTGACATAAATTGTTCCAAATGATCTGTGTGGAACTTCCTGCAGGCATCCATATATGTAGCATTGCACCATTCAGGAGAGAAGATGCATGTTTTCATAAAGCATATCAAATCAGCAGCTAACTGAATAGGCCCATGCTGGCTGGTTGAAGAAACACTCCCAAGAGAAGTTGGCTGTTCAACACTATCAGCTACTCCAGTAGAACGGGCTTCAGCAAAGAGATTCCCGAATAGTGCTTCTTCCTCGTGACTGGCCACAGACTCCAACTCTGAAACAACAGCTTGTTTTGTGCAACTCAACTGCGGCTTCTCAAGTGTAGTCATTGACTTTACTCCTTCTTCATGGAGGAAAAATATGAGATGCACCAAATCATCCAACCATTGCTCTTCTGAAGGGAAGATAAACTGTAGATACTCCTCACATGTGTATTTCTTCAGCAATGGCACTACCACAGAACGAGCTCGACAAGACAAACCATCTATATCGGAATTGCATGAATAATCAAGAACAACTTTGCCAGGTATGTCTCTGTCAACACGACTTGTCCATCGTTTGGTGCTTTTAAGAAGCTTTAGCACATATTGCACAATCTGAGGAGAGTAGGCTAAAGGGGGCACTAAGCACACGCCCGATTTTTCATATCTCCACGTCTTTGTACTAAATATGTCCAAAAGGGAAGCAAGTATGCATACTTGTACAGTACAACAGATATCACTATTGCAGAAGACAATCTGAATCAACTGTAGAAACTCTTCAAGTATTTGCAGCAACATAATTCCAACTCCATCCCCAGAAAACACTCTGTCATGGTTAGAGAACTTGAACTTCAGTCCGAACAAGACTGGCAGACTATCAGCACACCTTGCTACTGAGCATAGCATCATGGTATCAGAAACGTCACAAGGAAATTCCACAGCGAGACCATGGGCTAACTTCAAAATTCTTTGAGTAAAAGACAACCTCATGTTAAAATTGATATCTTCTATAACTTCCAAAGCTGGAGACTGACAGAGCTTCTGGACCAATGTAAGAAGGCGAGGTATGCAATGTAGATGAACGACTGCAAAATGTTGCGCTATTGACACCATGGCACTTGGAGATGGTGCATGCAGTAATTCCGTGTTCTCTGGAATAACATAATTCTGCTGCAAACACTCTGGTGATAAGGTCAGACGAAACCGTTGCAGATCATCTCCACTATTAGAGCAGTTGAAACCTAATAATCATAAAAAAATATACAAAATCAGCAAATGAAGCGCCAACAGTGCATTAGAACTTGAATCACATTTGAACAGACACAGCCTGAAAGAGTTCACCTTTTAGATAACAGAAATATTTCTCCTGCGGGCTCAAGCGCTCAGGTTCGACTGGGACAGATGACCACTGCTCGATAATGTCATTTATAATGCTGGGTTCTAATGAGTAAGCCTTGCTGGCAGTCCCGCTAAGCAGCACAGATTCCATGAAAAAGGCAACTTCATTCTGAAAAGATGCAAAACATAATTAACAAAGAATGAACCCCACATTTGTCAAAACACCAACTCAACTAAGGTGATGGAAACTGAATGCTGATAATGTCTCAAATTCATAAGATCACAGCAAGGTGTCAGGAAACTGCTACGTTAAGGGAACTGCTCACATTTGTCAAAACACTGACTCAACTAAGGTGATGGAAACAGCATACTGGTAACATCTCGAATTAATAAGATCACAGCAAGGTGAACTTTGTGTGGACAGAATGAATAACACCTGAATAAAAACAGGCCAAAAGAACTTACCAGTAAGCCAAAGTCATCACATGCATATGATGATTTTTCGAGATACAGGAGACAGAATTCCAAAGACCTCTCAACTATCTCCACAACCTTCGACTCCACTTGCTCCACTGATAACGAAATTGGAAAGAAAACAAAGAAGTGAGAAACATATCAAATTGCTAGACATGTTTCTTTCTGAAAGACATGCTAGTCATGTTCCTAATTAATCAAAAACACAGGATAAAGTAGAAAGTACGATAACATCGGGGAAAATATATTACTTAAAAAGCATGCAATTCCAATTGTGCACAAACTGCAAGACAAATTTCGATCTTAGTTATTCCCTACTGGCATAAAAATGAGTTGAAGCTGTAGTACTTCCAGTGGGCAGCAATGATGCCACTGCCACACTGGGATCTGCTGAACTGACGCACTACAGCCTAGAGCCTAGTGTGAGTACGAGTCAATGCTATATACAATATAGGAGAAGAAAGGATAGCTGCAAAGTATAAGCAGCAGCGTACACCTAACTTGGCTGGCAAACAGATGCTCAAAACAAGGTAATGAATGTATCAACGCACTATCCATGCATATGAGAAAAATAGATACTCCCTCCGTCCCAAAATAAGTGACGTGGGTTTGTCTAGATTCGTATGTATCTAGACATGTTTTAGTATATAGATACATCCGAATCTAGATAAACCCAAGTCACTTATTTTGGGACGGAGGGAGTATATAATATGCACTTACCTCTTTAACTGAATAATAGTGAACTCAACAAAGTAAGGACTAAGGAGAAGAAAAGGATACATGGTAAAAAAAAAGATACTATCGAAAGTCAAATAAAAAAGTTGATCCAGAAGCAAAGCAGAATACTAAAAAGGTGGATAAAAAAAGTAAATTAAGAACTCAACACTACATGGATTACTAAATTAAGATCTCAACACTACAGGGATTACTTCACATAAGTTAATCAGATGAGATGGATGGAGGAGAAGTCCAGTGTGACTCTGAAATCACCAGCAAAAATTTGCGCAACCATGGAAGGAACAACATATGAAAATGTAAATCTGGTATCAGAAGTAGTGTTCGCGGACCTAACAGGAACAAGGAAGTTACAACTATTAACCAAGGCTTACATAATCTGGTAGTTTATACCACAAGTTAGTGCAGGATATAGATGATTCTTTCGTAAGCTTACTAATTTTCTTGTTACGTACCAATACCTTGTACGAGAAAGAAGGGGGATACAGCAAAAATAACAGCATCTATATCTACCAAATCAGTCAAACAGTCAGTATCTAGCTTGTCTGTGCTGACTGCCAAATGCCAATCATCCTATCAATCAATGAGAACCACTTTGCTCCAAGAACCAACATCGGTTGTCAGAACGATAGCAAATATGAAGAGCGGATTTGATACAAACGCAGTAGTGCCAAGGCTAGAGATTCCTTATACGAACCTGGCACATGCATGCATCTATAACGCGGCTGCAATTAGCTCACACGAATCAATTCATGGTAGCAATTAATTAGTGAGACGCCCACACACGTAAGCATTCATGGCCTCACAGCACAAAATAGTACTACCCAAGCTAAAAGAAACATATACTCTCATGACACCAAACAAAGCAATTAAACCGACGTCTGAAGTCAAGTGTGGCTCAGTGCATGAGACAGGAAGTATGTTGATGGATTCATGCTAAAAAAAGCATATACTCTCATGACACAATACGAGGCAACTGAAACATAACAAGGAAGTAAGTGTGGCTCAATGCACGAAACAGGAAGTATGTTGATGGATCATGCTGTGTGACAGAACAATTCAAAATAACAGCGTGCTGCAAGCAACCAAGTAGAGGAAAGCCTAAGCTGCAAAAGAAAAACGCTCAAACAGTGCTCTAGTATACCAGAGAGGCAGAGACCAAACCACCACTACGCAGAAAATCCAGACTCGCGCCCTATACAAAAGAGAAGGCAAGAAAGCAAACTAGAGCGGGGAGGTTTCCTAGCTGCTCGATGGAAGCTCTAGACCGATCCGAAGGGGGATAACCCGCTACGATTTTACTAGACCAGTCCAAGACACGACCCCTAAATAGTCCAACCACTCCTCTAACGAGGTGAATCCTACTCCCGGAAAGGGATAACCAAATTAAGGATCACAAATTCGCATGCCAAAGCAGTGGCTGGAGCTGCAGCGCATCTCTCACCCGCCAAGCTTACCACTGCAAGATCACACGACCTACTAAGCAAATCCAAAACCCTCGACAGATGCAAAGTAAGCCGAAACGCTAAACGCATGAGGGTTCAGGAGATCGCGGGAGCTCACCTGAGGAGGAGAGGACGGTGGAGACGACTGCGCGGGCAGCAGCGAGGACGGCGCCAGCTCGAGCGGGTTCGGGCGGCGGGCCAGCGGCGAGGGCCCCCGCGAGCGCCTCGAGGCCCCCGCGTGCCGCGGCCGTGCGGAGGCGCCGGGCCGGGTCCCCGGCGGCAGCGGGGCGGAGGAGGTCGAGGAGCGCCGAGATCTCCGCCGCCATCTCCGAGGGATCTCCGATCGGCGGCGGAGCCCTAGAGAGACGGGCGTGGCGCGGGGCGGGATCGATCGCCTAGAGTCGGCAAGGGTTTTGGCACTGCGAGTGTCTTTTCTGGAGAGAGGGAGGGAGGAGAGAGAAAGGGGGGAGGGGAGGGGAGAGGAGAGAGGGGGAGATGGGCATGGGGAAAGGAAGAAGACGATGCAATGGGGCGAGTGGCTTTTAGTATTTTTACACACGGGTGGGGTTGGGGTTTTGCTGATTGATTTCTTCGGGAGCAAGGAGGGACTGGATTCGTTTTGCTTAGCTGTGTGGTTAGTGATTGCTCCTGATTAAGTCGGTTCACGCTGATCTTTTTTTTTTTTTATGGAGCTTTTCTTGTACATTTGTACTGCGGCCCCTGTGTAATGGGTGGCTTTCTTTTTCCTTTTTCTAAGTGACCATATTCCATTAGACAATCGAGAGAGTATGATTCAAAAAAAAAACAATCGAGAGAGCACACAGGGTTCTTTGTGCAAAGTTGGGTGGCTTCTTCGAAATGTCCTCTCTATTTGCTGAGCTCATTAGTTTCGTCTTCCTTAAAAACATATTCTCCACGGAGACTAACTGAGTGTGCTTGTACAAAACACAAATTTTGTTAACCGCGATAAAATTAACCTTTATGTAAGCCATCAAGATTACTTTGGTTTTGAATTTCAACATGTTCTATAGTATAGACCGAAATCACAGTCTCGAAACATGCAACATGATCTTCAAAACATGTGGATAGGTTTCGTGAGACTTTTTTTAATATGTTTCCGTGTAGTGATCAAATAGCTAGCGGGTTCGCTAGTCGTGAATTGTTATATCATCGTAGTTTGGTTTCCATGTTGTCGCGCATCTGGTTTGGTTTACAGCATAACTATCATATCTTAATTTAAACATTTCATTATTATCTCGCTAGACTTGCGTGATAGTTGTGATATAGTACTCTCTCCATTAGAACATGAAAGTGAGCTTTGGCGCGTCCATCCATCATATCGAAAGAAGAATATAAATAATTTAGAGAAACAAATGTTTAAGAAAACTAACTAGTGGGATTACACTTCTTATTCAGAGTAGTTTTAGGTATAGCGTTGCATATAATTTTTAAGCATCAGACTGAATAAATTGTGATCATGACATTCACGAGTGAGCTGACATAATATTTTATTGGCATGATGTGCTGAATAATTTAGGATAGCATTGACGGCATACATATATGTATATTATTATCTAAATATCGATGTAAGCGAAATTGATCATTGATGAAGCCGCTGGAAATACTAGTAAAGGGATAGCTTAATTAGATCTTAGTACCAAAAGTAACAAGAAATTTCAAGTAGAAGGATTTAGGGTGCTTCAAACTATCATTTTCACACCAATGCTCGTGACCTAGCAGCTGTGCAAACATTTGGTAGCCAATCTAGGAGGATCTGGAACTGAAAGTTTCGTCATGACCTTTGTGCTTTGCTTGAAATGTGTTTTCACACCTCTACTTGAAGATTCTGAGAAGCAAGTCAAGACACAACACAAGAACCAAGCTATATTTAAATTTGTATAGAGAAAATAGAAATAAAGTTTATTCACAAAATTAACCAAGCAATATTCTATCAATAGTTTGTTCATTGGGAATCTCGCAAAGATCCAAAATCCCATCATCTCAATATGGAAGATGTATTATATATATAGCATATTGTAACGCCTCTTAATCAGGTCTATGCAGATCTCAGTATTCTCATCAAAATCGAATAGAAGAGATCCAAAGACGTTCACTAGACACTTTCATGTGGTTAGATTTTATTACAAGTAGTTACATAACAATAGTTTATAGAGAACCCACAAAAAACATATATATAACATCGACTCCATTGAGACAAGAATACAATTAATACAATACAAATACATAAATCATGATGAAAGCAAAATAGTATTTGAATACGAACAAGATCCAAAATTGGACTAACAATCCTAAAAAATAACCAAGTGTTGATGACAATCCTGTCCAAGCCAAGCCCGAAAAGTAACCTTGCTAACGTCGTTGATCACATACCCGTCAAAACCAAAGGGTGCCGACAAAGGGCAAAAAATGGTCAGTACTGAGACCAGTACATGGCTAGCCTTAGAATTCGGCGGCTCTCGCCTACATGGTATGGTGGGCTTAGCGGCGGCAAAGCTTGCACTATCCAACTTATAGAGATACGCTACAACTTCAGCTATTAGAGAAAGATAAGAGAGCGTTATCTGATAACAATAATATAACATTAAGCATAACCCATCCGAATATTTCCTCATCGAAGATCAATCGAGAAAATCCTCTCGCCGAACACACACGTTGACAATTTTATTATTCAGATATTTAGTTTATAGAGCTACTTACTAGTCAAGTTACAAGTACTGAAGATTTAGTGTAAGTTGCCTATGATCATGATATTGTGCTCTTGAGGCATCCATAACTGTGGACATGATTTTTTGAAAGAAAAAAATAGGATGCACACTATACCCAAACGCATGTTTAACCCTTTAGCCATCCAAACCTCTTAATATTTTGAGGATTGGGAGAGGTGAACTAGATCTACACTTCTACCAAAGCAAATCTAATCCCCTCCCACTTATTTCTATTGGATCTTGTTACTCTTGGGTTTTTAAAACCCTAGACGGTGTAGGGCATCCTCGAAGCTTAGGAATAAGTTGAGGGTACTCCAATTAAGTTGTGAAGACTGTTCTCAACCTTGTTGTAAAGGTTTTGGTTGATGCCTTAGTGGAACGTGGGCTCGCCTTTGTGGTGAGTTCACCGGAGAAGAAGGTGAGTGTACCACCCCAGGAAATCCCCTAATTAAAAATTGCATGTTGTTTTTACTTTGCGCATCATCATGACATCATCATGCATTTTGTCTTTAAAAGTATTTTATAAAACCCTATTTTTGTTTCTACGTTACCTCCTCTTATTTCAAATTAAAGATCTTATTTTGTTTTGTCTAAAAACTTTTTGCAAATGGCTTTTGTCTTAGAAATAAAAATAAAACATGTTAAAAAGGGAGGCAGGCCTCCCAGCCGGTCGGATCAAGCCCAGCCCAGTCGGAAGGCCTACCTACAACCCCAGCGAACCAAAACCTAAACACCCTACACCCCATCGCCGCAACGCACACATAACACAGTATCCGCAACACACACGCTACCCACGTAACACACACACACCCTGTCACCCGTCGTACTCACACCACGTACACACACGCGCGATGTAGCAGACACACACACACGTGACATAGCGGCACACGCACACATCGCCACCACCTCGACCCGCACCTGACCACCCCGGTGGACCCAACACACACCACACTACACCCGACCTACACCAAGCATGCACACACGCAACTTGCCCACCCTTGATCGATTCCATCCCCAACCTCGTTCCTTCCTCCCAGAGTTACGCGCCACCGCCTCCTGCGCTCGCAAGCCCCCGCTCGATCTCCTCCTGTCGACCTGTGCAGCCACCTCCCTGCCTCTCTCTGGCTGACATGCCACTGCCCTCTCACTCTTCTGCAAGGCACTGTCACATCCCCAAAAAGCAAGCTCCACCGGCCTTGGCCACCACCAGCACCCCCTGCTCCCTTCTCCCTACAATCACCAGCATTGGCGCCTTGTCCCACCATCCGTGTTCCTAGTAGCGTTGACACCTCTGCTTGGCCGCACGTCGTCGATCGCGTTCCCCCACCAGGAGCCGCCATCCAAGGTCCCCGCCGCCAGGGACGGCCTTCTCGTGCTGCTGGTCACATGAGTGCTACTGCTCGAGCTCCTCCTCCCCACCATGGCGCCTGCCTCCCCACGCAGAGCCTAGCCTCACATTCCTCTATCGTGTGCCCCACCGGTCTTGCCCCATGCCCTCCTCTCTACTCACTACAAGAAAAGTTGGCTTTTACAACGGATGATTTTCGTGGTTGAAGGCTCGTTTTTCATGGCTAAAAAGTCTTCTACGATGGATGCCCTTCATGGTAAAAGTCCTGTCACAAAAGAATCTACCACGGATTTTTTCTAACTGTGGCGGATTGCACCCTTCAGCCATGAAAACTTATTCCGTCGTAGATCTATTTGCCAGCCGCTTTGACTGTTGACGTCATGCAAAATTCCACGTGGCAAATACCGTTAACGCCCAGTTACCGCCGTTAACGATTACAGAAACCGTGGCAGAAGTCAGGCCCAGCCAAGGTTGCTAAATATTAAGTGGGTTGAACCATGAGGAGAGCCTAATAAGAATAAGGCCCGTTAGTGTTTCGTCCTACACTATTTGAAATGAGCCCATTTAGGCCCGACACAGTTTCAGTCTACAGAAGGCCCACCTTGGTCCAATACTGTGCGACCCATTCTCCGCCTGGACCAAGTCTATCCGCTATTGTTAAGGCCTGCTATCGACCCGTCACTTTTCTCGCACCCATTGTGGGCCCTTACGGCGCTCTACCATTACGGCCCTTTACTGTTCTGGACATTCACTGTTCCGGCCTTCTACTATTCAGTCCCATAAATAGGATGCTAAGTTTCTGGCCTGCTAAAGTTCTGTCTTCCTACTGTTCTGGCCTTGTTACTGTTTCCAGCCTCTTACTGTTCTGGTGTCCTACAATTTTCCTGTATCGGAATTTACTATTCTGGCATTTCACTGTTCTGGCCATTTACTGTTCTGTTTATTTACTATTCTGGCCTTTTACTGTTCTATTCTTTTACTGTTCTGGCTTTTGCGGTCAAATTCTACAGTATAATGGTGTCAGTGTAGGCCCATCACTGTTGATTGGTGGCCCATCAAGGACAGATACAACCGTTGTGGGCCTGCTACTGTTTAAGCCTATCTAACTTAGATCCATTGTCAGACATAAATGTGGATAAACAGAGAAAACAAGTTCTCTAGAATGCTAAATAAATTTGGAACTATAGAAAAAACTTATAACTGGAAAAATAGTAAATTATTATAGTCCTGGAAAATTTCCTAGCTTGTAAAGCATCATCGGAGTACAACACAGTTGATAAACAATATAATCTCAGTTTTAAAAATGTTCCTTTTAGGGAGCTCGCACCGTCTCACATGTAACGACGAGATTACCACGAGACTTGTTGAGGATATTATTAAGTAGATTCTTCGTTAAAGCTTTCCTGTTTTTCAACTCAGATAACTCCTTTCTTGCTATGGATGAAGGAAATATGCCTGAGAGGCAATAATAAAGTGGTTATTATCTTATTCCATGTTTATAATAAATGTTTATTTTGCATGCTATAATTGTATTAATTAGAAATGTTAATACATCTGTGTTTAATAAATAAAATACAAAGTTCCTAGTAATGCCTCTCATATAAACTAGCTCGTTGATTAATAAGATGATCAAGGTTTCCTGATCATGGATATTGGATGTTGTTAATAACGAGGTCACAATATTGGTGGAATGATGTGATGAACATTCATCCGAAGTATAGCATTACGATCAAAGTCATTATGTTTATATTGCTATAACATCATACGAAGTAATCCTAATTCTTAAACCATGAGATCATGTTAATCACTAACACCGGAAGAGTATCTTGATAACATCAAACGTCACTCCGTAACAAGGTGACTATAAAGGTGGGTTTAGTGCTACGAAGGTGTTATGTAGAAGCTCGTGGATCAAGAGTGGGATTTGTCCATCCCGATTGAAATGGATCGTATGAGCACCTAGAGAGGGGGTGAATAGGTGCTCTTCAAATTTTAATGCTTTTTTTAATTTTAGGCTTGACACAAAAGGTAAATTCTCTAGATAGACTATTAGTAAGAATTTCTCTATATGCAAACCTAACTACTAGCGAGTAAAAGGCAAGTAGAAAGAGGAACAAGTGAACCGTAGTGAAGCACGCGGAGACACAGGATTTGTTTTACCGCAGTTCCTTCCTTGTTAAGGGAAGTACATCTGCGTTGGAGGGCTGGGCGGTACTAAGACCACCACGCCACAATAGGCCTCACCCTGTTCTCCGATGGATCCTGCCACCAAAAGCCTGATCCACCTTTCTACTATAGGAACCCTTCAAGACGGGAACTGACGTCTTTACACAACTAGCGGGGCATAACTCCACAACCAAATTGGAGGCTCCCGTAATGACAACAAGCTACCACAAGAACAAGTTATAAATAACAAAACACAAGATCTTGATATTGACAAGAATACTAGATCGGGGATTTCTCCAAATGAATGGAGAGGAGTTGATGCGCTTGATTCGTGATGACGATGTAGATTGTCTCCTCCTTCAATTCCCCCAAAGATCGAAGTCTTCAGGTGGTTGAAGTGGGAGATCGAGAGAGAGATCTCCTGTAATGGGTCTGATAGTTTTCGAATGAATCAAGAGTTCTGCCTGAAGGGGCTTTTATACCCCTTCCCCAACTGAGCCTTTGGGGGCTGGATTATCCGGCCCAAGTGAGGGCCGGATTATCCGGCCTGGGGAAAACTCCGCCCAGACTCAGATTATCCGGCAGATAAACCGCCCCCACTCAAAGCGACGCGCCGAGCCTGCCCTTGAGCGCCTCCTGGGGGCTGGATTATCCGGCCCCATGCGAAGGCCGGATTATCCGGCCAGGGAAGGAAAAACCTCCCCTGTTCGGATTTTCCAGGAGAAAATCTGAACCCACTCCAAGCGTCGCGCCTTGGCTGCCTTTGATCATTTTCTGGGGGCCGGATATCCGGCCCCATGCGAAGGCTGGATTATCCGGCCAGGGGAGGAAAAAACGCCCCTGTTTGGATTTTCCAGGAGAAACTCCGAACCCACTCCGAGCGTCGTGATGGGTTCGTAGCATGGAAAACAAAAAAATTCTACCACAAGAATGAACAAAACCCAGATCTAATCTAGATAAAAGCCAAGATCTAATCTATTAGACATGTGCAACGAGATAGATCTGTACTAACCCTTGTAGACCCAAAAGCGTTACAAGATCGGATCTCGTGATTGATGTAGTCGATCACTTGCCGATCTCAAGATCGAGTAGACGATCCTTCCGGCGCCGCATTCCGGCAGCGCTTCCGTAGTCAGTCACACGTGCGGAGTCGAGCAGACCTTCCTCTCCCTGTTCCAGCGAGCAGCGGAGGTAGTAGATCTCTCCACGGAATCCTAGCAGCACGACGGCGTGGTGGTGGTGGAGTAGAGAATTCTGCAGGGCTTCGCCTAAGCCAGAGCAGAGGGAAGGAGGAGGAGAGAGGCAACTTGAGATCTAGAGAATAGAAGGGGCAAGGGGGCTTGTGCCTCCACCCCTCTATTTAAAGGAGGGAGGCGCCATGGGGAGGTGGAGTCCTTGTAGGACTCCCCTCTCCCTTGGCCGGCGGATCAAGGAGGTGGGGGAGAGTCCTACTCCCCCACGAATCCTTGTCTTACCCCACAAGGATTCCTTGATCCTTTCTTGGTTTTCAAGTAAACACCAAGGCCCCGAAATAAGAGCCGAGGCTCTGATACCAATTGAAATGGATCGTATGGGCACCTAGAGGGGGGGGTGAATAGGTGCTAACCAATTTTTAATACTTTTTCAATTTTAGGCTTGACACAAAGTAAATTCTCTAGATATGCAACTACGAGAATTTTCCTATATGTAGCCCTAACTACTAAGCACGTAAAAGAGGAGCGAGGAAACCGTAGTGGAGCACGCGGAGACACAGGGATTTGTTTTACCGCAGTTCCTTCCTTGTTAAGGGAAGTACATCTGCGTTGGAGGGGTGGGCGGTTCTAAGACCACCACGCCACAATAGGCCTCACCCTATTCTCCGATGGATCTCGCCACGAGAGGCCTGATCCACCTTCTCCACTATTGGATCCCTTCGAGGCGGGAACCAGTGCCTTTTACAACACTATCGGGGCACACACCCACAACCGAATTGGGGGCTCCCGGGATGACAACAAGCTGCCACAAGAACAAGGTTTATCAATATAAACAAAAACGAGGATCTAGATATTTGCAAGAAATACTAGATCGGAGGTTCTCCAAATGAATGGAGAGGAGATGAAGCGCTTGATTGCTGATGATGAAGATCGAGTTCTCCTCCTTTGATTCCCCAAGGGATGGGGCCTTTGGGTGGATCTAGGTGGAGCACTCTTGTATGAAGCTTTTAGATCTGATCTGTTCTTTTTCGAGATGAATCAAGAATTCTGGCAGGAGGGGGAAGGCTGGCATAAATACCCCCTCCCCAGATCTGGCCGTTGCACAACTTTGGGGGCGGATTATCCGCCCCCCACTTGGGGCGGATTATCCGCCCCCTGGGAAAACTCCGCCCCAAGGGCGGATTCTCCGGGGGAAACTCCGCCCCCTCTCTGGGGCTTGCGCCTTGGTGAAGCTTGGTGAAGATCTTGGGGGGCGGATAATCCGGCCCTCCTGGGGGCGGATAATCCGGCCCCCCTGGGGGCGGATTATCCGGCCAAGCCGGAAAGTCCGGCCAAAACTCCGCCCCCTCTCTGGGGCTTGCGCCTTGGCGATGAGCAGGGAGGGCGGATTATCCGGCGGGGCCGGAAAATCCGGCCAAAATTCCGCCCCCCTTCTGGGGCTTGCGCCTGCTTGGGCAAAGGGAGGGGCGGATTATCCTCCCCTGGTGGGGCCGGATTATCCGCCCCCAAAGGCAGAGTTCTTTTCCCTTTATTCTCAAATAGAGCTGCAACACTTCAACACACATTAAATGATCCTTGGTATTGTTATCTAACACACAAAACACTAGGGATTAAGAAATGTTCTTTCAATCTCCCCCTTTTTGGTGTTAGATGACAATACTAGGATTTGCAATAAAACCGGCAAATGCCAGCTTAAATAAAGAAAGACGCTCCCCCTAGATGTGTGCATATTTAAGATTTGCATGAAATACAAATACACACACTAGGGAGAACATTACTTTAAGGTTTTTAAAAGCCATACCACCGGAATGAGAATATAGCCAAGGCATACATAGATAATCCCATGAATCCATATGCCATCAAATATGCTCTATAATTCCAGAATTCCATGGGGTCCATGATAGATAAATCCAGAATTCCATGAATACCAAACATAGTGAAGTACGACAGTCTTACATAGACAAACACAAATAGCAAACGAGTTCACGCTAGAAAAGGCACAAGCAAGCAAATAAAAACGACTAAAATCGAAGAGCTTGTGCCCGACCCTTGCAAATCCACGAGACCTAATAGAACTACTTCTCCCCCTTTGGCATCGAAACGCCAAAAAGGAAGAAGAGCGATGCTAACGCCCCTGGAGACCACTCCTCCTCATCCTCGTCGTAGGGGGAGAAAGGCTTGGGTTGAGAGCATCAAACTGAGATGGTACTACACACCCAAATTTGCAAGAATCAAATCAATCAAAAGCCAAATTTGAGTGTGTTTTCCATAAGAACAAAAGATATGCAAGAAAATCCAATGAGACCCATGAAAAACCAACTCTTCTCGAGGAAGAGGGCGGTGGCCGAAGCCACCATGTTGGAGCGCATGGCATGACACCGCGAAGATGTATCTTGAGTTCAAAACCAATGCTCATCGATGACCCACATATCATCAAATGATATTAAGGGAAATGATTTTACTTGCTTTCGGCATTATGGGGGGAGGGTTGGCCCAATCAATTAGGACCACACTCCCCCTATGTCTATGCCCGCATCTAAACCAAATACATGAAGAAGAGCAAGTGAGTGTGCAAGGGTAGTCAAGCCAAGCTCCTTGAATCTATGATATTTAGCTCATTCCGCAAATAACAAAATCTTGCTTCATCGAGGGGCTTCGTGAAAATATCAGCAAGTTGGTTCTTCGTGCTCACAAAGGATAGAGCAATATCTCCACGAGCAACATGATCCCGAATAAAGTGGTTGCGAATCTCTATATGTTTTGTTCTCGTATGCTGCACGGGATTGTAAGCAATTTTGATAGCACTTTCATTGCCGCATAAAAGAAGCACTTTGTCACAATTGACACCATATTCCTTTAAAGTTTGCCTCATCCATAACAATTGAGTACAAGCACTTGCAGCAGCAACATATTCAGCTTCGGCGGTTGAGAGTGAAATACAATTCTGTTTCTTTGATGACCAACACACTAGAGACCTGCCCAAGAATTGGCATGCACCAGAGGTTGATTTCCTATCATCTTTGTCACCAGCCCAATCTGAATCGGTGTAACCACATAGAGAGAAACTTGAACCCTTGGGATACCATAACCCAAAATTTGGGGAATGAACCAAATATCGGAAGATTCGCTTGATTGCCACTAAGTGGCTTTCTTTAGGAGCGGCTTGGTACCTTGCACACACTCCTACACTTAACACGATATCGGGCCTAGATGCGCAGAGGTAAAGGAGAGAGCCGATCATGGATCGGTATACCTTTTGATCCACATCTTTACCCTTGGGATTGAGCTCAAGATGACACTTTGTTTGCATTGGGGTAGCAACGCCATTGAGATCCGTCATCTTGAACCTTTTGAGCATGTCTTGGATGTACTTAGCTTGATTAATAAAGGTTCCCTCTCTAAGTTGTTTGATTTCAAATCCAAGAAAGAATCTGAGCTCACCCATCATGGACATCTCAAACCTGTTAGTCATAAGCTTTGAAAATTCATCGTTAAAAGCTTGGTTAGTAGAGCCAAAAATAATGTCATCTACATAAAGTTGGCATACAAAAAGCTCCCCATTAACCTTCTTAGTAAAAAGAGTGGGATCGATTTGCCCAACTTTGAATCCACGGTCTAGCAAAAGCTCTTTAAGGTGCTCATACCACGCACGTGGGGCTTGTTTAAGGCCATAGAGCGCCTTATCGAGTTTGTAGACATGGTTCAGAAATTTGGGGTCCTCAAACCCCGGGGGCTGCTTGACGTATACTAACTCATGTAGAGGACCATTAAGGAAAGCGCTCTTAACATCCATTTGTTGTAATTTAAAATTATGATGGGCTGCATATGCAAGAAGGATACGGATGGACTCAAGACGAGCCACAAGAGCGTAGGTCTCGCCAAAATCAATTCCTTCTACTTGAGAGAATCCTTGAGCCACGAGTCGTGCTTTATTCCTCACAACAATGCCATTTTCATCCTGTTTGTTCTTGAAGATCCACTTGGTGCCGATAACATTGCGGCAATCCTTTGGCTTTTCTACGAGCTTCCAAACTTTGTTGTGTTCGAAGTTGTTTAATTCTTCATGCATTGCAACAACCCAATCGGGGTCTTCAAGAGCATCAAAAACCTTCTTTGGTTCAACCATGGAAATGTGAGCTTGATGATCACAGAAGCTAGCAAGCTCACTTCGAGTGGATACCCTTCGTTGTAGATCACCAACAACCTTGTCAAGAGTGTGACCTCTTAGTTCAAGGTTGCGATCAGCACGAGCCTTGCGACGAGCCTCAATGTCCTTATTGTTTCTAGGAGGAGTGGATTCAATTGTTGTATCCTTGTCTTGATTACTGCCTTGCCCTGGATCTTGGTCACCGTTACTGCTAGAAGATTGTTGCTGAACATTTTCTTCAGGCCCAGATAATCCGCCCCTTGGAGGGGCCGGACTATCCGGCCTGGGAGGTGAAGTACCAGAGCCATCTTCCTGAGAGAGCCTGACTGGAGTTGGAGACCCATGGCCGGATACTCCGCCCCTGGGGGCCGGAGAATCCGGCCTGGGAGCTTCAGAGATGTTGATTTCTCCTTCGGATCCCCTGGTACGAGTTGGAGTGCCAAGGGCGGATTGTCCGCCCCTTGGAGGGGGCGGATAGTCCGGCCTGGGACTACTAGCTTGTCCAGTGGACAGATGGTCTTCAGCAGATTGTGGTGTTGGTGCAGGATTGACTCCAACAGTAGGAGCTTGTTGATCTTGTGTAGATGAGGGCTCCACATGTGTGGAGCATTGTCCTTCCCGATCCGCCACAAGGGGTTCCTCAATGGGGCGGAAAAATCCCACACCCATTCTTCTTATGGCATCTTGGGGTATTTCAACATCTGCATCACAAACATCAACTTGCCCTACAAAGGAGCCGTTATTTTCATCGAACTCCACACTACAAGATTCTACAACAATCCTAGTGAGCTTGTTGTAGACTCTATAAGTGTGGGATTCGGCACCGTAACCAACAAAAATACCTTCTAAAGCCTTGGATTCAAATTTTGACAAACGGACACCTTTAATAAGAAAGAAACACTTACACCCGAATACCCTGAAGTATGAGATGTTGGGTTTGTTGCCGGTAAGTATTTCATATGGGGTCTTGTCCAAGATCTTCCGAAGGTAGAGCCGGTTTGATGAGTGACAAGCAGTGGATATGGCTTCAGCCCAAAAATTATAAGGAGACTTGAATTCAGCTAGCATAGATCTTGCCATATCCATTAAAGTCCGGTTCTTCCTCTCGGCTACACCATTTTGTTGAGGGGTGTACGCAGCGGAATATTGGTGTCTAATCCCCTCTTCGCTAAGAAACTCGTTTAAAGTGTAGTTCTTGAATTCTGTGCCGTTGTCACTTCTAATTGCCAAGATGGGAACATTGTGTTGACGTTGAACTTCATTGGCAAAGTCGATGACAGTTTGTTGAGTCTCACTTTTAAGCTTGAAGAAATATACCCATGTATATCTTGAGTAATCATCGACGATGACCAAGCAATATTTCTTCCCACCAAGACTTGCATGAGAAGGAGGACCAAATAAATCCACATGGAGTAATTCCAAGATCCTCTTTGATGACACAATAGTCTTCCTCTTGTGGGGAGAATCATGCATTTTTCCTTCAACACAAGCCCTGCAAACACGATCTTTGGCAAAGGAGACATTGTCTTTTAGTCCAAGAATGTGGCCACCCTTTTGGAGACTTTGCAAAGTTCTCATGTTGACATGGGCTAAACGGCGATGCCATAGCCAGCCCACGTCGGCCTTTCCGAATAGACACATCGGACCCGAAGTGGTTTTCCCCGAGAAGTCCACCACATACAGGTCATTTTCGACGTATCCAACGAAAGCAACCTTTAGAGACTTGCTCCATAAGAGTACCACCAAATCATCATCGATAAAAACAGCAAAACCCATCTTGCCAAGGGCACGAACAGAAAGAAGATTGTAGCCAAGGGTCTCAACAAGCATGACGTCCACGAGAGAGATATCGTGGGCAACCACAACCTTGCCAAGACCCAATACCTGAGATTTAGACTTATCACCATAGGAGACTGTGATATTATCAAGATTTGGACGCATCTCCGTGATGATCTCCTTGCTTCCGGTCATATGACTAGTGCAGCCACTATCCAGCACCCATTTCGACCCACCGGAAGCATAGCCCTGCAAGAAAATTACTTCTTGGTTTTTGGTACCCATTTTTCAATGGATCCTTTCATGTTAGTAACAAGGGTCTTTGGGACCCAAATAGACCAAGCAATATATTCATCAAAAGGACCAACATAATAAGCATAAACATCGCCATAATCATCACAAAAGAGTTCATAATTCGGATTGTGAGACCCTGCAAAACCAATATTATTATTTTTGTCTTTTGTGACAACCTTCTCAGCAGTGCTTGTCTTTAATTGCACATTCTTGGTCTTGTTCTTCTTGGTTTTCTTCTTCTTGGACTTGGTGAAATACCCAAGTCCCTCTTTACCATGATTTGACCTTTGCTTGCCAAGAACTTCATCAATCACACCTTTGTCCTTTGTAGTGATGTCCTTGATCACTCCTTTTTCCACACTAGCATTTTTCTTGTTACTATATGTTGAGTTGGACGAGCTAGGAGTATCATATTCGGCCAATCGACTTTGAAGCTGATCATGTGACTCATTGAGAATAGAGAACTCGTTTTTCAACGCCTTGTGAGCATTGTCAAGTTTCTCCAATTCCTCGGAGAGTCTATCATGAGCAGCCCCAAAGTCAATCCTTTCCTTCTTTAACTTCTTTGCCTTGGTGACAGCATTGTCACGTTCCTTAACGAGTTTAGTCACAATTTCTTCATGTGACTCTTCCATAGACTCAAGCTTCTCTTCAAGAGAGACCCGAGCTTCTTCTTCTTCTTCAAGAGCATTTTTTAGGGATGCAATTTCCATTGCATCCTCCCTTTCAATTCTGCCCTTTTCTTCGAGGAGTGCTTCGTTTTGGGCCAGCTGATCCATAAGAGCCTCAAAACGAACTTTGTGCTCACCTTGCAAGTTAGTATAGAAATAATCCAAAGCAATAATCTCTTCTTTAACCTTAAGACTAGCAGGATCATCCATGTCTATCATAGCCTTGGGAAAAGAAGAGTTAGAAGAAGTTACCTCGGAGCTTCTTGCCATGAGGCAAGTAACATTCTTGTTGATGATGTTTTCGTTCGGAGAGTCGAAGAGAGATGTTGATGTAGATGTGGTGGCTATAGCAGCCACCTCTTGAGAGCTATCGTCCTCGTCCTCATCTTCACTCCCCGATGAATATTCTTCTTGAGCTACTAGAACAATCTTTGGTTGCTTCTTGAAAGGAGCATTCTTCTTTACAAACTGTTTCTTACGTGGAGCTTTTGATTTGTCCTTGAAAATGAGTCTTCCTCCATTATCCTCTCTACTTTGATATGGACACTCAGCTACGAAGTGCAGCTGGTCACCACAATTAAAGCATGTTCTCAGCTTGGGACCATTTTCTTTTCTTCCATAGGCTCCACTTTTGCGATCTAGTTCAGCTTTAGCCTTGGCTGGATCTTTCCAAAAGTTTCTTGCATAAAGAGCCAAGTATTGTCCGTGGATCCTTTTTATATCTTCGGGACAGTCCAGACCTTCTACCGCATATTCATCATGATCAATCACACTAGTCTTCAAAGCCATGTTGACCCCCTTTTGCATCCCCATAGCTCGAGCACGAGCATCTTCGGCATTCTTGGCAGCCACTTTGAAGGCGGCCATTTCTTGCATTACCTCATTGGATGACATGAGGTGATAATTATGCCTACCTTGGAGACTTTTCAAATCTGTGGGCTCAAATGGCATAAGAGCACTGACATACTTGCGCTTGATCCAAGCATCATCAACATGAGCTGCACCGTGGTTTTTGAAGGTTGTAGCTATTGCCTTGAGCCTCCTATACATGTCCTCATGGTCTTCTCCATCTAGCATATAAAATCCTTCAGCTTCATTGCTCAAGGCATAATATCTATTCCTTCTCATACTTTCATTTCCGATGAAGAGCTCGGTGAGAGCATCCCAAGCTTCTTTAGCTGTGCTAAGATGCTGAATGTGTGGCATGTCTTTATCACCCACACCAAGTTGTATCATGTGTAGAGCTGTAGCATTGAGTTGGCTATCGACCACTTCTCTCCTTGTGAGATTGTTAGGATTTCCAACGTGAAGACCATTTTCGATGATCTTCCACAACTCTATGGAGGAAATGCACACATGAGATTTCATCAGAAATTGCCATTGAGAGAAAGTAGAAGCTGACAGTTTGGGTGGATCACCCCTATTATGTATATGTGGGTGAGGAATAGGCGGATCAGGGGAATACACATGAGAAACCTCATTGTATCCATCCTTACCGCTATCCTTTTTCGAGGAGGAGCTCTTACTAGTATCATCACCTACCACTTCGTTATCTTTGAAAACAGTTTTACCCGTTTCCTTGGATTGCGGAGTGGTATCCTCAGAGTTAGATGGAGGTGATGCTGCGGATGTGGAGAGACGCATTATCAATTGACGCATCTCTTCCATCTTAGCCTCCATTGAACTCACCAAGGTTGTTTCCAACGTCTTGAGATCGTTCATGGTGACTACCTCCGGAGCATCACTCCCATCTCCCTTGGAACCCATACTTCTCTTAGGCGGTTAAGCCCGAAATAAGAGCCGAGGCTCTGATACCAATTGAAATGGATCGTATGGGCACCTAGAGGGGGGGTGAATAGGTGCTAACCAATTTTTAATACTTTTTCAATTTTAGGCTTGACACAAAGTAAATTCTCTAGATATGCAACTACGAGAATTTTCCTATATGTAGCCCTAACTACTAAGCACGTAAAAGAGGAGCGAGGAAACCGTAGTGGAGCACGCGGAGACACAGGGATTTGTTTTACCGCAGTTCCTTCCTTGTTAAGGGAAGTACATCTGCGTTGGAGGGGTGGGCGGTTCTAAGACCACCACGCCACAATAGGCCTCACCCTATTCTCCGATGGATCTCGCCACGAGAGGCCTGATCCACCTTCTCCACTATTGGATCCCTTCGAGGCGGGAACCAGTGCCTTTTACAACACTATCGGGGCACACACCCACAACCGAATTGGGGGCTCCCGGGATGACAACAAGCTGCCACAAGAACAAGGTTTATCAATATAAACAAAAACGAGGATCTAGATATTTGCAAGAAATACTAGATCGGAGGTTCTCCAAATGAATGGAGAGGAGATGAAGCGCTTGATTGCTGATGATGAAGATCGAGTTCTCCTCCTTTGATTCCCCAAGGGATGGGGCCTTTGGGTGGATCTAGGTGGAGCACTCTTGTATGAAGCTTTTAGATCTGATCTGTTCTTTTTCGAGATGAATCAAGAATTCTGGCAGGAGGGGGAAGGCTGGCATAAATACCCCCTCCCCAGATCTGGCCGTTGCACAACTTTGGGGGCGGATTATCTGCCCCCCACTTGGGGCAGATTATCCGCCCCCTGGGAAAACTCCGCCCCAAGGGCGGATTCTCCGGGGGAAACTCCGCCCCCTCTCTGGGGCTTGCGCCTTGGTGAAGCTTGGTGAAGATCTTGGGGGGCGGATAATCCGGCCCCCCTGGGGGCGGATTATCCGGCCAAGCCGGAAAGTCCGGCCAAAACTCCGCCCCCTCTCTGGGGCTTGCGCCTTGGCGATGAGCAGGGAGGGCGGATTATCCGGCCCCCCTAAGGGGCGGATTATCCGGCGGGGCCGGAAAATCCGGCCAAAATTCCGCCCCCCTTCTGGGGCTTGCGCCTGCTTGGGCAAAGGGAGGGGCGGATTATCCTCCCCTGGTGGGGCCGGATTATCCGCCCCCAAAGGCAGAGTTCTTTTCCCTTTATTCTCAAATAGAGCTGCAACACTTCAACACACATTAAATGATCCTTGGTATTGTTATCTAACACACAAAACACTAGGGATTAAGAAATGTTCTTTCAGTAAGGTGGTGAACGGATGCCAATGACTACAACAAACTATGCAAATTCACTTTGATTGTGTTTATGATAAATTGAGTTCGACTAATCCAAATTACAAATAAACTCCCACTCAAAACAACATCCCTCGAGTTGTTTTAGTGATCACACTAACCAAATCCACTACACCAAGTCCGATCATCACGTGAGATGATGTAGCTTTAAAGGCGAATAATCAACATGTTCATCATATCATCCATATGACTCATGCTTTACCTTTCGGTATTCCGTGTTCCAAGACCATGTCTGTACATGCTAGGCTCTTCAAGGTTAACCTTAGTATCCGCATGTGCAAATCTAGCTTGCACCCGTTGTATGCACACGTAGAATCTATCACACCCGATCATCACGAGATGCTTCGAAACGACGAGTCTTAGCAACGGTGCCTACTAAGGACGAACACTTTATTACTTGATATTTAGTGAGAGGGATCATCTTATAATGCTACCGTCGCGATCTAAGCAATACAAGATGCATAAAGGATTAACATCACAGGCAATTCATAATTAGTGTGATATGATATGGCCCTTTCTTCTTATGCCTTTGATCTCCATCTCCAAAGCACGGACATGATCTCCATCATCACCAGCATTGCGTCAAGGTCAGTGGCGCCGCTTCATGGTTGTCCATCATCACTAGCAACTATTACAACTACTTGACATAAAGCTATTACAAGATGAATAGACACGCATGTCTTAACAGAATTAAAGACAACCATTAGGCTCCTGCCGGTTGCCATATTACAACAAGGATCATTGCATACATCAAATATAATCACAATCACATGATGGCCATATCACATCACAAAAACCCTGCAAAAACAAGTTAGACGCCTCTAATTTTCTTTGCATGTTTTACGTGGTTTGGGGCTTTCGAATAAGAACGGATCTTACCTACGAAACTGAACCACAACATTGATACAAGTGCTATCAAGTGCAAAGTATAAATTGGATCTATACTATGATGGGAGAGACAGACACCCGCAAAGCCACTTGTGCAATACGAGTTGCACGTCAACTGTGGAGCAAGTCTCATGTGCGATGACATGTAAGGTTAGCCCGAGCCGCTTCATCCCACCATACCGCAAGATGCAAAGTACACAAAGCAAAAGACGGCACGAGCACCAACGCCCACAAAACCATTGTGTTCTACTCGTGCAACAGATCTACGCATAGACACGGCTCTGATACCACTGATGGGTTCGTAGCATGGAAAACAAAAAATTTCTACCGCAAGAACGAACAAAACCCAGATCTAATCTAGATAAAAGCCAAGATCTAATCTATTAGACATGTGCAACGAGATAGATCTGTACTAACCCTTGTAGACCCAAAAGCGTTACGAGATCAGATCTCGTGGTTGATGTAGTCGATCACTTGCCGATCTCAAGATCGAGTAGACGATCCTTCCGGCGCCGCGTTCCGGCAGCGCTTCCGTAGTCGGTCACACGTGCGGAGTCGAAGCAGACCTTCCTCTCCCTGTTCCAGCGAGCAGCAGAGGTAGTAGATCTCTCCATGGAATCCCAGCAGCACGACGGCGTGATGGTGGTGGTGGAGTAGAGAATTCTGCAAGTCTTCGCCTAAGCCAGAGCAGAGGGAAGGAGGAGGAGAGAGGCAACTTGAGATCTAGAGAATAGAAGGGGCAAGGGGGCTTGTGCCTCCACCCCTCTATTTAAAGGAGGGAGGCGCCATGGGGAGGTGGAGTCCTTGTAGGACTCCCCTCTCCCTTGGCCGGCGGATCAAGGAGGTGGGGGAGAGTCCTACTCCTCCACGAATCCTTGTCTTAC
The DNA here is from genome assembly GCA_916181665.1 of Avena sativa. Lineage (NCBI taxonomy): Eukaryota > Viridiplantae > Streptophyta > Magnoliopsida > Poales > Poaceae > Avena > Avena sativa. Next base: position 426,981,619 of record OV702290.1, read on the forward strand.
CCCACAAGGATTCCTTGATCCTTTCTTGGTTTTCAAGTAAACGCCAAGAAATCTTCTAGAACCTTCCGAAACATTCCGAAACCTTCTAGAATCCCCATACAAATACTCTGAAACATTTCCTAACTTAGAAAATGATCCCTAATATATGAATCTTATTCTCCGGACAATTCCGGATCTCCTCGTGATGTCCCGGATCCAATACGAGACTCCGAACAACATTCGGTCTCCAACGCACATTCCATATCTACTTAAAACAACTTCGAACCTTAAGTGTGTCACCCTACGGTTCGTGAACATGTAGACATGATGGAGACACATCTCCGATCAATAACCATTAGCGGGATTTGGAGATCCATAACAACTCCCACATACTCAACGATGACTTTGTGATCGATAGAACCATTTAACATACGAAACCAATTCCCTTTGTCACGCGATACTATACTTATCCGAGGTTTGATCGTCGGTATCTCCATACCTAGTTCTACCTCGTTACTGATAAGTACTCTTTACTCGTTCCATGATATGTCATCCCTTGTGACCTAGTCACATGCTTGCAAGCTAACTAGATGACATTCCACCGAGAGGGCCCAGAGCATATTTATCCGTCATATGGATGGACAAATCCCAATCTTGGTCCATGCGCTTCAACACATACTTTCAGAATACCCAATGTCACCTTTAACCACCCAGTTACGAAGCGGCGTTTGATGTCATCAAAGTACCCATCCGATGGTGATTAACATAACCTCATGGTTGAAGGATTAGGTTACTATGCATTTGAAAAGCTTGTAGCAAAACAAACTTAATGACTTGATCTTATGTTATGCTTACTATGGGTGTGTGTCCATCACATCATTCTCCTAATGATATGATCTTGTTATTAACGACATCCAATGTCCATGATCAGGAAACCATGATCATCCATTAATCAACAAGCTAGTTTAACAATAGGCTTACTAGGGACTCTTTTATGTTTACAAAACACACAAGTATTAATGTTTCCGGTTAATACAATTATAGCATGGGATGTAAACATTTATCATAAACATAAAGATATAATAATAACCACTTTATTATTGCCTCTTGGGCATATCTCCAACACGTTGCGCCTTGGCTGCCTTTGATTGATGAGTTAGGCCGGATTATCCGGCCCTTGGTGGGGCGGATAATCCAGCCCCCCAAACACCTGAACATTCCCTGCACACTTAGCACACATGAGGAAACTCCACGGTATTGTTATCTAACACTCAAAACACAGGGAACCATGAAATGTTCTTTCAATCTCCCCCTTTTTGGTGTTAGATGACAATACTAGGATTTGCAGGATAGTTCTCAAGACAACAAGATTTAATGAAAAACAAAGACTCCCCCTCAATGTGTGCATACTAACAATTGCATTTGATTACAAATACACACAAGAGGGTAAAAGTCTATATCATTGGAACATAGGTGAAAAGCTCATACCACCGATAGGGAGATAGAAGCGTCCTCAATACATTATAAGAATATCCAATGATAGCCATAGAGCGCCCCTCCCTCGATATAGATATCCAATAGCCATAAGAATATCCAATGAGATAGATGACTCCAAATGAATAATCCACAGGATAAATCCACAAATCCACAGACACAAAGTTTCATACAAACCACAAACCACAAATTAAAGTTCAACGCTAACTGGGCACAAGCGGGAAAATGACGAATAGAAAAAGTGCAAATTCTTGTGCCCGACCCATGCAAATCCTCGGAGACCTAATAGAACTACTTCTCCCCCTTTGGCATCGAGACGCCAAAAAGGAAGAAGAGCGATGCTAGCGCCCCAAGGTATCACACGTAGTCCTCATCCTTGTCCTTGTTCCCATCCTCGTCCTCATCCTCAAGCTCCTCGGTGTCATCGTCCTCATCATCAGAAGTGGCCGTGGAAGGGAATAGGTGACGCTCCAGCTCTCCATAGTTAAGCCCAGAAGAAGAGTTCCACCGAGCATATGGTGTGGGAGGAGTAGGAGCAGGGGGATCGCTAGAAGCACCGGACACATGGTGAAGGATGAGCTGCTGAGAGTGTGCCAACTCATGGCACTGCTTGTAAGCCTCGTACTGTCCCTTGCGAGTGTCCACGCCCATGCAAAGACTGTTCCGCTGGAACTAGTTCAGCTGCTTGATCTCACGAGCAATGGGAGGCATTGGAGGCCTACGAGCACTAGCACGAGCATCCCTCATTAGGCCCTCAGGAGCAGAGGAGGGGTGAGAGGTCTTCCTAACCTTGGTGTAGATCTTCTTGGCCTTGTGCACAACATCAATATTGAACTCTTCAGTGGGGAGCAAGTGCTTGATCAGCATCATGATGTAAGGAGCATATGGGATGGAAAGCCTGTTGAACATGGCATTGATCAACTCATGGTAAATGAAGTTCATCACATCCAGCTTATATGACACAGACTCATCCTCACAGGACGCCACTTCATGAGAGAAGGCAAGAAGCTGAACCAAGTGGCCACGGATACTGTCATTGTTGCCTCCACTTGGAGTGATGGAATCATGAAAGAGACCCACCAAGCAAGCATATATGGGAGAAAGACCAGCAATGGTGCCCACAATACCATTATCAGCGGTGCACGGAGAGAGGGCAACATCTTTATTAGGATTGAGTTGGGTGATGATGCGGTGGCCACTAGCACGGTCCCTGTGGCGGAAAGGATAACCAAGCACCTCAACAAAAACACGGAAGTCAGCTTGCATAGGCCTGTCACGAGTCATCCACTTCATGGTGCGGTGCTCATCACCGCAAATGACCAGAGTGGAGAAGAACTGCTTCACAATCTCAGAATCATAGGAGCATTGGAGGGTCATGAGATGGTGCAGCCCCATCCTCTCAGACACATACATGGCATCAACAAGGTGAGGCTTCTCCAAGGCCTCAGCAAGAACCAGTGGATGCATAGGCCAAATCTTCAGCTGAGCATACACATCCTCATAGATCCCTTTTTGTTCAGCGCACCAAAAGCGAGAGTCACCCAGTTTAGTGTCATGTGGCACTTCATCAAACAGATCCTGATGACGAATGGAAGAGAAGGTAACAAGATCCATCTTCTTATAGTTAATATTGGGCCCTTTGCCCTTCCTATTGGACACACCCTTCCTATCCCTCTTTGCCTGTTCAGCCATGCGCTTCTCTTTGTTCTTTCTTCTCCTCAGCTCAACCTCGTCCACTAAGTTACCCTTCCCGTCGTCCCGAAAGTATTTAGCACGAGGACGGCGCTTGTAGGTCTTGGGAGCGCTGGAACCACCTGTGAATCGAATAAGGGGGGGGGGGGGGGTAGCAGGGAGATAAGCATACACACAAGTCCAGGAGAGAACATTGAAAAAGTAGGCAAATAGTTCATAGTCCAATCCTACTCAATGCACAAATCAAAACGAAACTGAACCAGTTTTTAGTCTATCAGGCCGGATTATAATCCGGCCCTGGCAGAAATTTTCAGAATCTCCTAGATTGAATGCAAAAGAGTAGATCGGGCCTAGATACTGCAAGACTATGATTTCTACACAAAACAACACCCTTCTAGACAACGTTCCACCCAACAAACAACACATCTAGCCAAAGATGGGGAGAGAGGGAGTTACCCTCACTCATTGGAGGAAGAACGCGAGGGAGAAGGTACCCAGAGGCGCGGAGAAGAAGATCCAAGGAGGCCCGGAAAATCCGGTGGCCGGAGAGGCTCCGAGGAGGGTGGGGGACGGCAGGCGGCGGCTGAGGAGAGGGAGAGGGTCAGGGGAGAAGTGCTGCTCGTTATGAGCCCTTCCCCCCGACCCCAGCCTTAAGAACGAAATCCGCCAGGGCCAGATTATCCGGCCTATACTTGGGACGGATTATCCGGCCTAAATTCTGAACTTCTGTTACACACAGAGTCAGGCCCGCGCGTCCCCAAACAACACCCCCACAAGGTGTACAAGGGACTTGTGTGCAAGAATAGATGGCTTAGGGGTAGGGAAAGGCTTAGGATTAAGAAAGCAATACTGAGATGGTACTACACACTCAAATTTGCAAGAATCAAATCAACTAAAATCCAAAATTGAGTGTGATTCCCATAAAAACAAGAGAGGAGCTAAAAACGATCAAGAAGATTCAAATAAATCTAACCCTTCTCATGGAGGAGGGCAGTTGTAGCATCCTAATTGTCTAACAATTGCAATGCTACTACCTACATATAATTGTTGCATCATAATTATATCATGCTCATGTCATCATGCCACATTGCATTTGAGCATCATATAAAATCCCTTTTCATTTTGGTTCTTCTCTCATATGCATTACTTGTATTTGCCTCTTGATATATTGTAATTGCTTCTTGATAAATTGCTTCGTGCCCAAGTTGAGTTGTGGGCATATCTCTTGCAACTCCATCACCTTTCTTGACACCACCTTATAATTCCACCATCCAAACTATATGTGGGCATTTGCATTTTTTTGGATCTTGTCTAGCTCACATATATAAAGATGGATCCACTTCTATACCACATGCCCCATTTGTGTTTATTATTGTTTTCACAATATAAATGATGTGGGTCCACATGTGGGGATGCTTCTATATCTTCCTATGGTTTATTTTAAATGAGTGGACATGTCTAAATATAAATGGGACCAAATAATCATTTAGTGGCATACACACACTAGCATGGTCCATTAATATTCACCTATGCCTAGTTCATGCATTCCATATGATCATCAAGCTTGTATTATTTTGGCAAGGGTGTAGTTCAAATTTGAATGCATGCATCAAAACAAGACCATATGGATATCTAGATGTTTTCACAACTAGCAACCATGGCCATTATGGTTCATGCATGGCACATGCAAGCCCTCTTGGATCTTCTTTTGTTTTTCTTTGGAATATTTGAGGGAAGCTTGTTTGGTTCAAATTCAAACAAGAAGATTTAAATTCCAATGACTCCTTGGCCATATGGAAACCTAGATGTTTACACATCTAAAATACATGCAATAATGCATGCATGGCACATGCAATCATGCTACCATTTATTTCAAACTCCTTTTGCTATTTGAATTCTTGATGGTTTCTAAATGGCTTTGAGTAGTTGTTTTTAAACAAATAAAGAAACAAATATAAGACACCTTACCTACCCTATCTCTACTTCTTAGCCACATCAATATCATGCCACTTGTGTTCTTTTTCTTGTTCCAAATCCTTGTGAGCTTATTGGCTCATTTGTATTTGAGCAAGACCTATATCTATCTCCCCATCTATCTTACACACCAACCTAGATAGTTTTTCTTCCACTAAAACCCTATCCCTAAACTTCATAGCTAATCTCTCTCTACTCCTACCATGGCCACCACATGCGCATGTGAGTGCATGTGTGTGTACCACCACCACATCACCCTTGTCTTTCCCTTCCTCTTCTTTGCTTGAACACGACCAGCCACCACCACGTCCTCCCCTCCTGGTCCCCCTCTCCTTCTACTTTGAGCAAAGAAACAAAGAGGAGAAAAAGCAAACCATCAACCAAGCCCTTTTCCCTCTCTTGTGAAAAGCATCAAGCTCCCATGTGCCTCCCCCTCTCTTCCCTATCACCCCAACAACCCTAGAAAAAAAATCCCAGATCGAGATCTGAGACCCCCTGGAATCCCTCTCCCTCCTCCCTCCTTCCCCAAGCTTGGCCATGGCCACCTCCATGCCTCCTCAAACCCTAACCTCATCTACTTCCTGCCCTCGTCTTTCTGGTGATCTTGAAGACGATCTAGGAGGTCCGGATGATTGGCCTGCTTCCTCGTCTTCGCTCTGAACTGCCAGAACCCGCTAGAGCATGCCGGAGAAGGAGCAGCGACGCCGCGTCTGAAGCAAGCAAGAGCAAGCACAACACGAGTTTCCCCGCAGATCGTGACCGCCCGAGCCCTTCCACCTACACCGACGCACTCTTGGTGAGCTCCTCGACCTCCCAGACATGGCCTTCTATCCACCCATGCGCTGTAGCTCCGCCGCCATCTTTTGAACACCTTGTGCGCGCGCCGCTGCCTCTCTCAAAACGCCGCAGAACCGCTGCACGAACACCCTCTGTTCCCTTGGACCTAGTAGATGCAGTGGTGATTTACCGCGAGCAACGCCTGGACATAAGTTGTAGATCCCAGACCCCTCTTCAAATCGACGTAAAGAACGTTCAAAACCATCAAGTACAGCCCTGGGAATCTTGATCGCAAGATCGATGTCCGAGAATACCCACTTGTTCTCGGCTACTTTGTTCTTCGCAAAACTGCTCTAGACACGGTCCACCCCAGCACGCGCCGATCAAACCAGTGTGTAGATCTTTTTTTCCCAGTCATTTCGAGTACTCATACGCCCAAAACCGTGTACCACGCAGGGAGAAACCTTGCCCGAAATCCTAGAGCTGATAGATGAACTCGTCGCTGTTAACCTGTCGATGTTCGTCAGTCCCTCCTCTGCTGTCGAGTTTAGTTATCAAGTATTTGCATCAACTTTAAACACCAAATCGACCGCACCCTGATGGTTAGCCGGTGTGACCTCGCCAACAAACCTTAGGTTCCAGGTTTGATCCCCCGGCGGCCTCCTTTTCTTTTGTTTCCACTCGCTGACAGCTAGGCCCCACCTGTCATGCTCTCGTAAGAAACCCATCAGCGCAGCGGGTCCAACCCTCTCGTTGGCCCACACGTCTCTGAGAGTGGGTCGGGTTGGTCGCTGTGACAAAAGGTTCCAGAAATCCTTGCCAAAATACCAAATTTTAGAAATGTTTCTAATATGCTTTAAATCCAGAAAAATAATGACTTTTTATTCATAAATCAATGATATATGTTTTTGAATCAGAAAAATGTGAGGATTTCAAATATGCTATTCAAATTAATGTTTGAGCACTTTAAATTTTCGAAATTGTTTAAATGCAATAAAAATGCCTTTTCTTAAATAATTAATAACTTTAAAACTATAACTCCAAATTCGACAAATAATATGTCTAAATCGATCAGCACGACGAGCCCGTTCTAACTATGCATTCCATGTTCTGAATTGCAGCATGCATCATATAAATATAAAGTATACAACAACTTATTTGGGAGTAAAACATGACTAAAATTCAATAAAATGCTTTATTCTTGTACCCCACACCTCACCCATGCCATGCTACATTATTGCCATGCAAATTGTGCATCATTCATCATGGCATGCTTGTTTGCTTGTCACATTTTAATTCATATGCTTGTGCACTTTATTTATGTTGGCGCTTGTGTGTTTGGTTCTTCTTCGAATAGACGCCGAGCAGGGGATATATCAGGAATCCCAGGAGCACTATCCAGATCCGCCTCTCGCTTCAACTGAGCTGTCAGGCAAGCACTACCACATGCTTGCATACATATAGTACCTATGGCCTCTATCTTATTCTTGCATCATTGAGTCGCGATTGCATTAATTGAATCCCAAGTACTACATAGCCTTTACTTTTAAACCCCACCGAAGCTTGTTCCTCCATCCCATGAGCCATTACTACAGGAGTTGTTTAAGCCATGCGAGTCGTAGAAAAGCATGTGTAGGGTATGTGAGTGTCCGATGGATACCGAAGTACCTAAACAACTTAACCTGAGTAGTAATGGGATAACTAATGAAAGCGGTGCCGGTGAGCAATATCTGATATTTGGTTTTCATGCTCTCTTGCGTCCCGTAGGACCCCGAGTACTTGATTCCTGTTCCTTGACTATTCACACTATCCACATCCGGGAGGCCTTATGGACCCTCCTGAGCTAGAGCTTGATTCATTTCTATTTCGTGGGGCCACAAAGTAGTTTGGGGCTTTATTACTATCCTGTACTTATGCCATGCTTTACTGCTTTATTTAAGATTGTGCGTGGAGCACCTGTACTATTTAGGATTGCGGAGTGTTTTCGCGGTATTGACAAGCCCAGTCACACTTTCGGGTTCCCAGTCGTTTATAGCCATTGGCGCAAACCTTGGGTCCGTCTCAGAGCCGGCCAACTTCGTTGCGGGTAGCTTAATGGGGTGCCCCCCTGAAATATTTCTGAATCCTGTGATCGCTTTGTCGTGAATGCCTCGTTGGGTTTTGATTTGGTTTTTCCGAGGTTGATCGAGTGTGTGTTGCTATTTGTGCACCCCTGCAGGGTAAATCTTTCTGAAAGCCATGTTCGTGGTTATGGACGACTTGGAGCACAGTTTTTCGATCATAGACAAGTATAACTAAAGTACTGATTTTAATTTGACTAAGTACCTGACTAGTAAATAGTGCAATACTCATGGAGTGGTTAATAAAACTGCCAACAGATGGGTTGTTCGTCCGCTTTCTCGTTGGTAAGCGAGAAGGAGGATGGATCTGTTAATTATACTGTTATAACTGTTGTTACTAATTAACGGACATCCGTCTATCATTAGTTAGGCGGATGGTTAGCGAGTATCTATAGACTTGTTAGTTATTATCTTTTGCTGCAATTGCGTCACCCCAGGTCATGTCCCCTTTAGAGGCATAAAGACTTGCTGAGTACCCCTAGGGTCTCACACGATAAATTGTTTGATTCATATGAACAAGTGTATTCGCAAGATGGATACTGGGTGGAGGAGACGGATGATGTTGGCAACGATCACTCGGTGTAGAGATTCCGGGGATGGGGATCCGCGAGATCTGTGGGCGAGATGTGTTTATTATGTGGCATCTTATGCCGATTTGCTTCTTATCCGTACTCGGATCTTGTTTTCCGCTTCCGCATGATACTCTGATGTTTGATGTATGAGGAGCTATCCTAAATTATTATATCTATCTAGGATATTTGGATCTTGCCGTATGGCGTTGCAATATTTCTATTTCTTTTTAGTTGGAATGGCTCTGAAAACTGTTGTATGGTGGCTTGCATACATACTCACTTGTGTATGTAGTTGATCCCTTCGCCTGCCGATTACGCCGCTCGTTCTTGTCCCAATGTTCTAGAAGTGGTTAGGACGGCCGATAGGTCTACCTGTGAGTGGCCCCCGGGCCCCACCGTACTATTTTAACCACTTTCGCTCATCCAAGCATGCAACTTAGAGCGTAATTCACCGAGGTAGTTACAGCGGTGGCCGAAGCCACCTTGTTGGAGTGTATGGTATGACACCACGAAGATATATCTTGGGTTCATGACCAATACTCATCAATAAGCTCACATATCACAAAATGATATTAAGAGAAATGATTTGACTTGCTTTCGGCATTATGGGGGAGGGTTAGCCTAATCAATTAGGACCACACTCCCCCTATATCCATGCCCACATCTAGACCAAAAAAGACTGAGATGTACGAGTGAGTGCATGGGTAATGTAACACCCTCGAATCGGTCCTATGCAGATTTCAGCTCTTCCCGCCAAACCCGCATAGAAACGATTCAAGGATGCCCACCAGGCACTTGTGTGCGGGTGGAAATAAAAGTAATAACATTACACAATAGTCCACGATGGAAGCCACAGAAACATATATATACAACAAAGACTCCATGAGTCAAAAATACAGATATACAATACAAAGATCCAAATCACCTTGAAACGATACAACATCCGAGTACAGATAAGATGCAAATGGGGCTAAGATCCCTGAAGAATAACCAATGGCGTCCATAACCCTGCCCAGGCCAAGCCGGAAGGGTAACCCTGCTAACGACATTGAACTTATACCTGCTAAAACAAAAGGGGTGCCGACAAAGGGCAAAGGAAAAAGAGAGCGGTCAGTACTGAGGCCAGTACACGGCGAGGCTAGAATTCGGCGGCTCTCGCCTACATAGGTATCGTGGACTGAAGCGGCAATGCAACATACACTAACCAACCTATAGAGACTCGATACATCTGTCGGCTATTAGATAGGGGTAAGAAAGGCCTATCCGAATCCAACCTGATACTAACATCAATCATACCCATCCTGGTATTCCCCCTCGAGACCAAACAAGGAAGTCAAACCAAGGAACTCACACAGTTGGCAGCTGTATTCATTCCATTATAGTTGCAACACTTACTAGTCAGGTATAGATAGCACGAGTCATCCTGATAGCATAAGTAGTGGGCAGTTTTAGTTAACCATTCAGTTGTAGTTGGAGTGCTTACTAGTCAGATACAATTAGCATGTGACATCCCAAACCCAGCAGTTGTTGGCACTTTTATTTCATTCCATTGGAGTTGCGATACTTACTAGGCAGGTATAACAAGACACAATACACCCCAGTTACACCAGTTGTTGGCACTTTTATTATCCATTCCATTGTAGTGAAGGTGATTACTAGTCACATATTAAGTCAAATTTATAGCACTACTTTAGTTATGCTCGTCTATGATCGAGATACTGTGCTCCAAGTCGTCCATAACCGTGGACACGGCTTTCAGAAAGATTTACCCTGCAGGGGTGCACAAATAGCAACACACACACGATCAACCTCGGAAAAACCAAATCAAAACCCAATGAGGCTTTCACGACAAAGCAATCACAAGATTCATAAAATATTTTAGGGGCCACCCCATTAAGCTACCCGCAACGAAGTTGGCCGACTCCGAGACGGACCCAAGGTTTGCGTCAATGGCTGTAAACGACTGGGAACCCGAAAGTGTGACTAGGCTTGTCGATACCGCGAAAACACTCCGCAATTCCTAAATAGTACAGGTGCTCCACGCACAATCGTAAATAAAGCAGTAAAGCGTGGCATAAGTACAAAATAGTAATAAAGCCCCAAACTAGTTTGTGGCCCCAAGAAATAAGAAATGAATCAAGCTCTGGCTAAGGGGATTCATGGTCCCACATGCGGATAGTGCGATAGTAAAGGAACATGTATCAAGTACTCGGGGCCTACGGGACACAAGTGAGTGGTTAAAAACCAAATATTATCTATTGCCCACCGGTGCCTCTGCATTAATTATATCTATTCCCAGCATTTTAACAGTTGTATTTAAAGTCATGATCATCTCCACCATTAGCATGTGCCAACCTTCCAACAACGGTGGAACAACAACGACGCGAAGCAGCACTTGAGCAAGCAACTACGGCACGCAAGGCCGACTATCTATCAAACAACAGACAATAGGATGTGTCCAAGGCAATATAGAGGCTATAGGGAATATAAATGGTGCACGGAAACTAAAGCATCGGAACACGGATAGCAATAGATCAATAGGAGGAAGTAAAGACTATAAATGTAAAATAGGTAGAAAGGGGGAGAATGCTCGCCTGGGAAAACACTGCCGAATGTCCATTATCCGAAGAACTTGTCGATACTCGCATCCACTCAACGGCCTAATCCGCGAAGAAGCAAATCACTAAAAGAAACACCGGATGCACTATTTAATACTACGGCAGAAGATCGGGGATGATGTATGTATGATGCATGCCATGGCAAGGATGGGATGCAATTAGGCAATATTAAGCGGAATCGAGATCCCGACAATTAATTAGGTGGTTCATGTTGTTTAGCTACCCCGCAATTTAAATTTTGTCTTAACAAGGCAAACATGGCATCGATTCGCTACACAAACTTAAATGGAGCCAATATAAGACTAGAATAGCCCGCATATGGCCTCCATATTTAATTTAGGTGATCATCGAAATAGCCCCAAACACCCACAATATGTATGCAAACATGGACAATTTAATATGCAACAGTATAGATGGCAATTTATAAAATAGGGCTTGAAAAGGGGTCACACATAGGGGACTCGGTGATCTTGGTGTGCACCGGGGGTTCGATGGGGTTCGGGGCTTCGGGGCTTGGCCATCGGATCCATGAAGAAGATCATGATGGTTCCATCCAACCCATGAAGGAGATCTTGTCGCTCGGTGTGTAGGAGAACTCGAGGTCTTGCGGCTTCAATTGCCGGTGTCGGACTCGGGTTTGGCACCGGTGGTCTTCAAGTGGCATCACGGTGGTTCTCGTTGGTGTCTTCGTTGGTCGATCTTGGCATCATGCGGTCATTTCCCACAGCGTCGGTCTTGGGACCTCGGAACTTAAACAACTCTGCGAAGATCTTGACTCCACTTATTCTTGACGAACCTTTCAGGACATCGGCACGGACACTACACCATCAGGTGTCGGCTCCACATCAACTCCATCATGCACACAAACACCACATCGCCATCACGGGCTGGAGCAAAACTTGGCGGGGACACGAGTACAGCACCAGGTCACCAGATTCCTGCAGTCCACCAAGGGACAAAATCCCGAGCAGAAGAACCCACACGGCAACATGGAAGCTCACGAGGTGTCTCGGTGTTGATAACAGGATGAAGCCGTAGTAGCACCTGCCAGAAGAGAGAGGGCCGCGGGCGCGCGTATGCAGGAGGATGTGGGAATCGAGAGCTTGGGCTCGGGGTAGCCTTGACCAGGCGGCACAGTTGGAGAACAAGCATCGTCGGGCCAGCAGGATGCGGTCGCGGAAAGCAGGGGATGGCGGTGGTTCTCGCGAGGACGCGAAGCGGCTCAGCGGTGAGACACAGGGCATCCACGACAGAGCTTGGAAGCAGACCGAGGCGGCGCGGTGCTGAGGGCGAGGCCGACGGCGCTCGGGTCCGGGAGAGAGGGAGACGGCGAGGACGAGGCAAGAGGAAGGCAGCGGCTGAAGAGAAGCGGGTGGACAGCGACAGGGCAAGCTCGAGAGGAGGGCCTGGCAGCAGCGGTGGCCGGCGGTTGGTGGTGCTGCGGGGTACCACGGCGAGGGGATCCGGTGGCACCGCGAGGAGCTTGTAGAGGAGGGGGTCGCACGGTCACAAGATGGCGCAGCACCTGGCGGCGGACGACGCCGAGCTTGGTAGCGGCGGGGATGCGCCGAGGACGGTGGCGCATGCAGCGGAGCGAAGGGCAGAGCGGCGGCGACAGGTGAGCGAGCGGAGAGGCGGGGAGCATCGGGGTTAGCGGAGGGAATCGCGGGGATGGGGAGACAGAGAGCGGGTTGTGGCGTGGGACCGCGTGGCGTGGCGTGCGTGTCGAGTAGGGGTCCAGGGGCGACCAGTGTACGCTGCGGTGCGCGGGATCACGGGGCGCACGCGATGGGGTGGTGTGGTGGGGCTAGGCGGTGGGGCATGCAGGGTGGGGTGTGCTGCTCGGTGAGCGCGGCGGCAGATGGATATGGTTGGGTTTGGTTTTAGGGTTAGGTAGGTTTAGTTGGTCTGGGTGGTAGGCTACTGCAGTTGGGCCTTTTGGGCCTGGCCGGTGGCAGCCTCCCCGGAAAAAATAGTTTTTTTATATATTTGTTTTGTTTTATGTTTATACACCTTTTGTAAATTATTTTTAGACGAAACAAAAATATCCGGAAGAGGCCGGGGTTTTAATTTGAAATTAAGATGGGGGATATTTAGAAAACAAAACTAGGCTTTTCGAAAATAGTTTTAGGCAACCATGCATGATGACATGACGATGCTCAAATGCAATGTGGTATGATGACATGAGCATGCGGTCATGATGATGCGCAACACAAAAACATAGCGATTTTCTAGTAGTGGTTTTAGCAGGGTGCTACAGGTAATCAAGACAAGCTCCTTGGATCAACGATATTTAGCTCATTCCTCAAGTAACAAAACCTTGCTTCATCAAGTGGCTTTGTGAAAATATCAGCAAGTTGGTTCTTCGTGCTCACAAAAGATAGATCAATATCGCCTCGAGCAACATGGTCCCGAATAAAATGATTCCGAATCTCAATATGCTTTGTCCTTGTGTGTTGTACCGGATTGTACGCAATTTTGATTGCACTTTCATTATCGCATAAAAGAGGCACTTTGTCGTAATTGACACCGTATTCCTTTAAAGTTTGCCTCACCATAATAACTGAGTGCAGACACTAGCAGCAACAACATATTCAGCTTCGGTGATGGAGAGAGATATACAATTTTGCTTTTTAGAAGACCAACAAACTAGAGACCTTCCCAAGAACTGACAAGCTCCAGAAGTTGATTTCTGATCATCCTTATCACCAGCCCAATCTGAATCAGTATAACCACATAGAGAGAAATTGGAGCCCTTGGGATACCATAAACCAAAGTTAGGGGAATGAACCAAATATCGGAAGATCCTCTTGACCGCCACTAAGTGGCTTTCTTTAGGAGCTGCTTGATACCTTGCACACACCCCCACACTCAACACAATATTGGGTCTAGATGCACAGAGGTAAATAAGAGAGCCGATCATGGACCGGTATACCTTTTGGTCCACATCTTTACTGTGGGGGTTAAGTTGAAGGTGACATTTTGTTTGCATTGGAGTGGCGACGCCATTAAGATCCTTCATCTTGAATCTCTTGAGCATGTCTTGGATGTATTTAGCTTGATTGATGAAGGTTCCTTCTCTAAGTTGCTTGATCTCGAATCCAAGAAAGAACCGTAACTCCCCCATCATAGACATCTCAAACCTGTTAGTCATAAGCTTTGAAAATTCATCATTAAAAGCTTTATTAGTAGATCCAAAGATGATGTCGTCTACATATAGTTGGCATACGAAGAGCCCCCCTTAACCTTCTTAGTAAAAAGAGTGGGATCGATTTGCCCAACTTCGAAGCCACGGTTTAGCAAAAGCTCTTTAAGGTGCTCATACCACACATGTGGGGCTTGTTTAAGGCCATAGAGTGCCTTATTGAGTTTGTAGACATGGTTCGGGAAGTTAGGATCCTCAAATCCAGGGGGTTGCTTTACATATACCAACTCATGTAGAGGACCATTAAGAAAAGCACTCTTAACGTCCATTTGCTGCAATTTAAAATTATTATGGGCAGCATAAGCAAGAAGGATACAGATGGACTCAAGGTGAGCCACATGAGCTTAGGTCTCGCAGAAGTCAATGCCCTCAACTTGGGAATAGCCTTGTGCCACGAGTTTCGCCTTGTTCCTCACAACAATGCCATTCTCATCTTGCTTATTTTTAAATATCCATTTAGTGCCGATAACATTGCGGTAGTCCTTGGGCTTCTCCACTAGTTTCCAAACCTTGTTGCGCTCAAAGTTATTCAACTCTTCATGCATAGCAACAACCCAGTCCGGATCTTCAAGAGCTTCAAACACTTTCTTGGGTTCCACCATTGAGATGTGGGCTTGATGCTCACAAAAACTTGCTAATTCCCTTCTTGTGGAAACTCTTCGTCGAAGATCACCTACAACTTTGTCAAGGGTATGACCCCTTAACTCAAGGTTCCGATCAGCACGAGCCTTGCGACGAAGTTCAGTAAGCTTGTTGTCTCTTGGTGGAATAGTTTCATCGCTTGTGTCTTCGTTGGAATCATTTGCTTGACCTTGATTAGTAGTCTAATTGTCAGTAGTAGGAGATAATGAAACTTTCCCTTGAAGTGGATCAACAGCCGTAACAGGAGGCTGCTGATCATCAGGAGTTTCAGGGCCGGATAATCTGGCCTGGGAGAACCTAAAACATCTTCACCAGGTTGCCTAGAGCTTGCTTGAATTGGCGAGGGGCCAGATAATCCGGGGTTAGCCGGAAAATCCGGCCTGGGGCTTGCACCTATTTCTTCGATATGATGAGCAGTTTGATCGTCAGTGGAGTGGTGACCGGATAATCTGGCATCGACCAGATTATCCGGCCTGGAGCATTCAGGAGCATGTTGACCTTCAGCATTTGGTGGAGTTGGTGTAGAAGTTATTCCCGTGGTTGGAGCATGTTGAGTCTGTGTATATGAGGGCTCTTCATGAGTAGATCATTGTCCTTCCCGATCCGCCACAAGGGGTTCCTCAATGGGGCGGAAAAATCCCATGCCCATTCTTCTTATGGCATCTTGGGGTATTTCAACATCTGCATCACAAACATCAACTTGCCCTGCACGGGAGCCATCATTTTCCTCGAACACCACACTACAAGATTATACAACAGTTCCGGAGAGCTTATTGTAGACTCTATAAGTGTGGGATTCGGCACCATAACCAACAAAAATACCTTCTAAAGCCTTAGACTCAAATTTAGATAAACGAACTCCCTTGATGAGAAAGAAACACTTACACCCAAATACCCGAAAGTATGAGATGTTTGGCTTGTTACCGGTAAGTATTTCATACAG
The DNA here is from genome assembly GCA_916181665.1 of Avena sativa. NCBI lineage: Eukaryota > Viridiplantae > Streptophyta > Magnoliopsida > Poales > Poaceae > Avena > Avena sativa. Next base: position 426,997,635 of record OV702290.1, read on the forward strand.
AGTCTTGTCCAAGATTTTACGGAGGTATAACCGATTGGATGAATGACAAGCGGTAGAGATTGCTTCAGCCCAGAAGTTATATGGAGACTTGAATTCATCTAGCATAGACCTTGCCATATCCATTAGAGTCCGATTCTTCCTCTTGGCAACAGCATTTTGTTGAGGGGTGTACGCAGCGGAATATTGATGTCTTATCCCCTCTTCACTTAGGAATTCATTTTAAGGTGTAGTTCTTGAACTCGGAGCCGTTATCACTTCTTATTGCTAGGATAGGGACATTGTGTTGACGTTGAACCTCGTTGGTGAAGTCGATGACCGTTTGTTGGGTCTCGCTCTTCAACTTGAAGAAATAGACCCATGCGTATCTTGAGTAATCATCAACGATCACAAGCCAGTACTTCTTCCCACCGAGGATTGCATGAGATGGAGGTCCACATGAAGGAGCTCTAAGATCCTTTTTGACGAAATAATAGTCTTCCTTCGATGAGGAGAGTCATGCATTTTCCCTTCAACACAAGCCCTACAAACACGATCTTTGGCAAAGGAAACATTTTCTTTTAGTTCAAGGATGTGGACACCCTTGTGGAGACTTTGCAAAGTTCTCATATTGACGTGTGCTAGTTGGCGATGCCATAACCAACCCGCGTCAGCCTTTCCGAAAAGACACATCAGGCCTGTAGTGGTTTTCCCCGAAAAGTCCACCACGTACAGGTCATTTTCGACATATCCCACGAAAGCGACTTTTAGAGACTTGCTCCACAAGAGTACCACCAAATCAGCATCAATAAAAACTGCAAAGCCCATCTTACCAAGGGCACGAACTGAAAGTAAATTGTAACCGAGGGTCTCAACAAGCATGACGTCCACGAGAGAGATATCGTGAGCCACCACAACTTTACCGAGACCCAATACCTCAGATTTTGACTTGTCACCATAGGAGACAGTTATATGATCATGTTTTGGCCACATCTCCATGATGATCTCCTTGCTTCTGGTCATGTGACTCGTGCATCCGCTATCGAGTACCCATTTAGACCCACCGGAAGCATAGCCCTGCAAGAAAGTTACTTCTTAGTTTTAGGTACCCATTTTTCAATGGGTCCTCTCATGTTAGTGACAAGGGTCTTGGGGACCAAAATAGACCAAGGAATGTAACAATCATAAGGACCTACATAACTAGCATAAACATCACCATAATAATCACAATATAACTCAAAGTTAGGATTGTTAGCCCCTGCAAAACCATCATAATTAGACTTGGCATTGGTGGTGGTGCTAGTCTTTGGCTGAGAAGTCTTGCTCTTCTTATTCTTCTTGTTCTTTGTCTTGGGAATATAACCAAGACCCTCTTTTACATTGTTTGTCCTTTGCTTGCTAAGTATCTCATCTAGAACTTCTTTACCTTTGTGTTGAGATCCCTTTGTAAGTTCTTCTTGTCCATAAGATGGTGCGGAGGTGTTGGGCACATCATACTTCCTCAATTGAGTTTGGAGCTGGTCATGAGACTCATTTAGAGTAGAATGTTCACTCTCCAATGCCTTGTGAGCAATGTCAAGTTTCTCAAACTTCTCCGCGAGTCTAGCATGAGTAGCCCCAAATTCAATCTTTTCCTTCTTTAGTTTCTTTACCTTGGCAAGAGCGTTGTCACGTTCTTTGATGAGCTGAGCCACATCTTCTTCATGTGACTCCTCAATTGATTCGAGTCTCTCTTCCAAGGATGCTCGAGCTTCCTCTTCTTCTTCCAAGGCATTCTTCAAGGAAGCTATCTCCAAGGCATCTTCTCTTTCAATTCTGCCCTTCTCTTCGAGGAGATCTTCGGCTTGGGAAAGTTGACTCATAAGAGCATCAAAATGAAGTTTGTGCTTACCTTGCAAGTTAGTGAAAAATTTGTCCAAAGCAATAACTTATTCTTTCATTTTAAGACTAGTATGATCATCCATATCCATATTTATGTTAGGCTTAGGGAATGAAGAACTAGAAGATGATACCTTGGACCCTCTTGCCATAAGACAAGTGACGCTGTTTGTTGGGGGATACCCCTGGGTAGGGTAACGCCAGGGTATAAGGGCCAAGTTAGCCGGGGTATGGCACGGCCAAAGCAAGTGCTGACCGGGTCACCTCAAGGCAGGCCGAACCATGGAGTGACCCAGCCCATGGAGCATCTCCTCGACTATGGTCTGGCCGGCATAAAATATATGTCGGCCATGTTTATCTAACTGTTTTGCAGGTAACTTGATAAACCGGATTAGCTATATGCTAGCCAGACTATCTCGTGGCTTCCAAGAGAAGGAATCCCCCGCTGGTCAAAAGGTGGCTTTATTAGCTGTAGCATGAGCGAAGCAAAGTAAAGAAGAGGACCAGCGGGTCAGGGGCGACCAAGGTGACATGGGCAATGCCGGATAACGTAGCCCGTGTCTGGTGACGCTTAAAGACAAAGATTATGCAGTGGGTTATGTCCAAAGCTCGGACGAGCCGTTAAAGAGAATAAAGAAGCATCTAGCTTTAGGCGAGGAGCATATCCTTAGATTATACTGCCACGTGTGCCCTAGAATTGTAACCCGGGCTCCCCTATATAAGGAGCACCGGGGCCTCCATAGAAGGGGATCGATCATTTTCTCTGTCTAAGGTAGAACTCAAGAGCTAGTTGGTAGGGAGTAAGAGACATAGTCTCCTTATTGCTGAGAGCTTGAAGAGCATTTGTAAACACCATTGATAGAGAGAATACAAGAACATTTGTGCGTGGAATCACCACGTTCTCCCTCCCTGGATTCCCCTAGCACTCATTGGCCCCATCTTTAGCCTATCCATGGCATCTGCCGTGCCACCACCATGATAGTTGGCACCCACCATGGGGCTAGCGGTGCTAGCAGGGGCGAAAATCCAGACGGGAAGCTTCTCCAACACTAGCGAGCGCGTCGTCTCCAGATTAGTTCAACGCTTTGGAGCGCTGGACTACGTCAGCGACAATGCAGGAAGCTTCGGCAGGCACCCTCCTCCGCGCAACAACGTCTTCATCAAGCTTGGCGCGCACAAGATCTACATCGGCGTGGACGAGTCCTGCGTTCATCCGCGGCACATCGTCGAGGGAGGCGAACCCCCTCTCAGCGCAGCTCGTGGAGTGCGTATCACTCGCCCCACTAGCAGCATTGAGGTCCTGATGACCGCACCTGACGTGGAACCAAGCAAGGGCCCGACGCCAGAGCCGGAGGTAACGCCAAAGCAGACCAGATCTAGGTTTCCTCCACTAGAAAGGCTAGAGAATGTGCTCCATCAAGCAATAGATAGCCTAGCAACGCCAATAGCACTCGTGGTAGATCCGTCTCAGGCACAAGCTGAGTTAGAGGAAACTAGGTGGAAGATGTTAGCTGGGGCAAAGAAGGTAGCAGAGCTGCATCAGTCTTTGAACATCACCTTGAGGGAATATTCTAAGGCAAACCGCATAGATGGAGTGAAAATCTAGGGTAGGAACCTGATCACTGAGATTGATAAGGAATACGAGCCTAGGTCGGGTCAGACGGCCACGATAGTAACATGAGGGCTAGATCGGTACAGTACCCCGGCAAAGAACCTCAGGCAGCAAACGCGGCCGCATCCGAGTTAGAAGGTTTAACTGGAGAGGCCCGGCAAAGGCAACAAGAGAGAGTGAATCACTTGCTGAGAGTTGCTTGCTAGCAAAATGAAGAAATGAACAAGGCAAACCCGGCGCCACCAGGAGCGTCACAGGTGGTACATTCGGCCAGGAATAACCCGGCAAGATCCGGAGGAGCCGCGTCGTCTCCGGGTCACAATCCCAGGAGGGAAGAGGTAGTAAACTCCGGGAGAAGAGACAAACAGATGGTTCCCTATGATCCAGTGAGGGCCGGAAAGGGCAAAGCAGTGCAAGTTGATGAAGATCGGCACAGTACCAGCCGAGGTGTGGCCGTCCGAGGTAACCATGACCAAGGCAATGCCGGTCAGAGAAATGCTGCCAACGGCAATGCCGGACAGCGAGACCCCGTGGGAACGGGGCAAAATATACCTCGGCAGCAGCAACAACGCGCGCCTCGGCAAGAGGGGAGTGCAGGACAAGCAACACAACAACAACATGCTTGCCCGGATCAGGAAAGATACAATGATGGTTATTCGGCCATGATCAACGACGGATACGCCAGACCGGATCACCACGTAATTGGATCAAGGCTGGGAAGCAGGAACTTGCAGCCGGATGATGCGAGGCTGACATTGGATAGAATTTATAGGTCGGAGCTAATTGAGGTACAAAGTCCACCGGGTCCAGCATGCTTTGGACCCCGGATCATGAAGGAACCACCAGTGCCGAACTTTCAGCTGGCCAGAGGAACTCGAACCTATGATGGTAGTACTAGGCCAGAAGATTGGCTGATTGATTACGCGACAGCAGTCAAGATTGCAACAGGAAATTTGAGATGGGCAGTAAGATATGTGCCATAGATGCTGGAAGGACCAGCGAGAGTTTGGCTGAACAATTTGCCGCCGGGAAGTGTTAATTGTTGGCTAGATTTCGAGGAGTTGTTTGTTAGCAACTTCTCAAGCACTTACAAGAGGCCCAACATGCCACAGACCCTAGTGCTATGCCGGCAAAGACCGAATGAGCCAGATCGAGATTTCCTGACTCGGTGGTGCAACGTGCGAAACTCGTGCGAGGGGGTAATTGAATCACAAGCTATTGCGTGATTCGCTCAGGGATGCAGATATGGAAGTATGCTGTGGCAGAGGCTACAGCGAGACATGCCAATGACTTTGGCTGAGACAATCCGGATCACGGATTCATATGCCTTGGGAGATCCAACGCAGCCTCGGCTGATGTCGAGCGAGGCAAATGAGGAATATTACAACCGAGATGGCTCCGGATCATCAAGGAGGAATGATTTTCGAGGAAAGAGAAGGGATGAGTGCCCGGATTACCGATATAACTCGCAGCAAGTAGCAGCGGTAGACCGGGATCAACCCAATGCCTGTGCGAGCCAACGCCAAAAAACTGGTAGCACAAAAACAAAGTAAAAAACCTTGGACCCCGGAGCAGAAAAAGTAATGGCAAGAGCAAAAGGATAGACCGAGGTATACGTTTGAGTCCATGCTGGATCAATCTTGCAAGTTCCATACACCAAGCCCGAATAGTCTGACAAATCCCACAACCCGGCAATGTGAATGGATGAGAAAGTTAGAACAGGGCAGTTCGGGGAATGCTCAGGCACCTCGGAACGAAGCACCTAGGAATGAGGCACCACGGCCACCGTTACAAACAGGGGGAAATGGACAACAACTTTGTTTCCATCGCCTCCGCCGAGGTATGAGAGTCAGTAAAGAAGAGATGTGGTACATCAGGTAGGCAATAACCAGCAACAAGGTCATAGTTACCACGAGAATGAGGGACGAAACAAGTACAGGGAGCATCATTAGAGCTACTGTGTGTTTACCACGAAGAAAATGATAGGAAAAAGCTTGTAGCGCCGGCATATGGAGGTAAACGCAGTAATGCCGGCAGTAGTGAGATACATGCCCTGGGAAGATCAAGAGATCACATGGAGTATCAAGGATCACCCAATGATCATGCCTAGCCCTGGGACCTATGCTCTGGTCCTAGATCCAACGTTCATCGGGCCCAATCTCAATGTGAGGTTTTCTAAGGTACCGATCGACAATGGCTATAGTATCAACATAATGTACAAGGATACCATGCACAAGTTGGGAATAACAGAGAACATGTTGCAAGCAACGAGGACCACTTTTCATGGCACTGTACCGGGTATTTCCTGTGAGCCAATTGGTAAGGTCCGGGTTGATGTGTTATTCGACACGAAAGATAATTGCCGGACTGAAAATTTGGAGTTTGAAGTGGTGAATCTGGAAAGCGCTTATCACGCATTACTCGGCAAGCCAGCGCTGAGCAAGTTTATGGCAACTACCCACATCAGTTACCTTAAGATGAAGCTGCCCGGGCCAAGGGGCGTGATAACTGTATTAGGGGACTTCCGGTGTTCGATCGAGTGCGCCTCAGCCGGATCTAACTTAGCCTTGTCACTCGTGATAGCTCAAGAAAAAGGAAGATACTGGAGGTGGCGGCATTGGCTCAATCCGCGCAACAGCATATGCCGGCTCTGACCAACCCGCACGGGAGCGTATCATTCCAAGCAACCAAGGACACAAAGAAAGTGCCAATCAATGATCAGTTCCTAGAGCGCACTGTAACCATTGGTGCCGGGTTAAGTAGCAAATAGGAAAGCGAGCTCGTCAACTTCCTCCATGAGAATCGGGATATCTTTGCTTGGTCTACTCAGGATCTGCAAGGTGTACCGAGGGAGTTGGCTAAGCACTCATTAAACGTAAGACCTAGGGCTGTGCTGGTAAAGCAACCTCTCCGGCGTTTCGCCGAAGACAGAAGGAAAGTCATTGGGGATGAAATAGCTAGGCTCCTAGCGGCCAGATTTATCATGGAAGTACTCTATCCGGATTGGTTCTCTAATCCGGTGCTTGTGGAAAATAAAAAAGATGATCCGAACGTGGTTGTGATATGGCGCATGTGCATTGATTACACGAACCTGAATAAGGCGTGTCCCAAAGATCCATTTCCACTCCCTAGGATAGATCAAGTCATAGACTCAACAGCCGGATGTGAGCTACTGTCATTCATTGATGCATATTCTGGTTTGCACCAGATACCCCTGAATCTGGATGATCAAATAAAGATTGCGTTTATTACCCCGTATGAGGCTTATTTCTATCACATTATGCCGTTTGGACTACGTAATGGAAGAGCAACGTACCAACAATGCATGCAAAAATGCCTACATGACCAAATAGGTCGGAACATGCAAGTTTATGTGGATGATGTGGTGATAAAAACCAAGGAAAGCAATACGCTCGTCGATGATATCCGACAGACATTCGCAAACTTGAGAAGGTTCCGAATGAAGCTGAACCCGGAGAAGTGCACCTTTGGCGTGCCCGCTGGAAAGTTACTTGGTTTTTTAGTATCTAGCCGTGGCATTGAAGCTAACCCGACGAAAATCCGGGCCATGGAGAGAATGGAACTGCCAAAATGCCTTAATGATGTGCAGAAGTTCACTGGTTGCCTGGCATCGTTAAGTCGGTTCGTATGTCGGTTGGGAGAGAAGGCCTTTCCCCTCTACCAATTAATGAAAAAGGCAGATAAATTCACATGGACGCCACAGGTGGACCTTGCGTTTCGAGAGTTGGAAAAGATGTTATCTACTGCGCCAATCCTAGCAACACCACTACCTAAGGAGCCAATGTTGCTCTACGTAGCCACGACCAACTGAGTCGTAAGTGTAGTAATCGTAGTGGAGCATGAGGAGGAAGGAAAGTCGGTGCAAAGGCCGGTGTACTATCTGAGCGAGGTATTGTCAGTTTCAAAACAGAACTACCCTCACTATCAGAAGATGGCGTATGGTGTATATATGTCGGCCAAGAAAATCAAACACTATTTCGAGGAACACTCCATCAAGGTGATATGTGAGGCACCTATTTTGGAGATTATGAGTAACAAAGATGCAAGTGGCCGGATAGCTCCCTATGCGCCACAATTTGACAGAAGGGATGCTATCAAGTCGCAAGCCATGGCAGATTTCTTTGTGGACTGGGCTGAAATGCAATATGAGCCACCCCTACCAGACTCCAATTATTGGCAAATGCACTTCGATGGATCGAAACTGAAAGATGGGTTGGGCGCCGGAGTAGTGTTTACCTCGCCCAAGAAGGATCAACTGAAATATGTCCTTCAAATCCACTTCAGTGCTTCGAATAATGTGGCGGAGTACGAAGCATTAGTACATGGTCTCAAAGTAGCGAAAGAAGTAGGGATACGTCGGATACAATGCTTTGGAGATTCCGATTTGGTGGTGCAACAAGTGTTTGGAAATTGGGATGCCTTGGATGCTAACATGGCCCTATACAGGTTCCATGTTCAAAAGATAAGTGGGTTCTTCGAGGGGTGTGAGTTCCACCACATACCTCGGATTGAAAACGAGGCAGCAAATACGCTGTCCAAGTTAGGCTCATCCCGGCAGACAATCCCGCCAAATGTTGCTTTGGAGCACCTGAGAAAACCATCTATCACGCCCTCACCCGAATCAGATTCAAGTTATATCCCGACACTCTCCGGATCAGGAGTTGCACCTATGGAGATAGAGTGGGGAAGCACCTCGGAAAACCCGGGGACTACTTCAGCAAACCTGGGGACTGCTTTAGCAAACCCGGGGACTGATTAGCCTGATCCGGCAGGAGTTATGTCGGTGGATGTGATGGAAATTGACGAGGAACCATTTCCCGTCCGAACTGTACCAACTTGGGCCAAGCCAATTTTTGATTTTCTGAAAGAGGGAATCTTGCCGGATGACGAAATAGTCTCAAGGCAAATCCAGAGAAGGGCAAAGGCCTATACAATTATCAACACCGAACTATACAAAAGAAGTGTGACTATAGTACTGAAGTGGTGTGTTGATCCGGAAGAAGGACTTGACATACTCCAGGATATTCACCAAGGGGAATGTGGCCACCATGCCTCCTCAAGGGCATTAGTGGCAAAAGCTTTCCGACATGGATTTTATTGGCCCAGTGCTTTGGAGTAAGCAGAAGACTTGGTAAGAAAATGCAATGGTTGTCAAAGATATGCCACGAAAACTCATCTACCAATGTCAGAGCTGAAAACTATCCCCATTACCTGGCCATTTGCTGTATGGTGCCTAGATATGGTAGGGCCATTTAAGCCGCCGAAAGGAGGGATGAATCATATCCTAGTCATGGTTGACAAATTCACCAAATGGATTGAAGTGAAACCAATTCGTAAATGTGATGGGACAACAGCAATAAGATTCCTCAAGGATATAATCCTGAGATATGGCTATCCCCATAGCATCATAACTGACAATGGAACAAATTTCGCTGAAAGAGCGTACGCGAGATTTTGCCAAGAGAAGAAGATCCGGCTAGATGTCGCCTCAGTCGCCCACCCCGCATTGATCAGGCAAGTGGAAAGATCCAACATACTGGTATTGTCCAGGATAAAACCCCGGCTCATAGAGCCGCTGCAAAGATTAGCGGGGTGCTGGATAGAAGAACTACCAGCAGTACTGTGGAGCTTAAGAACAACTCCAAATCGATCAACAGGCTATACGCTGTTCTTTTTGGTATATGGGGCAGAAGTTGTATTACCAGCCGACATAGAGCACGATTCGCCGAGAGTCACCCAATACACAGAAGCCGAAGTGCGCGAAGCCCGGCAAAATTATGTTGATCTGCTGGAAGAAGCGAGAGAATTAGCCTTGTCCAGATCCGCCATATATCAGCAAAATCTCTGACGCTATCATAGCCGGAAAGTAAACCCCCGAGTCTTCTGGGAAGGTGACCTGGTACTCTGGCTGATACAGCGCACAACTGGAATGCATAAGTTATCCCCTCCATGTGAAGGACCTTTCATTGTAAGCAAAGCCTTGCACAATGACTCCTACTATCTTATTGATGCACAACCCCAGGAAAAGAACAAGGCGGATAGGTCCAGAGAGGAATCCAAGAGACCGTGGAACGTAGCACTACTTCGTCCTTTCTATACCTAACTAAGAGGTGAATGTGTCTGAGCTACTCATATGTCGGTATGTATGTCACCAATGAGCTTATTAATAAAAACTTTGCCACCCCGAGCAGAGACTCGGGGACTGCCATAATAATTGTCTCTCGTTTTCGTATTTTTATGTCAGCTGGCTTAAGTTGCTTATATCTTAGTCGGATTAGTAATGTGTGAGCACCAAAAACCTAACTCTTCGACTTTGCTGTTGTCCAACAAGAATTAGCTTCATGGCAAGCAAGAGAACAAGTTTGGAATGCAGAGCACATGAAAAACGACTAAGGAAAATAACTTATACGAGCCGACATTGGTTATTTTGACTAACCCTTAGTTTATTATGCTCATTAAAATGCCGGATCATTTCGAGCTAGTCTCAAAGTTTCAAGTATTGTTGAATCAATTTTTGAACCTTGGACTGGTAAGTCGAAAAACCCGAATCAAGGTAGACGCGAGCCGAGTCAAAAATTGGGGGAACAAGAAAACGAAACTCAGGGACTTTTCCCACGATAATCGAGCATTAAGAACTTAGTTCGGAACAATAAATTGTAGCACAACCAAACTAAGGTATTTAGATATATTTCCGACCAGCATTCCGGGGATCTAGTAAATATGATGAGTGTTTTTTAAGGAGCAGGGGCAACAGATGAATCATCTGTCAAAGAAGGAGGTACTTCGGAGTGTGGGGGAGGAGCGCTAGCCTCGGCTTCATCCTTAGGGTTAACCTCGTCATCCTCCAGGTCTTCGGCCTTGTCGCCAAGCTCGGAGGCCTCACCTTCACTCCCTTCTTCTTCTTCGTCTCCAGACACAACTTCATCATCAAAGACATCGAGATAACTCGGCCCTTCATTCCAAGCGTGGCAGAAGGAATATTGAATGAGCTTATTGGCACAGGCTTTACGACGTGCAATCCAATTCGGATTCTCGAACCACTTGGACCCAGTGCGCATGCGAGTAAGCAACCCCAAATCAATCCCTTCATACCATGAAAGGACGAACTGCAAAGCGATGTCAGCACCAGCCCGTGCAGCAGATTCACGCCATAGGTTCAGCTGATGCTCGCACCCCATCAATTTGGCTATGAAAGCCAAACCAGTTTTGGGAATGGGATCAGTGGGCCAGAGGGAGCCGTACATATGCGTTGCTGCTGGTATGATATCTGCGCCATGATTCTTCACCAGCTCAAGGCGAGCAGTGAGACTCGCCAACAGGTCCTCCGTGGTATACGAGATTGGCTCGACGTCGGGGCCTACAAGCAGACCATGCTGTTCGCGGGACGGAGTTACAGCGGCAGCACCAGGTGCATCACTCTCTGGAAATTTTCCTAAGAATGGGGAGGAAGAAATAGTGAACAAAAGCACCGAACCCAGAGGAAAGAAAATCAAGCAAAGGGAGAAAACTCACGTGCAATCTGGAAGAGGAGTCACTGAAGCTTGGAATGAACGTCGGCACTATGGGCCTGGAGTTTCTCATATTCGATGGTCACCGACGTAAGCTTGACGTCGTCTTCCTGCATTAAGCTCTTGCTCTTGTCCTTGGAGATTTGCGTGGTTAAACGTTCTTTCTCCTCGGTAAACTCCTGGTCAGCCTTCTCCAACTCGGACTTATGGAGGCCCTTGAGCCTCTGAATTTCGGCATTCAGCCAAGTGATCTCCGAGTCCTGGAGCTGGAGCCGGGCTATCTCTTCTTCCTTCTTCTTTAGCTCAGCCTCATGCTTCCCTGCTTGTTCGAGGAAATGGGTCATCATTTTAGGCATGGTAACGCTGTCCTCGAGAGCAACTTGAAAGGGTAATTTCCCCTATGTGTGGTTTTGGTGATTAATGACAATCCCTATGGACTAATGTTTTCATTGAGTTTTATATGAAGGAATATTCCGTAGGTCATGATTGTAGTCCATATGTTGGATTCAAGTATGGATGCCATGAAGATAAAGATATACCTTGAGTTTTGGCATCAAGATCATCAAATTGAAGAGAAGAATATGATATGTTCAAGATCTTGAGAGTGTGATCTCAATAGAATAATCCAAGACATGGCTCTAAGCCGGTGTCATGATAGCCTCATTAGTTGAGCTATGGTTGACTAAGATTTAGAGCATGTAATCAAATGAAGAATTCTTTATGTACCTCGAGATATTGAGATGGAGCATGAGAAGATATTTGGTTGACCAATACAAAGAGTGAAAAGTGATTTCAAGTTGGTCAACACATGAAGCATAAAGAATGTACCACATGGATCTTGTGGTATGGTAAGCCTTGTCATTTATGCATCATGAAATAACCCATTATATATGTGCCTTTGCGTTTTCTATATGGGATAGGTATCTTTCCATGGAATGCTTCAAAAGTGAAGATCTCATATAGCCCATGACAGGATGACATCAAGTGGTGATCGTCATCAAAGTTTGAGAAGGGCAAGTTCAAGATAAGCAACTCGAGAAGATCATTTGCTTGAAGCTTGCCATCCATATTGGTGATAATGGACATGTGAAGATGTGTCTTAATGAAGCTATCCCATAGTGGTGTATAGGGGAGCAAATTACGAGTCTTCACGAAGCAACAATGATCAAGTGATGCATTTCGGCTTGGATGGAGCTTGAAGCGTTGTCATCAAGATCAAGTGGGATGCGCAAGGCAAAGGTATGGCCTTGCTAGGTTTTCCTTTTACCGGTCTCAAGGTGGTTGTTGGGAGACCGGGTTATAGGATAGATAGCCGCACTATCAAGAGGGGCTTTCGGTTGGGTAACTTGATCACATTGTCTTAGGGAGCTCAATACTTTGCATACTTTGCATCTTCCTATTTTGTTGCTTCTTGGTATTTTCTCTATTTGAGGTTCTTGAGCTTGTTGCTAGCTCTTCAACAAGCCCAAGTTCATTGAAAACGGAATTCATATGCATCTTATATGGCGTTTTTGAATTTGAAGGTTTTACCGGTTCTTCTTATAGGGAGGCTCCATATCTTTCCTCATTTGGTTCTATCTTCCTTTGTTGGACTATGATGTTTTCATGCACCATATTGTAGATCTTGTTGTCCTCGTCAAAACAAGCCCAAGATCATTGAAATCGGAGTCCGGATGCAAAAGTTATTGTGTTTTTCGTGAAGTCTGTTTCATCCTGGTTGTGGATCCGATTCAACCGAGCCCCACACCGGACGGTCCGGTGCCAGCGCCGGTAGACCGGATCTTAGACCGAATTTTCCGGTTTTCACGACCGAGTCTATTCCGAGTTGGCAAATAGAGGTTTTCCAGTTTGTAGTTCGGTCCTCTAGCCTAGGGACCGAGTTTCCTGGTTCCGGGGCCAGTCCAACCGACTTTTAAACCGAGTTTTCACTGATTTCCTCCCAACGGCCATATTTGTTTTCCCATATAAAAGGGGGTTCTTCCCCCAATGTTTTGGGTGTTCTTGAGCTCGAAATTGACCTCCATTGTTGACCCTCTTGAGCTTGCTCCCTCCCCCTTCCGCCCTATGATTCTTGCATCTTTTTGAGGGCGTTGGAAGAGGAGATCTAGATCTATAATCCCCACCAATCAATTCCTCCTCTAAGTGAGGGGAACCCATTGGATCTAGATCTTGAAGTCATTTGTTTATTTCCACCATTGTTTTTCCTCTCTAATTCCTCCCTAGCACTTGTTGCTTTGGTGGGATTTGAGAGTGAGGGATTTGAACGCCCTTGGTGTTCTTGCTTTGCGTTCTTGCATAAGTGTTGAGCTCTCCACTACAGTTTGTTCTAGTGAGAGACTGTGAGCTTGTTGCTCTTGGAGGGTGACCTCCTAGTTGGCTTGGCGGTTGGTGCCATGGTGTCCTCTTCGTGGAAGATTGTGAAGATACCCGGGCTTCTCTTTCGTGGAGCTTGTGAAGTGGTTATGGAGCTTGCCATCTCCGGAGTGGAGGAAAAGCTAGCCATAAGGAAAGGGCCTATTCCTTCGTGGGATAGACTCGGAGAAGAAGGTGAGCCTTCATGGCGTTGGGAAATCCTTCATGGAATCCCACACCTCTCCAACGTGACGTACCTTACTTGTAAGGGAACAGGGGAATACATCTTCGTCTCCGCGTGTCTCGGTTATCTCTATACCCGAGCTTACTTTCCTTGTGATAGCCATCGAGCTTGAAGTACTTATATCTTGCTTATCACTTGTGGTATATTTATATTGTGCTATCTTGCTTAGCTTAACTTGTTGTTGGTGCACTTAGTTGAGCCTAGTGTATTTAGGTTTTGTGCTTGTAAAATAAACATTAGTTTAATTCTGCATTCTATCAAGCCAAAATCGTAATAGTTTTTAAATTGCCTATTCACCCCCCTCTAGGCGACATCTCTATCCTTTAAATTGGTATCAGAGCAAGGTCTCTCCTTGTTTAGGCTTCACCGCCTAGAGTGTAAAGATGTCGGCTAGTAGTATAGTGCACAATGACACAATTATCTTTGATGGCACAAATTATATTTTGTGGAGAAATTGCTTGCTTTGTAATCTTCTGAACTTGTGTCCAAATATTGAGTGATTTTTAGATGTAGGTTTTCTCCTCCGATGGATCCTCAAAATCTATCTTTAGAGGATGAGAAAAATTTACATCTCGAAGCTCAAGTATCTAATGAGCTTATTTTCTCTTTGAGCCCCATAGTTAATTTGTTCTTGACAAATGTAAAGCGCAAGTCATCTCATGAAATGTGGACCAAGCTTAAAGAAATATTTGGTGGGTCCATTTCTCATAGGGTCGGTGGTATCTCCGAGGATCTCTCTTCTCCTTCACATCATGAAGAGCTCCAAGTGGCTTCCACCTCCGACCGCGATGAGATTTCAATTCTCTCCACTTCACTTACACGTGACAAGTCACAAGGTAATGGCATGGTGAGTGGAGAAGTCATATGTAATGATGGTATGATGGTAGTAGTTCTCTTTACACCAATGATTCATGTTCTATAAATGCTAATGGTGTAGAGAGTTTGGACTTAAGCACTCCTTGCAACAATAATTATATATCCCCTTGTGTTGCTAGTCCTTTCATATTGTCTAGAAATAATTTGAGTACTAGTGTAGATGATATGCTTGATTTGTCTTGTTCCAATAAAAAAATGCTTCTATTTCCTCTAGTTGTGTATCTAACAATGTAGAGGAAATCAAACACCCTATGGAGCAAGACACGATCATGAATGAAGATTCAAGAATATCCTCATCTTCATCCTCCCATGCTCACATGTGCCTTATGGCAAGAGGATCAAAGGTATCTCCTACTTTGGATTCCAACATATGTTCTCTAGATAATAGCAATGATAATGATGATAGTGATGATGACCTTGATGAGGATACTGTTGGGGATATACTTTCCGGGTATCCTCATAGTTCCTCACTGACCAGGGTGGCCCACTTCAGGTTAGAGCTTTGCTTCACGGGCGGCCCAATCAGGGAGAAAAGACGGAGTCCAATCCGGCTATGGGAAGGCCCAGAAGACTTACCGACTTAGGCCCATAGTGTTACTTGTAGTTCAGGATGTACTCTGTAACCGACTCTTAGTCGTAGCTGGATAGATCTCTCCTGTAAACCCTAGGCCGGATATCTATATAAGCCGTCCTAGGGAGAGCCTTTAGGGCACCCTCAATAGTCTACAATCTCAACTCGCACAGGCGAACCCTTGTAACCCATATTCCGGCTCTGCCATATTACTGGATTGCTAGCAGGAGTAGGATCCGTCCAAAGCTGGCGGATTCGAACCTAGGTAAACTTGTGTGCTCATCGTCCCGGAACACCGTACGTCTCACACCCCTCTCTTCCGCACGCCTCGAGGACCCCCTCATGGTGTACTTGTCATCAATCCGACGACAGTTGGCGCCCACCATGGGGCAAGTGAGCTTTGGATCTGCGTTCCGAGCGGAATCTGCAAGAATCGGAATCGGCAAAACCATCGCCATCGGTCGCATCCTCTACACCAGCGACGTCCCTCTCATCGTTCTCGACGAGACCTGGATTCTGGCTAGGGAGGCTGTGACTGCCTACACCATCATGTCTTTTGGCGAGATCGATGTTTACATCGGCTTCGCTGAACCTATCCACCCACCCCAGCAGTGATGATAGAGGCAGAGGAAGTTTCTAGATCCCCTTTATCCGCGGAGGCGGCAGAGTTTCGGATCTCAGAAAACCCTAATTCCACCTAGCCCGCACCAGTTGTGGAGATAGTGGAGAAATCCGAGCCTGAAGCAGACCTAGCGGTCCAAGTCGAATCTGGAGTGGATCTCCTTGGAGAGACCGAATCCCAGATCGACCCACCCGCCGAGGTCAAAACTCAGGAGGAGCATAGCAACGACACTGATTTCGGCTCTAATGACGCCGGAACATACATGCCTTTCCTAAGGTACACGCTGTGACGTATGATAATGCAAAACTCATGCATAGATGTAATTCTCGAAACCATCAAAAGTTTCGACAAAGCTGATCGCGAGAGCTGCAGGTACCTCAGGAAGCATGCGTCGCACTTCATCGGATATGTGAGATCCGGATCCGGCTCTACCGATGCTAGAGCCAACACCGACTCTGTGCTAGAGGCAATTGGAACAAACACCGACATACCCGCATCCTCGGATGAATCAATGACGTCAGTAGATTTCTAAAAGTTCTCCGCGGAATATGAAGAGGAGTATAACTCCAAAGCTGCAGAGGAAGGAGAAGCCATGGATGAAGGATCCAGGAAACACTCTCCCAAAGCTTAGGATGATATGGAAGTCGGAGATAATCCCGAAGTCCAGATGTCCGAAAGTACCGATCAGAGCTTGACTCTGGGAAACGGACCCAAAGCCGTCTTTGCTACCGTGCTGCCAAGAAGGCAAAGAAGAAGAACAAGAAGAACAAGACCCTGGCAAAAGACCCTCTGGCAGAAGAGGTGATTGCCGAGGAATATGAGGAAGACTCGTATGGAGCACTTATCCTAGACGAGCCCAAAAAAGAAGAGTCGATGGATGGACACGTGATCATTGAAGGTGCGCGTAAACTCATCGATGCTGCATTAACCACACCTATTCCTACAGCTGTAGAACTTACTGCTGAAGAACTGGACGAGAGGGCACAAGCCCTAGAAGCACGTCGTCAAGTACTCCTCGATGAAGCCAAAAACATTGAGGAGGAAAAGAAACGCATAGCATATGCGGAGAAGTACAACTCCAGGCAATACCAGAAGACCAGGAAGCATCATACTAATGACAATCAATTCCCGCAAATCCACGCCGTCCTTTTCAGAGAAGAGATGGGGAAGCCTCGGAAAGATAGCAAAGGGGATTGGGTGTATCCAACCCCAGTATAGAATACCATGGCGGCCCGAGAAATTCTATCGGCTAATCCAGGCCCGGAGGAGATCCGGTTGGGAATGAAACTACTCAACAAAGGACTGGAGCAGCAAAAGGCCGCCATGTCCGAAAGTCAAAAGCTGGTCTCTGATTCCAACCAGTGTCGCACGGATCCGACATGGGCTAACATAAGACCCCAGCGCGTTCTGGAGAAGCATCACCGTTCCGATCGCCGGGAGGATAATTACTCAAGAACTGGATCTTCGGGACAGCACCACAAAGCTGCCCGTGACTGGCGTAAAGTCAACCTAGTTGCAGAGCAAGAGGCAATTGCTGCACTGAATCCAAGGAACCCTCCTCGGCGAGAGTCGAAAGACCACAGGGACGATGATAAAGAGAAACGTCAGGAGGAGGATCGACAAAGAATGCCACCTCCTAGACATGAAAGCTGTCCGAACGACGGATGAAGGAACAACAAACACCGTGCCGAGACAAGCCGGCAAGGGGCTCGCCACATTGAAGACCCTCCCCGGAACTGGAATAATGACATTCCGGATGGAGGCCGGCGATCAGCCGGAAATAACCCACCCGCTCCACCCTCTCCACCAAGTAGCCATCACAACGGCCCCCAGGGAGGCAATGGAGGGCATCGTGGTGGAGTAGGTGGTGGCAGAAGCCGAAGTTCGGCTCCAAGGCACCACAGCCACAGCCGACACTCAGGACGATCTCTATCCCCGAATGACGCAAGGCACATGATCAACTCCAACATAGAGGCGCGGCGCTACGAAAATGATGATATCTACGTGGGCCTAAAGTGCTTCGGACCATGCATCAGAGCCAGAAGATTCCCGGAAGGATTTTCTATCTCAAGACATATCCAAGCCTACGACGGCATTGCTTGGCCAAATACCTGGCTACAGGATTTCTTTCAAGCCTGCTGCATTGCCAAAGGCGGAAATAGCCTGGTCGCAACCCGATATCTCCCACTCATGTTGCGGAAGACGGCACGATCATGGCTTAATGAACTTCCGGAGAACACCATCCACAACTGGTATGACATGAAAAGTGCGTTCTTTCGGAATTTCGAAGGCACATACCGGAGGGCCTGTACGGTAGGAGACCTACAGCGTTGCACCTAGAAAGCCAGAGAAACTTGCCGGGATTACCTCGGATGATGGATCGACACCAAGAACTCCTATGAAGGAGTAAATGACCAAACTACGATTGAAGCTTTCATTGCAGGTCCCCCAATTGGTTTACTACGTCATCGCTTGAAGTGTGATAAAGTTACTAACTTGGGAGATATGATAGAAACAACAAGCAAGTATGCAGACGCTGATGACGATGCAGAGGGATTACTCAACGCCCTAGCTGTGCCACAGTCGGCAAAACAACCAATGCAACAAGCTCAGAAGTGCAAAAATACCTCGGAAGAGAAACCTAACATGGAAACGGTAGTGGTTACTACTACTTTTGGGTCTGGAGGACAAGGAGGACGCGGCGGAGGCCGCGGGCGTGGCCATGGGACTTCGAGAGTTCAAGGTAGAGGAGACCAACAACCAGGCAAAACCTACACTTGGGCCGACATTGCCAATAACCCATGTGTGCATCACCTAGACGCCAATGGGGGCTCGTCCCACACAAACGCCGAGTGTCGTTTCAATGACGACATTAAAAGAGATGATACCGCTGGCTACAGAGCTAAGCGGAAGAAGGGAAAGAAGAATCCCGAAAAGGATAAAGAGACCGAGGAAGATTCCGACATGGAGGAAGCCGACGCTTCAAATCCCAAGTCGGAAGGGAAGAAAAAATTTTCGACCAAAAAAGACACTTACGTCATCTTCCTTGGATCTCAACCAGCAAAGGTCAAGAAAGCAGTTCTACATGAGCTCAATGCAACAGTTCCGGCTGTCCCCCAATACCAGGACTAGTCGGAAGTGGCGATCACATTTGACCGTGCTGATCATCCGCCCAAGCTACACAGGCGAGGAAAATATGCCTTAATCGTCAATCCACTTATTGACGGTTATGGTTTCTCCAAGACCCTCATGGACGGTGGTAGTAGTATCAATATTCTCTATGTCGAAACGCTACGCCGGATGAAGATCTCGGAGACCCAGCTGAACCATAGCTCTGTGATTTTTCACGGAGTTGTCCCAGGAAGACAAGCTAATTCCCTGGGAGAAATCACTTTGGATGTTACCTTTCGGACTCCAAAGAACTATCGGACGGAGGCACTTTCCTTCAAAGTGGCCCCGTTCAAGAGCGCGTACCACGCTATATTCGGACGGCCGGCTTACTGGGCTTTTATGGCTCGTCCGTGTTACATTTACAATATGATGAAAATTCCAGGTCCCAATAGCGTAATCACCATCAGGGGAGACCCGAAGAAAGCGCGAGAGTGCGAGGATGGAAATGCCGCCTTTGCTGAAGCCGTGCTGCACGCCCAAGAGTACCAGGAGATCAAGAAGAGCATAGATCCGTCCGAGATGCCCGCAACAAAGAAGGAGGTGACAAAGCCGAATCCAGAGTTCAAGGCATCAGAAGAGACAAAGAAGACGCCGTTGAAGGATGATGACCCCTCCAAGGTGACCCAGATAGGCGTAGGCCTAGATAGCGCATAGGAAAGCGTGCTCGTCAAGTTCCTCAAAGCAAATCAAGATATCTTCGCATGGCAGCCATCTGACATGATCGGAGTACCTAGGGAACTTGCCGAGCACTCTTTAAATGTAAACCCGAATGATAAACCCGTCAAACAGTCCTTACGATGTTTCAGCGATGAAAAGCATAAGGCAATAGCTAAGGAACTAGTGCGACTCGAGTTAGCCGGATTCATAGAAGAGGTCATCCACACTGAGTGGTCGGCCAATCCTGTAATGGTCCCTAAAAAGGACACCACTGATTTAAGGATGTGTATTGATTATACTGCCTTGAACAAGGCTTGTCCAAAAGATCCGTTCGCTCTGCCTAGGATTGATCAAGTTATCGATTCTAGGGCAGGCTCAGGACTCCTCTGTTTTCTCGACGCATATTCCGGTTCTCACCAAATCCGGATGAAGGAATCTGACAAAGTCAAAACTTCATTCATAACCCCCTTCGGAACCTTCTGTTTTGTTATGATGCCTTTTGGGATGAAGAACGCAGGAGCTACCTACCAACGCATGATGCAGCGTTGCCTCCACGACCAACTCAGACGTAATGTACACGCATACGTGGATGATATTGCGGTGATGTCCAAAAAGAAGGAAACACCGATTTCTGACTTGGAGGAAACATTCGCCAATCTACGAAAATACAACATCATGCTTAATCCGAAGAAATGCTTCTTTGGAATTCCAGCCGGAAAATTGTTAGGTTTCATCGTGTCTCAAAGAGGCATAGAGGTGAACCGAGACAAAATCAAGGCTATACTCAATATTTCCAGGCCAACTCGCCTGAAGGACATACAAAGACTAACTGGTTGCATCGCTGCAGTCAGTCGGTTTGTATGCTGGCTCGGTGAAAGAACCGCACCATTATACAAACTCTTGAAAAAGACCAAGGATTTTGTGTGGACCGATGAAGCTGAAGCTGCACTACAAGACCTGAAGAAAGTACTCTCATCTGCTCCTATCCTTGTTGCACTGGAACCACAGGAACCGATGTTGCTTTACCTTGCTGCGACAAACAAAGTCGTCAGTATCGTCATGGTGGTGGAGAGACCAGAGGGAGATCAGGAACATTTGGTGCAGCGTCCGATGTACTTTGTCAGCGAGGTCCTGACAGAATCAAAACAGCGGTATCCGCACTATCAAAAGCTGGCTTACAGTGTTTTTCTAGCATCTCGTAAGCTACAACACTATTTTCAAGAGCATCCAATTACTGTGGTGAGCACAGCTCCCATGAGAGATATAATCAACAACAGTGATGCCACAGGACGCGTCGCCAAATGGGGCATAGAGCTTTTAGCTTTCGATATTGAGTATAAACCCTGGACAACAATCAAATCCCAAATCCTTGCCGACTTTGTTGCTGATTGGACAGAGATGAAGGAGAATATGACCCTCCCCGAGTCGGAATACTGGACCCTATACTTTGATGGGTCTAAGGCTCGAGGGGGCTCGGGGGCTGGCGTGGTGCTCAAATCACCCCAAGGAGATAAACTTCTATACGTGTTGCAGATCCACTTCACAACGACAAATAATATTGCCGAGTATGAAGCACTACTGCATGGAATCCGAATTGCTAAGGATATTGGCATCCGACGTTTGATGTGTGACGGAGATTCGGATCTTGTTGCTCAGCAAGTGTCAGATATTTGTAATGCAAATAAACACATGGCAGCATATAAAGCTGTCATGGATGATTTATCTAAATCGTTCGAAGGGTTTGAGGTTCAACACATCCCTCGAGCAGAAAACAAGGAAGCAGATGCACTATCTCGGATAGGCTCTGCACGGAAAGAGGTCCCGGATGGCGCTTTTTTAGAGCACCTCAAAGTTCCCTCAATAAAGGGAGTGGATGAGGAATATCCGACCAAATCCGACTCACCTCTAATAGCAGTTCTGGCTGTAATTCCCAGCTGGACTCAACCCTACCTTGACTATCTGGTAGATGGAAAATTACCCGAAGACAAGGTTCTGAGCCGGCAGATTATCCGACGAGCGAAAGCCTATACTATAGTTAAAGGTGAGCTCTATAAGCGGAGTGTTTCTGGGGGTTTTCAGCATCACGTATCTCCGGAAGAAGGAGTGGAGATCCTAAGAGAAATCCACGAAGGCAAGTGTGGTCACCACGCTGCAGCCAAATCTTTAGTGGCAAAAGCTTTCAGACACGGATTTTTCTGGCTTACAGCTCAGGAAAACGCCGAACTTCTAGTCAAGACGTGCAAAGGTTGCCAAAAGTACGCCAAGCAAGGTCACATTCTAGCTGATCAGCTGCGAACAATACCTATAACATGGCCTTTTGCGGTCTGGGGGCTTGATATGGTAGGACCGTTTAGACGTGCTTCAAGTGGATTTACTCACCTCTTAGTGATGGTGGATAAATTCACCAAATGGATTGAGGCTAAACCCGTCACTAGTTGTGATGGAGCAACAACCAAAAGATTTGTGGAGGATGTTATAATCCGGTATGGTTATCCGCATAGTATTATCGCGGACAACGGGAGTAATTTCTCTATGGGAGAATTGGCTAAATTCTGCAACGAACAAAATATCCGGCTTGACATTGCATCAGTCGCACATCCACAGGCTAACGGACAAGTTGAAAGAGCAAATGGTTTAATCCTACAAGGCCTAAAACCGAGACTCGAAGCACCACTACGACGTGCTGCGGGGGCTTGGATAGAGGAATTGCCCTCTATAATATGGAGTTTACGAACGACTCCGAATAGGTCAACCGGATACACACCTTTCTTCTTGGTCTATGGCGCAGAAGCAGTTCTTCCTAGTGATTTGATTCACACTTCTCCTAGAGTGGCCGTGTATATCAAAGAGGATGCCGAGATTTCTCGACAAAATGATCTCGACTTAGTCGAAGAAGTTCGCGTTGTTGCTGAAATGAGATCAACAGCCTATCAGTAGAAGTTATGCAAGTATCATAGCCAGAGAGTCAGAAACAGATCTTTCAATAAAGGTGATTTGGTTCTCTGGCTTGTGCAACAAAGAAAGCACAAACTTTCCCCAGTATGGGAAGGACCCTTTTTAGTTAGTCGAGTATTGCACAATGGTTCGTACTATAAAGAAAGACCTGCTACTAAGAAAAGAAAGAGAGCTGGAGGCAGTACAAATCCGGATGAGTTAGACAGACCATGGAATATTGCTCAGCTACGTCCCTTTTATTCTTAGTTTATCCTTCTTTGTAATCATATATGTGTACATGTTCAGTGAGAAATAAAAGTCTTGGTTGCCTCAAGTTTTTTCTGAGAAGTTTTTTCCATCTTATTTCTGAATGATCATGTCATAGTCGAAAATCCCAGAATACTTGAAGGTACTTTATGCTCATGTTTGTTCTGGTTTAGATTTCCGATTCTAAAAATGCTACCTTCGGGTATAACTCTAAAAAGTTTCGACTCTATACTTTGGTTATTTGTCTGATTGCCGGATGCGGGTACTTTCCGAGTAGTGAATTGTTGGTACTGGAAGCCGGCTTTGTTTCCGAGTTTAAACTAGTTTAGCAATTGAGCTCCGTTGCTCGGCAAAGTTTCCGTGCAGAAGGTTTAGCCGGCTCACGAAAGGGACGAGGCTGAAAGCCAGATAAACGATAAGTATAGACGAAAAAGTATAAGTGCTTGTGTAAACATTTCAGGCACACAAAAATTTCAAGTCAAAAGTGTTGAATAGATTAAAAACTTAGCACTAGCAAAAGTTATAGTATTGCATATTTTACAGACCCATAATGTTTCTCGGAATAATAAAATTGTTTATGGTAATCTATGGTGCAGGAGAAGAGGTAGGCGCTGCCGGCTCGCTGGATGCATCGGCCTCGGTTTGATAACGCTCCGAGATGTCCAGATCCGATATGGTCTATTCATTGTTAGAGACTTCAGCTGCTTCTTCTGGAGGCGGAGGCGGCGTATCCACGCGAGTGAAGAAGGGAGTGTCGTAGCTAGTTAAGTCAGCCATGTGACACCCATATTCGGCGTAGGAGTCCATGATGGCATTAATATCTTGCTCCTGGCCGTCTTCATCCACCTTGCAGTACCCTCTGGTCACTTGCCATATCTCCATCTTTCCATGGTGGCTCATGACCATGGTGAGAGCGTTCTGCGCCGCGGATCGCGCGTAGGACATGTTCCAGTCCCGGACGAGCTGCGACATCTCCTTCGCCTGGTCTCGCACCTGAAAGTTCGACATGCTATGCATGTCCGGAACCTTGAGAGCTTTGCCAATGTCCTCGATGGACTGGCAGAAATCATGAAGCAAATCACCGACTTGGGTAAGCCGGTGGGTGCGAGGCTCGGTGGAGGTGGAGTCCGTCAAGTTAAGAGGACCTATAGATATAACACAAAAATGGTTAAGAAAATCCGACATCAAAAGAGTCGAAGAATATGCACAAGTCAGAAAGATGGAAACATACCGAAGATGATGTCGTCAACTTTGGTCTTCTCTTCTCGAAGACTCCGGAGTTCAGCTCGGAGCGCCTCGGAAAGATCCTTCTCTCTGCAAAGCTCGTTGTTGAGATCCGATATTCTCTGATCTTGAGCTGCAATCTTACGATCACGCTCATCAGTAGCCATGGAGGAGGATTCGAGAACTTGAGCAATGCTCTTCTCATGATCCGCCTTGAGCTTATCCAGCTCTTAGCGAAGTTCTTTGTTCTGCACCACCAAGGTTTTGAGGTTCTCGGCCTCTTCAATCATAGCGCAGGACTGTTTTACCAGTGCTGTAAGTCAAAAAGAACAACAATTCAACAAAAATATTCGACTATGAAAACACAAGACAAGGTTTGAGTCTCGGAATGTTTACCCTCGGCCTCATCCTTGGAGACCTTCAGCTCAGCATTTTCAAGTCGGAGAGCTCTAATCACTCTCCGCTTGTTGCAGATGTTCTTCAACAAATCCTGGTTATATGAATTAACTTTCTGTAAGTCAGAATACCCAGAGTCAGAAGTCTACTGAAGACTCGGGCTAATATTGTTACTAATATCAGCACGAGCCTTGGGGGCTACACTAGTTCATTCTTTGGCATCCTAAGGAAGCATAAACTCGGATTGTATATCCTACTTCATGCTTGGGGGCTAGAGGATATGATATGAAATGCAATAAATAAAATCGTGAGTTGGAATTCCGACTTATGTGATGTTCATGTGTGAGCTTTCTTAGACACATGTTCACTTCGGTGGTAACCTTCTCGGCGAGGGTGAGTGGAATAACCGGAGGTGGTGGAAGCACACCATCTCTAAGTCCCTCGTTGCAAAGGCAAACTTGTTCAAGAAGGTCGGAGTATTTGATGTCCTCCGCCTCTTGTGCTTCTTCTTCGGCAGAGAGATTTCTCTGCTCTAGGCATTGCCGGGCCAAAAGCTGGATTTCTTCTACAAATTTTCGAGATAAGCCAAATTTGGCAAGTCCCGGATTTTTCAGGAGGTTTTCGGCAAAGGTCTCTGCCGAGGGATCATTACCCGAAGAGGGTTCACCCTTATCTAAACCTGAGCCACCCGTGGTCGCATTAGTCTGTCGCTGGCCCCGTTGAAGGAGCCAGATCTTCTGCGACAACCGACGACGGAGTAATCACCGGCGTTGTAGAGGGTTGTGGGGCAGGAGTCGGAGGGGCTACAGCTGGAGAAGCGATAGTCAGCTTCGTCTGCCGCAAGGGCTTCGAAGGAATTCCCTTCCCCTTGCCCTTGATGAGCTGTTTAGCTCTGAGAATGTAATAGAGTAAACAACATTACATCTCGGAAGCAGAATTCGTGTAAGGTACAAAGGCGAAAGTTGTGTTGAAAGTTACCTCTTCACGACCGGCACCTCCTTTGTGCCGATGGCCACTGTCGGAGCCTTGTGCTTCCTGGGCACAATGTCTGGCAGTGGGACCAGTTCCGCCACCTGAGAAAACTCTACAGGATATCCCTCGAGTGGAGCAAATTCCGACTCAGGGAGGGCGGCAAGCTGAAAAGAAAGAAAACATCTCAGTATTGCGAAATAACTTAAAGAGTGAAACACATAAAGGGATTTATCATTGAAGCTTACCGGAACCATAGGGTCTTCCGCTGTATGCATATCCAGAGACAAGTCCAGAATCTTCCTTTCAGTCCGCTCCTTGATCAGCCATTTAATCTGGCTTATGTAATCCTGTGGCTTTAAAGCCTTAGGACTGATGCGGAGGGAATCATGCTTCGACGCCGTGATGGAGTGCATCAGATGGTCGTCGTGGTGTTGGAGAGGATGAATCCGGCGTGCGACCCAACATTGGACTAGGTCGGATCCTTTTAAGCCCTTGTGTTTTATCAGATATTCGATCCGCCTCTTAGCAAGGATCAGATCGTCACTGAAAGCCGGAGGAGCCTCATCCCAAGACGGTTGGGCCGTGGCGACTTTGTCGATGAAAGCCGACAAAGCAGTAGCTTTGCCGAGAGCAGGAATATCCTTATGGTAGAAGAAAGTGGCCGTCCATTGTCTGACCGAGTCACTGGCAGAAATACGAGGATAGCTACGCTCACGTCTAAGAGAAAGGATAATAGTACCGGTAATGTAAGGATTACCCACAGTGATGGAGTTTCTACGGACATGGAAGTAGAAACGAAACAAGGTGAGACTCGGCCTAATGCCGAGATACCCCTCACACAAAGCTGCGTAAGAACTCATATCTAAGAGGGAGTTCGGGGGAAGATGGTGGAGTTGTACACCGTAATGATTAATCACCTCGGAAAATAATTCCGAGGGAGGAAAGGACAAACCTCTATCGAGGTGGGTGCCAAAGTGGACCCGCTCACCGGCGCGCGGGTGGGGGATGGTTTCGCCAAAACCGCTCCGCCAGTCGCCGGCGTGGAGGAGACCTTAATTCTCCACGACTTGGAGTTTCTCATCATCGAGGAGGCACGAGATCTAGACTCCCCCGTTGCTCTCCTTCTCTGCCGCAGCCACTACCGCTGCTGCTGCCGCCAAGCCGGAAGAGGAAGAAGAAGCCATTTCTCTGGTGCGCCGGTGATCTTAGATGGGCGACGCTGGGAAATCTGGAAGGAGGGAGAGCTCTGTGCGCTGGGGAGATGTGGAGGAGAAGAAATGGCAAAGGGAACAAGTGAAGAGAGGAGAAGGAAAATCCTCACCCCTTATAACCACCTACCTGCGCCAAGATTCGTGCAAACAACACTGTATAAACGCCACGCGTCGTGGAAAGAACTGGGAAGGACCCACGTGATGATTACATCGCCTCGGTCTCCGTGTACGCATTAAAACGGCGCCTCGGTTCCGCGAACGGCGGACCCACCAACGGTCATGCCGACAGGATGTTTGTCAAATGACGTGACTTGACCATGACGAGTGTCAGATGACGTCAAAGACCAAGTTCCGGCTTAGTTTGAAATCAAGCTGGAAAGTCCGAGTAACATGTTGATAGGTCCGATTTATTTTTAAGACCCAGATCGTATTTTTTGTTGTGAAGTTTTAGGAACCCTTCAAGATTCTACAAGCCGAAGATCAAGCTAGACGATGATGAATCCGACTTTGGATCTTGGAGACATCCGGGGGCTGCTGTTGGGGATATACTTTCCGGGTATCCTCACAGTTCCTCACTAACCAGGGTGGCCCACTTTAGGTTAGAGCTTTGCTTCACGGGCGGCCCAGTCAAGGAGAAAATACGGAGTCCAATCCAGCTATGAGAAGGCCCAGAAGACTTACCTACTTAGGCCCATAGTGTTACTTGTAGTTCAAGATGTACTCTGTAACCGACTCTTAGTCGTAGCCGGATAGATCTCTCTTGTAAACCCTAGGCCGGATATCTATATAAGCCGTCCTAGGGAGAGCCTTTAGGGCACCCTCAATAGTCTACAATCTCAACTCGCACAGGCGAACCCTTGTAACCCATATTCCGGCTCTGCCGTATTACTGGATTGCTAGTAGGAGTAGGATCCGTCCAAAGCCGGCAGATTCGAACCTAGGTAAATTTGTGTGCTCACCGTCCCGGAACACCGTACGTCTCACACCCCACTCTTCCGCACGCCTCGAGGACCCCCTCATGGCGTACTTGTCATTAATCCGACGATAGATACTAGTGCTCTTGTGCTTGAGTTAACTTTTTTGTGTACCTCTCTTCGTGGTAATAATAAGGTCGTTGTCTCAAACACGTTATGGACACCATAACTAAACAAACGGAAACCATAGAGGAGTTGGATTTCCAACTTGATGATGGGATTCATAGATTCCATCTCCTTAAGCAAGAGCTTGTCGAGGAGAAGCACACTAATTGTCTCCTCACACAAAAAATTGAATCTTATGAGCTTGAAAATGAAAAATTTATTAATGATGCTAGTGCTACTAACTATAATTCTTGTGAAGCATCTATGTTAAAGGAGAATGTTGAGCTAAGGGCTCAACTTGAGTTGCTAACTAGTAAGTATAGGAAATTGGAAGAGAGTCATGAAATGCCCTCGGGCTCTCATAATTATCTTCTAATCTCCTATGATGGGCTAAAATTAGCTCGTGAGGCAAGTATCACTAAGGTAACATCTTGTGAGCCTCTTTTGGACATTAGCACAACTTGTAATCAAAATTATTGTTTGCCATGTGCTAGTCCTAGTGATCCTTCTAGTCATACTAGTGATAAACCTTGTGTTGGATTACTTGCTTTGCCTTATTGCTCTAACAATGAAGCTTATACTTCCTCTAGTACATATATTTATACTAACCATGTAGAGGAAATCAAAGAGCTCAAGGCCCAAGTCATTTATTTGAAGAATTACTTGAAAAAGAGTCATGAAGGCAAATCCACACTCGATAATATTTTGAGTGTGCAAAAATACCCCAATGATAAAAGTGGACTTGGATTCAACTCCAATAACAAGAACAAGTCTAAGAGCAACAAGAAGAAGGGCCAAGACCAAGTCAAGGATTCGGCCAAGATTATTTGCTTCAAGTGCAAGGTTGTAGGACATCATGTAAGATCTTGTCCATTGAATAAAAAACACTTGAATGAGAAGCAACAAGGGAAGCAGCCACAAGTTCAAGGTCAAGCCCAATCTCAACCTCAAATTGAAGCTAGGCCACTTCCCAAGAAGAATCAAGATAAGGCTCCCCAAGATAAGAAAACAATAAAGAAGAGAAATGGGAGCACTTGTTGCTACATATGTCGTGAGAAGGGACACTTGGCCTCTTCATGTTCAAACGGCACCTTATCTAACCCTATCATTGTTTATGATGATTATTCTCTTGGGAAGGATAAGGATGGCAATGTGTTTGCCAAGTTTGTTGGAACTCAAAGTGGTGTTAAGAAAAGAACTATTTGGGTTTCCAAGCCTATTGTGACTAACCTCTTAGGACCCAACTTGGTTTGGGACCAACAAGCTCAAACTTGATCAATAGGTGTTTGTGGAGGGCATTGGACACTTGGCTAACTCATGAAGAATTAAGGGATCTTCATATATTATATTTTATAAAGCCAAGTTATAAGGATTATCATCTCCCTACCATATAACCAATGCGCCTCTTTGCGGTAACTCGAACTCAATCTTTATATTGTAAGTTACTTGCCCCTTTACATGTTTTGGTCTTGTACCAAGTATGTGTTTGTATTTGTTGTGCCCCATGCTTTCTTATTTTGTGTATTCAAGTATATTTAGGTGTTTGGCACATCATTTACTTGTGTGTTTTGTTTTGAGCCTCTAATGTATCTTGATGATATCTTATTTGGATCTTTTCGAGTGGTTAGTGGAACATCCCATTTTGGGGGAGTGATATGCCTCGCGCATCTCTCATACCTTAAAATGTGTGTACATGAGTACTGCCACTTAGTATTGATATTGCAAGATTATCTAGTCACTATGTGGTGTGTCATACTCATGAGAAATTCAAATTCTAAATGTCCATTAATTATCTCTAGTTGAGGTTGTTTTTCCTCTTATTAAAAAAAATTGAATACCACATTATGGGGGAGTAATATGCTTCTTTTGCATATCACAATCCTAGGAAATGTGAACATATGAGGTGGTGCCACTTAGAGTTGATATTGTTGATTATCTTGTATCTAGGTGGCATGTTAGCTCAAACAAGGTCCTAATTTTTGTTAGAAGCTTTTATTGCTCGTCTTTTTGGTCTTTGCTTGAGTAAGAAATTCTTGGTGTGGCCTTCCTCAAATGCATATCTCTATATCTTATTTGGGAGACCATTTGCTTCAAGTTATTATAATCATTGCTTTGCATGATTGTGTGACTAGTTGAAGCTATCAAGAATCTCTATCTTTGCATAGTGCTTAATCTTTTTATTCCTATCCTATGCTTTTTATTGTGAAGATTTATCTTTAATATCCATGCAATATACAACTGGAAATAAATTCCAATACACTCATTGTCTTCGACAATTGATATACTTGTGTGTGGTAGCATTTGTGGATCATCTTCACCTTGGATTTCACCTCCTATTGCCTTTTTTTCCAAAAATTGTTGTGTCTCCCATTATCTTCCTTGTCTTTTGAACATCTCTTTGATGGTGTTTTTGATTATTATCAAATGTGCTTTTAGTGGAAGACAAACCTTTTTTTTTCTCGGAACCTTGTGCCATTGTGAAAAGTGTTAAGGGTTTGGTTTATTTGTTGAAACGTTGCTCTTTTGGAAGTTTTTATCTCATTCTTTCTTCTCTATGTTATTTGCTTGAATGAGATAAATATTTGAGCATTTATGTTTTTATCTCATCTTTTATGCTCAATAGTTTTTGCTTGGTTCATTTGTTGAACTTTGTTGAACAAATCTTGTGTTGATTTGATTCTCTGATATAATTTGGACAACAAATGTGTTTTGTCACACCTTGTATGCCTTCTTGAATTTTTTGGGTGTTTTGTCCAAATTATATCTTTGTTGGTTCTTGAAAGTCTCGTGCATGCATGTTTACTAAATGTATATCTTATATCATGTTTTGCTTTCTTTGTTCCAATATATAGGGTATACTCCATCAAATCCTTAAACGTCTATGATGTGCATGAAATTCAAATTTCATCTCTAAATATGCACATATTTTTATGGAGTATGTCCTATGTGTTGTGGTTAGTCTAACCACTTTGGACCCAATAAGTTTGGGGACCAAGATGTACTTGAATGTTGTTTTAGGTACATTGGAGATGCAATGGATGCTTGTCTTATCTATAAGGAAGGTGTTGTCACCACATAATAATTGGAGCCAAGCTAGGATGATCGAAGAATTCTTATCTACTACATCATACCATTGCTATCTCGGTAACAAGTATCTTATTCATGCATATTATTCTTCCATCCAATCTCTTGTAGGTTACATCTTGGCATGAATTTATTTGTTTGTAAATGTTGTGGTTCTTGCAAGGATCTTTGAAAGACTTCTCTATCCTTATTGCTTATGTGAGTAATTTGAGATGATGCATATTTGGGGAGTATATAAAATCATGTTCATGATTCACCAATTCCAAATATGCCTTCTAGCAATTTATTGCATATCAATTCCTCAGGGTACTCTCATGTGCAATATTGTTGAAACTGCATTGAATCCTTCCTTTTGATACTTGTTGCCTTTCTCAAAATTTCCCAACTATCATTAGTTCCCTTAGTGTTAGTTGTGATGTTTTTGAGGTTTTTTCTTTTTCTTTGGTGAAGTTCTTTGATATAACATGAGAGAAAATAGAGCCATGGGCTATATATGCACTTAAGCAAAATATCATTTTTTGGTATATCTTATGACTTCCTCTTGGATATCATGTTTTCTTATTTTTATTAACCTCTTATGTGTGGATGTTTCCTTGTGGATTATTCTCATGTTTTCCCACTTAGAAACTTATATACACAAGAGTGTTAATCTCTCGCCTTGATATCTTCGCCCTTTGCCAACCATCTCACTTATCCGCTTAGTTCTTAATGGTTTTGGTAAGGTCTTGATTTATGAGTGCTCAGTTTACTTTTATTGCATCTTCACGCACTCATATCTCATATTTGGTTTCTTTTGGACTTAAGCTTGTCTTGACAAGTGTATTGATTTATATCTCTACTCCTTGTATCTTGGTTTTGTTCTAAATGATATAGAGGGAGTGAGGATTCCATGTTTGTGCATATTGTATTCAAATGAAACAACTCATTTATGCACAAACCTTGGGGAGCTTCCTTATTTCATTTAGATCACTATTTGTCCATTTGATTATTTGGATATTTTGATTGCTTGCTTCATCCGTTGAAGTTTCTTCACCTTGTTATCCTTTTAGCAATATTTGATCCTCAATATAGTTGATTTCCTCCAAGTATTCGTCATTGGATATGTGCATATTATTTCACTCATGTTATGAGAAATGCACACCTTGGGAGGAACTTGAACTATATTGGCCTTCTAACTTTGTCATCCATTTTGGCACTTATTGTCAATGGGGGAGAAGTTTAGAGGGTTTTAAGGGAAATGGTTTTCTACTTAAGATTGGTTTGTTCTTAAGTGTTTGCCTTTCATGCATTTCATCTTTATTATGTATTGCATGGTTGAATATATAGTGGAAACTCTCCCAAAGGTTATGCTTGACAATGTATGCAATGAAATTCAAGTTCATCACATGTGCATATATTGTGGGGGAATTTGCTCTATATATGTTGGTTCTACTCACATCTCTTGCATTGGTTGTAGTTTGTGTGAGTAGAATTGGTTTTGATATGGGCTAGTATCTTTGTGTTACTTAACCATATCAAATACAACCTCTTGTATACAACTTATTCTCGGATAAGTTGCGTACTTGTTTCTAATATTCATTATATAAACCCTCTTGTTGTGATGTTCTTAAGTGTTTTCCTTTCATGCATTTCATCTTTATTATGTATTACATGGTTGAATATATAGTGGAAACTCTCCCAATGGTTATGCTTGACAATGTATGCAATGAAATTCAAGTTCATCACACGTGCATATATTGTGGGGGAGTTTTTTCTATATATGTTGGTTCTACTCACATCTCTTGCATTAGTTGTAGTTTGTGTGGTAGAATTGGTTTTGATATGGGCTAGTATCTTTGTGTTACTTAACCATATCAAATACAACCTCTTGTATACAACTTATTCTCGGATAAGTTGCGTACTTGTTTCTAATATTCATTATATAAACCCTCTTGTTGTGATTGTCATCAATTACCAAAATGGGGGAGATTGAAAGGGTAATTGCCCCTATGTGTGGTTTTGGTGATTAATGACAATCCCTTGGACTAATGTTTTCATTGAGTTTTATATGAAGGAATATTTCATAGGTCATGATTGTAGTCCATATGTTGGATTCAAGTATGGATGCCATGAAGATAAAGATATACCTTGAGTTTTGGCATCAAGATCATCAAATTGAAGAGAATAATATGATATGTTCAAGATCTTGAGAGTGTGATCTCAATAGAAGAATCCAATATATGGCTCTAAGCCAGTGTCATGATAGCCTCATTAGTTGAGCTATGGTTGACTAAGATTTAGAGCATGTAATCAAATGAAGAATTCTTTGTGTACCTCAAGATATTGAGATGGAGCATGAGAAGATACTTGGTTGACCAATACAAAGAGTGAAGAGTGATTTCAAGTTGGTCAACACATGAAGCATAAAGAATGTACCACATGGATCTTGTGGTATGGTAAGCCTTGTCATTTATGCATCATGAACTAACCCATTATTTATGTGGCTTTGCGTTTTCTATATGGGATAGATATCTTTCCATTGGAATGCTTCAAAAGTGAAGATCTCATATAGCCCATGAGAGGATGACATCAAGTGGTGATCATCATCAAAGTTTGAGAAGGGAAACTTCAAGATAAGTAACTCGAGAAGATCATTTTCTTGAAGCCTGCCATCCATATTGGTTATAATGGACATGTGAAGATGTATCTTAATGAAGCTATCCCATAGTGGTGTATGGGGGAGCAAATTACGAGTCTTCACGAAGCAACAATGATCAAGTGATGCATTCCGGCTTGGATGGAGCTTGAAGCATTGTCATCAAGATCAAGCGGGATGCGCAAGGCAAAGGTATGTCCTTGCTAGGTTTTCCTTTTACCGGTCTCAAGGTGGTTGTTGGGAGACCGGGTTATAGGATGGATAGCCGCACTATCAAGAGGGGCTTTCGGTTGGGTAACTTGATCACATTGTCTTAGGGATTGCATACTTTGCATCTTCCTATTTTGTTGCTTCTTGGTATTTTCTCTATGTGAGGTTCTTGAGTTGTTGCTAGCTCTTCAACAAGCCTAAGTTCATTGAAAACGGAATTCGTATGCATCTTATATGGTGTTTTCGAATTTGAAGGTTTTACCGGTTCTTCTTATAGGGAGGCTCCATACCTTTCCTCATTTGGTTCTATATTCCTTTGTTGTACTATGATGTTTTGCATGCACCATATTGTATAGCTTGTTGTCCTCGTCAAAACAAGCCCAAGATCATTGAAATTGGAGTCCGTATGCAAAAGTTATTGCATTTTTCGTGAAGTCTGTTTCATCCCGGTTGTGGATCCGGTTCAACCGAGCCCCACACCGGACGGTCCGGTGCCAGCGCCGGTAGACCGGATCTCAGACCGGATTTTCCGGTTTTCGCGACTAAGTCTATTTCGAGTTGGCAAACAGAGGTTTTCCGATTTGTAGTTCGGTCCTCCGGCCTAGGGACCGAGTTTCCCGGTTCTGGGGCCGGTCCAACCGACTTTTAAACCGAGTTTTCACAGATTTCCTCCCAACGGCCATATTTGCTTTCCCCTATAAAAGGGGGTTCTTCCCCCAACGTTTTTGGGTGTTCTTGAGCTCGAATTTGACCTTAATTGTTGACCCTCTTGAGCTTGATCCCTCCCCTTCCCTCCTATGATTCTTGCATCTTTTTGAGGGCTTTGGAAGAGGAGATCTAGATCTATAATCCCCACCAATCAATTCCTCCTCTAAGTGAGGGGAACCCATTGGATCTAGATTTTGAAGTCATTTGTTGATTTCCACCATTGTTCTTCCTCTCTAGTTCCTCCCTAGCACTTGTTGCTTTGGTGGGATTTGAGAGTGAGGGATTTGAACACCCTTGGTGTTCTTGCTTTGCATTCTTAGATAAGTGTTGAGCTCTCCACTACGATTTGTTCTAGTGACAGACCG
Organism: Avena sativa; assembly: GCA_916181665.1. Lineage (NCBI taxonomy): Eukaryota > Viridiplantae > Streptophyta > Magnoliopsida > Poales > Poaceae > Avena > Avena sativa. Next base: position 427,032,208 of record OV702290.1, read on the forward strand.
TGAGCTTGTTGCTCTTGGAGGGTGACCTCTTAGTTGGCTTGGCGGTTGGTGCCGCGGTGTCCTCTTCGTGGAAGATTGTGAAGAGACCCAGGCTTCTCCTTCGTGGAGCTTGTGAAGTGGTTGTGGATCTTGCAATCTCCGAAGTAGAGGAAAAGCTAGCCATAAGGAAAGGGCCTATTCCTTTGTGGTATATACTCGGAGAAGAAGGTGAGCCTTCGTGGCATTGGGAAATCCTTCGTGGAATCCCACACCTCTCCAACGTGACGTACCTTACTTGTAAGGGAACACGGGAATACATCTTCATCTCCGCGTGCCTCGGTTATCTCTATACCCGAGCTTACTTTCCTTGTGATAGCCATCGAGCTTGAAGTACTTATATCTTGCTTATCACTTGTGGTATATTTATATTGTGCTATCTTGCTTAGCTTAACTTGTTGTTGGTGCACTTAGTTGAGCCTAGTGTATTTAGGTTTTGTGCTTGTAAAATAAACGTTAGTTTAATTCCGCATTCTATCAAGCTAAAACCGTAATAGTTTTTAAATTGCCTATTCACCCCCCCTCTAGGCGACATCTCTATCCTTTCAGAACTGCAACAGTATAATGATCCGGAGGACCCAAAGTATAAGTGTCCACCGGATAAAGAAGGAAAGTATAGTGATCGTGTGAAGGAGATAAATTTACCTTTGATCTTAGCATGGGTTTTCCGCATAATGATATTTTCAGCTTCAACCTTGACTGCATGATTCAGATAGCAGATTATTACAGATCCTAGGAAGTTCGAATGAACGAAAACGGAAGATGAAGACAGGAAAATTACCCCTCTTCTGGTACTCCTCCAGGAGTTTGCCATAACGCACTCGAATGTCTTTATAGGAGTCCAGCAGGCACTGGAACTCAGCGAATCAGCGGTTAGTGGTAATCTGAAATAAGCAAGGCAATGGCAAAGTTCAAAGGCAAAGTAAAAATAATTCGAAGTCTACAAGATCCGGGCCAAGCGAAACTTAACCCGGCTCTAGGTGTGTGGATATTCGAAGTTTACAAGATCTGGGCCAAGGGAACTTAACCCGGCTCTAGGTGTGTGGATATTCGAAGTTCACAAGATCCGGGCCAAGTGGAACTTAACCCGGCTCTAGGTGTGTGGATATTCGAAGTTCACAAGATCCGGGCCAAGTGGAACTTAACCCGGCTCTAGGTGTGTGGATATTCGAAGTTTACAAGATCCGGGCCAAGGGAACTTAACCCGGCTCTAGGTGTGTGGATATTCGAAGTTCACAAGATCCGGGCCAAGTGGAACTTAACCGGCTCTAGGTGTGTGGATATTCGAAGTTCACAAGATCCGGGCCAAGTGGAACTTAACCCGGCTCTAGGTGTGTGGATATTCGAAGTTCACAAGATCCGGGCCAAGTGGAACTTAACCTGGCTCTAGGTGTGTGGATATTCGAAGTATACAAGATCCAGGCCAAGTGGAACTTAACCTGGCTCTAGGTGTGTGGATATTCGAAGTATACAAGATCTAGGACAAGGGAACTTAACTCGGCTCTAGGTGTGTGGATATTCGAAGTGTATAAGATACAGGCCAAGGGAACTCAACCCGGCTCTGACTATGTTAAAATTTGACATTGCTATGGACAAAAAATAAATTATGTAAGAAGCATACGACCGAATAACAAGTTATTCCCTCGGAGGCTCGGGGACTAGGGTCTATGTCTACAAGTGCTCAGTTATGCAAGGTATCAACAACAGAGGAAAAGAGTTACCTCCATCATCCGGCTAGCTAAAGAGATAGCCTTGGTAGCGGAGTTCATCTGTGCGCTGAACTCGGCTGGGCCGAACTTCTCCGGCAGATCATCTTGTGGGTCGATGAATTCTGTGTTAGTCTAGTTCTTCACATACTCAAGGAGCAGTGGACTGTAACTTTCACCACTAGGAGAGTAGTTCGCCACAAGACCTTTGACATGGGCCTCTCGCCTGGCGGATTGCGCCGCGGAGGGGCTGGTATGCAGAACCAACTGCCTGCTTCCCTCTGACCTGGAGGCGGTAGACCCAGATGAAATCCCTTTAGCTGACCCGGAAGCCTTCTTGAGCTTGCCGGATGAAGATTGAGGAGCTGGCTGGAAGATATCTGCGACTGAGGGAGTTGACCCGAAGGGAGCTGACGGGGCTTTCCTCTTCGGAGGCTTGGTGGAGGTTTGGCTGCCGCTGTTGGTGCTGGTGCTGCTGTTGTTGCTGCTGTTGCTATTGGTGCTGCTGGTGATGCTGCTGCTGTTGGTGCTGATGCTAGAAACATGAGGACAGAAGAACTTGTTAGGGGCGGTGCCGATGAAACTGGCACCTCATGACTTGGCGCTGAGGCCGAAGAACTGGGGAGATCCGACATCGCCGTATCCAGAGCCGCCCCGCTACCCCCGCGCCGACATTGCCCTCCTCATGACAATGTGGGCTCTGGTCAGGCGCAGCCGCGGAGCCCTCTTGAATAGGGCTGAGCGGGTGAGTATCGTCATTGCGGGGGGGGGGGGGGGGGGGGGGGGAAGAAGGGATGCTCCGGATTGGGGAGGCTATGCCGGAGCCGCTCTGAAGGATGACCCTAGGAGCTCTGAAAAGAAGAAAAGCACCAAGTCAAAAAGAGAGGGAACCAATAAGAGACAAAGGCAAGCAAAGGAAAAATCCCCAACTACAAGTGCAAAAGGACTTACTCATCCGCGGTTGGAGGAGCCCGAGGTTTGGGAGCCCTCCGGACCATGCTCTTGGCGGCCGGCTTAGACGAGGCTTTCACCCTAGACTTCTTCTGGCTCTTCTTGGGCGGCGGCGCCTCCGAAGCTGCGGCCGAGGCAGCCGCGCACTTCTGGGAAGAAGCAGGGGCCGGACCACCAGTGGCGAGGGGAGGAACCTCGTGGAACTGACCGTCCAGGTTAGCTGAAGATTCAGACATAACCAGATGCGCGTAAGAGATGGGAACCGGGTCAAGTACCTCCAGGACCTCAATGTCTGAGTCATCGTCGTCTGGCCAATCCCTTAGGGAAGAGGCCTTACCAGCGCTGCGTTTGACGACGTCTGGGGTAGGCAGGAAGCTCTCCGGATCAGGCTCCTCCTCATCCTCCTCCGTGCGGTCCGGCAACCACTTGCTCGCCAGCCTCCAGTGGCTGCTGGAGGAATCTCTAAAAACAAGACAACAATTGACAAGTTACAAAAGTGAACCGACATACGGAGAAGATCCAGAGAACAGGAAAACGTAAGTTTACCTTTGGAGGAGGGTTGTCCCGGGTGAAGGGCTCAAGTCCCCACTCCCAATCCTCAGTGAACTCCTTCTCCACATTGAAAATGGATTTAACCCGGCGGTAAACCGCCAAGTTATCTAGTTCGATAGATGAAGTCCGGTGGGGGTCGAGAGGGCCGCTCAAGTAGCAGATCTTGTGGGCTCGTTTCTGAAGGGGGGAAACCCGACTGCAGACAAAAGTGATCATGATGTCCTTCCCCCCAGAGCTCCTCCTTGAGAAGCTCCTTGATCCGGTGCTCCACCTGATTCGCCAGGGCCTTGGGTCACTTGGGAATGCTCTCCCAAAGCAAGGTATTTGGAGGGCCAAGCTTAAAGGGGAGGAGCCGGATTAAGTCCTCGTTGGTGGTGTTCCGGACATAGAAGAAAGTCCGGGCCCAGCCCTTGCAGGATTCGAGTCCGGTGACCCGGGGGAATGCGAAGGTCTTGCGAGGAGATATGGAGGCAGCCCACATTGGGTCAAATGTTTGTCCTCTGGAGCAAGCTCCTTATCCGGAACCACGTTCCTTCGAATACCAAAGAACTTGATCCAAAGTTCCTTGGTTGGCCAGAGGCCAATGTACCCTTCAATGCCAGAAGCAAAGGAGGACAAAGAAGTGATAGCATTGGCGGGAGATGATGCGGTTGCAGTTTGTAAGTGGAAATGAAATCTAAAAAGAAATTGGAGGTGGGGAGGCCGAAGCCGCGCTGCAAATGCGAAAGGAAAACAACATATTCTCCAGGATTGGGGGAAGGATAGGTCTCGCTGGAGGCGAGACGACAGGCGACGCCGGCGGGAATGCGGCGCGTGACATGAAGCCAGTCCAAATCGTCCTCGCGGATGATAGAACCATCCCAGCAGCCGCGCTCGCGGCCCTCTGCTCCTTCCTCCTGCTGCGCCACCACGGCTGCTTCCTCCTCTGTCATGGTGGATTCGAGATCCTCGAGAGAGAAATCAGAGTAGAGGTAACCACAGGAGGGGAAATGGGAAGCGCAAGGCCCCGTGATGGAGATCTTGAGTGGAAACGGCGGCGCATGCACAAGATGCTGCCTGTGCGCGGTCGCGATGGCGCTGATGCAGCAAGAAACTGGCGGTGGCGGCAAGGCTACAGCGAGATAGAAATGAGGTTGTGAAGCACAGAGAAAATGGGGAACTTTCGCAGGGGTTGCCCTAGGACCCCTACTTAACCGCGCAATGGGCACGTAGTGGGATCCTCTGCGGTTGCCACACCGCGCACAACAGGCGTGTACATGGCTGGATAAGCCAATCAGAGCGTGGCCACAACAAGGGCCAGAGGGGCAAAGGATCCCATGACACGATGTAATGTTACAGTTAACAAGGTGCCGCAGTGAAGGGACGTGCACAACAGTTATTCCTGACTTTGCGACAGTAACCGGCGCATTAAATGCGCGAGGCCCTTAAAATGAGGCAAAATGATGATTACCCTCCACGTAGGATGTGGGGAAGCGTACAAGGGAAGGAAAGGTAACCCGGATAAGCGAGCAAAAGATCCGGCCAACGAGGAATAACTCGGAATGAGCCAAGGGATCGCAAGAGGAAAAACTCGGAATGAGCCAAGGGATCGCAAGAGGGTTACGGGGTAACTCAGCCAAAGAGGCAAAGATCCGGATATGGGAACCTGCTGTGGCCTTAACAACCAAAAGTTGCTAAGACTACACCAGCTTCGGGGACTAATGTTGGGGGGATACCCCTGGGTAGGGTAACACCGGGGTATAAGGGACGAGTTAGCTGGGGTACGGCACGGTCAAAGCAAGTGCTGACCGGGTCACCTCAAGGCAGGCCGAACCATGGAGTGACCCAGCCCATGGAGCATCTCCTAGACTATGGTCCAGCCGGCATAAAATATATGCTGGACATGTTTATCTAACTGTTTTGCAGGTAACTTGATAAGCCGGATTAGCTATATGCTAGCCGGACTATCTCGTGGCTTCCAAGAGAAGGAATCCCCCGCTGGTCAAAAGGTGGCTTTATTAGCTGTAGCATGAGCGAAGCAAAGTAAATAAGAGGACCAGCGGGTCAGGGGCGACCAAGGTGACGCGGGCAATGCCAGATGACATAGCCCGTGTCTGGTGACGCTTAAATACAAAGATTACATAGTGGGTTAGGTCCAAAGCTCGGACGATGATGGGGATATGCCAAGTGGGGTGTACCCAGCAGGACATTCCGATTGGGCCAAAAGGTCTCACGAATGGGTCTGCGTGACGGCGACTAGAACGCGACTAAGATGAAGGCCCGATGACTGGCGACTGGAGGCCCAGGTGCATACCAGAAGCCTAGTTGGATTAGGTCAAAGCCTCCGAGTCCATATCTTGTTCGGTTGCAACTTGTAAAACCCTAGCGAGGTGCCTCATATATAAACCTCCCTAGGGTACCCTCAGAACTTACGTTCCATCATACACCCTTCAAGCGACTCGCTGCTTAGACGCCGACCTCGCCCTCTTGTAACTCGCTCTCCAATAATCTAATCTAGCAGGAGTAGGTCATTACCCTCCGGGGGGCCGAACTTGGATAAATCCATGTGCATCCGCCCCCATCTCACACCGTAGATGGCAGCTAGCTCTCGCCTTGATTCAATCAATCGCTGCCTACTGCAGTGACTGCCGTGGTCATTTCCACGACAGTGGCGCCCACCGTGGGGCCTAGCAGGAGTGGCCTGAGTTCTGTGGCGAGACCTATTCGCCGATCGATCGGCCGCTCGCCACCGACCGCATGATCTCCATCGGCGGGATCTTATAGATCCTGCCCAGCAGCTACATCCTGGCGTCATGCCTGGTCACTCACGGCGCGGTGATGCCGGTCGGCTCCATCAACCTCTTCGCTGGCTTCACCGGTGCGGTCGACCCAACTGCAACGGTGATCGTTGGCGGATCATCGACGCAACGCGATCTGCTCTCAGAGGAGCAGGTCCGCTCCATCAGGAGCCTCGTCACCGAGTATGACTTGGCCGCCAGCAACGTGGCCGAGACCAACACCGCCATGAACGACGAGGCCCTAAACGACGATGCCGACTCCGCGACCCCTGCCTCGGTCGACGGATCTATCACCGCGGCATCACGAGAGGACTCCATCACGCGAGTCTCCAACCCAGAGGATTTCGAGGACTCCTCCATCCTCGGAATCTTTGACTCTGATTCTGGCTTGGAGTCACCTGAAGACTTCCGTGCCAGATCCAATCGCTTCAACACGATCTACATGGCAGGCAGCACGACCACCCTGCCAGATCCATTCTCCACACCAATCCCGCCGACTGCCACGGCCACAGAGGTGGAGGAGGCCCACCTGCGTCTCGTGGAGGTGCAGCGCAATGAGCTCTCCGAGCGCGAGAAATATCGCCTCGAGCGGGAAAAGGCCCGGGAGTTATCGCTCTATCACCAGCGCCACATCAGGACCCGCCTGAACTCCAATGTCCAGGGCCGCGTCCTGAACTTCAACGACGAAGGTGACCATGCACGCGCGACCGAGCGCGAGTACTGCGAGAATGCGCCACCAGGTGGAAGCAACCGACCACCACCCGGCGCACCGGCGACCAGAGCCCCTCCACCACCCATCGGCCGCGCACCCCCGCTGGACCAACCGCGGATCATCATCTTGCCACAAGCCCGCGACGTCAAAGGACTCCCACTCTACTCCACCCCGATGGACAACGTTGTCGCGGCCGACGCCGCGGTCGCCAACCTCGATGTCTAGGGAGACGGCACATTCCAGATCCAGTACTCCAAGGCCCTACTCGCCAGGGCCGTCGAGCAGCAAGCGGTGGGAGTCGACCCGCGGGGTCGGATGTATTCCCGCTCCTCAGCAAGCAGGGTGGCCTCAAGCGGCCACCCTACCATCGCCAATGCCGTGACATGCCCACCACCGCTGCCACTAGTGAACCAGCCGCGGGTCGCCAAGCCCGCACTCTCCACCAACGAACCGCGACCGGTGAACAACACGGTCGCCGCCAACGGGCAGCCAATCGACGCTCGCACGCACATCCTCAACAACCAGGCCTGGCAGGCGCGCCAGCCCAACGACTTGAGGCACACCCTTAGTAATCGCGGCGACCCCGATCCAAGGGGCTCGCTTAGCCGAGTCGGCCCCTAATGCTTTGGGCCTATGATCAGAGGGGAAAAGTACCCCGCCAACTTCAAGGCGCCCAAAGAGATCGAAAAGTACGATCCGATGTACGACCCAGCAGTGTGGCTGGACACATACCTCATGGCGATGGGAACCGCCGGTCACACCGACCTGCTCGCCGCTCGCTACCTCCCCCTGATGATGGAGGGTGCGACTCGACAATGGATAAACACCCTCCCCGCTGATAGCATTGACTCCTAGGAGGAAATGCGGGATGCCTTCGTTAGGCACTTCGAGGGCTCCTACACCCGCGCCACCACCATAGAAGACCTGGAGCGGTGCATCCAGGGACAACGCGAGTCGACCCGCCACTAGATCCAAAGGTGGCAAGAACTATGGATTAATGCTTCCGGCATCCACCCGGACACGGTGATACATTGTTTCAAGAACGCATGCCGGTACGAACCCCTGGTCGCTAAGATCAAGCGGGTCTATTGGACGCTCGACAACATCCCCGACCTCCAAGACTTCGACGATGATTCAGGAGGAAGACGTCGCACCGGCGGACACAACAGCAGACGACAGCGCGACATGCGCTACAGCAACACCCGCATCACCGGCAAGCGCCGCACGGACATGCGGGTCGAATTTGTCGCCAACGCGGGCTATGGCTAATGCGACCCAAAGAGCTACCACCGCGACAGAGGAAATTGCCGCGATAGCGGAAACTACCGCGCCAACAACGCTGTGAGGCCGAAATTCGACCCCGCCGCCCTGCTCAACCAGCCCTGCATCTACCACAACAGGGAGGGGAAACCCGCCACCCACACCACCGCGGACTGCCACTCTCTCAAAGAGATCGAAAAGGCAAGGCGAGCAAGGGAAGACCCCAACAACAACCCACCTCAGGACAATAGAAACGCCGACGGCTTCGGCAACACCGTCGGCTCGCTACACACCTTCACCGGACTCGGCACCAAGCGCGAGAGGAAGGTGCTCGCCCGTGCAGTCGCCGTCAATGCGGTGACACAGGTCGACATCCCACGCTTCCTCAACTGGTCCGAGCAGAGCATCACTTGGAGTCGCCAGGACCACGCTCCCAAAATCGAGTATCCAGGGCGTGTCGCCCTGGTAGTCAGGCCCAAAGTGGCCGATTATTGGCTACCCAAGACATTGATGGACGGCGGGAGCTCCATCAACATCATGTATCTGGACATGTTCAAAAGGCTACAACTCTTGGAGTCAGCAATCCAGCCGACCCTGACAACCTTCCACGACATCGTCCCTGGTCGGAAGGCATACCCGATCGGAAATGTGACGTTATCGGTCACCTTCGGCACACCGGCAAACTACCGCACCGAGCAAATCGAGTTCGAGCTGGTGAACTTCCGCAGCCCCTACCACTGCGTCCTGGGACGCCAAACGTTTGCCAAATTTATGGCGACCCCCCACTACGCGTACAACATGATGAAGCTCCCAAGGCCGAGCGGCATCATCACCGTCCACGGCGACCCTGATATGGCCGTGGAATGCAAGGACAAAGTCGCTGAGCTCGCCGACACCGTCATTGCCGTGGAAACTAACCATGCGGAGGAGCTCGCGAAATACGCGGGCAACATCAATAAGGATGACCCCACCATACTGAAGAAGCCAACTGCCGCGAACTCCATGTTCGAGGCAACCACGCATACCCGCACCGTCGAGCTCGTCCTGGGCGACTCTAGCCAGACGGTCACCATTGGGGCGCATATGAGCCCCGCATAGGAAAGCACGCTCATCGTGTTCCTCTGTGAGAACCACGACATCTTCGCCTGGAAACCTTCCGACATGCCAGGTGTCCCGAGGGAACTCGCTGAGCACAAACTACACGCCAACCCCAAAGTGCGACCGGTAAAGCAGTCGCTGCGGCCCTTCAATGAAGAGCGCCGCCGAGCAATCACCGAAGAAGTGCAACGCTTGTTAGCCGCAGGCATCATTCGGCCAATAAAACACTCCAAGTGGCTGGCGAACCCAGTCCTGGTCCTGAAAAAGAACAACACTTGGAGAATGTGCATCGACTACACCAACCGCAACAGCGCCTGCCTGAAGGAGGAGTTCGTCCTACCGCGCATCGATATCATCAACTCGACCACGGGATTGGAGTCGCTGTGCTTCCTCGATGCTTACTCTGGTTACAACCAGATCAACATGGCGGTCGAGGATGAGGAGAAGACTGCGTTCATCATGCCATTCGGCGCCTTCTGCTACACGGCCATGACGTTCGGCCTCAAGAACACCGGCGCAACATACCAAAGATGCATGCATGAGTGCCTCGCGAGCCAAATTGGCCGCAACATTCATGTCTACATCGATGATGTGGTGGTAAAATCCACCCGCCAGGACGACCTGCTCGCCAACCTAGCCGAAACCTTCACAAATCTGCAGAGGTACAACATCAAGCTGAACCCAGGAAAGTGCACCTTCGGCGTCCTCACCGGATAGCTACTGGGATATGTAGTCTCCAAGCGAGGCATTGAAGCCAACCCCACCAAGATCGACACCATCGCATGACTCAGAAAACCCGAGTGCCTGCACGACGTCCTGAAGCTGGCCGGGCGAGTCGTGGCTCTCAGTCGCTTCATTCCCTGACTAGGCGAGAAGGCCATGCCTCTTTATCGCCTGATGTGCAAGAACCCCACATTCCAATGGGATGCGGAGGCGGACAACGCACTCAAAGCACTCAAAGAAGTGCTACTCGCGACTCCACTACTCGCCGCACCAGTCGACAAAGAGCCCATGCTCGTCTACATGGCAGCCTCCAATCGAGTTGTCAGCACTGTAATGGTCGTCGAACGGCCAGAGGAGGGCAAGGAGCGCCCCGTTCAGCGGCCCATCTACTACATCAGCGAAGTCCTAACGGACTCACGACGGCGCTACCCGCAGTACCAGAAACTGGTGTACGCGGTATTCCGAGCTCAACTGCAACTCCCCCACTATTTCCAAGAGAACCCAATAACGGTGGTCTCATCCGCACCACTTTAAGACATAATACGGAATCGCGAGGCGACTGGGTGAGTCACCAAGTGGGCCATCGAAATCGGTGTCCACAATATTAAATACGAGCCCCGCAAAGCAATCAAATCACAAGCCCTAGCAGATTTCATCGCAGATTGGGAAGAAGCGCAGCAGCCGAAGAAGCTACCATATCTCCACTACTGGTCGCTACACTTTGATGGCTCGAAAAACACCGACGAAGCAGGAGCCGGGGTCATACTGACCTCCACCAAAGGGGACACGCTCCGATACGTGCTCCACCTCAACTTCAAGCCCTGCACCAACAACATGGCAGAATACGAGGCCCTCCTTCATGGCATGCGGGCAGCCAAGGAAATGAACATCAACCACCTATGGTGCTATGGCGACTCTGACCTAGTCGCCGGCCAGGTCACTAGAACATGCGATGCCGTCTCTCCAACAATGATCGCGTACCGCCAAGCGGTAGACCAGCTGGGAGGACACTTTGACGGCTATTCCATTGAATGGATCGACTGACGCAAGAATGAGGAGGCAGGCGCCCTTTCCCGCATCGGGTCGGCCCAACAAGCGCCACCAGCAGGCGTCTTCCTCGACATCATTCACAAACCTTCGGTCAGCCCACCAAAGGAGATCGTTGTCGGGATACCACTGCAACCAAAGCCGGCCCTAGTCGCCATGGTTGTGGAACCTAGCGACTGGACAACACCATACGTCGCCTTCCTCGAGCACAAGATCCTCCCAAGCAACAAGACGGAGGGGCGAATGATCGCGCGCCGCTGCAAATCCTTCGTCATCATCAACGGCGAGCTACACAAACGCAGCGTGACCGGCGTGTTCCAGTGCTGTGTATAGCCAGAAGAAGGCCGCAAGATCCTCTAGGACATTCACGCCGGCGACTGCGGCCATCACGCTAGCGCCAAGTCGCTGGTCGCCAAGGCCATGCGGCACAACTTCTACTGGCCAACCGCGCACACCGACGCCACGAACATCGTCTAGCGATGCGTCGGGTGCCAAAAGTACGCCAACCAGACGCACCTCCCTGGTTCAGCACTCAAGACCATCCCCATCACATGGCCATTCACCGTATGGGGCATGGACATGGTAGGCCCATTCAAGAAGGCCCCATCCGGCTTCACCCACCTCCTGGTCGCGGTCGAGAAGTTCACCAAGTGGGTCGAGGCCAAGCCAATCAAAAAGTGCGACGGCAAGACCGCCACCAAGTTCCTACGCGAGCTCATCTACCAGTACGGCTACCCGCACAGCATAATAACGGACAACGGCACCAACTTCGCCAAAGGGGCCATGGCGGAATTCTGCGAAGAGCACGGCATACAACTCGACCTCGCCTCAGTCGCCCACCCGGAGTCGAACGGCCAAGCAGAACGCGCCAACCAGAGCGTCCTCCACGGGCTCAAGCCACGACTCCAGGTGCCCCTCCAGCTCACCCCAGGATGCTGGGTCGAAGAGCTCCCTTTAGTCATATGGGGGATCCGCACGTCCATCAATCGCTCCACCGGGTTCACACCCTTCTTCATGGTGTACAACACAGAAGCCATAATGCCAACAGACCTGGAGCACGACTCACCTCGAGTCGCCAATTACGTCGAGGCGACAAACGAGACCGCACGCCAAGACAGTATCGACCAAATCGACGAGGCGCGCGACCTGGCTCACTCCCGCACCGCCATTTACCAGCAAGGACTCCGCCGCTACCATAGCCGCCGAGTCCAGACTCGCACCTTCCAGGAGGGCGACCTGGTCCTACGACTAGCTCAAGACAAGAAGGGCATGCACAAACTCTCCCCCCCCATGGGAGGGGCCGTTCGCCATAGGGCGAGTCCTCGGTAATGACGCCTATTACCTCATCGACATACGAGGCGTCGGCCAGCTCGAGGTTGGGAGGCCATGGAATGTAAACCTCCTCAGGAAGTTCTATACATAGAACCGAAACATGTACTCAGTTGACATATATAATAAAATTCATTCGGTTCACAAAATTGTGTTTGCTCGCTGCATCCTTGTGCCACTCACACTCGTACAATCAGCAGTATGCTACCCACGGAAGTCAACCCTTGGTCGAGCGACTGGCATGGCTAAGTAGTGCGGACCAAGTGCACCAAAAATACTCGGGCCTTGGGACGTCCACGAAAACGCCAACCCGGAGCCACCATCAGAGTCGCCTAGCCCGACTAGCCTACCAGGCCAAGACGACCGGTATACGCTTCTTACATCAACCTGTCCTTCCCATCCTCGCGCAAAGCGACTCGAGCGGTTAAGTACCACGCACGGGGATTCCGTAATAATGGAACCCTCACGTGGCTCGGGAACACACAAAGTATGAGAGCTACCTTGGACTCGCCCAGCGACCGTCTCTCCGAGCCGGGGGAAGAGACGCGTTACAAACAACGCATTAGCAACCTACAACAGGAACGCGCCCTATATGGCTAAGAATTACACTTGGGGACTCGCCTACAAACAACACCAGTCGCGTTCAGGGACTTGCCCCTTCAGGAGACGCAAAGGATACACAAAACACAATAAAAGAAAACACATATGTATACAATCAAGATATACCCCATTAAAGGGCGGACGCGCTCGGGGACTCGCTCAACAAAAAATAAAATACGTCACACAGTCACGGTCGCATTACGAGTTGATTGACTCCTCTTACTCAAAATATTGTTCACATTACAGAAGTCGCCACTTGGCATACATTACAAACTGCCCAAACGATACTATCTATTCTGCAGGTCCTAACGAAGAAGCACCACCACCTCCCTTGACACGAACAAAAGGCTGCCACGGGTTCGTCGGGTAGGTCGTCAGCGACTTCGACAACACCGACCAGAAGGGTTGCTCCGACTTCATATCGCGATGCTCCGGCTTGGGGTCGCTAGACGCTAATACCGTTTCCTGGTATGGTAGAAGATCCCCCATCGCCAACACCCGATCAGCAAAAGGGGCGGCCTTGGCAGTCAGCTTCAGCACCTCTGACATCTCCACCGTGCCAGTCGCCGAAGGGTAGCCGCTGGTGCCGTCGTCGAGGTTGAAATCGTTGGGGAAGTGGGCGAGACCCAAGCTCAATGCCGTGGTGGCCCCGCGCCTGAAAGCCGAGCGTGCCATCCACTCCACGACGACGTGCGCCTCCTCCAAATAGCGCCACACTTTTGTAAGCCCCCCGGGAATAACCTCGGTGGGGGACATTCCTTGAAGGACCGCTTGGACGCACAATGCCGAAGCCGTGGCCTCGTTCACCATGGCAGTCACGCACTGTGAGGCGTTGAAAGTCTAAACCATCGGGTCACTTTGCCCTATCACAGCTGAAAAATCAGACGTCAGTGACACTATGGACCTCCCCAATCGGGGATTCGCCAAACGTGTTAAGCAAAAGACGGAGACTCACCAAGCAGCTTGGGGCAGTTCTCCGTGACATGCTTCTCCAAGGTGGCATGATCATTCTGCAGCCCCACGATGATCGAGTCCGTGGCCTTGCGCTCCTCTTTAGCCGCAGCAACCGCAGCCCTCGCTCGATCCTCAGATGAAATTGAGGCCGCTTTTGCCTCCTCTAATTCCTGGATCAGCGAGGCAATTCGCCCATTCGCCGTGTCCAGCTCGGTAACTGGAACATACCCTTCACGGGCCTTGGAAATTGCAGCTAGAAGACCATCTGAAAAGGAAAGAGACAAATCATCAACACTCCACACACCAACAGGTCACAGCCGAAAAAGAAAAAGAAAAAGAAAAAGAAGCAAGTACTTACCAACAGCCTCCTGGAGTCGCCGGTTCGCTTCCTGCGCCACACGCAGATCCTGCTCCAAACGCTCCCTTGCGGCCTGTCGATCGGTCGACTCCCTCTGCAAGCCTTGCAAAAGCAACAAAACTCAGTACTTAGCAAGAACTATATTCAGTTCCTAGCCACTGACATTCAGCGACTAAGAACTCGAGGACTGGAGAGTAGAAAGAAATTCAGTTCCTAGCCGCTGAAATTCAGCGACTAGGATCTCGGGGACTGGAGAGTAGAAGAAAGCCACTACCTAGCCGCTGAAATTCAGCAGCTAGGAACTCGAGGACTGGACGTACCTGAATGGTGGCGCCAAGCATCTTGTGGAGTTCTCTGGCGTCAGTCGACGAGATCGTGAAGGAAGTGCGCCCACAACGGGACCCAATCTCTTCATCGACGATCTCCGGGCTCTATGGAGACTGGTTGTCCGCCACGCCTGGAACCCCCCTAGCCATGAAGCGCGGGAATGTTACCGATGCCCTAGCCGGGGCACTAGTCGTTAGAGCCGGCGCTTCCGTCGCAGGTGCGACCATGACTGGCTCCGACCGCGCCGCCACCACTTCTTCAGCAACTGCAGCGAGATCAGACTCCTTGGCGCTATCCATCACCACGACATCGTCGGCACTCCCCTTCTGCCTCTTCGTGCCTTCCGCGGTTGCCGCATCTCCGACATGTTTCCTTTTCTTGGGGAGGTCACCCTCTCCCATGGTGGCAACTGGCAGAATCTTCGCCACTGAAGGACGGCCAATCTTCTCGGCCCCAGATCTGCCAAAACTTCCATAGTCAGCATAATGAAAATACAAAAATGAGACACGACTCGGAATGGAAAAGCCAATACTTACTTAGCGACTAGAAGAACGTGCATCCCGATGCTGATGTGGGCGGGCTTGTCTAGCTCTAGGCCCAGCTTGCGCGTGAGACCCCTTTCAAACTAAGAACAACCACCAATGAGTATCGAACAAAACGACTACAGGTTACATTGCAGATATGGCGACTAGGAGGAAAACTTATTGTGGGGGCTTCGTTCTTCACGGGAGTATACGGAGTGAGCCCGACCGATACGATGGTGAACTCCGTGTCAGTGATCTTCTTCAGGGTGGCCTTGTAATCCTCGGTCTCCCACAACTCTTTGCTGGTTCAGGCGGGATCGTGTTTCCCGCTATACTCATACATCCAATGCGGCCGAGCCACTAGCGGAACCAGACGCCGCCCGAGCCAGCAGTTGTAGAGGTTGATCGAAGTCAACCCCTAGTCCTTCAACCTCAGGATCTGGTTCATCATCTCCGTGATGGCCATCTTCTGGTCTTCAGGGAGCTTCTTCGGTGCCAGCCGGCGAGGCTCGCTCCTTTCAGCGACGAACTCGGGGAGCGCCACCTCGCTAGAGGGAGTGGATTCCTTCACATAGAACTATCTCTTCTTCCACTCGCTCGCGGCTTTCTTCGGTAGAAGGAGCTTGACAAAGTTGGCATTTGGCTTCAATTGGAACGTGACGCCGCCAGCCACCAGTATCAAGCCGCTGGACGCCTCGCGCCCGATGCGGCCGTGGAAGAGCTCCAGCCACAGTGGGAAATACGGCCTGCCGCCGAGGTAGCACTCGCAGAAGGCGACGAAGATCGCCAGCTGTTCGATGCTGTGCGGGCCAAGATCCGACGGCTTGATTGCATAATACGCACAGAAGCGCCGGAAGAAGAGCGAGGTGGGAAACCCCAAACCTCTCTCTAGGTGGTTGGGGAAACAAATGAATTCGCCGGCTCGTGGTTTCGGCTCGGTCTCGGAGGGAGGGGGAACCCGCCAGTTCTCCTTATGGAGGACTCCGGCGTCCTCGAAGGACTTTAGCTGGGCCGTGGTGCACTTGGATTTCCCCCATGAACCTTTGGGAGGTGCCATTAGGAAGGATGTGGAGTCGCTCGGTGCGGAAGGATCGGATTGAAGGAAGACAGAAAGAATGAATGTGAGAGAATGAAGAATGCGGGGAAGGATCTACAGAGCTGATTCGCCACTCCCTTTATAGAGGAGCGCTACCCGCCAAATTCGGGGTAGCCGTTACCTACGGTAATTACGCCGAAGTTACCGTTGGAGTATCCAACGGGTAGTTTGACCAGGTTGACGGTCCAACTCCTCCATTCCACTCACGGGCAACTAGCCCTGTCCACTTGCTAAAGCAGCGACTTGGCAGCTGTGACATTCGCCGGAGCGGCAACTAGGAGCCTGGGGAAAATTTCCCTGGTTTTAGTGGAGTCCACCGCCGATTCGACTGGGCGTCCAAATTGGACTCGCCTACTCCGACTGCCAACTAACCACCTGCGTCTGATTCAATGGTGGCCTTGGGGACTACTGATGGGGATATGCCAAGTGGGGTGTACCTAGCAGGACGTTCCGATTGGGCCAAAAGGTCTCACGAATGGGTCTATGTGACGGCGACTGGAACGCGACTAAGATGAAGGCCCGGTGACTGGCGACTGGAGGCCCAAGTGCATACCATAAGCCTAGTTGGATTAGGTCAAAGCCTCTGAGTCCATATCTTGTTCGGTTGCAACTTGTAAAACCCTAGCGAGGTGCCTCATATATAAACCTCCCTAGGGTACCCCCAGGACTTATGTTCCATCATACACCCCCTCAAGAAACTCGCTGCTTAGACGCCGAGCTCACCCTCTTGTAACTCGCTCTCTAATAATCTAATCTAGTAGGAGTAGGTCATTACCCTCCGGGGGGCCGAACCTGGATAAATACATGTGCATCCGCCCCATCTCGCACCGCAGATGGCCGCCAACTCGCGCCCCCGATTCAATCAATCGCTGCCTACTGCAGCGACTTCCATGGTCATTTCCACGATAGACGAGCCGTTAAAGAGAATAAAGAAGCATCTAGCTTTAGGCGAGGAGCATATTCGCAGAATATGCTGCCATGTGTGCCCTAGAATTGTAACCCGGGCTCCCCTATATAAGGAGCACCGGGGCCTCCATAGAAGGGGATCGATCATTTTCTCTGTCTAAGGTAGAACTCAAGAGCTAGTTGGTAGGGAGTAAGAGACATAGTCTCCTTCTTGCTGAGAGCTTGAAGAGCGTTTGTAAACACCATTGATAGAGAGAATACAAGAACATCTGTGCGTGGAATCACCATGGTCTCCCTCTCTGGATTCCCCTAGCACTCATTGGCCCTATCTTTAGCCTATCCATGACATCTGTCGTGCCACCACCACAACATTGTTGTTGATGACGTTTTCGTTTGGTGAGTCAAAGAGAGATGATGGAGTCGATGTGGTGGCTATAGCAGCCACCTCACGAGAACTATCTTCATCCTCTTCATCTTCACTTGTAGAGGAATATTCTTCTTGTGCCACCAAGACAATCTTGGGTTGCTTCTTGTAAGGGCCATTCTTCTTGATAAATGGCTTTTTCTTAGGTGCCTTGGATTTTTCTTTAAGGATGAGCCTGCCACCATTGTCTTCTCTATTTTGATATGGACACTCAGCCACAAAGTGTATCCTATCTCCACAATTGTAGCATGTTCTCAGTTTTGGGCCATTTTCTCTTCTTCCACTTGACCCATTCTTGCGCTCGAGATCTGACTTGGCCTTGGCTGGATCCTTCCAAAAGTTCCTTGCATAGAACGCCATGTACTCACCATGAGCATGCTTGAATTCATCGGGGCAGTCCATGGAGGCACCCTCGAAAGCTCTTTCGTCCTCATCTTGATCAACAACATTTGCCTTTAGAGCAACATTGACCCCTTTTTGCATTCCAATGGCACGGGCACGGGCATCTTCCGTGTTCTTAGTTGCAACCTTGAATGATGCCATTTCTTGCATGACTTCATTGGACATCATTTGATGATAGTTGTGTCTACCTTGCAAGCTCTTCAGGTCCGTTGGCTCAAAAGGCATTAGAGCACTCATGTATTTCCTTTTTATCCAAGCATCATCTATGTGAGTAGCTCCATGCTTTCTAAAAGTTGTTGCGATGCCCTTGAGTCTTCTATACATGTCTTCATGGTTTTCACCATCCAACATGTAGAATCCTTCAGCTTCATTACTAAGGGCATCATACCTATTCCTTCTCATGCTTTCATTTCCAATAAAGAGGTCGGTGAGAGCATCCCAAGATTCTTTAGCTATGTTGAGATGTTCAATGTGGGGCATGTCCTTGGGACCCACTCTGAGCTGTATCATGTGGAGAGCTGTTGCATTCAATTGGCTATCCACAACTTCTCTTCTTGTCAAGTTGGTGTGATCTCCAATATGAAGACCCTCTTCGATAATCCTCCAAAGTTCAATAGAAGAGCTGCATACATGAGACTTCATTAAGAATTGCCATTGATTAAATGAAGATGCATTAAGCTTGGGTGGATCACCCCTATTGTTTATATGAGGATGAGGGATAGGTGTGTCGGGGGAATATAAGTGATGAACCTCACTATATTCCTCCTTATCACTTCCCTTCTTAGAGGCAGAACCATTATATTTTCACCTACCACTTCATCTTCCTTGGATCCGGTGTTAGCCTTATCCTTGGATGAGGGAGTGGCAGCCTCAGAGGAGGATGGAGATGGGGCTACGGATGATGTGAGGCGAGCAATCATTTGATGCATCTCCTCCATCTTGGTCTCAAAGGATTTCAACAAGGTTGTTTCCAACATCTTGAGGTCATCCATTATGACCTTGTCCACAGCCTCATTCCCATTCTCCTTGGTACCCATATTTCTCTTAGGCGGTTAAGCCCGAATAAAGAGCCGGGGCTCTGATACCAATTGGAATGGATCGTATGGGCACCTAGAGGGGGGGGGGGTGAATAGGTGGTAATTGAAATTTTAATGCTTTTTCAATTTTAGGCTTGACACAAAAGGTAAATTCTCTAGATAGACTATTAGTAAGAATTTCCCTATACGCAAACCTAACTACTAGCGAGTAAAAGGCGAGTGGAAAGAGGAACGAGTGAACTGTGTGAAGCACGTGGAGACACAGGATTTGTTTTACCGCAGTTCCTTCCTTGTTAAGGGAAGTACATCTGTGTTGGAGGGGTGGGCGGTACTAATACCACCACGCCACAATAGGCCTCACCCTGTTCTCCGATGGATCCCGCCACCAAAGGCCTAATTCACCTTTCCACTATAGGAACCCTTCGAGGCGGGAACCGGCACCTTTACACAACTAGTGGGGCACAACTCCACAACCAAATTGGAGGCTCCCGTAATGACAATAAGCTGCCACAAGAACAAGTTATCAATAACAAAACACAAGATCTAGATATTGAAAAGAATACTAGATCAGGGATTTATCCAAATGAATGGAGAGGAGTTGATGCACTTGATTCGTGATGATGATGTAGATTGTCTCCTCCTTCAATTCCCCCAAAGATCAAAGTCTTTAGGTGGTTGAAGTGGGAGATCGAGAGAGAGAGAGCTCTTGCAATGGGTCTGACACTTTTCGAATGAATCAAGAGTTCTGCCTGAAGGGGATGAAGTGGCTTTTATACCCCCTTCCCCAACTGAGCCGTTGGAGCCTTTGGGGGCCAGATTATCTGGCCCAAGTGAGGGCCGGATTATCCAGCCTGGGGAAAACTCCGCCCTAGACTCAAATTATACAGCAGATAAACCGCCCCCACCCAGAGCGACGCGTCGAGCCTGCCCTTGAGCGCCTCCTAGGGGCCGGATTATCCGGCCCCATGCGAAGGCCGGATTATCCGGCCAGGGAAGGAAAAACCGCCCCTGTTCGGATATTTTGGGAGAAATCCGAACTCACTCCGAGCGTCACACCTTGGATACCTTTGATCGTTATCTGGGGGCCGGATTATCTGGCCCCATGCGAAGGCTAGATTATCCGACCAGGGGAGGAAAAACCGCCCTTGTTCGGATTTTTCGGGAGAAAATCTGAACCCACTCCAAGCTCGCTCCTTGGCTCCCTTTGATTGATGAGTTAGGACGGATTATCCATCCCTTGGTTGGGAGGATAATCCGCCCCCAAACACCTGAACATTCCCTGCACACTTAGCACACATGAGGAAACTCCACGGTATTGTTATCTCACACTCAAAACACAGGGAACCATGAAATGTTCTTTCACCGATGATGGATAGATATACTCGGGGCCCTCTCAGTGATATCACATTGAAATATCTTGGAAGCAAGTGATGTGATCACTAGAATGTTATATCACGGGAACGAGAAAAGAGTGCATGTTGGTAACAAGATCAAACTAGGTATTTGGATACCGATGATCGAATCTCGGACATGTAATATATTGTGAGACAAAGGGATTTAGTTACAATGTTAAAGGTTCACACGATCACAAGAGTCATCGTTGAATGTGTGGGAGTCAGTACGGTTCTCTAGGTCCCGCTGCTGATTATTGATCAAAGAGGGGTCTCAATCATGTCTGCATTATTCGTGAACCGTAGGGTGACACACTTAAGGTACACCAACACCATTTGGAGCAAATATGTTTCAGATAAAGATTTAAGAAAGTGCTAGAATCATTTCGATGGAAACCAGAATTGTTTCGGGTGAAATTGTTGAAATTGGTTCTACATGTGATATTGAAATGTTGCAGGGGTTTAATGTGAATGTTTGTTAATTAAAGTAATTAAAAAAATTCTGAATAAAATAAATAAAATAGTTTTATGAAATGAGAGCTTGCGTTAAATTTGGTGGAAATTTAATGCATGTGAGTGGAAGTGTGAGTGGAGGCATATTTATGTGAGTGGAGCATCCACCACATGAATGATGGAAGAGGTGGGGGCACCACCATGGATGCCACGCCATGGCCCTTGGTTGCCCCCCTCTTCCTATAAAAGGCCCCCCTATCCTCCTCACAAAGCACACCTCCTCGTGAAGGATCTCTCTCCCCTCTAGTTATTCCCCATGGTCTCGGATTAGCGAGATACATGTTCCTGGTGGCTTTATCTGGAAAGGAGTTGTTGCTTCCGCTGCTTTGCTGGAGCGAGGGATGGAGATTGTCGGGGTACCGGACGTGTGTGCGATCACGGATGCACCGCTTCTTTGCGGTGCTAGACTTGGTGGTGCTGGACTTGCTGGAGCTGGATCTGATGGACGTACTGGAGCTGGACTTGCTGGACTTGCTGGACTTCATCACGATCTTGAGATCGGCAAGTGTACGACTACATCATCCATGAGTTCCATCTCGTTAACAAAGCTTTGTTGTCTTCGAGGGTAAGTTGTTTATGGATGTATATCCACCCGTTGCTTGTATCTAATAGATAGATCTTGGCGTATAGTTCCCATCATAGGAATTTTTTGTTTTCTATGCTGCGAACCCAACAGTGGTATGAGAGCCTGATCTATGCGTAGGTGCTTTGCACGGGTAGTACACATATGTTTATATGTGGGCGATGATGATCATGTTATTGCATCTTTCATGTATTTTGGATATTGGTGGCATAGTGGGATGAAGCGGCCCGAACCAACTTTACATGTCATCGCACATGAGACCGGTTCCACGACTGACATGCAATTAGTTTTGCATAAGTGGCTAGCGGGTGTCTGTCTCTCCTACTATAGTCAATATCTAATTTACAATGAGTTGATAATAACTTAGTTATCATCGTTGTGGTTCCATGTTCGTAGGTAAGACCAGTTCTATCTTCGAAAGCCCTAAGCCACGTAAAACTTGCAATGGATAAATTAGAGGCGTCTATTTTAGATTGTTGCTGGGCTAGTGTCATCATATGGTAATGTTATAAGTTGATGTATAGTAGATACCCTTACAACACACCTAACGTGTAAGTTCCATAGACCTTGGCCTTACACACAAAGGAATTATAGAGATCATACCACGATGCACATGATGGTGATCAAATGCATGGACCATATCATTCCACTTTACACATATGATGTTTGCATCTTATATTGCTAGTTTGGCATTTTTAGTAGCATTATAAGATGATCCCTCATTTAGATATCAAGAAAAAATGTGTTCTTCCTTAAGTACACATCGTTTATGTTTCGCCACTTCAAGCCATCGCGTGATGATCGGGTATACTTGAATCCACGATCATATTTCAGGTGTAAGACAGTTTTACACACACGAGTACTAAGGTTCTTACTTGGCGAGCCTAGCATGTACAGACATGGCCTCGGAACACGGATCGAGAGGTTAAGCATGAGTCATATAGTTGATATGATGCCCATATTGATGCTCGCCTTTGAAACTACACCGACTCACGTGATGATCGGACTTGGTATAGTGGATTTGGTTCATGTAATCACCAAAAAGACACGAGGGGTGTCGTTTTTGAGTGGGAGTTCATTTCTAATTTGGATTAGTCGAACTCAATTTGTCATAAACTAAATCTAAGTGAATTTTCATAATTTGTTGTAGTCATTAGCATCCGTTTACTACCTTATGCTTAGTTTTAATTGAGATAATAGAACTATAGAATTCTGGATATTTACTTTTCGAACTGGTATCATATTGTTTTGAATGTCAATTTTAGAAGTCCTATTGCAAACTTTCAGCAAACTCTATTTACTCCATGAAGTTTAATAAGTAATATTAAATGGATAGTAAGAATTCCAATGTTAGTATCTAAAGTATCATGTTTCCCTCCACGATTCTTGATATTCAAAAGTTAATTTTAATATCGAAGTTATCTAGGAGCTGAAAGAATTGTTTCAGAAGCCATCATGCATGGAAGATATTTTGATATATGAAACAATGTTTATGGTTGCAATATGATAGAGTATAATTTAGCAAAATACATGTTCTCACATTGTATGAGAATTTGCGAATGTTGGAGACGCTAGACGTCTTAATCTCCCAAAAGGTGGTGGGAACTGACATTATACTCACGATTCGTCCTTATAAGCCATAGTATCTTGATAATGAAAGTTGTCATGATATGGATGAATATAAGATGTAAGTAAAATGTTTACTACACTTAAAAGATTACTAAAGGATGGATTTTTGAAAGAACACCAAACATTTGATGATGATGATCTACTTCAAAGTGCAAGTCCAAAGGTATTAGTATTTTACTATACATGCTTTGTACTATGTGTCATATGTATGGCGCCACTGTTGATGTTGATAGATTCTTTTAAAAGGAAAAGGAAATGCTGAAAGAGAATCTTATAAAATATTTGGCAGAAAATAAAAGACTGGAAATGTCCAGCTAAGGTATATAGAAGATATGCATGTTATGGTTGTATTCTTTGCTTGTTAAACAATGTGGTTCTTGGGTATTGGATATCGAATTGGTTGGTCTGAAATATCATGCAGAGCGACACAATTCATGGACTACAATGGCCTAAGTAACTAGCAAAAGAATATGTGATGATGTTCATCGAAAACAAATAATATTTCTCATTGACATCAGAGCTTGCCTTCAAGATTTGTTTAAATAATTGTTATTTTTGTTCCGGTATTATGAGAACATTGGTTGTTCAAATAATTACTGTATTCCATAAAAGATGGATGAACTTTTACAAGTCTAGTTAGAGAAATCACATCCATAAAACTTATGCTAAAATGTCACAAGACAAATGATTGAAAGATCACTTACAAAGTGACATCGCCGTTTAAATGATATTGGAAAGAAAACATGAAGAAACTCCATGTTGATGGATTTTTGGAGTCTTTTGATTTTTGATCAATTGACGCTTGTGAAACTTTCCTCGAGATAAATGAAACTCCGTTCATAGGCCAAAGAGGAACAGATGACTAACTTATTGGAAATTGTGCATGATGATGTGCATAGTCCATTATATGTAGCAATGTGCGGTGCATCTTTTGACTTCATATACTTTCTATAGAAATTCGAGTGAATATATCCATATATTTACTTAAAAAGGAAGAAGTATGAAACATTTGAAAATTGTTCAAAGACTTTCAAGATGAAGTGGAAAATCATTGTAACAAGAAAATAAAGATTTTATGATTTAATCATAAAGGAAGATATTTGAGTTACAGGTTTAGCAAAACACCTAAGATTTCAGGAATTGTTCCATGAAATTTGCATTTCTCGATAAACCACAGGAGTATGGTATGTTCGAGAGATCAAATCAAACCTTGTTTGACATGGTAAGATCAAAGGTGTAATTTATAAAACTGCCACTATGTTTTAAAGATTAAATCTTTAGAGACTACCGCTTTTACACTAAAAAGAGTACCATCATGATCTGTTGAAATGACACCATATAAGTTATGGTTTGGGATAAAACCCGAATTGTCTTTTCTTAAATTTTGGTATGCTATGCATAAGTAAATGTTTACAACCAAAGTCAGATAACCATGTCTTTGTAGGTTATCCCAAAGAATTTGTTGGGTATTCCTTCATAACACCGAGAATAAAAGAGTTTGTCACTTGGAACGTTAAGTTTCCTAAGAAGGAATTTTTCGCGAAAAGTTAAGTGGGAGGTCAATAGAACTTTGATAAGGTTATTGAACCTTAGCTATATGTGCTAAGTAGCGCAGCGCCGAAAAGTGTTCTAGTGGCGACCACAATGCTCATGGCTCCCGTGATTACAAAGGTTATGATCTTGGAGATTAGAGTTCCTATTTGAACTGTATACATCGGGTAACAATCAAATAGTGAGATTTGATAAACAAGTCGTTATTGTTTTGACAATAATGAACCGACTGCATGCAAAGAAGTGATGATGGGCCCTGACTCCATAGAATGACTAGAAGTCATACAATCCGTCATAGTTTCCATACACGAGAAATCAAGCTTTTGAACTTGGAAGACCCTCCGAAAAGGCATGAAGCCTATCGGGCGTGTTTGGATCTATAAAGAAATATACATGGATGTTTCACATCTATGAAATAATCGACATGTCGAAAAGGAATTTACGACAATGTTCAAGGAGTTGACTATGACAAGATTTGATCTTTCATAGTGATATTTAGTATTGACGGATTAATCTAACAACCACCACATATAATTTGGTGTATGGTAGTTGAACTAACAAAACAATGTTCTTCTAATAGAATGGTTTCCTAGGACATATACAAGACACAGTCCGAAGGGTTTTGTTAATTCAAAGGGTGCTAAAAGGGCATTCAAACTTCAATAGTTGAAATGAGTATAGCGGAGTTGGAATCTTCACCGTGATGAAAATGTTAAAGAAGTTTAATTTCATCGGAGATGATGAAGATGCTTGCATTTGCAAGAAATTAAGTGGGAGCACTCAGACAAATTTACAATACATTATTCAGAGTACATGTTGTTGATTGGAAATGATGTATCTTTTATTGACACAGGTTAAGAATTTCATTTTGATGAAAGACTTGGGCAAAACCAGAATATTCGCCATCAATGTCTATATGGATAGATTGAGGCGCTAATATGGTTATGCCAGACGTACATATATGAGATATTGAAAAGGGTTCAATATGGAAACAACAAGAAAGTTTCTTGCTGCATGGAAAGGATTGTCTCAAGATTCAAGTGTTTCAATACTTGATGAGTAAAATCACATGAAGATTTTGATCAATAATACCGTGATATGTACATATCCAGATATGTCCAATGCTCTAAATGTTATGAGCATATACCAGAATGATTCATAAGATGATCATTGGACGATAGTAAAGATATTATTATGAGCTTTGCAAGAACTAAGAATATATCATGTATAAGTGACAAATAGTTGATAATAGTTCATTGTAATATGTTACATTGATACTAATTTCTCATAAGATACAAATTAAATTTATCTCAATTTAAACTATGGGTGGCACAATATTATGGAAAGGAAATTCCATGATGGATTTGGATGAGTTCCAAAGTTAAGACATTGTGATGGATACTACAAACAAAAGGCTAAGTATATGACTGCCATAATAGCATCAAAGGAGGGAATTTGTGTCAAGTAGTTTGTTATCAAACTAGGTGTGATTCATAGTGGGATAATACTATGAAGATATATTGTACAACAATATTATCGACATGTTTTAACCCAAAAATTACTAAAGGTCTCACCAAAGGACTAAATTTATACAAAGCCATCTCATTAGAGAATGAGTGATGCATAGAGACGCAAATACACTCAGACCTAAAAGTACCAGATCCGAAGATTATGTTAACCACTAGGAAACACGTATATTCAACACCTAGGTGTTGTATATATAAGTTTACAAACTAGATTATTGACTCTAGTGCAAGTGGGAGACTGAAGGGAATATGCCCGAGAGGCAATAATGATGTGGTTATTATCTTATTCCATGTTTATGATAAATATTTATTTTGCATGCTATAATTGTATTAATTGGAAACGTTAATACATGTGTGTTTAATAAACAAAATACAACCTAGTAATGCCTCTCATATAAACTAGCTCGTTGATTAACAAGATGATCAAGGTTTCCTGATCATGGACATTGGATGTTGTTAATAACGATGTCACAACATTGGTGGAATGATGTGATGAACATTCATCCGAATTATAGCATTACGATCAAAGTCATTATGTTAATATTGCTATAACATCATACGAAGTAATCCTAGTCCTTAGACCATGAGATCATGTTAATCACTAACACCGGAAGAGTATCTTGATAACATCAAACGTCACACCGTAACAGGGTGACTATAAAGGTGGGTTCAGTGCTACGAAGGTGTTATGTAGAGGCTCATGGATCAAGAGTGGGATTTGTCCATCCTGATGACGGATAGATATACTCAGGGCCCTCTCGGTGGTATCACATTGAAATAGCTTGCAAGCAAGTGATGTGATCACTAGAATGTTATATCACGGGAACGAGAAAAGAGTGCATGTCGGTAATGAGATCAAACTAGGTATTTGGATACTGATGATAGAATCTCGGACATGTAATATATCGCGAGACAAAGGGATTTAGTTATAATGTTAAAGGTTCACACGATCACAAGAGTCATCGTTGAATGTGTGGGAGTCAGTGCGGATTTCCAGGTCCCGCTGCTGATTATTGATCGGAGAGGGGTCTCGATCATGTCTGCATTATTCAAGAACCATAGGGTGACACACTTAAGGGATACCAACACCATTTGGAGCAAACATTTTCTAGATAAAGATTTAAGAAAGCGCTGGAATCATTTCGATGGAAACCGGAATTTTTTCAGGTGAAATTGCAGAAACTAGTTCTGCATTTGATATTGAAATGTTGCAGGGGGTTTTATGTGAATGTTTGTTAATTAAAGTAATTAACAAAATTCTGAATAAAATAAATAAAATAGTTTTATTGAATGAGAGCTTGCATTAAATTTGGTGGAAATTTAATGCATGTGAGTGGAAGTGTGAGTGGAGGCATATTTATGTGAGTGGAGCATCCACCACATGAATGATGGAAGAGGTGGGGGCACCACCATGGATGCCACGCCATGGCCCTTGGTTTCCCCCCTCTTCCCTATAAAAGGCTCCCCTCTCCTCCTCACAAAGCACACCTCCTCGTGAAGGATCTCTCTCCCCTCTAGTTATTCCCCATGGTATCGGATTAGCGAGATACATGTTCCCGGTGGCTTTATCTAGAAAGGAGTTGCTCCTTCCGCTGCTTTGCTGGAGCGAGGGATGGAGGTTGTCAGGGTACCGGACATGTGTGCGATCACGGATGCACCGCTGCTTTGTGGTGCTGCACTTGGTGGTGCTGGACTTGCTGGAGTTGGATCTGATGGACGTGGTGGAGCTGGACTTCATCACGATCTTGAGATTGGCAAGTGTACGACTACATCATCCACGAGTTCCATATCGTTAACAAAGCTTTGTTGTCTTCGAGGGTAAGTTCTCTATGGATGTATATCCACCCGTTGCTTATATCTAATAGATAGATCTTGGCGTATAGTTCCCATCGTAGGAATTTTTTTGTTTTCTATGCTGCGAACCCAACAATGGAGACTACTGCATTTGTTCTGTTGGCTTCCTGTCCAACTACATCAAGTGCATCTTGGAGTGCAGCACCAAAAGTTCTTTCTGCTGGAATGTATGAAGCAGTCGAGATCATGTACCTACATGAGCAATACGCACTGTCGCTGCTGCTCTGTCCAAAGAGATCTACACTTGAGGTAGTTGTTTTCTGTTCTACCTTCATATTTATATTTGCAACCTAAAACAAAAAGAAACGTCATATAACATTGTTACCAGGGAAAACAAAAACCAACGAATTTCAAATCAGTCCTTTTGCTAAAAGGAAGAAGGCAATTAGTAACAACAGGGCATCATACATCTCTTTCTTCTGGAATAACTGGAATAGTAGACTTCATAGAGGGATGAGATCGTGTGCAACTATCACTTCTGCCCTGTGAAACAACTATTCTACTTGATGAAGGCTGAAACTAAGACAACTGAAGTTGCAACATGATACAAAGGAACAAAACTACCATGTTCATTCTCAAAGATTTTCAAAAGATTATTTGGTCTATTATAGCAATGTAAGCACTCAACACAAGGACCTCATGCAGATTGATCAAAGCAGAATGCACAAATTATGAATGTAATGAATCCAGCAACTAAGAGCATAACTAGGCAGGCACAAGACAACAAAAACCTAGCAAATGCAGTACAAAAGAAGTGCATGATCTACCTAAAGCTCCTTAAACTGATAGACAAGCATTTACGAAAAAATAAGCATTTAAAGAATGTAGCTGATATTAACTAGTATACTCAATGTGAAGTTGGATCAGAAACTTAGGTCGGTGGTATTGTTGTAATCATCGACAAACTATTACAGTGCCTCAGCCATATTAGAAATAGATGTGTGTCTCTAATAGACTAGCCAAATCATTTTAGAGAAATGGTCAAACAATCTATCAAACATTTAGATTGTTTAAATTTTTTGATTGTCTGCCCAAAGACAAAGTGTACTATCATGTGCCTCATATTAAAATAGCCATATAAATGGTAGATACCAGAGTGAGATTTGAAGTGCGCAGTTGCTTATGATCCTTCCGTTCCTGTTATATTGGATTCCTTTGCATTTTTTGTAGTCACCCTAGTGCCTCCGACAAAAATAACAACTAAACTAGAGTAAATGGCATGACACCAGGGGACTTAAACCTTAAAAAGGGGGTGCGTGCTTACAGTAGATCTATGTAGAGTCTCAGGGATGCTGATCTGGTTACAGGTATGTTCGTCGATGATGTCCGTTGCATCAAGTAATTGGACTGGTGGTCACCATACTTTGGTGTTGGTCCTCTGCACAATGGTGCAGCGAATAGTAAGCACAAAAAGGTTCTAGTCTCACAGATGTTAGCATGAAGTGATACAAAAGCAATAGATACTTACGAGATTATAGGAGCCATTCATTCTACAATTTCTAGAGTAAACTACACCTGTTCATTGCGTAACAACAACAAACTGTTAGGAATAGTGGGGTAAGGAGAAGCAAATAAAAAAGACATCTTAGTGGAAGCAGTATAACGAATGTAAATGTATACTGCATAGATAGGAGAAAAGCATCAAGCAGGAAATAACAGTTAGTGCCATAGCCTATGCCAAGACAGAGAGAAATTATAACCGCATCACATATGGGCACTTAATAAACTAGATAGTGAAAACAAATGTGTTAACCCTTGGCTGACTCATATTTTGCCATGACATACAAAATCGTAGTTTAATGCCTTACGGTTAAACCGGACTACAAAAAAATTATTTAGAAATATACGGGTAACAAGTATAGTACTTGTAAGTTACTACAAAAGTAGCACCAATACAAAATATAGTTAATTGCTACATATTTATCTTACCAAATGATGGCCCAAAATATATCGAGCTCGTTGGGGAACCCCAAGAGGAAGGTATGATGAGCAGAGCAGCAAGTTTTCCCTCAGTACGAAACCAAGGTTATCAATCCAGTAGGAGCAAGGAAACACCCCAAAGGTGTAGCTAGCTGAACGTTGGCAGGGCGCACTACCAGTGACAACAACAACGTGGAGACCTACACAACACAACCATAGAACTCTGTCCCCAACTTGCGATGAGGTTGTCAATCTCACCGATTTTGCTGAAAACAAAGGATTAAACGTATCGAATGGAAGGAAGTAATAGTTTGCAGAAAGTAAAGACAAAGTAGTAAATAGTTGATTGTAGATCGAATGTAAAAGAAAGGACTGGGGTCCATAGTTCACTAGAGGTGGCTCTCCTTAAGAAATATAACATGTTGGGTGAACAAATTACAGCGGGGCAATTGACGAACATCGAGAAAGCATACAAGCATATACTAATCATCTTGACTCCTTTGAGATTCGATTGGGCATTACAACATTATACATAGACCGCCATCCAACTGCATCTATGACTAATAGTCCACCTTCAGGTTATCATCCGAACCCCCTCCAGTATTAAGTTGCAAGCAACAGATAATTGCATTACGAATTGCGTGTAATGTAAACAATACGATTGTTCTATGAACAAAGGATTGTTGTTTTCTCCCTAGTAGCAACATCAATCTAGTACGTTAGAGATTTCTGTCACTTCCCTAGATTACCAGAGGCATGAACCCACTATCGAGCATAAATATTAATTCTTGGAGTTGCTAGCATCTACTTGGAGAAGATAGCTACTAACAATAGAAAGCATGCAAGATCACAAATAACAAAGACATGATAGAATCAATAATAAATCTAAAATAGCATCTCAATATCCATCGGATCCCCGCAAACACAACATGCAGAATTACAAATAGATGATCTTGATCATGAACGAAGCTCACAAGATCTAGACATGAAAGCACAAAGGAGGAGAACCAGCCATCTAACTACTACATGGACCCGTAGTCCAGAGATGAACTACTCACGCATCACACCAGAGGCTTGCATGATGATGAAGAAGGCCTCTAGGGTGAATTCCCCTCTCCAACAGGGTGCCGGGAAGAGCTTCAGATCCCTCTCGATCTAGGGATGGAGATGATGGCGGCTACAAACTCTTTCGTGGATTTTTGATCGGGTCCTTAGGGTTTCCGTATCAGAGGCAATATATAGGCGGAAGGAGAGGCCGAGGGGGGTCCTGGGGCGGCCAGACCATCCCCTGGCGCGGGCCAGGCCTGGCCGCGCGGCCAGGTGGTGTGGCCGGGCCCCAGCCCCTCTCCGTCTCGTATTCTGGCCCCAGGTGTCCCCCGGTAAAATAATGACTTTGTCTTTTGTTCCTTCCAATTCCGAGAATATTCATTTTCTGACTTTCCTGGAACCAAAAACAACAGAAAACAGGTAGCTGGCACTGTGGCTCTTGTTAATAGGTTAGTCCAAGAAATCATATGAAAAGTACTCCAAAGTGTGGACAAAACATAAGAAAGTAGATAAAACCAAGCATGGAACATCAAAAATTATAGATACATTTGCAATGTATCAACATCCTCAAGCTTAAATCCTGCTCGTCCTCGAGTAGGTAAGTGATAAAAAGAAATAATAATTTTTGAGGTGACATGCACCATCATAAACTTGATCAAAGTATTTGTAAAACATTCAAAGCTGGGATCATAGTACTTCAATCATACCATGAAAGACAAAGTTCTAGCAATAAGACAAAGAAACTATGTTGCAACATGAAAAGGCACAAACAAAAGATTCATGAATAACAATGCTTTGCAAGACGTTTGTTTGTTTCACATAAAGAAAACATAGCATAGTAGTATTCAGCTTGTCCCTCATAGAGTAGCAAATATAAATGCATAGGACACCTTCAAAGTTTATAAGAGTGACTAGATACAAATATTTTAAAACAAGCAATATCAAGGTATGCATCAATCAATAAGTTTTGGGACAATGCACATAGAACTAAGAATGGCCAGTATGCTCTCAAAGTAAGTGCATAAAGGTAGAAGGTGGAGACTCTATATATATAGTGGAAGAAAGGCCTTCATAGAAGGAAGTAGGGATTCAAGTCTCAAAAAGAGCTTCCAAAAATTATGGTACTTAATAGCTTTTAGCTCTCATTGCCCCTATCATAAGCATCTTGAAGTGATTGAGGTTAAAGTGAACAAATTATGGTGTACATGCTTGACGAAGTATAAGTTAGAAATCTCATGTCCCTTGAATACGAGGGCCGCTCCTCATGCTACTCAAGTTTAGTCACCGGTAAGTTCTTGTCATCGTAAGTACATGTGTATCATAGAGAACCGCCAACGGGGTACCCCTTGCCCGATGATACGGAAGAATCCCCATATAAAAATGACAAGGCAAGCAGACAACGAGCATCTCAACAATCTTCTTATTTACCATGGGAATATGGTGCTTTTTTCTCTCTTTCCTCTTTTCATAATATCTTTTTTTCTCTTTTTCTCTTTTTTTTCTCTCAATATAGGACTCTTTTTTTATAAGAAGAATGCTTCATAGATAGCTCATTATGGTTACGCTGCAGGTTTCCACCATGTCAGCATGGATTAGACCAGCGGCCTAGGCGTTTCTCTAACACATATACATAACTCCATGGACTTACAAGATCCCCTTTCATTTCACACCGACGACATCCATAGACAAAAGAGCATGATATCAACTAGGTACAAAGTACTAGTGCAATGTTGAAAGCGTTCCCCATGACAGCATGGTTCTGCTAATCCCCAACAAATAAGTGCAAGCATATACAACATAGACGACACAATGGTTCAAGTTTATTAAGGGCAAGAAAAGTAAAGTGTGCCATCAAGTTCGTGAGAGCTTTAATCACTAGTTTTCTCATAACAAGTTTAATTTGGAAGGTAAACAAAAACATGAATATACTTGGAATAGCATATGCTAATAGGTAGGTATGGTGGACTCTTTGGAATAACTTGGTTTTAGGAGATGGATGCATGAGTGGAACTCATACTTGGCTGTGGAGGCTAGCAAAAGGCTGGGAGCGACAAACTAAGAGAGAAATAATGGCCATAATCATGCGGAGGGACAAAACATCATTGATAAAAGCATAAAGTGATACTACAAGTTGAAAACTAAAGGATCATAAAGGCTTATGGTGACTTGAGATAGTCATAACATGGTGTGAGCATGCGCCAAGTCAACCCAAATAAAGCATTAAAGGAGAATACCACAATACTATGCTTTAATATGCTAAAACAACGCATGATTCTTGAAAGGCACATTAAGAAATCTCAATTGTTTATAACAAGTCATGCTACAGCAAATAATACTAAGCATAAAGCCAAAACAATATCAAGCATGGCATGACAAAGCATAGGCCACAGTCAAAAACAAGCTCTCTTTACCACTTAAGCATGAACTTTTCTTACTCTTTTCCAAACCAAACCAAACTATTTGAAAACCAATGTATGAAAGAGGGGGTCCAACCAATTTATTCAGCAAACTAAGAAAACAAAGCAAATGAAAAACCAAAATGAAAACGAAAAAGAAGATGCTCCAAAATCAACACAATTGTGCATGAAACAATAAAAATGAAGCGTTTGGAAGAAACCTGAGATTTTTATTGATGAAGAAGGGGATGCCTTGGGCATCCCCAAGCTTTGACGCTTGTACTTCTTGGATATTTCTTGGGGTGACACGCGTGGCATCCCCAAGCTTGAGCTTTAGTCCATCCTTCATCTCATTACTCATTCCTTCCATACACCTAAAATTTTCCCTTCATACAAAACTTCACATAATCTTTATTAGCAACATTAATGCACGATAATAAGTCTTTAGGTTCAGTTCCAACACCAATAAAACTTCCATTAAAACACTAGATACTGTAGCACTTCCCTCAAAAACCTCAATTCCCCAAAATAACTCAAAAAGGAACCAACAAGAAGCAAATGCAGAAAATGGCAGAAATCTGTCAAAACAGACCAGCAGATAAAGACAAACTTTTTTGAAGACCTTATGTTGCTCAAGTAAAAAAGTATTGAACTAATGAAAGTTAGATAACAACCTGGGGCAGAAGCACAAAAATTCATGCCTCAAAAGGACGTACAGAGATTTTACACAAAATTTTACGGTGAAGCACAGAAATCTGTTTCGGGACAACAACTTTCCCAATCATTACTTCTCTCTCATTAGAGGTTACTCTCGGCACAAAAAGCAAATAAAAAGGATAAGGAGCGGTTATTACTGAAGTAATAACTTCCAAGACTCATCTAAAACTTTTGGGTTATCTCCCAATAAGTACTTTTATTTAACGCCTTTAAGTTAGGCATAAGAAGCAAGAAAAAGAATCAAGTGTTCTCAAATGAAGAAGCATTAAGAGAAAATTTTGTTTTCATAGGAGAGGCAAAAGAAATCTTCTCTCTCTTCTTAGGGAAGTGTTCTATACCTTTCTTGAGTGGGAGTTGATTTTTAATGGTGCCTTCCTTCATATCAATAATGGCACCAACAGTTCTAAGAAAAGGTCTTCCCAAAGTAATAGGACAAAAAGCATTGCATTCAACATCCAAAACATAGAAATCAACGGGGACATAGGCATTGTTAACCACAATAAGAACATCATTAATACTCCCCATGAGTTTCTTTTTAGCATTATCATCAAGTGGAACATTCAAATAACAATCTTCAAGTGGTGGCAAATCAAGCATATCATAAATCCTTCTAGGCATAATAGAAACACTACTATCAAGATCACATAAAGCTTTGAAATCAAAATCATTCACTTTCATATTAATGATGGGTTCCCAACCATCTTCTTGTTTTATAGGAATAGAAGCTTTATGTTTCATCTTTTCTTCTTTGATCTTTATGAGAGCATCAGTAATGTGTTTTGTAAAGGCCATATTCATAGCACTAGCATTAGGACTTTTAGCAAGCTTTTGTAGGAAGTTAATAACTTCAGATATATTGCAACCATCAAGATCAAAATCATAATTATCTTCTAAAGTAGTAGAGCTATTACTAGCCTCAACACTAGTGGTAGTGATAGTAGAAACACTAATGTTTCTAGCAATTTCATCTTCTCTTTCCCACTTAGCATGTAATTCAGCTAATAGTCTAACATTTTCATCAATTCTTACTTGTATAGCATTAGTAGCTGCAAATGAATTCTCATTAGTTTTAGGTTTAGCAGCCATTTTATTCAAAGAAGTTTGAGCTCCAGCAAGTGATGCTATATTTCTTTCAGCATTAGAGAGTTTTTCCTCAATAGTTTTATTGAAAGCAGTTTGTTTACTAATAAAGTCCTTAAGCATAACTTCAAGTTCAGAGAGAGCACTCCTATTGTTGTTGTAGGAATTTTCATAAGCATTACCATTGTTGGGAGGATATGGCCTATAATTGTTGTTACCAAAATTATTTCTGTAGGTATTGTTGCTAAAATTATTATTTCTTATAAAGTTCACATCAACTTGCTCTTCTTGAGCAACCAAAGAGGCTAAAGGAACATTATTTGGATCAATATGGGCTTTCCTATTAACAAGCATAGACATAATAACATCAATCTTATCACTCAAGGAGGAGGTTTCCTCAACAGAATTTACCTTCTTACCTTGTGGAGCTCTTTCAGTATGCCATTCAGAGTAGTTAACCATCATATTATCCAGAAGCTTTGTTGCATCACCCAAAGTAATGGTCATAAAGGTACCTCCAGCAGCAGAATCCAATAGATTTCTTGAAGAATAGTTCAATCCTGCATAAAAAGTTTGGATGATCATCCAAGCAGCCAGTCCATGAGTGGGACAATTCTTTACCAAATATTTCATTCTTTCCCAAGCTTGAGCAACATGTTCATTATCAGATTGTTTAAACTTCATTATTTCACTTCTCATAGATATAATCTTAGCAGGAGGATAGTATTTTCCAATAAAAGCATCTTTGCACTTAGTCCAAGAATCAATACTATTCCTAGTTAAGGAATTCAACCACTCTTTAGATTTTCCTCTCAAAGAGAAAGGAAACAATTTAAGCTAAATAATATCTCCATCTGTATCCTTATGCTTTTGCATCTCACAAAGTTCAACAAAGTTATTTAGATGGGCAACATCATCTTCATTACCAATACCAGAAAATTGTTCTCTCATAACAAGATTGAGTAAAGCTGGTTTAATCTCAAAGAAAGTAGCTTCAGGAACATGTGGAGCAATAGGGGTGCTCATAAAATCATTGTTGTTGGTGCTAGTGAAGTCACACAACTTAGTGTTTTCAAGAGTAGTCATTTTTTTGTATTTTTGATAAATAAAGCAAACTTGTAACACTAATTTTTGTGTGTTTTTGATAAAGAAATAAGCAAACAAAAAAAGTAAACTAAACAAAACAAAAATAACAAAGTAAAGAGATTGGTTATGAGGAACTCCCCTTGTGAAGATGTCCTTGACTCCCCGGCAACGGCGCCAGAAAATATGCTTGATGGCCCAAAATATATCGAGCTCGTTGGGGAACCCCAAGAGGAAGGTATGATGAGCACATCAGCAAGTTTTCCCTCAGTACGAAACCAAGGTTATCAATCCAGTAGGAGCAAGGAAACACCCCAAAGGTGTAGCTAGCTGAACGTTGGCAGGGCGCACTACCGGTGCCAGCAGCAACATGGAGACCTACACAACACAACCACAGAACTCTGTCCCCAACTTGCGATGAGGTTGTCAATCTCACCGGTTTTGCTGAAAACAAAGGATTAAACATATCGAATGGAAGGAAGTAATAGTTTACAGAAAGTAAACACAAAGCAGTAAACAATTGATTGTAGATTGAATGTAAAAGAAAGGACCGGGGTCCATAGTTCACTAGAGGTGGCTCTCCTTAAGATAGATAACATGCTGGGTGAACAAATTACAGCGGGGAAATTGACAAACATCGAGAAAGCATACAAGCATATACTAATCATATTGACTCCTTTGAGATTCGATTGGGCATTACAACATTACACACAGACCGCCATCCAACTACATCTATGACTAATAATCCACCTTCAGGTTATCATCCGAACCCCCTCCAGTATTAAGTTGCAAGCAACAGATAATTGCATTACGAATTGTGTGTAATGTAAACAATACGATTGTTCTATGAACAAAGGATTGTTGTTTTCTCCCTAGTAGCAATAGCACATCTAGTACCTTAGAGATTTCTGTCACTTCCCCATATTACCAGAGGCATGAACCCACTATCGAGCATACATACTAACTCTTGGAGTTGCTAGTGAAGGGAATATGCCCGAGAGGCAATAATAAAGTGGTTATTATCTTATTCCATGTTTATGATAAATGTTTATTTTGCATGCTATAATTGTATTGATCGGAAACATCAATACATGTGTGTTTAATGAACAAAAAGGGTTCCTAGTTATGCCTCTCTTATAAACTAGCTCGTTGATTAACAAGATGATCAAGGTTTCCTGATCATGGACATTGGATGTTGTTAATAATGAGGTCACAACATTGGTGGAATGATGTGATGAACATTCATCCGAAGTATAGCATTACGATCAAGTCATTATGTTTATATTTCTATAACATCATACCAAGTAATCTTTACCCTTAGACCACGAGATCATGTTAATTGCTAACACCGGAAGAGTATCTAGATAACATCAAATGTCACACCGTAACAGGGTGACTATAAAGATGGGTTCAGTGCTACAAAGGTGTTATGTTGAGGCTCATGGATCAAGAGTGGAATTTGTCAATCCCGATGACAGATAGATATACTCTAGGCCCTCTCGGTGATATCACATTAACATAGCTTGCAATCAAGTGATGTGATCACTAGAATGTTATATCACGGGAACGAGAAAAGAGTGCATGTTGGTAACGAGATCAAACTAGGTATGGAGATACCGATGATCGAATCTCGGACATGTAATATATCATGAGACAAAGGGATTTAGTTACTAGCGTTAAAGGTTCTCACGGTCACAGAAGTCATCGTTGAATGTGTAGGAGTCAGTATGGATCTCCAGGTCCCGCTTCTGATTATTGATCTGAGAGGGGTCTCGATCATGTCTGCATTATTCGCGAACCGTAGGGTGACACACTTATGGGATACCGACACCATTTGGAGCAAATATGTTTCAGATAAAGGTTTAAGAAAGCACTGGAATTATTTCAATGGACACCGAAACTGTTTCGGGTGAAATTGCTGAAATTGGTTTTGCATGTAATATTGAAATGTTGCAAGGGGTTTTATGTGAGTGTTTGTTAATTAAAGTAATTAAAAAAATTCTGAATAAAAATAATAAAACAGTTTTATTAAATGAGAAAGCATTAAATTTGGAGAAATTTAATGCATTTAAAGTGGAGACTTTAAAAGAGAATGTGAAGGGGCATTTTAATGTGGAGGGGTTACCACCACATGAATGGGGGAGGTGAGGAGTCACCCCCCCATGCGCCAGCCATGGAGAGAGGGGCACCCCCTCCTCCTATAAAAGGCCCCCCCTCACTCCCCTTCTTCCTCACACCTCCTCGTGAAGGATCTCTCTCCCCCTCTAGTATTATTTCCCCATGGTCTCGGATTAGCGAGATACATGTTCCCGGTGGCTTTATCTGGAAAGGAGTTGCTGCTTCCACTGCTTTGCTGGAGCGAGGGATGGACGTTGTCGGGGTACCGGACGCGTGTGCGATCACGGATGCACCGCTGCTTTGCGGTGCTGGACTTGCTGGAGCTGGACTTGCTGGAGCTGGATCTGAAGGACATGCTGGAGCCAGACCTGCTCGGACTTCCACACGATCTTGAGATCGGCAAGTGTACGACTACATCAACCACGAATTCCTACTCGTTAACAAAACTCGTTGTCTTCAAGGGTAAGTTCTCGATGGATGTATGTCCAACCGTTGCTCTGTACCTAGTAGATAGATCTTGGCGTATAGTTCTCATCGTAGGAAATTTTTTGTTTTCTATGCTGCGGACCCAACGGTGGTATCAGATCCTGATCTATGCGTAGGTGCTTTGCACGGGTAGTACACATATGTTTATATGTGGGCGATGATGATCATGTTATTGCATCTTCTATGTATTTTGGATATTGGTGGCATAGTAGGAGGAAGCGGCCCAGACCAACCTTACATGTCATCGTACATGAGACCGGTTCCACGACTGACATGCAACTTGTTTTGCATAAGTGGCTGGTGGGTGTCTGTCTCTCCTACTATAGTCAATATCTGATTTACAACGAGTTGCTAATAACTTGGTTATCCTCGTTGTGGTTCATGTTCGTAGGTGAGAACGGTTCTATCTCCAAAAGCCCTAAGCCACGTAAAACTTGCAATTGATAAATTAGAGGCGTCTAGTTTAGATCGTTGCTGGGCTAATGTATTGATATAGTATTCTTGTAAGTAGATGTATGATAGATACTCTTACAGCTCACTCAACGTGTAAGTTCCATAGACCTTGGCCTTACACACAAAGGAATGATAGAGATCATACCACGATGCAAATGATAGAGATCAAATGCATGGACCATATCATCTCACTTTACACATTAGATGTTGGCATCTTATACTGCTAGTTTGGCGCTTTCTGTAGCATTGTAAGATGATCCCTCATTTAGATATCAAGATAAAACTGTGTTCTTCCTTAAGTATGCACCGTTCTGTGGATCGTGTTTCGAGACATCACGTGATGATCGGCTGTACTCGAATCTACGCTTTCATATGAACGGGTGTAAGACAGTTTTACACACGCGAATACTAAGGTTCTTACTTGGCGAGCCTAGCATGTACAGACATGGCCTCGGAACACGGACCGAAAGGTTAAGCATGAGTCATATAGTTGATATGATGCCCAGATTGATGCTCGCCTTTGAAGCTACATCAACTCACGTGATGATCAGACTTGGTGTAGTGGATTTGGTTCATGTAATCACCAAAAGGACATGAGGGATGTCGTTTTTGAGTGGGAGTTTATTTCTAATTTGGATTAGTAGAACTCAATTTGTCATAAAATAAATCAAAGTGAATTTGCATAATTTGTTGTAGTCATTGGCATCTGTTCACTACCTTATGCTTAGTTTTAATTGAGATAATAGAACTATAGAATTCTGGATATTTACTTTACGAACTGGTACCGTATTGTTTTGAATGTCAATTTAAAGTTTATAAGTCCTATTGCAAACTTTCAGCAAACTCCATTTACTCCCTGAAGTTTAATAAGAAGTATTAAATCAAGAGTAAGAATTCCAATGTTAGTATCTAAAGTATCATGTTAGCCTCCATGATTATTGATATTCAAAAGTTGTTTTAATATCAAGATTATATTGGAGCTAAAAATTGTTTCAGAAACCATCATGTGTGAAAGATATTGTGATATCCAAAACAATGTTTTTGGTTGCATTATGATAGAGTATAATTTAGCAAAATACATGTTCTCATATTGTACGAGAATTTGTGAAGGATGGAGATGCTAAGCATCCGAATCTCCCAAAAAGGTTTTGGGAACTAACATTATACTTGCGATTCTTCCTTATAGGCTATAGTAGCTTGATCATGAAAGTTTTCATGATAAGGGTGAATAGAAGATGTAAGTAAAATGTTTACTACACTAAAAGATTACTAAATAATGGATTTTTGAAAGAATACCAAACATTTGATGATGGTGATCCGCTTCAAAGTGCAAGTACAAAGGTATTAGTATTTGACTATATACGCTTTGTACTATGTGTCATGTGAATTACACCACTATTGATATTGATAGATTCTTTTAAAAGGAAAAGGAATTGCTGAAAGAGAATCTATAAAATATTTGGCAGAAAAGAAAAAGTTGGAAATGTCCAGCTTAGGTATATAGAAGATATACATGTTATGGCTGTATTCCTTGCTTGTTAAACAATGTGGTTCTTAGGTATTGGATACCGGTATTGGATACCGAATTGGTTGGTATGAAGTGTCATACAGGACAACGCAATTCATGAACTGCAATGGCCTAAGTAACTGGCAAGAGAATAAGTGATGATGTTCATCGAAAACAAATAAAGTGTTATTGTGTTTTTCGTTGTCGTCAAACCTAGCCTTCAAGATTTGTTTTAATAATTGTTATTTTGTTCCGGTATTATGAGAACAATGGTTGTTTAAATAATTACCGTATTCCATAAAAGATGGATGAACTTTTACAAGTCTAGTGGGAGAAATCACATCCATAAACACTATTGCTAAAATGTCGCAAGACGAATGATTAAAAGATCACTTATGAAGTGACCTCACTGTTTTAAATTATATTGGAAAGAAAACATGAAGAAACTCCATGTTGATGGATTTTTGGAGTCTTTGATTTTGATCAATTGACGCTTGTGAAACTTTCCTCGAGATAATTGAAACTCCGTTCATAGGCCAAAGAGGAACGGATGACTAACTTATTGGATATTATGCATGTTGATGTATATAGTCCATTATATGTAGCCATATGCGATGAATCTTTTTGCTTCATATGATTTCTCCAAAAATTTAAGTAAATACGGTCTATATATTTACTTAATAAGGAAGAAGTATGAAACATTTGAAAATTGTTCAAAGACTTTCAAGATGAAGTGGAAAATCATTATAATAAGAAAATAAAGAGTTTATGATTCGATCACAAAGGAAGATATTTGAGTTACATGTTTAGCAAAACACTTAAGATTTGAGGAATTGTTCCATGATTTGTGTTTCCCGATAAACCATAGGAGTATGGCATATTCGATAGATGAAATCAAACCATGTTTGACATGGTAAGATCAAAGGTGTCATTTATAAAACTGCCATTATGTTTTAAGAACTGAAGCTTTAGAGACTACCGCTTTTACACTGAAAAGAGCACCATCGTGATCCGTTGAAATGACACCATATGAGTTATGGTTTGGGATAAAACCCAAATTGTATTTTCTTAAATTTTGGTATGCTACGCATAAGTAAAATGTTTACAACCAAAGTCGGATAAGCACGTCTTTGTAGGTTATCCCAAAGAATTTGTTGGGAATTTCTCCATAACACCGAGGACAAAAGAGTTTGTTACTTGGAATGTCAAGTTTCTTGAGAAGGATTTTTTCACAAAAAGTTAAGTGGGAGGACAATAGAACTTTGATAAGGTTGTTGAACCTTAGCTATATCTGCTAAGTAGCGCAGCACTGGAAAGTGTCCCGGTGGCGACCACAATGCTCATGGCTCCCGTGATTACAAAGGTTGTGATCTTGAAGATTAGAGTTCCTATTGAACCATGTGGGTCGGTAAGAATCAAATAGTGTGATTTGATAAGCAAGCCGTTATTATTTTGACAATGATGAACCGACTACATGCAAAGAAGCGATGATGGGCCCTGACTCCATAAAATGACTAACAGTCATAGAATCCGTGATAGTATCCATACACGAGAAATCAAGTTTCTGAACTTGGAAGACCCTCCGGAAAGGCGTGAAGCCTATCGGTCATGTTTGGATCTATAAAGAAATAGACATGGATGTTTAACATCTATGAAATAGTCGACATGTCGGAAAGAAGTTTATGGCAATGTTCAAGGAGTTGACTATGACAAGATTTGATCTTTCATAGCGATATTTAGTTTTGACGGATTAATGTAGCAACCACTACATATAATTTGGTATATGGTAGTTGAATAAACAAATCAAGGTTCTTCTAATAGAATGGTTACCTAGGACGTGTACATTACACGGTCCGAAGGGTTTTGTTATTTCAAAGGGTGCTAAAAGGGCATGCAAACTTCAATAGTTGAAGTAAGCATAGCGGAGTTGGAATCTTCACCATGATGAAACTGTTAAAAGAGTTTAAATTCATCGGAGATGATGAAGATGCTTGCATTTGCAAGAAATTAAGTGGGAGCGCTAAGACATATTTCTAATACATTATGTAGAGGACATATTGTTGATTGGAAATAATGTATCTTGTATTGACACAAGTTAAGAATTTCATTAAAATAAGATTTTGATGAAAGACTTGGGCAAAACCGGAATATTAGGCATCAATAT
Source organism: Avena sativa (assembly GCA_916181665.1). Lineage (NCBI taxonomy): Eukaryota > Viridiplantae > Streptophyta > Magnoliopsida > Poales > Poaceae > Avena > Avena sativa. The sequence goes on from OV702290.1 coordinate 427,075,045, forward strand.
CTATATGGATAGATTGAGGCGCTAATATGGTTGTGCCAGACATACATATATGAGATATTGAAAGGGTTCAATATGGAAACAACAAGAAAGGTTCTTGCTGCATGGAAAGGATTGTATCAAGATTCAAGTGTTCCAACACTTGGTGAGTAAAATCACATGAAGATTTTGATCGATTATACCGTGATATGTATATATCCAGAATGTCCTATGCTCTGAATGTTATGAGCACATACCAGAATGATCCATAAGATGATCATTGGACAATAGTAAATATGTTCTTATGAGCTTTAGAAGAACTAAGAATATATCATGTATAAGTGACAAATAGTTAAAGGTAGTTCATTGTAAAGTGTTACATTGATACTAGTTTTGTCACAAGATACAAATTAAATTTATCTCAATTTAGACTATGGTTGGCACAATATAATGGAAATGATGTTCCATGATGGATTTGGATGAGTTCCAAAGTTGAGACATTGTGACGGATACTACAACAAAAAGGCTAAGTATATGACTGCTATAGTAGCAGCATAGGAGGGCATTTGTGTTAAGTAGTTTGTTATCAAACTAGGTGTGGTTCAAAGTGGGCTAATACTATGAAGATATATTGTGTGACAATAATATCAACATATTTTAACCGGAACAAACTAAAGGTCTCACCAAAGGACCAAATTTATACAATGCCATCTCATTTGAGAATGAGTGATGCGTAGAGACGCAAAGACATGCAAATACACACGGACCTAAAACTGTCAGATCCGGAGATTATGTTAACCACTAGCAATCGTGTATATGCAACACTAGAAAGCCATAGGTGTTCAATACGTAAAGTTTTTCAAACTAGATTATTGACTCTAGTGCAAGTGGGAGACTGAAGGGAATATGCCCGAGAGGTAAAGTGGTTATTATCTTATTCCATGTTTATGATAAATGTTTATTTTGCATGCTATAATTGTATTGATCGGAAACATCAATACATGTGTGTTTAATAAACAAAAAGGGTTCCTAGTTATGCCTCTCTTATATACTAGCTCGTTGATTAACAATATGATCAAGGTTTCCTGATCATGGACATTGGATGTTGTTAATAATGAGGTCACAACATTGGTGGAATGATGTGATGAACATTCATCCGAAGTATAGCATTATGATAAAGTCATTATGTTTATATTGCTATAACATCATACGAAGTAATCTTTATCCTTAGACCACGAGATCATGTTAATTGCTAACAACGGAAGAGTATCTTGATAACATCAAACGTCACACCGTAACAGGGTGACTATAAAGATGGGTTCAGTGCTACGAAGGTGTTATGTTGAGGCTCATGGATCAAGAGTGGAATTTGTCAATCCCGATGACGGATAGATATACTCTGGGCCCTCTCGATGATATCACATTAAGATAGCTTGCAAGCAAGTGATGTGATCACTAGAATGTTATATCACGGGAACGAGAAAAGAGTGCATGTTGGTAACGAGATCAAACTAGGTATGGAGATACCGATGATCGAATCTCGGACATGTAATATATCGTGAGACAAAGGGATTTAGTTACTAGCGTTAAAGGTTCTCACAATCACAGAAGTCATCGTTGAATGTGTAGGAGTCAGTATGGCTCTCCAGGTCCCGCTTCTGATTATTGATCTGAGAGGGGTCTCGATCATGTCTGCATTATTCGTGAATCGTAGGGTGACACACTTAAGGGATACCGACACCATTTGGAGCAAATATGTTTCAGATAAAGATTTAAGAAAGCGCTGGAATTATTTCAATAGACACCGAAACCGTTTCGGGTGAAATTGCTGAAATTGGTTTTGCATGTAATATTGAAATATTGCAGGAGCAAGTGATGTGATCACTAGAATGTTATATCACGGGAACGAGAAAAGAGTCCATGTTGGTAACGAGATCAAACTAGGTATGGAGATACCGGTGATCGAATCTTGGACATGTAATATATCATGAGACAAAGGGATTTAGTTACTAGTGTTAAAGGTTCTCACGATCACAGAAGTCATCGTTGAATGTGTAGGAGTCAGTATGGCTCTCCAGCTCCCACTTCTGATTATTGATCTGAAAGGGGTCTAGATCATGTCTGCATTATTCTCGAACCGTAGGGTGACACACATAAGGGATACCGACACTATTTGGAGCAAATATGTTTCAGATAAAGATTTAAGAAAGCGCTGGAATTATTTCAATGGACACCGAAACTGTTTCGGGTGAAATTGCTGAAATTGGTTTTGCATGTAATATTGAAATATTGCAGGGGGTTTTATGTGAATGTTTGTTAATTAAAGTAATTAACAAAATTCTGAATAAAAATAATAAAAGAGTTTTATTAAATGAGAGAGCATTAAATTTGGAGAAATTTAATGCATTTAAAGTGGAGACTTTAAAAGAGAATGTGAAGGGGCATTTTAATGTGGAGGGGTTACCACCACATGAATGGGGGAGGTGAGGAGTCATCCCCCATGCGCCAGCCATGGAGAGAGGGGCACCCCCTCCTCCTATAAAAGGCCCCCCTCACCCCCCTTCTTCCTCACACCTCCTCGTGAAGGATCTCTCTCCCCCTCTAGTATTATTTCCCCATAGTCTCGGATTAGCGAGATACATGTTCCCGGTGGCTTTATCTGGAAAGGAGTAGCTGCTTCCGCTGCTTTGCTGGAGCGAGGGATGGAGGTTGTCGGGGTACCGTACGTGTGTGCGATCACGGATGCACCGCTGCTTTGTGGTGGTGGACTTGGTGGTGCTGGACTTGCTGGAGCTGGATCTGAAGGACGTGCTGGAGCCGGACCTGCTCGGACTTCCACATGATCTTGAGATCGGCAAGTATATGAATACATCAACCACGAGTTCCTACTCGTTAACAAAACTCGTTGTCTTCGAGGGTAAGTTCTCGATGGATGTATGTCCACCCGTTGCTCTGTACCTAGTAGATAGATCTTGGCTTATAGTTCTCATCGTAGGAAATTTTTTGTTTTCTATGCTGCGGAACCAACAGCTAGCATCTACTTGGCCAAGCTAGCTACTAACAATGGAAAGCATGCAAGATCACAAATAACAAAGACATGATAGAATCAATAATCAATCTGAAATAGCATCTCAATATCCATCGGATCCCCGCAAACACAACATGCAGAATTACAAATAGATGATCTTGATCATGAACGGAGCTCACAAGATCTAGACATGAAAGCACAAATGAGGAGAACTAGCCATCTAGCTACTACATGGACCCGTAGTCCAGAGATGAACTACTCACACATCACACCGGAGGCTTGCATGATGATGAAGAAGGCCTCCAGGGTGAATTCCCCTCTCCGGCAGGGTGCCGGGAAGAGCTTTAGATCTCTCCCGATCTAGGGATGGAGATGACGGCGGCTATAGACTCTTTCATGGATTTTTGATCGGGTCCTTAGGGCTTTCCGTATCAGAGGCAATATATAGGCGGAAGGAGAGGCCGAGGGGGTGCCTGGGGCGGATAGACCACCCCCTGGCGCGGGCTAGGCCTGGCCCTGCGGCTAGGTGGTGTGGCCGGTCCCCAGCCCCTCTCCGTCTAATATTCTGGCTCCAGGTGTCCCTGGTAAAATAATGACTTTGGCTTTTGTCCCGTCCAATTCCAAGAATATTCATTTTCTGACTTTCCTAGAACCAAAAACAGCAGAAAACAGGCAGCTGGCACTGTGGCTCTTGTTAATAGGTTAGTCCAAGAAATCATATGAAAAGTACTCCAAAGTGTGGACAAAACATAAGAAAGTAGATAAAACCAAGCATGGAACATCAAAAATTATAGATACATTTGCAATGTATCACCAAACTTCAAGGAGATATGGTTACCTCGGTCGAGGCGGCGTTTAGGCATCCTGCGAATCCTAGGTGGTGATGTCGAGGTTGTCGAGGGTGTTGTGGTTGCTGTGCTTGGGAGAAGGTGAAGGAGAATAGGAGTTCCTCTGAGCGCTGGACGACAGCGGCGAACAAGCAGATTCCTGGCGGTAGGAATGTGTTCGGCGTGCTAGGAGAGTGGGTCGATGAAGAAGATCTGGTGTATTGCACGGCGATGGCGGTGAATCAGATCTAAGATGGTGAAGGTAGATCTAGGGTTTTCCGCATGGCTTGCGCAGCTGGGGGCGAGGATTATGTGTGGGTGTGGGGGGTCAGTGGTAGGGGCGGGGCTATAGAGGTACTGAATGGGGAAATTACGATTGAAGCCCCAATGAACCGACTTCACTAGGGGTCGAAGGAGGATTCCAAGATGTTTGAAACATTGGATAGTGGGAGATTTTCCCGCTCGACTAAATTCAGATTTATGTATAGTCCAAGTAGTAGTAAATTGGTATGCCGTACTCCCTAGAATCAAAGGCCGACAGGCACATCGGTGATCATCTATAGCCCATACTTTCTTAGTTCAGAAATTAAGGCCCCACTTGGCCATTTGGCATTTAAATATTGATCATCCATGGCCCAGATTGGCTCGGTTCAGATATTAAGGCCCAGTTTGGCATCAAAGTATTTTTAAATTATTTAGAAAACATTTTGATTTCTAAATAAACCGAACTATTAAATACCTTTCAGTGTTTTGTTTCAACAAATAATACGGGTTTGAACTGAAGTATTCTCCAAAACTAGGTTTTTTAAAATAATTGAGAAATAGGTCAGACCCCTTTTTGAAGAAACTGTGAAGAGAGAAAACTGAAGTATTACTTTTGTAGGCACTAAAATACTATGGCATTGATATACTTTCATATTATATCCATTCATCAACGATGATGCGTATGAAGATGTTGTCACCAAGACAGGTAGTGAGCCCGAAAATTACGATTGAAGCCCCAACCAACTCGACTTAATTTGAATTTATCCATAGTCCAAGTAATAATAGTAGAATGGTAGGCCGGTAGGATGGGGAATCAAGTGTAATAATAAAGCGCCCTGAGCTTTAAAAAAATAAAGCACCCTTTATCGATAAATTTTCAATCACTATGGCTGGGAGTGTTCACACTTCTATTCTAAACAAAAATTTGGAAATCCACTATTTCGCTAACGTGAATATTTAGCGCATGAGCGACGACATCAAACCACGCATAAGGTAAGCAGTGATGGTGTTTTCATCGAAAAAAATGTGAAAGTTGTTAGGCCTCATAAGTAATTTGTTCTCACAACTTTTATTGTCCCTTCACGCTAAGGATGGCAATTTTACCCATGAGTGCCCGCAGGTACCATACCCGCGTTGGTAGGGTACGGGCACACTTTTATACCATGCACTACTAGGAAACAGCTCTTCTGTGGCGCATGAAAATACATCTTCTGTGGCGCATATCCTAGTCGCCACTGGTATCTCGCCACTGTTATCTTCTTCCTGTGGCGCATATGGATATGCGCCACAGAAGTTCCAGACTTCTGTGGCGCATTTCTTCATATGCGCCATAGGAAGAACTTCTGTGGCGCATTTACGTGTATGCGCCACAGAAATGCCATGCGCCACTAACTATATAATTATATGCGCCACTGATTGCGTAACACATATTCAAAGTAAAATACTTTCCTGGTGTATAATCAGGTATTTATACAGGATTTATACAGTATTTATCCAGATGAGTATAAAATACATTTCACAAGTAGTAGATGCATGAAAACCGACATATATATAATACGAACACTTAGCGCCCGATCGAGATACATATATAGTGTCAAATGCCAAATTTTTACACAAGCGCCGAATACAAAGTTCATATCATCTCACATTACAAATATGAAGTGGCCACCGCCGCCTACACTAGGATCAAATAGAATACAGCTGTGATAATGGTGAGCAAGAGCATTAGCCCGACCAATATCTTTATCCGGTTCTTCTTCCACAAGTGGTTCCTCCACTTGGCTATCGCCTCCTCTCTAGTCGCGTATCCTTTGTAGATGTTGCCACTGAATTTGTTCACTTGTTTGTGGCAATCCTCCCACTCCTCGTAGACTCCTGGAACCCTACCCATGTACACCACATACCACCTCGTCGCCATCTCTATAGACGACAAGGCATATTAGTAAAAACACAACAAAAAGAATGAATAAAGGGTTCACAAACATATATATATATATATGTTCATAGAATATAAAACAAAGGATCCATAAACCTAAAAGTTAGATCATCATAGAAGCAATAAGTTCAACGACAACACGACCACAAGGTAGTTTAAGTCTAACAACAATGACCATTTCGACCACGAGATAGTAAAGTTTATGACACACACACACTAATACAGCAGGCGTCCATCAAGAATATACACACACTGGATCATGCTAGAGGAACACATCGATCATGATGAATACTTCCTCTTCTCGCTCGGCTTCGGGAATGGTAGATAGCCCTCTTTCGTCATCCACGTCCTTGTGTCACCCTGCTTACGGAGGCGTTCTTCGATCTCCCTCTTACTCAACCCTCTGGCTTGTTGTAGGGCACCGCCCCTTGTGTTGACATCTTCAATGATGATTTGCGACAACTTCATCTGAATGCGATGGAAGTCTTCTCTAAGATCAGCATCGTCGATTTTTGCCAAAGTTTTGGCCCATCCTCGGAGACTAGATGGCAGCGTTAGGTTATGGCAATCCCGAACATAGCCTTTAAGGTGATGGAGGACGTAGAAGGCCTCCTTGGCACCAGTAGTCGACTGCTTGACGCAGGGGAAGTCGAGCACGTGCTTGAACACGTGTTTGCCATCCTTGATACATTCCCCCTTATCTACGAAGGTGCATCCCTTCTTGGTGTAGCCCTCGAGAGCCTCATTGTGAACACCCCTTATTCTGGTGTAGTCTTTCTTCTTCGTCAAACTCCCCGAGTCGAAATACGTGGCTAGCGAATACTCGGGGCAAGGACGATGAGTGTGAAGTATTTGTCTCTGCGCAACACAATTGGAACGGAATGTTGGAAAAAGAGCAAAGGAAAGAAATCTATAAGAAATGCATAAGTTACGGTGGCGATGAGCGAGTGTGTGTACTTACTCGAGAAAGAAAGGCAAAAGAAGTGTGCCCTTCCTCTTGTTGTCCACCATGAACTTCTCAAGGTACGCCGTCGCCTTGGTCCGTGTCTCTGATCCTTCGACCAACTGGCTGTCCCGCATGTAGTAGGGATCCACTATCGCGATTTCCGGGGTACTTTCTCTCTTGATCGTGAGTGCCAGATTGAGCGCGTATAGGCGGACCAAGTTATAGTCCAGCCGTTTCGTGAGAAACAACTTGAATATGTCCTTGAACACTATGAAGAATATATCCGCGGGGGGTTCATCGACGAAGCCCACGTCCAATGGCACCTTGGCCGTGAAAACCGGGTAATTTGGATCTTCGTCTTTAAGAAGGAGGGCCTCTAGTGTCTTGACACCCTCATGCAAAGTTAACATGGCTCCAACCGCAATGTGGATCATATCCGAAGTCAATATCGGATCACCAGCTACATGCACTCGGGGCAAGCCAAATTGTGTGGATGGTAGGACGACAGCGTCCTGACCCCAGATCCTCTTCGGAAGAGGTTGGCTCACACCCTTCTTATTATTATTACCTCTCTTCCTGTAGTGCTTCTTCTTCACAACAGTGTCAGCCACTGCCATCTGCTCATCAGTCGCCTTTCGGAGTGTGTTGGGGCTGAAAACCAATCCCGGTTTCTCTTGTGGTGGATCGGCGGCCGGAGGTGTCTCTTGAGAAAGACCATGGAAGACCAGGCGCTGCGTGCATGTATTGGGCCGACCAGCTTGATGGTCGTCACGAGCTGCGAAGGGTTCTTCATCCACAGAAGGCATATACAATCCTTTGGCGACGCCGGTGTTGATGAAGTCGTCAACGTTGACCAATTCATCATCATCTTCATGGGTGCCATCATGTGGTGGTGGTAGCAGGGGCGACGGCGGTTGCGGCACAACGTCTTTGCCATGTGGCGGTGCACACGCTGCCAAGAGTTGATGGTGACGACTGGTGGTGGCGACAACGGCGGCTACTGGCTTCCGAGGTGGTGGCCGGGCAATGATCGGTCGAGAGGTGGTGGCCAGGCAATGATCGGTCGAGAGGTGGCGCCGGTTCTCCCCCCCCCCCCCCGCAAGACGAATCCGGGTCTTCGGCCATGTCAAGGGCCAGTTGTAGCATTCCCCAAGGGTCTTGTGTTCGTCGGCTCCCTGAGGTTGAAAGGGGGGGTCCATGTCATCGCACCCTGGCAACACCCGAGCCAACCTGACCCTCATCACGTCATCATCCATTGGATTGTTGTGCATTGTGCGGCTCGCCGGTTGTATAAGAGTGCCCTTGGCAACATCCTTCAACTCACCGCCGACATCTTTAAGCAGGAGTACGCAAGAAGTGTCCTGAGGCAAAAACATGTTGTTGGGCGTCATGAGATGGCAACACTCATGCATCAAAGGCATAAAGGAGATGACGTACACTAACTAATTAGTTACCTTGGTGATGGCGTGGATCTCGGCTAATGTAGAGACACGGCCGATACCGGCGGCCAGCCTATCATCATCTGCAATCTCTTGCTCGGGTGCCTCACGAAGCACCACCGCCATCGGCTGCGCCTTATTGGTATCTTTGGCGGGAGGGGGCGTCGGTGTGACCAAAACGAGGGGCTGCGTCCCGACGTTGACGGCCGGCGGGGTCACCAGGTCCGGCGACATACTAACATTGATGCACCTGTCCGGCGGGGTCACCAGGTCCGGCGACACGCTTAAGCTGGGCAGATGTATCGGCCCCTGTCGACCTCCCGCATTCCAAGCAGTAAGCCCCTCGAAAAACTCAGGGGGGATCATCGAGCGGAGCTTCTCTTCCACTAACTTGTCCACCGTTTTCTGGTCCACCGCCTTCTCCTCCAGTGTCTGCACCTTCATCTTCAGCTCTGCAACAACGGCTTTATCCTGGTTCTTCCTCTCCCTTCTTTTCTTGGCGTCCTCTTTGTAGAACTCCTTGAACTTCATGCTCGTACTGAAGCCGGACACACGGCCAGCTGAGGATGGCGGCAACCCCTTGTCCCTCTTCTTGTAAGCATTGGTCACCCTGTTGAAAACCGTGTCCCACGGCTCCGTCGAATCCTGGGACGACTCTGTGGCAGTAGCGTTCAGTTCCTCCTCCTGTAGAGACAAGGAAAGGTGAACCCATTTAGATTCTTGGCTTCATTATCTTAATTAGAACACAATAGACTTAAGATCAGCGATAAATTCCTTACCAGATTCTTCTCGAAGTCCTTCACCTCTGGATCGTCGGTGATGAACTCCCCTGTTTCCTTGTCCAGGTAGTAGCGGGCCCGAACAAATTGCCTAAGCTGCAAGTCCGTGATTTTAAGCCAAGGGTTGTCTTTACCAAGGCGTTCAAGCTCGGCGTCCTCCTTGTCCCAAATGGCTTGTTCCCCCCTGTAACCGCCGCTTCCAAGGCGGTGGTTACCTATGTTCTATTCCCGCATACTCCTTCCCCATTGACTCCATTTTATAGCATCAGCGGTAGCTATATCCGCCTTGAATATCCTAAACTCCTCTTCGTCGAGCATCGTATTTTTCTTACTAATAACCTCCCAGCTTTCACCTTTGTCAATGCTATTCTTCACCCGGGTTTTCCAGCTGCTCAAGGCGTTGCTCATCTTCGTGAGGGCTAGTTTGTTCACCGGGTTCTTATTTCTCTCGAGGTTTCTAAACTGCTCTGGGAATCTGTATCGCTTGTGAAGCTTCTTAAGGAGGTTATCGACCAAAGCTGCATGGTCAGCATGTCTGATGTACTTCGTGTTGATCGACATGCTTTCCCGGATGATGCACCCGAGTTGTAGGCCATACCCTTTAGCAATCGCCTCTCGCGCAATGGGTAGGCCACTTTCTGTGACCTCAGTGAACTCATCACAGACGGTGGCGAGCACTGGCACCTTCCGCTCCTTCTGTTCCTTCTTCTTCTTCTTCTTCTTCTTCTTCTTCTTCTTCTTCTTCTTCTTCTTCTGAGAAGCGGCCGGGTTACCGCTACCGCCATCTGTGCGCTCGCCGCCATCGGTGCGGGCGCCGCCTTCACTAGTTCCATCATAGTCGTCTTCGTCCCCCTCGTAATCAGGATCTCCACCCTCATTGGCCCCAGCAGCTCTGGCGACGGTCGCCTCCTCCTCCGGTGGTGGTGTCATCCTCATCGCCTCCTCCTCCTCATCCTGTTGGGACCCCTGCCAGAATGACTGGTTGGCCTGTCTAGCTTAGAAGGGCCAGACTCCTTGTTGCCCGACATGTTTGCACTACTCTATTTAAAAGAGGCAAAAAGTTAGCACAAATCTCGGCCGAAAAACTCGGCATGACCATATGCATAACCAGGATAGTCTTGCACGGTCGTGAGCAACGCGGCTCTCAGATGGAAATATTCTTTAGTGTAGGCGTCCCACGTACGGGCCGGCGTCTCCCACAAGCTGGCTAACTCCTCTCTCAATAGCCCGAGATACAGATGCATATCGATACCTGGTTGTTTCAGCCCCTGAATAAGAATGCTCATGTGTACATACCTTTGCTTCGTGTATAGCCACGGGGGGAGGTTGTATGGCCATACAAACACGGGCCAGGTGCTATGCGTGCTACTCTGGTTTCCAAAAGGATTGAGTCCATCGGTGCTCATACCCAGCCTGACGTTCCTTGCATCGCCCCCGAACTCTTCGAACTCAATGTCTAATGTGTTCCACTGGCTAGCGTCTGAAGGGTGTGTCAGGATCTTGCCCTTCTCTGGATCATCTTTGGCTTTCTATCTTTCCATGAGCTTTGCTTCCTTAGGATCTATGAAATATCGCTGCAGACGAGGGGTGATAGGAAAGTACCATACCACTTTTCGAGGAACTTTCGTGTTCCCTCTCTTGTACCGTCCTTGGCCACACACCGGACATGTGGTTCTATCCGCATACTCGTTCCGATAAAGTGCGCAATCATTGATGCATGCGTGGTATTTAATGTGTGGTAGGTCGAGAGGGCACACGATTTTCTTGGCCTCCTCGATACTTGTTGGCAAAGTGTTCCCCTTAGGAAGTCGGTCGTGCCAGTATTCCATGGTCGTGTTGAAGCTCACATCGGTCCATTTGTGTTCGGCCTTCATCTCTAGAGCCTTGAGCGTTACACTCAAACGTGTATCCTCGGGCGACACCCAGGATACAATGGAGTCATCCCGTCTACCTCCATTTGGGCCAGCTTGGCTTTCTCTCTGGCTGTAGCTTTGTCGCTGCTAGTCCCCTTGAGGAGTAGTTCTTGAACATGAGGGTCCTGCAAGACCGAAGTTAGCAGCGTCTGTGTGTTCGCGTCTTCTCCTTCTTCATGATCATGCCCGTCGTCATCTCCTTCTCCATGCTGATCATGCCCGCCGGCATCTCCTTCGTCATGATGATCATGCCCGCTGGCATCTCCTTCGTCATGATGATCATGCCCGGTAGACTCTTCGTCTTCTCGCCTGCCCACGTCTTCGTGACCACCACCATGTCCTGCCGGCGCCTCATTGAGGTCACGCATGAAACCGCGCCTGAGCAGGTGACCCTCCAATTGTCCAGATTCAGGGTCGATCCAGCGCTGCAGTTTGCATGTTCAACATGGACATCTTATCCTGGTCTTGTTGTTCAGAATCGTGTCCTCCTTCGCGCCTTTCTTATACCTAGCAATTTGACCTTCGCTCATCGTGAGGACCATGGTTACCTGAGCGGTCAAAACAGAGAGTATAGGTGAGAACCACACCATATGAACACACACATGCATGAATGCTAGCCAGAAAAAATTCGGCATGACCTTTCCTAAAATTAGGACGTATGGATAGTGCAAAAATTTGCCGAAATGGAAATGAATCAACATTTCGGCAAACATCCATGCAACCACACCGGCCGGGCCCGACAACAACAAGCAACCAACAAAGAACTTCCTCCCATTGCAAACATTCATGCACCACACAAGCATCATCTCGCCATGGATCGCACACACACACCGCCCGCGCGACAAGCTTCACCTACATGTTCATGATGGCCAAGTACTCACCTATAGTAGACACAATAATATCGAGACGAGACCGCGCGACGAGATTGTGTGGACAAATAGATCTACAATGCAAGTTGGTGGAGAGGAAATTAGTAAACAAATAGAGATGTGAGAGAGAAAAGTAAGGAACTTTTAGATCTAAAAGTTGGAGCGAAGCTTCCACTTACCAATCTATGGATTAAAGTAGGTTTAGTTACAAGAAAATGGAGAAACTATGGGTAAGATGGGGTGTGAGGGAGGAGGAAGATGAGTTGGGAGGAGGTAGAGATATGAAATGGTTGGTGGTGGATAGATAGATAAGAAAGCTAGCTCTTGTCACCTTTTTAACATGGATCTGGACGCCCTCATCTGTGGCGCATAAGGAGGAAATGCGCCACAGATGTGGGTGAATAAGATTCGCTGTGTGGGGCCCACCTCCAAGTTCTGTGGCGCATGTCGGACTTGTGCGCCACAGAAGTGACACACATCTGTGCCGCATATGACAACATGCGCCACAGAACTTGGGTGAATTAGATTCCGTGGTGGGGCCCCTCCATGTTCTGTGGCGCATTCTGAAATATGCGCCACAGAAGAGGCAACTTTTGTGGCGCATATTTCAGAATGCGCCACAGAACTTGGATCAACCCACCCTGGCCGGCGGGTCCCACCAATCTTATGTGGCGCATGTTCTAGAGAATGCGCCACAGAACTTCCAATCTTCTGTGGCGCATGCTTTCTGGTGCACCACTGATGTTTTCCTATGGTGCATGCTTTCGCATATGCGCCACTGAACATCTTGTCTATCTATAGGTCGTTTCCTAGTAGTGATGGGTAATACCCATACCCTAACCCGTTAATGCATGGGTACGAGCACGGATAGGTATACCCATATCCTACCCATTTAAACTAATATAATAGTAAAACTTACCTGTAGAGTTTCAACCTATGGGGCCGAGCAACCTAGGAAAGAGTATGATACTATGACTTCTAAACTTCGATAATTTTCATGGGTACGGGCATGGGTAAAGTTTTATACCCACGAGTACGGGTATGGGTAAAATTTTATACCCATTGACTAAGTGGGAGTGGGTATGATATTGATCTACCCTACTCATACCCTACCCATTGGCATCCTTACTTCGCGCTCATTGATTAATGCGGCAACATTTTCCTTCAGGTTTTTCGAAAGTTGTTCGATCATGCACACATAGCATATTCTATGAAGTACAGTAGTACAACATACGTAGACCGCAATTAATTAGTCGAGCTAATCAATATTGTTCTTATTTAAAAAGAAAAATTATTGGGTTTTAGAGCATGTCCAACAATCTTTTTGTATTGAATTGTTAAAATCTGACTATAAGAAGAGGAGCACGAAGGTTTATCAATGGAACATAATTTCCAATTTCCTAGCCTTCCTATAAGCATTTATTAGTGTTTGCCCTTCCTAGCAAAAATCATGTCTACATGACAATGACATGTGAAGTCAACCACTCAGCCACCCAATAAATAAATTGCCCTTTATCAATAAATTTTGAATCACTATGGCTGAGAGTGTTTAACCTTATGTTTAAAAGAACATTTTGGGAACCCACTATTCCGCTAACATGAATAATATAGTGCGCTTGAGCAACGACATCAAGGCCACCCATAAGGTAAGCTCATTAAAAAACAAGAAAAAATGTCCGGTTGCTAGGCCCCACAAGTAATCTGTCCTCACAACTCTTATTGTCCATTCACGCTCATTGATACATGCGGCCTTGTTTTTCCTTGAGATTATCCAAAAGTTGTTCGGTCATGCACATATAGCATCATCACTAATGTTTTCTAATTATCTCTACTACTATAATGGAGCAATTTTGAATTAGATCCATAGCACCAATCCTGACCATTAGGCTGTCTGATCCAATGGTCTAGAGAAGCTAGATTCGTGTTGAAGGAGTAGTACCTATAGAAAACTCCACCATGTTCTAGAACCATCATGTCACCTCCACCCCCCAAAAAAATTCATAGCACAGTAGGTTGTATTCTCAATATGTGTAGATATTTATTATTAATATATTTAATATATGCTTTTTTTCTCTGATAAGACTATTGGTTAATAACAACTTAATATTCGCTAAATCATATTTCATATAGTATATATGAGTGTGATACATGCCTTTTACTAGTAGGAAGTAGCGTGTGACTTCTTGCAAATCTTACCACTATATAATGTACTAGTAACTTTGAATAATGAAAATTGAATCAAGAATAGCAAATCCCATGTTGGGCCACACGGAGATAAACAAAACTTTTTCCCTTACATGGTGATCCCAAGATCTAGCTCAGGTGATAAGCCACGAGATTTACCACTAGACGCGCAGGTGCGGATTATTGATGAAGCACGTTAGTTGATGCCGTGCCGAACGATCCCCAAACAGCACGTCCAGATCCCCACAGACCTCTTTGTCCCCAGCGCCGCACGTGCAACGCCTCTACCGGTATCCACACATACAGGAAGGAGCTCTAGGCAGAGGACTGCTAGATCCTGTCTAGCCCGAAATGGGAGTGGAGAAGTGACGGCTAGGTCAAGGATAATCCCTTGTCACTCCACTTGTATACACTCCTAGCTGGGCTCAATGCTTGAGGCCCATCTAGGCCGTACCCCAATCTCCACATGGATCTAATCCACATGGGCTCCTTACCCTTAAGTGTGTGACCCTGTAGGTTTACGTATGCCTGGACATGACACGAGTCACCACTCCGAGGCCATAGTTGGTAAAGGCCTCTAGCAAGACGTGCCAACTCCCAAGCGTCGTAAAGTCAGAAGACAAATCTTTCTCAATTGACTTTCCTCCAAGTCCCTTTGCCTCACGATACATCTTGTCAAGCTATAGGCGAGTTGTTGCCATCCTTTTAATAGCTCGACTCTCTCTTCTCATTCTGTGATATACGATTCACTGGACTAACACTTAGTCCAACTCCTTGGTTAACACTTAACCAAGTTGCGCATGGCCATGCTTCCGAATCATATCAGACGAGAGGGCCTAGAGAATATCTCTCCATTACGGAGGGGCAAATCCCATCTTGGTAATCCACATCACGCAGCTTGCTTCATAACCAATCCGAACCCTACCTTTATAACTGCCCATTTACGGAACAACGTTTGATAGGACCTAAGCTGGCGATCCACAACTCGGATCATGCGATCACCTCAGGTTGAAGGATTCCATTGCTTGAGACTACAAATGACAGCATGCTCGTTGCATCTAAACTGTGGGTCAGTCCGATTCGCTAAACTCTTTAGCCGAATTAGTGTAAGTAGGAATAACATCACCATGCCCATGACAAGTGGAACTGACTCATCAGCCGACTTTCACATTAGTCTAAGTTGTGTGTCCAGCACAACCTCAGTGACCAAGGACAACTAGTATGAACAACATGAATATATAGTTCCATAATCTAATCACGTATTCAATGATACATATCAGTAGTTCATACATGGACAACAACTTTATGAATAAATTGGGAATAACATCATACATGATTGCCTCTAGGGCATATTCCCAGCATCCCAACAATGTTAACTCTTGGATCTTTTTTTCCATTCTAGCACGTAGAAGATTCTATCAATAGTCCTTAGCATAATGAATGCTATGCACAAACCACAAAGATTCTAATGATATGTTATACATTTAATTATCTTAGCATACCCTAGTATATAGTGTACGAATAACTTTGAACTTTAACCATTGGATCAAGACTGAAAATCCTAACATTGCTAACCGATGGATTTTCCTTCCGCTCTAACATTTAGAAGATTCTATTGATATAGCCTTTAGCACAATAAACGCTATGCATAAACCTCAAAACACACTTTCCATCATTATAGAATCTATATATCATTTCTCTAGAGCATGTCGGGTATTAGGTACCTACTAATAGGTTGATTTCTAAATGATACAACTTACAAGAACCAAAAATACACTAGATACTTTATGGACGTGGTTCAAAATTATAATTAATTTTGACCTTTACCTATAATTAATTTAGATAAAAATGATATGTTAGTACTACATTATCTAATTAACTATGAAACGTTTCCCATAAAAAAACTAAGAAACATTCAATGACTGGTTATGTATTATGTGCAACGATTATAGAAAATGTCTGTATTTTGCGTAGAAAATATCTATGGTTGTTGTTATGTGCAAAAACCTCCCCAACATGTGGTGGTACTTGCAATATCCTCGCTGCTGATGCTCTTGGGGCGAAGGAGTACCAACCGTTTGATCTTGTTTCAACGATGGAAATGAACTCTTGTAAAAAACAATGGAAGGGAACTCTTGTAAAAACGATGGTGAAGGGAACTTCTAGGCCGCTCCTATGGCACGTGGCAACTCTTGAATGTCCCGAGCAAGACTTTTTAAGCGTCCATCAACAACGACCACCTCTCCCATACAGGCACGACGCACACAGCGAAGAACTCTCTCTGTCTCTCCCTGTCCCTTTAGGCCGGCCAAGCCACCACACACACAAAAATGCTACGCAGCTACTCCAATCAATGCACCTGCATTGACGAGTGCAACGCACAGGCGAACAGGGATATCAGTCCTTACCATGGTGATATCGGGGAGTCCATTGATGGTCCGTACTATTCTGACACACTGGAAGGTATTTTTTCTGACGAGGACCCTGCCTTACCATCATCTGATGGAGGGGACGCTGCTAGTAGAGAGCAAAGAGGAGGAGGAGGGGGAGGAGGAGGAGGGGAAGGATGATCCTTAGTCTTTCCTCTATGAAGGAGACGTCGTCTTCAAGAAGAGTTCACTCGATCCATCCTCCATCGGCAAGAAGAAGAGGGAGCAAGAGGATGAGGGGTCAGAAGATTTATGGCCATTTCTCCAGGTACGAGACTTCGTCTCCAAGAAGAGTGCTCTCGATCCCTCCTTCATTGGCAGTGAGAAGAGGAAGGACAAGGAGGCGGGATGCTTGAAGAAGAAGAAGAAGAAGACAAGAGCTGGGGGTGCCACGGGAAGCAGAAGGACGATGCCAGCACGAAGGTGACATCGGAAGGATCCAGGTCTAAGAAGAAGTCTTAGGATTAATTTTGTTTAATTTCACCTCTACTTCCTTTCTGTAATAATGTTTGGAGATTGGATATTATTATTAAGTGCAAATTGGAATGGTGTTTGCGATCTACTAGCATAAGTACTCCATTTGTCATTTCATCTCCCACTACGATACAATAAAACCTCATGTATTACCGAGGAAGGTGAATTTACTTCCTTCCCTTAATTTCTGCATGCATTCGAGAAAAGAAGGGTGCCAATACAGAGAAACTCATGTTAATTACTCACGTGAATTCAGGTAATTAATACTAAAAGGAAGAAGTCTAGGAAACCGCATGTATTCGTAGTGCTCCTTTAATTACTAATATCAATCATTATAAGTGAAATATAGAGTAGTAGTATATCAAAGTCCATGGATAAAAAATAACCTCTGTATAGTCCATGTTAATCATCTCCTTGTGCGACATTAATTTGAAATTATTTAATGTCATATTGATTTAAAAACTCAACTGCGTCCAACGTGTCACGTGCTCTCCCTATCCCCTGGTCGTCACCGCGACACATCAAAAAACTGCGTTGCCTGCAAAATCAAGCAAGCACGAAACATCGGTCTATACGCCAGAAGAATCCAGCAGACACGCAAAAATTAGAATCATAGCCCTAGCTAGCCTCGGCCCCTTCGATGCTCACCCACGAATCACCTACGATTAAATCAGCATTAAGGTGCACCTCAAGCTTGTGGGTTACCCACAAGAAATAGAAAATTTATTTTCCCCTCTCTCCTCTCTCTTCCTTTTTTGAGTTCATGCCGATTTTCACTAGAAACATCCTCCGTTTGCACTACATGTGTCGCATAGTTTTTCTCATGTTTTTTTAACATTGGTAGCTCCACAATATGTCATTTCATCAAAATTTCCCAAAAATTGATTCACGAAACACCTTTTTGGGTGCACAAGGTGTTCTTCTATGTGTCATAGGTTTGGGCCCTGATTGGTCGAGACCTACCTCACACGGATCGTGGCCACCCACTTCGGGATCCTCTACGATACAACAAGCTTGATATCTCCATGGTATCTCCCTTTTTATTCCAATTTCGCACTAGAGCACTAGTTTGACACCGAAGCCATAAAAAAGGTTTTTCAAAAACCCTAGGCTTTTTTCTGGTGATTTTTTTATAATTTGAAATTTGTGAGGCTTTTTGGGAATCGTTCCCTTTGAAATTTGAAATTTGTGAGGCTTTTATGATGCTTTTTATAATTTTAAATCCGTGAGAATTTTTGTGATCCTTTTTATAAGCTAAGATTTATGAGATGTTTACAAATATAGGATTCCTCTTATAATTTGAATTTTGTGAGGATTTTTTGATCCTTTTTATAAGTTGAAATTTGTGAGGATGTTTATAAATATATGACCTTGTTATATTTTGAAAATTGCGAGGCTCTTTGTGTTGCTTTTTATAATTTGAAATTTGTGAGGCTATTTATGAATCCGTGTTGCTTTCTAGAATTGGAAACTTGTGAGGTTATTTCAAAATTTATGATGCTTTTTATAATTTTAAATATGCGGGGTGTTTTGTTAGACTATTTACAACTATGCAATGCTTTTATAATTTGAAATTTGTTAGACTGTTTACAAAATTTAGGATGCTCTTTATAATTTTAAATATGTGAGGCTTGAGTGGATCAAAATCCTCTAGGATTTATATGGGAATAATCCTTGGAATCAAAAAGAGCACTATGAAGCAAGGTACGATAGTCGGGTAAAGCTCCTTCCACTAAGCGGTTGAGCCGTTTGGTAAAGAAAGGAAGTGAAAATACAGAAACGAGAAAACATGAATATTTGAATTGCTACTACTCCTTCCTATACACGCCAGCGCAAGTGGTGAACAAGCAAGACGACCAGATTCGTTGAAACAAGGGAGGTCGAGCCAACGTGTGCATCAGCCTGTTGTAGACGAGGGAGAGATGAGTCAGCCGGTGCGGGGCAGATAATGAGAGAGGAAACCCAATTTATTTTGTGTGCATATCTTATCTTATCTTACCTCTTACCACCACTAGTAAGTTGTACGTATCCTGCACGTGAGACTGAGATAATAGACGTCTCACATATCATCACTCTATACAACTATAATAGGTAAAGCAGAAAAAATATAAATTTGATTAACATCTATAAAGTATGGGCGTATATTTTGTTCTTGTACTTTATATACTAGTAAGTTGCACGTGCCTTGCACGCAAGGCTCAGATAGTAGACGTATGCCATATCATCACTATATAAAATTATAATTGGTAAAGCACAAAATTTATAAATTTTATCAACATCTATAAAGTATGGGTGTATATTTAGTCCTTGTACTTTGTATCATCATGTAGAAGTTAAAGATTATTAGCTACCTAACACATAAATTCTTTTTTGATAATATGGTCTAGAGAAACGAGGGAGAAGATTCTAGTATGATGGAGAAGTGTGTTTTGAGGTTTGTACATAATATTCATTATGCTAAAGACTATCAATAGAATCTTCTAGATGCTAGAATGGAAAAGAAGATCTAACGGCTAGAAATGTTGGGATTCACGAGTCTTGATCCAATGATCAATATTCAAAGTTATTCGTACAGTATATAGTGGTAAGATAACATAAGATAAGATTATGTAGAAGTCAACGATTATTAGCTACGAGGGAGAAGATTCTAGTATGATGGAGAAGTGTGTTTTGAGGTTTGTGCATAGCATTCATTATGCTGAAGACTATCTCTAGAATCTTCTAGATGCTAGAATAGAAAAGAAGATCCAACGGTTGGAAATATTAGGATTCACGAGTCTTGATCCAAAGGTCAGTATTCAAAGTAATTCATACACTATATTGTCATTATATCTCTACTACTATAATGGAGCAGTTTTGAATTGGATCCATAGCACCAATCCTGACTATTGGGCTGTTAGATCCAATAGTTCAGAGAAGATGGATTCATGTTGAATAGTACCTAGAGCAAACTCCACCATGCATGTTCTAGAACCATTATGTCACCACCCCCAAAATTTCATAGCACAATAGGTTGTATTCTCTCTACTACTATAATGGAGCAGTTTTGAATTGGATCCATAGCACCAAACCTGACCGTTCGACTATTAGATCTAATGGTTCAGAGTAGCCGGATTCATGTTGAATAGTATGTGCCGATAGCAAACGCCACCATGTTCTAGAACCATCATGTCACCACCCCCAAGTTTAATAGCACAATAGGCTGTATTTTCAATATGTGTAGATAGTTATTATTAATAGACTTAATGTTTGCATTTTTCCTCTAACAAAACTATTGGTTAATAACAAATTAATATTTGCTAAATCACATTTCATACATTAGAGAAAAAAATGCATACATTAAGTCTATTAATAATAACTATCTACACATATTGAGAATACAACCTACTGTGCTATGAAATTTTGGGGGTGGTGACATGATGGTTCTAGAACATGGTGGAGTTTGCTCTAGGTACTATTTCAACATGAATCTAGCTGCTCTGAACCATTGGATCTAATAGCCTAATGGTCAGGATTGGTGCTATGGATCCAATTCAAAAACTGCTCCATTATAGTAGTAGAGAGAATATAGCCTACTGTGCTATCAAATTTTGGGAGTGGTGACATGATGGTTCTAGAACATGGTGGAGTTTGCTCTAGGTACTATTCAACACGAATCCAACTGCTCTAAACCATTGGATCTAACAGCCCAATGGTCAGGATTGGTACTATGGATCCAATTCAAAACTGTTGTATTATCTTTACCACTATATAGTGTACGAATAACTTTGAATATTGACCGTTGGATCAAGACTCGCAAATCACAACATTTCCAGCCATTGGATCTTCATTTTCATTTTAGCATCTAGAAGATTCTATTGATATTCTTCATCACAATGAATTCTATGTACAAAACTCAAAACACACTTCTCCATCATTTTAGAATCTTCTCCCTCGTTTCTCTAGACCATGTTACCAAAATTTTCAAGTTCTAGATAGCAAATAATTGTTGACTTCTACATGATTTACAAAGTATAAGAACAAAATATTCACCCATACTTAATAGATGGTGATCAAATTTATATTTTTTCTACTTTACCTATTATAATTTTACATAGTGATTGTATGTTAGACGTCTATTATCATAGTCTCATGTGCAGGACACGTGCAACTTACTAGTAATAGTAGAGATCTAAAACTTGAAAATTTTGGTAACATGGTCTAGAGAAACAAGGGAGCAGATTCTAGAATGATGGAGAAGTGTGTTTTGAGTTTTGTGCATAGCATTCATTGTGATGAAGACTATAAATAGAATCTTCTGGATGCTAGAATGGAAAATAAGATCCAACGGCTGGAAATATTGAGATTCGCGAGTCTTGATCCAACGGTCAATGCTATGCACAAACCTCAAACCACACTTATCCAGATTCGAGAACTAATACCGGGTTTAACCCCTGCGAGGAACTAATTCGGAATCTGACCCTAGGGTCTGTGCCATTTTAAATGGAGCCGAAGTTGTACAGATCGGCGCCAACACATTAGAAAACCGAACCGAAGGAGGTCGACTCCATTTAAAACGGCACCGACGTCGGGTCCATGTGAAATGATGCCAACCTCCCTAGGTTGCCCCCTGTTGTCACGTGTTGGCACCAACTTGTATAACTTTGGCTCCGTTTAAAATGGGGCCGACCCGATGGGTCAGATTCCGAATTAGTTCCTCACAGGGGTCAGACTTGGAATTAGTTCTCGAATCTGGGCAAATTTGTCAAAAAAAATACACGGATTAGTGAGTAGTAGTACTTAGTACTCCTACTTTAAAATGCCGACAAGATCCAAAATGCTTCCTTCTAATGTACAACAACGCATCTAATGAACATGCCAGAAACAGAGTCATCGTACAAGGCACACATGCGTAGTCGCCAAGCTGTGGACGAGGGAGAGATCAGCAGGGCCAGTGGGCGCGAGGAGAGGGGAGGAAAGATGGTGATGGGAGGCAGTGAAGGAGAGTGAAAACACACATTGTTTTGCGTGCATATATAGTAAAGGTAATGAAATTTACTAGTACTACTACTCACTGTACCCTATACCTCGTATCAATAGCCCATCATTGCTTGGCCCTGACATCGCCTACTCCTCTTCGCTGCTCTTGTGATGCCTCCCATTTATGGCATTCACAACCATATTATATGTCCTTTACTTAATAGAAAAAGACATTCTCAATACTACTTGGTGATATTGAATGAGCCAACAATTTGCACACACATGTATATCAGTATATCTTGTATTTCTTATCTTACCACTATATAGTGTATGAATAACTTTGAATGTTGACCATTGGATCAAGACTCGCGAATCCAAACATTTCTAGCCGCTGGAATGCTGGATTTTCTTTTCTACTCTAGCATCTAGAAGATTCTATTGATAGTCTCCAGCATAATAAATGCTATGCACAAACCTCAAAACACACTTCTCCATCATACTAGTACTAGGGAGTAGAATCTTCTCCCTCGTTTCTCTAGACCCATAGTTTTTAAAACCGGACCAGTGAATGAACCGGTGAGGCGACTGGTTCACTGGTTCGCTGATCGGCCCACCGGTTCATTCGGTTCGATAGCGACAAAAAACCATTCCTTTATTGAAATTTAAGCAAATTTCAGAACAAAAATACAATAAAATGTATATTAAGCATATATTGTCGGAAGTTGTGAACTTAATTTCGAAACACATCCAAAATTTCAAAACATGGTGGTTCATAGTATCTTTGATTGCTTTCAAAACACGGTCAAATTTCTAGGCATGCATTTTCTCACCAAGAAGTGTGAATCTTTCCAAACTATCACTCATTCTCGATACATTGACTGCCTGATGGGTCCATTGAACATATTGTCGCAAGGTTTGAAATTAATTTCGAAACACAGCCAAAATTTCAAAACATGGTGATTCATAGTCTCTTTGATTGTTTTAAAAACATGGTCAAATTTCTAGGCATGCATATTCTTAGCAAGAAGTGTGAATCTTTCCAAACTACCACTTGTTCTCAATACTTTGACTACATGGTGATGGGTCCATTGAACAGATTTTCACAAGGTGTGAAGGTAATTTCGAAACACATGCAAAATTTCAAAACACGGTGAGTTATAGTCTCTTTAATTATTTTGAAAACACGGTCAAATTTCTAGGCATGCATATTCTTAGCAAGTTGAATCTTTCCATACTCTCACTCATTCTCGATATATTGACTGCCTAGTGGGTCCACTGAATAGATTATCGCAAGGTGTGAAGTTAATTTCGAAACACAACCAAAATTTCAAAACACCGTGAGTCATAGCCTCTTTGATTGTTTTCAAAACACAGTCATATTTCTAGGCATGCATATTGTAGGCAAGAAGTTGAATCATTCCAAACTCTCACTCGTTCTCGATACAGTAACTACCTGGTGGGTCCAGTGAACACATTTTCGCAAGGTGTGAAGTTAATTTCAAAACATAGGAAAACTTTCAAAACACGGTGAGTCATAGTCTCTTTGATTGTTTTCAAAACACGGTCAAATTTCTAGGCATGCATAATATTAGCAAGAAGTTGAATCTTTCCAAACTCTCACTCGTTCTAGATACATTTACTACCTGGTGGGTCCACTGAATAGATTATCGCAAGGTGTGAAGTTAATTTCAAAACATAGCCAAAATTTCAAAGTACGATGAGTCATAGTATCTTTGATTGTTTTATAAACACGGTCAAATTTCTAGGCATGCATACTCTTAGCAAGAAATTGAATCTTGCCAAACTCTCACTCGTTCTCGATACATTGACTGCCTCGTGGTGGGTCCACTGAACAGATTTTCACAAGGTGTGATGTTAATTTCTAAACACAGCCAAAATTTCAAAACACAGCCAAAATTTCAAAACAAAGTGAATCATAGCCTCTTTGATTGTTTTCAAAACACGGTCAAATTTCTAGGCATGCATATTCTTAGCAAGAAGTTGAATATTTCCAAACTCTCACTTGTTCTCGGTACATTGACTCCTAGTGGGCCCACTGGACATATTATCGCAAGGTGTGAAGTTAATTTCAAAACACAGCCAAAATTTCAAAACACGATGAGTCATAGCCGCTTTGATTGTTTTCAAAACACGGTCAAATATCTAGGCATGCATATTCTTAGCAAGAAGTTGAATCTTGCCAAACTCTCACTCGTTCTTGATACATTGACCGCCTGGTGGTGGGTCCACTAAATTTTTTTCCGCAAGGTGCGAAGTTAATTTTGAAACACAGCCAAAATTTCAAAACACGGTGAGTCATAACCTCTTTGATTGTTTTCAAAACACGTTCAAATTTCTAGGCATGCATATTCTTAGCAAGAAAATCTTTCTAGACTCTCACTCGTTCTCGATACATTGACTACCTGGTGGGCCCACTGAACAGATTTTCGGAAGGTGTGAAGTTAATTTGGAAACACAGCCAAAATTTTAAAACACGACGAGCCATAGACTCTTTGATTGTTTTCAAAACACGGTCAAATTTCTAGGCATGCATATTCTTAGCAAGAAGTTGAATCTTGCCAAACTCTCACTCGTTCTCGATACATTAACTGCTTGGTGGGTCCACTGAACAGATTATCACAAGGTGTGAAGTTAATTTTGAAACACAGCCAACATTTTAAAACACGGTGAGTCATAGTCTCTTTGATTGTTTTCAAAACACAGCCAAATTTCGAGGCTTGCATATTATTAGCAAGAAGTTGAATCATTCCAAACTCTTAGTCGTTCTCGATACATTGACTACCTGGTGGGTCTAGTGAACAGATTTTCGCAAGGTGTGAAGTTAATTTCGAAACACAGGCAAACTTTTGAAACACGGTGAGTCATAGTCTCTTTGATTGTTTTCAAAACATGGTCAAATTTTTATGAATGCATATTCTTAGCAAGAAGTTGAATCTTTCCAAACTCTCACTAATTCTCGATAAATTGACTGCCTGGTGGGTCCACTGAATAGATTATCGCAAGGTCTGAAGTTAATTTCAAAACACAGCCAAAATTTCAAAACATGGTGAGTCATAGTCTCTTTGATTGTTTTCAAAACACGGTCAAATTTTGAGGCATGCATATTCTTAGCAAGAAGTTCAATCATTCTAAACTCTCACTCGTTCTCGATACATTGACTGCCTGGTGGGTCTAGTGAACAGATTTTCGCAAGGTGTGAAGTTAATATTGAAACACAGGAAAATTTTCAAAACACAGTGAGTCATAGTCTCTTTGATTGTTTTCAAAACACGGTCAAATTTCTAGGCATGCATATTCTTAGCAAGAAGTTGAATCTTTCCAAACTCTCACTCGTTCCCGATACATTGACTGCCTGGTGGGTCCACTGAACATATTATCTCAAGGTGTGAAGTTAATTTCAAAACACAGCCGAAATTTCAAAACACAGCGAGTCATGGTCTCTTTGATTGTTTTCAAAACACGGTCAAATTTCTAGGCATGCATATTCTTAGCAAGAAGTTGAATCATTCCAAACTCTCACTCGTTCTCGATACATTGACCGCCTGGTGGTGGGTCCACTGAACAGATTTTCACGAGGTGTGAAGTTAATTTCGAGACACATCCAAAATTTCAAAACACAGTGATTCATAGCCTCTTTGATTGTCTTCAAAACACGGTCAAATTTCTAGGCATGCATATTCTTAGAAAGAAGTTGAATCTTTCCAAACTCTCACTCATTCTTGATACATTGACTACCTAGTGGGTCCACTGAACAGATTATCACAAGATGTGAAGTTAATTTGGAAACACGGCCAAAATTTCAAAACACTGTGAGCCATAGTCTCTTTGATTGTTTTCAAAACACGGTCAATTTTCGAGGCATGCATATTTTTAGCAAGAACTTGAATCTTGCCAAACTCTCACTTGTTCTCAATATATTGACTGCCTGGTGGGTCCACTGAACAGATTATCGAAAGATGTGAAGTTAATTTTGAAACACAGCCAAAAATTTAAAACATAGTGAGTCATAGCCTCTTTGATTGTTTTCAAAACATGGTCAAATATCTAGGCATGCATATTCTTAGCAAGAAGTTGAATCTTGCCAAATTCTCACTCGTTCTCGATACATTGACTGCCTAGTGGAGTGGTGGGTCCATTGAACATATTTTTGCAAGGTGTGAAGTTAATTTCAAAACACAACCAAAATTTCAAAACACGGTGAGTCATAGCCTCTTTGATTGTTTTCAAAACACAGTCAAATTTCTAGGCATGCATATTCTTACCAAGAAGTTGAATCTTTCCAAACTCTCACGCATTCTCGATACAATGACTGTCGTCCACTAAATAGATTTTCGCAAGGTGTGAAGTTAATTTCGAAACACAACCAAAAATTCAAAACACAGTGAGTTATAGCCTCTTTGATTGTTTTCAAAACATGACCAAATTTCTAGGCATGCATATTCTTAGCAAGATGCTGAATCTTGCCAAACTCTCACTCGTTCTCGATACATTGTCTGCATGGTGGGTCCACTGAACATATTATCGCAAGGTGTGAAGTTAATTTTGAAACAGAGCCAAAATTTTAAAACACGCTGAGTCATAGTCTCTTTGATTGTTTTCAAAGCACGGTCAAATTTAGAGGCATGCATATTCTTAGCAAGAAGTTGAATCATTCCAAACTCTTACTTGTTCTCGATACATTGACTGCCTGGTGGGTCTAGTGAACAGATTTTTGCAAGGTGTGAAGTTAATTTCGAAACACAGACAAAATTTCAAAACACGGTGAGTCATAGTCTCTTTGATTGTTTTCAAAATACGGTCCAATTTCTAGGTATGCATATTCTTCGCAAGAAGTTGAATCTTTCCATACTCTCACTCATTCTTGATACATTGACTCCTGATACGTTGCAAACGTATCTATAATTTTTGATGTTCCATGCTTGTTTTATATCTACTTTCTTATGTTTTGTCCACACTTTGGAGTATTTTTACACATTTTCTGGAACTAACCTATTAACAAGATGCAAGAGTGCCAGTTGCCTGTTTTCTACTGTTTTTGGTTTCAGAAAAGCTAGTAAGGAAATATTCTCGGAATTGGACCAGACAAAAGCCCAAGTCAATATTTCACTAGAAGGAATACAGAGTCCGGAGGGGAGACGAAGAGGGGAACCAGGGCGACCATGCCTAGTGGTGGCGCGGCCAGCCCTAGCCGTGCCACCAGAGGGTGTGGCCTCCCTGGTACTCCACCGACCTTGCCCCTTCGCCTATATATTGCCTCCGGGACGAAAACCCTAGGCACCCGATCAAAATTCCATGAAAGGGTCTTTAGCCGCCGCCATCTCCATCCCTAGATCGGGAGGGATCTGAAGCTCTTCCTGGCACCCTGCCAGAGGGGAGAGATCACCCTGGAGGCCTTCTTCATCACCATGACTGCCTCCGGTGTGATGCGTGAGTAGTTCATCCCTGGACTACGGGTCCATGTAGTAGCTAGATGGTTGGTTCTTCTCCTTTGTGCTACCATGTCTAGATCTTGTGAGCTCCGTTCATGATCAAGATCATCTATTTGTATTCATACATGTTGTGTTTGCGGGGATCCGATGGATATTGAGATGCTATTTCAGATTGATTATTGATTCTATCATGTCTATGTTATTTGTGATCTTGCATGCTTTCCTTTGTTAGTAGCTATCTTGGCCGAGTAGATGCTAGCAACTCCAAGAGGGAGTATTTATGCTCGATAGTGGGTTCATGCCTCTAGGAATCCGGGGAAATGACATAAATCTCTAAGGTACTAGATGTGCTGTTGCTACTAGGAATAAAACAACAATCCTTTGTTCATAGAACAATCGTATTGTTTACTTTACACACTTTGCTTAATGCAATTATCTGTTGCTTGCAACTTTATACTGGAGGGGGTTTAGAAGATAACCTGAAGGTGGATTATTAGTCATTGATGCAGTTGGATTACGGTCTATGTATAATGTTGTAATGCCCAATCAAATCTCATAGGAGTCAAGATGATTAGTATATGCATGTATACTTTCTCGGTGTCTGTCAATTGCCCCGCTGTAATTTGTTCACCCAACATGTCATTTATCTTAAGGAGACTCACCTCTAGTGAACTATGGACCCTGGTCCATTCTTTTACCATCAATCTACAATCTATTTACTGTTTTCTGTTTACTTTGTGCAAGCAATTACTATCTTCCAGACAATACGTTTAATCCTTTGTTTTCAGCAAACCGGTGAGATTGACAACCTCACTATAAGCTGGGGGCAAAGTTTTGTGGTTGTGTTGTGCATGATTCCAAGTTGGAAACAACACCTTGGAGGTGTTTCCTTGCTCCTACTGGTTCTATAACCTTGGTTTCATAACTGAGGGAAAACTTGCTGATGTGCTCATCATACCTTCCTCTTGGGGTTCCCCAACGAGCTCGATACGTGTTGAGCCGATCATCAAGCTTTTTCTGGCGCCGTTGCCAGGGAGTCAAGGACATCATCACAAGGGAAGTCCCTCATAACCAATCTATTTACTTTGTTTTTTGTTTTGCTTAGTTTATTTCTGCTTTGTTTGCTTGTTTCTTTTATGAAAAACACAAAAAATTAGTTGTACTAGTTTGCTTCCTTTATCAAAAACATAATTTTTTTATAGTTGTTACCTAGTTCCTAGCTCACCATGTTGATCCCTAAGTTCACCCTGAAAGACCTTTCAATAGGTAGTGGATCTATAATTGGGAAAGATAATATTGAAGAATTCATTAATCATGTTAGCAAGCATGAGGATATTGAGGATAGATCCCTAGCAGAACTTGCTCCAAATTATGAAATTGCTGCAGCTTCTTTAGTTCACATGTTGGAAGCTAGATTTGTTAACCTTAACCCCATAATGCAAGTAATGTTTCTTGAACTTAAAGATATTGAGGACCCTGAAAAGAGAGATTTTATTCTGGAAACCCTGCTTAAAGAATTCTATGATGTTGTTAAGGAAGCCAAAAAAGTCTTTGATCGTTTTAATATGCTAGGATTCTGTGTAGATGTTATTGGTACACGAGAAAAGATGGATAAAACCAAACCTAAAAATGGAGAGGAAATTAAAATACCAATACCTTTTAAACTTGAAGGAATGCATGAAGCCTTAGATTTTTTTTATTGGATTGCTCCTGAAAACCCGTTTGATGAAATTAGTGAACCCAAGATCATTGAGAGAGGATCCTCTAGAACTTATTTGGATGAGATACCTTGCCTTGTTGAAGATATTTCTGGTATCGATCTTAATGCTTCTTCATTTGAGAATACTTGATTCTTTTCTTTCTTCTTATGCCTAGCTCAAAGGCGTTAAAGAAAAACACTTATTGGGAGATAACCCAAATTTCGTTAGGAATCTTTTGTTGAGTCTTGGAAGTTATTGCTTCAGTAATAACCTCTCCTTATCATTTTTTTGTGGTTTTTGTGCCAAGAGTAACCTCTAATGAGAGAGAAGTAATGCTTGGGAAAGTTGCTGTCCCGAAATAGATTTTTGTGCTTCGCTGTAAAAATTCGTGAAAAATCTCTGTATGTCGGTTTGAGCTGTATTTTTTGTGCTTCTTCCCCAGGTTGTTATCCAAATTTTGTTAGTTCAACACTTTTCGATTTGAGCAACATAAGGTCTTCGAAAAAATCGGTTTTTACCTACTAGTCTGTTTTGACAGATTTCTGCCATTATTTGCATTTGCCTCTTAATCTCTTTCTCTTTGAGTTCTCTTTGATCATTTGAATTTTTTAAAGGAAGTTCTACGGTAGATTTTGTTTTAATGGAAGTTTTACTTGTGTTGAAACTTAACCAAAAGACTTATTATCTTTAGTGCACTAATGTTGCTAATGAAGATTGTGTGAAGTTTTGTATAAAGCAGAATTTTAAAGTGTAGGGAAGAGTAATGTGATAAGATGAAGTATGGAAAAAAGCTCAAGCTTGGGGATGCCACCCGTGTCACCCTAAGAAATATTCAAGAAGTACAAGCGTCAAAGCTTGGGGATGCCCAAGGCATCCCCTTCAAAACACGGTGAGTCATAGTCTCTTTGATTGTTTTTAAAATACGGTCCAATTTCTAGGTATGCATATTCTTCGCAAGAAGTTGAATCTTTCCATACTCTCACTCATTCTTGATACATTGACTGCTGATACATTGCAAACAAACCTATAATTTTTGATGTTCCATGCTTGTTTTATATCTACTTTCTTATGTTTTGTCCACACTTTAGAGTATTTTTACACATTTTCTATAACTAACCTATTAATAAGATGCCATAGTGCCAGTTGCCTGTTTTCTGCTATTTTTAGTTTTAGAAAAGCTAGTAAGGAAATATTCTTGGAATTGGACCGGATAAAATCCCAAGTCAATATTTCACTAGAAGGAATACGGAGTCCGAAGGGGAGACAAAGAGGGGAACCAGGGCGACCACACTTGGTGGTGGCGTGGCTAGCCCGAGCCGCGCCACCAGGGGGTGTGGGCCCCATGGTACTCCACCGACCTTGCCCCTTCGCCTATATATTGCCTCCGGGACGAAAACCCTAGGCACCCGATCAAAATTCCATGAAAGAGTCTATAGCCGCTGTCATCTCCATCCCTAGATCGGGAGGGATCTGAAGCTCTTCCCAGCACCCTGCCGGAGGGGAGATATCACCCTGGAGGCCTTCTTCATCACCATGACTGCCTCCGGTGTGATGCGTGAGTAGTTCATCCCTGGACTACGGGTCGATGTAGTAGCTAGATGGTTGGTTCTTCTCCTTTGTGCTACCATGTCTAGATTTTGTGAGCTCCGTTCATGATCAAGATCATCTATTTGTAATCATACATGTTGTATTTGCGGCAATCCGATGGATATTGAGATGCTATTTCAGATTGATTATTGATTCTATCATGTTTATGTTATTTGTGATCTTGCATGCTTTCCGTTGTTAGTAGCTATCCCGGCCGATTAGATGCTAGCAACTCCAAGAGGGAGTATTTATGCTCGATAGTGGGTTCATGCCTCTAGGAATCTGGGGAAGTGACAAAAATCTCTATGGTACTAGATGTGTTGTTACTACTAGGGAGAAAACATCAATCCTTTGTTTATAGAACAATCGTATTGCTTACTTTCAACACTTTGCTTAATGCAATTATCTGTTGCTTGCAACTTAATACTGGAGGGGGTTCGGATGATAACCTGAAGGTGGATTATTAGTCATAGATGAAGTTGGATTACGGTCTATGTATAATGTTGTAATGCCCAATCAAATCTCATAGGAGTCAAGATGATTAGTATATGCATGTATGCTTTCTCGGTGTTTGTCAATTGCCCCGCTATAGTTTGTTCACCCAACATGTCATTTATCTTAAGGAGAATCACCTCTAGTGAACTATGGACCTTGGTCCATTTTTTACCATCCATCTACAATCTATTTACTTTTTGCAAGCAATTACTATCTTCCACACAATACATTTAATCCTTTGTTTTTAGCAAACCGCTGAGATTGACAACCTCACTGTAAGTTGGAGGCAAAGTTCCGTGGTTGTGTTGTGCAGGATTCCAAGTTGGAAACAACACCTTAGAGGTGTTTCCTTGCTCCTACTGGTTCGATAACCTTGGTTTCATAACTGAGGTAAAACTTGCTGCTGTGCTCATCATACCTTCCTCTTGGGGTTCCCCAACGAGCTCGATACGTGTTGAGCCGATCATCAACTGCCTAGTGGGTCCACTAAATAGATTATCAGAAGGCGTGAAGTTAATTTGGAAACACGGCCAAAATTTCAAAACACTATGAGCCATAGTCTCTTTGATTGTTTTCAAAACACGTTCAAATTTCGAGGCATGCATATTCTTAGAAAGGAGTTGAATCATTCCAAACTCTCATTCATTCTCGATACATTGACTGCCTGGTGGGTCTAGTGAACACATTTTTGCAAGGTGTGAAGTTAATTTCGACACACAGGCAAAATTTCAAAACACGGGGAGTCATAGTATCTTTTATTGTTTTCAAATCACAGTCAAATTTCTAGGCATGCATATTCTTAGCAAGAATTTGAATCTTTCCAAACACTCACTCGTTCTCGATACATTGACTGCCTGGTGGGTCCACTGAACATATTATCACAAGGTGTGAAGGTAATTTCAAAATACAGCCAAAATTTCAAAACATGCCGAGTCATAGTCTCTTTGATTGTTTTCAAAACACGGTCAAATTTCTAGGCATGCATATTATTAGCAAGAAGTTGAATCTTTCCAAACTATCACTCGTTCTCGATACATTGACTGCATGGTGGTGGGTCTAGTGAACAAATTTTTGCAAGGTGTGAAGTTAATTTCGAAACACAGCCAAAATTTCAAAACACGGTGAGTCATAGCCTCTTTGATTGTTTTCAAAACACGGTCAAATTTCTAGACATGCATATTCTTAGCAAGAAGTTGAATCTTGCCAAACTCCTACTCGTCATGGCCACCCACCATTGGATCCAGGATTGATATCCCCGCGCTCTCTCCTACTTTTTTTGTAGGGTTGCTCTATCCCTTACTTTGTTCAAGTTTGGCGACCGAGCACCAGTTTGCCACATAGGCCAACAAAAATTACTCCTACATGTTTGCCACCATGATCTTAAAAAATAGGATTTTCTATTTTGTTTTCAGAATTTGAAATTTGTGAGGCTTTTCGTGATGCTCTCCCTCTATAATATTACATTTTGAGGCTTTTATGATGCTTTTTATAATCAGGAGGCTACGCGCGATGCCAAGAAATAAAGAGCGAGCAGAGATGAGTAGAGAGAAGAAAATCACTAAGAAACAGTAGAGAGTAGCGAAATGAATTGCCTTGGCTGTGTGGTTAGGTAGCAAGGCTTTATCCAATCGCTAGGCATCGGGCCCCACCTAGGACGTGCATTTGAGCACATGTGTGTCTGGCGTCTCCCTAGGAACCGTGGTATAGTGACAGCTGCATCTGAGCGGTACATGACTGTAGTACACTACTGAAGTCTTACTTCATGAATAAGTGAGTAGGAGTACTCGAGTACTACTACGTACTACTAGAACCCTACTGCCACCATTGCCCGCCGCCCGCCGCCCTAGGAGTAGTAAAAAGCCGCAAATAGCCACCGCCGCCTGCCACCCGCCACCCGCAGATGCCTACCTACTAGAGTATAGTAAAAAGAAGACATATGTATTACTATTGGAGTACTAGTAGTAGTACTCGAGTATAAAAAGACATATACTTTGTATTACTAGAGTACTACTACTACTGCTACTACTACTGCTGCTGCTACTACTACTACTACTACTGCTGCTGCTACTGCTGCTGCTACTGCTACTGCTAGCAATATTGGAATTCGTGAGTCTTGATCCAACAGCCAATATTCAAAGTTATTCGTACACTATATAGTGTACGATACGTTACAAAGATCTTCTTTGTTGTTTCTCTAGACCATGGTATGAGAATTTTTAAGTATTAGGTAGCTAATAAACGTTTATTTCTACATGATACATAGTACACAAGAACCAAATATACACCCATACTTTATAGATGTGGCTCAAAATTATAATTATGTCGAGCTTTATCTATTCTAATTTCACATAATGATGATATGTCATACTTCTATATATTACGCGAGTCTTACGTGCAAAGGCACGTACAACTTACTCGTCCTACTAGGAAGAGCATGGCTCAGCTCAATGGTGGAGAAGGAGGAGGACCCGAGTACTTTTATTTCCTTGCTTGATTTCAGGGTCCTTTGTGCTAAATGTATGGACTTGGATATAATTTTTCTCTTTTTTCAGGTCCTTTGTGTAACATATATATACACATCCTCTAACCATGTTAATTCACGAATCTCGCTCCCTCAGGACATACCCTAGTATATTATTATGATGAGCGGCAGATAGCAGGGCCAACTTACGAATGAATGGTTTGGATCACTCCACCTTTGGCAGGAAACAATACGAATAGAGTGGTAAAATCCAAATTTTAAAACTGATATACTATATATCTCCAGTATTATAATGGATCAGTTTTGAATTAGATACATAGCACAAATCCTGACTGTTGGGCTATAAGATTCAATGGTTCAGAGCAGCTGAATTCGTTTGAATAGTACCCATAGAAACTCCACCATGTTCTATAACCATCATGTCACACCCCTCCCCAAGAAAATCCATAGCACTGTAGGCTATATTCTCAATATGTGTAGATAGTTATTATTAATAAACTTAATGTATGCTTTTTTTCTCTAACAAGACTGTTGGTTAATAACAACTTAATGTTTGTTAAATCGTATTTCATACAGTATATACGTGTATGGCACGTGCCTTTTACCAGTAGTGGTATAGAGGTATAGATAGATTTTGATCAAATTTGTAAATTTCTATGCTTTACCTATTATAATTTTATATAGTGATGATATGTCATACATGTTTATTATCCGAGTCTCACATGCAGGACACGTGCAACTTATTAGTAGTGGTAAGATACGATAAGAAAGGTTATCAATAATATCTTCAAGATGCTAGAATGGAAAAGAGGATCCAACAACTATCAATGTTGGGATTCGTGAATCTTGATCGATCCAACGATCAATATTCAAAGTTATTCGTAAACTATATTATGGTATGATAAGGTAAGAAAGACTAATAATAGATGCTAGAATGGAAAAGAAGATCCAACGACTAGCAATGTTGGGATTCACGAGTCTTTATCCAATAGTCAATATTCAAAGTTATTCGTACATTATATAGTGGTAAGATAAGATAACAAAGACTAACAATAGTCTATTCTAGGTGATGGAATGAATTAGAGGATCCAACAACTAGCAAAAATGTTGGGATTCGCGGGTCATGCATGAATCGACGGTCAATATTCAAAGTTATTCATACACTACATATAATAGTGGTAAGATAAAAAAAGACTATCAATAGTATCTTCTCGATGCTAAAATGGAAAGGAAGATCCAACGTCTGACAATGTTAGGATTCGTGTCTTGATCCAACGGCCAATATTCAAAGTTATTCGTACACTATATAGTGGTAAGAAAAAATGAGAAACATATGTTTTGGCACCTTTGAATACAAAAAAATGTTCTGGCTGCTTCACAATGTGTATTGACTTAAGGTGTATGAACATTCCTGGTTTTTACCCAAACAACAAAGGTGATGACCAAATCGACATCATATATAGTTTATGATACAGTTCCTCCATCTGGTAGATTCATGCATCTTCTTCAACAAGATCTACCGAAAGTGAGCAGTGCGCTGTTTTTTTGTTAAGCAAGTACTAGTCTTACCATTACCACTATCTTAACTCTATATGGTGTACAAAAAACTTTGAATATTTATTATTGTGTCAAGACTCGCGAAACCCAACATTTTCAGCTGTTGGATATTATTTTCCATTCTAGCATCTAGAAGATTCTACTCATAGTCTTCATCACAATGAAATGCTATGCACAAACCTCAAAACACAGTTCTCCATCATTTTAGAATCCCCCCTCGTTTCTATAGACTATGAGACCATGAGATCATGTTAATTGCTAACACCGGAAGAGTATCTTGATAACATCAAACGTCACACCGTAACAGGGTGACTATAAAGATGGGTTCAGTACTACGAAGGTGTTATGTTGAGGCTCATGGATCAAGAGTGGAATTTGTCAATCCAGATGATGGATAGATATACTCTGGGCCCTCTCGGTGATATCACATTAGGATAGCTTGCAAGCAAGTGATGTGATCACTAGAATGTTATATCACGGGAACGAGAAAAGAGTGCATGTTGGTAACGAGATCAAACTAGGTATGGAGATACCGATGATCGAATCTCGGACATGTAATATATAGAGAGACAAAGGGATTTAGTTACAAGCGTTAAAGGTTCTCACGATCACAGGAGTCATCGTTGAATGTGTAGGAGTCAGTACAGATCTCCAGGTCCCGCTGCTGATTATTGATCGGAGAAGGGTCTCGATCATGTCTGCATTATTCGCGAACCGTAGGGTGGCACACTTAAGAGTTACCGGACACCATTTTGGAGCACATATGTTTCATACGAAAGAATTGCAAAGCGCAGGAATTGTTTCAATAGAAACCGGAAATTGTTTCGGGTGAAATTGCAGAAGATGGTTCTGCATGTGATATTGAAATATTGCAAGGGGCTATATGTGAATGTTTGTTAATTAAAGTAATTAACAAAATTCTGAATAAATTTAATAAAAATAGTTTTATTAAATGAGAGAGCATTAAATTTGGAGAAATTTAATGCATTTAAAGTGGAGACTTTAAAAGGGAATGTGAAGAGGCATTTTAATGTGGAGGGGTTACCACCACATGAATGGGGGAGGTGAGGGGTCACCCCCCATGCGCCGGCCATGGAGAGAGGGGCACCCCCTACTCCTATAAAAGGCCACCCATTCCCTCCTTCATCCACACACCTCCTTGTGAAGTATCTCTCTCCCCCTCTAGAATTATTCCCTCATGGTCTCGGATTAGCGAGATACATGTTCCTGGTGGCATTTCGTCTGGAAGGAGTTGCTGCTTCCGCTGGATCGCTGGAGCGAGGAGGTGGAGGTTGTCCGGTGGCTTGAACGTGTGTGCGAGTGCGGATGCGCTGCTGAGTTGCGGCGCTCGGACTTCCTCACGATCTTGAGATCGGCAAGTGTACGACTACATCAACCATGAGTTCCTACCCGTTAACAAAGCTTGTTGTCTTCGAGGGTAAGTTCTCCATGGATGTATGTCCACCCGTTGCTCTGTATCTAGTAGATAGATCTTGGCGTATAGTTCTCATCGTAGGAAATTTTTTGTTTTCTATGCTGCGGACCCAACAGTGGTATCAGAGCCTGATCTATGCGTAGGTGCTTTGCACGGGTAGTACACATATGTTTATATGTGGGCGATGATGATCATGTCATTGCATATTCTATGTACTTTGGATATTGGTGGCATAGTGGGATGAAGCGGCCCGGACCAACCTTACATGTCATCGTACATGAGACCGGTTCCACGACTGACATGCAACTAGTTTTGCATAAGTGGCTAGCGGGTGTCTGTCTCTCCTACTATAGTCAATATCTGATTTACACCGAGTTGCTAATAACTTGGTTATCCTCATTGTGGTTCATGTTCGTAGGGAAGACCGGTTCTATCTCCGAAAGCCCTAAGCCACGTAAAACTTGCAATTGATAAATTAGAGGCGTCTAGTTTAGATCGTTGCTGGGCTAGTGTATTGATATGGTATTGTTGTAAGTAGATGTATGATAGATACTCTTACAACTCACTTAACGTGTAGTTTCCATAGACCTTGGCCTTACACACAAAGGAATGATAGAGATCATACCACGATGCAAATGATAGAGATCAAATGCATGGACCATATCACCTCACTTCACACATTAGCATCTTATATTGCTAGTTTGGCGCTTTTGGTAGCATTATAAGATGATCCCTCATTTAGATATCAAGATAAAATGTGTTTTTCCTTAAGTATGCACCATTTTGTGGATCGTGTTTTGAGGCATCATGTGATGATCGGGTGTTCTCGACTCTACGCTTTCATACAACGGGTGTAAGACAGTTTTACACACGCAAATACTAAGGTTCTTACTTGACGAGCCTAGCATGTACAGACATGGCCTCGGAACACAGACCGAAAGGTTAAGCATGAGTCATATAGTTGATATGATGCCCATATAGGTGCTCGCCTTTGAAGCTACACTGACTCACGTGATGATCGGACTTAGTGGATTTGGTTCATGTAATCACCAAAAGGACACGAGGGATGTCGTTTTTGAGTGGGAGTTCATTAGTAATTTGGATTAGTTGAACTCAATCTATCATAAACTTAGTCTAAATATATTTTACAAATTCTGTTGTAGATGGCACCACCTGCTTTTAATTTCAATGTGTTCATGGAGAAAGAGAAGCTTGCTGCGAATCGTAGCAACTTCACCAACTGGGCTATGAATTTGAGGATTCTCCTCACTGCTGCACAAAAGCAATATGTGCTAGAGGCGCCGCTAGGCCCCCCACCAGCTCCTGATGCCCCTGACGAGGAAAAGAGCGTCTATATAACTCGTCAGGAGGACCACAACTTAGTTCATTGCGGCATACTGTATGGGCTAGAGCCAGAACTTCGAAAACGTTTCGAAAATGGCAATGCCTTTGATACCATGGGAGAATTGAAAATGATTTTCGATACCTATGCTGCCGTAGAGAGTTATAATGCTTCTGAAAAGTTCTTTAGCTGCATGATGGAAGAGAACAGCTCCGTTAGTGAGCACGTACTCAAAATGTCTGGGTACGCCGATAAGCTTGTGTCCTTGGGAATAACGATTCCCATTGACTTAGGCATACATCATGTTCTCCAATCTCTGCCACCTAGCTACAAGAGCTTCGTGATGAACTATAATATGCAGGGCATGAAGAAGTCTCTTCCCGAGCTTCTGTCAATGCTTAAGACTGCAGAAGTGGAGATTAGGAAAGAACATCAAGTGTTGATGATCAATAAGACCACCGGTTTCAGGAAGGACAAGAAAGGCAAGCAGAAGGGAAAGAAGGGCGGCAAATATGTTGCCGCGCCTGAAAAGAAACCCCGAGCTGGCCCTAAGTCTGGCACCAAGTGCTACTATTGCAAGGGGACTGGCCATTGGAAGCGCAACTGCCCCAAGTATTTGGCGGACAAGAAGGCTGGCAAGGCAAACAAAGGTATATTTGATATACATGTTCTTGATGTGTACTTGACTAGTACTCGCAGTAGCACCTGGGTATTTGATACGCGATCGGTTGCTAATATATGTAACTCGGTTCAGGGGCCGTGGAAAAAGCGACAACTAGCAAGGGATGAGGTCACGATGCGGGTCGGCAATGGATCAAGAGTTGATGTGATCGCCGTCGGAATGCTGCCTCTCCATATGCCGTCGGGATTAGTTATAAAACCTAAATAATTGTTATTTGGTGCCTGCACTGAGCATGAACATTGTATCCGGATTGTGTTTGATGCAAAGTGGTTATTC
Source organism: Avena sativa (assembly GCA_916181665.1). NCBI lineage: Eukaryota > Viridiplantae > Streptophyta > Magnoliopsida > Poales > Poaceae > Avena > Avena sativa. Next base: position 427,114,074 of record OV702290.1, read on the forward strand.
GTTTAAGTCTGAAAACAATGGTTGTTCGATTTATATGAATAATATCTTTTATGGTCATGCACCTGTGTTGAATGGTTTATTTCTGTTGGATCTCGATAGTAGTATTACGCATATTCATAATGTTGATGCTAAAAGGATTAAACTTGATAATGATATATCTACATATATGTGGCACTGCCGTCTAGGTCATATTGGCGTTAAACGCATGAAGAAACTCCATTCTGATGGACTTTTGGAATCACTTGATTTTGAATCATTTGATACATGTGAGCCATGCCTTATGGGCAAGATGACTAGAATGCCGTTTTCCGGTTCAATGGAACGGGCGACAGATTTATTGGAAATCATACATACTGATGTGTGTGGACCAATGAGTGTGTCGGCGCGAGGTGGATATCGTTATTTTGTTACTTTCACGGATGATTTGAGTAGATACGGGTATATCTATTTGATGAAACATAAGTCTAAAACCTTTGAAAGGTTCAAAGAATTTCAAAATGAAGTGGAAAATCATCGTAACAGAAAGATCAAATTTCTGCGGTCCGACCGTGGAGGAGAGTATCTTAGTTACGAGTTTAGCACACATATGAAAGACTGTGGAATAGTTTCACAACTCACGCCTGCCGGAACACCACAACGTAATGGTGTGTCTGAACGTCGTAATCGTACTTTATTGGATATGGTTCGATCTATGATGTCTCTGACTGACTTGCCACTGTCATTTTGGGGTTATGCACTGGAAACCGCTGCATTCACTTTAAATAGGGCACCATCTAAATCCGTTGAAAAGACACCATATGAATTATGGTTTGGAAACAAACCTAAGCTATCATTTCTTAAAAGTTTGGGGATGCGATGTTTATGTGAAGAAACTTCAAACGGATAAACTTGAACCCAAAGCGGAAAAATGCGTCTTCATAGGATACCCTAAGGAAACGATTGGGTATACCTTCTATCACAGATCCGAGGGCAAGGTCTTTGTTGCCAAGAATGGATCCTTTCTTGAGAAGGAGTTTCTCGCGAAAGGTGTGAGTAGTCGGAAGGTAGAATTCGAAGAGGTTATTGAACCTTCTCTTCATGAAATGGCGAGTAGCACAGCTCCAGAAGTTGTTTCGGAGTTGACTTCACCTAATGAAGAGAGAGCTAATGATATTGATCATGAAACTCCGAAAGAGGACACTACCGAACCTCGCAGGTCAAGCAGGACATGTGCAGCTCCTGAACTGTACGGCAATCCTGTTATGAATTTCATGATTGATGAAATAGATGACCCTGCGACGTATGAAGAAGCGATGATGAGCCCTGATTCCAACAAATGGCTAGAAGCCATGAAATCCGAGATGGAATCCATGTACGAAAACCAGGTTTGGACCTTGGTGGACTTACCTCACGATCGAAAGGCCGTTGAGAATAAATGGATTTTCAAAAGAAAAACTGATGTTGATGGTAATGTAACCATCCATAAGGCTCGACTTGTCGCAAAGGGGTTTCGACAAATTCAAGGAGTTGACTACGATGAGACATTCTCTCCCGTAGCGATGCTTAAGTCGGTTAGGATTATGTTAGCAATTGCTGCATATTTCGATTATGAAATATGGCAGATGGATGTCAAAACTGCGTTCCTCAATGGTAATATTCAAGAAGAGTTGTATATGATACAACCTAAGGGTTTTGTCGATCCTAAGGATGCTGATAAGGTGTACAAACTTCAGCGATCCATCTATGGACTGAAGCAAGCATCCCGGAGTTGGAATCTCCGCTTTGATGAGGTGATCAAAGAGTTTGGATTTGTCCAAACTTATGGAGAGGCTTGTATTTACAAGAAAGTGAGTGGGAGCAATGTGGCATTTCTGATATTATATGTGGATGACATATTATTGACTGGAAATGATATAGATCTTTTAAACAATGTTAAAAGTTATCTAAACAGCAAATTTTCGATGAAGGACCTTGGTGAAGCTTCATATATATTAGGCATTAAAATCTATATAGATAGATCAAGACGCCTAATTGGGCTATCGCAGAGTACATACCTTGATAAGATATTAAAGAAGTTTAATATGGATGGAAGTAAGAAGGGGTTCTTACCTATGTTGCAAGGCAAGACATTGAGTAAGACTCAAAGTCCGGCTACGGTGGAAGAAAGAGAGATGATGGATAAGATCCCCTATGCCTCGGCCATAGGCTCTATAATGTATGCCATGCTATGTAAAAGACCGGATGTGGCACATGCTATTAGTTTGACTAGTAGGTACCAATCTGATCTAGGTTCGGAACACTGGATAGTGGTCAAGAATATCCTTAAGTACTTGAGAAGAACTAAGGATATGTTTCTTGTATACAGAGGTGAAGAAGAGCTAGTCGCTAAGTGTTATGTCGATGCTAGTTTTGACACTGATCCGGATGACTCTAAGTCTCAATCCGGACACGTATTTCTCTTGAACGGAGCAGCAGTTAGTTGGAGGAGCTCCAAACAACCTGAGCTGGCTAGATCAACGACGGAGGCGGAATACGTTGCTGCTCCAGAAGCAGCGCAGGAAGCGGTTTGGATGAAAAAGTTCATTACGGAACTGGGTGTGGTTCCCAGTGCGTTGGACCCGATGGTGATCTATTGTGACAACAATGGAGCCATAGCCAACGCAAAGGAACCAAGGTCTCACAAGAATTCCAAGCATATTAAGCGCAGGTTTCACTCCATCCGCGAGCATGTCAAGGATGGAGATATAAAGATTTGTAAAGTGCACACGGACCTGAATGTAGCAGATCCGTTGACTAAAGTACTCCCTAGGGCAAAACATGATCAACACCAGAACTCCATGGGTGTTAGATTTATCACTATATAAACTAGATTATTGTCTCTAGTGCAAGTGGGAGACTGAAGGAAATATGCCCTGAGAGGCAATAATAAAGTTGTTATTATGTATTCCTTGTATATGATAGATGTTTATTTTGCATGCTATAATTGTATTGATAGGAAACATCAATACATGTGTGTTTAATAAACAAAAAGGGTTCCTAGTTATGCCTCTCTTATAGACTAGCTTGTTGATTAACAAGATGATCAAGGTTTCCTGATCATGGACATTGGATGGTGTTAATAACAAGGTCACAACATTTGTGAAATGATGTGATGAACATTCATCCGAAGTATAGCATTACGATCAAGTCATTATGTTTATATTGCTATAACATCATACGGAGTAATCTTTATCCTTAGACCATGAGATCATGTTAATTGCTAACACCGGAAGAGTATCTTGATAACATCAAACGTCACACCGTAATAGGGTGACTATAAAGATGGGTTCAGTACTACGAAGGTGTTATGTTGAGGCTCATGGATCAAGAGTGGAATTTTTCAATCCAAATGACGGATAGATATACTCTGGGCCCTCACGGTGATATCACATTAGGACAGCTTGCAAGCAAGTGATGTGATCACTAGAATGTTATATCACGGGAACAAGAAAAGAGTGCATGTCGGTAACGAGATCAAACTAGGTATGGAGATACCGATGATCGAATATCAGACATGTAATATATCGAGAGACAAAGGGATTTAGTTACAAGCGTTAAAGGTTCTCACGATCACAGGAGTCATCGTTGAATGTGTAGGAGTCAGTACGGATCTCCAGGTCCCGCTGCTGATTATTGATCGGAGAAGGGTCTCGATCGTGTCTGCATTATTCACGAACCGTAGGGTGGCACACTTAAGAGTTACCGGACACCATTTTGGAGCACATATGTTTCAGACGAAACAATTGCAAAGCGCAGGAATTGTTTCAATAGAAACCGGAAATTGTTTCGGATGAAATTGCAGAAGATGGTTCTGCATGTGATATTGAAATATTGCAAGGGGCTATATGTGAATGTTTGTTAATTAAAGTAATTAACAAAATTCTGAATAAATTTAATAAAAATAGTTTTACTAAATGAGAGAGCATTAAATTTGGAGAAATTTAATGCATTTAAAGTGGAGACTTTAAAAGGGAATGTGAAGAGGCATTTTAATGTGGAGGGGTTACCACCACATGAATGGGGGAGGTGAGGGGTCACCCCCCCCATGCGCCGTCCATGGAGAGAGGGGGCACCCCCTCCTCCTATAAAAGGCCACCCATTCCCTCCTTCATCCACACAACTCCTTGTGAAGGATCTCTCTCCCCCTCTAGAATTATCCCCCCATGGTCTTGGATTAGCGAGATACATGTTCCTGGTGGCATTTCGTCTGGAAGAAGTTGCTGCTTTCGCTGGATCCCTGGAGAGAGGGGGTGGAGGTTGTCCGGTGGCTTGAACGTGTGTGTGAGTGCGGATGCGCTGCTGAGTTGCGGCGCTCGGACTTCCTCATGATCTTGAGATTGGCAAGTGTACGACTACATCAACCACGAGTTCCTACTCGTTAACAAAGCTCGTTGTCTTCGAGGGTAAGTTCTCCATGGATGTATGTCCACCCGTTGCTCTGTATCTAGTAGATAGATCTTGGCGTATAGTTCTCATCATAGGAAATTTTTTGTTTTCTATGCTGCAGACCCAACATAGACTTCATCACGATCTTGAGATCGGCAAGTGTACGACTAAATCATCCACGAGTTCCATCTCGCTAACAAAGCTTTGTTGTCTTCGAGGGTATGTTCTCTATTGATGTATATCCACCTGTTGCTTGTATCTAATAGATAGATCTTGGCGTATAATAGTTCCCATCGTAGGATTTTTTTGTTTTCTATACTACGAACCCAATAGTGGTATTAGAGCCTGATCTATGCGTAGGTGCTTTGCACGGGTAGTACACATATGTTTATATGTGGGCGATGATGATCATGTTATTGCTTCTTTCATGTATTTTGGATATTGGTGGCATAGTGGGATGAAGCGGCCCGGACCAACTTTACATGTCATCGCACATGAGACCAGTTCCACGACTGACATGCAACTAGTTTTGCATAAGTGGCTAGTGGGTGTCTGTCTCTCCTACTATAGTCAATATCTGATTTACAATGAGTTGCTAATAACTAAGTTATAATTGTTGTGGTTCCATGTTCGTAGGTAAGACCGGTTCTATCTCCGAAAGCCCTAAGCCACGCAAAACTTGCAATGGATAAATTAGATGCGTCTAGTTTAGATTGTTGTTGGGCTAGTGTAATTATATGGTAATGTTGTAAGTTGATGTATGGTAGATACCCTTACAACACACTTAACGTGTAAGTTCCATAGACCTTAGCCTTACACACAAAGGAATGATAGAGATCATACCAATATGCATATGATGGTGATCAAATGCATGGACCATATCATCCCACTTTACAAATATGATGTTCGCATCTTATATTGCTAGTTTGGCACTTTTAGTAGCATTATAAGATGATCCCTCATTTAGATATGAAGATAAAAATGCGTTCTTCCTTAAGTATGCACCATTTATGTTTTGCCGCTTCAATACATCACGTGATGATCGAGTGTACTTGAATCCATGATCATATTTCGGGTGTAAGATAGTTTTACACACACGAGTACTAAGGTTCTTACTTGGCGAGCCTAGCATGTACAGACATGGCCTCGGAACACGGACCGAAAGGGTAAGCATGAGTCATATAGTTGATATGATGCCCATATAGATGCTCGCCTTTGAAGCTACACCAACTCACGTGATGATCGGACTTGGTGTAGTGGATTTGGTTCATGTAATCACCAAAAAGGCACGAGGGATGTTGTTTTTGAGTGGGAGTTCATTTCTAATTTGGATTAGTCGAACTAAATTTTTCATAAACTAAATCAAAGTGAATTTGCATAATTTGCTGTAGTCATTGACATTTGTTTACTACCTTATGCTTAGTTTTAATTGAGATAATAGAACTATAGAATTCTGAATATTTACTTTACAAACTGGTATCGTATTGTTTTGAATGTCAATTTAAAGTTTAGAAGTCCTATTGTAAACTTTCTGCAAAACCTCACTTGCTCCGTGAAGTTTAATAAGTAGTATTAAATCAAGAGTAAGAATTCCAATGTTAGTATCTAAAGTATCATGTTTGCCTCAATGATTCTTGATATTCAAAAGTTGTTTTAATATCGAGGTTATCTAGGAGCTGAAATAATTGTTTCAGAAACTATCATGTGTGAAAGATATTGTGATATCTGAAACAATGTTTATGGTTGCAATAAGATAGAGTATAATTTAACAAAATACATGTTATCATATTGTGTGAGAATTTTTGAAGGTTGGAGACGCTAGACGTCCTAATCTTGCAAAAAGGTTTTGGGAACTAACATTATACTCGCGATTCTTCCTTATAGGCTATAGTAGATTGATCATGAAAGTTGTCATGATAAGGATGAATATAAGATGTAAGTAAAATGTTTACTACACTAATAGATTACTAAAGAATGGATTTTTGAAAGAAAGCCAAACATTTCATGATGGTGATCAACTTCAGAGTGAAAGTCCAAAGGTATTAGTATTTGACTATACACACATTGGACTATGTGTCATGTGTATGGCGCCACTGTTGATAGATTCTTTTAAAAGAAAAGGAAATGCTGAAAGAGAATCTATAAAATATTTGGCAGAAAAGAAAAGACTAGAAATGTCCAGCTAAGGTATATAGATGATATACATGTTACGGTTGTATTCTTTGCTTGTTAAAATTGTGGTTCTTGGGGATACCGAATTGGTTGGTGTGAAATATCATACATGACAACACAATTCATGAACTACAATGGCCTAAGTAACTAGCAAGAGAATATGTGATGATGTTCATCGAAAACAAATAAAGTGTTATTGTGTTCATCATTGACATCAAAAGCTTGCCTTCAAGATTTGTTTAAATAATTGTTATTTGTTCCGGTATTATGAGAACAATGGTTGTTCAAATAATTACCGTATTCCATAAAAGATGGATGAACTTTTACAAGTCTAGTTGGAGAAATCACATCCATAAAACTAATGCTAAAATGTCGCAAGACAAATGATTGAAATATCAATTATGAAGTGACATCGCTGTTTAAATTATATTGGAAAGAGAACATTAAGAAACTCCATTTTGATGGATTTTTGGAGTCTTTTGATTTTGATCAATTGACGATTGTGAAACTTTCCTCGAGATAACTGGAACTCTGTTCATAGGCCAAAGAGGAATGGATGACTAACTTATTGAAAATTGTGCATGTTGATGTGCATAGTCCGTTATGTGTAGCCATATGCGATGGATCTTTTTGCTTCATATGCTTTCTCCTGAAATTTGAGTGAATATATCTGTATATTTACTTAATAAGGAAGAAGTATGAAACATTTGAAAATTGTTCAAAGACTTTCAGGATGAAGTGGAAAATCATTGTAACAAGAAAATAAAGAGTTTATGATTTGATCATAAAGGAAGATATTTGAGTTACAGGTTTAGCAAAACACCTAAGATTTCGGGAATTGTTCCATGGATTTGCATTTCTCGATAAACCATAGAAGTATGGTATTTTTGAGAGATGAAATCGAACCTTGTTTGACATGGTATGATCAAAGGTATCATTTATAAAACTGCCATTATATTCTAGGATTAAAGCTTTAGATACTACCGCTTTTACACTGAAAATAGCACCATCGCGATCCATTGAAATGACACCATATGAGTTATGGTTTGGGATAAAACCTGAATTGTCTTTTCTTAAATTTTGGTATGCTATGCATAAGTAAAATGTTTACAACCAAAGTCGGATAAGCACGTCTTTGTAGGTTATCCCAAAGAATTTGTTGGGAATTCCTCCATAACATCGAGGACAAAAGAGCTTGTCGCTTGGAACGTCAAGTTTCTTGAGAAGGAATTTTTCGCAAAAAATTAAGTGGGAGGACAATAGAAATTTGATAAGGTTATTGAACCTTAGATATATGTGCTAAGTAGCGCAGTGCCAGAAAGTGTCCTGGTGGCGGCCACAATGCTCATGGCTCCCGTGATTACAAAGGGTGTGATCTTGGATATTAGAGTTCCTATTTGAACCGTATGCATCGGGTAAGAATCAAATAGTGAGATTTGATAAACAAGTCGTTATTGTTTTGACAATGATGAACCGACTGCATGCAAATAAGCTATGATGGGCCCTGACTCCATAAAATGACTAGAAATCATAGAATCCGTGATAGTATCCAAACACGAGAAATCAAGTTTCTGAACTTGGAAGACCCTCCAGAAAGGCATGAAGCCTATCGGTCGTATTTGGATCTATAAAGAAATAGACATGGAAGTTTAACATCTATTAAATAGTCGACATGTCGGAAAGAAGTTTACGACAATGTCTAAGGAGTTGACTATGACAAGATTTGATCTATCATAGCGATATTTAGTCTTGGCGGATTAATATAGCAACCACTACATATAATTTGGTATATGGTAGTTGAACAAACAAAACAATGTTATTGTAATAGAATGGTTACCTAGGACATGTACATGACCGATCTGAAGGGTTTTGTTAATTCAAAGGATGCTAAAAGGGCATGCAAACTTCAATGGTTGAAGTGAGCATAGCGGAGTTGGAATCTTCATTGTGATGAAAATGTTAAAAGGGTTTAATTTCATCGGAGACGATGAAGATGCTTGCATTTGCAAGAAATTAAGTGGGAGCGCTGAGACATATTTCCAATACATTATGTAGATGACATGTTGTTGGAAAGACTTGGGCAAAACCAGAATATTTAGCATCAATGTCTATATGGATAGATTAAAACGCTAATATGGTTGTGCCAGACGTACATATATGAGATATTTAATGAGTTAAATATGGAAACGATAAGAAAGGTTCTTGCTGCATGGAAATGGTTGAATCAAGATTCAAGTGTATCGACACTTGGTGAGTGAAATCACATGAATATTTTGATCAATAAAGTATACCATGATATGTACATATCCAGATATGTCCTATGATCTAAATGTTATGAGAACATACCAGAATGATTCATAAGATGATCATTGGATGATAGTAAAGATATTCTTATAAGCTTTGGAAGAACTAAGAATATATCATGTATAAGTGACAAATAGTTAAAGGTAGTTCACTGTAAAGTGTTACATTGATACTAGTTTTGTCACAATATACAAATTAAATTGATACAGTTTAGACTATGGGTGGCACAGTGTAATGGAAAAGATGTTCCATGATGGATTTGGATGAGTTCCAAAGTTGAGACATTATGACGGATACTACAACAAAAGGCTAAGTATATGACTGCTATAGTAGTAGCAAAGGAGGGCATTTGTGTTAAGTAGTTTGTTATCAAACTAGGTGTGGTTCAAAGTGGGCTAATACTATGAAGATATATTATATGACAATAATATCAACATATTTTAGCCCAAATAAACTAAAAGTCTCACTAAAGGACCAAATTTATACAATGCCATCTCATTTGAGAATGAGTGGTGCGTAGAGACGCAAAGACATGCAAATACACACGGACCTGAAACTTTCAGATCCGGAGATTATGTTAACCACTAGCAATCGCGTATGTGCAACACCAGGAAGCCATAGATGTTCAATACACAAAGTTTTCAAACTAGATTATTGACTCTAGTGCAAGTGGGAGACTGAAGGGAATATGCCCGAGAGGCAATAATAAAGTGGTTATTATCTTATTCCTTGTTTATGATAAATGTTTATTTTGCATGCTATAATTGTATTAATTTGGAAACATTAATACATGTGTGTTTAATAAACAAAAGGAAAGTTCCTAGTTATGCCTCTCTTATAACCTAGCTTGTTGATTAACAAGATGATCAAGGTTTCCTGATCATGGACATTGGATGTTGTTAATAATGTGGTCACAACATTAGTGGAATAATGTGATGAACATTCATCCAAAGTATAGCATTACAATCAAAGTCATTGTGTTTATATTGCTATAATATCATACGAAGTAATCCTAGTCCTTAGACCATGAGATCATGTCAATCACTAACACTAGAAGAGTATCTTGATAACATCAAACGTCGCACCGTGAAAGGGTGATTATAAAGATGGGTTCAGTGCTACGAAAGTGTTATGTAGAGGCTCATGGATCAAGAGTGGGATTTGTCCATCCCGATGACGGATAGATATACTCTGCGCTCTCTCGATGATATCACATTGGTTAGCTTGCAAGCAAGTGATGAAATCACTAGAATGTTATATCACAGGAACGAGAAAAGAGTACATGTCGGTAACGAGATCAAACTAGGTATGGAGATACCGATGATCGAATCTCGGACATGTAATATATCGCGAGACAAAGGGATTTAGTTACTAGCGTTAAAGGTTCTCATAATCACAGAAGTCATCGTTGAATGTGTAGGAGTCAGTATGGATCTCCAGGTCCCGCTTCTGATTATTGATCTGAGAGGGGTATTGATCATGTCTACATTATTCACGAACCATAGGGTGACACACTTAAGTGATACCGACACCATTTGGAGCAAATATGTTTCAGATAAAGATTTAAGAAAGCACTGGAATTATTTCAATAGACACCGAAACTGTTTCGGGTGAAATTGCTGAAATTGGTTCTGCATGTAATATTGAAATGTTGTAGGGGTTTTTATGTGAATATTTGTTAATAAAATTAATTAAAAAATATCTGAATAAAATTAATAAAAGAGTTTTATTAAATGAGAGAGCATTAAATTTGGAGAAATTTAATGCATTTAAAGTGGAGACTTTAATGTGAAGGGGCATATTTATGTGGAGAGGGTTACCACCACATGAATGAGGGAGGTGAAGGGACACCCTCCATGGGCGCCGACCATGGGAGGGGTACCCTCCCCCCTCCTATAAAAGGCCCCCCTCTCACACCTTCACACTCACACCTCCTTGTGAAGGATCTCTCTCCTCCTCTAGTATAATTCCCCATGGTCTCGGATTAGTGTGATACATGTTCCCGGTGGCTTTATCTAGAAAGGAGTTGCTACTTCCGCTGCTTTGCTGGAGCAAGGGATGGAGGTTGTCGGGGTACTGGATGCGTGTGTGATCACGGATGCACCACAGCTTTGTTTTGTTGGACTTAGTGGTGCTGGACTTGCTGGAGCTGGATCTGATGGACGTGCTGGAGCTAGACCTGCTGGACCTGCTGGACTTCATCACGATCTTGAGATCGGCAAGTGTACGACTACATCATCCACGAGTTCCATCTCTTTAACAAAGCTTTGTTGTCTTCGAGGGTATGTTCTCTATGGATGTATATCCACTCGTTGATTGTATCTAATAGATAGATCTTGGCGTATAATAGTTCCCATCGTAGAATTTTTTTGTTTTCTATGCTCTGAACCCAACACCCACATCTGTTAGATTCGTGCATCTTCTTCAACAAGATCCTCCTAAAGTGAGCAGTGCATTGTTCTCTTTTGTTAAGAAGGTGCTAGTCTTATCATCCCAACATTGCCAACCATTGGATCTTCTATTTCATTCTAGCACCTACAAGATTCTGTTGATAGTATTTAGCACAATGAATGCTATATATATAGAAAAACCTCAAAACACACTAATCCATCATTGTTGAATCTTCTCGGTCATTTCTCTAGACCATGTTTCTAGAATTTTCAATTATTAGGTAGCTAATAAACGTTTATTTCTACATGATATAAAGTGCAATAAACAAATATACACTCATATTTTAGATGTGGCTCAAATTCATAAATGTTTCGAGCTTTACCTATTATAGTGTTATATACTGATGACATGTTATGCTTTTGTATATTATATGAGTTTCACGTGCAAGGCACATGTAGCTTACTAGTACTACTACTACGAAGAGCATGGCTACTCTCCGTGGTGGAGGAGCAGGACCCGACTACTAATTTTCATTGCTTGATTGTAGGGTCCTTTGTGTTAAATGTATGGACTTGGATGTAATTTTCACTTTTTAAGTTCCTTGGTGTAACATGTATAGATCCAATAACCATGTTAATTATTGAAGTATCTCACTCTTTCGGGACATACCGCTGTCAAAAAATAAAGTGCCACCACCTGGTTTTTCAGAAAAAGCAGACCATATTTTGTTACAATTTCCTAGTCTTAGCACATTTCAAGCTTCCCTATATATTAGCTAACTACACCTATGCACTTAAATAATTTTATGTTAATTTAAAGAAAGTAGGTCAAATTTTAAGTAAGCGCGATAGATTCTTTCTTGAATTTGCAAGAGATCCAATAATTAGCAATGTTTGAATCTGTCAATCTATATCCGACGATCGATTGTTCAAAGTTTTTCGTGTTATATATCTTACTAGTAAGTTGCACATGCCTTGCACATGATAATCTAGAATGATGGAGAAGTGTGTTTTCGGTTTTGTGCATAGCATTCATTGTGATGAAGACTATCAATAGAATCTTCTAGATGCTACTATAGAATAAAAAAAAGATCCAACGGCTGGAAATGTTGGGATTCACGAGTCTTGATCCAACGGTCAATATTCAAAGTTATTCGTACACTATATAGTGGTAAGATCATGTATCTCTGTCTCTTCTATCTCTACTATTATAATAGAGCAGTTTTGAATTGGATCTATAGCACCAATCCTAACTGTTGGGCTGTTAGATCCAATGATTTAGAGCATCTGGATTCGTGTTGAATAGTACCTAGAGCAAACTCCAGCATGTTCTAGAACCATCATGTCACCACCCCCAAAATTTCATAGCATAGTAGGCTGTATTCTGCCTACTACTATAATGGAGCAATTTTGAATTGGATTCATAGCACCAATCCTGACCGTTGAGCTATTAGATCCAATGGTTTAGAGTTGTTAGATTCGTGTTGAATAGTACCTAGAGCAAACTCCACCATGTTCTAGAACCATCATGCCACCACCTCCAAAATTTCATAGCACAGTAGGCTGTATTCTCAATATGTGTAGATTGTTATTATTAATAGACTTAATGTATACATTTTTTCTCTAACAAAACTATTGGTTGGTAACAACTTAATGTTTGTTCAATCATATTTCATATAGACCATTGTGTTAGATCCAATAGTTCAGAGCAGCTGGATTCATGTTGAATAGTACCTAGAGCAAACTCCACCATCTTCTAGAACCATCATGTCACCACCCATAAAATTACATAGCACAGTAGGCTGAATTCTCAATATGTGTTCGTCATGCAACTGCACTGACATTGCTCTGAACCATTAGGGTTTAGGTTTATAAACTTCCTCAATCACAAGATGGCGTGCCCGCACGGCCCGTGCAACTGCACTGATCCTGGCTGCGAGTTTGCTGCCCGCCCACAATGCTCCTTGCTCACCTCGAAAAAGCCCACTCGATGGAAGTGCAGAGTTTCCACTACGGCGAGGAACACAAGTACATCTCTCCGCCTTTGCTGGCACCTGGCTCATGGAGAGTAGAGACCGTGGTATCCAGGGACGATGGTACATTGTTTACTGTGTGATTTGACATGCTCGACTATGGCCTCGCCGTATCCGTCCAGTGCGTCAGGTCGGCGGTGTGCTTGTTTCCACGGTACGTGGTGGAGTTGCACTTTTACAAACCTTCAATGATGGGAGAGGACCTAAAAGAGTTCGCCGAAGATAGCCGTTTTTTCGAGCTGAAGAGTAGCACGTCGCCGGCCACCGTCAGGATTATTGAAGATTTCCAGAATTTCCTGATTAAGAAACGTGATAGGTTGTCACATATTGATTTTTGGAGTTTTCAAAAAAAACTTTTATATGAAAATGCGGACTAGAAAATTTTGTTCAATTAATTAAAGGTTAACTTTAAAATTCAAGCACAAATGGATTTAACATGAATTAAGATCCACTTGAATTAATTTGGTTTATTGTCTCTCAAGTTGGATTGGGTTTTTATTGGCTTCATCATGTCAAAATATCCACCTTTGAATTTGCTTTTATTTATTTGTTTCTCTTGGTTTTGTTTCTCTCCAAAATCCCATGGGATTTGATCCATCCATGCACATGCATGTAAGTATACTAGCACGTCTATGACTTCTCTCTTAAATTTTATTCCTATTATTTTCTGGTGTACATGAGTAGCTGCATGCATCGCTTACTCTCTCTCCTCATATTCTTTTCTCTCTCTTTGTTGGCATCACCGAAGCAAGTAGTCCATTAACCTTCTTTTCTTTTAACAAGAACTGCAGTGCTGCAACCGATCCAGCCCCGCAAGTTCAGCTCGAGTCGGTCCCTCAGACCAAGCAGTTTGTCCCAGCAGTCAGCCAAAGCGCCGCGCTGCTCTCTGTCTTTTCAAAGGCACGCATGAATAGGAGGTCAACAGCCAGACTAGAAATGCTAGCGGAAACGCTTCCCACCAAAACTGTTGTTGTCATCACACCTCTCACTACAAAGCCCCGATACATTGACATTGTCGTTCTCTCCTCTTTCCAGCTTGCACCGCCACATATTCCCTAGACTCGCACCATGATCCATTCTTGCAGACCTCTACCAGACCACTGCTGGACACGGCTTGCAGTCCCGGCAGCTCCGGCCATGAAGAGAGACCGAAGGGCTACGCCACCACGACCATGCCATGAGGAGATGAAGAACACGTTACTGGACAAGCAGTTCAAACCATCGATCAGGCAGGCCATACTACGTGTCTTCTCAAACTCGGTTCATCGACTTTGCCGGACAACTACGCCGTACTCGGTGAGCTCCGTCACAAATTCTTGCACCCACATCCTATATGTACATATGCCTACCTCCTAGACATGTTTTCTTGCAGTACCTTTCTAGTTGACCACGTCGCTGGTGAACCGAATGCCATCCGGGGACATGGGAGCTGTAGACCACTTTTCACCCCTTGGATCGACCGGAGCCCAGTATAGATCGTTCCAAATAATTCTAGGAATACATATGTGTAGTTAGATACGAGTATAATCGCGGTTGATCAATCTATTAAAATTGATTTGTATCTGTACATTACTAGCTAGACTTGTCCATACATTACATGTTTTCCTGTTGTACTGCAGTGAGCTATGTAGATAGTATGTCTGTCTGGTTAAATTCTTTGTATCACATTGAATCGAATTCCATCTGCTGGTTTGCTTATTTTAGTCATGTAGTACCTTTTGTAACCTGATTACATATGAATGCTTAGTTATAGGTTTATTTAGTAGAACTAGATGACATGTTCTCTGGACTATTTTGCAACCGTTTGGACATGACTAGCTATAAATATATTTGCTAGACTTAATCAAGTTCTTTTGTACATGTTTTCTGTTGTGTTATTTATTTTTGTTACCGTCAGTAGACAGTGTCAGGTTGTTTTGTTGTCAGTTTGTTAGTAAACTTTGACTAGTACTGTTTGCTCATGTTTCTAGTAGGACAGATGCACCGAGTGTTATTTTACTCATACAGTCTAGTTTTACTGCATGTCACTTTGTCAGGCTAGGTATTAATTTAACTTGTAGTCCCTTTGTTAGCATAACCCTATTAATTATTTTTTATGTCCATGCTACGGCTAATTTTGCCTTGCTTGGTTCATGCTCGTTCATTTTTTTTGTGTGTGCTCAGTATTGCGTGTGCAAATGACCTGATGCTAGTTTAGTTCATGTGTTTTATTGTTTCATGTGTATGGTTCTAATAGCTTTTTGCATAATTTATATTCACGTGTAGGGTTAAATTTATGGCTATCTAGGAAATAGTTTGTTTGTGCATTACATATTAAAACTATGCCATCTACAATGGCTAGATCAAAACCATATTATTTTTCTAATATGTTATTATTAGTCGAGAATGGTAGACCAACCAATATATCTCGAGCTGTCTAAACCTAGCAAGCCTATCCATATATCTTATCACAACATTATGTTGAGATAATATATCCTAGTATCCTAGAATCCTAGCTATCCATTTGATTGATTCATATTCGAGTTACTACAACTCATTTCCTTGATCCTTACCAAATTGTCCTATGTCCTATTCTACACCAACTCATACATTCGATCTATTTTGTATTTCATTTGATATTTATTGCCTTGGTATTTATTTAGTTTTCATTTGCTAGCGTTACAACGAGTAGGGAGTGACGAGTTTGGTCGTGGACATAATCAACTTATTGAAGAAGAAAGATTCATCAACGAAGGCATGCCCCTTTCATAATTATCCCATGTTTTACAAGTGCATGTTGTTATTGTTTTACAAATATTGCTGCTATTTTGGTTACCCACATACCTTGATACACCTGTCGCCATACACAACCCTTAGTAGAGATTATATATTAATCATGTAGAGTAGAATTGCTTAGTCATGGTAAATAATATTTAGGATCCTTGATCTCCCCTCTTCGGAGGAATTGGATGACCCTCGGGTCACATATATACTTTTGAAACTTGTTGAGCTCACTGAGCTAGCCACTGTTGCTTCCTCTACTCTATTGTACTCTAGGTGAAACTTACCATCTAAACATTGGCATGGGCGACAGCTGGATCAAAGGAGGGAGCAATTGGCTGCCCTTCACTAGTTGAAGGGGGCAATCCATCGTCCGTGCCGCATGAGGACCTAATAAGTCTTGGATTTGAAGATTGTGACCACCGTACAACCACATGCTATAATGGGCACTGGCTTGGTCTAGTAGGTTAGTCAGCCTTAGGTGTTGATGTTGCCGTACCGCTGATGAGGTGTCTTCCTGCGGGGGGAACCTTCAGCACAGATTGGGGGACCGGTTTGGGGACGTACTCTCAGTTTCGTGCGCCATACCCGGTGGGCTCGTCACATCTTTGGGGGATCTAGCTAAAAGACCTCGTCATAATCCCTCTACCGGTACACCAATAGGTGTGTACTAAACCAACGGCCACTGGTGGGCAATAGGATCGGATTGTGTCATGTGGGAAAGTGTATAACCGCTGCAGAGTGTAAATCTATTCGAATAGCCGTGTCCACGGTCATGGACGACACATGAATCTTTCTTGACATACGGGAACCTGTCTTGCTACTTCCCTCTTTGCCCTACCCTTATCCTGGAATCTATGAACTGTGTGAGTTGTCGTGGACAATCACACTATTGAGAAATACCACATTGATGATAAACATGTTTTTGTTTGAAACCGCTTTTATCAAAACTACTATCAATTGCAAATAAAATTTGCTTTTATGCAAAAGAACTCTATGACCTCCACATAAAGCCACATGTAGATATATCAGGTTTTGCATAAGGGGTATGTTGAGTACATCACGTACTCATGGCAATGCTTTTGTTGATACTTCAGAGTACTATGGAGAAGGAGATGACTATGACTATTATGATGACGCTGATGAGTGAGGCCTCGTGGACTATATCGACTGCATGTGGCTGAGATGGAGTCGCTACGCATTTTATATTTCTGCTGTGTTTTCTGGATGTAATAAATGTCACTAGCCATTTTACTATGTTTTTATCTAGACTTTGTAATAAATTACTTTTGTACGTCTGCAATGATATACATTTCGCTGTGTCGTTAACATTGATCTTGGCATTGACGAATAAACACAGGGGGGGGGTCTGGAAGTTAAGTTCCGGTCCTCACATAGGTTCACACTGGATTACTTATTTTGCATCCACAATGTGGGAGATGGCAACTATGACCATCTTGATTCTGATGATGATTTGCCATTCAAGTTTCTTTAGATCAAACGCTGGAGATGATCTAGCATTTCCTTTGAAACATGGCTCTGTATTTTTTCTTACTAGCTGTTCAACACGAATCCAGTTGCTCTGAACCATTGAATCTAACAGCTCAACGGTCAGGATTGGTTCTATGACTCCAATTCAAAACTACTCCATTATAGTAGTAGATCTTATGAGATTTAGCATGCTGCAATTTAGTCTGTCGATTATTACTTCCTTTAGAAATCCTAGGTACATCTCTCAGCCGCTGTCGGCACCGCGCTCATCGAGACTAGAGAACATCGGATCTGGGGACGATGGTATGGTGTTCGATGTGCTATTTAACATGCTTGAGTGGGGAGACATCATCATATATGTCGTGTCCATCAGGCCAGACGGGTGCTCGTCGTCCTTGTACAATGTGCAGTTCACCGTCTATCACCCGTCAACAGAGGCTAGGTTTTGGGAGGGTGCAATGCGCAATTCCTTCACTCCTAGGAGCAGGGCGGTGCCTGGCATCATGCAAAAGGAAAAGAATTCCATGGTGGTGTACCATCAAATGTCTCAAATTACTACCCGGGGCCTGCATTACTCAATATGCATCCATCACTAGGGAGAATTCCCAATTAACCATTCTACTATCTCAGATTTTTATCCCACTTTCAGTACATACGACGTACGTACGTGTATTGGAGGTTGGATTTTGGATGCAGAGTAGTAATAGTATAGTACTAGTTCTTGTAGTATTTTGTACTACTATATACTGGTAGTACTTGTTTAGGTCAAGGAAAGGAGATGATATTGCTTTGCCCTTATATTCTGTCGTTAATATTACTAAAGTATTTTGTTAAACTAATAGTGATGTAATGTTACTTGTTTAGATCAAGTGCAGGAGTTTGTCTTGATTTTATTCTCAAAGTTACATTGTCACAATTATCTAGATGAGTCTTCGATATTTTGGGTTCCATATGGGGGGTCACACAGGCATTGACGTTAGGAGGAGGTATTCACATAGAAGCAGACTTGATCGTCAGTTTTGCTTGCTCCAATGATCGAGTCTATTTTTTGAGCTGGAACAAGAACTGATTCTCTCTGTACTGCTATTGAATTTTAAGCAGGAAAGCTACTGAATCTCTCAAATGTTCTATTGTTGTTATTACTAAAATATTTTGTGGAACTGATACTGCTCTACTAATACTTGTTTAAATCAAGGGCAGTAGATAGTCTTGCTTTTCATTTGAAACATGGCCTTGTTGCAATCTAGAACAGACTTGGGCATTTTGGGTTCTATATGGGGGTTACACACGCATTGATCGTCAGTTTAGCATGCTCCAATGGTCGAGCATTTCCTTTCAAACATGTCTCTCTGTACTAGGAGCTAGCACTACTTGCTTAGATCAAGTAGCTTCTCCTTTGAAACAATGGCCATGCACATGTACTCGATAGCTACTCCCTCCATTTCAAAATATATAAAGATGTTTTTGCTATTGTGAAACGAGTGTATCTAGAATCTTTTAGTGTGTAGTTCGGAGTGAACCCATATACTAAAAGGGTCTAGATACACTTGTTTTACAAAAGGTAAAACATCTTATATTTTGAGACAGAGGGAGTACTACGTATGTTTTATCACAGTCAGGTTACTCATATTTACTTATCTTTTTTCCTTATAATATTTAGCATGCTTCAATTTAGTTCTCTGAATCTTACTTCCTTTAGAAACTCCAGGTATATCTTCCAGCCGTTGTTGGCACCACGCTCATTGAGAGTAGAGAAGATCGAATCAGGGGACGATGGTACGGTGTTTGCTGTGCTATTTGACGAGCGCACGTCGGGTGACATTAGCATGTCCTTTGTGTGCGTTAGGCCGGACATGTGCTCCTCGCCCTTGTACAATGTGTTGATCACTTCCTATTACCCGACAGTAGAGCTGGGATTTTGGACCGGTGCAATCTGCTATTCCTCCTCTCCTGGGAGTTGGGCGGTTCCGGGCATCATCCGGAGGAAAAAGCATTCCATTTTGTTGTTCCATGAACCATCTCATATTACTCAGGGCCTGCATTACTCAATATGCATCAATCGCAGGGGAGAATACCCAATTGACACAAAATTTATTTAACCCGCTTAGGGATCTCTATGTGTTGGAGGGTTGATTTTGGATGCATAGTAATACTAGTATAGTACTAGTTCTTGTACTTCAGAGTATTTTGTACTATATACTGGTAGTACTTGTTTAGGTCAAGGGAAGGAGATGGTCTTGCTTTGCCCTTGTTCTATCGTTGCTATTACCAAAGTATTTTGTTGAACTAATAGTGATGTACTGTTACTTGTTTAGATCAAGTGCAGCAGATTGTCTTGCTTTTCTTTTGAAACCTAGTATTGTCACAATTATTTATTTAGATCATTTCAAGTGCTTAATTCTATCATCAGGATAAGTATATATATTATTATTCATGCAAGTACCTGAACCATAAGGTTCAATTCACCATGTGTATCCCACATATTAAGCCAAAACTATCATTTATTGCCTGCAAACCATTAGTAAGTATCACTACAAGAAAAGTTGGCTTTTACAACGGACGATTTTCGTGGTTGAAAGCCCGTTTTTGGTGGCTAAAAAGTCTTCTAGACGAATGCCCTTCGTGGTAAAAGCCCCGTCACAAAAGAATCTACCATGGTTTTTTCGTGATCGTGGCGGATCGTAACCTTCAGCCACGAAAACTTGTTCCATCGTAGATCTGTTCACCAGCCGCATTGACTGCTGACGTCATGCAAACTGCCACGTGGTAGCCGCTTTTAGCGGCCAGTTACCACCGTTAACAGGCATAGAAACCGTGGCAAAAGCTAGGCCCAGCCAAGGCCTGCTAAATACTAACTGGGCCAGCCTATTAGAGGAGCCCAATAAGAAGATGGCCTGTTACTGTTTTGTCCTACACTGTTTGAAATGGGCCTAAAGTTGCAGCCAACAGCGTCCCGCGAACTTTCAGGCCCAATTCTGTTTCGGCCTAAAGAAGGCCCATGATGGTCCAACACTCTGCTATCCATTTGCAGTCTGCGCCAAGTCGCTCCTATACATTTAAGGCCTGCGGGCGGACCATCACTGTTTATCGTAGCCCATCGTGGGCCGCCTACTGACGGCCCTTGTCTGAGATGGCCTGTTACTGTTCAGTCCTGTTACTATCTTGGCCTTTCACTGCTCCGAGATTTACCTGTTCAGGCCCACAAGTGGCCCTTTACTGTTCTAGTCTGGTAAATGTGTCGGCCTGTTACTGCCCTCGCCTGGAAATTTCTCAGGCTGTTAGTGTTCTGGCTTGTCACTATTCTAGCCTTTCACTATTGCAGCCCTTTACTGTTGAGGCTGGCTACTGTTTTGGCCTGTTACTGTTCTGGGATTTCACGGTTTCTTGCCTGATACTGTGATGGGCTGTTTCTGTTACGGCCTGCTACTATTAAGGTCTGTTTCTGTTATTGCCTGTTACTGTTATGACCTATTACTCTTATGGCATGTTACTATTACGGCCGGTTACTGTTACGTCCAGTTACCACTTGTAGGTCGACCCATTATGTTTACGACCTTTTATAGTTTTGGCCTTTTCTGAAGCCCATGCCAATATCATAAAATGTCTATATAATCCAGCATTTTTTACTCTTCATCATCGGCCGAATACATGACGGGCCAATAACAAATCACGGTATTGTTCCCTAATCTACCTGCCTGGCGTAGTTACCGTAACGACTACCGCAATGTGTGGACGACGTGAACTAAATTCATACATGGCCTATGCGAGTTATCTAGATATTACATCAGCTGCAAACTTCTTAAAATTATTACATATTATCAAATCAAGGGAAAAAATCGGTATTTCAGTTGACAATCAAGTTGATAGCAGAGTCCTCAATTTCTTTTCTCAATTGATCACCTGCATCTTCCTTTGAGTGTGATAGCTACATTGGAGGAGACATGATCTTGCAGCCCCTTCTTTGGTGGCGATAGCAATAATTGCACCATGAAACTAAGTAATAACAAGTTAATACATCAAACAAGACAAACTACTCATTTGACTGATATGACAAGAGCTATGATCTGGAGTTTACAACTGGTCAATGGTTCAATTATTGACCAACACGTCAAACAAACAGGACAAGCAAGCATGCATTAAAAAGTGTGCCTACCGTGAAACGAGCAATCAAAAAATGTGTGTATGTAGCTTAGAATTTTAGCAAAAATAAACTAGCCAGGTCATTTCAACAAATACATATGGAAGTAGTTCTATACCCTAAAATGCAAGGGACGTTGGGTGACTCGGAATTTGCGCTGAGACACAAAATGGCATGCAGTTACTGTCATAGTGAAGAATGAACCAGATAAAAAATATAACCGCATCATACAAGAACTTGTAGAGAAGGAATACAAACCACGAATGAACTATATATTGTAGAGGATAGTTATGTCGTGACTTAGGAGGAACCAGATTCAGAACCAGATGCAAGATATAATGGCGTCGCTCGTGAACCTGTAGAGCAGGACAAGCATTAGACAAGTGTGCCTAGAATGAAATGAGTAATCAAACAAAGTGTTTCTTAGAATTTCAGCAAATATAAACAAGCGAGGTCATTTTAGCAAATATATATGGAAGCAATGGCATCTCCTGGAATGCGTAGTCGTTGGGTGACTCAGAATTTACGGTGAGTTACACAATGGCATGTAGTTACTGTCATAGCTAAGAATCAACCAGATAGAAATTACAAAGGCATCATAAGAGAACTTCTAGAGCAGGAATGCAAACTACAAGTGAACTACATAGTAGAGGACAGTTATGCTGTTGTCAAGACAAACCAGCACCAGATAAGGAATTAATGGCATCCCTTGTTAACCTGTAGAATAGGCTATGCAAACTATCATGTTCATTGTTCCATTTTGAGCTATATGCAAGAAAAAGAAAATAGTTAGTGATGCAGCTTTTAAAGAAGCAGATGGCAACAACAAAATTATAATCGAATTAGTACGAATAGTTTAAATGGCTACTACAGGATAGCAGAACGATGCCAATGAGGAAATAATAGCAGGAACTAATCTTAGGACGAACCTGATTGATTCAGCAATTGTAGAGCAGGGAATCCACACTAATATTTTCTGCTGACTTCAGATTTGCAAGAATTATATGGTAGCAGGCAATGACTATTGTATGGAGTAGCTAAGAATATGTGTATGACAAAATAGCAGACATGTCCATGACTTGAAATTTGTAGAGCGGCGAATGTAAACCAATATGTCTAATGACCTTGTATGTACTAGCACGAAGAACAAGCATGCCCACTGACTTGTATGTATGAGCACAATGACAAAAATGCAGTTCACTGCGACAGGCTTGAACCTACTATACTGCTGACAAAACAAAAACGGGTTGTAGATTTGGTTAACCTTGGTCGGAGAGGTGTCTAAGCATCATCGGTACCATGCGGGTGACGTCCAGGTCACCGAGGGTGCTGCGGTTGCGGTGGCTATTGGCGTCGGGGAAACAGATCTTGGGCGGTCGATACCTGCTTGAGCGTGGTGCACGAGAGCGTCACTGAGGCAGATCCAGTGCAGTGAACGACGACGACCGAGCAGCTGGTCTAGAGCGGTGGACATGGAACTCCCTGAACTAGATCACGTCTGGTGTACACCGGTGAAGCGGACCTGGTACGGTTGGGTAGCTTTCGACAGCAGGGAAGCAGAGCTTGGGCGGTCGATGATGCCATCGGCATGGTGAACGACACCACAGCTCCGGTGCAGTGGCAGAGAGACCCGGTGAACCAGATCTGGTGGGTGAGTATCGGTGAAGCGGCTTCGCGACAGTGCACGAGACCGGCTCAAGCGGCTCCGACCGCCGTGGAATTGCCGCCGGCTGTTGCGCGTGGTGGTCGTGGAGGTGACGGCGTGGGAGAGAGGGGGCTGAGATTTTTGGAAGGACCAACGGGAAAATCTGGGCAAATCTGGACTAAGGAGGTGAACAGAAACATAAATTACAATCGTGCCCCCAAGCTACCGACTTTAGCTTGCCATAGGGCATCAGAACAATGGGTAGAATCGGAATTTTGAAGTCAAAAGTTTTTGAAACTGGGGGGCGGGAAATGCTTCAAGATCGGTGTGTGATTTTGCCGCTTGATTGAGATATTGAATTTGGCGACCGTCCATCTAATAATAATATAAAAATGGTACTGCCCCGGTGGGATATTTTGCCTCAAAGTTTTTGAAACTGAGGGGCGGGAAATGCTTCAAAGTTAGTGTATGGTTTAGCCGCTCGATTGAGATTTTGAATTTGACAAGCGCCTATCTAATAATAATACAAAAATGGTACTGCCCCGGTGGGAGATTTTGCCTCAAAGTTTTTGAAACGGAGGGGCATTAAATGCTTCAAAGTCGGTGTGCGGTTTTACCGCTCTATTGAGATTTTGAATTTGACTAGTGCCCATCTCCTGATAATAATACTAAAATGGTACTCCCCCGGTGGGAGATTGTGCCTCAAAGTTTTTGAAACGAAGGGGCAGGAAATGCTTCAAAGTGGGTGTGCGGTTTTGCCGCTCAATTGAGATTTTGAATTTGGCTAACGTCCATCTATTAATAATAATATAAAAATAGTACTTCCTAGGTGGGAGATTTTGGCTCAAAGTTTTTGAAACGGTTAGGCGGGAAATGCTTCGAAGTCAGTGTATGTGATTTTGCCGCTCGATTGAGATTTTGAATTTTGCTAGAGTCCATGTACTACTACTAGTAGTAGTAGTAGTAAAAAAAGGTGGTAGAATGTATGGCTATATGGTCAGGAATACATGGCCGAGAGTCACATCAACTGATCATCCATATAACCACACTTGAGGTAATCCCTGTGTTCGGTATTACTAGGCTAGAGTAGTACTAGTTCGGAGAATTAACTTCACCTACTCGCTTTATAGCTAGTTATTGCATGCAGTAGTAATCCTAAAATCCAGCCAATACACGTGGCCACCGCATCTAATTGAAAACATGCAAGCAAATGGATGCACTCCTGTTTTAACAACATGATCGGCCAGGAGCATTACACGACGTGGTGGTTCATATTTTACGGTCAACTAGAGGAGTAATTGAGCAAACCTAGGAGCATTAATTGGTCCTCCGGCCTAGCAATTGAGGCTGTAAAATAATTAAGAGGTATATACACCTTTAGTCCCACATCTTGCACCGCGAGAGCGTTTTAGTCCCACATATTGAAAAATGAGAAATACTAGTCCCACAACTTATATCTCGTTGTTTTCAGATATATTAATTGTGACCCCTCGATGGGTACCTCCAAACTAAAAGCTTTTTCATAAAAATTACAAAGAAAAACCTACAATTTACTTGTAGTTTCAAATTTGACCTAATTTTGATAAATCGACTTAAAGTCATTAAAATGGGCAGAGTTAGCCAGGAAGTTTGAAAGCTCATAAAACATGGAAATCGCAGGTACAACATGTTGTCGATCGACTATATATGTGCGTCAAATTGGCTTGTGGCATCTACATCCAATATTCTTTGGACTTCTCTTTACGGAAAATAACAACTATCCTGGCTCGTCTTCACTCGGAAAATGTAGAATTGATTGTTCTTTCCTGATAGTTGGAAACTCACACTGACGACATTGTTTACTACAACAAGGTGCATCGATCTACCTATGAAAATACATTTAATTCAAGAGCAATCTATCATGCTTACTTGTAGCTCAAGTTTGACCTAATTTCGTTAAATTGTCAAGATGCAAAATCTTAGCAAGAAGTTGAACATATCGTCAAAACTCTCGGTGTTTTATGATATATTAATTGTGACCCCTTGATGGGTACCCCCAAAAGATTTTTTGTAAAACTTTCAGCAACCTACAATTTACTTGTAGGTTCAAATTTGACCTAATTTCGATAAATCGACATAAAGTCATTCGGTCAAATGGGCAGAGTTAGCTAGGAAGTTTGAAAATTCATAAATAAAACATGGGAATCATTGGTACATGTTGGTACACTATATATGTCGGTAAACTTGGCTCCTAGCATTTAGATCCAATATTATCCGGACATTTCTTTATGGAAAAGAACAACCTTGCTTGTGATCACTCGGAAAATTGAGAATAATTGAATCTTATTTCCTGATATAGTTCGAAAATCACACCGTACCGATGACACTGTTTACTACAAGAAAATGCACCCATCTACCTCTCTAAAAAGTCATATATTTCAACAGCAATCTATCGCGCTTACTTGTAGCTCAAGTTTGACCCAATTTCGTTAAATAGTGTCATGCGATGCAAAATCTTAGCAAGTCAAACCTGTTGTCAAAACTCTCGGTTGTTTCTCATATATTGATTGTGACAACCCCCCGATCGGCACGGTACCTCCAAAAGCTTTTTCGTAAAACTTTTAGAGCAACCTACAATTTAGTTATAGTTCAAGTTTAACCTAATTTCGATAAATCGACATGTTGTCATTCAAGTGGGCAGAGTTAATTAGCTAGGGAGTTTGAAAACTCAAAAAACATATGGGAATCGTAAGTAAAACATGTTGGTCCACTTAATATGTCTAGAAGCTTGGCTTATGGCATTGAGATCCATATTCTTCGAGCTTTCTTTATGGAAAAGAACCATCTCGTCATCACTTGGAAAATGTAGAATTGAATGTTCTTTCCTAATAGTTGGAAACTCACATTGACGACATTGTTTACTACAACAAGATGCACCGATCTACCTCTGAAAATACATTTAATTTGAAGAGCAATCTATCGCGCTTAATTACTTGTAGCTCAGGTTTTTGACATAATTTCATTAAATTATCAAGATGCAAAATCTTAGCAAGAAGTTGAACCTATCATCAAAACTCTTAGTGTTTTATGATACATTAATTGTGACCCATCGATGGGTACCTCCAAAAGTTCTTTTGTAAAACTTTCAAAGCAACCTATAATGTACTTGAAGTTTCAAATTTGACCTAATTTCAATAAATCGACATAAAGTCATTCGGTCAAATGGGCAGAGTTAGCTAGGAAGTTTGAAAACTAATAAAACATGGGAATCGTTGGAACAACATGTTGGTCCACTATATATGTTGGCAAACTTGGCTTCTGGCATTCAGATCCAATATTCTTCAGACATTTCTTTACAGAAAAGAAAAACCTCGCTTGTCATCACTCGAAAAATTGAGAATTGAATGTTCTTTCCTAATAGTTGGAAAATCACACCGACGACACTATTTACTACAATAAAATGCACCCATCTACCTCTAAAAAGTCATATATTTCAAGAGCAATCTATCACGCTTACTTTTTAGCTCAAGTTTGACCCAATTTCGTTAAATAGTGTCATGATGCAAAATCTTAGCATAAAGTCAAACCAGTTGTCAAAACTCTCGGTTGTTTCTCATATATTGATTGTGACCCCCCAATGGGTACCTCCAAAAGCTTTTTCGTATAACTTTTATATAGTTCAAAATTGACCTAATTTTGATTAATCGACATATAAAGTCATTCAAGTGGGCAGAGCGATAAGCTATAGGAAGTTTGAGAACTCATAACACACGGAAAATCATAAGTATAATATGTTGGTCCACTGTATATGTGTGAAAACTTGGCTTGTGGCATTCAGATCATTATTCTTCGGACTTCCTTTATAGGAGAGAATAATCTGGATATCACTCGAAAAATTGAGAATGTTCTTTCCCGATAGTTGGAAACTCACACTGACAACATTGTTTCCTACAAGAAGATGCACCCATCTACCCTTGAAAAGACATTTAATTCAAGAGAAATCTATCGCGCTTACTTGCTTGTAGCTCAAGTTTAACCTAATTTCGTTAAATAGTCAGGATGCAAAATCTTAGCAAGAAGTTGAAACTATCATCAAAACTCTCGGTGGTTTCTGACATATTGATTGTGACCCCTCGATGGGTGCCCCTAAATGCTTTTTCATAGAACTTTCAAAGCAATCTACCATTTACTTGTAGTTTCAATTTTGACCTAATTTCTATAAATCGACATAAAGTCATTCAAATGGGCAGAGTTAGCTAGGAAGTCATTCAAATATCGACAAACATTTAATTCAAGAGCGATCTTTCGCGCTTACTTGTAGCTCAAGTTTGACCTAATTTTGTTAAACTGTCAAGATGCAAAATCTTAGCATGAAGTTGAACGTGTCGTCAAAACTCTCGGTGGTTTATGATATATTAGTTGTCCCCTGAATAGGTACCTCCAGAAGAGTTTTGATAAAACTTTCAAAGCAACCTACAATTTACTTGTAGTTCAAATTTGACCTAAATTTGATAAATAATTGGCATAAAGTCATTCAAGTTGGCGGAGTTAGATTGGAAGTTTGAAAGCTAATAAATATGGGTATCGTCAGTACAACATGTTAGTCCACTCTTTATGTCTGAAAACTTGTCTTATGGTATTCAGATCCATATTCTTTGGAGTTTCTTTATGTAAAAGAACAATCTCATCATCACTCGAAAAATTGAGAATTAAATGTTCTTTCGTGATAGTTGGAAACTAACAATGACGATATTGTTTACTACATCACCCATCTTTCTCTAAAAATACATTTAATTCAATAGCAATCAATTGCCCTTACTTATGTAGCAAATGTTTCACCTAATTTCGTTAAATCGGCAAAAAGTCACTAAAGTGTGCAAAGTTAGCTAGGAATCTTGAAACATCCTATTTCTAAAAACTTTAGAATTATAAGAAACCATGTTCCACTTTGTCTAATAATCGGGGCAGTGTATTTATTTTTTAATTATGGTAGGTCTCGTAGGAGCGAGGTGCTTTATTAGTTAACACGCGGTCGGTGGAAGTACAAGTTACATCAATGACCTCATAATAATGAAAATTATATCCAAGTCCATGCATTTAGCACAAGATCCCTGAAACTAAGCAATGAAGTGTCTTTTGAGGGTCGCGCGTGTGCTAGATATTGTAGAGCCAAAATTTATTCTGAAATAATCTACATTCTAGCTTTTACTAGTAGTACGTATAGTAAACAAGAATCCATAAAACAGAATGATCGTACTCTCTATTGGAGTAGTAACTTGGATTGGTTTTTCACATATCTAAGTAGTACTACTAATTATAATTTCTCAAAAAAAGTACCACTAATAAATACAATACTAGTTTGTCTGATTTGTTCTAAGATGTAGTACTACTACGTACTATTACTAGTACTCCCTATGTCTGGGATTATTAATGCCATTTAAATTTGATATGACCAAATAAGTTAATTACAGGTTGGTGTCGAAGACATACATGCAGTCATCGGTCTCTCCCCTGCAGCACTATACACCCTGCAGCAGGCCGCAGGCATTTCGTCTCTCTCCAGGAGTAGATCTTCTTGCCTCTTACTCACCTGGATCTTCTTGCCTCGGTCTCTCCCTCTGTATGTACTATACTGTCTGGTACAGTACAACATGACACCTACTTTATTACTCACTTGTCAACTTTCTGCAGCCTTTTTAATTTGACAAAGCATGTACAGTGTGTGGACACTGTCTAAGAAAAAAGTGGCCAAGTGCAGCCACCGCCGGTGCGCTGATGCCTAGCGTATTCCTGTACAATCGTACCAGTAAAGTACGAAACTCAATCAGTATACGCTTCAGTATACCCAACCAACCCCGGTTTCTGGCCGTCGGGCACTACGTCGGCGAACCGATCTTCCCTCTGTAACCACTCCCACAAGTTCATGTACCGCGTCGGCGGATTCGACCATGAGCCGGATTTTATGGACGCCGTCCAGTCTGAGGCGATGATTGAGTGCCCCTACAACGGCTGCTCTAGCTTGGTCGCCTTCGACAAGCTCGACGAGCACAAGATTGCATGCTCGCACGGCCCGTGCTCCTGCATTGATTCCGCCTGCAATTTCATTGCCTCGCCGGTAGGGCTCCTTCCCCACATGAAGGAGGCCCATGGGGTCATAGTAACCAGGGCCATCTACGGCAGCGCCTTCTTTTGCCTTATCCCGACTTCGCCACCAACAAGCACGAGGGATTCACACGCTTCCTCTTCGGGGATGATGGTGCCGTGTTCGGCCTGACCATCAGCGTGCTCGGCCCGGCTGCCGTCATGTCCTTGGTGTGCACCGGGCAGTACATGTGCTTGTGGCCGCGATACACGGTGAAACAGTGTGCACCTGGCCCGCCGGGTCGACGAACTTGTCGATGGTCGAGAGCCTTAATGCGGTAATCGAGATGACGAGCATCTCGTTGCCGTCCAACTTCCCGTCCGACAAGCTCAGGACGTACCTCGGGGTGCCGCCACGGTTCCTGATGAAGGTTGGATAGTCCACCCATTTATCTTTCTGGATTTTCATCGACGGGAAAAAATGATCTTAAACTATGGCTGATGATCAAGAATGTAATGGTGTATTAGCAGATAAATAGTACAACTCTAGTTTACTAGTATTAGTCACATGTAGGTTCTCTTTTGGTACTAGGAAGGATGCATTTTGGATGTAAAGTAAGTTTGCTGCTAATGTTATTATGGAGTATTTAGAGATTTAGTATGACTTTTATGTAATTGTTCACTTCTACGACATGGACCAGAGATAAACACACTAACTGTTCTTATGGTGCTTCGATTTTAGTCATCTATCTCAGTAATTTATGGAATTTTATGCCCAAACTTGTCAATTCGACTTGATTTAAGTCTTGAACTAAGATTGTCGTCGAAATTGCACTGGTGTGGATGACGCATTGACGTGGGTCCAGCGTGCAGGATAGGCTGCCCTGGAATTTTGCCTAAATATCTAGAAAATAATATGGACATCTACGACATCAACTCAATGTTATCAGAATCATCACGAACCATGTTTTCATATTATATGTGTTTGACATTATGTAAGTTAGTATGTTTATACATATAGTTGGTCAAACTTTATAAATATTGACTTCGACAAAACCTAGTATGCTTTCCAATTTGGAAATGAGGGAGCATCTAAGTACTAAAATGCGT
Organism: Avena sativa; assembly: GCA_916181665.1. NCBI lineage: Eukaryota > Viridiplantae > Streptophyta > Magnoliopsida > Poales > Poaceae > Avena > Avena sativa. The sequence goes on from OV702290.1 coordinate 427,144,581, forward strand.
CGAATACATGCGTATCTAGACAAAGCCAAGTCAGTAACTACTATTTTAGGATGGAGGGAGTAATTATTTATGAGTAATCTATTTTTCATATTTTTTTACTGCTATGGCACATGTCCATGACTAGAGAATGGACCAATGCATAATAATCACGTGACCATGTTGTGGTGATCTACTTCGTACTGGATTATCCTACGTGCGGAGGCGCACTAGTGCAGCACACGCTCGTGTCGTTCCTGAGTACGTAGTACTACTAGTATACACAAATAGGAGTACAAAAATAGATAGATCTTGTTTCTCTTCGTACTATTTTTTTCCTGTAAGGCAACCTGGACGTGACTACTATAGTACTATATTGGAACATCTTCGGCTTTTAGTGCTACAATATGTATGTGGAACTCTCTGTGTCTGTTCAAAAAAACTCTCTGTGTAACATTACTGTACTAGTACCTCTTGTACTCCCTAATTTTTCGGACGCGCGGTAAAGTAGTGCAATAAGTCTTTTTGGTCAAGTTGTATGCAACGAGCATTGGTTTGACAGGACAATTTAGGTTTTTAAATATCCAAATTTCTACTCCAGCTCGATGGCTCAAGACACGACGCAGCTAGTACTCCTCTATCCTCCGGCTATCGCCTAGATCAAAATGAACAAGCAAAAGATTGTGTATCTTGGAAATTGCCATCACCATTTATTACCTGCAGAGATTTATTTTATTTCTTTCGAGACACCTACAAAGACTGATACTGTACTAGTATACTACTAGTAAATAATGTGCTACGGTTGGGCCCTACAACTAGTACTATACATAGACTTTAGTAGCTACTCTGTCATAGTGAATTGTCATGGAGTTCCTTTTTTTTCTTCAAGAGGTGGAGTTTATTTTTTTTCCTGAGAGAGGAAAGCTTTTTTATTCCTTCTTTGATTCAAAGAAAATTCAAAGGTTTTGTGAAGGATCTTGTCTCTTAGGAAATAATCCTACGCTGTTTTGTTTGATTCATAGGATTCCAATATGTAGGAATTATGTCCCATTTATAACGCAGGATATGAAAAACATAGGAATAGGAAAAACACGAGAATTGAGATTCCTTCAAAGTATTCCTTTGCCCTCTATTTTTAGGAAAATTTCCGTCCACTCCAACCTCATGGTATAATTTCTTTGCTTTCCCTGTGATTCAAACACATACTTGATCCAAATTCCCGTAGTTTCATCTTCTTATGTTTTGAGAACCCTGCAAACCAAACAAGCCCTAAGAGATGGTCTTTCTTTTTTTGTTTGTCTTTGATCATTTTTTGTTTGAACATAGGGTCATAGAGCTTCCTCGGAACACGAGGAGGGTGGAAATTGCACAAAACTCCAACAATTGGATTCGAAATTGCAGGGAACTCCAGATAATCAGGATAATCTAGTTGCAAGAAACTACTACAATTACTTTTGGGTACAAATGTTGCACATGGCACAAAATTCTCGATTAGCCCTCTTAACGTTATTTCTTACATACCCGGGGCTCAATAGTTGGAGCTCTTTGCAACTACGGCTCTAATTGTTGGAGGTTTGTGCAACTTGCCTCAATTAGAGCCCCACCCCCACTCGCCCACCTTCTGCAGTACTACTAGTAGTACTACTATGCACCATCAACCTTTGTCTTCTCCATCGCATCCCGTCTGCCAGCTCACACCAACGATCTTCCCTCCCTCCCCACCGGCCCCACCCACCCCAAAGAAAGCCCCCAAAACACCATCTGCAGCCTCCTTCCATGGTGAGATCGAACAAGGTCTATAAAGATCCTGAGCAGTTTTAGAAGGTGTTCACCGAAGGACCTCTTCAAGTACTCATCAACCATTGCAACGACACCACCACCACGAGCCTCGTCGGTTTGTCCAAACATATTCTTCAATCAACAAAAGAGAGCGGAACTATGCCTTCTTCTCATCCGTTTGGCCTCCCATGGGTTCTTCATTCTCACCCGACGGTGAGACCGTGGGAATCCAAAGACTGCTTTGAAGTGGCGGGCAACCCGTGCAAGCTGACGGCGCTGGACAAGTTGTCCTCCGATGCTGTGATGCCAAATGGTTTTGATGAGTAGCGAGCAGGCGACAATGGAGATTGGATCATCACAGTTGGGCCCGATTTCATGTGGGACCTTGTCAACGTGTACACTCATCGCAAGATTGTTATTCCACAAGTGTCGGGGTTTGAACCGACCGAAGGTTCTGCACTTACATTTTAGGATGATGCTGATAAAGTTCGACGTACTAAACTGCAAAAGATAGTCATTTGCCAAGTTCCGACAGCTGCTGGGGGATACAAAGATTTCTCTCTAGTCGCCATTTTCGAATTCAAGATTGTTGTCATCAACGGGAATGATAGTCATGGATGGTCAGTTTGTGTGAATGAGTTCTAGGGCTACTTCAGATACTGCGATGCTATTATCCAACACGATCGTGTGTTTGCCGTGACCGAGAACGGCTGTGTTTATGCATGGAAGTCTCTAGAACTTGGTAAATTCCCCTCCCTACGTATTTTATTAGCTTTGTTCTAGAATCGATGCAAGCTATTTTTTCTGAACTTTCATTGGTTAGTAGGAATTCCATTAAAATTTTAGTTTCTTTGATTCGAAGGATTTCCCAAGGAATTTCAGAGGAATGCAACTTTAGGAGGTTTTCTTACATATAAGTAGTTTGTTTCATATGATTGAGTTCTGCTGATAGTATTGCTTTGTCTCCTAGTACATCCCATGGAAAATATGGTATCTACTAGTAGTAAGTACTTATGTGAGATCCAGATATTATTCCTGAATGAATGTAAGTTATTTTTTCCAAAGTTTCGTTGGTTAGTAGGAATTTCATAGGAATTTTAGCCTCTTTGATTCGTACGAATTCCCTAGGAATTTCAGAGGAATGCAATCCTTACTAAGTTTTATTACATATAAGAAATTTGATTCATAGGATTGAGTTCTGCTGATAGTATTACCTTTTCTCCTAGTACTAGTACATCCATGGAAAATATGGTATCTACTAGTAGTATTTACGTGAGACTCAGATACTAGACATATGACATATCATAACTATATAGAATTATAATACTAGGTAAAGCTCAAAAAATTAGAAATTTGATCGACATCTATAAAGTATGGGCGTATATTTAGTTCTTGTATTTTCTATCATGTAGAAGTCAACGTTTATTAGGTACTAGTACTTGTAAATTTTGTTAACATGGTCTTGAGAAATGAAGGAGAAGATTCTAGAATGATGGAGAAGTGTGTTTTGAGGATTGTGCATATTCATTGTGCTAAAGACTATCAATAGAATCTTCAAGTAGATGCTAGAATGGAAAAGAAGATCCAACGGCTGGCAATATTGTGATTCACAAGTCCTGATCCAACAGTGAATATTCATACACTATATAGTGGTAAGATAAGATAAAATAAGATAAGATATTAAACCTCCTAGAAATAATCCTTGTTGGTTTTCCTTTGGTATATAAGACACCAAAATCTTGTAGGATCCAACCTTGCTTTTTTTCTTTTGAACTTTACATTCAAGATCCTATAGGATTATTTCCTATTTCATTTGAACCTATGAATCAAACCATGTCTCTAGGAGAATTTCCATAGCATATCCCCATTTCAAAAAGAATTAGAATTTCCATAGCATCTCCCTAGTAATTAAGATTTTTGAAAATAGTAATGTATATGAACTTCTATAATGTCAGATCAATATCATTATTATTTCCATGTTACATCTCCTTTCCCTTTGAAGGTACTATCCTTATCCTGTCGACACATGGGTTTGTTGAGGACGATGAGGAGAATGATCTTGGTAGGTGGTGGTTAGCAAGATCTACCGGTGGTTCAAGACTTCTTTTGGTCTATACATATGGTGTCTCAGGCAATGCAATTGTTGATGATACTAGTGTTGTTCACTATGGTCGCACCGTTCGCACCTATCCTTCTGGGTTTGAGTGCATGGTGTTCTCAATGGACACAAGATAGTTAACTGCAGCTAACCGATGGAAAAGGGTTACTGACCTTGGATCATATTCTCTTTTTCTTGGCATGAACTATTCGATTATCATTGCAGTAGGCGATGCAAATGATCCGCCAGGACATTTGATGAGAAGGAACTGTGTTTACACATCACACTAAGAAATTGGCTACGAGTATAGGCCACGTCCTAAAATTTGCCGCTTCAGTCTGAATGGTGACGTAGCTGTTGGTTTCCACACCAACACTCGCTGGACATGGTCGGAGACTCCATTTTGGTTCATCCCAAGCTTCTCAAACGCCTTGGAGTGGAACGAGCCTGTTCAAGGATAGCTCATTTGGTCTCGGACTTCTGTTGAACTCTTTCTTTTGGCTGGTTTTTAGCTGATGTACGAGTACTCAACATTTAGTTTCGCACCCGGTCCAGCTTGTAAAATACTCCGTATGACCAAAAACCCCTTTTGTACACTTGGTAGTTTCTCCAGTACGTATATTTCACCAAGCTTGCAAAAGAACCTTATTAGGAGTACAATTGTACTCTACTACTATTCCATACATAATTTCTTCTAGAATGTTGTATAATAGTAGTACTGTTAGTATTACTCCTTGCAGGTCCGTAGTTTTGTTTCTTTTTCACTGAAGTTTGGGTCCTATAATCCTGCACGCGGTGGAGGGAACACGATGTTTCCAGGTTTACCAGTAAAAACATGTCGCTCATCATGGCATCGCCAGTGATTTGACAAGGCAATACTGTACGGCGGTGTGCTAGTCTAGGTTTTTCTTCTTCTGAACAAGTACTGCTTGTCTACCTAGTAGTAGTAGTAATGGTCTACTAGTAGGAGTACCAGAGAACTCGATGAAGCTAGCTAGAGTACTACTGTCAGTAGCTGCCACAGAAGAGAGAGGGAGGGAGTTTTGCACACGCCGATGCACGTGGCAGCACGTTCCTTCCGAGACAAGCTGGATTTAACTCCCTCACCGGCCTCCCCCCCCACACACAACCTCTTTTACTCAGTCCCTTCTTCCCATCCACTACCGCCCTTGGCCTCTCGCTCCATATTGTTGCCGACCAGCTCCTCAGATCCACCCTCTACAGGTGGCAGCGAGATCGGTGCGACAACCTTCTGTAGGGCGGTGGAGCATCCGTCATCTCTGTCCCGCGGTAGCAATGGCGGTTTGTGAAATACTAGAACACTCGTACCTATTCCCTCCGTTTCATAATATAAGATGTTTTAGCTTATGCGAAACGAGTGTATCTATATTCACTCTGAACTTACAGGGTAGAGTTGATGATGCGGTTAAATTTTTATTGTCGATTGCGCAACATTGTCATGTATAGAGTAGTTCTTATCTCGGGTATGCATCCTTTTTTTGTAGACTAGGATTGCATAGAAGCTTGTGTTCTGGGCTAGATCCCATAACTAAGAACAGTGGGGATCCATTCAAAGTTGGTAGTTTGACAACACAAACTTTTGAACATTTGCATATATTTGTCAATCAACATCATGTAATCAATATTACAACTTGCTACAGAAGGAGATAGGGGAAGGAGCGAAAAAGAGGATTCTCGATGAAATAGGTTCCAATCCTGTGACTTCTACTATCCCAGATGACAAGGTAAATCAATACAATGACATATGTTCTTGTCATCCCGCATAGATGCTTTCGCTGTAATCTCTGTTTATCTTGTAACCGCAGAAGCACAAAGTTGAAGAAGACTCTCAGTTTCCTGATGACGGAGTACAAAATGGATGTCAGATCGCTACACCTAAGATTCCTCCTTGTTTACCTTCTGTGGAGACTGATGTAGTTGCAGCTACAACTGGTACTGATGAGCCTGCACCTACCATCGTCGTGCCAGATGATGGAGGTGGTTTTACCATCCGCAGAGACTTGTGCGGCTAGAGCTGGCAGTGAAGAGCCTTCAGAGGACTCGATAGTTCACCTATTGTGGAGACTCATGCTACCGGTGCTGGCGCTATTGTTGGTGTTGCTAATCCCGCTCCCGAAATTATCGTGCCACCTGAAGGAGGCGGTGATTTGGGTTTACAATTTGTAGAAACTGTTGCACTTGAAGATGGTGAACTGTGATGCAGAGCTTTCTTTCTTATGATTTGTATGCTTTTCTCTAGAACCTGTATTATGGAGCTACCTTATGCATTTCTTACACTTTTCCTGTTGAACTGTAGTGTGGAACTAGAACTACTCCTAGTATGTAATCATAATATTCAGATGCTTGAGTATTATCGATGATAAACCAATGCTAGCTGAGCTGCATGAGAATTGGCCTCTACCACTTGCAGGCATGGTTCCTGGATCATCTCCTTTTCACAAGCACAGTGAAAGATGGTTCTGTTCCTTTTCTTGAAATGCCATTATTCTTGTGTTATTGATCTGGCAATTTTATGCTGATTTTGTCACCCAATCTGCATTTTTGTCTCTACATACAAACATATTTGTTCACATGACATGCAGAAAACATTATCTTCTTTGCATCGAGTAACACAAGGAGACATGCAAATATTTATTTATTTTTGAAACAAGGCAAACGATATGCCATTTTTATTGATAGAGAGGGACATGTAATTCAATTAAACTACGATAACTACTCGTACAAGTCATAGAATGGTAGAGATTTCCATAGGAAATCATCACCTCCAGCATCTTGTTCTACAGAAGGCGTTATTACCAGATCCACAACCTTCTTTTCCTTGGGATGACAATGTCAAGTGCAGGATTTCGAATCTAAACGCAATCCAGTGCAGGTTCATCAGGACAACCTCTAGCTACGTCAGTCTCCACAGAAGGTACATCAGCGTTATGGCAGACACCGTTGGAAATGCAAGCTGAAGCTGTTGTTATACTCCTATCAGGACCATAGATAAGGGCCAGAAATTCAAGCTCCAAAATCTAGCGTTACAAAATAGACAAGAGGTTACCCCATCTGGACAATTCATAGACAATTCACAGTGCAATTTGAGCGTCTTACATAATCCTTAGATCTTAGTCCATTCGGTCTTTTTATTGGTGGAACGAAATTTGCTGGTACTTTTATTTCTGCGAAGAACCTACAAAACATAGCTAAGTCAGACATCTAAATATATCTAACTTTTCTGTCTAGAGATTTACTATAGATTTATCTAAAGAATGTACCTACCCAAATCTGCAAGCACCTTGTAAATCTAGATGGTCACAAGCTTTAACTATTTCTAGGAGAGGTAGAGAACAAACCAAAGCCAATAAGAATGTCCAGTGCCTGAATCTAGCAGGCGAAGCATGGGGATCGCCTAGCTCACTGTCGGCCGGTGCGTCTCGTGAAGAACGGCGCGACCAATGGTGGTAGGCCGGCATTGTTGATAGAAAGGTGCCGATAAGTTTTTTTAAGGCGTGGAGAAGTTTGCAGCCTAGTTCTAATTCGGTGCATCTCCCGTAAGAACGCGCAAAATTTGAAGAGACGGGGGCTGGTCGCTCAATTGAGGGCGGGCTTAGGAAAGTTTGTGGTCTCGGCGGAAAGTTTTGGTGGGCGCTGGGTGTTTGTCCACAATTTTCACAGAAATATCTATGAATATTTTATCGGATTTGCAAATTCTCAAGAGTCACCTCTCTCGCCATTGGATTTACCTCACGATTGGTGCAACGTGGGGGTTACACATTTGTTGCAACAGCTTGTAACTAGGAATTTAATAAGTTGCAACTACTAGGTTACAATTGAGTATTAGCACAATTAGTAGGGTGATGTCAGCTCTTTAACATAACAAGTTCTCAAGCGCCTGGGATCTAGGCGCTCATATTTTATACCTTTTTTTTCTTGATGACGGCTTTGTTGGGAATCCGGCTGAGCCCCAGCACTTACCTTGGTATTTTAACTATCGAACCCAAGAAATTAGCTCATCCAACCTCATTATAGCCCAAGACCTTCTAACTCGGCCATGTTTTGGGTCATTCGGCCGCGCAAATAGCCCAGTTAGATTGGGCGAGAGCCCATGAAAAATAGCCCATCAATCCCTTCTTGGCCCATTTTTCTTCAATTCGGCCTTTTTTGGGCACTGTCCACCCACCCCTAAAAAAAACTCTGCCTATCCATGTTTTTAAGTACTACCTACTATAATATTTATACTTAACATTTTTTAGTTGAGCTGCTAGCAATCACGCGTAGCAGATGGACAAGCAATTTTTTAAGAAGAAAAATAAATAAGTTATATACGATATTAGTATACAATTTTTATATTTTATAAAAGCATAACAATTTTCTTGTGTAGTGGCAAGGCATGTAGTTTATCTGTAGCAATATTTTTGTACTGAGAGACTAACATGGCCGACCCACCTGCCTGTAGCTAGCACCCATCAACCTTACAATACAAGAGATCAAGTTTAACGGGCGTGTCTAAAAAGTACTTGCACAACAATCACGGCCAGAAAAAAAGACTAGATCGACACGTTTCTTGTCGAGAGAGGCTGACACGTGGGCCCCAGCAGCAAGACCATACATGCCTACCGCATGGAACAACGTTACCAAGGACAAACCGACGGACGCGACCAAAAAAATGTCCAACATACACACGTTTCCTCTACATAGGCGGCTGACATGTGGACCCAGCAGGGAGACATTATACAGGTGCTGTATCGAGCAACGTTGCCAAGTTCTAAACAGAGAGGCGCGAGAGAAGAAAAAAAGTCTAGCATGCACATGTTTCCTGCACAGAGGAGGCTAACATGTCGGGCCCACCAACCTGTATAAACGACTGAAGCAGCGAGCAGCGCTATCAAGTTCAAAACACGAAGGCGCAATAGAGGGTATAAAATCTATCATACACACGTTTCTTCTAATGAGAGGATGACATGTGGGGCCTAGCAGCGTGATTAAACGGTAGATGCATCGAACAAAGCTATCAAGTTCGGTACAGGGTAGCGCGAGCAAAGGAAAAAAATCCATCATACACACGTTTCTTCTAATGAGAGGATGACACGTGGGGATCAGGAGGTTGGTTAAACGGTAGATGCGTTGAGCAGCGCTATCAACTTCGGAACGGGGTAGCGCCAGCGAAGGAAAAAATTCCATCATACACACGTTTCTTCTAATGAGACGATGACATGTGGGTCCTAGGAGGTTGATTAAATGGGAGATGCATCGAGCAGCGCTATCAACTTAGGAACAGGATAGCACGAGCGAAGGAAAAAAATCCATCACACATGATCCTTCTAATGAGAGGCTGACATGTGGGACATAACAGCCTGGCTAAACGGCAGACGCCTTGAGCAACGTTATCAAGTTCAAATCAGGGACGTGTGACTGAAAAGTATGGTCCGCTAGAGACACTGACATCCGGGACCCACACACCTCAAAAGACTTAGGCATGTCAACATCATGCGAGGAAACAAAAATCTTGCTTCTGCCACACGCTGGCCGAGCTTCCTCCATGTTTTTAGCAGATCCGTCGTAGTAGAGGGCCGCGGAACCAGAAAAAAAGTTTTCCATCGGCCATGGTCAAGCCGAGAATTTCGTAGCGGAAGACGCGCCTTCTACGACGACTGTCGGGCCAAGTCGAAGTGAAAGGAAACTTTTCTCGTAGTGTATAATCATATCATTTTCCCAACAGAGATTCTAGGAAACAATTATAGAGATACATGTCATACTATTAAAAGTATAGTTGATTCAAGTTTGTAAAGCATGACTACATGTCACATAGATTATTCTTCCAATCAGATGATTGGAAAGTGTTTTCTTTCCAAATTAACTCATTTGTAATTTAAACAAATAGTAAGTTCAATTCCAGCTCTACAACTAGTTTAGTGTCTTACCAACACTCACTGTCATGGTTAACACTTATAGTGAATCCGGAGAGCAACATATTGATACAAAGCTTCAGCAGAATTGTGACCAGAGTTAAAACATAGCACCAGGTACCCAAGTGTGTATGTTGTGAATTCAAATAGATGGTTTGAATTCAAACATAGACTTAGATTAATGTCTACCATCACAGTCCACATTAAGATGAACACAGAGCAATATTAAGCTGAGATAATCGAACATCAAGGTATCAACACATCACCTAGAACTTTGAAACCGTGTCTTATTGGGTAAAATCTAGCCAAATCCCCACACCGACAAGCCAAGAATTTAAACAACATCCTAGATGAAAGCCCTAATTAGGGTTGGTCACCGAAAGCAAGAGAATAGCCAAAAAGAGTTAGTTCAAGAAGAGGAGGGAGAGGGGAGATGTACCCGGAGTCCTTGCTTAGAGCTTGTAGAAGAGGAAGCAGGGAGGCAACCGAGGTGGTGATGGGTGCCACGACACGGCGGTAGCAGCCACACCAGTACATCCCCAGCAGCAGCTCGAAATAACCGGAAGCATCATCGGCACATGACGATGCCGAGGTGGCCGAAACCCTAGAGCTATCTGAGGAAGGGGGTGGCCTGAAATGAGAAAGGTACCAAATCGACATGGATAGGCAGGAGGAGCTCAACGAGGCACATCAATTTGGACCCACAGCCCTGGTCGGAGTGGCCGGAGTTTGCCAGAATCAAAGCCGAGAGCGAGCAGAAGAATGGCAGCGACAAAGGTCGCGAGAGCAGAGAGGGGTGAGGGGAGGTGATTGACCGGCTCGGTCCATTTGACCGGCTCGGTCAATAGGTCGTTAGGGTTGAGCCCAACCCTGTGGACTAGGCTGGGTGTTGGGCTGGGCCGCTGGGCTACCCGGGCCCATCGTGTAAAAGAACAAGAAATAATTTAATCAAATAAAGAAATTACCAAAATACTCCTAAGATTATTTTAGGATCTAGAAAAATATATAAAAAATCCTAAAAATACATATAATATATCTAAATGATCACAAAAAACACCTACCTAAGAAAAATACAACTCTACTTACTTGAGTTAAATAAAATGCAAATAAATATTAACATCATTAAATTCTAAGTGAAATTTCATAAAATAAGTAAAAGTCCTAAAAAATAATAAAAATCATTTTTAAGATCTTAAATAAATATATTTTACTATAAAAATATTAAATGTAATATTCCAAAAGTTTTTAAGATTTTGTTTAAAAGTAATAAGTCTTTATCTATTTCCTTACTTTGTTAAACCTTCAAAATTACCTTCTAATAAGAAATAACCATATGTAGAAAAATAATCTTTTAAATCCAAAACCCTAAATCCAAAATTAAAACAATAGTTTTAGGCATCACTCACTTATGCTAAAAGAGAATCATATTTACCCTTAAGGATATAAAATTTAACTTCAAATCTTAACAAAAATATACAAATCTTTATTATTGCCTTCACCATTATTTATTTAAAGTCTACAAGTATAAGAACAAGCTCAAATAATGTTTATATGAAACCAGAATGGTTCCAACCAATTTAAAGTGTAGTTCCTAAAGTTGTCATCCAAAGTAATTATTTTGGTCCTAAAAAGATTCTATCAATTATAAAATCATTAAAATAGTGTATGGTTTGTTAGAAGGATTTTATTTATTTATAAAGTCATCCAAGTAATAATTATCTAGTTCTTGAACCAATTTGGGATTTCACTTAAAAATCTAACAATGTTTGTAAGTAATTAAAATAATGATTTGTCCCATGTTTATAAAATATAAGCATTAATTCTAAATAAGTAAGTGATTCTATACACTTATAAAGTTAAGAAAACACCACCCCATCAAAAGCAATACTACTTGTATTTCCCCTTACCTGTGAAACTTTAAGAAGTGAACCACCTCCAATATGATGCCATATTCAAGACATATAAATTCCTACTACAAGTTTGGTAATTATTCAAAGTCTAATAATGTTTTCCTCTTTGATAGTTAAAGTTAATTAGAATCCCTAAATAGTGTTAACTTCAAATTTAAATACCTTCCTTTGTAAAAGTAACCTTTTCCTCAAAAGTTATTCTTTTAAGAAACATTAAAAGTAATCCTAAAAGCATTTCTATAAAGGCTCTAATTGATTAATAATCTTTCTTAAGAAATCTTTTAGATACCATGCCCCATTTGAGTGCTTTAATATTGTATGATACTTGTTGTATTTACATATTGTTTCACACTCTATCACAAGACTTAATAAGAAGCACAAGTTTGAAGCTGGTATAAAAGTGCAACACATACTAAAGACATCACCACAATTTTCTAAACCCTAGGTCATAGACGACTATCTCGGGGGTTCACGTTTATCAAATTCCATTACATTACTTATGCATAATTGAATCTTGTTTTTAAGCATTAGTCCTTACCGGACCAATGATGCTGTTCCTAGATTTTGGATCTTCTATTGTCTTGAAGACCGTGATTGCATATTCTTGCAATCACAAAAGGTAAGTTCACACTTGCTCATGTCCTTTGGTTATTTTCTATCAAATGCTTGTAACTCAAATGTTGTCATCACCTGCATTTCAAAAAGGGCAGAAAACAAAAATTTCATAATAATATGATTATGGATTATTTACCAAATGGTAATAATCTACTGATACAGTTCCAGTGGTAAAGGAACATAATATCTAGGACTCAATCAACCAATGTCGCTAGTGATTCTAGCGCCGTATATTACGTGTTAACCATGAGATTTGGAATGAGACGGAGAAGTCAGCTGGATCTTCTTCCTTTCGCATGGACGGATGACCTTATCGTGAGGCTATGGATTTCTCGTTGAGAACTTAGCACATGGGTGGGACCCCTTAGTTTCCCGCGATATTGGTGTCCAGATTATCTGTGAGGGGCTGCCGAAGGTATAGTCGGACCTTTATGGAGCTTCCTAGGGGCACAACCGGCTCATAGAGTCTTCAGGTGCCTACCAGAGTTATAGCTAGTCCTATAAGGGGCTTAACAGAGGTGGGGCATGTCCTGGGGAGTCGTGTCTTCATGCGGGATCATGGAGAAGGGCAGTGATTGGCTTGGATCTTAGCCCGATCCTCATACGAAGGAGTGTGAATGATAATGCATGCCCGGATGTACAACAAGGCTTAAGATCTCTCATGGGTAAAACAACGCACCTCTGCAGAGTGTAAGAACTGTGACATGTTACTCCCTGTTCCGGGAAGGAGCTACGAACATGGCAGGAAATGAACTCCACGGAAGTTCTGGTAAACCTGTGAAGGCTGACGGACATAGTTTTCAGAATAAAAGTAACCTTTAAAGAAATGTTTATGAAAACCTGCATTGCCTACGACCTATGGTCTGTGTCTATAGATAGTGTATCAAACACTCATTTCTAGTGAACTTGCTGAGTACGCTCGTACTCAACCATACCTTCTTAACCCTTGCTAGACTCTAACACCGATGAAGACGACATCAACACCAATCTTTGCTCAAGGAATCGAAATTGAAAGCCAAGTTCTTCAATGAAGTCAATTGGAGTCAAGATATACATCAATTAAAGTGAAGATGAAGTGCCTGATTAGATAGGACTACAATATCTAGCATTATAACCTACTTCTGTAGAGCACTGCAATAGCAGCAATTGCCAGCCAATTAGTTTAGATTCTAGTCTTAGTCACTAGATAGTTTTGAGTTGCTATTTCTGGTTCTTCTTTGTAAGAAATTATTTTCTTCCTCTTTAACCTAGAATGCTCTCTGGATCTTTTATAAAGAATCGAGTTGTAACCTATAGTCATGTCTTGGACCTGCTATGTTTCTATTGTACCACTCTGAGGGATGTAATACTAGTGAATGGTGTTTCATTGGTGTTATGTCAACGACTATAGTGTACTACATCATGCATTGGTATGCTGGGTCACCGCAAATACTATCATGTACTTATGCCATGCTTTATTTACTACTATTGCTCAAGGAGCGGTTTACTACTATACTATTTTGGAATCTTGTGCCATGTTTATGCTATTTGGACAAGCCCAGTCACACTTTCGAGTTCCTAGTCTTTCTCCGCCGTCGTTGCAAACCCCGTGGTCTGTCTTGGGCCTGGTCGACTTCGTAGCGGGTAGCTTAGTGGGGTGGCCCCCTGAAATCATTTTTGAATCTTGTGAATGCTTTGTTGTGATGCCTCATTGCTTTTCATTTAATTTTCCCAAGGTTGATCGTGTGTGTATTTCTATTTATGCACCCCTACAGGGTAAATCTTTTCAAAAATCTGTGTCCGCGATTATGGACTACTTGGAGCATAGTGTCTTGACCATAGACACCTCAAACTAAAGTAGTGCTATAAATTTGACTTTGGCTTGTCTAGTAATCAGATCCACTACAACGGAATGGTTAATTACAAGTGTCAATAGTTGGTGATATTGGGATGTCTTATGTTATCTATATCTGACTAGTAAGTGCTGCAACTTTAATGGAATGCTTAAATAACACTGCCAACTGTGTGAGTTCCTCGGGATGACTTCCTCGTGTGGTCTCGAGGAGGAAATTCCAAGATGTGTTATGATTGGTGTTAGTATCAGGTTGGTTCCAAATAGGTCTCTCTTATCACTCTCTAATAGCAGACAGTTGTATTGAGTCTCTATAGGTTGTTTAGTGCATACTTTGATGCTGCTTCAGTCTACCATACCCATGTAGGCGAGAGCCGCCGAATTCTAAGACTCGTTGTGTACTGGCCTTAGTAATGACCGCTCCCTTTTTCTTTTGCCCTTTGTCGGCACCCCTTTTGCTATGATAGGTATGAGTTCGATGATGTTAGCACGGTTACCCTTCCGACTTGGCCTGGGCAGTGTTATGGATGCCATTGGTTATTCTTTCAAGACTCTTAGTCCCATTTGCATCTTATTCGTACTTGGATGTTGTATGGTTTCCAACGTGTTTTGGATCTTTGTAATGTATATCTGTATTCTTGACTTGATGAGTCGATAGTGTATATATATGTTCTTGTGGGTTCCATCATAAACTATTTTGTAATGGTATTAATTCGTTTTCCACCCGCACACAAGTGCTTGGTGGGCACCATTGAATTGTTTATATGCGGGTTATGCAGGAATCGCTAAAATCTGCATAGGGCCGATTCGAGGGTGTTACAGTGAGGCCTTTGTGGCGCTTGGGTGACCTTGTGTGTCCCCAACATCCCTCCAACATATACGTAGCTTCCTTGCAAGTGAAATACGTAAATTACATTTTTGTGTCTCGTCGCTTTACTTGTTCCTCTCCATTACTATTTGTCCTTACCGTTATTGTTCTTTCTATTGTTCTCTATCATATAGGATTGTTCACCTAGTTGCATCTACAGAGAACATTACCTCTTGCAAAGCCTAAAATTGAATCAAAGGATAAAATTGATAGTCGCCCATTCGCCGACTCCCTCTAGCCGACCTTAGCCGGTCCTTTCAATTGGCATCAGAGCCAATGCTCTTATTTCAGGCTTAACCGCCTAAGAGACTATGGCCAACCAAGAGGGAGATGGTGGTGAAGTCAAAAGGAGTTAGCCTCCATGGATGATCTGAAGCGATTGGAATCATCCTTGTTGACCAAATTCGAGGAAATGATGACTCTTTTACATTCCTTTAAGCCTAATGCACATACTCAAACCATGGAGCTCCCTCTCGAGGTTTCTCCCGAAACGGCTACTACTCACTTGGCTTTTGTCGCTCAAATGTCAAAGCTTCCAACTGAGAGCACAGAAGGGCTTTGTGATTCATCCTCTAAAGATGGAGAGGTGGGGAAGGATTACTTGGCGGTACCCCCACCGTTGAAGTACACTTAGGAATCGCTTATCCCCATGCGCCATGTAATATCTAAAGGCTGACCACCTATGTTGGATGCATCAAATTTCGCCAATTGGCAATATCTAATGAAGTCTCATATTTCTAGCTCTTCTATTCAGTTAATGAGGATTATGGAATAAGGATTCTCGCCTTATGACCCAAATAAGTTGTCTCGTGTTGAGACGGTGGATAAGAAACTCAATGCTACCTCCTTGTCCATGATTCAAAAACCCAAGGACTTTTCTCACATTCACCCGTTCTCCACCACCAAAGAAGCTTGGGACCACCTCATTGATCTATTTGCGGGAGTGCGAGCATTCAAACCTCCAAGTTTGATGAGGTTAACAATGAGTCTGATGGCTTCACTATGCAAGAAGATGAAACTCCTGAAGACATGTATCGTCGGCTTGAAGTTCTTTGTGTCACCATGAGGGATCTTGGAGCCACATATGTTGATGACAAGTTCATGAAGAGAAAGTTTGTTCAAGCACTTCTACCATTTGAAGAATAAAATCTCAACCCCATCAAGGGAAGAAGCAACTAGCACAACATGACATCACAAGAAATCTTGAGTGAAGTGATTGCCATGACGATCGCGAAGAATAATGTGGAGTCCGCACATGCTCGAGCTTATGGGGCTCAAAAGGTGAATCTTGCATTGAATGCCAAAGTGGTGGAGCTTGATGATGAAGAAGAAGACACTAGTGATTGGTCTCTAGACACTACAAGAAAAGTTGGCTTTTACACCGGACGATTTTCATGGAAAAAAAGTCTTCCGCGATGGATGGCCTTTGTGGTAAAATCCCATCACAAATGAATCAACCACGGTTGTTTTCTGACCATGGCGGATCACACCCTTCAGCCACAAAAATTTATTCCTTCGTAGATCTATTTGCCAGCCGCGTTGATTGCTGATGTCATGCAAACTGCCATGTGGTAGCCGCCATTAGCGGTCGGTTACCACCGTTAATGGTCATTGAAACCGTGGCAGAAGCTAGGCCTAGCCGAGGCCTTCTAAATACTAACTAGGCCGACCCATGAAGAGAGCCCAATAAGAAGACGCCTCGTTGCTGTTTTGACCTGCACTGCTTGAAATGGGCCCAACAATGTAGTTAGTAGCGGCCCGCGAACTTTTAGGCCCGATACTGTTTTGGCCTACAGAAGGCCCATGTTGGTCCAACACTCTGTGGCCCATTAGCAACCTGCAACAAGTAATTAACAAAATTCTGAATAAAAGTAATAAAATTCTCTATGGATGTATATCCACCCGTTGCTTGTATCTAGTAGATAGATCTTGGCGTATAATAGTTCCCATCATAGGATTTTTTTTGTTTTCAATGCTGTGAACCCAATAGTGGTATTAGAGCTGGATCTATGCATAGATAATTTGCACGGGTAGAACACATATGAGTATGTGGGTGGTGACGATCATTTTATGGCATCTTCTATGTATTTTGGATATTGGTGGCATAGTGGGATGAAGCGACCCATACTAACTTTACATGTCCTCGCACATGAGACCTGTTGCATGCTTGACATGCAACTAGTTTTGCATAAGTGGATAGCGGGTGTTTGTCTCTCATACTATAGTCAATATCTGATTTACAACGAGTTTTTAATAATTTGGTTATCATCATTGTGGTTCCATGTTCATAGGTAAGACCGGTTCTATCTTCAAAATCCCTAAGCCACGTAAAACTTGCAACTGATAAATTAGAGGCGTCTAGTTTAGATCGTTGATGGTCTAGTGTGTGACACCCCCGGGGTTAGGGATAAACAAATCCCAAACCTTATCCTGACATAAGCTTAACCTAGAGCTCGAGGATATTCAGTGAGAAATCGATAACACAAAGTAACCCTTCGACACAAAAATTATTACAGCAAGCTCATAACTGAGCGAAGAACCAAAATATTACAAGAAAAGTTCACTGACCACAAACATCAAACAACGGAAGGCAAATTATGCTATTAAGTATAGCAAACTTAACAAATAGCCTAAGAGGCCTGAAGCATAACAATGACTTCCCAGCCCATAGATTCTAGGCTGCCGGCTAGGAACCCCAAGCTACTCGTCGGTGTCGATGTCGTACCAAACTTGTCTTCAGGGGAACACTTATTCTGCTACAAAATTATCAACAAAGCAGGGGTGAGTACATGGTGCACTCCGCAAGACTTATGGCTGGTGGGGTTATTTTGCATAAAGCCATCTTTGTTTATAAAACACGAGGGAGAAGAAGCTCGTCTAATCAGAATATTTTAAAAGGGGATAAGAGAGCGACATCTCCAAAGCATTGATCATCATCTTTTGATATCCACCAAAGTAATCCTCATCTCACAACTAGGATCACCCGCTCGTACCCATGAGGAAGCATCCTTAAGCACACGTTGAACTGCCAAGTTTTACGATTAGGTTAATGTTCTCTATGATCTTAGAATCTGTTCACCAAGCATTCATAACCGTGAACACGGCTTTTCGAAAAGATTTAACCCTGCAGGGGTGTACAACTTTACCCACATGTACCACCCGACTCTTAATGCCAATGTTTTAGCCCTCTTCCGTGGAAGGCCGGTAGAGGGTGGTTGTCCATGACCTTTACCTTGCTTTTGCCGAGACCATGAGTCACACCCTAAGGATGGTTCCGCCGTAACGGGTCAAATCCCGAAGCCGGTCCCTAGAGATGTGGGCGAGGTTGGTTTACCAGGTTCTCCGTCCACCCTAAGCAACCCTATCCATGCTTACCTACCTGTTATGATGCACCTCCTTCTCCTCCGCTTTCGAAAATGTTTTCAATGCGTATGCTAAATGGAAAGCCCGAACTAGGTGACTCATGGAATCTACTAGCCAAGTTAATCGGCGGAGGGGTTCCCAAGCCCCGTGTGGCTGTACGCTCATCTTGGTCCAAAGGCAAGAACTCAGTTCATAGTGGTGGCGAGCATGGGACTACAAAAACCACATCCCACCATGGCCTCCCATACAAGCCTTAGCATGTTTAAACTTTACCACTAATATCACCTCATCAGCATACCTTGATCTTCTGTCATACTAGATTCTCTGCATTTGGTACATCTTCTGGACGAAGCAACACTGACAGCTAAGCATGGCTAAGCAAGACACATATAATAGCTCTAGCAGTGCTCACAAGCCAAACCTAGTTATGCTAGGAGCAGTGGATCAGGTAATATAAGCTCAAAGGGAGTAATGCAATAGATTGGGTACTCTATCTATTAATCAAAGACCACACTGAAATCATATGCATCATGGCAAGAATGAAATACTTTTGAAACCATAGGATTATATCATGGTGGGCCTATGCTTGCCTTTGGCTATTGATACTCAAAGCAGATCTTCGGATAGCTTGTACTGGACTTGGTTACAGTTGTCCAAGTATTGTTCTTTGGTCTTCGATGGTGTTGATCTCGGTATTTGATCTCGATCTTGATATCGCATTCTTCCGAGAAGAAGCAAACACTGGAAAGAAAGGGAAACAACAATCAACACATGACATTGATGCAATGCTCAAGCAAGGATGATGATATGACAAGTTAAATAGATCTTAAAAGAAACACTAGGCATGCTCGACAATTTAAATCAGGGTCCGAGGGGTCCAAACCCTAGAACAGGGAGAAACCTCGGAGTCACATGCGTGGGTTCACTTAGTTCTCTAATTAAACTTGTAATAAAAGTTGCTTAACAATGCATGATTTTGTTGCTAAAGTGTAGATCTTGTTTTTCTGAACATTTTGATATATTATACATATTTTTATGACTTATAAATAATTAGACATTGAATTTATAAGATTTATCCTTTTTCTGAAATTGTTAAAACTATTTATTAAACTATTTAAAACAACCTTGAAACTTTTTACACCGGGCATCACCTAGCCATAGTGGCTGACAGAGGGGCCCAAGGCCACCTCAGATGCCACCGTGGTGGTCAGTGGTCAACGGGGGACCCACGCCACGTTAGCGCCACGTTTGCACTACGTCACTATGACGTCACATCGCCGGCCACCTGCAGATGGTCATTAGCGCCAGCGTTTCCGAGCATGCACGCACGAGCTGGGCATATGGTTCGAACCGGGGATTTGCGTTGAACCTTCTAGGAGCGGTGCTGCTAGGTTTGGGTCACCAGAGCTAGGGTTATGATGAGCGGCGGCAGTGGAGCTTGCAGAGCATCGTCGGGCAGTGGCTATGGAGTGAAAGGGGGAGGATGAAGGGGTCCTTTTGGACCATAAGCTCACCATGGAGCTGAAGAGGCCGACGGCGAGGCACGAGATGGACCGGAGCAACGACAAGGTCGACGGTGGAGCTCATCGGTGGCGGGTAAGACGACGATGTTGCACTCGATTGTGGCCCATCGGGGACGATTCCTTCGAGGAGGGGCATACCAACGTGACGAGGTGGAGCCGATGGTGGTCATGGATGGACTCAGGGTGGTCAGGAACAACAGAGACTGCGGTGGCTAGGGTTTGGTCGCTAGCAAAAGAGGATAAGGGGAAGGAGGAGAAGCTATGCACGACTAGGGCTCTCCGTGGTGGCTAGAGGTGTCTTCTAGGCCTCCGGGGGCGGCGGCGCGGATCGCAGCGGCGGGCGAAGATCGACGACATTGGTGACGACACTGAGCTGCTTCACATTGCCTGCGAAGACGATAAGGACGGAGGGGTACCGGGCTGGGCCTTGCTGGGCTGGTGCTAGGCCGCGGGGCACTACGCGCGGGCGGCAGATAGAGAGAAGAGAAGAGATGGGCTGTGGCCTATTGTGGTTGCTGGCTCCATTTTTAGCTAAAACCTTTTTTCCTTTTTCTATTTTTGTTTTTCATTTGTATTTTCAATTTCAAACCTGTTTTGGTTATTTCAAAAATTACCAAAAGGTTTACAAAGTATATAAAATACTCAGGGGCCCTTGTATTCAGTTTGGGCTCCAAACATTTTGGGTTTTCAAAATTCAAAACCATTTTGAATTGCTTTTAGAGAGATAGGGAACATAGCTAGGGTTTAGGGTTTTGCATTATTTCTTTGCATGCAATTTTAAAAGATGATTCTCATGAGTTCACAATCAAATCCCTGGTTGAGATTAACTAAAACTGGGGTGTTATAGATCTATCCCCCTTACAATAATCTTGACCCAAGATTCCGCAGGTAGGAAGAAGGAAGAGAAACAAGGTCACTTCTAAGGATAAGAGGGAAACACACTAACAACATAGAGTATCTCATGGTCAACTCGTGATGGAGTGTTCAGAGACAACTCTGAGATGACGAACATGAAACACGTCAAGGTAATGGAGGAAACAAGAGGGGGTGGGTTTCAAGTTGTTAGATAGTTGGTCTTCATAAAGATTGAGACCATGGAGATTCAGAAGAGTTTAAGCTTCTGAAAAGGAAAGCTTCCAACGAAAAGAACATGACAACAAACTTCCAGAGGTGAACCTCTACTAGACGACTTAAGTAGATCTTCCAGGGGTACAGAGATACGGATAACCAAGTTGTTGATCTACTTTTGATACAGAAGGATCACTCTTCGTTCAACAGAAGGTCAAGATAGAAAGGTGTTTTGTGGCGAGGACTCGTAAGAGTCACAAGGAACACGTAACAAGATGAATTTCTGATTACCAAAATCATCATCACTCTTGAACATGATCGAGAACGAAGGAACTCTTTATTCATCCAGGATTATCAAAATCTTTGCCGGAGATCGTGATATCACTTTACACCACTAAGATGAGTAAATAAAAAGATTCCTGATGACACGAGGAAAAAGAAACTTCATTCCCAGACTTCAATTACTTGGCACAACGAGTAACTTGCCAACATAAAAGGGTCTAGAGGGTCGACCGAGAGACATTTAGCAACACTACTTTAAATGTTCTCCTTGATGTTCGAAACATGAGACATCAAGTGAATATCGGACTTCGGATACAAAGGAAACCATAAGCACAACTCCTATAATAAGATCATAGAAGGAGCCTCATGAAGAGTGGTTGTTATTTGCTGATTCAAGAGGATATGATAATAGGTCTTCCGACTAGTTGTATCAACCATTACATCAATCTTGCCGGACCTACGAAGAAACCTATGTCAAAACCTTGAGGGACACCAACCATCATATCTGCTTGAGATTCATATTTGGTGAGGTGTAAAGATACTTCAGGCTCAGCATGTCTAAGTAGAAAGTGTGCAACATTTACCACAAAGATAAAGTTACTAGATTCTCAAGACAAGGACTATAGTTTCAAGCTACAAAAGATTGAGCTACATTTCTAGACCCATGTATTAACAACTTATCAGAGGACAAATACGTATACATCAAGTACTTGCAACAAAACACACATATGTCCACTCTACTCGAATCCACGGCGACATCTTTCTACAATTGCATGTGAATTGGAGAAGGTCACTTCTAACGTCCAGGACACATACTTCGAGATGACCCGAAGACAGTTCTCAGAATTTTTTCCAATATTAATGCCAAAGGTTCCATATGAATCTATTTCAGCATGGAGAAGATAAGAATGTCATCGATGGGCTCAATAACAAAATAATCGAGATACTCCAAGAAGATGAACTCATATGTTGTATAATAAAGGCAGAAATACTGTTCAGACCAACGGACATGAGGACGTACTCAAGTGAAACATCACGAGTAGCAACATCGTCAAGATAGTCCTTGGAACTGAGTTTGGTTTGCCGATAACCCAAATCAAATCAACAGTGGGGGAAGATAACATATCCACGAAGGAAATACTATATTTTTCAGCATGACTGAAACTAGACACCCCTTTATGAAGAACTAAGTTGGATAGAACTTTTGTCTTACAACTCTCCAAGTTGTTTGTTAAGCTCAACTAACTAGTTCAAGGGTACCCAGTAAGGATCCTTGGAGAAAGGAGAAGTTCAGAGAACTTTCTTACTCAAGAACTTGATAGCTCGGTCATGTGGCAACATGGCGATACTTCTAGTAGACATCTAGAATATCACAAACCACCAATATGTCACTTAGTTCGTGAGGAAACTTGCTTGGTAAGGCAACAAGGCATAGTCTCAGAGCTTCGGCACAAGCGTAACTCTTTGACCGAAGAAAGTGCACCGAAATAAAGGACTTAGTAGCACAATCATACTTTGTTGAATGACAAGGTTAACCAATTATGCTAAGGATGACATAAGCATCCTTGGAGGTCAAAGCAAGAATAATTGCTAAGAATCTCAGATGGCCACATTATTACGCACACGCATCATTCTCGAGCACGAAGGCTTGGAGGAAGGGTGGGTAAAGATGTGTAAGAGCGCGAAGGCTCGGAGGAAGGAAGGAAGGAAGGGTGAGTTGCATTAAGGGGTCATGAAACTCAGCATGACCTCTTAGTATATAAGAGTGTGATACTTTAAGGCAAAACAGACAGAAACTAATCAATGCCTCTTTATCTGTGGATTACAACACTTTTACCTGGTCCTAGATATGACAAGGTACCGGGGTTTGTTTCTCTTGACATCCCAAAATGGTTTGTCATGATGGACCACAAGAGTATCTTGCATCAGAAGACACCAATGCACATTTACTACTTGGCTACCAACTGGTAGACAAAGGTAAAAAAAAGGGGGAAAGAACATACTTAGAATAGAATCCCGAGATGTGGATGCATAGTTTATCAATCTTCCAAAAACCAATGCATAGGAGGAAAGGTGTGGCAGAGTCACGAGTATTGATGCGGGACTCATGAGGAGTTCTCTTGTCGTGATCTATTTGGTTCCATTAAAGAACATATACCATAGCTAGTGGTAGGGGAAGTCCTTATTTGTCGCAGCTCAATCGCGACAATGACCATGAGCTTGAAGGCTATACTAGAAGGTACTAGCCATACCGAGGTAATGTTTAAACACTAACAACAGGGATCAACAAAATGGATCTTGGATTAAAGATCAGCTTCATGTACAAGATTCATAATACTAGAATCCAGCACAATCCGGGATCTTCAGTTCAAGTCCAAGAGTTAAAACCCGAGAAAGAAGTAACTACTGCTTGAGTGACACAACGTACACTACAATATAGTAATCACAAGGTAACTTCCAATAGAAGAAACAACTTCTGAAGTACCCAAACAAACAAAAAGGAGGCACACAAGGCGAAAGGAAACCTCGGAGCCTAGAACAGAACACTATGGATCCTACAATATAATATTGTGGGTCCATGGGATAGAGAGATCGTGATGGAAATGAATCTCTCAAACGAAACAAAGCAAAGGGAACAAGGAACACACAACACACCCAACTCTAGAGAACTCTACACTAGGTCAACTGGCTGAGAAACGACATGCCAAGAAGGCACCTAAGTTTTGAAAGACTAGAAGAGATATAAAACTTTTTCCAAATCAACACAAGTTAAGATGACACAGAGTTACACCGACACCAGATGAGGAGCAAAAGAAGCATACTAGAGTTTTTGCAAATACTTTTCATCTTTGAAATACTTTTCATAAGCACTAGACTCAACATCGACCAGTAGCAAGGTTTTCCTACGGTCGGTACTGCTCTGATACCAAGAACTGTGACACCCCCGGGATCAGGGTTAAACAAATCCCAGACCTTAGCCTGACATAAGCTTAACCTAAAGCTCGAGGATATTCTGTGAGAAATCGGTAACACAGCAGTAGCCCTGCGATACAAAAATTATTATAGCAAGCTCATAACTGAGTGAAGAACCAAAATATTACAAGAAAAGGTCACTGACCACAAACATCAAACAGCGGAAGGCAAATTATGCTATTAAGTATAGCAAAATTAACAAATGGCCTAAGAGGCCTGAAGCATAACGATGACGTCCTAGCCCATAGATTCTAGGTTGCCGGCCTGGAACCCCAAGCTACCCGTCAGTGTCGATGTCGTACCAAACTTATCTTTAGGGGAACACTTATTCTGCTACAAAAGTATCAACAAAGCAACATGAGTACAGGGTGTACTCCGCAAGACTTATGGCTAGTGGGGTCATTTTGCATAAAGCCATCTTTGTTTATAAAACACGAGGGAGAAGAAGCTCGTCTAATCAGAATATTTTAAAAGGGGATAAGAGAGCGACATCGCCAAAGCATTGATCATCATCTTTTGATATCCACCAAAGTAATCCTCATCTCACAACTAGGATCACCCCCTCGTACCCATGAGGAAGCATCCTTAAGAACACGTTGAACTGCCAAGTTTTATAGTTAGGTTAATGTTCTCTATGATCTTAGAATCTGGTCACCAAGCGTTCATAACCGTGAACATGGCTTTTCGGAAATATTTAACCCTACAGGGGTGTACAAATTTACCCATACGTACCAACCGACTCTTAATGCCAATGTTTTAGTCGTCTTCCTTGGAAGGCCGGCAGAGGGTGGTTGGCCATGACCTTTACCTTGCTTCCGCCGAGACCATGAGTCACACCCTAAGGATGGCTCCGCCGTGACGGGTCAAATCCCGAAGCCGGTCCCAAGACTACGTGCCGCTCCAAGGTCTTCGGCTAATGCCTTCGGCTTCTGCCAACGTCCACCATCGATGTGAGATCATTTAGTTACTTCAATACAAAATTTCGACCAACTTAACTTGTTGATGTAGTCCTTGACAATTATAATATAATCGAGCACTAGAAATATTTTGTAGTGTGCATGAGCATGATCAGTAATATAATTGAACACTAGAAATTTTAAGGCACTCCATATAAAGGAGTAGATTAATATATATATATATATAGAAGGTTCACCAGAGACACCACGCGGATATATTGTCTTACATGCCACACACAGGTAATAATAATTAACTAAAACAAAATAAAAGCAGGGGCAGCAGTAGGAGGCTGGGACACGAAGACGCCTAGCAGGGCAGGGGCATATCAGCAAGAGGCAGGGACAACCTAGTCGAAGGGATACATGCCAGTCCTGACATACTCCCGGAGGAAATTAACGAAGGCTGCATGCCGCGCCAAGGTAATCGGCTTATGCCTTCTACCTCCGCCTTTGCCAACATCCACCGCATGTTGGATCATCCTGTCGAGGTCCATGTTGATTGCTCTGCCACATAATGGGCAAAATAGTCTCCCCCTACAGTAGAAATGGATTAGCCCACACCGTAACCGCCTCAGCACGTAGCGGCTCTTGTTGTCCCTAGACACCTTGCTATCGTCCACTTCATCATCATCCTCCTGTTGATTTTTAAGAACATAACTTAGAACTCATACATATGATTAAATTGTATTACAACTCAAGAATTTACAACATGTATATGTAAGACAATATATCCATGGATATCAAAGAGAAAGCATCTCAGCAAATAGTTTGATCAGTTCATATAGCATTTCATCTCAACACAATGACAATTAATTGCATCAGAGTGTATGTAGAATAAATCTAGGGGCCTCATAAGTTTCTTCAGGGATGGAGTGGGCGAACCAAGTAATAATTGCACAACCTATAATGTTCTTGTACATTGCCCCAGGTTTGCTAACTCATCCCTGAAAAAATCTGACACCAATGTGTCTGCCTCTCTTTGGGGGAAAATTTGAATCATTGGCCACAATAAGAAATTGAAATGTAATCGTACAAAACAATATTCAAGGATATACATAGTCAGGTACAAAAACAAGCCTAAATATTGTAATTATAAATAAAAACCAAACAATTAATATTTAGGTACATGTTAAAAATACTTATGATCAAAACTATTCATATACATATGCATCATATGAATCATTCAAAGATCAGAAACAATTCAAGGATCATATATGTAGTTCCGTATGAGAATAAATCAAGGGCCTCATAATTTGTTTCAGAGATGGAGTTGGAGAACCAAAGTACCAACAACACAACCTATATTGTTTGTGTGCATTGTTGCCTCAGGTTCACCAACCCATCCCTAAAACACGACACCATCATACGTGTCTCCCCTTGAACTCTTTTGGGGCAAATTTCAATCACCGGCCTCAGTGACAAACTAAAATGTAATTCTTATACACTATGAATGCATGTAATAGATAATTCAAATATCATAGTTCTATGAATGTAGAATAAAGATTGCAGACTCATAAGTTTCTATAGAGATGGCGTAAGCAAACCAAGTAACAATTGCACAGAATATATTGATCTTGTATATGGCCCCAGGTTCGCTAACTCATCCCTGAAAAAATCTGACACCAATGTGTCTGCCTCTCTTTGGGGAAAATTTGAATCATTGGCCATAATAAGAAATTGAAATGTAATCGTACAAAACAATATTCAGGGAAATACATATGCATCATACAACGCATTCATAGATCAGAAAAAATACAAAGATTATATATATAGGTTCCATATGAGAAAAAAATTAGGGCCTCATTTTTTCAGCGATGGAGTCGGAGAACCAAAATAACAACAGCACAACCTATATTGTTTATGTGCATTGCTGCCTCAGGTTCACTAACCATCCCTAATAAAACGACACCATCAGATGCCCTTGCACTATTTTGGGGAAAAATTGAATCATTGGGCTCAGTAAGGAATAGAAATGTAATTTTATAGGCATGCTGCGTATCGAAATCAACACTCAACTAGCAAACTCAACTAGATGGTAGATGAGCAGATTGGGGGTTTTGTGACTAGACAGATTGGGGTTTTGTGACTAGATGGCAGATGCATCAATCGACCGATCGAACCATATATATACTACCCTACTTCAAGAGCAAAAGAAACTGTACACGATTGAGAAAATCCTATGTATGAACAGTGAAATCTGCGGCTGCGACTAGAGAAGCTAGCAATATAGTACCTCGGACTACTCATCAGGGACCTCCTCCTCGAACTCGTCATTCTACACGATTGTGTCGAAGATTTCTTGGACAGCGATGGGGTCATTGATGTAGAGCACCGGATTGCCTCCGCCTACCGCCTGCCCCCCATCCAGATCTGCCGCTGGCACCACGACATTGTCGGCCACGATGTTGTCGGCCACCTGCTGCTCAGCGGTGACGGCTACTGGCTAGACAGAAGAGCTCGCACCCTCGACGGCGCTGCGACAAGCGGCGTTCGTGCCCGGAGAAGACGCCTCCGCCTGCTTGGCGACGACCGAGCCATTTGCTACTGCACCTTCAACTGGCTTCACCTCCGGCTCGTCTCCACGTGTACGCTTCATTGCGCACCTAGGGAAGGAGGTAGTGCAAGCGAAGGAGCTTCAGCGCGCGCGGTAGGTGCAGATTGGGGTTTTGGGACTAGACAGATTGGGGAAAATGACACGAGCACATGGAAGAAGAAGGCTGAGCGGGTTTATGGACACCGAACCATTCGAAGGCCTCGAGTGGACACATGTGGTGGGCGGGGGTGGGGGTGGGGCTACCACGATCTCCACCTTTTTCGGGGTTCCCTTTTTTTGAAAAAGCCACAATCTCCACTTTAGAGCCGCATTGAAAACACGCTCATGGTAGACCTCGATTCCACTGCATGCAAGTGGCACGGAACCAATTTCTAGCAACGTTAGATCTACTCGAGGGGGTCCCTTGAGTCATGGAAGTTACTTGCGGCAGGGCCCAGTTGGAAGTCAGATTGCGAGCGCTGCGTAAAAATGGGGATATGTCTTATTAAAATCAAGTGGCAATAAATTGCAGCGTCCCGTCGACAACCGTGCACTCGATGACCCCGTTGTTCTGTGGATGTGTTGTAGTAGAAGTAGTAGCCTTTGCAGACTAGATTAAACATGACATGACCACTCGATGACTTTTTCCATGGACGACATCGTGTTCCTTCTTGTAGAAGTCTCGCTGAGGGAGATGTCCGTGTTGACTCATGCTGTACTATGAAGGGCACGGCATGTGCAACGATCCTTGTTGGATCACACAGGATCAACGGTTGGTGCGCATGATCCACGTGACAACTATGACAACCAATCAGGGGGTAGCAGACAGAATGAGCACAGGTTTGGGCTTCTATGAAAGAGAGAAAGGGCAAAACTGAGTAGTATAAAAAACCAAGGGCAAAACTGAGTAGTATAAAAATGGAAAGTGAGTGTCTTGTACAATGAAATACATCATGGCATACATCAAATTATGCCAAGATATATCCACTAAGGTTCATTGGATGTGTGTTCTTCTCATAAACCACATATGGATCCACCAGAGTCATTGCATGTGTGTTATTGTCACAAACCACACATGGATCCACCAGAGTTCATTGCATGTTTGTTCTTTTCACAAACCACATATGGATCCACCAGTGTCATTGCATTTGTGTTGTTTTCATTAACCATAGCTAGAGTCATTGCATGTCTATTCTTTTCACAAACCACATGGATCCACCAGAGTCATTTCATGTGTGTTCTTTTCATTAACCACAGCTAGAGTCATTGCATGTGTGTTCTTTTCACAAACCACATATGGATCCACCAGTGTCATTGGATGTGTGTTCTTCTCACAAACCACATATGGATCCACCAGAGTTCATTGCATGTCTGTTCTTTCCACAAACCACATAAGGATCCACCAGTGTCATTGCATGTGTGTTCTTTCCACAAACCACAACTAGAGTCATTGCATGTCTATTCTTTTCACAAACCACACATGGATCCACCAGAGTCATTGCATGTCTGTTCTTTTCACAAACCATGGCCAGTTTCATTGCATGTATGTTCTGTTCGCAAACAACATATGGATCCAGCACAGTCATTGCATGTCTGTTCTTTTCATTAACCACAGCTAGAGTCACTCCATGTATGTTCTTTCTACAAACAACAGTTAGAGTCATTCCATGTGTGTTCTTTTCATAAACCACATATGGATCCACCAGTGTCATTGCATGTGTGTTCTTTTCACAACCACAGCTAGAGTCATTGCATGTGTGTTCTTTCACAAACCACATAAGGATCCACCAGTGTCATTGGATGTGTGTTCTTTTCATGAACTACACCCAGTGTCATTGCATGTGTGTTCTTCTCACAAACCACATATGGATCCACAAGTGTCACTGGATGTGTGTTCTTCTCACAAACCACATATGGATCCACTAGACATTGCATGTTTGTTCTTTTCACAAACCACATAAGGATCCACCAAATTCATTGCATGTGTGTTCTTTTCACAAACCATAGCTAGAGTCATTGCATGTGTGTTGTTTTCACAAACCACATATGGATTCATCATAGTCATTGCATGCCTGTTCTTTTCATTAACCACAACTAGAGTCATTGCATGTCTGTTCTTTCCACAAACCACATATGGATCCAGCTAGAGTCATTGCATGTGTGTTCTTTTCATTAACCACAGCTAGAGTCATTGGATGTGTGTTCTTTTCACAAACCACATATAGATCCACCAGTGTGATTGCATGTGTGTTCTTTCAACAAACAACAGCTAGAGTCATTGCATGTGTGTTCTTTCCACAAACCACATATGGATCCACTAGAGTCATTGTATTGCCTGTTCTTTTCACAAACCAGAGCTAGAGTCATTGCATGTTTGTTCTTTTCACAAACCACATATGGATCCACCAGTGTCATTGGATGTGTGTTCTTCTCACAAACCACATATGGATCCACCAGAGTTCATTGCATGTCTGTTCTTTTCACAAACCACATCTAGAGTCATTGCGTGTGTGTTCTTTCACAAACCACATAAGTATCCACTAATGTCATTGGATGTGTGTTTTTTTCATGAACTAGACCCAGTGTCATTTCATGCGTATTCTTCTCACAAACCACATAAGGATCCACCAGTGTCATTGGATGTGTGTTCTTTTCATGAACCACACCCAGTTTCATTGCATCTGTGTTCTTTTCACAAACCATACATGGATCCACCAGTGTCATTGGATGTGTGTTCTTTTCATGAACCACACCCAGTGTCATTGTATGTGTGTTCTTCTCACAAACCACATATGGATCCACCAGTGTCACTGGATGTGTGTGCTTCTCACAAACCACATATGGTTCCACCAAAGTTCACTACATGTCTGTTCTTCTCACAAACCACAGCTAGAGTCATTGCATGTCTGTTCTTTTCACAAACCACATATTGATATACCAGTGTCATTGCATGTCTGTTCTTTTCATGAACCACAGGTAGAGTCATTGCATGTCTGTTCTTTCCACAAACAACAACTAGAGTCATTGCATGTGTGTTCCTTTCACAAACCACATATGGATCCATCATAGTCATTGCATGTCTCTTCTTTTCATTAACCACAGCTAGAGTCATTGCATGTCTGTTCTTTCCACAAACCACATATGGATCTACCAGTGTCATTGCATGTCTGTTCTTTCCACAAACAATAGCTAGAGTCATTGTATGTTTGTTCTTCTCACAAACCACATATGGATCCACCAGAGTTCATTGCATGTCTGTTCTTTTGACAAACCACATAAGGATCCACCAGATTCATTGCATGTGTGTTCTTTTCACAAACCACAGCTACAGTCATTGCATGTGTGTTCTTTTCACAAACCACATATGGCTCCAGCATAGTCATTGGATGTCTGTTCTTTTCATTAACCACATCTAGATTCATCGCATGTCTGTTCTTTCCACAAACAATAGCTAGATCCACTAGTGTCATTGCATGTCTGTTCTTTCCACAAACAATAGCTAGAGTCATTGGATGTTTTTTCTTTTCACAAACCACATATGGATCCACCAGTGTCATTGGATGTGTGGTCTTTTCTAAAACCACAGCCAGTGTTATTGCATGTGTGTTCTTCTCACAAACCACATATGGATCCACCAGTGTCACTATTGGGTCCGCAGCATAGAAAACAAAAATTGTCCTACGATGAGAACTATACACCAAGATCTATCTACTAGATACAGAGCAACAGGTGGACATACATCCATGGAGAACTTACCCTCGAAGACAATGAGCTTTGTTAACGAGTAGGAACTTGTGGTTGATGTAGTCGTACACTTGCCGATCTCAAGATCATGAGGAAGTCTGAGCGCCGCAACTCAGCAGCGCATCCGCACTCGCACACATGTTCAAGCCACCGGACAACCTCCACCTCCTCGCTCCAGCGATCCAGCGGAAGCAGCAACTCCTTCTAGACGAAATGCCACCGGGAACATGTATCTCGCTAATCCGAGACCATAGGGAAACAATTCTAGAGGGGGAGAGAGATCCTTCACAAGGAGGTGTGAGGATGAAGGAGGGAATGGGTGGCCTTTTATAGGAGGAGGGGGGGTGCCCCCTCTCTCCATGGCCTGCGCATGGGAGGTGATCCCTCACCTCCACCATTCATGTGGTGGTAACCCCTCCACATTAAAATGCCTCTTCACATTCCCTTTTAAAGTCTCCACTTTAAATGCATTAAATTTCTCCAAATTTAATGCTCTCTCATTTAATAAAACTCTTTTTATTAAATTTATGCAGAATTTTGTTAATTACTTTAATTAACAAACATTCACATATAGCCCCTTGCAATATTTCAATATCACATGCAGAACCACCTTCTGCAATTTCACCCGAAACAATTCCCGGTTTCTATTGAAACAATTCCTGCGCTTTGCAATTCTTTCGTCTGAAACATATGTGCTCCAAAATGGTGTCTGGTAACTCTTAAGTGTGCCACCCTACGGTTCGCGAATAATGCAGACATGATCGAGACCCTTCTCCGATCAATAATCAGCAGCGGGACCTGGAGATCCGTACTGACTCCTACACATTCAACGATGACTCCGGTGATCGTGAGAACCTTTAACGCTTGTAACTAAATCCCTTTGTCTCTCGATATATTACATGTCCGAGATTCAATCAT
Organism: Avena sativa; assembly: GCA_916181665.1. Taxonomy (NCBI): domain Eukaryota; kingdom Viridiplantae; phylum Streptophyta; class Magnoliopsida; order Poales; family Poaceae; genus Avena; species Avena sativa. The sequence goes on from OV702290.1 coordinate 427,176,930, forward strand.
CGGTATCTCCATACCTAGTTTGATCTCATTACCGAAATGCACTTTTTTCTTGTTCCCGTGATATAACATTCTAGTGATCACATCACTTGCTTGCAAGCTATCCTAATGTGATATCACCGAGAGGGCCCAGAGTATATCTATCCGTCATCTGGATTGACAAATTCCACTCTTGATCCATGAGCCTCAACATAACACCTTCGTAGTACTGAACCCATCTTTATAGTCACCCTGTTACGGTGTGACATTTGATGTTATCAAGATACTCTTCCGGTGTTAGCAATTAACATGATCTCATGGTCTAAGGATAAAGATTACTTCGTATGATGTTATAGCAATATAAACATAATGACTTGATCGTAATGCTATACTTCGGATGAATGTTCATCACATCATTTCACAAATGCTGTGACCTTGTTATTAACAACATCCAATGTCCATGATCAGGAAACCTTGATCATCTTGTTAATCAACAAGCTAGTTTATAAGAGAGGCATAACTAGGAACCCTTTTTGTTTATTAAACACACATGTATTGATGTTTCCTATCAATAAAATTATAGCATGCAAAATAAACATCTATCATATACAAGGAATACATAATAACAACTTTATTATTGCCTCTGAGGGCATATTTTCTTCAGTCACTAGATGTGTGTTCTTCTCACAAACCACATATGGTTCCACTAGAGTTCATTGCATGTCTGTTCTTTTCACAAACCACATAAGGATCCACTAGATTCATTGCATGTGTGTTCTTTTCACAAACCACAGCTAGAGTCATTGCATGTGTGTTCTTTTCACAAACCACATATGGATCCATCATAGTCATTGCATGTCTGTTATTTTCCTTAACCACAACTAGAGTCATTGCATGTCTGTTCTTTCCACAAACCACATATGGATCCACCAGTGTCATTGCATGTCTGTTCTTTCCCCAAACAACAGCTAGAGTCATTGCATGTCTGTTCTTTTCACAAACCACATATGGATCCACCAATGTCATTGCATGTGTGTTATTTTCACAAACCACAGCTAGTGCCATTGCATGTATGTTCTTTCACAAACCACATATGGATCCATCATAGTCATTGCATGTCTGTTATTTTTATTAACCACAGCTAGAGTCATTGCATGTCTGTTCTTTCCACAAACAACAGCTAGAGCCATTGCATGTGTGTTCTTCTCACAAACCACATATGGGTCCACTAGTGTCATTGCATGTCTGTTATTTTTATTAACCATAGCTAGAGTCATTGCATGTCTGTTCTTTCCACAAACAACAGCTAGAGTCATTGCATGTGTGTTCTTCTCACAAACCACATATGGATCCACTAGTGTCATTGCATGTGTGTTCTTTTCATGAACCACAGCCAGTGTCATTGCATGTGTGTTCTTCTCACAAACCACATATGGATCCACCAGTGTCACTGGATGTGTGTTCTTCTCCCAAACCACATATGGATCCACCAGAGTTCATTGCATGTCTGTTCTTTTCACAAACCACATAAGGATCCACCAGATTCATTGCATGTGTGTTATTTTCACAAACCACAGCTAGAGTCATTGCATGTTTGTTCTTTTCACAAACCACATATGGATCCATCATAGTCATTGCATGTCTGTTCTTTTCATTATCCACAACTAGAGTCATTGCATGTCTGTTCTTTCCACAAACCACATATGGATCCACCAGTGTTATTGCATGCCTGTTCTTTCCACAAACAATAGCTAGAGTCATTGCATGTCTGTTATTCTCACAAACCACATATGGATCCACCAGAGTTCATTGCATGTCTATTCTTTTCACAAACCACATAAGGATCCACCAGATTCATTGCATGTGTGTTCTTTTCACAAACCACAGCTAGAGTCATTGCATGTGTGTTCTTTTCACAAACCACATATGGATCCAGTAGTGTCATTGGATGTGTGTTCTTCTAACACACCACATATGGATCCACCAGTGTTCATTGCATGTCTGTTCTTTTCACAAACCACATATGGATCCACCAATGTGATTGCATGTGTGTTCTTTCCACAAACCACCGCTAGAGTCATTGCATGTTTGTTCTTTTCACAAACCACATAAGGATACACAAGAGTCATTGCATGTGTGTTCATTTCACAAACCACAACTAGAGTCATTGCATGTGTGTTCTTTTCAAAAACCACATATGTATCCATCATAGTCACTGCATGTCTTTTCTTTTCATTAACCACAACTAGAGTCATTCCATGTCTGTTCTTTGCACAAACCACAACTAGAGTCATTGCATGTCTATTCTTTTCACAATCCACATATGGATCCATCATAGTCATTACATGTCTATTCTTTTCATTAACCACAGCTAGAGTCATTGCATGACTGTTCTTTCCAAAACCACATATAGATCCACTAGTGTCTTTGCATGTCTGTTCTTTCCACAAACAACAGCTAGAGTCATTGCATGTCTGTTCTTCTCACAAACCACATATGGATCCACCAGAGTTCATTGCATGTCTGTTCTTTGCACAAACCACATAAGGATCCACCAGATTCATTGCATCTGTGTTCTTTTCACAAACCACAGCTAGAGTCATTGCATGTGTGTTCTTTTCAGAAACCACATATGGATCCATCAGTGTCATTGGATGTTTGTTCTTCTCACAAACCACCTATGTATCCACGGGAGTTCATTGCATGTCTGTGCTTTTCACAAACCACATATGGATCCACTAGTGTGATTGCATGTCTGTTCTTTCCACAAACCATAGCTAGAGTCATTGCATGTTTGTTCTTTTCACAAACCACATAAGGATACACCAGAGTCATTGCATGTGTGTTCTTTTCACAAACCACAGCTAGAGTCATTGCATGTGTGTTGTTCTCACAAACCGCATATGGATCCATCATAGTCCCTGCATGTCTTTTCTTTTCATTAACCACAGCTAGAGTCATTCCATGTCAGTTCTTTCCACAAACCACAGCTAGAGTCAGTGCATGTCTGTTCTTTGCACAAACTACATATGGATCCATCATAGTCATTGCATGTCTGTTCTTTTCATTAACCATAGCTAGAGTCATTGCACGTCTGTTCTTTCCACTAACAACAGCTAGAGTCATTGCATGTCTGTTCTTTTCACAAACCATATATGGATCCACCGGTGTCATTGGATGTGTGTTCTTTTCATGAACCACAGCTAGAGTCATTGCATGTGTGTTCTTTCACAAACTACACATGGATCCCCCAGTGTCATTGCATGTGTGTTCTTTTCATTAACCGTAGCTAGAGTCATTGGATGTGTGTTCTTTTCACAAACCACATAGATCCAACAGATTTGTTGCATGTGTGTTATTTTCACAAACCACATATGGATCCACCAGTGTGATTGCATGTGTGTTCTTTTCACAAACCAAAAATAGAGTCATTGCATGTGTGTTCTTTTCACAAACCACATAAGGATCCACCAGTGTCATGGGATGTGTGTTATTTTCAGGAACCACACCTAGAGTCATTGCATGTTTGTTCTTTCAAAAACCACACATGGATCCACCAGTGTCATTGCATGTGTGTTCTTTTCACAAACCACATAAGGATCCACCAGTGTCATTGGATGTGTGTTCTTTTCATGAACCACACCCAGTGTCATTGCATGTGTTTTCTTCTGACAAACCACATATGGATCCACCAGTGTCACTGGATGTGTGTTCTTCTCACAAACCACATATGGATCCACCAGAGTTCATTGCATGTCTGTTCTTTTCACAAACCACAGATAGAGTCATTGCATGTGTGTTCTTTTCACAAACCACATATGGATCCACTAGTGTCATTGGATGTCTGTTCTTTTCATGAACCATAGCTAGAGTCATTGCATGTCTGTTCTTTCCACAAACAACAACTAGAGTCATTGCATGTGTGTTCTTTTCACAAACCACATATGGATCCATCATAGTCATTGCATGTCTGTTCTTTTCATTAACCATAACTAGAGTCGTTGCATGTCTGTTCTTTCCACAAATGACATATGGATCCACCAGTTTCATTGCATGTCTGTTCTTTCCATAAACAACATCTAGCGTCATTGCATGTGTGTTCTTCTCACAAACCACATATGGATCCACCAAAGTTCACTACATGTCTGTTCTTTTCACAAACCACATAAGGATCCACCAGATTCATCGCATGTGTGTTCTTTTCACAAACCACAGCTACAATCATTGCATGTGTGTTCTTTTCACAAACCACATACGGATCCATCATAGTCATTGCATGTTTGTTCTTTTCATTAACCACAGCTAGAGTCATTGCATGTCTGTTCTTTCCACAAATAACAGCTAGATCCGCAAGTGTCATTGCATGTCTATTCTTTCCACAAACAATAGCTAGAGTCATTGCATGTCGATTCTTTTCACAAACCATATATGGATCCACCAGTGTCATTGGATGTGTGTTCTTTTCACAAACCACAGCCAGTGTCATTTCATGTGTGTTCTTCTCACAAACCACATATGAATCCACCAGTGTCACTGGATATGTGTTCTTCTCACAAACCACATATGGATCCACCAGAGTTCATTGCATTTCTGTTCTTTTCACAAACCACAAATAGAGTCATTGCATGTGTGTTCTTTTCACAAACCACATATGGATCCACTAGTGTCATTGCATGTCTGTTCTTTTCATGAACCATAGCTAGAGTCATTGCATGTCTGTTCTTTCCACAAACAACAACTAGAGTCATTGCATGTGTGTTCTTTTCACAAACCACATATGGATCCATCATAGTCATTGCATGTCTGTTCTTTTCATTAACCATAACTAGAGTCATTGCATGTCTGTTCTTTCCACAAACCACATATCGATCCACCAGTTTCATTTCATGTCTGTTATTTCCACAAACAACATCTAATGTCATTGCATGTGTGTTCTTCTCACAAACCACATATGGATCCGCCAAAGTTCATTACATGTTTGTTCTTTTCATAAACCACATAAGGATCCACCAGATTCATCGCATGTGTGTTATTTTCACAAACCACAACTACAGTCATTGCATGTGTGTTCTTTTCACAAACCACATACGGATCCATCATAGTCATTGCATGTTTGTTCTTTTCATTAACCACGGCTAGAGTCATTGCATGTGTGTTCTTTCCACAAATAGTAGCTAGATCCACCAGTGTCATTGCATGTCTATTCTTTCCACAAACAACAGATAGAGTCATTGCATGCATGTTCTTTTCACAAACCATATATGGATCCACCAGTGTCATTGGATGTGTGTTCTTTTCACAAACCACAACCAGTGTCATTTCATGTGTGTTCTTCTCACAAACCACATATGGATCCACCAGTGTCACTGGATGTGTGTTCTTCTCACAAACCACATATGGATCGATAATAGTCATTGCATGTCTGTTCTTTTCATTAACCACAGCTAGAGTCATTACATGTTTGTTCTTTCCATAAACCACATATGGATCCACTAGTGTCATTTCATGTGTGTTCTTTCCACAAACAACAGCTGGAGTCATTGCATGTATGTTCTTTTCACAAACCACATATGGATCGACCAGTGTCATTGCATGTGTGTTCTTTTCACAAACCACAGCCAGTGTCATTGCATGTGTGTTCTTTTCACAAACCACGTATGGATCCTTCATAGTCATTGCATGTCTGTTCTTTCCACAAACAACAGCTAGAGTCATTGCATGTCTGTTCTTTTCACAAACCACATAAGGATCCACCAATGTCATTGCATGTGTGTTCTTTTCACAAACCACAACTAGAGTCATTGCATGTGTGTTCTTTCACAAACCACATAAGGATCCACCAGTGTCATTGCATGTGTGTTCTTTTTATTAACCACAACAAGAGTCATTGGATGTGTGTTCTTTTCACAAACCACATATGGATCCACCAGTGTCACTGCATGTGTGTTCTTTAACCTGATTTATCAATGTTAGATAAAATTGGAACTATGAGTAAGTGTATATTTCTCTTAAAGTTATACAAGTATTTTTTTGAAGGTACCCACCCAGACGGTCAATATATCAGAAACCAATGAATTTGTTGAATTCAACTTCTTGCTAAGAATTTGCAGTACAAAATTTGAATTTTATTTGAAAATAATAAAATTATTGCACGATGACCTTTGACTTGTACTACTTTCCATAAAAAATAATTATTATAAAGATAGTTCACACATAAAAAACAAAAATATGAAAATATGGCCTGCCATGTATGAACATATCCTTAGGCTTTAGGGTGAAAGACAAGCTAAATGGCCTTATATATGTACAACATACTTTATGGTAATATTCCCATATTTGGTAGATGAGTGCATCTTGGCATGGTGAACAATAATGCTACCAGTACTGGGAGTTTCCAAAATTTAGGAATAAAAAAATCATTTTCAAATTTGGTCTACAAGTAAACATGATAGAACACTCTTAAAAAGTTACAAACATCCTTTGAGTCTTTATGGTACCAAGGCGGTCAATACTTCAAAAACCAATAGGAGTTCTGTAGGATTAAAGTTCTTGCTATGAATATGTCTGTTGACAATTTGATCCTCACTAGCTATGAATGAAAATAATGAAAACCCTAAAAATGAATCCTTCTTCATGGCGTCCTCTTGCGTGTACTAATATTTGCACTGAAAATAATTAATAGCCATGAGTCATCATAAATTACAAAAACTTAGTTACACAATATATGGCCCACAATGTATGAACACTCTTGGATTTCAAGCCGAATGACAAAGGTAACAACCATATGCACATCGTAGTGTATTGTAATGTTCCCATATTTGGTAGATGTGTGCATCTTGGCAAGGTGAAAATGGTGGTAACCACACTTTCCAACTTATAGGAACAATAAAACTTTTTCAGTTTTCGAAGCGACAATATTTTTTTCTGTAAGCAAGTATGAAGAAAAATGGCTCAGAGTACCACAACAACAACCCTAGTTTCGAATAAAGCATGGACCTTGATACACTTACGATTGATTACCAAGTTTTATGAGTTTTCAAGCTTCCCAACCAATTGTTTTCCTTGCTTAATTTTAGGGTGCTTCGTGCTAAATGTATGGACATCGATGTAATTTTACCTTTTTTAGGTCCTTGATGTAAAATGTACTCCCACCGTATGTGTTCGAACCTAGAATCAAGTGGTAAAATCTAAAGGTATTTAAGATTATTAGTTGTCAATGAGTATGAACATTCTTGGAGTTTCAAGCCGAATGACCAAGGTCATGGCCATATCAACATCATACTTTATGCTGATGATGATCCCATATCCAATAATTTGCATGCCACCAAATTTGGCCATATATTTTGAAAACAAACAAAGAGGAAGTAGCGGTATGAAGAGTATGACTCAATCAACTACTCTGTCTAGAAGGATCTGAACCCGACTGTTTTATTTCCTAGCTTAATTTTGGGGTACTTCATGCTAAATGTAAGGACCTCAATGTAATTTCCCCCTTTTAGGTCCTTGATGTAAACTGTACTCCCACCGTCCATGTAAAATTCGAAACTAAAAGCAAGTGGTAAAATTTTAAACTTATTTAAGGTTATTAGTTGTTGATGAGAATGAACATTCTTGGATTTCAAGCCGAACGACCAATGTCATGGCCATATCTACATCATACTTTATGTTGATGATTCGTGATCCCATATCCAAGAATTTTCATGCTGCCAAATTTGAACATATTTTGAAAACAAACAAAGAGGAACTAGTATGAAGAGTATGGCTTGATTAGCTTTTCTCTCGAGAAGGAGCAAAACATGACTATTTTTCCTGCTTAATTTTAGGGTGCTTTGTGCTAAATGAATGGACCTTGATGTAATTTTACCTTTTTTAGGTCCTTTATGTAAAATGTACTTCACTGTTCATACGTGTAAAATTCGAACCTAAAATCAAGTGGTAAAATTTAAACATATTTAAGATTATCAGTTGTTGATGAGTATGAACATTCTTGGATTTCAAGACGAACAACTAAGGTCATGGCCATATCTACATCATACTTTATGCTGATGATGATCACATATCCAAGAATTTTCATGCTGCCAAATTTTCCCATATTTTCAAAACAAATGAAGGGGAAGTAGTATGAAGAGTATGGCTCGATCAGCTTCTTTCTCGAGAAGGAGCCAAACATGACTATTTTCCCTACTTAATTTTAAAGTGCTTCATGCTAAATGTCTGGACCTCGATGTAATTTTACCCCTTTTTAGGTCCTTGCTGTATAATGTACTCCGACCGCCCGTGTAAAATCCGAACATAAAAGCAAGTGGTAAAATTTAAGCGTATTTAAGCTTATTAGTTGTCAATGAGTATGAACATTCTTGCATTTCAAGCCGAACGACCAGGGTCATAGAGATATGTACATCATAATGCTGATGATTCATCATCCCATATTGAAGAATTTGCATGCCGTAAAATATGGCCATATTTTGAAAACAAACAAAGATGAAGTAGTATGAAGAGTATGGCTTGGTCAGGTTCTCTCTCGAGAAAGAGCCAAACCCGACTATTTTCCTTTGCCTAATTTCAAGGCATTCTTCGTGCTAAATTTATGTACCTCGATGTAATTTTCCTCTTTTAGGTCCATGAAAACAAACACAGAGGAAGTACTATGAAGAGTACGACACGATCAGCTGCTCTCTCGAGAAGGAGCCGAACCCAACTATTTTATGTGCTTAATTTTAGGGAACTTCGTGCTAAATATATGGACCTCATTGTAATTTTCAACTTTTTAGGTCCTTGATGTAAAATGTACTCCCACCGACCATGTAAAATTTGAACCTAAAGGTTAGTGGTAAAATTTAAATGAATTTAAGGTTAGTTGTGAATGAGTATGGACAATCTTGGATTTCAAGCCGGACGACCAAGGTCATGGCCATATCTACGTCATACTTTATATCGATGATTCATTATCCAAGAATTTGCATGCCGCCAAATTGGGGCATATTTTGAAAATAAAACAAGAGGAAGTAGTATGAAGACTATGGCTCGACCAGCTACTCTCTCGAAAAGGAGCTGAACCCGACTGTTTTCCCTGCTTAATTTTATGGTGCTATGTGCTAAATGTATGGACCTCGATGTAATTTTACCTTTTTTAGGTCCTTGCTGTAAAATGTACTGCCACCGTCCATGTCAAATTTGAACTTAAGAGCAAGTGGTAAACTTAAAACGTATTTAAGCTTATTAGTTGTCAATGAATATGAAAATTCTTGCATTTCAAGCCGAACGACCAGGGTCATGGATATATCCACATTATACTTTATGCTGATGATTCATGATACCATATCTAAGAATTTGCATGCCGCCAAATTTGGCCATATTTTGAAAACAAACAAAGAGGAAGTAGTATGAAGAGTATGGCTCGATCAACTTCTCTCTCTAGAAGGAGCAAAATATGACTATTTTATCTGCTTAATTTTAGGGTGCTTCGTGCTAAATTTATGGACCTCGATGTAATTTTACCTTTTTAGATCCTTGATGTAAAATATACTCCCATCGTCCATGTAAAATTCGAACCTAAAAGCAAGTAGTAAAATTTAAACGTATTTAAGATTATTATTTGTCGATGAGTATGCACATTTCTTGGATTTCAAGACGAACGACCAAGGTCATGGCCATATCTAAATCATACTTTATGCTGATGATTCGTGATCCCATATCCAAGAATTTGCATGCCGCCAAATTTTTCCATATTTTAAAAACAAACAAAGAGGAAGTAGTATGAAGAGTATGGCTCGATCAGCTTCTCTCACGAGAAGGACCAAAACATGACTGTTTTCCCTGCTTAATTTAGGGTGATTCATGCTAAATGTATGGACGTCGATGTAATTTTACCTTTTTAGGTCCTGGATGTAAAATATACTCCCATCATCCGTGTAAACTTCAAACCTAAAAGCAAGTAATAAAATTTAAACATATTTAATATTATTAGATGTCGATGAGTATAAACATGCTTGAATTTCAAGACGAACGACCAAGGTAATGGCCATATCTACATCATACTTTATGCTGATGATTCATGATCCCATATGCAAGAATTTGCATGCCTCCAAATTTGGCCATATTTTGAAAACAAAGAGGAAGTAGTATGAAGAGTATGGCTCGATCAGCTTTTCTCTCGAGAAGGAGCAAAACATGAATGTTTTTCTTTCTTAATTTTAGGATGCTTCATTCTAAATGTATGGAGCTTGATGTAATTTTACCTTTTTTAGGTCCTTGTTGTAAAATGTACTCCCACCGTCCGTACATGTAAAATTCGAACCTAAAAGCAAGTGGTAAAATTGAAATGTATTTAAGATTTTTAGATGTCGATGAGTATCAACATTCTTGGATTTCAAGATGAACGACTAAGGTCATGGCCATATCTACATAATACTTTATGCTACTGATGATGATCACATATCGAAGAATTTTCATGCTGCCAAATTGGCCAGATTTTGAAAACAAACAAAGAGGAAGTAGTACGAATAGTATGGCTCGATCAGCTTCTCTCTCGAGAAGGAGCCAAACATGACTATTTTCCCTGCTTAATTTTAGGATGCTTCATGCTGAATGCATGGATCTCGATGTAATTTTACCCCTTTTTAGGTTCTTGTTGTATAATGTACTCCCACCGCCCATGTAAAATTTGAACATAAAAGTAAGTGGTAAAATTTAAACGTATTTAAGCTTATTAGTTGTCAATGAGTATGAACATTCTTGCATTTCAAGCTGAACGACCAAGGTCATAGAGATATGTACATCATACTTTATATCGATGATTCATGATCCCATATTGAAGAATTTGCATGCCACAAAATTTGGCCATATTTTGAAAACAAACAAAGAGGAAGTAGTATGAAGAGTATTGCTTGGTCAGGTTCTCTCTCTCGAGAAGGAGCAAAACATGACTGTTTTCCATGCTTAATTTTATGGTGCTTTGTGCTAAATGTATGAACCTCGATGTAATTTTACCTTCTTTAGGTCCTTGATGTAAAATATACTCCCACCATCCATACATGTAAAATTGGAACCTAAAAGCTAGTGGTAACATTTCACTACTAGGAAATCCCTCTTCAGTGGTGCATGGAAATCCCTCTTCTGTGGCGCATATGTGATGCACCACTGTTATGTCGCCACTGATATCTGCTTTCTGTGGCGCATATAGATATGCACCACAGAAATCTCAGACTTCTATGGCGCATTCAGGAATATGTGAAGTGGCACATGCAACCCAATGCGCCATAGAATGTATATGCGCCACAGATACTTTTTCTGCATGCGCCACTGACTATATTAAATGTATTCAAAATAGAATATGTTCCTGGTGTATAATCAGGTATTTATACATGATTTATATAGTATTTATCTAGATCAGTATAAATAGTACATTGCACATTTAGTAGATGAAAACCGACATATAATACAAACACAAGTATAATGTCATCACACTTAGATCTCGATCGAGATACATATATAGTGTCAAGTGCTGAGTGTTTACACAAGTGCAAAATACAAAGTTCATATCATCTCACATTACAAATATGAAGTGGTCACCGGCTACACTAGGATCAAATATAATACAGTTGTGATGATAGTGAGCAAGAGCATGAGCCCAACCAATATCTTTATCCGGTTCTTCTTCGATAGGTGGTTCTGCCACTTGGCTACCGCTTCCTATCTAGTCGCTTGTCCTTTGTAGCTATTGCCGCTAAACTTGTTCACTTGTTTGTGACAGTCCTCCCACTCCTCGTAGATTCCTGGAACCCTACCCATGTACACGACATACCACCTCATCGCCATCTCTATACACGATAATGCATATTAGTAAAACATGCAATGAAAAGAATTAATAAAGGGTTCACATGCATATATATATGTTCACAAAATATAAAACAAAGGATCCATAAACCTAAAAGATAGCATCGCGATCATCATAGAAGTAATAAGTTCAACGACAAACGACCACAATATAGTTTAAGTCTAACAACAACGGCCATTTCGACCACAAGATAGTAAAGTTTATGACACAAACACTAAAGTAGGCGTCCATCGAGAATATACACACACTCGATCATGCTAGGTGATATCTGTGAGATTCGACACATTTTTTATGGCTTTTATTGATGGTTTTCTCCCGGATTTGATCGTTTTCTAGTTTTACCTAAAGCTAATACTTCGGTAGTGAAGAAAACTTGGTTTTTAATGTGTGTTTCAGGTCCTGAACGTGAACAGGAGGATTTAACTAGAGAAATACAATATTCTGGAGAAAACAAGCAAGTCCCACTTTGGAAGCACGCGAGGGGAGCTCACAGAAGCTTTAACGAGCAACTATATGGCAGGAATATTTTTCCGGGCGTATAGTTGTCGCGCCTCTGTCTTGTCAAAAGGGATAAGTTCCATGAAGGGATGGAGAGCGAAAACACAACACATTAGCCGCCACACCATCCAAAAGGGAGAAACAAGAGATCCAGAGAAGAAGGAGAAGACGTTCTTCATCTCGCTCCACGATCTTCAACCTCCTAGCCAATACACCCCCATAGCCACTACTTGTACTTGAGAGAGAGAGGGATCTCCACCTTGCAAGACTAGGGTTTGAGATTGTTTATTCCCATCTTGAATTGTGTTGGATATTCTATTCTTATTATGGATCTCCACGGTAATACCAAGACGAATTCCCTTTATTTGATTATATTGATGATCTGTTCTTCTCTCATGTGTGAGTAATTCCCTTGGGCATGGGAGATGTAGGGGATTGGTGAGATGTGATGTGCCTTCATATATTTTCCATTAGTTTGTGATTGATTCTAATTACTATATTATGTGTGCTTGACTATCTATGGGATGATTAATGCTTGTTGTCCAATTAAGGGCCCAGACAACATGATACATTGTTCTACATAGATAAGATCTTGTATGCTAGTGGACCGGTGACCCCCGGGTAACACGGGGATATCAATGGAAAGCTAGTTGACTCGAGGATAACGAGTAACCACTGTGCTTATTGCATTAGTCTGATCCAAGGAGCTTAATCGCTAAGCGACCTGAAGGGTCTTAATCGTCTAGTGTCTGACCATGGTTTTGGTAGCAGGTTAGTAGGATTATTGAAGTTGGGATGAAATCTACCAAGAGGAGTTCCAGCTAATTATGGGTTTCTTGCCTACACATATATCTATAAGATTATAATTGTTACATTTACCACTCGTCCACCCGGCACAGTCACTATAACCATGAATTGAATCTCCCCGCGCCTTCTTTCACCATCCCCAGGAAACAACAAACAAGCAAAATCGTTCTTTATTTTTATGCATTATATTTCTGAAGTTTACATTTTAGTTCTATTTAATTTTATCGCATTTAATGAAAATCCTATTCTTATTTTAACACTTGCAGTCAATTCACTCGAAGACCTGTGACAACTTCGGGTGTGATAGAGACTTCATCAATAAACACTTACCTTTGGGCTCCCTATGGGATCAATATCTAAACTTCGAAACTAGCTACAAACGATTTGTGCTCTTGCAGACATCAAGCTATTTTCTAGCGTTGTTGTCAGGGAGCTAAGTGCTAAGTGTTTGTCTTTTGACATTTCAGGTGTTGCTACTACAAAATGTTCTCCTTAGGAGACAAAGGGTCTACATGCTCTGGTAGGACCTACCTGCCGGATTATATTGAGAGCATGCCTGCTTAGAGGCGCGAAGAAATTATTGAAATTTTTTAAGATCAAATAAAGTTGAAGTTGAAAACCTGAGTGATATTATGGAAATCATGTCTATTTATAGGACAACTCCTATGAAACCTGAGAAAACTCTCAGGGAATACAGTGCTCCATGTTTTGAATTTCTTAAACAACCAATAGAGTTCCCTAATCCTAGAGTTAGAGAATATCGATTTGATGGTGGAATTATTAAAATTTTGCAGGAGAAAGCTTTTAGTGGAAGGGAAGATGAAGACCCAGGAATACATATTAGAGAGTTTCATGGTGTGATAACATTGCTTGGACCAAAAGGTTTGCCAAGAGACTTTTCTCGTCTTAAATTATTTCGATGGTCTCTTAAAGGTAAAGCTCTAGACTGGTTATATTCTCTCCCTCTCCATTACATTAAATGTTGGGAAAACTGCATTACTAAATTCATAAACAAATTTTTTCCTTTTAAAAAGGTAACTGAACTAAGAAAGAACATAGGCAGTTTTAGTCAAAATGTGGGAGAAAACTACCCACAAGCCTAGGAAAGATTCTTTGGAATGATTAATAGTATTCCTAATCATGGCTATTCTGAACCAACAATGTGCCATTTATTTTATCGTGGTCTCAATACTCAATGTAGAGAATTGCTTGACTTCTCAGTAGGAGGATCAATAAATACTTTAACTATTAAAGAATGCTTGGAATTAATGTCTACAAGGGCTAAGAATGATTCTTTATATAATCCTGATTTTGGGACTAAGCCGGAAAAAGGGATACTTTGGATAACTCCTGATCTGAGGTACGCAAAACTATGAAAGAAAAAGGTATACATTCTAAACTTGCTAAAGAAAACAAAGAGGATTTGTTACAAGTTTTAACTAAAGAATATGAAACTATAATTTTTGTTCAAGAATTAAAACATCGACAAGTAAAATCTCATAATAACTTGCATAAGCATTTCCAAAAAGACAAAAAGATTTTGGCGGAACTCATTGAAAATTACGATGAGATTGGCCAAGAAATAAAACTATTTCATAAGTATCTTAGTATGATTGAAACCTAGTGTGAACAAAGAGCATCTAGTTATCAAAATTTTCTTCGTGATGATAAAGATATTTCTGTTTCTACTAATGTTGTCACAAGAAGGGGTGCAGTTGTTACAAGACCCTTAGGACCACCGGAATACGAAGCTGAAAAAGTGCTTAAGGAAAAAAAGCCTTGCTCGAAGCAAGTCAATAGGACGATACGTTGGTGGATCCTCAAGATGAGACTGAAACACAATATCAAACCAAGGAAGACCAAAAAGATGCACAAGATGATCATTACGACTCTGATGCAGAAATGGTTGATCCAAGAGAAGATAAAGAAACAAGTAAAGAAGAGAAAATAAGAAAAGCAATAAGCAACAACAAAAGAAAGGAACGAAAGAGCCTGACCCTCCAAAAAAGGTAAAAGACAAGAGTAAGTCAGGTGAGAAAAAGCTCCCTTATCCAGATTGAAAAAAGAAAGCACCGGATGAGGTAATTTATAACTCTTTTACAAAGGCACTTAGTGACCTTCGTCTAGAAATTCCATTTGCAGATGCAATCAAAGTTCCTACTTATGGTAAATTGCTTCGTGATATTCTTAGTAGAAAGAAAGAAATAACTGAAATTGTTGCCATGGTAACTAGCTATCCTGCTAATGGGAAGCTGTTGTCTAAGTCTAGAGATCCTGGAATACCAACTATATCATGATCAATAGGTAAAACTTATATTCATAATGCCTTATGTGATCTAGGAGCAGGAGTTAGTGTAATGCCATACTCCCTCTATAAAAGGTTAGGATTAGGGGAGTATTCTCCTACTACTATCACTTTACAGATGGCTGACAAGTCCACTAAACAACCTGTTGGTATGATTGAGGATGTCCTACTTAGGATAGATAAGCATGTTATTCCCACTGATTTTATCATTCTTGAAATGCCAGAAGATGAAAGATTATCTATAATACTTGGAAGACCCTTCCTCAGTACTACAGGTGCATTAGTAGATTGTGCAGAAGGGAAGATAATCTTTAATGTTTATGATGCTGAAATCATTCGTATTTTCCAAAGAAGCTAGAAGCAGGAGAAAGATATGTTCCACCGACAAAATGAGTTCATGTGGTAAGTTCCATTGATAAGGGCAACCAAAGGTAAGAATTCGAGAAGAAAGAAGAGGTTGATTTATTCAACCATTCTTAATAAATGCAAATTAGGAGTCAACCCATTTTCGTTAATTTAGTAGAAAGAGAATAAGAAGTTCATCGCATTCCCACCACTTTTTCACAGACATTCTTGTGAAAGCACGCCCGTGAAGATGCAGCTGTTAAAAAGTAGTAGAAATATCGATTGAATGAGTAGAGAATAATAATGAGAATAAAAGTTTGAGTTTTCTATTTATAGAAGCAATTTTTTTGCTTTTAATATGCTAATGTTGGTCGACAGTTTTTACTATCAATTTTCTATTCAAAAACTTGGTATTTCGCTAATTATAGGATAAGAAGGCATCCTCGAAGAAATAGATTTTTTTTGATGATTACTGATGGTTTAACGACCAACTATACGGCGGGAATAAAAATTCCGGCCGTATAGTTCCGGTCGTATAGTTGTCTTTGCCATCAACAAATTTTCTTCGAAGGCACAGAGAGTTTAACGACCAACTATACGGCGGGAATAAAATTCTGGTCGTATAGTTACGACCGTATAGATATCGAGGCCTTCATACAAAAATTCCTGAAAGGTACTAAGAGTTTAACGACCAACTATACGACGGGAATAAAAATTCCGGCTGTATAGTTCCGGCCATATAGATATCGATGCCTTCGTAGAATTTTATTCCAAAGGTACTGAGAGTTCAACGACCAACTATACGGCAGGAATAAAAATTCTGGCCGTATAGTTCCAGTCGTATAGATATTGATGCCTTCATAGAATTTTATTCCAAAATTACTGGGAGTTTAACGACCAACTATACGGCGGGAATAAAAATTTCGGACGTATAGTTCCGGTCGTATATATATCGATGCCAGTTTTAGAAATTTATCTCGAGAGACAGACAGTTTAACGACCAACTATACGGCGGGATCATTGTGATCCGGCCATATAGTTGTGCCCGTATAGTTTATTTTTGTATAAAAAAACCGTAGTTAGCGGCACCACCGCAACTATACGGGCGGAGCACCCCCGCCCGTATAGTTTCGGCCGTATAATTCGGTGCGACCACAAAATCGCACCAGGGCGGATAGGTCTTCCTCCTCTCCTCATTATTTCTCTCATATTCTCTATCCAAACCTCTCAAAATCCACCTAGAACTCTTGATTCTTCATGGATTTTGTTCGTTTGGGTGGGGGAATCAACAGATCGGTATGTTTCTCTCCCTATACATGCTTTATTTTAAGATTTCCATGGTTGAAACTCTAACATTGATCTAGTGGATGAACTCAAGCTTACTTAGTTTTCCCTATTAATTTGTCACGTTAGGATTGAATTTTTCCATGTAGAATCGTTCATATATCATATAGAAACTATATGCCTAAGGTTTTATGGTGAAAATTTTTCAGTGCATCACGATGAACAAAATCAGTAGCCTTTTTTCATTCGAGCAAGCGCCAACGGGGAGAGGGCTCAAGGTCGGGGGCCCAAGCCCCGCGCAACTCCAAGATGGACATTGTCGCATCGAGGAGGGTGCTGCCCACATGTTGGGCCAACCAGAACTTTCTCACTGCAGCAGGGTTGAAGATAGACTTTGACCTCATGTGCAACATGTCGGGGTTGACGGAACTTGGCTTCACAAGCCACGACACCTATGCTGAGCTCACCCATGAGTTCCTTTCCTCCTTCTAATACAACCACAGGGAGAAATGTAACATGTGCATGATAAGCTTCACCATGAACCAGAGGCACTATGAAATAAATTTTGAACAATTTTGCAATGCTTTCAGCTACCCTCACACTGGGGAGCCAAATATTACTAGCCTCTATAGCGTCATATGTGGAGAGACTTGGGAGGTTTATTTCTGTTAATGGTGGCAGTCACTTTTATCAGAAGAAGATGTCCACCATTCAGAACCCAACCATCCGCTACTTTGCTTTGTTCCTCGCCAACACAATGTTGGGAATGGGTGATACTGGTTCCATGGCCAATGTGGACATGGAAATGATCACCAAGGCTCTCTTCCCCAATGCAATGTAAAGCCCCATTCCTGCAGCTCAACTCATCCAACACTTTCACCACCAAAGCAACAAGACTAAAGGTGATATTCGCATTGGTGGATTGGTAACCCACCTTGCCTATGCATTGAACATTGTACTACCTATTATGGAATCTGTTGACGGCTCCAAACTTATGGACGTCAAGTATTTGACTGCTTGTGGCCTCCTTGGTGTTTACCATGCTAACCGGAGGCTCTGAGCATATCAATTTAGTTATCTTGATGATACATAGGTTGAGCAGGTTCAGTTGCCATGCCCCCAAGCCTTCTCGATTGTGGAGAAGGACACTTGGGTCCTCACCAAGAACCAAGTGACGACAATCTTGGCCGAGCTCCAGACCGAGGAAGAGGAAGATGAAGGGCAGCAGGATGAGAAGGAGCAGGAGTAGGAGCAGGAGGAAGAGCAGGGACACAACCCTTCTTGGGAAGGACACCTGCAGCAGCATGATGGATCAGTGTTTATGTGGAGCTTGTTGGGGAACCCCAAGAGGAAGGTATGATGAGCACAACAGTAAGTTTTCCCTCAGTTATGAAACCAAGGTTTAATCGAACCAGTAGGAGTAAGGAAACACCCCAAAGGTGTTGCTAGCTGAGCCTTGGCAGGGCGCACTACCGGTGCTAGTAGCAACATGGAGACCTGCATAACACAACCACAGAACTTTGCCCCCAACTTGCGATGAGGTTAGCAGTCTCACCGGTTTTGCTAAAAACAAAAGATTAAACATATCGAATGGAAGGAAGTAAGAGTTTCCAGAAAGTAAACACAAAGCAATAAACAGTTTGTAGATTGAAAGTAAAAGAAAGGACTGGGGTCCATAGTTCACTAGAGGTGGCTCTCCTTAAGATAGATAACGTGTTGGGTGAACAAATTACAGCGGGGCAATTGACAAACATCGAGAAAGAAATACATGCATATACTAATCATCTTGACTCCTTTGGAATTTGATTGGGCATTACAACATTATACATAGACCGCCATCCAACTGCATCTATGACTAAAATAATCCACCTTCAAGTTATCATCCGAATCCCCTCCAGTATTAAGTTGCAAGCAACAGATTATTGCTTTACGAATTACGTGTAATGTAAACAATACGATTGTTCTATGAACAAAGGATTGTTGTTTTCTCCCTAGTAGCAACAACACATCTCGTACCTTAGAGATTTCTATCACTTCTGCAGATTACCAGAGGCATGAACCCACTATCGAGCATAAATACTAACTCTTGGAGTTGCTAGCATCTACTTGGCCAAGATAGCTACTAACAACGGAAAGCATGCAAGATCACAAATAACAAAGACATGATAGAATCAATAATCAATCTGAAATAGCATCTCAATATCCATCGGATCCCTGCAAACACAACATGCAGAATTACAAATAGATGAACTTGATCATGAACGGAGCTCACAAGATCTAGACATGAAAACACAAAGGAGGAGAACCAGCCATCTAGCTACTACATGGACCCGTAGTCCAGAGATGAACTACTCACGTATCACACCGGAGGCTTGCATGATGATGAAGAAGGCCTCCAGGGTGAATTCCCCTCTCCGGCAGGGTGCCGGGAAGAGCTTTAGATCCCTCCCGATCTAGGGATGGAGATGACGACGGCTACAGACTCTTTTGTGGATTTTTGATCGGGTACTTAGGGTTTTGGTCCCGAGGGAAATATATAGGCGGAAGGAGAGGCCGAGGGGGTGCTAGGGTTGGCCAGACCACCCCCTGGCGAGGGCCAGGCCTGGCCGCGCGGCCAGGTGGTGTGGCCGGCCCCCATCCCTTCTCCGTCTCGTATTCTAGCATCAGATGTCTTCCGGAAAAATAGGCACTTTAGCTTTTGTCGCGTCCAATTCCGAGAATATTCATTTTCTGACTTTCCTAGAACCAAAAACAGCAGAAAACAGGCAGCTAGCACTGTGGCCCTTGTTAATAGGTTAGTCCAAGAAATCATATGAAAAGTACTCCAAAGTGTGGACAAAACACAAGAAAGTAGATAAAACCAAGCATGGAGCATCAAAAATTATAGATACATTTGCAATGTATCAACATCCCCAAGCTTAACTCCTGCTCGTCCTTGAGTAGGTAAGTGATAAAAAGAAAGAATAATTTTGAGGTGACATGCACCATCAAAGACTTGATCAAAGTATTTGTAAGACATTCAAAGCTGGGATCATAGTACTTCAATCATAACATGAAAGACAAGGTTCTAGCAATAAGACAAAGAAACTATGATGCAACATGAAAATGCACAAACAAAAATATTCATGAATAACAATGCTTTGCGAGATGTTTGTTTGTTTCACATAAAGAAAACATAGCATAATAGCATTCAGCTTGTCCCTCATAGAGTAGAAAATATAAATGCATAGGACACCTTCAAAGTTCATAAGAATGACTAGATACAAATAGTTTTAAACAAGCAATATCAAGTTATGCATCAATCAACTAGTCTTGGGACAATGCACATAGAACTAAGAATGGCCACTATGCTCTCAAAGTAGGTGCATAAAGGTAGAAGGTGGAGACTCAATATAATGGTGGAAGAAAGGCCTTCATAGAAGGAAGTAGGGATTCAAGTCTCATAAAGAGCATCCAATAATTATGGTACTTATTAGCTTTCAGCTCTCATTGCCCCTATCATAAGCATCTTGAAGTGATTAAGGTTAAAGTGAACAAACTATGGTGTACATGCTTGGCGAAGTATAAGTTAGAAATCTCATGTCCCTTGAATACGAGGGCCGCTCCTCATGCTACTCAAGTTTAGTCACTGGTAAGTTCTTGTCATCGTAAGTACATGTGTATCATAGAGAACCGCCAACGGGGTACCCCTTGCCCGATGATACGGAAGAATCCCCATATCAAAATGACAAGGCAAGCAGACAACGAGCATCTCAACAATCTTCTTATTTACCATGGGAATATGGTGCTTTTTTCTCTCTTTCCTCTTTTCATAATCTCTTTTTTTCTTTTTCTCTTTTTTCTCAATATAGGACTCTTTTTTTATAAGAAGAATGCTTCATAGACAGCTCATTATGGTTACCCTGCAGGTTTCCACCATGTCAGCATGGATTAGACCAGCGGCCCAGGCGTTTCTCTAACACATATACATAACTCCATGGACTTACAAGCTCCCCTTTCAATTCACACCGACGACATCCATATACAAAAGAGCATGATATCAACTAGGTACAAAGTTCCCGTGTAATGTTGAAAATGTTCCCCATGACAGCATGGTTCTGCTAATTCCCAACAAATAAGTGCAAGCATATACAACATAGACGACACGATGGTTCAAGTTTATTAAGGGCAAGAAAAGTAAAGTGTGCCATCAAGTTCATGAGAGCTTTAATCACTAGTTTTCTCATAACAAGTTTAATTTGGAAGGTAAACAAAAGCATGAATATACTTGGAATAGAAAATGCTAATAGGTAGGTATGGTGGACTCTTTGGAATAACTTGGTTTAGGGAGTTGGATGCATGAGTGGAACTCATACTTAGTTGTGGAGGCTAGCAAAAGACTGGGAGCGACAAACTAAGAGAGCAATAATGGCCATAATCATGCAGAGTGACAAAACATCATTGATCAAAGCATAAAGTGATACTACAAGTTGAAAACTAAAGGATTATAAAGGCTATGGTGACTTGATATAGTCATAACATGGTGTGAGCATGCGCCAAGTCAACCCAAATAAAGGATCAAAGAAGAATACCACTATATTATGCTTTAATATGCTAAAACAACGCATGATTCATCCAAGGCACATTAAGCAATCTCAATTGTTTATAACAAGTCATGCTAAAGCAAAGAATACTAAGCATAAAGCCAAAACAATATCCAGCATGGAATGACAAAGCATAGGCCACAGTCAAAAACAAGCTCTCTTTACCACCTAAGCATGAACTTTCCTACTCTTTTCCAAACCAAACCAAACTATTTGAAAACCAATGTATGAAAGAGGGGGTCCAACCAATTTATTCAGCAAACTAAGCAAACCAAGCAAACGAAAAACCAAAACAAAAAATAAAAAGAAGACGCTCCAAGAACAACACAACTGTGCATGAAACAATAAAAATGAAGCGTTTGGAAGAAACATGGGATTTTATTGATGAATAGGGATGCCTTGGGCATCCCCAAGCTTTGACGCTTGTAGTTCTTGGATATTTCTTGGGGTGACACGCGTGGCATCCCCAAGCTTGAGCTTTAGTCCATCCTTCATCTCATTACTCATTCCTTCCATACACCTGAAATTTTTCCTTCATACAAAACTTAACACAATCTTTATTAGCAACATTAGTGCACTCAAGATAATAGGTCTTAAGGTTCAGTTCTAACATCCATAAACTTCCATTAGAACACTAGCTACTGAATCACTTCCCTCAAAAAGCTCAATTCCCCAAAAGAACCCAAAAAGGAACCAACAAGAAGCAAATGCAGAAAATGGCAGATATCTGTCAAAAACAGACCAGCAGGTAAAGAAGAATTTTTTCGAAGACCTTCTGTTAATCAAATCAAAAAGTGTTGAACTAACGAAAGTTAGATAACAACCTGGGGCAGAAGCAAAAAATCACGCCTCAAAAAGAAGTTCAAAGATTTTACACGAATTTTTATGGTGAAACACAGAAATCTGTTTCGGGGCAGCAACTTTCCCAATCATTACTTCTCTCTCATTAGAGGTTACTCTTGGCACAAAAAGCAAATAAAAAGGATAAGGAGTGGTTATTACAGAGGTAATAACTTCCAAAACTCATCTAAAACTTTTGGGTTATCTCCCAATAAGTACTTTTCCTTAACGCCTTTAAGTTAGGCATAAGAAGCAAGAAAGAATCAAGTGTTCTCAAATGAAGAAGCATTAAAACCAAAAAAAAATTCATAGGAGAGGCAAAAGAAATCTTCTCTCTCTTCTTGGGGAAGTGTTCTATACCTTTCTTGAGTGGGAGTTGATATTTAATGGTGCCTTCTTTCATATCAATAATGGCACCAACAGTTCTAAGAAAAGGTCTTCCCAAAGTAATAGGACAAGAGGCATTGGATTCAACATCCAAAACATAGAAATCAACAGGGGCATAGGCATTGTTAACCATAATAAGAACATCATTAATACTCCCCATGAGTTTATTTTTAGCATTATCCTCAAGTGGGTCATTCAAATAACAATCTTCAAGTGGAGGTAAATCAAGCATATCACAAATCCTTCTAGGCATAATAGAAACACTACTATCAAGATCACATAAAGCTTTGCAATCAAAGTCATTCACTTTCATATTAATTATGGGTTCCCAACCATCTTCTTGTTTTGTAGGAATAGAAGCTTTATGTTTCATCTTTTCTTCTTTAATCTTTATGAGAGCATCAGTAATGTGTTTTGTAAAGGCCATGTTCATAGCACTAGCATTAGGACTTTTAGCAAGCTTTTGTAGGAACTTAATAACTTCAGAGATGTTACAACCATCAAGATCAAAATCAAAATTATCATCTAGAGTGGTAGAACTATTACTAGCCTCAACACTAGTGGTGGTGATAGTAGAAACACTAATGTTTCTAGCAATTTCATCTTCTCTTTCCCACTTAGCAATTAAATTCAGCTAATAGTCTAACATTTTCATCAATTCTTACTTGCATAGCATTAGTAGCTGCAAAGGGATTGTCATTAGTTTCAGGTTTAGCAGCCATTTTATTCAAAGAAGATTGACCTTTAGCCAAAGATGCTATATTTCTTTTAGCATTAGAGAGTTTTTCCTCAATAGTTTTATTGAAAGCAGTTTGTTTACTAATAAAGTCTTTAAGCATAACTTCAAGTTCAGAGGGTGCACTCCTATTATTTTTGTAGGAATTTCCATAAGCATTGCCATTGTTGGGAGGATATGGCTTATAATTGTTGTTACCAAAATTATTCCTATAAGCATTATTGCCAAAATTGTTATTTCTTATGAAGTTCACATCAACTTGCTCTTCTTGAGCAACCAAAGAGGCTAAGGGAACATTATTTGGATCAATATGGGCTCTCCCATTCACAAGCATAGACATAATAACATCAATCTTATCACTCAAGGAGGAGGTTTCTTCAACAGAATTTACCTTCTTACCTTGTGGAGCTCTCTCAGTATGCCATTCAGAGTAGTTAACCATCATATTATCCAGAAGCTTTGTTGCAACACCCAAAGTGATGGTCATAAAGGTACCTCCAGCAGCAGAGTCCAATAGGATCCTTGAAGAATAGTTCAATCCTACATAAAAGGTTTGGATGATCATCCAAGCAGTCAGTCCATGAGTGGGACAATTCTTTACCAAAGATTTCATTCTTTCCCAAGCTTGAGAAACATGTTCATTATCAGATTGTTTAAACTTCATTATTTCACTTCTCATAGATATAATCTTAGCAGGTGGATAGTATTTTCCAATGAAAGCATCTTTGCATTTAGTCCAAGAATCAATACTATTCCTAGTTAAGGAATTCAATCATTCTTTAGCTTTTCCTCTCAAAGAGAAAGGAAACAATTTTAGCTTAACCATCTATATTCCTATGCTTTTGCATCTCACAAAGTTCAACAAAATTATTTAGATGGGCAGCAGCATCTTCATTACCAATACTAGAAAATTGTTCTCTCATAACAAGATTGAGTAAAGCAGGTTTTATCTCAAAGAAAGTATCTTCAGGCACAGGTGGAGCAATAGGTGTGCTCATAAAATCATTGTTGTTGGTGCTAGTGAAGTCACACAACTCAGTGTTTTCAAGAGTAGTCATTTTTTTGTGTTTTTGAATAAGAAAGCAAACTAGTAAAACTAATTTTTTTGTGTTTTTGATAAAGAAACAAGCAAACAAGGCAAAAAGAAAGTAAGTAAAACAAAAATAACAAAGTAAAGAGATTGGTTATGAGGGACTCCCCTTGTGAAGATGTCCTTGACTCCCCGGCAACTGCGCCAGAAAAAATACTTGATGGCTCGGTGTTGATGTGGAGCTCGTTGGGGAACCCCAAGAGGAAGGTATGATGAGCACAACAGTAAGTTTTCCCTCAGTTATGAAACCAAGGTTTAATCGAGCCAGTAGGAGCAAGGAAACACCCCAAAGGTGTTGCTAGCTGAGCCTTGGCAGGGCGCACTACCGGTGCTAGTAGCAACATGGAGACCTACACAACACAACCACAGAACTTTTCCCCCAACTTGCGATGAGGTTGTCAGTCTCACCGGTTTTGCTCAAAACAAAGCATTAAACGTATTGAATGGAAGGAAGTAATAGTTTGTAGAAAGTAAACACAAAGCAGTAAACATTTTGTAGATTGAAAGTAAAAGAAAGGACCGGGGTCCATAGTTCACTAGAGGTGGCTCTCCTTAAGATAGATAACATGCTGGGTGAACAAATTACAGTGGGACAATTGACAAACATCGAGAAAGCAATACATGCATATACTCATTATCTTGGCTCCTTTGGAACTTGATTGGGCATTACAACATTATACATAGACCGCCATCCAACTACATCTATGACTAAAATAATCCACCTTCAAGTTATCATCCGAATCCCCTCCAGTATTAAGTTGCAAGCAACAGATTATTGCTTTACGAATTGCGTGTAATGTAAACAATACGATTGTTCTATGAACAAAGGATTGTTGTTTTCTCCCTAGTAGCAACAACACATCTCGTACCTTAGAGATTTCTGTCACTTCCGCAGATTACCAGAGGCATGAACCCACTATCGAGCATAAATACTAACTCTTGGAGTTGCTAGCATCTACTTGGCCAAGATAGCTACTAACAACAGAAAGCATGCAAGATAACAAATAATAAAGACATGATAGAATCAATAATCAATCTGAAATAGCATCTCAATATCCATCGGATCCCCGCAAACACAACATGCAGAATTAGAAATAGATGATCTTGATCATGAACGGATCTCACAAGATCTAGACATGAAAACACAAAGGAGGCGAACCAGCCATCTAGCTACTACATGGACCCGTAGTCCAGAGATGAACTACTCACGCATCACACCGGAGGTTGCATGATGATGAAGAAGGCCTCCAGGGTGAATTCCCCTCTCTGACAGGGTGCCGGGAAGAGCTTCATATCCCTCCCGATCTAGGGATGGCGATGACGGTGGCTACAGACTCTTTCGTGGATTTTATATCGGGTACTTAGGGTTTTGGTCCCGATTGCAATATATAGGCGGAAGGAGAGGCCGAGGGGTGCTTGGGTCAGCCATACCACCCCCTGGCGCGGGCCAGGCCTGGCCGCGTGGCCAGGTGGTGTAGCCGGCCCCCAGCCCTTCTCTGTCTCGTATTCTGGCATCAGATGTCTTCCGAAAAAATGGGCACTTTGGCTTTTGTCCCGTCCAATTCCGAGAATATTCATTTTCTAACTTTCCTAGAACCAAAAACAGCAGAAAACAGGCAGCTGGCACTGGGACTCTTGTTAATAGGTTAATCCAAGAAATCATATGAAAAGTACTCCAAAGTGTGGACAAAACACAAGAAAGTAGATAAAACCAAGCATGGAGCATCAAAAATTATAGATACATTTGCAATGTATCACAACAGCCAGGAGGAGCCTAGGAACAGTGGCCCAACCAGCCACATCAGGGGTACAGCTATGTCCCTTATCAGGAGTTCTAGCAGCTCAACCAACGCGTGGGGGAGTGAAGGCCCAAAATATATCGAGCTTGTTGGGGAACCCCAAGAGGAAGGTATGATGAGCACAGCAGCAAGTTTTCTCTTAGTTATGAAAGCAAGGTTATCGAACCAGTAGGAGCAAATAAACACCTCCAAGGTGTTGTTTCCAACTTGGAATCCTGCATAACACAACCATAGAACTTTGCTCCCAACTTACAGTGAGGTTGTCAAACTCACCGGTTTTGCTAAAAACAAAGGATTAAACGTATTGTGTGGAAGAAAGTAAAAGCTTGCAGAAAGTAAACATAAAGCAGTAAACAATTGTAGATTGATGGTAAAAGAATGGACCGGGGTCCATAGTTCACTAGTGGTGGTTCTCCTTAAGATAGATGACATGTTGGGTGAACAAATTACAGCGGGGCAATTGAAAAACATCGAGAAAGCATGCATGCATATACTAATCATCTTGACTCCTATGAGATTTGATTGGGCATTACAATATTATACATAGACCGTAATCCAACTGCTTCTATGACTAATAATCCACCTTCAGTTTATCAATCTGACATGGGTATACCATATAGGTACTCGAGTTTGGTATATACGGTCCAGATACAGCAGAAGCCCATGGCGTTGCCAAGGCCCAATGAAGATTTCGAGTGGCCCATGAACCCTTGATTGCTTGCGAGACAAGAAGAAGCTTAAGATAGAAAGTTCAAAGGGAAAACCTAATCTGTAACTGACTCAACCTGCTGCCCGAGACCTAGCCTATCTATATAAAGGCTAGGAGGGGGCAGCGAGGAAGACAATCAC
This sequence comes from Avena sativa, assembly GCA_916181665.1. Lineage (NCBI taxonomy): Eukaryota > Viridiplantae > Streptophyta > Magnoliopsida > Poales > Poaceae > Avena > Avena sativa. The sequence continues at coordinate 427,204,265 of OV702290.1, forward strand.
CACCCTAGTTTCCACAACTCTCGCCAGATTGCATCTGCGCGCCCTTGTAATCTTCGATTCCTTCGTTAATTCCAAGAGCAGACAAGCAGGAGTAGGGACCTCTACGAGGCTTGAACCTGGGTAAAACTTGCGTCCCTGTGTGCTTGTTTGCTAGCCGATTGATGCCTCTAGCGCTCCCTCCTTCTCCAAAACTCAAGTCCATAACAATGGGCATTGACGAGTTAAACTCTCGTCAATTGGCGCCGTCTGTGGGAACTGGGAGTGCTGATGTCGCAGCTTCTTCATCCCCATCAACCACGATCTACAACTCTGCAACAACGGAGATTCGCTAGCTCTTCGGTGCGTTCGACTTCACCGTCCACACGCAGGCCACTCGACCGGCTTTCGAGTCCATGGGCGATGGAACCAGTCTGAGGCTTGGGAGCTTCCGCTTCCAGGTTGGTCAGCTAGGAACACTTCGCATGCCTGACTAGCCGACGGCACCCGTGATTTCTCCAGCATCGTGGTTCCTGCTGCCAATCGGCACCCTCAGCAAGCTCAACACCTCAGCAATAGCTGGGAGTACGGACAGCGACAGCAGCCACGGATCCGATCTGGGTGATCTGGCCACTAAAGATGGAGCCTACGGCTCTGGATCTGAAAGTAGTGGGAGCAACAGCTTCCCCAACCACTTCATGTGCGCCGTCATCAATGCGGGCGACACCACCGCCAATCGCGAAAATACTGGCACCGGATCTGGCACCGGACCGCCCAACGGCAGTACGCCCAATGGTGGCATACCAGTCACGAACGGCAGCCCCACCAACGGTGGCAACGGCGCGCCCATCAACAATGGAACCGGTGGAGGACCGACACTCACGGGGAACGAGAACACCGACAAGCGCATATATATCCACCTCAATGACAACGAGTGGGCCCGTTGTCGCGATGATCTATGGGGCAATCCTCTACCCCCCAACACATCACAGGACATGATGATGGGCTACCATTGGATGCTAAAGGAGGAATTCAAGCGCCAGCAGCAGGTGATCGCAACTCGAAGCGCGCAGAAAGGCGGCGGATGAGTCGAGCCTTCGACGAGCTGGGCTCTCCTCCCACGGAGGATCCTCCTCCAAAGGCAACGAGTACGTCGCCAATAAGAGGCCATCTCGACTGGCCCACATCACCGAGCAAGAACGCGTGGAGGCCGTGAAAGTCCTCAACTTCAGCTCTATGACAGTCGACACGCGGGGCAACGTGCTCCCAAAAATGCCGCAAGCTGCGGTAACAGCGGCCACCATGTACCTCCTCAACAACCAGCCTCCGGCTGGAGTTCCGCGAGCTGCCATGCACCGATTTACGATCGTGGGCCTGGGGCTAATTGAGGCCTCCCTCGACAAAGAACCAACACCGGAGCCGAAGAAAAGTAAGGCTCTGGAAAAATACTACTCGTACTCCTCTAGTGACGACAGTCACGATCTGTCACGATGACGTCGCTCACGGTGGCATGATCGCGACTACGATGCACACGATGACCTCACGCAGTGCAAAGTCGACAAGATGCAGGCAAGACGCGCTCGTTCGACTGACTCAGAAGAAGACAAGATTGAGCTATGCGATGCCAGATGCTTCAGCAGGGCCATCAGGCAGAAGCGAATGCCGAAGGGGTTCAAACTCCCGTCGGAGAACCCAAAATTTGACGGTCTATAGGACCCGAAAATCTGGTTGGAGGACCACATCTCCTCCGTCAGACTACATGGAGGGAGTCGAAGCACGACCATGCAATGCCTGTAGCAGCAGCTGCAGGGCGCCGCTCGCGCATGGCTCAACAACCTCCCACGCGGATCCATTCGCAGCTGGAAAGACCTGGTCTACAGCTTCGTGCGCAATTTCAAAGGCACTTACAAAAGGCCCGCATCAATCGAAGAATTGAGTAGCTACCAGCAAAGGTCGGGCGAATCGCTACGCTCGTACATCTAGAGGTGGTCCATCATCAAGAACTCCACAGAAAACATCTCGGAGGACCGCGCAATCGACGCGTTCAACGGCGGCGTTCGCCGTATAGAGCTCAGGGAGGAGTTGGGCCGCTCGAAGCCCAAAATGATCGACCACCTGATGGAAATCACGAATCGATGAGCTGACGGAGAAGACTCGGTGAAAAACCACACCTACTCCGATGACAACGACGACCTCGGGCGCAGACACGACCGCCGAGGAAAACGTCGGATGCGCGTCTACGATGACCGTGACGAGGTCAATATGGTCGCAGCCGGCTACACCGACAAACGCGACGACAACCGCAACAGCGGATACCGCATTGGTGAATACCGTGACAGCGGAAAAACCACACAGGTGTGGCAACGCCGCACTCGCGAAGAGGCACTTGCAACATCTATCGAGGACAAACTGTCCGGGCCATGCAACATGCACTTCTACATTGACAAGCACGATGGCAAGAAGAAATCCAGCCACCTTCTCAAAGACTGCCACGAGTTCCTCAAACTCCACGAGGGCCTGGCCCGGATGCATCATGACGCGGTCAAATGGGGCTACGGAGCCGCCCCAGGCGTTGTGGCACATGGAGCTCCTCCACCACCGCCCGGACCACCACCACCCCCGGCCGCGCCGGTCCAACATCATGGAGGTGAACCATACCCACGAGCCATGGGCAACATGGGGATGATCCAAAAAGGGCGTCCCTCAAATCGAGTGCAGAAGGCCATCACTCGCCAAGTAAACTTGGCGATAAACTCTCCACCTTCCACCACTGAGTACCTAAGTGGAAGCGACTCCTGCATCACCGTCGACAGGTGTGACCAACCGCGCCAAGCTCCTCGTCCAGGCCACTGTCCCCTCATACTCGAGGCGCAGATTAGGGGTTTCGACATGAGTCACGTCTTCATGGACGGTGGCAGCGGCATTAAACTCATGTTCGCGAGTACCTTGCATGCGATGAGGATCCCTCTGACGTGTTTGGAAGTTTCAGACACGACCTTCCACGACATCGTCCTAGGGAAAGGCATATATCCCCTGGGCAAAATCAACCTCGACTCTGAAGTCGTCGATTGGCCTTCACAATACCATTGCATCCTTAGACGTATCGCGTTCGCAAGGTTCATGGCAGTGCCGCACTATGCCTACCCACAGATGAAAATGCCAGGTCCAAACGGCATAATCACAATCAACGGCAATTTCGAGAGGTCCGACAGCTGCGATAGGGAATTCAACAGAATCTCCGAGTCCTTCGGCATGCAGGAGGAACTCGCAAGATTAAAGGAGTCGACAGACAATAGTCTGCCTCCCCTGAGCAGGCCAAGTTCACCCGACCTGTCCTTTGACTCGTCGGTGCACACAAAGAAAGTCCAGGTCCATCCAACAGACCCGACAAAGACGACCCTCATCGCCAACAACTTGAGTTCCGCATAGGAACTCGCACTCGTCGAATTCCTCCATGAGCACTGGGAGATCTTCGCCTGGTGTCCAGCAGACATGCCAGGAGTTCCCAGGGAATTCACTGAGCACTCACTCAATGTGAATCCAGACGCAAGGCCAGTCAAGCAGACAATTCGGCAACTGCCTGAACCAAGAGCAAAAGTAGTCAGGATGGAGATCAACAGACTCCTTGACGCAAAATTCATACGCGATATCAAGGAAAGCACTTGGCTCGCTAACACAGTGCTTGTGCCCAAAAAAGACACGGATATCCTGCGGATGTGCGTGGACTTCACCTCCTTGAATAAGCACTGCCCAAAGGATCACTTCCCATTGCCGCGAATTGACCAAATCATCGACTCCATCGCGGGATGTGAGCGTCTTGGCTTCCTCGACGCCTACTCAGGCTAAAATCAGATTCGAATGAAGGAGGAGGATAAGGAGAAAATGGCGTTTACGATGCCCTTTGGTGTGTTCTACTACAACACGATGCCCTTTGGGCTAAAAAACGTAGGAGTCACCTATTAGCGGTGCATGCATGCTTGCCTCAATAATCAACTTGGTCGCAACATCCAAGTCTACATTGACGACATAGTCATCAAAACCAAAGAGGAAACCTCGCTAATCGATGATCTACGCGAGACCTTCGCCAACCTCGACCGCTACTGGATCAAGATCAATCCGGACAAATGCGCCTTCGGCGTGCCATCTGGGCAGTTACTCGGGTATCTCATCTCCGCGAGAGGGATTGAAGCAAATCTGAAGAAAATAAAGGCCATACTGGCCATGGAGAAGCCGAAGAACGTAAGAGGCGTCCAGCAGCTGGCTGGGTGAATCGTGGCGCTCAGTCGATTCATCAGTCGAATGGGCGAAAAGGTACTGCCCTTCTACCAACTTCTCCGCAAAGCTGACAAGTTCGAGTGGACAGACGAGGCGCAAGAAGCATTCGAGGACCTCAAACATTTACTATCCACCTCGCCAGTACTGGTGACTCCACGCGAAAAAGAGCCACTATTGCTCTACATCTCCGCCACCAACCAGGTGGTCAGCATGGTGCTTGTGGTAGAACGAGACAAAGAAAACAAGATCCACGGGTCCAGTGCCCAGTCTACTACCTTAGCGAGGTGCTCACGCCAACAAAACAGCGGTACCCGCACTACCAGAAGCTGGTGTATGGTGTCTTCATGACAGCCAGTCGACTGCGCCACTACTTCCAGGAGCACTCAATTGTGGTGGTAAATGACGCCCCGCTCGGGCACATACTCAACAACCCTGATGCCACCGGGCGAGTCACGCTTTGGGGAATCGAACTGTCTCCACGAGACATCACATACGAAAAGCGTGATGCAATTAAGTCGTAGGTTCTCCCTGATTTCCTCGTGCACTGGATGGAGAACCAGCTCCCCGACAAGCCAGATATGTCCTACCTCTGGACAATGCATTTCAACGGATCCAAACGAAAGGACGGAGCTGGCGCAGGTGTCATACTGACATAGCCCCAGGGAGACAAGCTGAAATACATTCTGCGAATGTAGTTCACTACATCTAACAATGAAGCTGAGTATGAGGCTCTAATCCATGGGATGCGGATGGAGAAAGCCTGTGGCGCTAAGAGGTTCATCATCTACGACGACTCCAAACTGGTGGTCAACCAAATGATGCACGAGTGCGACGCACTGAGTGACAACATGATCGCCTATCGCGACCTCTATGACACACTCGAAGGGGACTTCGACGGCTATGAGCTGCGACATGTGGGCCGCGAAAGCAATGAAGAGGCGGATCTACTCGCCAATATTGGCTCCACCTGCGCCCCCATACCACCCGGGGTATTTCTCGAGTGCATCTGCGAATGCTCCATCAAGCCAAAGGCTCCAGAAAAGAAAATCACGTCAACGGACTCGGGGGCTACGCCACCCAACGAGCCAATAACACTAGACGACCTGGAGCTCGATACAGGACTCGACGGACCAATGAGCGACATGATGATCAAGCCATCTTGGACACAACCCTACATTACATACCTACTTAGCACGACCCGACTGATGCACGGAAGATCGCGCGCTGATCCAAGGCGTTTGCCCTCATCAACAACGAATTGTACAAGCGCAGCATCACAGGAGTGCCCTAACGGTGCGTCTCCAACAGGGACGGAAGGGCCATCCTCCTCGACATCCACGAAGGCACCTGCGGGCACCATGCTGGCCGTCGCGCCCTTGTTGCCAAAGCTCTACGAGCTGGATTCTACTAGCCCACGGCCATGTGCGACGCCAAGGACATCGTCCAGTGCTGCAATGCTTGCCAGCGATTCACGGACAAACCTCACGCACCTGGCGTGGAACTCCGGCCAATACCATTGGCTTGGCCCTTCGTGCAATGGGGACTCGACATGGTTACGTTTACCTCTTGGTCGCAGTCGACAAGTTCACCAAGTGGATCGAGGCCATGCCAGTGACAAATCAATCAGGAGCCAGCGCTGTCAAGTTGTTCGAGTCCATTTTCCACCGCTTTGGATTGCCACACAGCATCATCATGGACAATGGGACGAACTTCACCTCTAAGGAGTTCCAGGAATTCTGCAAAAACCTGGGAATCAACATAAGCTATGCCTCGGTGGCTCACCCGCAGACCAATGGTCAAGTCGAAAAGGCCAAGGCCTCGTCTGTGGTAGAATCAAGAAGCGACTCCTCCGGCCACTCGAACAAGCTGCCGGATGCTGGCCAGACGAGCTGCAATCCGTACTCTGGAGCTTACGCACAACTCCAAACAGTGCCACGGGATACACCCCATTCTTCATGGTGCATGGTGTTGAAGCGGTGCTACCCGCAGAAGTACGCTAAGCCCTGCGGGTGGTTACTTATAGTGAGCAGGAGTCAACTCTTGCACTCGAAGACTCCGTCGACCTTCTTGACGAGGCACGGGAAATCGCAGCAGAGAGATCAACGATCTACCAGCAAAGCGTCTACAACTACCACAGCAGAAGGCTACGCCCCAGATCCTTCGTGGAAGGAGACTTGGTCCTGCGACTGAAGCAGCAAGGGCATCTCAAGCTCGAGTCCCCTTGGGAGGGACCTTATGTGATTACAGAAGTAATCCTAGGTGGCGCCTATCGCCTTAAAGATCTCGAGACAGGAGTCGCATACTCCAATCCCTGGAACATCGCGCAGCTGCGTTGCTTCTACCACTAGTCGTTTTTAACATTTACAAATAAGGATATTCAGCCAGGCTACTTAGCCACACATTGTACCTCATACTATTCTACGAATAAATAAAGCCAAGTGCCCCAAAACTCTGTGTTTTCCTTATTTTCCTGCAAATTTATCACTCGGGGGCTGCGCTAGCCTTTACACTTTCGTTCTACGAACAAATCGCAGTTTCCTGAGTAGCTGACACAACATTAATCGAACCCTTGATAAACACCAACCTAGTTGCAACACACCTGATAGGTTGGCAAGGTGCTGAGATAACACAAGTCAGGCTAATGAAAATGAACTACAGAGTACAAATACACTCGCAAATATAAAAGCTAGCAAGCCCTTCACATATCAATGGGTATTAATTACACCCAACATATTCATATGAACTTTACAACACTTATACAATTATGTGCAGGATACAAGTCACACTACTGCTGCAATAGAAGAACGTTCATTTGTTCCTCGAAGAAATCGACAATTTCTTTTGCTGGGTGATCAACCGCTTGGTAGTGCGGAACCATGTCCCAGGTTATACCTTCTGGCGGAGGCGGCGGCCTAGTGGTAACGGCTGCAACATCTACATCCGGCCTATGCAGTCGCACGAGCGACAACGCAGCCTTCGCACCAGCTACTAGCTGCTGCCGCACACACTCGCGAACCACACTCAAATCTTGGAACTTTGCCAGAAGAGCCAACAGGCTTGAAGGGACGACATCCAGCGGAAGCATCGTTTGGTAAATATGCCTAAGGCACGACTGTGCCTTCCTCAAAAAATGAAGCACTCGAGAAGCACGATCCTGCAGGGTCGCAAGCGCGATCGCATGATCATGATCCACCCAAAAGTACCCACTCGCCTGCAGTTGCTCCTGAGTCAGGTCATTCATTCGAATGGCAATCCGGTCCTTCTCATCCTGCAGATGACGAGCACTAACAACTACACCAAGTAAAAGGGCAAAGTATGAAGACAAGGCATCGCCGCGACTGACTAAAGAAAAGATGAGAGGGCAGAAAGCTAACATTTGAACTGCTCACTCAGCTACACCACCTCCTCCAAGAGATACTTCTCACGAGCGGTGGCCTTCTCCGCCTTCGACTTCCATACATCTGCGCTACCGCGGAGGATGGGCAACTTACGCTCCAATTGCTTAATATGATCACGCAGTCGCGAAAGCAAAGTTAACTCCTCCACCTTTGAGCGTGGCTGCGCCAAGGTTTCATCGGTGGGTGGAGGATCATGAGGACCACTCGAAGGACCACTCGACGTACCCTATCACAAACCAAGAAAGCGCAAATAAGGGACCAAGAATACATTGATAAGAGGCACGAATGCATTCAAGCACGGCAAAGTCTCGACAGGGACACTCCCATAAAAGCATAGTCTTAGCAAAAGGGAAGTACAGCTATTACATATGCAGACTAAGGAGCATTTTGCTTCTTCGACTTGGACTTTGGCTTCGGGGGCTTCATCGCATCCGTGGCAGTCTCCGATGCCGCGGATTTGCTGGTGGAAGCCCTAGATGTCGTGGCCTTCACCGCCTTCGCTCGCTGCCGCTCCTTAGAATACTTGGCGATTGTCTCGATAAGCTGATGACCATATGTAGCGCAACTACCAGCAAAGGGAGCAAACACTACCTGCTGGCCTCCGGCATCGAAAGGCATCGCCTCGGAAACAGCGGCGGGGTTCATCTCCACGCCATGGGCTTGCACCATCGCGAGTGCCATGGTGGCGCTGACGGAACACTACGAGTTTCTGAAGTCCGTGGGAATACCTCCAGCGTGGGATTCTACTAGGTCTCCAAGGTTGTTGATCAGCCCGGCCCTGGGAGTTAAATCCTCGCGGATGCGACTGAGCACATCCTTGGCCTTCCCCAGCGTCTCCTGGAGGGAAACACCGTGGTCTTCGACTGCAGCAATGGCGCCTGCCAATGCATCCGCGTGACACAGAGACTGGGCGTCAAAGCTCAGGGCGCTGGCATCTGCGTACTCAAAAGTGTTGGTACAACTACCGCATGTCAAAGCAAAAGAACAATGCAAAATCCAGCCAAAAGAATACCTGAGAGGGACTTGGCAATCGAGAAAAGTTGCTCCTCGAACAACTTCTCCCTCTCAGAAGTGGAGACACGGAGATCCTCCTCTCGCTTTCATGACTCCTCTAGAGTTGTGATTGCTTCGTCGCGATTATTCATCGCCGCGGGAAGCATCTTCTCGAGTGTAGCAGCACGATGAAGTAGTTCATTGTGCTCAACTACAACGCACAGGGTGTATCATCAATTGAATTCATAAAATTCACAAAGACAAAGATGAAGTCAAAACTCACCTTCGACAACACGATGGCGATTGTCCAGCAGAGCGTGTTGCCGACCCATGACAAGTACTTGCTCCGCCAAGCGAGCAGCTTCCTTCATGATGAGCTGCCACAGAAGAAAACAAAGGATCAGCAAACAACACCAAGTATAAATTCAACTGCCAAAACAACAAAAGGACGCTTACGTGATCCTCTAGAGACTCTGAAGATGACTGCCGTGCAGTCATCCGGGCAACCATCTGGTGTTCCCCAGCATGCGGGGAACTCGACGAATTGTGCCCGGAGTGGGCCGCCAATGGAGGAGAAGAATACCGTTCGGCCACTTCCTTATCCTTGGAGTCTGCGACTCCGGACTCCTTCACAAATTGGACGTCATCAGAAGACGACGACGCCGCTCGGCTACAAAACACATCAAACAAAAACTTCAGGGAAAAAGTAACTCCAAAAAGAAACCAAAACGAGGGCGCATACAGAACTTACCAGCTAAATTTATCAAGGTCGAAGGATTGCTCCTCTAACTCTGACGACTCCTTCTGCAGTCACAGCTTCTTCCGGGCAGGAGGATCCATGGAGCGCACATGAATGGCGGGGATTGAATCCTCTTCAACAATAGAAGGGCCTTCCGGCGTTGTCGGCGACGAGGCATCCGAGTCCTTGCTGCGGGAACGCTTGCGAGTGTCCTAGTCGCTGGACTCAAGGGCTCCCTCCTCCTCTTCAATTGGGACGGTCGACTCCGACTTGTCCTCTTCATCCACTTTGTGAGGGATAACCCCTTCAGGACGAGGGGGAAAATTGGGAAACACCTTCTAGTCCTGCATTCAGAAGATACAACATTATATATCAAAGCATCATAAAAGGCAATCGAAAACGGAAACTACTTCACAATATAGTTCTACCTCAGTAGGAGGGTTAGAGGCGTCGAAAGGAGGCACGACTGGTTCGCCTAGGAGAACCTCCTTGGTGGTGTATTTGGTCACCAGTCGCACCCTCTTATCAACCTCACCCGCAGAAATGCCCTTGATAGACATGCGAGTGACATCATCAACACCGGTCCAGCGGAACATAGGGTGCACTCTGGCCTGCAGAAGCTGGACGCAGCGGCGTAACCAGGTGCGAATGAGGTCGGCGCCACCTTCTTCCTTGCCTATGTGGTTTTCGAAGTCGTAGATGCGCTTATACAACACTTATGTTTCCTCGGACTCGTCGGGCATAATGACATTCTTCCAGGAGCGCCTCCTCTTGCAAGTCGCCGCGGGATCAAAGGGCACGAGTCCGTAGTGTTCTCCGTCGGCCTTCTGGTCGCGGATGTAGAACCACTTGTCCCTCCACCCTTGGACGGATGCGGTGAGCTTGTTGGAAAAATAGGTAACAGAGGAGTCGACGTGGATCCCGTAGCCTCCTACATCATAGACTACGGACCGGACACCGACTGGCGTTTCAGCTTAAAAAGCCTCTTGAAGAGGCCAAAGTGTGGATCGATTCCGAGCTAGCACTCGCAAAGAGTAATGAAGTAGGAGATATGGAGAATGGAATTTGGGGACATCTGGTGAAGCTGGAGCCCATAGAAACAAAGGGGACCGCGACAAAACAGATGCAGAGGGAGAGAAAGACCTCGGATGATGAACGCAAGGAACATCACCCAGAAACCTGGAGGAGGACAAGGGATTACCTCCTCACCGGGCACTCGTGAATCGTCTTCCGCGGGAGGAAGAACTCCATCTCGACGATGAAGATGCAGTTCAGCGGGCTTGATGATGGACGCCCGCCAGGCGCCATTGGTGATGCGGGTACCCGCACCCTTCTACTTCCCAGCGCCGGCGGCGCTGGTGCCCATAGTGGTTGTGCCGCCCTTCTTCTTGGCGGCGACAATGGTGGCCACGGATCCAGCAGTGACGCCTCCCTTCTTCTTGCCCATCTTCTGATGGTGGTGTGAACGGAGGAAGTAACTAGGGAAGACACAAAGCTGGTCCAGTGCCGCAAAGAGGAAGTGCGCAAGGAAGCAGAGAGCAACAGCAATGGCGATGGAGGCACGAGCAAAGAAGACAGATGGGAAAATTACCGCAGCTGCGCTGCTACTTAACCTCCTCGCAGATACCATCCAACGGCCAGCAGAAACCCTACTACACGCGTGGCGCACATCACCATCGACACATGGTGAAGTTGAAGCACAAACCTTCCCCCCACTATTCCCATTACGTACGAAAATCGAGGAGACGCAGTTAAAACTAAAGATTACGCATGGCCGGTCAAATCGAAGTCAGAAAGTGGGATCCACCACTCGTCACGTCCTGTCAAAGCCAGTCACGTGGGCAACCGAGGTCATCACATCGTCAGCACTGACGTCATTAATTCCAGCAGCAGAAGATTTCGACTACTTTAGTCCTTGCTCGAGTCTTCGACTCAACCAAGCACTCGGGGGCTACTCCTAACAGGAGCGCTGGCCGCGCACCCGAAAGATTTTTTATGTAGGTATACACGATAAACCCTTCACTCGAATCATCGATTCGACTATGAACTGCGGGTTGCTCCCATAGGGAGCGTTGAAAGCATATTCGACTGAAACAAGCAACAAAAGACAACAGCAGTCGCAAATGTTTTTTAGTCACCACTCGAGTCTACGACTCGAGTAGGCACTCGGGGGCTACTCCCATAGGGAGCGCTGGTCGTGCACCCTATGATTATTTTGCTGGTACATCGTACCGTGTGTTGATAACATCCATACTTGAATGCTATGGTGAATCTGCCTCATATTTTCCCTACAAAGAGACTACGTCTCCTGGGCCACCCGAATCATCTCTGTGATGACAAAAAATTCGGATGTCGCGCTTTCAGCGTGAAGATAAGACCTGGCAACGCATCTGCTGTGCACTACCAGAAATATATCTGTACCTACATGTGCGATGAACATGCCTTGACGGACGCGTCGAGTGCTCACACTTATACACTGGAATTCGACTCCTGTAAGACCTCCGCGGCCTGAGTCGAATTACGCCAGCACTTTTCCGAATTCGTGTCCGGGGACTCGAGTTTGAGTAGATTGTGTTGATTTGCCCTAAGGCAGTTAACTGATACGATACATCGGATAAATCAGGAATGTATATCAACAATCCCTATGACACAAACAGAACACTCGAAAAATGCTCAGTCATGCACGCGAAAGACTTTATAAAGTCCCCAGTCGAATCTGCGATTCCACTGGACACTCGGGGGCTACTGACATGGGTATACCCTACAGGTAGTCGAGTTTGGTATATACAGTCCAGATATGGCAAAAGCCTACAGCGTTGCCAAGGCCCAATGAAGAATTTGAGTGGCCCATGGACTCTTGATTGTTTGCGAGACAAGAAGAAGCTTAAGATAGAAAGTTCAAAGGGAAAAACCTAATCTGTAACCAACTCAACCTGCTACCCGAGACCTAGCCTATCTATATAAAGGCTAGGAGGGGCGGCGAGGAAGACAATCACCACCCTAGTTTCCACAACTCTTGCCAGATTGCATCTGCGCCCTTCTAATCTTTGATTCCTTTGTTAATTCTAAGAGCAGACAAGCAGGAGTAGGGACCTCTACGAGGCCTAAACCTGGGTAAAACTTGCATCCTTGTGTGCTTGTTTGCTAGCCGGTTGATGCCTCCAGCACTCCCTCCTTCTCCAAAACCCAAGTCCATAACAATGGGCATTGACGAGTTAAACCCTCCTCACAATCCGAACCCCCTCCAGTATTAAGTTGCAAGCAACAAATAATTGCATTACGCATTGCGTGTAAAGTAAACAATCTGATTGTTCCATGAACAAAGGATTGCTGTTTTCTCCCTAGTAGCAATAGCACATCTAGTACCTTAGAGATTTCGGTCACTTCCCAGATTACTAGAGGCATGAACCCACTATCGAGCATAAATACTCCCTCTTGGAGTAGCATCTACTCGGCCAAGATATCTACTAACAACGGAGAGCATGCAAGGTCACAAATAACAAAGACATGATAGAATCAATAATCAATCTGAAATAGCATCTCAATATCCATCGGATCCCTGCAAACACAACATGTAGGATTAGAAATAGATGATCTTGATCATGAACGGAGCTCACAAGATCTAGACATGATAGCACAAAGGAGAAGAACCAACCATCTAGCTACTACATGGACCCGTAGTCCAAGGATGAACTACTCACGCATCGCACCGGAGGCTTGCATGGTGATGAAGAAGGCCTCCAGGGTGAGTTCTCCCCTCCGGCAGGGTGCTGGGAAGAGCTTCCGATCCCTCCCGATCTAGGGATGGAGATGACGGCGGCTACAGTCTCTTTCGTGGAATTTTGATCGGGTACTTAGGGTTTCTGTATCGGAGGCATCTTATAGGCAAAAGGGGAGGCCGAGGGGGTGCCCTAGGCAGCCACACCACCCCCTGGCGCGGGCCAGGCCTGGCCGCGTGGCCAGGTGGTGTGGGCGGCCCTGGCCCCTCCCCGTCTTGTATTCTGGCTCCGTGTCCCCAGGGGTGAAATATTGACTTTGGCTTTTGTCTCGTCCAATTCCGAGAATATTAATTTTCTAACTTTCCTGGAACAAAAAACAGTAGAAAATAGGCAGCTGGCACTGTGGCATCTTGTTAATAGGTTAGTCCAAGAAAGTGTATAAAAAGTACTCCAAAGTGTGGACAAAACATAAGAAAGTAGATATAAAACAAGCATGGAACATCAAAAAATATAGATACGTTTGCAAGGTATCAACATCCCCAAGCTTAACTCCTGCTCGTCCTCGAGTAGATAAGTGATAAAAAGAAAGAATAATTTTTGACACGACATGCACCATTATAAACTTGATCAAAGTATTTGTAAAACATTAATAGCTGGGATAATAGTACTTCAACATAGCATGAAAGATAAAGTTCTAAAAATAAGACATAGCAACTATATTGTAACAAGAAAAGGCACAAACAAAAGATTCATGAATAACAATGCTTTGCAATACGTTTGTTTGTCTCACATAAAGAAAACATAGCATAGTGGCATTCAGCTTGTCCCTCATAGAGTAGCAAACATAAATGCATAGGACACCTTCAAAGTTTATAAGGGTGACTAGATACAAATAGTTTAAGAACAAGCAATATCAAAGTTATGCATCAATCAACAAGTCTTGGGACAATGCACATTAAACTAAGAATGGCCACTATGCTCTCTCAATAGGTGCATAAAGATAGAAGGTGGAGACTCAACATAAAAGTAAAAGAAAGTCCTTCATAGAAGGAAGCAGGGATTCAAGTTTCATAAAGAGCTTCCAAAAATTATGGTACTTATTAGCTTTCAGCTCTCATTTCCCCTATCATAAGCATGTTGAAGTGATTAAGGTTAAAGTGAACAAACTATGGAGTATATGCTTAACAAAGTATAAGTTGGAAATCTCATGTCCCTTGAATACGAGGGCCGCTCCTCATGCTACTCAAGTTTAGTTACCGGTAAGTTCTTGTTAGAGTAAGTACATGTGTATCATAGAGAACTGCCAACGGGGTACCCCTTGCCTCATGATACAGAAGAATCCCCATATCAAAATGACAAGGCAAGCAGACAATGAGCATCTCAGCAATCTTCTTATTTACCATGGAAAATGGTGCTTTTTTCTCTTTCCTCTTTTCTCATCTCTTTTTTTTCTTTTTTTTCTCAATCTCTATCTCTTTTTTTATAAGAAGAATGCTTCATAGATTGCACATTATGGTTACGCTGCAGGTTTCCACCATGATTAGGCATGGATTAGACCAGTGGCCTAGGCGTTTCTCTAACACACATACATAACTCCATGGACTTACAAGCTCCCCTTTCATTTCACACCGAAGACATCCATAGACAAAAGAGCATGATATCAACTAGGCACAATGTACAAGTGCAACGTTGAAAGCGTTCCCCATGATAGCATGGTTCTGCTAATCCCCAACATATAAGTGCAAGCATATACAACATAGATGACACAATGGTTCAAGTTTATTAGGGGCAAGAAAAGTAAAGTGTGCCATCAAGTTCGCGAGAGCATTAATCACTAGTTTTCTCATAACAAGTTTAATTCAGAAGGTAGATAAAAACATGAATATACTTGGAAAAGGAAATGCTAATAGGTAGGTATGGTGGACTCTTTGGAATAACTTGGTTTTATTTGGAGTTGGATGGATGAGTGGAACTCATATTTGGTTATGGAGGCTAGAAAAAGACTGGGAGCAACCAACTAAGAGAGAAATAATGGCCATAATCATGCAAAGCGACAAAACATCATTAATTAAAGCATAAAGTGATATTACAAGTCGAAACCCAAAGGATCATAAAGGCTATGGTGACTTGGGATAGTCTTAACATGGTGTGAGCATGCGTCAAGTCAACCCAAATAAAGCATCAAAGGAGAATATCACAATACTATGCTTTAATATGCTAAAACAACGCATGATTCTTTCAAGGCACATTAATCAATCTCAATTGTTTATAACATGTCATGCTACAGAAAAAACCACTAAGCATAAATCAAAAATAATATCAATCATGACATGACAAAGCATAGGCCACAGTCAAAAACAAGCTCCTTTTTACCACTTAAGCATGAACTTTTCCTACTCTTTTCCAATCCAAACCAAACTTATTTGAAAACTAATGTATGAATGAGGGGGTCCAACCAATTTATTCAAGCAAACTAAGAAAACCAAGAAAACTAAAACCAAAAACAAAAACAAAGACGCTCCAAGAACAACACAACTGTACATGAAACAATAAAAATGAAGTGTTTGGAAGAACCTGAGATTTTTTATTGATGAACAAGGGGATGCCTTGGGCATCCCCAAGCTTTGACGCTTGTACTTCTTGGATATTTCTTGGGATGACACAGGGTGTCATCCCCAAGCTTGAGCTTTAGTCCATTCTTCATATCATTACATCATTCTCTCCTTACACCTGAAATTTTTCGTTCATACAAAACTTCACACAATCTTTATTAGCAACATTAGTGCACTCAAGATAATAAGTCTTTTGGTTCAGTTTCAACACCAATAAAACTTCCATTAAAACACAAAATACTGTAGCACTTCCCTTGAAAAGCTCAATTCCCTAAAGAGAACCCAAAAAGGAACCAACAAGAAGCAAATGCAAATAATGGCAGAAATCTGTCAAAACATACCAGCAGGTAAAAATCAGTTTTTTCGAAGATCTTCTGTTGCTCAAATCGAGAAGTGTTGAACTAACGAAAGTTAGATAACAACCTGGGACAGAAGCACAAAAATTCACGCCTCTAAAAGCCGTATAGACATTTTACACGAATTTTTACAGTGAAGCACAAAGATCTGTTTCGGGACAGCAACTTTCCCAAGCATTACTTATCTCTCATTAGAGGTTACTCTTGGCACAAAAATCAAATAAAAAGGATAAGGAGCAGTTATTACAGAGGTAATAACTTCCAATACTCATCTAAAACTTTTGGGTTATCTCCCAATAAGTACTTTTCTTTAACGCCGAAAATTAGGCATAAGAAGCAAGAAAAAGAATCAACCGTTCTCAAATGAAGAAGCATTAAGAGCAAATTTTGTTTTCATAGGAGAGGCAAAAGGAACCTTCTCTCTCTTCTTAGGGAAGTGTTCTATACCTTTCTTGAGTGGGAGTTGATATTTAATGGTGCCTTCTTTCATATCAATAATGGCACCAACAGTTCTAAGAAAAGGTCTTCCCAAAGTAATAGGAAAAGAAGCATTGCATTCAACATCCAAAACATAGAAATCAACAGGGACATAGGCATTGTTAACCATAATAAGAACATCATTAATACTCCCCATGAGTTTCTTTTTAGCATTATCAAGTGGGACATTTTAATAATAATCTTCCAATGGTGGCAAATCAAGCATATCATAAATCCTTCTAGGCATAATAGAAACACTACTATCAAGATCACATAAAGCTTTGAAATCAAAATAATTCACTTTCATATTAATGATGGGTTCCCAACCATCTTCTAGTTTCATAGGAATATAAGATTTATGTTTCATTTTTTCTTCTTTAATTTTTATGAGAGCATTAGTAAAGTGTTTTGTAAAGGCCATATTCATAGTACTAGCATTAGGACTTTTAGTAAGCTTTTGTAGGAACTTAATTACTTCAGAGATATTGCAACCATCAAGATCAAAATCATAATTATCATCTAAAGTAGTAGAGCTATTACTAGATTCAACACTAGTGGTAGTGATAGTAGAAACACTAATATTTCTAGAAATTTCATCTTCTCTTTCCCACTTAGCATGCAATTCAGCTAATAGTCTATCATTCTCATCAATTCTAACTTGTATGGCATTAGTAGCAGCAAAGGGATTTTCAATAGTTTCAAGTTTAGCAGCCATTTTATTAAAAGAAGATTGTGCTTCAGCCAATGATGCTATATTTATTTCAGCATTAGAGAGTTTTTCCTCAATAGTTTTATTGAAAGCAATTTGTTTACTAATAAAATCTTTAAGCATAACTTCAAGTTCAGAGGGAGCACTCCTATTATTGTTGTAGGAATTTCCATAAGCATTACCATTATTGGGAGGATAAGGCCTATAGTTGTTATTACCAAAATTATTCCTATAGGCATTGTTGCTAAAATTATTATTTCTTATAAAGTTCACATCAACTTGCTCTTCTTGAGCAACCAAAGAGGATAAGGGAACATGATTTGGATCAATATGAGCTTTCCCATTAACAAGCATAGACATAATAATATCAATTTTATCACTCAAGGAGGAGGTTTCTTCAACAAAATTTACCTTCTTACCTTGTGGAGCTCTCTCGGCATGCCATTCAGAATAGATAACCATCATATTATCTAGAAGCTTTGTTGCAGCACCCAAAGTAATGGTCATAAAGGTACCTCTAGCAGCAGAATCCAGTAGATTTCTTGAAGAATAATTCAATCATGCATAAAAGGTTTGGATAATCATCCAAGCAGTCAGTCCATGAGTGGGACAATTCTTTACCAAAGATTTCATTCTTTCCCAAGCTTGAGCAACATGTTCATTATCAGATTGTTTAAACTTCATTATTTCACTTCTCATAGATATAATCTTAGCAGGAGGATAGTATTTTCCAATGAAAGCATCTTTGCATTTAGTCCAAGAATCAATACTATTTCTATCTAAGGATTGCAACCATTCTTTAGCTTTTCCTCTCAAAGAGAAAGGAAACAATTTAAGATTAATAATACCCCCATATATATCCCTATGCTTTTGCATCTCACAAAGTTCAACAAAGTTATTTAGATGATCAGCAGCATCTTCAGTACCAGTACCAAAAAATTGTTCTCTCATAACAAGATTGAGTAAAGCAGGTTTAATTTGAAAGAAAGTAGCTTCAGGAACATGCGGAGCAATAGGTGTGCACATGAAATCATTGTTGTTGGTGCTAGTGAAGTCACACAACTTAGTGTTTTCAAGAGTAGTCATTTTTGTGTTTTTAATAAAGAAAGCAAACTAGTACAACTAATGTTTTTGTGTTTTTGATAAAGAAACAAGCAAACAAAGCAAAAATAAACTAAGCAAAACAAAAATAACAAAGTAAAGAGATTGGTTATGAGGGACTCCCCTTGTGAAGATGTCCTTGACTCCGCGGCAACGGTGCCAGAAAAAGTGCTTGATGACCCAAATTATATCGAGCTTGTTGGGGAACCCCAAGAGGAAGGTATGATGAGCACAGCATCAAGTTTTCCCTCAGTTATGAAACCAAGGTTATCAAACAAGTAGGAGCAAGGAAACACCTCCAAGGTGTTGTTTCCAACTTGGAATCCTGCACAACACAACCATGGAACTTTGCCCCCAACTTATAGTGAGGTTGTCAATCTCACCGGTTTTGCTGAAAACAAAGGATTAAATGTATTGTGTGGAAGAAAGTAAAAGCTTGCAGAAAGTAAACAGAAAGTAGTAAACAGTTGTAGATTGATGGTAAAAGAAAGGACCGGGGTCCATAGTTCACTAGTGGTGGTTCTCCTTAAGATAGATGACATGTTAGTTGAACAAATTACAGCGGGGCAATTGATAAACATCGAGAAATCATGCATTCCTATACTAATCATCTTGAATCCTATGAAATTTGATTCGGCATTACAACATTATACATAGACCGTAATTAAACTGCATCTATGACTAATAATCCACCTTCAGTTTAGCAATCTGAACCCCCTCTAGTATTAAGTTGCAAGCAACAGATAATTGCATTACGCATTGTGTGTAAAGTAAACAATACGATTGTTCCATGAACAAAGCATTGCTGTTTTTCTCCCTAGTAGCAACAACACGTCTAGTACCTTAGAGATTTCTGTCACTTCCCTAGATTACTAGAGGCATGAACCCACTATCGAGCATAAATACTCCCTCTTGGAGTTGCTAGCATCTACTCAGCCAAGATATCTACTAACAACAGAGAGAATGAAGATCACAAATAACAAAGACAATATAGAATCAATAATCAATGTGAAATAGCATCTCAATATCCATTGGATCCCCACAAACACAACATGTAGGATTACAAATAGATGATCTTGATCATGAACGGAGCTCACAAGATCTAGACATGATATCACAAAGGAGAAGAACCAACCATCTAGCTACTACATGGACCCGTAGTCCAAGGATGAACTACTCACGCATCACACCGGAGGCTTGCATGGTGATGAAGAAGGCCTCAAGGGTGAATTCTCCCCTCCGGCAGGGTGTGATACGTCCATAACGTATCTATAATTTTTGGTGGTTTTATGCTAATAATATGCTTTTGACACTCCTTTTTGTATAAAGTTTATGATTTATTTGGACTAACCTACTAATAGTTGCAAAAGTGCACAATGTTCTTGTTTTACACTTTGATGTGTAGGAATTAGCAAGAATACAAGTGGAAACATTGTTGGAGTCAAATTGGGATTTTTCTAGAAATCTGTCTCAGAACTCTTTTTGAAGATGGTCACGTTTCGGGTCGAAGACGGCATCAAACGGAAAACTCATCAACTACAAAGTTGTTGGAAATTTCGTGACGAATGATTTGGACATAAAATTTAGCTGATTCCGAATCCGGACGGGCCTGCTAGGCCCGATTTACTACAGCCCAAGATGGGGTGACGGGAATCCGAGAAGGGAGGAAACCTAATTCGCCAAGGACACCTCCACCCACGAATTTGCAGCCGCGAAAGCCATGTTTTTGCCTCCCCAATGGATCCCATCTCATCTCCATGGGGGAGGGCTGCCAATAAGCCATGAAGGAAGGGGCTAAGGGGCGGTGCTCCCCCATGATACCAGCGGCGGGGAAGGAGTCCCCCGCACCGCTGCTGCCGCCCTCTTCACCATCTTCACCACCATCTCCATCACCTAATCCTCCTAGTATGCAGTGGTTCATCCTCCCACACACCTCTGTACCGTCCTATGTAACACATGATATTTTATGCTATAAGTTATAATCCTATGATCTATGTCATGTTTGTGTAGTTTTGTTCTTAGATTGAATGGTTGAACGTCTTTGGTTCATTAGAGTTGTATGTTGATATGGTACAGTCTTTTGGTGTCCATTATATTTGTGCGCGCATGGATTAAAGATCATAGGGTTTGTAGTATGTGTAAAAGGAAGGGGGAGTTCTGCCGGTGTGACAGAAACCTGAGGACGCGAACCGGAATGTTGCACGTATGGGAGTAAGAGGACCATTAAACTTAAGGCTATGGTTGGGGAAACCTTAATGCATTGTTAGTAGTTACGGATGTTTGCTAACAATCCAATCATATAGTACATGTAATTCCAAGTAGTGAAGCGCATGTATATTTAGCCTCTCCCACATAGAAAACTGCATCGAAGACAATGAACCCGACCTATGCGCTTTTTAAACTTGGACAAAGCCACCACAATTACCACCACTATTCCAGACTCATGGTTCTGTTAGTTTAGTGTATTTTATTGCTGCAGCAACTAGCATTACTTTCTTGTTATTTATTATCATGCAAAGCTATCTCTAGTACTCGTATTGTTGCTCTAATTTATTTCTTAGATAATGCAAATGTTTAGTGTGCGTAGAGTTGTATCAATGGTTGATAGAACTTGAGAAAACATTTATCCTACCTTTAACTCCTCGTTGGGTTCGACACTCTTACTTATCAAAAAGGCTACACATGATCCCCTATACTTGTGGGTTATCAGGGTGCCGGGAAGAGCTTTAGATCCCTCCCGATCTAGGGATGGATATGACGGCGGCTACAGACTCTTTCGTGGAATTTTGAACGGGTACATAGGATTTCTGTATCAGACGCATCTTATAGGCGAAAGGGGAGGCCGAGGGGGTGCCTTAGGCAGCCACACCACCCCCTGGCGCAGGCCAGGCCTGGCCGCTCGGCCAGGTGGTGTGGGCGGCCCCTGGCCCCTCGCCGTCTCGTATTCTGGCTCCGTGTCCCCCTCGGTGAAATATTGACTTTGGATTTTGTCCCGTCCAATTCCGAGAATATTCATTTTCTGACTTTCCTGGAACCAAGAACAGCAGAAAACAGACAGTTGGCATTGTGGCATCTTGTTAATAGGTTAGTCCAAGAAAGTGTATAAAAATTACTCCAAAGTGTGGACAAAACATAAGAAAGTAGATATAAAACAAGCATGGAACATCAAAAATTATAGATACGTTTGCAACGTATCAGGGAGATCGACCACACTCTTCAGGATGTGAATGAAGATGTGAACACTTTGACTCACAACTTCAGTCACTTCATGACCCACTTCCCCGATGATGATTGGACTCAACACGCCGATCTCATTGGGGAACCCCAAGAGGAAGGTATGATGAGCACAGCAGCAAGTTTTCCCTCAGTTATGAAACCAAGGTTATCGAACTAGTAGGATCAAGGAAACACCTCCAAGGTGTTGTTTCCAACATGGAATCCTGCACAACACAATCACAGAACTTTGCCCCCAACTTACACTGAGGTTGTCAATCTCACCGATTTTGCTGAAAACAAAGGATTAAACGTATTGTGTGGAAGATAATAATTGCTTGCAGAAAGTAAACATAAAATAGTAAATAGTAGATTGTAGATTGATGGTAAAATAATGGACCGGGGTCCATAGTTCACTAGAGGTGATTCTCCTTAAGATAGATGACATGTTGGGTGAACAAATTACAGCGAGGAAATTGAGAAATACCGAGAAAGCATACATGCATATACTAATCATATTGACTCCTATGAGATTTGACTGGGCATTACAAAATTATACATAGAGCGTAATCCAACTGCATCTATGACTAATAATCCACCTTCAAGTTATCATCCGAACACCCTCCAGTATTAAGTTGCAAGCAACAGATAATTGCATTAAGCAAAGTGTGTAAAGTAAACAATATGATTGTTCTATGAACAAAGGATTGTCGTTTTCTCCCTAGTAGGAACAACACATCTAGTACCTTAGAGATTTCTGTCACTTCCCCAGATTCCTAGAGGCATGAACCCACTATCGAGCATAAATACTCCCTCTTGGAGTTGCTAGCATCTACTCGGCCAAGATAGCTACTAACAACGGAAAGCATGCAAGATCACAAATAACATAGACATGATAGAATCAATAATCAATCTGAAATAGCATCTAAATATCCATCGGATCCCCGCAAACACAACATGTATGATTACAAATAGATGATCTTGATCATGAACATAGCTCATAAGATCTATACATGGTAGCACAAAGGAGAAGAACCAACTATCTAGCTACTACATGGACCCATAGTCCAGGGATGAACTACTCACACATCACACTGGAGGCAGTCATGGTGATGAAGAACGCCTCCTGGGTGATCTCTTCCCTCCGACAGGGTGCCGGGAAGAGCTTCAGATCCCTCCCGATCTAGGGATGGAGATGGCAGCGACTACAGACTCTTTCGTCGAATTTTGATTACGGTCCTTAGGGTTTTTGTCCTGGAGGCAATATATAGGTGAAGGGGCAAGGTCAGTGGAGTACCAGGGGGCCCACACCCCCTGGTGGCATGACTTGGGCTGGCCGCGCTGGCTCCCCTCTTTGTCTCCCCTCCGGACTCCGTATTCCTTCTGGCGAAATAGTGACTTGGGCTTTTGTCCGGTCCAATTCCGAGAATATTTCCTTACTAACTTTTCTAAAATGAAAAACAGTAGAAAATAGGCAACTGGCACTATGGCATATTGTTAATAGGTTAGTTCCAGAAAATGTGTAAAAATACTCCAAAGTGTGGACAAAACATAAGAAAGTAGATATAAAACAAGCATGGAACATCAAAAATTATAGATACATTTGCAACGTATCACCCGACTTCTACCAGTAGTACCCGCACCAGCCGCCAAATGACGGCAACAACTGAGCCTAGCAATAGCCTAAGATTGGAGGAGGTTTGAAAACCTCCAAACTTTGCATTCATATTTTTATTTATTCTTTTGATTTATTTTGTCAAAAATTGCAAGTTTATTTTCAGTTTTTCATTCATAAATCAAAAATACAAAAAAAATTAGTGGTAATTTTATTTGCAAGATTGTTTCTTTGTTTGTCACGGAGATTGCTTAATTTCAGGTGATTTGGCAATATGAAAATATAGGAGAGGTTCGACTCGAATACAAGAACGAAGCAAGCAAGAGGAGGTATCACATTCCTTTCATCACACTCTTTGCAACCTTAAATTTATCCTACAATTATTTATTTACTTGCACTGGAGTCACTCCCCACTTAGCTTGTTAGCCTACAAATTATATTCCTTTGCTAGTGTCTCCTTTTTAGCTTTGAAACAATGAGCAATGGACTTGGTTAAAATGCTTCCTACATTTTTACAACAAGAAAAAGCATCTGAAAGATGACTTGAGTCCATGCTTAGCTCAAAGAATTTGATTTTAGAGCTACTCCATCCCATTTGAGCTTAATATAAATAGACTCGATAGTACCCTTGATTGAAATTGTTTGATTAAATGGATTCTTTGAAGTAGTAGAAATTATGCCACTACTTTTTCTAATAATTATCGTAAGATATTGCTTTACGCGTGTCATTACAACTATGTCGTGCTCCATGGGGAACTATTAACTCCGCTGGCCAACAAACAATCTAAATATGGGAAACCACTTGATTTCGGCTATTGAGTTATGTAAACGTCTGTAGCAGCAATGCTAGGACGTGTAAAAAATTTAGTCTCCTCATGATTTCACATTCCAAGTGAATTTCTAGTACTCCTCTGTCCTATTATTTCTCAACATCATTTATTGGCATGGTCACGAGTGCACAACACAACCCCAATTAACATGTTAAAAATAGTGTCATGATTTCTCTATGAAAGAGCTGAAGTTTTTGAAAGACAAGAGAAAGAAAAAAGTTCTTTGAGAGTCTTGAAATTTTGACATGGGAGTAGATGAGGTGTTCTTAAATTAAATGTTTTGATTCCAACTTGAGTACTCTTAATTGGTTAAATGAACAAGAACAAAAAGTTTTTATCTCTCAACAAAGAGAGGCACCAAAAGAATTTGTCTCACCTTCCTAGCTAAAATTTCGACACTTGCTTAGGCATATGATTTATTTGCTAATAAGATATACGTGGTTAGGAAGTGGACTCAGTGTAATCTTGTTAATACTTGTATGATCATATTTAAGATTGCAGGAATTGTGAAGAAAAGAATTTGACACCAATTCAAACTTGTGAGTTCCTTTATTTTCAGTCTCGAATCCCTCCTATTCTTCCTTATTTCCTTGTGACTCGAGGGCGAGCAACATCTAAGCTTGGGGGAGTTGATAGTTGTGAGATTCTACACATTTTTGATGGCTTTTATTGATGGTTTTCTCCCGGATTTGATCATTTTCTGGTTTTACCTAACGCTAATACTTCGGTAGCAAAGAAAACTTGGTTTTTAATGTGTGTTTCAGGTCCTGAACATGAATAGGAGGATTTAACTAGAAAAATACAATATTCTGGAGAAAACAAGCAAGTCGCACTTTGGAAGCACGCGAGGGGAGCTCACAGAAGCTTTAACGAGCAACTATACGGCGGGAATAGTTTTCCGGTCGTATAGTTCAAGCCATATAGTTGCCACCGCCTCTATCTTTTCAAAAGGGACAACTTACGTGAAGGGACGGAGAGCGAAAACACAACACAGCAACCGCCACACCATCCAGAAGGGAGAAAGAAGAGATCCAGAGAAGAAGGAGAAGACATTCTTCATCTCGCTCCACGATCTTCGACCTCCTAGCCAATACACCCCGTAGCCACTACTTGTACTTGAGAGAGAGAGAGGGATCTCCACCTTGCAAGACTAGGGTTTGAGATTGTTTCTTCCCATCTTGAATTTTGTTGGATATTTTTTTATTCTTATTGTGGATCTCCACGGTAATACCAAGACGAATTCCCTTTATTTGATTATATTGATGATATGTTCTTCTCTCATGTGTGAGTAATTCCCTTGGGCGTGGGAGATGTAGGGGATTAGTGAGATGTGATGTGCCTTCATATATTTTCCATTAGTTTGTGATTGATTCTAATTACTATATTATGTGTGCTTGACTATCTATGGGATGCTTAATGCTTGTTGTCCAATTAAGGGCCCAGAAAACATGATACCTTGTTCTACATAGATAAGATCTTGTACGCTAGTGGACCGGCGACCCCCGGGTGACACGGGGATATCAATGGAAAGCTAGTTGACTTGAGGATAACGAGTAACCACTGTGCTTATTGCATTAGTCTAATCCAAGGAGCTTAATCACTAAGCAACCTGAAGGGTCTTAATTGTCTAGTGTCTGACAATGGTTTTGGTAGGAGGCTAGTAGGATTATTGAAGTTGGGATGAAATCTACCAAGAGGAGTTCCGGCTAATTATGGGTTGCTCTCCTACACATATATCTATAAGATTATAATTGTTACATTTACCACTCGTCCACCTAGCACAGTCACTATCACCATGAACTGAATCTCCCCACGCCTTCTTTCGCCATCTATAGGAAACAACAAACAAGCAAAGTCGTTCTTTATTTTTATGCATTATATTTCTGAAGTTTACATTTTAGTTCTATTTAAATTTATCGCATTTAATCAAAATCCCATTCTTATTTCAACACTTGCAGTCAATTCACTCGAAGACCTATGACAACTTCGGATGTGACAGAGACTTCATCAATAACCACTTACCTTTGGGCTCCCTGTGGGATCGATATCTGAACTTCGAAACTAGCTTCAAATGATATGTTCTCTTGCAGACATCACTAGGCACACATCGATCATGAAGACTTCTTCTTCTCGCTCGGCTTCGGGAACGGTTGATAGCCCTCTTTCATCATCCATGTCCTTATGTCACCCTGCTTACGGAGGCGTTCTTCGATCTCCCTCTTACTCAACCCTCTGGCTTGTTGTAGGGCCCCCCCTTGAGTTGACATCTTAAATGATGATTTGCGAGAACTTCATCTGAATGCGATGGAAATCTTCTCTAAGATCATCATCATTGCTTCATGCCAAAGTTTCGGCCCATCCTTAGAGACTACATGGCAGCGTTAGGTTCTGGCAATCCCGAACATAGCCTTTAAGGTGATGGAGGACGTAGAAGGCCTCCTTGGCGCTACCAGTAGCCGGCTGCTTGATGCAGGGGAACTCGAGCACATGCTTGAACAAGTGTTTACCATCCTTGATACATCCCCCTTACCTACGAAGGTGCATCCCTTTTTGGCGTAGCCTTCAAGAGCCTCATTCAGAACACCCCTTATTCTGGTGTAGTCTTTCTTCTTCGTCAAACTCCCCGAGTCGAAATACATGGCTACCGAATAGCTCGGGGCAAGGACGATGAGTGTGAAGTATTTGTCTCTGCGCAACACAATTGGAACAAAATGTTGGAAAAAGAGCAAAGGTAGAAATCTATAAGAAATGCATAAGTTACGGCGGCGATGAGCAAGTGTGTACTTACTCGGGAAAGAAAGGCAAACAAAGTGTGGCCTTCCTCTTGTTGTCCACCATGAACTTCTCAAGGTACGTCGTTGCCTTGCTCCGTGTCTCTGATCCTTCGACCAATTGGATGTCACGCATGTAGTGGGGATCCACTATCACGACTTCCCGGGTACTCTCTCTTGATCTTGATCGCTAGATTTAGCATGTATAGGCGGACCAAGTTATAGTCCAACCGTTTAGAGAGAAATAGCTTGAAGATGTCCTCGTACGCTATGAAGAATAGATCCATGGGGGCTTCATCGACGAAGCCCACGTCCAATGGCACCTTGGCCATGAAAACCGGGTAATTTGGATCTTTGTCTTTAAGAAGGATGCCCTCTAGTGTCTTGACAACCTCGTGCAAAGTTAACATGGTTCCAACCGCGATGTGGAGCAGATCCAGGGTCAATATCGGATCACTAGCTAAATGCACTCGGGGCAAGGCATATTGTTTGGATGGTACGACGACGGCGTCTTGAGCCCAGATCCACTTCGGAGGAGGCTGGCTCGTAGCCTTCTTATTATTATTACCTCTCTTCCTATGCTTCTTCTTCGCAACAGTGTCCTCCACTGCCATTTGCTCATTTGCCACCTTTCGGAGTGTGTTGGGGCTGAAAATCAATCTCGGTTTCTCCTGTGGTGGATCGGCGGCCAGAGGCGTCTCTTGAGAAAAACCATGGAAGACCAGGCACTGCGTGCATGTATTGGGCCGACCAGCTTGATGGTCACGAGCTGTGAAGGGTTCTTCATCCATAGAAGGCATATACAATCCTTTGTCGGCGAAGTCGTTAACGTTGAACAATTCATCATCATCTTCATGGGTGCCATCATGTGGTGGTGGTTGCAGCACAACATCTTTGCCATGGGGCGGTACACATGCTGCTAAGAGTTGCTGGTGATGGCTGGAGGTGGCACCGGTGCCTCCCCCCCCCCCCCGCAAGACGAATCTGGGTCTTCGGCCATGTCAAGGGCCAGTTGTAGCATTCTCCAAGGGTCTTGTGTTCGTCGGCTCCCTGAGGTTGAAAGGGGGCTCCATGTCATAGCATCCTAGCAACACCTGAGCCAACCTGACCCTCATCACGTCATCATCCATTGGACTGGTGTGCATCATGCGGCTCGCCAGTTGTATGAGAGTGCCCTTGGCAACATCCTTCAACTCACCGCCGACATCTTTAAGAAGGAGTACGCATGAAGTATCCTGGGGCAAAACATGTTGTTGGGCATCATGAGATGGCAACCGTCATGCATCAAAGGCATAAAGGAGATGACATGCACTAACTAATTAGTTACCTTGGTGATGGCATTGAGCTCGGCTAATGTAGAGACACGGCCGATGCCGGCGGCCGGCCTATCATCATCTGCATTCTCCAGCTCGGGTGCCTCATGAAGCACCACCGCCGTTGGTTGCACCTTTGTGACCAAAAAGAGCGGCTGTGTCCCGGCGTTGATGGTCGGCGGGGTCACCAGGTCCAGCGACATGTTAACGTTGATGCCCGAGTTGCTGTCGCTTAAGCTGGGCAGATGTATCGGCCCCTATCGACCTCCCGCATTCCAAGCAGTTAGCCCCTCAAAAAACTCAGGGGGCATCATCTCGCGGAGCTTCTCTTCCACTAACTTGTCCAATGTTTTCTCGTCCACTGCCTTCTCCTCAGGTGTCTGCACCTTCATCTTGAGCTCTTCAACAACGGCTTTATCCTTAGCTGTCGACTGGTTCTTCCTCTCCCTTCTTTTCTTGGCATCCTCTTTGTAGTACTCCTTGAACTTCATGCTCGTACTGAAGCCGGACACATGGCTAGCTGAGGACAGCGGCAACCCCTTGTGCCTCTTCTTGTATGCATTCGTCGCCCTATTGAAAACCGTGTCCCACGGCTTCGTCGAATCCTGGGATGACTCTTTGGCAGGAGCGTTCAGTTCATCCTCTTGCAGAGACAAGGAAAGGTGAACCCATTTAGATTCTTGGCTTCATTATTTTAATTAGAACGTAGTAGACTTGAGATCAGCGATAAATTCCTTACCGGCTTCTTCTCAAATTCCTTCACCTTCGGATCGTCGGTGATGAACTCCCCTATTTCCTTGTCTAGGTAGTAGTGGGCCCGGACAAAGTGCCAAAGATGCAAGTCCATGATTTTAAGCCAAGGGTTACCTTTACCTAGGCATTCAAGCTCAACATCCTCCTTGTCCCAAATGCCATGTTTCTCTCTGTAACCGCCACTTCCAAGCCGGTGGTTACCTATGTTCTGTTCTCGCATAGTCCTGCCCCAGTTAGTCCAATGTATAGCGTCAACAGTAGCTATATCCTCCTTGAATATCTTAAACTCCTCTTTGTCAAGCATCGGATTTTTCTTACTAATAACCTCCCAGCTTTCACCTTTGTCAATGCTATTCTTTACCGGGGTTTTCCAGGTGCTCCAGGCATTGCTCATCTTTGTGTGGGCTAGTTTGTTCACCGGGTTCTTTCTCTCCAGGTTTCTAAACCGCTCTGGGAATCTGTATCGCTTGTGAAGCTTCTTAAGGAGGTTATCAACCAAAGCTACATTGTCAGCATGTCTGATGTACTTCATGTTGATCGACATGCTTTCCCGGATGATGCACCTGAGTTACAGGCCGTACCCTTTGGCAAACGCCTCTAGCGCAATGGGTAGGCCACTTTCTGTGACTTTAGTGAACTCATCGCAGACGGTGGCGAGCACTGGCGCCTTCCAATCCTTCTTCTTCTTCTTCTTCTTCTAAGAAGCGGCCGGGTTGCCGCTACCGCCATCTGTGCGCTCGCCGCCATCGGTGGTGTCATCCTCTTTGCCACCGCCTTCACTAGTTTCATCATAGTTGTCTTCGTCCCCCTCGTAATCAGCATATCCTCCCTCATTGCCCCCAGCAGCTCTGGCGGTGGTCGCCTCCTCCTCCGGTGGTGGTGTCATCCTCATCTCCTCCTCCTCCTGCTGTTGGGACTCCCGCCAAAATGACTTGTTGGCCTATCTAGCTTGTTCTTCAACGTTCTGCTTAGAAGGGTCGGCCTCGTTGTTGCCCGACATGTTTGCACTCTATTAAAAAGAGGCAAAAAGTTAGCACAAATCTTGGCCAAAAAATTCGGCATGACCTTTGCTAATTTTTTGACCTAGGAGTGCCCATTTCTAAACCGAAACGGAAGTGAATCGACACTTCGGGAGAAATGGGCAATTCAATTGAAGAAATATATCCCTGCAAGACAAAACACCCCATCCCCATATTCACAGCCACATGCATTGACCCCAGCATCCATCATCCATCATCCACATTCAGTATATATATATATATAACAGGTACCATCATCTACATGTATAACAAATATACACTCCAGGTACCACCAGCAAGTATACAACAACTTTAAAAACAACAAGTATAACAGATACAAGTATACAGATATACACTCCAGGTACATTCAGTATATAAGAAGAACTTTAAAAACTTAAAAAGGTACAAGTATATAGATATACACTCTAGGTACATTCAGTATATACAGTTACATGTATACGCTCTATGTACTAAGCTGATGGTAATCCTGTTTTGGTGTTCTTTGCCTAACCAGGTGCTGGTTGTTTTCTATAGTATGCATAACATGTCAGTTTGATCATTGCTAACTCTCTGTGAAACTGATAATTTGATTCATGAACCCTGATATGTTGATGTTGTCAATCCTTAGAGAAGATCTCTAGAAATGAGAAACCCTTGTATATTTTTTGTTTCAAACTTAGTTGAAAATCATGAAAATTGAATGTGTGGATGGATCAATTTTCTAATGAAAACAACACCCAGAAAACCAGAAAGGAAAAAAGTCTTGCTTTTTTCTAGCAAAGTATGATCTGCTTTCATGGAAAAGTATATCTAGCATGTTCCATTTTCATTTCTTTCTCTTTTAGGTTCCATAATACCATGGCAGTTCCACAATACATCATTATTACCTTCTGATTTCCTTAAATATTTTTCTTAAAGACATCAGTAGTAGTCTATACATGATACATGTAGTGACATTCAATTCTTTGTATTAGTCTGTACATAGTGGACACGATAGATTTTTTTAATTAGAGTAAGCATGTTTTCAAGTACATTGTCAATAAAAAGACGATGAAATTTCTTATTTACCACCTTATGATTGGTAAACAATTAATAGTATATATCAACACGATAAAACATTATCGAGGAATAACATGTTCATGAAATGACTAAGTGATTAGGCACCAACATGACTGAGCAGATAAGTATGTAAGAGGGGCATCAATTTCTAGAAGAAAAGGCTTGAGGGTTTTGCTGATCATGATTTCATTTTTTCTGTAATAAAATATGGATCTAATGGTACTCCAAAAAAATCTCTGCCCAAACCTGCATTTTTTCACAAGAAGGATTGTAACAAGATGAACATAACTTTAGACCTACATGCACAAGTCAACTAATCTATCATCCATGCGGTTTGCTGGTTAGTTCGTATGTTGGTCATCGCAACTCCAAACATGAATGTAAGAACACGTGATAGGGATATCATTAGTCTCCGTGAAATAGTCCATATAACTTGCTAATATTTTAGTTAGACCTAGGAAGGGTTTCACAACTTCCTCGAGATGCATCGAACCATCTCCAGCGAGGACACACACTTTCAGCTACAAGATTAATAGAAGCATGCTACCCTATCTTACTCCTTGAATTAACAAAAGCATGTTCCTTATAGTTAGCTAACATTTTATCTTCAGTTTCTTCTATTTAGTTAATGATAAGTCTACCTTGATACTGATTAGTAGGAGGAAATCTCAGTTTTTCCATGGGCTCCGGAAAACATATATAACAAAATGTATACATTCTACATATACATTCTACTGAATATATACTGCATATATCACATAACAGAATAATGTATCCATGTATAGTTTTTACTGAATATATACTGCATATAACAGAATATATCACATAACAAAGCAAGCACATATTATCATCTAGGAGGGGAGGAGATCATCTAGGAGGGGAGCATATATCACAGAGCAAGCACAGAGCATCTAGATCATGTAGGAACTAATCACAGAGCAAGCACATTACATCTAACAATAAGCACAAAGCATCTAGGAGGGGAGGAGAGATGATGCAGTGATTTACCTAGGGACGATGGATAGTGGACGGTGATCGAGGTGGCTGCTGGTGGCGGTGCCGAGCGAGGTGTGCCTCCTGCTGCGGACGGCGAGGTTCCCTTCTCCTCTTGCTGCGGACGGCGAGGACATGCACTACCCTTCTCCTCCTCCACGGGCTCGGCCGACGGCTCTCCTACATGGGCTCTGGTGAGATTAGGGTTGCGTGCGGCCAAGAGAGGTAGCCAGGGTTGCGCGTGGGGGAAGAACTAGAGAATGGACGGTTCGTCGAGCGGCGCTAGGGTTCCGGCGCGGCGGTGGCAGGGCTCTCCTCCATGGAGGCTCTGGCGATGAGGGCGACTACTAGGGTTATGCGCGAGCGACGATAGAGAAAGGGAAAGAAATTGGATCGAGAGAAGAAGGGGGATTAGGGGGAGAGGCCGAACCGTTTATTTGGCTAAGTGTGAAACTTCTGTGGCGTATTTCTACAGAATGCGCCATAGAAGGTCCAACTTCGGTGGCGCATGACTGCGATATGCACCATAGAACTTTTGGACATAGTCCAAAACAGCGCGGCGTCGTAGTTTGACAAGATCACATACATGTCCTAGTGGTCTTGCTCGCTAGGTCTCAACCTGGGGCAGCTAGGTTCGAATCCTGGTTGTCTTAGACTTTTTTTTCCTTTTTTAAAAATATTTTTAATTACACACATATGCATATTTATTAAAAAAAGCAAGAGCATATACACACATATGCATATTTATTCAAAAAAAGCAAGAACATACACATGCATACTTATTTGCATACCCACACAAATATCACATTATATGTTTTAGTCTCTAACTAATATATATTTGCGAGCACACATCAGAATTAATACACAAAAAGTCACACAATTGCTAGCATCTCTTCACAATCTTCTTGACCTTTATCGTCGCAGTTGAATACTTTAGCCCATGCACTTTGAGATTTCTTCTTGTGAATAGACAACCTTTAGTAGGGAGTATGGTCTTACTTCTTACTTTAGTAGTAGTAGGCATGTCGAAGTACTTGTCGAATTCCTCTTCGATCTTCGGATTGCCGTTCTTGTCGAAGTTTTTCTTGTTGGTAGCTCCTTCCATTCCGATGATGCTCCTCTTTCCCCTCCTAACTACAACACGGTTGGGCTCTGACGGGTCGGTAATAAAAAAGATTGACCAACTTGGCGAGCGAGTACCCAAGGCTCATTTTTTGCGGAGGCATTCTTCGCTAATTTGGCATATGGTATAGCCATTGTGGTGAAATATCGGCCTTTTTTTTGCATGTTCTTGGCCCATCTAACATGGAACATTGGTACGATCTCTCCATAGTAGTCGAGCTCCCATATCTCCTCGATCCTTCCGTAGAATCTTTCCATGACAGTAGTCTCCTCATCGGTGAAGGATAACATAATTACTCCTGAGTTTTGATATTCACTATTCCTGTCTTTTTCCTCGGTGTAGAATCTGTAACCGTTTATGTCGTATGACTCATAGGTCCTTAGGTTGTGCCCTGGGCCCTACGACAAGGAGAATATGAGTTTTTGATCTTCCGTAGAAGGCGTCTGTGGGGGATTGTCTAGTTGCCTTTTCTTGAACCAACCCGTGAAGCTAGAGTTTTGCTCTCTGGTTACGTCTCCCTTCTTCCTCGGCCGGCCCTGGTCGACGTACTCCTGCTCGATTAAGCTTATGTGCTCTTCCACCCAAGGGCCGACCAATTCAATGTGTTGTAGCGTGACTCAGTGTGCCCTGTCAAAGTCGGTGCGTTGACCATCAATGCTGACATGTAGTGAGCGGTATCCCTTGCAGTGACCATATCCAGCGATCCTGCCGAGGTGCTTCTTGGTGGGTATTCCAACATCCTCGTTCTCGGTGGTTAGATAATTCTATAAGAAGGAGATGCACTCGTAGATCAGAAAGCCCTTG
The DNA here is from genome assembly GCA_916181665.1 of Avena sativa. Lineage (NCBI taxonomy): Eukaryota > Viridiplantae > Streptophyta > Magnoliopsida > Poales > Poaceae > Avena > Avena sativa. Next base: position 427,238,113 of record OV702290.1, read on the forward strand.
GCTATGCTTCCATCTGGACAGGGCCTGTTGCGAACAAATCCTTTGATGACACTGTTTAAACTTTCAAACGGCATCATGTTGTGCAGGAATGTCGGCCCGAGCTGGATGATGTCATCCACAACATGTACAAGCAGATGCACCATGATGTCGAAGAATGCGGGCGGGAAGTAAATCTCGAGCTCGCATAGTATCAGCACGATCTCTTCCTGTAGCCTGTCGAGCTGCTTCACACCGATCGACTTCCTAGATATGACGTCGAAAAAGTTGCAGAGGCCAAACAACGTCTCACGGACATGCTCGTCCATTATCCCGTGGATCGCAATAGGGAGTATCCGCGTCATCAGCATGTGACAGTCGTGAGACTTCATACCACTGAACCTATTCTTCGCCATGTCCAGATATCTTCTTATCTTCCCCGAGTAACCGTGAGGAACTTTCAGTCCTAGGAGGCACCTAAAAAACTGCTCGAGCTCTTCCAGACTCAGAGTGAAGCAAGCAACACGAAGCACCACCTCATTCTTCTTAACTCTTTTGCGGCAACCTTGAGTCCCTTCCATCTGACCATCATCATCATCATCGTCACTATCATGATAATGAAGATCTTTCTTGGTGCCAAGCAATTTAAGGTCCTTTCTTACTTTCAGCCCATCCTTGGTCCTCTCCGGCATGTTCAGTAGAGTGCCAAGCAGACTCTCAGTAACGATCTTCATGATGTGCATTACATCGAGGCTATGGGGAGTGTGGAGGATCTTCCAGTACGACAAGTCCCTGAAAACAGATCTTGCTTTCCATACACCCAGCAGCGGCTTTGTCCTCGGTTGTTTTTTGCCGGTGCAGGGCAATCTACCCAATTATTCAAAAGCTCCTCGATTTCTTCACCGCTCCTCAGACGCGGGGCTCTTTCGAGCTCGTCCTTACCATTGAACATGTCACCACATTTTCTCCACGGGTGATCCATGCGGAGCCACTTTTGACTACCTTGGAACATGGTTCTCGAAGACCCGAGATCCCTTGGTAGATAGAGATCGGTGTCTCATCCATGCACTTGACACATGCATTGTGTCCATGGTTGACCTGAGCCGATACATATGCGTAACCAGGATAGTCTTGCACTGTCGTGAGCAACACGGCTCTCAGAGGGAAATATTCTTTAGTGTAGGTGTCCCACGTACGGGTCGGCGTCTCCCACAAGCTGGCTAACTCCTCTCTCAACAGCCCGAGATATAGATGCATATCGATACCTAGTTGTTTCAGCCCCTGAATAAGAATTCTCATGTGTACGTACCTTTGCTTCGTGCACAGCCATGGGGGAAGGTTGTACGGCCATACAAACACGGGTTAGGTGCTATGCGTGCTACTCTGGTTTCCAAAAGGATTGAGTCCATTGGTGCTCATACCCAGCCTGGCGTTCCTTGCATCGCCCCCGAACTCTTCGAACTCGATGTCTAATGCATTCCAATGGCTAGCGTATGAAGGGTGTGTCAGGATCTTGCCCTTCTCCGGATCATCTTCGTGCTTCTCCCTTTCCGCGTGCCATTGCATGAGCTTTGCTTCCTTAGGATCTACGAAATTTTGCTGTAGACGGGGGGTGATAGGAAAGTACCATACCACTTTTCGAGGAACTTTCTTGTTACCTCTCGTGTACCGTCCTTGGACGCACACCGGACATGTGGTTCTATTTGCGTACTCGTTCTGATAAAGTGCGCAATCATTGATGCATGCGTGGTATTTAATGTGTGGTAGGTCGAGAGGGCACACAATTTTCTTGGCCTCCTCGATACTTGCTGGCAACATGTTCCCCTTAGGAAGTTGGTCGTGCTAGTATTCCATGTTCGCATTGAAGCTCACATCGGTCCATTTGTGTTCGACCTTCATCTCCAGAGCCTTGAGCGTTACACTCAATCGCGTATCCTCGAGGCGACACCCAGGATACAATGGAGTCATCCTGTCTATCTCCATTTGGGCCAGCTTGGCTTTCTCTCTGGCTGCAGCTTTGGCATTGCTCGTCTCCTTGAGGAGCAGTTCTTGAACATGAGGGTCCTGCAAGGCCGAAGTTAGCAGCATCTATGTGTTCACGTCTTCTCCTTCTTCATGATGATCATGCCCGTCGGCATCTCCTTCTTCATGATGATCATGCCCATCGGCATCTCCTTCTTCATGATGATCATGCTGATGATCATGCCCGCCGGCATCTCCCTCGTCATGATGATCACGCCCAGGAGGCTCTTCGTCTTCTTGCCCGCCCATGTCTTCATGACCACGATGTCCTGCCGGCTCCTCATTGAGGTCACGCATGAAACCGTGCCTGAGCAGGTGACCCTCTAATTGTCCAGAATCAGGGTTGATCCAGTGCTAGAGTTTGCATGTTTGACATGGACATCTTATCATGGTCTTGTTGTTCAGAATCGTATCCTTCCTCGTGTCTTTCTTGTACCTAGCAATTTGACCTTCGCTCATCGTGAGTACCATGGTTCCCTGAGCGGTCACAACAGAGAGTAGGTTAGAACCACACCATATGCACACACACAAGCATGAATGATAGCCGAAAAAATCCGGCATGACCTTTCCTAAAATTAGGACATATGGGTTGTGCAAAAATTTGCCGAAATGGAAATGAATCAACATTTCGGCAAACATCCATGCACCATACCGGCCGGCACAACAACAAGCAAGCAACAAAAAACTTCCTCTCAATGCAAACTTTCATGCACCACACAAGCATCGTCTTGCCATGCATCACACACACCACCCACATGACAAGCTTCGATCACCTACATGTTCATGGCCAAGTACTCACCTAGTAGAATCAACAATAGTGAGACGAGACCGTGCGATGAGAGAGTGTGAAAAAATAGGTCTACAAGTTGGTGGAGAGGAAATTAGTAAAGAAATAGATGTGAGAGAGAAAAGTAAGGAACTTTCAGATCTACAAGTTGGAGGGAGGCTTCCACTTACCAATCTACGAACTAAATAGGTTTAGTTACAAGAAAATGGAGAAACTATGGGAAACTGGGGCGGGAGGGAGGAGGAAGACGAGCTAGGAGGAGGTAGAAAGAAAGAAGAGATGTGAAATGGGTGGTGGTGGATAGAGGGGGTGAGATTGCCACCTTTTTGCACATGGATCTGGACGCCTTGATTTGTGGCGCATATTGCTGTTATGCGCCACAAATGTTCAAATTTCTATGGTGCATAACAACAATATGCACCACAGAATAAGGTGGTGCACTTTTCCACAGTGAACCCATGTCAACTTTCTGTGGCGCATGTGTTGATATGCACCATAGAAAACAAACAATTCTGTGGCGCATATTTACCTATGCGCCATTGAAAGTGGGTTAAAAAGATTCTAAGGTGGGCCCCGCCTCCACTTTCTATGGCACATAATGGTATATGCGCCACAGATCATGTCACTTCTATGGCGCATATGTCATTATGCGCCATAGAAAGTGGGTTGCCCCACCCTGTTTGGCGGGTCCTCTCATTTGACACTCACTAGACTGTGGATTGCCTTCTATCTCTCTCATGGGACATATCTTTTGTGGCGCATGGGGAATGAAGTGCATCATAGAATTATTTAGTTTCTGTGGCACATTTTCCCTAGTGCGCCACTAATATTTATCTGTGGCGCATGGTTTTGCATATGCGTCACAGAGTATCTTATCTACCTATAGTTGTTTTCCTAGTAGTGTTTAAACGTATGTAAGATTATTAGTTGTCGATAAGTATGAACATTCTTAGATTTCAAGACGAACGACCAAGGTCATGGACATATCTACATCATACTTTATGCTGATGATTCATCATCCCACATCAAAGAATTTGCATGCCGCCAAATTTTGCCATATTTTGAAAACAAACAAAGAGGAAGTAGTATGAAGAGTATGGCTAGATCAGCTTTTCTCTCGAGAAGGAGTAAAACATGACTATTTTCCCTGCTTAATTTTACGGTGCTTCATGCTAAATGTATGGACCTCGATGTAATTTTACCTTTTTTAGGTCCTTGATGTAAAATATACTCCCATCGTCTGTACGGGTAAAATTCGAACCTAAAAGCAAGTGGTAAAATTTAAATGTATTTAAGATTACAAGTTGTCAATGAGTACGAATATTCTTGGATTTCAGGCCGAACGACCAGCGTCATGGACATATGTCAATCATTGGTTGACCAGGATTGTTGACCCTTGATACGTCCATAACGTATCTATAATTTTTGATGGTTTTATGCTAATAATATGCTTTTGATACTCCTTTTTATATAAAGTTTATGATTTATTTGGACTAACCTACTAATAGTTACGAAAGTGCACAATGTTCTTGTTTTACACTTTAATGTGTAGGAATTACTAAGAATACAAGTGGAAACCTTGTTGGAGTCAAATTGGAATTTTCTAGAAATCTGTCTCAGAACTCTTTTCGAAGATGGTCATGTTTCGGGTCGAAGACAGCGTCAAACGAAAAATGGTTCAACTACAAAGTTGTTGAAATTTCGCAACAAATGTTCTGGACATAAAATTTAGCTAATTCCGAGTCCGGATGGGCCCGATAGGCCTGATTTACTACAGCCCAAGATGGAGTGACAGGAATCCGAGAAGCTATATAAAAGGAGAAAACCTAATTCGTGGGAGACACCTCCACCCACGAATTTGCAGCTACCAAAGCCACGTTTTATGTCTTCCCCATGGATCCCATCTCCATGGGGAAGGGCGCCCAAGAAGCCATGAAGGAAGGGTGCTAAGGGCGGTGCTCTCCTATGATACCGGCGGCAGGGAAGGAGTCCTCCGCGCCGCTGCCGGCGGCGGCGCCGCCGCCTCTTCACCATGTTCACCGCCATCTCCATCGACTCCACCGCCATCTCCATCGTCGTTGCTGACTCCAATGATTAGGAGGGAGTAGTTCTCTCTCGAGGCTAAGGGCTCTACTAGTAGCTATGTTTTCATCTCTCTCTATGCATGATCATATTGTGATCATGTGCTTTGTAATCAAATAGATCTATTTTGCTACTCAAGTGCTTTAACGAATCTCTGCTTATCCCCACATGTGTGAAGTTGATAGTGTGCACACCGTGTGGCACTTTGGCTAAGGTTACATAAATACTTATCATGAGTATAATTTGAGTTGGATGTTTCTATGAAATTGTGGTGTTTGTTGGAACCATCTAGAGCTCAAGGTGACGGTGTGGGGTTATCTAGATGGGGAAAGCGAACTTTGAGGAGTGCTGTTATAGCCCTACCATGGGTTAGAGTGTCCAATCGGAGAGTAGTTCAAAGTAGTATCATGAAGAGAAGATATTTATATGAGAGTGTTCACTAGTGAAAGTATGATCCCTAGGCCTTGTTTTTAAGCATTGAAACACCGTTTGCAACTAGATCTGTTACATGTTTGCTTGCTGCTATCTTTATTCAGTTTTCCTTTAGTCTCTTCCACACCATCAAGCTATTTTCTAGCACCATTGTCTTATATCCATACCACTTGTATTTCACTATCTCTTCGCCGAACTAGTGCACCTATACACCTCACAAGTCTATTGGGTGTGTTGGGGACACAAGAGACTTCTTGTATCTTGATTGCAGGGTTTCTTGAGAGGGATACCTTTGACAACTTCCTCCCTGAGTTCGATAAACCTTGGGTAATACACTTAAGGGAAACTTGTTGCTGTTCTACAAACCACTGCAGTTGGAGGCCCAACAACTATCTACAAGAATAGAAGTGCGTAGACATCAAGCTATTTTCTAGCACCGTTACTGGGGAGGTAAGGTAAAAGGTACTCACATCATCTAGTGTGAGTGCTCGAAGTTATTTCCTTTAGATTCTGCAATTTTGTCTTTTTGTTTCTTGTTTTCACTAGTTAGGCTTAATGGAAAACAACAACAAAATTAGAGAGCTTTATAGTATTTATCTTGAGTTAGGACATGAAGTGTTTGAAGAGAAAATTAAAAAACCTATGGAACTTTATTTGCATGCTAATAGCAATATTGTTAGTATGAATTCTTTGGACACCATTATTGCTAATGCTATGGAAAAGTCTAAGATTGGGGAAGCTAGTTTTTATGAAAATGATCATTTTAGTTCCCCAGCTTTGGAAGATAGCTATTCTATTGCTTATGATGATACCAAACCTCCAATATATGATTAGAATGATGAGTATGATATTTTCAGTCCACCTACTATTGAGGAGAAAATTAATTATGATTACAATATGCCTCATATATTTGATGATTATGGTGATGATAATAATAATGATAACTAGTTTGTTGAATTTGCTCCCACTACAATTAATAAGAATGACTATTCTTATGTGGAGAGTAATAATCATTTTATGCATGTGGCTCATGATAAGAATGTTTTATGTGATAGTTATATTGTTAATTTTATTCATCATGCTACTGAAAGTTATTATGAGAGAGGGAAACATGGTTTTATGTATCTCAACAATATTAAGTTTCCTCTCTTTATGTTGAAAATTTTGAAGTTGCACTTGTTTTGCTTTCCTATGCTTATTGCTTTGTGCTTTCATGACTTGTTTCTTTACAAGATCCCTATGCATAGGAAGTGGATTATACTTAAATGTGCTTTGAATTTGCTTCTTGATGTTCTCTGTTAATTCAATTCATATTTCCTATGTAAGCATCTTCTCAAACTATCATGCCTAACTTAAAGGCGTTAAAAAAAGTACTTATTGGGAGATAACCCAAAAGTTTTAGATGAGTCTTGGAAGTTATTACCTCTGTAATAACCGCTCCTTATCCTTTTTATTTGATTTTTGTGCCAAGAGTAACCTCTAATGAGAGAGAAGTAATGCTTGGGAAAGTTGCTTTCTCGAAACAGATTTTTGTGCTTCGCTGTAAAAATTCGTGTAAAATCTCTGTATGTCGGTTTGAGCTGTAATTTTTTTTGCTTCTGTCCCAGGTTGTTATCCAAGTTTCGTTAGTTCAACACTTTTCGATTTGAGCAACAGAAGGTCTTCGAAAAAATTTGTTTTTACCTGCTGGTCTGTTTTGACAGATTTCTGCCATTATTTGCATTTGCTTCTTGTTGATTCCTTTTTGGGTTCTTTTTGGGGAATTGAGATTTTTAAGGGAAGTGCTAAAGTAGCTTGTGTTTAATGGAAGTATTATTGGTGCTGAGACTAAACGGGAAGACTTATTCTTTTGAATGCACTAATGTTGCTAATGAATATTTTTGTATGAAGGAAATCTGCAGGTGTAGGGAAAGAATGATGTAATGAGATGAAGAATGGACAAAAGCTCAAGCTTGGGGATGCCACCCCGTGTCACCCCAAGAAATATTCAAGAGGTATAAGCGTCAAAGCTTGGGGATTCCCAAGGCATCCCCTTCTTCATCAATAAAAATCTCAGGTCTTTCTAGACACTTCGTTTTTATTGTTTCATGCACTATTGTGTTGTTCTTGGAGCGTATTCGTTTTTGTTTTTAGTTTTCTTTTGCTTTGTTTACTGCAATAAGTTGGTTGGATCCCAGCACTTCTTTTGGAGAGAGACACACTCCGCTTTCATTGTTTAGAACACTCTAGTTTTCATTCTTATTGTTTTGTGAGTGCTCTCCTTTGCTAGCACTGCGTTCAGCCTTAGTTTTCTTGTGCTTTCAGATTAGAACTTTTTAGTTCTTCTTTTTGGATTTGTGAGACAAGATCACTGGTCTTTATTTATTATTATCTTTGTGAGTTCTTTCAAATAAGTTGATTTGGATTGGAAAAGAGTAGGAAAGTTCATGCTTAAGTGGTATAAAAGGAGCTTGTTTTTTGACTTTGGCCTATGCTTTGTCATGTCATTCTTGGTATTGTTTTGGCTTTATGCTTAGTTATTTTTGCTGTAGCATGACATGTTATAAATAATTGAGATTGCTTAATGTGCCTTGAAAGAATCATGCGTTGTTTTAGCATATTAAAGCATAATATTGTGGTATTCTCCTTTGATGCTTTATTTGGGTTGACTTGGCGCATGCTCACACCATGTTAAGACTATACCAAGTCACCATAGCCTCTATGATCCTTTAGTTTTCGACTTGTAATATCACTTTATGCTTTAATTAATGATGTTTTGTTGCTTTGCATGATTATGGCCATTATTGCTCTCTTAGTTGGTCGCTCCCAGTCTTTTGCTAGCCTCCATAACCAAGTATGAGTTCCACTCATGCATCCAACTCCAAATAAAACTAAGTTATTCCAAAGAGTCCACCAAACCTACCTATTAGCATTTGTTATTCCATGTATATTCTTGTTTTTATCTACCTTCCGAATTAAACTTGTTATGAGAAAACTAGTGATTAAAGCTCTCACGAACTTGATGGCACACTTTACTTTTCTTGCCCCTAATAAACTTGAACCATTGTGTCGTCTATGTTGTACATGCTTGCACTTATATGTTGGGGATTAGCAGAACCATGCTGCTATGGGGAACGCTTTCAACATTGCACTTGTACATTGTACCTAGTTGATGTCATGCTCTTTTGTCTATGGATGTCGTCGGTGTGAAATGAAAGGGGATCTTGTAAGTCCATAGAGTTATGTATGTGTGTTAGAGAAACGCCTGGGCCGCTAGTCTAATCCATGCCTAATCATGGTGGAAACCTCCAGCGTAACCATAATGAGCAATCTATGAAACATTCTTCTTATAAAAAAAGAGATAGAGATTGAGAAAAGGAGAAAAAGAAAAAATGAGAAAAGAGGAAAGAGAGAAAAACCACCATTTTCCCATGGTAAATAAGAAGATTGTTGAGATGCTCGTTGTCTGCTTGCCTTGTCATTTTGATATGGTGATTCTTCCGTATCATCGGGCAAGGGGTACCCCGTTGGTGGTTCTCTATGATACACATGTACTTACTATGACAAGAACTTACCGGTAACTAAACTTGAGTAGCATGAGGAGCGGCCCTCGTATTCAAGGGACATGAGATTTCCAACTTATACTTTGTCAAGCATATACTCCATAGTTTGTTCACTTTAACCTTAATCACTTCAAGGTTTTTATGATAGGGGCAATGAGAGTTGAAAGCTAATAAGTACCATAATTGTTGGAAGCTCTTTATGAGACTTGAATCCCTGCTTCCTTCTATGAAGGGCCTTTCTTTTACTTTTATGTTGAGTCTCCATTTTCTATCTTTATGCACCTATTAAGAGAGCATAGTGGTCATTCTTAGTTTCATCTGCATTGTACCAAAACTTGTTGATTGATTCATAACTTTGATATTGCTTGTTCTTAAACCATTTGTATCTAGTCACCCTTATGAACTTTGAAGGTGTCCTATGCATTTATGATTTGCTACACTTTGAGGGACAAGCTGAATACCACTCTTATTATGTTTTCTATATGTGAAACAAACAAACGTCTTTCAATGCATTGTTATTCATGATCTTTTGTTTGTACCTTTTCATGTTACAACATAGTTGCTATGTCTTATTGTTAGAACTCTATCTTTCATGTTCATGTTTAGAGTACCTTGATCCTAGCTAACAATGTTTTTACAATAATGATGATCAAGATTGTGTTGGTTGCGTGTCACCTAAAAAATTATATTGTTTTTATCGTTTACCTACTCGAGGACGAGCAGGAACTAAGCTTGGGGATGTTGATACGTCCATAACGTATCTATAATTTTTGATGGTTTTATGCTAATAATATGTTTTTGATACTCCTTTTTATATAAACTTTATGATTTATTTGGACTAACCTACTAATAGTTACAAAAGTGCACAATGTTGTTGTTTTACACCTTAATGTGTAGGAATTACCAAGAATACAAGTGGAAACCTTGTTGGAGTCAAATTGGGATTTTCTAGAAATCTGTCTCAGAACTCTTTTTGAAGATGGTCACATTTCGGGTCGAAGACGGTGTCAAATAGAAAACTCTTCAACAACAAAGTTGTTGGAACTTTCGCGACAAATGTTCTGGACATACAATTTAGCTAATTCCGAGTCCGGATGGGCCCGATAGACCCGATTTACTACAGCCCAAGATGGAGTGACGGGAATCCGAGAAGCTATATAGAGGGAGGAAACCTAATTCGTGGGAGACACCTCCACCCATGAATTTGCACCACCAAAGCCACGTTTTTGCCTCCCCCATGGATCCTATCTCCATGGGGAAAGGCTCCCAAGAAGCCATGAAGGAAGGGTGCTAAGGGCGATGCTCCCCTGTGATATCGGCGGCAGGGAAGGAGTCCTCCGCGCCGCTGCTGGCGCCGCCGCCGCCTCTTCACCATCTTCACCGCCATTTCCATCGACTCCACCGCCATCTCCATCGCCGTTGCTGACTCCCATGACGAGGAGGGAGTAGTTCTCTCTCGAGGCTAAGGGCTCTACCAGTAGCTATGTGTTCATCTCTCTCTATGCATGATCATATTGTGATCATGAGCTTTGTAATCAAATAGATCTATTTTGCTACTCAAGTGCTTTAATGGATCTTTGCTTATCCCCACGTGTGTGAAGTTGATAGTGTGCACACCGTGTGGCACTTTGGCTAAGGTTACATAAATACTTATCATGAGTATAATTGGAGTTGGATGTTTCTATGAAATTGTGGTGTTTGTTGGAACCATCTAGAGCTCAAGGTGACAGTGTGGGGTTATCTAGATGGGGAAAGCGAACTTTGAGGAGTGCTGTTATAGCCCTACCATGGATTAGAGTGTCCAACTGGAGAGTAGTTCAGAGTAGGATCATGAAGAGAATATATTTATATGAGATTGTTCACTAGTGAAAGTATGATCCCTAGGCCTTGTTTCTAAGCACTGAAACACCGTTTGCAACTAGATCTGTTACATGTTTGCTTGCTGCTATCTTTATTTCAGTTTTCCTTTAGTCTCTTCCATGCCATCAAGCTCTTTTCTGACACCGTTGTCTTATATCCATACCACTTGTATTTCACTATCTCTTCGCCAAACTAGTGCACCTATACACCTCACTAGTGTATTGGGTGTGTTGGGGACAAAAGAGACTTCTTTATCTTGATTGCAGGGTTGCTTGAGAGGGATACCTTTGACCACTTCCTCCCTGAGTTCTATAAACCTTGGGTAATCCACTTAAGGAAAACTTGCTGATGTTCTATAAACCTCTGTACTTGGAGGCCCAACAACTATATACAAGAATATAAGTGCGTAGACATCAACCCTCTCCTCCAAACATACTAATCTCAAAACACTAGAATGACCAGGATTGTTGATAACCATAATGGAAGGTATATTGGCCAATCAAGGCTGGCATGATATTTTAAGTTTCATGTGTTTTACAAACACAAGATTTCTGTAAAAAGTTGGTTGTTTGGTTTACATGAATACAAAAACATAGGATTACTTTAAAACATGGTGAAATCAAAGTCAAACCTCATGGGAGAGTATATTTATGATGTTATCGTGTCTCTTGGGACCTCATTCTTGTTCTTTGCACGTGTAGGAATTTGATAATGAGGTCCAAGTTGGATATGAAGAATTGCATATGAGTTTTGGAGGATTCTAACCCATAGGATTTTGGAAGATATCAAATTCCTATGGAGTCCCTTCTTAGTTCTTATGCCCTCCATTCCATAAGAATCTAAACATGAGCTCCAACCTCATTCCATTTCTCCTTTGAGAAGTCCAATACGCTCACATTATATTCCTGCAAATCTCCTGTGTTTGTTTCCTATTCACCATGCAAAGACACATGTTACAAAATTTCTATGTTTTTAATCCCTAATATGAATTTACTGTACCTACCATGTCAATCTTGTGTTTTTACTATTCCTATGTTTTTTAAAAACCATTGATCAAAAGAGGCCTGTAATCTTGTTAATAAATCATAGGAAAATTGCCTGCATTTTTCCTCTGGTCCATTCCTCTGAACAAAATAGTTGAACAGTGCCAGCATAGGAAACTTAACTATTCCTACACTTTTTCTTTAATGCAAACAAGATCTTATTCCTTGGTGTGTTTGTCTGCATGCATTCATGATTTATTCATCACATTTCTGCATCTTTCACATAGTAGTTTTTCTGCAAAGCTAGCTAGCACTCCCTCCTTTGTCAAACACCTTGCATGCCCCTAGATATGAAGAAAATCTATTGCAGGGCATTGGCCCGTTGCTGATGCCACTAGACAATCCAATAGTAGAAGCAATTGTAACAGTTGATGATGACATACCCAGAACATGGGATGATGAAGTATTTGAAAACAAGGGTCGCTGGGTTGGTGCCAACGGAGAATGGATTGCGATTGCAAAGCACCCGGGGCGCTGGTACCTCCAAATCGTCTACAATATGGCACGTATCGAGCTACCATGTGTGCAGTCTGTTGATATTTATCCATCGTAACCAGTGTTTCCCCGGGCCCCCATGCACTTACAACTATAAGCATGTGATTATCGAGCTGCTGAAGATACAAATAGAAAAGAAACCGTACAAATTTTACAACCAATGGCACTACAACACGATGGCGGTGTTTGACAAATTCATTGCTACCATAGATTTTCCTAGTCACAGGGACTGGATTATCCATCGAAACGACTATCTTGCATGAGCAACGTATATTTATGTCATTGCCACGAGTGTATTTGGTGGTTCTATTGGTCACATATACGCGATGACAGAACCACGATGAGATGTTCTTGTCTAGGAACCAAACAAGTGGAGTGAGTCTCGTTATTTAAAAGTAAAATTTATAAATTACTTACAACTGCATTATTCGTGATACTTTTGCTAACTGAAATGCACATATAGGTATACTTGCAGGCCCGCATGTCATACAAGCTCCAGTAATTGAAGAGCCGGCAAACGTCCAAGTTGGTGATGATGCCGAGGCTAAAGATATGGCATTACGCAGCTGGTACTTGCAGAGCTTGGCTGTGTATTCACACCAGGGGTGCACGAACCAACAACCATGGTGATCCTGTATCATACATGGATAGAGAGCCGCTCTCTTATCCCTCGCTCTACTACCACGTTTTCTAGAGGGCCTTTAATCTGGATGACCCTATAGACCCGGACTGGATCAGAAGGGATAATCTTGAAGGGAGGTCAGTGTTTGTGGGAATCAACCATCTATTCATCCTTGAGCCCCCTACAAACCCCAAACCTGGTGCTACCGATGTTGATGAAGCTCTGCTAGTGTTCAGAGGAGAATGTGTGTTTGCTACACACGTGCACTGCGAACATCGCCCACAGCCAGTTCCAGATTTGAGCCATATGCACGTCAATGGGGGGCTACCATAGGTTCATCACTTAACTACACTGGAGAAGAACATAAGGAGCAAATATTCGAGGAGCCAATGTGGTTCGTGCCAACCTTGCCTCGTTAGAACTATGTGAATTTTGACCAAAATGCAGAAAAACTGATTATGAGCATTTACAACATCATTTCTATAGCTAGTACTTGACACCATGTAATGTACAATACTACGTACATAGTACTTTCATACTGTATTGTAGTATTAGCACTGTCAACATCATTTCCACTATTGCTTGTACTAGGCACCATGTATGTAATAATATACTTTCATAGTATGTGTTTGATATTTCCCTATTCAAGCACTCAAGCTGTCCTGCCCAATTTTCTAGGCTATTAATTTTGGCATGAAAATTAGTAGTACTATATTGGTGGCCGTTGGATTTGCGATACAGTGGATATTGCAGAGAAACTACCGCGAAATAAAGGCAAGGTTTGTTTTGTCCACATCATACGTCTGACCTCGCCGCATTTATTCCCTCACCAGCCCCAGCCCCAGCCCGAGCTCTCTCTCACACAACAGTCCTTAATCGACATTGTGCTTCCCTCCATTGATGACCACCACCGCTACAACTTACTCGTCTTAGGCGGGTCGGCGGGCCCTGCAACCTCATCTATAGAGTCGTCGCATCCCTCAGACATTGCGGTGGGAGTGCGGTATGTACATAATCCGCGAAACACTTGATCTTGATGATGAGATGCGGTCAAGCTTTTATTAGCGCTTGGTTAACATTGGGTTGGTGTTGAGTATAGTTCTCATCTAGTGCATTTAACCCATTTGTATACTATAGTTCAGTTTTACACATGCAAGCTAGTTTTGGGGCTAGATCTATGGTGAACTGTAGTAATAAGTTCAAATTTTGCATTGATTTATCCATAGCTGATGATGATTTGGGAGGCCACTCGGCATGTTTTGCTTGATTGGTCTCAGGGGCGAAGGTCCCTTTAATTTGGGCAAGTTAGGGCAGCTGCTTCCCTACCCTGATTTTTGCCAAAATTTCAAGTATATGTATGCATCTCTAGCATCGGCAGCAGATAGAGCTAATCATGTTTGTCTGTTCGTCTTTTCCTGGGTGTTCGGCATCTGTATTTCTCGATAATGAATTGCACTAATGTGATGCCTAGACCTTGGAAGTAGTACTAATATTAGCTGCCTTCATGCTAGCTAGAGATAAGACTTTAATTTGTGTACTCCGACAAGAAAATTGCTCCGCTTTACTTTCTTAGCTGATCTTGTATTGTAATCTATCAGCTAATAATGTACTAGTATTTCACAATTATTGACAGCTAGTAGAGAAATTATTTGTCCACGGGATTTTTTTTGCAGTGTTCAGGCAAGAAGATCAAGCTTGGAGAGACTCATCATCAAACAAAACAAGAGAGCCCTGTGCAGCCTGGATGGAAGGACGAGCCAGGAACACCCACATGGAGAACACATGTGACGAGTTCTGCAAGATGATGTTAATACCGGGAGGGTTAGACGTGCGGAGCATACCTAGCTCCTTTTTTCCAATGTTTGGCGGTGAGTATCCAAAGGCCATCAAGCTGAAGATATGAAAAGCCTACAACTGGGACGTCGACCTAAAGAAGCAAGATGGCAAGGTATTCCTTGACGAAGGATGACTAGATTTTGTCAAAGCACATGACTTGAAGGTAGGATACTTTATGGTATTCAAGAAGCTTGCCACCACTTCCTTTAAGGTGATAGTATTTGATCATGATAACTTCGAGAATGTGATCTGATGTGCAGGTTATCACCCATCATTTGATGGACAATTTACTATATCGTAGGTGTATTAATGTAGTGATTGTTCACTTCTAATTATAACTATTCTGTAAAGAGGTGCTTGAACACCTTCTATTATCATGCATCATGTTGAAACACCGTGGTACTTGATCACGCTAGGCTCCAATGTGGAGGTATTTACTGTACTATGTTTGCAGCAAAACTGCAAAACAAAAATCTAGTGTAGTACTGCTAGTATTGTACTACCTCTGTTTTGCAACTAAGTTTTTGGTTTGGAACTAACATGCATAATGTAGTGGTTTTACAACTAAGTTTTTGGTTTGGACGCCCATTCTAACTAGGGTCTCCTATGGTCAGGATGGCTCCGATACCAACTTGTCAACACCCGGATTTTTAATCCCAAATGCCCGTTATGCCATACCTCGCAATCCCAGGATTACCATTTTCGCGAGACATAACGGATTGGATATCATAGTACATCATACATTACAAACCATACATAAGGTCTTACACAAATAAGGATCTCATGATCCAGTCTTAATACAACAAGCAGCGGAAATAAAAGATAAGTGTAGCAATGGGGTCCATCTTTAGGGGCACATGCAATGCTGACGAAGGCAGATAGTCCTAGTTATCATAGTCGTCCTGCTAGCCATCATCTTGGTAGTCTTCATAGTCTGGCCATGAGAATAGCTAGGTACAAAAGACATGAGTACTCTTTAAGTACTCACAAACTACCACTAACAAGTAGTATAATTCTAAGTTAAAGTACTAAATCTAAGTTTAACTATAAGGTTAACTTTGAAACCTAAGCTGAGTTCTGAAGCAAAGAAAGATAAAATAAAGTTCTAGAATCACTTAAGTTGGGAGGCTATTGTCATAAACACAACCCTGTTGTGGTCAAGTCAAGATTCATCATTCATTCATAAGTTATTTTGAAAACATCTGACAACGAAACAGTATGGCCATTCCAACTGTCCATAACCGCGGACGTGGCTATTCGAATAGTTTGACACTCTGCAGAGGTGGTACACTTTCACCACAAGATTCGATACATCTGTCAGGGATAACCCTGAATCATCATACTTAGTATGCAGATAATCAAACATATCCTTTCCTTTACACACCCTAGTATAAGCACCTCTCCTATGAGCATGGCCTCCCAACCATGACCATCTGTCATCTTGGGCACTGCATAGGTGGACAACATTGAGAGGTAGCCTCATCTCAAACCTCTCCCGCGAGGGAACTAATACTAATGCATATAAATTTCCGGCTAAGCCTTACCTGACGAGGTTTAATCTCGTCAATGCCCATTGTTATGGACTTGGGGTTTTGGAGAAGATGGGGATGCTGGAGATCGTGGCACGGTTAACAGACAAGCAACCAGGGGACACGAGATTTACCCAGGTTCAGGCCCCTGGAGGGAAAACCCTACTCCTGCTTGTCTGCTCTTTTATTACGGCGGAACCGAAGGTTACAGGGTGCGCAGATTCGATCTGGCGTAGATGCGTGAAAGTATGAGTCGAGTTGTTGCCCTAGGACGTGCCCTCCTGGCCTTTATATAGACTTAGGCAGGTCCCGAGCGTAGTCCTAGTCGGTTACAAGTTGTATTCAAACTCTAATCTTGCTCTCCAAGGATCCGAAGGCGTCATGGACCTTGGCCACCCGGAAATCCTCATGGGCCAGCATATGTCTGCCGTGGGCCTTCCTTGGGCTGGACTAGGTATGTTGAAGTTACGTACCTGTAGGGTATAACCATGTCAGTAGCCCCCGAGTGATCAGTCGAATCGTAGATTCGGCTGAGGACTCTTCCATAACCGCGAACGCGGCTATTCGAATAGTTTGACACTCTGCAGAGGTGGTACACTTTCACCACAAGATTCGATACATCTGTCAGGGATAACCCTGAATCATCATACTTAGTATGCAGATAATCAAACATAACCTTTCCTTTACACACCCTAGTATAAGCACCTCTCTTATGAGCATGGCCTCCCAACCATGACCATCTGTCATCTTGGGCACTGCATAGGTGGACAACATTGAGAGGTAGCCTCAGCTCAAACCTCTCCCGCGAGGGAACTAATACTAATGCATATAAATTTCCGGCTAAGCCTTACCCAATTCAGGTAGTGTGGTTGTACGGTAAATTTGGAATGGTATCGCATCCGAATCCAACCATCAGTTTTATAAAAGGGCTAAGGCTCATGCCTCAATATTTTCATCATCATAAACCATTTGTGTTTCTCAACACATGTCAAAACATCTCAATAGAATGACTCATCATTCCAAGGTTTTCATAATTCATTTTCACCAATTGTTCCCATCTAAAGTGACTCAAGTTTTGATCTACTCTAAACTACTAAGCTAAGACTGTTCACTAAGGTGGAAAGATGATGGGTTCAATCTCATGCCATAGAATGACATCTAAAGATTATCTAAATAGGTCAAGTTTTATACTCTTTATGCTACCTTCAAAACAAGTAAGGGACTTTGTGTAAGGTAAAGGAAGTAAAGCTTGGAAAGTAATACTTGGGGTAGTAATATTCAAAGTGGTGTGACCAACGCATGCCTAATGAATCTTGGCTCATTCATCTAGCTTAATTCTAGCTTGCTAACAATAGCTTGCCTTGGTTAGTGCAGTGGTTGAAGTTTTCTTCTTCTTCTTCTTGGTAGAACTCCTCCTCCTCGTAAGCTTGGTCGGTACTATCTTCTATAAATACATACGGAGTACACAATCACCAAACAATACTTAAATAGTTTACTTAGTACTCTAAGGCACCCCATTGATGATATATTATCATCACAAGCATCACAAGTTTTCTTCAATAGTTTCCTCCTTTTATTTTAGAAAAGTAATTTCTACTCATTAAAAAAAAATTAACTAAGATTTAATATTCACCACTTAAAATATGGGATCATGTGGACACATGTCATCACCACATATTCTATCATGTGGGAATGTAAGTTAAGGGTTGGATCATAATTACTTTGGTTTAAGTTCATTATTTAATGATTTAAAGTGACTAGAAATGCCTATATAGCGTTATTTTGGTACTAGTCCAAAGTCACTGCATGTAAACCTTAATATTATTACATATTCAGATAGGTATGATGAAATGTGATTTTTGAGAGTTGGAATCAACTCAAAAGCTAACTTGGTTGATTTTATAAAAATGTTGCAAGGTGCAAAAGCTTCTGTTTTGTTATTTTTACTAGGAGAGATCTATAACTCTAATTGAATTAAATCCAACGGACTTGGATAGATCATTTCAATACCTTTCAGGAAAAATTGGTTTCATGCAATTTGGAGTTGTTAAACTCTCAGAATTGATTTTTAAACTAGTGGACAGAAACTAGATTAACTCTAAATTGAAAAAATTAAATTTGAAACTTTCACAAGCGCGGGAACTAACTGGGCTGGCCCAGTTACGCACAGCACGCGCAGCGGGCTACCTGACAGGCGGGCTCCACCGGTCAACGGCACAACCTAACCAAAACGGTATCTAGCATCCTGGGCCACACGATCTAAAGACGATCCAACGGTGGTGAGTCATCATCGACGACGGATCACTCTGGCGAGAACGTGACCTAGCTGCGGCGGTGGGGGTCGATTGGGGGCATACCAGGGCTCCAGCAAGGTCGGCGAGGCGGACAAACGGGCTGGTAGACAACGGCGAGGCGAGGCACGGTTGCAGTGGAGCTTGGGGTGCTCTAAATCGCAAACGCCCTTCTCCTCCTGCTGCGGCGGCTTCGGCTTCAACTCCGGCGAGACAGAGCTCGAGCGGCTTCAGCGAGAGGTGGGTAAGATTCAGTGAGAGGTGAGGAGTGTGGGAGTGGGGAGAAATGGTGCTGGGGTGGCCGCTTTATATAGGGTCGATGAGAGGACAGAACGGGCGACGGTGAGGTCATCGGTGACGACACTGCGGGGCTCTCTCAGCATGGGCGAGGGTGGTGTTGGGTGCTCTGTTCCCCGACGGTCCTGTGAGGCTTAAAGACGCAGCAAGGCGAGTTCTCTACTGGTCAGGAGCGTGCGATGAACTGCATGCAGACGACGGTGTTCGACGCTGTTCCTCCGGTCTGTTGGTCGCGAGGCGGCAAACGATGATGTCTGGGCGGTTGCTGGGCCTGCTGTGGCGGCTGACACGCAAGGCTAGAGCTAGGCGCGGTTTGTGCGGCTCTGGCGGGCGCGGCGCTCCAGGGTGATCGGCATGGCGGACAGCAGCAAGGGCGCGAGCAATTGAGGCTTGTCCTCCGCTCGTTTTTGGTCGGGGGCTGGTCGAGGCGAAGCGGTGTGATGGCGCCTGCCTCCCGGCAAGCGAAGGAGAGCGCAGGACGGGCTAGGGCAAGCGGTCCGTGGTCGACCTGTGGCAAGGCTTCGGGCGGTGAGCTACTGGAGCAGAAAGTGGAGAGGGAGAGAGGGTTAGGGCCGGGGTTCTAGCTGGGGGAACCAGGGGACCAAGTTAGGCCCAAATGGTGACCAAAACTACTGCTCACTATAGTGTTTTAGGATTTGCAAGATTTGTGCCTGCCACCTGCTCGACATAATGGCCGCAAGAAGTAAAAATTTGAATTTTGGGTTCAAAATTTTTGAGTGATCTACACTAGTACTAGGTAGTCTCTGGTTGCAAGGGTTTTGAAAATGGAGTTCAATTGGATGGTTTTTGAAATAGGGGTGATCTAGGTATATGCATTGAATTCAATTTTAAACTGTCATTTAAAATAAGTATTTGAATGTTTTTAGCAGATCACAAAGTGGGCCTTGGAACCTCATTATGTGTACTAGCAAGGGGTGCAAAGATCCTGAATTATTTCTGTTGGGAAATGAGTGCTAGGAACACTCAAAGTAGTGTAGTGGATTAAAATGACCAAAATGACCATTCCTCATTTTTAATTGTTTTTTATTTGATTTTCTTTGGGATTTTCTTGGGAATGGTTTAGATGATGTTTAATTTACCATAGAAACATTTTACAACCAATGGATCAATCAATGGTTACCATTCACCAAACTTTCAAAATAAGGCCTTTCTTATATGCATGCTTAAATACTTTAAATAGAAAAAGTTTTTGTTAACCCTAAATTTGATGATTTGGATCTTGATAAGCTTGGATTAAAGTTTTGGGATGTTACAAACCTTCCCCCCTTAAACAAAATCTTGTCCCGATATTTACAAAGGAAACTAGGAACTAAAGAGATCTGGGAACTCTATCCTAATGTAATCTTCTCGCTCCCAGGTAGCTTCTTCTTCAGTATGGTTGCTCCACTGAATCTTGAGAAACTTGATACTCAGAGTCCTAGTGGTTATGTAGGATTCTTCTAAGATACGTATGGGCACTTCCTGATAGGTCAGGTCATTGTTGATCTCCACTGCTCTGTGATCGATGTTCTTGAAAACTTCAGTCTTCTCCGACACTTCTAGGCATTTCGAAGTAACAAGATATGGAACACATTGTGGATGGCTGACATCTCTTCAGGTAGTTCTAGTTGATACAATACTTCTCCTCAACGGATCAGAATTTTGAAGGGCCCGATATATCTGGGGGCTAACTTACCTTTCAGACTAAAGCGTTGGGTTCCCTCCAATGGTGAAACTTTGAGATATACAAAATCTCCGACATTGAAATTCAGGTCTCTCCTTCTCTTGTCAGCATAACTCTTTTGTCTGGATTGGGCGGTCTTGAGGTGCTCGACTTTGTGAACCTTCTCTTCGGCTTCTCGGAGAATGTCGGGTCCAAAGATCTGACTCTCTCCTACTTGCGACCAATTCAAAGGGGTACGACACTTCCTTCCGTATAGGAATTCAAATGGTGCCATTTGTAAACTAGCTTGATAACTATTGTTATATGAGAATTCTGCGAAAGGCAGGCAGTCTTCCCATTTTGATCCGTATTCCAACACACAAGCTCTAAGCATATCTTCTAAGATCTGGTTGACTCTCTCAGTTTGTCCATCTGTTTGCGGGTGATACGCGGTGCTGAAGTTCAACTTGGTGCCTAATCCTTCCTGGACTTTCTGCCAAAATCTTGAGGTAAACTGGGTTCCTCGATCTGATACTATGGTCTTGGGGTTCCATGCAGACTAACAATCCTAGCAATGTATAGCTCTGCTAGCTTCGCACTCTGGTAGGTAGTCTTGACAGGTATAAAGTGGGCTACCTTGGACAGTCTATCAACTATGACCCAGATTGAGTTATTTCCCCTACTGGAAGTAGGCAAAACGGTGATAAAGTCCATTCCGACGGAATCCCATTTCCATTCTGGAATCTGCAATGGTTGCAACAATCCTGCAGGTCTCTGATGCTCTGCTTTGACTCCTTGACAGATATCACACTTGGCGATGTAGCTTCCGATTTCTCTCTTCATTTTGTGCCACCAAAATTGCTCTTTCAAATCCTAATACATCTTCGTTCCTCCGGGGTGGATAGAATAAAGAGTATCATGAGCTTCCTTCATGATAACTTGCTTCAGTTCTGAATCTGCTGGCACACAGATACGTCCTTTGTACCATAGCACTCCTTCTTCGTCTTCAGTGAATCTAGGTACCTTTCCTATACCAATACGATGTTTGATACCGTCAATACTTTCATTCCCCTTCTGGGCTTCCTTGATTTGGCTAATCAAAGTGGGTTGAAGTTCAATGCTAGCTAATAATCCTTTGCTAACCAATTCAGTCCTGAACTGCTCCAACTCTTCCTACAAACTTGGCTGATTCTCTTTGATCATAGTGTTAAGCCTACACGACAATCTGCTAAGAGCATCCTCTACCACATTGGCTTTACCGGGGTGATAGTGAATGTCAAGGTCATAATCCTTGATTAACTCTATACATCTCCTTTGCCTCATATTCAGCTCCTTCTGAGTGAAAATATACTTCAAGCTCTTATGATCCGAGTAAATCTCACAGCGATTACCCATCAGATAATGACGCCATGTCTTTAATGCCAGCACTACGGCTGCTAATTCAAGATCATGGGTCGGATAGTTCTGCTCATGCTGCTTCAGTTGCCGAGACAGATACGCGATGACTTTGCCTTCTTGCATCAATACACATCCGAGACCAATCTTGGATGCATCACAATATATATCAAACGGCTTCTTGATGTCTGGCATGATCAATATTGGGGCTGATATCAATCTCTTCTTCAGCTCCTGGAAACTGGCTTCACACTTGTTAGTCCATTCAAACTTCTTGTCCTTCTTCAACAATTGGGTCATGGGTCTGGCGATGCTCGAGAATCCTTCTATGAACTTGCGGTAGTATCCCGCTAATCCGAGAAATGCACGGACTTGGGTTTGAGTGGTTGGGGCTTCCCATTCTTCGACATCTTTGATCTTGGCAGGATCAACAGAGACTCCTCCGGTAGACACAATATGTCCTAGGAATCCTACTTCTTTCAGCCAAAACTCACACTTGCTGAACTTGGCATATAACCGATGCTCTCTCAGGGTTTCTAGGATGATTCTCAGATGTTGCTCATGCTCTTCTTCTGACTTGGAGTAGATAAGGATGTCGTCGATAAACACAACTACAAACTTATCTAGGAAATTCATAAAGATCTTATTCATGAGATTCATGAAATAAGCAGGGGCATTGGTTAATCCAAAAGACATAACCATATACTCGTATAAACCATAGCGAGTAGTAAAGGCGGTCTTCGGAATATCCGTTGCACGAACCTTAAGTTGGTGATAACTAGTCCTAAGATCAATCTTTGAGAATACCTGGGCTCCGGTCAACTGATCAAATAGATCCTCTATTTTTTGGCAAGGGGTACTTGTTCTTAATGGTGACATCATTCAACTTTCTGTCATCTATACACAGACGACTGCCTCCATCTTTCTTGTCGATGAATAACACTGGTGATCTCCATGGCGAAGCGCTTGGCTGAATCAAGCCTGTTGCTAACATGGCATCTAACTGCTTCTTCAACTCAACTAACTCTGAGGGGTTCATGATATAGGGTCTCTGGGCTATGGTTCCGGGGATTAGTTC
Source organism: Avena sativa (assembly GCA_916181665.1). Lineage (NCBI taxonomy): Eukaryota > Viridiplantae > Streptophyta > Magnoliopsida > Poales > Poaceae > Avena > Avena sativa. Next base: position 427,261,063 of record OV702290.1, read on the forward strand.
AATAATGAACTCATTATCTCTATCCGGGGGCATACCTGGCAATTCATCTGGGAATACGTCGGGGTATTCACAGACTACTCTGACCTGGTGTATGGTGGGTAGGGCTAGACTCTTGTTGCACTTGAATTGACGGGGTAAGGTTTCAGAGATATGCTCTACTGATACTCCAGAACTACTGGTCATGGTGATGGCTTTCTTAGCACAGTCTATGAGTCCTTTATGCCTTGACATCCAGTCCATACCTAGTACTACTTCCAATCCTTTGGTTCCAAGTACTATTAGGTTGGCATAAAAATCTATCCCATGTATTCTGATAGGCACAACTTTGCAAATTTTTCTAGCTTTTGTAGTTGAACCGAGGATTTGAACTATCATGACATGCTTCAAGTTGGTTGGTTGAATCTTACTAGTGCATGCAAATTCTTCGGTGGCAAATGAACGTGATGCTCCCAAATCAAACAATACTCTTGCTAAAACTGAGTTGACAGAAAACATACCCAGCACTACATCTGGCGCTTCTTGGGCTTCTTCTGTGTTCATGTGGAAGAGACGACCGTTGCGGTTGTGAGGATTCCCTAGGGCAAACCTTATTCCTGGTTGAACATGACGCTGCTGTTGAGCTGGGGCATTCAGAGTGGCATTGGCGGCAGTCTTCTTGGGACACTCATTGGAGTAGTGACCCTTCACTGCACACTCAAAACAAGTGATCTAGGACTTGTCCTTTGCTGCGACAGGCACAACATTGCTGCCCGTTCTGGGTGCAGTGTTGTTGTTATTGTTGTTGCTCTTGGGAGGTGCATAGTTGAAATTGTTGGCATTGCCGGAGTTGTGATGGTTTCCTCCGGACTTCACATTTCCTCCGCTACGGTTGGGGTAGCTTGGGCGACACATTGGGGATCGGTTGTTCCTTGGTGCATATCCTGGTGAGGGGTTGGGACGGTACTTCTGGTGACTGCTGGATCCAGATTGCTGCATCATACGACGTTTGCGGTTGTCGTTTGCCTGATTAATATTCCCTTCCATCTGAAAGGCAGAGTCGACTATCTCTTCGAGATCCTGAAAACGGATGTTGACGAGGACAGTCTGCATTTCATCATGCAGTCCGTTCAAGAATCTCTCCTTCTTCTTGGCCTCCGTGTTGATCTCATCAGGTGCATATCTGGCAAGTGACAGGAATCTGTCACGGTACTCCACCACAGCTATTCTTCCTTGCTTCAATTCTCGGAACTCATCTCTCATTTGGTTGACTAGACCCTGCGGCACGTGGGTGCGGCTGAACTTGACTTTGAATGCTTCCCATGTCATAACTTGACCATGGTTCATATTGCGGATACTAGTCCACCAAGCTCTTGCATCTCCTGCTAGATAGTGGGTGGCAAAGAGAACTTTCTCGTTTTCATCAACTCCTACAACTTCTAGGTTGTTTTCCATTCTCTGCAACCAGTCATCAGCATCTAACGGGTTTTTAGATTGGTTGAAGATTGGGGGATTGGTATTCTGAAATTTTTTGAGTTTGGATCCATGGTGATCCTGATTTCCATGCCCTTGGTTGTTGAGAGCCATCTGGGCGATCTGCTGCAATGTTCCTAAGTTAGCTTGGCGTTCTGCCCTGCTTGCTTCTCTGTCTGTGATGAGATTCTGCAAGATCTGCAGCATTGGGTCCTACGACGAGCTGCTTCCTCCTTGGTTTCCACGAGTCATCTGAAGATTGCGGTAGATAAAGGGGTAAGAGGAAAATTCTAAGGTTCATGGTTTTGGTTTCAAAGCTAAAACTTTGAGTTAGACTCAGGTTTTTCAACTAACTCCATTTCATTCATGCAAACATACACACGATACAACACACACCACAACAAACAAAGGAAAACAGATGGTTTGAAGAACCATTCTGCAAGCTACGATACAGTGGGACCGATACATCTCATGCTACGACAGTGCTCTAGTGCATCTACTCATCGTCGATGAAGTCGGAGTCCTCATCGTCAGTGCAGAAGTCCACAGCATCCTCCTCCAGAAAGTCATCATCATTGTTGAGGTAAGAATCCATGTCTCCCTGGATGTCTTTATCCTCATCTTCTTCTTCCTTGGCGGCAAGCTGAGCTTCCTGCTCCTTGACGGTCTTCTCGAGGTCGGCCACCTTCTTGCGAAGACAGGCGATGGTGCGATCCTTCTTGGCACACTAGCGGCAAAGAGACTGGCGGTGTTGGACGAGCAGTGCGAAAGTCTGGGCCTTCTGGTCGGAATGGCACGGTTTTGGTTGGCTAACTCGCTGGCATTGTCCAGTTCCTGCTGTCTGTCGTGCAGCAAGAAGTCAAGATTCTCCACTTGACGCCTCGACTCTGGCTGACTAGGCATCTCCATCGGCATTCCCATGAAGTCACGTCTTGCATAGTGAGCAAAACGGGTTCCTTGGATTTTGTTGACGCTGAGGGCACATAGACGCGCGAGAGCTTCATGCATTGCCCTGGCTAATCCATCTATCCAGTTATTCTCTCTCACGGAGAACTGGATTCTCCCGGAAGTTGGTGCTTCAATGCTTCCTCTAAGATCAGCGGTGACTAGCCACTGTAGGTCTCCTCCTGGGGGTCCTGGAAGTTGAGCTCCAAGAAACTCCGGATGCGGGCGTCCCAATAACTCTGACAGTGAATCCAGATCCCTCTCGAAGATCAGCTGACCTCCGTTTCCCAACTGGTAGAACTTGCTGAACTGAGTCTCCATCTACAAGAATTAAGGATGAGGAAATTAGTGAAGTGATCAAGTGTGTCAACTTTTAAGTACTAATGTAAGAATTTTGAGGAACATGAATTTTTGAGAAAGGAAGAATTCCCAAGGATAAGAGAGGAAATAGTTTTTCATAAATACTCACTTTGGTTTTGCAACTAAGTTTTTGGTTTGGACGCCCATTCTAACTAGGGTCAGGATGGCTCTGATACCAACTTGTCAACACCCGGATTTTTAATCCTAGATGCCCGTTATGCCATACCTCGCAATCCCAGGATTACCATTTTTGCGAGACATAACGGATTGGATATCATAGTACATCATCCATTACAAACCATACATAAGGTTTTACACAAATAAGGATCTCATGATCCAGTCTTTAATACAACAAGCAGCGGAAATAAATGATAGCGTAGCGGTGGGGTGCATCTTCAGGGCACAGGCAATGCTGACGAAGGCAGATTGTCCTAGTTATCTTAGCCGTCCTGCTGACCATCATCTTGATAATCTCCTTCATAGTCTGGCCATGATAATAGCCAGGGACAAAAGCCATGAGTACTCTTTAAGTACTCGCAAACTACTACTAGCAAGGGTTATGATTCCAAGTTAAAGTACTGAATTGAAAGAATAACTATCAAGTTAAGTTTGAAACCTAAGCCGAGTTCTGAAACAAGAAAAGATAAAATAAAAGTCTAGAATCACTTAAGTTGGGAAGCTATTTTCATCTACACAACCCTGTTGTGGTCAAGTCAAGGTTCATCATTCATTTCAAGTTATTTAGAAAACATATGACAACGAAACAGTATGGCCATTTCAACTGTCCATAACCGCGAACGCGGCTATTCGAATAGTTTGACACTCTGCAGAGGTGGTACACTTTCACCACAAGATTCGATACATCTGTCAGGGATACCCCTGAATCATCATACTTAGTATGCAGATAATCAAACATATCCTTTCCTTTACACACCCTAGTATAAGCACCTCTCCTATGAGCATGGCCTCCCAACCATGACCATCTGTCATCTTGGGCACTGCATAGGTGGACAACATTGAGAGGTAGCCTCATCTCAAACCTCTCCCGCGAGGGAACTAATACTAATGCATATAAATTTCTGGCTAAGCCTTACCTGACGAGGTTTAATCTCGTCAATGCCCATTGTTATGGACTTGGGGTTTTGGAGAAGATGGGGATGCTGGAGATCGTGGCACGGTTAACAGACAAGCAACCAGGGGACACGAGATTTACCCAGGTTCAGGCCCCTGGAGGGAAAACCCTACTCCTGCTTGTCTGCTCTTTTATTACGGCGGAACCGAAGGTTACAGGGTGCGCAGATTCGATCTGGCGTAGATGCGTGAAAGTATGAGTCGAGTTGTTGCCCTAGGACGTGCCCTCCTGGCCTTTATATAGACTTAGGCAGGTCCCGAGCGTAGTCCTAGTCGGTTACAAGTTGTATTCAAACTCTAATCTTGCTCTCCAAGGATCCGAAGGCGTCATGGACCTTGGCCACCCGGAAATCCTCATGGGCCAGCATATGTCTGCCGTGGGCCTTCCTTGGGCTGGACTAGGTATGTTGAAGTTACGTACCTGTAGGGTATAACCATGTCAGTAGCCCCCGAGTGATCAGTCGAATCGTAGATTCGGCTGAGGACTCTTCCATCCTTCGGGAGCAGCTATGTATTAATAGTATATGTGTGTAGGGATTGTTGATGCGTGTGCCTGACTCACCCGACGGATCAGGGTCAGTTGACTGTCTTAGGACGAAACAACACGATCTTCTTCAGGTTCGGGTCCCTCAACCCGGACCTGGAACATATGCTGGCGCAATTCGACTCAGGCCGCAGAGGACTTACAGGAGTGGAATTCCAGTGATTTTAATTGGTGTACACAACGCGTCCGTCGGGATTTTTCATCGTACCTGCTGGTACGGATTCATACTAGTAGAGCGCAGTCAGGTGCGTTGCCAGGCCATCAGATGATATCTATAGGTCTTATCTTTGCGTCGCAGACGCAGCATCCGAATGTTTATCACCACGGAGGTGTTTCGGGTGGCCAAGGAGGATGTTACTCACTTAGCATTAATTGGGGCAGAGTTGCCGAAAAGTTTTGCATGCTGATCCGAAAGATCGCAGTCGAAGATTTCACAGGGTGCGCGACCAGCGCTCCCTATGGGAGTAGCCCCCAAGTGTCTGTTCGAGTCGTAGACTCGAACGGAGACTTTTAGTTCAAGCATTGTTCCAATCATAAGTCCGCAGGACTCGAAAATTTTCGGATGCTGAAATCCATCCTCCCTATGGGAGTAGCCCCCGAGTCCGTAGTGGAGTCGTAGACTCGACGTAGGACTCAGAGGAGTAATTTGTCTTCATTTGTCTGTCGGGTGCACGGCCAGCGCTCCTGATAGGAGTAGCCCCCAAGTATTTAGTCGAATCGTAGATTCGAGTGAGTACTTTCAGCTGTGTAGCCAAAGTGGTGCTAGTATAGCTTTTGATGACGTCAGTGCTTACGATCGATGACCTCAAGCGTCTGCTACGCCAGAGATGACTTGACTTGACGAAGCGTGGGTCCCACTTGCTGACTTTGAATTGACCGGTCACACGCAGCGTGGAGATGATTACGGCGTCTCCTCGATTTCCGCACGTAGTGGACGGCGTGGTAACGACGGTTCGTTTTGGTGCTGACACGTGTACGGCCAGATCTACCGTTGGCGTTAGGTCTTCTTGATGGACGGCCAGCGTGCGTCGTCTTCACTGTTATAATCCCTGGTGAAATCGTGGTTTGTTTTTCACCACAGCAGTTCTTGTGTTTCACTGCCTCCTTGCGCTCGAGCGATTCTTGCTTCGCGCTGAGAGTTTCCTCCACATTTCCTTTGTCTTTCTTCGTTGGCAACTCCACCACCGTCGTAGCGCCATGGGGAAACCAAAGAAGTCCTCATCTGCAGTTGGGACTAGCGCCGCCGGAGGCAAGAAGGGCACCGCCACTGCTTGTGTCACCGACGGTGGCTGGCGGCGATCAGAAACGCGAGAGAGCGATCTCCGCAAACTGCGCGAGCGGAGTCTGATCCCGCAAGACACGACAGCCGTGATACTCCCTGGCAATGAGGTAATCCCCCGTCCCCCATCTGGGTATCGGGTTATGTTTGTTGCCTTCATGATTCGCGGGTTTTCTTTTCTGGTCCATGACTTCCTTCGTGGACAGCTCTTTTTCTATGGGGTTCAACTCCATCATCTGTCTCCCAACTCCCTTCTTCATATTGCGTGTTTTATCACGCTTTGCAAGTGTTGGCTTGGCATTGAGCCGCACTTTGGCCTCTTTCGGAAGCTGTATTCCGTGAAGAGGCAGTCTGGTTCGGATGGTGTGTATCCCATTGGGGGTTTCATCATCTCTCTCAGTCCCAATGTGCAAATCTTTTCCTTTTCCATGTCCGAATCTGTCCAGTACTGGCGGAGGAAATGGTTTTACATCCGTGACTCCGTACTGCCTGGGCAAGATTTTGGTCTCGTTCCTTTTGACCCCTCCCAGTTGATTGAGAAGAAAAGATCCTGGAAAAACCAAATCTTGGATGGTGAGGTGGCGGAGGTAGAGGCCCTGTATCGTCGGGTGGAGGAGCTCCAATTGATTCCTGAGAAGGAGGTGAACGGTGTCGACATCATCCGGACGTTTCTTGAGCGTCGGGTGCAGCCCCTTCAAGCGAGGGCGCATCCGATGTTTCTTTACTCTGGGCGCCGTGATCCGATGAGGGTTTCGAGTGAGAAAATCTCCGAGGCAGAACTTGACAAGGATCTTCGCGCGCTGTTGAAGTTCAAGGTCGACGAAAAAATCCCGGGGAAGTCGCTGACTCCTCCCTTTTCTTCGAAGTTGGTCGTACCGAAGGTGTAAATTTGCGCACGTAGTGCTTCCCTTTTGTTTTTGTTGGGTGTTTATTTGTGTCCTTTGTTTGCTAACAAAGTTTCTTCTCATCTTGTAGAGCTTCAAAGTGCCGGGCATGGCACCACCATTGCCCGAAAGGTATCCGAATGCCCCGGATAATGAAGTGGTGGATTCCGTGTCCGAGCTACCATCAGCGCGATCCCCAGCGGAGGATGCCGATGAATCGAGTGAGGACCATTTGCGCAAGCGATCACGGAGCTCGAGTGAGTCTTCGGATGCTTCAACTCCTCCGACTCCCAGAAATCCTCTGGGCCTTGAGCATCATGATGATGTTCATGGGGGTTCTTCCTCTCCCTTTCCTGCCATTCCTGTGAGGGTTGTTGCTCCGCACCCACCAGCAAAGCAGAAGAAGGAAGAGAAGAAGGAGGAGAAGAAGGAAGAAAAGAAGGAGGAGAAGAGGGCCCGAAGGGCTTCTCCTATCTTTGACCTGAGCGCGTTGGGCTCGTAAGTTTTCTTGTTGCCACTGTTGTCCTTTTCTTTTTATGATGTTTGCACCTGTGCTGATTGGCTTCATATGTAGGCAATCCTCTGACGGCTCCAGTGATGATGCGGGTGAGATGATGGGGGAGTCAAACATTGCGTCGGCTCCTCCTCAGATGGTGGCGACTTCGGGTGATGCTGCGCCAGTTCCTCCTGTGCAGGAGAGGCTGGTGGTTGCGCCTCAGAATTTCGCAGGCGGGCCTGCGGGTTCACCTTCGTAGCACGTAAGTTTTCCTACTTGATGTTACGGGGGGAGCCCCGAGTGTCTTCGTGTGCTGATGTTGCTTATGCTTCTTTGTGTTGGGCATAGCCCCCAAGTTCTGCTCTTACTACTATTGCCTGTTGCTGTAGCCTTTTGTCCAAGAAGCCAAGCGGCTGGTGGAGGATCGCCTGACGCTGGAGGCGAAACTGCGGCAGCTTCAAGGTATTCGTCTGCCTTGTAGTACTTCTCTTGCTTATCCTGGTGCTGTTCTTTGACACTTGCTTGTTGTAAATGCAGAGGAGCATAACGACTCTCTCCGTGAGGTCGATGCTCTGAAGAAGAGCTTTGGCCAATCGGAGCAGAAAGCCGAAGCTGCCGTTGGTGCGAGAGAGCGCCTTGAGCTGGAGCTGACGAAGGCAGCCGAAGCGAAAGAGCGTCTCCAGCAGGAGGCCGCAGATCGTGAGGAGCAGCTGGCCACCGTTGCGGCTTCTCATGAAAAAGGGGTGGTGGAGAAGCTCATGGCTGCTGCCAAGGCTATTTCGGGTGAGCGCTAGCTTTTGTACTTGCTTCTTTTTCTACAGATCTTCTTCTATGTTGCCTTGCTTCATGTTTTCTTCTTTTTTGTCTCAGATGCCGCAGGCATCGAGTTTGATCGTGGTGCTCTGGAGCACGGGAGTGCTCTAGATGATGCCACTGTAGCGGTCGAAGACCGCTGCAGCACCATTGTCAACTCCCTTGCCAAGGCGAAAGAGGTCCTTGGTCGCTTCTACCAGGAGCTCTTCCCGAAGGGCGCACCCCTTGAAGACGTGGGTGCCCTGGCAGAGGCTCTGTCAGCCGAAGCGCCTGCAGCGTACAAGCGCAAGCAGAAGGGCATCGGCGCGTCCGTCGGGCTGGCGATGTCCATGGCGGCTGGGGCGGAGCTGGACCTGCCCCAGATTACTTCTCGGATGCCGACGGCTGCAGATGGATCCGAGGTAGCATTCGCCGCCTACTCCGCTCGCTGCAGACGATATGGGCCCAAGCTCATTGACTTGCTGTCTGAGTACGCATTGCGGCAGCAGGGCGAGGCCAAAGCTAGGCAGTCTGGTTCTGAGGCGACTCAGTGCCCTCCGCCTTAGGCGTAGTAGACGTAGGGTAGCTTGTAGTCTATTTTTGTTGTGAATATCTTTTGTAGTACCATCCTTGTGCCACGTAGTGGCCTTATATAATTTAATGAATTCCTCCGAGTTGTGCTCTATCCTTGGCTGAATGTCTGTGTGCCTTCTTTTTTCTGCTGCTATAGGTTCCTTCGGGTGCTGACCCGGTTGACACTTCATCCGAAAGGCCCTTGCGAGCATCATTGGATGATTCCTCGCAGCTCGCGTTTCTCCGAGATCGCGTGCGCAGCTTGGAGAGAGATTTGCTTGGGTTACGCGGTCGCGCTGACGTTTGGAAATCCAAAGCAGACCGTGGTGCAGCCAGAGAGGAGTATTTGATGGCAGAGCTGGGTCGGCTGTCCGAGCAGTTGCAATGTAAGTTGATCCTCCTTTCGGGCTATAGCTCAGTTCTTCGGGTGAGCCTGCTGGCCTTACTCTTGTTTTGTACGTTTGTCGCAGGTGCGAATCTTGCTCCGAGGGAAGAAAAGGAGCGTATTGCTGTTCGAGTCAATTGCCTGACTCAACAGGACATGGAGGCCGGTGGCTTCTTCTGGATGGATCGTGATCGCGCCGTAGTTTTGGCGACGGGTGCTCCGCCAGGTGCAGACATCGCTTTCCTCGGTGCTGCACGTCATGTTTCCGTTGGATGCCGTGCCAACGACCCTTGCAGGTCTTCTGACGAAGTTTCGGAGTGCCAGCAATGTCAAGGAGCTGGTGCGGCAACAGCTCGTCGCAGGGGTGAAGGCTGCCTTGTCTCTTGTGAGGGTGCACCGCCCTGATGTAGATTTGGCTGCTGTGGCGACTGGGCCACCTCCTCGACCAGATGGTGGCGAGTGGAACATGCGTCCGCATTACGCGGCTGTAAGGCAGTATGCCGAACAGATTGTAGATTTGTTTGAGCAGCGTGCTCAGGTAATTCTTCAGAATAGGTAGGACCTGAAAATAAACAGATAGATGTAAAATTTGTATATTGCGGCTGGGCATGTATGTGCCCTTTGTTGTAAAGGTTTGCCTGTTGGCGAGCACGCAGTGCTTTGATTTAGTACGTGCCCTTTTCGTTTGCCTGACGTGGTCAGCTACTCAGGTGTACACGTTTTGTCCTCAGTCGATGAAATCGTGAGGTGGGGGGGAGCCCCCGAGTGCGTTTGTAGCATGTAATAAAGTTGCAGAGAAATAGTCAATCGAAGGTTGGGGGCGAGACACTTAGCTTTATTTGCAGCGTAATGGAGAAGGTACATGGTTCGGCTGAGTAGCCTTGGCTGTAAGCCTTATCGAAAGTAAAAGGGGGTACATTGCTATGTGTAGAATCGTCGCAGGTGCGAGATGTTCCATGGGTTGGAGTATGCGACTCCAGACTCCACGTGCTTGAGGCGATAGGCGCCACCTGGGATGACCTCGGTGATGGCATAGGGTCCTTCCCATAGTGACTCGAGTTTATTCGGTCGCTTTTGCTTGAGTCGCAAGACGAGGTCTCCTTCGACGAAGGACCTTGGGCGTAGCCGGCGGCTGTGATAGTTGCGGAGACTCTGCTGGTACACCGCTGATCGAGCTGCTGCTATATCCCGTGCTTCGTCGAGTGTGTCGACGGCGTCTTCGAGTGCAGCCGTGGATTCGGCTTCGTTGTAAGCGACGACTCGTGGAGCCTGGTGGCGTACTTCGGCTGGTAGCACGGCCTCAGCTCCGTGCACCATGAAGAACAGTGTGTAGCCGGTGGAGCTGTTTGGCATTGTCCGTAAGCTCCACAGGACAGACGGTAGCTCTTTCGTCCAGTTTTCGGCTTTGTGCTCGAGTGAGCTCATGAGGCGCTTCTTGATGCCGGCGCCGATTAGACCGTTGGCCTTTTCCACTTGCCCGTTTGTTTGCGGGTGTGCCACTGAGGCATACGTGATGTTGATCCCGAGGCCTTCGCAGAAGGCCTAGAATTCTTCGGAGATGAAGTTCGATCCGTTGTCGGTGATGATGCTGCGCGGTACGCCAAATCTGTAGATAATGGATTCGAAGAATTTGACGGCGGTTTTGCCCTTTTGGTTGGTGACTGGCATTGCCTCGATCCGCTTGGTGAATTTGTCGACTGCGACCAGGAGGAAGACGTGTCCTCCCTTCGAGGATTTTGGTAGTTTGCCGATCATGTCGAGGCCCCATTGGGCAAAAGGCCAGGCTATGGGTATGGGTCGAAGTTCGGACCCAGGTGCGTGTGGTTTGTCGGCGAACCGTTGGCACCCGTTGCATCTTCGGACGATGTCCTTCGCGTCGCTCATGGGCGTTGGCCAGTAGAATCCTGCTCGCAGAGCTTTGGCGACGAGGGAGCGACTGCCTGCATGGTGGCCGCAGATGCCTTCGTGGATATCTTGGAGTATGGCTTTGCCGTTATTGATGGTGACGCACCGTTGTAGTACGCCTGTAATGCTGCGTTTGTACAGCTCGCCGTTGTTGATGGTGAAGGCTTTTGACCGACGAGATATGCGTTGGGCATCTGTCGGGCTATCTGGCAATTCTCCGTTTATCAGGAACTGGAGGTATGGACGTGTCCAAGTTTCGTCGACTGCCATGACATGCATCAGGTTGACCATGGCAACTTCGGTATCCAGCTTTTCGGGTCCTTCATGACCTTCGGGTAGCGTAGCTCCCGAGTGTTCTTCTTCTTCGGGTGATCCTTTGGGGAATTTTCGCTTGATGGATGGCACGTAGATCTGTTCGAGGAACACACCTGGTGGTACCTTTGCACAAGTGGAGCCGATGTTGGCGAGTCTATCGGCCTCTTCGTTGCTCTCTCTTCCAACGTGCCAAAGTTCGCAGTCGTCGAATTCTCCTTCGAGTACGTTGTATAGCGCGCGGTACGCGATCATGTTTTCGGCGTGTGCGTCACACTCATTCATCGTCTGCTGTACGACAAGGTTGGAGTCACCGTAGATGACCAGGCGCGTTGCGCCACATATTTTTGCCATCTTCATGCCATGGATGAGGGCTTCGTATTCGGCCTCGTTATTGGAGGCTCTGAATTTCATCCGAAGGATGTACTTCATCTTGTCACCTTACGGGGAGGTCAGTATGACTCCTGCCCCTGCTCCGGCTTCGCATTTGGAGCCGTCAAAATGCATTGTCCAGGACTGCGACATGTCTGGGGTGTCAGGCAGCTGCAGCTCCATCCAGTGCACCAGGAAGTCCGGAAGGACTTGAGATTTGATTGCGTGTCGCTTCTCGTAGATGATGTCCAGGGGTGATAGTTCAATGCCCCACAGGGCCATGCGCCCTGTGGCCTCTGGGTTATTCAGGATGCTGTTTAGGGGTGCCTCGTTGACGACAATCACCTGATGCTCCTAGAAGTAGTGGCTCAGTCGTCGAGCCGTCATGAACATGCCGTAGGCCAGCTTCTGGTAGTGCGGGTACCGCTGTTTTGTTGGAGTGAGAACCTCGCTGAGGTAGTAAATTGGGCGTTGTACCCCATGGGTCTTGCCTTCTTCGGGTCGTTCGACCACGAGTACTGTGCTGATCACCTGGTGTGTGGCTGCTATGTACAGCAACAGGGGCTCGCGCTCTTTTGGCGTGACCAAAACGGGCGAGGTGGAGAGGAGCCGTTTGAGGCTTTCGAATGCGTCGTTGGCTTCTGGTGTCCACTCGAATTTGTCTGCCTTGCGCAGCAGCTGGCAAAATGGTAGGGCCTTCTCGCCCATGCGGCTGATGAACCTGCTTAGTGCCGCTACTCGCCCTGCGAGCTGCTGAACGCCCTTGAGGTTTTTCGGCTTCTCCATTGTCATGATAGCTTTGATTTTCTTCGGGTTCGCTTCAATCCCTCGTTGAGAGATGAAGTACCCGAGCAGCTGACCCGAGGGGACGCCGAAGGCGCACTTTTCTGGATTGAGCTTGATCCTGTAGCGATCAAGGTTGTCGAACGTCTCGCGGAGATCGTCGATAAGTGTTCTTGCCTCCTTGGTTTTTATGACTATGTCGTCGACATAGACTTGGACGTTGCGACCGATCTGGTCCTTGAGGCAGGCCTGCATGCATCACTGGTACGTGGCACCCGCGTTCTTTAGCCCGAAGGGCATTGTGTTGTAGCAGTATACTCCGAACGGTGTGATGAACACCGTTTTCTCCTAATCTTCGACCTTGAGTCGAATCTGGTTATAGCCTGAGTAGGCATCGAGGAAGGAGAGTTTCTCACAACGTGCAGTCGAATCGATGATCTGGTCGATCCGAGGAAGATGGAAGTGGTCCTTAGGGCAATGTTTATTTAGTGACGTGAAGTCCACGCACATCCGCAGGATGTCCGTGTCCTTCTTCGGGACCATCACCGTGTTTGCTAGCCACTCGCTTTCCTTGATTTCCCGAATGAAGTCTGTTGCGAGTAATCTGTTGATCTCCTTGCCGATAGCTTCGGCTCGTGGCTCCGACAGTCTTCGGATGGACTGCTTGACTGGCTTGGTGTCTGGGAAGACTTTGAGTGCGTGCTCGGTGAATTCCCTGGGAACTCCTGGCATGTCCGCAGGACACCAGGCGAAGATTTCCCAGCGCTCACAGAGGAATTCGACGAGCGTGCCTTCCTATGCGGTGCTGAGGTCGTTGGCGATCAGCGCCGTCTTGGAGGCATCCGTTGGATGGACCTGCACTTTCTTGGTGTTGATGGTGGAGTCGAAAGAATGTCAGGTGCGTTCTGCTTTGTGACTGGGGGTAGCCCATTGTCCGTCACCTCGCGGAGCCTTACAAGCTCTTCTTGCATGCCGAAAGACTGGGAGATTTTGTTGAAATCCCTGTAGCATTGGTCCGATCGGGTGAAGCTCCCGTGGACTGTGATGACGCCCCTTGGTCCTGGCATCTTGAGTAATAGATATGCGTAGTGTGGGACGGCCAGGAACCTTGCGAATGCTACACGTCCCAGGATGGCATGGTATTGCGACGGCCAGTCCACCACTTCGAATTCTAGGCGCTCCTGCCGAAAGTTGTCCGGCTTCCCGAAGATGACGTCGAGCCCTATTTTGCCCAGGGGAAAGATGCCCTTCCCTGGGACAATGCCGTGGAACGTTGTGTCTGATTATTCCAGGCTGCATTGCGGGATCCGCATAGCTGCTAGAGTGCTTGCGAATATTAGGTTGATGCCGCTGCCGCCGTCCATGAAGACGCGACTCATCTCGAAGCCTCCGATCTGCGCCTCTAGCACCAGGGCAGCATGACCTGGGCGAGGGATCTGGTAAGGGTGATCCGCGCGAGTGAATGTGATGCAGGACTCCGATCCGCTGAGGTACTCAGGAATTGCAGGCGGAGTTGCCACGGCCAAGTTGATTTGTCGGGTGATTTTCTTCTGCACCCTGTTGGTGGGGCGTCCCTTCTGGATCATATTTAGCGCTCCCTTTGGTGGGGGGTATGCGATCCCGGCATTGTTTTGCGCTGGTGCGATTGGTTGATTTGGGCCTCCAATAGGCGGCGGTGGAGGAGCTCCGTGTGCTATTTCGCCTGGCGCAGGTGCGTTTCCGGACGCAGGAATTGGAGCTTGTTGCCTCATCTGTATCATGCCTTCGCTGAGTTTCTGGAACTCGCGGCAGTCCTTGAGCATGTGGCTAGCTTTCTTTTTGCCATCTTGTTTGTCGATGTAGAAGTGGATGGTGCATGGACCCGAAAGTTTGTCAAATGCTGAGGGTCCGTTGTCGCGGTCGCGGCGTTGCCACGACTGCGTTGGTCGTCCGTTGTCGCGGAAGTTTCCGCTGCAGTATCCTCCGCTGTTGCGGCTGTTGTCGTTATGGCGGTTGGCGTAGCCGGCTGCGACCATATCGGGTTCGTCGCGCTCCTCGTAGACGCGCGATCTCCTCTTGCTGCGGCGTTCGCGTCTTCGGCCGTAGTCGTCTTCTTCATCTGATTGCGCCCGCTGGATGCAATCTTCGCCGTCTGCCCAACTGTTGGCGATTTCCATGAGCTGGTCGAGTGTCTTGGGCTTTACACGTCCAAGTTTCTCCTTGAAGTCTGGGCGCTTGACGCCGTTCCTGAAGGCGTCGATGGCCCTTTCTTCGGAGATGTGCGCTGCGGAGTTCTTGGTTGTAGACCAGCGTAGTATGTACGAGCGAATAGATTCACCTGTTCTCTGAGTGCAGGCTCGCAACTCTTCGATTGAGGCGGGCCTCTTGCTAGTGCCTTTGAAATTTCGGATGAAGCTATAAGCAAGCTCCTCCCAGCTTCGGATGGATCCTGATGATAGGCTGCTAAGCCAGACCCGCGCCGCGCCTGTCAGCTGCAGCTGAAGGCATTGCATGGCGATTTCTTTGTTGCCTCCGTGAAGCTTGACGGATGACAGATGGTCACTAAGCCAGGACTTTGGATCTTGCGTGCCGTTGAACTTCGGAGTATCCGAAGGAAGCTTGAAGTTGCGTGGCATCTGTGTTCGCCGGACGGATCTGCTGAAGCATCGAGCCCCGCAGAGTTCTCCTTCGTCTTCATACATCTTAGATTCAGACAAGCATGCGCGTTTGGCGCGTGCTTTGTCGATCTTGCGCTGTGCAAGCTTGTCTCTGGCGTCGTAGTCGCGTTTATGGCGGTGCGAGCTCTTCTTCCTTCGAGGAAGATCGTGTTCCTCTTCATCTTCGAATGAGGGAGTGGGGCTCCGTTCGCGCCTGGCCGGAGCTTTCTTCTTCGGCTCCGTAGGAGCGTCTTCGTGGAGCGCAGCTCCAATTAGTCCTAGTCCGGTGAGTGCAGACCTATGCATGGCCTTTTTCGGGTCCCCCTCTAGAGGTGGGTGAGCCGCGAGATACGCAGTGGCTGCCATGATCGCAGCTTGTGGCGTCTTCGGGATGATGTTGCCGTCAGCGTCCATATCCATGAACGATGTGCGGAGAGTTCGGGTCACGTCACGCCGCTCCTTCGGGTCCATTTTTTCCACCCGAGAGTGGTGCTTGTTTCCCTGGTTTCCGTTTGTGCTAGAGCCGGGTCCTTTGGCGGAGAGCGCAGCTCGTCGCGCGCTGGACTCGGAGGCTGCTTGCTTGCGTTTGTCGAGCGTTTCCTGCATCTTGACTTGTTTCTTGTGCTCCTCGATGAGGAGGTAGTGGTATGCCATCAGTAGGTCACGTGAGGAGTCCAGAGGTAGGACTATTTCGCCTGCGACGGCGCGGCGTGCTTCGACCCATCCTTCTTTGCTAAGTTGGATGAGGTGGCCCCCGTTTTCGCCGTTTCCACCTTTTTCGCCGTTTCCGTCCTGCGGGTTGGGGTTGGGCGGCGGGTTAGGCGTTTCCTCGTCGGTTTGGATGACCGCGGCGCACAGATAGCGCCTGTAGATTGGTTGGCTGCTGCCGCAGCTTTCGGATCTGGAACCGTAGGTCCCTTCATCCGAAGGTGGATCGCGCAGATCGGAGTTGCAGCTGTTGCTGCTGTAGAACTCATCTGTTGATGGTGACGTGCGTAGCACGGGGTGTGGAGCCCACGAAGCGGGCCTGATTGACGGCACGGGCACCCGCTCAGGGAGGCGGAGGGTGCCAGTTTGTCCCACCTGGAAGCAGAAGCTCCCGAACAGAATTTCGAGTTCGTCGCCTACGGGCTCGAAATCCTTTATGGTATCCGGCGAGTGGGCGGTGAAGTCGAAAGCACCGAAGAGGAGGTGATTCTCCGTTGCTGTGGAGTTGTAGATCGATCGGGTCGGGACCATCACGACCGCACAATCAGCAGCCCCAATTCCCACAGACGGCGCCAATTGACGAGGTTTAATCTCGTCAATGCCCATTGTTATGGACTTGGGGTTTTGGAGAAGATGGGGATGCTGGAGATCGTGGCACGGTTAACAGACAAGCAACCAGGGGACACGAGATTTACCCAGGTTCAGGCCCCTAGAGGGAAAACCCTACTCCTGCTTGTCTGCTCTTTTATTACGGCGGAACCGAAGGTTACAGGGTGCGCAGATTCGATCTGGAGTAGATGCGTGAAAGTATGAGTCGAGTTGTTGCCCTAGGACGTGCCCTCCTGGCCTTTATATAGACTTAGGCAGGTCCCGGGCGTAGTCCTAGTCGGTTACAAGTTGTATTCAAAGCGTCATGGGCCTTGGCCACCCGGAAATCCTCATGGGCCAGCGTATGTCTGCCGTGGGCCTTCCTTGGGCTGGACTACGTATGCTGAAGTTACGTACCCGTAGGGTATAACCATGTCATTACCCAATTCAGGTAGTGTGGTTGTATGGTAAATTTGGGATGGTATCGCATCCGAATCCAACCATCAGTTTTATAAAAGGGCTAAGGCTCATGACTCAACATTTTCATCATCATAAACCATTTGTGTTTCTCAACACATGTCAAAACATCTCAATAGAATGACTCGTCATTCCAAGGTTTTCATAATTCATTTTCACCAATTGTTCCCATCTAAAGTGACTCAAGTTTTGATCTACTCTAAACTACTAAGCTAAGACTGTTCACTAAGGTGGAAAGATGATGGGTTCAATCTCATGCCATAGAATGACATCTAAAGCTTATCTAAATAGGTCAAGTTTTATACTCTTTATGCTACCTTCAAAACAAGTAAGGGACTTTGTGTAAGGTAAAGGAAGTAAAGCTTGGAAAGTAATACTTGGGGTAGTAATATTCAAAGTGGTGTGACCAAAGCATGCCTAAAGCATCTTGTATAATTCATCTAGCTTAATTCTAGCTTTCTAACAATAGCTTGCCTTGGTTAGTGCAGTGGTTGAAGTTTTCTTCTTCTTCTTCTTGGTAGAACTCCTCCTCCTCGTAAGCTTGGTCGGTACTATCTTCTATAAATACATACGGAGTACACAATCACCAAACAATACTTAACTAGTTTACTTAGTACTCTAAGGCACCCCATTGATGATCTATTATCATCACAAGCATCACAAGTTTTCTTCAATAGTTTCCTCCTTTTTATTTTAGAAAAGTAATTTCTACTCATTAAAAAAATTAACTAAGATTTAATATTCGCCACTTAAAATATGGGATCATGTGGACACATGTCATCACCACATATTCTATCATGTGGGAATGTAAGTTAAGGGTTGGATCATAATTATTTTCGTTTAAGTTCATTATTTAATGATTTAAAGTGACTAGAAATGCCTATATAGCATTAATTTGGTACTAGTCCAAAGTCACTGCATGTAAACCTTAATATTATTACATATTCAGATAGGTCTGATGAAATGTGATTTTTGAGAGTTGGAATCAACTCAAAAGCTAACTTGGTTGATTTTATAAAAATGTTGCAAGGTGCAAAAGCTTTTGTTTTGTTATTTTTACTAGGAGAGATCTATAACTCTAGTTGAATTAAATCCAACGGGCTTGGATAGATAATTTAAATACCTTTCAAGCAAAATTGGTTTCATGCAATTTGGTGTTGTCAAACTCTCATAATTGATTTTTAAACTTGTGGACAGAAACTAGATTAACTCTAAATAGAAAAAATTAAATTTGAAACTTTCACAAGCGCGGGAACTAGCTGGGCCGGCCCAGCTACGCACAGCATGCGCAGCGGGCTGCCTGACAGGCAGGCTCCACCGGTCAGTGATGACCCACAAGTATAGGGGGTGTATCGCAGTATTTTCGAGGGAAGTGAAACCCAATTTATTGATTCGACACACGGGGAGCCAAAGAATATTTATAAGCCTTCACAACTGAGTTGTCAATTCAGCTGCACCTAGAAACAATCTTGCTCATAGCAGTTTATCAGTAGCAACCGTTTTGTAGTAGGAATAGTAAAGTAGCAACAGTAGTATAGAAAAGACAGTAGTAACAAAAGCAGTAAACAGTGGGATTCGAGTGCGGTAGGCATAGGAATGGATGGACGGGCGTTGCATGGACAAGACGATTCAAATAGCAATCAGAACATAGGGCAATTGTAGATAAATAAGATAAAGCATCCAAGTACTAGACAATCCTAGGCATGTGTTCCATATATAGTCATACGTGCTCGCAATGAGAACTTGCACAACATCTTTTTTCCTGCCAGCCCGTTTGCAGCGGGGCCTCTAGGGAACTACTAGAAATTAAGGTGTTCCTTTTAATAGAGCACCGTAGCAAAGCATTAACACTCCATGAACACATGTGATCCTCACATCAAAGCCATTCCCTTCCGGTTATCCCGATTTCTGTCACTTCGGGGCCATAGGTTCCGGACAACAACGTGTGTATACAACTTGCAGATAAGACCAAAAACAATACTATCATAATGAATCAATAACATGTTCAGATCTGAAATCATGGCACTCGGGCCCTAGTGACAAGCATTAAGAACAACAAGTCGCAACAAAGTCATAAAGCACTAATAAAAGATACTAGGCACCATGCCCTAACAATCTGATGCCATTACATGAACGATCTCATCCAATCCGTACCATCCCCATAGCCTACATCGGGGGATTACTCACTCATAGATGGGGGAAACATCGATGGTCGATGGAGAAGCGATGGTGATGATGATGGCGATGATCTCCTCCAATTCCCCGTCCTGGCAGGGTGCCAGAACGGAGTTTCTGGTGCTATTTCATGGAATCTGGTGGTGGCGGCGGAGCGGAACTCCTTCTAGAAAAACGTCGAACCCCCCGAAGTTTTTAGGTCAGAAGGCTCCTTATAGGCGAAGAGAGAGGCCGAGGGGGTGCCTGGGGGGCCCACACCGCCCCCTGGCGTGGCCTGGCCTGGCCCACGCTAACAGGTGGTGTGGCCACCCCTGGCTCTTCTCCGTCTCGTATTCTGGCTCCTAGAGTCTTCGGGTGAAATAGGATTTTTGGCATATTTTCCGAGATTTTTCCTGATAGTTGATTTTCTGCACAAAAAGTAGACACCAAGGCAATTCTACTGAAAACAGCGTCAGTCCGCATTAGTTGCATCCAAATCACACAAGTTTAGAGGAGAAACAATAGCAAAAGTGTTCGGGAAAGTAGATACGTTTTGGACGTATCAACTCCCCCCAAGTTAGCTTATTGCTTGTCCTCAAGCAATTCAGTTGAAAACTGAGTGCGATAAAAGAACTTTCACGAACACATTTGCTTCATATGATGTAAATATTATCAGCAATGTAATCAACTACTTAGACAATTCATAATAAAGAGTATGCAACTGAGTCTACTCAATAGTCATTGCAAGCTATGAAGAGATTCCAACTCAAAATAATAAGTAGCATGAAGCATAAACATAAGCAACATTACAATGCTCATAAAAAGGTATGATAGAGTGATATCTTGCTTGCCTTTGATTATGAATGTCAAGGCACCTCTGTAGTTCAAGTGATGACTAGAAGTACAGATATCAAGGATACAAGCATCAAAGTCATAGCACAAATAATCAAGTAATGGAACAAACACAAAGAATGACAACTATGCTCTCAAGAAGGTGCTCAAAGAATAAATGGAGACTCAACAAGAAAAGGTTTTAAATAATTTGAAAGGCTTCCAAATGCTGAAAGTATGGTACTGATTAACTTTGAGCTCTCATTGCCCCTATCATAAGCATCTTTAATGTGGTTAAGGTGAAAGTGACACAACTAAGAGGATATGCTTGACAAGTTATAAATCAAAGTCTCATGCCCCTTACTTACGAAGACCGATCATCATGCTACTCATCTTCAGTCACAAGTAAGTTCTTGTCATTGTAAGTATATACGTATCATAGAGAACCGCCAATGGGGTACCCCTTGCACATGACATGGGAGCTGTCGCATAATCAAAATAACAAGGCAAGCAGACAATGAGCATCTCGGCAATCTTTTTATTTACTATGTGCATAGATTTTTATTGAGGATGCTTCATAGAATGCTCATTATAGTTATGCTGCAAGTTTCCACCATGATTAGGCATGGCTTAGGCTAGCGGCCCAAGCGTTTCTCTAACATACATACAAACTCCATGATCTTACAAGTTTCACTTTTATTTCACACCGCTGGGATCCATAAGCAAAAGAACATGATATCAACTAGGTACAAAGTACATATGAAGTGTTGAAAGCGGTCCCCATGATACATGGTTCTGCTAACTTCAACTCATAAAGCGCAAGCATATGCGCAACAAAGAAGGACGCAATGGTTCAGGTTTATTAAGTGCAAGAAAATAAAGTGTGCCATCAAGTTCGTCATAGCTTTACTAACTAACTTTCTCATAACAAGCAAACATTTTATTCGGAAGAAAACAAGGCATATTGAATATGCAGGGAGGTAGCAAATGATGCTAATGGGTAGGTATGGTGGACACTTTGGAAATATTTGGTTTAGGGAGTTGGGAACTTGAGTAAAACATACTCAGTGAAAGTGAAGGCTAGCAATAGTAAGGGAGCGATAAACGAGAGAGCAATAGCTGTCATTATCATGCTTGCAACAAAACAGGACTACTCAAGGCATGAAAGTGATTCAAGATCCTTAAGGCAAAATAATTCATCAAGGCTTAACTGATTATCATAGTCATGTGCATGCATGAGCATGTGCCAAGTCAATTCAAATGAAACATTCAGAGGAGGATACCGTGGTGTCATACCAATTTATGAATAGAGCAATGCAAGCAAACATTCATAAGACATGCTACAAACTATTAGCCAGCTGGAGCTAATCATAAGAAAGCAAGAACTACTAAGCATCCAAAGATAACATACACCCTACTTGAACGGACTAAGCAAGATCACAATGATGAGTATATGTACAAAATGAAAACAAATAGAGTTCGTTACCAGCCTCTTACCACGCCTCAAGTTGTCATTGATCCTCATTATTGCTCTTCACTTGTGTGGCTTGAATAATAATATGAAACCAATATCCACTAAGGACTGCTGAACCCTGTAGCAAACTCACAAAACCAAAGAAGAACGACAAATATTTTTGGTGTTTTTGATTTTTAAACAAGAGCCAAAAGGGAAAAACAAGCAAAGCAAAATCTTTTTGGGTTTTTCGAATAGTTCAAACAAAGCAAAAAGGGAAAAGCAAACCAAGGCAAAAAGAAGAAGCAAACCAAAGAGAAATAAAATAAATATTTTTGGTCTTTTTGTGTTTTTAGAAAGCAAAAGCAAAGAAGAACGAAAACTAAAAAGAGAACGAAAACATGAATATACAAAGTACCGACGCAACATGATATGAAGATGAGTGCGGTGTCGGCGTACCTCCCCCAAGCTTAGGCTTTTGGCCTAAGTGGGTATCAATCCATGTACGGATAGGGGTTCCAAGCGGGCGGATCTTGGTAAGAATGGTCGTAGCTGGGCCCATGAGAAGAAGAAGCTCCCCAATCATAAGCGAGCTGATGATATGAAGACTCTCCCTCATTCGAGGGCTGGACCGAATCATCCGTAACCTCCCTTCTTGTGTCCTGCTCCTTCTGGGAGAGCTCTCCAAAGTACGTGTCAAGCTCCTCCTCAGTGAGGGACCATCCTTCCCTGTTATCAAGGTTAAACAAAACTGGTGCAGGCAAAAGAACAACACGCTCGGACTTGCTCTTTCTCCAACCAGCTTTGAGAAAGGTTATTTCATAAGATAACTCACTCATACTAGCCCACGAGGAAACAAATTTATGCTATATCATGGAATTAAGATCAAACCTTTCTATGGGAAACTATAGGTCTAGATGATGAGGCACTAAACCATGCAATGCTAGTAAACAAGAAGCAATGAGGCCTCCACAAATTCCACCTTTCTCATGGTTAGAAGCAAGACGGAAAGCAATCAAAGCACCTAAGTTGTAAGACCTATCTCGTTTAAGAGCAGCAGAGATAAATGCTAGATCAAACGAAGATAACTTATTGGCAGTTTTCCTAGCAAGAACACACTTGGCAATAAAGTAGGCAAAGTAGCGAATGGAGGGAAAATGAATGTTACAGATTTTTCCACTCTCCTTCGAGAAGGTACTCCCTTGGAAAATTTCTGCGTATAAATCCATGAGTGGTTCAGGTCTCTCCTTAATCTTTCTACATGATCCCCATTGAGGTACCTTAATAGCTGCACAAAAATCATCAAGAGAAAGGTCGACAACTATATTGTAAATTTTGTAATGGACCATGGGGTTAGGCAAAGAGTGACTAAATTGGAAGTCCTGCACCACAGACATGGCTAGCTTCACAAGTTGACAAGGTTCATCTTCCAAAAAGTGCTCTAACCCTGCATTAGAAACCAAAGTGTGGAAATCTTGTAGAATTCCTGCAGCTCTCATGAACTCAGAGCATGGATAAATAGAAGGAAAAACTTCCTCCTCCCGGTGGACCTTCATGACCTCAGGCTACCAAAGCTCATGTTGGTTTAGGTGGAGTTCACTCATCTTCTATTCTGAAATTGAAACACCTATTAAACAAGTAATTGCAAAGTAAATATAATGAAGGATTCTACTCATAGGGACTTGCAAGAGGCCTAAACATGCATCAAAACTATATCTCTAAGCATCAAACAAGCTTACAAGCTCTCATAACTAGTCACATATAGCAGCAAAATACTCAATATATAATCCACTAAACACAAATCTACTTGGACAAGGGGAGGAGTCACATACCAGGGAACAAATGCTCCAAATTTCAGCAAGAAAGATGGGCTGAGCAAGGAGATCGAAAAAAATGAGAGCAAGCACAGCAAGAACACGATTTTGAGCTATGAACTGGAGCTTACTCGGGAGAGAGAAGAAAGTGGCGGGTGAGGGAGTTAGTGGGGGGCCAGGGGTGGCCCACACCAGGACATGGTGCCACCCAAGGCTGGTCGCGCCACCATGTGGTGTGCCTGCCTGGTGGGCCCCCCTGGTACCTCCCAGGTACTCCTCTGCCCCTTTTTTCCCGTAAAAATTTAAGATGAATTTTCTGGAATTTTTCGAGACACTTTATTTTTTGGGCATTTTTCAGAAATAGAAGAATGATTTTTCTGACAGACAGATTTTTTCTTTTGGAAACATGATGCAAGGACAAAACAAGGCTAGAACTATAGAAGTTCTAACATGCAAGCAACTAACAACAAAAAGAAAACTAAACGAAAGCAAAAACTAAAAAGCAAAGGATAGAAATAAACGGAGATAATCATAATGAAAACATTGTTTTGTTCAATGGAATCCTTTTGTTAACAAGGTTGATCAAGTCTTGCTACCAAAACAATTGCATATGAGACAAAACTTTGTACTCCACTAATGATTATGTTACCTCAACCTTGATAGCAATGGTCCCAATCATAATAGTTTCAAAATTTTCTCTTGGTATGGGAAAATATATTTCTCCAACTTGAATGCCTTCAACATTTTCAATTGAATTCAAACCATAAGTCCTTTCAATCTTCTTGGGGAAATAGACAGTATGTTCCTTGTCATTAACATTGAAGGTCACCTTTCCTTGATTACAATTAATAACAGCCCCTACGGTATTAAGAAAAGGTCTCCCAAGAATAATAGACATATTATCATCTTCGGGCATTTCAAGCACAACAAAATCAGTTAATATCAAGCAATTGTGAGCCACCTGAACAGGTACATCCTCACATATACCCACAGGAATAGTGGTAGATTTATCAGCCATTTGCAAAGATACATCAGTTGGTATTAATTTTTCAAGTTGAAGCCTCTTATAGAGAGAGAAAGGCATAACACTAACTCCAGCTCCCAAATCACACAAAGCAGTTCTAACATAATTGTTCTTAATAGAGCAAGGGATAGTTGGAATCCCTGGGTCTCCAAGTTTCTTAGGAACCTTACCATTAAAGGAATAATTAGCAAGCAAAGTAGAAATTTCTTCATTAGGGATCTTCCTTTTATTCGAGACAATGTCCTTCATATACTTTGAGTAAGGAGGCAATTTAATAGTATAAGTCAAAGGAATTTGCAGGAAGAAAGGTTTCATCCACTCACAAAACTTATTATAGTGTTCATCTTCCTTTTACTTGTGTTTCTTATCAGGGAAAGGCATAGGTTTTTGGACCCAAGGTTCTCTTTCATTACCATGTTTCTTAGCAATAAAATCTTCTTTGGTGTATTTAGTATTCTTAGTATGGTTTTCAGGTTCTTCTTCAACTTTTTCTTCATTAGGAACAACATTTTCTTCATTACCACTTTCAGTTTCAGCATCAGAGATAGATATACTATTTGGATCTATAGCAGGTTCAGAGGGTTCTACAACAGTTTTATGTTTCTTTTTCCTTTTCTGACGAGTAGAACCACTATTTCAGCTTGTTGAGAATCCTGCTCAATACTTTTGGGATGCCCCTCAGGATATAGAGGATCCTGGGTAGCAGCACCACTTCTAGTTCTAATTTCATAAGCATGTTTTTCTTTAGCAGCATTAACTAGCAAGTCGTTTTGCACTTTAATGAGTTGATCTATTTGAGTTTGAACCATTTGAAAGTGGTTAACAATCATTTTAACATCATTAGAGGTTCTTTCCACAATATCTTTCAACTCAACAATAGCTCTAGTGTTTTCCATTAGATGATTTTGCACCCTTTTATTAAAGTTATCTTGCTTAACAATAAAGATATCAAATTCTTCTAAGCATTGTTCAGGAGGTTTAGAGTAAGGGATATCACCTTCATCAAAGTGTTGGAGAGAGTGTACCTCAATAGTGGATGAGTAGGGAATAGGCTTACATAATTCTTCTATAGGAGGTAAATTCTTGACATCTGCAGCTTTAATTCCCTTCTCCTTAAGACATTTCTTAGCTTCCTTCATCACTTCATCATTTAATTCAATAACTCCCCTCTTCTTTGATGTTGGAATAGGCACAGGAATAGATGGTTTAGGTACAATTACTTCACGTATAGCTTGTTTAGGAGGAGTCCAATCTTCATAATTCTTGCTTATTTTAGCCATTAATTCCTCAGCTTCCTTAGGAGTCCTATTCCTGAAAACACAATCAGCACAACTATCTAGTTATGTCCTAGATTCTTCGGTTAGTCCATTATAAAATATATCAAGAAGCTCATTCTTAGGTAATGGACTTCCATCCTGTGCATGAATCAAAGCACAAAACCTTTCCCAAGATTCGAGCAATACCTCTTTTTCTCCCTGTTTAAAATCAAAAAGTTCCTACAAAATAGCATGTCTAGCACTAGGAGGAAAATATTTCTGCAGGAAAGTACTAATCAAGCACTCAGGGCTATCAATAGATCCAGGGGGTAAATTACTAAACCAAGTTTTAGCTTCTCCTTTCAGTGAAAAGGGGAAAATCTTAGCAACAAAGTAAGTACGCATCTTAATATCATCAGAAAACAAGCCACTCATGGTAGAAAGTTCATTCATATGTGCTACCGCACTTTCATTCTTAGTCCCACAAAAAGGTTCTTTCTCGACAATAGCTATGTAAGATAGATCGAGAGAGAAATCATAATCTTCATCTATAATGTTTATGGGAGAAGCAGCAAACTTAGCAGCAGGAGATAATTTGGGTCTAATAGTACGCCTCTCAATGAGACTCTTAGCAGCGCTCCTATCATGGGTGTTCTTACATTCTTTAATAAACTCATCGGTCATCTCAACATAACCATCTTCAATATCATAACTCTTACTAGACTCAGGTGAGCTAACAGGTGTGGTAGTGTCTTCATTAGGAGTTTCGGTATTTCCAGCTATAGTTCTAGCAATCGTAGCATCTAGGAAAGGACCTAATGAACCACTCTTATCAAGCACAGTAGAAGCAGCATCATAAGCATCAGAAGTTTCAGATTTAGTAGTAGTAGCAGTATGTGTAGCATGTGTATGTGGTGGTGTAAGGAACTTACTCAAAATAGATGGTGAATCAAGAGCAACAGAGGTGTTCAGAAACATACCTCTTCTTGTAGTGGATGGTACAATAGGAACCTTGCCATCACGAGACTTACCCATGATGGATGGATAGCAGCGAACAACAGAGAATCCAAGTGAACTTGATAAATAAAGCTATGCTCCCCGGCAACGGCACTAGAAAATAGTCTTGATGACCCACAAGTATAGGGGGTGTATCGCAGTATTTTTGAGGGAAGTGAAACCCAATTTATTGATTCGACACAAGGGGAGCCAAAGAATATTTATAAGCCTTAACAACTGAGTTGTCAATTCAGCTGCACCTGGAAACAATCTTGCTCACATCAGTTTATCAGTAGCAAAAGTTTTGTAGTAGGAATAGTAAAGTAGCAACAGTAGTAAAGCAAAGACAATAGTAACAAAAGCAGTAAACAGTGGGATTCCAGTGCGGTAGGCATAGGGATGGATGGACGGGCGTTGCATGGACAAGACAATTCAAATAGCAATCAGAACATAGGGAAATTGCAGATAAATAAGATAAAGCATCCAAGTACTAGACAATCATAGGCATGTGTTCCATATATAGTCATACGTGCTCGCAATGAGAACTTGCACAACATCTTTTGTCCTGCCAGCCCATTTGCAGCGGGGCCTCTAGGGAACTACTGTCAATTAAGGTGCTCCTTTTAATAGAGCACCAGAGCAAAGCATTAACACTCCATGAACACATGTGATCCTCACATCAAAGCCATTCCCTTCCGGTTATCCCGATTTCTGTCACTTCGGGGCCATAGGTTCCGGACAACAATGTGTGTATACAACTTGTAGATAAGACCAAAAACAATACTATCATAATGAATCAATAACATGTTCAGATCTGAAATCATGGCACTCGGGCCCTAGTGACAAGCATTAAGCATAACAAGTCGCAACAAAGTCATAAAGCACTAATAAAAGATACTAGGCACCATGCCCTAACAATCTGATGCCATTAGATGAACAATCTCATCCAATCCCTACCATCCCCATAGCCTACAGCGGGGGATTACTCACTCATAGATGGGGGAAACATGGATGTGATGGGTTCGTAGCATGGAAAACAAAAAAATTATATCGCAAGAATGAACAAAATCCAGATCTAATCTAGATAAAAGCCAAGATCTAATCTATTAGACATGTGCAACGAGATAGATCTGTACTAACCCTTGTAGACCCGAAAGCGTTACGAGATCGGATCTCGTGGTTGATGTATTCGATCACTTGCTGATCTCAAGATCGAGTAGACGATCCTTCTGGCGCCGCATTCTGGCAGCGCTTCCGCAGATGGTCACACGTGCGGAGTCGAAGCAGACCTTCCTCTCCCCGTTCCAGCGAGCAGCGGAGGTAGTAGATCTTCTCCACGGAATCCCAGCAGCACGACGGTGTGGTGGTGGTGGTGGAGTAGAGATTTCTGCAGGGCTTCGCCTAAGCCGGAGCAGAGCGAAGGAGGAGGAGAGAGGCGGTGGCTAGGGTTTGTTATGGTAGAGGTATCGGGGGTGGCGCCCCCTCCCCTCTATTTAAAGGAGGGAGGCGCCATGGGAGGGAGAGTCCTAGTAGGACTCTCCTCCCTCCTTGGCCGGTGGATTGGGAGGGGGGAAGGAGTCCTCCTCCCCCACGAATCCGTGTCTTGCCCCACAAAGACTCCTTGATCCTTTCTTGGTTTTCAAGCAAACTCCAAGAAATCTTCTAGAACCTTCCAGAACATTCCGAAACCTTCTAGAATCTCCATACAAACACTCCGGAACATTTCCTAACTTTGAAAATGATCCCCAATATATGAATCTTATTCTCCGGACAATTCCGGATCTCCTCGTGATGTCCCGGATCCAATCCGAGACTCCGAACAACATGCGGTCTCCAATGCACATTCCATATCTACGTAAAACAACTTCGAACCTTAAGTGTATCACCCTACGGTTCGTGAATATGCAGACATGATGGAGACACTTCTCCGATCAATAACCATCAGCGGGATCTGGAGATCCATAACGGCTCCCACATACTCAACGATGACTTCGTGATCGATAGAACCATTAACATACGGAACCAATTCCCTTTGTCACGCGATATTCTACTTATCCGAGGTTTGATCGTCGGTATCTCCATACCTAGTTCTACCTCGTTACTGGTAAGTACTCTTTACTCGTTCCATGATATGTCATCCCTTGTGACCTAGTCACATGCTTGCAAGCTAACTAGATGACATTCCACCGAGAGGGCCCAGAGCATATCTATCCGTCATATGGATGGACAAATCCCAATCTTGGTCCATGCGCTTCAACACATACTTTTAGAATACCCAATGATACCTTTATAACCACCCAATGTCATCAAAGTATCCATCCGGTGATGGTGATTAACATAACCTCATGGTAAAAGGATTAGGTTACTATGCATTTGAAAGCTTGTAGCAAAACGAACTTAATGACTTGATCTTATGCTATGCTTACCATGGGTGTGTGTCCATCACATCATTCTCCTAATGATATAACCTTGTTATTAATCACATCCAATGTCCATGATCAAGAAACCATTGTAACATCCCAAAACTTCAATCCAAGCTTATCAAAGATCAAATAATCCAAATTTAGGATTAACAAAAACTTTTCCATAATTAAAATGAAAGCATTCATATATGTGTGCATTTAAAATATGAGTTATTTTGAATTGCCATGATTGTGTGATCCTTTGCTTCTAAAATGTTTCTTAGGGGATTTAAACATCATCTACATCATTCCCAAACTTTTCCTAAAAGAAATCATATCAAAAAAAATCAAAATAAAGCAATGGTCATTTTTACAAAATTAACTCTCATGCCTACTTTGGCTATTCCTAGTACTCAATTCTTAACAGAAACAATTATGGATCTTTACACCCCTTGCTAGTACACATAATGAGGTACCAAGGCCCACCTTTTGATCTTCTAAAAACATTCTGGAAACTATTTAAAATGACAGTTTAAAATCGAATCTAATGCATATGCATAGATCACCCCTATTTCAAAAACCATGTATTTGAGGTCCATTTTCAAAACCCTTGCAACCAGAGACTACCTAGCAATAGTGGAGATCACCCAAAAAATTTGAACTCAAAATTCAAAACTTTTTCTCTTGCGGCTATTTCATAAAACACTTGGCAGGCAGAATCCTAACTCTAATCCTAGCTCACTGTTTTGAACAGGGTTTTGCCCCCATTTGATCTCCATTTAATCCCTCTGTCCCCCTTTGATCGAACCAGGCCAATTGCAGCCCATCCCCTATGCCCTAGTGGCCATGCCAAGCCATGCCGAGCACCACCCTGGCTGGCCAACCTTGCAACCATCGCAGCAGACCACTCCCCCTTCCCTCGCCATGTCTAGGAGGTAGCCAACGCCGCACCGCCCCTCTCTATCCCTTGTCCGAGCCAAGAGAAGCCGTGGACCACCGAGGAGAAGCCGCGCCCAGTGCCACAAGACCATGCCGACGCTGTCCGCAGAGCGCACACTGTCCCCGCGTGCACAAGCCGCTGCTCGACACCAGCCCGCGCCCACCGCTCCGTCTCGACCTAGAGAACACCCCAGACACCCCCGTTCGCCGCCCAAAGCCCCACAGCCACCGCTCGCCGTGGACACCGCCGCCTCTGCCTCTCAGAGTGCCACCTCACCCCGACCGCATACCACCGCCCCTACGGCCGCATTTAAGCACTAGAGCACCGCCAGGGGACCACCCATCGATCGCCATCCCCAGCCATGCCGCTAGCTCGCCGTAGCCATGTCGCCGCCGTCGACCGCCCATCCCGCTCGGTCTCACCGTCGAGCCTATAAAAGGAGCCCTCCCCAGCACCAAAGACTCACACCATTCCACTCCCCTCACCTCTCTGAACCTCAACCACCCCTCACCGGAGCAAGTGGAGCAGCATCTCGCCGGAATTGGAGCTGGAGCCGCCGCCTCTGGAGAAGAAGGGTGTCGTTGATTCCGGCCACCCCAAGCTCCGCCGCGACCACGCCTCGCCTCGCCGTCGTCTTGCACTTCGTTCGCCCGCATCGCCGACCCCACTGGAGCCCTGGTACGCCCCTAGTAGACCCCCACCGAGCCGCTAGGGTTCGAGCTCGTCGGCGACCCGTCCGTCGTCGACGACGACCCTCAGCCGTAGATCTAGCCTCTAATCGCACGGCCCACAGCGCGCGTACCGCTTCGCGTTTTAAGTGCCGCTGACCAGTGGGACCCCCCTCTCAGCAGAGCCCCGTGCCGCGCAGCGCCACTGGGCCGGCCCATTTCCTTTCCCGCGCAAGCTCGTAGATTCAATTCTGGATTTTTCTTTTTAGTTAGAATATAGTTTCTGTCTAGTGTTTCAAAATTCAATTCTGTGAGTTTGAAAAATCCAAATTGCATGAAACTAATTTTGTCTGAAAGGTATTGAAAAGCTCTATCCAAGCCCGTTGGATTTAATTCATTTAGAGTTATAGATTTCTCCTAATAAAAATAAGAAGACAGAAGCTTTTGCAACTTGAAACATTTTTATAAAATCAACCAAGTTAGCTTTTGAGTTGATTCCAACTCTCAAAAATCATATTTCATCATATCTATCCAAATATGTAATAATATTAAGGTTTACAGGCAGTGACTTTGGACTAGTACCAAAATAATGCTATATAGGCATTTCTAGTCACTTTAAATCATTAAATAATAAACTTAAACCAAAGTAATATTGATCCAACCTTTAAATCTCATTCCCACATGTTAGGATATGTGGTGAGGACATGTGTCCACATGATCCCATGTTTTAGTGGTGAATATTAAATTGTAGTTAATTTTTCAATGAGTAGAAATTACTTTTCCAAAATAAAAAGGTTGAAACTATTGAATTAAACTTATGATGCTTGTGATGATAATGGATCATCAATTGTGTGGATTAGAATACTACTTAGCCTAAGTTAAGTATTGTTTGGTGATTGTGCACTTCCTATGTATTTATAGACGATAGTACCGACCAAGCCTTCGAGGAGGAGGAGTTCTACCAAGAAGAAGAAGAAGAAAACTTCAACCACTGCACCAACCAAGGCAAGCTATTGTAGCAAGCTATTAGTGGCAAGCTAACCCTTGCAAACATGCTTTAGCAAGCTATTGTAGCAAGCTATTAGTGGCAAGCTAACCCTTTCAAACATGCTTTAGTAAGCTATTGTAGCAAGCTAGAATAAAACTAGATAGTTTAGTAAAGATGCCTTAAGCATACTTTGATCACACCCCCTTAGTGTACACCAAGTTCTTTAATTAATTTTGAAGGTAGCATAAAGAGTATAAAACTTGACCTAATTGGAAACCCTTAGATGTCATTCTATGGCATGAGATTGATCCCACCTTTCTACCTTAGTGAACACTCTTAACCTAGTGTTTTAGAATATATCAACCTTGAGTCATTTTAGATGGGAACACTTGGTGAAAATGAGTTATGAAAACCTTGGAATGATGAGTCATTCTATTGAGATGTTTTGACATGTGTTGAGAAACATCCATTGGTTTATGATGATGAAAACGATGAGGCATGAGCCTTAACCCTTTTTATAAAACTGATGGTTGGATTCGGATGCGATACCATTCCAAATTTACCGTACAACCACATTACCTGAATTGGGTAAGGCTTAGCTGGAAATTTATATGCATTAGTATTAGTTCCCTCACGGGAGAGGTTTGAGGTGAGGCTACCTCTCAATGATGTCCACCTATGCAGTGCCCAAGATGACTGATGGTCCTGGTTGGGAGGCCATGCTCATAGGAGAGGTGCTTGTACTAGGGTGTGTAAAGGGAAGGTTATGTTTGATTATCTGCATACTAAGTATGATGATTCAGGGTTATCCCTGATAGATGTATCGAATCTTGTGGTGAAAGTGTACCACCTCTGCAGAGTGTCAAACTATTTGAATAGCCGCGTCCGCGGTTATGGACAGTTGGAATGGCCATACTGTTTCGTTGTCAGATGTTTTCTAAATAACTTGAAATGAATGATGAACCTTGACTTGACCACAACAGGGTTGTGTAGATGAAAATAGCTTCCCAACTTAAGTGATTCTAGACTTTTATTTTATCTTTTCTTGTTTCAGAACTCGGCTTAGGTTTCAAACTTAACTTGATAGTTATTCTTTTAATTCATACTTTAACTTGGAATCATAACCCTTGCTAGTAGTAGTTTGCGAGTACTTAAAGAGTACTCATGGCTTTTGTCCCTGGCTATTATCATGGCCAGACTATGAAGGAGATTATCAAGATGATGGTCAGCAGGACGGCTATGATAACTAGGACTATCTGCCTTCGTCAGCATTGCCTGTGCCCTGAAGATGGACCCCACCGCTACGCTATAGTTTATTTCCGCTGCTTGTTGTATTAAAGACTGGATCATGAGATCCTTATTTGTGTAAAACCTTATGTATGGTTTGTAATGGATGATGTACTATGATATCCAATCCGTTATGTCTCGCAAAAATGGTAATCCTGGGATTGCGAGGTATGGCATAACGGGCATCTGGGATTAAAAATCCGGGTGTTGACACCATGATCATCAATTAATCAACAAGCTAGTTTAACAAGAGGCTTACTAGGGACTCTTTTATGTTTACAAAACACACAAGTATTAATGTTTCCGGTTAATACAATTATAGCATGGGATGTAAACATTTATCATAAACATAAAGATATAATAATAACCACTTTATTATTGCCTCTTGGGCATATCTCCAACAGTCTCCCACTTGCACTAGAGTCAATAATCTAGTTAAAAATTTGTGCATTCAACACCTATGGCTTTCTGGTGTTGTATAGACACTATTGCTAGTGGTAAACATAATCTTCGGATCTAACACTTCCAGGTCCGTGTGTATTTGCATTTCCTTGCGTCTCTACGCATTACTCATTCTCCAATGAGATGGCATTGTATAAATTTGGTCCTTTGGTGAGACCTTTAGTTCCTCGGGATTAAATCATGTTGATACAATTGTCATACAATGTATCTTCATAGTATTATCCCGCTATGAACCACACCTAGTTTGATAACAAACTACTTGATGCAAATGCCCTCATTTGCTGCTACAATAACAGTCATATACTTAGCCTTTTGTTGTAGTATCTGTCACAATGTTTTAACTTTGGTACTCAACCAAATCCGTTATGGAACTTCCTTTCCATTACATTGTGCCACACATAGTTTAAATTGAGATAAACTTAATTTGTGACAAAACTAGTATCAATGCAACAATTTACAATGAATTATTTGTCACCACTATATAAATAATATATTCTTAGTTCTTCCAAAGATCATAGGAATATCCCTACTATTTGTCCAATGATCATCTTATGAGTCATTCTGGTATATGCTCATAACATTTAGAGCATAGGACATATCTGGATGTGTACATCTCAAAGAACGATTGATCAAAATATTCTTGCGATTTCACCAAGTGTCAAAACACTTGAATCTCGTGTCAACACACTTGAATCTTGATTCAGTCCTTTCCGTGCATCAAGAACCTTTCTTGTTGTTTCCATATTGAACTCATTCAACATCTTATCTATGTACATTTGGCAAAACCATATTAGCGCCTCAATCTATCCATATAGACATTGATGCCTAATTCTTGGGTTATGCCTAAGTCTTTCATCGAAATGAAATTCTTAACCTGTGTCAATAAAAGATACATCATTTCTAATCAACAATATGTCTTTCAACATAATGTATTAGAAATATGTCTTAGCGCTCCCACTTAATTTCTTGCAAAATGCAAAACATCTTCATCGTCTCTGATGAAATTAAACCTTTTAACGGTTTCATCACGGTGAAGATTCCAACTCCGCGATGCTCACTTCAACCATTGAAGTTTTGCATACTCTTTTAGCATCCTTTGAATTAACAAAACCCTTTGGATCGTGTCATGTACACGTCTTAGGTAACCATTCTATTAGAAGAACTTGTTTTGTTTGTTCAACTACCATATACCAAAATATATGTAGTGGTTGCTACATTAATCCGTCCAGACTAAATATCGCTATGAAAGATCAAATCTTATCATAGTTAATTCCTTGAACATTGTCGTAAACTCTTTCCGACATGTTGACTATTTCATAGATGTGAAACATCCATGTCTATTTCTTTATAGATCCATATACGACTGTAAGGTCTTGCACCTTTCCAGAGGGTCTTTCAAATTCAAAGCTTGATTTCTTGTGTATGGAATTATCACGGATTTTATGGCTTCAAGCCACTTAACGAAGTCAGGGCCCATCATTGCTTCTTTGCATGTAGTCGGTTCATCATTGTTAAACAACAATGATTTAACTCTCAAATCTTAGCATTTGATTACTTACCCGACCTACTTGGTTCAACAGGAACTTAGATCTCCGTGACCACAACCTTTTAGGCACGTGAGCCATGAGCATTGTTGCTGCCTCCGGGACACTTACCGATGCTGCGCAACTCAACACATATTAGCCAAGGTTCAACAACCTTGTCAAAGTTCTATTGTCCTCCCACTTGACTTTTCACCAAAAACTCCTTCTCAAGAAACTCGACATTCTAAGCAACAAACACTTTTGTCTTCGGTGTTATGGAGGAATACCTGATGGTTATTCGAAATAACCTACAAAGACATGCTCATCCAACTTTGGTTGTAAACATTTTACTTATGCCTAGCATACCAAAAATTTAAGAAAGGACAACCTGGGTTTTATCCCAAACCATGACTTATATGGTGTCATTTCAACGGATCATGATGGAGCTCTTTTCAGTGTAAAAGCGGTAGTCACTAAAGCTTTAATCTTTAAAATATAATGGCAGTTTTATAAATGACACCTTTGATCTTACCATGTCAAACAAGGTTTCATTACATATCTCGAACACTCCATACTCCTATGGTGTTTTGGGAAATGTAAATCCATGGAACGATTCCTCAAATCTTAGGTGTTTTGCTAAACTTGTAACTCAAACATCTTTATGATCCAATCATAAGCTTTTTTTTATTTTCTTGTTACAATAATTTTCCACTTCATCTTGAAAGTCTTTGAACATTTTCAAATGTTTCATACTTCTTCCTTATTGAGTAAGTATATACAGATACTCACTCAAATCTTCGGAGAAAGCATATGAAGTTGAAATCCATCGCCCACGACTACACATAATGGACTATATACATCAATATGTACAAATTCCAATCAGTTAGTTGTCCGTTCCTCTTTTGGCCTACGAACAAAGTTTTAATTATCTCCAGGAAAGTATCACAAGTGTCATTTGATCAAAATCAAAGACTCCAAAAATCCATCAACATGGAGTTTCTTCATGTATGCCTAATATAATTTAAACGGTGATGTCACTTCGCAAGTGATCTTTCAATTATTTGTCTTGCGACATTTTAGCATTAGTTTTATGGTCGTTATTTCTCCAACAAGACTTGTATATCATCCATCTATTATGGAATACGGTAATTATTTGAACAACCTTTTGTCGTCATAATACCTGATCAAAATAACAATTATTGAAACAAATCTTGAAGGCAAGCTTTGATGTTAACGAGCAACACAACAACCCTTTGTTTGTTTTCGATGAACATCATCACATATTCTCTTGCTAGTTACTTAGGCCATTGCAGTTCATGAATTGTGTTGTCCTGTATGACACTTCATACCAACCAATTCGGTATCCAATACCGCAGAACCACATTATTTAACAACCAAGGAATATAGCCATAACATGTATCTTCTATATACCTAAGTTGGACATCTCCAATCTTTTCTTTTCTGCCAAATATTTTATAGATTCTCTTTCAACAATTCCTTTTCTTTTAAAAGAATCTATCAACATCAATAGTGGTGTCATTCACATGACACATAGTACAAAGTGCGTATAGTCAAATACTAATACCTTCGGACTTGCACTTTGAAGTGGATCACCTTCATCAAATGTTTGGCATTCTTTAGTAATCTTTTAGTGTAGTAAACATTTTACTTACATCTTCTATTCATCCTTATCATGACAATTTTCATGATCAAGCCGCTATAGCTTATAAAGGGTGAATTGCGAGTATAATGTTTCTTTTCCAAAACCTTTTGGAGGATTAGGACGACTAGCATCTCCAACCTTCACAAATTCTCATCAAATATGAGGACATATACTCTATCATGTTGTAACCAACATATTGTTTTAGATATCGTAATACCTTTCACATATGATGGTTTCTGAAACATTGCTTTCAGCTCTTAGATAAACTTGATATTAAAAACAATCTTTTGAGTATCAAGAATCATGGAGGCAAACATGATACATTAGGTACTAACACTGGAATTGTTACTCTTGATTCAATACTGTTTATTAAACTTCACAGAGTAAACGAAGTTTGCTGAAAGTTTGCAATATGACTTTTAAACTTTAGATTGACACTCAAAACAATACGATACCAGTTCGTAAAGCAAATATCCAGAATTTCTATAGTTCTACTATCTCAACTATAACTAAGCGTAAGGTGGTGAACGGATGCCAATGACTACAACAAACTATGCAAATTCACTTTGATTGTTTTATGATAAATTGAGTTCGACTAATCCAAATTACAAATGAACTCCCACTCAAAACAACATCCCTCGAGTTGTTTTAGTGATTACACGAACCAAATCCACTACACCAAGTCCGATCATCATGTGAGATGATGTAGCTTTAAAGGCGAACAATCAACATGTTCATCATATCATCCATATGACTCATGCTTTACCTTTCGGTATTCTGTGTTTCGAGACCATGTCTTTACATGCTAGGCTCATCAAGATTAACCTTAGTATCCGCATGTGCAAATCTGGCTTGCACCCGTCGTATGCACACGTAGAATCTATCACACCCGATCATCACGAGATGCTTCGAAACGACGAGTCTTAGCAATGGTGCCTACTAAGGACGAACACTTTTTAACTTGATATTTAGTGAGAGGGATCATCTTATAATGCTACCGTCGTGATCTAAGCAATACAAGATGCATAAAGGATTAACATCACAGGCAATTCATAATTAGTGTGATATGATATGGCCCTTTCTTCTTATGCCTTTGATCTCCATCTCCAAAGCATAGACATGATCTCCATCATCACCAGCATTGCGTCAAGGTCAGTGGCGCCGCTTCATGGTTGTCCATCATCACTAGCAACTATTACAACTACTTGGAATAAAGCTATTACAAGATGAATAGACATGCAGGTCTTAACAGCATTAAAGACAACCATTAGGCTCCTGCCGGTTGCCATATTACAACAAGGATCATTGCATACATCAAATATAATCACATTCACATGATGGCCATATCACATCACAAAAACCCTGCAAAAACAAGTTAGACGCCTCTAATTTTCTTTGCATGTTTTACGTGGTTTGGGGCTTTCGAATAAGAATGGATCTTACCTACGAAACTAAACCACAACGTTGATACAAGTGCTATCAAGTGCAAAGTGTAAATTGGATCTATACTATGGTGGGAGAGACAGACACCCGCAAAGCCACTTGTGCAAATCAAGTTACACGTCAAGCATGGAGCAAGTCTCATGTGCGATGACGTGTAAGGTTAGCCCGAGCCGCTTCATCCCACCATACTACAAGATGCAAAGTACATAAAGCAAAAGACGGCACGAGCACCAACGCCCACAAAACCATTGTGTTCTACTCGTGCAACAGATCTACGCATAGATACGGATCTGATACCACTGATGGGTTCTTAGCATGGAAAACAAAAAAATTCTATCGCAAGAACGAACAAAACCCAGATCTAATCTAGATAAAAGCCAAGATCTAATCTATTAGACATGTGTAACGAGATAGATTTGTACTAACCCTTGTAGACCCGAAAATGTTACGAGATCGGATCTCGTGGTTGATGTAGTCGATCACTTGCCGATCTCAAGATCGAGTAGATGATCCTTCTGGCGCCGTGTTCCGGCAGCGCTTTCGCAGACGGTCACACGTGCGAAGTCGAAGCAGACCTTCCTCTCCCCGTTCCAGCGAGCAGCGGAGGTAGTAGATCTTCTCCACGGAATCCCAGCAGCACGACGGTGTGGTGGTGGTGGTGTAGTACAGATTTCTGCAGGGCTTCGCCTAAGTCGGAGCAGAGCGAAGGAGGAGGAGAGAGGTGGCGGATAGGGTTTGTTATGGTAGAGGTATCGTGGGTGGCGCCCCTCCCCTCTATTTAAAGGAGGGAGGAGCCATGGGAGGGGGAGTCCTAGTAGGACTCCCCTCCCTCCTTGGCCGGTGGATTGGGAGGGGGAAGGAATCCTCCTCCCCCACGAATTCGTGTCTTGCCTCACAAAGACTCCTTGATCCTTTCTTGGTTTCCAAGCAAACTCCAAGAAATCTTCTAGAACCTTCCAAAACATTCCGAAACCTTCTAGAATCTCCATACAAACACTCCGGAACATTTCCTAACTTTGAAAATGATCCCCAATATATGAATCTTATTCTCCGGACAATTCCGGATCTCCTCGTGATGTCCCGGATCCAATCCTAGACTCCGAACAACATTCTTTCTCCAATGCACATTCCATATCTACTTAAAACAACTTCGAACCTTAAGTGTGTCACCCTACGGTTCGTGAATATGCAGACATGATGGAGACACTTCTCCGATCAATAACCATCAGCGGGATCTGGAGATCCATAACGGCTCCCACATACTCAACGATGACTTCGTGATCGATAGAACCATTAACATACGAAATCAATTCCCTTTGTCACGCGATATTCTACTTATCCGAGGTTTGATCGTCGGTATCTCCATACCTAGTTCTACCTCGTTACTGATAAGTACTCTTTACTAGTTCCATGATATGTCATCCCTTGTGACCTAGTGACATGCTTGCAAGCTAACTAGATGACATTCCACCGAGAGGGCCCAGAGCATATCTATCTATCATATGGATGGACAAATCCCAATCTTGGTCCATGCGCTTCAACACATACTTTCATAATACCCAATGACACCGTTATAACCACCCAGTTACGAAGCGGTGTTTGATGTCATCAAAGTATACATCCGGTGATGGTGATTAACATAACCTCATGGTCGAAGGATTAGGTTACTATGCATTTGAAAGCTTGTAGCAAAACGAACTTAATGACTTGATCTTATGCTATGCTTACCATGGGTGTGTGTCCATCACATCATTCTCCTAATGATATAACCTTGTTATTAATCACATCCAATGTCCATGATCAGGAAACCATGATCATCAATTAATCAACAAGCTAGTTTAACAAGAGGCTTACTAGGGACTCTTTTATGTTTACAAAACACACAAGTATTAATGTTTCTGGTTAATACAATTATAGCATGGGATGTAAACATTTATCATAAACATAAAGATATAATAATAACCACTTTATTATTGCCTCTTGGGCATATCTCCAACAGGATGGTCGATGGAGAAGCGATGGTGATGATGATGGCGATGATCTCCTCCAATTCCCCGTCCCGGCAGGGTGCCAAAATGGAGTATCTGGTGCTGTTTCGTGGAATCTGGTGGTGGCGGCAGAGCGGAACTCCTTCTGGAAAAACGTTGAACCCCCCGCAGTTTTTAGGTCAGAAGGCTCCTTATAGGCGAAGAGAGAGGCCGAGGGGGTGCATGGGGGGCCCACACCACCACCTGGCGCGGCCTGGACTGGCCTGCGCCAGCAGGTGGTGTGTCCACTCCTGGCTCTTCTCCGTCTCGTATTCTGGCTCCTAGAGTCTTCGGGTGAAATAGGATTTTTGGCATATTTTTCGGGATTTTTCCTGATAGTTGATTTTCTGCACAAAAAGTAGACACCAAGGCAATTCTACTGAAAACAGCGTCAATCCGCATTAATTGCATCCAAATCACACAAGTTTAGAGGAGAAACAATGGCAAAAGTGTTCGGGAAAGTAGATACGTTTTGGACGTATCAGTCAGCGGCACAACCTAACAGAAACGGTATCTAGCATCCTGGGCCACACGATCTAAAGACGATCCAACGGTGGTGAGTCATCGTCGACGACAGATCACTCCGGCGAGAACATGACCTAGCCGCAGCGGTGGGGGTCGATTAGGGGCATACCAGGGCTCCAGCAAGATCGACGAGGCGGGAAAACAGGCTGGTAGACGACAGCGAGGCGAGGCGCGGTTGCAGAGGAGCTTTGGGTGCTCTAAATCACAAACACCCTTCTCCTCCTGCTGCGGCGGCTTTGGCTTCAACTCCAGCGAGACAGAGCTCGAGCGGCTTCGGCGAGAGGTGGGTAAGATTCAGTGAGAGGTGAGGAGTGTGGGAGTGGGGAGAAATGGTGCTGGGGTGGCCGCTTTATATAGGGTCGATGAGAGGACAGAACGGGCGATGGTGAGGTCATCGGTGATGATGATGCGGGGCTCTCTCGGCATGGGCGAGGGCGGTGTTGGGTGCTCTGTTCCCTGATGGTCCTCTGAGACTTAAAGGCGTGGCAAGGCGAGGTCTCTACTGGTCGGGAGCGTGCGATGAACTGCACGCAGATGGCGGTGTTCGACGATGTTCCTCCGGTCTGTTGTTCGCGAGGCAGCAAACAATGATGTCTGGCCGGTTGATGGGCCTGTTGCGGCTGCTGACACGCAAGGCTAGAGCTAGGCGCGGTCTGTGCGGCTCTGGCGGGCACGGTGCTCCAGGGTGATCGGCATGGCGGACAGCGGCAAGGGTGCGAGCAATTGAGGCTTGTCCTTCGCTCGTTTTTGGTCGGGGGCTGGTCGAGGCGAAGCGGTGTGATGGCGCCTGTCTCCCAGCAAGCGAAGGAGAGTGCGGGACAGGCTGGGGCGAGCGGTCTGTGGTCGACCTGGGGCAAGGCTTTGGGCGACGAGCTATTGGAGCAGACAGTGGAGAGTGAGAGAGGGTTAGGGCCGGGGTTCTAGCTGGGGGAACCAGGGGACCAAGTTAGGCCCAAATGGTGACCAAAACTACTGCTCACTATAGTGTTTTAGGATTTGCGAGATTTGTGCCTGCCACCTGCTCGACATAATGGCCGCAAGAAATAAAAATTTGAATTTTGGGTTCAAAATTTTTGAGTGATCTCCACTAGTACTAGGTAGTCTCTAGTTGCAAGGGTTTTGAAAATGGAGTTCAATTGGACGGTTTTTGAAATAGGGGTGATCTAGGCATATGCATTGAATTCAATTTTAAACTATCATTTAAAATAAGTATTTGAATGTTTGTAGGAGATCACAAAGTGGGCCTTGGTACTTCATTATGTGTACTAGCAAGGGGTGCAAATATACAGAATTATTTCTGTTGGGAAATGAGTGCTAGGAACACTCAAAGTAGTGTAGTGGATTAAAATGACCATTCCTCATTTTTAATTGTTTTTGATTTGATTTTCTTTGGGATTTGCTTGGAAATGGTTTAGATGATGTTTAATTTACCATAGAAACATTTTACGACCAATGGATCAATCAATGGTGACTATTCACCAAGATTTCAAAATAAGGCCTTTCTTATATGCATGCTTAAATACTTTAAATAGAAAAAGGTTTTGTTAACCCTAAATTTGATGATTTGGATCTTGATAAGCTTGGATTAAAGTTTTGGGATGTTACAGTTATCTAGATGGGGAATGTGAACTTTAAGGTGTGCTATTATAACCCTACATCGTCCAACTAGAGAGTAGTTCAGGGTAGCGTAATGAAGAGAAGATATTTATATGAGAGTGTCCACTAGTGAAAGTATGATACCTAGGCCTTGTTTCTAAGCATTGAAACACCATTTACAATCAGTCCTGTTACATGTTTGCTTGCTGCCACTCTTATTTCAGATTGCAATTACCACTTATAATCATCCATATTACTTGTATTTCATTATCTCTTCGCCAAACTAGTGCACCTATACGCTGACAAGTGTATTGGGTGTGTTGGCGACACAAGAGACTTCTTGTATCTTGATTGCAGGGTTGCTTGAGAGGGATACCTTTGACCACTTCCTCCCTGAGTTCAATAAACCTTGGGTGATCCACTTAAGGGAAACTTGCTGCTGTTCTATAAACCTCTACACTTGGAGGCCCAATACTGTCTACAAGAATAGAAGTGTGCATAGACATCAAGCTATTTTCTGGTGTCGTTGCCGAGGTAAGGTAAAAGGTACTCACATCCTCTGGCTACTAAGCTATCTTATAGTACTGGTGTTGGTGTGTGAGTGCTCGAAGTTATTTCCTTTAGATTCTGCAATTATATCTTTTTGTTTCTTGTTTTTATTTTCACTAGTTAGGCTTAATGGAAAACAACAACAAAATTAGAGAGCTTTCTAGTATTTATCTTGAGTTAGGACATGAAGTGTTTGAAGAGAAAATTAAAAAACCTATGGAACTTTATTTGCATGCTAATATCTATGTTATTAGTATGAATTCTTTGAACACCATTCTTGCTAATGCTATGGAAAAGTCTAAGCTTGGGGAAGCTGGTTTTGATGAGCATGATATTTTTAGTCCCCCAAGCACGGAGGAGAAAATTTACTTTGATGATACTATACCTCCAATATATGATGATTACAATGATGAATATGATATTTTCAGTCCACCTACTATTGAGGAGAAAATTAATTATGATTATAATATGCTTCATATATTTAATGATTATGGTGATGAGAATAATAATGATAGCTATTTTGTTGAATTTGCTCCCACTACAATTAATAAGAATGACTATGCTATAGGAAGAGTAATAATTATTTTATGCATGTGGCTCATGATAAGAATGTTTTATGTGATATTTATATTGCTAATTTTATTCATGATGCTACCGAAAGTTATTATGAGAGAGGGAAATATGGTTTTATGTATCTCAACAATATTAAGTTTCCCCTCTTTATGTTGAAAATTTTGAAGTTGCACTTGTTTTGCTTTCCTATGCTTGTTGCTTTGTGCTTTCATGACTTATTTATTTACAAGATTATTTTTCATAGGAAGTGGTTTAGACTTAAATTTGTTCCATATTTGCTTCTTGATGCTCTCTTTTACTTCAATTCATATTTCTTATGTGAGCATCATCGAAATTATCATGCCTATCTTAATGGCTATAAAGAAAGAGCTTTTGGGAGACAACCCATTATATTTTCTACTTTCAGTTTATTTTTGTTTTGTTGTGTCTTGGAAGTTATTTCCTCTATAATAACCTCTCCTTATCATTTTTGTTTGGTTTTTGTGCCAAAAATAACCTCTAATGAGAGGGAAGTAAGATATGGGGAAGTTCCTGTCCCGAAACAGTTTTTTGTGCGTCACTGTAAAAAAATCGTGAAACATCTCAGTATGTCGGATTGAGCTGTAATTTTTTGTGCTTATGCCCTAGGTTATTACCCAACTTTTGTTAGTTTTGCACTTTTCGATTTGAGCAACATAAGATTTTCTAAAAAAAATTGGTCTTTACCTGCTGGTCTGTTTTGATAGATTTCTGCCATTATTTGCATTTGCCTCTTAATCGGTTTACTTTTGAGTTCTCTTGGATCACTTGAGCTTTTAAAAGAAATTTCTACAGTAGCTTGTGTTTTAATGGAAGTTTTACTTGTGTTGAAACTAAACCCAAAGACTTATTATCCTAAATACACTAATGTTACTAATGAATATTGAGTGAAGTTTTGTATGAAGGAAGTTTTCAAGTGTAAGTAGAGGATCATGTGATGAGATGAAGTATGGATAAAATCTCAAGCTTGGGGATGCCACCCATGTCACCCCGAGAAATATTCAAGAAGTACAAGCATCAAAGCTTGGGGATGCCCAAGGCATCCCCTTCTTCATCGATAATCTCAGGTCTTCTTTCAAGACACTTTATTTTTATTACCTTATGCACTATGTGTTGTTCTTGGAGCGTCTTTGTTTTTAGTTTTCTTTTGCTTTCTTTGCTGAAATAAGTTGGTTGGATCCCAACACACCCCGTTATTCATTGCCTTGAACACTCTAGTTTTCACTCTTATTGTTCTGTGAGTGTTCTTCTTTGCTAGCACTGCGTTTAGCTTTAGTCTTCTTGTTCCTTTGGCTTAGAACTTTTTAGTTCTTCTTTGTAGATGGGTGAGACATGCTCTCTGGTCTTTATTGTTTATTATCTTTGAGAGTTGTTTCAAATAAGTCAATTGGTGTTGGAAAAGAGTAGGACGTTTCACGCTTATAGTGGTACAAAAGGAAGCTTGTTTTGACTATGACTTAGACTTTATCATGTCATGCTAGATGTTGCTTTGACCATATTCTTAGTGATTATTGTTGTAGCACTTGTTTCAAACAATTGAGATTGCTTAATGTACCTTGAAAGAATCATGTGTTGTTTTAGCATACAAAAGCATAATAGTGTGGTATCTCCTTTGATGCTTTATTTGGGTTGACTTGGCACATGCTTACACCATGTTAAGACTATGAACCAGTCACCATAGCCTCTATGATCATTTAGTTTTTGACTTGCAATATCACCTTATGCTTTAATTAATAATGTTTTGTCGCTTTGCATGATTATGGCCATTATTGCTCTCTT
This sequence comes from Avena sativa, assembly GCA_916181665.1. Taxonomy (NCBI): domain Eukaryota; kingdom Viridiplantae; phylum Streptophyta; class Magnoliopsida; order Poales; family Poaceae; genus Avena; species Avena sativa. Next base: position 427,305,653 of record OV702290.1, read on the forward strand.
AGTTGGTCGCTCTTAGTCTTTTGCTAGCCTCCACCTATACTGAGTATGAGTTCTACTAATGCATCCAACTCCCAAGAAAGCAAGTTATTCCAAAGAGTCCACTATAAATTCCTATGCATGGTGTGTTACACCATTCCAAGTATATTCATGTGTTTATCTATCTTCCAAATTAAACTTTTGTTATGTGAAAATTAGTGATTAAAGCTCTCACAAACTTGATGGCACACTTTATTTTATTGCACTTAATAAACTTTAACCATTGTGCCCATCTATGTTACCTATATGCTTGCATTTTATAAGTTGTGAGTTAGCAGAACCATGTTACCATAGGGAACGCTTTCAACATTGCACTTATTATTCAGTTGATATCATGTTCTTTTGTTTATGGATCCCGGCGGTGTGAAATAAAAGGTGAGCTTGTAAGCTCATGGAGTTTGTATGTGTGTTAGAGAAATGCCTGGGCGGCTAGCCTAATCCATGCCTAATCATGGTGGAAACTTGCAGCATAACCATAGTGAGCATTCTATGAACCATCCTCAATAAAAACCTATGCAAATAGCAAATAAAAAGATCGCTGAGATGCTCATTGTTTGTTGCCTTGTCATTTTGATATGGGAAAGCTCCTGTGTCATGGGTCAAGGGGTACCCCGTTGGCGGTTCTCCATGATACACATGTACTTAGATGACAAGAACTTACTTGTGACTAAAGTTGAGTAGCATGAGGTTCGGTACTCGTAAGCAAGGGGCATGAGATTTTCAACTTATAACTTGTCAAGCATATCCTCATATTTGTGTCACTTTAACCTTAATCACCTCAAGATGCTTATGATAGGGGAAATGAGAGCTAAAAGCTAATAAGTACCATAATTTTTGGAATCTCTTTATGAAACTTGAAATCCCTGCTTCCCTCTATGAAGGGCCTTTCTTTTTTACTTTTATGTTGAGTCTCCATCTTCTATCTTTATGCACCAATTCAGAGAGCATAATGGTCATTCTTAGTTTAATGTGCATTGTCCCAAAACTTGTTGATTGATTCATAACTTTGATATTGCTTGTTCTTAAATTATTTGTATCTATTCACCCTTATGAACTTTGAAGGTGTCCTATGCATTTATGTTTTGCTATACCATGAGGGAACAAGCTGAATACCACTCTTATTATGTTTTCTATATGTGAAACAAACAAACATCTTTCAATGCATTGTTATTCATGATCTTTTGTTTGTACCTTTTCATGCTACAACATAGTTGCTATGTCTTATTGTTAGAACTCTATCTTTCATGGTCATGTTTAGAGTACTTTGATTCCAGCTATCAATGCTTTACAAATACCTTGATCAAGATTGTGATGGTGCATGTCACCTCAAAAATTATTCTTTTTATCACCTACCTACTCGAGGACGAGCAGGAGTTAAGCTTGGGGATGCTTGATACATCATAAACATATCTATAATTTTTGATGCTCCATGCTTGTTTTGTATCAACTATCTTATGTTTTGTCTACACTTTGAGGCATTTTTATACATTTTCTGGAACTAACCTATTGACAAGATGTTGTAGTGCCAGTTGCCTGTTTTCTGCTGTTTTTGGTTTCAGAAAAGTTAGTAAATAAATATTCTCGGAATTGGACGAAACAAAAGCCGAAGTTCCTATTTTTCCCGACACGACATAGAAGTCCAAAGCAGAGACGGAGAAGAGCCACGAGGCGGCCACACCATAGGGTGGCACGGCCCCCCTAGGCGTGCCAGGACCTGGTGTGGGACCCTCAGGCGGCCACCGACCTTGCCTCTTCGCCTATATAAACCCCCCAAGACGAAAACCCTAAAGGGAAGATCAGAATTCTATGAAAAGTTCCGCAGCGCCACCGCCACCGAAGAGGAGATTCAGGGGACAGAAGTCTCTGTTCCGGCACCCTACCGGGATGGGGAAGTGTCCCCGGAGCCATCTCCATTGACTCCACCGCCATCTCCATCGTCGTTGCTGACTCCCATGATGATGAGGGAGTAGTTCTCTCTCGAGGCTAAGGGCTCTACCGATAGCTATGTGTTCATCTCTCTCTCTATGTGTGATCTTATTGAGATCATGAGCTTTGTAATCTAGTTAAGTAAGTAGATCTATTCTGCTACTCAAGTTCTTTAATTAATCTCTGCTTATCCCCATGTGTGTGAAGTTGACAGTGTGCACACCTTGTGGCACTTAGGCTAAGGTTACAGAAATACTTATCATGAGTATAATTTGAGTTGGATGTCTCTATGAGATTGTGGTGTTTGTTGGAACCATCTAGCGCTCAAGGTGATAGTGAGGGGTTATCTAGATGGGGAATGCAAACTTTAAGGTGTGCTTTTATAGCCCTACATCGTCTAACCGGAGAGTAGTTCAGGGTAGCATAATGAAGAGAAGATTTATATGAGAGTGTCCACTAGTGAAAGTATGATCCCTAGGCCTTGTTTCTAAGCATTGAAATACCGTTTACAATCAGTCCTGTTACATGTTTGCTTGTTGCCACTCTTATTTGAGATTGCAATTACCACTTATAATCATCCATATTACTTGTATTTCACTATCTGTTCGCCGAACTAGTGCACCTATACACCTGACAAGTGTATTGGGTGTGTTGGGGACACAAGAGACTTCTTGTATCTTGATTGCAGGGTTGCTTGAGAGGGATACCTTTGACCACTTCCTTCCTGAGTTCGATAAACCTTGGGTGATCCACTTAAGGGAAACTTGTTGCTATTCTATAAACCTCTACACTTGGAGGCCCAACACTGTCTACAAGAATAGAAGCGTGCGTAGACATCAAGGTGTAGTACAACTCATGTATGCAGCGGAACTAACGAGATGATTGTTCGTTATACTCTACTACTAGTAGTAGTACGTATTGTACTAGTACAAGTGTATTACTACTAGGTAGGAGTACTATTTTTTAGGAAAATAGAAGCTATAAATAGACATCATCTAGTCAAACATGACAGTAGTAGTAACTCTAGTCGGTGTACACGACAGCATGCTGGCCTAGCTGTAATGGCCCAGGTTGTGACATGGTTAATTTAGTGCATGGCAGCGTGCCAGGCTAGCTATAAAATGAGTCAGGATTTCAGATGGTTAATTTAGTGCACTGTAGCATGCCAGCCAAGCTAGTCGGCGTCCTATATACAGCTCTAGAGGCCATGCAAAAAAACCTCATTCAAAGAGCCATCCCATCTTTCCCATCTCGATTGTTTTTATCCCCACTCGCCAACGCCGCCTGGCCCCGCATTTGGTATCGTCTCCAGTGCTCGCTTTGCACATTTCCTTGCCATCTCGCCCGCTGCATCGGATCTTGTAGCCCACACCATCCCTCTCCAAAAGTCCCCTGACAATCATACTCTAGTCTGACCTCTTCCCCCAATCCATCCCGATGTCGCAATTGACGCACAACCCGCTGCACGACATCTGGAGAAAGGTCGGCGATGACATTTTCAACAAAATCGCTATCCAACTGGACACTACCAGTGCTACCCATCTGGCCGCACGCTCTAAGGAGCTATACTGCCAAGTCGCGGGCGGAAAAGGTAGCAGATGCCCCAACGACTATTGAGGGTCATTCGTCCCCTACAATGACGTCTACGACCACATAATCTGGTGCTTTCATGGCAAGCAAGTCTGGATGGTGCCTAGATGCAAGTTCATCACCTCGTCGGTAGAGCTAAAACCTATGGTAGATCTCGTCCGCCACCTCAGACTTGCCCACTCAAGGATTGTGCCCATAATGCCCTATAGCCACAAACACTAGGAGCCATCTAAGCTGGTGCCCACAAGAGGCTCGTGGAGAGCGGATATCATCGACATTGGGAAAGAGAGCACCGTGTTTGTCTCCCAAATTGATAGCCACACCATAGACATCATCATATCACACAGGTTCGTCACTTCAGGGGCGTGCGAATTGCCGCAGTACAAGGTGAAGCTCCGGTCGCTGTCTTTGAGGCATGAGCTCCATGCGGTCGAAATGGTGGAGACACCTGAGCTGACGAGAAGGCCATCATCGGCCGAAGTCACCCTAGAAGGGCTCAGGTTGTACCTGTCGCAGCCGTAGTGTTACCTGGAAGCTTCTAAACTATTCATCGGAATTCCCTGTAGATTAGGAGTATTGCATCAACAAGTTTCAAAAGGGATATAAAACATCTAAATCTTCTTGTGATGATCCCAATGTTAAGATATGTAATGTCGTACTAATTAATTACTACTTTATGTTGGTGATAGATTCAATTTCTATGCGGAGATCTCGAACAAGATTACGGCAATGCATACCTATTTCCAATGTACGCTGCTGACATAGTGGGCCCACAGGCGACGGTGTGACAAGGAAAGCGTAACAGGCAGGAAAGAAAGCGCTACCCGGCCAACACTTGGACATGCTATTGCGTTATGCCGAGTATTTTGTATGAAGGTATTGCTACTGGTAATCTATTTTGTAGTAATACATATGTACTAGTACTTGTTAAGATAGACTGATCGAGTGTTGAATATGGACTCTCTTTCCTTTTCAGTCATGGCCTTGCCACGACTATTGAATTTCAATGCCTGCATTGCTCAATCTGTCATTTCTTTTGGCCATTATCTGTACTGCTGAATCAGTCACTTTGAAATGCTGCTAAATATGTCAAGTGGTGCTAAATATGAACTGGGAATCTATAGATATTTTTCTGTCTTATTCTGTACTACTCAATCTTAAAATGCTACTCGATCTGTCAAGTGTTATGTTGTTACTATTACTAAGGTATTTTCTGGAACTAGTACTAGTCTACTGGTACTTGTTTAGATCAAGTGCAGTAGATGGTATTGCTTTTCTTTTTAAACTTGGCCTTGTCACAATCTAGACGAGGCTTGAGAATTTTTGGAGGCATATATGGGGGTCACACTGGTATTGATGTGAAGAGGAGGTATGAACACAAAATCATACTTGATGGTGAGTTTTTATTGCTCCAATGATTGAGTGTGTTCGGAGAAAAGGGAAAACCGGTCGTGCGACAAGGTTTTTAGCTGCAATATGAACGGGATCTCTCTATACTACTATTGAGTTTTAGTGTCTGTATTTCTCAAACAGTCACTTTGGAATGTCGTAGAACCAGTCAAGTGCTGCTGAATATGAACTAGGAATCTGTTGATATTTTTCTGCCTTATTATATACTATTGGATCTTTCAGATGCTACTGAATTTGTAAAAAAGTTATGTCGCTACTGCTGGACTGCTTGCACTAGAGCTTTTGCCTGTGTGTCATCGGAACCATTAGATGTGTTTTGGACAGAGATGAGAGGGTACCAAGTGAAGTCATTGGATACCAGTCCAGTTTTGGCGCACATGATCTATGTCCCTCATTCTTTAGATATTTTTATACAAATATCTGTCAAAAGAATTATCGCTTTTTTTCCTCCGGTAGTGAGGTCTGTGTTCCAAATCCCGCCGAGCCACACAATGCAAATTTTACTAAAGAGGAGGTAAAATCTAGCCCATTTGGCCCCTCTTTAGCCCAGAACAATTTAATTCGGCCTTTTAGGGGTCAGGGGACTTGCTGATGACAACACATTTAAAGTTTTATCAAGGATCCCATGGAGAATAGCGCATGGAGTATAGCCCATTTAGTATAGTAGATGTAGAATAACCCAAAATCTTTAATTCGGCGTTTTTGGAATTTCCCTTTAAAACAACATAAAATCCGCCAACCCATGTTTTTAAGAAACTACTCCATTATCTGAAATTTAATAAATTGAGATGCCAGGATCACTTCCCTTTTATTTTAATAAGAGAGATAACATTAACACATAAAATCTTTTTAAGAAGGCTAATATATAAGTTATAGGTACTATAAAGCTTTTAATGATAATGTTCATCTTATTTGTTTATCGTAGTGGCAATGCACATGGTTTATATGTGTTTTGAAGTCTTGAGTTTGATTCTCTATGTTGACATAAAATTATCTTGGGTTTACATTTTTTCTTCTAGCAATATTGCTTTGTGGAGAGGTTGACATCGCGAAACCACCAGCCTATAACATCCTTCGAGTTTAATGGTCGGGTTTGAAAAAAATACTTGTACAGAGAGAATAACATCAGGGACCCACCCGCTAGAACATACAAGGCTGCATCGGGGACCCACAAGCCAGAACATACCAGAGAGGCTGACATGGGGGCCTCAGCAGCAAGACCATACACGACTGCCACATCGAGCAACGTTTCCAATGTCAAAACAGCGGACGCGGCCGGAAAAAAGTCCATCATACGCATGTTTCATTTATAGAGAGACTAACATGTGGGACCCAGTAGCGTAGCCTTATACAGGTTCTACCTCGAGCGACGTTGCCAAGTTCAAAATAGGGAGGCGTGAGCGAGAAAAAAGTCTAGCATGCACACGATTCTTCTAATGAGAGGCTCACATGGGGGACCCAGCAGCCTAGAAAAACGGCTGATGCATCGAGCAACGCTATCAAGTTCGAAACAAAGAGGCGCGGCCGAGGGAAAAAATTCCAACATACACACGTTTCTTCTAATGAGTGGATGATATGTGGGGCCCAGCAGCATGATTAAACGGTAGATGCAGCGAGCAACACTATCAAGTTCGCAACACGGAGGCGTGACCGAGGGAAAAATTCTATCATACACACGTTTCTTCTAATGATAGGATGACATGTGGGGTCCAGGAGTTTGATTAAACGGTAGATGCATCTTGCAGCGCTATCAAGTTCGGAACAGGGTAGCGCGAGCGAAGAAAAAAATTCCATCATACACATGATTCTTGTAATGTGAGGCTGACATGGGGGACCTAGCAGCCTGACTAAACGATAGAGAGATCGAGCAATGTTATCGAGTTGAAATCAGGGAAGCAATAGGCAAGGAAAAAAATTCCATCATGCACACATCTTTTATAATGAGAGGATGACATGTGGGACCTAGCAGCGTGATTAAACGACAGATGCATCGAGCAATGCTATCAAGTTCAGAACAGGGTAGCGTGAGCGAAGAAAAAAAAGTTCCATCATACACATGATTCTTCTAATGAGAGGCTGACATGTGGGACCCAGCAACCTGACTAAACGGCAAACGCATCGAGAATGTTATCGAGTTCAAATCAGAGAGGCGCGACCAAAAAGTATGGTCCACTAGATACACTGACGTCCAGGACCCACACACCTCAAAGGACTTCGGCGAGTCAACATGGCGCGAGGAACCAAAAATCGTGCTTCTACCACGAGCTGACCGAGCTTTCTCCATGTTTTTAGCAGTTCCGTTGTAGTAGAGGGCCGTGAAACCGGAAAAAACTTTTCCATCAGCCACGGCCAAGCCGAGAAATTCGTCGCGGAAGACGCGCCTTCTACAACGACCGTCGGGCCAAGTCGCTGCAGAAGGAAACATTTCTTGTAGTGAGAGGACATCAAATATGCATTCAATGTGCACATTGCACTTTCTACAAAGTCCTTTTGGAACAAGCCGAGAATGAATTCAAGGTCAAGAGACAACTCAAGGTTCAACTCAAGGACAAAGGCACCTAAAGTGAGATCTTGCTACAATTGCAATGACAAGAGTCACTTTGTGATCGAGTGTCCATTTGAGAATAGAGAAGACAATGGTGGTCGTCTCATCCATAATAGCAAGTCAAGGCCTCCTCATCAGAAGAAAAAGAACTTCACTAACAAGAACCCTATGAACAAGGAAAGGGCAATGGTGGTCCATGAAGATTACTTCTTAGGTACGAATGATGACGATGAACAAGGTGATGAGATCGTGGGAGTCGCTGCTATTGCCACCATGTCTACTCCGCGATTGTCCCTCTCCAACTTTCCAAATGAGAACATCGTCCACCCCAACCAAAAGAGTGTCATGGCCAAAGCCACCGAGATAACACCTACATCCAAACCCTTTTCCAATGAACCTTCCTTGCATGATCTTGATGGTATTAAGGTAGAAACATGTGTGACTTCATTGATCATATGGATGATGAAATTAAACATGCTTTGAGACTCTTATGTTCCAACTTGATCATGCTTGGGAAATTCTAGATGAAAACGAGGAATTAATTGACTTGCTAGGTAAAAATGAAAGAGAGGCCACCAATGAAATTGCCTCACTATCACAATCTCTTGAGGATGAACAAAATCTGAGAATCACTCTTGAGGAGATTGTTTGTAAGCTTGTAGAGGATCATAATTCTTCCATGTCTCAACTCATTAAAGAACGTGATCATGCTCCTTTCTTTGGTTAAGGTGCTTAAAATGAGAAAGTTGAGTTTGGTGTTTGTCATGATAGGAGTCAAGAGGATCTTGAGAAACTCAAAAGGGAAGCCTTGGAGAGTAAATTATCAAGTCTCTTTGAGTCCCATGAGCAACTTCAAACTCGATTGAACAATGAATAATCTAAGTATTCCCCTATGCATATTGTAGATTTTCCTAGTTCTTCTAACCCTTGTTGCAAGCATGTGACTCTTGTTGAGGATAACAAGGAATTGAAAGCTCAAATTGCAAAAGGGAAAGTCGACAAGAGAGGAGTTGGGTATGTTCCCAAAGCCAAAGAAGAATAAGAAGAAAAACAAGAAGAGAAGTAAGAATGGCGGTGCTCAAGGACCATCTCATGGTCATACCGTTGTGCAAAGTGACAACTTTGCAGGGAAGAACATCACATCCTTTATTCTTTTCAAATCTTCTAATGGTCATGTCTATGCAAAATATATTGTAACTTCTTACACTCATGATTATCATTGGACTATTTGGGTACCAAAGACCCTTGTTTCTAACAAAAAGGGACCCTTTTCAAAATGCGTACCTAAGATCAAAGCTTGATTTTTTGTACGATTTTGCTTCCAGTGGAGCGAAATGGTTACTCGATAGTGGAGCCATAAGTCATATGACCGAGATCAAGTCAATCATGTAGGAGATAAGGACAAACTATGCTAACACTATAGTCTCCTATGGTGATAAAACAAGTTCTCGGGTATTGGGTTTTAGCAAGGTGGTGGTCACTCCGAATGTATCCTTATTGAACGCCATGCTTGTCAAGACGCTTCATTATAACCTCCTTTCTGTTCGTGCTCTTGTCATTATGGGTATTTCTTCTTTCTTTAATGAGCACTTTGTGGTACTCATGTGGAGAAAGACTCTTATGGTGTCTTTCATTGGGCACATTGAGCATGAGTTGTATGTGGTGAACTTATCCGAGAACACCATAACACATGCAATATGTCTCTATGCAAAGGCTAACATGGGCTGGATTTCGCATCACCGTGTGGCCCATGTAAGCATGTGGTATTTGCAAAGTCTCTACATGGGGCCACATTCTTGGACTAAAAGACATTTCCTTTGCCAAAGATCGTGTGTACATGGCTTGTGTTGAAAGTAACATGCATGAATCGCCACACAAGGTTCTCAACCAAATCACCTTGGATCGGTGCTTGGAACTCTTCACATGGATTTTTTGGGCCTACATCTCATAAAAGTCTTAGAGGGAAGAAATAGTGTTTAGTGATTGTGGATGATTTCTCAAGCACACATGAGTTTATTTCTTAAAGTTCAAAAGTGGGACTCAACATACCGTCATAAACTTTGCAAATCATGTTCAATGGCAACACAGTGCAACTATATTGTCCATTCAAAGTGAAAATGGCACTGAGTTAAAAAAGTATACTCTCGACGAGTTTCTTAGTGATGAAGGACTCAAGCCACTACAAGAATTGTTTCCATCCGCAATGATTTGGCATGTCGGTCATTGTAGAAGGTGCGTCTTCCGCGACGAATTTCTTCGCTCGACCGTGGCCGATGGAAAACTTCTTTTTCCCGATTTCGCGGCCCTCTACTATGATGAAATCGCTAAAAACATGGATGAAGCTCGTCCGGCACGTGGCAGAAGTAAGATTTTTGGTTCCTCGCGCGATGTTGATTCACCAAACTCTTATGAGGTATATGGTCCCGGATGTGAGTTTCTATAGAGGACCATACTTTTTGGTTGCGCCTCCCTGATTTTAAATCGATAATGTGGCTTGATGCATCTGTCGTTCAGTCAGGATGCTGGGATCCGCATGTCAGTGTATCATTAGAAGAAATGTGTGTATGAATGGATTTTTTTCTTCACTCGTGCTACCTTGTTTCAAACTTGATAACGATGCACAATGCATCTACCATTTAGTCAGGCTGATGGATCCCACATGTCTATCTCTCATTAGAAGAAATGTGTGCATGATGGAAATTGTTTTCCTTGGCTCGTGCCTCCCTGATTCGAACTCGATAACATTGCTCGATGCATATTCTGTTTAATCAGGCTGATGGGTCCCCCATGTCACCCTCTCATTATATGAATGTGTATGTGATAGAATTTTTTTCTACGCTCGCGCTTCCCTGTTTCTAACATGATAGCGTTTCTCGATGAATCCGTCGTTTATTCAGGCCACTGGGTCCCATATGCCTCTCATTAGAAGAATCGGTTGCATGATGGAATTTTTTCTTCACTCGTGTTTCCCTGTTCGAACTTGATAATGTTGCACGCTGCATCAGCCATTTATTCAGGCTGTTGGGTCCCACATGTCAGCCTCTTATTAGAAGAATCTATTGTATAATTGACTTTTTTTCTTTGCTCCCGCCACCATGTTTCAAACTTGATAACGTTGCTCGTTGCATCAACCATTTATTCAGGCTGCTGGGTCCCCCATGGCAGCCTCTCATTAGAAGAAACATGTGCATGCTGGACTTTTTTCTTCACTCGTGCCTCCTTGTTCCGAACTTGGCAATGTTGCTCGATCCAGCGCGTGTATAAGGTCTCATTGTTGGGTCCCACATGTCAGCCTCTATATAAATGAAACATGTGTATGATGGAATTTTTTCGGCCACGTCCGCTATTTTGACCTTGGTCCGTTGCTGGGTTCCAGATGTTAGCCTCCTCTGTGCAGGAAACATGTGTACGATGGGTCCTAGATGTCAGCCTCTCTCTAAAAGAAATGTGTGTATGTTGGACTATTTTTTGGGACGAGTCCGCTGTTCTAACCTTGGCAACATTGCTAGATGCAGCAACTATTTATCTGGGTCCCAGATGTCAGCCTCTTTGTAGCAATCTATAATAACACAAGTTGCCTAGGATTCAAACTCGAGACTTCAGAAATGGTCAACTGCATGCCTTGCCACTATGCAAGAAATACTTCATGTGCTTGAAACATTAAACGACATTGTTATAACTTACGAATTTGTCTCCTTAAAAAGGCTTTCCTAGTTCATGTTTATCTCCTTGCATATAAGAAGGCGGCGCTCCTGGAAGATCAATTAAAAATGCTACATAATGTAGTAGTTTCTACACAAAAACATAGGTATGCAGATCTATTTTGGGGGGTTGGGAAGGGGTAATTCCCATAAAGGATGAATTAAAAAGGTTCTGGACTAACTGGGGGCGGGTGCCCTATTAGTCATGGGCTATATTCCATGTGATCACTCCTAAATTTAATGGGCTATGGTCGCCGGCCACCTGACCATGAAAAAGGACGAATTAGAAGGTTTTAGGCTATGCTTGGGCCCAATAGGCTAATTTCATGGGCTCGGTAATAAAAATTCAAGACCTCAACAGGGAAGAAAAAACTAGGGAGAATTTTTTTGGTAGATATTTTGCGTGAAAATTATTGACAACCAACACACATACCCCGCTCACGCCAAAACATCCCACCAAGCGCCCAAATTAACTTTCCTACTCACGCCTTCACTCCAGCAGCCAGCTACTATCTCTTTGCGCCATTCTTCTGGTGGAGACGATATGCAGTCAAAACCACAGGCTCACCAAAATATTCACACTCCGTCTATCAGCCGGGGCGGCCTGACACCATTGTTGGCAGCGTCATTCTTCTCGAGACGCACATATGCCAGCGGTCAGCTGGTCGATCCCCACAATACGTTTATAATTTCCTTAGTCCGCTTGAATCATTCCCTATAAGTCGTTTTGTACTCGATCTGTTCATTTGACATTATTCTGCACTTGATCTGTTTGTTTGAATTGGTTGGCATTTTATTAGCTCAGTCGATCTGTTCTCTCAAATATGTAATACAGTTCTGCACTCAATTTCTGAAATAGGCTAAATTTACATGGCATTTATAGTTCTATATTCGATCGTTTTGCTTGGATATCTTGGCTTAATTAGATCTGTAATGAACCTATTCGTTGAAATATCTTGAAAGCTTCTGACCATCTCTATCCTCAACAGATAGACAGATATTGGATATTGAATGGAAAAAATCAACACCTTTATACTGGTAAGATGTTAATGACTTCATGAAATTTGTTAGATAACATAACGGTGACTCGTATGTGTTTTGCCCATGCCAGCAATGTCTTAATTATAAAATGTTGAGTTAGAGCATGGTCATAGACCATATATTCATCCATGGGATTCAATGCACATATATTAGGTGGACTAAACATGGTGAACCATATGATCAGCCTATTCTTGATCCTCTAGCTAATGATGATCCGCTTGAAGCTCATCAGATCGAGGATGAGGATCTTTCTGGTTTGTTAAGGGACATGTACCCCACTACAAGCAAAAAATGGTGCTCCTTCTCTTAAAGGATAACTTTTATGTGACCTGATAGAAGATGCCAAGTATTCAGTGGACCCTGATTATGGTATCTCAAGATTCGAACGGGTAATGAAATTACTAACGGAAAATTCGTCCAACAAGATTACTAATAAAGCTTACGATTCAGTGATTAAGGTGTACAACGAGTCAATCCCTACAGAAGGACTGCCAAAATCCTTTTATGAGATGAAACAGTACATCAAGGTACCCAGACTATCATATGCGAAGATCCATGTTGCCCAAATAATTGTGTACTATTCTGGGAGGATTATCAAAACCTCGATGAATGCCCAATATGTAACGAATAAAGATGGAAAATGGTGATAAGAAGAATAAAGATCCTTGTAAGGTTCTGAGATATTTTTCAATTATAGATAGACTGAAGAGGTTGTTTTGGTCAGAATAAACATCTAAGGAAACAAGATGGCACAAAGAGATTCTCAAGTCGGATGATTACTTCCTGAGACATCCAACTAATGGCGACGAATGTAAGAACTTTGACAAGGCTCATCCAGAATTTGTTGCGGATCTAAGGAACCTAAGACTTTGCCTAGCTATAGATGGATTTAACCCATTTGGCTGCATGAGTAACTCATATAGCATGTGGCCAATAGTTATTACAATTTACAACCTGCCTCCCTAGGCATGCACTAATCAGTTGAACTGCTTGCTGGCTTTACTCATCCCAGGTCCAAAATCACCTGGGAAGGATTTTGATGTGTTCATGCAGCCTATTATGCAATACTTGCATGTACAATGGAAGGGTGTCATGACACCTGATATCCTTGCAAGCAAACCTGAAGATGTCAAGTTCCCTATGCGTGCTGCTGTGTTATACTGCACCCATGATTTTCCAGCTCTTGGAACTATGTCAGGCAGAGTGACAGCAGGTTATAAAGCATGTTTTCACTATGAGACAAAATAGGTCACAGTGAGGCTACAAAATAAGATTAGTTTCCTTGGCTATCGGGTTTTCCTTCTAAAGGCCATAGATTCCAAAAAAAACTTAAAAAATGCAGTTCCATGGAAAGAGGACTGGATATGGTACCGCACCACAAAAGTTCACTACTGATGAGTTGCAGGAGCATCTATAAAAGGTCATAAATGTCCTACCAAGAAAACTACCAGCTGCCAAATGAGGTAAAAGAAAGAATAAAGAGGTTGTATCGATAGTAGGAGTAGGATCCAAACGGAAGAGGGGGAAGAAGTAGCAGCAGTTGTCCAAGGGAAGGAAAAGGAAACGAGAATATTTTATAAGTGCGGATCCACTATGCGGGACTTGCCGTATTAGACTGGTAAGATGCTTCGACATAATATTGATGTCATGCACATGGAGAAAAATATATGTGACAACATTATAGGCACATTACTCAACATTCCATCCAAGACAAAAGATAGCTATAATGCTCGGCTTGACCACAAAAAATCAATGTTAACAACTACTTGAAGTTGCATCCTAAAGATACAGTTGATAAGGGTGGTGAAAAACATTACAAAATTCGAGGGGTGGAATTTACCTTGTTGATGAATAAAAGGGTACTATTTTTTTACTTCCTCTAAGGTGTGAAGTTCCCATGTGGATTTGCGTCCAACATAACAAATTGTATCAATGAAGAGGGGAACAATCTCCAAGGGTTGAAAACTCCCGATTGCCACATCCTACTACAAAGGATTTTAGCTCTTAGCGTTAAAGGCTTAGTGAACAAGGATTTGTACAATGTGCTTGCAGAATTGGGAAAGTTCTTTAGGGAAATCTGTGGTCAAACTTGGAGATGGAAACACAAAGTTCTTTCACTCAAAGGCAACTATCAACTACAGACATAATTACATCTCTGCTCTCAAGAATACTAATCAAGATGAAATTTCTGATCATGAGGGTAAACCTGCTTTATTATGGAATGCTTTCAAAAATAGAATGGGCACTTCTGATAATACTTCTATGCATTTTAACATGGCTGATCTTTTTGGAGATGGAATGATCTCAAACTTAAGAGAAAATTTGGAAGCCCCTTTTTTAGACAAAGAAATTGATGATGTAGTGAAGGATCTTCCCAATGACAAGTCCCCTGGTCCAGATGGTTTTAATAATGAGTTCATTAAATGTTGTTGGCCTATAATTGGTAAAGACATAAAAAAGATGATTCATGACTTCTATGATGAGAAAATCTCTCTTGAGAGCATAAACTCCTCCTTCATTACTCTGATTCCTAAAAAGAGTTGCCCTGAGACACCATCAGATTTTAGACCCATATCTCTTCTCAATAGTGTGTTAAAGATCATCACTAAACTCCTAGCAAATAGATTGCAGAAGACTATTTTAAAACTTGTCCATAAAAATCAATATGGATTTCTGCAACAAAGATCTATCCAGGATTGCCTTGGATGGGGATTTGAATATCTTTTCCAATGTCACCAATAAAAAGAGGAGATTCTTGTTTTAAAACTTGATTTTGAGAAGGCTTTTGACAAGATTGAACATAATGCATTACTTGAGATTCTCAAGGCTAGAGGTTTTGGTGAAAAATGGATAAATGGATCCAATTGTTACTTAGTTCTAGCACCTCATCTGTTTTACTGAATGGTATTCCTGCGAAGAAATTTTATTGTAAAAGAGGAGTTAGACAAGGGGATCCATTATCACCACTTCTGTTTGTCCTTGCTGCTGATTTGCTCCAATCTATCTTGAATAAGGCAATGAATCTGAATTTAATCTCTGCACCCCTTAACTACCCTGTATGCCCTGACTATCCTGTAATTCAGTATGCTGATGACACACTTCTGATCATGAAAGCTGATGTCAAAGAATTGATTTGCCTAAAATCCTTACTAAACACCTTCTCTGATTCAACGGGGCTAAAAGTCAATTATCAGAAATCAAGTCTGATCCCCATCAATCTGGACAGTGAAAGAGTGGATCACTTTGCAAAAACACTGAATTGTCTAAAAGGTACTTTTCCTTTTACTTACCTTGGTCTACCTTTAGGTCTTACCAAGCCCTCTTTAGAATATTTCATACCAATGGTTCAAAGAGTGGAGAAGAGACTAAGTGGAATTGCCAGCTTCCTCAATTATGGTGGTAAACTTGAAATGGTTAAGTCAGTTTTATCATCCTTGCCAATGTTTTACGTGAGCTGCCTTGAGATACCACCAACTATCAAGAATCAATTGATCAAATATTTCAGACATTGCTTATGGAGAAAAAAAGGCTCTGAAAGTGCTGATGTTCAAGCAAAAGGATCTGCCTTGGTGGCTTAGGAAAAAATCTGTAGGCCAAAAGATCAAGGAGGATTGGGTATCCTGGACATAACCATCCAGAATAATGCATTACTGCTAAAAAATTTGGATAAGTTTTATAATGCCCATGATATTCCTTGGGTGAAACTGGTGAAAAGTTCCTATTATGTGGGTGGGTCTGTCCCTAGTCATCACCTAGAAGGCTCTTTCTGGTGCAGATCTCACCTCAAGCTAATTGATACCTACAAGGCCATGGCTAGAGGAAATCTGGGTAATGGTGACTCAATTTTATTCTGGACTGACCTCTGGGAGGAGCAATGTCTTCATCAAAAATTCCCTCATATGCTATCATTTGCAAAAAATACAAACTACACTATAAAAGAAGTGGTAGAAACTGAGTTCCTAGAAGACTTATTTCACTTACCCTTATCCCAACAAGCCTTGAATGAGTTTGAACAGATGGAAGTAATTTGTCAACAAGCTTTGGTTAAGATTCAAGAAGGCAGAAAGGACAGTTGGTCATACATTTGGGGAAATAACAAGTTCACATCTCAAAAAGATTACAAAGTCATGATTGGGTACCAACCTACCCTCCCACATTTCTCTTGGATTTGGAATACCTCCTGTCAACCGAAGCATAAATTCTTCTTTTGGTTACTACTTCAAGACCGTTTGAACACAAGGAATCTTCTTACAAGGAAAAATATGCAACTCCAATCATATTCATGTGTTGTTATGGAATGCTCACAAGAATAAACTCTTTCTCATTTGTTTTGGACTTGTCCCTTTGCTGAAAATTGTTGGGACTTTATTTGTCCACAAAGACACAGGGTTTTATCAGTTTTTGAGGCCATTGAAGATATTAAGGGGAAATTGCAATTACCCTTTGCTATGGAAATCATCATTCTAGCGGCTTGGATTATCAGAAATAATAAGATTTTCAATAATCAAAGGACAAGTTTCAACAGTTGGAAGGCAATTTATAAGGAAGAGCTAAGATGGATTAGCTTTAGAATTAAAAGAAACCGTGCTGAAAACTTCAAAGCTTGGCTTCAATCACAGACTTAGATGTCTTTATTCTTTCTTTTTGTTAGTTAGACCTTTGTAAATATGCTTGTTCACTCATTATAAATATAAAAATTGCAGTGGGCTTTTGCCCACTGTTCATCCTCAAAAAAAACTCTAGACAGAAGAGTTGTAGCACGTCTTTAGACTGACGAAGCAGAAATCTTGTGGAAGCTTGTGATGATATATCCACCATCCTTCTTTGATGCAATGGTGCATTTGGTTGTTCATATGCCTGAATATGCACTTTATAGAGGTCCCGTATAGTATGAATAGATGTACCCTATAGAACGATGACTTTGCACTTCCAAGGGTACTGTTAGGAACATGGCTAGAGTAGAGGTTTGCATTGTAGAGGCATATATTACCGATGAAGCATTTGCATTTTGCTCAAGATACATTAATTGTAAAACGAGATCCAATCTGGATGGTAGAACTCAACAAGGTTAAAAATCTATGTTTAACCTTGGTGTTCGCCTAGTAGGGAAGAAGGAACATAGAACATTAATGCAACACGAATGTGACCAACTTACTTAGTATGTGCTAAATAATGCTGATGAGGCTGAAAACTTTGTTGCATGAGTACTATTCATACATATCCTCACATATATGAAATGAAACTTGTAGCAAGATATGTTACACTACAAGAAATGTTTCCTTCCACAACAACTTGGTCCGACGGTCAACGCAGAAGGTGCGTCTTCCGTGACGAATTTCTCGGCTCGATCGTGGCTGATGGAATTTTTTTTTTTGGTTTTGCGGACCTCTACTATGACGGGACCGCTAAAAACATGGAGGAAGCAAGATTTTCGTTTCCTCACGCGATGTTGACTTGCCAAAGTCTTTTGAGGCATGTGGGTCCTAGACATTAGTGTCTCTAGCGGACCATACTTTTCGGTCTCCCTGATTTTAAATCGATAACGTTGCTCGATGCGTCTATTGTTTAGTCAGGCTGCTAGGTCTCACATGTCAGCCTCTCATTAGAAGAATCGTATGTATGATTGATTTTTTTACTTCGCTCGCATTATCCTTTTCCGAAGTTGATAGCATTACTCGATGCATCTACTATTTAGTCACGTTGTTGGGACCCACATGTCATCCCCTCATTAGAAGAAACGTGTGTATGATGGAAGTTTTGCCCTCGGTCGCGTCTTCATGTTTCGAACTTGATAGCGTTGCTCGATGCATCTACCATTTAATCAACCTCCTAGGATGACATGTCATCCTCTCATTAGAAGAAACGTGTGTATGATGGATTTTTCCTTCGCTCATGCTACCCTGTTTCGAACTTGATAGTGTTGCTTGATGCATCTACCGTTTAATCAACCTCCTGGGCCCCACATGTCATCCTCTCATTAGAAGAAATGTGTGCATGATGGATTTTATTCCCTCGGTCACGCCTTCGTGTTTCGAACTTGCTAGCATTGCTCCCAGCATCAGCCGTTTATTCAGGCTGGTGGGTCCCTAATGTCAGCCTCACATTAGAAGAATCGTGGGTATGATGGAATTCTTTTCTCTAGCGCTACCCTGTTCCGAACTAGATAGCGTTGCTCGACGACTTGGCCCTTTATTCACACTATAGGGTCCCCCATTTCAGCCTCTCATTACAAGAAATGTGTGCATGCTGAACTTTTTTCTTGCTCGCGCCTCCCTATTTCGAACTAGCAATGTTGCTCGATGCAGTATAAGGCCGCGTTGTTGGGTCCCACACATCAGCCTCTCTGTAAATGAAACGTTGATTGCTCGATGCAACATCTGTATAAGGTCTCTACTAGGTCCAACATGTCAGTGTTTCTGCAAATGCAATGTGTGTATGATGGACTCCGCTGTTTTGACCTTGGCAACGTTGCTAGGTCCTGATGTTAGCCTTCTCTGTGTAAGAAATGTGTGTATGCTGAAAAAATGTAAAAGAACGACAGGCATTATGTTATATATTATATATTGATAAACCTAGGAATCGAACTCAAGACTTCAACAAATGGGAACCGCGTGCGCTTCAACTACGCCAGAACCATCTATGCCACTCCTAGAAAAGATTACATTTAGAAATGTTGAAATCACTTGAAATGAAAAGGAAGTGACCCTGACGAATTGCCATAAAAAATGTTGAATGCTCTGTATAAATACAACATGGGTAGGAGAAGCTTGTCCTATACTTTATCAGAATGGCACGGAAATGCTAAATTAAGACGATTTTGGGCGATACAAAAAATAACTGGGGTCCAATCTTGTGAACCAATGGGCTTCTTATCGTGGGATCCTTAGCGAAACTTCTTCAGTGTGGTTCATGCTTAAAAAAACAAGTAACAATGTGTTGAGGGCTAGTGGCCCACGGCTGACCTGAACCTGGAAGGATAAATTAGCGAGGTTTTGGGCCACAGTTGGGTAGAAGAGTAGTACTATTTTCTAATAAGCTCCTCACTAAACATTATTCAATGTACTCAATATGTCGGGGTTCGGTAGTCCACCTGACCCGGCAGGCTAAATTTGCAAGGTTTTGGGCTAGTGTTGGGTCGAATGTGCAATCTTTTCGTTAGGTCCTAGTGAAAACTCAATGTAGTTGGTACCCCATCCTCAAAAAATGTAGTTGATACCCTAAAAATATATATACTCTGCTCATCACAAAAGGCTAATTAAGGGATTTTTAAACAAGATTATGGGAAGTTTTTTGTCTGAAGTGGGGTTGAAATATTCATTTTCATAGGCTGAGCAGTAAAAATACATTGTACTGAAGGTTGATGGTCCACCTGACCTGGCTGTACCTACGCCGGATCCAAAAGAATGAAGTTGGAAAGGGAGAAAATTGACTGATATTGTGCCTTATTAAGAGTTTTACGTAGCGAGGAACTTGGGCAGCGCAGGATTCGAACATGGAAAGTACTGGAGGGAGTTTGATTGATTGACATAAAATCGTGTCATATCAAGTCTTATAGCGCGCAATCATCTTTTCAGCAAAGGATATATTTCGAGATGGTTTGGGTGGCTTTGAATCTGCCTAAGTGCCCAATCAATTTGACGTACTCAGAACCTTGTAATCATGCCATATAAACTATAGGCAATAGAGACACGGTGGCCTTGACTTGTCTAGCTTCAGATAGCTTGGGTAAGCATCAGCTTATACTGATCTCTCAAAGTTGTATGCTTCCGTACGATCAAATTAATACATGTTGCAATTAGCGCCAACATGCAGCATTATCATGACGCAAAAAGGCTCAGAATTCGCACATTTAGTTCACAGTTTCGAACATAATAATACAACCAGTTTGTACACTAGCACTTGACAGTACAATGTCAGCACATCAGAGCTTGACTTATCCATGTCACATCAGAGCTTAACTTGTTCATTTCACATACAGAACAATGAGAAATGATACATACTTTATTGAACAAGTAATTTCACGGTAACTCCAAAAGTATGCCATGTATCAGAGACAATATGGGGTCTGCGTAAACAATTTTGTTTTTGGAAGGGTCTGCATAAACTATTTTTTAGAAAACCAGCATAAACATTTGCGGCTATCATCATAGGGCGTCTCGGCCTGCTTTGGTGTACCGAGCCAAGATCAATTATGGCCCAGTTAAGGCCTATTTCGTGGCCCTATAAGAAGGAGTGGCCTACTTTTCCCAGTTCGCTAAGAGGAAAGAAGGAATATTCCTCTAAAAACACAAAGCTACATCAGGTGCGATGGTTAAAAAAAAGATGCATGAGGTGCGTATATACAAGCCAGTAATAGTAATGAAACTATAGTACAGAAATCACGCTACAAAATAAGCACCGCTACATGGATTATACCGTTGAAGGCAATACTAATTACAAAAGCATGGCAGGGCTCATATAAACTAATTCAAGCTGGCCACTAAAATCAGTGTACTAACAGTCAACTATTGAACCACGATGCAAAAAAAGATGACACAGCGATACACTAGAAAGATCCACAACTCAGTCTAGGGACGGAACAACGAGCCTACCACATCTAAACTTGGCCTAAACCAAATTGTCGCATGTCGCACACTGTTCCAACCATCTTTGGGAAGGCTGATAACTCTCACAGGCTCATCTTTAGTTGGCTACAGGTTGCAGCGTTTAATTTGAGGGAATTGTATTCCGAGAAACCTCCTGTGTGTTGTGTACACATAGTTTTTCCTCATGAATGGGAACAATGTGCCATCAGGAGCCTTGCATCCGCGTTTCTTCATCATCTTGTCAATGATTGGATAATTGAGATCAACAAACAGAGAGTTGTCACCTAGGCTATTAACCTGCCTCCAAACGATGACCCCTGGAGGTCCAGTAGAGCTAGGATCCTCTTCAAAAATGTAGACACGAGAGGTAGGGTATAGGCGTAGGATATTCCCATTTTGAGCATGGGGAATGATTTCACCCTCTTCGCCATGGGCAGCCATACGTCGTATTTATGTTCATCAAGCATTCGTCATCAGCCGATCGAGCGGGGAACCACATGCCTGGCCGATCATTCAGAATAGGTGCTGCGATTACAAACGGAAGCTCCTTGTTTCCTGCAACATCCAAATTAGAGACAAAAAGTGTGTTTCTGACATACATATTCTAACACCAGCATTCTTCATTGTTCATGCGAACAGTGTGAACAGGCAAATCCTGACAATAATATTACTCAATAAATTAATAACATTAGAAATTGCATTTCTTACTCTTCTATTCCGAATATTTGGATTTCTTGCTTATCTTAGTTTCCTAGTTATTGTAAGTTTCAAAAGAGGAAGCGCCACTTTTTATTGATATAGAGGCATGTCCACTTGAATCCTATAGGATTAGATGCCTACAGTATTTTGGATCAAGTGGTGTTTGATTGCACATGAAAACCAAAGGAATTGTACAAAGAGGTTGGAATGGATGGAAATTTTCCTCCAAAATAGAGTGCAAAGGAATCCTTTGAAGGAATTCCTAAGGATTATACTCTTTCGAATCAAACAACATTTTATAGAAAAAATCCTAAGGATTGAAATCCTACACAATTCCTCTGAATCTCAAGGCAAAATCCAAAAAAGAAAGATTGGTGTCCTACAAAAATCCTATGTGATTCTTACAATCCAAGGAGGGCCTAAAAGTACAAACAAATAAAGAAACTCGGCTTCATTGTGTTGCTCTCACATTTGAGATGCTGGTTAATAATACCTTTCATATTCTGACAATGAACGAACTTACTAGTGAGGGACGTCGTCATACACTATATTTTTAGAAGACATATTACTGGTACTAATTCATTACTGCCAATGGTTCATTTAATTTTTTAGGACATAAAGGGTGTGCTCATTCAGTCATATGAAAGGTAAAACATAAACAAGGTAGTTAAAGAACAACTTCACTGAATCACTCACAATGTATCATGGAACTAGAATTACCTTCCAATGTGGGATCCTAGCAGTAGGTGCAGCCTTGACTTGCGACCAAAAAAATGAGGCCACCATGTTCAATGGCATCATAGTACTATCGTCTTCCATGACCTGAATCGTCTAAACATCTCCAAACTTCACTACTGCCTTCTAGGTAGGCGATTTCAGCGTCAAACAACACGAGGAGCTTATAATATGTGTAACCCCCAGCTTTTGTGGGCACTCTGTAGATTATGATCTTCAACAGGTCAAGACATCCATCCTATGACTTTTTGAACTTTTCTCCATACTTGCGGATTCACCAAAAAAAACTTTTGAAATATGCATGAGTTCAGAAATGAGTATAGGTAACTAGGGGGAACCCTGGTTGGCTAGTAGCATTACTTGTTATATAATGGATGTGAGGCGGCCTGGATGCCACAAGTATTCATCGATGGAAGGTCGATTACTCGATAGGTGTAGATGTTCGCTAGGCACCATGCCCCGCTCAGGTCCACGGCGGCGAGCCAGTCGCTGTTCATGCCAACCTAGAATTTTTCATGCATGAAGGGCAGGATGGCGGTGCACCAAGGATGGTCGAGGGGCACGACGTCGTACACCATGTCGTGCAGATGATGTACCCACGTACCGTCATAGTGTTCATTGAACCAATGAGCAGGCTGAGGCATTAGTAGGCAGGATTCATTCCAATGGTGAAAACTCCATTTCGCAGCTTCGTTGTTGGCGATACGATTGTACAGTATCCTGCATCATGCGGCTAGCCTGGCGGTGCTAGAAATGTCCAGACGCTGAATGATGAGCTCGAAATCATCCGCTCTGAGTTGATCCCACTTGCATCTCCCGTTGAGCTTCGAATCGGTCATCATAGCCAGATGGATTTAGGCGGATGCCAAGTGCGGCTGGGTTTTCTGCAGGAGGAGGGGAAGCATTATGCAAGGAATGGCTGAGAAGAGAGAGTGTGGCGGAGATCATGGGGGAAGTGGGGAGGACTGGGGAAGAAGATGGAGAGGCAAAGAAAAAACAAGAGGGAGGAGATTTTACTTGCTTGCTCTGTCTAGTCAACAGCAGTATCGAGGACACCGCCGCCTAGACTTCATTGTATGTTAGACTAGCATGCCATGCAGCTAGTAATTTGACAATACTCCTACTTACTAAGTATCAGAGGTGCGGTATTGTCTAGTCACATTAATTTGACCGGAGGGTTTTCTTTTTACAGCTTTCATTTCAACATACTGTAGTATTTTCAATGGAAAATAGGTGGACGAACTACTACTAGTAGTAGCCACGACATGGACACATGTACTTTCATCTTATTCCCCTACATGCAGAAGTCGTGGCACATGACCGAAAATATATACACCAGATATAATGCACAATACGAGTGTGTCCATGGTAATTTTGGCATGTTGCATGTGTTCATATATGTTCTAGTAGAGGGTACATGGAATTAAATGTGTACAACATGCAACCGCATAGAAAAATGAAAGATGTGCATGAACACCAGATTTCGCTCAAGTCAGGCAACATGCATGACTTTGTATGGCTCTAAATCACTAACACGTGGGCCCTATTTAGTTCAGCCCTACTTACAAGTGAGAATCTGCATGCATCATGCGCTCGGAGACACTAGAGACATCCATGGCGTAAATTACAATTTGCAACTAGTTGCATCGGCAACAAGCTATTGCATGTGGCACTTCCAAAGTTTTCAAAAAATGTGAAATAAATCATGAACATAGATCATATTTATATAGTTCATATATAAATTTCTATGCCAAAAATATTACTAGTACATGGTCTGGCCACCACAAGATGAACAAATGAATACAAGATATTGTTTGCTTAGGTTTTTTCTTTTTCATTCACTCAGGTCACATTATACTATAGCTTAAGCCTGAGCAAAAAAGAGCATCCGAGGCCATCTGCGTGCATGCGCATTTCTGCCTGTTTGATTTTCACTCCGAGTTGTTAGAGTATAATATCGGTTAGGGGTAAATTAGGTAAAGATAGGATTTGTGTCTTGTCTTGTACTCTAAGTTGATCCTTGTACGCCTATATATACTCGCCCATGAGGCTCAATAATACATCCAACATATTCTGCCAATCCATCTCTATCGTTCTACATGGTATTAGCCCTAATTCGATACTTGACCTAGCCACCGCGCATCCACCTAGAGTCATTGGACGCAACTTCCCGAACCCTAACGTCGCCGCCCCCATGGCCGCGTGCTAGCCGAGCAACATGCTACCGTCGCGCTGCCCCCGTGGAGGTTGATCTCCATGATCTCCTTCGGGGGCTACACAACCCGTACACAGGGTCCATCCGCCGATCCGTGATTGGCTGCCCCGTCAATCTCTTTTTACGATCTCTTGATCCATTTTCTTTTTTTGGTTTACCGATCTTAGATCGGATTGAGTCACCCACTGCCGTCATCATCACCGCACCTCTACTACGACCATCAGCATCGAGGATCTACACCGCGCCCGTGAGCCTACCTCGGCAGGCTATGGCAGCCTCACGATAGGATGCCACGCACCACGGACGGCTGCTACACCTTCCTTGGAAGGCTGTCGTGGCCGCCCCCTTGGATCGTCTTCATCGTCATCGTCCGGGACTGCACCGACAACACCGCCATCGACTCCGATCTACACGTCATCGACGCCATGGCACATATGACACATCGTCGGTCTGATCAATCGATCGAGCTAAGCACATCTCCGAGCACGCATCTACCACCGATCGAGCTACGGGTTGCCGCTGCGTCACCCCTTCGGGCCATAGCGCCGCTGCCTTTGGTCCACACCACCGGCTTTCAACGCGCCTCCCTTGGCATGTACGTCACTGGTGGTCTCTTAGCCGCTGCACTGATTCGTGCCCTACAGCTATGCCGCCCCCTCGGGTAATAGCATCACTGCACGCAGTCTACTTCGCCGTCCCTGCGCATGGATGTCCTCGGCTTGCACCGCGCCATCTCCTAGGTGCGGATTATCACCACCGTCTACACACGGTCTTCGTCATGCTGCTGAGTTCTTCCTCACCTACTTCAAGCACCGCCGCCGCTCTTCACATGGTAACCTATAGGGAGAACTCTCGCTATGTTAGGCCCCGCTGACTACCCCATCGCCACTCCAGGCATCTAACACGACCACCCCAGGTCGCCGCTATTTTCTCTGCCCTCTACGTTTTCGTCCACTACAAATTCGCCGCTAGCGTCATCGCCTTGTCCCCGACTACACCACCTTCTATTCTACTCCAGCAACCGTTGACATCATCGGCATCTCTCCCTTCACCGCTTTGCACGTTCTAGAGGCCTCCTCTGCTAGTAAGATCTTCTTGTGGGACCGAATATTGTAGATGCACAAGATACGACATAGCCAATGTTCCGGATTTATTTCACACTTTTTGAAAACTCGAAAGTGCAACAAATAATAAAGGGGTGCGGGTGCAACGAGTTGCAGAATATTCAACCTGCACTGACTAAAACTATTACTTGCATACAAAAGGAGTTTGATCAAATCACAGGCCTTGCACTTACATTGCAGCGAAATGAGTGTTAGAGTACAACAAGTTAATGTCCGAGGCCATGCGATACAAATCAGGAAAAGGAAATAATTCAAGCTACGCAAATCCCTATTCCATATGATCACTGTGTTCAGCCCCTCTCCCTTGAACCGTTAATTATGCCAGTTCCAATCCTTCGCGTTGGCCAAGTTTGGGACGAACCACAATGGAGTCTGCTGCCAGTTCCAGCCGATGTTGGTTGAGAAACCAACAGCGAGATCTTGAGCATTCATACTGAAGTGGCATATTTCAGGATGAAGATTAAATCCACCAAAGCTAACTGCATGCGGTGAGGTGTATACACAGTTGCTCCTCGTCAGATCTCCAGGGCCAAGTCCTGCCGCGCCAACTGGAATAGTAATCATATAGTTCAATCCAAGGAAGATATAAAATGCTCCAAGGTCTAAAACCCTCCACCATTGCCTCGGTGGAAGTAACCTACTAGTGTCAATCGAGAACACATGGCAGAAAAACCTAGTAGAATAGGTGTGAATATTGCGGCCGTGATGATAAGCAACATTTTCAGCGACACGATAACCACCATAAGTAGTGCCATAACGCCTATCACTAACGCCCATAATATTGATCAGAATAAGGCTACCACCATCAGGAGATCTTGCTAACCACCATAGATCAGGATCATACTCAAGATTGCCGTCAAAATCAGCTGGCCCCGGAAAACGCATAGGACCTTGCAACGAAAGAACATTCAGCGGTTAGCTGACCAAAATTTGAATGATGAAGCTTGAAAATTTAAGGATGGAAATTTTACCCCATGCCGGAGGATCCCATGCATAAACATTGCCAATCTAAGTTACAACATAGACGACTCCCTTGTGGATAATTGCATCGCGGTAGCTGAACTGGTTCTCAAGAACCATCCACATAACATGAGAACCATCAAGAAAGGCAATTACCATGTCGAAGATGGCCAGGACAGAGAAATCCTTATAGTTCCTAGGAGTTGGAGGAACTCTGCAAATGGCTATCTTCAATAATTAGTAGGTTGACCAGCTGCCATAAACTTAAGTATCTTGGGTGTGGCCTCAAAATCAAAGATTGCTGGTAGAGGAATTCGGCGATGAGTGAACACATTCACAAGCTCCTAGTTCCAGGCGAGGCCAAGAGTGGCGATCCAATCTCCATGGGCGCATGCCCACTTCTTACCCTCACAATCTGGCATCACATCATCGGAGGAGGATCTGTCTAGCGGCGGCAGCTCGCACAAGGTCCACCTAAACTTCTTCTGTGGCTTCCGGTTGCCCTTGCCGTAATAGTAGTTGCCCCTGTAGAACTGCTTCATGCGATTGTCACAGTAGAAGACATTGTACTCAGGCGGTAGCTCAGTTGGGTGAGAGTGAAGATCATAGGGGAGACCAAATGGATGAAATTTCGCTAGGGATGCACTATGTGATGATGAGTAAAGATAACGTTCATAGCAGGCGACGAGGCTCGTGGCGGTGATGACGTCGCATCTGGCTGAGATTTCTTCAAGGGGGCCATCTGAAAACACCATAGAATTGTCATTGTCATCGATCAATTGGGTCATCGTGAGGAAGAGCTCGAGCAGGTGGGGGATATGGAGTTTGGTTTTGATTGGGGGTTCAGAGGAGAGAGCGAGAGGCAGCTAGCAGGGCGAGACAGAAAATAGTCTATCAAACTGGGCGTCGCAGCTGATCCTAAAGCGACATGGTAGTGTTGGCACATTCCTGTATTGGTGTGCGAGTGGGAATGGCTGTTGTCGGGACGCTGGAGGTGAAGTGAGGATGGAGATCTAGGAAAAGAGAAATATGTAATGAAATAAAACAAAGCGTGCCTTCGTTCTCTCTGCTAAATCTACTATGCCTATCAAACTGGGCTACGGAGATGCTCCGAAAGCAGCATGGCGGCGTTGGCTTGTGCTAAGGTGGGCGAGTGGGCATCAGCGAGAAGATGGAGAGGAAGAGGACGGAGAGCAAAGGAAAATAGAATAAATCGATTGAAATCGTACCGCCTACAAAGCGTGGTTTTTCTCTTCTCTGCATTTCCTGGTGCCTATCGAGTAAATAGTTCTGGCCTTTCTAGTAGTACATCATAGCTATCCTAGCACGGGATGGAGTTGTACTGTCCTGTCAAATGAATGGTCATGGCAGAGAGATGGTTTAGAGTATACTACGATCTCCTCCTGCCGAACATAATAATCCTTGGATCTTCTACATTCATCATCGTGTGTAGGCACATTTGGAACAAGTACTGTACTGCTATAACTAATAAACACATTTCAAGCGAGTTGCTTGAGAGTTAACATGGTCGGTGGAAGTACAAGTTACATCATGGACCTCATAAAAATGAAAATCACATCCAAGTCCATGCATTTAGCACAAGGACCCTGAAACTAAGAAATGAAGTGTGTCTTTTGAGGTTTCCGCATACTAGCATTCATCGGGCTAAAGACTATCAGCAGAATCTTTATAGATGGTAAGAACGGAAAATAAGATCCAATGGTTAGTTAGCAATGTTTAGATTTGCCAGTCTTGATCAAATAGTCAATGTTTTGTGCACTATATAGTGGTATGGTATTGTAAGAGATAAGCCAAGATAAAGATAAGATAAGAAGTACTATGAATGGCCAATATAATGGTAGGTCTCACAGGAGTCAGGTTCTTGAGAGTTACACGATCAGTGGAAGTACAAGTTACATCAAGGATCTCATAAAAATTAAAATTGCATTCAAGTCCATGCATCATTTAGCTCAAGGACCCTGAAACTGAGCAATGAAGTGTATGTTTTGAGGTTTACACATACTAGCGTTCATCGTGCTAAAGACTATCAAAAGAATCTTTCTAGATGCTAACAATCGAAAGAAGATCCAACAGTTAGCAATTGTTTGGATTTGCCAGTCTTGATCAAATAGTCAATGTTCAAAGTTAATCCGTACACTCTGAAATGGTATGGTATTGTAAGAGATAAGACAAGATAAAGATAAGATAAGAAGTATTGTGAATGGATGATCTAATGGTAGGTCTCGTAGGAGTGAGGTGCTTGAGAGTTAACACAATCGGTGGAAGTACAAGTTACATCAAGGATCTCGTAAAAAATGAAAATTGCATCCAAGTCCATGCATTTAGCACAAGGACCCTGAAACTTAGCAATAAATTAATGTGTGTTTTATGGTTTGCACATACTAGTGTTCATAATGCTAAAGACTATCAGTAGAATCTTTCTAGATACTAATAATGGAAAATAAGATCCAACGTTTATTAGCAATGTTAGGATTTGCCAGTCTTGATCAAACGGTCAATGTTTCGTACACATATACAGTGGTATGGTATTGTAAGAGATAAGACAAGATAAATATAAGATAAGAAATACTGCGAATGGCCAATATAATGGTAGGTCTCAGAAGAGTGAGGTTCTTGAGAGTTAACACAATCGGTGGAAGTACAAGTTACATCAAGGATCTCATAAAAATGAAAATTGCATTCAAGCCCATGCATCATTTAGCTCAAGGACCCTGAAACTGAGCAATGAAGTACTATGTGTTTTGAGGTTTACGCATACTAGCATTCATCATGCTAAAGACTATATATAGAACCTTTCTAGATTCTAAGAATGGAAAAGAACATCCAACATTATACATGTTTGGATTTGCCCGTCTTAATGAAACGGTCAATGTTTCGTACACTATACAGTGGTATGGTATTGTAAGAGATAAGACAAGATAAAGAAAAGATAAGAAGTAGTGCGACTGGCCGATCAAATGGTAGGTCTTGTAGGAGCGAGGTGCTTGAGAGTTAACACAGTCGGTAGAAGTACATGTTACATCAAGGACCTCATAAAAATAAAAATTGCATCTAAGTCCATGCATTTAGCACAAGGACCCTGAAACTGAGCAATGAATTAAATGTGTGTTTTGAGGTTTGCACATACTAGTGTTCATCGTGCTCAAGACTATCAATAGTATCTTTCTAGATGCTAAGAATGGAAAAGAATATCCAACGGTTAGCAATGTTTGATTTGCCAGCCTTGGTCCAATGGTTAATATTCAAAGTTAATTCGTACACTATATGTAGTGGTATGGTATTATAAGAGATAAGACAAGATAAAGATAAGATAAGAAGTACTGTGAATGGCTGATCTAATGGTAGGTCTCGTAGGAGCGAGGTGCTTGAGAGTTAACACGGTCGGTGGAAGTACAAGTTCCATCAAGGACCTCATAAAAATGAATATTGCATCCAAGTCCATGCAATTAGCACAAGGACACTGAAACTGAGCAGCGAAGTACTATGTGTTTTGAGGTTTGCGCATACTAGCGTTCATCGTGCTAAAGACTATCAGTAGAAGCTTTCTAGATTCTAAGAATGGAAAAGAACATCCAACGGTTAGCAATGTTTGGATTTGCCAGTCTTGATGAAACGGTCAATGTTTCGTACACTATACAGTGGTATGGTATTGTAAGAGATAAGACAAGATAAAGATAAGATAAGATGTAGTGCGAATGGCCTATCAAATGGTAGGTCTCGTAGGAGCAAGGTGCTCGAGAGTTAACACGGTCGGTGGAATTACAAGTTACATCAAGGACCTCATAAAAAATGTAAATTCCATCCAAGTCCATGCATTTAGCACAAGGTCCCTGAAACTAAGCAATGGACTAAGTGTTTGTTTTGAGGTTTGCGCATACTAGGGTTCATCGTGCTCAAGACTATCAGTAGAATATTTCTAGATGTGAAGAATGGAAAAGAAGATCCAATGGTTATGAATGTTTGGATTTTCCAGTCTTGATCCAATGGTCAATGTTCAAAGTTAATTTGTACACTATATGAAGTGGTATGGTATTGTAAGAGATAAGACAAGATAAAGATAAGATAAGAAGTACTACGAATGGTCGATCTAATGGTAGGTCTCATTGGAGCGAGGAGCTTGAGAGTAAACACGGTGGGTGGAAGTACAAGTTACATCAAGGACCACATAAAAACTAAAAATTGCATCAAAGTCCATGCATTTAGCACAAGGACCCTCAAATTCAGCAATGAAGTGTCTGTTTTGAGGTTTGCGCATACTAGCATTCATCATCCTAAAGAATATCACTAGAATCTTTCTAGATGCTAAGAATGGAAAATAAGATCCAATGGTTAACAATGTTTGGATTTGCATGTCTTAATCCAATGGTCAATGTTCAAAGTTAATCCGTACACTATATGAAGTGGTATGGTATTGTAAGAGATAAGACAACATAAAGATATGATAAGAAGTACTGCGAATGGCCGATCTAATGGTAGGTATCGTAGGAGTGAGATTCTTGAGAGTTAACACGGTCGGTGGAAGTACAAGTTACATCAAGGACCTCGTAAAAAATGAAAGTTGCATCCAAGTCCATGCATTTAGCACAAGGACCCTAAAACTGAGCAATGAAGTACTGTGTGTTTTGAGGTTTGCGCATACTAGCGTTCATCATGCTAAATACTATCACAAGAATCTTCTTAGATACTAAGAATGGAAAATAAGATCTAGATTTTATTAGCAATGTTTGGATTTGCCAGTCTTGATCAGACGGTCAATGTTTCATACAGATATACAGTGGTATGGTATTGTAAGAGATAAGACAAGATAATGTTAAGATAAGAAGTACTATGAATGGACGATCTAATGGTAGGTCTCATATGAGAGAGGTCCTTGAGAGTTCACATGGTCGGTGGAAGTACAAATTACATCAAGGACCTCAGAAAAAATGAAAATTGCATCCAAGTTCGTGCATTTAGCACAAGAACCCTGAAACTGAGCAATGAAGTGCTATGTGTTTTGAGGTTTGCGTATACTAGCATTCATTGTGCTAAAGATTATCAGTAGAACCTTTCTAGATTCTAAGAATGGAAAATAACATCGAACGGTTAGCAATGTTTGGATTTTCCAGTCTTGATGAAATGGTCAACGTTCCGTACACTATTAAGTGGTATGGTATTGTAAGAGATAAGACAAGATAAAGACAAGATAAGAAGTAGTGTGAATGGCCGATCAAATCGTAGGTCTCGTAGGAGCAAGGTGCTTGAGAGTTAACATGGTCGGTGGAAGTACAAGTTACATCAAGGACCTCATAAAAAATGAAAATTGCATCCAAGTCCATGCATTTAGCACAAGGACCCTGAAACTGAGCAATGACCTAGGTGTTTGTTTTGAGGTTTCTGCATACTAGCGTTCATCGTGCTCAAGACTATCAGTAGAATCTTTCTAGATGAGAAGAATGGAAAAGAAGATCCAATGGTTATGAATATTTGGATTTGCTAGTCTTGATCCAATGGTCAATGTTCAAAGTTAATTTGTACACTATATGCAATGGTAGGGTATTGTAAGAGATAAGACAAGATAAAGATAAGTACTACGAATGGTCGATCTAATGGTAGGTCTCATAGGAGCGAGGTGCTTGAGAGTTAACATGATGGGTGGATGTACAAGTTACATCAAGGACCTCATAAAAAATGAAAATCGCATCCAAGTCCATGCATTTAGCACAAGGACCCTGAAATTGAGCAACGAAGTGTGTGTTTTGAGGTTTGCGCATACTAGCATTCATCGTGTTAAAGAATATCACTAGAATCTTTCTAGATGCTAAGAATGGAAAAGAAGATCCAATGGTTAGCAAGGTTTCGATTTGCAAGTCTTGATCCAATGGTCAATGTTGAAAGTTAATCCGTACACTATATGAAGTGGTATGGTAGTGTAAGAGATAAGACAAGATAAAAATATGATAAGAAGTACTGTGAATGGCCGATCTAATGGTAGGTTTCATAGGAGTGAGGTTCTTGAGAGTTAACACGGTCGGTGGAAGTACAAGTTACATCAAGGAACTCGTAAAAAATGAAAGTTGCATCCAAGTCCATGCATTTAGCACAAGGACCCTAAAACTGAGCAATGAAGTACTGTGTGTTTTGAGGTTTGCGCATACTAGCGTTCATCATGCTAAATACTATCACAAGAATCTTCATAGATACTAAGAATGGAAAATAAGATCCAGATTTTATTAGCAATGTTTGGATTTGCCAGTCTTGATCAAACGGTCAATGTTTCATACATATATACAGTGGTATGGTATTGTAAGAGATAAGACAAGATAATGTTAAGATAAGAAGTACTATGAATGGACGATCTAATGGTAGGTCTCGTATGAGCGAGGTCCTTGAGAGTTCACATGGTCGGTGGAAGTACAAATTACATAAAGGACCTCAGAAAAAATGAAAATTACATCCAAGTTCGTGCATTTAGCACAAGAACCCTGAAACTGAGCAATGAAGTGCTATGTGTTTTGAGGTTTGCGTATACTAGCATTCATTGTGCTAAATACTATCAAAGAATGGAAAAGAAGATCCAACGTAAAGCAATGTTTGGATTTGCCAGTCTTGATCAAATAGTCAGTGTTCAATACACTATACAGTGGTTTGGTATTGTAAGATATAAGACAAGATAAAGATAATATAAGAAGTAGTGCGAAGGGCCGATCAAATGGTAGGTCTCGTAGGAGTGAGGTGCTCGAGAGTTAACACGGTAGGTGGAAGTGCAAGTTACATCAAGGACCTCATAAAAATGAAAATTGCATTCAAGTCCATGCATTTAGCACAAGGACCCTGAAACTGAGCAATGAATTAAGTGTGTGTTTTGAGGTTTGCGCATACTAGTGTTCAATGTGCTCAAGACTATCAATAGAATCTTTCTAGATGCTAAGAATGGAAAATAAGATCCAACTGTTAGCGATGTTTGGATTTGCCAGTCTTGGTCCAATGGTCAATGTTCAAAGTTAATCCGTACACTATATGAAGTGGTATGGTATTATAAGAAATAAGACAAGATAAAGATAAGATAAGAAGTACTGCGAATGGCCTATCTAATTGTACGTCTTGTAGGAGCGAGGTGCTTTAGAGTTAATACGGTCGGTGGAAGTACAAGTTACATCAAGGACCTAATAAAAATGAAAATTGCATCAAAGCCCATGCATTTAGCACAAGGACCCTGAAACTGAGCAATGAAGTACTGTGTGTTTTGTGGTTTGCGCATACTAGCGTTCATCATGGTAAAGAAGATCCAACGGTTAGCAATGTTTGGATTAGCCAGTCTTGATCAAACGGACAATGTTCTGTACACTATACAGTGGTATGGTATTGTAAGAGATAAGATAAGATAAAGATAAATAATGAATGGCCGATCAAAACTTAGGTCTCATAGGAGCGTGCTGCTTGAGAGTTAACACAGTCGGTGGAAGTACAAGTTACATCAAGGACCTCATAAAAAATGAAAATTACATCCAAGACAATGCATTTAGCACAAGGGTCCTAAAACTGAGCAATGAATTAAGTGTTTGTTTTGAGGTTTGGGCATATTAGCGTTCATCGTGCTCAAGACTATCAGTATAATCTTTCTAGATGCAAAGAATGGAAAAGAAGATCCAACGGTTAGAAATGTTTGAATTTGTGAGTCTTGATCCAACGGTCAATGTTCAAAGTAATTCCGTGCACTATATGCACTGGTATGGTATTATAGGAGATAAGACAAGATAAAGATAAGATAAGAAGTACTACGAATGGTCGATCTAATGGTAGGTCTCATAGGAGCGAGGTGCTTTAGAGTTAACACGATGGGTGGAAGTACAAGTTACATCAAGGACCTCATAAAAAATAAAAATTTCATCCAAGTCCATGCATTTAGCACAAGGACCCTGAAACTGAGCAATGAAGTGTGTGTTTTATGGTTTGCACATACTAGCATTCATCATGCTAAAGAATATCAGTAGAATATTTCTAGATGCTAAGAATGGAAAAGAAGATCCAATGGTTAGCAATATTTGGATTTGCCAGTCTTGACCCAACGGTCAATGTTCAAAGTTAATTCGTACACTATATGAAGTGGCATGGTATTGTAAGAGATAAGACAAAATAAAGATAAGATAATAAGTACTACAAATGGCCAATCTAATGGTAGGTTTTGTAGGAGCGAGGTGCTTGAGAGTTAACACGGTCGGTGGAAGTACAAGTTACATCAAGTACCTCATAAAAATGCAAATTGCATCGAAGTCCTTGCATTTAGCACAAGGACCCTGAAACTAAGCAATGAAGTGTTTGTTTTGAGGTTTGTGCATACTTGCGTCCATCGTGCTAAAGAATATCAGTAGAATCTTTCTAGATGCTAAGAATGGAAAAGAAGATCCATGGTTAGGAATGTTTGGATTTGCTATTCTTGATCCCACGGTCAATGTTCAAAGTTAATCTGTACACTATATGTAGTGGTATGGTATTGTAAGAGATAAGACAAGATAAAGATAAGATAAGAAGTACTACGAATGGTCGATCTAATGGTTGGTCTCGTAGGAGAGAGAGGTGCTTGAGAGTTAACATAGTGGGTGGAAGTACAAGTTACATCAAGGACCTCATAAAAAATGAAAATTGCATCCAAGTCCATGCATTTAGCACAAGGACCCTAAACTGAGCAATGAAGTCTGTGTTTTGAGGTTTGCATATACTAGCGTTCATCGTGCTAAAGACTATCAGTAGAATATTTCTAGATTCTATGAATAGAAAAGAAGATCGAATGGTGAGCAATGTTTGGATTTGCTAGTCTTGATCCAATGGTTAATGTTCAAAGTTAATCCGTACAATATATGAAGTGGTATGGTATTGTAAGAGATAAGACAAGATATAGATAAGATAAGAAGGACTGTGAATGGCCGATCTAATGGTAGGTCTCATAGGAGCGAGGTGCTTGAGAGTTAACACGGTCGGTGCAAGAACAAGTTACATCAAGGACCTCATAAAAATGTAAATTGCATCCAAGTGCATGCATTTAGCAAGGACCCTGAAACTTAGCAATGAAGTACTATGTGTTTTGAGGTTTGTAGATACTAGCGTTCGTCGTGCTAAAGACTATTAGTAGAATCTTTCTAGATGCTAAGAATGGAAAAGAAGATCCAAAGGTTAGTAATTTTTGGATTTGCCCATTTTGATCCAACGGTCAATGTTCAAAGTTAATCCCTACACTATGTAGTGGTATGCTATTGTAAGAGATAAGAGACAAGATAAAAATAAAATAAGAAGTACTACGAATGGCCGATCTAATGGTAGGTGTCGTAGGAGCGAGGTGCTTGAGAGTTAACACGGTCGGTGGAAGTACAAGTTACATCAAGGACCTCATAAAAATGAAATTTCATCCAAGTCCATGCATTTAGCACAAGGACAATGAAAATGAGCAATAAATTAAGTGTGTGTTTTGATATTTGTGCATACTAGCGTTCATCATGGTCAAGACTATTAGTAGAATCTTTCTAGATGCTAAGAATGGAAAAGAAGATCCAACGATTAGCAATGTTTGGATTTGCCAGTCTTGATCCAACGGTCAATGTTCAAAGTTAATTCGTACACTATATGGAGTGGTATGGTATTCTAAGAGATAAGACATGATAAAGATAAGATAAGAAGTACTATAAATGACCAATCTAATGGTAGGTATTGTAGGACCGAGGTGATTGAGAGTTAACACGGTCGGTGGAAGTACAAGTTATATAAAGGACCTCATCAAAAATGTAAATTGCATCCAAGTCCATGCTTTTAGCACAAGGACCCTGAAACTAAGCAATGAAGTGTTTGTTTTGAGGTTTGCGCATACTTGCGTCCATCGTGCTAAAGAATATTAGTAGAATCTTTCTAGATACTAAGAACAGAAAAGAAGATCCACTGTTAGGAATGTTTGGATTTGCGAGTCTTGATCGAACGGTTAATGTTCAAAGTTAATTTGTACACTATACGTAGTGGTATGGTATTGTAAGAGATAAAGATAAGATAAGAAGTACTACGAATGGCCTATCTAATGGTAGGTCTCGTAGGAGAGAGAGGTGCTTGAGAGTTAACATAGTGGGTGGAAGTACAAGTTACATCAAGGACCTCATAAAAAATGAAAATTGCATCCAAGTCCATGCATTTAGCACAAGGACCCTAAAACTAAGCAATGAAGTGTGTGTTTTCAGGTTTGCATAAACTAGCGTTCATCGTGCTAAAGCCTATCAATAGAATCTTTCTAGATGCTAAGAGTAGAAAATAAGATCCAACGGTTAGTAATGTTTGGATTTGCTAGTCTTGGTCCAACTGTCAATGTTCAAAGTTAATCCGTACACTATATGAAGTGGTATGGTATTGTAAGAGATAAGACAAGATATAGATAAGAGATAAGAAGTATTGCGAATGGCCGATCTTATGGTAGGTTTGCACATACTAGTGTTCATCGTGCTAAAGACTATCAGTAGAATCTTTCTAGATGCTAATAATGGAAAAGTAGATCCAACAGTTAGCAATGTTTGGATTTGCGAGTCTTGATCCAATGGTCAATGTTCAAAGTTAATCCCTACGCTATGTAGTGGTATGGTATTGTAAGAGATAAGAGACAAGATAAATATAAGATAAGAAGTACTACGAATGGTTAATCTAATGGTAGGTCTCATAGGAGCGAGGTGCTTGAGAGTTAACACGGTCGGTGGAAGTACAAGTTACATAAAGGACCTCATAAAAAATGAAAAACGCATCCAAGTGCATGCATTTAGCACAAGGACCCTAAAACTAAGCAATGAATTACGTGTGTGTTTTGAGATTTGCACATACTAGCGTTCATCATAGTCAAGACTGTTAGTAGAATCTGAAGTATAGCATTACAATCAAAGTCATTATGTTTATATTGCTATAGCATCATACTAAGTAATCTTTATGCTTAGACCATGAGATCGTGTTAATTGCTAATACTGAAAGAATACTTTGATAACATGAAACGTCACACCATAACAGGGTGACTATAAACATGGCTTCGGGTATTCCTAAGGTGTTATATTGAAGCTCATGGATGAAGAGTGGAATTTGTCAATCCCGCTGACGGATAGATATACTCTGGACCCTCTCGGTGATATCACATTAAGATAGCTTGCAAGCAAGTGATGTGATCACTAGGATGTTATATCACGGGAACGAGAAAAGAGTACATGTCGGTAACGAGATCAAACTAAGTATTGAGATACTGATGATTGAATCTCAGACATGTAATATATTGCAAGATAAAGGGATTTATTTACTATCGTTAAAGGTTCTCTCGATCACAAAAGTCATCGTTGAATGTGTGGGAGTCAGTATGGATCTACAGGTCCCGCTTATGATTATTGATCTGAGAGGGGTCTCGACCATGTCTGCATTATTCGCGAACCATAGGGTGACACACTTAAGGGTTTACAAACACCATTTGGAGCAAATATGTTCTAGACGAAAGAATTGAAAAGCGCTGGAATTATTTCAATAGACGCCGAAATTGTTTCGAGTGAAATTGCTAAAATTGGTTCTGCATGTGATATTGAAATGTTGCACGGGTTTTATGTGAATGTTTGTTAATTAAATTAATTAACAAAATTCTGAAAAAAATTAATAAAAGAGTTTTATTAAATGAGAGAGCATTAAATTTGGAGAAATTCAATGCATTTAAAGTGGAAACTTTAATAGAGAATGTGAAGGGCCAAATTTATGTGGAGGGGGTTACCACCACATGTATGGGGGAGGTGAGGGGTCACCCCCCATGGGGAGCTGGCTGTGGGTAGGGGTACCCCCTCCTCCTATAAAATGCCCCCCTCTCACTCCTTCGTCACACCTCCTCGTGAAGGATCTCGCTCCCCCTCTAGAATTATTCCCCCACGGTCTCGGATTAGCGAGATACATGTTCCCGGTGGCATTTTGTCTGGAAGGATTTGCTGCTTCCTACATCGCTGGAGATAGGAGGTGGAGGTTTTTCGGTGGCCTGAACATGTGTGCGAGGACAGATGCGCTGCTGATTTGCGGTGCTAGGACTTCCACACGATCTTGAGATCGACAAGCCTTTGACTACATCATCCACGAGTTCCATCTCGTTAACAAAGCTTTGTTGTTCGAAGGTATGTTCTCTATGGATATATATCCACCCATTGCTTATATCTAGTAGATAGATCTTGGCGTATAATAGTTCCCAATGTAGGAATTTTTTTGTTTTCTATGCTGTGAACCCAATAGTGGGGTCAGAGCCTGATCTATGCGTAGATGCTTTGCACGGGTAGTACACATATGAGTATTAGGGCGATGATGATCATGTTATTGCTTCTTTCATGTATTTTGGATATTGGTGGCATAGTGGGATTAAGCGGCCCAGACTAACTTTACATGTCCTCGCACATGAGACTTGTTCCACGCTTGACATGCAACTAGTTTTGCATAAGTGGCTAGCGGGTGTTTGTCTCTCCTACTATACTCAATATCTGATTTACAACGAGTTGCTAATAATTTTATTGTCATCGTTGTGGTTCCATGTTCGTAGGTAAGAACGGTTCTATCTTCAAAAGCCCTAAGCCATGTAAAACTTGCAATTAATAAATTAGAAGCGCCTAGTTTAGGTCTTTGTTGGGCTGGTGTCATGATATGGTAATGTTGTAAGTTGATGTATAGTTGACACTCTTGCAAACACACCTAACGTGTAAGTTCCATAGACCTTGGCCTTACACACAAAGGAATGATAAAGATCATACCACGATGCACATGATACTGATCAAGTGCAAGAACCATATCATTTCACTTTAACATTTGATGTTTGCATCTTATATTGCTTGTTTGGCATTTTAGTAGCATTATAAGATGATCCCTCATTTAAATATCAAGATAAAAATTGTGTTCTTCCTTAAGTATGCACCATTCTATGAATCATGCTTCGAGACATCACGTGATGATCGGGTGTACTCGACTCTACACTTTCATACAATCGGTGTAAGACAGTTTTACACAAGAGAGTACTAAGGTTCTTACTTGGTGAGCCTAGCATGTACAAACATGGCCTCGGAACACGGACCGAAAGGTTAAGCATGAGTCATATAGTATATATGATTCCCATATAGATGCTCAGCTTTGGAGCTACACCGACTAACATGATGATCGGACTTGGTGTAGTGGATTTAGTTCATGTAATCACCAAAAAGACACGAGGAATGTTGTTTTTGAGTGGGAGTTCATTCATAATTTGATTAGTTGAACTCGATCTATCATAAACTTAGTCTAAACTTTACAAATTCTGCTGTAGATGGCACCACCTTCTTTTAATTTCAATGTGCTCATGGAGAAAGAGAAACTTGCGGCAAATGGTGGCAACTTTACCAACTGGGCCTTGAATTTGAGGATTCTCCTCACTGCTGCACAAAAGCAATATGTGCTAGAAGCGCCGCTGGGACCCCTACCATCTCCTGATTCCCCTGACGAGGAAAAGAATGTCTATTTGACTAGTCAGGAGGACCACAACTTAGTTCATTGCAGCATGTTGTATGGGCTAGAGCTGGAACTTCGAAAGCGTTTCGAAAACAGCAATGCCTTTGATACCATGGGTGAAATGAAAATGATTTTCGATACACATGTTGCCGTAGAGAGTTATAATGCTTCAGAAAAGTTCTTTAGCTGCATGATGGATGAGAACAGCTCCGTTAGTGAGCACGTACTCAAAATGTCTGGGTACGCCGATAAGCTTGTGTCTTTGGGAATAATGATTCCCATTGACTTAGGCATACATCATGTTCTTCAATCTCTGCCACCTCGCTATAAGAGCTTTGTGATGAACTATAACATGCAGGGCATGAAGAAGTCTCTCCTTGAGCTTCTATCAATGCTTAAGATTGTAGAAGTGGAGATTAGGAAAGAACATCAAGTGTTGATGATCAATAAGACCACCGGTTTCAAGAAAGACAAGAAGAGTAAACAGAAGAGAAAGAAGGGTAGAAAATCTGTTGTCGCACCTGAAAAAAATCCTGGGCTGGCCCTAAGTCTGATACCGAGTGCTACTATTGTAAGGGGACTGGCCATTGGAAGCGCAACAGCCCCAAGTATTTGGCAGACAAGAAGGCCGGCAAGGAAAACAAACGTATATGTGATATAAATGTTATTGATGTGTACTTGACTAGTACTCACAGTAGCACCTGGGTATTTGATAATGGATCGGTTTCTAATATATGTAACTCAAATCAGGGCTTGCGGAACATGCGACCACTAGCAAGGGGTGAGGTCAAGATGCATGTCGGCAATGGATCAAGAGTTGATGTGATTGCCATCAGAACGTTGCCTCTCGACCTACCATCAGGATTAGTGATAAATCTAAATAATTGTTATTTGGTGCCTACACTGAGCATGAACATTGTATCCGGATCGTGTTTGATGCGAAGTGGTTATTCATTTAAGTCTGAAAACAATGGTTGTTTGATTTATATGAATGATATCTTTTATGGTCATGCACCTGTGATGAATGGTTTATTTCTGTTGGATCTCGATAATAATGTTACGCATATTCCTAATGTTGATGCTAAAAGGATTAAACTTGATAATGATATATTAGCATATATGTGGCACTGCCGTCTAGGTCATATTAGTGTTAAACGCATGAAGAAACTCCATTCTGATGGACTTTTGGAATCACTTGATTTTGAATCATTTGATACATGTGAGCCATGCCTTATGGGCAAGATGACTACAATGCGGTTTTCCGGTTCAATGGAACGGGCGACAGTCTTATTGGAAATCATACATACAGATGTATGTGGTCCAATGAGTGTGTCGGCGCGAGGTGGATATCGTTATTTTGTTACTTTCACAGATGATTTGAGTAGATACGGGTATATCTATTTGATGAAACACAAGTCTGAAACCTTTGAAAAGTTCAAGGAATTTCAGAATGAAGTGGAAAATCATCGTAATAGAAAGATTAAATTCTTGTGGTCTGACCGTGGAGGTGAGTATCTTAGTTACGAGTTTAGCACACACATGAGAGATTGTGTAATAGTTTCACAACTCACACTTGCCAGAACACCACAACATAATGGTGTGTCAGAACATCATAATCATACTTTATTGGATATGGTTCGATATATGATGTCTCTAACTGACTTGCCACTGTCATTTTGGGGTTATGCACTGGAAACCGCTGCATGCACTTTAAATCGGGCATCGTCTAAATCCGTTTAAACGACACCGTATGAATTATGGTTTGGAAACAAACCTAAGCTATCATTTCTTAAAGTTTGGGGTTGCGATGCTTATGTGAAGAAACTTCAACCATAATAACTCGAACCCAAAGCGGAAAAATGCGTCTTCATAGCATACCCTAAAGAAACAATTGGTTATTCCTTCTATCATAGATCCGAGGGCAAGGTTTTCGTTGCCAAGAATGGGTCTTTTCTAGAGAAAGAGTTTCTCGCAAAAGGCATGTGTAGTTGGAAGGTAGAACTCGAAGAGGTTATTGAACCTTCTCTTCATGAAATGGCAAGTGGCATAGCACTAGAAATTGTTCCGGAGTTAACTTCACCAAATGAAGAGGAAACTAATGATAATGATCATGAATCTCCGAAAGAGGACACTACCGAACCTCGCAGGTCAAGCAAGACATGTGCATCTCCTGAACTATACAGAAATCCTATTATGAATTTCATGGTTGATGAAATAGATGACCCTGCAACATATGAAGAAGCGATGATGAGCCTGGATTCCAACAAATGCCTAGAAGCCATGAAATCCGAGATGGAATCCATGTATGAAAACCAAGTTTGGACCTTGGTGGACTTACCTCACGTCCGAAAGGCCGTTGAGAATCAATGGATTTTCAAAAAAAACTGATGCTTATGGTAATGTTAGCATCTATAAAGCTCGGCTTGTCACAAAGGGGTTTCAACAAATTGAAGGAGTTGAATACGTGAGACATTCTCTCTCTTAGCGATGCTAAAGTGGGTTAGGATTATGTTTGCAATTGCTGCATATTTTGATTATGAAATATGGAAGATGGATGTAAAAACTGCATTACTCAATGGTAATATTGAAGAAGAGTTGTATATGATACAACCTAAGGGTTTTATCGATCCTAAGGATGCTAATAAGGTATGCAAACTTCAGCGATCCATCTATGGACTGAAGCAAGCATCCCGGAGTTGGAATCTCCACTTTGATGAGGTGATCAAAGAGTTTGGATTTGTCCAAACTTATGGAGAGGCTTGTATTCACAAGAAAGTGAGTGGGAACAATGTGGCATTTCTGATATTATATTTGGATGACATATTATTGATTAGAAATGATGTAGATCTTTTAAACAGCGTTAAAAGTTATCTAAACAACAAATTTTCAATGAAGGACCTTGGTGAAGCGTCATATATATTAGGCATTAAGATCTATATAGATAGATCAAGGCGCCTAATTGGGCTATCGCAAAGTACATACCTTGATAAGATATTAAAGTAGTTTAATATGGACGGAAGTAAGAAGGGGTTCTTACCTATGTTGCAAGGCAAGACATTGAGTAAGACTCAAAGTCCGGCTACGACGGAAGAAAGAGAGATAATGGATAAGATCCCATATGCTTTAGCCATAGGATCTATAATGTATGCCATGCTATGTACAAGACCGGATGTGGCACATGCTATTAGTTTGACTAGTAGGTACCAATCTGATCCAGGTTCAGAACACTGGATAGCGATCAAGAATATCCTTAAGTACTTAAGAAGAACTAAGGATATGTTTCTTGTATACGGGGTGAAGAAGAGTTGGTCACAAAGTGTTATGTCGACACTAGCTTTGACACTGATCTGGATGACTCTAAGTCTCAATCCGGATACGAGTTTCTCTTGAACGGAGCAATAGTGAGTTGGAGGAGTTCCAAACAACCTGCGTAGCTGGATCAATGACGGAGGCGGAATATGTTGCTGCCTCAGAAGCGGCGCAGGAAGCGGTTTGGATGAAGGAGTTCATAATGGAACTAGGTATGGTTCTAAATGCGTTGGACCCAATGGTGATCTATTGTGACAATAATGGGGCCATAGCCAATGCCAATGAACCAAGGTCTCACAAGAATTCCAAGCATATTAAGCGCCGGTTTCACTCCATCTACGAGCATGTTAAGTATGGAGATATAAATATTTGTAAAGTACACACGGACCTAAATGTAGTAGATCCATTGACTAAAGTTCTCCCTAGGGAAAAACATGATCAACACCAGAACTCCATGGGTGTTAGATTTATCACTATGTAAACTAGATTATTGTCTCTAGTGTAAGTGTCAGACTGGAAGGAATATGCCCTAAGAGGCAATAATAAAGTTGTTATTATATGTATTCCAAGTATATGATAGATGTTTATTTTACATGCTATAATTTTATTAATACGGAAATGTTAATACATGTGTGTTTAATAAACAAATAGAAAGTTCCTAATTATGCCTCTCTATAAACTATCTCGTTGATTAACAAGATGATCAAGGTTTCCTGATCATGGACATTGGATGTTGTTAATAACAAGATCACAACATTGGTGAATGATGTGATGAACATTCATCTGAAGTATAAATTTACGATCAAAGTCATTATGTTTATATTGGTATAGCATTATACGAAGTAATGTTTATCCTTAGACCATGAGATCATGTTAATTGCTAAC
This sequence comes from Avena sativa, assembly GCA_916181665.1. Classification (NCBI taxonomy): domain Eukaryota; kingdom Viridiplantae; phylum Streptophyta; class Magnoliopsida; order Poales; family Poaceae; genus Avena; species Avena sativa. Next base: position 427,349,914 of record OV702290.1, read on the forward strand.
ACTGGAAGAATACTTTGATTACATCAAATGTCACACCGTAACAGGGTGACTATAAAGATGGGTTTGAGTATTCCGAAGGTGTTCTGTTGAGGCTCATGGATCAAGAGTGGAATTTGTCAATCCCGTTGATGGATAGATATACTCTGGGCCCTCTCGATGATATCACATTAAGATAGCTTGCAAGCAAGTGATGTGATCACTAGGATGTTATATCACGGGAACGAGAAAAGAGTACATGTCGGTAACGATATCAAACTAAGTATTGAGATACTGATGATCAAATCTCGGACATGTAATATATCACAATACAAAGGGATTTAGTTACTATTGTTAAAGGTTCTCTTGATCACAAAAGTCATCTTTGAATGTGTGGGAGTCAGTATGGATCTCCAGGTCCCGCTTCTGATTATTGATCTGAGAGGGGTCTCGATCATGTCTACATTATTCGCTAACCGTAGGCTGACACACTTAAGGGTTTTCAAACACCATTTGGAGCAAATATGTTCTAGACGAAAGAATTGCAAAGCGCTAGAATTATTTCAATAGACACCGAAATTGTTTCGGGTGAAATTGCTAAAATTGGTTCTACATGTGATATTTAAATGTTGCAGGGGTTTTATGTGAATGTTTGTTAATTAAAGTAATTAACAAAATTCTGAATAAAATTAATAAAAGAGTTTTATTAAATTAGAGAGCATTAAATTTGGAGAAATTCAATGCATTTAAACTGGAGACTTTAATAGAAAATGTGAAGGGGCAAATTTATGTGGAGGGGGTTACCACCACATGAATGGGGAGGTGAGGGGTTAGCCCCCATGGGGCGCCGGCCATGGGGAGGGGTACCCCCTCCTCCTATAAAAGGCCCCCCTCTCACTCCTTCTTCCTCACAACTCCTCATGAAAGATCTCTCTCCCCCTCTAGAATTATTCTCCCATGGTCTCGGATTAGCGAGATACATGTTCCCGGTGGCATTTCATATGGAAGGAGTTGCTGCTGCGCTACATTGCTAGAGAGAGGAGGTGGAGGTTGTTCGGTGGTCTGAACGTGTGTGCGAGGATGGATACGCTGCTAATTTTCGGCGCTCGGACTTCCGCACGATCTTGAGATTTGCAAGCGTTCGACTACATCATCCACGAGTTCCATCTTGTTAACAAAGTTTTGTTGTTCTTAGAGGGTATGTTCTCTATGGATGTATATCCACCCGTTTCTTGTATCTAGTAGATAGATCTTGGCGTATAATAGTTCCCATCATAGTAAAATTTTTGTTTTCTATGTTACGAACCCAACAAAACAGGGTTCCGGTTTGTGTGGTAATTGTGGCGGTTGCATTTTCTTTTAACCTTTGTAGGTCTCGTATGAGCGAGGTGCTTGAGAGTTAACAGGGTAGTTGGAAGTACAAGTTAAGGACCTCATAAAAATGTAAATTGTATCCAAGTCCATGCATTTAGCACTAGGACCCTAAAACTAAGCAATGAAGTGTGTGTTTTGCGGTTTGCGCATACTAGCGTTCATCGTGCTAAAGACTATTAGTAGAATCTTTCTAGATGCTAAGAATGGAAAAGAAGATCCAATGGTTAGAAATGTCTGGATTTGCCAGTCTTGATCAAATGGCAATGTTCAAAGTTAGTCCATACACTATATGTAGTGGTATGGTATTATAAGATATAAGACAAGATAAAGATAAGATAAGAAGTACCACGAATGGCCAATCTAATGGTAGGTCTTGTAGGAAAGAGGTGCTTCAGAGTTAACACAGTCAGTGGAAGTACACGTTACATCAAGGACCTCATAAAAAATGAAAATTACATTCAAGTCCATGCATTTAGCACACGGACCCTAAAACTGAGCAATGAAGTGTGTGTTTTGAGGTTTGCGCATACTAGCGTTCATCATGCTCATCAAGACTATCAGTAGAATCATTCTAAATGCTAAGAATGGAAAAGAAGATCCAACAGTTAGCAAAATGTTTGGATTTGCCAGTCTTTATCTAACTTGTCATCAAAACTCTCGTTGGATGGTTTCTCATATATTAATAATTGTGACCCTCGATGGGTACCTCCAAAAGCTTTTTCATAAAACTTTCATAGTAACCTACAATTTACTTGTAGTAGTTCAAATTTGACCTATTTTCGACAAATCGACATAAAGTCTTTCGAGTGGGAGGAGTTAGGTAGGGAGTTTGAGAACTCGTAAAACATAGGAAATCATAAGTACAATATGCTGGTCCACTATATATATGTGTGTGAGTGTGTGTGTGCGTGTTTGTGTGTGTGTGTGAAAACTTTGGCTTGTGGCATTTAGATCAATATTCTTAGGACTTCCTTTATAGGAGAGAATAATCACGGCATCACTCAGAAAATTGAGAATGTCCTTTCGTGATAGTTGGAAACTCACACCTACGATATTGTTTACTACAAGAATATGCACACATCTACCTTCGAAAAGACATTTAATTCAAGAGAAGTATATCGCGCTTACTTGTAGCTCAAGTCTAACTTAATTTCATTAAATTAATACAAAATCTTAGCAAGAAGTTGAATGTACATATCGTCAAAACTCTTAGTGGTTTCTGATATATTAATTGACCCCCTCCCCCCGATGGGTACCTCCAAGAGAGATCTTTCGCCAAACTTTAAAAGCAACCTACAATTTACTTGTGGTAGTTCAATTTTTACCTAATAATTTTGATAAATCAGCATAAAGTCAATCAAGTGGGTGTGGTTAGCTAGGAAGTTTGAGAACTCATAAAACATGGGAAATCGTAAGTACAACATGTTGGTCCACTTGATATGTCTGAAACTTACCTCGTGTATCATTCAGATCCATATTCTTTGAACTTGCTTTACGGGAAAGAACAATCTCGTCATCACTCGAAAAATTGAGAATGTTCTTTCCTGAGATAGTTGGAAACTCATACTGATGGAATTGTTTACAACAACAAGATGCACCTATCTACCTCCGAAAAGACATTTAATTCAAGAGAAATCTATCGCGCTTACTTGTAGCTCAAGTTAGACCTAATTTTGTTAAATTATCAAGATGCAAAATCTTAGCAAGAAGTTGAACCTATCGTCAAAACTCTCGGTGGTTTGTGATATATTAATTGACCCCCGATGGGTACCTCCAAAAGCTTTTTCATAAAAATTTCAAAGTAACCTACAATTTACTTGTAGTTCAAATTTGACCTAATAGAACTTCAAAAAGACATTTAATTTTGTTAAATTTTTGGCTCGTGACATCACTCGATAAATTGAGAATGTTCTTTCCTGATAGTTGGAAAATCACACTAATGAAATTGTTTACTACAATTACATGCACCCATCTACCTCTGAAAAGACATTTAATTCAAGAGAAATCTATCGTGCTTACTTGTAGCTCAAGTTTGACATCAATTCGTTAAATCGGCAAGAAGTCTTTGAAGTGTGCGAAATTAGCTAGGAAGCTTGGAAATTCCTAGATAGTACTAAAACTTAGGTATTATGTATAAGAAACCGTGGTCCACTTTGTGTGATATATAATTGGGAGGTTGCATTTTCTTTTGACTATGGTTAGTCCCGTAGGAGTGAGGTGGTTGAGTTAACATGGTCGGTGGAAGTACAAGTTACATTATGGACCTCATAATAAATCAAAATTTCATCCAAGTCCATGTATTTAGCACAAGGACCCTAAACCTTAAAACGCTAAAACCTCAAACCCTAAACCCTAAACACATGTCTAATCATTTGTCTAAAAATGGGAGGTGGCAAGCTCTCGCGTGGCAAGTTTAATGAGACCTAGCATGTCTAGTCGACTCATTTGAGCTTGGTTTGCTTTCTTAAAAAACATATGTGAGAAACATTTTTTCCTTGTTAATGTTAACGTACTAAACAATATAGTTAAAGATTTTCCTGAGCTACTCGTTAAGAGCTCGATCACAATAAAGAGCTTAGAAAGTGCGTTCACCTAATTTCTTGCACGCCAGTTATTTAATTGTGTACCGTGTACTATATATATGACAAAGATCGAGCTAATACCCATGGTTGGATGGTTCTGAGTGAAGTGGTACCCCTAGCCCACCAGAGTTCAAACCCATCAGTTTATATTAAGTTTTGCTCGGTTTTCCCAAAGTAATTGTAATGGTCACTAGTGTCTATGGTCTATGGGCTCACTACCAGGGGCACATTATAAGTAGTTCAGTTACATCCCATAGGAGCCACGAATGTGAGAACCGACCCCCCTAGCAACTCCTTCACCACAAAGCCTTGGCGCTCGGCTTTGAAGAATGGTTATGAGGGCAGTGAGAGGCGACGTTCCCGTAAATATATAGCGAGGTGCCTATGGTGACTTTGTCAAGCTCACGCCCCGCTGGATCAGTCTCAAGATCCAGTCTTTCTGAAGTGCTTATAGGTGTAGGATGTGCGTACCTGCATTCATAGGGGTGAATGTGTGTATGCATTTCTGAGCATCTCCGTTTTGTAGTGGGTTTTCGCACAAAGAGAGGGGGCCTTTGGTTTATTTATTTAGTGAGTTTTGATCTGTTCTCCAAAAGTACATGTAATGCAAGTCAAACTATGTCAGTAATGTTTGGGGGCCCATGGGCTCTCTAGCGTGGGCCCCGGTTATCAGTGGTCGAGTTAAATCCAATAGTAGCCAGCGAATGTGAGTATCGGCTCCCCTACCTCTTCCTTCTCCATGAAGCCTCTACGCTAGGCTTTGAAGGCGCGCTTGTTTTTCGAGAAATTTTGGCGGATTCAGTCATGTCAGTCCAGTGAACAACGGGGGATCTTGATGCACAAGGCGGCCAGGTTAGGGTAAGTATGCCATAGTTCATGGTCTCAGTTTATTTTCTCGAATTTAGCTTATGGGTTATGTCCTTTGGGTTTTTTTCTCTATTCTGCCCGTCTCAGTCGATGATGTTTCGTGGGTTCAGATGCCGGCATGGATGGTAGACGCAGAGTGGTATGGTATCGTTACCGATGCGGATTTCCGGCTCTGGTGCGACTGCGCCTTGGCGCCCTGTCGCCGCGTTGTGTTCGAGGGAACGAACTTTGCCGTAGGTTCTTGGGTTGCAACTATGAATGTGAGCACTGCATGTTCATCCACTAGGTAGATCTACCGCACTCACTTTTGCTGCAGCACGCGATGATGTCGCTGTGGTTACAGCTTTAGATCCGCGATGACCTCGAAGAGGAGGAACAAGAGAGCCATCAGATGCATGCCGAGGAGATGGCTGCAGAGTTAGTGGATGTCTCCAACTCACTGCACTCGGTCATAAATAGGATAGATGCTCTTAGATTTGGGTAATTAGAGCTGGACATTAGTTCTTAACCAAGTATGTTCTCCAATCTAGATATTTAGCATGCTCATGATGCTTTTGGTGGCTGGCTGTAGATTCGACTAATAATTAAGTAATCCCCTTTTGTTTACTAGTTCTCACCATATCATAGTAGTACCACGTTAAATTACACTAGGTTAATTAATATGGGAGTAGTTGACAGTCTGCTTACAGCCTATCTGGAGTTTGTGGTACTACTAATTGATCTGATTTATGTGTTACTACTATCTCTATCTATGTACGAGTATCGCTACATTTTTTGCACATTTGTGCACCTCCCCTGTTGTGCACCTTATTTACCCAGCAGCGACCACCTTTCCATCGCATCAGCGCAATCTCCAGTGAGTCCGCAACCATCCAGATAGTTGTTTAGGTGATTGCTATTTGAAATAGTAGATCTATATGCCACATTAGGAAGCTGGGATCACCATGCATGTAGCCATGGAATTAGTTATAAGATCCACTAAAAATAGGTAAGTATATGCTGCCAAGAAGAGTCTTATGAGGATGGGAAGCTTGCCCCTTTGCTTTATTTCACAAAACGGTCCTCTGCTGAACAATGCAGATGTAATTTGTTGCATATCATTCATAAATAGATTGTTGTTTGCTGGTGTCCTGCATTGCTGAGTTCTTTAAATTATATTTTTCGGTAAAGGGGAACACACCTCCTTTGCATCAGATTAATGCATGTATCCTTCTTTGCATTGCGAAGTTGATGTGTTCTTTCCTAAAATTTAATGGTTTTGCTGCATTTCATTTAGCATCATGCGCATGTCCACCCTTGGAGGAGGCATTATCGAGTGACAAGTGTTTTTATGTATCCAGCTGCTTTGCTAGAATTTGAGTAACCTATGCTTTGTCCCCGAAACCAAAAAATTTCGATAAAGAGCACTTATTACTTAAAATGTCCCCTAAAATATAGAGATCATTTTTGTTGCATCATGATTTGCAGAAACGAAGTCATTCTGATCTGGTGCCACTTACTAAGGCCGGGTTGCTCATGTGCCAACTAAGAAGGCAAACCCTGAAGTATGGCCCTTTTCATGTCGGTTCTGTTCCCCAAGTTTGGGCAATATGCCTCTATGCATGGTCCTTTGCCATTTGTGGTACCACTTTGGAGCTTGCACGATGTGTGCAGCTGAATTTGGATTATTTTTTTGAAACGAGAATTTGGTTTAATTTTTTTGAAACGAGAATCTGGTTTAATTTTGGATTTGTTATCTGCAGTTTCCACCTTATTCATATTGCTCATGGTGTAATGGTGTTGGTCACTACAAGGATTTGACAATTGCCCGTCTCTAAGAGAAATACAAAGCTCATAGACACATGATTCCGTGCCTTCAAGAGAAAAAAAACACGAGGACAAACATATTAGGCACCTGAAGGAAGAAGTGGCCACATCCACTAAGGGAATAGCTGATTTGGCTGCAGGATGGAATACATTAATTTCAGTTGCTCATGATGCTGATGTTGATTTTAAAAAGTTCGTGGTTGACAACTTAGTTCCCGAGTCGCCTGATGTGGATGGCGACGAGCTGATTGGCCAGGCGTACCACCGGATCTTGGAACAGATGGGAACACAAGATGACAATCTTTTCAATTCGGCTCTAGAAGTAGATGAGACCCTGACAGAAATTCAAGATTCTCCATGCCCATACAGTCCTGATCCTACAAAAGATGAGGAAATTTGTAAACCATATTGACCACTCTACTTTCATTTTTGAAGGGTTTGGGTCTCTTATGAGGATGACTGTTTGTTAAGTCAGGTACTATAACTATTTGTTTTGCACTGTTGGTGTGTGGTTTCCACGAATCTATATATTTCATGTACTATTATGACATATATATTGGACTTGGCTTTATGTGACTATATTTGGCAACAATAGCCATCTTATTCGAACTTGCGGTGGTTTTTTATCTTTCAATTTTTTTCCTTTTGAGATCTGTTAATGATGATGTTAGTGCCAATTGCAAGTGATTTGTTAGCATGTTTCTGGTAGTAAACCAAAACTTGTAGTTGTAGATTGTGCAATTTCAGGTTAATCTTTAAACTCTAGATCTTGATGTCATAGAACGGGCAGGCTTCTACCACCTGGAATATTTTATACCAAGCAATTCATTGTATCACACAAATAAGTGCACAAACTTGATGTCTGTAGGCAGGAAATTGAGCAATGCAAGTGCACAAACTTGTATTAGTCGTGTGGTTGCTACTATTAATACAGCGGGGGTTTTCCCCTAAAAAGCAGGGTTCACAAAAAAATAGTAGGGCAAAAGTTAGTTTCGAGTTCGAGGAAGCTTAGTCGTGTGCCCCTTGACCACATCGTCAACTTCTCCGCCTGGCCGCCCTCTCTAGACTAGACTATCCCCGCCGCTCCACCATTGAACACCACCACACCGTCATTCACTAGTATGTACGTCCCCAACCTCCAGCCATCACGGGCTTTCTAAAGGATAGAATGCATTTATTTTTGGGTATTGCAAGCTAAATAAGCTAGTGGTATTTCCAGGAAATGGAATCGGCATTGGTGGATGCTTTTGCTGTGTTGGCGGATGCTTGTAAAGCAGAGGTGGATGCTGAAGCAGCACCAGCAGATACATGTGAAGCGGATGCGGAGGCCGATGCTTGTACTGCATCAGTCTTGGGCAGTTTTGAGTGATGCTTGGAAAGCAGTGGAGGTGCAGTCGAAATCCTCGTCGGCTGCTGCTGGAAAAAATTTGGTTGTCGTTGCCAAAGCAACGGCTGCGTGGGATGCTAGGAATGCGTCATCTCGTGGTCATGCTTCTTCAGCATCAATGGCTGTGGCTCGTCATTCGTTGGTGGCACTTGCTGCATCTTCTTAGAACTCACCGACCCCATTGTAAGTTCTGCATTTGATTTTGTCTCCCTAACTCCCTCCCTCTTTTGTGTATTCTGCTCCCGGATTTTTTCTGGATGCAGTGGATGTACTGGGAACATAAAAAGATATTTAATCACAAACTAGTGATCCGAATGGGATGAAACTTTCACAGGATTCAAACCTAGGCACCTATGATTTACTGATTTTTCGTCAATTGTTTCGAATAGTTTTACTTTTTAGTTCAAAATCTGAGCTACTGTCATACGTTGGATCTAAGATGGAAGGTGGATCTTGGGGCAAGTCACCGTGAGACTTGGGTTCACCAAGTCACTGAAGTTGCATCCGTTTTTTCTCCCCTTCTTTATGATAAAACCACAAAATTTAGGTGGGGGCCTTTCTATCCTCCCCGGTGACCTAAAAAAAGTTCTCCATTCCCTTTGCCCAGTTCCGACATGCTGAAGCATTTTGTGGTGCTTTCGTACTACTCTAGTTGATTCCTTGTGTTGTTTAGGTTATTTTGTTGACAAACTCCGCTTCTTAGGTAGTTTTTCAGATGCGTGCAGTTTAGGAAATTTCGATGATAAATTTTCCTGTCAAATTGTATGATGCATTATGGTATTTACTTAATTCTTTTTTAGGGTTGTGCATTGTGTTGTTTACTTAATTCCGATGATGCACTTGTGCTATTTGCATCATCTTGCCAGCTTCGGTAGAAGAACATATGCAACAATCAAAGACTTGCCAGGCGATGTATTTGGTTAGATTCTTGTCAGGCTTCATCCGCACCCATCCTGCATACTGAGGGCATCAGTCGCCCAAAAATGCTGGATGGACTTCATGGGAAGCAACGATTTCAAAAGGCTAACCCTGTCACACAACAAAGGAATGTCGTTACTTGGATTTTTTCACCAACAGCTCCAAGGACGCTCGATTCTTAATAGATCATAATCTTGACCAATCCATCTTCCAGAAGCTAAACAGGCTGGTGGAAGTACATAAAGCCTACAAACCATATGTACTCAAATGTCGCAATGGTAGGGTGCTACTTCATTATCCGCAAGGATCTAACATGATAAAGGCCTGGGATCCAATTAGTGGAAGTGAAATATTGATACTAGTACCACCAACTTGGCAGAGAAGTGAGTATGATAGCGGCACAATTCTCTATTTGAGAAACCATGGGCATTTGTGTTCACACTGTTGCAGCAATTTCTGGGTTGTTTGGATAGTAACCAATGGAAGCACTGGTGCGGAGGTACTCATCAGAGTTAGGAAAATGGGAGGATTGGATTGAACCTGCTGAGACGCTGGCTAAGATTGATCGCAGGCCATCAAATCACATAGGGGACATTTTGTACTGGCCAACAATGAACTCCAGATATATACAATTGCCTTCAACAACGTGACAACAAATGGAGATGTTTCCCTTGCGGTTATAAGAGACTTCACTCTAAACACGTGGCATAATGGAGATGTTTCCCTTGCGGTTATAAGAGAGTTCACTCTAAACACGTGGTCCAGTGCAAGATCATCAATAGGCAAATGGGAAGCTTGGGTGCCTCATATAAAGGTTGAGTTGGATACTCTGCTTGGCCTTGAGAAATCATGGGCATATGGTGGCAAATATGTAGTAAGGTTACTTTGCACATTTGAGGATAGAAAAATGGTGGTTATATGGGTGAAGGAGGGAGTATTCGAATTAGATCTCAGCAGCATGAAGTCCAAGAAGTTGAGATCTCATAAACATTGGTGTACTTTACATCCCTACATAATGACACCTAGTTAGGGTTGTCATTCATGTGCAACCCTTGCATTTTTTTACACCTATGATATTGCTGATCATTTTGTTCATTTCCTTTAGCAACCGACATGATTCAGAGTGCTAAATCAAATAAACGAAAAGGAAGTCCTGTCAGCAACACAACTGATTTAGATTGCAACATCAAGGAGATGAAAATAACACTCGGATGAACAATCAAGGCTTTTTTGGGCAAGCATGTGTTTGCCTAGGTTGTGTTATTTGGAGCTGCAGTCTGATGTTTGTTTGTTTTGGTAGCTGATGGAACGGTGATGATACCTTTGTTTGTGCTACAGTCACAATGGTAGGGGCTGGAATATTAGAGCTATCTGTTTGTTTTGGGGGCCTATGTGTGTCTGGTAAAACATTGTTTTATATGATGAAATGGTGTTCTCTTTATATGTAGTGTATGCATGATGAAATCTTGTTTTATGTGTTCTACATATACTTCTAGCCGGTGTTTGTGTTTTGATAGTATGCACTAGTAGGAGTATTTGTTTCGTAGCAGGCTTTTTATTTGATCTGAATTAGTACTAGCATTTAGTTAGTGCTTCATGTAGAAGAGTCTATGTCGACACCTAAATAATTAGTAGACCATGGTTGCACACCATTTTCACATGCTTGAATCAGAGCTACTTCAGACATTTGTTTGTTGTTATGCTAAACAAATATTCCTGTATCAGAGATCTGCATTTTCATACGTGTGGTAGATAATCACTCTCCCCGACTTGGATCCCTGAAATAGAGGGAGAACAGCCATTTTTTTTAATTATTCTTTGGACAATCTCTAAATTCAAAATCACAGTCGACCGCCAAAACCTACCGCCTACCCCGTTTGAATCGGAGGCATCAGTTGATGTGACTCTCGCCTTAAATTCCTGACCAGATGGCATTCGATCTACACACCGTTTTTTCTAGTAATAAAACTTGGTCGGCATCCAAATTCAAAATTGTAATCGAGCGGCAAAATAACCCACCGACCCTGAAGTGTTTCGCACCGCCTCTGTTTCAAACATTTTGAGGCAAAACCCCTCACCGAGGTAGTACCATTTTTATATTATTACATGGACACTAGCCAAATTTAAAATCTGAGAAAGGCGGCAAAATTTACCCCCTATGATGTGTGAATCGAAGGTATCTAAGTTTTTGTGCAAAAATATGGTTATGGATGATCAGTTGATGTGACTCTCGGCCTTGAATTCCTGGACAGATAGCGTACGATCTACTACCTTTTTTCTATTAGTAGATGGATGCTACCAAAATTGAAAATCTCAATCGAGCAGCAAAATCACCCACCTACCTTGAAGCATTTCCTACCCCACCATTTCAAAAACTTTGAGCCAAAATTTCCCACCGACCGGGGAGTACCATTTTCTATTATTATTAAATGGACGCTAGCCAAATTCAAAATCTCAATCGAGTGACAAAACCACACAATGACCTTGAAGCATTTCACGCCCTTCCGTTTCAAAAACTTTAGAATTTAAAATTCCAAATCTACCCATTGTTCAGACGACAAATGGGCATGCTAAAGTCGGTAGCTTGGGGAATGATTGCAATTATTTTTTCCCTCACCTGTATGGTCCCGGTTCCCCTAGTTTTTCCCGCCGGCCCTCCCAAAAATCCCAAGCTCCTCTGTCCCCTCCATGACCACCGTGTGCACAGGCTTGAGCTATGGTCTCGTGCACCGCCGTGGAGCCGCTTCACCGATGCTCACTCACTGGATCTAGGAGCTACGGTGTCATTCACCACGCTGATGGTGTCATCGACCGCCCAAGATCTGCTTCCTCGCCACCGAAAACTACCCAACCGCACCGGATCTGCTTCACCGATGTCCACCGAACGTGATCTAGTTCAAAGAGTTCCATGTCCACCACTCCAGACCAGTTGCACGGCCATCGCCGTTCACTGCATGGATCTGCCTCAATGATGCTCTCGTCGATCGTGCTCAAGCCGGCATCGACCGCCCAAGATTTGCTTCCCCGATGCCAACAACCACCGCAACCACAGCACGCTCGGTGACCTGGACATCACTTCCACGGTACCAATGATGCTTAGACGCCTCTCCGACCAAGGTTAACCAAATCTCCAACCCATTTTTGTTTTGTCAGCAGTAGAAGATTCAAGCATATCGCAGTGAACTACATTTTTGTAATCGTGCTAGTACATACAAGTCACTGGGCACACCTGTTCTTTGTGTTACTACATACAAGGTCATTACACATGTTGGTTTGCATTCGCTGCTCTACAAATTTCAAGTCATGCGCATGTCTGTTATTTTGTCATGCACATGTTCTTAGATACTCCATACAATAGTAATTGTCTGCTATCGTATAATTCTTGCAAAATTTGAAGTTAGTGGAAAATATTAGTGTGGATTCCCTGCTATACAGTTGCTGAATCTATCTAGTTCATCTTGAGACCAGTTCCTACAATTATTGCCTCCTTGGCATTGTTCTGCTATCCTGTAGTAGTCGTTTAAACTCTTCGTACTAATTCGATTATAATTTTGTTGTTCCCATCTAGTTCTTCAAAAGCTACATCACTAACTATTCTCTTTTTCTTGCATAGAGCTCAAAATGGAACAATGAACATGTTGGTTTGCATAGCCTATTCTACATGTTCGCAAGGGATGCCACTACTTCCTTACCTGGTGTTGGTTTGTCCTGAGCAACGGCATAACTGTCCTCTGCTATGTAGTTCACTCGTGGTTTGCATTCCTGCTCTAGAAGTTCTCTTATGATGCCATTATAATTTCTATCTGGTTGATTCTTAGCTATGACAGTAACTACATGCCATTGTGTAGATCACCACAAATTCTGAGTCACCCAATGACTCTTTGCATTCAAGAGATGCCACTGCTTCCATATATATTTGCTAAAATGACCTCGCTAGTTTATATTTGCTGAAATTCTAAGAAACACTTTGTTTGATTGCTCATTTCATTCTAGGCACACTTGTCTAATGCTTGTTTGTCTTGTTCTACAGGTTCACAAGCGACGCCATTATATCTCGCATCTGGTCCTGGTTCTGGTTCGTCCTAAGCCACGACATAACTATCCTCTGCAATATATAGTTCCTTCGTGGTTTGCATTCCTTCTCTAAAGTTCTCGTATGATGTGGTTATAATTTCTATCTGGTTCATTCTTTGCTACGACAGTAACTACATGCATTTTGTGGCTCAGCACAAATTCCGAGTCACCCAATGTCTATATATTTGTTGAAATGACCTGGCTAGTTTATATTTGCTGAAATTCTAAGCCACACACATTTTTTGAGTGCTCGTTTCACGCTAGGCACACTTGTTTAATGCGTGTTTGCTTGTCCTGTTTGTTTCACGTGTTGGTCAATAATTAAACCATTGACCAGTTATAAACTCCAGTTCATAGCTCCTGTCATGTCAGTCAAATGAGTAGTTTGTCTAGTTTGATGTATTAACTTGTTATTACTTAGTTTCAAACTGCAATTATTGCTATCGCCACCAAAGTGGGGGCTGCAAGATCATGTATCCTCCAATGTAGCTGTTAGTCTCAAAGGAAGATGTAGGTAATCGATTGAGAAAGCAAATTGAGGACTCTGCTATAGACTTGATTGTCAACTGAAATGCTGATTTTTCTTTCCCTTGAGTTGATAATATGTACTAATTTTTAATAAGTTTGCAGGTGATGTAATATCTAGATAACTCGCATAAGCCATGTAGGCATTTAGTTGACGCCATGCACACATGGTAGTACAGGTCGATTAGGGAACAGTATCATGCTTTGTTATTGGCCCGTCTTGTATTCGGCCGACGATGAACAGTAAAAGATGATGGCTTATTATACACGTTTTATGATATTAGCATAAGATTTAGAAAGGCCGAAACTATAAAAGATCGTAAATGTAATGTGCCGACCCACATATGGTAACAGGCCATGACAGTAATAGGCCGTAACAGTAATAGGCCGTAACAGTAACATGCCATAACAGTAGCAGGCCAGAATAGAAACAGGCCATTACAGTAACATGCAAGAAATTGTAAAAATGGTAGAATAGTAACATGCCAGAGAATTAATGGCCCAAAATAGTAGCAGGCCGCAATAGTAAAGGGCCGAAGTAGTTAAAGGCCGGAACAGTGACGAGCCTGAATAGTAGCGGCTCGAGAAATTTCCAGACAAGGGCAGTAACAGAACGACAAATTTACCAGGCTAAACAGTAATAGGCCTCTTGTGGCCTGAACAATTAACGGCCGGAACAGTAAAATACCAGAATAGTAACATACCATCTCAAAAAAGGGCCATTAGTAGGCGGTCCATGACCGTCTATCATAATAGTGATGGGTTGACCGCAGGCCTTAAGTGTACATGAGCGACTTGGTGCAGGCTGCTAATGGGTCGCACACTGTTGGACCAATATGGCCTTCTATAGGACGAAACAGTATCAGGCCTGAAAGTTCAGGGGCCACTGCTGGCTGCATTATTGGGCCCATTTCAAGCAGTGCATGACAAAACAGTAATGGGTCGTATTCTTATTAGGCTCTCCTCATGGGCCAGCCCAGTTAGTATTTAGCAGGCCTTGGCTGGGCCTGGCTTCTGCCATGGTTTCTATGACTGTTAACAGTGGTAACCGGCCGCTAACGGCGGTAACCGACCGCTAACGGTGGCTACCACGTGGAAGTTTGCATGACGTCAATAGTCAACGTGGCTAGCAAAGAGATCTATGACGGAACAAGTTTTCGTGGCTAAAGGGTGCGATCCGCCACGGTCAAAAAAAAGTGTGGTTGATTCATTTGTGATGAGGCTTTTACCACAAAGTCCATCCGTCGTGGAAGAATTTTTGGCCACGAAAAATGGGCCTTCAACCACAAAAATCGTCTGTTGTAAAATCCAACTTTCCTTGTAGTGTCAGATGTCTGACTTGAGTATCCTTTTAGTAGGTTATTCAAAGCAACCAAAGGAAAATATTATTTTGCACCATTATATGGGGGTAGGTTTCAGGTATAGTTTAGGAATCATGTAAGATGTTTAATTAAACTTTGAATTGCATACAAATTGTGCACATGAGATCACGAAGCTGCGTGAAGAGAATCTGAGTGATGTTAGTGATGGTTCCTATGCCCTATCACATGGTCCTACAAAGAGGGTCCAGACAACTTCAGCTTCCAATAAAGATGGTATCCACTACAACACTTATAAGCATAAGAAACATTTGAAGACACAAAACAGTGGCATCACGACCAGTAGAGAGCACTTGACAACTAAAATGAAGAAGTCAGAGGATTATGATCATTATGGTCGCATAAAAGAAGCTATTGAGCGATGAATGTAAAATGCATACATGAACTTTGTAGTTTGTTGACATGTTTACCCACATATTTGCATCATATATAACGTTATATCCATGTTTTACATAGATTTCTGGGGATTTACCAATGATCCCCTTTATTTTGGTTATAACCCTGCAGGGTAAAAAACATGTTTTCTATGTTTTTGATGTTTTAGGACCTATACGGAGTCAAATGGACCTTAGATTTTGGGGATGTAAATATTTGATCACGAGAAGCATTGGGAGAAGGGTCAGGGGGGCGAAAAGAGCCCAAAGGGCGCACCCAATCTAGGTGGGGGCTGCTCGTCTGCGGTACCAAAGTTCGCAGGCCAGCGCACCGCGGTACCTAAGTTGCCTGAAATTGCCGTGTTTTGAAATGTTGGGCCGCCAACTACCGAGAGGGGCCATTTCGATGCAAACTCATCTCACCCCTACCAAATTCAAACATTCCGTTAAACTGCCCCGTGAAGTAGACGGTCGGGACCCTCATGCCGGGCATCTGTCTGTAACGCGAGCGCCAACGCGGAAACCTCTTAGGCAAATCGAGTAACTAAGTGGATTGGATGCGTTGACCAATTTCACAAATACATTCCCACCTTTCCCCTAGCACCGGCGACGTCGAAATCCATCCTCCAGGCAGGACGATCCCTTCAGACATTTGACTTTCGGCGCCAAGTTGTTGTGCCCAGTTGCTGCGCCCAGTCGCTGATCCCGAGCTCCAATGGCGCATGCCGTAGCCGCTGTTGCGAGGCTCTAGCCCGCCTCTGCCGCCGACGAGCTGAGCAGCTCGAAGGATGGCAGATCCTACTACCAAGGAAGAAGAAGTTCTGGCTACAAGAGGGTGAGCTACCCCTCTCTTTGCTATTTGCACTAATTGTAACTGCTAGCTGGCTACTGAACCTAAAATTGTTTGTTAGCCCAACGCTGACAAACATATTTTGTCCACAGTTTTCTGTCAAGTGGGCTCTCCATGGACCACCCTTACCTGGTTATGGTAGCTCCTCTTCAGGTACGACTCTAAGGGCAAGTGGTATGGACACCATTGTATCACGATGGAAGAAGCGCCTGCACAGATCTGCACTATATCTGGTATGGTTGCTGCTCTGCATAATCATGATGAATTATGGCCAAGCAGACTACAAAGTTCAGCTTCATGGATGAACATGGCATCATGGTTCCTCTAACGTGTGACAGTCAGCTAATTGGGTTGATGAAAAGGTATGCTTCGGCTCGCATGTTTGAGCTGAATTGTGATGTACTGGATGTGGAAGCTGCTGCAATTGGGAGTCGGCCTTCTATTCTTGGACAGGGTGGTTGCTCGAACCCAATTAGCTCCTAGTAAGAAAAAGTCTCTTAGGATTCGCATGTTTGTGCTGAATTGTAATTTTTGTTTTATTTACTATGTAGATATTGGGCAGTCACTAGTGGAAAACGGGACTCCAGTCCCGGCCCATAAGGGGCTTTAGTCCCGGTCCTGGTAACCGGGACTGGAGGGGCGGGACTAAAGGCCCACCCACTAGTCCCGACCCTCTTACCAGCCGGGACCAATGGGCATCCACATGGCTGTCTCTGCGGGCGCTGGGTGCCCCCCCATTAGTCCCGGTTCCTATTACGAACCGGGACAAATGGTTCTCTGCCGCGGCAGAATTTTAGGCACTTTCTCTGCCGCGGCAGAGAATTCAATTTGTATCCTTTTTTTTATTTCAAAATAGTTTTCTACACTACCACATACCGTACATGTTCGTGCATACATAAGATAACTTCTCTTAAGATCGAGCATACAAATATATACATGATAGTTACACATGGAGATCACAATTATCGGGACTAGAGCCCGTCTATTCAATTACACAGTCGGGGATCATCGGCGCCTATTCACACTAAATTCTCCGGCATCATCTATCATCTCGTTCATCAAGAATCATGCCAGTTCTTCAGCAATTGCTACTACGTGTTGCTCTTGTAGGAGCTGATCCCGCATTTTCTCGAACTATATAAGAAAAGGAGATTAATATGAATATCAATCATGATAACAAAAAGTGACGGTAATAAAAATAATGTTATAAATGTATTGCTTACATCGACTCTATAATCATTCAACTCACTGGTAAACATGCGAATGAACTCGCAAACGTAGAATCCACATAGATTCGTCTTCGGTGGTTGCCTCGCGCACTTTACGAGAATAGAATTCAATCAAAATAATAATCCAGCATCATAATTGTATTGAAACTAGAAGTAAAGAGATGCGCATACTACTTACCGAGACCGGCTTAAACGTCAGCTTCTCACTAAAGTCACCCGTAACCGCACTCTTGAACTGGTTCCAAACCCTACCCGGTAAAGAAAATGAATGAGTTATTTATTACGTGATATCTCAGCAAATCAATGAAAGAGACCGATGTAGCGCGGAAATTACCTCTGGAGCATGTCCTGCATGTCCCTAAACATTTCCAGGGGTCTCTTTAATGGGTCCATGACTTCAACTCTTCCCTTATCAAGTTGAATGTCCATGAGAATCCAGTGGAAACTGTACACGTTTATATATACATCAGTAACTCATCAATTACACTTAACATTGAGTAAGCAAAAGAGAATGTGTACAATAGAGTAAGACCCTCACGCAAAATTGTAAGGAAACAGTTTGTGGTCACAGAAATTTTGCTCCGTTAGAAACCTTAGAAGGTTTTCCTGCGTGTCCTCGGGTTTTGTCGTTAGCGTCTGTACATGTATTTTATCTGGGTCAATGAACCCAACACTAAAGATTGACCTTCTTTTACATTCCATGATCTTCATTCTGCATAATAATAGTGTACAAAAGGATATAATTAGGATAATTACATGCAATGAACTGAACAACTGAAAAAATGAACAACTTATATATAGACAAAGATTGACCTTCTTTGTTCGTCTGTCCTGAAATGTTACTAAGAGCAGGCCAATCATTGATGGTTACGAACAGCAACGCTTGTAGGTCAAAATCCTGCTGTTTGTGCTCATCCCACACACGTACACCTGGTTTGGCCCACAACTGTAGAGGTTCATCAACTAATGGCCTTAGGTACACATCAATGTCGTTGCCGGGTTGCTTCCGGCCTTGGATGAGCACTGGCATCATAATGAACTTCCGCTTCATGCACAACCAAGGAGGAAGGTTGTAGGTACATAGAGTCACGGGCCAGGTGCTGTGACTGCAGTTCTGCTCCCCAAAAGGATTCATGCCATCGGTACTTAGACCAAATCATAAGTTCCTTGCGTCACCAGCAAAGTCCGGGAAGTCTCTCTCGATTTTTCTCCACTGCCGACCATCAGCAGGGTGCCTCAACATCCCGTCTTTCTTACGGTCTTCCCTGTGCCATCGCAACAACTTGGCATGCTCTTTATTTCTGAACAAACGTTTCAACCATGGTATTATAGGAGCATACCACATCACCTTGGCAGGAACCCTCTTCCTGGGTGGCTCGCCCTCAACATCACTAGGGTCATCTTTTTTGATCTTATACCACAATGCAGTGCATACCGGGCATTTATCCATATTCTCGTACTTCTCACCGCGGTAGAGGATGCAGTCATTAGGGCATGCATGTATCTTCTGCACGTCTAATCCTAGAGGGCAGACAAGTTTCTTCTTCATACGTACTGGAGGGCAATTGGTTATTTCTTGGAAGCAGCTTCTTCATTATTACCAGCAACTTTTCAAATCCCGAGTCAGTCATACCGGTCTCTGCCTTCCACTTCAACAATTCCAATGTGCTACCCAGCTTCTTCTGGCCATCTTCACAAGTTGGATACAGCAATGTGTTGTGGTCCTGTAACATCTGCTCGAAATGCAACCTCTCCTTTTCTGTGTCGCAGTCTCGCCTTGCATCACTAATGACCCGACCAAAATCATCAACGGGCTCATCTGGTTCCCGTTCTTCACCCCCTTCTTCTTCATTATCTTCAACTACAGTATCATCGTATTCAGGGAACATAGATCGGTAGTTGTCATCATCGTTCTCTTCTTCATCACCGTCTTCCATCATAACCCCTCTTTCTCCGTGCTTGGTCCAAACATTATAGCTGGACATGAAACCAGACCGAAGCAGGTGGCTCTGAATGACTCTTGAGGAAGTGTGAGCCTGCTCATTCCGACATTCAACACATGGACAACACATAAAACCATCCTGCCGCTTGTTCGCCTCGGCCACAAGGCGAAAAGAACGCATGCCTTCTCTATAAGCGTCAGAGCATCGGTCACCGTACATCCATGGGTGGCTCATCTGCATCATACAACCATGCATATATATCAAACGCAATCACGATGCTTAAATTAGTACCGCGCGGTCAAAACGAGAAAATAGTTGTTAACCTTTTAGGACACTTCAAAACAAAGAGGAGAAACCTTAAGTGTCGCTCTAGCACCTCATATCATATTTTGTCTTGTGTGAACTCAAGTGGCATCGCTCTAACAGGCATTTCACCGAACACCTCTAGTGCATATGAAGAAAAAAAGTTAGCACAAAGTTATACCCACCTCTCACATAGGAAAAAAACAGGAGAGAGTGGAGGGCTGGGTGCATATATATAGGGCCAGGCCATTAGTCCCGGTTTGAGATACAAATCGGGACTAAAGGTTTTGCCAGGAGCACGCGCACCGGCCCAGACCCATTTGTCCCGGTTTGTATCTCAAACCAGGACTAATGGTTCCTTACGGACCGGGACAAAGTGCCTCGGCCTCCTCGGGCCGTCTGGTTCGGACCATTAGTCCCGGCCCCAGCCACGGCCGGGACTAGTGGCCCGAACCAAAGGCCCATTTTCTACTAGTGAGTTATGCAATAGTCTTGTTTCTTTGACAGGAAGCACGACAAGGTTAGAAACATGACTGCCGAGTCAGTCATTTTGCTGCCCAAAGAAATTAAAAACGAGTGGAAAGATAATGCTGGACACGATTCTGGTGCCCATTGCCCCGGCGATGCAGAGTACGTGAAGCTAAGAAAATTGGCACTGAGGAAGAGGAAGAAGGCAGGAAATGAAGAAGCCAGTGGGCATGAAGGCTTGGCACCCAGGCTGCGGAAGAAGGCTGCTGGCAATGAAGATGCATAGTAATGTGTTGAACTTGAACCTATATATGTAATTCGGTTAAATTCTGGAGCTCTGTGTGTGGAACTTTGCTGGGCGAAACAATCTACCCATGTTCTCTGAGTAAAATGTACCGCGACTTAGGGTTTGGAAACGCCCGAGTCAGTTGTTTGAATCTGAAATTGTGATTGTGCCGCTACTATCTGAAAACACACAGCACCGGTTCCATGATTGCTAAGGGGCAGGAGGTCTCCAATACGACGGAATGTAAGTGGCACAGAAATAAATTATTTAAGATACTACACTCCACGAAGCAACAACTTATTTCAGCTACTGCACACAACGACATGGCAACATAAATAGCAATGGCAACCGATAATGCCCAGATGAGGAGGAAATCGGTACCACTTTCTGGCCTAATCTTGAGCCTGTCTATCTCACCGCCTCTCTGCTCCTACATCACCTGCATCTGGCGAAGCTCCCAGATCTCCAGTAACCGGGTGTACGTGCTTCCATTTTATAAAGTGTGGTTGTGCCATTTGCATGCGGCACAATCCACGTAGATTACGTTTAAACAAACCACCAATGTCAGAATACACTAGTAGAAAAAGGGTCTTTGGTCCATGGTCACGTTCCCAATCCGGGACAGAGATCTAAATCAAGGCAGAAATTGATCTAAATCACAAATTCTTCCACAAATTAATTGAGACAGAGATCTAAATCGAGGCATTTCATTAATTCAACCACAAATTCTTCTAAACAAAGGTGCGATTTAACATCCTACATTAATTCAACCACTAGTCAACAATTTCACTTCTGCTGCCGCTGTCCTCCGAGCCGCCGGCTTCCTCGTCATCGTCGGACGGAACCTCCATGATTTCTGCATTGTTCGCGAGACCGAGCACATCTTCGTGGCAAGCGGCGGCGATGATGGTGTACTTGGTCCATCCAGGGACAGACCAGAACCTCTTCTGCCCTTCTCAGTTGCGAAGATCTCGGTGTGCCACACGCCCGTAAACGATGCGGTTGCCAATCTTGGCCTTCCGCTCCTTCTTGAACAGCGCTGGCCAGTACGGGCTGGCCGCCGCATACCGAGGCAGCGCCCTCTTCCACGTGGGCATCTGGCGGCAGTGCGCCGCGATTTCGCTCTCCATCCCGGCTCCGCCGGGGACTAGGAGCGGAGCCACCAGCACCCCCGCATAGATGATGCGCCATCCGTGGGGCACCGTCACAGCCGGCAGTGCGAGGATGTCAAAGTGCGCGAACATCACCGCCTCGTAGAAGTTCAGCACGAGCATCTCCATGGCGGCACGGTAGAGATTGGAGAGGGAGCGAGGGGATGGACAACGAAGCGACGACGCGGTGGAGATTGGAGAGGGCGAGGGGATGGACGACGAAGCGACGCGCTGTGGCACCTCCTATTTGTACACGAGGACGTCGAAGCGACGGGCGGAATATCCAAGGGGCATTGGTCAGACAAAAGGAAGTAATGCAGGGTTAAGACAGATTAACGGGCGACCAATTTTTTTCCTCCCAGGACTCTGGGGCCAATAGTTCAGACCGCTAGGTCAACAAGTACAACTATTACAACTTAAAAAGGCACGAAGCTCAAGCTAAATAGAACTAGTTATCACACATCTCCTTGATCTTCCTAATCTTAGCCCGATGCGCATCTTCCTGCGAGAGCAAGGATCGAATCGTCTGCTCCTTCCTTTTAGCATCTTCCTTGCACAACTTCAATTCTTTCTCTGTATTTTTCCTCATGCACTTGTCAATACTCATAGTTGTGAACTATAGGACTTTGTCCTGGTGAAGATCATTCCTTGCTTGAGTCAGTTCTTGCTCTGCTTTAGCCTTCAAGGCCAACGCCGCGTCCCTCTCCTTCTCGACTTTCCTAACCTTGTCTTGCACCCACCTAAGATCTCGCTTATGCTTGGTCGTGTCAACTGGTTCCCATAGCTTCATCTCAACACTGTCAAGAAGTGAGCTGAATATGGATTCTTTCAACTCAACAGTCATTTCCCATAGTTTGTCCAGCGTTTCTGCATCGATTTGGGCCACTCTGGATCTACCCATTTGACAATACCGCAACTTCTGCCTTGCATCATTGCACGTTGTCCTTGACACCGTAGAAACCTCTTGCCTGCGTTGCGTCCTTCGAACTCTACAAATTTAGCAGGCACATATCCATGTTTACATAGCAGAGGACTGTCTTCATCCGCTAAACCGTGATAGTCGGAGTCATACATCGTCTGGTTGGCCTAACACGTCATATGCGCATGAGTAAACAGAGTAGATATAGCTCAAAAAATAGATAATTGGCCAAAGATGATAGAGATAGAGATGAGACGACTCACATCAATATCACCGTCCCTATCGTCATGACGAGTTTCCTCGCCGTCTCCCCTTGAACCCATGGCGAGAGGGGAGGGGGTGGCTGCCGGAGAGGGGATTGGGATGGAGGTGTCGTCGCCTTGCAGCTACGGCAGGATGGGAGTGAAGTGGGGAAAGTGGCTTTGAGGGGAAGGAAGAGAAGAACGGGGAGGAAGAGAAGTAATGGGGACGTGACACTGGGATATGACCCACTGAACTCGTGAGTTGTGACACTCGCAACAGGGGAGCGCCCGGTGTTGCCAGTTTGTCCAGAGCAAGTGTGGCCAATCATGTCGCAGAACAGCCTACTCACGGATCGCTCTCACGAAGACCATCCCAATCGTCCAAGCGCCCCCGGTAGAACGGTGTGTAACAATCGTCAAGCAGAACAATTGTGTTAGGGCGTGCCTTCTAGAAGACTCGATCTAACAGCCACCCATTGGGGGGCTAAGGTTAGGGCTCTACTAAGGTTAGGATCCATATGTGGTTTATGAAAAGAACACACATCCAATGACACTAGTGGATCCTTATGTGGTTTGTGAGAAGAACACACATGCAATCACACAGGGTGGATCCATATGTGGTTTATGAGAGGAACACACATGCAATGACACTGGTGATATGTGGTTTGTGAAAACAACACACATGCAATGACTCTAATTGTGGTTAATGAAAAGAGCAGACATGCAATGACACTGGTGGATCCATGTGTGATTTGTGAGAAGAACACACATGCAATGACACCGGATGTGGTTCATGAAAAGAACAGACATGCAATGACACCGGTGGATCCTTGTGTGGTTTGTGACAAGAACAAACATGCAATGACTCTAGCTGTGGTTCATGAAAATAACATACATGCAATGACACTGGTGGATCCATGTGTGGTTTGTGAGAAGAACGGTCATGCAATGACTCTAGATGTGGTACATGAGAAGAACACACATGCAATGACACTGGTGGATCCATGTGTGGTCTGTGAGAAGAACACACATGCAATGACACTAGGTGTGGTTCATGAAAAGAACACACATCCAATGACACTGGTGTATCCTTATGTGGTTTGTGAGAAGAACAGACATGCAATGACACTGGTGATATGTGGTTTGTGAAAATATCACACATGCAATGACTCTAACTATGGTTAATGAAAAGAGCAGACATGCAATGACACTGGAGTATCCATGTGTGGTTTATGAGAGGAACACACATGCAATGACACTGGTTGTGGTTCATGAAAAGAACACACATGCAATGACACTAGTGATATGTGGTTTGTGAAATGAACACACATGAAATGACACTGGTGGATCCATATGTGGTTTGTGAAAAGAACAGACATGCAATCACGCTGGGTGGATCCATGCTTGGTTCATGAGAAGAACACACATGCAATGACACTAGTGAAATGTGGTTTGTGAAAAGAACAGACATGCAACGACTCTAACTGTGGTTAATAAAAAGAGCAGACATGCAATGACACTGGTGGATCCATGTGTGGTTTGTGAGAAGAACACACATCCAATGACACTGGTGGATCCTTGTGTGGTTTGTGAGAAGAACAAACATGCAATGACTCTAGCTGTGGTTCCTGAGAAGAACACACATGCAATGACTCTAACTGTGGTTAATGAAAAGAGCAGAAATGCAATGACACTGGTGGATCCATGTGTGGTTTGTGAAAAGAACACACATGGAATGACTCTAACTGTGGTTAATGAAAAGAGCAGACATGCAATGATACTGGTGGATCCATGTGTGGTTTATGAGAGGAACACACATGCAATGACACTGGTGATATGTGGTTTGTGAAAAGAACAGGCATGCGACTCTAACTGTGGTTAATGAAAAGAGCAGACATGCAATGACACCAGTGGATCCATGTGTGGTTTGTGAGAAGAACACACATCCAATGACACTTGTGGATCCTTATGTGGTTTGTGAGAAGAACATACATGCAATGACTCTAGCTGTGGTTCATGAGAAGAACACACATGCAATGACATTGGTGTATCCTTATGTGGTTTGTGAGAAGAACACACATGCAGTGACTCTAGATATGGTTCATGAGAAGAACACACATCCAATGACACTGGTGGATCCATGTGCACACTGTGACAGGAACACACATGCAATGACACTGGGTGTGGTTTATGAGAAGAACACACATGCGATGACACTAGTGTATCCTTATGTGGTTTGTGAGAAGAATAGACATGCAATGACTCTAGATGTGGTTCATGAGAAGAACACACATGCAATGACACTAGTGGATCCATGTGTGGTTTATGAGAGGAACAGACATGCAATGACACTGGGTGTGGTTCATGAAAAGAACACACATGCAATGACACTGGTGGATCCAGATGTGGTTCGTGGAAAGAGCACACATGCAAGTAGATGCTAGCAACTCCAAGAGTTAGTATTTATGCTGGATAGTGGGTTCATGCCTCTAGAAATCTAGGGAAGTGACAGAAATCTCTAAGGTACTAGATGTGCTGTTGTTACTAGGGAGAAAACAACAATACTTTGTTCATAGCATAATCGTATTGTTTACTTTACACGCAATTCGTAATGCAATTATCCGTTGCTTGCAACTTAATACTGGAGGGGGTTCGGATGATAACTTGAAGGTGGATTATTTGTCATAGATGCAGTTGGACGGCGATCTATGTATAATGTTGTAATGACCAATCGAATCTCAAATTAGTCAAGATGAATAGTATATGCATATTGCTTTTTCGATGTTTGTCAATTGCCCCGTTGTAATTTGTTCACCCAACATGTCATCTATCTTAAGGAGAGCCACCACTAGTGAACTATGGACCCGGTCCTTTCTTTTACCATCAATCTACAATCAACTGTTTACTGCTTTGTGTTTACTTTCTGCAAACTATTACTTTCTTCCACTTGATATGTTTAATCCTTTGTTTTCAACGAAACCGGTGTGACAACCTAATCGCAAGTTGGGGGCAGAGTTCTGTGGTTGTGTTGTGCAGGTATCCACGTTGCTGCTGGCACTGGTAGTGCGCCCTGCCAAAGTTCAGCTAGCTACACCTTTGGGGTGTTTCCTTGCTCCTACTGGATTGATAACCTTGGTTTCATAATTGAGGGAAAACTTGCTATTGTGCTCATCATACCTTCCTCTTGGGGTTCCCAACGAGCTCGATATATTTTGGGCCATCAAGCTCTTTTTCTAGCGCCGTTGCCGGGGAGTCAAGGACTTCTTCACAAGGGGAGTCCCTCATAACCAATCACTTTACTTTGTTATTTTTGTTTTGCTTAGTTTACTTTTGTTTTGTTTGCTTGTTTCTTTATCAACACAAAAAGAATAGTTTTAATAGTTTACTTTCTTTATTAAAAACACAAAAAATGACTACTCTTGAAAACACTAAGTTGTGTGACTTCACTAGCACCAACAACAATGATTTCATGAGCACGCATATTGCTCCAATTGTTCCTGAAGCTACTTTCTTTGAAATAAAGCCTGCTTTACTCAATCTTGTTATGAGAGAACAATTTTCTGGTATTGGTAATGAAGATGTTGTTGCTCAACTAAATAACTTTGTTAAACTATGTGAGATGCAAAAGCATAGGGATATAGATGGAGATATCATTAAGCTTAAATCGTTTCCTTTCTCTTTGAGAGGAAAAGCTAAAGAATGGTTGAATTCCTTAACTAGGAATAGTATTGATTCTTGGACAAAATGCAAAGATGCTTTCATTGGAAAATACTATCCTCATGCTAAGATTATATCTATGAGAAGTGAAATAATGAAGTATAAACAATCTGATAATGAACATGTTGCTCAAGCTTGGGAAAGGATGAAATCTTTGGTAAAGAATTGTCCCACTGATGGACTGACTGCTTGGATGATTATACGAACCTTTTATGTAGGATTGAACTATTCTTCAAGAAATCTATTGGATTCTGCTGCTGGAGGTACCTTTATGACCATTACTTTGGGTGCTGCAACAAAGCTTCTGGATAATATGATGGTTAACTATTTTGAATGGCATACTAAGAGAGCTCCACAAGGTAAAAAGGTAAATTCTGTTGAGGAAACCTCCTCCTTGAGTGATAAAATTGATATTATTATGTCTATGCTTGTTAATGGGAAAGCTCATATTGATCCAAATCATGTTCCCTTAGCCTCTTTGGTTGCTCAAGAAGAGCAAGTTGATGTGAACTTTATAAGGAATAATAATTTTAGCAATAATGCCTACAGGAATAATTTTGGTAACAACAATTATAAGCCATATCCTCCCAACAATGGTAATGCTTATGGAAATTCCTGCAATAACAATAGGAGTGCTTCCTTTGAACTGGAAGTTATGCTTAAAGACTTTATTAGTAAACAAACTGCTTTCAATAAAACTATTGAGGAAAAACTTTCTAATCCTGAAAGAAATATAGCATCTTTGGCTGAAGCTCAATCTTCTTTAAATAAAATGGTTGTTAAACCAGAAACTATTGATAATCCCTTTGCAGCTACTAATGCCATACAAGTTAGAATTGATGAAAATGTTAGACTATTAGCTGAATTGCATGCTAAGTGGGAAAGAGAAGATGAAATTGCTAGAAACATTAGTGTTTCTACTACCACTACCACTAATGTTGAGGCTAGTAATAGCTCTACTACTTTAGATGATAATTATGATTTTGATCTTGATGGTTGCAACATCTATGAAGTTATTAAGTTCCTACAAAATCTTGCTAAAAGTCCTAATGCTAGTGCTATGAATATGGCCTTTACAAAACACATTACTGATGCTCTCATAAAGATTAAAGAAGAAAAGATGAAACATAAAGCTTCTATTCCTATAAAACAAGAAGATGGTTGGGAACCCATCATCAATATGAAAGTGAATGATTTTGATTTCAAAGCTTTATGTGATCTTGATAGTAGTGTTTCTATTATGCCTAGAAGGATTTATGATATGCTTGATTTGCCACCACTTGAAGATTGTTATTTGAATGTCCCACTTGATGATAATGCTAAAAAGAAACTCATGGGGAGTATTAATGATGTTCTTATTATGGTTAACAATGCCTATATCCCCGTTGATTTCTATGTTTTGGATGTTGAATGCAATGCTTCTTGTCCTATTACTTTGGGAAGACCTTTTCTTAGAACTGTTGGTGCCATTATTGATATGAAAGAAGGCACCATTAAATATCAACTCCCACTCAAGAAAGGTATAGAACACTTTCCTAAGAAGAGAGAGAAGATTTCTTTTGCCTCTCCTATGAAAACAAAATTTGCTCTTAATGCTTCTTCATTTGAGAACACTTGATTCTTTTTCTTGCTTCTTATGCCTAACTTAAAGGCGTTAAAGAAAAGTACTTATTGGGAGATAACCCAAAAGTTTTAGATGAGTCTTGGAAGTTATTACTGGGCTGGGCTGGGCTGGGAGATAACCCAAAAGTACTCCGTCTCTTCTCCCTGACTGGGCTGCCCGTGAAGCAAAGCTCTAACTGGGCCACCCTAGTCAGTGAGGAACTGTGAGGATACCCGGAAAGTATATCCCCAACAGCAGCCCCCGGAAGTCTTGAAGATCCAAAGTCAGATTCATCACCGTCTAGCTTGATCTTCGGCTTGCAGAATCTTTAAGGGTTCCTAAAACTTCAAAACAAAAGATACGATCCGGGTCTCAAAAGTAAGTCGGACCTATCAGTACATTATTCGGATTTCCAGCTTGATATTCAAACTAAGTCGGATCTTGGTCTCTGACGTCATCTACCACTGGTCATGGCCAAGTCACGTCACTGACAGACATCCTGTCAGCACGACCGTTGGTGGGTCCGCCATTCACGAAACCGAGGTGTCGTTTCAATGCACACGCGGAGATCGAGGCAACGTAATCATCGCGTGGGGGCTTCCTAGTCCTTTCCGCGATGCGTGGCGTGTGTAATGTGCCATTTTCACGAATCTTGGCGCGGTTCGGTGGTTATAAGGGGTGAGGATTGCCTTTCCCTCATCTTCTTCACCTATTCCCGTGCCGTTTCCTTCTCCTCCACTTCTCCCTCGTGCACAAAGCTCCCTTGCCTCCAGACTCCCAGTGCCGCCCACCCAAGGTCACCGGCGCACCGGAAGAATGGCTTCATCATCATCATCCGGCTTGGCAGCTTGGCAGCGGCGGCGACGATGGCGGCGGCAGCAGAGAAAGAAATCAACCGCGGGGTTTGGATCCCGTGCATCCTCGACGACACCAAGCTCAGCGGCGTGGAGAACGAAGGACTCCTCCGCGTCGACGACTAGCGGAGCGGTTTCGGCGAAACCATCCCCAACCCACATGCCAACAAGCGGGTACACTTTGGCACCCACCTCAACAGAGGTTTGTCTTTCCTCCCTCGGAATTCTGTTCCGAGGTGATAGATCACTATGGTGTTCAGCTTCACCATCTCACCCAAACTCTCTTTTAGAGTTGAGCGCATATGTGGCTTTGTTTGAGGGGTATCTCGGCATTAGGCCGAGTCTCATTCTCTTCTGGTTTTACTTCCATGTCCAGAGAAACTCCATCACTGCCGGTAATCCTTACATTACCGGCACAATTAGTCTTTCAGTTAGACGTGAGTATGTTTATCCTAGGATTTTAGCTAGTGAGTCGGTCAAACAGTGACTGGCTACCTTTTTTATCATAAGGATATTCCCGCTCCCGGCAAAGCTACTGCCTTGCCGGCTTTCATCGACGGAGCCGCCACACGCCGAGCATCCCGGGACGAGGCTCCTCTGGCTCTCGGCGATGATCTGCTTCTCGCCAAGAGGCGGATCGAGTATCTGATGAAGCACAAGGGCCTGAGAGGGTCCAACTTGGTCCAATCTTGGGTGACACGCCGGATCCAGCCTCTCCAGCACCACGGCGACTGACTGATGCATTCCATCACGTCGTCAAAAAATGACTCCCTCCGCATCAGCCCTAGGGCCTTAAAGCCATAGGACTACATAAGCCAAATCAAATGGCTGATAAAGGAGCGGATCGAGAGAAAGATTCTGGATTTGTCTCTAGATATGCACACAGCGGAAGACCCTGTAGTGTCGGTAAGCTTCTAGCAGTAAACCCTTTTTATGTGTTTCACCTTTAAGTTATTTTGCAATACTGATATATTATCTTCTTTTCAGCTTGCCGACCTCCCTGAGTCGGAATTGGCTCCTATCGGGGGATATCCTCTGGAGTTTTCTCAGGAGGAGGAATTGGTCCCACTGTCAGACGTTGTGCCCAGGAAGCGCAAAGCTCCGACAGTGGCCGTCGGCACAAAGGAAGTGCCAGTTGTGAAGAGGTAACTTTCCACACAACTTCCGCCTTTGTACTTTACTTATAATTTCTTCCAAGATATAATGTTCTTTATTCTATTACTTTCTCAGAGCTAAGCAGCTCATCAAGGGCAAAGGAAAGGGGAATATCTCGAAGCCCCTGCGGCAGACGAAGCTGACTATGGCTTCTCCTGCTGCGGCTCCTCCCACTCCTGCCCCTCAACCTTCTGCAGCGCCGGTGATTACTCCATCCCCGGTCGTCGCAGAAGATCCGGCTCCCTCAACAGGGCCAGCAACCCTTGAGTCGCATACTGACGTCACCATGGGTGACTCAGGTTTTGATAAGGGTGAACCCTCTTCGGGTAATGATCCCTCGGCAGAGACCTTCGCCGAAAACCTCCTGAACAATCCGGGACTTGCCAAATTTGGCTTGTCTCAGAAATCTGCGGAGGAAATCCAGCGGCTGGCTCGGCAATTCCTGGAAAGCCGTAACCTCTCTACTGAAGAAGAAGAACAAGAAGCAGAGGACGTCAAGTACTCCGATCTTCTCGAACAAGTCCTCCTTCACGATGAGGGACTAAGAGCTGGTGTGCTTCCACCACCTCCGGTTATTCCACTCACCCTCGCCAAGAAGGTTACCACTGAGGTGAACATGTGCCTGAGCAAGCTCACACATGAACATCATGTAAGTCGGAATTCCAACTCACGCTTTTCTTTATTATAGTTTATATCATATCCTCTAGCCCCCAAGCATGAAGTTGGATATAAAATTCGGGTTTATGCTTCCTTAGGATGCCAAAGAATGAACTAGTGTAGCCCCCAAGGCTCGTGCTGATATTAGCTACAATATTAGCCCGAGTCTTTAGTAGACCTCTGACTCTAGGTATTCTGACTTATAGAAAGTTATTTCATATAACCAGGATTTGTTGAAGAATGTCTGCAATAAGCGGAGAGAGATCAAAGCTCTCCGACTTAAAAATGTTGAGCTTAAAGTTTCCAAGGATGAGGCCGAAGGTAAACTTTCCGAGACTCAAAACTTGTCTTGATTTTTCATAGCCAGATATTTTTGTTGAACTGTTGTTCTTTTTGACTTACAGCACTAGTAAATCAGTCCTGTGCTATGATCGAAGAGGCCGAAAATCTGAATACCTTGGTGGTGGAAAACAAGGATCTCCGCCGAGATCTAGACTAGCTTAAGGCGGATCATGAGAAGAGCATTGCTCAAGTTCTCGAATCCTCCTCCATGGCCACCGTGGAGCGTGATCGCAAGATTGCACTCCATGAGCAGAAAATCTTGGATCTCAACGACGAGCTTTTCAGAGAGAAGGATCTTTCCGAGGCGCTCCGGGCTGAACTCCGGAGTCTTCGTGAAGAAAAGACAAAAGTTAATGACGTCATCTTTGGTATGTTTCCATCTTTCTGACTTGTTTATATTCTTCAACTCTTTCGATGTCGGATTTAGTTAATCGTTTTGTGTTATATGCATAGGTCCTCTGAACTTGACGGACTCCACCTCTGCCGAGCCTCGCACCCACCAGCTTACCCAAGTCGGTGATTTGCTTCATGACTTCCGCCAATCCATTGAGGATATTGGCGAAGCTCTCAAGGTTCCGAACATGCATAGCATGTCCGACTTTCAGGTGTGGGACAAAGCAAAGGAGATGTCGCAACTTGTCCGGGACTGGAACATGTCCTACGCGCGCCGCGGCGCAGAACGCTCTCACAATGGTCATGAGCCACCATGGAAGCTTGGAAATCTGGCAAGTGACCAGAGGGTACTATAAGGTGGACGAAGACGGACAGGAGCAAGACATCAAGGCCATCATGGACTCCTGTGCCGAATATGGGTGTCATGTAGCTGACTTAACCAGCTACGACACTCCCTTCTTCACCCGTGTGGACACGCTGCCTCCGCCTCCCGAAGAAGCAGCCGAAGTTTCCGACGATGAACAAACCATATCGGATTCGGACATCTCGGATCGTTATCAGGGTGCGGCTGATGTGTCCAGCGAGCCGGAAGCTCCTGTCGCTTCTCCTGCATCATAGATCATCAGAAACAAGTGTGTTATTCTGAAAACCTTATGGGTCTGTAAATATGTAGTATTATACTTTTGCTAGTGCTAAGTTTTAATCTATTCAGCACTTTTGGTTTAAATTTTGTGTGCCTGAAATGTTTGCATAAGCACTTGTACTTTTTTGTCTATACTTATCATTTATCTGGCTTTCCGCCTCGTCCCTTTCGTGAGTCGTCTAAACTTTCAGCACGGAAACTTTGCCGAGCAACGGAGCTCAATTGCTAAACCAGTTTAAACTTGAAAACAAAGCCGACTTCTAGTACCAACAATTCACTACTCGGAAAATACCCGCATCCGGCAATCAAACAAATAACCAAAGTATAGACTAGAAAATTTAGAGTTATACCCGAAGGTAGCATTCTTAGAATCGGAAATCTAAACCAGAACAAACATGAGCGTAAAGTACTTTCAAGTATTCTGGGATTTTCGACTGTGACATGATCATTTGGAAATAAGATGGTAAAAACTTCTCAGAAAAAACTTGAGGCAACCAAAACTTTTATTTCTCACAAAACATGTACATATATATATGGTTACAAAGAAGGATAAACTAAGAATAAAAGGGACGTAGCTGAGCAATATTCCATGGTCTGTCTAACTCATCTGGATTTGTACTACCTCCAGCTCTCTTTCTCTTCTTAGTAGCAGGTCTTTCTTTGACTAGCCTCATATCAGTTAAGTAGTACGAACCATTGTGCAATACTCGACTAACTAAAAATGGCCCTTCCCATACTGGGGAAAGTTTGTGCTTTCTTTGTTGCACAGGCCGGAGAACCAAATCACCCTTATTGAAAGATCTGTTTCTGACTCTCTGGCTATGATACTTGTGTAACTTCTGCTGATAGGCTATTGATCTCATTTCAGCAATGACGCGAACTTCTTCAACTAAGTCGAGATCATTTTTTCAAGAAATCTCGGCATCCTCTTCGATATACGCGGCCACTCTAGGAGAAGTGTGAATTAAATCACTAGGAAGAACTGCTTCTGCGCCATAGACCAAGAAGAAAGGAGTGTATCCGGTTGACATGTTCGGAGTTGTTCGTAAACTCCATATTACAGAAGGTAATTCCTCTGCCCAAGCCCCCGCAGCACGTCATAGTGGTGCTTCGAGTCTAGGTTTTAGGCCTTGTAGGATTAAACCATTTGCTCTTTCGACTTGTCCATTAGCCTGTGGATGTGCGACTGATGCAATGTCAAGCCGGATATTTTGTTTGTTGCAGAATTCGGCCAGTTCTCCCATAGAGAAATTACTCCCGTTGTCCATGATAATACTATGCGGATAACCATACCGGATTATAACATCCTCGACAAATCTTTTTGGTTGTTTCTCCATCACAACTAGTGATGGGTTTAGCCTCAATCCATTTGGTGAACTTATCCACCATCACTAAGAGGTGAGTAAATCCACTTGGAGCCCGTTTAAACGGTCCTACCATGTCAAGCCCCCAGACCGCGAAAGGCCATGTTATAGGTATTGTTCGCAGCTGATCAGCCGGAACGTGAGCTTGTTTGGCATACTTTTGGCAGCCCTTGCATGTCTTGACTAGCCGTTCGGCATCTGCCTTGGCTGTAAGCCAGAAAAAACCGTGTCGGAAAGCTTTTGCCACTAAAGATTTGGCTGCAGCATGGTGACCATACTCGCCTTCGTGGATTTCTCTTAAGATTTCCACTCCTTCTGGAGATTCGCAGCGCTGAAAGACCCCAGATACACTCCGCTTATAGAGCTCACCATTAACTACAGTATAGGCTTTCGCTCGTCGAATAATCTGCCGGCTCAGAACCTCCTCTTTGGGTAATTTGCCATCTACCAAATAGTCAAGGTAGGGTTGAGTCCAGCTGGGAATTACAGCAAGAACTGCTACTAGAGGTGAGTCGGATTTGGTCGGATATTCCTCATCCACTCCCTTTATTGAGGGAACTTTGAGGTGCTCTAAAAAGCGCCATCCGGGACCTCTTTTCGTGCAGAGCCTATCCGAGATAATGCATCTGCTTCCTCATTTTGTGCTCGAGGGGTGTGTTGAACCTCAAACCCTTCGAACGATTTAGATAAAGCATCCATGACAGCTTTATATGTTGCCATGTGCTTATTTGCATTACAAATATCTGACACTTGCTGAGCAACAAGATCTGAATCTCCGTAACACATCAAACGTCGGATACCAATATCCTTAGCAATCTGGATTCCATGCAGGAGTGCTTCATACTCGGCAATATTATTTGTCGCTATGAAGTGGATCTACAACACGTATAGAAGTTTATCTCCTTGGGGTGATTTGAGCACCACGCCAGCCCCCGAGCCCCTGCGAGCCTTAGACCCATCAAAATATAGGGTCCAATATTCCGACTCAGGGAGGGTCATATTCTCCTTCGTCTCTGTCCAATCAGCAAAAAAGTCGGCAAGGATTTGGGATTTGATTGCTGTCCGAGGTTTGTACTCAATATCGAAAGCTGAGAGATCTATGCCCCATTTGGCGACGCGTCCTGTGGCGTCACTGTGGTTGATTATATCTCTCATGGGAGCTGTGCTCACCATGGTAATTGGATGCTCCTAAAAATAGTGTCGTAGCTTACGAGATGCCAAAAACACACCATAAGCTAGTTTTTGATAGTGCGGATACCGCTGTTTTGATTCTGTCAAGACCTCGCTGACAAAGTAAGTCGGACGCTGTACCAAGTGTTCTTGATTTTCCTCCGGTCTCTCCACTACCATGACGATACTGACGACTTTTTTTATCACAGCAAGATAAAGCAACATCTGTTCCTATGGTTCCGGTGCAGCAAGGATAGGAGCAGATGAGAGTATTTTTTTTAGGTCTTGTAGTGCAGCTTCAGCTCCGTTGGTCCACACAAAATCCTTGGTCTTTTTCAGAAGTTTGTACAATGGTGCGGCTCTTTCACCGAGCCGGCTTACAAACATACTGACTACAGCAATGCAACCAGTTAGTGTTTGTACGTCCTTCAGGCGAGTTGGCCTGGAAATATTGAGTATAGCCTTGATTTTGTCTCGATTCACCTCTATGCCTCTTTGAGACACGATGAAGCCTAACAATTTTCCGGCTGGGATTCCAAAGAAGCATTTCTTCGAATTAAGCATTATGTTGTATTTTCGTAGATTGGCGAATGTTTCCTCCAAGTCAGAAATCAGTGTTTCCTTATTTTTGGACATCACCGCTATATCATCCACATATGCATGTACATTGCATCTGATTTGATCGTGGAGGCAACGCTGCATTGTGCGTTGGTACGTAGCTCCTACGTTCTTCAGCCCAAAGGGCATCGTAACAAAACAGAAGGTTCCGAAGGGGGTTATGAATGAAGTTTTGACTTTGTCAGCTTCCTTCATCCGGATTTGGTGATAACCGGAATATGCGTCAAGAAAACAGAGGAGTTCCGAGCCTGCCATAGAATCCATAACTTGAATAATCCTAGGCAGAGCGAATGGATCTTTGGGACAAGCCTTGTTCAAGGCAGTATAATCAACACACATCCTTAAATCAGTGGTGTCCTTTTTAGGGACCATTACAGGATTGGTCGACCACTCAGTATGGATGAACTCTTCTATGAATCCGGCTAACTCGAGTCATGCTAGTTCCTTAGCTATTGCCTTACGCTTTTCATTGCCGAAACATCGTAAGGACTATTTGACGGGTTTAGCGTTCGGGTTTACATTTAAAGAGTGCTCGGCAAGTTCCCTAGGTACTCCGGTCATGTCAGATGGCTTCCATGTGAAGATATCTTGATTTACTTTGAGGAACTTGACGAGCGTGCTTTTCTATGCGCTATCTAGGCCTACGCCTATCCTGGGTCACCTTGGAGGGGTCATCATCCTTCAACGGCATCTTCTTCGTCTCTTTTGATGCCTTGAACTCCGGATTCGGCTTTGTCACCTCCTTCTTTGTTGCGGGCATCTCGGACGGATCTATGCTCTTCTTGATCACCTGGTACTCCTGGTCGTGCAGCATGGCTTCAGCAGAGGCAGCATTTCCATCCTCGCACTCTTGCGCTTTCTTCGGGTCTCCCCTGATGGTGATCATGCCGTTGGGACCTGGAATTTTCATCATATTGTAAATGTAACACGGACGAGCCATAAAAGCCCAGTAAGCCGGACGTCCGAATATAGCGTGGTACGCGCTCCTTAACGGGACCACTTCGAAGGAAAGTGCCTCCGTCCGATAGTTCTTTGGAGTCCCAAAGGTAACATCCAAAGTGATTTCTCCTAGGGAATTTGCTTGTCTTCCTGGGACAACCCCGTGAAAGATCACAGAGCTGTGGTTCAGCTGGGTCTGCGAGATCTTCATACGGCATAGCGTTTCGACATACAGGATGTTAATGCTGCTGCCGCCGTCCATGAGAGTCTTGGAGAAACCATAACCGTCAATAAGTAGATTGACGATTAAGGCGTATTTTCCTCGCCTGTGCAACTTAGGCAGATGATCAGCGCGGTCAAAGGTGATTGCTACTTCCAACCAATCTAAGAATTGAGGGACAGCTAGAACTGTTGTGTTGAGCTCATGTAGAATAGCTTTCTTGACCTTTGCTGGTTGAGATCCGAGGAAGGTGACGTACGTGTCTTTCTTAGTCAAAAAAAATTTCTTCCCTTACGGCTCGGGATTTGAAGCATCCGCTTCCTCCATGTCGGAATCTTCCTTGGTCTCTTTATCTTTTTCGGAATTCTTCTTTCCCTTCTTCCGCTTAGCTTTGTAGCTAGTGGTATCATCTCTCTTAATGTCATCATTTAAACGACACTCGGCGTTTGTGTGGGATGAGCCCCCACTGGCGTCTAAGTGATGCACACATGGGTTATTGGCAATGTTGGCCCGAGAGTAGGTTTTTCCGGGTTGCTGGTCTCCTCTACCTTGGACTCTTGACGTCCCACGACCGTGTCCGCGGCCACTGCCACATCCTCCTCGTCCTCCAGACCCGAAGTTTCCGTGTTGGGTTTTTCTTCCGAGGTATTTTTGTGCTTCTGAGCTTGTTGCTTTGGTTGTTTTGCCGACTGTGGCACAGCTAAGGCATTAAGTAATCCCTCTACATCGTCGTCAGCATCTGCATACTTGCTCGCTATTTCTATCATCTCTCCCAAATCAGTGACTTTGTCACACTTCAAGCGATGACGTAGTAGACCAATTGGGAGTCCTGCAATGAAAGCTTCAATCACGGTTTGGTCATTTACTCCCTCACATGAGTTCTCAGTGTCGATCCATCGTCCGAGGTAATCTCTGCAAGTTTCTCTGGCTTTCTGGGTGCAACGCTGTAGGTCTCCGACCATACAGGGCCTCCGGTATGTGCCTTCGAAATTCCGAAAGAACATACTTTGCATGTCATACCAGTTGTGGATGGTGTTATAGGGAGGTTCATTGAGCCATGATCGTGCCATCTTCCGCAACATAAGTGGGAGATATCGGGTTGCGACCAAGCTGTTTCCGCCTTTGGCGATGCAGCAAGCTTGGAAGAAATCCTGTAGCCAAGTATCTGGCCGAGCTATGCCATCGTAGGCTTGAATATGTCTTAAGATAGCAAATCCTTCCGGGAATCTTGTAGCTCTTATGCATGGTCAGAAGCACTTTGGTCCCACGTATATGTCATCATTTTCATAGCACTGCGCCTCTATATTGGAGTTGATCATGTGCCTTGTGTCATTTGGGGATAAGGATCGTCCCGAGTGACGGTTATGGCTGCGGTGCCTTGGAGCCGGACTTCGGCTTCTGCCGCCACCTCCTCCACCAACGCTACTTGGCGGAGAGGGTGGAGCAGCTGGGGTATTTCCGGCTGATCGCCGGCCTCCATCCGGAGCGTCATTATTCTGGTTCCAGGGAGGGTCTTCATTGTGACGAGCCCCATGCCGGCTTGACTCGGCACGGTGTCTGTTGTTCCTTCGTCCATCATCCGGACGGCTTGCCTGTCTAGGAGGTGGAATTCTTTGTCGGTCCTCCTCCCGATGTTTCTCTTTATCTTCTTACCCGTGGTGCTTCGACTCTTGCCGGGGACAATTCCTCGGATTCAGCGCAGCAACTGCCTCTTGCTCCGCAACTGGGTTAACGTTACGCCAGTCACGCGCAGCTTTGTGGTGATGTCCTGAAGATCCGATTCTTGAGTAGTTGTGTTCCCGACGGTCAGAATGATGTTGCTATTCCGGAACACGTTGGAGTCTTACGTCAGCCCATGTCGGATCTATACGACATTGGTTAGAATCGGAGACCAGTTTTTGACTTCCGGACAGGGCGGCCTTTTGCTGCTCCAGTCCTTTATTGAGTAGTTTGATTCCCAACCAGATCTGCTCAGGGCCTGGATTAGCTGATAGGATTTCCCGAGCCACAACGGTGTTATGTACTGGTGTTGGATACACCCAATCCCCATTGCTGTCGCGTCGAGGCATCCCAAGTTCTCCTCCGAAAAGGACTTTGTGAATCTGCGGGAATTGGTCGTCATGAGTATGACGTTTCCTGGTCTTCTGATGTTGCCTGGAGTTGTACTTCTCCGCAGTTGCCATGCGTTTCTTTTCCTCCTCAATGTTTTTGGCTTCATTGAGGAGTACTTGGCGACGTGCTTCTAGGGCCTGGGCCCTCTTGTCCAGCTCTTCAGCAGTAAGTTCTGCAGCTGTAGGAATAGGTGTTGTTAATGCACCATCGATGAGTTTATGCGCACCTTCAGTGATCACGTGTCCATCCACCGACTCTTCTTTGGGCTCGTCTGGGATAAGTGCTCCATCCGAGTCCTCCTCGTATTCCTCGGCAATCACCTCCTCTGCCGGAGGGTCTTTCGCCAGGGTCTTGTTCTTCTTCTTTGCCTTCTTGGCAGCGTTGGTAGCAAAGACGACTTTGGGTCCGTTTCCTGGAGTCAAGCTCTGATCGGTACTTTCGGACATCTGGACCTTGGGATTATCTCTGATTTCCATGTCATCCTGTGTTTTGGGAGAGTTTTCCCCGGATCCTTCATCCATGGCTTCTTCTTCCTCTGCAGCTTTGGAGTTATACTCCTCTTCATATTCCGTGGAGAACTTTCGGAAATCTGCTGACGTCATCGACTCATCCGAGGATGCGGGTACGTCGGTGTTTGTTCCGATCGCCTCCAGCACAGAATCGGTGTTGTCTCCAGCATCGGCAGAGCCAGATCCGGATCCCACATATCTGATAAAGTGCGATGCGCCCCTCCTGAGATAACTGCAGTCTTCATAGTAGGCTTCGTCGAAACGTTTGATGGTCTCGAGGATTTCATCTATGCCTGAGTTTTGCATTATCATGCGTCTTAGTGTGTATCTCAGGAAAGGCATGTCTCTTCCGGCATCATCAGATCTGGAACCAGCGTTGTTGTTATGCTCCTCCTAGATTTCCACTTTAGCGGGTGGGTCAATCTGGGATTCAGTCTCTCTAGGGAGATCCACTCCAGATTTAACTTGGACCGCCAGGTCTACTTCAGGCTCGGATTTCTCCACTGTCTCCGCAACTAGTGCGGGCTGGGTGGGATTAGGGTTTTCTGAGATCCGGAACTCTGTCGCCTCCGTGGACAAAGGGGATCCAGAAATTTCTTCTGCCTCTATCATCACCGCTAGGGTGGGTGGGGCAGGTTCAGCAAAGCCGATGTAAACATCAATCTCGCCAAAAGACATGATGGTGTAGGTAGTCACAGCCTCCCTAGCTGGAATCCAGGTCTTGTCGAGAACGATGAGAGGGATGTCGCTAGTGTAGAGGACTTACTCTAACAAGTGACTAAAGCTCTAACAAGAACTTACCGGTAACTAAACTTGAGTAGCATGAGGAGCGGCCCTCGTATTTAAGGTACATGAGATTTCCAACTTATACTTTGTCAAGCATATACTCCATAGTTTGTTCACTTTAACCTTAATCACTTCAAGATGCTTATGATAGGGGCAATGAGAGCTGAAAGCTAATAGGTACCATAATTTTTGGAAGCTCTTTATGAGACTTGAATCCCTACTTCGTTCTATGAAGGCCTTTCTTTTAGTTTTATGTTGAGTCTCCATGTTCTATCTTTATGCACCTATTGAGAGAGCATAGTGGCCATTCTTAGTTCTATGTGCATTGTCCCAAGACTTGTTGATTGATGCATAACTTTGATATTGCTTGTTCTTAAACTACTTGTATCTAGTCACTCTTATGAACTTTGAAGGTGTCCTATGCATTTATGTTTTCTACTCTATGAGGGACAAGCTGAATGCCACTATGTTATGTTTTCTTTATGTGAAACAAACAAACGTCTTGCAAAGCATTGTTATTCATGAATCTTTTGTTTGTGCATTTTCATGTTACAACATAGTTGCTTTGTCTTATTGCTAGAACTTTGTCGTTCATGTTTTGATTGAAGTACTATGATCCCATCTATCAATATTTTACAAATACTTTGATCAAGTTTCTGATGGTGCATGTCACCTCAAAAATTATTCTTTCTTTTTATCACTTACCTACTCGAGGACGAGCAGGATTTAAGCTTGGGGATGTTGATACGTTGCTAACGTATCCATAATTCTTGATGTTCCATGCTTGGTTTTATCTACTTTCTTATGTTTTGTCCATACTTTGGAGTACTGTTCATATGATTTCTTGGACTAACCTATTAACAAGAGCCACAGTGCCAGCTGCCTGTTTTCTGTTGTTTTTGGTTCCAGGAAAGTTAGAAAATGAATATTCTCGGAATTGGACGGGACAAAATCCAAAGTCAGTTTTTCACCGAGGGACACCCGGAGCCAGAATACGAGACAGAGAGGGGCTGGGGCCCAGCCACACCACCTGGCCGTGTGGCCAGGCCTGGCCCGTGCCAGGGGGTGGTCTGGCCGCCCCAGGCACCCCCTCGGCCTCTCCTTTTGCCTATATATTGCCTCCGATACAGAAACCCTAAGTACCCGATCAAAAATCCACGAAAGAGTCTATAGCCGCCGTCATCTCCATCCCTAGATCGGGAGGGATCTGAAGCTCTTCTCGGCACCCTGTTGGAGGGGAAAATTCACCCTGGAGGCCTTCCTCTGTTGGAAATATGCCCTAGAGACAAATAGTAGTAAGGACTATTATCATATTGCATATAGTTTATGATTAAGTTTTATATCATGCTATAACTGTATTGAGTGGAAACATCAATACACGTGTGATATATAAACAACTAGGGGTTCCTAGTGAAACTCTAGTCACTGGTTCATTGGTCAACAGATGATCATGTTTCCTGATCATGTGGCATTTATGCCAGTTGGAAATGAGGTCATCTCATTCTGAGAATGATATGATGAACCAATACCTAATCTAAACATCATGACCCGATCATGTCATGAAGTTCAAGTTACGATGATTAGAAATGGATCCTCGTAGACTATTCCTTAGACCGTGAGGCTATATCAATCACTCTCCCGAGAGTGCTTAGATAGCATCAAATGCCACTCGGTAATATAGTGGTTATAAAGGTGTGTCCAGGTACTCGGAGGAAACCGTACAGGCAATATATATATCAAGAGCGGGATTTGTCCGTCCATGTGACGGGAAGATACTCAAAGGGACCACTCGGAGAAGTTGTATCGAATAGCTACGCAACGTGTGATTTGATCACATGGATATCACTTGTCAGAACGAGTCAAGTAGGATTGTTCAGTAACGAGATTGAACATGACATAGTGATGTCATTGATCAGATCTCGGGCAATGCAAGTATCGAGTGACA
This sequence comes from Avena sativa, assembly GCA_916181665.1. NCBI lineage: Eukaryota > Viridiplantae > Streptophyta > Magnoliopsida > Poales > Poaceae > Avena > Avena sativa. Next base: position 427,391,594 of record OV702290.1, read on the forward strand.
AAAGGAATAAGACACGACTGTCTCGGTTCAAACGACGAAAGATCTTCATGGAACGCACAGGGGTCACATGGCCATCCAGGTCCCTCTGTTGATCATTGGTGCGGGAGTGTCCCGACCATGTCTGGAGTGTTCCCGAACCGTGGGGTATCACGCTTAAGGGCTTGATGATGCTTAGAGAGTGTTTATAGGATCGGTGGAATCGCCGAAGAATTGTAGAGAGAAAACCGGAAGGGTTTCGGTAAGTTCGGAGGTTGTCCGGAGTGGAGGTGGAAGGTGTTCCATAGCCATAGAGATTGAATAATGTGTCAATGAATATTAAATGTTAATTTAACCATTTATTCATAATTATTTAATAAAGAGAAAATCAATTAAAATGGTCAAAGGCTTAATGGGCCAATTTCCGGAGGAAGAGGGCCCATTAGGGGAAAGGAGAGAGGGAGAAGGTGCAAGGGGCTGGCCAGCTGGGCCTAGCCCCCCGCATGGGGCCCACTAGGGTGGCCGGTGGCCTCCCCTCCCCCCTCCTCTCCTTTAGTCCCACCCCGGGACTTTGAGGGAGGTAGTACCTCCCCTCCCCCTATATATAGTGGGGGTATTTGGCCAAATTAAACACACCAATAATCAATAAAGGTATTCTCACTTTTGGGAGGACCTCTAGTTGATATTTTCTCCCCCCCCCCTCTCTCTCGTGACCATGGTCCCAAGTCTGGATTGCGCGAACGAGAGATATCTTCACCGCGGAGCGCCATCACGCTGCGGGATTCGGATCCGGGAGCTCTACTTCCGCAACTGCTGCTAGATCGGGGAAACGGGAGTCATCGTCAGGCACCGGACGTGTGTAACTCCCCGCGAGGTGTCGCACTTGAGGCACTCAAGTCGTTGGAGCCAAAGGAGCACGAGGACTTCTTCACGACCTTGAGGTCGGCTTCGGTTCGTCTACATCAACCACACTCTCTTGAGCGTTGACAACGCTTTTCGGTCTTCAAGGGTAAGTTCGTGAAAAGCCCCTCCCGTTACTGTATTACTAATAGATAGGTCCTGGCAGCTTCAGGGGTTCAGGGGCATTGGGTAAAATTTATTGTTTTTATACGCGGAACCCCAACAGTGGTATCAGAGCTAGATCTATGCGTAGTAATGCTAGTACGGGTAGAACACACTAGATGTAGCATGTGGGCGTTGATATTTTAGTTGTTACCCTCCCACGTGTACTTGTGTATACTGCGGTAATGCTTGATGAAGCGGCCCGCAACCGACTTTACGCATTCATTCGCGAGACTGGTCCACGCTTGACATACGGCTTGTACCGTATAAAGTGGCTTAGGGGGGTGTCTGTCTCTCTCGCATTAGTTGGTATACCATTTGCAATGGAGGGCCCCGAAAGGGGTGTAGTAGAGACAACTACTTGATCAGCGTTGTGCTGAAATTTGATAGGTAAGAACGGTTCTTGTGCGAAAGCCCATTCAGCCACGTAAAACATGCAAAGATAACATAGAGGCATCTAACTTTGTTTTGCAGGGGGCATTGCTTTGTGATATGGTTGTGTCAAAGGTAAAGTGATTACCTTATGTTACGTAGTAGTAGATAGTCACGAAGGTGACGGACTACCACGCCGGAATGACACCGGTACCCTGGTGTCTACGGTGCCGGAACCCTGGCGCCGGAACCCGGTGACGACGGATGGAGATCACGACGTGAAGGACCATGTCACATAGCATTTATATTAAATGTTATTGTTTGTATGTCTTATTGTGTGCTAGTATTAGATACTCGACGGTAGCCTAATAAGATGATCCCTGTTAAAATTACCAACGATTGTGTTCCCCCTTAGTGTGCACCACCAAGAAAGTTCTTCGGTATGAGGCGATCCAGGGTACAGGCCTAGGTGTCAGACATATCTACGTTCGCATACAGTGGGTGTAAGCCATGTTGCACAGTGAATACACTAAGGTTGATTTGGCGAGCCTAGCACGCCATAGAAGCGTGGCCTCGGAACACGGATGGTCAAAATATCGAGCACGAGTCACAGGAATGATGTGACCGACGTTTAGCATCCACCTTTGAACCCACATCGATGGCCATGTTCAATCGGGGGAGATGTGGCTAATAGGGGTCGTGTTATCACTAGGAACCCTTATGGGGATAGATGATTCTGAGTGGAGTTATTATTAACTCATTTAATTATAAACTTAGTCTTAATTCCTTTTGCAATTATAAATGTAGATGGCACCTTTCCTGTTGACGATTGATTGGTTAGAAGGAGAAAAGCTCAGATTAGATGGATCGAACTTCTCCATATGGGTTGCACATCTCCATGTTCTCCTTAGCGAGAATGACGTGGTCGACTACATACTCGACGAGATGGATTTGGATCAGCCCACTGACCTAGAGACCCCAGAGCAGCGAAAAGACCGCTATCTCCGTCGTGAGATGGCCTCCTTCATTTCGGTTACCATGCATTTCGGAATGGTAGATGAGCTATGGTCTTTCGTGGGTGATGTCAACCCTCGTTTGGTGATGCTACAGCTCAGGACACATTTCATGGAACAAACACGCATATGGGAGCATGAGCTGATGGGAGACTTCCTCTCCATTAAGATGGAGGAGAACTCATCACTGGACGACCACTTGGAGCGCATGCATGATGTGTACATGAGGCCTGCATACTTCCTAGATAGCTGGATGTCGGGCTCGTTTGCGAACGACGTTGTGCTACGGCCGCTGCCAACAAGCTACCAAGCACAAGTCAGGACTTGCATAATAAGGGGCGACGTGGAAACAATGGAGTTCCACCGGTTCATGACACATCTCACGAATGTGTTGGTTGAACCAGATGTCGCTCAGATCATCAATGACAAAGGTATATATTTGATATACAGTCTTATAAATGTTATAATCTTGCAAACACATTTGCAGTGTTAAGTATATCTGATACTTGTTCTGTTTTGCTGAAAATAGGTTCTTCTGCATGAGAGGTGCTTGCTGGAGAGGAGGTGACGTTGCGTGTTAATGGCGAGCATGATGATGATGGCCGGCGACACTCTCCCTCAACATTTATCATTTATTTTGTGTTTAGGATAATTATTGTAATCAAGAGATTGTGAACTTCTTTAGTGTGTCTCACATTTTGTGAGACGGTTATTCATATGAGTTTGTAACAAACAGTTGTTCTACTTTTATGAATGGTTTCTATTCGTGTTCATATCTTGTTTGATTATGTGTGAATTATCCTTGTTGTTTGAAACTAATTGATAATACATGAAAATTTGTAAAACAATAAAATGCCTTGTTTAAAATACCCAACTTAAATGATATTTCATTAATGAATGAAAACCATTGTTTAAAATTCAAAGTTATAATGATAATATGTGAAAGTCATTCAATTTCTTATAACATATAAATCATGCCTAAGTTTGGCAAACTAACTTGAACACCGTGTATTACTTGAATACAAAGTGTTTAAAGAATTGTTAAAAGTAAATACATATCCGATGTATTGTGTTTTAACGAAAATGGTAATTATCATTATATGATTGTTTAAATGTGTAAATAAGTTTACCAAAGGAAACATGAATATGAAACTACTTGATTTGATCGAAGTGTTTCATCAACAAAGGGTATAAAGATAAAAGAGAATCTAATTACTATGATTTGATCAATAGTAATGAAATTCAACTTTATAAGAATGGCATAAAAGAAATTGTGGAATGCAAAGCATTTTGAAACGTCAAAATGCAAAGCATCACAATTTGATATTAGATATCAAAGTGGGTGAATAGAGGGCACCAAATAAATCATTGTAGTGTAGATGTAGAGACCATTAGTTAGAAATAGTTAGCACTCAATTAGAATTTATAGTGAACCATTTGAATTCGTGAAAGTTTTGGGGTTATTCGATATAACCAAAACAATAGCGAATAAGTCCTTGTAGAGTATTCATTGGAAACTTTGAATACGAAGTCCATAGCTAAAACCAAAAGAGAAGCAAAACAAGTATTGCTTGGATTTTGGTGCATTCTTGAGAAAGCTCACTTTTAGTGATATTTCTCGATTATGGAGCAAATGGAAGATAGTGAAAAACACGATGAGGATTCAAATCCATGCACCAGAGTGTTGAGAAGTGCAACGGAAAACATTCCTAAACGATTCTCTTCACAAAGGAAAGAATCAATGATATTGATCATTGTGTTTTCCCCACTGGTGTTTTCACTACATGAATAGGATTCAAAATGTAATCCATATCTAGTATGGAGACATTTGAGAATCATTTGTCATGATTATTGGAATATGACATACCTACGAACTACTAAGGAAATAATGGTAAACTAAAATTATGAGAAATCCTAATAGCGAAATTCCCTTGATATTAGAAAGCAATTAGTTGCTGAATCTCACAAGTAAAAGGGGTTACTTGAATTTTCCCAAATGACTGCAAAGCCATAGTGGAAAAGGGGGGTGAATGACAAAAGCACAATTTGTCAAGTATTGGACGAATTGAAATGAATTTGATTCAAGTGTGCTAAAAGTCTAGAGGATTTAAAACTAGTAATAGTACTAGTATCTCATAGTAAATCTCCAAGTTTGATATTTGATCAAAGGATTTTGAAATTGTTCAAAATAGTGAGTCGATATGCAATTTGCATAAAATTAAGTGGGAGCTATGAAAGTCTTCCTGAAACAATATGTGATTAACATATTTTTGAGTGGGAGCAATATAAGTCTCAAATTCAAATATGTAGGAACATATTTTGAGTGGGAGCTTATAGGAGTAATTCTTAAGTATGTTAAGAATGAAAGTGCAAATACTTATAAATAATGATTTATAAGATGTAGAAGTTGATAATAGGTGTATTATGATATTATGTAGTATTCCTTAAGAGATTCTGAAAGGGGTTTCAGAATAGAAGTTAATTAAGGAACTGGTCCTTAATAACTGAAATTAGGAATAGTATTAAGTTTAACATCAATGGTTGAAAGAAAGAAAAGGATGATCGTCATCCACTCTGTTGAGACATAGGTTCTATCTTAGTAAACTGTGATGATAACTTAACATAATATGTGATCCAAATAAGGAACGTTTGAAAGTGATTAAGTTCGAATCACAGAACGTTGAGCTAAGTTTGTCCATAGTGTCTAGTAGAGAACTATGGATATATTTTCCAAATACATAAAGGATGACATATCTTAAAACATAAGGGGTTATGTTATAAAGGAATATGTTGGAAACTCCTATAAATACCGATTAAAGTCAAGTAGGAAGCAAGGTGAACAAAACATCGAAAGTTGCATAGAGTGCACTGGTGTTTCGATGAATATATTTATAATAATAGATAAGGGTACCATATAAAGTGTTGTATAATGTTATGGCGGGGCTAGTTCGCTTTTAATGTAGAATGATGTGTCCCAAGGCATAGTGCCCATGAGAAAGCCCTCGAGGTTAATCTAAAGTCACTGTAGGCTCTCGTTCTGCTGCCATAGCGATGATGCATACACACAGATGCTATCATGTGATCATAAAGTATTAATGTCAATCAAGGTGACATTAGTAAGTTGCAAAGGATTTGGGACTATAAAGTACAGACCCAAGACTCAACCTCTTCCATGAGCAAGCATGTTCAGGGTATCGGATATATGGTGTCAATGATTGAGAACAAATGCAGCTAGTGTATTTGTACTCTAGTGCAAGTGGGAGACTGTTGGAAATATGCCCTAGAGACAAATAGTAGTAAGGACTATTATCATATTTCATATAGTTTATGCTTAAGTTTTATATCATTCTATAACTGTATTGAGTGGAAACATCAATACACGTGTGATATATAAACAACCAGGGGTTCCAAGTGAAAATCTAGTCACTGGTTTATTGGTCAACAGATGATCATGTTTCCTGATCATGTGGCATTTATGCCAGTTGGAAATGAGGTCATCTCATTCTAAGAATGAGATGATGAACTAATACCCAACCTAAACATCATGACCCGATCATGTCACGAAGTTCAAGTTACGATAATTAGAAATGGATCCTCGTAGACTATTCCTTAGACCGTGAGGCTATATCAATCACTATCTCCTGAGAGTGCTTAGATAGCATCAAATGCCACTCGGTAATACAGTGGTTATAAAGGTGTGTTCAGGTACTCAGAGGAAACCGTAGAGGTGATACATTGCAAATGTATCTATAATTTTTGATGTTCCACGCTTGGTTTTATCCACTTTCTTGTGTTTTGTCCACACTTTGGAGTACTTTTCATATGATTTCTTGGACTAACCTATTAACAAGAGCCACAGTGTTAGCTGCCTGTTTTCTGCTGTTTTCGGTACCAGGAAAGTTAGAAAATGAATATTCTCGGAATTGGATGGGACAAAAGCCAAAGTGCCTATTTTTCCGAAAGTCATCAGATTCCAGAATACGAGACGGAGAAGGGCTAGGGGCTGGCCACACCACCTGGCCGCGTGACCAGGCCTGGCCCACGCCAGGGGGTGGTCTGGCCGACCCTAGCACCACCTCGGCCTCTCCTTCCGCCTATATATTACCCTCGGGACGAAAACCCTAAGTACCCGATCAAAAATCCATGAAAGAGTCTGTAGCCGCCATCATCTCCATCCCTAGATCGGGAGGGATCTGAAGCTCTTCCCGGCACCCTGCCGGAGAGGGGAATTCACCCTGGAGGCCTTCTTCATCATCATGCAAGCCTCCGGTATGATGCATGAGTAGTTCATCTCTGGACTACGGGTCCATGTAGTAGCTAGATGGCTGGTTCTCCTCCTTTGTGCTTTCATGTCTAGATCTTGTGAGCTCCGTTCATGATCAAGATCATCTATTTGTAATTCTGCATGTTGTGTTTGCGGGGATCCAATGGATATTGAGATGCTATTTCAGATTGATTATTGATTCTATCATGTCTTTGTTATTTGTGATCTTGCATGCTTTCCTTTGTTAGTAGCTATCTTGGCCAAGTAGATTCTAGCAACTCCAAGAGTTAGTATTTATGCTCGATAGTGGGTTCATGCCTCTGGTAATCTGGGGAAGTGACAGAAATCTCTAAGGTACTAGATGTGTTGTTGCTACTAGGGATAAAACAACAATCCTTTGTTCATAGAACAATCATATGGTTTACATTACACGCAATTCATAAAGCAATAATCTGTTGCTTGCAACTTAATACTGGAGGGGGTTCGGATGTTAACCTAAAGATGGATTATTACTCATAGAAGCAGTTGGTTGGCGGTCTATGTATAATGTTGTAATGCCCAATCAAGTTCCAAAGGAATCAAGATGATTAGTATATGCATGTATTGCTTTCTCGATGTTTGTCAATTGCCCCGCTGTAATTTGTTCACCCAGCATGTTATCTATCTTAAGGAGAGCCACCTCTAGTGAACTATGGACCCCGGTCCTTTTTCTTTACATACAATCTATAAGCTGTTTACTGCTTTGTGTTTACTTTCTGCAAACTATTACTTCCTTCCATTCGATACGTTTAATCCTTTGTTTTCAGCAAAACCGGTGAGATTGACAACCTCATCGCAAGTTGGGGACAGAGTTCTGTGGTTGTGTTGTGCAGGTCTCCACGTTGCTACTGGCACCGATAGTGCGCCCTGCCAATGTTCCGCTAGCTACACATGTGGGGTGTTTCCTTGCTCCTACTGGATTGATAACCTCGGTTTCATACTGAGGGAAAACTTGCTGCTGTGCTCATCATACCTTCCTCTTGGGGTTCCCCAACGAGCTCGATATAATTTGGGGCATCAAGCATATTTTCTAGCGCTGTTGCCAGGAGTCAAGGACATCTTCACAAGGGGAGTCCCTCATAACCAATCTCTTTACTTTGTTATTTTTGTTTTGCTTAGTTTACTTTTGCTTTGTTTGCTTGTTTCTTTATCAAAAACAAAAAAATAGTTCTACTAGTTTACTTTCTTTATTAAAAACACAAAAAAAATTAGTATCTACTATAGTTGTTATTTTCGGAGGTCTGTTATTGTCTTGCTTTATCATGCTTTGTTTCAATGGTTGGTTTCTTTGAAATTGAATCTTATTGGCAAGGTGGGTTCACAGAAGAACAAAAATATTATTATAAGGAACACCGCTTGTCACAAAAAGGGAAACACTTATGGGAAAAATTGATAAATTGTATACCATTGCTATAAACGTGTGCTCTACTTATAATGTTACTTATCACTTTGATAAATCTTGTTGTTGTAGGAGATATAAACACCTCCCTTTTTGATGTGAGTATAATGATAATGTTACCATATCTTCTTATGTTAAAGGGAATTATGACTTTTATGATGTGGAACAAATTGAAGAATTTATTGCTTGGAAGGGTGCATTTGAACTTGCTAGTTTGCTTGAAAATACTGATGATTCACCTTATAAATATGAGGTTTATGATATACTTAAATTTTTCTTTGATAATTACAAGGTATAAAATGTCTATATTCTTGAATATCTTAATAGATGCTCTCCACCAATGGAAGAGACTAATGCCTTGCAGGAGCCTATGGAAGAACAAATTGCTGAAACTGGAAGCTCATTGGATGAAAAAGAGGAGGAGAGTGATGATCAAGAGGAGGAAGAATGGATCTACCCATCCCTACCTTCTAATGAGAGTAACTCTTTACCTCTTACATTATTTGATTGTCCCCCATGCTTACCAAAGGAGGACGAATGTCATGTTCCTAGGGATTCTTTTGAAAATGTTTATAATAAAGCTCTAGTGTTTGTAGATCATGAAAAGCATGCTTTATGCGATAGTTATATTGTTGAGTTTATTCATGAGGCTACTGAAAATTATTATGAGAGAGGAAAATATGGTTGTAGAAGTTTTCATGGTATTGAAACACCTCTCTATGTGCTGAAAGTTTTGAAGTTACTCTTGTTTTATTTTCCTATGCCTGTCACTTTGTTCTTTGCGAATTTATTTGCATACAATATTCCTATGCATAGGAAGTGGGTTAGATTTAAATGTGTTTTGAATTTTCTTCTTTATGCTCTCTTTTACTTCAATTCATCTTTCTTATGTGAGCATCTTCTCAAACTATCATGCCTAACTTAAAGGCGTTAAAGAAAAGTACTTATTGGGAGATAATCCAAAAGTAATAACCGCTCCTTATCCTTTTTATTTGCTTTTTCTGCCAAGAGTAACCTCGAATGAGAGAGAAGTAATGATTGGGAAAGTTGCTGTCCCGAAACAGATTTCTGTGCTTCACAGTAAAATTTTGTGTAAAGTCTCTGAACGTCTTTTTGAGGCGTGAATTTTTGTGCTTCTGCCCCAGGTTGTTATCTAACTTTCGTTAGTCAACACTTTTCGATTTGAGCAACAGAAGGTCTTCGAAAAAAATCGTCTTTACCCTGCTGGTCTGTTTTGACAGATTTCTGCCATTTTCTGCATTTGCTTCTTGTTGGTTCCTTTTTAAGTTCTTTTGGGGAATTGAGCTTTTTGAGTGAAGTGCTTCAGTATCTAGTGTTCTAATGGAAGTTTATTTGGTGTTATAACTTAACCTTAAGACTTATTTATCTTGAGTGCACTAATGTTGCTAATAAAGATTGTGTGAAGTTTTGTCTGAAGGAAAAATTTCAGGTGTATGGAAGGAATGAGTAATGAGATGAAGGATGGACTAAAGCTCAATCTTGGGGAAGCCACGCGTGTCACCCTAAGAAATATTCAAGAAGTAAAAGCGTCAAAGCTTGGGGATGCCCCAAGGCATCCCCTTCTTCATCAATAAAAATCCCAGGTTTCTTCCAAACGCTTCATTTTTATTGTTTCATGCATAGTTGTGTTGTTCTTGGAGCATCTTATTTTTTGTTTTCGTTTTGGTTTTCATTTGTTTTTGTTTGCTTAGTTTTGTGAATAAATTGGTTGGACCCCCTCTTTCATACATTGGTTTGCAAATAGTTTCGTTTGGTTTGGAAAAGAGTAGGAAAGTTCATGCTTATGTGGTAAAAAGAGCTCGTTTTTTACTATGGCTTATGCTTTGTCATGACATGCTTGATATTGTTTTGGCTTTATGCTTGGTATTCTTTGTTGTATCATGACTTGTTATAAACAATTTATATTGCTTAATGTGCCTTGGATGAATCATGCGTTGTTTTAGCATACTAAAGCATAGTATAGTGGTATTCTCCTTTGATGCTTTATTTGGGTTGACTTGGCGCATGCTCACACCATGTTATGACTATATCAAGTCACCATAAGCCTTTATGATCCTTTAGTTTTCAACTTGTAGTATCACTTTATGCTTTGATCAATGATGTTTTGTCGCTATGCATGATTATGGCCATTATTGCTCTCTTAGTTTGTCGCTCTCAGTCTTTTACTAGCCTCCGCAACCAAGTATGAGTTCCACTCATGCATCCAACTCCCTAAACCAAGTTATTCCAAAGAGTCCACCATACCTACCTACTATATTATGCTATTCCAAGTATATTCATGCTTTTGTTTACCTTCCAAATTAAACTTGTTATGGGAAAACTAGTGATTAAAGCTCTCACGAACTTGATGGCACACTTTACATTTCTTGCCCTTAATAAACTTGAACCATTTGGTCCTTCTTTGTTGCGTATATGCTTGCGCTTTATAAGTTGAAATTAGCAGAACCATGTATCATGGGGAACGCTTTCAACATTGCACTTGTACTTTGTACCCCGTTGATATCATGTTCTTTTGCTTATGGATCCCGGCGGTGTGAAATAAAAGTGGAACTTGTAAGATCATGGAGTTTGTATGTGTGTTACAGAAACGCATGGGCCGCTATCCTAAGCCATGCCTAATCATGGTGGAAACTTGCAGCATCACCATAATGAGCATTCTATGAAGCATCCTCAATAAAAACCTATGCAAATAGCAAATAAAAAGATCGCTGAGATGCTCATTGTCTGCTTGCCTTGTCATTTTGATTATGGGATAGCTCATGTATCATGTGCAAGGGGTACCCTGTTGGTGGTTCTTTATGATACATATGTTCTTACAATGACAAGAGCTTACTTGTGACTAAAGTTGAGTAGCATGAGGTTCGGTCTATGTAAGTAAGGGGCATGAGATTTCGATTTATAACTTGTCAAGCATATCCTCTTAGTTATGTCACTTTAACCTTAATCACCTTCAAGATGCTTATGATAGGGGCAATGAGAGCTGAAAGCTATAAGTACCATAATTTTTGGAAGCTCTTTATGAGACTTGAATCCCTACTTCCTTTTATAAAGGCCTTTCTTCCACCATTATATTGAGTCTCCACCTTCTACCTTTATGCCCCTACTTTGAGAGCATAGTGGCCATTCTTAGTTCTACGTGCATTGTCCCAAGACTAGTTGATTGATGCATATCTTGATATTGCTTGTTTTAAACTATTTGTATCTAGTCACTCTGATGAACTTTGAAGGTGTCTTATGCATTCATATTTGCTACTCTATGAGGGACAAGCTGAATACTATTATGCTATGTTTTCTTTATGTGAAACAAACAAACGTCTTACAAAGCATTGTTATTCATGAATCTTTTGTTTGTGCCTTTTCATGTTGCATCATAGTTTCTTTGTCTTATTATTAGAACTTTTTCTTTCATGTTATGATTGAAGTACTATGATCCCAGCTTTGAATGTTTTACAAATACTTTGATCAAGTCTTTGATGGTGCATGTCACCTCAAAAATTATTCTTTCTTTTTATCACTTACCTACTCGAGGACGAGCAGGAGTTAAGCTTGGGGATGTTGATACATTGCAAATGTATCTATAATTTTTGATGTTCCATGCTTGGTTTTATCCACTTTCTTGTGTTTTGTACACACTTTGGAGTACTTTTCATATGATTTCTTGGACTAACCTATTAACAAGAGCCATAGTGCCAGCTGCCTGTTTTCTGCTGTTTTTGGTTCCAGGAAAGTCGGAAAATGAATATTCTCGGAATTGGACGGGACAAAAGCCAAAGTGCCTATTTTTCCGGAAGTCATCAGATGCCAAAATACGAGACGGAGAAGGGCTAGGGGCCGGCCACACCACCTGGCCGTGTGGCCAGGCCTGACCCGCGCTAGGGGGTGGTCTGGCCGACCCTAGCACCCCCTCGGCCTCTCCTTCCGCCTATATATTGCCCTCGGGACGAAAACCCTAAGTACCCGATCAAAAATCCACAAAAGAGTCTGTAGTCGCCGTCATCTCCATCCCTAGATCGGGAGGGATCTGAAGCTCTTCCCAGCACCCTGCCGGAGAGGGGAATTCACCCAGGAGGCCTTTTTATCATCATGCAAGCCTCCGGTGTGATGCGTGAGTAGTTCATCTCTAGACTATGGGTCCATGTAGTAGCTAGATGGCTGGTTCTCCTCCTTTGTGCTTTCATGTGTAGATCTTGTGAGCTCCGTTCATGATCAAGATCATCTATTTGTAATTCTGCATGTTGTGTTTGCGGGGATCCGATGGATATTGATATGCTATTTCAGATTGATTATTGATTCTATCATGTCTTTGTTATTTGTGATCTTGCATGCTTTCCATTGTTAGTAGCTATCTTGGCCAAGTAGATTCTAGCAACTCCAAGAGTTAGTATTTATGCTCGATAGTGGGTTCATGCCTCTGGTAATCTGGGGAAGTGACAGAAATCTCTAAGGTACTAGATGTGCTGTTGCTACTAGGGAGAAAACAATAATCCTTTGTTCATAGAACAATCGTATTGTTTACATTACACGCAATTCCTAAAGCAATAATCTGTTGCTTGCAACTTCATACTGGAGGGGGTTCGGATGATAACCTGAAGGTGGATTATTAGTCATAGATGCAGTTGGATGGCGGTCTATGTATAATGTTGTAATGCCCAATTAAGTTCCAAAGGAGTCAAGATGATTAGTATATGCATGTATTGCTTTCTCGAAGTTTGTCAATTGCCCCGCTGTAATTTGTTCACCCAGCATGTTATCTATCTTAAGGAGAGCCACCTCTAGTGAACTATGGAACCCGGTCCTTTTTCTTTACATACAATCTATAAACTGTTTACTGCTTTGTGTTTACTTTCTTCAAACTATTACTTCCTTCCATTCGATACGTTTAATCCTTTGTTTTCAGAAAAACAGGTGAGATTGACAACCTCCTCGCAAGTTGGGGACAGAGTTTTGTGGTTGTGTTGTGCAGGTCTCCACGTTGCTGCTGGCACCGGTAGTGCGCCCTGCCAACGTTCAGCTAGCTACACCTGTGGGGTGTTTCCTTGCTCCTACTGGATTGATAACCTTGGTTTCATACTGAGGTAAAACTTGTTGTTGTGCTCATGATACCTTCCTCTTGGGGTTCCCCAACATGCTTGATATAATTTGGGCCATCAAGAGGCAATATATGTCAAGAGCGGGATTTGTCTGTCCATGTGATGGGAAGATACTCAAAGGGCCCACTCGGAAAAGTTGTATCCAATAGCTGCACAGTGTGTGATTTGATCACAGGGATATCACTTGTCGGAACGAGTCAAGTAGCATTGTTCAGTAACGAGATTGAACACGACATAGTGATGTCATTGATCAGATCTCGGGCAATGCAAGTATTGAGTGACAAAGGGAATAAGACACGACTGTCCTGGTTCAAACGACGAAAGATCTTCGTGGAACGCACAGGGGTCGCATGGCCATCTAGGTCCCTCTGTTGATCATTGGTGCGGGAGTGTCCCGACCATGTCTGGAGTGTTCCCGAACCGTGGGGTATCACGCTTAAGGGCTTGATGATGCTTAGAGAGTGTTTATAGGATCGGTGGAATCGCTGAAGAATTGTAGAGAGAAAACCGGAAGGGTTTCGGTAAGTCCGGAGGTTGTCCGAAGTGGAGGTGGAAGGTGTTCCATAGCCACGGAGATTGAATAATGTGTGAATGAATATTAAATGTTGATTTAATCATTTATTCATAATTATTTAATAAAGAGAAAATCAATTAAAAATGTCAAAGGCTTAATGGGCCAATTTCCGGAGGGAGAGGGCACATTAGGGGAAAGGAGAGAGGGAGAAGGGGCAAGGGGCTGGCCGGCTGGGCCTAGCCCCCCGTGCGGGGCCCACTAGGGTGGTCGGCGGACTCCCCTCCCCCCTCCTCTCCTTTAGTCCCACCCCGGGACTTTGAGGGAGGTAGTACCTCCCCTCCCCCTATATATAGTGGGGGTATTTGGCCAAATTAAACACACCAATAATCAATAAAGGTCTTCTCACTTTTGGGAGGACCTCCAGTTGATATTTTCTCTCTCCCCCTCTCTCTCTCGTGACCGTGGTCCCAAGTTTGGACTGCGCGAATGAGAGACATCTTCACCGCGGAGCGCCGTCGCGCTGCGGGATTCGGATCCGGGAGCTCTACTTCTGCAACTACTGCTGGATCAGGAAAGCGGGAGTCATCGTCAGGCACCGGACATGTGTAACTCCCCGCGAGGTGTCGCACTTGAGGCAATCAAGTTGGTGGAGCCAAAGGAGCACGAGGACTTCATCACGACCTTGAGGTCGGCTTCGGCTCGTCTACATCAACCACGCTCTCCTGAGCATTGACAACGCTTTTTGGTCTTCAAGGGTAAGTTCGCGAAAAGCCCCTCCCATTACTGTATTACTAATAGAGAGGTCCTGGCAGCTTCAGCGGTTCAGGGGCGTAGGGTAAACTTTATTGTTTTCATACGCGGAACCCCAACAAACTCATCATCATGCAAGCCTCTAGTGTGATGTGTGAGTAGTTCATCTCTGGACTACGGGTCCATGTAGTAGCTAGATGGCTGGTTCTCCTCCTTTTTGCTATCATGTTTAGATCTTGTGAGCTCCGTTCATGATCAAGATCATCTATTTGTAATTCCTACATGTTGTGTTTGCGGGGATCCGATGGATATTGAGATGCTATTTCAGATTGATTATTGATTCTATCATGTCTTTGTTATTTGTGATCTTCCATGCTTTCCGTTGTTAGTAGCTATCTTGGCCAAGTAGATGCTAGCAACTCCAAGAGTTAGTATTTATGCTCGATAGTGGGTTCATGCCTCTAGTAATCTTGGGAAGTGACAGAAATCTCTAAGGTACTAGATGTGTTGTTGCTACTAGGGAGAAAACAACAATCCTTTGTTCATAGAACAATCGTATTATTTACTTTACACGCAATTTGTAATGCAATTATCCGTTGCTTGCAACTTAATACTAGAGGGGGTTCGGATGATAACCTAAAGGTGGATTATTAGTCATAGATGTAGTTGGATGGCAGTCTATGTATAATGTTGTAATGCCCAATCAAATCTCAAAGGAGTCAAGATGAGTAGTATATGCATATTGCTTTCTCGATGTTTGTCAATTGCCCCGCTGTAATTTGTTCACCCAACATGTCCTCTATCTTAAGGAGAGCCACCACTAGTGAACTATGGACCCCGGTCCTTTCTTTTACCATTAATCTACAATCAACTGTTTACTGCTTTGTGTTTACTTTCTGCAAACTATTACTTTCTTCCACTCGATACGTTTAATCCTTTGTTTTCAGCAAAACCGGTGAGATTGACAACCTCATCGCAAGTTGGGGACAGAGTTCTGTGGTTGTGTTGTGCAGGTCTGCATGTTGCTGCTGGCACCGGTAGTGCGCCCTGCCAAAGTTCAGCTAGCTACACCTTTGGGTGTTTCCTTGCTCCTACTGGATTGATAACCTTGGTTTCATAACTAAGGGAAAACTTGCTGCTGTGCTCATCATACCTTCTTCTTGGGGTTCCCCAACAAGCTCGATATATTTTGGCCCATCAGATGCCATATGAATGCTTACCATACGCTTATACAAGTTCCATGAATATTTATCATTGATGAATTGTTTTATGATCACCACAACTAAAAAAGAGAGTAGACAAGTGAACCCATGAACGCTAGTCCAATTTTAATCATAAGAAACTCCTTTCCATTGCAATTACTACCTTTTATATTTTTTGCAATTTATTATTTCGAAAATACAAAAAATACTTTTCCTACTTACAATCACTCATAAAAACCCAAAAACAACTTTATCTTCACATATCTCCTATAGTTTGCATTGTTTTATTTTATTTATTTTAGTTTACTATATTTCATTTCACATTACTAATATGAAACCTTGTGCTTGACAACCACTTGGGTGGAGTTGGGGACACAAGATAAATTATTTTGCTTTATAGGTTGCTTGACAAGGAGAAGGCAGATAACTTCTAAGCCAGTTCCCCGAGAGTTTGATTTAAACTCTCGAGTCACCTTTGTGGGGAAAAGAAGCTTGCTACAACACTTTGCACTTGGAGTCCCAACGAAAAGTGGCCATGACTGTTGCCATCAAGAAGTATTTTTTGGCACCGTTGCCGAGGAACTGCAAGAAGGACATCACTAGTGGAGCCATCATCTTCATCAACTTGTGTAACAACCCAAGCTTGGGGAGGTTGCACCACTTTGAGCTTTTTCTTCTCCTTTTAGATTTTTGAAGCACTTTTTTATCTTGTTTTTATTATTTTTAAGTTTTCCTTAAAACACAAAAACACATAACAATTAGTGTCAACCTTTCACTAGAAAACATGACTAAGAAAAATAAAAAAGTTAAGTTGGGAACAAGTCCATTCGCAAACAAGTTTGAGTGCAACATTGATCCTGAAGTACTAGGTGCCATAGTTTATAATCGTTTTCCCAGTGGAAATGCAACCGTTGCTGAGTGGCATATTACATTTTTTGAGGATTCATGCAGAACTCTAGGGTCCCCTAATGATGATCCTGAAATAGTGAAAGTAAAGTTGTTTCCACACACATTAACATGAATAGTTAAAAGATGGTATGACGCTGCACCTAAAAGAGATTTAAAACATGGTATAATATGAAGTATCCTTTTTAGAAAAATTTGGTAAGAATACCTTTCATTACAAAAAATGGTATGTGATTTCAAGCAATATGAAAATGAATCTCTCACTAATGCTTGGGTAAGGTTTAAAGAACTTACATATAAAGTAGAACATGGTTAAAGGATTGGTTGCTTATAGGGAGTTTTTATAATGGCCTTACATATGAATCTATACAATTCCTAAATAAACCGAAATATCATTTTTATGTCTAGACTCTTATGAAGCATTTACATTGCTAGATCGAATATTGGTAGAAACTAGTATCTACAAGAGCTTAAGTGAACTTAGCCCCAGTTTTGCCCTTAGGGGAATTCATGGTGAAAATGAAGTAGAAGTGGAAGTCCTAGACAATTCTGCCATGTTCTTTGGGGACAAAAATGTAGAATCACTAAAAAGAAAAGAGAGAGATACTACTATGATTGATAATGATAAAGAACCAACAAATGATAAAAAATAGAGGAATTTAAAATGCTAAGTGAAACAAAAGAACCTCTACTTGATCTTGATAAATATAGCTTGCATGAACTCATTAACATATTGCAAAAGTTTGCTAATGGATCCTTCTTTTAATGTTCATCAAGCAGGATTTGGTTCATACATAGAAAATTATGTTATTAAAGAAAAATTGAAAGATATAATAATTAAGCTATGATACCACCTAAGCTTGGGGATGCATGGCTCCCGAAGATATTAATCAATATTGTAAAAGAGACACATCATGCCATTCTAGATTTAGGATCTAGTGTCTCAGTTTTAACCAAAGATCTATATGATTTGCTTGATTTGAAACCCATGGAAAAATGCTCTATAGATCTTTTACTTGCTGATGATTCAACCAAAAATTCCTTAGGGAAAGTTAAATATATCATGGTGGAATTACATATGACATTTGTACCTATTGATTTTATTGTAATGGACATGGGGAGCAATACCTCAAGTCCTATAATACTTGGTAGACCTTTCTTGGGAACCACAAGTGCAATCATTGACACAAAAAGAAGGAAATGTGAAGTTTCAGTTTCCTCATAAGAACTGCATGGAACACTTTCCAAGGAAGGAGGTAGCAAAGAAGCACAAGCTATCACATGAATTCCATATCACTTAAACCAAGTAAGTAAAGCCTAGCTATATGGTATAAAGAAAGTGCTTTTCGGGAGGTAACCCAGTCATTTATTTTTTATGTTTGATGGTTGTTAAAAGAGTCCTTTTTAGTTTCTTTACTGTAGAGTAGTAATAAAGAACCAAGTGGAACCCATCTTGGATGATAAAAAGTTGTAAAACATATGGAGTAGCAAATTCCTACAGAATAGTTTTTAGTAGAAAAATCTATGATTTTTTATGTAACTCCGATTGCGCTCATATTTATACAGAATTTACAACTTTTCATACTATGTATGAAAAAATTGGCTAAAATTCCTGACATGTTTAAGTGGGTGAGAAAAATTCGTTTTGCTACTGCTGAAAATCTGGACAAATTCTGCCATGTTTTGTTTTAACCATTCCCATGTGTCCTAACATGATTGTTATGAGTCATATTATGTGCTAGGGATATGTAGGAACATTATATGCTTCCTGGAATATTTATGAAGAATTTTTTCTTTGATATATGCAGCAACTATTATACTTTTGTGCCACTAATGTCAAAACTCAGAAAAGAGATGGGAGAAAAAGTTTCGTGTTGAAGTTTTTTTGACAGGGAATAGAGGAACATCACACCAAGAGCAATCCAAGGATGGTGAAAACCATAATCTTGGGGATTCCCAAGGAACCCCACTGGACCTATTAAACTCTCGGTTTGAAAACCACTAAACTTTGTTTTTCGAGCAACATAAGACTATCATAGAAACTTGGAGCGTTTGTTTTGTTTATTTTATTTTTGTTTGCAATAAAAGGACCACCATCATGAATGATTATGCATGTTTTTAATTAAGCTACTGAAAATAAACTTTGCCATGATGAGATTAAAACTCAATATGAATACCTTGAAATGAAAGAAAAGGGGGATAAAAGCAAAAGCCTGAAATTCATATTATGCCAAGTTACTAAGCTCAAATACTTTACATGAAGTATGATTTGTTTGTGCCTATTAATTTGTACCCTTTTCTCATGTATATTTATGTTCACCCATAAGGAGCAAGGTGAGAAAATAAATGTTGGCATTATGAACTAGATGGCACACTCTTTAGATCTCTTTTTGCTAAGGCTTCACAATGCAAGCTAAGACATGTTCCAAACCCCTTAAACTAGATTAGGCATATATAGATATTTGTGGAAAAGGCTACTTCCAAGTATAATATGCATGTTGATCCTACAAAATATTCAAAATCATCTCTTTTGTGTAATTTAAAGCTCATAAGAAAGTAAGGTTTGGGGTGATATCACTATGGAACTTTATGTGCTTTACATTTTATAAGTTGTTTGTTGGCCAAACCATATTGTTATGGCATAAGCTTACAATATCCATTATTGAAATGTCATGTTTTTTCTTGCTTTGTCATACTGGAGTAAGCATAAGGAAAGATAAAATGCTCCTAGGCCACTAGCCAAACCCATGCATGACATGGTTGAAACTTACATCATGACAATCAATGCCGCTCTTTTCAAAAGAAATTTCTGGAGAGGACTCATATGTATGTTTGACTTGTCTTCTAAAATATGGAGATATGCCCTTTATGAAAATAACGCAAAAGAAGCATGCTTCCTAGCTACCAAACATATGTTGGGCGTATAGTCACACAGAGGCAAGAGGTACCTCAGTGATGCAATTTTTATGACAACCTATGCTATACAATGATAGGTTGTAGTGTCAGTTCATTGGTAAAGGTGCATGAGACATTCAACTTGTAAAATGTTTAACGCATAAACCATATGTAACTTTTTAAACAAAAGCTACTTGGAACCCCATCCTTATTAGTATTGTTGACATGAACTACATAGCTCAAAACTTTATTTTACATTCTTTATGGAGGGTTAATATATGTATTAAATGCTCACTTTCGGTACGAGATGCAAAACATCTCAAGGGAAGACATGAAACTAAGAAGTGAGTCTTCTAGTCAGGCATTAAACTAAGAAGTGGGCCTAAAAATAAAAGTAGAAGCATAAAACACCAATGCCGATGATAGGAAGAGTCTCTTATTCTTTAGGTTCATCAAAGTCTGCTTGAAGGTTTGTTTTGTTCCTCATTTGTTTTAGCACACCATTACTTATTGTTTAACATGTGTATAGATGTGCAAAAGATACAACTTGATAGTACACTTGTTTATTATGTTTCATTGGAAAGACTTGAACCTATGAACTTTGTATGATAATGAAAGAAGCAAAGTAACAAACTCCAAAGTCCATCTTTATTTTTATCACATTTATGCTCTAGGACGAGCATATGTTAAGCTTGGGGATATTGATGCATGTAAAATGCATACATGAACTTTGTAGTTGACATGTTTACCCACATATTTGCATCATATATAATGTTATATCCATTTTTTACATTGATTTTTGGGGATTTACCAATGATCCCCTTTATTTTGGTTATAACACTGCAGGGTAGAATAACCTTGTTTTCTATGTTTTTGAAGTTTCAGGACCTATGCGGAGTCAAATGGACCTGAGCTTTTGGGGATGTCAATATTTTACCACTTAGAAGCATCTAGAGCACAAGAACATCGGGAGAAGGGCCAGGAGGCCCAAAAGAGCCTAGAGGGCGCGCCCAGCCCAGGTGGGAGCGCCCTACCTCTGTTTCCTCCTTGGCCGTCAGATCGCCTTGATTATTTTGCCCATGGAGTTCTCTTGACCTAAAAAACCCCTATATAAGGACCCCCCGGGGAGTCCTCGAGGGAGAACACACCAGAGATGAAAACACCACCAAACAGAGTTAGATTCAACGAAGATTGGAGGGGGAAACTCCGCCGAAGCCGCCTCTAGAGGGATCTCCACCCTCTCCAACATCTCCAGCATCGTCACCATGATGAAGAGGGAGTAGTCCACCCCTAGACTATGGGTTTGTGGCAGTAGCTTGATCTATTTTTCTCTTGTTCTTCATAGATCTAGTACCATATGAGCTGCCCAACAGGATTATGGTCATATATGTAATTCCCATGTGGTGGATCTTTATTCTATGATTTGATATATGATATTGGAACCTATTTTGTGTAAGATGTATTGGTAGATGCATATCATGTACCCCGTTCTTAATTGCTTGTTTTGATCCAACTTGTATGAAAGAACTTGTATGGGGAGAAGTGTGTGTTAGATGGAGTAGCATGGTGGTAGTGATTGAATTGTGACAACAATATTTAAGATCTACTTTGGTTTTTACCTTTCTTTTGCCGCCTCACTAGGGATAAAGTGAAATCATGTCCAATAATTATCTTGTGACAGTGAGATAATCTTGTTAGGTAAAGGTATCATATTTGTATTTCAAACATCATGTCATATTACTTAAAGCTATACTCTGATTTGTTCTTAATTCAAGATTGCATGGAGGTTTCCCTTTCTTAAGGAGTATAAGAGAGGTGTGTTTCATCTCTATGCTAGGACATGATGCCCATATGAATGCTTATCATAAACATATAGAAGTTCCATGAATATTTATCATCGATGTATTGTTTTATGATCACCACAACTTAAAAAGAGAGTAGACAAGTGAACCCATGAACCCCGGTCCAATTTTAATCATAAAAACACCTTTCCATTGCAATTACTACCTTTTACATTTTCTGTGATTTATGATTTCAAAAATACAAAAACATTTTCCTACTTACAATCACTCATAAAAAACCAAAAACAACTGTATCTTCACATATCTCATAGTTTGCATTGTTTTATTTTATTTATTTCAGTTTACTATATTTTATTTCAGATTACTAATACGACCTTGTGCTTGACAACCACTTGGTGGAGTTGGGGACACAATACAAATTATTTTGCTTTATAGGTTACTTGACAAGGAGAAGGCGAATAACTTCTAAGAAAGTTCCCCGAGAGTTTGATTTAAACCCTCGAGTCACCCTTGTGGGGAAAATAAGCTTGTTGCAACACTATGCACTTGGAGTCCCAAAGAAAAGGGGCCATAATTGTTCCATCATTGAGTTGAATTATGATCATTAGGGAGGCAGGTTGAGATTCAACACCTCCTATTCGCAGGGTGTGGTCGCAACATCATGCTCCTCTCGAGGGGTTGGGAGGGAGCCATACATCCTCTTGAGCTCGTACGTCCTCGAGAACTAACATCGGCTCAACGACAGAGAAGTCAATTGTGGCTACAGAGACATGGCAGGCACGGAAGACATGGGGGGCAGACTCGATGATACGCTCATGTGAGGAGCGCTCTAGTTTCGGTAGTGGCGCCATTGGGGATTTTTGGGAGGGGGTTAGTCGATGGTGAGGGGTTGGTTTTAATATGGGTTCTCTAGCGCTGGTCTGGATGAGGGGGAAGAGGCTAGGGGCAATGAGTGAGAGCGGAAGTGCTCGAAGGCAAGGCTGCACTAGCTCGTCACTCCTCAAAGTCAGACCTAGATCGTCCTCTCCATGGTTCTATTTAGGGGAAAGTCCAAAATAAACCTTGAATTTGTAGGGAAAATGTAAATTGGACCCCAACACCCAACCCTTGAAATTGGCACTCCAAAGTCCAAACTTATCAATCCTAGTCTATTTTGAACCCTAGATCTGTTTGAGATGGGATTTCGCTGACGTGGCTGGTCAAATCAAAAACATAAAAAATCAGGATTGACAAGTTTAGAGTGCCAATTTCAAGGATTAGGGGTTGGGGGTTTGATTTAACTTTTTCCTATAAGGTTAAAGTTTGTTTTGGACCATTTTCTTCTTTTTAGGTTTACATCTGACAAGATGAATATTTGATGCTCCACTATGTGTCGAAACCAAACCAATCACCCTTTGGTTGCCTTTTCACACAAAGTAGACCAAATCTGGTGGTAACACCCAAGTTCTACAAATTTTCAAGCTTTCTAGCTAAAAGAGAGAAACTATGTGGATGCACAGGCTGGTGGTACTTCCCCTTTTTGGTAAAAGAGAGAAACATGTGGATGCAATGATGATGAAATTTATTTATAACATAACTAGTATAGGTACTCCACAACCACGATAGAAACTAAAAACCATACTCAAAAGGAATCAGCACACACATAGACACCCACATATCATATGGTTCTTTTTTGTCAAGAACCTATGCGCCCTATATCCCGTGCGGGCATGTCGTCTAGTGTTCGATGAACTCAAAGTAGCCGACACTCATGTCACACCCTTTGTTGCCGCACTTGAGCCTCATTCCCGAGGACATTTGATCCACACAGGTGGTTGGTTTGAAGATGCTTCTGTACTCACATCGCGGGCACTGGCCATCAGACAATTTTCCAACGCATTATGTGCATGCAATGTGTGCCACGGCCTTGCCAAAGCACTGCTCGTGCAATGAAAAGAGATTTAACCCAAAAAACAGGAGTGTGACACAGAAGTAAAACATTCTGAAGAAAGAAGTAAGAACCATGTACGCGGGACGACGAACAATTTGAGAACATAACATGCAGCTGAAGACCTGCCTCATTGCACTCATGTCAATCGTAGCTTCAAACCACTCGTGATAGAGCCACCTTCTTCGATTGCGGCGGTTCTGAGAGGGATTTTTTGAGACCGAGAGCGAAAGAGCAGAGAGAGTATCAGATCTAAGAGGGTTGATGAGAATGAGTGAGAGAGACTTGTAGTTAAGTAGTACTACTATAATCCTCATCTAACTCTAGGAAATATCGTCCGTCCATCCAAATTCAACGAGCATGAGCAGATACCTTCTTCGGGAAGAGACCGATACAGATAAAACTAGGAAAGTGCTATGTTTCCCGAGTAGGAGTAGGTGCGGAGTAGTTTTTAATTATCTATCCATTTATACTCCCTCTGACTCGGTACACACATCGCTTTGATGACCTAGGTATACGTGCAGGACTAGTATTGTACTACTACACCAGGATGGAGGTACTAGAACTTCATTTTCCTTAAAAAATTTAAGAGGGTGTCAAATTTCTCAGCATGTATATTCCTAACAAGAAGTTGGATCGAGGCATACTTTGAAGCATTTTTTCAAAAACAATTCAAAATTCGTGTTTATAATTATTCATGGAACTAGTACATGAATGTGCTAGTTTCCCCAAAAATGTTTTACTGAATTACTTTTATTTTTTTTCCAAAACAAGGACAAATTTGCTAGCATGAAAATTCCTAGCAAGACGTTGAAATCTATAAAACTTCAGAGGTTCTAGATAGAGTGACTTCTTTGGTAAATAAAAATGATTTTCGAAAAAGTTAGAAGCTATCATGCACTTGTAGATCAATTTTTTGTTAAACTAACATAAAGTCGTTTAAGAGGATGAAACTTCAAAAATAATGTTATGTTCATAAAAGTTGGAAACTCGTAGAGCCAACATTGTTTAACATACCAAGATGCACCATCATCTAGTACTAGCTAGATATGGGAACAACATCAGTGGGTCTACACCTAGCGTGAAGGAAAAAAAATCACCTATATGTTACTCCACTAGATATGGGTTATCTACTCTAGGATTTAGCCTAGTTAGAACATATAATGTGACTTTAGCCTTGGTTTGGCGGGATTGCTTGTAGATCCACAAAACTATGATGTGGATATGGGCATGTAGTTGGTCATTTGGCTTGAAACGCACATGGTAAGACAAATTATTAAACAAGTTTTTTCAAATGTTTTCAAAATTAACGTTTAGCATTTTTTGTGGAAATTATTTTGCTTGTATTTTTTCAAAAGAGGATCAAATTTGTCAGCACGGATATTCCTAGTAAGAACTTGAATGGTATGCCATACTTTTAAGCATGTTATTTCTCTTGAGTTTTTCCAAAAGGACACACGAGAGCCTGCTTTTCGTGTTTTTCATCTGCGTCAAATTCCAATACTACTAGTAAGTTGTACGTAAAGACTTAGATAATAGAAGCATGACATATCATTGATATATAAAATTGTAACAGGTAAAGCTCAAAAAATAATTATAATTTTGAGCCATAACATATCTATAAAGTATTAGGTGTATATTTGGTTCTTGTAATTTATATCATGTAGAAATCAACCTTTACTTTTAGCTACTTAATACTTGAATTTTTGTAATATGCTCTAGAGAAATGATAGAGAAGATTCTAAAATGATGGAGAGGTGTGTTTTGATGGAAAAGTGTGTTTTGAAGATACCAGACACACTTCGCATGCTGCGAGCCGCTCGCCACCTCTGTTTTGAGAGTATCTGAAGACTATGGCCAAGAGAAAGTACGGACGTTACAAGTATAGATATGAAACTTCTATTCCGAGTGTTAATTCCCTAGACCACCACCGACTGCCTAAAAATTGTCACGACACCGAGCGATCACTCTGCATGTTGTCATTCTTTCTATAGGAGTACCAGGAGAAATGCTTGGTCAAAGAAAAAACACCGTAAACAAGATCCCCTTATTTATTCATTATAACCGAGGGAGTAACTGAGTAGTGCCAGTAGTAGTACTAGTACTTCTCCTTGGCGAAAATCAATTAAACTTCTCCTTCGTGCTACTCTTCAGTGAAATTTATTTAGTCCACAAAAGGCATGTTACCCTATCAAATACTTGAAGGAATCTTGGTGGATTGGCTACGCAGTCCTCAGAGGTTTGCTTTGGCTCGAGGCCAAGTCCGTTGGGAATGTGCCGCTGTTGAAGGTGCCTCTATGGGGCGCCAGGTTGCGCTGGGTAAATGTACGTTGGCCGTGCCGACCGATGACATGATTTTGTTCCCCCACGAGGCTATCCATCCTGCGCTGGCCGCGTCACGGAGGCGTCAACATGGCAGCCGAAGGAAAGTGGACCTCTACAACAAAGAACCGGTGTGCCTCCACTTTGACCGTGAGGGAGCTACGTTCGGGGGGCGCTCTAGATGGACTTCAACCGCGGACAAGTTAAGTCCGTGCGAGACAATGACCAATCCTTCCACCGGGAAACTATGGCCATGATGGCAGACAACTCGGGAGGGCGCCAGGTCGACCGGGCCGTGGAGGACAACGCGGTATTGGGTTCCCTCGATCCTATTGATCCTATGCTGGCCCTTTCTTACGATCAGGACATGCTTGAGTTCGAGCTCGAGTGTGAGGAACCTACGGTGGGCAAAGGTGCGGCTGGGGGAAGCGACTCGGTAGGGGGCAGGTTGACCTCTTCGGACTTTCGCCTGATGTTAACCACATACAGAAGTGACTTCAGTCAAACAATTGACAATGTGCGCGTGTCGTGGAAGACGATCTTGGATGTAGTGTACTTCATAGTAAATTCGTTCTAAATTTTGCTACTTTTCATCGAACGACCTACGCCTCTATTGGGTGTGGGAACGAGATACTTGGGTGTGCTCTGTTGGTACGTGTAGAGATAAAACAATCCTACGCGGTGATCCCAAGATCTAGCTGAGGTAGAAGGACACGAGGATTACCACTAGACGCGCGGTTGTAGAACTGATGAAGCGCGTCAACTGATGGAGTGTAGTCCTCACGATCTCAATCCAATCCACGATCATCGAAGTATTGATCGTACAACACCTCTGCCGATATCCACATGTACGAGGAGGAGCTTCGGTGGTGGACTGCTAGGTTCGGTACGACGGCTGGACTGAAATGGAGCTAGGGTTTCCAACACATGGAATGACCTAACCGTGCCCCTTGGGCATCTACGTCCTAGTATATATAGGGAGTGAAAATGGGCTTCACTCACTTGTGGCCCATCCACTAAAAGTCCTATATTAGTCACCACGAGTCCAACTCATTGACTCGGTCCGTGTCTGATTCGGGTCCAAACCAAATAGATTTCCGATTCAGGTCCAACCCAAACATGATCTCGCTCTTAAGT
This sequence comes from Avena sativa, assembly GCA_916181665.1. Taxonomy (NCBI): domain Eukaryota; kingdom Viridiplantae; phylum Streptophyta; class Magnoliopsida; order Poales; family Poaceae; genus Avena; species Avena sativa. Next base: position 427,418,285 of record OV702290.1, read on the forward strand.
GTGTGACCCGGTAGGCTCATGGTGACTTAGACACGATTCAAGTCTTACTCATAATCGATCAGTCGGTAGCAGTTCCTAGCAGAACGTGTCGACTCCCATGTACCAAAGAGTCATGACGACATGCCTTCCAATGCAACTTGCGTCTGGGTCCCTTTTGCCTCACGATATACCTTGCCAAGCTATATGCGAATAATTTTCATCCTTAAAATAGCTCAACTCTCTTCTCGATCCAACATAAGTGATTCATCCAACTAACTCTTAGTTGTATGCCTCGGTTAACACTTAACCGAGTCGTGCATGGCCATGCTTTCCGAATCATATCATCCGAGAGGGCCCAAAAAATATCTCTCTAGTCAAAGGGGCAAAATCCCATCTTGGTCATCTACATCATGCAACTTGAATGGTTTATTTCTGTTGGATCTCGATAGTAGTGATACACATATCCATAATGTTGATGCCGAAAGGATTAAACTAGATAATGATATATCTACATATATGTGGCACTGCCATCTAGGTCATATTGGCATAAAACGCATGAAGAAGCACCATTCTGATGGACTTTTAGAATCACTTGATTTTGAATCATTTGATACATGTGAGCCATGCCTTATGGGGAAGATGACTAGAACCCCGTTTTCTGGTACAATGGAGTGGGCGACAGATTTGTTGGAAATCATACATACTGATGTATGTTGTCCAATGAGTGTGTTGGCACGAGGTGGATATCGTTATTTTGTTACTTTCATAGATGATTTGAGTAGATATGGATATATCTATTGGATGAAACACAAGTCTGAAACTTTTGAAAAGTTCAAGGAATTTCACAGTGAAGTGGAAAATCATCGTAATAGAAAGATTCAATTTCTACGGTCTAACCATGGAGGTGAGTATCTAAGTTACAAATTTGGCACACATATGAGAGAGTGTGGAATAGTTTCACAACTCACGCATGCCGGAACACTGCAGCTTAATGGTCTATCGGAGCATCGTAATCGTACCTTATTGGATATGGTTCGATCTATGATGCCTCTGACTGACTTGCCACTTTCATTTTGGGGTTATGCACTATAAACCGCCACATTCACTTTAAATTGGGCACCATCTAAATCTGTTGAAAAGACACCATATGAATTATGGTTTGGAAACAAACCTAAGCTGTCATTTCTTAAAGTTTGGGGATGCGATGTTTATGTGAAGAAACTTTAGCCTGATAAACTTGAACCCAAAGCGGGAAAATGTGTCTTCATTAGATACCCTAAATAAACAATTCGATACTACTTCTATCACAGATCTGAGGCAAGGTTTTCGTTGCCAAGAATGGATCCTTTCTAGAGAAAGAGTTTCTCGCGAAAGGTGTGAGTAGTCAGAAGGTAGAACTCGAAGAGGTTATTGAACCTTGTCTTCATGAAACGGTGAGTGGCACAGCGCTAGAAACTGTTCCGGAGTTGACTTCACTAAATGAAGCGGGAACTAATGATAATGATCATGAAACTCCAAAAGAGGACACTACTGAATCTCGCAGGTCAAGCAGGACACGTACAACTCTTGAACTCTACGGAAATCCTGCCGTGAATTTCATGGTAGATGGAATTGGCAACCCTGCGACATATGAAGAAGCAATGATGAGCCCGGATTCCAACAAATGGCTAGAAGCCATGCAATCCGAGATGGGATCCATGTATGAAAACCAGGTTTGGACCTTGGTGGACTTACCTCACGACCGAAAGGCCATTGAGAATAAATTGATTTTCAAGAAGAAAACTAACGCTGATGGTAATGTGACCATCTATAAATCTCAACTTGTCGCAAAGGGGTTTCTAAAAATTCAAGGAGTTGACTACGATGAGATTTTCTCTCCCGTAGCGATGCTAAAGTCGGTTAGGATTATGTTAGCAATTGCTGCATATTTCGATTATGAAATTTGGCAGATGGATGTCAAAACTATGTTCCTCAATGGTAATATTGAAGAAGAGTTGTATGTATATGATACAACCAAAGGGTTTTGTCGATCCTAAGGATGCTAACAAGGTATGCAAACTTCAGTGATCCATCTATGGACTGAAGCAAGCATCGTGGAGTTGGAATCTCCGCTTTATGAGGTGATCAAAGAGTTTGGATTTGTCCCAACTTACAGAGAAGATTGTATTCACAAGAAAGTGAGTGGGAGCTGTGTGGCATTTCTAATATTATATGTGGATGACATATTATTGATGGGAAATGATATAGATCTTTTAAACAGTGTTAAAAGTTATCTAAACATCAAATTTTCGATGCGCTTCATACATACTAGGCATAAAAATCTATAGAGATAGATCAAGATGCCTAATTGGGCTATCACAAAGTACATACCTTGACAAGATATTGAAGAAGTTCAGTATGGACGGAAGTAAGAAAGGGTCCTTACCTATGTTGCAAGGCAAGACATTGAGTAAGACTCAAAGAATAGCTATGACGGAAGAAAGAGAGATAATGGATAAGATCCCCTATGCCTTAGCCATAGGCTCTATAATGTATGCCATGTTATGTACAAGACTGGACATGGCACATTCTATTAGTTTGAATAGTAGGTACCAATCTGATCTAGGTTCAGAACATTGTATAGCGGTCAAGAATATCCTTAATTACTTAAGGACTAAGGATATGTTTCTCGTGTATAGAGGTGAAGAAAAGCTAGTCGCTAAGTGTTATGTCAACGCTAGCTTTGACACTGATCCGGATGACTATAAGTCTCAATCCGGATACATATTTCTCATGAATGGAGCAATAGTTAGTTGGAGGATCTCCAAACAACATGTCGTAGCGGGATCAACAACGGAGGCGGAATATGATGCTGCTTGAAAAGTGGCATAGGAAGCGGTTTGGATGAAGTAGTTCATAACTGAACTGGGTGTGGTTCCTAGTGTGCTGGACCCAATGGTGATCTATTGTGACAACAATGGAGCCATATACAATGCCAAGGAACCAAGGTCTCACAAGAACTCCAAGCATATCAAGTGCCGGTTTCACTCCATCCGCGAGCATGTGAAGGATGGAGATATAAAGATTTGTAAAGTACATACGGATCTGAATGTAGCATATCCGTTGACTAAAACTCTCCCTAGGGCAAAACATGATTAACACAAGAACTCCATGGGTGTTAGATTTATCACTATGTAAACTAGATTATTGTCTCTAGTGCAAGTGGGACACTGAAGGGAATATGCCCTAAGAGGCAATAATATAGTTGTTATTATCGTATTCCAAGTATATGATAGATGTTTATTTTACATGCTATAATTGTATTGATTGGAAATGTTAATACATGTGTGTTTAATAAACAAAATAAAGCATTCCTAGTTATGCCTCTCGTATAAACTAGCTTGTTGATTAACAAGATGATCAAGGTTTCCTGATCATGGACATTGGATGTTGTTAATAATGACGTCACAACATTGTTGAATGGTGTGATGAACATTCATCCAAAGTATAGCAATACAATCAAAGTAATTGTGTTAAACTTGCTATAACATCATACGAAGTAACTTTTATCCTTAGACCATGAGATCATGTTAATTGCTAACACTAGAAGAGTACTTTGATAACATCAGACGTCACACGATAACAGGGTGACTATAAAGGTGGGTTTGGGTACTCTGAAAGTGTTATGTTGAGGCTCATGGATCAAGAGTGGAATTTGTCCATCCTGATGACAGAGAGATATACTTTGGCCCTCTCGGTGATATCACATTGATGTAACTTGCAAGCAAGTGATAAGATCACTAGAATGTTATATCATGGGAACGAGAAAAGAGTACTTGTCAGTAACAAGATCAAACTAGGTATGGGGATACCAATGATCGAATCTCAGACATGTAAATATCGCGAGACCAAGGGATTTAGTTACAAACATTAAAGGTTCACACGATCACTGGAGTCATCGTTGAATGTGTGGGAGTCAGTATGGATCTCCAGGTCCTGGTGTTGATTATTGATCCGAGAGGGGTCTCGATCATGTCTACATTATTTGTGAACTGTATGGTGGCACACTTAAGGGATACCGACACCATTTGGAGCAAATATGTTTCAGATAAAGATTTAAGAAAGCGCTGGAATCATTTTGATGGAAACCGGAATTGTTTTGGGTGAAATTGCAGAAACTGGTTTTGCATATGATAATGAAATGCAGAGGGTTTTATGCGAATGTTTGTTAATTAAAGTAATTAACAAAATTCTGAATAAAATAAATAAAAGAGTTTTATTAAATAAGAGCTTGCATTAAATTTGGTGGAAGTTTAATGGAGGTGAGTGGACTTTTGAGTGGAGGCATATTTATGTGAGTGGGAGCTCCACCCACATGAATGATAGAAGAGGTGGGGGCACCTCCATGGCCGCCGGCCATTGGAGGGGGCTACCCCCTCTCCTATAAAAGGCCCTCCTCTCCTCCTCACATCTCACATCTCCTCGTGAACGATATCTCTCGCCCTCTAGAATTATTCCCCATGATCTCGGATAGCGAGGTACATGTTCCCGGTGGCTTTGTCTGAAAGGAATTGCTGCTTCTGTTGCATCACTGGAGCAAGGAGGCGGAGGTTGTTTGAGGACCGGACGTGTGTGCGATCACGGATGCGCCGCTAAGTTACGGTGCTGGACTTCCTCATGATCTTGAGACCGGCAAGCGAACGACTACACCATCCATGAGTCCAACCTCATTACACTTTGTCGCCCTTCAAGGGTATGTTCTCTATGGATGTATATCCACCCGTTTATTGTATCTAGGTAGATAGATCTTGGTGCTTAGTATTTCACATTTTAGGAATTTTTTGTTTTCTATGCTGCGAACCCAACATCATGATCACTCTTGATGAAGCAAAACAATTTGACTACCTCATCAAAGCGAATATTCCAACTCCGAGATGCTTGCTTCAACCCATAAATGGATTTATGAAGTTTGCATACCTTGTCAGCTTTAGCGAATCGACAAAATTCTCGGGTTGTATCATATACACATCCTTGCTTAAATTTCCATTAAGGAAAGCCATCTGGACATCCATCTGCCATATCTCATAATTGAAATAGGCTGTTATAGCTAACATGATCCAAACTGACTTAAGAATTGCTACATGTGAGAAAGTATCATCATAGTCAACTCATTAAACCTATTGGAATCCCTTCGCAACAAGCCATGCTTTATAGACAGAAATATTTCCGGCCATGTCAGTTTCTTCTTAAAGAGCCATTTGCACTCGACGAGTCTTGCACCGTCTAGTAGATCAACCAAGTTCCAAACTTGATTTTCATCCATGGAATTTAATTTGGATCTCATGGCTCCAAGCCACGACTCAGAATCGGATCCCACCATTGCTTCTGAATAAGTTGTCGTCTCATCACTGTCCAACAGTAACACATCACGAAGACTTCACAATCTGGCCGATCTTCGTAGTGTCGGTGCAACAGCTGGCTCAGCTACCATGCTCGGCTCAACCTCCAAGGCTTTTGTCGACTCTTTACTGGCCGGTTCCTCTCAAATTTCTTCGAGCTGCACCATACTCCCATTGACTCACCACTGAGAAACTCTTTCTCAAGGAAGACACCGTTCTGAGCAACGAACACTTTGCCCTCTTCTCGGTTGTAGAAGTAGTAACCCAAGGTTTCCCTTGGATACCCTACAAAAATACACTTACCTGACTTGGTCGTGAGCTTGTCCAACTGAAGTCACTTGATAAAAGCTTCACAACCCCAAATCTTAAGAAAATACAAACTCGGCTTCTTGCTAGTCAACATCTCATGATGTGTCTTCTCTACCAACTTTAATGGTACTCTGTTTAGTGTGAACACTATAGTTTCTAGACAATAACCCAAAAATGATAAAGGTAGATCAGTCTGACTCATCATTGATCGTACCATGTCCAACAAGGTCCGATTCCGCCTTCTGGCACACCGTTTCTCTACGGCATTCCCGGCGGAGTGAGCTTGGGAACTATTCCACAACTCTTTGGATGGTCATCAAACTCATGGCTCATGTGCTCACCTCCTCAGTCTGACCAAAGAAACTTTATTTTCTTGTCGAGTTGATTTTGTACCTCATTCTGGAATTCCTTGAACTTTTCAAAGGATTCTGACTTATGTTTCACAAAGTAGATATATCCATACCTTTTCAAATCATTAGTGAAGGTAATTAAGTACTCATAACCACCTCTAGATGTTGTGCTCATCGGGCCACATACATCACTATGTACTAGTCCTAATAAGTCGGACGCCCTCTCACAACTCTTTGCAAAAGGTGTCCTGGTCATTTTTCCGAGTAGGCAAGATTTGCATGTCTCGAATGACTCCAAGTCAAACAGAATTAGGAATTCGTCATCATGGAGCTTCTTTATGCGTTTCTGACTTATATGACCAAGTCGACAGTGCCAAAAGTAAGTCATATTAAAATCATTTGGTTTTGTCCTTTTCACATTTATGTTATAGACCGATTCACCATCAAAAAATAAATAATCCATCCTAGACGGGCGCAAAGCCGTGAAACATATCATTCAGATACAAATAACAACCATTATTCTTAATATTCAACTCATAGCCTTGTCTCATCAAACATGAGGCAGAAATAATATTTCGACTAAGCACTGGAACATAATAACAATTATTCAGCTCCATTAAGAATCTGAAAGGTAAATGAAGTTGCATTGTGCCGACTTCCAACATAGCAACTCTCGCCTTGTTGCCGACTCGAATGAAATCTCGCATCTCGGCACGCTCCTAGTTCTTAACAGTTCCTGCAACAAGTTGCGGATGTGACTTATAGATCCGGTATCATATACCCAAGAACTATTAGGTGCAATAGCAAGATAAATGTCTATAACGTTCCAAACAAGCATACCTGAGTCAAAAGTCCCACCTCCACTCTTGGCTTTGTCAGTGATACGTTGCTAACGTATCTATAATGTTTGATGTTCCATGCTTGTTTTATATCTACTTTCTTATGTTTTGTCCACACTTTGGAGTATTTTTATACACTTTCTTGGACTAACCTATTAATAAGATTCCACAGTGCCAGCTGCCTGTTTTTGCTGTTTTTGGTTCCAGGAAAGTCAGAAAATGAATATTCTCGGAATTGGACGGGACAAAAGCCAAAGTAAATATTTCACCAAGGGGGACACAGAGCCAGAATACGAGACGAAGAGGGGCCAGAGGCCGGCCACACCACCTGGCCGCACGGCCAGGCCTGGCCCGTACCAGGGGGTCGTGTGGCCGCCTAGGGCACCCCCTCGGCCTCCCCTTTCGCCTATAAGATGCCTCCGATACACAAACCCTAAGGACTCGATCAAAATTCCAAGAAAGAGTCTGTAGCCGCCGTCATCTCCATCCCTAGATCGAGCGGGATCTGAAGCTCTTCCCGGCACCCTGCCGGAGAGGAGAGTTCACCCTAGAAGCCTTCTTCATCACCATGCATGCCTCCGGTGTGATGCGTGAGTAGTTCATCCCTGGACTACGGGTCCATGTAGTAGCTAGATGGTTGGTTCTTCTCCTTTGTGCTACCATGTTTAGATCTTGTGAGCTCCGTTCATGATCAAGATCATCTATTTGTAATCATACATGTTGTGTTTGCGGGGATACGATGGATATTGAGATGTTATTTCAGATTGATTATTGATTATATCATGTCTTTGTTATTTGTGATCTTGCATGCTCTCTGTTGTTAGTAGCTATCTTGGCCGAGTAGATGCTAGCAACTCCAAGAGGGAGTATTTATGCTCGATAGTGGGTTCATGCCTCTAGTAATCTGGGGAAGTGACAGAAATATCTAAGGTACTAGATGTGATGTTGCTACTAGGGAGAAAACAGCAATCATTTGTTCTTAGAACAATCGTATAGTTTACTTTACACATAATGCTTAATGCAATTATCTGTTGCTTGCAACTTAAAACTGGAGGGGGTTCGGATGATAACCTGAAGGTGGATTATTAGTCATAGATGCAGTTGGATTACGGTCTATGTATAATGTTGTAATGCCCAATCAAATCTCATAGGAGTCAAGATGATTAGTATATGCATGTATGCTTTCTCGATGTTTGTCAATTGCCCCGCTGTAATTTGTTCACCCAACATGTCATCTATCTTAAGGAGAATCACCACTAGTGAACTATGGACCCTGGTCCTTTCTTTTACCATCAATCTACAATCTACTATTTACTGTTTTCTGTTTACTTTCTACAAAGCTATTACTATCTTCCACACAATACGTTTAATCCTTTGTTTTCAGCAAAACCGGTGAGATTGACAACCTCACTAAGTTGGGGGCAAAGTTCTGTGATTGTGTTGTGCAGGATTCCAAGTTGGAAACAACACCTTGGAGGTGTTTCCTTGATCCTACTGGTTCGATAACCTTGGTTTCATAACTGAGGAAAAACTTGTTGCTATACTCATCATACCTTCCTCCTGGGGTTCCCCAACGAGCTCATCATCTTGAGTAAGCAGTCAGCCAAATACTTGTTGTAATTCCTCTTCCAGTGGCCATCCACCTTGAAATAGAAGCAGGTGGATCCGGCTAAAGGAGATGCCTTGCCTCGCAACTTTGCCTTTTTATTCTTAGTCTAAGAACTTTTCTTGAACTTAGCCTTATTCTACACCATCAACACTTGACTGGCGCCTTTCTTGAGATCCGCCTCTGCCTGATTGAGCATCCCATGTAATTCAGTGAGCTTCTTATCCATGCCATGCATGTGGTTATTCGATAAGAACTGACCATATGCACTAGGAAGAGAGTTCAGAATTATATCTGTAGCAAACTCTTCGCTAATGGAGTAGCCAAGCCTTTCTAGAGACTACACATAACCATATCTTAATCACATGTAGACTCATCGAATCACCATCCTTGAGCTTACAACTCAGCAAAGCTTGAGAGACTTGATACCTCTCGGTCTTTGCATGAGCTTGGAACATACTTTTGAGGATTTCGATCATATTGTAAAGGCAACGCTAGCAACCAATCTTTTGATTTTCCTCTAAGTGAAAAAGGAAATAAGTGTAATTTAACAACATAGGGGTCAACATCTTTTATGCGCATCATGTCGCATATTTTAATAAATGTATTTAGGTGCAAACCTGAATCTCCAGCAGCTGAGCCTCCAAATTGGTTTTGTTGAACCAAACTCAAAAGGTTAGGCTTAATCTCATAATTGTCCGCTATAATAGTGGGCTGAGTAATAGGTGCACGAATAAAATCAACATTGGGAGTAGCATACTCCCCAAGTTTCTTTTGTGCCATAGTAATTATCTTTTTGGTACTTTTAGATTGAGAAAAACAATTAAACAAGTAACTATTTTTTTGGAGTTTTCAAATAGATAACAAAAATTAAACTAATAACAAGAATTAAAACTAAAAATAAAACAAAAACAAAATGAATAAACAAGGTCTCTAATAACCTCACCCGGATACGAAATTGCTTCCCTAGCAATGACGCCAAAAAAAGGGTTGATACCTTCGATCTGGATTATGGATACAATATAGTAGCTTTTTCCCTAGAAATGACCTAGGTTTATCGAACCTTGGGAAACACTTGCTAAAAGGAATTGAGGAACTTCAACAAGACTTGATTTTTTTTGTTTACCGGACCTTTCCAATTTACTTTGTATCTTTTGGTTGTTTTCAATGATGGAGATAGGCCGAGGTTGACAATTCAGCTGCAGCTATGCATACAAATGGGATAAAATAAGGTTAAGCACATTCATGTGTAAAATGATCTACTAGTGATATGAATTGTGGGTAGCACATCCTAAGCTACTAGAGTCCCTGAAACCACACGGGACAATAGTTCGTTGGTCCACAGGTGACCTCCTAAGCGAATATTGTACTCCCCCTTTTTACACCGGGGTTTCACACATTAGACGTCGTTATCCACTCATCCAACCTCACCTTGATCAATCCACGGGGTCTGAGGTACCCACAAGTTCTCGGATCGAGATAGAGACAAAGAAACAAGATAACAAAGCTCCTATTCAATCACTACACAATATTCCCATGAAATTAGATGCACATAGACACTGTGAGGCTTCACCCCAACCCACAGCCCGTGAGGACTACTCACTCATAATAATAAGATCGAGAATATGAATCATTGTTGAAATACTTAGATTGGAATTAATTATTCTTACAATGGTCGCCAATTTGCAAGATCTCTATTACAAGATAATGGCTATGGCCATGAAGGAGGTAGGGGATGGAGGTGATGAACTATGGTGGTGCAGATCTCCTTCGTTGTGTGATGGATGAGATCTAAATGGCGAACGTGATCTATGGCGGTTGGAGGGTGTGTCTCTCTTCGAATGATCTTGCTCACTTCACATCAGTAGTTCTGTTTGACCTAAGGAAGGTGCCGACTTGCAGTATGGGCGGATGGTACGGGTGGGATTCACCCATACAGTTGCTCGTTACACCTCCTGGAAATGTCTTTTCACCCCTAGTTGACTTGGTTGTGTTGGCAACGACATATTCTTCAGTAATTGCTCCTGATTTCTCCATAAAAGTATGATTTTCTGCAAATCACAAATTAAGAGAAGAATTTGCACATATTTACAATAATTAATCATTAGTAGTAAATTTATAGAGATATTTAGTCAATTTCTTGACTTAAAATAAGATTTAAACGCGGATAAAGATGACTATTTTACAGCCATCAATATGCACATTGGAGAGGCAGAGAAAATCGAGAAAAAAATCTAGAAACGCTGGAGTATTTTTTGGAGAACGGAGGAGTCATGGAGTCATAATAGGCTACAACTTGCACCATTTACACTTTCTAGAATTATTCTACATTGCTGAGTCTCAAAAGTAGAAAAATAATACTTCCTCAGATCCATATTAATTGTCACGTAAATGGATATATCTTACATGTTTTAGTGCTAGATACATCCAATCCAGTAACAATTAATAAGGCTCGGTGGAAGTATCATGAGTACACAAACAAGTGTGAGACTAGGGCCCCTACCTCACAAGGCCTAGGCGAGCACCCCTTTGCCCCTTATGGTCTGGCCCTGATGAGGTGGTTTTCATTCGGGATGGTTTCGTCCATTGTCCAGGTTACGTACGCAGTCCTGCCACGTTGGATCCAATGGGAGAAAAGACTGGAAGAAAACCGCACACAAGTTACCGTATGGTGTCCTATATCGAACGATCATGCATGAAACGTGCCCCTTCGTGAGATCCGTGCAACTGAAACCGGACGTGAACACCGCAAAAGAGAGGCGGTGGCCAGCGAGGAGAAGTGGCAGAGGGTTCCCATGTCTGCGCGGGGGTGTCGTGTCGTGCGGCGACCAGAGAGGAGGTGCAAAGCTGCACCCTGATTCAGCCGCGATCCAGCCCGATTCGGTCGCTGCGATAATGCAACATGATCGAGAGCAGCAAGTGTGATTTCTGATTCATGGTGAATTAACGACAAACATGGCAAGGCGGGACTACTTGGCAGTGTCAACAGGCATTGACGATGCACACTTCAAGAAGTTGGTTATTGTTGAGTAATAGAGCAATTTTCCAAGAGATTTAACCATAGTAAAAGATAGATAAAACACATGCAGAATAATAAAAAAGGACCAGAAGATACGACAAACTATCTGAATATGAGAAACAAGACTAAGAAATATGATATACATCATGGTAGAGGAACCGCCGGTGTTCCCGTTAGTGTTGGAACCATCGTCAGCCATGTTGTCGAGGAAAAGGTTGTTGATGTCGGGGAAGAAGTCGTCGTTGGGGAAGACGTCGGCGCAGTCGCTATCCGTGAAGGAGTCCGTGATGAAGCCAGTAGTCGCTCCCCAAAAACCTTATTTCCCTTCTCCCGTACAGGACTCGGAGCAGCAGGGTCTCGGAGGCCTACTGTCCCAGCTCGCGGTGCACGCCACAAGACGGGATGGGGAAGATCTAAGCAGCGCAATGCTCTAGAACTGGAGGCGCAAGGTGTGTGTGTTGGTGTGTCTGAGGAGAGGAGCGACCTCTCACTCCTATAGGCACGGGTAGGCAGGTGAACAGTCGGCGCCGGGAGAGGAAACAAACAGGAATCAACCGAAGTCGAACAGCCTCCACTAAGCTCGGATTAAATCTCCACTGACTTCGTATTAAAGATACACTCACGCAGACTGTTCAAATTATTATCCATTTATGCGTGGCAAAAAGAAAGACAAGCTCTCGGCTCGAGGCATTCCCGCAACCCGCAACCCGCAACCCGCAACCCGCGGCGCGCACGCGGCGTGGCGAGGCGGGCTGTGGAGGAGGAGGAGCGTGCGTGTATATGTCTTCTCTTCCCAAGCTCGTACAAGTGGTGGAAGAGCTTTCTTTATAAGCTGGTCCAACTTCCACTCAACTAGCAATGTGGGACTAAACTTTTGTCCCACCTCTTGCCTTGCATGAATGGGCCAAGTGGGCCTCTACGATTTCAGGAATTGTTGAATAGTATAAATGGGCTGGGCCTTTATTAGGCAAAATTCCAACAATCCCCCACCAGATCCCAGAGGCACACAAAAATTTGCATATGGTTCCAAAACATTGTTTATATACTGGTACTAGTGGAGACTGTTAAGTTGAACTTTCACCTAGAACTCTATGCTACACTAGTTTGCAACTTGTATATGTAGGGTTCCGTAGCAGAAAACAAAATATTTCTATCTACTCGAACACTAATACCAGGATCTATACTATGTAGATATAAGTAACGGAGAAGGGATATGGTATTCATACCTTTGAAGACCGAGGCACGCCTTACGCAGAAAGGCGTATATTGATGAAGACGAGCAGCACCTCAAGTGTGGTGCCTCCGAAGTTCGTCACACATCCGGTGTAGGAGACGTCAACCGGACTCCGATCCAGCCGAGCAGCGGAAGAACTAGATGCCGGATCAGAGATCACACGACGGTGGTGTGAAGGTGGAGAACTCACCCACGAGGTCCTCCCCAATATTACGGAGAAGTCCTCAATGGATGAGAGAGAGAATGAGAGGGAATGGGATGATTCCAAAGGGGGAGGGGAGGCCCCTATATATAGTGGGAGGGGGGTGCACCACCCAGGGGCCAGACGGTGTGGGACTAAACCCCACACCCACCGGCCACCTAGGGGCAGCTGCCGGCCCTAGGTGGGCCCCATTGGGGCGGCCCACCAAGCCTAGGCCGGCTAGCCCCCACTCCCTAGGCGCCATGCCCTATTGGGCCTTCTTTTGGGTGAGGCCCATTAGCATTAAGATGCCTTTAATAATAATATATATTTAATATTAATTCTCTAATTAACATTCAAATACACATATTATATTATTCTTTCACTCCGGAACATCTTCCGGCCCCCTTCCGATCTCCATCGGATGTTACCCGAAACTATTCCGGTTTCTCTTTCTCTATTTCTCATACGATACCTCATCTACCCTAAGCATCCCTACCCTTAAGCGTGACATCTTTCGGTTCGGAAACACTCCGGACATGATCGAGCCTGCTTTCACATCAATGATCAACAGAGGGACCTGGATGGCCATGTGATCCCCGTGCGTTTCACGAATATAATCGCTCGAACCGTGAGATAGTCGTTCCCCGTTCCCTTTGTCATATGATACCTAATTCATTCGAGACTTGATCTTCGGTATCACCATACCTTAGTTTGGTCTCGTTACCAATGAACTTGTTTACTCGTTCTTGTATCGTTGCATTCCGTGACCAAGTCACATGCTTGCAAGCTTCATTAATGCAACGTCACCGAGATGGCCACATGTATATGTCTGTTACATGGACTAGAGAAATCCTGGTCTTGATATGTACTCCTATACGCATCCCTTCGGAAAACCTGAGTGGCACCTTTTGATCACCCTGTTACGAGATGATTCTTGATAACCATCTAAGCTTCTTCCAGAATGGTGATTTGCATTACCTCACAGTCAAAGGATCAGGTTGCGAGGTTCTCTGTGTTTTATCATCAATGGTGAACTTTGTAACTAGATCTCATTCAAGATATAACGGTCGGATGTTTGTCTATCATGTTATTCAACTAATAACATGACCCCATTGTCAATTGGCATAAATGCCCATGATCTTGAAACTCAGATCATCCTCATGACCAATGAACTAGTTTGCTAGAGGTAACTAGAGACACGGTTTATTTACATACCACACGTGTATTAACGTTTCGTATTAACACAGTTATAGCACAGTATGAAACGTATTATGAACATATAGGAGATATATCAAATAATACACTTTATTATTTGCCTCTAGGGCATAACTCCTTCAGTCTCCCACTTGCACTAGAGTATAAACAAAACTAGTTTACAATAGGCAAGAACCTAACACCAATGGAATCTCGGTGTTGTTCGTGCTTTTCTTGATGGAGAGCTTTAGTCAAAGGATCTGCCATATTCAGTTCCATATCTACCTTGCAAATCTTGACTTCACCTTCGTCAACGTTCTGTCGGATGACGTGAAATCTAAGCTTGATGTGTTGGGCTGTGGAATGAGTTCTTGGTTCCCATGCATTTGAAATAGCTCCCGTGTTATCACAATAGATTGTCACGGGGTCTTGCACATTGGGAAAAGTCCCAGTTCGATGACGAAATTCCTTAGCCAAACAGCTTCATTTGCTGCATCGGCCATATCAATGTATTCAGACTACATTTAAGATTGCGCAACCACTGGATGCTTCTTACTCTTCCAACTTACCGCCCCACCATTCACTAGGAACACAAATCCTGTTTGAGACTTCGAGTCATCATGATCTGAGTTCCAGCTCGCATCCACGTAACCCGTTACGTTTAGAGCTTCATCATTTCCTCCATAGATTAGGAACATATACTTTGTTCTTCTCAGATACTTTAGGATATTATTTACAGCTGTCCAGTGATCCGGTCCTGGATTACTTTGGTATCGGCTCGTCAAACTAAGAGCCAATGCCACATCAGGTCATGTACTTAACATTGCATACATGATAGATCATATGGCCGAGGCATAGGGGATGTAAGACATCTTTTCTCTATCATCATCTGTTACAGGACATTGAGTCATACTCATTTTGCAATTCTTCATCATGGGTGTAAAACCCCTTTTGGTGTTTTCTATTTTGAACCTTTTCAAAATCTTATCGATGTAAGTACTCTGACTTAATGCAATTAGGTTCCTTGATCTATCTCTATAGATCTTGATTCCCAATATGTATGCAGCTTCACCTAGATCCTTCATGGAAAATTGGTTGCTCAAATATGCTTTCACGCTTTTCATAAGATCCACATCGTTTCCCATGAGTAATATGGCATCCACATATACTACTAAGAAAACAACTGAGCTCGCACTCGCTTTGTTGTAAACACAAAACTCTTGTTGATTTTGGACAAATCCAAAACTCTTGATCACTTGATCAAAACGTTGGTTCTATCTCCGAGATGCTTGCTTCAATCCATAAATGGACCGTTGAAGCTTGCATACCTTTCCAGCATCCTTAGGATCAACAAAACCTTCCGGTTGCATCATATACAACTCTTCATTAATGAGACCATTGAGGCATGCGGTCTTGAGATCCATCTGCCAAATTTCATAGTTGAAATGTGCAGCAATTGCTATTAGAATCTAGATAGCCTTAAGCATCACTACAGGAGAATATGTCTCATCGTAGTCAACTCCTTGAATTTGTCGAAAACCCTTTGCGACAAGTCGTGCTTTGTGAATGGTCACATTGACATTCGCATCTGTCTTTTTCTTAAAGATCCATTTATTTTCCACGGCCTTGCGGCCTTCTAGAAGATCTACCAAGGTACAAACTTGGTTCTCATGCATGGATCCTATTTCAGATTTCATGGCTTCCAGCCATTTCTCGGAGTCAGCACTATCCATAGCCTCTTTGTAGTTTGCAGGTTCTTCTTGTTCATCCAGGATGACAGACATTGCAAGGCTACTGTACCAATTAGGAGTGGCACGAACTCTTGTAGACCTATGAACCTCAGGAGTCTCGACGTCATTGTTTTGATCATCATCAATGGGCTCTTCCTCCATGTTGGAGAGCGATTTCGGAATAGCTTCCGTTGCGCTACTCGGAATTTGGAGAGAAGGGTCAACAATTTCATCTAACTCAATTTTCCTTCCATTCACTCCTTTTTCAAGAAACTCTTTCTTGAGAAAGGTGCCGGTTTTTGCGACAAACGTTTTGCCTTCGGCTTGGTTGTAGAAAGTATACCCAACAGTTTCCCTTGGGTATCCCACAAAGCTACATTTTTCTGATTTGGGTTCGGGTTTGTTAGGTTGCAGTTTCTTAACGTAAGCCTAACAACCCCAAACTTTGAGAAATGACAACAATGGCTTCTTGCCATGCCATATCTCATATGGGGTTGTCTCCACGGATTTGGATGGTGCTCGGTTTAAAATAAAAGCGGCGGTTTATAACGCGTATCCCCAGAAAGACACAGACAAGTCAGTTAAAGACATCATGGATCGCACACTATCTAATAGGGTTCGGTTACGATGTTCCGACACACCATTACGCTGTGGTGTTCCGGCTGGCGTAAGCTGTGGGACAATCCCACAGTCCTTCAAGTGCATGTTAAACTCATAACTCAAATACTCGCCTCCTTGATCCGGTCGAAGGTGCTTGATTTTCTTTTTAAGTTGATTCTCTACTTCTTTCTAAAATTCCTTGAACTTTTCAAAGGTTTCAGACTTGTGCTTCATTAAGTAGATATATCCATATCTGCTTAAGTCGTCAGTAAAGGTAACAAAGTAACGATAACCATTGCGTGTTGAGACACTCATTGGTCCACATACATCTGTATGTATGATTCCTAGTAGGTCTACAGCTCTCTCCACTATCCCGGAGAATGGTGTCCTAGTCATCTTGCCCATGAGGCACGGCTCACATGTATCAAGGGATTCGAAATCCAATGATCCAAGAAGCCCTTCTGAATGAAGCTTCTTCATGCGCTTTACGCCAATGTGACCAAGACGGTAATGTCACATGAACATGGAATTATCATCACTATGCTTACAACGTTTAGCATCAACACTATGGATGTGTGTATTACAATCAAGATCAAGTAAGAATAAACCATCACAAACAGGAGCATGAACATAGAAAACATCATTCATATAAATTGAACAACCATTTTTTCCTGATTTAAATGAATAACGATCTTGCAACAAGCAAGACCCACTCACAATATTCATACTCAATGCGGGTACATAGTAGCATTTATTCAAAACCAATATTAATCCTGACGGTAGACAGAGATGCAGGGTGCCGACGGCCATCACTTCGACTCTCGAACCATTTCCGACGCACATCGTCACCTCGTCCTTCCTCACGCGCATTCTATTCTGCAGATCCTGCTGAGAGTTACAAATGTGAGCAATAGATCCGGTATCAAATACCTAGGTGTTACTCCTAGCGCTTGTAAGGAATACATCAATAACATGTATATCATATATACCTTTGTCCTTGGCGGCTATCTTGCCGGCTTGCTTGTCTTCAAGGTACTTGGGACACTTGCGTTTCCAGTGCCCATCCCCTTTGCAGTAGTAGCACATCATGCCGGGCCTAGGGCCAGGCTTGGCAGTCTTGGAGGTGCTGGCAACAATCTTGCCATCCCTCTTAGATTTCTTACCCTTGTCTTTCCCCTTTTGCCCTGGCTTCTTGAAGTTGGTGGTCTTGTTTACCATCAACACCGTGTGCTCCTTCTTGATTTTAACCTCATCAGTTTTGAGCATGGCGAACACCTCAGCAAGGGTCTTGGTCATCCCTTGCATGTTGTAGTTCATCACAAAGCTCTTGTAGCTAGGGGGCAGCGAGTGCAACACCCTATCAATTGCGAGCTCCTCCGGGATTTTGCAATCCAGGGGATTCAAACGCTTAACGTAGCCAGACATTTTGACCACGTGCTCACTAATACTACTGTGCTCTTCCATTTTAGCAGAGAAGAAGAGCTCGAAAGCATCATACCTCTCTGCACGAGTCTGTGGAGCAAAGATGGCCTTGATATCCTCAATTATCTCATAAGCATTCATCTTCTCAAGACGCTTTTGAAGCTCTGGCTCCATGGCATAGAGCATTCCACTCTGGATGAGGGAGAAATCGACGGCCTTGGACTGCTAGACATTCTTTTTGTCCTCGGAGGCGGAATCTGCAGGCTTAGCCGGAAGCTCAGCCTCGATGACATAAGTCAACTTGTAGGGGACTAGGAGGATCCTAAGATTGCGGAACCATGCGGTGAAGTTGGTTCCATCAGTTTTCAGCTTGTCCTTCTCGAGGAAAGTGCTAAGGTTGAAGGTGGGTGGGCGAGACATCTACAAAGGATTTGCAAAGTCTTTAGACATATTCATAATAATGAGTTCAAGTTTTAACTAAAGGAACTCCCACTTAAACGAACATCCCTCTACTCGTTTAGTGATCACATGATCCCAATCCCCTGCACCTCCCCCGATCGTCATGGCCATCAGTGCAGCATCATGGGTGGACATTCCCTAATGTCGATCACATCAACTATGTGATTCATGCTTGACCTTTCGGTCTCCTGTATTTCGAGGCCACGTTTCTCTAACATGCTAGGCTCGCCAGCCTAACTTGTGTGTATTCGTAGTGCAGCATGGCTTACACCCACTGTATGCGAACGTAGATATGTCTGATCCCTACTCATCATAGGGCGCCTCATACCGAAGAACTTTCTTGGTGGTGCACACACAAGGGGAATATGATTACTGGGATACTGTGAGGGATTATCTCATTATGCTACCGTCTAATATAAGTATACCAGCATAATAAGTAATACTTCAAAAGTAAAGTGTTATGGCATGGTTGTAGCATTAGGATCATCATCAATAGCTTCAATGAAAGTTTCATAAACTTGTCACTGCCATGTTATAATACTTGCCCCTATGCAATAATAAAGATAGACGCTTTTATAATATCTATTGCATGTTTTACGCGGCTTTAGGGTTTTCGCAGTAGAACCCCTTCCCACCTATGAACGTCGAGCCACAACACGGATTCAATGATTGCCGTTCTTCTTCCCTTTTCAGGGCCCTCCAATGTCAATGCCATATCAACTACTGTAGAGATACAAACACCCCCCTAAGCCACTTTGATTCGTGGACCAGTCTCGTGAATCACCACGTGAGGTTGGTTGGGGGCCGCTTCATCAAACAGTGTCGTGATATGAACAATAACATTAAGGAGGGTAACAACTAGAGAATCAATGCCCACATATTGTTATGTGTTCTATCCGTACGACATGTCTACGCATAAACCTGGCTCTAATACCATTGTAGGGTTCCGTAGCAGAAAACAAAAAAATTCTATCTACTCGAACACTAATACCAGGATCTATACTATGTAGACATAAGTAACAGAGAAGGGATACGGTATTCATACCTTTGAAGACCGAGGCACGCCTTACGCAAGAAGGCGTATATTGATGAATACGAGCAGCACCCCAAGTGTGGTGCCTCTGAAGTTCGTCACACGTCCAATGTAGGAGACGTCAACCGGACTTCGATCTAGCCGAGCAGCGAAAGAAGTAGATGCCGGATCGCAGATCACACGACGGTGGTGTGAAGGTGGAGAACTCACCCACGAGGTCCTCCCCAATATTACGGAGAATTCCTCAATGGACGAGAGAGAGAGAATGAGAGGGAATGGGGTGATTCCAAAGGGGGAGGGGAGACCCCTATATAAAGTGGGAGGGGGTGCACCACCCAGGGGCCAGGCGGTGTGGGACTAAAACCCACACCCACCAGCCACCTAGGGGCAGCTTCCGGCCCTAGGTGGGCCCCATTGGGGCGGCCCACCAAGCCTAGGCCGGCTAGCCCCCACTCCCTAGGCGCCATGCCCTATTGGGCCTTCTTTTGGGTGAGGCCCATTAGCATTAAGATGCCTTTAATAATAATATATATTTAATATTAATTCTCTAATTAACATTCAAATACACATATTATATTATTCTTTCACTCCGGAACATCTTCCGGCCCCCTTCCGATCTCCATCGGATGTTACCCGAAACTATTCCGGTTTCTCTTTCTCTATTTCTCATACGATACCTCATCTACCCTAAGCATCCCTACCCTTAAGCGTGACATCTTTCGGTTCGGAAACACTCCGGACATGATCGAGCCTGCTTTCACATCAATGATCAACAGAGGGACCTGGATGGCCATGTGATCCCCGTGCGTTTCACGAATATAATCGCTCGAACCGTGAGATAGTCGTTCCCCGTTCCCTTTGTCATATGATACCTAATTCATTCGAGACTTGATCTTCGGTATCACCATACCTTAGTTTGGTCTCGTTACCAATGAACTCGTTTACTCGTTCTTGTATCGTTGCATTCCGTGACCAAGTCACATGCTTGCAAGCTTCATTAATGCAACGTCACCGAGATGGCCACATGTATATGTCTGTTACATGGACTAGACAAATCCTGGTCTTGATATGTACTCCTATACGCATCCCTTCGGAAAACCTGAGTGGCACCTTTTGATCACCCTGTTACGAGATGATTCTTGATAACCATCTAAGCTTCTTCCAGAATGGTGATTTGCATTACCTCACAGTCAAAGGATCAGGTTGCGAGGTTCTCTGTGTTTTATCATCAATGGTGAACTTTGTAACTAGATCTCATTCAAGATATAACGGTCGGATGTTTGTCTATCATGTTATTCAACTAATAACATGACCCCATTGTCAATTGGCATAAATGCCCATGATCTTGAAACTCAGATCATCCTCATGACCAATGAACTAGTTTGCTAGAGGTAACTAGAGACACGGTTTATTTACATGCCACACGTGTATTAACGTTCCGTATTAACACAGTTATAGCACAGTATGAAACGTATTATGAACATATAGGAGATATATCAAATAATACACTTTATTATTTGCCTCTAGGGCATAACTCCTTCAGTCTCCCACTTGCACTAGAGTATAAACAAAACTAGTTTACAATAGGCAAGAACCTAACACCAATGGAATCTCGGTGTTGTTCGTGCTTTTCTTGATGGAGAGCTTTAGTCAAAGGATCTGCCATATTCAGTTCCGTATCTACCTTGCAAATCTTGACTTCACCTTCGTCAACGTTCTGTCGGATGACGTGAAATCTAAGCTTGATGTGTTGGGCTGTGGAATGAGTTCTTGGTTCCCATGCATTTGAAATAGCTCCCGTGTTATCACAATAGATTGTCACGGGGTCTTGCACATTGGGAAAAAGTCCCAGTTTGATGACGAAATTCCTTAGCCAAACAGCTTCATTTGCTGCATCGGCCATATCAATGTATTCAGACTACATTGAAGATTGCGCCACCACTGGATGCTTCTTACTCTTCCAACTTACGGCCCCACCATTCACTAGGAACATAAATCCTGTTTGAGACTTCAAGTCATCATGATCTGAGTTCCAGCTCGCATCCACGTAACCCGTTACGTTTAGAGCTTCATCATTTCCTCCATAGATTAGGAACATATACTTTGTTCTTCTCAGATACTTTAGGATATTATTTATAGCTGTCCAGTGATCCGGTCCTGGATTACTTTGGTATCGGCTCGTCAAACTTAGAGCCAATGCCACATCAGGTCATGTACTTAACATTACATACATGATAGATCATATGGCCGAGGCATAGGGGATGTAAGACATCTTTTCTCTATCATCATCTGTTACAGGACATTGAGTCATACTCATTTTGCAATTCTTCATCATGGGTGTAAAACCCCTTTTGGTGTTTTCCATTTTGAACCCCTTTCCTGGATTACTCATTTTGCAATGGGTGTTTTCCATTTTGTCAATTGGCATAAATGCCCATGATCTTGAAACTCAGATCATCCTCATGACCAATGAACTAGTTCGCTAGAGGTAACTAGAGACACAGTTTGTTTACATACCACATGTGTATTAATGTTTCGTATTAACATAGTTATAGCACAGTATGAAATGTATTATGAACATATAGGAGATATATCAAATAATACACTTTATTATTTGCCTCTAGGGCATAACTCCTTCAGTATAGTGGACTATGCCTTGAACTGCAAGTTTGTTGCATTCTAGCTTTACACAAAGCCTTGACCAATACTGGGTTGTCGTGGGACTTCCCCTCGGGTGGAGCTTATGCGTCATACTCCATAGCCTTTCATGAGTTTATTAGAGAGCACCCAACTCTCATAGACTGCGACGTTTAACAGTTAGACTCATATAGGTGTGTTCTTCAAAAGATGTTCTGCAGGACAACATCTCTGCTTAAACTAAGCCACTTAGAGCACATTAAGATAAAACAACCTGCCATGCAGAATAGGAAAGTACTGCATCTTCACAAAGTGGTGATTAAAGTAGGGATACTTTCCTGTCAGTTAACCAACAGCTTGTCTCCCAATTCTAATTCATGGGATCTCCGATCACATAGAGTGGTTTACCACTGTGGAAAACTTATATTGTGGGTCTCATACCCATCTCCTTTGATGAATTTTCTATCACGTTACGTGATAGACCCTTTGTGAAGGGATCTGCCAGATTCTTAAATGTTTGGATATAATCCAACACGATAACTCCGGAGTTTCTCATTTTCCTGACAGATTTCAATCTCCTCTTCACATGTCTTGAGGACTCCATATTATCCTTAGAACTGTTCACTTTAACAATCACAGTTTGATTATCACAGTTCATTGGGATTGAGGGTATTGGTTTCTCAACCACAGGTAAGTCCATCAAGAGTTCATGAAGCCACTCTGCTTCAACAGTGGTTGTGTCTAATGTTGCGAGTTCTACTTCCATAGTTGACCTCGTTAAGATGGTCTGCTTGCAAGACTTCCAAGAAACAGCACCACCACCAAGTGTAAATATATATCCACTCATGGCCTTTATATCATCAGCATCAGATATCCAATTTGAATCACTATAGCCCTCCAGCATCCTTGGGTACCTAGTATAGTGAATGTCGTAGCTCGAAGTGCCTTTTAGATATCGCATGACTCTCTCAAGAGCTTGCCAATGATCATCTCCAGGATTTGAAACAAATCGACTGAGTTTGCTCACAGCAAAAGTGATGTCAGACCTCGTAGCGCTAGCTAAATACATAAGCGACCCAATAATATGAGAGTATGTCAATTGATCTCTAGTAGTGCCTCTATTCTTTCGAAGTAACATACTAGGATCATATGGTGTTGGAGAAGACTTGCAGTTGCTATACCCAAAGCGGCTCAAGATCTTTTCCACATAGTGAGACTGAAGCAGTGTGATCCCACCATTATCATCTCTCAATAGCTTGATGTTCAAAATAACATCAGCTACCCCTAGATCCTTCATCTCAAAAGACTGAGATAAGAAATCTTTGACTTCCTTAATCACATTAATATTGGTCCCAAAAATCAGTATGTCATCAACATACAAACATAGAATCACTCCCTCGCTCCCACCATAGCGATAGTACACACATTTGTCAGCTTTATTTACAGCAAAGCCTGTAGTGTTTAGGGTTCTCTCAAACTTCTCGTGCCACTACTTAGGTGCTTGTTTAAGGCCATATAAGGACTTCAACAACTTACACACTTTTCCTTCTTGGCCACTCACTACAAATCCATCTGGCTGATCCATATAAATTTCCTCGTCCAACTCTCCATTTAGGAAAGTCGTCTTAAGGTCCATTTGATGAACGAGAAGACCATGTGAGGCAGCCAAAGATAGTAGTACTCGAATGGTGGTCAATCTGGCTACAGGTGAGTAAGTATCAAAGAAGTCCCCGCCTTCTTTTTGGGTATAACCCTTGGCTACAAGTCTTGCCTTGTACTTCTCAATAGTACCATCAGGCCTAAGTTTCTTCTTAAACACCCATTTGCATCCTACAGGTTTGCACCCATAAGGACGATCAGTGATATCCCATGTTCCATTCGCTAAGATGGAAGCCACCTCACTATGAACGACTTCCTTCCAGTAGTCAGCATCAGAAGATGCATACGCTTCTGAAATAGAAGTAGGAGTATCATCCACAAGGTACACAATGAAATCATTACCAAAAGACTTTGTAGTCCTCTGTCTCTTAGTCCTCTCTTAGGAATTTCGTTATCATCCTCCTCAGGTTTTTCCGAGTGTTCAATAGGAATGGTATGTTCAGGAATTGTGGGTATTTCCTGATTCAATGAGTCAGGTATCTCCGGATTGATGATCTAGGTATATCCTTCATGGGAAAGATATCCTCAAAGAAAGTCACATCATTTGACTCCATGATTGTACCAACATGCATGTCTGGTACTCCAGATTTTACTATCAAGAATCTATAGCCGATGCTATGAAAAGCATATCCCAGAAAAACACAGTCCACGGTTTTTGGTCAACGTTTGCGCTTCTTTGGGATTGGCACATGAACCTTTGCCAAACAGCCCCAAGTTCACAAGTAAAAAAGATTTAATTTTTTCTTTTCCCATTCTTCAAATGGAGTAATCTCTTTGTTCTTAGTGGGAACTCGATTTAGGACATGACATGCAGTCAGTAATGCCTCCCCCCACCATTCCTTGGAGAGACCCGATGTGTCTAACATGGCGTTAATCAAATCTGTTAGAGTACGATTCTTTCTTTCGGCTATCCCGTTTGACTGGGGCGAGTAGGGAGGCATCCTCTCATGGATTATACCATGTTCTGCACAAAAAGAATCAAACTCGTTGGAAAAGTACTATCCACCACGATCAGACCTAAGCCTCTTAATCTTTCGATCAAGTTGGTTTTCCGCTTCAGCTTTATAGATTTTGAAGTAACTCAAAGCCTCATCTTTTGATTACAGAAGATACACATGACAATATCTCGTAGAGTCATTGATCAATATCATAAAATATTTCTTTCCACCTTTTGTCAACACACCATTCATCTCACAAAGATCTGAATGTATGAGCTCTAGTGGTGCCAAATTTCTCACCTCTGCAGTTGTATATGACTTGCAAGGTTGCTTCGCTTGCACACAAGCTTGACATTTAGATCCCTTCACAGTAGTGAATTTTGGGATTACATTCATTTTAGCTAATCTCGTCATGCAACCAAAATTAACATGACAAATACGTGAATGCGAGACATTTGATACAAGATCAGACGAAACATGATTCACAACTTTATTACACACATCTGATAGTGACAGGCGAAACAAGCCTCCACACTCATAGCCTTTACCAATGAATGTTCCAAACTTAGACAGTACAAATTTATTGGACTCAAACACAATCTTGTAGCCATCACGACATAGAAGTGATCCACTAACAAGATTCTTATTTATTAAGGGAACATGATGCACATTCTTCAGGCGCACGGTCTTTCTCGAAGTGAACTTCAGATCGACCGTACCAACACCATGAACAGAAGCATGTGAGTCGTTCCCCCATCAGCACGGACTGAGCCCCTCTAACCTGATATGAAGAAAACATGGAAACATCAGAACAAACATGTACATTAGCGCCCGTGTCAATCTACCAATCAGGAGAATGACATAATGAAAAAACAGTAGGTAATATACCATACACAACATCTTTCATCTCAATGTCGCTCATGACAACATTAGCAGTCTTGCTGCTTTTTCCATGTTGGCGCTTGTCAAAGCGGTTGGGGCAAGCAGGAGCCCAATGATCAGAATCACCGCACACATGACAAACACCTTTCTTCTTATCAGTCTTCTTCTTGAAACTATTAGACTATGAGGCTTTGTTCTTTCCATCGAACTTTCCTTTTCCATCAAACTTTCCTTGTTCTTGGACTTGTGAGACTGGAAGTTCTTTTTCTGTACCAGATTGGCACTTGAACCTCCCTTAGCACCTCGAGCACGTGTGTCTTTTGCTCTCGCCTTCTCTTCCACATCAAGAGTTCCAATGAGATCCGATACGGAAAACTCTTGTCTCCCGTGTCGTGCGGCGACCAGAGAGGAGATGCAAAGCTGCACCCTGATTCGGTCGCAATCCAGCCTGATTCGGTCGCTGCGATAATGGAACATGATCGAGAGTAGCGAGTGCGATTTCTGATTCATGGTGAATTACCGACAAACATGGCAAGGGCAGGACTACTTGGCAGTGTCAACAGGCATTGACGATGCACACTTCAAGCAGTTGGTTATTGTTGAGTAATAGAGCAGTTTTTCAAGAGATTTAACCATAGTAAAAGATAGATAAAACACATGCAGAATAATAGAAAAGGACCAGAAGATACGACAGACTATCTGAATATGAGAAACAAGACTAAGAAAGATGATATACATCACGGTAGAGGAACCGCCAGTGTTCCTGTTAGCGTTGGAACCATCGTCAGCCATGTTGTCGAGGAAAAAGTTGTTAATGTCGGGGAAGAAGTCGTCGTTGGGGAAGACGTCGGCGCAGTCGCTATCCGTGAAGGAGTCCGTGATGAAGCCAGTAGTCGCGGTGGTAGCGCTCCCAAAAAATCTTATCGCCCTTCTCCCGTACAGGACTCGAAGCAGCGGGGTCTCGAAGGCCTACTGTCCCAGCTCGCGGTGCACGCCACAAGACGGGATGGGGAAGATCTAAGCAGCTTAATGCTCTGAAACTAGAGGCGCAAGGTGTGTGCGTTGGCTCGAGGCATTCCCGCAACCCGTGGCGCACACGTCGTGACGAGGCGAGGCGAGGCGTGGCGAGGCGGGCGGCGGAGGAGGAGCGTGCATGTATATGTCTTTTCTCAAGCTCGTACAAGTGGTGGAAGAGCTCTTTATAAGCTGGTCCAACTTCCACTCAACTAGCAATGTGGGACTAAACTTTTGTCCCACCTCTTGCCTTGTATGAATGGGTCAAGTAGGCCTTTAGGATTTCAGGAATTGTTGAATAGTATAAATGGGCTGGGCCTTTATAATTCCAACAGTTATTGCTGACGTGTGAATTCTTATTGTTTGTCTCTCATGGTCTATGCGACAAGGCAGCGTTTTGATCATACAACTGCAGAAGCTCACAGGTTCTTCTTAATTTGTCAAGGGGATGAGCACTAGAGCAGGATAGCCCGATACCGTATGTTACTCTCCAAGCAGATGGAGGCAACAGCAGCATGCCAGCAAACAAGAGAAACGGTATCAGATTCACTTGGAACCTGAAAGAAATGTATAATACTCAAGGTTCACTCATGTATAAGGTTCACACTTCAGAAAAAACACAAGGTTCAGATCAACTTTTTATTTTGAGGGATCAGGTCCAGTTTCACTTAAAGGTACTGTTTCATGTTCCAATTTTTTAGGCCACAATTTTCCTGAAATCTAAAAATATTTCCATGCGCATGTATGGGAATTTCCTTTACCGCACCTGCCCACCATGTGCCGGTCAGTTTCTGGTGCATATTTTTGTTCCATCAGACTTTGGAGAAACCTCGGACATTATGTAGACAAACACATGGAAGGGATGGAACCTAAGCGACGTGCATTTGAACGCAATAGCGTCACATAAACGGAACCTAAAACTGATTCAAATTAAACTTGACACTTCATTTCGACAATTGTGCCCGACACATATCGTTCTGGTTACCTGTTACTGCTTGTCCGAAAATATAGCCTCTAGTGAATGACCGAGATTTAAAGTACTCCCTTTATTCCAAAATAAGTGACTTGAATTTGTCTAGATTCGCATGTATCTATATAGTAAAACGTGTCTAGATACATCCAAATCTAGACAAACTCCGTCACTTATTTTGGAACGGAGGAAGCATATAAACACACTAAAAAAAACTACCATTCCAAAAAGAAAAAAATACTACTCCTTGACTCATACCCAATGCAACCTCGTAAGCCTAACAACTGAAATATCTTTTCATTTTTTATCTTCTCCTTCTTTATAGTCAATGGTCTGTGTCGGTATGGATAACATTTGAGGTTTCCCACATCCCTCGGATTTTGGAGCACTAAACTCTATACCTATTAATAAAGTATGAAGTGTTTTTTATGGGTTCTGTTTTTTTTGACAATTTTATTTTATCCTATGATGAAACACAAAATTATTAGTAGAAATAATGTAATGGTTCAGAGAAAAAAAAAACCACGCCACGGGTCCAGCCGGAAGGCAAAGCTGGGCGCGAGCACGGAGCTGTATGCGGAGTTCACTTTGAAACACACTTACGCGCGTACGGCGAAGCTGGCGCCAGAGCACTACCCGTACGGCAGTCAGGGCTCAATGTCGGCGCGCACTACCTCGCCGCCAACTACAACGTCTGCCACTAAGCTACTACAAGTCGATCAAGAATCGATGCAACAGGCGTTGGTGTGTATGCGGAGGGTTGAAAAGGCTCAGCTAATACAGTACTTCTCATCCCGCCTGTGGCCAAGGATACGAGCAGCCGCCTTTGCCCTTCTGCTATGCGGGAGCCACTGCCGGCCTGCCGGGTATGCGGTCGCCGATCAGGCGCTCAACCCAATACCTAAGGTTATTCTTCTTTTCCATTCATCCATCGGCGGCAGAGGTGAACCACACGTGAAGCCATCAATCAACTATTTAATCAAGAGAGGGACAAAGAGACGCACTCAGGCAGAGCAAGCAACGTGCAAGGATCCATGTTGATCACACTCTACGGTTGCAATCCAAATAGTCCATACTTCACATTATGTTTTCTTCGCCTAAAGGCCCCTGTCATTAAAAGAACCAAACGACATTACAAAGAATCTAAAAAAAATGAAAATTACATCGAAAATCTTGAGATACTCTTCATCTTCAACCTCCAGACCGTGTCTATGGCGTGCTGCCGCTGTGGCTTCTTCCTGAGCCGGCGTGACGTTGTTGTTACGGACATGAAGTCACCAAACGGGTCTAGAAGACCACATCCGTTCCGGAGTAGAAGAGGAAGAAGGAACCACCGTTGGAGCTCCATAACGATCCGGAGATCCACATAGCCAAAAGAAGCCTTCGAGAAGCACAGCATTCCCACAAACTTCTCGACATCGCTATCGAGATGGGGCTGAAGCCGGGGAGACCTTATTAAAAGAGGCACTGCCGCCACCATCTGAGCGCCACCCCAAAAAATTGAACCCTAATAGCAGAAAATGGAGCCCTCCCATCGACGGAGGTTGAAATTCGCACCTTCTCCATGGCCTGAAGGCCACATAGGCGAGGCTGATCGCCAGCGGCGCCGACGGGAGGCATGAAGCCCTATCGCCTGGGTAGAGACCTCGCGGGACGGGAAAAACAATTTCACAATAAGTTGGTCCAGGTAGAATGTACATTCAGCGTAATGTGCTCCGTTGATAAGAAATAGATTTCCATTAGTAAAATTTTCAAAGATCTAAAACATACTAAAAATTAACCCGTAGCAATCGCACGGGCACTTCTGCTAGTAAATTCTTATAATTGAATTCACGCCTAACAAATATAGTAGAATTCGTGTCCAGAGCTTTGGTTCTTAATTTGTTTTCTCTAAATATTTATAGTTAGGTCAAGTAATCTACGCGGTATCTACTACATGTGAATGCATCATACCAAAATAATAATAAGTACCGAGTAGGCCATATGTGCTACCATTATTTATTATTTGTTGATCCGTTGCAACATGAGGATTCGATTTACCACTATTTAATAAGAAAAAATGTTGACAATGACATTTTCCATACTTTCGAGGAATTGATTTGATTTGATTTTCAAGGATTTTATATTATCATAAGGTTTTGGAAGTGGTGGAGACTCCAACATAATCGACTGACATAGGATTTAAGGCGATGTTGGTAGTGAACAAACACTCTTGTGGAAAATTTTAAAAAAATTATATTCATTATGTTTGAATCTCAAAATCCCATAGCAACGCACGAGTATTCATCTAGTGTTATCGTATTTGAGACAAACATTTAAGATGTGTCATGCCTAAATTTGGTATGACATTACGAGCCGCAATTGTTGGCTTAATCTTTCTTTACAATAACCTTTTATGTCTTAATCTTTCATTACAATAACGTTCTGTGTTATGTGACACAAGATTGGTGGCGATAGTTCACTCCTTCTGTTGTACTAACCGTTCGCTCAAGATTGAAGTACAACGGGTTATGTGTTCAACAAAATTTAGCGGCAGGCTCAAAACGTGGCGACAACGTTGGCTGGTTTCTTTTATAGTATATACACTTTTAGTCTCACATCTTGCATCCTGGGAGCATTTTAATCCATTTTAATCGAATTTTTGCGATTTTAACCAAATTCGTTCACCTATGACGTCACAATTTTTTCAAAAGAACCCCTATATATTTTTCTCTAACATTGGTGTTCTTAGCACGGACTGACTAACGGATCCAACTGTCAGTAGACATACAAGTACAAATATAAAAATAGTTAGAATTCCAAGCCTGAAAGGGAATTGAACTCAATACCTTTGAGAAAGTGCAAACCTGCACAAGCAAATACACCAAGAGATCCTATTGTTTAAACACGAGGAGCGTAATTCTTTATATACGACTGAAAGCACACACTCACGTAAAAATACAAGTATAAAAACACTTTCAAAATATATGTACATGTGAGCAATAAAGTAGACTGATTTGTATTGTGGCTTAAAAAAGACTCTGACAGGATTTGAAGGTGCATAGTTTGCACACCTATAGATCTGTAATTTTGGATTAAAAATTTATATCGCCGCCACAGCCATGACCTTCACCGGCAGCGGCTGCGTGAGGCCGCACTTTGTGTTGGACCCGATGCTGCTGCAGGGCTACACCATCCCCATGGCAGACATGGCGTGCCTGCTGGCCGAGCGTGGCGTGCAGGCACCACGGCAGTGAACGCCGCCAGGTTGGAGGGCTTCATCGCCGACGTGGCGGCAGGGGGCCTAGCGGTCTAGCTCGTGGAGCTCCGGTTCCTGGCCGCCGAGTTCGGCCTACCTGACAGTGCGAGAACATGGACCTGTGCCTCGCTCCGGGAGCCACTCAAGGCACACCTCCGACACTCGCCTCCATGCTGCCAATCGCTGATAAAGCCGCTGACGGCCACTTTTATGTAGCCTAGAATACAAACTATTTTGGATTAAAAATTTATATATATTTTGGAATATCTCACAACTTTAGAACAATATTTTTAACTGTCTAATATAAAAGCTTACATATAGCTCAGATGTGTACACTCAGTCAATTAAGTTTCACTTCACTCTCGTGTGTGCGCGCTCTAGTATACATAATTTTCTTTCCATGTTTCATGTGTTGAGCCAGCAAGAGCTAGCTAACCTGTTGCCTGGTTACCTTTTCTTTAGGTGCTTCATGTTGTGTAGCTGAGCTAGGACGTATTAGCCTAAACATAATATATGTTGGATAATTAGGCACAATTTCCGTGATTAATTTCAGAATATTAAACATGATAATACCAGCTACTCGCACATGTAACTCGAACATACTAGAAGTACTAAACAACAAGATGAACGGAAACAGGCAGCAGCTAAACATGTACTCGCAGAACATGATTAATAAGCAGACAGCAGCACGTCGCACGTACCGTTCGATTGCAGTAATCGCAGCAGTAGCCTTGGAGAAGATTGGTCGAAGCAGACGGCGGCGAAGACGACGATAGGCAACATCGCCCGACTTGGATGGAAGACGAGCCGTGATGCAGAACTTGAGCAGTCGCGCAGGACGCTTCCCAAAAACCTTATTCGCCCTCTCCCGTACAGGATCGCAAAGGCGAGTGGTTCCGGAGACCTGCTCTCCCGTCCGCCGGTGCACGCCGGCAAGCGGGATGGAGTAGACTACGGTGGCGGCGCAAGCAGAGAGGTTGGCAAACCCTAGATTGGTTTTCGGTATATGCGTGGTGGAAGCCGCACTGGAGTTTATATAGAGCGGCTCGGAAATCCCGCATACACGTTGCGCATGTTCGGGTCGGTTACAGATCCGGGAGCGACCCGAATAAGCTAACTATTGACACGTCTGTCAAAACCGCACAAGTTTTCCCAAGCAGCAAAAATAAAACTCGGCTCGGCGAGATTCCCGCAACCCGCAACCCGCAACCCGACGAGACGAGACGAGCGGGCGTGCGAGCGGCGGCGTCGTCGGAAGAGGAGCGCGCGTGTAGTTCTCCTCTTCTCACTCACTTTACTAAGTGGTGAACCACTCCACCTTATAAGGTTGTGTAACTCTCCTCCAACTTTCCATGTGGGACTAAACTTTAGCTCCTACTCTACTCATATGTGAGCTACCACCAAATTGGGCCAAATCACACATGGGCTTCCACACACATGGGATTTGAGATTTAGGGAAAATCTGAAATATATATGGTCTTATTTATTCAGCCCATTATTTCTAACAATCCCCCACCAGATCTCAAATGCCCATTTGAAGATTTGCCAATTCTCGCTACTTGTTTATATACCAGTGTTTCAGCAGAGACTGTTAAGTTGAACTTCCGCCTAGAACCTTGAGCTACGTCTATCAGCAACTTGAACAATGGACGAACCTTGAATTGCAAGTTTGGTGCTTTTAGATTTCACACAAAGTCATAACTAGTACCTGGCTGCCAGTAGCCTACCCCGCGGGTGTAGCATATGCGTCATACTACTTGGTATCTTCATGAGTTTACTAGAGATCACCCAAATCTTATAGATTGCGACATTTAACAATCGGAATTCGTATAGGTGTGTTCTTTCAAGAATGCTCTGTAGGACGGCATCTTTGCTAATCATAGCCAACAGAAACACATTAAGGCATGTTGCCAACCTGCCTTATAGCTTTTGAGAGTTGTACATCTTCACATAGAGAGGGTTGTCTAATACTCTCCTCCGTCACACCACTAGCTTATTTTTCCCAGGTCCTAATTCACGGGATCTCCGATCAAAAAGGTTGGGTTACCACTACTGTGTAACATCCATGGGTCTCAAACCCATCTTTCTCGATGCACTTTCTATCACGTTTCGTGATAGTCCCTTTGTAAAGGGATCTGCCAGGTTTTTGTCAGTTTGAATATACGTAACAGTAATTACTCCGGAGTTTCTCAATTTTTGACAGACTTCAAACGTCTCTTGACGTGTCTTGATGACTTCGCATTATCCTTAGAATTGTTCACTTTGACAATAACAGTTTGATTATCACAATTCAAGAGGATGGCCGATATAGGTTTCTCAACCACCGGCAAGTCCATCAAGAGTTCACGCAGCCATTCTGACTCTACAGTGGCTGTGTCTAAAGCAGCAAGTTTTGCTTCCATAGTCGACCTTGTCAATATGGTTTGTTTGCAAGATCTTCATGATACCGCGCCACCTCCAAAGGTAAATACATACCCTCTAGTGGCGTAGAGTTCATCTACATCCGAGATCCAGTTCGCATCACTATATCCTTCGAGCACCGCTGGATGCCCCGAATAGTGTATCCCATAACTCATTGTACCACATAGATAGCGCATGACCCTTTCAAGTGCACACCAATGTTCAGTACCCGAGTTAGACATGAACCTACTCAACTTGCTCATAGCAAAAGAGATGTCGGGTCTTGTCGCGCTAGCTAAGTACATAAGTGAGCCAACGATTTGAGAGTATCTCAATTGTTCTTTCGGCTCTTTCTTGTTTTTCTGTAATGTCACACTGGGATCATAAGGTGTTGGGGAAGACTTGCCATCAACGAAACCGAAACGGCTCAAGATCTTCTCAACATAGTGTGATTGCGTCAAAGTAATCCCACTCTCGTGCTTAATCAGCTTGATATTCAAAATAACATCAGCTTCTCCCAGATCTTTCATATCAAAGCTCTTTGACAGAAAGGACTTAACTTCATTTATCACATTCATGTTTGTACCAAAGATAAGGATATCATCCACGTACAAACATAATATAACACCTTCGCCCCCACCATGGCGATAGTAGACGCACTTGTCAGCCTCATTAACGACAAAGCCAACAGAAGTTAATGTTCTGTCAAACTTCTCATGCCATTGCTTAGGTGCTTTCTTCAGGCCATATAAAGATTTTAACAACTTGCACACCTTTCTCTCTTCACCTTTTACCACAAACCCATCAGGCTGATCCATATAGATCTCCTCTTCCAACTCTCCATTGAGGAAAGTTGTCTTAACGTCCATTTGATGAACGATAAGAACATAAGAAGCAGCCAGGGATAGTAGTACTCGAATGGTGGTCAGTCTAGCAACAGGTGAATAAGTGTCAAAGTAATCTTCACCTTCTCTCTGGGTGTAGCCTTTTGCTACAAGCCGAGCCTTGTACTTTTCAATAGTACCATCAGGCCTTAGCTTCTTCTTGAACACCCACTTGCAACCCACAGGCTTACAGCCATGGGGTCGTTCTGATAGTTCCCAAGTTCCATTAGAAAGAATCAAGTCCATCTCATTATGAACAGCTTCTTTCTAATCATCTGCATCAGGAGATGCATATGCCTCTGCAATGGAAGTGGGAGTATCATCCACAAGGTACACAATGAAATCATCTCCAAAGGATTTTGCAACCCTCTGTCTCTTACTCCGTGTAGGATCTTCATTGTCATTCTTCTCTAGGACTTCTTCCTCACGTGGTTGCTCAAAATTCTCACTAGATGCACTAGTTTCAGGAAGTATTTCAGAAGAAATTCTAGCAGTGCTATGCATATCTTTCATAGGAAATATATTCTCAAAGAATGTTGCATCACGAGATTCCATTATAGTATCAACATGCATATTAGGAACCTCAGATTTAACTACTAAAAATCTATAGCCTACACTCCACGGAGCATATCCTAGAAAGATGCAATCCACTGTCTTTGGTCCAAGTTTGCGTTTCTTAGGAATCGGTATGTTGACCTTAGCCAAACACCCCCAAGTGCGCAAGTAAGAAAGTGATGGTTTTCTCCCAGCCCACTCCTCATAAGGGGTTTTATCTTTATTCTTGTTAGGAACTCTATTTAGGACATGACACACTGTCAACAAGGCCTCCCCCAACCATGCCTTAGATAAACTAGCGGTGGCTAACATGGAATTCACCAAGTCAGTCAGCGTGCGGTTTTTCCTCTCGGCAACCCCGTTTGATTGAGGCGAGTAGGGAGGCGTCCTTTCATGAATAATGCCATGTTCCTCACAGAATTCAGCGAAGATTTTGGGGAAATGTTCACCACCACGATCCGACCTAAGACGTTTGATCTTTCTCTCTAGTTGATTTTCAACTTCGGCTTTATAAATTTTAAAGTAGTCTAAAGCTTTATCTTTTGTGCGCAACAAATAAACATAGCAGTATCAAGTCATGAAATATCTCTTTTCACCTTTTGTCAACACACCATTCATCTCACAAAGATCAGAATGTATGAGCTCCAGAGGTGCCAAGTTTCTCTCCTCGGCTGCCTTGTGAGGCTTTCGAGGTTGCTTTGATTGCACACAACTATGGCACTTGGAACCTTTGGCAATAGTGAAATTCGGAAATTCGGAATTAAACTCATATTGGACAACTTGGACATCAAACCAAAATTAATGTGACATAAACAAGAATGCCAAACACTGGTATCATCATTAACACCGCCACAAATATGGTTTACAGACTTATTACAAAAATCTGAAAGTGAAAAGCGGAACAACCCTCCGCACTCATATCCTTTACCAATAAATTGTCCATGTCTCGACACAATGACTTTATTAGACTCAAAAACAACCTTAAACCCATCTCTACATAGAAGGGAGCCGCTAACGAGATTCTTGTTCATGGAAGGGACATGTTGCACGTTCTTTAGCTGCACGATCTTTTCTGAAGTGAACTTCAGATCCACCGTGCCAACACCATGAACAGAAGCATGTGACCCATCCCCATTAGGACGGATGAATCCCGAGCGACCTGATAAGAAGTGAACATAGAGATGTCAGCACACACATGAATATTAGCACCCGTATCAATCCACCAACATGGTGATTGAAAAACTGAAAGAACAGTAAAAAGATTACCATACCCATCAGCATTGCTAGCAGTCACGATGTTGACAGTCTTCCCCTTTTTCCCTTTACGATCTGCACGTTCTGGGCAGTGCTTGGAAAAGTGCCCGAGCTCTCCACAGGTAAAGCAACCTAGCTCGTCCTTGTTCGGCTTCTTCTTCTTATTGAAGGTTGTAGTCTTTTCAGGCTTGTTGAAGGAGGGCTTATAGTTCCCTTTGTTCTTGCCGAAGGTCCTCTTCTGCACCATGTTGGCGCTAGACTGACCCTCGCCTCCTTTATCAGCAGTGTCCTTAGCCCGAGCCTTCTCCTCAACATCAAGAGACGCTATCAGGTTTTCAACCGATATCTCTTGTCTCTTATACTTGAGAGTTGTGGTGAAATTCCTCCATAAAGAAGGCAACTTTGCAATGATGCACCCAGCCACAAACTTGTCAGGTAAGTTACACTTAAGGATTTCAAGCTCCTTGGCAAAGCACTGTATCTCATGAGCTTGTTCGACTACATAACGATTGTTAACCATCCTGTAATCATTAAAGTTCTCCATGATGTACAGTTCACTACCAGCATCTGTTACACCGAACTTAGCGTTCAGTGCCTCCTAGAGCTCTTTGCCATCTTTGAAGTGCATGTACACATCAAACAACTTGTTGTCAAGAACACTCAGAACGCATCCCACAAAGGCAAGATTGGTTTCCTTGAACTTGTTCTGATCTTGTTCAGATATAGTTCCTTCAGGTAAACCCTCACTAGCCTCGAATACTTTTAGATTTTGCAGCCACATAGTGGTCTTATACTGCCACCTCTTAAAGTGAACACTGGTAAACTTTTCCGGCTTCATCGCATCGGCCAAGTGTCCCATGTTTATCTCGGAAAATTGCCTATAATAAGGTTTTTGGATTGTTGGATAATTAGGCACAATTTTCGTGATTAATTTTAGAATATTAAACATGATAATACCAGCT
Organism: Avena sativa; assembly: GCA_916181665.1. Taxonomy (NCBI): domain Eukaryota; kingdom Viridiplantae; phylum Streptophyta; class Magnoliopsida; order Poales; family Poaceae; genus Avena; species Avena sativa. The sequence continues at coordinate 427,455,014 of OV702290.1, forward strand.
ACTCGCACATGTAACTCAAACATACTAGAAGTACTAAACAACAAGATGAACGGAAACAGGCAGTAGCTAAACATGTACTCGCAGAACATGATTAATAACCAGACAGCATCACGTCGCACGTACCGCTCGATTGCAGTAATCGCAGCAGTAGCCTTGGGGAAGATTGGTCGAAGCAGACGGCGGCAAAGACGACGATAGGCAACACCGCCCGACTTGGATGGAAGACGAGCCGTGATGCAGAACTTGAGCAGTCGCGCAGGACGCTTTCCAAAAACCTTATTCGCCCTCTCCCGTACAGGATCGCAAAGGCGAGTGGTTCCGGAGACCTTCTCTCCCGTCCGCCGGTGCACGCCGGCAAGCGGGATAGAGTAGACTACGGTGGCGGCGCAAGCAGAGAGGTTGGCAAACCCTAGATTGGTTTTCGGTATATGCGTGGTGGAAGCCGCACTGGAGTTTATATAGAGTGGCTCGGGAATCCCGCATAGGGCACGTCGTGGACCAAGCCCACGTTGCGCACGTTCGGGTCGGTTACAGATAGCCCACGATCCGGGAGCGACCCGAATAAGCTCCCAAGCAGCAAAAATAAAGCTGCGAGAGGCGGCGTGCGGGCGGGCGTGCAGATCGTAAGGACACCATTCATCACGTTCTGAAGCACACCAAATACTCACTCCACATCTTTCCTAGCGGCCTCTTGCTCTTTCGCAAACCTCTTGTATTTCTCATCTCCAGGATTGCAGATCGAAGATTTTGAGGAAATATTCACCACCACGATCCGACCTAAGACGTTTGATCTTTCTCCCTAGTTGATTTTCAACTTCGACTTTATAAATTTTAAAGTAGTCTAAAGCTTCATCTTTTATGCGCAACAAATAAACATAGCAGTATCTAGTCGTATCATCAATCAAAGTCATGAAATATCTCTTTTCACCTTTTTTCAACACACCATTCATCTCACAAAGATCAGAATGTATGATCTCTAGAGATGCCAAGTTTCTCTCCTCGGCTGCCTTGTGAGGCTTTCGAGGTTGCTTTGATTGCACACAACTATGGCACTTGGAACCTTTGGCAATAGTGAAATTCGGAATTAAACTCATATTGGACAACTTGGACATCAAACCAAAATTAATGTGACATAAACGAGAATGCCAAACACTGGTATCATCATTAACACCGCCACAAATATGGTTTACGGACTTATTACAAAAATCTAAAAGTGAAAAGCGGAATAACCCTCCGCACTCATATCCTTTACCAATAAATTGCCCATGTCTCGACACAATGACTTTATTAGACTCAAAAACAACCTTAAACCCATCTGTGCATAGAAGGGAGCTGCTAACGAGATTCTTGTTCATGGAAGGGACATGCTGCACGTTCTTTAGCTGCACGATCTTTCCCGAAGTGAACTTCAGATCCACCGTGCCAACACCATGAACAGAAGCATGTGACCCATTCCTCATTAGGACGGATGAATCCTGAGTGACCTGATAAGAAGTGAACATAGAGATGTCAGCACACACATGAATATTAGCACCTGTATCAATCCACCAATATGGTGATTGAAAAACTGAAAGAACAGTAAAAAGATTACCATACCCATTAGCATTGCTAGCAGTCACGATGTTGACAGTCTTCCCCTTTTTTCCTTTACGATCTACACGTGACGAGACGGGCGGGCGGGCGGACGGGCGAGCGGCGTCGTCGTCGGAGGAGCGTGCGTGTAGTTCTCCTCTTCTCACTCACTTTACTAAGTGGTGAACCACTCCACCTTATAAGGTGGTGTAACTCTCCTCCAACTTTTCATGTGAGACTAAACTTTAGCTCCCACACCACTCATATGTGAGCTGCCACCAAATTGGATCAAATCACACATGGGCTTCCACACACATGGGCTTTGAGATTTAGGGAAAATCTAAAATCTATATGGGTTTATTTATTCAGCCCATTATTTCTAACAATATATTATAATGGAATGGATCTTCAAATAACACGTCCTTCTATCATTGCAATGACATGCTTCGATTTCTTAAGCAGCACTCAGGCCGGGAGTTCAATTCCCTGCGCCGCACGTGGATGTTTTCTTATTTCTTTTCTTAGTTTACAACCACCCAAGGTTGCAAGCCATACAAAAATAATACAAGAGGGTATTTTGTAAAATTTACGATGCCACATGTCATCTTCAAAATGAGTTTTCATCCACTAGTGAACGAATTTGGTTAAAATCGCATAAATTAGATTGAATTGGACTAAAATACTTGTAGGTTGCACTTTACAAGATGTGAGACTAAAATGCTCTCAGGGTACAAGACGTGGGACTAAAAATGTATATACCTCTTTCTTTTAAGCCTTAAGCAAAAATGAGGGATTCGTTTGGCTCTTCTTTTTAAGACGAAACCATAATTTTTTATTCAAAGGACACATACGATGGTAGAGAAGACAGGTCTTCTCTTAACCTCCACGTCATATAGAGAAGACAATAAAAATAGTCTTTTTAGTCGTAAAATGGGTCTTCTCTTATTATCATCTTTAAGAATTAATGTGAATAGTCTTCTCTTAGTCTTAAGAGATCATCTCTTAACTAGGTGAAGACAACCTTCTACTTTTTAATTCTCTCCTCCAACTGAGAAAAATCCGACGTGGGTGACATTATCCCATTGTACATACCGCCGAAAAAGATGGTGCCAGCACAGGTCGGTAGGGCAGGAACTGGCCGGAGTTGGACGGGGGCTTCCGTCGACGGAGGTGGAGGAAGGGAACATCACGGAGGTGGCAGATACGGGACTGGAGGCGGAGAGGGGAATATGGGAGACTGGACTGCAGGTTTTGTTGGGAAAACGACGAGTTTTTTTTTTTGCAAAATTGGTGCCGCGACATATTTTACGAGAACGAGGGAGTATGACATTAGGGCATCTCCACCGGGTCGACCCAAACGCATGACCGAAACGGTCCATTTCTGTTCATTTGGGTTGGCCCGAGGTCACTTTGGGACCGTGGTCTGACCTGTCCGGACGACCGCGTCCAGCGGCGCGACCCAAATGTCCGTGCCTGGCCAGTGCTGTCCAGACCTGGCCCTTTATATATGAATAATTTAGAGCCAATTTACATAGATAAATTTATATTTTGACAAACAAATAAACTAGCTTAGGTAATATAATTAAAATAGTGCTTACATATGGATATGAATAGTTCACGCTCACATGGTTCGATAAAAAACAACCAAATGTCTGAAATTACAGAAAACAAATATGAGATTAAGCATTTTGGTTTCCTGCACGAACCTATATATGCTCAACCAAATCTAGTTGAAGCCGGTCATGGGTGTGTCTGTGACAAAATTTTCATGCACTTGCATGAATTCTTCCCAAGACGCTACACCTGGCTCTGGCTCAACCAATTGACCCTGAAAATCCCAGCCTTGGTTCAAAATACCATCACGATGATCATGTTGTTTGTGCATGATCACGCATGCAGTCATCACATCCCACATTCTCTTCGTGCTCTAGGTTCTAGCAGGATAGCGAACAATAGCCCATCTTGACTGAAGCACACCAAATACCCGCTCCACATCTTTCCTAGCGGCCTCTTGCTCTTTCGCAAACCTCTTGCATTTCTCATCTCCAGGGTTGCAGATTGTCTTCACGAAGGTGGCCTAGGATGGATAGATACCGTCAGCTAGGTTGTACCCCATATCATATGCATTGCCATTGATCTCATAGGAAATTTGTGGGGCATTGCTTTCTTCCAGCCTAGCAAATACCGGAGACCTCTGCAGCGCATTGATGTCATTGTTTGATCCAGCCATGCCAAAAAAGGAGTGCCAAATCCAGAGATCCTGTGATGCAATAGCCTCAAGTATGACAGTGCAACCTTCCACATGCCCTTTAAACCCCTTGCCAACCACACTGCCAATGCATGCAGTCGACGCTGCCAAGCATCCCAGGAAACCCCCTACGCTCATTGATGGACAGAAGGCGGGATGTGTCTTCAATGTTTGGCTCTCTCGGGGATACTTTGCTAAACACCGCTACAACCACGCTGCAGAATCTATACATAACCTCATGGCATGTAGACTCGTTCATGCACATGTAGTCGTCGAGGAGATCACTGGGCACTCCATATGCAAGTTGCCGATTGGCAGCTGAACATTTCTGGTAGGAGAAGAAGCCAAGCTTACCAGTGCAATCGTACTTGGCCTCGAAGTAGTCGGCGTACTCCCTCACCCCATTGAGTATGTTCAAGAACATGTTCTTGGACATCTAATAGCGGCGACAGAATGTCTTCTCTTTAAAGACTAGATTAATTGGGTGGAAGTAGTCCTTGTAAAGGCGTATGTGCCCCTCTTCCCGATAACGTTCATGGTTGACTTCGCACCGCTTTGCCAAGCCACCTCTACGCGGCGGGAGGAGGTAGTTGTCGTGCACCATCTGTGCAGCCGCCAGAAAAATTTCGGTCTCATCGTCAGACTCCTCCTCGGACGATGACTCGACGTAATCCTTGTAGAAGAACTCGATCGCCCTTCGCCTGCTACCCATCTGTCAAGTACATTGCCGTCAATGGATGTACCAACGCCCGCGGCGGACCAGATTACCAAGAAAAGGCTGGCGAACGCACCTCGGCAAACGACCGACCAGGTCGTGCGCGTCCAATGTAGAGGTGGGGGCGGGTTTGCCTGTGGAGCGTCCAGTCAAGTCCGACGCCGCACGCGGCTTGCGGTGGTCCTGCTCGATATCACGCCGGGGTGGGGGGTGCTGGTTGCGTCTGCTTTTCGCGTGGGATATGCAAGGCGAGGGTTTGGGGGGAAGGGGGGGAGGAGTGTCTTTGTGCCACTGGCTACATGGCCGGCTGAACAAGGGGTCGGACACGCGAGGCAGCGCGCGCTGTCCGGACCGACCCAATGGTCACGCAAGTTAGGTGCACGGATAAGTCGAGCCGGACGCGTTGGGACGGATGGATCTTGCCGCTGCGGTGCCGCGCATCGCGCGCGTTCACGGACGGGTTCGGACACGCTGGGACGGGTTTGGTCGACTCGATGAAGATGTCCTTACGAGCCGCCGTTATTGGCTTAATCTTTCTTTATAATAACCTTTTGTGTCTTAATCTTTCATTACAATAACTTTCTGTGTTATGTGACACAAGATTGGTGGCGATAGTTCACTCCTTGTGTTGTACTAACCGTTCGCTCAAGATTGAAGTACAACGGGTTATGTGTTCAACGGAATTTAGCGGCAAGGGTCAAAACGTGGCGACAACGTTGCCCAGTTTCTTTTAAGCTTAACAAAAGATGAGGGATTCTTTCGGCTCTTTCTTTTTAGGCGAAACCATAATTTTTTTATTTCAAGGGCATGTATGGTGGTAGAGAAGGCGTGTCTTCTCTTAGACCTCCACGTCATAAAGAGAAGACAATAAAACTAGTCTTTTTAGTTGTAAAATGGGTCTTTTCTTATTATCATCTCTAAGAATTAATGTGAATAGTCTTCTCTTAGTCTTTTTTTGACAATCAATACCATGTTATATTCAAAGTAGCAAATAGTACATGGTAGAGATACATAAGCTGACTCCATCGATTACAAAATAAAGTCTAAAAGAAACTAGCAAATCTTCGAGGTCTTCAATCTCTTTCTTTATCCAAGACATAATCTTGTACTTCTCTAAAGGCAGCCAAACACTGATAAATATCGAACCATAACCTGTAAATACCAATGAAGGTTCTCCTATAATTTTTTGAGCCGCAGTGCCAAGGCTACGTGCACGCGTGCAGCCATTAAGGTAATCAATCAACATCGGCAAAAGATCCAACACAAGTATTCCAGAGAAAATTAACCGAACAGCCTGGTCGACGTCGCTGGCGAACCGAGAGTACGAATCACCATTGTCGAGGACGTAGCAGTCGGGACAAATATTGCGAGGATAATCCTCCTCGCGACAACCATGAGAAAAAGTCCAAAATCGATCCGGTGAAGAAAGATCCGAAAGACTGTACCTATAGAAACTTAATCTTTCAACACCACCATTGACGCCGGGAAAGAGATCTCGTCGTCGAACGATATGCCGAAGATCACTTATTGTAGACGATGCCATCTCCATTAAGAAGATGATAACCAAAACACAATCTAATCTTAAAAACACTACTTTTACTGAAAACTCCACCCATAGATCGGATTCCCCACCCCTCCGATGCCGGCGAGACCGGCCGAAGGAGGGGGAACCGATCTATGGAGGAGACGAAAATGCTGTGGCTAGGTCAGGAGAGGAGGTGGCGGCTGAGAATAGTCTTCTCTTAGTCTTAAGAGATCATCTCTTAGCTAAGTGAAAACAACCTTCTAATTTTTAATTATCTTTTCTAACTGACAAAAAATACGCGGGTGACATTATCCCATTGTACATGCCGCCCAAGCGATGTAGGGATCTTCTAGGGATGCTCCTAGTCCAACATGCATCCTAACATGTATGAACATTTTCAAAGGTTTCATCCTAAATTTAAACAAGCTTGAACAAAAAAAAACACTACGTTTGAAATCCTATAAAATCCTTTGGAATTTCGTTTGAATTGAGAAAATACCCAGTCGGTCAATCCCGTCGACCCTCTCTCCCGATCGAACGACCGTACTGTCCTGTCACCACACGCTTGCGCCGCCGTCTGCCCCCTGGAAACCCGAACCTACGGCGCGAAATCCCCCAAATAAGCCACCCAACTCCCAAGCCCGGCGGTAAACCGGTGGGCAAAGCGCTGAGCGACCACAGCTTGAGGCGGCGAGAAGCGTAGGCGGCGGAGGAGGCCTGCGTCGGAGAAAATGGTTGTTCTCGTGGTAGCGACGGCGACGGACCCGGCGTCCATCGGCCCCGCCGCCGCGTTCCTGGCCATGCCCGGCTGGTCCCCCGGCCCGCCCATCCCCGTAAGAAAGCTGTCCTGTTGCACGCTAATCCAGTCGCTTTTCGTCTCAATTCAGTTGGGCTGTATACGCTGTTCTTGGCATTTTGTATGCATCAACCGCAAGATTAACTCTGCTTCGCTGAGTAAGGATGGTCATTAGCGACGAATTGCGGTGGCCGTTAGGGTTACGGTCGGCACCGTGCCCACTGTATAGAAATAGGCAAATAGTTGTTGTTGCGAGTGTGAAGCAGGATTCCACCCAAATTAATTTTTGCTCGACTAATGCAAATATTGATACAGATTATTTGCCATAGTTAGAATGTTCTTGTTTTTATTGCACGCATTCTAGGTTGACACTTATTTTCACATAAGGGAGGTTTTCAAAAGACAAACGAAGAGCAAATTTCTGGCCCTCAAGCAGCAAATCGTGGAGAAAACATATTTTCCATCGTCGAACAAGATTTCTCTTGAACAATAGATTCAACGCTATAGCCTATACTCTTTAGGTTTTGCAGATATTAAATAGAAATTTGCTGTCAAAGCTATGTTATATTGTTATGGGGACCGTTCCAGTGTCCAGAATGACATTTTTACTGGAGGGAGTATGTAGGTTCAGGAAACTCCTAGTTTTGGCCTTAGTCCATAGCACATTTGCTATTATTCAGGAAACTGGTTTTCTCGTCTGCATTGCAGTCGATTTACAAAAATTGTCTTGAACCATGTGGTGCTTCTTCTTCCCCTCTTGCAGCGGCGCTAGCGCCACTAACCACATGCACTGGTGTGTACATCCAGTCGGGCACTTGTGGTGGGTAGGCAGGTGGATCAACATAGCATAAGACTATCTGCGTAATGCTGTTAGGAGGCAGAAAGATGGAGGTGAATCCGGCAGCAGCAGCCGCCGGAGGCTTAGGAGTAGGACGGTGGTGATGGTGGAAACAGCAGCATCAGTAACCAATTAGGGTATTTTCTAAACTTAACTAGACTGTATCCAACCCGGATAATGCACACCTGTTTTAATTAAACTGACCTTTCCGGACCTTCCACTTGGGCGACCACGAACTCAACTTTGACTTAAACTCCATCTGCCGCCTGGTCTCTTAATCAACTGTTGTTCCTCCTGGCGCACTGCATGCCGCAACACTGGACTCACCATCTCCGCCTTCTGGAATAGAACTGCTTATTTTCACGAAAAAAAAAAGAATAGAACTGCTACTATGAACTTTGTTGCTGCTATCATCAATTTCCTTGCTGACACCTCTGGCATGTATGGACCCAAAAGGAGTCCACAACTGTCATAGTCCTGATGCCTCTCAGTTCTCCGACTTAGGTATCTGCTTGCGACAGGCATGCCCACTGTTTCTGGGAACACAGTGACAGTGAGCGCAAGCAGGGAGCAAAGAAGCAAACTGTTAAAATAGGTGCGTTATTCCAAGAATTTATTAATCCACAAGTAAACCTTAGTTTGCATTCCTCAGTGGTATACCGATACCTGGGATCATGTAATGAAACAATGGTGCATTATGCTTCAATAACTCCTGTGTCAGTTAAAATTATCTTGCAACTTCTTAGTCTTATTTTCATTTTTCCTAAGGTGGCTGACAGATGTTGTGTTTGTGGCATAGTTACCAACTAATTGTTGCTGATATTTGTTTTTTAGGAGGGAATGGAGAGCTTTACAAATGGGAATGTTAGGTTATTGAAGCATGGACGCAGCATTATTGCAGAGGATGATCTTGACCTTCGGTGGCAGGAAGCCACTGGAGAAGTTGTTTCCGAGGTCATATTCCTCAGCAAACACACTGCAGTCTCCAACCGCCCCGCACTCACTGTCCATCCAATCGGTTGGTTCTTCATTCATTTGTCTTTGTTTTGTTTAACCCAATAGTGTAATCAAATGCTTGATATGTTCTTTGTAAAATTATATCGAATATCTAAAAAGCCACATAGACGTTGTTCAATATATACAATAAGATACTGAATCTGTTCTTTAGCACACAGGCAGTTCATTAGGTTCTATAAATTCCATAACCTCCCAGTATACTGTGGTTGTTCTGTTTGTGACCAATGTCCATGTTTTTCTAATCACATGCATGCAAACATTTTGATTGCGCAAACTAGTGGTTCCTTGTTACCTCAATCATTGTTCATGATTGATGTTGAACATGGTTTGTTCATTTGTGTGGATGTATATCTGAAGGTGTGCCACATCTGAGGGAGGATGAGACCCCACCTCAAGGAGGAAGGCCTGGATGGGCAGCATTGACAAACCCTCGAATTGGCCCATGGCTCCGGTTGATGCAAAAAGTTGCTGCAGACCAAGGTCTTGTTCCAGAGTTTGAGGTAATTTGCTCACATGATGCCTTCCTCCTTCTGAATCAACTGATTCTAATACTGATTGCTTTTGAAGATTACACTTGAAGCTACTCACCATGGACCACTTACCAGTACACCAACGATGTTTGTTGAGATAGGTACATATCTATATACGTCCTTGGCTCCTTACACTTTTTGCACGTTAGTTTTTTGGATAAACTCTTACAAGCTAAATTTTAACTGTCCATTGACTCTCTCATAGTTTCAGAAACACCTTTACCACTAGTTTATTTGCCTGTTTCACTTGCTATGCAAGTTATATTATTTCTGCCTTTTTGCTGGTCACTTGATAGCATCCTTACCCCTATAAACCTACACACATGCTAAAAGTGGCAGGATGCAATTGTTGCAATTAATGAAAGAATCAACAAGAATTGTGAAACATTTAGCGGACTAATAATAACTGTCATGTACATTGTAGGCACATTGTTGTGGATTGTTATAACCCTCTTTGGTAGGAACTTTTATTTATTTATTTTACCATCATGCGTATCCACTTATGTTTTAATCTATTCTTGTTCAAAGTCACGTTCTGGCTAACAGGCAGATAGGAAAGATATATCCAACTACGTGGACAGCGTAGTATTTTAAGTAGTGCAGCCAAAGGGCTGGTTGTTCGGCTATGCATTGTCCATCAAGCTGAGTATTTAAGAGTTACACATAAACTCGTGGAGAAGTGTTTATCTAGTATATGCTCTGTAGGGTTCTAACTATAACAAGGATATCACAGTACCACTGTCCAAGCATTTAGTTGATAAATGCCAGCAATCATTTATCATTATTATTTTAAGTTTAAAATCTTAAACTTTCAAAAATAGAGAAAGTTCTATTATAAGATATTAAAATACTCACATTTATGCAGCCCAAGCAGCCAAACAACCAGCCTCTCTAAAAACATCTTGCATGACACATGAAAACCCAAGGAACCAATAATCAACTCCTGATGCTGCACAGAAAAATAAGCCGATTGAGATGCAAGAAGGTGATTACATTGGCCCTAGTATAAAATTAGCACGGCCACTCCTGCAGCTGATTCTCATACAAGTGCAAAAAAAAAAGAAAGTCCTATGGTACTGTCAATGTGTATGTTGTAGCAGAATAGCTAATGTGAACATTTTGTATGCTAGGAAGTACAGAAGAATACTGGGGTAGACAAGATGCTGCGCAGGCTATTGCTCTAGTTGAGTCTATCTCCCCCCCCCCCCCCCCCCTGTCTCTCATGTCATGTACCTTGTTCTTCTTTTGAATTTGCAAGAGAACCCGAAGGATTTTATTGTACGAAACATAAGATCGCATGGCATGCCCCCCTCCCTGTAAAAAGCTCATAATGCACGCAGACGTTGACTGATGCATCAAACTGTTCAAAGTTATCTTTATGCATTTTCTATATTCAAATGTTGCTTTTACCTTTCAGTTAAAATGCAAATTTTGCCTTAAAGTGTCAAACTTCCTTCTATTTTAAATTGTGTCTAAAACCTTTTGGAGTAATTCAAATTACCCAATGTGAAGATATTGTTTTAACCGTCACCACAATTCCCAATGTGTAGAAGCAGGAAAACATAACCTACAAAAAATCACTCTTGTCACTGTTTAACGTAACCACAGGTTCATAAATATCTGAAAATTGATGTAACGTGCATTTGGTGACCTGTTTGTTTGAAAAACAACATAGGACAACATGAAACTGAGTTTCCCAATCATTGCAGGTTCTGTGGAAAGGTCTTGGTCTTGAGGATGGAAATGCTGTCGGAACTTGGCTGGGGTATGTTAACATAGTCTTTTCTCTTTATGGAGTCTTAACAATGGAGTTGGTCGTGTGGTCGGTTGGAATCTTAGCAGTAATTTATTTTTGTTTTATGGGGGTCAGTGGTGAAGTAAGTAAGAATTCTAATGGGAATTGTGAATCACTCTGAAGACCAGGATGAGCGAAATTACATAGCTTGAGTTTTAAATATGCGAAGAAATTGTTAGATCATCTGCAATGGTGTACGAGTAAACAAATTGGGACCTGATGGCTTCCATACTCCCTGCATCACTAAATATAAGTTGTCCTTGAATGCATACAGTCAAGCACTAAATTTTGACTGTCAGCATGTAAAAATGTTACTCCTAGACCTAGAGAGACCAGGATGGAGATGGATCAGTGTTTTAGTAAATGGAGAGTTGTTATGTTCATTATATCGTGGTTTGCAAATTGAAATTATAAGCCAGAAGCATTGGTTCTTTTAGCAATATGTGACACAGTTCAGTTGACCTTAGTTTGTGAAACCTATATCATCCTTCATGGACTTAGTTAAGTTATCTTATTCTCTTGCATACCAGGGCTGTATATTGTCACTGTCATATTTTGTTTGTTTTGTATCCGAAATGGCGACCTTTCTTTTTTATTTCAAGTTCATCCATTATCTTCAGTCTTTCCTCTTAAGGCTCCAAACATATTTCTGGTTATGCAGGAATGGTGAAAAGGTTCTACTAGGTATTGGTGGTGGTCACTATGCCCCTCGTCATATGGATATTGTCGTGTAAGCACTGAGGCCAACTTATTCTTACAGGCAGTTTCTAATAATGCACATGTCTCTCCTGGAATTTTGGACTTATATAATGTTTTTTGGTTGTGATGATTCGGTAAAGTGTATGAATTGGCTGTTTTTGCGTGCCCGTGTTGTGTAGTGAAGTTCCTCACTTCCTCCATACACTCTGATATTGATCATGAATCATGATGATATTATCCGGGGGAACTTCTGTTTATTCACGTTAGATCAGATTCTGCTTGTCTTTGATCTCATAACTGCATCTTGTGATTCCTTCCTTTTATAACCTGAACACTGTAGAGATATGAAAGGGAGGAGAGGCACTCCATGTGGTTCCACCTGTCACAACAGAAACATAAGAAGATAAATTACCAATTATACAACCAAATATACCATGTAAAATTATGTGCCAAATATGAAATGCTCAAATGGCAGTGTGCCAAAAGGCATTCCAGACATCATATAACTTGTTTGAACATGTTTCCATAGTTACTTAGTTTGAATCACATGATGGAGTTAAGGAGCTGCTTCATTTACAAAGGGCATCATTGAAATGGATAACCATGCTAGACAAAATGGATTATTCTGCACGGCTTGATCGGCTCTTGACTTGCTAAGTTGCTGACATACTCTTGGTATCTCTTTTGCTGAAGTGAACGTTTAGTCTATGAAACCCTATTCCCATGTGACTAGTCTTTCCTAGCTGGAGATTGGTAGAAACATCAGCATTTTACTCCTGCTAGAACAGTATTAGTAGACTGATATTGGTTTACTTCCTCAATTATTTCAGCAAAGATGGTGTATGGGTGGGTCATCTACTGTCTGGTTACTCGTTGCCAATGGAGGCGCCTCCCCAAGGAAATGTTAAGAGTTCTGCTGAGGTTGGTGGGACGTGGAAGCATTCCATCAAAGTTTCATATGAAGCCACGAAGGCAGGGTTTCCTGGTGGTGAGGTTATAGCACATCTTGATCAGAAGTAAGTAACATAACCAGTTCCTTCTGGGGCACCTAATCCTTACAGCACTGCATTTTTTCAGCTAGTGTTCGATATTGCAATTTTGAGTTGTGAAACAGCATAGCATGTAATTTGGTAGTCAATAGGTCAAAGATAATAAATTGTATTAGCAGGTTCATGAATTTGCTTGATTAGCAGTTCAGTACCAACCAACCCACCATGTGGTGAAACTTAAAATCCAGGCATCAATCGGTACTGAATGATAAAAGGGCAATGTTTTGGTAAAGAAAAGAAAACTCTGTATCTGTTCCCAAACAGCAAAAAATAACAAACTATTGGAATTCTTACAAATAGGTATTGGTGTTCTTGTGACATAGCTCCTGTATACTGAATTCATGCCTTCATATTTTGTTAAAAGAACGTTCAGTACTTGTTTTTGTATTATTTCTTACACCTTTACATAATTCATATCTCATCTGATAAACTTTCCTTCATATCATACATAAACAGTTCTTTTGGTTCACGCTGGTCTGTTACTGTTTAGCAAGAGAATCTCGAGATCCATTTCCATCACACATTGTTGAATGTTGAAGAATCAATTTTTTTTTTCTGCTAATTCTTGCCAGTGGTAGTTGTTCTCTTCTGCTGGACGGTCCACATTTATTTCAAGTTCAACATTATCAGTTGAACTTTTGCTTCAACTATTTAATTAGTTTTGTCCATGACTACCACATTGCTCTTACCTTTTTTATCTACAATATAATAATGTTTTGAGGCGTCTTGCTCAAAATTGTTCTTATGAAGCTTTAAAGCAGTGAACATTATGCTTCAAAGGTTCATTTATGACTTACTGCAAGGCTATTTAGTGTAGGGTTCACTTGGCTTGCAATGAAAATTTGCTAATGCTACTTTGATCATGCAAATTTCTTTATCTGTTTTAGTTTAACATTCTTATATTTTGGTGTTTGCTTTGCAGGAGCTTCAAGGGCTGGCAAAAGAACGCTATCACAAGCTATTTGCAGGAGCAAAATATTAGGATAGGAAAGCCTAATGATTTTCTCTAGATATGCTGCCTCAGTTCTATTAAAAAAAAACGTTGCACAACATACTAGGTTTTGCGTTTGCTCGTGTTGAAGTCACTTCACGCTCAGATCTAGCACATACACATTGCGTAAATATGGAGTACTGTATTTTCACAATCCAGGCCCAAGTGCAAGAGCCAGTATTTTGATGAATCGCTTGTCCTAAATTTGTTCTTTTCTTCCTGAACATTGCTACTCAACAGTCAATAGTATCCCATGTTTTGCCAAAAGAAAAACATCACTTCTGTGTGTTGGCAGTCTTCACAGATGCCATATTCTTTGGGCGATGTGTGAATAGATCAAAACACTCTGATATTATTGTTACCCTTTGTAAGTTTGTTTGGTGGCTGAAAAATTGGACTTTTGATCTTTTTTTTAAATGATCTGTAGATGTATGTTGTGAACCGGCAAATTATGTGTCTAGGCATGCCATCAAAAAGTAGGTCTACACATCTTTTTATGTATATCTGCATTTATTTTTACAGAAACATTAGAACTTAGAAGCCTCCCTTAATGTTTCTCACTCGACATATAGCAATGAAGAGGATCCTACCCGAGGACATTTGGCAAGATCACAGTATTTGGCAATGAAGTGGATGCTGTTAGACATGTATTACACCTGTATCCGATATGGTATGGTATACCAATTGGATATGGTCATACATTGTACGCCTCTAGGGGCCTCCTCTATTCTATTTAACACGTAAACCGAGCCCATGCACCGGCATCGGTTCCTAGCCTAGTCAGCCTAGTCGATTGATATGGTATCAGAATGTCTTCCTAGCCTAGTCAGCCTAGTCGATTGATATGGTATCAGAATGTCTTTGTCTAGATCTCTAGATTGGATCACGAGAAAAATTTCCGCCGGCTGTGATTGTCGAACCACAAAACCTCACAGAACAAAACCCCAAAACCAACAAGCTCGGTCGAGATCCACCGCCACTCCCTCCCTCTCCAACCTGATGGCCTTTTTGTCATCCACCATGGCGAGTCTAGCGGCCGCTCGGTTGACATGGTATTAGAATGTCTTCATCTGGACCTCTAGATTGGATCTCGAGAAAAAATTCCGCCGGCAGTGATTGTCGAACCCCAAAACCTCACAGAACAAAACCCCAAAACCAACAACTCGGTCGAGATCCACCGGCACTCCCTTCCTCTCCAACCTGATGGCCTTTTCGTCGTCCACCATGACGATTCCGGTGGCTCCCCCCTCCCGAAGCTCTCGAGAGCCAACCAATTGTTCTGGAAGACCCAAGTTCTTCCGGCACTCCGTGCAAGTCATGGGGCTACTAGATGGCTCCGATGTCGCCCTGACAAACCCTAGGGTTGATGGTGAACACAGGAAAAACATCTCCATGAAGAATTCAACCTAAGAAATCTGGCTTGCGCGTGATCAAATTGTCCGAAGTTAATTAACTCGGTTGATGAATCAAGATCTGCTCGCTCAGGTCATGATCCTTGAGCATATTGTTGATGTTTGGCTGCTCTGGAAGATCTCTTCTCCTCATAGTCCTGCGCCAAGATCAATCTTCTTTGAGGCACTCTTTTCAATACCGGGAAGAAAGAGATGATGACGAGAAAATTCATCACAAAGATGAAGGGCTTCGCCTCGGAGCTCACCACCGCCAGAAAAAAGGTTGATGATGATGATGAGTTGAGGGGCTACATGCTCGGTGGCCTAGATGGTGAATATACCCCTCTCGTGGCATCCATCAACATAGTGCCCTCCACCAGGCTGAATGACATGTGTGCCCAACTGCAAGCATTTGATCTCCGTCAGAATATGTTGTCTTAAACTGGTCCAAACACTCGGCCGTTTCAATCCTTAGCCAATGTTTTTTATCGATCTCTCCCCAACAACAATCAACATGACAACCATGATGCTCCGAGCCGTGATGGTGGCCAGTACAGAGATGGCGGTGGTTAGTACCGCCGTGATGATTATCAACACAATGATGGAGGTAGTCATTATTGTTGTGACGGTGGAGGACGAGATCGTGATCATCATGATGATGGCAGTCAGCATGGCGCACCACGGGGAGGCCGTGGCCGCATGCCCACTCCTTTTTTGTATTACATGTCAAATATGCAAAAAGTACGGCCGTGACTATTGGTGGAGTTACTCGGACAACAATGATGATGACTCGTGTTGATACAAATTGGTACATGGATACTGGAGCTACCAATCTTATCACAAGAGCAGGCTGCAATCGTGATGACTACATGGACCGTGATCAATTCTACAATGCTAGTGGTACATGTATGAACATTGCACATATTGGTCATTCAACTTTGCATACCCCTCATAGTTTCTTACAATTTCGTAACATATTACATGTTCCTACATCTTCCAAGAGTCTTTTATCCATGCACAAAATTGCACTAGACAATAATGCTTTTATTGAGTTTTACCCCTTCTTCTTTTTGATTAAGGATCATGCCACGAAGAAAATAATGTTTAGAGGCATGTGTCACGATGGACTTTATCCCTGGGTGCCTACATCCACGGGATCTTTCAAGCACGCCTTCATCACCATCAAGCCTTCTTCATCCACATGACATCGTCGTTTAGGGCATCCATCTTCTTTTATTGTTCAATAAGTTCTTAGAAAAAATAATCTCTCACATTTACCTGAAATAAATACCTATGTGTGTGATTCTTGTCAACAAGCAAAGAGTCATCAACTCCCGTATCCTATATCCAATAGTGTGTCTATTGTTTCTTTGGAACACTCGTATTTTGTGATGTGTGGGGTACAGCTCTTGCCTCAAGCACTCTTATTATGTATGTTTTATCGATGACTATAGTAAATTCACTTGGATCTAATTTCTCAAGTTCAAATGTGTATCAAGTGTTTCCTAATTTCTAGCAACTTGTTGAATGGAAATTTGGCCCAAAATTGTTACCATACAAATTGATTTAGGCGGTGAATGTAAAAAAACTCCATGTAATTTTCAAAAAGTTGGCATTACACAACATGTGCCTTGCCCCAATGCTCACAAAAAAAATGATTCGGCTAAGCGCAAACACCGTCATATTATCAAGGTTGGTCTTGCTTTGCTTGCTAATGCCTCCATGCTATTTAAATATTGGGATGAAGCTTTTCTCTCAGGGTCACTTTTCTTATTAATTGCTTCCTACCAAGGTGTTAAATCATGAACCTCCTGTTGAAAAATTCCTTCATGTCAAGCCCAACTATGATTTCCTTCGAGTTTTTTTTGGATGTGCCTACTAGCCTAACCTTCGTCCTTATAAAACACGCGAACTATGCAACCTTCTCACTTCCCATCAGTCCCTGTTCTTTGCGCGTGCGCCATGGAAATTCAGGCAGAATGAGAATTGCGGTATCATTGATGAGAAAATATATATCTTCCAAAAAAAAAAGACGATCGAAGGTCGCTATTGTAAAGAACACGTTCGTCTGCAACACCGTTGACGGCGCGAGAAAGGCAAGTAGTTACAGAAGTTGGCAGGCCATGATCTAGGGCTTCACTATCATCACCCGTAGTATTTTATTTCTCCTGTCTAAGTAATGGTTGAGACTGGTAGTACGCTCCTGCTGGTTAAAGCGCGCCAATCAGCAATCTCAGTCGCACGAAAGAGTTCGCCAGGTCATGAACTGTTAATTAATCCCCAGTTCCCCACACGACAAGCCATGGAAGAAGTGTGGGCAAGCTAAACGCGATGCCAACCGATCACGTTTGGGCTTGGACGTACCACTATGTGTAGCCCAGTCTTATCTATGGTCTCTTCATTTCGGCTTGGTGCCAGGTAGCAATCGTGTCAGTACTCAAAATTGAGTTTAACAGCTAAACGTTCGCTCTCTTATAAGAGGGAATTCGGGATTTTTTTAGTTTGGTGAGGCTTTTGACGCATGATTTCCATCTTTCTTTTCGCTTTGTGTGAAGAAAACTTCACGAATGTACATGGCCATATATGTTATTTGGCTCTCGGTAATTTTGTGTGACCACATATGCAAGAAACATTGACTTATTTGTACCCTTATAAAAAACAGAGAACCATATGCATTTCAACAGAAATGTTAGCCTAAATTTATACGAGCGCCATGAGATGTGGCAATTGATGGTGCTCTTAAGCGCATTCCTAGTTTACCAATGTAGGTCAACAATTTTAGCAATAATAATTACTCCCTCGGTTGTGTAAATCTTGTCGTTGTTTGAATTCAAAGTTGAACTAAAATCACAACAAGAATTATGGAAAGAGGGAGTATTTTTTTCTGCACTTGAATTTCGTGTAGCATTAGTTGACTTGCTGGCTCTTACATATTTAAGCATAATCTTGCTGAATATCGACAAAGTGTCGTTTCAAAATTTAAGATTTATATGGTGGATCCTTGGCACTCCGACCAAGAAATGTCGGTCATGCATCTTTGGAAGTCACAGAAAACCCACATAAATATGTGCCGGAGGGCAGAATAATGTTTAGCGTCACCGTAATGTTAATGATGTCAAGTATTTGGTTATTCATCTGAACAATCCAATAGGGACCCAAAAAATAGTTTGTGTTTCGATAAGTGTTTCTCATTCTTTAGAGGGCTATAATGTGGAGGCGGCAATTCTGCTCATAGGTGCAAATGCACCCATTGTAATGTCAAAAAATTCAAAAAAAATTTACATATACATTCAAATATTGTATGTTGGTTCACAAGTTTTCGGGATGAAATAATATTTTATGTGGCGTGTATAAAAAAGACAAAAAAAATCATGTGAATAGTGTGACATATTTTATCTTTTTTATACACCACACATAAAATGTTTTTTCATCCCAAAAACTTGTGAACCAACATAAAATATTCAAATGTATATGTGGATTTTTTTTTGAATTTTTTTGACATTTTGAAAAATATTTTCTCACAATGGTGAATTTGCACATGCGAGCCGGAGTGAATATCCGACTATAATGTGTGCCTGCTAGATAGGTTCGAAACATTGATGATAGTGAATAGTACTCCCTCAGTCTTAAAATAAGTGACTTTGGTTTCTTTAGATTCGAATGTATCTGATGCTAAAATGTGTCAAGATGCATGTGAATCTAGACAAATTGAAGTCACTTATTTCAGGACGGAGGGAGTACCTGATGAATCATCGCGCATTTAGATTTAGGTATGCGACCGAGAGATAACTAATTCATGTCAAATTTCACGAGGATGTTCTCCAACAACCGCAAAGAATCTACTAGTACGTGTATGCAAAAAGCCTTTAAGAAAAAATAGGGTGATCAATACAGTATGAATGAATGAGGCTGCCATAGTCTTTTCCTCTGCATTAAGAAACAGTATAACTTAACCAGCTATGGCCTCCCACGGGGATTTGGTTGTTTACGCCGTTGGATCCTGGAATTAACGTATCAGATTGCTATACCTTTTTCACTCGTCACCAAGGGCTTAAAAAACTGGACCAACGTGTTTGGGCTTCTACTCTGCAGACCGACCTAGATGTTCTCTCAACGATTGGGCCAATAAACTGTTAAACGGCCCTGAATCCTCTGCTTTGTGCGGAAAGGCCACGGTGGTCACGCTGCGCAGCAGTGAGAATACCTGCCGTTTCTTCATGCAATTAATAATGACATAATAAATGAGTTAAAAAATAATAATGACACAATAAATTGTTCGCCAAGGCGGCCCTCTCCTTTTCTTCCCTGGCCGCCTCATCTCCCCTATTTCACGAGGTTACCTTTTCTCTGATCTATTGCGTCTTTTTTTTTACTTTTTCCTGCAGCTATGCAGATGTACCTTCTTCTTGCCTGCAAACATCATTTGCTTCTCCCTCACTCTCTTTCTTAATCCATATTGTTCTTTTTTGTGATTGCCCTAGTGATCATGGCGGCTACCACGTGTGGCGATGCGGAGAAGGATGCAGCGCTCGAGGACGCAAAAGAGGAAGAGGAAGAGCGCCTAGACTCGGTCCTCCGTCTCCATCCTCGCCGTTTTTGCGTTCTGTCTAATATAATGACCTGCTTAGGGCGGAGGACAGTGGATGAGGCGAGGGCTCGAACTATACACGACAGAAATTCAAGATCCCTCACTCACTCCATCAACACTGCCTTGCCCTCCGGCCGCTACCGGTGCTACGTCTCTGATTTCTCCGCGCTCGCTCCTCCTCGAGAGGTTAGCCACATTGTTCTACGGCACGCACATCCTCCAGTCTGGAAGTGATCATGGTAAGCTAATTACAATTATCTTTTCCTAAATATGAAGCATATTCCTTGCATTCTCATCAATGTTTTACTGTATTTCGCTATATGATAATTTGGGAACACGTTTTGTCATGTCATCTTCAATCAATCAGCATCTGCAGATGCGTGAACGGGCAATTCGTACACAGCCTATGGTGAGATGCAGAACACTTGAGTTGATGCAGCCGCTCGCCCCTAAATTAAAGGTCCCTGTTGATTCTGGGAGCAGTAGGCCAGTAGCTCAAACACGTTTAAACTAATATAGAATAAACGCGGAAACGCTGCCTATCATCTTCAGAAAGATAGCTGACGAAGCCCAGCTCTCGGTCCTTTTCGGCGCTGTTGGTAGCCCTGCTGTAGCTCCTGGAATTGTAACTGCATCAATGCTTATGCCGGACTCGCTGCACCTCTTTCTCTGATCTTCTATTCAAGTGACACGAAAAGATTTTTAGTGTCCACAAAACAATAAATAAATCTGAAAGCCTAAACATGTTGTCACAACACGTACCAACTAATTTACTACTGTATGATAAAACAAGCTTGGTATTATTGCCCATGTGATTTCCCTGCTTTCATACACATATTTATATATTTAGATTTACTACTTAGTTAAATTTCTTCAAACATTATATCTGAATAATGTTGTCGGGTATGGAGATATTTGGGCCAGCTTCGAGACATTGGCTTTTATTGAGACCATTGTTTTTTCAGGATCAACCCTGCAGACATAGAAGAGGCTTTCATGAATAGGTAGGTGATTTTCTGTTTTTTATCATTTGAGGATTACCATTATTATTTTTGTCATGTCTTCCGTAAATGAGCTTCAAACCGTATGGCTTGGTAGTCACATCATAATTACAAATATGTATTGAAATTGTAGTCTATTCAGAGACAAACTACATGGTCTTACGGGTTTCCTCTATTCCGTGTCAATTATTTATAAGTGCTAATCTGTTTTCTGAACTGCTTCGGCTCACTTTCTGACTTATTTGTGACATATATGAAGTGTGCTTTGAAAATTATAACATAGAAAAAACAAGTAGACCTTCTAACTTTTGTTTTTGTTTTTTTCGAGGTGCTCCAGTGATGTATACACTTTCTCTGATAGATTATCTGAATATTACTTCATTATAAGTGAGAAGTTATTTTGCGGGTATGTACACACATACATTATCTCTTATAATTACTGTCATCTATCATGGCATATTTATTACCTCATCCTCATGATGTCATGGGAAACAAGGGTTTCTTGTTGTGCTGGGCTATCTGAACTGGCTGCCATGGTGACCCCCGGAGTCTACAATGAGACAGTGTCATAAACTTTGTATTAACCGGTTATGTGTTCTTATATCTCTCGTGCCCTAAACCCTGGTGGACTTTATTGTGCAAAAATTTTTTTTTGGTTGTTTTACAAATTTGGAATTTGGTCCAAGATCTGGTGGGGAATCCTCTCCGAATACCTGCCTGCAAATAATCTGCTAGCTGGCCAGTCCTAGCTTGATCAGAACTACATACTATGTCAAATCGTTAAAAGATCGATGTTCGGTTTTTGAGTTTAGGATTGAAGTTATGATCTAACAGGCTATATTGTCCGAGGGTTACTAAACATCGATTTGTTGTAATGAGTTTGAGTGCTTGTTTGGGGATTTTTGTGAATTCATTATATTTTTACAATCCTCCATGAAGTACCTACAATTTAGATTATTATTTTTTGCTTTGTGAAGAATTCTTCTAAATCACATTATATCACTTTTTAAAATGGACGGGCGCGGCAACGCGTGCTTTCATAGTCTAGTAACATATAAGATCACGTGCGAATAGTTCAATACCTAAAGCCAAAAATGATATTCCCTCTATTTCGGTTTATATGTCCTACGCGTACTTCTATGTCACCAAATTGAGCCACTTACTATGAGGTATATATTATAAAAAATATATCACCGGAAAATTTATATTTTGTATTTTCCAATGATACTCCCTCCGTTCAAAGCTTAAGGCTTATATTTTTTTTCCAAAAGTCAAACTATGTAAATTTTGACCAAGCTTTTAGAAAAATAAGTAAATATTTACAATATGAAATCCATACACTTTGATATATCATGAAACATATATGGTATCTATATAATATTATAGTTCTTGATAGTTTTTTCTAAAATTTTGGTCAAACTTTTTTTAGCTTGACTTTTCAAAAAAATGTAAGCCTTAAGCTTTAGGACGAGGGTAGTATAATTTTTGTATTATATAATTTAAATTATATAGATCAAATTGATAATCTAGATATACGCGCGGGACTTGTAAACCGAAACAGAGGGAATAGAAGTGTGGCTCATGGAAGGTGTAGACAGCTAGGCTCAAGTCTTGGTCGTCTAAACTTTCAATGCATATTATTCTTCTTAGTCTATGCCCCTATGTTATCTAGTTCATCTAAACTTCTAAAGAGTTCTCATACATTAATCCTCACCGTGTCTCATGATTAGTGCGAACCATACTCTAGAGTTAGCCAGGAAACGCCGCTGTCAGCCTGTCACACATCAGCTAAGCTAACCAACAGTTGTTGCTGCATTTTAGAAATAAAAAAACCAACGAACAAAAATCTCAAATTGCAGAGGAATAGTTGGCTGTGCACATTTAGCCTTGCATTGGCATTGCGATGGAATATGATTATCCGCTGGGATAAATTGCGTTTATGTGCTGTTTTCCTGGCCATTGCTTTATTTTGGGAGCTTTGTCTTGGCGTAATCCCGAAATTGCATCCAAACTAACAAAAAGAATACTGAAAAGGTGCATAATCATCAAAGTGGTGAGCATTGTTTTCTTGGTTAGCTCATTATTAAAGAGTTAGCCAGATTTAACTTGATTTTAATCTGATTTGCTAAGCACATAGCTCTACTTCCATTTCTTATGTCTGATGTCTTATGGTTACACTTAAGCATATACAATTGTGTTACCTTGGAAATTCCACGTGGGATGATTGCCGAGTTAGAGAATAAAAAACTAAACATAATATTTGACTTCTCTTATCTAAGAGATGATCGCTCTCTTTTTTAGAAAAGATCCGACTTTATTTATCAATTAACCAATGTAATCGAATAATGTAAAATACATGTGAACAACAAAGATTCCCAATAAAACTAAAAGTTGCATCAAAGACCTTTGAAATCGTCATGTCTAGCTTCTCCTTTTGCATCTCGATATTCCTTCAAAACTTGGGCGTACAAATAGTAGAAACCAAGCTGCAGTAACCTCAAAGATTTTGAAGAGCCGCTTGAGTCGCCCATCCTAGTAGGTGAGAACCTAATATCGTTGATCTTGTGGCCAGGGACACACTCCTTGCAAGGCAACCCGTTGAAGCCGTTGATTGACCACCGTAATGCTTGAGAAGAACTTTCGAGCAGCAAACAACGAAACACGAGAAAATTTGACACTACCATTGATGTCATCACCACCAAGATTGGTGGAAACGCTAGAAGGTAAACTGCTAAATCTAGAGCTGATGATCTACGGGAACAAAACACCATAGGCTTCTTGATGACAACTGAGCTAGCCATGACGACAACACCTAGACGGAGATATAACCATGGAACTCTAATTTTGTGCGGCACCAATTTTTTTGATGTCGTCACCATCACAGAAACCTACCAATGAGGAGATGTAGATCCAGGGTTCCCCTTGTATCACGACGCTGGATGGGTCGTGAAAGACAAGGTATCTGACAACAAATGGATCTATTATTTCACAAGAAGTAGAAAACACCTCAAACATAAAATTACACCGAGATCCTTGGATCACCTAACTACCATTACCGCCGCCAGAGCGAGCTCCCCTACCGGGGTCAGCTTGACTATGTTAACGACATCCGGGAAGTCTTCGTCCATGTTCCCTAAGGACCAACACCCCATAGACGAAGTCATTACAAATGTACACTTGAGTCAATCTGGGATCTACTGACACCAAATTATCCACAACACATGTAGACCAACGTGATCAACTGATCCAACGGACCAGCAACCAGATGATTCCTCGCCCTTCTCTCAATGATACCGACGATATCATCATCGACGAGGTGGACGAGGAGTCGGGAAACCCTTATTCTTCTTCCACACATCATCGCCATAGACACCATAGTGTCCCTGCCAGTTGACCCAAACATGAATTTAGGGACCTAATTATATCACCAAGTGCAGGTCCGGGGTCCCTACCCTCTCCCACCTCTAGATCGACAATTTGCAAAGGCAGGGACCCTTCGATTCAGGTTTGAGTTTGAATTTCTTGTTGGTGCGTGGTTATGTGTTGTGCCTTGTTTGTTGGTGCGCTGGCTCGAGCTCTATGTTGAGCTCGGGAGCGCTGAAGCTGGTGTCTCTTGTTCGACGATGGACAGGATTCCCTTCAGCGACAAAGATAGAAGGTGAGATGATACTTCCCTAACTGCCAACATGTACTCATCCTCTTATCCTTAGGAGTTGTCTTGCTTTCTGTTTTGCACTTCGGTTGACTTGGTTTATTTTACGTACTACCATGTTCACTATGTCATTTTAGCTTATTCTTGGGCCTCAGTTTTATTGAAAAGGGGAAGTACTCTGGCCTCTGTATCGAAGTGATACATAAAACCTCTATTTTATTTATCCAACAAAAGACTGGCAAAAGCCTCATAATGAATATACAGACTGAAACCGCCAAACAAGGTGACAACACACCGCCAACTAGCTCGACAATAGGGGACACGGGGCCTAGTTCCCCAACCAGAAACATCACCGACTCACCGGCCAAAACGAATGTGTTGGGGGGATACCCCCGGGTAGAGTAACACCGGGGTATAAGGGCCGAGTTAGCCGGGGTACGGCACAGTCAAAGCAAAGTGCTGACCGGGTCACCTCAAGGCAGGCCGAATCACGGTGCGACCCGGCCCGTAGGGCATTTCCTGGACAATGGTCCGGCCGGCATAAGATTTATGCCGGCCATGTCTATCTGTTTTGCAGGTACATGGGTGAGACGGGTTAGCTAAATGCCAGCCAGATTATCTTAGCTTCCAAGGGAAGGAATCCCCCGCTGGTCAAAAGGTGGCTTTGTCAGCTGGAGCATGTGCAAAGTAAAGTAAAGAAGAGGACCAGCGGGTCAGTGGCGACCAAGGTGACGCGGGCAGAGCCGGATGACGTAGCCCGTGCCTGGTGACACCAAAAGACGAGGATGACGCTGCGGGTTACGTCCAAAGCTTGGACGAGCCGTTAAAGAGGAATAAAGAAGCATCTGCTTTAGGAAAGGAGCATATTCATAGAATATGCTGCCACCTGTGCCCTAGAATTGTAACTTGGGCTCCCCTATATAAGGAACACCAGGGCCTCCATAGAGAGGGACGGCAAATAGAGGATTCACTCTCTGTCTGAGGTAGAACTCTAGGGCTAGTTGGTGGGGAGTAAGAGACATTATCTCCTTCTTGCTAAGAGCCTCAAGAGCACTTGTAAACACCATTGATAGAGAGAATACAAGTTTCGTGCGTGGAATCACCACGCTCTCCCTCCCTGGATTCCCCTAGCACTCATTGGCCCCATCTTTAGCCTATCCATGGCATCTGCCGTGCCACCACCATGACAGGTGGCGCCCACCTTGGGGCTAGCGGTGCTAGCAGGGGTGAAAATCTAGACGGAAAACTTCTCGAGCACCGGCGAGCGTATCGTCTCGGGCTTAGTTCAGCACTTTGGAGCGCTGGACTACGTCAGTGACAACGCGGGAAGCTTCGGCAGGCACCCTCCACCGCGCAACGGCGTCTTCCTCAAGCTTGGCGTGCACAAGATCTACGTCGGGGTGGATGAGTCATGCGTTCACCCGCGACACGTCGTCGAAGGAGGCGGACCACCTCTCAGCGCCGCTCGTGGAGTGCATATCGTTCGCCCCTCTAGCAGCGTTGAAGTTCTGATGACGGTGCCAGATGCGGGACCAAGCAAAGATCCGGCGCCAGAGCCAGAGGTAACGCCCAAATAGACCAGGTCTAGGTTTCCTCCGCTAGAGAAGCCAGAGAATGTGCTCCAACAAGCGATAGCTTAGCAACACCAATAGCACCTGTGGTAGATCCGGCTCAGGCGCAATGGAGTTAGAGGAAACTAGGCGGAAGATGTTAGCCGGAGCGAAGAAGGTAGCAGAGCTGCATCAGTCGCTGAACATCACCTTGAGAGAGTATGCAAAGGCAAACCGTATCGATGGGGTAAAAATCCGGGTCAGAAACCTAATCATTGAGATTGACAAGGAGTATGAGCCTAGACCAGGTCAGATAGCTACGATAGTAACAGGATGATTGGATCGATACAGTACCCCGGCGAAGAACCTCAGAGTAGCAAATGCGGCCGCATCCGAGTTAGAAGGCTTAACTGGTGAGGCTCGACAAAGGCAGCAAGAGAGGGTAAATCACTTGTTGAGAGTTGCATGCCAACAAAATTAAGAAATGAACAAAGCTAACCCGGCGCCACCAGGGGCCTCACAGGTGGTACATTCGGCCAGAAATAACCCGGTAAGATCCAGAGGAGCCGCGTCATCTCTGGGTCATGACCCCAGGAGAGAAGAGGTAGTGGATTTCGGGAGAAGAAACAAGCAAATGGTCCCCTATGACCTAGTAAGGGCTAGAAAAGGTAAAGCAGTGCAAGTTGAAGAGGACCGCCACAGTACCAGCCGGGGTGTGGCAGCCCGAGGTAACCATGACCAAGGCAATACCGGTCAAAGAAATGCTGCCAACGGCAATGCCGGACAGCGCAATCCCGTGGGAGCGGGGCAAAATTTACCTCAGACGCAACAACGCGTACCTCGGTAAGGAGGAAGTACAGGACAAGCGGCACAACAACATCATGCACGTCCGGATCAGGAAAGATACAATGATGGTTATTCGGGTATGGTCAACAATGGATACCCCAGACCGGATCACCATGTAACTGGATCACGGTTGGGAAGCAGGAACTTGCAGCCAGATGATGCGAGGTTGAAGTTGGATATGATTTATAGGTCGGAGCAAATCGAGCTACAAGGTCCACCAGGTCCAGCATGCTTCGGGCCCCGGATCATGAATGAGCCACCAGTGCCGAACTTCCAGCTGGCTAGGGGAACCCGAACGTATGATGGAAGTACCAGGCCAGAAGATTGGCTGATTGACTATGCCACAGCAGTCAAGATCGTGACAGGAAATTTGAGATGGGCGGTGAGATATGTACCACAGATGTTGGAAGGACCAACACGAGTTTGGTTGAACAATTTACCACCAGGAAGCGTTAACTGCTGGCTGGATTTCCAGGAGTTATTCATTAGCAATTTCTCAAGCACTTACAAGAGACCCAACAGACCACAAACCCTCGCGTTATGCCGGCAGAGACCGAATGAGCCAGATAGAGATTTCCTAACTCGGTGGTGTAATGTGAGAAACTCGTGCGAAGGGGTGATTGAATCACAAGCTATCGCGTGGTTCGCTCAGGGGTGCAGATATGAAAGTATGTTGTGGCAAAGGTTACAGCGAGATATGCCAACTACCTTGGTTGAGACGATCCGGATTGCAGATTCATATGCCTTGGGAGATCCAACTCAACCCCGGATAATGTCTAGCGAAACGAACAAAGAGTATTACGGCCGAGATGGCCCCGGATCGTCAAGGAGGAATGATTTCTGAGGAAAGAGAATAGATGAGCGTCCGGATTACTGGTATAACTCGCAGCAAGTCGTGGCAGTGGACCGGGATCAACCCAATGCCGGAGCCAGTCAACGCTAGAAAACTGGAGGACAGAGCTGGCAACAGAAAACCGAAGGGAGAAAGCCTTGGACCCGGAGCAGAAAAAGCAATGGCAAGAACGAAAGGATAGGCCGAGGTATACATTTGAATCTATGCTAGATCAACCTTGCAAATTTCATACGCCAAGTCCGAACAGTCCAGCAAATCATACGACCCGGCAGTGTGAATGGATGAGGAAATTAGAACAGGGGAGTTTGGGGAATGCTCAGGCACCTCGAAACGAAGCACCTAGAAACGAAACACCCAGGCCACCGTTACTAACAGGGGGAAATGGACAGCAACTGATGCTGCCACCACCTCCGCCAAGGTACGAAAACCCGAAAAGAAGGGACATTGTGCATGAAGTGGGCAATAACCAACAACAAGGCCAAGGTTACAACGAGAATGAGGGGCGAAATGAGTACAAGGAACATCATCAAAGCTATTGCATGTTCACCACGGAAGAGAATGACCGGAAAAGCTTACAGCACCGGCATATGGAGGTGAACGCAGTAATGCCGGCCGTGCCGAGATATATGCCTTGGGCGGATCAAGAGATTACATGGAGTATCAAGGATCACCCAAAGATCATGCCAAGCCTAGGGACCTACGCTCTAGTCTTGGATCCGACGTTCATCGGGCCGAACCTCAACGTAAGATTTTCCAAGGCGTTGATTGACAATGGCAGCAGTATCAACATTATGTACAAGGATACCATGCACAAGTTGGGGATAACAGAGAACATGTTGCAAGCGACAAGGACCACCTTTCACGGCATTGTGCCGGGTATTTATTGTGAACCAATTGGTAAGGTCCGGGTTGACGTGTTATTCGGTACAAGAGACAACTGCCGCACCGAGAACTTGGAATTCAAGGTAGTGAATCTGGAAAGTGCTTATCACGCGTTACTCGGCAGGCCAGCACTAAGCAAATTCATGGCAACTACCCATGTCAGCTACCTTAAGATGAAATTTCCCGGACCAAGGGGCGTGATAACTATATCAGGGGACTTCCGGCGTTCGATCGAGTGCGCATCAGCTGGATCCAATTTAGCCGAGTCACTCGTGATAGCTCAAGAAAAAAGGAAGATACTAGAGGTGGCGGCATTGGCTCAATCCGTGCAACAACATATGCCGGCCCTGACCAACCCGCACGGGAGCGTATCGTTCCAGGCAACTAAGGATACGAAGAAAGTGACAACTGATGATCTGTTCCCAGAGCGCACCATCACCATTGGTGCCAGGTTAAGCGGCAAATAGGAAAGCGAGCTCGTCAACTTCCTCCGTGATAATCGGGATATCTTTTCTTGGTCTACGCATTATCTGCAAGGTGTATCGAGGGAGTTGGCTAAGCACTCATTGAATGTAAGACCTAGGGCTAAGCCGGTAAAGCAGCCTCTCAGGCGTTTCACAGAAGACAGAAGGAAAGTTATTGGAGATGAGATAGCAAGATTACTAGCGGCTGAGTTTATCATGGAGGTACTCTATCCGGATTGGCTCTCTAATCCGGTGCTGGTGGAGAAAAAGAAAGACGATCTGAACGTGGCAGTGGTATGGCGCATGTGTATTGACTACACGAACCTGAATAAGGCGTGTCCAAAAGATCCATTTCCACTCCCTAGAATAGATCAGGTCATAGACTCAATGACCGGATGTGAGCTACTATCATTCATTGATGCGTATTCTGGTTTCCATCAGATACCCCTGAATCCGAATGATCAAATAAAGTCTGCATTTATTACCCCGTACGGGGCTTATTGCTATCGAACTATGCCATTTGGATTATGTAATGCAGGAGCAATGTACCAGCGATGCATGCAAAAGTGCTTGCATGACCAAATAGGTCGGAATGTGCAGGTGTATATGGATGATGTGGTGATAAAAACCAAGGAAAGCGATACGCTCCTTGAGGATATCCGGCAGAGATTCGCGAACTTAAGAAGGTTCCGAATTAAACTGAACCCGGAGAAATGTACCTTTGGCGTACCAGCCGGAAAGTTACTCGGTTTCTTGGTATCTAGCCGCGACATTGAAGCTAACCCGACGAAAATCCGGGCCATAGAAATAATGGAGTTGCCAAAGTGTCTTAACGATGTCCAGAAGTTCACTGGTTGCCTGGCATTGTTAAGTCGGTTCGTATGTCGGCTCGGAGAGAAGGCCTTGCCCCTCTATCAGCTAATGAAAAAAAGTAGATAAGTTCACATGGACACCACAGTCGGATCTTGCATTTCGAGAATTGAAAAAGATGTTATCTACCACGCCAATCCTAGCTGCACCACTACCTAAGGAACCAATGCTGCTTTATGTAGCTGCAACCAACCGAGTCGTAAGTGCAGTGATCGTAGTGGAGCGTGAGGAGGAAGGAAAGTCGGTGCAAAGGCCGGTGTATTACCTGAGCAAAGTATTGTCAGCATCAAAACAGAATTATCCTCATTATCAGAAGATGGCGTACGGCGTATATATGTCGGCCAAGAAGCTCAAGCACTATTTTGAGGAACACCCCATCAAGGTGATATGTGAGGCACCCATTTCAGAGATAATGAGTAACAAGGACGCAAGCAGCGGAATAGCAAAGTGGGCTATCGAATTAGCTCCATACGCGCCATAGTTCAACAGAAGGGATGCAATCAAGTCACAAGCCGTGGCAGATTTCTTTGTGGATTGGGCTGAAATGCAATACGAGCCACCCCTGCCGGACTCCAATTATTCGCAAATGCATTTCGATGGATCGAAACTGAAATATGGATTAGGTGCTGGAGTAGTGCTTACCTCGCCCAAGAAGGATCAACTGAAGTATGTCCTTCAAATTCATTTCAGTGCCTCGAATAATGTGGCGGAGTACGAAGCATTGGTGCATGGTCTCAAAGTGGCAAAGGAAGTGGGGATACGTCAGATACAAAAGTTTGGAGATTCGGATTTGGTGGTACATCAAGTATCTAGAAATTGGGATGCCCTGGATGCTAACATGGCCTTGTATAGGTTCCATGTCTAGAAGATAAGCGGGTTTTTCGAAGGTTGTGAGGTCCATCACGTACCTTGGAGCGAAAACGAGGCAGCAGATACACTGTCCAAGCTGGGCTCATCCCGGCAACCCATTCCGCCAAATGTAGCTTTGGAGCACTTGAGAAAACCGTCTATCACACCGTCACCCGAATCAAATTCAATTTATATCCCGTCGCTCCCCGGATCAGGAGCTGCACCTATGGAGATAGAATGGGGAAGCACCTCCGCAAACCCGGGGGCTGCTTCAGCAAACCCAGGGACTGCTTCAGCAAACCTAATGACTGTTCAGCTCGATCCGGCAGGAGTTCTATCTGTGGATGCAATGGAGGTTGATGAGGAACCATTCCCCGTCCGGACTATACCACCTTGGGCAAAGCCAATTTTTAATTTCCTGAAAGAGGGAATCTTGCCGGATGATGAAATAAGTTCGAGGCAAATTCAGAGAAGGGTAAAGGCCTATACCATTATCAACGCCGAATTATACAAAAGGAGTGTGATAGCGGTACTGCAACGGTGCGTTGATCCGGAAGAAGGACTTGTCATACTCCGGGATATTCACCAAGGGGAATGTGGACACCATGCATCCTCAAGGGCCTTAGTAGCAAAAGCTTTCCGGCATGGACTTTATTGGCCCAGTGCTTTGGAGCAGGCAGAGGACTTGGTGAGAAAATGTAATGGTTGTCAAAGATACGCCACGAAAACTCACCTACCAATGTCAGAGCTGAAAACTATCCCCATTACATGGCCATTTACTGTATGGTGCCTAGATATGGTAGGACCATTTAAGCCGTCCAAAGGAGGGATGACCCATATTCTGGTCATGGTTGACAAGTTCACCAAATGGATTGAAGTGAAACCGATTCGGAAATGTGATGGGGCAACAGCAGTAAGATTCCTCAAGGATATAATCTTAAGGTACGGATACCCCCATAGCATCATCACTGCTAACAGGACAAATTTCGCTGAAGTAACATTTGCAAGATTCTGCCAGGAAAAGAATATCCGGTTAGATGTCGCCTCAGTCGCCCACCCCGCGTCGAACGGGCAAGTGGAAAGATCCAACAGACTAGTGTTGTCCGGGATAAAACCTCGGCTCATAGAGCCGCTGCAAAGATCAGCGGGGTGCTGGATAGAAGAACTACCAGTGGTACTGTGGAGTTTAAGAACAACTACGAATCGATCAACGAGCTATACGCCATTCTTTCTGGTATATGGGGCAGAAGCTGTATTACCAGCCGACATAGAGCATGATTTGCCTAGGGTCACCCAATACACAGAAGCTGAAGTGTGTGAAGCCCGGCAGAATGATGTTGATCTACTGGAAGAAGCGAGAGAACGGGCCTTGTCTAGATCCTCCATATATCAGCAAAATCTCTGACGCTATCATAGCCGGAAAGTAAACCCCCGAGTTTTCCGGGAAGGTGATTTGGTGCTAAGGCTTATACAGCGCACCGCTGGCATGCATAAGTTATCCCCCCATGGGAAGGTCCTTTTATTGTGAGCAAAGCTTTGCGCAATGATTCCTACTATCTTATTGATG
The DNA here is from genome assembly GCA_916181665.1 of Avena sativa. Classification (NCBI taxonomy): domain Eukaryota; kingdom Viridiplantae; phylum Streptophyta; class Magnoliopsida; order Poales; family Poaceae; genus Avena; species Avena sativa. The sequence goes on from OV702290.1 coordinate 427,487,302, forward strand.
TACAGCCCCAGCAAAAGAACAAGGCAAACAGGTCCGGAGAAGAATCCAAAAGACCATGGAATGTAGCACTGCTTCGTCCTTTCTACACCTAAGAGGTGAATGTATACGAACTATTCATATGTCGGTATGTATGTCGGCAACGAGCTTATCAATAAAAACCTTGCCACCCCGAGCAAAAACTCGGGGACTGCTATAACACTTGTCTTTTGTTTTCGTATTTTTTGTGTCGGCTGGGTTAAGTCGCTTATGTCTTAGTTGGATTAGTAATGTGTTAGCACCAAAAACCTAACTCTTCGACTTTGCTGCTCTCCAACAAGAATTGGCTTCATGGCAAGCAAGAGAACAAGTTTGGAATGGCAAAGCACATGAAAAACGACTAAGGAAAAGAATTTAAGCGAGCCGACATTGGTTATTTTTTGACTAACACCTAGTTTGTTTTGTTCACTAAAGCGCCGAATCATTCTGAGCTAATCTCAAGGTTTCAAGTATTGTTAAGTCAATTCTTTGAATCTCGGACTTGTAAGTCGAAAAACAAATCAAGGTAGACGCGAGCCGAGTCAAAAATTGGGGGAACAAGAAAATGAAACTCGGGGACTTCGCCCACGATAATCCGGCAATAAAACTTAGTTCGGGACATAAAATTGTAGCAAAAACAAACCAAAGTATTTAAGTACATCTGCGCCCGGCATTCCGGGGATCTGATCAATATGGTAAGTGTTTTTCAAGGGGCAGGAGCAGCAGGCGAATCATCTGTTGAGGAGGGAGGTACTCCGGAGTGTGGGGGAGGAGCGCTAGCTTCGGCTTCGTCCTCCGGGTCAACTTTTTTGTCCTCCAGATCTTCAGCCTCGTCAGCTAGCTCGGAGCCCTCACTCTCGCTCTCTTCCTCTTCAGCTCCAGAGATAACCTCGTCATCAGCGACATCAAGATAACTCGGTCCCTCATTCCAGGCATGGCATAAGGAGTATTGGATGAGCTTGTTGGCACAGGCCTGGCGGCGCGCGATCCACTCCGGATCCTTGCACCACTTAGACCCGGTGCGCATATGACTGAGCAATGCCAAGTCAATCCCTTCATACCATGAGAGCGCAAAATTCAGAGCAATGTCGGCTCCAGCCCGTGCCGCAGATTCGCGCCACAAATGCAGCTGCGTGTCATATTCCATAAGTTTCACTATAAAAGCGGAACCTTTCTTGGGAATGGTTTCATTGGGCCAGAGATAGCTGAACATCCGTGTTGCCGCCGGGAGGATGTCCGCACCATGATTTTTTACTACCTCAAGGTGAGCAGTGAGACTCGCCAGGAGATCTTCTGTGGTATACGGAGTTGGCTCACCATCACAGACATCAGGAATTCCACGCTGTTCACGGGACTGGCGTACAGCAGAAGCAACAAGCGTATCGCTCTCTAGAAATTTGCCTAAGGATAAAAGGAGAAACAGTGAGCAAATGGACCAAGTCTGAATAATAATAGATCAAGCGAAGGCGGAAAACTTACGCGCAATTTGAAAGAGAAGTCGCTGAAGCTCAGAATCAACATTGGCATTGTGAACCCGGAGTTTTTCATATTCGGTGGTCGCCGGCGTAAGCTTGACGTCAGCTTCCTCCAGTAGACTCTTGTCCTTGGAGATTTGCGTGGTTAAACGCTCCTTCTCCTCGGCAAACTCCTGATCGTCCTTCTTCAGCGCGGACTGATGAGAGCTCTTAAGCCTCTGGATTTTGGCATTCAGCCGAGTAATCTCCGAGTCCTGCTGCTGGAGCCGAGCTATCTCAGCGTCTTTCTTCTTCAGCTCAGCTTCGTACTTCCCTGCTTGTTCGAGGCAGTGGGTCATCAGTTCAGGCATGGGGACACTATCATCAAGAGCAACTGCAACATGATCCGGAGGACCCAAAATATGAGTGTCCACCGGATAAAGCACGGAAGGAACAATGATGAGTTTACCTTTGATCTCTGCAAGGTTCTTCCTCATAATTATATTCTCAGCTTCAACCTCGGCTATGTAATTCGGACAAGACATTCATATAAGTCCTAAGAAGTTTGAATGAACAGGAAAGGAACAGGAATGGAAACTAACCCCTCTTCTGGTACTCCTCCAGGAGTTTACCATAACGCCCGCGCATGTCTTTGTAGGAGTCCAGCAGGCGCTGGAACTCAGCGATTCGGCGGTTAGTGGTAATATGAAATAGGAAAAAGACAAAAGTTCAGAGGCAAAGTAGAAATAATTCGAAGTCTACAAGATCCGGGCCAAGTAGAACTTAACCCAGCTCTAGGTGTGTGTGGATATTCGAAGTCTATAAGATCCAGGCCAAGTGGAACTTAACTCGGTTCTAGGTGTGTGGATATTCGAAGTCTATAAGATCCAGGCCAAGTGGAACTTAACCCGGCTCTAGGTGTGTGGATATTCGAAGTCTACAAGATCCGGGCCAAGTGGAACTTAACCCGGTTCTAGGTGTGTGGATATCCGAAGTCTACAAGATCCGGGCCAAGTGGAACTTAACCCGGCTCTAGGTGTGTGGATATTCGAAGTCTACAAGATCCAGGCCAAGTGGAACTTAACCCGACTCTAGGTGTGTGGATATTCGAAGTCTACAAGATCCGGGCCAAGTGGAACTTAACCCGGCTCTAGGTGTGTGGATATTTGAAGACTACATGATCCGGGCTAAGGGAACTAGAACCGACCCAAAATTTATTGCAAGTTAATGACATTATGAACAAAAACTAAGGAGCATCCAACCGAATAACAAGGTATTCCCTCGGAGGCTCAGGGACTAGGGGATATATCTATAGATGTTAAGTTATGAAAACCACCAACAGCAGAGAAAATGCTAAGTTATGAAAAACACCAACAATAGAGAAAAAGGATTACCTCCATCATCCGGCTAGCCAGGGAGATAGCCTTGGTAGCGGAGTTCATCTGGGCGCTGAACTCGGCTGGGCCAAACCTTTCTGGGAGATTGTCTTGGGGGTCGACGAATTCAGCATTGTTACAGTTTTTCACGTACTCAAGGAGTAGTGGACTGTAACTCTCGCCGCTCGGAGAATGGCTCGTCACTAGGCCCTTCACATGGGCCTCACGCCTGGCAGATTGAGCCGCAGCGGGGCTGGTGTGCAAAACCAGCTGTTTGCTGCCCTCTGATCCGGAAGCTGGCCCGGATGAAGCTGACCCGAAGGTCTTCTTAGCTTTGCCGGATGAGGGTTGAGGAGCGTGTTGAAAGAAGTCGGTGATTGAAGGGGCAGACCCGGTGGGGGATGAAGGAGCTTTTCCCTTAGGAGTCTTGGGAGCTCTTGCTGTTGCTAGTGCTAATGCCGCTGGTGCTGGTGCTGGTGTTGATGTTGCTGATGTTGTTGCTGCTGGTGCTGGTGCTGGTGTTGTTGCTACTGGTGCTGGTACTGGGGTTGCTGGGGGCGGCGCCGATGAAGTTGGTGCCTCAACATTGGGCACAGAGGCCGAGGAGCTGGAGAGATCCGGCCCACTACCCCCCGCGCTGATGTTGCCCTCCTCTTGGCGAGGTGGGCTCTGGTCAGGCGCGGCCGCAGAACCCTCTTGAATAGGGCTAAGCGGACGTTGATCATCGTTGCGGGGGGGGGGGGGGGGGGGGGGGAGAGGGACTGCTCCGGAGTGGCGAGGCTATGCCGAAACCGCTCTGGGAAATATCCACAGGAGCTCTAGAAAAAAGGAAGGACAACGAGTCAAAAAGAGAGAACCAACCAGAGACAAAGGCAAGCAAAGGAAGAATCCAAAGTAGCAATGCTAAAAGGGCTTACTCGTCAGCGGTAGGAGGAGCCCGAGGTTTGGGTGCCCTCCGGACTGTGCTCTTGGTGGCAGGCTTGGCCGAGGGTTTAACCTCGGATTTCTTTTGCCTCTTCTTGGGCGGCAGCGCCTCCGAAGCTGCGACCGTGGTAGCAGCGCGCTTCTGGGAAGGGGCCGGGGCCGGGCCACCGGTGGCAAGCGGAGGAACCTCAGGGACCTGAGCGTCCGGGTTAGCTGAGCATTCGAACAATGCCAGGTGCAAATAAGAGATAAGAACCAAATCAAGTACCTCAAGGACTTCAATGTCCAAATCATCATCGTCTGGCTAATCCCTTAGAGAAGAGGCCTTACCAGCGCTGCGTTTGACAACGTCCGGGGCAGGTAAGAAGGCCTCCGGATCAGTCTCCACCTCGTCTCCCTCGGGACGGTCCTCCAACCACTTGCTCGCCGGTACCTCGCCATCCTCCAGCGGTTGCTGAAGGAATTTCGAAAAGAATAGTGGCCAAGTTACAAAAGGAAACTGACATATATTGAAGATTCGGAAAATAGAAAAGGGTAATTTACCTGTGGAGGGGGGTTGGTACGGGTGAAGGGCTCAAGTCCCCACTCCCAGGCCTTGGAGAACTCCTTATCCATGTTAAATATGGACTTAACCCGGCGGTAAATCGCGGAGTTATCCAGCTCAAAAGAGGAGGTCCGGTGAGGGTCAAGAGGACCGCTAAGATAGCAGATCTTGTGGGCTTGCTTCTGGAGGGGGGAGACCGGGCTGCGGATGAAAGTAATCATAATATCCTCCCCCCGAAGGTGCTCCTTAAGCAGCTCCGTGATCCGGCGTGCCACTTGATTCGCCAGAGCCATGGCGCATTTGGGAATGCTTTCCCAAAGCGAGACATCTGGAGGGCCGAGCCTGAAAGGGAACAGCCGGATCTGGTCCACCTTGGTGGTGTTCCGGACGTAGAAGAAGGTCCGGGCCCAGCCCTTGCAAGATTCAAGCCCAGTGACCCGGGGGAACACAGACTACTTGCGCGGAGAGATGGAGGCAGCACCGCATTGGGTCAGGTGCTTGTCCTCCGGGGCAACCTCTGGATCCGGAACCACGTTCCTCCGCAGACCAAAGAACTTAATCCAAAGTTCTTTGGTTGGCCAGAGGCCGAGGTATCCCTCAATGCCGGAGAAAAAGGAGGACAGAGAAGTGATAGCGTTTGCGGGAAGATGATGCGGTTGTACTTTGTAGGTGGAGATGAAATCGAAGAAAAAATCAGAAGTGGGGAGGCCGAAGCCGCGCTGGAAATGCGATAAGGAAACCACATATTCCCCAGATTTGGGGGCAGGAGTAATCTCACCGGCGGCAAGATGGCAGGCGACGCCGGCGGGGATGCGACAGGAGGCGTGGAGCCAGGCCAAATCCTCCTCGCAAACGATGGAGCCATCCCAGCAACCACGCTCGCGGACCTCCGCCCCTTCCCCCTGCTATGCCACCACCGTTGCCTCCGCCTCAGACATGGTGGAAACAGAGCTTCCGCCGGGGTAGTCGGAGTAGAAGTATCCGGAAGAAGGGAAACGGGAAGCGCAAGGCCCCATTGTGGAAACTAGCAATGGGGACGGTGGCGCTGGCGCGGAACGCTGCCGGAGTACGTTCACGGCGGTGCTCGAGGAGCATAAAACTGGCGGCGGCGGCGAAATCGCTGTGAAAGAGAGAGGGCAGTCGAGCGCGACGCAAATGAGGGAACTTCCCCTGGGAGAGCCTCACGCCTCCTACTTAACCACGCTGCACGCGCATCGTGGGATCTATTGCGGGCAACGAGCCGCACGCAACTAGCGTGTACGAGGCCAGAACAAACCACTCAGAGCGAGGCCACAGGAGGGGTTACAGGAGCAAATGATCCCATGACATGACATGGTATTACGGTTAACGAGGCGCTGCTGTGATGGGACGATTACAACAGTTATGCCTAACGCAGCGACAGTAACCGGCACGGTAAATGCGCATGGTCCTTAAAATGAGGCAAATGATGATTACCCTCCACGTAGGATGTGGAGAAGCGTACGAGAGAAGGAAAAACAATCCGGATAAGCAAGTGAGAGACCTAGCCAACGAGGAATGACTCGGAAAGAGCGAAAGGGTCGCAAGAAAAGAAACTCCGGGCAACGAGGTACCTCGGCAAAAAGAGCAAAAGATCCGGACATGGGAACCTACCGTGGCCTTAACAACTAAAAAGTTGCCAAGACCGCACCAGCTTCGGGGGCTAATGTTGGGGGATACCCCCCGGGTAAGGTAACACCGGGGTATAAGGGCCGAGTTAGCCGGGGTACGGCACAGTCAAAGCGAAGTGCTGACCGGGTCACCTCAAGGCAGGCCGAATCACGGTGCGACCCGGCCTGTAGGGCATTTCCTTGACAATGGTCCGGCCGGCATAATATTTATGCCGGCCATGTCTATCTGTTTTGCAGGTACATGGGTGAGACGGGTTAGCTAAATGCCAGCCGGATTATCTTAGCTTCCAAGGGAAGGAATCCCCCGCTGGTCAAAAGTTGGCTTTGTCAGCTGGAGCATGTGCAAAGTAAAGTAAAGAAGAGGACCAGCGGGTCAGTGGCGACCAAGGTGACGCGGGCAGAGCCGGATGACGTAGTCCGTGCCTGGTGACACCAAAAGACGAGGATGACGCTGCGGGTTACGTCCAAAGCTCGGACGAGCCGTTAAAGAGGAATAAAGAAGCATCTGCTTTAGAAAAGGAGCATATTCATATAATATGCTGCCATCTGTGCCCTAGAACTGTAACCCGGGTTCCCCTATATAAGGAGCACCGGGGCCTCCATAGAGAGGGACGGCAAATAGAGGATTCACTCTCTGTCTGAGGTAGAACTCTAGGGCTAGTTGGTGGGGAGTAAGAGACATTGTCTCCTTCTTGCTAAGAGCCTCAAGAGCACTTGTAAACACCATTGATAGAGAGAATACAAGAACTTCTGTGCGTGGAATCACCACGCTCTCCCTCCCTGGATTCCCCTAGCACTCACTGGCCCCATCTTTAGCCTGTCCATGGCATCTGCCGTGCCACCACCACGATAGAATGCCTCATGCATCGTCAGCTCACCGACTAAAACTAGAGAGAGTGCCTTATGCGCATGTTCCGTAAGTTGCCTTTGTCATCTTTCGCTAACCTATCCGCATGATGTAGAAGGAAGCAAACGCATCTGCCAAGCCCGTCGTCGAAGCCGCCGTGGTGCCAGAAGGGCATCCACCCTGCGCTTGTACCTCAACATGTGTTAGTTGAGGAGACTCCTCCATTCCATGCTGCTGAGTCCCACCGTTGTCGGGGCCAAAACCACGTTGCTCCACCTTAGAGCCATCCAGCAAGCATCTGATCTAAAAACGATGCCCCTAAGAGGGAGAATGGCGCGGAGCGTCACCATCATCAGATCCGAGAGACCTAGATCCGAGATTTCTCTTGGAGCATCCCAGGCAAGAAGACGAGAACTGCAGCAATGATATCTTCACCAAGTTAACAACGCAAATACACCGCCATCATCGCCCAATCGGCATGTTTTTCACCGGCGGTCGTGCCTTCCTGAACCCACAGCCGACTAGATCGCCACCAACCGCTAAGTCGGTGACACCACCATCAATCGGAGCCACCACTCCGGCTTCCGACCTGCATACACAATATTTGCCATACGCATACTGCGAGAACCTAGCTTTGGGATCCCATGATCCGCTGCCCCTCGATGCCACCGCAGGAGCCTCCACCTGGCCAATGATCCATGTCGAAGGATATGCCACCACCACCACCTCCATGCCCGGAACAACGACTCTGAGATCCTCGCGCCACTAGTCACCACCCCATGCCGAACCAGCCGCCCCACACGATGCCACTGGAGCGCCGCCTAAGGATGATATGCAGGAGAATGAGCTCGCGCCGCCACCCTCTAGCCGTCGTGCCCTGCTCTCTAGCCAGGCGGCTTCCAGACGCCAGGGCCCTGCCGTCCCCTTCACTAGCGGCCACCTCTATAGACGACGGGGAGAGGGGAGGGAGGAGGGGGTGGTGGCGGGGTCTAGGATTGGTCCTCCGGCCGCTCTGGAGGAGGCGACGCGCGGGACGGATCGTCATGGAGGAGGCGACGCGAGGAACTATTCCTTTTTCGCTACCTAATATTCACTCGATGTAATCTGGATTGTTACTCTTGTGTATTCGTTAATATTGTGTTATTAGTTTAGCAACAAGCTTCAACCTTGTGTCGATAAAAAAAGAAACTTGCACTTCGGCAGGGGTATAAACCCCAAGTCACCCTTTTGGAAAAACATCCTTACTATATTACTTTGCGCTTGGAGTCACAATAAATTGGTGGCTGAGTAGATAGGGTAGGAAAAATTAACCAAGATGGGATGTACTGATATACACATCAGGACCTACCGTTGCCAGGGCTGTGAGGAGCTCACAGATGATGATGAACGAGACCTCTAGCGAAGGGAAGACCGAACAGAATTTGAGCCACAAACGACATGGGCAGCGTCATTTTCTTCCAACGGAACGACATTAGCAACGTCATTTTCGTGCAACAACGGCTAAAAATAACTCGACGCCCAATGGACAATGGTTGATCCCTGGTATCTGTCGCTTTGTCACACCCCCAACAAACGTCAAGGCTGCCGGTGCAACGACCTCGATCGATCAGGAGCGCCACAAAAAAAAATTGTGACTAAACGATGCTTAAAGAACAAGCCAAACCAAAGCAAGAACAGGTCCGTCAAAAAAAAAAGGTAAGAAGAGAACAGGCACAACGACAGTCGACAGGCCACCGGAATGCTGGTACGTAAAATACTCCGTCGTTCCCGGCTCCCGCAACTACGTACACACACACACCACGCCCGAGCTTCTCCGTTTGCCGCCATTACAAATACACACGCTGACACGCTCCCTTTCCCTCACATCTCCCCTGCTGCCTGCTATCTCTACCTCTCTCGCTCTGCCTACCGCGCAGCTCCGCACATATTACTGTTATATCGTCCTCGATCGATCGGCAATGGCGAGAGTCCGGCAGTCCTCCGTCTTGCTGGCCGTCGCCGTCGCGGTGATGGCGGTGGCGCTGCTGGCTTCCCCGGCGGCTGCGGCGGCGAAGAGCTACAACATCACCAAGATCCTGGCGGCGCACCCGGAGTTCTCCAAGTTCAACGCGATGCTGACCAAGACGCGGCTCGCCTACGACATCAACCGGCGGCAGACCATCACCGTGCTGGCCACCGACAACGCGGCCATGGCGGCGCTGGACCAGTACTCGCTGCCCACCGTCCGGCACATCCTCTCCCTGCACGTCCTCGTCGACTACTACGGCGCCAAGAAGCTCCGCGCGCTCTCGCACGGCGCCACCGCCTCCGCGTCCATGTTCCAGGTATATACACACGCTCCTCCTCCTCCTAGCTATAGTTGCTTGTTAAGTTGTTATACACACACATATCTGTGATCGCTTATGATACGTAGTATTCTTCAGGAGAGCACGTATGCATGCCTAGCATTCTAGCTGCTTTTAGCAAGGGGGATTTTCCATGCTATTAACCGAGTATCTCATTTTCAACGCAAGTTGTTGATTATTTTGGACACAAAATTCAACGATGAATGCTGCATATATGATGGTCCGGTCGTTTGCTGTCAAGTCACTAAAGCATGCCGTGGTACTGCTGTACTACTAGTTCATCGACGGAGATGTTTGGTATGGTAGGCTTGGAAACTCCATGCACCCCGGCCGGTTGCTGTCATCTTTACCAACACATTTCCTATCTTCCGTACCAACGTCCATGCATTATTGCCTTATATGGATCCAGCCCTCCACGTACGTCAATCCGGTCATACGGAATACAAATAGCAGAGCAATAATGGTTAATATGCCACATGTTCGATAATTTGGCCAAACAGAACAGGGATACTACTGATTAAAAATTAATTCACATTACATCTAGGCACAAAACAAAAACAAAATGCAGAAACAGATAAATACTTGTTTACTGACGTGATGCTTTTGAAATCATATGACACCTCGATCGATCAGTCGACCAGCTCGGCGGGCGGCATGTCGGGCTACGTGAACATCACGTCCCGCAAGGGCGGCAAGGTCGACTTCTTCTGCGAGGGCGCCGACGACACCGCCACGCCGTCGCGCTACGTCAAGTCCATCAAGGAGCTCCCCTACGACATCGCCGTGCTCCAGGTCAGCTCCGTGCTCTCCTCCTCCGAGGCCGAGGCGCCCGTCCCGCCCCCCGCGCCCGTCGACCTCGTCGAGCTCCTCTCCAAGAAGTACTGCAAGTCCTTCGCGACGCTCGTCGCCGGCAACGCCGACGTGTTCCGGGCGCTCAACGAGACCAAGGACAACGGCCTCACGCTCTTCTGCCCCGTCGACGCCGCCGTCGCCGCCTTCGCGCCCAAGTACAAGAACCTGACGGCCAAGGCCAAGACCGCCATCCTGCTCTACCACGCCGTGCCGGACTACTTCTCGCTGCAGCTGCTCAAGTCCAACAACGGGATGGTCTCCACCCTCGCCACCACCAGCGACGCCAAGAAGGACTACAGCTACGACGTGAAGAACGATGACGACGACGTCACGCTGGCAACCAAGGTCGTCACATCCACCATCACCGCCACCGTCGGCGACCTCGAGCCGCTCGCCGTCTACGCCGTGTCCAAGTTTCTGCAGCCCAAGGAGCTGTTCAAGGTCGTCCAGGCGCCCGCGCCCGCGCCGGAGCCGTCAAAGAAGAAGGGCAAGAAGGGGGCTGACGATGAAGACTCGTCGTCTGACGATTCCGACGATGCCACGGCTGATGAGGCTGCTGCCGCGCCAGCGGTGTTCGGCCGGTGGGCGGCCGCGGCAGCGACGGTGGGAGCAGCATTGGTGCTATTGGGCTAGAGAGTGGAGCTGGCCTCGCTCATAGTTGTCTTGTGTGTTTAAATTTGATTATATGTTTCTATTTGTAAATTTATATCAGTTGCATTTTGTTCCGCGGGGAAATCTCTATCACTTGTCAATAGTGGTAGAACAAATAAGTAGGCGGCTGGTCTCCTTCAAACATACAAAAATCAAGAAACATATATAGAGGAGTCATTTGTATTTAGAGTCTTGGTGGTTGCTCTGATGTAATTAATTATTTTGTAATTAATATATTTGTCAATACGAAGTCTTTCATATAGGTCATCTTTCGACTTTTGTATGCCCCAAGTCTTCACCCCAACTTTTCTTCTCTCGAACTCACAATCTTTATTAATCAAAAACAAGAAACATGAATACAATCAGCTCTTAGGCTGTGATCTAAAAATTCCAGAGGGTCAACAACGGAAATCCTAGACTTAGGCGAATAATTGCTACGGAGCTGCTTACGGAAAGACGTAGGTCGAGGACTGGTGCAAAATCGCTCCACTTCCGTGATTTCCACGCGTGCATCGCCCCAGCTCCTCGCCAGGTCAGTCTGTAGGCAAATCCTGTAAAAACTAGTCCGCATTACTCGTTCAACAATCCACGACAACGAGTCCATCTGCATACACTTTTTTTTTGCAGCATTGAGCCGCTTGATTAGCGTGAAACAAGACCAAGATCATTGGGGGAGAGGTCTGAAGTTTGAATACGAAGGGCATCTTAAGTATCTCGTTGTAATTTTTGTTTTCCTTATAATGCTTTGTACTGTCGTATGTTTTTTTAATGTCAGGACCCTTTTCGCAAAAAAAAGGTAGAAGGTGTAAGGACCGAGGTGAGTCTGCGGAATAAATGAGGTGACTTAGACTAGTCATAGTGGGTAGTAACTTAGACTAGTACCTTCGGGCTGGTCATCGTGTATAGTAACTTAGATTAATAACATACATAAGTTACTAGTCTAAGTTACTATCCTCATAGTGGTTAGTATTGGAGTGTAGTAAAAGCATCTCCAACAGAAGTGGTAAAATAGTGCCGCGCTCAAAAAACCGTGTCGTGAAAATGGCCACGGCAGTCGCTGCTATCGGCAACGATTGATTGTAACGTGAGGAAAAGCTGGCAGTCATCTGCGGTGCGAGATGGGGACGGATGCACATAGTTTACCCAGGTTCGGCCCCCCGGAGGGTAAATACCTACTCCTGCTAGATTGGATTAATGGAGAGCGAGTTACAAGGGTGGCGAGCTCGGCGTCTAAGCAGCGAGTTCTTTGAGGGGGTGTATGATGGAACGTAAGTCCTAAGGATACCCTAGGGAGGTTCATATAGGAGTCACCTCGCTAGGGTTTGCAAGTTACAATCGAGCCAGATATGGACTCGGAGGCTTTTGACCTAATCCGACTGGGCTTCAAGTACGCTTCTGGGCCTTTAGTCTCCAGTCGCCAGGCATTTCCTTCAGTCGCACTCCAGTCGCCGTCCTTCAGGCCCACTCACAGGCCCTTCGGCCCAATCGGAACGTCCTGCTAGGCATACCCCCTTCGGCATATCCCCATCAATAGTCCCCGAGGCCATCGTTGATTCAGGTACATGTGTCCCTTTGGCGGTCGAAGTAGGCGAGCCCAATTTGGACGCCCAGCCGAGTCGGCGATGGACTCCATTAGAACCGAGGAAATTTTCCCCAGGCTTCCACTCGCCACTCCGGCGAATGTCACTGCTACCAAGTCACTGCTTCGGCGAATGGAGAAGACTAGCGGGTAGCGGGTGGAATGGAGGAGTTGGACCGTTAATTCTGGTCAAACTATCTATTGGAAATCCCAACAGTAACTTCGGCGTAATTACCATAGGTAACGGTTACCCCGAATTTGGCAGGTAGCATTCCCATATAAGGGGAGTGACGAATTAGCTCTGCAAATCCTTCCCCGCATTCTTCATTCTCCCACATTCATTCTTCCTGCCTTCAATCTTCCTGCCTTCCTTCGATTCGATTCTTCCGTGTCGTGCGATTCCACGTCCTTCCTGATGGCGCCTCCCAAAGGCTCATGGGGAAAATCCAAGTGCACCACAGCCCAACTCAAGTCCTTCGAGGACGCCAGAGTCCTCCTCAAGGGGAACTGGTGGGTTCCCCCCTCCTCCGAGACCGAGCCGAAGCCGCGAGCCGGCGAATTCATCTGTTTCCCTAGTCACCTAGAAAGAGGTTTGGGATTCCCCACCTCGCTCTTCTTCCGGCGCTTCTGCGCGTATTACGCGATCAAGCCGTCGGATCTTGGCCCGCACAACATCGAGCAGCTGGCGATCTTCGTTGCCTTCTGCGAGTGCTACCTCGGCTGCAGGCCATATTTTTCGCTATGGTTGGAGCTCTTCCATGGCCGCATAGGGCGCGAGGCGTCCGGCGGCTCGATATTGGCAGCAGGCGGCGTCACATTCCAATTGAAGCCGAAGGCCAACTTCATCAAGGTCCTTCTGCCAAAGAAAGCCGCCAGCGAGTGGAAGAAGAGTTGGTTCTATGTGAAAGAGTCTACTCCCCCTAGCGAGGTGGCACTTCCCGAGTTCATTGCTGAGAGGAACGAGCCTCACCGGTTGGCGCCGAAGAAGCTTCCCGAAGACCAGAGGATGGCCGTCGCGGAGATGATGGACCAGATCCAGAGGCTGAAGGACCAGGGGTTGACTTCGATCAACCTTTACAACTGCTGGCTCGGGCGGCGCCTGGTTCCGCTAGCGGCTCGGCCGCATTGGATGTATGAGTATAGCGGGAAGCACGATCCCTCCCGAACCAGCAAAGAATCATGGGAGGCCGAGGACTACAAGGCCGCCCTGAAGAAGATCACTGACGTGGAATTCACCACCGTGTCGGTCGGGCTCGCCCCGTACACTCCCGTGAAGAATGAAGCCCCCACAGTAAGTTTTCTCCCCAGTCGCCATTTCCGCACCTCAATTCGCAGTCGCGGCATTTGGTACTTACTCGTGGTGGTTCTCAGCTGTTTCAGGTGTTGGAGGGCTGGCTTCCTCTGCTCGATGAAGAGGTCCCCCAGGAGCTCGAGGAGACCTCCAAAGGAGACTCCACCGACAGCGACGAGGAGGAGGAGGAGGTCCCTCCCCCCAGCGCCTGTGGCTTGCAAGACTCACATGCAGAAACAACGCGAGTTCGAGGCGAGTCGCAGCCTCGATGAACTTGAAGGAGGCGACGAGGTCGCGCAGGAGCACACGTCCTGGCGTACAGCCACACCGTCGAAGGCCGCGCGCAAGCCCAAGTCGCCAGCAAAGAAACCGACGTCGCCATCCAAGTCGGTGGTGGTGTTTGAGTCAGATGACGACTCTGATGATGAAGACACCCCCAAAATCTCGCACAAGGCCCAGAGGGTGCGATCTCAACGAAGGGGTTGGAGGGCGAGGACACCGAGGCGGCGATAGAAGTTCCCTTGGTGGCGATTGCGCCGATGGTTTCGGGGGCTCCAAACCAGGGAGTGGTTGGGGCAACAACGTCTAAGTCGCCGCAGCCGTCGAGAGCGGCAGCGTCTTCGGAGCTAGAAATTCCGGCGACCGCGGCTTCGTCGTTGAGGAAGCCCGCGGTGTCGTGGGCTTTAGATGTCTTTGAAAGGGGGCTCACTCGCAAGCTAGGCCCCGAATTGGATAAGCCTGCCCACATCAGTACCGGGCTACGCGTTCTCCCAGTCGCCAAGTAAGCCTTACATTTTCCATTCCAGATTGTGTTCTGTCTTGTGTCGTCTTCGTGTTGATTTTGACGTTTTGATAGGTCCGGAGTCAAAAAGATCGGTCGTCCTTCGGTGGTGAAGATTCCGCCGACCGCTACCGCAGGAGAAGGCGACCTCCCCAAGAAGAGGAAGTCTACTGATGACGCCGCGGCCGTGGAAGGCGTGAAGAGGCAAAGGGATGGTGCCGATGATTCCGTCGAGATGACTAGCACCAAGGGGAGCGACCCAGCTGCAGTCGTCGAAGAGGCGATGGCTGCGCAGTTGGAGCCAGTCGTGGTCGCCCCTGCGACGGGAGCACCAGCTCCGGCGACTAGCGCCCCAGCTAGGGCGTCAGCGATGTTCCCTCGCTTCATGGCGAGGGGGTTCCCAGGCGTGGCAGATAACCAGTCTCCACAGAGCCCGGAGGTCATCGATGGAGACATTGGGTCTCGTCGTGGGCGTACCTCCTTCACGGTCCCGTCGACTAACGCCGTCGAGCTTCATAAAATGCTTGGTGCCGCCATTCAGGTATGTCCAGCCCCCAAGTGCCTAGCTGCTGAATTTCAGTGGCTAGGCACTGAATTGCTTCTACTCTCCAGTCCCCGAGTTCCTAGTCGCTGAATTTCAGCGGCTGGGAACTTGATATTACTCTTTGGTAAGTACTGAACATTGTTGTCTCTGCAGGGTTTGCAAAAGGAATCGACCGACCGGCAGGCCGCAAGGGAGCGCTTGGAACAGGATCTGCGCGAGGCGCAGGAGGCTAACTGGCGACTCCAGGAAACTGTTGGTAAGTACCGGCCTTTCTTTCCCTTTTTCTTTCATATATGACCTGTTTTTGTATGACTCACTGATGATTTTTCTTTCAGATGGTCTCCCGACTGCAATTTCCAATGCCCGTGAAGGGTATGTTCCAGTCGCCGAACTGGACGCGGCGAATGGGCGAATTGCCTGGATGATCCAAGACTTGGAGGAGGCGAGAGCGGCCTCAGTTTCTTCTGAGGACCGAGCGAAGGCTGTTGTTGCTGCGGCTGAGAAGGAACGCAAGGCCGCGGATTCGATCATCGTGGGGCTGCATAATGATCATGCCGCCTTGAATAAGCATGTCACGGAGAATTGCCGCAAACTCCTCGGTGAGTCTCCGTCATTGCCTGACTTGTTTGGCGAGTCCCTGATTAGGGAAGTCCGTAGTTTCACTGATGTCTGATTTTGCAGCTATGATAGGCCAAAGCGACCCGGTGCTTCAAACTTTCGATGCTTCGCAGTGTGTCACTGCCATGGTGAACGCGGCCACGGCTTCGGCGTTATGCGTCCAAGTAGTTCTTCAAGGCATTTCCTCCACCGAGGTTATTCCTGGGGGGGCTTACGGAGGTGTGGTGCTATCTGGAGGAGGCGCATGTCATCGTGGAGTGGATGGCGCGCTCGGCGTTCAGGCGCGGGGCCACCACGGAATTGAGCCTAGGTCTCGCCCACTTCCCCGACGACTTCGACCTTGACGACGTGACCAGTGGCTACCCATCTGCGACCGGCACGGTGGAGATGTCAGAGGTACTGAAGCTGACTGCAAAGGCCGCCCCTTTTGCCGATCGGGTCCTGGCGATGGGGGATCTTCTGCCATACCAGGAGACGGTGTTGGCGCCTAGCGACCCCGAGCCGGAGCATCGCGACATGAAGTCGGAGCAGCCCTTCCGGTCGGCGTTGTCGAAGTTGCTGACGACCTACCCGACAAACCCGTGGAAGCCTTTTGTTCGTGTCAAGGGGGGTGGTGGTGCTTCTTCATCAGGACCTGTGGAATAGACAATGTAGTTGGGCAGTTTGTAATGTTTGCCAAGTGGCGACTGCTGTAATATGATCAACATTTTGTAATATATGCCAAGGGGAGTCAATCGACTCGTATTGCGACCATGATTGTGTGGTGTGTTTATTTTTGATTGAGCGAGTCCCCGAGCGCGTCCGCCCTTTAATGGGGTATAACTCGACTGTATACTTTTGTGTTTTATTTTGTTTGTGCATTGTTTTATCTCTCGCGTCTTCTGAGTGGCGAGTCCCCGAGCGCGAGTGGGATTGTAGGCGAGTCCCCGAGCGTGGTGCTCAATCGTATTGGGCGCGTTCCTGTTGTAGGTTGTTAATGCGTTGTTTGTAACGCGTCTCTTCCCCTGGCTCGGAGAGCCAGTCGCTGGGCGAGTCCAAGGCAGCTCTCTTACTTGGTGTGTTACCGAGCCGCGTGGGGATTTCCGTTTTGTGGAGTCCCCGTGCGTGGTACTTAACCGTTCGAGTCGCTTTGCGCGAGGATGGGAGGGACAGGTCGCTATGAGAAGTGTATACCGGTTTTCTTGGCCCTGTGGGCTAGTCGAGCTAGGCGACTCCAATGGCGGCTCCGGGTTGGTGTTTTCGTGGACATCCCAAGGCCCGAGTATTTCCAGTGCCCTTGTGCCGCACTACTTAGCCGTGCCGGTCACTCGACCAAAGGTTGACTTCGGTGAGTAGCATATTTCTGATATGAACGAGTGCGAGTGGCACAAGAATATGGCGAGTAGACACAATTTGTGTGATCCGAATGAATTTCATTATATATGCCAGCTGAGTACAATTTGAGATTCTATGTATAGAACTTTCTGAAGAGGTTTACATTCCATGGCCTTCCGACCTCGAGCTGGACGTCACCCTGTATGTCGATGAGGTAGTAGGCGTCGTTGCCGAGGACTCGCCCTATGGTGAATGGCCCCTCCCATGGGGGGAGAGTTTGTGCATGCCTTTCTTGTCTTGGGCCAGTCGTAGGACCAGGTCTCCTTCCTGGAAGGTGCAAGTCTGGACTCGGCGGCTGTGGTAGCGGCGGAGTCCTTGCTGGTAGATGGCGGTGCGAGAGCGAGCCAGGTCGCGTGCCTCGTCGAGTTGATCAACGCTGTCTTGGCGGGTGACCTCGTTGGTTGCCTCGACGTAGTTGGCGACTCGAGGTGAATCGTGCTCCAGGTCAGTTAGCATTACGGCCTCGGTGCCATACACCATGAAGAAGGGTGTGAACCCGGTGGAGCGATTGACGGACGTGCGGATCCCCCATATTACAGAGGGGAGCTCGTCGACCCAGCACCCTGGGGTGTGCTCGAGGGGCACCTGGAGTCACGGCTTGAGCCCGTGGAGGACGCTCTGGTTGGCGCGTTCTGCTTGGCCATTCAACTCCGGGTGGGCGACTGAAGCGAGGTCGAGTCGTATGCCATGTTCTTCATAGAATTCCGCCATGGCCCCCTTGGCGAAATTGGTGCCATTGTCCATTATGATGCTGTGCGGGTAGCCGTACCGATAGATGAGCTCACGTAAGAACTTGGTGGCCGTCTTGCCGTCGCACTTTTTGATTGGCTTGGCCTCGACCCATTTGGTGAACTTGTCGACCGCGACCAGGAGATGGGTGAAGCCAGACGGGGCTTTCTTGAACGGGCCTACCATGTCCATGCCCCATACGGCGAATGGCCATGTGATGGGGATGGTCTTGAGTGCCGAACCAGGGAGGTGCGTCTGGTGGGCGTACTTCTGGCACCCGACGCATCACTGGACGATGTTGGTGGCGTCGGCGTGTACGGTATGCCAGTAGAAACCGTGCCACATGGCCTTGGCGACTAGCGACTTGGCGCCGACATGATGGCCGCAGTCGCCAGCATGAATGTCCTGGAGGATCTTGCGGCCTTCTTCTGGCTGTACACAGCACTGGAACACGCCAGTCACGCTGCGTCTGTGGAGCTCGCCGTTGATGATGACGGAAGATTTGAAGCGGCGCACGATCATTCACGCCTCAGTCTTGTTGCGGTAGGATCTTGTGCTCCAGGAAGGCGACGTATGGTGCTGTCCAGTCGCTAGGCTCCACAACCATGGCGACTAGGGCCGGCTCTGGTTGCAGCGGTATACCGACGTCGATCTCCTTTGGTGGGCTGACCTAAGGTTTGTGGATGATGTCGAGGAAGACACCTGTTGGTGGCACTTGTCGGGCCGACCCGATGCGGGAAAGGGCGTCTGCCTCCTCGTTCTTGCGTCTATCAATCCACTCGATAGAATAGCCATCAAAATGCCCTCCCAACTGGTCTACCGCTTGGCGGTACGCGATCATTGTTGGGGAGACGGCGTCGCATGTCCCGGCGACCTGGCCAGTGACTAGGTCGGAGTCGCCATAGCATCGTAAGCGGTTGACGTTCATCTCCTTAGCGGCTCTCATGCCGTGAAGGAGGGCCTCGTATTCTACCATGTTGTTGGTGCAGGGCTTGAAGTTGAGGTGGAGCACGTAGCGGAGCTTGTCTCCTTTGGGAGAGGTCAGTATGACCCCTGCCCCTGTGCTGTCGGTGTTCTTGGAGCCGTCAAAATGGAGAGACCAGTAATGGAGGTACGAGAGCTTCTCCGGCTACTATGCTTCTTCCCAACCTGCGAGGAAATCAGCTAGGGCTTATGACTTGATTGCTTTGCGGGGCTCGTATTTGATGTTGTGGACGCCGATTCCGATGACCCACTTGGCGACTCGCCTGGTCACCTCGCAATTGTGTATTATGTCCTGTAGATGTGCGGAGGAGACCACCGTGATCGGGTGCTCCTGGAAATAGTGTGGGAGTCACCGCTGAGCTCGTAATACCACGTACACCAGTTTCTGGTACTGTGGGTAGCGCTATCATGAATCTGTCAGGACTTTGCTAATGTAGTAGACAGGGCGCTGTATGAGGCGCTCCTTGCCCTTCTCCGGTCGTTCGACGACCATCACGGTGCTAACGACTCGAGTGGAGGCCACGACGTAGACGAGCATTGGCTCTTTGTCGAGTGGAGTGGCAAGGAGTGGAGCCACGAGTAGCACTTCTTTGAGCGCTTTGAGTGCGTCGTCGGCCCCCACGTCCCATTGGAACGTGGGGTTCTTGCGCATCAGGCGGTAGAGGGGCATTGCCTTCTCGCCTAGTCGGGGGATGAAGCGACTGAGGGCCGCGACTCGCCCTGCCAACTTCTGGACGTCGCGCAGGCACTCGGGTTTCCCGAGTCGCACGATGGTGTCGATCTTGGTGGGGTTGTCTTCGATGCCTCGCTTGGAGACTACATATCCCAGGAGCTGTCCGATGGGGACGCCGAAGGTGCATTTTCCGGGGTTCAGCTTGATGTTGTACCTCCGCAGGTTTGCAAAGGTTTCGGCTAGGTCGTCGAGCAGGTCGTCCTGGTGGGTGGATTTTAGCACCACGTCGTCAATGTAGACGTGAATGTTGCGGCCAATTTGTCTCACTAGGCACTCCTGCATGCATCTCTGGTATGTGGCGCCGACGTTCTTGAGGCCGAACGTCATGGCCGTGTAGCAGAAGGCGTCGAATGGCGTGATGAACGCCGTCTTCTCCTCATACTCGACCGCCATCTTGATCTGGTTATAACCAGAGTAAGCATCGAGGAAGCACAGTGACTCCGATCCCGCGGTCGAGTCGATGATCTTATCGATGCACGGTAGGACGAACTCCTCCTTCGGGTAGGCGCTGTTGAGGTTGGTGTAGTCGATACACATTCTCCATGTGTTGTTCTTTTTTAGAACCAGGACTGGGTTTGCCAGCCACTTGGAGTATTTGATTGGCCGAATGAAGCCTATGGCTAGCAGGCGCTGTACTTATTCGGCGATTGCTCGACGGCACTCTTTATTGAAGGGCCGTAGCGACCGCTTTACTGGTCGCACTTAAGGGTCAGCGTTGAGTTTGTGCTCAGCGAGTTCCCTCGGGACACCTGGCATGTCAGATGGCTTCCATGCGAAGATGTCGCGGTTCTCACGGAGGAACCCGATGAGCGCGCTTTCCTATGCGGGGCTCATGTGCGCCCCGATGGTGACCGTCTGGCTGGAGTCGCCTGGGACGAGCTCGATGGTGCGGGTGTGCGTGGTCGCCTCGAATGTGGAGTTTGCAGTGGTTGGTTTCTTCAGGATGGTGGGGTCGTCTTTGTTGATGTTGCCCACGTATTTTGCGAGCTCCTCCGCGTGGTCGGTCTCCGCAGCGATGACGGCGTCGACGAGCTCGGCTCCTTTGTCCTCGCATTCGACGGCCATGTCAGGGTCGCCGTGGACGGTGATGATGCCGCTTGGCCCTAGGAGCTTCATCATGTTGTACGCGTAGTGGGGGGTTGCCATGAATTTGGCAAACTCTGGCGTCCCAGCATGCGGAAGTTCGCCAGCTCGAACTCGATTCGCTCGGTGCGGTAGTTCGCCGGTGTGCCGAAGGTGACGGGTAGCGTCACTTTTCCGATCGGGTATGCCTTCCGACCAGGGACGATACTGTGGAAGGTTGTCAGGGTCGGCTGGATTGCCGACTCCGGGAGCTGTAGCCTCTTGAACGTGTCCAGGTACATGATGTTGATGGAGCTCCCGCCTCCCATCAATGTCTTGGGTAGCCAGTAATCGGCCACTTTGGGCCTGACTACCAGGGCGACTCGCCCTGGGTACTCGATTTTGGGGGCATGGTCCTGGCGACTCCAAGTGATGCTCTGCTCGGACCAATTGAGGAAGCGTGGGATATCGACCTGTGTCACCGCATTGACAGCGACCGTGCGGGCGAGCACCTTCCTCTCGCGCTTGGTTCCGAGTCCGGTGAAAGTGTGTAGCGAGCCGATGGCGTTGCCGAAGCCGCCAGCGTTCCCGTTGTCCCGGGGTGGGTTGTTGTTGGGGTCCTCCCTTGCTCTCCTCGCCTTTTCAATCTCTTTGAGAGAGTGGCAATCCGCGGTGGTGTGGGTGGAGGGTTTTCCCTCCCTGCTATGGTAGATGCAAGGCTGATTGAGCAGGGCAGCGGGGTCGAATTTCGGCCTTGCTGTATTATTGGAGCGGTAGTTTCCGCTGTCGCGGTAATTTCCTCCGTCGCGACGGTAGCTCTTGGGGTCGCGCTGGCTGTAGCCGGCATTGGCGACGAAGTCGACTCGCCCGTCCATGTGGCGCTTGCTGGTGATGCGGGTGTTGCTGTAGCGCATGTCGCATAGGCGCCCGCTATCGTGGATGTTGGTTTGGCGTCTTCCTCCCGACTCGTCGTCGGAGTCTTGGTTGGGGTCCTCCTCAGCGTAGCGCTTGGCGATCTCGAGGAGGTCGGGGATGTTGTCGAGCGTCCGGTAGACCCTCTTGATCTTAGCGACCAGGGGTTCGTACCGGCACGCGTTCTTGAAGAAATGTATCGCCATATCTGGGTGGATGCTAGAGGCGTTGATCCATAGTTCTTTCCATCTTTGAATCCAGCAGCGAGTCAACTCGCGTTGTCCCTGGATGCATCGCTTCAGGTCTTCTATGGTGGTGGCACGGGTGTAGGAGCCCTCGAAGTGTCTGATGAAGCCGTCCCGCATTTCTTCCCAGGAATCGATGCTGCCGGCAGGGAGGGTGTTGATCCATTGCCGAGTCGCACCCTCCATCATCAGGGGGAGGTAGCGAGCGGAGAGCAGGTCGGTGTGGCCGGCGATTCCCATTGCCATGAGGTATGTGTCCAGCCAGACAGCGGGATCGTACGCCGGATCGTACTTTTCGATCTCCTTGGGAGCCTTGAAGTTGGCGGGGTATTTTCCCCACGGATCATGGGCCCGAAGCATTGCGGTCCGACTCGACTGAGCGAGCCTCTTGGTTCCAGGTCGCCGCAGTTGGTGAGGGTATGCCTCAAGTCACTGGGTTGGCGCGCCCGCCACGCCTGGTTGTTGATGATGTTCGTTTGAGCATCAATGGGCTGCCTGTTGGCGGCGACCGTGTTATTCGCCTGTCACGGCTCGTTGGTGGACAACGTGGGGTTGGTGGCCCGTGGCTGGTTCGCCAGGGGTTGCGGTGGAGGGCAGGTCAATGTGTTGGCGACGGTGGGGTGACCGCTTGATGCCGCTCTGCTTGCTAAGGAGCGGGAATACATCCGCCCCTGCGGGTCGACTCCCGCAGCTTGTTGCTCAACATCCCTGGCGAGTAGGGCCTTGGCGTACTGGATCTGCAGCGTGCAGTCGCCTTGGACGTCGAGGTTTGCGACCGCGGCGTCAGCCGCGACGACATTGTCCATCAGGGTGGAGTAGAGTGGTAGTCCCTTGGCATCGCGGGCTTGAGGCGAGATGATGATCCGCGGTTGGTCCGGTGGGGGCGCGCGACCAATGGGTGGTGGAGGGGCTCCGGTCGCCGGTGCACCGGGTGGTGGTCTCGGGGGGTTGCTTCCGCCTGTGTAACATCCCAAAACTTTAATCCAAGTGATCAAGATCCAATTCATCAAATTTAGAGTTAACAAAAACTTTTCCAATTAAAAATATTAAAGCATTCATATGTGTGTGCATTTAAATTAGGAGTTGATTTGAATTGCCATGATTAAGTGATCCATTGCTTGTAAAATGATTCTTAGGTGAACTAAACATCATCTAGATCATTCCCAAACAAATCCCAAAGAAAAACAAATCAAAATGAATAAAATAACCAAATCGTCATTTGTGCCATTTTAATAAACATACCTACTTTAGCTATTCCTAGAACTCAAAACCTAACAAAAACAAATGTGGATCTTTGCACCCCTTGCTAGTAAATGTAATGATGTACCAAGGCCCACTTTGTGATCTACCAAAAATTTTCAAACACTAATTTTAAATGGCATTTGAAAATTGAATGTAGTTCATATGAGAAGATCCAACCTATTCAAAAACCACTCAAATGACCTCCATTTTCAAATCCCAAGCAACCACAGATGCCTAAGCATGTGCCTAGCAACTCCACCAAAAATAATCCAAAAATTCAAAACTTGAGTTCTTTCGACCATTTCCACAAACACCTTGCAGACAGAATCAAACTGAGCCTAACTTATACTGTTTTGATCAAATCTTGTTGAGCAATTAGAGCTGCCTTGATCACCCTTGTCCCCCCTGAGTCCAACCAAGTGATCACCGGCCTATCCCTAAGCCGCAGCAGCAGTGGAGCGCCGCCCCTTTTTGGTCACCGCTGGCCAGAAGAGGGGAATGAGCCACAGACCACGCCGCGCCGTTCCAACACCACCACTAGCTCCGCCTAACCCTACCGCACCTCTCTGCCCCTTCCCCAAGCCCAGCCAGGCCCTGGACCACACCCTAGCGCCGCCGCCCATTCTCTCTGCGAGCTTGCCAGAGCACGCCAGAGCGCGATCGTCGGCAGCACGCAGCATACCGCCACTTGACATAAAATCCCGCACGCCGCTCCACCTCGACCCCAGCACCCCGCCAGACATGGCCGTGCGCCGCCGCGCGACCGACAGTCGCCCTGCGCCGCGTCGAGCACCGCCTCTGTCTCCCAGAGCGTGGGACGCTCCCGACCAAACGCCACCGCCCTAGCCGCGCATTAACGCCCTAGAACACTGCCAGGAGGCAGGCCATCGTCCGCCTACGCCGCCCATGCCTCTAGCCGCCTGTATCAACGTCACCGACGAGCTCACCGTCGTGCTGTTCGGTCTCCTCATCGCCCTATAAAAGGAGCCCTCCCCAGCACAAACTTCTCACACCACTCCACTCCCCTCTCATCACTTATCCTTCCCCACCTCTCGCCGGAGCCGCTCGATCCATAGTTCGTCGGAATTTAGCCGGAGGAGCCTAATGTAGAGGAGGAGAAGGCGACGTCGATTTCATCCACCCCAGGAGCTGCCGTGACCTCGCCTGAGTCCGTCGTCGTCGTCCAGTTCGTTTGCCCGCCTCACCACAATAGCTGGAGCCCTGGTATGCCCCCATTGCACCCCTGCTGGCCGTTTAGGGTTCGGTCTCGCCGGCGACGAGTCCATCATCGACGACGACTGTGGACCGTTGATCTCTATTCTAATTGTAGCGCCCAGATCGTCCCATACCGTTTCGGCTTTTAAGTCTCGCTGACAAGCGGGACCAGACTATCAGCCTCCCTCTACACCGCGGAGCGCCACTGGGCCGGCCCATTTTCTTTCCCGCGCTAGCCCAGGAATTCAAATTTAGGTTTTCCTATTTTAGTTTGAATTCACTTCTGTCCCATAGTTTAAAAATCAATTCCATAAGATCTACTAAACCAATTTGAGTGATTCAATTTTTTTTAGAAAGCTACTGAAAAGATCTATCCAAGACCGTTGGATTTAATTCATTTAGAGTAAGAGAACTCTCCTAGTAAAAATAACAAGACAGAAGCTTTTGCACATTCAAACATTTTTATAAAATCAACCATGATAGCTTTTGAGTTGATTCCAACTCTCAAAAATCACATTTAACCATACCTATCTGAATATATAATAATATTAAGGTTTACATGCAGTGACTTTGGACTTGTACCAAAATAATGCTATATAGGCATTTCTAGTCACTTTAAATCATTAAATAATAAACTTAAACTTTAGTAAATGTGATCCAACCCTTAAATCACATTCCCATATGTTAGAATATGTGGTGATGAAATGTGTCCACATGATCCCATATTTTAAGTGGTGAATATTAAATCTTAGTTATTTTCAATGAGTAGAAATTACTTTTCTCAAATAAAAAGGATGAAACTAGTTAATAAAACCTTGTGATGCTTGTGATGATAATAGATCATCAAATGTGTGCCTTAGAGTGCTAAATAGACTAGTTAAGTATTGTTTGGTGATTGTGTACTCCATATGTATTTATAGATGATAGTACCGACCAAGCTTTCGAGGAGGAGGAGTTCTACCAAGAGGAAGAGGAAGAAAACTTCAACCACTACACTGCACAAGGCAAGCCATCATTAACAATGCAAGTTAACACTTGCAAGTATAATGCTTAGCAAGCTAGAATTAAGCTAGATAATCTGAGCAAGATGCACTAGGCATGCTTTGGTTATACCACTTTGACTATTACCTACCCCAAGTCTTATTTCCAAGCTTTACTTTTTTTTACTTTACCAAAGTCCTTTACTTGTTTTGAAGGTAGCATAAAAGGTATAAAACTTGACCTATCTAGATAACCTTAGATGTCATTCTATGGCATGAGATTGATCTTAGCATTCCACCTTAGTGAACACTCTTAACTTAGTAGCTTAGAGCTAGATCAAAACTTGAGTCACTTTAGATGGGAACACCTGGTGAAAATGAATTATGAAAACCTTGGAATGATGAGTCATTCTATTGAGATGTTTTGACATGTGTTGAGAAACACAAATGGTTTATGATGATGAAAATGTTGAGGTGAGCCTTAACCCTTTTACAAAACTGATGGTTGGATTCGGATGCGATACCATTCCAAATTTACCGTACAACCACAATACCTGAATTGGGTAAGGCTTAGCCGGAAGTTTATATGCATTAGTATTAGTTCCCTCGTGGGAGAGGTTTAAGCTGAGGCTACCTCTCAATGTTGTCCACCTATGCAGTGCCCAAGATGACAGATGGTCATGGTTGGGAGGCCATGCTCATAGGAGAGGTGCTTATACTAGGGTGTGTAAAGGAAAAGCTATGTTTGATTATCTGCATACTAAGTATGATGATTCAGGGTTATCCCTGGCAGATGTATCGAAACTTGTGGTGAAAGTGTACCACCTCTGCAGAGTGTCAAACTATTCGAATAGCCGCGTCCATGGTTATGGTCAGTTGGAATGGCCATACTGTTTCATTGTCAAATGTTTTCAAAATAACTTATCAAATGAATGATGAATCTTCACTGGACCACAACAGAGTTGTGACTATGACACTAGCTTCCCAACTTAAGTGATTCTAGAACTTTATTTTATCTTTCTTTGTTTCTGAACTCAGCTTAGGTTTCAGACTTAACTTTACAAATAAACTTAGAGTTAGTACTTTACACTAGAAATATCTTACTTGTTAGTGGTAGTTTGCGAGTACTTAAAAAGTACTCATGGCTTTTGTCCCTGGCTATTCCTATGGCCAGACTATGAAGGAGACTACCAAGATGATGGCCATCAGGATGGCTATGATAACTAGGACTATCTGCCTTCGTCAGCATTGCCTGTGCCCCTGAAGATAGACCCCACCACTACGATTATTATTTATTCCGCTGCTTGTTGTATTAAGACTGGATCATGAGATCCTTATTTGTGTAAGACCTTATTTATGGTTTGTAATGGATGATGTACTGTGATATCCAATCTGTTATGTCTCGCAAAAATGATAATCCTGGGATTGCGATGTATGACATAACAGGCATCTGGGATTAAAAATCCGGGTGTTGACAAGTTGGTATCAGAGCCATCCTGACCGTAGGAGACCCTAGTTAGAATGGGCGTCCGAACAAAAACTTAATTTCAAAACCAAAGTGAGTATTTATGAAAAACTATTTCCTCTCTTATCCTTTCGAATTCATTCTTTCTCAAAAATTCATGTTCCTCCAATTTCTTACATTACTACCTAAAATTTGACACACTTGATCACTTCACTAACTTCCTCATCCTTAATTCTTGTAGATGGAAACTCAGTTCAGCAAGTTCTACCAGTTGGGCAACGGAAGCCAGCTGATCTTCGAGAGGGATCTAGATTCACTGTCTCAGTTTTTGGGACGCCCGCATCCGGAGTTTCTTGGAGTCAACTTCCAGGACCCCCAGGAGGAGATTTACAGTGGCTAGTCACCGCTGATCTTCGAGGAAGCATAGAAGCACCTGTTGAGGTATGCCCAAGAGGCAATAATAAAGTGGTTATTATTATATCTTTATGTTTATAATAAATGTTTACATCCCATGCTATAATGTATTAACCGGAAACATTAATACTTGTGTGTTTTGTAAACATAAAAGAGTCCCTAGTAAGCCTCTTGTTAAGCTAGCTTGTTGATTAATGGATGATCATGGTTTCCTGATCATGGACATTGGATGTCGTTAATAACAAGATCATATCATTAGGAGAATGATGTGATGGACACACACCCATAGTAAGCATAGCATAAGATCAAGTCATTAAGTTCGTTTTGCTACAAGCTTTCAAATGCATAGTGACCTAATCCTTCGACCATGAGGTTATGTTAATCACCATCACCGGATGGATACTTTGATGACATCAAACACCGCTTCGTAACTGGGTGGTTATAAAGGTGTCATTGGGTATTCCGAAAGTATGTGTTGAAGCGCATGGACCAAGATTGGGATTTGTCCATCCATATGACGGATAGATATGCTCTGGGCCCTCTCGGTGGAATGTCATCTAGTTAGCTTGCAAGCATGTGACTAGGTCACAAGGGATGACATATCATGGAACGAGTAAAGAGTACTTATCAGTAATGAGGTAGAACTAGGTATGGAGATACCAACGATCAAACCTCGGATAAGTAGAGTATCGCGTGACAAAGGGAGTTGGTTTCGTATGTTAATGGTTCTATCGATCACGAAGTCATCGTTGAGTATGTGGGAGCCGTTATGGATCTCCAGATCCCGCTAATGGTTATTGATGGGAGATGTGTCTCCATCATGTCTACATGTTCACGAACCGTAGGGTGACACACTTAAGGTTCGAAGTTGTTTTAAGTAGATATGGAATGTGCGTTGGAGACCGAATGTTGTTCGGAGTCTCGGATTGGATCCGGGACATCACGAGGAGATCCAGAATTGTTCGGGGAATAAGATTCATATATTGGGGATCATTTTCTAAGTTAGGAAATGTTCCGGAGTATTTGTATGGGGATTCTAGAAGGTTTCGGAATGTTCCGGAAGGTTCTAGAAGATTTCTTGGAGTTTACTTGAAAACCAAGAAAGGATCAAGGAATCCTTGTGGTGTAAGACAATGATTCGTGGGGGAGTACGACTCTCCCCCTACCTCCTTGATCCGCCGGCCAAGGGAGAGGGGAGTCCTACAAGGACTCCACCTCCCCATGGCGCCTCCCTCCTTTAAATAGAGGGGTGGAGGCACAAACCCCCTTGCCCCTTCTATTCTCTAGATCTCAAGTTGCCTCTCTCCTCCTCCTTCCCTCTGCTCTGGCTTAGGCGAAGCCCTGCAGAATTCTCTACTCCACCACCACCACCACGCCGTCGTGCTGCTGGGATTCCATGGAGAGATCTACTACCTCCGCTGCTCGCTGGAACGGGGAGAGGAAGGTTTGCTTCGACTCCGCACGTGTGACCGACTGCGGAAGCGCTGCCGGAACGCGGCGCCGGAAGGATCGTCTACTCGATCTTGAGATCGGCAAGTGATCGACTACATCAACCACGAGATCCGATCTTGTAACGCTTTCGGATCTACATGGGTTAGTACAGATCTATCTCGTTGCACATGTCTAATAGATTAGATCTTGGCTTTTATCTAGATTAGATCTGGGTTTTGTTCGTTCTTGCGGTAGAATTTTTTTGTTTTCCATGCTATGAACCCATCAGTGGTATCAGAGCCGTGTCTATGCATAGGTCTGTTGCACGAGTAGAACACAATGGTTTTGTGGGTGTTGGTGCTCGTGCCGTCTTTTGCTTTGTGTACTTTGCATCTTGCGGTATGGTGGGATGAAGCGGCTCGGGCTAACCTTACATGTCATCGCACATGAGACTTGCTCCACAGTTGACGTGCAACTAGTATTGCACAAGTGGCTTTACGGGTGTTTGTCTCTCCCATCATAGTATAGATCCAATCTACACTTTGCACTTGATAGCACTTGTATCAACGTTGTGGTTCAGTTTCGTAGGTAAGATCCGTTCTTATTCGAAAGCCCCAAACCACGTAAAACATGCAAAGAAAATTAGAGGCGTCTAACTTGTTTTTGCAGGGGTTTTGTGATGTGATATGGCCATCATGTGATTGTGATTATATTTGATGTATGCAATGATCCTTGTTGTAATATGGCAACCGGCAGGAGCCTAATGGTTGTCTTTAATTCTGTTAAGACCTGCGTGTCTATTCATATTGTAATAGCTTTATTCCAAGTAGTTGTAATAGTTGCTAGTGATGATGGACAACCATGAAGCAGCGCCACTGACCTTGACGCAATGCTGGTGATGATGGAGATCATGTCCGTGCTTTGGAGATGGAGATCAAAGGCATAAGAAGAAAGGGCCATATCATAACACACTAATTATGAATTGCCTGTGATGTTAATCCTTTATGCATCTTGTATTGCTTAGATCGCGACGGTAGTATTATAAGATGATACCTCTCACTAAATATCAAGTAATAAAGTGTTCATCCTTAGTAGGCACTGTTGCTAAGACTCGTCGTTTCGAAGCATCTCGTGATGATCGGGTGTGATAGATTCTACGTGTGCATACGACGGGTGCAAGCCAGATTTGCACATGCGGATACTAAGGTTAACCTTGACGAGCCTAGCATGTACAGACATGGTCTCGGAACACGGAATACCGAAAGGTAAAGCATGAGTCATATGGATGATATGATGAACATGTTGATTGTTCGCCTTTAAAGCTACATCATATCACGTGATGATCGGACTTGGTGTAGTGGATTTGGTTCGTGTAATCACTAAAACAACTCGAGGGATGTTGTTTTGAGTGGGAGTTCATTTGTAATTTGGATTAGTCAAACTCAATTTATCATAAACCCAATCAAAGTGAATTTGCATAGTTTGTTGTAGTCATTGGCATCCGTTCACCACCTTACGCTTAGTTATAGTTGAGATAGTGGAACTATAAAAATTCTGGATATTTTCTTTACGAACTGGTATCGTATTGTTTTGAGTGTCAATCTAAAGTTTAAAAGTCCTGTTGCAAACTTTCAGCAAACTCCGTTTACTCTGTGAAGTTTAATAAACAGTATTAAATCAAGAGTAACAATTCCAGTGTTAGTATCTAATGTATCATGTTTGCCTCCATGATTCTTGATACTCAAAAGATTGTTTTTAATATCAAGTTTATCTAAGAGCTGAAAGCAATGTTTCAGAAACCATCATATGTGAAAGGTATTGCGATATCTAAAACAATGTATTGGTTACAACATGATAGAGTATATGTCCTCATATTTGATGAGAATTTGTGAAGGTTGAAGACACCAGTCGTCCTAATCCTCCAAAAGGTTTTGGAAAAGAAACATTATACTCGCAATTCACCTTTATAAGCTATAACAGCTTGATCATGAAAGTTGTCATGATAAGGATGAATAGAAGATGTAAGTAAAATGTTTACTACACTAAAAGATTACTAAAGAATGGAATTTTGAAAGAATGCCAAACATTTGATGAAGGTGATCCACTTCAAAATGCAAGTCCAAAGGTATTAGTATTTGACTATACACACTTTGTACTATGTGTCATGTGAATGACACCACTATTGATGTTGATAGATTCTTTTAAAAGTAAAGGAATTGTTGAAAGAGAATCTATAAAATATTTGGTAGAAAAGAAAAGATTGGAGATATCCAACTTAGGTATATAGAAGATACATGTTATGGCTGTATTCCATGGTTGTTAAACAATGTGGTTCTGCGGTATTGGATACCGAAATTGGTTGGTATGAAGTGTCATACAGGACAACACAATTCATGAACTGCAATGGCCTAAGTAACTAGCAAGAGAATATGTGATGATGTTCATCGAAAACAAACAAAGGGTTGTTGTGTTGCTCGTTAACATCAAAGCTTACCTTCAAGATTTGTTTCAATAATTGTTATTTTGATCAGGTATTATGACGACAAAAGGTTGTTCAAATAATTACCGTATTCCATAATAGATGGATGATATACAAGTCTGGTTGGAGAAATAACAACCATAAAACTAATGCTAAAATGTCGCAAGACAAATGATTGAAAGATCACTTGCGAAGTGACATCACCGTTTAAATTATATTAGGGATACATGAAGAAACTCCATGTTGATGGATTTTTGGAGTCTTTGATTTTGATCAAATGACGCTTGTGATACTTTCATGGAGATAATTAAAACTCCGTTCGTAGGCCAAAAGAGGAACAAACGACTAACTGATTGGAATTTGTACATATTGATGTATATAGTCCATTATGTGTAGTCGTGGGCGATGGATTTCAACTTCATATGCTTTCTCCGAAGATTCGAGTGAGTATATGTATATACTTACTCAATAAGGAAGAAGTATGAAACATTTGAAAATGTTCAAAGACTTTCAAGATGAAGTGGAAAATTATTGTAACAAGAAAATAAAAAAAAAGTTTATGATTGGATCATAAAGATGTTTGAGTTACAAGTTTAGCAAAACACCTAAGATTTGAGGAATCGTTCCATGGATTTGCATTTCCCAAAACACCATAGGAGTATGGAGTGTTCAAGATATGTAATGAAACCTTGTTTGACATGGTAAGATCAAAGGTGTCATTTATAAAACTGCCATTATATTTTAAAGATTAAAGCTTTAGTGACTACCGCTTTTACACTGAAAAGAGTTCCATCGTGATCCGTTGAAATGACACCATATAAGTCATGGTTTGGGATAAAACCCAGGTTGTCCTTTCTTAAATTTTTGGTATGCTAGGCATAAGTAAAATGTTTACAACCAAAGTCGGATGAGCATGTCTTTGTAGGTTATTTCGAATAACCATTGGGTTTTCCTCCATAACACCGAAGACAAAAGTGTTTGTCACTTAGAATGTCGAGTTACTTGAGAAGGAATTTTTGGTGAAAAGTTAAGTGGGAGTACAATAGAACTTTGACAAGGTTGTTGAACCTTGGCTAATATGTGCTGAGTTGCGCAACATCGGTAAGTGTCCCATAGGCAGCAACAATGCTCATGGCTCACGTGCCTCAAAGGTTGTGGTCACGGAGATCTAAGTTCCTATTGAACCAAGTAGGTCGGGTAAGTAATCAAATGCCAAGATTTGAGAGTTAAATCACTGTTGTTTGACAATGATGAACCGACTACATGCAAATAATCAATGATGGGCCCTGACTTCGTTAAGTGGCTTGAAGCCATAAAATCCGTGATAATTCCATACACGAGAAATCAAGCTTTGAATTTGAAAGACCCTCTGGAAAGGTGCAAGACCTTACAGTCGTATATGGATCTATAAAGAAATAGACATGGATGTTTCACATCTATGAAATAGTCGACATGTCGGAAAGAGTTTACGACAATGTTCAAGGAATTGACTATGATAAGATTTGATCTTTCATAGCGATATTTAGTCTGGACGGATTAATGTAGCAACCGCTACATATATTTTGGTATATGGTAGTTGAACAAACAAAACAAGTTCTTATAATAGAATGGTTACCTAGGATGTGTCCATGACATGATCCAAAGGGTTTTGTTAATTCAAAGGATGCTAAAAGAGTATGCAAAACTTCAATGGTTGAAGTGAGCATCACGGAGTTGGAATCTTCACCGTGATGAAACCGCTAAAAGGTTTAATTTCATCAGAGACGATGAAGATGTTTGCATTTTGCAAGAAATTAAGTGGGAGCGCTAAGACTTATTTCTAATACATTATGTGAAAGACATATTGTTGATTAGAAATGATGTATCTTTTATTAACACAGGTTAAGAATTTCATTTCGATGAAAGACTTAGGCATAACCCAAGAATTAGGCATCAATGTCTATATGGATAGGTTGAGGCGCTAATATGGTTTTGCCAAATGTACATAGATAAGATGTTGAATGAGTTCAACATGGAAACAACAAGAAAGGTTTTTGACGCACGGAAAGGACTGAATCAAGATTCAAGTGTTTTGACACTTGGTGAAATCACAAGAATATTTTGATCAATCATTCTTTGAGATGTACGCATCCAGATATGTCCTATGCTCTAAATGTTATGAGCATATACCAGAATGACTCATAAGATGATCATTGGAAAATAGTAGGGATATTCCTATGATCTTTGGAAGAACTAAGAATATATTACTTATATAGTGGTGACAAATAGTTCATTGTAAATTATTACATTGATACTAGTTTTGTCACAAATTAAGTTTATCTCAATTTAAACTGTGGGTGGCACAATGTAATGGAAAGGAAGTTCCATAACGGATTTGGTTGAGTACCAAAGTTAAAACATTGTGACAGATACGACAACAAAAGGCTAAGTATATGACTACTGTTGTAGCAACAAATGAGGGCATTTGCGTCAAGTAGTTTGTTATCAAACTAGGTGTGGTTCATAGCAGGATAATACTATGAAGATACATTGTATGACAATTGTATCAACATGATTTAATCCCAAGGAACTAAAGGTCTCACCAAAGGACCAAATTTATACAATGCCATCTCATTGGAGAATGAGTAATGCGTAGAGACGCAAGGACATGCAAATACACACGGACCTGGAAGTGTCAGATCCGAAGATTATGTTTACCACTAGCAATAGTGTCTATACAACACCAGAAAGCCATAGGTGTTGAATGCACAAGTTTTTAACTAGATTATTGACTCTAGTGCAAGTGGGAGACTGTTGGAGGTATGCCCAAGAGGCAATAATAAAGTGGTTATTATTATATCTTTATGTTTATAATAAATGTTTACATCCCATGCTATAATTGTATTAACCGGAAACATTAATACTTGTGTGTTTTGTAAACATAAAAGAGTCCCTAGTAAGCCTCTTGTTAAGCTAGCTTGTTGATTAATGGATGATCATGGTTTCCTGATCATGGACATTGGCTGTCGTTAATAACAAGATCATATCATTAGGAGAATGACGTGATGGACACACACCCATAGTAAGCATAGCATAAGATCAAGTAATTAAGTTCGTTTTGCTACAAGCTTTCAAATGCATAGTAACCTAATCCTTCGACCATGAGGTTATGTTAATCACCATCACCGGATGGATACTTTGATGACAGCAAACACTGCTTCGTAACTGGGTGGTTATAAAGGTGTCATTGGGTATTCTGAAAGTATGTGTTGAACCGCATGGACCAAGATTGGGATTTGTCCATCCATATGACGGATAGATATGCTCTGGGCCCTCTCGGTGGAATGTCATCTAGTTAGCTTGCAAGCATGTGACTAGGTCACAAGGGATGACATATCATGGAACGAGTAAAGAGTACTTATCAGTAACGAGGTAGAACTAGGTATGGAGATACCGACGATCAAACCTCGGATAAGTAGAGTATCGCGTGACAAAGGGAATTGGTTTCATATGTTAATGGTTCTATCGATCACGAAGTCATTGTTGAGTATGTGGGAGCCGTTATGGATCTCCAGATCCTGCTGATGGTTATTGATCGGAGATGTGTCTCCATCATGTCTACATGTTCACGAACCGTAGGGTGACACACTTAAGGTTCGAAGTTGTTTTAAGTAGATATGGAATGTGCGTTGGAGACCGAATGTTGTTCGGGGTCTCGGATTGGATCCGGGACATCACGAGGAGATCCAGAATTGTCTGGGGAATAAGATTCATATATTGGGGATCATTTTCTAAGTTAGGAAATGTTCTGAAGTATTTGTATGGGGATTCTAGAAGGTTTCGGAATGTTCCGAAAGGTTCTAGAAGATTTCTTGGAGTTCACTTGAAAACCAAGAAAGGATCAAGGAATCCTTGTGGGGTAAGACAAGGATTCGTGGGGGAGTAGGACTCTCCCCCCACCTCCTTGATCCGCCGGCCAAGGGAGAGGGGAGTCCTACAAGGACTCCACCTCCCCATGGCGCCTCCCTCCTTTAAATAGAGGGGTGGAGGCACAAACCCCCTTGCCCCTTCTATTCTCTAGATCTCAAGTTGCCTCTCTCCTCCTCCTTCCCTCTGCTCTGGCTTAGGCGAAGCCCTGCAGAATTCTCTACTCCACCACCACCACCACGCCGTCGTGCTGCTGGGATTCCGTGGAGAGATATACTACCTCTGCTGCTCGCTGGAACGGGGAGAGGAAGGTCTGCTTCGACTCCGCACGTGTGACCGACTGCGGAAGCGCTGCCGGAACACGGCGCCGGAAGGATCGTCTACTCGATCTTGAGATCGGCAAGTGATCGACTACATCAACCACGAGATCCGATCTCGTAACGCTTTCGGATCTACAAGGGTTAGTACAGATCTATCTCGTTGCACATGTCTAATAGATTAGATCTTGGCTTTTATCTAGATTAGATCTGGGTTTTGTTCGTTCTTGCGGTAGAAATTTTTTGTTTTCCATGCTACGAACCCATCAGCACCAACGTCCGGGAGAATCCAGTTCTCCGTGAGAGAGAACAACTGGCTAGATGGATTAGCCAGGGCAATGCATGAAGATCTCGCACGTCTGTGTGCCCTTAGTGTCAACCAAATCCAAGGAACCTGTTTTGCTCACTATGCAAGGCGTGACTTCATGGGAATGCTGATGGAGATGCCCAGTCACCCGGAGCTGAAGCATCAAGTGGAGAACCTTGACTTCCTACTATACGATCGCCAGAAGGAATTGGACAATGCTAGGGAGTTCGCCAACCACAACCGTGCCATTGCCGCCCAGAAGGCCTAGACTTTCTCACTGCTTGTCAAGGACTGTCAGTCTCTTCGCCTCCAGCGCGAAAAGAAGGATCACACCATCGCCCGTCTTCGCAAGAAGGTGGCCGACCTCGACAAGACCGTCAAGGAGCAAGAAGCTCAGCTTGCAGCAAAGGAGGAAGAAGAGGAGGGTGAAGACATCCAGGGAGATATGGATTCGTACCTCAGCAATGATGATGACTTTCTGGAGGAGGATGCCATGGACTTCTACACTGACGATGAGGACTCCGACTTCATCGACAATGAGTAGATGCACTAGAGCATTGTCGTAGCATGAGATGTATCGGTCCCACTGTATCGTAGCTTGCAAAATGGTTCTTAAAACCATCTGTTTTCCTTATTGTTGTGGTCTGTGTGTGTTTGTATCATGTGCTTGCTTGAATGAATGAAATGAAGTTAGTTGCAAAACCTGAGTCAAACTCAAAGTTTTAGCTTTGAAACCAAAACCATGAACCTTAGAACTTTCCCTCTTACCCCTTTATCCACCTCAATCTTCAGATGACTCGTGGAAACCAAGGAGGGAGCAGCTCGTCGCAAGACCCAATGCTACAGATCTTGCAGAATCTCATCGCAGACAGAGAAGCAAGCAGGGAAGAGCGCCAAGCTAATCTAGCAACACTACAACAGATCGCCCAGATGGCTCTCAACAACCAAGGGCATGGAAATCAGGATCATCAAGGATCCAAGATGAAGAACTTCCAGAACACCAATCCCCCAATCTTTAGCACTCGAGAGAACCCATTAGATGCAGATGACTGGTTGTAGGCAATGGAGAACAATTGAGAAGTAGCCAGAGTTGATGACAATGAGAAAGTTCTCTTTGCCACCCACTACTTGGCAGGAGATGCAAGAGCATGGTGGAACAGCATCCGCCTGATGAACCATGGTCAAGTGATGACATGGGAAGCCTTCAAAATCAAGTTTAGCCGCACCCACGTGCCGCAGGGCTTAGTCACCAGAATGAGGGATGAATTCAGAGAGTTGAAGCAGGGCAGACTGACTGTGGTGGAGTACCGTGATAGATTCCTGTCCCTTGCAAGGTATGCCCCTGATGAGATCAACATGGAGGCCAATAAGAAGGAGAGATTCCTGAATGGACTGCATGACAAGATGCAAACTGTCCTCGTCAATATCCGCTTCGAGGATCTCGAAGAGCTAGTCGACTCTGCCATTCAGATGGAAGGGAAGATTAATCAGGCAAATGACAACCGCAAACGTCATATGATGCAGTAATCAGGATCCAGCAGTCACCAGAAGTACCATCCCAACCCCTCACCAGGATATGCACCGAGGAACAACCGACCCCTAATATCTCGCCCAAGCTACCCCAACCATAGAGGAGGCAATGTGAAGTCCGGAGGAAACAACCACAACTCTGGCAACACCAACAATTTCAACCGTGCCCCTCCCAAGAGCAACAACAACAACACCACTGCACCTAGGACTAGAAGCAATGCTGTGCCCGTGGCAGCTAAAGACAAGTCGCAGATCACCTGTTTCGAGTGTGGAGTGAAGGTCACTATTCCAATGAGTGCCCCAAGAAGGCTACTGCCACTGCCAATGTGAATGCCCCAGCTCAACAACAGCGTCATGTTTAACTAGGGAGAAGATTTGCCCTAGGGAACCCTCACAACCGCAACGGTCGTCTCTTCCACATGAACGCCGAAGAAGCGCCAGACGTAGTGCTGGGTATGTTTTCTGTCAACTCAGTTTTAGCAAGGGTATTGTTTGATTCAGGAGCATCGCATTCATTTGTCACCGAAGAATTTGCATGCACTAGTAAGATCCACCCAACCAACTTGAAGCATGTCATGATAGTTCAAATTCCGGGATCAACTACAAAAGCTAGAAAAATTTGCAAAGCTGTGCCTATCAGAATACATGGGATAGATTTTTATGCCAACCTAATTGTACTCGGAACCAAAGGATTGGAAGTAGTACTAGGTATGGACTAGATGTCAAGGCATAAAGGACTAATAGACTGTGCTAAGAAAGCCATCACCATGACCAGTAGCTCTGGAGTCACAGTAGAGCATATCTCTGAAACCTTACCCCGTCAATTCAAGTGCAACAAGAGTCTAGCCCTACCCACCATAGACCAAGTCAGAGTAGTCTGTGAATACCCCGACGTATTCCCAGATGAATTGCCAGGTATGCCACCGGATAGGGATATTGAGTTCATTATCGAACTAATCCCCGGAACCAGACCCATAGCCTAGAGACCCTATAGCATGAACCCCTCAGAGTTAGTAGAATTGAAGAAGCAGTTGGATGCCAAGTTAGCAACAGGCTT
The DNA here is from genome assembly GCA_916181665.1 of Avena sativa. Lineage (NCBI taxonomy): Eukaryota > Viridiplantae > Streptophyta > Magnoliopsida > Poales > Poaceae > Avena > Avena sativa. Next base: position 427,525,154 of record OV702290.1, read on the forward strand.
GATTCAACCAAGCGCATCGCCATGGAGATCACCAGTGTTATTCGTCGACAAGAAGGATAGAGGCAACCGTCTGTGCACCAATTATAGAAAGTTGAATGACTTCACCATCAAGAACAAGTACCCCTTGCCAAAGATAGAGGATCTATTTGATCAGTTGACTGGAGCTCAGGTATTCTCAAAGATTGATCTTAGGACTGGTTATCACCAACTTAAGATTCGTGCAATGGATATTCCGAAGACCGCCTTTACTACTCGCTATGGTTTATACGAGTATACGGTTATGTCTTTTGGATTAATCAATGCCCCTGCTTATTTCATGAATCTCATGAATAAGATCTTTATGAATTTCCTAGATAAGTTTGTAGTTGTGTTTATTGACGATATCCTTATCTACTTCAAGTCAGAAGAAGAGCATGAGCAACATGTAAGAATCATCCTAGAAACCCTGAGAGAGCATCGGTTATATGCCAAGTTCAGCAAGTGTGAGTTTTGGCTGAAGGAAGTAGGATTCCTAGGACATATTGTGTCTGCCGGAGGAGTCTCTGTTGATCCTGCCAAAATCAAAGATGTCGAAGAATGGGAAGCCCCAACCACTCAAAACCCAAGTCCGTGCATTTCTCGGATTAGCGGGATACTACCGCAAGTTCGTAGAAGGATTCTCTAGCATCGCCAGACCCATGACCCAATTGCTAAAGAAGGACAAGAAGTTTGAATGGACGGACAAATGTGAAGCCAGTTTCCAAGAGCTGAAGAAGAGATTGATATCAGCCCCAATATTGATCATGCCAGATATCAAGAAGCCATTTGATGTATATTGTGATGCATCCAAGATTGGTCTCGGATGTGTACTGATGCAAGAAGGCAAATCCATCGCCTACTTGTCTCGACAACTGAAGCAACATGAGCAGAACTATCCGACCCATGATCTTGAATTAGCAGCCGTAGTATTGGCATTGGAGACATGGCGTCATTATCTGATGGGTAATCGATGTGAGATTTACTCAGATCACAAGAGCTTGAAGTATATTTTGACTCAGAAGGAGCTAAATATGAGGCAAAGGAGATGGATAGAGTTAATCAAGGATTATGACCTTGACATTCACTATCACCCCGGCAAAGCCAATGTGGTAGCGGATGCTCTTAGCAGATTGCCGTGTATGCTAAACACCATGATCAAGGAGAAGCAGCCAAGTTTGTATGAGGAGTTGGAGCAATTTTGAACTGAGCTAGTTAGCAAAGGATTCTTAGCTAGCATTGAACTTCGACCCACTTTGATTAGCAAAATCAAGGAAGCCTAGAAGGGGAATGAAAGTATCGACGGAATCAAACGTCGTATTGGTACAAGAAATGTACCTGGATTCACTGAAGACGAAGAAGGAGTTCTGTGGTACAAAGGACATATATGTGTACCAGCAGATCTGGAGCTGAAGCAAGTTATCATGCAGGAAGCTCATGATACTCTTTATTCTATCCACCCTGGAGGAACAAAGATGTATCAAGATTTGAATGAGCAATTTTGGTGGCACAAGATGAAGAGAGAAATTGGGAGCTACATAGCCAAGTGTGACATCTGTCAAAGAGTCAAAGTAGAGCATCAGAGACCCGCAGGACTGTTGCAACCTTTGCAAATTCTGGAATGGAAATGGGATTCCGTAGGAATGGACTTTATCACCGGTTTGCCTACTTCTAGTAAGGGAAATGACTCAATCTGGGTCATTGTTGATAGACTATCCAAGGTAGCCCACTTTATACCAGTTAAGACAACCTACCAAAGTTCGAAGCTAGTAGAGCTGTATATTTCTAGGATTGTTAGTATGCATGGAACCCCCAAGACCATAGTATCAGATCGAGGAACCCAGTTTACCTTGAGATTTTGGTAGAAATTCCAGGAAGGATTAGGAACCAAGTTGAATTTCAACACCGCTTATCACCCGCAAACTGATGGACAGACTGAGAGAGTCAACCAAATCTTAGAGGATATGCTTAGAGCTTGTGTGTTAGAATATGGATCAAAATGGGAAGACTGCCTGCCTTTCACAGAATTCTCATATAACAACAGTTATCAAGCTAGTTTGCAGATGGCACCATTTGAGTTCCTATACAGAAGAAAGTGCCATACCCCTTTGAATTGGTTGCAAGTAGGAGAGAGTCAGATCTTTGGACCCGACATTCTCTGAGAAGCCAAAGAAAAGGTGCACAAAGTCCGCGAGCACCTCAAGACCGCCCAGTCCAAACAAAAGAGTTATGCTGACAAGAGATGAAGAGACCTGACCTTCAATGTCGGAGATTTTGTATATCCCAAGGTTTCTCCAGTGAAGGGAACCCAACGCTTTAGTCTGAAAGGAAAGTTAGCCCCCAGATATCAACTGGAACTGCCTAAATAGATGTCAGCTATCCACAATGTGTTCCATATCTCGTTACTTCGCAAATGCTTAGAAGTTTTCAAGAACATCGATCACCGAGCTGTTGATATCAACAAAGACCTGACATATCGTGAAGTGCCCATCCGTATCTTGGAAGAAGCCTACAGAACCACCAGGACCAGAAATATCAAATTTCTCAAGATCCAATGGAGCAACCATACCGAAGAGGAAGCCACTTGGGAGCGAGAAGATTACATTAGGACAAAGTTCCCAGATCTCTTTAGTTCCTAGTTTTATTTCGTAAATATCGGGATGAGATTTTGTTTAAGGGGGGAAGGTTTGTAACATCCCAAAACTTTAATCCAAGTGATCAAGATCCAATTCATCAAATTTAGAGTTAACAAAAACTTTTCCAATTAAAAATATTAAAGCATTCATATGTGTGTGCATTTCAATTAGGAGTTGATTTGAATTGCCATGATTAAGTGATCCATTGCTTGTAAAATGATTCTTATGTGAACTAAACATCATCTAGATCATTCCCAAACGAATCCCAAAGAAAAACAAATCAAAATGAATAAAATAACACAATGGTCATTTGTGCCATTTTAATCAACATACCTGCTTTAGCTATTCCTAGAACTCAAAACCTAACAGAAACAAATGTGAATCTTTGCACCCCTTGCTAGTACATGTAATGATGTACCAAGGCTCACTTTGTGATCTACCAAAAACTTTCAAACACTAATTTTAAATGGCATTTGAAAATTGAATGTAGTTCATATGAGAAGATCACACCTATTCAAAAACCACTCAAATGACCTCCATTTTCAAATCCCAAGCAACCACAGATGCTTAAGCATGTGCCTAGCAACTCCACCAAAAATCATCCAAAAATTCAAAACTTGAGTTCTTTCGGCCATTTCCACAAACACCTTGCAGACAGAATCAAACTGAGCCTAACTTATACTATTTTAATCAAATCTTGTCGAGCAATTAGAGCTGCATTGATCACCCTTGTCCCTCCTGAGTCCAACCAAGTGATCACCAGCCTATCCCTAAGCCGCAGCAGCAGTGGAGCGCCGCCCCTTTTTGGTCACCGTTGGCCAGAAGAGGGGAATGCGCCACAGACCACGCCGCGCCGTTCCAGCACCACCACTAGCTCCGCCTAACCCTACCGCACCTCTCTTCCCCTTCCCCAAGCCCATCCAGGCCCTGGACCACACCCCAGCGCCACCGCCCATTCTCTTTGCGAGCTTGCCAGAGCACGCTAGAGCGCGATCGTCGCCAGCACGCAGTAGACCGCCACTTGACATAAAATCCCACATGCCGCTCCACCTCCACCCCAGCACCCCGCCAGACATGGCCGTGCACCACCACGCGACCCACAGTCGCCGTGCACTGCGTCGAGCACTGCCTCTATCTCCTAGAGCGTGGGACGCTCCCGACCAAACGCCACCGCCCCTAGCCGCGCATTAACGCCCTAGAACACTGCCAGGAGGCAGGCCATCGTCCGCCTACGCCGCCCATGCCTCTAGCCGCTTGTATCAACGTCACCGACGAGCTCACCGTCGTGCCGTTCGGTCTCCTCATCGCCCTATAAAAGGAGGCCTCCCCAGCACAAACTTCTCACACCACTCCACTCCCCTCTCATCACTTATCCTTCCCCACCTCTCGCCGGAGCCGCTCGATCCATAGTTCATCAGAATTTAGCCGGAGGAGCCTGATGCAGAGGAGGATAAGGCGACGTCGATTTCGTCCACCCTAGGAGCTGCCGTGACCTCGCCTGAGTCCGCCGTCGTCGTCCAGTTCGTTTGCCCGCCTCACCACAGTAGCTAGAGCCCTGGTATGACCCCATTGCACCCCTGCTGGCCATTTAGGGTTCGGTCTCGCCAGCGACGATTCCATCATCGACGACGACTATGGACCGTTGATCTCTATTCTAATCATAGCGCCCAGATTGTCCCATACCGTTTCGGGTTTTAAGTCTCGCTGACAAGCGGGACCAGACTATCAGCCGCCCTCTACACCGCGGAGCGCCACTGGGCCGGCCCATTTTCTTTCCCGTGCTAGCCCAGGAATTCAAATTTAGGTTTTCCTATTTTAGTTTGAATTCACTTCTGTCCCATAGTTTAAAAATCAATTCCAGAAGATCTACTAAACCAATTTGAGTGATTCAATTTTTTTAGAAAGCTACTGAAAAGATCTATCCAAGACCGTTGGATTTAATTCATTTAGAGTAAGAGAACTCTCCTAGTAAAAATAACAAGACAGAAGCTTTTGCACATTCAAACATTTTTATAAAATCAACCATGATAGCTTTTGAGTTGATTCCAACTCTCAAAAATCACATTTAACCATACCTATCTGAATATGTAATAATATTAAGGTTTACATGCAGTGACTTTGGACTAGTACGAAAATAATGCTATATAGGCATTTCTAGTCACTTTAAATCATTAAATAATAAACTTAAACTTAAGTAAATGTGATCCAACCCTGAAATCACATTCCCATATGTTAGAATATGTGTTGATGAAATGTGTCCACATGATCCCATATTTTAAGTGGTGAATATTAAATCTTAGTTATTTTCAATGAGTAGAAATTACTTTTCTCAAATAAAAAGGATGAAACTAGTTAATAAAACCCTGTGATGCTTGTGATGATAATAGATCATCAAATGTGTGCCTTAGAGTGCTAAATAGACTAGTTAAGTATTGTTTGGTGATTGTGTACTCCGTATGTATTTATAGACGATAGTACCGACCAAGCTTTCGAGGAGGAGGAGTTCTACCAAGAGGAAGAGGAAGAAAACTTCAACCACTGCACTGCACAAGGCAAGCCATCATTAACAATGCAAGTTAACACTTGCAAGTTAACGCTTGCAAGTATAATGCTTAGCAAGCTAGAATTAAGCTAGATAATCTGAGCAAGATGCACTAGGCATGCTTTGGTTATACCATTTTGACTATTACCTACCCCAAGTCTTAGTTCCAAGCTTTACTTTTTTTACTTTACCAAAGTCCTTTACTTGTTTTGAAGGTAGCATAAAAAGTATAAAACTTGACATATCTAGATAACCTTAGATGTCATTCTATGGCATGAGATTGATCTTAGCATTCCACCTTAGCGAACACTCTTAACTTAGTAGCTTAGAGCTAGATCAAAACTTGAGTCACTTTAGATGGGAACACTTGGTGAAAATGAATTATGAAAACCTTGGAATGATGAGTCATTCTATTGAGATGTTTTGACATGTGTTGAGAAACACAAATGGTTTATGATGATTAAAATGTTGAGGCATGAGCCTTAACCCTTTTACAAAACTGATGGTTGGATTCGGATGCGATACCATTCCAAATTTACCGTACAACCACAATACCTGAATTGGGTAAGGCTTAGGCGGAAGTTTATATGCATTAGTATTAGTTCCCTCGCGGGAGAGGTTTGAGCTGAGGCTACCTCTCAATGTTGTCCACCTATGCAGTGCCCAAGATGACAGATGGTCATGGTTGGGAGGCCATGCTCATAGGAGAGGTGCTTATACTAGGGTGTGTAAAGGAAAGGTTATGTTTGATTATCTGCATACTAAGTATGATGATTCAGGGTTATCCCTGACAGATGTATCGAATCTCGTGGTGAAAGTGTACCACCTCTGCAGAGTGTCAAACTATTCGAATAGCCACGTCCGCGGTTATGGACAGTTGGAATGTCCATATTGTTTCATTGTCAGATGTTTTCAAAATAACTTATGAAATGAATGATGAATCTTGACTGGACAACAACAGAGTTGTGACTATGACACTAGCTTCCCAACTTAAGTGATTCTAGAACTTTATTTTATCTTTCTTTGTTTCTGAACTCAGCTTAGGTTTCAGACTTAACTTTACAAATAAACTTAGAGTTAGTACTTTACATTAGAACTATCTTACTTGTTAGTGGTAGTTTGCGAGTACTTAAAAAGTACTCATGGCTTTTGTCCCTGGCTATTCCTATGGCCAGACTATGAAGGAGACTACCAAGATGATGGCCAGCAGGACGGCTATGATAACTAGGACTATCTGCCTTCGTCACCATTGCCTGTGCCCCTGAAGATGGACCCCACCGCTACGCTTATTATTTATTCCGCTGCTTGTTGTATTAAGACTGGATCATGAGATCCTTATTTGTGTAAGACCTTATTTATGGTTTGTAATGGATGATGTACTATGATATCCAATCTGTTATGTCTCACAAAAATGATAATCCTGGGATTGCGATGTATGACATAATAGGCATATGGGATTAAAAATCTGGGTGTTGGCAGCCTGGCGGCACGTTCTCGCAGTATTCGCGCTCGGTCGCGCGTGCGGGGTCGCTTTCGTCGTTGAAGTTTAGGACGCGGCCCTGGATGTTGGAGTTCAGGCGGGTCCTGATGCGGCGCTGGTGATATTGCGATAGCTCCCGCGCCATTTCCCGCCCGAGGCGATATTTCTTGCGCTCAGCGAGTTCGTTGCGTTGCGCCTCTGCGAGTCGCAGGCGGGCTTCCTCCACCTCTGTGGCCATTGCAGTCGGCGGGATCGGCGTGGCGAATGGATCAGGTGGGGTGGCCATGCTGCCCGCCATGTAGATTGCATTAAAACAATTGGATATGGCGCGCAAGTCTTCAGGCGACTCCAAACCGGAGTCGGAGTCGAAGATCCCGAGGATGGAGGGGTCCTCGAAATCCTCCGGGTTGTAGACTCGTGTGATGGAGTCCTCCCATGATATGGTGGTGATGGATCCATCGACCGAGGCAGGGGTCGCGGGGTCGGCGTCGTCGTTTAGGGCCTCGTCGTTGGTGGCGGCGTAGGTCTCGGCCGCGCTACTGGAGGCCGAGTCGTACTTGGTGACGAGGCTCCTAATGGAGCGGACCTGCTCTTCCGAGAGTAGGTCGCGGTGCGGCGCTGATCCGCCGACGATCAGCATTGCAGCTGGGTCGACCACGCCGGTGAAGCCGACGAAGAGGTTGATGGAGCCGACTGGCATCACCGCGCCGTGAGTGACCGGGCGTGACGCCGGGATGTAGCTGCTGAACAGGATCTGTAAGATCCCGCCTATGGCGATCATGCGGCCGGTGGCGAGCGGCCGATCGATCGGCGAGTAGGGTTCGCCGTAGAACTCAGGCCAGTCCCGCTATGCCCCACGGTGGGCGCCACTGTCGTGGAAATGGCCACAGTAGTCACTGCTATCGGCAGCGATTGATTGTAACGTGAGGAAGAGCTGGCAGCCATCTGCGGTGCGAGATGGGGCGGATGCACATGGTTTACCCAGGTTCGCCCCCGGAGGGTAAAGACCTACTCCTGGTAGATTGGATTAATGGAGAGCGAGTTACAAGGGTGGCGAGCTCGGCGCCTAAGCAGCGAGTCGCTTGAGGGGGTGTATGATGGAACATAAGTCCTAAGGATACCCTAGGGAGGTTCATATAGGAGTCACCTTGCTAGGGTTTACAAGTTACAACCGAGCTAGATATGGACTCGGAGGCTTTTGACCTAATCCGACTGGGCTTCAAGTACGCTTCTGGGCCTTCAGTCTCTAGTCGCCAGGCCTTTCCTTCAGTCGCACTCCAGTCACCGTCCTTCAGGCCCACTCAAAGGCCCTTCAGCCCAATCGGAACGTCTTGCTGGGCATACCCCTTCGGCATATCCCCATCAAACCGTCAATATACCGTGCATCGGCGTGTTTTAGGCGCTCCAATAGAAGTTGCAAATTCGCGCGCGTAGCAAAGGTTTTAGAGCACACGACATTTTGCATAATCGCCCGCAGGATATTTGGCGCTTGCGTTGCAACGTGTGGCAAAAGGCACATCGAATGCCAATGACCACGCTGAAATTTCCCCGCCACTACAAGAATCTGGACGGTTCATGACGATCTGATATTATCGTGGATGAGGGTCAAAACGTCGTAGATATCCATCTGTGACGAATTCTACGATAAAAAATAGGTCATGAACCTCATGTCATAATTGAATCCATGACGTTTTTCTGTCTGAAAACGGCATGCCCGATCGCGACGTTCATGTAATTTCGTCGTGGCCAGCTGGACCGGCCCAGCCTAGGCCTGATCGTTCATGATGTTTTTATTTCGTCACGATCGAGGCCACGTGGAAGAAGGCATCATGGGCGGCCGCCATCGACATTTCCTGACATCATGTTTGCCGTCTATGAAATCATCAACGTCGTGACGTTTCGTTTCTGTCACGCCCTGATTCCATTGTCTCTATATCCGTGACATCATCCAACCTGTTCATGATGCCATCCATCCCATTTATGACATCACACGAGCTGTGATGAATTTTGTTCGTCGCCACCTTTCGATGTTGTGCTGACACGTGGACGATTGGCAGGACCAAGCTTGCTCTAATCAGACGAGGCCACATGGGCAAGGCGTAGAACGATACGTTGACAAATCAAAATGGGACATGTATCACCTACAGATGACGAATTATGTGTGATGACGTCATCATTGGCCGTGGCGTTTCTGTTTTGTCTAGATAGTTGGCCAATGAAAGGTGACCACGTCGGTGTTTACCTATGATGGAAATGTTTCGTCAAGAACAACTGAGATGATTTCGTTTTTGTCACGGATGCGTGCTGGCGTCACCGTGAGATCAGGGGGATATTTGTTCACATAAATATTTACTAGCCCTAATCGTTTGTGACTCATTTCACTCCACATGCATCAAATAACAGGATTTGACAATAAATTTTAGAACAAGTTTCTACATAAATTTCCACAACAGTTTTTGAGCCAAAAGCTTCACAAGCTTCCACACCAGTTTATGAGCCAAAAGTCTCACAAGTTTCCCTGTCCAAAAGACTCACAAGTTTCCACACCAGTTAACTTTCCTAGCCCAAGAACTCACAAGTGTCAACCACAAATTCACTTACCTTGCGACAGTTGAAGCTGTTGTTGCTGTTGTTTCTTCTTCTGAGTCATCTGAGACAACACTTGCTGAAGTAAGTCATTTGTATGGTTTTTCTTATCCTGCATCTCTTCTTACTTCTTCTGCATTTCTCTCATGTCTTTAGCATACTGCAGCCTCTCTGCCTTGACAGCTTCTTTCACTCTCTACAATTCCTCTATGGTATAGTGCAGTTTGTCACTCCTCTCTCAGCAAAAGTTCCGCTTCAAGACTAGACCTGCTTCGTCTTGATGTACTTGGATGGAGGCCGATGTTCTTCAGGAACGTTGGCTTTCTGCTATCCAACAAGAGTGCATAGTGCACAACCTCAGTGGAAGAAAGTGGTTCTTCCCCGGGACATCTGGAGCCATCTTATTTTCAATGATTTCCTACAGTATTAGGAATAGAAGCGAACATTAGAAAAATAGCAAGAAAACTACACTCACATCATATACAATTGAGAGATGAAGATATCATTGAATTTTACGAAGATGAAAAGTAGTCAAGAGGACTTATAATTGCTTCCTTCACATTCTGAGTGTAGCCATTTTTTGGGCTGCAATGCGTCTTTCTAAAGAGTTCGAAGGCATCGTACTCACAGTTGCACACAACCTCATAGCTATGAGAACCTATGGCAGCAGGGTACAAAACTTTGCTCCTGTTGAGCTTGTTTTTTACACAAGTACTCTACACAAGCAGAAACTATACAATATAAGAGGCAGTTCCAGTTAAACAATGCAAACATAGGCAGTAACTGACATGGGTATACCCTGCAGGTACTCGAGTTTGGTATATACGATCCAGATACGGTGGAAGCCCATGGCGTTGCCACGGCCCAATGAAGGCTTCGAGTGGCCCACGAACTCTCGATGACTTGCGAGACAAGAAGAAGTTTAAAGATAAAAAGTTTAAAGGGAAAACCCTAATCTGTAACCGACTCGACCTGCTACCCGAGACCTGGACTATCTATATAAAGGCTAGGAGGGGCGGCGAGGAGGACACACGCAACCCTAGTTTCCACAACTCTCGCTAGATTGCATCTGCGCGCCCCTATAATCTTCGATTCCTTCGTTAATTCCAAGAGCAGACAAGCAGGAGTAGGGACATCTACGAGGCCTAAACCTGGGTAAACCTTGTGTCCCTGTGTGCTTGTTTGCTAGCCGATTGATGCTTCCAGCGCTCCCTCCTTCTCCAAGACCCAAGTCCATAACAATGGGCATTGATGAGTTAAACCCTCGTCAATTGGTGCCGTCTGTGGGAATTGGGAGTGCTGATGTTGCGACTTCTTCGGCCCCACCAACCGCGATCTACAACTCCACAACAACGGAGATTCACCAGCTCTTTGGTGCGTTCGACTTCACCGTCGACACGCCAGCCACTCGCCCGGCTTTCAAGTCCGTGGGCGATGGAATCAGCCTGGCGATCGGGAGCTTCTGCTTCCAAGTTGGTCAGATGGGAACGCTTCGCATGCCTGGCCAGCCAACAGCATCCGCGATTTCTCTAGCATCGTGGTTCCCTCCACCAATCGGTGCACTCAGCGAGCTCAACACCTCAGCATCAGTTGAGAGCACAGACAACGACAACAATCGCGGATCCGATCTAGGTGGCCTAACAACGGAAGATGGGGTCTACGGCTCCGGGTCCGAAAGTTTCGGAAGCAACAGCTTCCCCAACCACTTCATGTGCATCGTCATCAACACCGGCGAAACCAGTGCCAATCGCGAAAATGGTGGCAACGGCCCTAATCCACCCAACGGTGGCATACCTAACGGCAGGCCACCCAATGGCGGCCCCACCAACGGTGGAAATGGCGCGCCCGTCAACAATGGAGGGCCAGTCGAACCTCCAACCATGGTGAACAAGCACACTGGCGAACGTGTCATGATCAAGGTCAACGATCTCGAGTGGGCCTGTTGCCGAGAAGCCCTGCGAGGCAATCCTCTGCCCCCGGCACATCGCAAGATCTGCTAATGGACTATCATTGGCTACTAAAGGAGGAATAAAGACGCCAATTACAAATGAGTGCACAACTCGAAGCGCGTAAAAAGGCGGCGGATGAGTCAAGTCTTCGACGGGCTGGGCTGTCCTCCCACGGAGGATCCTCCTCCAAGGGAAACGAATACGTGGCCAACAAGAGGCGATCTCGAATGGCCCACCTCACTGAGAAGGAGCGCATAGAAGCTGTGAAAGTCCTCGACTTCAGCTCTATGACAGTCGACACACAGGGAAACATGGTCCCAAAGATGCCGCAAGCTGCGGTGACAGCGGCCACCATGTACCTCCTCAATAACCAGCCGCCGACTAGATATCCCCGAGCCGCCATGCACCGGTGTACGGTCGTGGGCTTGGGGTTAATCGAGGCCGCTCTCGACAAAGAACCAACGCTGGAGCCGAAGAAAAGCAAGGCTCTAGCAAAACGCTATTCCTCACCCTCGTCCAGCGACGACAGCCACGACCTATCTCGATGCCTCCGCTCACGGCGACATGACCACGACTACGATGCGCGCAATGACCTCACGCAGCGCAAAATCGACAAGTCAAGGGCACGACGCGCCCGCTCGACTGACTCAGAGGACGGAGACATGGAGCTCTGCGGTGCCAGATGCTTCAGCAGGGCCATCAGGCAAAAGCGAATGCCTAAGGGGTTAAAGCTCCCATCGGAGAACCCAAAATTTGACGGCCTGTAGGACCCAAAAATCTGGTTGGAGGACCACATCTCCTCCGTCAGGATCCACGGCGGGAGTCGAAGCACGGCAATGCAATGCCTGCAGCTACCGCTGCAGGGCGCCGCCCGAGCATGGCTCAACAATCTCCTGCGCAGATCCATCTGCAGCTGGGAAGAGCTGGTCTACAGCTTTGTGCGCAACTTCAAGGGCACTTACAAAAGGCTCGCATCAATCAAAGAACTGAGGTGCTACCAGCAAAGGTCGGGCAAATCGCTACGCTCGTACATCCAGAGGTGGTCCATCATCAAGAACTCCACATAAAACATCTCAGAAGGTCGCGCAATCGACACATTCAACGGCGGCGTTCATTGCATAGAGCTCAGGGAAAATCTGGGCCGCTCGAATCCCAAAACAATTGACCACCTGATGGAAATCGTGAATCGGTGGGCAGATGGAGAATACTCGGTGAAAAACCGTGTTCACTCCAACGACAAAGCAGAACTCGAGCGTAGACGCGATCGCCGAAGCAAGCGTCGAATGTGCATCTACGACAATCGCGACAACGTCAACATGGTCGCAGCCGGCTACGCTGACAGGCGCGACGACAACCGCAACAACGGTTATCGCAGCGGTGGACACTGTGACTCCGGGAAAACCACGCAGGTATGGCAGCACCGCACTCGCGAAGAGGCACCCGCAACAACAATTAAGGACAAACTGTCCGGGCCATGCAACGTGCACTTCTACATCGACAAGCACAACGACAAGAAAAAATCCAGCCACCTCAAGGACTGCCGCGAGTTCCTCAAGCTCCACGAGGGTTTGGCTCGGATGAATCGCGACGTAGTAAACAAGGGCTACGGAGTTGCCCTAGGCGCTGTAGCACATGGAGCCACCTGGAGTACCACCACCCGTGGCTGCACCAGTCCAGAATCAAGGCGGCGAGCCATACCCACGGGCTATGGGCAACATGATGATCCAAAAGGGACGCCCCTCAAATTGGGTGCAGAAAGCCATCACTCGCCAAGTCAACTTGGCGACAAACTCTCCACCATCCACCACTGAGTACCTCAGTGGAAGCGACTCCTGCATCACCTTCGACAAACGTGACCATCCGCGCCAAGTACCGCATCCAGTCCACTGTCCCCTCGTACTCAAGGCGCAAATCGGAGGCTTCGATATGAGTCGCGTCTTCATGGATGGTGGAAGCGGCATTAACCTCATGTTTGCAAGTACCTTGCAAGCGATGAGGATCCCTCTAACCTGTCTAGAGGTCTCGGACACGACATTCCATTGCATCGTCCCAGGCAAGGGTGTATATCCCCTGGGCAAAATCAACCTCGACGTCATCTTCAGCACACCGAAAAACTTTTGACATGAACGCATCGACTTCAAAGTCGTCGATTGGCCCTCACAGTACCACTGCATCCTCGGACGCATCGCATTCGCCAGGTTCATGGCAGTATCGCACTATGCCTACCTGTAGATGAAAATGCCAGGCCCAAACGGCATCATCACAATCAACGGGAGCTTCGAGAGGTCCGACAGCTACGATAGGGAATTCAATAGAATCTCCCAGTCCTTCGGCATGCTGGAGGAACTCGCAAGATTGAAGGAGTCGACAGACAACAGTCTGCCTCCCCTCAGCCGGCCAAGTTCACCAGACCTATCCTTCGACTCGTTGGTGCACACGAAGAAAGTCCAGGTCCACCCATCGGACCTGACCAAGACGGCCCTCATCGCCAACAACTTGAGTCCCGCATAGGAACTCGTGCTCATCGAATTCCTCCGTGAGCACTGAAAAATCTTCGCCTGGTGTCCAGCGGACATGCCAGGGGTCCCTAGGGAATTCGCCGAGCACACACTTAATGTCAACCCAGATGCAAGGCCAGTCAAGCAAACAATTCGGCGACTGTCTGAACCAAGAGCAAAAGCGGTCGGAATGGAGATCAACAGACTCCTCGATGCCAAATTCATACGCGAGATTAAGGAATGCACTTGGCTCGCCAACACAGTGCTGGTACCTAAAAATGACACGGATATCCTATGGATGTGTGTGGATTTCACCTCCCTGAATAAGCACTGCCCAAAGGATCACTTCTTGTTGCCGCGAATCGACCAAATCATCGACTCCATCGTGGGATGTGAGCACCTCTGCTTCCTCGACGCCTACTCAGGCTATAATCAGATTCGAATGAAGGAGGAAGATCAAGAGAAAACAACGTTTACGACTCCTTTTGGTGTGTTCTGCTACAACACAATGCCCTTCGGGCTAAAAAACGCAGGAGCCACCTATCAGCGGTGCATGCAGACTTGCCTCAAGAATCAACTTGGTCGCAACATCCAAGTCTATGTTGATGACATCGTCATCAAAACCAAAGAGGAAGCCTCGCTAATCGACGATTTACGTGAAACCTTCACCAACCTCGACCGCTACCGGATCAAGCTCAATCCGGACAAATGCGCCTTCGGCATACCATCTGGGCAACTACTCGGGTATCTCATCTCCGCGAGAGGGATCGAGGCGAACCAAAAGAAAATAAAAGCCATACTGGCCATGGAGAAGCCGAAGAACGTAAGAGACGTCCAGCAGCTGGCCGGGCGAATCGCGGCGCTCAGTCGGTTCATCAGCCGAATGGGCAAAAAGGCACTGCCTTTCTACCAACTTCTCTGCAAAACTGACAAGTTCGAGTGGACCGACGAGGCACACGAAGCATTAGAAGACCTCAAGCGCCTACTATCTACCTCGCCAGTACTGGTGACCCCACGCGAAAGGGAACCACTGCTGCTATACATCTCTGCCACCAACCAGGTGGTCAGCACAGTACTCGTGGTGGAACGAGCTGAAGAAAACAAAGTCCATGGTGTACATCGCCTAGTCTACTACCTCAGCGAGGTGCTCACGCCAACAAAGCAGCGGTACCCGCACTACCAGAAGTTGGCATACGGCATCTTCATGACAGCCAGACGACTGTGTCACTACTTCCAGGAGCATCCAGTCGTGGTGGTCAACGACACCCCGCTTGGGCACATCCTCAACAACCCCGACGCCACCGGACGAGTCACGCTTTGGGGAATCGAGCTGTTTCCACGAGACATTACATATGAAAAGCGCGACGCGATCAAATCGCAAGTCCTCCCTGATTTCCTCGTGCACTGGATGGAGAACCAGCTCCCCAAAAAACCAGATATGTCTTACCTCTGGACGATGCACTTCGATGGATCAAAGCGTAAGGACGGGGCTGGCGCAGGTGTCATACTGACATCACCCCAAGGAGACAAGCTGAAATACGAGGCCCTATTGCACGGGATGCGGATGGCAAAAGCCTGCGGCGCCAAGAGGCTCATCATCTACGGCGACTCCAAGTTGGTCGTCAACCAAATGATGCATGAGTGCGACGCACTGAACGACAATATGATCGCCTACCGTGACCTCTACGACACACTCGAAGGGGACTTCGACGGCTGTGAGCTGTGGCACGTAGGCCACGAAAGCAATGAAGAGGCGGACGCACTTGCCAACATTGGCTCCACTTGTGCCCCCATACCACCTGGGGTATTTCTCGAGCGTATCTACGAATGCTCCATCAAGCCAAAGGCCACGGAGAAGAAAGTAAGCGCAACAACGGACTCGGGGGCTACGCTGCCCAATGAGCCAATGGCACTCGACGACCTAGAGCTCAACACAAGATTCGAGGGACCAATGGGGGTCATGATGATCGAGCCATCTTGGACTCAACCCTACATCACATATCTTCTCAGCAAGAGGCTATTGGACGACCCGACTGACGTGCGACACATCGCACGATGATCCAAGGCATTCGTCGTCATCAACGGTGAACTATACAAGCGTAGCATCACAGGAGTACTCCAACGGTGCGTCTCCAACATGGACGGAAGGGCCGTCCTCCTCGACATACATGAAGGGACTTACGGGCACCATGCCGGTAGTCGCGCCTTCGTCGCCAAATCTCTACGAGCTGGATTCTACTATCCCACGGCCATGCGTGACGCCAAGGACATCGTCTAGAGATGCAACGCTTGTCAGTGATTCGCGGACAAACCGCACGCACCTGGCGTGGAACTCCGGCCAATACCACTGGCTTGGCCCTTTGCGCAATGGGGACTCGACATGGTCGGCAAGCTCCCAAAGTCCCCGCGAGGAGGATACGTCTACCTCCTGGTCGCAGTCGACAAATTCACCAAGTGGATAGAGGCCATGCCGGTGACCAACCAGTCAGGAGCCTGTGCCGTCAAGTCCTTCGAGTCCATTGTCTACCGCTTCGGAGTGCCACACAGCGTCATCACGGACAATGGAATGAATTTCACCTCTAAGGAGTTCCAGGGTTTCTGTGAAAACCTGGGAATCAACATAAGCTATGCCTCCGTAGCTCATCCACACACCAACGGTTAAGTCGAAAAGGCCAATGGCCTCGTCTGCGGCGGAATCAAGAAGCGAATCCTCCGGCCACTCAAGCAAGGCACCAGATGCTGGCCAGATGAATTGTAGTCCGTACTTTGGAGCCTGCGCATAACCCCAAATAGCGCCACAGGATACACCCTGTTCTTCATGGTGCACGGAGCTGAAGCAGTACTACCCGCAGAAGTATGCTTTAAAGCCCCACGGGTAGTCGCGTACAGCGAGCAGGAGTCAACACTTGCACTCGAAGACTTCGTCGATCTCCTTGACGAGGCACGGGAAATCGAAGCAGAAAGATCGACGATCTACCAGCAGAACCTGTGCAACTACCAAAGCAGAAGGCTACGCCCCAGATCCTTCGTCGAAGGAGATCTGGTCCTGCGACTGAAGCAGCAAGGGCACCTCAAGCTCGAGTCCCCTTGGGAAGGACCATACGTGATTACAGAAGTAATCCCAGGTGGCACCTATCGCCTCAAAGATTTCGAGACAGGAGTCGCATACTCCAACCCCTGGAACGTCGCGCAACTGCGACGCTTCTACCCTTAGTCATTTTTTCTTCCTTTTACATTACAAATAAGGCTTTTCAGCCAGGCTACTTAGCCACACATTGTACCTCGTACTGTTCTACGAATAAGTAAATCTAAGTGCCCCAAACTCTGTGTTTTCCTTGTTTTTCTAGCAATTTTATCACTCGGGGGCTACGCCACCCTTTACACCCTCGTTCTTCGAACAAATACGCAGTATCCCAAGTAGCTGACACAACAACAATCGAACCCTTGATACACCAACCCAGTTGCGCAACTGACAGGTTGGCAAAGCACTGAGATAAAATAAGTCAGGCTAACAAAAAGGAACTGCAGAGTACAAAATACACTCGCAAAACATATGACCTAGCAAGCTCTTTACATATCAATATCAATCTATTACATACAACATACACATACGAACTTTACAACACTGGTATACCTATTTTGAGGATACAATTCAAAACTACTACTACAGCATAAGAACGTTTGTTTGTTCCTCAAAGAAGTCGAAAATTTCCTCTGCTGGGTGGTCCACTGCCTGGTAATGCGGAACCATGTTCCAGGTTGAACCTGCCGGTGGAGTTGGTGGCCCAGCAGCAACAGCCGCAATGTCCACATCAGGCATGTGCAGTCGCACCAGCGAGATGGTAGCCTTGGCACCAGCCACTAACTACTGCCGCATGCACTCACGAACTGCACTTAAATCCTGGAATCTCGCTAGAAGGGCCAACAGGCTTGAAGGGACAGCGTCCAGTGGAAACATCGCCTGATAAATGTGCCTGAGGCACGACTGTGCTTTCTTCAGAAAATGAAGCACTCGAGAAGCACGATCCTGCAGGGTCGCAAGTGTAATTGCACGGTCATGATCCACCCAGAAATACCCACTCGCCTGCAGCTGCTCCTGGGTTAAATCATGCATCCGAACAGCGATCTGATCTTTTTCATCCTGTAGATGGCGAGCACTGACAACTACACCACACAAAAGAAAAGTGTGAAAGATATGAATCACCGTGACTGACTAAAAGAAAAGATAAGAGGATAGAAGGCTAACACTTGAACTGTTCACTCAGTTGGGACACCTCCTCCAATAAGTACTTCTCGCGAGCAGAAGCTTTCTCCGCCTTCGACTTCCATACATCGACGCTACCACGGAGGATGGGCAACTCACGCTCCAGTTGTTTAATACGGTCGCGGAGTCGTGAAAGAAACGTCAACTCCTCCACCTTCGAACGAGGTTGCGCCAAGTTCTCATCGGCAGAAGGAGGATCACAAGGATCACTCGAAGGAGCACTCGATGTACCCTACCACGAATCAAGCAAAAAGCAAATAAGAGACTAAGAATACATTTGGTAAAGGATATATACGCATTCAGATACAGGAAAAGTTTCGATTGGGACACCCACAAAATCATTGTTCCCTAAAGCAAAAGGCTAAGCCACTACAGCTATTACAGAAGGAGACTAAGGCGCAGCATGTTTCTTTGACTTGGACTTAGGCCTCGGGGGCGTCATCGCATCCGTGGCTGTCTCCGACGCCATGGACTTGTCGGCAACACCCCCAGAAGCCGCAACCTTCGCAGCCTTAGCCTGACGCCGCTCTTCGGAGTACTTGGCGAGTGTCTCGATAAGCTGGGAACTGTAATTTTTGCATTTACCAGCATAGGGAGCAAAAACTACCTGCTGGCCTCCAGCATCGACAGGCATCGCCTCAGAGAAGCTGCGGGATCCATATCCATGCCATGGGCCTACACCATTGCGAGTGCCATGGTGGCACCGATGGAGCGCTGCGAATTTTTGGAGTCCGCAGGGATTCCCCCAGCCAGGGATTCCACCAGGTCGCCAAGGTTGTCGATCATCCCAGCCTTCAGAGTGAAGTCCTCACGGATGCGACTGAGCACATCCTTGGCCTTCCTCAGCATCTCCTGGAGGGAAACGCTGTGGTCCTCGACCGCGGCGATGGCACTAGCCAAAGCATCCGCATGGCGCATAGATTGGGCATCGAAACTCAAGCCACTGGCATCTGCATACAAAAGCATTAATATAGCAATCATACGTCAAAGCACAGAAGAGCAAGACATATCCAGATGAAAAAGGTCATACCTGAGAGGGACTTGGAAATCGAAAGAAGCTGCTCCTCGAACATCTTCTCCCTCTCAGTAGTGGAGGCAAGGATATCCTGCTCTCGCTTCCACGACTCCTCCAAGGCTGCGACTGCCTCGTCACGATTCTTCATCGTCGCGGCCAATGTCTTCTCCAATGCATCAGCATGGCGAAGTAATTCATTGTGCTCAGTTGCAACAAATAGAAAGTGTTACCAAATCGAATCAATAATATTCGCAAAAGACAAGGATGAAGTCAAAACTTACTTTCGACAACGTGATGGTGATTATCCAATCGCGCATGCTGTCGACCCATGTTAAGGACCTGCTCCGCCAGACGGGCAGCTTCCTTCACGATGAGCTGCATCAGAGATATTCCAAGTTCAAGACAAACCACGCCAAGAACAAATTCGACTGTGAACTATAAGATACTTACATGTTCCTCCACACACTCCGAAGAAGGCTGTTGCACAGTCATCCGGGTAACCATCTGATGCTCCCCAGCATGTGGGGAACTCGATGAGTTATGCCCGGAGTGGGCCTCCAATGGAGGAGAAGGAGATCGTGATGCCACCTTCTTGGACTTGGAGTCCGTGACTCCGGACTCTTCCAAAAATTGGACGTCGTCAGAAGACGACGTCGCCACTTGACTGAAACACAAAATCAAACAAGAGCCTCAAGACAGATGACAACTCAAAGAAGGAACCAAAAACAAATTCACGAATACAGAACTTACCAGTCAAATCTATCAAGATCGAAGGACTCCTCCTCTAACTCTGACGACTCCTTCGGCAACCGCATCTTCTTGCGAGCAGATGGCGCCATGGAGCGTACAGGAATAGTAAGAATCGGCTCCTCTGCACCAATGGATGGGCCTTCTGGAGTCGACGAAGAGGAAGCATCCGAATCCTTGCTGCGCGAACGCTTCCGAGTGTCCGGACCGCTGGACTCGGGGGCTTCCTCCTCCTCTTCAAGTGGGACGGTCGATTCTGACTCGTCCTCTTCATCTACTTCACGAGGAATAACCCCCTCAGGAAGAGGGGCAAACTGGGAGACACCTTCCAATCCTGCATACAGAAAACAATTCAGCATACGTCAAGAAATCAAAAAGCAATCGACAAATAAAGCTACTTCGTAGCACAATAATACCTCAAGAGGAAGGTTAGAGGCATCGAATGAAGGCACGACTGGTTCACTGGGGAGAACATCCTTGGTGGTGTACTTGGTTAACAGTCGCACCCTCTTATTTACTTCACCCGCAGAAATGTCATCGGTAGACACGCGAGTGACATCGTCCACACCAGCCCATTGGAACATGGGGTGGACTCTGGCCTGCAGAGGCTGGATGCAACGGCGCAACCATGTGGGAATGAGGGCGGCGCCTCCCTCTTCTTTACCCATGTGACTCTCGAGGTCGTAGACGCGCTCGTACAACACTTTCGTTTCCTCAGACTCGCCAGGAATCACCACGTTCTTCCAAGAACGCCTCCTCCTGCACGGCGTCACGGGATCGAAGGGCGCGAGTCTGTAGTGCTCTCCGTCGACCTTCTGGTCATGGATGTAGAACCACTTGTCCCTCCATCCTTGGATGGACGCCATGAGCTTGATATCGAAGTATGCCATAGAGGAGTCGACATGGATCCCGCAGCCTCTTACGTCGTAGACTACGGAACCAGATGCCGACTGACGCTTCAGCTTGAAAAGCCGCTTGAAGAGACCAAAGTGTGGCTCGACTCCGAGCCAGCACTCGCAAAGCGTGATATAGCACGCAATGTGAAGAAGAGAATTTGGGGACAGCTGGTGTAGCTGGAGCCCATAGAAACAAAGATGGCCCCTGACAAAAGGATGCAGGGGCAGAGACAGACCACGAATGATGAATGCGAGGAACATCACCCGGAAACCAGCAGGAGGACAAGGAGTTACCTCGTCACCTAGCAATCGCGAGTCATCCGCCACGGGTGACAGAACTCCATCTTGACGAAGGAGACGGAGCTCGGAAGACTTGATAATGGATGCATGCCACGCACCATTGGTGACGCGAGTACCCGCGCCCCTCTTCTTTCTGGCACCGGCGGCGCTGGTGCCCACACCGGCGGAGCCGCCCTTCTTCTTGGCAGCAGTCATGGTGGCGGCGGATTCAGCGGTGGCGCCTCCCTTCTTTTTCCCCATCTTGCGGTGGCGGTGTGAGCGAAGGAAGTAGCTCGCGAACACGCGGAGTTGGTCCAGCGCCGCGAAGAGGATTAGCTCTAGGAAACAGAGAGCACCGGCAATGGCGATGGAAGAACAAGCAGAGAAAGAGCAGATGGGAAATTACCACAGCTGCGGTGCTACTTAACCACCTTGCGGATGCAATCCAGCGGCCAGCAGAAACCCTATTGGATGCGTGGCATACATCGCGGTCGACACATGGAGAGGCCAAAGCACGAACCGTCCCCCACTATCTCCATTACGCTCGGAAATCAATGAGGCACAGTTAAAACGAAAGATTACGCATGCCCGGTCAAATCAAAGTCAGAACATGGGACCCACCACTCGTCATGTCCCGTCAAAGCTGCTCACGCGGGAAACCAAGGTCAACACATCGTTAGCACTGATGTCATCAAGTTGAGCACTAGAAGGCTTCGACTATTTTAGTCCTTGCTCGAGTCTTTGACTCCACCAAGCACTCAGGGGCTACTCCCATAGGGAGCGCTGGTCGCGCACCCTACGATTTTCTTTTTATGCAGGAATATGGACCTTCAAAGCATAATCAACCACTCGAATCTATGATTCGAGTATGGATCATGGGTTACTCCCATAGGGAGCGCCGGAAATAAATTCGATTGAAACAAGCAAACAAAAGACGACAGCAGTCGCAAAAGTTCTTTAGTCCTTGCCTAAGTCTTCGACTCAACCAGGCACTCGGGGGCTACTCCCATAGGGAGCGTTGGTCGCGCATCCTATGATTATTTGTACGTCGTACTATGTGTTGATAACATCCACACTCGAAGTCTATGGCGACACCTCCTCATATTTTTCCCTACAAAGAGACTGCGTCTCCCGGGCCACTCGAATCATCTCCGCGATGATAAAAATTCGGATGCCACGCTTGCAGCGTGAAGATAAGACCTGGATAAGGCCTGGCAATGCATTTGCTGTGCACTACCAGAAATATATCCGTGCCTACAGGTACAATGAACATGCCTTGACGGACGCGTCGAGTGCTCACACCCATATACTGGAATTCGACTCCTGTAAGACCTTCGCGGCTTGAGTCGAATTACACCAGCACTTTTCCGAATTCGAGTCTGGGGACTCGAGTTCGAGTAGATTGTGTTGTTTTGCCCTAAGGCATTTAACTAATACTGATACATCGGTTAAATCAGGCACGCATATCAACAATCCCTATGATATAAATAGAACACTCAAAAAATACTCTGCCATGCACTCGAAAGGCTTCATAAAGTCCCTAGTCGAATCTGCGATTCCACTAGACACTGGGGGGCTACTGACATGGGTATACCCTGCAGGTACTCGAGTTTGGTATATACGGTCCAGATACGGTGGAAGCCCACGGCGTTGCCACGGCCTAATGAAGACTTCAAGTGGCCCACGGACTCTTGATGACTTGCAAGACAACAAGAAGTTCAAAGATAGAAAGTTTAAAGGGAAAACCCTAATCTATAACCGACTCGACCTGCTACCCGAGACCTGGCCTATCTATATAAAGGCTAGGAGGGGCGGCGAGGAGGACACGTGTAACCCTAGTTTCCACAACTCTCGCCAAATTTCATTTGCGTGCCCCTGTAATCTTCGATTCCTTCGTTAATTCCAAGAGCAGACAAGCAGGAGTAGGGACCTCTACGAGGCCTGAACCTGGATAAACCTTGCGTCCCTATGTGCTTGTTTTCTAGCCGATTGATGCTTCCAGCGCTCCCTCCTTCTCCAAAACCCAAGTTCATAACAATGGGCATTGATGAGTTAAACCCTCGTCAGTAACAGTATAAGAGTAAACGAAAAGTAACCTGTTCATAGGGTCAGACCAAGTATTGACAAGCACCACAGCTCATCGGTCATGTGTTTCACTTCATCAGGACATTTCCTTGTAACTTGGTTCAGAGGGAAGGGATCAAAATACTTCTTATTCTTCAGAATATGCCGCTGATTCCTTGCATGCCTCATAAACTGATTTGCGCAAGCATTCCGCATGTCAGGGTGATTTGTTTCCATGACAAACTTTTGCTGAAATAAAACATGGAGCATCAGCATTTGCATGAACACAGAAATGGAAACGTAAAGGACAACTAAGTCACAGAACATACAGAAACTTTGCCTATGAAGTCTGCTTGGAAAATAGCCCTCTCCTTGTACTCTTTTCAGTGGGGTAAGTTAGGCATGCTAGTCCTTACTATGACTGCACACTCACTGGCAAACCTGGCAGCAACACCCGTCTTGTCTAGTCTAGTTCTTCCTGGAAGAACTTTAAGTGGAAGCCTCCCTCCTTTGGACAACTTGTCAACCCTCTTCCCCATGTTTTCCCCCTCACCACCAGTGCTTGACCATTATGCAGAACTATATATTCAGAATTCTATGTTTTGGTGTCTTCAGAACAAGGTGCATCATAGTCTTGAGACATCTGGTAGCCATCGTCATCTACAGGAATACAATGTGTTGATTTAGTGTTCCACAATAATATGATGGGATTAAATGGATTACTGTAGAGCAAGCAATCGGTTTAACGCATTACCACGTTGAGACCAGTCACTCCAGTCTTGGCACGGTACTTCATGACTAGGATCAGATTCCCCCTATTTGGTAGCTGACTCATCGTATTGGGTAGCTGACCCCTAACCCTCAAATTGTGTACTAGAGCCCTCGCCATCGGCAGCTGAACACAAATATTGGGTAGCTGATGCAACGCCTTGGGTACCTAACCCATTGGTTTGGGACGGTACACAGTCGCTTCAGGGAGGTTCCCACAGACAGCTGGGAGGTGGCTTCTAGATTTGGAGAGGTGGCAAGTCACCTTTGGGGGATGGCTGTGGGCAGAAGGATGCATACTTCATCACTTGGGAAGGTGGCTTCTTGATTTGTAGAGATAGCAGGTTGGCTTTGGGAGGTGACAGAGGACGTCATGATGTGGGTTGGGGTTCCACACCTTGGGTACGTGGTTGCTGGCTTTGGGGAGGTGGCTGCTGGCTTTGGGGGGTGCATGCTAGCTTTGGGGAGGTGGCTGCTGGCTTTGGGGAGGTGGCGGTCGGCATACCAGCGGGTCGGAAGGAGTGGGAAACTCTCCTTGGGCAGAGTGCTGCTCATGTTGGATAACTTCCAGCTCGCCTTGGGCAGCTGGTTGCTTGCCTTGGGCTACTGCCTTTTTGGCTTGGGTAGGTGGTAAATTAACGGCTGCTGGCTTCTCGCCTTGGTGGGCATCAGGAACTGCAGCTTTATCCAGGAGTGGATTTACCGTCCGGTCACCCTGGGCACGTGCCCGTGCTTAGCAACGTCACTTCCAAGCACTCCTCCGAGCTCTCAAGGTGACGTACTAAGCTAGAACAGCAAGAATCGATGTTCTAAGCTGAAAAATACGTGTAGTTTGCTATGATAGAGCCATATTGTGATGTGTTTGTAGCAGCACAGTTTGGGAACATGGTCATTTCTCTCCGTACTTGTTGAACGAGGCTTTATGCCCTGGCTTTCATTTTGGCCTTGGTCCGCCACTGGCTTTAGCCACTTAGCCGGCATCAGGAACTGCAGCTTTGGACACTTGGTCGGCATCAGGAACTGCAGCTTTAGCCACTTGGCCGGCGTTAGGAACTGCAGCTTTAGCCACTTGGCCGGCATCAGGAACTACAGCTTTGGCCACTTGGTGGACATCAGGAACTAAAGGTTTAGCTAGATATAGTACTAATGCCACGACGCGCTTGCGAGATGATCCACCACCAGGAGCCATCCTTCGCCTGGGAGTTGTCTTCTTGAATTTTCTCTGCTTAAGCTACACATATTACATGTAACAGTCAACTGGGGAAAATAAAGAGGAACAAAACATATGGCAAAAATAGTAAGCAAACAATTCCACACAAGATGATTTGGCAACACCTTAATTGTGGAGAAATCATGAAAATATGGTGAGCTAGCAGGTAAGGGGATTACCTACAACCCAGTCTCCTCGGTGACTAGTGTTTCATCACCTGATAGGTCACCTTCACTGATACCCCCCCTCGGGATCATACTGAGTTCCACAGGGATCACTATTGCACTTTTTAGAGGAGAATATATTTGGGGATGCAATAGCACTAGCTATGAACCTAATACCAAGTCGTTGCATCCATGGACTCTTTCTCATGATGGTTTTCATCCGAATTTCTTCCATCGGTAGTATTTGTGGTTCTAACATGAATAAACAATTCCAATTAGTCAAGACATATTAAATTGGGTGCGATACCAACCTATGTTATATAGTACTCATCATTTAACAGGTCTCCCTGAGAAATTTAAACAAAAAGATCGTAGGCTGCCAAACTAATGTAACACACGGGATAATGTAACCTGGTCTAAAGCCTTCCTTTTTGCTACTTCTAGGGGGTGAATACACTTGGAGATGCAACAACGGATGCTAAGAACCTAAGAGCATGTACAATGCAAGACGCTTAGAGAAGTGCTTAGCGAAATAAATCGGTTTTTGGTTAAGCAATGGTGCTTATTTATAACATGATGATGTCTAAATTGGCACCTCTCGAATACAAATAATCACTGGTTCTTACGAAAAAGCTTGGATTATTTTTCTAAGCAACACCCCAAGCACATTTCACTGTACATCTGTTTTTCTAATGTGTATAGGGAACTCCAAATACGGCTCAATATATAACATATGGGGTAGAACAGTCCGCTATGACCAATTTATACTCTTATCATAAGACATACGATGAAACAGCAAAACAAATGCAACATGGATTGCATGATACTCCTACTATTGGTAGCCTAGCTAGTATTATACACTAGTACCGTACACGGAATATTAGTGTGTACAAAGTTCCCACTATGACCAACCTAAATGATGGTGTCTATGTTATAAGACATATGACACTGCTCACTATAGAGATAATATTAAGACCAGTCATAGTGGGGAGTAATATAACCTAGTAACATGCTATGTTACTCCCCATTATGACCAGACTTAGTATTATACACTGCAATAATAAGAAGGGCAACACGATTAAACATAAGCAGTACAAGCATCTACCGTGCAATTAAATAGGCAATTAAGCAAAATATAACCTATGGTTCTCATTGTCCTATAGTAACCATCATGTAAAATAGTAAACTATGAACTACTTATACGATGAACATAAGATATATCAGGAAGCAGCCAAACTAATGCAATAAACAGGATAATGCAACCTTTATCACACATAAACTAATCATAAGCCTAATATTTACAAGCTGGACAATTCACCAATTGTTTGCAATAATAAGGAGGGCATGAAAATTAAACATGAGCACTATATGTATCTATATCTTGCCACTAAATAGACTAGTAGGCAGAATATAACATATGTTGTTGATTGTCCAATAGTAATCATAAGTGTAAAACAGTCCACTGTAAACAATTTGTATTTATACTCTGATCATAAAACATATGATAAAGCAACCAAAATATTGCAACAAACAAGATAATGCAACCTTGATCACACGCAAACTAATCATAAGCCTAATAGTTTACAAGCTGGAAAATTCACCAATTGGTTGCAATAATAAGGAGGGTAGGACAATTAAACATGAACAATATAGGCATCTATATCTTGTTACTAAATACGCAAGTAGGCAGAATATAACATATGTTGCTGATTGTCCAATAGTAATCATAAGTGTAAAACAGTCCACGTGAACAATTTGTATTTATACTCTAATCATAAGACATATTATGAAGCAGCCAAAATATTGCAACAAACACGATAATGCAAACTTTATCACACGCAAACTGATCATAAACCTAATAGTTTACAAGCTGGAAAATTCACCAATTGGTTGCAATAATAAGGAGGGCAGGATAATTAAACATGAGCAGTATATGCATCTATATCTTGCCACTAAATAGGCAAGTAGGCAGAATATAACATATGTTGTTGATTGTCCAATAGTAATCATAAGTGTAAAACAGTCTACTCTGAACAATTTGTATTTATACTTTGATCATAAGACATATTATGAAGCAGCCAAAATATCGCAACAAACAAGATAATGCAACCTTTATCTGCAACAAACAATATAACCAAATAGCAGAAAAGCAAGGTGAGTGTTTTCTTGCTTTCAGTCTGTGGGGCCTTTTTCTTACTGCTATTCCTGGCAAAACGCTTAAATCATGGCATCAAAGCTTGTCAGTAGACCTTGGTAGCAGACCATGTGGACGAGGTGCATGGCGAGTAGGCAACCCTTGTTGACGGCGAGGTGGCAGACCTTGTCGACGGTGAGGTGGCAGACCTTGTCGACTAGGTGGACGACGAGGTGCACGGCGAGTAGGCGTACCTTGTAATCGAGGTGCATGTTGAGTGAGTAGACTTTGACCGCGAGTGGGCAGACCTTGATGGCGACGTGCATGGATAGTGGGAAGACCTTGACGGCCAGGTGGCAGACCTTGTCGATGAGGTGCATGGCAAGGTGGCATACCTTGTCGGCGAGGTGCACGTCGAGTGAGAAGACCTTGACCGCGGGTGGGTAGACCTTGGCATCGAGGGAGCCGACCTTGATGGAGAGGTGCATGGTGAGTGGGGAGACCTTGATGGATAGGTGCACGTAGAGGTGGCAGATCTTGTGGTGATGTTGACGGCAAGGTTGCAGACCTGTGAGCTTGAAAGTTGGCATGGCGTGGTGGAAAACTGCGAAGGTGACAACAGGCTAGGGTTTGGGCTATGACGAGGCTAGCTATCTACTAGAGGGAAGGATGATGGAGTGGTGAGGAGGTGTTGGGTCCGCAGCATAGAAAACAAAAAAATTCCTACAATGAGAACTACACGCCAAGATCTATCTACTAGATACAGAGCAACGGGTGGACATACATCCATGGAGAACTTACCCTCGAAGACAACGAGCTTTGTTAACGAGTAGGAACTCGTGGTTGATGTAGTCGTACACTTGTCGATCTCAAGATCGTGAGGAAGTCCGAGCGCCACAACTCAGTAGCGCATCCGCACTCGCACACACGTTCAAGCCACCGGACAACCTCCACCTCCTCGCTCCAGCGATCCAGCGGAAGCAGCAACTCCTTCCAGAAGAAATGCCACCGAGAACATGTATCTCGCTAATCCGAGACCATGGGGAATAATTCTAGAGGGGGAGAGAGATCCTTAACAAGGAGGTGTGTGGATGAAGGAGGGAATGGGTGGCCTTTTATAGGAGGAGGGGGGTGCCCCCTCTCTCCATGGTCGGCGCATGGGGGGTGACCCCTCACCTCCCACATTCATGTGGTGGTAACCCCTCCACATTAAAATGCCTCTTCACATTCCCTTTTAAAGTCTCCACTTTAAATGCATTAAATTTCTCCAAATTTAATGCTCTCTCATTTAATAAAACTCTTTTTATTAAATTTATTCAGAATTTTGTTAATTACTTTAATTAACAAACATTCACATATAGCCCCTTGCAATATTTCAATATCACATGCAGAACCACCTTCTGCAATTTCACCCGAAACAATTTCCGGTTTCTATTGAAACAATTCCTGCGCTTTGCAATTCTTTCGTCTGAAACATATATGCTTCAAAATGGTGTCCGGTAACTCTTAAGTGTGCCACCCTATGGTTCGCGAATAATGCAGACATGATCGAGACCCTTCTCCGATCAATAATCAGCAGCGGGACCTGGAGATCCGTACTAACTCCTACACATTCAACGATGACTCCTGTGATCGTGAGAACCTTTAACGCTTGCAACTAAATCCCTTTGTCTCTCAATATATTACATGTCCGAGATTCGATCATCGGTATCTCCATACCTATTTTGATCTCGTTTCCGACATGCACTCTTTTCTTGTTCCCGTGATATAACATTCTAGTGATCACATCACTTGCTTGCAAGCTATCCTAATGTGATATCACCGAGAGGGCCCAGAGTATATCTATCCGTCATCTGGATTGACAAATTCCACTCTTGATCCATGAGCCTCAACATAACACCTTTGTAGTACTGAACCCATCTTTATAGTCACCCTATTATGGTGTGATGTTTGATGTTATCAAGATACTCTTCCGGTGTTAGCAATTAGCATGATCTCATGGTCTAAGGATAAAGATTACTTCGTATGATGTTATAGCAATATAAACATAATGACTTGATCGTAATTCTATACTTCGGATGAATGTTCATCACATCATTTCACAAATGCCGTGACCTTGTTATTAACAACATCCAATGTCCATGATCAGGAAACCTTGATCATCTTGTTAATCAACAAGCTAGTCTATAAGAGAGGCATAACTAGGAACCCTTTTTGTTTATTAAACACACATGTATTGATGTTTCCTATCAATACAATTATAGCATGCAAAATAAACATCTATCATATACAAGGAATACATAATAACAACTTTATTATTGCCTCTCAGGGCATATTTCCTTCAGTCTCCCACTTGCACTAGAGACAATAATCTAGTTTATACAGTGATAAATCTAACACCCATGGAGTTCTGGTGTTGATCATGTTTTGCCCTAGGGAGTACTTTAGTCAACGGATCTGCTACATTCAGGTCCGTGTGCACTTTACAAATCTTTATATCTCCATCCTTGACATGCTCGCGGATGGAGTGAAACCGGCGCTTAATATGCTTGGAATTCTTGTGAGACCTTGGTTCCTTGGCGTTGGCTATGTCTCCATTATTGTCACAATAGATCACCATTGGGTCCAACGCACTAGGAACCACACCTAGTTCCGTTATGAACTCCTTCATCCAAACCGCTTCCTGCGCTGCTTCTGAAGCAGCAACATATTCCGCCTCCGTCGTTGATCCAGCCACCACAGGTTGTTTGGAGCTCCTCCAACTAACTGTTGCTCCGCTGAAGAGAAATACGTATCCGGATTGAGACTTAGAGTCATCCGGATCAGTGTCAAAGCTAGCATCGACATAACACTTAGCGACTAGCTCTTCTTCACCTCCGTATACAAGAAACATATCCTTAGCTCTTCTCAAGTACTTAAGGATATTCTTGACCGCTATCTAGTGTTCCGAACCTGGATCATATTGGTACCTACTAGTCAAACTAATAGCATGTGCCACATTCGGTCTTGTACATAGCATGGCATACATTATAGAGCCTATGGCTGAGGCATAGGGGATCTTATCCATTATCTCTCTTTCTTCCGCCGTAGCCGGACTTTGAGTCTTACTCAATGTCTTGCCTTGCAACATAGGTAAGTACCCCTTCTTACTTCCGTCCATATTAAACTTCTTTAATATCTTATCAAGGTATGTACTCTGCGATAGCCCAATTAGGCATCTTGATTTATCTCTATAGATTTTAATGCCTAATATGTATGAAGCTTCACCAAGGTCCTTCATCGAAAATTTGCTGTTTAGATAACTTTTAACACTATTTAAAAGATCTAAATCATTTACAATCAATAATATGTCATCCACATATAATATCAGAAATGCCACATTGCTCCCACTCACTTTCTTGTAAATACAAGCCTCTCCATAAGTTTGGACAAATCCAAACTCTTTGATCACCTCATCAAAGCGGAGATTCCAACTTCGTGATGCTTGCTTCAGTCCATAGATGGATCGCTGAATTTTGCACACCTTATTAGCATCCTTAGGATCGACAAAACCCTTAGGTTGTATCATATACAACTCTTCTTCAATATTACCATTGAGGAACGCAGTTTTGACATCCATCTGCCATATTTCATAATCGAAATATGCAGCAATTGCTAACATAATCCTAACCGACTTAAGCATCACTACGGGAGAGAATGTCTCATCGTAGTCAACTCCTTGAATTTGTCGAAACCCCTTTGCGACAAGTCGAGCATTATAGATGGTTACATTACCATCAGCATCAGTTTTTATTTTGAAAATCCATTTATTCTCAACGGCCTTTCGATCGTGAGGTAAGTCCACCAAGGTCCAAACCTGGTTTTCGTACATGGATTCCATGTCGGATTTCATGGCTTCTAGCCATTTGTTGGAATCAGGGCTCATCATCGCTTCTTCATATGTCGCAGGGTCATCTATTTCATCAATCATGAAATTCATAACAGGATTGCCGTATAGTTCAGGAGCTGCAAGTGTCCTGCTTGACCTGCGAGGTTCGGTAGTGTCCTCTTTCGGAGTTTCATGATCAATATCATTAGCTCTCTCTTCATTAGGTGAAGTCAACTCCGAAACAACTTCTGGAGCTGCGCTACTCACCATTTCATGAAGAGAAGGTTCAATAACCTCTTCGAGTTCTACCTTCTGACTACTCACACCTTTCGCGAGAAACTCCTTCTCAAGAAAGGATCCATTCTTGGCAACAAAGACCTTGCCCTCGGATCTGTGGTAGAAGGTATACCCAATCGTTTCCTTAGGGTATCCTATGAAGACGCATTTTTCCGCTTTGGGTTCGAGTTTATCCGGTTGATGTTTCTTCACATAAACATCGCATCCCCAAACTTTAAAAAATGACATCTTAGGTTTGTTTCCAAACCATAATTCATACGGTGTCTTTTCAACGTATTTAGATGGTGCCCTATTTAAAGTGAATGCAGCGGTTTCCAGTGCATAACCCCAAAATGATAGTGGCAAGTCAGTCAGAGACATCATAGATCGAACCATATCCAATAAAGTATGATTACGACGTTCTGACACACCATTACGTTGTGGTGTTCCGGCAGGCGTGAGTTGTGAAACTATTCCACAGTCTTTCATATGTGTGCTAAACTCGTAACTAAGATACTCTCCTCCACGGTCAGACCGTAGAAATTTGATCTTTCTGTTACGATGATTTTCCACTTCATTCTGAAATTCTTTGAACTTTTCAAAAGTTTCAGACTTGTGTTTCATCAAATAGATATACCCATATCTACTCAAATAATCCGTGAAAGTAACAAAATAACGATATCCACCTCGCGCCGACACACTCATTGGTCCACACACATCAGTATATATGATTTCCAATAAATCTGTCGCCTGTTCCATTGAACCGGAAAACGGCGTTCTAGTCATCTTGCCCATAAGGCATGGCTCACATGTATCAAATGATTCAAAATCAATTGATTCCAAAAGTCCATCAGAATGGAGTTTCTTCATGCGTTTAACGCCAATATGACCTAGACGGCAGTGCCACATATATGTATATATATCAATCAAGTTTAATCCTTTTATCATCAACATTATGAATATGCGTAATACTACTATCGAGATCCAACAGAAATAAACCATTCAACACAGGTGCATGACCATAAAAGATATTATTCATATAAATCGAACAACCATTGTTTTCAGACTTAAACGAATAACCACTTTGCATCAAACACGATCCGGATACAATGTTCATGCTCAGTGCAGGCTCCAAATAACAATTATTTAGGTTTATAACTAATCCCGACGGCATATGGAGAGGCAGCGTTCCAACGGCGATCACATCAACTCTTGATCCATTGCCGACCCACATCGTGACCTCATCCCTTGTTGGTTGTCGCTTGTTCCGCAACCCCTCCGAGTTACATATATTAGCAACCTATCCCGTATCAAATACCCAGGTGCTACTGCAAGTACTAGTCAAGTACACATCAATAACATGTATATCACATATACCTTTGTTTGCCTTGCCGGCCTTCTTGTCCGCCAAATACTGGGGGCAGTTCGGCTTCCAATGGCCAGTCCCCTTGCAATAGTAGCACTCGGTGTCAGACTTAGGGCCAGCTCGGGGTTTCTTTTCAGGCGTGGTAACAGACTTGCCACCCTTCTTTCCCTTGTGCTTGCCTTTCTTGTCCTTCTTGAAACCGGTGGTCCTATTGATCATCAACACTTGATGTTGTTTCCTAATCTCCACTTCTGCAGTCTTAAGCATTGACAG
This sequence comes from Avena sativa, assembly GCA_916181665.1. Classification (NCBI taxonomy): domain Eukaryota; kingdom Viridiplantae; phylum Streptophyta; class Magnoliopsida; order Poales; family Poaceae; genus Avena; species Avena sativa. The sequence goes on from OV702290.1 coordinate 427,558,184, forward strand.
AAGCTCGGGAAGAGACTTCTTCATGCCCTGCATATTATAGTTCATCACGAAGCTCTTGTAGCTAGGTGGCAGAGATTGGAGAACACAATGTATGCCTAAGTCAATGGGAATCGTTATTCCCAAGGACACAAGCTTATCGGCGTACCCAGACATTTTGAGTACGTGATCACTAATGGAGCTGTTTTCCTCCATCATGTAGCTAAAGAACTTTTCTGTAGCATTATAACTCTCTATGTCAACATGGGTATCGAAAATCATTTTCAATTCTCCCATGGTATCAAAGGCATTGCCATTTTCGAAACGCTTTCGAAGTTCTGGCTCTAGCCCATACAGTATGCCGCAATGAACTAAGTTGTGGTCCTCCTGACGAGTTATATAGACGTTCTTTTCCTCGTCAGGGGCATCAGGAGCTGGTGGGGGGCCTAGCGGCGCATCTAGCACATATTTCTTTTGTGCGACAGTGAGGAGAATCCTCAAATTCATAGCCTAGTTGGTGAAGTTGCTACCATTCGCAGCAAGTTTCTCTTTCTCCATGAACACATTGAAATTAAAAGCAGGTGGTGCCATCTACAACAGAATTTGTAAAGTATATTTAGACTAAGTTATGATAGATTGAGTTCAACTAATCCAAATTACTAATGAACTCCCACTCAAAAACGACATCCCTCGTGTCCTTTTGGTGATTACATGAACCAAATCCACTACACCAAGTCCGATCATCACGTGAGTCGGTGTAGCTTCAAAGGCGAGCATCTATATGGGCATCATATCAACTATATGACTCATGCTTAACCTTTCGGTCCGTGTTCCGAGGCCATGTCTGTACATGCTAGGCTCGTCAAGTAAGAACCTTAGTATTTGCGTGTGTAAAACTGTCTTACACCCGTTGTATGAAAGCGTAGAGTCGAGAACACCCGATCATCACGTGATGCCTCAAAACACGATCCACAAAACGGTGCATACTTAAGGAAGAACACATTTTATCTTGATATCTAAATGAGGGATCATCTTATAATGCTACCAAAAGCGCCAAACTAGCAATATAAGATGCTAACATCTAATGTGTGAAGTGAGGTGATATGGTCCATGCATTTGATCTCTATCATTTGCATCGTGGTATGATCTCTATCATTCCTTTGTGTGTAAGGCCAAGGTCTATGGAACTTACACGTTAAGTGAGTTGTAAGAGTATATATTATACATCTACTTACAACAATACCATATCAAAACACTAGCCCAGCAACGATCTAAACTAGACGCCTCTAATTTATCAATTGCAAGTTTTACGTGGCTTAGGGCTTTCGGAGATAGAACCTGTCTAACCTACGAACATGAACCACAACGAGGATAACCAAGTTATTAGCAACTCGTTGTAAATCAGATATTGACTATAGTAGGAGAGACAGACACCCGCTAGCCACTTATGCAAAACTAGTTGCATGTCAGTCGTGGAACCGGTCTCATGTACGATGACATGTAAGGTTGGTCTGGGCCGCTTCATCCCACTATGCCACCAATATCCAAAGTACATAGAAGATGCAATAACATGATCATCATCGCCCACATATAAACATATGTGTACTACCCGTGCAAAGCACCTACGCATAGATCAGGCTCTGATACCACTATTGGGTCCGCAGCATAGAAAACAAAAAAAATCCTACGATGAGAACTACACGCTAAGATCTATCTACTAGATACAGAGCAACGGGTGGACATACATCCATGGAGAACTTACCCTCGAAGACAACGAGCTTTGTTAACGAGTAGGAACTCGTGGTTGATGTAGTCGTACACTTGCCGATCTCAAGATCGTGAGGAAGTACGAGCGCCACAACTCAGCAGCGCATCCGCACTCGCACACACGTTCAAGCCACCAGACAACCTCCACCTCCTCGCTCCACCGATCCAGCGGAAGCAGCAACTCCTTCCAGACGAAATGCCACCGGGAACATGTATCTCGCTAATCCGAGACCATAGGGGAATAATTCTAGAGGGGGAGAGAGATCCTTCACAAGGAGGTGTGTGGATGAAGGAGGGAATGGGTGGCCTTTTATAGGAGGAGGGGGGTGCCCCATCTCTCCATGGCTGGCGCATGGGGGGGGTGACCCCTCACCTCCCCCATTCATGTGGTGGTAACCCCTCCACATTAAAATGCCTCTTCGTATTCCCTTTTAAAGTCTCCACTTTAAATGCATTAAATTTCTCCAAATTTAATGCTCTCTCATTTAATAAAACTCTTTTTATTAAATTTATTCAGATTTTTGTTAATTACTTTAATTAACAAACATTCACATATACCCCCTTGCAATATTTCAATATCACATGCAGAACCACCTTCTGCAATTTCACCCAAAACAATTTCCGGTTTTTATTGAAACAATTCCTGCGCTTTATAATTCTTTAGTGTGAAACATATATGCTCCAAAATGGTGTCCGGTAACTCTTAAGTGTGCCACCCTACGGTTCGCGAATAATGCAGACATGATCGAGACCCTTCTCCGATCAATAATCAGCAGCGAGACTTGGAGATCCGTACTAACTCCTACACATTCAACGATGACTCCTGTGATCGTGAGAACCTTTAACGCTTGTAACTAAATCCCTTTGTCTCTCGATATATTACATGTCCGAGATTCGATCATCGGTATCTCCATACCTAGTTTGATCTCGTTTCCGACATGCACTCTTTTCTCGTTCCCGTGATATAACATTCTAGTGATCACATCACTTGCTTGCAAGCTATCCTAATGTGAAATCACCGAGAGGGCCCAGAGTATATCTATCCGTCATCTGGATTGACAAATTCCACTCTTGATCCATGAGCCTCAACATAATACCTTTGTAGTACTGAACCCATCTTTATAGTCACCCTATTACGGTGTGATGTTTGATGTTATCAAGATACTCTTCCGGTGTTAGCAATTAACATGTTCTCATGTTCTAAGGATAAAGATTACTTCGTATGATGTTATAGCAATATAAACATAATGACTTGATCGTAAAGCTATACTTCGGATGAATGTTCATCACATCATTTCACAAATGTTGTGACCTTGTTATTAAAAACATCCAATGTCCATGATCAGGAAACCATGATCATCTTGTTAATCAACAAGCTAGTCTATAAGAGAGGCATAACTAGGAACCCTTTTTGTTTATTAAACACACATGTATTGATGTTTCCTATCAATACAATTATAGCATGCAAAATAAACATCTATCATATACAAGGAATACATAATAACAACTTTATTATTGCCTCTCAGGGCATATTTCCTTTAGGAGGGGCATAGGGAAGCAAGGGGCAGAGGGAAGGATGGCGGCGAGTGGATGAGGGAGGGATGACGATGACGGTGAGGGCGAGGGAGGAGGCAGAGGATAGCGAGGTGAGGAAAATTGGATCTCGTCCACTTTCAGCGAGGAAGGGGATAAGGAGGGTTTCTTTTAGATTACCTAAATGCCCTCAACGCGAATGACCCGTGGCGCTGTGCTGAAGGGCTGATCGGTCTATCCCAGGCATGGAATTTCTAGCCGCGAAATTTAACTCCTACGTGCGAAATTTTAGCGGGCTCTATCAGTCGAATTTATTTATGGCGTATCCTGGCTGTCTATTGCATGATGAGTGGCTCAAATAAATTAATCATATAGGATACTAGTTAAAAAGGGTACCTTTTGAAGAAATTAGCAATTACTGACCCCAAAAATGAGGAAAAATCCATTATTCAGATTTTTGCCAAAATATTGGTATAGGTGAGATCCAAAGTGTGGTATGAAAATGATCTAGAGACCTTGTCTAGTGTTATTTGAGCAGGTAGCACAAACAAGCCAGAATCTCTTTACGGGTGAACCAGATGGGAAAACACGTGGAATCATCTGGGATCAACATTGGCCAATGCATGTTGCTACCTAAACTAACAAGAATAAGGGTAAAAGTATGGTCAGCCGTCATTCTGGCAGGTCAAAAGGGGGTAGGACCCCATGTTTTAGGGGTTTCATCGCTGGAAACCGAGATCACCAGAATCCTTTCCAAATCTTGCATATGGCACTACCATATTTACTAAAGTGTGATGGGATGTTGATATAGGTAGAACCCACCCCTGAGTGAGCCTGTTATCACATGCAACTTCTCTATCGTCATGGCAGTTGCATATTCCTATGTGTTTTGGGGATTTTTGACCAATGGTTTGACACTGGAGTGTGTGTGGTCATGTAGATATATCAATGTGGTTTTGGAAAAGAACACATGCAATGTGGTCATATGGATCAATGACTCTAGTGGATATTAATGTGGTTTAGGAAAAGAACACATGCAATGACTCTAGGGGATCCATGTGTCAAACCATGGTGTATAGAGACCAAAAACACATAGAAAAGCAACTTCCACATTGCATGTTGCACAATTGTGACAGAAGTTGCATCACAGAATCCATTGGAGTGTGTGGTCATGTAGATATCAATGTGGTTTTTGGGAAAGAACACATGCAATGTGGTCATGTAGATCAATGCTGACTCTAGTGGATAACAATGTGGTTTTTAGGAAATTAAAAGAACACATGCAATGACTACTCTAGGGGATAGATCCATGTGTCAAACCATGGTGCATGTACAGAGACCAACACATAGGGAAAGCAGCTGCACATTGCATGTTGCACCAGTGTGACAGAAGTTGCATCACCAGAATCCACTGGAGTGTGTGTGGTAATGTAGATATCAATGTGGTTTTGGAAAAGAACACATCCAGTGTGTTCATGTGGATCTCAATGACTCTAGTGGATATCAATGTGGTTTAGAAAATTAAAAGAACACATGCAATTACTACTCTAGGGGATAGATACATGTGTCAAACCATGGTGTACAGAGACCAAAACCACATAGGAAAGCAGCTTCCACATTGCATGTTGCACCAGTGTGACAGAAGTTGCATCACATAATCCACTAGAGTACTATGTGTGGTCATGTGGATATCAATGTGGTTTAGGAAAAGAACACATGCAATGACTCTAGGGGATCCATGTGTCAAACCATGGTGTACAGAGACCAATAACACATAGGAAAGCATCTTCCACATTGCATCTTGCACAAGTGTGACAGAAGTTGCATCACAGAATCCACTTGAGTGTGTGTGGTCATGTAGATATCAATGTGGTTTTTGGAAAAGAAAACATGCAATGTGGTCATGTGGATCAATGCTAACTCTAGTGGATATCAATGTGGTTTAGGAAATTAAAAGAACACATGCAATGACTACTCTAGGGGATAGATCCATGTGTGAAACCATGGTGTACAGAGACCAATGCAAAAACACATAGGAAAGCAGCTTCCACATTGCATATTGCACCAGTGTGACAGGAGTTGCATCATAGAATCCACTGGAGTGTTTGTGGTCATGTAGATATCAATGTGGTTCCGAAAAAGAACACATGCAATGTGGTCATGTGGATCAATGACTCTAGTGGTGATATCAATGTGTGGTTTAGGAAAAGAACACATGCAATGACTCTATAGGGGATCCATGTGTCAAACCGTCATGGTCACAGAGACCAAAAACACATAGGAAAGCAGCTTCCACATTACATGTTGCACCAGTGTGACAGAAGTTGCATCACTAAATCCACTAGAGTGTGTGTGGTCATGTAGTTATCAATGTTGTTTTGGAAAAGAACACATGAAATGTGTTCTTGTGGATCAATGACTAGTGGATATCAATGTGCAATGACTCTAGGGGATCCATGTGTCAAACCATGGTGTACAGATACCAAAAACACATAGAAAAGCAGCTTCAACATTGCATGTTGCACCAATGTGACATAAGTTATTGCATCACAAAATCCACTAGAGTGTGTGTGGTCATGTAGATATCAATGTGGTTTTGGAAAATAACACATGCAATATGTTCAAGTGGATCAATGACTCTAGTGGTCATGTGGTCATGTGCATGTTAACAGTTGCATTCCAGGGGATTTTTGGTCCACATGCATGCATGCATGCATGGAGTATCTAGAGTTGCATGTGTTCTTTTCCAAACCACATTGATCCACATGAGCACACACACTCCAATATGGATGCTTCTATCACACTGGTGCATATCGTGCAAGTTGGAAGTTGCATTATTCCAGGGGCTTTTTGGTCCGCATGCATGCATGCATGGAGTATCTAGAGTTGCATGTGTTATTTTCCAAACCACATTGATCCATATGAGCACACACACTCCAATATGGTACCTCTATCACACTGGTGCATCGATCATGCATGTTGGCAGTTGCATTCCAGGGGCTTTTCGGGCTTTCTGACCACATGCATGCATGCATGCATGGAGTATCTAGAGTCATTGCATGTATATATATGAAACGTTTGACCGATGTCGTATATATATATATATTAAGAGTTTGATGTAGAGAGGTAGAAATTCCTAAAAAATGATTTACTAAAAAATTAGAAGAAATCGAGTGGGTTTTGCATTTTCCATTGACATGCCTAAAAATGATTAACTACAAAAGAAATCGAGTTGTACACTGTTTCCCACTCATGCATTTTGCATTGACACATGCGTTGTACACGTTTCCCACCCTGTGTGTGCTCCCACCGCCCAACTGACCCATCGTCTCCCAGTCATTGAAAAGACATCAGCCACACAGTTTCCCCTATTTCTCCACTCCATCCACTCTTCCTTCTGCACTCCAAAGAACAAAAGGAAACCCTAGCAACAAGTACAAGATCGTTTTTGCAAAGATGAAGATATCAAGACCGGTGGTCTCCGAGGATGCCATGGTCATCATCGATGAGAAGGCAACCAATTTCATCGTCAAGAAGGAAGCAGAAAACAAGGCTGAAGAGGAAGCGATTGCAGATTTGGTGGTGCAAGTGGACTACGATTACTAAGACGACAGTGAGGATGAAGAACCTATGGATATGTTCGCGTTCGAGCAAGAATCTAGCGACGGAGAAACGGAGGTAATTAGATCTGAACTATGAATTGGGTTTTATGATTTTACTGTTCATATTTTAATTTATAGGGATTTCTGATCTTGTAGAGTTTGATTAATTAATTTGTTCTGTGTCTAGTAGTTCTACGCTCATCTTTTGTTGGTTGTTTTGATCTGCCCCTAGTCATTCCAGTCGCACATTTTTTAGTTTGATTTGATCTGCCCCTTGTAGTTCTAGGCGGATATTTTGTAGTTTTATTGATCTACCATACGTTCTAGAGATATAATTTCATGTGGAGTTCGATCTTATCTAGGTTGTGTTCATGTTGTCCAATGTATAGTTTGATTTTTATGATAAAAGTCACATTTATAGTAATCATACGAGCTCTTGATTACATTAACAGAAATTTAATATTCTGTAACTGAAACCCAATGTCTAATTTATTGAAACCGTGTTAAAATTAACTTAACAAACTATTTATAAATTCATCTCTATTATAATAAGTTCTGTATTTATATGTATAGATGCATTAAAATGCAGATAAATGTCCATCTTTATTATATTTAGGGAAACAAATTGTTAAATTCCTAATTAACTGAGTATATTTAGGAGAAGCAAATTCCTATTTATACCATGTTCAAACTGAATAAAACTAGCTAGTCATAACTTGTTTTTGTTTTGCCAATTTACTGATGAGATGAGTGGAAAGAATTACTCATATGTCCTAAAAAAGGATGTCTCAGTTTTCTTAAAATTTGGATGTATCTATATATACTTAAACTTGTATAGATATTCATTCAAATTATTTGCAAGAATATTATAATTTTAAATTAAGTGGAGTTATATATACATTAATGTACTCCCTCCGTCCCAAAATATAAGGCGCCTAAGCTTTAGTCAAAAGTCGACATATTTTAAGTTTAACCAAATTTATACATAAAAATATAAACATTCATAATACCAAATCAATATCAATAGATTCACCAGAAAGTATAGTTTCTCAAATTTTCAATTTGATATTGTAGATATTCATATTTTTTCGTATAAACTTGGTCAAACTTATAAGATGTTGACTTTTGGCTAAAGCTTAGGCGCCTTACATTTTGGGACGGAGGGAGTATATGTTAAATACTGGATCATGCATGTTGTCCAATCTCTATTATAGTAAGTTTTGTATGTATATGAACAGATGCATTAAAATGCTGATAAATTAAATTTCTCTATGTAGTCCATCTCTATTATATATTTAAGAAAACAAATTGTTAAATTCCTAATACACTGAGTATATATTTAGGAGAAACAAATTTCTATTTATACCATGCTAAACTGAATAAAACTAGCTAGTAATAACTTATTTTTGTTTTACTAATTTACTGATAAGATAAATAGAAAGAATTACTCCATCTGTCTTAAAAAAGGATGTCTCGGTTTTGTTAAAATTTGGATGTATCTATACATATACTGAAACTTGTATAGATATTCATTCAAATTATTTGAAAGGATAGTATAATTTTAAGTTAAGTGGAGTTACATATACATTAATGTATATGTTAAATACTAGATCATGCATGTTATCCAATATCTGTTATAGTAAGTTTTGTATGTATATGAATAGATGCATTAAAATTCTGATAAACTAAATTTTTCTATGTAGTCCATCTCTGTTATATATTTAGGGAAACAAATTGTTAAATTCCTAATATACTTAGTATATTTAGGAGAAACAAATTCCTATTTATACCATGTTAAAACGGAATAAAATTAGATAGTCATAACTTCTTTTTGTTTTACCAATTTACTGATAAGATAAATGGAAAGAATTACTCCATCTGTCCTAAAAAGGATGTCTTAGTTTTGTTAAAATTTGCATGTATCTTTATATTCTGAAACTTGTATAGATTCATTCAAATTATTTGAAAGAACAGTATAATTTTATATAGCACTTATTTTATCATATATGTATGCAAACATATATATGTTTAATGGACTAGTTTGTTCAAAAGCTGGTTCAACTTGTGCGCACATGCTAAAATTAATCTCTCAACATAGCCCTTTCCTAGTTTGATCTCATGATTTTGGAAGAGTAATTTTTTTCATTCACTGACTTCTTCTCTCTACTTGCTAATTCACAGAAACAAGATAGCGATGCCGGTGAAAGTATGTGGTCCAGGCACGCAAAAAGCCGCCACATCGTGAAGCAGATGAGGAATGGAAGGTTCCTCTTTTGTTAAGGTCCAAACAAGTACAGGTTCCCCTTCTGCGTAAGAAGGAATGTGGAAGACCTGAACAACATCGTGCAGCATCCCGGGGGCATTGCCCATGGAGGACAGCGGCATGCTCATCATACGAAGGCCAAGCACGTTGCCTTCATGGTTTAACTGAGCAAGTATGCCAACCTCAGTCACATCGCTCTGTGGCCCTAAGTTCTAGCTCATGTTGCCTCTGTTGCCGCCTCTTACTACATCTGATGCCGCCTCCTATTGCCTCTGCTGCCTCCTATTGTCTATTGCTACCTCCTGTTTATGTAATGGGCATACTGTTATATATCATTTCAGTTGTGTAATTAAGTACTACTATTACTATATTATATGCAAGTAGTATGAGGTGGTTGTGATCGAACCTATTTAACTAGTACATGTATATATCATTAGTACCTTTTAAGTTGTTTGTTATGATTGTTCCTGGTTGCAGATATTTCCCACTATTCAAAATATTTTTTAGTGTGAATCTTTGAGAAACACACACACGATTGTTCCTGGTTTTGCAACAATATATACAATCCATGGTTATTGTTCCTGGTTGCACCATGTTTGAAATCAACAAAAGATAAATACACATTACTTGCAACCATGATTTTTCCTAGTTGCAACAAGTTTGGTACAACAAGTTAAAGACATCTCATGAATACTGAAAACAACTGACTAGCTAGCTAGCTAACTGAACATCCAACAAAATATCATTCTTCATAGTTACTGATGATCATTTCTTATCAGAAGTTCTGAAAGTGAGCATGAAACTCATTTCTCATACTGATTTCTAAAATTTCAAAACCAAGAGAAGAATACATCCATAATTCAATACTTATTTCCACAAATGCCAACAACAAAAAGAAGAACACACCCTAAAGTCACTGTCGTACTAAGCATCATCATGAACCAAACATGCTTGCATTCCATTTCTTTTCTCATTTTCTTCAACCTCAATTTAGATATCTTCAGATCCATGTCTCTATCTGCCAGCCTCATCTCAATCATCATCTGCCTTCTTACATAGCTAGGAAAGCATCCTCTGCATCTGTGTTGGCCATGGGTTGTCCATCCAATATAAGTAATAGCACACCTCATCTGGACAACCTAAAAAAATTCTACCAATGTCTGCACCATAGGAGGCAACCTTCCTAGCAGGAACATGGTTGCACTGGCATATCCAACTAGGATCTAGCTCCTTCCCACCAATCCCTTGATCTATGATGGAAATTGGCAGCTCCCCATCGATTCCAACCCAACTCTGCAGAACAAGTCATGGAAAATCTTGAATTCCCCTAACTGCTAGAACCCTAGCTAGAATAGATTCAGGGATAGAGGAAGACCTAATTTACCTAGTCCACAATGTCACCCTCTCCTGCCGGCTCGCGCATCCCCATGGAAACCGAGATGTGGTAGGGATGGCAGCAATGGCGAGATGTGACAGTGATGTGCGGTCTGGTGCGATGCAGTGCGGAGCGGCACGACACGGTCTGGTGCGGTGCGTTTGGTGCAACGGCTCGTTATGGGGCCACTCGTTAGCTCCAGCGTGGGCCCCACTTGTCGTTGGGTATTACGGGTCCCTTCCACACTCGCCCAAATCCACTCACCTTGCAACGCTAGGAAAACCCTCTCCAGCGACGGCCGAATCCCCTCCCCGACCCTCCCCTGTGATGGACAAATCCCATCCCCTCCATTCTCTGGCGACAAACAAATCCCCTTCCCTCTCGTACCCTCCAGGCGATGACCAAATCCCCTCCCCTCCCCTGCGATGGGCAAATCACCTCCCCTCCCCTTCCCGGCGACGACTAACCACTCTCCCCTCCCCGGCGATGATGGTTGCAACGTAAGTGCTCCTTGACCTACTTCCCTTCACCGCGTCACCTCCTCGTTCCAGGTTCACCGCGCCAGTGCTCCATCTAGGTCATTGGCGATGGATCTTGGCCTTAGTGTCACCGCCTCGTTCTAGGGCAAAGCGGCAGCGTTGTTGTCTATGTCACTAGATGATCTTGAAGTAGTCACCAAATTAATGCCCCAAATTGTTGTTTTCATATCTATATGTTTGTGTTAATGGATAATCTTATGATATTAACTGTTTACAACTGGCCAATGATGAATATGTGGCACTTATCATGTTGATGGGATGATCTCTATCTACTTAGTGTCTTTGTACAACCACTATGGCTCTACATCTCCTTGGTAGATACTGATTCATCTCATTGACTTGTGTGTGCTACCTTACTATGGAGCCCACATTATATACTGATGTATGATGAGTCCAAAATTGAAGTATATTTACCTTTTGTTTTTGCATAAATAGAGTAGGGATCTTTGTATTTCACTGTGTTTGCACACACCATTTTGTTCTTGTTTTAACAGGATCCCAAATTATTGAGTCTTATATGAACATATCAATTGGAACTATCATATTATGTAATTATATGATATTTCTAAGTGATAAGTCATTTTATGGATTTACCTTCGCACCTGGGAGAATACCAAGCGAGGAGGAGCAATCAGTACCGATAACTACCGGTGGTACGGGCGGAGCCCACCAGTACCGTCCTCCCGTACCATGTGCCATACCGATCGCCTCGTCAAGTACTTTCTCCTAGCAAAGATGAGAGGGAGATCCGACATTTAGAGCCACCGGAAACCACAAAAAACCACATCTAAAAGGGATCTGAAGGAGGAACTTAGCTGGGGGGAAATCCCAGCTGCTTCACGGATCTTTGGAGGACAACGCATCATCCCTTTCATCATTAACTGCTGCATCTCCATTACCACCATTACCCCCATCTCTCATCTATTAGATCTTGTTGTAATTCCAAATTCAATTGTGGTTTGCATTAGATCTATCTCCGTACTTTAATCCATTCATTTGATTATGATGATGTTGTTGATTGCTTCCATGTGTGAGTAGTTCCTTTGTTCTTGGGGAGATGGAGAAACCCTAGCACCATTATGAATTTGTAATCAGGATGATCTATTCTATTGTCCATATGAATTGCCTGTCTATGATAGAATTATGATTTGTGTTTGATCTCTCTTTATATGGTATGTGTAGTTGGCCACATATGATTTGCCCTTGGGACTAAAGGGAGGGAGAAATCCTTTGGACGTGTCTTGGGATCGTACCCGGAATGGCCCCGTGACAGATTGGCGCCAGCTCATAACCTACACCATCAAAGGAGGATAAAAGAGGGACTCCCTAAGCTAATTACGATATCCACAGGGAAACCTTAATTGTGGTGGTTTGTATGGGTGACTGCTATCAAACATCATAGTAGTTATTTAGAGGTGACCTCACTCTTGGCTCAATAAAGTTTCCTCCTACGAGCCTTGTAGTGAACATCTTATTATGGAGCTCTCTCCACACATCTCATGACACAAGAAGTATGTTATCTTGATTACAAATAACAATAAAACTATGCTAGTGGTGTATCCTACATCCCCGAGAAAGTTTTATCCCTATTGAGTTCAACCACGCTTTCATACAAACTTGTTACTTGTTTCCTTTTACTTGTTTCATTTACTTTTCTGCAAACAACCATAAACCTTTCAAACACCTTTTACTTGATATCAAAGGCAGCTTATAAGTATCCTTTGGTAGATAGTAACGAGGGGCTTAAAGACATTTACCAATAGCCTCTGTGGGTTCGATATCTTTACTTCGAAACTAGCTATAATTGATATGTGCACTTGCAATCATCAAGCTATTTTATGGTACTGTTGTCGGGGAGCTAAGCGCTTTTGGTCTTTGTTCTTAGTTACTTATTTTACTAATTGTTTTACTAAAGTTGTTTACTAGTTTCAGGTAAGCACCATGACTACACTCGGACTAATTAATCAGCTCGATGCTACTAAATACCTCAGGAAGTTCGACAGAGGACTCGTCAAGTAACCAGAATACGAGGTCAACCCTCATTTTATCGCTATTATTAAAGAAAAAACTTTTGTAGGAGATGATCTAGATGAGGATCCTTACACTCATTTAATGCATTTTATCGAGCTATGTTGGACTCTTAAACTGAGAGGCTATTCTGATGATGAATTGAAACTTAAACTGTTTAGCCAATCTCTAACCAACACTGCTTTGACTTGGTATATGATGACCCACAAGTATAGGGGGTGTATCGCAGTATTTTCGATAAGTAAGAGTGTCGAACCCAACGAGGAGCAGAAGGTGCTGGCTAGTGGTATGGATCAGGAATTCTCTGCAAATACTTAGCAAACGGATTTTTAGGGGTTTTTGATAAAGCAAGTAAACAAAGTACGAGTGAATAAAAGACAGTAGGAATAAATGAAGCAAGTGGCCCAATCCTTTATGCAGCAAAGGACAAGCCGGTTGTATTTCTATAGATGACCAAACGTTCTCGAGGACACATGGGAAGACTGTCAAGTGCTTTCGCTTCATATAGTCGATTAATCTTCTTTAGCTTGCTAAGTGTTGTGTGGGTGAACCTGTGCTAATGTACCATCCCATCCAAGACTTAATACATACTTGTGATTAAACCCCCTTGCAAACATCCGTAAGTACAAGAAAGTAATTAAGGTAGAAACCTAACCACAGCTTTAAACTCTAAGACCCTTACGTCCCTTGTGCAATGGTTTCCTAACGGGGGTTCAGGTTTCTGTCACTCCGGCAACCCCTAAGATTAGTAGCCAAATACACAATGCATTCCCCTAGGCCCATATAGGTGAAGTGTCATGTAGTCGACGTTCACATGGCACCACTAGAAGAAGTACACCACAACTTAAATAACAATCTATTGAATCTTTCTCAACGCAACTCCACTACTAACAACAAGACTTCTCCCATGTCCTCAAGAACAAAATGAACTACTCACAAGACATCATATGGATCATGATCAGAGATGGAATAATGATGTATAACAATCTGAACATAAACAATAATCCAATGGTTCACTCAATAGCATCAACTACAAAGAGTAATCAACACCGGGAAAGTTTTCCCTATGAACTATAGCCAGATTCAACCAATTCTTACAGAAATATGGAGATGGTGATGCGGGTGATGATGGTGATGATGGTGGTGATGATGATGATGATGATGATCCCGATGAAGTCCAGCTTGATGGTGGTGTTGATGGCGACGATCTCCCCTCTCCGGGAAGGAATTCCCCCGGCAGAAATCTGTCTGCCGGAGAGATCTTTCTCTCTCGGTGTTTTCTGCCCCGCAGAGGCGGTGGAATCTTTCTGTCGTCGCTCCCCCAGTCTTAGGGTTTCGGGAGGAAGATATACGCCAGAGGGGAGAGGCTGGAGTGGGCCAGGGAGGCCACACCACTCCCTGGCGCGGCCTAGGCCTGCCCGTGCCATGGGGTGGTGTGGGCCCCCTGTGGCCCACCTCCGCTCCATCTTCTGGCATCTTGAGTCTTCTGGAAAAACAGAATTTTCCGTATATTTTCCCGGATTTTCTGATCTTCGCGAATTTTGCCTCCAAACAGCACCTTTTCCATCAGAATCCTGACTGCAGCGGTCCATGCTCCAAAAGTCATCAACCATGCAAAAATAGATGAAATAACATAAGTATCACCTCTCAATACAAAATATATCAATGGATAATAGTGAATTAAGACATAGAATAGTGATGCAAAATGGACGTATCAACTCCCCCTAAGCTTAGACTTCGCTTGTCCCCAAGCGAAACTGAGCTCAATAAACATGACCTCAGGTTTATGGAGTGAAGAGTCGATAAAAGAATACAGACAAGAAGCATCACATTCATCAAATACACAGATCATAATAGTAGACAACTCACTATTATATAACTCAACTTGTAATAAGTAAAGGAAACACAATAAAGATACACAAAGTGAATCATAATTGGTAATGGCAAACTTAGCTCTCGGTCGAAGAATAGTTGATAATTTGCTGGAGTTCACAAGTAGCTGGTTTTTCAATGATAGCTTTCAAAGTAGTAAACATCAGGATAAGAGCAATGTGCAAAACAAGGAACATAAGACATGATTGAATAAATCATCATATGAATGAATGAAACACAACAACTCAAAATACTTGCTGAGATAGAAGGGAATAGGTTTACTGACTCAACTACAAAGTAAAAGAAAGGCCCTTCGCAGAGGGAAGCAGGGATTGCAAGTCTCATAAAGAGCTCCCAAAAATTATGATACTTATTAGCTTCCAGCTCTCATTGCCCCTATCATAGGCATCTTTAGGTGATTAAGGTTAAAGTGACACAACTAAGAGGATATGCTTGACAAGTTATAAGTTGAAATCTCAAGCCCCTTACTTATGAGTATCGATCCTCATGCTACTCAACTTCAGTCACGAGCAAGCTCTTGTCATTGTAAATACATGCTATCATTGAGAACCGCCAACGGGGTACCCCTTGCACATGACACAGGAGCTATCCCATAATCAAAATGACAAGGCAAGAAGACAGTGAGCATCACAGCGATCTTTTCATTTTCTATTTGCATAGGTTTTTAATGAGGATGCTTGATAGAATGCTCACTATAGTTATGCTGCAAGTTTCCACCATGATTAGGCATGGCTTAGGCTAGCGGCCCAGGCATTTATCTAACACACGTATAAACTCCATGATCTTGCAAGTTCCACTTTTATTTCACACCGCCGGGATCCATAAGCAAAAGAACATGATATCAACTAGGTACAAGTACCAATGAAGTGTTGAAAGCGGTCCCCATGATACATGGTTCGGCTAACTTCATCTCATAAAGCGCAAGCATATACGCAACAAAGAAGGACCCAATGGTTCAAGTTTATTAAGTGCAAGAAAATAAAGTGTGCCATCAAGTTCGTGAGAGATTTAATCACTAATTTTCACATAACAAGTTTAATTTGGGTGGTAGACAAAACAAGAATTTACTTGAAATAGCAATAATGCTACTAGGTAGGTATGGTGGACACAAATGGTAAAGGTTTTGGTTTAAGGGAGTGGATGCACGAGAAGAATTCCCTCTCAGTACAGGTTTTTGGCTAGAAAGGCTGGGTAGCAAGTACAAGAGTTGAAGGAAACAACCAAACATACAAATGATAAAGACAAACATGCAATCTTCCTTGGAAGCACAAAAGATCTTAACTAGAGAATACTAGACTTATGAGCAAATCAAGAAAGAAAGAAGATGAAATTATTTTTCTTTAGAATACTTCTATCTTTTTCTTTTCAACTCTCAAAAAGGTGTTGCTACTGACCGAGCCAGGTTTGCCAAAACCAACTAAATTAACTCCATGATCCCAAAGTGATACCAATACTAACAACAAGATCAATCATATAACCACGAATTGAAAACTATCATAAGCTATGCAAAAGAGTGAATGATAGAACTTCTCATTAATATTCCATAACGGCAACTCACACCAAGGGATACATATCTAACGAGAGAGGGGACACTTCCATAATGCAAACCATACTACAAAATAACTCCTCTATTCATGATATGACTCTACTAATAAGGTAAAAAGATAGAAGATAGTGATGTGATACCGCGGCACTCCCCCAAGCTTGGAACAAGCCAAGGGGATGCCAAACCTGATGACGAATTACTCCTTTGGTGGTGGTGGTATCCTCTCGATGAGCCCCTTGATCAGTTTCCCCAAGTCCTCAATCTCAAAGGTGAGATTGCGAATCAATTCCGAGTTATGCTCAATATGGCCCATAATCATCTCAGTTTGTGGATTCCAGCTCTTGTGATTCTTTTTCCATTCTTCCCACTTGGAGTCTTCTTTTCCTGCATGGTTATGAGCAAAGGTATGGAAGGTACTCTTGGTGTTCGGAGAAGGTGTCCTTGGTGCTAAACAGTGACGAGGAGCTTTCCCCCCAGTCTGCATCCATGCAGTCCTTCTGATCCTGGCAGGGTTGGCCACCACTCCAATGCTTGCAATGGTAGTGCTGGTGTGCTTTTCCTCCTCTTCACCTAAACTCTTGATCTCCTTCTCCTTCCCGGGGTCTTGGAGGTCTTCCTCCATAGGTTCCTTCCCTTTATCCTTGGCAGACACCATTGTGCTTCTAAACCATCAAAGAGTATGTCCTGGCAGAAACAGATCGAAACAAAAACACGACGAAAACACGATATACGGACCTCGGGGGATCCGGGGGGTTATATATTACGAAGTTTCATATCAAAAGGAAGGTACTGAGAGAAAATGAGTCGGAGGCAGAGTCCGGACTGGACTCACCACCTGGTGGCACGACCAGGGGTGGGCCCGCGCCATGGGGTGGTGTGGGCCACCCTGGCTCCGGTTCCGTCCCTTTTTCGCTTCATAGCTTTCCTTATTGACTGAAAACTGCAACAATATAGTTGGATTGTATTTTCGCGGAACTTTTCTTACCAGAACTGTTACCTAGTTGGAAACGGACTCTACAGGTCTCTGAATTTAGTATTGAGTGGATCCTTCCGGAGTCATCACTTGAATATCATCGATATCTTCATCTTCATATACTTATTACTCGAGTCATACAACCTTTCTCTTCCTTGTTACACCATTATCTCCACTTCCTGGAAATTTCTTTCACACAAAACTTCACACCGTTCTTATTAGCAACATTAGTATAAGTGAAGTGATAAAACCTTTTGAGTCCAACTTCAACTGAAAACCATCAAAACGTAAGCTACTGTAGCAACTCCTTCTGAAAACCCAAAAATAATTCAAAAAGGAAATCGAATAAAGAAGCAAGTGCAAGATTGGCAAAATCTGTCAAAACAGACCAGCAGGTAAAGATCAATTTTTTCGAAAATCTATGTTGCTCAAATCAAAAAGTGCAAAACTAACGAAAGTTAAATAACAACCTGAGGCAGAAGCACAAAAAATTACAGCTTAATCCGACATACAGGGATCTCTCACGAATTTTTACGGTGAAGCATAAAAATCTGTTTCGGGACAGCAACTTCCCCAACTCTTACTTCTCTCTCATTAGGGCATGTTTAATGGGAGCCTCTTAGACAGACGCTTAGGCGAGCCAAAAAAATAGCACAAAATCCATTTATCACCTAAACGCCTCACCTCGCAACGGAGAGTGCTAAAATCAGCCGCTTAGCTAAACAAAGAAGAAGAAAAACGAAGCTAGCGTCCCAATCCTCCCAACGCTAGGCATTTGTGGTCGTCACCGACAGGCCTACCGATCCTCACTCCCCATCTACTGCACTCATTCTCATCCACTGCGACCGCCGCCTGAGATCTTCATCCTCGCCGCCGCCATCAACTATCTTCATCCTCTCTGATGCCGTACGATTTCGGTGCTACCTGCAGTTCAGGTCAGATTTTTTCGCCGATTCCAGTCCAGTCCAGGAAGGGGATAAACCAGCTGTCCTCCTCGCCGATTCCATCATGTGTTTCAGCTCGCTGGAGATGGGAGTAGGGCAGAAGATGCGGCCGCTGGTGGGCAACGTCTGATTCAGCTAGCTGGAGACGGGGGTGCGAGCTGGAGACGTCCGCAGCGGCGATTCGAACTATTCAGCTAGCTGGGGACTCGAACGATTCAGCTGGAGACGTCCGCGGCGGCGATTCGAGCTGTTTTCAATCACGCAACACAAATCTGTTAGTTCCTTTTTTGAGATAGAATATGTATATTGAGCTGGGAATTCCTGAAATTGAGCTGGATTTGGTTAAATTGTTGACTCGTACGACTCTCCAACTGTACTATTGCAAGCGTCTGGGCTAGCGCCCACCACTTGTTGTCGCAGGATCGTTCGGAAAAAAAACTAAATGCCCGACGCTTCTTGTTCCGTCGGCGCTAGGAAAAATTTCGGGATGGAAACAGAATTGACCGATACGGCCAGAAAATATCGGTTAGCGTTCACTCTAAATGTCCCCGTTGTATGTGCCCTTACAGGCTGATCTTGACGCAAAAACCAAATAAAACGGATAAGGAGCGGTTATTACCGAAGTAATAACTTCCAAGACTCAAAGAAACAAAAACAAACTGAAAGCAAAAACAAATTGGGTTGTCTCCCATAAAGCTCTTTCTTTATAGCCATTAAGATGGGCATGATAATTTTGAATAAGCTCTCATAGGGATATAAATTGAAGCGAAAGAGAGCATTAAGAAGCAAAAACACACACACATTTAAGTCTAACCCACTTCCTATGCAACGGAATTTTATAGACAAACAAGTTATTGAAACCAAAAGCAACTTGCATAAAAAGGCAAAAGAAGTGCAACATAAAAAATTTCAGCATAAAACTGGGAAACTTGATATTATTGAGATGCATAAGAACACTTTTCCCTCTCTCATAGTAGCTTTCGGTATCATGTATAAACTTAACAATATAGCTATCACAAGGACTATCATAGCAATGATCACTTATTCTAACAAAAAACACAGGGATACTAGCTCTCATCACACAACTTTGTGAAACAATATTAGAGGTATCCTTACAAAGGATAGGGTGTTCCTCTTCCTCATACTTAGTGACAAAGTCTTTCACACTTGCTATTATAGGTTCATCAACCATTTGTTTATCAGGTTCAACAGCCTTATTCATACTTTCATTAACCACACTAGCTATCATAGAATGTTCCTTTACCTTAACTGAAAAAGGCATTTTCTCAATATAAGGTTCAGGTAAAACATGATTAGTAGTATAAACTTCAGTATTTCTTGCAGGAACGCTTTAGCAACATCTTTATAAGGTTCGTGATACTTATTCCACTTCTTTTTAGGCACTTCAATATAAGAAGCAAAAGCCTTAAAATAAGAAGCAATAGCTTGAGAGTCTAGACCATAAGCATTTTTAATATTTTGAAAGTCATCAGTTCCCATAAAAGATTCAATGCATTCATAATCATAATTTATACCTGACTTTCTACCTTTGTCATTCTCCCAAACTTCAACATTGTCTTCAATACGATCTAGAAGGTCCCATTTAACTTCTTCTTCCATATGAGTGAATGATCCAGCACAAGAAGCATCTAATAAATCCTTATCATGTAGAGGGAGCCTTGCATAAAAGTTATTGATAATGATATTATTGGGGAGCTCATGAATGGGACATTTGAGCATTAGTAACTTCAATCTCCCCCAAGCTTGAGTTGTACTCTCTCCATCAAGAGGCCAAAAGTTGTATATTTGATTCCGATCTTTATGAATCTCACTAGGAGGATAAAACTTTGAGTAAAAGAGAGGCACTATTTCCTCCCATTCCAGAGCTTGACCATTCTTCAGCAGCTTATACCATTCCTCAGCTCTTCCTTTCAGTGATAATGAGAATAACTTCTTCTTAACTTGATTTGTAGTAATATATGCACACTTGAACAACCCGCATAATTCGTGTATAAAGAGCAAATGATCATCGGGATGGACAGTTCCATCCCCAACATAGTAGTTATCCATAACACGATCAATAATTCTTGTAGGTATTTTGAAAACATCTTTCTCAGCAGGTGGTGGCTTATCTACTACCTTAGCAGTGGTAGTAGCATTACCAAATAAGAAACTCAGCGAATTATCCATAACGAAAATAAAGCAACTAGCAGAAGTAAACAATACTCACAGTAGAAGGTTCCTTTACCATTTCCACTCTCCAATAGCGCTTCACTCCCCGGCAACGGCGCTAGAAAATAGTCTTGATGACCCACAAGTATAGGGGGTGTATCGCAGTATTTTCGATAAGTAAGAGTGTCGAACCCAACGAGGAGCAGAAGGTGCTGGCTAGTGGTATGGATCAGGAATTCTCTGCAAATACTTAGCAAACGGATTTTTAGGGGTTTTTGATAAAGCAAGTAAACAAAGTACGAGTGAATAAAAGACAGTAGGAATAAATGAAGCAAGTGGCCCAATCCTTTATGCAGCAAAGGACAAGCCGGTTGTATTTCTATAGATGACCAAACGTTCTCGAGGACACATGGGAAGACTGTCAAGTGCTTTCGCTTCATATAGTCGATTAATCTTCTTTAGCTTGCTAAGTGTTGTGTGGGTGAACCTGTGCTAATGTACCGTCCCATCCAAGACTTAATACATACTTGTGATTAAACCCCCTTGCAAACATCCGTAAGTACAAGAAAGTAATTAAGGTAGAAACCTAACCACAGCTTTAAACTCTAAGACCCTTACGTCCCTTGTGCAATGGTTTCCTAACGGGGGTTCAGGTTTCTGTCACTCCGGCAACCCCTAAGATTAGTAGCCAAATACACAATGCATTCCCCTAGGCCCATATAGGTGAAGTGTCATGTAGTCGACGTTCACATGGCACCACTAGAAGAAGTACACCACAACTTAAATAACAATCTATTGAATCTTTCTCAACGCAACTCCACTACTAACAACAAGACTTCTCCCATGTCCTCAAGAACAAAATGAACTACTCACAAGACATCATATGGATCATGATCAGAGATGGAATAATGATGTATAACAATCTGAACATAAACAATAATCCAATGGTTCACTCAATAGCATCAACTACAAAGAGTAATCAACACCGGGAAAGTTTTCCCTATGAACTATAGCCAGATTCAACCAATTGTTACAGCAATATGGAGATGGTGATGTGGGTGATGATGGTGGTGATGATGATGATGATCCCGATGAAGTCCAGCTTGATGGTGGTGTTGATGGCGACGATCTCCCCTCTCCGGGAAGGAATTCCCCCGGCAGAAATCTGTCTGCCGGAGAGATCTTTCTCTCTCGGTGTTTTCTGCCCCGCAGAGGCGGTGGAATCTTTCTATCGTCGCTCCCCCAGTCTTAGGGTTTCGGGAGGAAGATATACGCCAGAGGGGAGAGGCTGGAGTGGGCCAGGGCGGCCACACCACTCCCTGGCGCGGCCTAGGCCTGCCCGCGCCATGGGGTGGTGTGGGCCCCCTGTGGCCCACCTCCGCTCCATCTTCTGGCATCTTGAGTCTTCTGGAAAAATAGAATTTTCCGTATATTTTCCCGGATTTTCTGATCTTCGCGAATTTTTCCTCCAAACAGCACATTTTCCATCAGAATCCTGACTGCAGCGGTCCATGCTCCAAAAGTCATCAACCATGCAAAAATAGATGAAATAACATAAGTATCACCTCTCAATACAAAATATATCAATGAATAATAGTGAATTAAGACATAGAATAGTGATGCAAAATGGACGTATCAGTATAGCATTTGCCCTGTAGAGAAAATTGATACTTGGGAAAAGCTTAAAAGAGAATTTGTATTTCGATTCTTTCCCAAGGTAAAAACTGCTAAAGTAAGAAGGGCAATTACAAACTTCAAGAACCGCCTAGGTGAAGGCTTGGTAAGGGCCTACAAAAGGTATAAGTCTTTACTTAATAAATGTCCCCATCATGATTTACCCAAATGGTACGTTTTGCATATTTTCTATGGAGGATTTAGTCAAGAAATTAAGCATGAGATTGGCACGAATTCCGGATGCTCTTTCATGGAGTTAGCTATAATTAAAGTTTGGGAACTTTTAGAATGAATTCACTGTAATAGAGAAACATGGGGATTTGATTTAGGAGGCGAAGGAGGGATAAAAGTTGAATTCGATTATCTCAATGCTTATAAAGACTCCGGTAAAGCAAAAGGAACTGCTAATGAACTGCAACTTGATGATGATATTATTTTGCAAATCCTTCAGTATTTTATAGAACATATTGAAGGTCCTAAGAAGGACTGACTTCATTACACTCTGACACCCGAGCCAGTTGTGGAGGATGATCCAATAATTACCGCCCATGTTGAACCATTAAAGGAGGTATCCCCATATGTTGAACCCTTTCCTTTTCCAAGGACGGCGAGAAAACATATGATGGCTCAGCAACTAGGGGATCAATGCAAAGAAGAAGAACTATTTCTCAAGGAGCTGGAAGAGGAGACACAAAGAAGGAAAACTGAAGAAGTAAGTGTACAAGAGGCAGAGGCATCAACACAGGAAGATATTTAACCATGTTTGCACACTGCAACATAATTGAGCTAGATACTGAAGCTTCGCAATTCGTCGAAGGAAAGGTATAAGCTAAAGAAGTTGGTAAACCTATTCTCCCTTGTACCTTCGGAGGAACTTCCTATTATGTCCTTTGTGACATAGGGACAGTTGTTAACGTGATCCCTTTTAACTTTTATTTAAAAATTCAAAAAGAATTAGCACCAACCGAACTAGAAGATACAGACATGACTATAATGCTTGCATATAAAACCCTTAGAGTCCCCATGGGAATAATTAGAGATGTTCCAATTTGTGTTGGACCATACAAATACCCCATTGATTTTGTGCTTATTGATATGCCTACCGATGTTTTTTGTCCTATCATTTTTGGAAGAACTTTTCTAAACACCGCAGGAGTAAACATAGATTGCAAGAGACAAACTATGTCCCTCAAGTTTGGTGAAGAGAAAATGGATTTTCATTTCTCCAAATTTGACCATAAGCCGACTATTGAAGAATTAGACGATGATGAGTATGAACGTGAGGAAGAAGGTAATATCATCAATTTAGCCTCAATAGTCATTGAGACTCGTGATGATGATTTAGCAAGAAGCTTAGTCAATAATAATAATATCCTCCAAGACATATAAAAAGCTGAAATGGATGATATCTTGACTCCACACCTGAGGTGGATGCCGAGATTAATCAAAAATATGAAGAACCCATAAGGAAAGGAGATTAGGCTCCTCCCCTCCAATCCTTAAGACATTACCAAAGGAACTAAAATATAGGTTTCTTGATGAGACCAATAAATTTCCTGTTATTATAAGTTCTAACCTTGCAGAGAAAGAGGAGGAAAATTTAATGAAGCTTCTCCGCATGCATCGAAATGCTCTTGGGTATTCGATGGGTGACTTGAAGGGGATTGGTCCTTTGATAGCCACCCATAGAATATTCATGGAAGAAGAAGCTCAGCCGATCGCAGATGTTCAATGACGTCTTAAACCTCACATGAAAGAGGAGGTAAGAAAAGAAATAATATGTTTGTTAGATGCAGGCATCATATTTCATGTAGAAGAGAGTGAATGGGTAAGTCATGTTCATTGTGTTCCTAAGAAAGGTGGATTTACGGTTGTCGAAAATGAACATAATAAAATGGTACCTATTGGAACTGTTGTTGGCCATAATATGTGCATTGACTATAGAAAACTTAATAAGGAAACTCAGAAGGACCATTACCCTTTACTGTTTATAGATCAAACTTTAGAAAGGCTTGCTATGTATTCTCATTTTTTGTTACTTAGACGGCTATTCCAGTTTTTCCCAAATTGATGTTCACCATGATGACCAACTTAAGACTACTTTTATTTGTCCTTATGGCCTTTATGCTTATCTCATTATGCCTTTCGGTCTTTGCAATGCTCCTGCCACTTTTCAAAGATGCATGACTGCTATATTTGCTGATTATGTTGAAAGTATTATGGAAGTATTCATGGATGACTTCTCTATTTATGGAACTTCCTTTAATCATTGTCTCCATAATCTTCATAAAGTTTTGTAGAGATGTGAAGACACTAACTTAGTCTTGAACTAGGAAAATGTCATTTTATGGTTCAAGAAGGCATAGTGCTTGGTCACAAAGTCTAAGGTAAGGGTATAGAAGTTGATAAAGCAAAAATTGAAGCAATAGAAAGGTTACCCCCTCCTCGAGACATAAAAGGTATAAGAAGTTTCCTAGGTCATGTTGGATTTTATAGAAGGTTCATTAAAAAACTTTCGAAAACTGCTAGACCTTTAACTAACCTTCTTCAAAAGAATGTTTGTTTTAATTTTGATGAAAAGTGCCTCGCTTCTTTCAACATATTAAAACAAGCTCTTCTTGAGGCTCCCGCTATTAAACCACCTAACTGGAAGAAACCTTTCAAGCTATTTTGTGAGGCGAGTCATGAAGCTGTAGGAGCAATTATGTGCCAGTATGATGGTGATGATCTTAATATCCTTCATCATGCTAGTCGCACCTAAAACGGGGCCCAAAAGAATTACCCTATGGCATAAAAAGAATTTTTGGAAGTGGTTTTCTCCTGTGACAAGTTTAGATCTTATATCATGGACTCTAAAGTAAGAGTACACACTGATCGTGTTGTCTTAAAGGAAATCCTAGAAAGGACTAACATTAAGCCAAGGATGATCTGTTGGACTTTACTTTTGCAAGAATTTGATTTACAGATTCTACAAAGGAGGGAAGAGATGGAGTAAACACCCATGGACATTCAAGAAACTGCTCATCCTAAGGAGGTGTCATCCATGTATATACCTGTGGGAACGACACTACCAAAAAGGAAGTTCTCTATTTCTTCTTGCAATGGTTTTGGTGATTTTCTACAACCAACTTTGTTCGAAGAGAAGAATAAAAAGGTACTCAAATGAACTCATGTTCCCTCGATGATCAAAGCGTATGAAATCCTGAACTCATCTTTGTTCTGGATGATTTTCTGATGTTTCTTTTTGGATACATGTATTCCCTTCGTTTTTCTGAGTTCATTGCCAGTCTTACGAGGTCGGTACATATGGAAGGTATGGCCGGATCAGCCCATACCGTTGGTTGTTAACCCACGGGTTCCCTCATCTTGTTTTTGCAAAACTGGTACGACCACGCGGTATGGGTGTAACCCCCCTTACAGCTGGTCGTTATCGGTTCTATGCTTTTCTTCTATTCTTTGTTCATTTTGTGTCAAAAAAACTGAAGTCATAAAGTTAGTACGGACGGAACCCACCCGTACCACTTAGTCGGTTTACTATTTACTGACTTCAATACGTCGTGTTTTTGGAAATGACCTGGTATGGGCGCGCCGTACGGGTGTCCACCCGTACCAGCTGGTCATTACGACCACAATTTCCTTCTTTTGCACTTATTTGTTTCCATACTTGTTAGGATTCTTTTCTTGGGCGACCCTTTTCCTTCCAATATGAGTTTCTCCCTGCTTCTGACCCTTAATAATCCTCTTTAGAGGTCCTCCTCTCTCTTATATGAACATATCTAATCTACTTGATGCACTACTAAGTTCAAGGCAAAGGAAAGCCCCTTAACCTCATGGCTCCATCGTGGGATAGCTTCAAGACCTCCTCCATTGAAGCTTATGATCATGAAGCTCAAGGCCTAAGCCCAAAGAACAAGCGGTACACCTATGATTTCGATGATGATCGAGGAGTTCAAGACCTTCATGGAGCAATCAAAGAGGGGATGGAAGCAGCCAGATTACCTAGATATGGTGAAGCCTTAAGATGAGGAAGAAGCCAAGAAATCTCATGGTAAGGGGTGCACAGAGTCACTAAAGTTCATCACCGTCAACTACTCCTCACCAAAGCGTAAGAAAGTTAACCGTCCCGATGCAGGAACTTATCAGGAGACTATGGCACATACCTCAACAACAAAGAAGATCACCATGAACGCGCACATGAGCGTGAAGCCGCAAGAGGATTGGGGGTTCAACCTTCTGGACATGCCAGTCGGTGCACACATCCCAGACACTGAACACCGTCTTCACAATATAGAGAAGTACCAGAAAGAAGAAGAGCTCATCTACATGGAGATCATGCGCAAGCGTCTTTTGGATCTTGAAGGTAAGAAGGAACTTAATGACGTGATGAGCAAGGTCGCTGATGGGATGTTCCTCTTGCATTCAGATCTATAGAAGTGTCTTTGACGCATATCCGCCCTGGAAGAGACAAACAAGCAGCTTCGTGCAGCCATCTCCAACAAAACTACTTCACCATGATAGACGCAACGGTACCAAATAATCGCAAGGGATTATTTGATCCACCCTTCTTGATTCCAAGCTTGGGGGATCTGTGAGAGCCTTGTAATCTATCTAATAGCTTTTAGCATGTTTACTTTTCCACATGCTTGATTAGACTTTAATTTTATAATTTTCATTAGTTGCATTAACTTCGAGGTCCCTTTGTTCAAGAGAAGAACTATATCCGTTGAGTTGTGAGACTTTATGATAATTGAAGTTGTGTTTTATTCATGATTATTATATTAGATGATTGAAATAGGTTGAGTGTTATGATACTTGTACAACTGTCATGATTTTAGGGACTTCCACACCAATGAAAGCATTGATTAAGTTATGAGAAGAAGAATTCTGGTAGCATATTATAATTAAGAGTTTTTAAAAGCCATTGAAGTAGTGAGCATGATCAAATAGCTGTACTAAAAGAAAAAGAGGAAGGGGACCAAGTAAAAATATAGACATATATTTATTTAAAGAAAAAGAAGAGAGCAGCTATCAAAAGAATCAAACGTAGAAGAAAGAGAATGATCATGAATCTTCATTACTAAACTTAGTGCTCTATATCTCTAAACTTTGTGATTATATGATATGTTGAATCACTAGCAGCTTCTTATGATTTCATTAATACTAGAAAAGGTGTGGAAGCCTCTAAGTTATGTAATGTGTAAGGGTATGGTAATACCCCTGAAGTATCTCTACATCCGATGATGTATTCCTGTTTCAATTTCTGCCTCATTTATTGTAATGACTCGTGTCTCATGAACATGATGATCTTGTCCATAAGCCACCATCTTGCTCGAGGACGAGAAAGAGCCTAGCTCGGGGGGAGTTGATGAGTCCAAAATTGAAGCATATTTACCTTTTGTTTTTGCATAAATAGAGTAGGGATCTTTGTATTTCACTATGTTTGCACACACCATTTTGTTATTGTTTTAACAGGATCCCAAATTATTGAGTCTTATATGAACATATCAATTGGAACTGTCATATTGTGTAATTATATGATATTTCTAAGTGATAAAAGTCATTTTATGGATTTACCTTCACACTTGGGAGAATACCAAGCGAGGAGGAGGAATCAGTAGCGATAACGACCGGTGGTATAGGCAGAGCCCGCCCGTACCTTCAACCAGTACCATGTGCCATCACGATCGCCTCATCAAGTACTTTCTCCTAGAAAAGACGAGAGGGAGATCTGACATTCATGGCCACCAGAAACCTCGAAAAACTGCATCTGAAAGGGATCTAAAGGAGGAACTTGGCTGGGGAAAAGTCCCGGTTGCTTCACAGATCATTGGAGGACAACACATCATCCCCTTCATCATAAACCCCCATCTCTCATCTATTAGATCTTGTTGTAATTCCAGATTCAATTGTGGTTTGCATTAGATCTATGTCCGTACATTAATCCATTCATTTGATTATGATAATGTTGTTGATTGCTTCCATGTGTGAGTAGTTCCTTTGTTCTTGGGGAGATGGAGAAACCCTAGCACCATTATGAATTTTTAATAAAGATGATCTATTCTTGTGTCCATATGACTTGCCTATCTATGATAGAATTATGTTTTGTGTTTGATATCTCTCTTTAGATGGTATGTGTAGTTGGCCACATATCATTTTCCCTTGGGACTAAAGGGAGGGACAAATCCTTTGGGCGTGTCTTGGGATCATACCCGGAATGTCCCCATGACAGATTGATAGAGGCTCGTAACCTACACTGTCAAATGAGGATAAAAGAGGGACTCCCTAAGCTAATTACGATATGCATGGGGAAACCCTTATTTGCGGTGGTTTGTATGGGTGACTACTCTCAGACATCGCAGTGGTTATTTAGAGGTGACCTCACTCTTGGCTCAACAAAGTTACGTCCTACGAGCCTTGTAGTGAACATCTTATTACAGAGCTCTCTCCACACATCTCATGATACAAGAAGTATGTTATATTGATTACAAATAACAATAATACTATGCTAGTGGTGTATCCTACATCCCCGAGAACGTTTAATCCCTATTGAGTTCAACCACGTGTTCATACAAACTTGTTACTTGTTTCCTTTTACTTGTTTCAATTACTTTTCTTCAAACAACCATAAACCTTTCAAACACCTTTTACTTGAGATCAAAGGAAGCTTATAAGTATCCTTTGGTAGATAGTAGCAAGGGGGCATAAAGACCTTTACCAATAGCTCTATGTGGGTTTGATATCTTTACTTCGAAACTCGCTACAATTGATCTATGCACTTGCAGTCATCAATGTAGGTCATTGTCTTATTCACAGGCATTTGGCCAATGATTAAAGTGTGGAACTATCTGTGTCCATGGGATAATGTGCATATAGCATGTGTTCTATATAAACACATATATATGTTGTGCATGCTTCTTGCTATATGTTCGATTATCTCATTGATTTATGTGTGCTTTGTTAGTATGAGGCTCAGATTAATGTTTTTCATAGCTATGTTAGTGCTAAGGAATAATCTTATGATTTTCACTGTTTACAACTGGTCAATGATGAAAATGTGGCACTTTGACTGTTGATGGGATGATAGGCATCTACTTACTGTCTTTGCATGGCCACTATGGTTATACATGCTCCTTGGTATATACAGATTCATCTCATTGGATGATGCTTGTAGTTGTGACCAAACCATATGCTTTTAAATTTTATTTTTGTAGTTCACTAATTATAATTTGATTCTTCTAGTTAGCAAGTCTCCAAATGGCTGCACTATCAAGGGAAGAATTAGAAAGAGGGCATGTAGAAACTGTGAATACTGCAAAATGGAAGGGCTGATGCAGAAGGAGCCTACTGTACAACATAGCATCGAAATGCATGTTTTAAATTTGTTGCTACTGACTCTAAGATAGTAGTTAAACCTACTGTACAACATCAAAACAAAACAATCTAATTACTGCAATGTCCATTTAGGTTTCTAAAACCAACGCTGGCTTAATCGATGTCACATCCGATGATGATGATTATGATGTGAAGCAACCTATAGTCAAGATACCTAAGAAAGCGAGGTTTAGAGCATCTGAGGATGATGTGAAGAAACATGTAGTCAAGAGACCTAAGAAAGCAAGGTTTAGAGCATCTGATGATGATGTGAAGCAACCTGTAGTCAAGAGACCTAAGAAAGCGAGGTTTAGAGCATCTGATGATGATGTGATGCAACTAGTTAAGAGACCTAAGAAAGCGAGGTTCAGAGCACTTGATGTTATTGTTAGAATCGCCAAAGCTAAGAAAACTATGATCCCAACTCAGGTGTTTAAATTATAATACATTTAATGTATATATATACAGTCTATTCCTTTTGAGAGTATAGTTCCATATATCATTTAGACATTCATCATTTTTTCCTAACAGGATCTGGCGTCGTGTCTAGTATGCAAGAGCAATTGCGAATCCAGGTTGTCATCGGGCATGTCCTTTTTTATCTACTTTTTAGAGTCAAAGGGGTTCCAGAACTCAGTGTTAAGTGGTAACAAGCAATTTTCTTTCAAACTACACTGTAAGTCTGTAACCGTTTGTTTAATGTCTGATTCTTTTTTTTGTGCACAGACTATGCCATGCAATTCAAGGTTCATGTTCAATCTAGCCACAACTGAATGTGAGAGTGTGCCCTTCAAGGTGCTTGGGCAAGATTGACCTCGAGAAAAGAAAGAACATGACTATCATGGGAGGTGAAGGATGGAAGCAATTCATTACACAAAACGATCTTATCGAGGAAGAAATGTTATGTTTTTCTTTGATAGGACCCGTGCCGAGGATAACTATTCTCTATATCTCTGTTCTTAGTGGCGATGAAGACGTGTATGAATCTACGGTTATCGCCCAATGATGCCACCTTACCGACGATGAGATGGAACACCTCCTAGATACCCTACCGCCAATCAACACCTTCATCGAGGTTCCATTTATGACCCGTTTGGCAAGGACAAATCTTGTCCAACATAAGATGGTATGACAACTACCTTTTGTTTGTTCCTTGTATGGATCCATATATAACTTGTGGTGGTCGTCGTCTGACATGATTACTTCTTCTTTTTAATCCACAACGCGACATCGCAGAGATTACCTACGAAAGTGGTTTCCTCCATGGGCATCCCTGATGATGGTGTGGCTGGAGTACAACTAGGAAATTTTGACATCACCCCAATTGCATACAAGACTGACCCAGATGGTCATGCCATCTTCCGCAATCTGGGGTGAAAGAAATTCCACCAGAGTGAGATGATCTAAAGGTTGGACAAGCCATGCTAATCACTGGCAGGAAGACCACATAAGAGATGTTGGATGTGAAGTTTGTGTTCGAGACCATCTAGAGTGTAGTTGTGGTTGGGAACTGTTAAGTTTAACTAGTATGACATAGTATGGAACAGTTAATTAGTCGTTTGAAACCTAGTGTACATATATAATATATTTGCTTGTTTAGTCTACTTTTGGAAGATTTTGCCGGCTATGGTTATGATTGTGTGAACTGGAAGCTACTACAAAGAAGTATGGAAGCTACTAGTACAAAGAATTCTAAAAGCTTTCCTGTTCACATGCATTCCGGTTGTTTGGGCTGCTCGCGAGAGGGTCCCTGGTCGCGAGTTCGAGAGATTTCCATGAGACTCTGATCTCCGTTAGATTTTATGAATCAGTAATTACAACTTGAGTGCTATGAGTAAATGCTGAAAGATAGTACTTGCACATAATT
This sequence comes from Avena sativa, assembly GCA_916181665.1. Classification (NCBI taxonomy): domain Eukaryota; kingdom Viridiplantae; phylum Streptophyta; class Magnoliopsida; order Poales; family Poaceae; genus Avena; species Avena sativa. The sequence continues at coordinate 427,589,707 of OV702290.1, forward strand.
CTGAAAGCTAACACAAAGAATTATGAATGAAGCTACTAAAAATAAACACTTTGAATTCTGAAAGTACTAAAATTAAATACATTACAATTTTATCTGAAAGGTAATATGCATACTACTGAAATAATATAAAAAATACAAATTTCTACTTCGAATAGACCTGAAAATGCTAGCAAATAACCTAGGATGAATATAGGATTCACTCTCCCCTATATTTTTCATTGTCGGCGGCTCCCATGTGCTGCAACACATGTTCAAAGAACTCTCTCTGTCTACAATGCGCTACTAGTATCTTGTCCAAAGGGTAAGGCCTATGTGTATGTTCCAGACTTAAGCCATAAATTACCATTGTTGGTTCCTCTTCCCAGGCTTGAACCTCATGATTGTATAGTCTGATATAATTCCTATAGTATATGCAACTGGATTTGACTGTGGGGTGTAACCTGGTGTCAATGAAGATAGACCGATGGTGAAGAGGGCACGACTTCCAATGTCACCGTCGGCATCGAGAGAGCGGTTCTCCGTGTCCACCCGGTACAACACTGGTTGACCTTTGGCGAAATCCCCGTTCAACACAAGAAGCATATCACCATCTGACTCCACACAGGTAAAAACTGTAGGTTCCGCGTATCTGTTCAAAGACTAGGGATACAATTATTTTGGCCATCGTGACAGTGCTTGTGTGCTGCTCTAACTGGATGTTGGTCGACATGATGTCTCCATTCTCAAGTAATGCATATACTTCCCCTCGGAATGCTGTCATGTAGATCAGAATCACATCGAGTGGTGGAGAATACATTTCTTCTCCAAATGGTTCATTGATTTGCCCCATTGGGGTGCTCTCATCGGCCCATCCAATAATATCGGGATAATTTATGCAAACGAACACCATCGCCAGGAACTTTGTCACGATGACAGATTACAGAATATCAGATGGTATGTGTGCTTGAAACTCAGTCTTAGACTTAAGAGTGATTGGGTTCAGAAGCCGAATCTTGTATGGCTCAACCCTCTGAGCAAGCACTATGATGCCACGAGAAACACAACGAATTAGAATCTTTGGAAGAAGAGGACAGTTAGCACTAAGATGTTTACAATCGAAAATACAAACAAATGAATGCTATATATATCGGATGTGAATGTGAACTTGCGATGGACGTCCATTATATTCGTCATGGAGCAACAACCAGGGGAGAGGTTGAGGAAGGTGAAGTCACCGACGTCAGGAAGTGTGTGATCTATCATGATCCAGTTGTTAAGATGGAATTCGGGCTCTTTTAAAGTGCAGCGCCAATCGGTGCAGACTTCCTGACAAGCAGCATAGGTGTCGATGTACTCCTCTTTATCTAGCAAATAGTCGGCGATCTTGCGAAGTGGGTCGGTCGGGATATCGGACCAGTTCCTCTTCGTCCGGCTGCTGGCCATGGCTTACGTGGGAATGGTTCCTATTGATCGAGGAAGAAAGAAGAACAGGAAGACAAGGAGAAGAAGAGGAGGAGAAGAGACGAGGGAGACGAAGCGGAACTGCCATTGCGAGGATACAAGGTGACGAGGGAGAATAAGCGGAACTGCCACTGCAAGTTTGGATCAATGGGCTTTTTTTGGAACTAGCGCGTGAACTAGCCATACACTACATGCAAGTTTGGATCAAACAGACTGACATGTGGGATCATCCAAAAAACCACCCCCGGATTTCATGAAGTGCTACCATGCATACTGTGCTGGCAGGTGGGGTTAGTTCACGGATGACGTGGTCGTGGGAAAAATGATTCAAACATGCGGTGCGATGATATCCATGATGATTATACGCGAGATGAATTGGCTAACTGGGTTTCAGGGCCAGGGACGAAATCCATGGCGATTTCACCATGACAAAATCCAGAAACGTCATGAATGACCGAGCCGGAGGCCCTTCGAGCCCTTCTGACGAAAAAAACTAGATAGTCACGGATCCGTGATGTTTTTAGGTACCATCATGAAAAAAACGTCATGGATCGTCCGGATTCTTCTGGTGTGGGTGCCCGCCTACCTCCACTCTCACGCTCCCATTGGTGATTATCTGGCCATGGACAGCGATGACGCCTCTCTATTGACCCCTCCCTACTCCACCACCGGTGTCGCCGCTGCCAGAGATGCCGCAAACCCTAGTGCCCCCTCCCAAAACCCTAGCACTTCCTGAGATGTCGCAAACCCTAGCGCCCCTCTTCAATGCTCTGTGGCCATCGACCATGTAGCGTGTCGTCCTGTCGCAAGCATCCGTCCCCAAGCCTCTCAAATGGCTAGCAACTACAACGGTCGCCGGTGGAAGCACTGTGAAGAACGGGAAGGTCTTCGGTGTCAACACGGGCGCGGGCAGGGTGGGCAAGTGTGTTGCCGCGTGTCGGGCACAGGCACCCCAATTCCAGCCACCACCGCTGCAATTCTAGGGACCGCCTCCCCAATCTTTCGTGCCGCCGTACGCGCGCCAAATGTTTGACCAAAGGACTCAAAGGTATGCAATGGACCATTTTTTCCATGGACATGAATAGAATTTGACGTGTGATTGTGTTCGTACATATGTAGTGCCGATGACAAGACTTTCATGGCTCATATGAATGTTAGTTCATGTCATTCACAAGAATATTGGTCTCAATATGGTGCGACTCAACCTCAAGAACAGGAGGATTTAGACGAGGATGGTGAAGGTTTGATGGATGCATCAAAGGGTAGAGCGGCGAACCACACAACAGAAGAAGACCAACTACTATGCAAGGCTTGATGCAATATTGGCATGGATCCAACGGTTGGTGCCTGATGGGGGAATACCAATCGGGGTATACCCACGAAGCGGAGTCGCCATCTGGATCGAGCAGACTAAAGCCTAGCCTAGGATGGATCGATGGGCTAAATACAGCGAGTGGCGCATACTGGATGCAGGCAACTCGCTGATTGGAGGCCCAAAATGGCGATTCCAATACGTATCCCACCAAACCACTTGTAAACCCTAACTGGCTGCATATATAAAGCTACTAGGGGCACCCCCATGGGATACGTAATATTTTACATAGTCTCTCCCTCCACCCACGGCGGCTCCATGTAAACCAATCGATTATCATATACTAGATTGACAACAGGACATAGTGATCCTCCACCCGAGGGGACGTGAACCTAGGTACATCGTGTGCCAATCTCTCTCCTGGATTCTCCTGTGTCACCTTTCCCTCCTCTACATAAGCTACCCAGTAGAATTTGCCGTGTCAATACCACAACATCATCGATCGATCAAGAGAGACTTATTGGGTGCGCATCAAGGAGTTCTTTGATGGTGAGAATGCTAGTGGCATTGAGCGCAACAAGATGTCTCTCTGTTCTCGTTGGTCAGTCATCAATGCCGATTGACAAAAATGGGTGAGCCGTGGATGACATCAATCCAAGTGGCACCGACAAGAAGGATAGAGTAAGTTGTGTTTTGTTGATGTTAGATATGTCAAATGTGTGATTGCTTTGTGGATAATTTGTGCCTATGGAGGCATGGGAGCACCAACAGGTGGATTCATGGCCTCTGTGGTTGCTCCATCGAGTGTTGCATATGGAGATTCTACGGGTAATGTCAACACCGTCCAAGTCTGAAATGGAGAAGAAAACAACCCGAAACCAAGCAATGAAGATAGCATTGACATGAAAAGTGTTGATGATTGATGGAGTTTATAATTAATCATGGTTGTGTTAAACTTGATTGTGTTTTCTGATGAATTTAACTATGCCATGAATTGTAGTAATTTCGGTTGATTTATTCGTATGTGTTTTGATCTTCTATTTTGGAGATGGATGTATACTTTGTGTTTGCAGCACCGCGTGCATACTGTATTTTCCAGCGTCCAGTGGAGCACAATTTTGCCGTATTAATTAAAAGCTAGGTGGTATCATCTTTTTAGCTAGGTGGTATTAATTAAAAGCTTAAGCATGGTGTTGTACGAGCATTTTGAGACCACTCGCGGGATTTTTGCTGATCTTGGCCTGGCCACACGTTTGGTTTCTTCGGTTCTAGGGTGCACGGCGTGTTTCTTTTACTGCTAACTGGTGGCCCGTGGTCTGTGGAGCGTATTTGTCAGTGCCTGTATCTATTTGGTCGACTTGTGTTTCTTTGTTTTTTAGGGGTGGGGAGTGTTTTCCGTGGCTCTCTCTCTGTTGCTTTGACCGGTAAGTTTCCTATTGATCCACGAACCTCGTCGCTACCGTATGTACCTCCCGCGCGTCGGCCTCCGCCTACCCCCAGATCTTGCGCGTCGCTGGCAGATCCCCGCGGTGGCCCGCCACCCACACCAACCACCTGCGCACCACCGGCATGCCCCGCCTTCCAACCTCCTGAGCATCATCCGCTGCCCTTCCCCACCTGATCCGCATGTGTGAAGGACATCCATTCCCTCCCAACAACCTGCGTTGGCTGCTGCCCTCCTCCAACTTCCTACACCCCGCCCATCACTGCCTCCCAAGCTCCTTCATCCCCGACGGTGGTCGTTCGAGTGCGAGCATGCCATTTCAGAAGTGACTGTGTGAGTTCCACGACGCGTAGTTCCTTGATGTGAAGGCCGTGATGGTGCTCGGGACGCTCACCGTCGTGCTCCTCGTGGACGACGACACCGCACTCAGTGTGGAAGGCGTGAGGAGACCGACCTCCGGACTATAAGCACACCGCTCCTGGACTCCCCTCGAAATGCTCCACGCGCACTGCCCCACCGATGATGCTCGCTCGAGGTCCCAGTTGCCATCACGCCTCCGCTCCAAATCCTCCGCGGCCATCCTCCTTGCGCGAGGTCACCACCAGGCCCACAAACATCGCGCAACCTCCAAGGCTCCAACACATCCCATGTCGCACCAGGTGATTGATCCCTTTCCCTTCATCTAGATATTTTCCCTAGCATTTACTTTTTTACTTGGATATTTTTTGCTGGACCGAATGCAAAAGTATACCTCGAAACTCTCATTGACCTTATCTAGATAGCTATCGTTAGCTACGGAATCATGGCCAAGTGTTGGGGCCAAAGGCCAGGTTGGAGATTAATGAGCCAAAATGGTGCTGCAAAATTACCGGATTACAATCAGGTTATCTATGTTGAGGCCACGGAAATAATTCATATCCATCATGAAAGGAATAATTGATTTGTTCTGATTACCATGCCATTCATTGGTAGCTGACAAATATGTAAACTTGCATAAGTCTTTTCATATCATGGCATGTTTCTAATACATTATATGGGAACTTCACATCTGTAGAGTTATTTGTCATTTTAGAAACTTTGTCCCACTTATGGGTTTGAGATATTCAGTTTTCAACAACTCCTTAATCATCCTAAGAGATATTTTCTCCCCTGAATGTCTATTTTCTTATAACTTTGCTTAGGTTTACAGTACATAGTTTTCTTCAAGTTTTTGTTATATAGCTCTACAAGATGTTGCCAGCTTAGTTGTTTTGTGAGTGATATTACCTTCTTTTTATTGGGATTTGAGATATTTAGTTGTATTTAAACGTATCAAATGTTGATTCTTTCCAAAATGTCCCGTGGCTTCAACTCCTCCATCTGAATTATCCTGTGTCGCTGATTTCATTTGCAACTCGCTTTAGAATCGTCTGATTTGTTGGTCACCTTCGACATGGCTTGAGGCGATTCCTGCGTAGCAGCTTGAGATAATGGTCCCAGTTTACAATTGTATGTACAAGTATTGGGTGCCTTCATAGGAATTGTCAGCCTTATTTTTATGTATCATGTGCTAGTATTCATATTTTTTAGCCGAAGCTGGTGCATTTAGAAAAGATACCAGCAGGTTCTACCTTTTGCTGCCTGCTATATGCATGGATTAATAAGATGACATTTCATAGAGTGTATTCGATAGAATATCATTTCAAATATGGGTAATTGTATCGACCTTAAAAAGACTGCTGAATGTATGCTTCACCGTGAATAGTCAGAGGCTTGATCATTAACATGACGAAACCGCTATATATTCCAAGAAATAAGCACATGTAAAAAATAAGCACTTCCTTATGTTGGTGAGAAATACTTTCTTAGATTTAGATTGCAAGAATTTCTCAAAACCATAATGTATATGTAGCATCTTCAGTGATACTTGCGTTTTCGTGGTATTCTACTAGGAGACGATACCAATTGGCAGCGAGTGTTTCATGAGACATCTATTTGCATTTTTTTGTTCCATCTTTCAACATTTTTTTGTCATAATGTTTTAATTTTGTGGTGTTCAATATGATCTATTTCTATTTGATATATCTAGTTTTCCTTGCTTACGATATACGGTGTTGTTCATGAAGGACCACAATGCATCCTACAAAATGTTGAATTAAGAGATTGATTTATTGGCGATCTAGATGGGGTATTAACCAAGAATGGAGCTAAGATACTGCAGATTGCAATTTGTTATTTTACCATTTTCCCTACTGGGTCTTCCTGGTTGATAGGTACATTTGCAACTAATTTCATAAGGATGAATTTTATTGAAGCTCTAAAGTTGTATTTATAGATATTGTTTCAGGATTGTAGTCTGACCGGTGCAGAGCTTTTGGTTCTACTATTTCTTGTGTGACTGAAGGCATGTTGGGGGTTTTACATCGTTGTTTCTTAGATCTAGAGAAAATATTTTCTTGATGTTCCTTTGTTACTTATAGTGATATAACTGCTTATTCTTTCTTAAAATGTACATATAGACTGTCAATTTGTAACATTGACAGGGGCACCGTGCTTGCTAGATGATGGCCCAAATTATATCGAGCTCGTTAGGGAACCCCAAGAGGAAGGTATGATGAGCACAGCAGGAAGTTTTCCCTCAGTATGAAACCAAGGTTATCAATCCAGTAGGAGCAAGGAAACACCCCAAAGGTGTTGCTAGCTGAGCCTTGGCAGGGCGCTCTACCGGTGCCAGCAGTAATGTGGCGACCTGCACAACACAACCACAGAACTCTGTCCCCAACTTGCGATGAGGTTGTCAATCTCACCGGTTTTGCTAAAAACAAAGGATTAAATGTATCGAATGGAAGGAAGTAATAGTTTGCAGAAAGTAAACACAAAGCAGTAAACAGTTTGTAGATTGTATGTAAAAGAAAAGGACCGGGATCCATAGTACACTAGAGGTGGCTCTCCTTAAGATAGATAACATGCTGGGTGAACAAATTACAGCAGGGAAATTGACAAACATCGAGAAAGCAATACATGCATATACTAATCATCTTGACTCCTTTGGAACTTGATTGGGCATTACAACATTATATATAGACCGCCATCCAACTGCATCTATGACTAATAATCCACCTTCAAGTTATCATCTGAACCCCCTCCAGTATTAAGTTGCAAGCAACAGATTATTGATTTACGAATTGCGTGTAAAGTAAATAATACGATTGTTCTATGAACAAAGGATTGTTGTTTTCTCCCTAGTAGCAACAGCACATCTAGTACCTTAGATATTTCTGTCACTTCCCCAAATTACCAGAGGCATGAACCCACTATCGAGCATAAATACTAACTCTTGGAGTTGCTAGCATCTACTTGGCCAAGATAGCTACTAACAAAGGAAAGCATGCAAGATCACAAATAACGAAGACATGATAGAATCAATAATCAATCTGAAATAGCATCTCAATATCCATCGGATCCCCACAAACACAACATGCAGAATTACAAATAGATGATCTTGATCATGAACGGAGCTCACAAGATCTAGACATGAAAGCACAAAGGAGGAGAACCAGCCATCTAGCTACTACATGGACCCGTAGTCCAGAGATGAACTACTCATGCATCACACCGGAGGCTTGCATGATGATGAAGAAGGCCTCTAGGGTTAATCCCCCTCTCCGGCAGGGTGCCAGGAAGAGCTTCAGATCCCTCCCGGTCTAGGGATGGAGATGACGGCGGCTACAGACTCTTTCGTGGATTTTTGATTGGGTACTTAGGGTTTTCATCCCGAGGGCAATATATAGGCGGGAGGAGAGGCCGAGGGGGTGCCTAGGCTGGCCACACCACCCCCTGGCGTGGCCAGGCCTAGCCCGCGTGTCCAGGTGGTGTGGTGGCCCCCTGGCTCCTCTCCGTCTCGTATTCTGGCATCTGATGACTTCCGGAAAAATAGGCACTTTGGCTTTTGTCCCGTCCAATTCCGAGAATATTCATTTTATGACTTTCCTGGAACCAAAAACAGCAGAAAACAGTCAGCTGGCACTGTGGCTCTTGTTAATAGGTTAGTCCAAGAAATCATATGAAAAGTACTCCAGAGTGTGGACAAAACACAAGAAAGTGGATAAAACCAAGCATGGAACATCAAAATTATAGATACATTTGCAATGTATCAACATCCCCAAGCTTAACTCCTGCTCGTCCTCGAGTAGGTAAGTGATAAAAAGAAAGAATGATTTTTGAGGTGACATGCACCATCAAAGACTTGATTAAAGTATTTGTAAAACATTCAAAGCTGGGATCATAGTACTTCAATCATAACATGAAAGACAAGGTTCTAGCAATAAGACAAAGAAACTATGATGCAACATGAAAAGGGCACAAACAAAAGATTCATGAATAACAATGCTTTGCAAGACGTTTGTTTGTTTCACATAAAGAAAACATAGCATAATAGTATTCAGCTTGTACCTCATAGAGTAGCAAATATAAATGCATAGGACACCTTCAAAGTTCATAAGAGTGACTAGATACAAATAGTTTAAAACAAGCAATATCAAGTTATGCATAAATCAACTAGTCTTGGGACAATGCACATAGAACTAAAAATGGCCACTATGCTCTCAAAGTAGGTGCATAAAGGTAGAAGGTGGAGACTCAATATAATGGTGGAAGAAAGGCCTTCATAGAAGGAAGCAGAGATTCAAGTTTCATAAAGAGCTTCCAAAAATTATGGTACTTATAGCTTTCAGCTCTCATTGCAAGCATCTTGAAGTGATTAAGGTTAAAGTGAACAAACTATGGTGTACATGCTTGACAAAGTATAAGTTAGAAATCTCATGTCCCTTGGATACGAGGGTCGCTCCTCATGCTACTCAAGTTTAGTTACCGGTAAGTTCTTGTCATCGTAAGTACATGTGTATCATAGAGAACCGCCAACGGGGTACCCCTTGCCCGATGATACGGAAGAATCCCCATATCAAAATGACAAGGCAAGCAGACAACGAGCATCTCAGCAATCTTCTTATTTACCATGGGAATATGGTGCTTTTTTCTCTCTTTCCTCTTTTCATAATCTCTCTTTTTTCTCTTTTCTTTTTTTCTCAATATAGGACTCTTTTTTATAAGAAGAATGCTTCATAGACAGCTCATTATGGTTACGCTGCAGGTTTCCACCATGTCAGCATGGATTAGACCAGCGGCCCAGGCGTTTCTCTAACACATATACATAACTCCATGGACTTACAAGCTCCCCTTTCATTTCACACCGACGACATCCATATACAAAAGAGCATGATATCAACTAGGTACAAGTACCATGTGCAATGTTGAAAGCGTTCCCCATGATAGCATGGTTCTGCTAATTCCCAACAAATAAGTGCAAGCATATACAACATAGACGACACAATGGTTCAAGTTTATTAAGGGCAAGAAAAGTAAAGTGTGCCATCAAGTTCGTGAGAGCTTTAATCACTAGTTTTCTCATAACAAGTTTAATTCGGAAGGTAAACAAAAACATGAATATACTTGGAATAGCATAAGCTAGTAGGTAGGGATGGTGGACTCTTTGGAATAACTTGGTTTAGGGAGTTGGATGCATGAGTGGAACTCATACTTGGTTGTGGAGGCTAGCAAAAGACTGGGAGCGACAAACTAAGAGAGCAATAATGGCCATAATCATGCAGAGCGACAAAACATCATTGATCAAAGCATAAAGTGATACTACAAGTTGAAAACTAAAGGATCATAAAGGCTATGGTGACTTGAGATAGTCATAACATGGTGTGAGCATGCGCCAAGTCAACCCAAATAAAGCATCAAAGGAGAATACCACTATACTATGTTTTAATATGCTAAAACAACACATGATTCATCCAAGGCACATTAAGCAATCTCAATAGTTTATAACAAGTCATGCTACAGCAAAGAATACTAAGAATAAAGCCAAAACAATATTAAGCATGGCATGACAAAGCATAGGCCACAGTCAAAAACAAGCTCTTTTTACCACTTAATCATGAACTTTCCTACTCTTTTCCAATGCAAACCAAATTATTTTAAAATCAATGTATGAAAGAGGGGGTCCAACTAATTTATTCAGCAAACTAAGAAAACCAAAGCAAACGAAAAACCAAAACGAAAATGAAAAATAAGACGCTCCAAGAACAACACAACTGTGCATGAAATAATAAAAATGAAGCGTTTGGAAGAAACCTGGGATTTTTATTGATGAAGAGGGGGATGCCTTGGGCGGAAGGGCAATATATAGGCGGAATGAGAGGCTGAGGGGGTGCCTGGGCTGGCCACACCACCCCCTGGCGCGGCCAGGTGGTGTGGTGGCCCCCTGGCTCCTCTCCGTCTCGTATTCTGGCATCTGATGACTTCCGGAAAAATAGGCACTTTGGCTTTTGTCCCGTCCAATTCCGAGAATATTCATTTTCTGACTTTCTTGGAACCAAAAACAGCAGAAAACAGGCAGCTGGCACTGTGGCTCTTTTTAATAGGTTAGTCCAAGAAATCATATGAAAAGTACTCCAAAGTGTGGACAAAACACAAGAAAGTGGATAAAACCAAGCATGGAACATCAAAAACTATAGATACATTTGCAATGTATCACTAGACTAACAACATCAAATTTCTTTATTATTATGGATGAAGCTCTCATAGGTCATTGGAAATGTTTTTAAAGCTTCAACACGACACTATGTGATCACCTAAGAATAAATTTATCAATTATAAGAGGAGCTAAAACTATGATTCTTAACGCTGCTATAACCAACTCGCATCACTAAAATTTCTTCATTGTTTATCACCTACAATTATGTTTATGTGAGACTCTTTTTAGTTATGCATACAATAGTTTTATAGTGATATAGCTTGGTTAAGTATACAGATCACTGGTCGTGATGGTAAATTGCATTCTGCAAAAATTGATATTGAAGTTTAGCCAATATGGATGGATTTAATTATGTACAACATCAACTCCTAATTTAAAAGATAGGTTTCGTGCTATTGTGTATGCATTAATTATCATTCTCGTGCTAATCATTCTTACACATGCCACCTTCATATTACTGCTATTCTTTCACCAACTACAGATGTGGCTGATGAAACATATTTATATTTTGTTTATTGTGAAAGCGGTGATTGTAGTACAACTTATGCTCTTGATTTATTTTACCCAGTTGAGTTTCTTAATTCGACATATCGAAATAACTTCCCGTGACAACAACTTCACGGTGATCGGTTATTCCCTTCAGATGTCCTTGCCATCCCTAGGTTACTATCATTGTTTCCTTTTTGAGTTGTACTATCACTGTTTCTTATTTTGAGCTATACTATCACTGTTTCTTCTACAACTATCGTTCAATGGCACTTGCATGTGTAGGCAAAATTGATGAACTGTGGTTCGGAGTCAGCTACGACACTTGCATTGCCGAGGTACCTGCTCTCCTGCCCAATCGACTACATTTTGAGTCGAACAAGTTTTTTGTTCATGATCGAGTCACCATAAATAGTTACAATGCATGTTCTAAACTGTGATTAAAAGCCTAGATCCTGAACTTTTACATATAATTAATAAGCTTCTGAATGAAAGGAGAGATAACTAAAATTATTGCGAGAAGAAGGTAAACAATGGTTCATTCACTCCACCTTCTAGGCGGTGCTTACGTGGTATATTACCATAGGTAACTAGGGGAATTCCGTCAGCTTTTCATCGTTCTACACCTCCTTTTTTGGAAAATTTGTTAATCTCCATGATATCTACATATATGTGTGCTGGTGTTATTGATGATATCGTAAGAATTTCATATCTTAGTCATTTTTTCTCCTGGCAATGGTGATACTCTAATAGAAATTGGTTATAATTTTTGCTATATAATGGATTGCATTGATTAAAAATATTATAAGTAACCAATTTTTCAAAAGATCATGGATACTATCAGTTCTTCTCATGACATGAGTGTCATGGTGGACTATCTGTCCATTATTATATTATTTTTCAGCCTAAATTGCAAACGAGGGAAGAAATATACCTTACTAATGACTTCTTGTTTTGTATGTTCCTTTTGTTCATTTAAATTACTCTCATGAATTTTATCCACTCGAGCTTGCATACTCATCTCCATTAAGAGTGTTCTATACTTAGAAAGTGAAATGTTATGGATGGTAGCATAACAAAAGTGATTATGATTTGCATGGTGTTACAAGATGATTCGTGCTTAAGGGTTTAAAAGTAATTTAAATTTCATTTCTCTACTAGCATAGAGGTGTAGATAACGACTTCCAGTATTACTGTATTTTTGTGTACAAAGAGTGTTGCAGTGTTCATTTGAGTACTAGAATAGAGGTGCAACTATGTCTCCAGCATTCATGTATATTTGGACAACATTTTTTTTGAGAGTAACCACGTATTTCATTAATCGAAAATCAAGTTACATAGAGCAACACATGTGGAAACTAAATGACAAACTAGGATAAAATGATTATCTTAGAAACAATGCAGATAAAATCCTAAGAGACCGAGAAATAAAAAACGATCCCTAGGTTTTCCTGCAACCTGTTGGGGGATACCCCCGGGTAGGGTCACGCCGGGGTATAAAGGCCGAGTTAGCCGAGGGTCGGCAAGGCTAAAGTGGATGCTGGCCGGGTCACCTCAAGGCAGGCCGAATCACGGGGTAACCCGGACCAGGGGGCATCCACCTAACTAGGTCTCAACCGACTTAAGCCGTAAGTCGGAATGGCGTATTTAACTTGTATGCAGGAACGGGTGTGGCCGGATCAACTATGATCCGGGTCATATCTAGCTTCTAGGAGAAGGAAGGAATCTCGCTGGTCAAAAGAAGCCCCGGTACGCACTGCATGAGCGAAGCAAAAGAGGGCAGGACCACCGAGGCGTGGCCGACAGAGGTGACGACGCCCGTGTCGGCTGACGCAGGCGCCGCAGAGGCTCACGTAGCCTCTGCATGGGTGACGCGGGGGAAAAGTACCCCGGTCGGTTTGCTATTTTGGGAGGAGGCATATTCCCTGGAATATGCCTCCACGTATGCCCTAAGTGGAGACCTAGCCACTCCTATATAAGGAGGGCTAGGGCCTCTGAAGAAGGAGTTCCTCTATTCTGAAAGGTTCTAGGTTCTAAGGGTCTTGTACGGGTTAACTATGGGTGAGAGTAAGAGAGCTCCTTCTTCCTCCTCTCGCCAATACAGTTCTAGGAGCACTTGTAATCTGTGAACTGAATCGAATACAAAGCTTCTGTGTGGGGAATCACATCACTATCCCTCCCTGGATTCCCCTAGTGCTATTAGTCCCCACCTTTAGCCTATCCATGGCATCTGCCGTGACACCACCACGATAGTTGGCGCCCACCGTGGGGCTAGCGGCGCTAGCAGGGGTGAAGATCCGGACGGGAAACCTCATCGGCACCGGCGAACGCATCGTCTCCGGGCTTGTTTAGCGCTTTGAAGTGCTGGACTTCGTCAGCGACAACGTTGGCTGCTTCGGCACGCGCCCACTTCCGCACAACGGCCTCTTCGTCAAGCTTGGTGCGCACAAGGTCTACGTTGTTGTGGACGTATCATGCATTCATCCACGGCACGTCGTCGAGGCAGGGGAGCCACCCCTTAGCGTGGTTTACGGGGCGCGTATCACTCGCTCCTCGGACCGTGCTGAAGTAATGATGATTGCGCCGGGTGCAGGCGCAAGCAAGGATCCGGCACCAGATCCGGAGGTAACACCTAAGGCACCGAGGAAAGGTAGAGGACCTCCACTAGAGAGGCCTGAGAATGTACTGAGAGAAGCTATGGATAGCTTGGCAAACCCGGTAGCAGCAGTGGTAGATCCGTCTCAGGCACAGGCCGAGCTAGAGGAAACTAGGCAGAAAATTCTAGAGGGAGCGAAAAAGATTGCTGCGGCTCAGCAGTCGTTGAACATGACGTTGCGTGAGTACGCAAAGGCAAATAAAGTAGATGCTGTAAAAGTGAAGGGGAGAAATCTCATAAGTGAAATGAACAAAGAGGGTGACACTCGGATTGAGGAGTCAGAAAACTATTTGTCCATGGGGCTGCCGAAGTACAGTACCCGGCAAAAAACCTCAGAGCAGCAGATGCAGCTGCATCCGAGCTAGAGGGTCTGACGGGTGAATCCCGCCAGAGATAGTAAGATAGGGTTAATGAGTTGGTTCGGATCGCGAACAGGCAAAATGAGGAACTGCTCAGGGCAAATCCGGAGAGAGCTGGGGCCTCCAAGATCGTTCATTCGGCGGTGGGTAACCCGGAGAAATCCACTGGAGCTGCATCGTCTCCTCATGGTGGTCCAAGGAGAGAGGAGGTAGTAACCTCGGCCAGGAGAAACAAGCAGATTGTTCCGTATGACCCGACAAGGGCAGGAAAGGCAAAAGAGGTACAAAGAAACGACGATCGACGGAGTATAAGCCAAGGTGAAGCTGGCTGAGGTAACCGTGACCAAGGCAATGCCGGTCAAGGAAATGCTGTTAACGACAATGCCGGACAGCGCAACTCTACAGGACAACCGCAGCAGCGGAATATACCAAGGCAAGAGCAAAGTGCCGGCTGAGGTATGCAACAGAGAGATGCGCCACGAGAGCGAGATCGGTATAACGATGGAGATTCGGAAATGGTGAATGCAGGATACCCAAGGCCAGACTATCATGTGATAGGGTCAAGATTGGGAAGCAGAGATTTGATGCCGGATGATGCCAGGTTGAAACTGGATCGACTGTATAGGTCGGAGCAGATTGAAAGTCAAGGTCCTCCAGGTCATGCGTGTTTTGGACCCCAGACCATCAAAGAGCCATCGGTACCTAACTTCCAGTTACCCAGAGGCACGAAGACGTATGACGGCAGCACTAAGCCGGAGGATTGGTTGATAAATTATGCTACGGCTGTGAAAATTGCTACAGGTAACTTGTGATGGGTTGTGAGGTACGTACCCCAGATGTTGGAGGGGCCAGCAAGGGTATGGTTGAACAATTTGCCGCCCGGAAGTATTAACTGCTGGATCGATTTTGAGGAAATGTTCATCAGCAATTTCTCGAGTACGTATCAGAGGCCAAATAGGCCACAGGCCCTAGCTATGTGCAAGCAAAGACCGAATGAGACGGACCGGGAGTTTTAGACCCGGTGGTATATCGTGAGAAACTCGTGTGAGGGCGTGATAGTGTCATAGGCCATAGCGTGGTTTGCGCAAGGATGCAAGCGAGCTGTGGCAAAAGTTGCAAAGGAAAATGCCAACTACGTTGGCAGAGATGATCCAGATTGCTGATTCATATGCTTTGGGTGATCCGACTCAACCTAGGCTCGTGTCCAACGAGTCGAATGAGGAGTACTACCAGAGAGATGGAGCCGGATCATCCCGGAGGAACGATTACAGAGGTAAAAGGAGAGATGATAGACCGGATCACCGGTACAGTTCGCAACAAGTTGCAGCTATGAATCAAGATCAGCCGGGAACAGGGAGCAATCAACGTCAGAAAACTGGAGGGCAACAATGGACACCAAGGAATGATGGCAAGAAAACTTGGACGCCAGAACAGAAGAAACAGTGGCAAGAAAAGAAGGACCGTCCAAGGCACTTATGAGTCGATGTTGGATCAGCCGTGTAAATTTCACACGCCAAATCCGAGTAACCCAGCGGGTCATACAACGAGGCAATGTGAGTGGATGCGTAAGATAGAACAAGGTGGTTCGGGGAATGCTCAGGCACCCCGGAATGATCAACCTCGGCAGGAGTTACCCCAGCAGCAATTACTCTCCGGAGCGAACATGCAATAGCTAATGTTGCCTCCCCCTCCGCCGAGGTATGATAACCATGAGAGAAGGGATGCAGTGCATCATGTAGAAAACTAGCATCAGCCGGATCAGAGGTACCCCGAAAATGAGGGGAGAAATGAGTACAGGGAGCATCATCAGAGTTACTGTGTGTTTACCATCGAGGAAACAGATAGGAAGAGCTTGCAGCGCCGACATATGTAGGTCAATTCGGTAATGCCAGTGGTGACGAGTTATATGCCTTGGTTAGACCAAGAAATTACTTGGAACATCAAAGATCATCCCAAGCTTATGCCGAGTCCTGGTTCATATGTGTTAGTGCTGGATCCGACATTCATTGGGCCAAACATTAATGTGAGGTTCTCCAAGGTACTGATTGACAATGGCAGTAGCATTAACATCATGTATGCAGATACAATGCGCAAGTTGGGTATCACGGAGAACATGCTCCAAGCTACAAGAACAACTTTCCATGGTATTTTACCAGGCATTTCTTGTGAGCCCATAGGCAAAGTCCGGGTTGACGTGTTATTTGGCACGAGAGATAATTGCCGAACTGAGAATCTGGAGTTCAAAGTGGTGAACTTGGAAAGTGCGTATCACGCGTTACTCGGAAGACCAGTATTGAACAAGTTCATGGCAAGCTGCCACATCAGTTATCTGAAGATGAAGTTGCCCGGGCCAAATGGAGTGATTACCATTGCTGGAGATTTCTGATGTTCCATTGAGTGTGCCTCAGCCGGGTCTAACCTAGCCGAGTCACTCGTGATCGCGCAAGAGAAAAGAAAAATCAGAGAGGTGGCGGCATTAGCTCAGTCCGCGCAGCAGTATATGCCGGCGTTGAGTAACCCGCATGGTAGCATTTTGTTCCAAGCCGCAAAGAATACTAAGAAAGTGCCTGTTGATGATATGTTCCCAGAGCGCACCGTAACAATTGGTGTCGGGTTGAATGATAAATAGGAAAGCGAGCTTGTCAACTTCCTCCGTGAGAATCGGGATATTTTTGCTTGGTCTACACAAGACTTGCAAGGTGTTCCGAGGGAGTTGGCCGAGCACTCTTTGAACGTGAGACCCGGAGCAAGGCCGGTGAAGCAACCTCTCCGCCGCTTTGCCGAGGATAGGAGAAAAGTCATTGGAGACGAGATAGCTCGGTTGCTAGCAGCAGGATTTATCATGGAAGTACTTTATCCGGATTGGCTCTCTAATCCGGTGCTGGTGGAGAAGAAGAAGGATGACCCGAACGTGGCAGTGGTTTGGCGTATGTGTATCGATTACACGAACTTGAACAAGGCGTGTCCAAAAGATCCATTTCCACTGCCAAGGATATATCAGGTCATAGACTCAACCGCGGGATGTGAACTGTTGTCCTTCATTGATGCATATTCTGGTTTCCACCAGATACCTCTGAATCCAGATGATCAAATAAAGACAGCATTTATCACCCTGTATGGGGCTTATTGCTATCGCACCATGCCGTTTGGTTTACGTAATGCAGGTGCAACGTACCAAAGATGTATGCAAAAATATTTACACAACCAAATAGGTCAAAATGTACAAGTGTATGTGGATGATGTGGTTATCAAGACCAAGGAAAGCAAAACGCTCCTTGACGACATCAGGCAGACATTCGCGAACTTAAGAAGGTTCCGGATGAAGCTTAACCCGGAAAAATGTACCTTCGGTGTCCCGGCTGGAAAATTACTCGGATTTCTCGTCTCCAACCGAGGTATCGAAGTTAATCCAACTAAGATCCGGGTCATTGAACGAATGGAGCTGCCGAAGTGTCTTAACAATGTCCAGAAGTTCACTGGGTGCCTGGCATCGTTAAGTCGGTTTGTATGTCGGTTGGGAGAAAAGGCATTGCCTCTCTACTAACTCATGAAAAAGTCAGATAAGTTCGTTTGGACGCCACATGCCGATGAAGCCTTTGCCCACTTAAAGAAGATGTTAGCCACTGCACCAGTGTTAGCCTCTCCACTATCAAACGAGCCAATGTTGCTCTACATAGCCGCAACCAACCGAGTTGTAAGTGCAGTGATTATGGTAGAGCGCGACGAAGAGGGTAAGTCGATGCAGAGGCCAGTGTATTACTTGAGCGAGGTATTATCTGCCTCAAAGCAGAACTACCCACATTTTCAAAAGGTGGCATATGGTGTCTATATGGCAGCTAAGAAGTTAAAGCATTACTTTGAGGAGCACCCCATCAAATTAATATGTGAAGCTCCCATATCCGAGATAATGAGTAACAAGGATGCAAGTGGTCGAATCGCAAAATGGGCAATCGAACTAGCTCCTTATGCGCCACAATATGACAGAAGAGAAGCAATCAAGTCTCAAGCTGTGGGACTTTTTTGTGGATTGGGCCGAGGTACAGTACGAACCACCGCCACCAGATCCGAACTACTGGAGGATGCATTTTGACGGGTCAAAAACAAAAACCGGGCTAGGCGTCGGAGTTGTGCTTACCTCGCTAAAGAAGGACCAGCTGAAATATGTGCTGCAAATCCATTTCATGGCATCGAACAATGTCGCTGAGTATGAAGAACTTGTGCATGGGATCAAAGTGGCAAAAGAGATTGGGATACGTCGGATACTATGCTTGGGTGACTCGGATTTGGTAATACAGCAATTGTCGGGGTTGTGGGATGCCCTTGATCCAAACATGGCTCTGTACAGATTTCATGTGCAGAAGATATCTGGTTACTTTGAGGGGTGCGAGTTTCACCATGTACCCCAGGTGGAAAATGAGGCTGTCGACATGCTGTCGAAGCTCGGATCAACCCGACAAGAAATTCCACCGGGTGTAGCATTGGAACACCTCAGAAAACCATCTATCAGGCTGTCCCCAGGAACCGACTCAATCTATGTCCCGGAAGATACAGAATCCAGAGCTGAGCCCATGGACATTGACATGGGAGGTGGTGCGTGAAACCCGGGGACTGCATTAGCAAACCCGGGGACTGCCTTAGCGAACCCAGGGATTGGCTCGCAGGACCCGGGGACTGCTCAGTGTGATCCGGTTGAAGTTATGCCGGTGGATCAGATGGAAATTGATGAGGATGTCTTCCCTGTGCGAGCAATACCAGCTTGGGCACTGCCTATATTTCAATTCCTGAAAGATGGAACGTTACCCACTAAGGAGGTGTTATCCAGGCAAACTCAGAGGAGAGCAAAGGCATACACAATTATCAATTCCGAGCTGTACAAACGGAGTGTGACCAATGTCCTCCAGTGATGCGTTGACCCGGAAGAAGGGCTTGACATCCTCCGAGATATACATCAAGGGGAGTGCGGGCATCATGCCTCGTCCCGAGCCTTGGTGGCAAAAGCGTTCCGGCACGGATTCTACTGGCCAAGTGCCTTAGAACAAGCAGAAGATCTGGTGAGAAAATGCAATGGTTGTCAGAGGTATGCTACCAAGACGCATATGCTAATGTCGGAACTCAAGACCATACCAATTACATGGCCATTTGTCGTATGGTGCTTGGATATGGTTGGCCCGTTTAAACCAGCAAGGGGAAATATGACTCACATTTTGGTCATGGTGGATAAATTTACAAAATGGATTAAAGTGAAGCCTATAAGAAAGTGTGATGGAGCTACGGCCGTAACATTTCTCAAAGACATTATCTTGAGATACGGTTATCCTCATAGTATCATAACTGATAATGGCACAAATTTTGCTGAAGGAGCATTCGCGTGATTCTGCCGGGATAAGAAGATCCGACTGGACGTTTCCTCGGTAGCCCACCCCACATCGAACGGACAGGTGGAAAGATCCAACAGATTAGTGTTATCCGGGATAAAACCCCGGCTCGTCGAGCCGCTGCAGAGATCAGCGGGGTGCTGGATAGAAGAACTACCAGCGGTACTGTAGAGTTTAAGAACAACTCCGAATCGATCAATAGGCTATACGCCGTTTTTTCTGGTATATGGGGCAGAAGCTGTATTACCAGCCGACATAGCGCATGATTCGCCTAGGGTCACCCAATACAGAGAAGCCGAAGTGCAAGAAGCCCGGCAAAATGATGTTGATCTGCTGGAAGAAGCGAGAGAATTGGCATTGTCCAGATCCGCCATATATCAGCAAAATCTCTGACGCTATCATAGCCAGAAAGTAAGCCCCCGAGTCTTTCAGGAAGGCGATCTGGTGCTCCGGTTGGTACAACGTACTGCTGGCATGCATAAATTATCCCCCCCATGGGAAGGGTCATTCATTGTGAGCAAAGCATTGCACAATGATTCTTATTACCTTATCGATGCAAAGCCATAGGAAAAGAACAAGGCAGACAGGTCTGGCGAGGAATCTAAGCGTCCATGGAACGTAGACCTACTTCGTCCTTTCTACACTTAACAGAGAAGTGTATGTATCCGAGTCTTCTCATATGTCGGTATGTATGCCGGCAATGAGCTTATCAATGAAATGTTGGCACCTCAGGCAGTAACTCGGGGACTGCCTTAATAATATTTGTTGTCTTTTATTATTTATACGTCAGCTGGAGTAAGTTGTTCTACTTAACTCGGATTAGTAATATGTGAGCACCAAAAACCCAACTCTTCGACTTGCTACTGTCCAACAAGAATTGGCTTCATGGCAAGCAAGAGAACAAGTTTGGAATTGTGTAGCACATGAAAAATGACTAAGGAAAAGAACTTAATCGAGCCGACGTTTGTTTTTGGACTAACCTTATATTTACTTTCAAATTACTATGCTGAATTATTTTGAGCTAAGCCTAAGAGTTTCTAAGTATTGTTAAAACAATTTTGGAAGCTCGGATTCGTAAGTCGTAAAACCAAATCAAGGTAGACACGAACCGAGCCAGAATATTGGACGAACAAGAAAATAAAACTCGGGGACTACGCCCAAGTTAATCCGGCATACAAACTTAGTAGCAAAATATCACATGAGTACGGGATACAATTCCACCCGGCATACCGGGGATCTGATAAGTTTTCAAGTGTTTTTACTTAAGGAGCAGCAGGAGGAGGAAGTTCGACGTCATCTTCGCCTTCTTCGATATCCGAGGCATCATCCTCTCCATCCTCGTCCGAACCATCTTCAACATTTTCAACCTCTTCGTTGCCAGCGGCTTCTAGGAAGCTCGGACCCTCAGTCCATTCGTGAATGGGAGCATATTCAATGAGGCTATGGGCGCAAGCCTGGTGCCGAGCTACCCATTCCGGGTCATTGGTCCACTTGGATCCGGTGCGCAGGCGCGTCAGGAGGCTGAGATCGATCTTCTCATACCACGTGAGTATGTGGTGAAGAAAGGTCTCAGCTGCAGCACGTCCAGCGGACTCCCTCCAAAGGTTGAGCTGGGTCTCGATCTCCATCAGCTTTTCAGCAAGGATTGCGATTCTCTCCAGAGTGTCCTCACTAGGCCATAACGTGTTGAAGACTGGGACTGAAACGTCGAGGAGATCCTTGCCGTAGTTCTTGATGATTTCCACGCGAGATGACAGGCTGACCAACAGGTCCTCTATGTCATAGGGAATGTCCTCACCGTCAGGAGCGATGAGAGTACCCCTCTCTCGGCGGAAATTGGCAACAGCGGCGCTCGCAATGGGAGTACCCTCTGAAAATTTGCCTAAAAACAGGACAAGAGAAGCAAGTAATGAAAAGACATGTGAGATAACCCAGAGAAATATGCTGGATAAGGAAAAGGAACTTACGTAAAATGTGGCTGTGGATCCGGGTCAATTCATTGATGCAATTGTCGCGTCTTTGGCGGAGCTGCACCAGTTCAGCGTTCGCCGACTCGAGTTTGACGTCGGCCTTCTGGAGAAGTTCGCGGTCCTTAGCAATTTGGAGATTGAGGCGCTCGCGCTCTTCGGTGTAGTCCTGGCCAGCCTTTTCAAGCTCGGTTTGGTGCTGCGCCTTCATCTTCTTCATTTCTGCCTTTAACTTGGCAATCTCGTCATTCTTGGTAGACAAAACAAGAATTTACTTGAAATAGCAATAATGCTACTAGGTAGGTATGGTGGACACAAATGGTAAAGGTTTTGGTTTAAGGGAGTGGATGCACGAGAAGAATTCCCTCTCAGTACAGGTTTTTGGCTAGAAAGGCTGGGTAGCAAGTACAAGAGTTGAAGGAAACAACCAAACATACAAATGATAAAGACAAACATGCAATCTTCCTTGGAAGCACAAAAGATCTTAACTAGAGAATACTAGACTTATGAGCAAATCAAGAAAGAAAGAAGATGAAATTATTTTTCTTTAGAATACTTCTATCTTTTTCTTTTCAACTCTCAAAAAGGTGTTGCTACTGACCGAGCCAGGTTTGCCAAAACCAACTAAATTAACTCCATGATCCCAAAGTGATACCAATACTAACAACAAGATCAATCATATAACCACGAATTGAAAACTATCATAAGCTATGCAAAAGAGTGAATGATAGAACTTCTCATTAATATTCCATAACGGCAACTCACACCAAAGGATACATATCTAACGAGAGAGGGGACACTTCCATAATGCAAACCATACTACAAAATAACTCCTCTATTCATGATATGACTCTACTAATAAGGTAAAAAGATAGAAGATAGTGATGTGATACCGCGGCACTCCCCCAAGCTTGGAACAAGCCAAGGGGATGCCAAACCTGATGACGAATTACTCCTTTGGTGGTGGTGGTATCCTCTCGATGAGCCCCTTGATCAGTTTCCCCAAGTCCTCAATCTCAAAGGTGAGATTGCGAATCAATTCCGAGTTATGCTCAATATGGCCCATAATCATCTCAGTTTGTGGATTCCAGCTCTTGTGATTCTTTTTCCATTCTTCCCACTTGGAGTCTTCTTTTCCTGCATGGTTATGAGCAAAGGTATGGAAGGTACTCTTGGTGTTCGGAGAAGGTGTCCTTGGTGCTAAACAGTGACGAGGAGCTTTCCCCCCAGTCTGCATCCATGCAGTCCTTCTGATCCTGGCAGGGTTGGCCACCACTCCAATGCTTGCAATGGTAGTGCTGGTGTGCTTTTCCTCCTCTTCACCTAAACTCTTGATCTCCTTCTCCTTCCCGGGGTCTTGGAGGTCTTCCTCCATAGGTTCCTTCCCTTTATCCTTGGCAGACACCATTGTGCTTCTAAACCATCAAAGAGTATGTCCTGGCAGAAACAGATCGAAACAAAAACACGACGAAAACACGATATACGGACCTCGGGGGATCCGGGGGGTTATATATTACGAAGTTTCATATCAAAAGGAAGGTACTGAGAGAAAATGAGTCGGAGGCAGAGTCCGGACTGGACTCACCACCTGGTGGCACGACCAGGGGTGGGCCCGCGCCATGGGGTGGTGTGGGCCACCCTGGCTCCGGTTCCGTCCCTTTTTCGCTTCATAGCTTTCCTTATTGACTGAAAACTGCAACAATATAGTTGGATTGTATTTTCGCGGAACTTTTCTTACCAGAACTGTTACCTAGTTGGAAACGGACTCTACAGGTCTCTGAATTTAGTATTGAGTGGATCCTTCCGGAGTCATCACTTGAATATCATCGATATCTTCATCTTCATATACTTATTACTCGAGTCATACAACCTTTCTCTTCCTTGTTACACCATTATCTCCACTTCCTGGAAATTTCTTTCACACAAAACTTCACACCGTTCTTATTAGCAACATTAGTATAAGTGAAGTGATAAAACCTTTTGAGTCCAACTTCAACTGAAAACCATCAAAACGTAAGCTACTGTAGCAACTCCTTCTGAAAACCCAAAAATAATTCAAAAAGGAAATCGAATAAAGAAGCAAATGCAAGATTGGCAAAATCTGTCAAAACAGACCAGCAGGTAAAGATCAATTTTTTCGAAAATCTATGTTGCTCAAATCAAAAAGTGCAAAACTAACGAAAGTTAAATAACAACCTGAGGCAGAAGCACAAAAAATTACAGCTTAATCCGACATACAGGGATCTCTCACGAATTTTTACGGTGAAGCATAAAAATCTGTTTCGGGACAGCAACTTCCCCAACTCTTACTTCTCTCTCATTAGGGCATGTTTAATGGGAGCCTCTTAGACAGACGCTTAGGCGAGCCAAAAAATAGCACAAAATCCATTTATCACCTAAACGCCTCACCTCGCAACGGAGAGTGCTAAAATCAGCCGCTTAGCTAAACAAAGAAGAAGAAAAACGAAGCTAGCGTCCCAATCCTCCCAACGCTAGGCATTTGTGGTCGTCACCGACAGGCCTACCGATCCTCACTCCCCATCTACTGCACTCATTCTCATCCACTGCGACCGCCGCCTGAGATCTTCATCCTCGCCGCCGCCATCAACTATCTTCATCCTCTCTGATGCCGTACGATTTCGGTGCTACCTGCAGTTCAGGTCAGATTTTTTCGCCGATTCCAGTCCAGTCCAGGAAGGGGATAAACCAGCTGTCCTCCTCGCCGATTCCATCATGTGTTTCAGCTCGCTGGAGATGGGAGTAGGGCAGAAGATGCGGCCGCTGGTGGGCAACGTCTGATTCAGCTAGCTGGAGACGGGGGTGCGAGCTAGAGACGTCCGCAGCGGCGATTCGAACTATTCAGCTAGCTGGGGACTCGAACGATTCAGCTGGAGACGTCCGCGGCGGCGATTCGAGCTGTTTTCAATCACGCAACACAAATCTGTTAGTTCCTTTTTTGAGATAGAATATGTATATTGAGCTAGGAATTCCTGAAATTGAGCTGGATTTGGTTAAATTGTTGACTCGTACGACTCTCCAACTGTACTATTCCAAGCGTTTGGGCTAGCGCCCACCGCTTGTTGTCGCAGGATCGTTCAGAAAAAAAACTAAATTCCCGACGCTTCTTGTTCCGTCGGCGCTAGGAAAAATTTCGGGATGGAAACAGAATTGACCGATACGGCCAGAAAATATCGGTTAGCGTTCACTCTAAATGTCCCCGTTGTATGTGCCCTTACAGGCTGATCTTGACGCAAAAACCAAATAAAACGGATAAGGAGCGGTTATTACCGAAGTAATAACTTCCAAGACTCAAAGAAACAAAAACAAACTGAAAGCAAAAACAAATTGGGTTGTCTCCCATAAAGCTCTTTCTTTATAGCCATTAAGATGGGCATGATAATTTTGAATAAGCTCTCATAGGGATATAAATTGAAGCGAAAGAGAGCATTAAGAAGCAAAAACACACACACATTTAAGTCTAACCCACTTCCTATGCAACGGAATTTTATAGACAAACAAGTTATTGAAACCAAAAGCAACTTGCATAAAAAGGCAAAAGAAGTGCAACATAAAAAATTTCAGCATAAAACTGGGAAACTTGATATTATTGAGATGCATAAGAACACTTTTCCCTCTCTCATAGTAGCTTTCGGTATCATGTATAAACTTAACAATATAGCTATCACAAGGACTATCATAGCAATGATCACTTATTCTAACAAAAAACACAGGGATACTAGCTCTCATCACACAACTTTGTGAAACAATATTAGAGGTATCCTTACAAAGGATAGGGTGTTCCTCTTCCTCATACTTAGTGACAAAGTCTTTCACACTTGCTATTATAGGTTCATCAACCATTTGTTTATCAGGTTCAACAGCCTTATTCATACTTTCATTAACCACACTAGCTATCATAGAATGTTCCTTTACCTTAACTGAAAAAGGCATTTTCTCAATATAAGGTTCAGGTAAAACATGATTAGTAGTATAAACTTCAGTATTTCTTGCAGGAACGCTCTTAGCAACATCTTTATAAGGTTCGTGATACTTATTCCACTTCTTTTTAGGCACTTCAATATAAGAAGCAAAAGCCTTAAAATAAGAAGCAATAGCTTGAGAGTCTAGACCATAAGCATTTTTAATATTTTGAAAGTCATCAGTTCCCATAAAAGATTCAATGCATTCATAATCATAATTTATACCTGACTTTCTACCTTTGTCATTCTCCCAAACTTCAACATTGTCTTCAATACGATCTAGAAGGTCCCATTTAACTTCTTCTTCCATATGAGTGAATGATCCAGCACAAGAAGCATCTAATAAATCCTTATCATGTAGAGGGAGCCTTGCATAAAAGTTATTGATAATGATATTATTGGGGAGCTCATGAATGGGACATTTGAGCATTAGTAACTTCAATCTCCCCCAAGCTTGAGCTGTACTCTCTCCATCAAGAGGCCAAAAGTTGTATATTTGATTCCGATCTTTATGAATCTCACTAGGAGGATAAAACTTTGAGTAAAAGAGAGGCACTATTTCCTCCCATTCCAGAGCTTGACCATTCTTCAGCAGCTTATACCATTCCTCAGCTCTTCCTTTCAGTGATAATGAGAATAACTTCTTCTTAACTTGATTTGTAGTAATATATGCACACTTGAACAACCCGCATAATTCGTGTATAAAGAGCAAATGATCATCGGGATGGACAGTTCCATCCCCAACATAGTAGTTATCCATAACACGATCAATAATTCTTGTAGGTATTTTGAAAACATCTTTCTCAGCAGGTGGTGGCTTATCTACTACCTTAGCAGTGGTAGTAGCATTACCAAATAAGAAACTCAGCGAATTATCCATAACGAAAATAAAGCAACTAGCAGAAGTAAACAATACTCACAGTAGAAGGTTCCTTTACCATTTCCACTCTCCAATAGCGCTTCACTCCCCGGCAACGGCGCTAGAAAATAGTCTTGATGACCCACAAGTATAGGGGGTGTATCGCAGTATTTTCGATAAGTAAGAGTGTCGAACCCAACGAGGAGCAGAAGGTGCTGGCTAGTGGTATGGATCAGGAATTCTCTGCAAATACTTAGCAAACGGATTTTTAGGGGTTTTGATAAAGCAAGTAAACAAAGTACGAGTGAATAAAAGACAGTAGGAATAAATGAAGCAAGTGGCCCAATCCTTTATGCAGCAAAGGACAAGCCGGTTGTATTTCTATAGATGACCAAACGTTCTCGAGGACACATGGGAAGACTGTCAAGTGCTTTCGCTTCATATAGTCGATTAATCTTCTTTAGCTTGCTAAGTGTTGTGTGGGTGAACCTGTGCTAATGTACCGTCCCATCCAAGACTTAATACATACTTGTGATTAAACCCCCTTGCAAACATCCGTAAGTACAAGAAAGTAATTAAGGTAGAAACCTAACCACAGCTTTAAACTCTAAGACCCTTACGTCCCTTGTGCAATGGTTTCCTAACGGGGGTTCAGGTTTCTGTCACTCCGGCAACCCCTAAGATTAGTAGCCAAATACACAATGCATTCCCCTAGGCCCATATAGGTGAAGTGTCATGTAGTCGACGTTCACATGGCACCACTAGAAGAAGTACACCACAACTTAAATAACAATCTATTGAATCTTTCTCAACGCAACTCCACTACTAACAACAAGACTTCTCCCATGTCCTCAAGAACAAAATGAACTACTCACAAGACATCATATGGATCATGATCAGAGATGGAATAATGATGTATAACAATCTGAACATAAACAATAATCCAATGGTTCACTCAATAGCATCAACTACAAAGAGTAATCAACACCGGGAAAGTTTTCCCTATGAACTATAGCCAGATTCAACCAATTGTTACAGCAATATGGAGATGGTGATGTGGGTGATGATGGTGGTGATGATGATGATGATCCCGATGAAGTCCAGCTTGATGGTGGTGTTGATGGCGACGATCTCCCCTCTCCGGGAAGGAATTCCCCCGGCAGAAATCTGTCTGCCGGAGAGATCTTTCTCTCTCGGTGTTTTCTGCCCCGCAGAGGCGGTGGAATCTTTCTATCGTCGCTCCCCCAGTCTTAGGGTTTCGGGAGGAAGATATACGCCAGAGGGGAGAGGCTGGAGTGGGCCAGGGCGGCCACACCACTCCCTGGCGCGGCCTAGGCCTGCCCGCGCCATGGGGTGGTGTGGGCCCCCTGTGGCCCACCTCCGCTCCATCTTCTGGCATCTTGAGTCTTCTGGAAAAATAGAATTTTCCGTATATTTTCCCGGATTTTCTGATCTTCGCGAATTTTGCCTCCAAACAGCACATTTTCCATCAGAATCCTGACTGCAGCGGTCCATGCTCCAAAAGTCATCAACCATGCAAAAATAGATGAAATAACATAAGTATCACCTCTCAATACAAAATATATCAATGAATAATAGTGAATTAAGACATAGAATAGTGATGCAAAATGGACGTATCAGTATAGCATTTGCCCTGTAGAGAAAATTGATACTTGGGAAAAGCTTAAAAGAGAATTTGTATTTCGATTCTTTCCCAAGGTAAAAACTGCTAAAGTAAGAAGGGCAATTACAAACTTCAAGAACCGCCTAGGTGAAGGCTTGGTAAGGGCCTACAAAAGGTATAAGTCTTTACTTAATAAATGTCCCCATCATGATTTACCCAAATGGTACGTTTTGCATATTTTCTATGGAGGATTTAGTCAAGAAATTAAGCATGAGATTGGCACGAATTCCGGATGCTCTTTCATGGAGTTAGCTATAATTAAAGTTTGGGAACTTTTAGAATGAATTCACTGTAATAGAGAAACATGGGGATTTGATTTAGGAGGCGAAGGAGGGATAAAAGTTGA
Source organism: Avena sativa (assembly GCA_916181665.1). Classification (NCBI taxonomy): domain Eukaryota; kingdom Viridiplantae; phylum Streptophyta; class Magnoliopsida; order Poales; family Poaceae; genus Avena; species Avena sativa. The sequence continues at coordinate 427,618,192 of OV702290.1, forward strand.
ATTCGATTATCTCAATGCTTATAAAGACTCCGGTAAAGCAAAAGGAACTGCTAATGAACTGCAACTTGATGATGATATTATTTTGCAAATCCTTCAGTATTTTATAGAACATATTGAAGGTCCTAAGAAGGACTGACTTCATTACACTCTGACACCCGAGCCAGTTGTGGAGGATGATCCAATAATTACCGCCCATGTTGAACCATTAAAGGAGGTATCCCCATATGTTGAACCCTTTCCTTTTCCAAGGACGGCGAGAAAACATATGATGGCTCAGCAACTAGGGGATCAATGCAAAGAAGAAGAACTATTTCTCAAGGAGCTGGAAGAGGAGACACAAAGAAGGAAAACTGAAGAAGTAAGTGTACAAGAGGCAGAGGCATCAACACAGGAAGATATTTAACCATGTTTGCACACTGCAACATAATTGAGCTAGATACTGAAGCTTCGCAATTCGTCGAAGGAAAGGTATAAGCTAAAGAAGTTGGTAAACCTATTCTCCCTTGTACCTTCGGAGGAACTTCCTATTATGGCCTTTGTGACATAGGGACAGTTGTTAACGTGATCCCTTTTAACTTTTATTTAAAAATTCAAAAAGAATTAGCACCAACCGAACTAGAAGATACAGACATGACTATAATGCTTGCATATAAAACCCTTAGAGTCCCCATGGGAATAATTAGAGATGTTCCAATTTGTGTTGGACCATACAAATACCCCATTGATTTTGTGCTTATTGATATGCCTACCGATGTTTTTTGTCCTATCATTTTTGGAAGAACTTTTCTAAATACCGCAGGAGTAAACATAGATTGCAAGAGACAAACTATGTCCCTCAAGTTTGGTGAAGAGAAAATGGATTTTCATTTCTCCAAATTTGACCATAAGCCGACTATTGAAGAATTAGACGATGATGAGTACGAACGTGAGGAAGAAGGTAATATCATCAATTTAGCCTCAATAGTCATTGAGACTCGTGATGATGATTTAGCAAGAAGCTTAGTCAATAATAATAATATCCTCCAAGACATATAAAAAGCTGAAATGGATGATATCTTGACTCCACACCTGAGGTGGATGCCGAGATTAATCAAAAATATGAAGAACCCATAAGGAAAGGAGATTAGGATCCTCCCCTCCAATCCTTAAGACATTACCAAAGGAACTAAAATATAGGTTTCTTGATGAGACCAATAAATTTCCTGTTATTATAAGTTCTAACCTTGCAGAGAAAGAGGAGGAAAATTTAATGAAGCTTCTCCGCATGCATCGAAATGCTCTTGGGTATTCGATGGGTGACTTGAAGGGGATTGGTCCTTTGATAGCCACCCATAGAATATTCATGGAAGAAGAAGCTCAGCCGATCGCAGATGTTCAATGACGTCTTAAACCTCACATGAAAGAGGAGGTAAGAAAAGAAATAATATGTTTGTTAGATGCAGGCATCATATTTCATGTAGAAGAGAGTGAATGGGTAAGTCATGTTCATTGTGTTCCTAAGAAAGGTGGATTTACGGTTGTCGAAAATGAACATAATAAAATGGTACCTATTGGAACTGTTGTTGGCCATAATATGTGCATTGACTATAGAAAACTTAATAAGGAAACTCAGAAGGACCATTACCCTTTACTGTTTATAGATCAAACTTTAGAAAGGCTTGCTATGTATTCTCATTTTTTGTTACTTAGACGGCTATTCCAGTTTTTCCCAAATTGATGTTCACCATGATGACCAACTTAAGACTACTTTTATTTGTCCTTATGGCCTTTATGCTTATCTCATTATGCCTTTCGGTCTTTGCAATGCTCCTGCCACTTTTCAAAGATGCATGACTGCTATATTTGCTGATTATGTTGAAAGTATTATGGAAGTATTCATGGATGACTTCTCTATTTATGGAACTTCCTTTAATCATTGTCTCCATAATCTTCATAAAGTTTTGTAGAGATGTGAAGACACTAACTTAGTCTTGAACTAGGAAAATGTCATTTTATGGTTCAAGAAGGCATAGTGCTTGGTCACAAAGTCTAAGGTAAGGGTATAGAAGTTGATAAAGCAAAAATTGAAGCAATAGAAAGGTTACCCCCTCCTCGAGACATAAAAGGTATAAGAAGTTTCCTAGGTCATGTTGGATTTTATAGAAGGTTCATTAAAAAACTTTCGAAAACTGCTAGACCTTTAACTAACCTTCTTCAAAAGAATGTTTGTTTTAATTTTGATGAAAAGTGCCTCGCTTCTTTCAACATATTAAAACAAGCTCTTCTTGAGGCTCCCGCTATTAAACCACCTAACTGGAAGAAACCTTTCAAGCTATTTTGTGAGGCGAGTCATGAAGCTGTAGGAGCAATTATGTGCCAGTATGATGGTGATGATCTTAATATCCTTCATCATGCTAGTCGCACCTAAAACGGGGCCCAAAAGAATTACCCTATGGCATAAAAAGAATTTTTGGAAGTGGTTTTCTCCTGTGACAAGTTTAGATCTTATATCATGGACTCTAAAGTAAGAGTACACACTGATCGTGTTGTCTTAAAGGAAATCCTAGAAAGGACTAACATTAAGCCAAGGATGATCTGTTGGACTTTACTTTTGCAAGAATTTGATTTACAGATTCTACAAAGGAGGGAAGAGATGGAGTAAACACCCATGGACATTCAAGAAACTGCTCATCCTAAGGAGGTGTCATCCATGTATATACCTGTGGGAACGACACTACCAAAAAGGAAGTTCTCTATTTCTTCTTGCAATGGTTTTGGTGATTTTCTACAACCAACTTTGTTCGAAGAGAAGAATAAAAAGGTACTCAAATGAACTCATGTTCCCTCGATGATCAAAGCGTATGAAATCCTGAACTCATCTTTGTTCTGGATGATTTTCTGATGTTTCTTTTTGGATACATGTATTCCCTTCGTTTTTCTGAGTTCATTGCCAGTCTTACGAGGTCGGTACATATGGAAGGTATGGCCGGATCAGCCCATACCGTTGGTTGTTAACCCACGGGTTCCCTCATCTTGTTTTTGCAAAACTGGTACGACCACGCGGTATGGGTGTAACCCCCCTTACAGCTGGTCGTTATCGGTTCTATGCTTTTCTTCTATTCTTTGTTCATTTTGTGTCAAAAAAACTGAAGTCGTAAAGTTAGTACGGACGGAACCCACCCGTACCACTTAGTCGGTTTACTATTTACTGACTTCAATACGTCGTGTTTTTGGAAATGACCCGGTATGGGCGCGCCGTACGGGTGTCCACCCGTACCAGCTGGTCATTACGACCACAATTTCCTTCTTTTGCACTTATTTGTTTCCATACTTGTTAGGATTCTTTTCTTGGGCGACCCTTTTCCTTCCAATATGAGTTTCTCCCTGCTTCTGACCCTTAATAATCCTCTTTAGAGGTCCTCCTCTCTCTTATATGAACATATCTAATCTACTTGATGCACTACTAAGTTCAAGGCAAAGGAAAGCCCCTTAACCTCATGGCTCCATCGTGGGATAGCTTCAAGACCTCCTCCATTGAAGCTTATGATCATGAAGCTCAAGGCCTAAGCCCAAAGAACAAGCGGTACACCTATGATTTCGATGATGATCGAGGAGTTCAAGACCTTCATGGAGCAATCAAAGAGGGGATGGAAGCAGCCAGATTACCTAGATATGGTGAAGCCTTAAGATGAGGAAGAAGCCAAGAAATCTCATGGTAAGGGGTGCACAGAGTCACTAAAGTTCATCACCGTCAACTACTCCTCACCAAAGCGTAAGAAAGTTAACCGTCCCGATGCAGGAACTTATCAGGAGACTATGGCACATACCTCAACAACAAAGAAGATCACCATGAACGCGCACATGAGTGTGAAGCCGCAAGAGGATTGGGGGTTCAACCTTCTGGACATGCCAGTCGGTGCACACATCCCAGACACTGAACACCGTCTTCACAATATAGAGAAGTACCAGAAAGAAGAAGAGCTCATCTACATGGAGATCATGCGCAAGCGTCTTTTGGATCTTGAAGGTAAGAAGGAACTTAATGACGTGATGAGCAAGGTCGCTGATGGGATGTTCCTCTTGCATTCAGATCTATAGAAGTGTCTTTGACGCATATCCGCCCTGGAAGAGACAAACAAGCAGCTTCGTGCAGCCATCTCCAACAAAACTACTTCACCATGATAGACGCAACGGTACCAAATAATCGCAAGGGATTATTTGATCCACCCTTCTTGATTCCAAGCTTGGGGGATCTGTGAGAGCCTTGTAATCTATCTAATAGCTTTTAGCATGTTTACTTTTCCACATGCTTGATTAAACTTTAATTTTATAATTTTCATTAGTTGCATTAACTTCGAGGTCCCTTTGTTCAAGAGAAGAACTATATCCGTTGAGTTGTGAGACTTTATGATAATTGAAGTTGTGTTTTATTCATGATTATTATATTAGATGATTGAAATAGGTTGAGTGTTATGATACTTGTACAACTGTCATGATTTTAGGGACTTCCACACCAATGAAAGCATTGATTAAGTTATGAGAAGAAGAATTCTGGTAGCATATTATAATTAAGAGTTTTTAAAAGCCATTGAAGTAGTGAGCATGATCAAATAGCTGTACTGAAAGAAAAAGAGGAAGGGGACCAAGTAAAAATATAGACATATATTTATTTAAAGAAAAAGAAGAGAGCAGCTATCAAAAGAATCAAACGTAGAAGAAAGAGAATGATCATGAATCTTCATTACTAAACTTAGTGCTCTATATCTCTAAACTTTGTGATTATATGATATGTTGAATCACTAGCAGCTTCTTATGATTTCATTAATACTAGAAAAGGTGTGGAAGCCTCTAAGTTATGTAATGTGTAAGGGTATGGTAATACCCCTGAAGTATCTCTACATCCGATGATGTATTCCTGTTTCAATTTCTGCCTCATTTATTGTAATGACTCGTGTCTCATGAACATGATGATCTTGTCCATAAGCCACCATCTTGCTCGAGGACGAGAAAGAGCCTAGCTCGGGGGGAGTTGATGAGTCCAAAATTGAAGCATATTTACCTTTTGTTTTTGCATAAATAGAGTAGGGATCTTTGTATTTCACTATGTTTGCACACACCATTTTGTTATTGTTTTAACAGGATCCCAAATTATTGAGTCTTATATGAACATATCAATTGGAACTGTCATATTGTGTAATTATATGATATTTCTAAGTGATAAAAGTCATTTTATGGATTTACCTTCACACTTGGGAGAATACCAAGCGAGGAGGAGGAATCAGTACCAATAACGACCGGTGGTATAGGCAGAGCCCGCCCGTACCTTCAACCAGTACCATGTGCCATCACGATCGCCTCATCAAGTACTTTCTCCTAGAAAAGACGAGAGGGAGATCTGACATTCATGGCCACCAGAAACCTCGAAAAACTGCATCTGAAAGGGATCTGAAGGAGGAACTTGGCTGGGGAAAAGTCCCGGTTGCTTCACAGATCATTGGAGGACAACACATCATCCCCTTCATCATAAACCCCCATCTCTCATCTATTAGATCTTGTTGTAATTCCAGATTCAATTGTGGTTTGCATTAGATCTATGTCCGTACATTAATCCATTCATTTGATTATGATAATGTTGTTGATTGCTTCCATGTGTGAGTAGTTCCTTTGTTCTTGGGGAGATGGAGAAACCCTAGCACCATTATGAATTTTTAATAAAGATGATATATTCTTGTGTCCATATGACTTGCCTATCTATGATAGAATTATGTTTTGTGTTTGATATCTCTCTTTAGATGGTATGTGTGGTTGGCCACATATCATTTTCCCTTGGGACTAAAGGGAGGGACAAATCCTTTGGGCGTGTCTTGGGATCATACCCGGAATGTCCCCGTGACAGATTGATAGAGGCTCGTAACCTACACTGTCAAATGAGGATAAAAGAGGGACTCCCTAAGCTAATTACGATATGCATGGGGAAACCCTTATTTGCGGTGGTTTGTATGGGTGACTACTCTCAGACATCGCAGTGGTTATTTAGAGGTGACCTCACTCTTGGCTCAACAAAGTTACGTCCTACGAGCCTTGTAGTGAACATCTTATTACAGAGCTCTCTCCACACATCTCATGATACAAGAAGTATGTTATATTGATTACAAATAACAATAATACTATGCTAGTGGTGTATCCTACATCCCCGAGAACGTTTAATCCCTATTGAGTTCAACCACGTGTTCATACAAACTTGTTACTTGTTTCCTTTTACTTGTTTCAATTACTTTTCTTCAAACAACCATAAACCTTTCAAACACCTTTTACTTGAGATCAAAGGAAGCTTATAAGTATCCTTTGGTAGATAGTAGCAAGGGGGCATAAAGACCTTTACCAATAGCTCTATGTGGGTTTGATATCTTTACTTCGAAACTCGCTACAATTGATCTATGCACTTGCAGTCATCAATGTAGGTCATTGTCTTATTCACAGGCATTTGGCCAATGATTAAAGTGTGGAACTATCTGTGTCCATGGGATAATGTGCATATAGCATGTGTTCTATATAAACACATATATATGTTGTGCATGCTTCTTGCTATATGTTCGATTATCTCATTGATTTATGTGTGCTTTGTTAGTATGAGGCTCAAATTAATGTTTTTCATAGCTATGTTAGTGCTAAGGAATAATCTTATGATTTTCACTGTTTACAACTGGTCAATGATGAAAATGTGGCACTTTGACTGTTGATGGGATGATAGGCATCTACTTACTGTCTTTGCATGGCCACTATGGTTATACATGCTCCTTGGTATATACAGATTCATCTCATTGGATGATGCTTGTAGTTGTGACCAAACCATATGCTTTTAAATTTTATTTTTGTAGTTCACTAATTATAATTTGATTCTTCTAGTTAGCAAGTCTCCAAATGGCTGCACTATCAAGGGAAGAATTAGAAAGAGGGCATGTAGAAACTGTGAATACTGCAAAATGGAAGGGCTGATGCAGAAGGAGCCTACTGTACAACATAGCATCGAAATGCATGTTTTAAATTTGTTGCTACTGACTCTAAGATAGTAGTTAAACCTACTGTACAACATCAAAACAAAACAATCTAATTACTGCAATGTCCATTTAGGTTTCTAAAACCAACGCTGGCTTAATCGATGTCACATCCGATGATGATGATTATGATGTGAAGCAACCTATAGTCAAGATACCTAAGAAAGCGAGGTTTAGAGCATCTGAGGATGATGTGAAGAAACATGTAGTCAAGAGACCTAAGAAAGCAAGGTTTAGAGCATCTGATGATGATGTGAAGCAACCTGTAGTCAAGAGACCTAAGAAAGCGAGGTTTAGAGCATCTGATGATGATGTGATGCAACTAGTTAAGAGACCTAAGAAAGCGAGGTTCAGAGCACTTGATGTTATTGTTAGAATCGCCAAAGCTAAGAAAACTATGATCCCAACTCAGGTGTTTAAATTATAATACATTTAATGTATATATATACAGTCTATTCCTTTTGAGAGTATAGTTCCATATATCATTTAGACATTCATCATTTTTTCCTAACAGGATCTGGCGTCGTGTCTAGTATGCAAGAGCAATTGCGAATCCAGGTTGTCATCGGGCATGTCCTTTTTTATCTACTTTTTAGAGTCAAAGGGGTTCCAGAACTCAGTGTTAAGTGGTAACAAGCAATTTTCTTTCAAACTACACTGTAAGTCTGTAACCGTTTGTTTAATGTCTGATTCTTTTTTTTGTGCACAGACTATGCCATGCAATTCAAGGTTCATGTTCAATCTAGCCACAACTGAATGTGAGAGTGTGCCCTTCAAGGTGCTTGGGCAAGATTGACCTCGAGAAAAGAAAGAACATGACTATCATGGGAGGTGAAGGATGGAAGCAATTCATTACACAAAACGATCTTATCGAGGAAGAAATGTTATGTTTTTCTTTGATAGGACCCGTGCCGAGGATAACTATTCTCTATATCTCTGTTCTTAGTGGCGATGAAGACGTGTATGAATCTACGGTGAATAACCTAGGATAGACCTGAAAATGCTAGCAAATAACCTAGGATGAATATAGGATTCACTCTCCCCTATATTTTTCATTGTCGGCGGCTCCCATGTGCTGCAACACATGTTCAAAGAACTCTCTCTGTCTACAATGCGCTACTAGTATCTTGTAGAAAGGGTAAGGCCTATGTGTACGTTCCAGACTTAAGCCATAAATTACCATTGTTGGTTCCTCTTCCCAGGCTTGAACCTCATGATTGTATAGTCTGATATAATTCCTATAGTATATGCAACTGGATTTGACTGTGGGGTGTAACCTGGTGTCAATGAAGATAGACCGATGGTGAAGAGGGCACGACTTCCAATGTCACCGTCGGCATCGAGAGAGCGGTTCTCCGTGTCCACCCGGTACAACACTGGTTGACCTTTGGCGAAATCCCCGTTCAACACAAGAAGCATATCACCATCTGACTCCACACAGGTAAAAACTGTAGGTTCCGCGTATCTGTTCAAAGACTAGGGATACAATTATTTTGGCCATCGTGACAGTGCTTGTGTGCTGCTCTAACTGGATGTTGGTCGACATGATGTCTCCATTCTCAAGTAATGCATATACTTCCCCTCGGAATGCTGTCATGTAGATCAGAATCACATCGAGTGGTGGAGAATACATTTCTTCTCCAAATGGTTCATTGATTTGCCCCATTGGGGTGCTCTCATCGGCCCATCCAATAATATCGGGATAATTTATGCAAACGAACACCATCGCCAGGAACTTTGTCACGATGACAGATTACAGAATATCAGATGGTATGTGTGCTTGAAACTCAGTCTTAGACTTAAGAGTGATTGGGTTCAGAAGCCGAATCTTGTATGGCTCAACCCTCTGAGCAAGCACTATGATGCCACGAGAAACACAACGAATTAGAATCTTTGGAAGAAGAGGACAGTTAGCACTAAGATGTTTACAATCGAAAATACAAACAAATGAATGCTATATATATCGGATGTGAATGTGAACTTGCGATGGACGTCCATTATATTCGTCATGAAGCAACAACCAGGGGAGAGGTTGAGGAAGGTGAAGTCACCGACATCAGGAAGTGTGTGATCTATCATGATCCAGTTGTTAAGATGGAATTCGGGCTCTTTTAAAGTGCAGCGCCAATCGGTGCAGACTTCCTGACAAGCAGCATAGGTGTCGATGTACTCCTCTTTATCTAGCAAATAGTCGGCGATCTTGCGAAGTGGGTCGGTCGGGATATCGGACCAGTTCCTCTTCGTCCGGCTGCTGGCCATGGCTTACGTGGGAATGGTTCCTATTGATCGAGGAAGAAAGAAGAACAGGAAGACAAGGAGAAGAAGAAGAGGAGAAGAGACGAGGGAGACGAAGCGGAACTGCCATTGCGAGGATACAAGGTGACGAGGGAGAATAAGCGGAACTGCCACTGCAAGTTTGGATCAATGGGCTTTTTTTGGAACTAGCGCGTGAACTAGCCATACACTACATGCAAGTTTGGATCAAACAGACTGACATGTGGGATCATCCAAAAAACCACCCCCGGATTTCATGAAGTGCTACCATGCATACTGTGCTGGCAGGTGGGGTTAGTTCACGGATGACGTGGTCGTGGGAAAAAATGATTCAAACATGCGGTGCGATGATATCCATGATGATTATACGCGAGATGAATTGGCTAACTGGGTTTCAGGGCCAGGGACGAAATCCATGGCGATTTCACCATGACAAAATCCAGAAACGTCATGAATGACCGAGCCGGAGGCCCTTCGAGCCCTTCTGACGAAAAAAACTAGATAGTCACGGATCCGTGATGTTTTTAGGTACCATCATGAAAAAAACGTCATGGATCGTCCGGATTCTTCTGGTGTGGGTGCCCGCCTACCTCCACTCTCACGCTCCCATTGGTGATTATCTGGCCATGGACAGCGATGACGCCTCTCTATTGACCCCTCCCTACTCCACCACCGGTGTCGCCGCTGCCAGAGATGCCGCAAACCCTAGTGCCCCCTCCCAAAACCCTAGCACTTCCTGAGATGTCGCAAACCCTAGCGCCCCTCTTCAATGCTCTGTGGCCATCGACCATGTAGCGTGTCGTCCTGTCGCAAGCATCCGTCCCCAAGCCTCTCAAATGGCTAGCAACTACAACGGTCGCCGGTGGAAGCACTGTGAAGAACGGGAAGGTCTTCGGTGTCAACACGGGCGCGGGCAGGGTGGGCAAGTGTGTTGCCGCGTGTCGGGCACAGGCACCCCAATTCCAGCCACCACCGCTGCAATTCTAGGGACCGCCTCCCCAATCTTTCGTGCCGCCGTACGCGCGCCAAATGTTTGACCAAAGGACTCAAAGGTATGCAATGGACCATTTTTTCCATGGACATGAATAGAATTTGACGTGTGATTGTGTTCGTACATATGTAGTGCCGATGACAAGACTTTCATGGCTCATATGAATGTTAGTTCATGTCATTCACAAGAATATTGGTCTCAATATGGTGCGACTCAACCTCAAGAACAGGAGGATTTAGACGAGGATGGTGAAGGTTTGATGGATGCATCAAAGGGTAGAGCGGCGAACCACACAACAGAAGAAGACCAACTACTATGCAAGGCTTGATGCAATATTGGCATGGATCCAACGGTTGGTGCCTGATGGGGGAATACCAATCGGGGTATACCCACGAAGCGGAGTCGCCATCTGGATCGAGCAGACTAAAGCCTAGCCTAGGATGGATCGATGGGCTAAATACAGCGAGTGGCGCATACTGGATGCAGGCAACTCGCTGATTGGAGGCCCAAAATGGCGATTCCAATACGTATCCCACCAAACCACTTGTAAACCCTAACTGGCTGCATATATAAAGCTACTAGGGGCACCCCCATGGGATACGTAATATTTTACATAGTCTCTCCCTCCACCCACGGCGGCTCCATGTAAACCAATCGATTATCATATACTAGATTGACAACAGGACATAGTGATCCTCCACCCGAGGGGACGTGAACCTAGGTACATCGTGTGCCAATCTCTCTCCTGGATTCTCCTGTGTCACCTTTCCCTCCTCTACATAAGCTACCCAGTAGAATTTGCCGTGTCAATACCACAACATCATCGATCGATCAAGAGAGACTTATTGGGTGCGCATCAAGGAGTTCTTTGATGGTGAGAATGCTAGTGGCATTGAGCGCAACAAGATGTCTCTCTGTTCTCGTTGGTCAGTCATCAATGCCGATTGACAAAAATGGGTGAGCCGTGGATGACATCAATCCAAGTGGCACCGACAAGAAGGATAGAGTAAGTTGTGTTTTGTTGATGTTAGATATGTCAAATGTGTGATTGCTTTGTGGATAATTTGTGCCTATGGAGGCATGGGAGCACCAACAGGTGGATTCATGGCCTCTGTGGTTGCTCCATCGAGTGTTGCATATGGAGATTCTACGGGTAATGTCAACACCGTCCAAGTCTGAAATGGAGAAGAAAACAACCCGAAACCAAGCAATGAAGATAGCATTGACATGAAAAGTGTTGATGATTGATGGAGTTTATAATTAATCATGGTTGTGTTAAACTTGATTGTGTTTTCTGATGAATTTAACTATGCCATGAATTGTAGTAATTTCGGTTGATTTATTCGTATGTGTTTTGATCTTCTATTTTGGAGATGGATGTATACTTTGTGTTTGCAGCACCGCGTGCATACTGTATTTTCCAGCGTCCAGTGGAGCACAATTTTGCCGTATTAATTAAAAGCTAGGTGGTATCATCTTTTTAGCTAGGTGGTATTAATTAAAAGCTTAAGCATGGTGTTGTACGAGCATTTTGAGACCACTCGCGGGATTTTTGCTGATCTTGGCCTGGCCACACGTTTGGTTTCTTCGGTTCTAGGGTGCACGGCGTGTTTCTTTTACTGCTAACTGGTGGCCCGTGGTCTGTGGAGCGTATTTGTCAGTGCCTGTATCTATTTGGTCGACTTGTGTTTCTTTGTTTTTTAGGGGTGGGGAGTGTTTTCCGTGGCTCTCTCTCTGTTGCTTTGACCGGTAAGTTTCCTATTGATCCACGAACCTCGTCGCTACCGTATGTACCTCCCGCGCGTCGGCCTCCGCCTACCCCCAGATCTTGCGCGTCGCTGGCAGATCCCCGCGGTGGCCCGCCACCCACACCAACCACCTGCGCACCACCGGCATGCCCCGCCTTCCAACCTCCTGAGCATCATCCGCTGCCCTTCCCCACCTGATCCGCATGTGTGAAGGACATCCATTCCCTCCCAACAACCTGCGTTGGCTGCTGCCCTCCTCCAACTTCCTACACCCCGCCCATCACTGCCTCCCAAGCTCCTTCATCCCCGACGGTGGTCGTTCGAGTGCGAGCATGCCATTTCAGAAGTGACTGTGTGAGTTCCACGACGCGTAGTTCCTTGATGTGAAGGCCGTGATGGTGCTCGGGACGCTCACCGTCGTGCTCCTCGTGGACGACGACACCGCACTCAGTGTGGAAGGCGTGAGGAGACCGACCTCCGGACTATAAGCACACCGCTCCTGGACTCCCCTCGAAATGCTCCACGCGCACTGCCCCACCGATGATGCTCGCTCGAGGTCCCAGTTGCCATCACGCCTCCGCTCCAAATCCTCCGCGGCCATCCTCCTTGCGCGAGGTCACCACCAGGCCCACAAACATCGCGCAACCTCCAAGGCTCCAACACATCCCATGTCGCACCAGGTGATTGATCCCTTTCCCTTCATCTAGATATTTTCCCTAGCATTTACTTTTTTACTTAGATATTTTTTGCTGGACCGAATGCAAAAGTATACCTCGAAACTCTCATTGACCTTATCTAGATAGCTATCGTTAGCTACGGAATCATGGCCAAGTGTTGGGGCCAAAGGCCAGGTTGGAGATTAATGAGCCAAAATGGTGCTGCAAAATTACCGGATTACAATCAGGTTATCTATGTTGAGGCCACGGAAATAATTCATATCCATCATGAAAGGAATAATTGATTTGTTCTGATTACCATGCCATTCATTGGTAGCTGACAAATATGTAAACTTGCATAAGTCTTTTCATATCATGGCATGTTTCTAATACATTATATGGGAACTTCACATCTGTAGAGTTATTTGTCATTTTAGAAACTTTGTCCCACTTATGGGTTTGAGATATTCAGTTTTCAACAACTCCTTAATCATCCTAAGAGATATTTTCTCCCCTGAATGTCTATTTTCTTATAACTTTGCTTAGGTTTACAGTACATAGTTTTCTTCAAGTTTTTGTTATATAGCTCTACAAGATGTTGCCAGCTTAGTTGTTTTGTGAGTGATATTACCTTCTTTTTATTGGGATTTGAGATATTTAGTTGTATTTAAACGTATCAAATGTTGATTCTTTCCAAAATGTCCCGTGGCTTCAACTCCTCCATCTGAATTATCCTGTGTCGCTGATTTCATTTGCAACTCGCTTTAGAATCGTCTGATTTGTTGGTCACCTTCGACATGGCTTGAGGCGATTCCTGCGTAGCAGCTTGAGATAATGGTCCCAGTTTACAATTGTATGTACAAGTATTGGGTGCCTTCATAGGAATTGTCAGCCTTATTTTTATGTATCATGTGCTAGTATTCATATTTTTTAGCCGAAGCTGGTGCATTTAGAAAAGATACCAGCAGGTTCTACCTTTTGCTGCCTGCTATATGCATGGATTAATAAGATGACATTTCATAGAGTGTATTCGATAGAATATCATTTCAAATATGGGTAATTGTATCGACCTTAAAAAGACTGCTGAATGTATGCTTCACCGTGAATAGTCAGAGGCTTGATCATTAACATGACGAAACCGCTATATATTCCAAGAAATAAGCACATGTAAAAAATAAGCACTTCCTTATGTTGGTGAGAAATACTTTCTTAGATTTAGATTGCAAGAATTTCTCAAAACCATAATGTATATGTAGCATCTTCAGTGATACTTGCGTTTTCGTGGTATTCTACTAGGAGACGATACCAATTGGCAGCGAGTGTTTCATGAGACATCTATTTGCATTTTTTTGTTCCATCTTTCAACATTTTTTTGTCATAATGTTTTAATTTTGTGGTGTTCAATATGATCTATTTCTATTTGATATATCTAGTTTTCCTTGCTTACGATATACGGTGTTGTTCATGAAGGACCACAATGCATCCTACAAAATGTTGAATTAAGAGATTGATTTATTGGCGATCTAGATGGGGTATTAACCAAGAATGGAGCTAAGATACTGCAGATTGCAATTTGTTATTTTACCATTTTCCCTACTGGGTCTTCCTGGTTGATAGGTACATTTGCAACTAATTTCATAAGGATGAATTTTATTGAAGCTCTAAAGTTGTATTTATAGATATTGTTTCAGGATTGTAGTCTGACCGGTGCAGAGCTTTTGGTTCTACTATTTCTTGTGTGACTGAAGGCATGTTGGGGGTTTTACATCGTTGTTTCTTAGATCTAGAGAAAATATTTTCTTGATGTTCCTTTGTTACTTATAGTGATATAACTGCTTATTCTTTCTTAAAATGTACATATGGACTGTCAATTTGTAACATTGACAGGGGCACCGTGCTTGCTAGATGATGGCCCAAATTATATCGAGCTCGTTAGGGAACCCCAAGAGGAAGGTATGATGAGCACAGCAGGAAGTTTTCCCTCAGTATGAAACCAAGGTTATCAATCCAGTAGGAGCAAGGAAACACCCCAAAGGTGTTGCTAGCTGAGCCTTGGCAGGGCGCTCTACCGGTGCCAGCAGTAATGTGGCGACCTGCACAACACAACCACAGAACTCTGTCCCCAACTTGCGATGAGGTTGTCAATCTCACCGGTTTTGCTAAAAACAAAGGATTAAATGTATCGAATGGAAGGAAGTAATAGTTTGCAGAAAGTAAACACAAAGCAGTAAACAGTTTGTAGATTATATGTAAAAGAAAAGGACCGGGATCCATAGTACACTAGAGGTGGCTCTCCTTAAGATAGATAACATGCTGGGTGAACAAATTACAGCAGGGAAATTGACAAACATCGAGAAAGCAATACATGCATATACTAATCATCTTGACTCCTTTGGAACTTGATTGGGCATTACAACATTATATATAGACCGCCATCCAACTGCATCTATGACTAATAATCCACCTTCAAGTTATCATCTGAACCCCCTCCAGTATTAAGTTGCAAGCAACAGATTATTGATTTACGAATTGCGTGTAAAGTAAATAATACGATTGTTCTATGAACAAAGGATTGTTGTTTTCTCCCTAGTAGCAACAGCACATCTAGTACCTTAGATATTTCTGTCACTTCCCCAAATTACCAGAGGCATGAACCCACTATCGAGCATAAATACTAACTCTTGGAGTTGCTAGCATCTACTTGGCCAAGATAGCTACTAACAAAGGAAAGCATGCAAGATCACAAATAACGAAGACATGATAGAATCAATAATCAATCTGAAATAGCATCTCAATATCCATCGGATCCCCGCAAACACAACATGCAGAATTACAAATAGATGATCTTGATCATGAACGGAGCTCACAAGATCTAGACATGAAAGCACAAAGGAGGAGAACCAGCCATCTAGCTACTACATGGACCCGTAGTCCAGAGATGAACTACTCATGCATCACACCGGAGGCTTGCATGATGATGAAGAAGGCCTCTAGGGTTAATTCCCCTCTCCGGCAGGGTGCCAGGAAGAGCTTCAGATCCCTCCCGGTCTAGGGATGGAGATGACGGCGGCTACAGACTCTTTCGTGGATTTTTGATTGGGTACTTAGGGTTTTCATCCCGAGGGCAATATATAGGCGGGAGGAGAGGCCGAGGGGGTGCCTAGGCTGGCCACACCACCCCCTGGCGTGGCCAGGCCTAGCCCGCGTGTCCAGGTGGTGTGGTGGCCCCCTGGCTCCTCTCCGTCTCGTATTCTGGCATCTGATGACTTCCGGAAAAATAGGCACTTTGGCTTTTGTCCCGTCCAATTCCGAGAATATTCATTTTATGACTTTCCTGGAACCAAAAACAGCAGAAAACAGTCAGCTGGCACTGTGGCTCTTGTTAATAGGTTAGTCCAAGAAATCATATGAAAAGTACTCCAGAGTGTGGACAAAACACAAGAAAGTGGATAAAACCAAGCATGGAACATCAAAAATTATAGATACATTTGCAATGTATCAACATCCCCAAGCTTAACTCCTGCTCGTCCTCGAGTAGGTAAGTGATAAAAAGAAAGAATGATTTTTGAGGTGACATGCACCATCAAAGACTTGATTAAAGTATTTGTAAAACATTCAAAGCTGGGATCATAGTACTTCAATCATAACATGAAAGACAAGGTTCTAGAAATAAGACAAAGAAACTATGATGCAACATGAAAAGGGCACAAACAAAAGATTCATGAATAACAATGCTTTGCAAGACGTTTGTTTGTTTCACATAAAGAAAACATAGCATAATAGTATTCAGCTTGTACCTCATAGAGTAGCAAATATAAATGCATAGGACACCTTCAAAGTTCATAAGAGTGACTAGATACAAATAGTTTAAAACAAGCAATATCAAGTTATGCATAAATCAACTAGTCTTGGGACAATGCACATAGAACTAAAAATGGCCACTATGCTCTCAAAGTAGGTGCATAAAGGTAGAAGGTGGAGACTCAATATAATGGTGGAAGAAAGGCCTTCATAGAAGGAAGCAGAGATTCAAGTTTCATAAAGAGCTTCCAAAAATTATGGTACTTATAGCTTTCAGCTCTCATTGCAAGCATCTTGAAGTGATTAAGGTTAAAGTGAACAAACTATGGTGTACATGCTTGACAAAGTATAAGTTAGAAATCTCATGTCCCTTGGATACGAGGGCCGCTCCTCATGCTACTCAAGTTTAGTTACCGGTAAGTTCTTGTCATCGTAAGTACATGTGTATCATAGAGAACCGCCAACGGGGTACCCCTTGCCCGATGATACGGAAGAATCCCCATATCAAAATGACAAGGCAAGCAGACAACGAGCATCTCAGCAATCTTCTTATTTACCATGGGAATATGGTGCTTTTTTCTCTCTTTCCTCTTTTCATAATCTCTCTTTTTTCTCTTTTCTTTTTTTCTCAATATAGGACTCTTTTTTATAAGAAGAATGCTTCATAGACAGCTCATTATGGTTACGCTGCAGGTTTCCACCATGTCAGCATGGATTAGACCAGCGGCCCAGGCGTTTCTCTAACACATATACATAACTCCATGGACTTACAAGCTCCCCTTTCATTTCACACCGACGACATCCATATACAAAAGAGCATGATATCAACTAGGTACAAGTACCATGTGCAATGTTGAAAGCGTTCCCCATGATAGCATGGTTCTGCTAATTCCCAACAAATAAGTGCAAGCATATACAACATAGACGACACAATGGTTCAAGTTTATTAAGGGCAAGAAAAGTAAAGTGTGCCATCAAGTTCGTGAGAGCTTTAATCACTAGTTTTCTCATAACAAGTTTAATTCGGAAGGTAAACAAAAACATGAATATACTTGGAATAGCATAAGCTAGTAGGTAGGGATGGTGGACTCTTTGGAATAACTTGGTTTAGGGAGTTGGATGCATGAGTGGAACTCATACTTGGTTGTGGAGGCTAGCAAAAGACTGGGAGCGACAAACTAAGAGAGCAATAATGGCCATAATCATGCAGAGCGACAAAACATCATTGATCAAAGCATAAAGTGATACTACAAGTTGAAAACTAAAGGATCATAAAGGCTATGGTGACTTGAGATAGTCATAACATGGTGTGAGCATGCGCCAAGTCAACCCAAATAAAGCATCAAAGGAGAATACCAATATACTATGTTTTAATATGCTAAAACAACACATGATTCATCCAAGGCACATTAAGCAATCTCAATAGTTTATAACAAGTCATGCTACAGCAAAGAATACTAAGAATAAAGCCAAAACAATATTAAGCATGGCATGACAAAGCATAGGCCACAGTCAAAAACAAGCTCTTTTTACCACTTAATCATGAACTTTCCTACTCTTTTCCAATGCAAACCAAATTATTTTAAAATCAATGTATGAAAGAGGGGGTCCAACTAATTTATTCAGCAAACTAAGAAACCAAAGCAAACGAAAAACCAAAACGAAAATGAAAAATAAGACGCTCCAAGAACAACACAACTGTGCATGAAATAATAAAAATGAAGCGTTTGGAAGAAACCTGGGATTTTTATTGATGAAGAGGGGGATGCCTTGGGCGGAAGGGCAATATATAGGCGGAATGAGAGGCTGAGGGGGTGCCTGGGCTGGCCACACCACCCCCTGGCGCGGCCAGGTGGTGTGGTGGCCCCCTGGCTCCTCTCCGTCTCGTATTCTGGCATCTGATGACTTCCGGAAAAATAGGCACTTTGGCTTTTGTCCCGTCCAATTCCGAGAATATTCATTTTCTGACTTTCTTGGAACCAAAAACAGCAGAAAACAGGCAGCTGGCACTGTGGCTCTTTTTAATAGGTTAGTCCAAGAAATCATATGAAAAGTACTCCAAAGTGTGGACAAAACACAAGAAAGTGGATAAAACCAAGCATGGAACATCAAAAACTATAGATACATTTGCAATGTATCACTAGACTAACAACATCAAATTTCTTTATTATTATGGATGAAGCTCTCATAGGTCATTGGAAATGTTTTTAAAGCTTCAACACGACACTATGTGATCACCTAAGAATAAATTTATCAATTATAAGAGGAGCTAAAACTATGATTCTTAACGCTGCTATAACCAACTCGCATCACTAAAATTTCTTCATTGTTTATCACCTACAATTATGTTTATGTGAGACTCTTTTTAGTTATGCATACAATAGTTTTATAGTGATATAGCTTGGTTAAGTATACAGATCACTGGTCGTGATGGTAAATTGCATTCTGCAAAAATTGATATTGAAGTTTAGCCAATATGGATGGATTTAATTATGTACAACATCAACTCCTAATTTAAAAGATAGGTTTCGTGCTATTGTGTATGCATTAATTATCATTCTCGTGCTAATCATTCTTACACATGCCACCTTCATATTACTGCTATTCTTTCACCAACTACAGATGTGGCTGATGAAACATATTTATATTTTGTTTATTGTGAAAGCGGTGATTGTAGTACAACTTATGCTCTTGATTTATTTTACCCAGTTGAGTTTCTTAATTCGACATATCGAAATAACTTCCCGTGACAACAACTTCACGGTGATCGGTTATTCCCTTCAGATGTCCTTGCCATCCCTAGGTTACTATCATTGTTTCCTTTTTGAGTTGTACTATCACTGTTTCTTATTTTGAGCTACACTATCACTGTTTCTTCTACAACTATCGTTCAATGGCACTTGCATGTGTAGGCAAAATTGATGAACTGTGGTTCGGAGTCAGCTACGACACTTGCATTGCCGAGGTACCTGCTCTCCTGCCCAATCAACTACATTTTGAGTCGAACAAGTTTTTTGTTCATGATCGAGTCACCATAAATAGTTACAATGCATGTTCTAAACTGTGATTAAAAGCCTAGATCCTGAACTTTTACATATAATTAATAAGCTTCTGAATGAAAGGAGAGATAACTAAAATTATTGCGAGAAGAAGGTAAACAATGGTTCATTCACTCCACCTTCTAGGCGGTGCTTACGTGGTATATTACCATAGGTAACTAGGGGAATTCCGTCAGCTTTTCATCGTTCTACACCTCCTTTTTTGGAAAATTTGTTAATCTCCATGATATCTACATATATGTGTGCTGGTGTTATTGATGATATCGTAAGAATTTCATATCTTAGTCATTTTTTCTCCTGGCAATGGTGATACTCTAATAGAAATTGGTTATAATTTTTGCTATATAATGGATTGCATTGATTAAAAATATTATAAGTAACCAATTTTTCAAAAGATCATGGATACTATCAGTTCTTCTCATGACATGAGTGTCATGGTGGACTATCTGTCCATTATTATATTATTTTTCAGCCTCAATTGCAAACGAGGGAAGAAATATACCTTACTAATGACTTCTTGTTTTGTATGTTCCTTTTGTTCATTTAAATTACTCTCATGAATTTTATCCACTCGAGCTTGCATACTCATCTCCATTAAGAGTGTTCTATACTTAGAAAGTGAAATGTTATGGATGGTAGCATAACAAAAGTGATTATGATTTGCATGGTGTTACAAGATGATTCGTGCTTAAGGGTTTAAAAGTAATTTAAATTTCATTTCTCTACTAGCATAGAGGTGTAGATAACGACTTCCAGTATTACTGTATTTTTGTGTACAAAGAGTGTTGCAGTGTTCATTTGAGTACTAGAACAGAGGTGCAACTATGTCTCCAGCATTCATGTATATTTGGACAACATTTTTTTTGAGAGTAACCACGTATTTCATTAATCGAAAATCAAGTTACATAGAGCAACACATGTGGAAACTAAATGACAAACTAGGATAAAATGATTATCTTAGAAACAATGCAGATAAAATCCTAAGAGACCGAGAAATAAAAAACGATCCCTAGGTTTTCCTGCAACCTGTTGGGGGATACCCCCGGGTAGGGTCACGCCGGGGTATAAAGGCCGAGTTAGCCGAGGGTCGGCAAGGCTAAAGTGGATGCTGGCCGGGTCACCTCAAGGCAGGCCGAATCACGGGGTAACCCGGACCAGGGGGCATCCACCTAACTAGGTCTCAACCGACTTAAGCCGTAAGTCGGAATGGCGTATTTAACTTGTATGCAGGAACGGGTGTGGCCGGATCAACTATGATCCGGGTCATATCTAGCTTCTAGGAGAAGGAAGGAATCTCGCTGGTCAAAAGAAGCCCCGGTACGCACTGCATGAGCGAAGCAAAAGAGGGCAGGACCACCGAGGCGTGGCCGACAGAGGTGACGACGCCCGTGTCGGCTGACGCAGGCGCCGCAGAGGCTCACGTAGCCTCTGCATGGGTGACGCGGGGGAAAAGTACCCCGGTCGGTTTGCTATTTTGGGAGGAGGCATATTCCCTGGAATATGCCTCCACGTATGCCCTAAGTGGAGACCTAGCCACTCCTATATAAGGAGGGCTAGGGCCTCTGAAGAAGGAGTTCCTCTATTCTGAAAGGTTCTAGGTTCTAAGGGTCTTGTACGGGTTAACTATGGGTGAGAGTAAGAGAGCTCCTTCTTCCTCCTCTCGCCAATACAGCTCTAGGAGCACTTGTAATCTGTGAACTGAATCGAATACAAAGCTTCTGTGTGGGGAATCACATCACTATCCCTCCCTGGATTCCCCTAGTGCTATTAGTCCCCACCTTTAGCCTATCCATGGCATCTGCCGTGACACCACCACGATAGTTGGCGCCCACCGTGGGGCTAGCGGCGCTAGCAGGGGTGAAGATCCGGACGGGAAACCTCATCGGCACCGGCGAACGCATCGTCTCCGGGCTTGTTTAGCGCTTTGAAGTGCTGGACTTCGTCAGCGACAACGTTGGCTGCTTCGGCACGCGCCCACTTCCGCACAACGGCCTCTTCGTCAAGTTTGGTGCGCACAAGGTCTACGTTGTTGTGGACGTATCATGCATTCATCCACGGCACGTCGTCGAGGCAGGGGAGCCACCCCTTAGCGTGGTTTACGGGGCGCGTATCACTCGCTCCTCGGACCGTGCTGAAGTAATGATGATTGCGCCGGGTGCAGGCGCAAGCAAGGATCCGGCACCAGATCCGGAGGTAACACCTAAGGCACCGAGGAAAGGTAGAGGACCTCCACTAGAGAGGCCTGAGAATGTACTGAGAGAAGCTATGGATAGCTTGGCAAACCCGGTAGCAGCAGTGGTAGATCCGTCTCAGGCACAGGCCGAGCTAGAGGAAACTAGGCAGAAAATTCTAGAGGGAGCGAAAAAGATTGCTGCGGCTCAGCAGTCGTTGAACATGACGTTGCGTGAGTACGCAAAGGCAAATAAAGTAGATGCTGTAAAAGTGAAGGGGAGAAATCTCATAAGTGAAATGAACAAAGAGGGTGACACTCGGATTGAGGAGTCAGAAAACTATTTGTCCATGGGGCTGCCGAAGTACAGTACCCCGGCAAAAAACCTCAGAGCAGCAGATGCAGCTGCATCCGAGCTAGAGGGTCTGACGGGTGAATCCCGCCAGAGATAGTAAGATAGGGTCAATGAGTTGGTTCGGATCGCGAACAGGCAAAATGAGGAACTGCTCAGGGCAAATCCGGAGAGAGCTGGGGCCTCCAAGATCGTTCATTCGGCGGTGGGTAACCCGGAGAAATCCACTGGAGCTGCATCGTCTCCTCATGGTGGTCCAAGGAGAGAGGAGGTAGTAACCTCGGCCAGGAGAAACAAGCAGATTGTTCCGTATGACCCGACAAGGGCAGGAAAGGCAAAAGAGGTACAAAGAAACGATGATCGACGGAGTATAAGCCAAGGTGAAGCTGGCTGAGGTAACCGTGACCAAGGCAATGCCGGTCAAGGAAATGATGTTAACGACAATGCCGGACAGCGCAACTCTACAGGACAACCGCAGCAGCGGAATATACCAAGGCAAGAGCAAAGTGCCGGCTGAGGTATGCAACAGAGAGATGCGCCACGAGAGCGAGATCGGTATAACGATGGAGATTCGGAAATGGTGAATGCAGGATACCCAAGGCCAGACTATCATGTGATAGGGTCAAGATTGGGAAGCAGAGATTTGATGCCGGATGATGCCAGGTTGAAACTGGATCGACTGTATAGGTCGGAGCAGATTGAAAGTCAAGGTCCTCCAGGTCATGCGTGTTTTGGACCCCAGACCATCAAAGAGCCATCGGTACCTAACTTCCAGTTACCCAGAGGCACGAAGACGTATGACGGCAGCACTAAGCCGGAGGATTGGTTGATAAATTATGCTACGGCTGTGAAAATTGCTACAGGTAACTTGTGATGGGTTGTGAGGTACGTACCCCAGATGTTGGAGGGGCCAGCAAGGGTATGGTTGAACAATTTGCCGCCCGGAAGTATTAACTGCTGGATCGATTTTGAGGAAATGTTCATCAGCAATTTCTCGAGTACGTATCAGAGGCCAAATAGGCCACAGGCCCTAGCTATGTGCAAGCAAAGACCGAATGAGACGGACCGGGAGTTTTTGACCCGGTGGTATATCGTGAGAAACTCGTGTGAGGGCGTGATAGTGTCATAGGCCATAGCGTGGTTTGCGCAAGGATGCAAGCGAGCTGTGGCAAAAGTTGCAAAGGAAAATGCCAACTACGTTGGCAGAGATGATCCAGATTGCTGATTCATATGCTTTGGGTGATCCGACTCAACCTAGGCTCGTGTCCAACGAGTCGAATGAGGAGTACTACCAGAGAGATGGAGCCGGATCATCCCGGAGGAACGATTACAGAGGTAAAAGGAGAGATGATAGACCGGATCACCGGTACAGTTCGCAACAAGTTGCAGCTATGAATCAAGATCAGCCGGGAACAGGGAGCAATCAACGTCAGAAAACTGGAGGGCAACAATGGACACCAAGGAATGATGGCAAGAAAACTTGGACGCCAGAACAGAAGAAACAGTGGCAAGAAAAGAAGGACCGTCCAAGGCACTTATGAGTCGATGTTGGATCAGCCGTGTAAATTTCACACGCCAAATCCGAGTAACCCAGCGGGTCATACAACGAGGCAATGTGAGTGGATGCGTAAGATAGAACAAGGTGGTTCGGGGAATGCTCAGGCACCCCGGAATGATCAACCTCGGCAGGAGTTACCCCAGCAGCAATTACTCTCCGGAGCGAACATGCAATAGCTAATGTTGCCTCCCCCTCCGCCGAGGTATGATAACCATGAGAGAAGGGATGCAGTGCATCATGTAGAAAACCAGCATCAGCCGGATCAGAGGTACCCCGAAAATGAGGGGAGAAATGAGTACAGGGAGCATCATCAGAGTTACTGTGTGTTTACCATCGAGGAAACAGATAGGAAGAGCTTGCAGCGCCGACATATGTAGGTCAATTCGGTAATGCCAGTGGTGACGAGGTATATGCCTTGGTTAGACCAAGAAATTACTTGGAACATCAAAGATCATCCCAAGCTTATGCCGAGTCCTGGTTCATATGTGTTAGTGCTGGATCCGACATTCATTGGGCCAAACATTAATGTGAGGTTCTCCAAGGTACTGATTGACAATGGCAGTAGCATTAACATCATGTATGCAGATACAATGCGCAAGTTGGGTATCACGGAGAACATGCTCCAAGCTACAAGAACAACTTTCCATGGTATTGTACCAGGCATTTCTTGTGAGCCCATAGGCAAAGTCCGGGTTGACGTGTTATTTGGCACGAGAGATAATTGCCGAACTGAGAATCTGGAGTTCAAAGTGGTGAACTTGGAAAGTGCGTATCACGCGTTACTCGGAAGACCAGTATTGAACAAGTTCATGGCAAGCTGCCACATCAGTTATCTGAAGATGAAGTTGCCCGGGCCAAATGGAGTGATTACCATTGCTGGAGATTTCCGATGTTCCATTGAGTGTGCCTCAGCCGGGTCTAACCTAGCCGAGTCACTCGTGATCGCGCAAGAGAAAAGAAAAATCAGAGAGGTGGCGGCATTAGCTCAGTCCGCGCAGCAGTATATGCCGGCGTTGAGTAACCCGCATGGTAGCATTTTGTTCCAAGCCGCAAATAATACTAAGAAAGTGCCTGTTGATGATATGTTCCCAGAGCGCACCGTAACAATTGGTGTCGGGTTGAATGATAAATAGGAAAGCGAGCTTGTCAACTTCCTCCGTGAGAATCGGGATATTTTTGCTTGGTCTACACAAGACTTGCAAGGTGTTCCGAGGGAGTTGGCTGAGCACTCTTTGAACGTGAGACCCGGAGCAAGGCCGGTGAAGCAACCTCTCCGCCGCTTTGCCGAGGATAGGAGAAAAGTCATTGGAGACGAGATAGCTCGGTTGCTAGCAGCAGGATTTATCATGGAAGTACTTTATCCGGATTGGCTCTCTAATCCGGTGCTGGTGGAGAAGAAGAAGGATGACCCGAACGTGGCAGTGGTTTGGCGTATGTGTATCGATTACACGAACTTGAACAAGGCGTGTCCAAAAGATCCATTTCCACTGCCAAGGATAGATCAGGTCATAGACTCAACCGCGGGATGTGAACTGTTGTCCTTCATTGATGCATATTCTGGTTTCCACCAGATACCTCTGAATCCAGATGATCAAATAAAGACAGCATTTATCACCCTGTATGGGGCTTATTGCTATCGCACCATGCCGTTTGGTTTACGTAATGCAGGTGCAACGTACCAAAGATGTATGCAAAAATATTTACACAACCAAATAGGTCAAAATGTACAAGTGTATGTGGATGATGTGGTTATCAAGACCAAGGAAAGCAAAACGCTCCTTGACGACATCAGGCAGACATTCGCGAACTTAAGAAGGTTCCGGATGAAGCTTAACCCGGAAAAATGTACCTTCGGTGTCCCGGCTGGAAAATTACTCGGATTTCTCGTCTCCAACCGAGGTATCAAAGTTAATCCAACTAAGATCCGGGTCATTGAACGAATGGAGCTGCCGAAGTGTCTTAACAATGTCCAGAAGTTCACTGGGTGCCTGGCATCGTTAAGTCGGTTTGTATGTCGGTTGGGAGAAAAGGCATTGCCTCTCTACCAACTCATGAAAAAGTCAGATAAGTTCGTTTGGACGCCACATGCCGATGAAGCCTTTGCCCACTTAAAGAAGATGTTAGCCACTGCACCAGTGTTAGCCTCTCCACTATCAAACGAGCCAATGTTGCTCTACATAGCCGCAACCAACCGAGTTGTAAGTGCAGTGATTATGGTAGAGCGCGACGAAGAGGGTAAGTCGATGCAGAGGCCAGTGTATTACTTGAGTGAGGTATTATCTGCCTCAAAGCAGAACTACCCACATTTTCAAAAGGTGGCATATGGTGTCTATATGGCAGCTAAGAAGTTAAAGCATTACTTTGAGGAGCACCCCATCAAATTAATATGTGAAGCTCCCATATCCGAGATAATGAGTAACAAGGATGCAAGTGGTCGAATCGCAAAATGGGCAATCGAACTAGCTCCTTATGCGCCACAATATGACAGAAGAGAAGCAATCAAGTCTCAAGCTGTGGGACTTTTTTGTGGATTGGGCCGAGGTACAGTACGAACCACCGCCACCAGATCCGAACTACTGGAGGATGCATTTTGACGGGTCAAAAACAAAAACCGGGCTAGGCGTCGGAGTTGTGCTTACCTCGCTAAAGAAGGACCAGCTGAAATATGTGCTGCAAATCCATTTCATGGCATCGAACAATGTCGCTGAGTATGAAGAACTTGTGCATGGGCTCAAAGTGGCAAAAGAGATTGGGATACGTCGGATACTATGCTTGGGTGACTCGGATTTGGTAATACAGCAATTGTCGGGGTTGTGGGATGCCCTTGATCCAAACATGGCTCTGTACAGATTTCATGTGCAGAAGATATCTGGTTACTTTGAGGGGTGCGAGTTTCACCATGTACCCCAGGTGGAAAATGAGGCTGTCGACATGCTGTCGAAGCTCGGATCAACCCGACAAGAAATTCCACCGGGTGTAGCATTGGAACACCTCAGAAAACCATCTATCAGGCTGTCCCCAGGAACCGACTCAATCTATGTCCCGGAAGATACAGAATCCAGAGCTGAGCCCATGGACATTGACATGGGAGGTGGTGCGTGAAACCCGGGGACTGCATTAGCAAACCCGGGGACTGCCTTAGCGAACCCAGGGATTGGCTCGCAGGACCCGGGGACTGCTCAGTGTGATCCGGTTGAAGTTATGCCGGTGGATCAGATGGAAATTGATGAGGATGTCTTCCCTGTGCGAGCAATACCAGCTTGGGCACTGCCTATATTTCAATTCCTGAAAGATGGAACGTTACCCACTAAGGAGGTGTTATCCAGGCAAACTCAGAGGAGAGCAAAGGCATACACAATTATCAATTCCGAGCTGTACAAACGGAGTGTGACCAATGTCCTCCAGTGATGCGTTGACCCGGAAGAAGGGCTTGACATCCTCCGAGATATACATCAAGGGGAGTGCGGGCATCATGCCTCGTCCCGAGCCTTGGTGGCAAAAGCGTTCCGGCACGGATTCTACTGGCCAAGTGCCTTAGAACAAGCAGAAGATCTGGTGAGAAAATGCAATGGTTGTCAGAGGTATGCTACCAAGACGCATATGCTAATGTCGGAACTCAAGACCATACCAATTACATGGCCATTTGTCGTATGGTGCTTGGATATGGTTGGCCCGTTTAAACCAGCAAGGGGAAATATGACTCACATTTTGGTCATGGTGGATAAATTTACAAAATGGATTAAAGTGAAGCCTATAAGAAAGTGTGATGGAGCTACGGCCGTAACATTTCTCAAAGACATTATCTTGAGATACGGTTATCCTCATAGTATCATAACTGATAATGGCACAAATTTTGCTGAAGGAGCATTCGCGCGATTCTGCCGGGATAAGAAGATCCGACTGGACGTTTCCTCGGTAGCCCACCCCACATCGAACGGACAGGTGGAAAGATCCAACAGATTAGTGTTATCCGGGATAAAACCCCGGCTCGTCGAGCCGCTGCAGAGATCAGCGGGGTGCTGGATAGAAGAACTACCAGCGGTACTGTAGAGTTTAAGAACAACTCCGAATCGATCAATAGGCTATACGCCGTTTTTTCTGGTATATGGGGCAGAAGCTGTATTACCAGCCGACATAGCGCATGATTCGCCTAGGGTCACCCAATACAGAGAAGCCGAAGTGCAAGAAGCCCGGCAAAATGATGTTGATCTGCTGGAAGAAGCGAGAGAATTGGCATTGTCCAGATCCGCCATATATCAGCAAAATCTCTGACGCTATCATAGCCAGAAAGTAAGCCCCCGAGTCTTTCAGGAAGGCGATCTGGTGCTCCGGTTGGTACAACGTACTGCTGGCATGCATAAATTATCCCCCCCATGGGAAGGGTCATTCATTGTGAGCAAAGCATTGCACAATGATTCTTATTACCTTATCGATGCAAAGCCATAGGAAAAGAACAAGGCAGACAGGTCTGGCGAGGAATCTAAGCGTCCATGGAACGTAGACCTACTTCGTCCTTTCTACACTTAACAGAGAAGTGTATGTATCCGAGTCTTCTCATATGTCGGTATGTATGCCGGCAATGAGCTTATCAATGAAATGTTGGCACCTCAGGCAGTAACTCGGGGACTGCCTTAATAATATTTGTTGTCTTTTATTATTTATACGTCAGCTGGAGTAAGTTGTTCTACTTAACTCGGATTAGTAATATGTGAGCACCAAAAACCCAACTCTTCGACTTGCTACTGTCCAACAAGAATTGGCTTCATGGCAAGCAAGAGAACAAGTTTGGAATTGTGTAGCACATGAAAAATGACTAAGGAAAAGAACTTAATCGAGCCGACGTTTGTTTTTGGACTAACCTTATATTTACTTTCAAATTACTATGCTGAATTATTTTGAGCTAAGCCTAAGAGTTTCTAAGTATTGTTAAAACAATTTTGGAAGCTCGGATTCGTAAGTCGTAAAACCAAATCAAGGTAGACACGAACCGAGCCAGAATATTGGACGAACAAGAAAATAAAACTCGGGGACTACGCCCAAGTTAATCCGGCATACAAACTTAGTAGCAAAATATCACATGAGTACGGGATACAATTCCACCCGGCATACCGGGGATCTGATAAGTTTTCAAGTGTTTTTACTTAAGGAGCAGCAGGAGGAGGAAGTTCGACGTCATCTTCGCCTTCTTCGATATCCGAGGCATCATCCTCTCCATCCTCGTCCGAACCATCTTCAACATTTTCAACCTCTTCGTTGCCAGCGGCTTCTAGGAAGCTCGGACCCTCAGTCCATTCGTGAATGGGAGCATATTCAATGAGGCTATGGGCGCAAGCCTGGTGCCGAGCTACCCATTCCGGGTCATTGGTCCACTTGGATCCGGTGCGCAGGCGCGTCAGGAGGCTGAGATCGATCTTCTCATACCACGTGAGTATGTGGTGAAGAAAGGTCTCAGCTGCAGCACGTCCAGCGGACTCCCTCCAAAGGTTGAGCTGGGTCTCGATCTCCATCAGCTTTTCAGCAAGGATTGCGATTCTCTCCAGAGTGTCCTCACTAGGCCATAACGTGTTGAAGACTGGGACTGAAACGTCGAGGAGATCCTTGCCGTAGTTCTTGATGATTTCCACGCGAGATGACAGGCTGACCAACAGGTCCTCTATGTCATAGGGAATGTCCTCACCGTCAGGAGCGACGAGAGTACCCCTCTCTCGGCGGAAATTGGCAACAGCGGCGCTCGCAATGGGAGTACCCTCTGAAAATTTGCCTAAAAACAGGACAAGAGAAGCAAGTAATGAAAAGACATGTGAGATAACCCGGAGAAATATGCTGGATAAGGAAAAGGAACTTACGTAAAATGTGGCTGTGGATCCGGGTCAATTCATTGATGCAATTGTCGCGTCTTTGGCGGAGCTGCACCAGTTCAGCGTTCGCCGACTCGAGTTTGACGTCGGCCTTCTGGAGAAGTTCGCGGTCCTTAGCAATTTGGAGATTGAGGCGCTCGCGCTCTTCGGTGTAGTCCTGGCCAGCCTTTTCAAGCTCGGTTTGGTGCTGCGCCTTCATCTTCTTCATTTCTGCCTTTAACTTGGCAATCTCGTCATTCTTGGTTCGGAGGAGGGCAAGCTCATCATCTTTCTTCTTGAGCTTGGCCTGATGCTGCCCTGCTTGTTCGAGAAAATGCAGCATCATGTCAGGCACGAGCACACTATCTTCAAGAGATGCTGAAATAGCGTGTTGACCCGGCAGAGCAGAGGTATGAATGTTTGCCGAGCCAAGACGAAAAGGAGATGGAAAGCAAAGGGGTCGGACAAAAGTAGCTTACCCTTAATCTGATCCAGATTCTTCCTCATGAGCTTGTTCTCAGCCTCCACCCCAGCTGCGAAAACCGAATGACGGATTAGTTCTGCAGAAAAAGATGAAGGAAAACAGAAAAATGTGAAGAAGAGAACTTACCCCTTTTCTCATGCTCAGCGAGATGTGCATTGTGCTTTGCGAGCAGCATCTTGTGGGTATCCAGGAGACGCTGGAACTCAGCGCTCCGGTGGTTGGTGGTCACCTGAAAAGAGTACAAAAATTTGGCTTAAGCCTTGTGCATATTTGAAGTGTACAAGATCCGGGCCAAGTGGAAATTAACCCGGCTCTAGGTGTGTGCATATTCGAAGTGTACAAGATCCGGGCCAAGTGGAACTTAACCCGGCTCTAGGTGTGTGCATATTCGAAGTGTACAAGATCCGGGCCAAGTGGAACTTAACCCGGCTCTAGGTGTGTGCATATTCAAAGTGTACAAGATCCGGGCCAAGTGGAACTTAACCCGGCTCTAGGTGTGTGCATATTCGAAGTGTACAAGATCCGGGCCAAGTGGAACTTAACCCGGCTCTAGGTGTGTGCATATTCGAAGTGTACAAGATCCGGGCCAAGTGGAACTTAACCCGGCTCTAGGTGTGTGCATATTCGAAGTGTACAAGATCCGGGCCAAGTGGAACTTAACCCGGCTCTAGGTGTGTGCATATTCGAAGTTGTCAAGGAGCTACGTTAGTTTTCTAAGGAGCATCCGGTCGAGTAACAAATTACTCCCCCGGAGGCTCGGGGACTAATGGTTATATCGCTAATATCTATGGCATGCTAAGGAAAAGGTGAAGTAATGTACCTCCATCATCCGGCCCGCGAGGTTAATCGCCTTAGCGGCTGTGTTCATCTGAGCAGCGAACTCGGCGGGACCGAACTTCTCCGGGAGATCGTCGTTGTAGACAAACTCCACCTTGTTCCCGTTGTTCATAAACTCGATCAATGTTGAAGGATATCGCTCACCGCTGAGCATGTGGGGCGCCACCAAGCCCTTCGCATGTGCCTCTCTCCTCTCAACCTGAGCAAGGGCCGGACTGGTGTGCAGAACAAGTTGTTGCGCACTAGCTGGCTCGGTAGGGGCGTCCTTCGGTGCTGGAGCTTTCTGAGCAAGCATGGACGCGAGGGTGCGCTGTCCAGACCCGGTGGACGCTGCATTGGTGACGTCAGGGGCTTTCTTGCCTTTTGCTTGCTGAGAGGAGGAAGTGGTTGCGGCAGATTTTCCCTTAGGAGCTGCCTAGGTACTTCCTCACCGAGACTGAGAAGACTCGGACAAGGCGGAGGAGCTTGGTGCTGGTGCCCTTGTTGCTGGAGCTGATGCTGCTGCTGATGTTCTTGCTGTCGGAGTTGGTGCTGATGCCGGAATTGGTGCTAGTGCGGAGGTAGTCTCGGTAGTTACTGATTGCGGCGGAGCCAAAGTGGTGGATGCCGCTGCCTCGGCTAGGTCCGTCTCCCCCGCTCCGGGGTTGCCCCCTCTTGACGAGGTGAGCTGGAACCCGGAGCAGCCGCAGAACCCTCTGGAATAGGGCTCAGTGGGCGTGACTCATCGTCACGGGGGGGAGAAGGGCTAGGTCGGAGCGGTGAAGAGATGCTAGATCCACTCTGGGGAACATCCTCCGCAGCACTGCCAAATCAAATAATGTTAGAAGAGAGACTAAAACAATGCAAGGAAGAATAAGTTGCAGAGGGAAAAGAGGCTTACGCATCCGAGGTCAGGGGCTCCTTGGGTTTCCGAGCCCTTCGTGCTAGGGCCTTGCCTGCTGGCTTGGAAGCAGTTTTGTCTCCGGACTTCTTTCGCCTTTTGGAGGGCTGAGAAGGTTCGGAGGAGGAACTTGATGCAGCTCCACGCCTCTTCTTCGGCGCTGCCGGAACAGGTTCACCCGTGGTAAGGGGAGGGTCCTTGTGGATCTGCCCACCGGGGTTAGCTGATGCCGGAAAAGCATAAGAAAGGGGGACAGCGTCAACAGCTTCCATCACCTCAATATCCGAGTCATCCTCATTGTCGGGCCAATATCTAATAGAAGAGAGTTTACCGGTGGGTCGCTTGGTCACGTCGGACATTGGGAGGAACATCTCCTGGTCCGGTTCTTCCTCGTCCGAGCTCTCCCGGTCAGGCGCGCATTTGAGGGTAGGGTCGGTGCCATCCTCAATGGTCTGCTGAAGGAATTGCTAAAGGAGAAAAAAGACAACGGAGTTAAAAATAAGACGGCAACCGACATAAGATCTAATCCAGAGAGAGTTGGTGGCACGAAGCTTACCACGGGAGGAAGCCTATCCCGGCAATAATGCTCAATTCCCCACGTCCACTCAGAGGAGAAGTCCTTGTGGGTGGTGAAGAGCGCCTTGACCCGGCGGTAGATTTCGATGTTGCTAAGCTCGAAGGACGAGGTCCGGTTGGGGTCGCGACCCCAGCTCATGTGGCACACCTTGTGAGTGCGCTTCTGGAGAGGGGAGATCCGGTTGCGGACAAATGTGATCACGGTATCCTCGTTGCGCAACCCGAGATGCTTCAGCTCCTTGAACCTTTTGTTGACCTGGTTGGCCAATACTGTGGGCTTCTTAGGGACAACGTCCCACAACTTCGGGTTAGGTGGACCCGGAGCATAGGGAAGCAGCCGGATCAAGTCTTCAGTGCCCTCGTTCCGGACATAAAAGAAAGTCCGGACCCATCCTTTGCAGGAGTCCAGCCCGGTGACTCGGGGGAAAACGGATAGCCTCCAGGGTGAGATGGATGCAGCTCCGAATTGAGTGAGCTGCTTGTCCTCCGGATCGAGTTGAATATTTGGAATGACATTATGACGAAGGCCGAAAAAACGGATCCATAGCTCCTTTGTGGGCCATAATCCGGCGTAGCCCTCGATCGTAGAGGCAAAAGCAGAAAGAGAAGTGATTGCGTTGGCAGGAAGGTGGTGCAGATGGAGTTCGTATGTGCTTAACCAATCATGGAAGAAATCACTGACCGGCAAACCAAACCCCTGTTGGAAGTGCGACAAGAACACAACGTACTCACCCGGATTGGGTGAGGGGGCGAGTTCGGCGGAGGCGAGGCGCGCTGACTCCGGCGGGAATGCGTCTGGTGCGGTAGAGCCAGTCCAGGTCGTCCTGGCAGACCCAGGACCCGGCCCACGCACCACGGTCCGCCGTGGCGGTGTCTTCCTCCATCTCTTGCTCGGCGACGGCGAGCTCCTCCTCTGTCATCTCTAGTTCGTTGCCCTCACTGTCGCTAACTGCGGTGGGGGGCAGCGGCCTAGATTGGCAACGACCCATGGCGGAGGAGGTGCGTAGCGGTGGCGGTGATGCAGAGGCGTGGGGAAGCAGTGCGGCGGCGGCGCTGCTACTTGGAAGCAGTGGCGGCGGCGCTGTCGCGGGGAAGACGAAGAAGAAGAAGTGCTAGAGGCAGAGGGGCGCGGGAGGGGGAAAAGACCTAAGGGGTGCGCCCCTCCCCTATTTAACCACTCCCTGGAGGGGGTAGTGGGATCGTGTCAAACGGGTACGCCGCACGGTGTGGCCATGTATTGCCCGCGTCGACCAATCAGCAGCAAACCACACGGAGGGCCACATGGTGTGATAGATCCCATGACATGACGCACTGATGCGATTAACGAGGAGGCAGGCCAGACGTGACGTGCGCTACAGTGATAACTGACAATTACTGCAGCAGTTACTGTGGCTGGCCCTTAAAATGAGGCAATCTAATGATTAGCCTCCACGTGGGCTAGCATACGAGAGAAGGAAAGAAGACTGGGATGAGATCGTGGTAACCCGGCCAGCAAGTGAAAACTTGGAATGTGCCAAGGGAAAGTAAAACCATGAGATCCGAGTTAGGGTGGTAACCCGGCCAGCAAGTGAGAGCTTGGAACGTGCCAAGGGAAAGTAAATCCAGAGAATCCGAGACAAGGAGGGAACCCGGAGAAGGAGCACAAAGCTCAGTGGAATTGAACCTGTTGTGGCCTTAGCGGCTAAGGCAGCTAAGACCGCACCAGCTTCGGGGACTAATGTTGGGGGGATACCCCCGGGTAGGGTCACGCCGGGGTATAAAGGCCGAGTTAGCCGAGGGTCGGCAAGGCTAAAGCGGATGTTGGCCGGGTCACCTCAAGACAGGCCGAATCACGGGGTAACCCGGACCAGGGGGCGTCCACCTAACTAGGTCTCAACCGACTTAAGTTGGAATGGCGTATTTAACTTGTATGCAGGAACGGGTGTGGCCGGATCAACTATGATCCGGGTCATATCTAGCTTCTAGGAGAAGGAAGGAATCTCGCTGGTCAAAAGAATCCCCGGTACGCACTGCATGAGCGAAGCAAAAGAGGGAAGGACCACCGAGGCGTGGCCGACGGAGGTGATGACGCCCGTGTCGGCTGACGCAGGCGTCGCAGAGGCTCACGTAGCCTCTGCATGGGTGACGCGGGGGAAAAATACCCCGGTTGGTTTGCTATTTTGGAAGGAGGCATATTCCCTGAAATATGTCTCCACGTATGTCCTAAGTGGAGACCTAGCCACTCCTATATAAGGAGGGCTAGGGCCTCTGAAGAAGGGGTTCCTCTATTCTGAAAGGTTCTAGGTTCTAAGGGTCTTGTACGGGTTAACTGTGGGAGAGAGTAAGAGAGCTCCTTCTTCCTCCTCTCGCCAATACAGCTCTAGGAGCACTTGTAATCTGTGAACTGAATCGAATACAAAGCTTCTGTGTGGGGAATCACCTCACTATCCCTCCCTGGATTCCCCTAGTGCTATTAGTCCCCACCTTTAGCCTATCCATGGCATCTGCCGTGACACCACCACGACACAACCACCGAAGCTAGCGGCCGCCGCCCAACTCCAGCACCATCGAGACGCATGCTGGAATAGACGTCCAGCCTCCAACACTACAAGATCGAAAAAAAGCACCATCGCGAACGAGGCTTTCTGAGTTGATGAAGGCTGCACGCAGCGAGGCACATGTCGTTGTGGCACGTCGATCGGGGGACGTCCCCGTGCTGTCTTGAACCAAGATCTGCTGCCTTTTGAGTATTGCAATGTTCATTTGTGTTTAGCCCTCGGCTAGAATTTTTTTTGCCTTCCTGATTTTATTCAATAAGAAAATACAAGTTTTTATAGTTTGAATCGTATGTAAATGGAATATTTTGTTTTTGGAACTACTACATACCAGAAGTACGCAATCAATTTATTGGATTTGATGAAGTCCTTGCATTGACAAGTGGATATGAGTACTTTTGTATCATCACATGATTACATACTTTTTTTCGAATGCGCGTGATTACATACTGTAACATGTACATAAACCTCCCTCTTAAGTATCTATGTTGCCAGCCATACCTCCGTGCTCCCTTCCTCTTGTGGATTCCATACAACCATATTGCACCGGTGCTTTGCCTCTGTGCTGCATTCAGGTTTGGCTAGTGTCCTGTCAGCAGTTGGTGCTGGTGCTCATGTCCAGCTCACTCCTGACATCGTTAGTGATAAGGAGATTTTCCTACTTTGACATATGTTTGCTCAAAATCCTACATCCGCAAGAATGTGGTGGAGCTCCAGTGCCATAGAAATGATCTTTGCTTGGGACGTGTGCTAAGGGCCTGCTTGCTGACCCAGATTAGTTTTTTATTAATTCAGTTCACACTGCTTTAAATTATAGTTGGAGATAAACAATTTTGTCAGGTGTAGTCGGTCATTTCTCGGTGGTGACACTAACATTTTATACTGATGCCTCCATGGGGCTCTAGAGGTGCCCTATTCTTGGCTCTTCTAGATGATGTTCAGGTATTATCATCTTTCGGTGTTTTCCTTTCCCTCTCATCATTTCTTCTCACTGTATGCAGTATTTATACACTGTACTTTCTCTATTTTTTGAGGTCTTATTCTCATTGTATGCCTTAACTCATGAGTGTGAGAAAGACTTGATGGTCTTCTGGCTAGACAGCCTGAGTTCGAATCTCACATTTTCCTATATATAAGTAGTGTCTAATTCCTCCTAGACACTCTTTCATCTTTTTTTTAACTCATGAGTGTGAGCCCCATGGCATTGCATCCGAGCTTGGATAAGGGGCACGACCCTGATTTTAGTCGGTGCAGAATCCCAGGATTTTCATTTCATCTGCTTTACCTGCTCTCGATAAAATTATTTAATATATGCATGGCACCATCAGCAAAACAAAGTGAAAACGAAATATCAAAGTTAGAAGCAAAAAATGTTATCCAGTTTACTTAATATATGCATGGATCGAAATACAGAACACAGAATATGATTCATGAATCATGGCTGGTAGGACTACCAAACAGGACCTTGTTGTTTTCGTAAAATTATTTCGTTCCTTCATCGTGTCATATATGACTTGGTTGTTCGTCTTCTCAGATTGGTGCGGAACCTCTCATGGGCATATTCTGAATATGAAGCACGTCTCCATATCCAGGCGAATGTTGCAATATTCAGACTTTCATTAATGGAGATTTGCCTTGGTTCTATGAGCTCTCGTGGATCTGTGAACTACATCATGAACAGTGATCAACCTCAAAACACCACATGATTGTCCTGTGATATATAGCTACGACAGGAAGTACGAGGTTATCTACAACTGCAACACATTGTTCAGCGCACCATTCATCACCAGTGCTCTGAGATAACTCCCCCCCTATCCCCTCAGCGCTGCTTCAAGGAATTCATGGCCTGCAACTCTACTGCTTTGCGAAATCAAAGGAGAGAACATATCATGCATGTAAATATTTTATATTTGCATATCCTTCGAGTCATTTCTGCTGCCAGTTCTGGCACCAAAACCGTGATGTAAAATGTGGTTATGTATATTCTCCATTGTATGCTAAATTCATGTTTCAAAATTAAATTGCATGCTTGCATCTATTATATATTAAAAGTGCATTACGGGCTAACCAGAAATTAGATAATTACGATGAGAAAGAAACCTAACATGGTCTCTGCCGCCTCCGTACTCAATCGTGTCCCAGGCCGCCGCCGCTGTATTCCAATTCCCCGGCGTTCAAAGCGAATTCGCATCGGTGTGCTCAGCCGGTCGACTCCCTTCACGCATATGCATCAATGTTATCTTCTATCTTTGCATCATACAGACGCGCGCCATGCATCTGTGCAGGTTATACAGCATGGATAGATCGATCGTTGGAATGTCTCATGCAACACATATGTCCCGATGTCAGGTACGTACGGGCTTTCTTTCACTGTTCCATCTATTTTTTTGGAATACAACATATATGTTCCAAATCAGTTTGGTTCCAGATTATCAGCTCATGAGGATTCAGTTATATCTCTTCAGTAATAGTAGCACCGCCGCTGTATTCTAGCATGTACGTATACGTGCAAGCTGGCGTTGCCGCCGTATTCCGATCCCCAGGCATGTCTCACTCATGTTGTCGTCACCACACCGTATTTGGATAAGTGCTTTTAGCTGATCGACTCTTCTCATGAACATCAGTGGTTGCCAGGTTTCAATCTTTGGCTCATGCATATATACACCATGCAACCCATGCAACGATGGATCAATCAATGGAATTTGACTTGCCTCATCCACGCTCAGGGCAGTCCAAAGTCAGGTTATGCAACATGGGATTTTATTTTACTGATCCACCTATTTCTTCTGAATACAGCATGGATCTTCCAGATCAATTTGGTTTCGGATTATCAGGTCAAAAGGATGCAGCATTTTCTCTCCTTAATCTGATAGCAGCCTTTCAGAACAGGTGCGTGGTGCAGCCTTTCAGATTATCAGGCTTAAACCACGGAACAATTAGACAATACCATCGTTGGGCTGATAGAAGAGAAATTCGCTTTAAAGAAGCAGGCAAACATTTAGGCGACTTCATGCTCTGAAGGTTCTTGTTGCTATGCTACTAAGAGCTCCATGGTCGGCGTCTGGCGGCCGACTGCGCGACCCATCTACTGCTCCATGCGACACCTTCTGCTTCCTTGGCGCCATCGTTTTCTCGACAGCATGCTTCCCTCTCTTCCAGGTGCGACCGCGTGCTGTAGCTGATATACTCTCTCTACGCGTGCGGGTGTGCGGTGCCTTGTGAGTGCGGGTGTTGCTGACTTGTTGTCGCTGCTCGCCTGCTCCATTTTCTCTCTCAAGTAGCACAACTTCTCAGCAGCTTCACAATCTTTCTCTCCTCGAGGCAGCACATGTCCTAGAGCCGAGCCACAGGAATCTTGTAGCATTACTAGGGTACTGCCATGAGGATGGGAGGAATACTCTGGTTTATGAGTTCACGATGAATGGAACTCTGAAAAAGCATATTCATGGTAATCCCTTTTAGTTTATTCGTGTGGATAATATCAGAAAAGGGAGAACTGTACCATGTTAACATATACAGCTGTATATTTTTAGAACGACATAAGCACATTAGCTGGATCTAGCTTCTTCAGATTGTAGAGGATTCGGCAAAAGGTCTGTATGTTCTGTCTCTAAATTCATACCATGGTCATGAGGGGGACCCCATGCTTCGGTTCAAACCAGCATAAACTCGTACTTCTACTAGTCCGTCCGTTTTTCAGCAATTTCTTTTTGGGTTGGCAATGTATTGCAAAAAGGTACTCCATCCGTTTCAAAATATAAGATGTTTTAGCTTTGTGAATGAAATGTATCTAGACCTTTTTAATGTTTAGGTTCATCTAGGTTTCATTCACAAAGCTAAAACATCTTATATTGTGAAACGGAGGGAGTAATAGTTTAGACAATTTGTGCATCATAATACTGCAGTTCAGTTCAGATTGTTAGAAAGTTCACATGTATTTTGTTAGAAAGCTCAGTTTGTATGCATGTGAAGTTCACATATATTTTTGGCAAAACCCAACCAAGTCTTGGAAAAATATTGATATATGTTGATGCGTGTTTGACAATAAAGAAAATAACAACTTTAATTTGTTTAAGGGAGAAGGTTTACATTTCATTTTGAAGTGATATCATTTGCTAGAAACAATGTTCAAATAAAGCCAGATTGTTTTTACATTTAATTGCGCTTAAGAAATAACCGAAGTTCACTTTGTCTAGAATGCGGGTTCAATGATTATTTTTAAAGGAATTCAGCTACTATTAAAGTTAAAATCGTAGTAAAGATACAGAAAAATGTCATTTTACAAAGAAAAATTACATGACAAAGTTCTTGGAAAAAATTCTTGTTTAGTTACTTGCTGCTACAGTTTATTGTCGCCTTTACAAGTTGGATTAGCTACTGGACGCTCATACACGGTGGTGTAGTTTGTCGATGTTTGTGATTAGCTGTTGGATGATACTAATGGTGTATTAGCCGTGGAGCAGTTCAGAGTCGGCTCTGGTGCAGTTCACGGCTAGGCTCCATTGATGTATTAGGTGCTGGTTGCTCCTGTCCGTATTCATATTTGCAATTATTTTCTTCTTCTTCTCTGTTGATGCTTAGTTTTTTACCAAGATGCCGATAGAGTAATTCACATTTTTTTAGAAAGTTTAGCCATATCTTGCCTCTAGCCAGTTCGCTGTAGCCCGTTGTGTAGTTCACAGTTGGAAGCCATGAGGTTCAGAAGATGGAACTAAGGGAGCCCACCTCACTTGGCCAACTCTGAACTTGAGAGTTTATGAAGTTTAGGGAGCATGGTAAAATGTAATTCATTTGAGTATATTTCATGAAGTTTGTACTGATAATTTTTTGACAATCGGGATACACATATTGTTTTGCAGGGAGTTTAATATGAAAGTTCACTATGTCCTCACGCCGCTGGAATTTACTCCCTCCCACCATCAAGCAAAGTTCATTTCAGTACGTGGTTCTCTTCCTCAAACTCCAGACTCGTTGCTGGTTGTCGAGTAGTTCTTGTTTCCAGATTCTATGAGATAAGCTTTATTTCAGTCCGCCAACCACCACCTCCCAAACAGTAACATACGAGAACCAATGTTAGCGACTTCTTGTTCAGTTTCTCTGAAGTTTAGCTGCAAATCAGGGAGCAGTTATGCGCAACACAAAAAATTGATTTTATATTAGTCTAATGTCTGCTAGTTGCTTGTGTGGTTAACTTCAAGTTCAGTTTATCTGACACCAAGCTATTTGCTTATTAAGCTGGAGTTCACTCAGTTTGCACCTATAACTTCTAGTTCGCATGTGGGTGCTTTCCCGTGTGAACCCCAAGGTACAAGCTGAATGGAGATGTGTTGCGTTGGTCTTCAAGGTGTGATTTCTCTGGAGTTCTTAATTTCACAGCTTTTTCAGCGAAAGTTCACTAATTAGGGGGAGAAGTTTAGAAAAAACACACAGCAACTAATACGTCCTGGTGCAGATTACCAACACCTAGGCAACCTTAGCCTCAACCCTCTTATTGACCACCAAAGCCACCCTTCCCGTGTCTACTCTTATAGTCCACCTGCACGTAGCTCTCTTGTGATGATGTGTCTGGTTCACTATCTCGAAGAATGAAGTTCAGACGATGAACTTGTGACAGGTAAGCAGTGAGGTGTAGATGAACTCTAATGTCTAGAGAGAGAGAGAGAGAGGGGTAAAGACTCCTCCAAACGATGTGAGTTGAGTGTCTTGCGCCTTCAGACGAAGAGCAAGATATTCATCTGAAGCTCACACATACTAGTTTTAACTGAAGCCGCTGTTGGATTAGGACAATTGTAGCTGTGCTATCGAGGACATCGGCATTGTGCACAGGGATCCTTGAAAGAATATTTAATAACTTTAGTGTTTTGTGTGTTAGATAACAATATCAAAGATCATCTCATATATGTTGTAGTGCTGCAGATAATTTTCAGATGTAACAAAACTGAAAGTTGAGGGGCGGATTATCCGCCTGGATTATCCGCCTCTGTCAAGGGCCAGAAAATCCGGCCCACCCCAATCTCCAAGAGCAGGCAAGGCGCGTCAAGCGGTATGGGGAGCGGAATATCCCTCGGATTATCCGGCCAGGGCTGGAGTTTTTGCTCCGGACGGATAATCTGCCCCTCTAGGGGGCCGAATAATCCCCCCCTCCCCCCCCCCCCCTCGAGAAGTTTTGCAAAGGTAGGCCAGGCACGTCACGCTATATGGGGGCGGATTTTTCCCTAAAAAATCCGTTTCTGGGGCGGAGTTTTGCCCCGGCCGGATAATCCGGCCCCCAAAGTCTCCAATGACAGTGTTTGGCACGGGGTATTTATTCCCCAATCAACCCCTCATGCCAGAACTCTTGATTCATTCGAAAAAGCTCAGACCCGTTCTTCAAGTTCCAAGTGAGATCTCCATCCTCACCCATTCAAAGACTTCGATCTTTGGAGAATTGAAGGAGGAGGCCTCGATCTTTATCAACAGCAATCAAGCACTCAACTTCCCCTCCATTCACTTAGAGGATTCTTGATCTAGAATTTTTTGCAAATATCTAGATCCTAGTTTTGATTATTTGATAATCCGTGTTCTTGTGGCAGCTTATTGTCATCACGGAAGTCTCCAATTTAGTTGTGAATGTGTGCCCCGCTAGCGTTGTAAAGGCACCGGTTCTCGCCTCGAAGGGTGCCAACAGTGGAAAGGTGGATCATGCCTTTGGTGGCGAGATCCATCAGAGAATGTGGTGAGGCCTATTGTGGCGTGGTGTTCTTAGAACCGCTCACCCCTCCAACACAGATGTACTTCCCTTAACAAGAAAGGAACTGCGGCCAAACAAATCTCCGTGTCTCCGCGTGCTTCACTACGGTTGCCTCGCTCCTTTTTATACGCTTAGTAGTTAGGTTGGCATATAGAGAAATTCTCGTAGTTGCATATCTAGAGAATTTACATTTATGTCAAGCCTAAAATTGAAAAATAACTAAAATTTGAAGTAGCACTTATTCACCCCTATCTAGGTGCCCATACGATCAATTTCAATCCTGTCAAGCTTACTTGAGAGAGACATGCATTTCAGAGAGGGCTCTGGCTTGTATGAAGTTCAGTAAGGATAAAATGCGAATGTGCTTTGATGTTTCTCTCGTTTCTACGAGATGGTCTCACTGAAGTTCATTTTCTTGTTAATAGGAGGTTGTTTCGTCAGTACATCAAGGGAAATTCATCAGTGGGAATTTTTTCACATTTCCTGCCATGAAGTTTTGCACTTCGTCTCGCTCAGAGTTCGACTCGCAGGAAGTTTTTTTGGAGATCGACTCGAAGGAAGTTAAATTTAAATGCATTGAAAGATCAGCCGGAATAAACCCAAAATGTAATATTTTGTCGGGATTTTGTGATATCTAAATTATTAGAGCGTAGGTTTAAGAGCTGAACTTGAACGCTCTCGCAAGTTCAATCTTATTTGTTGTGGAGTTCACTTCACGTAATACACCATTTTGTGAAGGGTTCCGTAGCAGAAAACAAAAAAAATCTATCTACTCGAACACTAATACCAGGATCTATACTATATAGACATAAGTAACAGAGAAGGGATATAGTATTCATACCTTTGCAGAGAGAGGCACGCCTTACGCAGGAAGGCGTATATTGATGAAGACGAGCAGCACCCCAAGTGTGATGCCTCCGAAGTTCGTCACACGTCCGGTGTAGGGGACGTCAACCGGGCTCCAATCTAGCCGAGCAGCGGAAGAAGTAGATGCCAGATCACCGATCACACGACGGTAGTGTGAAGGTGGAGAACTCAACCACGAGGTCCTCCCCAATATTACGGGGAAGTCCTCAGCAGATAAGAGAGAGAGAATGAGAGGAATGGGTGTCCTCCAAGGGGAGGGGGAGACCCCTTTATATAGTGGGAGGGGGGCACACCACCCAGGGTCCAGGCGGTGTGGGACTAATCCCACACCCGCCGGCCACCTTGGGGCAGCCGCCGGCCCTAGGTGGGTTCCACTGGGGCGGCCCACCATCCCTAGGCCGGCCGGCCCCCACTCCCTAGGGGCCTTGCCCACTTGGGCCTCCCTTCGAGTGAGGCCCATTAGCAATATAGTGCCTTCAAAAATAAAATAAAATATATATTTAATATTAATTCTCCAATTAACATTCAAATATACATATTATATTATCTCTTCACTCCGGAACAACTTCCGGATCCCTTTCCGATCTCTATCGGATGTTACCGAAACTATTCCGGTCTCTCTCTCTCTCTATTTCTCATATGATGCCTCATCTACCCTAAGCGTCCCTACCCTTAAGCATGACATCCTTCGGTTCGGAAACACTCTGGACATGATAGAGAGCACTCTCATATCAATGATCAACAGAGGGACCTGGATGGCCATGTGACCCCCGTGCGTTTCACGAATACAATCGCTCGAACCGTAAGATAGTCGTTTCCCATTCCCTTTGTCACTCGATACCTAATTCATCCGAGACTTGATCTTTGGTATCTGCATACCTTAGTTCGATCTCGTTACTGATGAACTTGTTTTCTTGTTCTCGTGTCATTGCATTTTGTGACCTAGTCACATGCTTGCAAGCTTCATTAATGCAATGTCACCAGGATGGCCACATGTATCTGT
The DNA here is from genome assembly GCA_916181665.1 of Avena sativa. Classification (NCBI taxonomy): domain Eukaryota; kingdom Viridiplantae; phylum Streptophyta; class Magnoliopsida; order Poales; family Poaceae; genus Avena; species Avena sativa. Next base: position 427,661,583 of record OV702290.1, read on the forward strand.
CTGTTACACAGACTAGACAAATCCTGGTCTTGGTATGTACTCCTCTACGTATCCCTTTGGAAAACCTGAGTGGCACCTTTTTGTTCACCCTGTTACGAGATGACTCTTGATAACCATCTAAGCATCTTCCAGAATGGTGATTTGCACTACCTCACTGTCAAAGGATCGGGTTACGAGGTTCTCTGTGTTTTATCATTAATGGTGAACTTTGTAACTAGATCTCATGAAGATATAATGGTCAGATGTTTGTCTATCATGTTATTCAACTAATAACATGACCTTATTGTCAGTTGGCATAAATGCCCATGGTCTTGAAACATAGACCATCCTTCTGACCAATGAACTAGTTCACTAGAGGTAACTAGAGACACGGTTTGTTTATATAACCAACGTGTATTAACGTTTCGTATCAACACAGTTATAGCACAGTATGAAACGTATTATGAACATACAGGAGAAGTATCAAATAATACACTTTATTATTTGCCTCTAGGGCATAACTCCTTCAGTCTCCCACTTGCACTAGAGTATAAACAAAACTAGTTTATAATAGGTAGGAACCTAACACCAATGGAATCTCGGTGTTGTTCATGCTTGTCTAGATGGAGAGCTTTCGTCAACGGATCTGCTACATTCAGTTCTGTATCTACTTTGCAAATCTTGACTTCACCTTCGTCAACGTTCTGCCGGATGACGTGAAATCTAAGCTTGATATGTTTGGCCGTGGAATGAGTTCTTGGTTCCCTTGCATTTGCAATAGCTCCCGTGTTATCACAATAGATTGTTACGGGGTCTTGCGCATTGGGAAAAACTCCTAGTTCAATGACGAAATTCCTTAGCCAAACAGATTCATTTGCTGCATCAGCTGCAGCAATGTATTCAGACTCCATTGAAGATTGTGCCACCACCGGCTGCTTCTTACTCTTACAGCTTACTGCCCCACCATTCACCAAAAAAACAAATCCTGTTTGAGACTTCAAGTCATCATGATCTAAATTCCAGCTCGCATCTACGTAACCTGTTACGTTTAGAGCTTCATCATTTCCTCCATAGATCAGGAACATATCCTTTGTTCTTCTCAGATACTTTAGGATATTTTTCACAGCTGTCTAGTGATCCGGTCCTGGATTACTCTGATATTGGCTCGTCAAACTAAGAGCCAATGCCACATCAGGTCGGGTACTAAGCATTGCATACATGATAGATCCTATTGCTGAAGCATAGGGGATGTAAGACATCTTTTCTCTATCATTGTTCGTTACAGGACATTGAGTCATACTCAAGTTGCAATTCTTCATCATAGGCGTAAAACCCCTCTTGGTGTTTTCCATTTTGAACCTCTTCAAAATCTTATCTATGTAAGTACTCAATGCTATTAGGTGCCTTGATCTATCTCTATAGATCTTGATTCCTAATATGTATGTAGCTTCACCTAGATCCTTCATGGAAAATTGGTTGCTTAAATACGCTTTCACGCTATTCATAAGATCCACATCGTTTCTCATGATTAATATGTCATCCACATATACTACTAAGAAAACAACCGAGCTCCCACTCGCTTTCTTGTAAACACAGAACTCTTGTTGGTTTTGGACAAATCCAAAACTCTTGATCACTTGATCAAAACGTTGGTTCCAGCTCCGAGATGCTTGCTTCAATCCATAAATGGACTGTTGAAGCTTGCATACCTTTCCAGCATCCTTAGGATCAACAAAACCTTCTGGTTGCATCATATACAACTCTTCATCAATGTGACCATTGAGGAATGCGGTCTTGACATCCATCTGCCAAATTTCATAGTCGAAATGTGCAGCAATTGCTATTAAAATCCTGACAGCCTTAAGCATCACTACGAGAGAGTAAGTCTCATCGTAGTCAACTCCTTGAATTTGTCGAAACCCCTTTGCGACAAGTCGAGCTTTATGAATGATCACATTACCATTCACATCTGTCTTTTTCTTAAAGATCCATTTATTTTCCACGACCTTGTGACCCTCTGGAAGATCCACCAAGGTCCAAACTTGGTTTTCATGCATGGATCCTATTTCGGATTTCATGGCTTCTAGCCATTTCTCGAAGTCAGCACTATCCATAGCTTCTTTGTAGTTTGCAGGTTCTTCCTGATCATCTAAGATGACAGACATTACAAGGCTACTGTACCAATCTGGAGTGACACGAACCCTTGTAGACCTGCGAACCTCAGGAGTCTCGATGTCATTGTTTTGATCAGCATCAATGGGCTCTTCCTCCATGTTGGAGAGCGGTTTCGGAACAGCTTCCGTTGCGCTACTCGGAATACGGAGAGAGAGGTCAACAATTTCATCTAACTCAATTTTCCTTCCACTCACCCCTTTTGCAAGAAACTCCTTTTCGAGAAAGGTGCCAGTTTTTGCGACAAACGTTTTGCCTTCGGCTTGGTTGTAGAAAGTATACCCAACGGTTTCCCTTGGGTATCCCACAAAGATACATTTTTTCGATTTGGGTTCGAGTTTGTTAGGTTACAGTTTCTTAACGTAAGCCTCACAACCCCAAACTTTCAGGAATGACAACAATGGCTTCTTGCCATGCCATATCTCATATGGGGTTGTCTCCACGGATTTGGATGGTGCTCGGTTTAAAATAAAAGCGGCGGTTTCTAACGCGTATCCCCAAAAAGACACAGACAAATAAGTTAAAGACATCATGGACCATACGCTATCCAATAGGGTTCGGTTACGACGTTCTGACACACCATTACGCTGTGGTGTTCCGGCTGGCGTAACCTGTGGTACAATCCCACAGTCCTTCAAGTGCATGTTAAACTCATAACTCAAATACTCGCCTCCTCGATCCGATCGAAGGTGCTTGATTTTCTTGTTAAGTTGATTCTCTACCTCTTTCTGAAATTCTTTGAACTTTTCAAAAGTTTCAGACTTGTGCTTCATTAAGTAGATATATCCATATCTGCTCAAATCATCAGTAAAGGTAACAAAGTAACGATAACCATTGCGTGTTGAGACACTCATTGGTCCACACACATCCGTGTGTATGATCCCAAGTAGGTCTACAGCTCTCTCCACTATACCAGAGAATGGTGTCCTGGTCATCTTGCCCATGAGGCATGGCTCACATGTATCAAGGGATTCAAAATCCAATGATCCAAGAAGCCCTTCAGAATGAAGCTTCTTCATGCACTTTATGCCAGTATGGCCAAGACGGCAATGCCATATGTACATGGAATTATCGTCACTATGCTTACAACGTTTAGCATCAACACTATGGATATGTGTATCACAATCAAGATCAAGTAAGAATAAACCATCACGTATAGGTGCATGAACATAGAAAACATCATTCATATAAATTGAACAACCATTTGTTCCTGATTTAAACGAATAACAGTCTTGCATTAAGCAAGACCCACTTACAATATTCATACTTAGTGCGGGTACATAATAGCATTTATTCAAAACCAACAATAATTCTGACGGTAGACGCAGACGCAGGGTGTCGACGGTCATCACTTCGACTTTCAAACCATTGCCGACGCGCATCGTCACCTCGTCCTTCCTCAGCCGCCTCCTACTCTGCAGATCCTGCTGAGAGTTACAAATGTGAGCAACAGATCCGGTATCAAATACCCAGGTGTTACTACCGGCGCTCGTAAGGAATACATCAATAACATGTATATCATATATACCTTTGTCCGGAATGGCTATCTTGCCAGCTCGCTTGTCTTCAAGGTACTTGGGGCAGTTGTGTTTCCAGTGCCCGTCCCCTTTGCAGTAGAAGCACGAAGTGCCGGGCTTAGGGCCAGGCTTAGCAGCCTTTGAGGTGCTGGGAACAAACTTGTCATCCCTCTTAGGCTTCTTACCCTTGCCTTTTCCCTTTTGCCCCGGTTTCTTAAAGTTGGTGGTCTTGTTGACCATCAGCATCGTGTGCTCCTTCTTAATTTCAACCTCAGCAGTTTTGAGCATGGCGAACACCTCAGCAAGGGTCTTAGTCATCCCTTGCATGTTGTAGTTCATCACAAAACCCTTATAGCTAGGGGCAGCGAATGCAGCACCCTATCTATAGCGAGTTCCTTCGGGATTTTGCAATCTAGAGCGTTTAAGCGTTTAACGTAGCCACACATTTTGACTACGTGCTCACTGATACTGATGTGCTCTTTCATTTTAGCAGAGAAGAAGACCTCGGAAGCATCATACCTCTCTGCACGAGCCTGTGGAGCAAAGACAGCTTTGAGATCCTCAATGATCTCAAAAGCATTCATCTTCTCAAAACGCTTTTGAAGCTCCGGCTCCATGGCATAGAGCATTCCACTCTGGATGAGGGAGAATCATCCGCCTTGGACTTCCAGACATTCTTTTCGTCCTCAGAGGCGGAATCTGTAGGCTTAGCCAGAAGCTCAGCCTCGATGACATAAGTCAACTTGTAGGGGACTAGGAGGATCCTAAGATTGCGGAACCATGCGGTGAAGTTGGTTCCATCAGTTTTCAGCTTGTCCTTCTTGAGGAAAATGCTAAGGTTGAAGGTGGGTGGGCGAGACATCTACAAAGGATTTGCAAAGTGTTTAGACTATGTTCATAATAATGAGTTCAAGTTTTAACTAAAAGAACTCCCACTTAAATGAACATCCCTCTACTCGTTCAGTGATCACATGATCCCTATCCTCTGCACCTCCCCCGATCGTCACGGCCATCAGTGCAGTATCAAAGGTGGACATTCCCTAATGTCGATCACATCAACCATGTGATTCATGCTCGACCTTTTGGTCTCTTGTATTCCGAGGCCACGTTTCTCTAACGTGCTAGGCTCGCCAGTCCTAACTCGTGTGTATTCGCAGTGCAACATGGCTTACACCCACTCTATGCGAACGTAGATATGTTTGACACCCAGGCCTGTAACCCTGGATCGCCTCATACCGAAGAACTTTCTTGGTGGTGCACACACAAGGGGAATACGATAACTGGAATACTATGAGGGATTATCTTATTATGCTACCGTCTAGTAAGTATACCAGCACAATAAGAAATACTTCTAAAGTGAAGTGTTATGACATGGTTATAGCTCTATGATCATCATCAATAGCTTCAATGAGAGTTTCACAAACTTGTCATTGCCATGTTATAATACTTGCCCCTATGCAATAATAAAGATAGACGCTTCTATATAAACTATTGCATGTTTTACGCGGCTTTTAGGGTTTTCGTAGTAGAACCCTTTCCCACCTACGAACGTTGAGCCACAACATGGATTCAATGATTGCCGTTCTTCTTCCCTTTTCAGGGCCCTCCAGTGTTAATGCCATATCAACTACTGTAGAGAGACAGACACCCCCCTAAGCCACTTTGATTTGTGGACCAGTCTCGTGAATCACCACGTGAGGCCGGTTGGGGGCCGCTTCATCAAACAGTGCCGCGATATGAATAATAATACTAAAGAGGGTAGCAACTAGAGAATCAATGCCCACATATTGCTATGTGTTCTATCCGTACGACATGTCTACCCATAGACCCGCTCTGCCATTGAAGGGTTCCGTAGCAGAAAACAAAAAATTTCTATCTACTCGAACACTAATACTAGAATCTATACTATATAGACATAAGTAATGGAGAAGGAATACAATATTCATACCTTTGCAGAGAGAGGCACGCCTTACGCAGGAAGGCGTATATTGATGAAGATGAGCAGCACCCCAAGTGTGATGCCTCCAAAGTTCGTCACACGTCCCGTGTAGGGGACGTCAACCGGGCTCCGATCCAGCCGAGCAGTGGAAGAAGTAGATGCCGGATTGCCGATCACACGACGGTAGTGTGAAGGTGGAGAACTCAACCACGAGGTCCTCCCCAATATTACGGGGAAGTCCTTAGCAGATGAGAGAGAGAGAATGAGAGGAATGGGTGTCCTCCAAGGGGAGGGGGGGACCCCTTTATATAGTGGGAGGGGGCACACCACCCAGGGGCCAGGCGGTGTGGGACTAATCCCACACCCGCCGGCCACCTTGGGGCAGCCGTCGGCCCTAGGTGGGCCCTACTAGGGCGGCCCACCAGCCCTAGGCCGGCCGGCCCCCACTCCCTAGGCGCCTTGCCCACTTGGGCCTCCCTTCGGGTGAGGCCCATCAGCAATATAGTGCCTTCAAAAATAAAATAAAATATATATTTAATATTAATTCTCCAATTAACATTCAAATATACATATTATATTATCTCTTCACTCCGGAACAACTTCCGGACCCCTTTCCGATCTCTATCGGATGTTACCGAAACTATTTCGGTCTCTCTCTCTATTTCTCATACGATGCCTCATCTACCCTAAGCGTCCTTACCCTTAAGCGTGACATCCTTCGGTTTGGAAACACTCCGGACATGATAGAGAGCACTCTCATATCAATGATCAATAGAGGGACATGGATGGCCATGTGACCCCCGTGCGTTTTACGAATACAATCGTTCGAACCGTGAGATAGTCGTTCCCTATTTCCTTTGTCACTCGATACCTAATTCATCCGAGACTTGATCTTTGGTATCTACATACATTAGTTCGATCTCGTTACTGATAAACTTGTTTTCTCGTTCTCATGTCATTGCATTCAGTGACCTAGTCACATGCTTACAAGCTTCATTAATGCAATATCACCGAGATGGCCACATGTATCTGTCCGTTACACAGACTAGACAAATCCTGGTCTTGATATGTACTCCTCTACGCATCCCTTTGGAAAACCTGAGTGGCACCTTTTTGGTCACCCTATTACGAGATGACTCTTGATAACCATCTAAGCTTCTTCCGGAATGGTGATTTGCATTACCTCACAGTCAAAGGATCGGGTTACGAGGTTCTCTGTGTTTTATCATCAATGGTGAACTTTGTAACTAGATCTCATGAAGATATAACGGTCGGATGTTTGTCTATCATTTTATTCAACTAATAACATGATCTCATTGTCAGTTGGCATAAATGCCCATGGTCTTGAAACATAGATCATCCTTCTGACCAATGAACTAGTTCACTAGAGGTAACTAGAGACACGGTTTGTTTACATACCACACGTGTATTAACGTTTCGTATCAACACAGTTATAGCACAGTATGAAACGTATTATGAACATACAGAAGAAGTATCAAATAATACACTTTATTATTTGCCTCTAGGGCATAACTCCTTCATTTTGAACTACACTAGAGAAGAGCCGAAAAAAGTTGACCATAACAAGCAATAAAAACAGAAGTTTATTATTTAAAATTTCGAAGTTCACTCTATAAAACTTTGAAGTTCACTCTAAAAGTTCAATTTTATGAAAGTTCACTTTAAGGGTTGACAAAAAATCAATTTCAATGCTAGGCAGTTCAATACTTGTGGCCAGACAGTTCACAACTCGCGACCAGGGAGTTCACCTTATATTAACTAGGATTATCAATTTAATGATTTATGGAAGCACACAAAATAGAAGTTCATTTATTCAAAAATTTCGAAGTTCACAATATAAAAATTTGAAGTCCACTCTAAAAAAATATTTTTGTTGAAGTTCAATTTGAGCGTGACAAAAAATTCACTATCGATAACTAGCTAGTGAGCAGTTCACGTCTCGCGAACGGACAGTTCACTAAGTTCAAAATTCATACACGATAAAAAATGGTACATAAATAACAACTAAAATGGGAAGTTCTCTCCTTAGATTTCAAATGCTCAATGTACACCACTTTGTAATTCGCTTAGTATAAAAAATTGAGTGAAAAAATACAAATGTTTACTTAGTGAGCATTAGTAGTTCACTACGTATAAACTTGAAGTTTACTTTAAAAAGCGGTGTGAAAACAACGAGGAAGTCTAAAAATAGAGTTTGTATATTTCAATCTGCTCTTAAATTTATAAAAATTTGAAAAGTGATCTATATGAAAAGATACGAAATTTACATAGCTTTTCAACAATATATCATTTAAATCGTTTCGATAAACTGTTAGAAAACTACGAAGAAAAGAACGAACACATCGAAGAGCATTTATATCGCGATCAGAAGTTCACTAACATATAGTGAAAAGTTCACATGCATGTTAGAACCAGTTCAGTTGCTCTGTTTTTCATGTACAGAAATCTTACGTACTAAAATTAGCAATGTGATTTCCGATTATACCAATAGACCTCCGCTTTAAACAATTGACACTAATACAAGTATAATTTTATCTAACATACCGCTACTCCTCACCCGATTACCGAAGACACGATTAATTTCAAATAGTTGACATGACATCGAACATCTCTATTTTCAGTATAATTAAAATTACTTTAAAACCATACGTAATTTGTAAAAACTTTCAACATGAATAAGTTGCACATTTTACACACGGTTCCAACGGTGTATTACATGTGTCAATTGGACGAGCGATTTGAAAATAAGACCTAAAAACAGTAAAAAAGGAAAAGTTCGCGAAAATAGATCTTGGTATATTCTAAACTGCTCTTAAACCGTAGAGAATTTAGAAAAACTTCCTGAAAACAAAAGTGTCGCAATTTTCATACTTTTTCAACGGTGCATCACATGCATCAATACGATAAGCAATTTGAAAACTGCGGGCAAAACAATGTACGAAAACGACAAAGTTAAAAAAATGCGTTTGGTATTTTCAAAATTACTTTTGAACCGTATAAAATTAGGAAAAACTTTGTGAACATAAAAATTGCGTAATTTTCATATCTTTCCAACGATTCTCGATAGTCTGTCAAGAGGTTCACTGTCGTGTCACGGGAAGTTCAGAAAGTGTTTGCGTGAAGTTCAGAAGGGGTTATAGAATAGTTATTCCATATATCTATATATCTATATATATATATTTGATAACCTTTAATATATATTAATTTATCATGTAAGTGGTCTCGGATGACTTATATTGTAATACCTCCGTTTTAAAATATAAGATGTTTTAGCTTTGTGAAAGGAGTGTATCTAGACCATTTTTAGTGTGTAGGTTCACTCCAAACTTAAATGAACCTATACACTAAAGGGTGTCTAGATATACTATTTTCACAAAGCTAAAATATCTTATATTTTAAAACGGAGGGAGTACAACTGTGTTTAAAGAAACTGCATAATTTACATCTACATGTCTATATAATTGCACTACATATACAATTGTCATCTCTTCGTCTTTTGAGTTTATATCTATAGGGCAAATAAGTAGTTAACATATGTACTTTTATGTGTCTAAGATTAAAATATTCTGCAGCAACTCGTGCGGGGCATCATCTTGTTATGAATTATGGATAGTACCATTTTTAATTGTAGCACAACCGGACAAAATATGTACTGTACGTCTTGTTAACAATGTTTTGTCCAGTAAAAAAATTGTATTCCACTGAAATTCTCCATGTCGTCCAAAAATAACTGATTTGGCTTTGTTTAGATTCAAATGTATCTATACAATATATTAGATACATTCAAATCTAGACAAATCAAAGTCAATTATTTCTGGACGGAGAGAGTATTAAAAGTCAACCTGTAATAACATGCCAAATCTAATCTTGTTCGATCTGCATCGTAAGCCTGGAACAAGAGAGGTAAGGAAGGTCTCGCCCCCGCGTCCCTCCTAGAGGTGACACGGGGAACCCTAAATTCCCGCCGCCGGCGGCCCTCCCAACAGATCTTCCCCTCTCCCGTTGCCGCCAGGAGGCTCCGTCAGGCAAAGCCCGGGCAGGGATGGCGGCGGCGGGGCCTCTTCCCACGGGCGGCGGCTCCCCTGCAGACGGCGACGGCGGCTCGCAATCCCATCTCGATCTGGCGGCGCGGAGCAGCGAGATCGCGGCGGGCGGCGGCCTGATGGCGTCGGAGGCGGTGGTCTTGCCTCGCTCGGTGGTGGTGCCTCTGCTCCCGCGGGTGGCAGCTCCGGGCTCGCTCGTGGGCCTTTGGCTCAGACGGGCCTGCGGGTGACATGGATATGCCCTACGGGTACCCGATGTTAGCATACTTGGTCCAGCCCGACGGAAGGCCCACTCGACGACCTGCCAGGGTCCAGGACGTCCAAGACGTTTCGGCTGCACGAAGCACATATGGACACGGACTCCAAAGCGCACAAGACAAGGATACCTCAAGACTAGAGTTTGAATACAACTTGTAACCTACTCGTATTGGCACCCGAGACCTAGCCTCCCCATATATAAAGGCTAGGAGGGTCCAACGAGGAGGAGAGACGACGACTACACACACGACCCACAAACGCCATACCCCCGATAGACTAGACCACAACAGATCTACAGATCTAGCCACAAGAACTCTAGACTCATACTTTCGCACACGCATCCACGCCAGATCGAATCTGCGCACCCTGTAACCTTCGGTTCCGCCGTAATCAAAGAGCAGACAAGCAGGAGTAGGGTTTTCCCTCCGAGGGCCTGAACCTGGGTAAATCTCGTGTCCCCTGGTTGCTTGTCTGTTAACCGTGCCACGATCTCCAGCATCCCCATCTTCTCCAAAACCCAAGTCCATAACAATGGGCATTGACGAGATTAAACCTCATCAATTGGCGCCGTCTGTGGGAATTGGGGCTGCTGATTGTGCGGTCGTGACGGTTCTGACCCGATCGATCTACAACTCCGCAGCGACGGAGAATCACCTCCTCTTCGGCGCTTTCGACTTCACCGCCCACTCGCCGGCCACCATGAAGGATTTCGAGCCCGTAGGCGACGGACTCGAAATCTTGTTCGGGAGCTTCTGCTTCCAGGTGGGACAAACTGGCACCCTCCGCCTCCCTGAGCGGGTGCCCGTGCCGTCAATCAGGCCCGCTTCATGGACTCCACACCCCGTGCTACGCACGTCACCATCAACAGATGAGTTCTACAGCAATAGCAGCTGCAACTCCGATCTGTGCGATCCACCTTCGGATGAAGGGACCTACGGTTCCGGATCCGAAAGCTGCGGCAGCAGCCAACCAATCTACAGGCGCTATCTGTGCGCCGCAGTCATCCAAACCGACGAGGAAACGCCTAGGGGCTGCGCCAGCACCGCCGGGTGACCTTCCACAATCTTCGGATGCGGTGACCCGCTGCGGTCTTCGACCGCAGCGACCCGATATGATCCTCGGCTCCAGCGACTTGGGGGCTCCATCCGCTCTGGTGACCCACTATGGCCTTCGGCTGCGGTGACCTGCTGCATCTTTCGGATGCGTTGACCCGACGCGATCTTTGATTGCCGCAACTGGCCGCATCGGCTTCAGTGACCACGACTCGGGGGCTCCCTCGACATCGGCGACCCAATGCGGTTTTCGGCTGCGATGACCCGATACATCCTTCAGATGTGGCGACCCCGTGCGGTCTTCGACCGCGACAATCTTCGGATGCGGAATTCGCTGCCGCCATCGACCCCAAGGAACCCGTCGCTGCTATGACCGTGGTCCACCGCGTCGACTACGTCCGCCGTGTGACCCGCTACCGCGTCGACTTCGCCATGACAACCAACAAAGCTAAGTTTGCCTCTACTCGGAGTTGATTCTTTTATTTTTAACTCGCACTCGAAACACTCGGGGGCTGCGCCCTCTTCGAGTAACCTAATGTGCCATCGGCTCCACGCACTCGAGCACCTCGAACGCGACAGCCCGAGTAGCTGATTCTGCCTGATCGTCGAATCCTTGAACTCCGAGTGCCTCGGCAAGGTACTGAGACTAACGGTAATCAGGCTAACGAAAAGGCCTAGCATACAGTGCAAAAGTGTCGACTCGATCGGCACCAGAATCTTACGATACAAGCCGACAGGCAAATATTCTTTACAAGATACAAGTATTTCACAATTCTTTATGTTTTCTGTAGCTTACAAGGACATCGACCGCGTCGAGCTATTCTATTAGGTCCTCCAACAGGAGTCGACAAAAGAGCTGGCTACGCCATACAATCAAGATTCGAGTCGAGTCCCTCCTTGGATGGTTGCATCGCTTGATGCTACGAAGACACGACATTGGTCGCTCACCCGACAGAAGCAACGGTGTTGACTTCATCCGCAACGTCGAGTCCTTCCGGCTAAACGCCGCACGACTCCGCCACGTCGACTCCGACCGCATCATCGATTCTTGGCTCCTTATGCATGAGACGCTGACTCGATGCACTTCCGGGTCAGTGATTTGTCCTCGCATAAGTCTCTACTCGAGTCTGCGACTCGACTAGACACTCGGGGGCTACTCCTATCAGGAGCGCTGGTCGCGCACCCGATGTACTTCCGGGTCAGCGGTACGCCCGCGAGATTGTCCACTGCGTCTACAAGATACAAGACTCGAGTCTCTGTCCGAGTCTACGACTCCGCCAGACACTCGGAGGCTACTCCAAACTGGAGCGCTGGTCGCGCACACACAAGATCTTCGAGTCCTACGCCGAGTCTACGACTCCACTACGGACTCGGGGGCTACTCCCACAGGGAGGATTGATTCAAGCATCCGAAAAAAAATAGTGTCCTACGGACCTGAAGCAAACAACGGCTGAATTAAAGTCTCTGCTCGAGTCTATGACTCAAACAGACACTCGGGGGCTACTCCCATAGGGAGCGCTGGTCACGCACCCTATAGTCCATTGTGTTGACCACGTCCATGATGTCGATTCCTTTACAACAGCCGAACAAATTCAGCTGACCCGATGAACTTCCGGGTGAAGTGCTTCGCACTTGACACAACTTTCGACTCCGACATCCAAATACAAGGTTCAAGACAACTAAGTCTCCACCCGAATCTACGTTTCGGATGGACACTCGGGGGATACTGACATGGATATGCCCTATGGGTACCCGATGTTAGCATACTTGGTCCAGCTCGACGGAAGGCTCACTCGACGACCTGCCAGGGTCCAGGACGCCCAAGACGTTTCGGCTGCACGAAGCACATATGGACACGGACTCCAAAACGCACAAGACAAGGATACCTCAAGACTAGAGTTTGAATACAACTTGTAACCTACTCGTATTGGCACCCGAGACCTAGCCTCCCCATATATAAAGGCTAGGAGGGTCCAACGAGGAGGAGAGACGACGACTACACACACGACCCACAGACGCCATACCCCCGATAGACTAGACCACAACAGATCTACAGATCTAGCCACAAGAACTCTAGACTCATACTTTCGCACACGCATCCACGCCAGATCGAATCTGCACACCCTGTAACCTTCGGTTCCGCCGTAATCAAAGAGCAGACAAGCAGGAGTAGGGTTTTCCCTCCGGGGGCCTGAACCTGGGTAAATCTCGTGTCCCCTGGTTGCTTGTCTGTTAACCGTGCCACGATCTCCAGCATCCCCATCTTCTCCAAAACCCAAGTCCATAACAATGGGCATTGACGAGATTAAACCTCGTCAGCGGGGTTGGGTCCAAGGGCGCAAGGGGCGTGGCGGCGCCGGGCAGCTTCGACCTCCTGGCACCGTGGTGGTGCCGGTGACCAGCCAAGCGTCGGTGGCGGGCTGGACCTCCACTATCTAGTCCGTCCATGGTGGATGTGGAACGGTGGTCTTCGCCTCCGCATCGATGGCACCGAGGTTTCAGCTCTCCTCTCGTATGCGGTGTGGCCAAGGGCAGCTAAGTCTGTTCCTTTTTCGGCGGTTCTAGGCTGACGGATGTGCCGGGGCGAAAGCCCTGCTTGTGGCTGGCGACAATGACGCCTGTTTCCTCCTTGGGGGCGTCGTCATGGCACTGCACGTGTTGCCTCTTCTCGAGTGCCGGGGGAAACCCTTGATTCGGCTTGCTGGATCGGACAGCGGTGGCACCACGGTGTCGTCCCCTTCATGGAGGCGCTGTCTAGGCTTCTCGTGGAATCCCGGAGAGGCATGACGAAGTCCAGGTTGGCGGCTGCTTTGAGCGTGGGCTTCCGATGCGCAATGTACATCGTCGGCGGTGCTTCTCGATCGTCTTCTACCGGTTGGTCCAGTCCTGCCGCTCGCTTGCCGACTCTTAGGCGCTTAGGAGTGGACGGTGCATTGGTTGTGCCACCCTTGGTAGTTTTGGTCTCCTGGAGTTTCTTCCTTCGTTTGTGACGTGGTCCGGGAGCTCGGTGTATCCCTTCCCCACCATTGGTACCGGGAGATGGTACAAGGAGAGTCCTCGTTGTTTGGTTGATGTGGGTTGCGTTGTAAGCCGTGTGGCGTCGTGTTTGTATCGTGTAGCCTTCGTGGCGTTGTTCGGCCATCTTGGTCTTTCTTCTATGAAAACGATACACCTCCCAGGGTGTATCCTTGAAAAAAAACCTGTAATAACATATGGGTGTACCTCTAATTAAAAAAAGAGAGCATATGGGTGTATTTCCTAGTGAAAAAAGAAATGGAAAAGACTCCACATTCGGAGTCGCTGACTCGCCGGTCCGCTGGTGTAGTGGCTCGTCGGCTCGTCGCAAGTTACGGAAGAAAAGGAGAAAGAAGCCCAGTAGCCCACGCATTGTAACTGGGCCGAAACTACAGCTGGTAAACCTGACCCTCGGGCGATACCGAGCAATTTCCGTTCGCCTTTCCTCATCGAGCGCACGGGTGGGTGGTGGCTTCCGGCGGTCGGCGGCTACGCGCAGCCGAAGAAGCACGTGCAACCTTGCAGTGGCAATCGCGCCACCAGGGGAGAGGGCGCGAAATTCCATTCTCCAGGCGGCGGCGAGGGGGAGGTGGAGCTTACGTGGTGGAGATGACGTCATCGGCGTCCGGCCGCGGCGCCGGCATTCAGGATCGCCTCGTCGGCCAGCTGAAATTCGTCCACACGCCATTGATGACGCTGTATCCTCCGTCCGATGGAACGGAAGCGTCGTTACCACCAGGTCAGCTCGCGTCCCTGCCTGCCCGCCAGGTGCTTGTGTTTATTCCCAACTGTTCCGCTGCGCCCTAGCTGGAGTAGCCCAGTGACCACTCACTCAATGAGCGCTAGAGCCCTTGCACGCCTTCTGGGCCTCGAGTACCGGGTGTGGGGTGCTCTCACTGGTGAACATTTTAGGACAAGTCCATGAGAATTAATTAGCACTCGGTTTTCCTAGAGTTGTTTGATGCGCCGATTGGTAGCGTGCCAAATGCAAGCAATGGCAAACACTTGTTTTTATTTATCGATCTATCTATAATTTCCTGTGGGAATGGCCATTACATATTTATCTGTGCAAATTATGGGTCATGGAACCGGGAAGTCCAGATAATTGTTTGCCAGAGTAAACCTATATATGATTGAACCTGCAATCTGTCTGTGTAACCAAGCAAGAGCTACGACCACCCTTGTTTACCCGCAATTAATTATAGGAATCGTGGACGGGTTAAGGAAATCAGCTGTGTATTTGTCCAAGTCAAGTAAAATATGACAAGTCTTGCCACTGATGGCTTTAATCTGTAGCAAGCAGACACTAAAGTGGATTGATCTGCGTGTGTCTGTGCGTGTAGGTGCTGCAGAACAGAAAACACGGACCTCTACATTGATGTAGAATCAAGTAATGGTCAGATTCTTAGAAAAGGAGAAGGTAGAGAAGAGAGCATCAATCACGAACAAGGGGGGAACATTAAGACACACTGGCACAACAACATAGCAACCGTGTACTCCATTCTGTCGACGACCTAGCATTCATTAGAGAATGCTTTGCTGGCTTCAGTCTCATCTTTGATCCTGGAGAACGAAGAAAAAATACTCCTTACCTCGAGCGGACAAGAAAGCAAAAGCACTGCATGCATGAGCCTCTTAAGTGTTGTGGAATGGTGGGAGGAGTGGAAGCTGTGCATCCTCATCCTCGGTAGCCTCTTGATCCAGTACCTCCCCCACTTCTCTATATTGTTGCGTACAGTTCCTACCATGTGCAGGTTGAGAATGCTGGTGTGGATCGCATACATAGGCGGCGACGCCTTGGCAATCTACACCCTTGTTGTCCTCTTCAATCATCGCAAAGAGACTTTGGGAAGGGGAGAGCAGCGCCCTGGAGGTCCTATGGGTGCCTGTCCTCCTCATCCAACTCAGTGGCCAGCCATGGATTAGTGCCTATAGCCTCGAAGACAACGAGCTATTGAAACACCGTACCATAACCCTGGTGTCTCAGGCCACAGTCGCCTTGTACATCTGCTGCAAGTGGTGATCTGGCGAGAAGACACTGCTTGTGGCAGCGATCTTGCTATTTGTCTTGGCATCATCAAATTCGCCCAGAAGCCATGGGCCCTCAGGACTGCCAGCTTTAACAGCATGCATGCCTCCAGCACTGTGCCCCTGCCAATGGCACAAAGAGAAGAAGAAACCCTTCACAGGTATATACGCTTGAAGAATACGTTCTAGCAGCAAAGAAGTGTGTACTGGACATGAAGGCAAACAGTGGTTACAAGTATGATGAATGAAAGCCTTCGTAGTCATGATCCTCGATCCGCCTGCTTCGTACTCTGTTCGGATTGAAGACCTGACATCTTTCCTGAAGTTTGAATTCAAGCATGCATACAATGATGGCAGGGGTGCCTCAGAAATATATTTGTTACGAGCAGGATCAATTGGCACTTTTCTTGGCAACTGCCCAATGCTGCTGCTTCCGCTCCTGGTCTTAGCTTCTACTCCCTCCGTGGAGTGAACCTACACACTAAAAGGAGTCTAGATACACTCCTTTCACAAAGCTAAAACATCTTATATTTTGAAACGGAGGGAGTATATGTGCTCTTCACCATGAGTAGCAAGGATGGTCATAACGAGAAGGACATCAGTGTGACATACATCCTATTCTGTTGCACCACCGTGCTGGCGTTCTTGCTTCCCTGCACGTGTCTCTGCTTGTGCATTCCGTGTTGCTATAGCTTCATGAACAATCATTTTGATGAATGGCACGGCATGGTTTCCCAGTACAGCGTCATATCCTTCTGTGTTCGCGAGAAGAAGCCCACATTCCTGATGAAGTTTGCTACCTTCAACTTTCTAAGGGAGTTTTGGCCAGCATTGGTACATTCAACACATACCTATAGCTTTCCAGATCACGGGGGTGATTCACCAGCACGTGAAACATGGTTGGGAGAAGTATATATGGAACACTACAAGTTACAGGAGATTCAACAAGCTCCGGGGCCAGTGGGCTGTAAGGAAAGGAGGCACCATCAGCTAGGATGGAGCTTAAAGAAACCATTCAAGGAGAGCGTCCTCATCTGGTACATCGCCACAGACCTCCATCAGCTAGGATGGAGCTTAAAGAAACCATTCGAGGAGAGCGTCCTCATCTGGTACATCGCCACAGACCTCTGCTTTTATCACCATGACACATCCCTTCAATGTCGACAGGGAGAAGCCATGCAAAGCAGCAGGGATATAACCAACCTTCTCATCTGTCCTGAGATGTTAATGCCTGGCACAGTCTGATGTCTTCACCTTGGTCAGCGACATAATTGTGGAAAGTAGCAAGGGACCGTTCAACGTAGAAGAAATACTTGCGCAGGGGATTCTTAATATACCGATGCTGCACATTGCAACTGATATGGTTTCCATTGCATCCAAGCTCGCCAAAGCACTGATGGAGCTGGGCCGCGAGAAGGTGAGGTGGACTGTGATCCAAGGTGTGTGGGTGGAGATGCTCTGCTATTCCACCAACAGATGAAGGTGCTACCTACACTCCAAGAGCCTAGGTGATGGTGCAGAGTATCTCACCACTATCGGACTCCTCTTGTCATTCATGGGGATGGAGACCTTGGCAGACAGGTACCAGAGGTCAGAGCCTCCTGAAGAGGAAGCAGAAGAAGCAGCGGCATCAACTGCCTGTTCCCAAGGCAGAGCCATCCAATCTGAAGATAATTTCAGCCCAGTCCTGAGAGATGGCACCTGTGGAAATTACTGATCCCAAGTTTGTTTCGTTTACCCATATCATGTTACTTTGCATCGTTTCTGCGTTACTAATTTGGACTAGCTGGTGTGTTTTAACCATTTGTTGCTTCTCTTGGTGTGTGTAAGTGTGTGTGCGTTTTCCACTTCTTCTGACGCGAATGTGCTATTTGTGCTCTTTCTACTATGATTATCTGTCGATTTACTGTTTGTTTGAACAAGTCGTGGTTTTATTTGCCTAATTCTGTAAATGGTACAAAGTTCAGAGTTCAGACACATGTTTAGACTATACCATTCTTTACTATCGGGGTCTCCTACAGTTTTCCGCTAAAAAAATCCCCTTCTGTAGGAAGTTGAGATTATGTGTCTAGTTCTTTGCACATATGCCTGTTGTATGTTTCCATGTACTCTGGTTTGCTGAATTTCCGTCCAGTAGCTGGTATACCTTGCAGAGGTGCTAGGTGTCACCATGTCAGGCGGAGGAGGACGCGAATTCAAGGCGGTGGCGAAAGAGCGCCGGAGCACCTCGTCGGAAAGCTGTTCTGCGTTCATGGCGTGGTGTATGCGGACACTCGCTCTTCTGTCCAATAGAAGCGCCCTCAGGTCAGCTTGTGTTTATTCCTATTCGTTGAACTGCACGCGAGACCCCATCTCATGCTTGCTTGCCTCCCAGTCTTTTGTTTTGTGGTTGATCCTTGGTGTGCACCTTTAATGCATGCACCATTCCAGTTTGATGGAAGCAAACCATGAATAAATTCTCACTGGTACTCGTGGTAGGCCACACATCAACTTCCCTCATGCCTCAGCTGAGGAGGAAAAGGATCAACAACGACCATCTCTGAGGTATGATTTGAGCATTATATTTACCAGTACATATTGATTTTACAATAATTATACATGCCATAAGTTGCCCTTTTTTTACATATAAAGAACACCACTGGCAAAACATTAAGTACACACCAGACACATACATACACGATTAGATTAACATCACAAGATTAGCATAAGAAATCATAAAGGCATAGTACGATAGATACATGGGACCAGATGAGACTGCAGTTACGTAGGTTCAGGGCAGAATCTCATTTCTTCATCAACTCCAACGCCGCCGCAACGAGGGTGTGGACGCTGACAGCGCGCTGGCCAAGCCCGACACTCCCGGAGAAGACGTAGAAGCACTCGAGCAGCGAGGTGGTTGCGGCGACATGCCTCAGCTCGCCCTCCAGCCTGAGTTCCACGAAGAGGGCCACGTACCGCACATCTGATCGCATCATGGCGATGGCGAGCTCGATGGTGTACCGGCGGATCCGAGGCACGTCCATGGACGGGCGGTTATACTCCTGGAGCACCTGCACCAGCGTCCTTGCCAGCATCGCATCCACCATGCTCGCCATGGAGAGGCTCGCACGGAGCTCCCCGGGCTCCATAAAACGGAGCATCTCTGCTGCAAGGCCAAGAAATATGTTAAGGGTTTTCCCCTTCTCCACCATGATGGTCCTTAGCACCTTGGTGGCCCCAGCAGTGACCCCTTTCAGCGGGAGCTGCCACTTGTCCCCGGCGTAGGAGCACAGGTTGCGTAGGATCCTCGTGGCACCTGTGATGATGACGGGGTCGTTCATTGCGGCGACGAGCGGTCCTACCCCTCCTCCGAGAGCCATTATGATCGTGCTGCAGTTTTTCTTACTCTCAAGGGCTAACATCGCGAGCGCCTCGCCAGCCTCCACCCGGATGGCATTCGCCTGCCGACACTCTGTTGGTGCTGCCGGTGCAAAAAACATGGTGACTAGTACGCTCACCACGCCGCCTGTACCGCCGATGAGCTCCCTCGCCTCCTCATCCATGGCCAAGCTTGTGAGTATTTCAATTGCCAGCTGGTGTAGCTCAGACTGGACCTTCTTTTCTTGCCGCTGCAGCACATCCCTGACGTTGCTCACGGTGAAGACAATGTCGGTGAGCTCCCCCCGGAGAAGCTTCCCCGTGTTCCCTGTCGTGCTGGCTAACCTCTTCACCACGCGGAGCGACTGCTTCACAGCCTTGAGCCTCATGTCCCTTGGTGTCGTCGGTGCCAGACCATGGTCGAGGCTGGAGTAGGAGATGATCTTGTCTAGAAGTCCCCGTGTGTTGCCAATCTTGCCACAGTTGTCATGGTCATGTGCCAACTTGTTTAGGATGGAGAGGCCAAGTAGGTTGAGCTCGTCGAGCTCGGCGTAGAGCAGCGATGCGACGGACTCGATGGCTCCCGGGATGCCTGTAACACGGAGCGCGATGACCTTCCTCCCTGCGAGCATGGACACGACCACCGCTGCCGACCGCCGTACTTCCCTCTCCGACAAGCTCTTCCAACTGAGCATCTCAATGAGGCGCTCGATGGTGGGCGCGGAGACGCCGATCTTGCGGAGCGTGGTGTCGGAAAAGCGGTCAGACTTGGCGAGCGCCACGAGGATACCAGCGCCAAGGCTCTGCTCGTTGTGGGAACCAGATGTGATGAGGCCGTCGGCGTAGGAGACGAGGTCCATGTTCAGGCCATCAAAGATGCTCCCGTTAAGGCACCGTGAGTAAGATTCGTAGAAGAAGAGGCGGATGGCGACCTCGCCGGCACCAGGGGCGAGGTTACAGTCGTCAGCCACTTGGTGCAGGAGGTGGCGATGACCCACCTTCCATTCCCACAGTGCCTTCTCGACGAGGAACAGCAGTGCCTCAGCAAGCGCGAGGCTGTAGAAAATGTTGAGCGCAGCGCGACGGTTGGTCCGTGCTTCCTCGCTGCCGCCGTAGTGCTGGTGGAGGAGGCGTATGAGGGAGAGGGACACGCACGCAGACGCTGAGAACAGCTGCATCCATGAGAAGGTGCGCACGGCAGGGGCGCAGGAGACAGCCTGGTGCTGCCACTCGAGCTCGTGGCTGCGTCCCAGGATGCGGGTGCCCTCGATGACGAGGAGACCTGTGATGCACCAGAAATCGGTGCCGCCCAGCGTGATGGCGAAGCCGCCCAGGAGCACCACCGTTGCCCATATGAAGGCCAGTGTGCCCAGACGGCTTGCCGCCTTCTCGAGCACTGCAAGCTGGAGGGCTAGCACGGTGAGACGACGCTCCGGCGATGCTGTATCATCATCGTCGTGGATGTCGGCTTTCGGGTGCGGCGTAGCCTTCTGCGGCTCGAACAGCGTCGGCAGCTGATCGGGGATGCTCACGCGGAAGCTCGGGACGGCGAAACTAGCGAGGCGGTTCATTTCAAAAAATCTCTATTGTTTCACTGTGTGCGGTGTGTCCGTGTGTGCCTGTTGGTCCTGCATGCACTAGGTATTTATAACCGTCCACATGTACGCGAGAACATATTGATTGGGGCATCTTGGACATTATCAGATGGAGACGTTTCTTCTTTTCTTCTTGTTACAACAGAATGTTACAATTTAGGCAGCAAACGTACGTCGCGTCTTAGGTTGGATTTTTCCTACAGGTAGAGGACATGCCTCAGCACTCTGATCAAGATATTTCATTCTTTCATAATTGTCATTAAGCCTTTTTGCAATTAGTCTCGTTTATACAGTTTAGTTTACACAGTCTATGCCCAGATGCCATTAACTCACAAACATAGGTTTATTACTTTTAAATAACATATATATGCAAATATCGTTGTGTTACTGTGTTATAAAATAAATTAACCTTCAAAGGTATACTTTGAATATTTGGATTTTAGCTTTGACCAACAACTAACCAATGTTATTGTCCGACACAACATGTTGTTATTAAGGCTGAATGTTTGGTTATTATCAAATGGACTTGGAGATTTTTTCTTCTATAGCTACTTCAGAGGAGTCTTGAAGAAAAGTCGAGGGTAGTGACTTTGAAGTTTTGTTACTAAGTAACTTTCGGTTGGATTTCAAGTGCTCTTTGATATGATGTAGTAAGTTGTTTAATTAGTGAATAAGGTTGGATCATTTCTAGAAGAAATTGCAACATGAGAGATTTACAGAGAATCTTAAACTCTGACCGGTGAAGAGGAGCGATAACGTGGTACCTTTCTTGTTGTGTGTCATTGCTAGTACTTGCAACGCGTTTCTCTTCCGAAAGTAGCAGTGCTTCATGGGGTGTGGCAAAGTTTTTGGGTGCAATGATCAATTTCCTTACCCTGTCATGCTCTAACGGCCTCCGCGTTGCCAGATGTATGCAGTGCAGATACCATTCAAACAAATCCAGCCATGCATGTCATTGTCGTGATTGGCTTCACCGATCACTCCTCTGCGAGAAGAGGAAATGCTTACAGTTAGGCCGAGCTTGGGCTCTCTCTCCTCGGTTTTCTTGCTGCAATTTGTATTCTCGCCTTCCGTTTGATGGTACTTAAATACTGTAGATTGCAACATAATAGATTTAACTCGCACAGGACAAAAGGGGAGTACTGGTGTACCTATCTTATTTATGTTTGTCCTTTCTCGTACTTGCCATGGTTTCCTCCTAGTCTCTCTTCCAAAAACAGCAATACTCCAAGTCCACTGAGTCTGAACGGTCAACCAATGGCAAGGTCTTGGGTGCAATTATTGGTTTGCTTACGCTGCCATGTATGCTCAACGGCCTCCGCGTTGCCAGAAAATCATGTGTGGGAATACCATTAGGATAAACTAGCCTATCATGTCATAGTAGTGATTAATCAAACAGTTAATTTTGACCAAATTAACTGTTGATCAGTTTTAGAGTACAATGAATGTTTTGACATTATCATATGGAGACTTATCATCCATGTTTTTTTGCTAAACAGAATGTTGCTATTAAGGCTTGGAGAAAAATCGCGATGGCTGAGATGGAAGTAGAAACAATGATTTTTAAAAAACTTTGTTGTAATTTTTGTTTGGTCAAAATTATTTGTTGTTTGTGGATTTTCAGCTCTTTGTTGTCATTGTAGTGACCGGCTTCACCAATCACTCCTCTCACCCGAGAAGAGGATGCGCTTACGGTTAGGCCGAGCTTGGCCTATCTCTCCTCGGTTCTCATGCTACAGTTTATACCCGTGCCTAGTTGGCTGTTTCTATTCTGTTGATGATGTGAAGATGGATAAGTCTTCGTGAAGAAAGCAATATATGTATCGTTGGTTTTTTCAGCGTGCATGATAGTCTGTCTGGACATTATAAAATGTAGACATTTCTTCCTTTTTCTTGTTACAGCAGGAGTACGTACGTTGCCCAAAGTTGGATATTTGCCTACATCGGAGCTACATGGCACACCACTAATCAAGATCTTGTCATTCTTTTCCATACTTCATTATTACCAGTAAGCTGCATGTAGTCTCATTTTTCTACAGTTTCGTTTACATTGTCTTGAGTCCAGATGTCATTGAATCACAGTCACCTGCAGAGGTTTATTACTTTTAAATACTAGGTATATATAGCAGTGTTAGAAAAGAAATTAACCTTCAAATGTATATTTTGAATAGTTAGATTCAAAATTTGAACAATAACTAACCAATGCGACTGTCTGATACAAAATGTTGATAATAAGTTCAGCATTATCAGATTGAGACTTTTCATACTTTTCCTGTTATAAAAGAATCTTGCTATCTATTAAGGCACTAACGATGGCGCCTAAAGTTTCCTATAGCAAGCGGATATGGCTCAGTCCACCGAGAAAAAAGTGGAGATTGTGCCTTTTATAGCTACTTCACCGGAGACTTGATGAAAAGTCGAGCACAATAATTTAGTGTTGCTTTTATGTATCTTTCATTTTGTTCATTTGTTTTCCCATATGATGTACAGTAATATATTTGATGGTTGAATAAGGTCGGATTGTTTCTAGATAATAACAACAAAAAAAGATTTACGGACTGAACTTAAACTTGGACCGGACAAAGGGGAGCACGGATGTACTACCTCTGTTCCGAAATATAAGCCTTTTTAGAAAGCTAATTTAGCTATCTAAAAAGGCTTACGTTTTGGAACGGAGGTAATACCTCTCTTATTTATGTTTGTCCTTTCGATGGTTTCATCCTCGTTTCTCTTCCAAAAGCAAGGATACTCCCCGTCCAAGGACCCTGAACAGCCAACCAACGGCAAGGTTTTGGGTGCAACGATTGGTTTGCTTACGCTGCCATGTACGAGTATGCTCTATCGGCCTCGGCGTTGCCAGAAAATCATGTTTGCGAATACCATCAGAATAAACCCAGCCTGTCATGTCATCGTAGTGATTGATCAAACAACAAATAAAGGCTTGGGCTAACAAAAACCTACCTAATGGAGAAGTCGTTGGCGAAGCCACAAGGCCCTCTAATTTTCATTATAAAACTGATAAACCAGAAAAAGATGGATTGTCTTGTGAAAAAATCTTTGGACCCATAAAAAGCGGAATTTGCGCATGTGGCAATTCTCGAGCGAGCGGAGCTGAAAACGAAGACAAAAGATTTTGCCAAAAATACAGGGTGGAATTTGTGGATGCTCGCATAGGTAGCCGCGCATCGCTGGTCTCCTCCGAGAGAAAACCAAATTAACTGTTTCCAATTAGACTCCATCGGTTCTTTTTAGACTACATTCCGTCGATGGCCATGTCGTCTGAAGAAGGCAATATATGTACTGTATCATTGATTCTATTTTGTGTGCACGACCATCCGTTTTGACATTATCATATGGAGACATATCATCCTTTTTTCTCTTGTTACAACAGAATGTTGCTATTAAGGCTTGGAGAAAAATCGTGACGGCAGAGATGGAAGTAGAGACAGTGGTTTTTAGGAACTTTGCTGTAATCTTTTGTTTGGCCAAAATTCTTTGTTGTTTTCGGATTTTCAATTCTCTGTTGTCATTTGTAGCGACTGGCTTCACCGATCACTCCTCACCTGGAAGAGAAAGCCCCTACGGTTAGGCCGACCTCGGCCTACCCTCCTCGGTTCTGATGCTACAATTCATACCCTTGCCTCGTTGGCTGTTTCTGTTGCGTTGATCTATGAAGATGGATATGCCGTCGTGAAGAAAGCAATATATGTATCCTTGTACTTTTTTATGCGTGCATGATAGTCTGTTTGGACACTATAAGATGGAAACTTTTCTTCTTTTTCTTGTTACAGCAGAACGTTGCTATTAAGGCAGCACGAGCACGTTCCCCATAGTTGGATATTTAAGAGCATCTCCAGTTGTCCTCCCATTCAGTGTCCTGCACGGCCGTTTTTTGGCCCGTAGTGGAGGAATAAATAAGTTTGTTTATCAAATTAAACAAGTAATTTAAACAAATTCAATATAGCAAATAGATATTTGAACATTCAATTTTATTACGAGTTCATGAAATTAAACAAATAATTCAAGAAGTTCAATAGCAAACAAAGACAAACAAATAAACAAACTAGATGGCTCCTTTGAGCCTCCACAAATACTTCACTAGATCATCTTGCAGTTGACTATGAGTATTTGTGTCTCGAACTTCTTGCCGCTTGGCGAGAAAAGAAGCAAACGTAGATGGCACTTGATGGTCAATATCTGCAAAGGACCCTGGCAATAATACGGTTCAGTGTCAAACACTGTAGTCTCCTGCTCACTCCTAATGATCATGTTGTGCAAGATCACATAGGCAGTCATGACCTTCCACATCTGATCTTTCGACCAGGTAAGAGCAGGGTATCTGACAATGGAAAATCGAGCTTGCATCACACCAAATGCCCTCTCCACATCCTTCCTACAAGCCTCCTGCTATTGGGCAAACCAAGTTTTCTTTCCTCCGGGCACGGGGTTTGAGATTGTCTTCACAAATGTTGACCATCTTGGGTAGGTGCCATCTGCCAAGTAGTAGCCCTTATTATACTGGTGGCCATTGATCTCAAACTGCACTCGAGGATCTCTTCCTTAGAAAACACATTTGAAGACTGCAGCACGTTGATGCCATTATGTGATCTTGGCATACCAAAGAAATCATGCCAAATCCACAGATCCCGATCTTCCACAGCCTCAAGCACCACACCGCATGATCCTTTGTGACCTTTGTACATGCTCTGGTGTGCGAATAGGCAGTTCTTCAATGCCCAGTGCATACAATCAATGCTTCCAAGCATTCCTAGAAAACCCCTTACTGCATTATGTTCCAAGATCCGAGCCGTGTCTTCTCCATTGGGTGTTCTCAGGTATTTCTTCCCATACACTGCCACAATTGCCCTGCAAAACCTGTACATGCAGTCGATGGCTGTGGACTCGGCCATGCGGAGGTAGTAGTCATCTGTGTCTCTAAGAATTCCATATGCAAGCATCTGGAGAGCAACTGTGTATTTTTGTATAGTGGAGAAAGTAAGTGAAAGGGCATTTATGCCCTTACTATTATTTTGATGTTTGGTGACAACACTTGGATAAGTTTAATTATCTGTTAAATGTTTCAGGAGATTCCTGCTGTCCCATGTATGGTGCAATAAAGGAAAAAGAGCTTCCTTGGGTCAGGCATGTGCAAAGTATAAGTCCCAGCCGAACTGTCCGTTGATCCAGGCCGGAGTGTCCAGTGGGATTCGGCCGGACTGTCCGCCCATGAGAAGTGGGCAACTTCTCTGGATACTCAGAACAGGTTTTCGGACACCGTCCAGACACTTTCCAGATTCTGGCCAGAAACTTGGCAAGGCCGGAGTGTCCGGCTAGTCTCACCCGGAATGTCTGGCTGGGCCGGACTGTCCGGCTGACTCCGGCCGGACTGTCCAGGTCAAGTGGCTCCCAATGGCTCCATTTCTAGGGGGGCCTATATAAAGGCCCCTTCTTCTACCTTGGAAGCTGCTCGTCCATCTCAAGAACTCTAGCACCATTAGAGCCACCAAATCCACAAGATCTCCTCACTCAACCATCCAAAGTCATTGATCTTTGGAGAATCGAAGGAGGAGGCCTTGATCTACATCTTCACCAAGAGAGATCTTTATTCCCCCTCATTCACTTGAGGGCCCCTTGCTCTAGTGTTTCATTGGAAACCCTAGCTTGTGATTTGGTTCTTACTAGCTTGTCTTTGATTGTTTGACAGCTAGCTTGTACTTGGGAGCCTCCAATTAAGTTGTGGATGTGTGCCCCGAACTCGTTGTAAAGGTGCCGGCTTCCACCTTGAAGGTTACCATATAGTGGAAGAGGTGAATCGAACCCGTTGGGGTGAGGTTCATCGAAGAACAAGGGAGGCCTCTCGTGGCGTTGGTGGTTTGAAACCACCCCCTCTCCAAATGTAGACATACTTCCCTTCAAAAGGAAGGAACTACGAGAAACAAATCCTTGTGTCTCCATGTGCTTCACTTTGGTTACTTCTATCCTTTACCGCACTTTACTTATCTAGTTATTGTTTAGTTTGTGCTTGTTTGTCATATAGGTAAATTCACCATAGTTGCATAATCTAGAGAATTTACCTTTCATGTCAAACCCTAAATTGAAAAAGAGTAAAATTTGAAGTAGCACCTATTCATCCCCCCTCTAGGTGCCCAAACGATCGTTTCAATTAGTATCAGAGCCTCGGCTCTTTATTCAGGCTTAACCGCCTAAGAGATTATGGGCAACCCAGAGGAGGGATAAAGTGAGGCTAGCCATTCGGTGACCATGGTAGATCTCAAGAATTTGGAAACAAGCTTGAGCTCTACCTTGGGCAACAAAATCCAACAGTTGCGTCAACTCGTTGAGCAACTTGTTAGGGATAAGCAAACCTCACCTCCTCCCTCTCTAGAGGAAACACCACCAAACCCAAAGGCTAATGCTCCGGCTAAGCCTTTGGAGGAAGCGGTGGGGGATGAACATAATTCCACTAACTCCACCACCAAAAAGGGTGATAGGAAGGAAGAGTTCCATACGGTTCCCGGATGGTACTCTCCCGACCCTCCTATCCCTCATCCACATATAAATAATAGAGGAGACCCACCTAAGTTAGCTGCACATACTTTTGCTCAATGGCAAGTGTTAATGAAATCTCATGTGCGCAGCTCTTGCATTGATTTGTGGAATATTATTGAAGGACTCAAAATTGAGGATCTAAACAACTTGACGAGAAGAGAAGTGGTCAATAGCCAACTCAATGCGACTGCCTTGCACATGATCCAACTTGGAGTGGGGCCAAAGGATTTTCCCCACATTGAGCACTACAACACCGCCAAGGAAGCTTGGGATGCTCTCATTGACTTGTTTGTTGGCAATGAGAGTATGAGGAGAAATAGATATGATGCCTTAAGCAATGAGGCCGAAGGTTTCTTCATGAAGGATGGTGAGGATCATGAAGACATGTATCGAAGACTCAAATCCACAGCCACCGCTTTCAGGAATGTTGGCGCCTCTCACATTGATGATGCTTGGATCAAGAGGAAGTATGTGAGTGCACTCATGCCTTTCGAGTCTACTGACTTGAAGAGTCTCCAAGTAAGACACAACTACCATCTCATGACCTCCAATGAAGTGATGCAAGAGATGGCCGCCTTCAAGGTTGCTGCCAAGAATGCCAAAGACGCCCGTGCTCGTGCCATTGGAATGAGTAGTGGTGTCAACCTTGCCTTGAAGGCCAAGGTTGTGGAGTATGATGAAGATGAAGGAAGTGATGAGGGACCTACAATGAGCCACCCTGAAGATGTCAAGATTGCTCATGGTGAATACATGGCCTTCTATGCAAGAAACTTTTGGAAAGATCCCGCCAAGGCCAAGATGGAAATGCAACAAAGAAGCAATCCCAATGGGAGAAGAGACAATAGGTCCAAGTTGAGAACTTGTTTCAATTGTGGTGACTGCTATCACTTCGTTGTGGCTTGTCCCTATGAGAAAAGAGAAGACCATGGGGGTAAACCTGTGTTGAAGAAAACCTCCAAAGCTCCCTACAAGAAACCCTTCATCAAAAGGAACCCAACCAACAAGAAGCCGGGAGAAATTGTCTTGATCACACATGAAGAGTACTCCTCCGATGATGAGGATGAAGAGGAAGAAGAGGATACACCAAGTGGTGTGGCGGCTCTTGCCACTACCTCTACTCCTTCATTCTCACTCTTCGACTCTCCAAATGAGAATATCTCCAACAAGAATGTCACTTGCCTTATGGCAAGAGGAACGGAGGTATTATCATCATCACACTCCACTTCCTTAATCAATGATGATTTTGATGATGAGTTATCTCTTGAGGTCAAAAAGGAATTAGTTTCTTTTGATGTGTTCATGAATAACTTGCAAGGGGAACACAAGAAACATGTTGTGGACCTCCTAAATCAACTTTCACACACACACACAAGAACTTCTAGATGAGAGATGCCAATTAGGAAGAGAGCACATGATTGAGGTAGAAGCTCTTAATAATGCTCTAGAAGAAGAACAAGAAACTAGAATATCTCTTGAAACTAAACTAGAGGGCATTGATGAAGCTAATGATCTCATTATTAATAAACTCATCAAGGAACGTGATCATGCTATTGCTAAATACAAAAAGGGTAAAAAGGATAAGAGTGAGTTTGATGTTGTTCATGAAAAACTTATCGAGGACTTTAGGACACTTGACAAGGCTCACAAGGCCTTGGAAAGTGAACTCTTGTCACTCACAAAGTCTCGTGAAAAGCTTCAAACTCAATTGATCAATACTCCCTCACCTAGTACATTTATTCCTGCTAGTTGTACAAATACTCTTGAAGAACATGCTAGGTTGAAGGGGGAGCTAGCTAAGACCTCCTTTCCCAAAGGAAACAAGTCTATTGATGACCTCTTAAACAAGCAAAGGTCAAATGGTGAAAAAGGGGGCATAGGCTTTGTCTCTAAAGACAAGAAGAAAAATAACAACAAGAAGAAGAAGGCCAAGCCCACCCAAGAAAAGAACAAGGTCATGGTGGGAAGTAAGACCACAAGTGGCAAAACTATGTCTCATGATGATTTTGCGGGTAGTGCTAACCCTCACTATGTCTTAATGCGTGATTATTATGGTGATGTGTATGCACAATATGTTGGCCCATTGATGGTTATATTGCATGGTCGATTTGGGTTCCCAAGACCCTTGTTGCTAACAAAAGAGGACCCATTGAAAAATGGGTACCTAAAAACTAGTTTGATCTTTTGTAGACCTATGCTTCCGGAGGGTCAAAATGGGTGCTCGATAGTGGATGCACAAGTCATATGATTGGAAGCGCTTCTAGTGTCAAGGAGTTGAGACCAACTGTTGATCAAATATCTGTGACATATGCCGACAAATCAAAGTCTAAGGTAATGGGTTTCGGCAAAGTTGTGGTTGCTCACGATATCACTCTCGTGGACGTCATGCTTGTTGAGACCCTTGGCTATAATTCTTTCAGTCCGTGCTCTAGGGAAGATGGGTTTTGCTGTCTTTATTGATGTTGATATTGTGATCCTCTTGTGGAGCAAGTCTCTAAAGGTTAATTTTGTTGGGTACGTCGAGGATGACTTGTATGTGGTGGACTTTTTGGGGAAAACCACTACAAGTCCGATGTGCCTATTCGGAAAGGCCGATGTGGGTTGGCTATGGCATCACCGTCTAGCCCATGTCAACATGAGAACTTTGCAAAGCCTCCACAAGGATGGTCATATTGCTGGACTAAAAGAAAATGTTTGCTTTGCCAAAGATCGTGTTTGCAGGGCATGTGTTGAAGGAAAGATGCATGATTCTCCCCACAAGCCAAAGAACTACATCAAGTCCAAGAGGATCTTGGAGCTCCTTCATGTGGATCTCTTTGGTCCTCCGTCTCATGCGAGTCTTGGTGGGAAGAAATATTGTTTGGTGATTGTTGATGACTACTCAAGATACACTTGGGTATATTTCTTCAAGTTAAAAAGTGAGACCCAAGAGAACTTCATTGACTTCATCAACATGGCTCAACATCAACACAATGTCCCAGTATTAACAATTAGAAGTGACAATGGTACCAAGTTCAAGAACTACACATTAAATGGATTTCTTAGTGATGAGGGAATAAAACATCAATATTCCGCTGCATATACCCCTCAACAAAATGGTGTAGCTGAGAGGAAGAACCGAACTCTCATTGACATGGCAAGGACTATGTTGGCGGAATTTAAATCTCCATACAATTTTTGGGCTGAAGCTATCTCCACCGCATGCCATGCATCAAACCGTCTCTACCTCTACAAAGAATTGATCAAGACTCCATATGAAATCCTTACCGGTAACAAGCCTAATGTTTCTTACTTCGGGGTATTCGGTTGTAAGTGCTTCTATCGCATTAAGGGCATTTGTTTATCCAAATTTGATTCCAAAGCATTAGAGGGTATTTTTGTTGGTTATGGTCTCGAATCCCACACTTATAGAATCTATGACAAGCTCTCAGGAATTGTCATAGAATCTTGTAGTGTGGTGTTTGAAGAATATGATGGTCCCCAAGCGGGGCGTGTTGATGTTTGTGATGTAGATGATGAAATGCCTTAGAATGCCATAGGAAGAGTGGGTGCGGGTTTCATCCACCCTATTGAGGAACCCCTTATGGTGGATCGAGAAGAACTATGCTCTACTCAAGTGGAGCCCTCATCTTCACAACCTCAACAAGCTACTGTCGAGGTGGACAACGACCCATGCCAAAGACAAGTTGTGGACCCTCAACCTACTGATCAAGAAGATGCTTCCAGCCGAGAGGTGATTGAGTCTCCGCTTGCCAGGATGTCCAGTGGTGCTAAGGCCATTTCACAAGCAAGATCTGTACAGACTGCCATAAGAATAGCTGAATACCTGGCCAGTCATGGGCTTGATCAAGACCAAGGTTAATCTTTGCCTCCTTTAGAAGAGAATATTTCCAATGATGATCAAGGTCAAGTTAATGGTCAAGACGAGGATCAAAATGATGAAGTGATCCCCCCAAGAAACAACAAGGAGATCGAAACTCGTCGCCAAGCTAGAATGGATAGAATATTGGAATTAAGAGACCACACTCTTGAGAATGTGGTAGGAGATTTAAGAAGAGGGATATCTACTCGAGCTCAACTGAAGAACTTTGGTGTGCACCAAGCACACATTTCCATGGTGGAACCAAAGAAAGTATGGGAAGCTCTTGAAGATTCGGATTGGTTGGATGCAATGCACAAAGAGCTCAACAACTTTGAGAGAAACAAAGTATGGAAGTTAGTGGAAAAGCCAAAATATTGCCGCAATGTTATAGGCACCAAGTGGATTTTCAAGAACAAGCAAGATGAGCATGGAATTGTGAGAAGGAACAAGGCAAGATTGGTTGCACAAGGGTTCTCTCAAATTGAAGGCATTGATTATGGAGAGACTTATGCACCCGTGGCTCGCCTTGAGTCCATCCGTATCCTTCTTGCTTATGCGGCACATCATAAATTTAAACTACAACAAATGGATGTAGAAAGTGCATTTCTTAATGGTCCATTGCATGAGTTGGTATATGTGAAACAACCCCTAGGATTTGAGGATCCCAACTTTCCAAACCACGTCTACAAACTCGATAAGGCACTCTATGGGCTCAATCAAGCCCCACGCACGTGGTATGAGCACCTTAGAGAGTTGTTGTTAGATCGTGGGTTTGAGGTTGGGAAAATCGATCCCACTCTTTTTACCAAGAGGGTTAATGGGGAACTTTTTGTATGCCAAATTTATGTAGATGATATTATCTTTGGCTCATCCAACAAAGCTTTTAATGATGAATTCTCTAAGCTTATGACTGACAGGTTCAGGATGCCTATGATGGGAGAATTGAGAGTATTTCTTGGTTTTGAGATCAAGCAAGTGACAGGTGGTACATTCTTCAACCAAGCCAAGTATACTCAAGATATGCTCAAAATATTCAACATGAAAGACCTCAATGGAGCTCCCACTCCCATGGCAACAAAGACTCATCTTGAGCTAAACCCAAATGGTAAAGATGTGGATCAAAAGGTATACCGGTCCATGATTAGCTCTTTGCTTTACCTTTGTGCATCTAGACCCGATATTGTGTTGAGTGTAGGAGTGTGTGCAAGATATCAAGCGGCTCCTAAAGAAAGCCATTTGATGGCAGTCAAGAGAATCTTTCGATATTTGATTCATACCCCAAACTATGGTATTTGGTGTCCTAGGGGCCCAACTTTCTCTCTTTGTGGGTATACGGATTCGGATTGGGCTGGTGACAAGGATGATAGGAAATCAACCTCCAGGGCTTGCCAATTCCTTGGGAGGTCCTTGGTGTGTTGGTCTTCTAAGAAGCAAAAATGTATATCTCTTTCCACCGCTGAAGCCGAGTATGTTCCAGCTGCTAGTGCTTGTACACAATTGCTATGGATGAGGCAAACTTTAAAGGAATACGGTGTCCATTGTGACAAAGTGCCTCTTCTATGTGACAACGAAAGTGCCATCAAGATTGCATATAACCCAGTAGATCATACAAGGACAAAGCATATTGAGATTCGTCATCACTTCATTAGAGATCATGTTGCTCGGGGTGATATTGATCTATCCTATGTATCAACCAAAGACCAACTTGCCGACATTTTCACGAAGCCACTTGATGAAGCAAGGTTTTTTATTTGAGGAATGAACTAAATATCATAGATTCTAGGAGCTTGACTTGATCACATTGCATACTCACCTATATCTTGACTCTTATTTGGTTTAGGTGTAGGCATGGAGATAGGGGGAGTGCGGTTCTAATACATTGGACCATCCCTCCCCCCATAATGCCAACATTAAGAAATCCAATCCTCTTAATATCATTTAGTGATATGTGAGCTTCATTGATGAGTAGTGGTAACAGACCTAAGGATAATTCTTCGCGGTGTCATACCACAATATCTTACATGGTGGCCTCGACCACCGCCCTCTTCATATTTGAAGAGTTGGTTCTTGACTTGTGTGGTTTGGATCTTAATTTGTCATCTTTTGACTATCTATGGTGTTTGGTTTTTCACAGTACATCTTCTGAATCCCAGGCCTATACTCATCCCTAAACATGCTCCTCTTGCCACACATTTGTCCAAATATTACACCTGGAGTTTTTCTGGTCGTGGGGACCAGAATGTCCGCTCTGTACCGACCGGAGAGTACGGCATGACCGGACACTCCGCTTGATACGGGTCGGACACTCTGGTCGGGCCGGACACTCCGGCTAATTTCGCCCGGACAGTCCGGCCCCAACAGTTTCAGTCCAGTAAAAGGGGTCGGGGGGAAGTGGACGGTTCAGTCCTCCTTCTTCCCCCGACTCTCTTCTCTCCACACCCTGCTGCCCTCGACCAGGATCTTCACCGGGAGGGCTTCTCCACCCCGGATTCGACCGTTGCCACCGGCCATTGTCGTGCCTTTGCCGCTGGGACCCGTTCCCCTCCGGTGAAGGCCCCCATGGATGCTGGTACTTGCCTCCCCTCTTCTACATCTCTAGGGTTTCCTCTAGATGCTTTTTTTGGAGGCAATGACCTATTTTGATCCATGGATTCATCACTGCATGCATATGGCGTCTTAGCAGTAGTCCTAGCAATCCCGATCCACTCTAATTGAGTACATTCACACTGCCCGGAAAAATCACCAGATCTCCCGCCGGACAGTCCGGTGAGTACAAGGCGTACACTCCGGCCCGGCCGGAGTGTCCGACGTGTACGCACCGAACTTTCCGCCCCTAGCGGAGTCTCCGGCTCGATTTTGCCAGACAGTCCGGGTTTCCTCAGTCTGTTTTTGATCTGGTATTCCTACCGCTACTGCTATGTGCTTTCTCCTCCTGGACAAATGTGCTTACCCTGTTGCTATCTCTCTACTCTGAATTCACAGGTAGCTCCCGTCCTCGTCGCTCTAGGGCCGCTCAGAAAGCCCGTCCTCGCCGGTACCGTGATGAAGAGAATGAGGTTCATATGGATCCTTCCATGGTCAGGCAGGCTGCTCGTGACCGTGTTGCAGCAAAGCAGGAGAAAGTCAGAAAACTAAAGAGAGATGAAGCCAAGCGCATGAAATTTGAATCTTTAACCACTTTGGCAAATCTTGGCACCGAAGAGTTTGTGGAGATGTGGGTCTAGCCATTCTATTCTCTGCAGTGCACTTCTGAGGATCCTCGCTTCTGGAGGAATGAGCAGGCCTCGCTCTTCTTTGAGGTGTTTTCTGCTTTCAGGACTCCGGTGTGCCCTATGCAGTGGTTGGATATTCCGAAGCTCCAGGCACACATGTACTTTGAGGACGCTCTCTGGGTGACTGAGAAGATGGGACTGCACACCATCTTTCAAACAAGAGAAGATTACAACATTGAGCTGATCCAACAGTTCTATGCCACGGTGGTTTTTGGGGACACTCCTGATGTTCCCCTTGAGTGGATTTCTGGCACTACAAGATGCCGCTCTAGCATGGCTTAGTTTGCCCATCTCCTTGGTGTGCCTTTCAACCCCAATGCTCACAGTGTTCACCGGATGCATGTGCAAGGTCAGGCGTATGACAAACAGCTTTTGGCTCCTATCTACTCTCAGAATGGTGTGGTTGGCCAAACCATCAATATCAAGCTCATTTACAACATCCTGCTCCACATGTTCCGCCACACTCTCACTCCCAAGGCGGGCAACAAGGATGAGATGCGGGGTGCTGACATCAATCTTATGGCCCATGCCCACTCTGTGTATGTTCGCGGTCCATCTCACCCAGGTGGCACCATAGATGTCATGGACTTCATCTATCAGGATATGTACAAGTGCATCACTGACAAGAAGTGCCCTCTTTTTTCTCCATATGTGATGAAGCTCGTTGTTGCTCAGGCTCCAGTCACCCCTCTGTTGTACATTGAGCTTGTTGCTCATCTCCCTGCCAAGTTACAGAGGAAGGGTGCCCCTACCTCCAAGGCACCTCGTGGCTACACCCCTGCTCAAGATATTTTTGAGGATGATGAGATAGATGCCACTGACAGTGATGATGCTTCTGAGGAGGTTTCGGGGGCTGTGACCCGTGGTCCTCGCATGAAGCATGCCAGCAATGCATACTGCTTCACCACCTCCAAGGAGGAAGTGCACAAGAAGGTGAAGAAGGCCTCCTAGTGGAAGAAGCTTCTCCTATGCCAGAACATTGACATTCGCCATGGTCAGTACGATGCATACAAGGCGAATAGGAACATGATGAAGGAGCTCAAGCGGATCAACCAGCCTATGGATGTTGATCCTTCTCAGCAGCAGTCGTCTGATGGCACCCTCTCCTATGGTCACTGGAGTCAGGGTCGTGTGGATTGGTCCATGTTTGAGGATGTATCTTCTTCTTCTCGCCCTCACGGCCAGAGCTCTACTTAGGAGGATCAGAATGATGAGGACGAGGACGAGGAGGAGAAGGAGGACGACGATGACGACTAAAGTGGCTAGAGTTGGCTTTGGGGTGCTTTAGTTGTGCTCTTTTCCCTTTTTGGCGTCTCGATGCCAAAGAGGGAGAAGTAGCCCCTTTATTAGGTTGCTTCTGGGGATTTGCATGGGTACATGAGCTTCACGTTATTTCGATTTGCCTCTTTGAAGCTTAGTGTCTTTATCCTACTCTTTGAGTACTTTGTTGTGTTGAACTCTGTGTTGTGTGTTGAGACATGCCTACCCGGTTGTGTTAAGTGACTATGTTACATCTATGCCTAGCTTATTGTGTTTATATATCATGTTATATATTGCTAGCTACAAAATCTAGAGAGGATGTAACCCTATGGTGTGTGATCATGCATTCAAATGCAAAGCAAAAATTGGTCACACATCTAGGGGAGACTCGCTATATGTTGTATTTCTCCACTTGTGAACATTTATAGCTATCCCTTTTGCAAATTCTTGGGTTGTCATCAAACACCAAAAAGGGCGAGATTGAAAGGGCATTTATGCCCTTACTATTATTTTGATGTTTGGTGACAACACTTGGATAAGTTTAATCATCTGTTAAATGTTTCAGGAGATTCCTGCTGTCCCATGTATGGTGCAATAAAGGAAAAGGAGCTTCCCTAGGTCAGGCCTGTGCAAAGGATAAGTCCCAGCCAGACTGTCCGGCTGATCCAGGCCGGAGTGTCCGGTGGGATTTGGCCGGACTGTCCGCCCATGAGAAGTGGGCAACTTCTCTGGACACTCAGAACAGGTTTTCGGACACCGTCCAGACACTTTCCAGATTCTGGCCGGAAACTTGGCAAGGCCGGAGTGTCCGGCTGGGCCGGACTGTCCGGCTGACTCCGGTTGGACTGTCCGGGTCAAGTGGCTCCCAATGGCTCCATTTCCTGGGGGCCTATATAAAGGCCCCTTCTTCTACCTTGGAAGCTGCTCGTCCATCTCAAGAACTCCAGCACCATTAGAGCCACCAAATCCACAAGATCTCCTCACTCAACCATCCAAAGTCATTGATCTTTGGAGAATCGAAGGAGGATGCCTTGATCTACATCTTCACCAAGAGAGATCTTCATTCCCCCTCATTCACTTGAGGGCCCCTTGCTCTAGTGTTTCATTGGAAACCCTAGCTTGTGATTTGGTTCTTACTAGCTTGTCTTTGATTGTTTGACAGCTAGCTTGTACTTGGGAGCCTCCAATTAAGTTGTGGATGTGTGCCCCGAACTCGTTGTAAAGGTGCTGGCTTCCACCTTGAAGGTTGCCATATAGTGGAAGAGGTGAATCGAACCCGTTGGGGTGAGGTTCATAGGAGAACAAGGGAGGCCTCTCGTGGCGTTGGTGGTTTAAAACCACCCCCTCTCCAAACATAGACGTACTTCCTTTCAAAAGGAAGGAACTACGGGAAACAAATCCTTGTGTCTCTGTGTGCTTCTGTTTGGTTACATCTATCCTTTACCGCACTTTACTTATCTAGTTATTGTTTAGTTTGTGCTTGTTTGTCATATAGGTAAATTCACCATAGTTGCATAATCTAGAGATTTTACCTTTCATGTCAAACCCTAAATTGAAAAGGAGTAAAATTTGAAGTAGCACCTATTCACCCCCCTCTAGGTGCCCAAACGATCCTTTTAGTAAGCGTGCCGGCGGCGTCTCTCTTCAGTTTGAAGTAGCCGTTGAACTCTCTCAGTTCCTGGACGATCTTTAGGAAAAGCTTCAGGCTCATTCTAAAACAACGCCAAAATGTGACGTCGTCATGCAATGGTCGTCGGTGTAGGGCATGCAATAGCCTTCCTGAAAGGATCGTATGGGCACCTAGAGGGGAGGTTGAATAGGTGCTACTTCAAATTTTACTCTCTTTTTCAAGTTAGGGTTTGACACAAAGGTAAATTCTCTAGATATGCAACTAGGGTGAATTTACCTATATGGCACACTAGCACACTAACTAAGAAAGAACTAGATAAAGTAAGGTGCGGTAAAGGATAGAAGTAACCGAAGTGAAGCACGTGGAGACACAAGGATTATTTCCCGCAGTTCCTTCGTTTTGAGGGGAAGTACGTCTGCATTTTGAGACGGGGTGGTATCAAACCACCAATGCCACGAGAGGCCTCCCTTGTTCTCTGATGAACCTTACCCCAAGGGGGTCGATTCACGCTTCCACTATATCGGCAACCTTCAAGGTGGTAGCCGGCACCCTTCAACAAGTTCAAGGCACACACCTACAACTTAAAAGGGGGCTTTCGAATCCAAGCAAGCTGTCACAACAATCAAAGACAAGCTTGTAAGAATCAAATCGACCAAAACAAGGCTTAGGGTTTCCAATGAAACCCTAGAGCAAGGGGCCCTCAAGTAAATGAGGGGGAAATGAAGATCTCTCTTGGTGAAGCTATAGATCGAGACCTCCTCCTCTGATTCCCCAAAGATCAGCGACTTTGGATGGTTGGATGAAGAGATCTTGGAGTTTTGGTGGCTCTAAAGTGGTGTTATTCTTTTTCTGGAACAAGCAGTTGGAGGTAGGAGATGAGGTCCCCTATTTATAGGCCACACTCTATGAACCGTTTTCTGTCCGTTGGGGACATTCCACACCGGAGACTCTGGTCTAGCAGACCGGAGACTCCGGTCTGGAACGGAGCCTCCGGCCCATCTCTGGTCCATCTCCGGACCGACCATCTATATGTCCTGGGCAAAGTCTTGAAGCCCACTCCGGAGACTCTGACCAAAACTATAGGGAGGGAACACCGGAGACTCCGGTTTGAGACAACACATCGGAGATTCCGACCAACCTACGGTCTGTCTCTGGACCCCCTCACAGAATGGTTCTGGGCTTTTTCTTGAGTCCACTCCGGGAACTCTTGGGGAAACTCCGGACCGCACCGGAGACTCCACGCACACCGGAGACTCCAGTCTGGTTTCTCCAAGAAATGTCAATAATTACCAGGGATTTTCCCACCAAGCTATGGACTTTTCTCTTTTCATAAGATCGACCTTTAGACATAAGCACACATTAAAAAGAACCTAATGTTGTTACCGAACACCAAAATAGATAAGGATAGTAAATGTCCTTTCAATCTCCCCCTTTTTGGTGTTCGATGACAACAAGAGGTTTTGCATGGAATTTTTAATAAGACATAACTATGCTCCCCTGACGATGTGCAGGAAGATAAGCAAATAATACATGCAAGTCAGGTAGTGAATTACTATTACAATAAGGGAACGGTCATAGACATGTCCACACACATAGATAGTTCATATAACCAAATACGTCTCACAAGAACCAAATGAAAGCAAATGTTCGAATAAAGAGACGACCATCACCCTAACCCATGCAAATCTCGATGCTCCTAACGGACACCTTCCCCCCTTTGGCATCGAAACACCGAAAAGGGAAAAGTCCAAACTATCGTCCCAAAGGAGATCAGTCGGAGTCCTTGTCATCGTCACCATCCTCCTCCTCCTCATAATCATCATCAGCAGTAGGAGTTTGAGGGCCTTTGCTGTGAGGGCGAGAAGAGGAAGTGCCCTACGGTGCAAAGCCAGAAGTGACCTCTGAGAAAGTCTGCCAATCAACC
Organism: Avena sativa; assembly: GCA_916181665.1. NCBI lineage: Eukaryota > Viridiplantae > Streptophyta > Magnoliopsida > Poales > Poaceae > Avena > Avena sativa. The sequence continues at coordinate 427,701,053 of OV702290.1, forward strand.
AAGCTGGCATTCATCGCATTCCAGGCACCAAAGGAAAGTGTGTGATCTGACTCTGCAGACGGTTCAGCTCCATGCTCATCGTTGTATTCTGACTCTCCTTCCCCTTCTTCCTCTCCTTGAGTCCTTGAGGAGCTTCTCAATCCTGCGGTTGCTCTTGTAGGACTCATGCTATCCCTTGCAGATGTCCATGCTCATGCAGCATAAGGTCTTCTCCTAGAAAGATGCCTTCTTAACCTTCTCTCGAACCATCGCATGTGTGACAGGAGCCATGGGAGCATTGGAGGCATTCTTCCTTCTAGCGCCTATAGGAGGAGACGAAGCATGCTCAACCTCAGAGATCTCATCATCATCACTTTCAAATGGTTGCCGAGGAGCTGGACCCATTTTCCCATTCTTTTGGAGAGACACTAGTGCATGCTCCATAAGATTGGGATAAAGGGAAAGAGGTGAACCATGGGCTTGAGTGTTGATAAGCCTCATCACAAGAGGAGCATATGGATGAGATTTCTTGTAGAGAATAGCATGGTGCATCTCCTAAAAAATGAAATCCATAATGTCAATGGCATAACCTTCTGCATCCCGGCCATCACAATATACCTTGTGGGTATGGTAGAGAAGGTTGCCAAGCCCACACCGGATAGCATCATCATTGCCAGCACTTGGGGAAATATTTTGGCGAAAAATCCTCAATAGCAGGTTGTAAAGGGGCTTGAGGCCCTTGGCCTCACCAACTATAGCCCCTTACCATAGAGAGGTGCCATCTTGTTCTTATTTTCACCAAGAGAAGCATCATGCATACGGTGCCCAACATGAGATGACACACCCTGGAATGTCTCATTGATGAATCTAGCAAAGTCAAAGAAGTTGGCGGTGTAGCTAACATCACCAGTCATTGATACGTCGTAAACGTATCTATAATTTTTGATATTCTATGCTTGTTTTATATCTACTTTCTTATGTTTTGTTCACACTTTGAGGTATTTTTATACATTTTCTAGAACTAACCTATTAACAAGATGCCATAGTGCCAGTTGTCTATTTTATGCTGTTTTTGGTTTCAGAAAAGCTAGTAAAGAAATATTTTTGGAATTGGACGGGACAAAAGCCAAAGTCAATATTTTACCTGAAGCAACACAGAGACCGAAGGGGAGACGAAGTGGCGCACCAGGACGGCCACACCTGGTGGCCGCGCAGCCAGGGGGCACGCCACCAGGGGGTGTGGGACCCTGGAGCTCCACCGACCTTGCCCCTTTGCCTATAAAAGCCTCCCGAGATGAAAACCCTAACTACCAGATCAGAAATCCACGAAAAGTTCCGCAGCGCCGCCGCCACCGAAGAGGAGATTTGGGGGACAAAAGTCTCTATTCCGGCACCCTGCCGGGACGGGGAAGTGCCCCCAGAGCCATCTCCATCGACTCCACCACCATCTCCATCGCTATTGCTGACTCCCATGATGAGGAGGGAGTAGTTCTCTCTCGAGGCTAAGGGCTCTACAAGTAGCTATGTGTTCATCTCTCTCTCTATGCGTGATCTTATTGAGATCATGAGCTTTGTAATCTAGGATCTATTCTGCTACTCAAGTGCTTTAATTAATCTCTGCTTATCCCCACGTGTGTGAAGTTGACAGTGTGCACACCGTGTGACACTTAGTCTAAGGTTACATAAATACTTATCATGAGTATAATTTGAGTTGGATGTCTCTATGAGATTGTGGTGTTTGTTGGAACCATCTAGCACTCAAGGTGACAGTGAGAGGTTATCTAGATAGGGAATGCGAACTTTAAGGTGTGCTGTTATAGCCCTACATCGTCCAACCGGAGAGTAGTTCAGGGTAGCATAATGAAGAGAAGATATTTATATGAGAGTGTCCACTAGTGAAAGTATGATCCCTAGGCCTTGTTTATAAGCATTGAAACACCGTTTACAATCAGTCTTGTTACATGTTTGCTTGCTGCCACTCTTATTTCAGATTGCAATTACCACTTATAATCATCCATATTACTTGTATTTCACTATCTCTTCGCTGAACTAGTGCACCTATACACCTGACAAGTGTATTGGGTGTGTTGGGGACACAAGAGACTTCTTGTATCTTGCTTGTAGGGTTGCTTGAGAGGGATACCTTTGACCACTTCCTCCCTGAGTTCGATAAACCTTGGGTGATCCACTTAAGGAAAACTTGTTGCTGTTCTACAAACCTCTGCACTTGGAGGCCCAACACTTTCTACAAGAATAGAAGCGTGCATAGACATCAAGCTATTTTCTGGCGCTGTTGCCGGGGAGGTAAGGTAAAAGGTACTCACATCCTCTGGCTACTAAGCTATCTTCTAGTACTGTTGCTGCTGAGTGAGTGCTCGAAGTTATTTCCTTTAGATTCTGAATTATATCTTTTTGTTTCTTGTTTTTATTTTCACTAGTTAGGCTTAATGGAAAACGATAACAAAATTACAGAGCTTTTTAGTATTTTTCCTAAGGTAGAACATAAATGGTTTGAAAAGAAAATTAAAAAACCCATGGAACTTTCTTTGCATGCTAATAGTAATGTTAGTAGTATTAATTTTTTGAACACCTTTGTTACTAATGCTATGGAAACGTCTAAGCTTGGGGAAGTTAGTTTTTATGAAAATGATATTTTCAGTTCCCCAGCTTTAAAGGAGAAAATTTGCTCTGATGATACTTTATCTCCCATATGTGGTAATTCTAATGATACTTGTGATATTTTAAATCCACATACTGAAAGCATCCCTTTTAAAATACCTATGGAAATTGTCTAACGTGTTATGAATAACTGTTATTTTGGAGATGGAACTATCCATCTTGGTGATCATTTACTCTTTATACATGAATTATGCGTGTTGTTCAAGTGTGCAGGTATTTCAATGAACCAAGTTAAGACAAAGCTATTCTCTTTATCCCTTAAGGGCAAAGCAAGGGAGTGGTATGAGCTACTAGACGATCTTCATAATTCGGAGTGGAAGGAACTTGAATCTCTCTTTTACTCTAAATTTTATCCTCCTCATGAAATTCATAAAGATAGGAATTATATTTATAATTTTCATCCTCATGATGGAGAAAGTATTGCCCAGGCATGGGGGAGATTGAAGTCACTAATGCTCAAATGTCCCATTCATGAGATCCCCAGTAATATTGTTATTAATAATTTTTATGCAAGGATTTTGGGACATTACAAGGACTTTCTAGATACTTGTTTAGAGGGATCATTCACAAGTAAGGAGGTCAAAGCTAAGTGGGATCTTCTTGAAATAATTCAAAGCAATACCGAAGATTGGGATAACGATAAAGGTAAAGAACCAGGTATAAACTATGAGTATGATTGCATTAAGTCTTTCGCTAAAACTGCTGATTTCAAGAACTTAGTGTTATATATGGTTTTGATCCTCAAATTCTTATTAATTGTTTTAAAGCCTTTATTTCTCATATTAATGCTCCTAAATAAAAATGGGACATGTATCATGAACCTTTTAAAGACACTTGCATGAAAAATGAAATTGTTATTAATGATAGCAATAAACATGCTCAAACCTCTGAAAGTACTATTTCTTATAAGCATTTTAATTTTTGTGGAGTACATAGACCTTGTGAAAAGAATCAAATTGAAGAAGAATATTGTATCACCAACAGGAATGAAAAAACTAGAACATGGTATAGGGCTCTAAATGATCTTGGTAAAAAAGTTTGTGCCCTATATCCTTTTATTTGTGAACTTTTCTTTGAAGTGGGTCATTTCAATTTTCAATGCTCAGGCCATAATAATAGCCCTTCTAATCCAATGAGTACTAAAAGTTTGTATTGCGATAACATGATCACTCCTAATCAGCATGATGAACTTACATTATTTTTGGGGTGTGAAGAGTTATCAAGAAAAACTTCTTTGGTAGATATGAGTGCTTTTGATATGAATAGCATCCTGCATGGTTGTTATCTTTATTGTGTTGATAATTTCCACACAAATACTTACATACAAAATATTATAAAAGATGAGATTTTACCAAAATATGACAAGACTAATATGTGTTTTGTTCTTATTAATGAAAAGGAGGAATCCTATTGTCTCTAACAATAAACCAGGGTATATGGAGAAGCTTCCTTTCAAGCCCCTCCCTCCTAAAGAGAAGAAGAAAAAGAAGAAGAGGAGGAGTAAAAGGAGGGAGGAAACGATATTTTCCCCTAAGCACGTTGCTCCTATTATAGTTTTTGATGAGTCTGAACTCGATGATGTTCTTATGCCTGTTACCTATAGTAGTGATCATGATTGAGAAAAGCACACTACTTTTAATATTGAAAATCTCTTTGGTACCAATTCTGAAAATGATGATATTAATAATTGATGTAATATTAGTGTTATCCATGTTCCTTCCAATGATGATATGTTTACAAACGAACACACTTTGGAAGATAGCTATTCTATTGCTTATGATGATTACAATATGCCTCCTATAATTGATGATTATGGTGATGAGAATAATAATGATAGCTATTTTGTTGAATTTGCTCCCACTATAATTAATAATAATAACTATGCTTATGTGGAGAGTAATAATGATTATATGCATGTGGCTCATGATAAGAATGTTTTATGTGATAGTTATATTGTTAATTTTATTCATGATTCTACTGAAATTTATTATGAGAGAGGGAAATATAGTTTTATGTATCTCAACAATATTAAGTTTCCCCTCTTTATGTTGAAAATTTTGAAGTTGCACTTGTTTTGCTTTCCTGTGCTTGTTGCTTTGTGCTTTCATGACTTGTTTCTTTACAAGATTTTTTTCATAGGAAGTGGGTAAGACTTAAATTTGTTCCATATTTGCTTCTTGATGCTATCTTTTTACTTCAATTCATATTTCTTATGTGAGCATCATCGAAACTATCATGCCTATCTTAATGGCTATAAAAAAAGACCTTTTGGGAGACAACCCCTTATATTTTTTACTTTCAGTTTATTTTTGTTTTGTTGAGTCTTGTAAGTTATTGTCTCTGTAATAACCTTTCCTTATCCTTTTTGTGTGGTTTTTGTGCCAAGAATAACCTCTAATGAGAGGGAGGTAAGATATGGGGAAGTCCTTGTCCCGAGACAGATTTCTGTGCGTCACTATAAAAAATCGTGAAATGTATGACGGATTGAGCTGTAATTTTTTGTGCTTATACCCCAGGTTCTTACACAACTTTCGTTAGTTTTGCACTTTTCGATTTGAGCAACAGAAGATTTTCGAAAAAATCGGTCTTTACCTGCTGGTCTGTTTTGACAAATTTCTGCTATTATTTGCATTTGCCTCTTGATCTATTTCTCTTTGATTTCTCTTTGATCACTTGAGATTTTAGAAGGAATTTCTACAGTAGCTTGTGTTTTAGTGGAAGTTTTACTTGTGTTGAAACTAAACCCAAAGACTTATTATCTTGAATACACTAATGTTGCTAATGAAGATTGTGTGAAGTTTTGTATGAAGGAAATTTTCAAGTATAGGGAAGAATAATGTGATGAGATGAAGTATGGACAAAACCTCAAGCTTGGGGATGCCACCCGTGTCACCCCAAGAAATATTCAATAAGTACAAGCGTCAAAGCTTGGGGATGCCCAAGGCATCCCCTTCTTCATCAATAATCTCAGGTCTTCTTTCAAGACACTTTATTTTTATTACCTTATGAACTATGTGTTGTTCTTCGAGCATCTTTTTTTCAGTTTTCTTTGCCACAATAAGTTGGTTGGATCCCAACACACTTCTTTTGGAGATAGACACACCCCGTTATTCATTGCCTAGAACACTCTAGTTTTCACTCTTATTGTTTTGTGAGTGTTCTCCTTTGCTAGTAATGCGTTTAGCTTTAGTTTTCGATTGGTGTTGGAAAAGAGTAGGAAGTTTCATGCTTATAGTGGTACAAAAGGAAGCTTGTTTTGACTGTGACTTAGACTTTATCATGTCATGCTAGATGTTGCTTTGACCATATGCTTAGGTGATTATTGTTGTAGCATGACTTGTTTCAAACAATTGAGATTGCTAAATGTGCCTTGAAAGAATCATGCGTTGTTTTAGCATACAAAAGCATAATATTGTGGTATTCTCCTTTGATGCTTTATTTGGGTTGACTTGGCACATTCTCACACCATGTTAAGACTATGAACCAGTCGCCTTAGCCTCTATGATCATTTAGTTTTTGACTTGTAATATCACTTTATGCTTTAATTAATAATGTTTTGTCGCTTTGCATGATTATGGACATTATTGCTCTCTTAGTTAGTCGCTCCCAGTCTTTTGCTAGCCTCCACCTGTACCAAGTATGAGTTCTACTCATGCATCCAACTCCCAATAAAACCAAGTTATTCTAAAGAGTCGACTATAAATTCCTATGCATGGTGTGTTACACCATTTCAAGTATATTCAAGTTTTTATCTACCTTCCAAATTAAACTTGTTGTGTGAAAATTAGTGATTAAAGCTCTCACAAACTTGATGGCACACTTTACTTTCTTGCACTTAATAAACTTGAACCATTGTGTCCATCTATGTTGCTTATATGCTTGCACTTTATAAGTTGTGAATTAGCAGAACCATGCTTTCATGGGGAACGCTTTCAACATTGCACTTATTATTCAGTTGATATCATGTTCTTTTGCTCCGGTGGTGTGAAATAAAAGGGGAGCTTGTAAGCTCATGGAGTTTGTATGTGTGTTAGAGAAACACCTGGGCGGCTAGCCTAAGCCATGCCTAATCATGGTGGAAACTTGCACCATAACCATAGTGAGCATTCTGTGAAGCATCCTCAATAAAAACCTATGCAAATAGCAAATAAAAAGATCACTGAGATTCTCATTGTTTGTTGCCTTGTCATTTTGATATGGGATAGCTCCTGTGTCATGGGGCAAGGGGTACCCCGTTGGCGGTTCTCTATGATACACATGTACTTACAATGGCAAGAACTTACCTGTGACTAAAGTTGAGTAGCACGAGGTTCGGTACTCGTAAGCAAGGGGCATGAGATTTTCAACTTATAACTTGTCAAGCATATCCTCATATTTGTGTCACTTTAACCTTAATTACCTCAATATGCTTATGATAGGGGCAATGAGAGCTGAAAGCTAATAAGTACCATAATTTTTGGAAGCTCTTTATGAAACTTGAAATCCCTGCTTCCCTTTGTGAAGGGCCTTTCTTTTTTTACTTTTATGTTGAGTCTCCATCTTCTATCTTTATGCACCAATTGAGAGACCATAGTGGTCATTCTTAGTTTAATGTGCATTGTCCCAAAACTTGTTGATTGATTCATAACATTGCTATTGCTTGTTCTTAAATTATTTGTATCTAGTCACCCTTATGAACTTTGAAGGTGTCCTATGTATTTATGTTATTCTATACCATGAGGGACAAGCTGAATACCACTCTTATTATGTTTTCTATATGTGAAACAAACAAACATCTTTCAATGCATTGTTATTCATGATCTTTTGTTTGTACCTTTTTATGTTACAACATAGTTGCTATGTCTTATTGTTAGAACTCTACCTTTCATGCTTATGTTTAGAGTACTTTGATCCCAGCTATCAATGTTTTACAAATACCTTGATCAAGATTGTGATGGTGCATGTCACCTCAAAAATTATTCTTTTATCACTTACCTACTCGAGGATGAGCAGGAGTTAAGCTTGGGGATGCTTGATACGTCGTAAACATATCTATAATTTTTGATGTTCCATGCTTGTTTTATATCTACTTTCTTATGTTTTGTTCACACTTTGAGGTATTTTTATACATTTTCTAGAACTAACCTATTAACAAGATGCCACAGTGCCAGTTGTCTGTTTTCTGCTGTTTTTGGTTTTAGAAAAGCTAGTAAAGAAATATTCTCGGAATTGGACGGGACAAAAACCAAAGTCATTATTTTACCCGAAGCAACACGGAGACCGAAGGGGAGACGAAGTGGCGCACCAGGGCGGCCACACCTGGTGGCCACGCGGCCAGGGGCGCGCCACTAGGGGGTGTGGGCCCCCTGGAGCTCCACCGACCTTGCCCCTTCAACGATAAAAGCCTCCCGGGATGAAAACCCTAAGTACCAGATCAGAAATCCACGAAAAGGTCCGCAACGTCGCCACCACCGAAGAGGAGATTCGGGGGTTAGAAGTCTCTGTTCCGGCACCTTGTCCGGACGGGGAAGTGCCCCCGGAGCCATCTCCATCGACTCCACCGCCATCTCCATCGACTCCACCACCATCTCCATCGCCATTGCTGACTCCCATGATGAGGAGGGAGTAGTTATATGTCGAGGCTAAGGGCTCTACAAGTAGCTATGTGTTCATCGCTCTCTCTATGCGTGATCTTATTGAGATCACGAGCTTTGTAATCTAGGATCTATTCTGCTACTCAAGTGCTTTAATTAATCTCTGCTTATCCCCATGTTTGTGAAGTTGACAGTGTGCACACCGTGTGGCACTTAGGCTAAGGTTACAGAAATACTTATCATGAGTATAATTTGAGTTGGATGTCTCTATGAGATTGTGATGTTTGTTGGAACCATCTAGTGCTCAAGGTGATAGTGAGGGGTTATCTAGATGGGGAATGCAAACTTTAAGTTGTGCTGTTATAGCCCTATATCGTTCAACCGAAGAGTAGTTCAAGGTAGCATAATGAAGAGAAGATATTTATATGAGAGTGTCCACTAGTGAAAGTATGATCCCTAGGCCTTGTTTCTAAGCATTGAAACACCATTTACAATCAGTATTGTTACATGTTTGCTTGCTACCACTCTTATTTCAGATTGCAATTACCACTTATAATCATCCATATTACTTGTATTTCACTATTTCTTCGCTGAACTAGTGCACCTATACACCTGACAAGTGTATTGGGTGTGTTGGGGACACAAGAGACTTCTTGTATCTTGATTATATGGTTGCTTGAGAGGGATACCTTTGACCACTTCCTCCCTGAGTTCGATAAACCTTGGGTGATCCACTTAAGGGAAACTTGATGTTGTTCTACAAACCTCTGCACTTAGAGGCCCAACACTGTCTACAAGAATAGAAACGTGCGTAGACATCAGTCATCCAAGTCATAGTCCTTGCTTGATCAGTCCCAAACACAATAGTTGCATAGAATTGATGAACAAGAGTAGTGTTGTAATTTTCACGGAGCTCTATGAGCTTATGCAGTCCAAGATTCTCAGTTATCCACACAACATCTTCAAAGTATTTGTTGGAACGCAGGTACGCGAGTTCCATATACCTTTGGGGGCAAACAGGAGACTTGGTGAGCTTGCTATAGATATCAGTCATGAAAACGTTTTGTTCCCTTCTCCAATAGTAGGGGTCCTCACTGGTCCTAGGCAGCTCATAGAAGTTTGTCTTGCGAAGGTCACGAAACTCCTTCTTGGTATTGTGAGCCAAAGATTGGAATTTTTCATACCTAGCCCTCTTGGCACGGTTTCCTCCTCTATGCGCTCTTGGTTCTTTCTCATGAATTCAACATCTCTGAGCTGTTGCCTACGGTTGGATGGTGGGATCACATACTACCTAGCTTCTTCATCAAACCGAGGATCCGCCCTCTTGGACTTGGCCTTGGTGTGACCACGACGAGAACCAGAGCCACCTATGAACAGAGAGTGAGGGGGATAGCATGAGGGTAAGCACATATGTCCCGGAGATAAGCACAAGACCCTCACAACTTTTTGCTGGATGTGGTAGAGGCAATCTACATCGGAGTCTCCGGAGAGGCACACCGGAATCTCTGGCCTGGATTGGAGTCTCCAGTCAAACAAACTAGGATCTCCGGCCTGGGCCGGAGTCTCCGGACTGACCAACCGGAATCTTCGGTCTGGAGATTTCAGGTTGCACTTGGAGACCACATGTGAGATTGATTCCAGCAGATCGGGCAAGGATATGAGACTAATGTGATGTAGTGCACGCAGGCATGTTGTTCCAATGGGAAAAATCAGTACAAAACTCAAAAAAAAACAAAGGGAATGAACCCTAGGTTCATGGTGAGAGAAAAGGTACCAGATCTGTCCATTGGAGAAGTTCTGTCGGTGGGGAAGGTCCCAGGGGTGGAGAGGATGGAGTTGGCTAGTGTCACGGCGGATCCCGGTGGCAAAATGGCCTCCGGCGGCGGTTTTGGAGGAGGAGGAGGCGGGTGTGAGAGTGGGGGTCAGGGGTGGAAGATAGAGTCTGAGTGACTCTTTCACCCCGACCCCCTTAAGTCATAGGCAGAAACCACTCCAGACCGGAGACTCCGGTCCGACTCCGGTCCGACAGACCGGAGACTCCGGTCCATACTAGAGACTCCGGCGTTTGCACACCGGAATCTCCAGCCCTCTTCGACCAAAAACAGCCAGATACATGTTTTGGGGCATATGTGATAGATAGAATGTTTATATGGGAGGGTGGCAGGCTTAGGTTTAGATCTCAAATTGTGAAGAACCAAATAGGCAATGGAATTCAACTAAATGGTCACGTGAAACTCCAAATCAATTAGAACCAAGAACCAATCCTTCATTATGAAGGGGTGGTGGCCGAGGCCACCATGTAAGAGTGTGAGGCATGAAACCACGAAGAAGTATCCTTGGGTTCATAACCTCTACTCATCAATGAAGCCCACATATCACAGAATGATATTAAGAGAATTGATTCTCTTAATTTTGGCATTATGGGGGGAAGGATAGCCTAATGGATTAGGACCGCACTCCCCTATGTCCATGCCTACACCTAAACCACACAATGATCAAGTAATAGGTGTGTATGCAAGATGATCAAGTCAAACTTCTTGATTCTACGATATTTATCTCATTCCTCAAATAACATAATCTTGCTTCATCAAGTTGTTTCATGAAAATATCTGCAAGTTGGTCTTTGGTTGACACATAAGATAGCTCAATGTCTCCTCGGGCAACATGATCTCTAATAAAATGATGACGGATCTCAATATGTTTTGTCCTTGTACGATCCATCGGATTGTAGGCAATCTTGATAGAACTTTCATTGTCACTCAAAAGAGGCACTTTGTCACAATGGACACCATATTCCTTTAAAGTTTGCCTCATTCATAACAATTGAGTGCATGCACTAGTAGCAGCCACATACTCAGTCTCGGTGGTGGAGAGTGATATACAGTTTTGCTTCTTAGAAGACCAACACACCAAGGACCTACCAAGGAATTGGCAAGCCCCGAAGGTTGATTTCCTATCATCCTTATCACCAGCCCAATCTGAATCCATGTACCCACAAAGAGAGAAGGTTGAGCCTCTAGGATACCACACACCATAGTTTGGGGGTATGAAACAAATATCGAAAGATTCCTTTTGACAGCCATCAAGTGGCTTTCTTTAGGAGCCGCTTGATATCTTGCACACACTCCTACACTTAACACAATATCGGGTCTAGATGCACATAGGTAAAGCAAAGAACCAATCATGGACCAGTATACCTTTTGATCAACATCTTTACCATTTGGGTTAAGTTCAAGATGAGTCTTGGTTGCCATGGGAGTGGGAGCTCCATTTAATTCTTTCATGTTGAACCTCTTGACCATGTCTTGAGTATACTTGGCTTGATTAAAGAAGGTTCCTCCTCTTATTTGCTTAATCTCAAAACCAAGAAATACCCTCAACTCTCCCATCATAGACATTCTAAACCTATCAGTCATAAGATTTGAGAATTCATCATTAAAAGCTTTGTTAGCCGAGCCAAAGATAATATCATCAACATATATCTGGCAAATGAAAAGCTCCCCATTAACCTTCTTCTTAGTAAAAAGAGTGGGATCAATTTTCCCAACCTCAAATCCACGGTCTAACAACAACTCTCTAAGGTGCTCATACCAATTACATGGAGCTTGTCTAAGTCCATAGAGCGCCTTATCAAGTTTGTAGACATGGTTTGGGAAGTTGGGGTCTTCGAAACCCGGGGGTTGCTTAACATAAACCAACTCATGCAAGGGACCATTTAGAAAAGCACTTTCCACATCCATTTGTTGTAATTTAAAATTATGATGTGCCGCATATGCAAGAAGGATACGGATGGACTCAAGGCGAGCCACGGGAGCATAAGTCTCTCCATAATCAATGCCTTCAATTTGAGAGAACCCTTGTGCTAGCAATCTTTCCTTGTTCCTCACAACAATTCCATGAGTACAATCTTTGGGCTTTTCTACTAACTTCCAAACTTTATTTCTCTCAAAGTTGTTGAGGTCCTTATGCATGGCTTCCAACCAATCTGAATCTTCAAGAGCTTCCCACACCTTCTTGGGCTCCACCATAGATATATGAGCTTGGTGCTCACCAAAATGCTTCAGTTGAGCCCGAGTGGACATTCCACTCCTAAGATCACCAATAACATTCTCAAGGGAGTGGTCTCTTCTTTCAAACATTTTATCCATGCGAGCTTTGCGACGAGCTTCGATCTCCTCATTGTTTCTTGTCGGGATCACTTCATCATTCTGGTCCTTGTCTTGACCTTCATTTTGACCTTGATCAACAACTGGTTCAGCTTCATCCACATGAGGTACATGTTGAACTTGGTCTTGATCAGGCATGCTACTTGAGAGGCTTCGAGATGATCTTGTAGCCGACTGAATAAACTTGCCTTGAGCAACTGACTGAGTAGGGCTGGACTATCCAGTCAGTGGAGAGACTGGACCATCTAGCCTTGAGCTGCCTGCCTAATCAACATGGTGAGGGTTCTCAGCTTGCCTTGGGCTTGGGTCATCATTGTCCTTAATAACGGGAGCTTGTTGAAGTTGTGAAGATGAGGGCTCCACTTGAGTAGAGCATAGTTCTTCTCGATCCACCACAAGGGGTTCCTCAACAGGGCGGATGAATTCCGCACCCATTCTTCTTATGGCATCTTGAGGTATTTCATCATCTACATCACAAACATCAACATGCCCCGCTTGGGGGCCATCATATTCTTCGAAAACCACACTAAAAGATTCTATGACAATTCTAGAGAGTTTATCATAGATTCTATAAGTGTGGGAATCGAGACCATGGCCAACAAAAATACCCTCTAAAGCTTTGGAATCAAATTTGGACAAACACCTTTTATGAGATAGAAACACTTACAACCAAACACCCGAAAATATGAAATGTTGGGCTTGTTACCGTTAAGTATTTCATATGGAGTCTTGTTCAACTCTTTGCAGATGTAGAGCCGGTTTGATGCATGGCATGCGGTGGAGATTGCCTCTACCCAAAAATTGTATGGAGATTTAAACTCCGCCAACATAGACCTTGCCATATCCATTCAAGTCCGGTTCTTCCTCTCAGCTACACCATTTTGTTGAGGGGTATATGCAGCGGAATATTGATGTTTTATCCCCTCATCACTAAGAAAACCATTGAGAGTGTAGTTCTTGAACCCAGTGTCATTGTCACTTCTTATCACAAGCACGGGCTCATTGTATTGACGTTGAACCATATTGACGAAGTCGATGAAGTATTGTTGGGTCTCACTCTTCAACTTGAAGAAATAGACCCATGAATATCTTGAGTAGTCATCAACAATCACCAAACAATATTTATTCCCACCAAGACTTGCATGAGATGGAGGACCAAAGAGATCCACATGAAGGAGCTCCAAGATCCTCTTTGACTTTATGATGTTATTTGGCTTGTGGCGAGAATCATGCATCTTTCCTTGAATGCAAGCCTTGCAAACATGATCTTTGGCAAAACAAACATTGTCCTTTAGTCCCACAATGTGGCCACCCTTGTGAAGGCTTTGCAAAGTTCTCATATTGATATGGGCTAGTCGACGATGCCATAACCAACCCACATCGGCCTTTCTGAATAAGCACATCGCACTTGTAGTGGTTTTCCCCCAAAAAGTCCACCACATACAAGTCATTTTCGACATACCCAAAGAAGGCGACCTTAAGAGTATTGCTCCACAAGAGGACCACAATATCATTATCAATAAAGACGGTGAAACCCATCTTGCCAAGGGCACGGACAGAAAGTAAATTATAGCCAAGGGTCTCAACAAGCATGACGTCCATGAGTGTAACATCGTGTGCAACCACAACTTTACCAAGACCCATTACCTGAGATCTTGATTTATCGGCATATGTGACGGTTATATGATCTTGATTTTCCCTTATCTCCATCATTATTGTCTTGCTTCCGGTCATATGACTTGTGCAACCACTATCAAGCACCCATTTTGCCCCGCCGAAAGCATAGTTCTACAAGAGATCAAGCTAGTTTTTAGGTACCCATTTTTCAATGGGTCCTCTCTTTTTAGTGACAAGGGTATTTGGAACCCAAATAGACCAATAAATATAACCATCAAATGGACCAACATATTGTGCATAAACATCACCATAAGAATTACACATTAAGACATAGTGAGGGTTAGCACTACCCGCAAAGTCATCATGTGACATAGTTTTGCCACTTTGGGTATTACTACCCATAATGGACTTATCTTTTGGTTGAGTGGACTTGGTCTTGTTCTTCTTGTTCTTCTTATTCTTCTTGGCTTTGGAAGCATAACCAATACCTCTTTTCTCATTATTTGACCTTTTATTACTTAAAAGGTCATCAAGAGACTTGTTACCTTTGGGAAAGGTTGCCTTTGCAAGCTCCCCCTTCAACCTAGAATTTTCTTCAAGGATGTTTGTACTACTAGGGGGAATGGAAATACTAGGTGAAACAACATTAGTCAACTGAGTTTGAAGTTGTTCACAAGACTTTATGAGGGTCATGAGATCACTTTCCAAGGCCTTGTGAGCCTTGTTAAGCTTCTCATAATCCTTGACAAGTTTTTCATGAACAACACAAACTCAATCTTGTCATTTTTACCCTTTTTGTATTTAGCAATGGCATGATCACGTTTTTAATGAGTTTAGCAATAATTCGATCATTTGCCTCATCAAGGCCATCAAGTTTTTCTTCAAGAGACACCCTAGTCTCTTGTTCTTCTTCTAGAACATTATTTAGAGCATCCATTTCAAGTAGATTCTCTCTCCCAAGTTTACATCTCTCATCAAGGAGCTCTTGTGTGAGAGCAGGTTGGTTTAAAAGATTTACAAAATGCTTCTTGTGTTCCCCTTGCGAGTTAGTCATATAAGAATCGAAAGCAACTAATTCCTCCTTCACCTCTAGAGTTATATCATCATTCAAATCATCATTGATAGTAGAGATGGAGAGAGGAGATGGTGATACCTCCGATGCTCTTGCCATAAGGCAAGTGACATTCTTGTTGGAGGATTTCTCATTTGGGGAATCGAAGAGGAAGAAGGTAGGTGTAGAGGTAGTGGAAATAGTAGCCACTCCATTCGTTGTTTCTTCTTCCTCCTCCTCTTCATCATCGGAAGAGAACTCTTCATGTGCTATCAATGCAATGCCATCGGACTTCTTGTTGGTGGCATTCTTCTTGTAAAAAGGCTTCTTAAAAGGGGCCTTTGGATTTTTCTTCAATATGGGTGCACCACCATTGTCTTCTCTCTTCTTATAAGGACATCCGGCAACAAAATGATAGCGATCACCACAGTTGAAGCAAGTTCTCAATCTTGAAGCATTTTCTTTTCTACCACTTGGGTTGCTTCTTCGTTGCATCTCCATCTTGGCCTTGGTGGGGTCTTTCCAAAATTTTCTTGCATAGAAGGGCATGTATTCACCATGAGCAACCTTGAAATCTTCGGGGTGGCTCATAGAGAGTGCATCATCACTTCCTTCTTCTTCATCATACTCCACAACCTTGTCCTTCAAGGAGAGATTTATACCACTACTCATTCTAATGGAGCGAGCACGGGCATCTTTTGCATTCTTGGCAGCCATCTCTTGCATGACTTCATTGGAGATCATGAGACGGTAGTTCTATCTTCCTTGGAGACTCTTCAAGTCAGTGAGCTTGAAGTGCATGAGCGCACACACATACTTCCTCTTGATCCAAGCATCATCAATGTGAGAGGCACCAACATTTCTAAAGGCGGTGGTTGTATATTTGAGTCTTCGATACATGTCTTCATGATCCTCACCATCCTTCATAAAGAACCCTTCATCTTCATTGCTCAAGGCATCATATCTGTTTCTTCTCATGCTCTCATTTCCAACAAACAAGTCAATGAGAGCATCCCAAGCTTCCTTGGCGGTATTGTAGTGTTCAATGTGGGGAAAGTCCTTTGGCCCCACTCCAAGCTGAATCATGTGCAAGGTTGTGGCATTGAGTTGACTATTGAGCACTTCTCTTCTTGTCAAGTTGGTTGGATCCTCAATTTTGAGTCCTTCTTCAATAATGTTCCACAAGTCAATGCAAGAGCTGCGCACATGAGATTTCATTAAAACTTGCCATTGAGCAAAAGTATGTGCAGCTAACTTAGGTGGGTCGCCTCTATTATTTATGTGGGGATGAGGGATCGGAGGGTCGGGAGAGTACCATCCGGGAACTGCATGGTGCTCTTCCTTCCCATCACCCTTTTTGGTGGTAGAGTTAGTGGAATTATGATCATCCCCCACCACTTCACCTATTGGCTTAGCCGGAGCATTTTCCTTAGGGTTAGGAGGTGTTTCCACTTGAGGGGGAGGTGGTGAGACTGACTTTTCCTTAACAAGTAGCTCAACAAGTTGACGCAACTATTGGATTTCGTTGCCCAAGGTAGAGCTCAAGCTTGTTTCCAATTTCTTGAGATCTACCATGGTCACCGTAGTGCTAGTCTCACCCTCTTATCCTTCCTATGGGTTGCCCATAATCTCTTAGGCGGTTAAGCCCGAATAAAGAGCCGAGGCTCTAATACCAATTGAAAGGATCGTATGGGCACCTAGAGGGGGGTGAATAGATGCTACTTCAAATTTTACTCTCTTTTTCAAGTTAGGGTTTGACACAAAGGTAAATTCTCTAGATATGCAACTATGGTGAATTTACCTATATGGCACACTAGCACACTAACTAAGCAAGAACTAGATAAAGTAAGGTGCGGTAAAGAATAGAAGTAACCGAAGTGAAGCACACAGAGACACAAGGATTATTTTCCGCGGTTACTTACTTTTGAGGGGAAGTACGTTTGCGTTTGGAGAGGGGGTGGTATCAAACCACCAACGCCACGAGAGGCCTCCCTTGTTATCCGATGAACCTCACCCCAAGGGATCGATTCACGCTTCCAGTATATCGGCAACCTTCAAGGTGGTAGTCAGCACCCTTACACCAAGTTTGAGGCACACACCCACAACTTAATTGGGGGCTCCTGAATCCAAGAAAGCTGTCACAACAATCAAAAACAAGCTTGTAAGAATCAAATCAACCAAAACAAGGCTTAGGGTTTCCAATGAAACCCTAGAGCAAGGGGCCCTCAAGTACATGAGAGGGAAATGAAGATCTCTCTTGGAGAAGCTGTAGATCAAGGCCTCCTCCTCCGATTCCCCAAAGATCAACGACTTTGGATGGTTGGATGAAGAAATCTTGGAGTTTTAGTGGCTCTAAAGTGGTGTTCTTATTTTTTTGGAACGAGCAGCTGGAGGTAGGAGATGAGGTCCCCTATTTATAGGCCACACTCTGTGAACCGTTTTCTAACCGTTGGGGACATTCCACATCGGAGACTCCGGTCTGGAACGGAGACTCCAGCCCATCTCCGGTCCATCTCCGAACCGACCATCTGTATGTCCTGGGCAAAGTCTTGAAGCCCACTCCGGAGACTCTTACCGAAACTCCAGAGAGGGAACACCGGAGACTCCGGTCTGAGACAACACACCGGAGATTCCGGCCAACCTCCGGTCTGTCTCCGGACCCCCTCACGGAATGGTTCTCGGTTGTTTCTTGAGTCTACTCTGGGAACTCTTGGGAAAACTCCGGACCACACCGGAGACTCCGGTGTCTGTACACCGGAGACTCCAGTCTGGTTTCTCCAAGAAATGTCAATAATGACCAGGGATGTTCCCACCAAGCTTTTTCATAAGATGGACCTGTAGACATAAACATACATTAAAATGAACCTAATGTTGTTAACGAACACAAAAATAGATTATGACAATAAATGTCCTTTCACTTCCATCCTCTGCCTCGGCTTACTCTTGCACCGCCCAGGCTTCGAACCCCCAGCAGCCAGCTTCTCATCGGCGCCAGCGATCATGATGGATGAGACAATCATGAGATGATAGTTGTCGTCGACACTGTCTCGGACGCCAGCAGCAACAACTCTGGCACCAACGGCTTGGGCACCCCGGATTTAATTCCTTGTCAAAGATTTTAGGTCTTTTCAATTCACTTGTAATAAATCCAAGTTTACAACTTGTCATGCTTGTCATCTTGGAAAACATATTCATTTCCCTTCCTAACAATCTGATTCTAGAGCTACGTTTGCTTTTGAACTACTACACTGCGATGTATGGACGTTCCCAATAAAAAGTATTTCCGGTTGTCGATTCTATCTTGTCATATGGATGATTACTCTCATTATGTATGGGCGTTCCCTTTGCACCACAAATCGGATGTGTTCCCCACACTTTCTAAGTTTCATGCCTACATCTACATTGCAACTCAATTCCAACGTCTTATTCTTTGCTTCCAAACGGACAACGGTCGAGAATTCGATAACAACACCTCTCGTGCATTTTTCTCTTATCATGGCTTTTGTTTGCGTCTTTCTTTCTCATATACTTCACAGCAAAACGGTCGGGCCGAAAGAATTTTACTCACCCTCAATGACAGTGTTTGTGCCTTATTATTCCATGAACATATCCCACCTCGTTTTTGGCCCGAGGCTCTTAACACCGCCATTTATCTTCTCAATCTTCGTCTGTGTAAACCTCGGCAAAACCTAACTCCACATTAACTCTTGTTTGGCCCTGATTATCAACACCTTCGCATCTTCGGATCTCTTTGTTATCCTAACACGACAACCACCGCACCGCACAAACTCGCACCACGTTCTATTGCTTGCGTTTTCTTGGGATACCCTTCTGACCATCGTGACTATCGTTGCTATGATCCGGTATCACGTCGTATACTTTTTTTATATGAAGACGACAAAAGCCGTCCGACTTTAAATTAATAAAGCGCAAAGGTTTTACAGACACGAGGTACGACATAAAAACCACAGAATAACAATGCCACACAAGCTCGTACACATCACGAGCGAGCAAAGTTCATGGCACTACCGGCCAACACACAAACACCGGATTGACAACACTTGTCAAAACGCAGCAGCGCGAGCAAATATATCATCTAAATGGCGGCAGCGACCCAAAGCTAGGTGGTGGCACCTGGTGGAGAAAGGTAAGACAATGTAGTTTCCTCAGGCCCTCCATCAGCACGTCTATCCCGGCAAGATCTTTACTTCTGCACAGTGGCCTCCATAGCTGCAAAAATATTGACGATTTGAAGAAGCGGTCAGCTGGTTGGTTAGGGAATTTGTGTTCAATGGTAAATTTATTTCGAATGTTCCACTAGGCTCAGGACTGGACAACAAACAAGATCTACACAGAACATCTAGCTTTCAAAGAAAGAGACATTAAAATATCA
The DNA here is from genome assembly GCA_916181665.1 of Avena sativa. Classification (NCBI taxonomy): domain Eukaryota; kingdom Viridiplantae; phylum Streptophyta; class Magnoliopsida; order Poales; family Poaceae; genus Avena; species Avena sativa. The sequence continues at coordinate 427,720,511 of OV702290.1, forward strand.
AAGAATTCATGAAAGGAAGTTCAACTCCACGTGACATTCAACATATCTCTAACTCCACTCCAGCAAAACTAAGCAAGCACACATTGGAAGAAAGTGCGTGACACTTTCTCCAATTCCCCACAGAGGCAACACTCGCCATCTGTGGGGACGTGCCGCTCGTGGATTTGTTCATTAACAGGAAGACACCCTCTAGCGAGTTGCTAGCAGAATATTTTGATCTTCAACAGAAGCTTAGCTTGCCAGATAACATCGTTCACCGGCGTATTGGACCCAACAATCAACCTTCCGTACATGGATGCCACCGAGTAAACACCTGAAGGCTCAAGAGTCCAGGATATGGAATCTACTTGCTCAGAAAGCTGCACCACAACAAGCTCCTGAGTCAACTGATCCCAAAGGACTAATTCCTCCGTGCCAAGGTAAGTCTAAAGACTAGGTTCCAACGATTCGTGGGTCTAGCGAGAGCCACGGTGATATCTGGGTCTGAGAAGATACCAAAGAGTCTGGGAAACCTGGTGGCAATTGGCTCCTCCCCCAGTCACCAGTCCATCCAGAATCGCACCCTAGTCCCATTTCCAATGGTGAATCTAGTACCCAAACGGAAAAGGTGTTTAATTCTGTTTATGCTTCTCCAGAATTTAGAGCCACCCTGTCCATTGAGATTGAGCAAATTATTTGCATTCTGATATTTGGTAAGCAATAGCTTATGCCAGAGAGCCCGGCGTATACTAACCTCACACCATGTGAGGCTATTTTTCCTTTCAGGGACACGTCATCGACAACGTCTTCGCCAACCTCGGGCTCGATCACCCATCACCTTGGTCCGCTCCTCCCGGTGCCTTGGTTCGCATGACCTTGGTCCGCTCCTCCCGGTGCCTTGGTTCCAAAGGTTGTGAACGATCAAACTGCTGAATCAAACACCTGTGGAAGCAAAACTTGTATGTACAAAAGTTGCATATGCCATGACTTTGATGAGTGATGATGTTGCTGCTTCAAGTAGTACTGTTAAGAATTTTCTTCCTGTGAAACATGGGAGTAACGTTTGGACATGGTCGTTGAGTGGTATGCGTGTCCAAATTTGATTTGTAGTGCTGCATCTGCTATGTTTACCAAGTCGGAACACAAATTGAATTCAAAGAATGCCAGCCAAGACATGTTTGGAACCTGTGCCTTTGGACGGTAGAGTACTATACGATGGCATCTATCAAATGTGTAACATCTTAAATACTATTGAGCTAGGAGTATTTGGCTCCCAAGCTCTTGGGCTACACGCAGGATTAATCATTGTTGTCCCAGGTAAAAAATTAATAAGTCTGAGATAATACCGGAACGCATAGCAATCACAGGGATGCAGTCAAAAAAAAACTTTGATAGAGCTGAGTTTTGCATTGGGAATTGAGTCAATATTTTGCTCAAAGCAGCAAAACTTAACAATTCCAGTAGATTCATTCAACCATATAAGTGGACTGGCAAATAAATTCGTGTACATTAGAAAATGCAACTCATTATTGACAAGTTGGAATGGCAAGGCAGATATAATTGGAGGCACTGACAGAATGCACACTTTATTAAAGAATGATAACTGCAGAGCTGAATTTGGGTGGTGTAATATCCTGTTTTACAAAATATAAATTCACACAAGTTAATCTTACAAACAATCTATATGGATGTAAACTACAATGACTGCGTACGTGGATAAAAGTACACAACAACGATACAAAAATTGCAACCAAACCAATTTGGAAATAGACCGCAAACAGTGAAAGTATATCCGTATATGCCACGAGGTTAAATCAAAGGAGGACTAAAGTAAATGAGAATCAGAAAAGGAAACCACAGTTATTATTTGAAAACTTCAATTCTTAAATCTGCGTAATTGTCTAAACACACCAAGTCTTCATGAAGCTCCATTTGCTTATTGAAAGATATGTAATGTTTGACACAACATATGTCCAAAACGATGTAAACATACACATTAGATGGACAATATCAAGACTAAACAAAATAGTTACAGCCCTGGGAGCAGTTCTTTAGACAAGTGATAAGAAAGGGTTTGGCTGAACAACACATGCAGGTTGATGAACTCACAAGGGACTCAAAATTTGTCTGAAAATTGCATCTATGGGAACACAAGGACTACACCCAGATAATAGTTCATTCATCTAACAAACTAATGATAATGCGTACATATAATATTTCTCCAGCGCCAAAGATAACAGCTAGATGAACCTGCAACGCCTTTGCAAGTGCAAAGCTAAATATGTTGCCACTATATCAGACATCAAAAGCAAGTCCTTCCCATTTCATTATCTCCGAGTAGAAAGACCAAAAGCATGATTTGAATGATCTTATGGAATAGAAGAATCCTGGAAAATTACACGACAAATGCACACATGTCAGAGTATTCTCTTAGCCTTAGAAGGCTTGACCTGTTAGCAAATAGCAGTAGATAATTCAATAGAAAATAGTAGAACTTTTCAATATTTATTATATATACCTTATTTATTTGAAGGGTAGAAAGTCCGGTAATATCAGGATTCTTGAGCTGATCAAGCTGCCGTTTGCCTTTCCTGATCAAGTACTCAATGTACACAAAGTTCCTGCGATCTACGTTTCTTGCATTCTCACGAAACTCTGCTGAGACAACAGACTCAATCCTCTGGCGCTCGTCTGGAGCCTTGAGCCTTGCTGTTCGAAGGAAGCCTCTGTATAATGCTAAGGCCTGCCTCTGGATACCAGATAACTTTACACGGGGCGCCATTTCATCCTTGTGAAGCAATCATCAAGCCTAACAAGAAGTAAACTATTAAATGAGCTATCTCGCAAGTGATCTGCATACTTTTGCCAAGGAAAGGATGGCAACTACTAATAAACTACTCAGGCGATGGATTATTCACCCTGACCCCCAAAGATAATTACAGAACCAAACTGGTATATGACCTAGCAACAAATTCGGAGCAAACGGGGCTCACAAAGGATGATTCAGGTTGGATTGGTCACAGTATAGAACATGGACGAAGAAAAATCTCAGAACAAATCTAAGCAAGTTAGGGTTCTTCACCAGCAAAAGGAACCAGTCAAGTCCAGATGGATCTCCAATCCGTGCCAGTGCAGCCGAGTGGAGGACTCTGGGGAATAAAGCCGTCGCAGACTGCGCCGCTGCACTGGAGACCTGGAGCTTTTGGGTGGAGTATCGGTGGCCACGACGAGCTGCAGCGCAGGTAGAACCATAGAAGTTACAGCGACGGTCCTGCCTCTGCATAGCATGATTGTGGCAGATGAAAGGCACACCTACAAATGCTATCACAAGTATGGTTGTGATTATGAAGAGGCGGGTTTCACCATACTATACATTGTAGCTGAACAAGGGCCAATTGATGGTTTTGATTTGGTTCTTGAAAAAGAGGCTGCTGTCCGGGATCGAGCCACGCATCGTCTCAAGGCAGACTTGGTACAGAATATTTGGGACGAGGTTGGAGGGGCAATGTAGTTTAGTTTTTTATAGGATTTTCAAAATTTCCAATTCATTAGTTTCTACGCCTTGTGTACTTTAAATTTCTATTTGAGCATCTCCGTTTTGTATTGTCTAAATCATTATAGAAATTGTTGAATATGATGTTCCAATCTGTTGAATAAGAATGTCATTGATTCATACTGCTGAGTTATGAGCATCCTCAACCCTTTCCAAATTCACAAAATAAACATATGCATCTGACATGTTTGATAACAACTAGTGAACTAGTGCATGGGATGAAACCACAAAGCAACATCGGATCAATCTTTTATCAAAAGAAAGAAACCATACAGCATGAGTATTTCTCAACGATTTTTGCTGGAACAAAACAAGTGAAGGAATCTCTCACCTGTACTGCTTCCGGCGCTGCTGTGAAGCCAGCCGCACTAACGGCCAGTCCCTTGTTGGGGGGCAACGTCGGCGGCCGCGACAAGACCTGGCCGAACTATGCGCCAGAGATCCGGACGACGCACGCAAGCTCCCGTGCTGGCGGTGGAAGGATCCGCCGCGAGGGGGGAGGGGAGCCCGCTTCCGGCTGGCCGGCGACCTTGACCACCTCCTACAACAACTACCGCAACAGGCAGAGAAGCTCGCCGGGAGTGCGGGATGCCGATAGATTTTAGCCGAGGAGATGGACGAATCGGAAATACGTACGAGCAGCAGACGAGCTAGTGAAAGAGGATCCAGGTTTGCTCGGTCGGGGGTGGTGTTTTGGCTGAACCTGTTATGTAAAATACATAAAGAAATAAAGTCTAAATTGTCAAAAATTTCGCATATAATTCAGACATTCTATGACCGTATGCAAGTTTTTTTTAAGAAAGAATGAATATTTTATGTGGCTTGCGAGAAAATGTTATGAACAACACGTTGGAGCACTGAAATTTGTCTTTTTACACGAGACATCTAAAATATTCTTTTTACCCGCAAACTTGTGTAAGCACATTTAGTGTCCTAATGTACATGCAAATATTTTTTTCTAAATTTTTAACATTTTAAATTGTGTTTTCACATAATGGATTTATTTGCATCCGTGAGCCGAATTGAATTTTTGGCTCGGTCGAGGTTTCCTTAGGCACTAGTAAGAGCATCTTTAGGAGATACCGCATCCCGTGGTACTACAAAAGATGAATGCGACATACCATAAACCGTTTTTTCGCCAAAAACAGCGGCGTAGAACAGATACCGCATATTCTGTTTTGCGGTACACATATGCGGTATTTGTTCCGCGCTGCCGGTTTTGAGCCTGCAAATCAGAACCCTGTATTCACCTCGATGAATTTAAACAATGCATGCAGATTTAAATCATCAAATTGATCAAAGATATAGAATTATAAATCAACAATCTTCCATAGTTTACAACAGCATTTCAAAAATAAAGAATTCAAGAGGACAAATAAACGAGAGTTCTGTGTAGAATAAAAATAGAAACAAAAAAACTTAATGGAAACTCCTCCCAAGCAAGGACCAACGGTGCGCAATAAGATCTTGACAAAGATTGCAATACTGAGTTCTGTTTTTAATCTGTTGGTAGGTTTCAAGGAATGCTTCCATCTTGTCAGGATTTCTTCTAGGCTTGACACGACAACCAATATTGTCATACTCCAAGGACAACTTCTTGTCCCTCTCATCCTCAACAACCATGTTGTGAAGAATGACACATGTTGTCATGATGTTGTTCAGGTGTTTCTTTTGTCAGTAATAAGCAGGCCCTCACACAATTGCAAACTAGTTTGGAGCACACCAAAAGCTCTTTCAATATCTTTGTGGGTTGCTTCTTGACAAGTGGCAAGATGACTTTCCTAAGGTTTTGGGGTTTATTTATTATTTTCACAAATGTTGCTAATTGTGGATAAATGCCATCTGTGAGATAATACTTCATGGTGTACTCACAACCATTGATCTTATAGTTGTAGGCCGGTTGTTCTCCATTTGTTAGCTTCGAAAACAAATGAGATCTCTATAAAACGTTGATGTCATTTAGAGAACCCGGCAAACCAAAGAAGCAATGACATATCCACAAGTCCTGCGAGGCCACTGCTTCGAGCACGATTGTTGCATCTCGGTGATGACCAATGTACTGCCCGTGCCATGCTTTTGGGCAATTCTTCCACCTCGAATGCATGCAATCAAGGCTTCCAAGTATCCTTGGCTAACCTCTTTTCTCATTCTCTGCCACCAGCCTCTTCGTGTCCTCCTCGTTTGGTGCTCGCATGTACGTTGGACCAAAGACCTTGATCAATGTCTTCGCGAATTTACACACGTGGCTAATACGAAGATATTCATCAGTGATAGTCAGTTGACACTCCATAGCCGATCACCCTCATTGCGGCAGAGATCTTCTGGTACGAACTAAAACCAAGCAACCCAGCACAATTCCTATGTTGCCTGAAGTACCGGCAGTTGGCCTCGCAATCTTTCACAATCTTCTCGAAAAGGGGCCATCTCATCTGGTACCGGCAGCAAAATGGACGAGCAGGGTAGATGGGTACCTCGGCAAAATAATCCCGCATGAGCATCTCGTGACCTAGAATGCGGTTGCATGGGATGCATAATCGGCCGACAATTGATCCCCTCCTCCTCTTTTGGATATTCTCCTCCGCCTCCAGTTCGTCGACGGCAACCAGCAGGAGGAGGTCCTCCGCGTCATCATCGCCGAGGGCGTTGTCTTCCTAGTCGGACTCATTGGACGACGAGTCCTCCATCAAAAAACGAACGGAAGAACTCGTTGTCGAACATAAGGACTCAGTCCACGGCGAACTCATCTACAAAATCGCCGCCGCACGGATCCTAAATCTATGAAATTTCGAATTTGTAGACGAAACGATATAGGAGATAGAGGATTTACCGGCTCAGACGGTGGCGGCGGACGGGCGATGTAGCAGATCTACCGCACGGGCGGTAGATTGGTAGTCGGAGAGGGAGCCTACATGCCAATTCCGTTGTAGATCGGGCGGTGATGGCGTCCGCGGTGGTGCCATCGTTCGGTAGCGCGGAGAGGCGGCGGACGACGCGGCGAGCACTCCAGAGTGATGGCGGCGCGCAGCGGGCGGCAGCGCGGGGTGGCATCGCCACGAACTTGCTGGGAACCGGGGGATTCATACGGGTCGACGGTGGTGGGGAAAGCGGAGGAGGAAGATCCCCAGACGGGAGTCGTGAATCTTTAGCGCGCCTCCGTTGGCCAGCGTTTGCGGGGAGCGCAAAACGCACAGGCGAAACCGAAAATATCCGGAATGCGGAGATCGATATGCAGGGATCCGTAATTCTTTTTGGATGCGGTACGATATGTTGCATCTAGAAAAGCTATTTTTTCCCTCTCGTACCGCAAACGGACAATTATTTTGTAATTCAGAGCTGGATGCGCTATCTGCTACAGATCCTCTAATTGGAGACGCCATTCCCGTGCAGCCTAATATGATCATGATGCCTTTAGATTACAATGGAGGAAAAAAGATAACATGTTATCTTGGACTCTCGGAGCAACATTGATTTAGAGTCTATGGAAAGTTAAAATGATTCCAAAGTAATTGCAATGTCATGGATGTCTATTTCAATCCTATAGAATTTCATATGTAATCAAAAGATTCTTACAAACAGGTCCGAGTGGTGTTAAATTTCCGATAAAATGTAGTACTTCCTCAGTCTCAAAATAGATGTTGCAAATTTATCTATATCTAAATTTAAACAAATTCCCAACATCTATTTTAAGACGGGGGAGTACAAATGATCCACTAAGAAAAATTCCTTTGGGGATCTAGTCCTACGTTTCAAACAACCATCAAACAACCATCATAAGAAAAATTCTAAACGAATTCAATCCTCGAGAATTTCTATGAAAATCCTAGAATCAAAGAGTGTACTATATACTAGTTGGATATGCGCGCTTCGCCGCGCCGCCTACACTATTTGGCAGAGTGTGATAGGTGGTTTTACTCACTGCTGGTAACAAATTTTATTTTATTTGTGTTATCATAAATTAAATATATAAGCATGTGCGGGATTGACTATTTTAATCGGTAGACAAATGTATCATTTATGTGTTAGATATGTTTGAAACTGAAAGATCTGATCTTAGACGCAAGAAGTGAGCCCTTATTTCATATCGAAGCACATAAGCAATATAGGGGTACTCGTATTTCTTCAAATAAACAAAAAGGTACATCAAGCAAACTTTAAACAAAAATACATCGAGCAATATACCAAGTTCAGTACCACAAGAAACTGACATGTTACATGATCAAGGTAAAAAACTAATGATGTCAAAACAAGCTAATTTATGAAGATCACACGGTAACCTTGTTCGACTGTCTCAAAATCGTTTCAAGGGAAGGCACAACTTTGTATTCAACACTTATAAGTGGTTAGATTATTAAATGATTAGTTTAGTCAATATAGACAACCAGATTATATATATACTAATTCTATGCAGAAATTATACTTGATATATTCTAAATTATTCACTGATTCAATAAAATTTAAAAGAGAAGATATGGCTAAAAGTAGCAACGAATCTTTACATAAAAGTAAGACCTAATATGTAACAAGTTTGATAATTTCTGTACATCAAAATAAAAAATAGAAATTATGATATTTTTTTGGAGCCACTTAGTCGATGAAATCCGCTTGTTCATTAATTATAGAGCATGCTCCAAGTCAATGGTACTAAATTTTTTGTTAACTCAGTATAGAAATTGTAGAACATGTATCAATTTACACAAGCATCTCATGTATTCTCGAGATATGCTTAATATATCCAAAAATAAATTCAGTTGTAGAGCCAATGAGGAGCCAAAATCAGTATATTCTGCTTTGTTTCAGGAATACGTACATGTTAATTTTTCAAGTGACATGAAACACGGCCGTTTCTCGCAAGGCACGTCCATTTCTCACCCGGTTAGCGCTCCACGCTTTTCGTTCAGCGATTATTCCATTCGGTTACTTTAGATTCCGGGTTCTGGCCAATCGCTCCTGCCGCGTCATCACATGTCTCGCGAGCCTTCTCCTTTTCAATTTCTTTTTTTCTGTCATCCGTCCATGATTTTTTTCAGTCAAAACGGTGAGGATTATGCGACATCTTCGTGTAGTCCCGCATAGGAGCGTCTCTACCCGCGTTGCCACCTCTCTCTATCCCCCACCGTCCCACGCGCTCACCTCCTTATCTTCCTCACTACCGGCAAAGCATGGTGGCGGACGAGTACGCAAGGTCAGGGGCGATGTTGAATCGGTACTGTGCTGGTTCAAGGCGGTGAAGCAGAGGCGGCCAATGCTGGATGCGGGGTCTGAACAGGAGACGATGGCCTTGTGAGTAGAGGGGGCAGAAGGAGCAGAGGTGAGAGGGAAATCTCGGGAGCAGAGGGGGCGGCGCAGGTTGCTGAGGGAGACGGAGGGACTGCGATGAGCTGGAGGTCGAGTGGAGGGGAATGGGATCGAGATGGGGGTGGGGGTGGAGGCAGGGACGGGAGGGACCAGCTCGTAAGACTTCGGTTAACACCTGAAATTATACGGTTGAGATGACTCGGAGTGAAGATCAGACGACTAGAAACGTGCGCGCGGGTAGATGGCCTCAGATGGCTCACATTTGCTCAGCTTAAGCTACAGTATAATTACAAGAACAATTCACATGTGTCAGTCTTCAAACTCTTGCGCTTACAAGTGCCTTGAGGAAACCGATCTTCTGTTTCATGAGTTCTGACCAACAAGTGAATCAATGAGGTTACGTATCAGGATACAGGCCTACAAATTTTAAACCTAAATTCGCAAACGCGAGCGAACTACCTCAAACAACTCTCTGACCAACAAAAAAATTGTATCATGGCCTACTAACTACAGTTGTTTCTACTTAATTGTGCATGACAAGACCATTGTCTTAGTTCAAATGCAGGTCATAGGTTGACGAATGTAACTACAACATTGCGTAAGTTCACCAACAATTTTTTCAGTCAGTATCAGTCTCTCCTTCAAGTCTGAAATATATCTCCGAAGTTCAGTCCATCCGTGCACTATAACAGATATCTCATGCTGATCTTTTCGTTCTGAGTTTCTAAAGGCTGCACAATTCCAAATTTCAGAAACAACTATTACAACATATATCTGGTGCTCGTGTGTTATTCCAACATGCCACAGTGTAACCTCAAGCTGGATGTACACTATACGTTTTAGAATTCATAGGGCTAAGTGCAAAATATCCAAAATTTAAACCTCAACAAGGTTAATTAAGCACCAGCATGATAGAACCAAATACTACACGAACTGTGATTAGCCCACGAAGTAACTAAACTTCACAGTCATCAAGTCGGGATGGTGGTGGGAGTTCCGATCTACCAGCCATTATGGAGCATGTAACCCAGGACGTTGCCAGAGTTAGAGCTTGAAGAGTGGATCTTGTACTCTAAATCATCTTCCTGCGCTGGTGCGAAACCTGCCTCTACAAGAAATCAACATGTTTTATATTAGACAATCATGCAACAAATGTAAATGTAGTACGACAGCGCCTCAATGCTCAACAGAATCTTAAGGAGTAAGTCCTCGCTGGAGTTAGCCCTGCTTCCAGACCAGGCACAGTTGCGACATTGAAATCGTTAGCATACGGGAAGACATAAACTCCAGTGTTCTTGCTGCAAAGGGAAATCAACAGACAACTCTTAAACATACATTTCTCGAGCGACAAAACCCATAGATTGTTATAGAATGGACTTACTGGCTACATCTTGGGTGCATAGCCGTGTGATACACGACTTCCCAATCGTCCTCGGCGATGTCCCAGCCATAACCATGGCCTTCTCCACAACAGCGCAGTCCAAATCAGCAAGCAGAGAACTAAACGCTAGCTTGGTGGCAAGGCTAGCGAGTGGGCAGTTCGAGTCCCCAGGGAACCGAATTAAACGGGGTATTATCCAAACGCGTTTAATTTACTGTTAGAGAGGTCTCATCCATCTAACAACATATAGCCCGCGAAGAATCAGTCTTCAGGGGTCAACGTTTTTAAATCAGCAAGCATTTAGCTGTCTCCGCATGCTTGGACTGGCATGACGCTTGATTTGCTCCTTGGTACAGTGGGTCCAAAACATTCAGCTTCTTAGGTCGAAAGCATGTCATGATCCACAGAATGACAAGAGTAACCCTCCACTTAGATCCCAAACTGGCACAGTGTCGTCTTCACTTCCAGAACTTCCACTACCTGGCTCATTAATCATGATCCCCCTAGCAGGATTATTGGATGACCGGCGCGCCGGCAGTTTCCCCTTCTTCACCGATCCTTCGATCATTGGACCCTTCCCTTTGTCTTTTGATGACATAGAAGTATACTCCCTCCGTTTTAAAATATAAGATGTTTTAAAACCTAATTACATTTTAATGACATAGATGTTTTAAAAATAGTCTAGATACTATTTTTAGTGTCTAGATTCACTTCAAACCTAAGTGAATCTATATACTAAAAGAAGTCTAGATACATTTTCTTCACAAAGCTAAAACATCTTATGTTTTAAAATGGAGGGAGTAGAACGTACAATTTGCGCAGCAGCTACATGATAGAAACCAGAGAGCACGTTAGTTAATTCAAAATTCCGCCGTACTAGACATACAGGATAATTTTTTCACAGCAATGTATTGTTAGATCCCTTAGGATCACCTAGCTCAAGAGATAAGCCACATAAGGAGGATCAGATGTTGTGTACCTTGATCTGGAGGTCCAGCCATGGCCTCCTCTTGCTTCTTCTACTTCTACCTTCTTGTGCTAGTTCTTCCTAGTGCTTTAGGTGCTGGCTTGATCAGTGAGCAGGAGAGAGTGAGAGAGAAGAGCCCAGCCGAATGGATAGATACTCATCAGCTCAAACCCTAGGATCCCTATTTATAACACTTGCACTAGGGGAACCTGCACCCCAAAATGGATGGTCAGGATGCCCCTGATCAGGGCATCCAATGACTGTTATTAAACAGCCCCTAAAAGCCATTATATTGACTTAGATTGATCACAGAAAACTGCAGATCACTAATATCCAACATTCTCCTCCTTAATCGTAAGGATAAACTTATAAGCCCATTTCTTAACAAAACAGCATACGAGACAACATAATTACAACGGTCACAAAGTGCCGTAGAACCCAGTTACTACAATATACCACTTTATTTCAAAACAGAATTCCTTTAACTTAAGAGCTCCATAAACTTATACTTATTACAAACTTATGAGCTCAACTCTTTGTCAAAACTTATACAGAGACAATAAATTACAATGGTCAGTTAAGTACCATTGAACTAATTGACTACAGTACATCGTTCCATCGAAGAGAAGAACACTTCTTAGATTTATGAGGAGATGGTGTCATAACGGTCCCAATTCCAGGACCAAAAGCCTTCTGTCAATCCCATGCTAGCAACATGTTCTTTGAACACACTGGGTGGCATGCCTTTTGTAAGTGGATCCGCTAACATTGCGTTAGTCCTTATATGCTTAATATTTATTGTCTGATCCTGGATTCTATCTTTCACAACATGATACTTGATGTCAATGTGTTTGGCAGCACCACTTGACTTGTTGTTACTCGAATAGATCATTGAGGGTTGATTATCGCAGAAAAGAGTGAGTGGCTCAGATATACTGTCAATCACCCTTAAACCCGGAATGAAATTTTTCAGCCATACTTGAAAGAACATTTCATGTTTTCCTATGTTTTGCGTGTTAGATAATAATACTGTGGAGACTATTCATGTGCGCTAAGTGTGCAGGAAGCTTTGAGGGGGGCCGGATTATCTGCCCCACCAAGGACCGGATAATCTGGCCTACCTCATTGCTCAAAGGGAGCCAAGGCACGTCGCTCAGTACCCGGTCGGATTTTTTCCCGGAAAATCCGAACTGGGGCGGTTTTTCTTCCCCAGGCCAGATAATCCGGCTGTCGCATGGGCCGGATAATCCGGCCCCCAGTTTTTGAGCAAAGGGAGCCAAGGCGCGTCGCTCGGTATCCGGTCGGATTTTCTCCCGGAAAATCCAAACTAGGCGGTTTTTCCTCCCCAGGCCGGATAATCCGGCCTCCAGAAGTTGATCAAGGGCAAGCTCGGCGCGATGCTCAGATAGGGGGCGGATTATCTGCCGGATATTCCAAGTCTGGGGCGGTGTTTTCCCTAGGCCGGATAATCCGGCCATCACTTGGGCCGGATAATCCGGCCCCCAAAGTGTCCAACGGCTAGTTTCTGAAGGGGGTATAAATACCCTTTCTTCCCCAACATTCAGAACTCTCGATTCATTCGAAATTGTCCAGACATTGTGCAAGAGCTCTCATTCTCGATCTCCCACTTCAACCACCCGAAGGTCTTGACCTTTGGGGGAATTGAAGGAGGAGAAGTTCATCATCATCAAGAATCAAGCGCTTCAACTCCTCTCCATTCACTTGAAGAAATCCCTGATCTAGTATTCTTGTCAATACCTAGATCTTGTTTATTGTATTTGATAACTTTGTTCTTGTGGCAGCTTTATGTCATTTCGGGAGCCTCCAAGTTGTTGTGGAGTTGTTGCCCTGCTAGTTGTGTAAAGGTGCCGGTGCCCGCCTTGAAGGGTACCTATAGTGGAAAGGTGGATCAGGCCTTTGGTGGCGAGATCCATCGGAAAACAGGGTGAGGCCTATTGTGGCGTGGTGGTCTTAGTACCGCCCACCCCTCCAATGTAGACGTACTTCCCTTAACAAGGAAGGAACTGCGGTCAAACAAATTCTGTGTCTCCGCGTGCTTCACTTTGGTTTACCCGTTCCTCTTCCACTCGCTCTTTACTCGCTAGTAGATAGGTTTGCATATAGGGAAAATTCCACCTATTAGTTTATCTAGAGAATTTACCCTTTGTGCTAAGCCTAAAATTGAAAAAGTATTAAAAATTGGTGTAGCACCTATTCACCCCCCCTCTAGGTGCCCATACGATCCATTTCAATTGGTATCAGAGCCCCGACTCTTAATTCGGGCTTAACCGCCTAAGAGTAGTATGGGTACCAAGGATGATGGAAATGAGGCTGTGGATAAGGTCACAATGGATGATCTCAAGTCGTTGGAAACAACCTTGTTGAAATACTTTGAGGCCAAGATGGAGGAGTTGAATCAAATGATTGCTCGCCTTACATCATCCATAGCCCCATATCCATCCTCCTCTGAGGCTGCCACACCATCATCTAAGGAAAAGGGTTACACCGGATCCAAGGATGATGATGTGGAAGGTGAAAAACTTAATGGTTCCACCTCCAAGAAGGGAAGTGGTAAGGAGGAATATAGTGAGGTTCGCCATGTATATTCCCCCGACCCACCTATCCCTCATCCTCATATAAACAATAGGGGTGATCCACCCAAGCTCACTGCATCCTCCTTTAATCAATGGCAATTCCTAATGAAATCTCATGTTTGCATCTCCTCTATTGAATTGTGGAGGATTATTGAAGAGGGTCTTCATATTGGAGATCAAACCAACCTAACGAGAAGAGAAGTTGTGGATAGCCAGTTGAATGCCACCGCTCTCCACATGATACAGCTGGGTGTGGGTCCCAAGGACATGCCACACATTGAACATCTCAACACAGCTAAAGAAGCTTGGGATGCTCTTACAGATCTCTTCGTTGGAAATGAAAGCATGAGAAGAAATAGGTATGATGCCCTTAGTAATGAAGCTGAGGGATTCTACATGTTGGATGGTGAAAACCATGAGGACATGTATAGAAGACTCAAGGGCATTGCAACAACATTTCGAAAGCATGGGGCCACTCACATTGATGATGCATGGATAAAAAGGAAATATGTGAGTGCCTTAATGCCTTTCGAGCCAACGGACTTGAAGAGCCTGCAAGGTAAACATAACTATCATCAAATGGCATCCAACAAAGTCATGCAAGAAATGGCGTCATTCAAAGTGGCAGCAAAGAATACTGAAGATGCCCGTGCTCGGGCCATTGGAATGCAAAAGGGTGTCAATGTGGCTCTCAAAGCCAATGTTGTTGAGCAAGAGGAAGATGAAGGAGCTTTTGAGGGGGTATCCATGGACTGCCCCGATGAGGTCAAACGTGCTCATGGTGAGTACATGACATTTTATGCAAGAAACTTTTGGAAGGACCCTGCCAAAGCCAAGTCTAAACTTGAGCGCAAGAATGGGTCAAATGGAAGAAGAGATAGTGGCCCAAGATTGAGAACTTGCTTCAACTGTGGAGATAGAATGCACTTTGTAGCCGAGTGTCCATATCAAAATAGAGAAGACAATGGTGGCAGGCTCATTCTTAAAGAGAAATCTAAAGCACCTAAGAAGAAGCCATTTATTAAGAAGAATGACCCTTTCAAGAAGCAACCCAAGATTGTCTTGGTAGCTCAAGAGGAATACTCCTCCGCAAGTGAAGATGAAGAGGATGATGATAGTTCCCGCGAGGTGGCTGCTATAGCCACCACATCGACTCCCGCATCTCTCTTCGACTCGCCAAACGAGAACGTCATCAACAACAACGCCACTTGCCTAATGGCAAGAGGGTCCGAGGTATCAACTTCTAGCTCTTCATTTCCTAAGACTAACATAATTTTGGATATGGATGATCATGACAGTCTTAAAATGAAAGAAGAAGTTATTGCTTTGGATACTTTTTTCACTAACCTACAAGGTGAGCACAAACTCCATTTTGATGCTCTTATGAGTCAACTTGCTCAAGCCGAAGATCTTCTTGAAGAAAATGGCAGAATTGAAAGAGAAGATGCCTTGGAGATAGCTTCTTTGAAGAATGCCTTGGAAGAGGAAGAGGAAGCTCGAGTATCTTTGGAAGAGAGACTCGAATCCTTTGAGGAGTCACAAGAAGAAGCTATAGCTCAGCTCATTAAAGAACGTGACCATGCTCTTGCCAAGGTAAAGAAACTAAAGAAAGAAAAGATTGACTTTGGGGCTGTTCATGCTAGACTTTTGGAGAAGTTTGATAATCTTGAAAGTGCTCACAAGGCATTGAAGAGTGATCATTCTACTTTAAATGAGTCTCATGACCAGCTCCAAACTCAATTGAAACGGTATGATGTGCCAAGTACCTCCACTTCATCCTCTGGAAAAGAAGACCTTGCAAGAAGTTCTCAACACAAAGGTAAAGGGGTTATTAATGAGATACTGAGCAGGCAAAGGACAAACAATAGTAAAGAAGGTCTTGGTTACATACCCAAGACAAAGAGCAAGAAAAACAACAACAAGAAGAAGAGCAAGACTGCTCAACCAAAGACTAGCAACATTACCAATGATAAGACTAATTATGATGGTTTTGCAGGGATCAACAATCCTAACTTTGAACTATATTGCAATTATTATGGTGATGTTTATGCTAGTTATGTAGGGCCTTATGACTGTTACATTCCTTGGTCTATTTGGGTTCCCAAGACCCTTGTCACTAACATGAGAGGACCCATTGAAAAATGGGTACCTAAAATCAAGAAGTAATTTTCTTGCAGGGCTATGCTTTCGGTGGTTCTAAATGGGTACTCGATAGCGGTTGCACGAGTCATATGACCGGAAGCAAGGAGATCATCACGGAGATGCGGCCAAACCATGATCACATAACCATATCCTATGGTGACAAGTCAAAATCTGAGGTATTGGGTCTCGACAAAGTTGTGGTGGCTCACGATATCTCTCTCGTGGACGTCATGCTTGTTGAGACCCTCGGGTACAACTTACTTTTAGTTCGCGCCCTTGGTAAGATGGGCTTTGCAGTTTATATTGATGCTGATTTGGTGGTACTCTTGTGGAGCAAGTCTCTAAAAGTCGCTTTTGTGGGATATCTCGAAAACGACCTGTACGTGGTGGACTTTTCAGGGAAAACCACTACAGGCCCGATGTGTCTTTTCAGAAAGGCTGACGCGGGTTGGCTATGGCATCGCTGACTAGCCCACGTCAATATGAGAACTTTGCAAAGTCTCCACAAGGGTGGCCACATTCTTGGACTAAAAGAAAATGTCTCCTTTGCCAAAGATCGTGTTTGCAGCGCGTGTGTTGAAGGGAAAATGCATGACTCACCTCATCGAAGGAAAACTATTATCTCTTCAAAAAGGATTTTGGAGCTCCTTCATGTGGACCTCTTTGGACCTCCATCTCATGCAAGCCTCGGTGGGAAGAAGTACTGTCTAGTGATTGTTGATGATTACTCAAGATACACTTGGGTCTATTTCTTCAAGTTGAAGAGCGAAACTCAACAAACTGTCATCGACTTCGCCAATGAGGTTCAACGTCAACACAACGTCCCCTTTCTGGCTATAAGAAGTGATAATGGCTCTGAGTTCAAGAACTACACCTTAAATGAGTTCCTAAGTGAAGAGGGGATAAGACATCAATATTCCGCTGCGTACACCCCTCAACAAAATGGTGTAGCCGAGAGGAAGAATCGAACTCTAATGGATATGGCAAGATCAATGTTAGCCGAATTTAAATCTCCATATAACTTCTGGGCTGAAGCAATCTCTACTGCTTGTCATTCATCCAACCGATTATACCTCCGCAAGATCTTGGACAAGACTCCATATGAAATACTTACCGGTAACAAGCCAAACATCTCATACTTTCGGGTATTCGGGTGTAAGTGTTTCTTTCTTATCAAAGGAGTTCGTTTATCTAAGTTTGAATCTAAGGCTTTAGAAGGTATTTTTGTTGGTTATGGTGCCGAATCCCACACTTATAGAGTCTATAATAAGCTCTCCGAAACTGTTGTAGAATCTTGTAGTGTGGTGTTCAAGGAAAATGAAGGTTCCCGTGCGGAGCAAGTTGGTGTTTGTGATGCAGATGTTGAAATACCCCAAGATGCCATAAGAAGAATGGGTGTGGGATTTTTCTGCCCCATTGAGGAACCCCTTGTGGCGGGTCGGGAAGGACAATGCTCTTCCCATGAAGAGCTCTCATCTACACATGCCCAACAAGTTCCCACCATGGGAGCAAATTCTGCACCATCTCCATCAACTGCTGAAGGTCAAGCCGTTCTAGAAAACTCCAGGCCGGATTATCCGGTGGACACCGGATTATCCGGCCACCCCGCTCCAGCTGACCATTTTGCTCCTGGTGGTGAAGATATCAACGCAAGCTCCAGGACGGATTTTCCGGCAAGCCTCGGATTATCCGGCCCCTTGCCAGTTCAAGCAAGCCCCAGGTTTCCTGATGATACTGCTACAAATATTCCCAGGCCGGATTATCCGGCCTCTCCATCGGCCGGATTATCCGGCCCTGACTCTCTAGTTCAACAGCCTCCTGTTACGGCTACTGACTCACCTCAAGGGCACGCGTCATCACCACCTGTTGCTGATATTCTAGTTCCTGATCAAGGTCGAGTAAATGCTTCCAATGAAGACTCAAGTGATGAATCTACTCCTCCAAGAGACAACAAACTTATTGAACTTCATCGCAAGGCTCAAGCTGATCGAAACCTTGAGTTGAGGGGTCACACTCTCGACAAGGTTGTTGGTGATCTTCGACGAAGGGTTTCTACAAGAAGAGAATTGGCCAGTTTTGGTGAGCATCAAGCTCATATCTCTATGGTGGAACCTAAGAAGGTCTTTGAAGCACTTGAAGACCCAGAATGGGTTGTTGCTATGCATGAAGAATTAAATAATTTCGAGCGCAACAAAGTCTAGAAACTCGTGGAGAAACCCAAAGAGTGCCGCAATGTTATCGGCACCAAGTGGATTTTCAAAAACAAGTAAGACGAGAATGGCATTGTTGTGAGGAACAAGGCAAGACTTGTGGCACAAGGTTACTCCCAAGTTGAGGGCATTGACTTCGGCGAGACCTATGCTCCAGTGGCTCGCCTTGAGTCCATCCGTATCCTTCTTGCTTATGCTGCCCATAACAATTTTAAGTTGCAGCAAATGGACGTCAAGAGTGCCTTCCTTAATGATCCTCTACATGAGTTGGTATACGTAAAGTAACCCCCGGGGTTTGAGGATCCTAACTTTCCGAACCATGTCTACAAACTCGATAAGGCACTCTATGGCCTTAAACAAGCCCCACGTGCGTGGTATGAGCACCTTAAAGAGATTTTGTTAGATCGTGGCTTCGAAGTTGGGCAAATCGATCCCACTCTTTTTACTAAGAAGGTTAAGGGGGAGCTCTTCGTATGCCAACTATATGTAGACGATATCATCTTTGGTTCTACTAATAAAGCTTTTAATTATGAATTTTCAAAGCTTATGACTGACAGGTTTGAGATGTCTATGATGGGGAAATTACGGTTCTTTCTTGGATTCGAGATCAAGCAACTTAGAGAAGGAACCTTTATTAATCAAGCAAAGTACATCCAAGACATGCTCAAGAGATTCAAGATGACGGATCTAAATGGTGTCGCCACTCCGATGCAAACAAAATGTCATCTTGAACTTAACCCACATGGTAAAGATGTGGACCAAAAGGTATACCGGTCCATGATCGGTTCTCTACTTTACCTCTGTGCATCTAGACCCGATATAGTGTTGAGTGTGGGTGTGTGTGCAAGGTATCAAGCAGCTCCTAAAGAAAGCCACTTAGTGGCGGTCAACAGGATCTTTCGATATTTGGTTCATTCCCCTAACTTTGGTCTCTGGTATCCCAAGGGCTCCAATTTCTCTTTATGCGGTTATACTGACTCAGATTGGGCTGGTGATAAGGATGATCGGAAATCCACTTCTGGAGCTTGTCAATTCTTGGGAAGATCTCTTGTTTGTTGGTCCTCTAAAAAACAGAATTGTATATCTCTCTCCACCACTGAAGCTGAATATGTTGCTGCTGCCAGTGCTTGCACCCAATTATTGTGGATGAGGCAAACTTTAAAGGAATACGGTGTCAATTGTGACAAAGTGCCTCTTTTATGTGATAATGAAAGTGCAATCAAAATTGCGTACAATCCTGTTCAGCACACAAGGACGAAGCATATTGAGATTCGGAATCATTTTATTCGAGACCATGTTGCTCGCGGCGATATTGATCTATCCTTTGTGAGAACGAAAAACCAACTTGTGAATATTTTTACAAAGCCACTTGATGAAGCAAGATTCTGCTATTTGAGGAATGAGCTAAATATCATTGATTCCAGGAGCTTGTCTTGATTACCCATGCACTCACTCGTACATCTCAATCCTTCTTTGGTTTAGGTGTGGGCATGGATATAGGGGGAGTGTGGTCCTAACTCATTGGGCTAACCCTCCCCCCATAATGCCAAAAGCAAGATAAATCATTTCTCTTAATATCATTTTGTGATATGTGAGCTTCTTGATGAGTATTGGTCGTGAACCCAAGATATATCTTCGCGGTGTCACACCATACACTCCAACAAGGTGGCCTCGGCCACCGCCCTCTCCCTTGAGGAGAATTGGCTCCTTTTGGATGTTCTTTGCTATCTCATGTTCTTATGGGAATCACACTCAATCTTGGCTTTTATTTGATTTGGATTTTGCAATTTTGAGTGTCTAGTACCATCTCAGTTTGGCTCTCTTAATCCTAAGCATTTCCCTACCCCTAAGCCATCTATTCTAGCACACAAGTCCCTTGTACACCTTGTGGGGGTGTTGTTTGGGGACACGTGGGCCTAGTTCTGTGTACAACAGAATTCCAGATTTGAGGCCGGATAATCCGGCCCAAGTGTAGGCCGGATAATCCGGCCCTAGCGGATTTCGTCTTAAAGGGCAGGGATCAGGGGAAGGGCTCATAACGAGCAGCACTTCTCCCCAACCCTCTCCTCCTCCTCAGCCGCCGCCTGCAGTCCCCCACCCTCCCCGGAGCCTCTCCGGCAACCGGATTTTCCGGGCCTCCCCGGATCTTCTTCTCCGTGCCTCCGGGTACCTTATCCTCCGCGTTCTTCCTCCAATGAGTGAGGGTAACTCCCTCTCTCCCCATCTTTGGCTAGATGTGTTATTTGTTGGGTGGAACGTTGTCTAGAAGGATGTGTTTTCGCATAGAAATCATAGTCTTGCAGTTTCTAGGCCTGATCTACTTTTTTTTGCATTTAATCTAGGTGAAATTGAAATTTTTTGCCAGGGCCGGATTATCCGCCCCTGGCCAGGCCGGATAATCCAGCCTGACAGATTCGATTATGGTTCAATTTCACTATGGAGTATGCATTGGGTAGATTTGTCCTATGAACTTTTTGACTACTTTTTCCATGCTCTCTCCTGGACTTGTGTGTATGCTTATCCCCTTGCTATCACCCTTATTCTCCTCACAGGTGGTTCCAGTGTTCCCAAGACCTACAAGCGTCGCCCCCACGCCAAATACTTTCGGGACGACGGACAAGGTAACTTGGTGGACGAAGTTGAGTTGAGGAGGAGAAAGCACGAGGAGAAGCGCATGGCTAAACAAGCTAAGAGGACTAGGAAGGGGGTGTACAAGAGGAAGGGCAAGGAGCCCAAGATCAACTATAGGACTTTGGATGCGGTCACCTATTCCTCCATCCGTCACCGTGACTTGTTTGCTGAGCTGCCTCGTGATGATGAGCCGGGGGATACTCGTTTTTGGTGTGCAGAACAGAAGGGAATCTATGAAGATGTGTATGCCAGGCTGAACATTAGGCCTATGCACCCACTGGTACTTGCTGATGCTTTGGAGAAGGATCATCTTGTGGATGCAATGTTTGTGGCTGAGAGGATGGGGCTGCACCATCTCATGTCTCTCCAGTGCTCCTTTGACTCTGAGGTGGTGAAGCAGTTCTTCTCCACTTTGGTTATTTGTGGGGATGAGCGTCGCACTATGAAGTGGATGACTCATGACAGGCCTATGACTGCTGATTTTCACGTGTTTGCTGAGGTTCTTGGATACTCTTTCTGCAGCAGGGATATAGCCAGTGGCCATCGCATCATCACCCAGCTGAAGCCCAACAAAGATGCAGCTCTCTCTCCTTGCATTGTGGACAATGGCATTGTGGGCACTCTGGCTGGCCTTGCTCCCATCTATGCTGCCTTAGTGAGTCTCTTCCGTGACTCCATTACTCCGAGTGGGGGCAACAATGACAGCATCCTTGGTCACCTTGTTCAGCTACTTCAATTTTCTCATGAGGTTGCCTCTTGCGAGGACGAGTCGGTGCAGTACAGGCTAGATGTCATGGACTTCATTTACCATGAGTTGACTGATGCTATGTTCAACCGTCTGTCCATTCCCTGTGCACCCTACATTATGTTGCTCATCAGGCACCTGCTTCCTGCTGAGGAGTTCCACATTGACTCGGTGCATAAGGCCAAGAAGATCTACAACAAGGTTCGGAAGACCTCTCACCCCTCCTATCCTCCTGAGGGCCTCACGAGGGATGCTCGGAGGCCTCCAGTGGATGCTTGCAGGCCCCCAGTGCCTCCCGTTACCCGTGAGATCAAACAGCAGAACTGGTTCCAGTGTAACATTCTGTGCATGGGAGTAGACACGCGCAAGGGTCAGTACGAGGCATACAAGCAGTGCCATGAGTTGGCTCACTCCCAGCAGCTCATTCTCCACCATGTGTCCGGTGCTTCGGGTGATCCTCCAGCTCCTACACCTCTCACTCTGTATGCTCGGTGGAACTCTTCCTCCGGGTTGAACTATGGTGAGCTGGAGCGTCACTTGTTCCCCTCTGCGCCTGCTGCTGATGATGAGGATGAGGAAGGTGACACTGAGGAGCTTGAGGATGAGGATGAGAATGAAGACGAGGAAGAGGACGAGGACGAGAACTACGAGTGATCCTATGGGGCACTAGCATCGCTCTTCTCCCTTTTTGGTGTCTCGATGCCAAAGGGGGAGAAGTAGTTCTATTAGGGTGTCCGTGGATTTGCATGGGTCAGGCATAAGCACTTGCATAGCATTTTTCTATTCGTCGTTTTCTTGCTTGTCCCCATTTAGCGTTGAACTTTAAATTTGTGGTTTGTGGTTGGTTGAGACTCTATGTGGTTGTCTGGATTATTATGCCTATGGATTTCATCTCATGGATTATACGTACGGAGCTATCTATTCATATCCTATTGCTGGAGGTTCTTATCACGAAAGGCGCTCATATTGGTTATCCGGTAATAATTGTGGCTTATGTCAAGGATGCCTTCCCTCTACCTCGGTGGTATGTGTATGTTGCTCATATGTCTATGGAATAGATTCACCTATTTATGTGCATTTGTATTCCAATGCAAAATTCTATTATGCACACATTGAGGGGGAATCTCTTTCATGGTTATTACTGTTTGTCTTGTGACTTTCTCCTGCAAATCCTGATATTGTCATCTAACACCAAAAAGGGGGAGATTGAAAGAACATTTCATGTTTTCCTATGTTTTGCGTGTTAGATAACGATATTGTGGAGACTATTCATGTGCGCTAAGTGTGCAGGAAGCTTTGAGGGGGGGCGGATTATCCGCCCCACCAAGGGCCGGATAATCCGGCCTACCTCATTGCTCAAAGGGAGCCAAGGCGCGTCGCTCAGTACCCGGTCGGATTTTCTCCCGGAAAATCTGAACTGGGGCGGTTTTTCTTCCCCAGGCCGGATAATCCGGCCCCCAGTTTTTGAGCAAAAGGAGCCAAGGCGCGTCGCTCGGTATCCGGTCGGATTTTCTCCCGGAAAATCCGAACTGGGGCGGTTTTTCCTCCCCAGGCCAGATAATCCGGCCTTCACATAGGACCGGATAATCTGGCCCCTAGAAGTTGATCAAGGGCAAGCTCGGCGCGATGCTTAGATAGGGGCGGATTATCTGCCGGATATTCCGAGTCTGGGGTGGTGTTTTCCCCAGGCCGGATAATCCGGCCATCACTTGGGCCGGATAATCCGGCCCCCAAAGTGTCCAACGGCTGGTTTCTGAAGGGGGTATAAATACCCTTTCTTTCCCAACGTTCAGAACTCTTGTCTAGACATTGTGCAAGAGCTCTCATTCTCGATCTCCCACTTCAACCACCCGAAGGTCTTGATCTTTGGGGGAATTGAAGGAGGAGAAGTTCATCATCATCATCAAGAATCAAGCGCTTCAACTCCTCTCCATTCACTTGGAGAAATCCCTGATCTAGTATTCTTGTCAATACCTAGATCTTGTTTATTGTATTTGATAACTTTGTTCTTGTGGCAGCTTGTTGTCATTTCGGGAGCCTCCAAGTTGTTGTGGAGTTGTTGCCCTTCTAGTTGTGTAAAGGCACCGGTGCCTGCCTCGAAGGGTACCTATAGTGGAAAGGTGGATCAGGCCTTTGGTGGCGAGATCCATCGGAGAACAAGGTGAGGCCTATTGTGGCGTGGTGGTCTTAGTACCGCCCACCCCTCCAACACAGACGTACTTCCCTTAACAAGGAAGGAACTGCGGTCAAACAAATTCTGTGTCTCCGCGTGCTTCACTTCGGTTTACCCGTTCCTCTTCCACTCGCTCTTTACTCACTAGTAGATATGTTTGCATATAGGGAAAATTCCACCTATTAGTTTATCTAGAGAATTTACCCTTTGTGCTAAGCCTAAAATTGAAAAAGTATTAAAAATTGGTGTAGCACCTATTCACCCCCCCTCTAGGTGCCCATACGATCCATTTCAATACTGCCTGCCCGGTTGCCTCATTACATGCCACAAACTCTGCCTGCATTGTTGACGATGCAGTAACACTTTGCTTGGTGCTTTTCCAAGAAATATCTCCTTCTGCTAGGGTGAAAATATAACCCGATGTGGATTTCTTAGTGTCAACACACCCTGCAAAATCAGCATCTGAATAACCCACCACCTCGAGGTTATCAGTTCTCTTATATGTGAGCATGAGGCCTTTAGTGCCTTGCAAATAGCGCAAAGCTTTCTTAGCAGCCTTCTAGTGATCCAACACTGGATTAGACTGATATCCGCCAAGCATCCCGGTTATAAAAGCTAAGTCATGGCGAGTGCACACTTGTGCATACATCATACTTCCAATAATTGAAGCATAAGGAACTGATTTCATTTACGCAGATTCATAATCATTACTTGGGCACTGGAAAGTCCCAAACTTATCACCCTTGACAATAGGAGCAGGCGAGGCTCAACACTTATGCATATTAAACTTTTTGAGTACATTCTCAATGTATGCTCTTTGTGATAGCCCCAAGATTCCTCTGGATCTATCTTGGTGAATTTGAATGCCTAAGACATAAGCGGCTTCACCGAGATCCTTCATATCAAACTTTGAGGAGAGAAACCTTTTAGTTTCCAGCATCATATTCTTATTGTTACTGGCTAAGAGTATGTCATCGACATACAATATCAGGAAGACAAAATTGCTCCCCCTGAACTTCACATAAATGCAATTGTCCACTTCATTCTCTTTGAAACCAAAATCCTTTATCACTTGATCAAACTTGAAGTACCATTGCCTTGAGGCTTGCTTTAATCCATAAATGGATTTCTTAAGACGACATCCTAAGTGTTCCTTCCCTTCCATAACAAAACCTTCTGGTTGAGCCATGTAAACATACTCATGTAAGTCACCATTTAGAAATGCCATTTTGACATCCATCTGATGCAACTCCAGATCATAATGAGCCACAAGTGCCATAATAATTCTGAACGAGTCCTTAGAAGAGACAGGTGAAAAAGTCTCATTATAATCAATACCTTCTCTTTGAGTGAGGCCCTTAGCCACAAGCCTTGCTTTGAACCTTTCAATATCACCTTTGGAGTCACGTTTGGTCTTATAGACCCATCTACTGCCCACAGTTTTGGTTCCGTTAGGGATTTCTACTAAGTCCCATACATCATTAATGCTCATGGACTTCATTTCATCTTTCATAGCATCAAGCCATTCTAACGAATGATCACTTTGTATGGCTTCCTTAAATGATGCAGGATCATCATCCAACATCGAATCATTCATATCCTCACTCATATAAGTGATATAATCACCAAAAATGGCGGACTTCCTAGCCCGCTTAGACCTTCTGAGCGGTACATTATTTGGTACCTCAACCACAACTTCAGGCTGTTGAGCATCTTCCGTAGAAGTATCACTAGGTATGGACTCTGGCGGAGTCACTGATATCTCAGCATGGGTAGGATTAGTAGTCCTTTCAACTGGAGGTATAACCTCAACATGAATAGGAAACACTAGCTCTTGGATCATAGGGATCGGAACATAATCACGTTTCTCCTCCAAGATTATTTCCCTAGGAGTCATACTCCCCCTCATCATATCACTTTCCAAGAACACAGTGTGTCTTGTTTCAACAAACTTAGTGAATTGCTTTGGACAATAGAAACGATATGCCTTAGATTTGTCAGGATAACCAATGAAGTGGCAGCTGACAGTTTTGGGGTCTAACTTTTCCATAATTGGATTGAAAACTCTTGCCTCAGCAGGGCAGCCCCACACATGCAAATAACTCAGGGTAGGTTTTCTCCCAGTCCATAATTCATATGGTGTTTTCATCACCGATTTACTAGGGACCTTATTAAGAATATGTGCAACTGTCTTTAGGGCTTCTATCCATAAACCAAGCGGCAAAGTGGAGTGACTTAACATACTTCTTACCATATCCATAAGAGTACGATTACGCCTTTCAGCGACTCCATTTTGCTGAGGTTCGCCTGGTGCTGAATACTGAGCAACAATACCATTTTCCTGTAGGAACTTAGCAAAAGGTCCAGAAATTTTGCCATAAGAAATGTGTCTACCGTAGTACTCACCACCACGATCAAACCTTACAACTTTGATCTTTTGACCAACTTGATTCTCAACTTCAGCTTTAAATATCTTGAACTTTTCTAATGCCTCGGATCTTTCTTTAATAGGATAGATGTATCCAAAGCGGGAGAAGTCATTAGTGAATGTTATGAAGGAATCAAAACCATCCACTGATCTCACATTGAATGGACCACATATATCTGTGTGAACGATTTCTAAAACTCCCGTGCTTCGATTTGCACCTTTCTTGATTCTCTTACTATATTTCCCTTTGATGCAATCAATACAATGATCCAGATCCGCATCCGATAAATCCAAAGGATGAAGGACTTGCTCCTTAATGAGACGCTCAATTCTCCCCTTCGAAATATGGCCTAAACGATAGTGCCATAGTTTCGAAGAAGTCTCATCATCATCACGCTTACGCTTGGTACTAACATTCACATTAGAAGAGGCATCAACTTCATTTAGGGAATCAGTTAAGGAAACAAGATAAAGTTTGTCTTGTCGGAAGGCAAGACCAATATTATTATTGTCAAACATAATTATACATCTCTTGTTCCCAAAGTCACAGTGAAAACCATCATCATCTAAGCATGAGACGGACACAAGGTTTTGTCTCACAGAGGGTATATAAAGAACATTACATAAACGAAGCGTAAAGCCGCTATGGAGCGTAAGTGTAAACTCTCCAATAGCCTCAGCCTCAGCCACAACACCATTAGCAACTCTAATGGTTCTTTCCCCTCTTCTTAGGGTCCTCTTCGTATCGAATCCCTGTAAGGAGTTTGCAACATGAATTGTTGCACCTGAGTCAACCCACCATGTGTTAGTGGCATAATTTAACATAAAGGGATTCGTCAACAAAGGTTATAACATTAGTACCTTTCTTATTGAGCCATTTCATGAACCCAATACAATCCCTCTGGACATGTCCACTTTTTCCACAAAAGCGACATCCATTAGGATCTTTACCATCAGTATTAGGGCATGCATCTGCATTAGGAGCTCTGTTAGGATTCTTTTGCTGAAAGAACTTAGAAGATTGCCCTTTATCCTTAAACTGAGAAGGCTTAGGCTTTATAAACTTTTGATTTTTCTTCTTCTGAGAGTGCTTGAACTGGTTGACATGATCAACTCATCCAGCTTTAAGCCTTTCCTCTTCTTGTACACATCTAGCCATCATTTCATCCATGCCCCATTTAGAATCCATCGCATTGTAATTGATGGTAAACGGAGAGAACTTCGTGGGTAAGGATGACATAATAAAATGGACAAGGAAACCTTCAGAGATTTCCATTTCCATTGTCTTAAGTTTAGTGGCCATGTTGATTTTCCTCATGATATGTTCTCTCAGACTCCTAGTTGGATCATACCTTTCATTAATAAGCTTTCTAATGAGGCTTGTTGCATAAATTTTGGATGATCCCTTAAACTGGTCCTCAATCTTTCCAAGGTAACCCTTGGCAGTCTGAGAGTCTGGAATACCTCCCCTCACACTCTGAGTGATGGAACCCTTAATAATCATGAGGCACTTACGATTTGAATCCTCCCACTTAGTTTTCTCATCATCATAAACCCTTTTCAGGGCATCATAATTCTCATCACCTTCAACAGGCGCAGTAGGAGGATCTTTAAGGAGGGCATAATCAATATTCAGCAAAGCTAAAGTGATCTCAAGCTTTTCTTTCCATGTACCAAAATTGCTACCAGTCAACTGTTCTATGCCATTAATAATTCCGGCAATTTGAGAGGCATTAGATGCTGCAAAAGAAAACAAATGCTTTGATTAAGCATAATTATTTCATACTCCTTTTATCAATCTAGTCTACATCAGCTTTGGTCAGAAATAGACATGATCAATAAAAATTTATGATCAAAATATCTTCCAATCAGCTTTGGCCAGAATGGCAGATATAAGCCACACTTAATAAAATCCTTTCACATATAAAATTCTTTTCATCAGTCTAGAGCACATCAGCTTTGGCCAGAAGTGAACCAGAATAATAAAAAAAATCATGATCAAGATGTCCATCAATCAGCTTTGGCCAGAATGATAGACATAAGCCATGCTTAATTGAATCCGCACTCATAAAGGACTTCTTTTACCAACCTCGGTTCACAACAGATTTGGCCAGAGGTGAGCCGAAGTAATAAAATTTCATTGTCAAAAATGCCTGTCAATCAGCTTTGGCCAGAATGACAGACATAAGACAAGCTTAATTGAGGATTTACCAACTTGATTTTGCAGCAAAACATTGTCATCACAATTTATTTGAAGAACAACACAAAAGAAACAACTAAATATAATAAACACGTTAGAAAGAATTGACTTATCATAATGAAACACATCAAACTTATTAAATGTGATACACAATTGCATGATAAAGGAATAAAATGTCACACAATTA
The DNA here is from genome assembly GCA_916181665.1 of Avena sativa. Taxonomy (NCBI): domain Eukaryota; kingdom Viridiplantae; phylum Streptophyta; class Magnoliopsida; order Poales; family Poaceae; genus Avena; species Avena sativa. The sequence goes on from OV702290.1 coordinate 427,748,996, forward strand.
TGTTCCATAATTGACATAATAAAAAATATGCCAAAAGTTTAGCCGCAAAACTTATTTGTATTAGCCCTAACTCATAAAACATTAATTGTTAAATCTTTATTCTTATCTGGGCTCAAAAGAATTTTGGCCCACAAAACCCTAAAACCTCTTTATTATTTAACAATTTAAAGGAAAAAAATTCCAGACTGGGCCAAATCTGGCCCAGCCCGTCTCCCCCTCAGCCCTTTTAGTGGCCCATCTAGCCTATTAAGCAGCTAGCGCTGCGAGCCGTTGGATGTAATCCAAGGGACGAGGATGCGCCCGCGTGAATCAAAACTAGCGCACATCAACGCCCCCGGCCCCAACCCTAGCCCCCATGTCCCCCTCCCCTTCCTCTGCTTCCTCCGCAGCGAGCGAGAGAGAGCGAGCGGCGGCGGCGACGAGCGCTAGCAGCCAGAGGAGAAGGCGTAACAGAGGCGTCGGCCAGGCCCCGTCGCCGGAGCTGCTTGCGGCTTTGGCTAGCGCGCACCTCCGCCGAGCAGCTCTGGACGGCGCCCTCTGCACGGAAGCGGCGCACGTGCAAGCGTCCTTGCGACGGCGTCGACGACCAACACCATGTCCGGCACCGCGGTGAGCCCCGACGACGACAAGCACCAGCAGGAGCACCACCACAGTCCAGTGTGGTGGACGGCAAGACCGCATGGGCGCGAGCCCGAGCGCATCTGCCGGCTTTAGAGGGTGGCTCCGACGCTGCCGTGGCCAACGACGGCGATGAGGCCCATAAGGTAAGCTCCGACCACCCTTTAGATCATCAAATTAGGGTTAAGGTTCCCTAATTTAGGAAATTAGGATTAGGGTTCGTCTGATTTGGGAATTAGGGTTATGGTTCATCAGTAATTGGGGAAATTAGGGTTAGGGTTCATCGATTTGATGAACTAGGGTTAGGGTTCCTCAGGAATTGGGGATTTGGGTTAGGGTTTGCACCAGTAGCTCAAAACCCCACATAAAAATTGCATAAAAGCAACCCTAGCACCTGTACTTGATCTGTTAGGGCTCAAAATTAGAAGTTTTAGGGCTAAAACCTCAACTTTATGAAGTTCTTGATCTGAAACAAGAACTTGATCTTGAAACCAGAAAGAACAAGCTTACTTCAGAATAAAACCTTAATAAAGAGGGCTCAAACTTGCAGCTAGGTGCTCTGATACCACTGTTAGATCCCTTAGGATCACTTAGCTCAAGAGATAAGCCACATAAGGAGGATCGGATGTTGTGTACCTTGATCTGGAGGTCCAGCCATGGCCTCCTCTTGCTTCTTCTACTTCTGCCTTCTTGTGCTAGTTCTTCCTAGTGCTTTAGGTGCTGGCTTGATCAGTGAGGAGGGGAGAGTGAGAGAGAGAAGAGCCCAGCCGAATGGATAGATACTCATCAGCTCAAACCCTAGGATCCCTATTTATAGCACTAGGGGAACCTGTACCCCAAAATGGATGGTCAGGATGCCCTTGATCAGGGCATCCAATGGCTGTTATTAAACAACCCCTAAAAGCCATATTGACTCAGATTGATCACAGAAAACTGCAGATCACTAATATCCAACATGTATATGTTGAATTCATATGACAATCAGTTTTAGTTTTTCCTTATAACCCTTATAGTGAAATAAACTCACCACCATCAAGCGTGTTCATGTCGCCAACATTAGCACAGTCCGCGCTACCCTCACCGTGGTGGCTATCGAACATTGGAGCAGAACCACCCATGGATAAGCCTATCCCGGCTCCTGCACACATTGCGTAGGAAGAAGCTCATCGGTACTGAAATCCACGTAGCCTAGATCATGCTCAAGACGCATAACGGGAGGTTCTTTATAAGAATAGGAAATATCAACATTCAATTGCTAAACCCAAATCACCAGATCCTACAGTTTGCTCCATGGGAGTAGTTTGCTCCATGGGAGTGGGTGGTGGTGTTGCTGTACTCCCCTCCACCAGGTCCATCCAGCCCAAAAATTCCTTCAAAATATTGTACTAGGAGAAATCATGTTAAATAATTTTTGCGGTGCTGGCTAGTATTTCATTTAAGAGCTGTTTGGTTCGGAGGATGTCATTTAGGGGATGAGGATATCCCCAACCAGCTGGTTAGGGGTAGCCTTGTTTTGTGTTTGGCTAAAGTGGGACAAAAAATGGTTAGAGATAGCTAGTCAAAATCTACAAACAGGAAAACACTTCGGAGGAGCTATCCTAAAGTGGTTGAACTCATCCAGCTCTTTTTGTGGGATATGCTCAACCACTGTTTGAGCTAAAAGTGGTTATCTATGTCCTCTCTATCCTCTAAACCAAACACTGGATAACAAAAAAAATAGATATCCCTTGTAATCCACTAAATAGCCAATGAACCAAATAGCACCTTAACAAATCAATCAAACATAGACATTGTATCATTATCACGATGCAGTGTGTCCACGCGTGTTAAGAAAATTTGCAGCTTAACTTCTGATATGTATCGTAATCACTGTGTTCTGTGTTGTGTACAACTACTTACAGGCCCATTTGGGTACAAATGCATCTAGGAAGAACGCTCTGATTGTGATGCAAATTACAGGTAGACTAGGAAAAAACGAGGCCGCATCGAATGCAGTCATCTAGATTTCTTCGAAACATGGAAATTTATGGACAATGACACAATTGCAACGGAAACACGGGGGTAAGTCACCTGTATTTTGAAAACGCATATCCCATCATCTAGCAGGAATCAAAAAATATCGACAGTTACTTTTCTCTTGTATGCCTACAATTTTTTCTGCCACGGAGAACTACTGAAAAAACGTAGAATTGAAATAACCAAATTGCCCCCGTGGGGCATATTTGGATGGTGCCCATTTGTATAAACCTGACGACACACACTGCCTACCTTGGCAACAGAGTCATACATTGCTTCGTGTCAACCAAACAATTATGTTGATAAAAGCAACGCGGGTGCACAATTCCGGAAGTTGCTCGAATCATGGGGGAAAATATGTACTCTCTCCGTTTTAAAATATAAGATGTTTTAGTTTTGTGAAAGAAGTGTATCTAGACTCTTTTAGTGTGTAGGATCACTCTAAACCTAGATGAACCTACATACTAAAAGAGTCTAGATACACTCTTTTCATAAAACTAAAACATCTTATATTTTAAAATGGAGGAAGTAGCATCTTAATAAAAAATACCTTGGTTTCCAGCCAGAAACAACTTTCTCCCCTCTCAGCAACCTTGGGGATCTCCGGGCTTGGAGATATTTCTTCCGACACCGAGAAGCTGTTTGAATCAGCGCTGGAGTTCATCAAAAAGGCCGGTGCAGGTCGCTCCCGGGGGCGACACAGACAAACCCGCCGCCGCCGCACTTCACCCCCTCCTCCTCCGGCGTTCCCCTCTCCGCCGCCTGGCGTGGCCGCCGGGCTAAGCCCCGGGGGTAGCCGCCGGCGGCGGGCCTTCCTCCCTCGCGCGCGGGGGCCTCCGTCGGGTGCAGCGCGGCGCCCTAGTCACTGTTCTACAGGTGGCGGAGAGAGGCGCCGGGGCGGCGGCCCCGGGTCTTCGGCGGACCGGTGTCGTCGTTCGGGGTGCAGGGGTGGCCAGTCTCGGCCATGGCACTGGCAGGCCCGGGCGGGCCCAATCTAGGCATGGCGCCCTTTGGCTTTGGCCGGACCTGGGTCCAGGGCAGACCCTAGTGCACCTTGACGGTGGCCTCGTGGAGGTCGCTGGGGGCTCCCTGCTCGCCGCCCTTGCTAGGTTGGTGGCCAGAGGCGGCGACCAGATCTAGGCCCGCGGGCCTAGGTCTGGGCCTGGTTGGGCATGCGCATCGTGCCGGTGGCGGTGGCCAGATCTAGATCTGGGCCTGCAAGCTTAGATCTAGGCCTGGGTTGGGCCCGATCGTCATCCCTGTGTCGTCGTCCTACTCTCGACGCCTAGGGTTGCCGTTTTTCGTGAATTGTTGGGTGTCGTCCTTGCCGGTCGCCGGGAGGGGTTCCCGGGGCCGGCGCACGCTTGCCAGGGTAGGCAGCATGCTTTCCCTTCGTCCCTCGGGTGGGTCGGGGGTGCCGTAGTGATCTCTGCTAGGTCCACTCTACGACCTCGTGTTGGCGTCCGATTTTGGGTTCGGGCTGGATCTCGGTGAAAGATATGCTTGGCTTCAGCTAATGTCGGTGACGGCATCACCTCCGGGTGTCGTTCCCTTGTTGAAGGCATCCCGATGATGATCCCCTAGACCGGCTTGCTAGATTCCAACCCTCCGCCCCAAGTCTGTTCCTTTGGGTGTCCTCGCTTCAGACTAGCCTCTCTAGAAGTGTCATGTGGAGCACCCTGTGACCTCCCGCCGGTGTCCCAGCCCTCGCATACCATCGGCCTGGCGGAATTACATGGTAGGGTTGCGGTAGCTGACGTCTCAGCTAGTGCCTTGGGGGGCTCTACTAGGGGGGCATCTGGTCATAGCCGTTACCTGTGGTCTATTCCCAATGCCAAGGGAAGATGCTATGTTTTAGGTTTGGCCCTAGCCCGAGCTCCAGGGGTGGTGGTTTCCGGTCTGGGTGAAAGCCTTGCAGGACCTCGATCACTGCCGATGACGATGACGTGTTCTTGCGCCATTCACCTTCTTGGAGGCGTCGCCGCAAGACCCCCTCCTTTGGCTCCTCGGGTTCTACCAGGTTGCTGATCCGGCGTTGAGTTCCCCATGGGGTACATGTTGAAGTATGATCCAAATTATATTAAGGAGGCTAACTTCTGACGGAGCGGAGCGAGGTCTGTCACCGGGAGGCTTGGGCTGAAACGGATCATTGATGACCTATGTTACCACCGCTATATATACCTCTTGTAAGCCACCGACTGAGATAAGTTGCATCTGTGAAATCCCCGGCGTTGTGTAAACACTCCCCGTTATAGTGAAGTTTCGCTGGCTGGCGCCCGTGGTTTTCGCAAAGCTAACAAGTGGTATTAGAGACCCAAGTTCTAATCTAGGGTTTGCGACATGTCGTCATTGAAGTTTGATCTACCGCAGCTGGACTACTCCACAAGATTTTGCTTGTGGCAGGTGAAGATGCGGGTGATTCTCGCCCAAACTTCAGATCTGGATGAAGCGCTGGAAGGATTCGGGAAAGATGATGCTAAGAGCTGGTCTGACGAAGAGAAGTGGAAGGACCGTAAAGCTTTGTCTATGATTCAACTTCATATGTCCAATAATATTTTGCAGGAAGTTTTGGCAGAGAAATCTGCTGCTGCTCTTTGGCTGAAACTAGAATCGATCTGCATGTCAAAGGATATAACCAGTAAGATGCATGTGAAGATGAAGTTGTTCTCGCATAGATTGCAGGAAGGTGGATCGGTAATGAATCACTTATCTCTTTTCAGAGAGATTGTTTCTGATTTACAATCTATGGAGGTAAAATATGATGATGAGGATCTAGCTCTATTACTCTTATGTTTGCTGCCTAGTTCTTATACACACTTTCGTGATACAATATTGTTGAGCCATGATAAAATAACCCTTGATGAAGTATAAGAGGCCCTCAAACAGAGGGAAAAGATGAAAACTATGGTGCAGGCAGATGGGGCGTCATCCAAGGCTGAAGCTCTGCATGTTCATGGTAGGACCGAGCAGAGATCTAACAACTATGGCAACCGAGATAAGAGCAAGGACGGCAGAAGTCGTTCAATGTCCAAGAGAAAGGACAAGTTTTGCAGGTATTGTAAGAAATCTAATCATGTTATTGATGATTGTTGGAAGCTGCAGAATAAGGATAAAAGGAACGGTACTTACCAACCGAAAGATAAGGATCAAGCTACTGGTAAGGCTGTTGTTGTTTCTAGTGATAGTTTTGACGGTGAATGTTTAGCCGTTTTTGTTGCCTGTGCTTCTCGTGATGATGAATGGATACTTGATACTGAGATTGGTTCAGTTCATATGAGTCTGTGCAGACTGGTGATTTTGTACGTGTGGGGAATGACAACCCATGCCATATTGTCGGAGTTGGATCTGTTAAGATCAGGACACATGATGGCGTGACACGTACGCTGAATGAGGTGAAGCACATACAAGGCATGGCCAGAAATCTGATCTCCCTAAGTACCATGGACGTTGATGGATACAAGTACGCCGGTGGGCGTAGATTGTTAAAGGTATCAAAAGGTTCTCTTATTCACATGATAGGTGATATGAATTCTGCTAAGTTATATGTTCTTAGAGGTAGCACTTTGCCTGGTATTGTTGCTGCTGTTACTTCTAATGATTGTGCTAAAACCAATCTGTGGCATATGCGTCTTGGGCATATAAGCGAACATGGCATGGCAGAGTTGGTTAAGAGAGAATTGATTGATGGTTGCAACTTGGGTAAGTTTGAGTTCTGTGAGCACTGCGTATTTGGTAAGCATAAAAAAGTTAAATTCAATGTTTCCGTTCATACCACCAAAGGCATTTTAGATTATATGCATGCTGATGTATGGGGGCCTTCTAGTAAGACATCCATTGGTGGTGCTAATTACATGCTTACTATTATTGATGACTACTCAAAAAAAGTGTGGCCATATTTTCTGAAACATAAATCTGATGTTTTTGATGCTTTGAAGAAGTGGAAAGTTATGGTAGAAAAGCAAACTGAAAAGAAGGTAAAGGTACTACGTACTGATAATGGTATGGAAATTCTGTTCTAATGAGTTTAAGGAGTTTTGCAGTAATGATGGTATGATCAGGCACCACACCATCCCTTACACTCCTCAGCAGAATGGCATGGTTGAGCGCATGAACAGAACCATCATCTCGAGGGCTTGCTGTATGTTGTCCAATGCAGGTATGCATAGCCGTTTCTAGGCTGAAGCAGCCAACACAGCGTGCTACCTCATCAACAGGTCACCTTCTATTTCACTTGAGAAGAAAACTCCTATTGAGGTATGGTCAGGTTTGCCTACTGATTATTCACAGTTGAGAGTTTTTGGTTGCACTGCTTATGCTCACGTTGATAATGGAAACTTAGAGCCTAGAGCTGTTAAGTGCATGTTCCTTGGTTATGGTTCAGAAGTTAAGGCATATAAACTATGGAATCGTGGAACTAAAAAGATTTTGTTGAGTAGGAACGTTGTTTTCAATGAATCCGTTATGTATCATGACAGCTTACCATCAGATCCCTCTCCTGTTGCTATTGGAGAGGAGGGAGTTAGTGTGCAGGTGGAGCACATGCAGAAAACTATTGATAATAATGTTGTTGTTGATGATACTCATGAGGAAAATATTGATGATGATGTTGTTCAACACTCACCTACTATTTTGCAGCAGCCACAGGAATCTATTGCCACTGATAGACCGAGGCGTAACATAGTTCCACCTCGTCGTTTAATTGAAGAGTGTAATCTTGCTCATTATGCTCTGAGTTGTGCTGAATAGGTGGAGCATGATACTGAACCTACTACATACAATGAGGTTGTTGCATCCGTTGACCGCGAGAAGTGGGTTTCTGCTATGCAAGAAGAGATGCAATCGCTTGATAAGAATGGCACATGGGAAGTTGTGCGCTTGCCTAAACAGAAGAAGGCCGTCCGCTGTAAGTGGATATACAAGAGAAAGGAAGGTTTATCTCCTAATGAGCCTCCAAGGTTTAAGGCAAGGTTAGTAGCAAAAGGTTTCAGCCAGATTCCAGGTATTGATTATAATGATGTTTTCTCTCTGGTTGTGAAGCATAGTTCTATTCGTGCTTTCTTTGGTATTGTTGCTATGCATGATCTTGAGCTTGAGCAGCTAGATGTAAAGCCTGCTTTTCTGCATGGTGAACTTGAGGAGGAGATTTACATGGACCAACCTGAAGGGTTCATAGTTCCTAGAAAAGAGAATTTTGTGTGCAAATTGAAGAGGTCGCTTTATGGTTTGAAGCAATCTCCAAGACAGTGGTAGAAAAGGTTTGATTCTTTTATGATCTCACAAGGTTTTAAGAGGTCTCAGTTCGATAGCTGTGTTTATATTAAGTTTGTCAATGGATCACCTATATATTTGCTGTTATATGTTGATGATATGTTAATTGCTACCAAGAACATGAAAGAAATCACTACTTTGAAGGCACACCTAAGTAGTGAATTTGAGATGAAAGATCTTGGTGCTGCTAAGAAAATCCTCGGCATGGAAATTAAACGGGACAGAAAATCTAGTTTGTTGTTTCTTAGTCAGCAAAGTTACGTTGAGAAAGTTCTTCAACGTTTTAATATGCATGATGCAAAGTCAGTTAGTACTCATGTTGCTCCTCACTTTAAATTATCAACATTGCAATGTCCTAGTTCTGATGAAGATATTGAGTACATGTCTTGAGTTCCTTATTTTAGTGTTGTTGGTTCCTTGATGTATGCCATGGTTTGTTCTCGCTCTGATTTATCATATGCTATGAGTTTGGTGAGTCGTTACATGGCTAATCCTGGTAAAGAACACTGGGAAGTTGTTCAGCGGATTTTCAGGTACCTCCATGGCACATCCAATGCTTGCTTGAAGTTTGGCAAGACTGGTGAGGGACTCACATGTTATGTGGATTTAGATTTTGCTGCCGACTTGGATAAGAGGAGGTCCCTCACAGGTTATGTGTTCACGGTAGGAGGATGTGTCGTGAGTTGGAAGGCAACGCTGCAACCAGTTGTTGCTTTATCTACAACCGCAGCAGAATATATGGCTATTGCTAAAGCTTGCAAAGAGTCTATTTTGTTGAAAGGTTTGTATGCTGAGATTTTTCAGGATGATTCTTGCATTAACCTGTTCTGTGACAGTCAAAGTGCTATTTACCTTACTAAGGATCAGATGTTCCATGAGAGAACAAAGCACATTAATATCAAGTACCATTATATCCATGATGTTGTTGCACAAGGTACACTAAAGGTATGCAAGATAAGCATTCATGATAATCTTGCTGATATGATGACAAAGCTTGTTCCTGTTGCTAAGTTTGAGCTATGCTCAATCTTAGTTGGTATAACTCCTTAGCCCAAGTGGCTGTTGGCGCCAAAGGTGTTTTCTTTATTTGTTCAGGGAGATGATTGCTGTTGATGCTACAAGAAGGAATTTGTCTCAATGTAGAGTTTGTTGAAGTATAATCCAAATTATATTAAGGAGGCTAACTTCTGATGGAGCGGAGCAAGGCCCGTCGCCGGGAGGCTTGGGCTGAAACGGATCGTTGATGACCTAGGTTACCACCGCTATATATACCTCCTGTAAGATGCTGGCTGGGATAAGTTGCATCTGTGAAATCTCCGGCGTTGTGTAAACACTCCCCGTTATAGTGAAGTTTCGCTGGCTGGCGCCCGTGGTTTTTTCCTCTCTTTGTTGAAGAGGTTTTTCCACGTTAAATCTGTGTCGCCTTGCTGTGATTTCTTTATCGTTCTTCGTTATTTGATTGTCGTAAAGCTAACAGTACAGTCTTGGTGTGGTGGAGGCATGTTGGTGCGGACTTGGTCGAGATTTCTCCGGTGCACCAGAAGACAAGGCTCCCTAATCTTAGACCAAGCTGGCGCGCTGGCTTGACGTCTTCTGTGTTGTCTTTTGTTGTGTTATATGTTGGGCGCTCTGGGCGCGTGTGGGTTGTAAATCGTGTTGTAACTCCTAGCCGGTTGTTGGCTTCGTTAATTCAAAGCCGGGCTCATTTTAAGCCTTTCGTCTAAAAAAAGCCGGTGCAGGGAAAGCTGGTTGTGGGATGACCTCATGAACGGGACCATCTTCGCAACAAACTCGGGCAATCACTTCCGCCAAGCTGTTGAGATAATAATACTCCCTTCGTCCTAAAATAGATGTCTCAGGTTTTTCAAAATTTGGTTGAATCTATATATTAAATAGTGTCTAGATTTATCTAAATTTTAACAAATCTGCGACATCTATTTTGAGACGGATGAGTGATGTACTATTAGATGTTGTATTTGGACTGTATTATACTCTCCCTATTGTACTCTGTATTGTACTCTGTACACACCTCTATATATATATGACCAAAAGGCCACGCACTGTACGTGAGCCAATCTCCCCAAATCAGTTGTCTATTATGGTATCAGACTAGGAAACCTAGCCGCCGCCGCCGTTCTGCAACCCTAAGTTGTCGCCGCCATGACCTCCCCCGCAGCGTCGGTGGCTTCCTCCTCGGCCCTGCCCGCCTCTGCTGCGTCTGGCCCTGCGCCGTCGATCCCGCCGTCTCTCGCGGCCATCCTCTCCGCTGGCTCAACTAGCCAGATGGCGACGCTCCACCACTCCGCTGTGCTCTCCTTCCCGTTCAGCACGGTGCCGCAGCGTCTCGGCTTCGCCAGCTTCGCTCCCGATCGCGCCGCTCTCGCTCTACCAGCAACCTCCCTTGATGGGGTTCTCGGTGGAGCCTTCGTTCACGTCGGCCACGCCCTTTGTCGCGCCCACGCCGGACGTCTCCGACATCACCGGCCCGGCGGTTCCTGACGTTGCTACGCCCGGCCCATTTCAGCTGTCGCATCTGATCACTGTCCGTCTCACGGCAGAGAACTACCTCTACTGGCGCTCCCAACTTCTTCCTCTGCTCCGGAGTCGCCATCTCGAGGGCTTTGTCGACGGCACTCTGCCGCGCCCGCCGGCCCATATTCCCGTGGTGACGGCCGCGGGTGCCCGGGTGTCAGTGCCCAACCCGGCTCTCCGTGCCTGGATTTCTCAAGACCAGGCCATCCTTTCTACGATCAACTCCTCTCTCACCGAGGGGGTGGCCGGTCTCGTGCTCTTCGCTGTGACATCCTTTGATGCCTGGTCCACGCTGGAGAACAACTTTGCTGCCCAATCCACTGCTCGATCCATGGCCATCCGTTGCCAACTTGGTGAGGTGAAGAAGCTCGACTCGTGCACGACCGTCTACTTCAACAAAATCAAGTCGCTGGCGGACACGCTCGCGTCCATCGGGCAATCGCCACGTTATGAGGAGTTCACCTCCTATGTCATCAACGGGTTGGGCGGGGAGTACGACGGGTTGGTAGAGGCTGTTAATCTTCGTGACACTCCGATGCCTCCTCGTGATCTCTATGCGTGCCTTCTCGCCTCCAAGTCCCGCTACGAGGTGCACCGTGCAGCTACTACCTACAACGCGGACCTCTCCGCCAATGCTGCGCATCGTGGGGGTGGTGGCTACCGCCCCGTTGCTCCTGCTGGTGCCCCATGCCCGCCTGCCCAGCAATGGCAGCCACGCCCCAGCCACCGGCCCCAACTACAACAACAATGGGGGCGGCAGCAGGGTGGTCAGTGCTCATGTGTCAGCTCTGCGGCATCATTGGGCACCTCGCGTCCAAGTGCCATCGGTGTTTCAAGCGTGACTTCCTCGGCATCGGCAACGACGGACGCGGGAATGAGAAGCAGGCTGCCATGGCCACTCAAGGACCGCTGCCCGGCTACACTCTGTCCTACCCCATCGACCCCGCCTGGTACTTCGACACGGGCGCCACGAATCATATGATGCCCGAGCTTGCCAAGCTCCACTCTCAGGAGCCCTATCATGGTCATGACCGGGTGCACACCGCCGATGGGTCAGGTATGCACATCTCTCACGTTGGTCAGGCATCCCTTCTTACACATACATCTCGTCGTTTGCATCTTCGTGACGTCCTCCATGTTCCCTTGGTCACTCGTAATTTAGTCTCAGTTCCTAAACTTACACTTGACAATAATGTTTTGGTTGAATTTCATTCGTTTCTTTTCTTTGTCAAGGACCGAGTCACCAGGGATGTGCTTCTTAGAGGTCGTTACTGTCGGGGGTTGTATGCTTTGGATGCGTTCCCAGTTCCTGAGGCCTTCGTTGGTGTTCGCACTTCATCTTCTCATTGGCATTCGCGTCTAGGCCATCCGGCATCTCCGATTGTGAGTCATGTCCTTCAGCAGCATAAACTTCCCACTACGTCTAGCAATAAAAATTTAGCAGTGTGTGATGCTTGTCAACAAGGGAAGAGTCATCAACTTTCGTTTGTTTCCTCGAGTCGTGTGGTTAAACATCCATTAGAACTTGTGTTTTCAGATGTGTGGGGTCCCGCTCAAACTTCTGTGAGTGGTCATAACTATTATGTCAGTTTCATTGATGCTTATAGTCACTTTACATGGCTTTATCTTCTTAAGCGGAAATCTGATGTGTTCAATGTGTTCTTACAATTTCAATTGCATGTTGAGCGTCTTCTCAAGCATAAGATTATTCATGTGCAGTCTGATTGGGGAGGCGAGTATCGCAATCTCAACACGTTTTTTAATAAGCTTGGGATCTCTCACCGTGTGTCCTGCCCACATACACATCAGCAGAACGGTGCAGCTGAGCGCAAACACCGTCACATCGTTGAAACTGGTCTCACTTTACTTGCACATGCCTCCGCTCCGTTTTGTTTTTGGAGTGATGCGTTCTCTACAGCCTGTTTTCTGATTAATAGGCTTCCCACACGTGTGCTTGGCATGAAAACACCACTTGAGCTTCTCTTTAATGAGGTTCCTGATTATACTTTTCTTAAGGTCTTTGGATGTGCCTGTTGGCCACACTTACGCCCATATAATGCGTTTTTCTTGGCTATAGTGCTCTCCATAAAGGCTACAAGTGCCTTCATATCCCGTCTAACCGGGTGTACATTTCCCGCGATGTTGTGTTCGACGAGAACCTATTTCCCTTTGCTCAACAATCTCCACAGTACCCTATGTCACCCCCTGTGAATTCATCTCCTACATCGCCTGACCAGTTTGAAGATGTTGCCTATTCCCCTGTGTTGCTCCCTAACCATGGTGCAGGTATCGGCCATGGTGCTCGCCTTCAGCTCTTGGATGAGTCCGACCTCCCTGACGTTGATCATCCGGCTCCGGGCGCCTGCATGCCCCATGCTGGGCCGACCTCCTCGCCTCTGCCTGGTGCACGCCTGGCCTCATCCGGCTCGGCCGGTTCTCCTGCTGCCGGCCCACCATCGCCACTGGTCTCGTCGGCTCTCAATCTAGCACGCGTGGCAGCTACTCCTGTGACGCCTGCCGTGTCGCCCAGTGTGACGCCTGGCCCATCACCTGGTCGCACGTCGTCAGGCTCATCCGCGCCTGCTTCCTCGCCTGCAGTATCGATCTGCAACGATGAGGCTCCTGTTCCGCCGTGCCCTGCTCCGGTGTTTGAGCGACTGTAGCATCCCATATGTCTAACATATGTAATGCTACATGGTTTAGTAATATAATGGCTACTTCCTACATATAATTGTTGCATCATAATTATATCATGCTCATGTCATCATGCCACCTTGCATTTGAGCATCATATAAAACCCTTTTCTTTTGCTTCTTCCCTCATATGCATTAGTAATTGTATTTGGCTCTTGATATATTGTATTTGGTTCTTGATAAATGCTTGATGCCCAAGTTGAGTTGGGGGCATATCTTTTATTCCACTCCACCACCTTTCTTTGTCACCACTTTATCATTCCACCATCCTAATTATCCATGAGCTTTTACATTTTTCTTTTGGCATTTAATCTAGCTCATGTGGGTTGGGATGGAACCCCTTCTATTTTTTCCACATGCCCTCACACTAGCTCCTTGTTGATTCCACATGATTGATATGTGGAGCCCCCCTTGGCATGCTTTGTGAGTAATACCCCTCATTCTAGCCTCCATATGGATTGTTTTGGAATATATGTTCATGTTGGGATATTTTTGGGCTTACTAAATACCTAGTGGCACATACACACTAGCATGTCCCATTTTTTATTCAAATATGGTCATCACCCTCTACTCCACATGGAGCATCCCTTTAATTCTTTTAGCTTGGCTTTACTCCATATTTTGGAATGCATATGTATAAAAGCCAGGATTAATTATTTTGTTTTCACAAGAATAAAACATGGCATTTATTACACATGCATGGGCCATGCAACCATCACCCCATTCCATTCTTTTGGATTTTACTTGGATTTTGGGTGGTTTATCTCTTTTGAGCTCTCTCTTCTCTCTCAATCCTTTCCACCTCGGTTGGTTTATCCTTGCCATGTGCCCATCAAGCCACCCTCACATGTGTAATGCCATGCATGGTCATGAAAAACCCTCCCCATCAAACCCTACTCCTCCTCCCCTTCATGCTTGATCTTGCTTGGGGCATGAGTAAAACCCTAACCACCAAAACCCTAAGACCCTACCCTATCCTCTCTCATTAATCTTTCTCTCTAACCCTAGGCACTCCGTTATCTTTCTCTCTAACCCGATCCACCACCCCTAACCTAACCTTCTTGCTAAACCCTAACCCCAATCACCCATGCGAGCTACCCCATCTACCCCTTCCCCTAACCCTAGGCCGAGTTCACCCCACCCCCTCTTGCTCCTAGCCGAGCCATCCCCTTCCCCCTCCCTCTCCTTCTCTCTCTCCCTAGCTGCCAGGCAGGCCCTACTGGCGCTGCAGGCCCACCTGCCGGCGCCCTAGCCCGCTACACCCCCACCTGCCCGAGAGAGAAGAGGAAAAAGGTGGCATCACATTTACCACCCCGAGCTACCCATGTGCACCCCCTTTTCCCTCCTTATCTACCCCCTCTCCTGCGCCTCTCCCAGATCCCCAGGTTCCCAGGGACCTGCGCCGCCGCCCTCTCCCCACCTACCCCTCCCTTCCAACCTCGGCCAGCCGTCGTCGGTCTACACCATCTCCCATCGATCCACGAGGCGTATACGAGTAGGAGGTCGTCGGCGAGGTCGGGGAGGTCCTCTGCATCAGCCCTATACACGGCGTCGAGGAGGAGAAGGCCAGGACTGCTGTACGCTGACAAAGCCGACGAGGAAACCCTAATCGCCGGCCGTCTGCATCACCATCGATCCCCTGTGTTTCTGGCCGAGCCATCCCCACCGGCAACCTCGCGGTGAGCTCCCGAGACGCGCAGACATCCTCGTAGTCGCCGTCGTGTCCTGGTCGCGGCGATAGATCCGTCGAACGCTCTCTGCGTGCCAGCGTTCACGGTCGGTGTCCACACCGTGGCGTCGCAGAGGTAGATCTAGCCGTGCAGCCCTCCCCTACCAGCATCCCCTTAGCCACCGCAGTGGTCTCAGCCTCTGCGCGCACGCCCAGGTCACGGGTTCGACCCCCGCTCCGCGCTCTATCCGCTGTCGCGCACGGACCGGTCGACAGTATATTCAGAGAAGAGAGACAGTAGCAAAGCAAATCTTACAGAAAACCCCCCACCTTTTTGTCTCGTCAACCCGCGCTCCCCTCCGACCCCACCTGTCAGCCACCGTGGTTGTTTTGCAAGGAAGCACCCGCAAAGTCCGAGCCTCAACCTGCCGTCCCCGCCTGCGCCACGTGTCCGCCGTTCTCTTGTCCACTGGCGCGTGGGCCCATCCGTAGCACGGACCCGCTTGTCAGCGGCTGTGGCTGGTTAAGCTCGCGGTGTAAAACGTTTTTCGCCGCGCTGCTTCACCCAGTCAGCATGGGTCCACATGTCTGTGGCTGTGGCTAAGTTCAGCTGGGTATAAAAAGTCTGGCAGTTTTTCTGTTTTAATAAAACAAAATTCAGAAATGTTTAAATATGATTTCAAATCTATTTTAATAACTTTTAAATTATAATTCCAATTAATATAAATGATATATGTTTTGGAATCAGAAAAATGTGAGGATCTCAAATATGCTATTCAAAATATTATTTGAACACTTAAATTTTCGAGATAACTAAAATTACAAGAAATTGCCCTTTTCTTAATTAATTAATAACTTTAAATCTATAACTCCAAATTTGACAAATAATATGTCTAAATCGTTCAGCGCGACGAGCCCGTTCTAACTATGCATTCCATGTTCTGAATTGCAGCATGCATCATATAAATATGAAGTGTACAGCAAGTGTTATGAGAGCAAAACATGACTAAAACTTAATAAAGTGCTTTATTCTTGTACCCCACACCTCACCCATGCCATGCTACTTTATTGCCATGAAAATTGTGCATCATTCATCATGGCATGCTTGTTTGCTTGTCGCATTTCAATACATATGCTTGTGCACTTTATTTATGTTGGCCCTTGTTTGTTTGGTTCTTCTTCGAATAGACGCTGAGCAGGGGATATATCAGGAATCCCAGGAGCACTACCCAGATCCGACTCTCGCTTCAACTGAGCTGCCAGGCAAGCACTACCACATGCTTGCATACATATAGTACCTATTGCCTCTATCTTATTCTTGCATCATTGAGTCGCGATTGCATTAAATTGAATCCCAAGTACTGCATAGCCTTTACTTTAAACCCCACCGAAGCTTGTTCCTCCATCCCATGAGCCATTACTACAGGAGTTGTTTGAGCCATGCGGGTCGTAGAACAGCATGTGTAGGGTATGTGAGTGTCTGATGGATAACGAGGTACCTAAACAACTTAACCTGAGTAGTAATGGGATAACTAATGAAAGTGGCACCGGTGAGCAATATCTGCTATTTGTTTTTTCATGCTCACTTGTGTCCCGTAGGACCTCGAGTACTTGATTCCTGTTCCTTGACTATTCGCACTATCCACATCCGGGAGGCCTTATGGACCCCCCTGAGCCAGAGCTTGATTCATTCTTATTTCTTGGGGCCACAAAGTAGTTTGGGGCTTTATTACTATCATGTACTTATGCCATGCTTTACTGCTTTATTTAAGATTGTGCGTGGAGCACCTGTACTGTTTTGGATCGCGCCACGTTTCCGCGGTATCGACAAGCCCAGTCACACTTTCGGGTTCCCAGTCATTTACAGCCGTCGTCGCAAACCCTGGGTCCGTCTCGGAGCCAGCCAACTTCGTTGCGGGTAGCTTATTGGGGTGCCCCCCTGAAATATTTCTAAATCCTGTGATCGCTTTGTCGTGAATGCCTCGTTGGGTTTTGATTTGGTTTTTCCGAGGTTGATCGAGTGTGTGTTGCTATTTGTGCACCCCTGCAGGGTAAATCTTTCTGAAAGCCGTGTCCGCGGTTATGGACGACTTGGAGCACAGTTTCTCGATCATAGACAAGTATAACTGAAGTACCGCTTTTAAATTAACTAAGTACCTGACTAGTAAATAGTACAATACTCATGGAATGGTTGATAAAACTGCCAACAGAGGGGGTTGTTCGTCCGCTTTCTCGTTGGTAAGCGAGAAGGAGGATGGATCTGTTAATTATACTATTATAACTGTTGTTCTTAATTAACGGACATCCGTCTATCATTGGTTAGGCGGATGGTTAGTGAGTATCTATAGAATTGTTAGTTATTATCTTTTGTTGCAATTGCGTCACCCCAGGTTGTGTCCCCTTTAGAGGCATAAAGACTTGCTGAGTACCCCTAGGGTCTCACACGATAAATTGTTTGATTCAGATGAACAGGTGTACTCTTAAGATGGATACTGGGTGGAGGAGACGGATGATGTTGGCAACGATCACTCGGTGTAGAGATTCCGGGAACGGGGATCTGTGAGATCTGTGGGCGGGATGTGTTTATTTATGTGGCATCTTATGCTGATTTGCTTCTTATCCATACTCGGATCTTGTTTTCCGCTTCCGCCTGATACTCTGATGTTTGATGTATGAGGAGATATCCTAAACTATTATATCTATCTAGGATATTTGGATCTTGTCGTATGGCGTTGCAATATTTCTATTTCTTTTAGATGGAATGGCTCTGAGGACTGTTGTATGGGGCTTGCATACATACTCACTTGTGTATGTAGTTGATCCCTTCGCCTGCCGATTACGCTGCTCGTTCTTGTCCCGATGTTCTGAAAGTGGTTAGGACGGCCGAAAGGTCTACCTGTGAGTGGCCCCTGGGCCCCACCGTACTATTTTAACCACTTTCGCTCATCCAGGCATGTAACTAAGAGCGTAATTCACCGAGGTAGTTACAATTGGTATCAGAGCCATCCCGCCCTTCAGGGTCTCAGCCAATGGTCATTGTCAGTCTAGCAAATATTTTTGGTAGCTATGTATACTAGGGAAAAACAAAACATGAGAGTAGGACTGCTTCCACTTTTCTTCTTACCCACCCACCCACCCTTTTCTGGTAAGGAAGTGTAACGTTTTCAATCCTCTTCTAAAATTCAAACTAGGATTCATGTGTTCTGGGTTCCGTAGTACCATAGGTTGTGTGTGTGTGAATTCCTTGTCTATCTGTTGCATCCAACATGTTATCAATATCTGCCTTTTTGGTTATCAACTGTTGGTACATTCCATACCGACAGGCTTTTGCAAACCGACGCGATCTATCTGATTCGTTGTATACCGGTGCGATCTGTCTTACTCTTTGTTATCCGACATTATCTTGTTGGGGTGTTCGTTTCCGTAGTTACTAATCTTTAGGTTGATCTGAAGAAGAAGGTGTTGGGATATGTGTTTTACTTATTCATGTGCGGAGTAATGATTTGAGTGCGGGATGGAGTCGCGACCATACCACTACTTTTATCATTCGTTCTTGTATATTGAATTGGTAGAGTTACTAATGTTGATTCGTTAAGTGGTTTTGCGCATATAGTGGTATTTTAATGCCGAAATTTGCGGAATTTTTTTCTTTGTTAGCTTGTGCACCACACTCCTTGTTCAGTCGTGTGCGATATGCTTAATATCTTTTTGGTGCTTTGAACTTTGTTGATATTTTAATATCATCTTAGTAATTTGTATCCTTTAATCTTGGTTAATTCCATTTTGGTACTATTTTGGATTATTATTATTCTCCATTATGGTACTGACTTGTGTTTTATATCAATCACAGGATGGCACCACCACGCCGTTCTGAGGAGGACATACCACCTGAACTGGGGGCTGCGTTGGCAAGTACTGCCAATGCCTTGGGCACAATGCAGCAGAACCAGCAGCGATTTGAAGAAAGTGTCAGGAGGAATGAGTTTGTTCTGCTACCTCCACCTCCCAAGCAAGGAGACATCAAAAGCTTCCTAAAGTTCAACCCACGCCAATTTGACGTGTCTGATCAACCACTTGATGCTGATGATTGGTTGCGTGAGATGTCAAGGTTACTGGTGACTGCTGATGTTCCTGAGCAAGAATGGGTAAAATGTGCCACTCACCTTCTGAAGGGAGATGCAGCTCTGTGGTGGGAAAATTACCTCAAGGCAGACCACTCTGGTTTTCAGCCTACTTGGGAGAAATTTACTGCGGCTTTCAAAGAGCAATATCTATCAGAAATTGTCATGGAGAGGATGAAGGAAGTGTTTCTCAACCTCAAGCAGGGCAATGACAATGTCAATACCTACATCAGAAATTTCATGAACCTTTCTCGGTATGGTGGCGATGAGATCTCTGATGACAAGAAGAAGCAAAAGAGGTTCAGACAAGGGCTCAATGCATCAATCAAATATGCAATCACTCATGCAAGGTCGGGGTCTTTTCTAGAACTCCAACATACAGCTCTGTAGGAAGAAGCAAGTAGGCAAGTGTTCGAGGAGTCCAAGAAACACAACCGCGATGCAGCAAGCTCTTCAGCTATGTCAGCTCCTTCTAAGCGTCGTGTCTGGGTTCCTAACACCCCACCGTCGCTCCCGGCTCCACCAAGACCGTCAAGCTACGCGGCAAGGCCACCAAACTCCTTCACTGCTGCTCCCAGGGGCTACAACCACAACTACCCTGGAGCGCCTGGTGGAGTCCCTGGCTACTTTGCTCCACATCCACCTGGTGCTTGTTACACTTGTGGGAACACTGGACATCAACACTGGAATTGTCCAATGAACAACAAAGCTCTTCCTCCACCACCTCCAAGACCTGCGGCAAGATCTTCTATGGTTCGTGCACCTCCACCTTGGGCTCTCAACATCAACACCAAGCCCGGGTCTACTGTGGCTCATGCCAACTGTGTTAACGTTGCTCAAGCTGAGCATGCACCTGGAGTTGTGATGGGTATGCTTCCTGTTAACTCAGTTCCTGCAAGAGTTTTATTTGATTCTGGTGCATCACATTCTTTTGTGTCATACAAGTTTGCGGAGAGTAATGGGTTACCTTCTGATGCTTTACCAACTTGCCTCATGGTGCAATCTCCTGGTTCAAACATGAGGGCTTCTAAAATCAGCCATGGCAATCAAATTGAGATTGGTGGTTCTTCGTTCCCGGCTTCCTTAATTATTCTGGGCAATTCTGACATTGATGTTATCTTGGGCATGGATTGGTTAACAGCAAATGCAGCTGTGATTGATTGTGCTGAACGCTCGGTTTCTCTGAAAATTCCTAAAGGCCATATAGTCTATTCTCCAAGTCCGACTCCTGCTATTCAGCTTTTCTCTTTGGCGGCTCTGAATGATGATGCTATGGAAGCTATTCAGAGTGTTCCGATGGTCTGTGAGTTCCCAGATGTCTTTCCTGAAGAGTTGCCAGGTATGCCTCCGGATCGTGAGGTTGAGTTTGTGATTGAGCTTGAACCTGGAACCGCTCCTATCTCCAAGCGGCCTTATAAAATGGGTTATGCTGAGTTGGCTGAACTTAAACGTCAGCTTGATCAACAAGAGAAGTTGGGTTTCATTCAGCATAGTACTTCTTCTTGGGGTAGCCCAACCATCTTTGTGAAGAAGCGAGACAAGACTGATAGACTTTGTGTTGACTATCAGGCTCTCAATGCTAAAACCATCAAGAATAAATATCCCCTTCCGCGGATTAATGATCTCTTCGATCAGCTAGCTGGAGCTGTGGTATTCTCTAAGCTTGACTTGAGAAGTGGATATCATCAAATCAAGATTCGAAAGGAAGATGTTCCTAAAACAGCTTTCACCACCCGCTATGGCCTGTATGAGTACACGGTCATGTCCTTCGGTCTCACCAACGCACCTGCCACCTTCTCGAGGCTTATGAACTCGGTTTTCATGGAGTATCTTGATATGTTCGTTGTGGTCTATCTAGATGACATCCTAGTCTATTCTAAGTCAAAGGAAGAACATGAAGAACACCTTTGGTGTGTCCTAAACAAACTGCGTGAGAACCGCGTGTATGCAAAGTTCTCCAAGTGTGAGTTCTGGCTGCCTCAAGTCACCTATCTTGGTCACGTCATCTCTGACAAGGGCATTGCCGTCAACCCAGAAACTTTAAAGACAATTGTTGACTGGCTTCCTCCTGTAAATGTCAAAGAAGTCCGGAGTTTCCTTGGTTTGGCTAGTTATTGCCGTCGCTTCATTCAGAACTTCTCGAAGATTGCGAAGCCTCTTACCGATCTCCTCAAGAAAAGCAAGAAATACCTTTGGACTCCTGCATGTCAAGCAAGCTTTGAAACACTCAAAGAGAAGCTCACTTCCACACCAGTCTTGATTCCTCCAGATACATCAAAGCCTTTCCAGATATTCTGTGACGCCTCTTTGCAAGGATTGGGTGCGGTCCTTATGCAAGAAAAACAAGTTGTTGCTTATGCCTCTCGACAGTTGAAGACGCATGAGATCAACTATCCTACACATGACCTCGAACTCGCAGCAGTTGTCTTTGCGTTGAAAGTATGGAGGCACTACTTGCTTAGCAACCGTTGTGAAATCTTTTCTGATCACAAGAGTCTGAAGTATATCTTCACACAGCCTGATCTCAACCTTCGTCAGAGGAGGTGGATTGAAGCAATCAATGTTTTCGATTTGACCATCAACTACACTCCGGGCAAAGCTAATGTGATGGCCGATGCTCTCAGCCGCAAAGCTTATGTCAGCAACCTCATGGTGGAAGAACAACAGCCTCTCTTGTGCGAGGAATTCCGTCAGCTCAACCTTGAAATTATGGATCAAGGGTATCTTCTGAACCTTCTGGCAACCCCTCTCTTGGAAGAAAAAGTTTGCTCCATTCAACTTGGTGATCCGTACACTAAAAAGATCATCTCCAACATTCATCTTCTGAAGTATGAGTCCTTCCACGTCGATGACCAAGGCACTCTTTTCTTTGAACACCGGATGTTTGTTCCGAACTACCCGGGTTTGAGAGAGCAAGTTCTCAAGGAGGCGCATGATTCTGTTCTTTCTATCCACCCTAGAAGCACTAAGATGTACATGGACTTGAAAACACAATATTGGTGGCCTGGGTTGAAACGATATTGTGCCAAGTATGTCTCGGAGTGTGATGTCTGCCGCAGAGTTAAAGCTGTCCATCAAAAACCTTCCGGTCTTCTACAACCATTGAAACCTCCGAAATGGAAATGGGAGAAAGTAGAGATGGACTTCATCACTGGTTTTCCAAGGTCGAAGAAGGGCAACAATGCAACCTTTGTTGTCATTGACAGGCTTTCTAAAGTGGCTCACTTCTTTCCAGTCAAGGAAACAATTTCTGCAATTCAGTTGGCTGAGCTCTATATCAACAAAATTGTCTCTCTGTATGGGGTCCCTCTTGAGATCAGTTCAGACCGTGGAAGCATCTTCACTTCCAAGTTCTGGGGAAGTTTCCAAAATGCTTTGGGAACAAAATTGAACTTCAGCACAACTTACCACCCTCAGTCGCAAGGACAAGTTGAAAGGATCAATCAGATTCTAGAAGATATGCTCCGTGCTTGCGTCATCTCTTTCGGCATGAAGTGGGAAGAATGTCTTCCTTATGTTGAATTCTCTTACAACAACAGCTTCCAGAAAAGTCTAAAGATGGCACCATTTGAGGCTCTCTATGGTCGCAAATGCAGAACTCCGATTGGTTGGTCGGGCGTAGGTGAAAGAACATTGTTTGGCCCCGACATTGTAACTCAAGCGGAGGAGAAGGTTCACATCATTCTTGAAAATCTGAAGGTGGCTCAGAGTCGCCAGAAGAGCAACTATGACAGAAAGCACACGGACATGGAGTATGTCCCAGGTGATCTCGTTTACCTTCGTGTCACCCCCATGAGAGGCACGCACCTCTTTGGTATCAAAGGAAAGCTGGCTCCTAGATACATCGGTCCATTCAAAATACGTGGAAGAAGAGGAGAAGTTGCTTATGCTCTTGAGCTCCCTGAAAAACTCAAGGTCCATGATGTTTTCCACATCTCTCAACTCAAGAAGTGCTTCAAGGATCCCGGCAGGACCGTGGACCATGAGCTTATCAATCTCCAAGAAGACCTGTCTTATCAAGAACACCCCATAAAAATTCTAGAAGTCGCAGAAAGAAGGACTCGCAACAAGTCCATCAAGTTTTGCAAGGTGCAGTGGTCACACCATTCAGTTGATGAAGCCACTTGGGAACGTGAACATGAGCTCCGTGCCAAGTATCCTACCCTCTTCGTGTCCTCTTCTTCTTCCTAGAATCTCGGGGCGAGATTCTTGTTTAGTGGGGGAGAGTTGTAGCATCCCATCTGTCTAACATATGTAATGCTACATGGTTTAGTAATATAATGGCTACTTCCTACATCTAATTGTTGCATCATAATTATATCATGCTCATGTCATCATGCCACCTTGCATTTGAGCATCATATAAAACCCTTTTCTTTTGGTTCTTCCCTCATATGCATTAGTAATTGTATTTGGCTCTTGATATATTGTATTTGGTTCTTGATAAATGCTTGATGCCCAAGTTGAGTTGGGGGCATATCTTTTATTCCACTCCACCACCTTTCTTTGTCACCACTTTATCATTCCACCATCCTAATTATCCATGAGCTTTTACATTTTTCTTTTGGCATTTAATCTAGCTCATGTGGGTTGGGATGGACCCCCTTCTATTTTTTCCACATGCCCTCACACTAGCTCCTTGTTGATTTCACATGATTGATATGTGGAGCCCCCCTTGGCATGCTTTGTGAGTAATACCCCTCATTCTAGCCTCCATATGGATTGTTTTGGAATATATGTTCATGCTGGGATATTTTTGGGCTTACTAAATACCTAGTGGCACATACACACTAGCATGTCCCATTTTTATTCAAATATGGTCATCACCCTCTACTCCACATGGAGCATCCCTTTAATTCTTTTAGCTTGGATTTACTCCATATTTTGGAATGCATATGTATAAAAGCCAGGATTAATTATTTTGTTTTCACAAGAATAAAACATGGCATTTATTACACATGCATGGGCCATGCAACCATCACCCCATTCCATTCTTTTGGATTTTACTTGGATTTTGGGTGGTTTATCTCTTTTGAGCTCTCTCTTCTCTCTCAATCCTTTCCACCTCGGTTGGTTTATCCTTGCCATGTGCCCATCAAGCCACCCTCACATGTGTAATGCCATGCATGGTCATGAAAAACCCTCCCCATCAAACCCTACTCCTCCTCCCCTTCATGCTTGATCTTGCTTGGGGCATGAGTAAAACCCTAACCACCAAAACCCTAAGACCCTACCCTATCCTCTCTCATTAATCTTTCTCTCTAACCCTAGGCACTCCGATCTCTTTCTCTCTAACCCGAGCCACCACCCCTACCCTAACCTTCTTGCTAAACCCTAACCCCAATCACCCATGCGAGCTACCCCATCTACCCCTTCCCCTAACCCTCGGCCGAGTTCGCCCCACCCCCTCTTGCTCCTAGCCGAGCCATCCCCTTCCCCCTCCCTCTCCTTATCTCTCTCCCTAGCTGCCAGGCAGGCCCTACCGGCGCTACAGCCCCACCTGCCGGCGCCCTAGCCCGCTACACCCCCACCTGCCCGAGAGAGAAGAGGAAAAATGTGGCATCACCTTTACCACCCCGAGCTACCCATGTGAACCACCTTTTCCCTCCTTATCTACCCCCTCTCCTGTGCCTCTCCCAGATCCCCAGGTTCCCAGGGCCCTGCGCCGCCGCCTTCTCCCTACCTACCCCTGCTTCCTCCCTCCCTTCCAACCCCAGCCAGCCGTCGTCGGTCTACACCATCTCTCATCGATCCACGAGGCGTATACGAGTAGGAGGTCATCGGCGAGGTCGGGGAGGTCCTCTGCATTAGCCCTGTACACGGCGTCGAGGAGGAGAAGGCCAGGACCGCTGTACGCCGATGAAGCCGACGTGGAAACCCTAACCGCCGGCTGTCTGCATCACCACCGATCCCCTGTGTTTCCGGCCGAACCATCCCCACCGACAACCTCGCGGTGAGCTCCCGAGACTCCCAGACATCCTTGCAGTCGCCGTCATGTCCTGGTCGCAGCGATCGATCCGTCGAACACTCTCTGCGCGCCGGCGTTCGCGGTCAGTTTCCACACCGTGACGTCGCAGAGGTAGATCTAGCCGTGCAGCCCTCCCCTACCAGCATCCCCTTAGCCACCGCAGTGGTCTCAGCCTCTGCGCGCACGCCCAGGTCACGGGTTCGACCCTCGCGTCGCGCTCTGTCCGCTATCGCGCACGGACCGATCGACAGTATATTTAGAGAAGAGAAACAGTAGTAAAGCGAATCTTACAGAAAACCCCCCACCTTTTTGTCTCGTCAACCCGCGCTCCCCTCCGACCCCACCTGTCAGCCACCGTGGTTGTTTTGCAAGGAAGCACCCGCAAAGTCCGAGCCTCAACCCGCCGTCCCCGTCCGCGCCACGTGTCCGCCGTTCTCTCGTCCACGCGCGTGGGCCCATCTGCAGCACGTACCCACTTGTCAGCGGATGTGGCTGGTTAAGCTCGCGGTGCGTTTTTTCGCCGCGCTGCTTCGCCAAATCAGCATGGGTCCACATGTCTGTGGCTGTGGCTAAGTTCAGCTGGGTATAAAAAGTCTGGCAGTTTTTCTGTTTTAATAAAACAAAATTCAGAAATGTGTAAATATGATTTCAAATCTGTTTTAGTAACTTTTAAATTATAATTCCAATTAATATAAATGATATATGTTTTAGAATCAGAAAAATATGAGGATCTCAAATATGCTATTCAAAATATTATTTGAACACTTAAATTTTCGAGATAACTAAAATTACAAGAAATTGCCCTTTTCTTAATTAATTAATAACTTTAAATCTATAACTCCAAATTTGACAAAAAAATATGTCTAAATCGTTCAGCGCGACGAGCCCGTTCTAACTATGCATTCCATGTTCTGAATTGTAGCATGTATCATATAAATATTAAGTGTACAGCAAGTGTTATGAGAGCAAAACATGACTAAAACTTAATAAAGTGCTTTATTCTTGTACCCCACACCTCACTGATGCCATGCTACTTTATTGCCATGAAAATTGTGCATCATTCATCATGGCATGCTTGTTTGCTTGTCGTATTTCAATACATATGCTTGTTCACTTTATTTATGTTGACCCTTGTTTGTTTGGTTCTTCTTCGAATAGACGCTGAGCAGGGAATATATCAGGAATCCCAGGAGCACTATCCAGATCCGACTCTCGCTTCAACTGAGCTGCCAGGCAAGCACTACCATATGCTTGCATACATATAGTACCTATTGCCTCTATCTTATTCTTGCATCATTGAGTCGCGATTGCATTAAATTGAATCCCAAGTACTGCATAGCCTTTACTTTAAACCCCACCGAATCTTGTTCCTCCATCCCATGAGCCATTACTACAGGAGTTGTTTGAGCCATGCGGGTCGTAGAACAGCATGTGTAGGGTATGTGAGTGTCTGATGGATAACGAGGTACCTAAACAACTTAACCTGAGTAATAATGGGATAACTAATGAAAGTGGCACCGGTGAGCAATATCTGCTATTTGGTTTTTCATGCTCACTTGTGTCCCGTAGGACCCCGAGTACTTGATTCATGTTCCTTGACTATTTGCACTATCCACATCCGGGAGGCCTTATGGACCCCCCTGAGCCAGAGCTTGATTCATTCTTATTTCTTAGGGCCACAAAGTAGTTTGAGGCTTTATTACTCTCATGTACTTATGCCATGCTTTACTGCTTTATTTAAGATTGTGCGTGGAGCACCTGTACTGTTTTGGATCGCGCCACGTTTCCGCGGTATCGACAAGCCCAGTCACACTTTCGGGTTCCCAGTCGTTTACAGCCGTCGTCGCAAACCCTGGGTCCGTCTCGAAGCCGGCCAACTTCGTTGCGGGTAGCTTATTGGGGTGGCCCCCTGAAATATTTCTAAATCCTGTGATCGCTTTGTCGTGAATGCCTCGTTGGGTTTTGATTTGGTTTTTCCGAGGTTGATCGAGTGTGTGTTGCTATTTGTGCACCCCTGCAGGGTAAATCTTTCTGAAAGCCGTGTCCGCTGTTATGGACGACTTGGAGCACAGTTTCTCGATCATAGACAAGTATAACTGAAGTACCGCTTTTAAATTGACTAAGTACCTGACTAGTAAATAGTACAATACTCATGGAATGGTTGATAAAACTGCCAACGGAGGGGGTTGTTCGTCCGCTTTCTCGTTGGTAAGCGAGAAGGAGGATGGATCTGTTAATTATACTGTTATAACTGTTGTTCTTAATTAACGGACATCCGTCTATCATTGGTTAGGCGGATGGTTAGCGAGTATCTATAGAATTGTTAGTTATTATCTTTTGCTGCAATTGCGTCACCCCAGGTTGTGTCCTCTTTAGAGGCATAAAGACTTGCTGAGTACCCCTAGGGTCTCACACGATAAATTGTTTGATTCAGATGAACAGGTGTACTCTTAAGATGGATACTGGGTGGAGGAGACGGATGATGTTGGCAACAATCACTCGGTATAGAGATTCCGGGAACGGGGATCCATGAGATCTGTGGGCGGGATGTGTTTATTTATGTGGCATCTTATGCCGATTTGCTTCTTATCCGTACTCGGATCTTGTTTTCCGCTTCCGCCTGATACTCTGATGTTTGATGTATGAGGAGATATCCTAAACTATTATATCTATCTAGGATATTTGGATCTTGCCGCATGGCGTTGCAATATTTCTATTTCTTTTAGATGGAATGGCTCTGAGGACTGTTGTATGTGGCTTGCATACATACTCACTTGTGTATGTAGTTGATCCCTTCGCCTGCCGATTACGCCGCTCGTTCTTGTCCTGATGTTCTGAAAGTGGTTAGGACGATCGAAAGGTCTACCTGTGAGTGGCCCCTGGGCCCCACCGTACTATTTTAACCACTTTCGCTCATCCAGACATGTAACTAAGAGCGTAATTCACCGAGGTAGTTACAGCGACCTCACACCCGCAGTTGCAATGGCATTGTGAAGAAACTTCAGCGTACTGATGGCACCATCACTTATTTGGTTGCATGTGCTGCTCTTGCTGCATCTGACCCGACCATGGAACCACGACACTTCTCGGCTGCTCTTGGTATTCCCCACTGGCGTGCATCTATGGAGCTTGAGATTCAGGCTCTCCGTCAGAATGGTACTTGGCATCTTGTCCCTCCTCGTCCTGGTATTAACATCATTGACTCTAAATGGGTCTTCAAGGTGAAGAAGCATGCAGATGGTTCCATTGAGCGCTACAAAGCGCGCTTGGTTGCCAAAGGTTTCAAACAGCGGTACGGTCTTGATTATGAGGATACCTTCAGCCCTGTGGTCAAACCGACAACTATTCGGCTTCTTCTCTCTTTGGCTGTTACTCGCGGATGGTCACTTCGCCAGTTGGATGTTCAGAATGCTTTTCTGCATGGTGTTTTGGAGGAGGAGGTGTACATGCGTCAGCCCCCTGGATTTGTCGATCCTGATCGTCCCCAGCATCTGTGTCGCCTGGTTAAGGCGCTTTATGGGCTCAAGCAGGCGCCTCGTGCCTGGCATGCTCGCCTTGGGGCTGCTCTCCGTGCTCATGGTTTTGTTCCATCCACGCGGACACCTCTCTGTTTCTGCTTCAGCGTCTAGAGGTCACTATGTATCTTCTGGTTTATGTTGATGATATTATACTGGTCAGCTCTTCTGTCCCTGCTACTGATCGTCTTATAGTGGCTCTTGGTGCTGATTTTGCTGTGAAGGATCTTGGGAAACTGCATTTTTTCCTCGGCCTGGAGGTTACTCATTCTGATGCTGGCTTAACACTCACTCAGAAGAAGTACTCTCTGGATCTATTGGGACGTGCAGGTATGCTTCAGTGTAAGACTGCTACTACTCCCATGTCGAGCATGGATTCCCTTTCTGCCATGGATGGGTCTCCTCTCTCTTCTGATGATGCCATGGAGTATCGCAGCATTGTTGGTGGTCTCCAGTACCTCACTATTACCAGGCCGGATATTTCCTTTGCGGTGAACCGTGTGTGTCAGTATCTCCATGCATCACGGGATCCTCACTGGTCTGCTGTTAAGCGCATCTTGCGCTACGTTCGCTATACTGCATCCTATGGTCTACATCTTCGGCCTGTGGCATCTAGTACACTCTCCGCGTTTGCTGATGCGGATTGGGCTGGTAATCTGGATGACAGGCGATCCACGGGGGATATGCGGTGTTCTTTGGGCCGAATCTGATCGCCTGAAGTGACCGTAAACAGGCCACAGTATCTCGCAGCAGTACTGAAGCCGAATACAAGGTTGTGGCCAATGCCACTGCTGAGCTCATTTGGGTGCAATCCTTACTTCGAGAGTTGGGGATCTCCCAAGACAGTTCTCCGGTTCTTTGGTGTGATAATATTGGTGCTACATATCTCTCCACTAATCCAGTGTTTCATGCTCGGACCAAACATATTGAGGTTGACTATCATTTTGTGAGAGAACGTGTGGCACAGAAGTTACTTCAGATTAAGTTCATCTCCTCCAAAGATCAACTGGCGGACATCTTCACAAAACCATTGTCACAACCTCTCTTTGAGAGATGTCGATGCAATCTTAACTTACTGAATACTTCAAGTCACAGTTAAGATTGAGAGAGGGTATTAGATGTTGTATTTAGACTGTATTATACTTTCCCTATTGTACTCTGTATTGTACTCTGTACACACCTCTATATATATATATGACCAAAGAGCCACGCACTGTACGTGAGCCAATCTCCCCAGATCAGTTGTCTATTATGTACATACTGTACCTAATTTCAATAATCTAGTTCGGGAGAAACTGTGTTTCATTCCGCGCTTTCGAAAGTACAATGAACCCAGACTCCAGATCTGGCAAGAACTCGTCCCCATGAACAATGAACCTCATCTGGAGTCGGCAAGCTGTCCTTCCCACCTCCGCCGCCGCGCTACAGTAACCCACGAAACCCTTCAGCCCTCGTACTGACCCGTTCAACTGAAGACACCGCGCACGCCCAGCACCTGATGGGCTCGCACTTAATCATGATACGCCCAAAGCGATGGAAACATCACAGAAGGAAAATATCAACCTCGGATAAAACAGTTACTGCTCTAAAAGCTCAGATCAAGATAGGAAAATGGGTCCCATGAGGTACAGATATACTAGTACTATAACTTAGTTGAACTGAAACCAAACTCCAGTGCCTCAAATTTGCACATCCCAGTACCTGTCATATACTCCCTCCGTTTCAAAATATAAGATGTTTTAGCGGTTCACTCAAGTTTGGAATGAATCTACACACTAAAAGAAGACTAGATACACTTTCTTCACAAACCAAAAAATCTTATACTCCCTCCGACCCATATTATTGTTCTCAACTTTGTCTAGATTCGGATATACCTAGTTATATCTAGACAAAGTTGAGAACATTAATATGGACCGGAGGAAGTATTTTGAAACGGAGGGAGTAGACTAAGACAGAATCGCAGCAGTGCATTCCATTTCAGAAACCATCACGACCTACCTTCCCTGCAGATTTCTAGAGCAAAGATACATTTTCTGCTCAAAACAAAAACGGTAATACATCTATGCACAGAGTGAGAATATAACAACCCAAGGACCAGAGGCCGCAAATTCACACACAGAAAAACAAAAAGTGCCTGTACCATCCACCATTCAACTGTAGGAAGCAAAGCTTGCAACGGCTAGAAAAACATGATAACATCCATGACAATAACAAGCAGACCTTTACATGAAGTGGCAAGAAAGGGCGCTGCTGAACTACACATTCAGGTCGATCAACTCGCAAGGGGGCTCGAAAAAAGGTCTGAAAACTGCATCCATGTGAAACAGGGACTACACCACCCAGATAATACTTCATTCACCTAACGAGCTAATGATAACGCATACATATAATATTCCTCCAGCGCCAACGATCAACAGCTAGATGAACATGCGACGCCTTTGCAAGTGCTAAGCTAGCAATAACCGCATTTTAAGAAGATAAACCGTGACAAGCGCGCTTTTCATCCCCAACTACCTGACATGCACCTTACTCGCGCTCGATCTGAATGGTCACATGACTGATGTTGTACTCTGCCTTGATGTACCCAATGACCTTGTCAAGCATTTGATCAGCATCCGCATCCTGCGTGATCGTCACATGGCATGCCAACAGCACCTTCCCCACTGTGATAGCCCAGATGTGCAGCTCATGGACAGCAATTACACCTTCCATCTCACTGAGACCACTCTCAAGTCTGGTGGCATCGATCTCACGGGGCGTGCTCTCCATCAGAACTTCAAGTATGTTCCGAATCATCTTGACTGTGGTAAACAGGACAATCACAGAGAAGATGCGGGTGCATATGAGATCAATAATCTTCCACTCAGGTTTGTACCAGATAAGACCCCCTCCAATCATTACGCCGATGCTCTGGATGGAATCCCCAATCACATGCAGATAAGCACTGTGTACATTGATATTACGGTGTGGCTTCTTAGTTGCCTTGGCACCAGGCTGGGCACTCTCACAATCACCATCACGCTTAAGCAATGGTTCTTCAGCATCATTATGTAGTCCACTGCTTGAATGAGAGTGCTGATGAGTTGTGACGGTTATGGAAGTACCATGGCTGTGCTCATGGCGAACATGGCCCTGCTCATGATCTTCATGATCGGAATGGTCATCCTCTGAGTGACCATGATCATGGTCATGACCATGGCTGTGCCCATGCCCGCCATGTCCATGGTCGTGACCAAGCAACACCGCCATTATGATGTTAACAAACAAGCCAAAAGCTGATACAGCAAACATGAGGGAGCCCTGTACCTCGCCGCTTTCAGTGAGGAGCCTATTGATAGCTTCGTAGACAAGTATGCCAGCAAGGAGCCATATAAGCTGAATGGAAAGCAATGCCCCAAGAATCTCTATACGGAAGAATCCATATGACTGCTGAGGTGTGGCTTCCCAACCAGCTGCCCATAGAGAGAACAAAGATATGGCAAATGCTGCAACATCTGAAAGGAGATGGCTGCATCAGTCAAGATTGCAAGACTGTTTGCTTTGATGCCTCCAACCACTTCCACTGCCATGAATATAACGCAAAGGATCACAGCAAACAGGAGCTTCCTCATGGACGCAGGTCTCTCCTTTGCATCTTTCGAGGTGTTACTGGTGTCAGAAAAGTCGCAGGCGGCACCTCTGCAAGCTTTGTTCCCAGCTGCTCCAGAGGCGGATGAAATGTCCATTGTTACTTCAGGGACATGGGGCGGTGAGTGATTATGGCTGTCCATCTGAAAAGAAAACAAGAGTCAATACACAAGTAAAACAATTATGCTAGACCTAGTACTGAACAAATGCTATAAGAAAAATTATCATGTGCACCTCCTACCAGAACTAATGTAAGAAATGCAGCGATGGAGATCCCATAATGCCAATCGTTTAAGGGAAAACTGAAGCAGCACATCTATCCATGCAGTGAGCCTTACATGGACAACCAGAAAAATATATATCTAATTATGCTGTCCCATATGAGTATGACAAAGACTATCTATCACATATAGGAGCTCAAACTAAAACTTGTGAATAAATCGGTTTGCACAACAGGGAATGTTTGCACAAATGAGTGTCGTTAAGATTGCAATCCACAGGGCATGGTTTGACATAACTTGGGCAAGTTGGCAGCAATTGAACATACTAACATATTCCACATATTTTATTAGACAGTTTCATACAAGTTGATATGCACTGCTAATGCATATCCAGCAAGAGGACAGGAACCACAAAATGCCGCGAGGAATTATTATGAGAGAAGCGTACAAAAAATTGGTATCTGTCACCACGGGAGGCCAGGCTGGACCGCCGAAAAGCGTAGTAGGCGATCGCCGCATGAGTCGTGTGGACTGATCGATCGAATCCGCCACGTCGCTCGCGGCCTGACGAACTCGGCCGCAACCTGCAGACCAATGGAATCGCACCACAAGGAAGGTCCGAAAGCAGAAACCAACAAAAGGACCATGCGCGCACTACGGGCTGCCGAGACAGGGACTCGCGATCCAATTCCCATTCCGCCGGTCAGGGCGGAATAATTCCCCGATTTCTCTCCCCGTGCGTCTGACCCGATCTCACTCCAAACCCATCCGTAACTGAACCTCGCATCACACCGGAACTAAGAAATTCCTGCGAAGTCGTCCCGAGGAACCGGACTTCTCGAAATCGAAAGGAAACGGGGTAAAATAAAAGCTCGTTTCGCCGAGGACGTTCCATTGATCAGAAAGGAACCGAGCAGCAGCAGCAGCAGGGAAATCCACGGAACAATCCACAGGGAAATCAGACGGACAAGAGCCGGGGTCGGGATAGGACAGCGAGGCGCTGGACTAACCTGGAGTGAGACTCGGCAAAACCAGCAGCGGCTCCGTCACCTGCCGCCGCAGAGTTTTGGAGGGACGCGACGGAAGAGATGGAGGGAGCCGGTTTTTGTGGGAAGACGACGAAGCGGCGGAGGCGTGAGTCGAGAGGGGGTGGCCGCCGCCGCCGGGTGGCGGAAAAGAAAAAGGGCTCGTGACGGGCAAGACAGAAGAGGCAACGAGTAGGGTGTGGAGACCAAGCGCGGCCGCACGAATCACGCCGAGTATGCGGGATAGGCGGATGCGATGCACGAGCGGGTATATTCTTTCTCTTAGAAAAACAGCGTACCACTACTATGGAGTACTCTACTTACTAGTTTTCCAAAAAAGTTATTTTACTCTATATAATACTATAGGGGGTAAAGAGGAAAGTTATTGTTTCAACATGAAACACGGCTATTCCATTATATGACATGGCATGGCATGGCTTACCAAGGGTGGCCGTAGCAAGGAGCAAGAGCGAAATGGACACGCACACACTACTGAGTACTGATCCGCCTTCCTCGTTGTAATTTTTTTTTCGGGGTTCCTCCTACTCCTTCCGTTTGGATATATTATATATTTTAGCTTTGTGAAATGGATGTATTTAGATTTTTTAGTGTATATGTTTACTTCGAACCTCTACAAATTTGTACACTAAATTTTTTTAAATACATTCGATTCACAAAAGTAAAATAGCTTATATTTCTGAACGGATGGAGTATCTCCTTGTTCGTTTCCCGTGGAGTTTTGATCCGAGCTGGACACGGGTGCACAAAAACTTAGGATTCTTCACGGATCCAGAAGTGGCACTTGATTTGCTTACTTCCAAGCTTAAATTGTCAAAACATGTCGAAGAGGTAGATGGCTATAATTGGCACTGATGGAATAGAAAAGAATCGGGCAAGAGTATAGGCGAATCTTACACGCAATACCAAGATCTAGCTGAAGTAGAAAGTCAAGAGGATTATTACTAGACGCGTAGGCACGAATTTTCGATGAAACACGTCGAAACAGTGCAATCTCACGATCTAATCCGATCCCACGATCATCCAAGTGCTAAACGTACAACACCTATGCCGGTATTCACACGTACAAGAAGGAGCACCAATGGTGGACTGCTAGGTCCGGTACAGCGGCTGGACTGAATGGAGCTAGCACTACAAGACTGATCGTGTGCCCGACGCTTATAAACATCGAGACACACGCCTAGTCACCGTGCTCGTGCTGGTGCGGCAAAAAACCCAGCCAAGAATAACTGCGTCAGGAAAAATTTAGACGACACTTTTTTGGCTCGGCATATCATCATCCGTCGTGCTAGCGCAACCACGGCAGCAAGGTGATAACACTGTGGCCCATTGTATGCCGACGTGCCGGATAATAGGTGAGACGACGCCACAAAAGTACTGCCTACTACGATATCTGACGCGAATGCTTTGGTACATAGCAATATAATTAAGTCGTAATTATTCTAGCATGTTTTATATAACATAAAACACATAAAGAATAATAGAAAATTCATAATACGCAGAAACATATATCACATAGTACACGTTATTAATACACATAGTTCATATGCAAATTTAGTTCACATACATCTCTAAAGAAATAACTTAGTAATCCATAACAACTGAATTAGATTTTATACACTATGATGACTAAATAGTTCTCTTTTGCTTGAAATTCGAAGACACAGACATCTTGTTCTTGCAGTTTTTTATGAATAACACAGTCTGTCCAATTTGATGTTAAAATGACAGTGTCATAATTTCCATGCTTCTCACGAACTTTTCCAACGGTCTCATTGCACCGTGATCTTCGATCATGTCTCCATCTTGATGAATATGAGGAATGAGAAACATGTGGTCAAAAGGGCATGAAAAGTACTACATAGGAAAGAAAGAAACAATTACAGTTTTGGTTAAGTACTAACATCAATAGTGTGTAGGAAGCAGCATGATTGTAATTCAAAGAAAACTACCACATTTCTTTTGGAGATATTGTTCTTATTCATTCATTCTAGTAAGAAATGATTGGCTTGTATGAAATCTTCCTAGAGGGAGGACGGCCTCCCACTTACCACCTCCCACCCCTGTAGCCTAGCCCCAGCGATCTCCCTGTAGCAGCCTGCCAAGCCCCTAGCCTAGCTCCCACTTTGCTCCTAGCTAGCCCCCTTCCCTCGGCGCCATGGTGGCCTTCCCTAGTACAATAGGGTCCAAGTCATGGGTGGACATGGTGGAAGAGGACGAGGAGGTGGATTCTTATTCCTCCTCGATGCGGTCGTACTCCGACGTGGTTTGCGATGGGAGCCCAAGCCCACAACCAACACAATAGCACGCTGCCTTGCCTCCGTCTGGTGGTCTGGGTGTTGGCGCTGCTCCTACCCCTGGGGCACGCACGCCACATGTTCGGAGGATGGCCTCTATGGTTATGCAGCCGGAAGCTGCACCTTTCGAGTGGCAAGTGGCCGATGGTAAGAAGAGGATGCAAAAGAGGCAACGTCGTGGGCCGATGTCGTCCTCCATGGTGTCAGACGGTGTTGCTGGAGCTGGCAGGGCGGTGCTTCAATAGTGGCGAGCCAGGCCATGTCGTCGGCATGTGCACGGGGAATACTAAGTGTCTGAAGTGCAAAGGCGACAACCACGTGGCATGTAACTACCTGTTGTGCTTCTAGTCCTGGGCGGAGGTGGATGGTGCGAGCTCGTCGCAGGCACCAGTGAGGCAGGATGTGGGCGCGCCTCGGCGAGCCGGAGTGGCCTAGGGTACCGGCTCACGATAGGCTTGGCACGCGTGTGGAGGTCTCGGCTGCGGATTCGTGTGCGCAAGATCTTCAAGGCAATGAGCTGGTGGTTGCGGAACTGGATCGGCCCAGGGTTCTAGTGCACGAGAGGCTCGACATGTGCATGGAGGACGCGGCGGGGCCACCGCAAGGGAACCTGCAAGTGGGCGTGGAGCCTGTGGTGGAGGTGTTGGCTCGGTGGCTAGCGGCAACGCACCCCTACGTCCCATCCCACTTCAGGGGCACCGGTCGGCTCATGAGCGGTTGCGAATAGGGGGCCAGCCCAATCCTTCGCCATCACGG
Source organism: Avena sativa (assembly GCA_916181665.1). Lineage (NCBI taxonomy): Eukaryota > Viridiplantae > Streptophyta > Magnoliopsida > Poales > Poaceae > Avena > Avena sativa. The sequence goes on from OV702290.1 coordinate 427,785,339, forward strand.
GAGCCTGGTGGTCGCATGCCACGCCACCGCCGGTAGGCATGGATGATTTTGGTGGAGTAGTGGTCGGGGAGAGACCGGAACGGGAGCGGTGCATAATTTATCGCACCCAGGAGGTCGATGACGCGGAGAGAGCGCTTCGGTGGAGCGTGGTGGCTTACGTCTTCGTCACTAGGCGCTTGGTGGGTACGGAGCAAGCGCGGGCGATGCTCGTCGCACGCTTCCCTGAGCTTGATGGGAACCTCATGGTCCATCGTTTCTGGCCGACAGACCTTCTTATGGTGTTCGATTCTAGGGCGTGGAGGGACGCGGTGTTGGGCGATGGGCCATTCGACGATAGGGACTTCACGCTGTGGTTTAGCCCATGGAACAGGATGATGCAGGTGACGTGTCGCATGTTCCGGTACAGAGTGCACCTGGAGATGGTCGGAATTCCCCCATATCCTGGAGCAGGGAGACGGCGAAGTTGGTCCTTGGCTCGTCAGCCTGGGTGGAAATACTAGGCACTGAGATGGCGAATCGTTCGAACCTTGGCAGCTTCCGGGTGACTGTGTGGATAGACAACCCGACCTCCATTCTGCGCTCCAAGTAGCTATGGCTAGCGGAGCCGCTCATGTTCGATGACACGGATGACCTTCTCATTTCGGTGGAGGCGCTGATTCCTAAGGAGGTAGCGCTGCTTGAATTCAACACGGTGGTGCACTTGGTGCGCATCGAGGATACGGCAGTGTCCACAGATCACTTGTCTGCTGGCGGTGGGGGCTCTGATGGTGATAGTGGAGGCTTGGATGCCTTGGGGAGAGACCCGAGCAGTGGACCTTCCACGAGGTGCAACCGGAAGGTGAGCTTCTCCTGCTCGTGGGGGAGGTTGGATGGCGGCAAATATGCACCATGCTAGAGTTGGAGAGGAGACAGGGAGCGCCGGTCGCGCTCGGTCAGACGGTCTCGGTGGAGCCCAGGCCACGTGAGCAGGGAGTGGGTACCACCACATCCTCTCAGGTGGGCCGGAGGGCTGAGCTAGACCCAAGTCCCGGCGGGGGCTTGACCACTGACATCGTGGCGGCATCCTTGTCCTCCCAAACCAGCTCAACGGCCTGCCAGCTACAGGATGGGCTGGACCACATCGAGCGCTGATTCAAAGTAGTGGGCGGGATTTTTCCTGCCAAAGGAGCTCTTATTCAGTCCAAAATGTGGGCTCTGCTTTTGGGCAGAGTGATGATGTTGCTGGGCTAGGAAATCCCCCTGCTCTCTCTGCTGGGCCACTTTACCCCATTCACGTCCTCCTCTAGTTCGTGGGCCTCGGGGGTTGGTGGATTGATGACCCACAAGTATAGGGGGTGTATCACAGTATTTTCGAGGGAAGTGAAACCCAATTTATTGATTCGACACAAGGGAAGCCAAAGAATATTTATAAGCCTTAACAACTGAGTTGTCAATTCAGCTGCACCTGGAAACAATCTTGCTCACAGCAGTTTATCAGTAGCAACAGTTTTGTAGTAGGAATATTAAAGTAGCAGCAGTAGTAAAGTAAAGACAACAGTAACAATAGCAGTAAACAATAGGATTCGAGTGCGGTAGGCATAGGGATGGATGGACGGGCGTTGCATGGACAAGACAATTCACATAGCAATCAGAACATAGGGCAATTGCAGATAAATAAGATAAAGCATCCAAGTACTAGATAATCCTAGGCATGTGTTCCATATATAGTCATACGTGCTCGCAATGAGAACTTGCACAACATCTTTTGTCCTGCCAGCCCGTTTGCAGCGGGGCCTCAAGGGAACTACTGGCAATTAAGGTGCTCCTTTTAATAGAGCACCGGAGCAAAGCATTAACACTCCGTGAACACATGTGATCCTCACATCAAAGCCATTCCCTCCGGTTATCCCGATTTCTATCACTTCGGGGCCATTGGTTCCGGACAACAACGTGTGTATACAACTTGCAGGTAAGACCTTAAACAATACTATCATAATGAATCAATAACATGTTTAGATCTGAAATCATGGCACTCGGGCCCTAGTGACAAGCATTAAGCATAACAAGTCGCAACAAAGTCATAAAGCACTAATAAAAGATACTAGGCACCATGCCCTAACAATCTGATGCCATTACATAAACGATCTCATCCAATCCCTACCATCCACATAGCCTACAGCGGGGGATTACTCACTCATATATGGGGGAAACATGGATGGTCGATGGAGAAGCGATGGTGATGATGATGGTGATGATCTCCTCCAATTCCTCGTCCCGGCAGGGTGCCAAAACGGAGTTTCTGGTGCTGTTTCGTGGAATCTGGTGGTGGCGGCGGAGCGAAACTCCTTCTGGAAAAACGTCGAACCCCCCAGAGTTTTTAGGTCGGAAGGCAACTTATAGGCGAAGAGGGAGACTGAGGGGCAGTCTGGGGCGGCCAAACCACCCCCTGGCGTGGCCTGGGCTTGCTCGCGCGGCCAGGTGGTGTTGCCTGGGCCCAGCCCCCCTCCGTCTCGTATTCTGACTTCGGGAGTCTTCTGGTGAAATAGGATTTTTGGCATATTTTCCGGGATTTTTCCTGATAGTTGATTTTCTACACAAAAACTAGACACCAGGGCAATTCTGCTGAAAACAGCGTCAATCCGTGTTAGTTGCATCCAAATCACGCAAGTTTAGAGGAGAAACAATAGCAAAAGTGTTCGGGAAAGTAGATACGTTTTGGATGTATCAACTCCCCCCAAGCTTAGCTTATTGCTTGTCCTCAAGCAATCCAGTTGAAAACTGAGTGCGATAAAAGAACTTTCACGAACACATTTGCTTCATATGTTGTATATATTCTCAGCATGTGATCAACTACTTAGGCAATTCATAATAAAGAGTATGCTACTGAGTCTACTTAATAGTCATTGCAAGCTATGAAGAGATTCCAACTCAAAAATAATAAGTAGCATGAAACATAAACATAAGCAACATTGCAATGCTCATAACAAGGTATGATAGAGTGGTATCTCGCTTGCCTTTGATTATGAATGCCAAGGCACCTCTGAAGTTCAGGTGAAGACTAGAAGTAAAGATGTCAATGATACAAGCATCAAAGTCATAACACAAATAATCAAGTAATGAGACAAGCACAAAGAATGACAACTATGCTCTCAAGAAGGTGCTCAAAGAATATGTGGAGACTCAACAAGGAAATGAAAAGGTTTTGAATAGTTTGAAAGGCTTCCAAATGCTGAAAGTATGGTACTCATTAGCTTTTATCTCTCATTGCCCCTATCATAAGCATATTTAATGTGGTTAAGGTGAAAGTGACACAACTAAGAGGATATGCTTGACAAGTTATAAATTGAAGCCTCATGCCCCTTACTTACGAAGACCGATCCTCATGCTAGTCAACTTCAGTCACAAGTAAGCTCTTGTCATTGTAAGTATATACGTATCATAAAGAACCGCCAACGGGGTACCCCTTGCACATGACACAGGAGCTATCCCATAATCAAAATGACAAGGCAAGCAGACAATGAGCATCTCAGCGATCTTTTTATTTACTATGTGCATAGATTTGTATTGAGGATGCTTTATAGAATGCTCATTATGGTTATGCTGCAAGTTTCCACCATGATTAGGCATGGCTTAGGCTAGCGGCCCAGGCGTCTCCCTAACACATATACAAACTCCATGATCTTACAAGTTCCACTTTTATTTCACACCGCCGGGATCCATAAGCAAAAGAATCATGATATCAACGAGGTACTAAGTACCAGTGCAATGTTGAAAGCGTTCCCCATGATACATGGTTATGCTAACTTCAACTTATAAAGCGCAAGCATATACGCAACAAAGAAGGACGCAATGGTTCAGGTTTATTAAATGCAAGAAAATAAAGTGTGCCATCAAGTTCGTGAGAGCTTTACTAACTAACTTTCTCATAACAAGCAAACATTTTATTTGGAAGAAAACAAGGCATATTGAATATGCACGGAAATAGCAAATGATGCTAATAGGTAGGTATGGTGGACACTTTGGCAATATTTGGTTTAAGGGAGTTGGAAACATGAGTAAAATACTCAGTGAAAGTGAAGGCTAGCAATAGTAAGGGAGCGACAAACGAGAGAGCAATAGCTGTCATAAACATGCTTGCAACAAAACTGGACTAAATATGGCATGAAAGTGATTCAAGATCCTCAAAGCAAAATAATTTATCGAGGCTTAACTGATTATTTCAGTCATATGCATGCGTGAGCATGTGCCAAGTCAATTCAAATGAAACATTCAGAGGAGGATACCACGGTGTCATACCAATTTATGAATAGAGCAATGCAAGCAAACATTCATAAGACATGCTACAAACTATTAGCGAGTTGGAGTTAATCATAAGAAAGCAAGAACTACTAAGCATCCAAAGATAACATACACCTTACACGAACAGACTAAGCATGCCCACAGTGATGAGTATATGTACAAAAATGAAAACAAATAGAGTTCGTTACCAGCCTCTTACCACACCTCAAGTTGTCATTAGTCCTCATTATTGCTCTTCACTTGTGTGGCTTGAATAATAATATGAAACCAATATCCACTAAGGGCTGCTGAACCCTGTAGCAAACTCACAAAACCAAAGAAGAACGACAAATATTTTTGTTGTTTTCGATTTTTAAAACAAGAACCAAAAGGAAAAACAAGCAAAGAAAAATCTTTTTGGGTTTTTCGAATAGTTCAAACAAAGCAAAAAGGGAAAAAACAAACCAAAGCAAAAAGAAAAATAAGCAAACCAAAGAGAAACAACATAAATATTTTTGGTCTTTTTGTGTTTTAGAAAGCAAAAGCAAAGAAAGAACGAAAACTAAAAAGAGAACAAAACATGAATATACAAAGTACCGACGCAACATGATATGGAGATGAGTGCGGTTTCGGCGTACCTCCCCCCAAGCTTAGGCTTTTGGCCTATGTGGGTATCAATCCAGATACGGGTAAGGGTTCCAAGCAGGAGGATCATGATAAGAATGGTCGTAGTTGGGCCCGTGGGAAGAAGAATAAGCTCCCCAATCATAAGCAGGCTGCTGAGATGAAGACTCTCCCTCATTCGAGGGATGGACCGAATCATCCGTGACCTCCCTTCTAGTGTCCTGCTCCTGTTGGGAGAGCTCTCCCAAGTACGTGTCAAGCTCCTCCTCGGTGAGGGACCATCCTTCCCTGTTATCAAGGTTAAACAAAACATGTGTAGGCAAAAGAACAACACGCCCAGACTTGCTCTTTCTCCAACCAGCTTTGAGAAAGGTTATTTCATAAGATAACTCATTCAAACTAGCCCACGAGGAAACAAATTTATGCTGTATCATGGAATTAAAATCAAGCCTTTCTATGGGGAACTGTAGGTCTATATGATGAGGCACTAAGCCATGCAATGCTAGTAAACAAGAAGCAATGAGGCCTCCACAAATTCCACCTTTCTCACGGTTAGCAGTAAGACGGAAAGCTATCAAAGCACCTAAGTTGTAAGACCTATCTCGTTTAAGAGCAGCAAAGATAAATGCTAAATCATATGAAGATAACTTATTGGCAGTTTTCCTAGCAAGAACACACTTGGCAACAAAGTAGGCAAAGTAACGAATGGAGGGAAGATGAATGTTACGGATTTTTCCATTCTCCTTCGAGAAACTGCTCCCTTGGCAAATTTCTGCGTATAAATCCATGAGTGGTTCAGGTCGGTCCTTAATCCTTCTACATGATCCCGAGTGAGGTACCTTAATAGCTGCACAAAAGTCATCGAGAGAAAGGTCTACAACAATATTGTAAATTTTGTAGTGGACCATGGGGTTTGGCAAAGAGTGACTAAATTGAAAGTCCTGCACCACAGACATGGTTAGCTTCACAAATTGACAAGGCTCATCTTCCAAAAAGTGCTCTAACCCTGCATTAGAAACCAAAGTGTGGAAATCTTGGAGAATTCCCGCAGCTCTCATGAACTCGGAACATGGATAAATGGAAGGAAAAACTTCCTCCTCCCGGTGGACCTTCATGATCTCAGGCACCCATAGTTCATGTTGGTTTAGTTGATGCTCATTCATCCTCTATTCTAAAATTTAAACACCTATTAAACAAGTGATTGCTAAGTGAATAAAATGAAGGATTCTACTCATAGGGACTTGTAAGACGCCTAAACATGCATCAAAACTATATCTCTAAGCATCAAACAAGCTTACAAGCTCTCACAACCTGTCACCTACAGCAGAAAAATACTCAAGATATAATCCACTAAACACAAATCTACTTGGACAAGGGGAGGAGTCACATACCAGAGAACAAGTGCTCCAAATTTCAGCAACAAAGATGGGCTGAGCAATGAGATCAAAAAAATCAAGAGCAAGCACACCAAGAATGCGATTTTGAGCAATGAACTAGAGCTTACTCGGGAGAGAGAAGAAAGTGGCAGGTGAGAGAGTTAGTGGAGGGCCAGGGGTGGCCCACACCATGGCATGGCGCCACCCAGGGCAGGCCGCGCCACCAGGTGGTGAGCCTTCCTGGTGGGTCCCCCTGGCACCTCCCAGGTACTCCTCTGCCCCTTCTTTCACGTAAAAATTTAATATGAATTTTCTGGAATTTTTCGAAACACTTTATTTTTGGGCAATTTTCAGGTATAGAAGAATGATTTTGTGACAGGCAGATTTTTTTGGAAATGATGCAATGACAAAACAAGGCTAGAACTACAGAAGTTGTAAGACACTCTAACATACAAGCAACTAACAACAAAGAAAACTAAACAAAAACAAAAACTAAAATGGATAGCAATAGAAGTAAACGGAGATAATCATAGTGAAAACATTGTTTTGTTCAATGAAATCCTTTTGTGAACAAGGTTGATCAGGTCTTGTTACCAAAACAATTTCATATGAGACAAAACTTTGTATTCACCTAATGATTATGTTACCTTAACCTTGATAGCAATGGTCCCAATCATAATAATTTCAAAATTTTCTCTTGGTATGGGACAATATATCTCTCCAACTTGAATGCCCTCAACATGTTCAATTGAATTCAAACCATAAGTCCTTTCAATCTTCTTGGGGAAATAGACAGTATGTTCCTTGTCATTAACATTGAAAGTCAACTTTCCTTGATTACAATTAGTAACATCTCCTGCAGTATTAAGAAAAGGTCTCCCAAGAATAATAGACATATTATCATCTTCAGGCATTTCAAGCACAACAAAATCAGTTAATATCAAGCAATTATGAGCCACTTGAACAGGTACATCCTTACATATACCAACAGGAATAGTGGTAGATTTATCAGCCATTTGCAAAGATATATCAGTTGGTATTAATTTTTCTAGTTGAAGCCTCTTATAGAGAGAGAAAGGCATAACACTAACTCCAGTTCCCAAATCACACAAAGCAGTTCTAACATAACTATTCTTAATATAGCAAGGGATAGTTGGAATCCCTGGGTCTCCAAGTTTCTTAGGAACCTTACCATTAAAGGAATAATTAGCAAGCAAAGTAGCAATTTCTTCATTAGGGATCTTCCTTTTATTTGAGACAATATCCTTCATATACTTTGAGTAAGGAGGAAATTTAATAGCATAAGTCAAAGGAATTTGCAGGAATAAAGGTTTCATCCACTCACAAAACTTATTATAGTGTTCATCTTCCTTTGACTTGTGTTTCTTATCAGGGAAAGGCATAGGTTTTTGGACCCAAGGTTCTCTTTCACTACCATGTTTCTTAGCAATAAAATCTTCTTTAGTGTATTTACTATTCTTAGTGTGCTTTTTAGGTTCTTCTTCAACTTTTTGTTCATTAGGAGCTTCATTTTCTTCATTACCACTTTCAGTTTCAGCATCAGAAATACATATACTATTAGGATCTATAGCAGGTTCAGAGGGTTCTACAACAGTTTTATGTTTCTTTTTTCTTTTCTTATGAGTAGAGCCACTATTTTCAGCTTGTTGAGAATCCTGCTCAATTCTTTTGGGATGCCCCTCAAGATATAGAGGATCCTGGGTAGCAGCCCCACTTCTAGTTCTAATTTCATAAGCATGTTTTTCTTTAGCAGCATTAACTAGCAAATCTTTTTGTACTTTAACGAGTTGATCTATTTGAGTTTGAACCATTTGAAAGTGTTTAACAATCATTTTAACATCATTAGAGGTTCTTTCCACAATATCTTTCAACTCAACAATAGCTCTAGTGTTTTCCATTAGATGATTTTGCACCCTTTTATTAAAATTACCTTGCTTAACAATAAAGATATCAAATTCTTCTAAGCATTGATCAGGAGGTTTAGAGTAAGGGATATCACCTTCATCAAAGTGTTGGAGAGAGTGTACCTCAATAGTGGATGAGTAGGGAATAGGCTTACATAATTCTTCTATAGGAGGTAAATTCTTGACATCTGCAGCTTTAATTCCCTTCTCCTTAAGACATTTCTTAGCTACCTTCATTACTTCATCATTCAATTCAATAATTCCCCTCTTCTTTGATGTTGGAATAGGCACCGAAATAGTAGGTTCAGGTACAATTACTTCAGTTATAGCTTGTTTAGGAGGAGTCCAATCTTCATAGTTCTTACTTATTTTAGCCATTAATTCCTCAGCTTCCTTAGGAGTCCTATTCCTTAAAACACAATCAACACAACTATCTAGGTATGTCCTAGATTCTTCGGTTAGTCCATTATAAAATATATCAAGAAGCTCATTCTTAGGTAATGGACTTCCAGCCTGTGTGTTAGGGGAATCCCCCGGGTAGGGTCACGCCAGGGTATAAAGGCCGAGTTAGCCGAGGTACGACAAGGTCAAAGCGAATGCTGGCCGAGTTACCTCAAGGCAGGCCGAATCTCAGGGTAACCCGGACCAGGGGATGTCCACCTAACGGAGTCTCATCCGACTTAAGCCGTAAGTCGGATAGATGAATCTAACTTGTATGCAGGAACAGGTGTGACCGGATCAACTACGATCCGGGTCATAGCAAGCTTCTAGGAGAAGGAAGGTATCTCGCTGGTAAAAAGTAGCCCCGGTACGCACAACATGAGCGAAGCGCACAGGGGCAGGACCACCGAGGTGTGGCCGACAGAGGTGACGACGCCGATGTCGGCTAACGCAGGCATCGCAGAGGCTCACGTAGCCTCTGCATGGATGACGCGGGGGAAAAGCAACCCGGTCGGCTTACTATTTTGGGAGAAGGCATATTCCGCAGGCATCGCAGAGGCTCACGTAGCCTCTGCATGGATGACGCGGGGGAAAAGCAACCCGGTCGGCTTACTATTTTGGGAGGAGGCATATTCCCTGGAATATGCCTCCACGTATGCCCTAAATGGAGACCTAGTCACTCCTATATAAGAGGGGCTAGGGCCTCTGTAGAAGGGGTTGGTCTCAATTGGGTTGAGCTGTACTGGATTGATCTCTATAGACTAGTTTTACTTGGTTCCTGAGGGCTAGCTAGCGGTGAGAGTAAGAGAGTACCTTCTTCCTCCTCTCTCCAATGCAGCTCGAGGAGCACTTGTAGTCTATGAAGTGAATCAAATACAAACCTTCTGTGTGAGGAATCACCTCACTATCCCTCCCTGGATTCCCCTAGTGCAATTAGTCCCCACCTTTAGCCTATCCATGGCATCTGCCGTGACACCACCACGACAGTTGGCGCCCACCGTGGGGCTAGCGGCGCTAGCAGGGGTCAAGATCCGGACGGGAAACCTCATCGGCACCGGGAACGCATCGTCTCCAGGCTCGTTCAGCGCTTTGGAGCGCTGGACTTTGTCAGCGACAACGCTGGCTACTTTGGCACGCGCCCACTTCCGTGCAACGGCCTCTTTGTCAAGCTCGGTGCGCACAAAGTCTACGTTGCTGTCGATGTGTTGTGCGTTCATCCATGGCACGTCGTTGAGGCAGGGGAGCCACCCCTTAGCGTGGTTCACGGGGCGCGTATCACTCGCTCCCCGGACCGTGCTGAGGTGATGATGACTGCGCCAAGCGCGGGCGTAAGCAAGGGTCCGGCACCAGATCCGGAGGTAACACCTAAGGCACCGAGGAAAGGTAGAGGTCCTCCACTAGAGAGGCATGAGAACGTACTGAGAGAAGCTATGGATAGCTTGGCCAACCCGGTAGCAGCAGTGGTAGATCCGGCTTAGGAACAGGCCGAGCTAGAGGAAACTAGGCAAAAAATTCTAGAGGGAGCAAAAAAGATAGCTGCAGCTTAGTAGTCGTTGAACATGACGCTGCGTGAGTACGCAAAGGCAAATAAAGTAGATGCTGTAAAAGTGAAGGGGAGAAATCTCATGAGTGAAATGAACAAAGAGGGCGATACTAGGATTGAGGAGTCAGAGAACTGTTTGTCCGTGGGGCTGCCGAAGTATAGTACCCCGGCGAAAAACCTTAGAGCAGCGGATGCAGCTGCATCCGAGTTAGAGGGTCTAACGGGTGAAGCCCGTCAGAGACAGCAAGATAGGGTCAATGAGTTGGTTCGGATCGCGAACAGGCAAAATGAGGAATTGCTCAGGGCTAACCCGGAGAGAGCTGGGGCCTCCAAAATCATTCATTCGGCGGTGGGTAACCTAGAGTAATCCACTGGAGCTGCATCGTCTCCTCATGGTGGTCCTAGGAGAGAAGAGGTAGTAACCTCGGCCAGGAGAAACAAACAGATCGTTCCGTATGACCCGACAAGGGCAGGAAAAGCAAAAGAGGTACAGAGAAACGATGATCGATGAAGCGTAAGCAGAGGTGAAGCTGGCCAAGGTAACCACGACCAAGGCAATGCCGGTCAAGGAAACGCTGTAAATGGCAATGCCGGACAGCGCAACTCGGCAGGACAACCGCAACAGCGGAATATACCAAGGCAAGAGCAAAGTGCCAACCAAGGTATGCAACAGAGAGGTGCACCACGAGAGCAAGACCGGTATAACGATGGAGATTCGGAAATGGTGAATGCAGGATACCCCAGGCCGGACTATCATGTGATAGGGTCGAGATTGGGAAGCAGGGATCTGATGCCTGATGACGCCAGGTTGAAACTGGATCGACTGTATAGGTCGAAGCAGATTGAAAGTCAGGGTCCTCCGGGTCCCACATGTTTTGGGCCCCGGATCATGAAGGAGCCACCGGTACCTAACTTCTAGTTACCCAGAGGCACAAAGACGTATGACGGCAGTACTAAGCCGGAGGATTGGTTGATAAACTATGCTACAGCTGTGAAAATTGCGACAGGCAACTTGAGATGGGCTGTGAGATACGTACCCCAAATGTTGGAGGGGCCAGCAAGGGTATGGTTAAACAATTTGCCGCCCGAAAGTATTAACTGCTGGAACAATTTTGAGGAAATGTTTATCAGCAATTTCTCAAGTACGTATCAAAGGCCAAATAGGCCACAGACCCTAGCTATGTGTAAGAAGAGACCGAACGAGACATACCGGGAGTTTTTAACCCGGTGGTGTACCGTGAGAAACTCGTGTGAGGGTGTGATAGAGTCGCATGCCATAACATGGTTTACGCAGGGGTGCAGGTATGCAAGCAAGCTGTGGCAGACGTTGCAAAGGAAAATGCCAACCACTTTGGCAGAGATGATCCGGATTGCTGATTCGTATGCTTTGGGTGATCCGACTCAACCCAGGCTCGTGTCAAACGAGTCAAATGAGGAGTACTACCAGAGAGATGGAGCCGGATCATCCCGGAGGAATGATTACATAGGTAAAAGAAGAGATGACAGACCAGATCATCGGTACAGTTCGCAACAAGTTGCAGCTGTGAATCAAGATCAGCCCGGAACAGGGAGCAATCAATGTCAGAAAACTGGAGGGCAACAATGGATAGCAAGGAATGATGGCAAGAAAACTTGGACGCTAGAGCAGAAGAAATAGTGGCAAGAAAAGAAGGACCGTCCGAGGTATACTTATGAGTCGATGTTGGATCTGCCGTGTAAATTTCACACGCCAAATCCGAGTAACCCAGCGGGTCATACAACGAGGCAATGTGAGTGGATGCGTAAGATAGAACAAGGTGGTTCGGGGAATGCTCAGGCACCTCGGAACGATCAACCTCGGCAGGAGTTACCCAGGCAACAACTGCTCTCCGGAGCGAACACGCAACAACTAATGTTGCCTCCCCCTCCGCCGAGGTATGATAACCATGAGAGAAGGGATGCAGTGCATCAAGTAGAAAACCAGCATCAGCCGGATCAGAGGTACCCTGGAAATGAGGGGAGGAATGAGTACAGGGAGCATCATCAGAGTTACTGTGTGTTTACCACTGAGGAAACCGATAGAAAGAGCTTGCGGCACCAACATATGGAGGTCAATGCGGTAATGCCAGCGGTGACGAGGTATATGCCTTGGTCGGACTAGGAAATTACCTGGAACATCAAAGATCATCCCAAGCTTATGCCGAGTCCCGGTTCGTATGCGTTAGTGCTGGATCTGACATTCATTGGGCCTAACATCAATGTGAGGTTCTCCAAGGTACTGATTGACAATGGCAGTAGCATTAACATCATGTATGCAGACACAATGTGCAAGTTGGGTATCTCGGAGAATATGCTCCAAGCTACAAGGACAACTTTCCATGGCATTGTGCCAGGCATCTCTTGTGAGCCAATAGGCAAGGTCCGGGTTGACGTATTGTTTGGCACAAGAGATAACTGCCGAACTGAGAATTTGGAGTTCGAAGTGGTGAACCTGGAAAGTGCGTATCACACGTTCCTCAGAAGACCAGCATTGAACAAGTTCATGGCGAGCTGTCACATCAGTTACTTGAAGATGAAGTTGCCGGGCCAAATGGAGTGATTACCATTGATGGGGATTTCTGATGTTCCATTGAGTGTGCCTCAGCCGGGTCTAACCTAGCCGAGTCACTCGTGATTGCGCAAGAGAAAAGAAAAATCCAGGAGGTGGTGGCGCTGGCTCAGTCCGTGCAGCAATATATGCCGGCGTTGAGTAATCCGCATGGTAGCGTCTCGTTCCAAGTCACAAAGGATACCAAGAAAGTGCCTGTTGATGATATGTTCCCAGAGCGCATCGTAACAATTGGTGCCGGGTTGAATGATAAATAGGAAAGCGAGCTCGTCAACTTCCTCCGGGAGAATCGGGATATTTTTGCTTGGTCCACACATGACTTGCAAGGTGTTCCGAGGGAGTTGGCCGAGCACTCTTTGAACGTGAGACCCGGAGCAAGGACGGTGAAGCAACCTCTCCGCCGCTTCGCCGAAGATAGGAGAAAAGTCATTGGAGATGAAATAGCTCGGTTACTAGCGGCAGGATTTATCATGGAAGTACTTTACCCGGATTGGCTATCTAATCCGGTGCTGGTGGAGAAGAAGAAAGATGATCCGAACGTGGCAGTGGTTTGGCGTATGTGCATCGATTACACGAACCTGAACAAGGCGTGTCCAAAGGTCCATTTCCACTGCCAAGGATAGACCAGGTCATAGACTCAACTGCTAGATGTGAACTCTTGTCATTCATTGATGCATATTCTGGTTTCCACCAGATACCTCAGAATCCAGATGATCAAATAAAGACTGCATTTATCACCCTGTATGGGGCTTATTGCTATTGCACCATGCCGTTTGGTTTACATAATGCAGGGGCAACATACCAAAGATGTATGCAGAAATGTTTGCACGACCAAATAGGTCAAAATGTACAAGTCTATGTGGATGATGTGGTTATCAAGACCAAGGAAAGCAAAACGCTCCTTGACGATATCAGGCAGACATTCGTGAACCTAAGAAGGTTCCGGATGAAGCTTAACCCGGAAAAATGTACCTTCGGTGTCCCGGCTGGAAAATTACTCGGATTTCTCGTATCCAGCCGAGGTATAGAAGTTAATCCAACTAAGATCCGGGCCATTGAACGAATGGAGCTGCCGAAGTGTCTTAACGATGTCCAGAAGTTCACTGGTTGCCTAGCATCGTTAAGTCGGTTTATATGTCGGTTGGGAGAAAAGGCATTGCCTCTCTATCAACTCATGAAAAAGTCGGACAAGTTCATATGGACGCCGCAGGCCAATGAAGCATTTATACAATTAAAGAAAATGTTAGCCACTGCACCAGTGTTAGCCTCTCCACTATCAAAGGAGCCAATGTTTCTCTATATAGCCGCAACCAACCGAGTTGTAAGTGTAGTGATTGTGGTAGAGCGCGACGAAGAGGGTAAGTCAGTGCAAAGGCCAGTGTATTATCTGAGCGAGGTATTGTCAGCTTCAAAGCAAAATTATCCACACTATCAAAAGGTGGCGTATGGTGTCTATATGGCAGCTAAGAAGTTGAAGCATTACTTTGAGGAGCATCCCATCAAAGTAATATGTGAAGCTCCCATATCCGAGATAATGAGTAACAAGGATGCAAGTGGTAGGATTGCAAAATGGGCAATTGAACTAGCTCCCTATGTGCCACAATATGACAGAAGAGAAGCAATCGAGTCTCAGGCTGTGGCCGACTTTTTTGTGGACTAGGCCGAGGTACAATACGAACCACCACTACCAGATCCGAACTACTGGAGGATGCACTTTGATGGGTCAAAAACAAAAACTGGGCTAGGTGCCGGAGTTGTGCTTACCTCGCCAAAGAAGGACCAGCTGAAATATGTGCTGCAGATCCATTTCGCGGCATCAAACAATGTCGCTGAATATGAAGCACTTGTGCATGGGCTCAAAGTGGCAAAAGAAATTGGGATATGTCGGATCCAATGCTTTGGCGACTCGGATTTGGTAGTTCAGCAAGTGTCAGGGCTGTGGGATGCTCTTGATCCAAACATGGCATTATACAGATTCCATGTGCAGAAAATATCTGGTTATTTTGAGGGATGTGAATTTCTTCATGTACGCCGGGTGGAAAATGAGGCTGCCGACATGTTGTCAAAGCTCGAATCGACCCGACAAGCAATTCCACCAGGTGTAGCATTAGAGCACCTCAGAAAACCATCTATCAGACCGTCCCTAGAAACTGACTCAATCTACGTCCCGGAGGATACAAAATCCGGAGCTGTGCCCATGGACGTTGACATGGGAGGTGGTGCGCGAAACCCGGGGACTGTCTCAGCAAACCCGAGGACTGCCTCAGCGAACTCGGGGACTGCCTCGCAGGACCCGGGGACTGCTCAGCATGATCCGGTTGAAGTTATGCCGGTGGATCAGATGGAAATTGATGAGGATGTGTTCCCTGTGCGAGCAATACCAGCTTGGGCACTGCCTGTATTTCAATTCCTGAAAGATGGAACGTTACCCACTGAGGAGGTGCTATCCAGGCAAACTCAGAGGAGAGCAAAGGCATACACAATCATCAATTCCGAGCTATACAAAAGGAGTGTGACCAATGTCCTCCAGCGATGCGTTGACCCGAAAGAAGGGCTTGACATCCTCCGAGATATACATCAAGGGGAGTGCGGGCATCATGCCTCGTCTCGAGCCTTAGTGGCAAAAGCTTTCTGGCATGGATTCTACTGGCCAAGTGCCTTAGAACAAGCAGAAGATCTGGTGAGAAAATGCAATGGTTGTCAGAGGTATGCTACCAAGACACATATGCCAATGTCGGAACTCAAGCCCATACCAATCACATGGCCATTTGCCATGTGGTGTTTGGATATGGTTGGCCCGTTCAAACCAGCAAGGGGGAATATGACTCACATTTTGGTCATGGTGGATAAGTTTACAAAATGGATTGAAGTGAAGCCAATAAGAAAGTGTGATGGAGCTACGGCCGTAACATTTCTCAAAGACATCATCTTGAGATACGGTTATCCTCACAGTATCATAACTGATAATGGCACAAATTTTGCTGAAGGAGCATTTGCACGATTCTGCCGGGATAAGAAGATCCGGCTGGATGTTGCCTCGGTAGCTCATCCCGCATCGAACGAACAAGTAGAAAGATCCAACGGATTAGTACTGTCCAGGATAAAACCCCGGCTCATTGAGCCGCTGCAAAGATCAGCTGGGTGCTAGATAGAAGAACTACCAGCGGTACTGTGGAGTTTAAGAACAACTCCAAATCGATCAACAGGCTATACGCCATTTTTTCTGGTATATGGGGTAGAAGCTGTATTACCAGCCGACATAGAGCATGATTCGCCTAGGGTCACCCAATACACAGAAGCCGAAGTGCAAGAAGCCCGGCAAAATGATGTTGATCTGCTGGAAGAAGAGAGAGAATTGGCATTGTCCAGATCCGCCATATATCAGCAAAATCTCTGACGCTATCATAACCGGAAAGTAGCCCCCGAGTTTTCCGGGAAGGCGATCTGGTGCTCCGGTTGGTACAACGTACTGCTGGCATGCATAAGTTGTCCCCCCATGGGAAGGGCCATTCATTGTGAGCAAAGCACTGCACAATGATTCTTATTATCTTATCGATGCAAAGCCAGAGGAAAAGAACAAGGCGGACAGGTCCGGCGAGGAATCTAAGCGTCCATGGAATGTAGCTCTACTTCGTCCTTTCTACACTTAGCAGAGAAGTGTATGTATTCGAGTCTTCTCATATGTCGGTATGTATGCCGGCAATGAGCTTATCAATGAAATGATGGCACCTCGAGCAGTAACTCGGGGACTGCCTTAATAATATTTGTTGTCTTGTATTATTTGTGCGTCAGCTGGAGTAAGTTGTTCTACTTAACTCGGATTAGTAGTGTGTGAGCACCAAAAACCCAACTCTTCGACTTGCTGCTGTCCAACAAGATTTGGCTTCATGGCAAGCAAGAGAACAAGTTTGGAATTGCGTAGCACATGAAAAACGACTAAGGAAAAGAACTTAATCGAGCCGACGCTGGTTTTTTGAACTAACCTTGTATTTACTTTCAAATTATTATGCTGAATTATTTTGAGCTAAGCCTAAAGTTTCCAAGTATTGTTAAGACAATTTTTGAAGCTCGGATTCGTAAGTCGTAAAACCGAATAGACACGAGCCCAGCCAGAAGATTGGACGAACGAGAAAATGAAACTCGAGGACTATGCCCAAGTTAATCCGGCATAAAAACTTAGTAGCAAAATATCACATGTGTACTAGATACAATTCCACCCGGCATACCGGGGATCTGATAAATTTTAAAGTGTTTTCACTCAAGGAGCAGCAGGAGGAGGAAGTTCGGCATCATCTTCGCTGTCTTCGATGTCGGAGGCATCGCCCTCTTCATCCTCATCCGATCCGTCTTCAACATTCTCAGCATTTTCGTCACCAGCGGCTTCCAAGAAGCTCGGTCCCTTGGTCCATTCATGAATGGGAGCATATTCGATGAGGCTATGGGCGCAAGCCTGGCGCCGAGCTACCCACTCCGGGTCACTGGTCCATTTGGATCCGGTGCGCATGCACGGTAAGAGGTTGAGGTCGATCTTCTCGTACCACGTAAGTAAGTAATGGAGAACGGTCTCAGCTGCAGCACGTCCAGTGGACTCCCTCCAAAGGTCGAGCTGTGTCTCGATCTCCATCAACTTTTCAGCAAGAGCTGCGGTTCCCTCCAGAGTGTCTTCGGCATGCCAAAACGTGTTGAAGATTCGGACTGCAACGTCAAGGAGATCCTTGCCATAGTTCTTGATGATTTCCAAGCGAGATGACAGGCTGACCAATAGGTCCTCCATGTCATAGGGAATGTCTTCACCGTCAGGAGCAACGGGAGTACCCCTATCTCGGCGGAAATTAGCAACAGCGGCGCTCGCAATGGCAGTGCCCTCTGGGAATTTTCCTGAAAACGAGATAAGAGAAGCAGGTAATGAAAAGGCATGTGAAGTAACCGGGAGAAATATGCCGGATAAGGGAAAGGAACTTACGTAAAATGTGGCTGTGGATCCGGGTCAATTCCTTGGTACAGTCATCGCATCTTTTGTGGAGTTGCACAAGTTCAGTGTTCGCCGACTCAAGCTTGACGTCGGCCTCCCGGAGAAGTTCTCGGTCCTTGGAAATTTGGAGATTGAGGCGCTCACGCTCTTCAGTATAGTCCTGGCCAGCCTTCTCAAGCTCGGATTGGTGCTGCGCTTTCAATTTCTTCATCTCTGCTTTGAGCTTGGCGATCTCATCATCCTTGGTTCGGAGGAGGGCAAGCTCATCGTCTTTCTTTTTGAGCTCAGCCTGATGCTGCCCTGCTTGTTCAAGAAAATGCAGCATCATATCAGGCACTGGCACACTATCTTCCAGCGATACTGAAATAGTTTGTTAACCCGGCAAAGCCGAGGTATGAATGTTTGCCGAGCCAAGGATAAAAGGAGATAGAAAGCAAAGCAAGGTCGTGCAGAAGTAACTTACCCTTAATCTGATCCAGATGCTTCCTCATAAGCTTTTTCTCAGCCTCCACCCCAGCTGCGAAAACCGAATGATGGATTAGTTCGGAAGAAAAGGTGAAGGGAAAACAGAAAAATGTGAAGAAGAGAACTTACCCCTTTTCTCGTGCTCAGCGAAATGTGCATGATGCTTTGCAAGCAGCATTTTGTGAGTGTCCAGGAGACGTTGAAACTCAGCACTCCGGCGGCTGGCGGTCACCTGAAAAGAGTACAAAAATATAGCTTAATCCTTGTGCATATTCGAAGTGTACAAGATCCGGGCCAAGTGGAACCTAACCCGGATCTAGGTGTGTGCATATTCGAAGTGTACAAGATCTGGGCCAAGTGGAACTTAACCCGGCTCTAGGTGTGTGCATATTTGAAGTGTACAAGATCCGGGCCAAGTGGAACTTAACCTGGCTCTAGGTGTGTGCATATTCGAAGTGTACAAGATCCGGGCCAAGTTGAACTTAACCCGGATCTAGGTGTGTGCATATTCAAAGTGTACAAGATTCGGGCCAAGTGGAACTTAACCCGGCTCTAGGTGTGTGCATATTCGAAGTGTATAAGATCCGGGCCAAGTGGAACTTAACCCGACTCTAGGTGTGTGAATATTTGAAGTGTACAAGATCCGGGGCAAGTGGAACTTAACCTGGCTCTAGTGCATATTTGAATTTGTCAAGGAGCTACGTTAGTTTTCTAAGGAGCATCCGGCCGAGTAACAAGTTACTCCCCCGGAGGCTCGGGGACTAATGGTTATATCACTAATACATACAACATGCTAAGGAAAAGGGGAAGTAACGTACCTCCATCATCCGACCCGCGAGGTTAATTGCCTTAGAGGCTGTGTTCATTTGAGCGGAAAACTCGGTGGAACCAAACTTCTCCGGGAGGTCGTCATTGTAGACGAACTCCGCCTTGTTCCAGTTGTTCATGAACTCGATCAAGGTCGGAGGATATCATTCGCCGCTAAGCATGTGGGGCGCCACCAAGCCCTTGGCATGTGCTTCCCTCCTATCAACCTGAGCAAGGGCCGGGCTGGTGTGCAAAACGAGTTGCTGCGCATTAGCTGGCTCGGCAGGGGCGTCCTTCGGTGCTGGAGGCTTCTTGGAAAGCATGGACGTGAGAGTGTGCTGTCCAGCCTCCATAGACGCTGCCCTGGTGACATCAGGGGCCTTTTTGCCTTTGGGATGCTAAGAGGAGGAAGTGGTTGCAGCAGATTTACCCTTGGGAGCTGCCTGGGTGCTTTCTCGCCGAGACTGAGAAGACTCGGACGAGGCAGAGGAGCCTGGCATCGCTGCCGTTGCTCTCAGTGCTGCTGCTTTCGCTGCCGATGCTGGAGTTGGTGCTGGTGCTGATGCTGGTGCTGTTTTCTTCTTCGAAGGAGGTACTGAAGTAGACTCGGTAGTAGCTGGTTGCAGCGAAGCCGAAGTGGTGGATGCAGCTGCCTCGGCTGGGCCAGTCTCCCCCGCTCTGAGGTTGCCCCCCTCTTGACGAGGTGGGCTGGAACCCGGAGTAGCCGCTAAACCCTCTGGAATAGGGCTCAGTGGGCGTGAATCGTCGCCACGAGGGGGAGAAGGGGTAAGTCGGAGCGGCGAAGCGATGCTAGATCCACTCTGGGGGACCTCAACCGCAGCCCTGCCGAATCAAATAGTGTCAGATGAGAAACTATAACAATGCAAGAACAAGTAAATGGCAGAGGGAAAAAGAGGCTTACGCATCCGAGGTCAGCGGCTCCTTGGGCTTCCGAGCCCTTCGTGCTGGGGCCATGGTGGCAGGCTTGGAGGCAGTCTTATCCCCGGACTTCTTTCGCCTTTTGGCTGGCTGAGAAGGTCCGAAGGATGAAGTGGATGCGGCTTCCCTTTTCTTCTTCGGTGCAACCGGAATAGGATCACCCACGGCAAGGGGAGGGTCCTCATGGATCTGCCCAGCGGGGTTAGCTGATGCCGGAAAAGCATAAGAAAGGGGGACAGCGTCAAATGCTTCCATCACCTCAACATCCGAGTCATCTTCATCATCGGGCCAATCTCTAATGGAAGAGAGTTTACCAGTGGGTCGCTTGGTCACGTTGGCCATTGGGATGGACATCTCCTGATCCGGTTCTTCGTCGTCCGAGGTCTCCCGGTCAGGCGCACATTTGAGGGTGGGATCGGTGCCATCCTCAATAGTTTGCTGAAGGAATTGCTAAAGGAAAGAAAAGACGACAGAGTTAAAGATACGGCAACAACCGACATAAGATTTAATTCGGAGAAAGTTTGTGGCACGAAGCTTACCACGGGAGGAAGCCTATCCCGACAATAGTGATCAATTCCCCACGTCCACTTAGAGGAGAAGTCCTTGTGGGTGGTGAAGAGGGCCTTGACCCGGCGATAGATTTTTGTGTTGCTAAGCTCGAAAGACGAGGTGCGGTTGGGGTCGTGGCCCCAGCTCATGTGGCACACTTTGTGAGTGCGTTTCTGGAGAGGGGAGATCCGGTTGCGGATGAATGTGATCGTGGCGTCCTTGTTGCGCAACCTGAGCTTCTTCAGCTCCGCGAAGCTTTTGTTGACCTGGTTGGCCAAGACTGTGGGCTTCTTGGGGACAATGTCCCACAACTCCGGGTTAGGAGGACCCGGAGCATAGGGGCGAAGTCGGATAAGGTCTTCAGTGTCGTCATTCCGAACATAAAAGAAGGTCCTGGCCCATCCTTTGCAGGAGTCCATCCCGGTAACCCGGGGAAAGACGGAGAGCCTCCATGGAGAAATGGACGCAGCACCAAACTGCGTAAGTTGTTTGTCCTCCGGCTCTAGATCGACATTCGGAATTACGTTACGACGAAGGCCAAAGAACCAGATCCATAGCTCCTTTGTGGGCCATAATCCGGCATAGCCTTCGATCGTGGAGACGAAAGCAGAGAGAGATGTGATGGCATTGGCAGGAAGGTGGTGCGGCTGGAGTTCGTAGGTGTTCAACCAATCATGGAAAAAATCGCTAACTGGCAAACCAAATCCCCGCTGGAAGTGTGACAGAAGCACCACAAACTCACCCGGATTGGGTGAGGGGGCGAGTTCGGTGGAGGCGAGGCGCACAGTGACGCCTGCGGGGATGCGCCTGGTGCGGTAGAGCCAATCCAGGTCATCCTGACAGACCCAGGATCCAGCCCACGCATCGCGTTCCGCCGACGCAGCGTCTTCCTCCATCTCCTGCTCGGCGACGGCAAGCTCTTCTTTTGTCATCTCGAGTTTGTTGCCCTCACTAGCGCTAGCGGCGGTGGGAGGCAGCGACCTAGACTGACAGCGACCCGTGGCGGAGGAGGTGCATAGCAGCGGCGGCGACGCAGGTGCGTGTGGAAGCAGTGCGGCGGCGGCGCTGCTACTCAGATGCGGTGGCGGCGACGCTGTCGCAGGAGAAGACGAAGAAGAGGAACTAGAGGCAGAGGGGCGTGGAAGTAGGAAAAGACCCAAGGGGCACACCCCTCCCTTATTTAACCACTCCAACGAGGAGGTAGTGGGATCGCGTTATGCGGATATGCCAGACGGTGTGGCCATGTATAAACCAGATGGACCAATCAGCGAAGAGCCGCACGGAGGACCACAGGGTGTAGCAGATCCAATGACGCGACACATTGATGCAGTTAACGAGGAGGCAGGCCAGACGTGACGTGCGCTACAGTGATAACTGACAATTACTGCAGCGGTTACTGTGGCTGGCCCTTAAAATGAGGCAACCTAATGATTAGCCTCCACGTGGGGAAGCGTACGAGAGAAGGAAAGATAACCCGGATGAGATTATGGTAACCCGGCCAGCAAGTAAAAACTTGAAACGTGCCAAGGGAAAGTAAACCCATGAGATCCGAGATAAGAGGTAACTCGGAGAAGGAGCACAAAGCTCGGTGAAATTGAACCTGCTGTGGCCTTAGCGGCAAAGGCAACTAATACCGCACCAGCTTTGGGGACTAATGTTGGGGGGATACCCCGGGTAGGGTCACGCCGGGGTATAAAGGCTGAGTTAGCCGAGCTACGGCAAGGTCAAAGCGAATGCTGGCCGAGTTACCTCAAGGCAGGCCGAATCTCGGGGTAACCCGGACCAGGGGATGTCCACCTAACAGAGTCTCATCCGACTTAAGCCATAAGTCGGATAGATGAATCTAACGTGTATGCAGGAACAGGTGTGACTAGATCAACTACGATCCGGGTCATAGCAAGCTTCTAGGAGAAGGAAGGTATCTCGCTGGTCAAAAGTAGCCCCAGTACGCACAGCATGAGCGAAGCGCATAGGGGCAGGACCACCAAGGCGTGGCCGACAGAGGTGACGACGCTGATGTCGGCTGACGCAGACGCCGCAGAGGCTCACGTAGCCTCTGCATGGATGACGCGGGGGAAAAGCAACCCGGTCGGCTTACTATTTTGGGAGGAGGCATATTCCCTGGAATATGCCTCCACATATGCCCTAAATGGAGACCTAGTCACTCCTATATAAGGGGGGCTAGGTCCTCTGTAGAAGGGGTTGGTCTCAATTGGGTTGAGCTGTACTGGATTGATCTCTATAGACTAGTTTTACTTGGTTCCTGAGGGCCAGCTAGCGGTGAGAGTAAGAGAGTACCTCCTTCCTCCTCTCTCCAATACAGCTCGAGGAGCACTTGTAATCTGTGAAGTGAATCAAATACAAACCTTCCGTGCAAGGAATCACCTCACTATCCCTCCCTGGATCCCCCTAGTGCAATTAGTCCCCACCTTTAGCCTATCCATGGCATCTGCCGTGACACCACCACGACACTGTGCATGAATCAAAGCACAAAATCTTGCCCATGCTTTGGGCAATATCTCTTCTTCTCCCTGTTTAAAATCAAAAAGTTCCTGCAAAATAGCATGTCTAGCAGTAGGAGGAAAATAGTTCTGCAGGAAAGTACTAATCAAGCAATCAGGGCTATCAATAGATCCAAGAGGTAAATTACTAAACCAAGTTTTAGCTTCTCCTTTCAGTGAAAAGGGGAAAATCTTAGCAACAAAGTAAGTACGCATCTTAATATCATCAGAAAACAAGCCACTCATGGTAGAAAGTTCATTCATATGTGCTACCGCACTTCCATTCTTAGTCCCACAAAAAGGTTCTTTCTCAACAATAGCTACGTAAGATAGATCGAGAGAGAAATCATAATATTTATCTATAATGTTTATGGGAGAAGCAACAAACTTAGCAATAGGAGATAATTTGGGTCTAATAGTACGCCTCTCAAGGAGAATCTTAGCAGCACTCCTATCATGGGTGTTTTTACATTCTTTAATAAATTCATCGGTCATCTCAACATAACCATCTTCAATATCATAAATTTCACCAGACTCAGGTGAACTAACAGGTGGAGTAGTTGTTGGAAATATGCCCTAGAGACAAATAGTAGTAAGGACTATTATCATATTTCATATAGTTTATGATTAAGTTTTATATCATGCTATAACTGTATTGAGTGGAAACATCAATACACGTGTGATATACAAACAAACCAGGGGTTCCTAGTGAAACTCTAGTCATTGGTTCATTGGTCAACAGATGATCATGTTTCCTGATCATGTGGCATTTATGCCAGTTGGAAATGAGGTGAACCAATACCCAACCTAAAATCGTGATTCGATCATGTCACGAAGTTCAAGTTACAATGATTAGAAAAGGACCCTCGTAGACTATTCCTTAGACCATGAGACTATATCAATCACTATCTCTCGAGAGTGCTTAGATAGCATCAAACGCCATCTGGTAAAACGGTGGTTATAAAGGTGTGTTCAGGTATTCGGAGGAAACCGTAGAGGCAATATATGTCAAGAGCGGGATTTGTCCATCCATGTGACGGGAAGATACTCAAGGGCCCACTCGGAGAAGTTGTATCCAATAGCTACACAGCGTGTGATTAGATCACGAGGATATCACTTGTCGGAACGAGTCAAGTAGCATTATTCAGTAACGAGATTGAACACGACATGGTGATGTCATTGATCAGATCTCGGGAAATGCAATTATCGAGTGACAAAGGGAATAAGACACGACTGTCCCGGTTCAAACAACGAAAGATCTTCGTGGAACGCATAGGGGTCAGATGGCCATCTAGGTCCCTCTGTTGATCATTGGTGCGGGAGTGTCCCGACCATGTCTGGAGTGTTCCCGAACCATGGGGTATCACGCTTAAGGGCTTGATTATGCTTAGAGAGCATTTATAGGATCGGTAGAATCACCGAAGAAAAGAAGGGAGAAAACCGGAAGGGTTTCGGTAAGTCCGGAGGATGTCTAGAGTGGAGGTGGAAGGTGTTCCATGGCCAGAGAGATTAGATAATATGTGAATGAATGTTAAATGTTAAATGTTGATTTAATCATTTATTCATAATTATTTAATAAAGAGAAAATCAATTAAAGGTCAAAAAGGCTTAATGGGCCAATTCCGGAGGGAGAGGGCCCATTAGGGAAAAGGAGAGAGGGAGAGGGGCCAAAGAGGGAGGCCGGCTAGGCCTAGCCCCCCCACGGGGCCCACTAGGTGGCCGGCGGCCACCTCCTCCCCCTCCTCTCCTTTAGTCCCACCCCGGGACTTGAGGGGAGGTAGTACCTCCCCCCCCTATATAAAGTGGGGTATTTGCCCTAGAAAAATACACCCAATAATCAATAAAGGTCTCCCCACTTTTGGGAGGACCTCCAATTGATATTTTCTCTCTCCCGCTCTCTCTCTCTCTCGTGACCGTGGTCCCAAGTCTAGACTGCGCGAGCGAGAGACATCTTCACCGCGGAGCGCCGTCGCGCTGTGGGATTCGGATCCGGGAGCTCTACTTCCGCAACTGCTGTTGGATCGGGGAAGCGGGAGTCATCGTCAGGCACCGGACGTGTGTAACTCCCCGCGAGGTGTCGCACTTGAGGCACTCAAGTCATTGGATCCAGAAGGAGTGCAATGACTTCATCACGACCTTGAGGTTGGCTTCGGCTCGTCTACATCAACCACGCTCTCCTGAGCGTTGACAACGCTTTTCGGTCTTCAAGGGTAAGTTTGCGAAAAGCCCCTCCTGTTACTGTATTACTAATAGATAGGTCCTGGCAGCTTCAGGGGTTCAGGGGCGTAGAGTAAAATTTATTGTTTTTATGCGCGGAACCCCTACAGTGGTATCAGAGCTAGATCTATGCGTAGTAATGCTAGTACGGGTAGAACACACGAGATGTAGCGTGTGGGCGTTGATCTTTTAGTTGTTAACCTCCCACGTGTACTTGTGTATACCGCAGTAATGCTTGATGAAGTGGCCCCCAACCGACTTTACGCGTTCATTCGCGAGACTGGTCCACGCTTGACATACGGCTTGTACCGTATAAAGTGGCTTAGGGGGGTGTCTGTCTCTCTCACATTAGTTGGTATACCATTTGCAATGGATGGCCCCGAAAGGGGTGTAATATAGACAACTACATGATCAGCGTTGTGCTGAAAGTTCATAGATAAGAACGGTTCTTGTGCGAAAGCCCATTCAGCCACGTAAAACATGCAAAGATAAAGTAGAGGCGTCTAACTTTGTTTTGCAGGGGGGCGTTGCTTTGTGATATGGTTGTGTCAAAGGTAAAGTAATTACCTTTTGTTGCATAGTAGTAGATAGTCACGGTAATGACAAGTACCATGCTGGAATGACACCGGTACCCTGGTGTCTACGGCGCCAGAACCCTGGCGCCGGAACCCGGTGACGGCGGATGGAGATCACGACGTGAAGGACCATATCACATAGCATTTACATTCAATGTTATTGTTTGTATGTCTTATTGTGTGCCAGTATTAGATACTCGACGGTAGCCTAATAAGATGATCCCTATTAAAATTACCAACGATTGTGTTCCCCCTTAGTGTGCACCACCAAGAAAGTTCTTCGATATGAGGTGATCCAGGGTTACAGGCCTGGGTGTCATACATATCTATGTTCGCATACAGTGGGTGTAAGCCATGTTGCACAGCGAATACACTAAGGTTGAGTTGGCGAGCCTAGCACGCTAGAGAAGCATGGCCTCATAACACGGATGGTCGAAAGATCGAGCATGAGTCACATGAATGATGTGACCGACGTTTTGCGTCCACCCTTAAACCCACATTGATGGCCGTGACGATCGGGGGAGATGTGGCTGATAGGGGTCGTGCTATCACTAGGAACCCTCACTAGGGAAAGGTGTTTCTGAGTGGAGTTATTATTAACTCATTTAATTATAAACTTAGTCTAAATTCCCTTTTGCAATTATAAATGTAGATGGGCTCTTTCGTGTTGATAATTGAATGGTTAGAAGGAGAGAAGCTCAGATTAGATGGATCGAACTTCTCCATTTGGGTTGCTAGTCTCCATGTTCTCCTTAGCGAGAACGACATGGTCGACTACATACTCGACGGGATGGATTTGGATCCATCCACAGACCTTGAGACCCCAGAGGAGCAGAAAGACTGCTATCTCCGTCGGGAGATGGCCTCCTATATTTCAGTTGTGATGCGTTTCAGAATGGTGGACAAGCTGTGGCCTTTCGTGGGTGATGTCAACCCTCGTTCGGTGATGCTGCAGCTTAGGACACAATTCGTGGATCAGACACGCAATTGGGAGCATGAGTTGATGGGAGACTTCCTCTCCATTAAGATGGAGGAGAACTCGTCACTGGACAGCCACTTGCAGCACATGCATGATGTGTACATGAGGCCAGCATACTTCCTGGACGTCTGGATTACAGGCTCTTTCACAAATGCTGCTATGCTGCGGTCGCTGCCACCAAGCTACCAAACACAAGTTAAGAGTTGCGTAATAAGGGGCGACACAGAAATGGAGTTCCACAGGTTCATGACAATCTTAGGAATGTGTTGGTTGAACCAGATGTCGCTCAGGTCGTCAACGACAAAGGTATATATTTGATATACGGTTTTATAAATGTTATAATCTTGCAAACACATTTGCAGTGTTAAGTATATCTAATACTTGTTCTGTTTTGGTGAAAACAGGTCCTTCTGCATGAGAGGTGCTTGCTGGAGAGGAGGTGACGTTGCGTGTTGATGGCGAGCATGATGATGACGGCCAACGACACTCTCCCTCGACATTTATCATTTAGTTTGTGTTTTAGGATGATTATTGTAATCAAGAGATTATGAACTTCTTTAGTGTGTCTCACAATTCGTGAGACGGTTATTCATATGAGTTTGTAACAAACAGTTGTTCTTCTTTTATGAGTGATTTCTATTCGTGTTCATATCTTGTTTGATCATGTGTGAATTATCCTTGTTGTTTGAAACTAATTGATAATGCATGAACATTTGTGAAACATTAAAATGCCTTGTTTAAAATACCCAACTGAATGATATTTCATTAATGGATGAAACCATTGTTTAAATTCGAAGTTATTAGATAATATGTGAAAGTCATTCGATTTCTTATCACATATAAATCATGCCTAAGTTCGGCTAAATAACTTAAACACCATGTATTACTTGAATACAAAGTGTTTGAAGAATTGTTAAAAGTAAATACATATTCGATGTATTGGAGTTTAACATCAATGGTAATTATCATTAAATGATTGTTTAAATGTGTAAAGTAGTTTACCAAAGCAAACATGAATATGAAACTATTTGATTTGATCAAAGTGTTTCATCAATAAAAGGGTATATATATAAAAGAGAATCCAATTGCTATGATTTGATCAATAGTAATGAAATTCGACTTTATAAGAATGGCATAAAAGAAATTGTGAAATGCAAAGTGTTTTGAAATGTCAAAATGCAAAGCATCACAATGTGATATTAGATATCAAAGGGGGTTGAATAGAAGGCACCAAATAAATCGTTGTAGTGTATACGTAGAGACCATTAGTTTAGAAATAGTTAGCACTCAATTAGAATTGGTGAACCATTTGAATTCGTGAAAGTTTTGGCGTTATTCGATATAACCAAAACAATAGCGAATAAGTCCTTATAGTGTATTCATTGGAAACTTCAAATACGAAATCTATAGCTGAAACCAAAAGGAAAGCAAAACTTGTATTGCTTGGATTTTGGTACATTCTTGAGAAAGCTCACTTTTAGTGATGTTTCTCAATTATGAAGCAAATGGAAATTAGTGTAAAACACGATGAGGATTCAAAACCCTGCATCAGAGTGTTGAGAAGCGCAACAGACAAAGTTCCTGAATGATTCTCTTCACAGAAGGAAAGAATCAATGATTTTGATCATTGTGTTTTTCCCTCCACTATTGTTTTTCACTACATAAAGTAGGATTCAAAATGTAAATCCATATCTTGTATGGAGACATTTGTGAACCACTTGTCATGATTTTTGAAATGTGACATACCTACGAACTACTAAGGAAATAATGGTAAACTAAATTATGAGAAGTCCTAGAAGCAAAATTCCCTTGAGATTAGAAAGCAATTCGTTGCTGAATCTCACAAGTAAAAGGAGTTACTTGAATTTTCCCAAATGACTGCAAAGGCATAGTAGGAAAAGGGGTAAATGACTAAAGCACAATTTGGCAAGTATTGGACAAATTCAAATGAATTTGATTCATGTGTGCGAAATGTCTAGTGGATTTAAAACTAGTAATAGTACTGGTATCTCATAATAAATCTCCAAGTTTGATATTTGATCAAAGGATTTTGAAGTTATTCAAAAATAGTAAGGAGATATGCAATTTGCATAAAATTGAGTGGGAGCTATATAAGTCTTCCTAAAACAATATGTGATTGGCATATTTTTAAGTGGGAGCAATATAAGACTCGAATTCAAATATGTAGGAACATATTTTGAGTGGGAGCTTATAGGAGTAATTCTTAAGTAAGTTAAGAATGAAAGCGCAAATACTTATGAATAATAATTTATAAGATGAAGAAGTTAATAATAAGTGTATTATGATATTATGTAGTATTCCTTAAAGGATTCTGAAAGCTGTTTCGGAATAGAAGTTAATTGAGGAACCAGTCCTTAATAACTCGAATTAGGAATAGCATTAAGTTTAACATCAATGGTTGAAAGAAAGAAAGGATGATCATCATCCACGATGTTAAGACATAGGTTCTATCTTAGAAAACCATGATGATAACTTAGCATAATATGTGATCCAAATAAGGAACGTTTGAAAGTGATCAAGTTCGAATCACAGAACGTTGAGCTAAGTCTTGTCCGCAGTGTCTAAGTAGAGAACTATAGACATGTTTTCCAAATCCATAAAGGATAACATATCTTAAAACATAAAGAATTATGTTATAAGGAAATATGTTGGAAACTCCTGTAGATACCAATTAAAGTCAAATACGAAGCGAGGTGAACAAAAACATCGAAAGTTGCACCGAGTGCACTAGTGTTTCAATGAATACATTTATAATAATAGATAAGGGTACCATCTAAAGTGTTGTATAATGTTATGGCGGGGCTAATTCGCTTTTAACGTAGAATGATGTGTCCTAGGGCACAGTGGCCATGAGAAAGCCCTCGAGGTTGACCTAACATCACTGTAGGCTCCTGGAATCAGGCCTTGTTCTGCTGCCATAGCGACGATGCATTCACACAGATGCTATCATGTGATGATAAAGTATTGATGTCAATCAAGGTGACATTAGTAAGTTGCAAAGGATTTGGGACTGTAAAGTACAGACCCAAGACTCAACCTCTTCCATGAGCAAGCATGTTCAACGTACCGGATACTTGGTACCAATAATTAAGAACAAATGTAGCTAGTGTATTTGTACTCTAGTGCAAGTGGGAGACGGTTGGAAATATGCCCTAGAGACAAATAGTAGTAAGGACTATTATCATATTTCATATAGTTTATGATTAAGTTTTATATCATGCTATAACTGTATTGAGTGGAAACATCAATACACGTGTGATATACAAACAACCAGGGGTTCCCAGTGAAACTCTAGTCACTGGTTCATTGGTCAACAGATGATCATGTTTCCTGATCATGTGGCATTTATGCCAGTTGGAAATGAGGTCATCTCATTCTGAGAATGAGATGATGAACCAATACCCAACCTAAACATCGTGATTCGATCATGTCACGAAGTTCAAGTTACGATGATTAGAAAAGGACCCTCGTAGACTATTCCTTAGACCGTGATACTATATCAATCACCGTCTCCCGAGAGTGCTTAGATAGCATCAAACGCCATCTGGTAAAACGGTGGTTATAAAGGTGTGTTCAGGTATTCGGAGGAAACCGTAGAGGAAATATATGTCAAGGGCGGGATTTGTCCGTCCATGTGACGGGAAGATACTCAAGGACCCACTCGGAGAAGTTATATCCAATAGCTGCGCAGCGTGTGATTAGATCACAGGGATATCACTTGTCGGAACGAGTCAAGTAGCATTGTTTAGTAACGAGATTGAACACGACATGGTGATGTCATTGATCAGATCTCGGGCAATGCAAGTATCGAGTGACAAAGGGAATAAGACACGACTGTTCCGATTCAAACGATGAAAGATCTTCATGGAACGCACAGGGGTCACATGGCCATCCAGGTCCCTCTGTTGATCATTGGTGCGGGAGTGTCCCGACCATGTCTGGAGTGTTCCCGAACCGTGGGGTATCACGCTTAAGGGCTTGATGATGCTTAGAGAGCATTTATAGGATCGGTAGAATCACCGAAGAAAAGAAGGGAGAAAACTGGAAAAGGGTTTCGGTAAGTCCGGAGGATGTCCAGAGTGGAGGTGGAAGGTGTTCCATGGCCACGGAGATTAGATAATATGTGAATGAATGTTAAATGTTGATTTAATCATTTATTCATAATTATTTAATAAAGAGAAAATCAATTAAAGGTCAAAAAGGCTTAATGGGCCAATTCCGGAGGGAGAGGGCCCATTAGGGAAAAAGAGAGAGGGAGAGGGGCCAAAGGGGGAGGCCGGCTGGGCCTAGCCCCCCCTCGCGGGGCCCACTAGGTGGCCAACGGCCACCTCTTCCCCTCCTCTCCTTTAGTCCCACACCGGGACTTGAGGGGAGGTAGTACCTCCCCTCCCCTTATATAAAGTGGGGTATTTGGCCTAGAAAAATACACCCAATAATCAATAAAGGTCTCCCCACTTTTGGGAGGACCTCCAATTGATATTTTCTCTCTCCCCCTCTCTCTCTCGTGACCGTGGTCCCAAGTCTGGACTGCACGAGCGAGAGACATCTTCACCGTGGAGCATCGTTGCGCTGCGGGATTCGGATCCAGGAGCTCTACTTCTGCAACTGCTGCTGGATCGGGGAAGCGGGAGTCATCGTCAGGGACCGGACGTGTGTAACTCCCCGCGAGGTGTCGCACTTGAGGCACTCAAGTCGTTGGAGCCAGAAGGAGCGCAAGGACTTCATCACGACCTTGAGGTCGGCTTTGGCTCGTCTACATCAACCACGCTCTCCTGAGAGTTGACAACACTTTTCGGTCTTCAAGGGTAAGTTCGTGAAAAGCCCCTCACATTACTGTATTACTAATAGATAGGTCCTGGCAGCTTCAGGGGTTCAGAGGCATAGAGTAAAATTTATTGTTTTTATGCGCGGAACCCCTACAGTAGTGTCTTCATTAGGATTTTCAGTATTTCTAGCTATAGTTCCAGCAATCGTAGCATCTAGGAAAGGACCTAATGAACCACTCTTATCAATCAAAGTAGAAGCAACATTATAAGCATCAGAAGTTTCAGATTCAGCAGTAGTAGCAGTTTTTGTAGCATATGTATGTGGTGGTGTAACGAGCTTACTCATAACAGATGGTGAATCAAGAGCAATAGAGGTGTTCAGAACCATACCTCTTCTTGTAGTGGATGGTAACATAGGAACCTTGCCATCACGAGACTTACCCATGATGGATGGATAGCAGCAAACAATAGAGAATCCAAGTGAACTTGATAAATAAAGCTATCCTCCCCGGCAACGGCGCCAGAAAATAGTCTTGATGACCCACAAGTATAGGGGGTGTATCGCAGTATTTTCGAGGGAAGTGAAACCCAATTTATTGATTCGACACAAGGGGAGCCAAATAATATTTATAAGACTTAACAACTGAGTTGTCAATTCAGCTGCACCTGGAAACAATCTTGATCACAACAGTTTATCAGTAGCAACAGTTTTGTAGTAGGAATAGTAAAGTAGCAGTAGTAGTAAAGTAAAGATAGCAGTAACAATAGCAGTAAACAATAGGATTCGAGTGCGGTAGGCATAGGGATGGATGGACGGGCGTTGTCGTTGTATTGGGAACGGTAGTACCTAAAAAGGTTAGAAAGAGGTGTGGGGACTAGCAGGAAAGCTATCGACGGCGTCTGCAGGCGAGATTGGATACAAGCGAGCGTAGCGGGATGCAAGAAGTACCTAGGTTCGGGGCCCTCGTGGTGAGGTAAAGCCCCTACTCCTGCCTGATCTGACTATGTGGAATATACGAGCTACAAGTGCTCCTCTTGCTGTATCCTTTAGCTACTGCCTTAAATGAACTGAGACCAACCCTTTCTACTGAGGCCCTCCCTCTCCTTATATAGGAAGAGAGGCAAGGGTCTCACTGGCTAGTCCGACTGGCGGGCCCCACAGGCGGGTCCTAGCCGGCTAGTCATCTACAGTACCCGGCATGGTATGTCACATCGGTGTGTGAGCGGTATGGCTGTCGTAGGCACAGTGGACGCCGTGCGAGCCCGTCGTCAGCACAGGCCACTGTTCCCGCGTCAGCCACGCCAAGTCTTCGGTATGGGCGGGTGGTTGCCCGTCTTGTCGTCGTACAGGGCGTACCATGCACTGATACGCACGTCGTCCTGTCCCTCTGATTGGATCCAGCTACGTTGTTGTATCCGGCTACCTCTTCAGGGTCCGGCTACCGGGTGGTAGCCGGTCCCTCCTGCCCTGTCCGGCTGCATCTGGTCAGCCGGCCGAGACCGACTGTCCTGTTTCTTACTCGGGTGGGGTATCCGGGGATCATCCCCCTGACACTAGCCCCCGAGCGCGTGTGGATTCCGCCCTTGGGCGAAATGCGCACGCGCTCACTTCTGCTTTTCGAATTTTGATCCGGCTGAGCCTG
This sequence comes from Avena sativa, assembly GCA_916181665.1. Taxonomy (NCBI): domain Eukaryota; kingdom Viridiplantae; phylum Streptophyta; class Magnoliopsida; order Poales; family Poaceae; genus Avena; species Avena sativa. The sequence continues at coordinate 427,818,526 of OV702290.1, forward strand.
ACGGTTGCGCTACCCGTGACGTCAGTGCTGACGCCGGCCATGCGCGCACGCGCCATCATTGCTCTGCGGCGGGCAGCGTAACATCCCGTCGTGCGTCGCCTCGGGGAACTGCTTGCCCGGCGCCTTGGTTTCCGTCCCAGGATCTTCTGCGCATCCCGCCCCGGCACACAGGATCTAGGCGGCGGTTGGGATGTGGGTCGCCCGGATGCGCGCCACGTGAACCCGCCGACGGTTGCCCTTCCGGTCCTTTAAAGGGATGCCGCGGGGGAGACAGTTCTTTTCCTTCGCTCCCCCGCTGCAATCTTTCCCTCCTTCTCGCATGCCGCTGCTCCTGTGCTCTTGCCCTCTGCGCCGCCCGCTCGCCGCCGTCAACGCTACGGGCCACAGTCACTCCTCCGCTGCCGCTCCTCCTCAGCCGAAAATGGCAGCTGACCGCGAAGCCTGGTGCAGCTCCTCCGTCACCGAGGATCAGATTGCGAAGTACCGCGCGACCCGCGTCCTCCCGCCTGCGGAGGAGGTGGCGGTGCGGTTGGCGCCGGTGGGGGAAGAGTTGCCGCATCCGGCGGAGGGGGAGCGCGTTATTTTCCTCTCGCATCTGGCGCGCGGGTTTGCGCTACCGCTCCACCCCTTCTTCCTCATGTTTCTGGCCTTCTTCGACCTCCGCCTCCACCACCTTGGCGCCAATGCCATCAGAACACTGGCGCACTTCATGGCGTTCTGCGAGAGCTACCTCGGGATCCAACCGGATCTCGGGCTCTTCTGTCGGCTCTTTCGAGTTCGTCCGTAGGTCCAGTACATGAAGGGCCCGCTAGTCGTCTGCGGCGGCGCCTCCATATACTCCCGCTCCCAATCTGGCTACCCGAAGTTACTGCTCCAGGACACGGTACGGCTGTGGCAGCAGTCGTACTTTTATGTCAAGAACGTCACCGGCGTCGACTGGATAAACCTGCCGGCCTTGCAAGATGTCGAGTCCAGCCGGCAAAACTGGGACTTGAAGGTCTACGGCGACAAGGCAGAGACGGACGCGATGCTGGCACGCATGCGCTCCCTTGTCACCTGCCAGCTAACCGGTCGGGACATCACCCTTAGCTGGATGTCCCGGCTAATGATGCCGCTCCAGCAGCGGGCACACAAGATGTGCTTCTACTCCGGCCGGCTGGACCTGACCCGGCTATCGCGCTACGATCCCTGCTACCACAACTTGAAGGAGTGGTTGTGGACGATCAGCAAAGAGCGGCTGCCGGAGAACTGGAAGTTCAGCCTGGCGCCCTACAGCCGGGAGAACCGCGTGCCCCGGGTAAGTTCATGTAGCCGGAATTTTTGCTTATTCCCTCTATTATTTCCTTGTTCTGTCTGGCTGACCCCTTTTGCGTTTGCCAGATCTTCCCCTGCATCCTTCGCGAGGAGGGCGACGCTCCTCTCGAGGTGTTTGCGCCGGACTTGCCCGAGCCGCGCGCTCGGCGATCCGGCGAGGAATCAGATGGGGACGGTGATGCCTTCCCCAGCCGGAACGACGAGCCGGACGCTGCCCCGCACACGGTGGTGCACGAGGAGGAGGATGCCGGCCCGACCACGGAGCCGGCGACGCGCGCCGCAGCGGACGGCGAAGCAGGCGGGAGCGGCTCCGGCCATTCCGGCTCCCGCCGGCCTGCGGCAGAGGAGCCGGCTCTGAAGAGGGGCCGGACTAGCGCGCTGCCGCCAAGCCGGCTTGGCCGAAAGAAAGGGCCTCCCCCGGTTGTGCCGGGGTACGTTTTTCTCCCTCCCTCCTCTTGGTGCTTTCTGTTTGTTTTTCCTTGTCCTTGTTTTTCTGACTTTAGCTTGTTTTGCTCTTGTCTTCCTCTTTCTCTTTAGCGCACTGGTTTCTTTCGGCGCCGCGAGCCCGGCTCGGACGCCAGCCGGGTCACCGCCTTGCGCCCCGACTGATCCAACCGGCGCCTCCCCTTCCTCTGAGGCGCAACCTCCTTCTCCTCCTCAAGCCGAGCCGGCTGCCCCCTCCCAGCCGGAGGGTCCCCAGCCGGAAGCGACTCGCTCCCAGCCGGAAGGTTCCTCCGCGGGCGCGCGAGGGGCTACTGGCAAGGTGCTTGTCGTAGTTGGCGACGACGACTCCGACGAGGCGCTGGAGGAGGAGTGGCAGACAGCGGTGCCGCCGCCGCGAAGGAGTCCTTGGCCGTCAACGCCGTGGACGACGACACTTCTTCCGCTGCTTCGCTGTCGGATCTTGCCGCCACGCTCGAGCTGGCGGTGAAGGAGATCCGGCTGCTTGAGGCCACAGCCGGTGGGAACCGGACGCTAGAGCAGAAGCTTGCTGCAGCCAACGGGACCTCCCAGAGTAAGTCTGCCTCATCCGTCTGTTTTTTAATAGTCGGCTTCGTTGCAGCTGTCCTCGTGTGCACCCAGCGCGAGATCGATCGCTTGAAGAAAGCGAACGACCGGCTGAGCAGGTCCAACTCCACGCTGCGCTTGTAGAACAAGGACTGGCACGCGCGAGTAGACGGCTTGGAGGCTACCGTCAAGGAGCGCGACGCCTCGCTCGCTAGCCGGGCCGAAGCTTTCTCCCTTCTCGAGGCCTAGAACAAGGACCAAGAGAAGGAGATAAAACGGCTAGCGGTCAAGGAGAAGGCGCTGGTGGAGGAGCTGATGCAAGTTGGCCACACTACCAAAGGTGAGTTTTTTCTTTCGTCTTCTTTTCTTTCCGGATCCGGTAGCCGGATTTGACTCCTCTTTTCTGACAGCCTTTTACCCCGGAATAGACCTGCTGGCCTACAACCGGCTGTAGGAGAACTGGCCGGGAGCACAGCCGACGGCTCAGGAGCTCGTCGTTCTTCTTGGCGAGGAGGCCGTGAAGCTTCGTCAGGCGGCGCGGGACATCTTCTCCTTTATGTGGCCGGAGGCTCCGGTTCCGGAGACGATGGCGCAGCTGGCGGCGAAGGTGGGGGAGGTGCCGGCTGCGGTGGACCGGCTGCGGGATCTGGCGGCACGAGGCGGAGCGGAGATGGCCTTGGCGCTGATGCTTTCCTGGTACAAGGATGCTCGCGTCGAGAAGATCGACGGGGGCTTCCCCGCCGGAGCCGATCTTGCCGCCGTCCGCCAAGCCCATCCGGAGCTTTGTGGGTTCGCCATCAAGATCGCCGACTACGTGGATCCGGACAAGGTGCTCACCGACTCGGAGTCCCCCGACACTCCGGATGCGGAGTCCTCGGTGCCGCCGTCTGCCAGCGCCGGAGCCGGAACAAGCACTGCGGCTCCGCCCCCGCCTCCAGCATCTGCCAGCCAGGAGTGTCCCCACGGCAAAGGCCCTGCCGTTTAGCTGTTGCCCCGGGATGTCGGGTGTATTTGTCTTGTTCTAGATTATCGTAAAACTTGTCTGTCTGTACCGGCTATCTTTGATGCCGGGTAACTCTCGGGAGCTTCGTCTCCCTTTTGCTTGTTAATATTGAATTCTTGGGTCTTTCTTTATTTGTGTCTTGACTTTTCCTTTGATATCTTTGCCAGCTCACTTCGCCTGGCTGACCTAGCCCGGCTACACACTTTTAGCCGGATGAACTACACCTCCAGTGGGAGCGTGCCAGCGCACCCACTGGGTGTAGCCCCCGAGATTCGGAGTAGCTGGCGTAGCCAGGTGCTTCGAATCTTCCTTGTTCTTCCCCGTTCTTCTAACTTACCCGACTGACCTCGCCCTAGTCGGCTGCTTTCCCCGGCTAGATGCCCTCAGCCGGGGGAACCATCATTCTAGTGGGGGCGCGCGAGCGCACCCACTGGGTGTAGCCCCCGAGATTCGGAGTAGCTGGCGTAGCTAGGTGCTTCGAATCTTTCTTGTCTTTTATTGCTCCCGCCCTTGCCCTCACCTGGGCTCCGAACTGCCGGCTAAACGCCCTTAGTCGGTCAGGAACTACAAGATTCCACTGGGGGCGCGCGAGTGCACCCAGTGGGTGTAGCCCCCGAGATTCGGAGCGCTTGATGAAGGCAAGGGCTTCGAATCTTCTTTCCTTCTCCTGACTTCCGACTCGAAGTAGTCGGACAAGAACGCACATATGCATACACATACATCTTTATAGGTTAATAGGTTAGTCCGTCAAATCGTAGCCGGGAAATGGCTTGTTTTTTTTAAAAAACTGGCTTGCTCCTTTCTAGGCACTTAATCGCTTTCTCGTGTGTTCTGCTGTTTTTGCTGCGTCCTTGCCGGACAGCTGGGTTGCGGTCTGCAGCCGGAATCGAAGGGAGCTGACAGTACATTACGCACGGTACTAGCGGCTTAGCGGCTGTATTGGTTTGAGCTAGTTGCGGGGCCGGGACGCCCGAGCTGTCACGCTTCTTCCCCGTTTTTCATGTGGGATGCCTCAGGATTTTGCTCTTGCTAGCCGGACAGCCGGGTTGTAGTCTGTAGCTGAGACGAAGAGTGGGCCTCTGACATCATCGCACACTACTAAGCCGGTTAGTTGCCTTAACAGGCCAGGCCAGTCGGCGAGCCCCCGGGTAGGGGTAGCCGGAGCCGGAAAATTTTAATCGGAGAACAGGTACGCATACATTTCCAGAAGGAGCCCCCGAGATTCTCGTGGGAGTCCGCATTTTCATTTATGAGGTTTTCGGGATACATACACTGTTTGGCGACTAGGTGTAAAACGGGCGCAGCAGGGCCGCGTTCCAAGGGCGTTCGGTCTCCTCGTCCGATTTGTCCATCTTGTTCTTGCGCGGCTGCTGCGCGTCGATGAGGTAGTAAGAGTCGTTGGGAAGCGCCCGACTGATGATGAAGGGGCCCTCCCAGGGTGGTGATAGCTTGTGCATGCCCTTCGTGTCTTGCACCAAACGGAGAACTAGGTCACCCTCGCGGAATGCGACTAGGCGAATCCGGCTGGCATGGTAGCGGCATAGTCGCTGCTGGTACAGGGCGGATCTAGACAGGGCCAGCTCGCGGGCCTCCTCCAGGAGATCTACCCCGTCCTCCTGCGCCTCCTTGTTGGCCTGCTCGTCGTAGAGGAGCTTGCGGGGGGAGTCAAATTCGATGTCAGCGGAGAGGACGACTTTCGATCCGTAGACCAGGAAGAACGGCGTGTAGCCGGTTGACCTATTCGGTGTGGTGCGGAGGCTCCACAGCACAGCCGGAAGTTCCTCGATCCAGCATCCGGGTGATCATTCCAATGGCTCGATGAGACGTGGTTTGATGTCGGCTAGCACCAAGCCGTTTGCTCGTTCGACCTGCCCGTTGGACTGCAGATGTGCGACGGAGGCGAGGTCTAGCCGGATGCCCTTGTTGCTGCAGAACCGGGCGAAGGCCCCCTTGGCGAAGTTCGTGCCGTTGTCGGTGATGATGCTGTTGGGGTAGCCGAAGCGGTTGATGATGTCGGTGAAGAAGGTAACAACCGTCGCCCCGTCCAGCTTCCGGATAGGCTTGGCCTTGATCCACTTTGTGAACTTGTCCACCGCTACCAGCAGGTGGGTCATTCCCACGCGAGCTCGCTTGAAGGTCCCGACCATGTCGAGGCCCCAAACCACGAAGGGCCAGGTGATCGGTATGGTCTTGAGCGCCGAGGTTGGCATGTGCCTGAGTTGCCTGAAGCGTTGGCACCCGTTGCACGCGCGGACCAGCTGCTCGGCATCCTCGAGGGCGGTGGGCCAATAGAAGCCGTGGCGAAACGCCTTGGCGACTATCGCCCTTGACGAAGCGTGGTGCCCGCACTCGCCCTGGTGGATGTCCTTGAGTAGCCGGTAGCCTGTGTCTACGTCGACACATCTTTGGAAGATACTGGATACACTGCGCTTGTATAGCTCGCCGTTTATGATGGTGTATGTATGCGCACGGCGTCGGATTTGTCTGGCCTCCACCTCGTCATCCGGGAGCTCGTTGTTGGCGATGTAGTTCATGAAGGGCTGCGCCCAGGATGGCACTTCCCGGATGACGAGGACGCTCCTGTCCTCCGGCTATCGAGTGTCGGTGGGCCGTCCGGGTGGGATGTCCGGGGCGGCAGCCCCTGAGCCACTGGGCGAGCCGGAAGCCCCCGGGTCCTGCGAGCCGGAGGGCACCGCCTGACCGGAGTTGGCACGAGTTTTCTTCTTTGGTGGCTCCGCCGGCTCCGCCTCCGTTGCCCCGGCTGCCGGGACGCTCCCCGCCCAGATGATGGAATCTGATTCCGGCGATGGGTTGATGGATGGCTTGCGTAGGTGCTCCAGGGAGACCCCCGGCGGGATGGCCTGCCTGGTGGACCCTATCTTGGAGAGCGCGTCGGCTGCCTCGTTGTTGGTGCGGGGGACGTGATGAAATTCACACCCGTCGAAGGAGGAGCTGGGCTTCTGGATGTGGAACCGGTAGAGGGCCATGTTGGCATCTCTGGCGTCCCATTCCCCGGATACTTGTTGTACCACCAGGTCCGAATCACCGAAGCACAGGATCCGGTTGATGCCGATTTCCTTGGCCAGCCGGAGCCCGTGCGCCAGTGCCTCGTATTCGGCTACGTTGTTGGAGGCCTTGAAGTGGATCTGCAACATGTACTCCAGCCGGTCTCCCTTGGGCGAGGTGAGCATGATGCCGGCTCCCAAGCCCCCGAGCATTTTCGACCCGTCGAAGTGCATCCTCCAGTGGTCCGAATCCGGTGGGAGATACTGGGTCTCGGCCCAGTCGACGAGGAAGTCCGCCATCGCCTGTGACTTGATCGTGAGCCGGGGCTCGTACTGGATGGAGTAGGCGGCGAGCTCGATGGCCCATTTGGCGATCCGTCCGGTGGCGTCCTTGTTGCCGATGATTTCCGAAACGGGTGCAGTGCACACGACCTTGATCGGGTGCTCCTGGAAGTAGTGCTTGAGCTTCTTGCATGGTAGGTATACGCCGTAGCACATCTTTTGGTAGTGGGGGTAGTTTTGCTTGGAGAGGGAGAGAACCTCGCTGAGGTAGTAGACGGGTCTCTGAACTTGCTGAGCCTTGCCTTCCTCGGGGCGCTCCACCACCAGGACGACGCTGACGACCCGGCTGGTGGCTGCTATATAGAGCAACATCGGCTCCTTGCTAGCCGGTGTGGCTAGAACCGACACTGTGGACAGCATGCGCTTGAGGTCGTGAAACGCGGTGTCGGCCTGCGAAGTCCAGGAGAACTTGTCCGTCTTTTTCGTCAGCTGGTACAACAGAAGTGCCTTCTTCCCCAGTCGGCTGACGAAACGACTGAGGGAAGCCAGGCATCCGGTGGACTTCTGGACTCCAAACAGTTTCTTGGGCGGTTGCATCCTTTCGATGGCCGCGATCTTCTCCGGATTTGCCTCGATGCCTTGCTGAGATACGAGGAAACCGAGTAGCTGGCCGGATGGTACTCCGAAGACACATTTTTCCGGGTTCAGCTTCATCTGGTACTAGCGGAGGTTGCCAAATGTTTCTTGCAGATCCTCGAGGAGGGTGCGCTTTTCCTTGGTCTTGATGACCACGTCATCCACGTAAGCGTGCATGTTTCGTCCTATCTGCGAGTGCAAGCATTTCTGCATATATCGCTGATAGGTGGCGCCTGCGTTATTTAGGCCGAAAGGCATGGTTACATAGCAGAAAGCCCCGTAGGGGGTGATAAATGATGTCTTAATCTGATCAGCCGGGTTTAGCCAGATCTGATTGTATCCGGAATAACAATCTAGAAAAGACAACAAATCACAGCCGACCGTGGAATCGATGACCTGATCGATACGAGGCAAGGCGAAGGGGTCTTTCGGGCACGCCTTGTTCAGGCTGGTGTAGTCGATACACATGCGCCAGGTCTTGTTCTTTTTCAACACCAGGACTGGGTTCGCCAGCAAGTCCGGGTGGTACACTTCCATGATGAACCCGACTGCGAGGAGTCGGGTGATCTCGTCACCGATTATCTTTCTCTTCTCTTCTGCGAACCGGCGCAGAGGTTGCTTGACCGGCTTGGCATCCGGACGCACATGAAGTGAGTGCTCGGCGAACTCCCTCGGCACACCCGGCATGTCTTTGGGAGACCATGCGAAGATGTCCCGATTCTCACGGAGGAAGTCGACGAGCGCGCCTTCCTATTTGCTGTCTAAGCCGACACCAATGGTGACGAACTTAGTCGGGTCGGAGGGGTCGAGCAGGATCCTCTTCGTCTCCTTTGCCGGCTGGAAAGCTCCTTCTCCAGCCGGTTTGCTGCTAGCCGGAATGTCCTGCTGGGCCATGGCCACATTGCGCATGATTGCGCGCTTTTCTTCGGCTATGATGAGGGCCTCTGCCAGTTTAGAACCGGCTGAGGCGCACTCCATCGATCGCCTGAAGCAGCCGGCGACGGTGATCACGCCGTGGGGTCCTGTCATCTTCGTCTTGAGGTATGCGTAGTGGGGGACGTCCATGAACTTGGCGAGGGCGGGGTGCCCGTGGAGAGCATGGTAGGAGCTCGTCAAATTTACCACCTCGAACCAGATTGGCTCGCGGCGGAAGTTCTCCTCGGTCCCGAAGATGACGTCTAGCTGGATTTTTCCCAGCGGAGCGCAGGCTGGCCCCGGTAGTACGCCGTGGAATGTCGTGGTAGTCGGGCACAGGTCGCTTTCGCGAATGCCCAGCTTCTCCAGCGAGGACTGGTAGAGGAGGTTGAGGCTGCTGCCTCCGTCAATGAGGACGCGCGAAAATCGGCAGGTACGCGCGTTGGAGACGATGAGGGGGTCGAGCACCATGGCGTAGCCCCCGGGAGTCGGCAGATGCTCCGGTTGATCTGCCCGGCTCCAGGTGATGGGGGTTTCCGACCAGTTCAGGTACTGGGGGACCGGAGAAACGATGGTGTTGACCTCCTTGGAGCGTCGCCTGCGGCTGTGCTTGTCGTCCTGCTCCGTCTCGAAGATGTGGTAGGCGGCGTGCGGCTGGGGGTAGCCGTTGTTGTTGTTGCCGCCGTTGCCGCCGTTACCAGCATCACCGGCTCCCCTAGCCGGTGGTGGGGGTCCACCCGGTGGGGGAGGCGGGAGACGAGGCTGGTTGCCCTGGTCCTTTAGCTGGCGAGTCCAGCTGCAGTTCCGGGTGGTGTGCGTAGCCGGTTTGAAGGGACCGCTATGCCACTTGCATGGGCCGTCAATCATCTGGTCGAAGGTGAGCCGGGGCTTCTGCCTTCTTGTGTCGTTAGCCGGTGCGTCGGGCGCACCCTCTACGGCATTGACCTGCCGCGCGTGGTAGCGAGGCTTCTGTTGCCTGTCCTGGCAGTCCCCGTGGAACCGGTTGTCGTTGCCGTGGCGTCTGGAGGATCCGGCTTCACCAGCCGGATTGCTCGGACGGTCACGAGCCGGCTCTGTGGGAGTCGGGCGGCCTTCCGCGTTTACTCGGAGGGGCTTCTTCATGGCGGCATCTACCGTGGCGTACTGGTCGGCAACCGTCATGAGCTCCGCCATGGTTTTCGGCTCGTCACACAGTAGCTGGTGGCGAAGCATGGTGCCCTCTCGACATCCTTCGATGAAGAAACCGATGGCCTGGCTCTCTAGGATGCCCTCGCAAGTGTTGCGGAGCTCCGTCCACTTGGCGAGGTACTCGCGGTCGGTCTCGTGGTCGCCCTGGACGCACAAGGCCAGGTCGCGCGGGCGTCCTGGGCACTTGTACGTGCCATTGAAGTTGCGGACGAAAACCTTCTCGAAATCAGGCCAGGCGTTGATGCTGTTGGGCGCGAGGCTATTGAGCCAGGTCCTTGCCGACCCGGTTAGCATGAGAGGGACGTAACACACGGTTGTGCGCTTATTCCCGTGGGCGATGCCGACTGCCGTGGCGTAGTCGGTCAACCAGTCTTCTGGCTTCATGCTGCTGTCGTACTTGGGGGTGTCCCTGGGCAGGGAGAATTTATCCAGAAATGGCTCGTTCTGGATGCGGGGTCCGAAACAGATTGGCCCGATAGAATCTTCCTCCTCCGTGACGCGTGCTTGAGCGAGCAGCTCGATGTGGTCGCGGGCATCTGGACAATCCGGGTTGGGCGCACCCACCCGGCCCGAGAGGCGGGAACCGGCTGGTCTGGGTGCTCCGGCTGGTGGGGGTGGAGGTGGCGGGTTGCTGTTGACCGTCTGCTCCTGGTGCGGCTGGCCCTGTTGCCAGAGCTGCGACGCCTGCTGCGGGTCCTAGCCGGCTGAGGGGAGGACGCCTGCTGCATGTCACGTGGTGCGTCCCTGCTGTTGGCGGGTAGCCTGCTTCCTCTGGAGTAGCTAAGGTCGTCCTGCGTCTGCCGGTTGGCGCCGGCCTGCTCGTCCGCGACGCGGAGGAGCTCCTGGACACGAGCGTGCTGGCGGGCTCGCTCCTCGCCCTCCAGGCTAGGTAGTTCTTCTGCTGCAGCTCGCGCCGCGCACAAGTTCTTGATGGGCGTGCTGTAGGTGGGCCGCATAGGGGCAGGCGCGGGATCCGGTTCTCCGTCCTTCTCCATCCTGCCGCCTAGCTCACCGCCCCGACGTCATACCTGGCCGCGCCGGCTCGGCTCTACGGTAGCCGGGGTGAGACCGTGCGCGTGGTCATACTCGCGCCTGGCGATCTCCAGCTGCTTGCGGGCTGCTGCCAGCTCCATGGCCTCCTAGAGGAGGATCTGTCTCTCCATGGTGAAGTTGGCCTCGTTCTCCTCCGGGTCGTCCCCGAGGGTAACCGGTGTCAGGAGCCGATCAATGGCATCCTCGACCGGGTTCCGAGGCTGCGAGGGAGCGGAAGTTCCGACCTCGTCCACACCTCGCTCCCGCGGCCGGCAGGGCTACGAGCTAGATTCGGCCATCATGACCTCCACGCTGCGAGGTGCAGCGGAGGTGCCGCCGCTTGAGCATGGCGGCCCCGCGACAGAGACGATTTCCCTAGGGAAACGCTCCGGGACGGTGGCGATGTAGACGGGGAGATCGCCGAATAGCAGAATGGTGCCGTTTGCCGGGAAGGAAGTTCCGGCGAAGCAGGAGGCGTTGTTGATGATGCAGTCGAACTTGCCGAGCGTGAGCACCAGGCCGGAGGCTACGCGCTCACCGGCTGAAGTGCGGGGTCCCGTGCGGAACGTGACTCCGGTCGAAGCCATTCGCCCCACGGTGGGCGCCAACTGTCGTTGTATTGGGAACGACAGTACCTAAAAAGGTTAGATAGAGGTGTGGGGACTAGCAGGAAAGCTATCGACGGTGTCCGCAGGCGAGATTGGATACGAGCGAGCGTAGCGGGACGCAAGAAGTACCCAGGTTCGGGGCCCTCATGGTGAGGTAAAGCCCCTACTCCTGCCTGATCTGACTATGTGGAATATACAAGCTACAAGTGCTCCTCTAGCTGTATCCTTTAGCTACTGCCTTAAATGAACTGAGACCAACCCTTTCTACTGAGGCCCTCCCTCTCCTTATATAGGAAGAGAGGCAAGGGTCTCACTGGCTAGTCCGACTGGCGGGCCCCACAGGCGGGTCCCAGCCGGCTAGTCATCTACAGTACCCGGCATGGTATGTCACATCGGTGTGTGAGCGGTATGGCTGTCGTAGGCACAGTGGACGCCGTGCGAGCCCGTCGTCAGCACAGGCCACTGTTCCCGCGTCAGCCACGCCAAGTCTTCCCTATGGGCGGGTGGTTGCCCGTCTTGTCGTCGTATAGGGCGTACCGTGCACTGATACGCATGTTGTCCTGTCCCTCTGATTGGATCCGGCTACGTTGTTGTATCCGGCTACCTCTTCAGGGTCCGGCTACCGGGTGGTAGCCGGTCCCTCCTGCCCTGTCCGACTGCATCTGGTCAGCCGACCGAGACCGACTGTCCTGTTTCTTACTCGGGTGGGGTATCCGGGGATCATCCCCCTAACAGGCATTGCATGGACAAGACAATTCACATAGCAATCAGAACATAGGGCAATTGCAGATAAATAAGATAAAGAATCTAACTACTAGATAATCCTAGGCATGTGTTCCATATATAGTCATACGTGCTCGTAATGAGAACTTGCACAACATCTTTTGTCCTGCCAGCCCGTTTGCAGCGGGGCCTCAAGGGAACTACTGGAAATTAAGGTGCTCCTTTTAATAGAGCACCGGAGCAAAGCATTAACACTCCGTGAACACATGTGATCCTCACATCAAAGCCATTCCCTCCGGTTATCCCGATTTCTATCACTTCGGAGCCATTGGTTCCAGACAACAACATGTGTATACAACTTGCAGGTAAGACCATAAACAATACTATCATAATGAATCAATAACATGTTCAGATCTGAAATCATGGCACTCGGGCCCTAGTGACAAGCATTAAGCATAACAAGTCGCAACAAAGTCATAAAGCACTAATAAAAGATACTAGGCACCATGCCCTAACAATCTGATGCCATTACATGAACGATCTCATCCCTACCATCCCCATAGCCTACAGCGGGGGATTACTCACTCATAGATGGGGGAAACATGGATGGTCGATGGAGAAGCCATGGTGATGATGATGGCGATGATCTCCTCCAATTCCCCGTCCCAGTAGGGTGCGAGAACGGAGTTTCTGGTGTTGTTTCGTGGAATCTGGTGGTGGCGGCAGAGCGAAACTCCTTCTGGTAAAACGTCAAACCCCCCCCAGAGTTTTTAGGTCAGAAGGCAACTTATAGGCAAAGAGGGAGACTGAGGGGCACTTTGGGGCGACCAGACCACCCCCTGGCGCGGCCTGGGCTTGCCCGCGTGGCCAGGTGGTGTGGCCTGGGCCCAGCCCCCCTCCGTCTCGTATTTTGGCTCCAGGAGTCTTCTGGTGAAATAGGATTTTTGACATATTTTCTGGGATTTTTCCTGATAGTTGATTTTCTGCACAGAAAGTAGACACCAGGGCAATTCTGCTGAAAACAACGTCAGTCTGTGTTAGTTGCATCCAAATCCCGCAAGTTTAGAGGAGAAACAATTGCAAAAGTGTTCGGGAAGTAGATACGTTTTGGACGTATCATGGATGCTACCCGCTGTCGGGGGATGGGCCTGGGCACTTTGTAGAGCCCATGTTCGTAGTACAGCTCTCGCCGGAGTCGGCGAGGTCCGTTGTGGATGTTGTGGACCAAGACATGGAGAGGCGCTCTATTGTTGCATGTGACGGAAGTGGAGACGCATCCTCGATGCGTGGATCACCCACGAGTGTGGTGTTGGGGCAAGGCATGGCGGATATGTAGGCTTCCCTCGTTGGGGCCAGGAACCGGAGAGCTGACATGATGGATGTGGATGGGTGCAATGGTGGCGGGATGGTGGGACCACCATGCTATTCTCCATCGAGTGTTTTGTCGCGTCAGATTGTGGCGGGAGGCGGTTCAGGGGAAACGATTGTCTCGACTGACATCGACCTGAAGCTGGCTAGCTTCAGGGACCACTGCCACCAGCGGAGGGTGGCGCTACTACCTCGCCCAAATCTGAGGAGGCCCCGTTGCAAGAGATCGTTGTCGTCGGTGTTGCACCATAGTAGACGTGTGGTGGGAAGGTTTGGTCATGGGACACCAATCAGGCAACAACAAAGGGCATTAATGATACAGCTGGAGATCGTGCGGGAAGGATAAGTGATCGGGGAAGAGACCCTTCAAGCCTACATCAAGTTCTTCTCCAATCCTCTAACGCAAGAGAGACTAGAAGCATGCCTTGCCTTGATCGGTTGGACCCCTGATGCGCTGTCGTGCAATGATGGTGTTGAGGCCCTTGTGGTCTAGCTTCCTGGCGTGTATCACATCGTGTTGTGGACCCCTTAGCACACCTCTTTGAGATTATGGTAGACATGCTTTCATTTCTTGTGTGTAATGTGCGAGGCATTAATAATATGGCTCATTGTGATGTGGTTTACCAACTTGTGTTGCTCTCGGGTGCGAGTTTGGTATGTCTCCAGGAGACCAAGCTCTAGGTGGTTTCTCGCGCGACGGTGGATCGCTACCTAGGACGACAATTCGATGAATTCTTCTACCTGTCTACTGTTGGTATGGGGGGTATCTTGCTGGGGTGGAAGACCAATGTGGTGTCCATATCTAACCCTCACATATCTACCAACGCCATTACCTCTCAGGTGGAGGAACCGGTATTAGATGGTTGGTGGTTCACTGGGGTTTATGGGCCGCAAACGGATGTGGACAAGATGTTGTTCCTGCAGGAGCTTCCGAATGGTAGGGACCTACATCCAGGCCCGTGGATGGTTGCAGGCGACTTCAACCTCATCGTAGACGCTGCAAATAAGAATAAATCCAACCTTAATCAGCGTATAATGGTAAAGTTCAGGAGGACCCTTGCCTCGTTGGAGATCAAGGAGTTGTACCTAAATGGGTGCCGATACACGTGGTCCAATGAGAGGGAATGCACGATGATGGGACGTTTAGACAGGGTGTTTGTATCTATGGGCTGGGAGGTCAGGTTTCCTTCTTCATTCCTCTAAACATGAGCTCGTCGATGGCTGAACACTGCCCGCTCTTGCTCAACCTCAATGCCCAGCTTGTGACTAGTAAGCGCTTCCATTTTGAGGCTTTCTGTCTAAGGTGGATGGTTTCTCGGTGAAGGGAATATGCCCAAGAGGCAATAATTAAGTGGTTATTACCTTATTCCATGTTTATGATAAATGTTTATTTCTCATGCTATAATTGTGTTAATTGGAAACGTTAATACATGTGTGTTTATAAACAAATAAAGAGTTCCTAGTTATGCCTCTCATATAAACTTGCTCATTGATTAACAAGATGATCAAGGTTTCCTGGTCATGGACATTGTATGTTGTTAATAATAAGGTCACGAAATTGGTGGAATGATGTGATGAACATTCATCTGAAGTATAGTAATACGATCAAAGCCATTATGTTTACATTGCTATAATGTCATGCTAAGTAACTTTAGTCCATAGACCATGAGATCATGTCAATCACTAACACCGGAATAGTAACTTGATAACATCAAACGTCACACCATAACAGAGTGACAACAAAGGTGGGTTTAGATACTCCGAAAGTGTTATGTAGAGGCTCATGGATCAAGAGTGAGATTTGTCCATTCCGATGATGGAGATATATACTCTAGGCCCTCTCGGTGATATCCCATTGAGGTAGCTTGCAAGCAAGTGATAAGATCACTAGAATGTTATATCACGGGAACAAGAAAAGAGTACTTGTCGGTAACAAGGTCAAACTAGGTATAAGGGTACTGATGATCAAATCTCGGACATGTAATATATGGCGAGACAAAAGTATTTAGTTATGACGTTAAATGTTCACATGATCACTAGAGTCATTGTTGAATATGTGGGAGTCAGTACGGATCTCTAGGTCCCGCTGCTGATTATTGATCAGAGAGGGGTCTCGATAATGTCTACATTATTCGCGAACCTAAGGGTGACACACTTAAGGGATACCGACACCATTTGGAGCAAATATATTTTAGAGAAATATTATGAAAGCACTGGAATTATTTCGATAGACACCAAAATTGTTTCGGGTGAAATTGCTGAAACTGGTTCTGCATGTGATATCAAAATGTTGTTTTATGTGAATATTTTTTAATTAAAGTAATTAACAAATTCTCAATAAAATAAATAAAATAGTTTTATTAAATGAGAGTTGCATTACTTTTGGTGGAAAATTAACGCATGTGAGTGGACATGTGAGTGGAGGTGTGTTTATGTGAGTGGGAGCTCCACCCACATAAATGAGGGAGAGGTGGGGGCACCCACCTTGGCCGCCGGCCATGGCATGGGGGCTGCCCCTCCCCTATAAAAGGAGCACCACCTCCTCCTCCACTCTCACACCTCCTCGTGAAGGATCTCTCTCTCCCTCTAGTTTATTTCCCCATGGTCTAGGATTAGCGAGATATATGCTCCTGGTGGCTTTGTCTGAAAGGAGTTGCTGCCCCTGCTGCATCGCTAGAGCGAGGACGTGGAGGTTGTCGGGGTACCGAACATGTGTGCAATCACGGATGCAGCACCGCTTTGTGGTGCTGTACTTGCTGGTGCTAGACCTGCTGGACTTGCTGGACTTCATCACGATCTTGAGATCGACAAGTGAACGACTACATCATCCACGAAATCAGATTTTGTTAACAAAGCTTTTCGGTCTTCAAGGGTAAGATATCTATGGATGTATATCTACACGTTGATTGTATCTAGGTAGATAGATCTTAGTGCTTAGTTGTTCATATCGTACGAAAAAAATTACTATGTTGCGAACCCAATAGTGGTATCAGAGCCCGATCTATGCGTAGATGCTTTGCATGGGTAGAACACATATGAGTATGTGGGCTCGGATGATCATATTATTGCATCTTCTATGTATTTTGGATATTGGTGGCATAGTGGGATGAAGCGACCCCAAACTAACTTTACATGTCCTCGCACATGAGACCTGTTCCACGCTTGACATGCAACTAGTTTTGCATAAGTGGCTAGCGGGTGTCTCAGTGTATGTCTCTCCTACTATAGTCAATATATGATTTATAACGAGTTGTTAATAATTTGATTATCGTCGTTATGGTTCCATGTTCGTAGGTATGAATGGTTCTATCTTCGAAAGCCCTAAGCCACGTAAAACATGCAAAAGATAAATTAGAAGCGTCTAGTTTTCAGTTTTGTTTGGCAAGTGTCATGATATGGTGATGTTATAATATGTAGTATTGATTGATACTCTTGGAAATTATAACATACCAAAGTGTAAGTTCCATAGACCTTGGCCTTACACATATAGGAATGATGAAGGTCATACCATGATGCACAAGATAGTGATCAAGTGCAAGAACCATATCATATCACCTTTTGCATATGATGTTTGTTTGCATCTTATATTGCTTTAGTAGCATTATAAGATGATCCCTCATTTAAATATTAAGATAAAAATGTGTTCTTCCTTAGTATGCACCGTTAAGAAAGTTCGTTGTTTTGAGACACCACGTGATGATCGGGTGTGGTAGACTCTACGTCCGCATACAACGGGTGTAAGACAATTTTACACACGCGAGTACTAAGGTTCTTACTTGGCAAGCCTAGCATGTACAGACATGGCCTTAGAACACGAAATGAAAGGTAAAGCATGAGTCATATGGTTGATGTGATGACCATATAGATGCTCGCCTTTGAAGCTACACCAACTCACGTGATGATCGGTCTTGGTGTAGTGGATCTAGTTCATGTAATCACCAAAAAGACATGAGGGATGTTGTTTTTGAGTGGGAGTTCATTTCTAATTTTGATTAGTCAAACTCAATTTATCATAAACTAAATAGAAGTGAATTTTCATAATTTGTTGTAGTCATTGGCATCCGTTTACTACCTTATGCTTAGTTTTAATTGAGATAATAGAACTATAGAATTCTAGATATTTACTTTACGAACTGGTATCGTATTGTTTTGAGTGTCAATATAAAGTTTAAAAGTCCTATTGAAAACTCTTAGCAAATTCCATTTACTCCATGAAGTTTAATAAGTAGTATTAAATCAAGAGTAACAATTCCAGTGTTAGTATCTAATGTCATCTTTGCCTCCATGATTCTTGATATTCAAAAGTTGTTTTAATATCGAGGTTATCTAGGAGCTAAAATAGTTGTTTCAGAAACCATCGTGTGTGGAATATATTGTGATATATGAAACAATGTTTATGGTTGCAATATGATAGAGTATAATTTGGTAAAATACATGTTCTCATATTGTATGATAATTTGCGAAGGTTGGAGATGCTAGGCATCCTAATCTCCCAAAAAGGTTTTGGGAACTAACACTATACTCACGATTCACCCTTATAGGCTATAGTAGCTTGATCATGAAAGTTGCCATGATAAGGATGAATAGAATATGTCGGTAAAATGTTTACTACACTAAAATATTGCTAAAGAATGGATTTTGAAAGAACTTTAAACATTTGATGATGGTGATCCACTTCAAAGTGCAAGTCCAAAGGTATTAGTATTTGACTATACACGCTTTGGACTATGTGTCATGTGTATGGCACAACTATTGATGTTGACAGATTCTTTTAAAAGAAAAGGAAATGGTGAAAGAGAATCTATAAAATATTTAGCAGAAAAGAAAAGACTGGAAATGTCTAGCTTAGGTATATATAAGATATACATGTTATGGCTGTATTCTTTGCTTGTTAAACAATGTGTATTGGAACCGAATTGGTTGGTGTGAAATGTCATATAGAACAACACAATTCATGAACTTCAATGGCCTAAGTAACTAGAAAAAGAATATGTGATGATGTTCATCAAAAACAAATAAAGTGTTATTGTGTTTCTCGTTGACATAAAATCTTGCCTTCAAGATTTGTTTTAATAATTATTATTTTGTTCCGGTATTATGAGAACAATGGTTGTTCAAATAATTACCATATTCCATAGAAGATGGATGAACTTTTACAAGTCTAGTTGGAGAAATCACATCGATAAAAAATAATGCTAAAATGTTGCAAGACGAATGATTGAAAGATCACTTATGAAGTGACATGGCCATTTAAATTATATTGTGAAGAAAACATGTAGAAACTCCATGTTGATGGAATTTTGGAGTCTTTGATTTTGATCAATTAACGCTGGTGATACTTTCCTCGAGATAATTGAAACTCCGTTCATAGGCCAAAGAGGAATGGATGACTAACTTATTAGACATTTTACCTTCTATCACAGATCCGAGGGCAAGGTCTTTATTGCCAAGAATGGATCCTTTCTCGACAAGGAGTTTCTCGCGAAAGGTGTGAGTAGTCAGAAGGTAGAACTCGAAGAGGTTATTGAACCTTCTCTTCATGAAATGGCGAGTAGTGCAGCACCGGAAGTTGTTTCGGAGTTGACTTCTCCTAATGAAGAGAGAGCTAATGATATTGATCATGAAACTCCAAAAGAGGACACTACCGAACCTCGCAGGTCAAGCAGGACACGTGCAACTCCTGAACTGTACGACAATCCTGTTATGAATTTCATGTTTGATGAAATAGATGACCCTGCGACGTATGAAGAAGCGATGATGAGCCCTGATTCCAACAAATGGCTAGAAGCCATGAAATCCGAGATGGAATCCATGTACAAAAACCAGGTTTGGACCTTGGTGGACTTACCTCACGATCGAAAGGCCATTGAGAATAAATGGATTTTCAAAAGAAAAACTGATGCTGATGGTAATGTAACCATCTATAAGGCTCGACTTGTCGCAAAGGGGTTTCAACAAATTCAAGGAGTTGACTACAATGAGACATTCTCTCCTGTAGCGATGCTTAAGTCGGTTAGGATTATGTTAGCAATTGCTGCATATTTCTATTATGAAATATGACAGATGGATGTCAAAACTGCATTCCTCAATGGTAATATTGAAGAAGAGTTGTATATGATACAACCTAATGGTTTTGTCGATCCTAAGGATGTTGATAAGGTGTGCAAACTTTAGCGATCCATCTATGGACTGAAGCAAGCATCCCGGAGTTGGAATCTCCGCTTTGATGAGGTGATCAAAGAGTTTGGATTTGTCCAAACTTATGGAGAGGCTTGAATTTACAAGAAAGTGAGTGGGAGCAATGTGGCATTTCTGATATTATATGTGGATGACATATTATTGATTGGAAATGATATAGATATTTTAAACAGTGTTAGAAGTTATCTAAACAGCAAATTTTCGATGAAGGACCTTGGTGAAGCTTCATATATATTAGGCATTAAAATCTATAGAGATAGATCAAGACGCCTAATTGGGCTATCGCAGAGTACATACCTTGATAAGATATTAAAGAAGTTTAATATGGACGAAAGTAAGAAGGGGTTCTTACCTATGTTGCAAGGCAAGACATTGAGTAAGACTCAAAGTCCGGCTACGGCGGAAGAAAGAGAGATAATGGATAAGATCCCCTATGCCTCAGCCATAGGCTCTATAATGTATGCCATGCTATGTACAAGACCGGATGTGGCACATGCTATTAGTTTGACTAGTAGGTACCAATCTGATCTAGGTTCGGAACACTGGATAGCGGTCAAGAATATCCTTAAGTACTTGAGAAGAACTAAGGATATGTTTCTTGTATATGGAGGTGAAGAAGAGCTAGTCGCTAAGTGTTATGTCAATGCTAGCTTTGACACTGATCCGGATGACTCTAAGTCTCAATCCGGATACATATTTCTCTTGAACGGAGCAGTAGTTAGTTGGAGGAGCTCCAAACAACCTGTGGTGGCTGGATCAACGACGGAGGCGGAATATGTTGCTGCTTCAGAAGCGGCGCAGGAAGCGGTTTGGATGAAGGAGTTCATAAGGGAACTAGGTGTGGTTCCTAGTGCGTTGGACCCAATGGTGATCTATTGTGACAACAATGGAGTCATAGCCGACGCCAAGGAACCAAGGTCTCACAATAATTCCAAGGATATTAAGCGCCGGTTTCACTCCATCCACGAGCACGTCAAGGATGGAGATATAAAGATTTGTAAAGTGCACACGGACCTGAATGTAGCAGATCCGTTGACTAAAGTACTCCCTAGGGAAAAACATGATCAACACCAGAACTCCATGGGTGTTATATTTATCACTATGTAAACTAGATTATTGTCTCTAGTGCAAGTGGGAGACTGAAGGAAATATGCCCTGAGAGGCAATAATAAAGTTGTTATTATGTATTCCTTGTATATGATAGATGTTTATTTTGCATGCTATAATTGTATTGATAGGAAACATCAATACATGTGTGTTTAATAAACAAAAAGGGTTCCTAGTTATGCCTCTCTTATATACTACCTTGTTGATTAACAAGATGATCAAAGTTTCCTGATCATGGACATTGGATGTTGTTAATAACAAGGTCACAACATTTGTGAAATGATGTGATGAACATTCATCCGAAGTATAGCATTATGATCAAGTCATTATGTTTATCTTGCTATAACATCATACAAAGTAGTCTTAGTCCTTAGACCATGAGATCATGTTAATTGTTAACACCGGAAGAGTATCTTGATAACATCAAACGTCACACCGTAACAGGGTGACCATAAAGGTGGGTTTAGTGCTATGAAGGTGTTATGTTGAGGCTCATGGATCAAGAGTGGAATTTGTCAATCCCGATGACGGATAGATATACTCTGGGCCCTCTCAGTGATATCACATTAAGATAGCTTGCAAGCAAGTGATGTGATCACTAGAATGTTATATCACGGGAACAAGAAAAGAGTGCATGTCGGTAACGAGATCAAACTAGGTATTTGGATACCGATGATCGAATCTTGGACATGTATTATATCATGAGACAAAGGGATTAAATTACTGATGTTAAAGGTTCTCACGATCATAGAAGTCATCGTTGAATATGCATGAGTCAGTATGGATCTCCAGGTCTCGCTTTTGATTATTGATCTGAGAGGAGTCTCAATCATGTCTGCATTATTCGCAAACTATAGGGTGACACACTTAAGGGTTGCCGGACACCATTTAGGAGCACATATGTTCCAGACAAAAGGTTTGCAAAGCACAGGAAATGTTTCGATAGAAACAGGAATTGTTTCGATAGAAACCGGAATTGTTTTGGGTGAAATTGCAGAAAGTGGTTCTGCATGTGATATTGAAATGTTGCAAGGGGTTTTATGTGAATGTTTGTTAATTAAAGTAATTAATAAAATTCTGAATAAAATAAATAAAAGAGTTTTATTAATTGAGAGTTGCATTTAATTTGGTGGAAATTAAATACATGTGAGTGGGATTTTGGGTGGAGGCCATGTTTATGTGAGTGGAGGTTCACCACATGAATGAAGGAGGGGAGGAGTCCCCCCCTCACGCGCCGTCTATGGGAGGGGAGGGGTCTCCCTCCCTCCTATATAAAGCCCCCTCTCCCCTCTCACAAACCACACCTCCTCGTGAAGGATCTCTCTCCCCCTCTAGATATTCCCCCATGGTCTCGGATTAGCGAGATACATGTTCCCGCTGGCCTTGCGTCTGGAAGGAGTTGCTGCTTCCGCTGATTCTCTAGAGCGAGGAGGTGGAGGTTGTCTGGTGGCTTGAACGTGTGTGCGAGGACGGATGCGCTGCTGATTTGTGGCGCTCGGACTTCCACACGATCTTGAGATCGACAAGCGTACGACTACATCAACCACGAGTTCCTACTCGTTAACAAAACTCGTTGTCTTTGAGGGTAAGTTCTCCATGGATGTATGTCCACCCGTTGTTCTGTATCTAGTAGATAGATCTTGGCATATAGTTCTCATCGTAGGAAATTTTTTGTTTTCTATGCTGCGGACCCAACAATTCCTTCACAAAGAAGGGATTTGGTTTGAGGGGGATTGTAGATCTAGATATCCTCTCTCAAATCCCTCAAAAAGATGCAAGAATCATAGGAGGGGGAAGGGGAGAGGGAAAGCTCTTCAAGGTCAACAATGGAGGAGAGAGAGAAGGGCAAAACCAAGAAAAAGCAAGTTGGACACGAAGGGGAAAAGGGAGCTCCTTTTAAAGGGCTCCCCGATCTGCCCGTTGCTCACAGATTCGTGCACGACCAGTAGTACCGGCGGGTGGCTGGTACTACCGGTGCCACCTAGCCAACGGTGAGAAACACGATGCAAAAAGAACCAAAACTCGAGCATGGCCGGTACTACCGCTGACCATCGGAACTTCTGGCGGGGACGGTACTACCGCCAGAAAATCCGATCCAAGTTCCGTCAAATAGCGCACACCGAGACAAAGAGGGTACTAAATGGAAATTAGGGTTTCCAGAAGTATGGCCAGAATTTACACCAGTACTACCGGCGGCAAACTGCCCTAGCGGTACTACCGGTGGCCCGCCGGAACTACCGGCCAGACAAAACTCCGGAACCAGAACTGCCACAACTTTTGCATCCGAACTCCAAACGAGATGAAACCAATTTTGTTGGAAAGATAAAAACGAGTAGAATCCAACGAAATATTGGGTATCACCAAGGGAGAAAATACCATGAATATATATGCGAGATACCTCCCAAGGTGTGGAACTGGAAAACCCGCAAGATAAAAAACGCAATAAGGTATGCAAGGGAAATCCGTTTTTGAAGAACTAGAGCTTGTTATGAAGATAACCACAAGATCTAGATCCTCACATGGACAAGAACCAAACAACAACCAAGAAATATGATGCTATGTATGCAAAGATTTGAGCTCTCTCTGAAAGATACGAACGAGACACGCACTCGAGAGCCCCTCTTGATAGTACAGTTATCTATCCTGAACCTGGTCTCCCAACACTACAACGGACCGATAAAATAGAAAACCTATCAAGATCATACCTGTGCCTTGAGCATCCCACTTGATCTTGATGTAGACGATCTTGTCACCTTCAAGATGGAACACCTTTCTTGATTGCTCTTGCTTGCTCTTTCTTGATGAAGACTTGCAAATGGCTCCCCCATACTCGATAGGGAAACCTCTTCTTTGACCTTGTCTTCATCACTCCATGAACGCCGAGGAGGGCAAGCTCAAAGCATGAGATCTTCTAGAGATGGCACACCGCGAGCTTGCACATCAATTCTTGATGATGATGTCTTGAAGAAATCCATGAGGAACTCCATCTTCTTCTTCTTCTTCTTCAAGACATACTTGATCTTCTTCTTCTACTTGATTCCAATAGGCACAAAGCCCTTGGACAATGCTTCTTATTTTTCATCCTTGAAACCAACACATGGTCCAAGCGATGCTAATGGACAAACCTACAAGTGAGACTCAGTTTGCACATTAGTCCATAGGGATTATCATTAATTACCAAAACCACACATGGGGGCATACATGCCCTTTCACCGGCAAAGCTACTCTTTGCCGGATTTTGTTGACGGTGCCACCACGCCCCAAGAGTCTTGGGATGCAGATTCGCCGGCTCTCAGTGACGATCTACTTCTTGCCAAGAGGCGGATTGAGTATTTGATGAAGCACAAGGGCCTGAAAGGGTCCGACTTAGTTCACTGCTGGGTGGCATGCCGGATCCAGCCTCTCCAACATCATGGAGACCGGCTTATGAACTCCATTACGGCGTCCAAGAAGGACTCACTCTGAATCTGCTCCAAGCCTTACACGGATAAAGATTATGTGTGTCAAATTAAGTGGCCGATAAGGGAGCAGATCAAGAGGAAAATCCTGGAGCTATCTTTGGACATGCATACGGCAGAAGATCCTGTAGTGCTGGTAAGTTTCCAGCAGTAACTGGATTCATCTGTTCAACTTTTCATTGTTTTTGCAATACTGAAATATGTCGTCTCTTTTCAGCTTGCTGACCTCCCTGAGTTGGAGCTTGATCCTATCGGGGGATATCCTCCTGAGATTTCTCAGGATGACGGAGAATTGGTTCCACTGCCGGAGACCCTTACTCGGAAGCGTAAGGCTCTGATAGTGTCCATTGGCACAAAGGAGGTGCCTGTTGTGAAGAGGTAACTTTCCTCACAAATTCCACCTTTGTACTTTATTCGAAGTTCTTTTCCGAGATGTAATGTTCTTTGTTCTATTACCTTCTTAGAGCTCAACAACTCACCAAGGGCAAAGGGAAGGGAGTTGCCTCGAAGCCCCTGCGCTAGTCAAAGCTAAACTTGGCTTCTCCTGCCGTAGCTTCTCCGACTCCTGCCCCTCAGCCTTCTGCATCGCCGGAGATTACTCCATCTCCGACCGTTATAGAAGATCCGGCTCATTTAGCAGAGCCAGTGATCCTTGGGTCACAAACTGACGCCACCATGGGTGACTCAGGTCTTGATAAGGGTGAACCCTCTTCGGGTAATGATCCCTCATCAAATGTCTTTGCCGAGAATCTCCTCAACAATCTGGGTCTTGCCAAACTTGGCCTTTCTCGGAAATCTGCGGAGGAGATCCAACGGCTAGCCCGACAATGCCTAGAGAGACGGACTATCTCTGCCAAAGAAGAAACACAAGAAGCAGAGGACGTCAAGTACTCTGAACTTCTTGAACAAGTCTGTCTTCACGACGAGAGGCTGAGAACTGGAGAGCTTCCAGCACCACCAGTGATCCCGCTCACCCTCATCGAGAAGATTACTACAGAAGTGAAGATGAGTTTGAGCAAACTCACTCATGAACAACATCTAAGTCGGAATTCCAACTTTTGCTTTATTCCATATCATATCCTCTAGCCCCCAAGCATGAAGTTGGATAGACAACCGGATTTATGCTTTCTTAGGATGCCAAATAATGAACTAGTATAGCCCCCAAGGCTCATGCTGATACTATTAAAAAATATTAGCCTGAGTCTTTAGTAGACTTCTGACTCTGGGTATTCTGACTTACAAAAAGTTAATTCATATAACCAGGAATTTTTGAAGAATATATGTAACAAGCGGAGAGAAATCAGAGCTCTCCGACTTGAAAATGCTCAACTGAAAGTATCCAGGGATGAGGCTGAAGGTAACCATTTCAGTACTCAAACCTTGCCTTTTATTTCATAGTCGAATTTTTGTTCAATTATTGTTCTTTTGACTACAACACTGGTGAAGCAATCATGTGCTATGATTAAGGAGGCTGAGAATCTAAAAACCCTGGAGGTGGAAAACAAGGACCTCCACCAAGAGCTGAATAAGCTTAAGGCGGATCATGAGAAGATCATTTCTCAAGTTCTCGAATCCTCCTCCATGGACACCGAGGAGCGTGATCGTAAGATTGCGCTCCAGGATAAGAAAATCTCAGATCTCAGCAATGAGTTATTCAGAGAGAAGGATATCACCGATGCACTCCGGGCTGAACTCCAGAGCCTTCGGGAGGAGAAGACCAAAGTCGACGATGTCATCTTCAGTATGTTTCCCTCTTTCTGAATTTTCTGCATCTTCCGACTCTTTGGAGTCCGGGTTTATTTTATTAACCTTTTTGCATTACATGCGCAGGTCCTCTGAACTTACTGGACTCAGCCTCTGCTGAGTCTCGCACTAGCCTCCTTACACAAGTCGGTGATTTGCTTCATTACTTCCGCCAATCCATTGAGGATATTGGCCAAGTTCTCAAGGTTCCGGACATGCATAACATGTCTTGCTTTGAAGTGCGAGACAAAGCCAAGGAGATTCCCTAGCTTATCTAGGACTGGAACATGTCCTATGCACGAACCGTAGTGCAGAATGCTCTCACCATGGTCATGAGCCACCATGGAAGCATGGAGATCTGGCAAGTGACTAGAGGGTATTCTACTATGGATGAAGACGGTCAGGAGCAGGACATCAAAGCAATCATGGACTCTTGTGCCGGATATGGGTGCCACGTAGCTGACTTGACCAGCTACGATACTCCCTTCTTCACTCGCGTAGAGACGCCACCTCTGCCCGCCGAAGAAACTGGTGAAGTTTTCGACAACGAACAAACCATCTCAGATTTGAACGTCTCGGAAATATATCGAGGCGAGGCTGATGTCTCCAGTGAGCAAGCAACTCCTTCTTCTTCCCCTGCATCATAGAGCATCAGAACAAACAATGTATTATTCTGAAAACAATTCGGGTTGTAAATCAGTAGTATGATACTTTTACTAGTGCTAAGTTTTATTTTATCTACTCAGCACTTTTGGCTTTATAATTTTCGTGCCTGAAATGTTTACATAAGCACTTTACGTTTTTTGTCTGTACTTATCGTTTATCTGGACTTCCGCCTTGTCCCTTTCGTGAGCCGGCCAACCTTTAGCACGAAAACTTTGCCGAGCAACGAAGCTCAATTGCTAAACCAGTTTAAACTCGGAAACAAAGCCAGCTTCCAGTACCAACAATTCACTACTCAGAAAATGCCCGCATCTGGCAATTAGATAAATAACCAAAGTATATACTAGAAAATTTAGATTTATACCCGAAGGTAGAAATTTTTAGAATCAGAAATGTAAACCAGAACAAACATGAGCATAAAGTACTTTCAAGTATTCTGGGATTTTCGACTGTGACGTGATCATTTAGAAATAAGATGGTAAAAAACTTCTCAGAAAAAATTTGAGGTAACAAATACTTTTATTTCTCACTTGAACATGTACACATATATGATTATAAAGAAAGATAAACTAAGAATAAAAGGGATGTAGCTGAGCAATATTCCATGGTCTGTCTAATTCTTTCGGGTCTGTACTGCCTCCAACTCTCTTTCTTTTCTTAGTAGCAGGTCTTTCTTTGACTGGCCACATATCAGTTAGATA
The DNA here is from genome assembly GCA_916181665.1 of Avena sativa. Lineage (NCBI taxonomy): Eukaryota > Viridiplantae > Streptophyta > Magnoliopsida > Poales > Poaceae > Avena > Avena sativa. The sequence continues at coordinate 427,845,478 of OV702290.1, forward strand.
GTAAGAACCATTGTGCAATACTCGACTAACTAAAAAAGGCCCTTCCCATATTGGGGAAAGTTTGTGCTTTCTTTTCTGCACAAGCCGGAGAACCAAATCGCCCTTATTGAAAGACTGGTTTCTGACTCTCTGGCTATGATACTTGCGTAACTTCTGCTGATAGGCTGTTGATCTCATCTCAGCAATGACGCAAACTTCTTCGACTAAGTCGAGATCACTTTGTCGAGAATTTTCGGCACCCTCTTCAATATACACGGCAACTCTAGGAAAAGTGTGAATCAAATCACTAGGAAGAACTGCTTCAGTGCCATAGACCAAGAAGAAAGATGTGTATCCGGTTGACCTGTTCAGAGTTGTTCGTAAGCTCCATATTATAGAAGGTAATTCCTCTACCCAAGGCCCCGCAACACGTCATAGTGGTGCTTCGAGTCTTGGTTTTAGGCCTTGTAGGATTAAACCATTCGCTCTTTCGACTTGTCCATTAGCTTGTGGATGTGCGACTGATGCAATGTCAAGCCGGATATTTTGTTCGTTGCAGAATTCGGCAAGCTCTCCCATAGAGAAATTACTCTAGTTGTCCGTGATAATGCTATGCAATAACCGTATCGGATTATGACATCCTCGACAAATCTTCTAGCTGTTGCTCCATCACAACTAGTGACGGGTTTAGGCTCAATCCATTTTGTGAATTTATCCACCATTACTAAGAGATGAGTAAATCCACTTGGAGCCCGTTTAAATGGTCCTACCATGTCAAGCCCCCAGACCGCGAAAGGCCATGTTATAGGTATTGTTCGCAGCTGATCAGCCGGAACGTGAGCTTGTTTGGCATATTTTTGGCAACCCTTGCACGTCTTGACCAGCCGTTCGGCATCTACCTTGGCTATAAGCCAGAAAACACCGTGTTGGAAAGCTTTTGCCACTAGAGACTTGGCTGCAGCGTGGTGACCACACTCGCCTTCGTGGATCTCTTGTAAGATTTCCACTCCTTCTTCCGGAGATACACATTGCTTAAATACCCTAGATGCACTCCGCTTATAGAGCTCACCACTAATTATAGTGTAGTCTTTTGCTTGTCGGACGATCTATCGGCTCAGAACTTCGTCTTTGGGTAATTTTCTGTCTACCAAGTAATCAAGGTAGGGTTGAGTCTAGGTGGGAATCACAGCCAGAACTGCTACTAGAGGTGAGTCGGATTTGGTCAGATATTCCTCGTCTACTCCCTTTATAGAGGGAACTTTGAGGTGCTCCAAAATAGCGCCACCAGGGACCTTTTTCCGTGTAGAGCCTATTTGAGATAGTGCATCTTCTTCGTCATTTTCTGTTTGAGGTATGTGTTGAACTTCAAACCCTTCGAACGATTTAGATAGTTCGTCCACGACAGCCCTACATGCTGCCATATGTTTGTTCGCATTACAGATATCCGACACTTGTTGGGCAACAAGATCTGAATCTCCATAACACATTAAACGTCGGATGTCGGTATCCTTAGCAATCCAGATTCCATGCAGTAGTGCTTCATACTCGGCAATGTTATTCGTCGCCGTGAAGTGGATTTGCAATACATAGAAAAGTTTTTCTCCTTGGGGTGATTTGAGTACCACGCCAGCCCCCGAGCCCCCGAGCGCTTTAGACCCGTCAAAATGTAAGGTCCAATACTCCGAGTCTGGCAGGGTCATATTTTCTGTTGTCTCTGTCCAATCAGCGACAAAGTCAGCGAGTATTTGGTATTTGATTGCTGTACAAGGTTTGTACTCAATGTCGAAAGCTGAAAGCTCTATGCCCCATTTGGCGACGCGTCCTGTGGCATAACTTTGGTGATTATGTCTCTCATGGGAGCTGTGCTCACTGTGGTAATTGGATATTCCTGAAAATAATGTCGTAACTTACGAGATGCTAAGAACACACCATAAGCTAGCTTTTGATAGTGCGGATACCGCTGCTTTGATTCAGTTAAGACTTTGCTGAGATAGTAAGTCAGACACTCCACCAGGTGTTCCTGATTTTCCTCTGGTCTCTCCACCACGATGACGATACTGACGACCCTATTTGTCGTAGCGAGATAGAGCAACATCGGTTCCTGTGGTTCCGGTGCTGCAAGGATGGGAGCAGATGAGAGTACTGCTTTTAGGTCTTGTAGTGCAGCTTCAGCTTCGTCGGTCCAAACGAACTTTTTGGTCTTTTTCAGGAGCTTGTATAGTGGTGTGGCTGTTTCACCGAACCGGCTTACAAATCGACTGACTGTGGCAATGCAACCAGTTTGTCTTTGAACGTCCTTCAGGCGAGTTGGCCTGGAAATATTGAGTATAGCCTTATTCTTGTCCCGGTTTACCTCTATGCCTCTTTGAGACATGATAAAACCTAACAATTTTCTGGCTGGTATTCCAAAGAAGCATTTCTTTGGGTTAAGCATTATGTTGTATTTTCGTAGATTGGCGAACATTTCCTCCAAGTCAGAAATTAAGGTTTCCTTGTTTTTGGACATCACCGCAATGTCGTCCACATATGCATGTACATTGCGTCCGATTTGGTCATGGAGGCAACGCTGCATAGTGCGCTGGTACGTAGCTCCTGCGTTCTTGAGCCCAAAGGGCATCGTACCGAAATAGAAGGTTCTAAAGGGGGTTATGAATGAAGTTTTGACTTTGTTAGATTCCTTCATCCGAATTTGGTGATAACCGGAATATGCGTCGAGAAAACATAGGAGTTCTGAGTCTGCCGTAGAATCGATAACTTGATCAATCCTAGGCAGAGCAAACGGATCTTTGGGACAAACCTTGTCCAAGGTAGTATAATCGACACACATCCTTAAATCAGTGGTGTCCTTTTTAGGGACCATTACAGGATTGGCCGACCACTCAGTGTGGATGACCTCTTCTATGAATCCAGCTAACTCGAGTCAGGCTAGTTCCTTAGCTATTGCCTTACGCTTTTCATCCTTGAAACATCGTAGGGACTGTTTGTCAGGTTTAGCATTCGGGGTGTACATTTAGAGAGTGCTCTGCAAGTTACCTAGGTACTCCAGTCATGTTAGATGGCTTCCATGCGCAGATATCTTGATTTGCTTGGAGGAACTTGACGAGCATGCTTTCCTATGCGCTATCTAGGCCTACGCCTATCTGGGTCACCTTGGAGGGGTCATCATCCTTCAACGGTGTCTTCTTTGTCTCTTCCGATGCCTTGAACTCCGGATTCGGCTTTGTCACCTCCTTCTTTGTCGCGGGCATCTCGGACGGATCAATGGTCTTCTTGATCTCCTGGTACTCCTGGGCGTGCAGCATGGCTTCAGCAAAGGCGGCATTTCTGTCCTCACACTCTCGCGCCTTCTTTGGGTCTCCCCTGATGGTGATCACACCGTTGGGACCTAGCATTTTCAACATATTGTAAATGTAACACGGACGAGCCATAAAAGCCCAGTAAGTCGGATGTCCGAATATAGCGTGGTACGCGCTCTTGAACAGGACCACTTCGAAGGAAAGTGCTTCCGTCCGATAGTTCTTTGGAGTTCCAAAGGTAACATCCAAAGTGATTTCTCCCAGTGAATTGGTTTGTCTTCCTGGGACAACTCCGTGAAAGATCACAGAGCTGTAATTCAGCTGGGTCTCCGAGATTCGCATCCGGCGTAGTGTTTTGACATACAAGATCTTAATGCTGCTGCCGCCGTCCATGAGAGTCTTGGAGAAACCATAGCCATCAATAAGTGGATTGACGACTAAGGCATATTTTCCTCGCCTGTGCAACTTAGGCGGATGATCAGCACGGTCAAAGGTGATTGCCACTTCCGACCAGTGTAGGAATTGGGGGACATCCGAAATTGTTGCGTTGAGCTCATGCAAAACTGCTTTCTTGCCCTTAGCTGGTTGAGATCCGAGGAAGGTGACGTAAGTGTCTTTCTTTGTTGGGAAGTTTTTCTTCCCTTCCATCTTAGGATTTGAAGGATCATCCTCCATGTCAGAATCTTCCTTGGTCTCTTTATCTTTTTCGGGATTCTTCTTTCCCTTCTTATGCTTAGCCCTGTAGCCAGCAGTGTCGTCTTTCTTGATGTCGTCATTAAAAAGACACTCGGTGTTTGTGTGAGACGAGCCCCCATTGGCATCTAAGTGATGCCACATGGGTTATTGGCAATGTCGGCCCAGGAATAGGTTTTGCCAGGTTGCTGGTCTCCTCTACCCTAGACTCTTGATGTCCCACGACCGTGTCCGCGGCCACCGCCACGCCCTCCTCGTCCTCTAGACCTGAAAGTAGCAGTGACCACTACCGTTTCCGTGTTGGGTTTCTCTTCTGAGGTATTCTTGCGCTTCTGAGCTTGCTGCTTTGGTTGTTTTGCCGACTATGGCACCGCTAGGGCATTCAGTAATCCCTCTGCGCTGTCATTAGCATCCGCATACTTGCTCGCTGTTTCTATCATCTCTCCCAAATCAGTGACCTTGTCACACTTCAAGTGATGACGTAGTAAACCAATTGGGAGTCCTGCAATGAAATCTTCAATCGCAGTTTGATCGTTTACTCCTTCACATGAGTTATTAGTGTCGATCCATCATCCGAGGCAATCTCGGCAAGTTTCTCCAGATTTCTGGGTGCAACGCTGTAGGTATCCTACTGTACAGGGCCTCCGATATGTGCCTTTGAAATTCTGAAAGAACGTGCTTTGCATGTCATACCAGTTGTGGATGGTGTTCTCCAGAAGTTCATTGAGCCATGACTGTGCCGTCTTCCGCAACATAAGTGGGAGATACCGGGTCGCGACTAGGTGTTTCCGCCTTTGGTGATGCAGTAAGCTTGGAAGAAATCCTAGAGCCAAGTATCTGGCCGAGCTACACCGTCGTAGGACTGGATATGTCTTGAGATAACAAATCCTTCCGGAAATCTTGTTGGTCTTATACGTGGTCCAAAGCATTTTGGGCCCACGTAAATATCATCATTTTCATAGCACCGCGCCTCTATGTTGGAGTTAATCCGGTGTCTCGCGTCACTTGGGGATAGAGATCGCCGTCCTGATTGACGGCTGTGGCGGCGGTGCCTTGGAGCCGGACTTCGGCTTCTGCCACCACCTCCTCCGCCACGACGCCCTCCTTGGCCTCCTTGAGAGCCGTTGTGATGGCTACTTGGTGGAGAGGGTGGAGCAGTTGGATTGTTTCCGGCTGATCACCGGTCTTTGTCCAGAGCGTCATTATTCTGGCTGGGGAGGATCTTCATTACGACGATCCCCCTGCCGGCTTGACTCGGCGCGGTGTCCGTCGTTCCTTCGTCCGTCACTCCCAGTGCGGTGGGGATTAGCCGGATAGCTTGTATGTCTAGGAGGTGCCATTCTTTGTCGGTCTTCCTCCCGACGTTTCTCTTTGTCTTCTTCCCTGCGATCGTTCGACTATCGCCGGGGCGGATTTCTCGGATACAGTGCAGCAATCGCCTCTTGCTCGGTGGTTGGAGCAACGTTGCGCCAGTCACGTGTAGCTTTGTGGTGTTGTCCTGAAGATCCGGTTCTTGAGTGATTGTCTTCTCGATGGTCGGAACGGTGATGTTGTTCCGGAACCCGTTGGGGTCTTATGTTGTTCCAGGCCGGATCCGTGTGACATTGGTCTGATTGAGAGAATAGTTTTCCGCTTCTGGATTTCGCGACCTTCTGCTGCTCCAGACCCTTGGTGAGTAGCTTAATGCCCAACCGAACCTCTTCATGGCCTAGGTTGTTCGCCAGGATGTCTCGGGCTGCATCGGTGTTTTGCACTGGTGTTGGATACACCAGATCTCTGTTACTGTCAAGCCGAGGCATCCCCGGATCTCCCTCAAAGAGAAGTTTGCGTACTTCCGGAAATTGATTGTCATGTGTGTGTCGTTTCCAGTTCTTCTGATGTTGCAGAGAGATGAGCTTCTCTGCCTTGGCCATGCACTTCTTCTCTTCCTCGATGTTCTTGGCTTCATCCAGGAGTACTTGGCGACGCGCTTCTAGGGCTTGGGCCCTTTCGTCCAATTCTACAACAGTAAGTTCTGCCGCAGTAAGGATAGGTGTGGTTAAGTGCTCCATCCGAGTCTTCCTCATATTCCTCGGCAATCACCTCCTCTACTAGAAGTTCTTTTGCCGGGGTCTTGTTATTCTTCTTTGCCTTCTTGGCAGCACCGGTAACAAAGATGGCTTTGGGTCCATTTCCTGGAGTCAAGCTCTGATCAGTACTTTCGGACATCTGGACCTCGGGATTATCTCCGATGTCCATGTCATCCTGCACTTTGGGAGAGTTTTCTCCGGATCCTTCATCCATGGCTTCTCCTTCTTCTGCAGCTTTGGAGTTGTACTCCTCTTCATATTCTGCAGAGAACTTTCGGATCCTTCATCCATGGCTTCTCCTTCTTCTGCAGCTTTGGAGTTATACTCCTCTTCATATTCCGCGGAGAGCTTTGGAGTTGTACTCCTCTTCATGGTAAGTCGGTGTTTGTTCCGATCGCCTCCAACACTGAGTCATCGTTGTCTCCAGCATCGGCAGAGCCGGATCCGGATCCAACATATCCGACGAAGTGCGATGTGTTGGTCCTGAGGTAGTTGTGGCTTTCCACGTGGGCTTCCTCAAAGATCCTGACGGTTTCGAGAACCTCATCCACGTTTGCGCCTTGCAGCATCATGCGCCTCAACATATGCCTCAGGAAAGGATGGTCTGTTCCGGCGTTGGCAGAGCCAGAACCAAGGTTGTTGTTGTGCTCCTCCTGGACTTCGACCTCGGTAGGTGTATCAATCTGGGATTCAGCCTCGCTAGGGAGATCCACTCCAGATCCGACTTGAACCGCAAGATCTGCTTCAGGCCTGGCCTTCTCCACTATCTCCGCAATGGGTGCGAGCTGGGTGGGATTAGGGTTTTTTGGGATCCGGAACTCTGTCGCCTCCGCGGAGAAAGGGGACCCAGAAATTTCTTCTGCCTCTATCATCACCGCTGGGGTGGGTGGGGTAGGTTCAGCGAATCTGATGTACACATCGATCTCGCCAAAAGACATGATGCTGTAAGCGGTCACGGCTTCTCTAGCCAGAATCCAGGTCTCATCGAGGACAATGAGAGGGACGTCACTGGCGTAGAGGATCCGACCGATGATGATAGTCTTGCCGATTCCAATTCAGATTCGGCTCGGAACACAAATCCGAATCTCACTTCCCCATGGTGGGCGCCAACTATCGTCGGATTGATGACAAGTACGCCATGAGGGGGGGGGTCCTCGGGGCATGTGGAAGAGAGGGGTGTGAGATGTATGGTGTTCCGGGACGGTGAGCACCAAGTTTACCCAGGTTCGAATCCACGGCTTTGGATGGATCCTACTCCTGCTAGCAATCTAGTAATACGGTAGAGCCGGAATATGGGTTACAAGGGTTTCGCCTGTGCGAGTTGAGATTGTAGACTATTGTTAGGGTGCCCTAAAGGCTCTCCCTAGGACGACTTATATAGATATCTGGCCTAGGGTTTACAGGAGAGACCTATCCGGCTATGATTAAGAGTCGGTTACAGAGTACATCTTGAACTACAAGTAACACTACGGGCCTATGTCGATAAGTCTTCTAGGCCTTCCCGTAGCCGGATTGGACTCCGTCTCTTCTCCCTTACTGGGCCACCTGTGAAGCAAAGCCCTAACCCAAAGTGGGCCACCCTGGTCGGTGAGGCACAGTGATGATACCCGGAAAGTATATCCCCAACAATAATTGTAACTACCTCGGTGAATTACGCTCTTAGTTACATGCCTGGATGAGCGAAAATGGTTAAAATAGTACGGTGGGGCCAAGGGCCACTCACAGGTAGACCTTTTGGCCATCCTAACCATTTTCAGAACATCGGGACAAGAACGAGCGGCGTAATCGACAGGCGAAGGGATCAACTATATACACAAATGAGTATGTATGCAAGCCACATACAACAGTCCTCAGAGCCATTCCATCTAAAAAGAAATAGAAATATTGCAACGCCATACGGCAAGATCCAAACATCCTAGATATAGATAATAATTTAGGATAGCTCCTCATACATCAAACATCAGAGTATCTCACGGATCCCCGTTCCCGGAATCTCTACACCGAGTTATCGTTGCCAACATCGTCCGTCTCCTCCACCCAGTATCCATCTTGCGAGTATGCCTGTTCATCTGAATCAAACAATTTATCGTGTGAGACCCTAGGGGTACTCAGCAAGTCTTTATGCCTCTAAAGGGGACACAACCTGGGGTGACGCAATTGCAGCAAAAGACAACAACTAACAATTCTATAGATACTCGCTATCCATCCGCCTAACCAAAGATAGACAGATGTCCGTTAATTAAGAACAACAGTTATAATAGTACAATTAATAGATCCATCCTCCTTCTCGCTTACCAACGAGAAAGCGGACGAACAACCCCCATCCGTTGGCAGTTTTATTAACCATTCCATGAGTGTTGCACTATTTACTAGTCAGGTACTTAGTCAAATTAAAAGCGGTACTTTAGTTATATTTGTCTATGATCGAGAAACTGTGCTCCAAGTCGTCCATAACCGCGAACACGGCTTTCAGAAAGATTTACCCTGCAGGGGTGCACAAATAGCAACACACACTCGATCAACCTCGGAAAAACCAAAACAAAACCCAACGAGGCATTCACGACAAAGCGATCACAGGATTCAGAAATGTTTCAGGGGGGCACCCCATTAAGCTACCCGCAACGAAGTTGGCCGGCTCCGAGACGGACCCAAGGTTTGCGTCAATGGCTGTAAACGACTGGGAACCCGAAAGTGTGACTGGGCTTGTCGATACCGCGAAAACACTCCGCATCCAAAACAGTACAGGTGCTCCTCGCACAATCTTAAATAAAGCAGTAAAGCATGGCATAAGTACAGAATAGTAATAAAGCCCCAAACTACTTTGTGGCCCCAAGAAATAAGAATGAATCAAGCTCTGGCTCAGGGGGGTCCATAAGGCCTCCCGGATGTGGATAGTGCGAATAGTCAAGGAACAGGAATCAAGTACTCGGGGTCCTACGGGACACAAGTGAGCATGAAGAACCAAATAGCAGATATTGCCCACCGGTGCCACTTTCATTAGTTATCCCATTACTACTCAGGTTAAGTTCTTTAGGTACCTCGTTATCCATCCGACACTCACATACCCTACACATGCTGTTCTACGACCCGCATGGCTCAAACAACTCCTGTAGTAATGGCTCATGGGATGGAGGAACAAGCTTCGCTGGGGCTTAAAAGTAAAGGCTATGCAGTACTTGGGATTCAATTTAATGCAATCGCGACTCAACGATGCAAGAATAAGATAGAGGCAATAGGTACTATATGTATGCAAGCATGTGGTAGTGCTTGCCTGGCAGCTCAGTTGAAGCGAGGGACGGATCTGGGTAGTGCTCCTAGGATTCCTGATATATCCCCTGCTCAACTTCTATTCGAAGAAGAACCAAACAAACAAGGGCCAACATAAATAGAGTGCACAAGCATATGAATTAAAATGCGACGAGCAAACAATCATGCCATGATGAATGATGCTCAATTTGCATGGCAATAATGTAGCATGGCATGGGTGAGGTGTGAGGTACAATATTAAAGCATTTTATTAAGTTTTTAGCCCGGTTTGCTCTCATAACACTTGCTGTATACTTATTATTTATATGATGTATACTGCAATTCAGAACATGGAATGCATAGATAGAACGGGCTCATCGCGCTAATCGATTTAGACATATTATTTGTCAAATTTGGAGTTATAAAACTAAAGTTATTAATTAATTAAGAAAAAGGGCATTTTATTGTAATTTAATCATCTCGAAATTTTAAAGTGCTCAAACATTATTTTGAATAACATATTTGAATTCCTCACATTTTTCTGATTTCAAAACATATATTACATGTTGGATTTGGAATTATAAAACAAAAGTTATTTAAAAACAGATTTGAATTTGAATCTAAACAATTTCTGAAAAAGTTAAATCAAAACAGAAAACAGAAAATGCTTTTTACACCCACCCAGACTTAGCCTCAGTCAGTGACAAGTGGGGCTGGACGGACTGGGTGAAACGACGCAGCGAAAAAGATTTTGCATCGGCACAGAAGCTAGCCTAGGAGGCTGACGTGCGGACCCGACGGGAAGAGGGGCCCACATGACAGTGGCAGCGGTGGGCTGACCACGTGGCGCGGCAGGGGGAGTGCGGGTTGAGGGGCTGGAGAGCTGGGGGGCTTATCTGCAAAAAGCGCACAGAGGCTGGCTGGTGGGCTCGCGCGTACGGGGGGTTGAGGCGGCAAAAGAAGCAGGGGGTACTTGCAAAAAGGGGGGCTGCGGTACTGTGGATTTCCTTTCTCTGAACCGCGGTCGGATCGGTGCTTGACCGACGCGGGGCGCGGCGCGCGGGGTTCGATCCCGCGACGCGGGGCGAGCGCGCTGCGGCAAGGAACCAGTGCGGTAGGCTAACGGATGGTGACAGAGGAGCGGCGGGCGGCTAGATACGGCTCTGCGCAACACGGGAGCAAGCCAACGCGGTGGCCGACGGCGCGCGCAGCGTGTTCAACGAAACGAACGATGGAACTAGACGGCGACAGCGAGCGTGAGGGTGTCAAGGAGGAAGAGGGGCTCACCGAGGAGAGGTCGGTGTCGACGGATTGGTGCGGGCGACGACAGAGCGGCGAGGAAGCAGAGGCCGGGGTTTTAGGGTTTCACGTCGGTGTCACTGCACTGCGTCAGGCGTGGGCTTCTCCTCCTCGCTGGCGCGGTCCAGGGTGAAGCAGGGGGTACTCCTCGGTCTCCTCGATCACCTCCACGTCGCCCACGCCGGCTGAAACGAGGAAGCGGCGATGGTACTGGCGGTAACCGGCGGGATTACCTGGCGGCGGTGAAGCAGACGTAGGGGAGAGGGCAGGGTCCTGGGGTGGATCTGGCAAAGCAGGGGACGTGAGAGGGGTAGATAGCAGAGGGAGAGGGGGTGCCGTGGGGAAACGGTGAAGAGGAGGAGGAAAAAGGTGGCTCGGGTGCCACCTTTCCTTCCTCTGCCTCACGTGCTGGACGTGGCGACCAGGGCAGGCAGGCAGGGGTGAGGCTGCACGGTGGGCCAGGGAGAGATCGAGGATGGCAGGCTCGGTGGGGCTATCTCGGCAGGAAGAGAGAAAAAGAGAGGGGCGAGGAGGTTCAGGCGAGCTAGGTCTAGCCTCGGTTAGGGCTTAGAAGAGGGGGTAGATGGGGTAGCTAGGTGGGGCCTGCATGGCATAGAGAAAGGGAGAGGGGCCGAGAGAGAGGGTCGGGTAGTTAGGGTTAGCTAGAGAGGGGTGGCTTGGTTAGGGTTTTGGTTTCGGTTAGGGGTAGAGGGGGTGATAGGGTTAGGGTGTGATCATGAACAACTCATGATCAAGCACATGGGTTTTGGGTTATGGCAAGACCAACACAAAAGAAACAAGCAAAGAGGAATGGTTGGGGAGGAGGAGAGAAGGGGTAGGGTTTTTAGGGTAGGATTAAGATGGTCACACATGGTCATGCAAAATGGGGTGATGGTGGTTTATGTGGAAAGAGCCCACATGACCATGCTTGGATAGATGATGGATAAATAGAGAGATCAAAAGAGATAAAGCACCCAAAAATCCAAGTAGAAACCAAAGAGTGGTATGGGGTGATGATTGCATGGCCCATGCACAATAATTAATGGCCATGTTTATGCTTGTGAAAACAATAATAATAACATGGCATTATTATTATGCATTCCCAAAATGTGGAATAATGGCCAAGCAAAAGGAATTAGAATTAGATCTATCCCAACCCACATGAGCTAGAGTAAATGCCAAAATAAAATAAAAGCCCATGGGTAATTAGGGTGGTGGAATTATAAGGTGGTGACAAAGAAAGATGGTGGATGGAATAAAATATATGCCCCAACTCAACTTGGGCATTAAACATTTATCAAGAGCCAAATACAATATATCAAGAGGCAAATATAATTACTAATGCATATGAGAGAAGATCCAAATGGAAAAGGGTTTTATATGATGCTCAAATGGAAGGTGGCATGATGACATGAGCATGATATAATTATGATGCAACAATTATATATAGGAAGTAGCCATTATATTATTAAACCAAGTGGCATTACAATTGTTAGACAATTGGGATGCTACAACTCTCCCCCACTAAACAGGAATCTCGCCCCGAGATTCTAGGAAGAAGAAGAAGACTCAAAGAGGGTAGGATACTTGGAACGGAGCTCATCTTCACGTTCCCAAGTGGCTTCATCCACGGAATGGTGCGACCACTGCACCTTGCAGAACTTGATGGACTTGTTGCGAGTCCTTCTTTCTGCGACTTCAAGGATTTTTATGGGGTGTTCTTGATAAGACAGGTCTTCTTGGAGATTGATAAGCTCATGGTCCACGGTCCTACAGGGATCCTTGAAGCACTTCTTGAGTTGAGAGATGTGGAAAACATCATGGACTTTGAGTTTTTCAGGGAGCTCAAGAGCATAAGCAACTTCTCCTCTTCTTCCACGAATTTTGAAAGGACCGATGTATCTAGGAGCCAGCTTTCCTTTGATACCAAACCGGTGCGTGCCTCTCATGGGAGTGACACGAAGGTAAACGAGATCACCAGGGATATACTCCATGTCCGTGTGCTTTCTGTCATAATTGCTCTTCTGGCGACTTTGAGCAATCTTCAGATTTTCAAGAATGATGTGAACTTTCTCCTCCGCTTGAGTTACAATGTCAGGGACAAACAATATTCTTTCACCTACGCCCGACCAACCAATCGGAGTTCTGCATTTGCGACCATAGAGAGCCTCAAATGGTGCCATCTTTAGACTTTTCTGGAAGCTGTTGTTGTAAGAGAATTCAGCATAAGGAAGACATTCTTCCCACTTCATGCCGAAAGAGATAACGCAAGCACGGAGCATATCTTCCAGAATCTGATTGATCCTTTCAACTTGTCCTTGCGACTGAGGATGGTAAGCTATGCTGAAGTTCAATTTTGTTCCCAAAGCATTTTGGAAACTTCCCCAGAACTTGGAAGTGAAGATGCTTCCACGGTCTGAACTGATCTCAAGAGGAACCCCATACAGAGAGACAATTCTGTTGATATAGAGCTCAGCCAACTGAATTGCAGAAATTGTTTCCTTGACGGGAAAGAAGTGAGCCACTTTAGAAAGCCTATCAATGACAACAAAGATTGCAGTGTTGCCCTTCTGCGACCTAGGAAAACCAGTGATGAAGTCCATCTCTACTTTCTCCCATTTCCATTCCGGAGGTTTCAATGGCTATAGAAGACCGAAAGGTTTCTGATGGACATCTTTAACTCTACGGCAGGCATCACACTTCGAGACATACTTGGCACAATATCGTTTCAACCCAGGCCACCAATATTGTGTTTTCAAGTCCATGTACATCTTTGTGCTGCCAGGGTGGATAGAAAGAACAGAATCATGCGCCTCCTTGAGAACTTGCTCTCTCAAACCCGGGTAGTTCGGAACAAACATCCGGTGTTCAAAGAAAAGAGTGCCTTGGTCATCGACGTGGAAGGACTCATACTTCGGAAGCTGAATGTTGGAGATGATCTTTTTAGTGTAAGGATCCCCAAGTTGAATGGAGCGAACCTTTTCTTCCAAGAGAGGGGTTGCCAGAAGGTTCATAAGATACCCTTGATCCACAATTTCAAGGTTGAGCTGACGGAATTCCTCGCACAAGAGAGGCTGTTGTTCTTCCACCATGAGGTCGCTGACATAAGCTTTGCGGCTGAGAGCATCGGCCATGACATTAGCTTTGCCCGGAGTGTAGTTGATGGTCAAATCGAAATCATTGATTGCTTCAATTCACCTCCTCTGACGAAGGTTGAGATCAGGCTGTGTGAAGATATACTTCAGACTCTTGTGATTAGAAAAGATTTCACAACGGTTGCCAAGCAAGTAATGCCTCCATACTTTCAAAGCAAAGACAACTGCTGCGAGTTCGAGGTCATGTGTAGGATAGTTGATCTCATGCGTCTTCAACTGTCGCGAGGCATAAGCAACAACTTGTTTTTCTTGCATAAGGACCACACCCAATCCTTGCAAAGAGGCGTCACAGAATATCTGGAAAGGCTTGGATGTATCTGGAGGAATCAAAACTGGTGTGGAAGTGAGCTTCTCTTTGAGTGTTTCAAAGCTTGCTTGACATGCAGGAGTCCAAAGGTATTTCTTGCCTTTCTTGAGGAGATCGGTAAGAGGCTTCGCAATCTTCGAGAAGTTCTGAACGAAGCAATGGCAATAACTAGCCAAACCAAGGAAACTTCGGACTTATTTGACATTTACAGGAGGAAGCCAGTCAACAATTGTCTTTACAGTTTCTGGGTTGACGGCAATGCCCTTGGCAGAGATGACGTGACCAAGATAGGTGACTTGAGGGAGCCAAAACTCACATTTGGAGAACTTTGCATACAGGCGGTTCTCACGAAGCTTGTTTAGGACACACCGAAGGTGTTCTTCATGTTCTTCCTTTGACTTAGAATAGACTAGGATGTCATCCAGATAGACCACAAGGAACTTATCAAGATACTCCATGACAACCGAGTTCATAAGCCTCGAGAAGGTGGCAGGTGTGTTGGTGAGACCAAAAGACATGACCGTGTACTCATACAGGCCATAGCGGGTGATGAAAGCTGTTTTAGGAACATCTTCCTTGCGAATCTTGATTTGATGATATCCACTTCTCAAGTCAAGCTTAGAGAATACCACAGCTCCAGCTAGCTGATCGAAGAGATCATTAATCCGCAGAAGGGGATATTTATTCTTGATGGTCTTAGCATTGAGAGCCCGATAGTCAACACAAAGTATATCAGTCTTGTCTCGCTTCTTCACAAAGATGGTTGGGCTACCCCAAGAAGAAGTACTGTGCTGAATGAAACCCAACTTCTCTTGTTCATCAAGCTGACGTTTGAGTTCAGCCAACTCAGCAGGACCCATTTTATAAGGCCGCTTGGAGATAGGAGCGGTACCAGGTTCAAGCTCAATCACAAACTCGACCTCACGGTCAGGAGGCATACCCGGTAACTCTTCAGGAAAGACATCTGGGAACTCACAGACCACCGGAACACTCTGAATAGCTTCCATAGCATCATCATTTAGAGCCGCCAAAGAGAAAAGCTGAAAAGCAGGAGTCAGACTTGGAGAATAGACTATATGGACTTTAGGAATTTTCAGAGAAACCGAGCGTTCAGCACAATCAATCACAGCTGCATTTGCTGTCAACCAATCCATGCCCAAGATAACATCATTGTCAGAATTTCCCAGAATAATCAAGGAAGCCGGGAACGAAGAACCACCAATCTCAATTTGATTGCCATGGCTGATTTTAGAAGCTGCCATTGTTGCTCCAGGAGAAAGGACCATTAACCGCTTAAGGAGAGGATCCATAGCTAACTCATTCTCATTTGCAAATTTGTGAGAAACAAAAGAATGCGATGCACCAGAATCAAAAAAAACTCGCGCAGGGACTGAGTTAACGGAAAGCATACCCATCACAACTCCATGTGCATGCTCAGCTTGAGCGGCGTTGACACAGTTGGCACGAGCAACAGTAGACCCGGGCTTGGTGTTGATGTTGAGAGCCCGAGGTTGTGGTGCACGAACCATAGGAGAGCTTGTCGCAGGTCTTGGAGGTGGTGGAGGAAGAGCTTTGTTGTTCATTGGACAGTTCCAGTGTTGATGCCCAGTGTTTCCACAAGTGTAACAAGCACCAGGTGGATGTGGAGCAACATAGCCAGGGACTCTGCCAGATGCTCCAAGGTAGTTGTGGTTGTAGCCCCTGGGAGCAGCAGTGAAGGAGTTTGGTGGCCTTGCCACATAGCTTGAAGGTCTTGGTGGAGCCGGGAGCAACGGTGGGGTGTTAGGAACCCAAACAGGACACTTAGAAGGAGCTGACATAGCTGAAGAGCTTGCTGCATCGCGGTTGTGTTTCTTTGACTCCTCGAACACTTGCCTACTTGCTTCTTCCTGCAGAGCTGTATGTTGGAGTTCCAGAAAAGACGTCGGCCTTACATGTGTGATTGCATATTTAATCGATGCATTGAGCCCTTGTCTGAACCTCTTTTGCTTCTTCTTGTCATCAAAGATCTCATCGCCACCATACCGAGAAAGGTTCATGAAGTTTTTGATATAGGTATTGACATTGTCATTGCCCTGCTTGAGGTTGAGAAACACTTCCTTCATCCTCTCCATGACAATTTCTGACAGATATTGCTCTTTGAAAGCGCCAGTGAACTGTTCCCAAGTAGGCTGAAAACCAGTGTAGTTTGCCTTGAGGTAATTCTCCCACCACAGACCTGCATCTCCCTTCAGAAGGTGAGTGGCACATTTTACCCATTCTTGCTCAGGAACATCAGCAGTCACCAGTAACCTTGACATCCCACGGAACCAATCATCAGCATCAAGTGGTTGATCAGACACGTCAAATTAACGTGGGTTGAACTTCAGGAAGCTTTTGATGTCTCCTCGCTTGGGAGGTGGAGGTAGCGGAACAAACTCATTCCTCCTGACACTTTCTTCAAATCGCTGCTGGTTCTGCTGCATTGCGGCCAAGGCATTGGCGATGCTTGCCAACACAGCCCCCAGTTCAGGTTGTATGTCCTCCTCAGAACGGCGTGGTGGTGCCATCCTGTGATTGATATAAAACACAAGTTAGTACCATAATGGAGAATAATAATAATCCAAAATAGTACCAAAAATGGAATTAACCACGATTTAAAGGATACAATTTACTAAGATGATATTAAAATATCAACAAAGTTCAAAGCACCTAGAAGATATTAAGCATATCGCACATGACTGAACAAGGAGTGTGGTACACAAACTAACAAAGAATTTTTTTCCGCAAATTTCGGCATTAAAATACCACTATATGCGCAAAACCCCTTAACGAATCAAGATTAGTAACTCTACCAATTCAATATACAAGACTGAATGATGAAAGTAGTGGTATGGTCGCGACTCCATCCCGCACTTAAATCATTACTCCGCACATGAATAAGTAAAACACATATCCCAACACCTTCTTCTAAAGATGAACCTAAAGATTAGTAACTACGGAAGCGAACACCCTAAACAAGATAACATCGGATAACAAAGAGTAAGATAGATCGCGTCGGTATACAACAAATCAGATAGATCGTGTCGGTATACAAAAGCCTGTAGGTATGGAATGTACCAACTATTGATAACCAAAAGGCCGATAGTGATAACATGTTGGATGCAACAGATAGACAAGGAATTCACACACGCACACACACGCACACAACCTATGGTACTACGGAACCCAGAACACGTGAATCCTAGTTTGAATTTTAGAAGAGGATTGAAAACGTTACACTTCCTTACCAGAAAGGGTGGGTGGGTGGGTAAGAAGAAAAGTGGAAGCAGTCCTACTCACACGTTTTGTTTTTCCTAGTATACATAACTACCAAAATTATTTGCTAGACTGACACGACCATTTGGCTGAGACCCTGAAGGGCGGGATGGCTCTAATACCGATTGTAACTACCTTGGTGAATTACGCTCTTAGTTACATGCCTGGATGAGCGAAAATGGTTAAAATAGTACGGTGGGGCCAAGGGCCACTCACAGGTAGACCTTTTGGCCGTCCTAACCATTTTCAGAACATCGGGACAAGAACGAGCGGCGTAATCGGCAGGCGAAGGGATCAACTACATACACAAATGAGTATGTATGCAAGCCACATACAACAGTCCTTAGAGCCATTCCATCTAAAAAGAAATAGAAATATTGCAACGCCATACGGCAAGATCCAAACATCCTAGATAGAGATAATAATTTAGGATAGCTCCTCATACATCAAACGTCAGAGTATCAGGCGGAAGCGGAAAACAAGATTCGAGTACGGATAAGAAGCAAATCGGCATAAGATGCCACATAAATAAACACATCCCGCCCACAGATCTCACGGATCCCCGTTCCTAGAATCTCTACACTGAGTGATCGTTGCCAACATCGTCCGTCTCCTCCACCCAGTATCCATCTTGCGAGTATACCTGTTCATCTGAATCAAGCAATTTATCGTGTGAGACCCTAGGGGTACTCAGCAAGTCTTTATGCCTCTAAAGGGGACACAACCTAGGGTGACGCAATTGCAGGAAAAGACAACAACTAACAATTCTATAGATACTCGCTATCCATCCGCCTAACCAAAGATAGACGGATGTCCGTTAATTAAGAACAACAGTTATAACAGTACAATTAACAGATCCATCCTCCCTCTCGCTTACCAACGAGAAAGCGGACGAACAACCCCCATCCGTTGGCAGTTTTATTAACCATTCCATGAGTGTTGCACTATTTACTAGTCAGGTACTTAGTCAAATTAAAAGCGGTACTTTAGTTATACTCGGCTATGATCGAGAAACTGTGCTCCAAGTCGTCCATAACCGCGGACACGGCTTTTAGAAAGATTTACCCTGCAGGGGTGCACAAATAGCAACACACACTCGATCAACCTCAGAAAAACCAAAACAAAACCCAACGAGGCATTCACGACAAAGCGATCACAGGATTCAGAAATGTTTCAGGGGGCCACCCCATTAAGCTACCCGCAACGAAGTTGTCCGGCTCCGAGACGGACCCAAGGTTTGCGTCAATGGCTGTAAACGACTGGGAAACCGAAAGTGTGACTGGGCTTGTCGATACCGCGAAAACACTCCGCATCCAAAACAGTACAGGTGCTCCTCGCACAATCTTAAATAAAGCAGTAAAGCATGGCATAAGTACAGGATAGTAATAAAGCCCCAAACTACTTTGTGGCCCCAAGAAATAAGAATGAATCAAGCTCTGGCTCAGGGGGGTCCATAAGGCCTCCCGGATGTGGATAGTGCGAATAGTCAAGGAACAGGAATCAAGTACTCGGGGTCCTATGGGACACAAGTGAGCATGAAGAACCAAATAGCAGATATTGCCCACCGGTACCACTTTCGTAGTTATCCCATTACTACTCAGGTTAAGTTGTTTAGGTACCTCGTTATCCATCCGACACTCACATACCCTACACATGCTGTTCTACGACCCGCATGGCTCAAACAACTCCTGTAGTAATGGCTCATGGGATGGAGGAACAAGCTTCGGTGGGGCTTAAAAGTAAAGGCTATGCAGTACTTGGGATTCAATTTAATGCAATCGCGACTCAATGATGCAAGAATAAGATAGAGGCAATATGTACTATATGTATGCAAGCATGTGGTAGTGCTTGCCTGGCAGCTCAGTTGAAGCGAGGGACGGATCTGGGTAGTGCTCCTAGGATTCCTGATATATCCCCTGCTCAGCGTCTATTCGAAGAAGAACCAAACAAACAAGGGCCAACATAAATAGAGTGCACAAGCATATGAATTAAAATGCGACAAGCAAACAATCATGCCATGATGAATGATGCTCAATTTGCATGGCAATAATGTAGCATGGCATGGGTGAGGTGTGAGGTACAATATTAAAGCATTTTATTAAGTTTTAGCCCGGTTTGCTCTCATAACACTTGTTGTATACTTATTATTTATATGATGCATACTGCAATTCAGAACATGGCTCGTCGTGCTAATCGATTTAGACATATTATTTGTCAAATTTGGAGTTATAAAACTAAAGTTATTAATTAATTAAGAAAAAGGGCATTTTATTTTAATTTTAATCATCTCGAAATTTTAAAGTGCTCAAACATTATTTTGAATAGCATATTTGAATTCCTCACATTTTTTTGATTTCAAAACATATATTACATGTTGGATTTGGAATTATAAAACAAAAGTTATTTAAAAACAGATTTGAATTTGAATCTAAACAATTTCTGAAAAAGTTAAATCAAAACAGAAAACAGAAAATGCTTTTTACACCCACCCAGACTTAGCCTCAGTCAGTGACAAGTGGGGCCGAACGGAGTGGGTGAAACGGCGCAGCGAAAAAGATTTTGCATCGGCACAGAAGCTAGCCCAGGAGGCTGACGTGCGGACCCGACACGAAGAGGGGCCCACGTGACAGTGGCAGCGGTGGGCTGACCACGTGGCGCGGCAGGGGGAGTGCGGGTTGAGGGGCTGGAGATCTGGGGGGCTTATCTGCAAAAAGCGCACAGAGGCTGGCTGGTGGGCTCGCGCGTACTGCGGGTTGAGGCGGCAAAAGAAGCAGGGGGTACTTGCAAAAGGGGGGGCTGCGGTACTGTGGATCTCCTTTCTCTGAACCGCGGTCTGATCGGTGCTCGACCGACGCGGGGCGCGGCGCGCGGGGTTCGATCCCGCGACGCGGGGCGAGCACGCTGCGGCCAGGAACCAGTGCGGTAGGCTAACGGATGGTGACAGAGGAGCGGCGGGCGGCTAGATACGGCTCTGCGCGACGCGGGAGCGAGCCAACGCGGTGGCCGACGGTGCACGCAGCGTGTTCGATGAAACGAACGGCAGAACTAGACGGCGACAGCGAGCGTGAGGGTGTCAGCGAGGAAGAGGGGCTCACCGAGGAGAGGTCGGTGTCGACGGATCGGTGCGGGCAACGATGGAGCGGCAAGGAAGCAGAGGCCGGGGTTTTAGGGTTTCACGTTGGTGTCACTGCACTGCGTTAGGCGTGGGCTTCTCCTCGTCGCTGGCGCGGTCCAGGGTGAAGCAGGGGGTACTCCTCGGTCTCCTCGATCACCTCCATGTCGCCCACGCCGGCTGAAACGAGGAAGCGGCAGTGGTACTGGCAGTGACCGGCAGGAGGAGCTGGCGGCGGTGAAGTAGACGTAGGGGAGAGGGCAGGGTCCTGGGGTGGATCTGGCGAAGCAGGGGATGCGAGAGGGGTAGATAGAAGAGGGAGAGGGGTGCCATGGGGAAACGGTGAAGAGGAGGAGGAAAAAGGTGGCTCGGGTGCCACCTGTCCTTCCTCTGCCTCACGTGCTGGACGTGGCGACCAGGGCAGGCAGGCAGGGGTGAGGCTGCACGGTGGCCAGGGAGAGATCGAGGATGGCAGGCTCGGTGGGGCTATCTCGGCAGGAAGAGAGAAAAAGAGAGGGGAGAGGTGGTTCGGGCGAGCTAGGTCTAGCCTCGGCTAGGGCTTAGAAGAGGGGGTAGATGGGGTAGCTAGGTGGGGCCTGCATGGCATAGAGAAAGGGAGAGGGGCCGAGAGAGAGGGTCGGGTAGTTAGGGTTAGCTAGAGAGGGGTGGCTTGGTTAGGGTTTTGGTTTAGGTTAGGGGTAGAGGGGGTGATAGGGTTAGGGTGTGATCATGAACAACTCATGATCAAGCACATGGGTTTTGGGTTATGGCAAGACCAACACAAAAGAAACAAGCAAAGAGGAATGGTTGGGGAGGAGGAGAGAAGGGGTAGGGTTTTTAGGGTAGGATTAAGATGGTCACACATGGTCATGCAAAATGGGGTGATGGTGGTTTATGTGGAAAGATCCCACATGACCATGCTTGGATAGATGATGGATAAAGAGAGAGATCAAAAGAGATAAAGCACCCAAAAATCCAAGTAGAAACCAAAGAGTGGTATGGGGTGATGATTGCATGGCCCATGCACAATAATTAATGGCCATGTTTATGCTTGTGAAAACAATAATAATAACATGGCATTATTATTATGCATTCCCAAAATTTGGAATAAAGGCCAAGCAAAAGGGATTAGAATTAGATCCATCCCAACCCACATGTGCTAGAGTAAATGCCAAAATAAAATAAAAGCCCATGGGTAATTAGGGTGGTGGAATTATAAGGTGGTGACAAAGAAAGATGGTGGAATGGAATAAAAGATATGCCCCCAACTCAACTTGGGCATTAAACATTTATCAAGAACCAAATACAATATATCAAGAGGCAAATACAATTAATAATGCATATGAGAGAAGATCCAAATGGAAAAGGGTTTTATATGATGCTCAAATGCAAGGTGGCATGATGACATGAGCATGATATAATTATGATGCAACAATTATATATAGGAAGTAGCCATTATATTATTAAACCAAGTGGCATTACAATTCTTAGAAAATTGGGATGCTACAATAATAGAACTATAGATGTCTAGGTATTTACTTTACGAACTGGTATCGTATTGTTTTGAATGTCAATTTAAAGTTTAGAAGTCCTATTGCAAACTTTCAGCAAACTCTATTTACTGCATGAAGTTTAATAAGTAGTATTAAATTAAGAGTAAAAATTCCAACGTTAGTATCTAAAGTATCATGTTTGCCTCCAAGATGATTGATATTCAAAAGTTGTTTTAATATGAAGATTATCTAGGAGCTGAAAAAATTGTTTCAGAAACCATCATGTGTAACACCCTCGAATCGGCCCTATGCAAGTTTTAGCCCTTTCCGCCAAACCCGCATAGAAACGATTCAAGGACGCCCACCAGGCACTTTCGTGCGGGTGGAAAACAAAGTAATACCATTACACAACAGTCCTTGATGGGACCCACAGAACAGATATATATACAACAGCGACTCAACGAGTCAAGAATACAGATGTACAATACAAAGATCCAAATCACCTTGATAACGTTAGAGCGTCCGACTACGGAAAAGATGCAAATGGGGCTAAGAGCCCTGAAGAATAACCAATGGCGTCCATAACCCTGCCTAGGCCAAGCCGGAAGGGTAACCCTGCTAATGACGTCGATCTTAAACCTGCTAAAACAAAAGGGGTGCCGACAAAGGGAAAAGGAAAAGAGGAGCGTCAGTATTGAGGCCAGTACACGGCAAGGCTAGAATTCGGTGGCTCTCGCCTACATAGGTATGGTGGACTGAAGCGGCAGCCCAGCGGCACTAAACAACCTATAGAGACTCGGTATCACTGGCGGCTATTAGAGAGGGGTAAGAAAGACCTATTCGGATCCTACCTGTTACTAACACCAAACATACCCATCCTGGTATTCCCCCTCGAGACCAAACGAGGAAGTCAAACCGAGGAACTCACACAATTGGCAGTTTTATTCATTCCATTATAGTTGAAGCACTTACTAGTCAGATATAGCTAGCATGAGTCATCCTGATAGCATAAGTAGTGGGCAGTTTTAATCACCATTCCGTTGTAGTTGGAACATTTACTAGTCAGATATAATTGCCCTGAGGAATTCCCAACACCCGGCAGTTGTTTGCACTTTTATCACATTCCGTTGGAGTTGCAATACTTATTAGGCATATATAACAAAACAACCCAGATCCAGCAGTTGTTGGCATTTTTAATATCCATTCCGTTATAGTTGAATCTTATTACTAGTCATATATTAAGTCAAGTTTATAGCACTACTTTAGTTATGCTTGTCTATGATCGAGATACTGTGCTCCAAGTCGTCCATAACCGCGGACACGGCTTTCAGAAAGTTTTACCCTGCAAGGGTGCACAAATAGCAACACACACTCGATCAACCGTGGAAAAACCAACTCAAAACCCAACGAGGCATTCATGACAAAGCGATCACAGGATTCATAAAATATTTCAGGGGGCCACCCCACTAAGCTACCCGCAACGAAGTTGGCCGGCTCCGGAACGAACCCAAGGTTTGCGACGACGGTTGTAAACGACTGGGAACCCGAAAGTGTGACTGGGCTTGTCGATACCGCGAAAACATGGCGTGATCCAAAATAGTACAGGTGCTCCACGCACAATCGTAAATAAAGCAGTAAAGCATGGCATAAGTACAGGATAGTAATAAAACCCCAAACTAGTTTGTGGCCCCAAGAAATAGAAATGAATCAAGCTCTGGCTCAGGGGGGTCCATAAGGCCTCCCGGATGTGGATAGTGCGAATAGTCAAGGAACAGGTATCAAGTACTCGGGGTCCTACGGGACACAAGTGAGCGTGGAAGAACCAAATAACATATATTGCCCACCGATTCCTCTGCATTAGATATATCTAGCATTTTAATAGTTGTATTTAAAGTCATGATCAACTCCACCATAAACATCTGCCAGCATTCCAACAACTGTGGTACTCGACAACACGAGATCGCACCTGAGCAAGCAACTACGACTCGCAAGGCCATCTATCTACGAAACATAGGTAATAGGAGGTGTCCAAGGCAATATAGAGGCTGCACGGGATATAACTGGTGTTCGGAAACTAAAGCATCGCGACACGGATAGCAATAGATCAACAGGAGGAAATAAAGACTATAAATGCAAAATAGGTAGAAGGGGAGAGATGCTCGCCTGGGAAACACTGCCGACGGATCATATCCGGAGAACTTGTCGATACTCGCATCAACTCATCGGCCTAATCCGCGAAGAAGCAAACACTAGAAGAAACACCGGATGCAATATTTAATACTACGGTAGAAGATCCGGCATGCTTATGATATGATGCATGACATGGCAAAGATGCGGTGCAATTAGGCAATATTAAGTGGAACCGGGATCCCGACAATTAATTATATGGTTCATGTTGTTTAGCTACCCCGCAAATTAAATGTTGTATTAACAAGACAAAACATGGCATCGGTTCGCTACACAATTTAAATGGAGTCAATATAAGACTGGAATTGTCCGCATATAATCTCCATATTTAATTTAGGTGAATCGACTATTTAACCCAACCGCACGATAATATGTATGCAAGCATGTATAAATTAATATGCAACAATTGTAATTCATTTATAAAATAGGGGGTCTTGGAAAGGGGATCACACATTGGGGGTTCGGACGGGGTCTTGGGGTTCGGCGGGATCTAGGACGGCCTCTGGGATCGAGCTTCAGATCCGGGCGGGCGACCTTATTGTCGGTGGCGAACATGCATGGATCGGGTACCAGGGGGAGGTGGATCTAGGGATGGGTGCGGTCGGTCAGGTCGGGGCTAGGTGGGCTGGCTGGATAGGTGGTGGACCAGGTGTGGCGTGCGGGTAGAGGCGTGGAGCTGGGATGTGGCGGCGGGTGGTGTGTGTGAAAACTAGGGTTTGGGTAGGTTAGAGTCTTAGGTTTTTATCTGGGGTAGTAGGCTGCTGCTAGCTGGGCCTTTGGGCCTGGCCAGTGGCGGCCTCCCCTAAAACATTTGGATCTATTTATTTTATTTTTAAAAGATTTCTGCAAATAGATTTTAGACAAATAAAATATTCAGGAAGACCTGGTTTTATGATTTGAAATTTAAAGGAGGGCTAAATAGAAAACAAAATAGGGTTTTTGCAAAGTACTTTTATGAACAAACATGCATGATGATGTCATGATGATGCACAAGCTAGAAACATCGAGCGATTTTCTGGTAGTGGTTTTATCAGGGTGCTACATCATGTGTGGAAGATACTGTGATATCTGAAATAATGTTTTTGGTTGCATTATGATAGAGTATAATTTAGCAAAATAAATGTTCTCATATTATATGAGAATTTGTGAACGATGGAGATGCTAGGCATCCGGATCTTCCAAAAAGTTTTTGGGAACTAACATTCTACTCGCGGTTGTTCCTTATAGGCTATAGTAGCTTGATCATGAAAGTTTTCATGATAAGGATGAATAGAAGATGTAAGTAAAATATTTACTACACTAATAGATTACTAAAGAATGGATTTTTGAAAGAACACCAAACATTTGATGATGGTGATCCACTTCAAAGTGCAAGTTCAAAGGTATTAATATTTGACTATATACACTTTGTACTATGTGTCATGTGAAGGACACCACTATTTATGTTGATAGATTCTTACTAAAAGGAATTGCTAAAAGAGAATCTATAAAATATTTGGCAGAAAAGAAAAGGCTGGAGATGTCCAACTTAGGTATACAGAAGATATACATGTTATGGCTGTATTCCTTGCTTGTTAAACAATGTGGTTCTTAGGTATTGGATACCGAATTGGTTGGTGTGAAGTGTCATACAGAACACCACAATTCATGAACTGCAACGGCCTAAGTAACTAGCAAGAGAATAAGTGATGATGTTCATCGAAAACAAATTAAGTGTTATTGTGTTTTTCGTTGTCATCAAACCTAGCCTTCAAGATTTGTTTTAATAATTGTTATTTTGTTCCGGTATTACGAGAACAATGGTTGTTCAAAAAATTACCATATTCCATAAAGGATGGATGAACTTTTACAAGTCTAGTTGGAGAAATCACATCCATAAACATTATTGCAAAAATGTCATGAGACAAATGATTGGAAGATCACTTATGAAGTGACATCACCGTTTAAATTATATTGGAAAGAGAACATGAAGAAACTCCATTTTGATGGATTTTTTGGAGTCTTTTGATTTTGATCAATTGATGCTTGTGAAACTTTCCTCGAGATAATTGAAACTCCATTCATAGGCCAAAGAGGAACGGATGACTAGCTTATTGGAAATTGTGCATGATGATGTGCATAGTCCATTATGTGTAGCCATATGCGATGGATCTTTTTGCTTCATATGCTTTCTCCAGAAATTTGAGTGAATATATCTATATATTTACTTAATAAGGAAGAAGTATGAAACATTTGAAAATTGTTCAAAGACTTTCAAGATGAAGTGAAAAATCATTGTAACGAGAAAATAAAAGAGTTTATGATTTGATCATAAAGGAAGATATTTGAGTTACAAGTTTAGCAAAACACCTAAGATTTCAGGAATTGTTCCATGAATTTGCACTTTCCAATAAACCACAGGAGTATGGTATGTTCGAGAGATCAAATCAAACCTTGTTTAACATGGTAAGATCAAAGGTGTCATTTATTAAACTGCCATTATGTTTTAATGATTAAAGCTTTAGAGACTACCACTTTTACACTGAAAAGAGCACCATCGTGATCCGTTGAAATGACACCATATGAGTTATGGTTTGGGATAAAACCCGAATTGTCTTTCCTTAAATTTTGGTATGCTATGCATAAGTAAAATGTTTACAACCAAAGTCGGATAAGCACGTCTTTGTAGGTAATCCCAAGGAATTTATTGGGAATTCGTCCATAGCACCAAGGACAAAAGAGTTTGTCGCTTGGAACGTCAAGTTTCTTGAGAAGGATTTTTTCATGAAAAGTTAAGTCGGAGGACAATAGAACTTTGATAAGGTTGTTGAACCTTAGCTATATGTGCTAAGTAGCGCAGTGCCAGAAAGTGTCCCGGTGGCGGCCACAATGCTCATGGCTCCCGTGATTACAAAGGGTGTGATCTTGGAGATTAGAGTTCCTATTTGAACCTTATGCATCGGGTAAGAATCAAATAGTAAGATTTGATAAACAAGTCGTTATTGTTTTGACAATGATGAACCAATTGCATGCAAAGAAGCGATGATGGGCC
This sequence comes from Avena sativa, assembly GCA_916181665.1. Classification (NCBI taxonomy): domain Eukaryota; kingdom Viridiplantae; phylum Streptophyta; class Magnoliopsida; order Poales; family Poaceae; genus Avena; species Avena sativa. The sequence continues at coordinate 427,872,642 of OV702290.1, forward strand.
CTGACTCCATAAAATGACTAGAAGTCATAGAATCCGTGATAGTATACATACACGAGAAATCAAGTTTCTGAACTTGGAAGACCCTCCGGAAAGGCGCGAAGCCTATCGGTCGTGTTTGGATCTATAAATAAATAGACATGGATGTTTAACAGCTATGAAATAGTCGACATGTCGGAAATAAGTTTACAGGCAATGTTCAAGGAGTTGACTATGACAAGATTTGATATTTCATAGCGATATTTAGTCTTGATGGATTAATGTAGCAACCACTACATATAATTTGGTGTATGATAGTTGAACAAACAAAACAATGTTCTTCTAATAGAATGATTACCTAGGACGTGTACAAGACATGGTCCGAAGGGTTTTGTTAATTCAAAGGGTGCTAAAAGGGCAGGCAAACTTCAATAGTTGAAGTGAGCATAGCGGAGTTGGAATCTTCACCATGATGAAAATGCTAAAGGAGTTTAATTTCATCAGAGATGATGAAGATGCTTGCATTTGCAAGAAATTAAGTGGGAGCGCTGAGACAAATTTCCAATACATTATGTAGAGTACATATTATTGATTGGAAATGATGTAGCTTTTATTGACACAAGCTAAGAATTTCATTAAAATAGGATTTTGATGAAAGACTTGGGAAAAACCGGAATATTTTGCATCAATATCTATATGGATAGATTGAGGGGCTAATATGGTTGTGCCAGACATACATATATGAGATATTGAAAGGGTTCAATATGGAAACAACAAGAAATGTTCTTGTTGCATGGAAATGATTGTATCAAGATTCAAGTGTTTCAACACTTGGTGAGTAAAATCACATGAAGATTTTGATCGATTATACCATGATATATATATCCAGATATGTCCTATGCTCTAAATGTTATGAGCACATACCTGAATGATTCATAAGATGATCATTGGACGATAGTAAAGATATTCTTGTGAGCTTTCGAAGAACTAAGAATATATCATGTATAAGTGACAAATAGTTAAAGGTACTTCATTGTAAAGTGTTACATTGATACTAGTTTTGTCACAAGATACAAATTAAATTTATCTCAATTTAGACTATGGGTGGCACAATGTATTGGAAAAGATATTCCATGATGGATTTGGATGAGTTCTAAAGTTGAGACATTGTGATGGATACTATAACAAAAGGCTAAGTATATGACTGCTATAGTAGCATCAAAGGAGGGCATTTGTGTTAAGTAGTTTGTTATCAAACTAGGTGTGGTTCAAAGTGGGCTAATACTATGAAGTTATATTGTATGACAATAATATCAATATATTTTAACCCGATCAAACTAAAGGTCTCACCAAAGGACCAAATTTATACAATGACATCTCATTTGAGAATGAGTGATGCATAGAGACGCAAAGACATGCAAATACACACGGACGTGAAACTGTCAGATCCGAAGATTATGTTAACCACTAGCAATCGCGTATATGCAACACCAGAAAGCCATACGTGTTCAATACGCAAAGTTTTTCAAACTAGATTATTGACTCTAGTGCAAGTGGGAGACTGAAGGGAATATGCCCGAGAGGCAATAATAAAGTGGTTATTATCTTATTCCATGTTTATGATAAATGTTTATTTTGCATGCTATAATTGTATTAATTGGAAACGTTAATACATGTGTGCTTAATAAACAAAATACAAAGTTCCTAGTAATGCCTCTCATATAAACTAGCTCGTTGATTAACAAGATGATCAAGGTTTCCTGATCATGGACATTGGATGTTGTTAATAACGAGGTCATAACATTGGTGGAATGATGTGATGAACATTCATTCGAAGTATAGCATTACGATCAAAGTCATTATGTTTATATTGCTATAACATCATACGGAGTAATCCTAGTCCTTAGACCATGAGATCATGTTAATCACTAACACCAGAAGAGTATCTTGATAACATCAAACGTCACACCGTAACAGGGTGACTATAAAGGTGGGTTCAGTGCTACGAAGGTGTTATGTAGAGGCTCATGGATCAAGAGTGGGATTTGTCCATCCCGATGATGGATAGATATACTCAGGGCCCTCTCGGTGATATCACATTGAAATAGCTTGCAAGCAAGTGATGTGATCACTAGAATGTTATATCACGGGAACAAGAAAAGAGTGCATGTCGGTAATGAGATCAAACTAGATATTTGGATACCGATGATCAAATCTCGGACATGTAATATATCGCGAGACAAAGGGATTAAGTTACTAGCATTAAAGGTTCACACGATCACATAAGTCATCGTTGAATGTGTGGGAGTCAGTATGGATCTCCAGGTCCTGCTTCTGATTGTTGATCCGAGAGGGGTCTCGATCATGTCTGCATTATTCGTGAACCGTAGGGTGACACACTTAAGGGATACCGACACCATTTAGGAGCAAATATATATCAGATAAAGATTATGAAAGTGCTGGAATCATTTCGATGGAAACTGGAATTGTTTCGGGTGAAATTGCTGAAACTGGTTCTGCATGTGATATTGAAATGTTGTAGGGAGTTTTTTGTGAATGTTTTTTAATTAAAGTAATTAACAAAATTCTGAATAAAATAAATAAAAGTGTTTTATTTAAAGAGAAAGTGCATTTAATTTGGTGGACATTAAAAACAAAATGAGTGGAGTTGAAATTGATGTGAGTGGGCTTAGTGGAAGCTCCACCCACATGAATGAGGGAGAGGTGGGGGCACCCACCATGGACGGCCAGCCATGGACTTGGGGTTGCACCCCTTCCCCTCTAAAAGGAGCCCATGGCTCCTCTCCTCTTGCCCCACCTCCTCGTGAAGGTTCTCTTCTCCCTCTAGTTATTCCCTATGGTCTCGGATTAGCGAGATACATGTTCCTGGTGGATTAATCTGGAAAGGAGTTACTGCTTCTGCTGCATCACTAGAGCGAGGAGGCGGAGGTTGTTTGGTGGACCGAACGTGTGTGTGATCACGGATGCACCGCTACTTTGCGGTGCTGGACTTGATGGTGCTGCACCTGATGGTGCTGGAACTGCTTGACCTGAAGGACTTCATCATGATCTTGAGATCGGCAAGTGTACGACTACATCATCCACGAGTTACATCTTGTTAACAAAGCTTTGTTGTCTTCGAGGGTATGTTCTCTATGGATGTACATCCACCCGTTGCTTGTATCTAGTAGATAGATCTTGGCGTATAGTTCCCATCGTAGGATTTTTTTTGTTTTCTATGTTGTGAACCCTTCAGTCATGGTACCCAGACATGTGTGCAATCACGGATGCACCACTGCTTTGCGGTGCTGGACCTGCTAGGTTTGATGTACTTCATCACGATCTTGAGATCAACAAGTGAACGACTACATCATCCACAAAATCAGATTTTGTTAACAAAGCTTTTCGGTCTTCAAGGGTAAGATCTTTATGGATGTATATCCACCCGTTGATTGTATCTAGGTAGATAGATCTTGATGCTTAGTTGTTCACATGATAGGAAAATATTTGTTTTCTATGCTGCGAAACCAACACTCGAAGACTATGGTAACTGCATGGGATTCCATGCTAGTGATCGCCAACCCCTTCAAATGGTTGGCAGTGAAGCTGGCGGCTACAACAAAGGCCCTTACCAGTTGGAGTGACCAGATCATCGGCAACAACAAAATGCAGATCATGTTGGCCAATAAGTTGATCCTAAGATTGTATGTGGCCATGGGTATTAGAGAGTTGTCTTTGGGGGAGTGAGCCTATTGTAGGCTCATCAAGATGAAATTTCTAGGGCTGACCTCGTTGAAGCGGATGATTGCAAGGCAGAAGTCACGGATCCTGTGGCTGAGTGAGGGCGACGCTTGTACTAAGTTCGTCCACCTGCATGCAAGCCACCAGTGATGGAATAACCTTATTTCCCACCTCAAGGTCGAGGGGGTGTTGGTAGCCGACCAGGAGGGCAAGGCCTTGTCGATTAACTCCTATAAGCAGCTGTTAGGCTCTTGCCCTGAAAGGGAATTTACCCTCGACCTAGAGTTTCTAGGGACACGGTGGCATAATCTATCAGAGCTAGAGCTTCCCTTTGTAGAAGAGGAGGTGTGGGGGTGATCAAGGCCCAAGAGTTGGATAAGGCGCCCGGGTCACATGGTTTCATCGGTATATTATACACGACTTCTTGGCAGATCATCAAGACAGATGTTATGGAGGCGTTTTAGTCTCTGTGGGTTGGTGACTACCGTGGTTTACACGCAGTTAACAAGGCTCTCATCGCCCTACTTTCGAAAATTGTGGACGCTGTTGAAGTCAAGGAATTCTGCCTGATTAGCTTGATTCATTGTGTGGCTGAGCTCATGGCTAAGGTGCTCTCGGGCCGTTTGGCGCCTAAAATATCTCAGGTAGTGGGCCCCATCATAGTGTCTTCATTTGTGGATGTTGCATTCACGACAACTCCTAGCTGGTTCAAAGCACCGCGAGGAAGCTACACAAAATCAAGTCGGATGCATTCATGCTTAAGTTGGATATCACCAAAGCCTTTGACATAGTGGACTGGGCCTTCTTGCTGCAAGTTCTAGCCATGCTAGTCTTTGGCAATAAGTGGATCTCGATGATATGTGGGCTGATGGGGGTGACATCCATGCGGGTGCTGGTGAATGGGGTGGCCAGGTCGGTGATCTACAACCAGAGGGGCCTCCGACAAGGAGACCCGCTACCCCCTACTTTTCTACGTGGTGATGGATGTGTTGCATCTTCTTTTTGAAAAATCGATGGGTGAGGGCCTCCTCTCGGGGCCATCGGACAGAGGGTTATGCCACCGCACCTCCATGTATGTAGACCATGTCATCACCTTTGTTCGACCCACGCCTCTAGATCTCCACAGTTGTGCAATGATTATGGTGGACTTCGGTGGAGCCTTCGGCATATGTACTAACCTGACAAAGTGCTCTATTCACCACATTCGGTGCTCTCCTCAGCAGGTGGAGTTGGCACGTGGTATCCTGGGTTGCGTGGTGGGCTCCTTTCCTTGCAAGTACCTAGGACTCCCACTTGGTCTGTGCAAACCAACCCCGGCGTAGCTCCAATACATTATGGATAATGCCGCTAACAGGATGCAGCCGTGGTGTGCAGGCCTCATGGGTCGAGGGGGTCATACTACCCTAGGGACTACAACGCTAGCAGCTATCCCGATCCATGCATTACTCTATCTAGATATACCTCTAGAGACATTGGTGGCTTTCCGGAAGATTCTTAGGGCCTTCCTTTGGAGGGGAAGGAGAGAGGCCAATGGTGGCCACTGCTTGGTTGCGTGGGAGAAGGTGTGTTCTCCTAAGACGCATGGTGGGCTAGGGATCCCTAACCTTTGCCTGATGAACTTTGCGTCGTGGTGCCGTTGGGCTTGGCTGTAGAGAGTGGACCAAGATAAACCTTGGGATGAGTTTGACTTGGGATTACCTCGACAGTCGTGGCAGCTATTTCATGCTGCCACCTGTTACACATTGCGAAATGGAGAGAGGGCATGATTCTGGTAGGATCGATGGATCGATGGTTGGAGGGTAGAGGAGAGTGCCCCAAAACTTCTGGCCATGATTCCACAACACAAGGTCAGGGAGTGGTCGGTTAGATATAGGATGAGTGGGACGTAGCTAGTGGACTGTGGACCCGACCTTGGAGAGGAGGCATTCCTAGAGTTCTTCCTCTTATGGCATGCGTTTTCTGGGATACAATTGGTCCTAGATCATGAAGATGTGCTGACTTGGAGGTGGAAGGGCGATGGGTGCTACTCCTAAGTTGGAATATATGGATTTCTTCTCCGGTACCACCCTTTCACTGACCGCGACTTAGATTTGGCGCTCTAGGGATCCGCATGGCTGCAAGTTCTTTGCATGGCTTTGGCTTCTAGGAACCACTATTGGATGGCGGACCGGTTGGAGCATCAGAGATTGCTGAGGGCACCTAAGTTCCCCTTGTGTGATCAAGAACCGGAAAGCATCTAGCACTTACTTATTGGATGTGTGGTGGCTCGGGAAGTGTGTACGTGGACGCTACAAAGGTGGGGAAGGCTGGAGTGGACGTCGGTGGCTTGCACGGATTTCTTGTTATGGTGGACGTCGAGGCCATGCCCCATGGCCCATAGGCGTGACCTTTGCACGGTGATCATCCTGGTCTTCTAGTGCCTTTGAAGGCATCAAAATGATGTGGTATTCAACAATGTGAGGCCATCCATGGAGACCATCAAGTCAAAGATCAAGGCAGACTTCGAGCAGTGGCGCTCATCTAGGCTTTTTTTGCTCTGATGTGTTTGGCTTTTTGGAGCCGTTTCCTTTGTTGTTAATGGATGGAGAGTATATCTAGGGTTGGGGAGCTATCACCCCTATTGACAGCGTAAACTTGCCGCTTTGCGGTGTTGTTCCCTATCACTTGCAACTTGTTCTATGTGTTTGGTACACGTTCCAGGGTGTATTCTAGAAAAAAAATCATTGGCTTGTATCTTCTGACTTTCGTTCAGGTTTATCCTTCTTGATTGAGTCATGTTGACACCATTGTTAAACCTATAGAGAAGTCCATACTTGTCTAAACATCGGACATCTGATTCTGAAATGAATTTGGATTATTTCACACACATATATACATGTTACTGGAGACCTGGTCAAGTCTCACCACCTCACCTCGCATCATAGCGGGAACGGGCAGACAAGAACTAGATACCTTGTCAGGTTTGTTCTCCACAATATACATTTCTAATAACCTACAGAGTCCAATGAAGTAGAAACTTTTCTTATGCTCTTACAATAGAAATTCATAACATACAGATCATGTTTAAATCGTGCAGGGGCAAGAACTAGGTACTGTGTGATTGGGCGGTGGAGGGCATCGAACAGGTGCGTGCCACCATGGTGGAAGGCGCTAGAGAGGTTCACGCAACTATGGTAGAGGGCGCCAGAGAGGTTCGTGATGCCGTGGTCGAGGGTGCTAGAGAGGTTCACGCTGCCGCGGACGATGGAGAGTTATGCACAGTCGCGATCAAGGGAGAGTTGTGCGCAACCACGGTAGAAGGCACCGAAGAGGTTAGCGCAACCTCGGTCGAGGGCACCAAAGAGGCCCGCACAGCCGCGGTCGGGTGCGTTAGAGAGGTGGAAGGTGAAAGTGAAATCTCGAGGTGGGGAGACTTTTTGGATAAGGTTTAGATCTAAAGATGGATGTGCTTGGTCGCTCTGCCCTATGAAAACAAGTTTGCCTTTTTAGAAAAGCTAAACAAGTAGGGAAACAACAAGGAATTAAAAAATAGGATACAGTAATTCTAAAACAACCGAAGGAAGACGATAAAGTACTCAAATAATAATTATACAATACATGTTCAAACTAAAGAAAAAACAAGCGCATTACTAATCGTTATCCCATTAATCCGACCCGATGGACTCAATAGAGGTAACATACTCCAAATCTGAATCCGGTATTGCATTCACATCTGAATCAACTAATTGATGCATTTTATTAACAACATGTATCATAACAAAGGAAATTTGCTTGCATTCATTCGGTCTTCTGCTCGCGGAGAAACTGTGTTGCCTCTTCTACAGCTTTATCATTGATTTCTTCTAAGAAGCGCATCTTCTTAGCCTTGCGCAAAGCTTCCTTGTGTTTAAGTTAATTCCATAGACAATGAAATGCACGCGTTAGGTACACAGAAATGTTTTGCCTAGCCTAAGAACATGAATTGCATTGCAGATTCAGTTCACCATAGCCTGGGAACCTGCGTCCGGTGTCAGCGCTCTGATGAGGGTCACACATAACTTTGCGATGTGGCTTTAAGCCGCATACACACCGAAGATGTGTCTCCATGACGATCTCATTCCATTACAGGTCATTATCAATAGAAGAAGGTGGATATGGTCCATCCAGAAACTACGAGAGGGGTGACTGAAATGTGAAAAAATGAGATGGATCAGTATCAGGAAACCCAGATTGATTTCGATCAAGAAACCCAGATGGATCTCGATCAATAAATCACAAATATCCCCTAAATCAAAATTGAAAGCCAGAAATGCATGCTTACATTCATCTCGTTGTCCATCTCTATAGTGCACAACCTTGGTCTCATCAAAATAACTCCACTGTCGGATGAAGCTTTCATGCAGAGAGAGGGTGAAGAGAAGTGTGGAGAGGTTGAAGAGAACAAACAAGATATTTACAACCGCCCGTCAGATGATTTCCTTCCCCGTTGGGGATCGGGGGTCAGTAGGACGGAGTTAACTTGCTAGCTCAGACGGACCCACTGTGTAAAACCGCCGTGAAACCATGATCTGCCGAATCAAATTTTGTAGGTACTTTTCGCTTGTGCTGTCCCAAAAAAGTGCCATGCATGGGGGTAGTTTTGTAGTGTAGGGTTTCCAATGCTTGGAAGTGTCTAACTGTACCCTTTGGGAATCCCACACACCACTATTTATAGAGAGTGAAAGTGGACTACACAACACTTGTGGCCGATTCAGTGAAGCTCTATTCTGGTCACTACGAGTCCAACTCACTAACTCAGTCTGTGTCCGATTTGGGTCTAACCCGAACGACATACTTCTCAGTCGTATTCACATTCGACTAGCTCCTACTCTTAAGTATGTGACCCTATAGGCTCATGATGACTTGGACATGATTGGAGTCTAACTCACAATCTATAAATTGGTAACGACTCCTAGTAGAACGTGCGACTCCCAAGTACAATAGAGTCATGAAGACATATCTTTCAATGTGACTTATGTCAAAATCACTTTTTCCTCCCGATATACCTTGTCGAGCTATAGGAAAATTATCATCATCCCTTTAATAGCTCAAATCTCTTCTTGAACCATGATATGTGATTCATCCGCTAACTCTTAGTTAATCACCTTGATTAACACTTAACTGAGTCGTGCATGGCCATGCTTTTCGAGTCATATCACCTGAGAAGGCCTAGTGAATATCTCTCAAGTCGGAGGAGAAAAATTCCATCTTAGTTATCCACATGACGCAACTTGATTCTCAACCGACCCAAACTTTGCATTTATAACTGCCATGTGATGAAACAATGTTTGACAAAACCCAAGTCAGTTTATTCAAAACTCGGATTGTGCAACAACCTCAGGCATAAGGATTACATTGATTGAGACATAGAAATGATGACTTACTCGTTGTATCTCAATATGAGTCAGTTTGACTCACTATAATATTTATTCAAATCTATGTAAGTTGAAATAGCATCACCATGCCCATGATAGTGGAACTGAGTCATCAACCTACTTTCACATTAGTCTAAATTGTGTGTCCAGCACAACCTCGATGCCTAAGGACATCAAGTATGAATGACATGAATATATAGTTCCACACTTAAATCACATATTCAATGATACATATTAGATGTCCATAAGGACAACTTAATAACTTTATGAATACATTGGGAATTACATCATACATGATTGCCTTTAGAGCATATTCCCAACATGATGTATGGAATGAAGTACTTTTGTCGAGTTATTTTTTGCTGGATGAACAAATAATTGTGCATGGGTGTAAGAACATGTGTGACCTTATTTATGTTTTAGTGAAGATGACACTATAATTAGGAACTAATGAAACCTACAAGTGTCTACTTAGGTTTTAGTCCCTCAAGGTGCAAATGGAGACCCCCCAATTAAAAAGGAAAAATGTGTGTCAGCGTGCTTTACTTCATAACATTTTTTTCTTGTTTGAGTAATAGGTATGTCGTACTATTAAGATGGGTTTATTCACTCTAAATCAGTTCGAAAAGAATTCGGAATATTTCAAGATAGTCAGAATTCCACTCAGAATTCTGAAGCAACTCTGGATGTTCACAAAAATGCCAAGCGACTAGTTTTCTGGTGGAAATTTATAAACCACTCCTTCCTCAAGGGTTACTTACCTGGCCGTGTGAAAGAGAAAATAAGCACACCATTGTTGAGGACCACCAAAAGCTTGAGATATCCCAATTCCTCTACCCAAAATCAAATCCCTTAGAGGAATAAAAAAGGGATTTCTATTTTCGTGTCCTCGGTTCCTTAGTTGTACTAAGTTTTCCCTAGCCACTTATTTTTTCCTGCCTTTTGTCCATCTCCTTATACGAAACTCTCACACGGTCTGAAACTCACCGCCCGTCAGCCTTGCCGTTACATGCTGACAAGTGGGGCCACGTTTAGTTGGGTCCCGTAGTGGACCCTTTCCATTACGTGCTGACAAGTGGGGCCGCATTCTGTTGGGTCCCATAGTGGACCCTTGCTGTTACATGCTAACAAGTGGATCCGTGTTCAGTCGGTTCCCATAGTGGACACCTCTCTTCACTTATCCAGATCAACATGGGACCCATAGCTTATCCACGTGAGCGCCATACCCCTAGCTTACCCAGGTTGGCGTTGCAAGATGGAACCCCGAGCTAGCCGCTTGCCCGCACCCATGTCATTGCCTCCCCTTTCTTATTCTTCTTCTCCAGTGACGGGGACCCTTTTTCTAGCTTCACTTCAGCCTCCCATTCGTCCTAGCCGTAGTATGGTGTCGTCATGTTGACCTATATGAAGGATGACAATGGCAACAGTGCGCTTGCTATGGACAATCAACTGGCGCAACTCGGGAGCTCAATTGGGCGCGCGCTTGCTGTGGAGTATGTGGGCGGCGAGCCATTACGATGATTTAATTGGTTTATCGAGTTAATTTCTCGGCTATAATCAAGTGAATCTATGAGGTGAAAGTCAAACTTTGAGATCTAGGGAGATGGATGTATAAGAAATAAGAGAATAACACAACTCTTGAACACTTTGAAACTTAAAAAATTATACAACTCTCAATGTAAAAGAGTGTTTATAATTGACACAACTCTTGAACACTTTCAAATTACAATTTGAACATGATAATGTTGTCCTAGGAAAATCTTGAGAGTTTACCATTTTTAGAGCCTGAAAAGTGATCCCTAGACTAAAATATTTATGCCTCGTGCATATACAAGAATTATACACCCTCGAACACTGTGAATTCGCACTTAGGACATGATAATGTTGTGCTAAGAAAATCTTGAGAGTTTGTCATTTTCATGGACTGAAATATTATGCATAAACTTGGATATACGAAAATTATACACCTTTGATCACTATGAAATCGCACTTAATACGTGATAATGATGTGCTAACAAAATCTTGAGAGATTATCATTTTCATATAGTGAAATGTAATGCATAACTTGCATATATGAAAATTATACACCTTTGAACTCTTTGAAATCGCACTTAGGACATGATAATGTTGTGCTAATAAAATCCTGATCATTTATCATTTCCATGGAGTGAAATATAATGCATAAACTTGCGTATACGAAAATTATAAACCTTTGAACACTATGAAATCGCACTTAATACGTGATAATGATGTGCTAACAAAGATTTGAGAGATTATCATTTTCTCTCCCATTTTCATAGAGTGGAATGTAATGCATAAACTTGCATATACAAAAATTATACACATTTGAACTCTTTGAAATCGCACTTAATATGTGATAATGTTGTGCTAAGAAAATCTTGAGAGATTATTATTTTCATAGAGTGGAATGTAATGCACAAACTTGCATATACGAAAATTATGCAACTTTGAACACAGTCCCTTCAAATTATATTCAAAATCATTTTTATGGAGTTAAAGTACCAGTGGCAAACTCGTTATTTTGCATGGATAGAGGGGTGCCCCTGACAGATATAGGGGTTATCCTGTTTGCTAGATCACAGAGGATCAACGGTTGGTGGGCACGATCTGTGTGACAACTGTCTCAACCAGCGTAGCAGCCAAGATGAGCACATGTGTGAGAGTTTGTGACTAAGAGAGAGGGGAAAACTGAGTAGAACTTAAAAACCAAGGGAAAATCTGAGTACAACTTAAAAACCAAGGGCAAAACTGACAAAGGGATTCGAATAGAATATAGAAAGAGATTTAAAAATGGAAAATGCTTCTTGTATACAATAAAATACATCTTGGCATACATCAAACTATTTGCAGTTCAAATATACACCAGTGTCATGGTATTGCCGATGAGTATGCCATGGAGGGGTCCTCGTGCGTGTTTAGAGACATGGGGTAAGGCAGAGAGTTGGCGGGTATGAGGTAACACAATTTACCTAGGTTCAAGTCCCACAATGGTGGCGGAACTCTACTCCTGCTATAAATCACTATAATGGAAATATGCCGAGTTATAGAGATTGGTTCGCTGTGCGAGGGTGTTATGAATCGTTGCCCTAAGGCTCCTGCAGGTCCGGTTTATAAAGGCACCAAAACCTAGGGTTACAGGGAAAGGACCTTGCCGGACAAGGTAAAGGGTCCTACACTAATACTAACTAGTCTTTCGTGTCTTGCACTCCAAGGCTCCGAGTACATTGGTGACTCCTGCATAGCCTTCCTTTATCCGACATGGGCCTCCCTTCTGGATCCATCTAACTGGGCCACCCAGCAGGCCATAGGACTTGCTACCAACTGTGGACCACTCGGGTTAGCCGGATTAGAGACATGCTATGATGATACCCATTTAGCATATCCCAATTGTAGCCCCCAGAGGACTTTGAAATCTTGCGCCGTCTTGCTTATTGATCTTTAATGCTCCGTCTATGTGGTGCTAGCAATCCATCAAGCAATATCACAAAGGTCTCCCAAAGAACCCTGCAATCCTCTCCGGCTTTGCAATGTAGCCGGAGATTCCTTGAGTCTTCATTTCCAGAGCCGGACATTTTCCGCCTTTGATGGAATCTTCAGACGTGACTCTCCACTACAACTGTCAGGAGGATGACGTAGGGTACAGCCTACGCTACCTCGAAACTCACAAAAGGCAGGGGATTAATCATTAGCTGTTTTTACGCGTGTGAATGCGAAATGGTAAAGCGGCAAAGATGGAGGACATGGAGAAATTACCACACACACTCATCTCCACATCGGCAACACTTCGCTCGTAGGATCCTTCCACATGAATCTTGACACCAATCCTATATATTTTGACTACTGCTAGATTATTTTCTTTTACCCGCATTCTCCCTGTGTCTTCATCTTCCTCCAGCCACACGGGCGTTCGAGCTCCTCATCGGAAAACCCTAGCCAGAGCTTCCCCTTTTCTCCATCCATCCCCAGTTATGCAATGGCCTCCAGCAGCTCTGCTCCCTCGAAGGGGTGACTCCCGAGGCTACAACGGAGCCATCCTAGGGAGTGACGGTCCCACCGGAGGGGGGCGTTGTCTCTGTCACTGCCGTGGTGGAAACCATCGATGATGACCAAGGACGGGCGGCGCCAGAAGCTACTGAAGAGGATAACAACTCCCACAAAGGAGTGTGGAGGGGCTCCGACCTCTCCGCCAAAGATCTGCAAGAGCTCATCGATGAGAGGTATCTCCCCGTGGCAGAGGGTTTGGTCTGGCGGCCGGTGCCGGTCGGCGAGGTGACTCCTTCTCCCCAAGCCGGAGAGAAGGTATACCTCAAAGCTCAGCTGGTACGTGGCGTAAACCTGCCAGTCTCCGACTTCTTCCTGGATGTCCTTCGCTACTTCCGGGTACTTCCCCACAACCTCTCTCCCAAAAGCATCCTCATACTCAGCAACTTCATTGTGTTGTGCGAAGGATACCTAGGATTAAAGCCTAGGTTAGATCTGTTTATTTACTTTTTCACCGTCAATAGAGAGTCCGTAGAATCTAAGGATGAGTTGTGGATATGTGGATCAATTAGCTTTAAGATCTGGCCTAGCCGGCTCTTCCCCAACATCGTGGGTCACGAATCTTGCAAGAACTGGTAGCGCACATATTTTTATGGCCTAGAAATTCCTCTGCCTGACCGTCTTGAGACGTACCCCGACTTCGTCGATGGAGCTGCCGCCGAAGCACCCACCTGGAGGTCCCTAGCCTCCCTTCCGTCCGACAAGGAAGCCAATCATGCCATAAGGCGGATCAAATGGCTCGTAGATGGAGGTCTAACGGGCTTGGACCTAGCCATGTGCTGATTCACTAGGCGGATCTAGCCTCTACAGCACCGCGCCGAGATGATGTGCATACTCTAAGGATAGAAAGGATCCCATGCTAATTTCGTGGGATGACTTCTCCAATGACACCGTCAAGCTCCGGCTTAAGGACATGGTCAAGATGAAGGACAGGAAGCGTGGCTTCAAGATCACCTATGACATGTTCAAATGCGCCAAATGCCTAGAGGTAGCTTCTGTTTCCTTTGTTGCTCGTTACATATACTCTAAAGCTTTTCTGTCTTGAAGTTATCAGTCTAACACACCTTTGTCTCTCAACTGGGAACCTTGGCAGAGGATCAGATGGCCTCCTAGGTCTATGATCCCAAGCTGAAGGATATCCAGGTGGTGTTCAACGATGACACCCCCAAGGATCACCTAGCTCCGGCAGCGTGAAAGAGGAAGAGCTCCACCTCTGACGCTGCTGCTAAGGCCAAGAAGAAGAAGAAATCAGAGAGTGGAGTCTCCAGACGATCCACCGCCACCTTAGAGGCGGAGAAGAAGAGATCCACCGGCATTCCCCTAACCAAGGCTCCTTCCGTGGAGTAAGTGTATTCATTTTCCGACTTGTATTTTAGTTCGCACCCTATTTAACTCACGTACTTATACTTTGTACATTTCAGGAGGAAATCCGGTGTTAACCTAAAGCGATCCTCCAGAGATGATGGAGGGTCAAAAAACATTCGTGATATGCTGACCAAGGATGTGGCTACCAAGCCCTCTCTCGCCACTGCTCCTCCAACCCTCGCTACCAAGACCACTGCTGGTCCCACTGGGCCTTCGTCCCCCATCATTCCTGAGACCTCCGCCATGGAGACAAATATCAATCCAATCTTTGATGTCTCAGGCTCTGCCGGATGGATGTCACTCCCAGTGGACAGGCGACGTAGGAGAGTACTTCCTGAAAAGTGGTTGAAGCTCTAGCTAAGGATGCCACCGAGAAAGGGAAAGAGCTATCGAGGGAGGTAGAGGCAGCAACAACAACAACAACTGACAAAGTGGGAGCTTCTGCACCTTCAACTGTCATAGTAACATGGCAGTCGGCCTATGCCTCCGGCATCTACTACGCCATTTCCTCCGATGCCTCTGACTTTGAGCTTGGATGATCTTATCCAGCAGGCGGATACCATGTATAACAATGCCGGCATCTTCCACACTACAATCTCAAAGTTATTACCATTGTAAGTTTTTTAAACTTGATCTTTTATCGCATAACATATCTCTCTATAGCCCCGAGATCTTAGGTGAATAAACAATAGTTATTGGCCTGAGCGCTCCAAAGAACTAAGAGTAGAACTTGATAGTGTAGCCCCCGAGCATCTAGGTGAAACTAGAAAAAGTTCCGGCTAGATGCTCTAAGAGTAGCATACTTGTCTTTGAAATTTAATCCTGTAGCCCCCGAGATTCTAATTGAAACTTTTTAGCAAAGTTCCGACTAAATGCTCTAGATGAACTAGCCATAGATCAAAAATATCATATTGTAGCCCCCGAGCTTCTAGATGAAACTATAATAGTTCTGGCTAGGAGCTTCTAAGAGAAACTAAATTCTTTTGCTTACACAGAATGAGAGTCCCCGGAGGAACAAGGCCAATGAGAAATATAACAAGCTACAAACGGACCTAGATGCTAAAAAGGGTAAAACAGCTTTCCTGAAGGAATAGATCAGGAATAACAAGAGTCTGTTTTCCTCTGACTTTTTCCTTGCTATTGCTCATAGTCAAATTCTTCCGTGTTCTCATACTGTTCTTGTTTTTCTGTCTTACATAAATTATTGCCAAGGCCAAGGGCATTGTCGAGCAATCGAAGCATATTCAAGAGCTTGACAGTGAAAACAAGATCTTGAAGAAAGACCTGGCCGAGGCAGTGAAGGGACACGAGGAGGCGGTGAAGGTCATGCAAGAGTCTATAGACGACGAGATGCAGCATCTGAAGGAAGAAATTGAATGCCTCAAGGAGCAAAACCAAGCTTCCCAAGAGCAAAACTCTCGGAGCCTTAAGGTGTACAAGAAACTTCAGGACGAGCATGGCATCTTGCGGAGACATGCAAGCAAGCTGAATCCAGCATCTTCGGTATGTTTCCTCCATATTGATCAATTCTGTACCTTGGACAAATGTTTGATGTACTTATACTCATGGTCCTTGTATCTTATGCAAACCATATCTCCCATTGGCTTGACCAATGATGGATCAGTGTTGACGGCGCCAGAAAAATGCTGGTGCGGTGTTGATGTAGAGCTCGTTGGGAACCCCAAGAGGAAGGTATGATGAGCACAGCAGCAAGTTTCCCTCAGTTATGAAACCAAGGTTTAATCGAACCAGTAGGAGCAAGGAAACACCCCAAAGGTGTTGCTAGCTGAGCCTTGGCAGGGCGCACTACCAGTGCCAGTAGCAACGTGGAGACCTGCACAACACAACCACAGAACTCTGTCCCGAACTTGCGATGAGGTTGTCAATCTCACCGTGTTTTGCTGAAAACAAAGGATTAAATGTATCGAATGGAAAGAAGTAATAGTTTGCAGAAAGTGAACACAAAGCAGTAAACAGTTTGTAGATTGTATGTAAAAGAAAAGGACCGGGATCCATAGTTCACTAGAGGTGGCTCTCCTTAAGATAGATAACATCCTGGGTGATCAAATTATAGCGGGGCAATTGACAAACATCGAGAAAGCAATACATGCATATACTAATCATCTTTACTCCTTTGAGACTTGATTGGGCATTACAACATTATACATAGACCGCCATCCAACTGCATCTATGACTAATAATCCACCTTCAGGTTATCATCCGAACCCCCTCCAGTATTAAGTTGCAAGCGACAGATTATTGCTTTACAAATTGCGTGTAAAGTAAACAATACGATTGTTCTATGAACAAAGGATTGTTGTTTTCTCCCTAGTAGCAACAGCACATCTAGTACGTTAGAGATTTCTGTCACTTCCCTAGATTACCAGAGGCATGAACCCACTATCGAGCATAAATACTAACTCTTGGAGTTTCTAGCATCTACTTGGCCAAGATAGCTACTAACAACGGAAAGCATGCAAGATCAACAATCACAAAGACATGATAGAATCAATAATCAATCTGAAATAGCATCTCAATATCCATCGG
The DNA here is from genome assembly GCA_916181665.1 of Avena sativa. Taxonomy (NCBI): domain Eukaryota; kingdom Viridiplantae; phylum Streptophyta; class Magnoliopsida; order Poales; family Poaceae; genus Avena; species Avena sativa. The sequence continues at coordinate 427,889,726 of OV702290.1, forward strand.
ATCCCCGCAAACACAACATGCAGAATTACAAATAGATGATCTTGATCATGAACGGAGCTCACAAGATCTAGACATGAAAGCACAAAGGAGGAGAACCAGCCATCTAGGTACTACATGGATCCGAAGTCCAAGGATGAACTACTCACGCATCACACCGGAGGCTTCCATGGTGATGAAGAAGGCCTCCAGGGTGAATTCCCCTCTCCGGCAGGGAGCCTGGAAGAGCTTCAGATCCCTCCCGATCTAGGGATGGAGATGAGAGCGGCTACAGACTCTTTCGTGGATTTTTTATTAGGTACTTACGGTTTTCATCCTGAGGGAATCTTATAGGCGGAAGGGGAGGCCGAGGGGTGCCGAAGGAGGCCAGACCACCCCTTGGTGCGGGCCAGGTTAGGCCGCGCGGCCAGGTAGTGTGATGGCCCCTTCCGTCTCGTACTCTGGCATCTGATGACTTCCGGAAAAATAGGCACTTTGGCTTTTGTCCCGTCCAATTCCGAGAATATTCATTTTCTGACTTTCCTGGAACCAAAAAACAGCAGAAAACAATCAGCTGGCACTGTGGCTCTTGTTAATAGGTTAGTCCAAGAAATCATATGAAAAGTACTCCAAAGTGTGGACAAAACACAAGAAAGTGGATAAAACCAAGCATGGAACATCAAAAATTATAGATACATTTGCAATGTATCAACATCCCCAAGCTTAACTCCTGCTCGTCCTCGAGTAGGTAAGTGATAAAAAGAAAGAATAATTTTTGAGGTGACATGCACCATCAAAGACTTGATCAAAGTATTTGTAAAACATTCAAAGCTGGGATCATAGTACTTCAATCATAACAAGAAAGACAAAGTTCTATCAATAAGACAAAGAAACTATGATGCAACATGAAAAGGCACAAACAAAAGATTCATGAATAACAATGCTTTGCAAGACGTTTGTTTGTTTCACATAAAGAAAACATAGCATAATAGTATTCAACTTGTCCCTCAATAGAGTGGCAAATATAAATGCATAGGACACCTTCAAAGTTCATAAGAGTGACTAGATACAAATAGTTTAAAACAAGCAATATCAAGATATGCATCAATCAACTAGTCTTGGGACAATGCACATAGAACTAAGAATGGCCACTATGCTCTCAAAGTAGGTGCATAAAGGTAGAAGGTGGAGACTCAATATAATGGTGGAAGAAAGGCCTTCATAGAAGGAAGTAGGGATTCAAGTCTCATAAAGAGCTTCCAAAAATTATGGTACTTATAGCTTTCAGCTCTCATTGCCCCTATCATAAGCATCTTTAAGGTGATTAAGGTTAAAGTGACACAACTAAGAGGATAAGCTTGACAAGTTATAAACCGAAATCTCATGCCCCTTACTTACGAAGACCGATCCTCATGCTACTAAACTTTAGTCACAAGTAAGCTCTTGTCATTGTAAGTGCATATGTATCATAAAGAACCGCCAACGGGGTACCCCTTGCACATGATACAGGAGCTATCCCATAATCAAAATGACAAGGCAAGAAGACAATGAGCATCTCAGCGATCTTTTTATTTGCTATTGGCATAGGTTTTTATTGAGGATGCTTCATAGAGTGCTCATTATGGTGTTCTGAAAGTTTCCACCATGATTAGGCATGGCTTAGGCTAGTGGCCTAGGCGTTTCTCTAACACACATACAAACTCCATGATCTTACAAGTTCCACTTTTATTTCACACCGCCGGGATTTGTAAGCAAAAGAACATGATATCAACGGGGTACCAAGTACAAGTGCAATGTTGAAAGCGTTCCCCATGATACATGGTTCTGCTAATTTCAACTTATAAAGCGTAAGCATATATGCAACAAAGAAGGACCCAATGGTTCAAGTTTATTAGATGCAAAAAAGTAAAGTGTGCCATCAAGTTCGTGAGAGCTTTAATCACTAGTTTTCTCATAACAAGTTTAATTTGGAAGGTAAACAAAAGCATGAATATACTTGGAATAGCATAAGCTAGTAGGTAGGTATGGTGGACTCTTTGGAATAACTTGGTTTAGGGAGTTGGATGCATGAGTGGAACTCATACTTGGTTGTGGAGGCTAGCAAAAGACTGGGAGCGACAAACTAAGAGAGCAATAATGTCCATAATCATGCAGAGCGGCAAAACATCAACGATCAAAGCATAAAGTGATACTACAAGTTTAAAACTAAAGGATCATAAAGGCTATGGTGACTTTGGATAGTCATAACATGGTGTGAGCATGCGCCAAGTCAACCCAAATAAAGCATCAAAGGCGAATACCATTATACTATGCTTTAATATGCTAAAACAACGCATGATTCATCCAAGGCACATTAAGCAATCTCAATTGTTTATAACAAGTCATCTTACAGCAAAGAATACTAAGAATAAAGCCAAAACAATATCAAGCATGGCATGACAGAGCATAGGCCATAGTAAAAAACAAGCTCTTTTTACCACATAAGTATGAACTTTCCTACTCTTTTCCAAACCAATTTATTCAGAAAACTAAGCAAACAAAGCAAACGATAAACCAAAACAAAAACGAAAAAGAAGACGCTCCAAGAACAACACAACTGTGTATGAAACAACAAAAATGAAGCGTTTGAAAGAAACCTGGGATTTTTATTGATGAAGAAGGGGATGCCTTGGGCATCCCCAAGCTTTGACGCTTGTACTTCTTGGATATTTCTTGGGGTGACACATCTGGCATCCCCAATCTGGAGCTTTAGTCCATCCTTCATCTCATTACTCATTCCTTCCATACACCTGAAATTTTTCCTTCATACAAAACTTCACACAATCTTTATTAGAAACATTAGTGCACTCAAGATAATAGGTATTAAGGTTCAGTTCCAACACCAAATAAACTTCCATTAGAACACTAGCTACTGTAGAACTTCCCTTAAAAATCTCAATCCCCAAAAGAGCTCAAAAAGGAACCAACAAGAAGCAAATGCAGAAAATGGCAGAAATCTGTCAAAACAGACCAGCAGGTAAAGACGAATTTTTTAGAAGACCTCGTGTTGCTCAAATCAAAAAGTGTTGAACTAACTAAAGTTACATAACAACCTGGGTCAGAAGCACAAAAATTCACGCCTCAAAAATACGTTCAGAGATTTTACACGAATTTTTACGGTGAAGCACAGAAATCTATTTTGGGACAACAACTTTCCCAATCATTACTTCTCTCTCATTAGAGGTTACTCTTGGCACAAAAAGCAAATAAAAAGGATAAGGAGCGGTTATTACTGAAGTAATAACTTACAATACTCATCTAAAACTTTTGGGTTATCTCCCAATAAGTACTTTTCTTTAACGCCTTTAAGTTAGGCATAAGAAGCAAGAAAGAATCAAGTGTTCTCAAATGAAGAAGCATTAAGACCAAATTTTGTTTTCATAGGAGAAGCAAAAAAATCTTCTCTCTCTTCTTAGGGAAGTGTTCTATACCTTTCTTGAGTGGGAGTTGATATTTAATGGTGCCTTCTTTCATATCAATAATGGCACCAACAGTTCTAAGAAAAGGTCCTCCCAAAGTAATAGGACAAGAAGCATTGTATTCAACATCCAAAACATAGAAATCAACAGGGACATAGGCATTGTTAACCATAATAAGAACATCATTAAGACTCCCCATGAGTTTCTTTTTATCATTATCATCAAGTGGGACATTCAAATAACAATCTTCAAGTGGAGGCAAATCAAGCATATCATAAATCCTTCTAGGCATAACAGAAACACTACTATCAAGATCACATAAAGCTTTGAAATCAAAGTCATTCACTTTCATATTAATGATGGGTTCCCAACCATCTTCTTGTTTTATAGGAATAGAAGCTTTATGTTTCATCTTTTCTTCTTTAATCTTTATGAGAGCATCAGTAATGTGTTTTGTAAAGGCCATGTTCATAGCACTAGCATTAGGACTTTTAGCAAGCTTTTGTAGGAACTTAATAACTTCAGAGATATTGCAACCATCAATATCAAAATCAAAATTATCATCTAAAGTAGTAGAACTATTACTAGCCTCAACACTAGTGGTGGTGATAGTAGAAACACTAATATTTCTAGCAATTTCATCTTCTCTTTCCCACTTAGCATGTAATTCAGCTAATAATCTAACATTTTCATCAATTCTTACTTGTATAACATTAGTAGATGCAAAGTGATTATCATTAGTTTCAGGTTTAGCAGCCATTTTATTCAAAGAAGATTGAGCTTCAGCCAAAGATGCTATATTTCTTTCAGCATTAGAGAGTTTTTCCTCAATAGTTTTATTGAAAGCAGTTTGTTTACTAATAAAGTCTTTAAGCATAACTTCAAGTTCAGAGGGAGCACTCCTATTATTGTTGTAAGAATTTCCATAAGAATTACCATTGTTGGGAGGATATGGTTTATAATTGTTGTTACCAAAATTACTCATATAAGCATTATTGCCAAAGTTGTTATTTTTATGAAGTTCACATCAACTTGCTCTTCTTGAGCTACCAAAGAGGCTAAAGGAACATTATTTGGATCAATATGGGCTTTCCCATTAACAAGCATAGACATAATAATATCAATCTTATCACTCAAGGAGGAGGTTTCCTCAACAGAATTTACATTCTTACCTTGTGGAGCTCTTTCAGTATGCCATTCGGAATAGTTAACCATCATATTATCCTCTAGCAGCAGCACCCAAAGTAATGGTCATAAAGGTACCTCTAGCAGCAGAATCCAATAGGTTCCTTGAAGAATAGTTCAATCCTGCATAAAAAGTTTGGATGATCATCCAAGCAGTTAGTCCATGAGTGGGACAATTCTTTACCAAAGATTTCATTCTTTCCCAAGCTTGAGCAACATGTTCATTATCAGATTGTTTAAACTTCATTATTTCACTTCTCATAGATATAATCTTAGCAGGAGGATAATACTTTCCAATGAAAGCATCTTTGCACTTAGTCCAAGAATCAATACTATTCCTAGTTAAGGAATTCAACCATTCTTTAGCTTTTCCTCTCAAAAAGAAAGGAAACAATTTCAGCTTAATAATATCACCATCTATATCCCTATGCTTTTGCATCTCACAAAGTTCAACAAAGTTATTTAGATGGGCAGCAGCATCTTCATTACCAATACCAGAAAATTGTTCTCTCATAACAAGGTTGAGTAAAGCAGGTTTTATCTCAAAGAAAGTATCTTCAGGCACAGGTGGAGCAATAGGTGTGCTCATAAAATCATTGTTGTTGGTGCTAGTGAAGTCACACAACTTAGTGTTTTCAAGAGTAGTCATTTTTTGTGTTTTTGATTAAGAAAGCAAACTAGTAAAACTATTTTTTGTGTGTTTTTGATAAAGAAACAAGCAAGCAAAGCAAAAATAAACTAAGAAAAACAAAAATAACAAAGCAAAGAGATTGGTTATGGGGGACTCCCCTTGTGAAGATGTCCTTGACTCCCCGGCAACGGCGCCAGAAAAATGCTTGATGGCTCAGTTTGTTCATTTTAACCTTAATCACTTCAAGATGCTTATGATAGGGGAAATGAGAGCTGAAATCTATAAGTACCATAATTTTTGGAAGCTCTTTATGAGACTTGAATCCCTACTTCCTTCTATGAAGGCCTTTCTTCCACCTTTATATTGAGTCTCCACCTTCTACCTTTATGCACTTACTTTGAGAGCACAGTGGCCATTCTTAGTTCTATGTGCATTGTCCCAAGACTAGTTGATTGATGCATATCTTGATATTGCTTGTTTTAAACTATTTGTATCTAGTCACTCTTATGAACTTTGAAGGTGTCCTATGCATTTATATTTGCTACTCTATGAGGGACAAGCAGAATGCTATTATGCCATGTTTTCTTTATGTGAAACAAACAAACGTATTGCAAAGCATTGTTATTCATGAATCTTTTGTTTGTGCATTTTCATGTTGCATCATAGTTTCTTTGTCTTATTGCTAGAACTTTGTCTTTCATATTATGATTGAAGTACTATGATCCCAGCTTTGAATGTTTTACAAATACTTTGATCAAGTCTTTGATGGTGCATGTCACCTCAAAAATTATTCTTTCTTTTTATCACTTACCTACTCGAGGACGAGCAGGAGTTAAGCTTGGGGATGTTGATACATTGCAAATGTATCTATAATTTTTGATGTTCCATGCTTGGTTTTATCTACTTTCTTGTGTTTTGTCCACACTTTGGAGTACTTTTCATATGATTTCTTGGACTAACCTATTAACAAGAGCCATAGTGCCAGCTGCCTGTTTTCTGCTGTTTTTGGTTCTAGGAAAGTCAGAAAATAAATATTGTCAGAATTGGACGGGACAAAAGCCAAAGTGCCTATTTTTCCGGAAGACATCTGATGCTAGAATATGAGACGGAGAAGAGCTAGGGGCCGGCCACACCACCTGGCTATGCGGCCAGGCCTGACCCGCGCCAGGGGGTGGTCTGACCGACCCCAGCACCCCCTCGGCCTCTCCTTCCGCCTATATATTGCCCTCGGGACCAAAACCCTAAGTACCCGATCAAAAATCCATGAAAGAGTCTGTAGCCGTCGTCATCTCCATCCCTAGACCGGGAGGGATCTGAAGCTCTTCCCGGCACCCTGCCGGAGAGGGGAATTCACCCTGGAGGCCTTCATCATCATCATGCAAGCCTCCGGTGTGATGCGTGAGTAGTTCATCTCTGGACTACGGGTCCATGTAGTAGCTAGATGGCTGGTTCTCCTCCTTTGTGCTTTCATGTCTAGATCTTGTGAGCTCCGTTCATGATCAAGATCATCTATTTGTAATTCTGCATGTTGTGTTTGCGGGGATCCGATGGATATTGAGATGCTATTTTAGATTGATTATTGATTCTATCATGTCTTTGTTATTTGTGATCTTGCATGCTTTCCGTTGTTAGTAGCTATCTTGGCCAAGTAGATGCTAGCAACTCCAAGAGTTACTATTTATGCTCGATAGTGGGTTCATGCCTCTGGTAATCTGGGGAAGTGACATAAATCTCTAAGGTACTAGATGTGCTGTTGCTACTAGGGAGAAAACAACAATCCCTTGTTCATAGAACAATCATATTGTTTACATTACATGCAATTCGTAAAGCAATAATCTGTTGCTTGCAACTTAATACTAGAGGGGGTTCGGATGATAACCTGAAGGTGGATTATTAGTCATAGATGCAGTTGGATGGCGGTCTATGTATAATGTTGTAGTGCCCAATCAAGTTCCAAAGGAGTCAAGATGATTAGTATATGCATGTGTTGCTTTCTCGATTTGTGTCAATTGCCCCGCTGTAATTTGTTCACCCAGCATGTTATCTATCTTAAGGAGAGCCATCTCTAGTGAACTATGGATCCCGGTCCTTTCTTTTACATACAATCTACAAATTGTGTACTGCTTTGTGTTTACTTTCTACAAACTATTTCTTCCTTCCATTCGATACGTTTAATCCTTTGTTTTCAGCAAAACCGGTGAGATTGACAACCTCATCGCAAGTTGGGGGCATAGTTATGTGGTTGTGTTGTGCAGGTCTCCATGTTGCTACTAGCACCGGTAGTGCGCCCTGCCAAGGCTCAGCTAGCAACACCTTTGGGGTGTTTCCTTGCTCCTACTGGTTCGATTAAACCTTGGTTTCATAACCGAGGGAAACTTGTTGCTGTGCTCATCATACCTTCCTCTTGGGGTTCCCCAACGAGCACCGGTAGTGCGTTGGTGCAATGTTGATGTAGAGCTCGTTGGGAACCCCAAGAGGAAGGTATGATGAGCACAGCAGCAAGTTTCCCTCAGTATGAAACCAAGGTTTAATCAAACCAGTAGGATCAAGGAAACACCCCAAAGGTGTTGCTAGCTGAGCCTTGGCAGGGCGCACTACCGGTGCTAGTAGCAACGTGGAGACCTGCACAACACAACCATAGAACTTTGTCCCCAACTTGCGATGAGGTTGTCAATCTCACCGTGTTTTGCGGAAAACAAAGGATTAAACGTATCGAATGGAAAGAAGTAATAGTTTGCAGAAAGTAAACACAAAGCAGTAAACAGTTTATAGATTGTATGTAAAAGAAAGGACCAGGATCCATAGTTCACTAGAGGCTATCTTATAGGCGGAAGGGGAGGCCGAGGGGGTGTATGGGCTGGCCACACCACCCCCTGGTGCGGGCCAAGCCTGGCCGCGTGGCCAGGTGGTGTTGCCGGACTCTGGCCCCTCTCCGTCTCGTGTTCTGGCATCTGATGACTTCCGGAAAATAGGCACTTTGGCTTTTCTCCCATCCAATTCCGAGAATATTCATTTTCTGACTTTCCTGGAACCAAAAACAGCAGAAAACAGGCAGCTGGCACTATGGCTCTTGTTAATAGGTTAGTCCGAAAATCATATGAAAAGTACTCCAAAGTATGGAAAAAACACAAGAAAGTGGATAAAACCAAGCATGGAACATAAAAAATTATGGATACATTTGCAATGTATCACTAGGTCACCTGGAAGCATCTGGGTTGTGGATTTTCTTCATGAAAGTTTGTGAACGTTTGAAGCCCACCTCAAGGCCTACCACTTGTGATTGAGAACTTTCTTTGTGGAAGTGACGTTGGTATACCCTCAAGTACTCGTGTTTAGCCTATATGGTCCGGTCCAAGAGGAGCCCACAGTGCAATCGAAGTCCAACAAGGATTCGGGTGGCCCAAGTCCGGAGGAGGGCGACTCCTTGAAGGACACGACAAGTAATAGATAGATTTTCAAAAGGGTGAAACCCTAATCTATAACTGACTCGGACTGCTATCCCGAGACCTAGCCTCCCTATATAAAGGCTAGGAGGGGCGGCGAGGAGGACATCCACAACCCTGGCATACACCTCGCCAGATTACATCTGCGCACCCCTGTAACTTTCAACTCCCCGATAATCAAAGAGCAGACAAGCAGAGTAGGGTCCTCTCTGAGGCCTAGACCTAGGTAAATCGCGTGTCTCCCTATGTGCTTGTTTGCTATCCGATCGATGCCTCCAGCGCTTCCCAATCCTTGGAACCTAAGTTCATCAACGATGGCCATTGATGAGTTAACCACTCGTCAATTGGTGCCATCTATGGGAATCGGGAGTGTTAATGTTGCAGCTTCCTCGGCCCCATCGACTGTGATCTACAACTCCGCTGCAGTAGAGAATTGCCTCGTCTTCGGCGCCTTCGACTTCATCATCCACTCACTAGCGGATCGCCCGAACTTCGAGTGGGTGATGGAATCGGCATGATGATCAGAAGCCTACACTTTCAGGTCAGTCAGATCGGCATGCTTTGCTTCCCTAATCACCCGCAAGCTCCTTCCATTGCTCCTACCTCATGGTTCTCACCACCAATTGGCACCCTAAGCGAGCTCAACGCCTCAGCACCGGCCTATGATACAGATAGCAACAACAGTTGTGAGTCTGATATGTGCAATTTGACATTAGAAAATGGTGCCTATGGCTCCGGATCTGAGAGCTGCAGGAGTAGTGGTTTCCCAAACCAGTACGTGTGCGCCGTCATCAACAACGGCGATGGAAGCACTCAAGGGGACACCACTAATGGCGGGCCCACCTACAACGGGCCTGCCAATCGAGCCCCCACCATTAGTCCTGCCAACGGCGAGCAGCCACAACCTCCCAACCTACCCAACCTCGACAATCAGGGTGGACCCGTTAACAGCGGGACGAGGCGGCATAAGATCTACCTCAACAATGTCGAGGGGGCGCGGTGCAGGGAAGCCCTACTGGGCAACCCCTTCTGCCAAACTCATCACAACAGATGCTGGTGGGATACCATTGGCTACTCTCATCCAGGAGATCAACCGCCAACAGGCGGTGAGTGCACTACTCGATGAACGCAGGAAGGCCACGGACGAGTCGAGCCTTCGACGGGTAGCACTCTCCTCTATTGGTGGATCCTCCTCCAAAGGTAACGACCCTACAGCCACCAAAATACGCACTCGACTAGCAATCCTCAATGACAAATAATCGAGAAGAAGCCACTAAAGCCCTCGACTTCTCGTTCATGACGGTGGACTCGTGGGGCAACATGGTCCCGAAAACGCCACACGCAGCGATGACGACAACCACCATGTATCTGCTCACAATTCAGCGACCAGCCAGAGATCCACGATCTGCCATACACCAGTTCACAATTTCTGGACTTGGACTAGTCAAGGCCGTGCTGGCCAAGGAGCGAACACCGGAGCCAAAGAAAAGCAAGGCTCCACCCAAGTACTACTAATTATCTTCTAGCGAGGACGAGCACGACCTGGTGCGGCGGCGCCGCAGCTGAAGGAACACTATCACGATTTCAATGCACGTGATGAGATCACCTAACACAAAGTCGACAAGATGCGCGCCAAGCGCGCCTACTCAACAGAGTCAGAAGACGAAGGAACAGAGCTCTACAGCGCCAACTGCTTCAGCAGAGCCATACGGCAGATGCGAATGCCGAAAGGATTCAAACTTCCTTCAGAGAACCCGAAGTTCGATGGCCTCTAGGACCCAAAGATTTGGCTGCAAGACCACATCTCTTCCGCCAAGCTACACGGCGGAAACAAGTGCACAGCCATGCAGTGCCTCCAGCTGTAGCTGTAGGGCGCTGCTCGTGCATGGCTCAATAATCTGCCCCGTGGATCGATTCGTAGCTCAGAGGAGCTGGTCTACAGTTTCGTCCGAAACTTCAAAGGCACCTACAAGCAGCCCGCGTCAATCAAAGAGCTTAGGGCCTGCTACCAAAAGTCGAGCGAATCCCTTCGCTCCTACATCCAAAGGTGGTCCATCATCAAAAATTCGGCAGAAGATATCTCCGAAGATCGCGCAATTGATGCATTCAACGACGTTGTACGCCGTAGAGTGCTCAGGGAGGAGGTGGGCCATATGACTCCCAAAACCATCAACCACCTGATGGACATCGCGAATCAGTGGGCAGATGGAGAACACTCGATGAGCAACAACCGCGGCTGTTATGATGACAAGGACAACCTCGGCCATAGGCATGACCGTCGAGGAAAGCGTCGGGTGCGCTATTAGGAGGACCGTGAGGAAGTCGACATGGTCACAACCGACTACACCGACAAGCGTGACGAAGGAAACCGTACCAGCGGATACCGTAGCATCAGCTACCGCGACAACGGGAAACCCACGCAAGTGTGGCAACACTGCACCCACGATGACACATCTAGAACATCCTTCTAGGAGAAGTTGCCTGGACCCTGCAACTTCTAGTTCTACATCGACAAGCACGATGGCAAGAAGAAGTCCAGCCACCTCCTCAAGGATTTCCACGAGTTCCTGAAGCTCCACGAAGGCCTCATCCAGCTAAATCGGGACGCAATAAATCTGGGGTACGGAGCTGCCCCAGACACCATAGCTCATGGACTCCCACCACCATCACTTGGAGGACCTGCGCAGCCCGCGGCTGTGCCGGTACAAAACAACAGAGGCGAGCAATACCCATGAGTAGTGGGAAACATGGGCATCATCCATAAAGGACGCCCCTCCAACAAGGTGCAGAAAACAATCACCCCACAAGTTAATCTGGCCGTTAACGCCCCTCACTCAACCCCTGAGTACCTCAGTCGGTCGTAATGTTGCATTAGCTTCGACAGGACTGACCACCCGTGCCAGGTCCCTCATCCAGGCCATTCTCCCCTGGTGCTCGAGGTGCAGATCGGCGGGTTCCAGATGAGTCGAGTCTTCATGGACGGTGGCAGTGGTATCAATCTCATGTTCACCAGCACCCTACGCGTGATTCGGATTCCCCTCTCTAGCCTGGAGGCATCCGAGACAACCTTCCCCGACATTATCCCAGGGAAAGGTGTTGTCGGATTGAAGACATGTACGCCGAGAGGGATCCTCGAGGCGTGTGGAGAAAGGGGGTGTGAGACGATGATATTTCGGGACGGTGAGCACACAAACTTTACCCAAGTTCGAATCCGCCGTCTTTGGACGGATCCTACTCCTGCTATCAATCTAGTAATACGGCAGAGCCAGAATATGGGTTACAAGGGTTTTGCTTGTGCGAGTTGAGATTGTAGGATATTGGGTTGCCCTAAAGAGTGGCCCCTAGGATGGCTTATATAGATATCTGGCCTAGGGTTTACAGGAGAGACCTATCCGTCTATGACTAAGAGTCGGTTACAAAGTACATCTTGGACTATAAGTAACTTAAACAGGCCTAAGTCGGTAAGTCTTCTGGGCCTTTCCATAGTTGGATGGACCTCCGTCTTCTCTCCCTAACTGGGTCGCCCGTGGTGCAAAGCTCTAACCCGAAGTGGGCCACCCTGGTCAGTGACTCATAGTGGGTATACATAGAAAGTATATCCCCAACAGTAGCCCCCGGAAGCCTCCAAGATCCAGAGTCGGATTCCATCGTCTAGCTTGATCTATCTTCAGCTCGTAGAATCTTGAGGGGTTCCTAAAACTCTAAACAAAAGGTAGGATCCAAGTCTCAAATTGAGTCGGACCTATGAGTGCATTATTCATCTTTCCAACTTGAAATTCAAATCAAGCCGGAACTTGGTCTCTGACGTATCCTGACATCAGTCAAGGTCAAGTCACGTCACTAACAGACATTCCTAACAGTGCAACCGTTGGTGGGCCCGCTTATCATGGAACTGAGGCGCTGTTTTAATGCATGCGCGGAGATTGAGGAGGCGTAATCCTCGCGAGGAGGTTACCCAGCTCCTTCCACGATACGTGACATGTTTCACTGTTCGTTTCACACGAATCTTGGTGCCAGCGAGGGATATAAGGGGTTGAGATCTCCTAATTCTTCCTTACCAACGCCCCTACTTTCTTCTTCCTCCCAAAACCACCGCGCATTAGCTCATCCTTTCCTTCCCTCAAACCACACAGCACCGCGCATCCATGGTCCCCGTTACCCTCAAAATGGCTGATGCTTCCTCTTCCGGTACGACGGTGACCACAGCGGCAACCTTTGTAGCAATAGAGAAGGAGAACTTCCATGGAGTGTGCATCTCGTGCATCCCTGACAACGAGAAACTGCACTTTCCTCATTGAGAAGGAAGGTATCCACCGCACCGGAGACTGGCGGAGCGGCTTTGATCATATCATCCCCACTCCTCATGCTGACGAGAGGGTACACTTTGGCACTCACCTCGACAGAGGTTTGAGCTTCCCCCCTCAGAGTTGTTCTCTGAGGTTGTAGATTACTATGGAGTTCAACTCCACCACTTCCCCCCAAACACAATTCTAGAACTTAGCGCTTACGCTTCTTTGTGTGAGGGTTATCTCTGAATAAAACCGAGTCTTATCTTGTTCTGGTACTACTTCGGTACCCGGAGACATTCTATCACTTCCAGTAATCCTTACATTATTGAAACTATTAGCTTGACTCTTAGGAGAGACCGAGTCTACCCCAAGATTAAGGCTAGTGAGTCCATGAAGAAATGGTGATCCATGTTCTTTTATCATAAGGACAGACTGGTTCCCAGCAAAGAAACTACTTTGCCAGCTTTTGTTGATGTTGTCGCCACGCCCGAGAGTCCTAGGATGCAGAAGCTCCGGTTCTTCCTGACGATCTAATTCTCGCCAAGAGACGGATCGAGTATTTGATGAAGCACAAGGGTCTGAAAGAATCTGACTTGATCCATTGCTGGATGGCATGCCGGATTCAATCCCTCCAGCACCATGGTGACCGACTTATGCACATGGTCACCAAGAACAAGAAAGACAGCCTCAGGATCAGCTCGCTCCCAATCCCGGAAAAAGAATATAAGTCCCGAATCAAATGGTTGATCAAGGAGCGAGTTGAGAGGAAGATTCTAGATCTCTCTCTGGACATGTATACTGCCGATGAACCTATAACACATGTAAGTTTTCTGGCTGTTTTCCTCCATACTTGATTATGTGCTCATCTATACTTGTTCATAGTTTTGCAATACTAAGATAATGTATCTTTCAGCTTGCTGACCTCCCCGAGTCGGAACTTGCTCCTCTCGAGGGATATCCACCTGAGGATTCGGTTCCTCAGGAGGATGAAAAACTTGTACCATTGCTGGACGCGCTTACCCGGAAGCGCAACGCTTCGACCGTTGTTGTGGGCATCCAAAAGGTGCCCGTTGTAAAGAGTTAAACTTCTTTACAATGTTTCAAATATTAACTTGTATTCTCTCTTTGAATTGCAACGATCTTACTCTATTACTATCTAGGGCTAAAACTGTAGGGGTTCCGCGTATGAAAACAATAAATTTTTACCCTACGCCCCTGGACCCCTGATGTTGCCAGGACCTATCTATTAGTAATACAGTAACGGGAGGGATTTTCGCGAACTTACCCTTGAAGACCGAAAAGCGTTGTCAACGCTCAGGAGAGCGTGGTTGATCTAGACGAGCTGAAGCTGACCTCAAGGTCTTGATGAAGTCCTTGCGCTCCTGCAGCTCTAACGACTTGAGTACCTCAAGTGCGACACCTCACGGGGAGTTACCCACATCCGGTGCCGAACGATGACTCCCGCTTCCCCGATCCGGTAGCAGTTGCGGAAGTAGAGGTCCTGGATCCAAATCCCATAGCTCGATGGTGCTCCACGGTGAAGATGTCTCTTGTTCATGCAGTCTGAACTTGGGACCACGGTCACGAAAGAGAGAGAGAGAATATCAATTGGAGGTCTCCCCAAAAGTGAGGAAACCTTTATTGAATATTGTGTGTATTTATCTGGCCAAATACCCCCCACTATATATAGGGGTAGGGGAGTTTCTACCTCCCTCAAAGTCCCGGGGTGGGACTAAAGGAGAGGGAGAGGGGGGGGGCAGCCGCTGGCTGGCCCTAGTGGGCCCCACGCGGGGGGCTTGGCCTAGCCGGCCACCCCCTTGCCCCTTCTCCCCTCTGGCCTTTCCCTAATGGGCCCTCTTCCCTCCGGAATTGGCCCATTAAGCCTTTTGACCTTTAAATTGATTTTCTCTTTTATTAAATAATTATGAATAAATGATTAAATAAATATTTAACATTCATTCATATATTATTGAATCTCCATGGCTATGGAACACCTTCCACCTCCACTCCAGACATCCTCCGGATTTATCGAAACCCTTCTGGTTTTCTCTCTACTATTCTTCGGTGATTCTACCGATCTTATAGACACTCTCTAGGCATCATCAAACCCTTAAGTGTGATACCCTATGATTCGGGAACACTCCAGACATGGTCGGGACACTCCTGGACCAGTGATCAATAGATGGACCTGGATGGCCATGTCACCCCTACGCGTTCCACAAAGATCTTTCGTCGTTTGAACCAGGACGATCGTGTCTTATTCCCTTTGTCTCTCGATACTTGCGTTTCTCGGGAACTGATCAATAACATCACCATGTCATGTTCAACCTCGTTACCGAACAACACTACTTGGCTCATTTCGACAAGTGATATCCCTGTGATCAAATCACACGCTGCGCAGCTATTAGATATAACTTCTCCGAGTGGGCCCTTGAGTATCTTTCTATCACGTGGATGGACAAATCCCGCTCTTGACATATATTGACTCTACGGTTTCCTCCGAGTACCTGAACACACCTTTATAACCACCGTATTACCAAGTGGCGCTTGATGCTATCTAAGCACTCTCGGGAGACAGTGATTGATATAGCCTCACGCTCTAAGGAATAGTCTACGAGGATCCATTTCTAATCATCATAACTTGAACTTCGTGACATGATCGGGTCACAATTTTTAGGTTGGGTATTGGTTCATCATCTCATTCTTAGAATGAGTTGACTCCATTTCCAACTGGCATAAATGCCACATGATCAGGAAACTTGATCATCTGTTGACCAATGAACTAGTGACTAGAGTTTCACTGGGAACCCCTGGTTGTTTATATATCACACGTGTATTGATGTTTCCACTCAATACAGTTATAGCATGATATAAAACTTAATCATAAACTTTATGAAATATGATAATAGTCCTTATTACTATTTGTCTCTAGGGCATATTTCCAACAGTCTCCCACTTGCACTAGAGTACAAATAAACTAGCTGCATTTGTTCTTAATCATTGGCACCATATATCCGGTACCTTGAACATGCTTGCTCATGGAAAAGGTTGAGTCTTGGGTTTGTATTTTACAGTCCCAAATCCTTTGCAACTTACTAATGTCACCTTGATTAACATTAATACTTTATCTTCACATGATAACATCTGTGTGTATGCATCGTCACTATGGCAGCAGAACGAGGCCTGATTCCAGGAGCCTATAGTGACTTTAGATCAACCTCGAGGGTTTTCTCATGGGCACTGTGCCCTAGGACACATTGTTCTATGTTAAAAGCGAACTAGCCCCGCCATAACATTATACAACACTTTAGATGGTACCCTTATCTATTATTATAAATGTATTCATAGAAACACGTGTGCACCTTGTGCAACTTTCGATGTTTTTGTTCACCTTGCTTCCTACTTGACTTTAGTCGGTATTACATGAGTTTCGAACATATTCCCTTATAACATAACCCTTTATGTTTCAAGATATGTCATCCTTTATGGATTTGGAAAACATGTCTATAGTTCTCTATTTAGACACTGCAGACAAACTTAGCTCAACGTTCCGTGATTCAAGCTTAATCACTTTTAAACGTTCCTTATTGGATCATATATTATGTTAAGTTATCATCATGGTTTTCTAAGATAGAACCTATGTCTCAACATAGTGGATGATGATCATCCATTTCTTTCTTTCAACCATTGATGTTAAACTTAATACTATTCCTAACTTGAGTTATTAAGGACCAGTTCCTTAATTAACTTCTATTCTGAAACCCCTTTCACAATCCCATAAGGAATACTACATAATATCATAATACACTTATTATCAACTTCTACACCTTATAAATCATTATTTATCGGTACTTGCGCTTTTATTCTTAACACACTTAAGAATCACTCATATAAGCTCCCACTCAAAATATTTTTCTAACATATTTGGGTATGAGTCACTACTCTTACTCAAACTATGTTCCTACATATTTGAATTTGAGACTTATATTGCTCCCACTCAAAAATATGTCAATCACATATTGTTTTAGGAAGACTTTTATAGCTCTCACTCAATTTTATGAAAATTGCATATCCACTCACTATTTTGAACAACTTCAAAATCCTTTGATCAAATATCAAACTTGGAGATTTACTATGAGATACTAGTACTTGTACTAGTTTTAAATCCACTAGTCATTGAGCACACTTGAATCAAATTCATTTGAATTCGTCCAATACTTGAGGAATTGTGATTTTGTCATTCACTCCCTTTCCACTATGGCTTTGCAGTCATTTGGGAAAATTCAAGTAACCCCTTTTACTTGTGAGATTCAGCAACGATTTGCTTTCTAATCTCAAGGGAATTTTGCTATGGGATTTCTCATAACTTTAGCTTACCATTATTTCCTTAATAGTTCGTACGTATGTCATATTCTCGTAATCATGACAAATGATTCACAAATGTCTCCATACAAGATACGGGTTACATTTTGAATCCTACTTCATGTAGTGAAAACACTAGTGGGGAAAACATAATGATTATTATCATTGATTCTTTCCTTTGTGAAGAGAATCGTTCAGGAACATTGTCCGTTGTGCTTCTCAATACTCTGATGCAGGGATTTGAATCCTCATCATGTTTTTCACTATCTCCCATTTGCTTCATAATTGATAAATATCACTGAATGCGAACTTTCTCGAAAATGTACCAAAAACCAAGAAATACGAATTTTCCTTTTCTTTTGGTTTCAGCTATGGATTTCGTATTCAAAGTTTCCAATGAATACTCTACAAGGACTTATTCGCTATTGTTTTGGTTATATCGAATAAACCCAAAACTTCAACGACGATCCATAACAGATATGGAGCCGCTTTCACGAATTCAAATGGTTCACTATATATTCTAATTGAGTGCTAACTATGTCTAACTAACAGTCTTTACATATACACTACAATGATTTATTTGGCATCATCTATTCACCCATTTTGATATCTAATATCACATTGTGATTCTTTGTATTTTGAAGTTTCAAAACGCTTTGCATTTCATAATTTCTTTTATGCCATAAAGTCGAATTCCATTACTATTGATCAAATCATAGCAATTGGATTCTTATTTATCTTTATACCCTTTGCTGAAAAAACACTTTGATCATATCAAATAGTTTCATCCTCATATTTCCTTTGGTAAACTACTTTACACATTTAAACAATCATATAATGATAATCACCATTTTGTTAAAACACAATACATCGAATATGTATTTACTTTTAACAATTCATTAAAACACTTTGTATTCAAGTAATACACGGTGTTCAAGTTATTTTGCTGAACTTAGGCATGATTCATATGTGACATGAAATCGAATGACTTTCACATATTATCACATAACTATGAATTTAAACAATGGTTTCATTCATTAATGAAAATATCATTAAGTTGGGTATTTTAAAGGCATTTCAATATTTTACAAATGTTCATGTATTATCAATTAGTTTCATAACAACCAGGATAATTCACACGTAATCGAACAAGATATGAACACGGATAGAGATCATTCATAAAAGTGGAACAATTGTTTGTTACAAACTAATATGAATAACCATCTCACAAAGTGTGAGACACACTAAAGAATTTCATAATCTTTAGATTACAATAACTATCCAAAACATAAACTAAATGATAAATGTTGAGGGAGAGTGTCGTTGGCCATCATCATCATGCTCGCCATCAACACGCAACGTCACCTCCTCTCCAGCAAGCACCTCTATGCAGAAGGACCTGTTTTCAGCAAAACAGTACAAGTATCAAATATACTTAACACTACAATGTGTTTCCAAAATTATAACATTTATAAAATTGTATAAAATATGTACCTTTGTCATCGATGACCTCACCGGTGATTGGTTCAACCTTTATGTTCCTGAAACGTAATATGAACTCTTGGAAATCCAATGTTTCCGTATCACCACTCATGATGCTACTCCGGACATGTCGTTCGTAGCTGGGAGGCAACGACCGAAGCAGCACACCTGTCGCAAACGGATCATCCATCCAGTTGTCCATGAAGTGAACCAGTATCATGTGTGCATCAAGCATGCACTCCAAGTGACCCTTCAGACATGTGTGCTCCTCCATCTGTATGGAAAGGAACTCTCCAAGCAGCTTGTGCTTCCACATGCGCACGTGTCTTATGAACTCTGCTCTCAGCTGATCCACCATCGAATATGGATCAAGATCACCCATGAGTGGATAAAGTTCATCCACCATCCGGTAACGCATTATTATCTGAATATAGGTGGACATCTCTTGATGATAGTAGCGGTCTGCCAGCTCTTGCGGGGTCTCATAGTGGTCTGGCTCAGTCAAATCCATCGTGCGGCGTATGTAGTCTACCACATGATTCCTAGTAAGGAGATAATTGAGGCGCACAAGCCAACTAGGGAAGTTAAATCCATCAAGTCTAAGTTTCTCACTCATTACCCATTCCTTAATGACAAAGTAAGCTTCACGGTGAGCGATCTCTACATTTATAATTGCAAAAGGAATTTAGACTAAGTTTATAATTAAATGAGTTAATAATAACTCCACTCAGAAACATATATCCCATGAAGGGTTCCTAGTGATAACACGACCCCTTTTCCCCACATCTCCCCCGATCGTCACGACCATCAATGTGGGTGCTAGGGTGGACGCCTACGCGTCGGTCACATCATTCATGTGACTCGTGCTCGATCTTTTGACCATCCGTGTTCCGAGGCCATGTCTACACATGCTAGGCTCGCAACCTCAACTTTAGTGTATTCGCTGTGCAACATGGCTTACACCCACTGTATGCGAACATAGATATGTTTGACACCCGCTCACCGCGGGTCGCCTCATACCGAAGAACTTTCTTGGTGGTGCACACTAAGGGAGAACACAATCATTGGTAATTTTAATAGGGACATCTTATTAGGCTACCGTCGAGTATCTAATACTAGCACACAATAAGATATACAAACAATAACATTGAATGTAAATGCGATGTGATATGGTCCTTCACGTCGTGATCTCCATCCGTCGTCACCGGATTCCGGTGCCAGGGTTCTGGCGCCGTAGACACCAGGGTACTGGTGTCTTTCTAGCGTGGTAGTTCGTCACCTCCGTGACTATCTACTACTACATAACATAAGGTAATCACTTTACCTTTGCCACCACCATATCACAAAGCAACGCCCCCTGCAAAACAAAGTTAGACGCCTCTACTTTATCTTTGCATGTTTTACGTGGCTGAATGGGCTTTCGCACAAGAACCGTTCTTACCTACGAACTTTCAGCACAACGTTGCTCAAGTAGTTGTCTCTACTACACCCCTTTCGGGTACCTCCGTTGTAAATGACATACCAACTAATGTGAGAGAGACAGACACCCCCCAAAGCCACTTTATACAGTACAAGCCGTATGTCAAGCATGGACCAGTCTCGCGAATGAACGTGTAAAGTCGGTTGGGGGCCGCTTCATCAAGCATTGCTGCGGTATACACAAGTACACGTGGGAGGGTACCAACTAAAAGATCAACGCCCACATGCTACAACTCGTGTGTTCTATCCGTACTAGCATTACTACGCATAGATCTAGCTCTGATACCACTGTAGGGGTTCCGCGTATGAAAACAATAAATGTTTACCCTACGCCCATGAACCCCTGATGTTGCCAAGACCTATCTATTAGTAATACAGTAAAGGGAGGGGCTTTTCACAAACTTACCCTTGAAAATCGAAAAGCGTTGTCAATGCTTAGGAGAGCATGGTTGATGTAGACGAACCGAAGCTAACCTCAAGGTCGTGATGAAGTCCTTGCGCTCATGTGGCTCCAACGACTTGAGTGCCTCAAGTGTGACACCTCGCGGGGAGTTACACATGTCCGGTGCCTAACGATGACTCCCGCTTCCCCGATCCAGCAGTAGTTGCGGAAGTAGAGCTCCTGGATCTGAATCCCGTAGCACGACGGCGCTCCGTGGTGAAGATGTCTCTCGTTCACACAGTCCGAACTTGGGACCACAGTCACGAGAGATAGAGAATATCAATTGGAGGTCTCCCCAAAATTGAGGAAACCTTTATTGAATATTGTGTGTATTTATCTGGCTAAATACCCCCACTATATATATGGGGAGGGGAGGTACTACCTCCCTCAAAGTCCCGGGGTGGGACTAAAGGAGAGGGAGAGGGGGGCAGCCGTCGACTGGCCCTAGTGGGCTCCGTGCGGGGGAGGGGGGGGCTTGGCCCAGCTAGCCACCCCCTTTCCCCTTCTCCCTCTTGCCTTTCCCTAATGGGCCCTCTTCCCTCCAGAATTGGCCCATTAAGCCTTTTGACCTTTAAATTGATTTTCTCTTTTCTTAAATAATTATGAATAAATGATATATTCAATATTTAACATTCATTCATATATTATTCAATCTCCGTAGCTATGGAACACCTTCCACCTCCACTCTAGACATCCTCTAGACTTACCGAAACCCTTCCGGTTTTCTCTCTACTATTCTTTGGCGATTCTACCGATCCTATAAACACTCTCTAAGCATCATCAAACCCTTAATCGTGATACCCTATGGTTCGGGAACACTCCAGACATGGTTGGGACACTCCCGGACCAATGATCAACAGAGGGACCTGGATGGCCATGTGACCCCTGTGCATTCCACGAAGATCTTTCGTCATTTGAACCGGGACGGTCGTGTCTTATTCCCTTTGTCTCTTGATACTTGCATTTCCCGAGATCTAATCAATGACATCACCATGTTGTGTTCAATCTTGTTACCGAACAACGCTACTTGACTTGTTCCGACAAGTGATATCCCTGTGACCAAATCACACGTTGCGCAGCTATTGGATATAACTTCTCTGAGTGGGCCCTTGAGTATCTTTCCGTCACGTGGACAGACAAATCCCGCTCTTGACATATATTGCCTCTACGGTTTCCTCCGAGTACCTGAACACACCTTTATAACCACCGTATTACCAAGTGGCGCTTGATGCTATTTAAGCACTCTCGGGAGACAGTGATTGATATAGCCTCACGGTCTAAGGAATAGTCTACGAGGATCCATTTCTAATCATCGTAACTTGAACTTTGTGAGATGATCGGGTCATGATGTTTAGGTTGGTTATTGGTTCATCATCTCATTCTCAGAATGAGTTGACTCCATTTCCAACAGGCATAAATGCCACATGATCAGGAAACTTGATCATCTGTTGACCAATGAACCAGTGACTAGAGTTTCACTGGGAACCCCTGGTTGTTTATATATCACACGTGTATTGATGTTTCCACTCAATACAGTTATAGCATGATATAAAACTTAATCATAAGCTTTATGAAATATGATAATAGTCCTTCTTACTATTTGTCTCTAGGGCATATTTCCAACAAAAACACTTGCCAATGGTAGGGCAGAAGGAAAGTTGGGGAAGCCTCTGTGCTAGCAGAAGTTAGTCCTGGGCTCACATGCTGTCCCGCCTCTGACTCCTACCACAAGGCCATCATTAGTGCCAGAGGATACTTCTTCTCCGTGCATTTAAGATGTTTCAGCTCACACATTAGAGCCAGTGAACCTTGGTTCACAAACTGACGTCACCGTAGGTGACTCGAAACTTGATAAGGGTGAACCCGCAAAGGGTAATGATCCCTCAGTCGAGACCTTCACGGACAACCTTCTGCAAAGTCTGGGTTTTGCCAAACTTAGCCTTACTCGGAAAAGCACAGAAGAGATCCAGAAGCTGGCCCTGCATTGCCTGGAGACCCGAAATATCACATAGGAGGAGGAGGTGCAAGAAGCTGAAGACGTTAAACTTGCCGACCTTCTTGACCAAGTTCATCTTCATGACGAGAAGTTGAAGGCCGGTGTGGCTCCACCACAACCATTTATTCCTCGGTCACTCGCCGAGAAGGTTTCCACTGAGGTGAACATGAGCCTCAATAAATTAAATCATGAACAAGTCATAATCTGACTCTTCTATTTATTGTATTTTATATCATATCCTCTAGCCCCCAAGCATGAAGTTGGATAGGAAATCCGGATTTATGCTCTTATAGGATGCTAAAGAATGAACCAATATAGCCCTCGAAGGCTCGTAATGATATTTAACTTAGTTAAAATATTAGCCCGACTCTTAGTAGACTTCTGACTATGGTTACCATTCTGACTTATAGAAAGTTAATTCTTTTAACAAGGAATTATTGAAGAATATTTGCAACAAGCAAAGAGAGATCAGAGCTCTCCGGCTTGAAAATGCGCAACTAGAAGTTTTCAAGGATGAAGTTGAAGGTAAACATTTCAAGCCTCGTCTTCATAGTATGTTTTTTTGATCTGTAGCTGAATATTTATCCGGCTTTTATGTCTTGCCAGAACTTGTGAAGCAGTCCTGTAAAATGATTGAACAAGCCGAAGATTATAAAGTCCTGGAGGTGGAAAATGCTGATTTACGTGCAGAGTTGAATAAACTCAAGATGGATCATGAGACTAGCATTGCTAGTGTTCTTGAATCCAACAATCATGCTACTGAAGAGCGTGATCGCACCATCACCATATAGGAAAAAACAATCTCGAACATGCAAGATGCTTTGGACAGGGAGAAGGACACCGCCTAAGATCTCCGGAATGAACTTCGGAGCCTTCAAGAAGAGAAGGCCAAAGTAGATGACACTATCTTTGGTAAATTTTCCTATCCCTAAACCATCGTGTTTCCGAATTGTTAAACTCGGATATATATATATTGACCTTGTTTTTCTTTCTTATAGGTCCTCTCAACATGCTGGATGCCTCTTCGTCCGATCCTCGTATCAGCTGGCTTGTTGCCATTGGGGACCTGATCCACGATTTCCGCCACTCACTGGACGAAATCGGTGAATCTGTCTGACTCTCTAGCTTAGACTCAATGTCAGCCTTTGAGCTACTAGACAAGCCAAAGGATATGCCTCAGCTTGTCAAGGATTGGAATATGTCCTATGCACGAACAGCGACACATAATGCCCTAACAATGGTAATGAGCCACCATGGAATCATGGAAATATGGCAAGTTACCATGGGTTATTTGACTGTTGATGAAGATGGCAACGATCAGAACATCAAGGAGATGTGGGATTCTTGCGCCGGATACGCCTCTTGTGTGGCCGAGTTGACCAATTATGATGAGTCATTCCTCATGCCCGTTGAAGTGCCAACACCCCCAAAAGAAGCAGTTGCTGAAGTTTCTGAAGATGATGAGCAGACTGAGCCTGACTTACTTGTCTCGGATAGATATCGTGGTGATATGGGTGATGTGTCCAGCGAGCCGACAAATCCTGACTCTCCACCTACTTCATAGAATGTGCCAGAAAAAAATGTGTTATTCTGAAAAACAATCTAATTGTAATAAGTAGGATATTAGTTTGCTAGTGCTAAATTTGTAAGAACTTAGTGCTTTACTTATTTTAGCACTTTTGGATTTTTATTTGATGTGCTCGAAAAATTACATAAGCACTTATTATTTTGCCTCTACTTATCGTTTATCTAGCTTTCCGCCTCGTTCCTTTTGTGAGCCGGCAAACCTTCAGCACAGAAAATTTGCTGAGCAACGGAGCTCAATTGCTAAATCCGAAATCAAAGACGGCTTCTAGTACCAACAATTCACTCTCAGAAAATACACGCATCCAGCAATCAGACAAAAACCCAAGTATAGACTACAAAAAAATTAGACTTATACCCGAAGGTAGCATTTTTAGAATCAGAAATCTAACCAGAACAAGCATGAGCATAAAGTACTTTCAAGTATTCTAGGATTTTTGATTGTGACATGATCATTCGGAAATAAGATGGTACATAAAAACAACTCAGTAAAACATTGAGGACACCAATACTTTTATTTCACTTTGAACATGTACACATATATGATTACAAAGAAACAAATTTTAAGAATAAAAAGGACCTAGCTGAGCAATATTCCAAGGACAGTCTATCTCATCCGGTTTGTACTGCCTCCAGCTCTGTTTCTCTTTTTAGTAGCAGGTCTCTCTTTTTTTGGCCTCATATCAGTTAGGTAGTAAGAACCATTGTGCAATACTCGACTAACCATGAAGGGCCCTTCCTAGATAGGGGCCAGTTTGTGATCTCTTTTTTGCACTAGCCGAAGAACCAGATCGCCCTTCCTGAAAGACCGATTCCTGACTCTCTGACTATGATATCTGCGTAACTTTTGCTAATAGGCTGCAGATCTCTGTTCAGTAACCACGCGAACTTCCTTGAGAATATCGAGGTCATCTTGTTGAGCAACTTCGGCATCTTGTTCGATATACGCAGTGACTCGAGGAGAGGTGTGAATAAGATCACTCGAAAGAACAACTTATGCCCCATGGACCAAGAAAAAAAAGGTGTATATCCGGTTGACCTGTTAGGAGTTGTTTGTAAACTCCATATCACAGAAGGTAATTTGTCCACCCAAGCCACCACATCACGATGTAGTGGTGCTTCGAGTCTTGGTCGCAAGACTTGAAGCATTAAACCATTTTCCCTTTCGACTTGTCCATTGGCTTGTGGATGTGCGACTGATGTGATGTCAATACGGATCCCCTATTCATTGCAGAATTCGCTAGTTCTCCCATGGAAAAGGTACTCCCATTGTCGGTAATAATACTGTGTGGATACCTGAATCGGATGATCACGTCCTCGACGAACTTTTTGGTTGTTTTCCATCACAACATGTGAAGGGTTTTGTCTCAATCCATTTTGTGAATTTATCCACAATCACAAGAAGGTGAGTGTATCCACTTTCAGCCCGCCGAAACGGTCCTACCATGTCAAGCCCCCAGACCGCAAAAGGCCATGTAATTGG
This sequence comes from Avena sativa, assembly GCA_916181665.1. Taxonomy (NCBI): domain Eukaryota; kingdom Viridiplantae; phylum Streptophyta; class Magnoliopsida; order Poales; family Poaceae; genus Avena; species Avena sativa. The sequence goes on from OV702290.1 coordinate 427,915,536, forward strand.
AATTGTTCACAGCTGATCAGCCAGAACGTGACCTTGTTTGGCGTATTTTTGGCAACCTTTGCATGTCTTGACAAGTCGTTCGGCATCTGCCTTAGCTGTAAGCCAGAAAAATCCGTGTCTAAAAGATTTTGCCACTAAAGATTTGGCTACAGCGTGATGTTTATGAGTGCATATTTGCATCATGTTTTATATTATTATTTTGCATTGTAGATGTAGGATCTTGGTATTTTACGGTGCTCGTGCGCACATTTTATGTCTATTTTCACCAGGATTAGGACAGATGATGGATACAATGGACATAATTCTTGGAGCAGTTATACTAGGGAGAAAAGGAGTAAAAAACAACGTAAATCGCTTATTTGGGAAATATCAATAATACTAGAAGAAAACCCGAAGCGATCAAGGCACACAGACGGTTTAACGACAAACTATACGGCGGGAATAAATTTTTCGGCCGTATAGTTCCTGCCATATAGTTGGCGCCGCCACCGCCTCCTCAAATAGTTTCACCCCGTGCAACTCGATCAGGGAGACGACATACAGAACAACCAGAAATCATCGAAACCTCACCTTTGGAAGGCATCTGGAGGGGGAACTCGTCCACCAGGGATCCATCTTCGCCCTGCGCAGATCCGGGAGGCTAAGGCATCGATCTTCATCATCAACCGCTGCATCACCACCATCTCCATACATCCCATCTACATCTTGACTAGATCTTGTTGTAATTTCCGTACTCGTTGTGGATTTATACAAGTACTATTCATCTATGATAGATTCCATTGTTATTGCCATGATGTTGATTGCCTCCATATCTGAGTAGATCTTTAGTTCTTGGGGAGATGGAGAAACCCTAGTATGAGATTGAAATAAGATAAAGTTTATTATGATATTCATCGTTGTGACCATCTGTTAGATTGTCTTCATCTTGATGTTGGGAGAAGTCGACCTCTCAATATTTGCCTCTCATGGGGACTTGATGGAGGGAACTACTTGTTGGTAAACGGAGGTCTGTTAGCACTTACAGTGACTATAAAGCTGTTAGCACCCCTTACGTATCAACTTGGGAACCAAGGAAACTCACGGAACACTATCCATGCCATGGGATATGTCCTACGAGATTATGTCCCTTAATACGCAGTAATTCGATTGATGTCGATTGCTTACTGTTGTGGTTATGAGGATGATGTGAGCAGTGGTTGTTGCCTATTTGTCCAAATACGGAGTTCCTCCCACACATACATAGTTGAGAATGTTCATGATAATAATCTTTATTTTAACTCTTTATAATGCTATTGGTGTATCCGCTACTCCCTGAGAATGATTTTTCCCTATTGGAGTTCCAAATCTCTTTTACATACGTGATACTTACTTACTGTGTTTAGTTGTTTTACTTTACTTATTGTTGCTCTTATAACAAAAACCCAAAAACACTTTTTATGCAATACTCGCATTTTATCTTGTCACTTAGAACTTTATTTAGCATATCTATTATACTATTTATTTCAAGAGTTATTAGACTTCAGACTCCTGCTCCCTGTGGGATCAATATCTTTATTTCGAAACTAGCTACAAATGATCTGTGCACTTGCAGACATCAGATGTCCGCATTCGCCTTCGTGAAGTTCCCTTAGGATTTTCACGCCTTCTTCCAGAGAAACATAGCGCTGAAATACCTCAGATGCACTCCTCTTATAGAGCTCACCGCCCACTACTGTGTAGGCTTTTGCTCATCGGACGATCTATCGGCGCAGAACTTCTCTTCGGGTAGTATGGTAGGGTTTGGTCCAGCTGGGAATTACAGCCAGAACTACTATGAGTGGTATGTCGGATTTGGTCGGATACTCCTCATCAACTCTTGTGATAGAGGGAACTCTCAAGTGCTCCAAAAAGGCACCGTCCGGGACCTGTTTCCGTGCAGAGCCTATTCTTGATAGAGTGTCCGCTTCCTCATTTTCTGTTCGGGGAATGTGTTGGACTTCAAACCCTTCGAACGATTTAGATAGTTCATCCACGACGTCTCTATAAGCTGACATGGGCTTATTGGCGTTGTAGATATCGGATACTTGCTGAGCAACTAAATCCGAGTCACCATAACACATTAATGGGCGAATGCCGATGTCTTTTGCGATTCGAATTCAGTGTAGCAGGGCTTCATATTCGGCAATATTGTTTGTCGCTGTGAAGTGGATCTGCAATACATAGAACAGTTTATCACCTTAGGGTGACTTGAGTACCACGCCAGCCCCCGAGCGCTTTAGACCCGTTAAAGTGTAGGGTCCAAACTTCTGTCTCTGGAATTCCTGTGTTTTGGACTATCTCTGTCCAACCAGCGACAAAGTCAGCAACAATCTGGGACTTGATTGTTGTACGTGGTTTGTACTCAATATCAAAAGTTGCTACCTCTATTCCCCATTTAGTAACGCGTCATGTGGCATCGCTGTTGTTGATTATGTCTCTCATGGGAGCTATGCTCACCACGGTAATCTTGTTATCTTGAAAATAGTGTCAAGGCTTTCTGGAGGCGAAGAACACACCATAGGCTAACTTTTGGTAATGAGGGTACCTTTGCTTTGATCCAGTCAAGACCTTGCTGAGATAGTAAGTCAGACCCTGCACCATGTGTTCCTGTTTTTGTTCCGGCCGTTCCACCACCATGACAAAACTGACGACTCTGTTTGTCATAGATAAGTATAGCAACATCGGCTCCTGAGGCTCCGCTGCTGCAAGAATAGGGGCAGATGATAGTACGGCTTTTAGATCCTATAGTGCAGCTTTAGCTTCATCAGTCCAGACGAATTTCTTGGTCTTTTTCAAGAACATGTATAGTGGTGCGGCTCTTTCACCGAGCCGGCTTACGAACCGACTGACTGTGCCAATGCAGTCAATTAGTCATTGTACGTCCTTCAGGTGAGTCTGCCTGGAAATGTTAAGTATAGCCTTTATTTTGTCACGATTCACATCTATGCCTCTTTGAGACACAATGAAACCTAACAATGTTTTGGTTGGTATTACAAAGAAACATTTCTTCGGATTGAGCATTATGTTGTATTTTTGTAGATTGCCAAATGTCTCCTCCAGGTCGGAAATTAGTGTTTCCTTCTTTTTGTACATCACAACTATGCCGTCCACATATGCATGTACATTGTGTCTGATTTGATCATGGAAGAAACATTGCATAGTGTGCTGGTACGTAGCTCCTGCATTTTTAGCCCAAAAGGCATCGTAACATTGCAGAAGGTTCTGAAAGGTGTGATGAATGAAGTCTTTATTCTGTCTGACTCCTTCATCCGAATTTGGTGATATCTGGAATATACATCGAGAAAACATAGGAGTTCGAGCCTACTGTCAAATCAATCACTTGATCAATTCTAGGCAAAGCAAATGGATCTTTGGGACAAGCCTTATTCAAGGCAGTATAATCAACACACATCCTTAAATCAGTGGTGTCCTTTTTAGGGACCATTACTGGGTTGGCCGACCAATCAGTATGGATGACCTCTTCTATGAATCTGGATAACTCGAGTCGGGCTAGTTCCTTAGCTATTGCTTTTCGCTTTTCATCGCCGAAACATCGTAAGGACTATTTGAAGGGTTTAGCGTTTGGGTATACATTTAGACTGTGCTCGGCAAGTTCCCTCGGTACTCCGGTCATGTCAGATGGCTGCCATGCGAAGATATCTTTATTGACTTTCAGGAACTCGTCGAGGGCGCTTTCCTATGCGCTATCTAAACCTACACCTATCTAGGTCACCTTGGAGGGGTCATCAACCTTCAATGGCGTTGTCTTCGTCTCTTATGATGTCTTGAACATCGAAGTCGGCTTGGTCACCTCCTTCTTTGTTGTGGGCATCTCGGACGGGTCAATGTTCTTCTTGATCTCCTGGTACTCCTGAGTGTGCAGTACGCTTCAGCAAGAGCGGCATTTCCGTCCTTGCATTCTCGTGCCTTCTTCGGGTCTCCCCGGATTGTAATAACGCCATTGGGACCTGGAATTTTCATCATGTTGTAAATGTAACAAGGGCGAGCAATAAAAGCCCAGTAAGCCGGACGCCCAAAGATAGCATGGTATGCGCTCTTGAACGGGACCACTTCAAAGGAAAGTGCTTATGTCCGATAGTTCTTTGGAGTTCCAAAGGTAACATCCAAAGTGATCTCTCTGAGAGAATTTGCTTGTTTTCCGGGGACAACTCCATTAAAAATCACAGAGCTATGATTCAGCTGTGTCTCTGATATCCTCATCCGACACAGTGTTTCGACATAGAGGATGTTGATGTTGTCGCCACCGTCCATGAGGGTCTTGGAAAACCCATAGCCATCAATAAGTGGATTGATGACTAGAGCGTACTTTCCTCGCCTGTGCAGCTTAGGCAAGTGATCGCCTCGGTCAAAGGTGATTGTTACTCCCGACCAATCCAAAAACTGAGGGATAGCCGGAACAGTTGTGTTGAGCTCGTGCATCACTGCCTTCTTGACCTTAGCTGGTTGAGACCCAAGGAAGGTGACATAAGTGTCTTTCTTGGTTGGGAAGGTCTTCTTTCCATCTGACTTGGGATTTGAAGCTTCTGGCTCCTCCATGTCAGAATCTTCCTTGTTCTCTTTATCTTTGTCGGAGTTTTTCTTTCCTTTTTTTTGCTTGGCCTTGTAGTGAGCGGATTTGTCTTTCTTGATGTCGTCATTGAAACGACCCTCAACATTGGTATGGGACGAGCCCCCGTTGATGTCCGGGTGATGCACACACGTATTATGGGCAATGTCAGCCCAAGAGTAGGTTTTGACAGGTTGCTGGTCTCCTCTACCTTGGACTCTGGAAGTTCCACGGCCTCGTCCCTAGCAGCCTCCGCGGACTCCTCGTCCTCCAAACCCAAAAGTTGCATTGACTATTGCGGTTTCTGGAATGGGTTTCTCATCCAAGGTGTTTTTGTGTTTTGTGGCCTGCTGCTTTGGTTGTTTTGCCGACTGTGGAACAACCAGAACATTGAGCAGTCCTTCCGCATCATCGTCGGTGTTAGCATATTTGCTTGTCATCTCTAATCACCTCTCCCAAATCAGTCACTTTGTCACACTTCAAGCGATGACATAGTAAACCAATTTGGAGTCTTGCGATGAATGCTTCGATTGTAGTTTGGTCGTTTACTCCCTCGCAGGAGTTCTTTGTGACAATCCATTGTCCGAGGTAGTCCCGACAAGTTTCTCCGGGTTTCTGAGTGCACCGCTGCAGATCTCCGACCATGTAGGGCCTCCTGTATGTTCCCTCAAAATTCCGAAAGAAAGCATGCTGACTCGTGTAATAACGAGCTCGTTGGGGAACCCCAAGAGGAAGGTATGATGAGCACAGCAGTAAGTTTCCCTCAGTTATGAAACCAAGGTTATCGAACCAGTAGGAGCAAGGAAACACCTCCAAGGTGTTGCTAGCTGGACTTTGGCAGGGCGCACTACCGGTGCCAGTAGCAACGTGGAAACCTGCACAACACAACCATAGAACTTTGCCCCCAACTTACAGTGAGGTTGTCAATCTCACCGGTTTTGCTGAAAGCACAGGATTAAAGGTATTGTGTCGAAGAAAGTAAAAGCTTGCAGAAAGTAAACACAAAGCAGTAAACAGTTGTAGATCGATGGTAAAATAAAGGACTGGGGTCCATAGTTCACTAGTGGTGGCTCTCCTTAAGATAGATAACATGTTGGGTGAACAAATTACAGCGGGGAAATTGACAAACATCGAGAAAGCATACATGCATATACTAATCATCTTGTCTCCTTTGAGATTTGATTGGGCATTACAACGTTATACATATACCATAATCCAACTGAATCTATGACTAATAATCCACCTTCAGGTTATCATCCGAACCCCCTCTAGTATTAAGTTGCAAGCAACAGATAATTACATTATACATTGCGTGTAAAGTAAACAATACGATTGTTCTATGAACAAAGGATTGCTGTTTTTCCCTAGTAGCAATAGCACATTTAGTACCTTAGAGATTTCTATCACTTCCCCAGATTACTAGAGGCATGAACCCACTATCGAGCATAAATACTAACTCTTGGAGTTGCTAGCATCTACTTGGCCAAGATAGCTACTAACAACGGAAAGCATGCAAGATCACAAATAACAAAGACATGATAGAATCAATAATCAATCTGAAATGGCATCTCAATATCCATCGGATCCCCGCAAACACAACATGTAGGATTACAAATAGATGATCTTGATCATGAACAGAGCTCACAAGATCTAAACATGATAACACAAAGGAGAAGAACCAGCCATCTAGCTACTACATGGACCCGTAGTCCAAGGATGAACTACTCACGCATCACACCGGAGGCTTGCATGGTGATGATGAAGGCCTCCAGGGTGAATTCTCCCCTCTGGCAGGGTGCCGGGAAGAGCTTTAGATCCCTCCCGATTTAGGGATGGAGATGACGGTGGCTACAGACTCTTTCGTGGAATTTTGATCGGGTGCTTAGGGTTTATGTATCGGAGGCATCTTATAGGCGAAAGGGGAGGCCGAGGGGGTGCCCTAGGCGGCCACACCACCCCCTAGTGCGGGCCAGGCCTGGCCGCGCGGCCAGGTGGTGTGGCAGCCCTCTGGCCCCTCTTCGTCTCGTATTCTGGCTCCGTGTCCCCCTCGGTGAAAAACTGACTTTGGCTTTTGTCCCGTCCAATTACGAGAATATTCATTTTCTGACTTTCCTAGAACCAAAAACAGCAGAAAATAGGCAGCTGGCACTGTGGCATCTTGTAAATAGGTTAGTCCAAGAAAGTGTATAAAAATACTCCAAAGTGTGGGCAAAACATAAGAAAGTAGATAAAAAACCAAGCATGGAGCATCAAAAATTATAGATACGTTTGCAATGTATCAACATCCCCAAGCTTAACTCCTGCTCGTCCTCGAGTAGGTAAGTGATAAAAAGAAAGAATAATTTTTGAGGTGACATGCACCATCAAAGGCTTGACCAAAGTATTTGTAAACATTCAAAGCTGGGATCATAGTACTTCAATCATAACATGAAAGACAAAGTTATAGCAATAAGACAAAGAAACTATGATGCAACATGAAAAGGCACAAACAAAAGATTCATGAATAACAATGCTTTGCAAGACGTTTGTTTGTTTCACATAAAGAAAACATAGCATAGTGGCATTCAGCTTGTCCCTCATAGAGTAGCAAACATAAACGCATAGGACACCTTCGAAGTTTACAAGAGTGATTAGATACAAATAGTTTAAGAACAAGCAATATCAAAATTATGCATCAATCAACAAGTCTTGGGACAATGCACATAGAACTAAGAATGGCCACTATGCTCTCAAAATAGGTGCATAAAGATAGAAGGTGGAGACTCAATATAAAAGTAGAAGAAAGGCCCTTCATAGAAGGAAGCAGGGATTCAAGTTTCATAAAGAGCTTCCAAAAATTATGGTACTTATTAGCTTTCATCTCTCATTGCCCCTATCATAAGCATCTTGAAGTGATTAAGGTTAAAGTGAACAAACTATGGAGTATATGCTTGACAAAGTATAAGTTGGAAATCTCATGTCCCTTCAATACAAGGGTCGCTCCTCATGCTACTCAAGTTTATTTACCGGTAAGTTCTTATCATAGTAAGTACATGTGTATCATAGATAACCGCCAATCGGGTACCCCTTTCCCGATGATACGGAAGAATCCCCATATCAAAATGACAAGGCAAGCAGACAACGAGCATCTCAGCAATCTTCTTATTTACCATGGGAAAATGGTGCTTTTTCTCTCTTTCCTCTTTTCTCATATCTCTTTTTTTCTTTTTCTCTTTTTTCTCAATATCTGACTCTTTTTTATAAGAAGAATGCTTCATAGACAGCTCATTATGGTTACGCTACAGGTTTCCACCATGACAGCATGGATTACACCGGTGGCCCAGGTGTTTCTCTAACACGCATACATAACTCCATGGACTTACAAGCTCCCCTTTCATTTCACACCGACGACATCCATAGACAAAAGAGCATGATATCAACTAGGTACAAAGTACAAGTGCAATGTTGAAAGTGTTCCCCATGACAGCATGGTTCTGCTAATCCCCAACATATAAGTGCAAGCATATACAACATAGACGACACAATGGTTCAAGTTTATTAAGGGCAAGAAAAGTAAAGTGTGCCATCAAGTTCGTGAGACCTTTAATCACTAGTTTTCTCATAACAAGTTTAATTCGGAAGGTAGATAAAAACATGAATGTACTTGGAATAGAAAATGCTAATAGGTAGGTATGGTGGACTCTTTGGAATAACTTGGTTTTAGGAGTTGGATGCTTGAGTGGAACTCATACTTGGTTACGGAGGCTAGCAAAAGACTGGGAGCGACCGACTAAGAGAGCAATAATGGCCATAATCATGCAGAGCGACAAAACATCATTAATCAAAGCATAAAGTGATTCTACAAGTCGAAACTAAAGGATCATAAAGGCTATGGTGACTTGGGATAGTCATAACATGGTGTGAGCATGCACCAAGTCAACCCAAATAAAGCATCAAAGGAGAATACCACAATACTTATGCTTTAATATGCTAAAACAACGCATGATTCTTCCAAGGCACATTAAGCAATCTCAATTGTTTATAACATGTCATGCTATAGCAAAGATCACTAAGCATAAAGCCAAAACAATATCAAGCATGGCATGACAAAGCATAGGCCACAGTCAAAAACAAGCTCTTTTGACCACTTAAGCATGAACTTTTCCTACTCTTTTCCAATCCAAACCAAACTATTTGAAAACCAATGCATGAAAGAAGGGGTCCAACCAATTTATTAAAGCAAACTAATAAAACCAAGCAAACGTAAACCAAAAACAAAAGTGAAGACGCTCCAAGAACAATACAACTGTGCATGAAACAATAAAAATGAAGTGTTTGGAAGAAACCTGGGATTTTTATTGATGAAGAAGGGGATGCCTTGGGCATCCCCAAGCTTTGACGCTTGTAATTCTTGGATAATTCTTGGGGTGACATGGGGCGGCATCCCCAAGCTTGAGCTTTAGTCCATTGTTCATCTCATTACATCATTCTCTCCATACACCTGAAATTTTTCCTTCATACAAAACTTCACACAATCTTTATTAGCAACATTAGTGCACTCAAGATAATAAGTCTTTAGGTTCAGTTTCAACACCAATAAAACTTCCATTAAAATGCAAGCTACTGTAGCACTTTCCTCAAAAATGTCAATTCCCCAAAAGAACTCAAAAAGGAACAACCAAGAAGCAAATGCAAATAATGGCAGAAATCTGTCAAAACAGACCAGCAGGTAAAAACCAATTTTTTCGAAGACCTTATGTTGATCAAATCAAAAAGTGTTGAACTAACGAAAGTTAGATAACAACCTGGGGCAGAAGCACAAAAATTCACGCCTCAAAAAAACGTACAGAGATTTTACACGAATTTATACAGTGAAGCACAAAAATCTGTTTCGGGACAGAAACTTCCCAATCATTACTTCTCTCTTATTAGAGGTTACTCTTGGCACAAAAAGCAAATAAAAAGGATAAGGATCGGTTATTACAGAGGTAATAACTTCCAAGACTCATCTAAAACTTTTGGGTTATCTCCCAATAAGTACTTTTCTTTAACGCCATTAAGTTAGGTATAAGAAGCAAGAAAAAGAATCAAGTGTTCTCAAATGAAGAAGAATTAAGATTAATACCAGAAATATCTTCAACAAGGCAAGGTATCTCATCCAAATAAGTTCTATAGGATCCTTTCTCAACGCTCTTGGTTTCACTATTTTCATCAAACGGGTTTTCAGGAACAATCCAATCAAGATTCTTTTCTATGGCTTCATGCATTGCTACAAGTTTGAAACATACTGGTATCTTAATTTCCTCCCCATTAGGTTCGGTTTTTTCATGTAGATCAGAGATTCTAGACCAAGATTCTTTCAAACTCTCTTCAATTCCTTGTTTAAAAGTGAAAATCATTTCCTCGGGTGACATAGTAGCTGGAGCAATGCTAGACATAATGGCAACTTAAGAAAGGAACTAATAATTTTTTTGTGTTTTTAGTAAAGAAAGCAAACTAGTACAACTAAATTTATTTTTTTGTTTTTGATAAAGAAACAAGCAAACAAAGCAAAAATCTAAGAAAAAAAACAAAGTAAAGAGATTGGTTATGAGGGACTCCCCTTGTGAAGATGTCCTTGACTCCCCGGCAACGGCGCCAGAAAAGTACTTGCTGACTCGTGTAATAACGAGCTCGTTGGGGAACCCCAAGAGGAAGGTATGATGAGCACAGCAGTACGCGTCCCTCAGTTATGAAACCAAGGTTATCGAACCAGTAGGAGCAAGGAAACACCTTCAAGGTGTTGCTAGCTGGACTTTGGCAGGGGCGCACTACCGGTGCCAGCAGCAACGTGGAAACCTGGACAACACAACCATAGAACTTTGCCCCCAACTTACAGTGAGGTTGTCAATCTCACCGGTTTTGCTGAAAACAAAGGATTAGATGTATTGTTTGGAAGAAAGTAAAAGCTTGCAGAAAGTAAAAATAAAGCAGTAAACAATTGTAGATTGATGGTAAAAGAAAATACTGGGGTCCATAGTTCACTAGTGGTGGCTCTCCTTAAGATAGATATCATGTTGGGTGAACAAATTACAGCGGGGAAATTGACAAACATCGAGAAAGCATACATGCATATACTAATCATCTTGACTCCTTTGAGATTTGATTGGGCATTACAACATTATACATAGACCGTAATCCTACTTCATCTATGACTAATAATCCACCTCCAGGTTATCATGCGAACCCCCTCCAGTATTAAGTTGCAAGCAACATATAATTGCATTACGCATTGCATGTAAAGTAAACAATACGATGTTCTATGAACAAAGGATTGTTGTTTTCTCCCTAGTAGAAACAACACATCTAGTACCTTAGAGATTTCTGTCACTTCCCTAGATTACCAGAGGCATGAACCCACTATCAAGCATAAATACTGACTCTTGGAGTTGCTAGCATCTACTTGGCCAAGATAGCTACTAACAACGGAAAGCATGCAAGATCACAAATAACAAAGACATGATAGAATCAATAATCAATCTGAATAGCATCTCAATATCCATCGGATCTCCGCAAACACAACATGTAGGATTACAAATAGATGATCTTGATCATGAACGGAGCTCACAAGATCTAAACATGATAGCACAAAGGAAAAGAACCAGCCATCTAGCTACTACATGGACCCGTAGTCCAAGGATGAACTACTCACGCATCACACCGGCGGCTTGCATGGTGATGAAGAAGGCCTCCAGGGTGAATTCTCCCCTCTGACAGGGTGCCGGGAAGAGCTTCACATCCCTCCCGATCTAGGGATGGAGATGACGGCAGCTACAGACTCTTTCGTGGAATTTTGATCGGGTGCGTAGGGTTTCTATATCGGAGGCATTGTATAGGCGAAAGGGGAGGCCGAGGGGGTACCCTAGGCGGCTACACCACCCCCTGGCGTGGGCCAGGCCTAGCCGTGCAGCCAGGTGGTGTGCTGGCCCTCTAGCCCCTCTCTGTCTTGCATTTTGGCTCCCTGTCCCCCTCGGTGAAAAACTGACTTTGGCTTTTGTCCCATCCAATTCCGAGAATATTCATTTTCTGACTTTCCTAGAACCAAAAACAGCAGAAAACAGGCAGCTGGCACTATGGCATCTTGTTAATTGGTTAGTCCAAGAATGTGTATAAAAATACTCCAAAGTGTGGGCAAAACATAAGAAAGTAGATAAAAAACCAAGCATGGAACATCAAAAATTATAGATACGTTTGCAACGTATCAAAGCACTTTGCATATCATACCAGTTGTGGATGGTGTTTTCTGGGAGTTCATTGAGCCATGATCGAGCCATCTTCCTCAGCATAGGCGCGAGATATAGGGTCGCGACCAAGTTGTTTCCTCCTTTGGCGATGCAGCAGGCCTGGAAGAAATCCTGGAGCCAGGTGTCTGGCCGAGCCACGCCGTCATAGGGTTAGATGTGCCTTGAGATGGCAAACCCTTCCGGAAAGTTTATTTCTCGTACGCGCGGTTTGAAGCACTTTGGACCCATGTAGATGCTGTCCGACTCATAGTGTCGCGCCTCAATGTTTGAATTGATCCTGTGCCTGGTGTCACTTGGTGATAGGGCATGTTGTCTTGGTTGTTCACTTTGGCTATGATGCCCATGAGCCGAACTCCTGCTCCTTCTGCCACCACCTCTGCCATTGTGCCCCTGGATCCCTCCATGAGCGCCACTGTGGTGGCTTGGCAGAGAAGGTGGTGGTGGATTATTACCCGAGATAGGGTTTCATGATGATGACCACCATGCCGGCTTTTTTTAGCGGGGTGTCCATCGTTCCTTCGTCCATCATTATCGTTATTGTGATGTGGCTTAGCCGAATGGCTAGTGTGTCTAGGAGGGGGCATCCTTTGCTGGTCCTTCTCCTGACACTGAACTTCTTATCTTCCCTGCGATGATTCGACTATCGCCGGGAGACTAGACCATTGCCGCAACGGCGTGTCGCTCTGCCGCTGGAGCAACGTTACTCCAGCTTCGTGCGGGTCTATGCTGCTACCTTGAAGAACCGATCTTGAGTAGTTATCTTCCCAAGGGTTGGAACGGTAGTGCTGTTCCGGCTCGCATCAGGGCCTTACTTCTTCATGTCGACCCATATCTATGCGGCAATGGTCCGACTTGGAGACCAGTTTTCTGCTGCTGAATGTGGCGACCTTTTGCTGCTCCGGGCCCTTGGTGAGTAGTTTCACACTTAGCCAGACCTGGTCTGGACCTGGATTGTTTGCCAAGAGATCTCGAGCCACAACAGCATTTTCCACCGGCATGTTATACACCCGGTTACCCTTGGTGTCGATCCGACGCTTCCCAATGGCTGTATCTCCTTCGAAAAGGGTTTTGTGGACATCCGGATTTTTATTGGCCAATATAGGTCTGTTCCGGGTCTTCTGATGTTGTCGGGTGCTAGGCTGTCCTACAGCTGCAATGCGCTTATTTTCCTCAAGGATATTTGTGGTTTCCTCAAGGAGTGCTTGACGGTCCGCTTCTAGGGGTTGGGCCCTGTCTTCCAATTCTGCAGGTGTGATTCCTGCAGCTGTCAGGATAGGGGTGGTAATTGCTTCTCCAAGGAGTTTATGGGCACCAGGGGTAACCACGTGTCTTTCCAGTGGAGTATCCTTAGGCTTGTCTAGGATAAAAGCTCCATCTGAGTCCTCTTCGTATTCTTCAGCTATTACCTCATTAGTTGGGAGGTCCTTAGCAGAGTCTTCTTGTTCTTTGCCCTCTTGGCTGCGCCGGTAGCAAAGACAGATTTGAGTCTGAGTCCTAGAGTTAGGCTTCTATCAGTGCTCTCGGACATCTGGACGTCTGGATTATCTCCGAGATCCATGTCATCTTGTGGTTCGGGAGAGGTTTCTCCGGACCCCTCCTCCATGCTGATGTGTGGGCTTTGATCCATAGCTTCTCCTTCTTCCACGGTTTTGGAGTTGAATTCTTCTTCATATTCCATGGAGAACTTTCGGAAATTTGCCGACATCATGGAGTCATCTGAAGATGCCGGTAAGTGGACGTTTGTTCCAATTGCCTCCAGCACCAAGTCGTTGTTTTCTCCAGCATCGGCAGAGCCAGATCCGGATCCAACATAGCCAACGAAGTGCGATGCATGCGTCCTGAGGTAGTTGCGACTCTCTTCATTAGCTTCCTCGAAACATTTGATAGTCTCAAGGATCTCCTCCATGCTGGTGTTTCCGCCCAGCATCATACGCCTCAATGTGTGCCTCAAGAATGATTGTCCCGCTTCGGCATCGGTAGAACCGAATCCATAATTATAGCTGCTTTGATCGTCCTGATCCTTGACCTCTTTGGGGAGAGCCTCCTGAGATTCGACCACTTTAGGGAGATTCGCTTCAGGTTTAGCCTCCACGGGGGGATCTTCTTCATATTCGATCTTCTCCACTATCTCCACTTCAGGTGCGGGGTGGGTGGGATTAGGGTTTTCTAGGACCCGGAACTCTGTCGCTTCTGCAGACAAAGTGGATCCAAAATGTTCTTCCACCTCTATCATCACCGCTGGGGTGGGTTGGGTGGGTTCATCAAAACTGAGATAAACGTCGATCTCGCCAAAATACATGATGGTGTAGGTGGTCACAGGTTCCCTAGCCGGAATCTAAGTCTTGTCGAGAAGGACAAGAGGGATGTCGCTGGCGTAGAGGACCCGACCAACGGCAATTGTCTCACCGATTCCGATTCACGTAGATTCTGCCCAGAACGAAGATCCAAAACTCACTTGCCCCATGGTGGGCGCCAACTGTCGTTGGATTGAAGTCATGTACGCCGAGAGGGGGTCCTCGAGGCATGTGGGGAAAGGGGGTGTGAGACGACGGTATTCCGGGACGGTGAGCACACAAGCTTTACCCAGGTTTTAATCCCCCGGCTTTGGACGGATCCTACTCCTGCTGTCAATCCAGTAATACGGCAGAGCTGGAATATGGTTTACAAGGGTTTTGCCTATGCAAGTTGAGATTGTAGAATATTGGGTTGCCCTAAAGGCTGGCCCCTAGGACGGCTTATACAGATATCTGGCCTAGGGTTTACAGGAGAGACCTATCCAGCTACGACTAAGAGTCAGTTACAGAGTACATCTAGGACTACAAGTAACTTAAACGGGCCTAAGTCGGTAATACTTCTAGGCCTTTCCATAGCCGGATGGACCTCCGTCTTCTCTCCCCGATTGGGCCTCCCGTGGAGCAAAGCTCTAACCCGAAGTGGGCCACCCTGGTTAGTGAGTCACAGTAGGTATACCCGGAAATTATATCCCCAACAAAAGGAGTATATCCCCTAGGAAAAATCTGGCTGGATGTTATCTTCGTCATGCCCGCAAACTTTCGGCGGGAATGCCTCGAGTTTGAAGTGGTCGACTGGCCCTCATAGTACCACACCATCCTCGAACGTGTCACGTTCGCAAGGTTCACGGAGGTCTCGCACTGTGCATACATGTAGATGAAGATGCCATGACCAAATGGCATTATCATTGTCAACGGAAGCTTCACCATGTCCGATAGATCTGATAGGGAACTCAAGAGAATCTCCCAATCCTTCGGCATGCAAGAAGAACTGGCGAGACTCAAGGAGTCGATAGACAACAGTATTTCTCCTGTGAGCAAGCAGAACGCACTGGACCAGTCCTTCGACTTGTCGATGAACACCAAGGTGGTATAGGTCCACCTAGTGGACCCGACCAAGATGGTCCTCATCACCAACAACTTGAGTCCCGCATAGGAACTCGCGCTCGTCGAATTCCTTCGTGAGCACTGGGAAATATTCGCGTGGTGTCCTGCGGACATGCCAGGAGTTCCAAGGGAATTCGTCGAGCATGCACTCAACATAAATCCAGACGCAAGACCAGTCAAGCAGTCGATGCATCGACTCAGAACCAAGGGCAAAGGCAGTTGGCATGGAAGTCAACAGACTCCTCGACGCTGACTTTATACATGAAATGAAGGAAAGCACCTGGGTGGCTAACCCCATGATCGTTCCCAAAAGGACATGGATATCCTATAGATATGCATGGACTTCACCTCCCTCAACAAGCACTGCCGTAAGGACCACTTCCCATTACCGCGGATCGACTAGATAATCGACTCCACTATGAGAGGTGAATGCCTCTGCTTCCTCGACGCCTACTCAGGCTATCATCAGATTCGAATGAAGGATGAGGACCAGGAGAATAAGGCCTTCATCATGCCCTTTGGCGTTTACTGCTACACCATAATGCCCTTCGGGCTGAAGAATGTAGGAGCCACCTATCAGCGGTGTATGAAAGCCTACCTCAAAAACTAGCTCAGTTGAAACATCCAAGTTTATGTCGATGACATCATCATCAAGACCAAGGAGGAATCTACACTCATCGATGATCTCTACAAGATCTTTGACAACCTCGACCACTATCGGATGAAGCTGAATTTGGAGAAGTGCACCTTCGGCATGCCATTCGAACAATTACCCGGGTACCTCATATCTGCCAGGGGAATCAAGGCTAACCCGAAGAAGATAAGAGCCATACTGGCCATTGAGAAGCCGAAGAACGTCAAAGGCGTCAAGCATTTGGCCAGGCAACTCACTGCGCTCAGTTGATTCATCAGTCGAATGGGCGAGAAGGCACTACCGTTCTACCAGCTCCTCCACAAAATGGAGAAATTTGAGTGGACGAACGAGGCGCAAGAGGCATTTGAAGACCTCAAGCGCCTGCTCTCCACCTCGCATGTGCTGGTGACCCTAGGGAAAAGAAGCCGATGTGTTATACATCTCCGCCACCAACCAGGTGGTTAGTACCGTGCTGGTGGTAGAACGAGCCAAAGAAAACAAGATCCATGGAGTGTAGCATCCCATATACTACCTCAGTGAGATCCTGACACCAACAAAGCAGCGGTACCCACACTACCAGAAGCTGGCCTATGGTGTCTTCATGATCGCACGTCGACTGCGCCACTACTTTGAGGAGAACCCCATAGTCGTGGTGAACGACGTCCCGCTTAAGCACATCCTCAACAACCCCGACACTATGGGATGGGTCGCCCTCTGAGGCATCGAGCTATCCCCACGGGACATCACATACGAGCAGTGAGTGGGAATTAAGTCACAGGTCCTACCGGACTTCCTAGTCCATTGGATGGAGAATCAACTCCCTGACATACCAGACATGTCCAACCTCTGGAGAATATAATTATGCGGACCAAAAGTTGAGACACCAAGGCAAAGCGGTACCCAAGTTGCTTGTAATCAGCCATGTTGCCCACAGTTGGTGTGCCAAATACTCAAAGGGTCTTTTTCAGTACGAATTCAACATAAAGTTTCAATACAAAATATCAAGCTAACACCCGTCAAGTTGGCCCCCCTATCAGTTTTCGCAGTTATGTCGCTGCCATCGCGTAGGCGTCGTGGCTGTCACATAGGCTTGCAGTGCTGGCGCAGTGGATAGGACAACAATATCGATAGCGGGTATTGACATGACAACACAGGGCCCTTGTTATTAATATCTTTAATCTCCATTTACTCAGAAGCTAGAACAGTTGCCGCCACACGTCTCTCTATTGGACTTCCGCCCCCATTGTTAACCACTACCTTAGAAACGCACTAATGATTCCACCGTTCGCCTATCTCATAGAAACCACTCTTCTTCTTCATGTCGTGTCTTCTTTCCGTCTTCTCCTTGCCGCCATGGAAGGTCGTCGGACTCTAGAGACAAGCTTCATTGCCCATGACAATAAGAATATAGACGTCGTCTACACCAACGAGGATCAGACAGTGGTGCGAGTCCTAGGGATGTACGAGGATTGGCTTGTGGAAGACGAGGACAAGTTCATGGGATTAGACCTCGAGTACACCCCGAAGGACCCAGAGTTGGAGAATGAAGTCACCATCGTTTAACTGGCCATGAGGAAACACGTCCTCGTCTACCACTAGTCCTGGTTTGTAGATCTACTCTCCGTAGTTAACCGATTTTAGGGTTTTCTCCTCTTGTTCTTTATCCATTTGCTCATCTTGCAACTACAAAATTTTATTAGGACCAAATAAATTATGACAAGCCAATGTTGAGAGTCTTGATCTTGTATTTACTAAAAAAATAAAATTATATTCAGATGATGATCTTGTATTGACAAAACATTTGTAGTTACAAATTTTGGTGATGACAAACTACATACTTTCAGGCCTGACAAGAAGTGTCCGGTGATGCGTCAGTTCCTTGTAGAAAAAAGAATTGTTTTCTGCACTGTCGACAAAAGAACCGATTTTTTAAAATTCCGCCTTGAGGGAATTACAATTCCTGCACACAAGTGGATCAATATGCAGAGTCTTGTCAAGATCATACGGGGCTCGAGGAAGGATGGAATGGCTACACTGGCAACGAGAATCCTTGATGAGTCGTACGATAGAATGAATGCAGATTTCCCTATGGATAGGCACGATTTCTAGGAGGAGAGGTTGTTGTCTAAGATAAACCTGAAGTATGCAACCATAGATGCTTACATGACCTACCAACTGTATGTTAAGATCCATTTCTTTCTACATTTCCTCATGTTTTTCCCCAGTTGCAAGAGGGAAGGCGAGCTTAGGGGAGCTCTTTGTACCAAATGCAGTATAGCTGAGTTCGACGCTGCATATGCAAAGGAAATGGTTGCATCTGAAGCAGCTGACAGAGAGGCTGCAGCTGAAGCAGCAAATAGAGAGGCAGCATCTTCCAGCGGCAACAACCAGGCTTGTGATGCACAGCTAGTTGTACTGCAGGATGCTAAAGATAGGGGAGCCAAGGCAGATTCTAGGTGGGAAGAACTTGCATTTCGTGAGCTTTGGATGGCCAATAATGTAAGAAACAACTAGAATGCTTGCAGGTGGTCTCCTAGGAACAATGGCAAGTGCCTCAAGTGGTCTGATGAGAAGTGAATTAAATTTTACTCCTTTGTGTTATCTTTATGTTTTGTGGAACTCAGGTGGCTTGTCAAGATGGCTAGCACCTCAAGTGAGAGAAGTGAAATAAATTTTACTTCTTTGTGTTATGTTTCTGTATCTGTCTGGTAGCTTGTCAAGATGGCAGCTTGTTAACTGGCAGTTTGAAAGAGTACCTTTTTCCTCACTCGCTAACAGTTATGTTTCATTTTGCCCAAATTGGTACCAAATCTAGAGCAGCTTCTCTCTTCGATCATCCATTCCCTTTCGGCCCTCTTTTTGACCCGATCTGATAACAAATCTAGAGCAGCAGATCACACCAGGCAGAATACATATAGATATAGTTGTGTGCAGCTAAATATGATATAGCGATAGAAAGTAGGTTGCTTAATGTTGGGGGGATACCCCCAGGTAGGGTCACGCCGGGGTATAATGGCCGACTTAGCCGAGGTACGGCAAGGTCAAAGCAAGTGCTGGCCGAGTCATCTCAAGGCAGGCCAAATCACGGAGTAACCCGGACCGGGGGATGTCCACCTAACTGAGTCCCGTTTGACTTGTGTCATATGCTGGCAGGATTTAAGTAACTTGTATGCAGGTACCGGTGTGGCCGGATCAACCAGGCACGATCCGGGTTATATCAAGCTTGCAAGAGAAGGAAGGTATCTCGCTGGTCAAAAGGTGACAACTGTATGCAGAGCATGAGCGAAGCGGACAGAGGCCAGGACCACCAAGGCGTGGCCGACAAAGGTGACGCTGCCTGTGTCGGATGACGTTGGCGCCGCAGAGGCTCACATAGCCTCTGCATGGCTGACGATGGGCAAAAGTGACCCGGTCGGCTTACTATTTTGGGAAGAGGCATATTCCCTAGAATATGCCTCCACGTATGCCCTAATTGGAGACCTAGCCACCCCTATATAAGGAGGGCTAGGGCATCTGTAGAAGAGGCTGGTTGATCTCTAGTTGGTTGAGTTTTACTAGTATGTTCCTAAGGGCTAGCTAGTGGAGAGAGTAAGAGAGTTCATTCTTCCTCCTCTCCCTAATACAGCTCAAGGAGCACTTGTAAACCTTGGAAGTGAATCAAATACAAACATCTGTGTGTGGAATAACCACACTATCCCTCCCTGGATTCCTCTAGTGCATCTTGTCCCCACCTTTAGCCTATCCATGGCATCTACCGTGACACCACCACGACAGTTGGCGCCCGCCGTGGGGCTAGCGGCGCTAGCAGGAGTGAAGGTCTGGACGGGAAACCTCATCGGCACCGGCGAGCGCATCATCTCCGGGCTTGTTCAGCGCTTTGGAGCGCTGGACTTCGTCGGCGACAACGTTGGCTGCTTCGGCAAGCGACCTCTCCCGCGCAACGGCCTCTTCGTCAAGCTTGGCGTGCACAAGATCTACGTCGTTGTCGATGTGTCGTGCATTCACCCGCGGCACGTCGTCGAGGGAGGCGAGCCACCCCTTAGCGCGGTTCACGGGGCACGTATCACTCACAGCTCTGATCGCGCCGAGGTGATGATGACAACGCCTGGCACTGGCACGAGTAAGGATCCGGCACCAGATCTAGAGGTAACACCCAAGGCACCGAGAAAAAGTAGAGGTCCTCCACTAGAGAGGCCAGAGAATGTGCTACAGCCGGTGATAGATAGCCTAGAGAGCCCCATAGCACCTGCAGTAGATCCGGCTCAGGCACAGGCCAAGTTAGAGGAAACTAGGCAGAAAATACTAGAGTGTGCGAAAAAGATAGCCGCAGCTCAGCAGTCATTGAACATGACACTGCGTGAGTACGCAAGAGCGAATAAGGTAGGTGCTGTAAAAGTAAAGGGGAAAAACATCATCAGTGAAATGAACAAAGAGGGTGATACCATAGTTGAGGAGTCAGAGAACTTTCTGTCCGCGGGGCTGCCGAAATACAGTACCCCGGCAAATAACCTCAGAGCAGCGGACGCAGCTGCATCCGAGTTAGAGATTTGACGGGTGAGGCTCGGCAAAGATAGCAGGAAAGAGTCAATGAGTTAGTTCAGA
Source organism: Avena sativa (assembly GCA_916181665.1). NCBI lineage: Eukaryota > Viridiplantae > Streptophyta > Magnoliopsida > Poales > Poaceae > Avena > Avena sativa. The sequence continues at coordinate 427,936,017 of OV702290.1, forward strand.
TCGCTAACAGACAAAACGAAGAGTTTCTCAGGGCTAACCTGGCAAGGGCTAGCGCGTCCAAAGTTGTTCATTCGGCTATAGGTAACCCGGAGAAATCAGCTAGAGCTGCATCATCCCCTCATGGAGACCCAAGAAGAGAGGAGGTGGTAACTTCAGCGAGGAGAAACAAATAGATAGTCCCATATGACCCGGCAAGGGCAGGGAAAGGAAAAGTAGTGCAGGCAAATGATGATCGGCGAAGTGTCAGCCGAGGTGAAGCTGGTCGAGGTAACCGCGACCAAGGCAATGCCGGTCAGGGAAACGCTATGAACGGCAAAGCCGAACAGCGTAACTCGGCGGGTGCAGGGCAACCGCAGCAGCGGAATATACCACGGCAAGAGCGAAGTGCCGGCCAAGGTATCCAACAGAGAGGCACTCCACGAGAGCAAGACAGATATAATGATGGTGATTCTGAAATGGTGAACGCATGATACCCAAGGCCAGACTATCACGTGATAGGGTCCAGATTGGGAAGCAGGGACTTGATGCCTAAAAACGCCAGGTTAAAACTGGATCGACTTTATAGGTCAGAGCAAATTGAGTGTCAAGGTCCTCCGGGTCCAGCGTGTTTTGGTCCCCGGATCATGAAGGAGCCTCCGGTACCGAACTTCCAGTTACCCAGAGGCAAGAAAACATATGACGGCAGCACAAAGCTGGAGGATTGGTTGATAAACTACGCTACGGCGGTGAAAATTGCCATAGGCAACTTGAGATGGGCAGTGAGATACGTACCTCAGATGCTGGAGGGTCCAGCGAGGGTATGGCTAAACAATTTGCCACCCGTAAGTATCAATTGTTGGATTGATTTTGAGGAAATGTTTGTAAGCAACTTCTCGAGCACGTATCAGAGGCCGAATAGGCCACAAACCTTAGCAATGTGCAAACAGAGACCGAAACAGATCGGGAGTTCTTAACCCGGTGGTGCACCGTGAGAAACTCGTGTGAGGACGTGATCGAGTCATAGGCAATAGCTTGGTTTGCACAAGGGTGTAGATATGCAAGCATGCTGTGTCAAAGGCTACAAAGGGATATGCTAACTACACTGGCAGAGACAATCCGGATTGCTGATTCATATGCCTTGGGTGATCCGACTCAACCTAGGCTTGTGTCAAACGAGTCAACTGAGGAGTACTACCAGCAAGATGGAGCCGGATCATCCCGGAGGAATGATTACCAGGGTAAGAGAAGAGATGATAGACCGGATTACAGGTACAGTTCGCAACAAGTTGCTGCTGTAAATCAAGATCAACCCGGAGGAGGGAGTAATCAGCGTCAGAAAATTTGGAGGGCAACAATGGACTCCAAGAAATGATGTCAAGAAAACTTGGACGCCAGAGCAGAAGAAACAGTGGCAAGAGAAGAAGGACCGTCCGAGGTATACCTATGAGGCAATGCTGGATCAACCGTGTAAATTTCACACACCAAATCCGAGTAACCCGACGGGTCACATGACTCGGCAATGTGAGTGGATGAGGAAGATAGAACAAAGTGGTTCGGGGAATGCTCAGGCACCTCAGAATGATCAACCTCGACAGGAGTTACCCCGGCAGCAATTGCTCTCCGGAGCGAACACGCAACAGTTAATGTTGCCACCCCCTCCGCCGAGGTATGAAAACCATGAGAGAAGGGATGCAGTGCATCAGGTGGAAAATCAACATCAGCCAGATCAAAGATATCCCAGAAATGAGGGGAGTAACGAATATAGAGAGCATCACCAGAGTTACTGTGTGTTTACCACAGAGGAAATAGATAGAAAGAGCTTGTAGCGCCGACATATGGAGGTGAACGCAGTTATGCTAGCAGTGACGAGGTATATGCCTTGGTCGGATCAGGAAATTACTTGGAATATCAAGGATCATCCCAAGCTTATGCCGAGTCCTGGTTCATACGCGTTGGTGCTAGACCCAACGTTCATCGGCCCCAATATCAATGTGAGATTCTCCAACGTGCTGATCGACAATGGCGGCAACATTAATATCATGTACGTGGATACGATGTGCAAGTTGGGCATCTCGTAGAACATGCTCCAAGCTACAAGAACAACTTTCCATGGTATTGTGCCAGGCATTTCCTGTGAACCTGTTGGCAAGGTCCGGGTTGACGTGTTGCTCGGCACACGAGATAACTGCCGAACCGAAAATCTAGAGTTTGAAGTTGTGAACTTAGAAATTGTGTATCACGCGTTAATCGGCAGGCCAGCACTGAACAAGTTCATGGCAAGTTGTCACATCAGTTACTTGAAGATGAAGTTGCCCGGGCCAAATGGAGTAATTACCATAGCTAGAGATTTCCGACGTTCCATTGAGTGTGCGTCAGCCGGGTCTAACCTAGCTGAGTCACTCGTGATTGTGCAAGAGAAAAGAAAGATATAGGAAGTGGCGGCATTGGCTCAGTCTGCGTAGCAGTATATGCCGACGCTGAGTAACCCGCATGGAAGTGTTTCGTTTCAAGCAACGAAGGATACGAAGAAAGTGCATGTTGATGATCTGTTCCTAGAGCGCACCGTAACAATTGGTGTCGTGTTAAATGACAAATAGGAAAGCGATCTCGTCAACTCCCTCCGTGAGAATCAGGATATCTTTGCTTGGTCCACACAGGACTTGCAAGGTGTTCCGAGGGAGTTGGCCGAGCACTCTTTGAATGTGAGACCCGGAGCAAAGCCGGTGAAGCGACCTCTCCGCCGCTTCGCTGAAGATAGGAGAAAAGTCATTGGGGATGAGATAGCTCGGCTCCTCGCAGCCAGGTTTATCATGGAAGTGCTTTATCCGGATTGGCTATCCAATCCGGTGCTTGTGGAAAGAAAAAAGATGATCCGAATGTGGCAGTGGTTTGGCGTATGTGTATCGATTACACGAACCTGAATAAGGCGTGTCCAAAAGATCCATTTCCACTGCCAAGGATAGATCAGGTCATAGATTCTACTGTTGGGTGTGAACTATTGTCATTCATAGATGCATATTCTGGTTTCCACCAGATACCTCTAAATCCTAGCGATCAAATAAAGACTGCATTTATCACCCCGTATGGGGCTTATTGCTATCGCACCATGCCTTTTGGTTTATGTAATGCAGGGGCAACATACCAAAGATGTATGCAAAAATGTTTACATGATAAAATTGGTGGAAATGTGCAAGTATATGTGATGATGTGGTTATAAAAGCCAAGGAAAGCAAAACGCTCCTTGAAGATATCAGGCAAACATTCGCGAACCTAAGGAGATTCCGGATGAAGCTTAACCCGGAGAAATGCACTTTTGGTGTCCTAGCTGGAAAATTACTCGGATTTCTTTTCTCCAGCCGAGGTATCGAAGTTAACCCGACGAAAATCCGAGCCATAGAGCGAATGGAACTGCCAAAGTGTCTTAACGATGTCCAGAAGTTCACGGGGTGCCTGGCATCTTTGAGTCGGTTTGTATGTCGGATGGGAGAAAAGGCATTGCCTCTCTATCAACTAATGAAAAAAGCGGACAAGTTCGTATGGACGCCGCAGGCCAATGAAGCCTTCATCCAATTAAAGAAAATGTTAGCCACTGCACCAGTGTTAGCCTCTCCACTATCAAAAGAGCCAATGTTGCTCTACATAGCTGCAACCAACCGAGTTGTAAGTGAAGTGGTGGTGGTAGAGCGCGATGAAGAGGATGAGTCAGTGCAAAGGCCAGTCTATTACCTAAGCGAGGTATTATCCGCTTCGAAGCAAAACTATCCTCACTATCAGAAAATGGCATATGGTGTGTACATGTCGGGAAAGAAGCTAAAACACTACTTTGAAGAACACCCCATCAAAGTGATATGTGAAGCCCCCATATCTGAGATAATGAGTAACAAGGATGCAAGCGGCCGAATAGCAAAATGGGCAATTGAGCTAGCCTCTTATGCTCCACAATACGATAGGAGAGATGCGATCAAGTCTCAGGCTGTGGCCGACTTTTTCGTGGATTGGGCCGAGATGCAATACGAACCACCATTACCAGATCCGAACTACTGGAGAATGCACTTTGACGGATCAAAGACAAAAATCGGGTTAGGCGCCGGAGTTGTACTTACCTCGCCACAGAACGACCAGCTGAAGTATGTGCTGCAAATCCATTTCGCCGCGTCAAACAATGTCACTGAATATGAAGCACTTGTTCATGGGCTCAAAGTGGCAAAAGAAATTGGAATACGTCGGATCCAATGCTTTGGCGACTCGGATTTGGTATTTCAGCAAGTCTCGGGGCAGTGGGACGCTCTTGATCTAAACATGGCATTGTACAGATTCCATGTGCAAAAAATATCTGGGTACTTTGAGGGATGCGAGTTTCATCATGTACCTCGGCTGGAAAATGAGGCTGCCGACATATTGTCAAAGCTCGGATCAACCCGACAAGCAATTCCACCGAGTGTAGCACCAGAACACCTCAGAAAACCATCTATCAGGCCGTCCCCAGAAATCGACTCAATCTACATCCCAGCAAATCCAGAGTCTGGAGCTGTACCCATGGACATTGATGTGGGAGGTGGCTCAGGAAACCCGAGGACTGCTTCGTAGAACCCGGGGACTACACAGCGTGATCTGGCCGAAGTTATGCCGGTGGAGCAAATGGAAATAGATGAGGATGTGTTTCCAGTGCGAGCTATACCTGCTTGGGCATTGCCTATATTCCAATTCCTGAAGGATGGATCCTTGCCCGATGATGAAGTGCTTTCAAGGCAGGTTCAGAGGCGCGCAAAGGCATACACAATCATCAATGCCGAGCTATACAAGAGGGGCGTCACAAATGTCCTGCAGCGGTGTGTTGACCCGGAAGAAGGGCTTGACATCATCCGAGATATACATCAAGGAGAATGTGGGCATCACGCCTCATCCAGAGCTTTGGTGGCAAAAGCTTTCCGACATGGGTTCTACTGGCCAAGTGCCTTGGAACAAGCAGAAGATCTAGTAAAAAAATGCAATGGTTGTCAGAGGTATGCTACCAAGACACATATGCCAATGTCGGAACTCAAGACCATACCGATTACCTGGCCATTTGTTGTATGGTGTTTGGACATGGTTCACCCGTTTAAACCAGCGAGAGGGAACATGACCCACATCTTGGTTATGGTGGACAAGTTTACAAAGTGGATTGAAGTGAAGCCAATAAGAAAATGTGATGGAGCTACGGCCGTAACATTCCTTAAAGATATCATTCTGAGATATGGTTATCCTCACAGTATCATAACAGATAATGGCACAAATTTTGCTGAAGGAGCATTTGCACGATTCTGCCGAGATAAGAAGATCCGGCTAAACGTTGCCTCGGTAGCCCACTCTGCATCGAATGGACAAGTGGAAAGATCCAACGGATTAGTATTATCCGGGATAAAACCCCGGCTCATTGAGCCGCTGCAAAGATCAGCGGGGTGCTGGATAGAAGAACTACCAGCGGTACTGTGGAGTTTAAGAACAACTCTGAATTGATCAACGGGCTATACGCCATTCTTTCTGGTATATGGGGCAGAAGCTGTATTACCAGCCGACATAGAGCATGATTCGCCCATAGTCACCCAATACACAGAAGCCGAAGTGCTTGAAGCCTGGCAAAATGATGTTGATCTGCTGGAAGAAGCGAGAGAATTGACATTGTCCAGATCCGCCATATATCAGCAAAATCTCCGACACTATCATAGCCGAAAAGTTAACCCCCAAGTCTTTCGGGAAGGTGATCTGGTGCTCCGGTTGGTACAACATACTGTTGGCATGCATAAGCTATCCCCCCCATGGGAAGGGCCATTCATTGTGAGCAAAGCATTTCACAATGACTCGTATTATCTCATCGATGCAAAACCACAGGAGAAGAACAAGGCGGCTAGGTCCGGCGAGGAATCTAAGCGTCCATGGAATGTAGCTCTACTTCGCCCGTTCTACACTTAGCAAAGAAGTGTGTGTATCAGAGTCTTATCATATGTCGATATATATGTCGGCAATGAGTTTATCAATGAAATCTTGGCACCTCGAGCAGTAACTCGGGGACTGCCTTAATAATATTCGTTGTCTTCTATATTTGTTATTTATTTTTATGTCGGCTGGTTTGAGTTACTTTTGCCTAAGACGGATTAGTAGTGTGTGAGCACCAAAAACTCAACTCTTCAATTTCTGCTGTCCAACAAGATTTGGCTTCATGGCAAGCAAGAGAACAAGTTTGGAATTGTGTAGCACACGAAAACCGACTAAGGAAAAGAACTTAATCGAGGCGACATTTGTTATTCGGACTAACTTTATGTTTACCTCGTTTTTACTATGTTGAATTACTTTGAGCTAGTCCTAAAGTTTCCAAGTATTGTTAAGTCAATTTTTGAAACTCGGACTCGTAAGTCATAAAACTGAACCAAGGTAGACACGAGCAGAGCCAAGAAATTGGAAAAACAAGAAAATGAAACTCGGGGACTACGCCCAAGTTAATCCGGCACGAGAAACTTAGTAGCAAAACATAATTTGTGTGCTTAATACATTTGCACCCGGCATACCGGGGATCTGATAAAATGCAAAGTGTTTGATCAAGGAGCAACAGGGGAAGGTAACTCGGCGCCAACAGGTGGAACTCCAGCCTCGGCTTCAGCTTCATCTTCACCTTCTTCGACGTCCGAGGCTTCGTCCTCTTCCTCCTCACCCGAACCATCTTTGACATATTCGTCGTTGATAGCACCAAGGAAGCTTGGTCCCTCATTCCATTGATGGATGGGGGCATACTGAATGAGGTTATGGGCGCAAGCCTTGCGCCGAGCTATCTAATCTGGGTCGGTGGACCACCTTGATCCGGTGCGCATGCGCTCGAGAAGCTTCAGGTTTATCTTTTCATACCATGTGAGCACATAGTGGAGGACGATTTCAGCTCCGGCGCGTCCAGCGGATTCCCTCCAAAGGTCAAGCTGGGTCTCGCACTCCATTAACTTGGCAATAAGAGCAGTGGCCCCCTCCGGAGTATCTTCATCAGGCCAAAAGGCATTGAAGATCCGGATTGCCACATCCAGGATATCCTTGCCATAGTTCTTCACGATCTCGACGTGAGAAGATAAGCTGACCAGAAGGTCCTCCATGTCATAAGGAATGTTTTCAGCGCCAGAACCAGTTGGGGTGCCCCTCTTCTGGTGGAACTTGGCAACGGCAGTGGCGGCAAAAGCATCACCCTCCGGAAATTTGTCTAAAAACGAGACAAGTGAAATAAGTAAAGGAAGCAGACCCGGAAAGATCAATGTCAGTTGAAGGAAAAGGGCTTACGAGAAATATGGTTGTGGATCTAGGTCAGCTCCTTGGTGCAGTTGTCACGCCTCTCCCGGAGTTGCACAAGTTCGGCATTTGCCGACTCAAGCTTAGTGTCGGCCTCCTTCAGCAGTTCTTGATCTTTGGAAATTCGGAGGTTGAGACGTTCTCGCTCTTCAGTAAAATCCTAGCCAGCTTTATCGAGTTCGGATTTGTGGAGCGCCTTGAGTTTTTTCATGTCTGCCTTAAGCTTGGCAATTTCTTCATCCTTGGTCCGGAGGAGGGCGAGCTCATCATCCTTCTTCTTGAGTTCGACCTGATGATGCCCTACTTGTTCGAGAAAATGCAGCATCATATCAGGCACGGGCACACTATCTTCAAGAGATGCTGAAATAGTTTGTTGACCAGGAAAACCCGAGGTATGAATATTTGCCGAGCCAAGAAGAAAAGGAGATAGAGCGCAGAGGAAGATTAAGCAAAAATGACTTACCCTTTACTTGGTCCAAATTTTTCCTCATAAGGATGTTCTCAGCCTCCACTCCGGCTGCCCAATCTGAATAACAGATTAGTTAGGTGGAAGAAGACAAAGAGAAATGGGAAAAATGCCAAGGAGGGAACTTACCCCTTTTCTCGTATTCGGCGAGAAGAGTAGTATGTTTTGAGCGCAGCAGCTTATGTGTGTCCAAAAGACGCTGAAACTCAGCGCTCCGGCGATTGGTAGTCACCTGAAAAGAGTACAAAAGGATAGCTTAGTCATGTGAATATTTGAAGTGTACAAAATCCGGGCCAAGTGGAACTTAACCCGGCTCTAGGTGTGTGCATATTCGAAGTGTACAAAATCCAGGCCAAGTGGAACTTAACTTGGCTCTAGGTGTGTGCATATTCGAAGTGTACAAAATCCGGGCCAAGTGGAACTTAACCCGGCTCTAGGTGTGTGCATATTCGAAGTGTGCAAAGATCCAGGCCAAGTGGAACTTAACCCGGCTCTAGGTGTGTGCATATTCGAAGTTACTATGGAGCTACGCTAATTCTCTAAGGAGCATCCGACCGAGTAACAAGTTACTCCCCCGGAGGCTCGGGGACTAATGGTTATATCACTAAGTAATAGCGCACGTTAAAGAAAAAGCAAAGTAGCGTACCTCCATCATCCGACCCGCAAGGTTGATAGCCTTGGCAACTGTGTTCATCTGTGCCGCAAACTCGGCAGGCCCAAATTTCTCCGGGAGATCGTCATTATGGACGAACTCCGCCTTGTTCCAGTTGTTAACGAACTCGATCAAGGTCGGAGGATAGCGTTCTCCGCTAAGCATATGGGGCGCGACCAAATCCTTGGCGTGGGCCTCCCTCCTCTCAACTTGTGCAACAGCAGGGCTGGTGTGCAAAACAAGTTGCGCATCAGCTGACCCGGCAGAGATGTCCTTCTTCGGCGGGGTATTCTTCGAAAGCATGGACACAAGTGTACGCTGTCTAGCTTCGATAGATGCTGCCCTGGTGGCGTCAGGAGCTTTCTTGCCCTTGGGCTGCTGTTGAGAGGTGGAGGTCTGAGCCGCGGATTTGGCCTTGGGAGCTACCTTAGTGCTAGCCTTGGTGCTACTGGTGCCTTCTCGCCAAGTCTTGGAGGACTCGGACGAGGCGGAGGGAGTTGGTGCTGCTGCACATGCTTGTGGTGCTGCTGTTGGCGCTAGAGCCGATGCTGGTGCTGGTGTTTGTCTTGGCGGGGGTGCTGTAGATACCTCGGCGGTAGCTGGTTGCGGCTGAGCCGAAGTGGAGATGGGAGCATCTACCGCCTCGGCAGAGCCACTTCCCCCTGCTCTGAGGTTGCCCTCCTCTGGACGAGGTGGGCTAGAACCCGGAGCAGCTGCTGAACCCTCCTGAATGGGGCTCAGCGGGCGAGAATCGTCACCATGAGGGGGAGAAGGGCTATGTCGGAGCGGCGAGGCAATGAAGGATCCGCTCTGAGGAACCTCCACCACGGCCCTACCGAATCAAATGATGAATGATAAGAAATTGTGACAAAGGAAGAACAAGTGAATAGCAAAGCACGAAGCAGAAAATCGGATAAGGAAAAAATGACTTACTCATTTGAGGTCAAAGGCTCCTTGGGCTTGCGAGCTCTCCAGGTTATGGCCTTGGTCATAGGCTTGGTGGCAGCTTTGTCTGTGGACTTCTTTCGTCTCTTCGTTGATTTGGAAGGTCCGGAAGAAGAAGCAGATGCAACTCCCCTTTTCTTGGACGCAACCAGAACAGGTTCGCCCATGGCGAGAGGAGGATCTTCATGAATCTGCCCACTGGGGTTAGCTAATGCTGGAAAGGCGTAAGAAAGGGGGACATCGTCAAATGCTTCCATCACCTCAACGTTGGAATCATCTTCATCGTCAGGCCAATCTCTAATGGAAGAGAATTTACCGGTGTGTCGCTTGGTCGCATCGGGGAACGGCAGGAACATCTCCTGATCTGGCTCCTCCTCATCCGGGGTATCTCGGTCATTTGCCCAATTGAGAGAAGGCTCGGTGCCATCCTCAAGAGTTTGCTGAAGAAACATCTAAGAGAAAGAAAATGCGAAAGGATCAAACATACAACAAATTCCGACATATGATTTAACTCGAAAAAAGATTGAAGCACGAGATGTACCGCAGGAGGAAACCTATCTCGGTAGAAGTGCTCGATCCCCCACTCCCAATCAGCGGTGGATTTTTTGTTGGTGGTGAAGAGGGCCTTGACCCGGCGGAAAATCTCGGTGTTGCTCAACTCGAATGAGGAGGTCCGGTTGGGGTCAAGGCACCAGCTCATGTGGCAAAGCTTATGTGTGCGTTTCTGGAGAGGGGAGATTCGTTTGCGAACGAAAGTGATCATGGCATCCTCGTTGCCTAGCCCCGCGTCCTTCAGCTCCTGGAACCGTTTGTTGACTTGGTTCGCCAGAACAGTGGGTTTCTTGGGGATCTGGTCCCAGAGATCCGGATTAGGAGGACCCGGAACGTAGGGGCGCAGCCGGATCAGATCTTCAGTCGTGCCATTTCTGACATAAAAGAAGGTTCGGGCCCAGCCCTTGCAAGAGTCAAGCCCTATGACTCGGGGAAAGACGGACTATTTCCGAGGAGAGATGGAAGCAGCGCCGAATTGCGTGAGTTGTTTGTCCTCCGGGTCAAGCTCTCTATTCGGAATCACGTTCCGGTGGAGACCGAAAAACCAGATCCAGAGCTCCTTAGTGGGCCACAATCCGGCGTAGCCCTCTATGGTGGAAGCAACGGCAGAAAGGGAAGTGATGGCATTCGCCGGAAGGTGATGTGGTTGAAGCTTGTAGGTGTTGAGCCAATCGTGGAAGAAGTCACTGACGGGGAGGCCGAACCCACGCTGGAAGTGGAAGAGGAACACTACGAACTCACCCGGATTGGGTGAGGGAGCGAGCTCCTCGGCGGTGAGGCGGGCGATGACGCCCTCCGAGATACGCCGGGTGCGGTACAACCAGTCTAGGTCGTCCTGGCATACCCAGGACCCAGCCCAGGCGCCGCGCTCGGCGTTCTCCGCATCCTCCTCCATCTCCTGTTCTGCGACGACGAGTTCTTCCTCTATCATTTCTAGGTCGCTTTCCTCACTGGCCGTATCGGCGGTGGGGGGCAGTGGCCTAGACTGGCGCGGACCCGTGGCGGTGGAGATGCGCGGGAGTGGCGGTGATGCTGGCGTAGAAAGGCACGGTGCAGCGGCGGCGCAGCTAAGCAGATGCGGCGGTGGCCGCGCTATCGCTGGGAAGAAGAAGAAGAAGAGGCAGAGGGGCGCTAGAATGGGAAAAAGTCCCAAGGGGCGCGCCCCTCCCCTATTTAACCATGCCTCAGAGGGGTAGTGGGATCGTGCTGTGCGAAAGGGCCACACGGTGTGGCCATGTATAATTCGGATCAGCCAATCAGAGACGAGCCATAGGAAGGGCCATAGGGCGCAGGAGATCCCACGACGCGACGTGGTGACACAGTTAACGAAGAGACAAACATGATGTGACGTGTGCAACAGTAACACCTGACATTAACTGCTGCAGTAACTAGCGCAGGCCCTTAAAATGAGGCAAAGTAATGATTACCCTCCACGTGGGGAAGCATACGAGAGAATGAAGAATAACCCGGATAACTGTGGGATGACCTGGCCAGCGAGTGAAAACTCGGAATGTGCCAAGGGAAAAGATAGCCAATGAAATCTGGGATATGATGTAACTCGGAAAAGGGAGCAAAAGGCTCGGTCAAATTGAACCTGATGTGGCCTTAGCGGCTGAGGCTGCTAAGACCGCACCAGCTTCGGGGACTAATGTTGGGGGATACCCCCGGGTAGGGTCACGGCGGGGTATAATGGCGGAGTTAGCCGAGGTACAGCGAGGTCAAAGCAAGTCCTGGCCGAGTCATCTCAAGGCAGGCCGAATCACAGAGTAACCCGGACCGGTGGATGTCCACCTAACTAAGTCCCGACCGACTTGTGTCATATGCCGGCAGGATTTAAGTAACTTGTATGCAGGTACCGGTGTGGCCGGATCAACCAGGCACGATCCGGGTTATATCAAGCTTGCAAGAGAAGGAAGGTATCTCGCTGGTCAAAAGGTGACCACTGTTCGCAGAGCGTGAGCAAAGCGGACAGAGGTCTGGACCACCAAGGCGTGGCCGACAAAGGTGACGTTGCCTGTGTCAGATGACACTGGTGCTGCAGAGGCTCACATAGCCTCTGCATGGCTGACGATGGGCAAAAGTGACCCGGTCGGCTTACTATTTTGGGAAGAGGCATATTCCCTGGAATATGCCTCCACGTATGCCCTAATTGGAGACCTAGCCACCCCTATATAAGGAGGTCTAGGGCATCTGTAGAAGAGGCTGGTTGATCTCTAGTTGGTTGAGTTTTACTAGTATGTTCCTGAGGGCTAGCTAGTGGAGAGAGTAAGAGAGTTCCTTCTTCCTGCTCTCCCCAATACAGCTCAAGGAGCACTTGTAAACTTTGGAAGTGAATCAAATACAAACATCTGTGTGTGGAATCACCGCACTATCCCTCCCTGGATTCCTCTAGTGCATCTTGTCCCCACCTTTAGCCTATCCATGGCATCTGCCATGACACCACCACAACACTTAAGGAGGTTCAATACATTCACTGCTCAGCAGCCATCACACGCAAAATAGACAAAATCAAAAGAAGCTGCTTAGCAGTAGCAGCAGACACGTTCAACCCCTCCTTGCATGCGCCTGCGCCTCCGCCTCCTCCCTCTGGCACTTCCTCCACTTCTTGTTGCCCAGTCCCTTGATCTAGGGGGCCTTGGGTTTGATCGGAGGCATGCAACCCTCTTTGATGGCCACCCGCTGGAGGTTGCGGAGGTGAATGCCGAGAGCCTGGTGTTTAGCGATGTAGGCATTGATGTTCATGGTCTAGCCAGCTTTGGGGGTGCTAGAGCTCGAGCCCTCTACATGCATCACGATGCACTTGAAGTTGGTGCCGGCGAGTCTCGTCCTACAGAAGGGGCAACTGTAGACGTTGCCCGCAAAGAAGGCGTCATACTGGCCGGCCTGCAGCCTCCGCAACACCTAACGAGTCTTTGTGTGCTTGGACTCGTCATCGCTGCAAATGTCGCTGTCGTACACCTATTGGAAGAAAAAGGGAGGATTAGATGATGTAAGGAGATCGAGCAATCAAAATGCAAACAACCGAACCCTAATAGCATCCAATGATGGGAACGGGAGAAGAACCAGGTAAGGGGAGCAAACCCTAGTTACCTCCGACCATGGGTTATCAATGCTGGTGTCATAGGAGTTCACTAGAGCGATGTACTCCTCTAGATCGTTGGGATCCCAGGAGAGCTGGATCTACGCGTGACCGGCGGGGTCCTCCTCACCGGCGGCTATGGCTGGACGGCGATGGAGGATGCTTTCAACGCCTCAAGGGGGATCGGGATGGAGACAGGGCCTCCTCGCCAGCGGCCCTGGAGGCGACGATGGCCACCGCATCCTCCTTCACCATCACCGGCACGGTTGGGGTTTTCTCTAGAGTTTGCAGAAGCTGATGGGACAGTGGAGAGGGTTACGTGAGGAGAGTGAGCGAGAGTGAGAGTGGGTTGGTGGAGAGGGAGAGGGAGAGGTGCTCTATAGTTAAGGTGATGGGAAGGGACATTTCGTTGCACCATCCGTGCACCACGCCGCGTAGGCTACTGCTTCACCGTGCACCGCCACATGCGCACGGTACGTCACTTTTTTCCCGGGTCATGCATGGCAGTTCTGTATTCAGCCGCATGCAAAGGGCGCAGACACAATTTCTATGTACGAAGTTTGACATGGCCATAAAATTGTTGATAATTAAAAGGGGAAATGTAGAGGAGAAGGTAGGTGGTTGTACGACGATATTTGTGGGGTTGTGCTAGATCGGGCAGACGGGGTGTGGATGAGTGTGAGGGACTCGATGAAGGCGGAGATGTTAGGTCTCCTCGAGGGGCCCACTCCTCGAGACCCATTTCTCAGCTCTTCGGCCTCCGGCTGACGCGTGGAAGTTTCTTGAGGTAGGGCCAAGTTGGAAGTGAGATTGAGAGCGCGCTGCATAAAAATAGGATATGTCTTATTAAAATCAAGTGGTAATAAATTATAGCAGCCCGTCGATGACCGTGCACTCGATGACCCCATTTCCATGTGCATGTGTCATGGCATAGTAGTAGTAGTAGTAGTAGTAGTAGGCTTTTTAGAAGTGATTAAACATGACATGACCACTCGATGACTTTTTCCATGGACACCTTCGTGTTCCTTCTTGTAGAAGTCTCGCTGAGAGAGACGTCTGTGTTGTCTCATGTTGTACTATGAAGGGCACGACATGTGCAACGATCCATGTTGGATCACAGAGGATCAACGGTTGTTGTGCACGATCCACGTGACAACTGTGACAACCAATCAGGGCGTAGCAGACATAGTGAGCACATGTTTGGCTTCTACGAGAGAGAGAAAGAGTGAGAGAGAGAGAGGGAAAACTGAGTAGTATCAAAAAACCAAGGGCAAAACTGATTACTATAAAAAATGGAAAGTGAGTGTCTTATACAATGAAATACATCTTGGCATACATCAAATTATGCCAACATCCACAGTCAAAAAAACATTATGCCAACATGGAGCCACTAGAGTAATTGCATGTGTGTCCAACCATGTCTAGGAACCCTAGCAGCATGTTGGGATTCAACTACAACATGCATTCTACCACCAGCTTGAAAGATGTTGCATCACCACATCCACTTGGATGTGTGTGTGTGTGTATTAGTATGCATAATTGTGGTTTTAGGAAAAGAACACATGCAATGATGCCACTCTAGCATGTGGTGTCCAACAATGTCCAGGAACCCTAGCAGCATGCTGGGATACAACTGTAGCATGCATTCTACCACCAGCTTGAAAGATGCTGCATCACCACACCCACTTGGACGTGTGTTCTTTTCATAAACCACATGGATCCACTAGAGTTCATTGGATGTGTGTTCTTTTCATAAACCACATGGATCCACTAGAGTTCATTGCATGTGTGTTCTTTTCATAAACCACATGGATCCGGTAGAGTTCATTACATGTGTGTTCTTTTCATAAACCACATGGATCCACTAGAGTCATTACATGTGTGTTATTTTCATAAACCACATGGATCCACTAGAGTTCATTGCATATGTGTTCTTTTCATAAACCACATGGATCCACTAGAGTTCATTGGATGTGTGTGTATTAGTTTGATACATTGCAAATGTATCTATAATTTTTGATGTTCCATGCTTGGTTTTTTCCACTTTCTTGTGTTTTGTCCACACTTTGGAGTACTTTTCATATGATTTCTTGGACTAACCTATTAACAGAGCCATAGTGCCAGCTGCCTGTTTTCTGCTGTTTTTGGTTCCAGGAAAGTCAGAAAATGAATATTCTCGGAATTGGACGGGACAAAAGCCAAAGTGCCTATTTTTCCAGAAGACTCCAGGAGCCAGAATACGAGGCGAAGGAGGGCCAGGGGATGGCCACACCACCCCCAGGCGCGGGCTAGGCCTGGCCGCGCCAGGGCATGGTGTGGTGGCCCTAGGCACCCCCTCGGTCTCCCTCTTCGCCTATAAGAAGCCTTTTGACCTAAAAACTCCAAGGGGTTCGACGTTTTTCCACGAAAAGTTCCGCTGCACTGCCGCCACCGAAGGGGAGATTCGAGGGACAAAAAGTCTCTGTTCCGGCACCCTGCCAGGACGGGGAAGTGCCCCCGGAGCCATCTCCATCGATCTCCACCATCATCTTCATCGACCATCCATGTTTCCTCCATCTATGAGTGAGTAATCCCCCGCTGTAGGCTATGGGGATGGTAGGGATTGGATGAGATCGTTCATGTAATGGCATCAGATTGTTAGGGCATGGTGCCTAGTATCTTTTATTAGTGCTTCATGACTTTGTTGCGGCTTGTTGTGCTTAATACTTGTCACTAGGGCCCGAGTGCCATGATCTCAGATCTGAACATGTTATTGATTCATTATGATAGTATTGTTTTCGTTCTTATCTGCAAGTTGTATACACACGTCGTTGTCCGGAACCTATGGCCCCGAAGTGACAGAAAACGGGATAACCGGAAGGGAAAGGCTTTGATGTGAGGATCACGTGTGTTCATGGAGTGTTAATGCTTTGCTCCGGTGCTTTATTAAAAGGAGCACCTTAATTGCCAGTAGTTCCCTAGAGGCCCCGCTGCAAACGGGCTGGCAGGACAAAAGATGTTGTGCAAGTTCTCATTGCGAGCACGTATGACTATATATGGAACACATGCCTAGGATTGTCTAGTACTTGGGTGCTTTATCTTATTTATCTGCAATTGCCCTATGTTCTGATTGCTATGTGAATTGTCTTGTCCATGCAACGCCCGTCCATCCATCCCTATGCCTACCGCACTCGAATCCCACTGTTTACTGCTTTTGTTACTACTGTCTTTGCTTTGCTACTGCTGTTACTTTACTATTCCTACTAAAAAACTGTTGTTACGGATAAACTGCTGTGAGCAAGATTGTTTCCAGGTGCAGCTGAATTAACAACTCAGTTGTTAAGGCTTATAAATATTCTTTGGATCCCCTTGTGTCGAATCAATAAATTGGGTTTCACTTCCCTTGAAAATATTGCGATACACCCCCTATACTTGTGGGTCATCAGTCACGCTTGTCGAAGGTGATGCAGGAGTCGCTTCCACTGAGGTACTCAGTGGTGGATTGTGGTGAGTTTGTCGCCAGATTCACTTGGAGAGTGATGGCCTTTTGCACCCGGTTGGAGGAGCGACCCTTTTGGATCATCATGGTGCCCATGGCCCGTGGGTACGGCTTGCCTCAGTGATGCTGATCAGGCGCAGCTGCATTTGGTGGTGGTCCGGGTGGTGGTGGAGGAGCTCCATGTGCCACAGCGCCTGGGGCGGCTCCGTAGCCCCTGTTGACCGTGTCGCGATTCATCTGAGCCAGGCCCTCATGGAGTTTGAGGAACTAACGGCAGTCTTTGAGGAGGTGGCTGGATTTCTTTTTGCCGTCATGCTTGTCAATGTAGAAGTGCACGGTGCTTGGCTCGGACAGCTTGTCTTCAATGGATGCTGCGGGTGCCTCATCGCGAGTGCGGCGCTGCCATACTTGCGCAGTTTTCCCGGAGTCGTGGTATCCGCCGCTGCGGTAGCCGCTGTTGCGGGTGTCGTCGCGTCTGTCAGCGTAGCCGGCTGCAACCATGTTGACGTCGTCGCGGTCATCGTAGATGCGCATTCGATGTTTGTTTTAGCGATCGTGTCTGCGTTTGAGTTCTGCTTCATCGTCGGAGTGAACACGATTCTTCACCGAATCTTCTACATCCTCCCATCGATTCGCAATTTCCATCAGGTGGTCAATGATTTTGGGCTTCGAGCGGCCAGCTCCTCCCTGAGCTCTATGCGGCGAACGCCGCCGTTGAATGCGTCGATTGCGTGATCCTCCGAGATATTTTCCACGGAGTTCTTGATGATGGACCACCTCTGGATGTACGAGCGTAGCGATTTGCCCAACCTTTACTGGCAGCACCTCAGCTCTTCGATTGAAGCGGGCCTTTTGTAGGTGCCCTTGAAGTTACGCACAAAGTTGTAGACCAGCTCTTCCCAACTGTGAATGGATCTGCGTGGGAGGTTGTTGAGCCATGCACGGGCGGCGCCCTGTAGCTATAGCTGCAGGCATTGCATAGTCGTGCTTCGACTCCCGCTGTGGAGCCTGACGGAGGAGATATGGTCCTCCAACCAGATTTTCGGGTCTTGCAGACCGTCAAACTTTGGGTTCTCTGGTGGGAGCTTAAACCCCTTGGGCATTCGCTTTTGCCTGATGGCCCTGCTAAAGCATCTGGCGCCATAGAGCTCCACGTCTTCATCTTCTGAGTCAGTCGATCGGGCATGTTGTGCCCTTGACTTGTCGATCCTGCGCTGCGTGATGTCATCACGTGCGTCGTGGTCGTGTCGCCGGGAGCGGCGGCATCGAGACAGATCGTGACTGTCATCGCTGGATGAGGGCGAGGAATAGCGTTTTGCCAGAGCTTTGCCTTTCTTCGGCTCCGGTGTCGGCTCTTTGTCGAGAGCGACCTCGATTAACCCCAAGCCTGCGATCGTAGATCTGTGCATGACAGCACGAGGATCTCCAGCTGGCGGCTGGTTGTTGAGGAGGTACATGGTGGCCGCCGTTACCGCAGCTTGTGGCGTTTTTGGAAGCATGTTGCCACGCGTATCCACCATCATGGAGCCAAAGTCGAGGACCTTTGTGGCTTCTACACGTTCTTGTTCAGTGAGGTGGGCCAGTCGAGATCGCCTCTTGTTAGCGATGTACTCGTTGCACTTGGAGGAGGATCCTCCGTGGGAGGAGAGCCCGGCTCGTCGGAGGCTCAGCTCGTCGGCCGCCTTTTTACGCGCATCGAGTTGCACGATTATTTGCAGTTGGCGTTTGTATTCCTCTTTCAGGAGCCAATGGTAGCCCATCAATAGTTCTTGCGGGGAGCCGAAGGGCAGAGGGTGACCTCGTAGAGCTTCTCGGCAGCGGGCCCACTCGAGATCGTTGAGCTGATCACAACGCGTTCGCTAGTTTGCTCGTTCACCATGGTGGGGAGTTCGGCTGCCCTCCGTTGTTGACGGGGGCGCCGTTAGTGGGGCCACCGTTGGGTGGTCCGCCATTAGGTGGTCTGCCATTAGGTATGCCGCCGTTTGGCGGGTCGGTTCCATTGCTACCGTTGCCCATGTTGTCGCGATTGGCGGAGGAATCGCCCATGTTGATTACGGCGCACATGAAGTGGTTGGGGAAGCTGCTGCTCCCGCAACTTTCAGATCTAGAGCCGTAGACTCCATCTTCAATTTCTAGATCGCCTAGATCGGATTCGCGCCTGCTGTTGTTGTCCGTATTCTCGACTGTTGTCAAGGCATTGAGCTTGCTGAGGGTGCCGATCGGCGGAGGGAACCACGATGCTGGAGCAATCGATGGTGTTGTCAGCTGGTCAGGCATGCGAAGCGTTCCCATCTGACCAACTTGGAAGCGGAAGCTCCCGATCGCCAGGCTAATTCCGTCGCCCACGGACTCGAAAGCTGGGTGAGTGGCCGGCGTATGGACGGTGAAGTCGAATGCACCGAAGAGCTGGCGAATCTCCGCTGCTGCGGAGTTGTAGATCGCAGTTTATGGGGCCAAAGAAGCCGCAACATCAGCACTCCCAATTCCCACAGACGGCGCCAATTGACAATGGTTTAACTCATCAATGCCCATTGTTATGGACTTGGGTTTTGGAGAAGGACGGAGCGCTGGAAGCATTAATCGGCTAGCAAACAAGCACACAGGGGACTCGAAGATTTACCCAGGTTCAGGCCTCATGGAGGTCCCTACTCCTGCTTGTCTTCTCGTGGAATTAACAGAGGAACCGAAGATTATAATGGTGCGCAAATGCAATCTGGCGACGGTTGTGGAAACTAGGGTTGCGTGTGTCCTCCTCGCCGCCCCCTCCTAGCCTTTATATAGATAGGCTAGGTCTTAGGTAGCAGGTCGAGTCGGTTACAGGTTAGGGTTTTCCCTTTGAACTTTCTATCTTTAGCTTCTTCTTGTTCCGCAAGCACTCGAGAGTCCGTAGGTTACACGAGTTCTTCATTTGGGCCTTGGCGACACCGTGGGCTTCTGTTGTATTCAGGCTGTATATACCAAGCTCGAGTACCTGTAGGGTATGCCCATGTCAGACTCGCTGATGCCTCAAAATGTCTTTCAACTTCGCCTTTTCTTCTAAATATAGATTCAAGCAATCCCTAGCAACCGTGTAATGAGAAGGAGGTTCAAACTATGGTTGACGAGTTTTTGAATATGCTCTGAAACCTTCACCTTCTACAGCACTGAAAGGGTATTCATCCATTATAATCATCTTAGCAAGGGCTCGATGAAAATCTTCCTGACTGAACCGATGAACATCTTGTGAAGACAATTTCCTTCTCTTCTCATGGTCTGTGAATGGACAACTAGGACAACGGTATTGCAAATGACTCCACAATGTTCCAGTTCCATGGAAAGATCGGTCACATTGATAAACCTGGCCGCAAAAACCATAGACTGCCACAGGACCATCCTCGGTATCTAAGTGAGTAAAGTAATCCCAAACATCGGAAGTCGTCCTTGAAGATCTTCTCTTTATTTTGTCAGGCTTCTGAACTTTGACAGGAGATGTCTTTTTAGTAGTATTTCTTGATGGCCTAAGTTCATCATTTGTGGGTATCCCATAATCGCTTGCTCTGATTCCCATCTCGGCTGGTTTTGGAAACCCCATTTCTGGCATAAAAGAGTGACCTCTCCCTCTAGGTAAGGGTGGTTGGGGTCACGATGCGGTTGACTCTGTTTCCCCTTCCATCCTTGATAACTCATATGCATGGGAATTCTGGACAAAAGGAAATTCAGGAGGTTCATTGGGTTCAAGTTGCGAGTTATCAACTTGCTTAGCGATTTTTATGGCCTGAAAAAATATGAGTTTTAGACACACAATGGTAGCACTGTAATATATAATGAACACAGTAGATATCATATACAATCAACAGTCAGCAGCGACCAAAACAGTACCACTTCATCTACTAATTAAGCAACAAGGACACCTGTAAATCTTCAGTCATTGGACTCCGTGTTTTCTGAATACATGTATAGAACTGCAGGCAACACAACACAAATGTTCAGTCCTCGTAAGTAGTTACAAGGGATCACAAGGTTACAGCAAAACGAATAGAAAGGATTGTCTGTGTGGTCCAAAAAAAGAATTGGGAACAATTACTAACTGAATAATATAACCTAGCACGATTAAAGGCCCCAAAAAGATCTACTCATCCGCTAGTAATCCTATTTACTCCATGAAGGTCGAGGAGCTTCAGTTATATTGTCTGTGTGGGTTAATGTCTCTTTTGATTTACAAAGAATAATAAAAGACTGTGACTAAATGAATATATTTTTAAAAAGAACATAAATCAAACTTTGATCTTAATAGCTGTCGTAAGTTCTCACAATACAATCATTAGGCTAGATCTGGCATACATATCAAGTGAACTGTTTTCAGCAATACCAATCAGGATTAACCATCTACAGATATATGGACTTAATCAGGATTCACCATCTGCAGATATATGGACTTACATTTGAGCTACGATCAAGCATAAATTACTTGCATCATTATTACTATCAGACAGGTTGAATACAAGAAATACACTCGAAAAAGAGGACGTCTCCCAAAACACCAATAATATTTCTATGGATTTAAATATTTCAGAACAGTTATCAAATTGAAGTCCGAATATAGCCAATATTAGTTGTTTGAAAAGCTCTTTCCAAGGAAACTCGGTTGAAAGATACAAGCTCCGTTAGTCTGATCCCAAAATTACTAAAGTCTGACCCAGGTGTTTACAGCAGGAGCTTATTTTCAACAACAGACTAATCATGGACGCGTCATCAACTAACGGCAAGAGGGAAACAACCTGGGCCACGATCTAGCTTGGTCAAGAAACAGGGGAACGGACCTGTGGCATGCGAAATTCTTTCCGAAGATTGTGCCGGGGTAGAGAAGATGACACAGTTAAATTCTTCCTCGGCGTCGCCGCCTCACCCTCGCCGTCACGGATGCCATGCCATGGGGCACTTATCCCTTGTCCCTGACCGTCGCCGGAGGCTCCTTCCACTCTCGTCGTGCCCCCAGCCGCCAAAAATCCTTCTGCGCTAGGTTCTTCCATGGCCGCTGCCGCCACCCTCACTGGTAGACGTTACCCCACCGCCGCCGTCGCCGTGCCCTAGCGGCCTAGCCCGATGTGGGGATATCTTTTGGTTAGCGATGCGGGATACGGGGAGAGACGGGCTGCTCTGATGCACACAGGTTAGTTGGTTTAGCTGGGTCGGGCTGGTCTAAAACCGGTGGAGTTTTTTCAATCACGGTTTAGACTCAGAAACCACCAAACCTGGAAAAAACCGCCATTCCGGTGTGGTGCAGGTTGGTTTGACAGTTTAACCAGTTTGAAACCAAACTTTGCCCAGGTTTACTCATACATGAACGGGGTCAACATCATGGCAATACAAGTGCAAATCCACAATAGAGATTGGGCTAAAACAAAGGGGATTGATGTGAATACAATGTTGATGAAGATGGCGATGAAGATCGATGCGTATCCCTTCAAGATGCAAGTCTACTCTCTCCCTTGAGTGGTATGGTGGTGTACATCTTATGGGCGGCGGCTATGGAGGCGGCAGGGCTCCGCCCCTATGGCGTGTGTGGACTCTTCCCTTTGTTCTAGGGGTTTCCCCTCTTAAAATAGGCATCTAGAGGTTTTTTTTGCGAACCGACGGAGTTAGGGGCCGAATATGCCCATTGGAAATTCACAAATGTTGTTCCATTTGACGAAACAAAGCCGTCGGAGGGTGCTACAGACATACGGTATGGGCGGGCTCTGCCCGTACCAGTGGTCGTTAAACCTTCTGAACTCTGCAGTTTTTGGTCACCATTTCTACATACAGACTCCGATTGAGGTGTTCTTTGGCTCGTTGGATTCGTATGGATGAGGGATACAACACCATGGACTTGGATATTCATTTGGAGTTGATGCAAAAATACACTTTTTCGTCCTCTCAAATGGCTAAGTCTGGTGCCTGCAACTACTCCATATTGAATCCTCTTGGCTCCTTTTATCCATGATTGTTCATAGCACCTACACATAAATCAAAGACAATAAAAAGGTAATAAAATCCTAACAAAACTACAAATGTGCAAATTCCATGTGGAAATAAATGAGAACAAGTAATCATAGATAATAGGAATAATTGTAGATAGATGTAGCATGTAATGAGTGACAATACGAATAATTTATATACTTAAATACGTCTCAATTTTGGATTCATCAACTTCCCCAAGCTAGACTCTTGCTCGTCCTTGAGCAAGATGGTGTTTTATGGACAAGTTCACCATGTTCATGAGGCACAATTTCGATAACATAAATGAGACAAAAATTGAAACAAAAGTATAATATCGAATATAGAAGATCGATGCCTCGTATCCTTATTTTTCCTGCAAGCTCAAAGTAAGAAAGAACATATTCATACAAGGCAACACAAGCTTAGTTATGTAAATCTATCAAATATCAATTAAAACTTCAATGCTCCATGTCAAAAATGAATCTAGCTTTGAAAGCAAACTTGTAATCCTCCTATTGTATGTTTTATGTTTTGTATCTCCTCACTTTTGTAAAGTAAGGGCTTCAATGAGAATATGAATTTACTTAGGTTAGAAGTCATATGTGTGATGGCTCAATGCACGGCGCCCAGAAAAATGCTTGTTGGCGGTGTTGATGTAGAGCTCGTTGGGAACCCCAAGAGGAAGGTATGATGAGCACAACAGCAAGTTTCCCTCAGTTATGAAACCAAGGTTTAATCGAACCAGTAGGAGCAAGGAAACACCCCAAAGGTGTTACTAGCTGAGCTTTGGCAGGGCGCACTACCGGTGCTAGTAGCAACGTGGAGACCTGCACAACACAACCATAGAACTTTGTCCCCAACTTGCGATGAGGTTGTCAATCTCACCGTGTTTTGCGGAAAACAAATGATTAAACGTATCGAATGGAAGGAAGTAAAAATTTGCAGAAAGTAAACACAAAGCAGTAAAAGATTGTAGATTGTATGTAAAAGACAAGGACCGGGATCCATAGTTCACTAGAGCTGGCTCTCCTTAGATAGATAACATGCTGGGTGAACAAATTATAGCGGGGCAAATTGACAAACACCGAGAAAGCAATACATGCATATACTAATCATCTTGACTCCTTTGAGACTTGATTGGGCATTACAACATAATACATAGAACGCCATCCAACTGCATCTATGACTAATAATCCACCTTCAGGTTATCATCCACCCCAACAGATTATTGCTTTACGAACTACGTGTAAAGTAAACAATACGATTGTTCAATGAACAAAGGATTGTTGTTTACTCCCTAGTAGCAACAGCACATTTAGTACCTTAGAGATTTCTGTCACTTCCCTAGATTACCAGAGGCATGAACCCACTATCGAGCATAAATACTAACTCTAGGGGTTGCTAGCATCTACTTGGCCAAGATAGCTACTAACAACGGAAAGCATGCAAGATCACAAATAACAAAGACATGATAGAATCAATAATCAATCTGAAATAGCATCTCCATATCCATCGGATCCCCGCAAACACAAAATGTATGAATACAAATAGATGATCTTGATCATGAACGGAGCTCACAAGATCTAAACATGAAAGCACAAAGGAGGAGAACCAGCCATCTAGCTACTACATGGATCCGTAGTCCAAGGATGAACTACTCACACATCACACCGGAGGCTTACATGGTGATGAAGAAGGCCTCTAGGGTGAATTCCCCTCTCCGGCAGGGTGCCGGGAAGAGCTTCAGATCCCTCCCGATCTAGGGATGGAGATGACGGCGGCTACAGACTCTTTCGTGGATTTTTTTGATCGGGCCCTTAGGTTTTCGTCCCGAGGGCAATATATAGGCGGAAGGAGAGGCCGAGGGGGTGCCTGGGCTGGCCACACCACACCCTGGCGCAAGCCAGGCCTGGCCGCGCGGCCAGGTGGTGTGGCCGCCCTCTGGCCCTTCTCCGTCTCGTATTCTGGCACTTGATCCCTTCCAGAAAAATAGGCACTTTGGCTTTTGTCCCGTCCAATTCCGAGAATATTCATTTTCTGACTTTCCTGGAACCAAAAACAGCAGAAAACAGGCAGCTGGCACTATCGCTCTTGTTAATAGGTTAGTCCAAGAAATCATATGAAAAGTACTCCAAAGTTGGAACAAAACACAAGAAAGTGGATAAAACCAAGCATGGAACATAAAAAATTATAGATACATTTGCAATGTATCAACATCCCCAAGCTTAACTCCTGCTCGTCCTCGAGTAGGTAAGTGATAAAAAGAAAGAATAATTTTTTAGGTGACATGCACCATCAAAGACTTGATCAAAGTATTTGCAAAACATTCAAAGCTGGGATCATAGTACTTCAATCATAACATGAAAGACAAAGTTCTAGCAATAAGCAAAGAAGCTATGATGCAACATGAAAAGGCACAAACAAAAGATTCATGAATAACAATGCTTTGCAAGAGGTTTTTTGTTTCACATAAAGAAAACATAGCATAAAAGTATTCAGCTTGTCCCTCATAGAGTAGCAGATATAAATGCATAGGACACCTTCAAAGTTCATAAGAGTGACTAGATACAATAGTTTAAAACAAGCAATATCAAGTTATGCATCAATCAACTAGTCTTGGGACAATGCACATAGAACTAAGAATGGCCACTATGCTCTCAAAGTAGGTGCATAAAGATAGAAGGTGGAGACTCAATATAATGGTGGAAGAAAAGCCTTTTGTAAAAGGAAGTAGGGATTCAAGTCTCATAAAGAGCTTCCAAAAATTATGGTACTTAAAGCTTTCAGCTCTCATTGCCCCTATCATAAGCATCTTGAAGTGATTAAGGTTAAAGTGAACAAACTATGGTGTACATGCTTGACGAAGTATAAGTCAGAAATCTCATGTCCCTTGTATACGAGGGCCACTCCTCATGCTACTCAAGTTTAGTCACCGGTAAGTTCTTGTCATTGTAAGTATATGTGTATCATAGAGAACAGCCAACGGGGTACCCCTTGCCCGATGATACGGAAGAATCCCCATATCAAAATGACAAGGCAAGCAGACAACGAGCATCTCAGCATTCTTCTTATTTACCATGGGAATATGGTGCTTTTTTCTCTCTTTCCTCTTTTCATAGTATCTTTTTTTTCTTTTCTCTTTTTTCTCAATATAGGACTCTTTTTTTATAATAAGAATGCTTCATAGACAACTCATTATGGTTAAGCTGCAGGTTTCCACCAAGTCAGCATGGATTAGACCAGCGGCCTAGGCATTTCTCTAACACATATACATAACTCCATGGACTTACAAGCTCCCCTTTCATTTCACACCGACGACATCCATATACAAAAGGGCATGATATCAACTAGGTACAAGTACCAAGTGCAATGTTGAAAGCGTTCCCCATGAAAGCATGGTTCTGCTAATTCCCAACAAATAAGTGCAAGCATATACAACATATAAGACACAATGGTTCAAGTTTATTAAGGGCAAGTAAAGTAAAGTGTGCCATCAAGTTCGTGAGAGCTTTAATCACTAGTTTTCTCATAACAAGTGGAAGGTAAACAAAAGCATGAATATACTTGGAATAGCATAAGCTAGTAGGTAGGTATGGTGTACTCTTTGGAATAACTTGGTTTAGGGAGTTGGATGCATGAGTGGAACTCATACTTTGTTGTGTAGGCTAGCAAAAGACTGGGAGCGACAAACTAAGAGAGCAATAATAGCCATAATCATGCAGAGCGACAAAACATCATTGATCAAAGCATAAAGTGATACTACAAGTTGAAAAATAAAGGATCATAAAGGCTATGGTGACTTTGGATAGTCATAACATGGTGTGAGCATGTGCCAAGTTAACCCAAATAAAGCATCAAAGGAGAATACCACTATACTATGCTTTAATATGCTAAAAAAACGCATGATTCATCCAAGGCACATTAAGCAATCTCAATTGTTTATAATAAGTCATGCTACAGCAAAGAATACTAAGCATAAAGCCAAAACAATATCAAGCATGGCATGACAAAGCATAGGCCACAGTCAAAAACGAGCTCTTTTTACCACATAAGCATGAACGTTCCTACTCTTTTCCAAACCAAACCAAACTATTTGCAAACCAATGTATGAAAGAGGGGGTCCAACCAATTTATTCAGAAAACTAATAAAACCAAGCAAACGAAAACCAAAGCAAAAATGAAAAAGAAGACGCTCCAAGAAAAACACAACTGTGCATGAAACAATAAAAATGAAGCGTTTGGAAGGAACCTGAAATTTTTATTGATGAAGAAGGGGATGCCTTGGGCATCCCCAAGCTTTGACGCTTGTACTTCTTGGATATTTCTTGGGGTGACATGCGTGGCATCCCCAAGCTTGAGCTTTAGTCCATCCTTCATCTCATTACTCATTCCTTCCATACACCTAAAAATTTTCCTTCATACAAAACTTCACACATTCTCATTAGCAACATTAGTGCACTTAAGATAAATAAGTATTAAGGTTCAGTTCTAACACCAAATAAACTTCCATTAGAACACTAGATACTGTAGCACTTCCCTCAAAAAGCTCAATTCCCCAAAAGAACTCAAAAAGGAACCCACAAGAAGCAAATGCAGAAAATGGCAGAAATCTGTCAAAACAGACCAGCAGGTAAAGACGATTTTTTTCGAAGAGCTTATGTGGCTCAAATCAAAAAGTGTTGAACTAACAAAAGTTAGATAACAACCTGGGGCAGAAGCACAAAACATTACAGATCAATCCGACATATATAGCTCTCTCACAAATTTTTACGGTGAAGCACAAAAATCTGTTTCGGGACAGCAAGTTTCCCAATCATTACTTCACTCTCATTAGAGGTTACTCTTGGCACAAAAAGCAAATAATAAGGATAAGGAGTGGTTATTACTGAAGTAATAACTTCCAAGACTCATCTAAAACTCTTGGGTTATCTCCCAACAAGTACTTTTCTTTAACGCCTTTAAGTTAGGCATAAGAAGCAAAGAAAGAATCAAGTGTTCTCAAATGAAGAAGCATTAAGATCAATACCAGAAATATTTTCAACAAGGCAAGGTATATCATCCAAATAAGTTCTAGAGGATCCTCTCTCAATGCTCTTAGGTTCACTATTCTCATCAAAAGGGTTTGCAGGAACAATCCAATCAAGATTCTTTTCTATGGCATCATGTATTGCTACTAATTTAAAGGGTATTGGTATCTTAGGTTCCTCCCCATTAGGTTCGGTTTTGTTCATCTTTTCTCGTGTACCAACAACATCTACACATGATCCTAGCATATTGAAACGTTCAAAGACTTTTCTAGCTTCCTTGGCAACATCATAGAACTCCTTAAACAAAGTTTCTAAAATGAAATCCCTCTTTTCAGGATCCTCAATTTCTTTAAGTTTAAGAAACATTACTTGCATTAAGGGGTTGAGGTTAACAAACCTAGATTCTAACATGTGAATTAAATAAGATGCAACAATCTCATAGTTTGGAGCAAGTTCTACAAGGGATCTATCCTCGGTATCTTCATGCTTACTAACATGATTAAAGAATTCTTCAATGTTTTCTTTCCCAATTATAGAACCACTACCAATTGGAAGGTCTTTCAAGGTGAATGCAGGGATCAACATGGTGAGCTAAGGAAGAGGTGACAACTAAAGGAGACTTCATTTTTTTGTGTTTTTGAATAAGAAAGAAAACTAGTAAAACTAATTTGTTTTGTGTTTTTGAAGAACAAAACAAGCAAACAAGGCAAAAAAGAAACTAAGCAAAACAAAAACAACAAACTAAAGAGATTGGTTATGAGGGACTCCCCTTGTGAAGATGTCCTTGACTCCCGGGCAACGGCGCAAGAAAAATGCTTGATGGCTCAATGCACGGCGCCCAGAAAAATGCTTGTTGGTGGTGTTGATGTAGAGCTCGTTGGGAACCCCAAGAGGAAGGTATGATAAGCACAGCAGCAAGTTTCCCTCAGTTATGAAACCAAGGTTTAATCGAACCAGTAGGAGCAAGGAAACACCCCAAAGGTGTTACTAGCTGAGCTTTGGCAGGGCGCACTACCGGTGCTAGTAGCAACGTGGAGACCTGCACAACACAACCACAGAACTTTGTCCCCAACTTGCGATGAGGTTGTCAATCTCATCGTGTTTTGCGGAAAACAAAGGATTAAATGTATCAAATGGAAGGAAGTAAAGGTTTGCAGAAAGTAAACACAAAGCAGTAAAAGATTGTAGATTGTATGTAAAAGACAAGGACCGGGATCCATAGTTCACTAGAGGTGGCTCTCCTTAGATAGATAACATGCTGGGTGAACAAATTACAGCGGGGCAATTGACAAACACCGAGAAAGCAATACATGCATATACTAATCATCTTGACTCCTTTGAGACTTGATTGGGCATTACAACATAATACATAGACCGCCATCCAACTGCATCTATGACTAATAATCCACCTTCAGGTTATCATCTGAACCCCCACCAGTATTAAGTTGCAAGCAACAAATTATTGCTTTACGAACTGCGTGTAAAGTAAACAATACGATTGTTCTATGAAAAAAGGATTGTTGTTTTCTCCCTAGTAGCAACAACACATCTAGTACCTTAGAGATTTTTGTCACTTCCCCAGATTACCAGAGGCATGAACCCAGTATCGAGCATAAATACTAACTCTTGGAGTTGCTAGCATCACTTGGCCAAGATAGCTACTAACAACAGAAAGCATGCAAGATCACAAATAACAAAGACATGATAGAATCAATAATCAATCTGAAATAGATCTCAATATCCATCGGATCCCCACAAACACAACATGTATGAATACAAATAGATGATCTTGATCATGAACGGAGCTCACAAGATCTAAAAATGAAAGCACAAAGGAGGAGAACCAGCCATCTAGCTACTACATGGATCCGTAGTCCAAGGATGAACTACTCACGCATCACAACGGAGGATTGCATGGTGATGAAGAAGGCCTCCAGGGTCAATTCCCCTCTCCGGCAGGGTGCCGGGAAGAGCTTTAGATCCCTCCCGATCTAGGGATGGAGATGACGGCGGCTACAGACTCTTTCGTGGATTTTTTTTGATCGGTCCCTTAGGGTTTTCGTCCCGAGCGCAATATATAGGCGGAAGGAGAGGCCGAGGGGGTGCTTGGGCTGGCCACACCACCCCCTAGCATGGGCCAGTCCTGGCCGCGCGACTAGGTGGTGTGGCTGCCCTCTGGCCCTTCTCTGTCTCGTATTCTGGCACTTGATCCCTTCCGGAAAAATAGGCACTTTGGCTTTTGTCCCGTCCAATTCCGAGAATATTCATTTTCTGACTTTCCTGGAACCAAAAACAGCAAAAAACAGGCAGCTGGTACTGTGGCTCTTGTTAATATGTTAGTCCAAGAAATCATATGAAAAGTACTCCAAAGTTGGAACAAAACACAAGAAACTGGATAAAACCAAGCATGGAACATCAAAAATTATAGATGCATTTGCAATGTATCAATGTGTCCAACACTTCATCCATTTGTAAAGCTCATCAAAGTTAGAGAGATGACAAGAACACTATATAAGCTTCGGTAAATCAAGAAAATCAAAGTAGAGTTTAATATAAGTATAAATAACTAGAAGTGTAATAATCAATCCAATTCTTCTAGTTAACTCTTAGCTTACCAAGGAACACTAGGATATTTTAATAGCAAAATTGAGAAAGAGAGTTCATGTCCTAAGTAGCATAACAGTGAAGTGTCTTATTGACACCCACATCAGTAAATCAAGGCTATCAAAACACTTCTAATCCAGTCATTGTCTTTCAAGAAAAATCATAAAGTAGTAATGACCCATGCCAAGGTCTTGTTATGTGGATCTTCATATGTTTTATTCCTTCTTGGAAGGATGATTCTCAAGAAGGATCGTTGAGTGATTCTTTTTAAACAATGGTTTGCACGACCTTCTAGAGTACCAATACTTTTGCCCATACGCTGACACTTATGACACCTATGTCGTTAACTCATAGCCGAAATCAGGGGTTGTACCATAGATCGTTCATAGGCTAGCGGAGTTGTTGGCATCCCAAGGTGTGCATCAAAAACATAGAACTCTTTAAATAGTATCACAGTTGATCCACAAGGTTAGCTTTGGCATGCAATCACAATTACCGCTAGACTTCATTTCAATCAAACAACTCCTTTTAAGAGTGTCGTCAAGTCTATCAAAACATCTACGGGGTTAAGTATATTCAAAGGTAAACTCTCAAGGTAATCACTCATCAAACAAGTCATAAATTTCAGACCTTTTCTTGTTGTACTTGTTTGGCAATATTATTTCAAAGGCAAGACTCGTTAGCTAAAAGAACTAGAGCAAAAGCTTTCACAACTATTCATTCGTTCAAATGAAAAGCTTTACTCTAACTAATTTGAATTACTCCCACTAGCATGGCATCTTCACAAATCAACCAACTAAGATAAATAATTCAAACTTCAAAAGTGGGATACATAGGATTTAAGTGTAGAAATGATGGCAATGTATTCTAGAGGATCACAAAGTTCTTCTCAAGATGGATAAAGATTTTAACATAGTGAATCAAAGCTCTAACTCAACTCTTACGAATCCTAACAAAATCAAGTGCATCCATTATATAAACATGAAACACAACTTACCTAAGCAAGCATTCAAAAACAGCGGGATACATGATTGCACAAAAAGTTTCATCGAACAAGAACATTGCACAAGACTCTCAACATGCAGAAGTAACTTCCCTAAGCTAGAACTTTTGTAAGAACCAAACTTGAATAGATTACCATAAGAAAAGAGAAAATGTAGTTATCAAAAGAGAGCGTGAGAAGTGGTTACCTCCCCAAGCTTGAATAATGCAAGGGTGACATACTTTACCTTTGAGGTACGAATAACCTCACTTTTGATGAACACAGACCTTTGGTTCAACAAATACTTTCTTGTTGAAGTGTTGAGTTGAAACACCAAGTGGCTTATGCAACTATTTACACGGTTGGCACAAACCATACACATCATAACACAAGTTCCAAGTCCCTACGAAAATAGCAAACAAAGTAAAAGCAACCGATTCGGTGTATGAACAGAGTTCGTTCAACCAACAGTGAGAAGAAAATAAAAGGAACATGAAACACCATATAGAATTATAGGCTAGGGAGTTTCGAAGGTAGGTAAAAGAAAATAAAGTACAATGGGACGTATAGAAGGTAACCCACTAACCTGAGATTGTCAAAATAAAAAGATTAGAGGGGTTATAGCCTTTTTGTACTCGTCCCTGCCCTTAATATGCCGTGATGCTCCTTGGTATGGGCGCGTGGTATGGACGAACTCCGCCCCTACTGCACCTTGTCTTTTTTTGAAGTATGTCGACAAAGTTGGTACGACCAGGTGGTACAGGCGAGTTGCGCCCGTACGAGTGGTCATTACAACCTCTGGGTCATCCTCATGTTTCCTTCGCCTGGTAACGAGGTCAGTACAGGCGGACGGTACGGACACATCCCACCATACCAGTGCTCATTAAGCCTGCAATCACTTTTTTGGAAAATTTTCTACTTCTTCTGATGTATCACATGAGCAGTATGGGCATGCGGTATGGACGGTTGCGTCTGTACTGCTGCTCGTTAAGCTCACTGTGAACTCCGGAACAAGTTATTTTATCCGAAAATTTTACTAAGGACTTGAAACATTAGTCCAGCATCCAAACAAAGCAAACATATATTTTTGTTGAGAAGATTTAACCAATATATGCAACACATGATTATAGAAACAAATAATTCTACTTGTCAAAAATAGTCCCAAGCCATACATATACAAGTGCTAATGCAACATGAATGCAACTAGACTCAAGACACAAAATTAAAAAAGACACCTAAAAACTTCCGGGTTGCCTCCCGGGAAGCACTTTCTTTAAAGCCAAATAGCCAGGCTTAGATGCTCTATTAAATCATCCACCTAGATCCCAGGGGATATAAATTCAAGGTGTAC
Source organism: Avena sativa (assembly GCA_916181665.1). Classification (NCBI taxonomy): domain Eukaryota; kingdom Viridiplantae; phylum Streptophyta; class Magnoliopsida; order Poales; family Poaceae; genus Avena; species Avena sativa. Next base: position 427,968,392 of record OV702290.1, read on the forward strand.
TTGTACTTACCTCTAGCAAAGGGTTGGAGAATCTCATAGTAGAGTGTGATCGAAGTCGTACCCTCTTGCGGTACATCGGCATCATGTAGATGAATAGGTTCTCGCTTCCAAGCGAGCGTAGATGCACCCAGTGTGGTGAGAAGGCCTCCTGATGTAGATGCAACGAGAGGATTAAAGGTTGAAATATAATTATTGAAGTTTTACCTTGGTTACCATTGTAGGGGAACACTTCATAATATTCTTCCTTTGCAACAGGGATTAAATCAGGTCCCTGCATATTAGCATCGAAAGATTCATAGCAAGGTTCTATCTCTAGTTCATCAATAGTAATGCTCTTCTCATGAGTGTCTAGGCACAAGGCCTCCGCAGATAAATTACAATTAGTTTTAACATTATAAGAATCATTACTAGAGAGAGAAGCATCATAAACAAATGTAATATTTGTAGTGTGGTAATCTTTGTTAACCTCACCTTTTTGTTGTTCCTCCTATTTATCTTGTGGTTCCTGCAAATGGTTATCTTCGAGCACTATGCTTTTAGATTGTGCCTTACTCTCTACCACAAGTGGATTATCACTAAGACATTCTTGACAATAAGATTGTAACATTGGTAATAAGTTGGTAAGTTTCATATGAAGCATACTATCACTAATCTTTCTTATGATTGAATATTTTGAGAGTAGATCATGGACACCTTTATAAACCAAATACTCTATGACTTCCTCTCTAGTGTGAGACACTAGGGACTCTTCAAGAGTAATGGAACATTGTAAACTAAAGTGTCCAACTGCCATACATTTATTACAAGGCTCATGATATGAATTACAAAAGGATTTTGCACAACCATCTAGTAGATCATACGAGTTAAACAAATCCATACCAGTGGCAGTAGTATCTTCGTTGCGGTGTATATCCTCTTCTTCTTTCTTCTGTGAGTCCTGCAAAAGGTTAGTCTCTTCCGCGGCTATCCGCTTATGAGAAATCACTAATGCATCATCACAAAAGTTATCAACACAATAAGAGTATATAAGGTATATTATCCCATAGATCTTATCGAGTACGTCATCTTCTCTTTTCATATCACTCATGCGAGCTAGCAACTCACAACAACTGGTAAAAAGTACTCTCTCATGAACCTCCATACTAGCAGAGAATTCGTAATTCCCATTATAAAGTGCTAATTTGATATCATCGATATTTTTCTTACATTGATAATTAAAATGATCTTTATATCCGCAGTATACACAAGTAAAATTTTATGAGGTACATAATGTGGATGAATATCCTTTCAACCAACTCACCCATTCTTCTAATACCTTTTCCCTCATAATATAATATCCAAAAGTTCCAACCTTCTTCTCCTGTATTGCGTGCTTCATCTATTCAAACATAGCAATCTGGGAAGACATGATTGGTAGCAAATGTTTTTTTTATAGTTTTTGCTTTATAAATTTTATGGGTTTTTGGTTTTATAATTTTTTGTTCTTTTCAAATAAGTAAAAGAAGTAAAAAGTAATAAACAAAAATAACTTGAAACTCGTCAACAACGCTTAGCTCCCCGGCAATGGTGCTAGAAAATAGCTTGATGACTACAAGTGCATAGATCAATTGTAGCTAGTTTAGAAGTAAAAGTATCGAACCCACAAAGAGTTATTGTTGGGGATATACTTTCCGGGTATCCTCACAGTTCCTCACTGACCAGGGTGGCCCACTTCGGGTTAGAGCTTTGCTTCACGGGCGGCCCAGTTAGAGAGAGAAGACGGAGTCCCATCCGGCTACGGAAAGGCCCAGAAGATTTACCAACTTAGGCCTATAACGTTACTTGTAGTTCAAGATGTACTATATAACCAACTCTTAGTCGTAGCCGGATTGATCTCTCCTGTAAACCCTAGGCCGGATATCTATATAAGCCGTCCTAGGGAGAGCCTTTAGGGCACCAGATAACACCCAATACTTTAGACCCTCAACTCGCACAGACGATACCCTTGTAACCCATATTCCGGCTCTGCCGTATTACTGGATTGCTAGCAGGAGTAGGATTCGTCCAAAGCCGGCGGATTCAAACCTGGGAAAACTTGTGTGCTCATTGTCCCGGAATACCGTACGTCTCACACCCCTCTCTTCTGCACGCCTCGAGGACCCCCTCATGGCGTACTTGTCCTCAATCCGACGACAGTTGGCGCCCACCATGGGGCAAGCGAGCTTTGGATCTGTGATCCGAGCGGAATCTGCAAGAATCAGAATCGGCGAGACCATCGCCGTCGGTCGCATCCTCTACGCCAGCGACGTCCCTCTCATCATTCTCGACGAGACTTGGATTCCAGCTAGGGAAGCCGTGATTGCTTATACAATCATGTCTTTCGGCGAGATCGATGTTTACATCGGTTTCGCTGAACCTGCCCAACCCACCCCAGCGGTGATGATAGAGGCAGAAGAATCTTCTGGGTCCCCTTTGTCCGTAGAGGCGGAAGAGTTCGGGATCTTAGAAAACCCTAATCCCACCCAACCCGCGCCAGTTGCGGAAATAGTGGAAAAATCCGAGCCTGAAGAAGACCTCACAGTCCAAGTCGAATCTGGAGTGGATCTCCCCAGAGAAGCCGGATCCCAGATCAACCCACCCGTGGAAGTCGAAATCTAGGAGGAGCACATCAACGGCACTGATTCCGACTCTGATGATGTCGGGACAGACAAGCCTTTCCTCAGGTACCTCAGGAAGTATGCGTCGCACTTCGTCGGATGCGTTGGATCCGGATCCGGCTCTGCCGATGCTGGAGAAAACACCGATTCGGTGCTGGAGGCAATTGGAACAAACGCCGATGTTCCCGCATCCTCGGATGAATCTATGACGTCGACAGATTTCCGAAAGTTCTCCGCGGCATATGAAGAGGAGTACAACTCCAAAGCTGCAGAGGAGGGAGAAGCCATGGATGAAGGATCTGGGGAACACTTTCCCAAAACGCAGGATGACATGGACGTCGGGGACAATCCCGAAGTCCAGATGTCCGAAAGTACCGATTAGAGCTTGACTCCGGGAAACGGACCCAAAGCCGTCTTTGCTACCGGCGCTGCCAAGAAGGCAAAGAAAAAGAACAAGAAGAACAAGACCCCGGCAAAAGACCCTCTGACAGAGGAGGTGATTGCCGAGGAATACGAGGAAGACTCCGATGGAGCTCTTATCCTAGACGAGCCAAAAAAAGAAGCATCAGTGGATGGACACGTGATCACTGAAGGTGCGCGTAAACTCATCGATGCCACATTAACCACACCTATCCCTACAGCTGCAGAACTTACTGCAGATGAGCTGGACGAAAGGGACCAAGCCCTAGAAGTGCGTCGTCAACAACTCCTTGATGAAGCCAAAAACACCGAGGTGGAGAAGAAGCGCATGTCAAACAAGGAGTACATGTCCCGTCTGCATCAGAAGACACGGAAGCGCCACATGAATGACAACCAATTCCCATGTGTCCGTGTCGTCCTTTTTGGAGATGAGATGGGAAAACCACGGAAGGATAGCAACGGAGATTGGGTTTACCCAACACCAGTGCAAAATACCGTGGCAGCTCGCGAAATTCTATCGGCTAATCTAGGACCAGAGGAGATACGTTTGGGCATCAAGCTACTCAATAAGGGACTGGAGCAGCAGAAGGTCGCCCTGTCCGGAAGCCAAAAACTGGTCTCGAATTTCGACCAATGTCGCACAGATCCAGCATGGGCTGACATCAAAACCCCCTACGTCCGGGCACAATATCGTCACCCGAACATAGGGAAGACAATTATTCAAGAACCGGATCATCGGGACAGCATCACAGAACTACACATAACTAGAACAACGTCGCTCCAGTAGCCGAGAAAGACGCGATCGCTGCACTGAATCTGAGGAATCCTCCCTGAAAGGGAGAAGATAAAGAGAAACTTCGGGAGGAGGATCGTCAAAGGATGCCACCTCCTAGACATGATAACCATCCGATTGAGCCTCACCATGGTGGGAACGACGGACGAAGGAACGGCGGAAACCATGCTGGCACAAGCCGGCAGGGGGCTCGTCATAGTCAAGAACCTCTCCGGAACCGGAATAATGACGCTCCGGATGGAGGCTGGCGATCAGCCGGAAATTACTCCGCTGCACCACCCTCTCCACCACACAGTTATCACAACGGCCCCCACGGAGGTCAAGGAGGACATGGCGGAGGAGGTGGTGGCAGAAGCCAAAGTCCGGCTCCAAGGCACCGCAGCCACAACCGGCATTCGGGACGATCCCTATCCCCGAACGACGCAAGGCATAGGATCAACTCCAACATAGAGGCTCGGCGCTCAGAAAACGATGACGTGTACGTGGGCCCAAAGTGCTTCGGACCACGCATCAGCGCTACAAAGTTCCCGGAAGGATTTGCTATCTCAAGACATATTCAAGCCTACGACGGCATTGCTCGGCCAGACACCTGGTTACAGGATTTCTTCCAAGCTTGTTGCATTGCCAAAGGCGGAAACAGCCTGGTCGCAACTCGATATCTCCCACTCATGCTGAGGAAGACGGCACGATCATGGCTCAGTGAGCTTCCGGCGAACACCATCCACAACTGGTATGATTTACAAAGTGCATTCTTTCAGAATTTCGAAGGCACATATCGGAGGCCCTGTACGGTTGAGACCTACAGCGTTGCACCCAGAAAGCCGGAGAAACTTGCCGAGATTACCTCGGATGATGGATTGACACCAAGAACTCCTGCGAAGGAGTAAATGATCAAACTGCGATTGAAGCTTTCATCGCAGGTCTCCCAATTGGTTTACTGCGCCATCGCTTGAAGTGTGACAAGGTTACTGATCTGGGAGAAATGATAGAAACAGCGAGCAAGTATGCAGATGCTGACGACGATGCAGAGGGATTACTCAATGCCCTGGCTATGCCTCAGTCGGCAAAACAACCAAAGCAACAAGCTCAGAAGCGCAAAAATACCTCGGAAGAAAAACCCAACACGGAGACAGCGGTAGTCACTAATGTTTCCGGGTTTGGAGGACGAGGAGGATGTGGCGGAGGCTGCGGGCGTGGCCGTGGGACATCAAGGGTCCAAGGTAGAGGAGAGCAACAACCAGGCAAAACCTACACTTGGGCCGACATCGCCAATAACCCATGTGTGCATCATTTGGACACCAATGGGGGCTCATCCCACACCAACGCTGAATGTCGTTTTAATGAAGACATCAAGAGAGATGATACCGTGGGCTACAAAGCTAAGCGGAAAAAGGGAAAGAAAAATCCCAAAAAAGACAAAGAGACCAAGGAAGATTCCGACATGGAGGAAGCCGACGCTTCAAATCCCAAGTCGGAAGGGAAGAAAACTTTTCCCACCAAGAAGGACACTTACATCACCTTCCTCGAATCTCAACCAGCAAAGGTCAAGAAAGCAGTTCTCCACGAGCTCAACTCAACAGTTCCGGCTGTCCCTCAGTATCTGGACTGGTCGGAAGTAGCAATAACGTTTGACCGCGCTGATCATCCGCCTAAGCTACATAGGCGAGGAAAATACGCCTTAATCATCAATCCACTTATTGATGGTTATGGTTTCTCCAAGACCCTCATGGACGGTGGTAGTAGCATCAATATTCTCTATGTCGAAACGCTACGCCGGATGAAGATCTCGAAAACACAGCTGAACCACAGCTCTGTGATCTTTCATGGAGTTGTCCCAGGAAGAGAGGCTAATTCCCTGGGAGAGATCACTTTGGATGTTACTTTTGGAACACCAAAGAATTATCGGACGGAGACACTTTCCTTCAAAGTGGTCCCGTTCAAGAGCGCATACCACGCTATATTCAGACGTCCGGCTTACTAGGCTTTTATGGCTCATCCGTGTTACATTTACAATATGATGAAAATTCCAGGTCCCAACAGCGTAATCACCATCAGGGGAGACCCGAAGAAGGCGCGAGAGTGCGAGGATGGAAAGTCCGCCTTTGCCGAAGCTGTGCTGCACGCCCAGGAGTACCAGGAGATCAAGAAGAGCATAGATCCGTCCGAGATGCCTGCGACGAAGAAGGAGGTGACAAAGCCAAATCTGGAGTTCAAGGCATCAGAAGATATGAAGACGACGTCGTTGAAGGATGACGACCCCTCCAAGGTGACCCAGATAGGCGTAGGCCTAAGTAGCGCATAGGAAAGCGCGCTCGTCAAGTTCCTCCAAGCAAATCAAGATATCTTCGCATGGCAGCCATCTGACATGACCGGACTACCGAGGGAACTTGACGAGCACTCTCTAAATGTAAACCCGAACGCTAAACCCGTCAAACAGTCCTTACGACGGTTTGGTGATGAAAAGCGTAAGGCAATAGCTAAGAAACTAGCGCGGCTCGAGTTAGCCGGATTCATAGAAGAGGTCATCCATACTGATTGGTCGGCCAACCCTGTAATGGTCCCTAAAAAGGACACCACTGATTTAAGGAAGTGTGTTGATTATACTGCCTTGAACAAGGCTTATCCAAAAGATCCGTTCGCTCTGCCTAGAATTGATCAAGTTATCGATTCTACGGCAGGCTCGGAACTCCTCGGTTTTCTCGACGCATATTCCGGTTATCACCAAATACGGATGAAGGAATCTGAAAAAGTCAAGACTTCATTCATAACCCCCTTCGGAACCTTCTGTTTTGTTACAAGGCCCTTTGGGCTGAAGAACGCAGGAGCTACGTACCAGCGCATGATGCAGCGTTGCCTCCATGACCAGCTCGGACGCAATGTACATGCATACGTGGATGATATCGCCGTCATGTCCAAAAAGAAGGAAACATTGATTTCTGACTTGGAGGAGATGTTCGCCAATTTACGAAAATACAACATCATGCTTAACCCGAAGAAATGTTTCTTTGGAATACCAGCCGGAAAACTGTTAGGTTTTATCGTGTCTCAAAGAGGTATAGAGGTGAACCGCGACAAGATCAAGGCTATTCTCAATATTTCCAGGCCAACTCGCCTGAAGGACGTACAAAGATTAACTGGTTGCATTGTTGCGGTCAGTCGATTTGTAAGCCGGCTTGGTGAAAGAGCCGCACCATTATACAAACTCCTGAAGAAGACCAAGGATTTTGTCTGGACTAACGAAGCTGAAGATGCACTACAAGACCTGAAGAAAGTACTCTCATCTGCTCCTATCCTTGCGGCGCCAGAACCTCAGGAACCGATGTTGCTTTACATTGCTGTGGCAAATAAGGTTGTCAGTATAGTTATGGTGGTGGAGAGACCGGAAGAAAATCAGGAGCACCTGGTGCAGCGTCCGACATACTTTGTCAGCGAGGTCCTGACAGAATCAAAACAGCGGTATCCGCACTATCAAAAGTTGGCTTATGGTGTTTTTCTAGCATCTCGTAAGTTACTACACTATTTTCAGGGGCATCCAATTACCATGGTGAGCAAAGCTCCCATGAGAGATATAATCAACAATAGCGATGCCACAGGACGCGTCGCTAAATGGGGCATAGAGCTTGCAGCTTTCGATATTGAGTACAAACCCCGGACAGCAATCAAACCCCAGATCCTTGCCGACTTTGTCGTTGATTGGACAGAGACCAAGGAGAACATGATCCTCCTTGAGTCAGAATATTGGACCCTCTTTTTTGATGGGTCTAAGGCTCGAGGAGGCTCGGGGGCTGGCGTGGTGCTCAAGTCACCCCAAGGAGATAAAATTTTATACGTGTTGCAGATCCACTTCACAGCGACAAACAACATTGTCGAGTATGAAGCACTTCTGCATGGAATCCGGATTGCTAAGGATATTGGCATCCGACATTTGATGTGTTACGGAGATTCGGATCTTGTTGCTTAGCAAGTCTCGGATATTTGTAATGCAAATAAGCACATGGCAACATATAAAGCTGTCGTGGATGATCTATCTAAATCGTTCGAAGGGTTTGAAGTTCAACACATCCCTCGAGCAGAAAACGAGGAAGCAGACGCACTATCTCGAATAGACTCTGCGCGGAAAGAGGTTCCGGATGGTGTGTTTTTAGAGCACCTCAAAGTTCCCTCGATAAAGGGAGTAGATGAGGAATATCCGACCAAATCCGACTCACCTTTAATAGCAGTTCTGGCTGTAATTCCCAGCTGGACTCAACCCTACCTAGATTACTTGGTAGATGGCAAATTACCCGAAGATGAGGTGCTGAGCCGACAGATTGTCCGACGAGAAAAAGCCTATACTATTGTTAAAGGTGAGCTCCATAAACGGAGTGTTTCTGGGGGTTTTCAGCGCTATGTATCTCCGGAAGAAGGAGTGGAAATCTTAAGAGAAATCCACGAAGGCGAGTGTGGTCACCACGCTGCAGCCAAATCTTTAGTGGCAAAAGCTTTTCGACATGGATTTTTCTGGCTTACAGCTCAGGCAGATGCCGAACGATTAGTCAAGACATGCAAAGGCTGCCAAAAGTACGCCAAGCAAGCTCATGTTCCGGCTGATCAGCTACGAACAATACTTATAACATGGCCTTTTGCGGTCTGGGGCTTGATATGGTAGGACCTTTTAAACGAGCACCAAGTGGATTCACGCACCTCTTAGTGATGGTGGACAAATTCACAAAGTGGATTGAGGCTAAACCTGTCACTAGTTGTGATGGAGCAACAGCCAAAAGATTTGTCGAGGATGTTATAATTCGGTATGGTTATCCGCATAGCATTATCACGGACAATGGGAGTAATTTTTCCATGGGAGAATTGGCTGAATTCTGCGACGAGCAAAATATCCGGCTTGACATTGCGTCAGTTGCACATCCATAGGCTAACGGACAAGTCGAAAGAGTAAATGGTTTAATTCTACAAGGCTTGAAACCGAGACTCGAAACACCACTGAGACGTGCTGTGGGGGCTTGGGCAGAGGAACTACCCTCTGTAATTTGGAGTTTGCGAACAACTCCGAACAGGTCAATAGGATATACACCTTTCTTCTTGGTCTATGGCGCAGAAGCAGTTCTTTCTAGTGATTTAATTCATACTTCTCCTAGAGTGGCCGCGTATATTGAAGAGGATGCCGAGATTTCTCGACAAAATGATCTCGACTTAGTCGAAGAAGTTCGCGTCGTTGCTGAAATGAGATCTATAGCCTATCAGCAGAAGTTACACAAGTATCATAGCTAGAGAGTCCGAACTAGATCTTTCAATAAAGGTGATTTGGTTCTCCGGCTTGTGCAACAAAGAAAGCACAAACTTCCCCAGTATGGGAAGGGCCCTTTTTAGTTAGTCGAGTATTGCACAATGGATCGTACTACTTAACTGACATGAGGCCAGTCAAAGAAAGACCTGCTACTAAGAAGAAAAAGAGAGCTGGAGGCAGTACAAATCCGGACGAGTTAGACAGACTATGGAATATTGCTCAGCTACGTCCCTTTTATTCTTAGTTTATCCTTCTTTGTAATCATACATATGTACATGTTCTGTGAGAAATAAATTTTTTGGTTACCTCAAAGTTTTCCTGGGAAGTTTTTACCATCTTATTTCCTAATGATCATGTCATAGTCGAAAATCCCAGAATGCTTGAAAGTACTTTATGCTCATGTTCGTTCTGGTTTAGATTTCTGACTCTAAAACTGCTACCTTCAGGTATAACTCTAAAAAATTCTAGTCTTTACTTAGGTTATTTGTCTGATTGCTGGATGCTGGTATTTTCCGAGTAGTGAATTGTTGGTACTGGAAGCCGGCTTTGTTTCCGAGTTTAAACTGGTTTAGCAATTGAGCTCCGTTGCTCGGCAAAGTTTTCGGCTGAAGGTTTAGCCGGCTCACGAAAGGGATGAGGCGGAAAGCCAGATAAACGATAAGTAGAGACGAAAAATTCTAAGTGCTTATGCAAACATTTCAAGCACACAAAAAGTCTAAAACAAAAGTGCTGAATAGATAAAAAAACTTAGCACTAGCAAAAGCCATAGTACTTCATAATTATAAAACGCATAATGTCTTTCCAGAATAATACATAGTTTTTTGGTCTATGATGCAGGAGGAGATGAAGGAGCTGCCGACTCGCTGGCTACTCCGCCTTGATATCGTGCCGAGATGTCCGGATCCGAGGTGGTCCATTCATCGTCGGAAACTTCTTCGGCGTCTTCTGGAGGAGGTGGCGGAGTATCCACGCGGGTGAAGAAGGGAACCTCGTAGCTGGTCAGGTCAACTACGTGGCACCCATAGCCGGCGCAGGAGTGCATGATAGCTTGAAGGTCTTGCTCCTGGCCGTCTTCATCTACTTTGCAGTACCCTCTGGTCACTTGCCATATCTCCATGTTTCCATGGTGTCTCATGACCATGGTGAGAGCGTTCTGTGCAGCAGTTCGCGCGTAGGACATGTTCCAGTCCCGAACGAGCTACGGCATCTCCTTGGCCTTCTCCCGCACCTGGAAGCCCGACATGCTTGGCATACCCAGAATCCTGAGAGACTCGCCAATGTCCTTAAGGGACTGGCGGTAGTCATGAAGAAGATCACCGACTTGGGTAAGTCGGTGAGTGCGGGGCTCGGACGAGGAGGAGTCCGTCAAGTTCAGAGGACCTATACACAAGTTAAAGTTAAATAAAAAACCAACATTGATAAGAGTCGAAGAAAAAGGAAAAGTCAAAGAGATGGAACATAGCGAAAATGACGTCGTCAACCTTGGTTTTCTCCTCCCAGGGACTCTGGAGTTCATCCCGGAGCACCTGGGAGATGTCCTTCTCTCTGCTAAGCTCATTTCTGAGGTCCGAGTTAATTTTATCTTGAGCATCAATCTTGCGATCGCGCTCTTCAGTGGCCATGGAGGAAGATTCCAGGACTTGAGCTATGCTCGTTTCATGATCTGCCTTGAGCTTATCCAGCTCTTGGCGAAGTCCTTTGTTCTCCACCACCAGGGTCTTGAGGTTCTCGGCCTCTTCAATCATAGCGATGGATTGTTTCACCAACGCTGTAAGACAAAAAGAACAATAGTTCAGAAAAATTCGACATAGAAAAAGCAAAAGACAAGGTTTGAATCTCGAAATATCTACCTTCAGCTTCATCCTTGTCTACCTTGAGCTCAGCATTTTTAAGCCGGAGAGCTTTGATCTCTCTCCGCTTATTACAGACATTGGACAATAATTCCTGGTTATAGGAACATACTTTCTGTAAGTCAGAATACCCAAAGTCAGAAAGCTACTTAAGACTCGGGCTAATATTTTTACTAAATATCAGCACGAGCCTTGGGGGCTACACTAGTTCGTTCTTTGGCATCCTAATGAAAGCATAAACTCGGATTCTATATCCTACTTCATGCTTGGGGGCTAGAGGATATGATATAACATAATGTAAAAACAAGAGTTGGAATTCCGACTTACATATTGCTCGCGGGTGAGTTTGTCTAAACCCGCGTTCACTTCAGCTGCCACCTTTTCGGCGAGAGTAAGAGGGATCACTGGGACTGTTGGAAGCTCGCCAGTCCTGATCCTCTCGTCGTGAAGGCGGACTTGAGTGAGAAGGTCAGAGAACTTGACGTCCTCTGCTTCTTGCGCTTCCTCCTCGGGGGATAAATGGCTTTTGTCCAGGACTTGCTTGGCTAGCCGCTGGATCTCCTCTGCAGATTTCCGGGTTAGGCCGAATTTGGCAAGACCTGGATTGTTGAGGAGGTTTTCAGCGAAGACTTCAGCCGAGGGATCATTACCCGAAGAGGGTTCACCCTTATCTTGACCTGACGCACCCACAGTGGAGTCAGTTTGCGACCCAAGGATCACAGGCTCTATTTGAGGAGCCAGATCTTCTGCAGCATCCGACGAGATAACCGGAGATGTAGAAGGTTGAGGGGCCAGAGTCGGAGGAGCTACGGCAGGCGAAGCTATGGTAGCTTCGTCTGGCGTAAGGGCTTCGAAGAAATCCCTTTCCCCTTACCCTTGATGATCGATTTGGCTCTGAGAAGGTAACAAAGTCGGAAACGTTACATCTCGGAAAGAAGTTTAAGTAAAGCACAAAGACGGAAAAGTTGCGACAGAAAGGATACCTCTTCACGACTGAAACCTCCTTTGTGCTAACCGCTACTATCGGAGCTTTGCGCTTCTTGAGCGCAAGATCCGGCAGTGGAACCACTTCCACCTCCTGAGAGAACTCCGGAGGGTATCCTTCGAGCGGAGCAAGTTCCGACTCGGGGATGTCAGCAAGCTGAAAACAAGAAAACGTATCAGCATTGCAATGTAACTCAAAGATAGAAACACATAAAAGATGTGATGATAAAAGCTTACCGGCACCACGGGGTTTTCCGCCGTGTGCATGTCCAGAGAAACCTCTAGAATCCGCCTCTCGATCCGCTCCTTGGTCAGCCACTTGATTTGGCTTATGTAGCCTTGAGTGGTGTAGGCTTTGGGGCTGATGCGGAGGGAGTTGGTCAGGGAAGACGTGACGGAATGCATCAGTCTATCCCCGTGGTACTGAAGTGGCTAGATCCGGCGTGAGACCCAGCACTGGACCAAGTCGGATCCCTTCAGACCATTGTGCTTGATCAGATATTTGATCCGCCTCTTAGTGAGGATCCGATCATCTGTGAGAGCCGGAGCAGCCTCGTCCCAGGAAGGTTGGGCCGTGGCGGCTCCATCGACAAAAGCCGGCAAAGCAGTAGCTTTGTCGGGAGCCGGAATATCCCGATGGTAGAAAAAAGTGGCTGGCCATTGCTTGACCGAGTCACTGGCAGAAATTTTGGGATATGCCCGGTCTCGTCTAAGAGAAAAACTAATGGTGCCGGTGATGTAAGGAACACTGGCAGTGATGGAATTCCTCCGGACATGAAAGTAAAACCGGAAGAGAAGCAAACTCGGCCTAATGCCAAGAAAGCCCTCTCAAAGCGCAACATATGCGCTCATATCTAGAATGGAGTTGGGAGGAAGATTGTGGAGTTGAACTCCATAGTGGTCAATCACCTCGGAGAAGAACTCCGAGAGAGGAAAGGACAAACCTCGGTCCAGATGGGCGCCGAAGTGGACACGCTCGCCCTCGTACGGATTAGGGACGGTCTCGCCGGAGCAGCTCCGCCAGTTGCTGGCGGCGAGGAGCCCCTCCTTCTCCACGTTCTTGAGGCCAGCCTCGTCGTGGGCACAGGGGATCCAGAGTCCTCGGAAGCTCTCTTTCTCTGCAGCTACTTCCGCCGACGCCGCCACCGCCAGAGAGGAAGAAGAGGATGAAGCCATTTTCTCTCTGATGGAAAAGGGTGACCCTAAAGTGGCGGCGCTAGGAGCTCTGTGGGAGGAAAACCAAAAGACTCTGGGCGCGCTGGAGATTTGGGAAGAAAGGAACGGCGAAAGACAGATCAAGAGGAGAAGAAAAAATCTAGACCCCTTATATCCACCTACCTGCGCCAAGATTCGTGCAAAAGCTACAGTGTAACCGTCACGCGTCATGGAAGGAACTGGGAAGGGCCCACGCGATGATTGCGTCGCCTCGATCTCCATGCACGCATTGAAGCGACGCCTCGGTTCCGCAAACCACAGACCCACCAACGGTCGTGCTGATGGAACGTTCTGTCAGATGACGTGACTTGACCATGCTTGTGTTAGGTGGCGTTAGAGACCAAATTCCGGCTTAGTTTAAAAGCGAGCTGGAAAATCCGAGTAACTAATTGAAAGGTCCAACTTACTTTTAAGACCCAGATCGTATTTTTTGTTGTGAAGTTTCAGGAACCCTTCAAGATTCTGCAAGCCAAAGATCAAGCTAGACGATGATAAAATCCGACTTTGGATCTTCGAGGCCTCCGGGGGCTGCTGTTGAGGATATACTTTCCGGGTATCCTCACAGTTCCTCACTGACCAGGGTGGCCCACTTCGGGTTAGAGCTTTGCTTCACGGGCGGCCCAGTTAGAGAGAGAAGACGGAGTCCCATCCGGCTACGGAAAGGCCCAGAAGATTTACCAACTTAGGCCTATAACGTTACTTGTAGTTCAAGGTGTACTCTGTAACCAATTCTTAGTCGTAGCCGGATTGATCTCTCCTGTAAACCCTAGGCCGGATATCTATATAAGCCGTCCTAGGGAGAGCCTTTAGGGCACCAGATAACACCCAATACTTTAGACCCTCAACTCGCACAGGCGATACCCTTGTAACCCATATTTCGGCTCTGCCATATTACTGGATTTCTAGCAGGAGTAGGATTCGTCCAAAGTCGGCGGATTCGAACCTGGGTAAACTTGTGTGCTCACCGTCCCGGAATACCGTACGTCTCACACCCCTCTCTTCCGCACGCCTCGAGGACCCCCTCATGGCATACTTGTCCTCAATCCGACGACAGTTATTGGTAAAGGTCTTTATGCACCTCGTTACTATTCACTAGAGAGTACTTGTAAGTTATCTTTAATTCCAAGTAAATAAAGAGTGTGTTTAAATAAGTGCTAAAGTGAACAAGAACAAAGTAAATAACAAAAGTAAACTAAAGCAAGAGAGTGTCTATGAAGTGTTGTGTAATATGGTTGAGAATTTCTCAAGGAGTGTAGGATTCACCACTAGCATGGAATAATTATGAATGATTAGGATAACCTATTTCTTATGTCATGATATGTGTGGAGAGAGCTCCATAATAAGATGTTCGCTACAAGGCTTGTAGGAGGAAAGCTTGTTGAGCCAAGAGTGAGGTCACCTCTAAATAACCACTACGATGTCTGAGAGCAGTCACCCATACAAACCAACGCAATTAAGGGTTTCCCCGTGCATATCGTAATTAGCTTAGGGAGTCCCTCTTTGTCCTCCTTTGACCGTGTAGGTTACGAGCCAACGCTAATCTGTCACAGGGCGATTCCAGGTATGATCCCAAACACGTCCAAAGGATTTCTCGCTCCCTTTAGTCCCGAGGGCAAATGATATGTGGTCGACTACACATACCATCTAAAGAGAGAGATCAAACACAAATCATAGATCAATGGGTCTTTGTACACAAGTAATAAATCATCTTTATTTCAATGCATAATAATACTAGGGTTCCACCATCTCTTCCAAATAACAAGGCAACTACTCATACATGAAGGGGTCAACATCATGGCAATTGTATGGATGCAATATGAAGTTACAATTGAATACAAGTGAAAATCCACAATAGAGATTGGACTACAACAAAGTAAACAAAGTGGATTAATGTGAAGACGATGTTGATGAAGATGCCGATGAAGATCGATGCGTAGCCCTTCAAGATGCAAGTATCCTCTCTACCTTGAGTGGTATGGTGGTATAGATCTTGTGGGTGGAGGCTATGGAGGCGGTAGGGCTCCACCCCTATGGCGTGTGTGAACTCTTCCCCTTGTTTTAGGGTATTCCCCTCTTTAAATAGGCATCTGGAGGTCGGGTTTGCGAACCGGCGGAGCTAGGGGCCGAATATGGGGAATGTTCGTTTGCGGTACCAAAGTTGGTGGGTGAGCGCACCGCGGTACCCGAGTTGCCATCAATCGCGCGGAGGGGCTATAGTAGCTTCGCCAATTGTCCAGAAGGGACAAATGGGGGTGAATACAAATCTAACGGCCAAACGGTCGTTTAAACCAGATGAAAAAGGGTTGAACTCAAATACCGCTGTTAGGTCAACTCTTCTTGGCCCGCCATGTCAGTATTCCCCGTTATATTTTGCGGTCGTGGACTAGCTTACCCCTGCGTGGACCAGATCCCTAAGTGGACGAGATCTATTTCTTTGCTCTGCTCTGGTCTTCTCCCCTGCTCCCCTCCCCATAACATTTGCTCAGCTCCGGCTGCTCGTCTCAGATCGGAGCTTGCACTTGCTCTAATTTGCATCTCCGCCATGTCCGGTCAACCTCCCACGCCTCTAATCGAAGGTCGCAGCCATCGCTGTTGCATCGTCCGCCGTATCGGAGCTTCGCGTCCCCGGACTAATATCTCGCCTCTGGCTAGTCCTTCTCGCACGGAGGAGCGCGTCCCGTCGGGCGATCCAGGACGGCGACCGGCCTCGGGAAGTTGCGTGCTGCCGTGCACCCCAGGCATGGTAGCCCTGGCACAGCAATTCGACGACCATGCTCTCATGGCCACCGTGTTGGGCGTCCGTCCTGCCGTGTCGCCGGCAGAGTTGCTGTCGGCTTTCAGGTCTCGTTTTGGGATCAGACGAAATGAGGTCAACATTGAGGTATGGGCGCCGCCATTAGATTTTTTCGTTCGGTTCGAGCACAGCTCAGACACCGAGCGTGTTCTGCATTCTTCCCGTTCTTTCGAGTGCTGCAGGGAGAAAATGAGCTTCATCCGTTGGCATCGCGCCTATGGGTGGGACGATCGCTTGGGGCAGCTTCGTTTCTTCTCCAAACTCGGCTTTCACGGCCTCCCATTGGATGCTTGGGAGCCGGAGGCCCTCAAGCAGGTCGTCAGTAGCCTTGGCGGCGAGCTGGTGGAAATCGTGCCACCGAGCGACAGATGGGTCATCGAGGTAAAGGCGTGGCTAAAAGATCATGACGCTGTTCCTAAGATGTACGAGGTGCAGATTCCAAGAAGGGCAGGGCGACAACTTTGCTGGAATCACCCGGTCATCATCCACCTGGAGGAGGTTCTGGACTCAGTACATGGCATTCAGGGCCCCAAAGAGGCTGCCAGAAAACGCCCTTGTCGCCTGCAGTGTTGGCCTGGAAGGATCGATGGCACAGGACCGCCACCGTTTCGCTACGGGGCACACAGTTTCGATGGGGGGACCAGGCTTGGACGAGCTAGTTGTTCTGATTTCCCTCGAGTGAAGACAAAGCTCTAGTGAATTGCCGTGGTATGTGTGGCTAATGAATTTTTAGTATGGAGAGCGTAGCAGGAAGTTAGCATCGACTAAAAATGTGTAATAGTTTGAATCGATGTAGTACGTGTGTGTAATAGTTTGAAGTAGTATGTGTGTGTAATAGTTTGAATCGATGTAGTATGTGTGGGTAATGAATTTGATGTAGTTTGTGTGTGTGTAATAGTTTGAATCGATGTAGTTGAACACCGTGCTTTATAATTTCTGTGAATAACCAAGGACAACCTCATGAAAAGAGGGTGGTCTGGCAATGAGCAATGTCAATTCTGTGGATTCTAGGAAAATGTAGTCTATCTCCTCTTCAAGTACTCCCTCCGTTTCAAAATATAAGATGTTTTAGCTTTGTGAATGGAGCATATCTAGGCATCTTTTAGTGATGGTGCTTTCTAAACCTAGATGAACCTACATACTAAAAGGGGACTAGATACACTTCATTCACAAAGCTAAAACATCTTATATTTTGAAACGGAGGGAGTACAAGGTAGGTACATTTGTAACACATTGAACTGCAGGACCATTTTGCAGGCAACACAAGACAAAGGAAAAAATGGTTTACAGCACAGACAACAGACACAAAATCTGTAGTCTGGGATAAAAAGATGTCAGTTAACTGGATTGAACCACGACTAGTAATTGAAGGAAATAGGTACTTGATAGTATTTGCTTACAATATTAGTACTTCCATACAAAAGGGTCTTATACCTGCACAAAAGTGGGCTAAACTTCCTACTAGTTTATAGAAAAATTCGTCAGCATTTCATCTACAAAAGCCATTCTTCAGTCTGAACTTAACTATTCTGCACTGAAGAAACTATAGATCTCCACCAGAAAAGTTGGGTGGCCAATTTCCTTGAGAGGACATAAGTTCTTTGATCATTTAACCCAAACTGATCTATTGCCTTCCAGCCAAACTACAAGAAATCTGCATCGTTCATGCACGAGCGATTTGCGTGCACCAGTCCCGGTTCAGTTGGACCATCCGCGCCGCCGCAACGATTTCTTCGAAACTGAAATTCGACATATCCTTCTCGGGATTGTAGGTCCGTGTGAACTCGAACCTGAATTCTGAGGCTGAGCTGATGCCCGCCGCCGGCTCCGGCTGTCGAACAATCCAGCATGCTGAGTGTAGACGCTTGGTCGCCGCCACGGTACGGCCTTCGACGGTGCATAGGATGGAGCATCTTTGCCGCAGACGGCGTGCTCCCAGCCTACCCCACTGAGGTAAGGTAGTCCGCGCCGAAGCGTGGACGCGAGAGTTCCTAGACCTTGGCGCTGCCCTATTCGAGGGTGTGTACCCTCGGCGGCGGCATGCTCTCATGAACGATTTGATAAGTACCTTGTTCCCATTGCCTAGAGCATGCCGTAATGCCGCCGCGCGATTTCTTCACATCTCTCTCTTGGCCCTGCTTGCCGCATTTGGTGATGACGGCACAGTCGCCGCCACGTCCGATTCGACACATTCGGGGAAATCATCCGCCTGGCAGGGCAATCGGAGACCGGCCTTGAAGTAGAGCTTCATGGCCTGCCTTAGAGGGGCTAAATACCCCAGTTTTAGCGGCTGTCGCGGCGGCGGCTTAGGCGGGGCCATGTTACCCTAGTTGGTGTGGCGCAGAGGAGCTGCGCAAGGTGAACTGTGGTTAGTCGGAGAAGGGGAGTGAAAGACTGACAGTAGGTTTGGACTACGAGCACGCGTGAAAATAACCATTTCCCATTTCCTTAGAGGGTAATAATTCGACACTCGTTGCATTAACATCTCAATCTTTATTTCCCTTCTCAGCATAAGAGTGCGAACGTATTAAAAAGATCGGTCGTGGCTATCCACCTCATCGGGCAATGTACCAGGACAGGTAGGAGACGGAACCGGGTTTCATTTTAGAAATGTTGACGACTGTGCCCTTATGTTTATACGATATTATTTATATGCCACCATGTACCATCGAGTGTAGCAACACCATCAGAAACAAGGGATAACGACGTGGCATGTTTTATTTTTTTAAAGGGCATCAGAAACAGGGGATGCCAACATGGCATGTTTTTTGACTGGCGGGCCCGCCTCCTCCACCTTCGACAGCGCGCATCCCAGGTTCGAGGGGTGGTGCCGCCCACCAACACATTATTGTGCAATTTTCCATGTGGGACCTGAATTCTGGCGCTGAGCTGATGCCCGTGTCGAACATAGAGAATTCTGAAAGAACTACTAAAAATAAATACTATGAATTCTGGAAGTACTAAATTTAAATACATTACAATTTTGTCTGAAAGGTAATACGCATTCTGATCATCGAAATAATATAAATACAGTACAAATTTCTACTTCGAAAAATAGACCTGAAAATGCTAGCAAATAACCTAGGATGAATATATGATTCATTCTTCCCTATATATTTCATCGTCGGCGGCTCCCGCGTGCTGCAACACATGTTCAGAGAACTCTCTCCGTCTGCAGTGTGCTGCCAGTATCTCGTACAGAGGGTAAGGCCTCGGTGTATGTTCTAGACTTAAGCCATACATTACCATTGTTGGTTCCTCTTCCTAGGCTTGAACCTCATGATCGTACAGTCTGATAAAATTCCTGTAGTATATGCAACCGGGTTTGACTGTGGGGTGTAACCTAGTGTCAATGGAGATAGACCGATTGCAACCAACGAAGAGGGCATGACTTCCAGTATCGCTGATGGCCTCGAGAGAGCGGTTCTCCGTGTCCACCCGGTACAACACCGGTTACCCTTTGGCGAAATCCCTGTTCAACACAAGAAGCAGATCACCATCTGACTCCACAAGGTAAAATTTGTAGGTTCCGCGTACCTGTTCAAAGACTGGGGCCGAAATTGTTTTGGCCATCGTGATAGTGCTCGCGCGCTGCTCTAACTGGATGTTGGTAGACAAGATGTTTCCATTCTCAAGTAATGCATATACTTCCCCTCGGAATGCCGTCATGCAGACCAGAAGCATATCAGGAGGTGGCGAATACAATCCTTCTCCAAATGATCCATTGATTTGCCCCGTTGGGGTGCTCTCATCGGCCCATGCAATATGATCTGGATAATCAGTGCAAACGAACACCATCGTCGGGGACTTCATCACGACGACAGATTGCAGAAGATCAGATGGTATGTGTGCTTGAAACTCAGTGTTAGACTTGTGAGTGATTGGGTTCAGAAGCCGAATCTGGTACGGCTCCACCCTCTGAGCAAGCACGATGACGCCACGAGAAACACCAATGAAGTAGAATCTTTTGGAAGAAGAGGGCATCAATTAGCACTAAGATGTTTACAATGGAAAATACCAATGTGAACCTGCGATGGACGTCCATTAGATTTGTCCTGAAGCAACGACCAGTGGCGAGGTTGAGGAAGGTGAAGTCGCCAATGTCTGGAAGTGTGTTATCTATCATGATCCAGTTGTTGAGATGGAATTCAGGCACCTTTAAAGTGCGGCGCCAATCGGTGCAGACTTCCCGACAAGCAGCATAGGTGTCGACGTACTCCTCTTTCTCCAGCAAATAGTCGGCGATCTTGCGAAGTGGGTCGGCCGGGAGATCGGCCCAGTTCCTCTTCATCCGGCTACTGGCCATGGCTTACGTGCGGGAATGTTTTGATCGAGGAAGAAAGAAGAACTACCACCGAGAGGAGAAGAAGAAGAGGATAATAGACGAGGGAGACAAAGCGGAACTGCCACTGCGAGGAGACGATGAGACAGGGAGAAGAAGCGGAACTGCCAATTCAAGTTTGGATCAACGGGCTTTTTTCGAAACTAGCGTGGACCAGCCATGCACTGCATGCAAGTTTTCATCAAACAGACTGACATGTGGCACCTACTAAAAATTCCGTGAAGTGCTCCCCATGCATAGTGTGCTGACAGGTGGCATGTTTTCTGACAGGCGGGCCCGCCTCCTCCACCCACGACGGCGCGCATCCCAGGTTCGAGGGCTGGTGCCGCCCACCAACACATTATTGTGCAATTTTCCATGCTTTGTCGCAACCAGCTCCGCTCCTCTCCTCTGCTCCTGCCGCCGCCACTCTGCTCAGTCGTGCACCGCTCTCGTCGTCCCCTTGGGCCATCGTCCTCCCGCCCTCCCCTCCCTGCCATCCCCTCACGTCCCCTCCCCTCCCTGCCTTGTATCCTTGCCGCCGCCCACCGCCCAGGCGCGTCTAGAAACGAAAACCGAGAGTTGACCGTTAGGTTAGGGGCCCAACGACGCTGGTGATCCGGATCTCGCTCGGAGATGGATCCTGCGAGGCTTGAGAGCAAGGATATGGGTCCTGCACGGCTGGAGAGCACGGAATCTCCTTCAAGTCTGGAGAGCACAGAGGACAACGAAACGGGGGGAGAGGTAGCGGGATGTAGAGCTTTGGAGGTATGGAGCCCGGAGAAGGTGCCATGCGTCCACATTGAAAGGTAAGAACTGTGATTCCTTATCTGCATACCCCAATTAGCGTTTATAGTCCCGTGGTGATGCCAAGGATATGGGTTGGTAACCGCAGGACGTCTGTACAGCTTGTCCTTGAGCATGATGCTTTGTCAAGCGAACATGAAGGCACTGAAACGTGTGGCGGTGCAGATGATGATGAGAAAGCATATCCAGACGTGGCTGCTGACCCTGATAGGATGGAGAGTAGGGAATATTTGGTTGATTCGAACTTTGAGCCTGACTATGGGACTGATGAGGAAGAGGAATGTGAAGATGTGGAAATGGGATGCAGATACGACGACGAAGACGTGGACAGGCCAGTGATACACTTTGACAGGGACAATCCTACAATTGATGAGGGGACTGTCTTTGATAATGTGGAGGACTGCAGATATGCAGTTGCAACCTATGCAATCAGAGTTGGGTTCGAATTTATTATTGAAAAGAGCGACCAAAAGAGATTTAGGATGCACTGTAGGGAAAGTAATGTGTGTAAATGGAGATTACATGCATCTCCAATGCGGGGTGGACACTCATTTCAGGTTGCAATAGCTACATTTAGTTTTAGTCTTTCTCATATTTATTCTGTTGATAACTAGCTCTGAATTATTTGGATTCTTATCGAATGCAGATCAAAGTAAACACGAAAGAACACAACTACCCTAATACTTCTTTAAGTGGTAAAATTAGACTGGCGACTACCAAGTGGATTGCTGCTACTGTACTTGACTAGGTGAGGCAGGATCATAACATTGGACCAGCTGAACTCAGAGCAAACATTAGCAAAAAGTTTAACGTTCTAATTCCTTATCACAGAGTCTTTGATGGGAAGGAGATGGCTCTAGACTTCATTCAAGGCAAGTGGAATGACAGTTTTCATATGTTGTATAGTTTCAAAGCTCAGGTAGAGAAAACATCACCTGGTAGTGTTGTTGACATCGATTACGAAGTTGTGAAAGGGAGAGAGAAGGTATCGAGGGGGGTCAGGTATAAGCAGGCAGATAAGATATGCTTCAGGAGATGTTTTGTCTGCCTGAAGGCATGTTGGAAGGGGTTCCTAGACGGTTGCAGGCCATACTTGGCAATAGGCGCAACTTCGTTAACAGGGAAGTTCAGGGGACATGTTGCTTCAGCTTGTGCTTTGGACGCGCATAATTGGCTTCTACCCGTAGCTTATGCTGTTCTTGAGGGTGAATCAAATGAAAGTTGGACATGGTTCATGCAGAGACTACGGGAAGTAATTGGTCACCCTGAAGGCTTGGTGATACACACTGGTGCATCCGAGGGTCTTGAGAATGCTGTTGATGCTGTGTTTCCTGGGGTTGAGCATAGGGAATGCATGCGGCACCTCGCTACTAACTTCACGAAGAAGTTCGAAGGAAAGATCTTTGAAGAGGACTTGTGGCGATCAGCATACACATACATCCCAAGCACGCATGCTACTTACTTGCAGAACATGTATGTAGTTCCAAAGGTGAAAAAATACCTTGAGGAACATCACACCAAGCTATGGTCCAGAAGCAAGTTTGGTAAGTTAAGCAAGGTGGATTTTGTATGCAATAATTTGGCAGAGAGTTTCAATGATAAGATTTCGGGCATGAAGACACTTGGAATTATTATTTTGTTGGATGCAATAAGACAGTGCATAATGGTGAAGATAGATTTAAGGCAAAGAATTTGTGCAAGAAAATTTTTAGGACATAAAATAGTTCCAAAGGTGGTTATGTTACTGAATGCAAGAACCAGGGCAATGAGAACAATAAAGATGAGGGTGGTCAGAAGTTCCAGAACATTGGCTGAGGTTTATGCAGAATACAAGCGTGGAAGTGAACGAAGGTACACTGTAGACATTGGAAACAAGACTTGTTCATGCAGGTAGTGGCAGATTACTGGTCTGCCATGTCACCATGCAATTTACTTTATCTTAAAACTTAGAGGTAACGGAGCTGAAATAGAGAACTATGTCGACAACTATTTCTCCGTGGACAAGTTTGCTGCAACTTATGCAGAAAACATACCACCTATGGCCGATGAAAATGATTGGGAGATTGTCGATCCAGGGTTCAAACTTCAACCACCAGTTCTTAGGAGGCCACCTGGGAGGCCTAGAAAGCTAAGGATCGTAGCCTCCACCGATAAAGGTCCAAGGCTTGGTGCTAGGAAAAGGAAATGCGGATGCTGTGGCTGTTTTGGCCATATCAAGAGGTTGTGCAAAAACCCAGTTACACATGCTATTGTCCCTGTTCACACCTCGTGGGCAGAAAATGAGGCTTCTCAGCTAGAACTGGCGGAAGAGCAGCCGCAAAGATGGTGATGAACACTCGGAGGAAAACGTACGTAAGCAGTCAATTTATGAAGAAGTGGAGGTGCCGGCGGGAAAAGGATGTGAAAAGAAACAAAAGGGTAAGCGGAACGGGTAGGAAAGGGCAAATAATGGAGGTGTATTAGAATATGAAGAAGTTGCAGGGGTGATTGAGGATGTTCTTGAGAATCTTTCGGCTAACTGCAGGAGAAATAATAAATCCCTGCCAATTTCATCTTTGTACGATTCTCCGGATGAAAGGTAAGCTTAAAAATTATTTTATTTGCCATTTTATCATTTTTTTATCCTCATCAACTGATGCTTAATGCAGCGTGGGCTAGCAGACTAATAAGAGGAGCAGAAAGATGCGGGCACAGTAACATCCTATATTGAGTTGTATCATTGAAACTAACCTAGCCGTGTCGTCTTTATTTATATCTGGCGTGTGCAACCTGTATGTGATGGGGTCATGTGGACCAGATTACATTTTTTTAAAATATTATTACATTAATTTTTTACCTGCGTTTGGACACGGCTACAAGTTCTCATCTCCCTTGCATTCCCATCTCCTCTGGCGCACTCCAGAATTATGGTTGTGCCATCAAGTAGCAGAGTCAGCGTATTGTCCCATCAGGTGTGAACGCAATGACTTTGTTTGTTCAGAATTTGACGAATTTTAATTAGTTTGAAAGGCAGAAAAACCTAAAACATGTATCTAGACATGTTTTGGGTATAGACACATTTATTAAATATCTAAAAAACTAAGTCAGTTATATCTAGACAGGAGTAGTACACTATTACAACACGCTCGATCCCTTCTCCTCAGGCGCACTCCAAATTACGGTTGTGCCATCAAGTGTTGGGAGCAGAGTCAGCGTATTATCCCATCAGATATGCCAGGGAACGTGCGAACTTTATTTTCAGGATCGGACGAGTTTCGATCGACTAGTTTCAAAGACAAAGACAACTAAAACATGGCCAACATATATAGATTATGACGATAATCGACCATGACTCAGGTGACCCAGATCCAAAGAGCGCATTAAGATACCGTACATAGATTTAATTTATGCTTAAGTGGCCCTAATCGACTATGACGATCCTGCAGTCTCCATCATTGACGACGTTGTCCGCGTCGCCACCAGCCTCCTCCGCGTCGGAATCGATGCTGACGTTCCCGGCAGCGTTCCTCCTCCTCATGGATTCTTCACGGCGTGCTGCATCGATAACGGTGGAGGTCATACGCCCAAGCACTGCCTAGAAGCGCTGCCTCCCTCCGGGGTTGCGCAGATCCGGGTGGATCTCCCGCCGGTGGGTTCCGCACAACTCAATCAATGCAGCCCGCTCCTTCTTGAACAGCTTTCGCCAGTACGCGCTCGTACGCGAGTACCGCGACATTGCCCTCTTCCGCTCCAACAGTTGGCGGCGGCGCTCCTCGATATGCCTCGCCAACGCGTTGTCGCGCAAGAGCGGCGCGACAGGAACCCCAGCATAGCTGATCTCGAACCCGGCCAGAAGCCTCGCTAACGGCGGCGCGAGTATGCCGTAGTGGGCGAACATCTGAGCCTCGTGCAAGCTGAGTTTGGGCCTCTCCATCTCCATGGCGATGAAGGAACACAGTCTGATTTTTGGCCTCGAGGTTAAGGGGATAAAGGCAAGGACGTAGGCCCAGCGTAGTTGCCACGGCCAATCAGTTCGCAGAACAGACTTCTCGCGGATTGCCCTCGCGAAGGACATCACTATCGTCCACGCACCCTGATCCAACGGTGCCTAACAATCGGGGATCGGGTCTTCTAGAAGCCCAGAGCGGTTGCTGGTTAGTTCTGAGTCCCGATTGTTTGTGGCCAACGGCGGTAGTTGAAAATAATACACATTTCAATGACACTGGTGGATCCATAGGTGGTATGTGAAAATAACACACATGCAAAATGACTCTGGTTGTTGTTACTAAAAAGAACACACATGCAATGACACCGGTGGATCCATGGGTGGATTGTGAAAAGAGTACACATGCAATGACACTAGTGGATCCATATGTGGTATGTGAAAAGAACACACATGCAATGACTCTGGTTGTTGTTAGTGAAATGAACACACATGCAATGACACTGGTGGATCCATGTGTGGTCTCTGAAGAGAGCACACATTTCAATGACTCTTGTTGTTAGTAAAAAGAACACACATGCAATGACACTGGTGGATCCATGTGTGGTCTCTAAAGAGAACACTCATGCAATGAAACTGGTTGTTGTTACTAAAAAGAGCACACATGCAATGACACTGGTGGATCCATAGGTGGATTGTGAAGAGAACACACATGCAATGACACTGGTGGATCCATAGGTGGTATGTGAAAAGAACACACATGCAAAATGACTCTGGTTGTTACTAAAAAGAACACACATGCAATGACACCGGTGGATCCATGTGTGGTCTATGTAGAGAACACGCATTTCAATCACACTGGTGGATCCATATGTGGTATGTGAAAAGAACACACATGCAATGACTCTGGTTGTTGTTAGTGAAATGAACACACATGCAATGACACTGGTGGATCCATAGGTGGTATGTGAGAATAACACACATTTCAATGACGCTGGTTGTTGTTACTAAAAAGAACACACATGCAATGACACTAGTGGATCCATAGGTGGTATGTGAAGAGATCACACATGCAAAATGACTCTGGTTGTTGTTACTAAAAAGAACACACATGCAAAATGACACTGGTGGGATCCATGGGTGGATTGTGAAAATAATACACATGCAATGACACTGGTGGATCCATAGGTGGTATGTGAAAAGAACACACATGCAAAATGACTCTAGTTGTTGTTACTAAAAATAACACACATGCAATGACACTGGTGGATCCATGGGTGGTATGTGAAGAGATCACACATGCAAAATGACTCTGGTTGTTGTTACTAAAAAGAACACACATGCAAAATGACACTGATGGGATCCATGGGTGGATTGTGAAAATAATACACATGCAATGACACTGGTGGATCCATAGGTGGTATGTGAAAAGAACACACATGCAAAATGACTCTGGTTGTTGTTACTAAAAAGAGCACACATGCAATGACACTGGTGGGATCCATGGGTGGATTGTGAAAATAATACACATGCAATGACACTGGTGGATCCATAGGTGGTATGTGAAAAGAACACACATGCAAAATGACTCTGGTTGTTGTTACTAAAAAGAGCACACATGCAATGACACTGGTGGATCCATGGGTGGATTGTGAAATTAACACACATTTCAATGACACTTGTGGATTCATAGGTGGTATGTGAAAAGAACACACATGCAAAATGACTCTGGTTGTTGTTACTAAAAATAACACACATGCAATGACACTGGTGGATCCATGTGTGGATTGTGAAAAGAGCACACATGCAATGACTCTTGTGGATCTATATGTGGTATGTGAAAAGAACACACATGCAATGACTCTGGTTGTTGTTAGGGAAAAGAACACACATGCAATGACACTGGTGGATCCATGTGTGGTCTCTGAAGAGAGCACACATTTCAATGACTCTTGTTGTTGTTAGTAAAAAGAACACACGTGCAATGACACTGGTGGATCCATGTGTGGTCTCTGAAGAGAACACACATGCAATGACACTGGTTGTTGTTACTAAAAAGAACACATATGCAATGACACTGGTGGATCCATAGGTGGATTGTGAAGAGAACACACATGCAATGACACTGGTGGATCCATAGGTGGTATGTGAGAAGAACACACATGCAAAATGACTAGTTGTTGTTACTAAAAAGAACACACATGCAATGACACTGGTGGATCCATGTGTGGTCTCTGTAGAGAACACACATTTCAATCACACTGGTGGATCCATATGCGGTATGTGAAAAGAACACACATGCAATGACTCTGGTTGTTGTTAGTGAAAAGAACACACATGCAATGACACTGGTGGATCCATAGGTGGTATGTGAGAAGAACACACATGCAAAATGACTCTGGTTGTTGTTACTAAAAAGAACACACATGGAATGACATTGGTGGATCCATAGGTGGTATGTGAGAAGAACATACATTTCAATGACTCTGGTTGTTGTTACTAAAAAGAACACACATGCAATGAAACTGGTGGATCCATAGGTGGTATGTGAAGAGATCACACATGCAAAATGACTCTGGTTGCTGTTACTAAAAAGAACACACATGCAAAATGACACAGGTGGGATCCATGGGTGGATTGTGAAAAGAAAACACATGCAATGACACTGGTGGATCCATACGTGGTATGTGAAAAGAACACACATGCAAAATGACTCTAAGATTTACTAAAAATAACACACATACAATGACATTGGTGGATCCATGGGTGGATTGTGAAAAGAACACACATGCAGTGACACTGGTGGATCCATATGTGGTATGTGAAAAGAACACACATGCAATGACTCTTATTGTTGTTAGTGAAAAGAACACACATGCAATGACACTGGTGGATCCATAGGTGGTATGTGAAGAGATCACACATGCAAAATGACTCGGTTGTTGTTACTAAAAAGAACACACATGCAAAATGACACTGGTGGATCCATGGGTGGATTGTGAAAAGAGCACAAATGCAATGACATTTGAATGGTACGGGTGGATCCATAGGCGGATTGTGAAAAGAGATTTTCCCTCTCTTTCTCTCTCTCACAAATCTCACAAAAGCCCAAACGTGTGGACATCCCAAACATGTGCTCACTCTGGGTGTTATGCCCTGATTGGCTGGCAGAGATGTCACGCGGATCGTTTCCACCAACTATTAATCCCATGTGATCCAACAGGAAGGATAGCCCCTCCCTTCTCCAATTTTTTTATGCATGGTCAATCCGTGCCACCTCTCTATCCGTGCCACCGATACTAAACCCCCATAAACAAGTGAAAATCCATCTATCTAACTAAAATAAATGATCATATTTCAAAGAAGCCATCGTCTTCGTCTTCCGGTTCATCCTCGTCTTCGTCAACGCCATGGTCCCCGCCATCGCCGCCGTCGGTGCCCTCCTCTGACGACTCGACACCGCCCCCTTCCTCGAATAAGCGCGCTATCTCCTCGTTAGAGTCCTCCTCCTCCTCTTCATAGTCCCACGGGTCCACGTCACTCTCCTCCGCTCCTGCCTCCAACTGATCGATGAACGCCTCCTCGTTGGCCGAGTCGGACTCGTCCAAATAGCTACCTCCTATCTTCTTCCTGGTCTTCTTCTTGTTCCTCTTCTTGCCCATACTCGCCGGCGCAACACGCGCCCCGTCCTGGCTGCTACTTTGCGCTCGTCCGACGCTGCAGGTACCCCACACTCCTCCTGCACGGCTGGTACGAGCTTCGACATTGCGGTGTCCTCGAGTGCCGATGTCGATGGATCCTGGCACGGTCGGACACGACGTGCTGCCTCAGCAGGCGACTCACTAGCACGGACGATACAGCGAAGAGCCGGGGACGCAGGACAGTCAGTGGACGACTTGGACCTGCCATTGCCACGGCGAGGGGGCATCGTGCTCGAGGTAGTTGCTCCGAATGGTCGATGGCGGGTACACAAAGTGGGGTGCCGATATGATCAAGGACGAGCAGCGGGTTCGTGCGTCGTGTCCACGCGTGCATTTGTCGATTATCAAAAAAAAAAGTAATATCTCGCGTACTGAACATAATTTGATCACAACTAAAGTGGCATAGCGTATTCTAGACTCGTAAATATCCTGTGCGTGCCTGTCATGTGGAGTTTGACGGAGTTGGACGTGCCGACGTGATCGTGCAGCAGTTGCGCGCGTCATTGCCCCATCAACACATGACACACGCACGCGGCATGTGCGCGCCGATTCCCGTGACGACCACCCGGCTCGCACTCCCCTTATTATATACTGGATTTTGGGTGGCGCCGAAGACCATTGAAGTGTCCATCGCAATAAAGACAAGTCCCATCGATTCCCTACCCCTGCCTCCCTGGCTTCTTTGAGAAGGTAGACCGTACACGGTGGTCTTGTATATTAGTACTAGTACTACTGGACCACGGCCTGTACTCTTTACTCTTCTCCCACACTAATAGTCACTATCTCCTTCCTCCTGCCTCCGCCACACTCACCCTGCAAGCCATGGCTCCACTGAGGAGGGGGAGAGGCCGGTCGATGATCCTCGTGGAGAAAAGGGAGAGAAATCGCCGCGAGGCACTTCTTGCTCTACCAGCCGCTCAACCCACCCTCTCATCGAGGCCCAATCTCCCCCGACAATGGCGCCGAATGTTCTAGCAGGCG
Source organism: Avena sativa (assembly GCA_916181665.1). Taxonomy (NCBI): domain Eukaryota; kingdom Viridiplantae; phylum Streptophyta; class Magnoliopsida; order Poales; family Poaceae; genus Avena; species Avena sativa. Next base: position 427,998,097 of record OV702290.1, read on the forward strand.
AGGGCTCCTCCCGGTACGGTCTCCTTATTCTACTTCTTCTCCCTCTCCCTCTCCATCATGATCTTAATCAGCTTCTTCTTGTTTTTCTTCTTCTTCTGGCTCTTCCTCTTCTACGTATTACAGGTCGGCCGTGGAGCCCGAATCCACCACGACGGAGGCGTTGCAGGACCCGTTCGGCCTAGTTCCATGTCTCAACGAGGTAGCAAATCTCCACGCTGTTATTTCTCCGAGTTATGATGTGGATTTCTTAGATGATGTTCGCCCCGCATTGGTTTTTCTTCTTCTTTTGCGAGTTGTATTTGTTTTCATGAATATGACTGGATCTCTTGGTCTTTCCTTAATACCGTTGTTCATAGATTCACTATGGATTTTTTTTGATTAGGATTAGTTTATCATGGTCATGAATAGATCTCCAGGTCCATTTTTTAACACCACGGCCAATAGATTCAACGGGGATTTTTTTTCATCTGTATTAGTATTCACCTGGGACCTGGAGTGTAATTGTAGAATTCCTATTTCAATTAACATGAACGATGCAATGATCGAAGGCCGAGTACCGTGAGAAGGTGGTTGCGATCTGTTCCAAGATTGCCAACCAACATGAGCTTGCACGCTCCCTCACCCAAGCTAATGAGAGCCTATGCAAGCAATTATCTGTACAGAAGGATATCTCGCTAGATTTTACACGTGACGTCGTTAGGCTACAGAAAGTGCTCGACCGTAACTTGATCAGGCAAGAACAGGCCATCAAGATAATCAACGAGCTCACGGAGGACAAGGAGAATCTCGTGGAAAGGTGCATTCTCCTGCAGGACGAAGTCAGCGAGGCACTCAGAGGACGCGTCGAGGAAACCAAGGCTACCATCCGAGCCTACCATGATAGGAACCGTTGCCTGGATGCAGTCAAGGAGATGAAGGAGGACATGAGCAGAGGGATCACCGTACTCGAGGGTGTTCGGAAAGAGAACGAGGAGCTAAGGGCATGTCTGGAGGCGTACCGGAGCAATGCCCAAGTCTGATTCCCATTAGCGGGGACACGAATACCATTTCATCCTCCTCTCCTTTTGTAATGTTTAGGGTTCAGGGAGCAATGCCCATGTCTGCTTCCCATTATAGGGTGCAATAAGAATCCTAGGGCAACTCCTTATCTATCTCGACATGTGTTGGTGTTCATGTTCATGAATGGACACCATGTTCTCTTTCCATATGTATCTGGACATGGGTTTCTGCATTATGAGTTTTCCACTCTCCCACTACTATTTGGTGATATTGGGAAAAACCCACAGCACACTAAACTGCTGATAAATCTTATTTGTCTTTGAATTTGAAATTATGACAGTGCCACTAGTCAATTCATAAAATGTTGATTAGTCCTAGATTGCTTCTTCCTTGAAATTATGACAGTGCCACTAGTCGGTTCAGTTAATTATGGAAACTAACCAGCTTGTCCTAGTGAACTGAACAAACCATACCATGTATTTTTGTTGCAGGGAAAGAGGCGAAAGATCGACCAGGACCTGGCGACCTGGCTAAATGACAAGATAGAAATCCAAAGGGAGAAGCGAAATTCCTAGAAACTGGCCTTTGACCAACTACGCGCTGAATTCGCGGTCCTTTCTGACAAGTGCCAGAAACTAAAAGAGTTAAACACCGAATGAGAGAAGCTACACAGTGAAGGTCGCGCCTCAGCTAGGAAGCAGACGGAGATCATGAAAGGGATCTTGAGGGAAAATTGTATGGCTACGGACAAAATTCTCTGCCATGTGACGGAGCGCTGGAACCTACAGCTGAAGCACGACATAGTACTGAAGGAGCTGGCCAATCTTAGGGAGGAAAACAGGCAGCTCCAGGCCAGGCTCGCTTGAACACAACATATGTCTATTTAGTACTGAACTGCCTGGTTTATCCTCTACAGTGGTGATTTTGTAAGCGTGAACTTAACTCTATGCACGATATGTGTGTTCGTCTGAAATTAGTTTGCTCGAGGATTGAGTTTGGCTTAGTTCGGAAAGCGCAACTGCAAGTCTTACAATTAACTAGTTTCAGGCATTGGTACAACATAAATTATTCATCTCGAATTTCCTTTATCCTCTATAGTCTGTCCTTGTTCACCCTCGCATGCCTTCTTCAGTTCCTTCAACAGATCCTCAATGCAGCACTCTAGCTTCTTCTTGTCTTCCCTGAGCTGATCCCTCTCCTTTTCTGCATTATGAATCAGCAACCTGTGACTATCCTGAAGCTTCTTTGCAGTTCCAACAACCAAGCTCCCATCGATTCCGTCGGTTATCTTTGAGTGCAAATTCTCGATTTCTTGTTCCAGCTCCTTATTTCGTACCGACAGCTTATAATTTTTTTCAGCTGCATCACTTACATCAGTAAATCTCCCCGACCTTTCCAACTCATACATCTCCCATAACTGTGCCAAACATTTCTTAAGTGCATCTGGCCACTCAAGATCCACCCACTCTACTGCTTTACACACCGGGCCAACCTAAAAACACACACACTATAGTGTTATGAACATGCACGATACATTTTACTTCATGTCACAGTTGCACATAATGTAAACAAACCTGATTTGTACAGCCCAAAAACCTTCTCCCAGTGTTACTGCCTTTGAATGCAACATATTTCCTTAGTTTTAGCCCATGGTCACATGGCACTTCTCCATCGAGATCTAGGCCCTCCCATTCGGAGTCGTAGATCATCCTTGGTGCCTATAGGTAAACGCAAAGCTGAAATCGAACACGATTGCATGCACATCTGGTCGGTCTCAGATCGAGTGATTTACCATTGCCTAACCCTAGCCCAAGAAAATAGAGGAACTCACATCGTGGAAGGAATACTCGATGTCGGAGAGAAGGCTGTCGCTGCTCGACTGGTCATCCTCGCCGTTCAAGGACAGCATGGCGAATGCGACGGCGACGGCAACAGCGTCGGCGAGAGAGAGAGAGAGAGAGAGAGAGAGAGAGAGAGAGAGAGAGAGAGAGAGAGAGAGAGAGAGAGAGAGAGAGCAGTCCTTCTACCGCTGCAATGATGACTAAATTGGCATGTTACAATAGTTTAATGGATACCATGCCCTATCCCTGGATTACTGTCTCCTGCCTGATATGGATTCTCTTCACACATTCTCATTTCAAATATTAAACATCCACTCCCTCCATCCCAATTCCATTGCCTAACGAAAACATACCAGTATATTACATCATCCAAAGAAAAAAAACATGTCAACTACAAGGTACTTATGCGTCACTTCTTCAGTCATGGTTTCACAAAACATTACATTATAATCTCCCAACAAACATAACCACAACATGGTTTCACAAAACATCACATTACAATCTCTCAACAAACGTAATCACAGAAACAAGTATATTACATCAACTCAAGAAACAAAATCATGTCGACTACAAGGTACTTACACATCACTTGTCCTGTCATGGTTTCGTAAAACATTACATTACAGTCTCTCAACAAACAAAATATCAGAAACAAGTACAGTAAATCATCTCAAGAAACATAATCATGTCAACTACAATGTATTTATGCATCACTAGTCCAGTCATGGTTTCACAAAACATTACATTACAATGTCCCAACAAACATAATAACTGAAACAAGTACGGTACATCATCTTAAGAAACATAATCATGTCAACTACAATGTACTTATGTCTTATTACAACAACGATGGTTTCAGTGAGTGACATGTCCAAAAATCTCAACAGCGCGCATAGCATTATATCGCAATCTCTCAACGAACATAATCACAGAAGCACGCTCTAAATGCAACAGCAGCCAATATTACAAATACAGGCAGGGGAACCCCGCGGTCCACATGACAAGCCCAGGGTAGCAGCTCTCATCAGATCTCATCAACGTCGACCACCTCATTCTGTTCAGCCACTACAGGGGCATCTACATCCACTATAACCTGTTCAACAACATCGGAAATGGTACCAAGGAAGAACACCTTCCTGGTTCGCTTCTTTCACCGCATAATCTGCATAAGATCTTCAGTATCCAAAACATCTATGAATTGCTGCTTCTTATGATGCCACCACCGGATTTTTGCCATCTGCTTAGGGCTAATAGTGATTTCCTTACCGATCATCTCTCTCATTTCATCAAGAGTTATGTTTTTGGAATCGACAGTGATCTCCACAGTACATGACGAAACTGGCTTATTAACTCCCTCATCAAGTTTTGCCATGTATGAATCCACCTCTATGCGTATACTGAACTTATCCAGATCAGCATCTATTGGTCCGTATTCTCTAGGAGCAGAAGCTCTGGCAGCAAGATCTCCAGCATCTGCATACATATCATCAATCATCGCTTCAACTTTCACCTTACGATCAGCTGCACAACACTCCCAAACCATCTGAAGCTCATGGGAGTGCTCAATTTGCTGATAGGTATCATTCATGTTGCGCCACACCAATTTTGTCCTCTGTCTAGAACCCCAGGGAATTCTAGCGGCAAGCATATCTACCAGCTGCGAAACAGACACAACCTGTTTGCAATTCACAAGCAGATGCACATCTTGCCCGAACACAACCCTCTCGCAACCAAAATCAAGCTTTGTAGTGTACTGCTGAACATGAAATGTGAACTCATATAGGTCACTTGTATTAAAATTGTGCCTAATTTGATTAAAAAGGGGAACATTTCAGTTCTTTCGATTCTATCATGCTGTAACTAATCTACTTGCAAGATAAGGCACAGATAAGAAAACTTCACCTCTCGCTCTTCTCCCGGGTTTTTTTCTTCGAGATCTGAGTGCTGCATCCGCCCACCGGAGCCAAACAATCCGCCGCCGGCCTTGCTTTTCTCTTCAACCCGCTGCTCGTAGGTACCTTGGGAGCAGAATCCTTGTTGGCCTCCTCGTTAACCGGGGCTGAAGACCTCGCCACAGCTACGTGTTGAGCCCCAGACTTGGGCCCCGACGGACCCTTTTTAGTCGGCGACGTAGCTACAACCTTCGGCTTGCAAGACATGCTGGGCCGCCGCCGCCGAATTTAGTGTCGGGGGAGGGAGAAAAAAGGTCCTCTGCTGCCGGCAGATTTAGGGTCGGGGAAGGGAAGAAAAGGGACCGCCACCACAGCAAGATTCAGTGTCGAGAGTTAGGAAAGTACAGTAATGGATTTTCCCCTACGACACGTGCAGGGTGGCTAAGAAGAGTGACCGGCGAAGGAGGGGCACATCAGGAACTAGTGTAACGGAATATCCTGACTTAACGGGCGCAATTTGAAAATATTTGGTTTCGCCATCATTCACTCGAAAGACCCCTCTCAGCAATTGGCGCCCCAACTTTTTGAATCGCGGTGGTAAAAATCAACTTGGGTACCGCGTTGCCTGTCCACCCCAACTTTCGGGCCGCAAAATGATATTCTCCCGAATATGCCCATTGGAACTTCACAAATGTTGTTCCATTTGATGAAACGAAGCTGTCGGAGGGCGTTACAGCCGTACGGTATGGGCGGGCTCCGCCCGTATGAGTGGTCGTTAAGCCTTCTGAACTCTATAGTTTTTGGTCACCATTTCTACATACAGACTCCGATTGAGGTGTTCTTTGGCTTGTTGGATTCGTATGGACGAGGGATACAACACCATGGCCTTGGATATTCATTTGGACTTGATGGAAAAATCCACTTTTTCGTCCTCTCAAATGGCTAAGTCTGGTGTCTGCAATTCCTCCATATTGAATCCTCTTGGCTCCTTTTATCCATGATTGTTAATAGCACCTACACACAAATCAAAGACAAGAAAAAGGTAATAAAATCCTAATAAAACTACGAATGTGCAAAGTCCATGTGGAAATGAATGAGAACAAGTAATCATACATAATAGGAATAATTGTAGATAGATGTAGCATGTAATGAGTGACAATATGAATAATTTATATACTTAAATACGCCTCAATTTTGGACTCATCACCTACTGGCACAGAACTCACAGACTTTGAGTGCCCAGTGGCAGGGGGAGCACGAGGTGGAGGTGGAGCACGACCATGAACAGAGGACCGCTTGGAGGCCTCCCCGTGACCACCCCGAGTTGAATTGAGCTTCATACGACTGCTAGGTTGGGGCATGACCTCTTCTTTGAACTCTGAACCCTCCTCAATCTCGTGACTAGCCTTGTTCCTCTTCCGAGAGCCCAAGCCACCTTCACCTGTGAAAGTAGTAGGGGAAAAGCATGGAGATGAGGGCACAAGATCCTGAAACAGGAGATGCAAGAAATCCAAATTTTCAAAGGGGTTTGTGTTTTGTTGGGGCTGGTAGTACCGGACTGCGCAACCGGTAGTACTGGAAAAAAATTCCGTTACTACCGGAGATGCAGGTCAGTGCGCAGATCAGGTGGGGAGAGACCGTAAACGGAGCACAAAACCACTTGAAATGAGGATTCCCAGGTACACAGAGGAGTGTATTGGTGAGATATGAGAAGGAAAAGCAACCAAAGGCGGTTTTGACGCCAAATCAAACCTAGATCTAGATTCAAGGCAAAACGAGAAGAGGAGAGGAAAACGCGGTTGTACCGGAGTCCATGGTGGATAAGAATGGAGGGGAGGGCACACGGAGGCCGGATTCAGGAAGAATCCAGCAGAGGGGGGCGAAGGCGCGGCTCCCAGCGACGAGCACGGCTCCAGGCAATGGCGGCACTACGTGAGGGGGTCAGGGAGAAGTGAGGCACTGAAGGGTGCCTCCCCGCCCAACCCCTCACTTAACCCAAAACCGCGCATCGGTAGTACATGATTTGGGTCCGGTAGTACCGGTCACCGGTAATACTGATTGATTTTCCGATATATCCAGGCCTGGGGAAGTTTCCAGGATTGCTCCTAGGAACTAGCCCGGTCCAGTAGTACATCCTAAAACCTGGTAGAACCAATCACCTATAGTACCACAAGATTTTTTGGTATAGCCAAACCAGGGGTAGTTTCTAGGATTTCTCCTGGGAACTGGCCTGGTCCGGTAGTACCGAGGAAGATCCGGTAGTACCGGTGAGGCCTGAAGTGAACCCACAGGAAAAACATGGGGAGTGTGGGATCTTGTGCGGATAGAGGAGGGCTAAGGGATTTGAGAGAAAAGGGCTTAGGATAAGATGTCCATGCTGATTGTGGGAACAGTGCACTCGAACAAGTTAAGAAACAACAATAAACACCAAATGAGAGTGCAAGTTCCCAAAACATCAAACAAAACCAAAAGGATGACAAACACGAGGAAAGAGCAACCTCCCGTGAGAGAGAGGGTCGATGTTCGAGGCCACCATGTTTGAGTATACTTGGCTTGGCACCGCGAAGATATATATTGGGTCCATTACCAAAACTCATCATTAAAGCACACATGTCACAAAATGATATTAAGAGAATGATTTTCTTACTTTGGGCATAATGGGGGGAGGGATAACCCAATCAATTAGAACTACACTCTCCCTATGCCCATGCCTACATCTAGATCAAATAACACATGATTGCATAGGTATGGGTGCATGATCTCAAGCCACATTGCTCGAATCTATGATATTTAGCTCGTGCCTTAACTCTCAGAATCTCTTCTCATCAAGGGGCCTGGTGAACAAATCCGCTAGATTCTTCTCGGTGATCACATATGAGAGGTAAATATCTCCATCACATGCTCCTGGATGAAGTGATGGCGAATATCAATATGCTTCGTTCTTGTGTGTTGCACTAGGTTGTAGGCGATCTTGATTGCACTTTCATTATCACAAAGAATATGCACTTTGTCACAACTGACACTGTAATCCTTTAAAGTTTGCCTCATCCACAACAATTGTCACAACAACTAGCGGCCGCAATATACTCGACTTCGGCGGAGGACAAGGAGACAAAATTTTGTTTATTTGATGACCAACACACCAAGGACCTACCAAGGAATTGGAAAGTCCCGGAGGTTGTGTTCCTTCCAACTTTGTCTCCCGCCCAATCTGAATCCGTGAAACCATGAATAACAAAGCCTGAGCCCTTGGGATACCATAATCCAATTTTGGGGTATCAACCAAATATCAAAAGATTCACTTGACTGCCACAAGGTGGCTTTCTTTTGGGGCGGCTTGAAACCGTGCACAAATACCCACACTTAACATGATATCCGGTCTAGATGCACAAAGATAAAGCAAAGAACCAATCATAGATCGATATACCTTTTGATCCACATCTTTACCCTTAGTATCAAGAGTGAGATCACACTTGAGAGGCATGGGAGTCTTGGCTCCATTTAAATCCATCAACTTGAACCTCTTGAGCATATCTTGAATGTATTTGGATTGATTAATGAAGATACCTCCAATCAATTGCTTCACTTCAAATCCAAGAAAGAATTGTAATTCGCCCATCATAGACATCTCAAACTCATCGGTCATTAGCTTAGCAAAGACATCATTGAAAGCTTTGTTAAGAGAACCAAAGATAATATCAGCAACATAAATTTGACATATGAACAAGTTTCCTCCAACTCTCTTAGTAAAAAGAGTGGAGTCAATTAACCCAACTTCGAAACCACGGTACCAACAACTCTCTAGGGTAGGCATACCACATACGTGGAGCTTGTTTAATTACATAGAGTGCCCTATCAAGTTTGTAGACATGATTTGGAAACTTGGAGTCCTCAAAACCCGGAGGTTGCTTAACATACACCAACTCATTTAAGGGACCATTAAGAAATGCACTTTTAACATCCATTTGTTGTAACTTAAAGTTATGATGGGATGCATATGCAAGCAAGATATGAATGGATTCAAGATGGGCAACGGGGGCAAAAGTTTCACCATAGTCGATACCCTCGACTTGGGAGAAGCCTTGAGCCACCAATCTTTCCTTGTTGTGGATGACCATCCCATTTGCATCTTGCTTGTTCTTGAAGATCCACTTTGTTCCAATGACATTACGACACTCATTGGGTCTCTCCACCAATGACCACACTTTGTTCCGTTTGAAGTTGTGAAGCTCTTCATGCATGGCCTCAAGCCAATCCGGGTCCTCAAGAGCTTCATACACCTTCTGGGGCCCTACACAAGAAATGAAGCTATTATGGCCAACAAAGTTAGCCACTTGGTTACTAGTAGTAATGCCCCTTTCAAGATCACCAATAACATTTTCAAGAGTAAGTCCTTCTCGAATGAGCTTGGCGATCCTCCTTGCTTCATGACAAGCATGAGCTTCCTCAAAGGATTCTTGGGAATCTACTTGGTCATCACCACTATTTTGATACTCGTCTTGACCTTGAAATTGAGCTTGCTCCTCTCCTTGAGCTTGCTCAACATTTTGACCTTGTCCATCTTCATGAGCTTGACCCTGGTTCATAAGGGGTGATTGATACCTTCGATCCGGATTACGGATGTTGTATAGCTCTTTTCCCTAGTAGACCTAGGTTATCGAATCCTCGAGAAGCAGAAAGCGTAGTGAAGTTACTTTAACGGACCTTTGGGAGTTTTAGAATTCTTTTTGTGTTTTACCGGACCAAGAGTTTGTTGTCTTTTGTTGTTGTCGATGATGGAGAGAGAGGGCCTAGGGCTTTCGGTTTCACCTGTAGTTGTGCAAAATATCTAATGGGTATAAAAGATAATAATAAAGTATGCATGTAATTGTTAGAGTAAGATAATTATATGTGGGCACTGCATCCATAATTGCTATTGCCTCCGCAACCGCTTATAGCAATAACGTACTAGTCTCATCCATAGAAGAAAGAGAACTAATGATATGCATAGTGACATGATAGGTCCAAAACGTATCTACTTTCCCGAACACTTTTGCTATTGTTTCTCCTCTATACTTGTGTGATTTGGATGCAATTAATGCGAACTGACGCTGTTTTTAGCAGAATTGCCTTGGTGTCTACTTTTTGTGCAGAAAATCAACTATCAGGAAAAATCCCAGAAAATATGCCAAAAATCCTATTTCACCTGAAGACTCCAGGAGCCAGAATACGAGACGGCGAAGAGCCCTGGGGTGGCCACGCCACCTGCTGGCGCGGGCCAGGCCAGGCCGCGCCAGGGGTGGTGTGGGTCCCCCAGGCACCACCTCGGCCTCTCTCTTCGCCTATAAGGAACCTTCTGACCTAAAAACTTCGAGGGGTTCGACGTTTTTCCAGAAGGAGTTCTGCTCCGCCGCCACCATCAGATTCCACGAAATAGCACCACAAACGCCGTTCTGGCACCCTGTCGGGACGGGGAATTGGAGGAGATCATCGCCATCATCATCACCATCGCTTATCCATCGACCATCCATGTTTCCCCCATCTATGAGTGAGTAATCCCCCGCTGTAGACTATGGGGATGGTAGGGATTGGATGAGATCGTTCATGTAATGGCATCAGATTGTTAGGGCATGGTGCCTAGTATCTTTTATTAGTGCTTTATGACTTTGTTGCGACTTGTTGTGCTTAATGCTTGTCACTAGGGCCCGAGTGCCATGATCTCAGATCTGAACATGTTATTGATTCATTATGATAGTATTGTTCTTGGTCTTATCTGCAAGTTGTATACACACGTTGTTGTCCGGAACCTATGGCCCCGAAGTGACAAAAATCGGGATAACCAGAAGGGAAAGGCTTTGATGTGAGGATCACATGTGTTCACGGAGTGTTAATGCTTTGCTCCGGTGCTCTATTAAAAGGAGCACCTTAATTGCCAGTAGTTCCCAAGAGGCCCCGCTGCAAACGGGCTGGCAGGACAAAAGATGTTGTGCAAGTTCTCATTGCAAGCACGTATGACTATATATGGAACACATGCCTAGGATTGTCTAGTACTTGGATGCTTTATCTTATTTATCTGCAATTGCCCTATGTTCTGATTGCTATGTGAATTGTCTTGTCCATGCAACGCCCGTCCATCCATCCCTATGCCTATCGCACTCGAATCCCACTGTTACTGCTTTTGTTACTACTGTCTTTGCTTTGCAACTGTTGTTACTTTACTATTCCTACTACAAAACTGTTGCTACTGATAAACTGCTGTGAGCAAGATTGTTTCCAGGTGCAGCTGAATTGACAACTCGGTTGTTAAGGCTTATAAATATTCTTTGGCTCCCCTTGTGTCGAATCAATAAATTGGGTTTCACTTCCCTCGAAAGTACTGTGATACACCCCCTATACTTGTGGGTCATCAAGACTATTTTCTGGCGCCGTTGCCGAGGAGCATAGTTTTATTTATCAAGTTCACTTGGAATCTCTATTGTTCGCTGCTATCCAACCATCATGGGTAAGTCTCGTGATGGCAAGGTTCCTATTTTACCATCCACTACAAGAAGAGGTACGGTTCTAAACACCTCTGCTGCTCTTGATTCACCATCTGTTATAAGTAAGCTCGTTACACCACCACATACACCCTACACACACTGCTACTACTGCTGAATCTGAAACTTCGGATGCTTATGATGTTGCTTCTACTATGCTTGATAAGAGTGGTTCATTAGGTCCTTTCCTAGATGCTACGATTGCTAGAACTATAGCTGGAAATACCGAAACTCCTAATGAAGACATTACCACACCTGTTAGCTCACCTGAGACTAGTGAGAGTTATGATATTGAAGAAGATTATGTTGAGATGACCGATGAGTTTATTAAAGAATGTAAGAACTCCCATGATAGGAGCGCTGCTAAGAGTCTCCTTGAGAGGCGTACTATTAGACCCAAATTATCTCCTGATGCTAAGTTTGCAGCTTCTCCCATAAACATTATAGATGAAGATTATGATTTCTCTCTCGATCTATCTTACATAACTATTGTCGAGAAAGAACCTTTTTGTGGGACTAAGAATGAAAGTGCGGTAGCACATATGAATGAACTTTCTACCATGAGTGGCTTGTTTTCTGATGATATTAAGATGCGTACATACTTTGTTGCTAAGATTTTCCCCTTTTCGCTGAAAGGAGAAGCTAAAACTTGGTTTAGTAATTTACCTCCTGGATCTATTGATAGCCCTGAGTGCTTGATTGGTACTTTCCTGTAGAAATATTTTCCTCCCAGTGCTAGACATGCTATTTTGCAGGAACTTTTTGATTTCAAACAGGGAGAAAAAGAGGTATTGCCTAAATCTTGGGCAAGGTTTTGTGCTCTGATTCATGCACAGGCTGGAAGTCCATTACCTAAGAATGAGCTTCTTGATATATTTTATAATGGACTAACCTAGGAATCTAGGACATACCTAGATAGTTGTGCTGATTGTGTTTTCAGGAATAGGACTCCAAAGGAAGCTGAGGAATTAATGGCTAAAATAAGCAAGAATTATGAAGATTGGACTCCTCCTAAACAAGCTATACCTGAAGTAATTGTACCTGGACCATCTATTCCTGTGCCTATTCCAACATCAAAGAAAAGGGGAGTTATTGAATTAAATGATGAAGTGATGAAGGAGGCTAAGAAATGTCTTAAGGAGAAGGGAATTAAAGCTGCAGATGTCAAGAATTTACCTCCTATAGAAGAATTATGTAAGCCTATTCCCTACTCACCCACTATTGAGGTACACTCTCTCCAACACTTGGATGAAGGTGATATCCCTTACTTGAAACCTCCTGATCAATGCTTAGAAGAATTTGATATCTTTATTGTTAAGAAGGATAACTTTAATAAAAGGGTGCAAAATCATCTAATGGAAAACACTAGAGCTATTGTTGAGTTGAAAGATATTGTGGAAAGAACCTCTAATGATGTTAAAATGATTGTTAAACACTTTCAAATGGTTCAAACTCAAATAGATCAACTCGTTAAAGTGCAAAATGACTTGCTAGTTAATGCTGCTAAAGAAAAACATGCTTATGAAATTAGAACTAGAAGTGGTGCTGCTACCCAGGATCCTCTATATCCTGAGGGGCATCCCAAAAGAATTGAGCAGGATTCTCAACAAGCTTAAAATAGTGGTTCTACTCGTAAGAAAAGGAAAAAGAAACATAAAACTGTTGTAGAACCCTCTGAACCTGCTATAGATCCTAATAGTATATCTATCTCTGATGTTGAAACTGAAAGTGGTAATGAAGAAAATGAAGTGCCTAATGAAGAAAAACTTGAAGAAGAACCTGAAAACCACACTAAGACTACTAAATACACTAAAGAAGATTTTATTGCTAAGAAACATGGTAGTGAAAGATAACCTTGGGTCCAAAAACCTATGCCTTTCCCTGATAAGAAACACAAGTCAAAGGAAGATGAACACTATAAGTTTTGTGAGTGGATGAAGCCTTTATTCTTGCAAATTCCTTTGACTAATGCTATTAAATTGCCTCCTTACTCAAAGTATATCAAGGACATTGTCTTGAATAAAAGGAAGATCCCTAATGAAGAAATCTCTACTTTGCTTGCTAATTATTCTTTCAATGGTAAGGTTCTTAAGAAACTTGGCGACCCAGGGATTCCAACTGTCCCTTGCTCTATTAAGAACAGTTATGTTAGAACTGCTTTGTGTGATTTGGGAGCTGGAGTTAGTGTTATGCCTTTCTCTCTCTACAAGAGGCTTCAGCTTGAAAAATTGATACCAACTGATATATCTTTGCAAATGGCTGATAAATCTACCACTATTCCTGTGGGTATATGTGAGGATGTACCTGTTCAGGTGGCCCACAATTGCTTGATATTAACTGATTTTGTTGTGCTTGAAATGCCTGAAGACGATAATATGTCTATTATTCTTGGGAGACCTTTTCTTAATACTGCAGGAGCTGTTATTAATTGTAATCAAGGAAAGGTGACCCTCAATGTTAATGACAAGGAACATACTGTCTATTTCCCCAAGAAGATCGAAAGGACTTATGGTTTGAATTCAATTGAACATGTTGAAGGCATTCAAGTTGGAGAAATATATTGTCCCATACCAAGAGAAAATTTTGAAACTATTATGATTGGGACCATTGCTATCAAGGTTGAGGTAACATAATCATTAGTGGAGTACAAAGTTTTGTCTCATATGCAATTGTTTTAGTAGCAAGACTTGATCAACCTTGTTAACAAAAGGATTCCATTGAACAAAACAATGTTTTCATTATGATTATCTCCATTTATTTCTATCCTTTACATTTTTAGTTTTTGCTTTCGTTTAGTTTTCTTTTTGTTGTTAGTTGCTTGCATGTTAGAACTTCTGTAGTTCTAGCCTTGTTTTGTCCTTGCATCATGTTTCCAAAAGAAAAAAATCTTTCTGTCAGAAAAATCATTCTTCTATTTCTGAAAAAAGCCCAAAAATAAAGTGTCTCGAAAAATTCCAGAAAATTCATATTAAATTTTTACGTGAAAAAATGGGCAGAGGAGTACCTAGTAGGTACCAGGGGGGCCCACCAGGCAGGCCCACCATATGGTGGCGCGGCCAGCCCTGGGTGGTGCCATGCCTTGGTGTGGACCACCCCTGGCCTCCCACTTACTCTCTCACCTACCACTTTCTTCTCTCTCCCGAGTAAGCTCCAGTTCATAGCTCAAAATCCTTGCTCTCGATTTCTTCGATCTCCTTGCTCAGCCCATCTTTCTTGCTGAAATTTGGAGCATTTGTTCCTGGGTATGTAACTCCTCCCCTTATCCAAGTAGATTTGTGTTTAGTGGATTATATGTTGAGTATTTTGCTGCTATAGGTGACTGGTTATGAGAGCTTGTAAGCTTGTTTGATGCTTAGAGATATAGTTTTGATGCATGTTTAGCCCTCTTGCAAGTCCCTATGAGTAGAATCCTTCCTTATATTTACTTTGCAATCACTCGTTTAAAAGGTCTTTAAATTTTAGAATAGAAGATGAGTGAACACCACCTAAACCAACATGAGCTTTGGGTGCCTGAGGTCATGAAGGTCCATCAGGAGGAGGAAGTTTTCCCTCCATTTATCCATGCCCTGGGTTCATGAGAGCTGCAGGAATTCTACAAGATTTCCACACTTTGGTTTCTAATGTAGGGTTAGAGCGTTTCTTGGAAGATGAACCTTGTCAATTTGTGAAGCTAACCATGTTTGTGGTGCAGGATTTCCAATTTAGTCACTCTTTGCCTAACCCCATGGTCCATTACAAAATTTACAATATTGTTGTCAATCTTTCTCTTGAAGATTTTTGTGCAGCCATTAAGGTACCTCAATGGGGATCATGTAAGAAGATTAAAGAGAGAGACCGAAACCACTCATGGATTTATACGCAGAAATTTGTCAAGGGAGTAGCTTCTCAAAGGAGAATGAAAAAATCCGTAACATTCATCTTCCCTCCATTCGCTACTTTGTCTACTTTATTGCCAAGTGTGTTCTTGCTAGGAAAACTGCCAATAAGTTATCTTCGTTTGATCTAGCATTTATCTCTGCTTCTCTTAGACGAGATAGGTCTTACAACTTGGGTGCTTTGATAGCTTTCCGTCTTGCTGCTAACCGTGAGAAAGGTGGAATTTGTGGAGGCCTCATTGTTTCTCTTTTACAAGCATTGCATGGTTTAGTGCCTCATCATCTAGACCTACAGTTTCCCATAGAGAGGCTTGATCTTAATTCCATGATACAGCATAAATTTATTTCCTCGTGGGCCAGTTTGAGTGAGTTGTCTTATGAAATAACCTTTCTCAAAGCTGGTTGGAGAAAGAGCAAGTCCGAGCGTGTTGTCCTTTTGCCTGCACCTGTTTTGTTTAACCTTGATAACAGGGAAGGATGGTCCCTCACTTAGGAGGAGCTAGACACGTACTTGGGAGAGCTCTCCCAACAGGAGCAGGACACTAGAATGGAGGTCACGGATGATTCGGTCCAGCCCTCGAATGAGGGAGAGTCTTCATATCAGCAGCCTGCTTATGATTGGGGAGCTTCCTATTTTTCTCACGGGCCCAGCTACGACCATTCTTACCAAGATCTGCCCCCTTGGAACCCCTATTCGTACATGGATTGATACCCACTTAGGCCAAAAGCCTAAGCTTGGGGGGAGGTACGCCGACACCGCACTCATCTCCATATCATGTTGAGTTGGTACTTTGTATACTCATGTTTTCGTTCTCTTTTTAGTTTTCGTTCTTCTTTGCTTTTGCTTTCTAAAAACACAAAAAGACCAAAAATATTTTTGTTGTTTCTCTTTGGTTTGCTTCTTATTCTTGCCTTGGTTTGCTTTTCCCTTTTCACTTTGTTTGAACTATTCGAAAAACCCAAAAATATTTTGCTTTGCTTGTTTTTCTCTTTTGGTTCTTATTTAAAATTCGAAAACACCAAAAATATTTGTTGTTCTTCTTTGGTTTTTGCAAGTTTGCTACAGGGTTCGGCAGTTCTCAGTGGATTATTGGTTTCATATTATTATTCAAGCCACACAAGTGAAGAGCAATAATGAGGATCAATGACAACTTGAGGCGTGGTAAGAGGCTGGTAACGAACTCTATTTGTTTTCATTTTTGTGCATATACTCATCACTGTGGGCGTGCTTAGTCTGTTCATGTAGAGTGTATGTTTTCTTTGGATGCTTAGTAGTTCTTGTTTTCTTGTGATTAGCTCCAGCTCGCTAATAGTTTGTAGCATGTTTCATGAATGTTTGCTTGCATTACTCTATTCATAAATTGGTATGACACCATGGTATCCTCCTCTGAATGTTTCATTTGCTTGACTTAGCGCATGCTCACGCATGCACATGACTGTAATAATCAGTTAAGCCTCGATGAATTATTTTGCCTTGAGGATCTTGAATCACTTTCATGCCATGAGTAGTCCTGTTTTGTTGCAAGCATGATAATGACAGCTATTGCTCTCTCGTTTGTCGCTCCCTTACTATTGCTAGCCTTCACTTCCACTGAGTGTTTTACTCATGTTTCCAACTCCCTAAACCAAATATTTCCAAAGTGTCCACCATACCTACCTATTAGCATCACTAGCTACTCCCGTGCATATTCATTATGCCTTGTTTTCTTCCGAATAAAATGTTTGCTTGTTATGGGAAAATTAGTTAGTAAATCTCTCACGAACTTGATGGCACACTTTATTTCCTGCACTTAATAAACCTGAACCATTGTGAACTCTCCATGAAAGTTATATGCTTGCAAATTATAGGCTAGGGATTAGCAGAACCGTGCTGTCACGGGGAACGCTTTCAACACTTGTAAATATATACCCAGTTGATACCTTGCTCTTTTGTTTGAGGATGTTGTCGGTGTGAAATAAAAGGGGAGCTTGTAAGTCCATGGAGTTATGTATGTGTGTTAGAGAAACGCCTGGGCCGCTGGTCTAATCCATGCTGACATGGTGGAAACCTGCAGCGTAACCATAATGATATCTATGAAGCATTCTTCTTATAAAAAAAGAGAGTTATTGCTATTGAGAAAAAGAAAAAAAAAGAGAGATTTATGAAAAGAGGAAAGAGAGAAAAAAGCACCATTTTCCCATGGTAAATAAGAAGATTGTTGAGATACTCATTGTCTGCTTGCCTTGTCATTTTGATATGGGGATTCTTCCGTATCATCGGGCAAGGGGTACCCCGTTGGCGGTTCTCAATGATACGCACATACTTACGATGACAAGAACTTACCGGTAACTAAAGTTGAGTAGCATGAGGAGCGGCCCTCGTACTCAAGGGACTTGGGATTTTCAGTTTATAGTCTGTCAAGCATATAACTCAGATTGGACCTCACTTTCACCTTAACCACATTAAAGATGCTTATGATAGGGGCAATGAGATCTCAAAGCTAACAAGTACCATACTTTCAGCATTTCGAAGCCTTTCAAAATTATTCAAAACCTTTTCCTTTACTTGTTGAGTCTCCACTTATTCTCCGAGCACCTTCTTGAGAGCATAGTTGTCATTCTTTGTGTTTGTTCCAATACTTGATTATTTGTGTTATGACTTTGATGCTTGTATCCTTGATATCTTTACTTCTAGTCATGACTTGAACTTCAGAGGTGCCTTGGCATTCATAATCAAAGGCAAGCGAGATACCACTCTATCATACCTTTCTATGAGCATTGTAATGTTGCTTATGTTCGTGCTTTATGCTACTTATTATTCTTGAGTTGGAATCTCTTCATAGCTTGCAATGACTATTAGGTGGACTCAGTTGCATACTCTTTATTATGAATTGTCCAAGTAGTTGATCACATTGTTGAGAATATTTACATCATATGAAGCAAATGTGTTCATGAAAGTTCTTTTATCGCACTCAGTTTTCAACTGAATTGCTTGAGGACAAGCAATAAGCTAAGCTTGGGGGGATTTGATATGTCCAAAACGTATCTACTTTCCCGAACACTTTTGCTATTGTTTCTCCTCTATACTTGTGTGATTTGGATGCAACTAATGCGAACTGACGCTGTTTTCAGCAGAATTGCCTTGGTGTCTACTTTTTGTGCAGAAAATCAACTATCAGGAAAAATCCTGGAAAATATGCCAAAAATCCTATTTCACCTAAAGACTCCAGGAGCCAGAATACGAGTTGGAGAATAGCCCTGGGGTGCCCACACCACCTGCTGGCGCGGGCCAGGCCAAGCCACGCCAGGGGGTGGTGTGGGCCCCCCAGGCACCCCCTCGGCCTCTCTCTTCGCCTATAAGGAGCCTTCGGACCTAAGAAATTCGGGGGGTTCGACGTTTTTCCAGAAGGAGTCCCGCTCCGCCGCCACCATCAGATTCCATGAAACAGCACCAGAAACTCCGTTCTAGCACCCTACTGGGACGGGGAATTGGAGGAGATCATCGCCATCATCATCACCATCGCTTCTCCATCGACCATCCATGTTTCCCCATCTATGAGTGAGTAATCCCCCGCTGTAGGCTATGGGGATGGTAGGGATTGGATGAGATCGTTCATGTAATGGCATCAGATTGTTAGGGCATGGTGCCTAGTATCTTTTATTAGTGCTTTATGACTTTGTTGCGACATGTTGTGCTTAATGCTTGTCATTAGGGCCCGAGTGCCATGATCTCAGATCTGAACATGTTATTGATTCATTATGATAGTATTGTTCTTGGTCTTATCTACAAGTTGTATACACACGTTGTTGTCTGGAACCTATGGCCCCGAAGTGACAGAAATCGGGATAACCGGAAGGGAAAGGCTTTGATGTGAGGATCACATGTGTTCACGGAGTGTTAATGCTTTGCTTCGGTGCTCTATTAAAAGGAGCACCTTAATTGCCAGTAATTCCCTAGAGGCCCCGCTGCAAACAGGCTGGCAGGACAAAAGATGTTGTGCAAGTTCTCATTGCGAGCACGTATGACTATATATGGAACACATGCCTAGGATTGTCTAGTACTTGGATGCTTTATCTTATTTATCTACAATTGCCCTATGTTTTGATTGCTATGTGAATTGTCTTGTCCATGCAACGCCCGTCCATCCATCCCTATGCCTATCCCACTCGAATCCCACGGTTACTGCTTTTGTTACTATTGTCTTTGCTTTGCTACTGCTGTTACTTTACTATTCCTACTACAAAACTATTGCTACTGATAAACTGTTGTGAGCAAGATTGTTTCCAGGTGCATCTGAATTGACAACTCAGTTGTTAAGGCTTATAAATATTCTTTGGCTCCCCTTGTGTCGAATCAATAAATTGGGTTTCACTTCCCTCGAAAATACTGCGATACACCCCCTATACTTGTGGGTCATCATGACGTCACCATTAATCCCAAGTAAATCCCTCACATACAGCTGTACTACCCCTTTTGTCACTGGGGTTCCCAACCTGTAGATTAGTCATTACTCATACTCCCTATACCTGGCTCAATCCTTAGGGTCTTGGGTACCTGACAAGTCCTTGGCTTGAGGCAAGAGAGCTTACAATAATCACCATGTCATACAAACTAATACATGATTCCATCTATGATAAATAACATGCACAAAAGCTACATGGCTAGGCCGAAGCCCTTAGCCCAAAGAGAATTACTCACACATAGAGATGAAATCAATGATCATAAACATTGCAATGGAAATCATGGGATTGATAGAAAATATTCTTACAATGTCGCTAATCGAAGATGAGATCTACTATTACAAGTGGTGGAATATGGCTATGGTGGTGGAGAAGGGTTTGGAGATTAGATCTAAGTTTATTCCTACAGCGGCTCTTCGGTGTTGTGGATGCAGGTTTCTGGGGGCGGATGGCGAGCGTCCGAGCGAGAGTGTTTCTCGTCGCCCGAGGCCTCTTTATATAGGAAGTTGTAAGGTTTGACCTAGCGGTGTCGATGGCAACTATACGACCGGAACTATACGGTCAGAATTTTATTCCTGTTGTATAGTTGGTCGTTAAAGCGTCTGTCTCCACGTCACGGCTCCTGGTTTCTTTGGGTTGCTGGAAATCTCGTATCTTTGACTTTAATGTTGTGATTCCCATCATCAAATGTCATTATCTGTGCAGGGAAAAATAGAAAGAAAGTATTGCATACCCCTTTGATCATTAGGCATTAGTGGCAGGGTTTAGAGAGATATTTCATCAAAAATATGAATTATATCCAGTTTAAATGTGGATGTAGATGGCTATATTTCATAGCCATCAACCTCCCCAAGCTTAAACTTGATCGTCCTCGAGCAAGAAAACCAAAATCAAAAAGGAACTCAGGATTTAAAGTGAAACAACAAGATGATGATCTTACTCATGATTGGTAGCCTCATGTTTCCTCCACTTTATTAATCTGAAAAACTTCAGCATCGATAGAGTAATGGCAAGCATATCATACGGGTTTTTATGCATCCTTATAGCGCAGCAAAATTATTGTTAAAATGGATGATTCAAATGAGCAAACCTTATTCCATGTCATGTAATCAACTCATAGGCTTGCCTTTGAACAATAAAGTATAATCATGTAAAAGTGAGAGTGTGAGAGTTTGTCATGGAAAACATATACACTAGAGTATCTCAATTCTCCCACATCAATAAATCAAGAGTTTTCAAGCACTACTTTTCTATTCGTTGTCCTTCAAGAATTTCAATTCTTAAGTAATTGAGAGCATGCCAAAGATTTTAATTAGTTTATCGGGCTGTGATGGACACTCGTGGCATCACCAAGGTTTTTGTTCCTTTTGCACAATGACTACTCATATCAGCCAGAGGAGTAATTCCTCATGAACACAGCTATCCGGGAATTCCAAGAATCTTACCCATTATAGCATTGCTGCTACATATGTTTAATCAACTCATAGCCAAAATCTAGGAGTTTCCTCCATGAAGATTGTTCGTAGGTTAGTGGAGTTGTTGGCATCCCGTGAAGTTTGACACACATAAAGCTATATCATTCTTATGATTCACAAGTCAAACTTTGGTATGCTCACAAAAACCGCTAAACATTAATTCAATTGAACAAATCCTTTTAAAGAGAGCTATCAAGTCAATCATTATTTTCTAAGGTGTTTCTCTAGAAATAAGCCTTCAAGACTAAACACTACAACACCCAAGCCTTCAATTGTGAAACTTTTTCTTATTACAATTGTTTAGAAAAAATTTAGGCAAGACTTGGTTAACTACAGGAGCTGGAACAAAATGTACCCAACTAAATACCCATGCAATTTTTTTTACTACAATATAAAGACTCACTCCACCAATATAACATCTTATCATTTACTACTAACTAGCATGGGTTTCTCAAACTTCAAAAGTGGGGAGTCTTAAGGCATACCTCTCATGTTTGGTTTCATTTATCTCTTCCCTTTTGATTTGCTTCTTGGAAACTCGAAGTCGATCACTCTCCTGCAAATATGTGAAAGCCACAAGCAGAATAGAAAAGAAGGAAGAGGGAAAATAAAGATAAATGGAAAAATCTTTTTGTTGTTTTTAAGAGAGGGAATTAAAGAATAGAAAAATTGGCAGCAAAGCTCGTCTAGAAAATCTAAAAAACAAATAGAAATAACTAAAGATAAAGTGTTGGGTAAACCAACACGAGTGCTCATAAACTCGAATTAAAAACATAACCTCGAAATAAATAAAAACAAATGAATGCCAAATAAAGGTAATGAGGAAACTTCCCCAAGCTTAGGCTTTTGCAAGCCCTTCAAATCATTGTGGTGGCGGGAAAAGGTTGTAACTCTATTTCGTAAATTGAGTTGATAAATTACTAGTTGTTTCTCGGAGGTTCGAGGAGAGGTTTTGCATTCTCTCCACAGTTCCTCCAAGTTCTTGGAAGTCTTGGTATGTAGCGAACCGGGTTGGTGGTTGCTCCTCTTCTTGGTCCTCATCCTCATCCGAAATCTCCTCCTTGGGTTAGTGTTGCTCAACCTGCAAGTCATATAACAAACGTCCTTCCTCGATAGAGAAAATGCCATTAGGCAAAGGAGCAGGGTAGAGACGCCCAGCTCCAGCAATATGCAAGCAATAAACACCACCTCTCCTAGTGAGCATTCCACAAGCTTTTAAAGTAGAGAAACCAACATGTCGCTCACCTAGCACTGGTTGCAACTCACCTAGGTCAATGCCTAGGGCAATGGCAAGCACGGTGATGACGCCTCCCCCTGTGACTGGTCCTTGGCTTTGGGAGGATTGGTACTCCAGGTAGCGCACAAGAATTGCGCCCAGGTTGAGTGAAAAGTCGATGTTGTTGAAAGCAGCTTTTGGGAGGACTAAGATGTCCTCCTCATTGAGTCTCGTGGACTCATTTCGTGTCTACAAGGTGTTAGCAATAACATAGAACAAATAGCGAATTGCAGGATGTTGAATATTCTTCCCCTTGCTTACTCTAGAAGTGAAACTCATTCCATTATAATATTGTTCTGGGGAAGGGTCTAAGCCAGTAAAGGATGCGCGTAAGTCATTAGCATTATTGCTTGGAAAATTAAAACATGCGCACCATTCATCTAGTGATAAAGCATAATTTTTGTTCATAAGTCAGAAAGAAATCATGTCCTCTCCTTGCCATACTTTGATGGTGCTTTGCAAAGAACTTAAGAATTCAAGAGTTAACCGACGATGGGTAGGCACATCATTGAATACAAAGTTTTGCAGGCCAACCCTATTGCAAATTAAATTGAAGTCATTAGAAATACCGAGTTGATTCAATTTAATGGGGCAAGCCCACTTGGTTGCCTTCACTTCTCGGTTCTTGATCCTATTGAAGCAATCATGTTGGAGCTCATCCTTGAACCGTATCCCCATGCATTCTTGAGCGGCAGCCCAAGAAGCACTAGCAACAGCACGAGCACGAGTTTGGATCCTTGTGTTCATCATGTAAATTAACAAGGAAAGATAAAAATAAAACTTTTTGATCCAACAATAAGCATAACATATTCCTCATCATGGCACACTAAAGGATTCCCTCAAAATAATAATCTAGGCAAGAGAATCATGGCAATTAGTTCATAGTAGGTCTCACCCTAGATTGATAATGACAATAGATCGAAGATGAATTTTGCAAAAAGTAATTGGAGGATCGGAGGAGAAACATATCGTAGATCACTTGTGTGCGAGGAAATCGAACAAGATTGAGTAGAGATGAAGATCTCTTGAGGTTTTGGGAGAGTTTGGAGGTAGAAGAGAGAAAAAAGATTGAAGTTTTGGGGTTGGAGGTACCTCCCGTGGCGATTTTGTGGTCGGACACAACTATACGGCCAAACTATACGGTCAGAACAATTTGTTCCCGCTGTATAGTTCGTCTGTTGTCAAAAATTTAGGGTTTTCACCTGGCGGCGTGACTATACGCCCCGAACTATATGACCGGAACAATTTGTTCTCGTTGTATAGTTGGTTGTCAAACCTTCTGTACCTAGAAAAGAAATTTTACGAAGGCATTGATATCTATACGACCGGAACTATACGGCCAGAATTTTTATTCCCGCCGTATAGTTGGTCGTTAAACCTTCAGTACTTGGAAAAGAAAAATTGTCGGCAAAGATATCTATACGGCCAAACTATATGGCCGGAATTTTTATTCCTGCCGTATAGTTGGTCATTAAACTTTCTGTAGTCATCAAAAAATTCCCGTTTCTTCGAGAATTATTTCTTATCCTGAAACTTAGAGAAACACCTTGTTTTTGACAAAAAAATGACAGTAAATTTTTTTAACCAACATCAGCATGTATAAAGCAGGATTTTTTAGTACTACCAAACTTCTTCTCCTAAACTAGAGCTTTCTAGCACTCTTTATTAAACTAAAACTTTACTCAAACCTTTATTTCACATGGGTTGCCTCCCATGAAGTGCTCTTTTATGGTCAATAGCTTGACCTTGATGTTGCTCACATAGGCCAGATGAGTGGAACACCCACTCCAAAATAGTTGGCCTTCAGAGTGATGGCCTCCTTTTCATCATGCTTAGCTTTCTTCTTCTTGGGAAAATGAATAATAAAAGGATCCCGCGAAGGCAGTTGAAGCTTCACGCTCCATTCATGTAGATTAATCAAAGCCTTAATAGTTCTTAAGAATGGATGGCCTAATATAATAGGAGTAGTAGCATCTTCAGGCATGTCAACAATAACAAAATCAATAAGAGTAGGACAGCCTTTGATGTATACTAAAGTATTTTCTTCAATCCCTACAGCTTGTTGGTAGGTAGAATTTGCTAGATGTAATTTTAACTCGATGATTTCAAAAGAGCCAAGATTTAACTTATTAAAAAGACTTTTTGGAATTGTTGAAACGCTTGCACCTAGATAACAAAGTGCAGCTATCTCATTGGTGCCAATTTTAATCTTAATAGTAGGCTCAAATATATCATCAAGCTTCACAGGTAATTTTTCAGCAATGTTCTTATATTCTTCCTCAAGATCATGTACCTTTATTGCTACCTGATTAATGAAGTGTTGATACATAGCTTCTTCATTTCCTTCACTTACTAGAATCTCGATATTGATCCTTTTTACAAGATCTTCAACGATGTAATTTGGTGAAGGAGCATTACTATAATCATGTTCTTCAGGCTCCTCCCTTTGGATTCTTATCATATTGAGGTCTTCAACAGGATTAGGCTCAGCTTTACCTGCAAATTTAGCTAGAATGAGAGTTTAACTCTCGGTTATCTTACCTAGTTGTGCCTCAACAATCCTTGTTCTTTCTTGGAGGGCCTGCAAATCATTCCTCAGACTTACATCTTGGTTAGATAATTTACCAAGCAAAGCATCATGGTTCTTCGTTATTTTAATAAGGATATTGTTTTGCTCATTTTGTGAGTCTATAAAGGACTTAAGTGCTTCTTGGAGACTACCATTACTTGTTCCCATATTATTATTAGAGTTACCTGCAGGACTAGAATAATGTTTTTGAAAATTAGGATTATAATTCTTCTTCCAAGCAGGGTTATAATCATTACGAGCTATGAAGTCTATTTCTTCAATATTTGATTCTAGGATAGCTCTTACCTAGTTTTCCTTACCTTTTATGACTAATATGAGCTCATCCAGCTTAGCATTGAGTTCTTCATTTTCTTGTGGTGAGACGGAGTTCACCTTCTTCGTGTTTGATCTATCCACATGCCACTAGGCATGGTTGTCTTGCATATTGTCTAGCAGCTGCTTTGCTTCGGTAATATGTTTGCCCATAAATGTTCCTCCAGCTGCAGTATCAAGCATAGACTTAGACACTGGGTTAAGAGCATTATAAAATAAATGGAGAATTAACCAATCTTCCATCCCATGTCTGGGACAGTTTCTCATGCATTCTTTCATCCTCTCCCATGCTAGTGCTAGTGGCTCACGCTCTTCCTGTCTAAAACCAGTAATATCAGATTTTAGTTGTATAGTCTTTGCAGGTGGGAAAAATTTAGTCATAAATAAAGAAGTACACTCCACCCATGATGCAATAGTATTTGTAGGCAAAGATAGCAACCATTATTTTGCTCTTCCTCTAAGAGAGAAAGGAAATAAGCGCAATTTGACCGCATCGGGGTCAACATCTTTTATGTGCATCATATCGCATATTTCAGTGAAAGTGTTCAAGTGCATACCTGCGTCCTCAACAACAGAGCCTCCAAATTGATTCTGTTGAAAACCAAACTTAAATATATGGGGCTTAATTTCATAATCGTCAGCATTAATTGCTGGCTGGGTAATAGGAGTACACAAATAATCATTGTTGGGAGTTGCAAACTCCCCAAGCTTCTTTTCAGCCATATTTCCTATGCTTTTGGGTTTTCTTAAACAAACACTTATGATAATAAAAACAAGAATTTAAAGGCTAACTATTTTTTTTTGGTTTTTCAAATAAAGACTGAAAGTAAACTAACAAAATTAAAAACAAGAATTAAAACTAGCAAGGTTCCTACTAACCTCACTAGGGTAGCTATTGCTTCCCTGACAACGGTGCTAGAAAAAGGGTTGATACCTTCGATCCGGATTATGGATGTAGTATAGCTATTTTTCCCTAGTAGACCTAGGTTATCGAATCCTCGGAAAGCAGAAAGCATAGTGAAGTTACTTTAATGGACCTTCGGGAGTTTTAGAATTCTTTTTGTGTTTTACCGGACCAAGGATTTGCTGTCTTTTATTGTTGTCGATGATGGAGAGAGAGGGCCTAGGGCTTTCGGTTTCACATATAGTTGTGCAAAACATCTAATGGGAATAAAAGATAATAATAAAGTATGCATGTAATTGTTAGAGCAAGATAATTATATGTGGTCAGTGCATCCATAATTGTTATTGCCTCCGCAACCGCTTATAGCAATAACCTACTAGTCTCATCCATAGAAGAAACAGAACTAATGATATGCATAGTGACGTCACCGTTAATCCCAAGTAAATCCCTCACATACAGCCATACTACCCCTTCTATCACTCGGGTTCCCAACCTGCAGATTAGTCATTACTCATACTCCCTATACCTGGCTCAATCCTCGGGGTCTTGGATACCTGACAAGTCCTTGGATTGAGGCAAGATAGGATACAATAATCATCATGTCATACAAACTAATACATGATCCCATCTATGATAAATAACATGCACAAAAGCTACATGGCTAGGTCGAAGCCCTTAGCCCAAAGAGAATTACTCACGCATAGAGATGAAATCAACGATCATAAACATTGCAATGAAAATCATGAGATTGATAGCAAATAGTCTTACAATGTCGCCAATCGAACATGAGATCTACTATTACAAGTGGTGGAATATGGCTATGGTGGTGGAGAAGGGTTTGGAGATTAGATCTAAGTCTATTCCTCCGGCAGCTCTTCGGTGTTGTGGATGCAGGTTTCTAGGGGCGGCTAGTGAGCGTCCGAGCGAGAGTGTTTCTCGTCGACTGAGGCCTCTTTATATAGGGGTCCCTTCACGAAAGTTGTTCTGTTTGACCTAGCGGTGTTGATGGAAACTATACGACCGGAACTATACGGCTGGAATTTTATTCCTACCGTATAGTTGGTCGTTAAAGTGTCTGTCTCCACTTCATGACTCCTGGTTTCTTTGGGTTGTTGGAAATCTCATATCTTTTACTTTAATGTTGTGATTCCCATCATCAAACGTCATTATCTGTGCAGGGAAAAATAGAAAGAAAGGATTGCATACCCCTTTGATCATTAGGCATTAGTGGCAGGGTTTAGAGAGATATTTCATCAAAAATATGAATAATATCCGGTTTAAATGTGTATGTAGATGGCTATATTTCACAGCCATCAGTGATGGACACCCATTGTTCACTTGATCTTGACCTTGATCATGAGCTACCTCTTCATTTATGGTGTCATGTTGGCCATGGGGTTGAAGTAGATCTTGAGTAGGGGAGGGATCCACATGAGTAGAGCATTGTCCTTCTCCTTCCACCACAAGGGGTTCCTCAACGAGGCGGAAAAATCCTACACCCATTCTTCTTATGGCTTGAGGAGGAATTTCATCACCTACATCACCAAGATCAATTTGCCCCACTTGGGAGCCATGATGCTCATCGAACCTCACATTAGAGGAAACTATAACTTGCCCAGTGGACTTGTTATAGACCCTATAAGCATGAGAGTCCGATGCATAGCCAACAAAGATACTTTCAATAGCACGAGGCTCAAATTTAGATAACCAGTTACCTTTCTTGAGAATATAGCACTTACACCCAAACACTCCAAGATAGTGGATACTTGGCTTCTTGCCGGTGAGGATCTCATATGGATTCATATCCAAGTACTTGTGAAGATAAACCCGGTTGGCAATATGACAAGGGGTAGAGATATATTTGGCCCAAAAGTTGTATGGGGACTTGAACTCCGCAATCATGGTTCTTGCCATATCCATAAGAGTCTGGTTCTTCCTTTCTGCCACACCATTTTGTTGAGGGGTATAAGGATCGGAATATTGATGCTTGATCCCCCTCATCACCAAGAAACTCATCAAGGGTGTAGTTCTTGAACTTGGTCCCATTATCACTTCTAATGGCCAAGATCTTCTTGTTATGTTGATTTTGCACTTCATTGGCAAAGTTGATGATGGTTTGTTGAGTCTCACTCTTCTTCTTGAAGAAATATACCCAAGTGTATCTTGAGTAGTCATCCACAATAACCAAACAATACTTCTTCCCCCCAAGGCTATCAAAGGATGGAGGACCAAAGAGATCCATGTGAAGGAGCTCCAAGATCCCATCGGAGTAGATGGTTGTAGTGGGGGATGATCCGTCTCATGGATCTTCCCTTTAATACATGCCCTACACACATGATCTTTGACAAAGCGCACATTATATTTTAGACCAAGGATGTGGCCTCCCGTGTGAAGGCTTTGCAAAGATGTCATGTTAACATGGGCAAGATGGCGATGCCAAAGCCATCCCATGTCACCTTTAGCCATTAGGCAAGTCGCGGTAGGTGTGGGTTTCTTATAGAAATCTACCACATACAAACCGTTGTCGGCATACCCAACAAAGGCTATAGAGAGAGTCTTGATCCACATGAGAATCACAACCTTAGGGGTAAAGTAGGGAACAAAGCCCATAAGCGTGAGTTGATGAACGGAAAGTAAATTGTATGAAATGGTTTTGATAAGCATAATGTACACGATGGATATATCCGGTGTGACCACTACCTTACCCAAACCCAATACCTTTGATGTTGATCCATCTCCATAAGTGACACACATGTTGGAAGTATTAGGTCTTGTCTCATCAAGCATTTTTTTGCTTCCGGTCATATGACTTGTGGCTCCACTATCAACCACCCATTTTCTTCCACCGGAAGCATAACCCTACAAGAAATTAATGCTTGTTTTTAGGTACCCATTGTTGAATGCATCCTCTTTTGTTAGTCACAAGAATCTTAGGGACCCAAATGGCCCAATGGTAATCATCACCATAAGAGGTGCCTACATATTTGGCATAGACATGATCATCATGAGATTTCATAAGGACATAGGATGGATTATATTTTCACACGAAATCATTATGAGAAGGTTCATCACCAGTCTTAAGGACACTTGGCTCCTTCTCTTTTTCCATCTCCCCCTCCTTCACAAAGGTAATCATTTTGGAAGGGGGAGTGGTCAAGATCTTCTTCTTCTTCTTGCTCTTGTTCTTCTTCTTTGACTTGGATGCAAATCCAAGTCCTTCTTTAGCCACATTGTCCCTTTGATTTCTCAAAAGGTCATTTAGGTTTTTCTCACCTTGTATGCATGAGACAAGGCCATTCTCAATTGTAGCTTTCAACTTCTTGTTCTCCTCGAGAAGATATCCATGCTAACAACAAGGGTTAGTAGAACATGAAGCAATACTAGATGACAAGGTTGAAACATCTTTTGTTACTTGAGTTTGAAGTTGTTCATGTGACTTTGAAAGAGTAGAGAATTTTCTCAACAAAGCCTCATGTTCCTTCTTGAGCTTCTCAAGTCCTTCATTTGGTCTATCATGACCAACCCCAAACTCGAGCTTTTCCTTTTTAAGCACATTAGTTAATGCAAGAGAATGGTCGTGTTCTTTAACAAGTTTAGAGATATTCAAGTTAAAAGATTCTTCATGAGCAATATAGGTCTCTTTAAGAGTAACTCTTTTACTTTGCTCTTCCTCAAGAGCATCGGTTAGGGCGGCAATCTCCATGGCGGCCTCCCGAGCATGACCAAACATCTCCAAGATGGAATCATCCCTCTCGTCAATGATATAGCGAGCTTCACCTAGTTGACTCATTAGAGCCTCAACACACATCTTGGCTTCACATTCTAGGTTATTCAAGCAACTAGTGGATTCCACTATCTCCTTCTTAATCTTGAGACTCATTTCACCATCATATGAAGATGCATTAATAGAAGGAGGAACAGTGGGTGGAGGAGTTACCATGGAGGATTTAGCCATGCAACATGTGGGGTTGGTGACGAGCTTGTCCTCATTGGGAGAGTCAAATAGGGATGTCGGTGATGAGGTTGAGGTAGCAGTATCCATTAGACATGTAGACTTGGTGACGCGCTTGTTCTCATTTGGAGTGTCGAAGAGAGATGTTGGTGAAAATGTTGTGGAAGTCGTAGCGGAAGTGGTGGCAATTGTGGCAATGGCGGCCACACCCACAATATCTCCATCATTTTCATCATCACTATCATTCTCATTGTTCTCTTCATATTCTTCATGGGCCACCAACTCATATTTTTGTGGCTCCTTCTTGTTGGGGTAGTTCTTGTTTCCGAAGTTCTTGTTTTGGACTTTCTTGATGAAGTTCTTGTTTGGAGTGGGCTTGAACTTGGATTGCAAGATGAGCCTTCCTACATGGTCTTCTCTCTTCTCGTATGGGCACTCGACGATGAAGTGGTTGGTTTCTCCACAATTGTAACATGATATCAACTTGGGTCTTGCGCTAGTTGTGGTAGTCCTTGATGGATTACCCTTCCCTTGGTTCTTCCAAAACCTTCTTGAGGCTAACTCCAATTACTCATGAAGATCACACTTGATGTCTTCGTCGTCTCCTTCTATCATCCCCAACGAATCAACTTGTTCTTCATAGATATGAGCCTTGGCCTTCAAAGCAAGAGTTGGAGAATCTATTCTCTGAGCACGAGCAAGAGCATCATCAGCGGTATTGTTCATGATTCCAAGAGCCACAAACTCATTTAGCACTTCATTGGAGGTCATGGCATAGAAGTCCGCTCGTGAACGAATATTGTTGGCCATTTCTCTATGGAAGGGCAAGATGGCTTGCATGGACTTGCACTTGATCCACTTATCATCCATATCCCTACTACCATGGTCAATCATCCTAATCGAAAGGGCCTTGACCCTTTGATAGAGGTCTTCGGGAGTCTCATCTTCCTTTCCAACAAAGGCATCGGCTTCATAGTGCATTTCTTCAAACTTGGAGTTTTGAATGCTTTCATTGCCAAGATAGACTTGTTGAAGATCATTCGAAGCTTCCTTGGCGGTGTCATAAGAGCGAATGTGAGTCATTTGCTCATGAGTCAACGCATCTTGGAGAATGGCCATGGTGGTGGCATTGAGTTGATTACTGATTTCCTTGGTGGGTGTCATGTTGTAGGGGTCGCGAGGATAGAAGCCAAACTCCACAACCTTCCAAATAAAGACACTAGAACTTTTCAAGTGAGAGCACATTAGATATTGCCAATTGGTGAAGTTAGATTCATCAAGCTTGGGGGGAGGACCACGATGGTTTATATGAGGTGTGGGGAGGGGAGCGAAATTGTAGCTAGGTGGTGGTGGAACACTTTCCATAGGCTTAGCTTTATCCTTGTTGCTACCTTCACCGGTGGAGGGAGCCTTGAGGGGATCTTCCACCGGTTTGGGACCACTTGATTGATTATCAATGGCATCAGCAACATCAATCTCCTTCTTCCCAAGGTATAGCTCAAACATGGCCTTCATATCTTGATGGAAAAAATCAATCGATTCATCAAGCTCTCTCTTAGTGATGGGTGTTACTTCGGGAGTGGTTTCACTCCCACTCGAGTCACTCATACTTCTCTTAGGCGGTTAAGCCAAAGAAGAGCACCTTGCTCTGATACCAATTGAAAGATCGATATAAGCGACTAGAGGGGGGTGAATAGGCGCTAGTCAATTTTTCACTTCTTTTTGAATTAAGGATTAACACAAAGTAAGTTCTCTAGATGTGCAACTAGATAAGAGAACCTATATGACAAGCAAGCAAATAATAACAAGTAAGGATTAAAGGATAGAAATAACCGAAAGTAGACACGTAGATGTTTTCCCGAAGTTCCTTCTGTTTGAAGGGAAGTACGTCTCCGTTGGAGGGGTGTGTGGTACTAAGACCACCAGCGCCACAGAAGGCCTCACCCTATTCTCCCAAGCACCCTCTCCACTATGCGTTGACCTTGAAGGTGGCGACCAAAACCCATACAAACTTGTTAAGTAGACCTCCCCCATACTTGGAGTCTCCCAACATGATCCCGAAGCTTTACAACCAATTCCCGAGCTCCAAGACCGACCTCTTCCGTCTAGGTTCAAAGAACCCAAGAGTAACAAGATCCACAAAGGAAAACAACAGGGAATCAACTTTGCTTTGGTGAAACCCTAGATCTAGACCTCCTCCACCAAATCCCAAAGAATCAAGTAGATTGGAGCACTAGGGGGCGATATCTAGGGAAATTACAGCTCAAGAACAATGGAGGAGAGAGATAAAAAGGCCAACTTCTCATTGGAGAAGAAAGACCCTTTTATACCCAAAGGAGGGAATCTGCACGTTGTTGCCTGTCCCGAGCGGTACTACCGGTACCAGAAGTGGTAGTACTAGAAACAATCGGTACTACCGGACTAGTACTGAACGCGGTACCGGATGGGGACAGAGGTGAAGGAATACTCACTATCTCCCCTGGTAGAACCAGCTAAACAAGCGGTACCACCGCGAGGCGGTAGTACCGGAAGTACCAACAATACTACCGGACTGGTATCGGACACGGTACCGGATGGGGACAGAGGCGAAGGAATACTCATTGTCTCCTCTAGTAGAACCAGCTGAACAAGCGGTACCACCGCGAGGCGGTAGTACCGGAAGTACCAGCGGTACTACCAGAAGGGGTGGTAGTACCGGCCTAGAGGTACCGGGTGATTATGAATAGAATACGAGGCTTGCCGAAGCATTTAGAGTCGTCCGGTACCGCCAAGCGGTACTACCGGTGTCAAGTGGTAGTACCGAAAAAAGTTCTGGTACTACCAGAGGACACATAATGAGTAGGCTATAGCAATAGGGACAAAATCCTCCAAGGACTCATCCATTGAGGAAAGATTTGAAGGGCAACAAGGTAGAGCTAATTCCACCCAAACTTTCCAACACGGACCCCCTCTTAATAGTACGGTTTTCCTACGACTCAAACAAGAGATCTAAGAAAAACAATGTCTTGCTATTGACCCTTTGGAGGGGAAACCGAATGCTTGCAAACATAAATAGCCTGAAAGACACTTAGCAAACTATTAGACCGACACGTGTGTTATCATCAAACATCAAAACAACTTAGGGAAGGAAATGCCTTTTCAACGACGATGATGGATTTTGTTATTAGCCAATGGAAGTTGGGTGAGTTCGAAGGCGAGATGATGGATTTTGTTATTAGCCAATGGAAGTAGGACCCAAGGATGAACCACACTTTTTATTCTTGTTATCACGCCCTACTTAGTCCATATTTCTCGACGGTAAGTATATTTATACACTATCATTTTTGTTTTTTCAGTTTTTTACTGCATGAACTATTCATAATTATAGAACTGAATTGTCTATCTTGCCATTATAGAACTTACCTTCTTATTCAATCACTCATGGCTTGTACTAGTTGTGATACCTTGGCGCATGGCTTAATAAGATTGATAGGATACCCATATCAACAAGTTACAATTTATTTTTTGGAAGCTCATCTGAAAAAAACTTTGAGGTTAAGCATGCTTGGCCTAGAGAAATTTTAGGATGGGTGACCAGTCGGGAAGTGGGTCCTGGGTACGCACGAGTGAGGACAAAGTGCGCGGAAAAGACTAGTGTTGGTCTGTGGGGCCAGTCTAGAGATCCTAGTAAGCTTTCAGGAGTGACATCCCGGGCACGAAGAGTCTGCGGTGTTACAAGTGGTATCAGAGTTGATCCTCGTGATTACACGGGCATGTGCGGGTCAGTGATGGACATGTGGATCATGACGCGCGTGGCCCAGAGTGGACACGGCATGACACATGTGTCGACACTTGATGCACAGACGTGTGCCAATAGGGGATGTTCCTAGCTTGTGGTTGATCGATGAGGGCGTCGATCTTCTAAGGGTGGGTGTATGTGAGACCCTGGTGCATGGCTTAATATGATTGATAGGATACCCATATCAACAAGTTGCAACTTCTTTTCCAGATGCTCATATGAAAAGAACTTTAAAGTTAAGCGTGCTTGACCTAGAGCAATTTGAGGATGGGTGACCGATCAGGAAGTGGGATCCGGGTGCGCACGAGTGAGGACAAAGTATGTAGAAAATACTAATATTGGTCTGTGGGGCCAGTTTAGATATCCTAGTAAGCTTCCAAGAGTGACAACCCAGCCACGGAGAGTCTAGGGGTGTTACACTAACCCTTTTTATTATTTTTTTCCTTTTTGTTTTTGAAGTTTTTGCTCATGAACTGCTTGATATTTTGCATCTAAGCTTCCCATATTTCTAATATTGAACTTAGTTATTTTTTCGAAGCACCCATGGCTTGGACTACCCTTAGTTTCTTTTTTTGGTTTTCATGTACTTACTATCTGCCAAGACTTGTACTATCTATTACTATACAACATAACCTATGGTGTTCTTACCTTGAACTTAGTTACTTTTTGCTTGTAATACCTTTTAGTTCTTTTTAGCTTATGCACTTTAGTCTATGTCAATACTTCCTGCCCCCTGAACTGCTTAGCTATAGTAACGTTGAACTGCTCGTTGAACTGCTTATCGATGGTTTCATGAACTTAGTACATATAAAACCTCCATGCTTGTGTATCCGTGAATTTTATTTTTTTGCATGCTAACGTCAACTATATAAACTTCCATGGTAACTAGAACATTATTTTTTTACCTTACTTATTTCGATGCCTGCACGCTTCAATGAACAATCAACAGGTGAAGGACGAACTGCAGGAGTGAATGGACGAGAATCTGGGTGCTCTGATCCATTCTCCGTTGCGGAAGGAGGATGAAATTGGGGAGATGTTCTTGTTTGGACAAAGGCACATTTTGGTTTCTTCCTTGAAGTAGATAGAGGTGGTGCCATCTTCTAGGAGGTCAAGATTGGGGGAGCATGAATCGTATGCCCCGCTGCCGACGATGGAGGTGGCAGGTAGGGGAGCAGAGACGATGGAGGGCGGGGCTCGCTCGCTCGCTCGCCTCGCGGCTGCTGATGGAGGTGGTCAGATGGGGAAGGCAGGGGCGGCGGGTGGGATGGGCTCGCTCCCTCGTGTCGATGTCATGCCGTCGCTCGCTTGCTCGCCCCGTGGCCGACGATGGAAGTGGTCAGGTGGGGGATGCGGGGACGGCGGGTGAGCGAGGCTCGCTCCCTCACGCCGCCGTCTCGTTGTCGCTCGCTTCGCCCTGCGGTCGGCGATGGATGTGGTCATGTGGGGGAGACGGGGATGGAGGCGGTCGGGATTAGGTGGGGACGGTCAGGATCAAGTGGGGTAGGCGGTGTTGTCAAGGGCCAGGTGCCACTCAGTCGGTCCGATCCTATCAGGTCGTCCCTCTATATAGGGCACGTCGGTTGTAGATTATTAATCTACAACCGATTTTAAAATATATGTTCTCTCTATATATATACAGTGTTACACCATTTTAGGTTAACAACTTTCTAGTAAAGTCAACCTAACATGACAACCCTGTGGCGTGTCTTTCTGAAGGAGGGTGGCAGCTAAGGTCCACATTCCATGTCTGGTAAGATACCACTTTGCCATGTGATGAGCTACATGTTTATCCCACATGCGCAGAACAAGGAACTCCACCCTTGTAAAGTATGACTCATTTATCCACCACACAATCAAAAGTAGCAAGAATGATGAGTTTATGTTATCTTACTTAATGTTTATCAAAATGACATCTCGGCATGGCGTGTTACACTCGAATTACTTGTTGAACCTTATAGGGCTAACATGCACTAAAATACCAATGACATCTAAAAATATACCAAAGTACGATTTAGTCCATAAAAAACATTTGCATGGTTTAAAATAGTACGCACCTATGAGTGTTATATTCCTAAGTCCGGCCGTGTCAATGAAATGCATGAACCATGTAGCCTGCAGGAGTTTTTCGGCCTAGCCCGACTGTGCTAGCCGTGGCACTGCCCGTTGCAAATGAGCACTGGGCCAACTTCTGCAACCCGTTTAGTAGGTTGGGTCGTATCCTTTGGGACAAAATTTCAGCCCGGTTGGTTGCCTGATTTTCCCAGCAGATGCAAAAAAGGGTGTTTGGTGCCCAGCCTTGTTGCTTCTATTTGCACACACATGCTGATACACTCACCATATTCAAATGTGGTGATCTTACCACAGTACACGAAAAAATACACTAGCATGGATCAGATCACATCACACATTCATAGAAACTAGAAACTAGAATAGGCACATTCATAGAAACTAGACTAGAAACTGGACTAGGCAGGTTAGTTCATAGTCAGGTCCATCCCATGACACCTGACAGGTTGTTCATGTCATGGGTACACACCCCTGACCCAAAAGACCCCCAGAAGATAGCAGTTCGACATTAACATCCACCAGAGAAACGACTAGTCTATATGTATAATCAACAACAAATAGGAGGATAAGATGAGCTTATCGTAGGTGATCAACTCCTCCATGCTGTTGAAAGCCCTGAACCGAGTCACCTTGAATCCCTTCTGCTTGATGATGTACTTGAAGGCGAGGACGTCCCCAAACCAGAGCTTGATCTTGGACACAAACTCACTCCAGCCCTTCATGAAGTACATCCGCCCCTCGAACATATATAGCTGCACACTGTACTCATAGAAGGAGGAGGTCTTCAGGGGGAGACTACAGACATGCTTCCTAATCTACAGCTGCTTCAGCACAGCCGCCTTCGCGTTTTCCGGGAGCTGAAGTGCAGTCAGGTCCATGGCCTTGATCTGGACATAGAAGCGATAAGGAAGGTCATCATTGCCGTGGTGACCAAGGCGTGGCTTGCGCACCTGACGTTCCTTCTTGTTCTTTGCTTGCACTGCTGCCAGCAAGTTGTCGAGGGCAGGTCTAGCCGTTGAGGGATGGAGGTCTCGGATGAAATCCTCGTACCCAGGCATAGGAGGAAGTGTGTTCCTGCACAAGGTGTCCCAGTCCTGCTTGGGTACCTTCCCGATCAGAACTTGTCAGAAAACAATAGAAAATGCATTGTGCAAATCAAATAGATCAATGGTAGTTGTGCAATTCTAACAGCCAAGCACCTACACAAGCACATTAACAATGCCATCCATCTAGACATGCATAATGGTGGTGGCCAAGTGATACATTGCAAATGTATCTATAATTTTTGATGCTCCATGCTTGGTTTTATCCACTTTCTTGTGTTTTGTCCACACTTTAGAGTACTTTTCATATGATTTCTTGGACTAACCTATTTAACAAGAGCCATAGTGCCAGCTGCCTGTTTTCTGCTGTTTTTGGTTCCAGGAAAGTCAGAAAATGAATATTCTCGGAATTGGACGGGACAAATGCCAAAGTGCCTATTTTTCCAGAAGACTCCAGGAGCCAGAATATGAGACGGAGGAGGGCCAGGGGCTGGCCACACACCCCCCCCCCCCCCAGGCGCGGGCTGGGCCTGGTCGCGCCAGGGCATGGTGTGGTGGCCCCAGGCACCCCCTCGGTCTCCCTCTTTGCCTATAAGAAGCCTTCTGACCTAAAAACTTCGGGGGGGTCGACGTTTTTCTAGAAGAAGTTCTGTAGTGCCGCCACCACCGAAGGGGAGATTCGAGGGATAGAAAGTCTATGTTCCGGCACCCTATCGGGACGAGGAAGTGCCCCCGGAGCCATCTCCATCGATCTCCACCATCATCACCATCGACCATCCATGTTTCCCCCATCTATGAGTGAGTAATCCCCCGCTGTAGGCTATGGGGATGCTAGGGATTGGATGAGATCGTTCATGTAATGGCATCAGATTGTTAGGGCATGGTGCCTAGTATCTTTTATTAGTGCTTTATCACTTTGTTGTGACTTGTTGTGCTTAATGCTTGTCACTAGGGCCCGAGTGCCATGATTTTAGATCTGAACATGTTATTGATTCATTATGATAGTATTGTTTTTGGTCTTATCTGCAAGTTGTATACACACGTTGTTGTTCGGAACCTATGGCCCTGAAGTGACAGAAATCGGGATAACCGGAAGGGAATGGCTTTGATGTGAGGATCACATGTGTTCACGGAGTGTTAATGCTTTGCTCCGGTGCTCTATTAAAAGGAGCACCTTAATTGCCAGTAATTCCCTAGAGGCCCCACTGCAAACGGGCTGGCAGGACAAAAGATGTTGTGCAAGTTCTCATTGCGAGCACGTATGACTATATATGGAACACATGCCTAGGATTATCTAGTACTTGGATGCTTTATCTTATTTATCTGTAATTGCCCTATGTTCTGATTGCTATTTGAATTGTCTTGTCCATGCAACGTCCATCCATCCCTATGACTACCGCACTCGAATCCCACTTTTTATTGGTTTTGTTACTACTGTCTTTGCTTTACTACTGTTGTTACTTTACTATTCCTACTACAAAACTGTTGCTACTGATAAATTGCTGTGAGCAAGATTGTTTCCAGGTGCAGCTGAATTGACAACTCAGTTGTTAAGGCTTATAAATATTCTTTGGCTCCCCTTGTGTCGAATCAATAAATTGGGTTTCACTTCCCTCGAAAATACTGCGATACACCCCCTATACTTGTGGGTCATCAACACTATTTTCTGGCGCCGTTGCCGGGGAGCATAGATTTATTTATCAAGTCCACTTGGATTCACTATTGTTCAAGCTAAGTTTATTTTCTTCTTGTTTGCTTGTTTCTTTATCAAAAATACAAAAAAAGTAGTTCCTACTCTAGTTGTTATTTTTATTGGTCTGTTATTGTCTTGCTTTATCATGCTTGTTGTCAATGGTTGGTTTCTTTGAAACTGAATCTTATTGGCAAGGTGGGTTCACGGAAGATGAAAAACATTATTATAAGGAACACCGCTTGTCACAAAAAGGGAAACACTTATGGGAACAAATTGATAAATTGTATACCATTGCTAGAAACGTGTGCTCTACTTATAATGTTACTTATTGCTTGGATAAATCTTGTTGCTGTAGGAGGTACAAACACCTCCCTTTTCAATGTGAGTATAATGAAAATGTTACCATATCTTCTTATGTTAAAGGAAATTATGACTTTTATGATGTGGAACAAATTGAAGAATTTATTGCTTGGAAGGGTGCTTTTGAACTTGCTAGTTTGCTTGAAAATATTGATGATTCACCTTACAAATATGAGGTTTATGGTATACTTAAATTTTGCTTTGATAATTACAAGGATGAAAATGGCTATATTCTTGAATATTTTAATAGATGCTTTCCACAAATGGAAGAGAAGATATGCCTTGCAAGATCCTATGGAAGAAGAAATTGATGAACCTGAAATCTCATTAGATGAAAAAGAGGAGGAGAGTGATGAACAAAAGGAGGAAGAATGGATTAGCTACCCATGCCTACCTTCTAATGAGAGTAACTCTTTATCCCTTACATTATTTGATTGTCCTCCATGCTTACTAAAGGAGGATGAATGTTATGTTCCTGAGGATTCTTTTGAAAATGTTTATAATAAAGCTCTAGTGCTTGTAGATCATGAAAAGCATGCTTTATGTGATAGTTATATTGTTGAGTTCATTCATGAGGCTACTGAAAATTATTATGAGAGATGAAAATATGGTTGTAAAAGTTTTCATGGCATTGAAACACCTCTCTATGTGCTGAAAGTTTTGAAGTTACTCTTGTTTTATCTTCCTATGCTTGTCACTTTGTTCTTTGTGAATTTATTTGCATACACGATTCCTATGCATAGGAAGTGGGTTAGACTTAAATGTGTTTTGTATTTGCTTCTTGATGCTCTCTTTTACTTCAACTCATATTTCTTATGAGAGCATCCTCTCAAACTTTTATGTCTGAAGATGATAATATGTCTACTATTCTTGGGAGATCTTTTCTTAAATACTGCAGGAGCTGTTATTAATTGTAATCAAGGGAAGGTGACCTTCAATGTCAATGACAAGGAACATACTATCTATTTCCCCAAGAATATTGATAGACTTATGGTTTTGAATTCAATTTAACATGTTGAGGGCATTCAAGTTGGAGAAATATATTGTCCCATACCAACAGAAAAATTTGAAACTACTATGATTGGGACCATTGCTATCAAGGTTGAGGTAACATAATCATTAGTGGAATACAAAGTTTTATCTCATATGAAATTGTTTTGGTAACAAGACCTGATCAACCTTGTTAACAAAAGGATTTCATTGAATAAAACAATGTTTTCACCATGATTATCTCTGCTTACTTCTATTCTATCCATTTCAGTTTTTCCTTATGCCTAACTTAAAGGCGTTAAAGAAAAGTACTTACTGGGAGATAACCCAAAAGTTTTTGATGAGTCTTGGAAGTTATTACCTCTGTAATAACCGCTACTTATCCTTTTTATTTGCTTTTTGTGCCAAGAGTAACCTCTAATGAGAGAGAAGTAATGATTGGAAAAGCTACTGTCCTGAAATAGATTTCTATGCTTCACCATAAAAATTCGTGTAAAATATCTGAACGTTTTTTGAGGCGTGAATTTTTTTTCTTCTGACCCAGGTTGTTATCTAACTTTCGTTAGTTCAACACCTTTTGATTTGAGCAACATAAGGTCTTCAAAAAAATTCGTCTTTACCTGCTGGTCTGTTTTGATAGATTTCTGCCATTTTCTGCATTTGCTTCTTGTTGGTTCCTTTTTGAGTTCTTTTGGGGAATTGAGCTTTTTGAGGGAAGTGCTATAGTAGCTAGTGTTCTAATGGAAGTTTATTTAGTGTTAGAACTGAACCTTAAGACTTATTTATCTTGAGTGCACTAATGTTGCTAATAAAGATTGTGTGAAGTTTTGTATGAAGGAAAAATTTCAGGTGTATGGAAGGAATGAGTAATGAGATGAAGGATGGACTAAAGCTCAAGCTTGGGGATGCCACACGTGTCACCCCAAGAAATAGCCAAGAAGTACACGCGTCAAAGCTTGGGGATGCCCAAGGCATCCCCCTCTTCATCAATAAAAATCCCAGGTTTCTTCCAAACGCTTCATTTTTATTGTTTCATGCATAGTTATGTTGTTCTTGGAGCGTCTTCTTTTTCGTTTTCATTTTGGTTTTTAGTTTGCGTGGTTTTCTTAGTTTGCTGAATAAATTGGTTGAACCTCCTCTTTCATACATTGGTGTTCAAATAGTTTGGTTTGGATTGGAAAAGAGTAGGAAGCTTAAGTGGTAAAGAGAGCTTGTTTTTTACTGTGGCCTATGCTTTGTCATGCCATGCTTGATATTGTTTTAGCTTTATGCTTAGTATTCTTTGCTGTAGCATGACTTGTTATAAACAATTGGGATTGCTTAATGTGCTTTGGAAGAATCATGCTTTGTTTTAGCATATTAAAGCATAGTATTGTGGTATTCTCCTTTGATGCTTTATTTGGGTTGACTTGGCACATGCTCTCACCATGTTATGACTATCCCAAGTCACCATAAGCCTTTATGATCCTTTAGTTTTCAACTTGTAGTATCACCTTATGCTTTGATCAATGATGTTTTGTCGCTCTGCATGATTATTGCCATTATTGCTCTCTCATTTGTCGCTCCCTTACTATTGCTAGCCTTCACTTACACTGAGTGTTTTACTCATGTTTCCAACTCCCTTAAACCAAATATTGCCAAAGTGTCCACCATACCTACCTATTAGCATCATTTGCTACTTCCGTGCATATTCAATATGCCTTGTTTTCTTCCGAATAAAATGTTTGCTTATTATGAGAAAGTTAGTTAGTAAAGCTCTCACGAACTTGATGGCACACTTTATTTCCTACATTTAATAAACCTGAACCATTGCGTCCTTCTTTGTTGCGTATATGCTTGCGCTTTATAAGTTGAAGTTAGCAGAACCATGTATCATGGGGAACGCTTTCAACATTGCACTGGTACTTAGTACCTTGTTGATATCATGTTCTTTTGCTTATGGATCCCGGCGGTGTGAAATAAAAGTGGAACTTGTAAGATCATGGAGTCTGTATGTATGTTAGAGAAACGCCTAGGCCGCTAGCCTAAGCCATGCCTAATCATGGTGGAAACTTGCAGCATAACCATAATGAGCATTCTATGAAGCATCCTCAATAAAAATCTATGCACATAGTAAATAAAAAGATCGCTGAGATGCTCATTGTCTGCTTGCCTTGTCATTTTGATTATGGGATAGCTCCTGTATCATGTGCAAGGGGTACCCCGTTGGCGGTTCTCTATGATACATATATACTTACGATGACAAGAGCTTACTTGTGACTGAAGTTAAGTAGCATGAGGATCGGTCTTCGTAAGTAAGGGGCATGAGACTTCGATTTATAACTTGTCAAGCATATCCTCTTAGTTGTGTCACTTTAACCTTAACCACTTAAATATGCTTATGATAGGGGCAATGAGAGCTCAAAGCTAACGAGTATCATACTTTCAGCATTTGGAAGCCTTTCAAACTTTTCAAAACCTTTTCATTTCCTTGTTGAGTCTCCACACATTCTATGAGCACTTTCTTGAGAGCATAGTGGCCATTCTTAGTTCTATGTGCATTGTCCCAAGACTTGTTGATTGATGCATACCTTGATATTGCTTGTTTTAAACTATTTGTATCTAGTCACTCTTGTAAACTTCGAAGGTGTCCTATGCGTTTATGTTTGCTACTCTATGAGGGACAAGCTGAATGCCACTATGCTATGTTTTCTTTATGTGAAACAAACAAACGTCTTGCAAAGCATTGTTATTCATGAATCTTTTGTTTGTGCCTTTTCATGTTGCATCATAGTTTCTTTGTCTTATTGCTATAACTTTGTCTTTCATGTTATGATTGAAGTACTATGATCCCAGCTTTGAATGTTTACAAATACTTTGGTCAAGCCTTTGATGGTGCATGTCACCTCAAAAATTATTCTTTCTTTTTATCACTTACCTACTCGAGGACGAGCAGGAGTTAAGCTTGGGGATGTTGATACATTGCAAATGTATCTATAATTTTTGATGCTCCATGCTTGGTTTTATCCACTTTCTTGT
This sequence comes from Avena sativa, assembly GCA_916181665.1. Taxonomy (NCBI): domain Eukaryota; kingdom Viridiplantae; phylum Streptophyta; class Magnoliopsida; order Poales; family Poaceae; genus Avena; species Avena sativa. Next base: position 428,041,120 of record OV702290.1, read on the forward strand.
GTTTTGTCCACACTTTGGAGTACTTTTCATATGATTTCTTAGACTAACCTATTTAACAAGAGCCACAGTGCCAGTTGCCTGTTTTCTACTGTTTTTGGTTCTAGGAAAGTCAGAAAATGAATATTCTCGGAATTGGACGGGACAAAAGCCAAAGTGCCTATTTTTCCAGAAGACTCCAAGAGCCAGAATACGAGACGGAGGAGGGCCAGGGGCTGGCCACACCCCCCCCCCCCCCAGGCGTGGGCTGGGCCTGGCCGCGCCAGGGCATGGTGTGGTGGCCCCAGGCATCCCCTCGGTCTCTCTCTTCGCCTATAAGAAGCCTTCTGACCTAAAAACTTCGGGGGGGTCGACGTTTTTCCAGAAGAAGTTCCGCAGCGCCGCCACCACCAAAGGGGAGATTTGGGGGGCAGAAAGTCTCTGTTCCGGTACCCTGCCGGGACGGGGAAGTGCCCCCGGAGCCATCTCCATCGATCTCCACCATCATCACCATCGACCATCCATGTTTCCCCCATCTATGAGTGAGTAATCCCCCGCTGTAGGCTATGGGGATGGTAGGGATTGGATGAGATCGTTCATGTAATGGCATCAGATTGTTAGGGCATGGTGCCTAGTATCTTTTATTAGTGCTTTATGACTTTGTTGCGACTTGTTGTGCTTAATGCTTGTCACTAGGGCCCGAGTGCCATGATTTTAGATCTAAACATGTTATTGATTCATTATGATAGTATTGTTTTTGGTCTTATCTACAAGTTGTATACACACGTTGTTGTCCGGAACCTATGGCCCTGAAGTGACAGAAATCGGGATAATCGGAAGGGAATGGCTTTGATGTGAGGATCACATGTGTTCACGGAGTGTTAATGCTTTGCTCCGGTGCTCTATTAAAAGGAGCACCTTAATTGCCAGTAGTTCCCTAGAGGCCCCACTGCAAACGGGCTGGTAGGACAAAAGATGTTGTGCAAGTTCTCATTGCGAGCACATATGACTATATATAGAACACATGCCTAGGATTATCTAGTACTTGGATGCTTTATCTTATTTATATGCAATTGCCCTATGTTCTGATTGCTATTTGAATTGTCTTGTCCATGCAACGCCCGTCCATCCATCCCTATGACTACCGCACTCGAATCCCACTGTTTACTGCTTTTGTTACTACTGTCTTTGCTTTACTATTGCTGTTACTTTACTATTCCTACTACAAAACTGTTGCTACTGATAAACTGCTATGAGCAAGATTGTTTCCAGGTGCAGCTGAATTGACAACTCAGTTGTTAAGGCTTATAAATATTCTTTGGCTCCCCTTGTGTCGAATCAATAAATTGGGTTTCACTTTCCTCGAAAATACTGCGATACACCCCCTATACTTGTGGGTCATCACCAAGCTTCTGCACAAGCACATTGACATTGACATTGACATTGACAAGACCATTGATCTAGACATTCAAAATGGTGTTGCCAACCATCTACACAAGCACATTGACAATGCCATTGATCTAGACATTCAAAATGGTGTTGCCAACCATCTACAAAAACACATTGAAAATTATCTACACATGCAAAATGTTGCCAAGCACCTACACAAGCACATTGACAATGCCATCCATCTAGACATGCATAATGGTGGTGGCCAAGCTTCTGCACAAGCACATTAACATTGACATTGACAAGGCCATTGATCTAGGCATTCAAAATGGTGCTGCCAACCATCTACACAAGCACATCGACAATGCCATTGATCTAGGCATTCAAAATGGTGTTGCCAACCTTCTACACAAGCACATTAACAATGCCATTGATCTAGGCATTCAAAATGGTGCTGCCAACCATCTACATAAACACATTGACAATGATCTACACATGGAAAATTGTACCGCCAAGCACCTACACAAGCACATTGACAATGCCATCCATCTAGACATGCATAATGGTGGTGGCCAAGCATCTGCACAAGCACATTGACACTAACATTGATCTAGACATGCAAAATTGTGCTGCCAAGCATCTACACAAGCTCATTGCCATTGACAATGCCATCCATCTACACATGGAGAATGGTACTGGCAAGGAATCTACACAAGCACATTGCCTTTGACATACATCTACACATGTAGAAATGTAGTGGCAAGCATGTAAACATGCATAATGGCATTGACATGTAACTACACAGCAAGAACAAATGGGGAACAGATAACCCTTATCTGCAGCGAAGTAGTGGATGGCCTAACCGCCTAAGGTGTTGGTGAAGCAACGGCGGATCTGGCCATCGCGACGACTGCTGGAGCAAGGAGATGCTGGGTGCGTCCTGCCTAGAGGGGGCGCCGCCCACTAGTGTCGCGGCTAATCCTTGCAGAAATGCCGAGGGCACGTAAGGAAACCCTACCGGGATCGGACCGAACCCCGGTGGGAATGGCAAGTCCCGGCTCGACAGCACGGTCGTGGAGGCGGATGGACCGGCCATGTCGCTGCTCCACCCCGGCGCCACCTCCGTCATGGCCGCCGCCCTCAACACGCTCACGGAGGGGTCGGTGCTCAAGCGGGTCGGGACAGGGGAAAACCCCGATGCAAGCCGCATGGATCGCATCGCCCCGACGCCGCTTTTCTAACTGGCGCCTCACGCAGCACTGTATAATGCGAGGAGGGCCGCCGTAGAGAGGGGACAACGGCGGGGTCGGTTGGCGCCGCCGTGCTCCTAAATCCACCGCCTCGTACTCCGCGACGGTGCGCGCGACAGCGTGCTGGACGGAGCACCCCACCTGCTTGCGGGGTGTGCGCTTGACATGGGGCACAACCTTTCTGGCTGGAAGCCTGGCCAAAGGAGGCGGCGAAGGAGGAGAGGAGGAGGCCATCGGTCTCGACGATGGGACGAGACGTGGCTACTCTGACTGGGGGAGTGGGGCGGTGACATGAAGCGAGGCAGAGTGGGGAGGGAGTTATTCACGTCTCCCGCGCTTCTCCACGCGTGCAACGGTTGGGCGGCGGCATCCCATTTTGCGCCGAACCGAGGCTGGCTCCACGGAAACGGCTGATTCGGCCGTTGTCCCTAGGCCTGGCTGTGGGCTGCTTTAATACCCGTGCTGGACACAACGCAGGGCTAGCCCAGGTAACCAAACATGCCATTTTCTGCACCAGCGGGCCTGTCTAGACCTGATGCAGGCTACCAAACGCGTCCATGAGATATTTCTACATCGTCTATGGAGGAAGCAATTTTTTTACAACATTATTGAAGGAAAAAATGCAGAAGGTGTCAGTGTTTTTAATAATTCTAAATCTATCCCATATATATTGTTTGAGATGACCTGCTACGGGTTTTTACACGGTTTTGCTACTCACATGTGTTACACGGTTTTGCTACTCACATGTGTCATGTACATGTTTGTAACTGGTAATGCTTAGCATACCAATTTTGTTCCTCACCTGTGGCATGTGTAGGTTTATACGTGGTACAGGCTTAGCATGTGAAACAACACTGGAGGTCACTTTGAGAACACGGTATGTCTAGGTATGTATTCTATCTATCTACTCGATAACATTGTCTCTCTGGGATAGCATGGCATAGAAAATAAGAGTTCATGTAACATAGCAGTCGAAGATTTTCTCACAGATTGGTCAGCGAGGATTACTCGGTAGACCACATCTTCCCGTTTAGTCTGCTTGATCCGTCCGGAACGAATTTTCGCTGTCGTCTTCTAGGATCTGGTATGCATGTGCATAGTTTCAACCCATCGGAATCTAACATGCCTTATTTAGAAAAGCACGAATCAGTGAATATGATTTGATAGTGTCATTAAAAAATGATGCAGAAACCGAAGAATTTACCTTCTGAGCGGAGGTCGGACGAATGGGACCTATTCCGATACCGGTTCTGGTCTTGGTGCCTTCACCCTCTTCGAGCAGGGACGTGCGAGGATGTAGTGCGACGACATGATATTAGTTTGAAGACGGTGTGTTCGAGTGTGACATGGATGAGATATGGGTACCTTTATATGCCATGGGACATGCCGGATTAGTGAGACTGGTTATGGCGCAAGATGAATTGTCGCGTGACTGAAAGCTAGCGTTATTTCCTTTAAAAAAAGCTAGTGTTATGGGTAGCGTGATTGAAAAATCGTAACGTGACGTAAGTATTGGCGTGCTTTATGCGCGTGGATCAGGGTGCGTGATGGAAAACAATCAAGCATTATCAATCATCTTTGAGATTTACACGGAATTATTGGCTTGGCTCATATTGGCACGCGCACAGGTGAGCGTAGTAGCCCATCGTAGCTGACGGGGTCGAATGAATACCAAGCGACGAAAGAAGCCACGTAACGTAGTGATAGTCTGATAGAAAACGGAACAGCTTTCTCCTTTTTAGATAGCCGAGATATATCACCTCATGCAACAACAGTTAAGGACATAACGTTAAAGCTACAGCATTGAATTCATAGTTCATAATAACTGCATCAGAGTATCTCTCGACCCAATCACACACTCTTTTTTTATGCCTACAACGACTACTCGAAAATGGTCAAAATGAACATCTTGGTGGAGATGAGACAAACACAGAGACACAGAGTGGCGATGACTCTCGGAAAATGACCAAATGATGATCTCCTATGGCTGCGGACGAAGAAACTAGGTAGTAACCAGTTTCCAGTTTATGTGAATCTTTTTTTGTTTTTTTCGGGGGTGCTGGCGTTGGAGCCGCAGGACCGGAGGGGAGAGCGTGGACGGACGCCATTGTTCCCGCTGGACTAGGTCTGGGACCTGACCAGTCTACCAGCCCCGCGGATTTGACCGGCTCTGCGCTGGGCGCCGGAGGAGCGAGCCCGCCACGTACGTAGTACGAAACGGACAGGAGACCGACCGAGTCACTCATCATACATACCCCGTCCGTCCATCTCTCCATTCCGCGCGGCACGGGCTCCATTGCCAGCTAGCGTTAAAATCCCCTTCCCGACTCCCACAGGCACAGGACGCATCAGCCATCATCGTCGCCCACCCGACCCGGCCTCACCACTCCAGCTCCAAGCACAGGCACAGAGAGAGCACCCACCGTCGGAGAAAGACAGAGAGCAAGCACCAAGCAGAGTCTCCGACCAAGGTAAGCTCGCACTAACTCTCTCTCCCGGCCGGGGCTACTGATTACCGTCCAGGTGAAGAAGCTGACTGGTTTCCAATGATTCAGGGAGGGGGCGAGGGATCTAAAACTAAAAGATGGAGGATGGGGCGCAGGCGAGGGGGACGAGGCTCGGCGTGCTCAAGGTGGTGGTGGCGAGCGGGACCAGCCTCGCCATCAGGGACTTCACCTCCAGCGACCCCTACGTCGTCGTCCGCCTCGCAGACAAGGTCAGTAAAACTCTCACTCGCCCTTCGGGTACCTCCCTGCCTGATTACGTTTAACCTGCACTACACTCTGTTGCTTGGATTCCAGTGTAAACCTTCTGTTCGCTTGGTTCAGCTCTTTCACCGAATGGTAGGGAATCTTGCAGTCCATGGTTTAGTCCAGGCACGTGTTCTTGTCGTTCAACTTTGAGCATTAGTTTGGCCTGTAGCTGTAGGCATGTCGGCCGTACTATCAACTTAACTGCGCACCCTCGTGTTAAACAATTTCTAGATGACCTATTCAGCAGCACGAATCATGTGCATCCCATTCCCGTCTTACAGGCTTCCGTGATTGCCTGCCTTTGAAGGGAGAAGCACGTGCTTGTTAGTTTTAGACAGAATTGCCTGCCTGAACATTTCGTCAAAAAGCAGAGGAGGAATGATGTCTTCTTTTTTACCAGCACATTCAGCTTTTTCGTTTTTCTTTCAAACTTGGCTGCTAAAAATCCACTCCCGCATTTGTTAATAATCATGTCTTGATGACAGTCACGCGCATGCCTCTTCGTCTTTGTGGCTGGCTGGTGGGAGCACCTTTGGCTTTGGATTGTCTAATTAATCCTTCTCTGGAGGGAATTTTCTTCTTCCTTTGTCGATGATCGGTTGTTTATTCCTTCACCTCCAAAGAAATTTGACTTTCAACCTGAGTCTTTTCTTTCAACAAACATCATTGTTTTGACTACAGCTGCACGTTTCCGATTTTCTAAGAAAAAAATGACTTTAACAGCAAGAGCGTGATATTATATGACGAGATCCATATACTTCTGCCACTGAATGCTCAATGATGTCAAGAAAACAAGTAGATCCATATACTTCTGCCACTGAATGCTCAATGATGTCAAGAAAACAAGGAAAATTCTCAACTGCGTCAGGCTAAGCGAATGATCTTATCTACTACCTCCATTCCAAAATATAAGATGTTTTAGGTTTGTGAAGCTAATGTATTTAGACATCTTTTAGTTTATAGATTCATTTGAACTTACACACTAAAAGGTGTCTAGATACATTTGTTTCACAAACATAAAACATCTTATATTTCCAAACGGAGGTAATAGTATGTAGTATGCACTGCTGCTGGTTATGAAAACTGGCATCTCTAGATCGTACACTCCACAGTGTTATATGTCAAAATAAATGTCTCACTTTGCCTAGTAATCTTGTTTTGTACTACCTGTGAAATTGCCAAGAAAGTGTGCGGTGGAGAAGTTCCTCTGTCACATTTAACACCTTTTATCATTTGTTATTTTTGACCCCACAGACTGCAAAGACAAAAGTCATCAAGAGTTGCCTCAATCCAGTCTGGAACGAAGAGATGGTCTTCTCCATCAAGGAACCTGTAGGGATCATCAAATTTGTAAGTTACCGTGTTTCCTGGGGCACCTGATTTCCTTTTTGAATAAAAGAACCTGACTGTTTAATTATGATTGTGTTTGGAATGCCATCAGCTTCCATGAAATATGCTTTAGTCTCTGAATAAGGCTCACGCTTTTGTGGATGTACTGTATATGATAACAACTGATGATCCTATGGATTTTCTTGTCTGTTGGTCAGTCTTTTTCTTTTGTGGGTACCTTCATAAAGACAAAAGGTCTACTATATATTCTTTGTATAAGACATGTCTCACATGAAGTGTGAACAGACCGGTGCTTATTAACAACCTACCAGTCCATGACCAGATGCAGAACTGCTCTAGTCCCATAAGTTAATCCAGTATGGGCTTAAGAAAATTGGAGCTCCAGTCAAAGAATAGATAGCATGTGGCCTTACTATTTTGTTGGGCCCTGCTCCACTTAGAAGTGAGACTTTTACGGACATATGTTTTGAGCTCTCACATCTTTTTCTTTGCTGTTATACTACTTTTTACGGTAAAATTCATTGAACTACATGCGTTTTGGTCAAATGTCACAAAAAATAGAGTTCAAAGAAAAATTAAGCTATGCAGTCTTGTCCAGACCTATCGTGAAACTACAAATAGTGTATTCCAAATGTATTGATTCTAACCAACTGGGTGCACCTGGAGGTGAAATGTGATAGTATCTGCCCTTATGCATATGCCATGCAACCGCAAGTAGTGGCTCGTTTTATGGGATATCTCCAAATAGACAGGCAGGTAAACCCTGTTGTCTTGGTAGCATGCCTCCCAGGTAACTGAAGGCCTCGTTGTCTTGGTACTGTACGAAAGAGAATGACTAAAGGTCTTTGGGACCTGCACTGGACCTTCAGAATGTCTGCATGTAGGAGAAAGTTTTTATTCCAAAAAGGAGTTTTAACCTCAGTCTCTGCATCAATTGATGCACACGGCCTCTGAATTAGCCTAGTTTGGTCAGTGTTCGGAGTTAGGTAGGGTTATTGGGGCCCGTTGCATATGAGTTAAATTAGTGATAATTACTGTTCAAAGATCAATGGTAGAGATGATACTACTACAATGGAGGTGATCCAAGTGTGCATGTTTGTTGGCTTGGCCCCTGAAAACAATAACTGGTTAAAGCCTTGAAAAGTGTAATCTCTGATCGGTATGTTAAAAGACGTGTAGCATTGTGAACCATTTCGTGACCCGTTCAGTCTGTGTTATCAACAGTTCTGTTTCAGTACAATTGCATAGCTAATGTTGACCAACCATTTCTCCTGAGTTTTTATCGGTATCTACTACTCTGCATTAATTATGTCCTAGTTGAGAAGATAGTTTTCCCCAAAATGTCATTTTCGAGTAGTGCAGATTGCAGTCTCACTCATCAGGCAGGCTCTGATCAACTAAGTCCCCAAAAAAGCACAATACAAGTTACACTGAAATTAAGTCGAAGTTATTTATCTACCAGATTGTTTCTTTTACTACTCAGCAAGACACACCTTTCTTTGGGCTGATCAACTGAATAACCAGGAGGTGTTCGACCGGGACCGGTTCAAGTCCGACGACAAGATGGGCCACGCCTTCCTGGACCTGCAGCCAGTGGCCGGGGCGGCGAAGCTGCGGCGCGCGCTCCGGCTCACGACGGGGGAGACTAAGCTCCGGAAGGTGGCTCCCAGCGCAGACAACTGCCTGCTCTCCGACAGCTTTGTGACGTATGCCGACGGGGAGATCGTGCTGGACTCCAGGCTGCGGCTGCGCGATGTCGAGTCCGGGGAGCTCTTCGTGACGGTCAAGTGGACCGAAGCTGACGCGAAATGATGCAGTTCCTGCTGGTGCAGGTATAGATGAGATGACTATGGTGTAGGGAGCTGTTGCTCTTGAGTGTGTGATTGTAACGGTCTGATAGTATGTATCTGAAGTTTTCAGGCAGTTCTTAACAGAACAAGTAGTGTGCAATCTGCAATGTTATCGATGCTTTTGGGGTGATGGTGTTTTAGCTCACGGGTGCATATAAACTTATTATGAAAATTCCAACAACTTTTATTTTCAAAATTTCAAAAATTTGAAAGAAAATTTGACGTGGCTTGTGTAAAAAAAGTCAAAAAATATATGTGAATAGTCAATTTTCAAAAAATATCAGTGTATAGTCATTTTTTGAGCACTGAGATTTGTCTTTTTACATGGGACACAAAAAAAGTTCTTTTTCTCCGAAAATTTGTGTGCTGACATAGAATGTCCGGCTGTACGTGCAAATATTTTCTTGATTTTCTGACATTTTAAAATATGGCTAAAAACAATGAGTTCATTTATATTTTTCCTGATTTTATTGACAATTTAAAATATAGTTAAAAACGATGAGTTCATTTGCAGCGGTGAGCCGAGTTGAATTTCTGATCTCTTGTGGATTCTTAGTTTTGGTCGGTAACTATGAGATACCCGGTGGCTGTAAATGGCATTCCTCGCGATCCATCCTTTTTATTTTTGACAAATTACAACATATTATGTCTTAGACTAGCTATAGTAGAAGTATCATAGCTAGTATCATGCATATTTTGTGCATGCAAAAATTGATGTTTCACTGCAATTAATGATGAAAAAGTATGATAATATCCCCTGTCCCATTTAAATTAACACGTATCAAAAATCATGCAGTGTGTTCGCTTGGTGTCACGAAGTGGAATGTAATGGAATGATTTCACACCTGAGAGTTGTTCTAGTGTTCAGTTGAGAAATGGAATGGAACGAGGTGGTTCCTCAAAAGAGAATATTCCTTCCAGATCCAGAATCCACCCATTCCTCCAAATCGGTGGAATCTACACATTCCTCTATGCCAAAGCCATCCAAACCTTCTCACTCTCTCTATTTTCTTATCATCCTTTTTGCTAAATGCACCCGAACATAAAACGGAACCACTCCATTCCACTTTTTTGGCCCAACCGAACATAGGATGGAACCATTCCATTACACATTTTTGATACTAACCAAACACAAGAACGAAACCAACCCATTCCAGTGGAATGGAACCATGACATTCCATTCCACTTCGTTACCGAACCGAACACACCCCAAATCCTCTCACCTTCTAGGAACATGAGCATTTAATTTATTTAATTAATGCATGTTTCTCCTTCCATGCATGGTTTTGGTGTGAAAAGATTTTGCATGCTGGTGTTTGAATGCATGTTGACGGAGAGTCAATCGGAGAAAGACTATGGCCAAGAGTTTTATCATATGTACCCTTTAGAACGGGACGGAGGGAGTAGTGAAATCATAGGTAGATATCCTATCATAGTATGTAAACTAATGCCAAATAGATCTTGTACATAATTTTGCATTAAGATTCTACAAATCAATGAATATAATGATACTATAATACTACTATTGATACCATTCACTATAAAGATAATTTCATACACTGATATTATATGCATAATACTAGTATTTGATACTATCCACAATGACTAGCCTTATTAGTGTTTTGTTCGAAAGAAACTGGAAACCATGAGGTGACCAAAATAAATGTATGTCAATTATGCTACAATAGGTAAAGAAAGCACGAAACGAAATCAGCAAAACAGATCAAACAGAATCAGATGTGCCCATTGACCTCAACACTACCTTGTGCGTTCATACACCATAAGTATCGTCTTCAGTCAGTGGCGGAGCTAGGATTCAAACATGGGAGGGGGGGAGATGAAAGTGATACCTGGGTATTACAGAAGATGTTTTCTGAAAAATGCACCTAAGTGAGTGTATTTTTTAGAAGAAAAGTATGAAACAAACTATCATAATGTATTAAGTCTCACCACATCATTGATATTAAAACATAGCGATATATGTTGGGGCAATACAAAACAAATGCTTAATTTATATTAGATGAAGTTCATTACTAATGCAGCGGTCATCGAACAGTTTGACAATTTTATTGAAGCTGACCTTCGTAGCAAACTATTTCTAATATACTAAGCATTTTTTATCAAATAAGTTATCTCCCATCAAAGGTAAATTAATGAGTTGTCTCATGAAAATGCAAGATGAATCAATCAATTAGACTAGGTTATGCAATCCATGGACAAGAAACTAATATACGTGGTACTCCCTCCGTTCTAAAATATAAGACGTTTTAACTTTATAAAACGAATGTAAATCTAGATATATATTTTTTTTGACCAGGAACAAATATATTCCATTAAAACGGCTCAGTGGACTCGCTGGTCACCAAAACCTTAACACGATCTGGTACCTCACCATGCCAGAACACACAAAGTTCTTCCTGTGCATGGCCTACCTCAGCGAGAGTATGAGCAACTTTATTACATCCCCTTGGGGCAAATTGAACAACTGCTTGTGGAAAATTTAACCGGATAAACAGTCTAGTGTCTCTAATAAGGATACCTTCCGGCGCCAAATCAAAGTCCGAGCTGGTAAGGCCATGCACCAGATTGAGCGCGTTCATCTCCAACTGGACCTGGTCCATGCCCCATGCCGATGCTGCATGCAACGCCTCATACATGGCTTTCACTTCCGCCTGCAAGGGACTCGCCACACGATCAAGCCGGCCAGCCCCTGCGCCAATGTCAGCACCATTCTCATCTCGTGCAACAAAGCCCTAACCTCCTTTCTTTGTGTCGGCATGGAAAGAGCCATCACAATTTATCTTAATGGTAGAACCCGACGGTGGCAGTCACTTCTCCTCCTCCCTATGAACGCCAGCAGTTTGGTTTTGACAGTAATACTGTAGTGACTCCCCCGTCCAATACCTAATATGTCCGATGAGTTCCGTATCCGACAGACTTTTTCCTTCAGCATTTAATTTGTTTCTTCGAAGCCAGACACGCCATAGAAGAGAACAAACCAGGATCACCTTCTCCTTCGGTAGTTTGAGTATCTCCTGCACCACAGAAGCTGCATTTTGGAACTTCGACATCTGAACACGCAAAGCTTCTAATCCCAGCTTCTCCCATATCTTTTGAATTCCTTTGCATTTCATAAATAGATGAGCACCGTCTTCATCTAATCTGTTGCAACACACACATAGAGTATCACACTCAATCCCTCTTCTATTTATATTTATTTTCATCGGTAGACTGTTGTGGGCTAGCCTCCACATGAACTGCTTCACCTTTGGAACACATGGCATAGCCCACAGATTCTTCCAAAAAGTACTCTCCTCTTCACTACCAGAGCTACCACCCACGCCACCATCTCTCAGCCTAATACACAACTTATAAGCAGATTTCACCGAGAACTGGCCCTTGGTATCAAAATGCCAAGCAGGACAATCCTCATAGTCCGTTTTAACCGGTGTTGCCAAGATGACCTCCGCATCCATGACCAAAAAATTGTCACGCACCAACTGTTCATCCCAAGTTTCTGAGTACGGATCAATAAGGTCTGTAACCTTTGATAAGATACTTCTACCCCTTAGCGTTATCGGTTGCCTACAGCCCTCTCGGTTCAGTCACGGGTCCGACCAAATATTAACATCAATTCCACTTCCAATCCGCCAGATCATCCCATGCTTCATAAGTTCAACCCCTTTTAGAATACTTCTCCAGGAATAAGAAATACCCGGACTGGCTTCCGCATCAATAATTAACGTCGAAGGATAGTAGCGTGCCGCGAGTCCGGGTTAGAGAGCATTCTCCACGCTTGCTTTGCTAGCATCGCCATGTTAAAAGCATGAAGATCTCTAAATCCCAGCCCCCCTTCCTTCTTTGGTTTTGTTAGCAGCTCCCAACTCAGCCGATGCATCTTATTCTTCTCCTGATGTGACCACCAAAACCGGCAAATCATGGCACTAATTTCGTCACACAAAGTTTTGGTTAAATCAAAACACGACATCGCAAATGTAGGGATAGCTTGAGCACAAGCTTTGATCAAAATGTCCTTCCCAGCCTTTGATAACATTCTCTCAACCCACCCTTGGATTCTCTTCCAAACTTTATCCTTCAAATACGCAAACGTTTTTTATCTCGATCTGCCCATATACATAGGTAGGCCTAGGTATTTCTCAGTTTTTGCTTCAGATCCAATATGCAAAGTATACAAGACGCTCTCTCTTGACTCATCACTCGTATTTGTACTAAACATCACCGACGATTTGTCAAAGTTAATAGTTTGGCCCGAGCAATCCTCATAAAGTTGTAGCAAATTCTGCAGAGACCTGGCACTCTCACTTGTAGCTTTAACAAGTACCAGGGAGTCGTCTGCAAACAAAATATGATTGAATCTCGGAGCCCCATTACATATTTGGATACCTCTCAAAAAACCCTCTCTCTCAGCCTTATTCAGAAGTGAAGAGAAGCCTTCAGCCACGATCAAGAAAAGATATGGCGAGAGAGGGTCTCCCTGTCTTAAACCGCTCTGCGGTTTAAAAGATTCAGAGTACGAACCATTAACCTTCACTCTATAATTCACCGACGAGATGCATAACATCACCAGCTCGACCCACTTCTCCGCGAAACCCAACTTCCTCAACATCCTTTCCACAAAGGCCCACTCAACTCTATCATAAGCCTTACTCATGTCTAGTTTCACCGCAGCGTACCCCTCTTTCCCGGCAGTCTTCCCCTTCATAAAATGTGTGCATTCATATGCCAGAAGTATATTATCCGTGATCAGCCTTCCCGGTACAAAGGCGCTCTGATTTAAAGAAATGATATCATTTAGAATAAGCTTCAGCCTATTAGACAGAATCTTCGAGATTAGCTTGTACACAACGTTGCACAAACTAATGGGACGTAAATCCTTCATGCACTTCGGTTTGTTCACTTTGGGAATAAGCACAATACATGTAGCATTCCAGTCCTCCGGCATCGGACCTCCATTAAGCACCGCCAACACTTCCTCCGTCACTTTCACTCCTACCACGTGCCAAAACTTTATGTAGAAGACCGAGTGCATACCATCAGGTCCAGGGGATTTCAAATCCCCTATAGAATCCAACGCATGAACCACTTCTTCAGATGTGAACTGGCGGCATAACATTTCATTCATTTCCGGTGTCACACGAGTATCAATATGATTCATCATTTCATCCATCCGGATGCCTGCAGTAGAAGTAAAGATGTTTTTAAAATTGTTAGTTGCCACATCTTTCTTGGCCTCCTCCGCCTCCACCACACCGCCATCCTCCATCTTCAATTTTTCAATATAATTCGCCTTCTTCCTCTCTGAAGCATACGAATGGAAGAACTTTGTATTTCTGTCTCCCCCCTTCATCCAGTTTGCATGAGCACGTTGCTTCTAATACATCTCTTTTTGGTCTTCTAGTCTACTCAACTTAAAACGTAGCACTTCCTCCTTGTGTACTTGAATTACACTAATCTCCTTTCTCCTCCACACCTCCAATTCATTTTTTAGCCGGCAAATCCTCTTCTCCAAATCTTCCAAAATATTCCTATCCCAATGAACCAAATCTCCCAACACTCCCTTCACCGCACTCGCCACATTCTTTCCACTCCCCTCCACTTCTCTGGCCCATGCATTTTCTACTAGCTTCTTACAGTCTTCTTCTTCCAACCATCTTGCTTCGAACCTCGGAAATAGGCCACGAGCAGGGCCTGACCTTCTACATACACCACCGTGCGTGTCCACCATCACCGGGCGGTGGTCAAAATGACGCGGGTCCCCGTGCACCACTTCAAAAGCGGGGAAACGCGCCCTCCAAGCGTGAGACGCGACCGCCCGGTCCAATCTTTCTTTGATGTAACGTCCCGCATCATGGCTGTGGTTCCTCCATGTAAACGGATAACCCACAAACCCCAGGTCATCCAACTCACAATATTCTAACGCTTGTTTAAACTTGTCCATTTGTGCTTGCGATTTCGGTGCTCCCCCCTCTTTCTCCCAGACATGCAGAGTTTCATTGAAATCGCCACAACAAAGCCACGGCTTGTTACTCTGGTGCTTCAACGTACGCAGCAACTTCCATGTCTTCTCCCTCTCCTCCACCCTTGGCTCCCCATAAATACCGGTGAATCGCCAAACAAAACCATCTCTCTCAGTGATCTCCGTATCAATATGATACTTCGACACAAAACCCACCAGCTTCACATTTACATCATTCTTCCAAAACAAAACCAAGCCCCCACTGTGACCCTCGCAATCCTTCACAATCATATTCGGCATTCTCAACTTCCATCTCAACCACTCAGAGTTTCTCCTTTTTTAACTTTGTCTCAGACACAAACAGAACATCAGGGTCCTCCTTCTCCCGTATATCTAGGAGACCACGAATGGCAGGGCCGTTCCCCAACCCCCTGCCATTCCATCCTCCAAGCTTCATTGGGCTCCGCAGAGCTGTACCAACAGCTCCGCGAACATTGTCTGTACCGTGACCCCCTCCTCTCCACCCGACCCACTTGTTGTTTCTTCTCCTTTCTTGCCCCTTTTGATTTTATTTCCTTCCTCCTCAGTATCTATTTCCATAGACTCCGACTTGCGCTTCTTTGGTTCCTCTGCAAGACCACCCAATGTCACTCTATTCTGCTGTCTTTTTGCCTTTTTAAACGTTCCATTTTTTTTCATGCCTCCTCCTTTTCCAGCAGATCCACTTTTCTCCTTTGCAAAACCAACCACTCCTCCCAGAACCTCTTCCCTCCTATTAATAGTATTCTGCAAGGTGCCCTCCTTCACGTGGACATCAATCAGCATCCCCGATGGCTGGCCTTTGCCTTTGTTTATATCACGATCCTTCTGCCCCTTCCCTTCAAGCACACCTTTCCCAGCGAGGTTTATCTTGTCTCCCACTAGCGATGTATTATCTAGATCCTTCAATATATCTAGAGAAGGATCTAGATATATTTACATTTATTTCACAAAGCTAAAACGTTTTAGAACGGAGAGAATACCTTTATTTCAAGTGTTTGAAGAGGACGGACTCTGGCACGCCGGTCGTCCGCGTTGTCGCAGGATCGTCAAAGACAGTTATCTGGCTAGCAAGGCGGTGCAGCGGCAGTCTCGCGAGCGAGCGGCGAAAGACGCTGAACTAAGATCCAGCCTATCGATCTGAACGACAGTAGAAGGTGCTAGTCTAGCTAAAACAAATGATAGGAGGAAGTTTACCACGCGATGGCCTAAAATAAAAACATGGGCTCGTTTTGGGCTTCTATGTATTACGGAGTAAGAGCATCACGAGTTCACGACTAATAGCATCTCCACCCATTGGACGTTTTTCAGCCGAGATCCGGCATTATTTAGCGTCAGACAGAGCTAGTTTTTGACCTGAAAACGCCCAGTTTCCCACTCACGTTTCCAGACCGAGTTCCTAGGCGAAGAAAAAATGGCGACATATTCGAATTTTCTCGTTCCCGTCGGCGAAATCTTGGCCAAAGGTGTTCGACAGAAGTATGCCCAAAAAGTTCGGCCATCAAATTATTACAGAACAAGATAAAATAGTTCGACGATCAATCATCGATGAGATGGTCTCCTCCGGCGTGTCCGATGCGATGGGGATAGGTTCGTCGGCGTCGTGGCTGGCCGACTGGTTGGAGGAGGTCGAAGCGGAACTCGGCGAAGCCACGGCGACGGAGGTGGTCGGCGCAGAGCTTGGCGTGCTGGCGGCGATGTCTTCCTGGAGGATGGCGTTGCGCCGCGCCATATACCAGGCCTTGACCGGCGTGCTCATCGCCGAGGTGTCTTCGCCGCCGATGAGAAACTGCAGATCCGTGTTCCTCTTCTTGGCGGCGTGTAGTTCGCTTTGAGGAGGTCGAGCTTGCGGTCTTGGTTCTGTAGCAGCTACGCCCATCTCTCGTCGGCCTTCTCCTCCCTCTTTTTGGTATGAGCCTTCGTGTCGGCGCTGCACTTCTCGATGAAATCCTGGAGGCGCTCGGCGGGAGGTCCTACGGCTTTGAGCATCTTCGCCTTCTTCTGGCCGAGCTCTGGCCTTCCTTCGCCGGCAGCAGAGGAGGAGCCGCCGGGTTATACACACCATCCTTGGTCTTGCCGAGTGTCCGCCCATTTCTGGCATTTCTCTATCACAGAAAACACGTGATGGAACTTGAACTCCGTCTTGGTGTCGTTTCGGTACATGCCGAGTGCACGGAGGAGCTGCAAAGGCAAGGCAAAGTGTGTCAAGATAGGCATGAACAAGTACCGTCGGCTAGAGTTTGGCGAAGTACCTTCCCATCCATGCTCTCACCACTGGCGGGTGTGCGGTCGACCTCTCCTCGAGAAGGCTATGCCACTTGTTGCACGCTTGCTGGATGAGCCCCTAGTGGTTGGTCATGGCTTTCTCGTGGCGCTCCATGTGGACTTTGTTGTACGTCGGGTCACAAAGGTTGCGTTTGTCGAACGCTAGCTTCACGCGCTTTCAGTAATTGTCCGAGGTTTGGTTGGCGCCAGTGATGGGATCCATGCTCACCGCTTTCCAGGCGTCGGCGAGGCAAAGGTCCTCAAGCGTCATCCACTTGATCCAGGGCTCCGACGCCGAGGTGTCGGCCTTCCTCTTAACCTTTGGCTTTGCCCTTCGCCGGAGCCAGGCCATCACCTTCCTCTTCCTCCTTGGCCTGGGTCTGCTTGGCGAAATCCTGAGACTCGATGCCGTGTTCGGCGTCGGCTAAGGGAATATTCTTGAGTGAAGAAAGAGGCATTACCGGCCGCGGCCTACCCTTCGGAGATCATGCCATGCATGTAGGCTTCGGTCGACATTCCGCCGAACACGTTCTGTGCGTCTGCCGTAGGCTGCGTGCGACGAACTTCCGGCGAACGGCAGAGGACCGCGGCGCATGGACGTCGAAGATGCGTCGTACGCCGAAGAGCTGGAGTAGGGAACATTGATGTCGACGTTGAAGGCCGGAGGAGGAGGAGGGCGAGGTGCAGGGCAAGGGAACAGCATGTTCGGGTTGAACCCGCCGTCGAACTCGGGGGAGGAGGAGTACCTCTGCCGCGCGTTCGCCTGGCTCTCTTGGAACATGGAGGCGAAATCGGCCACGGCTGTCCGATTCGACCTTTCTCTTCGTGGATAGGGCCAGCCACGCGGCGGCGCTCATGCCTTCAGGTCTCGACGCGGGCGCTCTCGGCTTCCTCGCTTTCTTCTCCTTTGGTTCGCTGGCGGCGGATCGGGATTTAGCGAAAGCCTTGGGCGGTATGGCAGTCGGGAGCTCGGTGAACTGGCGGGAGATGTGAGGGAATGGGGAGGGAAGGCGGGAGGGGGAAGAGGAAAAGGGCAGGAACACGGCCTCCACTCGCTGACATGGTTGGCCCACTCGTTTTTTTGGCTATCTCCGGCGTTCCTAGGCTGTTCTCGGCGCCGCGGGATCGTCCTGAAAATGCCGGACGAAAGTTAGGCCAAATCCGAACGAAACCGGCGTCCTAAAAACGTGACTAACCAAAAAATCGCCGTGCGAATGAAAAAAACGCCTACGAACAACGTGCTGGGAACCGAGTGGAGATGCTCTAGCGAGTTAGGCTTGGGCTGAATGTACTAAAGTAAGTAATCATGTCTCCATGACTCCATGCTCATTTGTACGTACATACTATCGTATTAGTATCAGGCATCTACACGGATTTGTTTGGGCGCCGCGGGTCGCCCCCTGTTTTCAGTTACAGAACTCCTTTCTACTGTACTCATTTTAGCATCTACGCGGTTACCGTAAGGTTACACAGATCCTTTGCATGCCTGCTCGAGCAACCTTATCCATAGTGGTTTAAGCAGCACTAGATTTGTTCGTGTTGAACGATCTTTTCGGCAAATATACTTGGAGATCTCCGTTTGAAGATATGTCAATCTGAAACCCGAGGTTCTTTCAGCGTTGAAATCCGCCAAGCATCCAAGCTTTCTGGTCCTGATAGTCAACCTTGGCCTTAGCCATGATGTAAACAACACCGTCATCATGCAAGCTTAGGGCAGGATGCCCCGTGTGGAACCTACTCATGACTTCATCATGGTGAATCAGCTCAGGAAGCAACTGATAGTAACTCTCGTCTACCAGGACCTCTGAAGCCTTGAACTTGTGTTCCATGAGCCAGTTCTTGTTAGAATCTGTCCATTTCCATGCAGCGGCCTGCCAGTCTTGGGAGATGTAGGTCGTGCCGGCGAGCGAGCCAAGCCGGACATGAACACACATCTCGAAGTACTTGATGTTGCCATTGCTGATGGCAATGTCCCGGTGCCACGATCCGCCTCTTTGCATCTTGTTGAGCGCCATAAGCAAGGGCAACCGGATGTAGTGGAGAGTGTCATCGCCCGTGAGCAGGTCACAGATGAGGATACCCTGACAGAGATCGACCCAGGCGATTGAACCGCTGTTTCCGCCAATGGTGATCACCTTGGTCGTGGAATAGAATTTGTAGGTCCGTTTCTGTGATGACTCGACGCACATGGGCTTGGTGATCTACTTTCCTGTTTCTGAGTCGAACAGGTCGAGCTTGTAGTGCCCACGACGGAAAGCAGACGAGAGTGCCGCGACGAAGAACCTGAGCCTGTCTTCAATGGAACGGCAGCGCAGGAGGCCGACTTGCAGGTCGGAAAACAAGCGGGTTGGGATGTGGGGGTAGCACCTGAAGCTTGTTGGTGCCTGCCCGGAAGATGATGTAGTCGTTGACTCGTTGTATTCTGGGAGGCTGACCAAGTGGGTAGGGCAGAGGGTGACGCGGAGGAGGGCGAGGTCACCGTCTGTGCAGAGGACCATAGGTAACTCGGCGAGCGCGAATTCGGCGGGCTCGGGGCAGATCAGGAAGTGGACGTGAAATAAGAGATGCGGGGTGGGTGTGCCAACCAGAAGGTCACCTTGATGAGATGTCGGCAGGCCGCCACATAGGCCTTTTGGCGGTGGAAGAGTTAGCGCATCTTCAAGGGGTCTATCCAAACGGTCTGTCCGTTGATGAGAAGGTCACCTTGATGAGATGTCGGCAGGTCACCTTGATGAGAAGGTCACCTTGATGAGATTTTGTCCGTTGGGTCTATCCGCGGTTAATTTTGTATCGTGGTCCGGCCTGTCAGGCCAACCACGTCCAGCGGCATGACTCATCTATCCACACTTGGCAAAAAGCTCTTCACCGACGTCAGCGCTGGTGTATTTCCAGTGCGTTTCCGCCGCCTCCCGTCTTTCTTTCCCGTCTTTGCTGGGCATTTCTTGTCGCGTTCAAGTGCACCCATAAAAAGGGGAGGCTAGTCAAGGTAGGCACAACCAGAAATTCCAGTCCTCGTAGACCTGCATGCCTGGCCGTTCGCATTGCCGCACTGGCCTCTATCGAAACCCCGACATCCGCCCAGAAATCCCACCCACCCAGAGTGCCCATTGCCGTCGTGGTGGCCGGACCCGTCGGAGGAACCAGACGTGTTGCCACCTCCGATTTCGGGGCGCCCGCAGATATATAGGCTGAGGTTCAACCGCCGGCGGCACACTCGCTACAACTACAACAGGACCACCGGCGAGCCTTTCTCGTGGGAGGTGATGGACCGCGTCTTTCTGCCGGAGCACCGGCGGCGTGTTACGCTCGCAGATGTGCGCGACGAGCTCGGGAAAGCGGTGCAGGCCAATCCCGATGACGCGTACCTGCGTGCCCGTCGCCCAAGCTGTAGAGGAGTTGCAGACGCATGAAGCGGTCTACCGCTCTCTTGAAGAAGAATGGGGGCTCACTGACCTGCCGCCAGTGCCGTAGGTGGCACATAGTTAGAATGTTGTTCTAGGCTTGTAAAATATTTGAATAAAAACTTGTAATTGCAAATGGCCGACGCTCGCATTGTAAATTTCATTCCAAACACGATACATGGCGAGTACACATCCTAGTCTAGTGCAGCCTACTCGTCGGAGTCGGAGTGGTAGCAGCTACGGCACATGGTGTCGTCGAAGACGCTGAAGGTGAGCATGGATTCTCCATCATACTTGAAGACGACGAAGTTGCCGACTTCCATTTGGTGCCGGCGGGCGAACTCCTCTCATCTATTGGCGAGGAACATCTGGCCGAGGCGGTCGAACAGCACCTCCACCGGCCACGCGCCGGTATTGACACCGGCTGCCCGCAGCATGACCTGCTGGGTCTCTGCGCCATCTACTAGCGACGCGAATTTGCGGAGAAGGAGCATCCTATCCCGCGTCATGCCCGAGTGGATGGTCACAGCGAACTCGAAGCCAGCGAGGCTGATGTCGATGGGCTCGATCTCAGGCGACGACGGTGGTGAGGGAGAGCATGGCTGCATGCTGCTTTGGTCGCATCCTTCATGCCCTCGCGCCTGCCTCAACGCCCACGGCCAGGACCTGGTGGTCATCCTAGACGCCCTCCCCTCGATCCAATGCCGCCAGCCATGGCTAGCTAATGGTAGTGGTGTTGTGTGGAAGAAGATGGCCCCATGTGGCTTGTTAAAAAGGCCCGACGTTGAATGCCGGCGCGTAGGCTGAAGCGACGACATTGAAGTGTCACGACAGGAAGGGCAGGCATTGGGCGGTGCCAGCAGCAGCACGGCCAGACTTTGGAGCATCCTTCCTCTCCTCATTGATGGCTAGTGGAAGAAAGCCGTTGGGTCGCTAGTAAGCGGACCCTCTACTCTCGCGGAAGGACACGGGATGCGCGCGCGGTCTGGGCGGTACACGGGTGGGTCGAGCCGGACGCGTCGGTCCAGATGAGTCGTGTGATACGTCCATAACGTATCTATAATTTTTGATGGTTTTATTCTAATAATATGCTTTTGACACTCCTTTTTTTATAAAGTTTATGATTTATTTGGACTAACCTACTAATTGTTGCAAAAGTGTACAATGTTGTTCTTTTACACTTTGATGTGTAGGAATTACCAAGAATACAAGTGGAAAACTTGTTGGAGTCAAATTGGGATTTTTCCAGAAATCTGTCTCACAACTTTTTTTGAAGATGGTCATGTTTCAGGTCGAATACGACGATAAATGGAAAACTCTTCAAGTACAAAGTTGTTGTAAATTTTGCGACAAACATTCTAGACATAAAATTTAGCTGATTCCGAGTCCGGACGGACCCAATAGGCCCGATTTACTGCAGCCCAAGATAGGGTGACGGGAATCCGAGAGGCTATATAAAGGGAGGAAACCTAATTCGCCCAAGGCACCTCCACCCACAAATTTGCAGCCGCCAAAGCCACGTTTCTGCCTCCCCCATAGATCCCATCTCCATGGGAGAGGGCTCTGATGGCTCAAAATATATCGAGTTCGTTGGGGAACCCAAGAGGAAGGTATGATGAGCACAGCAACAAGTTTTCCCTTAGTTATGAAACCAAGGTTATCGAACCAGTAGGAGCAAGGAAACATCTCCAAGGTATTGTTGCCAACTTGGAATCCTGCACAACACAACCACGGAACTTTGTTCCCAACTTACAGTGAGGTTGTCAATCTCACCGGTTTTGCTGAAAACAAAGAATTAAACGTATTGTGTGGAAGAAAGTAAAAGCTTGCAGAAAGTAAACATAAAACAGTAAACAATTGTAGATTGATGGTAAAAAAAGGACCGGAAACCATAGTTCACTAGTGGTGGTTCTCCTTAAGATAGATGACATGTTGGTGAACAAATTACAGCCGGCTAATTAACAAACATCGAGAAAGCATACGTGCATATACTAATCATCTTGACTCTTATGAGATTTGATTGGGCATTACAACATTATACATAGACCGCCATCCAACTGCATCTATGACTAATAATCCACCTTTAGGTTATCATACGAACCCCCTCCAGTATTAAGTTACAAGCAATAGATTATTGCTTTACGAACTGCGTGTAAAGTAAACAATATGATTGTTCTATGAACAAAGAGTTATTGTTTTCTCCCTAGTAGCAACTGCACATCTAGTACCTTAGAGATTTCTGTCACTTCCCCAGATTACTAGACGCATGAACCCACTATCGAGCATAAATACTCCCTCTTGGAGTTGCTACCATCTAGTCGACCAAGATATCTACTAACAACGGAGAGCATGCAAGATCACAAATAACAAAGACATGATAGAATCAATAATCAATCTGAAATAGCATCTCAATATCCATCGGATCCCCGCAAACACAATATGCAGAATTATAAATAGATGATCTTGATCATGAACGGAGCTCACAAGATCTAAACATGAAAGCACAAAGGAGGAGAACCAGCCATCTAGCTACTACATGGATCCGTAGTCCAAGGATGAACTACTCACGCATCACACCGGAGGCTTGCATGGTGATGAAGAAGGCCTCCAGGGTGAATTCCCCTCTCCGGAAGGGTGCCGGGAAGAGCTTCAGATCCCTCCCGATCTAGGGATGAAGATGACGGCGGCTACAGACTCTTTCGTAGATTTTTGATCGGGTACTTAGGGTTTCTGTATTGGAGGCATATTATAGGCGAAAGGGGAGGCCGAGAGGGTGCCCTAAGCGGCCACACCACCCCCTAGTGTGGGCCAGGCCTGGCCGCGCGGCCAGGTAGTGTGGCGGCCCTCTGGCCCCTCTCTGTCTCGTATTCTGGCTCCATGTCCCCCTCGGTGAAAAACTGACTTTGGCTTTTGTCCCGTCCAATTCCGAGAATATTCATTTTCTGACCTTCCTGGAACCAAAAACAACAGAAAACAGGCAGCTGGCACTGTGGATCTTATTAATAGGTTAGTCCAAAAAAGTGTATAAAAAGTACTCCAAAGTGTGGACAAAACATAAGAAAGTAGATAAAACCAAGTATGGAACATCAAAAATTATGGATACGTTAGCAACGTATCAACATCCCCAAGCTTAACTCCTGCTCGTCCTCGAGTAGGTAAGTGATAAAAAGAAAGAATAATTTTTGAGGTGACTGATGGCTCAGTGTTGATGTAGAGCTTGTTGGGAACCCCAAGAGGAAGGTATGATGAGCACAGCAGCAAGTTTCCCTCAGTTATGAAACCAAGGTTTAATCGAACCAGTAGGAGCAAGGAAATACCCCAAAGGTGTTGCTAGCTGAGCCTTGGCAGGGCACACTACCGGTGCTAGTAGCAACGTGGAGACCTGCACAACACAACCACAAAACTTTGTCCCCAACTTGCGATGAAGTTGTCAATCTCACCGTGTTTTGCTGAAAACAAAGGATTAAACGTATCGAATGGAAAGAAGTAATAGTTTGCAAGAAAGTAAACACAAAGAAGTAAACAGTTTGTAGATTGTATGTAAAAGAAAGGACCGGGATCCATAGTTCACTAGAGGTGGCTCTCCTTAGATAGATAACATGTTGGGTGAACAAATTACAGCGGGGCAATTGACAAACATCGAGAAAGCAATACATGCATATACTAATCATCTTGACTCCTTTGAGATTCGATTGGGCATTACAACATTATACATAGACCGCCATCCAACTGCATCTATGACTAATAATCCACCTTCAGGTTATCATCCGAACCCCCTCCAGTATTAAGTTGCAAGCAATAGATTATTGCTTTACGAACTGCGTGTAAAGTAAACAATACTATTGTTCTATGAACAAAAGATTGTTGTTTTCTCCCTAGTAGCAACAGCACATCTAGTACCTTAGAGATTTCTGTCACTTCCCCAGATTACTAGAGGCATGAACCCACCATCGAGCATAAATACTAACTCTTGGAGTTGCTAGCATCTACTTGGCCAAGATAGCTACTAACAACTGAAAGCATGCAAGATCACAAATAACAAAGACATGATAGAATTAATAATCAATCTTTTTCTCCTTTTCTCAATATAGGACTCTTTTTTTTATAAGAAGAATGCTTCATAGATAGCTCATTATGGTTACGCTGCAGGTTTCCACCATGTCAGCATGGATTAGACCAGCGGCCTAAGCGTTTCTCTAACACATATACATAACTCCATGGACTTACAAGCTCCCCTTTCATTTCACACCGACGACATCCATATACAAAAGAGCATGATATCAACTAGGTACAAGTACCAAGTGCAATGTTGAAAGCGTTCCCCATGAAAGCATGGTTCTGCTAATTCCCAACAAATAAGTGCAAGCATATACAACATAGACGACACAATGGTTCAAGTTTATTAAGGGCAAGAAAAGTAAAGTGTGCCATCAAGTTTATGAGAGCTTTAATCACTAGTTTTCTCATAACAAGTTTAATTCGGAAGGTAAACAAAAGCATGAATATACTTGGAATAGCATAAGCTAGTAGGTAGGTATGGTAGACTCTTCGGAATAACTTGATTTAGGGAGTTGGATGCATGAGTGGAACTCATACTTGGTTGTGGAGGCTAGCAAAAGACTAGGAGCGACAAACTAAGAGAGCAATAATGGCTATAATCATGCAGAGCGACAAAACATCATTGATCAAAGCATAAAGTGATACTACAAGTTGAAAACTAAAGGATCATAAAGGCTATGGTGACTAGAGATAGTCATAAGATGGTGTGAGCATGCGCCAAGTCAACCCAAATAAAGCATCAAAGGAGAATACCACTATACTATGCTTTAATATGCTAAAACAACGCATGATTCATCCAAGGCACATTAAGCAATCTCAATTATTTATAACAAGTCATGCTACAGCAAAAAATACTAAGCATAAAGCCAAAACAATATCAAGCATGGCATGACAAAGCATAGGCCATAGTCAAAAACAAGCTCTCTTTACCACTTAAGCATGAACTTTTCTACTCTTTTCCAAACCAAACCGAACTATTTGAAAACCAATGTATGAAAGAGGGGGTCCAACCAATTTATTCAGCAAACTAAGGAAACAAAGCAAACGAAAAACCAAAACGAAAACGAAAAATAAGACGCTCCAAGAACAACACAACTATGCATGAAACAATAAAAATGAAGCGTTTGGAAGAAACCTAAGATTTTTATTGATGAAGAGGGGGATGCCTTGGGCATCCCCAAGATTTGATGCTTGTACTTCTTGGATATTTCTTGGGGTGACACGCGTGCCATCCCCAAGCTTGAGCTTTAGTCCATCCTTCATCTCATTACTCTTTCCTTCCAAACACCTGCAATTTTTCCTTCATACAAAACTTCACACAATCTTTATTAGCAACATTAGTGCACTCAAGATAAATAAGTCTTAAGATTCAGTTCTAACACCAAATAAACTTCCATTAGAACACTAGCTACTGTAGCACTTCCCTCAAAAATCTCAATTCCCCAAAGAGAACTCAAAAAGGAACCAACAAGAAGCAAATACAGAAAATGGCAGAAATCTGTCAAAACAGACCAACAGGTAAATACGAATTTTTTTGAAGACCTTCTGTTGCTCAAATCAAAAAGTGTTGAACTAACGAAAGTTAGATAACAACCTGGGGCAGAAGCACAAAAATTCACGTCTCAAAAAGACGTTGAGATATTTTACACCAATTTTTACGGTGAAGCACATATAATCTGTTTCGGGACAGCAACTTTCCCAATCATTACTTCTCTCTCATTAGAGGTTACTCTTGGCACAAAAAGCAAATAAAAAGGATAAGGAGCGGTTATTACTGAAGTAATAACTTCCAAGACTCATCTAAAACTTTTGGATTATCTCCCAATAAGTAATTTTCTTTCACGCCTTTAAGTTAGGCATAAGAAGCAAGAAAAAGAATCAAGTATTTTCAAATGAAGAAGCATTAAGAGCAAAACCAGAAATATCTTCAACAAGGAAGGTATATCATCCAAATAGGTTCTAGAGGATCCTCTCTCAATGCTCTTAGGTTCACTATTTTCATCAAAAGGGTTTTCAGGAACAATCCAATCAAGATTCTTTTCTATGGCTTCTTGTATTGTTGCTAGTTTAAAGGGTATTGGTATCTTAGGTTCCTCCCCATTAGGTTCGGTTTTGTTCATCTTTTCTCGTGTACCAACAACATCTACACATGATCCTAGCATATTGAAACGTTCAAAGACTTTCCTAGCTTCCTTGGCAACATCATAGAACTCCTTAAACAAAGTTTCTAGAATAAAATCCCTCTTTTCGGGGTCCTCAATTTCTTTAAGCTTAAGAAACATTACTTGAATTAAGGGGTTGAGGTTAACAAACCTAGCTTCTAACATGTGAATTAAAGAAGCTGCAGCAATCTCATAGTTTGGAGCAAGTTCTGCAAGGGATCTATCCTTAGTATCCTCATGTTTACTAACATGATTAAAGAATTCTTCAATATTATCTTTCCCAATTATAGAGCCACTACCAATTCAAAGGTCTTTCAGGGTGAATTTAGGGATCAACATGGTGAGCTAAGGAAGAGGTGACAACTAAAGGAGACTTAATTTTTTTGTATTTTCAAATAAGAAAGTAAACTAGTAAAACTAATTTTTGTGTGTGTTTTTGATAAAGAAACAAGCAAACAAAACTAAACTAAACTAAGAAAAACAAAAATAACAAAGTAAAGAGATTGGTTATGAGGGACTCCCCTTGTAAATATGTCTTTCAGGGTGAATTTAGGGATCAACATGGTGAGCTAAGGAAGAGGTGACAACTAAAGGAGACTTAATTTTTTTGTATTTTCAAATAAGAAAGTAAACTAGTAAAACTAATTTTTGTGTGTGTTTTTGATAAAGAAACAAGCAAACAAAACAAAACTAAACTAAGCAAAACAAAAATAACAAAGTAAAGAGATTGGTTATGAGGGACTCCCCTTGTAAAGGTGTCCTTGACTCCCCGGCAACGGCGCCAGAAAAATGTTTGATGGCTCAGTGTTGATATAGAGCTCGTTGGGAACCCCAAGAGGAAGGTATGATGAGCACAGCAACAAGTTTCCCTCAGTTATGAAACCAAGGTTTAATCGAACCAGTAGGAGCAATGAAACACCCCAAAGGTGTTGCTAGCTGAGCATTGGCAGGGTGCACTACCGGTGCTAGTAGCAACATGGAGAACTGCACAACACAACCACAGAACTTTGTCCCCAACTTGCGATGAGGTTGTCAATCTCACCGTGTTTTGCTGAAAACAAAGGAAAACCTATCAAATGGAAAGAAGTAATAGTTTGCAGAAAGTAAACACAAAGAAGTAAACAGTTTGTAGATTGTATGTAAAAGAAAGGACCAGGATCCATAGTTCACTAGAGGTGGCTCTTCTTAGATAGATAACATGCTGGGTGAACAAATTACAGCGGGGCAATTGACAAACATCGAGAAAGCAATACATGCATATACTAATCATCTTGACTCCTTTGATATTCGATTGGGCATTACAACATTATACATAGACCGCCATCCAACTGCATCTATGACTAATAATCCACCTTTAGGTTATCATCCGAACCCCCTCCAGTATTAAGTTACAAGCAATAGATTATTGCTTTACGAACTGCGTGTAAAGTAAACAATATGATTGTTCTATGAACAAAGAGTTGTTGTTTTCTCCCTAGTAGCAACTGCACATCTAGTACCTTAGAGATTTCTGTCACTTCCCCAGATTACTAGAGGCATGAACCCACTATCGAGCATAAATACTCCCTCTTGGAGTTGCTACCATCTAGTAGACCAAGATATCTACTAACAACGGAGAGCATGCAAGATCACAAATAACAAAGACATGATAGAATCAATAATCAATCTGAAATAGCATCTCAATATCCATCGGATCCCCGCAAACACAACATGCAGAATTACAAATAGATGATCTTGATCATGAACGGAGCTCACAAGATCTAAACATGAAAGCACAAAGGAGGAGAACCAGCCATCTAGCTACTACATGGATCCGTAGTCCAAGGATGAACTACTCACGCATCACACTGGAGGCTTGCATGGTGATGAAGAAGGCCTCCAGGGTGAATTCCCCTCTCCGGCAGGGTGCCGGGAAGAGCTTCAGATCCCTCCCGATCTAGGGATGGAGATGACGGCGGCTACAGACTCTTTCGTAGATTTTTGATCGGGTACTTAGGGTTTTGGTCCCGAGGGCATCTTATAGGCGGAAGGAGGTGCCGAGGGGGTGCCTGGGCTGGCCACACCACCCCCTGGCGCGGCCAGGCCTGGCCCGCGCGGCCAGGTGGTGTGGTGGCCCCCTAGCTCCTCTCTGTCTCATATTCTGGCATCTGATGACTTCCGGAAAAATAGGCACTTTGGCTTTTGTCCCGTCCAATTCCGAGAATATTCATTTTCTGACTTTTCTGGAACCAAAAACAGCAGAAAACAGGTAGCTGGCACTGTGGCTCTTGTTAATAGGTTAGTCCAAGAAATCATATGAAAAGTACTCCAAAGTGTGGACAAAACACAAGAAAGTGGATAAAACCAAGCTGGAACATCAAAAATTATGGATACATTTGCAATGTATCAGTGACATGCACCATCATAAACTTGATCAAAGTATTTGTAAAACATTGATAGCTGAGATCATAGTACTTCAACATAGCATGAAAGATAAAGTTCTAACAATAAGACATAGTAACTATGTTACAACATAAAAAGGCACAAACAAAAGATTCATGAATAACAATACTCTGCAAGACATTTGTTTGTTTCACATAAAGAAAACATATCATAGTGGCATTCAGCTTGTCCCTCATAGAGTAGCAAACATAAATGCATAGGACACCTTCAAAGTTCATAAGAGTGACTAGATACAAATAGTTTAAGAACAAGCAATATAAAAGTTATGCATCAATCAACAGGTCTTGGGACAATGCACATAGAACTAAGAATGGTCACTATGCTCTCAAAGTAGGTGCATAAAGATAGAAGGTGGAGACTCAACATAAAAGTAAAAGAAAGGCCTTCATAGAAGGAAGTAGGGATTCAAGTTTAATAAAAAGCTTCCAAAAATTATGGTACTTATTAGCTTTCAGATCTCATTGCCCCTATCATAAGCATCTTTAGGTGATTAAGGTTAAAGTGACACAACTAAGAGGATATGCTTGACAAGTTATAAGTTGAAATCTCATGCCCCTTACTTACGAAGACCGAACCTCATGTTACTCAACTTCAGTCACAAGTAAGATCTTGTCATTGTAAGTACATATGTATCATAGAGAACCGCCAACGGGGTACCCCTTGCACATGATACAGGAGCTATCCCATAATCAAAATGACAAGGCAAGCAGACAATGAGCATCTCAGCGATCTTTTTATTTGCTATTTGCATAGGTTTTTATTGAGGATGCTTCATAGAGTGCTCATTATGGTTATGCTGCAAGTTTCCACCATGATTAGGCATGGATTAGGCTAGCGGCCCAGGCGTTTCTCTAACACACATATAAACTCCATGATCTTACAAGTTCCCCTTTTATTTCACACCGTCGGGATCCATAGGCAAAAGAACATGATATCAACGGGGTACAACGTACAAGTGCAATGTTGAAAGCGTTCCCCATGATACATGGTTCTGCTAACTTCAACTTATAAAGCGCAAACATATACACAACAAAGATGGAGGAAATGGTTTAAGTTTATTAAATGCAAGAAAGTAAAGTGTGCCATCAAGTTCTTGAGAGCTTTAATCACTAATTTTCACATAACAAGTTTAATTTGGAAGGTAGATAAAAACATGAATATACTTGGAATTGCAAATGCTAATAGGTAGGTATGGTGTACTCTTTGGAATAACTTGGTTTTAGGAGTTGGATGCATGAGTGGAACTCATACTTGGTTATGCAGGCTAACAAAAGACTAGGAGCGACCAACTAAGAGAGCAATAATGACCATAATCATGCAAAGCGAAAAAACATCATTAATCAAAGCATAAAGTGATATTACAAGTTGAAAACTAAAGGATCATAAAGGCTATGGTTACTTGGGATAGTCATAACATGGTGTGAGCATGCGCCAAGTCAACCCAAGTAAGGCATCAAAGGAGAATACCACAATACTATGCTTTAATATGCTAAAACAACACATGATTCTTCCAAGGCACATTAAGCAATCGCAATTGTTTATAACATGTCATGCTACAGCAAAGATCACTAAGCATAAATCCAAAACAATATCAAGCATGACATGACAAAGCATAGACCATAGTCAAAACAAGCTCTCTTTACCACTTAAGCATGAACTTTCCTACTTTTTTCCAATCCAAACCAAACTATTTGAAAACTAATGTATGGAAGAGGGGGTCCAACCAATTTATTCAAGCAAACTAAGAAAACCAAGCAAACGAAAACAAAAAACAAAAAACGAAGACGCTCCAAGAACAACACAACTGTGCATGAAACAATAAAAATGAAGTGTTTGGAAGAAACCTGGGATTTTTATTGATGAAGAAGGGATGCCTTGGGCATCCCCAAGATTTAGAGCTTGTACCTCTTGAATATTTCTTGGGGTGACACGGGGTGACATCCCCAAGCTTATGCTTTAGTCCATTCTTCATCTCATTACATCATTCTCTCCATACACCTGAAATTTTTTCCTTCACACAATCTTTATTAGCAACATTAGTGCACTCAAGGTAATAAGTCTTTGGGTTCAGTTTCAATACCAAAAAAAACTTCAATAAAACACAAGCTACTGAAGCACTTCCCTTAAAAAGCTCAATTCCCCAAAGAGAACTCAAAAAGGAACCAACAAGAAGCAAATGCAAATAATGGCAGAAATCTGTCAAAACATACCAGCAAGTAAAACCCAATTTTTTGAAGACCTTATATTGCTCAAATCAAAGCGTGTTGAACTAACGAAAGTTAGATAACAACCTAGGGCATAAGCACAAAAATTCACGCCTCAAAATGACATACAGAGGTTTTACAGGAATTTTTACGGTGAAGCACATAAATCTGTTTCGGGACAGCAACTTTCCGAAGTATTACTTCTCTCTCATTAGAGGTTACTCTTGGCACAAAAAGCAAATAAAAAGGATAAGGAGCGGTTATTACTGAAGTAATAACTTTTAGGACTCATCTAAAACTTTTGGGTTATCTCCCAATAAGTACTTTTCTTTAACACCTTTAAGTTAGGCATAAGAAGCAAGAAAAAGAATCAAGTGTTCTCAAATGAAGAAGCATTAAGAGCAAATTTTGTTTTCATAGGAGAGGAAAAAAAATTCTCTCTCTTCTTAGAGAAGTGTTCTATACCTTTATTGAGTGGGAGTTGAT
Source organism: Avena sativa (assembly GCA_916181665.1). Lineage (NCBI taxonomy): Eukaryota > Viridiplantae > Streptophyta > Magnoliopsida > Poales > Poaceae > Avena > Avena sativa. Next base: position 428,072,723 of record OV702290.1, read on the forward strand.
ATTTAATGGTGCCTTCTTTCATATCAATAATGACACCAACAGTTCTAAGAAAAGGTCTTCCCAAAGTAATAGGACAAGAAGCATTGCATTCAACATCCAAAACATAGAAATCAACGGGGACATAGGCATTGTTAACCATAATAAGAACATCATTAATACTCCCCATGAGTTTCTTTTTAGCATTTTCATCAAGTGGGACATTTAAATAGCAATCTTCCAAAGGTGGCAAATCAAGCATATCATAAATCTTTCTAGGCATAATAGAAACACTACTATCAAGATCACATAAAGCTTTAAAATCAAAATCATTCACTTTCATATTGATAATTGGTTCCCAACCATCTTCTTGTTTCATAGGGATGGAAGCTTTATGTTTCATCTTTTCTTCTTTAATTTTTATGAGAGCATCAGTAATGTGTTTTGTAAAGGCCATATTCATAGCACTAGCATTAGGACTTTTAGCAAGCTTTTGTAGGAACTTAATAACTTCAAAGATATTGCAACCATCAAGATCAAAATCATAATTATCATCTAAAGTAGTAGAGCTATTACTATCTTTAGCACTAGTGGTAGTGATAGTAGAAACACTAATGTTTCTAGCAATTTCATCTTCTCTTTCCCACTTAGCATGCAATTCAGCTAATAGTCTAACATTTTCATCAATTCTAACTTGTATGGTATTAGTAGGAGAAAAGGGATTATCAATAGTTTTAGGTTTAGCAGCCATTTTATTCAAAGGAGATTGTGCTTCAGCCAATGATGCTATATTTCTTTCAGCATTAGAGACTTTTTCCTCAATAGTTTTATTGAAAGTAGTTTGTTTACTAATAAAATCTTTAAGCATAACTTCGAGTTCAGAGGGAGCACTCCTATTATTGTTGTAGGAATTTCCATAAGCATTACCATTATTGGGAGGATATGGCCTATAGTTATTATTACCAAAATTATTTCTGTAGGCATTGTTGCTAAAATTATTATTTCTTATAAAGTTCTCATCAACTTGTTCTTCTTGAGCAACCAAAGAGGCTAAGGGAACATGATTTGGATCAATATGAGCTTTCCCATTAACAAGCATAGACATAATAACATCAATTTTGTCACTCAAGGAGGAGGTTTCTTCAACATAATTTACCTTCTTACCTTGTGGAGCTCTTTCAGTGTGCCGTTCAGAATAGTTAACCATTATATTATCCAGGAGCTTTGTTGCAGCCCCCAAAGTAATGGTTATAAAGGTACCTCCAGTAGCAGAATCCAATAGATTTCTTGAAGAATAGTTCAATCCTGCATAAAAGGTTTGGATAATCATCCAAGCACTTACGGATGTTTGCTAACAATCCAATCATATAATACATGTAATTTCAAGTAGTGAAGAGCATGTACATTTAGCCTCTCCCACATAGAAAACTGCATCGAAGACAATGAACCTGATCTATTCGCTATTTAAACTTGGACAAAGCCACCACAATTACCACCACTATTCCACACTTATGGTTCTGTTAGTTTAGTGTATTTTATTGCTGCAACAACTAGCTTTACTTTCTTGTTATTTATTATCACGTAAAGCTATATCTATTACTCGTATTGTTGCTCTAGTTTTATTTCCTAGATAATGCAAACGTTTAGTGTGCGTAGAGTTGTATCAGTGGTTGATAGAACTTGAGAGAATATTTATCCTACCTTTAGCTCCTCGTTGGCTTCGACACTCTTACTTATCAAAAAGGCTACACACGATCCCCTATACTTGTGGGTTATCATCGTGCCGCTGGGAGGTCGCACACGTCCCGCATGTCCGCGTGGACGCGTTCAGATGCCCTCGGACGGGTTGGGTTGACCCGGTGGAGATGCCCTTAGTCCGGTCGTCGAGGTAGGACTGGGTCTCGAGGACGATCAAGTCACTTGGAGGATCAGCGTCGACGTCGGTGTAGACGAGTCAGTGGGCGGACGGACCCGAAATGCCGAATCTTCCGAGCAAAACGAGATGGATGTAGTCTCTTTTCTCCACTCTTACCCAAGGGGTCAGGATGATCTCCATCGATCGTAGCCATGGAGTTGGGGAAGAACATCGGGTCAGAGGGAGAGAGGGAGGATAACAATCCAGTCGGCGGTGGCAGGGCGTTTGTGATGGCAGCAACTGCCCTAGAACGAACCCGCGCAAAAAATAACGTTTTTCACGGCACCAGCACTGAGTCCAATATTATTTTTAGCACGCTAAAAAAACCGGTCTCGCGCTGGATATTTGCGGCGGCGCGCGTCCAACCGCCGAGCTGAAAGTCCCCCCATGGCCAGTCTCCCGCTGAACTTCCCGTAGCCTCCCATTGCCGGAGGTTCCCCGCCACCGCGTTGAATCTAGCATCACCATTGTGTCGATTCCAGCTGATTCGGCGCCCTCGCTAGGTTGGCCGATCAAATTTTCCTCCATGGCATCTCCTTTCATATCAAGCCAGTGGGAGGTGCCGCGCGATGTGCGGAGCTAGCCCCGAGTGCCCACAACCACCTTTGTTCGCCGATCTCGCACCAGATATCCCGGGTCGACGAGCTGTTGCCTGCAACCGTTGGAGGGCCTCCTACGCCCGCTCTTTGTAGGCCGTCCGCCGTAACCTGGCCGTCGAGCGCAGCCGACCGACAAGCCGATGTTGCAGAGTAGGTGCTTGAAGAAAGGTATAAACGGATACTAGAACTGTTTTAGTTGATTTAAATTTGCGACCTATGGTTTCCAACATAGCATATTTTTGTAGACAAGTGCATGGGACGAGTATGATTTATCCTCTTTCAATGAGGATTGAGACATTTTCGAGGAGGAAGATATTGCTATTCTTGTAGCACTGCACAAGAACAAGAGGCCCAAGCACGACGGTTTCGTTATTGTTCGGTGCAAGTTGTGGAGGGGGAAAATTGAAGGCTCCAACAAGTTGATGTGAAGCTACTTTCTGGAGCATCCTATTTTTTCCAAAAGTTATTTTCTGTGCCAGTTTCGGATGAAACCAATTTGTTCAAGTATATTGCCGAAAGCGTGATGAAGCATGATCGTTTTTTCGAGGAGAGGAGGAACGCCGCCACCGGTTCTTGATGATTGGGCACGCTCGTTAATAGAACGCGCGCACAAATCCATCCGGTCTTGGGGCTCGGTCTGGCGGCAGCTCCCTCATGACATCCCAAACTTCCTTTTCCGAAAACAAATCTCCCAACGATCTCAGCTCCTCCATCATGTTCTGTATACCTAGCGCCCCTAAGTCGATTGTGTGTTCTCTGTTATGCACGGGCGGAGCCTCTTGGAGGCCATACTGGGCTCCGGCCCAGTCTTCTCAAAGTGCAAAAAATATTTAATAGTGCAGATCACCCAAGCCCAATCGTCCATCTGGCTAGGACTACGACGGACCGAAGTCATTCGCGTACGCAAACCTCCAAGCCAAAAAATCTCCATCTATAGGTCTCTCTTCTTCTCCAATCACTTCTCCAACCCTCTGATCCCCAAGGTCCTCTACTCCTGCGTATGCTAGCTCTTTCTATTTCTTCCATTCTAGCTCAAACCAGTCCAAATTGAAGCAATCCGTGAGCCCCAATTTCAAATCGTGATGGCTATGAGCAGTCTACCGCCCAGCCGCCGTGGACATTGCTAGTAGAGCATCAAATCGAGGAAGGTATGCAAGAAATCAAGTCATAGAATGTTTAATCCCTTTGCTATGTGGTAGATCTGAAACTAGAGAATCACCATACGTTGTTGATTTGTTGGATTGTCTAATTGCACATTTTGTTCCAATATTCCATGCCGATTCTGATATCTGTAGTTTTTATTTTGGCAGCACATACGTATTAGGTAGCTATGATTTGGTTCAAGCCTTCAAGATAAAACCATGGATAGATTTATCAAAAGAAAAAGAGAAGATGCATCTGCAACTGCTCAAGGTTCTTCTGCCCCTGAACCTGAACCTGAATCATTGGCATTAGCATTGGTTGAAGTTGAACAACAGAGACAAAATGAAGAACAACGGCCAGCTGAACCGGTCATATTCAGAGGCATTGAGTTTTTAGAGCGAGATCCGGCGTTACGCCCGCAAATTTGGTAATATCCGCAAGACGTGAGAGATGAAGTACGAAGAGCTTATATGCAGCTAGGTCCTATGCAGCCCAAACTCAAGAAATACAAGCCTTCTGGACCACGAGGACATCAACCACGTTTTCAGTTTAGTTGGTTCCATCTTTTTCCATTATGGTTGGAGTATTCCGAGAGTAGCGGTCGTGCCTATTGCTTCTTTTGCTTTCTCTGTAGCAAAAACATCAAAAAAAGAAGTGGTTTTGATGTCTTCATGGTGCTAGGTTTTGATGGCTGGAAAAGAGTAAATGATGGAAAATCCCAATATTGACTGCTCTTTGCCGATGCCTTGTTGCCTCCGGTATATATATATTACTAGTAGATCTTTATATGGCTATTCTCTGAACATTTTTTGCAAGGCTTGCATGTGATTGTTTGACATGTAGGCAATTGGCCCTCTCTTTGTTTTGCGCCACGCTCCGCCACTGCTGTTATGCATCTTGCCCAAGAGATCGTTGCAGGCCTCGAAGAAAATCTCGTCTTTCCTGATCTGAGCAGTGACTATTTCCTCGCCATGATGAATTGCTGGGATGACGTTTTCGGTGCCACCCCCATTAGGCATTAGCTACTGCATGGAACAGCTTGGAGCTAGCATCACCGTCCTTTTTTTTTAAAAGAGTGTATATTAATATAAAGAGATACCAATTATACCCAGCCTCTGCAACAACACATGCTCTATTAGCCTGACGGATACACACAACCTAGAATAAAAGAAGAAGAATTAAAAGAAAAGTCACGCTATAGAGAAAGATTCGTCTAAGAAACCACTAACACTACCAGAACAACACCAGTAGTCCAACCACTCCAGTAGTGATGTCTTCAAGAAGGAAACAGTGCACAAGCACCGCCGTCACCCGATCAAAGATCATAGGTTTTCACCCTGGAGAAAGTCCTCACTCGCAAAACAATGCCTTCAACAAGGTCATTGCCAGGCACAATCAATTAAGGGCAGATCTTGGATTTTCACCCTGCAAGATAAGACTAGGAACCCCTCCTGTGTTCTCCCCCCCCCCCCCACACACACACAAACATCGCTGCTGCGAGTCACAGATCACGCAGCCAGTTCCTCGTCGCCACAAAGACTCAAATCACCATCGCTGCTCTCATGATCCTGCTTTCCTGATATTCTCCGTGTCTGATTTCACCATGGATTGTCGAAGACATGACACATGATGGTAACAAACAGCAGAGCTTCGCAACATGGGTATGCACGACCGAATACCTTTCGATCCAGCAATCTCCAGGCATATGCGTCCATAGGAGTTCGCCGGCGGAGCCTTCCGAAACTCGACACTCCGGTTAGATCGCCGAGGGTAGACATCATTAGATCTTCGTCTTGGCGCGGGAGAAACCCTAGGACCACCGCCATTATTCGCGAGACTCGCAGGCCCCCACGCCGTCAGCCTCCTCCAGCACGAAGGCAGCGCAAGGAAGCGGCAGTAGACTGGATGTTGAAGGGGTCGAGGACCCTGCAGCCGCAGCCCAACCTAGGCTCCTCCATACCCGAAAAGAAACAAAAGGGCCAGCTCGCACGCGCCGAAGGTCTGCGCCGTCGTTGTCAGCCACACCGGTGGCCACCGCCGTCTCCACGTCGCCGCCCCTATGCTGGAGTTCTCAGGCCCTGGCCCTGCCCAAGCCACGCCTCCCCGCAGCCTCAATCAGCGTCACACCGCCTCCCGCGTGACGCGACCGAGCGCCCATCTCCACCCACCATCGCTTTGACGGGGTGGGCGCCGCCAGCAGCGGCGGCCTCTTCTTCTAGATCGGCTAGGCCCTGAAGATGGGATGGTGGCGCCTCCGTAGCCGCCTAGGAGGGAGGCGACCCGGGAGGGTTTTCTCGCGTGAGATCTGTTTTTCGCCTGGGAGGGCCATGAGATCTGTTTTTAGCATCATCGTCCTTTAACCATCTCACCCTTGATCGTTGTCTGGCCATGGTTCTTTCTAGGGAGGATAGGCCCAAGACCGTGAGTTTGAGATCCTTCATGAGCTAGCTCTCTTCCAGCGACGGAGGTCCATTGTCTTACGCAGACTCGAACCGATGAATCTGTAGTAATTTGTGGCTTGCAATATTTTATACGTGCACTATATTGTTATACTCCTGTAATCAAAGCCTCAATGTGAAAGTATTCATGAAAATAATAGTGAATAATTGATGTGGAATTATACTTAAGGAAGCTAGTTCGGTTATACCGGAATACAGTGTATATAAATATGTTCGAATTATATCCAGTAACAGGAATGCTAGGTTGTTCGTAGGATTGACACTATGAATTGTTAAAGCCTGTGAGTTTAATTTTAATTTTCAATTCAAACTCGGCGTATGACTCACACATGCATGCTTGAGACCTAATTACTTAACAGTATTAGAGCTCAATAACCGGCTTTTAATGATTGTGGTTGGTTTAACAAGTCATGAGTCCTAACTAGAACAGATTGAACCACCTAGAATTTAGAGTCTATATAAGGTCCTCCTCTAGTCTGCATGTGCCTTGTGAGCGGCACCACCGAAAAGACAGAGAAACAGAGAGCTAAACAAATTAACTCCAAACCCTACATTTGTATCAGAGCATAGTCGCGCGGCCGCCGGAAATCTGATCCTCTGCATAATTCACGGCACCGCAGATCCAACCTAGCTCCATAATCGGCCACCGTAGATCCGCTGCGACTCTCTGCCATCGCGTCGCCGCTTTGTTCTGCAGCGCACTATATCGGTCGGATCGCTGGAGTCTCTCGCCTGAGATCGCTGCTAGCTGCGTCGTTTTCCGCCACCTGCTGTTCAAATCCCATGCCCCCGCGGTGCCACATACGTTGATGTTGTGGTTTCCTGCCACAAAGTGTTTACCTGGATCGATTCACAATGGCGTAGACAACCAGGAGTTGGAAATCGCTGCAAGGAATTTACACTGTGTATGTGCACGCATGGGATCGAGGAATCGAGGAAGCAAAGTGCGCGGAGGAATCTCGATCACCAGAAATTCGATCTACTATGTTTTTTTTTTTTGGCTCTGCTCGGTCTGAGCTGCGGGTCTTGTCACTACTTGCAGCAATTATTTCGCTACGCATTCCACAACGACGGGTTACTTTTAACTGCTCGACCTTGTCAGCAGGAGCATCTAACTATGTGGTGTCCAGGAACGGAATAATGGGTGAACTACGCTGTTTGCTGTCAACTGAAGCTGCAGGAATTATGTACTTGAAGAATAGCTTGTCTTGCCGGAATTCAGACGGCATGAACGCTGCTTGCTGGCCTCTCCGCTCCAACGCGGCCTTGCCGATCGCAGGCCTTCCGCAGTGTTATCGCTGAAGACTACGCATTCGTGTACAGTGTATCTTGGAACTTCGGACTTAACTAGAACTAGGTGCACGTACGCGCTTCGCCGCGTCGTCTACGGTTTATTTGGCAGAGTGCAGTAGGTGTGTTATACTCACTGCTGGTAACATATTTTATTTTGTTTGTGTTACCATAAATTAAATACATGAGCATGTGCAGGACTGAGTGTTTAATCGGTAGAAAAATATGTCATTTACATGGTAGACATATCTGAAACTGAGAGATTTGACCTTAGCTGTAAGAAGCGGGCCCTTATTTAATATTGAAACTCATAATCAATATAGGGGTGCCAGTGTTTTTTAAGTAAACAAAAAAGTACATCGAGCAAACTTCAAACAAAAAATACATCGAACAATATATCAAGTTCAGTACCACAAGAAACTGATATGTTACATGGTTAAGGTAAAAAACTAATGACATCAAAACAAGCTGACTTATGAAGATCACACGGTAACCTTGTTCGACTGTCTCAATATTAATGCTTGTAACTATTTGAATTGTATAGCTCCAAGGGAAGGCATAACTTTGTATTCAACGCTTATAAGTGACTGGATTATTAAATAAATTAGTTTAGTCAATATAGAAAACCAGATTATATATATACTAACTCTATGCAGAGTTATACTTATATATTCTGAATTATTTATTGGTTCAATAAAATTTAAAAGAAAAAGTATGGCTGGAAGTTGTCATAAATCTTTACATAAAAGCAAGATTTAATATGTAATCAAGTTTGATAATTTTCATACATAAAAATAAAAAGGGAAGTTATGACATTTTTTTTGGACTCACTTAGTCGATGGAACGCGCTTATTCATTAATCATAGAACATTCTCCAAGGACACTGAAAATTTTGTTAACTCGTGTAGAAATTATAGAACAATGTAGAACATGTATCAATTTACACAAATATCTCATGTATTCTCGAGATATGCTAATATATTTAAAAGTAAATTCAGTTGTAGAGCCAAAGAGGGGCTAAAATCAGGTTATTCTGCACTGTTTCAGGAATACATACATGCTAATTGTTGAAGTGACATGAAATTACCAGCTCTATATTGGTCTTGATGTCTTATGCATGAGAACACTTGTCCTGCCATAAGAAGGGCTAGGTACTATAAGTCCCCGAACACAAAAAATTTGTGTGAATTATTAAATCATATATTTATCACACTGGTTAATAATTTTATCATCAACAACAATAACCGACAATGGTCTGGTATGAATCATATACAAAGCTAGTAGCATCAAACTTTATAAATCGTAGGCACATGTAAGCTAACCAAGCCAGCAGCCATTGCAAATCATGAGCTTCGGGATTCCCTTTTCCAATATCTCGACTGAGAGCACCTACAGAAAAAAGAAAAAAGTTCAAACCTAATGCTAGTGGAACACATGTTGAACACATGAGTTCTAGGGTTCCTCAAACTAACACAGAAACCAGTGTATAATACTTGGACATAACACCTACAACAAATTGGTAAAAAAATAGAGTATCAATCCGAAAGAATCTAGCCCTAGATATCTAAATAATAAACATCTATTTGAGACTATTTACATGCGTTTGTAATACCAATGATCATGTATAAATTCAGAAGCAGAGACTACTTTTCATGCTAAGACACTGTATCGACGTAGCTGTTCGAGCAACAAAATGATTTCACAGTAGCCAACAAGCATATAAACTGAAAAACCATTGACTTATATATTTTTTCATGCCAAGATAATAAAGTATGGGTTAAACATGTTATTACTTATAGCAATTAATTAGTCAGAGAAACTGTGTAAGCAATCTGATAAGTTTCTGAAGTAAAAAGACTAAGCTATCATTATAGTATATGTTAAAACCACCCTAACTTAGCTTCCTCCATGGTCGTGTCATTTCATATAGATTACATAATCACAGAGATCAACTGACTCGAACTATTGAGTAATAATCCCCGGAGATCACATCATAGTGGAGTTCTGTTTACTTATATGACTTACTTATGGTTCATGGTTAACTCATGAGCCAGAGGATACATGAAAAACAGATTAAGCGTAAATTGTCATATAGAACCTGGAGAAAGAAACAATCGAGCATCCGATTAAATTACTCCGTGGTGAAACAGAGCAGGCTGAAATTGGGGTTACCAACAATGGACGATTTTTCTCACCCATGTCTTCCAACAAAAAAAGTCAATCAAAGTAAGTCTTCTAACAAATTAATAGATATAAAGAAAATGGAGACCAGCAATGGCAAGTACCTAACGTCGGAGCTTGACCGTGGGGGAGGAGCTGCCCGAGAAAGAGGGTCTGGTAGGAGAGGAGGGGCTCCGGGCGGAGTCTCGGCTGCCGGTGGGATGCCGGAGGCGAGGAGGAGCAGACGCGGAGGCGCCATCTCAACCCCGTATAGATGTTGCTACACCCATTCTAGGGTTTCACGCAAGGGACCGCACTAGGTCCGGAGGGGAGGAGATGATGGGAGAAGAGGTTATCGTGAGTGGAGGGGCGGAGGGAGCGGAGGTGGGAGGTAGAGCTCGGGAGCGGAGGAGCGACGCACGTGGCTGGGGAGACGAAGAAAGGGTCGGGATGGGCGGGAGCTCGGGACTCGGGAGCTCGGTTGGAGGTGAATGGGATTGTGATGGGGTGGGGACAGGGACGGGAGGGACAAACTCGTAAGACTTCGGTCAAAACAGCTGAAACTATACGATTAAGATGACTCAAAGTAAAAATCAGACGGACACAAACACGCGCGTGGTCAGATAGTCTCAGATGGATCGCTTTTGCTCATGCTTAAGCTAAAGTATAATAATGACACAGGAAAACCGCTGCTAGCTGTGGAAGAATCTCACAGACTGATCAGGAAGAATGCTATCAGGAAAGAAACACTGAACGCATATACTGGATAAATCTTATTGATTTTTTACTTGATCACTAATTACAAACTGACTTGCATGCTTGAAATATACGGAAAAGGTCATCAACTCCTTGCACGAATTTTCGGTCTATATGTGTCAAGAAATTGAAATATATACGTGCGAACTATTAGAATACCTATATATGACTTAGAGTTAGACTCCCCGCCGTCCCCGCAAAAAAAAAAACTCCCGCCGTGTGCGTCTATATATAAATTAATACAATAAAATATTAGGTATTCTATATTTCTACATGCTATCAGAACGATTAGCCTCACGCCGTCAATTCTCGACCTTACACCACTACCGCATCGCGCGTCGCCCCGGAGAGATCGATCTGAGGACGCGGCACTCGGTTTCGATCAAATATCAGATCGGTTCCGTAGACTAAATTATATCCAAATTTCGTTCATTAATTAGATTCAATTAGCCAAATAATTTTCGCGACCCTTTTCACGGTGGCCAAATTCTGCAAAAGTCGGCATCAAATTCAGCATCAAGCCCCGTCCGTCTGCCGGCCGATCTATCCGGCTAGCAGGCAGAGCGCACACAGCCACGTCGGCGGTCGGTGGGCGCCTTCCAGCGGCCGCGCGATTACCTCAAACCGCGTGTGCCTCGCAGGCGGCGTCCAGCTGCAGATGTGCGCTAGTTTCTCCATCCATCCAGATCGATCTACATGCAAAGATGCAAAGCAAGTAGTTCTTCCGTCCACAAATAACTGGCTTGTTTCTGTCTAAATTTTAACATATATCTATACATTAAAACATGTCTTAAACATAATTGTAGCTGAATGGAAACGGAGGAAATACATGCAAATCTACGCAAAACGGAGGGAGTACATGCGTATAGGCGTCTAGCATGTCTCTGTGAAATAATATTTGTCTCTTGATTGATTGCATAGTTTGGAGATTACAAGGGGTATATATAAGGGGCCGGCGGCTAACCCTAACTTGAATTACAAGCAAACTCTAAAACAAGTCGTAACGAACTCTTATTAACATCGCCCCGCAGTGTCAACGTGGGGTTCACCAACGTTGAGACTGAAACGAATGTCGGTAAACGATGATGTAGGCAGCCCCTTGGTGAAGATGTCTGCAAACTGCGCAGTAGTAGGAACATGTAGAACTCGAACTTGTCCAAGAGCCACCTTCTACCGAACGAAATGTATGTCAATCTCGATATGCTTGGTCCGTCGATGCTGTACAGGATTGCTGGACATATAAACAGCGAAAATGTTATCACAATAAACCACAGTAAGCTGCTGGACAGGACAACAGAGATCCGAGAGAAGCTGACGCAACCAAACCGTTTCGGCGACAACATGTGCCACTGCACGGTACTCGGCCTCTGCAGACGAACGCGAAACTGTAACCTGTCGTTTCGAAGACCATGAAATCAAGTTGTTACCAAGAAAAACACAGTATCCGGATGTGGATCGACGAGTATCCGGGCAACCAGCCTAGTCGGCATCAGAGTATGCTGTTAAAGTGTGTGGAGATGATGAATAAATGTGCATACTATGGTCTAAGGTACCTTTGAGATAGCGAAGGACACGTTTGACATGATTATAATGGGGAACTCGAGGATCATGCATATATAGGCAGGCTTGTTGGACGGCAAAGAAAATTTCTGGGCGAGTAAGAGTAAGATATTGTAAAGCACCAATTATACTACGATAAAGAGTGGCATCGGAGAAGACATCACCAGAAGAAGAAAGCTTAGTTGTAGTGTCTACAGGAGTTTTAGAAGGTTGACAGTCAAGCATGCCAGATTTAGTGAGGAGATCTAAAATATATTGACGTTGTGAAAGAAATAAACCATGAGAATCACGAGTGACAGCTATTCCTAAGAAGTGATGAAAAAGTCCAAGATCAGTCATGGAGAACTCAGATCGTAGTAAAGAGATGATGTGATCAAGAAATTGTTGAGAAGAAGCTGTTAAAACTATATCATTGACATATAAGAGAAGATAGGCAGTTTGAGAGTTGTTGTGATAAACAAAAAGAGAGGAATCTGAGGGTGAAGAATGAAATCCGATAGTGAGAATAAAGGTAGAGAAACGTTGAAACCATGCACGAGGAGCTTTTTTAAGACCATATAGAGATTTTTTAAGGAGGCAAACATGATTTGGGTTAATGGAGTCTTCGAATCCTAAAGGTTGCTGGCAATAGACAGTTTCATTGAGTGATCCATGTAAGAAAGCATTTTTAACGTCAAGTTGATGAATAGGCCAAGAGAAAGTGACTGCAAGACTAAGAACTGTTCGAATTATGCTGGGTTTAACTACAGGAGAAAAGGTTTCATCGTAATCGAGACCGTGTTGTTGAGAGAAGCCTCAACAGACCCAACGAGCTTTATAACGAGAAAGAGAACCGTCGGAGTGAAATTTTTGACGAAAAACCCATTTACCAGAAACAATATTTGCACCAGGAGGACGAGGGACGAGTTGCCAAGTTTTATTATCTATAAGAGCTTGAAATTCATCTCGCATAGCAGAGGTCTAGTGGGGATCAAGAAGAGCTGATTTATAAGATTTGGGAATGGGAGATATAGATGGAGTAACATTAAGATTTAATTTTTGAGTAGGCAATTTAAATTCGGATTTTGTATGTGTGCGCATGACGTGTTCATTAGTGGGTTTAGTGATAGAAACAACACGTGCGGGAGGTTGAAGAGGGGACGGGGGAGAATTGCCCGGCGCAGCGGAGGATGCGGGCATTGTAGAGGCAGGGTCGGGAGGCGCGGCAGAAAAGTCTACCGCGGCAGCGTTTTCAGCCAAATCGGTTGCCGCGGCAGAGCCTGATGCCGCGGTGTTATCGCATGCTGCCACGACAGGATTTGCAGCTGTTTCGGCTGCCGCGGCAGGGGTCGGGGAGGAGTGTGGCGGTGTTGGATTTGGTGTGATGTAGAGAGGATTGAAGGTGGGTCGGCGAGGTGAGGAAGTCGTGGTAGAAGTGTCGGTCTCGGATGACGTGTGACGTTGTGAAAAAGGAAAAACATTTTCAACAAAAGTGACGTGTTGAGAGATGTGAATACGGCCAGAGAGGAGATCAAGACAACGAAAACCTTTATGTTCATCGGAGTAACCAAGAAACACACAGGAGATGGATCGGGGGGCTAGTTTATTTGGTGATTGGGCATACATGTTAGGGAAGCAAAGGCAACCAAAAACACGAAACTCGGAGTAATCGGGATGACATCTAAAAAGAGAAAAATAGGGAGTGTTATGGAGATTGGATTTAGTTGGTCGAATATTGAGAAGATAAGTTGTAGTGCGTAGGGCCTCAGTCCAATATCTAGGAGGCATAGATGAGTGAATTAAAAGTGTATGAATAATATCATTAATTGTTCGGAGAGCTCGTTCGGCCTTGCCATTTTGGGGAGAGGTATAGGGACATGAAAAACAAAAGAGGATGCCATGACTAAGGAAGAAATTTCTATTTCGATTATTGTCAAATTCTTTACCATTATCGCATTGAATAAATTTTATAGGCAAAATGAAGTGAGTTGCTACATATCGTTGAAAATTGAGAAATATTGTGTGGACATCAGATTTGTTGCGCATAGGAAAAGTCCAAATAAAGTGTGTGAAATCATCAAGAATAACAAGATAGTATTTGAAACCAGAAAAACTTTCATGTGGAGAGGTCCATAAATCACAATATAGTAATTCAAAGGGAAAAGTGCTAGAAGATTGAGAGGTACTAAAGGGAAGACAAACATGTTTGCCTAATTGACATGACTCACAAACTGAAGTATCATGATAATCTTTATTACATAAAATTGAAAATTCACTAAAAAGATTGGATAGTGTGGCAGCTTGAGGATGTCCGAGTCGTTGATGCCATAAATCCACCGAAGCAGCCATGGAGGAGGGCTGAGCGGTGGTGGGTGCGCCGTTGACAGAGTATAGGTCTTCAGAACTATTGAAGTGTACGATCTCCGCCTTGGTCATGTAATCCTTCAGGATAAGCCAAAACGATCAAATTCGACGGAGACAGGATTATCACGTGTAAATTGGCGAACGGAAATTAAGTTTTTAATTAGGGCAGGGGCAACAAGAACATCGCGAAGAAGAAGTGGTTTGGTGGTGGATGAAAGATGGGTTTGACCAACATAATGGATAGGGATTAAAGAATCATCTCCAATAGTAATAGAAGAAAAAGGTGAAGAAGTGCATGATGACAGCATATTACGCGAATTAGACATATGACTAGATGCACCAGAATCGAAAATCCAATCCATACCTGAGTTTCCTTGAGCAGAAAAGTTGTTCATGGCTTGGAGGAACGCGGCTTGGTCCCAGCTAGGGGTTGTTGCAGGAAACGAGGTTGGTGCAGTTGGCGGCGCTGAAGCGAGCGGTGACGGCGGAAGCTGGTACATCGGATAGTTGCCGCCTGTTGAGGTGTTGTAGTTTATTGGTGATGGTGCGCTGTAGGGATAGTAGGATGGAGCAGCGACGTAGGCCTGCGACGGAGGGCGTAGACCAAGTAGTCCGGGGGAGCCGGTGTGCGGGCGCATGCCCGACATCCAAGATCTGGTGTAAGCGGGTGGAGCACCGACTAGAGACGGAGCCGCCCAGGGCATGGGCCAGGCCTATACAAGGCCGGTCCACGGGTCATGGGGTGGGCGGTAGTTCGGCGATGCTGGAGGTGCTGGAGCCGGTGGAGGAGCCAGAGCTGGTGGCGCGCCTGAAGGAGCCGATGGTGCCGAGGGTCGTGGAAGACGGTAGATCGGCCGTGTGCCACAGTAGTTGGGGCTGGGGCACCATCCTGGAGGTGGTTGCACCGGTGCAGGAGGAGGCGGCGGTGGTGGTGCTGGAGCCGGAGGGCGTTGGATGGCCGCAAAGACTTGGGGAAGAGCCCCCTTGGTGGTGATGGCGCGATCGGCCCATTGAAGCATGAAGCGGACCTCGGAGAAGGAGGGTCGCGGACGCATCATGGGGATGAAGGAGGCTTGCTTCTCAAAACGTTCACCGAGTCCGACGAGAAGAACATTGATGAGTTGACGGTCGTCGATGGGGTCGCCGAGTTCGCGGAGCTCGTCGGCGAGGGACTTGAGCCGCTGACAATAAACCCCCACGGGGGAGTCACCTTGGACGGTGTTGCGGAGCTCTGTGTTCAGGGTGTTGACGCGGGCGTCGACGTTGTCTTGAAACAGTTGACGGAGGGCCGCCCAAAGCGTGGCGGCATTGGAGGCGCCGCGGAAGACGAGATTGAAGATCTCGGTGGATACCCGTTGGTAGATCCATTGGATGATGGCGAGGTCGTCCTTTACCCAGCGAGGATCCGAAGACTGGGGAACGGAGTTGGCGTCAACGTGGCCTAGGAGATTGCAACGGCCTAGATGAACTTCGAAGAGGTGGCACCTATGGTAGTAGTTATGCTTGGGAAGATCTAAAGTAACAGGGATAAAAGCACTAACATCTTAAATTGTATCAGCATATTGGATAGTGGGTGGGGTAGGATTTACTAGGTTTTGGGTGGGATAAAGCAGGAGGATTGCGCCATAGCGGCGGTGAGTTTGAAGGCGGCGAGCTTTGCACGCCGCTCGAAGTAGCCGGGCGGCGGCGGTGGTGGAGGGGTGGGCGGCGAGCTGCCCTAGATCGGTTTAGTCTGATACCATGTGAAATAATATTTGTCTCTTGATTGATTGCATAGTTTGTAGATTACAAGGGGTATATATGAGGGGCCGGCGGCTAACCCTAACTTGAATTACAAGCAAACTCTAAAACAAGTCGTAACGGACTCTTATTCTAACAGTCTCAATCCGAGAAACATACATGTACATCTACGGAGCGGATCATATACGACGCCAACTACGAAAACCCTTCAAAATCATCGATCTTTTGCGTGACCAAGCTATCTACTGCACTGCAACAAGCCGAAACCGGACCGAACCGAATAACGACATAAAGATGTACGACTATGTCAGGCTATAAGCCAAGATCATCATTGAGAACGTGAACGGAGAAGCAACATCAAAATCATCCACACGGCAGACCGGTGTGGGACATGACTTCATCGACTCCTCACGTGCAACACGACATCGACACCACGTTGCCGCGAGAGGCATCTTTAAGCGATGCTCTACATCACGCTAGCTGCAACATCGCCGACACATCATCGCCAAGGTCTACATCAACATCTTCGTCAACACACTGCCGCCGCCGCTATACCTGTCCACATGATGGACATACAATTACGACGTGCTCTGACAGTACAACTGCAAGCCCGACGACGACATGGCCACGTCCACGACCTCGATGATGACATGACCACGTTCACAACCCGACAATGCATCAAGAAACTGGCATCACAATGGTGACACCCCTACGACTGCGCATACGGTTCTGACAAAACATTATGTGTTTGATGAGTTCCTTCGGTCTTGGCAAAACTGGTGGTCTTACTTATGACCGCGTCTAAGAGACGCCCTCAACGGTACCTCTACAAGGTGCAAAACGTCCACAACTGCAGCTTCGTAAAAAAACGCGCAATTTTTTTTGCCTCCGACAATGACGGCCACACCACTATGATGACTACGACATCGACCACACCTACATTGACTATGGCACGATCAGCTACCTCGAGATCGATCAACAACAATGTCTTCAGCTACACATCAGCAACAACTCCAGCCAATAGCGTCCGCATCATCACCCTGCGTCCACAACACTCACGCTGTGACTGCGGGAGGAAAGAGAGGCAACAGAAGGGACACAGTCACCGCCCCTAGGTGCTGGCCATGATCATCAGAGACGCAATTGATGATGCCAAGGAGAAGACTGCGGACATCAAATTCAGTCGCAAGCATCCGTTCTCTCCCGCTACGACTGAGGGAGAATGTTAAATACCTATAGGATTTAGAGATAGACTAGGACTCATATTCTTGTACTTCAAGGCTCTTCCCTCCGTGTACGTCTATATATTGACCCGAGGGTCAACAAATTAATACAACAAAACAAAATATTAGGTATCCTATATTTTCTATACGAACAACAAAGTTTTCCACTATTTGATGGAATACAATAGCAAAGTTTTTCACGTGCGAACAATTCCAAAGGAAAATATATACGTGCATATTAACAAGCAAATGTTAAATCGGATAAACTTTGAAATTGGAAATTATACCATCAAACTCCTTTTGTGGAGGGAAACTACTATTATTTTAAAGTCACCTAGAATGAGAAAAGATTTTACAATTCTCGTTGGAAATTTAGTGGTTATTGACTTATTATTTGGAAACGGAGAAGAGAAAATTTCTCTCCATGGAAAATTTAGTGTATTATGGAATTTAACACTATGGTCTCATTTTTCTAAATGATCCATTGAAAGTTGGCAATACAATTTGCTTATTTGGTGAAGATAACTACATACCGAGGAACACTATGGATTACAGGAACACATGCTCGGAATTTTCTGATTGATGGTATTACGACGTACTCTATAAACAGAATGACAAGGCTTGTTGATTCTGAAATTATGAACTTTAAATGGGAGGAATATCGGTTAGGGATTTTATTTCCAATGTGGCGTTTGTGGTATTTTACTTTTACACTCCCATTGATTGTTCAACTATTTTATCTATTTACGACTTGGTCACATATCAAGGAACATAATTAAGTGACTTATTAATTATGGAATTCTAAACTCTAGTGGGAGGATTATGATACTTCACAAACAATTTATTATGATATTTCTGGATACTTTCATTAGAAGTCATTTTTATTATTTCATTTATCCATAATTTCACTTGATATGGTCAATTATATATTATACAATACAAGTCAGGAGGTCTTTATTATATTTTTAACATCCCATACTGAAGTGAAAAATCAGTTCATCAGAGGAATTAAAATTTTGAGAATTGATTGGTGGGGGAAGTATACTTCAGGAATATTAATTGAGTCTTATATAAAGAGCATGGAATTATTCATTGTTGCATTATAGTGTATACTCCATGGTTGGATGGAGGAATAAAACACTTGGTTCTTCGCTTTATTATTTGGAAAGGAAATACATCTTGTTATTTGTTCAATAACCCATTATCTATCACAACCACTATTTATGTTTTGAGGTCTAGAAGGGAGTATTATATTTATATTTTGACATTATTGAGATGATATGCTATATTACTACAAAACACACTTGTTATTTTTTTATTAGGGAATCTAGTGGGTCAATTGTATCAAATTTGGTCCAGGAAAGGAAACCCAGTGTAAAGTAGGAATACAATATCTTTAATCAAGGTTGGAATTATACTATCAATCATACGGCACCAGAATCTCATATGGAATACTATTATGACCCTAGTGGAACACACAACTCAAACTCCCAACACTAACATGCTTAGGAAAAGTGGGATGAATCAATATTTTTCTTCTTCTTGTGGAAGTGACTATATTTTAGAGGAACACTAAGCTAAGACGAGTCACTTGAAATTGTTACTAATGTCAACTATGGGAGGAAGCATTGCAGGAAGGGATACACTCAATGGGAAAAACATGTTTGGGAACTTACCAAACAGCGCAAGCCTAAAGGTGTTAAATGGATTTATTTACTGGAAGTTTAAAGAAAGACTCTCAATGGAAATTACAATTTTATGCTTGTTCTTATTGTTGTACACAAAGTAAATGAATATACTTTGTAGAAACTCTTTCACCGAAGGGAATTATTGCTTCTCTATAATTTAGAGAAAGTGGGAACAAAGATAGGTCTTGCTAACTGAATAGATTTATTCAGGATCTTGTAACAAGCTTTACATCAATGGTATATCAGGTCATATTGTTTTCTTACTGACAAAAGGCGATTATATACACAGGTTAGCGTGAATTATTTTTTGTTATTGCTACATGTGCTAACGGTGTTGCTATTCTTTATGATAAAATATCACATTGATGGAAGTAAAAGCTTGGTTATTTGTTAACTTTCTTATGAAATATTTGTGTGATGTTTCCTATATTTTGGGAGTGGGAATACATAGAGAACATTTTGAATATTTTTCTATGGAAAATTGCAAACCTGTCAAGTACCTTTGATAAAAGGAATTACTCTGTGATGAATTATGTTTGAATTCCCGAGGAAGAATAATTGCCATCCCATAATTATTATTCTAGGACATTATTCATGCGATCTGATCTTAGCCATGCCATTGTAACTGTCGATGTTTTGGTTCACACTATAACTTAAACTTACTGGAATTATTATCAAGTGTAAGGTCAATCCTGGAAAGATTGTTGGAATCATAGGAAATTCTTATGGCATAATGTTAGTGAACCATGGATTATTCATTATTGCTCGATGGTCGCAACCTTCAGCTGTGTTGATACATTGATGTTGTTTTTGGTAAGATGTTCTCAGAAGGTAACCAATTTTTGTGAACATGGTGTAAATGGTCTTTCTTTATCAAATATGGAATACTTTTATGTGCTGAAACATTAAAGGATGGCATGTAGCTAAGGAATTATTTTGATATAATTATGGTCGTGGAAGGAGCATCATAACCTATTACTTTGTGATAATATGACTCCAAAAGCCACAAAGCTTATATGCAACATGAATGCATCGAGGGAAGTAACTATATTTTGACCATGTTAATAGCATGAGAATTCACTTTGTTGGATAGAAATATTTTCAGCCAAGTGGGAGATGTAGCAATTTGTGGCTTGCAATATTTTATATTTGCACTACATTGTTATACTCCTGGAATTAAAACCTCGATGTGGAACTATTTACGGAAATAAGAGGGAATAATTGATGTGGAATTGTATTTAAGAAAGCCGGTACGGCTATACTTGAACACAGTGTATATAAATATGCTGGAATTATACCCGGGTATAGTATAGAGTGGAATGCCAGGTTGTCCATAGGATTGGCTCTATGGATTGTTAAAGCCTATGGGTTTGATTTTGAATTCAAACTCGGAGTATGGCTCACACATGCGTGTTTGGGACCTAATTACTTAACAGTACTATGGCTCGATAACTGGCTGTTAATGATTATGGTTGGTTTAATAAGTCACGAGTTCTAACTGGAAACAGATTGAACCATCTGGAATTTGGAGTCTATATAAGGTCCCACCCTCTAGTGTCAATGTGCATTGTGAGCGACACCACCGATAAGGCAGAGGAATAGAAGGTAGAAAAATTAGCTCCAAACCCTAAATTTCTCACAGAATCAGCACGTTTGCCAAAGCAATTTGCAGCTTGATGTTTCCTACATTTTTTTGTCTCTCCAAGTTTGCATATGAGTTTGTACACCCTGCATTTTCTCCTCCTGCAAGGAAAAAAGGGCAGCGGCTAGGGTTTCACCCTAGCCAGCCGCAGCAGTCCATGTCTCGTCTTCGCCGTCTATGATCAGAAATCGACGGGTCCCCGCCTCCTCCGCTTGTCGCTCTAGCGGCCGGAGGGGGTGGGGACCTCGGACCTGCGCTTGTCGCGGTAGAAGGGTCCCTAAAGTTAGAGTTTGGTCAAACCGGCACCGACGCTATGGTGACTATGGCGGCGTTGTGCGGGAAAATGATAAGATATACCCGCCTCCTCTTCCACTTCGTCATCGGCGATCCCACCGGTCGCACCGAGGAGAGCGGGGATTCGTCTGGTCACTGCTTCCATGGAGTGGTCGATCCCGTCCAGTCTACATGTGTTATAGGTATAGTGTTTGAAGATTCTGATCAATTCAAGGGTTCAACGACGACGACTTCGGCTCTAGGGCGCTGGTCCTTAGGGGCACGTGAACGAAGACTTCCCGACTGTCATCAACAACGACATGCCGGCTCCAGTAAGGGAGCGGCGCGTCGGCGGCTCGCTTTGGCGGCAGTAGTGGTCGTTAGGTGGTCCAAGTACCTCAATGTAATATTTATTATGTTTGGTGTGACTTGTACTTCTTGTGAACTTATGAAATAGATCCAAATCTTTCTCGAGAAAAAATGCCTGCAGATGAGACACCAAACTGCTGAAGCAAGCATCCAGCCGTAGAAGGGATCCACAATGGATGTCTCACATCTCCAGCCCTCCTTCACCGTCTCATCAAACCCCTCTAGCTTGAGCAAAAACATCTCAAACTTGAACCTCTTTTTAGGCCGTTGAGTAGCATTCAATGAAAGGTGCAGCGGCGTGTGGTCTGAAACTGATGGAGACAAAGCCTGAAGCAGCGAGTCCGGGAAATTCAGTTCCCAATCGATGGATAATTTCTTGGACTTAGTTACCTAGCACCATGAATTGCAAGATTTTCTACTGGCTGGCACTCCAATATGCTTAGATTTAAGAAAAGGTTGTTTAGATGTATACATGATTTATTCCTTATTTAAAATTTTAAAATTGGACAAAAAAATTCATTTATTTATTTTATTATTTTATGAATTTAGGATCTAGAAGAAGTAGTCTTTCTTTGATCCATATCTTATTTAATTAATCTTATAGTATATGAATACCCTCTATACATATGAAATAATATAGTATCCGGACCTCGGACAGACGGGCGTGTCACGGCCTACAGACACGCACAATGCGATGTTAAGTCAGCTGCCAGGACGGACTCGGTTGACCATGTAATCATGCAATGCGTCTGTTCTAGACAGGTTTGGTTAAAAAATTACCGAAATCTGAATATTCAAGCCAGGGTGCAGGTGCAGTCGAGTGCTAGTCTAGGTGGGTGTGTTCTCTTGTTTGTGTTGTACACAACATAAGCAAGATCTTGTAAAGAAACTGTTTGCTGTCTTCTATAAAACTATAAAACTACAGTATGCCATTGGTGTAGTCCCGAGAAAAAAATGCATGAAGTGACTTGGAAATGATGATGGTTAGATGCTGATGGGAGGCTAAAAATGTGCGGTGAGATTAATGAAAACGTCAGGCAAGTAACAACTCGTCAACTCCAAACATATTTTCGATTTCTTCTATATATCATGTTGAAACACAATCCGTCCACGGATCTATCTAGTCTATATATATAGCGCTGAGTTGGCTTATGTTGATGGGAAAGACGAAGGGCGCCGACCCGTCAAAAGCGGTGGCAGTGAGCTTCTGCGCGGTGGCCTCCGTCGGGTGGTAGAAGTCCCAGAAGACGTGGTCCGAGCGGTTGGAGCAGTAGTGGCTGACTGGGGTGCAGGCGATCTTGGCATTCAAGTCCCCCAATCCGCAGCAAGCCGCCTTGGCCTCAGCAAAGCCGTACGCCGCAGGCTGGTTGATATACTGGAGAAGCGCTGCGGAGGAGTCGAAGAATGCGTAGTGCAGGTCCGTGTGCTGTGTGCTCATGCCTCTCAGGACAGTCTCGGCCGCCATGTTGTACTGCACGGCCATGGCGTTTGCCTCGGCGCTGCAGTCCTTGGTGGAGCTCAGCTCCCGCAGCGACGGGGTGCAGCCCACCGGCCCCATGCCCAGGAACACCACCTTCCGTGCCCCGAGGTTGTATAGGCTCTGCAGTTGGCCTGTGAGAGACTGGATCAGCGTGTCCACGAACTGTTGGGAGGGGTTCCTAAGCTTGGTGGCCGTGTTGGCCCTGGCGTAGTGGATGATGTCGTTGCTGCCGATGGTGATGGCGAAGATGGACTTGGCAAGGTGGTTCGCGGCCTGGTCCTGCCCCAGGCTCCGCGCCAGAGACGCGTACACGGTGGAGTAGTAATCGATCTGCCTGTCCAAGCTGATGCACTGATCCTGTGATTCATCACGCCATTCATTCCATCAATCAGACTTTGCTTGGTAATAAGTAATATCAGTACTTTAGAACCGGCGATAAGAAAATCCTGCCTACCTTGTTTGTGGCGTTGGAGACTCCTGCGCCACCGGAAGCGAAGTTGACACCGTTCGCGTAGTTGGCATTTCTGCTTGAGGATAAGGCGAGATACGGTGCTGACGTTGCCAACCCGAGCTTCTCGGCTGCATCCACACATATATATAGTCTTAGTCTGAGGATTATGGCCATGTTTCTTAAGGGAGTGCTTAGATCTCAGGCGTCTGATAACTTCTTATGTCTAAGTCGCTGATGTCATCCTAATATTTATGCTAATTCTCTGATTCAAGCAGTGGGAAAACCCACCGTACAACCTCAAAAATAAATCAGGATGGTATATCATAGTCCATCTACTTCCTGCATAGTATGCAAAGTGTTGTCTTCCTGACGTGTGAATATTTTGAGTTTTTTAACACAATATTTTTAGTTTGAATGTCTCATGGATGCAACTAGTTTCTGAGTTTTTAGTCACTTATGACTTCTAAGTTCTGATTTCAAGTTTTAAGAAATTCTAGAGTAGGTCTCATAGAGAATATATTTAGTCATAGACTATCCACAAAGGAAGTTAGCAAGCTGAAGGTCCAATGGGAGTTAGTCATCACCACAATTTGGGACAAGTCCTCCCGATTAGAACTGTAAGAATGTATATAATTACCTCCATTTTAAAAAATAGATTATATTTTTAGTCAGAAAGCTAATATTTTGTAAGATTGATCAAGTTTATACACAAATGTATGGACACCTACAATACCACATCAATATCAATGGATTCGATCATCATAGGATATATTTTCAGCATTATTGATGTTTATATGCCTTTTATAAAATTTGGTCAAAGTTAAGATGCTGACTTCTGACTAAAAAATACATCATATTTTTATAGAAGAGAGATAGTACATATGAGTTGATCCGTCAAGAGGGAAATATAGAATGACACCAAGTGTGAATACACTTGGCTGAGCTTACAAATTGCGACCTTGTGACAGCTATGTTTCTGTTGTCTGCGATGAAAGACATAGACGAGATAACAACTTGTGCAAAGAATGACATTCTTTTGGACGCCAATTATGTGTACGTATACAGTGAAGTTCGCTATCACACACAGTGCCTTCTCCTACTAGCTAAGCTACAATTGCTGCAACTTGGCATCGTCAAAAAATTGTGTTCAAATAATATTGGTAGTGAAAAATAGGAACCGCGTAAAATGTGAAAAATATCTTGCCCGTGAATGCAACATATAGCTCGTAACAATTGGATTTCTTTTCGACATTTCCGTTCTTTACATTGCTTCTGTTTCGATTGGCTGGAGATGTTGAAGGATTAATTGGAAGTTCGAACCTCGGAGGAAAACATAAGCTTCTCCATGACACTAACATAGCTTTGTGCTCAACAAAATAGTAGTTGGAAGCATCAGATATATTTAAGAATTAAAAAAGTGCACTAGTTATTTCACTAGAATACTGAACTGGCACTAGGTTTTCACCTCATGGGCCTAAGTAACAGTGGCTATGCCGCGTAAGTTCGGATCAATGAGGCTTGCTTGGTACCCCCAAAGAATTTTTTTGATGGGAAAACCAGCTTTGGTTTTCGGGTTAGATTAGGAACTGGTGTAGGCTGTTATTTTTTTTGTACCGGTATGCGTATCTAAGGCGTTATGTACATGTCGTGCGTAGTGAAAAAATATTTGTCGCTCCCACGTGCGGTTCTGAAGCAAATGTCGTTCCACGTCGCATCTCGATCGTCGCTGATACCGCCTGCGTGATGCGCCTCTGATCTTGATCGAACCGTATCTCCTGGACAAATCCTAAGACGCAGACGGAAGGAGAAAAAGAGGTGGCCTCCTCTTGTATAGCCGCAGTAGATCGGAAAGATTTGGGAGAGAAATAGGTTGGGGAGGAGGCGACGGTTCCTTCATGTGGACCGACCGTTCGGTCTCCGTATTTTACTCAGCAAAATACGCATATGGGGTCGCGCATACGGATTAAAACAAATTGACCGGATCCGAAACAAACCCGTGACCACCGAAAAACCGGTTATTCCCTGAACGATTCCCGGGAGAGGGGAGGGGGAGGGGGGGGGGGGGGGGGTTACGAAGCAAGAGTGCATGCGGATCAATACATATCAAGATTCAAGGCTCATGCAAAAAATCGCCAGAATATCCTCTCATTCGACCCTAGCATGCAGCAGGCGAATGCAATGCACGCCAAATGAGAGATGAGAGACTGCAGTCATGTGCAAGGAAATTAAGAAGGAGATCGTTTGTAGTGAAATGAACACGCACCGATGAAGTCTGCGGAGTTTTTGCCGTTGCTGAAGCGGCCGGTGGCCTTCCCTCCCGGGTAGTCCATGCCGTTGTGCGAGAAATCCGCCTTGAGCAGCGTCAGCAGATAGTTGTTGTTCCCGACGTCCGCGAGTGAGTCGCCGAACACGTACACCGCCGGTACAGACGCGGCCACGGCCACCGTAGCCAAGAACGAGGCAGCCATGAGAGCCACGATTGCTACGGAGCAAGCAGCAACTATATTGCCACCCATTGCTATCTCAAACAAAACAATTGTTCAAGCAGAGCTCTGTGTGTGCACGTACGTACTGATCTTCGTCTCACTCCGAGCTCTTAGTAGTACTAGTAGTACACAATGAATTCAGGAGGTTTGGCTGATGGCAATTTATAGTCCCCGCCGGAGTGGAAAGGTGCAAGTATAAGATGTACAGTATTAATTAAACTAGGTGTGTACTGAAAAGAGAGCGGCAGAGGAGTACGTACGCCTGTTGTAGCGTGTGTGTATGTGCTGAGTGGTGTGTAGAAGACGGCAGGGCAATGGCACTACGGACCAAAATGACAATTGAGCGTATAGGACGTATGGCTCTCAAGCCGGTTGTCGGCGCGCGCAAGTGTTCCGATGTACGGTGCTTATATGAGCCGACGCGCCACTAGCACCGAGGCTGGCTGAAAGCGGGACAATGTTTTAGCTATAGATTTAATCTTCTGAAACTGAACCGATGTGTGTTTGGTTTTGCTGTGGATTCTGAAAAATCTGTTGTGAGCTATGAACTGTGGGAAAGCTATTGTGGGGCGTTGAAAAGTTATGCAGTCGTTTGGTTGAGCAACTGTGGAACTATAGCTGTGGTTACAATTGTTTGTAACGCCCGTGTATCACAAGGGGCTGTTTGTATGCTAATTGACCCAAAAACATAGATCAATACACTAACTTACGTAGTATGAATCATCATTTTGAGGAGGATTAACATTTTTAATGATTCGTTTTAAAAAAATACTGGGAAGCCCCGCCACCGCACTGCAACAACGGCGATGACGCCGCTGCTTGGCGGCGGGGATCTGCGGTGATGGTAGATCTCCTGGTGGATGGAAGCGCAGAACTAGTGCGGGATGGGCGGTTACGGTAGTACCCTTGTTGCAGTGTGGTGGTGGGGCTTCACGGGACCAGGCGGTCTCGGCCGGGCCAGGTGGGCCTGGTTTGGCCCACTTCAGCATCCAGTCGGCTACCGTCTTCTGGTGGTGGAGGTTGTTCCCTCCCGCGTGCTGCTGGACCGCCGACCCTTGCCGAAGCTCCCTCCTTTCAGTTCTACCGGCCTCGCTTCGTGGGTCTCGGGGTGACGACGGGGACAGCTTCAAGACCGTGGTGGCGTGTGCTGGTGGGTGGCGAGCTTGGTGGAGCGATTTGAAGCGTCCGAGAGTGTGGTTTTTTGAGGGATCGGGAGAAATCCTTGTCGTCTAGACACCGACGTGGTGACGCCGGCGGGTGTCACCGTCCTTCTTGAAGGGCGTCGGGGGTATCTCTTTCCCACCTCTCGTTGCGTATTGGGGGGAACCCTAGGATTCGTCCGGGCAGCAGCGGCGTCATCGTCGCTTCCCTTCTTGGAGGTGCTGCTTGATACGCGGCGCTTCGGAGTGTTAGGCGCGTGATGGTACTTTTCCGGAGGACGCAACGGTTGCGAGCTATCTCTTGTTTTGTCGAACCGCCGTTGTCGGCTTTATCTTCTCTCCTTTTTTCTTTCTTGTTTTCTTTGTTTTTCTTTTGAGCGTTGTGCTGTCTGGTCCAATAGCGGTCTTAATGTGGTTGCTATATTAATATAGCTGGGCAAAAGCCTGATTCGAGGAGGAGGAGAAAATACTGGAAAAACTTGAATCATCAGGTTGCTTTCGATGTTTTCCAAATGTTGAAATATCTTCAACCTCTCTCCACCCCATATCTGAGATCTTGTATACATTAGACCACGATCCATCCCTTGTAACGATTATGGAAGCATTTTTCAAGCCACGAGGTATACATGAGACCACGATCCATCCCTTGTAACGATTATGCAAGCACTTTTCAAGCCACAAGTATACGATTCAGTCCTCTATCCTCTACTGTGAGAGCACACGTTCTCTGCTCAGCCTTGCTTTGATCCATCCAGCGGGAGGACGCGAGCGACCTAGCTAGTACCGACAACTTGTCGTGAGGCGAGCATACGGCTGCGACCCGCTCCCGTTCGCCTCCAGGCGCTGGCCGGTGAGCAGCGGCATCGAGGAAATCTTGGGAGCTTGCGGCGTCAAGGCATCTACTTCAGTAGGACGTCGGTTCTCAGGGCTATTAGAGGCAAAAATGGAGAAGGGGCAGATCAGAGGAGAGTTGTCGGCACGCTGTCGGCAATCTTTCAACGGCCCAGGCCCAACAGCCCCGACAGAGAGGAACCAACCCAACAGGAAGACGCGATCACCTGGATGGTTAGCGGACCATGTGCTGGACTAGAGCTCATGTAAGAGCTGAGTGTACTCATACAAGGCAGCTTCTCTTTTTCAAAACTTCTATGTCAGCGGTGATCTTTTTATTCGATTCCCAATTCTGATATCGAAAAGATCAGCAGTCTCGTGAATTCGAACCACGTTTGGATTTGGAGTCCAAACGGGGGTAGACCAGCCCAACGAGAATGGTTTAAAACTATGTCCCTTCGGAGCCCCTTGCTAGGGGTTGGGGTAGACCAGCAGGGGAAGAAGGGCTTTGGCTAAACTGGAGGTGAGTGCCGTGTGTAATTGAACTTGCTCGATGGGTGAAAGGGAGGAACGAGCAATCCTGCGAAATTCCATTCATGAGAGAGATTTACCTAGCCACTATTTTTTTTCGAAATTCCACCGATCTATTGATAATCATCAACAGCAGTACAAAGGGATCTAAAAGTAATAAAAATTACAAATAGATCACTGGACCACCTAGCAACGACTATAAACACTAGCGCGAGCCGAAGTTGCGCCGCCATCCTCGCCCCTCCATCACCGGAACCAGGCAAAACTTATCATATTAGACAGACGGGAAGTCGTCGTGCTAAGGCCACAATGAACCAACGCACTAGAGCAGTAACTATCGCCAATGATAACATCCATAGATCGGAAGAGACTGGCCTGAAAACAAACCGATAAACACGAAAATGATAGAATCCCACGAGGTTCGCTGGACAAATGACTCCACGCGCCCTCCGTTAGCGCTAGATGCACCACTGGAGCGAGGATAGAGCGGAGAGGACTTTATTATGACTTCAGGACGTAACCGTCGCCTCAACATCCCGAATAAGACACTAAAAAGCAGACAAAACAAAGAGCAGAAAACCTCCCAGAGGCCATGGTCCACCACACCTCCAAGGCCCTAGGGCCACCGGAGGCGGAGCACCACCAAATTAACACCCGCTACGCCGTCCACCATTGCGCCGCCGCCATGGAGGGAATGTCAGCATAATCCCGAGCTCTCTATGAGATCCCAAGGGCCGAGACGTGGGAGGTGTATGAGATCTGCTTCCTCGAGCACAAGAAGGAGGTCATGGACATCATCTAAGCATCTATTGAAGACGCCGACAAGTGGTTCGCTGAAATCAACCACAACATTGACGTTGTGCATGCGGATGTGGGCGCGGAGCTCGCGGAGGTGAAGTCGAGCATCGGATCGGATCTAGAAATGGCCAAGAGGCAACTCAGTTTCGAGATATCAGGATTGTCTGCGACGCTGGACCGCGTGGTGTTGGCGATGTCGCACAGTCGAATGGGAAGTGATGTCCATGTCCATTGGGCAGCAAAAGGAAGACGTTGTCGGCCCGGTTGGGCACCTCTCTACATCGACATACCTAGGGCGGGCCTGTGGTTTCAACACGTCTCCTCCGGGAGGAGGTACGAACTCTATTCTCAAACCCAATTCCATGTCTAAAATTGTTCGCTCCTACCTGAACTCTGACGCCTCTGCCTTGACTCCATGCGTGGAATTGCCTGTTGTCGGGGGTTCCAATCCTCGACTCTAGCCGCGTCGATGTGAGGAGTACTTCCAGCGATGGTGAACACCAGAGGCGCTCTGGGTGTCTTATGGGTCGAACCAGTTCACAGGAGAAGCATCAACATGGCTAGAAGCTTACCTGAACAAATGCCCACAGTCGACATGGCCGGAATTTGTGAATGCTATCCAAGAACGCTTTGTGCAGAATCAGCATCAGATACTCTTGAGAAGTCTATACTATATCTAGCAGACAGGTTCGATGGATGACTACATGCAACGCTTCTCGGATCTAGTTGATAGGATCTCTGCTTACGACTCCCATCCGGACCCTCTTCACTATATGACATGGTTCTTGGATGGCCTGAAGCTAGGAGTGAGGATGTTGGTCGCGATTCAAAAACTGGACAACCTAGAGACAAACTTCTTGCTGGCTTTACTGTATGAAGAATTATCAGATGGAATGGATCCAACTCCTGTCAAGCATAATTTTAGTTCTGGCTCTCGCAGGCTACCACCGGTGGTACAACCAATAAACCTTGCAGTACCCACTCCCACCCCTACCTCCACTAGCACGATGGGTGTCGAAATCTGTCAAAGAAAAAAAGCAGTTGGACAATGGCAGGCATGGGAGTGATGACAGGTGGAGCAGTCTCAAGGCCTATATGTGTTCGAAGGGTTTGTGTTACAGATGTGGAGAAAGATGGGGTAGTGTAACACCCTAGCATTAGAGCTTAGAAATAAGCTGAACATAGGTGTGTGCATTGCATTCATGCATAGAAAATACGGATAATTTTCGCGCTTTTAAATAAAACTTGTCAAAGTGATTGAAGCTTCTCTTAACTTGGTGGAACTGAAGTAGATCATCAAGTTGACTGCGATAAGTTTTAATATGACCTTTGCTAAAACCTTATCTTTGGGTAATATAATTTGATCTAAGGGTAGATCAAATGTAATAAAACTAAGTCACAACACACTATTTAATAAGGAGTACTTGATCTTCTAGAGATCATTACATGGTATTCCATACAACAACTCAAGGATGAATACTTAATATTCTAAAGATGATATCAAGGTATTATCTACCACAAACCCTACAAAGTTAAGGATATAACTTAAGTAAAGAAACACTATAACTAAATCTGGAAACACTTGTTTGCCATAGTTACTCCTACCATGGGTATCATGGTAGTTCATAAACATTGACTCTTATTACAAATAGAGTAGGAATGGAAGTCAATCCAAGACCATCCATTACATACCCTTAGTGTCATGATAATAGGTGACATTCCTATTTAACCAAGTCATAGTATCAATTGATCATCAATATTGAGTGATCAATTCTTGACCTAGAACTTATAGACTCATAGCCTTTGACCTATTGTGTTGACCTTGCAAATACCTTAAGTAAATTAATCTGAAGGAAGAACTAGATATGGTTGAGTGTACCATCATCAATGGAATGTGGTCCTTAGTGGAGATCAAACCATTTGATGTTGGAGGAGTTAACTCACTCCTAAGTTAACTAGAAGCAGTATTTAAACCAGGAAGTAACTAGTGATCATGGAGCTATGAGAAAGCTAGTAGTATTAGTATATTAGATAACAATCTTGTTAGGAAAAGTGGATATAGACTTAGAATAAGCTTGTTTAACAAGATAAGTCTATAGAGAGACTAATACAAGTTTACTACTTAGTTGAGTATATATCTTGATCAAACAATTAGAAGCCTAAGCTTTGTATGATCAAAGGATGGTGGGCATTATTCTCATGTCACTTGAGAATAGATGATTAGGTGTTGAAGAAGAGTTATGAATATACCAAGTTAGGCAAGTCCTAGTAAGCTGAATCATCTAGCTTGTTCATTAGAAGTCAAGCTAGAGCATGGTGAAGTATTTGATGAGTTGTATGGAGTAGTTAAAGGCATAGTAGCTTAACCAAGTTAATATAAGGACAACTGGTATTATGGGAGTAGTACTATACCTATTTCAAAGGATTGATATCCTTTGTATGTATAGTGAGGGTTGTAGTCTTGCAAACCTTGGAAGTAGTTGCAAGATGGATTTAAGGGAGTTAATAGATGGAGTTAGTAATAGCTACATTGATAGGTGCATCGATGGTAGTTAATTAAGAGGAGTTATATACTAGGAGTAAGAATGGAGTATTGTTGAAGTGAAATGACCATGTCATCATGTGATGATGGATATGGTGGAATCATATGATTGTCTTATTTAGGGAGATGTGATCTTTGTGAATAAGATAAGAGAGATTTATAGAGTATATTTAGGAAAGGAATTCCTTATCTAAAGATAACCTTAATGAGGTATTAACATAAGGATTCTTTAGAAGCCTTAACCAAGATCTTATCAAGCCATCACAGACCCATGTCTACCTCATTGTCCAAAAACCTAGAATGATAAAATTGTCATGATCATATTACTAAGTACTTCCAATATCTCACTCTATGTGGAGATATCAAACCCACTCATAGATTTAGAAGTAGTATCCCTAAACCTTGATCCTTGTTCATACCTATAATTGATATGGGTTATTAAAACCTCTCAAAACCTATGTACCTATATTTAAATAAACCGTAGTATTTCTCTACCAATGATTATTATTGGTTCATTATTACCTAACCAAAAGTGTTCTGTGGTAATTCTAAACTCTACAAATCAAGTAGAATTGGATTTGGCAAATCACCAAGTTTAGAGGACCATGAAACTTATATCACCCATTATGAACCACCAAGATTAATACCTTCTTATGTATATATGTAAATCCTTTATGAAGATAAGTAGGAACAAGATTCTATATACATGAATACACATTTCAAACCAGTACCATTAAGATTGTCAAGTAAAATTAGAATCATCTTTGTGAAATCTTATTAAAGAGAAACAAATCCTAAAACCCTAATTTCTATTAATATTTCTTAATAAAAAGAATCCTTCATATAATTAGGGATATTTTATACATAACCAAAGAAAATAAGGAGCAGAGGGTCATACTTGCTCTAGACAATGATATTCTTGACCTACTATATCTCTGAATATTTAAATCTTTGTAGAAAATCATATTTGAAATGAAATGATGAAAAACAGAAATAAAAATGGAAATAGAAAAGGAAAAGGGGCAGTAGAGCCAGCATCCCACGGCCCATTGCTTCTTCGCGTTAACTGCCACCCGCCTGCGTGCCTCTCTGCATTCCGCTCGCTCTATAACGGCCCAGTACCGACCCTGGCCCACTTACCGTTTCGTCGCTGCTATCATCGTCGTCCACCTTGCGACACCCCCAAAGCAGGTGCGTGTCGCCATCCACCGCGTCGGGGTGCGCCAAGATGCTCGCCGCCGTCACCGGGAGGGGATAAGGAGGCCATCGTGACACCCCTATCCATACTCATCCTCATTCTCCCTCTCGCTCGCTCTCCATCTCCCTCTGTCTCTAATCCCCAGACGGCCAAAACCCTAGCTGGCCGGAGCCAACCGCCTTCGTCAACAGGTGTCGTCCCAGAGACCGTAGAGTAGTCCGGAAGAAGCGCCATGATCTGAAGATCCTTTGGGCGGAACACAGCAACAAGGGGAGCTCGGTGGAAGAAGAATTTCATCGATCTCTTTTGTCGGTTGTCACCGGAGTTTGTAGCCATTAGTGCGTATCGGGGCACCATCCTCATTGTCGACCACCGCAACAGACCCAGGGTGACCTACTGATCCTCACAGACCCATTCAATCATGCCCTTTCGATCCGTGTCTCGCTGGCGTCTCGCATCGTCGCTGGCCACCGTCAGTCACCGTCGCAACCAGGGCTCCGGTGACCTAGAAATGGTGGCTCCGCCACTAAACTGCTCAGCGTGCTCGTTCGCATCCAACACAACCCCTCTCGCGATCCAGGGTAGTCAGGGTTGCCACCGGTGACCTCGATCTAGTGGTGGAAGCCGTCGCTGACGTCACCACGATGTCGTGCCGACGTCATTCCTGCCACCTCAGCGCAGTTTGACCTGGTCTTGCTCACGTGGTAGCGAATGTGGTCCAGGCCCACCAGTCAGTGGCTCTCGGGTAGAGTAGATTAGGTATAAAAAGTCTTTATCTCCTGTGGTAGATGACGTGGCCATGGGCCCATTAGTCTGTGTCTGTGGCTAGGTTAGATAGCAGTGTAAAAAGGATTTTCTATTTAAGTAATTAGACAAATCAATACAAATATAAATATAAATAAATTTCAGGAATTAATAAAATTGTTAAATCTTATAAATTCAATAACTTTTGTTTTCTAATTCAGAAAAATACATATTATATATCAAAATGTTAAGAAAAATAAAATCTATAATTTAACTTTATTAGCAAATATTATTATGTTAACTATTTAAATAATTATTAATTAATAAAGATTTTATAAGTAATAATTCTTTAAAAATTCATATTTTAATATTAGTAAATAAGAAAAATATAAATAATATACTAAATTCTTATAAAAACAAAGTCTACATTTACAAACTTGCTTAAGTTATTTTTGTATCACTTAACCAATGTTTATTATTTATTAGTTATTTATAAAGTGATAAAACTTATAAAAATCATATCTTATTATTTAAGATTCACAAAAATACTTATAATATACCAAAATGATCACAAAAATAAATTCTACTCATTAAAACTGTCAACTCTCACTTTTGAAGTAAAATAAAAGATAAAGGTATAACAAATCTTATTTTAACTCTTTTCTTTTATTTTAATTTATTAAAATATATAAACCTTTACTATTGTCTTTACCATTATTTGTTTAAAGTCTAAAAAATGTAATAACAAGTTCAATTAATGTTTAATTTAAGTAACATAAGTCTAACCAATTCAACTTGTACTCACTAAAACTACCATTTAAAATTAAGTAAGTCTATCCACTTATAACTCTAATAAAACACCAACTCTAATAAAACACCAACTCATTCAAGTAATAACATTTAAATTCTAATTTTGTGGAATGTTAAGAAGTAAACCATCTACAATGTGATGCCTTATTCAATGCATGCAAATTTCCATCACTTATGCTAAGATTATTTAATGTAGTAATGTTTTCCTCTTTAATAATCTTAGCTAATAAGAAAACATTAAAGTGTTAGTTTTAAGTTTGAATACTTTTTTACTTTGTAAAAGTAATCTCTCCTCAAAAGTTATTTTTTTAAGGAACATTAAAAGTGATACTTGAACACTTCTTTAAAAGCTCTAATTGATTCTTAATCTTGTTTAAGAAATATATCAGATACCATACCCATTTGAGTGTTTTAATATTGCATATTACTTGTTGTATTTACTTATTGTTTCACACACTCTCACAAGCCTTAATAAGAAGCACAAGTGTGAAGCTGATATAAAAGTGAAACACATTCTAATGAACCATTTCCATTTTCCAAACCCTAGTTTAGATACGACTATTCCGGGGATTCGCATTTATCAAATTGCATTACATTACTTATGCATCGTTGCATCTTGCTTCTTTATACATTAGTCCTTACCGGACCAATGATGTTGTTTATAGAATTTGGATATTCTATTATCTCGAAGACCGTGAGTGCATAATCTTGCAATCACAAAAGGCAAGTTCACAACTTGCTCATGTCCTTTGATTATTTTCTACACTTGTAACTCAACTGTGTCATCACCTACATTTCAAAAAGGTCGAAAACACTATTTTCACAATTAACTGGAAATATCGGTTACTGATCCAGGGTGATCAGCTAATCTACCATAATGGCAATGGAAGCACCATTGTACAGTAATGTATCATCTAGGACTTAACAACCAATGTCGCCAGTGATTCTAGCGTCGTATATTACGCGTCAACCATGAGATTTGGAATGGGACGGAGAAGTCAGTTGTATCTTCTTCCTTTCATATGGAGGCAAGATGACCTTATCGTGACGCTGTGATTCCTTGTGTGGATCCAGCATATGGGTGGGCACCCTTAGGCCCCACGATTTTGGTGTCTAGATTATCTATGAGTGGCTGCCGGAGGTATAGTCAGACCTTTATGGAGCTTGCCAGGGGCATCACTAGCTCATAGTCTTCGGGAACTCATCAGGGTTATAGCTTGTCCTAAATTGGGGGCTTAACAGAGATGGAGCTCGGCCCGGAGGATCATGCAGACATATGGGGTCGCAGAGAGGGCAGTACTGGCTTGGATCTTAGACTGTGCCCCACACTAAGGAAGTGTGGAAGAGAATGCAACTCGGTTGTGCAACAAAGCTAAGGTCTCTTGTGGGAAAAGTGACACACCTCTGCAGAGTGTAAGAATTGTGACATGTTACTCCCTGTTCCGGGAAGGAGCTACGAACGCGGTAGGAAAGGAACTCCATGAAGTTCTAGTTAACCTGTGAAGGCTGTAGGACATAGTTTTCAGAATAAAACAACCTTTGAAGAAATGTTTACGAAAACCTGCATTGCCTATGACCTATGGCCTTTGGCTGTAGAGATAGTGCATCATACACTCCTTTTTAGTGAACTTGCTGAGTACGCTCATACTCAATCGTACCTTCTTAACCCTTGCTAGGTTCTAAGCCATTGAAGACGACGTCAACATCAATTTCTTCTCAAGAACCATCATCGACAACTCAAGTTCTTCAATAAAGTCAATGAAGTCAACATATACATCAGCTGAAGTGAAGATAAAGTGTCGGTTTAGATAGGAGTAGATACTCTAGCCATAAAACCTATTTCTGTAGAGCATTGCATTAGTAGCAATGGCAAGCCAAATAGTTTAGATACTAGTCTTAGTTACTAGATAGTTCTAAGTTATTATTTCTGGTTCTTCTTTGTAAGAAGTTCTTTCTCTCTCTTTAACCTAGAGTGTTCTTTGGATCTTCTGTAAAAAGTCGAGTTGTAATCTATAGTCATGTCTTGGACCTGCTGTGTTTCTGTTGTACCACTCTGAGGGATGTAATACTAGTGAACAGTGTTTCATTGGTGTTATGCCAAAGACTATAGTGTACTACATCATGAAGTGGTATGCTGGGTCACCGCAGGTAGGAAGAACGTTTGCAGTAAATCCGTCCAGTTACATGTTTTCCAGGAGATGCTCGATTGCCTACAGGATGATGATCAAGAAGAAGATCCTGGCCCTAATGAGGAAACCACACATCTGCAGCCAACTCCCCAACATGTGCTCTTTATTTATTCACAGGTTGTCGCGTCAGCTCCTGTCCCAGGAATATCTATGCAAGTTCAAGTTGAAATTCAGGGTCAGCTGATGACATTCCTGATTGATTCTGGAAGCTCAATGTGCTTCATTGACAAGCAGAAAGCGCGAGCACTCGTAGGGGTTCAGTACCTACCAACACTTGTCAGAGTTAAGGTTGCGGGTGGTAAGCTGCTTGGTTGCGCGCAGTACTTTCTGTGTTTAGAGTGGAAGTGCCAAGGGCGTGTGTTCTTAGACTCCTTCAGAGTGCTAGTGCTTAACAGTTACGATGGCATCATCAGACTTGACTGGTTAGCACAATACAGTCTTATGATAACGCATTGGGCTCAGAAGTGGGTGGCATTTGAGCATCAAGGCAAACTCATTGTGTTGCATGGGGAAGGGATGCTGGAGATAACTCATGCATTATTCAAACTCCATCAGGTGCAGCCTGAATGTGGTGATGGCGGCAGTGATCATTGCAACGACATACAAAGGCTTATGTCCAAAAAAATTGTTGTGTTTGCTGAACCACAGGGCCTGCCACCGCGCAGGAAATATGACCATCAGATTCCCCTCATCTAGAGAGCTCTCCCGTTGTCGATGCGACCATATTGTGTGGCGCCAATGATGAAAATTGAAACTAAGTGCCAGAGATAGGAGATGTTGGCGCAGGGTGTGATCACTCATAGTACTAGTTGAAAGGACATTTATTGTCCTAATCTGTTTTGGTGTTCGTTAACAACATGAGGATCATTTTACTGTGTGTTAATGTCTACATATCAATCTAATGAAAAGAGAAAATGCCATATCATAGTGGAGACAGACCGAATGTGGGCCAAAATCTCCAGTGTGGTTTCTCAGAATGGAGTTTCCGGTGTGAAAACATCGGAGTCTCTAGTGTCCCCAGACCGAAGTTCCTGGAAAGTCTCCGGAGTGAGCGACAAGACAAGGGCCAGGACATTCTAATAGGTGGTCCGGAGATGGACCGGAGATGGGCCAGAATCTCCGGTGTAGGCCGGAGTCTCTGGTCTGTAGACCAGAGTCTCCGGTGTGGAAGTTCCCCAACAGGCAGAAAACAGTCAGCAACAGTGGAGGCTATAAATACAGGACCTCATCTCCTACCTCTAGATGCTTGTTCCAGAAAAGAAAGACATCACCATTAGAGCCACCAAAACTCCAAAATCTCCTCATCCAACCACCCAAAGTCTCTGATCTTTGGGGAATCGAAGGAGGAGGCCTTGATCTACAACGTCACCAAGAGAGATCCTTATTTCCCCCTCATTAACTTGAGGGCCCCTTGCTCTAGGGTTTCATTGGAAACCCTAAGCCTTGTGTTGGTTCTTACAAGTTTGTCTTTGATTGTTGTGACAGCTTGCTTGGACTCGAGAGCCTCCAATTAAGTTGTGGATGTGTGCCTCGAACTCGTTGTAAGGGTGTCGGCTACCACCTTGAAGGTTGTCGATATAGTGGAAGCATGTATCAATCCCTTTGGGGTGAGGTTCACCAGAGAACAAGGGAGGCCTCTCGTGGCGTTGATGTTTTGATACCACCCCTTCTCCAAACACAGGCGTACTTCCCCTCAAAAGGAAGGAACTGCGGGAAATAATCCTTGTGTCCCTGTGTGCTTCACTTTGTTTACTTCTATCCTTTACCGCACCTTACTTTATCTAGTTCTTGCTTAGTTAAGTTGTGCTAGTGTGACATAAAGGTAAATTCACCATAGTTGCATATCTAGAGAATTTACCTTTGTGTCAAACCCTAATTTGAAAAAGGAGTAAAATTTGAAGTAGCACCTATTCACTCTCCCCTCTAGGTGCCCATACGATCCTTTCAATTGGTATTAGAGCCTCGGTTCTTTATTCGGTCTTAACCGCCTAAGAGAATATGGGCAACCCAGATGAAGATGGGAGTGGTGAGGCTAGTACCTTGGTGACCATGGTGGATCTCAAGAATTTGGAAACAAGCTTGAGATCTACCATGGGAAACGAAATCCAACAATTACGCATACTTTTTGAGCAATTTGTTAAGGAAAGGGTGGCCTCTCCACCCCCCTCTCAAGAGGAACCTCCTCCGCCTCCAAAGGTGAACACTTCGGCTAAACCTGTGGTTGAGGTTGTGGGGGATGAACATAATTCTGCTAACTCCTCCACCAAAAAGGTGATGGGAAGGAAGAGAACCATGTGGTTCTCGGATGGTACTCTCTCGATCCTCCGATCCCTTATCCTCATATAAATAATAGAGGTGACCCACCTAAGTTAGCTACACATTCTTTTTCTCAATGGAAAGTTTTGATGAAATCTCATGTGTGCAGCTCTTGCATTGACTTGTGGGACATTATTGAAGAAGGACTCAAAATGGAGGATCCAACCAACTTGACAAGAAGGGAAGTGGTTAATAGTCAACTCAATGCCACCGCCTTGCACATGATTCAACTTGGGTTGGGACCAAAGGATTTTCCCCACATTGAGCACTTTAATACTACCAACGAAGCTTGGGATGGTCTCACTGATTTATTTGTTGGGAATGAGAGCATGAGAAGGAATATATATGATGCTTTGAGCAATGAGGCAGAAGGCTTCTATATGAAGGATGGTGAAGATCATGAAGACATGTATCGAAGACTCAAGTCCACTACCACTTCCTTCAGAAATGTTGGTGCCTCTCATATTAATGATGCTTGGATCAAGAGAAAGTATGTGAGTGCGGTCATGCCCTTTGAGCCCACTGACTTGAAGAGTCTCCAAGGAAGACACAACTACCATCTCATGACCTCCAATGAAGTTATGAAACAGATGGCCGCCTTCAAGATTGCTGCCAAGAATGCCAAAGATGTCTGGGCTCGTGCCATTGGAATGAGCAGTGGTGTCAATCTTGCCTTGAATGCCAAAGCTGTGGAGTATGAAGAAGAAGAAGAAGAAGGAAGTGATGATGCACTCTCCATTCACGTTACGACGATCTCTTTTCATCACAATTTTGCCACGTCGGATCATCCACGTAGGATTTGACTTGGCTTGGCTAGATGGCCCGTGACGATATTGGATCGTCATAACGGTTATGACGATCCAATATCATCATAGACGGTTATGACGATTTCACAAAAATCGTCGTTATAGTTCATTTGCGACGCCCAGCTTTCGACGATCTCAAAATCGTCATAGAATCGCCATAAAAAGACTATTGTGACGATTTTGTGAAGAAAATAGAGGGTCATATATAGCCAGATTCCTTGTAGTGGATGTCAAGGTGGCTCATGGTGAATACATGGCCTTCTATGCGAGAAATTTTTGGAAAGATCCCGCCAAGGCCAAGATGGAGATGTAACAAAGAAGCAATCCAAGTGGTAGAAAGGAAAATGCTATAAGACTGAGAACTTGCTTCAACTGAGGTGACCGCTATCATTTTGTTGCTGGATGTCCATATGAGAAGAGAGAAGATAATGGTGGTGCACTCGTATTGAAGAAGAATCCAAAGGCTCCTTACAAGAAGCCTTTTAACAAGAAGAATGCCACCAACAAGAAGTCTGGTGACATTGCTTTGATAGCTCATGAAGAATTCTCTTACGATGATGAAGAGGAGGTGGAAGAAGAAGAAACAACGAATGGTGTGGCTGCCATTGCCACTACCTCTACATCCACCTTCTCCCTCTTCGATTCCCCAAATGAGAACATCTCCAACAAGAACGTCACTTGCCTTATGGAAAGAGCATCAAAGGTATCATAATCTCCTCTCTCCACCTCTATTATCAATGATGAAATGGATGATGATATAACTCTTGAGGTGAAGGAAGAACTAGTTGCATTCGATACTTTCATGAATAAATTGCAAGGGGAGCACAAGAAACATTTTGTGAATCTCTTGAATCAGCTTGCCCACATGCAAGAACTTCTTGATGAGAGATGCAAACTTGGGAGAGAGCACATGGTTGTGATGGAAGCTCTTACTAATGCCCTAGAAGAATAAGAGCAAGATACTAGGGTGTCTCTTGAAGAAAAACTTGAAGGCCTTGATGAGGCACATGATCAAATTATTTCTAAACTCATTAAGGAACGTGATCATGCTATTGCTAAGTACAAAAGGCTAAAAAGGACAAGATTGAGTTTGGTGTTGTTCATGAAAAACTTGCCGAGGAATTTGAGAGACTTAACAATACTCACAAGGTCTTGGAAAGTGAACACTTGACTCTCACAAAGTCTCGTGAACAACTTCAAACTCAATTGACTAATGTTGCTTCACCTAGTATATTCACTCCCTATAGTAGTACAAACATCCTTGAAGAAAATGCTAGGTTGAAGGGGGAGCTTGCTAAGGCCACCTTCCCCAAAGGTAACAAGTCTCTTGATGGCCTTTTGAGAAAGCAAAGGTCAAATAATGAGAAAAGAGGTCTCGGCTATGTATCCAAAGCCAAGAAGAAGAACAACAACAAGAAGAAGGCCAAGCCCGCACAAGCAAAACACAAGACCATGATGTGTAGTAATACCCCAAGTGGCAAAACTATGTCACAAGATGACTTTGCAGGAAGTGCTAACCCTCACTATGTCTTAATGTGTAATTCTTATGGTGATGTTTATGCATAATATGTTGGTCCATTTGATGGTTATATTGCTTGGTCTATTTGGGTTCTAAAGACCCTTATCACTAACAAAATAGGACCCATTGAAAAATGGGTACCTAAAAAACTAGCTTGATTTTTTGTAGAACTATGCTTCCGGAGGGTCAAAATGGGTGCTTGATAGTGGTTGCACAAGTCATATGACCGGAAGTAAGGCAATAATGACAGAGATAAGGGAAAATTAATATCATATAACCATTACATATGCCGATTAGTCAAAATCTTAGATAATGGGCCTTGGCAAAGTTGTGGTTGCACACGATGTTACTCTCATGGACGTCATGCTTGTTGAGAATCTTGACTATAATTTACTTTCAGTTCATGCCCTAGGCAAGATGGGTTTCACCGTCTTTATTGATAATGATATTGTGGTCCTCTTGTGGAGCAAGACTCTAAAGGTCGCTTTCGTTGGATACGTCAAAAATGACTTGTATGTGGTGGACTTTTCGGCAAAAGCCACTACAAGTGCGATGTACTTATTCGGAAAGGCCGATGTGGGGTGGTTATGGCATCGCCGACTAGCCCATGTCAATATGAGAACTTTGCAAAGCCTCCACAAGGGTGGACATATTGTGGGACTAAAGGAAAATGTTTGTTTTGCCAAATATCGTGTTTGCAGGGCTTGTGTTGAAGGAAAGATGCGTGATTCTCCCCATAAGCCAAATAACATTATAAAGTCGAACATGACTTTGGAGCTCCTTCATGTGGATATCTTTGGTCCTCCATCTCATGCTAGTCTTGGTGGGAAGAAATATTTCTTGGTTATTGTTGATGACTACTCAAGAAATTCATGGGTATATTTCTTCAAGTGGAAGAGTTAGACCCAACAATACTTCATCGACTTCTTCAATATGGTTCAACGTTAATACAATGTGCCCGTGCTAACAATAAGAAGTGACAACGACACCGAGTTCAAGAACTACACATTAATTGGACTTCTGAGTGATGAGGGGATAAAACATCAATATTCCGCTGCATATACCCCTCAATAAAATGGTGTAGATGAGAGGAAGAACCGGACATTAATGGATATTGCTAGCTCCATGTTGGTGGAGTTTAAGTCTCCATACAATTTTTGGGCAGAGGCAATCCCAGCCGCATGGCATGCTTAAAACCGGCTCTACCTCTGCTAAGAGTTGAACAAGACGCCATATGAAATACTTACCGATAACAAGCCCAATATTTCATACTTCCGGGTGTTTGGTTGTAAGTGTTTCTATCTCATAAAAGGTCTTCGTTTGTCCAAATTTGATTCCAAAGTGTTAGAGGGTATTTTTGTTGGCTATGGTCTCGATTCCCACACTTATAGAATCTATGATAAACTCTCTAGAGTTGTCATAGAATCTTGTAGTGTGGTTTTGAAAGAATATGATGGCCCTCAAGCGGGGCATGTTGATGTTTGTGATGTAGATGATGAAATACCTTAAGATGCCATAAGAACAATGAGTGTAGGATTCATGCACCCTGTTGAGGAACCCCTTGTGGCGGATCGAGAAGAACTATGCTCTACTCAAGTGGAGCCCTCATCTTTACAACTTTAACAGGCTCCTAGTATTGAGGGAAATGATGACCCAAGTCCAAGACAAGCTGAGAACCCTCACCATTTTGATCAGGTTGAGTGCTCTAGGCTGAATTGTCCAGTTTCTCCACTAACCGTATTATCCAGCCCTGCACAGTTAGTTGCTCAAGGTAGATTTATTCAGTCATTCGCAAGATCATCTCAAAGCCTTTCAAGTAGCATGCCTGATCAAGACCAAGATCAACCTATACCTCATGATGATGAAGTTGAACCCATTGTTGATCAAGGTCAAATTCATGGTCAAGACGAGGACCATAATGATGAAGAGATCCCCGCAAGGAACAACAAGGAGATTGAAACTCGTCTCAAAGCTAGAGTGGACAGAATGTTAGAAAGAAGAGAGCACTCTCTTGAGAATGTTCTTGGTGATCTAAGGAGTGGAATGTCCACTCGAGCTCAATTGAAGCATTCTGGTGAGCATCAAGCTCATATATCCATGGTGGAGCCAACGAAATTGTGGGAAGCTCTTGAAGATTCAGATTGGTTAGAAGTAATGCACAAAGAGCTCAACAACTTCGAGAGAAATAAAGTATGGAATTTAGTAGAAAATCCAAAGGAGTGCCGCAATGTTGTTGGCACTAAATGGATATTCAAGAACAAGCAAGATGAACATTGTATTGTTGTGAGGAACAAGGCATGATTTGTAGCGCAAGGGTTCTCTCAAGTTGAAGGCATTGATTATGGAGAGACTTATGCTCCCGTGGTTTGCCTTGAGTCCATCTGTATCCTTCTTGCATATGTTGCACATCATAATTTTAAATTATAGAAAATGGATGTGGAAAGTGCTTTTCTAAATGGTCCATTGCATGAGTTGGTTTATGTTAAGAAACCCCCAGGTTTCGAGGATCCCAACTTCTCAAACCATGTCTACAAACTTGATAAGGCTCTCTATGGACTTAAACAAGCTCCACGTACTTGGTATGAGCACCTTAGAGAGTTATTGCTAGACCGTGGATTTGAGGTTGGGAAAATTGATCCCACTCTTTTTACTAAGAAGGTTAATGGGGAGCTTTTCGTTTGCCAAAT
This sequence comes from Avena sativa, assembly GCA_916181665.1. Lineage (NCBI taxonomy): Eukaryota > Viridiplantae > Streptophyta > Magnoliopsida > Poales > Poaceae > Avena > Avena sativa. Next base: position 428,116,407 of record OV702290.1, read on the forward strand.
ATATGTGGATGATATTATCTTTGGGTCATCTAACAAAGCATTTAATGATCAATTCTCGAAGCTTATGACTGACAGGTTCAGGATGTCTATGATGGGGGAGTTGAGGATATTTCTTGGTTTTGAGATCAAGCAAATAAGAGGAGGAACCTTTTTTAATCAAGCCAAGTATACTCAAGACATGCTCAAGAGGTTCAATATGAAAGATTTAAATGGAGCTCCTACTCCCATGGCAACCAAGACTCATCTTGAGCTTAACCCAAATGGTAAAGATGATGAAAAGGTTTATCGATCCATGATTGGTTCCTTGCTTTACCTATGTGCATATAGACCCGATATTGTGTTAAGTGTAGGAGTGTGTGCAAGATATCAAGCGGCTCCTAAAAAAGCCACTTGATGGTAGTCAAAAGAATCTTTCGATATCTGGTTCATACCCCAAACTATGGTGTGTGGTATCTAGGGGCTCAACCTTCTCTCTGTGTGGATACACTGATTCATATTGGGCTGGTGATAAGGATGATAGAAAATCAACCTCTGAGGCTTGCCAATTCCTTGGTAGGTCCTTGGTGTGTTGGTCTTCTAAGAAGCAAAACTATATATCTCTCTCCACCACCGAGGCTGAGTATGTGGCAGCTGCTAGTGCATGCACCCAATTGTTATGGATGAGGCAAACTTTAAAGGAATATGGTGTCCATTGTGACAAAGTGCCTCTTCTATGTGACAATGAAAGTGCTATCAAGATTGCCTATAATCCGGTGGATCATACAAGGACAAAGCATATTGAGATCTATCATTATTTCATTAGAGATCATGTTGCCCAAGGAGATATTGAGCTATCTTATGTGTCAACCAAATACCAACTTGCAGATATATTCATGAAGCCACTTGATGAAGCAAGGTTTTGCTATTTGAGGAATGAGCTAAATATCGTAGATTCAAGAAGTTTGACTTGATCACCTTACATACACACCTATTACTTGATCATTGTATGGTTTAGGTGCAGGCATGGAGATAGGGGAGTGCAGTCCTAATCCATTGGGCTATCCCTCCCCTCCCATAATGCCAAAATTAATAAAATCAATTATCTTAGTATCATTATTTTTGATATGAAAGCTTCATTGATGAGTAGTGGCTATGAACCCAAGGATAATTCTTCGCGGTGGCATGCCTCACACTCTTACATGGTGGCCTCAGCCACCGTGCTCTTTGTCATGAAGAGTTGGTTCTTGGTTCGATTAAATTTGGAGTTTCACTTGATCTTTAAGTTGTTTTACATTGCCTATTTGGTTCTTCACAGTTTGGAATCTAAACCTAAGCCGTTCACTCTCCCCTAAACACTTTCCATCTCTCATATATGTCCTAAATATTGACTCTGGCATTTTTGGTCGAAGAGGGCCAGAGATTCCGGTGTGCAAACACCGGAGTCTCTGGTCTAGGACGGTTTCGGGCAGTGACTTAAGGGAGTCGGGGTTAAAGAGTCACACAGGACTCTATCTTCCATCCCGACTCCCACCCTCACACCCGTCGCCTCCTCCTCCAAAACCACCGCCCAGAGCCCGTTTTGTCACCGGGATCCACCGTGCCGTCGGCCTACTCCACCCTCTCGACCCCTAGGACATTCCCCATAGGTGGAATCACTCCAATGGATAGATCCCGTACCTTTCTTCTCACCATGAAACTAGGGTTCATCCCCTTCATTTATTTTGAGTTTTGTACTGATTTTGCCCACTGGAACCACATGCTTGCGTGCACTCTATCACATTAGCCTCATGTCGTTTCCCGGTCTGCTAGAATCAATCCCAACTTCAGTCTCCTTGTGTAACCCGAAATCTCTAGACCGGAGATTCCGGTTGGTTAGTCCGGAGACTCTGACCCAGGCTAGAGACTCCTGTCCATCTGACCGGAAACTCTGGTCTAGGCCAGAGATTCCGGTGTTGCACACCGGAGACTCCGGTGTTGATTGCCTCTAGCACATCTGGCAAAGTTGTGAGGGTCTTGTTTTTATCTCTAGGAAATATGTGCTTACCTCCATGCTATCCCCCTCTCTCTATATTCATAGGTGGCTCTGGGTCACGTCGTGGTCGCACCCAAGCCAAGTCCAAAAGGGCAGATCCTCAGTTTGATGAGGAAGCCGATCAGTATGTGATCCCGCCATCCAATCGTAGGCAGCAACTCAGAGATGTGGAATACATGAGGATGAACCAAGAGCGCATAGAGGAAGAAAATCGCGCCATGAGGGCCAAGTATGACAATTTACAATCCCTTTCCCATATGACCAAGAAAGAGTACCATGCACTGCGCAAGACAAAATTCTATGAGATGCCAAGGACCAGTGATGACCCTTGCTATTGGAGAAGGGAGCGGAAAGTTTTCATGCAAGATATCTATCTCAAGCTTACCAAGGCCCCTATCTTCCCTCAAAGGTATATGGATCTTGAGTACATGTGTGCCAATGACTACTTTGTACATGTTGTTTGGATTACTGAGAAGCTTGTACTACATGGGCTCATAGAGCTTTGAGAAAACTGCAGCATCCCCCTTGTCCAGCAATTCTATGCAACAGTTGTGTTTGGGACTGATCAAGCAAGGACCATGACTTGGATGACTGGCAATGTCCGCTGCACTGCAAACTTCTTTGACTTTGCTAGGGTGACCAATGATACTTTCTAGGGGGTGTCTCTTCATGTTGGGCACCGTATACATGATGATGCTCTTGGCAAGAACAAGACCAAGTTGGCACCTCTCTATGGCAGCAAGGGTGTCGTCGGTGAGGCCAAGGGCCAAAAGTCTCTCTACAACTTACTATTAAGGATTGTTCTTCACAACATTTCCCCCAGTGCTGGCAATGATGATGCTATTAGATGTGGCCTTGTCAACTTACTCCACCATACTTACATGGTATACTATGTTGGCCCTAATACTCAAGGATATGCTATTGATGTCATAGACTTCATTTTTTAGGAGATGCACCATGTTATTCTCTTCAAAAGGTCTCCTCCATATGTTGCCCTTGTGATGAGGCTGATCAATACTCAAGCCCATGGTTCACCTCTTGCCCTTCCTCCCAGTCTTACAGAGCATGCCTTGGTGTCTATTCAAAAGAAAGGGATAATGGGGTCCAGCTCGTAGGCAGCCACTTGAGAGTGAGGATGATGAGATTTCTGAGGCTGAGAGGGCTCCCACTCCTCCAAGGGGATCTCGGAGGAAGAATGCCTCCAATGTTCCCATGGCTCCTGTCACACATGAGTTTGTTCATGAGAAGGTCAAGAAGGCATCTTTCTAGGAGAAGACATTTTGCTGCATGAATGTGGACATCCGCAAGGGACAGCATGACTCCTACAAGAGCAATCGCAGAATTGAGAAGCTCCTCAAGGAAATCAAGGGTCAAGGAGAAGAAGAAGAGGAAGGGGAGTCTCAATACAATGATGAGCATGGGGCTAAACCATCTATAGAGTCAGATCACACACTCTCCTTTGGTGCCTGGAATGCTATGAATGCCAGCTTGGTTGATTGGCAGACATTCTCAGAGGTCACTTCTAGTTTTGCACCACAGGGCACTTCCTCCTCTCTCCCTCATGGCAAAGGCCCACAGACTTCTGCTACTGATGATGACTATGATGATGATGAGGATGAGAATGATGACGACGGCGATGACTCTGAGTGATCTATTTGGGGTGATAGCGTGGACTTTCCCTTTTCGGTGTTTTGATGCCAAAGGGGGAGAAGATGTCCATTAGGATCATCCAGGATTTGCATGGGTTGGGGTTTGTCGTATATTTATATTTGAACATTTGCTTTCATTTGGTTCTTGTGAGACTTATTTGGTTCATGTGAAACTATCTATGTGTGTGGACATGTATATGCATGTTCCCTTATTGTAATGGTTAAACCTTCCCATGTTTAGTATCTATTACCTGACATTGCATGTATTACATGATTATCTTGATGCACATCATTAGGGGGAGAATAGTTATGTCCCTTATTAAAATTTCCATGCAAAACCTCTTGTTGTCATCGAACACCAAAAAGGGGATATTGAAAGGACATTTATTGTCCTAATCATTTTTGGTGTTCGTTAACAACATGAGGATCATTTTACCGTGTGTTAATGTCTATAGGTCAATCTAATGAAAATAGAAAAGGCCATATCATAGTGGGAAAATCCCTGGATAAAACTGAGGTTTCCAGAAGAATCCACACTAAAGTCTCTGGTGTACAGACACCGGAGTCTCCGGTGTGGTTCGGAGTTTCCCTAAAAGTCCTCGGAGTGGACTCAATATGCTACCCAGGGTCATTCTATGTAGGGGTCCGGAGACAGACTGAATGTGGGCCGGAATCTCTGGTGTGGTTTCTTAGACCAGAGTTTCCGGTGTGAAAACACTAGAGTCTCCGATGTTCCCAAACCGGTGTTCCTGGCAAGTCTCCGAAGTGAGCGACAAGACAAGGGCCAGAACATTCTGATAGGTGGTCCGGAGATGGACCGGAGATGGGCCATAATCTCCGGTGTAGGACGGAGTCTTCGGTCTGTAGACCAGAGTCTCCGGTGTGGAAGTTCCCCAAGAGGCAGAAAACATTCAGCAGTAGTGGATCTTATAAATATAGGACCTCATCTCCTACCTCCAGCTGCTCGTTCTAGAAAAGAAAGACATCACCATTAGAGCCACCAAAACTCCAAGATCTCCTCATCCAACCACCCAAAGTCGTTGATCTTTGGGGAATCGAAGGAAGAGGCCTTGATCTACAGTGTCACCAAGAGAGATCTTCATTTCCCCCTCATTCACTTGAGGGCCCCTTTCTCTAGGGTTTCATTGGAAACCCTAAGCCTTGTTTTGGTGCTTACAAATTTGTCTTTGATTGTTGTGATAGCTTGCTTGGATTCGGGAGCCTCCAATTAAGTTGTGGATGTGTGCCTCGAACTTGTTGTAAGGGTGTTGGCTACCCCCTTGAAGGTTGCCGATATAGTGGAAGCGTGTATCGATCCCTTTGGGTTGAGGTTCATCGGAGAACAAGGGAGGCCTCTCGTGTTGTTGGTGGTTTGATACCACCCCTTCTCCAAACGCATGCGTACTTCCCCTCAAAAGGAAGGAACTCCAGGAAATAATCCTTGTGTCCCCGTGTTCTTCGCTTCGGTTACTTCTATCCTTTTCGCACCTTACTTTATCTAGTTCTTGCTTAGTTAAGTTGTGCTAGTGTGACATATAGGTAAATTCACCATAGTTGCATATCTAAAGAATTTACCTTTGTGTCAAACCCTAATTTGAAAAAGGAGTAAAGTTTTAAGTAGCACCTATTCACCCCCCCCCCTCTAGGTGCCCGTACGATCCTTTCACTAGTGCATTTATGTCGCCGATGATTCTGGTCAAGAAATAGGAGAAGGGGGTCGAGGCAAAGTTGTGGTGGCTGGTGGTCGACTACCGCCACCTGAATGCGCTGACTATTAAGGGGAAGTATCTGGTGCCATTCATTGATGAGTTGCTAGACAAATTGTCGAGGACATGATGGGTCTCTAAGCTTGATTTACGGGCGAGATACCAACAAATCTGTCTGGCACCTAGGGAGGAATTCAAAATAGCCTGTAGATAGACTTGTAGTCCAAGATGTACTCTGTATCGACTCTATATCATAGCCAAATAGGTTTCTCCTGTAAACCCTAGGTTAGATGACTATATAAGCTGAACTAGGGGCCAGCCTTTAGGGCACAACCAATCTCAACTCGCACATGTGATACCGATCCTTGTAATCCCTTGTAAACCTCCGGCTCTACCGATATACTAGATTGCTAGCAGAAGTAGGATCCGACCAACGCAGTCAGATCTGAACCTGCATAAACTAGTGTGCTCACCGTCCTGGATCACCGTGAAGGGTTCCGTAGCAGAAAACAAAAAATTCCCTATGTTGGAACCACCTAATACTGTCCAAGATCTATCTGTGTAGTAATGCGGTAACGGCCGAGCATAGAGAATACATACCCTCATAGACCGCACGTGGTTAACATTCCGAGGGGAACGTGGTTGATGTAGTCGTACTCGTAGCTGACCTCAAGGTACCGAAGCTCCTCACAGATCACCCCTTGCTCCTTCTTCATCGTGCAGCAGCTCCGGCTCACGACATTTAAGCGCCCCAAGTGTTGTGCCTCGTGTCTTCGTACACATCCGGTGTATGATGAGACCTCGGGCTCCCCGATCCCGGTGGGAGTGTGGAAGTTGATATCTGGCTAGGAATCCATGCAGCACAACGGCGTGCTGTAGGTGTGTCGTCTCTTGCATGGATAGTCCTTACTTGGGACCATGCCAACGCGTGGAGACTAGAGAGAGAGAAGGAGGAAGTCAACCAAAGGACTTCTCCAATTATTGGTGTCACTAATCCCACCCATGGGCACCCCTTTATATAGGCGGAGGGGGTGTGCCCTCCCCATTTGGTTAGCCATGTGGGACTATTAGCCAAAAGAAAAACAGGAAAAACAGCCAAAACAGTCGGATGGGCCAAACACCTTTTAGCCCAGCCGTAGTAGTCCTTGGCCAGGTGAGCCAGAGCCTCAACCCGTGGACGAGACCAGCTTGCGAACAGCAGTAGCAGGCGCTGGAACCGGGTAGGCCGGCACGCCCCTAGCGGCCCAGCTCGCCAAGCTATGGCGGTGACTGGTGCTCGGGTGGGCCACCTGCCCCCTGTGGCCCGGGTCGGCCTTGAGGCCTGGCGCGGCCCGCGACCAGCTCGCCCACCTGGTCAGCCTGCCTGCCAGCTCCCTTGACCGCCCGAGTTGGGCCAGGGTTAAGCTGGCCCGGGTGGCGGTCGGTGGCTGCCCTCTGCCCTGTGTGACGGATATTAAATATCGCCCGCGTGGGCTGTTTTCTTTTGCTTTTTCTACAGCTTTTCTCTTAGGCTATTTCCCTCCAGGGATTTGGCCTAATATGAAAGTTGCTTTTATAAATCTTAATTAAAATATTATTTAGAATATATTAATTTATAATTAACATATAATAAATATATATTTAAATTTCCATTTATCCGAAAACACTTTTCTGGTCTTTTCCTTTATTCTTTTCTCCGAACAACTTTGGATCTCTCCATGGAACATTTTCGGCTTTCTCTTTCTGTACTGTGATTCCATCTTATGGATGATCGCTCTCATCATACCCTTAAGTGTATCCCCTCATGGCTCGGGAATGCTCTAGACATGATCTATATAAATGATCAACAGAGGGACCAGGGATGCCCATGTGACCCCTATGCATTCCTGATAACAATGTCGTTTGAACCGGTAAATGTAGCATCCAATTTCCCTTTGTTTCTTGATACGACTTGTCCAAGATCCGATCATTGGTATCACATACCTTGTTCAATCTTGTTATCAACAAGTTCGGTTTTACTTTTTACCGTGATATTACATCCCTATGACCGAGTCACATGTTGCAACATTTATGGATTTAATCTTACCAAGCCGGCCGTATGTAACTTTACATGTCATGTGGGTGAACAAATCCCGGTCGTGTGGTCACATGTCATCTACTGTTCCTATGGAATACCCAACATACACCTTTATTGCCACCGTATTACTAGATGACGTTTGATACAGTCAAAGCACCCTTGGGAAACAGTGAGTAATATGAACTCACGATCTAAGGAAAAGGAGTCTAGATTTTAGCTATTGCAACAATGAACTATATGACTTGATCGTGTCGCAATCCTTCGAGGAATGTTCATCTCATCATTCTCTAATGATATGACCTTGTTGTCAATTGGCATAAATGCCCATGATCTTGAAACCCAGATCATCCTCATGACCAACTAACTAGTATGAATAGAGGCTACTAGGTACTTGGTTATTTCATACCACACCTGTACCAATGTTTCTACTTGATACAGTTATAGCACAATGAACTATTATAAACTAATTAAGATATGACCATAAAAACATGTTTATTATTTGCCTCTAGGGCATATCTCCTTCAGTATCCCACTTTCACTAGAGTACAAATAATCTAGCTCGCATTTTACTGATCATAAACCATATAAAATACGCGTTTATTCATCATGCATTCTTATGGGAAACGTCTTGTCCATGTTCTGTTTTACCAGATCATTATGTCATTTTGCATAATGTCTTCCTAATTTTTACATTCATACCATTATCTCATAATGGGTTGAAGTATTCGTTTAGAGACAAAGTGAGACTTTGTTTCTAGTGTTTATAATGACGATCGTCTTTGTTGGAGATATGCCCAAGAGGCAATAATAAAGTGGTTATTATTATATCTTTATGTTTATGATAAATGTTTACATCCCATGCTATAATTGTATTAACCGGAAACATTAATACTTGTGTGTTTTGTAAACAGAAAAGAGTCCCTAGTAAGCCTCTTGTTAAACTAGCTTGTTGATTAATGGATGATCATGGTTTCCGGATCATGGACATTGGATGTCATTAATAACAAGATCATATCATTAGGAGAATGATGTGATGGACACACACCCATAGTAAGCATAGCATAAGATCAAGTCATTAAGTTCGTTTTGCTATGGGGATTCTAGAAGGTTTCAGAATGTTCCGGAAGGTTCTAGAAGATTTCTTGGAGTTTGCTTGAAAACCAAGAAAGGATCAAGGAATCCTAGTAGGACAAGACAAGGAGTAGTGGGGGAGGAGGACTCCTTCCCCCTTCCCAATCCGCCGGCCAAGGAGGGAGGTGGAGTCCTTGTAGGACTCCACCTCCCATGGCGCCTCCCTCCTTTAAATAGAGGGGTAGAGGCACCACCCCTTTGCCCCCTCCACTCAAAACCCTGGCCGCCGCCTCTCTCCTCCTTCCCTCTGCTCAGGCTTAGGCGAAGCCCTGCAGAATTCTCTACTCCACCACCACCACCACACCGTCGTGCTGCTGGGATTCCGTGGAGAAGATCTACTACCTCCGCTGCTCGCTGGAACGGGGAGAGGAAGGTCTGCTTCGACTCTGCACGTGTGACCGACTGCGGAAGCGCTGCCGGAACGCGGCGCCGGAAGGATCGTCCACACGATCTTGAGATCGGCAAGTGATCGACTACATCAACCCCGAGATCTAATCTCGTAACGCTTTCGGTTCTACGAGGGTTAGTACAGATCTATCTTGTTGCACATGTCTAATAGATTAGATCTTGGCTTTTATCTAGATTAGATCTGGGTTTTGTTCGTTCTTGCGGTAGAAATTTTTTGTTTTCCATGCTACGAACCCATCAGTGGTATCAGAGCCGTGTCTATGCGTAGATCTATTGCACGAGACACAATGGTTTTGTGGGCGTTGGTGCTCGTGCCGTCTTTTGCTTTGTGTACTTTGCATCTTGCAGTATGGTGGGATGAAGCGTCTCGAGCTAACCTTACATGTCATCGCACATGAGACTTGCTCCACAGTTGACGTGCAACTCGTATTGCACAAGTGGCTTTGCGGGTGTCTGTCTCTCCCATCATAGTATAGATCCAATCTACACTTTGCACTTGATAACACCTGTATCAACATTGTGGTTCAGTTTCGTAGGTAAGATCCATTCTTATTCGAAAGCCCCAAACCACGTAAAACATGCAAAGAAAATTAGAGGCGTCTAACTTGTTTTTGCAGGGGTTTTGTGATGTGATATGGCCATCATGTGATTGTGATTATATTTGATGTATGCAATGATCCTTGTTGTAATATGGCAACCGGCAGGAGCCTAATGGTTGTCTTTAATTCTGTTAAGACCTGCATGTCTATTCATCTTGTAATAGCTTTATTCCAAGTAGTTGTAATAGTTGCTAGTGATGATGGACAACCATGAAGCGGCGCCACTGACCTTGACGCAATGCTGGTGATGATGGAGATCATGTCCGTGCTTTGGAGATGGAGATCAAAGGCATAAGAAGAAAGGGCCATATCATATCACACTAATTATGAATTGCCTGTGATGTTAATCCTTTATGCATCTTGTATTGCTTAGATCGCGACGATAGCATTGTAAGATGATCCCTCTCACTAAATATCAAGTAATAAAGTGTCCGTCCTTAGTAGGCACCGTTGCTAAGACTCATCGTTTCGAAGCATCTCGTGATGATCGGGTGTGATAGATTCTACGTGTGCATACGACAGGTGCAAGCCAGATTTGCACATGCGGATACTAAGGTTAACCTTGACGAGCCTAGCATGTACAGACATGGTCTCAGAACACGGAATACCGAAAGGTAAAGCATGAGTCATATGGATGATATGATGAACATGTTGATTGTTCGCCTTTAAAGCTACATCATCTCACGTGATGATCGTACTTGGTATAGTGGATTTGGTTCGTGTAATCACTAAAACAACTCGAGGGAGGTTGTTTTGAGTGAGAGTTCATTTGTAATTTGGATTAGTTAAACTCAATTTATCATAAACACAATCAAAGTGAATTTGCATAGTTTGTTGTAGTCATTGGCATCCGTTCATCACCTTACGCTTAGTTATAGTTGAGATAGTGAAACTATAGAAATTCTGGATATTTGCTTTACGAACTGGTATCGTATTGTTTTGAGTGTCAATCTAAAGTTTAAAAGTCATATTGCAAACTTTCAGCAAACTCCGTTTACTCTGTGAAGTTTAATAAACAGTATTAAATCAAGAGTAACAATTCCAGTGTTAGTATCTAATGTATCATGTTTGCCTCCATGATTCTTCATACTCAAAAGATTGTTTTTAATATCAAGTTTATCTAAGAGCTGAAAGCAATGTTTCAGAAACCATCATATGTGATATCTAAAACAATGTGTTGGTTACAACATGATAGAGTATATGTCCTCATATTTGATGAGAATTTGTGAAGGTTGGAGACGCTAGTCGTCCTAATCCTCCAAAAGGTTTTGGAAAAGAAACATTATACTCGCAATTCACCTTTATAAGCTATAGCAGCTTGATCATGAAAGTTGTCATGATAAGGATGAATAGAAGATGTAAGTAAAATGTTTACTACACTAAAAGATTACTAAAGAATGGAATTTTGAAAGAATGCCCAACATTTTATGAAGGTGATCCACTTCAAAGTGCAAGTCCAAAGGTATTAGTATTTGACTATACACACTTTGTACTATGTGTCATGTGAATGACACCACTATTGATGTTGATAGATTCTTTTAAAAGAAAAAAGAATTGTTGAAAGAGAATCTATAAAATATTTGGTAGAAAAGAAAAGATTGGAGATGTCCAACTTAGGTATATAGAAGATACATGTTATGGCTGTATTCCTTGCTTGTTAAACAATGTAGTTCTGCGGTATTGGATACCGAATTGGTTGGTATGAAGTGTCATACAGGACAACACAATTCATGAACTGCAATGGCCTAAGTAACTAGCAAGAGAATATGTTATGATGCTCATCGAAAACAAACAAAGGGTTGTTGTATTGCTCGTTAACATTAAAGCTTGGCTTCAAGATTTGTTTCAATAATTGTTATTTTGATCAGGTATTATGACGACAAAAGGTTGTTCAAATAATTACTGTATTCCATAATAGATGGATGATATACAAGTCTGGTTGGAGAAATAATGACCATAAAACTAATGCTGAAATGTCTCAAGACAAATAATTGACAGATCACTTGCGAAGTGACATCGCTGTTTAAATTATATTGAAAGGGATACATGAAGAAACTCCGTGTTGATGGATTTTTTTTGAGTCTTTGATTTTGATCAAATGACGCTTGTGATACTTTCCTGGAGATAATTAAAACTCCGTTCGTAGGCCAAAAAGAGGAACGGACGACTAGCTGATTGGAATTTGTACATATTGATGTGTATAGTCCATTATGTGTAGTCGTGAGCGATGGATTTCAACTTCATATGCTTTCTCCGAAGATTTGAGTGAGTATATGTATATACTTACTCAATAAGGGAGAAGTATGAAACATTTGAAAATGTTCAAAGACTTTCAAGATGAAGTGGAAAATCATTGTAACAAGAAAATAAAAAGTTTATGATTGGATCATAAAGAAAGATGTTTGAGTTACAAGTTTAGCAAAACACCTAAGATTTGAGGAATCGTTCCATGGATTTGCATTTCCCAAAACACCATAGGAGTATGGAGTGTTCGAGATATGTAATGAAACCTTGTTTGACATGGTAAGATCAAAGGTGTCATTTATAAAACTGCCATTATATTTTAAAGATTAAAGCTTTAGTGACTACCGCTTTTACACTGAAAAGAGCTCCATCGTGATCCGTTGAAATGACACCATATAAGTCATGGTTTGGGATAAAACCCAGGTTGTCCTTTCTTAAATTTTTGGTATGCTAGGCATAAGTAAAGTGTTTACATCCAAAGTCGGATGAGCATGTCTCTGTAGGTTATTTCGAATAACCATTGGGAATTCCTCCATAACACCGAAGACAAAAGTGTTTGTCGCTTAGAATGTCGAGTTTCTTGAGAAGGAATTTTGGTGAAAAGTTAAGTGGGAGGACAATAGAACTTTGACAAGGTTGTTGAACCTTGGCTAATATGTGCTGAGTTGCGCAGCATCGGAAAGTGTCCCGGTGGCAGCAACAATGCTCATGGCTCACGTGCCTCAAAGGTTGTGGTCACGGAGATCTAAGTTACTATTGAACCAAGTAGGTCGGGTAAGTAATCAAATGCCAAGATTTGAGAGTTAAATCATTGTTGTTTGACAATGATGAACCGACTACATGCAAAGAAGCAATGATGGGCCCTGACTTTGTTAAGTGGCTTGAAGCCATAAAATCCGTGATAATTCCATACACGAGAAATCAAGCTTTGAATTTGAAAGACCCTCTGGAAAGGTGCAAGACCTTACAGTCGTATATGGATCTATAAAGAAATAGACATGGATGTTTCACATCTATGAAATAGTCGACATGTCGGAAAGAGTTTACGACAATGTTCAAGGAATTGACTATGATAAGATTTGATCTTTCATAGCGATATTTAGTCTAGACGGATTAATGTAGCGACCACTACATATATTTTGGTATATGGTAGTTGAACAAACAAAACAAGTTCTTCTAATAGAATGGTTACCTAGGATGTGTCCATGACACGATCCAAAGGGTTTTGTTTATTCAAAGGATGCTAAAAGAGTATGCAAAACTTCAATGGTTGAAGTGAGCATCGTGGAGTTGGAATCTTCACCGTGATGAAACCGTTAAAAGGTTTAATTTCATCAGAGACGATGAAGATGCTTGCATTTTTGCAAGAAATTAAGTGGGAGCTCTAAGACATATTTCTAATACATTATGTGAAAGACATATTGTTGATTAGAAATGATGTATCTTTTATTGACACGGGTTAAGAATTTCATTTCGATGAAAGACTTAGGCATAACCCAAGAATTAGGCATCAATGTCTATATGGATAGATTGAGGCGCTAATATGGTTTTGCCAAATGTACATAGATAAGATGTTGAATGAGTTCAATATGGAAACAACAAGAAAGGTTCTTGACGCACGGAAAGGACTGAATCAAGATTCAAGTGTGTTGACACGAGACTCAAGTGTTTTGACACTTGGTGAAATCACAAGAATATTTTGATCAATCGTTCTTTGAGATGTACACATCCAGATATGTCCTATGCTCTAAATGTTATGAGCATATACCAGAATGACTCATAAGATGATCATTGGACAATAGTAGGGATATTCCTATGATCTTTGGAAGAACTAAGAATATATTATTTATATAGTGGTGACAAATAGTTCATTGTAAATTGTTGCATTGATACTAGTTTTGTCACAAATTAAGTTTATCTCAATTTAAACTATGGGTGGCACAATGTAATGGAAAGGAAGTTCCATAACGGATTTGGTTGAGTACCAAAGTTAAAACATTGTGACAGATACTACAACAAAAGGCTAAGTATATGACTGCTATTGTAGCAGCAAATGAGGGCATTTGCGTCAAGTAGTTTGTTATCAAACTAGGTGTGGTTCATAGCGGGATAATACTATGAAGATACATTGTATGACAATTGTATCAACATGATTTAATCCCAAGGAACTAAAGGTCTCACCAAAGGACCAAAATTATACAATGCCATCTCATTGGAGAATGAGTAATGCGTAGAGACGCAAGGACATGCAAATACACACGGACCTGGAAGTGTCAGATCCGAAGATTATGTTTACCACTAGCAATAGTGTCTATACAACACCAGAAAGCCATAGGTGTTGAATGCACAAGTTTTTAACTAGATTATTGACTCTAGTGCAAGTGGGAGACTGTTGGAGATATGCCCAAGAGGCAATAATAAAGTGGTTATTATTATATCTTTATGTTTATGATAAATGTTTACATCCCATGCTATAATTGTATTAACCAGAAACATTAATACTTGTGTGTTTTGTAAACATAAAAGAGTCCCTAGTAAGCCTCTTGTTAAACTAGCTTGTTGATTAATGGATGATCATGGTTTCCTGATCATGGACATTGGATGTCATTAATAACAAGATCATATCATTAGGAGAATGATGTGATGGACACACACCCATAGTAAGCATAGCATAAGATCAAATCATTAAGTTCATTTTGCTATAAGCTTTCAAATGCATAGTAACCTAATCCTTCGACCATGAGGTTATGTTAATCACCATCACCGGATGGGTACTTTGATGACATCAAACACCGCTTCGTAACTGGTGGTTATAAAGGTGTCATTGGGTATTCTGAAAGTATGTGTTGAAGCGCATGAACCAAGATTGGGATTTGTCCATCCATATGACGGATAGATATGCTCTGGGCCCTCTCGGTGGAATGTCATCTAGTTAGCTTGCAAGCATGTGACTAGGTCACAAGGGATGACATATCACGGAACGAGTAAAGAGTACTTATCAGTAACGAGGTAGAACTAGGTATGGAGATACCGACGATCAAACCTCGGATAAGTAGAATATCGCGTGACAAAGGGAATTGGTTTCGTATGTTAATGGTTCTATCGATCACGAAGTCGTCGTTGAGTATGTGGGAGCCATTATGGATCTCCAGATCCCGCTGATGGTTATTGATCGAAGAGGTGTCTTCATCATGTCTGCATATTCACGAACCGTAGGGTGACACACTTAAGGTTCGAAGTTGTTTTAAGTAGATATGGAATGTGCATTGGAGACCGAATGTTGTTCGGAGTCTCGGATTGGATCCGGGACATCATGAGGAGATCCGGAATTGTCCGGAGAATAAGATTCATATATTGGGGATCATTTTCTAAGTTAGGAAATGTTCCGGAGTATTTGTATGGGGATTCTAGAAGGTTTCGGAATGTTCCGGAAGGTTCTAGAAGATTTCTTGGAGTTTGCTTGAAAACCAAGAAAGGATCAAGGAATCCTTGTAGGACAAGACAAGGAGTAGTGGGGGAGGAGGACTCCTTCCCCCTTCCCAATCCGCCGGCCAAGGAGGGAGGGGAGTCCTACAAGGACTCCACCTCCCATGGTGCCTCCCTCCTTTAAATAGAGGGGTAGAGGCGCCACCCCTTTGCCCCCTCCACTCAAAACCCTGGCCGCCGCCTCTCTCCTCCTCCTTCCCTCTGCTCAGGCTTAGGCGAAGCCCTATAGAATTCTCTACTCCACCACCACCACCACACCGTCGTGCTGCTGGGATTCCGTGGAGAAGATCTACTACCTCCGCTGCTCGCTGGAACAGGGAGAGGAAGGTCTGCTTCGACTCCGCACGTGTGACCGACTGCGGAAGCGCTGCCGGAACGCGGTGCCGGAAGGATCGTCCACACGATCTTGAGATCGGCAAGTGATCGACTACATCAACCCCGAGATCTAATCTCGTAACGCTTTCGGTTCTATGAGGGTTAGTACAGATCTATCTCGTTGCACATGTCTAATAGATTAGATCTTGGCTTTTATCTAGATTAGATCTGGGTTTTGTTCGTTCTTGCAGTAGAAATTTTTTGTTTTCCATGCTACGAACCCATCAGTCTTCACTGTTGTCATCTAAACTTCGAAACACACTTTGCAATCCTTTGTGTATGTATGTCAGTTATGGTAGCAGAACGAGGCCGGTTTTCAGGAGCCTATACTGACTTTAGATCAACCTCAAGGGCTTTCTCATGGGCACTGTGCCCTGGGACACATCATTCTATGTTAAAGACGAACTAGTCCTGCCATAACAATATACATCACATCATATGGAGCCTTTATACTTCTATATATATGTAGATCCTAGTTCATGAAATGCAACTATGCCACTTACTTTGCTTCTTTCCATTTAAGTACAAACTTAATTCTGATTTAGTGATCAACTCAGGAATCACTTCAAGACATGTTCTTACAGCTAAGAGTTTGTCCTTCCAACCAGATCCTCGGGTCACATTTTGTCGAGTATACAATATGGTTGTATGGAAGAACCTATGACTGAGGCATAGGAGATGCAACGCATGTCTTTCTTTCTTTCTTTTAACCATAGTTGCAATACTAACTCAATTTCATATAGTAAGAACTTCGTTCTTACCTTCCAATATGAACTTCTACAGAATCTTGCTTAGGACATTCTGAACATCTTTCAGAATCAAGTCCAGGAAGCATTCGACATTTCATTTTTATTAAACTCACCAATCTATCTCGATAGATCTCATTGTTTAATAAATTCAACTTCATCCTTATTTATCTACTTAAATGTTATTAACACCAATCGCATCATTCACATATGTCATCCACATATCCTAGAATGGTTTCATGCTCCCACTCAAATATTGCATCCATATTTGAGATCCAGGTATTTCACTTAGATCCCACTCAAAATATGTCAGCTACATATTATGATTTAGCCAAGTTGATTTGCTCCCACTCAAATCCAGGTTCTCTCGGTAATCTTGTACTTTCCAAAATTCTTTGATTACCATCAAATCGAGAATTCCACTAACGAGATTTAAATGACCATTCATTTCTCGCACTTAGGTCCATCACGCTTCTTTGTATTCTGTAGGTATGTTTTGTTCAAAACATGATAAGTGAATCAACAATATAATTCCACAAACTTGTAGAATATATAGTTGAATCCTATTTCCTTTAGTAAAAGTATTCGTTGAAACTTTATGATCATTATCATTAGTTTCTCCTCTATTTGTAGAGTTCGGTTTCATGAAACAAATTTCGCTGCGCCACTCAACAATTCGAAGGTAAGGTCAAATACCTTGTTTTTGATCTTTTACTTTCTTCCACATGTATCTTCATTAAGAGACGTCAACTTTGGACAATAGCAGGTTTGCCCCTTTGGGGAAGATCCATTCATAGCTTCCTAAGAATGCTCTACAAAGACTTGTTTATTCGCCATGACTTCGACTTATCGAAATCTCCAGAAACTCGAACGTGCCAAAACTATTATAGTGTTGTTTCCATGAATCTTTAGATGTTCCTTTATATTTTAAATGAGTTTTTGCTTATTTTGATCACTAACTCTAAACGATAACTATATCCCTGATAAGAGATAATATAATGCCATATGTATATAATACATAAATGATTATGATGTTTAGACATTTCAATACACTTTCAATTTGTCGAATTGTCATAATTTGTAAAACATCTTTCACAAGTCCCTTTTATGCTAAACTTAACTTGAATACTTCAGTCATGTCGATCAAATCGAAGAGACTTGTTAATTCAATATCCTCCTTTGTTGTGAACTCATTTGAACAATTCAAACCGTTTCAAACTTATGTTTCATTAAGTAAATACGCTTATTCACTTAAGTCTACAATTAACTGATGATTTCCACTACTTGATGAAAATATGATACATCACTATGTATAAAGTTCAACATTTCTTCGCATATCACCGTTTTACCAGAATGCGGAGTTTTAGTCATTTTGCCCAACGAGGCATGGTTTTGCAAAGTCTCTAGATTAAGCATCTAGGACCCTGATCTTCATGAAGAACATGCAGTAACCAAAATGACTTAAACTATAGTGTTATGTCATCATTGAACTTTGGATATCTTTTAGCATTCTAATCCTTTATAAATGTTTAAACTATTATCATTAACATAGTGATGAGAATAACTCATTTATAATCGTAATGTGACCATAACGGTATTATTCATAAGAATAGTACAACTGTCTTGTGACTCGTTCATATGAATAACCGTCTCGCCTAAAGCAACACACACAAACAAGGATTACAAAATTACATTCATGTCCACTAATCCAAATGGTAAACCATGAGGAAAGGGATGATATCGCTCATTAACTGTTTTGCTTGCCGTCATCAAGCCACATTGCCTCAAATCCAGCAATTCTCAAGCAGATCATCATGTTTTCATAAAGCAGGACAAGTATCAAATACTTTGCAAACTGCAACGGGTTTTGCCAGAACCACATTTATAATTCGTATATCTCACATATACCCTTTTCATCCATGACCTCCATTTGCAATCAAGCCCTTCTAAGAGTTCTCAACTCTAATGCAAGATCGCTAAGTGATTTTCCAAATATTCTCTTTTCATCCATGATGGAGGAAAGCTCATCCAACGGCTCATACTTTATGTGCCAGATTTTGCATAATACAAAATGTAGTCCAACTCTTCATCGAATGGAGAATGGCTTATTGGATGATAATGGGAAAACACAAACTTTGCGGAGTCATCGGATTATCTCCTAATGGTTATTGTATCAAGAAGAGAAGATCACCTTTTATGAGGATATCCCTCAAGCGTGGGTATTAATCAATGAAGTTGGACCCTTTTGCTAAGTTCCATAGCAAACAACAAATTTCCCATGGTCGCAAAGGACCTCAATGGGATAGGCCATGATCTACTAAGATATTTGCAAACAGACATCTAGACTAAGTTTATAATATGAGTTCAATTTATAATTGATCTCCCACTAAAATTGTCATCCCCTAGACGATTTTAGTGATCACATGATCCCAATCCTCTGCACCTCCCCCAATCGTCACGACCATCAGTGCAGCCTCAAAGTTAGACACTCCCTAATGCAAATCACATCATCCATGTGACTCATGCTCGATCTTTCGATCTCTTGTGTTTTGAGGCCATGTCTACGCATGCTAGGCTCGCCAAATCTAACTTGTGTGTATTCGTTGTGCAACATGGCTTACACCCACTTTATGTGAACATATATATGTCTAGCCTGCGATCGTCATGGCTAGCTTCATAACGAAGAACTTTCTTGGTGGTGCACACACAAGGGGAACACGATCATTGGAATTAAATAGGGATTATCTTATTTGCTACCGTTGAGTATCTAATACTAGCACACAATAAGATGTAAACTAGGTATCACCATGATATGTATATTGTGATATGATATGGTCCTTCTTCTTGCGCCTTGATCTCCATCGAGCGCTCCGGCATGATCTTCATCTTTCCCTTGGTTTGACGCCAAGTCCACGATGCCACCACCAGGTCGTCCATCGGAACGATGACTATTACTATACTACTTAGTAACAGAAAAGTAAACTACTTTACCTTTGTAACGACTAATACCATATAATACACATGCCTTCCTGTAAAACAAAGTTAGACGCCTCTACTTTATCTTTTGCAAGTTTTACGTGGTTGTTAGGGCTTTCGCAATAGAACGGTTTCTAAACTACAAACTTTCCAACCACAACATGGATCCAACAGTTGTCTCTACTACACCCCTTTCAGGGCCTTCCGTTGTAAATGTTATGTTAACTATTGAATGAGTGATAGACACCCGCTAGCCACTTATATGGTACAAGCTGTATGTTGAGCATGGAACCAGTCTCATGTATGAAAACTCGTAAGGTCGGTTGAGACCGCTTCATCAAATAATACCGCGATATAAACAAGTACACGTTAGAGGGTAATAACTAAGGAATCAATTCCCGCACAATACTTGTGCGTACTAGCCAAACAGCACTCCTACGCATAGATCGGCTCTAATACCACTGAAGGGTTCCGCAGCAGAAAACAAATTTTTTTCTACATTGGAACCGCCTAATACTGCCCAAGATCTATCTATGTAGTAATGCGGTAATAGCCGAGCATAGAGAATACATACCCTTGTAGACCGTACGTGGATAACATTCTGAGGGGAACGTGGTTGATGTAGTCGTACTCGTAGCCGACCTCAAGACCCCTAAGCTCCTCGCAGGTCACCCCTTGGTCCTTCTTCATCATGCAACAGCTCCGGCTCACGACATTTAAGCATCCCAAGTGTTGCGCCTCGTGTATTCGTACACATCTGGTGTACGATGAGACCTCCGGCTCCCCGATCCCACTGGGAGTGCGGAAGTTGATATCCGGCTAGGAATCCTTGCAGCGCAACAATGTGACGCACGTGTGTCGTGTCTTGCACGGAGAGTCCTTACTTGGGACAGTGCCAATACATGGATACTAGAGAGAGAAGGAGGAAGTCAACCAAAGGACTTCTCCAATTATTGGTGTCACTAATCCCACCCATGGGCACCCCTTTATACAGGTGGAGGGGGTGTGCCCTCCCCATTAGGTTAGCCATTAGGGACTATTAGCCAAAATAAAAATAGGAAAAACAGCCAAAACAGTCGGATGGGCCAAACACCTTTTAGCCTAGCCGCATCAGTCCTTGGCCGGGTGGGCCAGAGCCTCAACCCGTGGCCCCAAGCAGCTTGCGAACAGCAGCAGCAAGCGCTAGCACTGGGTGGGTCGGCGCGCCCCTGGTGGCCCATCTCGCCAAGCTATGGTAGTGGCTGGTGCCGGGGTGGGTCGCCTGCCCCCTGTGGCCCGAGTAGGCCTCGTGCCTGGCCAGCTCGCCCGCCCGATCAGCCTGCCCGCCAGCTCCTCTGACTGCCCGAGTTGGTCCGAGGTTGAGCTGGCCTGTGGCGGCAGATGGTGGCTGCCCTCTGCCCTGCGCGGTGGTTATTAAATACCGCCCGCGTGGGCTATTTTCTTTTGCTTCTTCTGCAGCTTTTCTCTTAGGCTATTTTCCTCCAGGGATTTGGCCTAATATGAAATTGCTTTTATAAATCTTAATTCAAATTTTATTTAGAATATATTAATTCATAATTAACAATGTATATTTAAATTCCCATTATCCGAAAACACTTTTCTGTTCTTTTCCTTTATTCTTTTCTCCAAACAACTTCGGATCTCTCCGCGAAACATTTGCGGCTTTATTTTTATCTATTGTGATTCCATCTTACGGATGATCGCTCTCATCGTACCCTTAAGTGTATCCCCTCATGGCTCGGGAATGCTTTAGACATGATCTATATCAATGGTCAACAGAGGGACCAGGGATGCCCATGTGACCCCTATGCATTCCTAATGACAATGCCGTTTGAACCGATAAATGTAGAATACAATTTCCCTTTGTTTCTTGATATGACTTGTCCGAGATCCGATCATTGGTATCACATACCTTGTTTAATCTCGTTATCAACAAGTTCTATTTTACTTGTTACCATGATATTACATCCCCGTGACCGAGTCACATGTTGTAACATTTATGGATGTAATCTCACCAAGTCGGCCGTATGTATCTTTACCTGTCATGTGGGTGAACAAATCCCGGTCTTGTGGTCACATGTCAGCTACTATACCTTTGGAATACCCAACATACACCTTTATTGCCACTGTATTACCAGATGATGTTTGATGCAATCAAAGCAGCCTCGGGAAACAGTGAGTAATATGAACTCACAGTCTAAGGAAAAGGAGTCTAGATTTTAGTTGTTGCAACAATGAACTATATGACTTAATCATGTCGCAATCCTTCGAGGAATGTCCATAACATCATTCTCCAATGATATGACCTCGTTGTTAATTGGCATAAATGCCCATGATCTTGAAACCTAAATCATCCTCATGACGAACAAACTAGTATGAATAGAGGCTACTAGGGATTTGGTTGTTTCATACCACACCTGTACCAATGTTCCTACTTGATACAATTATAGCACAATATGAAACTATTATAAACTAATTGAGATATGACAATAAAAACATGTTTATTATTTGCCTCTAGGGCATATCTCCTTCACACAGTACATCCTACACCCCACCTTTTCCCACTCCTTGAGGTCCCCTTCATGAAGTACTTATCTTCTATGCGATGATAGGATGGCCAGTTGACGACCTCGAAGTCAAGACTCTTGCACCTAAAGTTATCCTCCTTGCCGAAGATTACGTCGAGGTAGATTTTTCCCAAAGGTTAGATGGGCTTACCGGGAAATATGTTGTGGAAGGTTGTCTCGGATGGATCGAGTCTTGTTAGGTTGATGTTCATGGCTCGCAGGGTGCTAGCAAAGATGAAGTTGATACCAATACAACCGTCCATGAACACATTGCTCATCTAGAAGCCGCGGATTTGTGCCTCGAGCACGAGGGCGACGTGACTTGGTCATGTGACCTAACGCGGGTGGTGAACTCAATCATAGGTGATGCAGGACTCCGAACCGTTGAGGTACTCGTGGATTGCAGGTGGTGATGATACGACCATGCTCACTTGGTGGGTGATTATCTTCTGGGCCCTATTGGAGGGGCGCCCTTCTAGATCATGCTCATGTTTTTGAGCGGTCAGGGGTACTGGTCACCCCCGTTGTTGTGAGCCTCCGCTACCACGGGCGGCGGTGGTGCGTTGGCTAGGAGGGGTGGTGGTGGAGGTGCTCCGTATGCTACGAGACTTGGGGCTATACTGTAGCCTTGACTTGTTGCCTCGTGTTGTAGCTAGGCATATGCATCCTGGAGTTTCTGGAACTCGTGGCAATCCTTCAGGAGATGGCTGGACTTGTGCTTGCCATCTTTGTTGTCGATGTAAAAGTGGATGTTGCATGGTCCTGTCAGCCGCTGCATCAAGAATGGCCCTTCCTCGCGGGTGCGGTGCTACCACACCTAGGTCGGTTTTTGGCGTTCCTATCGTCACGGTAAGAGCTATTGCGGTAACCGCCACCAAAATTGCCAGCATTGCTCTTGTCGGCGTAGCCAGCATCGACCATGTCGACTCCATCGTGGTCCTCATAGCCACACATTCTATGCTTTCCTCGATGGTCGCGTCTACGACCTTGGTCGTCCTCATCACCCGAACGCGCACGGCTATTGTGGAGAGAGTCCTCACCATTTGCCCAACGATTAGCGATATCCATGAGGTGACCGATGGTGCTTGGCTTCGTGCGGCCAATATCTTCCTTGAGTTGGCACCAGCGAACGCCACCATTGAACACTTCGATTTCCCGCTCCTCAGAGATGTCCTCAGCAGAGTTTTGGATGATGGACCAACATTGTATGTACAAGCAGAGGGATTCGCCAGATCACTGAGTGCACACCCTCAACTCTTCAATGGCTTGCGGAGTTTTGGGCACGATGTTGCCCCGCAAATCCACTAACATGAACGAGAAGTCAAGGTTTTGACTGGCTTTATGCCTTGATTCTTCGTCCATCAGGTGCATTCAAGGGAACCTTTTGTGCACCCCAACGTGATGGTTCCCCTTTGAAGAGGACCCGCTGATAGAAGAGAGTTTCGCTTGCTAAGCGTTAGATTCGTCGACGAGTCGCATGTGTTCTTCGATTTGAGCAATCAGCCCCTGTTGGTGATGGAACTCCTTGTCCAAGTACTAGTGGTAGATGATGAGTTCATATTTGCATCATGTTTTATATTATTATTTTGCATTGTAGTTGTAGGATCTTGGAATTTTACGGTGTTCGCACGCACATTTTATGTCTATTTTCATCAGGATCAGGACAGATGATGGATACAATGGACACAATTCTTGGAGCAGTTGTATTGGGGAGAAAAGGAGTCAAAAACAACGTAAATCGCTTATTTGGGAAATATCAATAACACCAAAAGAAAACCCGAAGCGATCGAGGCATACAGATGGTTTAGCGACCAACTATACAGCGGGAATTAAATTCCGGCCATATAGTTCCACCGTATAGTTGGTGACGCCACTGCCTCCTCAAATAGTTTCACCCCGTGCAACTGGATCAGAGAGACGACATACAGAACAACCATAAATCGCTGAAACCTCACCTCCGGAAGGCATCTGGAGGGGAACTCGTCCATCAGAGATCCATCTTCGCCCTGCGCAGTTCCAGGAGGCTAAGGCACCCATCTTCATCATCAACCGCTGCATCACCACCATCTCCATCCATCCCATCTACATCTTATCTAGATCTTGTTGTAATTTCCGTACTTGTTGTGGATTTATACAAGTACTATTTCATATGTGATAGATTCCATTATTATTGCCATGATGTTGATTATCTCCATGTCTGAGTAGATCATTAGTTCTTAGGGAGATGAAGAAACCCTAGTATGAGGTTGAAATAAGATAATGTTTATTATGATATCCATCGCTGTGACCATGTGTTAGATTGTCTTCATCTTGACGTTGGGAGAAGTCGACCTCTCAATATTTGCCTCTTGTGGGGACTTGATGGAGGGAACTACTTGTTGGTAGACAAAGGTGTGTTAGCACTAACAATGACTATAAAGCTATTAGCACCCCTTACGTATCAACTTGGGAACCGAGGAAACTCATGAAAAACTATCCATGCCATGGGATACGTCCTATAGGATTAAGTCCTTTAATAGCACAATAATTCGATTGATGTCGATTGCTGACTGATGTGGTTATGAGGATGATATGAGCAGTGGTTGCTGCCTATTTGTCCAAATACGGAGTTCCTCTCACACATACACAATTGAGAATGTTCATGATAATAATCTTTACCTTAGTTCTTTATAATGCTAGAGGTGTATTCGCTACTCCCTGAGAATGCCTTTTCCCCTATTGTAGTTCCAATCTCTTTTACATATGCGATACTTAATTTCTGTGTTCAGTTGTTTTACTTTACTTATTGTTCTCTTATACCAAAAACCACCAAAACACCTTTTTACACAATACTCGCATTTTATCTTGTTACTTAGAACTTTATTTAGCATTTCTATTGTAGTATTTAATTCAATAGTTATTAGACTTCAGACTCCTGCTCCATGTGGGATCGATATCTTTATTTTGAAACTAGCTACAAACAATATGTGCACTTGTAGTCATCAAGTTATTTTCTGGCGCCGTTGCTGGGGAGCTAAGTGATGTAGGTCTTTTAGTTTTTGCTTATTTATTTTTCTCTTGCTAAGTTTTGTTTTGAATTACAGGTTTCCACCAACATGATGGAGTTTGAGCATATGGCTAGTGCTAACCCACTCAGCCACTTTGGAAGCCTTATGATATTAAAAGAGACAACTCCAACGAGAAGACAAGGGGGTTTGAAATAAATCCTCTACTACTTGGTATTCTACACAAGAAGCAATTTACTAGAGATGATGAAGATCCTGATCCATATGAGCATATTGCATGTTTTAAAGATATATGTGGCGCTTTCCAATTACCAAGATATACTGTTAATGAGGTAAGGGTAAAACATTTTAGTCAGACTTTGACTAGTACAACTCTCTCATGGTATAGATCTCTACCCCTAGAAGCCACTACTACTTGGGATAATTTAGCCTGTTAGTTTCTAGCAAAATATTATCCATTATCAAAATCTTTTGGGATCAGGCATCTATATAATGACTTGGAGGAACCGTCCTAATGAAGGACTAGTAAGAGCTTATATCAGATTTAAAGATTTACTTAATCAATGTCCTCATCATGATTTGCCTGAATGGTATTAATTTCATATCTTTTATGGTGGTTTAATTGAACCTAATAAAAGTGAACTAGACTCTTGCGTGAGAGGAGCCTTTATGAATCTTCCTATAACTAAAGCTTGGGCTTTACTTAATAGAATTTGCAATCATAGAGTTTCATGGAATTTTGGTCTAGGAAGCGATGGATGCATAGAAATAGATTATGATTGTATTCATGACTATAATAAACAAGGCCATGTTAACGAATTATCTAAAGAACTTTATTTGGATT
Organism: Avena sativa; assembly: GCA_916181665.1. NCBI lineage: Eukaryota > Viridiplantae > Streptophyta > Magnoliopsida > Poales > Poaceae > Avena > Avena sativa. The sequence goes on from OV702290.1 coordinate 428,142,210, forward strand.
CAGATCTTGTGTTGCATGTTGTTAAAGCTAACACATCAAAGATCCAAAAGAGGGTTTGGTCAAGTATGATCCACCACCCGAACCTAAGAAGAAAATAGAAGTTAAAGCAACACTGGCCTCCCTAGAACCAATATATGAGATACCTTTCTCTAAAACTGAACAAAAGCATATTTTTGAATATGAACAGGTCAAAGCAGTACAGGAGAAGAAGGAAGAGGAAAATATGCCAGAAGTTGAGGAACATTTAGAAGAAACCAAAGATGAAGAGGTAACCAAGGAAGCAATTATGGCTATGTATGCACATTGTAACATAGTTGAACTTGATAAAGAGACTTCCGTATTGGTTGAAGGTAAAATAAAGGTAAAAGATATGGGTAAGCCTATTCTTTCTTGCATATTTAAAGAAACCTTGCATTATGGTTTGTGCGATCTTGGCACCAAATTTAATGTTCTATCTTATGATTTCTATTTAGAAATAAAAGAAGAAATAGAACCGGCTACAATTGAAATACTGATATGACAATCATGTTAGCCAATAAAACTCTTAGAATTCCAATGGTAGTAGTTGAAGATGCAACTATCACAATTTGTAATAAAAACTTTCCTATCGATTTTGTAGTTGTTGATATGCCAGCTGAAACTCTTTGCCAAATTATATTTGGAAGAAACTTTTTGAGTGATGTAGGTGCCAAAGTTGATTTCAAAAAGGAGATTGTGTCTCTTAAGCTTGGGGAAGCGGAAAAATAATTCCACTTTTCCAAATTTAAAGACAGACCTCTACAAATACAAGAAGAAGATAAAGAGAAAACTATTGAGGAAATGGTAGCTCTCTTCTTTAGTGATCAAAAATAAGAAATAAATGGAGACTTAAATTATGAAGAAATAGTTATGGAGGACAAGTCCCTAGAAGAATTAGAAGGTGAATTCGATTCAAATTGAAGACTCTACCAGATAATCTTAAATACAGATTTTTAGATGATACAAATAAATTTCCTGTTATTGTTAGTGCTAAACTTTCAGGAGATGAAGAAAAAGAACTCATGAAAATACTTAAGGAGCATCGCAAGGCCTTTTGGTACTCAATGGATGATTTGAAGGGCATTAGTCCCATGATAACCGTCCGTCGAATATTCATGGAGGAAGGTGCTAAACTAGTTGCGGAATTTAATAGACGACTGAAGCCCGAAATGAAGGAAGTGGTAAGAAAAGAAATAGTATGCCTATTGGATGCAGGTATAATATATCATGTAAAAGAAAGTGAATGGGTAAGTCATGTTCATTGTGTCCCTAAGAAGGGTGGTTTTACTATCGTTCCTAACGAAAACAATGAGTTGATACCTACTAGAACTATTATTGGACATAGGATGTGTATAGATTTCAGGAAATTGAATAAAGAAACTAGGAAATATCACTATCCTTTACCGTTCATAGAACAAACTTTAGAGAGGTTAGCAAACCACACTCATTTTTTGCTACTTGGACGGATACTCTGGTTTTTCTCAAATAGTTGTTCATCCTGATGACCAACTTAAAACAACTTTCATTAGCCCTTATGGTTTACATGCTTACCGTCATATGCCTTTTGGTTTATGTAATGCTCTAGCTACTTTTCAAAGATGCATGACTGCTATTTTTGTGGATTTTATAGAACTGATAATGGAAGTATTTATGGATGACTTTTCTGTCTAAGGAACATCTTTTACTAGTTGCTTGGATAATCTCAAAAGAGTTTTGATGCGTTGCGAAGAAACCAATCTTGTTCTAAACTGGGAGAAGTGTCATTTTATGGTCAAAGAAGGTATAGTCCTTGGACATAAAGTATCAGCTAAGGGAATTGAAGTGGATAGAGCTAAGGTTGAGGCCATAGAGAGAATGCCACAACCTAGGGATATAAAAGGTATAAGAAGTTTCCTTGGTCATGTAGGTTTTTATAGAAGGTTCATTAGGAATTTCTCTGGAATATCTAAACCTTTGACTAACCTTCTGCAAAAGGGAGTAAGATTTAATTTTGATGATAAATGTCTTGTAGCCTTTGATAAACTTAAATATTCTTTATCCCATGCTCCTATCATTAAACCACCTACCTGGGGTATGACTTTTGACTTAATATGTGAAGCTAGTGATGATGCTATAGGAGTAACTCTAGGACAACATATAGGTCGCAGATTTAATATTATACATCATGCTAGTAGAACTCTTAATAGTGCTCAAAAGAATTATCCTAAGAAAGAGAGGGAACTTTTTGCTGTATTTTTCTCTTGCGATAAATTTCGTTCTTATATTGTTTATGCAAAAGTAAGAGTTCATACGGATCATGATGGTTCAAAAGAACTCTTCGAGAGGAAAAATCATAAGCCAAGACTGATCCATTGGATCCTTTTACCTCAAGAATTTGAGTTATAGATTATGCAGAGGCAAGAAATAAAGATGTTGGATGCAATGTCCATATTCGCCCAGCAAGACACCAATCTTATTGAGAGGAACTTTAGTCCTGGTGATTTTCATCTACGAGAATTATTAAATGAACTAAGGTCAATTCCACCAAAAGAGAAGAAGTCTTTGTTGTTGAAGGAGCTTGTCATCCCCAAATAAGTAAATGGTAAGTGCAAGGTAAGTGTTCTTACTCAAAATAAGTGACTTGTTTTCACAAATCTTACTCATAATTTTTTTCCTTTGAATTCCTCGTATTTTTCTGAAGTTTCTGAAGGTTTTTACCAACTATACGGTCGCAACTATATGACCAGAGAAAAATCTCCAGCCATATAGTTGGTCGTTAAACCTTCTGTATCTTCTTTGCGAAATTGTTTGTTGTCTAGATCTATACGGTCGCAACTATACGACCGGGGAAAGTCCTCTCACTGTATAGTTGGTCGTTAAACTCTCAGACATTTTCGATTTTCGATGTCTGGATCTATACGGTCGCAACTATACGGCTGGAGAAAATCCTCCCACCGCATAGTTGGTCGTTAAACTCTTAGACATTTTTCAATTTCCTTTTATTTTCTGATATTGAGTAAAAAACGGTTTTGTAGGTTCCGAGTCGGTAACTTAATCGATCTGAACTCGAGATATTTGGAAATATCTGCCTGGAACCAACTACACAGCCGGAGCTATACGGGACGCACCCGTATAGTTGGTCGTTATGCGGCAGGACTCCTCCAAATCCGTGATTTCTTTCCCTATTTCATTAAGATTCTTTTCTTGGGCGAGAATTTGGTGTTTCTCGTGAGTTTTACCGACCTCTGACCCCCCTTATATACTGCCATTGTCTCTGTCTCTCTAATCATAATCTCTAGGAACCAATCTAGCCATGCGATATCTCGTCTCAGGCCATGGAAAACCCCTGGGCTCATTGCTCCTTCCAAGGACCGCTCTCGCAGCCCGTCCATGGAGGACAACGATGAGGAGGTGGAGAGGTTTAGCCCGGGGTACATGGAGTATGTCGAGCCAAGCTTCTACAACAACGATTCCGATGAAGATTGTACTGACATCTACATCTGCCGTGATGTCTATGATCCCCCGGAGATCAACTGGGCGGCAATGAACATAGCTCAAGAAGAGAGAGAAGGTCACAAGCCGCATGGAAAAGGGCGTGTGGAGACGGTCAAGTTCATCGCCACGGACCCTAGGCCGCACAAGCGTAAGGAATTACCTAATATTGGTGCAGGTGCTAGCAAGGGAGCGACGGTGCCACTCTTGAATCCTACCATTGGTGCTCGTATGAGGGTGAAGCCCCAAGAAGAGTGGAGGAACGGTTTCCACTTCCCCGATCCATCAATTACGGATGAGGAAGAAGAAGCTGCTCCCAGGATCAAGGACCGCGTGCGAGCACTGGAAATTTATCAGAAGTAGGAGCTACTCCATCATGTCGAAGTCCGTCACCGTCTCAAGGAGATAGAGAAGAAGGATGATCTTCTCCCATTGGTGACTAAACTCGCTCATAAAGTGGACACCTTGCAATCTGATTTGTGTAGGTGCTATAGCCGCATCACCGCTCCGGAGGATACCAACAAGAAGCTACGCACCACGGTGTTACATGCCATGGCGCCACAGTGATCTACAATAATCATAGTATCAAATAATCACAAGGGATTATTTGATCCTGCCTGGCTTGATTCCAAGCTTGGGAGATCTTTAAGACCTTGTAATCTATCTTATAAGTTTTACATTACTATTTTAGTTCTGCATTAGTTCAAATTAGAAATAAAGTTTGCATCATTAGAATTCCCTTTAGGAATAGTCGATCTCTTTTATGAAATTCTGAGTTTATTATCATATATGGAGCAATATTGAGTTTGTGTTTGTCCTATTGGATATATGAATGGCTTGAGTATAATTTTACTTGCACTTGATGATAGCAATAGGAGTATTGCATGCCATTGGTATTAATGGAACATACAAAGATAATTTGGTCAATATGTTGTAAGTACATGGTTTGATTGACAAAGAAAGAAAAAATATCTAATCAGTTAAGTTGAAAAAGAAACCTTGAACAAAGGGAAATTAAAAGTGCTATCAAATTAGAGTAAGAACAAGACGAGGTAGAATATTCAAGCTATAAAAATTACTTCATATACAATTGGAATTCGGTAATTGAGATTGTTAAACTTTGAATTCCTACATGAAGTGGAATGTATGGCTAGATCCTTTACAGAACACTTAAACAAAAGTGTGAGCATATATATAACAGAATAAAAGAAGAAAATAGAAAAGAAAAAGAGCGAATGTGCAAAGGGCAAATAGGCATACACCACTATATTGTAGTAAGACAAAGAGACGTTTTGAGATTTTGAATCCCAAGTGAATATGTTAATCCTAAAACACTCGGGACTACCTCGCTAACTCATTCGATCGAACCGAATACCTTTACATCATGTTGAGATTCATCTTTTGTGAACTATTGATCACTAAGGTGTGGAAGCCTTCTAATATTATTCAGATGGTTCAAGTAAGGTACTATTTATGAACTTATTTATATGTATCATATATGATAAACACATGTTGCAACTGCCTTATTTATTTTATCGACTCAGCTTCATAAATACGAGGATCACATCCATTAAGCTAAACTTGCTAGGGACAAGCAAGAGTCTAAGCTTGGGGAAGTTGACGAGTGCATATTTACATCATGTTTTATATTATTATTTTGCATTGTAGTTGTAGGATCTTGGAATTTTATGGCGTTCGCGTGCATATTTATGTGTTTTTTCACCAGGATTAGGACAGATGATGGATACAATGGATACAATTCTTGGAGTAGTTGTATTATGGAGAAAAAGAGTCAAAAACAACGTAAATCCCTTATTTGGTAAATATCAATAACACCAGAAGAAAACCCAAAGAGATCGAGGCATACAGATGGTTTAACGACCAATTATACGGCGGGAATAAATTTCTGGCCGTATAGTTCCCATCGTATAGTTGACGTCGTCACCGCCTCCTCAAATAGTTTCACCCCGTGCAACTGGATCAGAGAGACGACATACAGAACAACCAGAAATCGCCGAAACCTCACCTCTGGAAGGCATCTGGAGGGGGAACTCATCCACCAGGGATCAAACTTCGCCCTGCACAGATCCGGGAGGCTAAGGCATCGATCTTCGTCATCAACCGCTGCATCACCACCATCTCCGTCCATCCCATCTACATCTTGTCTAGATCTTGTTGTAATTTCCATACTCGTTGTGGATTTATACAAGTACTATTCATCTGTGATAGATTCCATTCTTATTGCCATGATGTTGATTGTCTCCATGTATGAGTAGATCATTAGTTCTTGGGGAGATGGAGAAACCCTAGTATGAGATTGAAATAAGATAAAGTTTATTATGATATTCATCGTTGTGACCATGTGTTAGATTGTCTTCATCTTGATGTTGGGAGAAATCGACCTCTCAATATTTGCCTCTTGTGGGGACTTGATGGAGGGAACTACTTGTTGGTAGACAGAGGTGTGTTAGCACTTACAATGACTATAAAGCTATTAGCACCCCTTACGTATCAACTTGGGAACCGAGGAAACTCATAGAATACTATCCATGCCATGGGATACGTCCTATAGGATTAAGTCCTTTAATAGCCGCTGACTGTTGTGGTTATGAGGATGATGTTTGCAGTGGTTGCTGCCTATTTGTCCAAATACGGAGTTCCTCCTACACATACACAGTTGAGAATATTCATGATAATAATCTTTACCTTAGTTCTTTATAATGCTAGAGTTGTATCCGCTACTCCCTGAGAATACCTTTTTCCCTATTGCGGTTCCAATCTCTTTCACATACGTGATACTTACTTTCTGTGTTCACTTGTTGTACTTTACTTTCTGTTTTCTTATACCAAAACCCCAAAAACACCTTTTTACACAATCTCGCATTTTATCTTGTTACTTAGAACTTTATTTAGCATTTCTATTGTAGTATTTTATTCAAGAGTTGTTAGACTTCAGACTCCTGCTCCCTGTGGAATCGATATCTTTATTTTGAAACTAGATACAAACAATATGTGCACTTGCAGTCATCAGTAGGCCATCAGCATCTCACGTGATGAGTCTTATGGCATGGGGTTCCCTTTAGGGCTAGGTTGACCCTCTCCCATTGATCGTTCGAGAGATGGATCTGCGAGCGTTCATTGGGGTCGTCGCGATCGGTGATGTTCCCATTTTTGGGTTTGGTGCCGGTGTCGTTGCTGGTGTTGGCCTTGATGACGACACAGTGGTAGTGGTTTATGTAGATGTTACTCCTGCAACTTTCCGAGTCAGATCCGACGTTGTCATCTCCTTCGAGCGGATCACTTAGATCGGATTTGCAACTACTGTTGCTATTCGGGCCGTAGGCCGAAAGGGAGGTGTTGAGCTTGCTGAGGGTGCCAAGTGGTGGTGGGATCCATGAGGCAGGTGCAATCGATGGTGGCGTGGACTGCTCTAGGACCAAACGTATCTAGTCCAAAAGCGTAGCATTCCAATCTTGTCGACATGGAATTTTAGATCGCCAGACGACATCTTGGCTCCATCACCGAGGGATTCGAAAGCCGAGCAGGTGGATGGTGAATTCGAAGGAGCCAAAACAGATCCATCCCTCTGAAGCCAACAAATCATAGATCACCAGAGATGAGACCGCCGAAGTTGCGACATCAGTGTGCGGACTTCCCACAAACAGCGCCAGTTGACGTGGGGTGATCACGTCAATGCCCATACTTGATGGACTTAGGTTTAAAGGAAGAGCGGCGCACTAGAGGCTTCGTCGGGTAACAGACAAACGCACGGGACAGGAGGTTTACCAAGGTTCAAGACCCTAGAGGGAAAACCCTACTCCTGCTTGTCTGTTCTTGATTGATGATGAACAATGGTGAACATATGAGATCTGGTAGGGTGTGTATGCGAGGGTGTTGATTACCCTTCTCGTCGCACCCTCCTGACCCTTATATGGGAGGGTCAGGTCTCAGGATACGTCTGAGTCGGTTATAGATTGAGAGAGAAACTCTAAATAGTTCTATCTAATCCTATTGTATCCGCTAAGGAGTCGCTTCCTTTTATGGGCTTGGCCTCACCCGAATCACCGTGGGCTTCATTGTTAGTGGCGGACTGTTGCACGGGCTTCCCGTTGGGCTGGACCATATAAGCCAATAATAGGTAGCCGTAGGGCATACCTATGTCACATTGGGAGTGGAAGAACTGTCCATTTAGTTGGCAAAGGCAATTCAAAGGTCATGCCCCTAGGTACACGGTGATACTCGAAGCAATTGTGTCACGAGATCTTTGGATTTGGAACTATCTTTTTTGTCATGGAAGGTTCTCACAGTGACATCCCTATGCTTCGGTGCTCTCCGGTCTTCTCTAGGGCCTGCAGAAGGCAATGCTCCAGGGGTCAACTTTGTTTTCAACGGTCATCCATACAACAAGGGATACTATCTAGGCGATAGTATCTACCTGAGTGGTTCAAATTTGTGAAGACAATAAGTAGACCTCAAGATGAGAAAGAGTGTAGGTTTGCTAAAAAATAAGAGGCATGTAGGATCGTTAGGCCATTGTCCAACACCCTGTATGAACATGGATTAGGATGATGACTGCATGTAATATGATTATTGAGGATGAACATTATGATATGATCTTTAATCATGATTGGGAATATGGGGCGAGTTGGTTGAGCCGCCGGCCACTTTCGAACAGTTTATCCATACTCATGAGGAAATTTATGATCGGGCAACCTACAATGCACTTCAAAAAGATTCCATTGACCATTTGTTTATGCACATAGTGAACCACTATACCTTTCATTTGGATTATTTGTGTGTTGAACCTTCAAATAAATCTGTGAGAAATGTCCTTTTATTTGGTCCATTTGATAAAAAACTACTGAAAATCACCAAGTGTGGCTAAAGTAGTGGCAAATTAGCATGGATGGATCACGAAATGACGGGAGAAATGGCCATCCAGATTGAATTTGTGGGAGAAATTGGTCGGCTAGTTAGACACCTCCATGGACAAAGGAGGATAGCCCGTCCATTCCGATCTTTCCATGACGCAAGACCAATTTGGACCGTTCGACTGTCCAAAACAGGGTGGCCCGTTGGGTATGCCCTTAGAGCATCTCTAGCAGATACTGCAAAACCGTGTAATGCATACCATGTTTGCACTGAACTGCAAACCAAGTTTGTAGGACGAAATTTTCTAGAGCGGAACAAATACACTAATTAGAACTGTATATTTAAAAATCATCACGTTGACACCAGATTTATACATAGGAGGACGTTTTAATCATCACAAATCGACATATATTTACAACAAAAAATGGATGTCGCGTCCTACATCCAGTCTAACCCTAGCTAACGCCGGCGGTACGTACTCACCGGAGCTTCTACAGCGGCATCGTCGCTCGCCTACCCCTCGTCGGAGTAGGTGGTGTCGTGGGAGTAGTCGATGATGAAGCAACCCATCCGGGCCTGGTGCTCGGGTGCGGAGCGACGGCAGACCCGGCGGAATTCCTACTGCTCACGTGAGCGCTCGTCACGGTAGCGCTTCACGCGCTCTCACACGTCGGAGAAGAGGGTCCCGAGGGAGTTAAACTTGGCCTCGCAGACCGCGTCGTCCTTCTTCTCCTCGGAGCTGTCTTCGTCGGAGATGTGGCCCCACCGAGCGGGAGACGACGAGGGAGGCGGTGCGCGCACCACCGAGGATGGCGCGCGGAGGTGCAGGCCAGCACTCCAGGTCGCGCAGGAGCTTCCCGCCTCCGCATCATGCACGACGGGCCTGAACCCGGACCCGGCCCACGCCGAGGAGGCCACGCGGGTGCGCGCAAGTGTGCCGCGTGCGCGCATGCTCGGATCGACGCCGACGCAGCTCCTCCTCGCTCGGCGGTGGCGCGGGAGCTCCACCGCCGGAGCACCCTCCACGCCGAGGCGAACCGTGGCCTCGTCCAGCCATATTCCGGCCCTATTGTCCGGCCATGGCTAGGAGGGGTGGGTGGGAGGTGGTGGGCAGCGCCGAAGGTGGCCAGAATCTGTGGAGGCGGCGTGCGGCGGCAGGGTTTCTTCGTGTGCTTATGTGGAGGAAAATGATGCGGTTTCCCGCATCCAGGCCCCTCCGCACCGAATATGCGGGATGGATGGGTCTCGATGCGGGAAACTGCAAAAAGATTTGCGGTATGTGCCCGTTTACGGTATCTGAAAATGCCAGTTTTTTGCCTCGATACAGCATGCCGGCCCAAAATTTTGCGGGCCGGCCGATATGCCGTATTTGTGCTCTTAGAGCATCTCTAGCAGATACCGCATATCGGCCAGCCCGCAAAATTTTGGGCCGATATGGGGTATGGGGGCTGAAAAGTGGCATTTCTAGATACTGCAAACGGGGCCGAACCATAATTTTTTTTGCCATTTCCTGCAAAACGGCCTCGAATGCGGTGAACTGTATCCCATTTTCCCTTCTCGCCCCGTGCAGAAACCCTTGCCGTCGCTGCTACCTGCTTCAATTTTGGCCGCGTTCATCGCCGACCGTCAAATCGCCGCCACCCACCACCTCCCAGCCACCCCTCCTAGCCATGGCCCGCCAATCGTGCCGGAATATGGCCGGACGAGGCGGCCATTTTGCGGGGCGTGGAGGGAGCTCCGGCGCCGCCGCCGAGCGAGGAGGAGGTGCGCCGACACCGCACTGAGCATGTGCACGCGCGGCGCCCTCGCGCGCTCCCGCGTGACCTCCCTTTCTTGGGCCGGTTTCGGGTTCGCGCCCATGCAGGATGCGGAGGCGGGTAGCTCCTGGGTTGCCGTGAGCGCTGGCCTGTGCCTCCACGCACCGTCGCCTGTGGTGCGCGCGCCGCCTCGCGCTCCCGCACCCGCTCCCGCTCCCGAGCTGGCTCGGTGGGGGAACATCTCCGATGAGGACACCGAGAAGGAGGAGGCCGATTCTGGTTCGGAGGAGGATGACGCGGTCTGGGAGGCGAAATTGAACTCGCTTGGGACCCTCGTCTCCGACGTCTGGGACCGTGCGAAGCGCCGCCACGACGAGCGTGAGGTCGAGCTGCGCGAGCACCAGGCCCGGCTGGGCTTCTTCGTCGTCGACACTCCGACGACACCTCCGACTCCGATGACGCGTAGGCGAGCGACATCGACGTCGTAGAAGCTCTGGTGAGAAGGTATCGTCGGCAGCTGCTAGGGTAGATTGGATGTAGGGCGCGACATCCATTTTTTGTTCTATATATGTTGATCTTTGATGATCAAAACCTCCCCCGTATGTATAATCTGGCGCAACGTGATGATTTTTAAATATGCAGTTTCCTTTAGAGTATCTGTTCCGCCACGGAAAATTTCATACTGCAAACGTGGTTTGCGGCGTGTTTGCGGTACGCGCGTTTGCAGTATCTACTCGAGATGCTCTTATCACGTGTACCATGCGATACCCTAGACATATCAATTACAGCGGAGTTAAATACGGTAACAGTCCATGTACTTGTCGGTCTGGCTTGATTTAGTCCTCATACTTATAATTTGATGAATTGCCCGTGTACTTGTGAATTGAGTTCGATTTAGTCCAATTCAATGTTTGTCGTTGAAGCGGACGACACATGAACTAAAACCTTACAAGAACAACCTCCAGCATCCGAGAAAATTGTAAAAAGCCTAATGGACGTTAGACACAGACCCTTTTTCTTCTTTCTTTCTAATATCTTTCCATCCTTTTTCTCTTAATTATGTCGTCTCCCTAATCTCCGTTGTCTCACCCATCCACATCATTCCTCCCTCCTCTAGAGGAGATCAGTGAGGTTTCCCAGCTCCTTGTAGCTCGCACGCCGCCCTTCCCCTCTACTTCAGCTCGCACGACAGTACCCCTGCCCTGCAGCCCAGCTGGCGGCGCACTAGTGGTCTGCGAGCGAGGTGCGAGGCCGCGCCCCTGTTCACCCACATGAGCATGCTTGACGGAGACAAGAGGGGCACGTCTCCACCGTCCATAGAGAAATCCCGCGTGCCAGGAGGCACGACCGCCTTTGTTGTGCATACAGATTTTTCCGAGCACCGCCGCCATTGCTTCGACGAACAATTGTCGCCGGAGTAAGCTCCTCCGTCGGAAGAGGACTACCCTATATGCCCCACGGAGCAAAGGCTCATATCATCCGTCCGCGACTCCATCGAGCTCAGACGAATTAGCCGGCAGGCCACCATCATCATTGATTTCGGCGAATTCTGACAATTCTGAGCCTCATTGAGCAAACCATCGTCTCATCCTCGACCTCTTGAAACTCATGGAGTACTTGCTCGCCCTCGTGGTCTAACTGCTGTCCCTAGCCGACCTCAATCTCGCCAAAGAACTCCCTCGCGGACGGGCTCTCACGGGCAGGCACCCCTATGCCTGTGCGCACTAGCACCTCGCTGCTGATGGCTAGCAGCAACGACGCGCTGTCGTGGATGTCCGCTGCACCAGAGACGTCAGCCCCAAAGGCAAAGTCATGTTTACTTGTCTTAATGAGGGACACGACTAACGGAGCAAGTCGTGTAATGTCCGTCTCCTACTTTTTAAGCCATAGCCCCAATTATGGTCATTTTTTGCATTTTTTTGGATGTGGTAGGATGTTCTTGTAAGATTCTAGTTCACGCCACGTTAGCTCAAATTCAATGACAAACATTGAATTGGACTAAATAGGGCCTAATTTACAAGTACATGGATAAAATTCAGCGAATTCCGAGTTCGAGGACTAAATTGAGACAGTCCTACAAATACAGGAACTGTTGGTGTATTTAACACTATTTTTTTAAATAATGCACTTTTTTAATTAATTTCACGAATATTACGCGAAAAAAGGGAATTACAGATCTAATCCTAGTGTCGTCTTTTCAGAAAACGACCAGACCATTTCGTTGTTTGAAGAGACGAGATTGGCAGCCAGCTGATCTTTTTTGAAAAAACGACAGGCCATATCATTTTTTGAAAAGACGACTGGCCTGGTTAGATGATTGGTAGCCAGCTGATCGTTTTTTGAAAATACGACGGGCCTTATCGTTTTTTGAAAAGACGACGACCCTTGTCTGATAATGAAAAGCTGATGGCTGCATGGATCATACACACTGCATTGGGCTAATCCAGCCGTTTAGAGTTTATCGTCCGCCAGTAGAATCCCGCCACAATTGTGCGCCATTTTTTTCCCCGCTAGTAATTCTCCCGCCACTTTTTTCGCGCCGTTTATCTCCCGTCACCTCTTCCCGCTAGTATTTCTCCCGCCACTTTTTCGCGTCGTTTATCTCCCGCCACTTCTTCCCGCTGTTTTCTCCCGCCAATTCCTACTAGTTGCCCCTATAAATACTGGCACCGAGATGGTATCTCTCCACCCTGTTATTCCCCCTTTTCACGCATTTCCTTCCCCTCTCCATCATGAGTGTGCCATGTTCGGACCCAGAGTATAGGCCTACGAAGACGAAAGATGCCAGGTTGCCGCAAGGGGTGACACATGAGCGCTGTTGGTGTGGCCATCTCGCGAAGGTCAAGGAGTCGATCGATTTCTTCACCAGCATGGGCATGAAGTTTTTCATGTGTCCCAACTACGACGCAAGCCCGCCCCGGCAAACAAGTTCGTCGTACGAGAGGCCTCCGGTATGTTTCCAGAGCATGGTTAATATGAACCATTCATGTTATCATGTGTTCTTTCATTCATTCCATTGATTTGTTGTAGTCTCCTCCTCCACTTTGCAAGTGGTACCATTGGATTAACACGGAGCAACCAGCCTGGGCCGTGCAGAAGATTGCGGACAGGAGCCGACATGCAAGGGAGATCTTTCTTGATGAGGAACATGCTGAAAGGAAGGCCGTGAATGGGAAGAAGGAACGGGAGAGAGAAATGAAAGAATTCCGAGCAGAGCAAGCTCGAAACCGCGAGCTAAACAGGAAGAGAAGGGAGTAAGAGGAGCGGCAGGAATATGTGCACAAGGAGGCCCGTGAGGCGGAAAGGAAGATATTAAGAGAAAGAGCTGCCGAGGCGCGGGCGGCAGAGGAACGTGGGGACAAGACCAGAAAGTACCCGTGCTGGACTCAGGGAAGGTAGACATATGTCTCAATATCGATGTATCTTAATTTCAGTTGTAGTGTCGTGATGTAACTTCATTTCAGTTGTAGTGTCCCGATGTATCTTAATTTCAGTTGTAGTGTCTTGATGTATCTTAATTTCAGTTATAGTGTCTTGATGTAACTTCATTTCAGTTATAGTACTGGGATGTATCTTAAATTCAACATGTCATTTAATTTTAGAGATAATGTAGCCAAAATGTTTCCCGCCAAAATATTTCCCGCCAAAATATCTCCCGCCAAAATATGTTTCCCGCCAAAATGTTTCCCGCCATTTTTTGTTCGTTTATCCTATAAAACACCCTCCTCACACAGTTGTTTAAGCAAACCCTTTTAGCCAGTATGTTTCCCGGTTTTCCTTACGATCGCAGTTTCGTGACAGACATGTCCGTCGACCTTTTTCATTTGGCTAGGAACTTTAGGATAAACAATAATCCAGCCCCATTGGAGGAACTAATTGGTAGTGATCGTCTCCTCACTGAGTTGTGTGAGGGATTGCGTAGAAAAGGGTGGCCAAAGAGGACTCTAGAGGAGATACGGCAAGAGCTACTTCGGATCAATGCTAGGTGGAGCAAGCAAAGATTCTCTAATGAAGGGGCAAGGCAGCAGAACATCACGCTCCCTTGGATTTGGATAGAAGAGTGAAGACTCCGACGATCTCTTCATGCCGCCTGTCGGTGGTACCAGGGATAGAGCAGAGCGTGACAAGGCTGAGACCTTGAACAAGGCGCAGGCCAAGAAGAGCAATGACAAGGTAGAAGAGAGTGAAGATGAAGATCCTGCAGTGTGAGCAACGACCCGTCAAGTATGAGACATCCTGCAGTGTAGGAGCCATCTCTTCCCAGCGAAAGTGGAAAGTGTGAGTCTCGGGCCGCCATCGATCCACTAAGCAGGTGAGCAACGACCCACTGTAGCCCATGCACGTGGTCTGGAAGCCATTGTGTCGTCCTTCTATCTCCTACGTATGAGTGGCCTCAACCAGACGCACAAATGGTAATAGCCCGGCCCAGTTCAACCTGCATACCGAGATAGAATTACAATTTGTTTACTTTGGCCCTCAAATATTTGAACCCCAACTAGAAATAAATGTTTCATACCTCTTCAGCCAATAAGGGTGTATCATCCAGTTAGACATGGGAGTGCGAGTGATAAGGTGCTTGAAGCTCCCTCGTTTCGCATCTAATAAAGTTGATCGGTGCTTTCTATCTATATCAGCATTAAGCAAAGATCCCGCCATCTGTATAATTTAAAACATGGTTCCATATGAATTACAAATTTAAAACATGGTTCCATACGAATTACAAATTTAAAATATAGTTCCATACGAATTACAAATTCAAAACATAGTTTCATACGAATTACAAATTTAAAACATAGTTTCATACGAATTACAAATTTAAAACATAGTTCCATACGAATTACATATTCTAGTTTCTTCCTCTGCCTCTTGTTCCTCGCCTGCCACGTCTGCCACGTCCACGAGGAGCCGCTCCTCCAGTCCCGAAGATATGACAATTGGTGTCTCTATGACCAAAATGATTACATAGAAAACATTGTCTAGTAGGGCCTCCGGCTTCGGATTCATCCATATCATTACGGATGTGGACACATTGTCGCCTTCCTCTGCCTGTCCGCATTAGTCCAGGATCTGGGATGTAAATCTTTTCACCAGGGTTTACTTTGTTGAAATTGTCCTATGCTTTATATCCCATCATCTCGCCAGTCCATGTATTGATCACCGACTCCTTCAGAAAATAAGGAGACACAAACGATCTCGCATCCATACCTAACCGCCCGCACGCAACAAGTACATGAGAGCAAGGCAGATGCAGCAGCTTGGGTTTGTTGCAGGTACACTCACACGTCGGCCAAGCCTCATTGCCTATCCTCATGTCTTGTGTCTTTACCTCTTCTCCAGATCCGATCCTATTGGAAGGGAGGCACACCTCAAATCTTCGTTCTTGATTACCGATGGCGACGACGTGCATAGACCGAGCCTTTTCCATTTTGTCATTCATGTAATCCATTATCTTTGAACAGTACCTTGTGTTTGGGTTGTTGATTATATGCATCTGAGCAAGCTGGAGTCTGTCTCTGAAGTACTTCAATGTTCCGGTGAAAATACACTCCACAATAGCTGTTAATGGCAGAGCCCTGCTTCCTCTCAAGACGAAGTTGTAAGTTTCGACAAGATTTATAGTCATGACGCCAAACCTAGCACCATGAGTGTCGTGCAACAGAGATCACCTCTCCACAGGCTCGTGCTCTATCCATTCCTGAAATTTTTTAATCCGTCTGCCAGGCCTCCTCCTAGTACCGGGTTGGTCAAATCCTGGCAAATCGCAAAGAGAAATTGGTTCTTCCTCGGGTGGTGCTGCTCCAGCTACTGTCTGTGCAGCTACCGCGGCCGCATGAGCCGCCACAGCTGCTGCCCTAGCTGCTTTCCTCTGCCTAACATGTTTTTTTGTGAATTCATCTAGATAGGTCCGACACTTGATATACTTCCACTCCTGGTTCTGCTTGCAAAGCTTCTTGAATAGGTTCATCAGGGCCTTGTTCCTGAACTATGAGAAAAAGTTAGCCCCTAGATGCCGCATGCAGCAACGACTCTGCATGTCTAGCCATGGAGTTGGTTCATCTGGAGCAGGCTAAGTCAGCTTCCTTATCGCGCTGAGTATACCGGGATGTCTGTCATGAAGGACGCATACATTCGGTACATCCCTCACAATTGCTATCTTCAGCTGCCTGAAAAACCATACCCAACTCTCGGTGTTCTCGCTCTCCACGAAAGCAAATGCAAGTGGAACAACTTGATTGTTCCCGTCTTGACCTATGGCAGTCAAGATCTGGCCCCTGTACTTGCCAATGAGAAATGTACCATCCACACAAATGACTGGTCGACAGTGAGTGAAAGCTTCTATGCATATAGCAAATGAGAAGAACACTCGATGCAGCACCCTCAAATTGGGTTCTTGAGGCAATGTAAAGTGTTGGATGTCGAGGTATGTGCCTGGATTCCTAGCCTGCAGTGTCTGTAGCATCCGAACAACACAGTCATATCCATCTCGAAACGAACCAAATCTTGTCTCTAGTGCCCTCTGCTTAGTCCTCCAAGCCTTTCCGTAAGATATATTGTAGCGAAATCTGACAGCAACTTTGTTGATAATAGCTTTCACCACCATGGCTTTGGTCTCCACTATCTCAGTGTATAACAATCTAGCCAGGAGGGTTGACGTGAGATTACGATGGTCTTGAAGGACATTGTCAAGTTGACATGTGTGCTGCACAACATCGCTAATCTTCCAGTTGGTGTCATACCGAGGACGATGGGCATGGACCCTGGCCGGACATCCGGCTACCTCGCAAACCAAAGTCAAATATTATTGGGATGACACCTTCGTTTTGAAAATCCGTTGTGTAGACAATTCCCACTCAACGATTGCTTCCTGTAGATGCCTCTCGCTAGGATATAATGCACCAATGGAGATGTTGTTGGCGTGATAGTGCCACGAGGAATCATGCCCATCGTTCACATTCATTTCTACCGTGTGGTCTTCATTCCATGATGCCGGAATTGGTTGGTCCTCTTGATCAGACTCAGCGGAATCATAAGAGCTATCATTGTACCCTTCTGAATCTTCAGCTTCCATCTGATCTTACAACCAACCGTCGTGTATCTCGTCCTCATCGACCTCACCACTGAAAACATTTTCTCCTGTCCCTTGACTACCTTCAGCTGATTCATGTCCACCATTCTCGGTGTGTGCAAAACTACTCTGACCAGGTTCATAACTACCACCATCGATATGTGCATAACTACTCTGACCAGGTTCATCACCACCACCGCCAGCTTGGCCTTAACTGCTCTGATCATGATAGTAGCCACCACCACCTCCGTCTTCGGCTTGACTGCTCTGCTCAGGATCATAACCACCACCAGCATGGTGTGTCTGACTACTCTGGCCCTGATCATAAATAGGCTCTTTCGCCACAGGAAGCACTAAGACAATGGGGTTAACTATCCTATGCAGACAGACTTTCACCCATTTGACCCATTTAGCTTGTTCTTCTATCGGTCTAAAAAAATCAGGATTAATCCTTGACTTAGTCCATAATACATGCACACCGACAGTATGGGTGGGAGGGAGCCCTAAACGAGCAGATAACCAATCCTTCAACTCAATAATGGATATTGTTTCAGGATCCTGGAGCACTTCATCAATACAATAAAAATCGCTCAAATCAACTCCATACTGGTTTGTTTTGACGACACCCGTCACCATAGTAGAACCTAAATACTACATTGGACATAACTTTCGGCCTAAAAAATACCACAATTTGTCAAATGCCCGTACAATGGAAGATTTTAGCCCAAAAATATATTAATAATCCTATAGCCGAATAATCTTGCATAACCCGCAAATATACTTATAATCCTGTAGCCGAATAATCTGGCAACTAACCTACCACATCCAGGACTACAGATAAAAATAAAATACACAAATGACTGCAGTTAGCAAGAAATTAGGGTTTACCCTTGAAGCGTGAGAAATCCTACCGTGCAGCTGCCTCCACTCAACAGATCGGCAACCCGCACTCAAGAACAACTGCCTCCACTCAAGCTGCACCACCTGCCTCCACCATATCCATTGCCCCTCAAGAACTCCACGAAATCCTCCTAAAAAATGCCTCAAATCATCTCACCAGACTATCCCATTAGACCGGGACTCTACTAACTGTCTAATGTGTTTCAGCATCAGCTATTGGTGGAAAACGGTGCAAAACTGAGCTCCAAATCGGTGCAACTCGCGTAGACAGAGAACTAGCCAGAAGAACACAAGAGAGAGCGAAGGAGGAAGAAGCTAATGCACCGGCGCGGGGCTGGGCTAGGAGCCTCAAAAGACGAGGCCACCGGTCAATGTCTCAAAAGACGAGGCCATCCGGTCGTCTTTCCATCAAACGACGCACACTGTCGCTTTCTCAAGTAATGACGCCGAGCGCTGTCCGCCTGTAGCCCGGCCGGGTGGGGCCCGCCGCGCTTCTTTTGGCGCCTCAAAAGATGGTCAGAGTTGGTCGTCTCCTCAACGGGCGCGTCGTTTTTTGAAAAAAGAGACCACGTTACATTTGTAATTTTCTTTTTTTTCGGTAATATTCGTGAAATTAAATAAAAAAAGTGTATTATTTTTAAAAAAATAGCGTATTTAACTCGTTACAGCGATGTGGACCGATTTTTGCCGTCTAAAACCCGGAACCATCTACGGTCTGTCCCCTATAAAATAGCGGAACGGAATCAGGCAGTCCAATCCACCTCCGTGCCACTGCCATTGCCTACCTCGGCTTCTTGTCTGTTCCGTCCCGTCCCCGCGATCTTGACTTCTCCCCCAAACCCCCTGTACTCCTCGTGTACTCCGCCGCCGCCGCCACCGCCAGACTCAGGCAGGATCTCTTTCGCTCTCTCTTTCTCTATCTGCCGAGTCGAATTGAATCCTGCTGCCCTCATTCACCCGTTGATGTTGGGTTGCTGGTCTGATTTTGCAGGTTGGGGCTGCGCTCTGGAGCGGCCATGGGTTCAGACGTCGTCGGACCGAGAGGTACTGTTTGCTAGCAGCTTGCCGTTCTCTGAAGTCTGAACCAGGGCTTAGTTATTATGATATAAGCTTGTTTAAATTTTATAAGTTGACAATGAGCTGCTCACTGTTAGTAATTCAGACTTTAGAATTTTTTATTGTAACTACTTTAACAACTTCTGTCCAAAGGACTGTGACTTTGACTCGGTTTCGCAAAATCTTGATCCACAATGTTGATAGACACCGATTGGTGACTGTTTGTTTGATTCTATACTTTGCCCGTGGTCTTGAATTTTGCGTGTATCTTTGTTCTACATCCATGTGACATATTTGAATTATGTTGTGGGGTTGCTTATATAGTAGAGTTTACTGGCTCAATCGCATCGTGATCATAATATCCATCATCACTTGGTACTGGCGTAGATGGATCTACCAGCTTGGTTATTAGTTTCTTGGCTGTTGGTGCGTTAGCACTGAAAACAACTGATTCACTACCAGTGTCACATGATGTCAGATAATAGATTGTTTTTATTTTGTTTGGTTAAATTTTATACCAATGGAGCATCAGATAGGCAGTATGCTGGCATGTAGTGGCTGGCTTCTCTGCTCTTCATTTTTTGGTCATGCCTTCAGAGTATAACCGTGGCTCTGAATAGCCATCACAACTGTACCAGGGGAGGGGAGCTCGGTCTAGATGGTTTTGCAGATGCTTCTATTAGTAACTTATGCTTCCTTACTGACAGATGTATGTGTTGTTGGTGTTGCACGCACCCCTATTGGTAGTTTCCTTGGTGGTTTGTCTTCCTTGCCTGCTACAAAACTTGGCGCTATAGCAATTGAAGGTGATATCAATATCTCCTGTCTATGTATCACTGAAGGTATATATTGTTGGATTTGGTAACGTGCACTAAAATAATTTCTGGGTGATAAGCTGCTCTGAGGAGGGCAAATGTGGATCCGTCCATTGTGCAGGAGGTCTTCTTTGGCAATGTCTTGAGTGCTAACTTGGGGCAAGCTCCTGCGAGACAAGCTGCTTTAGGTGCAGGGATACCAAATACGGTTGTTTGCACAACAGTTAACAAAGTTTGCGCATCTGGCATGAAAGGTTCGAAATAATGTGACCATGTTTGCATAATCTGTGTACCGAGTTTCCAAAAGTGAACCATTTTTTTTCTGACCATGATATTTTTTTCCCTTTCCACAGCGACGATGTTTGCTGCACAGTCAATTCAACTGGGTATCAATGATATTGTTGTGGCAGGTGGCATGGAAAGCATGTCGAATGCTCCAAAATACATTGCTGAAGCTAGGTCAGCAAAGTGTTTTTCTGGCTGTATCTTGTCTAGTACACAACTGAAGTACAATATGTTTACTGAATAAACTAAGCATAATAGGAAGAAAAAAATGCCAAAACTATCGATTGTAATCTTTATTTGTATGAAAATTGAAGTGTAGATCTGTTCCTGTACTTTCGTATTGGTTCATTCATACAGCTCTGTAAGATAAATGACCAATGTAGTCAGTGAAATGTTTAAACTATTTACATTCTTGGTTAAATGGTTTTAAAAATTCATTGTTAATTTATGAGTCTTCACGTATTGGTGGTAACTACTGATTTGTGTAATCAAATGCAGAAAAGGATCTCGTTTTGGACATGACAGCCTTGTTGATGGTATGCTTAAGGATGGACTTTGGGATGTATACAATGATTGTGCCATGGGAGTTTGTGCTGAGCTTTGTGCTGACAATCATGCCCTGACGAGGGAAGACCAGGTAGTTTTCTGCAAATTACAATAACAACCTTCTGATATAGTTATATTTCTTATATTTGTCTAGTACCAAAAGTCCAAAATGGAATGTATTTTCTTAGTTTTTTATGTATAGAGAAATGGAGGTGAAAATTTAATATCGAATACAGAAGTGCACATACTATTGGTCTTTCCAGAGTAAACTGATCACTTTCACTATCACCATTTTCATATAGGTTGATAATTTTATATCTTGTTTCCCCGTGTTTGGTTTGGACCAATTTTCTGCAGTTTTGCATTACTGTCAGTGTCTACTTTGCACCAGTAATTTATAGTTATCCTACCAGCTAGTGCCTTATAAGGCTTCCATATTCTGGCAGGGATGCTCCACATGGAATTTCTAGGGCAGGTTGAGTATATGAGCCTTCAATTTTTGCCTCGAACATAATTTCTCAGATTTCGCTTCAGTTCTTGCTTGAGAGATGTAGATATCAATTTTATGATTATCATATATGATCTTGAGTACAGAACCAACCTTAATCATTAGTGATTATTTACTTTCCTTTCTATCAAAAAACACACACCATAATGCGTGCTTTTATTAGATAAAAAGCGTCAAGGAGACGCACCGAAACAAAGGCCAAGCAGACAAACAGAACCAAAAGCCAAAAGGAGTACAAGAAAACCTAGCAAATGATCTAGAAGCCTAACTCTAAAAAACTAAAGAAATCTTGAAAGGCCTGTCCTGGAGGTCCTGGGTTCGAATCAGCTTCCTTGCTAAAAATAGTAGATATTCCCTTCCCCACAATGCATGGGACATTTTGGCATTGAGCTCGACCTTTTGCCTTTTATTTGCGTCATTTAGGAATTTGATGCAGCGTTAAACCTGTCAGATGTCTTAATAATCTTCTAAGATTTTCTGTTTTGTCATTCTTCTGCACTACAATCCATATATTTATTCTTCATGATATCTGAAATGTATATATTCTTATGTAGGATGCTTTTGCTATTCAAAGTAACGAGCGTGGAATTGCTGCTCGTGACAGTAATGCTTTTGCATGGGAGATTGTTCCGGTGATTATTAATCTATTTGAAAAAGTTACTAACTGTCCCTTTATTTGTTTTCCTAATGCTCTATGCCATATCATCCAGATTGAAGTTCCTGTTGGTAGAGGGAAACCTCCAGTACTTGTTGACAAAGATGAGAGTCTAGACAAGGTAAATTCTTTCACATAGAAAAGATGGTACAAATACGCTATACTACATGTCGCTTAATTAGCAGTAACTGTATCTCTTTTAAAAACAAGACCATGGTTTTTAAGGCGTTAAGGCGACCTAAGGCGATCTAGGGGCGCTCTGATGCCTAGGCGACGCCTAGGCGGGCGCTTTGAATGCCTAGGCGCCTAAAGCGGCCATTTTTTTTCAAAAAGGAGGGGCGCCTGGACGCCTAGGCGACGCCTTTAAAACCATGAACAAGACAATTCTTTCGAGCAGCTTATGTCTTCCTCTGATCTTAATTTGGTGCTTTTTTCTTGTACTAGGCTAAAGAAATGTTAATATGCAGTGTGTACTACTTTGTTGATAAAGATGATGAATGCTGATAGTTTATCTTCAGTTATTTGCAAAAAAGGAAAAATATGTAGTTTTGCATTTATCTTATGTGATAGTGCTACTGTTTGATGTGGTATTTTGTGTCTCGTAGTTTGACCCAGCAAAACTGAAGAAGCTTCGACCAAGTTTCAAGGAGAATGCTGGTACTGTTACTGCTGGAAATGCTTCTAGTATAAGGTACCTGCTTGTCATTTATTCTGTTTACAAGCCTTGTGAAGTACTTCTGATGTATATAGTTTTTGGAACACTAAATGGATTCAGAAAGACATGCTTTTCTGTCTGTTTTGACATTTGAAATTTTGTTCTACACTATGTATTTCTTGCCGCCTTCTGTAATGCCATATTCAATGTTCTTTGTTTTCACAGAGTGCTCATCCTGTTTAATATTCATGTTAGTGTTGCTTGGTATATTTTTATTTCAATCCAAGAAATGGTAAATTTAGTTTACATTTCTAACTGAAATTTGATGAATTATTTTATGCATTGAACTTTTTCAAGAAAATGCAAATTTAGCGTCTCGAACTCTTGATACATTGGTAGATTAGAAAATGTTTGTCTACAAGCCTATAGGGAGTCCAACCAGGAGGAAGCCTACAAGCTTAAGAATGTTTATGTATAATTCATTGTTGATGAACATAAGCTGGTACTGACCCTTCTCGTAGAAAATATTACTACCTCAATCCATAATAAGTGTCGTTGATTTAGTAAAACTTTGTACTCAATCATCGACACTTATTATGGATCGGAGGGAGTACTAGTTTCCTTTGTCCATGGACTGGCATCATCTAATGCACTGCCCCCAATTTCCTGGTGTGTTTGTTTATGCACTGAAAAAGGCGATGCTTCTGCGCTGAATAACATCTCTATCTTTTGTGTGGAAAAGCGATGGAGCTGCTGCATTAGTATTGGTGAGTGGGAAGAAGGCTCAAGAACTTGGGCTGCAAGTCCTCGCAAGGATCAAAGGATATGCCGATACAGCACAAGTAAGCTGCAACGCATGCTTTTTCTATCTTAGTTTGGGGTTAGAGTAAATTCTTATCCGCAACTGCATATAATTATATAGGTTCTGGAAGGTTATAGGAGTCTGTCTTCCCTAGAATAGTTCTATGTAATTGTAACCAGTGAAGCTTATTTGCTACCAGAATTTGAATCCCAGAATGATATTTTCAATTACCATGTTATGCAGGCTCCTGAACTATTTACCACTGCCCCAGCACTGGCTATTCCGAAGGCTCTCACGAATGCTGGCTTAGAGTCTTCTCGTGTTGATTTTTATGAAATTAATGAAGCCTTTGCGGTATGTCTTGATTATTTCGTTTACTACTTACTAATTGCACTATTTGTAATGATACATTTTTTACTTCTCAATGCAGGCTGTTGCACTTGCAAATCAAAAGCTTCTCGGCATCCCTTCAGTAAGTGGTGCCTTGGTTCAACAAAAAATACTTTTGCACCTAAGAACAAGTTAATACACTTGTCAGAAAATAAACCTCGATCATTTTTGCTTCTGTTAACCAGCAATATTTATTAATCTGATCTTCCTATGGTAGTTACTAACTTAGTTTGCCAAAACATCTTATATCAGTGAACAGAGGAAGTACTTCCCATGCTGACAGCATCTGTGCTTGCAGGAGAAGATTAATGTACATGGAGGAGCTGTGTCTCTGGGGCACCCACTTGGATGCAGTGGCGCTCGCATTTTGGTCACCCTTCTTGGTGTAAGTTCTGTCTTGAGTGGTCGTTTTGTGTTCTGATTATCTGTGCCAGCCAGTTGTTTAAGCATGTATCTTATTTTCTAGCAGAAGCTGTTTCGTTAGTAAAAAAAATGAAAACCAGTAATAATAAATAAAAGTTGTGAACATGTTATCAGCGGAATTAAATATCCTATCTTCAGTATCTGTATTCCTGTTTCCCCTTTGCTCACTTCTTCAAATACTGTCACCATCTTAGGACTCTGCATCTTCAATGCCCGTCCCTCATAGTTCTTGTAAAATTGAACTAAGCAACACTTTTTGTTCCATAGGTTCTCAGGGAGAAGGGTGGCAAAATCGGGGTTGCTGGTGTCTGCAACGGCGGAGGCGGAGCATCTGCGGTTGTCATAGAGCTGGCCTAAGGAGTTCAAACTCCAGGCCGACCTTCTAACACCAAAAGATGGAACCTGAATGCACACGGTACACGATGAAGTTGTCAGTTTCAGGTGCTACTGTGACTATCAACTTGTAAAAGCCTAATTCATAGTAGTTGTATCACATGAAGTAATTATATTAGGACTTGTGGCATGGTTCTGATATTGTATTCTAGATTATTTTGGGATGTAGCTGTTTGGATATTTTTAGCTTAATAATAATAATTGTAATAAAGCATGCTTGTGCTGCCAATGTACTCCTAGCGATTGTGAACCTATTCCTCCAGTAAGTGAAACACCGGTGATTTACAACAGATACACTTGGTTCTTTTCTGGAAAATTACCTGGGACTGGGAGGTTGTTTACTATGAAGCTTCGAATCATTTCACCCAGTGACGGGCCAAGAAACATTTTCGAGTGGGGCCATTTTCTATATAAGTAAATCGAGATAATTTGGATGTTATCCTTGTATAAATTTGCAAAAAGAATACTGTTAGGATTTCAGATAATTGAGAGGTGGCCTGGTCCCTCTTCAGCTCCACATGGAGTCCGCTCTTTATTTGAGGATTGTCTTCAAAGATAGTGGATAAAGTCTCATGCAATTCAGAAGGGTAGCCTCTAATCCAAAACTTGGTACGATTTAAAGATCTTCCTAGTTTTGCCATATCATGACTAGCTCGAATTGTTATCATAAAACCATCACTTTACGAGTCAAATTCCTAGTTTGGTACCACTTTATGTTTTGCCATAAAAAATCTACCACATTTGGAATCCGTTCTCTCAAATAACACTAAACCGTCTCTGAACGCGAATTGATAGTGATTCTGACCTAGGAGGCCCACGTGCAGAGCTGACAAGGCAACCTGGGACGGTGGCCGACACGGCGTTAACGAAAGCGGTGGGACCCACCACATAGCGCGCTGGTCCTAACCAGTTGACCGCCGCTAGGTTTCAGTTAGTCCCTGACCTGCCTGTCTCCCTTCCCCTCTGTCCGAACCGGTGGCGATGGTGGCGGCGACTCTCGGCGACGGGGGCGGTGGAAAAAGAGCTGTCGGTGATTACTCCGTTGGCGCGGGCTCGATGCGCAGTGGACCAAACAGGGGCGACGATTTGCGGTCGGCGACGAACCTTACACCAGAGGCGAGGTCGACAGCTGCGTTGGCGTGTGCTATTATATCCTCCCCGTCGAAGACTAGCCATCGTTGGGCTTCATCCTTAGGGGCAGTCGAGTAAGTTCATTTTGCCCCCTCTTTCTCTACATCCTAGTTTGATTTCTGCAGCTAGATTGCACTCTCCCCATCTATGTAGGTACAGATTTCACTGTAAAAATACTTCTTTTTAGATATTGATATTAGTATGCACTATAGCTTTGTGTAGCTACTGATTGTGTATGTCTCTGTAGATTTGCAGTTTCATAGTTAAGTTCAGAGAATGCCAGTGTAATGTGCACAATTTAACACTGTGAGTTAATGTTCTGGACAGATATTTTCCCCATTATTAATATTTGGCTTTGTTATTTCTTGTAGTCTAGATGATGACATCTGGGAGATCAGATTCCATTTCTATGGTATAGATAATTTGGAAAGAACGGTTGGTCAATCTGATATTACAGTGATGACTTTGCTAGCCCTTATAGAGTGTCATGGATATGAAATAAGGGATAGCATGTACTATGTGAGGGAAAAGGGGAAAAGCAGGAGGGGATGGAGTTAATTAAGAGCATGGACAAGGTTAGGCAAATGCTTGCCCTATATGCAAGTCCCAATGTACTTGACATCACAGTGTTGAAGAAGAATGCAGAATGGCCATCTGAATTGAACATTATGGTAGAAGAAGCAAAAATAATATCAGAGCCAGTTAGGCTTTCTGTTGACTCACATGGTGTCAACTACATCTCAGATGGTGAGGCAGATGATGAGGATGAAGAGATTTTTCTAGTGGCTACTGATTATTCTGATGTGTTGTTCATTGGCACACAACAGAGCTGTAATTTTCCAAAGGATAAACAAAGTCTTCCTGTTGAATTCATAGATGAGGGTGATTCAGATAAGGGTGATTCAGATGAGGTTGGTTCAAATGAGGATGACTTCTTGTATCCTTGTAGGACCAGACCAGATGAGCACAGCATGATGGTTGCCGAGGAGATAACTCTAATGAAAAAAATTGAAGGCAGAGAAGAAGGCAAAAGAAGTGGACCCTGCGGTTGCTGTGATAGTGGAAAAGATGCAACAGCTGAAAAGGCAAAGAGGTGACCCTTTCCTTCATTATGAAGGAGATACTGATGTGGAGGAGCCATTTGATGATGAAGAAGCAGAAATTGTCAGTGATATGGATGATCTAGTTGAGATTGATTACTTTGACAAGAAGAAGAAGCAACTACTGGGGCTAGGCCCAACTAGCAGATCTCATCATGAGGTTGTGCATGCACCAATTTTTGAGTTCATCCCATCAACTGATGAGGACATGAGTCCTGATGATCTAGGGGATAGTGATGATGATGGGGTAGTCCCAAAGTTCTCACTAGCTAGTGGTAGAAAGAGGAAGCTGAAAAATTTGAAGAAGAGAGTGTGGTATGATCCCACCAGAGCTGACCCTCATTTTCATTTTTTTCCAAAGCTTTGCTTCAAAGATGTGTACCAGTTTAGAGTAGCACTCAGAAATTGGCACATTGCTCGACTGAGAAACTTCCACTGTCACAGGAACTGTAGTGATAAGATTATAGTCTAGTGCACTGAAGAAGGCAAGAAAGTGGTGTACTTTCTTCCTCATTGCCTCCAAGATTTCTCATGAGAAAACCTTCTACATAAGAAAATTTCAGCACACTTGCATAGCTCATGGTGAGAATACAAAGGTTAACATTGAGTGGCTAGATGCTCGGTCTAAGCAGGCAATAAGGACATACCCCAATACATGTGTTGACACTTTGATAGATAATGCTAAGATGAAGTATGGAGTTGAACTACCAAGGAGCAAAGCTTACAAAGCAAGAATGAAGGCATATACTACTGTCATTGGAGATCAAAAGAGACAGTACACTAGGCTTAGGGACTATTTGAATGCCATTCTAGAGACCAACCCATGGAGTAGGTGTGTTGACAAAAAATCAGCTGGTGGAACATCCTAGCCCTAATCCTAGGTTCCATGGGATCTTCATATGCTTGAGTGCTTCACTCTAGGGTTTTCTCAATGGATGCAAGCCATTCATAGGTAATTTGTTGTCTGTTTCTCTGTTTTCACATATTTCCCATTGCTTCATTGTCATGATCTTTCTTAGCATGTATCATCTGTAATACATTGTAGGAGTTGATGGGTGTTTCATAAAATTGACAACTGGTCAGCAAATTCTAGCAGCAACTGGGAGAGATGGGAACAACAACATCTTTCCCATTACTTTTGGTGTAGTAGACAAGGAAGAGACTGATAGCTGGCTTTGGTTCCTAACCCAACTTAGGTATTGCATTGGAGAATCTAGAAAGTTTGGAAATTACACAATTATTTCAGACAGGCAAAAGGTTAGTGCTACTATGTATCCATTTACTTATCTTGACACTTACTTGTGTAGCCATTCTAGCTTAGTAGTCATTTGATTGCTACTTAGTAGTAAATGCTATCCATTTAATTGTGTTGGGGATGTTGAAAGAAATTTCTCAAGTATTCCCAAACTACCCTCAAAGGTTTTGCCTCAGTCATATATATGCCAATTTCCAATCAGCAGGGTTTAGGGGTCTAGAGATAAAGAAACTATGGATATAGCTAGCTACTCTTACACAAAGAATGGCTTTGATTTAGCAATGGAAGCTATGAAAAAGGACTGTCTAGAGGCATACAACTGGCTGGTACAAATTCCAGCTGAAACATGGGCAACACATCTAGTTGACACTGACTGCAAGACAAACCTGGTTGTGAACAACATCAATGAAGTGTTCAACATGATGATTCTCAATGTGAGAAGCAAGCCAATAAGGTCAATGCTAGAAGGCATTAGAAGCAAACTAATGGTAAAGTACAGTGGCACCAGAGTGAAGGCAGCAACAGCTAGGTGGGAGATAACTCCCTTTTACATAGAGAAGTTGGAAGAGGCTAAGAGATGGTCCAGGGATTGTAGTGCTCAAAACTATGAGATTGGTCTCTGGTAGGTCACAAGTCTAGTGGTAGAGTTGTTGCAGTGGATTTGAGGAAGAGACATGTGGGTGTAGAAAATGGGATCTGACAGGGATTCCTTGCGATCATGTTGTTACGGCAATCATGAAAGTGCAGCAACATTCTGAGGATTTTGTGCATGATTTCTTCAAGAAGCCCATGTACTTGGAGACATTCAAGAATACAATCTACCGTGTTCCTGGACCTGAAGAATGGAATAAGATAGACACACAAGATATTGACCCACTTGTATTCAGAGATAAACTTGGAAGAAAGCAGACAAAAAGAAGGAATGGACAATTTGAGGTACCAGCCCCTAGGGATACATCTAGGATGGGATCCATCACTTGTAGCAACTATAAGCTAGTAGACCATAGATACACTAGATGTAATGTTCCTTTGAGACCAAGCCTGCAGATTAGGAAAGATGACCATCAAGTTAGTTCATGTTTTTGTTCTCTGCCATGTATCATGTTTTTGTTCTCTACCATGTATCATGTTAACTATGTTACTTTCTTTCAGGCAATCAGGCATAATTTTAGTGAGCCATATGGTGCTAATAGCACAAAAGCAGGTGGAGGTACAACATCAACAACAAGCAATAGTACTACCCCAACAACTGGAGGTACAACATCAGCAACAAGGCTTATTTCTACCTCATCAACTTCTACTACAACCCCAACAACAAGACCTAATAGTGTAGGGGTTCGTAGCATGGAAAACAAAAATTTTCTATCGCATACAAACAAACAAGCCAAGATCTATCTACTAGATTGTAGCAACGAGTCGATGGAATAACTCACCCTCGAAGATTCCAAAGTGTTTAACGAGAGCAGATTCTCGTGGGTGATGTAGTCGTACTCTTTCCGATCTCAAGATCGCGTAGACGATCCTTCCGGCGCCGCGTTCCCGCAGCGCTCCCGCAGTCGGTCACACGTTCGGTACTCGACGAAGACCTTCCTCTCCCTTGTTCCAGCAGGCAGCGGAGGTTGTAGCACTCTCCTCGCGATTCCGGCAGCACAACGGCGTGGTACCGGAGGTAGAGGGGAGATCCCGCAGGGCTTCGCCTTAAGCCGGTGCGAGTATGGTGGAGCTTATGAGAGAGGCTATTAGTGGTCTAGTAATTAGACACACCAATTAGAGGGCTCTAAACCAATTAGAAGGCTCTAAACCGAAACAGCTCTAAACCGGGGTCTAGGTCTAGTTTCTAGTTTAGAGGATAGGAACTTGTGTGTGTTGGGAGGGGAGCCCTACCCCTCCCTTTATAGGTGGGAGGGCTGGCGCGCTAGGGGAGGGAGGGAGTCCCTCCCCAACTCGGCCTAGGGCTGGCCGCCGGCTTGGGGACTCCTTCCCCAAGTCGGTCTCCTCTTCTCCTCCTCTTCCCACTTTCCAAAACTGGCAGTTTGACTTTCAAACTAGCCGTTTGACTTTTCCAATTTAGGAATTAAATAAACCCTTTATTTTGGACAGCGAGAACACTTAGTACATGATGCAATCATTCCATCTTGCAATGACACATTCATGTACCCCTTCCCCCCCCGGAGTGCCGGACATTCCGGGACCTTCTAGAATGTTCCCGATGAAAACACCGGAACCATTCCCCAACTCCGAAATGGGACTTTCCTTATATGAATCTTATTCTCCGGACCATTCCGGATCACCTCGTGATATCCCGGATCCCATCCGAGACTCCGAACAACATTCGGTCTCTTTCTCATAATACCATAACTACTCAAACAACGTCGAATCCTTAAGTGTGTCTCCCTACGGTTCGTGAATTATGCGGACATGATCGAGACACTTCTCCGAACAATAACCAATAGAGGAATCTGGAAATTCATATGGCTCCCACATATTTCTACGATTACTTTGCGATCGAATGAACCACTTACATACGATACCAATTTCCCTTTGTCTCACGATATGTTACTTATCCGAGGTCATGATCGTCGGTATCTCTGCATACCTAGTTCAACCTCGTTACTGATAAGTACTCTTTTCTCGTTCCCGTGATATGTGATCCCTTGTGACCAAGTCACATGCTTGCAAGCTAATTGGATGACATTTCACCGAGAGGGCCCAGAGAATATCTATCCGTCATGTGGATGGACAAATCCCACTCTTGATCCATGTGTTTCAACCAATACTTTCCGAACACCCAATGCCACTTTTATAGCCACCCTGTTACGGTGTGGTGTTTGATGACATCAAAGCATCCATCCAGTAAAGGCAATATGCATGATCTCATGGTCGAAGGAATTAGGTTACTATGTATCAGAAAGCATATAGCAATTGAACTATTGAAATGACTTGATCTTTATGCTACGCTTGTCTATAGGAGTATGTCCACCATATCATTCTCCTAACGATATGATCTTGTTGTTGATAACATATCAATGTTCATGACAAAGAAACCACATCATCAATCAACCAACAAGCTAGTGAAGTATAGAGGCCATACTAGGGACTTCAAATTAAGTTTACAAATCACACAAGTATTAATGGTTTCCTTGTTAATACTATTATAGCATGAATGTAAACATTTATCATAAACACAAAGATATATAATAATAACTACATTTATTATTACCTCTAGGGCATATCTCCAACAGTCTCCCACTTGCACTAGAGTCATCTAATCTAGATTACATGGTAATATACCGAACACCCATGGCAGTTTGGTGTTGGTCATGTTTTGCCCTCGGGAGAGGTTTAGTCAACGGATCCGCCACATTCAGATCTGTGTGTACTTTGCAAATCTTTATATCCCCATCCTGGATATGTTCTCGAATAGCGTGGAAACGCAGCTTGATATGCTTCAGCTTCTTGTGTGACCTTGGTTCTTGCGCATTGGCTATGGCGCCCATGTTATCACAGTAGATAGACATTGGGTCCAGCGCACTTGGAACCACACCCAGCTCTGTAATGAACTCTTTCATCCATATCGCTTCTTGTGAAGCCTCCGAAGCAGCCATGTATTCCGATTCAGTTGAAGATCTCGCCACAACGCTTTGCTTTGCACCCCTCCAGCTAACTGCTGCACCATTCAAAATAAATACGTATCCAGATTGTGATTTAGAATCATCCGGATCGGTGTTCCAACTAGCATCGGTGTAACCATTAACAACGAGCTGTTCATCACCTCCATAAGAAAGAACCATATCCTTAGTTCTTCTCAAGTACTTAAGGATGTTTTTGACCGCTGTCCAATGATCCACTCCTGGATCACTTTGATATCTGCTAGTTAGACTAACAGCATATGCGATGTCGGGTCTAGTACATAGCATGGCATACATTAGAGATCCTATGGCTGAGGCATAGGGAGTCTTACTCATCTTTTCTCTATCTTCTGCCGATGTCGGACTTTGAGTTTTACTCAAGGTCGTATTGGGCAACATGGGCAAGAACCCTTTCTTGCTATCTTCCATTCCAAACCTCTTTAGAACTTTGTCCAAATATGTACTTTGTGACAATGATATTTGGCGTTTCGATCTATCTCTATAAATCTTTATGCCTAATATGTAAGCTGCTTCGCCAAGATCCTTCATTGAAAAACTATTATTCAAATATTCCTTGACACTATTAAGAAGGTCTACATCATTCCCAATCAACAATATGTCATCCACATACAGTATTAAGAATGCCACAGAGCTCCCACTCACTTTCTTGTAAATACAAGCTTCTCCATAAGTTTGTATAAAACCAAAACTTTTGATTACCTTATCAAAACGTTGATTCCAACTTCGGGATGCTTGCTTCAATCCATAGATGGACCGTTGAAGCTTGCATACCTTGTTAGCATCTTTAGGATCGACAAAACCTTTGGGTTGTATCATATACAACTCTTCATCAATGTCTCCATTGAGGAATGCTGTTTTGACATCCATCTGCCATATCTCATAATCATAATATGCAGCGATTGCTAACATAATCCTCACAGACTTTAGCTTCGCTACCGGTGAGAAAGTCTCATCGTAGTCAACTCCTTGAATTTGTCGAAACCCTTTTGCGACAAGTCGAGCTTTATAGACAGTAACATTACCATCAGCATCTGTTTTCTTCTTGAAAATCCATTTGTTCTCGACAGCCTTCCGGCCATCCGGTAAGTCCACCAAAGTCCATACTTGGTTTTCGTACATGGATCCAATCTCGGATTTCATGGCTTCTTGCCATTTATTGGAATCTGGGCTCATCATCGCTTCCTCATATGTCTCGGGGTTATCGGTGTTGTCCACCAACATGACATTCATAACGGAATCATACCAATCTGGAGTGGTACGAGTTCTCGTTGACCTCCGAGGCTCTGTAGTAACTTCAACCGAAGTTTCATGATCACCATCATTAGCTTCCTCTCTTATTGGTGCAGGCACCACAGGAACTTCTTCCGGTGCTGCGCTACTCGCAATTTCGAGAGAAGGTTCGACAACCTCGTCGAGTTCTACTTTCCTTCCAGTCACTTCTTTCGAGAGAAATTCCTTCTCTAGAAAGGATCCATTCTTAGCAACGAAGATTTTGCCTTCGGATCTATGATAGAAGGTATACCCAACAGTTTCCTTCGGGTATCCTATGAAGACGCATTTTTCCGCTTTGGGTTCAAGCTTGTCCGGCTGTAACTTCTTTACATAGGCTTCGCATCCCCAAACTTTAAGGAACGACAATTTAGGTTTCTTCCCAAACCATAATTCATACGGTGTCGTTTCAACGGATTTAGACGGTGCCCTATTTAAAGTGAATGCGGCTGTTTCTAATGCATAACCCCAAAATGATAGTGGCAAATCTGTAAGTGACATCATAGAACGAACCATATCTAAGAGAGTTCGATTACGACGTTCAGACACACCATTACGCTGTGGTGTTCCCGGCGGTGTCAACTGCGAAAGTATTCCACATTTCTTCAAATGCTCGCCAAACTCGTAACTTAGATATTCACCTCCACGATCAGATCGTAGAAATTTAATCTTCTTGTTACGTTGATTCTCTACCTCACTTTGAAACTCCTTAAACTTCTCGAAAGTTTCGGACTTATGTTTCATAAAATAGATATACCCATATCTACTCAAGTCATCCGTGAAGGTAAGAACATAACGATAACCACTGCGCGATGCTACACTCATTGGACCACACACATCGGTATGTATGATTTCCAATAAGTCTGTAGCTCGCTCCATCATACCAGAAAATGGAGTCTTAGTCATTTTACCCATCAGACATGCTTCGCATCTTTCAAGTGATTCAAAATCAAGTGATTCAAGAAGTCCATCGGAATGGAGTTTCTTCATACGCTTCACTCCAATGTGACCAAGACGACAGTGCCACATATAGGTCAAATTATCGCTTGATTTCAAACGTTTAGCCTCAATGTTATTAATATGTGTATTTCTACTATCGAGATTCAATATGAATAGACCATCTATCAAAGGTGCATGTGCATAAAACATATTACTCATATAAATCGAACAACCATTATTCTCGGATTTAAACAAGTAACCGTCTCGCAATAAACAAGATCCCGATATAATGTTCATGCTCAACGCAGGCACCAAATAACAATTATTTAAGTATAAAACTAATCCCGATGGTAGATGAAGAGGTAGTGTGCCGACCGCGATCACATCAACCTTTGATCCGTTTCCCACGCGCATCGTCACCTCGTTCTTCACTAGCTTCCGTTTATTCTGCAGCTCCTGTTTCGAGTTACAAATATGAGCAACCGAACCAGTATCAAATACCCAGGCACTACTACGAGTACTAGTGAGATACACATCAATAACATGTATATCAGATATACCTTTCTTCTTGATGTTGCCGTTCTTCAAATCCGCCAAGTACCTTGGGCAATTCCGCTTCCAGTGACCTTCTCCCTTGCAGTAAAAGCACTCAGTATCAGGCTTGGGTCCAGCCTTGGTCCTCTTCGTCGGCGTGGTAACTTTCTTACCACCCTTCTTGAAGTGTCCCTTCTGCTTAGACTTGCCTTTCTTGAATTTGGTGGTCTTATTGACCATCAACACTTGGTGCTCTTTCTTGATCTCCACTTCTGCAGATTTTAACATAGCAAATAGTTCTGGCAACTCTTTGTTCATGTTCTGCATGTTGTAGTTCATCACAAAGTTCTTGTAACTTGGTGGTAGTGATTGGAGGATGCGGTAAACTCCCAAAGTATTAGGAATCACTATACCCAAACTTTGAAGTTTATTTGCGTGCCCAGACATTTTAAGCACATGCTCACTGACGGAGCTACCCTCTTCCATCTTGCAGTTAAAGAACTTTTCAGAAGCTTCATAACTTTCAATTGCCGCATGAGTCTCAAAGATTAATTTGAGATCCTCGACAATATCATATGGATCTGACTCTTCAAACCTTTTCTGAAGCTCCGATTCTAAACCATACAAGATAGCACACTGAACTATGGAGTACTGATTCTTCCGAGCGAGGTAAACATTCTTTACTTCATCGGTAGCATCAGCTGCAGGTGGGTCACCTAGCGGTGCATCCAGCACATAGGTCAAATTACCAGCTGTGAGGACAATCCTCAAATTGCGGAACCAATCCGCGAAGTTGCTTCCATTGTTTTTCAACTTTTCTTTCTCTAGGAACGCATTAAAATTGATGGTAGGGGCTGCCATTGATCTACAACATATTTGCAATAGTTTAGACTAAGTTTATGACAAATTGAGTTCAAATTAATTAATGAAATTAAACTAGGTGAACTCCCACTCAAAACAACATCCCTCACATTGTTTTAGTGATCACACGAACCAAATCCACTACATCAACACCGATCATCACGAGAGCTGATATAGTTTTAATGGCGAACAATCATCATGTTCATCATATCTACTATATGATTCATGCTTTGCCTTTCGGCGATCCGTGTTCCTGAGGCCATGTCTGTACATGCTAGGCTCGTCAAGATCAAACCTTAGCTTCCGCATAAGCAAATCTGGCTTGCTTACGTTGTAGTCACCCGCGGAATCAAAGACACCCGATCATCACGTGGTGCTTCGAAGCAGCAAGCTTTGGCAACGGTGCATACTAAGGGTGAACACTTTTAGAACTTGAAATTTATGTGCATGAGGGATCATCTTATAATGCTACCGTCGTCTACTAAGCAATACAAGATGCATAAAGGATTAACATCACATGCAATTCATAATATGTGATATGATATGGCCTTTCTTCTTTGTGCTTCCGATCTCCATCTTCAAGCACGAACATGATCTCCATCATCACCGGCATAGCATCAAGGTCAATGACGCTTCTTCATGGTTGTCGTCCGCCAACTTCAACTATTACAACTATTTTGAATAGACACGCAGGCCTTAACAGAAATTAAAGACAACCATATGGCTCCTGCCGGTTGCCAACTTACAATAAGGATCATTGCATACATCAAATATAATCACAATCATGGCCATATCACATCACTGCACACCCCTGCAAAACAAAGTTAGACGCTTCTACTTTCTTTGCATATTTTACGTGGTTTGGGGCTTTCCATAAGTGTCGTTCTAACTTACGAACAAGAACCACAACATTGATACTAGCATTGTTGATCACCCGTTGTAAATTGGATCTTTACTATGCTAGGAGAAACAGGCACCCGCAAAGCCACTTATGCAAAACGAGTTGCATGTCAAGCGTGGAGCAAGTCTCATGAACGATGTCATGTAAGGTTAGCCCGGGCCGCTTCATCCCAACATACCGCAAGATGCAAAGTACACAAAAAGCAATCTACAATAAAAGCATCAACGCCCACAATGACCATTGTGTTCTACTCGTGCAACAGATCTACATATAGACACGGCTCTGATACCACTGTAGGGGTTCGTAGCATGGAAAACAAAAATTTTCTATCGCATACAAACAAACAAGCCAAGATCTATCTACTAGATTGTAGCAACGAGTCGATGGAATAACTCACCCTCGAAGATTCCAAAGTGTTTAACGAGAGCAGATTCTCGTGGGTGATGTAGTCGTACTCTTTCCGATCTCAAGATCGCGTAGACGATCCTTCCGGCGCCGCGTTCCCGCAGCGCTCCCGCAGTCGGTCACACGTTCGGTACTCGACGAAGACCTTCCTCTCCCTTGTTCCAGCAGGCAGCGGAGGTTGTAGCACTCTCCTCGCGATTCCGGCAGCACAACGGCGTGGTACCGGAGGTAGAGGGGAGATCCCGCAGGGCTTCGCCTTAAGCCGGTGCGAGTATGGTGGAGCTTATGAGAGAGGCTATTAGTGGTCTAGTAATTAGACACACCAATTAGAGGGCTCTAAACCAATTAGAAGGCTCTAAACCGAAACAGCTCTAAACCGGGGTCTAGGTCTAGTTTCTAGTTTAGAGGATAGGAACTTGTGTGTGTTGGGAGGGGAGCCCTACCCCTCCCTTTATAGGTGGGAGGGCTGGCGCGCTAGGGGAGGGAGGGAGTCCCTCCCCAACTCGGCCTAGGGCTGGCCGCCGGCTTGGGGACTCCTTCCCCAAGTCGGTCTCCTCTTCTCCTCCTCTTCCCACTTTCCAAAACTGGCAGTTTGACTTTCAAACTAGCCGTTTGACTTTTCCAATTTAGGAATTAAATAAACCCTTTATTTTGGACAGCGAGAACACTTAGTACATGATGCAATCATTCCATCTTGCAATGACACATTCATGTACCCCTTCCCCCCCCGGAGTGCCGGACATTCCGGGACCTTCTAGAATGTTCCCGATGAAAACACCGGAACCATTCCCCAACTCCGAAATGGGACTTTCCTTATATGAATCTTATTCTCCGGACCATTCCGGATCACCTCGTGATATCCCGGATCCCATCCGAGACTCCGAACAACATTCGGTCTCTTTCTCATAATACCATAACTACTCAAACAACGTCGAATCCTTAAGTGTGTCTCCCTACGGTTCGTGAATTATGCGGACATGATCGAGACACTTCTCCGAACAATAACCAATAGAGGAATCTGGAAATTCATATGGCTCCCACATATTTCTACGATTACTTTGCGATCGAATGAACCACTTACATACGATACCAATTTCCCTTTGTCTCACGATATGTTACTTATCCGAGGTCATGATCGTCGGTATCTCTGCATACCTAGTTCAACCTCGTTACTGATAAGTACTCTTTTCTCGTTCCCGTGATATGTGATCCCTTGTGACCAAGTCACATGCTTGCAAGCTAATTGGATGACATTTCACCGAGAGGGCCCAGAGAATATCTATCCGTCATGTGGATGGACAAATCCCACTCTTGATCCATGTGTTTCAACCAATACTTTCCGAACACCCAATGCCACTTTTATAGCCACCCTGTTACGGTGTGGTGTTTGATGACATCAAAGCATCCATCCAGTAAAGGCAATATGCATGATCTCATGGTCGAAGGAATTAGGTTACTATGTATCAGAAAGCATATAGCAATTGAACTATTGAAATGACTTGATCTTTATGCTACGCTTGTCTATAGGAGTATGTCCACCATATCATTCTCCTAACGATATGATCTTGTTGTTGATAACATATCAATGTTCATGACAAAGAAACCACATCATCAATCAACCAACAAGCTAGTGAAGTATAGAGGCCATACTAGGGACTTCAAATTAAGTTTACAAATCACACAAGTATTAATGGTTTCCTTGTTAATACTATTATAGCATGAATGTAAACATTTATCATAAACACAAAGATATATAATAATAACTACATTTATTATTACCTCTAGGGCATATCTCCAACAAATAGTGCTACAGCTCCAGGCCCCATGCCTTTCTTAGCTCCAAGGACAGTTGCTGCATCACAAAGTGGTACCACCAGTACTAGAGTATCTCGAAGGATATTCAAGCCTACCCAAAAATGCAAAGTTATCTAACTACTGGTAAGCGTGGAAGCTACAGGAAGAAGGGTGAAAACCTAGTGAGTGAGTTTTCTAATCCTGCAGATTAATTCAGGCGTGTTCATGTGTGTTTGATGTTGGAAACAACTTCTGTAATCTTGTTTAGAGAACCTGCTAAGTGTTTAAGACTTTGTGCAAGTCTATGCATGTGTGTGGATGTTGAACACAATTTATGTTGAATATGTGTGTAACTATGTTTAAAATTGGTGTGTGTCATCCTTACTTATGCTAGTTGTTATATGTGGTGGTCTATGTTAAATATGTGTGAGGTAAATGGCTCCACAAACATTGCACTAACAAAACATTCCAATTACACAAAGGTTCCATAAATATTGCACTAACAGAATGTTCCAATTACATAAAGGTTCAACAAATAGTGCAGTTACACAAATGGTTCAACCAAAGGATTCAAGGTACAAATTACACAAATGGTTCAACAACAAACATTACACTAATAAAATGGTTCCATAACTAAAATCTTCACTCATCATACAAATAAAGGATCACTCATCACAGATAGCTTTGATTTTCTTCAGCTTTACTTTGTTCACATCACTGGTCTGGAACATTTCATATAGGGTATACTCCAGCTTCTTATTTTCTTCCTTCTGGGCAACTCTATCTGTCTCCCACTTCTTCTCCTCTTCCTTCTGGGCAACTCTTTCTGTCTCCCACATTTTCTTCTCTTCCAGTAAGGCATCTCTTTCAGCCTTCTTTTGTTTGACCTTAAACACATCTTCTTGGGATTTTAACACATTCTTCAGCACCTCAATCTCATTCTTCAAAGCTTGTATGTGCTTCTACTCCTGCACTCACTGCTCCTTCTCTCATATCTCTCAAAAACCATAGTACTATTGCAGTCATCATACATTGACCACAACTTGCTTAGTGCATTATTGAGAGTGTCAGGCCATTCTTTATCTACCCAAGACTGGAACCCATAGTTCATTGCTTGCTGCAAATTAAACATAACAATTTGGTATAAGCATAACCAACATGGTACATGGGTATAAGAATGGGCGTAAACATAAATAATGTGAGCTAAACTAATTCAGTGGCTTAAGCTATATGCAACAGTTCATTCAACAGTTCATTCCGTTATCTGTCAGTTGATATATGGGTACCTAATTCAGTTCTTTATCTGTCAGTACCAATAGTTCATTCCTTTATCTGTCAGTACCAACAGTTCATTCAAATGTGAGCTAAACTAATTCAATGGCTTAAGCTATATTCACTAAACTAACATGATAAGCTATATGCACTAAACTAACATGATAATTTAGGTAAACTAAACTAGTTGAGTGGTTTAAGCTATATGAACTCAAAAAAAATGCATTAGCAGTCACAAATTAAGATAATCAAAGATGGAAGGCTAAACTAATTCAGTGGCAGTAACAGATTCAGATGCTCAAAATGGATCAAGTATAAAATGGAGAAAATTAGTTACATTTTCAATCTGACACATGTAGAATGTCCTCCTAGTGTCTGTCCCTTCAAAGGTTACACATTTGCACGGCTCGAGGATGTGCATGTCACAGAGTTCGACTATCCCGCAAAATGTCGGGTCATCAATCACATTAGGAGCATAGTCGAGGCCCGTGAGGTCCTAATCGAAGAATAAATCGACTTTAATCGACCTAATTCGACGACAAATCCCAAATTCGGATGAACCCTAATTTGAGAAATGGGGGAGGGGGGAGGGACTGGAGCTTACCCCTAGGAACGAGTTGCTCGACTCAGAATTGTCGTGCCAGCTAGGCATGGTGACGGTTGCGCTTGATTGGGACGGCGGAGGCAATGGCGGGGTGGTTGGCGGTGGCACTCTGAGCGTGATCGAGTGGGGAAGAACGTGGTCAACGGTTCGACAACGGCTATGAGGTGCTAAATGATGGGTCCCACTGCTTCCGTTAACGTCCGTGTCGGCCGCCGTCCCAAGTTGCCACGTCAGCTCTACATGTGGGCCCGCTAGGTTAGAATCGCTATCAATTCGCGTTCAGAGACGGTTTAGTGTGATTTGAGAAAAATGACTCGAAATGTGGTAGATTTTTGTAGCGAAAATGTAAAGTGATAGTTTTATGGAATTTTGCTCGTTCCTGATTCTCACACCTCTCTCTGTCTCTCTCCAAGGCTTTCCTTAATACTCCGAACGAGACGCACTGACGTTGAAGAATCGTTATTTTTGTGTCACCAGCATACTGAATGCAGTAGCACAGAGTCCATCTCCAGGTCAATCGGATCCATCCACCAACCGAGAGCCAATTCGATGCCTTCGTCACAAGCCGCAAGCTCCGCCTCCAACGCCGCGCCGATGAAGAATTCAAAATGCTTCCGCAAGCCGTGAAGATCACTTCTCCGCTTTGGTCACGTGGAAGATATCCTAGTCTGCATGACGACTGGGCCTGCGTGCACATTCACCTACAACCAGCGTGATGCTTCAGGTAGCGCGACTATTCACCGAGTCATTCCTTGACATGGTAAAACCGGAAGTAGCCCATCCATCCGATATGTCTTTGCTTTGACATTGGAAGAGTATGTCAGTCTTGTTAGGTGTCCGACACTCGAAGATTCTTTTAAGTCTCGTTTTCAACAAAAAGTTGTTGGGATTTCAGACAATTCAGCAGGGGGGCTGGCCTCCGATCCATTCAACTGAACATGGGTCCGTTCCTTATCTTACCATTCTATATATGCAAATGTATGCACGGTTATCTTCATACTGGTTAGGTGAGGACGGTATTCAGTCCGCATGACGCCATGACGGTTGGGTTTGGGTAGGTACGCGTGGACATTCACCACCGTAGCCGATGTGGTGTTTTCAAGTAGCACGACTCTTTCCTAGTAAGTCATTCGTGAAATGTCTTTGCTTGGATACGTTAAAATTATTGTGTTTTGGATTAGCACATATATATGTTTAAATTTAACAATCCCTAGTGCAAATCCTGAAGATCCATATGATCCAATCATGCACGGTGAAAGATGGAACTAAACTATGTTCCACGCGGACGAGGAATCATAGTATAATGAAAGCCATGTGAGATTCTCGAAATTCATCATTAGCTTTTTTTTTGAGCGATAAACGGGTCTCGAAAACCCCAGAAGCTGCATATTAATTCATGAGGCAGGTATAAAAATTAGAAAGGCCCTTTATATAAAGCACCCTAGCAAAACTAGATAAAAAGGAATAGGGCCTTTTACTTTGCAAAAAACACCCTAGGACTAGAAAATAAAAAGCAATCAGGTCCTTGAGTGTCTCCGCCTCCGATCTCCGGCGACCTACAGCCGACGACGAGGTCGTGAGACTCTTGCTCGTTAAGCACCATGCTCCAGAGAAGAAACCGCATCGCCAGCCACCTTGCAGTCCGCGGGGATGAACCACTTGCTTCCTGCGAGGTGTCGAGCACCGACGACGTGCTTCGAAGAAGGGCCTCTGATGGAGGTTGATCTCGCAGTCGCCATTCGACCAGAAAAGGCAGTGGCCTAGCAGCATCCCGCCGCCATCCGACCACTGCGAAGAAGCACCAGAAGCAGCAGCACCTACCTTCCAATGGAACTCGAGGAAGGAGACGAACATCTCACAAACCTTAGCCTCATCGCCACCATGGCGAGTCAGAGAAGGAAGGAGACAGGAACCCCATCCCACCGCCCCAGATCCGTCCCCTCCGCTGGGAACCAGAGGCATCTTCTCCAGATCGAGAAAATGCGCATGGACCAACTGCTCCGCTCCCCCGCCTCCACGGCCGTCCAGGAGCAAAGCAGCCACTCCGAGCCTCGTGAAAATTCATCATTAGCTAAACAATTATTTGGTAGACTAAAGTTTAGTCCCACTTTATTAGTTTATAAGGAGTTGGCATTTTTATAAGAAAGGTTCTTCTACCACTTGTATGAGCATAACAAAAACACATATACACGCGCGCTTCTCCTCTGCCGCCCATGTGCGTCAGGTTTCGAAAATAAGTCAAGCTAAGATAGGACATATGCCCCATGCACATGACCCTGCTTCTCGAGATTTTGTACGGAAGAGAGGCGGTCGGGTTTTTGGGGAGTCCACTCGGACGACTAATGGCAAGCTAGTGTTTCTGTTACTAGTTACCATTATAGATCTTTTGTTTTCACCGTCCCGCTAGTTCGTATGACTAGTTTATTACTTGTTTATAAATTTATAAGTTATCTACTATTATTTCATATTAAATCCTATGCTAAATTTCTTTTATTATCATCATAATAATCCCAAGAACCTAGCAACATCTGGATATGATAGGTGTCCTCTTGAGTATCCTCCTTATGTGGGTTGTGAGGAGATGACTTATTGAAGCCTTTCAGGCGGTTCAAACAAGTGCAAGAG
Source organism: Avena sativa (assembly GCA_916181665.1). NCBI lineage: Eukaryota > Viridiplantae > Streptophyta > Magnoliopsida > Poales > Poaceae > Avena > Avena sativa. The sequence goes on from OV702290.1 coordinate 428,185,162, forward strand.
CACATTACACGTTAGGTTATGATCGAAATTTATTTTAGACATTGCACATGAGAAAATTGAGAGGGTAAGCGTCACATTCAACCACCACTAGGTGGAGTGATAAAAATCTAGGTTAACCTTTATTGGAGAAGAAAACCAAAAGAGAATGGAAGAGGATGAACTTGAAGGAACCGAAATCAAACACCGTTCTTTGCCACAAGGTTATGAAGAATAGTTCTAATACCTTTATCTTTCAAGCCGTGGTTTCACCATCTTTGGTGAGATTGTTCCAATTCCTAGCTCTTGTGTATAAAAATTATTGTTTGCATCCTAGATCCATATGTATCTTGATGTATGAGATCCTCTAGTGCCTTGGTCGCGATGATTATCTAGACAAGCCCAATAAGCCGAGACAGAGGATGTACCTATGATACTACTATTATCTCTTTTATCATTAATTGCAGTGACACATCAGCTTTTTGCATGTATGAAATGCATGATACTAGCTATGATACCCCGCTATGTAGGGTTGAAAACAGAAAGGAAAATTTCCGTTCTTTTTCAAAGAAAAGGAAATGGAGGGCTGATAACTAAAAGGGAAACGGTATTTTGTAGAAAAGAAACAAAATGAAATATTATAAACGCAAACGGAAATAGATATGGGGGAGCCATTTCCTGCGGAAACAAAATGACAAGGAAATTCTAGAAAAACAAATACGAAAACTTTCTAAAAATATAAGTCATGCTCATGTACAAATAATACTTTCAGTTGGTGATTTACCTTACTCTTTGCTGGTCATGGAAAACATGCAACTATGGCCTATATCACAAATTCAACTAGCTAGGCTACGTACTAATCGAGCGACTATCTTAGCGTCTACATGAAACTATTTATGTGAACCTTTGCTTGTCAAAGTGTTGAATTATATATGTTATTTTATGTCCAATTGTCACTTGTCGAATCTGAGCTACTTATCTTGTTGTCTGCATCTTTATGTGTTCATTTTTGTGTATAGTCTAAGATATTACCTCACTATTGTGTTCCAAAAAATGTCCGTTTCATAGCGTATCTGTCCTATATCCACTTTGTATTCATCTTCGGTGATTTCTGATTCCGTAATTTTCTGTTTCGTTTCCTATACCAGTGAGACAAGCGGAAACGAAAATGATAAAACCTGTTTCTATCTATTTTCAATCCTCCTGATATGGCTAGTCTAAGGAGATGGAGCACCTTATAAGCAACATTATTTTATCACTTGTATGAGTATTAGAAAAATACACCTATATGCTCTCATCCTCGGCCCGCTTGTCACGGTATGTGTGCATCGGGTTTCAGAAATGATCCAATTCATGGTATCTTGGGCAACGCGTAGAGCCAGGCTGAAATAAAAACTTTTCTGCTCCGACAAGGTCTCGAGCGAACCTAGGCAAATAGCAAAAACAGTTTTAAGAAATAGTAGTGTTGTTGTATCTCAGTTTTTCCAAATAGCCAAGAAGTATCTTCTAGATTCATTAAGTGCTCATAGGGAAATTCTTTTCTTTACCATAGAACTTAGATGCTTCAACTCTTTCTATTATTTCAGGGTTAACTTCAAAATCATAATCCTTATATTTAATGAATATTGCAGGTTCCTTGCATTTACTAGCAATAGGAAATAGTTTTCCTAGAGAAAAGGTACTCAAGGTTTCTTCAAATTTATCCAAGTCATCTAGATCAAGACTCAGCGAAAGAAATATTCTATTCACTAGGTGACATGGGCAAACCTTATAGGTACTCAAGTTTGGCATATACGGTCCAGTCTAGCAGAAGCCCACGACGTTACCAGGGTCCAATCAAAGATTCGGGTGACCTAAGGAGACTCCGACTGCTTGCGGCACACGACGAGCTCAAGATAGAAAGTTTAAAGGGAAAACCCTAACTTGTAACCGACTCGACCTGCTATCCCGAGACCTAGCCTATCTATATAAAGGCTAGGAGGGGGCGGCGAGGAGGATAATCACAACCCTAGTTTCCACACCATCGATAGATTGCATCTGCGTACCCTTGTAACTTTCCACTCCTTCAATAATTCGAAGAGTAGACAAGCAGGACTAGGATCCTCTACTATGCCTGAACCTGGGTAAACAGTGCTCCCCACTTCCTCGAACCTACGTCCATATACGATGGGCATTGATGAGTTAACCCCTCGTCACTAGGTGTCTCTTTAGAACTAGTGACAATATCTTTTTCATTAACATGTTCATATTTATCATCCATAGTAGTATTTATAATAATTTTAATGTGTTTTTGATATAAGGAAAGTAAAAACTAAAAAATTAAATCTACTGAGAAACTCACAACCAAACAAGTCAAAGAAACCTCCCCAAGCTTAGATGATTGCAAGATATAAAAAAAATCTAAAGTCTAGTGCACACATGAATATAAACTTAAGCGCTACGCTCCCCGGCAACAGCGCCAGAAAAGTATCTCGATAACCCCCAAGTGCAGGGGATCACCGTAGTACCTCTCAATGTGGAAGTAGGGTATCGATCCGTAGGAGCAAGATGGAAAAGCTATCTATTCTCTACAACTAAAGTGTCACAAGTTTTAGTTGATTATGCACTAAACAAGTTTTAATGAATAAGATGGTTGTTTTAATGACTGAAAGTTTAATGTAACCAAGAATATAAAAGTGTCCCAGTCCTCTTCAATGTAAGAGGACAAGACAATGACTTTCTTTTATAGGAACAATGGACATGGGTTCATGGGTTCACCTAATCCTCTCTTCTCCATCTATGGTGATCATCATGTTATAGATAGTAAAGGTACACACAGTTGTCATGTTTTAATGGTACTTTTATGGTGGCTACATGTCATAAAACACATAGGTGAAATAAGTACTCCTTTGTGTTGCTAGGTCACCCTTGCAATAAGGCTAGCATTTGGTTTATGTCACACCACACATCATACTTCTCCCTTTTTACCCCTAGATAAAGGATGTTGGGATGCATTGATGTCACTCAATACATATGTCATTGTCACTTGGCCACCCATTACCTACATACATCATACTTCTGAATGGATAACATTCTAAACACTAGAGCAATGATTCATATGTTGTGAGTATTATCATATCTCTCTCATCTACCCCCTACTTGGTGGTGTCAATCACCTCATGATATGGATAAACAAGGCATTATGGATAGATCTAAACCATTACATGCATCATAGAATATTTCCAAAGTATGACAAACCATACAAGATCCAACACAACGGTAAATGAATAACAAGTACTATCTCATAACACAATATCCACCATAGGGATTACATAGATAGATCCATACTCATGTAAGGCACATCATATGGACTTCAACAATGATCAATAATAGAGATATTAGATCAAGTTACCACCATAAACCCAAAGTTAAGGGGGTGGACTACTCCCCTCTCATCATGGAGAGTAATGAGGAGGCATTGGTGAAGGAGGAGACGCGGCTGGAGGCGATTCCGACAGCGGTTCCTCCTCCAACCTTCCTCCGACGGCGGCCTGCTAGCTCTCTATTACTTGGTTTTCGATCTCTGCCCCATTCGTCTCGAGAAAGGCCGCCAGGGGGTTTGTATATATGGTTTTAGGTCAAAACAAAGAGATGGCAGTGGAATCGATGGCATCGGAGTTTCGACGACTGAGATAGCCTAATGGCGCACCCTCTGGTAAATGGGCTCCCATTTTCAGCTACTTGGGCCACTTGGGATCTACTTTAGCTCGTTGGATTCGTATGGAAATTATCTAAAAGATCCTGCTGACCTAGCTCCGTTTCAGGTTCCGTAGCTTCTGGAAAGTCAAAAACACTAACAGAAGATTTTTTTGCCAGAAAAAGTTAGAACCAAAAGAGAGAGGATTGTTTAGAAAATCCCCGAAATCAATGTAAAACATGGATCTAACATTATATATGATGCAAATATGTGGATAAACATGTTAACAAACTACAAAGTTCATGTATGTATTTTACATGCATCAACATACCCAAGCTTAACCTATGCTCGTCCTCGAGCGTGAAGGCGATAAAAATAAACATGGACTTTGGAGTTTGTTACTTTTGCTTCTTTCATTATCATGTAAACTCCATAGGTTCAAATCCTTTTAGTAAAACATATTATGCAAGTGTACTATCAAATTGTATCTTTTGCACATCTGTAAACATGTCAAACAATAATTAATGATGTGATAAAACAAATGAGGGACAAAACAAACCTTCAAGCACACTTTGATGAACCTATAGAATAAGAGACTCTTCCTATAATTGGCATCGGTGTTTTATGCCTCTACTTTTATTTTTGGGCTACTTCCTAGTTTCATGCCCTTGACTTGGAAGACTCACTTCTTAGTTTAATGTCTTTCCTTAAGGTATTTTATTTCTCGTACTAAAAGTAAGCATGGATTAAACATGTGTAAAGGCCTATTTAGTTTCCAAACTCTATCTCATCAAGTTTACGACTGATCAATAGTTCATCATTAGTATTTGGTTCCATTTACCCCCATCATAAGCATCTTTCTATACTTTATATGCTTGACCCACTACAAGTTGAATGTCTCATGTCCGTTAACCACAAGTACTCATTATCGCATGCTATGCAAGTTTAGGTCACAATAAATCTGTCATTATATGCATACAGTTTCAAACGAGGTGCACTGAGGTACCTCTTTCCCCTTTGCACGAAGGCCCCTAGGAAGAGACATCCATACTCATATGACAAGACAAACATACAAATGAAACATCTCAGCATCTTTTTATTTACTACTTGCATAGCTTTTTATTTGAATGCCTCATAGCATATTCATGTAGTAAATTTCCACCATAATGGCTTTTAGGATTTTTTAACATGGATTAGATTAGTGGCCCAGTGCTCCCTGTAACACATATACATACTAGAATATTCTCGATTTTATCCCGTTCATTTTACAATGTTAAGCATCCACAACCAAAAGACATGATATCAACAAGGGAGTGTCACACATAATCTTCCCCTTAATTGCTTGAAAGCTTTCCCCATGTTAGCATGGTTGGGCTAACAATCAACTCATAGTTTGTCAAGCACATAACTTATTTATCATTAGGTAAGTTTCCCCTTTTGTTTGTGCCTTCAGGTTCGTGGTCACCCCACAACCAACTTCTCTATGATAACCATAACCATAAGAGCGATATTATTTGGAAGCTAAATAAAACAAGGAACATGATAAATATACTTGGAATAGCATTGATGCTATATAGGTATGTATGGTGTACGCTATGGGAATTGGTTTTAAGGGTATTTGGATAAACAAGCTTTGCTTGTATAGGAATTTTTGGGCTAGCAAAAAGATATCTAAAGAGTGTGCCATCTAGTTTATAATTCCAACATTTATTTTCTCACATTGCTCCCTTATGTTGAACATAAATATATACAAGCAAAGTATACAAATTAATAGGCACAAACGGATCATACTTCATATAAAGTTGTTGAGCTTAAAAACTAGACACAACATGAATTTCAGCTTTTGCTTTTATCCCCTCTTCTCTTTTATTTGAAGGAATTCATATTCAGTTTTAATATTTCATCAAGGCAAAGTTTATTTTCAGTAGCTTAATCATAAATATTTATAATAATAGTGATGGTGGTCTTCTTAATGCAAAACAAAAATAAAATAAACAAAACAGACGCTCCAAGTTTCTACGATAGTTTTATATTGCTCGAAAAACAAAGTTTAGAGGTTTGCAAACCAAAAGTTTAATAGGTACAGTGGGGTGACTTGGGCATCCCCAATCTTATGGTTTTAACCATCTTTAAATTTCTCTTGGTGTGATGTTCCTCTATTCCCTGTCAAAAAACTTCAACACAAAACTTTTTCTCCCATCTCTTTTCTGAGTGGTGACATTAGTGGCATAAAAGTATAATAGTTGTTGCATATATATCAAATAAAAAATTCTTTCTAAATGTTACAGCAAGCATATAATGTTTCTACATATCTCTAGCATATAACATGGCCCATAACAATCATTTTTGGAAACTTGGGAATGGTTAAAATAAAACATGGCAGAATTTGTCCAGAGTTCCAGCAGCAGCAAAACGAAGTTATTTCGCCCACTTAAAAATGTCAAGAATTTTAGCCAATTTTTGTGCATACAGAGTATGAAAAGTTGTAAATTATGTGTAAATATGAGCGCTATAGGAGTTATATAAAAAATATAAAATTATTGCACTAAAAACTGTTCTGCGGGGATTTGCTACTCCATATGTTTTAACAAACTTTTAACATCCAAAATGGGTTCCACTTGGTACTTTATTAAAAACTCTAGAAAACAAACTAAAATCAAACTCTCTTGCTACAACTAGATTTCAAAAACAAAAGTCCAAAAGAAAATAACCGGTTTGCCTCCCGCGAAGCGCTTTCTTTATAGCCATATAACTAGGCTTTACTTACTTGGTTTAAGTGATATGGAATTCATGGGATAGCTTGTGTTTCTTTACTACCTCTTTTTTCCTTGGAAAGTGTTCCATACATTATACCAGGGTCCCATGGTGTGCTCATGCCAATCAAAATAATGTTCAAGTTAAAACATGGTAAGAAGCAACACAAGATATGCAAAAAATAAAAACAAAGTCTCACCCTTTTCCTATGCATTGGTATTTTATATATGAAGAAATAAAAAAAAGTAGAAGCATACCTTTGCACATCCTCAGTAGGTGGACACAACATACAATAAATAGAAGCATAATGAGGACTCCTATCACCTCCTCTTTCATAATAGTTGCATTTACTAGAAGCAATTCTAGCACTATAAGCATCCAAAGCAAGCAAGTTCATAGAATTTTTCATGTGAAGAGGATCATTATAACTATCATGGCATTCATTTTCATGTTTTCTTCTATCAAAATAGTTGCTAGTACTATTTTCATTTTTAAGATAATGGTTGCAATGATGATTTTCAACATAAGGTAATTGCAAACCACATATATAGGTTCTAGAAAGTGCATATTTCTCCTCTATGGTTAACATATGAGAGTTCAAGAATACTATAGGACTCTTGCTAACAAGAGTATCATCATGGACAACAAGTATGTCATCTTCATCCTCATTTATTATACATGGAGGGTTGTTAATAGACATAGGTGCATCATCTAAAGCATTATCATATAGCATGACTAAACAAAATTCATCATTACCATCAATAATTTTAATAGTAGCATTATTATAAAGTGAAGGAGCGTTATTAGTTTCATCATAATAGCATGGGTTATCAAAGATGACCATAGAATTCTTAGTTGCACAATTATCATAGCATGGGTTCTCATAAATGACAAATGAGTTTTGAGTTTTAGTGTTACTGTCATTTTCGAGAGATTCCCATACATCCCCAAGCTTTGGTTGGACCATATCTTATTATTCTTCAATATGCTAATCATGATAATTCTGAGTAATAGTATTCAATAATTCCTTAGCTTCCTTAGTAGTCATGTCCCTAAAAGTATTTCCTACAACACTATGTAGATAGGTTCTAGAACTTTTAGTTAGTCCATTATAAAATGCATCAAGCAATTCATTATCCTTAAAACCCTGCGCATGACATCTCCTTCCAATGGCACAAAATCTCCCCCAAGCTTGGGGGATACTTTCTTCTTTGTTTTGTGTAAAGCTACTAACTTCAATTTTCATAGCATGTAATTTACTATCATAGATATACTTATGGAAAAACAAATACAAGCATGCTTTCTTGCTAGTAATGGACTTAGGAGCTAACGATTTGTACCAAGTTTTTGTATATCCTCCTAAAGAGAAATGGAACATTTTTAAGAAATAATAGTGTTGTTGTATCTCAATTTTTCCAAATAGGCAAGCAGTATCTTCTAGATTCATTAAGTGCTCATAGGAAAATTCTTCTTCTTTACCATAGAACTTAGATGCTTCAACTCTTTTTATTATTTCAGGGTTAACTTAAAAATCATAATCCTTATCTTTAATGAATATTGCAGGTTCCTTGCATTTACTAGCAATAGGAAATAGTTTTCCTAGAGAAAAGGTACTCAAGGTTTCTTCAAATTTATCCAAGTCATCTAGATCAAGACTCATAAAAGCTTTAGTGAAAGCAATATCCTCTTCACTAGGTGTTTCTTTAGAACTAGTGGCAATATATTTTTCATTAACATGTTCATCTTTATCATCCATAGTAAAATTTATAATAATTTTTATGTGTTTTTTATATAAGGAAAGTAAAAACTGAAAGTAAATCTATTGAGAAACTCACAACCAAACAAGTTAAAGAAACCTCCCCAAGCTTACATGATTGCAAGATATAAAACAAATTAAAAAAATAAAGTCTAGTGCACACAATAATATAAACTTAAGCTCTACGCTCCCCGGCAACGGTGCTAGAAAAGTATCTTGATAACCCCCAAGTGCAGGGGATCACCATAGTACCTCTAAATGTGGAAGTAGGGTATCGATCCGCAGGAGGAAGAAGGAAAAACTATCTATTCTCTACAACTAAAGTGTCACAAGATTTATTTGATTATGAACTAAACAAGTTTTAAGAAATAAGATGGTTGTTTTAATGGTTGGAAGTTTAATGTAACAAAACAAGAATATAAAAGTGTCCCAATCCTCTTCAATGTAAGAGGACAAGACAAGGGCTTTCTTTTATAGGAACAATGGACATGGGTTCATGCGTTCACTCAATCCTCTCTTCTCCTTCTATGGTGATCATCATGTTATAGATAGTAAAGGTACACACAATAATGGTACTTTTATGGTGGCTACATGTCATAAAACACATAGGTGAAAGAAGTACTTCTTTGTGTTGCTAGGTCACCCTTGCAATAAGGCTAGCATTTGGTTTGTGTCACACCACACATCATACTTCTCCCTTTTTATCCCTAGATAAAGGATGTTGGGCTGCATTGCTGTCACTCAATACATATGCCGTTGTCACTCGGCCACCCATTATTTACATACATCATACTTCTGAATGGAAAACATTCTAAACACTAGTGCAATGATTCATATGTTGTGATATGTTGTTAGTATTATCATATCTCTCTCATCTACCCCCCACTTAGTGGTGTCAATCACCTCATGATATGGATAAACAAGGCATTATGTATAGATCTAAACCATCACATGCATCATAGAATATTCCCAAAGTATGACAAACCATACAAGATCCAAGACAACGTTAAATGAATAACATGTACTATCTCATAACACAATATCCACCATAGGGATTACATAGATAGATCCATACTCATGCAAGGCACATCATATGGACTTCAACAATGATTATACATAGAGCGATTAGATCAAGTTACCACCATAAACCCAAAGTCCAGGGGGTGGAATAAACCCCTCTCATCATGGAGAGTGATGAGGAGGTGTTGGTGATGGAAGAGACGCGGTCGGAGGCCATTCTGACAGCGGTTCCCCCTCCAATCTTCCTCTGGGCAGCGGCCTACTGGCTCTCTGTTACTTGGTTTTCGATCTTCGCCTCCATCCGTCTCGAGAAAGGACACCAGGGGGTATATATAGATGATTTTAGGTCAAAACAAAGCGCATGGAGGTGGAATCAACGGCATCGGAGTTTCGATGGCTGAGATAGCCCCAACGTGCCCTCCAGTAAATGGGCACTCATGTTCATCTCGTTGGGCCCCTTGGGCTCTACTTTAGCTTGTTGGATTCATATGGAAATTATCTAACAGATACCGTAGACCTAGCTCCGTTTCGAGGTCCGTAGCTCCTAAAAAGTCAAAAACACTAATAGAAGGTTTTCTGCCAAAAAAGTTAGAACCAAAAGAGAGGGGATTGTTTAGGAAATCCCTGAAATCAATGTAAAATATGGATCTAACATTATATATGATGCAAATATGTGGATAACATGTTAACAAACTACAAAGTTCATGTATGCATTTTACATGCATCAACATCTTGCTTTGAAGTCGGCCTAAGACCACCCTTATGACTCCCTGTTATTGTGATCGTTAGATGGTGTCAAAGTTGGTTTTTCCACAACTCGGATCGTATGATCCCCTCAGGTCTAAGGATTCCATTTTGTTAGTCAGAGCGTATGACGGTGTGATCACGTCCTACTAACCTTTGGATTGGTCCGGCTATCGTACCTCTTCCGACTAGCCAATGCAAGACAGATAGCATCTCCATGCTCATGACACGTGAAACATTGTCATCTTCCGACTTACTAATTAGTCTTGATAGTGGGTTTCCCTCCCAACCTTAAATGACTAAGGATAAACTGGCTAGAGCTATATATGAGTATGTGGTTCCACACCTGCAACAATTGTAGTGACACATACAACTATCTCTAAGCCAGATACTGGGTTACAAATACAAGGCGAAATGTGAGCCTCTAGGGCATCATTCCTAATAGTCTCCCACTTCCACTAGAGTCGAACACTCAGGCATCTCCAGGCCTTAGGCATCTCATGCCCATCACTCTTACATGCGCCTCAAACTGAGGTTGTGGAAGCGGCTTGGTCAATGGGTCTGCAACATTTGCATCCGTGTGTACCTTCCATAGCTTAATTTCTCCGCGATCAACGAACTATCAAATAAGGTGAAATTTCCTGAGTATGGGCTTGTTCTTCTCGTGTGCCTATGGCTCCTTAGCTTGTACAATAGCACCAATATTGTCACAATACAAGTCTAACAGACTGGACCAGCCTGGAACAACACTGAGTTCAATCATAAAATTTCTAATCCAAACCCCTTATTTTGCCGCCTCTGAGGCAGCAATATACTCAGCTTCTATAGTAGTATCAGCCACCGATTCTTACTTGGAACTCTTCTAGATCACTGCACCTCCATTTACTATGAACAAATAGCCGGATTGCGAGCATGAGTCATCCAGGTCGGTCTGAAAGCTAGCATCTGTGTAACCCTTTACACCTAGATCTTCCTCACCACCATAGACTAGGAACTCATCTTGAGTATGTCTCAAGTACTTAAAGATATTTTTTACTGCTGTCTAGTGGCTTTCGCTAGGATCTGACTGATATCTGCTCATTACACTTAGAGCATAGGAAATATCCGGCCTAGTACATATCATCGCATACATGATCGATCCTACTGCCGAAGCATAAGAGATCCTCTCCATCCGACATTGCTCATCAGTCGACGCTAGGCATTGAGTCTTACTAAGTTGGATTCCATGCGCCATTGGTAAGAACCCCTTCTTAGCCAAATCCATATTGAACTTCTTCTATATCTTATCCAGATATGTACTCTGACTCAAACCTATGAGTCTCTAGGATCTATCTCTATATATCTTATTTCCTAGTATAAATGCCGCCTTACCCAAGTCCTTCATTTGGAAACACCTTTCCAAAAACTCCTTGGTTTCTTGCAACATCAGAACGTTGTTTCTAACTATCAATATGTCATATACATATAGTAGAATAAAAACAACTGAGCTTTCACTAAACTTCTTGTATACACAAGAATCTTGTTTGATTTTTATGAAGCCAAACTATTTGACCACTTCATCAAAACGAATGTTCCAACTCTGACTTTCTTTCTTGAATCCATAGATAGATTTCTGAAGCTTGCAAACCTTGTTAGGACTAGCCGGATTGACAAAACCCTCGGGCTGTATCATATACACGTCCTCGGTTAAATTTCCGTTAAGGAAAGTTGTTTCTACATCCATCTACTATATCTTCCAATTGAAATATGCAGCTAGTGCTAACATGATCCTCACTGACTTAAGCATCACTACTAGTGAGAAAGTCTCGTCATAGTCAACTCCTTGAACTTGTCGGAACCCTTTCGCGACAAGCCGTGCTTTATAGACAGAAATATTTCTGTCTTGGTCAGTTTTCCTCTTAAAGACCCATTTTCTCTTGATGGATCTTGCACTATCTGCCAGATCAACCAAGTTCCAAACTTAATTGTCATCCATGGACTTTAACTCCGATCTCATGGCTCCAATCCATGACTCAGAACCAGTACTTCCCATCGCATCCTGATAGGTAGTCAGATCATCACCGTCTAGAATAAGTACGTCTCCACGTAGTATTGCTGATCTTCATGGCTCTGGTGCATTTACCAGCTTAGGAATAACGTCCGGTATAACCTCCAAGGTTGCCGACTTGTCTTGAGTCGTGGGAATCCGAAATTTCTTCGAGGTGCACCCTATTTCCATAATTTTTCCAACTAAGAAACTCTTTCTCCAAAAAGACACCGTTTCAAGCGACAAACAGTTTTCCCTCTTCTTGGTTGTATAAATAGTAACCCAAAGTTTCCTTAGGGTAGCCTACGAAAACTACCTTATCCGACTTGGGGCTAAGTTTGTCGGATTGTAATCTCTTGACAAAAGCTTCACATCCCCAAATCTTAAGAAAAGCCAAGGCTGGCTTCTTGCCCATCTACATCTCATGTTGTGTCTTTTTTACTGATTTAGATGGTACTTTGTTTAGTGTTATCGCTACTGTCTCTAGACAAAAACCCTAGAATGATAAAGGTATGTCCGTGTCGTGGTGGTGTCACGACAAATGCCATGGGTAGGATGGGGCCAATCTGCACTATTGGTATCCGGGGAGGGATAATGTATTGAATCTACACACTAACAACAAAGAACTCAACACATGATATACCCAGGTTCGAGGCTCTCCTATGGAGATAAAACCTCTACTCCTACACTAGATCTTATATTACGATCTCTTTGACTATTACAAGTGCTCCTTGAGCTATATAGTGGAGAGGAAGGAGATGAATTGCTCTTGCTCTCTACTCTCTCTAGGGTTTCTCTCCGGGGGACCTGGTGTCGTGGTATTGCCCACGAGTATGCCATGGAGAGGTCATCACAATGCGTGTTTAGAGATGTGGGGTAAGGCAGAGAGTTGGCGGGTACGAGGTAACACAGCTTACCTAGGTTTAAGTCCCACAATGGTGGCAGAACACTACTCCTGCTATATATCTCTATAATGGCAATACGCCGAGTTACAGAGATAGGTTCGCTGTGCAAGGTGTTGCACGTTGTACGTATCAATCTAAGAGGTTGTGTCCTAAATGCTCCCACATGTCTGGCTTATAAAGGCACTAGAATCTAGGGTTTACAGGGAAAGGTCCTTGCCAGACAAGGTAAAGAGTCCTACACTAATACGAACTAGTCTTTCTTGTCTTGCACTCCAAGGTTCCGAGTATGTCGGTGACTCCTGCATAGCCTTCCTTTATCCGACAGGGGCCTCCCTTCTGGATCCGTCTAATTGGGCCACCCAGCAGGCCATATGCCTCGCTACCAACTATGGGCCACCCGGGTTAGGCGGATTGGCGACATGCTATGAGGATACCCATTTAGCATATCCCCAACACTAGCCCCCAGAGGACTTTGAAATCTTGCGCCATCTTGCCCATTGATCTTTGAATATCCTGTCTAGGTGATGCCGGTAATTCGTCAAGCAATATCTCAAAGGTCTCCTAAAGAACCCTGCAATCCTCTCCGGCTTCGCAATGTAGCCGAAGATTCCTCGAGTCTTCATTTCTAGAGTCGGACAATCTCCGCCTTTAGTGGAATCTTCGAACATGACACTTCACTGCAACTATCAGGAGGATGACATAGGGTGCAGCCTACGCTACCTCGAAACTCACACAGAACAGAGAATTAATCATCAGCTATTTTCATGCGCGCGAAATCCGAAACGGCGAAGCGACAAAGACGGAGGACGTGGCGAAATTACCATGCACATTCGTCTCCACGTCGACAACGCTCCATCCATTAGATCCCTTAGCACGAATCTTGACGCGGGGTCTATATATTTTAACCGCGGTCAGTTTATTTTCTTTTTACCCGCATTCGCTTCCTCGTCTTCGTCTTCCTCCAGCCGCGCGCCCGTTCGAGCTCTTCTCCGGAAAACCCTAGCCAGAGCCCTCTTCTTCTCTATCTACTCTCTCGTCACAATGGCCTCTAGCAGCTCTATTCCTTCAACGGCAGCGACCCCCGAGGCTATTCCAGAGCCATCCCAGGGAGTAGCTGTCCCGCTGGAAGGGGTGGTTGTCCCTATCATCGCCGTGGTGGAAACTACCGGCGACGACCAAGAACGAGCGGCGCCAGAAGCTGCTGAAGAAGACAATGGCTCCCACAAGGGGGTGTGGAGGGGCTCTGACCTCACCGCCGAAGATCTGCAAGAACTGGTTGCCGAGGGGTATCTCCCTGCAGAGAAGGATTTGGTCCAACGGGCGGTGCCGACCGGCGAGGTGGTCCCTTCTCCCCAAGCCGGAGAGAAGGTGTACCTCAAGGCTCAGGTGGTACGAGGCGTAAGCCTGCCAGTCTCCGACTTCTTCCTGGACGTTCTCCGGCACTTCCGGGTACATCCCCACAATCTCTCTCCCAATAGCATCTTAGTCCTTAGCAACTTCGTAGCTTTGTGCGAAGGATCCTTAGGCACGAAACCTAGGTTAGATCTGTTCGTTTACTTTTCTACCATCAAGAGAGAGTCCATAGAGTCCAAGGACGAATTGTGGATTTGTGGAACCATTAGCTTCAAGATCTGGCCTAGCCGGCGCTTCCCCGACATCATAGGGCATGAGTCATGCAAGAACTGTCAGCACACATACTTCTATGGCCCGGATATTCCTCTGCCTGACCGCCTTGAGACTTATCCCGACTTTGTTGATGGAGCCGCCGCCGAGGTACCCGCATGGCGGACCCTAGCCTCCCTTCCCTCTGACAACAAGGCCAACTGCGCCGTAAGTAGGATTGAATGGCTCGTGGATGGAGGTCTGACGGGCTTGGACCTAGCCATGTGCTGGTTTGTTAGGCAAATCCAGCCTCTGCAGCACCGCACCGAGTTGATGTGCAAATACACCCAAGACAGGAAGGATCCCATGCAAATTTCGCGGGATAACTTCTCCGTTGACTCGATCAAACTCCGGCTCAAGGACATCGTCAAGGTGAAGGACAGGAAGCGTGGATTCAAGATCACCTATGACATGTTCGATTGCGGCAAATGCCCAGAGGTAGCTTTTGTTTCCTTTGTTGCTCGTTATATACTCTAAGTTTTTTCCAACTTGAAGTTGTTAGTGTAACACCTATCTGTATTCCAGCTGGTGACCTTGGCGGCGGATCAGATGGCCTCCCAGGTCTATGATCCCAAGCTGAAGGATATCCAAGTGGTGTCCGACGACGCCGCCCCCAAGGATCAGCCAGCTCCAGCAGCGCGAAAGCGGAAGAGCTCCACCTCTAACGTTGTTGCCGAGGCCAAGAAGAAAAAGAAATTGGAGAGTAGAGTCTCCAGACGATCCACCGCCGCCTTAGAGGCGGAGAAGAAGAAGTCCACCGGCATCCCCCTTACCAAGGCTTCTATCATGGAGTAAGTGTATTCATTCTCCGGCTTGTACTTTTTAGCTCATACCTTTTTTCAACTCTTGTACTTATACTTCGTATGTTTCAGGAGGAAAGCCGGTGCTAGTTTGAAGCGATCCTCCAGAGATATTGGAGGGTCAAAAAACATTTGTGACATGCTGACTAGAGATGTGGCCGCCAAGCCCTCTCCTGCTACTGCTCCCCCTACTCCTGCCGTCAAGCCTTCTGCTGCCCCCGCTAGGCCTTCGTCTACCGTCATCCCTGAGATCTCCACCATGGAGACAGATGCCAATCCAATCCTTGATATATCAGGCTCTATCAAGGCAGACGTTGCTCCCAGCAGCCAAGACACGCAGGAGAGTACTTCCTCCAAAGTGGCTGAAGCTCCGGCTAAGGATGCCACCGAGAAAGGGGAGCAGGTGATAGAAGAGGCGGAGGCGGAGGCAACGGTCAAGGCTGGAGCTGCTGAGCCATCCACTGAGCCAATCTGCACTAGTGGTATCCGGCGAGGGATAGTGTATTGAATCTACACACTAACAACAAAGAACTCAACACATGATATACCTAGGTTCGAGGCTCTCCTATGGAGATAAAACCTCTACTCCTGCACTAGATCTTATATTACGATCTCTTTGACTATTACAAGTGCTCCTTGAGCTATATAGTGGTGAGGAAGGAGATGAATTGCTCCTACTCTCTACTCTCTCTAGGGTTTCTCCCTTGGCCAAATGAACCAACCCTCTCCCTGGAGGCCCTGGATCACCTTATAAAGGGGTGGCCAGATTACAGCTAGGGCTTACGTGGCCCAGATATCCTATGAATATGCTTGTCTCAAAATAGTAAGTCGGTGTCCTCCTTTCGTCTGTCGCCAGCCTCTGCATGGCAAAGGTGCAGAGGACATGCAGTCTAACCGTTGGGGTCAGACACTGTCATGTCCGTGACGATCTGCAATATCTCTGTCGTTCTATCCCTTGTCGCTAGCACTTGTCTCTCCCTAGATTCTGTTAGGCGAGAGAAAAGCGCTGAACTTGGGCTGGCTCTCTCCTTATTGAGCAAGCCAACCCTTGACTCGGCCTCGATAAGGATAACTCGGCCAAGTTGTTACCTGCAAATATGAAACTACTCACTCCTCATTCCGACATACTACATATGTTGGCCGAGTCTCGCCGGTGCTGTCCGGTTAGGGTAAGTCCATAACTCGGCCGACCCTTCTATGATTCGGCCAGCTCATGCTTTGACCTGTTTTATGCCTTGGTGGACCTTGTCCTTATACCTCGGCTTGACCCTACCAAGGGTCATCCCCCCAACATTAGTCCCCGAAGCTAGTGCGGTCTGATCAGCCTTAGCTAGAAAGGCCATAGCATGTTCAAACTTATCCGGATCATTGTACGTCCTGGTGACTTGATATTCACTTTGACCTTCCTTGGCTTTATCCGAGATATATCTCGTTGTCTGAGTCATAGTGTTGCATCTGGGGTATCCCTCTTAGATTCCTATATTCTCGTGTACTCCTCCTCGTATCCTATGTGGAGGGTAATCATTGCCCCTTTGCCTCATTTTAAGGGTCGTGGGAGCAGTTACTGCCACGCGCTGTCAGGGGTTACTCCGCCCCATCACATCGTGGCGTGTCCCCTTGATAACCGCAGAGCCACGATACGTCGTTTCACCTCCGTGCCATGTAACCATGTGTACGACACGATCTCATGCGCCAGTTGATGAAATACATGCCCGCATCGTGTGGCTAGTGGGGGTAAGTGATACCACTACCCACGATATGGTGTGTGGTTAAATAGGGGAGCGAGGGATGCCCTTAGTCACTTTCCCCCACTCTCGCCTCTCCCTCTTCTTCCTTCTTGCACCGCCGCCACCGCTCTTACCTCCAGCAACCGTGAAACCCCTTTGCTCTCTCTTCCTCCTCGCTTCAATGAAGCGCCTCTCATCACTGCCGCCACGGGGCCTCGCCAATCCGTGTCTCTCTCCCTGAATCGAGCTCCGCCTCAGAGATGTGGGATCTAGAGATGCCACGGGAGGTGGTCACAGTGGAAGATCATGAGGAGGGCGGCGCCATTCTTGAGCACGGAGCTTGGGACGGCTCCAATGTCACTCAAAAGGAGATTGACTGGCTCGTGCACATGCGCCGGATTCCTCCGAGGGTCACTTGCTGCCTCCCTGATGACGAGCAATCTCCCGTCCTTGAAGAAGGTGAATATGTGGTTTTTGTTGCCCATTTCGCTTGCGGCTTCGGCCTCGCCATTAGCAAGTTCTTCTAGGATTTTCTCGATACTTTCGGTCTTCAACCGCACCATCTCCCCGCAAACGCCCTTGCTTCTCTTTCCGCCTTTGCCTCTAGTATCAAAGGATACCTCAGCCTATGGCCTAACATCCAGATCTAGGCTAGGTTCTTCTAGATCCGAGCCAATGTTGTCCCCAACAAGGATCTTCGCCCCGACGAGAAAGCCCTGACCCAATGCGGGGCCGCTAGTATTACACCTCAGAAATCCTCTATCTTCCCCCGGATCACGGATCTTGATTTTGTAAGAAGTAGGCGAGGACATTATTTTATGTGAAGAACAACACTGAGGATATGATTTAGCTTCCCGCTTTCTTAGTCAGCATCCCCACGAAGCACAACTGGGATCTCGACCCGAAGAACAACAACCCCTTGGTTAACATGGTGAACCAGTGCCTCGTCGAGTTGATGGAGGAGATGACGTGATGACCACTTTCATCAGCAACCGAGTCTGCCCCCTCCAACTGCGTACTCACAAGATATGCCATATGAGTGGCCACCTTGACCCGAACCACGTCTCCACGGTCAAGCTTTCCAATGCTCAAATCTATAAGCGGGTCAAGCCCATCTTCTACACGGACCTGGCCGAGACGTGGCAGTGGGGAATGGAGCCCTTCAGCCGAGATAACCCCGTGCCCCAGGTAATTTTCACCGAGTCATTTTTGTCGAGTTGTTCCTACCGGGTTATGCCTTATGTCGACTGATGGCCCAAAATATATCGAGATCATTGGGGAACCCCAAGAGGAAGGTATGATGAGCACAGCAGCACGTTTTCCCTCAGTTATGAAACCAAGTTTATCAAACCAGTAGGAGCAAGGAAACATCTCCAAGGTGTTATTTCCAACTTGGAATCCTACACAACACAACCACAGAACTTTGCCCCCAACTTACAGTGAGGTTGTAAATCTCACCGGTTTTGCTGAAAACAAAGGATTAAACGTATTATGTGGAAGATAGTAATAGCTTGCAGAAAGTAAACAGAAAACAGTAAATAGTTGTAGATTGATGGTAAAAGAAAGGATCGAGGTCCATAGTTCACTAGTGGTGATTCTCCTTAAGATAGATGACATGTTGGGTGAACAAATTACAGCGGGGCAATTGACAAACATCGAGAAGGCATACATGCATATACTAATCATCTTGACTCCTATGAGATTTGATTGGGCATTACAACATTATACATAGACCGTAATCCAACTGCATCTATGACTAATAATTCACCTTTAGGTTATCATCCGAAGCCCCTGTAGTATTAAGTTGCAAGTAATAGATAATTGCATTAAGCATTGCATGTAAAGTAAACAATCCGATTGTTCTATGAACAAAGGATTGATGTTTCTCCCTAGTAGCAACAACACATCTAGTACCTTAGAGATTTATGTCACTTCCCTAGATTCCTAGAGGCATGAACCCACTATCGAGCATAAATACTCCCTCTTGGAGTTGCTAGCATCTACTTGGCCAAGATAGCTACTAACAACGGAGAGCATGCAAGATCACAAATAACAAAGACATGATAGAATCAATAATCAATCTGAAATAGCATCTCAATATCCATCGGATCCCCGCAAACACAACATGTAGGATTACAAATAGATTATCTTGATCATGAATGGAGCTCACAAGATCTAAAAAGGTAGCACAAAGGAGAAGAACCAACCATCTAGCTACTACATGGACCCGTAGTCCAGGGATGAACTACTCACACATCACACCGAAGGCTTGCATGGTGATGAAGAAGGCCTCCAGGGTGAATTCTCCCCTCTGGAAGGGTGCCGGGAAGAGCTTCAGATCCCTCCCGATCTAGGGATGGAGATGACGGCGGCTAGAGACTCTTTTGTGGAATTTTTGATCGGGTACTTAGGGTTTCTATATCGGAGGAATCTTATAGGCGAAAGGGGAGGCTGAGGGGGTGCCCTAGGCAGCCACACCACCCCCCTGGCACGGGCCAGGCCTGGCCGCGTGGCCAGGTGGTGTGGCCGGCCTCTGGCCCCTCTCCGTCTCGTATTCTGGCTCCGTGTCCCCCTCGCTGAAATATTGATTTTGGCTTTTGTCCCGTCTAATTCCGAGAATATTCATTTTCTGACTTTCCTGGAACCAAAAACAACAGAAAACAGGCAACTGACACTGTGGCATCTTGCTAATATGTTAGTCCAAGAAAGTGTATAAAAATACTCCAAAGTGTGGACAAAACATAAGAAAGTAGATATAAAACAAGCATGGAAAATCAAAAATTATAGATACGTTAGCAACGTATCAACATCCCCAAGCTTAACTCCTGCTTGTCCTCAAGTAGGTAAGTGATAAAAAGAAATAATAATTTTTGAGGTGACATGCACCATCATAAACTTGATCAAAGTATTTGTAAAACATTGATAGCTGGGATCATAGTACTTCAACATATCGTGAAAGATATAGTTCTAACAATAAGACGTAGCAACTATGTTGTAACATGAAAAGGCACAAACAAAAGATTCATGAATAACAATGCTTTGCAAGACGTTTGTTTGTTTCACATAAAGAAAACATAATGAGAATGGTATTCAGCTTGTCCCTCATAGAGTAGCAAAACATAAATGCATAGGACACCTTCAAAGTTCATAAGGGTGACTAGATACAAATAGTTTAAGAACAAGCAATATCAAAGTTATGCATCAATCAACAAGTCTTGGGACAATGCACATTAAACTAAGAATGGCCACTATGCTCTCTCAATAGGTGCATAAAGATAGAAGATGGAGACTCAATATAAAAGTAAAAGAAAGGCCTTCATAGAAGGAAGTAGGGATTCAAGTCTCATAAAGAGCTTCCAAAAATTATGGTACTTATAAATCTTTCAGCTCTCATTGCCCCTATCATAAGCATCTTGAAGTGATTAAGGTTAAAGTGAACAAACCATGGAGTATATGCTTGACAAAGTATAAGTTGGAAATCTCATGTCCCTTGAATACGAGGGTCGCTCCCCATGCTACTCAAGTTTAGTTACCGGTAAGTTCTTGTCATAGTAAGTACATGTGTATCATAGAGAACCGCCAACCCCTTGCCCGATGATACGGAAGAATCCCCATATCAAAATGACAAGGCAAGCAGACAACAAGCATCTCAGCAATCTTCTTATTACCATGGGAAAATGGTGCTTTTTTTCTCTTTTTCCTCTTTTCTCATCTTTTTTTTCTTTTTCTCCATTTCTCAATCTCTATCTCTTTTTTTATAAGAAGAATGCTTTATAGATTGCTCATTATGGTTACGCTGCATGTTTCCACCATGATTAGGCATGGATTAGACTAGCGGCCCAGGCATTTCTCTAACACACATACATAACTCCATGGACTTACAAGCTCCCCTTTCATTTCACACCGACGACATCCATAGACAAAAGAGCATGATATCAACTAGGTACAATGTACAAGTGCAATGTTGAAAGTGTTCCCCATGACAGCATGGTTCTGCTAATCCCCAACATATAAGTGCAAGCATATACAACATAGATGACACAATGGTTCAAGTTTATTAGGGGCAAGAAAAGTAAAGTGTGCCATCAAGTTCGTGAGAGCTTTAATCACTAGTTTTCTCATAACAAGTTTAATTCGGAAGGTAGATAAAAACATGAATATACTTGGAATAGCAAATGATAATAGGTAGGTATGGTGGACTCTTTGGAATAACTTGGTTTTATTTGGAGGTGGATGCATGAGTGGAACTCATACTTGGTTATGGAGGCTAGCAAAAGACTGGGAGCGACCAACTAAGAGAGCAATAATGGCCATAATCATGCAGAGCGACAAAACATCATTAATTAAAGCATAAAGTGATATTACAAGTCGAAAACTAAAGGATCATAAGGCTATGGTGACTTGGGATAGTCTTAACATGGTGTGAGCATGCGCCAAGTCAACCCAAATAAAGCATCAAAGGAGAATACCACAATACTATGCTTTAATATGCTAAAACAACGCATGATTCTTTCAAGGCAGATTAAGCAATCTAAATTGTTTATAACATGTCATGCTACAACAAAAATCACTAAGCATAAATCCAAAACAATATCAAGCATGACATGACAAAGCATACGCCACAATCAAAAACAAGCTCCTTTTTACCACTTAAGAATGAACTTTTCCTACTCTTTTCCAATCCAAACCAACCTATTTGAAAACTAATGTATGAATGAGGGGGTCCAACCAATTTATTCAAGCAAACTAAGCAAACCAAGCAAACAAAAACCAAAAACAAAAACAAAGACTCTCCAAGAACAACACAACTGTGCATGAAACAATAAAAATGAAGTGTTTGGAAGAAACCTGAGATTTTTATTGATGAAGGAGGGGATGGCTTGGGCATCCCCAAGCTTTGACGCTTGTACTTCTTGGATATTTCTTAGGGTGACACGTGTGGCATCCCCAAGCTTGAGCTTTAGTCCATTCTTCATATCATTACATCATTCTTTACTTACACCTGAAATTTTTCCTTCATACAAAACTTCACACAATCTTTATTAGCAACATTAGTGTACTCAAGATAATAAGTCTTTGGATTCAGTTTCAACACCAATAAAACTTCCATTAAAACACAAGCTACTGTAGCACTTCCCTCAAAAAGCTCAGTTCCCCAAAAAGAACCCAAAAAGGAATCAACAAGAAGCAAATGCAAATAATGGTAGAAATCTGTCAAAACAGACCAGTAGGTAAAACCAATTTTTTCGAAGACCTTCTGTTGCTCAAATCGACAAGTGTTGAACTAATGAAAGTTATATAACAACTTGGGCATAATCACAAAACTTCATGCCTTAAAAGGACGTACAGAGATTTTACACGAATTTTTACAGTGAAGGACAAAAATCTGTTTCGGGACAGGAACTTTACCAATCATTACTTCTCTCTTATTAGAGGTTACTCTTGGCACAAAAAGCAAATAAAAAGGATAAGGAGCGGTTATTACAGAGGTAATAACTTCCAAGACTCATATAAAACTTTTGGGTTATCTCCCAATAAGTACTTTTCTTTAATGCCTTTAAGTTAGACATAAGAAGCAAGAAAATAATCAAGTATTCTCAAATGAAGAAGCATTAAGACCAAATTTTGTTTTAATAGGAGAGGCAAAATGAATTTTCTCTCTCTTCTTAGGGAAGTGTTCTATACCTTTGTTTAGTGGGAGTTGATATTTAATGGTGCCTTCTTTCATATCAATAATGGCACCAACAGTTCTAAGAAAAGGTCTTCCCAAAGTAATAGGACAAGAAGCATTGCATTCAACATCCAAAACATAGAAATCAATGGGGACATAAGCATTGTTAACCATAATAAGAACATCATTAATACTCCCCATAAGTTTCTTTTTAGCATTGTCATCAAGTGGGACATTTAAATAACAATCTTCCAATGGTGGCTAATCAAGCATTTCATAAATCTTTCTAGGCATAATAGAAACACTACTATCAAGATCACATAAGGCTTTGAGATCAAAATCATTTACTTTCATATTAATGATGGGTTCCCAACCATCTTCTAATTTCATAGGAATAGAAGCTTTATGTATCCTCTTTTATTCTTTAATTTTTATGAGAGCATCAGTAATGTGTTTTGTAAAGGCCATATTCATAGCACTAGCATTAGGACTTTTAGCAAGCTTTTGTAGGAACTTAATTCCTTTAGAGCTATTGCAACCATCAAGATCAAAATCATAATTATCATCTAAAGTAGTAGAGCTATTGTTTCCCATATTCCGAAGAATTTAGCATTTTCATTAGAAACGGTTCCATTAGGTTTACTAGCTTCAACATTAGTGGTAGTGATAGTAGAAATACTAATTTTTCTAGCAATTTCATCTTATCTTTCCCACTTATCATGCAATTCAGCTAATAGTCTAACATTTTCATCAATTCTAACTTGTATGGCATTAGTAGCAGCAAAAGGATTCTCAATAGTTCTAGGTTTAGCAGCCATTTTATTAAAAGAAGATTGTGCTTCAGCCAATGATGCTATATTTCTTTCAGCATTAGAGAGTTTTTCCTCAATAGTTTTATTGAAAGCATTTTGTTTACTAATAAAATCTGTAAGCATAACTTCAAGTTCAGACGGTGCACTCCTATTATTGTTGTAGGAATTTCCATAAGCATTACCATTATTGGGAGGATATGTCCTATAGTTATTATTACCAAAATTATTCCTGTAGGCATTGTTCTCATTTTTTATTTCTTATGAAGTTCACATCAACTTGCTCTTATTGAGCAACCAAGGAGGCCAAGGGAACATGATTTGGATCAATATGAGCTTTCCCATTAGCAAGCATAGACATAATAACATCAATTTTATCACTCAAGGAAGAGGTCTCTTCAATAGAATTTACCTTCTTACCTTGTGGAGCTCTCTCAGTGTGCCATTCAGAATAGTTAACCATCATATTATCCAGAAGCTTTGTTGCAACACCCAAAGTAATGGTCATAAAGGTACCTCCAGCAGCAGAATCTAGTAGATTTCTTGAAGAATAATTCAATCCTGCATAAAAGGTTTGGATAATCATCCAAGCAGTCAGTCCATGAGTGGGACAATTCTTTACGAAAGATTTCATTCTTTCCCCAGCTTGAGCAACATGTTCATTATCAGATTGTTTAAATTTCATTATTTCACTTCTCAAAGATATAATCTTAGCAGGAGGATAGTATTTTCCAATGAAAGCATCTTTGCATTTAGTCCAAGAATCAATACTATTTCTAGTTAGGGATTGCAACCATTCTTTAGCTTTTCGTATCAAAGAGAAAGGAAACAAATTAATCTTAATAATATATCCATCTTTATCCCTATGCTTTTGCATCTCACAAAGTTCAACAAAGTTATTAAGATGAGCAGCAGCATCTTTAGTACCAATACCAGAAAATTGTTCTCTCATAACAAGATTGAGTAAAGTAGGTTTTATTTCAAAGAAAGTAGCTTCAGGAATAGGTGGAGCAATAGGTGTGCACATGAAATCATTGTTGTTGGTGCTAGTGAAGTCACACAACTTAGTGTTTTCAAGAGGTCATTTTTTTGTGTTTTTAATAAAGAAAGCAAACTAGTACAACTAATTTTTTGTGTTTTTGATAAAGAAACAAGAAAACAAAGCAGAAATAAACAAAGCAAAACAAATAAAACAAAGTAAAGAGGTTGGTTATGAGGGACTCCCCTTGTGAAGATGTCCTTGACTCCCCGACAACGGCGCCAGAAAAATAGCTTGATGACCCAAAATATACCGAGCTCGTTGGGGAACCCCAAGAGGAAGGTATGATGAGCACAACAACAAGTTTTCCCTCAGTTATGAAATTAAGGTTATCGAACCAGTAGGAGCAAGGAAACATCTCCAAGGTGTTATTTCCAACTTCTGCACAACACAACCACATAACTTTACCCCCAACTTATAGTGAGGTTGTCAATCTCACCGGTTTTGCTCAAAACAAAGATTGAATGTATTGTGTGGAAGATAGTAATAGCTTGCAGAAAGTAAACAAAAAATAGTAAATAGTTGTAGATTGATGGTAAAAGAAAGGACCGGGGTCCATAGTTCACTAGTGGTGATTCTCCTTAAGATAGATGACATGTTGGGTGAACAAATTACAACGGGGCAGTTGACAAACATAGAGAAGGCATACATGCATATACTAATCATCTCGACTCCTATGAGATTTGATTGGGCATTACAACATTATACATAGACCGTAATCCAACTGCATCTATGACTAATTATCCACCTTCAGGTTATCATCCGAACCCCCTCCAGTATTAGGTTGCAAGCAACAGATAATTGCATTAAGCATTGCGTGTAAAGTAAACAATACGATTGTTCTATGAACAAAGGATTGATGTTTTGTCCCTAGTAGCAACAACACATCTATTACCTTAGAGATTTTGGTGACTTCCCTAGATTCCTAGAGGCATGAACCCACTATCGAGCATAAATACTCCCTCTTGGAGATGCTAGCATCTACTCGGCCAAGATAGCTACTAACAATGGAGAGCATGCAAGATCACAAATAACAAAGACATGATAGAATCAATAATAAATCTGAAATAGCATCTCAATATCCATCGGATCCCCGCAAACACAATGATACGTTGCAAACTTACCTATAATTTTTGATGTTCCATGCTTGGTTTATATCTACTTTCTTAAGTTTTTCCCACACTTTGGAGTACTTGTTATACACTTTCTTGGACTAACCTATTAACAAGATGCCACAGTGCCAGCTGCCTATTTTCTGCTGTTTTTGGTTCTAGGAAAGTCAGAAAATGAATATTCTTGGAATTGGACGGGACAAAAGCCAAAGTCAATATTTCACCATGGGGGAAACGGAGCCAGAATACGAGACGCAGAGGGGCCAGGGGCCGCCCACACCACCTGGCCGTGCGGCCAGGCCTCGCCCGCGACAGGGGGTGGTGTGGCCGCCTAGGGCACCCCCTCGGCCTCCCCTTTCGCCTATAAGATGCCTCCGATACAGAAACCCGAAGTACCCGATCAAAATTCCATGAAAGAGCCGTAGCCGCCGTCATCTCCATCCCTAGATCGAGATGGATCTGAAGCTCTTCCCAGAACCCTGCCGGAGGGGAGAATTCACCCTAGAGGCCTTCTTCATCACCATGCAAGCCTCCGGTGTGATACATGAATAGTTCATCCTTGGACTACGGGTCCATGTAGTAGCTAGATGGTTGGTTCTTCTCCTTTGTGCTACCATGTCTAGATCTTGTGAGCTCTGTTCATGATCAAGATCATCTATTTGTAATCATACATGTTGTGTTTGCGGGGATCCGATGGATATTGAGATGCTATTTCAGATTGATTATTGATTATATCATGTGTTTGATATTTGTGATCTTGCATGCTCTCCGTTGTTAGTAGATATCTTGGACGAGTAGATGCTAGCAACTCCAAGAAGGAGTATTTATGCTCGATAGTGGGTTCATGCCTCTAGTAATCTGGGGAAGTGACAGAAATCTCTAAGGTACTAGATGTGCTGTTGCTACTAGGGAGAAAACAAAAATCCTTTGTTCATAGAACAATCATATTGTTTACTTTACACGCAATGCGTAATGCAATTATATGTTGCTTGCAACTTAATACTGGAGCGGGTTCGGATTGATAACCTGAAGGTGGATTATTAGTCATAGATGTAGTTGGATTACGGTCTATGTATAATGTTGTAATGCCCAATCAAATATCATAGGAGTCAAGATGATTAGTATATGCATGTATGCTTTCTCGATGTTTGTCAATTGCCGCGCTGTAATTTGTTCACCCCACATGTCATCTATCTTAAGGAGAACCACCACTAGTGAACTATGGACCCCGATCCTTTCTTTTACCATCAATCTACAACTGTTTATTGTTTTCTGTTTACTTTCTGCAAGCTTTTACTTTCTTCCACATAATACGTTTAATCCTTTTGTTTCAGCAAAACCGGTGAGATTGACAACCTCACTGTAAGTTGGGGGAAAAGTTCTGTGGTTGTGTTGTGCTGGATTCCAAGTTGGAAACAACACCTTGGAGGTGTTTCCTTGCTCCTACTGGTTCGATAACCTTGGTTTCATAACTGAGTGAAAACTTGTTGTTGTGCTCATCATACCTTCCTCTTGGGGTTCCCCAACGAGCTCGATATATTTTGGGCCAACAAGCAGCTTTTTTCTGGCGCCGTTGCCGGGGAGTCAAGGACATCTTCACAAGGGGAGTCCCTCATAACCAATCTCTTTACTTTGTTATTTTTGTTTTTCTTAGTTTATTTTTGCTTTGTTTGCTTGTTTCTTTATCAAAAACAACAAAAAAATTACTTGTACTAGTTTGCTTTCTTTATTAAAAACACAAAAAAATGACTACTCTTGAAAACACTAAGTTGTGTGACTTCACTAGCACCAACAACAATGATTTCATGTGCACACCTATTGCTCCACCTATTCCTGAAGCTACTTTCTTTGAAATAAAACCTTCTTTACTCAATCTTGTTACGAGAGAACAATTTTCTAGTATTGGTACTGAAGATGCTGCTTCCCATCTAAATAATTTGTTGAACTTTGCGAGATGCAAAAGCATAGGGATATAGATGGGGATATTATTAAGCTTAATTTTTTTCCTTTCTCTTTGAGAGGAAAAGCTAAAGAATGATTGCAATCCCTAACTAGAAATAGTATTGATTCTTGGACTAAATGCAAAGATGCTTTCATTGGAAAATACTATCCTCCTGCTAAGATTATATCTATGAGAAGTGAAATAATGAAATTTAAACAATCTGATAATGAACATGTTGCTCAAGCTTGGGAAAGAATGAAATCTTTGGTAAAGAATTGTCCCACTCATGGACTGACTACTTGGATGATTATCCAAACCTTTTATGCAGGATTGAACTATTCTTCAAGAAATCTACTGGATTCTTCTACTGGAGGCACCTTTATGACCATTTCTTTGGGTGCTGCAACAAAGCTTCTGGATAATATGATGGTTAACTATTCTGAATGGCACACTAAGAGAGCTCCACAAGGTAAGAAGGTAAATTCTGTTGAAGAAACCTCCTCCTTGAGTGATAAAATTGATGTTATCATGTCTATGCTTGTTAATGGGAAAGCTCATATTGATCCAAATCATGTTCCCTTATCCTCTTTGGTTGCTCAAGAAGAGCAAGTTTATGTGAACTTTCTAATAAATAATAATTTCGGTAACAATGTTTATGGTAATAATAATTATAGGCCTTACCCTCCTAATAATACTGATGGTTATCATGGTAAACCTGGAATACCTAGTGAAGGAAGAATTTTAGAAGTTGAAAGAGCCACTAAAAACTTCATGCAAATGCAATATGAGCAAAATAAGTTATTTACTAAAACCATGGAGGAACAATCTACTATTTTGAAAAATATTAGTCATCAACTTGAGAGTTTAAATAGGGAAATTCCTAGTTTGCAATTGAAACTTTCTAATTCTAAAAGAAATATATCATCTTTGTCTAAAGCACAATCCTCTTTGATTAATAAAATGGCTGCTAAACCTGAAACTATTGATAATCCCTTTGCTACTACTAATGCCATAAAAGTTAGAATTGATCAAAATGTTAGACTATTAGCTGAATTGCATGCTAAGTGGGAAAGAGAAGATGAAATTGCTAGAAACATTAGTGTTTCTACTATCACTACCACTAATGTTGAAGCTAGTAATAACTCTACTACTTTAGATGATAATTATGATTTTTATCTTGATGGTTGCAACATCTCTGAAGTTATTAAGTTCCTACAAAAGATTGCTAAAAGTCCTAATGCTAGTGCTATGAATATGACCTTTACAAAACACATTACTGATGCTCTCATAAAAATTAAAGAAGAAAAGATGAAACATAAAGCTTCTATTCCTATGAAACTAGAAGATGGTTGGAACCCATCATTAATATGAAAGTGAATGATTTTGATTTCAAAGCTTTATGTGATCTTGATAGTAGTGTTTCTATTATGCCTAGAAGGATTTATGATATGCTTGATTTGCCACCATTAGAAGATTGTTATTTGAATGTCCCATTTCATGATAATGCTAAAAGGAAACTCATGTGGAGTATTAATGATGTTCTTATTATGGTTAACAATGCCTATGTCCCCGTTGATTTCTATGTTTTGGATGTTGAATGCAATGCTTCTTGTCCTATTACTTTGAGAAGACCTTTTCTTAGAACTGTTGGTGCCATTGTTGATACGAAAGAAGGCACCATTAAATATAAACTCCCACTCAAGAAAGGTATATAACACTTCCCTAAGAAGAGAGAGAAGATTTCTTTTTGCTCTTAATGCTTCTTCATTTGAGAACACTTGATTCTTTTTCATTTGAGTACACTTGATTCTTTTTCTTGCTTCTTATGCCTAACTTAAATGCGTTAAAGAAAAGTACTTATTGGGAGATAACCCAAATGTTTTAGATAAGTCTTGGAAGTTATTACCTCAGTAATAACCGCTCCTTATCCTTTTTATTTGCTTTTTGTGCCAAGAGTAACCTCTAATGAGAGAGAAGGAATCCTTGGGAAAGCTTCTGTCCTGAAACAGATTTTTGTGCTTCACTATAACAATTCGCGTAAAATCTCTGTACGTCGTTTTGAGGCGTGAATGTTTGTGCTTCTGCCCCAGGTTGTTATCTAACTTTCGTTAGTTCAACACTTTTCGATTTGAGCAATAGAAGGTCTTCAAAAAAATTGGTTTTTACCTGCTGGTCTGTTTTGATAGATTTCTACCATTATTTGCATTTGCTTCTTGTTGGTTCCTTTTTGGGTTCTCTTTGGGGAATTGAGCTTTTTTTAGGGAAGTGCTATAGTAGCTTGTGTTTTAATGGAAGTTTTATTGGTGTTGAAACTGAACCCAAAGACTTATTATCTTGGGTGCACTAATGTTGCTAATAAAGATTGTGTGATGTTTTGTATGAAGGAAAAAATTTCAGGTGTATGGAGAGAATGATGTAATGAGATGAAGAAAGGACTAAATCTCAAGCTTGGGGATGCCACGCGTGTCACCCCAATAAATATCCCAAAAGTACAAGCGTCAAAGCTTGGGGATGCCCAAGGCATGGGCCTGTTCGTCTGTGGTACCAAAGTTCGCAGGCTAGCGCATGGCGGTACCTAAGTTGCCTAAAATTGCCGCATTTCGAAAAGTTGGGCCACCAACTACTGAGAGGGGCCATTTCGAGGCAAACTCATCTCACCCCTGCCAAATTCAAACATTCCGTTAAACTGCCCCGTGAAGTAGATGGTCAGGACCCTCATGTCAGTCATCTGTCCGTGGCGCGAGCGCCAACGCGGCAACCTCTTAGGCAAATCGAGTAGCTAAGTGGATTGGATGCACTGACCAATTTCACAAATCCATTCCCACCTTTCCCCTAGCACCGGCAGCGTCGGAATCCACCCTCTAGGCAGGACGATCCCTTCGGACATTTGACTTCTGGCGCCAAGTTGCTGCACCCAGTTGCTGCGCCCAATCGCTGATCCCGAGCTCCAATGGTGCATGCCGTAGCCGCTGTTGCGAGGCTCTAGCCCGCCTACGCCGCCGACGAGCCGAGTAGCTCGGAGGATGGCAGATCCTACTATCAAGGAAGAAGAAGTTCTGGCTACAAGCGGGTGAGATACCCTTCTCTTTGCTATTCGCACTAATTATAACTGCTAGCTGGCTACTGAACCTCAAATTGTTTGTTAGCCCAACGCTAACAAACATATTTTGTCCATAGTTTTCTGTCAAGTGGGATCTTCGTGGACCCCCCTTACCTGGTTACGGTAGTCCTCTACAGGTACGACTCTAAGGGAAAGTGGTATGGACACCATTGTATCACGATGGAAGAAGCGCCTGCGCAGATCTGCACTATATCTGGTATGGTTGCTACTCTGCGTAATCATGATGAATTATGGCCGAAGAAGACTACAAAGTTCAGCTTCATGGATGAACATGGCATCATGGTTCCTCTAACGTGTGACAGTCAGCTAATTGGGTTGATGAAAAGGTATGCTTCGATTGCCATGTTTGAGCTGGAATATGATGTACTGGATGTGGAAACTGCTGCAACTAGGAGTCGCCCTTCTATTCTTGGACAGGGTGGTTGCTCGAACCCAATTAGCTCCTGGTAAGCAAAGTTCTCTTGGGGTTCGCATGTTTGTGCTGAATTGTAATTTTTGTTTTATTTACTCTGTAGATATTGGGAAATTATGCAATAGTCTTGTTTCTTTGACAGGAAGCGCCGCAAGGTTAGAAACATGACTGCCGGGTCAGTCATTTTGCTGCCTGAAGAAATTAAAAACGAGTGGAAAGATGATGCTGGACACGATTCTGGTGCCCATTGTCCCGGTGATGCAGAGTACGTGAAGCTAAGAAAATTGGCACCGAGGAAGAGGAAGAAGGCAGGAAATGAAGAAGCCAGTGGACGTGAAGGCTTGGCACCCAGGATGCGGAAGAAGGCTGCTTGCAATGAAGATGCATAGTAATGTGTTGAACTTGAACCTATATATGTAATTCTGTTAAATTCTGGAGCTCTGTGTGTGGCACATTGCTGGGCGAAACAATCTACCCACATTCTCTGAGTAAGATGTACCGCGACTTAGGGTTTGGAAACTCCCGAGTCAGTAGTTGAATCGAAAATTGTGATTGTGCCACTGCTATCTGAAAACACGCAGCACCGGTTCCATGATTGCTGAGGGGTAGGAGGTCTCCAAATACGACTGAATGTAAGTGGCACAAAAATAAATTATTTAAGCTGCCACACTCCACGATGCAACAACTTATTTCAGATGCTGCACAACGACGTGGCAACATAAACAACAATGTTCTCACCGAAAATGCCTAGATGAGGACGAAATAGGTACCACTTTCTGGCCTAATCTTGATCCCGTCTATCTCACCGCCTCTCTGCTCCTGCATCCCCTGCATCTGGTGAAGCTCCCGGATCTCCAGTAACTGGGTGTACGTGCTTCCACTTTATAAATTGTGGTTGTGCCATTTGCATGCGGCACAATCCACGTAGATTACGTTTAAACAAACCACAAATGTCAGAATACACTAGTAGAAAAGGGGTCTTTGGTCCACGGTCACGTTCCCAATCCAGGACAGAGATCTAAATCGAGGCAGAAATTGATCTAAATCACAAATTCTTCCACAAATTAATCGAGACAGAGATCTAAATCGAGGAATTTCATTAATTCAATCACAAATTCATCTAAACAAAGGTGCGATTTCACATCCTACATTAATTCAACCACTAGTCAACAATTTCACTTCCGCTGCCACTGTCCTCCGATCCACCGGCTTCCTCGTCGTCGTCGGACGGAACCTCCACGATTTCCACATTGTTCGCGAGAAGGAGCACCTCTTCGCGACGAGCGGCGACGATGACGGTGTACTTGGTCCATCCAGGGACGGACCAGAACCTCTCCCGCCCTTCTCGGTTGCGGAGATCCCGGTGCACCACGCGCCCATCAATTATGCGGTTGCCAATCTTGGCCTTCCGCTCCTTCTTGAACAATGCCGGTCAGTACGGGATGGCCGCCGCGTACTGGGGAAGCGCCCTCTTCCACGTGGGCATCTGGCGGCGGCGCACCACGATTTTGCTCTCCATCTCGGCTCGGCCAGGGAGCGAAGCCACCGGCACCCCCGCATAGCTGATGCGCCATCCATGGGGCACCGTCGCGGCCGGCGGCACGAGGATGTCGAAGTGCGCAAACATCACCGCCTCGTAGAAGTTCAGCGAGGGCATCTCCATGGCAGCACGGTGGAGATTGGAGAGGGAGCGAGGGGATGGATGACAAAGCAACGACGCGGTGGAGATTGGAGAGGACGAGGGGATGGACGACGAAGCGACGCGCTGTGGCGCCTCCTATTTGTACACAAGGATGACGAAGCGACGGGCGGAATATCCAAGGGGCATTGGTCAGACAAAAGAAGTAATGCGGGGTCAAGACAGATTAACGCGCGGCCAATTTTTTTCCTCCCAGGACTCCGGGGCCAATAGTTCAGACCGCTAGGTCAACAAGTACAACTATTACAACTTAAAAAGGCACGGAGCTTAAGCTAAATAGAACTAGTTATCACACATCTCCTTGATCTTCCTAATCTTAGCCCGATGCGCATCTTCCTGCGAGAGCAAGGATCGAATCGTCTGCTCCTTCCTTTTAGCATCTTCCTTGCACAACTTCAATTGTTTCTCTGCATTTTTCCTCATGCACTTGTCAATACTCGTAGTTGTGAACTGCAGGACTTTGGCCTGGTGAAGATCATTCCTTGCTTGAGTCAGTTCTTTCTCTGCTTTAGCCTTTAGGGCCAACGCCGCGTCCCTCTCCTTCTCGACTTTGCTAACCTTGTCTTGCACCCACCTGAGATCTCTCTTATGCTGGGTCGTGTCAACTGGTTCCCATAGCTTCATCTCAACACTATCAAGAAGTGAGCTGAATACGGATTCTTTCAACTCAACAGTCATTTCCCATAGTTTGTCCAACGTTTTCTGCATCGATTTGGGCCACTCTGGATCTACCCATTTGACAACACCGCAACTTCTGCCTTGCATCATTGCGCGATGTCCTTGACACTGTAGAAACCTCCTGCCTGCATTTCGTCCTTTGAACGCTACAAATTTAGCGGGCACATATCCATGTTTACATAGCAGAGGACTATCTTCATCCACTAAACCGTGATAGTCGGAGTCATACATCGTCTGGTTGGCCTAACACATCATACACGCATGAGTAAACAGATTAGATCTAGCTCAAAAAATAGATAACTTGCCACAGATGATAGAGATAGAGATGAGATGACTCACATTGAAATCACCGTCCCCGCATCACGACGCGTTTCCTCGCCGTCTCCCCTTGAACCCATGGCGAGAGGGGAGGGGGTGGCTGCCGGAGAGAGGATTGGGATGGAGGCACCGTCGGCTTGTGGCTACGGCAGGATGGGAGTGAAGTGGGGCAAGTGGCTTAGAGGGGAAGGAGGAGAAGTACGGGGAGGAAGAGAAGTTATGGGGACGTGACACTGGGATATGGCCCACTAAAGTCGTGAGTCATGACACTCGCAACAGGGGAGCGCCCAGTGTTGCCAGTTTGTCCAGAGCAAGCGTGGCCAATCATGCGGCAGAACAGCCTACTCGCGAATCACTCTCGCGAATACCATCCCAATCGTCCATGCGCCCCGATCAAACGGTATGTAACAATCGTCAAGCAGAACAATTGTGTTAGGGCGTGCCTTCAAGAAGACTCAGTCTAACGGCCACCCACGCAATGACACTGGTGTATCCATGTGTGGTTTGTGAAAAGAACAGACATGCAATCACACTAGGTGGATCCATGTGTGGTTT
Source organism: Avena sativa (assembly GCA_916181665.1). Lineage (NCBI taxonomy): Eukaryota > Viridiplantae > Streptophyta > Magnoliopsida > Poales > Poaceae > Avena > Avena sativa. The sequence continues at coordinate 428,219,564 of OV702290.1, forward strand.
GTATAGAAGAACACACATGCAATGACTCTAGACGTGGTTCATGAAAAGAACAAACATGCAATGACACTGGTGGATCCATGTGTGGTTCATGAAAAGAACAGACATGCAATGACACTGGTGGAGCCTTATGTGGTTTGTTTAGAGGAACATACATGCAATGACACTGGGTGTGGTTCATGAAAAGAACAGACATGCAATGACACTGGTGGATCCATGTGCGGTTCATGAGAAGAACACACATCCAATGACACTGGTGGATCCTTATGTGGTTTGTCTAAAAGAACACACATGCAATGACACTGGGTGTGGTTCATGAAAAGAACAGACATGCAATGACACTAGTGGATCCTTATGTGGTTTGTTTAGAAGAACACACATGCAATGACACTAGCTGTGGTTCATGAAACGAACACACATGCAATGACACTGGTGTATCCATGTGTGGTTCATGAGAAGAACACACATGCAATGACACTGGGTGTGGATCATGAGAAGAACACACATGCAATGACACTGGTGGATCCTTATGTGGTTTGTTTAGAAGAACACACATGCAATGGCTCTAGCTGTGGTTCATGAAAAGAACACACATGCAATGACACTGGTGGATCCATGTGTGGTTTGTGAAAAGAACTGATATGCAATGACACTAGGTGGATCCATGTGTGGTTTGTTTAGACGAACAAACGTGCAATGACACTGGTGGATCCTTATGTGGTTTGTTTAGAAGAACACACATGCAATGACACTGGGTGTGGTTCATGAAAAGAACAACCATGCAATGACACTGGTGGATCCTTATGTGGTTTTTTTAGAAGAACACACATGCAATGACACTGGTTGTGGTTCATGAAAAGAACAGACATGCAATGACACTGGTGGATCCTTATGTGGTTTGTTTAGAAGAACACACATGCAATGACACTGGTGGATCCTTATGTGGTTTATGAGAAGAACAGACATGCAATCACACTAGGTGGATCCATGTGTGGTTTGTGGAAAGAACAGACACGCAATGACTCCAGCTGTGGTTCATGAAAAGAACACACATGCAATGACACTGGTGGATCCATGTGTGGTTTGTGGAAAGAACAGACATGCAATCATACTAGGTGGATCCATGTGTGGTTTGTTTAGAAGAACACACATACAATGACTCTAGCTGTGGTTCATGAAAAGAACACACATGCAATGACACTGGTGGATCCATGTGTTGTTTGTGAAAAGAACAAACTTGCAATCACACTAGGTGGATCCATGTGTGGTTTGTTTAGAAGAACACGCATGCAATGACTCTAGCTGTTGTTCATGAAAAGAACAAACATGCAATGACACTGGTGGATCCTTATGTGGTTTGTTTAGAGTAACAAACATGCAATGACACTGGGTGTGGTTCATGAAAAGAAGAGACATGCAATGACACTGGTAGATCCATGTGTGGTTCATGAAAAGAACACACATGCAATGACACTGGTGGATCCTTATGTGGTTCATGAAAAGAATAGACATGCAATGACACTGGGGGATCCATGTGTGGTTTGTGAAAAGAACAGACATGCAATGACACTGGTGGATCCTTATGTGGTTCATGAGAAGAACAGACATGCAATGACACTGGTGGATCCTTATGTGGTTTGTTTAGAAGAACACACATGCAATGACACTGGTTGATCCTTATGTGGTTTGTGAGAAGAACAGACATGCAATGACTCTGGCTGTGGTTCATGAGAAGTACACACATGCAATGACACTGGTGGATCCATGTGTGGTTTGTGAAAAGAATAGACATGCAATCACACTAGGTGGATCCATGTCTGGTTTGTGGAAAGAATAGACATGCAATGACTCCAGCTGTGGTTCATGAAAAGAACACACATGCAATGAAACTGGTGGATCCATGTGTGGTTTGTGAAAAGAATAGACATGCAATCACACTAGGTGGATCCATGTGTGGTTTGTTTAGAAGAACACACATGCAATGACTCCAGCTGTGGTTCATGAAAAGAACACACATGCAATGAGATTGGTGGATCCATGTGTGGTTTGTGAAAATAACAGACATGCAATCACACTAGGTGGATCCATGTGTGGTTTGTTTAGAAGAACACACAAGCAATGACTCTAGTTGTGGTTCATGAAAAGAACACACATGCAATGACACTGGTGGATCCATGTGTTGTTCATGAAAAGAACAAACATGCAATGACACTGGTGGATCCTTATGTGGTTTGTTTAGAGTAACAATCATGCAATGACACTGGGTGTGGTTCATGAAAAGAATAGACATGCAATGACACTGGTGGATCATTGTGTGGTTCATGAAAATAACACACATTCAATGACACTGGTGGATCCTTATATGGTTCATGAAAAGAACAGACATGCAATGGCACTGGTGGATCCATGTGTGGTTTGTGAAAAGAATAGACATGCAATGACACTGGTGGATCCATGTGTGGTTTGTGAAAAGAACAGACATGCAATAACACTGGTGGATCCTTATGTGGTTTGTTTAGAAGAACACACATGCAATGGCTCTAGCTGTCATTCATGAAAAGAACACACATGCAATGACACTGGTGTATCCGTGTGTGGTTTGTGAAAAGAACAGACATGCAATCACACTAGATGGATCCATGTGTGGTTTGTTTAGAAGAACACACATGCAATGAATATAGGTGTGGTTCATGAAAAGAACACACATGCAATGACACTGGTGGATCCAAGTGTGGTTCATGAAAAGAACAGACATGCAATGACATTGGTGGATCCTTATGTGGTTTGTTTAGAGGAACATACATGCAATGACACTACATATGGTTCATGAAAAGAACAGATATGCAATGACACTGGTGGATCCATGTGTGGTGCAAGAAAAGAACTGACATGCAATGACTCTAGCTATGGTTCATGAAAAGAACAAACATGCAATCACACTAGGTGGATCCATGTGTGGTTAGTTTAGAAGAAGACACATGCAATGTCACTAGGTGTGGTTCTTGAAAAGAACAGACATGCAATGACACTGGTGGATCCTTATGTGGTTTGTTTAGAAGAACACACATGCAATTACACTGTGTGTGGTTCATGAAAAGAATAGACATGCAATGACACTGGTGGATCCTTATGTGGTTTGTTTGGAAGAACACACATGCAATGACACTGGGTGTGGTTCTGAAAAGAACAGACATGCAATGTCAATGGTGGATCCTTATGTGGTTTGTTTAGAAGAACATACATGCAATGACACTGGGTGTGGTTCATGAAAAGAACAGACATGCAATGACTCTGGCTGTGGTTCATGATAAGTACACACATGCAATGACACTGGTGAATCCTTATGTGGTTCATGAAAAGAACAGACATGCAATGACACTGGTGGATCCATGTGTGGTTTGTGAAAAGAACAGACAGGCAATGACACTGGTGGATCCTTATGTGGTTCATCAGAAGAGAAGACATGCAATGACACTGGTGGATTCTTATGTGGTTTATTTAGAAGAACACACATGCAATGACTCTAGCTGTCGTTCATGAAAACAACACACATTCAATGGCACTGGTGTATCCATGTGTGGTTTGTGAAAAGAACAGACATGCAATGACACTAGGTGGATCCATGTGTGGTTTGTTTAGAAGAACACACATGCAATGACTCTAGGTGTGGTTCATGAAAAGAACACACATGCAATGACACTGGTGGATCCATGTGTGGTTCATGAAAAGAACAGACATGCAATGACACTGGTGGATCCTTATGTGGTTTGTTTACAGGAATAGACATGCAATGACACTAGGTGTGGTTCATGAAAAGAACAGACATGCAATGACACTGGTGGATCCATGTGTGGTTCATGAGAAGAACAGACATGCAATGACACTGGTGGTTCCATGTGTGGTTCATGAAAAGAACTGGCATGCAATGACTCTAGCTATGGTTCATGAAAAGAACAAACATGCAATCACACTAGGTGGATACATGTGTGGTTTGTTTAGAAGAACACACATGCAATGACACTAGGTGTGGTTCATGAAAAGAACAGACATGCAATGACATTGGTGGATCCTTATGTGGTTTGTTTAGAAGAACACACATGCAATGACACTAGGTGTGGTTCATGAAAAGAACAGACATGCAATGACACTGGTGGATCCTTATGTGGTTTGTGAGAAGAACATACATGGAATGACTCTAGCTGTGGTTCATGAGAAGAATAGACATGCAATGACACTGGTGGATCCATGTGTGGTTTGTGAAAAAAACTGACATGCAATCACACTAGGTGGATCCATGTGTGGTTTGTGGAAAGAACAGACATGCAATGACTCCAGCTGTGGTTCATGAAAAGAACACACATGCAATGACACTGGTGGATCCATGTGTGGTTTGTGAAAAGAACAGACATGCAATCACACTAGGTGGATCCATGTGTGGTTTGTTTAGAAGAACACACATGCAATGACTCTAGCTGTGGTTCATGAAAAGAACACACATGCAATGAGACTGGTGGATCCATGTGTGGTTTGTGAAAAGAACAGACATGCAATCACACTAGGTGGATCCATGTGTGCTTTGTTTAGAAGAACACACATGCAATAACTATAGCTGTGGTTCATGAAAAGAACACACATGCAATGACACTAGTGGATCCATGTGTTGTTCATGAAAAGAACAGACATGCAATGACATTGGTGGATCCTTATGTGGTTTGTTTAGAGTAACAGACATGCAATGACACTGGGTGTGGTTCATGAAAAGAACAGACATGCAATGACACTGGTGGATCCATGTGTGGTTAATGAAAATAACACACATTCAATGACACAGGTGGATCCTTATGTGGTTCATGAAAAGAAGAGACATGCAATGACACTGGTGGATCCATGTGTGGTTTGTGAAAAGAACAGACATGCAATGACACTGGTGGATCCTTATGTGGTTCATGAGAAGAACAGACATGCAATGACACTGGTGGATCCTTATGTGGTTTGCTTAGAAGAACACACATGCAATGACTCTAGCTGTTGTTCATGAAAAGAACACACATGCAATGACACTGGTGTATCCGTGTGTGGTTTGTGAAAAGAACATACATGCAATCACACTAGGTGGATCCGTGTGTGGTTTGTTTAGAAGAACACACATGCAATGACTCTAGGTGTGGTTCATGAAAAGAACACACATGCAATGACACTTGTGGATCCATGTGTGGTTCATGAAAAGAACAGACATGCAATGACACTGGTGGATCCTTATGTGGTTTGTTTAGAGGAACATACATGCAATGACACTAGGTGTGGTTCATGAAAAGAACAGACATGCAATGACACTGGTGGATGCATGTGTGGTTCATGAGAAGAACATACATGCAATGACACTAGTGGATCCATGTGTGGTTCATGAAAAGAACTAATATGCAATGACTCTAGCTATGGTCCATGACAAGAACAGACATGCAATCACACTAGGTGGATCCATGTGTGGTTTGTTTAGAAGAACACACATGTAATAACACTAGGTGTAGTTCATGAAAAGAACACACATGCAATGACACTGGTGGATCCATGTGTGGTTTGTGAAAAGAAGAGACATGCAATCACACTAGGTGGATCCATGTGTGGTTTGTTTAGAAGAACACACATGAAATGACTCTAGCTGTGGTTCATGAAAAGAACACACATGCAATGACACTGGTGGATCCATGTGTGGTTTGTGAAAAAAAAACATGCAATCACACTAGGTGGATCCATTTGTGGTTTGTTTAGAAGAACACACATGCAATGACTCTAGCTGTGGTTCATGAAAATAACACACATGCAATGATACTGGTGGATCCATGTGTGGTTTGTGAAAAGAACAGACACGCAATGACACTAGGTGGATCCATGTGTGGTTTGTTTAGAAGAACACACCTGCAACAACTCTAGCTGTGGTTCATGAAAAGAACACAAATGCAATGACACTGGTGGATCCTTATGTGGTTTGTTTAGAAGAACACACATGCAATGACACGGGTGGATGCATGTGTGGTTCATGAAAAGAACTGACATGCAATGACTCTAGCTGTGGTTCATGTAAAGAATAGACATGCAATCACACTAGGTGGATCCATGCATGGTTTGTTTAGAAGAACACACATGCAATGACACTGGGTGTGGTTCATGAAAAGAACACACATGCAATGACACTGGTGGATCCATGTGTGGTTTGTGAAATGAACAGACATGCAATCACACTAGGTGGATCCATGTGTGGTTTGTTTAGAAGAACACACATGCAATGACTCTAGCTGTGGTTCATGAAAAGAACACATATGCAATGACACTGGTGGATCCATGTGTGGTTTGTGAAAAGAACAAACATGCAATCACACTAGGTGGATCCATGTGTGGTTTGTTTAGAAGAACACGCATGCAATGGCTCTAGCTATGGTTCATGAAAAGAACATACATGCAATGACACTTATTGATCCATGTGTTGTTCATGAAAAGAACAGACATGCAATGACACTGGTGGATCCTTATGTGGTTTGTTTAAAGTAACATACATGCAATGACACTGGTGTGGTTCATGAAAATAACAGACATGCAATGACACTAGTAGATCCATGTGTGGTTCATGAAAAGAACACACATGCAATGACACTGGTGAATCCTTATGTGGTTCATGAAAAGAACAAACATGCAATGACACTAGTGGATCCATGTGTGGTTTGTGAAAAGAACAGACATGCAATGACACTGGTGGATCCTTATGTGGTTCATGAGAAGAGCAGACATGCAATGACACTGGTGGATTCTTATGTGGTTTATTTAGAAGAACACACATGCAATGACTCTAGCTGTCGTTCATGAAAACAACACACATTCAATGGCACTAGTGTATCCATGTGTTATTTGTGAAAAGAATAGACATGCAATCACACTAGGTGGATCCATGTGTGGTTTGTTTAGAAGAACACACATGCAATGACTCTAGGTGTGGTTCATGAAAAGAACACACATGCAATGACACTGGTGGATCCATGTGTGGTTCATGAAAAGAACAGACATGCAATGACACTGGTGGATCCTTATGTGGTTTGTTTACAGGAACAGACATGCAATGACACTAGGTGTGGTTCATGAAAAGAACAGACATGCAATGACACTGGTGGATCCATGTGTGGTTCATGAGAAGAACAGACATGCAATGACACTGGTGGATCCATGTGTGGTTCATGAAAAGAACTAGCATGCAATGACTCTAGCTATGGTTCATGAAAAGAACAAACATGCAATCACACTAGGTGGATACATGTGTGGTTTGTTTAGAAGAACACACATGCAATGACACTAGGTGTGGTTCATGAAAAGAACAGACATGCAATGACATTGGTGGATCCTTATGTGGTTTGTTTAGAAGAACACACATGCAATGACACTGGGTGTGGTTCATGAAAAGAACAAACATGCAATGACACTAGTGGATCCTTATGTGGTTTGTTTACAAGAACACACATGCAATGACACTGGTGGATCCTTATGTGGTTTGTGAGAAGAACATACATGGAATGACTCTAGCTGTGGTTCATGAGAAGAATAGACATGCAATGACACTGGTGGATCCATGTGTGGTTTGTGAAAAAAACTGACATGCAATGACACTGGTGGATCCTTATGTGGTTCATGAGAAGAACAGACATGCAATGACACTGGTGGATCCATGTGTGGTTCATGAAAAGAAGAGACATGCAATGACACTGGTGGATCCTTATGTGGTTCATGAGAAGAACAGACATGCAATGACACTGGTGGATCCTTATGTGGTTTGTTTAGAAGAACACACATGCAATGACTCTAGCTGTTGTTCATGAAAAGAACACACATGCGGTGACACTGGTGTTAATGAAAATAACACACATTCAATGACACAGGTGGATCCTTATGTGGTTCATGAAAAGAAGAGACATGCAATGACACTGGTGGATCCATGTGTGGTTTGTGAAAAGAACAGACATGCAATGACACTGGTGGATCCTTATGTGGTTCATGAGAAGAACAGACATGCAATGACACTGGTGGATCCTTATGTGGTTTGTTTAGAAGAACACACATGCAATGACTCTAGCTGTTGTTCATGAAAAGAACACACATGCAATGACACTGGTGTATCCGTGTGTGGTTTGTGAAAAGAACATACATGCAATCACACTAGGTGGATCCATGTGTGGTTTGTTTAGAAGAACACACATGCAATGACACTGGTGGATCCATGTGTGGTTCATGAAAAGAACAGACATGCAATGACACTGGTGGATCCTTATGTGGTTTGTTTAGAGGAACAAACATGCAATGACACTAGGTGTGGTTCATGAAAAGAACAGACATGCAATGACACTGGTGGATGCATGTGTGGTTCATGAGAAGAACATACATGCAATGATACTAGTGGATCCATGTGTGGTTCATGAAAAGAACTAATATGCAATGACTCTAGCTATGGTTCATGACAAGAACAGACATGCAATCACACTAGGTGGATCCATGTGTGGTTTGTTTAGAAGAACACACATGTAATGACACTAGGTGTGGTTCATGAAAAAAACAGACATGCAATGACAGTGGTGGATCCTTATGTGGTTTGTTTAGAAGAACACACATGCAATGACACTGGGTGTGGTTCATGAAAAGAACAGACATGCAATAACACTAGTGGATCCTTCTGTGGTTTGTTTAGAAGAACACACATGCAATGACACTGGTGGATCCTTACGTGGTTTGTGTGGCGAACATACATGCAATGACTCTAGCTGTGGTTCATGAGAAGAACAGACATGAAATAACACTGGTGGATCCATGTGTGGTTTGTGAAAAGAACAGACATGCAATGACACTGGTGGATCCATGTGTGGTTCATGAAAAGAACTAGCATGCAATGACTCTAGCTATGGTTCATGAAAAGAACAAACATGCAATCACACTAGGTGGATACATGTGTGGTTTGTTTAGAAGAACACACATGCAATGACACTAGGTATGGTTCATGAAAAGAACAGACATGCAATGACATTGGTGGATCCTTATGTGGTTTGTTTAGAAGAACACACATGCAATGACACTGGGTGTGGTTCATGAAAAGAACAAACATGCAATGACACTGGTGGATCCTTATGTGGTTTGTTTACAAGAACACACATGCAATGACACTGGTGGATCCTTATGTGGTTTGTGAGAATAACATACATGGAATGACTCTAGCTGTGGTTCATGAGAAGAATAGACATGCAATGAAACTGGTGGATCCATGTGTGGTTTGTGAAAAGAACTGACATGCAATCACACTAGGTGGATCCATGTGTGGTTTGTGGAAAGAACAGACATGCAATGACTCCAGCTGTGGTTCATGAAAAGAACACACATGTAATGACACTGGTGGATCCATGTGTGGTTTGTGAAAAGAACAGACATGCAATCACACTAGGTGGATCCATGTGTGGTTTGTTTAGAAGAACACACATTCAATGACTCTAGCTATGGTTCATGAAAAGAACACACATGCAATGAGACTGGTGGATCATTTGTGGTTTGTGAAAAGAACATACATGCAATCACACTAGTGGATCCTTATGTGGTCCATGAGAAGAACAACCATGCAATGACACTGGTGGATCCTTATGTGGTTTGTTTAGAAGAACACACATGCAATGACTCTAGCTGTCGTTCATGAAAAGAAAACACATGCAATGACACCGGTGTATCCATGTGTGGTTTATGAAAAGAACAGACATGCAATCACACTAGGTGGATCTATGTGTGGTTTGTTTAGAAGAACACACATGCAATGACTCTACGTGTGGTTCAGGAAAAGAACACACATGCAATGACACTGGTGGATCCATGTGTGGTTCATGAAAAGAACAGACATGCAATGACACTGGTAGATCCTTATGTGGTTTGTTTAGAGGAATAGACATGCAACAACAGTGGGTGTGGTTCATGTAAAGAACACACATGCAATGACACTGGTGGATCCATGTGTGGTTCATGAAAAGAATAGACATGCAATGACACTGCTGGATCCATATGTGGTTTGTGGAAGTAATATACATGCAATGACTCTAGCTGTGATTGATGAAAAGAATAGACATGTAATGACACTGGTGGATCCATGTGTGGTTCATGAAAAGAATAGACATGCAATGACACTGGTGGATCCTTATGTGGTTCATGAAAAGAACAGACATGCAAAGTCACTGGTGGATCCTTATGTGGTTTGTTTAGAAGAACATACATGCAATGACACTGGGTGTGGTTCATGAAAAGAACAGACATGCAATCACACTAGGTGGATCCATGTGTGGTTTGTTTAGAAGAACACACATGCAATGACTCTAGCTGTGGTTCTTGAAAAGAACACACATGCAATGACACTGGTGGATCCATGTGTGGTTTGTGAAAAGAAAAGACATGCAATCACACTAGGTGGATCCATGTGTGGTTTGTTTAGAAGAACACACATGCAATGACTCTAGCTGTGGTTCATGAAAAGAACACACATGCAATGACACTGGTGGATCCATGTGTGGTTTGTGAAAAAAACAAATATGCAATCACACTAGGTGGATCCATTTGTGGTTTGTTTAGAAGAACACACATGCAATGACTCTAGCTGTGGTTCATGAAAAGAACACACATGCAATGATACTGGTGGATCAATGTGTGGTTTGTGAAAAGAAGAGACACGCAATGACACTAGGTGGATCCATGTGTGGTTTGTTTAGAAGAACACACATGCAATAACTCTAGCTGTGGTTCATGAAAAGAACACAAATGCAATGACACTGGTGGATCCTTATGTAGTTTGTTTAGAAGAACACACATGCAATGGCACTGGTGGATCCATGTGTGGTTCATGAAAAGAACTGACATGCAATGACTCTAGCTGTGGTTCATGAAAGGAACAGACATGCAATCACACTAGGTGGATCCATTTGTGGTTTGTTTAGAAGAACACACATGCAATGACACTGGGTGTGGTTCATGAAAAGAACACACATGCAATGACACTGGTGGATCCATGTGTGGTTTGTGAAATGAACAGACATTCAATCACACTAGGTGGATCCATGTGTGGTTTGTTTAGAAGAACACACATGCAATGACTCTAGCTGTGGTTCATGAAAAGAACACATATGCAATGGCACTTATGGATCCATGTGTTGTTCATGAAAAGAACAGACATGCAATGACACTGGTGGATCCTTATGTGGTTTGTTTAGAGTAACAGACATGCAATGACACTGGTGGATCCTTATGTGGTTTGTTTAGAGTAACAGACATGCAATGACACTGGTGTGGTTCATGAAAAGAATAGACATGCAATGACACTAGTAGATCCATGTGTGGTTCATGAAAAGAACACACATGCAATGACACTGGTGAATCCTTATGTGGTTCATGAAAAGAACAGACATGCAATGACACTGGTGGATCCATGTGTGGTTTGTGAAAAGAACAGACATGCAATGACACTGGTGGATCCTTATGTGGTTCATGAGAAGAGCAGACATGCAATGACCCTGGTGGATTCTTATGTGGTTTATTTAGAAGAACACACATGCAATGACTCTAGCTGTCGTTCATGAAAACAACACACATTCAATGGCACTGGTGTATCCATGTGTGGTTTGTGAAAAGAACAGACATGCAATCACACTAGGTGGATCCATGTGTGGTTTGTTTAGAAGAACACACATGCAATGACTCTAGGTGTGGTTCATGAAAAGAACACACATGCAATGACACTGGTGGATCCATGTGTGGTTCATGAAAAGAACAGACATGCAATGACACTGGTGGATCCTTATGTGGTTTGTTTACAGGAACAGACATGCAATGACACTAGGTGTGGTTCATGAAAAGAACAGACATGCAATGACACTGGTGGATCCATGTGTGGTTCATGAGAAGAACAGACATGCAATGACACTGGTGGTTCCATGTGTGGTTCATGAAAAGAACTGGCATGCAATGACTCTAGCTATGGTTCATGAAAAGAACAAACATGCAATCACACTAGGTGGATACATGTGTGGTTTGTTTAGAAGAACACACATGCAATGACACTAGGTGTGGTTCATGAAAACAACAGACATGCAATGACATTGGTGGATCCTTATGTGGTTTGTTTAGAAGAACACACATGCAATGACACTGGGTGTGGTTCATGAAAAGAACAGACATGCAATGACACTGGTGGATCCTTATGTGGTTTGTGAGAAGAACATACATGGAATGACTCTAGCTGTGGTTCATGAGAAGAATAGACATGCAATGACACTGGTGGATCCATGTGTGGTTTGTGAAAAAAACTGACATGCAATCACACTAGGTGGATCCATGTGTGGTTTGTGGAAAGAACAGACATGCAATGACTCCAGCTGTGGTTCATGAAAAGAACACACATGCAATGACACTGGTGGATCCATGTGTGGTTTGTGAAAAGAACAGACATGCAATCACACTAGGTGGATCCATGTGTGGTTTGTTTAGAAGAACACACATGCAATGACTCTAGCTGTGGTTCATGAAAAGAACACACATGCAATGAGACTGGTGGATCCATGTGTGGTTTGTGAAAAGAACAGACATGCAATCACACTAGGTGGATCCATGTGTGCTTTGTTTAGAAGAACACACATGCAATAACTATAGCTGTGGTTCATGAAAAGAACACACATGCAATGACACTAGTGGATCCATGTGTTGTTCATGAAAAGAACAGACATGCAATGACACTGGTGGATCCTTATGTGGTTTGTTTAGAGTAACAGACATGCAATGACACTGGGTGTGGTTCATGAAAAGAACAGACATGCAATGACACTGGTGGATCCATGTGTGGTTAATGAAAATAACACACATTCAATGACACAGGTGGATCCTTATGTGGTTCATGAAAAGAAGAGACATGCAATGACACTGGTGGATCCATGTGTGGTTTGTGAAAAGAACAGACATGCAATGACACTGGTGGATCCTTATGTGGTTCATGAGAAGAACAGACATGCAATGACACTGGTGGATCCTTATGTGGTTTGTTTAGAAGAACACACATGCAATGACTCTAGCTGTTGTTCATGAAAAGAACACACATGCAATGACACTGGTGTATCCGTGTGTGGTTTGTGAAAATAACATACATGCAATCACACTAGGTGGATCCATGTGTGGTTTGTTTAGAAGAACACACATGCAATGACTCTAGGTGTGGTTCATGAAAAGAACACACATGCAATGACACTTGTGGATCCATGTGTGGTTCATGAAAAGAACAGACATGCAATGACACTGGTGGATCCTTATGTGGTTTGTTTAGAGGAACAGACATGCAATGCCACTAGGTGTGGTTCATGAAAAGAACAGACATGCAATGACACTGGTGGATGCATGTGTGGTTCATGAGAAGAACATACATGCAATGACACTAGTGGATCCATGTGTGGTTCATGAAAAGAACTAATATGCAATGACTCTAGCTATGGTCCATGACAAGAACAGACATGCAATCACACTAGGTGGATCCATGTGTGGTTTGTTTAGAAGAACACACATGTAATAACACTAGGTGTAGTTCATGAAAAGAACACACATGCAATGACACTGGTGGATCCATGTGTGGTTTGTGAAAAGAAGAGACATGCAATCACACTAGGTGGATCCATGTGTGTCTTGTTTAGAAGAACACACATGAAATGACTCTAGCTGTGGTTCATGAAAAGAACACACATGCAATGACACTGGTGGATCCATGTGTGGTTTGTGAAAAAAACAAACATGCAATCACAATAGGTGGATCCATTTGTGGTTTGTTTAGAAGAACACACATGCAATGACTCTAGCTGTGGTTCATGAAAATAACACACATGCAATGATACTGGTGGATCCATGTGTGGTTTGTGAAAAGAACAGACACGCAATGACACTAGGTGGATCCATGTGTGGTTTGTTTAGAAGAACACACCTGCAACAACTCTAGCTGTGGTTCATGAAAAGAACACAAATGCAATGACACTGGTGGATCCTTATGTGGTTTGTTTAGAAGAACACACATGCAATGACACTGGTGGATCCATGTGTGGTTCATGAAAAGAACTGACATGCAATGACTCTAGCTGTGGTTCATGAAAAGAACAGACATGCAATCACACTAGGTGGATCCATGCATGGTTTGTTTAGAAGAACACACATGCAATGACACTAGGTGTGGTTCATGAAAAGAACACACATACAATGACACTGGTGGATCCATGTGTGGTTTGTGAAATGAATAGACATGCAATCACACTAGGTGGATCCATGTGTGGTTTGTTTAGAAGAACACACATGCAATGACTCTAGCTGTGGTTCATGAAAAGAACACATATGCAATGACACTGGTGGATCCATGTGTGGTTTGTGAAAAGAACAAACATGCAATCACACTAGGTGGATCCATGTGTGGTTTGTTTAGAAGAACACGCATGCAATGGCTCTAGCTATGGTTCATGAAAAGAACATACATGCAATGACACTTATTGATCCATGTGTTGTTCATGAAAAGAACAGACATGCAATGACACTGGTGGATCCTTATGTGGTTTGTTCAGAGTAACATACATGCAATGACACTGGTGTGGTTCATGAAAATAACAGACATGCAATGACACTAGTAGATCCATGTGTGGTTCATGAAAAGAACACACATGCAATGACACTGGTGAATCCTTATGTGGTTCATGAAAAGAACAGACATGCAATGACACTGGTGGATCCATTTGTGGTTTGTGAAAAGAACAGACATGCAATGACACTGGTCGATCCTTATGTGGTTCATGAGAAGAGCAGACATGCAATGACACTGGTGGATTCTTATGTGGTTTATTTAGAAGAACACACATGCAATGACTCTAGCTGTCGTTCATGAAAACAACACACATTCAATGGCACTGGTGTATCCATGTGTTATTTGTGAAAAGAATAGACATGCAATCACACTAGGTGGATCCATGTGTGGTTTGTTTAGAAGAACACACATGCAATGACTCTAGGTGTGGTTCATGAAAAGAACACACATGCAATGACACTGGTGGATCCATGTGTGGTTCATGAAAAGAACAGACATGCAATGACACTGGTGGATCCTTATGTGGTTTGTTTACAGGAACAGACATGCAATGACACTAGGTGTGGTTCATGAAAAGAACAGACATGCAATGACACTGGTGGATCCATGTGTGGTTCATGAGAAGAACAGACATGCAATGACACTGGTGGATCCATGTGTGGTTCATGAAAAGAACTAGCATGCAATGACTCTAGCTATGGTTCATGAAAAGAACAAACATGCAATCACACTAGGTGGATACATGTGTGGTTTGTTTAGAAGAACACACATGCAATGACACTAGGTGTGGTTCATGAAAAGAACAGACATGCAATGACATTGGTGGATCCTTATGTGGTTTGTTTAGAAGAACACACATGCAATGACACTGGGTGTGGTTCATGAAAAGAACAAACATGCAATGACACTGGTGGATCCTTATGTGGTTTGTTTACAAGAACACACATGCAATGACACTGGTGGATCCTTATGTGGTTTGTGAGAAGAACATACATGGAATGACTCTAGCTGTGGTTCATGAGAAGAATAGACATGCAATGACACTGGTGGATCCATGTGTGGTTTGTGAAAAGAACTGACATGCAATCACACTAGGTGGATCCATGTGTGGTTTGTGGAAAGAACAGACATGCAATGACTCCAGCTGTGGTTCATGAAAAGAACACACATGTAATGACACTGGTGGATCCATGTGTGGTTTGTGAAAAGAACAAACATGCAATCACACTAGGTGGATCCATGTGTGGTTTGTTTAGAAGAACACACATGCAATGACTCTAGCTATGGTTCATGAAAAGAACACACATGCAATGAGACTGGTGGATCCATGTGTGGTTTGTGAAAAGAACAAACATGCAATCACACTAGGTGGATCCATGCGTGCTTTGTTTAGAAGAACACACATGCAATAACTATAGCTGTGGTTCATGAAAAGAACACACATGCAATGACACTAGTGGATCCATGTGTTGTTCATGAAAAGAACAGACATGCAATGACACTGGTGGATCCTTATGTGGTTTGTTTAGAGTAACAGACATGCAATGACACTGGGTGTGGTTCATGAAAAGAACAGACATGCAATGACACTGGTGGATCCATGTGTGGTTAATGAAAATAACACACATTCAATGACACAGGTGGATCCTTATGTGGTTCATGAAAACAAGAGACATACAATGACACTGGTGGATCCATGTGTGGTTTGTGAAAAGAACAGACATGCAATGACACTGGTGGATCCTTATGTGGTTCATGATAAGAACAGACATGCAATGACACTGGTGGATCCTTATGTGGTTTGTTTAGAAGAACACACATGCAATGACTCTGGCTGTTGTTCATGAAAAGAACACACATGCAATGACACTGGTGTATCCGTGTGTGGTTTGTGAAAAGAACAGACATGCAATCACACTAGGTGGATCCATGTGTGTTTTGTTTAGCAGAACACACATGCAATGACTCTAGGTGTGGTTCATGAAAAGAACACACATGCAATGACACTGGTGGATCCATGTGTGGTTCATGAAAAGAACAGACATGCAATGACACTGGTGGATCCTTATGTGGTTTGTTTAGAGGAACAAACATGCAATGACACTAGGTGTGGTTCATGAAAAGAACAGACATGCAATGACACTGGTGGATGCATGTGTGGTTCATGAGAAGAACATACATGCAATGATACTAGTGGATCCATGTGTGGTTCATGAAAAGAACTAATATGCAATGACTCTAGCTATGGTTCATGACAAGAACAGACATGCAATCACACTAGGTGGATCCATGTGTGGTTTGTTTAGAAGAACACACATGTAATGACACTAGGTGTGGTTCATGAAAAGAACAGACATGCAATGACAGTGGTGGATCCTTATGTGGTTTGTTTAGAAGAACACACATGCAATGACACTGGGTGTGGTTCATGAAAAGAACAAACATGCAATAACACTAGTGGATCCTTCTGTGGTTTGTTTAGAAGAACACACATGCAATGACACTGGTGGATCCTTACGTGGTTTGTGTGGCGAACATACATGCAATGACTCTAGCTGTGGTTCATGAGAAGAACAGACATGAAATAACACTGGTGGATCCATGTGTGGTTTGTGAAAAGAACAGACATGTAATGACACTGGTGGATCCATGTGTGGTTCATGAAAAGAACTAGCATGCAATGACTCTAGCTATGGTTCATGAAAAGAACAAACATGCAATCACACTAGGTGGATACATGTGTGGTTTGTTTAGAAGAACACACATGCAATGACACTAGGTATGGTTCATGAAAAGAACAGACATGCAATGACATTGGTGGATCCTTATGTGGTTTGTTTAGAAGAACACACATGCAATGACACTGGGTGTGGTTCATGAAAAGAACAAACATGCAATGACACTGGTGGATCCTTATGTGGTTTGTTTACAAGAACACACATGCAATGACACTGGTGGATCCTTATGTGGTTTGTGAGAATAACATACATGGAATGACTCTAGCTGTGGTTCATGAGAAGAACACACATGCAATGACACTGGGTGTGGTTCATGAAAAGAACACACATGTAATGACACTGGTGGATCCATGTGTGGTTTGTGAAAAGAACAGACATGCAATCACACTAGGTGGATCCATGTGTGGTTTGTTTAGAAGAACACACATGCAATGACTCTAGGTGTGGTTCATGAAAAGAACACACATGCAATGACACTGGTGGATCCATGTGTGGTTCATGAAAAGAACAGACATGCAATGACACTGGTGGATCCTTATGTGGTTTGTTTAGAGGAACAAACATGCAATGACACTAGGTGTGGTTCATGAAAAGAACAGCCATGCAATGACACTGGTGGATGCATGTGTGGTTGATGAGAAGAACATACATGCAATGATACTAGTGGATCCATGTGTGGTTCACGAAAAGAACTAATATGCAATGACTCTAGCTATGGTTCATGACAAGAACAGACATGCAATCACACTAGGTGGATCCATGTGTGGTTTGTTTAGAAGAACACACATGTAATGACACTAGGTGTGGTTCATGAAAAGAACACACATGTAATGACACTGGTGTATCCGTGTGTGGTTTGTGAAAAGAACAGACATGCAATCACACTAGGTGGATCCATGTGTGGTTTGTTTAGCAGAACACACATGCAATGACTCTAGGTGTGGTTCATGAAAAGAACACACATGCAATGACACTGGTGGATCCATGTGTGGTTCATGAAAAGAACAGACATGCAATGAC
Organism: Avena sativa; assembly: GCA_916181665.1. Taxonomy (NCBI): domain Eukaryota; kingdom Viridiplantae; phylum Streptophyta; class Magnoliopsida; order Poales; family Poaceae; genus Avena; species Avena sativa. Next base: position 428,237,969 of record OV702290.1, read on the forward strand.
ACTGGTGGATCCTTATGTGGTTTGTTTAGAGGAACAAACATGCAATGACACTAGGTGTGGTTCATGAAAAGAACAGCCATGCAATGACACTGGTGGATGCATGTGTGGTTGATGAGAATAACATACATGCAATGATACTAGTGGATCCATGTGTGGTTCATGAAAAGAACTAATATGCAATGACTCTAGCTATGGTTCATGACAAGAACAGACATGCAATCACACTAGGTGGATCCATGTGTGGTTTGTTTAGAAGAACACACATGTAATGACACTAGGTGTGGTTCATGAAAAGAACACACATGTAATGACACTGGTGTATCCGTGTGTGGTTTGTGAAAAGAACAGACATGCAATCACACTAGGTGGATCCATGTGTGGTTTGTTTAGCAGAACACACATGCAATGACTCTAGGTGTGGTTCATGAAAAGAACACACATGCAATGACACTGGTGGATCCATGTGTGGTTCATGAAAAGAACACACATGCAATGGCACTGGTGGATCCTTATGTGGTTTGTTTAGAGGAACAAACATGCAATGACACTAGGAGTGGTTCATGAAAAGAACAGACATGCAATGACACTGGTGGATGCATGTGTGGTTCATGAGAAGAACATACATGCAATGATACTAGTGGATCCATGTGTGGTTCATGAAAAGAACTAATATGCAATGACTCTAGCTATGGTTCATGACAAGAACAGACATGCAATCACACTAGGTGGATCCATGTGTGGTTTGTTTAGAAGAACACACATGTAATGACACTAGGTGTGGTTCATGAAAAGAACAGACATGCAATGACAGTGGTGGATCCTTATGTGGTTTGTTTAGAAGAACACACATGCAATGACACTGGGTGTGGTTCATGAAAAGAACAGACATACAATAACACTAGTGGATCCTTCTGTGGTTTGTTTAGAAGAACACACATGCAATGACACTGGTGGATCCTTACGTGGTTTGTGTGGCGAACATACATGCAATGACTCTAGCTGTGGTTCATGAGAAGAACAGACATGCAATAACACTGGTGGATCCATGTGTGGTTTGTGAAAAGAACTGACATGCAATCACTCTAGGTGGATCCATCTGTGATTTGTGGAAAGAACAGACATGCAATGACTCCAGCTGTGGTTCATGAAAAGAACACACATGCAATGCCACTGGTGGATCCATGTGTGGTTTGTGAAAAGAACAGACATGCAATCACACTAGGTGGATCCATGTGTGGTTTGTTTAGAAGAACACACATGCAATGACTCTAGCTGTGGTTCACAAAAAGAACACATATGCAACGAGACTGGTGGATCCATGTGTGGTTTGTGAATAGAACAGACATGCAATCACGCTAGGTGGATCCATGTGTGGTTTGTTTAGAAGAACACACATGCAAGGACACTGGTGGATCCTTATGTCGTTTGTTTAGAAGAACACACATGCAATGACACTAGGTGTGGTTCATGAAAATAACAGACATGCTATGACATTGGTGGATCCTTATGTGGTTTGTTTAGAAGAACACCCATGTAATGACACTGGGTGTGGTTCATGAAAAGAAAAGACATGCAATGTCACTGGTGGATCCTTATGTGGTTTGTTTAGAAGAACACACATGCAATGACACTGGTGGATCCTTATGTGGTTTGTGAGAAGAACAGACATGCAATGACTCTATCTGTGGTTCATGAGAAGTACACACATGCAATGACACTGGTGGATCCATGTGTGGTTTGTGAAAAGAACAGACATGCAATCACACTAGGTGGATCCATGTGTGGTTTGTGAAAAGAATAGACACGCAGTGACTCTAGCTGTGGTTCATGAGAAGAACACACATGCAATGGCACTGGTGGATCCATGTGTGGTTTGTGAAAAGAACAGACATGCAATCACACTAGGTGGATCCATGTGTGGTTTGTTTAGAAGAACACACATGCAATGACTCTAGCTGTGGTTCATGAAAAGACCACACATGCAATGACACTGGTGGATCCATGTGTGGTTTGTGAAAAGAACAGACATGCAATCACACTATGTGGATCCATGTGTGGTTTGTTTAGAAGAACACACATGCAATGACTCTAGTTGTGGTTCATGAAAAGAACACACATGCAATGACTCTGGTGGATCCATGTGTTGTTCATGAAAAGAACAGACATGCAATGACACTAGTGGATCCTTATGTGATTTGTTTAGAGTAACAGACATGCAATGACAATAGGTGTGGTTCATGAAAAGAACAGACATGCAATGACACTAGTGGATGCATGTGTGGTTCATGAAAAGAACACACGTGCAATGACACTAGTGGATCCTTACGTGGTTCATGAAAAGAACAAACATGCAATGATACTGGTGGATCCATGTGTGGTTTATGAAAAACATAGACATGCAATGACACTGGTGGATCCTTATGTGGTTCATGAGAAGAATAGACATGCAATGAAACTGGTGCATCCTTATGTGGTTTGTTTAGAAGAACACACATGCGGTGACACTGGTGTATCCGTGTGTGGTTTGTGAAAAGAACTGACATGCAATCACACTAGGTGGATCCATGTGTGGTTTGTTTATAGGAACAGACAGGCAATGACACTAGGTGTGGTTCATGAAAAGAATAGACATGCAATGACACTGGTGGATCCATGTGTGGTTCCTGAGAAGAACAGACATGCAATGACACTAGTGGATCCATGTGTGGTTCATGAAATGAACTGGCATGCAACGACTCTAGCTATGGTTCATGAAAAGAACACACATGCAATCACACTAGGTGGATCCATGTGTGGTTTGTTTAGAAGAACACACATGCAATGACACTAGGTGTGGTTCATGAAAAGAACACACATGCAATGACACTGGTGGATTCTTATGTGGTTTGTTTAGAAGAACACACATGTAATGACACTGGGTGTGGTTCATGAAAAGAATAGACATGCAATGACACTGGTGGATCCTTATGTTGTTTGTTTAGAAGAACACACATGCAATGACACTGGTGGATCCTTATGTGGTTTGTGAGAAGAACATACATGCAATGACTCTAGCTGTGGTTCATGAGAAGAACACACATGCAATGACACTGGTGTATCCATGTGTGGTTTGTGAAAAGAACAGACATGCAATCACACTAGATGGATCCATGTGTGGTTTGTTTAGAAGAACACACATGCAATGACTCTAGGTGTGGTTCACAAAAAGAACACACATGCAATGACACTGGTGGATCAATGTGTTGTTCATGAAAAGAACAGACATGCAATGACACTGGTGGATCCTTATGTGGTTTGTTTATAGGAACAGACATGCAATGACACTAGGTGTGGTTCATGAAAAGAACAGACATGCAATGACACTGGTGGATCCATGTGTGGTTCATGAGAAGAACAAACATGCAATGACACTGGTGGATCCATGTGTGGTTCATGAAAAGAACTGGCATGCAACGACTCTAGGTATGGTTCATGAAAAGAACAAACATGCAATCACACTAGGTGGATCCATGCGGGGTTTGTTTAGAAGAACACACATGCAATGACACTAGGTGTGTTTCATGAAAAGAACACACTTGCAATGACACTAGTGGATCCTTATGTGGTTTGTTTAAAAGAACACACATGCAATGACACTGGGTGTGGTTCATGAAAAGAACAGACATGCAATGACACTGGTGGATCCTTATGTGGTTTCATTAGAAGAACACACATGCAATGACACTGGTGGATCCTTATGTGGTTTGTGAGAAGAACATACGTGCAATGACTCTAGCTGTGGTTCATGAGAAGAACAAACATGCAATGACACTGGTGGATCCATGTGTGGTTTGTGAAAAGAACTGACATGCAATCAAACTAGATGGATCCATGTGTGGTTTATGGAAAGAACAGACATGCAATGACTCCAGCTGTGGTTCATGAAAAGAACACACATGCAATGACACCGGTGGATCCATGTGTGGTTTGTGAAAAGAATAGACATGCAATCACACTAGGTGGATCCATGTGTGGTTTGTTTAGAAGAACACACATGCAATGACTCTAGCTGTGGTTCATGAAAAGAACACACATGCAATGAGACTGGTGGATCCATGTGTGTTTTGTGAAAATAACAGACATGCAATCACACTAGGTGGATCCATGTGTGGTTTGTTTAGAAGAACACACATGCAATGATTCTAGCTGTGGTTCATGAAAAGAACACACATGCAATGACACTGGTGGATCCATGTGTTGTTCATGAAAAGAACATACATGCAATGACACTGGTGGATCCTTATGTGGTTTGTTTAGCGTAACAGACATGCAATGACACTGGGTGTGGTTCATGAAAAGAACAAACATGCAATGACACTGGTGGATCCATGTGTGGTTAGTGAAAATAACACACATTCAATGACACTGGTGGATCCTTATGTGGTTCATGAAAAGAACAGACATGCAATGACACTGGTATATCCACGTGTGGTTTGTGAAAAGAACAGACATGCAATGACACTGGTGGATCCTTCTGTGGTTCATGAGAAGAACAGACATGCAATGACACTGGTGGATCCTTATGTGGTTTGTTTAGAAGAATAGACATGCAATGACTCTAGCTGTCGTTCATGAAAAGAACACACATGCAATGACACTGGTGTATCCGTGCGTGGTTTGTGAAAAGAACAGACATGCAATCACACTAGGTGGATCCATGTGTGGTTTGTTTAGAAGAACACACATGCAATGACTCTAGGTGTGGTTCATGAAAAGAACACACATGCAATGACACTGGTGGATGATGGGTTCGTAGCATGGAAAACAAAAAAATTCTACCACAAGAACGAACAAAACCCAGATCTAATCTAGATAAAAGCCAAGATCTATTCTATTAGACATGTGCAACGAGATAGATCTGTACTAACCCTTGTAGATCCGAAAGCCTTGTGCGAGATCGGATCTCGTGGTTGATGTAGACGATCATTTGACGATCTCAAGATTGAGTAGACGATCCTTCTGGCACCGCGTTCCGGCAGCGCTTTCGCAGTCGGTCACACGTGCGGTGTCGAAGCAGACCTTCCTCTCCCCGTTCCAGCGAGCAGCGGAGGTTGTAGATCTCTCCATAGAATTCCAGCAGCACGACGGCGTGGTGGTGGTGGTGGAGTAGAGAATTCTGTAGGGCTTCGCCTAAGCCAGAGCAGATGGAAGGAGGAGGAGAGAGGCTGCTAGGGTTTGGAGTGGGAGGGGCAAAGGGGGGGTGGCGCCTCCACCCCTCTATATATAGAGGGAGGGGTGCGGCCTAGGGTTCCCACCCCTAGGCCCACCTCCTAGGGCCAGCGCACAAGGGAGCTTAGGGGGAGAGTCCTTCCCCCCCAAGTTTCCCTTACTTACCCTCCAAGTTTCCCTTTATCCTTTCTTGGTTTTCAAGTAAACTCCAAAAAATCTTCTAGAACCTTCCGGAACATTCCGAAACCTTCTAGAATCCCCATATAAACACTCCAGAACATTTCCTAACTTAGAAAATGATCCCCATTATATGAATCTTATTCCCCGGACAATTCCGGATCTCCTCGTGATGTCCCGGATCCAATCCGAGACTCCAAACAACATTCGGTCTCCAACGCACATTCCATATCTACTTAAAACAACTTCGAACCTTAAGTGTGTCACCCTACGGTTCGTGAATATGCAGACATGATGGAGACATCTCCGATCAATAACCATCAGCGGGATCTGGAGATCCATAACGGCTCCCACATACTCAACGATGACTTCGTGATCGATAGAACCATTAACATACGAAACCAATTCCCTTTGTCACGCGATACTCTACTTATCCGAGGTTTGATCGTCGGTATCTGCATACCTAGTTCTACCTCGTTACTGATAAGTACTCTTTACTCGTTCCATGTTATGTCATCCCTTGTGACCTAGTCACATGCTTGCAAGCTAACTAGACGACATTCCACCGAGAGGGCCCAGAGCATATCTATCCGTCATATGGATGGAGAAATCCCAATCTTGGTCCATGCGCTTCAACACATACTTTCAGAATACCCAATGGCACCTTTATAATGAAGGGAATATGCCCGAGAGGCAATAATAAAGTGGTTATTATCTTATTCCATGTTTATGATAAATGTTTATTTTACATGCTAGAATTGTATTGATCGGAAACATCAATACATGTGTGTTTAATAAACAAAAAGGGTTCCTAGTTATGCCTCTCTTATAGACTAGCTTGTTGATTAACAAGATGATCAAGGTTTCCTGATCATGGACATTGGATGTTGTTAATAACAAGGTCACACCATTGGTGGAATGATGTGATGAACATTCATCCGAAGTATAACATTACGATCAAAGTCATTATGTTTATATTGCTATAACATCATACAAAGTAATCTTTATCCTTAGACCATGAGATCATGTTAATTGCTAATGCCAGAAGAGTATCTTGATAACATCAAACGTCACACCGTAACAGGGTGACTATAAAGGTGGGTTCAGTGCTACGAAGGTGTTATGTTGAGGCTCATGGATCAAGAGTGGGATTTTTCCATCCCGATGACGGATAGATATACTCTGGTCCCTCTCAGTGATATCACATTGAAATATCTTGCAAACAAGTGATGTGATCACTAGAATGTTATATCACGGGAACGAGAAAAGAGTGCATGTCGGTAACGAGATCAAACTAGGTATGGAGATACCGATGATCGAATCTCGGACATGTAATATATCGCGGGACAAAGGGATTTAGTTACTAGCGTTAAAGGTTCTCACGATCACAGAAGTCGTCGTTGAATGTGTAGGAGTCAGTATGGATCTCCAGGTCCCGCTGCTGATTATTGATCGGAGAGGGGTCTCGATCATGTCTGCATTATTCGCGAACCATAGGGTGACACACTTAAGGGATACCGACACTGTTTGGAGCAAATATGTTTCAGATAAAGATTTAAGAAAGCGCTGGAATTATTTCAATAGACACTGAAACTGTTTCGGGTGAAATTGCTAAAATTGGTTCTGCATGTAATATTGAAATGTTGCAGGGGGTTTTATGTGAATGTTTGTTAATTAAAGTAATTAACAAAATTCTGAATAAAAATAATAAAAGAGTTTTATTAAATGAGAGAACATTAAATTTGGAGAAATTTAATGCATTTAAAGTGGAGACTTTAAAAGAGAATGTGAAGGGGCAAATTTATGTGGAGGGAGTTACCACCACATGAATGGAGGAGGTGAAGAGTAACCTCCTCCATGCACCGTCCATGAAGGAGGGGCACCCCCCTCCTCCTATAAAAGGCCAACCCCTCCTCACTTCTCAAACACACGTCCTTGTGAAGGATCTCTCTCCCCCTCTAGTATTATTTCCCCATGGTCTCGGATTAGCGAGATACATGTTCCCGGTGGCTTTATCTGGAAAGGAGTTGCTACTTCCGCTGCTTTGCTGGAGCGAGGGACGGAGGTTGTCGGGGTACCGGACGTGTGTGCGATCACGGATGCACCGCTGCTTTGCGGTGCTGGACTTGGTGGTGCTGGAGCTGGATCTGATGGACGTGCTGGAGCCGGACCTGCTGGACTTCATCACGATCTTGAGATCGACAAGTGTACGACTACATCAACCACGAGTTCCTACTCGTTAACAAAGCTCGTTGTCTACGAGGGTAAGTTCTCGTTGGATGTATGTCCACCCGTTGCTTTGTACCTAGTAGATAGATCTTGGGTGTAGTTCACACCGTAGGAAATTTTTTGTTTTCTATGCTGCGGACCCAACATATAACCACCCAGTTACGAAGCGGTGTTTGATGTCATCAAAGTACCCATCCGGTGATGGTGATTAACATAACCTCATGGTCGAAGGATTAGGTTACTATGCATTTGAAAGCTTGTAGCAATACGAACTTAATGACTTGATCTTATGCTACGCTTACTATGGGTGTGTGTCCATCACATCATTCTCCTAATGATATAACCTTGTTATTAATGACATCCAATGTCCATGATCAGGAAATCATGATCATCAATTAATCAACAAGCTAGTTTAATACGAGGCTTACTAGGGACTATTTTATGTTTACAAAACACACATGTATTAGTGTTTTCTTATAATACAATTATAGCGTGGGATGCAAACATTCATCATAAACACAAAGATATAATAATAACCACTTTTATTATTGCCTCTTGGGCATATCTCCAATAGTCTCCCACTTGCACTAGAGTCAATAATCTAGATTACATGGTAATATACCTAACACCCATGGCGTTCTGGTGTTGGTCATGCTTTGCTCTAGGGAGAGGTTTAGTCAACGGATCTGCCACATTCAGATCAGTGTGTACTTTGCAAATCTTTATGTCACCATCTCGGACATACTCGCGAATAGCATGGAAACATAGCTTGATGTGCTTCAGCTTGCTATGTGACCTTGGCTCCTGTGCATTAGCTATGTCACCTGTGTTGTCATAGTAGATGGCCATCAGGTCCAACGCACTAGGAACCACGCCAAGTTCAGTAATGAAATCCTTCATCCATATGGCTTCTTGTGCAGCCTCCGAAGCAGCTATGTATTCCGATTCAGTTGAAGATTTCACCACAACACTTTGCTTGACACTCCTCCAGCTCACCGCAGCACCATTCAAAATAAATACGTATCCAGACTGTGACTTCGAGTCATCTGGATCGGTGTTCCAACTAGCATCAGTGTAACTATTTACAACAAGCTGTTCATCACCTCCATAAGAAAGAACCATATCCTTAGTCCTATTTAGGTACTTTAGGATATTCTTGACCGCTGTCCAGTGATCCATTCCAGGATCACTTTGATATCTTCTAGTCAAACTAACAGCATGTGCTATATCAACATGGCATACATGATAGAACCTATGGCCGAGGCACAGGGAATATTATTCATCTTCTCTCTATCTTCTGCCGTAGCTGGACTTTGAGTCTTACTCAAGGTCTTACCTGACAACATGGGCACGAACCCTTTCTTGCTCTCTTCCATTCTAAACTTCTTTAGAACTTTGTCCAAGTATGTACTTTGTGAAAGCGCTATTAGGCGTCTTGATCTATCTCTATAAATCTTGATGCCTAGAATATACGCCGCTTCGCCAAGATCCTTCATTGAAAAACTATTATTCAAATAGGCTTTGACACTATTAAGAAGTTCTATATCATTCCCAATCAACAATATGTTATCTACATATAGTACTAGGAATGCTACAGAGCTCCCACTCACTTTCTTGTAAATACAAGCTTCTCCATAAGTTTATATAAATCCAAAGTTTTTGATTACTTTATCAAAACGTTGATTCCAACTCCGGGATGCTTGCTTCAGTCCATAAATGGAGCTCTAAAGTTTGCATACCTTGTCAGCATCTTTAGGATCGACAAAACCCTTGGGTTGTACCATATACAACTCTTCCTCAATGTCACCATTAAGGAACGCCGTTTTGACATCCATCTGCCAAATCTCATAATCGAAATATGCAGCAATTTCTAACAAAATCCTCACAGACTTTAACTTCGCTACTGGTGAGAATGTCTCATCGTAGTCAACTCCTTGAATTTGTCGGAACCCTTTCGCGACAAGTCGAGCTTTATAGACGGTAACATTACCATCAGCATCTGTTTTTCTTTTGAAAATCCATTTGTTCTCGACAGCCTTATGGCCATCCGGTAAGTCCACCAAAGTCCATACTTGGTTTTCGTACATGGATCCCATTTCGGATTTCATGGCTTCTAGCCATTTGTCGGAACCTGGGCTCACCATAGCTTCTTCATACGTCGCAAGGTCATCAGTGTTGTCCACCAACATGACGTTCAAGGCAGGGTCATACCAATCAGGAGTGGTACGAACCCTCGTTGACCTGCGAGGTTCAGCAGCAGCTTCGTTCGAAGTTTCATGATCACCATCATTAGCTTCCTCTCCAATTGGTGCAAGCGGCACACAAACATCTTCCGGTGCTGCGCTACTCTCAACTCCGAGAGAAGGTTCAATAACCTCGTCGAGTTCTACTTTCCTTCCAGTCAATTCCTTCGAGAGAAACTCCTTCTCAAGAAAGGATCCATTCTTGGCAACGAAAACTTTGCCTTCGGATCTATGATAGAAGGTATACCCAATTGTTTCTTTAGGGTATCCTATGAAGACGCATTTCTCCGCTTTGGGTTCAAGCTTATCAGGTTGTAACTTCTTTACATACGCTTCGCGACCCCAAACTTTAAGGAACGACAACTTAGGTTTCTTTCCAAACCACAATTCATACGGTGTCATTTCAACGGATTTAGATGGTGCCCTATTTAAAGTGAATGCGGCTGTCTCTAATGCATAGCCCTAAAACGATAGCGGTAAATCTGTAAGAGACATCATAGACCGAACCATATCTAAGAGAGTTCGATTACGACGTTCGGACACACCATTACGCTGTAGTCTTCCCGGCGGTGTCAATTGCGAAAGTATTCCACATTTCTTTAAATGCATGCCAAACTCATAACTTAGATATTCACCTCCGCGGTCAGAACGCAGAAACTTAATCTTCTTGTTACGATGATTTTCCACTTCACTTTGAAATTCCTTAAACTTCTCGAAAGTTTCGGACTTATGTTTTATAAAGTAGACATACCCATATCTACTTAATTCATCTGTGAAAGTGAGAACATAACGATATCCACCATGCGATGGTACACTCATTGGACTGCACATATCGGTATGTATTATTTCCAATAAGTCTGTAGCTCGCTCCATTATTCCAGAGAATGGAGTCTTAGTCATTTTTCCCATTAGACATGCTTCGCATCTTTCAAGTGATTCAAAATCAAGTGATTCAAGAAGTCCATCAGAATGGAGTTTCTTCATACGCTGCACTCCAATGTGACCAAGACGACAGTGCCACATGTATGTAGAATTATCATTCAATTTTGTTTGTTTAGCATCTATGTTGTGAACATGTGTATCACTACTATCGAGATTCAGTAAGAATAAACCATTCATATCAGGTGCATTACCATAAAAGATATTACTCATATAAATCGAACAACCTTTATTCTCGGACTTAAAAGAGTAACCGTCTCGCAATAAACAAGATCCAGATATAATGTTCATGCTTAACGCAGGCACCAAATAACAATTATTCAAATTTAAAACTAATCCCAAAGGTAGATGTAGAGGGAGCGTGCCGACGGCGATCACATCAACCTTGGAGCCATTTCCAACGCGCATCGTCACCTCGTCTCTCGCCAGTCTTCGTTTATTCCGTAGCTCCTGTTTCGAGTTACAAATATGAGCAACCGAACCAGTATCAAATACCTGTTGGAGATATGCCCAAGAGGCAATAATAAAGTGGTTATTATCATGTCTTCACACTTATGATAAATGTTTGCATACCATGCTATAATTGTATTAACCGGAAACATTAATACTTGTGTGATTTGTAAACTAAAATAAGAGTCCCTAGTAAAGCCTCTTGTTAAACTAGCTTGTTGGTTAATATATGATCATGGTTTCCTGATCATGAACATAGAGATGTTATTAACAACAGGATCATATCATTAGGAGAATGATGTGATGGACATACTCCTATAGATAAGCGTAGCATAAAGATCAAGTCATTTCAATAGTTCAATTGCTATATGCTTTCTGATACATAGTAACCTAATTCCTTCGACCATGAGATCATGCATATCACCTTTACTGGATGGATGCTTTGATGTCATCAAACACCACACCGTAACAGGGTGGCTATAAAAGTGGCATTGAGTGTTCGGAAAGTATTGGTTGAAACACATGGATCAAGAGTGGGATTTGTCCATCCACATGACGGATAGATATTCTCTGGGCCCTCTCGGTGAAATGTCATCCAATTAGCTTGCAAGCATGTGACTTGGTCACAAGGGATCACATATCACAGGAACGAGAAAAGAGTACTTATCAGTAACGAGGTTGAACTAGGTATGCAGAGATACCGACGATCATAACCTTGGATAAGTAACATATCGTGAGACAAAGGGAAATTGGTATCGTATGTAAGTGGTTCATTCGATCGCATAGTAATCGTAGAAATATGTGGGAGCCATATGAATTTCCAGATTCCTCTATTGGTTATTGTTCGGAGAAGTGTCTCGATCATGTCCGCATAATTCACGAACCGTAGGGAGACACACTTAAGGATTCGACGTTGTTTGAGTAGTTATGGTATTATGAGAAAGAGACCGAATGTTGTTCGGAGTCTCGGATGGGATCCGGGATATCACGAGGTGATCCGGAATGGTCCGGAGAATAAGATTCATATAAGGAAAGTCCCGTTTCGGAGTTCGGGAATGATTCCGGTGTTTTCATCGGGGATATTCTAGAAGGTTCCGGATTGTCCGGCACTCCGGGGGGAAGGGGTACATGAATGTGTCATTACATATTGGAATGATTGCATCATGTACTAAGTGTTCTTGCTGTCCCAAATATAGGATTAAATTGAATCCTAAAACAGAAAAGTCAAATGTCCAGTTTGAAAGTCAAACTGCCAAAACAAGAAACTGTGGGAAACAAGCAAGAGGAGTTGGAACCAACCTGGAGGAGGAGTTGGACTCCTCCAGGCCGGCGCCCAGCCCAAGGCCGAGTTGGGGAGGGACTCCCTCCCTCCCCTGGCGCGCCAAGACCCCCCTCCCATAAAAGGAGGGGCAGGGCTCCTCCTAGACACACACAAGTTTCCTATCCTCTAAACTAAACCCTAGATCTAAACCCCGGTTTAGAGCTATTCGGTTTAGAGCCTTCTAATTGGTTTAGAGCCCTCTAATTGGTGTGTCTAATTACTAGACCACTAATAGCCTCTCTCATAAGCTCCACCATACTCGCACCGGCTTAAAGCGAAGCCCTGCGGGATTTCCCCTCTACTTCCGGTACCACGCCGTTGTGCTGCCGGAATTGCGAGGAGAGTGCTACAACCTCCGCTGCCTGCTGGAACAAGGGAGAGGAAGGTCTTCGTCGAGTACCGAACGTGTGACCGACTGCGGGAGCGCTGCGGGAACGCGGCGCCGGAAGGATCGTCTACGCGATCTTGAGATCGGAAAGAGTACGACTACATCACCCACGAGAATCTGCTCTCGTTAAACACTTTGGAATCTTCGAGGGTGAGTTATTCCATCGACTCGTTGCTACAATCTAGTAGATAGATCTTGGCTTGTTTGTTTGTATGCGATAGAAAAATTTTGTTTTCCATGCTACGAACCCCTACAGTGGTATCAGAGCCGTGTCTATATGTAGATCTGTTGCACGAGTAGAACACAATGGTCATTGTGGGCGTTGATGCTTTTATTGTAGATTGCTTTTTGTGTACTTTGCATCTTGCGGTATGTTGGGATGAAGCGGCCCGGGCTAACCTTACATGACATCGTTCATGAGACTTGCTCCACGTTTGACATGCAACTTGTATTGCATAAGTGGCTTTGCGGGTGCCTGTTTCTCCTAGCATAGTTAAGATCCAATTTACAACGGGTAATCAACAATGCTAGTATCAATGTTGTGGTTCTTGTTCGTAAGTTAGAACGACACTTATTGAAAGCCCCAAACCACGTAAAATATGCAAAGAAAGTAGAGGCGTCTAACTTTGTTTTGCAGGGGTGTGCAGTGATGTGATATGGCCATGATTGTGATTATATTTGATGTATGCAATGTTCCTTATTGTAAGTCGGCAACCGGCAGGAGCCATATGGTTGTCTTTAATTTCTGTTAAGTCCCGCGTGTCTATTCAAAGTAGTTGTAATAGTTGAAGCCGGTGGACGACAACCATGGAGAAGCGTCATTGACCTTGATGCAATGTCGGTGATGATGGAGATCATGTTCGTGCTTGAAGATGGAGATCGGAAGCACAAAGAAGAAAGGCCATATCATATCACATATTATGAATTGCATGTGATGTTAATCCTTTATGCATCTTGTATTGCTTAGTAGACGACGGTAGCATTATAAGATGATCCCTCATGCACATAAATTTCAAGTTCTAAAGTGTTCACCCTTAGTATGCACCGTTGCCAAAGCTTGCTGCTTCGAAGCACCACGTGATGATCGGGTGTCTTTGATTCCGCGGGTGAATACAACGTAAGCAAGCCAGATTTGCTTATGCGGAAGCTAAGGTTTGATCTTGACGAGCCTAGCATGTACAGACATGGCCTCAGGAACACGGATCACCGAAAGGTAAAGCATGAATCATATAGTAGATATGATGAACATGTCGATGTTCGCCATTGAAGCTACATCAACTCACGTGATGATCGGTTTTGATGTGGTGGATTTGGTTCGTGTGATCACTAAAACAATGTGAGGGATATTGTTTTGAGTGGGAGTTCACCTAGATTAATTTAATTATTAATTAGAACTCAATTTATCATAAACTAAATCAAAGTGAAATTGCATAGTTGTTGTAGTCATTGGCATCCGTTTACCACCTTGCGCTTAGTTATAATTGAGATGATAGAACTATAGAATTCTGGTTAGTTACTTTACGAACTGGTATCGTATTGTTTTTTAAGTGTTAATCTAAAGTTTAAAAGTCCTATTGCAAATTTTCAGTAAGTTCCGGTTACTCCATGAAGTTTAATAATTAGTATTAAATCAAGAGTAACAATTCCAAGTGTTAGTATATAAGTATCATGTTTGTCTCCATGATTCTTGATATTCAAAGGATTCTCCTAATATCAAGGTTATCTAAGGATCTGAAAGAGTTGTTTCAGAAACCATATTTGTGGAAGATATTGTGATATCTGAAACGAAGTATTGGTTACAACATGATAGAGTATAATATGGCAAAAGTCATGTTCTCATATTTGATGAGAATTTGCAAAAGGTTGGAGATACTAGTTGTCCTAATCGTCCAAAAAGATTTGGAGAGCAACCTTATACTCATGATTCACCGTTATAAGCTAAAAGTAGCTTGATCATGGACGATTCCATGATAAGGGTGAATATTTGATGTAGGTAAAATGTTTACTACACCAAGAGATTACTAAAGAAAGGAATTTGAAAGAACACCAAATATTTGATGATGGTGATCTACTTCAAAGTGCAAGTCCAAAGACATTGGTATTTAACTATACACGCTTTGGACTATATGTCATATGTATGACTCCACTATTGATGTTGATAGATTCTTTCAAACTGAAAAGGAAATACTGAAAGAGAATCTCATAAATATATGGCAGAAAAGAAAAGACTAGAATCGTTCAGTTTAAGTATATAGATGATATACATGTTATGGCTATATTCTTTGCTTGTTAAACAATGTGGTTCTTAAGTATTTGATACTGAATTTGTTGGTCTGAATCGTCATACGAAACAACACAATTCATGAACTACAATGGCCTAAGTAACTAGCAAAAGAATATGTGATGATGTTCATCGAGAACAAAATAAAGGGTTATTGTGTTGCTTGTTAAACATCAAAGCTTGCCTTCAAAGATTTGTTTTATCAGGTATTATGAGAACAAAAGGGTTGTTCAAATAATTGCCGTAATCCATAAAAGATGGATGATTCGCAAATCTCGTTGGAGACATCACATCCATAAAACTAGTGCTAAAAATGTCGAAAGACAAATTGATTGAAAGATCACTTAGGAAGTGACATCGCCGTTTAAATTATATTTGAAAGAAAACATGAAGAAACTCCATGTTGATGGAATTTTGGAGTCTTCTGATTTTTGATCATATGACGCTTGTGAAACTTTCCTAGAGATAATTAAAACTTCGTTCATAGGCCAAAAGGGAACGAATGACTAGCTTATTGGAACTTGTACATATTGTTGTACGAAGTCCGTTATGTGTAGTCAAGAGCGATGGATTTCAACTTCATATGCTTTCTCCGAAAATTTGAGTGAATATATGAATATTTACTTAATAAGGATGAAGTATGAAACATTTGAAAAGTTCAAAGACTTTCAAGATGAAGTGCAAAATCATTGTAACAAGAATATAAACAGTTTATGATAAAGATCATAAAGGAAGATATTTGAGTTACAAGTTTAGCATAATACCTAAGATTTAAGGAATCGTTCCGTGGATTTGCATTTCCCGAAACACCATAAGAGTATGGAGCGTTCGAGATATGTAATTAAACCTTGTTTGACATGGTAAGATCAAAGGTGTAATTCATAAAACTGCCATTGTATTTTAAAGATTAAAAGCTTTAGAGATTACCGTTTTTCCACTGAAAAGAGCTCCATCATAATCCGTTGAAATGACACCATATAAGGTTATGGTTTGGGATAAAACCCAAGTTGTCCTTTCTTAAACATTGGTATGCTATGCATAAGAAAGATGTTTGCAACCAAAGTCGGATGAACCTGTCTTTGTATGTTATTTCGAATAACTGTTAAGTACTCCTCCATAACATCGGAGACAAAAGTGTTTTGTCACTTAAAAACGTCAAGTTTCTTTAAGAAGGAATTTTTCGTGAAAAGTTAAGTGGGAGGACAATAGAAACTTTGATAAGGTTAAAAGAACCTTAGCTATATGTGCAGAGTTGCGCAGCGCCGAAAAGTGTTTCGGAGGCAGCAACAATGCTCATGGTTCACGTACCTCAAAGGTTGTGGTCACGGAGATCCAAGTTCCTATTGAAACAAGTAGGTCGTATGAACAATCAAATACCAAGATTTGAGGGTTGAATCATTATTTGAGAATAATGAACCGACTACATGCAGAGAAGCGATGATGGGCCCTGACTCCGTAAAATGGCTTGAAGCCATAAAATCCGTGATAGTTCCATACACGAGAAATCAAGTTTTGAACTTGAAGGACCCTCGAGAAAGGTGTAAGACCTTATAGTTGTGTCTGGATCTATAAAGAAATAGACATGGATGTTTCACATCTATGTAATAGTCGACATGTTGGGAAAGAGTTCACAACAATGTTCAAAGGTTGACTATGACAAGATTTGATCTTTCATAGTGATATTTAGTCTAGACGGATTAATGTAGCAACCACTACATATAATTTGTTATATGGAAGTTGAATAAACAAAACAAGTTCTTCTAATAGAATCGTTACCTAGGACATGTGCATAACACGGTCCATAGGGTTTTGTTAATTCAAAGGATGCTAAAAGCATATGCAAACTTCAATGGTTAGAGTGAGCATAGCGGAGTTGGAATCTTCACTATGATGAAACTGTTAAAAGGGTTTAATTTCATCAGAGACAATGAAGATGCTTGCATTTGCAAGAAATTAAGTGGGAGCGCTAAGACATGTTTCTAATACATTATGTGGAAGACATATTGTTGATTGGAAATAATGTATCTTTTATTAACACATATTAAGAATTTCATCCCGATGAAAGACTTAGGCAAAACCCAAATATTTGGCATCAATAGACGCTAATATGGTTGTGCCAGAAGTACATAGACAAGATATTGAATGAGTTCAATATAGAAACTACAAGAGAAGGTTCTTGTCGCACAGAAAGGATTGAATGAGTTCAATATTGATGATATATTCAAGTGTATTGACATTTGGTAAAGTGAAACAAATAATCAAGTATAGATTGATACTTGATGTATGAAATCACAAAGAGTATTTATATCAATCATACTGTGATATGTACAAATCCAGATATGTCCTATGCTCTAAATGTTGAGAGCATATACCAGAATGATTCGTAAGATGATCATTGGACAATAGTAAGGATATTCTTATGATCTTCTGAAAGAACTAAGAGTATAATATTTGTAGAAGTGACAAATAGATGGTTAGTTCATTGTAAAAGTACTACATTGATACTAGCTTTGTCACAAAGTACAAATTAAGTTTATCTCAATCTAAAACTAAGGGTGGCACAATATAATGGAAAGTGAGTTCCATAATGGATTTGGATGATTTCCAAAGTTAAGACATTGTGACAGATACTACAACAAAAGGCTAAGTATATGACTGCTATTATAGCAGCAAAAGAGGGCATTTGTGTCAAGAAGTTTGTTATCAAACTAGGTGTAGTTCACAGTGGGATAATACTATGAAGATATATTGTGCGACAATATTATCAACATGTTTTGACCCCAAAGAGCTAAAGGTCACACCGAAATACCAAATTTATACAAAGCCATCTCACTAGA
Source organism: Avena sativa (assembly GCA_916181665.1). Classification (NCBI taxonomy): domain Eukaryota; kingdom Viridiplantae; phylum Streptophyta; class Magnoliopsida; order Poales; family Poaceae; genus Avena; species Avena sativa. The sequence goes on from OV702290.1 coordinate 428,256,042, forward strand.
GAATGAGTGATGCGTAGAGACGCAAAGACATGCAATTACACACGGACCTGGAAGTGTCAGATCCGGAGATCAGTTGACCACTAGCAATCGTGTACATACAACACCGGAAAGCCATAGGTGTTATATACACAAAGGTTCGAAACTAGATTATTGACTCTAGTGCAAGTGGGAGACTGTTGGAGATATGCCCAAGAGGCAATAATAAAGTGGTTATTATCATGTCTTCACACTTATGATAAATGATTGCATACCATGCTATAATTGTATTAACCGGAAACATTAATACTTGTGTGATTTGTAAACTAAAATAAGAGTCCCTAGTAAAGCCTCTTGTTAAACTAGCTTGTTGGTTAATATATGATCATGGTTTCCTGATCATGAACATAGAGATGTTATTAACAACAGGATCATATCATTAGGAGAATGATGTGATGGACATACTCCTATAGATAAGCGTAGCATAAAGATCAAGTCATTTCAATAGTTCAATTGCTATATGCTTTCTGATACATAGTAACCTAATTCCTTCGACCATGAGATCATGCATATCACCTTTACTGGATGGATGCTTTGATGTCATCAAACACCACACCGTAACAGGGTGGCTATAAAAGTGGCATTGAGTGTTCGGAAAGTATTGGTTGAAACACATGGATCAAGAGTGGGATTTGTCCATCCACATGACGGATAGATATTCTCTGGGCCCTCTCGGTGAAATGTCATCCAATTAGCTTGCAAGCATGTGACTTGGTCACAAGGGATCACATATCACAGGAACGAGAAAAGAGTACTTATCAGTAACGAGGTTGAACTAGGTATGCAGAGATACCGACGATCATAACCTTGGATAAGTAACATATCGTGAGACAAAGGGAAATTGGTATCGTATGTAAGTGGTTCATTCGATCGCATAGTAATCGTAGAAATATGTGGGAGCCATATGAATTTCCAGATTCCTCTATTGGTTATTGTTCGGAGAAGTGTCTCGATCATGTCCGCATAATTCACGAACCGTAGGGAGACACACTTAAGGATTCGACGTTGTTTGAGTAGTTATGGTATTATGAGAAAGAGACCGAATGTTGTTCGGAGTCTCGGATGGGATCCGGGATATCACGAGGTGATCCGGAATGGTCCGGAGAATAAGATTCATATAAGGAAAGTCCCGTTTCGGAGTTCGGGAATGATTCCGGTGTTTTCATCGGGGATATTCTAGAAGGTTCCGGATTGTCCGGCACTCCGGGGGGAAGGGGTACATGAATGTGTCATTACATATTGGAATGATTGCATCATGTACTAAGTGTTCTTGCTGTCCCAAATATAGGATTAAATTGAATCCTAAAACAGAAAAGTCAAATGTCCAGTTTGAAAGTCAAACTGCCAAAACAAGAAACTGTGGGAAACAAGCAAGAGGAGTTGGAACCAACCTGGAGGAGGAGTTGGACTCCTCCAGGCCGGCGCCCAGCCCAAGGCCGAGTTGGGGAGGGACTCCCTCCCTCCCCTGGCGCGCCAAGACCCCCCTCCCATAAAAGGAGGGGCAGGGCTCCTCCTAGACACACACAAGTTTCCTATCCTCTAAACTAAACCCTAGATCTAAACCCCGGTTTAGAGCTATTCGGTTTAGAGCCTTCTAATTGGTTTAGAGCCCTCTAATTGGTGTGTCTAATTACTAGACCACTAATAGCCTCTCTCATAAGCTCCACCATACTCGCACCGGCTTAAGGCGAAGCCCTGCGGGATTTCCCCTCTACTTCCGGTACCACGCCGTTGTGCTGCCGGAATTGCGAGGAGAGTGCTACAACCTCCGCTGCCTGCTGGAACAAGGGAGAGGAAGGTCTTCGTCGAGTACCGAACGTGTGACCGACTGCGGGAGCGCTGCGGGAACGCGGCGCCGGAAGGATCGTCTACGCGATCTTGAGATCGGAAAGAGTACGACTACATCACCCACGAGAATCTGCTCTCGTTAAACACTTTGGAATCTTCGAGGGTGAGTTATTCCATCGACTCGTTGCTACAATCTAGTAGATAGATCTTGGCTTGTTTGTTTGTATGCGATAGAAAAATTTTGTTTTCCATGCTACGAACCCCTACAATACCCAGTCACTACTACGATTACTAGTAAGATACACATCAATAACATGTATATCGAATATACCTTTCTTCTTGATGTTGCCGTTCTTCAGATCAGCCAGGTACTTAGGGCAGTTACGCTTCCAGTGACCAGCACCCTTGCAGTAGAAGCATTCGGTTTCAGGCTTAGGACCAGCCTTGGGCTTCTTAGCAGGTGCGGCAGCTTTCTTGCCGTCCTTCTTGAAGTTGCCCTTGTTCTTAGGCTTGCCCTGTTTCTTGAAATTGGTGGTCTTATTGACCATAAACACTTGGTGCTCCTTATTGATCTCCACTTCAGCAGTTTTCAGCATGGACGATAGTTCAGGCAACGTCTTGTTCATGCAGTGTATATTGTAGTTCATCACAAAGTTCTTATAACTCGGTGGCAGTGATTGGAGGACACGGTGAATCCCTATCTCATTAGGAATTGTTATCCCCAACTCTTGGAGCTTGTTTGCGTGCCCAGACATGGTGAGCACGTGCTCGCTAACGGAGCTACCCTCTTCCATCTTATAGTTAAAGAACTTTTCGGAGGCCTCATAGCTCTCCACGGCCGCGTGAGTCTCAAAAATGAGCTTGAGCTCCTTAATGATCTCGAACGGGTCGTGGTGCTCAAAGCGCTTCTGAAGCTCCGTTTCTAAACCGTACAGGATGGCACACTGAACTGTGGAGTAATGATTTTTCCGAGTGGCGTAAACATTCTTTACGTCATCGGTGGCATCTTCTGCAGGTGAGTCACCTAGCGATGCTTCGAGCACATAGGTCAACTGACCAGCCCTAAGGACAATCTTCAGTCCACAGAGCCAGTCCGTGAAGTTGCTTCCATTGTTCTTAAGCTTTTCTTTCTCTAGGAACGCATTGAAATTGATGGAGAGGTTCGCCATAATCTACAACAAATTTGCAAGTAGTTTAGACTAAGTTTATGATAAATTGAGTTCAAATTTAATTCTTAAATTAACTAGGTGAACTCCCACTCAAAACAACATCCCTCACATTGTCTTAGTGATTACACGAACCAAGTCCACTACACCAAGTCCGATCTTCACGAGAGAAGATGTAGTTTCATCGGCAAACAATCTTCATGTTCATCATATCATTTATATGATTCATGCTCTACCTTTCGGTATTCCGTGTTCCGAGACCATGTCTGTACATGCTAGGCTCGTCAAGATTAACCTTAGTTTCCGCATGTGCAAATCTGGCTTGCACCCGTTGTATGCACACGTAGAATCTATCACATCCGATCATCACGAGATGCTTCGAAATGACGAGTCTTAGCAACGGTGCCAACTAAGGACGAACACTTTATTACTTGATATTTAGTGAGAGGGATCATCTTATAATGCTATCGCCGCGATCTAAGCAATACAAGATGCATAAAGGATTAACATCACAATCAATTCATAATTAGTGTGATATGATATGGCCCTTTCTTCTTATGCCTTTGATCTCCATCTCCAAAGCACGAACATGATCTCCATCATCACCAGCATTGCGTCAAGGTCAGTGGCGCCGCTTCATGGTTGTCCATCATCACTAGCAACTATTACAACTACTTCGAATAAAGCTATTACAAGATGAATAGACACACGGGTCTTAACAGAATTAAAGGCAACCATTAGGCTCCTGCCGGTTGCCATATTACAACAAGGATCATTGCATACATCAAATATAATCACAATCACATGATGGCCATATCACATCACAAAACCCCTGCAACAACAAGTTAGACGCCTCTAATTTTCTTTCCATGTTTTACGTGGTTTGGGGCTTTCGAATAAGAATGGATCTTACCTACGAAACTGAACCACAACGTTGATACAAGTGCTATCAAGTACAAAGTGTAAATTGGATCTATACTATGGTGGAAGAGACAGACATCCGCAAAGCCACTTGTGCAAAGCAAGTTACACGTCAAGCATGGAGCAAGTCTCATGTGCGATGACATGTAAGGTTAGCCCGAGCCGCTTCATCCCACCATACCGTAAGATGCAAAGTACACAAAGCAAAAGACGGCACGAGCACCAACGCCCACAAAACCATTGTGTTCTACTCGTGCAACAGATCTACGCATAGAAGTGGCTCTGATACCACTGATGGGTTCGTAGCATGGAAAACAAAAAATTTCTACCGCAAGAACGAACAAAACCCAGATCTAATCTAGATAAAAGCCAAGATCTAATCTATTAGACATGTGCAACGAGATAGATCTGTACTAACCCTTGTAGATCCGAAAGCCTTGTGCGAGATCGGATCTCGTGGTTGATGTAGACGATCATTTGTCGATCTCAAGATCGAGTAGACGATCCTTCCGGCGCCGCGTTCCGGTAGTGCTTCCGCAGTCGGTCACACGTGCGGAGTCGAAGCAGACCTTCCTCTCCCTGTTCCAGCGAGCAGTGGAGGTAGTAGATCTCTCCACGGAATCCCAGCAGCACGACGGCGTGGTGGTGGTGGTGGAGTAGAGAATTCTGCAGGGCTTCGCCTAAGCCAGAGAAGATGGAAGGAGGAGGAGAGAGGCAGCTAGGGTTTGGAGTGGGAGGGGCAAAGGGGGGTGGCGCCTCCACCCCTCTATATATAGAGGGAGGGGTGCGGCCTAGGGTTCCCACCCCTAGGCCCACCTCCTAGGGCCGGCGCACAAGGGAGCTTGGGGGGAGAGTCCTTCCCCCCAAGTTTCCCTTACTTACCCTCCAAGTTTCCCTTTATCCTTTCTTGGTTTTCAAGTAAACTCCAAAAAATCTTCTAGAACCTTCCGGAACATTCCGAAACCTTCTAGAATCCCCGTATGAACACTCCGGAACATTTCCTAACTTAGAAAATGATCCCCATTATATGAATCTTATTCCCCGGACAATTCTGAATCTCCTCGTGATGTCCTAGATCCAATCTGAGACTCCGAACAACATTCGGTCTCCAACGCACATTCCATATCTACTTAAAACAACTTCGAACCTTAAGTGTGTCACCCTATGGTTCGTGAATATGCAGACATGATGGAGACACCTCTCCGATCAATAACCATCAGCGGGATCTGGAGATCCATAACGGCTCCCACATACTCAACGATGACTTCGTGATTGATAGAACCATTAACATACGAAACCAATTCCCTTTGTCACGCGATACTCTACTTATCCGAGGTTTGATCGTCGGTATCTGCATACCTAGTTCTACCTCGTTACTGATAAGTACTCTTTACTCATTCCATGTTATCTCATCCCTTGTGACCTAGTCACATGCTTGCAAGCTAACTAGATGACATTCCACCGAGAGGGCCCAGAGCATATCTATCCGTCATATGGATGGAGAAATCCCAATCTTGGTCCATGCGCTTCAACACATACTTTCAGAATACCCAATGGCACCTTTATAACCACCTAGTTACGAAGCGGTGTTTGATGTCATCAAAGTACCCATCCGGTGATGGTGATTAACATAACCTCATGGTCGAAGGATTTGGTTACTATGCATTTGAAAGCTTGTAGCAATACGAACTTAATGACTTGATATTATGCTACGCTTACTATGGGTGTGTGTCCATCAAATCATTCTCCTAATGATATAACCTTGTTATTAATGACATCCAATGTCCATGATCAGGAAATCATGATCATCAATTACTCAACAAGCTAGTTCAACAAGAGGCTTACTAGGGACTCTTTTATGTTTACAAAACACACATGTATTAGTGTTTCCTTATAATACAATTATAGCATGGGATGCAAACATTCATCATAAACACAAAGATATAATAATAACCACTTTTATTATTGCCTCTTGGGCATATCTCCAACAGTCTCGCACTTGCACTAGAGTCAATAATCTAGATGGATCCATGTGTGGTTTGTGGAAAGAACAGACATGCAATGACTCTAGCTATGGTTCATGAAAAGAACACACATGCAATGACACTGGTGGATCCATGTGTGGTTTGTGAAAAGAACAGACATGCAATCACACTAGGTGGATCCATGTGTGGTTTGTTTAGAAGAACACACATGCAATGACTCTAGCTGTGGTTCATGAAAAGAACACACATGCAATGACACTGGTGGATCCATGTGTGGTTTGTGAAAATAATGACATGCAATGACACTAGGTGGATCCATGTGTGGTTTGTTTAGAAGAACACACATGCAATGACACTAGGTGTGGTTCATGAAAAGAACAGACATGCAATGACACTAGTGGATCCTTATGTGGTTTGTTTAGAAGAACACACATGCAATGACACTAGGTGTGGTTCATGAAAAGAACAGAGATGCAATGTCACTGGTGGATCCTTATGTGGTTTGTTTAGAAGAACACACATGAAATGACACTGGTGGATCCTTATGTGGTTTGTGAGAAGAACAGACATGCAATGACTCTGGCTGTGGTTCATGAGAAGTACACACATGCAATGACACTGGTGGATCCATGTGTGGTTTGTGAAAAGAACAGACATGCAATCACACTAGGTGGATCCATGTGTGGTTTGTGGAAAGAACAAACATGCAGTGACTCCAGTTGTGGTTCATGAAAATAACACACATGCAATGACACTGGTGGATCCATGTGTGGTTTGTGAAAAGAACAGACATGCAATCACACTAGGTGGATCCATGTGTGGTTTTTTTAGAAGAACACACATGCAATGACTCTAGCTGTGGTTCATGAAAAGAACACACATGCAATGAGACTGGTGGATCCATGTGTGGTTTGTGAAAAGAACAGACATGCAATTACACTAGGTGGATCCATGTATGGTTTGTTTAGAAGAACACACATGCAATGACTCTAGCTGTGGTTCATGAAAAGAACACACATGCAATGACACTGGTGGATCCATGTGTTGTTCATGAAAAGAACAGACATGCAATGACACTGGTGGATCCTTATGTGGTTTGTTTAGAGTAACAGACATGCAATGACACTGGGTGTGGTTCATGAAAAGAACAGACATGCAATGACACTGGTGGATCCATGTGTGGTTAATGAAAATAACACACATTCAATGACACTGGTGGATCCTTATGTGGTTCATGAAAAGAACAGACATGCAATGACACTGGTGGATCCATGTGTGGTTTGTGAAAAGAACAGACATGCAATGACACTGGTGGATCCTTCTATGGTTCATGAGAAGAACAGACATGCAATGACACTGGTGGATCCTTATGTGGTTTGTTTAGAAAAACAGACATGTAATGACTCTAGCTGTCGTTCATGAAAAGAACACACATGCAATGCAACTGGTGTATCCGTGTGTGGTTTGTGAAAAGAACAGACATGCAATCACAGTAGGTGGATCCATGTGTGGTTTGTTTAGAAGAACACACATGCAATGACTCTAGGTGTGGTTCATGAAAAGAACACACATGCAATGACACTGGTGGATCCATGTGTAGTTCATGAAAAGAACAGAAATGCAATGACACTGATGGATCCTTATGTGGTTTGTTTAGAGCAACAAACATGCAATGACACTAGGTGTGGTTCATGAAAAGAACAGACATGCAATGACACTAGTGGATCCATGTGTGGTTCATGAGAAGAACATAGATGCAATGACACTGGTGGATGCATGTGTGGTTCCTGAAAAGAACTAACATGCAATGACTCTAGCTATGGTTCATGAAAAGAACAGACATGCAATCACACTAGGTGGATCCATGTGTGGTTTGTTTAGAAGAACACACATGCAATGACACTAGGTGTGGTTCATGAAAAGAACAGACATGCAATGCCACTAGTGGATCCTTATGTGGTTTGTTTATAAGAACACACGTGCAATGACACTGGGTGTGGTTCATGAAAAGAACAGACATGCAATGACACTAGTGGATCCTTATGTGGTTTGTGAGAAGAACCTTCATGCAATGACTCTGGTAGATTCTTATGTGGTTTGTGAGAAGAACCTACATGCAATGACTCTGGCTATGGTTCATGAGAAGAACAGACATGCAATGACACTAGGTGGATCCATGTGTGGTTTGTTTAGAAGAACACACATGCAATGACTCTAGTTGTGGTTCATGAAAAGAACACACATGCAATGACATTGGTGGATCCATGTGTGGTTTGTGAAAAGAATGACATGCAATGACACTAGGTGGATCCATGTGTGGTTTGTTTAGAAGAACACACATGCAATGACACTGGTGGATCCTTATGTGGTTTGTTTAGAAGAACACACATGCAATGACACTAGGTGTGGTTCATGAAAAGAATAGACATGCAATGACACTGGTGGATCCTTATGTGGTTTGTTTAGAAGAACACACATGCAATGACACTAGGTGTGGTTGATGAAAAGAACATACATGCAATGTCACTGGTGGATCTTTATGTGGTTTGTTTAGAAGAACACACATGCAATGACACTGGTGGATCCTTATGTGGTTTGTGAGAAGAATAGAAATGAAATGACTCTGGCTGTGGTTCATGAGAAGTACACACATGTAATGACACAGGTGGATCCATGTGTGGTTTGTGAAAAGAACAGACATGCAATCACACTAGGTGGATCCATGTGTGGTTTGTGGAAAAAACAGACATGTGATGACCCACAAGTATAGGGGGTGTATCGCAGTATTTTCGATAAGTAAGAGTGTCGAACCCAACGAGGAGCAGAAGGTGCTGGCTAGTGGTATGGATCAGGAATTCTCTGCAAATACTTAGCAAACGGATTTTTAGGGGTTTTCGATAAAGCAAGTAAACAAAGTACGAGTAAATGAAAGACAGTAAGAATGAATGCAGCAAGTGGCCCAATCCTTTATGCAGCAAAGGACAAGCCGGTTGTATTTCTATTGATGACCAAACGTTCTCGAGGACACATGGGAAGACTGTCAAGTGCTTTTGCTTCATATAGTCGATTAATCTTCTTTAGCTTGCTAAGTGTTGTGTGGGTGAACCTGTGCTAATGTACTGCCCCATCCAAGACTAATACATAGTTGTGATTAAACCCCTTTCAAACATCCGTAAGTACAAGAAAGTAATTAAGGTAGAAACCAAACCACAGCTTTAAACTCTAAGACCCTTACGTCCCTTGTGCAATGGTTTCCTAACAGGGGTTCAGGTTTCTGTCACTTTGGCAACCCATACGATTAGTAGCCAAATACACAATGCATTCCCCTAGGCCCTTATAGGTGAAGTGTCATGTAGTCTACGTTCACATGACACCACTAGAAGAAGTACACCACAAATTAAATAACAACCTATTGAATCTTTCTCAACGCAACTCCACTACTAATAACAAGACTTCTCCCATGTCTTCAAGAACAAAATGAACTACTCACAAGACATCATATGGATCATGATCAGAGATGGAATAATGATGTATAACAATCTGAACATAAACAATAATACAATGGTTCACTCAATAGCATCAACTACAAAGAGTAATCAACACCGGGAAAGTTTCCCCTATGAACTATGCAAGATTCAACGCAATTGTTACAGCAATATGGAGATGGTGATGAGGGTGCTGATGGTGGTGATGATGATGATCCCGATGAAGTACAGCTTGATGGTGGTGTTGATGGCGACGATCTCCCCTCTTCGGGAAGGAATTCCCCCGGCAGAAATCTGTCTGCCGGAGAGATCTTTCTCTCTCAGTGTTTTCCGCCCCGCAGAGGCGGTCGTCGCTCCCCGAGTCTTAGGGTTTCATGGGGATGATATACGCCAGAGGAGAGAGGCTGGAGTGGGCCAGGGCGGCCACACCACTACCAGGCGCGACCTGGGCCTGCCCGCGCCATGGGGTGTTGTGGGCCCCCTATGGCCCACCTCCACTCCATCTTCTAGCATCCTGAGTCTTCTGGAAAAATAGGATTTTCTGTATATTTTCCCGGATTTTCTGATATTCGCGAATTTTGCCTCCACACAACACCTTTTCTATCAGAATCCTGACTCCAGCGGTCCATGCTCCAAAAGTCATCAACCATGCAAAAAGAGATGAAATAACATAAGTATCACCTCTCAATACGAAATATATCAATGCATAATAGTGAATTAAGACATAGAATAGTGATGCAAAATGGACGTATCAACTCCCCCAAGCTTAGACTTCGCTTGTCCCCAAGCGAAACTGAGCTCAATAAACATGACCTCAGGTTTATGGAGTGAAGAGTCGATAAAAGAATACGGACAAGAAGCATCACATTCATCAAAAGCATAGATCATAATAGAAGACAACTCACTATTATATAACTAAACTTGCAATGAGTAAAGGAAACACAATAAAGATACATAGAGTAAATCATAATTGGTAATGGCAAACTTAGCTCTAGGTCGAAGAATAGTTGATAATTTGCTGGAGTTCACAAATAGCTGGTTTTCAAAGAAAGCTTTCAAAGTAGTAAACTTCAAGATAAGAGGAATGTGCAAAACAAGGAACATAAGACATGATTGAATAAATCATCATATGAATGAATGAAACATATCAACTCAAAATACTTGCTGAGATAGAGAGGAAGTAGGTTTACTGACTCAATCTACAAAGTAAAAGAAAGGCCCTTCGCGGAGGGAAGCAGGGATTGCAAGTCTCATAAAGAGCTCCCAAAAATTATGATACTTACTAGCTTTCAGCTCTCATTGCCCCTATCATAGGCATCTTTAGGTGATTAAGGTGAAAGTGAGGTCTAATCTGAGTTATATGCTTGACAGACTATAAACTGAAAATCCCAAGTCCCTTGAGTACGAGGGCCACTCCTCATGCTACTCAACTTTAGTTACCGGTAAGTTCTTGTCATCGTAAGTATGTGCGTATCATTAAGAACTGACAACGGGGTACCCCTTGCCCGATGATGTGGAAGAATCCCCATATCAAAATGACAAGGCAAGCAGACAATGAGTATCTCAGCAATCTTCTTATTTACCATGGGAAAATGGTGCTTTTTTCTCTCTTTCCTATTTTCACAGTATCTCTTTTTTTTCTCAATAGCTATCTCTCTCTTTTTTATAAGAAGAATGCTTCATAGATATCATTATGGTTATGCTGCTGGTTTCCACCATGTCAGCATGGATTAGACTAGCGGCCCAGGCGTTTCTCTAACACACATACATAACTCCATGGACTTACAAGCTCCCATTTTATTTCACACCGACGACATCCACAAACAAAAGAGCAAGGTATCAACTGGGTATATATTTACAAGTGTTCAAAGCATTCCCCGTGATAGCACGGTTCTGCTAATCCCTAGCCTATAATTTGCAAGCATATAACTTTCATGGAGAGTTCACAATGGTTCAGGTTTATTAAGTGCAAGAAAGTAAAGTGTGCCATCAAGTTCGTGAGAGCTTTAATCACTAGTTTTCGCATAACAAGTTTAATTTGGGAGGTAGACAAAACAGAAAGTTACTTGGAATAGCAATAATGCTACTAGGTTGGTATGGTGGACACAAATGGCAAAGGTTTTGGTTTAAAGGAGGTGGATGCATGAGAAGAATTCCCTCTCAGTACAGGTTTTTGGCTAGCAAGGCTGGGTAGCAAGTATAAGAGTTGAAGGAAACAAACAAACATACAAATGATAAAGACAAACATGCAATCTTCCTTGGAAGCACAAAAGATCTTAACTAGAGAATACTAGACTTATGAGCAAATCAAGAAAGAAAGATGATGAAATTATTTTTATCTCGAGTACTTCTATCTTTTTCTTTTCAACTCTCAAAAAGGTGTTGCTACTGACCGAGCCAGGTTTGCCAAAACCAACTAAATTAACTCAATGATCCCAAAGTGCTACCAATACTAACAACAAGATAAATCATATAACCACGAATTGAAAACTAATATAAGCTACGCAAAAGGGTGAATGATAGAACTTCTGATAAATACTCCGTAACGGAAACTCACACCAAGGGATACAAATCTAACGAGAGAGGGGGCACTTCCATAATGCAAACCATACTACATAATAACTCCTCTATTCATGATATGACTCTACTAAAAAGGTAAAAAGATAGAAGATAGTGATATGATACCGCGACACTCCCCAAGCTTGGAACAAACCAAGGGGGTGCCAAACCTAATGACAAATTACTCCTTTGGTGGTGGTGGTATCTTCTCATCTTCGTCCATCTTCCAGGGTAAAGGCTTCCCATCAACAAAGGACATCATGGTTTCCAACATCCTGAAACTCGCAGCAGCACTTATGCGTTTAAATCTAGCCTCATACTCACAGTTTTGATTTTGAACGTCATAGAATTGTCCTTGCAGTTCGTTGGTTGTTTGGCGGAGTGAAAGGACTTCGTCTTTGAGTTCAGCAGTCTCCTTTTGGTGCTCGGCGATGAGTTCGGAACAAATCTTATGGATGATGTCCACTTCGCGCTCCGCCATTTTCCTCTACCTAAAGACTTCTTGCTCCAATGCTTCCATCATGTCCTCCAGACTTCCTTCACCTTTAGGGCCTTGAACCTCCTTAATCCAGACCTCCCCACCTTCGAGCAACAACTCCTTGGGATGGATCTTCAATTCTCTCATGTATGGGTTGATGATATCCTCTAAAGAATCCCCCTTGGATGATCCATAAGAAGACATTGTGGCTCCAAATCTGGGATTCTACCTGGCAGAAACAGATCGAAAAAACACACGACGAAAACACGATATACGGACCTCGGGGGATCGGGGGGTTATATATTACGAAGTTTCATATCAAAAGGAAGGTACTAGGAGAAAACGGGTCGGAGACGGAGTCCTGGGTGGCCTCACCACCTGGTGGCGCGGCCAGGGGTGGGCCCGCGCCATGGGGTGGTGTGGGCCACCGCGGCTCCGGTTCCGTCCCTTTTTCGCTTCGAAACTTTCCTTATTGACTGAAAACTGCAAAAATATAGTTGGATTGTATTTTCGCAGAACTTTTCTTACCAGAACTGTTACTTAGATGAAAACAGACTCTGCAGGTCTCTGAATTTGGTCCTCAATGAATTTCTCCGGAGTTATAACTTGAAAGGCATCAACATCTTCATTGTAAGAATCTCCAGTAATATAGTGTTTGAGTTGCTGTCCATTCACTACTTGTGCAGTATTATCTTTTAGAGAAGAAATTTTTATTGCTCCTGAACGGTATACTTCTTCAATGATGAAAGGTCCTTCCCATTTTGACAGTAGCTTACCTGCAAAAAATCTGAGACGAGACCTATACAATAGAAGTTTCTCACCAACATGAAATTCTCTCTTAAGTATTCGCTTGTCATGCCATCTTTTAACTTTTTACTTAAAGAGCCTAGCATTCTCATAGGCTTCACTCCTCCATTCATCTAAAGAACTTAAGTCAAATAATCTTTTCTCACCAGTGAGCTTACAATATCTATTTAGTTCTTTCACTGCCCAATAAGCTTTCTGTTCTAATTCTAAGGGTAAGTGGCAAGCTTTCCCATAAACCATTTTATAAGGAGACATTCCCATAGGATTTTTAGAAGCAGTTCTATAAGCCCATAAAGCATCATTCAACTTATTAGCCCAGTTTTTTCTAGACCTATTAACAGTCTTTTGCAAGATAGATTTAATTTCTCTATTTGATAACTCTACTTGCCTGCTAGTTTGGGGGTGATAAGCTGAAGCAATTCTATGATTAACATCATACTTAGCGAGGGTCTTTCTAAAACCTCCATGAATGAAATGAGAACCCCCATCAGTCATGAGATACCTAGGCAGTCCAAACCTAGGAAAGATAACATCTTTAAGCATTTTTAGAGAGGTTTCCCCGTCAGCACTTTTTGTAGGAATGGCTTCTACCCACTTAGTAACATAATCTACGGCAACAAGAATATGAGTATACCCTTTCGAAGGAGGGAAAGGACCCATAAAGTCAAATCCCCAACAATCAAAAGGTTCAATAACTAGAGAGTAGTTCATAGGCATTTCATTGCGTCTAGAAATATTACCAACACGTTGACATTCATCACAAGTTAAAACAAATTTTCTTGCATCCTTAAAATGGGTAGGCCAGTAGAAACCTGATTGTAGTACCTTTTGTGCAGTTCTATCTCCTGCATGATGTCCTCCATAGGCACTACCATGGCATTTACGCAATATCTCTTTTTGTTCATATTCTGGAACACATCTTCGCATAATACCATCAACTCCTTCTTTATATAAGTGTGGGTCATCCCAAAAATAATGTCTCAGATCATAGAAGAACTTTCTTTGTTGGTGAGCTATAAAAGTTGGAGGCAAATACTTGGAGATAATAAAGTTAGCATAATCAGCATACCAAGGGCTTCCTCGCGAGCTCAATCCCACTGCAACTAACTGTTCATCCAGGAAACTATCATTAACAGGCATAGGGTCAAAAGAGATGTTTTCCAAACGAGATAAATTATCAGCTACAGGATTTTTAGCACCTTTTCTATCTACTATATGTAGATCAAAATCTTGCAAAAGCAGTACCCATCTAATAAGCCTAGGCTTAGCGTCCTTCTTCATCATAAGATACTTAATAGCCGCATGATCAGTATGAATGGTTACTTTTGAGTCCATAATATAGGGCCTAAACTTATCACAAGCAAAAACAACAGCAAGAAATTCCTTTTCAGTAGTAGCATAATTCCTTTGAGCAGCGTCTAGAGTCTTACTAGCATAATGGATAACGTTTAGCTTTTTATCAATACGTTGCCCAAGGACAACACCTACAGCAAAATCACTAGCATCACACATTATTTCAAAGGGTAAACTCCAATCAGGTGGTTGAACAATAGGGGCTGTAGTTAAAGCCTTCTTAAGGGTTTCAAAAGCTTCCTTACAATCATCATCAAAAACAAAAGGTACATATTTTTGAAGAAGATTAGTGAGAGGTTTTGATATCCTAGAGAAGTCTTTAATAAACCTCCTATAGAAACCAGCATGACCAAGGATACTACGAATACCTTTGATGTCTCTTGGACATGGCATCTCCTCAATTGCCTCAACCTCAGCTCTATCAACTTCTATGCCTTTTCAGAAACATTATGCCCAAGAACAATCCCTTCATTAACCATGAAGTGGCATTTCTCCCAATTAAGAACAAGATTAGTTTCTTCACATCTCTGCAAAACTTTATCAAGGTTGTGCAGCCAATTATCAAAAGAAGTTCCATAGACAAAAAAGTCATCCATGAACACTTCTACAATCTCTTCACAAAAACCATGAAAGATAGAAGACATGCACCTTTGGAAAGTAGCAGGAGCATTACATAAACCAAAAGGCATACGTCTATAAGCATAAGTTCCATAAGGGCAAGTAAAAGTAGTTTTTTCTTGATCTTGCTGTTTAACAGCAATTTGAGAGAAACCATAATAACCATCAAGAAAACAAAAATGGGTCTTTTTAGACAACCTTTCCAACATTTGATCAATAAAAGGAAGCGGGTAGTGATCTTTCTTAGTAACTTTATTGACTTTCCTAAAATCAATGCACATCCTATAGCCTACCACTATTCTTTGAGGAATAAGCTCATCATTATCATTAGGGACAACGGTAATGCCTCCCTTTTTAGGAACACAATGAACAAGACTAACCCATTCACTATCAGCAATAGGGTAAATAATACCAGCATCAAGGAGTTTCAATACCTCATTCCTTACCACTTCCTTCATCTTAGGATTTAAACATCGTTGGTGCTCCACTACTAGCTTCGCATCTGGTTCTATGTTGATAGAATGCTGACATATAGTAGGTGAAATCCCTTTCAAATCATCCAGAGTATAACCCATAGCTCCTCGGTGTTTCCTCAAAACTTCCAATAATCTTTCTTCTTCCTCCCCTGAAAGTTTAGCGCTAATAATAACATGATATATCTTTTTATCATCAATAAAAGCATATTTAAGATCATCAGGGAGAGGTTTTAGATCGAAAACCGGATCATTTTTAGGTGGCATCGTGGTACCCAAGTCTTCCACAGGCAAGTCGTGCTTAAGCATCTTAGGTTGATCACGGAGGATCCTGTCAATCTCATTCCTTTGTTCCTTGAAGATTTCACTTTCATGATCTTCCATAAATTGCCGCAAAGCATTGTTAGGGGCAAGAGAAATAGAAGCAAGTTGTTCAACCCTAAAATCCTCATTATGGGTTTCCTCTTTGCAAGGTTCTTTAGTAAATTTCGAAAAATTAAACTCATAAGATTCCCCATCAAACTTAGTCAAGATTTTCTCCCTCTTGCAATCAATAATAGCTCCACAAGTACTCAAGCAAGGTCTACCAAAAATGATAGGATAGGTTTTACTAGCAGTCAAACCAAGTACTAGAAAATCAGCAGGGTACTTAATCTTACCACAAAGAACTTCCACGTCTCGTACAATACCAATTGGAGAGATGGTCTCTCTATTAGCAAGGTGAATAACCACATCAATCTCTTCCAACTCGCAAGGACTGGTTTCATGCATAATTTCTCTGTAAAGCTCATAAGGAATAGCACTAGAACTTGCACCAATATCACATAAATCATAATAGCAATGATCACCAATTCTAATAGAAAGCACAGGAACACTAGCCTTTTTAGTTCTATTGGGATGTGAAACAATATTAGAAGCATCCTCAGAAAAGACTATGTGCCCATGTTCTACGCTTTTAGTGACAAGGTCTTTCACAATTGCTACCACAGGTTCAATGTTTATTTGTTCATCAGGTTTTACAGTTCTTTTTTCACTTTTGGTGATTACATTAGTTATCATAGGATGGTCCTTTACCTTTTCGGGGAAGGGAATCTTCTCGATATAAGGTTCGGGTAAGATGGGATCAATAATGCAACACTCAGCACTTCCAATAGGAGCATAGTCAACAATGTCTTTGTAAGGCGCATGGTATTTGTTCCATCCCTTTTTTGGAATTTCGATGTAGGAAGCAAAAGCTCTAAAGCAATTCATAATAACTTGCAAATCAAGACCATAAATATTACTAATATTTTGAAAGTCATCAGTTCCCATAAAAGATTCCATGCATTCATAATCATAATTTATACCCGACTTTCTACCTTTGTCATTCTCCCAAGCTTCAGCATTGTCTTGAATACGATCTAGAAGGTCCCATTTAACTTCTTCTTCCATGCGAGTGAATGATCCAGCACAAGAAGCATCCAATAAATCCTTATCATGTAGAGGGAGCCTTGCATAAAAGTTGTTGATAATAATATTGTTGGGGAGCTCATGAATGGGACATTTGAGCATTAGTAACTTCAATCTCCCCCAAGCTTGAGTTGTACTCTCTCCATCAAGAGGCCAAAAGTTGTATATTTGATTCTGATCTTTATGAGTCTCACTAGGAGGATAAAACTTTGAATAAAAGAGAGCCACTATTTCCTCCCATTCCAGAGCTTGACCATTCTTCAGCAGCTTATACCATTCCCCAGCTCTTCCTTTCAGTGATAATGAGAATAACTTCTTAACTTGATCTGTAGTAATACCTGCACACTTGAAAAACCCGCATAATTCGTGTATAAAGAGTAAATGATCACCAGGATGGACAGTTCCATCCCCAACATAGTAGTTATCCATAACACGATCAATAATTCTTGTAGGTATTTTGAAAACATCTTTCTCAGCAGGTGGTGGATTATCTACTACCTTAGCAGTGGTAGTAGCATTACTAAATAAGAAACTCAGCGAATTATCCATAACGAAAATAAAGCAACTAGCAGAAGTAAACAATACTCACAGTAGAAGTTTCCTTTACCAGTTCCACTCTCCAATAGCGCTTCACTCCCCGGCAACGGCGCCAGAAAATAGTCTTGATGACCCACAAGTATAGGGGGTGTATCGCAGTATTTTCGATAAGTAAGAGTGTCGAACCCAACGAGGAGCAGAATGTGCTGGCTAGTGGTATGGATCAGGAATTCTCTGCAAATACTTAGCAAACGGATTTTTAGGGGTTTTCGATAAAGCAAGTAAACAAAGTACGAGTAAATGAAAGACAGTAAGAATGAATGCAGCAAGTGGCCCAATCCTTTATGCAGCAAAGGACAAGCCGGTTGTATTTCTATAGATGACCAAACGTTCCCGAGGACACATGGGAAGACTGTCAAGTGCTTTCGCTTCATATAGTCGATTAATCTTCTTTAGCTTGCTAAGTGTTGTGTAGGTGAACCTGTGCTAATGTACCGCCCCATCCAAGACTAATACATACTTGTGATTAAACCCCTTGCAAACATCCGTAAGTACAAGAAAGTAATTAAGTAGAAACCTAACCACAGCTTTAAACTCTATGACCCTTACGTCCCTTGTGCAATGGTTTCCTAACGGGGGTTCAGGTTTCTGTCACTCCGGCAACCCCTACGATCATGTAGTCGATGTTCACATGACACCACTAGAAGAAGTACACCACAACTTAAATAACAATCTATTGAATCTTTCTCAACGGAACTCCACTACTAACAACAAGACTTCTCCCATGTCCTCAAGAACAAAACGAACTACTCACAAGACATCATATGGATCATGATCAGAGATGGAATAATGATTTATAACAATATGAACATAAAAAATAATTCAATGGTTCACTCAATAGCATCAACTACAAAGAGTAATCAACACCGAGAAAGTTTCCCCTATGAACTATGCAATATTAAACGCAATTGTTACAGCAATATGGAGATGGTGATGAGGGTGCTGATGGTGATGATGGTGGTGGTGATGATGATGATGATGATCCCGATGAAGTATAGCTTGATGGTGGTGTTGATGGCGATGATCTCCCCTCTCCGGGAAGGATCCCCCCGCAGAAATCTGTCTGCCGGAGAGATCTTTCTCTCTCGGTGTTTTCCGCCCCGCAGAGGCGGCGGAATCTTTCTGTCGTCGCTCCCCGAGTCTTAGGGTTTCGTGGGGATGATATACGCCAGAGGAGAGAGGCTGGAGTGGGCCAGGGCGGCCACACTACTCCCAGGCGTGGCCTAGGCCTTCCCGCGCCATGGGGTGGTGTGGGCCCCTGTGGCCCACCTCCACTCCATCTTCTGGCATCCTGAGTCTTCTGGGAAAATAGGATTTTCCGTATATTTTCCCGGATTTTCGGATCTTCGCGAATTTTGCCTCCAAACATCACCTTTTCCATCAGAATCCTGACTACAGCGGTCCATGCTCCAAAAGTCATCAACCATGCAAAAAGAGATGAAATAACATAAGTATCACCTCTCAATACGAAATATATCAATGAATAATAGTGAATTAAGACATAGAATAGTCATGCAAAATGGATGTATCAACATGCAATGACTCCAGCTGTGGTTCATGAAAAGAACACACATGCAATGACACCGGTGGATCCATTTGTGGTTTATGAAAAGAACAGACATGCAATCACACTAGGTGGATCCATGTGTGGTTTGTTTAGAAGAACACACATGCAATGACTCTAGCTGTGGTTCATGAAAAGAACACACATGCAATGACACTGGTAGATCCATGTGTGGTTTGTGAAAAGAACAGACATGCAATCACACAAGGTGGATCCATGTGTGGTTTGTTTATAAGAACACACATGCAATGACTCTAGCTGTGGTTCACAAAAAGAACACACATGCAATGACACTGGTGGATCCATGTGTTGTTCATGAAAAGAACAGACATGTAATGACACTAGTGGATCCTTATGTGGTTTGTTTAGAGTAACAGACATGCAATGACACTGGGTGTGGTTCATGAAAAGAACAGACATGTAATGACACTATTGGATCCATGTGTGGTTCATGAAAAGAACACACGTGCAATGGAACTGGTGGATCCTTATGTGGTTCATGAAAATAATAGACATGCAATGACACTGGTGGATCCATGTGTGGTTTATGAAAAGAACATACATGCAATGACACTGGTGGCTCCTTATGTGGTTCATGAGAAGAACACACATGCAATGACTCTAGCAGTCGCTCATGAAAAGAACACACATGCAATGACACTGGTGAATCCATGTGTGGTTTGTGAAAAGAACAGACATGCAATCACACTAGGTGGATCCATGTGTGGTTTGTTTAGAAGAACACACATGCAATGACTGTAGGTGTGGTTCATGAAAAGAACACACATGCAATGACACTGGTGGATCCACGTGTGGTTCATGAAAAGAACAGACATGCAATGACACTGGTGGATCCTTATGTGGTTTGTTTAGGGGAACATACATGCAATGACAGTTGGTGTGGTTCATGAAAAGAACAAACATGCAATGACACTAGTGGATCCATGTGTGGTTCATGAGAATAATAGACATGCAATGACACTGGTGGATCCATGTGTGGTTCATGAAAAGAACTGACATGCAATGACTCGCTATGGTTCATGAAAAGAACAGACATGTAATCACACTAGGTGGATCCATGTGTGGTTTGTTTAGAAGAACACACATGCAATGACACTGGGTGTGGTTCATGAAAAGAAAAGACATGCAATGACACTAGTGGATCATTATGTGGTTTGTTTAGAAGAACACACATGCAATGACACTGGGTGTGGTTCATGAAAAGAATAGACATGCAATGACACTGGTGGATCCTTATGTGGTTTGTTTAGAAGAACACACATGCAATGACACTAGTGGATCCTTATGTGGTTTGTGAGAAGAACATACATGCAATGACTCTGGCTGTTTTTCATGAGAAGAACAGACATGCAATGACACTGGTGGATCCATGCGTGGTTTGTGAAAAGAGTAGACATGCAATCACACTGGTGGATCCTTATGTGGTTCATGAGAAGAACAAACATGCAATGACACTGGTGGATCCTTATGTGGTTTGTTTAGAAGAACAGACATGCAATGACTCTAGTTGTCGTTCATGAAAAGAACACACATGCAATGACACTGGTGTATCCATGTGTGGTTTGTGAAAAGAACAGACATGCAATCACACTAGGTGGATCCATGTGTGGTTTGTTTAGAAGAACACACATGCAATGACTCTAGGTGTGGTTCATGAAAAGAACACACATGCAATGACACTGGTGGATCAATGTGTGGTTCATGAAAAGAACAGACATGCAATGACACTAGTGGATCCTTATGTGGTTTGCTTAGAAGAACAGACATGCAATGACACTAGTGGATCCTTATGTGGTTTTTTAGAAGAACAGACATGCAACGACACTGGGTTTGGTTCATGAAAAGAACAGACATGCAATAACACTGGTGGATCCATGTGTCGTTCATGAGAAGAATAGTCATGCAATGAGACGGTGGATCCATGTGTGGTTCATGAAAAGAACTGACATGCAATGACTCTAGCTGTGGTTCATAAAAAGAATAGACATGAAATGACACTGGTGGATCCATATTTGGTTTGTGGAAGAAATAAACATGCAATGACTCTAGCTGTAATTCATGAAAAGAACAGACATGCAATGACACTGGTGGATCGATGTGTGGTTCATGAAAAGAACAGACTTGCAATGACACTGGTGGATCCTTATGTGGTTCATGAAAACAACAGACATGCAATGACACTGGTGGATCCTTATGTGGTTTGTTTAGAAGAACACACATGCAATGACACTGGGTGTGGTTCATGAAAAGAACAGACATGCAATCACACTAGGTGGATCCATGTGTGGTTTGTTTAGAAGAACACACATGCAATGACTCTAGCTGTGGTTCATGAAAAGAACACACATGCAATGACACTGGTGGATCCATGTGTGGTTTGTGAAAATAACAAACATGCAATCACACTAGGTGGATCCATGTGTGGTTTGTTTAGAAGAACACACATGCAATGACGCTAGCCGTGGTTCATGAAAAGAACACACATGCAATGACACTGGTGGATCCATGTGTGGTTTGTGAAAAGAATAGACATGCAATCACACTAGGTGGATCCATGTGTGGTTTGTTTAGAAGAACACACATGCAATGACTCTAGCTGTGGTTCATGAAAAGAACACACATGCAATGACACTGGTGGATCCATGTGTGGTTTGTCAAAAGAACAGACACGCAATCACACTAGGTGGATACATGTGTGGTTTGTTTAGAAGAACACACATGCAATGACTCTAGCTGTGGTTCATAAAAAGAACACAAATGCAATGACACTAGTGGATCCTTATGTGGTTTGTTTAGAAGAACACACATGCAATGACACTGGTGGATCCATGTGTGGTTCATGAAAAGAACTGACATGAAATGACTTTAGCTGTGGTTCATGAAAAGAACAGACATGCAATCACACTAGGTGGATCCATGTGTGGTTTGTTTAGAAGAACACACATGCAATGACACTGGTGTGGTTCATGAAAAGAATAGACATGCAATGACACTGGTGGATCCTTATGTGGTTTGTTTAGAAGAACACACATGCAATGACTCTAGCTGTCATTCATGAAAAGAACACACATGCAATGACACTGGTGTATCCATGTGTGGTTTGTGAAAAGAACAGACATGCAATCACACTAGGTGGATCCATGTGTGGTTTGTTTAGAAGAACACACATGCAATGACTCTAGGTGTGGTTCATGAAAAGAACACACATGCAATGACACTGGTGTATCCATGTGTGGTTTATCAAAAGAACAGACATGCAATCACACTAGGTGGATCCATGTGTGGTTTGTTTATAGGAACACACATGCAATGACTTTAGGTGTGATTCATGAAAAGAACACACATGCAATGACCCTGGTGGATCCATGTGTGGTTCACGAAAACAACAGACATGCAATGACACTGGTGGATCCTTATGTGGTTTGTTTAGAGGAACAAACATGCAATGACACTTGTTGTGGTTCATGAACAGAACAGACATGCAATGACACTGGTGGATCCATATGTGGTTCATGAAAAGAACAGACATGCAATCACACTGGGTGGATCCTTATGTGGTTTATTTAGAGTAACAGACATGCAATGACACTGGGTGTGGTTCGCGAAAAGAACAGACATGCAATGACACTGGTGGATCCATGTGTGGTTCATGAAAAGAACACACATGCAATGACACTGGAGGATCCTTATGTGGTTCATGAAAAGAACAGACATGCAATGAGGCTGGTGGATCCATGTGTGGTTCATGAAAAGAACACACATGCAATGACCCTGGTGGATCGATGTGTGGTTTGTGAAAGAACAGACATGCAATCACACTAGGTGGATCCATGTGTGGTTTGTTTAGAAGAACACACATGCAATGACTCTAGCTGTATCCATGTGTGGTTTGTTTAGAAGAACACACATGCAATGACTCTAGCTGTGGTTCATGAAAAGAACACACATGCAATGACACTGGTGGATCCATGTGTGGTTTGTGAAAAGAACAAACATGCAATCACACTAGGTGGATCCATTTGTGGTTTTTAGAAGAACACACATGCAATGACTCTAGCTATGGTTCATGAAAAGAACACACATGCAATGACACTGGTGGATCCTTATGTGGTTTGTTTAGAAGAACACACATGCAATGACACTGGTGGATCCATGTGTGCTTCATGAAAAGAACTAACATGCAATGAATCTAACTGTGGTTCATGAAAAGAACAGACATGCAATCACACTAGGTGGATCCATGTGTGGTTTGTTTAGAAGAACACAAATGCAATGACACTTGGTGTGGTTCATGAAAAGAACACACATGCAATGACACTGGTGGATCCTTATGTGGTTTGTTTAGAAGAACACACATGCAATGACACTGGGTGTGGTTCATGAAAAGAACAGACATGCAATGACACTAGTGGATCCTTATGTGGTTTGTTTAGAAGAATACACATGCAATGACAGTGGTGGATCCATGTGTGGTTTGTGAGAAGAACATACATGCAATGACTCTTGCTGTGGTTCATGAGAAGAACAGACATGCAATGACACTGGTGGATCCATGTGTGGTTTGTGAAAAGAACAGACATGCAATCACACTGGTGGATCCTTATGTGGTTCATGAGAAGAACAAACATGCAATGACACTGGTGGATGCTTATGTGTATTGTTTAGAAGAACACACATGCAATGACTCTAGCTGTCGTTCATGAAAAGAGCACACATGCAATGACACCGGTGTATCCATGTGTGGTTTATGAAAAGAACAGACATGCAATCACACTAGGTGGATCCATGTGTGGTTTGTTTAGAAGAACCCACATGCAATGACTCTAGGTGTGGTTCATGAAAAGAACACACATGCAATGATGATGACCCACAAGTATAGGGGGTGTATCGAAGTATTTTCGATAAGTAAGAGTGTCAAACCCAACGAGGATCAGAAGGTGCTGGCTAGTGGTATGGATCAGGAATTCTCTGCAAATACTTAGCAAACGGATTTTTAGGGGGTTTTGATAAAGCATGTAAATAAAGTACGAGTAAACAAAAGACAATAAGAATGAATGCAGCAAGTGGCCCAATCCTTTATTCAGCAAAGGACAAGCCGGTTGTATTACTTAGGATGACCAAACATTCTCGAGGACACACGGGAAGACTGTCAAGTACTTTCACTTCATATAGTTGATTAATCTTCTTTAGCTTGCTAAGTGTTGTGTGGGTGAACCTGTGCTAATGTACCGACCTTCCTAGGACTAATACATACTTGTGATTATACCCCTTGCAAACATCTGTAAGTACAAGTAAGTAATAAAGGTAGAAACCTAACCACAGCTTTAAACTCTAACACCCTTACGTCCCTTGTGCAGTGGTTTCCTAACGGGGGTTCAGGTTTCTGTCACTCCGGCAACCCCTATGATTAGTAGCCAAATACACAATGCATTCCCCTAGGCCCATATAGGTGAATTGTCATGTAGTCGACGTTCACATGACACCACTAGAAGAAGTACACCACAACTTAAATATCAAACTATTGAATCTTTCTCAATACAATTCCACTACTAACAACATGACTTCTCCCATGTCCTCAAGAACAACACGAACTACTCACAAGACATCATATGGAGCATGATCAGAGATGGAATAGTAATGTATAACAATCTGAACATAAACAATAATTCAATGGTTCACTCAATAGCATCAAGTACAAGGAGTAATCAACACCGGGAAAGTTTCCCCTAAGAACTATGCAAGATTCAAGCCAATTGTTACAGCAATATGGAGATGGTGATGAGGGTGCTGATGGTGATGATGGTGGTGGTGATGATGATGATCCCGATGAAGTCCAGCTTGATGGTGGTGTTGATGGCGACGATCTCCCCTCTCCGGGAAGGAATTCCCCTCGCAGAAATCTTTCTGCCGGAGAGATCTTTCTCTCTTGGTGTTTTTCGCCCCGCAGAGGTGGCAGAATATTTCTGTGGTCACCCCCGAGTATTAGGGTTTCGGGAGGATTATATACGCCAAAGGGGAGAGCCAGGGGTGGACTAGGGCGGCCACACCACCTGGTGGCGTGGCCTAGGCTGGCCCGCGCTAGGGGGTGGTGTGGGCCCCCTCTGGCCTATCTCCACTCCTCCTTCTGGCTTCCTTCGTCTTCTGGAAAAATAGGATTTTCCGTATATTTTCCTATATTTTCTGATCTTCGTGAATTTTGCCTCCAAACAGCACCTTTTCCATCAGAATCCTGACTACAGCGGTCCATGCTCCAAAAGTCATCAACCATGCAAAAACAGATGAAAGAACATAAGTATAACCTCTTAATATGAAATATATCAATGATTAACAGTGAATTATGATATAGAATAGTGATGCAAAATGGACATATCAACTCCCCCAAGCTTAGACTTTGCTTGTCCCCAAGCGAAACTGAGCTCAATAAACATGGCCTCAGGTTTATGGAGTGAAGAGTCGATAAAAGAATACGGATAAGAAGCATCACATTCATTAGTACATAGATCATAATAGAATACAACTCACTATTATATAACTTAACTTGCAATAAGTAAAGGAAACACAATAAAGGTACAAAGAGAGGATCATAATTGGTAATGGAAAACTTAGCTCTTGGTCGAAGAATAGTTGATAATTTGCTGGAGTTCACAAATAATTGATTTTCAATGATAGCTTTCAAAGTAGTAATCACCAAGATAAGAGCAATGTGCAAAACAAAGAACATAAGAAACATGATTGAATAAATCATCATATGAATGAATGAAACACAACAACTCAAAATACTTGCTGAGATAGAGGGGAATAGGTTTACTGACTCAACTAAAGAGTAAAAGAAAGGCCCTTCGCAGAGGGAAGCAGGGATTGCAAGTTTCATAAAGAGCTCCCAAAAATTATGATACTTATCAGCTTTCAGCTCTCATTGCCCCTCTCATAGGCATCTTTAGGTGATTAAGGTTAAAGTGATCAAATATGAGGATATGCTTGACAAGTTGTAAATTGAGAATCTCATGTCCCTTGAATACGAGGGCCGCTCCTCATGCTACTCAAGTTTAGTCACTGGTAAGTTCTTGTCATCATAAGCACATGTGTATCATGGAGAACCACCAACGGGGTACCCCTTGACCGATGATACGGAAGAATCCCCATATCAAAATGACAAGGCAAGCAGACAACAAACATCTCAACAATCTTCTTATTTACCATGGGAATATGGTGCTTTTTCTCTCTTTCCTCTTTTCTCATCTCTTTTTTCTTTTTCTCTTTTTCTTAATATCTATCTCTCTTTTTTATAAGAAGAATGCTTCATAGATGCTCATTATGGTTACGCTGCAGGTTTCCACCATGACAGCATGGATTAGACCGGCGGCCCAGGCGTTTCTCTAACACACATGCATAACTCCATGAACTTACAAGCTCCCCTTTCATTTCACACCGACGACATCCATAGACAAAAGAACATGATATCAACTAGGTACAAAGTACTAGTGCAATGTTGAAAGCATTCCCCATGACAGCATGGTTTTGATAATTCACAACTTACAAAGCGCAAGCATATGCGCAACATAGATGGGCACAATGGTTCAAGTTTATTAATTGCGAGAAAGTAAAGTGTGCCATCAAGTTCGTGAGAGCTTTAATCACTAATTTTCACATAACAAGTTTAATTTGGAAGGTAGATAAAAACATGAATTTACTTGGAATAGCAATAATGCTAATAGGTAGGTATGGTGGACACAAATGGCATAGGTTTGGTTTAAGGAATGATGCACGTGAAGAATTCCCTCTCAGTACATGTTTTTGGCTAGCAAGGCTGGGTAGCAAGTATAAGAGTTGAAGGAAACAAACAAACATACAAGTGATAAAAATCAAACATGCAATCTTCCTTTGAAGCACAAAAGATCTTAACTAGTGAATACTAAACTTATGAGCAAATCAAGAAAGAAAGATGATGAAATTATTTTTCTTTAGAGTACTTTTATCTTTTTCATTCAACTCTCAAAAATAGTGTTGCTACTGACCGAGCCAGGTTTGCCAAAACCAACTAAATTAACTCAATGATCCCAAAGTGATACCAATACTAACAACAAGATCAATCATATAACCACTAATTGAAAACTAATATAAGATATGCAAAAGAGTAAATGATAGAACTTCTCATTAGTATTCCATAACAACAACTCACACCAAGGGATACATATCTAACGAGAGAGGGTACACTTCCATAATGCAAACCATCCTACATGATAACTTCTCTATTCATGATATGACTCTAC
This sequence comes from Avena sativa, assembly GCA_916181665.1. Taxonomy (NCBI): domain Eukaryota; kingdom Viridiplantae; phylum Streptophyta; class Magnoliopsida; order Poales; family Poaceae; genus Avena; species Avena sativa. The sequence goes on from OV702290.1 coordinate 428,283,612, forward strand.
TAAAAAGGTAAAAAGATAGAAGATAGTGATATGATACCACGACACTCCCCCAAGCTTGGAACAAACCAAGGGGATGCAAAACCTGATGACAAATTACTCCTTCGGTGGTGGTGGTATCCTCTCGATGAGCTCTTTGATCAATTTCCCCAAGTCCTCAACCTCGAAGGTGAGAGTACAAATCAACTCCGAGTTGTGCTCGATGTGGTGCATGATCATGTAAAATTGTGGATCCCAGCTCTTGTGATTCTTTTTCCACTCTTCCTCCTTGGAGTCTTCTTTCCCTGCATGGCTAGAACGAGGCAAATCCCAATTGGAGGGTAATTTCTCCTTGGGCATATTCTGGTGTTGATGCTTATGGAAAAGATTCTTGGTGCGTCGAGGAAGTGACCGTGGAGCTAAACAGTGACACGGAGTTTTCCCTCCAGTTGACATCCGTGCATTCCTCCTGACCCTGACAGATCTTGCCGACACTCCAATGCTTGCAATGGTAATGCCAGTGTGCGGATGTTGGCCTTGCTTTATCTCCTCTTCATCTTCACTCTTGATCTCCTTCTCCTGCCTGGGGTCTTGGAGATCTTCCTCCATAGGCTGCTTTCCTTTATCCTTGGCGGACACCATTGTGCTTCTAAGCTTCCAAGAATAGTTCCTGGCAGAAATAGGTCGAAACAAAAACACGACGAGAACACGATATACGAACCTCGATAGATCTGGGGGGTTATATATTACTAAGTTTCACAACAGAAGGAAGGTACTGGGAGAAAACAAGTCAGAGGCGGAGTCCAGAGTGGACTCACCACCTGGTGGTGCGGCCAGGGGTGGGACCATGCCACAGGGTGGTGTGAGCCAGCCTGGCTCCGTTTTCGTCCCTCTTTCGCTTCGTTGCTTTCCTTGTTGGATAAAAACTGCAAAAATATAATTGGATAGTATTTTCGCGGAACTTTTCTTACCAGAACTATTACCTATTTGAAAACGGACTCTACAGGTCTCTGAATTTGGTATTTAGTAGATTCTTCCGGAGTCACCACTTGAATAACATCAATATCTTCATCTTCATACACTTATTACTTGAGTTATGAAACCTTTCACTTTCTTATTACACCATTATCTCCGCTAACCTGGAAATTTCTTTCACACAAAACTTCACACAGTTCTCATTAGCAACATTAGTACAAGTGAAGTGATAAAACCTTTTGAGTACAAATTAAACTGAAAACCATCAAAACATAAGCTACTATAGAAACTCCTTCCGAAAACCCAAAAAGAATTCAAAAAAAGGAAATCGATTAAAGAAGCAAATGCAAGAGTGGCAAAATCTGTCAAAACAGACCAGAAGGTAAAGATCAATTTTTTCAAAAATCTTCTATTGCTCAAATCAAAAAGTGTAAAACGAAAGTTAAATAACAATCTGGGGCAAAATCACAAAAAATTACAGCTCAATCCTACATACAGAGATCTCTCACGAATGTTTACGGTGAAGCACAAAAATCTGTTTTGGGACAACAACTTCCCCAAATATTACTTCTCTCTCATTAGAGGTTGATCTTGACACAAAAACCAAACAAAAAGGATAAGGAGCAGTTATTACCAAAGTAATAACTTCCAAGACTCAAAGAAATGAAAACAAACTGAAAGCAAAAATAAATTGGGTTGTCTCCCAAAAAGCTCTTTCTTTATAGCCATTAAGATGGGCATGATGATTTCAAAGATGCTCACATAGGAATATGAATTGAAGTGAAAGAGAGCATTAAGAAGCAAAAATACACACGTTTAAGTCTAACCCGCTTCCTATGCAAGGGAACTTTGTAAACAAACAAGTTGTTGAAACCAGAGGCTACAAGCATAGGAAGGCAAAAGAAGTGCAACATAAAAACTTTCAGCATAAAACGAGGAAACTTGATATTATTGAGATACATAAGAACACTTTTTCCTCTCTCATAGTAACTTTAAGTATCATGCATAAACTTAACAATATAACTATCACTAGTACCATCGTAACAATGATCACTTATTCTAACAGAAAACACAGGAATACTAGTTCTCATAACACTACTTTGTGAAACAAATTAGAGGTATCCTTACAAAGGATAGTGTGTCCCTCTTCTACATATTTAGTGACAAAGTCTTTCACATTTGCTATTATAGGTTCATCATCCATTTGTTTATCACGTTCAACAGCTTTACTTGTACTTTCATTAACCATACTAGCTATCATAGAATGTTCCTTTATCTTAACTGGGAAAGGCATTTTCTCAATATAAGGTTCAGGTAAAACATGATTAGCAGTATAAACTTCAGTATTTCTTGCAGGAACACTCTTAGAAACATCTTTATAAGGTTCATGATACTTATTCCACTTCTTTTTAGGCACTTCAATGTAGGAAGCAAAAGCCTTTAAATAAGAAGCAATAGCTTGAGAGTCTAGACCATAAGAATTTTTAATATTTTGAAAGTCATTAGTTCCCATAAAAGATTCAATGCATTCATAATCATAATTTATACCTGACTTTCTTCCTTTGTCATTCTCCCATGCTTCAGCATTATCTTGAATACGGTCCAGAAGATCCCATTTGGCTTCTTCTTCCATGCGAGTGAATGATCCAGCACAAGAAGCATCCAATAAATCCTTACCATGAAGAGGGATCCTTGCATAAAAGTTATTGATAATAATATTGTTGGGGAGCTCATGAATGGGACATTTGAGCATTAGTAACTTCAATCTCCCCCAAGCTTGAGCTGTACTCTCTCCATCAAGAGGCCAAAAGTTGTATATTTGATTCCGATCTTTATGAATCTCACTAGGAGGATAAAATTTTGAATAAAAGAGAGGTACTATTTCCTCCCATTCAAGAGCTTGACCATTCTTCAGCAGCTTATACCATTCCTCAACTCTTCCTTTCAGTGACAATAAGAATAACTTCTTCTTAACTTGATCTGTAGTAATACCTGCACACTTGAACAACCTGCATAATTCATGTATAAAGAGCAAATGTTCACCTGGATGGATAGTTCCATCCCCAACATAGTAGTTATCCATAACATGACCAATAATTCTCGTAGGTATTTTAAAAGTATCATTCTCAGCAGGTGGTGGTTCATCTACTACCTTAGCAGTGGTAGTAGCATTACCATAATAAGAAACTCAGCGAATTATCCATAACAAAAATAAAGCAACTAACAGAAATAAACAATACTCATAGTAGAGGTTTCCTTTACCAGTTCCACTCTCCAATAGCGCTTCACTCCCCGGCAACGACGCCAGAAAATAGTCTTGATGACCCACAAGTATAGGGGGGTGTATCGCAGTATTTTTGATAAGTAAGAGTGTCGAACCGAACGAGGAGCAAAAGGTGCTGGCTAGTGGTATGGATCAGGAATTCTCGGCCAATACTTAGCAAACGGATTTTAGGGGTTTTTGATAAAGCAAGTAAATAAAGTATGAGTAAACAAAAGACAATAAGAATGAATGCAGCAAGTGGCCCAATCCTTTATTTAGCAATTCAGCAAAGGACAAGTCGGTTGTATTACTTAGGATGACCAAACGTTCTCGAGGACACACGGGAAGACTGTCAAGTGCTTTCGCTTCATATAGTTGATTAATCTTCTTTAGCTTGCTAAGTGTTGTGTGGGTGAACCTGTGCTAATGTACCGACCTTCCTAGGACTAATACATACTTGTGATTATACCCCTTGCAAACATCCGTAAGTACAAGAAAGTAATTAAGGTAGAAAGCTAACCATAGCTTTAAACTCTAAGACCCTTATGTCCCTTGTGCAATGGTTTCCTAACGGGGGTTCAGGTTTCTGTCTCTCCGGCAACCCCTACGATTAGTAGCCAAATACACAATGCATTCCCCTAGGACCAAATAGGTGAAGTTTCATGTAGTCGACGTTCACATGACACCACTAGAAGAAGTACACCACAACATAAATATCAAACTATTGAATCTTTCTCAACACAATTCCACTACTAACAACATGACTTCTCCCATATCCTCAAGAACAAAATGAACTACTCACAGGACATCATATGGATCATGATCAGAGATGGAATAATGATGTATAACAATCTTAACATAAACAATAATTCAATGGTTCACTCAATAGCATCAACTACAAGGAGTAATCAACACCGGGAAAGTTTCCCCTAAGAACTATGCAAGATTCAACCCAATTGTTATAGCAATATGGAGATGGTGATGAGGGTGCTGATGGTGATGATGGTGGTGATGATGATGATGATCCCGATGAAGTCCAGCTTGATGGTGGTGTTGATGGCGACGATCTCCCCTCTCCGGGAAGGAATTCCCCTGGCAGAAATCTGTCTACCGGAGAGATCTTTCTCTCTCAGTGTTTTCCGCCCCGCAGAGGCGGCGGAATCTTTCTGTGGTCACCCCCGAGTATTAGGGTTTCGGGAGGATTATATACGCCAGAGGGGAGAGCCAGGGGTGGACCAGGGCGGCCAGACCACCTGGTGGCGCAGCCTAGGCTGGCCCGCGCCAGGGGGTGGTGTGGGCCCCCTGTGGCCCATCTCCACTCCTACTTCTGGCTTCCTTCGTCTTCTAGAAAAATAGGATTTTCTGTATATTTTCTCGGATTTTCTGATCTTCATAAATTTTCCCTCCAAACAATACCTTTTCCATCAGAATCCTGACTACAGTGGTCTATGCTCCAAAAGTCATCAACCATGCAAAAACAGATGAAATAACATAAGTATCACCTCTTAATATGAAATATATCAATGAATAACAGTAAATTATGATATAGAATAGTGATGCAAAATGGACGTATCAAATGACACTAGTGGATCCATGTGTGGTTCATGAAAAGAACAGACATGCAATGACACTGGTGGATCCTTATGTGGTTTGTTTAGAGGAATAGACATGCAATGACACTGGGTGTGGTTCATGAAAAGAACATACATGCAATGACACTGGTGGATCCATGTGTGGTTCATGAGAAAAATAGACATGCAATGACACTGGTGGATCTATGTGTGGTTCATGAAAACAACTGACATGCAATGACTCTAGCTGTGGTACATGAAAACAACAGACATGCAATGATACTGGTGGATCCATATGTGGTTTGTGGAAGTAACAGACATGCAATGACTCTAGCTATCATTCATCAAAAGAACAGACATGCAATGACACTGGTGGATCCATGTGTGGTTCATGAAAAGAATAGACATGCAATGACACTGGTGGATCCTTATGTGGTTTGTTTAGAATAACACACATGCAATGACACTGGGTGTGGTTCATTAAAAAAATAGACATGCAATCACACTAGGTGGATCCATGTGTGGTTTGTTTAGAACACACATGCAATGACTCTAGCCGTGGTTCATGAAAAGAACACACATGCAATGACACTGGTGGGTCCATGTGTGGTTTGTGAAAAGAACAGACATGCAATCACACTAGCTGGATCCATGTGTGGTTTGTTTAGAACAACACACATGTAATGACTCTAGCTGTGGTTCATGAAAAGAACACACATGCAATGACACTGGTGGATCCATGTGTGGTTCATGAAAAGAACACACATGCAATGACACTGGTGGATACTTATGTGGTTTGTTTAGAGGAACATACATGCAATGACACTGGGTGTGGTTTGTGAAAAGAATAGACATGCCATGACACAAGTGGATCCATGTGTGGTTCATGAGAGGAACAAACATCCAATGACACTGGTGGATCCTTATGTGGTTTGTCTAGAAGAACACACATGCAATGATATTGGGTGTGGTTCCTGAAAAGAACATACATGCAATGATACTGGTGGATCCTTATGTGGTTTATTTAGAAGAACACACATACGATGACTCTAGCTGTGGTTCATGAAAAGAACACACATGCAATGACACTGCTGTATCCATGTGTGGTTTGTGAAAAGAACAGACATGCAATCACACTAGGTGGATCCATGTGTGGTTTGTTTAGAAGAACACACAGGCAATGACTCTAGGTGTGGTTCATGAAAAGAACACACATGCAATGACACTGGTGGATCCATGTGTGGTTCATGAAAAGAAAACACATGCAATGACACTAGTGGATCCTTATGTGGTTTGTTTAGAGGAATAGACATGCAATGACACTGGGTGTGGTTTGTGAAAAGAACAGACATGCAATGACACTGGGTGTGATTCGTGAAAAGAACAGACATGCAATGACACTGGTGGATCCATTTGTGGTTCAAGAGAAGAACACACATCCAATGACACTGGTGGATCCTTATGTGGTTTGTCTAGAAGAACACACATGCAATGACACCGGGTGTGGTTCATGAAAAGAACAGACATGCAATGACACAGGTGGATCCTTATGTGGTTAGTTTAGAAGAACACACATGCAATGAATATAGCTGTGGTTCATGAAAAGAACACACATGCAATGACACTGGTGGATCCTTATGTGGTTTGTTTAGAAGAACACACATGCAATGACTCTAGCTGCGGTTCATAAAAAGAACACACATGCAATGACACTGGTGTATCCATGTGTTGTTCATGAGAAGAACACACATGCAATGACACTGGGTGTGGTTCATGAGAAGAACACACATGCAATGACACTGGGTGTGGTACATGAAAAGAACAGACATGTAATGACACTAGTGTATCCTTATGTGGTTTGTTTAGAAGAACACACATGCAATGACACTAGGTGTGGTTCATGAAAAGAATAGACATGCAATGACACTGGTGGATCCTTATGTGGTTTGTTTATAAGAACACACATGCAATGACACTGGTGGATCCTTATGTGGTTCATGAAAAGAACAGACATGAAATGACTCTGGCTGTGGTTCATGAGAAGAACAGAAATGCAATGACACTGGTAGATCCATGTGTGGTTTGTGGAAAGAACAGACATGCAATCACACTAGTGGATCCTTATGTGGTTCATGAGAAGAACAAACATGCAATGCCACTGGTGGATCCTTATGTGGTTTGTTTAGAATACACACATGCAATGACTCTATCTGTCGTTCATGAAAAGAACACACATGCAATGGCACTGGTGTATCCATGTGTGGTTTATGAAAAGAACAGACATGCAATCACACTAGGTGGATCCATGTGTGGTTTGTTTAGAAGAACAGACATGCAATCACACTGGTGGATCCTTTTGTGGTACATGAGAAGAACGAACATGCAATGACACTGGTGGATCCTTATGTGGTTTATTTAGAAGAACACACATGCAATGACTCTAGGTGTGGTTCATGAAAAGAACGCACATGCAATGATTCTGGTGGATCCATGTGTGGTTCATGAAAAGAACAGACATGCAATGACACTGGTGGATCCTTATGTGGTTTGTTTAGAAGAACACACATGCAATGACACTGGGTGTGGTTCATGAAAAGAATAGACATACCATCACACTAGGTGGATCCATGTGTGGTTTGTTTAGAAGAACACACATGCAATGATTCTAGATGTGGTCATAAAAAGAACACACATACAATGACACTGGTGGATCCATGTGTGGTTTGTGAAAAGAACAGACATGCAATCACACTAGGTGGATCCATGTGTGGGTTGTTTAGAAGAACACACATGCAATGACTCTAGCTGTGGTTCATGAAAAGAACACACATGTAATGGCACTGGTGGATCCTTATGTGGTTTTTTTAGAGGAACACACATGCAATGACACTGGTGGATCCATGTGTGGTTCATGAAAAGAACTGGCATGCAATGACTCTAGCTATGGTTAATGAAAAGAACAGACATGCAATCACACTAGGTGGATCCATGTGTGGTTTGTTTAGAAGAACACACATGCAATGACACTGGTTGTGGTTCCTGAAAAGAACAGACATGCAATGACACTGGTGGATCCTTATGTGGTTTGTTTAGAAGAACACACATGTAATGACTCTAGCTATTGTTCATGAAAAGAACACACATGCAATGACACTAGTGTATACATGTGTGCTTTGTGAAAAGAACAGACATGCAATCACACTATGTGGATCCATGTGTGGTTTGTTTAGAAGAACACACATGCAATGACTCTAGGTGTGGTTCATGAAAAGAACACACATGCAATGACACTGGTGGATCCATGTGTGGTTCATGAAAAGAACAGACCTACAATGACACTAGTGGATCCTTATGTGGTTTGTTTAGAGGAACATACATGCAACGACACTGTGTGTGGTTCATGAAAAGAACAGACATGCAATGACACTGGTGGATCCATTTGTGGTTCGTGAAAAGAACAGACATGTAATGACACTGGTGGATCCTTATGTGGTTTGTTTAGAAGAACACACATGCAATGACACTGGTGGATCCTTATGTGGTTCATGAAAAGAACAGACATGCAATGACTCTGGCTGTGGTTCATGAGAAGAACAGACATGCAATGACACTGGGTGTGGTTCATGAAAAGAACACACATGCAATCATACTAGGTGGATCCATGTGTTGTTTGTTTAGAAGAACACACATGCAATGACTCTAGCTGTGGTTCATAAAAAGAACACACATGCAATGACATTGCTGGATCCATGTGTAGTTTGTGAAAAGAACAGACATGTAATCACACTAGGTGGATTCATGTGTGGTTTGTTTAGAAGAACACACATGCAGTGACTCTAGCTGTGGTTCATGAAAAGAACACACATGTAATGGCACTGGTGGATCCTTATATGGTTTGTTTAGAAGAACACATATGCAACGACACCGGTGGATCCATGTGTGGTTCATCAAAAGAACTGACATGCAATGTCCCTAGCTATGGTTAATGAAAAGAATAGACATGAAATCACACTAGGTGGATCCATGTGTGGTTTGTTTAGAAGAACACACATGCAATGACACTGGGTGTGGTTCATGAAAAGAATAGACATGCAATGACACTGGTGGATCCTTATGTGGTTTGTTTAGAAGAACACACATGCAATGACTCTAGCTGTCGTTCATGAAAATAACACAGATGCAATGACACTGGTGTATACATGTGTGGTTTGTGAAAAGAACAGACATGCAATCACACTAGGTGGATCCATGTGTGGTTTGTTTAGAAGAACACACATGCAATGACTCTAGGTATGGTTCATGAAAAGAACAGACATGCAATGACACTAGTTGATCCTTATGTGGTTTGTTTGGAGCCACATACATGCAATAAGACTGGGTGTGGTTCATGAAAAGAACAGACATGCAATGACACTGGTGGATCCATATGTGGTTCATGAAAAGAACAGACATGCAATGACACTGGTGGATGCATGTGTGGTTCATGAGAAGAACAGACATGCAATAACACTGGTGGATCCATGTGTGGTTCATGAAAAGAACATACATGCGATGACACTGGTGGATCCATATGTGGTTTGTGGAAGTAACAGACATGCAATGACTCTAGCTCTGGTTCATGAAAAGAACACACATGCAATGACACTGGTGGATCCATGTGTGGTTCATGAAAAGAACGGACATGCAATGACACTAGTGGATCCTTATGTGGTTTGTTTAGAGGAACAAACATGCAATGACACTTGGTGTGGTTCATGAAAAGAATAGACATGCAATGACACTGGTGGATCCATATATGGTTCATGAAAAGAACATACATGCAATCACACTGGGTGGATCCTTATGTGGTTTGTTTAGAGTAACAGACATGCAATGACACTGGGTGTGGTTCATGAAAAGAACAGAAATGCAATGACACTGGTGGATCCATGTGTGGTTCATGAAAAGAACACACATGGAATGACACTGGTGGATCCTTATGTGGTTCATTAAAAGAACAGACATGCAATGACACTGGTGGATCCATGTGTGGTTCATGAAAAGAACACACAAGCAATAACACTGGTGTATCCATGTGTGGTTTGTCAAAAAAACAGACGTGCAATGACACTGGTGGATCCTTATGTGGTTCATGAGAAGAACAGACATGCAATGACACTGGTGGATCCTTATGTGGTTTGTTTAGAAGAACACACATGCAATGACTCTAACTGTCCTTCATGAAAAGAACACACATGCAATGATACTGGTGTATCCATGTGTGGTTTGTGAAAAGAACAGACATGCAATCAAACTAGGTGGATCCATGTGTGGTTTGTTTAGAAGAACACACATGCAATGACTCTAGCTATGGTTAATGAAAAGAACAAACATGCAACCACACTAGGTGGATCCATGTGTAGTTTGTTTAGAAGAACACACATGCAATGACAATGGGTGTGGTTCATGAAAAGAACATACATGCAATCACACTAGTGGATCCTTATGTGGTTTGTTTAGATGAACACACATGCAATGACTCTAGCTGTCGTTCATGAAAAGAACACACATGCAATGACACTGGTGTATACATGTGTGGTTTGTGAAAACAACAGACATGCAATCACACTAGGTGGATCCATGTGTGGTTTGTTTAGAAGAACACACATGCAATGACTCTAGGTGTGGTTCATGAAAAGAAGAGACATGCAATGACACTGGTGTATCCTTATGTGGTTTGTTTAGAGGAACAAACATGCAATGACACTGGGCGTGGTTCATGAGAAGAACATACATGCAATGACACTAGTGGATCTATGTGTGGTTCATGAGAAGAACAAACATGCAATGCCACTGGTGGATGCATGTGTGGTTCATGAAAAGAATAGACATGCAATGACACAGGTGGATCCATATGTGGTTTGTGGAAGTAATCGACATGCAATGACTCTAGCTATGGTTCATGAAAAGAACACACATGCAATGACACTAGTGGATCCATGTGTGGTTCATGAAAAAAACAGAAATGCAATGACACTGGTGGATCCTTATGTCGTTTGTTTAGAGGAACAAACATGCAATGACACTAGGTGTGGTTCATGAAAAGAACAGACATGCAATGACACAGGTGGATCCATATGTGGTTCATGAAAAGAAAAGACATGCAATCACACTGGGTGGATCCTTATGTGGTTCGTTTAGAGTAACAGACATGCAATGACACTGGGCGTGGTTCATGAAAATAACAAAAATGCAATGACACTGGTGGATCCATGTGTGGTTCATGAAAAGAACACACATGCAATGACACTGGTGGATCCTTATGTGGTTTATTAAAAGAACAGACATGCAATGACACTGGTGGATCCATGTGTGGTTCATGAAAAGAACACACATGCAATGACACTGGTGTATACATGTGTGGTTTGTGAAAAGAACAGACATGCAATCACACTAGGTGGATCCATGTGTGATTTGTTTAGAAGAACACACATGCAATGACTCTAGCTGTGGTTCATGAAAAGAACACCCATGCAATGACACTGGTGGATCCATGTGTGGTTCATGAAAAGAACAAACATGCAATGACACAGGTGGATCCTTATGTGGTTTGTTTAGAGGAACATACATGCAATGACACTGGGTGTGGTTTGTGAAAATAACAGACATGCAATGACACTGGGTGTGGTTTGTGAGAATAACAGACATGCAATGACACTGGTGGGTCCATGTGTGGTTCATGAAAAGAACACACATGCAATGACACTGGTGGATCCTTATGTGGTTCATGAGAAGAACAGACATGCAATGACACTGGTGTATCCTTATGTGGTTTGCTTAGAAGAAAACACATGCAATGACTCTAGCTGTCGTTCATGAAAAGAACATACATGCAATGACACTGGTGTATCCATGTGTGCTTTGTGAAAAGAACAGACATGCAATCAAATTAGGTGGATCCATGTGTGGTTTGTTTAGAAGAACTCACATGCAGTGACTAGCTATGGTTAATGAAAAGAACACACATGCAATCACACTAGGTGGATCCATGTGTGGTTTGTTTAGAAGAAAACACATGCAATGACACTGGGAGTGGTTCATGAAAAGAACAGACATGCAATGACACTAGTGGATCCTTATGTGGTTTGTTTAGAAGAACACACATGCAATGACTCTAGCTGTCGTTCATGAAAAGAACACACATGCAATGACACTGGTGTATACATGTGTGGTTTGTGAAAAGAACAGACATGCAATCACACTAGGTGGATCCATGTGTGGTTTGTTTAGAAGAAGACACATGCAATGACTCTAGGTGTGGTTCACGAAAAGAACAGACATGCAATGACACTGGTGGATCCTTATGTGGTTTGTTTAGAGGAACATACATGCAATGACACTTGGTGTGGTTCATGAGAATAACATACATACAATGACACTGGTGGATCCATGTGTGGTTCATGTGAAGAATAGACATGCAATGACACTGGTGGATCCATGTGTGGTTCATGAAAAGAACAGAGATGCAATGACACTGGTGGTTCCATATGTGGTTTGTGGAAGTAACAGACATGCAATGACTCTAGATGTGGTTCATGAAAAGAACACACATGCAATGACACTGGTGGATCCATGTGAGGTTCATGAAAAGAACAGGCATACAATGACACTAGCGGATCCTTATGTGGTTTGTTTAGGGGAACAAACATTCAATGACACTGGGTGTGGTTCATGAAAATAACAGACATGCAATGACACTGGTGGATCCATATGTGGTTCATGAAAAGAATAAACATGCAATCACACTGGGTGGATCCTTATGTGGTTTGTTTAGAGTAACATATATGCAATGACACTGGGTGTGGTTCATGAAAAGAACAGAAATGCAATGACACTGGTGGACCCATGTGTGGTTCATGAAAAGAACACACATGCAATGACACTGGTGAATCCTTATGTGGTTCATTAAAAGAACATACATGCAATGACAATAGTGGATCCATGTGTGGTTCATGAAAAGAACATAGATGCAATGACACTGGTGTATCCATGTGTGGTTTGTGAAAAGAACAGACATGCAATCACACTAGGTAGATCCATGTGTGGTTTGTTTAGAAGAACACACATGCAATGACTCTAGCTATGGTTCATGAAAAGAACACACATGCAATGACACTGGTGTATCCATGTGTGGTTCATGAAAAGAACAGACATGCAATGACAATGGTGAATCCTTATGTGGTTTGTTTAGAGTAACAGACATGCAATGCAAGTGGGTGTGGTTCATGAAAAGAACAGACATGCAATGACACTGGTGGATCCATGTGTGGTTCATGAGAAGAACACACATGCAATGACACTCGTGGATCCTTATGTGGTTCATGAAAAGAATAGACATGCAATGACACTTATGGATCCATGTGTGGTTTGTGAAAAGAACAGACGTGCAATGACACTGGTGGATCCTTATGTGGTTCATGAGAAGAACAGACATGCAATGACACTGGTGGATCCTTATGTGGTTTGTTTAGAAAAACACAGATGCAATGACTCTAGTTGTCGTTCATGAAAAGAACACACATGCAATGACACTTGTGTATCCATGTGTGGTTTGTGAAAAGAACAGACATGCAATCAAACTAGGTGGATCCATGTGTGGTTTGTTTAGAAGAACACACATGCAATGACTCTAGCTATGGTTAATGAAAAGAACAGACATGCAATCACACTAGGTGGATCCATGTGTGGTTTGTTTAGAAGAATGACACTAGGTGTGGTTCATGAAAAGAACAGACATGCAATGACACTGGTGGATCCTTATGTGGTTTGTTTGGAAGAACACACATGCAATGACTCTATTTGTCGTTCATGAAAAGAACACACATGCAATGACACTGGTGTATACATGTGTGGTTTGTGAAAAGAACAGACATGCAATCACACTAGGTGGATCCATGTATGGTTTGTTTCGAAGAACACACATGCAATGACTATAGGTGTGGTTCATGAAAAGAATAGACATGCAATGACACTGGTGGATCCTTATGTGGTTTGTTTAGAGGAACATACATGCAATGACACTGGGTGTGGTTCATGAGAAGAACATACATGCAATGACACTGGTGGATCCATGTGTTGTTCATGATAAGAACAGACATGCAATGACACTAGTGGATCCATGTGTGGTTAATGAAAAGAACAGACATGCAATGACACTGGTGGATCCTTATGTGGTTTGTTTAGAGGAACATACATGCAATGACACTTGGTGTGGTTCATGAGAATAACATACATACAATGACACTGTGGATCCATGTGTGGTTCATGAGAAGAATAGACATGCAATGACACTGGTGGATCCATGTGTGGTTCATGAAAAGAACAGACATGCAATGACACTGGTGGTTCCATATGTGGTTTGTGGAAGTAACAAACATGCAATGACTCTAGCTGTGGTTCATGAAAAGAACACACATGCAATGACACTGGTGGATCCATGTGAGGTTCATGAAAAGAACAGGCATACAATGACACTAGCGGATCCTTATGTGGTTTGTTTAGGGGAACAAACATTCAATGACACTGGGTGTGGTTCATGAAAATAACAGACATGCAATGACACTGGTGGATCCATATGTGGTTCATGAAAAGAACAGACATGCAATCACACTAGGTGGATCCGTCTGTGGTTTGTTTAGAGTAACATATATGCAATGACACTGGGTGTGGTTCATGAAAAGAACAGAAATGCAATGACACTGGTGGACCCATGTGTGGTTCATGAAAAGAACACACATGCAATGACACTGGTGAATCCTTATGTGGTTCATTAAAAGAACATACATGCAATGACAATAGTGGATCCATGTGTGGTTCATGAAAAGAACATACATGCAATGACACTGGTGTATCCATGTGTGGTTTGTGAAAAGAACAGACATGCAATCACACTAGGTAGATCCATGTGTGGTTTGTTTAGAAGAACACACATGCAATGACTCTAGCTATGGTTCATGAAAAGAACACACATGCAATGACACTGGTGTATCCATGTGTGGTTCATGAAAAGAACAGACATGCAATGACAATGGTGAATCCTTATGTGGTTTGTTTAGAGTAACAGACATGCAATGCAACTGGCTGTGGTTCATGAAAAGAACAGACATGCAATGACACTGGTGGATCCATGTGTGGTTCATGAGAAGAACACACATGCAATGACACTCGTGGATCCTTATGTGGTTCATGAAAAGAATAGACATGCAATGACACTTGTGGATCCATGTGTGGTTTGTGAAAAGAACAGACGTGCAATGACACTGGTGGATCCTTATGTGGTTCATGAGAAGAACAAACATGCAATGACACTGGTGGATCCTTATGTGGTTTGTTTAGAAAAACACAGATGCAATGACTCTAGTTGTCGTTCATGAAAAGAACACACATGCAATGACACTTGTGTATCCATGTGTGGTTTGTGAAAAGAACAGACATGCAATCAAACTAGGTGGATCCATGTGTGGTTTGTTTAGAAGAACACACATGCAATGACTCTAGCTATGGTTAATGAAAAGAACAGACATGCAATCACACTAGGTGGATCCATGTGTGGTTTGTTTAGAAGAACACACATGCAATGACACTAGGTGTGGTTCATGAAAAGAACAGACATGCAATGACACTGGTGGATCCTTATGTGGTTTGTTTGGAAGAACACACATGCAATGACTCTATTTGTCGTTCATGAAAAGAACACACATGCAATGACACTGGTGTATACATGTGTGGTTTGTGAAAAGAAGAGACATGCAATCACACTAGGTGGATCCATGTGTGGTTTGTTTCGAAGAACACACATGCAATGACTATAGGTGTGGTTCACTAAAAGAATAGACATGCAATAACACTGGTGGATCCTTATGTGGTTTGTTTAGAGGAACATACATGCAATGACACTGGGTGTGGTTCATGAGAAGAACAGACATGCAATGACACTGGTGGATCCATGTGTTGTTCATGATAAGAACAGACATGCAATGACACTAGTGGATACATGTGTGGTTAATGAAAAGAACAGACATGCAATGACACTGGTGGATCCTTATGTGGTTTGTTTAGAGGAACATACTTGCAATGACACTTGGTGTGGTTCATGAGAATAACATACATACAATGACACTGGTGGATCCATGTGTGGTTCATGAGAAGAATAGACATGCAATGATTCTGGTGGATCCATGTGTGGTTCATGAAAACAACAGACATGCAATGACACTGGTGGTTCCATATGTGGTTTGTGGAAGTAACAGACATGCAATGACTCTAGTTGTGGTCCATGAAAATAACACCCATGCAATGACACTGGTGGATCCATGTGAGGTTCATGAAAAGAACAAGCATACAATGACACTAGCGGATCCTTATGTGGTTTGTTTAGGGGAACAAACATTCAATGACACTGGGTGTGGTTCATGAAAATAACAGACATGCAATGACAACGGTGGATCCATATGTGGTTCATGAACAGAACAGACATGCAATCACACTAGGTGGATCCATGTGTGGTTTGTTTAGAAGAACACACATGCAATGACTCTAGCTATGGTTAATGAAAAGAACAGACATGCAATCACACTAGGTGGATCCATGTGTGGTTTGTTTAGAAGAACACACATGCAATGACACTAGGTGTGGTTCATGAAAAGAACAGACATGCAATGACACTGGTGGATCCTTATGTGGTTTGTTTGGAAGAACACACATGCAATGACTCTATTTGTCGTTAATGAAAAGAACACACATGCAATGACACTGGTGTATACATGTGTGGTTTGTGAAAAGAACAGACATGCAATCACACTAGGTGGATCCATGTCTGGTTTGTTTCGAAGAACACACATGCAATGACTATAGGTGTGGTTCATGAAAAGAATAGACATGCAATGACACTGGTGGATCCTTATGTGGTTTGTTTAGAGGAACATACATGCAATGACACTGGGTGTGGTTCATGAGAAGGACATACATGCAATGACACTGGTGGATCCATGTGTTGTTCATGATAAGAACAGACATGCAATGACACTAGTGGATCCATGTGTGGTTAATGAAAAGAACAGACATGCAATGACACTGGTGGATCCTTATGTGGTTTGTGGAAGTAACAAACATGCAATGACTCTAGCTGTGGTTCATGAAAAGAACACACATGCAATGACACTGGTGGATCCATGTGAGGTTCATGAAAAGAACAGGCATACAATGACACTGGTGGATCCTTATGTGGTTTGTTTAGAGGAACAAACATTCAATGACACTGGGTGTGGTTCATGAAAATAACAGACATGCAATGACACTGGTGGATCCATATGTGGTTCATGAAAAGAACAGACATGCAATCACACTGGGTGGATCCTTATGTGGTTTGTTTAGAGTAACAGACATGCAATGACACTGGGCGTGGTTCATGAAAATAACAGAAATGCAATGACACTGGTGGATCCATGTGTGGTTCATGAAAAGAACACACATGCAATGACACTGGTGGATCCTTATGTGGTTTATTAAAAGAACAGACATGCAATGACACTGGTGGATCCATGTGTGGTTGATGAAAAGACCACACATGCAATGACACTGGTGTATACATGTGTGGTCTGTGAAAAGAACAGACATGCAATAACACTAGGTGGATCCATGTGTGATTTGTTTAGAAGAACACACATGCAATGACTCTAGCTGTGGTTCATGAAAAGAACACCCATGCAATGACACTGGTGGATCCATGTGTGGTTCATGAAAAGAACAAACATGCAATGACACAGGTGGATCCTTATGTGGTTTGTTTAGAGGAACATACATGCAATGACACTGGGTGTGGTTTGTGAAAATAACAGACATGCAATGACACTGGTGGGTCCATGTGTGGTTCATGAAAAGAACACACATGCAATGACACTGGTGGATCCTTATGTGGTTCATGAGAAGAACAGACATGCAATGACACTGGTGTATCCTTATGTGGTTTGCTTAGAAGAAAACACATGGAATGACTCTAGCTGTCGTTCATGAAAAGAACATACATGCAATGACACTGGTGTATCCATGTGTGCTTTGTGAAAAGAACAGACATGCAATCAAATTAGGTGGATCCATGTGTGGTTTGTTTAGAAGAACTCACATGCAGTGACTAGCTATGGTTAATGAAAAGAACAAACATGCAATCACACTAGGTGGATCCATGTGTGGTTTGTTTAGAAGAAAACACATGCAATGACACTGGGAGTGGTTCATGAAAAGAACAGACATGCAATGACACTGGTGGATCCTTATGTGGTTTGTTTAGAAGACAACACATGCAATGACTCTAGCTGTCGTTCATGAAAAGAACACACATGCAATGACACTGGTGTATACATGTGTGGTTTGTGAAAAGAATAGACATGCAATCACACTAGGTAGATCCATGTGTGGTTTGTTTAGAAGAAGACACATGCAATGACTCTAGGTGTGGTTCACGAAAAGAACAGACATGCAATGACAATTGGTGGATCCTTATGTGGTTTGTTTAGGGGAACATACATGCAATGACACTTGGTGTGGTTCATGAGAATAACATACATACAATGACACTGGTGGATCCATGTGTGGTTCATGAGAAGAATAGACATGCAATGACACTGGTGGATCCATGTGTGGTTCATGAAAAGAACAGACATGCAATGACACTGGTGGTTCCATATGTGGTTTGTGGAAGTAACAGACATGCAATGACTCTAGCGGTGGTTCATGAAAAGAACACACATGCAATGACACTGGTGGATCCATGTGAGGTTCATGAAAAGAACAGGCATACAATGACACTAGCGGATCCTTATGTGGTTTGTTTAGGGGAAGAAACATTCAATGACACTGGGTGTGGTTCATGAAAATAACAGACATGCAATGACACTGGTGGATCCATATGTGGTTCATGAAAAGAACAGACATGCAATCACACTGGGTGGATCCTTATGTGGTTTGTTTAGAGTAACATATATGCAATGACACTGGGTGTGGTTCATGAAAAGAACAGAAATGCAATGACACTGGTGGACCCATGTGTGGTTCATGAAAAGAACACACATGCAATGACACTGGTGGATCCTTATGTGGTTCATTAAAAGAACATACATGCAATGACAATAGTGGATCCATGTGTGGTTCATGAAAAGAACACACATGCAATGACACTGGTGGATCCATGTGTGGTTTGTGAAAAGAACAGACATGCAATCACACTAGGTGGATCCATGTGTGGTTTGTTTAGAAGAACACACATGCAATGACTCTAGATATGGTTCATGAAAAGAACACACATGCAATGACACTGTTGTATCCATGTGTGGTTCATGAAAAGAACAGACATGCAATGACAATGGTGAATCCTTATGTGGTTTGTTTAGAGTAACATACATGCAATGCAACTTGGTGTGGTTCATGAAAAGAACAGACATGCAATGACACTGGTGGATCCATGTGTGGTTCATGAGAAGAACACACATGCAATGACACTCGTGGATCCTTATGTGGTTCATGAAAAGAACATACATGCAATGACACTTGTGGATCCATGTGTGGTTTGTGAAAAGAACAGACGTGCAATGACACTGGTGGATCCTTATGTGGTTCATGAGAAGAACAGACATGCAATGACACTGGTGGATCCTTATGTGGTTTGTTTAGAAAAACACAGATGCAATGACTCTAGTTGTCGTTCATGAAAAGAACACACATGCAATTACACTTGTGTATCCATGGGTGGTTTGTGAAAAGAACAGACATGCAATCAAACTAGGTGGTTCCATGTGTGGTTTGTTTAGAACACACATGCAATGACTCTAGCTATGGTTAATGAAAAGAACAGACATGCAATCACACTAGGTGGATCCATGTGTGGTTTGTTTAGAAGAACACACATGCAATGACACTAGGTGTGGTTCATGAAAAGAACAGACATGCAATGACACTGGTGGATCCTTATGTGGTTTGTTTGGAAGAACACACATGCAACGACTCTATTTGTCGTTCATGAAAAGAACACACATGCAATGACACTGGTGTATACATGTGTGGTTTGTGAAAAGAACAGACATGCAATCGCACTAGGTGGATCCATGTGTGGTTTGTTTCGAAGAACACACATGCAATGACTCTAGGTGTGGTTCATGAAAAGAATAGACATGCAATGACACTGGTGGATCCTTATGTGGTTTGTTTAGAGGAACATACATGCAATGACACTGGGTGTGGTTCATGAGAAGAACATACATGCAATAACACTGGTGGATCCATGTGTTGTTCATCATAAGAACAGACATGCAATGACACTAGTGGATCCATTTGTGGTTAATGAAAAGAACAGACATGCAATGACACTGGTGGATCCATATGTGGTTTGTGGAAGTAACAAACATGCAATGACTCTAGCTGTGGTTCATGAAAAGAACACACATGCAATGACACTGGTGGATCCATGTGAGGTTCATGAAAAGAACAGGCATACAATGACACTGGTGGATCCTTATGTGGTTTGTTTAGAGGAACAAACATTCAATGACACTGGGTGTGGTTCACGAAAATAACAGACATGCAATGACACTGGTGGATCCATATGTGGTTCATGAAAAGAACAGACATGCAATCACACTGGGTGGATCCTTATGTGGTTTGTTTAGAGTAACAGACATGCAATGACACTGGGTGTGGTTCATGAAAATAACAGAAATGCAATGACACTGGTGGATCCATGTGTGGTTCATGAAAAGAACACACATGCAATGACACTTGTGGATCCTTATGTGGATTATTAAAAGAACAGACATGCAATGACACTGGTGGATCCATGTGTGGTTCATGAAAAGAACACACATGCAATGACACTGGTGTATACATGTGTGGTTTGTGAAAAGAACAGACATGCAATCACACTAGGTGGATCCATGTGTGGTTTGTTTAGAAGAACACACATGCAATGAATCTAGCTGTGGTTCATGAAAAGAACACACATGCAATGACACTGGTGGATCCATGTGTGGTTCATGCAAAGAACAAAAATGCAATGACACTGCTGGATCCTTATGTGGTTTGTTTAGAGGAACATACATGCAATGACACTGGGTGTGGTTTGTGAAAATAACAGACATGCAATGACACTGGTGGATCCATGTGTGGTTCATGAAAAGAACACACATGCAATGACACTGGTGGATCCTTATGTGGTTCATGAGAAGAACAGACATGCAATGACACTAGTATATACTTATGTGGTTTGCTTAGAAGAACACACATGCAATGACTCTAGCTGTCGTTCATGAAAAGAACATACATGCAATGACACTGGTGTATCCATGTGTGCTTTGTGAAAAGCACAGACATGCAACCAAATTAGGTGGATCCATGTGTGGTTTGTTTAGAAGAACTCACATGCAGTGACTCTAGCTATGGTTAATGAAAAGAACACACATGAAATCACACTAGGTGGATCCATGTGTGGTTTGTTTAGAATAACACACATGCAATGACACTGGGTGTGGTTCATGAAAAGAACAGACAAGCAATGACACTGGTGGATCCTTATGTGGTTTGTTTAGAAGAACACACATGCAATGTCTCTAGCTGTCGTTCATGAAAAGAACACACATGCAATGACACTGGTGTATACATGTGTGGTTTGTGAAAAGAACAGACATGCAATCACACTAGGTGGATCCATGTGTGGTTTGTTTAGAAGAAGACACATGCAATGACTCAAGGTGTGGTTCACGAAAAGAAGAAACATGCAATGACACTGGTGGATCCTTATGTGGTTTGTTTAGAGGAACATACATGCAATGACACTGGGTGTGGTTCATGAGAATAACATACATGCAATGACATTGGTGGATCCATGTGCGGTTCATGAGAAGAATAGACATGCAATGACACTGGTGGATCCATGTGTGGTTCATGAAAAGAACAGACATGCAATGACACTGGTGGATCCATGTGTGGTTCATGAAAAGAACACACATGCAATGACACTGGTGTATACATGTGTGGTTTGTGAAAAGAACAGACATGCAATCACACTAGGTGGATCCATGTGTGGTTTGTTTAGAAGAACACACATGCAGTGACTCTAGCTGTGGTTCATGAAAATAACACACATGCAATGACACTGGTGGATCCATGTGTGGTTCATGAAAAGAAAAGACATGCAATGACACTAGTGGATCCTTATGTGGTTTGTTTAGAGTAACAGACATGCAATGACACTGGGTGTGGTTCATGAAAAGAACAGACATGCAATGACACTAGTGGATCCATGTGTGGTTCATGAGAAGAGCACACATGCAATGACACTAGTGGATCCTTATGTGGTTCATGAAAAGAACAGACATGCAATGACACTAGTGGATCCATGTGTGGTTTGTCAAAAGAATAGACATGCAATAACACTGGTGGATCCTTATGTGGTTCATGAGAAGAATATACATGCAATGACACAGGTGGATCCTTATGTGGTTTATTTAGAAGAACACACATGCAATGCCTCTAGATGTCGTTCATCAAAAGAATACACATGCAATGACACTGGCGTATCCATGTGTGGTTTGTGAAAAGAACAGACATGCAATCAAACTAGGTGGATCCATGTGTGGTCTGTTTAGAAGAACACACATGCAATGACTCTAGGTGTGGTTCATGAAAAGAACACACATGCAATGACACTGGTGGATCCATGTGTGGTTCATGAAAAGAACAGACATGCAATGACACTGGTGGATCCTTATGTGGTTTGTTTAGAGGAACAGACATGCAATGACACTGGGTGTGGTTCATAAAAAAACAGACATGCAATGACACTGGTGGATCCATGTGTGGTTCATGAGAAGAACATACATGCAATGACACTGGTTGATCCATGTGTGGTTCATGAAAATAACTGACATGCAATGACTCTAGCCGTGGTTCATTAAAAGAACATACATGCAATCACACTAGGTGGATCCATGTGTGGTTTGTTTATAAGAACACACATGCAATGACACTGGGTGTGGTTCATGAAAAGAACAGACATGCAATGACACTGGTGGATCCTTATGTGGTTTGTTTAGAGGAACAGGCATGCAATGACACTGGGTGTGGTTCATGAAAAAAACAGACATGCAATGACACTGGTGGATCCATGTGTGGTTCATGAGAAGAACATACATGCAATGACACTAGTAGATCCATGTGTGGTTCATGAAAATAACTGACATGCAATGACTCTAGTTGTGGTTCATGAAAAGAACATACATGTAATCACACTAGGTGGATCCATGTGTGGTTTGTTTATAAGAACAGACATGCAATGACACTGGGTGTGGTTCATGAAAAGAACAGACATGCAATGACACTGGTGGATCCTTATGTGGTTTGTTTAGAAGAACACACATGCAATGACACTGGGTTTGGTTCATGAAAAGAACAGAGATGCAATGACACTGGTGCAATCACACTAGGTGGATCCATGTGTGGTTTGTTTATAAGAAGACACATGCAATGACACTCGGTGTGGTTCATGAAAAGAACAGACATGCAATGACACTGGTGGATCCTTATGTGGTTTGTTTAGAGGAACAGACATGCAATGACACTGGGTGTGGTTCATGAAAAAAACAGACATGCAATGACACTGGTGGATCCATGTGTGGTTCATGAGAAGAACATACATGCAATGACACTAGTAGATCCATGTGTGGTTCATGAAAATAACTGACATGCAATGACTCTAGTTGTGGTTCATGAAAATAACATACATGCAATCACACTAGGTGGATCCATGTGTGGTTTGTTTATAAGAACACACATGCAATGACACTGGGTGTGGTTCATGAAAAGAACAGACATGCAATGACACTGGTGGATCCTTATGTGGTTTGTTTATAAGAACACACATGCAATGACACTGGGTTTGGTTCATGAAAAGAACAGAGATGCAATGACACTGGTGCAATCACACTAGGTGGATCCATGTGTGGTTTGTTTAGAAGAACACACATGCAATGACTCTAGCTGTGGTTCATGAAAAGGACACACATGCAATGACACTGGTGGATCCATGTGTGGTTCATGAAAAGAACAGACATGCAATGACACTGGTGGATCCTTATGTGGTTTGTTTAGAGGAACATACATGCAATGACACTGGGTCTGGTTTGTGAAAAGAACAGACATGCAATGACACTGGTGGATCCATGTGTGGTTCATGAGAACAACACACATCTAATGACACTAGTGGATCCTTATGTGGTTTGTCTAGAAGAACACACATGCAATGACACTGGGTGTGGTTCATGAAAAGAACAGACATCCAATGACACTAGTGGATCCTTATGTGGTTTGTTTAGAAGAACACACATGCAATGACTCTAGCTGTGGTTCATGAAAAGAACACACATGCAATGACACTGGTGGATCCTTATGTGGTTTACTTATAAGAACACACATGCAATGACTCTAGCTGTGGTTCATGAAAAGGACACACATGCAATGACACTAGTGTATCCATGTGTGGTTGATGAGAAGAACAGACATGCAATGACATTGGGTGTGGTTCATGACAAGAACACACATGCAATGACACTAGGTGTGGTTCATGAAAAGAACAGACATGCAATGACACTGGTGGATCCTTATGTGGTTTGTTTAGAAGAACACACATGCAATGACACTAGGTGTGGTTCATGAAAAGAACAGACATGCAATGACACTAGTGGATCCTTATGTGGTTTGTTTAGAAGAACACACATGTGCATGGCACTAGCTGTGGTTCATGAAAAGAACACATATGCAATGACACTGGTGGATCCATCTGTGGTTTGTGAAAAGAACTGACATGCAATGGCACTAGGTGGATCCATGTGTGGTTTGTTTAGAGGAACAGATATGCAATGACACTGGTAGATCCTTATGTGGTTTGTTTAGAAGAACACACATGCAATGACATTGGATGTGGTCCATGAGAAGAACATACATGCAATGACACTATTGGATCCTTATGTGGTTTGTTTAGAAGAACACACATGCAATGACACTAGGTGTGGTTCATGAAAAGAATAGACATGCAATGACACTGGTCGATCCTTATGTGGTTTGTTTAGAAGAACACACATGCAATGACTCTAGCTGTCGTTCATGAAAATAATACACTTGCAATGACACTGGCATATCCATGTGTGGTTTGTGAAAAGAACAGACATGCAATCAAACTAGGTGGATCCATGTGTGGTTTGTTTAGAAGAACACACATGCAATGACTCTAGGTGTGGTTCATGAAAAGAACACACATGCAATGATACTGGTGGATCCATGTGTGGTTCATGAAAAGAGCAGACATGCAATGACACTTGTGGATCCTTATGTGGTTTGTTTAGAGGAACAGACATGCAATGACACTGGGTGTGGTTCATGAAAAAAACAGACATGCAATGACACTGGTGGATCCATGTGTGGTTCATGAGAAGAACATACATGCAATAACACTGGTAGATCCCTGTGTGGTTCATGAAAATAACTGACGTGCAATGACTCTAGCTGTGGTTCATGAAAAGAACATACATGCAATCACACTAGGTGGATCCACGTGTCGTTTGTTTATAAGAACACACATGCAATGACACTGGGTGTGGTTCATGAAAAGAACAGACATGCAATGACACTGGTGGATCCTTATGTGGTTTGTTTAGAGGAACAAACATGCAATGACACTAGGTGAGGTTCATGAAAAAAACAGACATGCAATGACACTTTTGGATCCATGTGTGGTTCATGAGAAGAACATACATGCAATGACACTGGTAGATCCATGTGTGGTTCATGAAAATAACTGAGATGCAATGACTCTAGCCGTGGTTCATGAAAAGAACATACATGCAATCACACTAGGTGGATCCATGTGTGGTTTGTTTATAAGAACACACATGCAATGACACTGGGTGTGGTTCATGAAAAGAACAGACATGCAATGACACTGGTGGATCCTTGTGTGGTTTGTTTAGAAGAACACACATGCAATGACACTGGGTTTGGTTCATGAAAGAACAGAGATGCAATGACACTGGTGCAATCACACTAGGTGGATCCATGTGTGGTTTGTTTAGAAGAACACATCATTGGGGTTTTACGAAAATAACACATGCAATGATGCCACTCTAGCATGTGGTGTCCAACCATGTCTAGGAACCCTAGCAGCATGCTAGGATTCACCTGCAGCATGCATTCTACCACCAGCTTGAATGATGTTGCATCACCACACCCACTTGGATGTGTGTGACTGTATTAGAATGCATCATTGTGGTTTTAGGAAAATAACACATGCAATGATGTCACTCTAGCATGTGGTGTCCAACCATGTCCAGGAACCCTAGTAGCATGCTGGGATTTAACTACAGCATGCATTCTACCACCAGCTTGAAAGATGCTGCATCACGATACCCACTTGGATGTGTGTTCTTTTCATAAAACACATGGATCCACTAGATGTCATTGCATGTGTGTTCTATTCCAAAACCAGATGGATCCACTAGATTTCATTGCATGCGTGTTCTTTTCATAAACCACATGGATCCACTAGAATTCATTACATGTATGTTCTATTCCTAAACTACATGGATCCACTAGATGGCATTGGATGTGTGTGTATTAGTGTGCATCATTGTGATTTTGAAAAATAACATATGCAATGATGCCACTATAGCATGTGTGTTCTTCTCCTAAACCACATGGATCCACTAGAGTTCATTGGATATGTGTTCTTTTCATAAACCACATGGACCCACTAGAGTTCACTGCATGTGTGTTCTTTTCATAAAACACATGGATACAATAGAGTCATTGCATTTGTGTTCTTTTCACAAACCACATGGATCCACTAGAGTCATTGCATGTGTGTTCTTTTCATAAACCACATGGATCCACTAGAGTTCATTGCATGTGTGTTCTTTTTATAAACCACACAGATCCACTAGATGTCATTGGATGTGTGTGTGTGTATCAGTGTGCATCATTGTGGATTGAGGAAAAGAACACATGCAATGATGCCAGTCCAGCATATGGTGTCCAACCATGTCCAGGAACCCTAGCAGCATGCTAGGATTCACCTGTAGCATGCATTCTACCACCAACTTAAAAGATGTTGCATCACCACACCCACTTGAATGTGTGTGTATCAGTGTGCACCATTGTGGTTTTAGGAAAGAACATATGCAATGATGCCACTACAGCATGTGTGTTCTTTTCATAAACCACATGGATCCACTAGATGTCAATGCATGTGCGTTCCATTCCTAAATCACATGGATCCACTAGATGTCATTGCATGTGTGTTCTTTTCATAAATCACATGGATCCACTAGAGTTCAATGGATGTGTCTTATTTTCATAAACCACATGGATCCACTAGATCTCATTGCATGTGTGTTCTTTTCATAAACCACATGGATCCACTAGATTAATTGCATGTGTTTTCTTTTCATAAACCACATGGATCCACTAGATGTCATTGCATGTGTGTTCTTTTCATAAACTACATGGATCCACTAGAGTTCATTGCATGTGTGTTCTATTCCTAAACCACATGGATCCACTAGATGTCATAGGATTTGTGTGTGTGTATCAGTGTGCATCATTGTGGTTTTGGAAAATAAGATATGCAATGATGCCACTACAACATGTGTGTTCTTTTCCTAAACCACATGGATCCACTAGAGTTCATTGGATGTGTGTTCTTTTCATAAACAACATGGATCCACTAGAGTTCATTGCATGTGTGTTCTTTTGATAAAACACATGGATCTACTAGAGTCATTGCATGTGTGTGTTTTTTCATAAACCACATGGATCCACTAGAGTCATTGCATGTGTGTACTTTTCAAAAACCACATGGATCCACTAGAGTTCATTGCATGTGCGTTCTTTTCATAAACCAGATTGTAGCACCCCGATAAAACCACTACTAGGAAATCGCTTGTTGTTTTTTATTTATTTGTGCATCATCATGACCGCATGCTCATGTCATCATGCCACAGTGCATTTGAGCATCGTCATCATCATGCATATGTTTGTCTAAAACTATTTTCTAAAATTCTATCTTTGTTTTCTAAATATCCCTAGTCTTTATTTCAAATCAAAATCCTGATCTATTTCAGATCTTTGGTTTATCTAAAAACTATTTGCAAACGTCATTTAAAATAAAATAAATAAAAATGTTTTATCCGGGGAGGCAGTCCAGCCGGTCAGGCTAGAGGCCCAACTGGCCAAACCGCCTACCACCTATCCCAAAAGAAACCCTAATCCCTACCTGCCCCAAACCCTAGCTAACCAACATCCCACCCCGATGCCAGCCACACCCAATCACACCCTATCGCACCACCCCAGCTGCACACAACACACACACACACATCGACACGCTTCGCACGCGTCATGCGACGCCAGCGAAACCCATCTAACGTCGCTCCCCAGCCCCACCTACCCCAGCTCGAACCAGTCCCCATCGCCCAGCCTCGATCCCCACCCCGCGCGGTCAACCACCGCCAGGCCCGATCCCTAGATCCCACAGCCCAGCCCCACCTCCTCGCTTCCTCGCTTCGCCGCCCTTCCCTCTGGTCCGTGAGCATGCAGCCACCGCCAAGCCGCCAGACCTTGATCCTCCTCGCACCGCCCTCGTCCTCGCCCGTGACCCTCGCCGGCCATCGTCGACCCCGTCGCGGATCCTCCCTGCGCGAGCGCAGCCGCGACGCCCAGCTTCCGCCCTGGCCGCCCTCGTCGTGCGAGACCGCCTCCGCTCGACCCTGCGCCGCCGGCTCACCAGGAGCCCTCCCGACGGCTGCCGCGCGGTCCCGCTTTCGCCGGCAACCGCCGCCTCCTCCACCTCCCCGCGGGCTCCCTCCTCTCTTCCCCGAGGCTGCTCCGCCTACACCCCATCCTCTGGTCACCGCCACGTGCGGGAACCCCATGCTCGGGCCTCCACCGCTGGCCCTCTCTCCGTCGCCGGCGAGCGCCTTTCTGCCCGCGAGCTCCTACATCTGTCATTGTCACCTCGCTCCTCTTCCGCAGACGCCACCAATGGGCGCCCTTCCACCGGCCCCTTACCGCCCATCGTCACTGCCACCGCGTTCCCTGGCAGCTCTGACCGCCCTATGCTCTCTGTGTGCACGCTTGGTGTCGACGAGTCCCGGGTGCTCTTGTTGCACACCAGTCTAGGTGCTATAATTTTTCGGTGCCATGTTGTTCTTGTTTGTGCCCTCTAGATCCTCTTCATCCTAGGGGTGGCTTTGTATCCGTCAAGAACTCCGCGTGGTTCCCAAAATACGAGCGTGCCTTCGCCAAGATCTTCTACTGACCAAGGAGAAAACCGGACCGAACATGGTGTCCCCCAAGACCACCTGTACCCAAGGGGTTTCGAGAAGACACGCAAGCTCTACTGCACGGACCGCGAAGACCTCGACGCCCAAAACCAAGATCTCCGTCCGCCCGCGTGAATAGTGAAACACCAAGATCTTCGGCTCGAACCCGAAGACCCTGATCCCGAGGATCCGAAGACCGAACCCCATCGAACCCCAAGACCATCGGTGTCAAACCCTAATGTGATCCCCTAGCCGAGACCTCTATTTTTATACTATATGATATCTATCTTGTTGCATATTAAATTGTTCATGTCGCATACATATATTGTGGTTTGGGGGCATTATGCCGATTCACCTAATAATTAAATATGGAGACTATATATGGGCTATTCTAGTCTTATTTCTCCTCCATTTAAATTTGTGTAGCAAACTAATGCCATGTTTTGCCTTGTTAATACAACAATTAAATTTGCGGGGTAGCAAAACAACATGAACATATTAATTAATTATCGGGACCACGGTTCTGCTTAATATTGCCTAATTGCATCGCGTTTTTGCCATGTCATGCACCATACCTGCATCATGCCTGATCTTCTATCATAGTATTAAATAGTGCATCCGGTGTTTCTTCTAGTGTGTCGCTTCTTCACGGATTAGGATGATGGGTTGATGCGAGTGTCGAGCCGATCTCCGGTGAATCTTCGATAGTTTTTCCCAGGCGAGCATCCTCCCCCTTTCTACCTATTTTGCCATTATAGTCTTTACTTCCTCCTATTGATCTATTGCTATCCTTGTTGCGATGCTTTAGTTTCCGTGCACCATTAATATTCCATGCAGCCTCTATATTGCCTTAGGCACATCCTATTGCTTGTTGTTTAATAGATAGTCGGCCGTGCGAGTCGTAGTTGCTTGCTGATGTGTGTCTTCGCGTCATTGTCGTTCCATCGTTGACGGCAAGTTGGCACATGATAAATGGTGGAGATGCTTAATGGTGGAGATGCTTAATGGTGGAGATGATCATGACTTTAAATACAACTTGATTAATTGCTGGGAATACATATAACTAATATAGAGGCATCGGTGGGCAATAGAAAATATTTGGTTTTTAACCGCTCACTTGTGTCCCGTATGCCCTGAGTACTTGATACCTGTTCATTGACTATCGCACAATCCACATGTGGGACCATGAATCCCCTTAGCCAGAGTTTGATTCATTTCTTATTTCTTGGGGCCACAAACTAGTTTGGGGCTTTATTACTATTCTGTACTTATGCCATGCCTTACTGCTTTATTTATAATTGCGCGTGGCGCGCCTATACTATTTAGGAACCTCATGCCACGTTTCTGCTGTATCGACAAGCCCAGTCACACTTTCGGGTTCCCAATCGTTTACAGTCATCGCCACACACCCTGGGTCCATCGCGGAGCCGGCCGACTTCGTAGCGGGTAGCTTATTGGGGGTGGCCCCCTGAAATATTTTATGAATCTTGTGATTGCTTTGTCGTGAAAGCCTCGTTGGGTTTTTATTTGGTTTTTCCGAGGTTGATCGTGCGTGTGTTGCTATTTGTGTACCCCTGCAGGGTAAGTCTTTCTGAAAGCCGTGTCCGCGGTTATGGATGACTTGGAGCATAGTATCTCGATCATAGACAAACATAACTAAAGTAGTGCTATAAATTTGACTTAATATGTGACTAGTAATCAGCTTCACTACAATGGAATGGATAATAAAAGTGTCAACAACTGGTGGAACTGGGGTGTATCATGTCATGTTATAACTGCCTAGTAAGTATCACGACTCCAATGGAATGAAATAAAAGTGCCAACAACTGCTGGGTTTTGGGATGTCACATGCTAATTGTATCTGACTAGTAAGTACTGCAACTACAACTGAATGGTTAACTAAAATTGCCCACTACTTATGCTATCAGGATGGCTCATGCTATCTATATCTGACTAGTAAGTGCTTCAACTATAATGGAATGAATAAAACTGCCAACTGTGTGAGTTCCTCGGTTTGACTTCCTCGTTTGGTCTCGAGGAGGAAAACCAGGATGGGTATGATTGGTGTTAGTATAAGGTTGGTTCCGAATAGGTTTTTCTTAACTCTCTCTAATAGCCGACAGTTTATCGAGTCTCTATAGGTTGTTTAGTGCATGCTTCGCTGCCGCTTCAGTCCACCATACCTATGTAGGCGAGAGCCGCCGAATTCTAGCCTCGCCGTGTACTGGCCTCAGTACTGACCGCTCCCTTTTTCCTTTGCCCTTTGTCAGCACCCCTTTTGTTTTAGCAAGTATGATATCGACGTCGTTAGCAGGGTTACCCTTCCGGCTTGGCGTAGGCAGGGTTATGGACGCCATTGGTTATTCTTCAGGGCTCTTAGCCCCATTTGCATCTTATCTGTACTCGGATGTTGTATCGTTTTCAAGGTGATTTGGATCTTTCTATTGTATATCGATATTCTTGACTCATGGAGTCGTTGTTGTATATATATGTTCTGTGGGTTCCATCATGGACTTTTGTGTAATGTAATTACTTCGTTTTCCACCCGCACGCAAGTGCCTGGTGGGCATCTTTGAATCGTTTCTATGTGGGTTTGGCGGAAATCACTAAAACTTGCATAGGGCTGATTCGAGGGTGTTACAAAGTGGTATCAGACCTCAGTAGTTGCGATACCCCACTCGTCCAGCCTGTAGGATAACCTAGCTAATGGTCGATGTAGAGTGTCAAAACTATTTTGTAAAATCGGTTGTCTAGATCTGATTAGGTCTGCTTTTACTCCTTACCTTTATGCTCTTCTCCTCTTACCTTTGCGTGTTTTGAATCTGCTCTCTTAACTTTTCTTCGAGTCTAGGATTTCTCGTGGTTGGGTTTCCGTCGTACCTTCAGGGTTTCGCTTCCTCCCTTTTATAACGATGGAGCTACAATCATCAATCTGCATCTCGTTCGTTGTACCTTTCATCTAATCTTTTTGGTCTGTGTACTCTTTATCGGTATCTGCACCTTGACGGATATCCGTATCGTTGATAAACATATGAGAAGGATGAGCATTGGTGAAGTTGGAGTATACCTTGAACATGTGTTGTTCATGCCAATGGAACCATCACGAAATCTAATCATTGTGTCTTTTCATACGATTTTCTTTGTATCTTCCGATGTTTCCTTCTCAACGGCATCATCTACGCCAGATCCGATGAAGAGCCTACATCACTCCTTTGTTTCCGAACGTTGCTTGTGAAGATTTTCAGTCTGAATTTCGAGAGTTGGTTGCATGATTCTTCTATTCATGTATAGAGTAATGCTTCGAGTGCGGGATGGACAGATCACCCTGCCCGACTCTTACTGTTCACTCTTGTACATCGAAATGGTGGATCAATGTGACTTTTACTCCTTTCGTAGAAGTTAGAGGTGACCTTACCTTTTAGGACCTTTAACTTACTCCTTCGTTATCCGGAGCGTTCTCTCGACAGACATGAACAACGACCCCTTGTTGGTGGTGTTGCTGATTTCAAGATGGATCAGGTATCTTTGTTAGTGGTGTCGCGAGGATCTACACGAAGAGAGAAGATTCCGATCATCGTCCTTCTTCCCCATACCATGAGGCGGATCTCAAGGGCGAGATCCATTGTTAGTGGTGTCGAATTGTAGCACCCCGGTAAAACCACTACTAGAAAATCGCTTGTTGTTTTTTATTTTTTTGTGCATCATCATGACCGCATGCTCATGTCATCATGCCACATTGCATTTGAGCATCGTCATCATCATGCATATGTTTGTCTAAAACTATTTTCTAAAATTCTATCTTTGTTTTCTAAATATCCCCAGTCTTTATTTCAAATCAAAATCCCGATCTATTTCAGATCTTTGGTTTGTCTAAAAACTATTTGCAAACGTCATTTAAAATAAATAAATAAAAATGTTTTATCTGGGGAGGCAGTCCAGCCGGTCAGGCTAGAGGCCCAACTGGCCAAACCGCCTACCACCCAGCCCAAAAGAAATCCTAATCCCTACCTGCCCCAAACCCTAGCTAACCAACACCCCACCCCGATGCCAGCCACACCCAATCACACCCTGTCGCCACCACCCCAGCTGCGCGCAACACACAAACACACACACACACATCGACACGCTTCGCACACGTCATGCAACGCCAGCGAAACCCATCTCACGTCGCTCCCCAGCCCCACCTACCCCAGCTTGAACCAGTCCCCATCGCCCAGCCTTGATCCCCACCATGCGTGGTCAACCACCGCCAGGCCTGATCCCCAGATCCCGCAGCCTGGCCCCACCTCCTCGCTTCCTCGTGTCGCTGCCCGCCCCTCTGGTTTGCGAGCATGCAGCCACCTCCAAGCCACCCGACCCTGCTCCTCCTCACACCGCCCTCGTCTTCGTCTGTGACCCTCGCCAGCCACCGTCGACCCTGTCGCAGATCCTCCCTGCGCGAGTACAGCCGCGACGCCCAGCTTCCGCCCTGGCCGCCCTCGTCGCGCGAGGCCGCCTCCACTCTACCCCAGGTCGCTGGCTCACCAGGAGCCCTCCCGATGGCCGCCACGCGGTCCCGCTTTCACCGGCAACAGCCGCCTCTTCCACCTCCTCGTGGGCTCCCTCCTCTCTTTCCCGAGGCTGCTCCGCCTACACCCTGTCCTCTGGCCGCCGCCACGCGCGGGAACCCCAAGCTCGGGCCGCCACCGCTAGCCCTCTCTCCATCATCGACGAGCGCCTTTCCGCCCACGAGTTCCTACATATGTCGCAGTCGCCTCGCTCTGCTTCCGCAGATGCCACCGACGGGCGCCCTTCCGCCGGCCTCTTGCCACCCATCGTCGTCGCCACCGCGGGCCCTAGCAGCTCTGGCCGCCCTATGCTCTATGTGTGCATGCTTGGTGCCGACGAGTCCCTGGTGCTCTTGTTGTGCACCAGTCTAGGTGCTATAATTTTTCGGTGCCATGTTGTTCTTGTCTGTGCCCTCTAGATCCTCTTCATCCTAGGGGTGGCTCCGTATCCGTCAAGAACTCTGCATGGTTCCCAAAATACAAGCGTGCCTTCACCAAGATCTTCTGCTGACCAAGGAGAAAACCGGATCGAACACGGTGTCCCCCAAGACCACCTATACCCAAGGGGTTTCGAGAAGACACGCAAGCACTGCTGCACGGACCGCGAAGACCTTGATGCCCAAAACCAAGATCTCCGTCCGCTCGCGTGAATAGTGAAACGCCAAGATCTTCGGCTCAGACCTGAAGACCCCGATCCCGAGGATCCGAAGACCGAACCCGAACCCCGTCAAACCCCAAGACCATCGGTGTCAAACCCTAATGTGATCCCCTATCCGAGACCTCTATTTTTATACTATATGATATCTATCTTGTTGCATATTAAATTGTTCATGTCGCATACATATCTTGTGGTTTGGGGGCATTATGCCGATTCACCTAATAATTAAATATGGAGACTATATGTGGGCTATTCTAGTCTTATATCGCCTCCATTTAAATTTGTCTAGCAAACTGATGCCATGTTTTGCCTTGTTAATACAACATTTAAATTTGCAGGGTAGCAAAACAACATGAACGTCTTAGTTAATTATCGGGACCCTGGTTCTGCTTAATATTGTCTAATTGCATCGCGTTTTTGCCATGTCATGCACCATACCTACATCATGCACGATCTTCTGTCGTAGTATTAAATAGTGCATCCGATGTTTCTTCTAGTGTTTCGCTTCTTCACGGATTAGGCCGATGGGTTGATGCGAGTGTCGACCCGATCTCCGGTGAATCTTCGACATGTGTGTTCTTTTTATAAACCACATGGATCCACTAGAGTCATTGCATGTGTGTTCTTTTCATAAACCACATGGATCCACTAGAGTAATTGCATGTGTGTTATTTTAATAAACCACATGGATCCACTAGATTTTATTGCATATGTGTTCTTTTCATAAAGCACATGGATCCACTACAGGCATTGGATGTGTGTGTATCAGTGTGCATCATTGTGGTTTTGGAAAAGAACACATGCAATGGTGCCACTCTAGCATGTGGTTTCTTCTCATAAACCACATGGATCCACTAGAGTTCATTGCATGTATGTTCTTTTCCTAAACCACATGAATCCACTAGATGTCATTGCATGTGTGTTCTTTTCATAAACCACATGGATCCACTAGAGTTCATTGCATTTCTGTTCTTTTCCTAAACCACACGGATCCACTAGATGCCATTGCATGTGTGTTCTTCTCATAAACCACATGGATCCACTAGAGTTCATTGCATGTGTTTTCTTTTCATAAACCACATGGATCCACTAGATGTCATTTCATGTGTGTTCTATTCCTAAACCACATGGATCCACTAGATATCATTGCATGTGTGTTCTTTTTATAAACCACATGGATCCACGAGAGTTCATTGCATGTGTGTTCTATTCCTAAACCACATGGATCCACTAGATGTCATTGGATGTGTGTGTATTAGTGTGCATCATTGTGGTTTTGGAAAAGAACATATGTAATGATGGCACTACAACATGTGTGTTCTTTTCCTAAACCACATGGATCCACTAGATGCCATTGCATGTGTCTTCTTTTAATAAACCACATGGATACACTAGAGTTCATTTCATGTGTGTTCTTTTCATAAAATACATGGATCCACTAGACTCGTTGCATGTGTGTTCTTTTGATAAACCACAAGGATCCACTAGAGTCATTGCATGTGTGTTCTTTTCATAAACCACATGGATCCACTAGAGTTCATTGCATGTGTGTTCTTTTCATAAACCACATGGATGCACTCAAGTTCATTGGATGTGTGTTCTTTTCATAAACCACATGGATCCACTAGAGTTCATTGCATGTTGGTTCTTTTCATAAACCACATGGATCCACTAGAGTTCATTGCATGTTGGTTCTTTTCATAAACCACATGGATCCATGAGATTAATTGCATGTGTGTTCTTTTCATAAACCACATGGATCCACTAGATTTAATTGCATGTGTGTTCTTTTCATAAACCACATGGATCCACTAGAGTCATTGGATGTGTGTGTTTATCAGTGTGCATCATTGTGGTTTTGGAAAATAACACATGCAATGATGCCACTCCAGCATGTGGTTCCTTCTCATAAACCACATGGATCCACTAGAGTTCATTGATGTGTGTTCTTTTCCTAAACTACATGGATCCACTAGATTTCATTGCATATCTGTTCTTTTCATAAACCACATGGATCCACTAGAGTTCATTGCATGTGTGTTCTTTTCCTAAACCACATGGATCCACTAGATGCCATTGCATGTGTGTCCTTCTCATAAACCGGATGGATCCACTAGAGTTCATTGCATGTGTATTCTTTTCATAAACCACATGGATCCACTAGATGTTATTGCATGTTTTTCTATTCCTAAACCACATGGATGCATTAGACGTCATTGAATGTGTGTTCTTTTCATAAACCACATGGATCCACTAGAGTTCATTGCATGTGTGTTCTATTCCTAAACCACATGGATCCACTAGATGTCATTGGATATGTGTGTGTATCGGTGTGCATCATTGTGGTTTTGGAAAAGAACATATGCAATGATGCCACTACAGCATGTGTCTTCTTTTCCTAAACCACATGGATCCACTAGATTTCATTGCATGTGTGTTATTTTCAAAAACCACATGGATCAACTAGAGTTCATTGGATGTGTGTTCTTTTCATAAACCACATGGATCCACTAGAGTTCATTGCATGTGTGTTCTTTTCATAAACCACATTGATCTAGTAGAGTTCATTGCATGTGTGTTCTTTTCATAAACCACATGGATCCACTAGAGTCATTACATGTGTGTTCTTTTCATAAACCACATCGATCCACTAGAGTTCATTGCATGTGTGTTCTTTTCATACACCACATGGATCCACTAGATGTCATTGGATGTGTGTGTGTGTGTATTAATGTGCATCATTGTGGTTTTAGGAAAAGAACACATGCAATGAGGTCACTCCAGCATGTGGTGTCCAACCATGTCTAGGAACCCTAGAAACAGGTTGGGATTCACTTGCAGCATGCAGTCTACCACCAGATTGTAAGATGTTGCATCATCACACCTCATTGTATGTGTGTGTATCAGTGTGCATCATTGTGGTTTTGGAAAAGAACATATGCAATGATGGCACTACAGCATGTGTGTTCTTTTCCTAAACCACTCGGATCCACTAGATGTCATTGCATGTGTGTTCTATTCCTAAACCACGTGGATCCACTAGATGTCATTGCATGTGTGTTCATTTCGTAAACCACATGGATCCACTAGAGTTCATTGCATTTGTGTTATATTCCTAAACCACATGGATCCACTAGATGTCATTAGATGTGTCTGTGTATTAGTGTGCATCAATGGGGTTTTGGTAAAGAACATATGCAATGATGCCACTACAACATGTGTGTTCTTTTCATAAACCACATGGACCCACTAGAATTCATTGGATGTGTGTTCTTTTCGTAAACCACATGGATCCACTAGAGTCCATTGCATGTGTGTTCTTTTCATAAACCACATGGATCCACTAGAGTAATTGCATGCGTGTTCTTTTCATAAACCACATGGATCCACTAGATGCCATTGCATGTGTGTACTTTTCATAAACCACATGGATCCACTAGAGTCATTGGATGTGTGTGTATCAGTGTGCATCATTGTGGTTTTGGAAAAGAACACATGCAATGATGCCACTCCAGCATGTGGTTTCTTCTCATAAACCACATGGATCCACTAGAGTTCATTGCATGTGTGTTCTTTTCTTAAACCACATGGATCCACTAGATGTCATTGCATGTGTCTTCTTTTCCTAAACCACATGGATCCACTAGATACCATTGCATGTGTGTTCTTCTCATAAACCACATGGATCCACTAATGGTGTTCGTTAGATTGAGTCTTCTAGAAGGCATGCCCCAACACACTTGTTCTGCATGACAATTGTTACATACTGTTCAATCGTGGCGCTTGGACGATTAGGATGGTTCTTCGTAAGAGCAATCCGCGAGTAGGCTATTCTGCAACATGATTGGCCACACTTATTGTCCACTTGCTCTAGACAAACTGGCAACACCGCGCGCTCCCCTTTTTTCCAGTGTCACGTCTTCCTTAGGCCACCTGCCAGTGTCACGTCCCCTTTACTTCTCTTCCTCCTCATACTTCTCTTCCTTCCCCTCGAAGCGACTGTCCCCACTTCTCTCCCATCCTACCATAGCCGCAAGCCGACGACGCCTCCAGCGATCTCTGCCGCAGCCATCCTAGTCCCCCACCCCCCCCCCCTTTCGCCATGGGTTCAAGGGGAGATGATGAGGGTACGCATCGTGACGACAGGGACGGTGATTTCGATGAGAGTCGTCTCATCTCTAACATATGTGGACATTAATCTATTTTGGGCTAGATCTACTCTAATTACTCATGCACGTATGATGTGTTAGGCCAACCAAACGTTGTACAACTCCGACTATCACAGTTTAGCGGAGGAAGACAGTCCTCCGCTATGTCAACATGGATATGTGCCCGCTAAATTTGTAGCGTTCGAAGGATGAAATATAGGCAGGAGATTTTTAGGGTGTCAAGGACATGGTGCAATGTTGCCATGCAGAAGTTGCGGTGTTGTCAAATGGGTAGATCCAGAGTGGCCCAAATCGATGTAGAAAACACTGGACAAACTATGGGATATGACTGTTGAGTTGAAAGAATCCATAGTCAACTCACTTCTTGAGAGTGCTGAGATGAAGTTATTTGACCATGTTGACACAACCAAGCTTAACCAAGATCTTAGGAGGGTGCAAGACAAGGTTAGCAAAGTCGAGAAGGACAGGGACGTGGCGTTGTCCCTAAAGGCTAAAGCGGAGCAAGAACTGACTCAATCAAAGAATGAACTTCACCAGGCCAAAGTTCTGCAGTTAACAACTACGGGTATTGACAAGTGCATGAGGATAAATGTACAGAAACAATTGAAGTTGTACAAGGAAGATGCTAAAAGAACGGAGCAGACGATTCGATCCTTGCTCTCGCAGGAAGATGCGCATCGGGATAAGATTAGGAAGATCAAGGAGATGTGTGATAACTAGTTCTATTTAGCTTGATCTCCGTACTTTTTTAAGTTGTAATAGTAGTACCTGTTGACCTAGCAGTCTGAACTAGTGGTCTTGGAGTCCTGGGAGAAAAACATTGGTCACCCATTAATCTGTCTTAGCCCTCCATTACTTCATTTTGTCTGATGATGGTGATATTATGACTTTGGTGGTTTGTTTAAACGTAATCTACGTAGATTGTGCCGCATGCAAATGGCACAGCCACAATTTATAAAGTGGAAGCACGTAGACCCTGTTACTGGAGATCCGCTAGCTTCGCCAGACAGGCTCAAGATTAGGCCAGAAAGTGGTGCTGATTTCCTCATTATCTGGGCATTATCGGTTGCCACTACTGTTTATGTTGCCATGTCATTGTGTAGCTGCTGAAATAAGTTGCTGCTTCGTGGAGTGTAGGAGCTTAAATAATTTATTTCTGTACCACTAACATTCCATCAAATTTGGAGACCTCCTACCCCTCAGCAATCGTGGAACCAGTCCTGTGTGTTTTCAGATAATAGTGACACAATCACAATTTCGGATTCAACTAGTGAGTCGGCCATTTCCAAACCTCAAGTCGCGGTACATTTTGCTCCGAGAAGATGGGTAGATTGTTTCGCCCGACAAGTTCCACGCACAGAGCTCCAGAATTTAACCAAATTACATATATAGGTTCAAGTTCAACACATTATTATGCATCTTCATTGCCAGCAGCCTTCTTCTCCTGCCTGGGTGCCAAGCCTTCACGTCCACTGGCTTCTTCATTTCCTGTCTTCTTCCTCTTCCTCGGTGCCAATTTTCTTAGCTTCATGTACTCTGCATCGCCGAGACAATCAGCACCAGAATCGTGTCCAGCATCATCACTCCACTTGTTTTTATTTTCTTTTGGAGCAAAATGACTGACACTACAGTCATGTTTCTAACCTTGCGGCGCTTCCTGCCAAAGAAACAGGACTGTTGCATAACTGTCTAATATCTAAAGAGTAAACAAAACAAAAATTACAATTCAGCACAAACATGTGAACTCCAAGGGACTTTTGCTTACCAGGAGCTAACTGGGTTCGAGCGACCATCCTATCCAAGAATAGCAGGGCGACTCCCAGTTGCACCAGCTTCCACATCCAGTACATCACAATTCAGTGTAAACATGCAAGCCGAAGCATACCTTTTCATCAACCCAATTAGCTTACTGTCACACGTTAGAGGAACCATGATGCCTCGTTCATCCATGAAGATGAACTTTGTAGTCTTCTTCGGCCCTATTTCAGCATGTTTATGCAGAGCATCAACCATAGCATGGATAGTGCAGATCTGCATAGGAGCTTCTTCCATCGTGAGATAATGGTGTCCAGACCACTTGCCCTTCACCCCTTCTGATTTAGATTCGTAGCTCAAGAGGTCTACCATAACCAGGTAAGGGTGGTCCGTGGAGATCCCACTTGACAGAAAACTATGAACAAAAATGTTTGTCAGCGTTGGGATAGCTAAACAAATCTAGGTTCAATTGCGGGATAGCAGTTATAGTTAGTGCGAATAGCAAAGAGAAGAGTATCTCACCCGCATGTAGCCAAAACTTCTTCCTCCTTGGTAGTAGGATCTGCCATCCATCGTGCTGCTCAGCTCATCGGTGGCGGAGGCGGGCTAGAGCCTCGCAATAGCGGCTATGGCATGTGGAATTGGAGCTCGGGATCAAAGAATGGGCTCAACAACTTGGTGCCAGAAGTCAAATGTCTGAAGGGATCGTTCTGCTTGGCGGGTGGAATTTGACGCTGTCGGTGCTAGGGGAAAGCAGGGAGTGGATTTGTGAAATTGGTCAACGCACCAAGCCCCTTAGTTCCTCGATTTGCCTAAGAGGTTGCCGCGTTGGCGCTCGTATCACGGACAGATCAACGACATGTGGGTCCCAACCGTCTACTTCATGGGGCAGTTTAACAGAATGTTTCAATTTGGTAGGGGTGAGATGAGTTTGCCTCGAAATGGCCCCTCTCAATAGTTGGCAACCCAACTTTGTGAAATGCTACAATTACAGGCAACTTGGGTACCGTGATGCACTCACCTAGGAACTTTCGGGCCGCAAACCAACAAGCCCCAACCTCTAGACCATGAACTTCGACGGATCCAAACGCAAGGAAGGAGCTGGCACAGGCATCATTTTGACGTCTCCTCAAGGTGACAAAATGCGATACATCCTTCGAATGAAGTTACGCGCGTCCAACAACGAGGCGGAGTATGAGGCACTGATCCACGGGATGCGGATTGCCAAGGCCTATGGCGCCACGCCGCTCATTATCCACGGCGACTCCAACCTCGTGGTCCAACAAACCATGAACATGTGCGACGGTCTGAGCAACAACATGGTTGCGTACCGCAACCTCTACAACACACTCGAATGAGACTTTGATGGCCACGGACTATGGCATGTAGGTCACAAAAGCAACGAGGAGGCCGAAATGCTCGCCAACATAGGCTCCACCTGCGCCCCAGTACCACCAGCGTATTCCTCGAGCAAATCTGCGAGTGCTCCATCAAGCTGAAGACTCTTGCAGGACCATCCGGCGCAACAATGGACTCGGGGGCTACGCCACCCAAAGAAGCCAAAAGATCTGGTGATGCAGAACAAGGGTCTGCACCTGAAGGTCCCATGGAGTTCATGCTCACCAAGTCGTCCTAGATGCAGCCAAACATCACATACTTGCTCACCAAAAGGCTGCCAGATGACCCAACAGATGTGCGACACATAGCGCAATGCTCCAAGGCTTTCACCATCATCAACGACGAGCTATACAAATGTAGCATCACGGGCGTCCTCCAGCGATGCATCACCAATGGAGATGGAAGGGGCATCCTCCTCGAGATACATGAGGACACCTATGGACATCACGTCGGTAGTCGCGGGCATGTTCGTCTGCGGTACCAAAGTTCGCAAGCCAGCGTACCGTGGTACCTAAGTTGCCTGAAATTGCCGCGTTTCGAAATGTTGGGCTGCCAACTACTGAGAGGGGCCATTTTGAGGCAAACTCATCTCACCCTGCCAAATTCAAACATTCCGTTAAACTGCCCAGTGAAGTAGACGGTCGGGACCCTCATGTCGGTCATCTGTCTGTGACGCGAGGGACAACGCGGCAACCTCTTAGGAAAATTGAGTAACTAAGTGGATTGGATGCGTTGACCAATTTCACAAATCCATTCCCACCTTTCCCCTAGCACCGGCAGCATCGGAATCCACCCTCCAGGCAGGACGATTCCTTCGGACATTTGACTTCTGGTGCCAAGTTGCTGCGCCCAGTTGCTGCGCCTAGTCGCTGATCCCGACCTCCAATGGCGCATGCCGTAGCCGCCATTGCGAGGATCTAGCCCGCCTTCGCCGCCGACGAGCCGAGCAGCTCGGAGGATGGCAGATCCTACTACCAAGGAAGAAGAAGTTCTGGCTACAAGCGGGTGAGCTACCCTTCTCTTTGCTATTCGCACTAATTATAACTGCTAGCTGGCCACTAAACCTAAAATTGTTTGTTATCCCAACACTCACAAACATATTTTGTCCACAGTTTTTTGTCAAGTGGGATCTCCGCAGACCACCCTTACCTGGTTACGGTAGTCCTCTTCAGGTATGACTCTAAGGGAAAGTGGTATGGACACCATTGTATCACGATGGAAGAAGCGCCTACGCAGATCTGCACTATATCTAGTATGGTTGCTGCTCTGCATAATCATGATGAATTATGGCTGAAGCAGACTGCAAAGTTCAGCTTCATGGATGAACATGGCATCATGGTTCCTCTAATGTGTGACAGTCAGCTAATTGGGTTGATGAAAATGTATGCTTCGGATTGCATGTTTGAGCTGAATTGTGATGTACTGGATGTGAAAGCTGCTGCAACTAGGAGTCGCCCTTCTATTCTTGGACAGGGTGGTCGCTCGAACCCAATTAGCTCCTGGTAAGCAAAAGTCTCTTGGGGTTCGCATGTTTGTGCTGAATTGTAATTTTTGTTTCATTTACTCTGTAGATATTGGGCAGTTATGCAACAGTCCTGTTTCTTTGACAGGAAGCGCCGCCAGGTTAGAAACATGATTGTCGGGTCAGCCATTTTGCTACCTGAAGAAATTAAAAATGAGTGGACAGATGATGCTGGACACGATTCTGGTGCCCATTGTCCCGGCGATGCCGAGTACGTGAAGCTAAGAAAATTGGCACCGAGGAAGAGGAAGAAGCCAGGAAATGAAGAAGCCAGTGGACGTGAAGGCTTGGCACCCAGGCTGCGGAAGAAGGCTGCTGGCAATGAAGATGCATAGTAATGTGTTGAACTTGAACTTATATATGTAATTCGGTTAAATTCTGGAGCTCTGTGTGTGGAACTTTGCTGGGTGAAACAATCTACCCACGTTCTCTGAGTAAAATGTACCACGACTTAGGGTTTGGAAACGCCCGAGTCAGTTGTTTGAATCCAAAATTGTGATTGTGCCACTACTATCTGAAAACACGCAGCACTGGTTCCACGATTGCTGAGGGGCAGGAGGTCTCCAAATACGACGGAATGTAAGTGGCACAGAAATAAATTATTTAAGCTGCCACACTCCACGAAGCAGCAACTTATTTCAGATGCTGCACAACGACGTGGCAACATAAACAACAATGGCAACCGATAATGCCCAGACGCTTCAGCCCGTCTATCCTACCGCCTCCCTGCTCATGAATCCCTTGCGTCTGGCGAAGCTCCCGGATCTCCATTAACCGGGTGT
Organism: Avena sativa; assembly: GCA_916181665.1. NCBI lineage: Eukaryota > Viridiplantae > Streptophyta > Magnoliopsida > Poales > Poaceae > Avena > Avena sativa. The sequence goes on from OV702290.1 coordinate 428,327,617, forward strand.
ACGTGCTTCCACTTTATAAATTCTGGCTGTGCCATTTGCATGCGGCACAATCCACGTAGATTACGTTTAAACAAACCACCAATGTCAGAATACCACCATGATCAGACAAAAGGAAGTGATGCAGGGTTAAGACAGACTAATGGGAGAGCATTTTTTTCCTCCCAGGACTCCGGGACCACTAGTTCAGACTGCTAGGTCAACAAGTACTACTATTACAACTTAAAAAGGCACGGAGCTCAAGCTAAATAGAACTAGTTATCACACATCTCCTTGATGTTCCTAATCTTAGCTCGATGCGCATCTTCCTGTGAGAGCAAGGATCGATTCATCTGCTCCTTCTTTTTAGCATCTTCCTTGCATAGCTTCAATTGTTTCTCTGTATTTGTCCTCATGCACTTGTCAATACTCGTAGTTGTGAACTACAGGACTTTGCCCTGGTGAAGATCATTCCTTGCTTGAGTCAGTTCTTGCTCTGCTTTATCCTTTAGGTCCAACACCACGTCCCTCTCCTTCTCGTCTTTGTGTAACATCCCAAAACTTTAATCCAGGTGATCAAGATCAAATCTACCCAATTTATGGTTAACAAAAACTTTTTCTATTTTAAAAATCTTTAAGCCTTCATATGTGTGTGCATTTAATTTAGGAGTTGTTTTGAATTGCCATGTTTCAGTGATCCATTGGTTGTAAAATGATTCTAAGGTGAACTAAACATCATCTAGATCATTGCCAAACAAATCCCAAAGAAAAAGAAATCAAAAAGAATTAATTAAGCCAATGGTCACTTTTTACATTTTAATCACATAGCTTACTTTGGCTATTCCTAGAACTCAAATATTAGCAGAAACAATTGTGGTTCTTTGCACCCCTTGCTAGTACAAGTAGTGATGTGCCAAGGACCACTTTGTTTCATCCCAAAAACTTTCAAACACTAAATTTAAATGACATTTGAAAATTGAATGTAGTTCATATGCATAGATCACACTTATTCAAAAACCACTCAAATGAACTCCATTATTAAATCCCAAGCAAACCTAGATGCTTAAGCATAAGATGAATCATTCCACCAAAAATCTTTCAAAAATTCAAAAACTTTCTTCATGCAGCCATTGTGTCGAACACCTGGCAGGCAGATAAAAAGTGGCCTAACTATTACTGTTGCTAGTTAAGCCCTTGTCCCCCTCTTAGCCCTCTCTGCACTCCCCTGTCCCCCTAGCATCTAACCAAGCCCAGACCAGCACCCCCTTCCCCGCAGCGCTAGTGTAGCGCCGCCCAAATGAGGTCACTGTCGGCCGAACGTGGGCAGCATGCCATAGATCGAGCCGCGCCATTCCAGCGTGCCCACTAGCTCCACCCAACCCTACCACCGCCCACGGTCCACCCCTCGATCAACCCCAGCCCCTGGACCACTCCCTAGCCTCGTAGCCCTTTCTCTCCGCGCATAGCCAGAGCGCGCCAGAGCGCGATCGCCGCCAGCACGCAGAAGACCGCGCCTTGACACCATCACGCACGCCGCTCCGCCTCGACACCCACACCCTGCCAGACACGGGCGTGCACCGCCGCGTGACCCATAGTCGCCGGGAGCCGCGTCGAGCACCGCCTCTGTCCCCCAGAGCACGTGAAGCTCCCGATCATATGCCACCGCCCCTAGCCACACCATTGCGCCGTAACTAACCGCTAGCAAACCGCCCACCGTCCGCCTACCTCGCCACGCTAGTAGCCCCCCTGTTTCACCGTCACCAACGAGTCGCGCCCATGCCTCTCGGTCTCACCATCGAGCCTATATAAGCAGGCCTTCCCAGCACCATCTCTTCACACCATTCCACTCCCCTCTCTCCATTGACCATTTCCCCTCTCTCGCCGGAGACGCTCGAGTCGCTGTTCGCCGGAATTGCACCGGAGGAGGCCTCTGCATAGGAGGAGACGCTGCCGTCGATTCCGTCCACCGCACCCCCTGCTGCGACTTCACCTGAGCTCGCCGGTGTCGTCCAGTTTGATAGCCTGCCTTGCCGCACTAGCTGGAGCCTTGGTACGTCCCTAGTAGACCCCCACCGGCCATATAGGGTTCAGTCTCGCCGGTGATGAGTCCGTCATCGATGACGACCCTGAGTCGTTGATCCGCGTTCTAATCGTGTGGCCTAGATTGCTCGATATCGTTTTGGGTTTTAAGTGTCGTTGACAGGCGGACCCCCCTTGTCAGTCGCCCTCTGCGTCACTGAGCGTCACTGGGCCGGCCCATGTAGTTTCCCGCCTAAGCCCGTAGATTCAAAAATAGGTTTTGCTATTTTAATTCAAACCTAGTTCTGTCCCTTAGTTTAAAAATCAATTCAGGAAGATTTACTGAACCAAATTGAGTGATTCCAATTTTGTTGGAAAGCTTCTGAAAATATCTATCCAAGCCCGTTGGATTTAATTCATTTAGAGTTAGAGATCTCTCCTAGTAAAAATAAAAAGATAGAAGCATTTGCACATTCAAATATTTTTCTAAAATCAACCATAATAGCATTTGAGTTGTTTCCAACCCTCAAAAATCACATTTAACCATACCTATCTGAATATGTAATAATATTAAGGTTTGCATGCAGTGACTTTGGACTAGTACCAAAATAATGCTATATAGGCATTTCTAATCACTTTAAGTCATTAAGTATTAAACTTAAACTTAATAAAATGTGATCCAACCCTTAAATCACATTCCCATGTGTTAGAATATGTGGTGATGACATGTGTCCACATGATCCCATATTTTAATTGGAGAATATTAAATCTTAGTTAAATTCAATGAGTAGAAATTACTTTTCTCAAATAAAAAGAATGAAACTAGTTCAATAAATCTTGTGATTCTTGTGATGATACTAGATCATCAAATGTGTGCCTTAGTGTGCTAAGTAGACTAGTTAAGTATTGTTTGGTGATGGTGTACTCCGTATGTATTTATAGACGATAGTACCGACCAAGCTTACGAGGAGGAGGAGTTCTACCAAGAGGAGGAGGAAGAAAACTTCCACCACTACACCAACCAAGGCAAGCTATTATTGGCAAGCTAACCCTTGCAAGTATTATACTAGCAAGCCATCTTTAACAATGCAAGATCACCCTTGCAAGCTATGGTTAGCAAGTTAGAATTAAGCTAGATAACCTAATCCAAGGCATTAGGCATGCTTTGGTTATACCCTTCTGACTTATATCTATTCCAAGTTTTATTTACAAGCTTTACTTCCTTCACTTTACCAAAGTCCTTTACTTGTTTAAAGGTAGCATAAAGAGTATAAAACTTTACGTATCTAGTTAAACTTAGATGTCATTCTATGGCATGAGATTGACATTAGCATCCCACATTAATGAACACTCTTAACTTAGTAGTTGGAGGAAAACCCAAAACTTGATTTCACTCTAGATGGGGATACTTGGTGAAAATGACTTGTGAAAACCTTGGAATGATGAGTCATTCTATTGAGATGTTTTGACATGTGTTGAGACACACAAATGGTTTATGATGATGAAAATGTTGAGGCATGAGCCTTAGCCCTTTTATAAAACTGATGGTTGGGTTCGGATGCGATACCATTCCAATTTTACCATACAACCACAATACCTGAATTGGGTAAGGCTTAGCCGGAAGTTTATATGCATTAGTATTAGTTCCCTCGTGGGAGACGTTTGAGCTAAGGCTACCTCTCGATGTTGTCCACCTATGCAGTGCCCAAGATGACAGATGGTCATGGTTGGGAGGCCATGCTCATAGGAGAGGTGCTTATACTAGGGTGTGTAAAGGAAAGGTTATGTTCGATTATCTGCATACTAAGTATGATGATTCAGGGTTGTCCCTGACAAATTTATCGAATCTTGTGGTGAAAGTATACCACCTTTGCAGAGTGTCAAAAAATTCGAATAGCCACGTCTGCGGTTATGGATAGTTGGAGTGGCCATACTGTTCCGTTGTCAGATGTTTTCAAAACAACTTATGAAATGAATTGTGACATGACTTGACCACAACAGAGTTGTGTCTATGATGATTAAGTTCCCACTTAGATGTTTTCAAACTTATTTTATCTTTCTTTGTTTCAGAACTCAGCTTAGGTTTCAAACTTAACTTTACAAGTAAACTTAGAGTTAGCATTTCCTATTAGAACTTTACTACTTGTTAGTGGTAGTTTGCGAGTACTTAAAGAGTACTCATGGCTTTTGTCCCTAGCTATTCGTATGGCCAGACTATGAAGGAGATTACCAAGATGAAGGACAGTAGGACGGATACGATAACTAGGACTATCTCCCATCATCAGCATTGCCTGTGACTCTGAAGATGGACCCCACCGCTACGCTATTTATTCCGCTACTTGATAGTACTAAGACTAGATCATGAGATCCTTATTTCTGTAAGACCTTATTTATGGTTTGTAATGGATGATGTACTATGATATCCAATCTGTTATGTCTCGCAAAAATGGTAATCCTGGGATTGCGAGGTATGGCATAACAGGCATCTGGGATTAAAAATACGGGTGTTGACAAGTTGGTATCAGAGCCATCTTGACCATAGGAGACCCTAGCTATAATGGACGTCCGAACAAAAACTTAGTTTCAAAAACCAAAGTGAGTATTTATGAAAACTATTTCCTCTCTTACCCTGGGGAATTCTTTCTTTCAAAAAAAATCATGTTACTCCAAAGTATTACATTACTACATAAAACTTTGACACACTTGATCACTTCACTAACTTCCTCATCCTAAATTCTTATAGATGGAAGCCCAATACAGCAAGTTCTACCAGTTGGGCAACGGAGGCCAACTGATCTTCGAGAGGGATTTGGATGCACTGTCTGAGTTCTTGGAGCGTCCTCACCCGGAATTCCTTAGAGCTCAATTCCCGGGTCCACCAGGAGGAGATTTGCAATGGCTAGTGACTGCTGATCTTCGAGGCAAGATAGAAGCACCCGTATCTGGGAGGATTCAGTTCTCTATGAGAGAGAACAACTGGCTAGATGGATTAGCCAGGATAATGCATGAAGCTCTCGCACGTCTGTGTGCCCTCAGTGTCAACCTAATCCAAGGAACCCGCTTTGTTCACTATGCAAGGCGTGATTCCATGGGAATGCCGCTAGAGATGCCAAGTCACCCAATACTGAAGCGCCAAGTGGAGAACCTCGACTTCCTACTGTACGACAGACAGAAGGAGATAGACAATGCAAGAGAGCTCGCCAACAACAACCTTGCCATTGCAGCCCAGAAGGCCCAGACTTTCTCACTGCTCGTCCAAGATCGTCAGTCTTTGCGCCGTCAACGCGCCAAGAAGGATCGCACCATCGACCGTCTTCGCAAGAAGGTGGCCGACCTCGAGAAGACCATCAAGGAGCAAGAAGCTCAGCTTGCCGTAAAGGAAGAAGAAGAGGAAGGTGAAGATATCCAAGGGGATATTGACTCCTACCTCAACAATGATGATGACTTTCTAGAGGAGGATGCCGTAGACTTCTACACCGACGATGACGACTCCGACTTCATCGACGATGAGTAGATGCACTAGAGCACTATCGTAGCATAAGGAGTATCGGTCCCATTGTATCGTAGCTTGTAGAATGGTTCTTAAAACCATCTGTTTTCCCTTTGATGTTGTGGAGTGTGTGTGTTTGTATCGTGTGCTTTGTTTGAAGGAATCAAAAGAAGTTAGTCGCAAAAACCTGAGTCAAACTCAAAGTTTTAGCTTTGAAATCAAAACCATAAACCATAGAATTTTCCCTTTTACCCCTTTATCTACCTCAATCTTTAGATGACTCGTGGAAACCAAGGAGGGAGCAGCTCATCGCAAGACCCAATGCTGCAGATTCTGCAGACTCTCATCGCAGACAGGGAAGCAAGCATGGCAGAGCGCCAAGCTCATCTAGCAACACTACAGCAGATTGCCCAAATGGCTCACAACAACCAGAACCATGGAAATGAGGATCATCATGGATCCAAACTCAAAAACTTCTAGAATACCAATCCCCCAATCTTTAGTACTTCAGAGAACCCACTGGATGCTGATGACTGGTTGCAGACAATGGAGAACAACTTAGAAGTAGCTGGAGTAGATGCTAATGAGAAGGTTCTTTTTGCCACCCACTATCTGACAGGAGATGCAAGAGCATGGTGGAACAGCATCTGCACAATGAACCATGGTCAAATGATGACATGGGAAGCCTTTAAAATCAAGTTCAGCCGCACCCACGTGACGCGGGGTCTAGTCACCCGAATGAGGGATGAATTCCGAGAGTTGAAGCAAGGCAGAATGACTTTAGTGGAGTACCGTGACAGATTCTTGTCCCTTGCAAGGTATGCACCTGATGAGATCAACACGGAGGCCAAAAACAAGGAGAGATTCTTGAATGGACTGCATGATGAGATGCAGACTGTCCTCGTCAACATCCGTTTCCAGGATCTCGAAGAGCTAGTAGACTCTGCCATTCAGATGGAAGGAAAGCTTCACCAGGCAAACGACAACCGCAAACGTCATATGATGCACCAAGCTAGATCCAACAGTCACCAGAAGTACCGTCCCAACCCTTCTGCAGGATATGCACCGTGGAACAATCGACCCCCAATGTCTCGCCCAAGCTACTCCAACCGTAGTGGAGGAAATGTGAAGTCCGGAGGAAACAACAATCACTCCGGCAACACTAGCAACTTCAACCGTGCCCCTCCCAAGAGCAACAACAACAACACTGCACCCAGGACTAGAAGAATTGTTGTGCCCGTGGCAGCGAAAGACAAGTCTCAGATCACTTGTTTCGAGTGTGGAGTGAAGGGTCACTACTCAAATGAGTGTCCCAAGAAGATTGCCGCCACTGCAAATGTGAATGCCCCAGCTCAACAGCAGTGTCGTGTTCAACCAGGATGAAGATTCTCCCCAGGGAACCCTCACAACTGCAACGTCCGTCTCTTCCACATGAACGCCAAAGAAGCCCAAGAAACGCCAGATGTAGTGCTGGGTATGTTTTCTGTCAACTCAGTTTTAGCAAGAGTGTTGTTTGATTCTGGAGCATCGCACTCATCTGTCACCAAAGAATTTGCATGCACTAGTAAGATTCACCCAACCAACTTGAAGCACGTCATGATAGTTCAAATTCCTGGTTCAACTACAAAAGCTAGAAAAAATTGCAAAGATGTGCCTATCAGAATACATGGGATAGATTTGTATGATAATCTAATAGTACTTGGAACCAAAGGATTGGAAGTAGTACTAGGAATGGATTGGATGTCAAAGCATAAAGTACTGATAGACTGTGCTAAGAAAGCCATCACAATGACAGTAGCTCTGGAGTCTTAGTAGAGCACATATCTGAAACCTTACCCCGTCAATTCAAGTGTAACAAGAGTCTAGCCCTGCCCACCATTGACCAAGTCAGGGTAGTCTGTGAATACCCCGACGTATTCCCAGATGAATTGCCTGGTATGCCCCCAGATAGGGATATTGAGTTCATTATTGATCTAATCCCCAGAACCGGACCCATAGCCCAGAGACCCTATAGCATGAACCCCTCAGAGTTAGTGGAATTGAAGAAGCAGCTAGATGCTATGTTGGCAACAGGCTTGATTCAACCAAGCACATCGCCATGGAGATCACCAGTGTTATTCGTCGACAAGAAAGATGGAGGCAACCGTCTGTGCATCGATTACAGGAAGCTGAATGATGTCACCATCAAAAACAAGTACCCTTTGCCAAAGATAGAGGATCTATTTGATCAGTTGACTGGAGCAAATGTATTCTCTAAGATCGATCTTAGGACAGGTTATCACCAACTTAAGATTCGTGCAACGGATATTCCGAAAACCACCTTTACTACTTGTTATGGTTTATACGAGTATACGGTCATGTCTTTTGGATTAGCCAATGCCCCTGCTTATTTCATGAATCTCATGAATAAGATCTTTAAGAATTTTCTAGATAAGTTTGTCGTGCTGTTTATCGACGATATCCTTATCTACTCCAGGTCAGAAGAAGAGCATGAGCAACATCTGAGAATCATCCTTGAAACCCTTAGAGAGCATCGGTTGTATGCCAAGTTCAGCAAATGTGAGTTTTGGCTGAAAGAAGTAGGATTCCTAGGACATATTGTGTCTGCCGAAGGAGTCGCTGTTGATCCCGCCAAGATCAAAGATGTCGAAGAATGGGAAGCCCCAACCACTCAAACCCAAGTCCATGAATTTCTCGGATTAGCGGGATATTACCGCAAGTTCGTAGAAGGATTCTCTAGTATTGCCAGACCCATGACCCAATTGCTAAAGAAGGATAAGAAGTTTGAATGGACCGACAAATGTGAAGCCAGTTTCCAAGAGCTAAAGAAGAGATTGGTTTCAGCCCCAATATTGATCATGACAGATATCAAGAAGCCATTTGATGTGTATTGTGATGCATCAAAGATTGGTCTCGGATGTGTGTTGATGCAAGAAGGCAAAGTCATCACGTATCTATCTCAACAACTGAAGCAGCATGAGCAGAACTATCCGACCCATGATCTTGAGTTAGCCGCCGTAGTTTTGGCATTGAAGACATGGCACCATTATCTGATGGGTAATCACTGTGAGATTTACTTGGATCACAAAAGCTTGAAGTATATTTTCACTCAGAAGGAGCTGAATATGAGGCAAAGGAGATGGATAGAGTTAATCAAGGATTATGACCTTGACATTCACTATCACCCCAGCAAAGCCAATGTGGTAGCGGATGCTTTTAGCAGATTGTCGTGTAGGCTAAAAACTATGATCAAGGAGAAGCAGCCAAGTTTGTATGAGGAGTTGGAGCAGTTTAGGACTGAGCTAGTTAGCACAGGATTTCTAGCTAGCATTGAACTTCAACCCACTTTGATTAGCCAAATCAAGGAAGCCCAAAAGGGAAATGACAGTATCGACGGAATCAAACATCGTATTGGTACAGTAAAGGTACCTGGATTCACCGAAGATGAAGGAGTTCTGTGGTACAAAGGTTGTATATGTGTGCCAGCAGATTCAGAGATGAAGCAAGTTATCATGCAAGAAGCTCATGACACTCTTTATTCTATCCACCCTGGAGGAACACAGATGTATCAAGATTTGAAAGAGCAATTTTGGTGGCACAAGATGAAGAGAGAAATCAGGAGCTACATTGCCAAGTGTGATATCTACCAAAGAGTCAAAGCGGAACATCAAAGGCCTGCAGGACTGTTGCAACCTTTGCAGATTCTGGAATGGAAATGGGATTCCTTCGGAATAGACTTTATCACTGGTTTGCCTACTTCAAGTAGGGGAAATGACTCAATCTAGGTCATCATTGATAGACTGTCCAAGGTAGCTCATTTTATACCTGTCAAGACAACCTACCAGAGTTCAAAGCTAGCAGAGTTGTATATTGCCAGAATTGTTAGTCTGCATGGAACCCCCAAGACCATAGTATCAAATCGAGGAACTCAATTTACCTCGAGATTTTGGCAGAAGGTCCAGGAAGGATTAGGAACCAAGTTGAATTTCAGCACAGCTTATCACCCGCAAACTGATGGACAGACTGAGAGAGTCAACCAAATCCTAGAGGATATGTTGAGAGCTTGTGTGTTGGAGTATGGATCAAAATGGGAAGACTGCTTGCCTTTCGTAGAATTCTCATACGACAACAGTTATCAAGCCAGTTTGCAAATGGCACCATTTGAGTTCCTATACAGAAGGAAGTGTCGTACCCCTTTGAATTGGCCGCAAGTAGGAGAGAGTCGGATCTTTAGACCTGACATTCTCCGAGAAGCCGAAGAGAAGGTCCACAAAGTCCGTGAGCACCTCAAGACCGCCCAATCCAGACAGAAGAGTTATGCTGACAAGAAAAGAAGAGACCTGACTTTCAATGTCGGAGATTTTGTGTATCTCAAGGTTTCGCCATTGAAGGGAACCCAGCGTTTTAGTCTGAAAGGAAAGTTAGCCCCCAGATATATCGGACCCTTCAAGATTCTAAACCGTCGAGGAGAAGTATCATATCAACTGGAACTGCCAGAAGAGATGTCAGCCATCCATAATGTGTTCCATATCTCGTTGCTTCGCAAATGCTTAGAAGTGCCAGAGAAGACCGAAGTTTTCAAGAACATCGATCACCGAGTCATTGATATCAACAAGGACCTAACGTATCGTGAGGTGCCCATCCATATCTTGGAGGAAGCCTACAGAACCACTAGGACCAGGAGTATCAAGTTCCTTAATATTCAATGGAGCAACCATACCGAAGAGGAAGCCACTTGGGAGCGAGAAGACTACATTAGGACTGAGTTCCCAGATCTCTTTAGTTCCTAGTTTTCTTTCTTAAATCTCGGGACGAGATTTTGTTTAAGGGGGGAAGGTTTGTAACATCCCAAAACTTTAATCCAAGTGATCAAGATCAAATCTACCCAATTTAGGGTTAACAAAAACTTTTTCTATTTTAAAAATCTTTAAGCCTTCATATGTGTGTGCATTTAATTTAGGAGTTGTTTTGAATTGCCATGTTTCAGTGATCCATTGGTTGTAAAATGATTCTAAGGTGAATTAAACATAATCTAGGTCATTCCCAAACAAATCCCAAAGAAAAAGAAATCAAAAAGAATTAATTAAGCCAATGGTCACTTTTGCCATTTTAATCACATAGCTTACTTTGGCTATTCCTAGAACTCAAATCTTAGCAGAAACAATTGTGGTTCTTTGCACCCCTTGCTAGTACAAGTAGTGATGTGCCAAGGCCCACTTTGTTTCATCCCAAAAACTTTCAAACACTAAATTTAAATGACATTTGAAAATTGAATGTAGTTCATATGCATAGATCACACTTATTCAAAAACCACTCAAATGAACTCCATTTTTAAATCCCAAGCAAACCTAGATGCTTAAGCATAAGATGAATCATTCCACCAAAAATCTTTCAAAAATTCAAAAACTTTCTTCATGCGGCCATTGTGTCAAACACCTGGCAGGCAGATAAAAAGTGGCCTAACTATTACTGTTGCTAGTTAAGACCTTGTCCCCCTCTTAGCCCTCTTTGCACTCCCCTGTCCCCCTAGCATCTAACCAAGCCCAGACCAGCACCCCCCTTCCCTGCAGCGCCAGTGCAGCGCCGCCCAAATGAGGTCACCGCCGGCCGAACATGGGCAGCACGCCAGAGACTGAGCCGTGCCATTCCAGCAAGGACTGGAGCTCTGCCCAACCCTACCACCGCCCATGGTCCACCCCTCGATCAACCCCAGCCCCTGCACCACTCCCCAGCCTCGCTGCCCTTTCTCTCTGCGCATAGCCAGACCGCGCCAGAGCACGATCGCTGCCAGCACGCAGCAGACCGCGCCTTGACACCATATCATGCACGCCGCTCCGCCTCGACCCCCACACCCTGCCAGACACGGCCGTGCACCGCCGCATGACCCACAGTCGCCGGGAGCCGTGTCGAGCACCACCTCTATCCCCGAGAGCGCATGAAGCTCCCGACCATATGCCACCGCCCCTTGCCGCGCCATTGCGCCATAGCTGACCGCTAGCAGATCCCCCACCGTCCGCCTACCTCGCCACGCCGGTAGCCCCCCCTGTTTCGCCATCATCGACGAGCCGTGCCCATGCCTCTCGGTCTCACCATCAAGCCTATATAAGCAGGCCTCCCCAGCACCATCTCTTCACACCATTCCACTCCCCTCTCTCCATTGACCATTTCCCCTCTCTCGCTGGAGCCGCTCGAGCCGCCGTTCGCCAGAATTGCACCGGAGGAGGCCGCTGTAGAGGAGGAGACGCTGACGTCGATTCCGTACATGTCAGCCCCTGATACGACTTCACCTGAGCTCGCCATCGCCGTCCAGTTTGATCGCCCGCCTCGCCACACTAGCTGGAGCCCTAGTACGTCCCCAGTAGACCCCCACCAGCCGTATAGGGTTCAGTCTTGCCGGCAACGAGTCCGTTGTCGACGACGACCGTGAGTCGTTGATCTGCGTTCTAATCATGTGGCCCAGATCGCTTGATACTGTTTTGGGTTTTAAGTGTCGCTGACAGGCGGACCCCCCTTGTCAGTCGCCCTATGCGCCGCTGAGCGTCACTGGGCCGGCCCATGTAGTTTCCCGCCTAAGCCCGTAGATTCAAAAATAGGTTTTACTATTTTAATTCAAACATAGTTCTGTCCCTTAGTTTAAAAATCAATTCAGGAAGATTTACTGAACCAAATTGAGTGATTCCAATTGTGTTGGAAAGCTTCTGAAAATATCTATCCAAGCCCATTGGATTTGATTCATTTAGAGTTAGAGATCTCTCCTAGTAAAAATAACAAGACAGAAGCATTTGCACATTCAACCATAATAGCATTTGAGTTGTTTCTAACCCTCAAAAATCACATTTAACCATATCTATCTGAATATGTAATAATATTAAGGTTTGCATGCAGTGACTTTGGACTAGTACCAAAATGATGCTATATAGGCATTTCTAATCACTTTAAGTCATTAAATATTAAACTTAGACTTAATAAAATGTGATCCAACCCTTGAATCACATTCCCATGTGTTATAATATGTGGTGATGACATGTGTCCACATGATCCCATATTTTAATTGGAGAATATTAAATCTTAGTTAAATTCAATGAGTAGAAATTACTTTTCTCAAATAAAAAGAATGAAACTAGTTCATTAAATCTTGTGATGCTTGTGATGATACTAGATCATCAAATGTGTGCCTTAGTGTGCTAAGTATACTAGTTAAGTATTGTTTGGTGATGGTGTACTCCGTATGTATTTATAGATGATAGTACCAACCAAGCTTACGAGGAGGAGGAGTTCTACCAAGGGGAGGAGGAAGAAAACTTCCACCACTACACCAACCAAGGCAAGCTATTATTGGCAAGCTAACCATTGCAAGTATTATACTAGCAAGCCATCTTTAACAATGCAAGATCACCCTTGCAAGCTATGGTTAGCAAGTTAGAATTAAGCTAGATAACCTAAGCCAAGGCATTAGGCATGCTTTGGTTATACCCTTTTGACTTATATCTATTCCAAGTTTTATTTACAAGCTTTACTTCCTTCACTTTACCAAAGTCCTTTACTTGTTTAAAGGTAGCATAAAGAGTATAAAACTTTACCTATCTAGTTAAACTTAGATGTCATTCTATGGCATGAGATTGACATTAGCATCCCACATTAGTGAACACTCTTAACTTAGTAGTTGGAACAAAACCCAAAACTTGATTTCACTCTAGATGGGGATACTTGGTGAAAATGACGTGTGAAAACCTTGGAATGATGAGTCATTCTATTGAGATGTTTTGACATGTGTTGAGAAACACAAATGGTTTATGATGATGAAAATGTTGAGGCATGAGCCTTAGCCCTTTTATAAAACTGATGGTTGGGTTCGGATGCGATACCATTCCAATTTTACCATACAACCACAATACCTGAATTGGGTAAGGCTTAGCCGGAAGTTTATATGCATTAGTATTAGTTCCCTCGTGGGAGAGGTTTGAGCTGAGGCTACCTCCCAATGTTGTCCACCTATGCAGTGCCCAAGATGACAGATGGTCATGGTTGGGAGGCCATGCTCATAGGAGAGGTGCTTATACTAGGGTGTGTAAAGGAAAGGTTATGTTCGATTATCTGCATACTAAGTATGATGATTCAGGGTTGTCCCTGACAGATTTATCGAATCTTGTGGTGAAAGTATACCACCTTTGCAGAGTGTCAAACTATACGAATAGCCACGTCCGCTGTTTTGGATAGTTGGAGTGGCCATACTGTTCTGTTGTCAGATGTTTTCAAAACAACTTATGAAATGAATTGTGACATGACTTGACCACAACAGAGTTGTGTCTATGATGATTAAGTTCCCACTTAGGTGTTTTCAAACTTCTTTTATCTTTCTTTGTTTCAGAACTCAGCTTAGGTTTCAAACTTAACTTTACAAGTAAACTTAGAGTTAGCATTTCCTACTAGAACTTTACTACTTGTTAGTGGTAGTTTGCGAGTACTTAAAGAGTACTCATGGATTTTGTCCCTGGCTATTCGTATGGCCAGACTATGAAGGAGATTACCAAGATGAAGGACAGTAGGACGGCTATGATAACTAGGACTATCTCCCATCGTCAGCATTGCCTGTGACTCTGAAGATGGACCCTACCGCTACGCTATTTTCCGCTACTTGATTGTACTAAGACTGGATCATGAGATCCTTATTTGTGTAAGACCTTATTTATGGTTTGTAATGGATGATGTACTATGATATCCAATCTGTTATGTCTCGCAAAAATGGTAATCCTGGGATTGCGAGGTATGGCATAACAGGCATCTGGGATTAAAAATCCAGGTGTTGACACTTTGCTAACCTTGTCTTGCACCCTCCTGATATCTCGGTTAAGCTTGGTCGTGTCAACTGGGTCCCATAGCTTCATCTCAACACTATCAAGAAGTGAGCTGACTACGGATTCTTTCAACTCAATAGTCATATCCCATAGTTTTTCCAGCATTTTCTGCATCGATTTGGGCAACTCTGGATCTACCCATTTGACAACACCACAACTCCTGCCTTGCATCATTGCACGATGTCCTTGGCACCGTAGAAACCTCCTACCTGCGTTTCGTCCTTCGAACGCTACAAATTTAGCGGGCACATGTCCATGTTTACATAGCAGAGGACTGTCTTCATCCACTAAATCGTGATAGTCGGAGTCATACATCGTCTAGTTGGCCTAACACATCATACGCGCATGAGTAAACAGAGTAGATCTAGCTCAAAAAATAGATAACTGGCCATAGATGATAGATATAGAGATGAGACGACTCACATCGAAATCACCGTCCCTGTCGTCACGACGTGTTTCCTTGCTGTCTCCCCTTGAACCCATGGCGATAGGGGAGGGGGTGGCTACCGGAGAGGGGATTGGGTTGGAGGCGCTGTCGGCTTGCGGCTACGGTAGGATGGGAGTGAAGTGGGGAAAGTGGCTTCGAGGGGAAGGAAGAGAAGTACGGGGAGGAAGAGAAGTAATGGGGACGTGACACTGGGATATGGCCCACTCAACACGTGAGTCGTGACACTCACAATAGGGGACCGCCCGGTGTTGCCAGTTTGTCCAGAGCAAGCATGGCCAATCGTGCCGCAGAACAGCCTACTCGTGGATCGCTCTCACGAAGACCATCCCAATTGTCCAAGTGCACCAATCGAACAGTATGTAACAATCGTCAAGCAGAACAACTTTGTTAGGGCGTGCCTTGTAGAAGACTAGGTCTAAGGGCCACCCATTGGGGGGCTAAGGTAAGGTTAGGGCTCTCCTGAGGTTAGGATCCATATGTGGTTTATGAGAGGAACAGACATGCAATGACATTGGGCGTGGTTCATGAAAAGAACAGACATGCAATGACACTGGTGGATCCATATGTGGTTTGTGAAAAGAACAGACATGTAATCACACTGGGTGGATCCATGTGTGCTTCATGAAATGAACACACATGCAATGACACTGGTGGATCCATGTGTGGTTTATGAAAAGAACAGACATGTAATCACACTTGGTGTGGTTCATGAAAAGAACACACATCCAATAACACTGGTGGATCCATGTGTGGTTTGTGGAAAGAATAGACATGCAATGACACTGGGTGTGGTTCAAGAAAAGAACACACATGCACTGACACTAGTGTATCCGTATGTGGTTTGTGAGAAGAAGACACATGCAATGACTCTAGCTGTGGTTCATGAAAAGAACACACATGCAATGACACTGGTGGATCCATATGTGGTTTGTGGAAGGAACAGACATGCAATGACTCTAGCTGTGGTTCATGAAAAGAACAGGGATGCAATGCCACTCGTGGATCCATATGTGGTTTGTGGAAAGAACAGACATGCAATGACTCTAGTTGTGGTTCATGAAAAGAACACACATGCAATAACACTGGTGGATCCATGTGTGGTTCATGAGAAGAACACACATGCAATCACACTTGGTGTGGTTCATGAAAAGAACAGATATGCAATGACACTGGTGGATCCTTATGTGGTTTGTGAGAATAACTGACATGCAATGACTCTAGCTATGGTTCATGAAAAGAAAAGACATGCAATGACACTGGTGGATCCATGTGTGGTTTGTGAAAAGAACAGACATGCAATCACACTAGGTGGATCCATGTGTGGTTTGTTTAGAGGAACAGACATGCAATGGCACTGGGTGTGGTTCATGAAAAGAACAGAAATGCAAAGACACTGGTGTATCCTTATGAGGTTTGTGAGAAGAACACACATGCAATGACTCTAGCTGTGGTTCATGAAAAGAACACACATGCAATGACTCTAGCTGTGGTTCATGAAAAGAACACACATGCAATGACACTGGTGGATCCATATGTGGTTTCTGGAAAGAACAGACATGCAATGACTCTAGCCGTGGTTCATGAAAAGAACATACATGCAATGACACTGGTGCATCCATGTGTGGTTCATGAGAAGAACACACATGCAATGACACTGGTTGTGGTTCATGAAAAGAACAGACATGCAATGACACTAGTGGATCCATATGTGGTTTGTGAGAAGAACATACATGCAATGACTCTAGATGTGGTTCATGAAAAGAACAAACATGCAATGACACTGGTGGATCCATGTGTGGTTCATGAGAAGAACACACATCCAATGACACCAGTGGATCCTTATGTGGTTTGTGAGAAGAACAAACATGCAATGACATTGGGTGTCATTCATGAGAATAACACACATGCAATGCCACTGGTGGATCCATGTGTGGTTTGTGAGAAGAACACACATGCAATGACCCTAGTTGTGGTTCATGAAAAGAACACACATGCAATGACTCTAGCTGTGGTTCATGAAAAGAACTAACATGCAATGACACTAGTGGATCCATGTGTGGTTCATGAGAAGAACACACATGCACTGACACTGGGTGTGGTTCATGAAAAGAACAGACATGCAATGACACTGGTGGATCCATGTGTGGTTCATGAGAAGAACACACATGCAAAGACACTGGATGTGGTTCATGAAAATAACACACATGCAATGACACTGGTGGATCCATGTGTGGTTCATGAGAAGAACACACATGCAATGACACTGGGTGTGGTTCATGAAAAGAACAAACATGCAATGACACTGGTGGATCCATGTGTGGTTCATGAGAAGAACACACATGCAATGACACTGGATGTGGTTCATGAAAAGAACAGACATGCAATGACAATTGTGGATCCTTATGTGGTTTGTGAGAAGAACTGACATGCAATGACTCTAGCTATGGTTCATGAAAACAACACACATGCAATGACACTGGTGGATCCATGTGTGGTTTGTGAAAATAACAGACATGCAATCACACTAGGTGGATCCATGTGTGGTTTGTGAAAAGATCACACATCCAATGACACAGGTGGATCCATGTGTGGTTTGTGAAAAGAACAGACATGCAATCACACCGGGTGTGGTTTATGAAAAGAACAGACATGCAATGACACTAGATGGATCCATGTGTGGTTTGTGGAAACAACAGACATGCAATGATAGTGGGTGTGGTTCATGAAAAAAAAACACATGCAATGACACTGGTGGATCCTTATGTGGTTTGTTTAGAAGAACACACATGCAATGACACTGGTGGATCCATGTGTGGTTTGTGAGAAGAATACACATGCAATGACTCTAGTTGTGGTTCATGAAAAGAACGCACATGCAATGACACTGGTGGATCCATGTGTGGTTCATGAGAAGAACACACATGCAATCACACTGGGTTTGGTTCATGAAAAGAACACACATGCAATGACACTGGTGGATCCTTATGTGGTTTGTGAGAAGAACTAACATGCAATGACTCTAGCTATGGTTCATGAAAAGAACACACATGCAATGACACTGATGGATCCATGTGTGGTTCATGAGAAAAACACACATGCAATGACATTGGGTGTGGTTCATGAAAAGAACCGACATGCAATGACACTCGTGGGTCCTTATGTGGTTTGTGAGAAGAACTGACATGCAATGACTCTAGCAATGGTTCATGAAAAGAACACACATGCAATGACACTGGTGGATCCATGTGTGGTTTGTGAAAATAACAGACATGCAATCACACTAGGTGGATCCATGTGTGGTTTGTGAAAAGATCACACATCCAATGACACAGGTGGATCCATGTGTGGTTTGTGAAAAGAAAAGACATGCAATCACACTGGTTGTGGTTTGTGAAAAGAACAGACATGCAGTCACACTAGGTGGATCCATGTGTGGTTTCTGGAAAGAACAGACATGCAATGATAGTGGGTGTGGTTCATGAAAAGAACATACATGCAATGACACTGGTGGATCCATGTGTGGTTCATGAGAAGAACACACATGCAAAGACAGTGGATGTGGTTCATGAAAAGAACACACATGCAATGACACTGGTGGATCCATGTGTGGTTCATGAGAAGAACACACATGCAATGACACTGGGTGTGGTTCATGAAAAGAACAGACATGCAATGACACTGGTGGATCCATGTATGGTTCATGAGAAGAACACACATGCAATGACACTGGATGTGGTTCATGAAAAGAACAGACATGCAATGACAATTGTGGATCCTTATGTGGTTTGTGAGAAGAACTGACATGCAATGACTCTAGCTATGGTTCATGAAAACAACACACATGCAATGACACTGGTGGATCCATGTGTGGTTTGTGAAAATAACAGACATGCAATCACACTAGGTGGATCCATGTGTGGTTTGTGAAAAGATCACACATCCAATGACACAGGTGGATCCATGTGTGGTTTGTGAAAAGAACAGACATGCAATCACACCGGGTGTGGTTTATGAAAAGAACAGACATGCAATGACACTAGGTGGATCCATGTGTGGTTTGTGGAAAGAACAGACATGCAATGATAGTGGGTGTGGTTCATGAAAAGAACACACATGCAATGACACTGGTGGATCCTTATGTGGTTTGTTTAGAAGAACACACATGCAATGACACTGGTGGATCCATGTGTGGTTTGTGAGAAGAATACACATGCAATGACTCTAGTTGTGGTTCATGAAAAGAACGCACATGCAATGACACTGGTGGATCCATGTGTAGTTCATGAGAAGAACACACATGCAATGACACTGGTTGTGGTTAATGAAAAGAAAAAACATGCAATGACACTTGTGAATCCTTATGTGGTTTGTGAGAAGAACTAACATGCAATGACTCTAGCTATGGTTCATGAAAAGAACACACATGCAATGACACTGGTGGATCCATGCGTCGTTTGTGAAAAGAACATACATGCAATCACACTAGGTGGATCCATGTGTGGTTTGTTTAGAGGAACAGACATGCAATGACAATAGGTATGGTTCATGAAAAGCACAGACATGCAATGACACTGGTGGATCCATGTGTGGTTTGTGAAAAGAACAGACATGCAATCACACTAGGTGGATCCATGTGTGGTTTGTGCAAAGAACAGACATGCAATGACTCTAGCTGTGGTTCATGAAAAGAACACACATGCAATGACACTGGTGGATCCATGTGTGGTTTGTGAAAAGAACAGACATGCAATCACACTAGGTGTGGTTCATGAAAAGAATACACATCCAATGACACTCGTGGATCGATGTGTGGTTTGTGGAAAGAACATAGATGCAATGACACTGGGTGTGGTTCATGAAAAGAACACACATGCAATGACACTGGTGTATCCTTATGTGGTTTGTGAGAAGAACACACATGCAATGACTCTAGCTGTGGTTCATGAAAAGAACAGACATGAAATGATACTGGTGGATCCATATGTGGTTTTTGAAAGGAACAGACATGCAATGACTCTAGCTGTGGTTCATGAAAAGAACAGACATATAATGCCACTTGTGGATCCATATGTGGTTTGTAGAAAGAACAGACAAGCAATGACTCTTGATGTGGTTCATGAAAAGAACACACATGCAACGACACTGGTGGATCCATGTGTGGTTCATGAGAAGAACACACATGCAATCACACTGGGTTTGGTTCATGAAAAGAACACACATGCAATGACACTGGTGGATCCTTATGTGGTTTGTGAGAAGAACTGACATGCAATGACTCTAGCTATGGTTCATGAAAAGAACACACATGCAATGACACTGATGGATCCATGTGTGGTTCATGAGAAAAACACACATGCAATGACACTGGGTGTGGTTCATGAAAAGAACCGACATGCAATGACACTCGTGGGTCCTTATGTGATTTGTGAGAAGAACTGACATGCAATGACTCTAGCAATGGTTCATGAAAAGAACACACATGCAATGACACTGGTGGATCCATGTGTGGTTTGTGAAAAGAACAGACATGCAATCACACTAGGTGGATCCTTGTGTGGTTTGTTTAGAGGAAAAGACATGCAATGACACTAGGTGTGGTTCATGAAAAGAACAGACATGCAATGACACTGGTGGATCCATGTGTGGTTTGTGAAAAGAACATACATGCAATCACACTAGGTGGATCCATGTGTGGTTTGTGGAAAGAACAAACATGCAATGACTCTAGCTGTGGTTCATGAAAAGAACACACATGCAATGACACTGGTGGATCCATGTGTGGTTTGTGAAAAGAACAGAAATGCAATCACACTGGGTGTGGTTCCTGAAAAGAATACACATCCAATGACACTGGTGGATCCATATGTGGTTTGTGGAAAGAACAGACATGCAAGGACACTGGGTGTGGTTCATGAAAAGAACACACATGCAATGACACTAGTGTATCCTTATGTGGTTTGTGAGAAGAACACACATGCAATGACTCTAGCTGTGGTTCATGAAAAGAACACACATGCAATGCCACTGGTGGATCCATATGTGGTTTCTGGAAAGAACAGACATGCAATGACTCTAGCCGTGGTTCATGAAAAGAACATACATGCAATGACACTGGTGCATCCATGTGTAGTTCATGAGAAGAACACACATGCAATGACACTGGTTGTGGTTCATGAAAAGAACAGACATGCAATGACACTAGTGGATCCATATGTGGTTTGTGAAAAGAACATACATGCAATGACTCTAGATGTGGTTCATGAAAAGAACAAACATGCAATGACACTGGTGGATCCATGTGTGGTTCATGAGAAGAACACACATCCAATGACACCAGTGGATCCTTATGTGGTTTGTGAGAAGAACAAACATGCAATGACATTGGGTGTCATTCATGAGAATAACACACATGCAATGCCACTGGTGGATCCATGTGTGGTTTGTGAGAAGAACACACATGCAATGACCCTAGTTGTGGTTCATGAAAAGAACACACATGCAATGACT
Source organism: Avena sativa (assembly GCA_916181665.1). Classification (NCBI taxonomy): domain Eukaryota; kingdom Viridiplantae; phylum Streptophyta; class Magnoliopsida; order Poales; family Poaceae; genus Avena; species Avena sativa. Next base: position 428,348,912 of record OV702290.1, read on the forward strand.
CTAGCTGTGTTTCATGAAAAGAACTAACATGCAATGACACTAGTGGATCCATGTGTGGTTCATGAGAAGAACACACATGCACTGACACTGGGTGTGGTTCATGAAAAGAACAGACATGCAATGACACTGGTGGATCCATGTGTGGTTCATGAGAAGAACACACATGCAAAGACACTGGATGTGGTTCATGAAAATAACACACATGCAATGACACTGGTGGATCCATGTGTGGTTCATGAGAAGAACACACATGCAATGACACTGGGTGTGGTTCATGAAAAGAACAGACATGCAATGACACTGGTGGATCCATGTATGGTTCATGAGAAGAACACACATGCAATGACACTGGATGTAGTTCATGAAAAGAACAGACATGCAATGACACTGGTGTATCCTTATGTGGTTTGTGAGAAGAACTGACATGCAATGACTCTAGCTGTGGTTCATGAAAAGAACAGACATGAAATGATACTGGTGGATCCATATGTGGTTTTTGAAAGGAACAGACATGCAATGACTCTAGCTGTGGTTCATGAAAAGAACAGACATATAATGCCACTTGTGGATCCATATGTGGTTTGTAGAAAGAACAGACAAGCAATGACTCTTGATGTGGTTCATGAAAAGAACACACATGCAACGACACTGGTGGATCCATGTGTGGTTCATGAGAAGAACACACATGCAATCACACTGGGTTTGGTTCATGAAAAGAACACACATGCAATGACACTGGTGGATCCTTATGTGGTTTGTGAGAAGAACTGACATGCAATGACTCTAGCTATGGTTCATGAAAAGAACACACATGCAATGACACTGATGGATCCATGTGTGGTTCATGAGAAAAACACACATGCAATGACACTGGGTGTGGTTCATGAAAAGAACCGACATGCAATGACACTCGTGGGTCCTTATGTGATTTGTGAGAAGAACTGACATGCAATGACTCTAGCAATGGTTCATGAAAAGAACACACATGCAATGACACTGGTGGATCCATGTGTGGTTTGTCAAAAGAACAGACATGCAATCACACTAGGTGGATCCTTGTGTGGTTTGTTTAGAGGAAAAGACATGCAATGACACTAGGTGTGGTTCATGAAAAGAACAGACATGCAATGACACTGGTGGATCCATGTGTGGTTTGTGAAAAGAACATACATGCAATCACACTAGGTGGATCCATGTGTGGTTTGTGGAAAGAACAAACATGCAATGACTCTAGCTGTGGTTCATGAAAAGAACACACATGCAATGACACTGGTGGATCCATGTGTGGTTTGTGAAAAGAACAGAAATGCAATCACACTGGGTGTGGTTCCTGAAAAGAATACACATCCAATGACACTCGTGGATCCATATGTGGTTTGTGGAAAGAACAGACATGCAAGGACACTGGGTGTGGTTCATGAAAAGAACACACATGCAATGACACTAGTGTATCCTTATGTGGTTTGTGAGAAGAACACACATGCAATGACTCTAGCTGTGGTTCATGAAAAGAACACACATGCAATGCCACTGGTGGATCCATATGTGGTTTCTGGAAAGAACAGACATGCAATGACTCTAGCCGTGGTTCATGAAAAGAACATACATGCAATGACACTGGTGCATCCATGTGTGGTTCATGAGAAGAACACACATGCAATGACACTGGTTGTGGTTCATGAAAAGAACAGACATGCAATGACACTAGTGGATCCATATGTGGTTTGTGAAAAGAACATACATGCAATGACTCTAGATGTGGTTCATGAAAAGAACAAACATGCAATGACACTGGTGGATCCATGTGTGGTTCATGAGAAGAACACACATCCAATGACACCAGTGGATCCTTATGTGGTTTGTGAGAAGAACAAACATGCAATGACATTGGGTGTCATTCATGAGAATAACACACATGCAATGCCACTGGTGGATCCATGTGTGGTTTGTGAGAAGAACACACATGCAATGACCCTAGTTGTGGTTCATGAAAAGAACACACATGCAATGACTCTAGCTGTGGTTCATGAAAAGAACTAACATGCAATGACACTAGTGGATCCATGTGTGGTTCATGAGAAGAACACACATGCACTGACACTGGGTGTGGTTCATGAAAAGAACAGACATGCAATGACACTGGTGGATCCATGTGTGGTTCATGAGAAGAACACACATGCAAAGACACTGGATGTGGTTCATGAAAATAACACACATGCAATGACACTGGTGGATCCATGTGTGGTTCATGAGAAGAACACACATGCAATGACACTGGGTGTGGTTCATGAAAAGAACAAACATGCAATGACACTGGTGGATCCATGTGTGGTTCATGAGAAGAACACACATGCAATGACACTGGATGTGGTTCATGAAAAGAACAGACATGCAATGACAATTGTGGATCCTTATGTGGTTTGTGAGAAGAACTGACATGCAATGACTCTAGCTATGGTTCATGAAAACAACACACATGCAATGACACTGGTGGATCCATGTGTGGTTTGTGAAAATAACAGACATGCAATCACACTAGGTGGATCCATGTGTGGCTGTGAAAAGAACAGACATGCAATCACACCGGGTGTGGTTTATGAAAAGAACAGACATGCAATGACACTAGGTGGATCCATGTGTGGTTTGTGGAAACAAGAGACATGCAATGATAGTGGGTGTGGTTCATGAAAAAAAACATGCAATGACACTGGTGGATGCTTATGTGGTTTGTTTAGAAGAACACACAGGCAATGACACTGGTGGATCCATGTGTGGTTTGTGAGAAGAATACACATGCAATGACTCTAGTTGTGGTTCATGAAAAGAACGCACATGCAATGACACTGGTGGATCCATGTGTGGTTCATGAGAAGAACACACATGCAATCACACTGGGTTTGGTTCATGAAAAGAACACACATGCAATGACACTGGTGGATCCTTATGTGGTTTGTGAGAAGAACTAACATGCAATGACTCTAGCTATGGTTCATGAAAAGAACACACATGCAATGACACTGATGGATCCATGTGTGGTTCATGAGAAAAACACACATGCAATGACATTGGGTGTGGTTCATGAAAAGAACCGACATGCAATGACACTCGTGGGTCCTTATGTGGTTTGTGAGAAGAACTGACATGCAATGACTCTAGCAATGGTTCATGAAAAGAACACACATGCAATGACACTGGTGGATCCATGTGTGGTTTGTGAAAATAACAGACATGCAATCACACTAGGTGGATCCATGTGTGGTTTGTGAAAAGATCACACATCCAATGACACAGGTGGATCCATGTGTGGTTTGTGAAAAGAAAAGACATGCAATCACACTGGTTGTGGTTTGTGAAAAGAACAGACATGCAGTCACACTAGGTGGATCCATGTGTGGTTTGTGGAAAGAACAGACATGCAATGATAGTGGGTGTGGTTCATGAAAAGAACAGACATGCAATGACACTGGTGGATCCATGTGTGGTTCATGAGAAGAACACACATGCAAAGACAGTGGATGTGGTTCATGAAAAGAACACACATGCAATGACACTGGTGGATCCATGTGTGGTTCATGAGAAGAACACACATGCAATGACACTGGGTGTGGTTCATGAAAAGAACAAACATGCAATGACACTGGTGGATCCATGTGTGGTTCATGAGAAGAACACACATGCAATGACACTGGATGTGGTTCATGAAAAGAACAGACATGCAATGACAATTGTGGATCCTTATGTGGTTTGTGAGAAGAACTGACATGCAATGACTCTAGCTATGGTTCATGAAAACAACACACATGCAATGACACTGGTGGATCCATGTGTGGTTTGTGAAAATAACAGACATGCAATCACACTAGGTGGATCCATGTGTGGTTTGTGAAAAGATCACACATCCAATGACACAGGTGGATCCATGTGTGGTTTGTGAAAAGAACAGACATGCAATCACACCGGGTGTGGTTTATGAAAAGAACAGACATGCAATGACACTAGGTGGATCCATGTGTGGTTTGTGGAAAGAACAGACATGCAATGATAGTGGGTGTGGTTCATGAAAAGAACACACATGCAATGACACTGGTGGATCCTTATGTGGTTTGTTTAGAAGAACACACATGCAATGACACTGGTGGATCCATGTGTGGTTTGTGAGAAGAATACACATGCAATGACTCTAGTTGTGGTTCATGAAAAGAACGCACATGCAATGACACTGGTGGATCCATGTGTAGTTCATGAGAAGAACACACATGCAATGACACTGGTTGTGGTTAATGAAAAGAAAAAACATGCAATGACACTTGTGAATCCTTATGTGGTTTGTGAGAAGAACTAACATGCAATGACTCTAGCTATGGTTCATGAAAAGAACTCACATGCAATGACACTGGTGGATCCATGCGTCGTTTGTGAAAAGAACATACATGCAATCACACTAGGTGGATCCATGTGTGGTTTGTTTAGAGGAACAGACATGCAATGACAATAGGTATGGTTCATGAAAAGCACAGACATGCAATGACACTGGTGGATCCATGTGTGGTTTGTGAAAAGAACAGACATGCAATCACACTAGGTGGATCCATGTGTGGTTTGTGGAAAGAACAGACATGCAATGACTCTAGCTGTGGTTCATGAAAAGAACACACATGCAATGACACTAGTGGATCCATGTGTGGTTTGTGAAAAGAACAGACATGCAATCACACTAGGTGTGGTTCATGAAAAGAATACACATCCAATGACACTCGTGGATCGATGTGTGGTTTGTGGAAAGAACATACATGCAATGACACTGGGTGTGGTTCATGAAAAGAACACACATGCAATGACACTGGTGTATCCTTATGTGGTTTGTGAGAAGAACACACATGCAATGACTCTAGCTGTGGTTCATGAAAAGAACAGACATGAAATGATACTGGTGGATCCATATGTGGTTTTTGAAAGGAACAGACATGCAATGACTCTAGCTGTGGTTCATGAAAAGAACAGACATATAATGCCACTTGTGGATCCATATGTGGTTTGTAGAAAGAACAGACAAGCAATGACTCTTGATGTGGTTCATGAAAAGAACACACATGCAACGACACTGGTGGATCCATGTGTGGTTCATGAGAAGAACACACATGCAATCACACTGGGTTTGGTTCATGAAAAGAACACACATGCAATGACACTGGTGGATCCTTATGTGGTTTGTGAGAAGAACTGACATGCAATGACTCTAGCTATGGTTCATGAAAAGAACACACATGCAATGACACTGATGGATCCATGTGTGGTTCATGAGAAAAACACACATGCAATGACACTGGGTGTGGTTCATGAAAAGAACCGACATGCAATGACACTCGTGGGTCCTTATGTGATTTGTGAGAAGAACTGACATGCAATGACTCTAGCAATGGTTCATGAAAAGAACACACATGCAATGACACTGGTGGATCCATGTGTGGTTTGTGAAAAGAACAGACATGCAATCACACTAGGTGGATCCTTGTGTGGTTTGTTTAGAGGAAAAGACATGCAATGACACTAGGTGTGGTTCATGAAAAGAACAGACATGCAATGACACTGGTGGATCCATGTGTGGTTTGTGAAAAGAACATACATGCAATCACACTAGGTGGATCCATGTGTGGTTTGTGGAAAGAACAAACATGCAATGACTCTAGCTGTGGTTCATGAAAAGAACACACATGCAATGACACTGGTGGATCCATGTGTGGTTTGTGAAAAGAACAGAAATGCAATCACACTGGGTGTGGTTCCTGAAAAGAATACACATCCAATGACACTCGTGGATCCATATGTGGTTTGTGGAAAGAACAGACATGCAAGGACACTGGGTGTGGTTCATGAAAAGAACACACATGCAATGACACTAGTGTATCCTTATGTGGTTTGTGAGAAGAACACACATGCAATGACTCTAGCTGTGGTTCATGAAAAGAACACACATGCAATGCCACTGGTGGATCCATATGTGGTTTGTGGAAGGAACAGATATGCAATGACTCTAGTTGTGGTTCATGAGAAGAACAGACATGCAATAACACTGGTGGATCCATATGTGGTTTGTGGAAAGAATAAACATGCAATGACTCTAGCTGTGGTTCATGAAAAGAACAGACATGCAATGACACTGGTGGATCCATGTGTGGTTCATGCGAAGAACATACATCCAATGACACTAGTTGTGGTTCATGAAAAGAACAGACATGCAATGAAACTTGTGGATCCATATGTGGTTTGTGAGATGAACAGACATGCAATGACTCTAGCTGTGGTTCGTGAAAAGAACTGACATGCGATGACACTGGTGGATCCATGTGTGGTTTGTGAAAAGAACAGACATGCAATATCACTAGGTGGATCCATGTGTGGTTTGTTTAGAGGAATAGACATGCAATGACACTGGGTGTGGTTCATGAAAAGAACAGATATGGAATGACACTGGTGGATCCTTATGTGGTTTGTTTAGAAGAACACACATGCAATGACTCTAGCTGTGGTTCATGAAAAGAACGCACATGCAATGACTCTAGATGTGGTTCATGAAAAGAACACACATGCAATGACACTGGTGGATCCATGTGTGGTTCATGGGAAGATAACACATCCAATGACACTGGTGGATCCTTATGTGGTTTCTGAGAAGAACAGACATGCAATGACACTGTCTGTGGTTCATGAGAAGAACACACATGCAATGACACCGGTGGATCCATGTGTGGTTTGTGAGAAGAACACACATGCAATGACTCTAGCTGTGGTTGATGAAAAGAACACACATGCAATGACACTGGTGGATCCATGTGTGGTTCATGGGAAGAACACACATGCAATGACACTGGGTGTGGTTCATGAAAAGAACAGACATGTAATGACACTGGTGGATCCATGTGTGGTTCATGAGAAGAACACACATGCAATGACACTGGATGTGGTTCATGAAAAGAACAGACATGCGATGACAATTGTGGATCCTTATGTGGTTTGTGAGAAGAACTGACATGCAATGAATCTAGCTATGGTTCATGAAAACAACACACATGCAATGACACTGTTGGATCCATGTGTCGTTTGTGAAAATAACAGACATGCAATCACACTAGGTGGATCCATGTGTGGTTTGTGAAAAGAACAGACATGCAATCACACCGGGTGTGGTTTATGAAAAGAACAGACATGTAATCACACTAGGTGGATCCATGTGTGGTTTGTCGAAAGAACAGACATGCAATGATAGTGGGTGTGGTTCATGAAAAGAACACACATGCAATGACGCTGGTGGATCCTTATGTGGTTTGTTTAGAAGAACACACATGCAATGACACTGGTGGATCCATGTGTGGTTTGTGAGAAGAATACAAATGCAATGACTCTAGTTGTGGTTCATGAAAAGAACGCACATGCAATGACACTGGTGGATCCATGTGTAGTTCATGAGAAGAACACACATGCAATGACACTGGCTGTGGTTCATGAAAAGAACAGACATGCAATGACACTTGTGGATCCTTATGTGGTTTGTGACAAGAACTAACATGCAATGACTCTAGCTATGGTTCATGAAACGAACACACATGCAATGACACTGGTGGATTCATGCGTGGTTTGTGAAAAGAACATACATGCAATCACACTAGGTGGATCCATGTGTGGTTTGTTTAGAGGAACAGACATGCAATGACACTAGGTGTGGTTCATGAAAAGCACAGACATGCAATGACACTGGTGGATCCATGTGTGGTTTGTGAAAAGAATAGACATGCAATCACACTAGGTGGATCCATGTGTGGTTTGTGGAAAGAACAAGCATGCAATGACTCTAGCTGTGGTTCATGAAAAGAACACACATGCAATGACACTGGTGGATCCATGTGTGGTTTGTCAAAAGAACAGACGTGCAATCACACTAGGTGTGGTTCAGGAAAAGAATACACATCCAATGACACTAGTGGATCCATGTGTGGTTTGTGGAAAGAACAGACATGCAATGACACTGGGTGTGGTTCATGAAAAGAACACACATGCAATGACACTGGTGTATCCTTATGTGGTTTGTGAGAAGAACACACATGCAATGACTCTAGCTGTGGTTCATGAAAAGAACACACATGAAATGATACTGGTGGATCCATATGTGGTTTTTGGAAGGAACAGACATGCAATGACTCTAGTTGTGGTTCATGAAAAGAACAGACATACAATGCCACTTGTGGATCCATATGTGGTTTGTGGAAAGAACGGACATGCAATGACTCTTGCTGTGGTTCATGGGAAGATAACACATCCAATGACACTGGTGGATCCTTATGTGGTTTGTGAGAAGAACAGACATGCAATGACACTGGCTATGGTTCATGAGAAGAACACACATGCAATGACACTGGTGGATCCATGTCTGGTTTGTGAGAAGAACACACATGCAATGACTCTAGCTGTGGTTGATGAAAAGAACACACATGCAATGACACTGGTGGATCCATGTGTGGTTCATGGGAAGAACACACATGCAATGACACTGGCTGTGGTTCATGAAAAGAACAGACATGCAATGACACTTGTTGATCCTTATGTGGTTTGTGAGAAGAACTGACATGCAATGACTCTAGCTATGGATCATGAAAAGAACACACATGCAATGACACTGGTGGATCCATGTATGGTTTGTGAAAAGAACAGACATGCAATCACACTAGGTGGATCCATGTGTGGTTTGTTTAGAGGAACAAACATGCAATGACACTAGGTGTGGTTCATGAAAAGAACATACATGCAATGACACTAGTGGATCCATGTGTGGTTTGTGAAAACAACAGACATGCAATCACACCAGGTGGATCCATGTGTGGTTTGTGGAAAGAACAGACATGCAATGACTCTAGCTGTCGTTCATGAAAAGAACACACATGCAATGACACTGGTGGATCCATGTGTGGTTTGTGAAAAGAACAGACATGCAATCACACTGGGTGTGGTTGATGAAAAGAACACACATCCAATGGTACTGGTGGATCCATGTGTGGTTTGTGGAAAGAACAGACATGCAATGACACTCGGTGTGGTTCATGAAAAGAACACACTTGCAATGACACTGGTGTTTCCTTATGTAGTTTGTGAGAAGAACACACATGCAATGACTCTAGCCGTGGTTCATGAAAAAAAACACATGCAATAACACTTGTTGATCCATGTGTGGTTTGTGGAAGGAACAGACATGCAATGACTCTAGCTATGGTTCATGAGAAGAAGAGACATGCAATTACACTGGTGGATCAATATGTGGTTTGTGGAAAGAACAGACATGCAATGACTCTAGCTGTGGTTCATGAAAAGAACAGACATGCAATGACACTGGTGGATCCATGTGTGGTTCATGGGAAGAACACACATCCAATGACACTGGCTGTGGTTCATGAAAAAAATAGACATGCAATGACACTGGTGGATCCATATGTGGTTTGTTAGAAGAACAGACATGAAATGACTCTAGCTGTGGTCCATGAAAAGAAAAAACATGCAATGACACTGGTGGATCCATGTGTGGTTTGTGAAAATAACAAACATGCAATCACACTAGGTGGATCTATGTGTGGTTTGTTTAGAGGAACAGACATGCAATGACATTGGGTGTGGTTAATGAAAAGAACAGACATGCAATGACACTGGTGGATCCTTATGTGATTTGTTTAGAAGAACACACATTCAATGACTCCAGCCGTGGTTCGTGAAAAGAACACACATGCAATGACTCTAGCTGTGGTTCATGAAAAGAACACACATGCAATGACACTGGTGGATCCATGTGTGGTTCATGAAAAGAACACACATGCAATGACACTGGTGGATCCATGTGTGGTTCATGGGAAGAACACACATCGAATGACACTGGTGGATCCTTATGTGGTTTGTGAGAAGAACAGACATGCAATGACACTGGATGTGGTTGATGAGAAGAACACACATGCAATGATACTGGTGGATCCATGTGTGGTTTGTGAGAAGAACACACATGCAATGACTCTAGCTGTGGTTCATGAAAAGAACACACATGCAATGACACTGGTGGATCCATGTGTGGTTCATGAGAAGAACACACATGCAATGACACTGGTTGTGGTTCATGAAAAGACCAGACATGCAATGACACTTGTGGATCCTTATATGGTTTGTGAGAAGAACTGGCATGCAATGACTCTAGCTATGGTTCAGGAAAAGAACACACATGCAATGACACTAGTGGATCCATGTGTGGTTTGTGAAAAGAACAGACATGCAATCACACTAGGTGGATCCATGTCTGGTTTGTTTAGAGGAACAGACATGCAATGACACTAGGTGTGGTTCATGAAAAGAATAGACATGCAATGACACTGGTGGATGCATGTGTGGTTTGTGAAAATAACATACATGCAATCACACTAGGTGGATCCATGTGTGGTTTGTGGAAAGAACAGACATGCAATGACTCTAGCTGTGGTTCATGAAAATAACACACATTCAATGACACTGGTGGATCCATGTGTGGTTTGTGAAAACAACAGACATGCAATCACACTGAGTGTGGTCCATGAAAAGTACACACATCCAATGACACTGGTGGATCCATGTGTGGTTTGTGGAAAGAACAGACATGCAATGGCATTGGGTGTGGTTCATGAAAAGAACACACATGCAATGACACTGGTGTATCCTTATGTGGTTTGTGAGAAGAACACACATCTAATGACTCTAGATGTGGTTCATGAAAACAACACACATGCAATGACACTGGTGGATCCATATGTGGTTTGTGGAAGGAACATACATGCAATGACTCTAGCTATGGTTCATGAGAAGAACAGACATGCAATGACACTGGTGGATCCATATGTGGTTTGTGGAAAGAACATACATGCAATGACTCTAGCTGTGGTTCATGAAAAGAACAGACATGCAATGACACTAGTGGATCCATGTGTGGTTCATGGGAAGAAAACACATCTAATGACACTGGCTGTGGTTCATGAAAAGAACAGACATGCAATGACACTGGTGGATCCATATGTGGTTTGGGAGAAGAACAAACATGCAATGACTCTAGCTATGGTTCATGAAAAGAAAAGACATGCAATGACACTGGTGGATCCATGTGTGGTTTGTGAAAAGAACAGACATGCAATCACACTAGGTGGATCCATGTGTGGTTTGTTTAGAGGAACATACATGCAATGACACTGGGTGTGGTTCATGAAAAGAATAGACATGCAATGACACTGGTGGATCCTTATGTGGTTTGTTTAGAAAAACACACATGCAATGACTCTAGCTGTGGTTCATGAATAGAACACACATGCAATGACACTGGTGGATCTTGATACATTGCAAATGTATCTATAATTTTTGATGTTCCATGCTTGGTTTTATCCACTTCCTTGTGTTTTGTCCACACTTTGGAGTACTTTTCATATGATTACTTGGACTAACCTATTAACAAGAGCCACATTGCCAGCTGCCTGTTTTCTGCTGTTTTTGGTTCCAAGAAAGTCAGAAAATGAATATTATCGGAATTGGACGGGACAAAAGTCAAAGTGCCTACTTTTCCGGAATCATCAGATGCCATAATACGAGACGGAGAGGGGCCAGAGGCCGGCCACACCACCTAGCCGCGCGGCCAGGATTGGCCTGCGCCAGGGGGTGGTGTGGTGGCCCCTGGCACCCCCTCGGCCTCCCCTTCCGCCTATATATTGCCCTCGGGATGAAAACCTGAAGGGCCCGATCAAAATTCCACGAAAGAGTCTGTAGCCACCGCCATTTCGATCCCAAGATCGGGAGGGATCTGAAGCTCTTCCCGGCACCCTGCCGGAGAGGGGAATTCACCCTGGAGGCCTTCTTCATCACCATGCAATCCTCCAGTGTGATGCGTGAGTAGTTCATCCTTGGACTACGGATCCATGTAGTAGCTAGATGGCTGGTTCTCCTCCTTTGTGCTTTCATGTCTAGATCTTGTGAGCTCCGTTCATGATCAAGATCATCTATTTGCAATTCTGCATGTTGTGTTTGCGGGGATCCGATGGATATTGAGATGTTATTTCAGATTGATTATTGATTCTATCATGTCTTTGTTATTTGTGATCTTGCATGCTTTCCGTTGTTAGTAGCTATCTTGGCCAAGTAGATGCTAGCAACTCCAAGAGTCAGTATTTATGCTCGATAGTGGGTTCATGCCTCTGGTAATCTAGGGAAGTGACAGAAATCTCTAAGGTACTAGATGTGTTGTTGCTACTAGGGAGAAAACAACAATCCTTTGTTCATAGAACAATCGTATTGTTTACTTTACATGCAATTTGTAAAGCAATAATCTGTTGCTTGCAACTTAATACTGGAGGGGGGTCGGATGATAACCTGAAGGTGGATTATTAGTCATAGATGCAGTTGGATGGCGGTCTATGTATAATGTTGTAATGCCCAATCAAGTTCCAAAGGAGTCAAGATGATTAGTATATGCATGTATTGCTTTCTCGATGTTTGTCAATTGCCCCGCTGTAATTTGTTCACCCAGCATGTTATCTATCTAAGGAGAGCCACCTCTAGTGAACTATGGATCCCGGCCCTTGTCTTTTCTTTTATATTCAATCTACAAACTATTACTGCTTTGTGTTTACTTTCTGCAAAATTTTACTTCTTTCCATTCGATACGTTTAATCCTTTGTTTTCCGCAAAACACGGTGAGATTGACAACCTCATTGCAAGTTGGGGACAAAGTTCTGTGGTTGTGTTGTGCAGGTCTCCACATTGCTACTAGCACCGGTAGTGCGCCCTGCCAAGGCTCAGCTAGCAACACCTTTGGGGTGTTTCCTTGCTCCTACTGGTTTGATTAAACCTTGGTTTCATACTGAGGGAAACTTGCTGTTGTGCTCATCATACCTTCCTCTTGGGGTTCCCAACGAGCTCTACATCAACACCGCACCAGCATTTTTCTGGCTCCGTACACCGAGCCATCAGATCCATGTGTGGTTCATGAGAAGAACACACATGCAATGACATTGGCTATGGTTCATGAAAAGAATAGACATGCCATGACACTTGTGGATCCTTATGTGGTTTGTGAGAAGAACTGGCATGCAATGACTCTAGCTATGGTTCATGAAAAGAACACACATGCAGTGACACTGGTGGATCCATGTGTGGTTTGTGAAAAGAACAGACATGCAATCACACTAGGTGGATCCATGTGTGGTTTGTTTAGAGGAACAGACATGCAATGACACTAGGTGTGGTTCATGAAAATAAAAGACATGCAATGACACTGGTGGATCCTTATGTGGTTTGTGTAAAAGAACACACATGCAATGACTCTAGCTGTGGTTCATGAAAAGGACGCACATGCAATGACTCTAGCTGTGGTTCATGAAAAGAACACACATGCAATGACACTAGTGGATCCATGTGTGGTTTGTGAAAAGAACAGACATGCAATCACACTAGGTGGATCCATGTGTGGTTTGTTTAGAGGAACAGACATGCAATGACACTGGGTGTGGTTCATGAAAAGAACAGACATGCAATGACACTGGTGGATCCTTATGTGGTTTGTTTAGAAGAACACACATGCAATGACACTGGCTGTGGTTCATGAGAAGAACACACATGCAATGAAACTGGTGGATCCATGTGTGGTTTGTGAGAAGAACACACATGCAATGACTCTAGATGTGGTTCATGAAAAGAACACACAGGCAATGACACTGGTGGATCCATGTGTGGTTCATGAGAAGAACACACATGCAATCACACTGGGTGTGGTTCATGAAAAGAACAGACATGCAATGACACTGGTGGATCCTTATGTGGTTTGTGAGAAGAACTGACATGCAATGACTCTAGGTATGGTTCATGAAAAGAACAGACATGCAATGACATTGGTGGATCCATGTGTGGTTCATGAAAAGAACACACATGCAATGACACTGGTGGATCCATATGTGGTTTTTGGAAGGAATAGACATGCAATCTGACGAGGGTTTAACTCGTCAATGCCCATTGTTATGGACTTGGGTTTTGGAGAAGGAGGGAGCGTTGGAGACATCTATCGGCTAGCAAACAAGCACACAGGGGACAAAGAATTTACCCAGGTCCAGGCCTCGTAGACGTCCCTACTCCTGCTTGTCTTCTCGTGGAATTATCGAGGGAGTCGAAAGTTACAATGGTGCGCAGATGAAATCTGGCGAGGGTTGTGGAAACTAGGGTTGCGTGTGTCCTCCTCGCCGCCCCCTCCTAGCCTTTATATAGATGGGCTAGGTCTCGGGTAGCAGGTCGAGTCGGCTACAAGTTAGGGTTTTCCCCTTCAAACATTCTACCTTTAGCTTCTTCTTGTCCTTCAAGCAATCGAGAGTCCGTAGGTTACTCGAGTCCCTCCATCTGGGCCTTGGCGACACCGTGGGCCTGTATGTATTTGGACCGTATATACCAAGCTCAAGTACCTGTAGGATATACCCATGTCAGTAGCCCCCGAGTACCCAGTGGAATCGCAGATTCGAATAGGGACTTTTGAAACCTTCGAGTGCCTAAATGAGTACATTTCGATTGCTTTTATTTACGTCATAGGGATTGTTGATATACGTGCCTGATATAATCGAAGTATCGGTATCAGTTAACCACCTTAGGGTGAAACAACGCAATCTACTCAAATTCGAGTCCCCGGACCCGAATCCGGAAAAGTGCTGGTGTAATTCGACTCAGGCCACGGAGGTCTTACAGGAGTCGAATTCCAGTTATATGGGTGTGAGCACTTGACGCGTCCATCAAGGCATGTTCATCGTGCATGTAGGCACGGATATGTTTCTGGTAGTGCATAGTTAAATGTGTTGCCAGGCCTTATTCAGGTCTTACATTCACGCCGTAGGCACGGCATCCGAATTTTATCATCGCGGAGACGATTCGGGTAACCCAGGAGACGCAGTCTCTTTGCAGGGAAAAATTATGAGGTGGTGTCGCCATGAGTTTTGAGTGTGGATGTTATCAACACACAGTTTTTCTTGCACAAATAATCATAGGGTGCACAGCCAGCGCTCCCTATGGGAGTAGCCCCCAAGTGCCTGGTTGAGTCGAAGACTCAGGCAGGGACTAAAGAACTTTTGCGACTGCTGTCGTCTTTTGCTTGCCTGTTTAGTCAATAACTCAGACAGGTACTAAAACACTTTCGCAACTGCTGTCGTCGTTTGCCTGCTTGTTTCCGGCGCTCCCTATGGGAGTAACGCATGTCCATAATCAAACTGTGTTTCAAGTGGTTGGGTTTGCTTTGTGATTGTCCATGTTCCTGCAACAAGAAAAAGAAAGTCGTAGGGTGCACGTCCAGCGCTCCCTATGGGAGTAGCCCCCGAATGCTTGGTGGAGTCGAAGACTCCAGCAAGGACTAAAATAGTCGAAGTTCTCCAATGCATAGCCTTGATGACGTCAGTGCTGACGCTTGTATGACCTTAGTTGCCCGCGTGAGCGATTTTGACGGGACGTGACGAGTGATGGGCCCCACTTTCTGACTTTGATTTGACTGGGCGTGCGTAATCTTATTTTTAACTATGCCTCCTCGATTTCCACGCGTAATGGTAGAAGTGGGTGGACGGCTCGCGCTTCCTCTTCTCCACGTGTCCTACGCGATGCGTGCCACGCGTCCAATAGGGTTTTTGTCAGCCGTTGGATTGCATCTTCCAGGCGTTAAGTAGCGATGTCGCGGCGGTAATTTCCCATCTGTGTGCTTTCTTCCTTGCTGTCATCGCCATTGCCCTTTGCTTTGCTGCTTTCCCCTGCGCCCATCTTCTCCACGACGCTAGACCAGCTCCGTTCGTTCCCAAGCTATTTTCTTCGCTCTCATCGCTGCCACGCAATGGGGAAGAAGGGAGGCGTTGCCGCTGATTCCGCGGCCACCCTCGCTGCAGCGAAGAAGAAGGGTGGCTCCGCTGCTGTGGCCACTAGTGCTGCCGTTGGCAGGAAGAAGAAGGTCACGGGCACCTGCGTGACTAATGGCGCATGGAGCCCCTCTATAATCAAGGCGTCGGATCTCCGTCTTCTTCGCCAAGACGGAGTGATTTCTGCAGCAGTCGCCGATTCGCGCGTCCCCTGCGGTGAGACCGTTCCTGTGCCTCCCGCTGGTTATCGAGTGATGTTTCTTGCATTCATCATTCGCGGTCTTTCCTTGCCTCTTCACCCCTTTCTCCGGGGTCTTCTGTGTTTCTACGGGCTCCAGCTCCATCAGCTGTCCCTAAATTCTCTCCTCCACATCACTTGTTTCATCACTCTCTGCGAGTGCTGGCTCGGAATCGAGCCGCACTTTGGTCTTTTCAAACGCATCTTTAAATTGAAGTGTTAGTCCGCATCTGGATCTTTAGTTTATGATGTACGTGGTTGTGGAATCCATGTTGACCCATCCGCCACATACTTTGATATCAAGCTCACCAAGTCCGTCCAGGGATGGAGGGACAAATGGTTCTATGTGCGCGACCAGAAGGCCAAGGACGAGCACTTTGGACTCGCGCCCTTCGATCCCCCGACTCCCTGCAAGAAGATGCGTTCTTGGAAGAACGTGATTATGCCTTCCGAACTCGCGGAAACAGACGTGTTATATCAGCGCGTCTGCGACCTCGAGAGTCGCATAGGCGCAGAAGAGGGAGGTTGCGCCCTTGTCAGGACTTGGTTGTGTCGTCGCGTCCAGCCTCTCCAGGCCAGGGTCCATCCCATGTTCCAATGGGGTGGCGTTGATGATCCCACTCGCGTGTCTGCCGATGGCATGTCCGCGAGTGAGGTAGATAAGAGGGTGCGACTGGTCACGAAGTATACCCTCAAGGATGTGCTTCCGAACGAGCCAGTCGTTCCTCCTTTTGATGCTTCGAATCCTCCTCCTAAGGTATGGTTGTGCTACGTAGTAGCTTATTTTCTCGATTGCGTCTTCTGTTGCTTATCTGTTTTACTTTTTGTATGAGGAGTGGGCGGTGTTGCCTTGCATGCCTCCCCTCCCTGAGGGGATTATTCCTCGTGAAGCTTTGGAAGAGGACGAGTCTAAAAGTCCGGATACTCGCAAGCGTTCACGTAGCGGGGATTCCGACGCGTCGACTTCTTCAACTCTAGGAGGCGTGGCTGTTGGCGCGGAGTCGCCAATTCCCGCCGTTCCTGTGAGGGTTGTGGCACCGTCTTCTCGTAAGAAGATGCGATTGCCCAAGGAGTCTTCGTCGGAGTCGATGGAGGCCACATTTGATCTTGACAGATTTGATTGGTAGGTTTGCTAGTGCATTCATTCTTCTCTTGTTTTCTTCTTGTTGGATTTTCCTTGGAGTTTGCATTTTCTGAGTGCGGATTTTGTCTTGCAGTCAAGAGGCATCGTCATCTTCTGGCAACATTGAATTTTTGAAGGAATCAGGAGTCGCGACCTCAAAATCCATGACAGAGGTCGAGCGCGCTCCTTCTCCTCCGGCGGCGGCCCACTCCGGGCACAATTCTTCGAGCTCTCCTCACGTAGGGGAGCATCGAGTAGTTGCTCGGATGACGATTCAGCAATCTTCTTCGGAGTCGCTGGAGGACCATGTAAGTATATATTTCTTTCTTTTTATAATTTGGCAGTCAACGCCCTTATGTTGCCCTTTGCTAACTCCTTGTTTTGTGCGACAGCTCCTTGTAAAGGAAGCCGCGCAGGTAGCGGAGCAGGTGATGGCGATAGGTCGCCAGCATGCGATGCTGGAGAAGCGCCACTGCGTGGTTGAGAGTGAGTGTTCTATACTTATTATTTTCGTCTTCTCTGTATTTTGGTATAATCGACTGACGGCCAAATTTTTGACTGCCCTGTAGCTGAGCATAATGCTTTACTGTGTGATGTCGCCATGTTGGAGAAGACGCTGGCCGCAGCTGTGAAGGGGCGCGACGAGGCAATCGCGGCTCGTGATGAAGCCCAGAAGCGCGAAGAGGATCTGCGTGCCTCCTTTGCAGCTAGGGAGAAGTTGTTCGAAGAGCGACTTTTCTCAGTCGCCAAGGCACTCTCAGGTATCTTTACTTGGTAGATATTTTATTGATGTTCTTCACTTCCTCTGTAGTGCCGGTGGCATTAGAAGTTTGATCCGTGTACGTATTTTGTTGTAGATGCTGGCAGCTTGAGTTTTGATCCACAAGCCCTTGGTCGTGACGACGCTTTGGCGGGCGCGGTATCTGCGGTTGAAGACCGTAGCACCGCTGTCCAAAATACGTTGTCCAAAGCCAAGGCCACCCTGAGTCGCCTCCGAGAGGAGCTGATGCCGAAGGCAGAGCTGGACGACAATGTGGAGGAGCTGGTGGAGTCGCTCGCTGGGGGTGTGCCTGCCACATACAAGAACTCCCTCCGCGCAGCTGGCGCGACCATGTCGCTTGCCATGGTGCAAGCCCACGGAGTCAAAGTGGATCCCTCTACGGTGTCGAAGACGATGCCTATTGGCGCGGATGGTCAGCAGGTAGTATTCGCTCCTTTTGCGACTGCCTGTGCCAAATATGGCCATTCCTTGATAAACACTGTTGCCAAGTATTCGGAGGAGCTCAATCGCGCGAAGAAGGCGGCGAAAACTTCGGCCTCAGGGGCCGGCGGAAAGTCAGTGGCATCTGATACTGCCACGGACTTGATGAAGCCCCCAAGGTCGTCGAAGTCGAAGAAGCCAGCTGCTCCGTAGTTAGTTCCTTGTAATAGCTGGTGAACTTGCTCTTTTGATTGGAGAACATGCCTGTTGGCGAATGTGTTTGTAGATACTTTTATTGATCCTGAATGCACCTGTTACTTTTGACTTTTGAGTTGGTCGCATTATTTTGCCTCTGGCTTGATTTTTGGTAGGGTACGTCAAGTGGCCCTGTGGGGGACCCCGGACTCGCCATCTCTTGAGGGTACAATGGCACCATCCTGCTCCAGGGTAGAGGAGCTTTCCTTGCTTTCGCGACTTCGTGATCATGTTAAGCAACTGGAGCGTGAGCTGCCCTTGATCCGTGGTAGCGCGGAGTGGAAGTCGAAGGCTGAAAAAGGTGCCGCTCGCGAGCAATATCTGCTTGGCGAGGTGACGCAGCTGGGCGACCAGTTTAAGTGTTAGTTTGCTCATCCTCGTCTTTTCCTTGGTAGTTAATCGCAATGGTACGTTGTACTCATGTTGTTGATGCTGCTTCGTGTAGTTGTTAGCGCGCGCTGTCCGCAGGAGGAGAGGGATAGGATTGCCATCCGCCTTCATGATCTCACCCAAGAGCAACTTCAGGAGAGTGGTTACTTCTGGGTAGATCATGATCGTGCGACTGCGTTAGCGACCCTGCAGGATCGCGCCTCGCGAGTGCTGCTCTTTCTAAAGAAGTCGCAGTCGTGCTTGAAGAACATCTACCGGGCGATGTTCCCGCTGGATGATACTCCATCAAGCCTGCTGGCCCTTCTGACGAAATTTCAAGATATGTCTGCGGTTCGCGAGTGCGTGAGGCAGCAGCTGGTGGCTGGTACCAAGGCTGCGCTCTCCGTGGTGTGTTTGCACAGGCCTGACATGGATGTCGCCGCCATTGCATCTGGGCCACCGGTGCCACCAGCAGGATCTTCCTGGAACATGGTGCCGCACTATCAAGCGGTGGATCGTCCAGCCGAGGAAATCGTCGACTTCTTCGAGGAACAGACTAATGTTCTTCTGTTGTAAGGGTAGCCAAATATGTATCCTGCATATAAGTGTACTGGTGTTGTAAAGATCATATATATTTTGTAGATAATTTACTGTTGAATGTATACAAATAGCTTTATAAGTGTGGGGTGCGTTGCACTTATGCGAGTCCTTTTCGTTAGCCTGGTCATCTTTGTATCTTTCCCTTGTCAACCTGTCAGTTGCGTGGCAGCTGGGTTGTGTTTGTGTTAAGGGGTTCGATTGATGTGCCAGCTACTCAGGATGTCGCATTATTGTTTGAAGAACATATATATATATAGGGTGGCGTAGCCCCCGGGTATGAAAATTGACAAAAGAAAAGAGAACACGGAGTTTTGGGGCACTTAGCTTTTATTTATTCGAAGAACAGTACGTCGTACAATGTGCGGCTAAGTAGCCTTGGCTGAATAGCCTTATTTGCGATGCAAAAGTAAAGAAGAAACAACTAAGGGTAGAAGCGTCGCAGTTGTGCGACGTTCCAAGGGTTGGAGTATGCGACTCCTGTCTCTAAATCTTGAAGGCGATAGGCGCCACCTGGGATTACTTCTGTAATCACGTATGGTCCTTCCCAGGAGGACTCGAGCTTGAGATGCCCCTGCTGCTTCAGTCGCAGGACCAGGTCACCTTCGACGAAGGATCTTGGGCGAAGCCTTCTGCTATGGTAGTTGTGCAGGTTCTGCTGGTAGATCATAGATCTTTCTGCGGCGATTTCTCTTGCTTCGTCAAGGAGGTCGATGGAGTCTTTGAGTGTGAGGGATGACTCCTTCTCGATGTAGGCGACTACGCGTGGCGCTCTGTACCGTACCTCGGCGGGTAATACTGCCTCTGCTCCATGTACCATAAAGAATGGTGTGTAGCCGGTGGCGCTGTTTGGAGTTGTACGCAGGCTCTAGAGTACGGATTGCAGTTTGTTTGGCCAGCAGCCCACGGCTTGTTCGAGTGGCCGGAGGAGTCGCTTCTTGATGCCGCTGCAGACGAGCTCGTTTGCCTTTTCCACCTGACCGTTGGTCTGCGGGTGTGCGACTGAGGCATAGTTGATGTTGATCCCCAGGTTCTCGCAGAAATCTTGGAACTCCTTGGATGTAAAGTTCGTTCCGTTGTCGGTGATGATGTTGTGTGGCACGCCGAAGCGATAGACAATTGACTCAAAGAACTTGACTGCGCTGTGCCCTGATTGCTTGGTCACTGGCATGGCCTCGATCCACTTGGTGAATTTGTCGACTGCGACCAAGAGGTTGACGTAGCCTCCTTGCGAGGACCTTGGAAGTTTGCCAACCATGTCGAGTCCCCACTGGGCGAAGGGCCAGGCCAATGGAATAGGCCGTAGTTCTGCGCCTGGTGCGTGTGGCTTGTCCGCGAATCGCTGACAGGCATTGCACTTTTGGACTATATGCTTGGCGTCACGCATGGCCGTGGGCCAGTAAAATCCAGCTCGTAGAGCTTTGGCGACGAGGGCGTGGCTGCCGGCGTGGTGCCCGCAGGTCCCTTCATGGATGTCGAGGAGGACTGCTCTTCCATCGGCTAGGGAGACGCATCGTTGTAACACGCCTGTAATGCTGCGTTTATACCATTCGTCGTTGATAACGGCAAATGCCTTAGAGCGTCGCGCGATGTGTCGTGCATTTGTCGGGTCATCCGGTAGGCGCTTGCTGAGGAGGTACGTAATGTACGGCTGTGTCCAGGATTGTTCGATCATCATGACGCTCATTGGTCCCTCGAGTCTTGTGTCGAGCTCCAAATCATCGATTGTTGCTGGCTCATTGGGTGGCGTAGCCCCCGAGTCCGTTGCTGCGCTTGTTTTCTTCTCTGCGGCCTTTGGCTTGATGGAGTGTTCGCATATGCGCTCGAGAAATACCCCAGGTGGTATGGGTGCGCAGGTGGAGCCTATGTTGCCGAGTGCGTCCGCCTCCTCATTTCTTTCGCGACCTATGTGTCGCAATTCGCAACCATCGAAGTCTCCTTCAAGTGTGTCATAGAGGTCGCGGTATGCTATCATGTTATCGTTCAGTGCGTCGCACTCGTGCATTGCTTGGTTGACGACCAGTTTGGAGTCGCCATATATGATTAGCCTCTTTGCGCCGTAGGCTTTTGCCATCCTCATCCCATGTAACAGGGCCTCGTATTCAGCCTCGTTGTTTGAGGCTATGAACTGCATTCGCATGACGTATTTCAGCTTGTCCCCTTGAGGCGATGTCAGTATGGCACCTGCTCCTGCTCCGTATTTCCTCTTGGACCCATCGAAGTGCATTATCCAGAGGTAGGACATGTCTGGCTTGTCCGGGAGTTGGTTTTCCATCCAATGTACGAGGAAGTCCGGGAGAACTTGCGACTTGATTGCGCCGCGCTTTTCGTATGTGATGTCTCGTGGAGACAGCTCTATTCCCCAAAGCGCGACTCGCCCTGTGGCGTCAGGGTTATTGAGGATATGTCCCAATGGGGCGTCGTTGACTACCACGATTGGGTGTTCCTGAAAGTAATGGCGCAGTCGTCGGGCGGTCATAAAGACGCCGTACGCCAGCTTCTGGTAGTGCGGGTACCGCTGTTTTGTTGGCGTGAGGACCTCGCTGAGGTAGTATACCGGGTGTTGTACGCCATGGACCTTGTTTTCCTCGGCCCGTTCGACGACGAGCACTGTGCTAACCACTTGGTTGGTGACGGAGATGTACAGCAGCAGTGGTTCTCTTTCTTGTGGAGTTATCAATACTAGCAAGGTGGATAGTAGGCGCTTGAGGTCCTCGAATGCTTCTTGCGCTTCGTTGGTCCACTCGAATTTGTCAGCTTTGCGGAGGAGCTGATAGAAGGGCAGCGCCTTTTCTCCCATTCGACTGATAAATCGACTGAGGGCCGCGATTCGCCCGGCTAGTTGTTGAACGCCTCTTATGTTCTTTGGCTTCTCCATGGCCAGTATGGCCTTTATCTTTTTCGGGTTTGCCTCAATCCCTCTCGCGGAGATGAGATACCCGAGCAGTTGCCCAGAGGGTATGCTGAAGGCGCATTTGTCCGGATTGAGCTTTATCTGGTAGCAATCGAGGTTGGCGAAGGTTTCGCGCAAGTCATTGATTAGAGAGGCTTCTTCCTTGGTCTTGATTACTATGTCGTCGACATAGACTTAGATGTTGCGACCAAGTTGCTCTTTGAGGCAGGCCTGCATGCACCGCTGGTACGTGGCTCCTGCGTTTTTTAGCCCGAAGGGCATTGTGTTGTAGCAGAACACGCCAAAGGGCATTGTAAACGCGGTCTTCTCCTGGTCTTCCTCCTTCATTCGAATTTGGTTATAGCCTGAGTAGGCATCGAGGAAGCAGAGGCGCTCGCATCCAGCAGTGGAGTCGATGATTTGATCGATCCGTGGTAGCGGGAAGTGATCTTTTGGGCAGTACTTGTTTAGAGAAGTGAAGTCCGCGCATATCCGCAGGATATCCGTGTCCTTTTTTGGCACCAGCACCGTATTGGCGAGCCAAGTTCTTTCCTTGATCTCGCGTATGAATTTGGCCTCGAGGAGTCTGTTGATCTCCATTCCGACTGCCTGTGCCCGTGGCTCAGATAGTCGCCTGATTGTTTGCTTGACTGGCCTTGCGTCGGGGTTGACGTTGAGTGCGTGCTCGGCGAATTCCCTGGGAACTCCTGGCATGTCTGCAGGACACCAGGCGAAAATTTCCCAGTGCTCACGGAGGAATTCGACGAGCGCGAGTTCCTATGCGGGACTCAAGTTGTTGGCGATGAGGTCCGTTTTAGCGGGATCCGATGGATGGACCTGCACCTTCTTTGTGTGCACAGATGAGTCAAAGGAGAGGTCAGGTGAGCTTGGCCTACTCAGAGGGGGCAGACTGTTGTCTGTCGTTTCCTTTAATCACGCGAGTTCCTCATGCATGCCGAAGGACTGGGAGATTCTGTTGAATTCCCTGTCGCAACTATTAGATCGCTTGAAACTCCCGTTGATCGTGATGACGCCGTTGGGACCTGGCATTTTCATCTGCGGGTAGGCGTAGTGGGGTACTGCCATGAACCTAGCGAACGCGACGCGCCCGAGGATGCAGTGGTATTGTGAGGGCCAGTCGACAACTTCAAAGTCGATGCGCTCACGCCGGAAGTTCTTCGGCGTGCCGAATATGACGTCGAGGTTGATTTTGCCCAGGGGGTACACGCCTTTTCCTGGGACGATGCCGTGGAACGTTGTGTCCGATGCCTCCAAGCAGGTTAGAGGGATCCTCATTGCTCGCAAGGTACTCACGAATATGAGGTTGATACCGCTTCCGCCATCCATGAAGACGCGACTCATGTCGAAGCCTCCAATTTGTGCCTCAAGTACGAGGGGGCAATGACCTGGGCGAGGTACTTGAGGCGGGTGGTCGCGCTTGTCGAAGGTAATGCACGATTCACTACCACTGAGGTACTTAGTGGTGGATGGTGGCGAGTGCGTGGTCAAATTGACTTGGCGAGTGATGGCCTTCTGCACCCTATTGGAGGGGCGTCCCTTTTGGATCATCATGGTACCCATGGCCCGTGGGTATGGTTCGCCTCCGTGATGCTGGTCCGGTGCAGCTCCGTTCGGGGGTGGCCCAGATGGTGGTGGTGGTGCGCCATGTGCCACTGTGCCTAGAGCGGTCCCGTAGCCTCTTTCGACTGCATTGCGGTTCATTCGAACCAACCCCTCATGTAGCTTGAGGAACTCGCGGAAGTTCTTGAGGTGGTGACTGGACTTTCTCTTGCCGTCATGCTTGTCGATGTAGAAGTGTACCATGCATGGTTCGGACAGTTTATCTTCGATGGAGGTCGCTGCTTCATCGCGAGTGCGGCGTTGCCATACTTGCGTGGTTTTCCCGGAGTCGCGATATCCGCCACTGCGGTATCTGCTGTTGCTGTTATCGTCGCGTCTATCGGCGTAGCCGGCTGCGACCATGTTGACGTCATCGCGATCGTCGTAGACGCGCATATGACGTTTACTCCGGCGGTCCCGTCTTCGTTCGAGTTCCGCCTCCTCGTCAGAGTGAACGCGATTCTTCAACGAATCTTCCCCATCAGCCCACTGATTCGCGATCTCCATCAGGTGGTCGAGGGTCTTGGGCTTTGAGCGGCCTAGCTCCTCCCTTAGTTCCATGCGGCGGACACCACCGTTGAATGCATCAATCGCGTGGTCTACCGAGATGTTCTCCGCGGAGTTCTTGATGATGGACCATCTTTGGATGTAAGAGCGCAGTGATTCGCCAGATTTTTGCTGGCAGCATCTCAGTTCTTCGATTGAAGCGGGGCGTTTGTATGTGCCCTTGAAGTTGCGTACAAAGCTATAGACCAGCTCATCCCAGCAGCGAATGGATCCGCGTGGGAGGTTATTGAGCCATGCCCGGGCGGCGCCCTGCAGCTGTAGCTGCAAGCATTGCATGGCGGTACTTCGACTGCCTCCGTGTAGCCTGACTGAGGAGATGTGATCCTCCAGCCAGATCTTGGGGTCCTGTAGACCGTCAAATTTCGGGTTCTCCGATGGGAGTTTGAACCCTTTAGGCATTCGCTTTTGCCTAATGGATCTGCTGAAGCATCTGGCGCCGCAGAGCTCTCCATCTTCTTATTCCGAATCAGTCGACCGAGCACGTCGTGCCCTTGACTTGTCGATCTTGTGCTGCGTGAGCTTGTCGCGTGCATCATAGTCGCGATCGTGTCGTCGTGAACGGCGGCGTCAAGACAGGTCGTGACTGTCGTCGCTTGATGAGGACGAGGAGTAGCGTTTTGCTAACGCTTTGCCCTTTTTTGGGTCTGGTACTGGTTCTTTGTCGAGGGAGGCCTCGATTAGCCCAAGGCCCGCGATCATAGATCGGTGCATGGCCGTCCGGGGATCTCCAATCGGTGGCTGGTTATTGAGAAGGTACATGGTGGCCGCCGTCACTGCGGCCTGTGGCATCCTGGGAACCACGTTGCCTCTCGTGTCGACTGTCATAGAGCCAAAGTCGAGGACTTTCGCGGCGTCTATGCGTTCTTGTTCGGTGAGGTGAGCCATTCGCGATTGCCTCTTCCTAGCGAGATGCTCGTTACCTCTTGAGGAGGATCCTCCGTAGGAGGAGAGCCCAGCGCGACGAAGGCTTGACTCGTCCGCCGCCTTTTTACGCGCTTCGAGTTGCGCGATTGCTTGTTTCTAGCGTTTGAATTCCTCTTTTAGGAGCCAGTGGTAACCCATCAGTAGTTCCTGAGGGGACCCGAAGGGTAGAGGTGCACCTCGTAGGGCTTCGAGGCAGCGTTCCCACTCTTGCTCGTTGAGCCTGATCACGACGCGTTCGCCGGTTTGCTCGTTGATTATGCTGGGGGGTTCGACTGCTCCTCCATTGCCGCCGTTGCCGCCGTTGGCAGCGTTGGGCGGGTCGGTGCCATTGCCGGTGTTACCATTGTTGCCTCGGTTGGCGGAGGTGTCGCCCGCGTTGATGACGGTGCACATGAAGTGATTTGGGAAGCTGTTGCTTCCACAACTTTCAGATCCAGAACCGTAGGTTCCATCTTCAGTGGCCAGATCGCTTAGATCGGAGTCGCGACTGCTGTCGCTGATCAGGTTGCCGACCGCCACTAGAGCATTAAGCTCGCTGAGGGTACCGATCGATGGAGGGAACCATGATGCTGGGGCAATCGTCGGTGCCGTCGGCTGATCGGGCATGCGAAGCGTGCCCATCTGACCAACTTGGAAGCGGAAGCTCCCAATCGCTAGGCTGATTCCGTCGCCCACGGACTCGAAGGCCGGGCGAGTAGCCGGCGTGTGGACGGTGAAGTCGAAGGTGCCGAAAATCTGGCGAATCTCTGCTGTTGCAGAGTTGTAGATCGCGTTTGATGGGGCCGAAGAAGCCGCAACATCAGCACTCCCAGTTCCGACATACGGCGCCAATTGATGAGGGTTTAACTTGTCAATGCCCATTGTTATGGACTTGGGTTTTGGAGAAGGAGGGAGCGCTGGAGACATCTATCGGCTAGCAAACAAGCACACAGGGGACAAAGAATTTACCCAGGTTCAGGCCTCGTAGAGGTCCCTACTCCTGCTTGACTGCTCGTGGAATTATCGAGGGAGTCGAAAGTTACAATGGTGCGCAGATGAAATCTGGTGAGGGTTGTGTAAACTAGGGTTGCGTGTGTCCTCCTCTCCGCCCCCTTCTAGCCTTTATATAGATGGGCTAGGTCTCGGGTAGCAGGGCGAGTCGGTTACAAGTTAGGGTTTTCCCCTTCAAACTTTCTATCTTTAGCTTCTTCTTGTCCTTCAAGCAATCGAGAGTCCGTAGGTTACTCGAGTCCCTCCATCCGGGCCTTGGCGACACCGTGGGCCTGTATGTATTTGGACCGTATATACCAAACTCGAGTACCTGTAGGATATACCCATGTCACAATCACACGGGGTGTGGTTCATGAAAAGAACACACATCCAGTGACATTGGTGGATCCATGTGTGGTTTGTGGAAAGAACAGACATGCAATGACACTGGGTGTGGTTCATGAAAAGAACACACTTGCAATGAAACTGGTGGATCCATGTGTGGTTCATGAGAAGAACACACATGCAATGACACTGGATGTGGTTCATGAAAAGAATACACATGCAATGACACTGGTGGATCCATATGTGGTCTGTGGAAGGAAGAGACATGCAATGACTAGTTGTGGTTCATGAAAAGAACAAACATGCAATGCCACTGGTGGATCCGTATGTGGTTTGTGGAAAGAACAGACATGCAATGACTCTAGCTGTGGTTCATGAAAAGAACACACATGCAATGACACTGGTGGATCCATGTGTGGTTCATGAGAAGAACACACATGCAATCACAGCGGGTGTGCTTCATGAAAAGAACAGACATGCAATGACACTGGTGGATCCTTATGTGGTTTGTGAAAAGAACAGACATGCAATCACACTAGGTGGATCCATGTGTGGTTTGTTTAGAGGAACAGACATGCAATGACACTGGTTGTGGTTCATGAAATGAACACACATGCAATGACACTGGTGTATCCTTATGTGGTTTGTGAGAAGAACACACATGCAATGAATCTAGCTATGGTTCATGAAAAGAACACACATGCAATGACACTGGTGGATCCATATGTGGTTTGTGGAAGGAACAGACATGCAATGACTCTAGCTGTGGTTCATGAAAAGAACAGACATACAATGCCAGTGGTGGATCCATATGTGGTTTGTGGAAAGAACAGACATGCAATGACTCTAGTTGTGGTTCATGAAAAGAACACACATGCAATGACACTGGTGGATCCATGTGTGGTTCATGAGAAGAACACACATGCAATCACACTATGTGTGGTTCATGAAAATAACAGACATGCAATGACACTGGTGGATCCTTATGCGGTTTGTGAGAAGAACAGACATTCAATGACTATAGCTGTGGTTCATGAAAACAACACACATGCAATTACATTGGTGGATCCATGTGTGGTTCATGAGAAGAACACACATGCAATCACACTGGGTGTGGTTCATGAAAAGAACAGACATGCAATGACACTGGTGGATCCTTATGTGGTTTGTGAGAAGAACACACATGTAATGACTCTAGCTGTGGTTCATGAAAAGAACACACATGCAATAACTCTAGCTGTGGTTCATGAAAATAACACACATGCAATGACACTGGTGGATCCATGTGTGGTTCATGAAAAGAACACGCATACAATGACACTGGTGGATCCATCTGTGGTTCATGAGAAGAACACACATGCAATCACACTGGGTGTGGTTCATGAAAAGAACAGACATGCAATGACACTGGTGGATCCTTATGTGGTTTGTGAGAAGAACTGGCATGCAACGACTCTAGCTATGGTTCATGAAAAGAACATACATGCAATGGCACTGGTGGATCCATGTGTGGTTTGTGAAAAGAACAGACATGCAATCACACTAGGTGGATCCATGTGTGGTTTGTTTAGAGGAACAGCCATGCAATGACACTGGGAGTGGTTCATGAAAAGAACAGACAAGCAATGACTCTAGCTTATCCTTATGAGGTTTATGAGAAGAACACACATGCAATGACTCTAGCTGTGGTTCATGAAAAGAACACACATGCAATGACACTGGTGGCTCCATATGTGGTTTGTGGAAGGAACAGACATGCAATGACTCTAGCTATGGTTCATGAAAAGAACAGACATGCAATGACACTGGTGGATCCATATGTGGTTTGTGGAAAGAACGGACATGCAATGACTCTAGATGTGATTCATGAAAAGAACAGATATGCAATACCACTAGTGGATCCATGTGTGGTTCATGAGAAGAACACACATGCAATGACACTGGATGTGGTTCATGAAAAGAACAGACATGCAATGACACTGGTGGATCCATATGTGTTTTGTGAGAAGAACAGACATGCAATGACCCTAGATGTGGTTCATGAAAAGAACAGACATGCAATGACACTGGTGGATCCATGTGTGGTTCATGAGAAGAACACACATCCAATGACACTGGTGGATCCTTATATAGTTTGTGAGAAGAACAGACATGGAGTGACACTGGCTGTGGTTCATGAGAAGAACACACATGTAACGCCACTGGTGGATCCATGTGTGGTTTGTGAGAAGAACACACATGCAATGACTCTAGCTGTGGTTCATGAAAAGAACACACATGCAATGACTCTAGCTTTGGTTCATGAAAAGAACACACATGCAATGATACTGGTGGATCCATGTGTGGTTCATGAGAAGAACACACATGCAATGACACTAGGTGTGGTTCATGAAAAGAACATACATGCAATGACACTAGTGGATCCTTATGTGGTTTGTGAGAAGAACTGACATGCAATGACTCTACCTATGGTTCATGAAAAGAACATGCATGCAATTACACTAGTGGATCCATGTGTGGTTTGTGAAAAGAACAGACATGCAATCACACTGGTGGATCCTTATGTGGTTTGTGAGAAGAATAGACATGCAAAGGCACTGGTGGATCCATATGTGGTTTGGAAAGAACAGACATGCAATGCCATTGGTTGATCCATGTATTTCATTGTATAAGACACTCACTTTCCATTTTTATACTACTCAGTTTTGCCCTTGGTTTTTTGATACTACTCAGTTTTACCCTTGGTTTTTTGATACTACTCAGTTTTGCCCCCCTCTCTCTATCTTTCGTAGAAGCCCAAACATGTGCTCACTCTGTCTGCTACTCCCTGATTGGTTGTCACAGTTGTCACACGGATCGTGCGCACTAACTGTTGATTCTATGCGATCCAACGATGATTGTTGCACACGTGGTGCCCTTCACAGTACAGCGTGAGACAGCACAGACGTCTCCCTCAGCGAGACTTCTACAAGAAGGAACACGATGCCGTCCATGGAAAAAGCCATTGAGCGGTCATGTCATGTTTAATCAAGTCTAAAAAGCCTACTACTGCTACTACTACGCCACAACACATGCGTCATCGAGTGCACGGTCGTCGATGGACAGCTGCAATTTATTGCCACTTGATTTTAATAAGAACATATCCCATTTTTTACGCAGTGGCTCTCAATCTCACTTCCAACTAGGCCCCGCCGTAAGAAACTTGCACGTGCTAGCCGGAGGTCGAAGAGATGAGTTCGACGAGACCTAACGTCTCTGCCTTCATCGAGTCACTCGCAGTCATCAACACATCCCTCTACCCGATCTAGCACAACCCCACAAATCTCGCCGTACAGCCACCTACCTTCCCCTCTGCATTTCCACTTTTAACTATCGCCAATTTTAGGGTCGTGTCAAACTTCGTACATAGAAATTGTGTATGCGCCCTTTGCATGCGGCTCAATACAGAACTGCCATGCATGGCCCGGGAAAAAACGTGACATACCGTGCGCGTGTCGTGGTGCATGGTGCAGTAGACTGCGCGGCGTGTTGCACGGTGGTGCAACGAAACGTGCCTTGCTTCCATCCACCTTAAATATAGAGCCCCTCTCCACTCACTCTCGCTCACTCTCCCCACGCAACCCTCTCCAGTGTCCCACCAGCATCCGCAAACTCCCGAGAATACCCCGTCCACGCCGGTGATGGAGGAGGAGGATAAGGTGGCCATCGTCGCCTCCGAGGCCGCTGGCGAGGAGGCCCCTGTCTCCTCGCCAGTACCCCTCGATGCGTTGAAAGTAGTCACCGTCCCTGTCCAGGCCCCAACCGAGCCATCGATGGCAGTCGCCGTTCCCATCCAGGCCCCCGTCCCTGCTACTGACGGGGCCACCGAAGAGGAGCCCCTCGCCGGCGAGGAGGCCCCCACCAGTCACAAGCAGATCAAGCACTTCTTAGGCACCTACGATCCAGATAAGTACATTGCTCTGCTGAACCCCTATGACACAGGCATCGACGACCCATGGTCGGAGGTAACTAGGGTTTGCTCCCCTCCCTTGGTTCTTCTACTGTTCCCATCGTTGGATGCTAGATCTTGGTTTATTAGGATTCGCTTGTTCGCATTTCGATTGCTCGGGCTTCTTACATCATCTACTCCCCCATTTTCCTTTTCTTCCAATAGGTTTCCGGTAGCGACGTCTGCAGCGATGACGAGTCCATCCACACCACGACTCGTCAGGTGCTGAGGAGGCTATGGGCAGGCTAGTACGAGCCTTCTTCAGGGGCGGCTCTCGGCACTGCCCCTTCTGCAAGGGGGTCGCCCTCTGCTGGGTGAGTCTCGCTGGCACCAACTTCAACTCCTTACTGAAGCATGCAGAGGCCCGGGGCTCCGGCATCCACAAAGACGGCGAGCGCGAGACCGTGAACATCAACGCCTACATCACTGAACACCGGGCTCTCGCCATTCACCTCTGAAACCTCCAGCGGGTGGCCATCAAAGAGGGTCGCATGCCTCCAATCAGGCCCAAGGCCCCCAAGATCAAGGGACTGGGCAGCAAGAAGTGGAGGAAGCGCCGGAGGGTGGAGGCGGAGGCACGGGCGCATGAAGGACGGGTTGGATGTGTCCCTGAATGTATCTGCTGCGGCTGCTGCTGCTGCTAAGCAGCTTCTTTTGATTTTCTATATTTTGCTTGCATCCTATTTCTGGCTGAATGCATCGAACCTCGTTAAGCAACCTACTTTTTATCGCTATATCCTATTTAGCTGCGCACAGCTATATCTACATTTGTTTTGTTTTCTGAATGAATGTATTCTGCCTAGTGTGATTTGCTGCTCTAGATTTGCTACCTGATTGGAGGAAAAAAGAGGTCCAAAAGGGAACAAATTATCGAAGAGAGAATCTTCTCTAGATTTGCTACCAATTTGGGCAAAATGAAACATATCTGTTTAGCGAGAGAGGAAAAGGGTACTCTTTCAAACTGCTAGTTAACGAGTTACCATCTTGACAAGCTACAAGACACATACATAAACATAACACAAAGAGGGTTAAATTTATTTTACTACTCTCATTTGAGGCGCTAGACATCTTGACAAGGTAAATGAGTTCCACAAAATAGAAACATAACTTCACTTCTTTCAAAAAAAAAATTCACTTCTCATCAGACCACTTGAGGTGCTTGCCATCATTCCTAGGCGACCAACTGCGATCATTCCAGGTGGATCTTACATTATTGGCACTCCACAACTCACGAAATGCTTTGTTCCACCTGAGATCTGACTTGGGTTCCCTATCTTCAGCATCCTGCGGCACAATTGGCGGTGCATCACAGACTTGATTGTTGCCGCTAGAAGATGTTGCCTCTCTGTTTGCTGCTTCAGCTGTAGCCTCTCTGTTAGCTGCTTCTGCTTCAGCTGCAAGCTCTCTTTCAGTTGCTTCTGCAGCCTCTCCGTCAGCTACTTTAGATGCAGCCATTTCCTTTGCATATGCAGCTTCAAACTCAGCTATTCTACATTTTCTACAAAGGGCTCCCCTAAGCTCGTCTTATGCAAATAGGGCAAAACACGAGGTAACATAGAAAAAATGGATCTTCGTGTATAGCTGGTAGGTCACGTAAGCATCTATGGCTGCATACTTCAGGTTTATATCAGACAACGGCCACTCATCCCAGAAATCGTGCCTATCCATAGAGAAATCTTCCTTCATTCTGTCGTACGACTCATCGAGGATTCTAGTTGTGAGTGATGCCATTCCATCCTTCCTCGAGCCCCCTAGGATCTTGACAAGACGCTGAATATCGATCCAGTTGTGCGCAGGAATTATAATTCCCTCTTGATAAAATTTCAAAAAATCAGTTGTATTGTCGACAGTGTAGAAAACAATTCCCTTTTCTACAAGGAACTGGCGCAGTGCTTGACAATTCCTGTCAGTCCTGATAGTATGTAGTTTGTCATCACCAAAATTTGTAACTACAAATATTTTGTCAATGCAAGATCATCATCTGAATATAATTTTGAAAAGTTTAGTAAATGCAAGATCAAGACTCTCAACATTGTCTTGTCATAATTTATTTGGTCCTAAATAAAATCCAATAGTTGCAAGATGAGCAAATGGATAAAGAACAAGAGGATAAAACCCTAAAAGCGGTTAGCTATAGAGAGCAGATCTACAAACCGGGAGAGGTGGTAGACGAGGACGTGTTTCCTCATGGCCAGTTGAACGACGGCGACTTCACTCCCTTCATATGGGTGCTCCGGGGTGTACTCGAGGTCCAATCCCACAAACTTGTCCTCGTCTTTCTCAAGCCAACCCTCGTACATCCTCAGGACACGCACCACTGTCTCCTCCTCGTTGGTGTAGACAACGTCTATCTTCTTATTGTCATGGGTAGTAAAGCTTGTCTCTAGAGTGCGACGACTTCCATGGCAGCAAGGAGAAGACGGGAAGAAGACAGATGACAGGAAGAAGAAGAGTGGTTTCTACGAGGAAGGGGAACGGTACAACCGTCAATGCGCTTTTAAGGTAGTGGTTAACGACGGGGACGGAAGTCTAAGGAGAGACGTGTGGCGGTGGCCGTTCCAGCTTCTGAGTAAACAAAAAATAATTATAACGCTGATACATGTGCCCTGTTTTGTCACATCAATACACTGGGTAGGGGGTGTTGTCCTATCCACTGTGCCAATGCTGCAAGCCTACGTGACAGCCACCCCGCCTAAGCGACAGGAGCGACATAACGGCGAGAACTGACAGGGGGGCCCTAACTTGACGGCCTTTAGCCTAATATTTTGTATTGAAATGTAAAGTTGAATTCGTGCCGAAAAAGACCCTCTGAGTATTTGGCACGCCAACTTTGGGCAACGCAGCTGATTGTAAGCAACTTGGATACCGCATTGCCTGGCCACCCCAACTTTCGGGCCGCAAAATGATATTCTCGGTAGTCGCACCCTTGTCGCTAAAGCTCTACGAGCTGGCTTCTACTGGCCCACCACGATGAGCGATGCCAAGGACATCGTTGGACAGTGCAATGCCTGCTAGAGATTTGCGAATAAGCTGCACGCGCCAGGCGCGGAACTCAGGCCACTACCCGTGGCCTGGCCCTTTGCACAATGGGGACTCAACATGGTCGGCAAGCTGCAAAAATCTTCATATGGAGGATACATTTACCTCCTCGTCACCGTCAACAAGTTCTCCAAGTGGATCGAGGACATGCTGGTGACTAACCAGACCGGCGCCACCGCCATCAAGTTCTTCGAGTCCATCCTCTTCAGTTACAGGGTGCCGCACATCATCATCACTAACAACGGGACAAACTTCACCTCAAAAGAGTTCCAGGATTTTTGTGAAAACCTAGGAATCAACATCAGCTACGCCTCCATGGCACACCCCCAGACCAACGGTCAAGTCAAAAGGCCAATGGCCTCGTCTACAATGGCGTCAAGAAGAGACTTCTTCGACCACTCGAGCAAGCAGCGAGTAGCTGGGCTAAGGAGATTCCCTCCGTACTATGGATCATGCGCACGACTCTGAACAGCGCCATGGGATACACACTGTTCTTCATGGTGCATGGCGTTGAAGAGGTACTACCCGCAGAAGTGCGCTACGAAGCTCCAAGGGTTGTCGCCTACAGCGAAGCCGAATCTACGGGCGCACTCAAGGACTCCGTCGACCTTCTGGACAAAGCACATGAAATCACGGTGGACTAGTCAACGATCTACCAACAGAGCCTTCGCAACTACCATAGCCGACGGTTGCGTCGAAGGAGACCTCATCCTATGTCTGAAGCAGAAGGGGCACCTCAAGTTCGAATCCCCATGGGAAGGACCCTATGTGGTCACTAAAGTAATCCCAGGTGGCGCCTATCGCCTGAAGGACGTAGAAAGTGGAGTTGAATACTCCAACCCATGGAACGTCGCACAGCTGTGACATTTCTACCCCTAGATGTTTTTACTTTATAATAAGGCTACTCAGCCAAACTACTTAGCCGAACAATGTACCTCCTGCTATTCTCCAAATAAATAAAGCTAAGTGCCTCAACTATGAGTCTTGTCTTATTTACTTTTATTCGCATTTTCCACTCGAGGGCTGAACCCCCCTAACAACCTCGTCACATGTATAATTTGACACTACAATTACCTGAGTAGCTAACTCTGCTTTCAATAGAACCCTTGATAACTCCAACCCAGTTGCAACCCAACTGACAGGCTATCAAGGTGCTAATATCCAAAAGTGTCAGACTAACGAAAAGGCATCGCATAAAAAACATATGCAAAAAACACATAAGCTAACAAGCTTGCATACTGCAAAGGGCGACACAAAGCCCAGTCAAAAATTATACAATCTTTACAGCACCTATACATCCTGTGTAGGTTAAAAACTACCCTATTGGCGCTGAAGCAGTACATTGGTGCGCTCGTTGAACAAGTTCACAATGTTCTCCACTGGCTCGGCGACTGCTCGATACTTCGAAACCATGTTCCACGCCATTCCCACTGGAGGTGCTGGCGGTCCGTCTATGACAACATCCAAGTCCACGTTTGGGCGTTGCATATGCACAAGTGCAAGCATGGCTTTGGCACCTCTGACGAGCTGCTGATGCACGCACTCGCGAATGACATTAGCATCACGGAACTTCCACAACAGCGACAACAGTCATAGGAACTACACCCAGCGGATACATCGCTGCGAATATGTGCTGGAAGGATGATCGTCCCATCTTCAAGAAATTCAGTACATGGGAGATGCGATCATGCAGGGTCACCAATACGGTGCCTCAATCTCGATCGGTCCACAAGAAACCACCAACCTCCAGATTCTCTTGGGTCAGGAAGTTTAGTTGAATGCTGATGCGGTCCTTCTCTTCCTGCGGAATGATATTTACAACTATGCATGCAAAACAAGGTACATCAGTCAAATCCATGACGAGTACGGAACAACGTACGGCAGTCGAATAAAGCTCACATCACAAACGTTCTTTGATCTGAGCAACTTCGCCAAGGAGATACTTCTCCCGCTCGACGGCCTTCTCCACTTTCGAATTCCACATGGCCGCGTGACCACGGATGATCAAGGTGTCCCACTCCAAATGCTTCACACGATCGCGTAGGTGGGACAGAAGTGACAGCTATTCCACCTTCGAGTGTGGTGGCACCAAAGGCACAGCAGAAGAAGGCACGACCGGCACGCCACTCGAAGATCCCTAACTAAAGAAGCAATCACATGATAAGAATCACAGATCGACAAGCAGAAGTCTAAGTGGAGGAAGAAAGGCAATAAGCAACCAACATTCATATATATCACACTTAAAAGCAAGTTCAGATAGAAGAGCACTCCCACAAAATTACTATGAAGCTAGCCAAGTTTCTGGAGCAAATTATACAATTAGGAGAAGGACACCTAGGCCTACACATCATCACTCGTGGGCTTTGTCGACACCATGGAAGCCTCCGACATCGTGGCCTTCGCTGCAGCAGCCCCTAACGTTGTGGCTTTCACCGCCCTCAGTCGCTTTCGCTCCACAGAGTACTTCGCGAGCATCTCTATGAGCCAAGGCCCATATTTATGATAGCGAACAGCAAAAGGAGCAAAAGCTACCTCTCCGCCCTCCGTGGTCGTCGGCATCTTTGACGTAATCTTTCTCACATTCAGGTCAGCACCATAGGCATGTGTCATTGCCAACCCCAATGAAGCACCAGCTCCCTTCTACGCGTTCTTGTAGTCCACAGGAACGCTCTTGGCAAAGGTCTCAGCTAGGCCATAAATATCTTCAACAAGTTTAGCCTTGGGGAGCATCTCTTCTAAAAGGCATCCGAGCATAGTCTTGGCCTTCTTGAGTGTGTCCTAGGTGGAGACGCTACGATCTTCGATCATCACCACAGCACCAGCCAAGGCATCCTCGCGGGACAAATCCTGGCGGTCGAAGTCCACCCTAGCGGCATCTGCGATTGATTCTCACAAATCAACAAAGGAACACGAAAGAAGAAGGATCCGAACAAGAGTAAAAGCACAACGGGCCATACCAGAAAGTACTTGGGCAACAAAAAGAAGTTGTTCTGCTAACCCTTTCTCTATATCGGTTGCAGCAGCCACCAAGTCCTCATCGCGCTTCGTCGACTCTTGATTGGAGCGCTCAAGGGCTTCAAGTGCTTTGTCCCGCTTGATATCCGCCGTGCTGAGCCCCTTTTCAAGGGAGCTGAGCCGACAAAGAAGGTCATTGTTTTCCTCTGGTAGATAAAAGCAGGCATGTCAAGCAGAATCGAAACCTGTATTTAGCAAATCACGACAAGAGTAGAAAACTCACTCTACAGCTGGTGGTGGTCAGTATACAGCTGAGCATGCTGTCGGCCAAGGCTAACAATCTGCTCGCCAAGACGAACAACGTCCTGGAGGATAGGCTGCATGAGAAAATATGTCAAGACCAAAGGTGGCATCGAAGAATTTCAGAGTAACGAAATTATGCTCACTTAAATGGTCACTCGAAGACTTCGAAGGCTCCTTCTAGGCTGACATAGGGCAAGAACCCTGTGTTCACCCAAGTTGGGAGAACTCGAGGAGCTCGCACTAGAGGTGGCCGCTATCTTCAGGGAGGGCTTGGATGCCTCCACATCCTTACCCTTCGAGTCCATGACTCCTACATCCTCCAGGACGCAGCAAGTGTCGGACGACGACGATATAGTCATACTTCAGCAAGCATAAGAAGACGATCAGTGCAAAGAAACTGCAAGCTAGAACAATACTTAAACACATCAAGAAAGCAGCCAAGACTCACCCATCAAAATAGTCAAGGTCAAAATCCTCATCAATTTTCTCCTTCAGCTTTTTTGACTTCTTCAGCGGTGGAGGGGCCATGCTGTGAATAGGCAACGCCGGAATCAGATCCGTGGTGCCCACCTTAGGCACAGATTCCTTTGGTCTCTGGCATGGACGCATCCGAGTCCTTGCTCCGGGAATGCTTGCGAGTGCCACCTTCACTAGACTCGGGGGCTTCCTCTACCTCGGTAACAGGTACAGCCAAATCTGACTCGACTACCTCTATGGCTTCAGGAGGAATGATGCCTTCCGACTGCGGAGGTACGGAGGGCGCAACCTTCCAATCCTGCAAAAACATTGACAAAGTCGTCAGTCAACCATTCAAATAAACTAGCAAACAAAAGGAAAAATACATCAACAAAAAGTACCTCCGGTGGAGCAAAAGAAGGACAAAAAGGAAGGGTGCTTGACTCGGTGGGCAGAACCTCCTTCATGGTCATCTTGGTTAGAGATCTGATTTTCTTGTCAAGTTCCACCAAGGTCATGTCCTCCAGATAGACACGAGTCAACTCCATCATGCATGACCAAAGAAACATCAGGTGAACCCTGGCTTGCAGGGGCTGCACTCGACACCTTATCCAGGATCAGATCAAGTCTACACCAATGACCTCCTTCCCTCGAACAAGTTGAAGGTCCAACACTCGCTTGTACAAGACCTCAACATCCTCCGACTCGCCTGACATCACGATATTCTGATAGGACCTCCTTTTCTTCAGTTCCGTATTCGGGTTTAATGGGGCGAGGCCGAATAACTTCCCCTCTACATTTTTGTCCCGAATGTAAAACTATTTGTCTCTCCACCCTTATGTGGAGTCGGACAAGCCGAGGCTAAAATACTGGACCTGAGGATCCACGTATATGTCGCACCCACCAAGTTCATAGACTATAGGACCAGACCCCGACTGCCTCTTCAGCTTGAACAACTTTTTAAAAAGGCCAAAGTGCGGCATGATTCCAAGTCAGCTGTAACATCCCAGCATTTAGGACTAAACGAAGGATATATTTAGGATTTTGTGCATCTGCATGCATGGATCTAAAAACTGGGGTAAATTTTTCACCAAACAAAGCCCTGGGGAGATCAGAGTTTCTTTCACTACTTTGAGTTAGGAATTAGCTCTTTATAGTGATTGCTAAAACTTTGACATGATCTCTAAGAATTTAAAATATTTGGGAGAACAATTTGAGTATAGGTTTAAATTTGGAAAATATTTAAAAATTAGAAGTAATTAGTTTTTTATTATTTTCCAAAAATATTTAGTTAATATTGTTTGAATATTTAATATTTATAAAACAATAAAGAGAATAGAAAACAATACAAAAAGAGAATAACTCAAATAAGAAAATACTTCTTATTTCTTTCCTTTATTCAATGTCAACTATACAAATACAAATATATATCAAACGATAACCTTACATGAACAATTCTCAAAGAATGGGAGGATTTATTGAATAAATAATAATATTGCATTGATCTTTTACAAAGAGTAGAAATGGAAGATTACAAAAGTAACTAAATAAAGAAAAACCTAAACTAATATCTATCTATTCCTAAACTATATATCTTGATCAGTAGTGCTTCTGTACCTGCAAAACAAAAGGAAGAAACCAAAGAAAGTGATTATGTTAGTTTTACTCTTAGTGGTGAACAGTGAAGTGCATTGTTCATGGTACATGGTACATCATTGAGTAATAAAAAGGGGCAATTTTCACCAAAGTGTAGAATCTGTTCTTTTAAAATTAAAAGGGCTTCAGTACATCATAAGCCAAGTAAAAGGAGCAAGTTTCACCAGAGCAGACAATAGTAAAAGGCAGGGGCAGTGAATAAGTTTCACTTGATCTGATCCAAAGGAAAAGGCCATAGTGAAGCATCTCACACAACTAAATGCATATGGTGTGTTGTCGATAGCAGGAAGGAGAGCAGGAGAATCAAAACCACATCTCACACACAGCCAAGCTGGTTTTGTTCACCACCTCACAAACATAGCGACAGTTCTCTATCTCTAGAGCACCACAAGGTATCACTGGTTTTCACCAGTTCCACTGCAGATCCACCACACCACTTTAAACCAAATCAACCAGCAAACCACCATAAATCACAGCCACTATGGTTACCTAATCAAGAAGGAGGCCAGTAGCAGATCAGGGAGGAGAAGGCCAACTAGATCAAAACCAAAAGCACCAGGAAGAGCTACTCAAGATCAACTCAAAACACACCAAGCATCAGCATATATTGATCAACATCAGGTTGTTATTCATCTCTAAGTCAGTCTAAGTATTTAATATAAATTCTTATCCTATTTTTCTCAAGATGGTTTTGGATGAGAGGGAGCTCTCAGTTTAGTGTAGAACTGCTACACTAGTTCATCCTAGAGCTGTTAAGGGACAACAAAGTATATGTTCTCATCTTAGAAATATTTGGCCTCGGCCTTTGCATCACAGGCCAAGCCAAGAAATCCAGCAGCTAACATTTGAAATGTTTACCACTATGCACACTCCTAGGGGAGGCACCACAGTGGCAAACCTAATAGTTCTAGCC
Organism: Avena sativa; assembly: GCA_916181665.1. Lineage (NCBI taxonomy): Eukaryota > Viridiplantae > Streptophyta > Magnoliopsida > Poales > Poaceae > Avena > Avena sativa. The sequence continues at coordinate 428,389,228 of OV702290.1, forward strand.
AACCAAACTGAGTAACTGATCATATAGATGATTTATGCTACTGTGCATCCTCCAAGGAGGTACCACAGTAGCCAGATCACCTACAGAAGCCACTTAAGATCATGTGCTAAATAGAAGTAAATGTATTCCTTATCATTTTCCTAACAGAAGCCTAGGAATCATAACTTTAAACAATTCGTATTCATAACATGGAGACAAGCACATCCATATGAGTATGCATAGAGTAGTAACAGTTAGAATCTTAGCTTTTGCATTGTTGGCTTAAGACAATATCAAGTCCAAAGATGCCCAAGAATAGATCTTGTTGTTGTGAAGTCACTACTGTGCACACTCCAATTTTGGAGGCACCACATCAGCAGCCCGGATAGCATATGTCACTGATAATCAGGGAATCCATTTTGCAACACATTCAATTAGCCAAATCGATCACATCTGATCCTGCTAGAAATGATCAGGCTATTGTGTACACTCCAAGGAGGCATCACAATAGCAGGATCATATTAGCTGAAGCCACCATTTACATTAACTAAAATAGCCACTAGTTCGTTTACAAGCAAATACACCTAAAAGCCAAACCATTTTCCTATAAACAAACCAGAATCATTTCTTTATAAATCATCACCATATTCATCACATAGAAGAGACTAAGCACTAGTAACCATAGCTTTACACAGCATCAGGATTGAATCCTGAGACTAATCACAATGGTCCTTCACATCCTAGCATCAATACAGTTAACTAAGCAAGACCAGTTCAGCAGTGAAGCACCCCAACTCAAGCCCATAGAAGTGAACCATAACTCAATAGGAGTATACCAATCAAAGGCAATGACCTTTGCATTCACACTAAACCAATTAGGCAACCATAGCACTGTTTACTGATATTGAACAACTACCAGGAACTTGATTAATAACACACAACAGCACATCATCCATAATCTACCAGTAAATGGTGTTTCATAGGAAACGAATCCAAGGGTCATTGTTAACCATAACTACAGGGTTGAACCTTAATTAGGGATTTAGTTCAGTAGTCGCATAGAATGGAGCAGAAGGAAACAGAGAGCTAGGGGGAAGGAATAAACTTACTTAGGTCCTCGCTAAGAGATTGAAGAGGAAGTAGAGGCCGACGATAGTGAAGTGTACGGCGGCACAGGGAGCACCCCAGAGGGGCACTACAACCCACGACGAGTTGCGTCAAGGGCAACCACAGAGGAGGAGGAGATAGCACAGGCACCAGGGTGGCGTCAGAGGGGCGCCGGAGTGCCGAACCCACGACAGGGTCCAAACCCTAGCCACCAGGGTGATGACGGCATGACCAATAGAAGGCGCGAGGAGCGAATCAAACTAGATAGGGGGCACTGCATCGTTGACCGCATTGTCCAGCACCTCAGCGGTGGTCGAGGCGGCTAGGAGCGGCCAGGAATGAGCGTGGTGGTGCGCGGCGGCATCAGATCGCCTCGGAGAGGAGCGCGTCGCGAGAAGATGAGAGAGAAAGGAGTGGGGGTACTGAGTTGGGTTTGACCAGCCCAGTACAGCCCTGGGGGTTTGACCAACCTAGTTGGGCCGGGTCCGGCTGGTCCAGCCCAGTGGGCTAGGCCCAGGTTTTAAAGAATAGGAATCCAAATTATTTTAGGGAAAGGCCAAAATACCCCTAGAACTCATTAAGCTCTAGAAAAAATAAATCTAAATCTTAAAAATACAAATAAAATATCCATGTGTTCATAAAAATAATAGCTACCTAAGAAAAATATAACCTTACTTGTTTAAGTTAAATAAAAAGCAAATAAATATTAACACCGTTAAATCACTAAATAAAATTTAGTAAATCAAAGAAAAATCATAAAAATGATTAAAAATCACTTTTAAGTCCTAAAAGAAATGTATTAACTTATAAAAAATATTAAATATAGATTTGCAAGTTATCTTAGGATTTATAGAAAATAAATGTGTGTTTAATTTTATTAAAAGTATTTTCTTAAAAGGTATTTCTTTTATTTTTATAAACCAAAAATAATTTCCTTATAACTTCATCTAAGTTATCTAGAATTTATTACTTTGGAAAAAAGATTAATATTTTTGCCAAAATTGTTTATTGCTTAATAAATCGGGTGGAACACCAAATAAAGATTAAGTCTAAATATTACACTTAAAAACCATACATATAAGTATATAATAATCCTTTAGAAACTTTAACTAACTATAAGTCAAAGATGTACAAGTTCATTTTGCAAATCATTAACTTATATTGGAAGCGAGTTATCTCAATTTGCATATATATCCATATTTTATATAGCTCCTAAATTTGGTATTAACAAAATAAACTATATAATAAATTTACCTATTTCCCATAAACAAATCTTATAATATAATCCATGAATATTAAACATGCTAGATCTAAATCCTTAAGGCTAAACTTCATATTTATAAGATATTATCTTTGATTATGTTTAGAAAAACCTTAAAACTTGATGATGCCTTAGATAATATGTCTTAAACCCATTATTACTCTTTTATAGTTAACGTTGGTCTAATACACCATAAACTAAGAATATAATAACCCAAGTTCATCTGAACCTTATCAAAGACCATAACTTTAGTCCTATTAACCTTTAGAGTTGATTAACTTAACATAAATAATATTTTCTTCAAATATTATTCTTTTTTCCACTTGAAAAGAAATATTATGCTATTCCTTTTAAACAATAACGACTTAACACATGAAATTCGTAATAGTTACATGATACAACTTAACCTTAGAATTGCATTATGATTGTACTTTACATTTCTTATCTTATATGTTTATCTTAGAATCCCAGCAACTACACTCTTTTGTGAAGTAAACTTGAAGATAAATAAAATCTTAAACAAATCATCTAAATCCAACTCACTTGTAATGTTGGGGAATTACTTGGGATTTTACAACATGCATCTCATTACTTATGCATAACAACATATTTGTTCTTTAAACATAGTCCTTACTTGGCAATGATGGTATTTTGTAGAATCTGAGGTCCAGGGTCAAGTCGAGGCATTTGACTATAATACTTCACTATACCAAGGCAAGTTCACACTTGCTCATCTCCTTTGATTATTTTCTATCAAGTATTTGCAAACTGTTGTGTCAGCACCTGCATTTCAAAAGGTCAGAAAATACTATTTTCATGATTAAATATAAACTAATGGTTACTGGTCCAGGGTGATCAGTTAATCTATTTAAGGCCGGCAATGGAAACCACATTGTACGGGAATATATCATCTAGTACTTAACAACCAATGTGGCCAGTGATTCTTGCGCTGTATAATCCGCGTTAACCATGAGATCCACAATGGCTCTAGGGAAGTCAGATGGATCTTCTCCCTCTCATATGCCAACGGACGACCGGGCTGTGGCTATAATTCTCGGAAAGGATTGACAGTAGGGTGGGATCCCTCAATGTCCCACGTCATCTGGTGTCTACGAGGGTTGTGTGTTTCAGGCCATAACTAGAAACAATATTTATCCTGGGTCTGGCGTGCAATCCAACTGGTATATGGGGCTCGAGGAGAGGGATAGTGGTTGGTTTGGGTTCTTATACTGGGCCTCATACCAAAGTAAGTGTGAACGGGAAGGTACGCTCGGATGTGCAACATGGATAAGAATCTCTTATGGGTAAAGCAACGCACCTCTTCAGAGTGTATAAAAGTGTGACACGTTACTCCCTGTTCCGAGAAGGAGCTACGAACGCTACAGGAAAGGAACTCCAAGAAGTTCTAATCAACCTGTGAAGGCTGGCAGACATAGTTTTTCAGAATAAAAGCAACCTTTGAAGAAATGTTTATGAAAACCTGCATAACCTACGACCTTTGGTCTATGGTTGTAGTTAGTGCATTAAACACTCCTTTTTAGTGAACTTGTTGAGTACGCTCGTACTCAACCGTACTTTCTTAACCCTTGCTAGATTTTGAAGACATTGATGATCAAGAAGATGAAACACTATATTCAGTTGAAGACCAAACAGAATTTTGTTATGAGGAGCTAGAGTTATCCAAAAGCGTCAAAGGAAACAACTACGAAAGCACCTATGGAATGGAGGCCGAAGAGTCTGAAGCATAGATACATCAGAGATAGGTTATTAGGTCTAGTAGTATAGATCTCCATCCTCTAACTAGTAATCTCGTATTATAGTAAGGTTTAGTTTGCTTCTTTATCCTATTCTCAAGTTATTATAGTTTAGCTTTGAGTCATTGGGATTCCTCTATGGACCTAGGAGGATCTCAAAGTTGTCGTGTACTTTCTAATTGTAATAATGATAATGTATGTTTGTGGACCCACTTTGTTTCTATTGTACCACTCTGAGGATGTAATATTTGCGGAATGGGGTTTCGTTAGTGTTATGTCCACGACTATACTATACTACAACATGTAGTGGTATGCTGGGTCACCACACCAGCACTCGTAGAGAGTAATGAAGCACGCAATGTGCAAGATAGAATTGGGAGTTAGCTGATGAAGCTGAATCCCATAAAAGCAAAGTAATCCATGAACAAAGTCGTGAAGGGGAAGCGAAAGACCCTGCAAAAGGAAAGCGATGAACATTACATGAAACTCAGTGAGGGGATTAGGGATTACCTCTAGCCCTGGCATACGTCAATCATCTTCGTCGACCGGAATAAGACCGGCTAGGCGATGTGGATGAAGTTTGTGGGGTTCAAGGTGGAGAGCCGCCAAGACCAGTTGGTCACGCGGGTCCCGGCGGCCTTACTTCTTCGTGGCCGCGGTAGCAGTGCCGGACCCGGTGGCGGCGGCTACGCTCTTCCTCACCATGGCGGTGGCGCCAGATCCCGCGGTAGCGATGCCTTTCTTCTTCCCCATTCTTCAGCAGCCGAGGGACCGGAGGAAATAACTAGGAAAAGTTTTGAGGACGTCCCGCGCAGTGAGGAAGTGTGAAGCAGCGAGATAGAGGAGAGCAACAATGGCAGCGGCACAAGGAAGAGGAAGATGCAAAGTGAAAAAGTTACTGCCTAAACTTGCTACTTAAGCGAGGGTAAAAGCGCATCCAATAGTCGGCATTTCTTTGCTTCCATGCGTGGAGCACATCGACGAAGATACGTGGCAGCGCGTACAATGAATCATCGCTGCATGTTCCCCACTCAGCGTGAAAATCGAGGGGGCACACTTAAACCTCAAATATTATGCGTGACTAGTCAAATTCTGGTCAGACGCTGGGACCCACCATCGTCACATCCCATCATCACCGCTCACGCCAGTGGCTGAGCTCATCCAATCGTAAGCAATGACATCATTTGCAATAGCCTTGGTAGCAACCTAAATTTATTCGACTCCTTTAAAGTTTTTGCTCGAGTCTATGACTCGACCAAACACTCGGGGCCTACTCCTAACAGGAGAGCTGGTCGTGCACCTGATTATTTTTTGGGTTCAGTGAACAGGCCACCCATTAACAAATACAAAAAATTACATCTTCAACCCTCCTACGAATCAACGATTCGATCACGGACTCGGGGGCTACTCCCATATGGAGCACTGGAAGCACAATCGACAAGTTACATATAACGACAGCAGTCGATAAAATCTCAAAGTCTCCACTCGAGTCTGCGACTCGAAAAGGCACTCGGGGGCTACTCCCATAGAGAGTAATAGTTGTGCACCCTATGAAAAGGAAAAATAGTTATACATGGCAAAAAAGCGTTGACCACGTCCACACCATGGGCATTTGAAACATTCGGCGACTCCGCCTCATAACACCTTACAAAGAGACAATGTCTCCTGGATCACCTGAATCACCTCCGCGGTGAATAAACACTCGGATGACGCGTTTACAACGTGAAGATAAGACCTGCGAAAGGCCTGGAAACGCACCTGATGCACTCTATCAGAAATAAGCCATGCCTACAGGCATGATGAAAAAGCCTTGACAGACGCGTCGAGTGCCCACATCAAAACACTAGAATTCGACTATGTAAGACCTCCGTGGTAGGAGTCGAATTATGCCAGCAATATTCAGAATTCTAGTTCAGGGACTCGTGTTTAGCCTATATGGTCCAGTCCAAGAGGAGCCCATGTTGCAATCGAAGTCCAACAAGGATTCGGGTGGCCTAAGTCCGGAGGAGGGCGACTCCTTGAAGGACACGGCAAGTAATAGGTAGATTTTTAAAAGGGTGAAACCCTAATCTGTAATCGACTCAGCCTACTATCCCGAGACCTAGCCTCCCTATATAAAGGATAGGAGGGGCAGCGAGGAGGACATCCATAACCCTAGCATACACCTTGCCAGATTACATCTGCGCACCCCTGTAACTTTTGACTCCCCGATAATCAAAGAGCAGACAAGCAGGAGTAGGGTCCTCTCCGAGGCCTGGACCTGGGTAAACCGCGTGTCTCCCTATGTGCTTTTTTGCTAGACGATCAACGCCTCCAGCGCTCCATAATCACTCGAATCTAAGTCCATCAACGATGGGCATTGACGATTTAACCCCTCGTCAGCAAGAGACTCAAGGAGAAGAAGGTGACCATTCATGGCGTTTGGAGGTCCTTCGTGGTAACCCATACTTATTCAACGGTGACATAGTTTCCCAAAGGGTGCATCTTTATCTTCACGTGCCTTGATTATTTCTATCTGAACTCTTTTATTTGTGTATCTAGCTTCTTGATAGCCTTCGACCTTCGTGTTTTAAATATTTTCTTGCATCATATAGGTTGTTTCACTTAGTTGTTAGGCTTGCCTTTTTATCCGCATAGCCTAGGACTTGTGGAAACGCATAGCATGTGTTGAACCAAAACAAATAGAAGGAAAAATATGGACCATGTGTTGAACTAAAACAACCAGAAGGGAAACTAATAGTATGCATATGAAAATACAAAGCATGTGTTGAACTAAAAAACTAGATAGGAAAATTGAACCGGACCACGTACTACCCGCAGACCTATCTAGTTAGGGATATTAAAACTGCGACAAAGAGGAGGCCTTGCATGATCTAGACATTTTCGGCCGTTTGATCACACCATTTAGCAGTTTCTAGCCGTCAGATGTACTTTGGTTCCTGCACTGGGCCAGTTATCCCTAGGAAAACTACTCTACACATCAAATTGGCCCTCTCTAATTAACTGGGCCAGAAAATATGAAATCACGTGTACACAGCTAACCTACACTGTTACTGAAAGCACCGATACGGCAATACCGATCGAGAAAAAAAAGGTAATTGTAAGACAGAAGGGAAACCGGAGAGACCCGTGGCTCTGGATTCATGCGCCGCCACGAAGCCGACCGACTCCTTCTCTCCATACTTTGGGCCAGGTTCTCTGCCTCCAAGATTTGATTCATCCCCATCCATGGGATCCCACCTCTCTACAGGAGCTCTCGCCTCCGCCTGCTTTCTTCCAATCCTCCATTTCACGGCCTCGATTCCGTGCGCCGCCACGACACCGTCCACCTCCATCTTGCCACTGCTCTGCATCAGGTTCGTTGCCACCAAGCTCTAAGATCCTCAGCGACGGTTGTCTACAATCATTTACTAGCCCAACGACAGGTTTGTGGACGCCATACAACCCTCTGCGCAGGATACAACGCCCTACATGAATCTATGTTGGATAGTTCTCTACAATCATGCCAATAGTGCTCCAAGAGAGGGGAAGGAAGTGTAGGTCCAACATCTGCTTGTTGGTGAAAACGATGTCAGGCTTATGATTGATCTAGAGAAGAGCATCGCTTTAGATGACTACTAATAAATTTGTTCTTATTTGTGTAGTCATTCTTAAGAATTACAGGCTGCAGTGTGAGGCAACCTTATGTACTTATGTGCCCCTTTGCAAAATGGTCTTCCAAGTTCTAATCTATTCATCCCCGTCTACTTGAATGCATCAAATCCATGCCTTCTACTTAAATGCTGATTCCTAAGAATGCATGCTGATCTGATATGGATTGTGATATGTGCAATCACTTCTTTTTGGATATTTATGGGGTAAAAACGATGTTGAAGCTGAAGAGTAACAGACTTTAGTGCTCAATAGCTGGGTTGTTTTTTGTTGTCGAGAAATCCTTGACTGGTACAATGAGAAAGCAATTGTTTATTTTCGTATTTTATTGGCTAACTTGAGCGATTCCGCCATGGATCACTCCTTATGTCCATCAAAATATAATTACGGTATGCTTGGGTAGGTTTAGAGGGGACAGATGGTACGGTTCGTGCACCCTCCTGTCCTCCACATCGCTCAATTTACACATGTTAGTAGGCTTCTAAAGCCAAATTTATTGGTCTATCTAATGATTCTAAGTATGTTCTCAGTTCTTAAAATCTTGATATTATCTCCCAATGTTGTTTGTTTACACATCTTTTTTTAGATCTGAATAGTATGGAGTCTCTATGAAGTAGTGGTTAGCTCTTGAAGAACTTTTTGTAATGGTCTTTACTAAAGGTGGATGTAGTCTTCTCATGATCTTTGAACCTTGAATTCATATACAAGTGTCATCTTGAATGTTGCCTTGAATGCTGCTATTAAATGTATCACACCTCCGCAAGGTTAGCTTTTAAACCAATTTGCATGATAGTCATATCATGGTTCTAAATATATATGTTCCTTGTTGGAGGATAATATAATTAAAATTATTTAATACCAATAGAAATGACTTTCATCAACCGCTCACCTGAATGTGTGGCATAGGAAAGATTATTTCCAAGCATTCAGCTTTGAATTTCTTGCGAACTTCAGGGGAAAATCCATGTGAACTTAGGTACCAAAGATAGTGAGTTGTTGACGAAGATTTAGTTAACTTGTTATTTCGGTCGATGCCTCTATTATTCCACCATTTCTTATTCAGTGTAGAGTGTGCCAGGCCAGTTCACCCGCTGCAACTTCCCTATTAGTGATCCCGCTGCAACTTCCCTATTAGTGATCAGATGAGATAGCAGCAGTTGTGGTTGAATATCTCGCTTAAATTTCGGAATTCTCTTTTAAATAAAGAGGATACTTCCCTATTGTGTTATAAACTATATACATTTTTGTCCAATGAATGTGTCGTACTGAATTACCATGCGAAAAGTATAGGTTAACAAAAAAGAGTCTGTATCCAAGGTATGTAAACTTTGGAGGAATTAACGGTACTGCTTAGAACAAATCTATATTGTATTTCCATTATTTATCTTAAGATGTTCTTTTTTCCATATTTTAGTTTATAATTACATGGATTTCATAACTATGTTTCTCACAAAAACAATTTAATGCAGATGGCATATTGTCCGTGTATTTGAATACATCCTTTACTATCTTAACATGTGAGGTTTCCATGGATGACCTTAGGAACCAAACTTTGCTACATGCGGATGGATGTGATTAGCAAAAGATTGCATGTCAAGAACTCTCTCTCTCTCTCTTTGGACAATACTGAAACAAAAAAGGCAAAAGAATAGTTCGCTTTTTTTAGCGGGGCGAAAGCCTGATTTGAGAGACAATACTGAAACAAATATAGCTATGTTTAGTCTATTTGAAAGTTAACATTTAGCTAAGATTTTTGTAAAACGGATTAACTAAATTTTCCATATGATTTCATATTTTATCACATGTCGCTTAGTCTATTGTAAGACCGATAAACTAAGTTAGCATGACCTTTGATGGTTTATGTGTGCGCATTTTAGTCTATTACAAGATTTCATACTGTTTCAATCTATTAGAAAATGATGTTCCAGCCAAGACTACATGCAGACTTCAAATCTGAATATTTGTGTGCATTCCTGAATTTCGAACTAGCTATGCCCTCCAGCAGACAACATAGATGAATGTATTGTGGCCGGGATCGAGGTGCGGTGGTAGCCGACTGAATGATTACATTGGACCAGTAACCTGGAGGATGTTGGAACACGTAGTGATGTGACTTGGAAAGTTCTATTGAGACATATACTAATTGGCTTACTCCCTCCGTCTCAAAATAAATATCACGGATTTATCAAAATTTGGATAAATCTAGATATTATTTAGTATACAGATTCATCTAAATTTTGACAAACATGTGATATCTATTTTGAGACGGAGGGAGTACATGATTTCCTTTAGAATTTCAGATTTAATAGTCTTTGAATATATTGTCTCATAGCAAACTCACCCGTTTGATTCGACCAAGTCTTGCTTTGGTCAATTACACTATGTATCACACTTATGTACTGTGCATTGGTTTTTAACAAATATTACCATATTTCTTGTTCTATATATAACGGGGCAACAATGCATATTTTACCCCCATATCTATACGGAAATCAATACCATTTCATTGAATAAATAGACGGGCTACACTTGTTCAAAACGGTATCCATGTTATCCCCCACAAATAATCATACTTATCAGAGCATACACATGGCGATAGATAAATGGAAAAACACCTGATGGTTGCAAAAATCAACGGGAACAACTAGCTGCACACAACGAGCTAGTAGACGAATTCAATCTCTGAGGAATCTCCGATTCACGAGGACCCTACAGTAGACCACTAAATCCGTCAGAAATATGAGGCGGAAGAGATGTAAAAATCCCGGGGAACAAATGAGGTCCTATAAATCATCCACACGAATTTGAACTACAAATCATCACCGGTACGATCGATTTATACGTAGATTCAGTAACTATTAGCCCTGGATTTGAGAAACTAGCAACTCGCTATATTCTCAGGCAAGGATCGAGTGCTGGATCCTCCTTTTCAAAAAAAAATTTAGGTGCTGGACTCGATCTTGTGCCGATCCAGCATCAAGTCTTGATGACGCGGTCATCTCACGAGCCCTATTCATCCAAGGACAAGTTTTTTGGGAAACAACACTTGATGTGATCTTTATTTTCATCCGAGGACAAGCTAGTAACCCACTTAAATGATTTCTCTTTCTATTCCTCGCACATCCCCGACCCTCACACGTAGCACTAAAGCCATGTCGCCACCTAGTGGCAGAGGCATGATTGAGTAATTTTGGATGTTAAGGGTGCCCGGTTAGAGCAAAAATTTCAGAATCTGCACAGTTAATAAAACTAGATGATACCCGCGCGTCGTTGTGGAGGTTTGGTTAAAAATGTTATCATAGTAATGTGGAAATGTAAAAATGAAGATATACAAAAATAATTATGCCAACCATGCATAAATATTTTGTCGTGGTGGTGTCACGGCAGATGTTATGGATAGGCTAAAGGTGGGGACTAATAGCACTAGGGGAATTCAGGAAGGGATAGTGAGGTGATTCCTCACACAGAAGCTTTGTATTCGATTCACTTCACAGATTACAAGTGCTCCTAGAGCTGTATTGGCGAGAGGAGGAAGAAGGAACTCTCTTACTTACTCTCGCCCACAGTTAACCCGTACAAGACCCTTTGAACCTAAAACCAACCAGAATCGAGGAACCCTTTCTACAGAGGCCCTAGTCCCCCTTATATAGGGGTGGCTAGGTCTCCACTTAGGGCATACGTGGAGGCATATTCCAGGGAATATGCCTTCTCCCAAAATAGCAAACCGATCGGGGTGCTTTTCCCCCGCGTCACCCATGCAGAGGCTACGTGAGCCTCTACGGCGCCTGCGTCAGCCGACACGGGCGTCGTCACCTCTGTCGGCCACGCCTCGGTGGTCCTGCCCTCTTTTGCTTCGCTCATGCAGTGCGTACCGAGGCTTCTTTTGACCAGCGAGATTTCTTCCTTCTCCTAGAAGCTAGATATGACCCGGATCATAGTTGATCCGGCCACACCCGTTCCTGCATACAAGTTAAATACGCCATTCCGACTTACGGCTTAAGTCGGTTGAGACCTAGTTAGGTGGACGCCTCCTGGTCCGGGTTACCCCGTGATTCGGCCTGCCTTGAGGTGACCCGGCCAGCATCCGCTTTAGCCTTGCCGAACCTTGGCTAACTCGGCCTTTATACCCCGGCGTGACCCTACCCGGGGGTATCCCCCCAACATTAGTCCCCGAAGCTGGTGCGGTCTTAGCTGCCTTGGCTGCTAAGGCCACATCAGGTTCAATTCTATCGAGCTTTGGATGTCATTTCCGAGTTATCTCCTTATCTCGGGTGGTATGGATTTACGTTCCCTTGGCACGTTCCAAGTTTTCACTTGTTGGCCGGGTTACCACCTCAACTCGGACCTCCTGATTTTACCTTCCCTTGGCACATTCCAAGTTTTCACTTGATGGCCGGGTTACCATGGTCGCATCCGGGTCTTCTTTCCTTCTCTCGTACGCTAACCCACGTGGAGGCTAATCATTAGGCTGCCTCATTTTAAGGGACAGCCACAGTAACCGCTGCAGTAATTGTCAGTTATCACTGTGGCGCACGTCACGTCTGGCCTGCCTCCTCGTTAACCGCATCAATGCGTCACGTCATGGGATCAGCTATGCCTTGTGGCCTTCCGTGTGGCTCGCTGCTGATTGGTTGACGCGAGCAATACACGGCCACACTGTGTGGCGCACCCGCATGACACGATCCCACTTCCCCCTCGAGGGAGTGGTTAAATAGGGGAGGGGCGCACCCCTTAGGTCTTTTCCCCCTTTCGCGCCCCTCTGCCTCTAGCTCTTCTTCTTCTTCGTCTTCCCGCCGACAGTGCCGCCACCACTGCCTCTAAGTAGCAGCGCCGCCGCCGCACTGCTTCCCCACACCTCTGCATCGACGTCGCCGTTGCGCACCTCCTCCGCCACGGGTCGCTGTCAATATAGGCCGCTGCCCCCCGCCGCTGCTAGCGACAGTGAGGGCAACGAACTAGAGATGACCGAAGAGAAGCTCATCGTCGCGGAGCAAGAGATGGAAGAAGACAGCGCCACGGCGGACCGTGGTGCGTGGGCCGGGTCCTGGGTCTGCCAAGACGACCTGGACTGACTCTACCACACCAGACGCATTCCCGCCGGCGTCATCGCGCGCCTCGCCTCCGCCGAACTCGCCCCCTCACCCAATCCGGGTGAGTACGTTGTGTTCTTGTCCCACTTTCAGTGGGGCTTCGGTTTGCCGGTCAGCGATTTCTTCCATGATTGGTTAAGCACATACGAACTCCAGCCGCATCACCTTCCTGCCAACGCAATTACTTATCTTTCTGCTTTTGCCTCCACGATCGAAGGCTATGCTGGACTATGGCCCACGAAGGAGCTATGGATCCGGTTTTTTGGCCTTCGTCGTAATGTCATTCCGAACATAGATCTAGAGCCGGAGGACAAGCAGCTCACTCAATTCAGAGCTACGTCCATCTCACCCCAGAGATTCTCTGTCTTTCCTCGGGTTACCGGGCTGGATTCCTACAAAGGATGGGCCCGGACCTTCTTCTATGTTTGGAATGAAGGCACTGAAGACTTGATCCGGCTTCGCCCCTATGCTTCGGGTCCTCCTAACCCGGAGTTATGGGACGTTGTCCCCAAGAAGCCCACAGTATTGGCCAATCAGGTCAACAAAAGGTTCAAGGAGCTGAAGGAGCTCGGGTTGCGCAACAAGGACGCCATGATCACATTCGTCCGCAACCGGATCTCCCCTCTCCAGAAGCGCACCCACAAGGTGTGCCACATGAGCTGGGGCCGCGACCCCAACCGGACCTCGTCCTTCGAGCTTAGCAACACAGAAATCTACCGCCGGGTCAAGGCGCTCTTCACCACCCACAAGGACTTCTCCTCTAAGTGGACGTGGAGAATTGAGCATTATTGCCGGGATAGGCTTCCTCCCGCGGTAAGCTTCGTGCCACCAACTTTCTCCGAATTAGATCTTATGTCGGTTGCTTTTTTATTTTTAACTCTGTTGTCTTTTTTCCCTTCAGCAATTCCTTCAGCAGACTATTGAGGATGGCACCGACCCCACCCTCAAATGCGTGCCTGACTGGGAGAGCTCGGACGAGGAAGAACCAGACCAGGAGATGTTCCTCCCAATGTCTGACGCGACCAAGCGACCCACCGGTAAACTCTCTTCTATTAGAGATTGGCCCGACGATGAGGATGACTCGGATATTGAGGTGATGGAAGTTGTTGACGTTGTCCCCCTTTCTTATGCTTTTCCGGCATCAGCTAACCCCTGTGGGCAGATCCAAGAGGACCCTCCCCTTGCTACGGGTGAACCTGTTCCGGTAGCGCCGAAGAAGAGGCGTGGAGCTGCATCAAGTTCCTCCTCCGGACCTTCTCAGCCCTCCAAAAGGCGAAAGAAGTCCGGAGACAAAACCGCCTCCAAGCCAGCAGGCAAGGCCCCAGCACGTAGGGCTCGGAAACCCAAGGAGCCCCTGACCTCGGATGCGTAAGCCTCTTTTCCCTCTGCAACTTATTCTTCCTTGCATTGCTTTAGTTTCTCTTCTGACATTATTTGATTCGGCAGTGCTATGGAGGAGGTCCCCTAGAGTGGATCTAGCATCTCTTCACCGCTCCGACCTAGCCCTTCTCCCCCTCGTGACGACGAGTCACGCCCGTTGAGCCCTATTCCAGAGGGTTCTGCGGCTGCTCCGGGTTCCAGCCCACCTCGTCAAGAGGGGGGCAACCCCGGAGCGGGGGAGACGGACGCAGCCGAGGCAGCGGCATCCACTACTTTGGCTCCGCCGCAACCAGCAACTACCAAGACTACCTCCGCACCAGCACCAGCTCCAGCACCAGCACCAGCTCCGGCACCAGCACCAACTCCGGCAGAAAGAACATCAGCAGGAGCACCAGCTCCAGCAACAAGAGCACCAGCGCCAAGCTCCTCCGCCTCGTCCGAGTCTTCTCAGTCTCGGCAAGGAAGTACCCAGGCAGCTCCTAAGGGAAAATCTGCCGCAACCACTTCCTCCTCTCAGTAGCTCAAAGGCAAGAAAGCCCCTGATGCCACCAGGCAGCGTCCGCCGGATCTGGACAGCGCACCCTCGCGTCCATGCTTCCCCAGAAGCCTCCAGCGCCGAAGGACGCCCCTGCCGAGCCAACTAATGTGCAGCAACTTGTTCTGCACACCAGTCCGGCCCTTGCTCAGGTTGATAGGAGGGGAGCACATGCGAAGGGCTTGGTGGTGCCCCACATGCTCAGCGGTGAGAAATATCCTCCAACCTTGATCGAGTTTATGAATAACTGGAACAAGGCGGAGTTCGTCTACAACGACGATCTCCTGGAGAAGTTCGGTCTCGCCGAGTTTGCTGCTCAGATGAACACATCCGCTAAGGCGATTAACCTCGCGGGTCAGATGATGGAGGTACGTTACTTCACCCTTTCCTTAGCATGCTGTCGATATTAGTGATATGACCATTAGTCCCCGAGCCTCCGGGGGAGTAACTCGTTACTCGGTCGGATGCTCCTTAAAAAACTAACGTAGCTCCTTGACAACTTCAAATATGCACACACCTAGAGCCGGGTTAAGTTCCACTTGACCCGGATCTTGTACACTTCGAATATGCAGACACCTAGAGCTGGGTTAAGTTCCACTTGGCCCGGATCTTGTACACTTCGAATATGCACACACCTATAGCCGGGTTAAGTTCCACTTGGCCCGGATCTTGTACACTTCGAATATGCACACATCTAGAGTCGGGTTAAGTTCCACTTGGCCCGGATCTTGTACACTTCGAATATGCACACACCTAGAGCCGGGTTAAGTTCCACTTGGCCCGGATCTTGTACACTTCGAATATGCACAAGGCTTAAGCTAAATTTTTGTACTCTTTTCAGGTGACCACCAACCGCCGGAGCGCTGAGTTCCAGCGTCTCCTGGACACTCACAAAATGCTCCTTGCAAAGCACAATGCACATCTCGCTGAGCACGAGAAAAGGGGTAAGTTCTCTTCTTCACATTTTTCTGTTTTCCTTCGTCTTTTTCTGCCGAACTAATCTGTCATTCGGTTTTCGCAGCTGGGGTGGAGGCTGAGAACAAGCTTATGAGGAAGAATCTTGATCAGATTAAGGGTAAGCTACTTTTGTCCGACCTTGTTTTTCTTTCTATCTCCTTTTCTCCTTGGCTCGGCAAACATTCATACCTCGGCTCTGCCGGGTCAACACGCTATTTCAGCATCACTTGAAGATAGTGTGCTCGTGCCTGACATGATGCTGCATTTTCTCGAACAAGCAGGGCAGCATCAGGCCGAGCTCAAAAAGAAAGATGATGAGCTTGCCCTCCTCCGAACCAAGAATGACAAAATTGCCAAGTTAAATGCAGAAATGAAAAAGATGAAAACGCAGCACCAAACCAAGCTTGAAAAGGCTGGCCAGAACTACACAGAAGAGCGTGAGCGCCTCAATCTTCAAATTGCTAAGGACCGAGAACTTCTCCAGGAGGCCGACGTCAAGCTTGAGTCGGCGAACGCTGAACTGGTGCAGCTCCGCAAAAGACGCGATAACTGTACCAATGAATTGACCCGGATCCACATCCACATTCTACGTAAGTTCCTTTTTCTTATCCGGCATATTTCTCCGGGTTGCCTCGCATGTCTTTACATTACTTGCTTCTCTTGTCCTATTTTTAGGCAAATTTCCAGAGGGTACTCCCATTGCGAGCGTCGTCGTTGCCAATTTCCGCCGAGATAGGGGTACTCCCGTCGCTCCTGACGGTGAAGACATTCCCTATAACATGGAGGACCTATTGGTCAGCCTGTCATCTCGCGTGGAAATCATCAAAAACTACGGCAAGGATCTCCTTGACTTTTCAGTCCGAGTCTTCAACACGTTCTGGCCTGGCGAAGACACTCCGGAGAGAATCGTGATTCTCGCTGAAAAGTTGACGGAAATCGAGACTCAGCTCGACCTTTGGAGGGAGTCCGCTGGACGTGCTGCAGCTGAGACCGTTCTTCACCACATACTCACGTGGTATGAAAAGATCGACCTCAACCTCCTGACGCGCCTGCGCACCGGATCCAAATGGACCAATGACCCGGAGTGGGTAGCTCGACGCCAGGCTTGCGCCCATAGCCTCATTGAATATGCTCCCATTCATGAATGGACTGAGGGTCCGAGCTTCCTGGAAGCCGCTGGCGACGAAAAGGTTGAAAATGTTGAGGATGGTTCGGACGAGGATGGAGAGGACGATACCTCGGATATCGAAGAAGGCAAAGATGACGCCGAACTTCCTCCTCATGTTGCTCCTTAAGTAAAAACACTTGAAATCTTATCAGATCCCCGGTATGCCGGGTGGAATTGTATCCAGTGCACATGTGATATTTTGCTACTAAGTTTCTATGCCGGATTAACTTGGGCGTAGTCCCCGAGTTTCATTTTCTTGTTCGTCCAATTTTCTGGCTCGGCTCGTGTCTACCTTGATTCGGTTTTACCACTTACGAATCCGAGCTTCAAAAAATTGTTTTAACAATACTTGAAAACTTTAGGCTTAGCTCAAAATAATTCAGCATAATAATTTAAAAGTAAATACAAAGTTAGTCCGAAAAATAAACGTCGGTTCCAGTAAATTCTTTTCTTAGTCGTTTTTCATGTGCTACGCAATTCCAAACTTGTTCTCTTACTTTCCATGAAGCCAATTCTTGTTGGGCAGCAGCAAGTCGAAGAGTTGGGTTTTTAGTGCTCACACACTACTAATCCGAATTAAGTAGAACAACTTACTCCAGCTGACGTATAAATAATAAAAGACAACAAATATTATTGAGGCAGTCCCCGAGTTACTGCTCGAGGTGCCAACATTTCATTGATAAGCTCATTGCCGGCATACATACCGACATATGAGAAGACTCGGATACATAGACTTCTCTGCTAAGTGTAGAAAGGACGAAGTAGAGCTACGTTCCATGGACGCTTAGATTCCTCGCCGGACCTGTCCGCCTTGTTCTTTTCCTGTGGCTTTGCATCGATAAGATAATAAGAATCATTGTGCAATGCTTTGCTCACAATGAACAGCCCTTCCCATGGGGGGGATAATTTATGCATGCCAGCAGTACGTTGTACCAACCGGAGAACCAGATCGCCTTCCCGAAAGACTCGGGGGCTTACTTTCTGGCTATGATAGTGTCGGAGATTTTGCTGATATATGGCGGATCTGGACAATGCCAATTCTCTCGCTTCTTCCAGCAGATCAACATCATTTTGCCGGGCTTCTTGCACTTCGGCTTCTGTGTATTGGGTGACCCTAGGCGAATCATGCTCTATGTCGGCTGGTAATACAGCTTCTGCCCCATATACCAGAAAAAATGGCGTATAGCCTGTTGATCGATTTGGAGTTGTTCTTAAACTCCATAGTACCGCTGGTAGTTGTTCTATCCAGCACCCCGCTGATCTTTGCAGCGGCTCAATGAGCCGGGGTTTTATCCCGGATAATACCAATCCGTTGGATCTTTCCACTTGCCCGTTCGATGCGGGGTGGGCTACCGAGGCAACGTCCAGCCGGATCTTCTTATCTCGGCAGAATCGCGCAAATGCTCCTTTAGCAAAATTTGTGCCACTATCAGTTATGATACTGTGAGGATAACCGTATCTCAAGATAATGTCTTTGAGAAATGTTACGGCCGTAGCTCCATCACATTTTCTTATAGGCTTCACTTCAATCCATTTTGTAAACTTATCCACCATGACCAAAATGTGAGTCATATTTCCCCTTGCTGGTTTAAATGGGCCAACCATATCCAAGCACCATACGGCAAATAGCCATGTAATTGGTATGGTCTTGAGTTCCGACATTGGCATATGTGTCTTGGTATCATACCTCTGACAACCATTGCATTTTCTCACCAGATCTTCTGCTTGTTCTAAGGCACTTGGCCAGTAGAATCCATGCCGGAACGCTTTTGCCACCAAGGCTCGGGACGAGGCATGATGCCCGCACTCCCCTTGATGTATGTCTCGAAGGATGTCAAGTCCTTCTTCCGGTTCAACGCATCGCTGGAGGACATTGGTCACACTCTGTTTGTATAACTCGGAATTGATGATTGTGTATGCCTTTGCTCTCCTCTGAGTTTGCCTGGATAACACCTCCTCAGTGGGTAACGTTCCATCTTTCAGGAATTGAAATATAGGCAGTGCCCAAGCTGGTATTGCTCGCACAGGGAACACATCCTCATCAATTTCCATCTGATCCACCGGCATAACTTCAACCAGATCGCGCTGAGCAGTCCCTGGGTCCTGCGAGGTAGTCCCCGGGTTTGCTGAGGCAGTCCCCGGGTTTGCTGATGCAGTCCCCGGGTTTCGCGCACCACCTCCCATGTCAATGTCCATGGGCACAGCTCCGGATTTTGTATCTTTCGGGACATAAATTGAGTCGGTTCCTGGGGATGGCCTGATAGATGGTTTTCTGAGGTGTTCCAATGCTACACCCGGTGGAATTGCTTGTCAGGTTGATCCGAGTTTCGACAGCATGTTGGCAGCCTCGTTTTCCACCCGGGGTACATGGTGAAATTCACACCCCTCAAAGTAACCAGATATCTTCTGCACATGAAATCTATACAGAGCCATGTTTGGATCAAGGGCGTCCCACAACCCCGACAATTGATGTATTACCAAATCCGAGTCGCCAAAGCATAGTATCCGACGTATCCCAATCTCTTTTGCCACTTTGAGCCCATGAACAAGTGCTTCATACTCAGCGACATTGTTTGATGCTGCGAAATGGATCTACAACACGTATTTTAGCTGGTCCTTCTTTGGTGAGGTAAGCACAAATCCGGCGCCTAGCCCGGTTTTTGTTTTTGACCCGTCAAAATGCATCCTCCAATAGTTCGGATCTGGTGGCGGTGGTTCGTATTGTACCTCGGCCCAATCCACAAAAAAGTCCGCCACAGCTTGAGACTTGATTGCTTCTCTTCTATCATATTGTGGCGCATAGGGAGCTAGTTCAATTGCCCATTTTGCAATTCTGCCACTTGCATCTTTGTTACTCATTATCTCGGATATGGGAGCTTCACATATTACTTTGACGGGATGCTCCTCAAAGTAATGCTTTAACTTCTTAGCTGCCATATAGACACCATATGCCACCTTTTGATAGTGTGGGTAATTCTGCTTTGAGGCACATAATACCTCGCTCAAGTAATACACTGGCCTTTGCACCGACTTACCCTCTTCGTCGCGCTCTACCACAATCACTACACTTACAACTCGGTTGGTTGCGGATATGTAGAGCAACATTGGCTCCTTTGATAGTGGAGAAGCTAACAGTGGTGCAGTGGCTAACATCTTCTTTAAGTGGGCAAAGGCTTCATCGGCCTGTGGCATCCAAACGAACTTGTCCGACTTTTTCATGAGTTGGTAGAGAGGCAATGCCTTTTCTCCCAACCGACATACAAACCGACTTAACGATGCTAGGCAACCAGTGAACTTCTAGACATCTTTAAGGCACTTCGGCAGTTCCATCCGTTCAATGGCCCAGATCTTGGTTGGATTAACTTCGATACCTCGGCTAGAAACAAGAAATCCGAGTAATTTCCTAGCCGAGACACCGAAGGTACATTTTTCCGGGTTAAGCTTCATCCGGAACCTTCTTAGGTTCACGAATGTCTGCCTGATGTCGTCAAGGAGCGTTTTGCTTTCCTTGGTCTTGATAACCACATCATCCACATACACTTGTACATTTTGACCTATTTGGTCGTGCAAACATTTTTGCATACATCTTTGGTACGTTGCCCCTGCATTACATAAACCAAATGGCATGGTGCGATAGCAATAAGCCCCATACGGGGTGATAAATGCAGTCTTTATTTGATCATCCGGATTTAGAGGTATCTGTTGGAAACCAGAATATGCATCAATGAATGACAACAGTTCACATCCAGTAGTTGAGTCTATGACCTGATCTATCCTCGGCAGTGGAAATGGATCTTTTGGACACTCCTTGTTTAGGTTCGTGTAATCGATACACATACGCCAAACCACTGCCACGTTCGGGTCATCCTTCTTCTTCTCCACCAGCACCGGATTAGAGAGCCAATCCGGATAGAGTACTTCCATGATAAATCCTGCTGCTAGTAACCGAGCTATTTCATCTCCAATGACTTTTCTCCTATCCTCGGCGAAGCGGCGGAGAGGTTGCTTCACTGGCCTTGCTCCGGGTCTCACATTCAAAGAGTGCTCGGCCAACTCCCTCGGAACACCTTGCAAGTCCTGTGTGGACCAAGCAAAAATATCCCGATTCTCACGGAGGAAGTTGACGAGCTCGCTTTCCTATTTATCATTCAACCCGGCACCAATTGTTACGGTGCGCTCTGGGAACATATCATCAACAGGCACTTTCTTAGTATCCTTTGCGGCTTGGAACGAAACACTACCATGCGGGTTACTCAATGCCGGCATATACTGCTGCGCGGACTGAGCTAATGCCGCCACCTCTTGGATTTTTCTTTTCTCTTGCGCAATCACAAGTGACTCGGCTAAGTTAGACCCTGCTGAGGCACACTCAATGGAACGTCGGCAATCTCCAGCAATGGTGATCACTCCGTTTGGCCCGGGCAACTTCATCTTCAAGTAACTGATGTGACAGCTTGCCATGAACTTGTTCAATGCTGGTCTTCCGAGTAACGCGTGATACGCACTTTCCAAGTTCACCACCTCAAACTCCAGATTTTCTGTTCGGCAATTATCTCTCGTGTCGAACAACACGTCAACCCGAACTTTGCCTATGGGATCACAAGAAATGCCTGGTACAATACCATGAAAATTTGTCCTTGTATCTTGGAGCATGTTCTCCGAGATACCCAACTTGCGCATTGTATCCGCA
Source organism: Avena sativa (assembly GCA_916181665.1). Taxonomy (NCBI): domain Eukaryota; kingdom Viridiplantae; phylum Streptophyta; class Magnoliopsida; order Poales; family Poaceae; genus Avena; species Avena sativa. The sequence continues at coordinate 428,410,800 of OV702290.1, forward strand.
TACATAATGTTAATGCTACTGCCATTGTCAATCAGTACCTTGGAGAACCTCACATTGATGTTTGGCCCAATGAATGTCGGGCCCAGCACTAACGCATATGAGCCAGGACTCGGCATAAGCTTGGGATGATCTTTGATGTTCCAGGTGATTTCCAGGTCCGACCAAGGCATATACCTCGTCACCGTGGGCATTACCGCATTGACCTCCATATGTCGGCGCTGCAAACTCTTCCTATCTATTTCCTCAGTGGTAAACACATAGTAACTCTGATGATGCTCCCTGTACTCATTCCTCCCCTCATTTCTGGGGTACCTCTGATCCGGCTGATGCTGGTTTTCTACTTGATGCACTGCATCCCTTCTCTCATGATTATCATACCTCGGTGGAGGGGGAGGCAACATTAGCTGTTGCGTGTTCGCTCCAGAGAGCAATTGCTGCCGGGGTAACTCCTGCCGAGGCTGATCATTCCGGGGTGCCTGAGCATTCCCCGAACCACCTTGTTCAATCTTGCGCATCCAATCATATTTCCTCGTTGTATGACCCGCTGGGTTACTCGGATTTGGCGTGTGAAATTTACACGGCTGATCCAACATCGACTCATAAGTGTACCTCAGTCGGTCCTTCTTTTCTTGCCACTATTTCTTCTGCTCTGGCGTCCAAGTTTTCTTGCCATCATTCCTTGGCGTCCATTCTTGCCCTCCAGTTTTCTGACGTTGATTGCTCCTTGTTCCAGGCTGATCTTGATTCACAGCTGCAACTTGTTGCGAACTGTACCAGTGATCCGGCCTGTCATCTCTCCTTTTACCTCTGTAATCATTCCTCCGGGATGATCCGTCCCCATCTCTCTGGTAGTACTCCTCATTTGACTCGTTTGACACGAGCTTAGGTTGAGTCGGATCACCCAAAGCATATGAATCAGCGATCCGGATCATTTCTGCCAAAGTGGTTGGCATTTTTCTTTGCAACTTCTGCCACAGTTTGCTTCCATATCTGCATCCTTGCGCGAACCACGCTATGGCCTGTGACTCTATCACACCCTCACACGAGTTTCGCACGGTACACCACCGGGTTAAAAACTCCCGGTCCGTCTCGTTCGGTCTTTGCTTGCACATAGCTAGGGTCTATGGCCTATTTGGCCTCTGATACGTACTTGAGAAATTGTTGATAAACATTTCCTCAAAATCGATCCAGCAGTTAATACTTCCGGGTGGCAAATTGTTCAACCATACCCTCGCTGGCCCCTCCAACATCTAGGGTACATATCTCACAGCCCATCACAAGTTACCTGTAGCAATTTTCACAGCCGTAGCATAATTTATCAACCAATCCTCCGGCTTAGTGCTGCCGTCATATGTCTTCGTGCCTTTGGGTAACTGGAAGTTGGGTACCGGTGGCTCTTTCATGATCCGGGGTCCAAAACACGCGGGACCCGGAGGACCTTGACTTTCAATCTGCTCCGACCTATACAGTCGATCCAGTTTCAACTTGGCGTCGTCCGGCATCAGATCCCTGCTTCCCAATCTCGACCCTATCACATGATAGTCTGGCCTTGGGTATCCTGCGTTCACCATTTCCGGATCTCCATCGTTATACCGGTCTCGCTCTCGTGGCGCATCTCTCTGTTGCATACCTCGGCCGGCACTTTGCTCTTGCCTTGGTATATTCTGCTGTTGCGGTTGTCCTGCCGAGTTGCATGTCCGGCATTGCCATTAACAGCGTTTCCTTGACTGGCATTGCCTTGGTCATGGTTACCTCGGCCAGCTTCACCTCGGCTTACACTCCGTCGATCGTTGTTTCTTTGTACCTCTTTTGCTTTTCCTGCCCTTGTCAGGTCATACGGAACAGTCTGCTTGTTTCTCCTGGCCGAGGTTACTACCTCCTCTCTTCTATCACCACCATGAGGGGACGATGCAGCTCCAGCGGATTTCTCCGGGTTACCCACCGCCGAATGAACGATCTTGGAGGCCCCAGCTCTCTCTGGGTTTGCCCTGAGCAGCTCCTCATTTTGCCTATTCGCGATCTGAACCAACTCATTGACCCTATCTTGCTGTCTTCACCCATCAGTCCCTCTAGCTCGGATGCGGCTGCATCTTCTGCTCTGAGGTTTTTTGCCGGGGTACTGTACTTCGGCAGCCCCACGGGCAAACAGTTCTCTGACTCCTTAATCCGAGTATCACCCTCTTTGTTCATTTCACTCATGAGATTTCTCCCCTTCACTTTTACAGCATCTACTTTATTTGCCTTTGCATACTCACGCAGCGTTATGTTCAACGACTGCTGAGCCGCAGCAATCTTTTTCGCTCCCTCTAGAATTTTCTGCCTAGTTTCCTCTAGCTCTGCCTGTGCCTGGGACGGATCTACCACTGCTGCTACCGGGTTTGCCAAGCTATCCATAGCTTCTCTCAGTACATTCTCAGGCCTCTCTAGTGGAGGTCATCTACCTTTCCTTGGTGCCTTAGGTGTTACCTCCGGATCTGGTGCCGGATCCTTGCTTGCGCCTGCACCTGGCGCAGTCATCATCACCTCAGCACGGTCCGGGGAGAGAGTGATACGCGCCCCGTGAACCACGCTAAGGGGTGGCTCCCCTGCCTCGACGACGTGTCGCGGATGAACGCATGATACGTCCACAGCAACATAGACCTTGTGCGCACCAAGCTTGACGAAGAGGCTGTTGCGCGGAAGTGGGCGCGTGCCGAGGCAGCCAGCGTTGTCGTTGACGAAGTCCAGCGCTCCAAAGCGCTGAACGAGCCCAGAGACGATGCGTTCGCTGGTGCCGATGAGGTTTCCCGTCCGGATCTTCACCCCTGCTAGCGCTGCTAGCCCCACGGTGGGCGCCAACTGTCGTGGTGGTGTCACGGCAGATGCCATGGATAGGCTAAAGGTGGGGACTAATAGCACTAGGGGAATCCAGGGAGGGATAGTGAGGTGATTCCTCACACAGAAGCTTTGTATTCGATTCACTTCACAGATTACAAGTGCTCCTAGAGCTGTATTGGCGAGAGGAGGAAGAAGGAACTCTCTTACTCTCACCCACAGTTAACCCGTACAAGACCCTTTGAACCTAAAACCAACCAGAATCGAGGAACCCTTTCTACAGAGGCCCTAGCCCCCCTTATATAGGGGTGGCTAGGTCTCCACTTAGGGCATACGTGGAGGCATATTCCAGGGAATATGCCTCCTCCCAAAATAGCAAACCGACCGGGGTGCTTTTCCCCCGCGTCACCCATGCAGAGGCTACGTGAACCTCTGCGGCGCCTGCGTCAGCCGACACGGGCGTCGTCACCTCTGTCGGCCACGCCTCGGTGGTCCTGCCCTCTTTTGCTTCGCTCATGCAGTGCGTACCGGAGCTTCTTTTGACCAGCGAGATTCCTTCCTTCTCCTAGAAGCTAGATATGACTCGGATCATAGTTGATCCACCCACACCCGTTCCTACATACAAGTTAAATACATCATTCTGACTTACGGCTTAAGTCGGTTGAGACCTAGTTAGGTGGACGCCCCTTGGTCCGGGTTACCCCGTGATTCGGCTTGCCTTGAGGTGACCCGGCCAGCATCCGCTTTAGCCTTGCCGAACCTTGGCTAACTCGGCCTTTATACCCCGACGTGACCCTACCCGGGGTATCCCCCAACATATTTTGTTGCAACAAAGATAACATGTTTTTCCAAAAATTATTGGATTAAAAGATATATTATCTCAGCATAATTTGTAGTCTGGTGTTATATGAGTGTACCAACAAACACTGAAATACATGAAAAACAAACCCCTAAATAAGACTATAGTCATTCCATTCCAATGAATACGACACCTTCGTTTCTCATGTTCTTTTACCAAGAATTGATTTATGTATATACAATCTTTAATATATTATTGGTATCATTAGAAAGTATTTTTCGATATGAATCTAATAATATCAATTATGTACTATAACAGAGATAACGTTGATCAATTTTATCAGTCAATCTTCCTTTTGAAGTGTGTGTGTGCACGTCTTATTCATCGGAACAGGGATAGTTTGATTGTTTTATCATTATAATTAAGTGTATGCACATGTGAAGTGAACCAATCCTTGCAATGAGTAGCTACACAATAAAAATAATACTCAATGGTTATCCTAAGACAATTCCCGACCTTCCTGACTTGATTTTTTTTGTGTGGAAAAGAGTATATATTAATATCACAGAGATACCAATTACACCCAGCCTCTGCAATAACACGTGCCCTAGCAGCCTTATGGATGCACACAACCAACAAAAAGAAGAAGAATTACAAAAAAGAAGAAAAGTCCCGTTAAATCTATTCCTTGTTGCAACGGACCAACCACCACCAAGACAACACCAGAAATCCAACTTCTCTAAAAGCGACGCCTCCAAGAAGGAAACGGTGCACAAGCGCCATCATCGCCCTGATCATCGATCATAGGTTTTCAACCAAGAGAAAGTCTGAACTCACAAAACAATGCCTCCAACAAGGTCATTGCTAGGCACAACCATCTAAGACCGGACCTTGGGCTTTCACCCTATAACATTAGACTCCGAATTCCTCCTGTGTTATCGCCCCCACTTGTCGCTGCCGCTGCTCCAAGTCACAAATCACCTAGCCAAAACCTCATCATCACCAGGACTTGAACCACCCTTACTCGTCCTCGGATCTTTGGCTTCCGTGCCCTTCTGCACCACTGACTTCATTGTGAGACTAAATACATGTCCCATGATGGCAACAGACTGTAGAGCTTTGCAACGCTTCCTCTAAAACCAAACGGTCAGAAAAAACATGGATGCGTGTGACTGAAATCCATTCGATCCGGCAAACTCCAGGCAAGTCGTCCATTTGGATATCTTCGGTGGAGCACTCCGGAACTCGGCACTCCGGCCAGATCACTGATGATAGGCGACAAGTAGAACATCATCATGGCTTGAGAGGGATCTTAGGACCCCCGCCCTTATTAGGAAAATCGACGGCCCCCACGCCACCGTCGCCATGCTCGGGGCCGCCACCTTGGCTTCCAAGTGTTGCAGGAACACCGTCACGCCTTGGATAGACAGGGCCGAGAGATCGAGGCCCTCACGGGTCTACCTCACCACACACCCATCAACACGATGCAGGCGACGACCAGGGTCGGGCTTGCCCTCATGGGACTCGCCGCTCGCCTGCCTTGCAACCATTGCGCCCCTAGACTATCTGGCCGCAGCCACCGCACCTCATCGCAGCCGGCAGATCAAGGATGGCACCGCCTCCTTGCATCTACGCATGTGGCAGCAGCAGAGATAGGGAAGGGAGATCGGAGGAGGCGCTAGGGGCGGCGGGTTTGGGATCCCTGAGGCAGCGCTAGCGCCACCACCGCCTGGTCAAGGAGGGTTAGGTGCTAAAATGGAGGGAGGATTTCACTTCCCCGGCCTCTACACCATTAGGGATGCACACAATGGGTCATTTGACATTCGGGTTGGAATTAGTGGACCAGTAAATGCATCATTTGGTACCATTGCTACGGAAGCTGGGGTAAGAGAGGATTCTCCTTGTCAATCCACTTGATGCTTCCACTGCTAGAAAACAACAACACAAAAAATAGATACTGTATGGATAAGTAAGAACATCTATAGCAGATATCGTATCCACAGCCGGCATGCATAATAATTGCTAGTTTGCGGTATGTAGACTAAAAAGTGGACATTCTAGATACCGTAAAACTGTATCGCATCGAGAAAAAAATTGTGGTTCACCGCAAATGCTCGGTCCCGTCCTGCATAATTCCTGTACGGAGGACTAGCAATGCGGCACCCCGCATCCAGAGTTTCGGTTGGTGCATGGGACATTTTCATCATCGCCACCTCCACCACCGTTTTTGGATCTAGTAGCCGTCGTGCCTAGAGCCTTTTCACACCACACCGCTGTCACCATGAACCCTCCCGTGCCTCCACCGGCCGATTCTACCATGGAAGCGCACCCGCCAACCCTCCCACAATGGCTGTCGTTGAGGACATTGTTCCTCTTTCCACGGTCAGGTGGAAGTGCCTCGGCGTGCAGCCCCTCGTGGCTATCGATGGTTCGATGGCGGCCATCCTGCCCTCCATCATTCTGAAGAGAAGGAAAATCAGTGGATCGAAGGCACCCTCTGCCCCAAAGCCGACGAAGAAACCCGGGTGGCGGAAGCCTCTCTGACAAGGGGTTAACTCATCAATACCCATCGTTGATGGACTTAGGTTCGAGGAAGTGGGGAGCGCTGGAGGCATCGATCGGCTAGAAAACAAGCACACATGTGACACGAGGTTTTACCTAGGTTCAGGCCTCGTAGAGGACCCTACTCATGCTTGTCTGCTCTTGATTACGAGGGAGTCGAAAGTTACAAGGGTGCGCAGATGTAATCTAGCGAGGTGTATGCGAGGGTCTGGATTGTCCTCCTCGCCGCCCCTCCTAGCCTTTATATAGGGAGGCTAGGTCTCGGGATAGCAGGCCGAGTCGGTTACAGATTAGGATTTTCCCTTTAAGTTTCTATCTATACTTTGTCGTGTCCTTCAAGAAGTCGAACTCCTGTGGGCCACCCGAATCCTTGCTAGGCTTCGTTCGCACAGTGGAATCCTTCTTGGACTGGACCGTATAGGCTAATACTGAGTACATGTAAGGTATACCCATGTCATGAGTGATTGACTTTTGCACCCTATTGGAGGGGCGTCCTTTTTGGATCATGCCCATATTCCCCAGTGGTCGTGGGTATTGTTCGCCTCCGTTATTCTAGGTCGGCGCAGCCGCAGGTGGCGGTGGTGGTGCTCCGTGAGCTATGGCACCTAGGGCGGTGATGTCTACGCACTTCTATTCTTGTAAACAGTTATTGGGCCTCCAAGTGCAGAGGTTTGTAGAACAACAGCAAGTTTTCCCTTAAGTGGATAACCCAAGGTTTATCGAACTCAGGGAGGAAGTGGTCAAAGGTATTCCCTCTCAAGCAACCCTGCAATCAAGATACAAGAAGTCTCTTGTGTCCCCAACACACCCAATACACTTGTCAGGTGTATAGGTGCACTAGTTCGGTGAAGAGATAGCGAAATACACGTGGTATGGATATAAGACAACGGTGACAGAAAATAGCTTGATGGCGTGAAAGAGACTAAAGGTAAACTGAAATAAAGATGGAAGCAAGCAAACATGTAACAGATCTAATTGCAAATGGTGTTTTAGTGCTTAGAAACAATGCCTAGGGATCATACTTTCACTAGTGAACACTCTCATATAAATATCTTCTCTTTATGATACTACTCGTAACTACTCTCCGGTTGGACACTCTAATCGATGGTAGGGCTATAACAACACACCTCAAAGTAAGCCTTTCCCATCTAGAAAACTCCACACTGTCACCTTGAGCACTAGATGGTTCCAACGAACTTTTCCACCACAATTTCATAGAAACATCCAACTCCAAATATAACTCATAACAAGTATTTGTAATCTCTAGCCTAAGTGCCACCATGGTGTGCACACTGTCAACTTCACACACATGGGGAGAGCAGAGATCTATTAAAGCACTTGAGTAGCAAGATAGATCTATAGATTACAAGCTCATGATCTCAATAAGATCATGCATAGAGAGAGATGAACACATAGCTACCGGTAGAACCCTTAGCCTCGAGAGAGAACTACTCCCTCCTCATCATGGGAATCAACAATGGTGATGGAGATGGCGGTGGAGATCGATGGAGATGGCTCCGGGGGCACTTCCCCATCCCGGAAGGGTGCCGAAACAGAGACTTTCTGTCCCCCGAATCTCCCCTTCGGTGGTGGCGGTGCTGCGGAACTTTTCGTGGCTGGAGGCTTGATGATTTATGGTTTATTCATCGGGAGGCTTCTTATAGGCGAAGAGGCAAGGTCGGTGGGCGGCCAAGGGGCCCACACCACCTGGTGGCGTGGCCAGGGCTAGCCCGCGCCACCATATGGTGTGGCCACCCTGTGGCCCCTCTCCGTCTCGTCTTCTGGCTTTGTGAGTCTTCCAGTAAAATATTGACTTTGGCTTTTGTCCGGTCCAATTTCGATAATATTGATTTTCTGACTTTCCTAGAACCAAAAACAGCAGAAACAGGCAACTGGCACTGTGGCATCTTGTTAATAGGTTAGTCCAAGAAATCATATGAAAAGTACTCCAAAGTGTGGACAAAACATAAGAAAGTGGATAAAACCAAGCATGGAACATCAAAAATTATAGATACATTTGCAATGTATCAACATCCCCAAGCTTAACTCCTGCTCGTCCTCGAGTAGGTAAGTGATAAAAAGAAAGGATAATTTTTGAGGTGACATGCACCATCATAAACTTGATCAAAGTATTTGTAAAACATGGATAGCTGGGATCATACTACTTCAATCATAACATGAAAGACAAAGTTCTAGCAACAAGACAAAGAAACTATGTTGCAACATTAAAATGCACAAACAAAAGATTCATGAATAACAATGCTTTGCAAGACATTTGTTTGTTTCACATAAAGAAAACATAGCATAATAGTATTCAGCTCGTCCCTCATAGAGTAGCAAACATAAATGCATAGGACACCTTCAAGGTTCATAAGAGTGACTAGATACAAATAGTTTAAAACAAGCAATATCAAGGTATGCATCAATCAACTAGTCTTGGGACAATGCACATAGAACTAAGAATGGCCACTATGCTCTCAAAGTAGATGCATAAAGATAGAAGGTGGAGACTCAACATATAGGTGGAAGAAAAGGCCTTCATAGAAGGAAGCAGAGATTCAAGTTTCATAAAGAGCTTCCAAAAATTATGGTACTTATTAGCTTTCGTCTCTCATTACCCCTATCATAAGCATCTTGAAGTGATTAAGGTTAAAGTGAACAAACTATGGTGTACATGCTTGACGAAGTATAAGTTAGAAATCTCATGTCCCTTGAATACGAGGGTCGCTCCTCATGCTACTCAAGTTTAGTTACCGGTAAGTTCTTGTCATAGTAAGTACATGTGCATCATAGAGAACCGCCAACGGGGTACCCCTTGCCCGATGATACGGAAGAATCCCCATATCAAAATGACAAGGCAAGAAGACAACGAGCATCTCAGCAATCTTCTTATTTACCATGGGAATATGATGCTTTTTTCTCTCTTTCCTCTTTTCATAATCTCTTTTTTTTCTCTTTTTTATCAATATAGGACTCTTTTTTTATAAGAAGAATGCTTCATAGACAGCTCATTATGGTTACGCTGTAGGTTTCCACCATGTCAGCATGGATTAGACCAGCGGCCCAGGCATTTCTCTAACACATATACATAACTCCATGGACTTACAAGCTCCCCTTTCATTTCACACCGACGGCATCCATATACAAAAGAGCATGATATCAACTAGGTACAAGTACCCGTGCAATGTTGAAAGCGTTCCCCATGACAACATGGTTCTGCTAATTCCCAACAAATAAGTACAAGCATATACAACATAGACGACACAATGGTTCAAGTTTATTAAGGGCAAGAAAAGTAAAGTGTGCCATCAAGTTCATGAGAGCTTTAATCACTAGTTTTCTCATAACAAGTTTAATTCGGAAGGTAAACAAAAGCATGAATATACTTGGAATAGCATATGCTAGTAGGTAGGTATGGTGTACTCTTTGGAATAACTTGGTTTAGGGAGTTGGATGCATGAGTGGAACTCATACTTGGTTGCGGAGGCTAGCAAAAGACTGGGAGCGACAAACTAAGAGAGCAATAATGGCCATAATCATGCAGAGCGACAAAACATCATTGATCAAAGCATAAAGTGATACTACAAGTTGAAAGCTAAAGGATCATAAAGGATATGGTGACTTGAGATAGTCATAACATGGTGTGAGCATGTGCCAAGTCAACCCAAATAAAGCATCAAAGGAGAATACCACTATACTATGCTTTAATATGCTAAAACAACGCACGATTCATCCAAGGCACATTAAGCAATCTCAATTGTTTATAACAAGTCATGCTACAGCAAAGAATACTAAGAATAAAGCCAAAACAATATCAAGCATGGCATGAAAAAGCATAGGACACAATCAAAAACGAGCTCTTTTTACCACATAAGCATGAACTTTTCTACTCTTTTCCAAACCAAACCAAACTATTTGAGCACCAATGTATGAAATAGGGGGTCCAACCAATTTATTCAGCAAACTAAGAAAACCAAAGAAAACGAAAAACCAAAACAAAAACGAAGAAGAAGACGCTCCAAGAACAACACAACTATGCATGAAACAATAAAAATGAAGCGTTTGGAAGAAACCTAGGATTTTTATTGATGAAGAAGGGGATGCCTTGGGCATCCCCAAGCTTTGATGCTTGTACTTCTTGGATATTTCTTGGGGTGACACGCGTGGCATCCCCAAGCTTGAGTTTTAGTCCATCCTTCATCTCATTACTCATTCCTTCCATACACCTGAAATTTTTCCTTCATACAAAACTTCACACAATCTTTATTAGCAACATTAGTGCACTCAAGATAATAGGTCTTAAGGTTAAGTTCTAACAGCAATAAACTTCCATTAGAACACTAGCTACTAAAGTACTTCCCACAAAAATCTCAATTCCCCAAAAGAACTCAAAAAGGAACCAACAAGAAGCAAATGCAGAAAATGGCAGAAATCTGTCAAAACAGACCTAAAGACGAATTTTTTCGAAGACCTTCTGTTGCTCAAATCAAAAAGTTTTGAACTAACGAAAGTTAGATAACAACCTGGGGCAGAATCACAAAAATTCACGCCTCAAAAAGACATTCAGAGATTTTACACGATTTTTTATGGTGAAGCACAGAAATCTGTTTCGGGACAGCAACTTTCCCAATCATTACGTCTCTCTCATTAGAGGTTACTCTTGGCACAAAAAGCAAATAAAAAGAATAAGGAGCGGTTATTACTGAGGTAATAACTTCCACGACTCAACTAAAACTTTTGGGTTATCTCTCAATAAGTACTTTTCTTTAACGCCTTTAAGTTAGGCATGATAGTTTGAGAAGATGCTCACATAAGAAATATGAATTGAAGTAAAAGAGAGCATCAAGAAGCACATTTAAGTCTAACCCACTTCCTATGCATAGGAATCTTGTAAAGAAACAAGTCATGAAAGCACAAAGCAACAAGCATAGGAAAGCAAAACCAGTGCAACTTCAAGACTTTCAACATAAAGAGGGGAAACCTAATATTATTGAGATGCATAAAACCATGTTTCTCTCTCTCATAATAACTTTCAGTAGCATCATGAATAAAATTAACAATATAACTATCACAAGAAACATTCTTATCATGAGCCATATGCATAAAAGAATTAATATTTCCCACATAAACATAGTCATTCTTATTGATTGTAGTGGGAGCAAATTCAACAAAATAGCTATCATTATTATTTTCATCACCATAATCATCAAATATAGGAGGCATATTGTAATCATAATTAATTTTCTCCTCAATGGTATGTGGACTGAAAATATCATATTCATCATTGTAATCATCATATATTGGAGGTTTGGTATCATCATAAGCAATAGAATAGCTATCTTCCAAAGCTAGGGAACTAAAAAGATCATTTTCATAAAAACTAGCTTCCCCAAGCTTAGACTTTTCCGTAGCATTAGCAATAATGGTGTCCAAAGAATTCATACTAACAACATTGCTATTAGCATGCAAATAAAGTTCCATAGGTTTTTTAATTTGCTCTTCAAACACTTCATGTCCTAACTCAAGATAAATACTATAAAGCTCTCTAATTTTGTTGTTGTTTTCCATTAAGCCTAACTAGTGAAAACAAGAAACAAAAAGACAAAATTGCAGAATCTAAAGGAAATAACTTCGAGCACTCACACCGGAGGATGTGAGTACCTTTTACCTTACCTCCCCGGCAATGGCGACAGAAAATAGACGTTTACCGTGGGAGGTTCTTCTTCTTTAATCCTCCGGTGTGAATACCTTTTACCTTACCTCCCTGGCAATGGCGCCAGAAAATAGCTTAATGTCTACGCACTTCTATTCTTGTAGAAAGTTGTTGGGCCTCCAAGTGCAGAGGTTTGTAGAACAACAGCAAGTTTTCCCTTAAGTGGATAACCCAAGGTTTATCGAACTCAGGGAGGAAGTGGTCAAAGGTATTCCCTCTCAAGCAACCCTGCAATCAAGATACAAGAAGTCTCTTGTGTCCCCAACACACCCAATACACTTGGCAGGTGTATAGGTGCACTAGTTCGGCGAAGAGATAGTGAAATACACGTGGTATGGATATAAGACAAGGGTGACAGAAAATAGCTTGATGGCGTGAAAGAGACTAAAGGCAAACTGAAATAAAGAAGGAAGCAAGCAAACATGTAATAGATCTAATTGCAAACGGTGTTTCAGTGCTTATAAACAAGGCCTAGGGATCATACTTTCACTAGTGAACACTCTCATATAAATATCTTCTCTTTATGATACTACTCTTAACTACTCTCAGGTTGGACACTCTAATCGATGGTAGGGCTATAATAGCACACCTCAAAGTAAGACTTTCCCATCTATAAAACCCCACACTGTCACCTTGAGCACTAGATGGTTCCAACAAACACCACAATTTCATAGAAATACCCAACTCCAAATATAACTCATAACAAGTATTTGTAATCTCTAGCCTAAGTGCCACCATAGTGTGCACACTGTCAACTTCACACACATGGGGAGAGCAGAGATCTATTAAAGCACTTGAGTAGCAAGATAGATCTATAGATTACAAGCTCATGATCTCAATAAGATCATGCATAGAGAGATATGAACACATAGCTACCGGTAGAACCCTTACCCTCGAGAGAGAACTACTCCCTCCTCATCATGGGAATCAACAATGGTGATGGAGATGGCGGTGGAGATCGATGGAGATGGCTCTGGGGGCACTTCCCCGTCCCGGCAGGGTGCCGAAACAGAGACTTTCTGTCCCCCGAATCTCCCCTTCGGTGGCGGCAGCGCTGCGGAACTTTTCGTGGCTGGAGGCTTGATGATCTAGGGTTTATTCATCGGGAGGCTTCTTATAGGCGAAGAGGCAAGGTCGGTGGGCGGCCAGGGGCCCACACCACCTGGTGGCGTGGCCAGGGCTAGCCCGCGCCACCATATGGTATGGCCACCCTGTGGCCCCTCTCCGTCTCGTCTTCTGGCTCCGTGAGTCTTCCGGTAAAATATCGACTTTGGCTTTTGTCCGGTCCAATTTCAAGAATATTGATTTTCTGACTTTCCTAGAACCAAAAACAGCAGAAAACAGGCAACTGGCACTGTGGCATCTTATTAATAGGTTAGTCAAAGAAATCATATGAAAAGTACTCCAAAGTGTGGAAAAAACATAAGAAAGTGGATAAAACCAAGCATGGAACATCAAAAATTATAGATACATTTGCAATGTATCAGGCGGCTTCGTAGCCTTGATTTATCGTGTTGCGATTCATTTGGGCAAGGCCTTTGTGGATCTTGAGAAACTCGCAGTAGTCCTTTCGGAGGTGGCTGGACTTCTTCTTACCATCGTGTTTGTCGATGTAGAAGTGAATGTTGCAAGGTCCAGATATTTTATCCTAGATCGACGTTCCAAGGGCTTCTTCACGGGTACGACGTTGCCATTCTTGCGTGGTTTTCCCGCTATCGTGGTAGCCACCACTATGGTACCCGCTGCTGCGGTTGCCATCCTCGTGTTTGTCGGTGTATCTAGCCGCGACCATGTCGACTTCTTCGCGGTCTTCGTAGCCGCGCATCCGATGTTTTCCTTGACGGCTGCATCTACGGCGGAGGTCTTTGTCATCGTCTGAGTGGACGCGGTTATTTTTCATCGAGTCCTCTCCGTCTGCCCACCTATTTGTGATTTCCATCAGGTGGTCAATTGTTTTGGGCTCGTCCCAGCTCCTCCCTGAGCTCTCTGCGGTGTTGGCCTCCATTGAATGCGTCGATTGCACGATCCTCGGAGATGTCCTCTGATGGCTATGACATACAACCTCTTTTAGACATATAAAATGAGCCATTTATCTCTCATATCATGTTTCTTTCAGCTATAGCTATGCCTTATATGCATGACTTCTAGTTCTTATTTACTTTCATATGAGCTTTGCACATTTAGTATTTTAGGTAGAATTTTATCACTTTTCCTTGTCTATGACATGTGTGTAGGTGTTGATGATGATTATGGATAAAATAAAGGCAGAAGGAACAAAGAGAGCATAGTATGGAGGAGCTGCAGGACCAGACTTAGCCATTTGAGAGGTTGAAAAGGTGAATTTTTCCAACTTCTCAAAATAAATATCCAAGACCATGGGGTCTCGACGAGATAAACTCAACGAGCCCAAGAACACCCAAAACTGAGTTCGTATGAAGAAATGGCGGCCAAAACACTAGGGACACCGAAGGTTTGACGAGCAACTATACGGCCGGAAGTATTTTTCCGGCCGTATAGTTGCGCCCGTATAGTTGCTAAAAAGGTCACAAACGATGGGATTTCGCCCCAGAGAAGACCCAGAACCTTCCCAAAGTCATATGACGGTATTGGGGGAACCCTAGGGCACCCTAAGGCCTATATAAAGGAGGGAGGACCCAAGATGGAACCACCAAGCCATATCCTCCACCACGGTGGAGCCCTGCCGCTATGCCACCGCCATAGCCGCCTCCAATCAGATCTAAACCATCACCATCACACAAGAGGAGAAGGGACTAGGATCTTGAAGGCCTCCACATCAATTTGCATCATCATCTTCATCAATAACGTCTCCATCACCGATCCTCTTTGATTGCGTGTTGTAATTCTAGATTGAATCTTGGATTTGCACTTGTCTTCAATTGTATCATCATACTTCATCCATACTTTATCCATGATGTTGATTTCCTTCATATGTGAGTAGTTTACTTTGTTCTTGGGGAGATGGAGAAACCCTAGTATGAGATTGAATTGAGATAAAGATTATTATGTGATATTGTTCATTATGTGTCTGTGTTAGATTTCCTTCATCTTGATGTTGGGTGAAGCGCGACACTCAATATTTTCCTCATAAGGACTAGATGGAGGGAACTACTTGTTGGTAGACGGAGGGATGGTAGCACTTACGGTGACTATAAAGCTGTTGTCATTCCTTACGTATCAACTTGGGAACCGAGGAGAACTCACGGAACATTGTCCATGCCATGGGATACATCCTACAGGGTAAAGTCCCTTAATAGCGCAGTAATTCGATTAATGTCGATTGCTGTCTGATGTGGTTATGACGGATGATGTGTGCAGCGGTTGCTAGCTATTCGTCCATATATGGATCTCCTCCCACACATATCATAAATAGTCTTATTCATTATAATAATTTTGATCACTCTTTCTAATTACTAGCGGTGGATCCACTACTCCCTGAGAACTCTTTCCATCATCTTGCAGACTTTCGTAATCATACTTGCATGCTCTTGTTTACTTACAGCTTAGTTTACTTATTGTTCTCTTATTTGAAAACCCAAAAATATCTTTTACACAAAACTCGCATTTTATCTTGTTACTTAGAACATTATTTAGCATTACTATTTCAGTATTTAGTTCAAAGAGTTATTAGACTTCAGACTCCTGCTCCCTGTAGGATCGATATCTTTATTTCGAAACTAGCTACAAACGATTTGTGTACTTACAGTCATCAAGCAATTTTATGGCACCGTTGGCGGGGAGCTAAGCGTTGTTGGTCTTTTAGCTTTTGTTTATTTATTTTAGTTTTGCTAGATTTTGTTTTATGCTTTCTTTATTTGCTGCATTTGTATTTTTGCTTTTGTTTACAAACCAAAAACCCATAAAAATATTTGTTACTAATTATGTCTTCCGAGATAACTACCTTCCAGCAGATGAAATCTATAATGAAGGAGTCAAAGGGAAGGACTTTGGGAGATATTCATAAGAGACAAGGCATATTAAAATAATGGTTGACTTGGGTGGACAAGTATTCATCCACACTGTGTGCCTCTTATCAATTATGTTGTGGTTATTGCGGATCTCCAGATCACCTCAATTATCAATGTAAGTATAATTATTTTGATACCAAACTAGCAGACTATAATAGAGATGAGTCTAAATGCCTTGCTAGGGAGGACACATTACAATTTGTGCTTTTTACTGGTTGCCAAGAGTTGTTATTTCGTTTAACAAATATACAGGTAGAAAGTAAACCACTCGATATGATCTATAAAGAAGTTCACCCTGTATTCTGCTATTGCCAAGATAACTTCCATGATAATGAATTTATTATTGGGCGGATTAAAGCTGCCATGGAAGAATCTAACCTTTTGCAGGGTGCTCCAAAAGATAATGTGGAGGGAACTCCACTCAAAGAGCCTCCACCTAAACCACTGGAACATGTTGTTAATAAAGAGGTGGCACTTGATGTTGCACTCTCTCAACTAGTGGAAGGTAAGCCCGAAGGCAAGACTATCGCTGAGCTACTCGCAAATTATCTTAGTAAGAATGAAGAGGAGCAACTTGATCAACCACTTGAATCTCCTACTTCTGAAAATAACTTTCCACACATAAATAGTATGCATGCAAATGATATCTCAGTACCTAGTAATGATTTCTGTAAGTCCCAAACTTATGATGATTATTATAAGGAGGATTCATGCCTAGCTAGTGATTTTGGGGACTTTGGTGAGGGACTAAAAGATGAATCTTTCTATGAATATTGTGATGCTATTAACATGGGACAGGAATCCTCATTGGAAGAGGAGGATGAGTATTTTGACGAACTAGTGAGCAATATGACAGTAAGAGAAATGTATTCCCAAATAGTGGAATATGCTAAAAAGTTAATTTCTTCGGATACGATAAACGATCCAATAATATGTCCTCAATGTATGAGGCACTACTTTCATTTTCAATGCTCTGATACCTTTAATCAATCTTCAGTGTCTTATAATAATGGTGATGTTACTAGTGAAGTATTAGAGTATATTATCTTTGAAGGTGCCCATGAGTTGATAATACATGTCATATCACGTATTAATAGTGAAGATATTGTTCTCATAAAAACAGCTTATAAAATCATGCAAAATATTTCTTGGTATTCTCATGAAAGTTTTAGTGAGAATACACTTATTATGAGGAGTAAGGCACAGAGAAAACCCGTAGCACACAAAGTTACTTGTTTGCAGGAAATCTCATTGGAGAAGGATGAAGTTCCTTCCCAAGAACAGGATGAACACGAAGAAGAACCACTAATCCTTGAGGATATGCAACTAATGGACATGTGAGCAGGTGGATTACTATTCTGGTAATTTGTTAAATTTATTCGAAGGGATGAGGCAATATAATGGTAAGCCTAACAAGCTTTATGATTATGAATGCATTCCTCTCTTTAAAGAATTTTTATCAACCAATACTCACATAAACGGTAATAATGTTAAATTCTTGGAATACATAGTTTATGAAGGGTCTCATGAGCTGCTTAGGAAAATTGGTATTATTATGAAAAGTAGCGATAATGAGGATCTAGCAAGGTATCATAATATTATGGATTATATTGTCAATTATTGTCAAGAACATTTTAGTGGGAATGCACTTGTGATAAAGAGTAAGGAGCTATGTAAAACAATAGTTCCCGAAACTAACATTTTCCAGGAACCACTAGATAACGAGGAGGAACACCAAAAAGGTGAGGTTGAAGACAAACATCATTCTACTAATAATAAGTTTGTTTATGATGCCTCAGTCTCTAGTAATGATTCTTATTGTGTTGAAACTGAAGATAATTTATCTGTGGAGGCTTTATGCCTAGATACTCATTTGGAGAACACTAATAATGATGAACTAGAGATAAATCCTTGTAGTATTAATGAGCAGGTTTTGGGAGAGCACATCTTTGATAAAACATTTGTTGATGATGCTTCTTTTTGTGATTGGATTGATAACTCTAGAACTGATGAACTTGTTAGCAAGGGTGATGAACTAGAGAATAGAGACACTTTTGAATTTTTCCCTGCTGCTAAAAATGAGTATTATGAAGTGTTTCCTCGTGATAGTGTAGCCCAAGAAGAGTACTATGAATTGTATCCCGATGATGCTATCAAAGGTAAAATGTTTAACTTTACATGTAAATATCTAATCCTTTTGTTGAAGCTATCTAGGTATATGGCTGTGAAATACAACCTCTTTTAGACATATAAAATGAGCCATTTATCTCTCATATCATGTTTCTATCAGCTATAGCTATGCCTTATATGCATGACTTCTAGTTCTAATTTACTTTCATATGAGCTTTGCACATTTAGTAGTTTAGGTAGAATTTTATCACTTTTCCTTGTCTATGACATGTGTGTAGGTGTTTATGATGATTATGGATAAAACAAAGGCAAAAGGAACAAAGAGAGCATAGTATGGAGGAGCTACAGGGACTAGACTTAGCCATTTGAGAGGTTGAAAAAGTGAATTTTTACAACTTCTCAAAATAAATATCCAAGACCATGGGGTTGTATCCCTCGATGATACGAACTCAACGAGCCTAATAACACCTAAAACGGAGTTCGTATGAAGAAATGGCGGCCAAAACACTGTGGGACACCGACGGTTTGACGAGCAACTATACGACCGGAAGTATTTTCCGACCATATAGTTGCACCTGTATAGTCGCGAAAAAGGTCACAAATGATGGGATTTTGCCCCAGATAAGCCCCAGAACCTTCCCAAAGTCATATGACAGTATTGGGGGAACCCTAGGGCACCCCAAGGCCTATATAAAGGAGGGAGGACCCAAGAGGGAACCACCAAGCCATATCCTCCACCACGGCGGAGCCGTGCCGCCGTGCCACCACCATAGCTGCCTCCAATCATATCTACACCATCACCATCACCATCACACAAGAGGAGAAGGTACTAGGATCTCGAAGGCCTCCACATCGATCTACATCGTCATCTTCATCAACAATGTCTCCATCACCGATCCCCTTTGGTTGCTTGTTGTAATTCTAGATTAAATCTTGGATTTGCACTTATCTTCAATTGTATCATCATACTTCATCCATACTTTATCCATGATGTTGACTGCATTCATGTGTGAGTAGTTTCCTTTGTTCTTGGGGAGATGGAGAAACCCTAGTATCAGATTGAATTGAGATAAAGATTATTATGTGATATTGTTCATTATGTGTCTGTGTTAGATTTCCTTCATCTTGATGTTGGGTGAAGCACACCACTCAATATTTGCCTCACTGAGGACTAGATGGAGGGAACTACTTGTTGGTATACGGAGGGATGATAGCACTTACAGTGACTATAAAGTTGTTGTCATTCCTTACAGGCGTGTTTGGTAGCCCGGTCCAACCGAAATATTCCCATCTCGGCCCAGATTTTTAGCAATTTAGACGTTTGGTAGGCCGGTTCTCTCGCTCGGGAAGTGCCCACCTTGCACGAAAAAGGGCTCTCAGCCCTGCCCGATAGAGAAGCTCAAATCGAGCTTCGCTCCTCGGCAAGGCTGGAGTCGCCTGGAAATCTCCTCGCGTCTGGGCCTGAGACCAACAGGGGTCACAACCCCCGCTCCTCCTCCCCCCAAAACTGCTCTCTATTACGCGCATGTTTTCCACTGCCGCCCTTCCTCTCGACGCCGGCCTCTGCCGCAAGTAACACCACCTCCTCGCGTCGCCATGGATCAAGCACCGTCCTCGCCCTCGTATGAACAAGGGCCCTCCACTGGTCACCGCGTCCCCTTCATCTCTCGATTTGCAGCAGCGTCCTTCTCACATCCGAACTTCCGGACGCCCTCATCGTCTCCCGCCGGCGCCCTCCCAATCTCCCTACAGCCATGCTTGTCCTCTCCCATGGGCCGCCCTCCTCCCGCGACGAGCAGAGGCAGCAGGTCGTTGCAGAACGCCACCGCCCTCCTCCCGCGATAAGCAGAGGCAGCAGGTCGTTGTGGAACGCCACTGCCCTCTGCCACATCGCTCCATCGTCACCACTGCGTCCCTCCACCGTCACCACTTCATCCAGCACCCCCACGGTCCAGTACCGCTGGTGAGGACCTCCTAGCACGGCGAGGTGGAGAAGAAGGGTCCGATTGCTTTTTTTGTTTTGTTTAGGGGTCTTTGTGTAAGAGTTTGGACTGCTCTGTAATTACTTCATTTTTGGGTCAATCTCACCCCATGCATGCCACCAAACAAAGTATTGGTTCAGCTTGTCTCAACACATATGGGGCTACCAAACAACCACAGAATCTCAGGTCAGCTTGTATGAGGTCAGCATATCTCAGGTGGGGGAGTGAATTCCTAGTGGCACAGGCTACATACACCATGCGTATCAACTTGGGAACCGAGAAGAACTCACAAAACATTGTCCATGCCATGGGATACATCCTACGGGGTAAAGTCCCTTAATAGCGCAGTAATTCGACTGATGTCAATTGCTGTCTGCTGTGGTTATGACGAATGATGTGTACAACGGTTGCTGGTTATTCGTTCATATATGGAGATCCTCCCATACATATCATAAATGGTCTTATTCATTATAATAACTAGAAAAATACCCGGCGCGTTGCAGCGGAAATCTCTTCAAAAACTACATTGTATAAATAAAAAGGTATAATATATATAGAACTTGAAGTTTTCTAAAAGAATTTATAGAGAAAGATTGAATTTGTTCAAATTAGTTGAAATCGTAAATTAAATTGATGTAAAATTATCATATATTTTACGAACATAAATTGGTGACGTGAATAGTTGGATGTAAGAAAATAGATGACGTGGATTGGTTTGCATGTAAAATACACTATTATAAATGATCGTTAGTGGGATGACATGGACTTTTGAGTGGCTATTAAAGTAGGTGATGTGGATCGCTTGCATGTTGAGATAGAATAGTTAGTGGGGGGTCTTCTTTATAAGAAGATATAGATTTTGATCACTCTTTCTAATTACTAGCGGTGGATCCACTACTCCCCGAGAACTCTTTCCATCATCTTGCAGACTTTCGTAATCATACTTGTATGCTTTTATTTACTTACAGTTTTAGTTTACTTATTATTCTCTTATTTGAAAACCCAAAAATATCTTTTACACAAAACTCGCATTTTATCTTGTTACTTAGAATGTTATTTAGCACTACTATTTCAGTATTTAGTTCAAAGAGTTATTAGACATCATACTCCTGCTCCCTGTGGGATCGATATCTTTATTTCGAAACTAGCTACAAACGATCTGTGAACTTGCAGTCATCATCCTCTGTGGAGTTTTTAATGATAGACCATCTATGGATGTAGGAGCGCAGTGATTCGCCGGACTTCTAATAGCAGGCATTTAGCTCTTCGATTGACGAGAGCCTTTTGTAAGTGCCCTTGAAGTTTCGCATGAAGCTGTAGACCAGTTCTTCCTAGCTGCGGATCGATCTGCAGGAGAGGTTGTTGAGCCACGCGCGGGGCAGCGCCCTGCAGCTGTAGCTAGAGGCACTACATGGCTATGCTCTTGTTTCCGCTGTGTAGCTTGATAGAGGAAATGTGGTCCTCTAGCTAGATATTTGGGTCTTGGAGGCCGTCGAACTTTGGGTTCTCCGACGGGAGATTGAACCCTTTCGGCATTCGTGTTTGACGTATAGCCCTGCTGAAGCAGCTAGCACCATAGAGCTCCGTTCCTTCGTCTTCCGACTCTGTTGAGCAGGCACGCCTGGCACGCATCTTGTTGACTTTGCACCGCGTGATGTCATCACGTGTGTCGTAGTCGCGATCATGTCGACGTGAGCGGCATCGCCGCGATAGATCATTCTCGTCATCGTTGGAGGAGAGCAAGTAGTACGTAGCTGGAGCCTTGCTTTTGTTCGGCTCCGTCGTTGGATCTTTGGTGAGCGTAGCTTTGACCAGTCCCAAGCTAGCGATCGTAGATCGGTGCATGGAGGATCATGGATCCCCAGCTGGTGGTTGATTGTTGAGCAGGTACATGGTGGCTGTTGTCACCACTGCTTGTGGTGTTTTCAGGAGCACGTTGCCCCGTGAGTCCACTGTCATGAACGAGAAGTCGAGGGCTCGAGTGGCCTCGTCTTGTTCTTTGTCGTTGAGTTGGGCCAATCGAGAGTGCCTTTTGGCAGCTGCATGGTCATTGCCCTTGGAGGAGGATCCTCCAATGGAAGAGAGTGCCGCTCGCCGAAGGCTTGACTCGTCCGCAGCCCTCCTGCGCTCGTCGAGTCGAGCGATCACCGCCTGCTGGCGCTTATACTCCTGGATGAGTAGGTAATGGTAACCCATCAACATTTGTTGTGATGAGTTTGGTGGTAGGGGGTTGCCCAGTAGGGCCTCCCTGCATCGCGCCCACTCGACGTCATTGAGTTGGATCTCGTGCCGCCCGTTGACACGTTCGCCCTCAAGGTTGGGCGGCTGCTGATCGTCCTCGATGGGGCCGATGGTAGGGGTCAATTGGTTGGACCGTTGTTGGTGGGTCTGCCGTTGGCGTTGTCCCTTTGAGTGCCTCCATCACCGGTGTCAATGACGACACACATGTATGAAGGAAATATGCCCTGAGAGGCAATAATAAAGTTGTTATTATGTATTCCTTGTATATGATAGATGTTTATTTTGCATGCTATAATTGTATTGATAGGAAACATCAATACATGTGTGTTTAATAAACAAAAAGGGTTCCTAGTTATGCCTCTCTTATAGACTAGCTTGTTGATTTACAAGATGATCAAGGTTTCCTGATCATGGACATTGGATGTTGTTAATAACAAGGTCACAGCATTTGTGAAATGATGTGATGAATATTCATCCGAAGTATAGCATTACGATCAAGTCATTATGTTTATATTGCTATAACATCATACGAAGTAATCTTTATCCTTAGACCATGAGATCATGTTAATTGCTAACACCGGAAGAGTATCTTGATAACATCAAACGTCACACCGTAACAGGGTGACTATAAAGATGGGTTCAGTACTACGAAGGTGTTATGTTGAGGCTCATGGATCAAGAGTGGAATTTGTCAATCCAGATGATGGATAGCTATACTCTGGGCCCTCTCGGTGATATCACATTAGGATAGCTTGCAAGCAAGTGATGTGATCACTAGAATGTTATATCACGGGAACGAGAAAAGAGTGCATGTCGGTAACGAGATCAAACTAGGTATGGAGATACCGATGATCGAATCTCGGATATGTAATATATCGAGAGACAAAGGGATTTAGTTACAAGCGTTAAAGGTTCTCACGATCACAGGAGTCATCGTTGAATGTGTAGGAGTCAATACGGATCTCCAGGTCCCGCTTCTGACTATTGATCTGAGAGGAGTCTCAATCATGTCTGCATTATTCACGAACCGTAGGGTGGCACACTTAAGAGTTACCGGACACCATTTTGGAGCACATATGTTTCACACGAAAGAATTGCAAAGCGCAGGAATTGTTTCAATAGAAACCGGAAATTGTTTCGGGTGAAATTGCAGAAGGTGGTTCTGCATGTGATATTGAAATATTGCAAGAGGCTATATGTGAATGTTTGTTAATTAAAGTAATTAACAAAATTCTGAATAAATTTAATAAAAAGAGTTTTATTAAATGAGAGAGCATTAAATTTGGAGAAATTTAATGCATTTAAAGTGGAGACTTTAAAAGGGAATGTGAAGAGGCATTTTAATGTGGAGGGGTTACCACCACATGAATGGGGGAGGTGAGGGGTCACCCCCCCTCCATGCGCCGGCCATGGAGAGAGGGGGCACCTCCCCCTCCTCCTATAAAAGGCCACCCATTCCCTCCTTCACCCTCACACCTCCTTGTGAAGGATCTCTCTCCCCCTCTAGAATTATTTCCCCATGGTCTCGGATTAGCGAGATACATGTTCCCGGTGGCATTTCGTCTGGAAGGAGTTGCTACTTCCGCTGGATCGCTGGAGCGAGGAGGTGGAGGTTGTTCGGTGGCTTGAACGTGTGTGCGAGGACGGATGCGCTGCTGATTTGCGGCGCTCAGACTTCCACACGATCTTGAGATCGGCAAGCGTACGACTACATCAACCACGAGTTCCTACTCGTTAACAAAACTCATTGTCTTCGAGGGTAAGTTCTCCATGGATGTATGTCCACCCGTTGCTCTATATCTAGTAGATAGATCTTGGCGTATAGTTCTCATCGTAGGAAATTTTTTGTTTTCTATGCTGCGGACCCAACAGTGGTATCAGAGCCTGATCTATGCGTAGGTGCTTTGCACGGCTAGTACACATATGTTTATATGTGGGCGATCATGTTATTGCATCTTCTATGTACTTTGGATATTGGTGGCATAGTGGGATGAAGCGGCCCGGACCAACCTTACATGTCATCGTACATGAGACCGGTTCCACGACTGACATGCAACTAATTTTGCATAAGTGGCTAGCGGGTGTCTGTCTCTCCTACTATAGTCAATATCTGATTTACAACGAGTTGCTAATAACTTGGTTATCCTCGTTGTGGTTCATATTCGTCGGTAAGACCGGTTCTATCTCCGAAAGCCCTAAGCCACGTAAAACTTGCAATTGATAAATTAGAGGCGTCTAGTTTAGATCGTTGCTGGGCTAGTGTATTGATATGGTATTGTTGTAAGTAGATGTATGATAGATACTCTTACAACTCACTTAACGTGTAAGTTCCATAGACCTTGGCCTTACACACAAAGGAATGATAGAGATCATACCACGATGCAAATGATAGAGATCAAATGCATGGACCATATCACCTCACTTCACACATTAGCATCTTATATTGCTAGTTTGGCGCTTTTGGTAGCATTATAAGATGATTCCTCATTTAGATATCAAGATAAAATGTGTTCTTCCTTAAGTATGCACCATTTTGTGGATCGTGTTTTGAGGCATCACGTGATGATTGGGTGTTCTCGACTCTACGCTTTCATACAACGGGTGTAAGACAGTTTTACACACGCAAATACTAAGGTTCTTACTTGACGAGCCTAGCATGTACAGACATGGCCTCGGAACACGGACCGAAAGGTTAAGCATGAGTCATATAGTTGATATGATGCCCATATAGAACCTCGCCTTTGAAGCTACACCGACTCACGTGATGATCGGACTTGGTGTAGTGGATTTGGTTCATGTAATCACCAAAAGGACACGAGGGATGTCGTTTTTGAGTGGGAGTTCATTGGTAATTTGGATTAGTTGAACTCAATCTATCATAAACTTAGTCTAAAAATATTTTACAAATTCTGTTGTAGATGGCACCACCTGCTTTTAATTTCAATGTATTCATGGAGAAAGAGAAGCTTGCTGCGAATGGTAGCAACTTCACCAACTGGGCTATGAATTTGAGGATTCTCCTCACTGCTGCACAAAAGGAATATGTGCTAGAGGCGCTGCTAGGCCCCCCACCAGCTCCTGATTCCCTTGACGAGGAAAAGAACATCTATATAACTCGTCAGGAGGACCACAACTTAGTTCATTGCGGCATACTGTATGGGCTAGAGCCAGAACTTCGAAAACGTTTCGAAAATAGCAATGCCTTTGATACCATGGGAGAATTGAAAATGATTTTCGATACTCATGCTGCCGTAGAGAGTTATAATGCTTCTGAAAAGTTCTTTAGCTGCATGATGGAAGAGAACAGCTCTGTTAGTGAGCACGTACTCAAAATGTCTGGGTACGCCGATAAGCTTGTGTCCTTGGGAATAACGATTCCCATTGACTTAGGCATACATCATGTTCTCCAATCTCTGCCACCTAGCTACAAGAGCTTCGTGATGAACTATAATATGCAGGGCATGAAGAAGTCTCTTCCCGAGCTTCTGTCAATGCTTAAGACTGCAGAAGTGGAGATTAGGAAAGAACATCAAGTGTTGATGATCAATAAGACCACCGGTTTCAAGAAGGACAAGAAAGGCAAGCAGAAGGGAAAGAAGGGCGGCAAATCTGTTGCCGCGCCTGAAAAGAAACCCCGAGCTGGCCCTAAGTCTGACATCGAGTGCTACTATTGCAAGGGGACTGGCCATTGGAAGCGCAACTGCCCCAAGTATTTGGCGGACAAGAAGGCCGGCAAGGCAAACAGAGGTATATGTGATATACATGTTATTGATGTGTACTTGACTAGTACTCGCAGTAGCACCTGGGTATTTGATACGGGATCGGTTGCTAATATATGTAACTCGGTTCAGGGGCTGCGGAACAAGCGACAACTAGCAAGGGATGAGGTCACGATGCGGGTCGGCAATGGATCAAGAGTTGATGTGATCGCCATCGGAACGCTGCCTCTCCATATGCCGTCGGGATTAGTTGTAAACCTAAATAATTGTTATTTGGTGCCTGCACTGAGCATGAACATTGTATCCGGATCGTGTTTGATGCAAAGTGGTTATTCGTTTAAGTCTGAAAACAATGGTTGTTCAATTTATATGAATAATATCTTTTATGGTCATGCACCTGTGTTGAATGGTTTATTTCTGTTGGATCTCGATAGTAGTATTACGCATATTCATAATGTTGATGCTAAAAGGATTAAACTTGATAATGATATATCTACATATATGTGGCACTGCCGTCTAAGTCATATTGGCGTTAAACGCATGAAGAAACTCCATTCTGATGGACTTTTGGAATCACTTGATTTTGAATCATTTGATACATGTGAGCCATGCCTTATGGGCAAGATGACTAGAACGCCGTTTTCCGGTTCAATGGAACGGGCGACAGATTTATTGGAAATCATACATACTGATGTGTGTGGACCAATGAGTGTGTCGGCGCGAGGTGGATATCGTTATTTTGTTACTTTCACGGATGATTTGAGTAGATACGGGTATATCTATTTGATGAAACATAAGTCTGAAACCTTTGAAAGGTTCAAAGAATTTCAGAATGAAGTGGAAAATCATCGTAACAGAAAGATCAAATTTCTGTGGTCCGACCATGGAGGAGAGTATCTTAGTTACGAGTTTAGCACACATATGAAAGACTGTGGAATAGTTTCACAACTCACGCCTGCCGGAACACCACAACGTAATGGTGTGTCAGAACGTCGTAATCGTACTTTATTGGATATGGTTCGATCTATGATGTCTATGACTAACTTGCCACTGTCATTTTGGGGTTATGCACTGGAAACCGCTGCATTCACTTTAAATAGGGCACCATCTAAATCCGTTGAAAAGACACCGTATGAATTATGGTTTGGAAACAAACCTAAGCTGTCATTTCTTAAAGTTTGGGGATGCGATGTTTATGTGAAGAAACTTCAACCGGATAAACTCGAACCCAAAGCAGAAAAATGCATCTTCATAGGATACCCTAAGGAAACGATTGGGTATACCTTCTATCACATATCTGAGGGCAAGGTCTTTGTTGCCAAGAATGGATCCTTTCTTGAGAAGGAGTTTCTCGTGAAAGGTGTGAGTAGTCGGAAGGTAGAACTCGAAGAGGTTATTGAACCTTCTCTTCATGAAATGGCGAGTAGCGCAGCTCCAGAAGTTGTTTCGGAGTTGACTTCACCTAATGAAGAGAGAGCTAATGATATTGATCATGAAACTCCGAAAGAGGACACTACTGAACCTCGCAGGTCAAGCAGTACACGTGCAGCTCCTGAACTGTACGGCAATCCTGTTATGAATTTCATGATTGATGAAATAGATGACCCTGCTACGTATGAAGAAGCGATGATGAGCTCTGATTCCAACAAATGGCTAGAAGCCATGAAATCCGAGATGGAATCCATGTACGAAAACCAGGTTTGGACCTTGGTGGACTTACCTCACGATCGAAAGGCCGTTGAGAATAAATGGATTTTCAAAAGAAAAACCGATGCTGATGGTAATGTAACCATCTATAAGGCTCGACTTGTCGCAAAGGGGTTTCGACAAATTCAAGGAGTTGACTACGATGAGACATTCTCTCCCGTAGCGATGCTTAAGTCGGTTAGGATTATGTTAGCAATTGCTGCATATTTCGATTATGAAATATGGCAGATGGATGTCAAAACTGTGTTCCTCAATGGTAATATTGAAGAAGAGTTGTATATGATACAACCTAAGGGTTTTGTCGATCCTAAGGATGCTGATAAGGTGTGCAAACTTCAGCGATCCATCTATGGACTGAAGCAAGCATCCCGGAGTTGGAATCTCCGCTTTGATGAGGTGATCAAAGAGTTTGGATTTGTCCAAACTTATGGAGAGGCTTGTATTTACAAGAAAGTGAGTGGGAGCAATGTGGCATTTCTGATATTATATGTGGATGACATATTATTGATTGGAAATGATATAGATCTTTTAAACAGTGTTAAAAGTTATCTAAACAGCAAATTTTCGATGAAGGACCTTGGTGAAGCTTCATATATATTAGGCATTAAAATCTATAGAGATAGATCAAGACGCCTAATTGGGCTATTGCAGAGTACATACCTTGATAAGATATTAAAGAAGTTTAATATGGACGAAAGTAAGAAGGGGTTCTTACCTATGTTGCAAGGCAAGACATTGAGTAAGACTCAAAGTCCGGCTACGGCGGAAGAAAGAGAGATGATGGATAAGATCCCCTATGCCTCGACCATAGGCTCTATTATGTATGCCATGCTATGTACAAGACCGGATGTGGCACGTGCTATTAGTTTGACTAGTAGGTACCAATCTGATCCAGGTTCGTAACACTGGAGAGCGGTAAAGAACATCCTCAAGTACTTGAGAAGAACTAAGGATATGTTTCTCATATACGGAGGTGAAGAAGAGCTAGTCGCTAAGTGTTATGTCGATGCTAGCTTTGACACTGATCCAGATGACTCTAAGTCTCAATCCGGATACGTATTTCTCTTGAACGGAGCAGCAGTTAGTTGGAGGAGTTCCAAACAACCTGTGGTGGCTAGATCAACAACGGAGGCGGAATATGTTGCTGCTTCAGAAGCGGCGCATGAAGCAGTTTGGATGAAAGAGTTCATAACGGAACTAGGTGTGGTTCCTAGTGCGTTGGACCCAATGGTGATCTGTTGTGACAATAATGGAGTCATAGCCAACGCCAAGGAACCAAGGTCTCACAAGAATTCCAAGCATATTAAGCGCCGGTTTCACTCCATCCGCGAGCATGTCAAGGATGGAGATATAAAGATTTGTAAAGTGCACACGGACCTGAATGTAGCAGATCCGTTGACTAAAGTACTCCCTAGGGCAAAACATCATCAACACCAGAACTCCATGGGTGTTAGATTTATCACTATATAAACTAGATTATTGTCTCTAGTGCAAGTGGGAGACTGAAGGAAATATGCCCTAAGAGGCAATAATAAAGTTGTTATTATGTATTCCTTGTATATGATAGATGTTTATTTTGCATGATATAATTGTATTAATAGGAAACATCAATACATGTGTGTTTAATAAACACAAAGGGTTCCTAGTTATGCCTCTCTTATAGACTAGCTTGTTGATTAACAAGATGATCAAGGTTTCCTGATCATGGACATTGGATGTTGTTAATAACAAGGTCACAACATTTGTGAAATTATGTGATGAACATTCATCCGAAGTATAGAATTACGATCAAGTCATTATGTTTATATTGCTATAACATCATACGAAGTAATCTTTATCCTTAGACCATGAGATCATGTTAATTTCTAACACCGGAAGAGTATCTTGATAACATCAAACGTCACACCGTAACAGGGTGACTATAAAGATGGGTTCAGTACTACGAATGTGTTATGTTGAGGCTCATGGATCAAGAGTGGAATTTGTCAATCCAGATGACGGATAGATATACTCTGGGCCCTCTCGGTGATATCACATTAGGATAGCTTGCAAGCAAGTGATGTGATCACTAGAATGTTATATCACGGGAACGAGAAAAGAGTGCATGTTGGTAACGAGATCAAACTAGGTATGGAGATACCGATGATCAAATCTCCGACATGTAATATATTGAGAGACAAAGGGATTTAGTTACAAGCGTTAAAGGTTCTCACGATCACAGGAGTCGTCGTTGAATGTGTAGGAGTCAGTACGGATCTCCAGGTCCCGCTGCTGATTATTGATTGGAGAAGGGTCTCGATCATGTCTGCATTATTCGTGAACCATAGGGTGGCACACTTAAGAGTTACCAGACACCATTTTGGAGCACATATGTTTCAGACGAAAGAATTGCAAAGCGCAGGAATTGTTTCAATAGAAACCGGAAATTGTTTCGGGTGAAATTGCAGAAGGTGGTTCTGCATGTGATATTGAAATATTGCAAGGGGCTATATGTGAATGTTTGTTAATTAAAGTAATTAACAAAATTCTGAATAAATTTAATAAAAAGAGTTTTATTAAATGAGAGAGCATTAAATTTGGAGAAATTTAATGCATTTAAAGTGGAGACTTTAAAAGGGAATGTGAAGAGGCATTTTAATGTGGAGGGGTTACCACCACATGAATGGGGGAGGTGAGGGGTCACACCCCCCCCATGCGCCAGCCATGGAGAGAGGGGCACCCCCCTCCTCCTATAAAAGGCCACCCATTCCCTCCTTCACCCTCACACCTCCTTGTGAAGGATCTCTCTCCCCCTCTAGAATTATTTCCCCATGGTCTCGGATTAGAGAGATACATGTTCCCGGTGGCATTTTGTCTGGAAGGAGTTGCTGCTTCCGCTGGATCGCTGGAGCGAGGAGGTGGAGGTTGTCCGGTGGCTTGAACGTGTGTGCGAGGACGGATGCGCTGCTGATTTGCGTCGCTCAGACTTCCACACGATGTTGAGATCGGCAAGCATACGACTACATCAACCACGAGTTCCTACTCGTTAACAAAACTCGTTGTCTTCGAGGGTAAGTTCTCCATGGATGTATGTCCACCCGTTGCTCTGTATCTAGTAGATAGATCTTGGCGTATAGTTCTCATCGTAGGAAACTTTTTGTTTTCTATGATGTGGACCCAACAATGTAGTGGCTGGGGAAGCTGTTGCTCCCACAACTCTCAGATCCGGAACCTTAGGCTCCATCCTCTGATGCCAGATTGCCCAGATTGGACTCGCAACTGTTGTTTCCATTCATGTTTTCGACTGATACCGAGGCGTTGAGTTTGATCAGGGTATCGATCAATGGTGGGAACCATGATGCAGGAGCAATCGAGAGAGCTTGCGGCTGATCAGGGAGGTGTAGCGTGCCGATCTGGCCGACCTAGAAGCGTAGGCTTCCGATCGCCAGTCCGATCCTATTGCCCACGGACTCGAAATCTGGGTTCACCGGTGCGTGGACGGTGAAGTCGAAGGCACCGAAGAGGAGGCGAGTCTCCGCTGCAGCGGAGTCGTGGATCATAGTTGACAGGGCCGAGGAAGCTGCAACATCAGCACTCCTAGTTCCCACAAACAACGCCAATTGACGAGGGGTTATCTCATCAATGCCCATTGTTGATGGACTTAGGTTTGAGGAAGTGGGGAGCACTGGAGGCATCGATCGGCTAGCAAATAAGCACACAGGTGACACGAGGTTTTACCCAGGTTCAGGCCTCGTAGAGGATCCTACTCCTGCTTGTCTGCTCTTGATTACGAGGGAGTCGAAAGTTACAAGGGTGCGCAGATGTAATCTAGCGACTGTGTATGTGAGGGTCTAGCTTGTCCTCCTAGCCGCCCCTTCCTAGCCTTTATATAGGGAGGCTAGGTCTTAAGATAGCAGGTCAAATTGGTTACAGATTAGGGTTTTCCCTTCAAGTTTCTATCTATACTTTGCCGTGTCCTTCAAGAAGTCGAACTCCTGTGGGCCACCCGAATCCTTGCTTGGCTTCGTTCGCACCATGGACTCCTTCTTGGGCTGGACCATATAGGCTAATCTCGAGTACTTGTAAGGTATACCCATGTCACTCTCCCTATGGACACGCCACTGATGGCCCCTTCTCTGTATACCCAATCCACCAATGTTCCGTGCATGTACGATTTCCCTCAAAATCCCCATGATCTATCGCATATTGCAGCCCGATTTGTTATATTACCGGTTTATTCGACTGTGTAGCGAGGATTTGCTCTCGGTTTCGAGTTCCTTCGTGGACATGATGGAGGACGCCGGGGTGGATGTCAACAATGGTCCGCCCTACTTTATGAGACAGCTATAGCCGTCAACAGAGGCGGTGAGGAAGGACATGAGGAAGAGGCCGATGAAGGGGATTATGAACTAGAAGAGGTGGATGAGGAGGCATTTGATGCTGCCCAAGAGAAGGTGAAATCGAAGAGTTCGGCCAACTACACTATGACCGAAGACGAGGCATTGACCAGGGCTTGGGAGAGTGTGTCCATGGATGCTGTCACCGGGAGTGATCACTCTTAGAAGAAGTATTGGTAGCGGATTGAGGACAAAATTTTCAAGCTTGTTGCCAAAGGAAGCACTCACACATTAAGATATCTCTATGACCGATAGAATACAGTGAAACAATCTTGTAGCCATTGGAGTGCCACCTATGAGCAAGTGAAGAATCTTCCCCTAAGAGGCATTAACATTGATGAATATGTGAGTAATTTTCTAGTATTTTGTTCAATTACGACACTTCATTTGCATGTTATGTTCACTTGTAATCGTTTCGCTATGTAGGACAAGGTTGGACAATCAATGTACAAGGACATGGCCGCATCAAGGAACAAAGCCTTCACTCTCCAACATTGTTGGGCATTGCTTGAGGGCAGTGAGAAGTGGAGGTTGAGGGATCAAGAGGCACCTCCTCTGAGAACAGTGTCGGCAATAAACTTAGATGAAGAATATGAAGAGGATGATGATGAAACGAACGCCAAAAGAAAAAGACCAGATGCCACCAAGAAGGCGAAGGAAGAGTTGAAGAGAAAGGCTGAACATGAGAAGTTGAGGGACAAGATTGACGACATGATGAAGCAAAAGGTGATTGTAGTGCAACAACAAATCGAAGCCAAGATCAAGATAGCTAACAAGAAAGAAGATGTCAAGATGAAAATATGGCTTACAACTCGTGAAGATGAGAAGCGCAAGGCTGAATTCGAGGAGTGGAGGATTCGTCTCGAAGAGGAAAATTCTAGGGCAACAATCATTGCCTATGAGACATGAGTGATGACGATGGATCATGATAAGATGGATCTAATCACAAAGGAGTGGTGGGACGATAGAAGGTTAGAGATCCTCGAGGCAAGAAAAGCTCGTAGAGCTGCTGCTTGTGCTGTTGCAATTGATGATGGTGCCCCAACCGCTGCTGCAAACGATGGAGTTGACCACCATGGTCTTTAGGACTCTTAGTATGTCGCTTCATTTCGTTTGTGTTGTTATAAACTTTGAATATTCTGTGATGTTTGTTGTTCTAGGACGATAAACCCTGTTTTGCGGTACACGCAACGAGACAGAACAAATGCCGCATACTTGACCCGTAAAGAGGAATATTCTATTTTGCCGTACAACTATGCGGCATCTGCTCCGCTCCGCTCGTTTTCGCATCGCAAAGGCGAGATACGTTTCACCGCAAACGCGTTTTGTAGGATGACCGGATGCGGTATCAGCTAGAGATGCTCTAGTTAAGTATTGGGCATTTTTGTTTGAAGAAAAAGTGTTGTATGTATTGGGAGCTTTCTCCCACCCCCGACGCCCTCCCACCCTCAACTCCCTCCCACCCCTGAGGCGGCGCCACCACCGCCCCCGGGGTGCCCCTCCTCGCCGACTCAAGGTCCTTCTCGTGCCCCCTCTCCCTGGCGCCGCCGCTGCCATAGGCGTCGCCGGGCAAAGGCCCATGGGCGCGGCGGCAGCGGCGGCGGTTTCCCTTCGGCCGGCAGCTGGTAGAGGTGGCGGAGGCTCCTCCTCTCCATCCCAATGGCGGTGGTGCGGGTGGCGGCGACCAGGTCATCCATGCTCGGCGGCGGGGCTAGTAGGGGCGGTGTGGATCCTGACCAGATATGGGTCCGTTGGACCTAGATCGGCCATGGCATCTGCACGACTGCTATTGCCCGTCGATGATATGGATGGTCCCTAGGCTACTTTCGCATGACTGAGGGTGTCCTGGGCAGCAGCTCCGGGCATGGTGGCGGCGGTCGTCTTCTTCGCCGGAGATGGTCGACTAGTTTGTGGCTGGGTGTGGTGCATACCACATCTCAGCCCCGGCAACGAGTTGGTGCGGCATGGTTGCCGGTGAAAACCGGGCTACGACTCCGGTCAAGGCGGGCGATGGCGGCGCTCTCGCGTCGTAACCTTGTTGAGGGCATTGTCCTACAATTATCGTCTACCCACTCATGCCGCTCCGGGGGAAACCCTAAGATTTTCGGATCGGACAATGGCGGCGCTGCGGTGTCGCGATCCCTCTTAGGGGCATCGTTTGTGGAGCAGCGCCAGATGACAGAGGTGGGAGGTGGAGCGGCTTCATCTTGCACAGAGTCTTTGGCGGAGATGTCAAGTCATGCCTAGCTGCTAGGTTCTACGCTATGTTATGCCTGATTCGGTAGGTGCTACGCACGACGGATCTTCCGGGAGTTTCTAGCTGCGTCGGTTGACGGGACTCGAGGGCATGGTGACGAGGGGTCTCGGCGGCGACCGCGCGTGTATCTGATGGACGCGTGCAGGGTGGTGGCGCTATTTGGCGTCTTGGTGGCATTGACGACATGCCTGATAAGGGAATTATTTTGATCCTTCTGAAGATGAGTTGGCGGAAGATGACGGCAACAGAAGATTGAGCGTGCACGATGGTGTGCGTTACGGATCAACTAGACCAATTTGTGCTCCTAACCCACCGTGGGGCAGCTTTAGGACCTTCGGTATGTTGATGATGTGCGTTGGTGTGCGGTTAGAGTGTTCTGACATGGCCACCTCCTTCATTAAGTTGGTTTCGAGAGGTGGCTTTATTTGATCTTTGTATTCTCTTTATAAGGTTTCGTTGAATAATAAATAAAGCAAGATGTGTGCATCTTTTTGATGCAGAGGCCAGGGGTAACACCCATTTCGAAAAAAAAAGGACTATGCTCTGGAGAAGACATTACGGCCACCGAACGACAACGTGCAACCTTGCGTTTAAAGAAAAAAAGTTAATTGCATATGATGATTGTATCCATGGGATGACCTGGACGTGAGTTGGATGACATGGAAGGACTGCTGAGGTGTTGCATGTCCAGAAAAATAGGTTAGTTCGGGCGGGCCTTGAATCCAATTTGAACTTCTCCTTTGGGGACGATTTATTTAGTCCACCATATTTGATCTATTTCCCTTTGAATGTTCCATGTCAACACCTCAACGGTCCTTCCATATCATTCAATAATCTAGACAAATTTAAGAACGTTAATATGGTTAATATGGATCGAAAGAAAGGGAGTAGTTTATATTGGTTGAGATTTGTCTTACGGGCAGCGTCGAATGCAAGTGTATGTAGAAGGTAGCACAAGACACAGGGTAAAAAATGATTCTTTGGTAAAATAGCAAATTTTCATGTGTGCTGCCGTTGGAACCAGCTGTTTGGCTAGGCACCAACGCACACGCCACACCCCCGATCATCAATTCTCTAGCACCGCACTGCTTATGGCTGTAGAAATACTAAGCGTGTTTTTGACCTCTTCGGAAAAAAATGAAAAAAATAGAATGGTTCTATTTTATGTTCGGTTGGGACAAAATTCATGGAATGAAATTGCTAGATTCTACCCCTAATTTACGTCTTGCCTAATTTCCGGCGCCGCCCTGCGCGTGCCTGGCCGCGTCGCCGCTCGCGCGTGACTGCCCGCCACCACCGTGTTGCGTGCCTGTTCGCCGCGCGTGCTTGGCCCCTGGCCTCCACCCTGCCACGTGCCTGGTCGCGCCGCCGCGTGCTTGTCCCTTGGCCGCCGTGCCGCCACGTGCCTGGCCGCGCTGCCACGTGCCTGGCCCTTGGCCGCTGCTTGCCTAAGTTTCGACTATGGGAGGAGAGAAGTTGGTTTAATCGAGCCTAATTATTTTCCTGCTGAGATGATGCGTGGGGTAGTGGGGCGTTCTCCCGATCCAGCCGAATCAGTCGGACGAGTGGGTTCCGCATATTAGAGGAATATTCTGTTTCAAGGAACTACTGGGTTCCATTCCTCGTATCAAACCAAACATAGGAATGGGTTCTAGATGCGGAACAGACTGTTCCACCAAATTCTAGAACCGAACACACACTAACTAGTTGAAATGAAGTTTGTTTTTAGTAGGGACCTAATTACTTTATTGCATGTCAAACTATTGGTCACAATCTTGTTGTAAAGCATCTTCACTCGCCTCCCTATACGGGCTCTGGTGACAGCAAATTTTAGCCCATATGGGGAGACGCCAGCTATTTTTTTTAGTTTAAGGGGGCAATCGTTCCCATTCACGTCCTCTCCTGATAGTTTATATTCAATTAATTTCAACTATATTAATACATGGATAATATTGGAAAGACGATTCTGCATTGCCAACTCTGCGTCGTCCTAATCAATTATGCCGCTTTCACCGCCGCTGTCGCCATCAGTGTTGTCCACGGCGTCGCCATCCTCCCCCTCCTTCTCGCCGGACTCGAGGTCGACGATCCCGGCGGCCTCTTCCCGGATCATGAATTCCTCACGGCGTGCCGCCTCGGCTTGACGGCGCGCCTCGTCGATAGCCAGAAGTGCTCCCTCCCTTCGGGGTTGCGTAGATCTAGGTGGAGCTGCCGTCGGTGAGCTCGGCATAGCGCGAGATCCTTCGCCCGCTCCTTCTTGAACCTCTTCGGCCAGTACACGCTCGCTCGTGGGCGCGTACCGGGCCATCGCCCTCTTTTGCTCCGGCAGTTTGTGACGACGCTCCTCTATCTGCATCGCCAACTCGACGCCATGCAAGGGTGGCGCCACCGGGCTCGCCGGCGTAGCTGAGCTCGAAGTCGGCCGGAAGGCTCGCGCGCGGCGGCGCGAGGATGTCGTAGTGGGAAAACATCATGACCTCGTAGAAATTGAGTTTAGGTCTCTCCATGGCGGCGACGACGATGGTGGTGGGAGGGGAAGTGAGGGAGGGAGTGGCGCCTACATATAGCAGGGAAAAGGGCGGAAAGACGGAGCCGAAAGCGGCGAAAAGGGCGGGACCGAAGCTTTCTCCTGCTGCCAGGGCTGATCTGCGTCGTTTTCAACTCCATCCGGCGCTCTCGCTAGCCCTCCCTGGGTTGGGTTCGGCCTGGAGGCGCCGGATAACAAAGCGGACCGCGCTGACACGAAAAAAAGTTTGGAGACAGACTGAGCGCGATTTTGAGCGCCGGCACCCCATAA
The DNA here is from genome assembly GCA_916181665.1 of Avena sativa. Lineage (NCBI taxonomy): Eukaryota > Viridiplantae > Streptophyta > Magnoliopsida > Poales > Poaceae > Avena > Avena sativa. The sequence goes on from OV702290.1 coordinate 428,447,883, forward strand.
CCCTTTAGCCAGATGCTGTGACAAACTGAAATAGAGGTTATATTTTGGAATTTCTTTTTGTGAAAAGACAAAAATGAAATAAGTGCACGGAAGATGATGTACTGTACTCCACAGTGGACACACTACTCCAGTCGGTCACTCTAGTCACTACCTGCTAGGGCCCACATGCCTTTACCCGCGCACTGGTTGCTACCCTCTCCTCCGCATCCCATCTAGTTCTCCTCCTCTCCATCCCCATCCCCCCAAAAGCCACATTCCACGCCACCTCCCCTAGGGTTTGCTCTCCTTTCCTCTCCCGTCACCTCTTCCCCAATCCGCCTTCTACCCCCCTCGATCTCCTCCCCAGCCGCCGGAGTTGGAGGCGGGGGACGGGGGCGAGCAGCGACGGCGAGCTCGTCCAACGCCTGCCCGCCTCGGTGTCAAGTAAGTGCCCAATTTATTCGCCTTAGTCTCAGATCCAGCCGCCCAGAGCACCATTTTAGACTTTGATAGCTTGGTATGTTGTCGGTGGCGGTAGGTAGCACTTTTGTTTGGCCCGTCGAGGCATCCATGCTTCGCTGAGGAAGACGATTTCCGCTTCCTTGTATAGAACGCTAGAAATGACATTGATGCCTAACTAAGTAACTATGCTACTACTAAGCTGTTCTTGCTAATTAAGTTGTCTATAGAAGGTAACTGATTCAATTCGAGGAAACCATGTGAAATTTAAGCTTCGATTTATGTGCAGTTTCACAGTTTGGATTGAGTATACCAACTTACCAAGTGATTGTGCTGTTGCCTTCTATGCAGAGTCTGTCACCATGTCTGACATGGAGTCCGTGGCTACCCTTATGGAGTTGACAAACCTGAAGATACAGCAGCTTCAGCGTGCGTTTGCTGAGCTTGAGAGCCAGAGTGCTGTTACCATGAGCTTTAAGTGGAAGCAACTCGAGGATCATTTCCGTGGCCTCGAGCAGTCACTCAAGAAGAAGTTCGGCGAGCTTAAAAAGCAGGAGAAGGAGTTCCAGGAGACGGTTGCGAAATCGGAGAAGATGCTGGAGCAGAAGGAGGCTGTTGTGGTGGCTAAGGAGCTGACTTCTCTGGAAAGGCTGCAGGAGAAAAGAGATGCTGCGTTAGCTATGATCTTTGGCAAGTCCAAGCTGTCTCTAAATGTTAACTATAACATCCCAAATAACAAGCCACAGAATAGTTGCACCGCTGGTACTCATGATGTGAATTGGCCGAAGCATTCTCCCGAAGAGAATGCACACATGCAAGATGGGAATGCTGCTGCGAAGCCTCGTTCTGAACTTGCCATCCTCTGTGAGGAAATGAATGTTAAAGGGCTCCACAAGTTCATATCAGACAACAGAAAGAACTTGACTTCTATCCGCGAGGAAATCCCAAGTGCACTCAAGGGAGCATCACATCCATATGTCCTGGTGTTGGATTCCTTGGAGGACTTCTATTCTGGAGATAATCTAGTCTTGGATGGGAAAAAGGATGGAGACCTTTTGGGTGTAAGAAGAACATGCCTTATGTTGATGGAGTCTCTTGTACAGCTGCAAGCTGATGCCATTACTGGTTTGTTCTCTGAGGGGAAAATGCTTGCAACAAATGTCAAAGAGAGGGCAAAAAAGATTGCGTTTGAGTGGAAGTCCAAGTTGGACAGCCTTGACATTGATGCTAGCAATGGAAACTGCCTAGAAGCACATGCGTTTCTTCAACTGCTTGCTACCTTTGGTATTTTTGCTGAATTTAATGAAGACGAGCTGTGCAAACTACTTCCATCTGTTAGTCGACGTCGTCAAACACCTGAACTCTGCCGGTTTCTTGGGTTGTCACAGAAGATGCCAGGTCAGTGCAATGATGAACTAATCATGCTTATTGATTGTTGTTTTCACTTAAACAACTAGTTTTCCAATTTGTGTCTAACCTATTTGCTGGTCAGTGAGAGTACTGAAAAGATGGTCAAACTGGAAAGCATAATAACTCGTTTTATTACACCTTCAGAAGTTCTTTCAGATACCCTGAATGTCTACTCTATTTTTACTGTAACATCCGCTACATCTTAACCCATTAGTTCTTTTATCATGCTTGCAATAAAATGCTTATTGCTTGTAAAACATGTCCATTGTTGCCTGGCCAGGTCATAAGATCTTCAAGCTTAAAAATGTTATCATGTTTTACTTATTTGTCAAGATCTGATCTTTTCGAAAGCTTACTTTGTAAATTTTGCTGAGTCTATCCTCTAACGTGTTGTTGTATATGTTGTTTGGTATCATCAAATCAGTTTATGAGATTCACTACTCAAAATCATCTTTTATTAAAAGGACCCATTCCCTTAAATCTTGACATTTTCTGTCTTCTGTACCTAAATATAGGAAGCTGATTGGACGTCATGTAATCTTCTTGCTGTTCATTTCGTCCCATTCACTTTGGTTACCTATTGTTTTACTGTTCTACAGATTGTGAACGCATTTCCTCTTTTTTCATGTATTTGATTGGTAAAAGGTTTCAATGCTGCCAGTGTGCTGTAGTCTTGCATCTACATCTGTTTGCCTTGCCCTCTTTCCTCTTCTCTTAATTGTTCATTTTCCAGTGATTCTCCATTCGTGTTATGCTATTTCCTTTTTATCATGCTTGTGGACTGCTTTCTTGACTAAGTAATTTTCTGATGGTGTTTCTTGGGGACAGGTGTGATTGGAGTTCTGGTGGATAGCGCTAGGCCAATTGATGCAATTAATTTGGCCTATGCTTTTGGGCTCACTGAACAATTTGAGCCAGTGCAGTTGCTGAAAGCATATCTGAGGGAGGTCAAGAAGGTGTCTCATGCCAAGAATGGAAAAATGTCTCCTGGAGCACAGGTGCTTTTTAAAGCTTTTTCAGTGAAAACATATGATGCTTCTGATACATTTTCGCTGCAATAAGTCAATAATTAAACACCTGCCTGCACTTGCACCAAATCACAAATTACTGAAGTAATTTGTTCGTGTTATCTTCCTTTCCTGGAGTTTATGAAAACATTGTGCTAACATAAGGTTCTGACCTAAATTTATTTTATTTATGCTATCCTGTCATACTGAGTGAGGTAGATGTGGCAGAATCACTAGTATTACGCTGTTAGGCATTTTCAAATAGTGGCGCTGTTCACTTTTCTTGGAAGGAAGGGGCTTTGCTTTCAACATGTCTTAATTGTTTCATGATGAGACTAAATCATTACACTTTTGGCAGATACGTATCTTATTACTAATTACCTCTTATGGTTGATTGTGTGAGAGAGTTCAGCGCCTTGTCTCAATCTAGACATTTCATGCTTTTGACTACCTGGATCCGGTAATTTTGAGTTATTAACATTTGTGGTTGAGTGGTTCTAGAATCTTTAACAGTTTACTTATAGTATAAATTGATTTTATTATTATTAGTCCTTAAATAGATCAGTGTTAGATTTGATGACATCACAGAGGTAAAAATCATTGAGCCCATTCACCTGATGTCAGGAATTTGAGGTAGGTTGTGGAGAAGTAGAATAATTGAGTGCTATCTTAGCTTGCAAGCAATATAAAGCTAGAGCAGTTGGGTTGAATAATATACAAAATCTCTAGAGCAGTTGGGTTGTCTTTTTCATGTCGGTGCATGTGTTTGTGTGTAAGCATGTTATTGGCATTTACCTAGTACATGCGACATGGTTTGTCAGATTAAATGACCAATCCCTTTTCAGAATGAGATGAATGAACGCGAGCTGTCTGCACTGAAAGCTGTCATCAAGTGTATTGAGGAGCACAAACTGGAGGAGCAATATCCTGTGGATCCACTTCAGAAAAGGGTTGTTCAGCTGGAGAAAGCCAAGGCCGACAAGAGGAGGGCTGTTGAAGCCGCGAAGCCACAATCCAAGAGGCCTCGTGCCAACGGTTCAGTCTACGCGCCCCGTGTTACCAGCTTCCCTGAGAAGAGCTTCTACCAGGCGACCCCAGAGAGGCACCCATACCCTTACGAAAGGCAGTTTGTGTATGGGGCCGAGGCCCATCACCATCCTACCATGATCAACGCAGCGGCAGCTCCCTACACCATCGCACCTGCACACACGCCGTACTATGGTAACGGGTACCCAATGCAGTACCAGGTACCATACATCCACTAATGGGGAAGAGCTGGGCTCTTTCCTAACTATCTCTAGCTTTTTAACCTTCTGCTATGTCGTAGTTGTATCAGTCTTCGCTAGCTAGTCTGCCTAGCTGAAAATAGTCGGACCACTCGCTTGTGTGTGTGTGTGCTATGAGTGGCTATTGTGAAAATCTGTTAATTCTATGTCACGACTTATGACATAATTTACTTCTAATGTCTAGTTACATTTTAATCGGCGTATCTTTCTTATGTGATCAATGTATGTCTTTTTCTGTATGATGATGGCAAGTCTGCCCGTGGCTCTTGGTTGCAAGGCTTCGTCACACTGATCTATTGTGCTCCATCGCTCTTGAGATCATCCTTGTTGCAGTCAGATTTCCAACCGGCCAGGCAGGAAGTTATTCACAAATACTAGCATGAAAAGGCATTAAGACGATGATACGGCTTCATTGCTGTCGTTGAGACGAGGATACTCAAAGGCGTGTACTAGGTGTCCCCCGGATGATGAAAACGTTCTCACTCTCACAACCGTCGTTGGAGTCGTTGGAGAAGTCACCGTCGTAGCGGTAGCAAGGCCGCTCGCCTTTTGTAGCGGAGCTGGCTGCCCGATGTAGCAAAGTTGGCCGCCCATTGTAGCAGCGCCGCCATCGCCAGAGGAGTCGTCGCCGGTCACCTCTTGTAGCAGTGCCTCCTACCGCTGGTAGCAGAGAATCGCGCCGCTCGCAGCGAAAGGAGCAGTCGCCGGAGAAGACGTCACTGACAGAGAAGACCCCACCGCTCGCAGCCAAGGCGCCTACCACAAGTACCAAAAACTGGCGCCCGATGTAGCCAGACCTCTCGCCCCTTGTAGCAACACCACCCACCGGCGGGTAGCAAGGCCAACCTTCCCCCTTGTAGCAACGCCTTCCACCCGCAGTAGCAAGGCCCGACGCCCCATGTAGCAAGAGCTTTTGCCCCTTGTAGCAACGCCTCTAGCCGCTTGTAGCAGCTCCGCCCACCGCCGGTAGCAAGGCCTGGCACCCAGTGCAGCAAAGATCTCTAGTCGCTCGCAGCAGCGCTGCCCACCGACGGTAGCAAGGCCCGATGCCCCAAATAGCGAGAGCTTCTGCCTCTTGTAGCAATGCCTCCGTCCGCTTGCAGCAGCTCTGCCCACCGCCGGTAGCAAGGCCTGGCACCCCAAGCAGCAAGATCTCTAGCTGCTCACAGCAGCACCGCCCACCGACGGTAGCAAGGCCCGCCGCCTGTTGTAGCAAAGTGCCCCTGCAGCAACAACCATGGCACCTCGCACATAGATGCGGGGACGCGTAGCTCGGGTCGGAGGTCGAACGATGGCGACCTAGCGTGGAAGCTCGAGTAGAGAAGCCATGGTGGCGGTGAATGTGCCTGCCTCGCCCTTCTCCTCGAGGCCCCCCAGTTGCAGGAGGGAGATCTTAGCGCACCGTTGGAGACGACTGCGGTTCTGCGAGGCTAGGCCGCCACCGCCGACCTCCAAGAGGGATGCCGCACACTCGAGCGCGTCGGTGTTCTTCACCACCGCTGGCGCGTCTTCGTGCTATTAGGTGGATGGAGTGGAGGAGGAAGGCAGGGAGGCGACGGTTGCGGGGATGAAGAGGAAGAACTCGGTTTCTATCCGTGTAAAAGAGATAAGGAAGTAGGTGGGTGGGCCATGCAGGAACGCGTGTCGGGAGTGCCGACCAGGACGATGTGATCGTCCGGGGGATTACCATCATTTTCCATACTCAAAGGTTGCAACTGTATGAACCCGTCACTATTGTCCGGTCGCCTTGGCACCCTAATAGATGGTGATAAACCCTCGGATTCTTTCCAAGCATGACTCTGGGAGGCCATCTCCCCCAGGTTCTTTCGGTGCTTGTAAAAGGGTGTAAGGACGCTAACGATTTTGATGATGGAGAAGCACATGTGCCGATGGAGAGCCTGGCCTTCGGTCACACTTGGAACCTACTTGTGTTTATGTTTATGTTGCATCTTCTTGAAAAGCAAGAATCTGTTATCTGTAGTTGTACTGCATGGAAATTATGTGCAGCACCAAGGCTCTTTTCCTTCTTCATTCAGTCAAGTGTAACGACATGTTTGGATGCCCACGGAGGCCCTTCTCGCATCTGGCAGGCCAAAATTTAGGCATTTGGTTTCCTACAGGCGCATTCATTTCTTGCACAGCATGGAACTTAAAGCAATGCAAAAGTCACGTTGGGAATGCCCAAATTGGCCGTTTTCGCGAACCGGACGCCACATTGCTTGCGTTTGCAAGCGTTGGGAAGCACGGGAGACGAGACGTATTGACATAACTTCCCAATCCACTCCCCTCACCGCCCAAGCCATAGTCACTCACCGCCATTTCGGCATTGCCCTCCATGGCCGGTGCCCTTCCTCGCCACCCCCCTCACCAACGTAGGAAAGATGCCGCAAGAACTGTGGGCGACCGCCCAACTGGAGAAGATAGCTGTCGACAATGAGAAGGATTTCTTCCTCTCCCGTCTATGGGAGGCCTCGCGAATGAGGGCGACATGGCGGAAGCGACCGCATGTGTGATCGGGACCTCCACTACGGCCGCTAGGAAGGCGCCATCATTTGTCGGGCTAACCCTTGAAGATTTGGCGAGGGTTTTTCCGCACATGTTGGTGCGTGCAACCCTAGCGCCCGAAGCATCATCTTCCGCTCGGGCATCGTCTGCTGCTCGTGGACCATCTACAAAGACTATGGAGGACCAAATCTCCACTGTACGTAATTTTACTTTGCAGATTCAGTTCAATGTTAGGATTTGCTTCTTCGGTTATTATTTTAATTGATCAGATCCAATGTGCAAGTTAGGAACGATTAGCGGCTAGAGTTTGACTCGGGCGGGTTAGGAATAGCTTAGATTCGACGTAGATTAGATTTATTTTTGGCACATTGCCCAATTGGGGATTTTTTGCATTGCCAGTTTTGGATTTGTACTTGTGCATTTCCCAATTGGGGATTTGTACTCGTGCATTGCACAATTTTGAATTAGTGTATGTTACCAAGTACATTCTGCTAGGTTGTTCTACATTGTTAGTACTAGTTCTTAGAAGTACTTGCTTGATTGTCCCCGGTTGGTTTTGGTACATTGTTCTCCATTCAAATGCGTGCATTCTTAGTGCATTGTTCTTGATTCCAATGTGTGCATTGCCCAATTTGGGAATGCTATTGATGCCATGCTTTAGTGCATTGTACAATCGGGGGATGCACTTTGTTCTTGATGGCAATATGTTACTTTGTTCTTATGCATTTGTGCACCATCGTCGTGATCAACTGCTTACGTCCTTGTGTATGTACTTAAAAGGTTGTGAACATGGATTGCACACAGTGGGGAGGGGTTGGCATACCCACATAGGTTAGAGGACGTGATCCCCACGAACCGTTGTGCTCGGGCGGTGAAGCTAGTGGTGCCTAGAAGAGTGGAGGCAACGCTTCATCCATATAACACCCATGGTTGTCAGCCAAAGTTGGGTCACCACCCAGGGCACTGGTTCCTCTATGGTGCATCGTCCAATTGGATGGAAATGACTTGCACATTCTTGTCATTCCGCCGGTGTTCTAGAAGGGACTGAAGGAGTGGATCAGGATCCCACTGCCCCATGTCGTGCCGGTGTCTTCTTATCGCTGGTGCGACGAATGGGTTCACACTACTTCGGTGGCCAGGTAGGGCTGGAGAAGAATTGGCTGGAGATTGTCTACAAGTATGACCTCCAGCACAACAATTTCATCGAGTTCAAGATTCAGGTATTTGCGCTGAAGATGACGACCACAAGGCCAACATCTCCACCGCCATGTAGTACACCTTCCCTGAGCACGACTAGGTGGCGATCAACGATGATGTCTGAATGTTTATGTATGTATGTAGTAACATAGTATGAAGAACCTATGAACTTATGTAGTACTGATCAGGGGTAAACCCTTGGTGGTCTAGGGGCATGAGATGCCCCTGTTGATGCTACTTTTTATCATGAGTGTTAGTAAGAACCCTTGATTGTAGCATGCATGTGTTCTTGAACTTGCTAACTGTAGCACCCCGCTAAAACCACTACTAGAAAATCGCGGTGTTTTTGTGCATTGCATCATCATGACCGCATGCTCATGTTATCATGCCACATTGCATTTGAGCATTGTCATCATCATGCATGGTTTTATCTAAAACTATTTTTGAAAAGCCTAGTTTTGTTTTCTAAATATTCCCCGTCTTAATTTCAACTCAAAACTCCGGTCTTTTCCCGGGTCTTTTATTTGTCTAAAAACTATTTGCAAATGTCTTTTAAAATTAAAATAAATCAAATATTTTTGTACCGGGGAAGGCAGCCCAGCCCGTAGGACAGACCACCTACAACCCCGGTTGGCCCAGCCCGATTCACCCAGCAAATATCTGTCCTAGCCAAACCCTAACCAACCCCCACTCCCTCACCAGCCGCCGCCACCCTGGCCCCGCCCACGCATACCCCGCCAGCCACGCACCACTCCCGCCCATCCCCCTGGCCCCACCTGCCGTCCTCCCACTCTGTCCTATCCACCCGCACTAGCCCCGTACCAGAACCACACACTCCCTCCATCTCACGCACACGCACACATCACACACGCATCGCACGCACCCGACACGGGCAAGGAGACACGCTCCTCACCATCCCCTACCACCTGCCAACCCCCGGCCCCACCCTGACCCCAGCGTCTGTCGCCCATGTTCCTGTCGAGAGACACATCCCCACCCCGCGCGTTGACGTGTCCTTCCTCGACCGCTCTTCCATCCCGCGATCCCCTCCTCTGTTTTCCTCTCGCTCGCGAGCCGACCTCCCCGTCGCTTCTGAGCTGCTGCACCGACGTCGCTCCTCGCCCTGCTCCGAGCCACCGCGCCGCCTTCGCCCTTACCCAGAGCTCCACCGCCCACCGTTTTCCCCGCCGTCTGCCAGCCCGTCTCGCCGCGTCCCCGGCCCGGCCTCGTGCCCCGCCGCCACCCGCGGAGCTCCGGCCGCCCCTCCGCCGAGCAGGCCCCTGGGCCTCGCTCTCCTCTCCGTCGCCGCCGTCAAGCCCATCCTCGCCGCCCGGAGATCCTTCCTCCCCACCGCAATCGAGCGCCACCTCGCCCGCACGCGATTCCCTGTTCCAGCGACCGTCCTCGCCGCCTCCCGCCGCCAACGCTCCTCTCCTCGAGCTCTCCTCCTCACCGTCATGGTCGTCATCGCCCGCGTGTCCTCTCTGCATCATGCGACGCCTCTCCGTCCTTGTCCTTGACCCTGACAACTCCAACCTCGACCTCCTGCCGTTTCCATGGTCGTGGACGCCCCCTCATGCTCGACACCATTGTCCAGGACCTCCTCGTACCTCCGGTGGTCACCAACGCCGGCGAACACCACATCACAGATGAGTTGCATGGCCTGGAGCTTGGCCCCGACTGTGCGTGCTTGCCCATCCTATGTCTCGGCTCCTTGCCAAAAGCCAAGCTCTGTTTTGGTCAGGTCCTCATGTACACTTGATGCTGCAGGACGCCTCTCTATCTTCTACGTTGTGTGTGTGCGCATGGGTAGCAACAACATCACTATGTGTCCTAGATGGCCAAGTTCAAGTCGTGGTTCCCTGTTGCCTCGTCGTTCTACATCACAAGTCCATCATGACGGAACACCAAGATGGAACCGAAGAAACCCTAAAACCTGAACATCATCGACACAGATCAGATGGCCGAGACCTTGAACCCAAAGATCTCTCTCCCAGAACGCCAAGTTATCCTACACGGAATCCGAAGACCAAACCCTGAAGCCCGACCCCGAAGACCGATCCCCTGGATCCGAAGACCGAACCCGAACCCCTCCGAGCCCCAAGATCTTCGGAGCTTAATGTGTGTCCCTGATCCGAGCCCCTATTTTATAAATTCCATCTATATAAACTTGCTGCATATTAATTGTCCATTCTCGCATGCATATCGTGGGTGTTTGGGGTTATTTTCGATGATTCACCTAAATTAAATATGGAGGCCATATGCGGGCGATTCTAGTCTTATTCCGGACTCCATTTAAATTTGTGTAGCGAACCGATACCATGTTGTGCCTTGTTAAGACAACATTTAAATTGCGGGGTTCTAAATAACTTGAACCGCTTAATTAATTGTCGGGACCCCGATTTCGCTTAATATTGCCTAGTTGCACCGCATCTGTGCCATGCCATGCATCATATCATAAGCATGCTGGATCTTCTTCCGTAGTATTAAATATTGCATCCGGTGTTTCTTCTAGTGTTTGCTTCTTCGCGGATTAGGCCGATGAGTTGATGGGAGTATCGACAAGTTCTCCGGATATGAACCTTCGGCAATGTTTCCCAGGCGAGCATCTCTCCCCCTTCTACCTATTTTGCATTTTTAGTCTTTATTTCCTCCTGTTGATCTATTGCTATCTGTGTCGCGATGCTTTAGTTTCCGTGCACCATTTATACTCCTTGCAGCCTCTATATTGCCATGGACACATCCTATTGCCTGTTGTTTGATAGATAGTTGGCCCTGCGAGTCGTAGTTGCTTGCTTCTGTGTTGCTTCACGTCGTTGTCGTTCCACCGTTGACGGCAGGTTGGCACATGATAAATGGTGGAGATGCTTATTGGTGGAGTTGATCATGACTTTAAATACAACTATTAAAATGCTAGATATAACTAATGCAGAGGCATCGGTGGGCAATAGATGTTATTTGGTTCTTCCACGCTCACTTGTGTCCCGTAGGAGCCCGAGTACTTGATACCTGTTCCTTGACTATTCGCACCATCCACATCCGGGAGGCCTTATGGACCCCCCCTGAGCCAGAGCTTGATTCATTTCTATTTCTTGGGGCCACAAACTAGTTTGGGGTTTTATTACTATCCTGTACTTATGCCATGTTACTACTTTATTTACGATTGTGCGTGGAGCACCTGTACTGTTTAGGATCGTGACACATTTTCGCTGTATCGACAAGTCTAGTCACACTTTCGGGTTCCCAGTCATTTACAGCCGTCCACACAAACCCTGGGTCCGTTCCGGAGCCGGCCAACTTCGTTGCGGGTAGCTTAGTGGGGTGGCCCCCTGAAATATTTCTGAATCCTGTGATCGCTTTGTCGTGAATGCCTCGTTGGGTTTTGAGTTGGTTTTTCCGAGGTTGATCGAGTGTGTGTTGCTATTTGTGCACCCCTGCAGGGTAAAACTTTCCGAAAGCCGTGTCCGCGGTTATGGACGACTTGAAGCACAGTATCTCGATCATAGACAAGGATAACTAAAGTAGTGCTATAAACTTGACTTTATATGACTAGTAATCAGATTCAACTATAACGGAATGGATATTAAAAATGCCAACAACTGGTGGATCTGGGTTGTTTGTTATATATGCCTAGTAAGTATTGCCACTCCAATGGAATGTGATAAAAGTGCCAACAACTGTTGGGTTTTGGGATTCCTCAGGACAATGATATCTGACTAGTAAATGTTCCAACTACAACGGAATGCTAACTAAAACTACCCACTACTGATGCTTCAGGATGAATCATGCTATCTATATCTGATTAGTAAGTGCTGCAACTATAACGGAATGAGTAAAATTGCCAACGGTGTGAGTTCCTTGGTCCGACTTCCTCGTTTGGTCTCGAGGGGGAAAAACCAGGATGATTATGTTTGGTGTTAGTATCAGGTAGGATCCGAATAGGTCTTTCTTATCCCTCTCTGATAACCGCCAGTTGTATCGAGTCTCTATAGGTTGTTTAGTGCCGCTGCGCTGCTGCTTCAGCCCACCATACCTATGTAGGTGAGAGCCGCTGAAATCTAGCCTCGCCATGTACTGGCCTCAGTACTGACGCTCCTCTTTTTCCTTTGCCCTTTGTCGGCACCCCTTTTGTTTGAGCAGGTTTGAGTTCGACGTCGTTAGTAGGGTTATCCTTCTGGCTTGGCCTGGGCAGGGTTATGGACGCCATTGGTTATTCTTCAGGGCTCCTAGCTCCATTTGCATCTTGTCCGTAGTCGGACGCTCTATCGTTTTCAAGGTGATTTGGATCTTTGTATATTATATCTGTATTCGTGACTCGCTGAGTCGCTGTTGTATATATATCTGTTATGTGGGTCCCATCGAGGACTGTTGTGTAATGTTATTACTTCGTTTACCACCCACACGAAAGTGCCTGGTGGGCGTCCTTGAATCGTTTCTATGCGGGTTTGGCGGAAAGGGCTAAAACTTGCATAGGGCCGATTTGAGGGTGTTACAGAGTGGTATCAGAGCTCAGCAGTTGCGATACCCCACAAGTCAAGCCTGTAGGATAACCTAGATAACGGACGATCTAGAGTGTCAAAACTATTTTGCAAAATCGGTTGGATAGATCTGATTAGGTCTGTTTTACTCCTTACCCCTCTGCTGCTCTCCTCTCACCTCCGCGTGTTTGGAATCTGCTCTCTTGTCTTTTCTTCGAGTCCAGGAATTCACGTGATTGGGTTTCCGTCGTACCTTCAGGGTTTCGCGCCTCTTTTGGTAACGATGTTTCTACATCCGGTATTCATGCTATCGGAGTGACCCTTTTTCTGTGGTACCATTCGTTGTTCCTTATTTGTGTCTTCCAGTGTTTTCCGACGCGACGACATCATCTACGCCAGATCCGATGTAGAGTCTGCATCACTCCTTTGTTCCGAACCTCGATTGTCGAGATCTTCAGTCTGATTCCGAGAATGGTGGCACGCTTTTCTACTGATTGTGCGGAGTAATAGTTTGGGTGCGTGATGGATTGGCCCCCATGCCGACTACTCACTCTATTTGCTCGTGTACATTGAAGTGGATGAGAATGCATCGGTTCTCTCTTTCTATCGAAGTTAGAGGTGGCTTTGTTTGTGGATACCTTTACCTTCGTCCTTTGTTTCCCGGAGTGTTCTCTCGACGATCACGGACAACGACCTCTTGTTAGTGGTGTCGCGCGGATCTACACGAAGCGAGAAGATTTAGATCGCCGACCTTCTTTCTGGTACCACGAGGCGGATCTCGAGGGCGAGATCCATTGTTAGTGGTGTCGAATTGTAGCACCCCGCTAAAACCACTACTAGAAAATCACGGTGTTTTTGTGCATTGGATCATCATGACCGCAAGCTCATGTCATCATGCCACATTGCATTTGAGCATTGTCATCATCATGCATGGTTTTATCTAAAACTATTTTCAAAGAGCCTAGTTTTGTTTTCTAAATATTCCCCGTCTTAATTTCAACTCAAAACTCCGGTCTTTTCCCGGGTCTTTTATTTGTCTAAAAAATATTTGCAAATGTCTTTTAAAATTAAAATAAATCAAATATTTTGTACCGGGGAAGGCAGCCCAGCCCTTAGGACAGACCACCTACAACCCCGGTTGGCCCAGCCCGATTCACCCAGCAAATATCTGTCCTAGCCAAACCCTAACCAACCCCCACTCCCTCACCAGCCGCCGCCACCCCTGGCCCTGCCCACGCATACCCCGCCAGCCACGGACCACTCCCGCCCGTCCCCCTGGTCCCACCTGCCGCCCTCCCGCTCTGTCCTATCCACCCGCACTCGCCCCGTACCAGAACCACACACTCCCTCCATCTCACGCACATGCACACATCACACACGCATCGCACACACCCGACACGGGCAAGGAGACACGCTCCTCACCATCCCCTACCACCTGCCAACCCCCGACCCCACCCTGACGCCAGCGTCTGTCGCCCATGTTCCTGTCCAGAGACCCATCCCCACCCCGCGCGTTGACGTGTCCTTCCTCGACCGCTCTTCCGTCCCGCGATCCCCTCCTCTGTTTTCCTCTCGCTCGCGAGCCGGCCTCCCCGTCGCTTCTGAGCCGCTGCGCCGATGTCGCTCCTCGCCCTGCTCCGTCGTCGCTCCTAGCCCCGGTTCAGCGAGCCACTGCGCCGCCTTCGCCCTTACCCAGAGCTCCACCGCGCACCGTTTTCCCCGCCATCTGCCAGCCCGTCTCGCAGCGTCCCCGGCCCTTGCCTCGCGCCCCGCCGCCACCCGCGGAGCTCTGGCCGCCCTCCACCGAGCAGGCCCCTGGGCCTCGCTCTCCTCTCTGTCGCCGCCGTCAAGCCCATCCTCGTCGCCCAGAGATCCTTCCTCCCCACCGCAATCGAGCGCCGCCTCGCCCGCGCGCGATTCCCTGTTCCAGCGACCGTCCTCGCCGCCTCCCGCCGCCAACGCTCCTCTCCTCGAGCTCCCCTCCTCACCATCATTGTCGTCATCGCCCGCGTGTCCTCTCTGCATCATGCGACGCCTCTCCGTCCTCGTCCTTGACCCCGACGACTCCAACCTCGACCTCCGGCCGCTTCCATGGTCATGGACGCCTCCTCATGCTCGACACCATTGTCCAGGACCTCGTCGTACCTCCGATGGTCACCAGTGCCGGCGAACACCACATCACAGATGAGTTGCATGGCCTGGAGCTCGACCCCGGCTGTGCGTGCTTTCCCACCCTCTGTCTCGGCTCCTTGCCAAAAGCCAAGCTCTGTTTTGGTCAGGTCCTCATGTACACTTGATGCTGCAGGATGCCTCTCTTTCTTCTATGTTGCGCGTGTGCGCATGGGTAGCAACAACATTGCTATGTGTCCTAGATGGCCAAGTTCAATTCGTGGTTCCCTGTTGCCTCGTCGTTCTACATCACAAGTCCATCATGACGGAACACCAAGATGGAACCGAAGAAACCTTGAAACCTGAACATCATCGACACAAATCAGATGGCCGAGACCTCAAAGACATCTCCTCCACGGATCCGTTGAACCCGAAGATCTCCCTCCCAGAACGCCAAGTTATCCTACACGGAATCCGAAGATACGAAGACCAAACCCTAAAGCCCGACCCCAAAGACTGATCCCTCGGATCCGAAGACCAAACCCGAACCCCTCCGAGCCCCAAGATCTTCGGAGCTTAATGTGTGTCCCTGATCCGAGCCCCTATTTTATAATGCCATCCATATAAACTTGCTGCATATTAATTGTCCATTCTCGCATGCATATCGTGGGTGTTTGGTTTTTTTTCCGATGATTCACCTAAATTAAATATGGAGGCCATATGCGGGCGATTCTAGTCTTATTCTGGACTCCATTTAAATTTGTGTAGCGAACCGATACCATGTTGTGCCTTGTTAAGACAACATTTAAATTGCGGGGGTTCTAAATAACTTGAACCGCTTAATTAATTGTCGGGACCCCGGTTTCGCTTAATATTGCCTAGTTGCACCGCATCTGTGCCATGCCATGCATCATATCATAAGCATGCCGGATCTTCTGCCGTAGTGTTAAATATTGCATCCGGTGTTTCTTATAGTGTTTGCTTCTTCGCGGATTAGGCCGATGAGTTGATGCGAGTATCGAAAAGTTCTCCGGATATGAACCTTCGGCAATGTTTCCCTGGCGAGCATCTCTCCCCCTTCAACCTATTTTGCATTTTTAGTCTTTATTTCCTCCTGTTGATCTATTGCTATCTGTGTCGCGATGCTTTAGTTTCCATGCACCATTTATACTCCTTGCGGCCTTTATATTGCCATGGACACATCCTATTGCCTGTTGTTTGATAGATAGTCGGCCCTAGGAGTCGTAATTGCTTGCTTCTG
This sequence comes from Avena sativa, assembly GCA_916181665.1. Classification (NCBI taxonomy): domain Eukaryota; kingdom Viridiplantae; phylum Streptophyta; class Magnoliopsida; order Poales; family Poaceae; genus Avena; species Avena sativa. Next base: position 428,463,574 of record OV702290.1, read on the forward strand.
TGTTGCTTCACGTCGTTGTCGTTCCACCGTTGACGGCAGGTTGGCACATGATAAACGGTGGAGATGCTTATTGGTGGAGTTGATCATGACTTTAAATCCAACTATTAAAATGCTAGATATAACTAATGCAAAGGCATCGGTGGGCAATATATGTTATTTGGTTCTTCCACGCTCACTTGTGTCCCGTAGGACCCCGAGTACTTGATACCTGTTCCTTGACTATTCGCACCATCCACATCCGGGAGGCCTTATGGACCCCCCCTGAGCCAGAGCTTGATTCATTTCTATTTCTTGGGGCCACAAACTAGTTTGGGGTTTTATTACTATCCTGTACTTATGCCATGTTACTGCTTTATTTACGATTGTGCGTGGAGCACCTGTACTGTTGAGGATCGTGCCACGTTTTCGCTGTATCGACAAGCCCAGTCACACTTTCGGGTTCCCAGTCGTTTACAGCCGTCCACACAAACCCTGGGTCCGTTCTGGAGCTGGCCAACTTCGTTACGGGTAGCTTAGTGGGGTGGCCCCCTGAAATATTTCTGAATCCTGTGATCGCTTTGTCGTGAATGCCTCGTTGGGTTTTGAGTTGGTTTTTCCGAGGTTGATCGAGTGTGTGTTGCTATTTGTGCACCCCTGCAGGGTAAAACTTTCTAAAAGCCATGTCCGCTGTTATGGATGACTTGGAGCACAGTAGCTCGATCATAGACAAGCATAACTAAAGTAGTGCTATAAAATTGACTTAATATATGACTAGTAATCAGATTCAACTATAACGGAATGGATATTAAAAATGCCAACAACTGGTGGATCTGGGTTGTTTGTTATATATGCCTAGTAAGTATTGCCACTCCAAGGGAATGTGATAAAAGTGCCAATAACTGTTGGGTTTTGGGATTCCTCAGGACAATTATATCTGACTAGTAAATGTTCCAACTACAACGGAATGCTAACTAAAACTGCGCACTACTGATGCTTCAGGATGACTCATGCTATCTATATCTGATTAGTAAGTGCTGCAACTATAACGGAATGAGTAAAATTGCCAATGGTGTGAGTTCCTTGGTCCGACTTCCTCGTTTGGTCTCGAGAGGGAAATACCAGGATGGGTATGTTTGGTGTTAGTATCAGGTAGGATCCGAATAGGTCTTTCTTATCCCTCTCTGATAACCGACAGTTTTATCGAGTCTCTATAGGTTGTTTAGTGCCGTTGCACTGCCACTTCAGCCCACCATACCTATCTAGGCGAGAGCCGCCAAATTCTAGCCTCGCCATGTACTGGCCTCGGTACTGACGCTCCTCTTTTTCCTTTGCCCTTTGTAGGCACCCCTTTTGTTTGAGCAGGGTTGAGTTCGACGTCGTTAGCAGGGTTACCCTTTCGGCTTGGCCTGGGCAGGGTTATGGATGCCATTGGTTATTCTTCAGGTTTCCTAGCTCCATTTGCATCTTGTCCGTAGTCGGACGCTCTATCGTTTTCAAGGTGATTTGGATCTTTGTATATTATATCTGTATTCGTGACTCGCTGAGTCACTGTTGTATATATATCTGTTCTGTGGGTCCCATCGAGGACTATTGTGTAATGTTATTACTTCGTTTACCACCCGCACAAAAGTGCCTGGTGGGCGTCCTTGAATCGTTTCTATGCGGGTTTGGCGGAAAGGGCTAAAACTTGCACATGGCCGATTTGAGGGTGTTACACTAACTACCATGGTTATGACTTGTCTAAGTATATCTTAGTGTATGTTGTGATCTTATCTTGTGCTATGTGCAATGTGCTAGTAGGATCACCAAATTCGAAATTAGGAACCATAATAGAGATCCAAAAGTGTAAACACATAACCAAACCAAACAACGGCTACTTTCATCAACTTGGAATAAACCACAAATGCGTGCAACCAAACAACTAGCTGAGATAACCCCCCCAAATGTGGGCAACCAAACGGGATGTGAAAGATGGCCCAAGTCACTTATCACCGCATGCATCATCCAGGGGTCAAATGGAAAAAATGGGAAATAAGGGTCCGAGTAAACAAACACGCCCTAAGAGGTTTCAAAATTGTCTCCTTGATCTATGTATAATTCCCTTGTTATTGGTTTTCTTGTTGGGTGCCTTCCCCCTACGTGTTGGTCTATTAGAGGACATCAACACTCTTTGTGTACACTCTGGTTTTCCAAAAAGGAACAATAACATAACCACAAAGCTCTTCAGAAAGGAAGGATCTGTCACTTCATACCCATCCCGCGATGCTCCCAGGGGTAGCTCGGGCAATACCCTAGATCCACCGCTGCCATCCCTTGCCCTCCACCTCCACTCCTCTGGCTGCCACTGGAGGACGCCGCTGGCGAAGGTCACACTACGGACTAGGACGGTAGGATATCATCCTCTCGCATGGTAGGGTTTGGCAGGGGCCATTTCCTTAATGTGCGGCAGGAGCTCTGGCTGGAGCGACGTGGCGGCCCTAGACGGTGTGAAGGTCCAATAGAGATAGGTGTCAGGGCGCCGACCCCGAGATCCTCATCAGCTATGAAGGCAAATGCTATGGCCACAAGGGCGGCACGACAACCAGTCTTGTAAGCTCACGTCTGTGGATATCGGTGCTCGACTAGGAGATCCTTGTTGGCATTGGTCGACGACACCTATCTGTGGCGTTTTGGCAATGTCCGCGGTGCTCTACGGGTGCTTGGTGGGCGGCAGGCTGGAGCATCTCGGTTTCTCATCTCCATGAGGTGCGGGTGGTGGAGGTAGTGGTTGTTGAGTTCCTCGGTCTGGTTGTGGTGGTTTCGGTGTCTCCTATGCGACAATGGCGCTTTTCCGCCCAGGAGGTGTGTGGGTAGTGCAGTGCACGTTGATGGTGTTGGGGTCTCCACCATTCCATTCGTCTGCATGGGGGTGTGGATGCTGGTCCGCTCTAGACGAAAGTCTGATGGCATGACGTCCGTGGATGTCGCTGATCTTAGCTCTCTAACCTTCCATCTCCCTCAGGTTCACATTTGTGGGTGAAAACCAAGATTCTGCCTTGTGGGATCAAGCAATAGTGTCGGTCCTCCATCGCTTTCCCTATTGTGGGCGTGGTATTAAAGTCTATGATACCCTTCATGTGCTCCGGTGGGATGGACATGCACGACATCAAGGTTGGCGGGAGGTCAATTGGAGATTCTACAGTTCTGGGTGGCGGCTACCGTGGCAATGATAATGGTGATGATAAATGGTCTGGTAGTGACAAGGCCATGGTAGTCAGATCCGTTCCGACATGTCCGAGTGTCTTCATGTTGGTCTCCTATTGTTGTGAAGTCAAAGCTGCCATGTGCTTCTGTGTATCAAGTTGGCAGTGTACGATGACCTGCAAAGGGCACTCTAGCAGTGAAGGTCTTCTTCGACGTGGGTCTTATGCATATCCTCTCCGATTCTCTTCTTCAGAATTAGAGCTCCCAACCTCTTCTCAAGGAGCCATCTATTTTGCATAGGCCAACTTGAGCTTCGCATCTGTGCAACTTTTGTGGGTAGCCAGGGTGGCTAAGTTTGCCTCTCACAACGGTAGTGCTCCATGACGGTCGTCGGTGGTGCTTGTGTTGGTTTTTGGCTAGTTTTCTTGTTAATAAAGTGGCCAACGCTATACTTCTGCTTGATTAATGGAAATGGAAAATATTTTTTCCTATTTAAAAAGGCTCTTTGGAAACCATAGCAGGTTCATGCTATGATCGATTGTAGGCAGAAGTGATGACTAATGGCTCCAAAAATAGCCATCTTCAACCATGTTTAAACATAGTTTTTGGTCAAGCAATTGACAAGTACTTGCCACTAATGACTAATAATTGCAAAGCTATGCAAAACCTTGCTTTGAATTGTGTTGTGCAGGAAATCACGCTTTTAATGCAAAATCAGGAGTCATAATGAAGGTTTTTGAGGAAGTCCACACGACCAAGTAATTGGGGAGTCATTCCCTAGCATCAGCAAGCTTAATGACCACTGGTACGGGCAAAGCCCGCCCATACCATCCACCCGTACCATGTGGAAATGGCTTTGTCTCGTCAAACCCTACAACTTTCATGAAGATGCCTATATATTTTGAGGCCCTAGCCGTCTGCTAGAGGGCTGCTATTCTCATATTACATCACAACACCACCAAAGGAGATCCACGCCATTGTTCATCCATTGTTCATCACTTCCATCATCCATCCCCTCCATTAGCCATAACCATTGCTTTGTACTTTAGATCTCCTTGTGATTCGATGACCATTGTAAGAATATTTGATATCAATCTAAGTATTTTGCATAATGTTTCTATCCTAGATCTATTTGTTATGAGTGAGTAGTCCTCACAGGCTGCGGGTTGGGGAGAAACCTCGCAGCAATTATGTGCATTTAATTCATGGGAGTTTGTGTTTTGTTTGTAATAGAGATTTGTATGTTTTGTTTCTTTGTCTCTTGTCTCGATCTGTGGACTTGTAGGTACCCAAGATCCCATTGATTGATAAAGGCTTGAGTTGAGATACTTGGCTAGCGGCGATCTCATAGGAATCCTAGTGATAGAAAGGGTAGTACGATCTTCATTTAGCAAACCATTCAGGATCACAACAACATCACCACTTAATGCTTTGATATGTGTTTTACACTTAATAATCGTTTGTAGCCCGTTGCTTCGTGGTGCACTTGGTTGGACTAAAAGACTATTGCTATGCCCGCTGCATCACGGGGCTCTAATATATTAGGATGTGTTGCCTGCAAGAGATTATCCCTATTCAACCATTACACATGACTATGCTTATTATTATCTTTTATCCTATATGATGTGCAGCTGCAGGTGGATCTTCAACCCTGGCCTATCTCCATCCATTGATTCAACCCACTATAAAAAATAACTAGATTGGTTCGTAAACTAAGGTAAAACAAAGAAAAAAAAGTCTTGTATACATGTCCTTTTTATTTCCTTTTAGCATTTCTTTCCAAGGTTTGATTAAACCTAGGTACTCTAGGGAAAAAGCTAATATACTACATCCGTGAATCCGGATTGAATGTATCAACTCTTTTTCTGGCTCCATTGCATGGGAAGCAATTTCGCTATCCCGATGAGGTCACTAGAGACCTTCTTTTTAGTTTTATTATTAGTTTGTAGTTTATTTCATATTATTGGTTTAATTTCTTGTTATCTATTTGAAACCCCCCCAAAAATAGTTACTTGTTGTTTGTTTTATTTACTTAAACAATTACCAAAAATATAAGATCCATGACTCAAAAGAGACTTGGGGAGTATGCTACTACCACTGATGATTTTATCCGTGCACCTATCACTTAGCCTGCTGTTGATGCAGAATCCTATGAAATAAAGCCTAACCTTTTAAGTTTGGTTCAACAAAACCAATATGGGGGCTCATCTTCTGAGGATTTAGGTTTGCACTTAAACTCTTTTACTGAAATTTGCAACATGATGCGTATTAAGGATGTAGATCCAAATGCTGTTAAATTAAGATTGTTTCCTTTCTCTCTTGGAGGTAAGGCTAAGGATTGGCTGCTAGCTCTACTAAAGGGCACTATTAAATCTTGGGAGGAATGTACTAATTTGTTTATGACTAAATTCCCCCAGCTAAAACTATGCAGCTAAGATCCAACATTACAAGCTTTAGACAAGAAGACCGTGAGCCACTAAGGCTTGCATGGGAAAGTATGAAAGAAGCCGTAATGAACTATCCTAGTCATGGGATGGAAGAATGGCTTATATTACATTTATTTTATAATGGTCTTAACCCAATGTCTAAGTCTATGCTAGATACTGCAGCAGGAGGAACAATCATGGGAAAGAAAGTTAGTGTTGTAAATAAATTACTTGATGATATGCAAAATAATCATGCCCAATGGCATGTGGAGAGAACCTCTAAGAGAGTAAGTTCAATTACCGAGGTAACTAATGAAGAGCTTTCATCTAAGGTAGACGGGATACTTAATATAGTAAAGGGTAAAGAAGATACCCAAGTTAATGCTATCGCTACCGATATTAATGATGTCAATTTTATAGCTCGCACTCCTTTTAATCCTACATGGAAAAATCACAATTATGCTTCTAATGTTCAAAAACATTATTCTAATCCTGTAGGAGCTCCTTACAACGATTATGATAATAATAATGGAGCAAATCATGACAATCTCTCGTTTGAGCAAACTGTTAGAACTTTTATAAGCTCAAACCGAGGAAAATAATATGCTTATTTAAATCATGGAGAACCATGAAAGTAGTATAGGAAAATTATCTAACCAAGCCGTTGTAATTAGAAATGATGTGCATGCTCTACAGGAAAGGACAAAGACCGTGGAGGCTTAGTTGGCAAGGTAGCTGAGAGCCAAGCTCTAATACTAGCAAAGTTTGCTCGAAAGCCCAAGCCAAATTCGGTAGAAGACCTCAAGATGATGAGGGTGGTAACCAATTAAGAAAAGCCTAAAGAGCTAGATTATAGCAATGCGCCAACACCGGAATATACCATGGAAGATCTACTAAAGATGATCACCGTGAAGAATCTCGGTATGGAACAAGGTAATGAAGCTATGTACCAACAATTTATACAACAAGTAGCATCTAAAGTTCAATATTTAGAGATGGAGTATAAGAGATTAGCTGATAAGCTTCCTGCTAAGCTAGATGATATATTTGAGCCCACTATTAAAGTTAAGGTGAGTTAATGAGATATCCGCACTTTGTGATCTTGGTGCAAGCGTCTCAATAATTTTCAAAAGCCTATTTGACAAATTAAACTTGGGGCCATTTGTAACTACTGAATTGAGACTCCATCTAGAGGATTCAACTTATAAACAAGCTATTGGGATAAAAGAAAATATAGTTGTTGAAATTAAAGGTAGTCCCGATCTTATTGATCTTGTTATTGAAGGGTTTCCGTAGTAGATAATTTTTTTTAACTACACAGAATGCCCGGAATGCCCAAGGATCTATCTAGAAGTAATGCAGTAATGGAGGAAGACAGTGGTAACATACCCTTGAAGACCGAGAGAGCGTTACGCTCATGCAGGAGTGTGGATGATGTAGTCGTACCCATCTGACCTCAAGGTCGCAAAGCTCGTCACACATCACCCCTTGTCCAGGTTCTTGCACAACGGCCCGGTGGCTGCAAGTGCAACTCCCCCGAGTTATCACACACATATGGTGCGATGCGACGACTCCTGAACTTGTTGGTCCCTGCTAGGACTACGGAAGTAGATCTTCTGGTGGAATCTCTGCAGCACAATGGCGTGCCACAGATGCATTGACTTTGCGCATATAGATCTTTCTTGGGACCGTGCCACGACGAAGACAACTAGAGAGAGAGGGAGGATATTCTAGCCTCGGAGAATATCTTATTGGTGTGTTTGAATCCTCCCATGGCCACCCCTTTATATAGGGGAAGGGAGGTGTGCCCTCCCCTTCAGGTGTCCCATGTGGGACTAATTTTAACAAGGAAATAAAAGGCAAAACCCTCCTAGCCAGATGGGCCAGCCAAAGCCTGTCCGTAGGCAAACTGTAGCCACAGGGGCCAGCTCCTACGCATGGGCCGGCGGTAGCCCACGACCTGCCAAGCGGTGGCCAGCATGCATGGCAGCCAGGTGGCCCGGGTGGGCCGTCCGAACTAACCACGGCCTAGCTCACTGAGGCCAGCAGGAGCAGCCGAGAACCGCATCGGCCAGGCGGACCGACCTTGCTGTGGCCTAGCTTGCTTGAGCGGTCAACGCGACTCAGTGTCCCTGAAGGGAATATGCCCGAGAGGCAATAATAAAGTTGTTATTATCTTATTCCATGTTTTTGATAAAAGTTTATTTTACATGCTATAATTGTATTAATACGGAAACCTTAATACATGTGTGTTTAATAAACAAACAGAAAGTTCCTAGTTATGCCTCTCTATAAACTAGCTCGTTGATTAATAAGATGATCAAGGTTTCCTAATCATGGACATTGAATGTTGTTAATAACAAGGTCACAACATTGGTGAATGATGTGATGAACATTCATCCGAAGTATAGCATTACGATAAAATTCATTATGTTTATATTGCTATAACATCATATGAAGTAATCTTTATCCTTAGACCATGAGATCATGTCAATTGCTAACACCAGAAGAATACTTTGATAACATCAAATGTCACACCATAACAGGGTGACTATAAAGATGGGTTTTGGTATTCCGAAGGTGTTATGTTGAGGCTCATGGATCAAGAGTGGAATTTGTCAATCCCGATGACGGATAGATATACTCTAGGCCCTCTCGGTGATATCACATTAAGATAGCTTGCAAGCAAGTGATGTGATCACTAGGATGTTATATCATGGGAACTAGAAAAGAGTGCATGTCGGTAACGAGATCAAACTAAGTATTGAGATACTGATGATCGAATCTCAGACATGTCATATATCACAAGACAAAGGGATTTAGTTACTATCATTAAAGATTTTCTCGATCACAGAAGTCATCGTTGAATGTGTGGGAGTCAGTATGGATCTCCAGGTCCCGCTTCTAATCTGAGAGGGGTCTCGATCATGTCTGCATTATTCACGAACCGTAGGGTGACACACTTAAGGGTTACCAAACACCATTTGGAGAAAATATGTTCTAGACGAAAGAATTGCAAAGCGCTAGAATTATTTCAATGGACACCGAAATTGTTTCGGGTGAAATTGCCGAAATTGGTTCTGCATGTGATATTGAAATGTTGCAGGGGGTTTTATGTGAATGTTTGTTAATTAAAGTAATTAAAACAATTCTGAATAAAATTAATAAAAGAGTTTTATTAAATGAGAGAGCATTAAATTTGGAGAAATTCAATGCATTTAAAGTGGAGACTTTAATAGAGAATGTGAAGGGGCATATTTATGTGGAGGGGTTACCACCACATGAATGATGGAGGTGAAGGGGCACCCCCATGGGGCGCCGGCCATGGGGAGGGGCACCCCCTCCTCCTATAAAATCCCCCCTCTCACTCGTTCTCACTCACAGCTCCTCGTGAATGATCTCTCTTCCCCTCTAGCATTATTCCCCCGTGGTCTCGGATTAGCGAGATACATGTTCCCGGTGGCATTTCATCTGGAAGGAGCTGCTGCTTCCGTTGCATCAATGGAGTGAGGAGGTGGAGGTTGTTCGGTGGCCTGAACGTGTGTGCGAGGACGGATGCGCTGCTGATTTGCGGCGCTAGGACTTACACATGATCTTGAGATTGGCAAGCGTTCGACTACATCATCCACGAGTTCCATCTCATTAACAAAGCTTTGTTGTTCTTTGAGGGTATGTTCTCTATGGATTTATATCCACCCGTTGCTTGTATCTAGTAGATAGATCTTGGCATATAATAGTTTCCATCGTAGGAATTTTTTTGTTTTCTATGCTGCGAACCCAACAGTGGTATCAAAGCCGGATCTATGTGTAGATGCTTTGCATGGGTAGAACACATATGAGTATGTGGGCGTTGATGATCATTTTATTGCATCTTCTATGTATTTTTGATATTGGCGGCCCTGACTAACTTTACATGTCCTCGCACATGAGACCTATTCCATGTTTGACATGCAACTAGTTTTGCATAAGTGGATAGCGGGTGTCTGTCGCTCCTACTATAGTCAATATCTGATTTACAATGAGTTGCTAATAATTTGGTTATCATTGTTGTGGTTCCATGTTCGTAGGTAAGACCGGTTCTAGCTTCGAAAGCCCTAAGCCATGTAAAACTTGCAATAGATAAATTAGAGGCGTCTAGTTTAGATCATTGCTGGGCTAGTGTCATGATATGATAATGTTGTAAGTAGATATATAGTTGATACTCTTACAGCACACCTAACATGTAAGTTCCATAGACCTTGGCCTTACACACAAAGCACTACAAGAAAAGTTGGCTTTTATAACGGACGATTTTCGTGGTTGAAGGCCCGTTTTTTGTGGCCAAAGAGTCTTCCGCGACGGATGGCCTTCGTGGTAAAAGCCTTGTCACAAATGAATTAACCAAGGTTTTTTCGACCGTGGCGGATTGCACCCTTCAGCCACGAAAACTTGTCCCATCGTAGATCTATTCGCCAGCAGCGCTGACTGCTGACGTCATGCAAACTGCCGAGTGGCAGCCGTCATTAGCGGCCGGTTACCACTGTTAACGGTCATAGAAACCGTGGCAGAAGCCAGGCCCAGCCAAGGCTTGCTAAATACTAATTGGGCCGTCCCATCAGGGGAGCCCAATAAGAAGATGGCCATTACTATTTTATCCTGCACTATTTGAATTAGGCCCAAAAATGCGGCCAACAGCGGCCCATGAACTTTCAGGCCCGATTCTGTTTCGGCCTATAGAAGTTCCATGTTGGTCCAACACTGTGCGGCCCATTAGCAGCCTACGCCAAGTCGCTCCTATAAACATAAGGCCTGCGGCCAGCCCATCACTACTATCGCGGCCCATCGTTGACCACCTACTAACGACCCTTCTCTGAGATGGTCCGTTACTGTTCTGGCCTATTACTATTCTAGCCTTTAGCTGTTCAGGCCCACAAAGGTCCATTTACTGTTCTAGCCTGGTAAATTCGTTGGCCTGTTACTACCCTCGTCTGGAAAGTTCTCGGCCTGTACTGTTCAGGCTCGTCACTGTTCTGGCCTTTTACTGTTGCGGTCCTTTACTATTGAGGCCCACTACTATTTTGGCGTGTTACTATTCTGTGATTTTTGCAGTTTCTTGCCTGTTACTGTAATGGGCTGTTTCTGTTCTGGCCTGCTACTTTTACGGCATGTTACTATCACGGCCTGTTACTGCTACAGCCTGTTACTATTACGGCCTATCAGGCCTGTTACTGTTACAACCTGTTACTGTTATGGCCTATTACCACATGCGGGTCGGCCCGTTACGTTTACGGCCTTTTACAGTTTCGTCATTTCTGAAGCCCATGCCAATATCATAAAACGTGTATAATAATCAGCATTTTTACTGTTCATTGTCGGCTGAATACACGACGGGCCAATAACAAAGCACGGTACTGTTCCCTAATTGACCTGCCTAGCATAGTTACCGTAACGACTACCGCAATGTGTGGACGACGTCAACTAAATGCCTACATGTCCTACGTGAGTTATCTAGATATTACATCAGCTGCAAACTTCTTAAAATTATTACATATTATCAACTCAAGGGAATGAAAAATCGGCATTTCAGTTGACAATCAAGTTGATAGCAGAGTCCTCAATTTGCTTTCTCAATCGATCACCTACATCTTCCATTGAGTGTGACAACTACATTGGAGGAGACATGATCTTGCAGCCCCCTCTTTGGTGGGGCTAACAATAATTGCAGTCTAAAACTAAGTAATAACAAGTTAATACATCAAACAAGTCAAGCTACTCATTTGACTGATCTGACAGGAGCTATGAACTAGAGTTTATAACTGGTCAATGGTTCAATTATTGACCAACACTTTAAACTAACATGACAAGCAATCACGCATTAAACAAGTGTGACTACCATGAAACGAGCAATCAAAAAATGTGTGTGTGTGGCTTAGAATTTCGACAGATATAAACTAGCTAGGTCATTTTGAACAAATATATACGGAAGCAGTTCTATACCCTAAAATGCAAAAGACGTTGGGTGACTCGAAATTTGGGCTGAGCCACAAAATGGCATGCAGTTACTGTTATAGCAAAGAATGAACCAGATAGAAATTATAACCGCATCCTACGAGAACCTGTAGAGCAGGAATGCAAACCACGAATGAACTATATATTGTAGAGGATAGTTATGTCATGACTTAGGACGAACTAGACCCAGAACCAGATGTGAGATATAATGACGTCGCTCGTGAACCTGTAGAACATGATAAACAAGCATTAGACAAGTGTGCCTAGAATGAAATGAGCAAAGAAACAAAGTGTTTCTTAGAATTTCAGCAAATATATATGGAAGCAGTGGCATCTCCTGGAATGCATAGAGTCGTTGGGTGACTCAGAATTTGCGGTGAGCTACACAATGGCATGTAGTTACTGTCATAGCTAAAAATCAACCATATAGAAATTATAATGGCATCATAAGAGAAATTCTAGAGCAGGAATGCAAACCACGAGTGAACTACATACTTGAGGACAGTTATGCCGTTGCTCAGGATGAACCAGCACCAGATAAGGAAGTAATGGCATCCCTTGTGAACCTGTAGAATAGGCTATGCAAACCAACATGTTCATTGTTCTATTTTGAGCTCTATGCAAGAAAAAGGAAATAGTTAGTGATGCAGCTTTTGAAGAACCAGATGGCATTATGGCAACAACAAAATTATAATCGAATTAGTACGAAGAGTTTAAACGGCTACTACAAGATAGCAAAATGATGCCAAGGAGGAAATAATAGCAGGAACTGATCTCAAGACGAAACAAATAGATTCAGCAACTGTAGAGCAGAGAATCCACACTAATATTTTCCACTGACTACAAATTTTGCAAGAATTACACGGTAGCAGGAAATTACTGTTGTATGGAGTAGCTAAGAACATGTGCATGACAAAATAACAGACATGTGCATGACTTGAAATTTGTAGAGCAGCGAATGCAAACCAACATGTCTAAGGATCTTGCATGTACTAGCACAAAGAACAGGCGTGCCTAGTGACTTGTATGTACTAGCATGATTACAAAAATGCAGTTCACTACGATAGGCTTGAACCTGCTATACTGCTGACAAAACAAAAACGGGTTGGAGATTTGGTTAACCTTGGTCGGAGAGGTGTCTAAGCATCATCGGCACCATGCGAGTGTCGTCCAGGTCACCGTGGGTGCTGCGATTGCGGTGGCTATTGGCGTCGGGGAAAGCAGATCTTGGGCGGTCAATGCCGGCTTGAACATAGTGGATGAGAGCGTCACTGAGGCAGATCTAGTGTAGTGAATGGCGAAGGCCGTGCAGCTGGTCTGGAGCGGTGGACATGGAACTCTTTGAACTGCCCGGTGGACACCGGTGAAGCGGATCCGACACGGTTGGGTAGCTTTTGGCGGCGAGGAAGCAGAGCTTGGGTGGTCGATGACGCCATCAGCGTAGTGAACGACACCGCAACTCCTAGATCTAGTGGGTGAGCGTCGGTGAAGCGGCTGTGCGGTGGTGCACGAGACCGCATCTCAAGCCGATGCGCACGGTGGTAGTGGAGGGGACAGAGGAGCTTGGGATTTTTGGGAGGGCCGGCAGGAAAAACTTGGGGAATCGGGACCATAGAGGTGAGTAGAAAAAATAATTACGATCGTGCCCCCAAGCTACCGATGTTAGCATGCCCATTTGTCGTCTGAACAATGGGTAGATTTGGAATTTTAAATTCTAAAGTTTTTGAAATGGAAGGGCGCGAAATGCTTCAAGGTCGGTGTGTGTGGTTTTGCCGCTCGATTGAGAATTTGAATTTGGCTAGCGCCCATCTAATAATAATAATAGAAAAATGGTAGTCCCCTGGTCGGTGGGATATTTTGGCTCAAAGTTTTTGAAACGGTGGGGCGGGAAATGCTTCAAGGTAGGTTGGTGATTTTGTTGCTTGATTGAGATTTTGAATTTGGCTAGCCTCCATCTACTAATAGAAAAAAGGCAGTAGACCATATGCTATCTATCCAGGAATTCAAGGCCAAGAGTCACATCAACTGATCATCCATAAACATTTTTTTGCACAGAAACTTGGATACCTTCCATTCACACAGCATAGGCGGTAAATTTTGCCACTTGACTCAAATTTTAAATTTGGCTAGCGTCCATGTAATAATATAAAAATGATACTACCTCGGTGGGTGATTTTGCTTGAAAATGTTTGAAACAGAGGGGTGCGAAATGCTTTGGGGTCGGTGGGTTATTTTCCCGCTCGATTACAATTTTGAATTTGGCTGCCGGCCAAGTTTTTATTACTATAAAAAAAGTTGTGTAGGTCAAACGCCATCTGGTCAGGAATTTAAGGTGAGACTCACATCAACTGATGCCTCCGATTCAAACGGGGTAGGGAGTAGGTTTTGGCGGTCGACAATGATTTTGAATTTAGAGATTGTCCAAAGAATAATTAAAAAAATAGGCCGTTCTCCCTCTATTTCAGGGATCCAAGTTAGGGAGAGTGATTATCTACCACACGTATGAAAATGCAGATCTCCGATACAAGAATGTTTATTTAACATAACAACAAACAAATGTGTGAAGTAGCTCTGATTCAAGCATGTGAAAATGTTGTGCAACCAAGGTCTACTAATTATTTAGGTGTCGGCACAGACTCTTCTACATGAAGCACTAACTAAATGGTAGTACTAATTCAGATCAAATAAAAAGACTGCTGCGAAACAAATACTCCTACTATAGCATACTATCAAAAGACAAACACCAGCTAAAGTATATGTAGAACACATAAAACAAGATTTCATCATGCATACACTACTATATAGAGAAAACCATTTCATAATATAAAACAATGTTTTATCAGACACACATAGGCCCCCAAATTGAACAGACAGCTCAAATATTCCAGCCCATGCCGATGTGACTACAACACAAACAAAGGTGTCGCCATAGTTCCATCAACTACCAAAACAAACAAATATCAGACTGCAGCTCTAAATAACACAACCTGGGCAACCACATGCTTGCCCAAACAAGCCTTGCTTGTTCACCCGAGTGTTATTTTCATCTCCTTGGTGTTGTAGTCTGAATCAACTATGTTGCTGACAGGACTTCCTTTTCGTTTCTTTGATTTAGCACTCTGAATCATGTCAGTTGCTGAAGGAAATGAACAAAATGATCAGAAAAATCATAGGTGTACAAATATGCAAGGCTTTCACATGAATGACTGCACTAACCAGGTATCATAATGTAGGGATGTAAAGTACACCAACATTTACAAGATCTGAACTTCTTAGACTTCATGCTGCTGAGATCTAATTTGAATACTCCCTCCTTTGCCCATATAACCACCATTTCTCTATCCTCAAATGCGCAGAGTAACCTTACTACATCTTCCCACCATATGCCCATGATTTCTCAAGGCCAAGGAGAGTATCCAACTCAACCTTTATATGAGGCACCCAAGCTTCCCATTTTCCTATTGATAATCTTGCACTAGACCACGTGTTTAGAGTGAAGTCTCTTATAACCGCAAGGGCATCATCTCCATTATGCCCCTTAGCGATGACAAAATTGCGTATGGAAATATCATGTGTCTCATGGGGGCACTCAATATAACACCGTTTTGTTGTCATGTTGTTCAAGGAAATTATATATCTAGAGTTCATTGTCGGCCAGTACAAAATGTCCCCTATGAGAGTTGATAGCCTGCAATCAATCTTAGCCAACATCTCAGCAGGTTCAATCTAGTTCTCCCATTTTCCTAACTCTGATGAGTACCTCTGCACTAGTGCTTGGTTACCATTGGTTACTATCCAAACAACCCAGAAATTGCTGCAACAGTGTGAAGACAATTGCCCATGATTTCTCGAACAGAGAATTGTGCCGCTATCATACTCACGTCTCCACCAAATTGGTGGTTCTGGTATCACTGTTTCACTTCGACTGATTGGATCCCAAGCCTTTATCATGTTAGACCCTTGAGGATAATGAAGTAGCACCCTACCATTGCGACATCCGAGTACATATGGTTTGTAGGCTTTATGTACTTCCACCAGCGTGTTTAGCTTCTGGAAGATGGATTGGTCGATATTATGATCTGTTAAGAATCGAGCGTCCTCGGAGCTGTTGGTGAAAAACCCAAGTAACGGCATTCCTCTATTGTGTGACAGGGTTAGCCTTTTGAAATTGTTGCTTCCCATGAAGTCCATCCAACATTTTTGGGCGAGATGCCCTCAGTATGCAGTGTGGGTGCGGAGGAAGCCTGACAAGAATCTGACCAAATACATTGCCTGGAAAGTTGTTGATTGTTGCATATGTTCTTCCACCAAAGCTGGTAGGATGATGCAAATAGCACAAGTGCATCATCAGAATTAAGTAAACAACACAATGCACAATGCACAACCCTAAAAAAGAATTAAGTAAACACCACAATGCGTCTTACAATTTGATAGGAAAATTTATCATCGAAATTTCCTAAACTGCACGCATCTGAAAAACTACCTAAAAAGCAGAGTCTGTCAACAAAATAACCTAAACAGCACAAGGAATCAACCAGAGTAGTATGAAAGCACTGCAAAATTCTTCAACATGTTGGAAATGGGCAAAGGGAATGGAGAACTTTTTTAGGTCACCGAGGAGGACAGAAAGGCCCCCACCTGAATTTTCTGGTTTTATCATAAAGAAGGGGAGAAAAATAGACACAGCTTTAGTGACTTGGTGAACCCAAGTCTCACAGTGATTTGCCCCAGGATCCACCTTCCATCTTAGATCAAACGTATGACAGTAGCTTAGATTTTGAACTAAAAAGTAAAACTATTCAAAAAAATTGACAAAAAATTAGTAAATCATAGGTGCCTAGGTTTGAATCCTGTGAAAGTTTCACCCAATTCAGATCACTAGTTTGTGATTAAATAGATTTTTATGTTCCCAGTACTACTAGTTTAAACTAATATCCACTGCATCCAGAAAAAACCCCGGAGCAGAATACACAAAAGAGGAAGGAAGTCAGGGAGACAAAATCTAACACATAACTTACAATGGGGTCGACAAGTTCTGAGCAGATGGAGTAGGCGTCGCTGACGATTGACGAGCCACAACCATTGATGCTGAAGAAGCACGACCACGAGCTGACACATTCCTAGCATCCCACGCAGCCGTCACTTTGGCAGCGGCAACCAACATAGCCGAATTTGATCCAGTAGCAGCCGACGAGGATTTTGACTATGCCTCCACCGCTTTCCAAGCATCACTCAACACTTCCCAAGACTCCGATGCGATACAAGCATCGGCCTCCGCATCCGCTTCACATGTATTCGCTGGTGCTACTTCAGCATCCACCTCTTCTTTACAAGTATCCACCGACGTAGAAAATGCATCCGCCAACACCGATTCCACTTCCTATAAACACCACCAGCTTATTTAGCTCGCAATGCCCAAAAAATAAATGCATTCTATCCTTTAGAAAGCCCGTAATGGATGGAGGTTTGTGACGTACATATCAGCGAACAGCGGTGCGGTGGTGTTCAATGGTGGAGCGGCGGGGACGGTCCGGGCGAGGGAGGGCAGCTAGGCAGAGAAGATGACGATGGGGTTGAGGGGCACGCGACTGAGCTTCCTCGAACTCAAAACTAACTTTCGCCCCACTATATTTTTTTTGTGAACCCCGCCTTTTTTAGGGGAAACCCCCACTGTATTAATAGTAGCAACCACACGACTGATACAAGTTTGTGGACTTGCATTGCTCAGTTTTCCAATTAAAAACATCAAGTTTGTGCACTTATTCGTGTAATACAATGAATTGCTGGGTAAAATATTCCAGGTGGTAGAACCTTGCCCTTTCTAAGACATCAAGATCTAGAGTTCAAACATCGACCTGAAATTCTACAATCTACAACTACAAGTTTTGGTTTACTACCAGAAACATGCTAACAAATCACTCGCAACTAGCATTAACATCATCATTAATAGATCTTAGAAGGAAAAAAATTGAAAGATAAAAAACCACCGCAAGTTCGAATAAGATGACTGTTGTTGCCAAATATAATCACATAAGCCAGGTCCAATTTATATGTCATAATAGTAAATATATAGATTCGTGGACACCACACACTAGCAGTGTTAGGGATATACTTTCCGAGTATCCTCACAGTTCCTCACTTACCAAGGTAGCCCACTTCAGGTTAGAGCTTTGCTTCATGGGCGGCCCAGTCAGGGAGAAGAGACGGAGTCCAGTCCGGCTACAGGAAGGCCCAGAAGACTTACCGACATAGGCCCATAGTGTTACTTGTAGTTCAAGATGTACTCTGTAACCGACTCTTAGTCGTAGCCGGATAGATCTCTCCTGTAAACCCTAGGCCGGATATCTATATAAGTCGTTCTAGGGAGAGCCTTTAGGACACCCTCACAATAGTCCACGATCTCAACTCGCACAGGCGAAACCCTTGTAACCCATATTCCGGCTCTGCCGTATTACTGGATTCCTAGCAGGAGTAGGATCCGTCCAAAGCCAGCGGATTCGAACCTGGGTAAGCTTGTGTGCTCACCATCCCGGAACACCGTACGTCTCACACCCCTCTCTTCCACATGCCCCGAGGACCCCCTCATGGCGTACTTGTCATCAATCTGACGACAGCTAGCGCCCACCATGGGGCAAGTGAGCTTCGGATCTGCGTTCCGAGCGGAATCTGCAAGAATCGGAATCGGCAAGACTGTCATTACCGGTCACATCCTCTACACCAGCGACGTCCCTCTCATCGTTCTCGACGAGACCTGGATTCCGGCTAGGGAGGCCGTGACTACCTACACCATTATGTCTTTCGGTGAAATCGATGTATACATCGGATTCGCTGAACCTGCCCCACCCACTCCAGCGGTGATGATAGAGGCAGAAGAAATTTCTAGGTCCCCTTTGTCTGTGGAGGCGGCAAAGTTCTAGATCTCAGAAAACACTAATCCCACCCGGCCCGCACCAGTTGAGGAGATAGTGGAGAAATCCGAGCCTAAAACAGACCTGGCGGTTCAAGTCGAATCTAGAGTGGATCTCCCTTGCGAGGCCGAATCCTAGATCGACCCACCCGCTGAAGTCGAAATCCAGGAGGATCATAGCAACAACCTTGGTTCCGGCCCTGCCAACGCTGGAACAGATCAACCGTTCCTGAGGCATACATTGAGGCGTATGATAATGCAAGATGCAAGCGTGGATGAGGTTCTCAAGGTTATCAGGATCTTCGAGGAAGCCCACGAGGAAAGCCACAACTACCTCAAGACTCACACGTCACACTTTGTCGGATACTTTGGATCCGGATCTGGCTCTGCCAATGCTGGAGAAAACACCGACTCAGTGCTAGAGGCGATCGGAACAAACACCGACTTACCCGCATCCTCGGATGACTTGATGACGTCGGCAGATTTCCGAAAGTTCTCCGCGAAATATGAAGAGGAGTATAACTCCAAAGCTGCAGAGGAAGGAGAAGCCATGGATGAAGGATCCAGAGAAAACTCTCCCAAAGCATAGGATGACATGGATATCAGAGATAATCCCGAGGTCCAGAAGTCCGAAAGTACCGATCAGAGCCTAACTCCGGGAAACGGACCCAAAGCCGTCTTTGCTACCGGTGCTGCCAAGAAGGCAAAGAAGAAGAACAATAAGAACAAGACCCTGGCAAAAGATCCTCTAGCGGAGGAAGTGATTGCCGAGGAATACGAGGAAGACTCGGATGGAGCATTGATCCCAGAAGATCCCAAAGAAGAGTCGGTGGATGGACACGTGATCACCGAAGGTGCGCGTAAACTCATCGATGCTGCATTAACCACACCTATTCCTATAGCAGCAAAACTTACTGCTGAAGAGCTGGACGAAAGGGGCCAGGCCCTAGAAGCGCGTCGCCAAGTACTCCTCGATGAAGCCAAAAACATTGAGAAAGAAAAGAAACGCATGGCAACTGTGGAGAAGTACAACTCTCGGCAGCATCAGAAGACTTAGAAACGTCATACTCATGACGACCAATTCCCGCAGATTCACAAAGTCCTCTTTGGAGGAGACCATGGGATGCCTCGACGCGACAACAAGGGAGACTGGGTGTATCCAACACCAGTGCAAAAAACCGTTGCGGCTCGAGAAATCCTATCAAGTAATCTAGGCTAAGAGCAGATTCGATTGGGCATTAAGCTACTCAACAAGGGTCTAGAGCAGCAGAAGGCCACCCGGTCTGGAAGCGGAAAACTGGTCTCCCAATCTGACCAATGCCGCACGGATCTGGCCTGGAATGACGTAAGTCCCCAACTTGTTCCGGAACAGCATCACCGTTCTGACCATCGGAAAGACAACTACTCAAGAACCGGATCTTCAGGACAACACCACAAAGCTGCACGATACTGGCGCAACGTTGCCCCAGCTGCGGAGCAAGAGGCAATCGTTGCACTAAATCCGAAGAATCCTCCCCGGCGAGAGTCGAACGATCGCAGGGAAGAATATAAAGAAAAACGTCGGGAGGAGGATCGTCAAAGAATGCCACCTCTGTAACTACCTCAGTGAATTACGCTCTTAGTTACAAGCCTGGATGAGCGGAAATGGTTAAAATAGTACGGTGGGGCCAAATGCCACTCACAGGTAGACCTTTCGGCCGTCCTAACCATTTCCAAACATCGGGACAAGAACGAGCGGCGTAATCGGCAGGCGAAGGGATCAACTACATACACAAATGAGTATGTATGCAAGCCACCATACAACAGTCCTCAGAGCCATTCCATCTAGAAGAAATAGAAATATTGCAACGCCATACGGCAAGATCCAAATATCCTAGATAGCTATAATAGTTTAGGATATCTCCTCATACATCAAACATCAGAGTATCAGGCGGAAGCGGAAAACAAGATCCGAGTACGGATAAGAAGCAAATTGGCATAAGATGCCCCATAAATAAACACATCCCGCCCACAGATCTCACGGATCCCCGTTCCCGGAATCTCTACACCGAGTGATCGTTGCCAACATCGTCCGTCTCCTCCACCCAGTATCCATCTTGCGGGTTTACCTGTTCATCTGAATCAAACAATTTATCGTGTGAGACCCTAGGGGTACTCAGCAAGTCTTTATGCCTCTAAAGGGGACACAACCTGGGGTGACGCAATTGCAGCAAAAGATAATACCTAACAATTCTAGGGATACTCGCTAACCATCCGCCTAACCACAGATAGACGGATGTCCGTGAATTAATAACAACAGTTATAACGGTAATATTAACAGATCCATCCTCCTCCTCACTTACCAACGAGGAAGCGGACGAACATCCCCCCATCCGTTGGCAGTTTTATTATCCATTCCATGAGTGTTGCACTATTTACTAGTTAGGTACTTAGTCAAATTAAAAGCGGTACTTTAGTTATACTTGTCTATGATCGAGAAACTGTGCTCCAAGTCGTCCATAACCGCGGACACGGCTTTCAGAAAGTTTTACCCTGCAGGGGTGCACAAATAGCAACACACACTCGATCAACCTCGGAAAAACCAAATCAAAACCCAACGAGGCATTCACGACAAAGCGATCACAGGATTCAGAAACATTTCAGGGGGCCACCCCACCAAGCTACCCGCAACGAAGTTGGCCGGCTCCGAAACGGACCCAGGGTTTGCGTCAGTGGCTGTAAACGACTGGGAACCCGAAAGTGTGACTGGGCTTGTCGATACCGCGAAAACACTCCGCATCCAAAACAGTACAGGTGCTCCTCGCACAATCTTAAATAAAGCAGTAAAGCATGGCATAAGTACATGATAGTAATAAAGCCCCAAACTACTTTGTGGCCCCAAGAAATAAGAATGAATCAAGCTCCGGCTCAGGGGGGTTCATAAGCCTCCCGGATGTGGATAGCGCGAATATTCAAGGAACAGGAATCAAGTACTCAGGGTCCTACGGGACACAAGTGAGCATGAAAAACCAAATAGCAGATATTGCTCACCGGTGCCACTTTCATTAGTTATCCCATTACTACTCAGGTTAAGTTGTTTAGGTACCTCGTTATCCATCAGACACTCACATACCCTACACATTCTGTTCTACGACCCGCATGGCTCAAACAACTCCTGTAGTAATGGCTCATGGGATGGAGGAACAAGCTTTGTTGGGGTTTAAAAGTAAAGGCTATGCAGTACTTGGGATTCAGATTAATGCAATCGCGACTCAATGATGCAAAAATAAGTTAGAGGCAATAGGTACTATATGTATGCAAGCATGTGGTAGTGCTTGCCTGGCAGCTCAGTTGAAGCGAGAGAAGGATCTGGGTAGTGCTCCTGGGTTTCTTGATATATCCCCTGCTCAGCGTCTATTCGAAGAAGAACCAAACAAACAAGGGCCAACATAAATAGAGTGAACAAGCATATGAATTAAAATGCGACAAGCAAACAATCATGCCATGATGAATGATGCACAATTTGCATGGCAATAATGTAGCATGGCATGGGTGAGGTGTGGGATACAAGAATAAGGCATTTTATGGAGTTTTAGTCACCTTTTATCCTCAAATAAGTTGCTGTAATCTTTATATTTATATGATGCATGCTGCAATTCAGAACATGGAATGCATAGATAGAACGGGCTCGTCGCGCTGATCGATTTAGACATATTATTTGTCAAATTCGGAGTTATAAAACAAAAGTTATTAATTAATTAAGAAAAAAGGCATTTTATTGTAATTCTAATCAACTCGAAATTTAAAGTGTTCAAAATATATTTTGAAGGGCATATTTGAAATCCTCATATTTTTCTGATTCAAAAACATATATCATTTGTATCATATGGATTTATATTTGAAAATTTATTTAAAAACAGATTTGAATTTGAATATAAACAATTTTGAATTTGGTTTTGTTTAAACAGATAACCAGGGAACGTTTTATACCCAGCCTCAGCTAGCCCCTGTCACTGACGGTGGGGCCGCGCTGAGTTGGCTGAAACCAACACGCGGCAGACTTTTCTCACCGCGACCACAGCGAGCCACAGTGGTTGACAAGTGGGCCTTGCCTTGATCGGCCCCACAAGCCAGCGGTTGAAGGAGCAGGTGCCACCTGGCGCGGCCGAGGACTGCGGGTTTAGACGCGGAAAGAAGGGGTGCCTAAACGTAAAACTGCCACAGTCGATGACAGGCGGGCCCGGACTGGACTGCGGGTTGCGAAAACAAAAGGTTGGGGGGGGGGGGTTAACTGGAAAACGACCCCTCGCTACTGTTTTTCTTCCTGCGTGTTACTGGCGGATCTGACGCCGGTACGCAGAGCGCGGCGGAGACTCGAACGCGCGACCTGGCGCGGGCGTGCGGTGGCGGCTACCGATGCGGCGGCCGGGGGTTGTTGCTGGGTAACCGCTGCGCGGCTAGAAGAGGCTACCGATGGTGGGACGGCGGCAGCGACATCACGCACATAGAGTGCCCGACAGAATGATCTGCTTCTCTAGGAAGAGATGAAGAGTGAGAGGATGTCAGAGGGGGTCAGAGGCTCACCGCAGGGCTCTCGGTGGTGGTGGATCAGGCAGGCGTGCAGCGGATCAGCGGTGGAGCTGGAGGACAGCGAGCTAGGGTTTCGCTCGGGCGATGACGGTGTGCAGCGGTCTGGGGCTCCTCCTCCTCGCTGGCGGGCGCGGGGCGAAGCAGAGAGACGTCCTCGATCCCCTCGGCCTCTTCCACGACGAGCTTGATGGCCGGAACGACGAAGGCGACGATGTGCTGGCGGCGGCGGCGTCGGCTGCTGGTGGGCGTCAGTGCAGAAGAAGGGGAGGAAGGCAGGGCGCTGGGCGGATCTGAGAGAGGCAGAGGAGCCGTGGGGCGGAGGGTAAAGCGAGGGAGAGGGAGGAGGTGCCGTGCGGGAGTGGGTAGATAAAGTGGCTTCGGCCGCTTCCCTCCTTCTCCTCGATCACGTGCTCGGCTGGCAGATAGGCATGATGGGGAAGGGTGGTGGAGGCTGTCAGGTGGACCAAGGGACCGGTGGGGTCGGTGGAGCCGGCTGGCAGCGGGAGAGAGAGATCAGAGAGGGGAGGGGCTCGGGTGCACTTGGGTTAGGGTTAGAAAAGGAAGTGGCTCGGTTAGGGTTTAGGAGAAGGGGTGGGGTGAGGTAGATGGTTACTAGGTGGGCCTGCTGGCAGGGAGAGGGAACACCTCGGCCAAGAAGAGAGGAGAGGGTGAGGTGAGGTAGGTTTAGGGTTTAGAGAAAGAAAAGAGAGAGAGACTAGGTGAGAGAGGGCTTTGGTATGCATGATCAAGAGGGAGAAAAGATGGGCATGGGGATGGTCTTGCATGGCACTACCCAAGAGAGGTGGATGAGGTTGATGGCACAAGGCAAGAAACAAAGCAAGGTAGAAAGGATTGAGAGAAAGAGAGAGATGAGAAGATGATCCACTCAAAAACAAATAAAACCAAAGGAGGACAAAAGATGGTGATGGTTGCATGGCCCATGCAAGATAATAAATGCCATGTATTATCCTTGTGAAAACAATAATGATGATATGGCATTATTCTTATGCATTCCCAATGAGTGGAATAAAGCCAAGCAAAAGAATTTATAGGATTAGATCCACCCCACCCACATGAGCTAGAGAATAAATTCAAAAGAAAGAACTACAAGCTCATGGTTTAATGGGATGGTGGAATTATAAGGTGGTGACAAAGAGAGGTGGGGGAATTGGAATAAAAGATATGCCCCCAACTCAACTTGGGCATTTGAACAATATATCAATAACCAAATACAATATCAAGAGGCAAATACAATTAATAATGCATATGAGAGAAGAACCAAATCAAAAGGGTTTTATATGATGCTCAAATGCACGGTGGCATGATGACATGAGCATGATATCATTATGATGCAACAATTATATATAGGAAGTAGCCATTATATAGACTAGGCTAGTAGCATTGCAATTGTTAGACAATCGGGATGCTACAACCTCCTAGACACACAAGCCGTCCGACTGATGGATAAAGGAACGACGGACACCGTGCTGAGTCAAGCTGGCAGGGGGCTCGTCGTAACGAAGATCCTCCCTGGAACCGGAATAACGATGCTCCGGACGGAGGCCGACGATTAGCCAGAAACTATCCAGCTGCTCCACCCTCTCCACCAAGTAGCCATCACAACGGCTCCCAAGGAGGCCAAGGAGGGCGTCGTGGTGGAGGAGGTGGTGGCAGAAGACGAAGTCCGGCTCCAAGGCACCGCAACCCCAAGTGACACAAGGCACATGATCAACTCCAACATAGAGGCACGGCGCTACGAAAACGATGATATATACGTGGGCCCAAAGTGATTCAGACCAAAATTCCCGGAAGGATTTGCTATCTCAAGTCACATTCAAGCCTACGACGGTACAGCTCGGCCAGATACTTGGCTCCAGGATTTTTTCCAGGCTTGCTGTATCGCCAAAGGCGGAAACAGCCTGGTCGCGACCCGATATCTCCCACTCATGTTGCGGAAGACGGCACAATCATGTCTCAATGAACTTCCAGAGAACACCATCCACAACTGGTATGACATGCAAAATGCGTTCTTTCGGAATTTAGAAGGCACATATTGGAGGCCCTGTACGGTAGGAGACCTACAACGTTGCACCCAGAAAGCCGGAGAAACTTGCTGGGATTATCTCGGATGATGGATTGACACCAAGAACTCCTGTGAAGGAGTAAATGACCAAACTGTGATTGAAGCTTCCATTGTAGGACTCCCAATTGGTTTACTACGTCATCGCTTGAAGTGTGACAAGGTCACTGATTTGGGAGAAATGATAGAAACAACGAGCAAGTATGCAGATGCTGACGAAGATGCAGAGGGATTACTTAACGCCCTAGCTGTGCCCAAAACAACCAAAGTAGCAAGCTCAGAAGCGCAAGAACACCTCGGAAGAAAAGCCCAACACGGAAACGGCAGTGGTCACTGCTACTTTCGGGTCTAGAGGACGAGGAGGGCGCGGCGGTGGCCATGGACGTGGTCGCGGGACATCAAGAGTCTAGGGTAGAGGAGACCAACAACCCATCAAAACCTACTCCTGGGCCGACATTGCCAACAACCCATGTGTGCATCACTTAGATGCCAATGGGGGCTCGTCCTACACAAACGCCGAGTGTTGTTTCAATGATGACATCAAGAAAGACGACACCGCTGGCTACAGGGCTAAGCGGAAGAACGGAAAGAAGAATCCCGAAAAAGATAAAGAGACCAAGGATGATTCCGACATGGAGGAAGCTGATGCTTCAAATCCCAAGACGGAAGGGAAAAAGAATTTCCCGAGAAAGAAAGACACTTACGTCACCTTCCTCGGATCTCAACCAGCTAAGGTCAAGAAAGCAGTTGTACATGAGCTCAACGCAATAGTTCCGGCTGTCCCTCAGTTCCTGGACTGGTCGGAAGTGGTAATCACCTTTGACCATGCTGATCATCCGCCTAAGTTGCACAGGCGAGGAAAGTACGCCTTAGTCGTCAATCCACTTATTGATGGCTATGGTTTCTCCAAGACTCTCATGGACGGTGGTAGCAGCATCAACATTCTGTATGTCAAAACACTATGCCGGATGAAGATCTCGGAGATCCAGCTGAACTACAACTCTATGATTTTTCACGGAGTTGTCCCAGGAAGACAAGCAAATTCCCTAGGAGAAATCACTTTGGATATTACCTTTGGAACTCCAAAGAACTACCGGACGGAAGCACTTTCCTTCGAAGTGGTCCCGTTCAAGAGCGCGTACCATGCTATATTCGGACGTCTGGCTTACTGGGATTTTATGGCTCGTCCGTGCTACATTTACAATATGATGAAAATTCCAGGTCCCAACAGCGTGATCACCATCAGGGGAGACCCGAAGAAAGCGCGAGAATGCGAGGATGGAAATGCCGCCTTTGCTGAAGTCGTGCTGCACGCCCAGGAGTACCAGGAGATCAAGAAGACCATAGATCCATCCGAGATGCCCGCAACGAAGAAGGAGGTGACAAAGCCGAATCCGGAGTTCAAGGCATCAAAAGAGACGAAGAAGACACTGTTGAAGGATGATGACCCCTCCAAGGTGACCCAGATAGGCGTAGGCCTAGATAGTGCATAGGAAAGTGCGCTCGTCAAGTTCCTCCAAGCAAATCAAGATATCTTTGCATGGCAGCCATCTGACATGACCGGAGTACCTAGGGAACTTGCCAAGCACTCTTTAAATGTACACCCAAACAATAAACCCGTCAAACAGTCCCTACGATGTTTTGGCGATGAAAAGCGTAAGGCAATAGCTAAGGAACTAGCACGGCTCGAGTTAGTCGGATTCATAGAAGAGGTCATCCACACTGAGTGGTTGGCCAATCCTGTAATGGTCCTTAAAAAGGACACCACTGATTTAAGGATGTGTGTTGATTATACTGCCTTGAACAAGGCTTTCCCCAAAGATCCGTTTGCTCTGCCTAGGATTGATCAAGGTATCGATTCTACGGCAGGCTCGGAACTCCTATGTTTTCTCGATGCATATTCCGGTTATCACCAAATCTGGATGAACGAATCTGACAAAGTCAAAACTTCATTCATATCCCCCTTGGAACCTTCTATTTTGTTACGATGCCCTTTGGGATGAAGAACGCAGGAGCTACGTACCAACGCACAATGTAGCGTTGCCTCCACGATCAAATTAGACGCAATGTACATGCATATGTAGATGATATTGCAGTGATGTCCAAAAAGAAGGAAACCCTGATTCCCGACTTGGAGGAAACATTTGCCAATCTACGAAAATACAACATAATGCTTAACCTGAAGAAATGCTTCTTTGGAATCCCAATCGGAAAATTGTTAGGTTTTATCGTGTCTCAAAGAGGCATAGAGGTAAACCAAGACAAAATCAAGGCTATACTCAATATTTCCAGGCTGACTCGCCTAAAGGACGTACAAAGACTAACTGGTTGCATTACCGCAGTCAGTCGGTTTGTAAGCCAGCTCGGTGAGAGAGCCGCACCACTATACAAGCTCCTGAAAAAGACCAAGAATTTCGTTTGGACCAACGAAGCTGAAGCTGCACTCCAATACCTGAAAGCAGTACTCTCATCTGCTCCCATCCTTGCAGCCCTAGAACCACAGGAACCAATGTTGCTCTATCTTGCTACGACAAACAAAGTCGTCAGTATCGTCATGGTGGTGGAGAGACCGGAGGAAAATTAGGAACACTTGGTGCAGCATCCGACTTACTATCTTAGCGAGGTCTTAATGGAATCAAAACAGTGGTATCCACATTATCAAAAGATGGCTTACGGTGTGTTCTTAGCATCTCGTAAGTTATGACATTATTTTCAGGAACATCCAATTACCGTGGTGAGCACAACTGCCATGAGAGATATAATCAACAATAGTGACGCCACAGGACGCGTCGCAAAATGGGGCATAGAGCTCTCAGCTTTCGATATTGAGTACAAACCTCCTACAGCAATCAAATCCCAAATCCTCGCTGACTTTGTCGCTGATTGGACAGAGACAACGGAGAGTATGACTGTGGCACCCTGCTAAAACCACTACTAGAAAATCGCAGTGTTTTTGCGCATTGCATCATCATGACCGCATGCTCATGTCATCATGCCACATTGCATTTGAGCATCATCATTATCAACATGCATAGGTTTGCCTAAAACCATTTTTCAAAAGGCCTATTTTATTTTCTACAATTGGTCTCCTCTCCTTTTGTTTCAAATCAAAACCCCGGGTCTACCTGGATATTTTATTTGTCTAAAAACTAATTATAGTAGTCTTACAAATGAATAAATAAAATTTATATTTTTTTTGGAGGCAGCTAGCCAGGCCCAAAACCCCAGCCGGCCACCTCCTTCCTAACCCTAAACCAGACCCTACCCTAGCCATCCCTCGCCGCGCCGCCAACCACAGCAAGCAGCAACACACACACCTACCCCACACCGACCCGGTCAACACCCCACCCTGATGCCAGCCACATCCGGCCAGACCCTGTCGCCACCACCCTAGCTGCGTGCAACACGCAAACGCACGCACACACAGACACGCCTCGCTCGCTCCCTCACCCCGACCTGGCCCCACTCCCCCGCTACCGACACACAACCACCACCTCGACCCTACCCTCGCGCCCCCGCTCGATCCCCGCACTGACAGCCGCCCTCACCTACCCCTCTCTCCCCCGATGCCTCCTTCCTCATCCCCGTCCGGCGCCGCCCACCCCTTCTCGGCCTCCTTTCCCCTGCTGTTCCCCCACAGCCACCGCCGCCGTGGGTGACCTCTGTCCCCTTCCGCGTCCACCATCGCCAGCGAACCGTCGCCCTGAGGCCACCCGTCCCCGGCCGCGCCGACCCCGCCTTTGGCCGGAGCCCCGCTTCTTCGCTGTTCGACGACCTCGTGCGGCCCATGTCGCCGGCCCGCCCTCTTCTCCGATCGTCCGAGCCCCTCTCCGGCGCCCTTCCTCGAGCCCACCGACCCCACCGCACGAGGCACCGCCGCCAGGAGGTTACCCCCGACGGTCCTCCCTCTCTGTCGCCGCGTGGCTCCACGTCCGGCCTTGCTCGTCCTCACCCCTCTGTGTCAAGCACCGCCGCCCCGGACTCCTTCGCCTTGCCGCACATCTGCGCGTCGCCGCTTCTCGCCTCTGCTCCTTCCCACCATCGCGGCCTCGAGCCCGCGACCGCCTCGCCATCTCCTCCTGTAGGCGCTCGCCTCTCCCCGCCGGCCTGCGCCTCACGTGCCCTCGCTGTTCTGGCCTCCCTCTGTCCCGGCCTCGTCAACGAGCCCTCAGCCCTGACCTCAAAGGAGCTCGCCGCGTTGGTTATTTTTGTCTGCAGTCAAGTGGTACGTGGTGGCAGTTGTGTGGTGTGGTGTTTGATGACTAATGACCAAGTTCTCCAACACGTATCTAACCGCTACCCCAAGATCTCCTACATGGGAACCCTGAGGCCCCGTACCCGAAGATCGTCGACATGCAGCGCCAAGATCGTCTCTCGGACGCCAAGTCCTTTGGCCCAGGAAAACCGACGACCCGACCCAAGATCCGAAGACCAAACCCTGGCGCGCCAAGTTCTTCGACCCGGAGGACCGATCCATCGGAACACCAAGACCTCCTTCCGAACCTGAGTTCTTCGTCACAGGCGTCAAGATCTCCTACACGAATCCGAAGACCACCGGTACCCGATCCATTCGAGTTCGCCATCGACATCAAGATCAACCGTGTGGAACCCAAGTTCCCCGTCCCGACACGACAAGTCCTCCATCGCATCCGAACCTCGCCGATCTCTGTCAAACCCTGAGACCTAGACCCGAACCCCCGGAACCCAAGATCTCCCGAACCCAGATGTGTGACCCTAAGCCTCTATTTTTATAATATGACATTATCAACTGTCGCATATTAAATTGTTCATGCATGCATACCTGTCTGTGGGTTTGGGGGCATTATAGTCGATTCACCTAAATTAAATATGGAGTCCATCTGCGGGATATCTTCATCTTATTCCGGACTCCATTTAAATTTGTGTAGAGAACCGATGCCATGTTTTGCCTTGTTAATACATCATTTAATTTGCGGGGTAGTTAAACAACATGAACCTTATATTTAATTGACGGGACCCCAGTTCCGCTTAATATTGTCTATTTGCACCGCATCTTTGCCATGACATGCATCATATCATGAACATGCCCGATCTTCTGCCGTAGTATTAAATAGTGCATTCGGTGTCTCTTTTAGTGCTTTGCTTCTTCGCGGATTAGGCCGATGAGTTGATGCGAGTATCGGCAAGTCCTTTGGATAATGTACCTTCGGCCGTGTTTCCCAGACGAGCAATCTCCCCCTTTCTACCTATTTTGCTTTTATAGTCTTTACTTCCTCATGTTGCTCTATTGCTATCCGTGTTATGATGCTTTAGTTTCCGTGCACCATTTATATTCCTTGCAGCCTCTATATTGCCTTGGACACATCCTATTGCCTGTTGGTTGATAGACAGTCGGCCTTGCGAGTCGTAGTTGCATTGCTCAGGTGCTGCTTCGCGTCGTGTCGTTCCGCCGTTGATAGAAGGTTGGCACATGCTTAATGGTGGAGATGATCATGGCTTACATTATAACTAGTTAATTAAAATGCTGGAAATAGATATAATGCAGAGGCACCGGTGGGTAATAGTCAATATTTGGTTTTTAACCGCCCACTTGTGTCCACCTAGGACCCGAGTTCTTGACACCTGTTCCGAGATCGAGCGCGCTAACCACATGTGGGTGTGTAGGCACCCCATCGGCTTACTACCTAATTTCAAAGTACTGTGCTGGGGGCCACAAAGTAGTTTGGGGCTTTATTATTATCCTGTACTTATGCCATGCTTTACTGCTTTAATTATGATTGTGCGTGGAGCACCTGTACTGTTTAGGAACAAATGTGGAATGTTTTCGCGGTATCGACAAGCCCAGTCACACTTTCGGGTTCCCAGTCGTTTACAGCCATTGACACAAACCTTGGGTCTGTCCCGGAGCCGGCCGACTTCATTGCGGGTAGCTTAGTGGGGTGGCCCCCATGTACTTACTTTGGGTCTGGGAAACGTCGTGTCCGAGGCCCCGTCGCATACCGTTGGGTGTATGTTCAGGATCTTGCTCATATTCGGATTTGACAACAAGGGTTGAAGTGCGTGTGGATACTTTGGTGCACCCCTGCAGGGTTAAATCTTTTTGAAAAGCCGTGTCCGCGGTTATGGACGACTTGGAGCACAATTTCTCGATCATAGACAACTATAACTAAAGAATTGTTGTTATAATTTGACTTGTATCTGATATGACTAGTAAGTTGGACAACCACCATGGAATGAATGAATAAAACTGCCAACCGTGTGAGTTCCTCGGTTTGACTTCCTCGTTTGGTCTCGAGGGGGAAAATGCCAGGATGGGTATGTTTGGTGTTAGTATCGGGTTGGATCCGAATAAGTCTTTCTTACCCCTCTCTAATAGCCGACAGATGTATCGAGTCTCTATAGGTTGTTTAGTGCATGCTGTGCTACCGCTTCAGTCCACCATACCTATGTAGGCGAGAGCCGCCGAATTCTAGCCTCACCGTGTACTAGCCTCAGTACTGACGCTCCTCTTTTTCCTTTGCCCTTTGTCGGCACCCCTTTTGTTTTAGCAGGTTTGAGATCGACGTCGTTAGCAGGGTTACCCTTCCGGCTTGGCCTGGGCAGGGTTATGGATGCCATTGGTTATTCTTCAGAGCTCTTAGCCCCATTTGCATCTTGTCCGTAGTCGGACGCTCTATCGTTTTCAAGGTGATTTGGATCTTTGTATTGTATATCTGTATTCTTGACTCATGGAGTCGTTGTTGTATATATATGTTCTGTGGGTTCCATCGTGGACTACTGTGTAATGTTATTACTTTGTTTTCCACCCGCACGCAAGTGCCTGGTGGGCATCTTTGAATCGTTCCTATGCGGGTTTGGCGGAAATCGCTAAAACTTGCATAGGGCCGATTTGAGGGTGTTACAATGACCCTGCCAGAGTCAGAACTGGACCTTGCATTTTGACGGGTCTAAAGCGCTCGGGGGCTGGCGTGGTGCTCAAGTCACCCCAAGGTGATAAACTTTTCTATGTATTGCAGATACACATCACAGCGACGAACAACATTGCCGAATATGAAGCACTACTGCATGGAATCCGGATTGCTAAGGAAATCGTCATCCGACGTTTAATGTTTTATGGAGATTCAGATCTTGTTGCTCAACAAGTGTCGTATGTCTGTAAGGCAAACGAGCACATGGAGGCATATAGGGATGTCGTGGATGAATTATCTAAATTATTTGAAGGGTTTGAAGTTCAACACATCCCTCGAACAGAAAATGAGGAAGCATATGCACTACCTCGAATAGGCTCTGCCCGGAAAAAGGTCCCTAATGGCGCTTTTCTAGAGCACCTCAAAGTTCCCTCTATAAAGGGAGTGGATGAGGAATATCCGACCAAATCCGACTCACCTTTAGTAGCAGTTCTGGCTATGATTCCTAGCTGGACTCAACCCTATCTTGATTTCTTGATAGACGGAAAATTACCCGAAGACGAAGTTCTAAGCCGGCAGATCGTCCGACGAGCAAAAGCCTATACTATAATTAGTGGTGAGCTCTATAAGTGGAGTGCATGTAGGGTCTTTCAGCGCTGTGTATCTCCGGAAGAAGGAGTGGAAATCTTACGAGAGATCCATGAAGGCGAGTGTGGACACCACGCCGCAGCCAAATCTTTAGTGGCAAAAGCTTTCCAACATGGTTTTTTCTGGCTTACAACCAAGGTAGATGCCGAACGGCTGGTCAAGACGTGGAAGGGCTACCAAAAGTACGCCAAACAAGCTCACGTTCCGGCTGATCAGCTGCGAACAATACCTATAACATGGCCTTTCGCGGTCTGGGGGCTTGATATGGTAGGACCGTTTAAACGGGCTCCAAGTGGATTTACACACCTCTTATTGATGGTGGATAAGTTCACCAAATGGATTGAGGCTAAACCCGTCACTAGTTGTGATGGAGCAATAGCCAAAAGATTTGTTGAGGATGTTATAATCCGATACGGTTATCCGCATAGCATTATCACGGACAACGGGAGTAACTTTTCTATGGGAGAGCTTGCCGAATTCTACAACGAACAAAATATCCGGCTTGAGATTGCGTCAGTCGCACATCCACAAGCTAATGGACAAGTCGAAAGAGCAAAGGGTTTAATCCTACAAGGCCTAAAACCAAGACTCGAAGCACCACTACGACGTGCTGCGGGGGCTTGGGCAGAGGAATTACCTTCTGTGATATGGAGTTTACGAACAACTCCAAACAGGTCAACCGGATACACACCTTTCTTCTTGGTCTATGGCGCAGAAGCAGTTCTTCCTAGTGATTTGATTCACACTTCTCCTAGAGTGGCCACGTATATTCAAGAGGATGCCGAAATTTCTCGACAAAATGATCTCGACTTAGTCGAAGAAGTTTGCGTCATTGCTGAGATGAGATCAACAGCCTATCAGCAGAAGTTACGCAAGTATCATAGCCAGAGAGTCAGAAACCAATCTTTCAATAAGGGCGATTTGGTTCTCTGGTTTGTGCAGCAAAGAAAGCACAAACTTTCCCCAATATGGGAAGGGCCATTTTTAGTTAGTCAAGTATTGCACAATGGTTCATACTACTTAACTGACATGCGGTCAGTCAAAGAAAGACCTGCTACTAAGAAGAGAAAGAGAGCTGGAGGCAGTACAAATCCGGATGAGTTAGACAGACCATGGAATATTGCTCAGCTACGTCCCTTTTATTCTTAGTTTATTTTTCTTTGTAATTATATATGTGTACATGTTCAATGAGAAATAAAGTCTTGGTTCCCTCAAAATCTTTCTGAGAAGTTTTTACCATCTTATTTCCGAATGATCATGTCAAAGTCGAAAATCCCAGAATACTTGAAAGAACTTTATGCTCATGTTTGTTCTGGTTTAGATTTCTGATTCTAAAATTGATACCTTTGGGTATAAATCTAAATTTTCTAGTCTATACTTTGGTTATTTGTCTGATTGCTGGATGTGGGAATTTTCTGAGTTGTGAATTGTTGGTACTAGAAGCCGGCTTTGTTTCCGAGTTTAAACTAGTTTAGCAATTGAGCTCCGTTGCTCGGCAAAGTTTCCGTGCTGAAAGTTGGCCGGCTCACGAAAGGGACGAGGCGGAAAGCCAGATAAACGATAAGTGCAGACAAAAAATACAAGTGCTTATGCAAACATTTCAGGCACAAAATATCAAAGCCAAAAGTGCTGAATAGATAAAATGAAGCTTAGCACTAGCAAAAGTATTGTACTACTTATTTACAGACCCAAATTGTTTTCATAATAACATATTGTTCTTCTGATACTCTATGATGCAGGGGGAGAGGTAGGAGCTGCCGTCTCGCTGGATACATCGGCCTCGGCTTGATAGCATTCTGAGATGTTCAAGTCCGATATGGTTTGATCATCGTCGGAAACTTCAGCAGTTTCTTCGGAAGGCGGAGGCGGCGTGTCCACACAGGTGAAGAAGGGAGTGTCGTAGCTGGTCAAATCAGCTACGTGGCACCCATATCCGGTGCAGGAGTCCATGATAGCCTTAATGTCTTGCTCCTGTCCGTCTTCATCCACCTTATAGTACCCTCTGGTTACTTGCCAGATTTCCATGTTTCCATGGTGGCTCATAACCATGGTGAGAGCGTTTTGCACTGCAGTTCGCGCGTAGGACATGTTCCAGTCCTGAACAAGC
This sequence comes from Avena sativa, assembly GCA_916181665.1. Classification (NCBI taxonomy): domain Eukaryota; kingdom Viridiplantae; phylum Streptophyta; class Magnoliopsida; order Poales; family Poaceae; genus Avena; species Avena sativa. The sequence continues at coordinate 428,498,348 of OV702290.1, forward strand.
TGCGGCATATCCTTGGCCTTGTCTCGCACCTCAAAACCGGACATGCTATGCATATTCGGAACCTTGAGAACTTCGCCAATATCTTTGAGGGATTGGCGGAAGTCATGTAGCAAATCACCGACTTGGGTAAGCCGGTGGGTGCGAGGTTCGGTAGAGGCTGAGTCCGTCAAGTTCAAAGGACCTGTGCATATAATGCAAAGGGGTAAGTCAAGTAAAACCCGGACTCCAAAAAGAGTCGGAAGATGCATATAAGTCAGAAAAAGGGAAATATACCAAAGATGACATCGTCGACTTTGGCCTTCTCTTCACGAAGACTCTAGAGTTCAGCCCGGAGTGCCTCGGAAATGTCCTTTTCTCTGAATAGCTCATTGCTGAGATCCGAGATTTTCTTATCTTGAAGCGTAATCTTGCGATCATGTTCCTCGGTGGCCATGGAGGTGGATTCGAGAATTTTAGCAATGCCCTTCTCATGATCTGCCTTAAGCTTATCCAGCTCTTGGCGAATTTCTTTGTTTTCCACCACCAAGGTCTTAAGATTCTCGGCCTCTTCAATCATAGCACAGGACTGTTTTACCAGTGCTGTAAGTCAAAAGAACAAACAGTTCAACAAAATTCGACTATGAAATAAAAGACAAGGTTTGAGTTTCGGAATGTTTATGTTGGGGGGATACCCCCGGGTAGGGTCACTCCGGGGTATAAGGGCCGAATTAACCGAGGTTCGGCAGAGTCAAAGCGTATGCTGGCCGGGTCACCTCAAGGCAAGCCGGATCACGGAGTAACCCGGACCAGGGGGGTCGCCTAACATTGTCTCATCCGACTTAAGGAGTAAGTCGGAAGTGCTTGTCTAACTTGTATGCAGGAATAGGTGTGGTCGGATCTACTATGATCCGGGTCCCCGCTTAGCTTCTGAGAGAAGGAAGGAATCTCTCTGGTCAAAAAGAAGGTCCGGTACGCACTGCATGAGCGAAGAAAGCAAGGGCAGGACCACCGGGTCGTGGCCGACAAGGGTGACGACGCGCACGTCGGCTGACGCAGGCGCCACAGAGGCTTACGTAGCTAAAGCATGTATGACACGGGGGAAAAGCACCCCGGTCGGGTTACCACTTTGGGAGGAGGCATATTCTTAGGAATATGCCTCCACGTATGCCCTAGGCAGGGACCGAGTCTCCTCTATATAAGGGGGCTAGGGTTCCTGTAGAGGGGGTTGATTGAGCTCTAGTGGGTAGAGTTTTCTTGGATACCAATCTGGCTAGGGTTTTAGAAGTGAACTGTGGGTGAGAGTAAGAGAGCTCCTTCTTCCTCCTCTCGCCAATACAGCTCAAGGAGCACTTGTAATCTTGGAAGAACAGCAATACAAACTTCTGTGTGGAGAATCACTCCACTATCCCTCCCTGGATTCCCCTAGCGTGTATTAATCCCCACCTTTAGCCTATCCATGGCATCTGCCGTGACACCACCACGACAGTTTACCTTCGGCCTCATCCTTGGAAACCTTCAGCTATGCATTTTCAAGCTAGAGAGCTTTGATCTCTTTCCGCTTGTTGCAAACGTTCTTCAACAAATCCTGATTATAGGAATATACTTTCTGTAAGTCAGAATACCCAGAGTCAGAAGTCTACTAAAGACTCGGGCTAATATTTTTACTAATATCAGCACGAGCCTTGGGGGCTACACTAGTTCATTCTTTGGCATCCTAAGGACGCATAAAACCGGATTTGATTTTCCAGCTTCATGCTTAGGGGCTAGAGGATATGATATGAAATAAGGAAAAACGGGAGTTGGAATTACGACTTACATATTGTTCGTGAATGAGTTTGTCTAAACTCGTATTCACTTCGGTGGCAACCTTCGCGGCGAAAGTTAGGGGGATTATCGGCGCAGTTGGAAGCGCGCCGGACCTTACCTTCTCGTCGCGAAGACGAAGTTGGTCAAGAAGATCAGAGTGTTTGATATCCTCTGCTTCTTGCGCTTCTTCTTCGGTAGAGATAGTCCACCTCTCCAGGCATTCCTGGGCCAGCCGTTGAATCTCCTCCATAGACTTCCGAGATAAGCCAAGCTTGGCAAGTCCCAGATTGTCCAGGATATTCTCGGCAAAGGTCTCTGCCGAGGGATCATTACCCGAAGAGGGTTCACCCTTATCATCACTTGAGTCACTCATGGTGACGTCACTTTGCGATTCAAGGATCGCTGGCTCTGATGGTTGAGCCGGATCTCCTGCAATGGTCGAAGATGTAGTAATCTCCAGCACTGCAGAAGGCTGAGGGGCAGGAGTCGAAGGAGCCACGACAAGAGAAGCCAGTTTGAGCTTCGACTGGTGCAGAGGTTTCGAGGCAGCTCCCTTCCCCTTGCCTTTGATGAGCTGTTTAGCTCTGAGAAGATAATAAGAAAAAAGAACATTACATCTCAGAAGGAATTACAAGCAAAATACAAAGACCTTGTGAGGAAAGATTACCTCTTCACAACGGGCACTTCTTTGGTGCCGATGGCCAATGTCGGAGCCTTGCGTTTCCGAGGAACGACATCCGGCATTGGGACCAGTTCACCCTTGTCCTGAGAAAACTCAGGAGGGTATCCCTCGATAGGAGGGAACTCCGACTCGGGGAGGTCAGCAAGCTGAAAAGAAGAAGTATCTCAGTATTGCAAAAATAACTTAAAGATGAGCACATAAAAAGAGTTACAACTCCAGAATTTTCCTCTCAATCCGCTCCCTTATCAGCCATTTGATTTGGCTTACATAGTGTTTCGGCTCTAAGGTCTTGGAGCTGACGCGGAGGGACTCCTTCTTTGACGACGTGATGGAATGCATCAGTCAATCTCCATGATGTTGAAGGAGTTGGATCCGGCGTGCCACCCAACATTGAACCAAGTCGGACCCTTTCAGGCCCTTGTGCTTCATCAAATATTCGATCTGTCACTTGGCGAGAAACAGATCGTCACTGAGAGTCGGAGCAAGCTCGTCCCAGGACTCTTGGGGCGTGGCGTCTCCATCAATGAAAGCGGGGATATCCTTGTGATAGAAAAAAGTGGACGGCCATTGTTTGACCGACTCAGTTGCCATGATCTGGGGATAAAGACGCTCTCGCCTAACCAAAAAACTAATGGTACCAGTAATATAAGGATTACCGACAGTTATGGAATTTCTCCGAACATGAAAGTAGTACCGGAAGAGAGTAAGGCTTGGCCTAATGCCGAGATACCCCTCGCACAAAGAGGCGTACGCACTCATCTCTAAGATGGAGTTCGGGGGGAGATGGTGGAGATGAACACCATAATGATCTATCACCTCGGAAACGAAAACTGAGGAAGGAAAAGAAAGACCTCTATCAAGGTGAGTGCCAAAATGCACTCGCTCGTCGTCGCGGGGGTTGGGGACGGTTTTGCCGAAGCCGCTCCGCCAGTCGCCAGCATGGAGGATCCCTTCATCTTCAACGACACGGAGTTTGGGGTGATCGAGGATGCACGGGATCCAAACTCCATGGTGGCCTCCTTCTCTGCCGCCGCCGCCGTTGCCGCTGCTGCTGCTGCCGCTGTCAAGCCGGAGGATGATGAAGAAGCCATTCTTTTTGGTGCGACGGTGACCTTGGATGGGCGGCGCTGGAGGTTTTTTCTAGGGGCATAGGAGCGCTAGGTTCATGGGAGGCATAGAGGAGAAGGAAACGACGCTGAGAACTGGTGAGAAGATGGGGGAAAGAACCCACACCACTTATATCCGCCAGGTGCGTCAAGATTCTTGCAAAAGCTACAATGAATGTGCCACGCGTCGTGGAAAGGACGGGGAAACCCCCACGCAATGATTACGCCGCCTCGATCTCCACGCACACATTGAAACGGTGCCTTGGTTCCACGAAAGGCAGACCCACCAACGGTCGTGCTGACAGGAAATGTCTGTCAGTGACGTGATTTGACCATGACTGTTATTAGATTACGTCAGAGACCAAGTTCAGGCTTAGTTTGAATTTCGAGCTGGAAGCACGAATAAACGTACTCATAGGTCCGAATTATTTTTAAGACTCGGATCGTATTTTTTGTTTTGAAGTTTTAGGAACCCTTCAAGATTCTGCAAGCCGAAGATCAAGCTAGATGATGATGAATCCGACTTTGGATCTTGGAGACTTTCGGGGGCTGCTGTTGGGGATATACTTTTCGGGTATCCTCACAGTTCCTCACTGACCAGGGTGGCCCACTTCGGGTTAGAGATTTTCTTCACGGGCGGCCCAGTCAGGGAGAAGAGACGGAGTCCAGTCCGGCTACGGGAAGGCCCAGAAGACTTACTGACATAGGCCCATAGTGTTACTTGTAGTTCAAGATGTACTCTGTAAACGACTCTTAGTCGTAGCTAGATAGATCTCTCCTGTAAACCCTAGGCTGGATATCTATATAAGCCGTCCTAGGGCGAGCCTTTAGGGCACCCTCACAATAGTCCACAATCTCAACTCGCACAGGCGAAACCCTTGTAACCCATATTCCAGCTCTGCCGTATTACTGGATTGCTAGCAGGAGTAGGATCCGTCCAAAGCCGGCGGATCCGAACTGGGTAAGCTTGTGTGCTCACCGTCCCAGAACACCGTGCGTCTCACACCCCTCTCTTCCACATGCCCCGAGGACCCCCTCATGGCGTACATGTCATCAGTCCGACGACAAGCAGAGCAAAAAGACAGTTATAGTACCTGACTTAACAAACAGTCATCCTCACAAGAGACCCAAACCCTTCAAAAATGAAAGTAGAGCGGTCAATATGGTTTAAAGATTTCCTCATCTTCTATAGGATCAAGACTGTATGGGCATGGAGAATCTTGAATTTCTGTCACGATCTCATCTGCTTCTAGAGCCGAATTGAAAAGATTGTCAGCTAGCATTCCAACCTATTCCAAGATCCGGTCATACACTTGGCCAATTAGCTCGTTGCCATCCACATAAGGCAACTCAGGAACTAAGTTTTCAGCCACGAACTTTTGAAAATCAATAACAGCATCATGAGCAACTGAAATTGATGTATTCCATCCTGCAGTCAAATCAGCTATCCGCTTAGTGGATTTGGACACTTCTTCCTTCAGGCGCCTAATCTGTTTTTCCTGGTGTTTCACTTTCTCTTGAAGGCACGGAATCATGTGTCTATGAGCTTTGTATTTCTCTCGGAGACGGGCAATTGTCAAATCCTTGTAGTGACCAACACCATTACGCCATGAGCAATATGAGTAAGGTGGAAACTGCAGATAACAAATCCAAAATTAAACTAGATTCTCATTTCAAAAAAAAATAAACCAAATTCTCGTTTCACAAAAAAAATCCAAATTCAGCTGCACACATCGTGCAAGCTCCATAGTGGTACCACAAATGGAAAAGAACCATAGAGGCATATTGCCCAAACATGGGAAACAAAACCGACATGAAAAGGGCCGTACTTCAGGGTTTGCCTTCTTAGCTGGCACATGAGCAGTCCTGGCCTTAGTAAGTGGCAACAAATCAGAATGACTTCATTTCTGCAAATCATGATGCAACAAAAATGATCAGTATATTTTAGGGGACATTTTAAGTAATAAAGCGTTCTTTATCGAAAAAATGTTTTCGGGGACAAAGCATAGGTTACTAAAATTCCAGCAAAGCAGCTGGATACATAAAAACACTTGTCACTCGATAATGCCTCCTCCATAGGTGGGACATGCGCATGATGCTAAATGAAATGCAGCAAAACCAGTAAATTTTAGGAAAGAACACATCAACTTTGCAATGCAAAGAAGGATACGTGCATTAATCTGATGCCAAGGATTGGGCATGTTCCCCTTAAACGAAAAATATAATTTACAGAACTTAGCAATACAAGACACCAACAAACAACAATCTGTTAACGATATGCAGCAAATTACATCTGCATTGTTCAGGAGAGGACCGTTCTGTGAAATAAAGCTAGGGGCAAGCTTCCCATCCTCATAAGACTCTTCTTGGCAGCATATACTTACCTATTTTCAGTGGACCTTATAACTAATTCCATGGCTACATCCATGATGATCCTAGCTTCCTAATGTGGCATATAGATCTACTATTTCAAATAGCAATCACCTAAACAACTATCCGGATGGTTGCGGACTCACCGATGCGATGGAAAGGTGGACGCTGCTGGGTAAAGAAGGTGCACGACAGGGGAGGTGCACAAATGTGCAAAAAATGTAGCGATACTCGTATATAGATAGAGATAGCAGTAACACATAAACCAGATCAATTAGTAGTAACCACAAACTCCAGGCAGGCTGTAAGAAGACTGTCAACTACTCCCATATTAATTAACCTAGTGTAATTTAACATGGCAGTACTATGAGATGGTGAGTATTAGTAAACAAAAGGGGATTACTTAATTATTAGTGGAATCTACATCCAGCCACCAAAAGCATCATGAGCATTCTAAATACCTAGATTGCAGACCATAATTGGTTAAGAACCTAATGTCCGTCTCTAATTACCCAAATCTAAGAGCATCTATCCTATTTACGACTGATTGCAGTGAGTTGGAGACATCCATTAACTCTGCAGGCATCTCCTCGGCATGCATCCGATGGCGCTCCTGCTCCTCCTCTTCGAGGTCATCACGGATATCAAGCTGTAACCAAAATGACATCATCTCGCGCTGTAGAGAAAGTGAGTGTGGTAGATCTACCCCATGGATGAACATGTAGCGCTCACATTCGTAGTTGCAACCCAAGAACCTGCGGCCGAAGTTCATTCCCTCGAATGCGACACGGTGACAGGGTGCCAAGGTGCAGTCGCACCAGAGCCGGAGATCCACATCGGTAACGATGCTGTACCACTCCGCGTCTACCATCCGTGCCGACATCTGAACCTAGGAAACATCATTGATCAAGACTGGCAGAATAGAGAAAAACCCCAAAAGGAGAGAACCCATAAGCTGAATTCGAGAAAATAAACTGAGACCGTGAACTCTAGCGTACTTACCCTAACCCGGCCGCCTTGCGCTTCAAGATCCCCCGTCATTCGTCGAACCAGCATGACTGAATCCAGCGACATTGCTCGAAAAAAGAGCGCGCCTTCAAAGCCTAGCACAAAGGCTTCATGGAGAAGGAAGAGGTAGGGGAGCCGGTCCTCACATTCGCTGGCTACTACTCCGTATTGGATTTAACTCAACCACTGATAACTGGGCCCCGCGCTAGAGAGCCCGTGGGCCCCCAAACATCACTCACCTAGTTTGACTTGCATTACATGGAGTACTTTTTGAAAACAGATCAAAACTCAATAAATAAACCAAAGGCCCCCCTCTCTTTTTTGCGAAAACCCATTATGACATAGGTATGATTACTCGGATGCTTATGATTTGCTGCCCTATGATGGGTAAAAGGATTACAGCCCATGAAGATTTTAGATGATAGCCCAAGGAAGCAACCGACAAAGACTTTGATTGTATTAGGAAAGAATCTCTGAACCGACAATGTGTTGGTATTGTAATCACACGTATGTAAAACCTATCCGCATATAGCTTTGAGACCCGACCTATTATATATAGGACAGGAAAAGCCCAAGCGAGGGTGCCGAAATCTCCCAGATAACTTGCAATAGTGCGATTCCCAACTATTCAGGCGACTTTGACTCCATTGTTTTCCTGACATTCGATGAAATACCCAGCGTTCTCTTTTCCGAAAAACCCTAAGTCCTTCACCATGGACATTGCCGAGGTTACCCCTTGTCAATTGACGCCATCTATGGGAAACCTGAACGCTGGAACCATGGATTCGGCAGACCACTCTCCACGAAGTATCAACCCGACAAAAGCAGATCCACGCCCGCCCACCCCTGTATTGGTACCCGCCAATTTCAACGGCGGATCCGATCTAATCATCGGAAGCTTCAACTTCCAAGTGGAGGACCCGCAAGAATCGCACTATTCGGCCCTGATCACATTAGAACCATCGGTGAAAAAACCTGTGCCTACGGCGGTACCGGCATCTTTGGTCGGATCCTCCATGGACGTCACAACATAGATCGAAGTAGGCGAAGACAGCAAGCAAATCGAGACGGATCTAGGGGACCTTAATGGCCCTCATGGTAATCTCTCCCCCGGGTCAGGTCCTCAGCCAACTCCGCCACGCAAAGAAAACCCGACAATCTCCCTCAAGTCAGAACCCAAAGAAAGCAGTGAAAACGTCAACTTCGAAAAAAGGATGGCGAAGATCTATCTAGAATTACAATCTCAGAATATTATCAGCACACCCTTTGAAATAGAAGATTACACCATCATCGCACGCATAACACGCCACCAAGTGTGCATGATCAACGGGGATACATCAACACCACGTGATTCTAACGGTAATCCTATTCTCAACCCCAATGATATTTTATTAGATGATAATGCAGGAAACCATGACAATGAAGGGGGCCATGGAAACGGAGGAGAAACGGCAGATAACCGATAGTCCAAGTAAGAGGCGGAGAACCGAATGGAGGAGAGAGGCAAGCTCTTTGGCTACCAGCATCGGCGTGGCAAAAAGCAAGGGAAGCAATTTTGGGAGCAGTTCTGATGACAGCGGATGCTTCACATGAGGATCTATTAGCATACCAGTACCTGCTTCATCACAAGAAGAGAGACCTGCTTAGGATGCAGAGGCAACTCGATGAAAGAAAGAGATTAGCTGACGAATCTAGCTTATGATAGGTACAGTTAAGCTCTACCCGATGATTAGGGAGCGTAACAGGAGGAGCACCACCAAGAAGGGCAGCATCTCGACTGCAACATATCCCTGAAGCAGAAAGAAGTGGACTCATCCAAGATCTTGATCTATCATTCATGTCAATAGACCAGGCCGGAAACATCAAGGCAAAAATAGCCCATGCAGCCATTGTCGCCGCATAAACATATCTAATCACAACGAATCCCACATCCTACAATCCTCGCGCGGCCCTCCACCGCTCCGCCCTGATGAACCTTGGCATGGTGGGAGACTTTCTCGCGGAAGCAGAGCAAGGAACCACGTGACATCCTGATAGATCCCCACACAGTCGCAGCAGCCCTCGGCAAGTGGGACACACCCGACGATCTCGATCGCCACACCAAACACACCTCATAGGACCTGAGCCGTGAAGCAACACAAGAAATGAGAAAACACAACACAGGAACGATGGATCAAGAGAGATACCATGATGGATACAACAAAGACGATTACGAGCTATGCGAGGCCAGCTGTTTCACTCAGCAAATTTGCAAAACCTCAGTACCCAAGGACTTCAAACTTCCGCACGACCGCCACAAATACGATGGACTCCAGGAACCCGAAGCATGGTTAACAGATTATCTGGCCATTGTCAAATTATAAGGTGGCTCCACACCTATAGCAATGCAAAGCTTACAACTACATCTCACTGGCGCCGCAAGATCATGGATCAGATAGTTACCCGAAGATTCCATCGGTAGATGGAACGACCTGGAAGATAAGTTTATCCGACACTTCCAATCTACATTCAAACGACCTGCATCCTTGGAGCAGTTGCGGGCATGCAAACAAAAATCTAGGGAATCAATAAGAGCATTTATCCAACGATGGAATATTATAAAAACTCAGCTAAGTTCATATCCGATGAAAGGGCCATCGATGCCTTCAACGATGGCCTCCGACACCGAGAATTCATAGAGGAACTGGGATGGGTTAAATCCAAAACAATCTCACAATTAATGGAGATAGCAAATTGCTGGGCTGATGGAGAAGACACATTGCATAATAAGCGTGCGCGATCACCCGAAGAAGACAGGGATAAGCGCGATAATGATAGAAGAAGAAGGAACAACGGCGGAAACACGGGACCAAGCTATGTCACAATAGGTTTTTCGGGTGAAGGTAACAACAGAAGCAACGACTACAATGGTGGACACTGCCAAAACAGGGACGACGTTGGAGGAAGCCAGTCAGCACATCGGTATCAGCCAAGAGCATGAGACCCACCCATGTCCACAATGCAAATGCTGGAAGGACCCTGTAATATGCATTTTTACGTCGACTCAGCAGGCAGACGACAATCTAACCACCTCATGAAAGACTGCTAACCATTCTTGAAGATGCAGGAGCTATGTAATGCAAAGGCAACCGAAGCGGTAAACCGAGGATACACATCTATGTCTGGCACATTAGCCATCAGTGCACCACCACCACCACAAAACACAAATAATCAAAACAATGAGTACCCTAGGTCAAAAGGAGCTATGTCCATGATTCAGAAAGGGCATCCATCCAACAGAACTCAGAAGCTCATCACAAAACAAATCAAATATGGCAGAAACAACAACATCAACCATAGCCAAATATCTCCACTAGTCAGAGCAAGAAATCACATTCAGTAGAGCTGATCACCCGCTTCGGGTCCGATGACCAGGCCACTCAGCCTTGATAATAGAAACACAAGTTGGCGGTTTCGATATGAGCAAGGTCTTCATGGACGCAGGAAGCAACATAAATCTGATCTACGCAAAAACACTGAGAACAATGGGCTATCCCCAGGACAATCTCGCACCAACAGAAACATCTTTCCATGGAATAGTTCTAGGTAAAGCTGAAATTCCTTTAGGAAAAGTTTTTCTTGACATTGTTTTTGGTTCCAAAATAAATTTTAGGCGAGAAAACTTCGAATTCGAAGTCATGGATTGGCCATCACAATATCACGCATCCTAGGACGACCAGCTTTCACACGGTTCATGTCAGTTCCGCATTATGCGTACCTAGTCATGAAGATGCCAGCACCAAAAGGAATCATCACGGTAAAAGGAAGTTCACACGTGCCGACAATTGCGATCGGGAGTTCAACAAAATTTCTGAATCTTTCAGGATGGCATCAGAGTTCGAACTACTCAAAACTTCAGCAAGCACAGAACCATTGGAAGTAGCACGTGTCAATCCCAATCAGGCTTTTGACACGGCAAAGGACACAAAAGAAGTATAGATACACCCTGTCGACCCAATAAAAACAACATTTGTGGCTTCCAATCTTCGTCCCGCATAGGAAAGCGCGCTCATCGAGTTCCTCCGTGACCACTAGGAGATCTTCGCATGGCTACCTTCTGACATGCCGGGGATTCCTAGGGAACTCGCTGAGGACACATTAAATTTAGATCCAAAGGCGAAGCCAGTAAAACAGCTGCTTCGTTGCTTTGTAGAACCAAAGCGAAAGCCATTGGAAAGGAGCTCCATCGCCTTACTGACGCCAACTTTATCAAAGAACTAACAAAAGTAGAGTGGTTCACAAATCCAGTATGCGTTCCAAAGAAAAACACTACGGAACTTCGGATGTGCATCGACTTTACTGCACTGAACAAACATTGTCCAAAAGATCACTTCCCATTGCCGCGAATCGACCAAATAATCAATGCAACCACGGGATGCAAACATCTTTCTTTCTTGGATGCTTATTCAGGATACCACCAGATTAGGACGAAGGAAGAAGATCAGGAGAAAACGACGTTTATCACGCCTTATGGTGTATTATGTTACACAACAATGCCCTTTGGACTCAAGAACACCGGAGCAACATATCAGCGGATGATGGAGAAATGTTTGGGAAGCCAAATAGGCACAAACATACAAGTATACATCGATGACGTTATAGTTACAACAAGACAAGGATCTGCACTCATCAAGGACCTCAAAGAAACATTCACAAATCTTGACAAGTTTAGCATCAAACTGAACCCGAAGAAATGTTCCTTTGGAGTCCCGGTAGGGTAACTCCTCGGATATTTGGTATCCGCAAGAGGAATCGAGGTTAATCTTGAGAAAATACAAGCAATTTTAACAATGGAGAAGCCAACAAATCTACATGGCATACAACAGTTAGCGGGTCGAGTAGCGGCATTGAGTCTTTTCATTGCAAGGCTAGGAGAAAAAGCGTTGCCTTTTACGCCCTCATGAGGAAATCAGAGAAATTCGAGTGGACGGAAGAAGCTCAACGCGCGTTTGAAGATCTTAAAAGGATACTTTCGACATCTCCTATTCTCGTGTCTCCAAAGGAGAAGGAGACTTTAATGCTTTATATTGCTGCCACAAATCAGGTGGTCAACACGGTCCTGGTCATGGAACGTCCCGAAGAAGTAAAAACTCATGGTGTACAGAGGCTAGTCTACTTCCTGATCAAGGTCCTATCGCCATCCAAACAAAGGTACCCACATTAGCAAAAACTAGCATATGGGGTATTTATGACAGCACGAAAACTACACCATTATTTTTCAGAACATCCGATCATAGTGGTCAATGAAGCACCTTTGTCAAATATCCTCAACAATCCAGAAGCAACTAGGTGTGTCTCTCTATGGGGAATTGAATTATCCCTTCGATACATCACATATGAGAAGCGCAAGGCAATCAAGTCACAAGTTTTGCCGGATTTCATCACAGAATGGACAGAGTTGCTATGTGCAGGTCCACCTCACCTTTCTAGTGCATGGACAATGTACTTCGACGGATCAAAAAGAACGGAAGGAGCAGGGGCAGGAGTCGTACTAGTATCACCACAAGGCGACAAAATGCGCTATATACTTCGGATGAGCTTCGCCAACGCATCCAATAATGAAGCTGAATACAAGGCCTTGTTGCATGACATGCGAATGGCTAAAGCTTGCGGTGCAACTCGCCTCAAAATATTTGGAGATTCCAATCTTGTGGCACAACAAGAAATGAACAAGTGCGACGCCGTCAGCAAAAATATGATTGCTTACCGCGATCTATATGGCGTTATGGAAGCTCAATTTGATGGATGCGAAGTATCACACATAGGAAGAGCAAGCAATGAAGAAGCCGACAATCTAGCAAACATCGGATCCTTGTGCTTACCAGTGCCACCTGGGTTTTTTAGGAAGAAATAATGGAGCAATCAATCAAAGCTAAAAGAGTCTCCGAGGTCATAGCACCAAAAAACAAGAAAAAAGAGACATCCGCAAAAAGACTCGGGGGTTCCAATGGTGACCAATAATATAGAAGAGGCCATCGAAGAAGAGAACAGGAAGTTGGAGAAGTCATGCTAATTGAACCTACCTGGATGCAACCGTATGTAGCTTATATGACTAAGGGCGAACTACCTGAAGATGTGATAGAAGCCCGGCGGATCACCTGAAGATTGAAGGTCTTCAGAATAATCAAAGGGGAGCTGTATAAGAGAAGTATTTCGGGTGTGTTGCAGCGCTGCGTGACAACCGAAGAGGGAAAAACCATACTCAAAGATATGCATGAAGGAGTTTGTGGTCATCATGCTAGTAGCCGAGCAATTGCTGCCAAAGCGTTCAGAGCAGGATTTTAATGGCTCACCGCAGTTCAAGATGCAAAAGATATCGTCAGAACACGCGAAGCATGTCAACGGTTCACAACAAAAGCCTAGAGAACCCATCGCTGAGTTAAATCCTATACCTATGGCTTGGCCTTTCACTCAGTGGGGACTTGATATGGTGGGAAAACTTCACAAATCATCGCCAGGAGGGCACGTCTTTCTGCTAGTAGTAGTCGACAAATTTACTAAATGGATAGAAGCAATGCCTGTCACCACCCAAGACGGAACATCGGCTATGAATTTTATTAAATCCATAGTATTTCGGTTCAGCGTACCGAACAAAATCATCACAGAAAATAGGACTAACTTCACTTCCAATGAGTTCAAGGAGTATTGCCAGGAAATGGGCATCAAAGTAAGCTACGCCTAGGTAGTGCACCTGCAAACAAATGGACAAGTAGAAAAAGCCAATGGACTAGTTACTGCTAGACTCAAGAAAATACTACTAGCACCACTTGATAGAGAAAAAGGAGCATGGGTTGATGAATTACCATCTGTCCTATGGAGTTTACGTACAACCCCAAATAATTCGACACAAGAGACACCTTTCTTTTTGGTCCACGGTGCAGAAGTTGTGCTTCCAGTTGAGGTGTCACATGAATCCCAAGAGTAGCTGCATATGATGAAGAGGAATCAAGAGAAGCACTCGAAGATGATGTGGATGCACTTGATGAAGCTCTATATGAAGCCCTACAAAGAGCAACTATGTACCAACAAAACTTGCGCAATTACCACAGCCGATGATTGCGGCCTAGGTCCTTCGCAGTAGGGGACCTAGTTCTTGACCTCAAGCAAGATGGACACCGAAAGTTAGAATCTCCATGGGAAGGACCATACATCGTCACAGAAGTTATCCCCGGAGGAGCATATCGACTACAAGACAAGAATACATGAGCCAAATACTCCAATCCATGGAACATAGCGCAACTACGACGCTTTTATGCATAAAATTACTTGCAATATGATAAGATTTACGGTTTGACTTGTTAAGCTATAATATCTAGGCCAACGGCTAGGCGCCATCCACCAAAAATAATGTATCATCGGTTTTTCGCCTTATGTATAAAAGATAAGTTTTTCGTACCTTAAGTTCTTTATTGATTATATCCATTTAAAGGATCTATGTTTTCTCCATCAAGCTAACAGCAACTTTGAGCCTATGGCCAGATACAAACATCCGAACATAGCCTCGGGGGCTACCCCCATCGGCAGCGCTGGCGCGCACCGGATAGAAATCCAATTATGTATGACTACAACCAAAATGTTCATGAATGAAAATACCTATGAGTTTTACATTGATGTATCCTCAAAAGGTATCCTCAAAAAAGGTTACTCCCATCAGGAGCCAGCATAAAGTATTAAAACTATCTGATAAAAGTCAGAAAAATTGGCAGCTCAGCAAGCCAACCGCTAGAAAACCAAAAAATCTCGGATCGTGCCCAAACGCGACAAAAATTCGAATGCCATGTTCAGAAACATGAAGGTAAGACCCCAGGATTCGTCCTGTGCGACCTGGTAATCGCACAAGAATGCGCTCTGCCAGTAAAATATCCGTATCAATGATATGATGAAAAATCCCGACGGACGCGTTGGGTACCCAATAAAATAAAACTAGAATTCAGTATTCGATAAGACCTCAGCGGCTCGAACTGAATTACGCCAATAGTAAATTCTGAGTTCAGGCCTGGGGACTTGAATTTGATGTAGGACAACCTTGTTTTTCCCCAGGAGCAATTAACTGATTCCTGATCCATTGGAAGCATCAGACTCATTGTACCAAATCCCTATAAAAACACAAAAAGAGATAAAAATAAAGGAAAAGAAAGAAAAAGAAACTTTGAAACTTAACCTGAAACTACGGTTCAAGTAGAGTCTCGGGGGCTACTGACATAGGTATGATTACTCGGATACTTATGATTTGCTGCCCTATGATGGGTAAAAGGCTTACGACCCATGAAGATTTCAGATGATAACCCAAGGAAGCAACCGACAAAGACTTTGATTCTACTAGGAAAGAATCTCTGAACCGACAATGTGTTGGTATTGTAATCACGTGTATGTAAAACCTATCCGCATACAGCTTTGAGACCCGGCCTATTATATATAGGATGGTAGAAGCCCAAGTGAGGGTGCCAAAATCTCCTAGACAACTTGTAATAGTGCAATTCCCAAATATTCAGGCGACTTTGACTCCAATGTTTTCCTGACATCTGACGAAATTCCCAGCGTTCTCTTTTCTGTAAAACCCTTAGTCTTTCACCATGGACATTGCCTAGGTTACCCCTCATCACATTACAAAATGGAGATGCTCACAAATGCGTATACACACTCACCCCTATGAATGTAGGTACGCACACCCTACACCTATGAGAACTTCAGAAAGACTGGATCTTGAGATTGATCCCGCGGGGCATGAGCTTGATGAAGTAACCATAGGCACCTTGCTATATATTGACGGGAACATCGCCTCTCACTACCCTCATAACCATCCTTCAAAGTCGAGCGCCAAGGCTTCGTGGCGATGGAAGTGCTAGGGGGTCGAAACTCACATTCACTGGCTGCTATGGGATGTAACTGAACAACTAATAATGTGGCCCCCAGTAGTGAGCCCATAGACCCTAGACACCAGTCACCATTACAATTACTTTGGGAAACCTGAGCAAAACTTAATATAAACGGAAGGCCCATCTCTCTCATTTTTGCGAAAATCCACTAAAAAATGCACACGCTCACAAATGCATACACGCACTCACCCCTATGAACACATGAACAAACATCCTACCCCTATGAGCACCTCCAAAAGATTGTGTCTTCAGACTGTCCGGTGGGGGGCTTGAGCTTGACGATGTCACCATAGGCACCTCGCTATCGACGAGAACATCTCCTCCTACTGCCCTAGTAACCATCCTTCAAAGCCGAGCGTCGAGGCTTCATCAAGAAGGAAGAGCTAGAGGAGTCAGAGCTAACATTTGTTGGCTGCTATAGGATATAACTAGACCACTAATAACAACGGGGCCCCACGGTGGTGAGCCCATTGGCCCCAGACATTAGATCAAGCACGGTGTCAAGTCTTAAACATATATCTTAACGGTGGAGTGGGTAGTGCTAACAAAAAGATTCTTCAAGGTGATTCTAGTGCTAGACTTATATCTAAGAGAATCAATTGGGAGGGCCCACTATTCAGTGGATAACAGTCTGTTTTTTTAGCATGGTTGTGTGGACCCACTTTAGTTCTAAATGCTGGACCAAAAGTAGTTTACATAGCTACTTCTAGACACTGCACACGCCCTTACTATACGTAGCTTAGAAACTTACTAGCCTCGTGTCTAAGAAAACTGTAGGTTGCTTTGAAAGTTTTTCGAAAAAGCTTTTGAGGGTACCCATCGGGGGGTCAATTAATATATCACAAAACACCAAGAGTTTTGACAATAGGTTTAACTTCTTGCTAAGATAGATTTTGCATCTTAACAATTTAACAAAATTAGGTCAAACTTGAGCTACAAGTAAGCGCGATATAGATTGCTCTTGAATTAAATGTCTTTTTAGAGGTCTATAGGTGCATCTTGTTGTAGTAAAAAATTCCATCAATATGAGTTTCCTACTATCTTAGGAAAGAACATTCTCAATTTTCCGAGTGTGATGATGAGATTGTTCTTTCTCGTAAAGCAAGTCTGAAGAATATGGATCTAAATGACACACGAGGCAATTTTTCAGACATATATTGTGGACTAACATGTTGTACTTACGATTTCCCATGTTTTATGAGTTCTAAACCTTCCTAGCTAACTTCACTCACTTGATTGATTTTATGCCGATTTATCGAAATTATTAGGTAAAAATTGAACTACCACAAGTAAATCGTAGGTTGCTTTGAAAGTTTGACGAAAGATCTCTCTTGGAGGTACCCATATATCGGGGGGAGGGGGTCAATTAATATATGGGAAACCACCGAGAGTTTTGATGATATATAGTTACGGTTTAACTTCTTGCTAAGATTTTGCATCAATTTAATGAAATTAAGTTAGACTTGAGCTACAAGTAAGCGTGATAGACTACTCTTGAATTAAATGTCTTTTCAGAGGTAGATGGGTGCATCTTCTTGTAGTAAAAAATGTCATCGGTGTGAGTTTCCAACTACCAGGAAAGAACATTCTCAATTTTCCGAGTGATGTCTTGATCATTCTCTCCCGTAAAGGAAGTCCAAAGAATATTGATCTAAATAAATGCCACAAGCCAAAGTTTTCACACGCACACACACACATATATATACTAGTAAAAGGCACGTGCTACACTCGTATATACTATATGAAATGTGATTTAACGAACATTAAGTTGTTATTAACCAATAGTCTTGTTAGACAAAAGGCATACATTAAGTATATTAATAATAACTATCTACACATATTGAGAATACAACCTACTGTGCTATCAATTTTTTTGCCACGGGGGGGGGGGGGGGGGGGGGGGGTAGGGGGACATGATGGTTCTAAAACATGGTGGAGTTTGCTCTAGGTAATGTTCAAAACGAATCCAACTGATCTGAACCATTGGATCTAACAGCCCGACGGTCACGATTGGTGCTATGGATCCAATTCAAAACTAACTACCTAACTCCGCCCACTTGAATGACTTTATGTCGATTTATCGAAAATAGGTCAAATTTGAACTAGTATAAGTAAATTTTAGGTTACTATGAAAGTTCTACGAAAAAGCTTTTGGAGGTACCCATCAGGGGGTCACAATTAATATATGAGAAACCATCCAATGAGAGTTTTGATGACAATTTAGATCAAGACTCGCAAATCCAAACATTTTGCTAACTATTGGATCTTCTTTTCCATTCTTAGCATCTAGAAATATTCTACTAATAGTCTTGATGAGAATGATGAACGCTAGTATGCGCAAACCTCAAAACATACACTTCATTGCTCAGCTTTAGGGTCCTTGTGCTAAATGCTTGGACTTGGATGTAATTTTCATTTTTTATGAGGTCCTTGATATGTAACTTGTACTTCCACCGACCGTGTTCACTCTCAAGAACATCGTGCCTATGAGACCAACCATTAGATCGGCCATTCGTAGTACTTCTTATTATCTTATCTTTATCTTGTCTTATCTCTTACAATACTGTACCATACCACGCACTACATATAGTGTACGGATTAACTTTGAACATTGACCGTTGGATCAAGACTAGCAAATCCAAACATTGCTAACCGTTGGATCTTCTTTTTCATTCTTAGAATCTAGAAAGATTCTACTAATAGTCTTTAGCACGATGACCACCGCTAGTATGCGTAAACCTCTAGCTCAAAACACACACTTCATTCAGTGCTCAGTTTCAGGGTCGTCCTTGTGCTAAATGCATGGACTTGGATGCAATTTTCATTTTTATGATATCCTTGATGTAAATTGTAATTCTACCCACCGTGTTAACTCTCAAAGCACCTCGCTCCTACGAGACCTACCATTAGATCGGTCATTCGCAGTACTTCTTATCTTACCTTTATCTTGTCTCTTATCTCTTACAATACCATGCATACCACCACTACATAGTGTAGGGATTAACTTATTTGAACATTGACTGTTGGATCAAGACTAGCAAATCCAAACACTGTTAACTGTTGGATCTTCTTTTCCATTTTTAGCATCTAGAAAGATTCTACTGATAGTCTTTAGCACGATGAACACCAGTATGCGTAAACCTCAAAACACATAGTACTTCATTACTCGGTTTAAGGGTCCTTGTGCTAAATGCACGGACTTATTGGATGCAATTTTCATTCTTTATGAGGTCCTTAATGTAACTTGTATTTCCACCGACCGTGTTAACTCTCAAGCACCCCGCTCTTACGAGACCTACCATTAGATTGGCCATTCACAGTATTTCTTATCTTGTGTCTTATATCTTACAATACCATACCACTACATATAGTGTAGAGATTAACTTTGAACATTAACAGTTGGATCAAGACTGGCAAATCCAAACATTGCTAACCGTTGGATCTTCTTTTCCATTCTTAGCATCTAGAAAGATTCTACTGATAGTCTTTAGCACGATGAATGCTAGTATGCGCAAACTTCAAAACATAGTACTTCATTGCTCAGTTTCAGGGTCCTTGTGCTAAATGCATGGACTTGGATGCAATTTTCATTCTTTATGAGGTCCTTGATGTTACTTGTACTTCCACCGACCGTGTTAACTCTCAAGCACCTTGCTATATTTATAGTCTTTGGCATAATGAATGCTATGCACAAACCTCAGAACACACTTCTCGATCATACTAGAATCTTCTCCCTTGTTTCTCTAGACCATGTTATAAAATTTTTCATGTGTTAGGTAGCTAATAATCTTTGACTTCTACATGATGATATAAAGTACAAGGACCAAATATACACCCATACTTTATAGACGATGTTGATCAAATTTATAACTTTTTGTGCTTTACCAATTATAATTGTATATAGTGATGATATGTCATACGTCTACTATCTGAGTCTCACGTGTAACTTACTAGTAGCTAATAATCGTTGATTTCTACATGATCTTACCACTATATAGTGTAAAAACAACTTTGAATATTGACCGTTGGATCAAGACTCGCAAATCCCAACATTTTCAGTCATTGGATCTTCTTTTCCATTCTAGCATCTTGAAGATTCTATTGATAGTCTTCATTACAAACCACTATATAGTGTACGGATAACTCTGGATGTTGACCGTTGGATCAAGACTCGTGAATGCTAGCATTTCTAGCCGTTGGATCTTCTTTTCCATTCTAGCATCTAGATGATTCTATTAACAATCTTCGGCATAATGAATGCTATGCACAAACCTCAAAACACACTTCTCCATCATACTAGAATCTTCTCCCTTGTTTCTCTAGACCATGTTATCAAAATTTTCATGTGTTAGGTAGCTAATAATCTTTGACTTCTACATGATGATACAAAGTACAAGGACCAAATATACACCCATACTTTATAGATGTTGATCAAATTTATATTTTTTTGTGCTTTCCCAATTATAATTTTATATAGTGATGATATGTCATGTGTCTACTATCTGAGTCTCACGTGCAAGGCACATGCAACTTACTAGTTTACACAATCCGGGAGTAGTATATTTCTTTGCTTAGACATATAGTCACCTTTGTCCACGCGCTGTACATGCTGAGAGAATAAAATGGTTGCAGGGGAAGAGGGCAGCAGCGAAGAGAAGTTGAAGGTGGTTCCATGTCAGAGCAAAGTTATGATGGGTTTCTAACACGAGGTACTCCTGCGGCCTTACAGTGTACACTCTACTAGTAGTAAATTTTAGGACCTATGCACACAAAACAAATCATGTGTTTTCTCTCTCCTTCCCTATGCTCCATCTCTCCTCCCATTTTCCCTCGCACACCGGTCCGACCGATCTCTCTCCCCTCGTCCACAACGTGGTGTGGCGCACGTGTGCCTTGGTACGATAGCTCTGTGTCTCTGGCGTGTTCGGTAGCCGCGTGTTGGTCTGGGGTAGGGATGAGGAGTACATAGGAAGGAAACCACTTTGGTCCTTGGTGGCACAAAAATTCAAAATTTTCTGGTTTTTGAAATTTTCACTTGGTTCCCAAACATCAGGAGGGAAGGTTATTCAAAACATCGACCAAACATCGGGAGGGAAGGCAATTTTGAACCTGTTTTGAACATTGACTGTTGGCTCAAGACTAGCAAATCCAAAATTTGAACATTGACCGTTGGATCAAGACTGGCAAATCCAGACTTTGCTAATCGTTGGATCTTCTTTTCCATTATTAGCATCTAGAAAGATTCTACCGATAGTCTTTAGCACAATGGACGCTAGTATGCGCAAACCTCAAAACACACACTTCATTGCTTAGTTTTAGGGTCCTTGTGCTAAATGCATGCATGGACTTGGATGCACTTTTCATTTTTTATGAGGTCCTTGATGTAACTTGTACTTCCACTGACCGTCTTAACTCTCAAGCACCTCACTCCTACGAGACCAACCATTAGATCGGCCATTTGCGGTACTTCTTATCTTATCTTTATCTTGTCTTATCTCTTACAATACCATACCACCATTGTATATTGTATGAATTAACTTCGAACATTGACCGCTGGATCAAGACTGGCAAATCCAAACATTGTTAACCATTAGATCTTCTATTTTCCCTTAGCATCGAGAAAGATTCTATTTATAGTCTTTAGCACGATGAACGCTAGTATGTGCAAACCTCAAAACACACACACTTCATTATTCAGTTTTAGGGTCATTGTGTTAAATGGATGGACTTGGATGTAATTTTAATTTTTATGAGGTCCTTGATGTAAGTTGTACTTCCATCGACCGTGTTAACTCTCAAGCACCTCTCTCCTATGAGACCTACCATAGTTAAAAGAAAATGCAACTACCCCAATTATCACACAAACTGGACCAATGGTTTCTTATACGTAATGGCCAAGTTTTTAGTACTAGGATTTTTCAAGCTTCCTACCAAACTTTGCACACTTCAGTGACTTCTTGTCGCTTTAATGAAATTAGGTCAAACTTGAGCTACAAGTAAGCACGATAGATTGCTCTTGAATTAAATGTATTTTTGTAGGTAGATGGGTGCATCTTCTTCTAGTAAACAATGTCGTCGGTGTGAGTTTCTAACTATGAGGAAATAAAATACTCAGTTTTCTAAGTGATGACGAGATGGTTCTTTTCTGTAAAGAAAGTCTGAAGAATATGGATCTCAATGCCATAAGCCAAGCTTTTATACATATTAAGTGGACCAGCGTGTTTTACTTAACATTCCCATGTTTTATGAGTTTTCAAACTCCCTATATAGCTAATTAACTTTGCCCCACTTGAATGACTTCATGCCTATATTTATAGAAATTTGTTCAAACTTGAACTACAACAACTAAATTGTAGGTTGCTTCTAAAGAATTACAAAAAACTTTTGTAGGTGTACCCATTGGGGGCTCAGTTAATATATTAGAAACCAACCAAGAGTTTTGACAATAGGTTTTTAACTCCTTTCTAATTAATATTTTGCACCTTGACAATTTAACGAAAAATTATCTCAAACTTGAGCTACAAGTAAGCGCGATAGATTTTTCTTTAATTAAATGTCTCTTTGGAGGTAGATGGATGCATCTTCTTATAGTAATCATTACCATCGGTGCGAGTTTCCAGCTATTAGGAAAGAACATTCTCAATTTTCCGAGTGATGATGAGATTATTGTTCGTTTTTGTAAACAAAGTCCGAAGGATATGGATCTGAATGCCACCAGCCAAGCTTTCAGACATATATATAGTGGACCATCATGTTGTACTTATGATTCCCGTGTTTTATGAGTTTTCAAACTTATTCCTATAGCTAACTTTGCCCACTTGAAAGTGATTTTATGTCGATTTATTGAACTTAGGGCAATTTTGAACTACAAGTAAATTGTAGGTTGCATTGAGAGTTCTACGTTTTTTGGAGGTAACCATCGGGGGCTGATTTAATATATCACAAACCACCACCGATAGTTTTTACAAAAAGTTCAACTTCTTGCTAAGATTTTGCATCTTGATAATTTAACGAAATTAGGTCAAACTTGAGCTACAAGTAAATGCAATAAATTGATCTTGAATTAATTGTCTTTTCGGAGGTAGACGGGTGCATCTTCTTGTAGTAAACATTGTCATCGATGTGAGTTTCCAAATATCAGGAAATATCATTCTTAATTTTCTGAGTGATGATGAGATTGTTCCTTTCTGTAAAGATAGTCTGAAGAGTATGGATCTGAATGCCACAAGCCATGTTTTTATACATCTTATCTTACCACTATATAGTGTATGAATAACTTTGAATATTGACCGTTGGATCGAGACTCGCAAATTCGAACATTTCCAGCCATTGGATCTTCTTTTCCATTCTAGCATCTAGAAGATTCTATTTCTTGAACACAATGAATGCACTATGCATAAACTTCTCAAAACATACTTCTCCATCATACTAGAATCTTCTCCCTTGTTTCTCTAGACCATGTTACCAAAAAATTCAAGTGTTAGGTAGCTAATAATATTTGACTTCTACCATGATGATACAAAGTAGAAGAACCAAATATACACCCATACTTTATAGATGTTGATCAAATTTATATTTTTTCCACTTTACCTATTATAATTTTATATAGTGATGATATGTCAGACATCTATTATCTGAGCCTCACGTGCAGGTCACGTGCAACTTACTAGTATCTTATCTTACCACTATATAGTGTACGAATAACTTTGAATGTTGACTGTTGGATCAAGACTCGTGAATTCCAACATTTCTAGTCGTTGGATCTTTTTCCATTCTAGCATCTAGAATATTCTATTGATAGTCTTCGACATAGTGAATGCTATGCATAAACCTCAAAACACACTTCTCCGTCATACTATAAGCTTCTCCCTTGTTTCTCTAGACCATGTTATCAAAAATTTCATGTGTTAGGTAGCTAATAATCTTTGACTTCTACATGATGATACAAAGTACAAGAAACAAATATACACCCATACTTTATAGATCTTGATCAAGTTAATAATTTTTTGTGCTTTACCAATTATAATTGTATATAGTGATGATATGCCGTACGTATACTATCTTAGTCTCACGTGCAACTTACTAGTAGCTAATAATCACTGCCTTCTACATGATCTTACCACTATATAGTGTACAAACAACATTGAATGTTGACCGTTGGACCAAGACTCACGAATCCCAACATTTCCTATCGTTGGATCTTCTTTTCCATTCTAGCATCTTGAAGATTATATTGATAGTCTTTATTACAAACCACTATATAGTGTACGGATAACTTTGAATGTTGACCGTTGGATCAAGATTCGCGAATCCCAGCATTTCTAGCCGTTGGATCTTCTTTTCCATTATAGCATCTAGAAGATTCCATTGATAGTCTTCGGCATAATGAATGCTATGCACAAACCTCAAAATACTCCTCTCGATCATTCTAGAATCTTCTCCCTTGTTTCTCTAGACCATGTTTTCAAAAATTTCATGTGTTAGGTAGCCAATAATCTTTGACTTCTACATGATGATACAAACTACAAGGACCAAATATACACCCATACTTTATAGACGATGTTTATCAAATTTATAATTTTTTGTGCTTTACCAATTATAATTGTATATAGTGATGATATGTCATACGTCTATTATCTGAGTCTCACATGCAGGGCACGTGCAACTTACTAGATCAAATTTATAATTTTTTGTGCTTTACCAATTATAATTGTATATAGTGATGATATGTCATACATCTACTATCTGAGTCTCACGTGCAAGGCATGTGCAACTTGCACGTGAGTAAGTTGCACGTGCCTTGCACGTGAGACTCAGATAGTAGACGTATGACATATCATCACTATACTAGTAAGTTGCACGTGCCTTGCACGTGAGACTAAGATAGTAGACATATGACATATCATCACTATATAACATTATAATTGGTAAAGCACAATAAATTATAAATTTGATCAATATCTATAAAGTATGGGTGTATATTTGGTCCTTGTACTTTGGATGTCATGTAGAAGTGAAAGAATATTAGCTACCTAGCACATGGAATTTTTGATAACATGGTCTAGAAAAACAAGGGAGAAGATTTTAGTATGATGGAGAAGTGTGTTTTGAGGTTTGTGCATAGCATCCATTATGCCGTAGACTATCAATAGAATCTTCTAGATGTTAGAATGGAAAAGAAGATCCAACAGGTAGAAATGCTGGGATTCACGAATCTTCATCCAACGGTCAACATTCAAAGTTATTCGCACACTATATAGTGGTAAGATAAGATTAGCTAAGATCATGCAGAAGTCAATGATTATTAGCTACAAGGGGGAAGATCCTAGTATGATGGAGAAGTGTGTTTTGAGGTTTATGCATCCATTCATTATGCTAAAGATTATCAATAGAATCTTCTAGATGCTAGAATGGAAAAGAAGATCCAACGCATGGAAATGTTGGGATTCGCGAGTCTTGATCCAACGGTCAATATTCAAAGTTATTTGTACACTATATAGTGGTAAGAGGTTAGCTAAGATATTTCTATCTCTACTACTATAATGGAGTAGTTTTGAATTGGATCCACAACACCAATCCTGATCGTCGGGCTATTAGATCCAATGGTTCAGAGAAGCTGGATTCGTGTTGAATAGTACCTATAGGAAACTCCACCATGCATGTTTTAGAACCATCATGCCACCACCCCCAAAATTTCATAGCACAATAGGCTGTATTCTCTCTACTACTATAGTGGAGCAGTTTTGAATTGGATCCATAGCACCAATCCTGACAGTTGGGCTATTATATCCAATGGTTTAAAGCAATTGGATTCGTGTGTTGAATAGTACAGACCTAGAGCAAACTCCACCATGTTCTAGAACCATCATGTCACCACCCCCAAAATGCATAAATTAAGTCTATTAATAATAACTATCTACACATGTTGATAATAAAACCTACTGTGCTATGAAATTTTGGGGGTGGTGACATGATGGTTCTAGAACATGGAAGAGTTTCCTCTAGGTACTATTCAACACGAATCCAGCTACTCTGAACCATTGGACCTAACAGCCCAACGGTCAGGATTGGTGCTATGGATCCAATTCAAAACTGCTCCATTATAGTAGTAGATATATATAGTGGACCAACATGTTGTACTAACGATTCCTATGTTTTATGAGTTTTCAAACTTCCTAGCTAACTCCGCCACTTGAATGACTCTATGTAGATTCATCAAAATTAGGTCAAATTTTAACTACAAGTAAATTGTAGGTTGCTTTGAAAGTTTTAAGAAAAACCTTTTGGAGGCACCCATCGGACAGTCAATTAATATACTCCATATCAGAAACCACATAGAGGTTTGACAAGAGGTTCAACTTCTTCCTAAGATTTTGCATCTTGAAAAACTTGAACTACAAGTAAGCATAGATACTTGTCTCGAATTAAATGTCTTTTCAGAGTTAATTAAGAAAAAATAAAGTGACGTAATAACTTACCTAGTTACCATAACATCAAACATACCAAGACTAGTAGTATATGATTCTACTCCCTCCGTTATGAAATATAAGATGTTTTAGCTTTGTGAAATGAATGTATCTAGACGCCTTTTAGTGTATAGGTTCACTCTGAACCTCTACGAATCCATACACTAAAAGACATCTAGATACATTTGATTCACAAAGCTAAAACGTCTTATATTTCTAAACGGAAGGAGTACAACCTAATTAATTAGGCCTTTACGTGACACTACACACATGTTGTTACCCACTATGAAGGTACATATGCAAGTTACTAGTCTAAAGTTATTTAGCATAATGTGAGCATCCTAAATCAGAACAGAGTATGCCTTAAAGGCACCTGTTCCGCTGCGCTTCAAGCTGTTCACCACTCATGTCGGCTCTCACTGGTCAGACGGATAAAGCCACTTACTTGTTGATTTGGTACTGTATATCATCGATCTTCTTCTGTCACTGACAGAAAATAAATTCTTCCGCTGCTTCCAGGCGCGTTCTTTCGTGGAGCTACAACGAGTAGCTCAGGCGAATACTCCCGCGCGGCGCTCGAGAAATTATGACTGTCCATTCATAATGCACGGGAAGCATTAGACAATGGATTTTCTTTTGGTGGATAGTTGTTTTTTGAGAGATTGTCGACTTTTTTCTTTATTAAACTGAGAGATGTTCGATTTGGGGTTCGGTAACGGGGGCCTAGAGGCCGAGAGGGGAGAGGAAATTGGCGGTGTGGCATGCAAGCTTATTTGAGGTGGCAGCGTGTGGGTGTACAGATGGTACTGGTAGCCTATTTTGTGAGCATTTTGTTATTGTACTACACAAGAGTTCGAGAGTAGTAGTATTTTAGTTTTGGTTCCTTAATTACCGGTGGAACCTTTATGTGTTTATTAGTTACAGTAGTAGTACAGTAGTACTTGTTCCAAATGTGCCTACACAAGATGATGAATATAGAAGATCCAAGGATTATTACATTCAGCAAGAAGAGCTCTGAGTATACTCCAAACCATCTCTCTGCCATGACCATTTATTTGAGAGGACAGTACAACTCCATCCTGTGCTAAGCTAGCTATGCTGTACTACTCCTAGAAAGGCCTGACCTATTTACTCGATAGGCACCAGGAAACACAGAGAAGAGAGAAAAACCACGCTCGGTAGGCGGTACGATTTCAATTGATTTATTCTATTTTCCTTTGCTCTCCGTCCTCTTCCTCTCCATCTTCTCGCTCATCCCCACTCGCCCACCTTTAGCACATGCCAACATCGCCATGCCACTTTTGTAGCATCTTTGTATCCCAGTTCGATAGGCACAGTAGATTTAGCAGAGAGAAAGAAGGCACGCTTGGTTTTATTTCATTCGTATTTCTCTTTGCCTCGATCTCCATCCTCACTTCATCTCTAGCTTCCCGACGACAGCCATTACCACTCGCACACCAATACAGGCATGCGCCAATGCCGCCATGCCGCTTTAGGATCAGCTCCGGTGCCCAGTTTGATAGACTGTTCTCCGTCTCGCCCTGCCAGCTGCCGCTCGCTCTCTCCTCCAAAACCCCCAATCAAAACCAAACGCCATCGCCCCCACCTGCTCAAGCTCTTCCTTGCGATGGCCCAATTGATCGATGACAGTGACACTTCTAGGGTGTTTTCTGATGGCCCCCTTGAAGAAATATCAGCCAGATGTGACATTATCACCGCTGCGAGCCTCGTCGCCTGCTGCAAACGTTATCTTTACTCAGCAACACATAGTGCATCCCTGTCGAAATCCCATCCGTTTGGTCTCCCTTGTGTTCTTCACACTCATCCAACTGAGGTACCGCGTGAGTATAATGTCTTCTACCGCGACAATCGCATGAAGCAGTTCTACAGGGGCAGCTACTATTGTAGCAGGGGAAAGCAGAAGCCACATAAGAAGTTCGGGTGGACCTTGTGCAAGCTGACGCTACTGGACAGGTCCTCCTCCGATGCTGTGATGCTAGATTGTGAGGGTAAGAAGTGGGCAGGCGCCCATGGATATTGGATCGCCACGGTTGGCTCACCTGGAACTGGGAGCTTGTGAATGTGTTCACTCATCGTCGGATTCCTCTACCAGCAATCTTCGATTTTGAGGCCACACCCGAGGTACTTAAGTTTATCGTGTCTGGTCAGCCTACTAATCTATTGAAGATAGCCATTTATCGAGTTCCCACAACTGCTGGGAACTATAAGGATTTCTCTGTCCTAGCCATCTTCGACACGGTAATTTCCTTCCGTGATGGTTCTCATGGTATGTGGATGGTTATTGAGAACTATTTCAGCTTGTTCAGCTACCGCGATGCAATTATCCACAAGGGAGTTGTCTATGCTGTAACTCAGATTAGCAATGTTTATGCATGGGATCCTCGGGCATGGGGTAAAATTTCCATCCTTTCAAGCTTCATCATTCAATTTTTTCTCAGCTGACCTTTGAATGTGCTTTCCTTGCAAGGTCCTGTGTGTCTTCTGGTGCCACCTGGATTAGATAGTAATCGTGAGTATAGTCCTGATCTGTGGTGGTTAGCAAGATCTCCTGATGGTGGTAGCCTTATTCTGATCAATACCGTGGGTGTTAGTGCTAGGCGGTATGACACTAGTTATGGTGGTTATCCTACGGCTGAAAATGTTGGTTATCATCACGACCACAATATTCACACCTATTCTACTGGGTTTTGCAGCTATGTGTTCTCGATGGACACTAGTAGGTTACTTCCACCGAGGCAATGGCGGAGGGTTTTAGACCTTGGAGCATTTTCTATCTTCCTTGGATTAAACTATCTGATTACCATTCCAGTTGACGCGGCAGGACTTGGACCTAAAGATCTAACAAGGAGCAACTGTGTATACACCTCGCCGCATGCAGAGACTGGTGGATTTAATATTCGTCCTAAAATATGCCGCTTCAGTATGAATGCTCAAGACGCCGCTATTGGTTCTCAACCAACATTGGCTGGAATTGGCGGTAGACTCCATTGTGGTTCGTTCCAAGCTTGGCCAACACAAAGGATTGGAACCGGCATAATTAATAGTTCAAGGGATATCATATGGTATAGGGATTTGCGTATCTTGAATTATTTCCTTCGCCTTATTTGTATCGTATGGCCTCAGCCGTTAACTTGCTGTACTCTAACACTCATTTCGCCGCAATGTAGTGCAAGGCCTGCGATTTGATCAAACTCCTTCTATATGCAAGCCATAGTTTTAGTCAGTGCGGGTTGAATATTCTGCAACTCGTTGCGCCCGCACCCCTTTATTATTTGTTGCACTTTTGAGTTCTCAAAAAATGTGAAATAAATCCGGAACATTGGCTATGTTGTATCTTGTGCATCTATAATATTCGGTCCCACAATAACATCCTATGTGACCTGTGTGAATGAAAAAGAAAAAACCTAAGCGAACAATATCTTGTGTTCATTTGTTCATTTTGTGGTGGCCAGGCCATGTACTAGTAATATTTTTGGGATAGAAATTTATAGATGAACTATATAAATATGATCTATGTTCATGATTTATTTCATATTTTCTAAAAACTTGGAAGTGCCACATGCAACAGCTTGTTGCTGGTACAACTAGGTGCAAATTGTAATTCCCTTCATGGACGTACCTAGTGGCCCCAAGCGCATGGTGCATGTAGATTCTCACTGGCAGGTGGGGCTGACCTAAACAGGGCCCACATGTTAGTGAATCAGAGCCACATAGAGTCATGCACGTTGCCCGACTTGAGTGAAATCTGGTGTTCGTGCACGTCTCTCATTTTGCTGCGCGGTTGCATATTGTACACGTGTAATTCCATGTACCTTGTACTAGATCATATATGAACACATGTAACATGCCAAAAATACCACAGACACACCTTTACTATGCATTATATACGGTGTATATATTTTCGGTTCTGTGCTACGAGTTCTGCATGTAGGGGAACAAGATGAAAGTACATGTGTCTGTGTTGCTGCTACTACTACTAGTAGTAGTTCGTCCTCCTATTTTTCGTTGAAAATACTACACTATGTTGAAATGAAAGCTGTAAAAATAAAACCCTCTGGTCAAATTGATGTGACTAGACAATACTGCACCTCTGATACGTAGTAGTAAGTAGGAGAATTGTCAAATTACTAGCAGCTTGGCATGCTAGTCTAACATACAGTGAAGTCTAGGCGGCGGTGTCCTTGATGCTGCTGTTAACTAGATAGAGCAAGCAAGTAAAATCTCCTCCCTTGTTTTTTTCTTTGCCTCTCCATCTTGTTCACCAGTCCCCACTCCACCCACGATCTCCCCATGCTATCTCTTCTCACCCATTCCTGACGCTCCCCTCCTCTTGCAGAAAACCCTAGCCGCACCTGGCATCCGCCTAAATTCATCCGGCTGTGATGGCCGATTCGAAGCTCAGCGGGCGATGCAAGTGGGATCAACTCAGCGCGGACGATGTCGAACTCATGTTCAGCGTCTGGACATTTCCAGCACCGTTAGGCTAGCCGCATGCTGCAAGCTGCTGTACGATCGTATCACCAACAACGAAGGTTCGATATTGACTTTTCACCATTGGAATGAACCCTGCCTACTGATGCCTCGGCCTGCTTATTGGTTCGACGAGCACTATGACAATACGAGGGTACATTGTCTGCATGACACCGTGTACGACATGGTGCCCTGATACGTTGCAAACATATCTATAAGTTTTGATGTTCCATGCTTGTTTTATATCTACTTTCTTATGTTTTGTCCACACTTTGGAGTATTTTTATACACTTTCTTGGACGAACCTATTAACAAGATGCCACAGTGCCAGTTGCCTGTTTTCTTCTGTTTTTGGTTCCAGAGAAGTCAGAAAATGAATATTCTTGGAATTAGACGGGACAAAAGACAAAGTCGATATTTTACCGGAAGACACATGGAGTCCGAAGGAGAGACGAAGGGGGGCCATAGGGCGGCCACAGCCCCTTGGCACGGGCAGCCCTATGACGCGCCAGTGCATGGTGTGGGCCCCCTAGCCAGCCACCGACCTTGCCCCTTCGCCTATGAGAAGCCCCTGGGACGAAAACCTTAAATCGACTAGCCTCCAGCCACGAAAAGATCCGCAGCACCGCAGCCACCGAAGGGGAGATTCGGGGGACAGAAAGTCTCTATTCCGGCACCCTGTCAGAACGAGGAAGTGCCCCGGGAGCCATCTCCATCGATCTCCACCACCATCTCCATCGCCTTTGCTGATTCCCATGATGATGAGGGAGTAGTTCTCTCTCGAGGCTAAGGGTTCTACCGGTAGCTATGTGTTCATCTCTCTCTTTATGCATGATCATATTGTGATCATGAGCTTTGTAATCAAGTAGATCTACCTTGCTACTCAAGTGCTTTAATAGATCTCTGCTCTTCCCATGTGTGTGAAAGTGACAATGTGCACACCATGGTGGCACTTAGGCTAGAGATTACAAATACTTGTTATGAGTTATATTTGGAGTTGGATGTCTTTATGAAATTGTGGTGTTTGTTGGAACCATCTAGTGCTCAAGGTGACAGTGTGGGGTAATCTAGATGGGAAAGGCTTACTTTGAGGTGTGCTGTTATAGAGCTACCATGGATTAGAGTGTCCAATCGGAGAGTAGTTCAGAGTAGTATCATGAAGAGAATAAATTTATATGAGAGTGTTCACTAGTGAAAGTATGATCCCTAGGCCTTGTTTCTAAGAATTGAAACACCGTTTGCAACTAGATTTGTTACATGTTTGCTTGCTTCCATCTTTTTGCCTTTAGTCTTTTCCTCCCGTCAAGCTATTTTCTGGCACCGTTGTCTTATATCCATACCACTTGAATTTTACTATCTCTTCGCCGAACTAGTGCACCTGGACACCTGACAAGTGTATTGGGTGAGTTGGGGACACAAGAGACTTCTTGTATCTTGATTGCAGGGTTGCTTGAGAGGGGATACCTTTGACCACTTCCTCCCTGAGTTCGATAAACCTTGGGTGACCCACTTAAGGGAAAACTAGCTACTGTTCTACAAACCTCTGCACTTGGAGGCCCAACAACTATCTACAAGAATAGAAGTGTGTAGACATCATGCTATTTTCTAGCACCGTTGCCAGGGAGGTAAGGTAAAAGGTACTCACATCCTTCGGTGTGAGTGCTTGAAGTTATTTCCTTTAGATTCTGCATTTTTATCTTTTTGTTTCTTGTTTTCACTAGTTAGGCTTAATGGAAAACAACAACAAAAATTAGAGAGCTTTATAGCATTTATCTTGAGTTAGGACATGAAGTGTTTGAAGAGGAAATTAAAAACCTATGGAACTTTATTTGCATGCTAATAGCAATATTATTAGTATGAATTCTTTGAACACCATTATTGCTAATGCTATGAAAAAGTCTAAGCTTGGGGAAGCTGGTTTTGATGAGCATGATATTTTTAGTCCCCCAAGCACGAAGGAGAAAATTTACTTTGATGATACTAAACCTCCAATATATGATGATTACAATGATGAATATGATATTTTCAGTCCACCTACTATTGAGGAGAAAATTAATTATGATTACAATATGCCTCCTATATTTGATGATTATGATGATGAGAATAATAATGATAGCTATTTTGTTGAATTTGCTCCCACTATAATTAATAAGAATGACTATGCTTATGTGGAGAGTAATAATGATTAGATGCATGTGGCTCATGATAAGAATGTTTCATGTGATATTTATATTGTTAATTTTATTCATGATGCTACTGAAAGTTATTATGAGAGAGGGAAACATGGTTTTATGCATCTCAATAATATTAAGTTTCCCCTCTTTATGTTGAAAGTCTTGAAGTTGCACTTGTTTTGCTTTACTATGCTTGTTGCTTTGTGCTTTCATGACTTGTTTCTTTACAAGATTCCTATGCATAGGAAGTGGGTTAGACTTAAATCTGCTTTGAATTTGCTTCTTGATGCTCTCTTTTACTTCAATTCATATGTCTTATGTGAGCATCTTCTCAAACTATCAAGCCTAACTTAAAGGCATTAAAGAAAAGTACTTATTGGGAGATAACCCAAAAGTTTTAGTTGAGTCTTGGAAGTTATTACCTCTGTAATAATCACTCCTTATCATTTTGTGTGGTTTTTGTGCCAAGAGTAACTGTTGGGTTCGCAGCATAGAAAATAAAAAATTTCCTACGAAGGGAACTATACGCCAAGATCTATCTACTAGATACAAGCAACGGGTGGATATACATCCATAGAGAACTTACCCTCGAAGACAACAAATCTTTGTTAATAAGATGGAACTCGTGGATGATGTAATCGTACACTTGCCGTTCTCAAGATCATGATGAAGTCCAGTAGCACCGGCTCCAACACGTCCATCAGATTCAGCTCCAGCAAGTCCAGCACCACCAAGTCCAGCACCGCAAAGCAGCGGTGCATACGTGATCACACACACGTCTGGTACCCCGACAACCTCCAGCAAAGCAGCGGAAGCAGCAACTTCTTTCCAGATAAAGCCACCGGGAACATGTATCTCGCTAATCCGAGACCATGGGGAATAACTAGAGGGGGAGAGAGATCCTTCACGAGGAGGTGTGTGTTGTGAGGAGGAGAGGGGGGCGTTTTATAGGGAAGAGGGGGGCACCCAAAGGCCATGGCGTGTCAGCCATGGTGGTGCCCCCACCTCTTCATCATTCATGTGGGTGGAGCTCCCACTCCCATAAAAAGCCTCCACTCAAAATTCCACTCACACATGCATTAAATTTCCACCAAATTTAATGCAATCTCTCATTAAATAAAATTATTTTATTTATTTTATTCAGAATTCACATCAAACCCCTTGTAACATTTCAATATCACATGCATAACCAATTTCAGCAATTTCACCCGAAACAGTTTCGGTGTCTATTGAAATAATTCCAGCGCTTTCTTAAATATTTATCTGAAACATATTTGCTCCAAATGGTGTCGATATCCCTTAAGTTGGTCACCCTACGGTTCATGAATAATGCAGACATGATCGAGACCCCTCTCTGATCAATAATCAGCAGCGGGACCTAGAGATTCGTACTGACTCCCACATATTCAACGATGACTCTTGTGATCGTGCGAACCTTTAACGTCATAACTAAATCCCTTTGTCTCGTGATATATTACATGTCCGAGATTCGATCATCGGTATCCAAATACCTAGTTTAATCTCGTTACCGACATGCACTCTTTTCTTGTTCCCGTGATATAACATTCTAGTGATCACATCACTTGCTTGCAAGCTATTTCAATGTGATATCACCAAGAGGGCCCAAAGTATATCTATCTGTCATCGGGATGGACAAATCCCACTCTTGATCCATGAGCCTCAACATAACACCTTCGTAGCACTGAACCCACCTTTATAGTCACCCTGTTACGGTGTGACGTTTGATGTTATCAAGATACTCTTCCGGTGTTAGCAATTAACATGATCTCATAGTCTAAGGACTAAGATTACTTCGTATGATGTTATAGCAATATAAACATAATGACTTTGATCGTAATGCATACTTCGGATGAATGTTCATCACATCATTCCACCAATGTTGTGATCTCATTATTAACAACATCCAATGTCCATGATCAGGAAACCTTGATCATCTTGTATAAACGAGCTAGTTTATATGAGAGGCATTACTAGGAACTTTGTATTTTGTTTATTAAACACACATGTATTAAAGTTTCCAATTAATACAATTATAGAATGCAAAATAAACATTTATCATAAACATGGAATAAGATAATAACCACTTTATTATTGCCTCTCGGGCATATTCCCTTCAGTAACCATAATTTTTGGAAGCTCTTTATGAAACTTGAATCCCTGCTTCCTTCTATGAAGGCCTTTCTTCCACTTTTATATCGAGTCTCCACCTTCTATCTTTATGCACCTATTGAGAGAGCATAGTGTCCATTCTTAGTTTAATGTGCATTGTCCCAAGACTTGTTGATTAATGCATAACCTTGATATTGCTTGTTCTTAAAATATTTGTATCTAGTCACTCTTATGAACTTTGAAGGTGTCCTATGCATTTATGTTTGCTACTCTATGAGGGACAAGCTGAATGCCACCATGCTATGTTTTCTTTATGTGAAACAAACAAACGTCTTGCAAAGCATTGTTATTTATGAATCTTTTGTTTGTGCCTTTTCATGTTGCAACATAGTTGCTATGTCTTATTGCTATAACTTTATCCTTCATGCTATGTTGAAGTACTATGATCCCATCTATCAATATTCTACAAATACTTTGATCAAGTTTATGATGGTGCATGTCACCTCAAAAATTATTCTTTATTTTTATCACTTACCTACTCGAGGACGAGCATGAGTTAAGCTTGGGGATGTTGATACGTTGCAAACATATCTATAATTTTTGATGTTCCATGCTTGTTTTATATCTACTTTCTTATGTTTTGTCCACACTTTGGAGTATTTTATACACTTTCTTGGACTAACCTATTAACAAGATGCCACAGTGCCAGTTGCCTGTTTTCTTTTGTTTTTGGTTCCAGGAAAGTCAGAAAATGAATATTCTTGGAATTGGCCAGGACAAAAGCCAAACTTGATATTTTACCGGAAGACACATGGAGTCCGAAGGAGATACGAAGGGGGGCCACAGGGCGGCCACACCCCCTTGGCGCGGGCAGCCCTAGGCCGCGCCAGGGCATGGTGTGGGCCCCCTGGCTGGCCACCGACCTTGCCCCTTCGCCTATAAGAAGCCCCTAGGACGAAAACCCTAAATCGACCAGCCTCCAGCCACGAAAAGTTCCGCAGCGCCGCCGCCACCGAAGGGGAGATTTGAGGGACAGAAAGTCTCTGTTCCGGCACCCTCTCGGGACGGGGAAGTGCCCCCGGAGCCATATCCATCGATCTCCACCACCATCTCCATCGCCGTTGCTGATTCCCATGATGACGAGGGAGTAGTTCTCTCTCGAGGCTAAGGGTTCTACCGGTAGATATGTGTTCATCTCTCTCTCTATGCATGATCATATTGTCATCCTGAGCTTTGTAATCAACTAGATCTACCTTGCTACTCAAGTGCTTTAATAGATCTCTGCTCTCCCCATGTGTGTGAAAGTGACAGCATGCACACCATGGTGGCACTTAGGCTAGATATTACAAATACTTGTTATGAGTTATATTTGGATTTGGATGTCTTTATGAAATTGTGGTGTTTGTTGGAACCATCTAGTGCTCAAGGTGACAGTGTGGGGTTATCTAGATGGGAAAGGCTTACTTTGAGGTGTGCTGTTATAGCCTTACCATGGATTAGAGTGTCCAACCGGAGAGTAGTTCAGAGTAGTATCATGAAGAGAATATATTTATATGAGGGTGTTCACTAGTGAAAGTATGATCCCTAGGCCTTGTTTCTAAGCATTGAAACATCGTTTGCAACTAGATCTGTTACATGTTTGCTTGCTTCCATCTTTTTGCCTTTAGTCTTTTCCTCATGTCAAGCTATTTTCTGGCACCGTTGTCTTATATCCATACCACTTGTATTTTACTATCTCTTCGCCGAACTAGTGCACCTATACACCTGACAAGTGTATTGGGTGTGTTGGGGACACAAGAGACTTCTTGTATCTTGATTGCAGGGTTGCTTGCGAGGGGATACCTTTGACCACTTCCTCCCTGAGTTCGATAAACCTTGGGTGATCCACTAAAGGGAAAACTTGCTGCTATTCTACAAACCTCTGCACTTGGAGGCCCAACAACTGTCTACAAGAATAGAAGTGCGTAGACATCATGCCCCTCGACCATCCTTGGCACGTCGCCATTGATGTCTATGCACTTCTGTTCTTGTAGACAGTTGTTGGGCCTCCAAGTGTAAAGGTTTGTAGAACAGCAGCAAGTTTTCCCTTAAGTGGATCACCCAAGGTTTATCGAACTCAGGGAGGAAGTGGTCTAAGGTATCCCCTCTCAAGCAACCCTGCAATCAAGATATAAGAAGTCTCTTGTGTCCCCAACACACCAATACACTTGCCAGGTGTATAGGTGCACTAGTTCGGCGAAGAGATAGTGAAATACAAGTGGTATAGATAATTATAAGTGGTAACGGTGATAGAAAATAGCTTGCTGGCATGTGGTTGACGTGGGAAAAGACTAAAGTAAAACTGAAATAAAGATAGAAGCAAGCAAACAAGTAATAGATCTAGTAGAAAATGGTGTTTCAGTGCTTAGAAACAAGGCCTAGGGATCATACTTTCACTAGTCAACACTCTCATATAAATATATTCTTCTTTATGATACTATGCTGAACTACTCTCCGGTTGGACACTCTAATCCATGGTAGGGCTATAACAGCACACCTCAAAGTTCGCTTTCCCCATATAGATAACCCCACACTGTCACCTTGAGTACTAGATGGTTCCAACAAACACCACAATTTCATAGAAACATCCAACTCCAAATATAACTCATAACAAGTATTTGAAATATCTAGCCTAAGTGCCACCATGGTTTGCACACTGTCAACTTCACACACATGGGGAGAGCAGAGATCTATTAAAGCACTTGAGTAGCAAGGTAGATCTACTAGATTACAAAGCTCATGATCACAATAAGATCATGCATAGAGAGAGAGAGAGATGAACACATAGCTACCGGTAGAACCCTTAGCCTCGAGAGAGAACTACTCCCTCCTCATCCTGGGAATTAGCAATGGTGATGGAGATGGCGGTGGAGATCGATGGAGATGGCTCCGAGGGCAATTCCCTATCCCGGCAGGGTGCTAGAACAGAGACTTTCTGTCCCCCGAATCTCCCCTTCAGTGGCGGCGGCGCTGTGGAACTTTTCGTGGATTTCTGATTGACGATCTAGGGTTTCTGCCTCGGGAGGAATATATAGGCGAAGGAGGCAAGGTCGGTGGCCAGCCAGGGGGCCCACACCATGCCCTGGCGCGGCCTAGGGTTGCCCGCGCCAAGGGGGTGTGTGGCCACCCTGTGGCCCCTCTCCGGCTCTCCTTCTGGCTCTATGAATCTTCCGGTAAAATATCAACTTCGGCTTTTGTCCCGTCCAATTCCGAGAATATTTATTTTTTCTGACATTCCTGGAACCAAAAATAGCAGAAAACAGGCAACTGGCACTGTGGCACTTTTTAATAGGTTAGTCCAATAAATCATATGAAAAGACTCCAAAGTGTGGACAAAACATAATAAAGTAGATAAAACCAAGCATGGAACATCAAAAATTATGGATACGTTAGCAACATGTCAACATCCCCAAGCTTAAATCCTGCTCGTCCTCAAGTAGGTAAGTGATAAAAAGAAAGAGTAATTTTTGAGGTGACATGCACCATCATAAACTTGATCAAAGTATTTGTAAAACATTGATAGCTGGGATCATAGTACTTCATTCATAACATGAAAGACAAAGTTCTAGAAATAAGGCAAAGAAACTATGTTGCAACATGAAAAAGGCACAAACAAAAGATTCATGAATAACAATGCTTTGCAAGAAGTTTGTTTGTTTCACATAAAGAAAACATAGCATAGTAGTATTCAGCTTGTCCCTCCTAGAGTAGCAAATATAAATGCATAGGACACCTTCAAAGTTTATAAGAGTGACTAGATACAAATAGTTTAAAACAAGCAATATCAAGGTATACATTAATCAACAAGTCTTGGGACAATCTTGGGACAATGCACACAGAACTAAGAATAGCCACTATGCTCTCAAAGTAGGAGCATAAAGATAGAATGTGGAGACTCAATATATAAGTGGAAGAAAGGCCTTCATAGAAGGAAGTAGGTATTCAAGTCTCATAAATAGCTTCCAAAAATTATGGTCCTTATTAGCTTTCAGCTCTCATTGCCCCTATCATAAGCATCTTGAAGTGATTAAGGTTAAAGTGAACAAACTATGGAGTATATGCTTGATGAAGTATAAGTTGGAAATCTCATGTCCCTTGAATACGAGGGCCGCTCCTCATGCTACTCAAGTTTAGTCACCGGTAAGTTCTTGTCATCGTAAGTACATGTGTATCATAGAGAACCGCCAATGGGGTACCCCTTGCCCGATGATACGGAAGAATCCCCATATCAAAATGACAAGGCAAGCAGACAACGAGCATCTCAGCAATCCTCCGATGTGAATACCTTTTACCTTACCTCCCCGGCAACGGCGCCAGAAAATAGCTTGATGTCTACGCACTTCTATTCTTGTAGACAGTTGTTAGGCCTCCAAGTGTAGAGGTTTGTAGAACAGCAGCAAGTTTTCCCTTAAGTGGATCACCCAAGGTTTATCGAACTCAGGGAGGAAGTGGTCAAAGGTATCCCCTCTCAAGCAAACCTGCAATCAAGATACAAGAAGTCTCTTGTGTCCCCAACACACCCAATACACTTGTCAGGTGTATAGGTGCACTAGTTCGGCGAAGAGATAGTGAAATACAAGTGGTATAGATAATTATAAGTGGTAACAGTGATAGAAACTAGCTTGTTGGTGTGTGGTTGACGTGGGAAAAGACTAAAGTAAAACATAAATAAAGATAGAAGCAAGCAAACATGTAACAGATCTAGTAGCAAACGGTGTTTTAGTGCTTAGAAACAAGGCCTAGGGATCATACTTTCACTAGTGAACACTCTCATACAAATATATTCTTCTTTATGATACTACGCTGAACTACTCTCCGGTTGGACACTCTAATCCATGGTAGGGCTATAACAGCACACCTCAAAGTTCGCTTCCCCATCTAGATAACCCCACATTATCACCTTGAGCACTAGATGGTTCCAACAAACACCACAATTTCATAGAAACATCCAATTCCAAATATAACTCATAACAATTATTTGAAATCTCTAGCCTAAGTGCCACCATGGTGTGCACATTGTCAACTTCACACACATGGGGAGAGCACATATCTATTAAAGAACTTGAGTAGCAAGGTAGATCTACTTGATTACAAAGCTCACGATCACAATAAGATCATGCATAGAGAGAGAGATGAACACATAGCTACCGGTAGAACCCTTAGCGTCGAGAGAGAACTACTCCCTCCTCATCCTGGGAATCGGCAATGGTGGTGGAGATGGCGGTGGAGATCGATGGAGATGGCTCTGGGGGCACTTCCCCGTCCCGGCAGGGTGCCGGAACAAAGACTTTCTGTCCCCTGAATCTCCCCTTCGGTGGCGGCGGCGCTGCAGAACTTTTCTTGGATTTCTGATTGACGATCTAGGGTTTTTGCCTCGGGAGGAATATATAGGCGAAGGAGGCAAGGTCGATGGCCAGCCAGGGGTCCCACACCATGCCGTGGCGCGGCCTAGGGTTGCCCGCACCAAGGGGGGTGGCCACCCTATGGCCCCTCTCCGGCTCTCCTTCTGGCTTCGTGAATCTTCCGGTAAAATATCAACTTCGGCTTTTGTCCCGTCCAATTCCGAGAATATTGATTTTCTGACTTTCCTGGAACCAAAAATAGCAGAAAATAGGCAACTAGCACTGTGGCACTTGTTAATAGGTTAGTCCAAGAAATCATATGAAAAGTACTCCAAAGTATGGACAAAACATAAGAAAGTAGATAAAACCAAGCATGGAACATCAAAAATGATGGATACGTTAGCAACGTATCAGCCATCCTTCTCTTCATGCACGAAAATTCTGGGTTGGCATGAACGGGGACTGGCTCGCCACCGTGGACCAGCGCGGGGCCTGGTGCCTAGCAAACATCTACATCTATCGAGTAATCAACCTTCCATCGCCGGATACTTGTGGCATTAAGGCCGCCTCACATCTAGTATATAACCTGTAATGCTACTAGCCAGCCATGGTTCCCCCAGTTACATGTAGTCATTTATGAACTCATTCAAATTTCAAAAGTTTTTTTGGCAAATCCGCAGGTATGGAGAAACGTTCAATAAGTTGTGGGATGGATCTCTTGAGCTGTTGAAGATCGTAATCTGGAGAGTGCCCACAGAAGCTGGGGGTTACACAGACTATAAGATCCTCGCATTGTTCGACGGTGAAATCGCCTACCTGGAAGGTGGTAGCCAAGTTTGGAGATGTCTGGAGCATTCAGGTCATGGAAGATGACAGTACTATGATTCCATTGAACACGGTGGCCTCATTTTTGCTGTCGCAAGTCAAGGCCGCACCTACTACTGGGATCCCACATCATAAGGTAATTCTAGTTCCATGATGATACATTGTGAGTGATTCAGTGAAGTTGTTCTTTAACTACCTTGTTTATGTTTTACCTTTCGTATGAATGAATGAGCACATGCTTTATGTCGTAAAAAAATGAATGAATCATTGCCAGTAATGAATTAGTACCAGTAATATGCCTTGCAAAAATATAGTGTATGACGGTGTCCCTGCACTAGTAAGTTCGTTCATTGTCAGAATATGAAAGGTATTATTAACCAGCATCTCGATTGTGAGCGCAACACAATGAAGCCGGGTTTCTTTATCTGTTTGCACTTTCAGGCCCTCCTCGGATTGTAGGAATCACATAGGATTTTTGTAGGACACCAATCTTTCCTTTTTGGATTTTTCCTAGGGATTCAGAGGAATTGAAGGACGACTAGCGGGAGCGCGCTCTTCAGGAAGTGCGCGCTTTGGCCGCAGCGCATGCCTTTTCGGCGCTTGACAGCGCGCGTATTTCCGGACGCACGGCAGCCTGACACGTGGCGTGCGGAAGTTTACCTGCGCGTATTTCCGGACGCTCGGCATCACACGTATTTCCCGCCGCACGGCAGCCCGACATGTGGCTAGCTGCTCATGCAGTGCACGCGACCAAAAGCAGTTCAACGCAGTGCAATGAGACAGTGCACGAGCGGTGCAACTTGTGTACTATCGACCGAAAGCAGTGCAACGCGGTACAACAAGACAGTGCATGGACCATGCACTGCAAGAATACCATGCAGTGCACTGCGACCTTAGGCAGTGCAACGCAATACAACACGGCAGTGCATGGATGGTGCACTGCCTGGACACCACGCAGTGCACTACGACTGAAGGCAGTGCAAGGCAGTACAACGAGACAGTACACTGCCAGGACACAGCACAGTGCACTGTGAACTAAGGCAGTACAACACATAACAACAAGGCAGTGCATGGATGGTGCACTACCTGCACACCGCGCAATGCACTACGATCGAAGGCAGTGGGAGACAGAACAACAAGGTAGTGCGTCAGCG
Source organism: Avena sativa (assembly GCA_916181665.1). Taxonomy (NCBI): domain Eukaryota; kingdom Viridiplantae; phylum Streptophyta; class Magnoliopsida; order Poales; family Poaceae; genus Avena; species Avena sativa. The sequence continues at coordinate 428,540,835 of OV702290.1, forward strand.
GTGCACTGCCAGAACATCACGCAGTGCACTGCGACCTTAGGCAGTGCAGCGCAGTATAATAAGGCAGTGTGTGGACAGTGTACTACCAGGATATCACGCAGTGCACTGCAACCTTAGGCAGTGCAACACAGTACAATAAGGCAGTGCACTGCCAGGACACCGTGCCGTGCATTGCAACCGAAGGCACCATGCACTAGACCAAAAGGCAGTGCAACCTACACATCAAAGGCAGTACGAGAAAAAAGTTCGTCGAAACATATCAATAATGGACCTAGTTTTGAAGATCTGGATGTGACTAGCAAGGCTAGGAAAACGGATATAGATTTGGACTCACCATTTGAAAGATATCACAGTTTTCGTGTTCAAATCTACAAAAAAAAGGAAAACGGACCCGCGACCCTCTCCGCATCCACCACGTGTCGCACGGGAGAAGGCCGGGACAACGCGTGAGGCACTCCGTGCCCGCCACGTGCAGGCAGCAGCAGCGACGCAGCGCAACCTCCCAGGAGCGCGCCCTTTTTCTAGCCTTTTCGGAGGAATTGTGTAGGATTTGGATCCTTAGGATTTTTTTCTATAAATGCTGTATGATTCGAAAGAGTATAATCCTTACAAATTCCTTCAAAGGATTCCTTTGCACTCTATTTTGGAGGAAAATTTCCATCCACTCCAACCTCTTTGTACAATTCCTTTGGTTTTCCTATGCAATCAAACTCCACTTGATCCAAAATACTATAGGCATCTAATCCTATAGGATTCAAGTGGACATGCCTTTATATCAATAAAAAGTGGTGCTTCCTCTTTTGAAACTTACAACAACTAGGAAACTAAGATAAGCAAGAAATCCAAATATTCGGAATAGCAGAGTAAGAAATGCAATTCCTAATGTTGTTAATTTATTGAGTATTATTATTGTCAGGATTTGCCTATTCACACTGTTAGCATTAAGAATGAAGAATGCTGGTGTTAGAATATGTATGCTAGTAATGCACGTTTTGTCTTTGAATTCGGATGTTGCAGGAAACAAGGAGCTTCCGTTTGTAATCCCAGCACCTATTCTGAATGACCGGCCAGGCATGTGGTTCCTCGCTCGATCGGCTGATGGTGAACACTTGATGATCATAATTACAACGTATGGCATGGGGGTTGCGCATGGGGACCAACCTACGCCTATATCCTGCCTCTCGTGTCTACATTTTTGAAGAGATCCTAGCTCTGCTGGACCTCCAGGGGTCATTGTTTGGAGGCAGGTTAACAGCCTGGGGGACAACTCTCTGTGACATGGGTATGCCCTACAAGTACTCCAGTTTGGCATATATGGTCCAGATACGGCAGAAGCCCACGGTGTTGCCAAGGCCCAATGTAGAATTCGGGTGACCCACGGAATCTCCGATTGCTTGAAGAAGAAGCTTAAGATAGAAAGTTCAAAGGACAAACCCTAATCGACCTGCTACCCAAGACCTAGCCTATCTATATAAAGGCTAGGAGGGGGCGGCAAGGAGAACAATCACAACCCTAGTTTCCACAACCATCGCTAGATTGCATCTGCGCACTAATACGTTGCTATCGTATCTATAATTTTTGATGTTCCATGCTTGTTTTATATCTACTTTCTTATGTTTTGTCCACACTTTGGAGTATTTTTATACACTTTCTTGGACTAACCTATTAACAAGATGCCACAGTGCCAGCTGCCTATTTTCTGCTATTTTTGGTTCTAGGAAAGTTAGAAAATGAATATTCTCGGAATTGGACGGGACAAAAGCCAAAGTCAATATTTCACCGAAGGGGACACGGGGCCAGAAGACGAGACGGAGAGGGGCCAGAGGCCGGCCACACCACCTGGCCATGTGTCCAGGCCTGGCCTGCGCCAGGGGGTGGTGTGGCCGCCTAGGGCACCCCCTCGGCATCCCCTTTCACCTATAAGATGAATCCGATACAGAAACCCTAAGTACCCAATCAAAATTTCATGAAAGAGTCTGTAGCCGCTGTCATCTCCATCCCTAGATCGGGAGGGATATGAAGCTCTTCCCGGCACCCTGCCAAAGGGGAGAATTCACCCTAGAGGACTTCTTCATCACCATGCCTGCCTCCGGTGTGATGCGTGAGTAGTTCATCCCTAAACTACGGGTCCATGTAGTATCTAGATGGTTGGTGCTTCTCCTTTGTGCTATCATGTTTAGATCTTGTGAGCTCCATTCATGATCAAGATCATCTATTTGTAATGATACATGTTGTGTTTGCGGGGATCTGATGGATACTGAGATGCTATTTCAGATTGATTATTGATTCTATCATGTCTTTGTTATTTGTGATCTTGCATGCTCTCCGTTGTTAGTAGCTATCTTGGCAGAGTAGATGCTAGCAACTCCAAGAGGGAGTATTTATGCTCGATAGTGGGTTCATGCCTCTAGTAATCTAGGGAAGTGATAGAAATCTCTAAGGTACTAGATGTGTTGTTGCTACTAGGGAGAAAACAGCAATCCTTTGTTCATAGAACAATCGTATTGTTTACTTTACACGCAATGCTTAATGCAATTATCTGTTGCTTGCACCTTAATACTGGAGGGGGTTTGGATGATAACTTGAAGGTGGATTACTAGTCATAGATGCAGTTGGATTACGGTCTATGTATAATGTTGTAATGCCCAATCAAATCTCATAGGAGTCAAGATGTTTAGTATATGCATGTATGCTTTCTCGATGTTTGTCAATTACCCCGCTGTAATTTGTTCACCCAACATGTCATCTATGTCAAGGAGAATCACCACTAGTGAACTATGGACCCCGGTCCTTTCTTTCACCATCAATCTACAACTATTTACTGTTTTCTGTTTACTTTATGCAAGTTATTACTATCTTCCACACAATACGTTTAATCCTTTGTTTTTTTAGCAAAACCGGTGAGATTGACAACCTCACTGTAAGTTGGGGGCAAAGTTCTGTGGTTGTGTTGTGCAGGATTCCAAGTTTGAAACAACACCTTGGATATGTTTCCTTGCTCCTACTGGTTCGATAACCTTGGTTTCATAACTGAGGGAAAACTTGCAGCTGTGCTCATAATACCTTCCTCTTGGGGTTCCCCAATGAGCTCGATATATTTTGGGCCATCAAGCTATTTTTCTGGCACCGTTGCCAGGGAGTCAAGGACATCTTCACAAGGGGAGTCCCTCATAACCAATCTCTTTACTTTGTTGTTTTTGTTTTTCTTAGTTTATTTCTTCTTTGTTTACTTATTTCTTTATCAAAAACACATAAAAAATTAGTTATACTAGTTTGCTTTCTTTATCAAAAACACAAAAAAATTTAGTTCCCACTTCAAGTTGTTTTTATGTGTAGTTCTGCTCCAATCACTATTTAATTATGGATAGCCCACTCGGTTTCCTATTTGGGAAAACTACTATCACTGCTAAGGTAGTAGATGAACCACCACCTGCTAGAACCTCCATGGAAGATTTTATAAGGTATAGAGAACCTTATAAGGGTAAAGTAATGAGAGCCATGTTAAAAAGGTTGAATCTAATTGCTAAAATTTTGCTTAAACACCATGATATAAATTGTTGCTCTGAACATGATACTAAACATCTTAAATTCTAATGTGGCTTTAGTAAAGAATTTGTAATTATGAACTATCATTGGAATAAATATATTCATCTTGGATTTGAAGAAGTAGAACAATTCGTTTTGTTTATGGGAGCTTCTGAAATAGAATCATTCATGTCTAAAAACTATGAAACCTGTGTTGCTTGTAAAGACCTTAAAGATATGGTCTCTTCTATCCTTGATCATTGCATATAAAATTTCAGCAATAATTGTTATATCATTGATTATAAAGAGAGACTCAGTCATGCACAAGAATGTGTCCACAATTTGCAGGAGCCTATGGAAAAAGAATTTGTTGAGCCTAAAAGCTCATTAGATGAAAAAGAGGAGGAGAGTGATGGACAAAAGGAGGAAGAATGGATTAGCTACCCATGCCTACCTTCTAATGAGAGTAACTCTTTATCCCTTACATTATTTGATTGTCCCCCATGCTTACCAAAGGAGGATCAATGTTATGTTCCTGTGGATTCTCTTGAAAAATCTACTATGGGTAAAACTTGTGATAATAATTATGCTCATGTTATCTATGATAATCCTTTATTAGTGCCTAACTTCGAAATGCATGGTACTAAAGAGCTTTGCTTAGAAAATGTTTATGATAAAGCTCTAGATGATGGTCTATATTGGTTGATAATATTAATTGTACTACTATTAAAATGAGATTGGAGGTGTCTTGACCTTATCTTGGAACCCCATACCTCTTGACAATGATCAGTCACCTTGTTATAAATTTGTTAATAGTGGGTTTGAAGGTTTTAATCCCATTATTTTTGAGCTTGATTACAATTATGTGTTTGTAGATCATGAAAAGCATGCTTTATGTGATAGTTATATTGTTGAGTTTATTCATGAGGCTACTGAAAATTATTATGAGAGAGGAAAATATGGTTGTAGAAGTTTTCATCGTACTGAAACACCTCTCTATGTGCTGAAAGTTTTGAAGTTACTCTTGTTTTGTCTTCCTATGCCTGTCACTTTGTTCTTTATGAATTTAGTTGCATACAAGATTCCTATGCATAGGCAGTGGGTTAGACTTAAATGTGTTTTGAATTTGCTTTTTGATGCTCACTTTTACTTCAATTCATATTTCTTATGTGAGCATCTTTTCAAGCTTTCTATGTCCAACTTAAAGGCGTTAAAGAAAAGTACTTCTTGGGAGATAACCCAAAAGTTTTAGTTGAGACTTGGAAGTTATTTCTTCATTAATAACCTCTCCTTATCATTTTTATTTGCTTTTTGTGCCAAGAGTAACCTCTAATGAGAGAGAAGTAATGCTTGGGAAAGTTGCTGTCCCGAAACATATTTTTGTGCTTCGCTGTAAAAATTCATGTAAAATCTCTGTACGTAGGTTTGAGCTGTAAATTTTTGCTTCTGCCCTAGGTTGTTATCCAACTTTCGTTAGTTCAACACTTTTCAATTTGAGCAACAGAAGGTCTTCGAAAAAATTGGTTTCTATCTACTGGTCTGTTTTGACAGATTTTTGCCATTATTTGCATTTGCTTCTTGCTGATTCCTTTTTGGGTTCTCTTTGGGGAATTGAGCTTTTTGAGGGAAGTGCTACAGTAGCTTGTGTTTTAATGGAAGTTTTAGTTGTGTTGGAACTGAACCAAAAGACTTATTATCTTGAGTACACTAATGTTGCTAATAAAGATTGTGTGAAGTTTTGTATGAAGAAACATTTTAGGTGTGAGGAAAGAATGATGTAATGAGATGAAGAATGGACTAAAGCTCAAGCTTGGGGATGCCACCCCATATCACCCCAAGAAATATCCAAGAAGTACAAGCGTCAAAGCTTGGGGATGCCCAAGGCATCCCCTTCTTCATCAATAAAAATCTCAAGTTTCTTCCAAACACTTCATTTTTATTGTTTCATACATAGTTGTGTTGTTCTTGGAGCGTATTTGTTTTTGTTTTTGGTTTTCATTTGCTTGGTTTGCTTAGTTTTTTTAATAAATTGGTTGGACCCTCTCATTCACGCATTAGTTTTCAAATAAAGTTGGTTTGATTTGGAAAAGAGTAGGAAAAGTTCATGCTTAAGTGGTAAAAAGAGCCTGTTTTTGACTGTGGCCTATGCTTTGTCATGTCATGCTTGGTATTGTTTTGGCTTTATGCTTAGTGATTTTTGCTGTACCATGACATATTATAAACAATTGAGATTGCTTAATGTGCCTTGAAAGAATCATGCGTTGTTTTAGCATATTAAAGCATAGTATTGTAGTATTCTCCTTTGATGCTTTATTTGGGTTGACTTGGCGCATGCTCACACCATGTTATGACTATCCCAAGTCACCATAGCCTCTATTATCCTTTAGTTTTCGACTTGTAATATCACTTTATGCTTTAATTAATGATGTTTTGTCGCTTTGCATGATTATGGCCATTATTGCTCTCTTAGTTGGTCGGTCCCAGTCTTTTGCTAGCCTCCATAACCAAGTGTGAGTTCCACTCATGCATCCAACTCCAAATAAAACCAAGTTATTTCAAAGAGTCCACCATACCTACCTATTAGCATTTTCTATTCCAAGTATATTCATGTTTTTATCTACCTTCCGAATTAAACTTGTTATGAGAAAACTAGTGATTAAAGCTCTCACGAACTTGATGACACATTTTACTTTTCTTGCCCCTAATAAACTTGAACCATTGTGTCATCTATGTTGTATATGCTTACACTTATATGTTGGGGATTCGTAGAACCATGCTGTCATGGGGAACGCTTTCAACATTGCACTTGTACATTGTACCTAGTTGATATCATGCTCTTTTGTCTATGGATGTCGTCGGTGTGAAATGAAAGGGGAGCTTGTAAGTCCATGGAGTTATGTATGTGTGTTAGAGAAACGCCTGGGCCGCTGGTCTAATCCTTGCCTAATCATGGTGGAAACCTGCAGCGTAACCATAATGAGCAATCTATGAAGCATTCTTCTGATAAAAAAAGAGATAGAGATTGAGAAAAAGAGAAAAAGAGAAAAAATAGATGAGAAAAGAGGAAAGAGAGAAAAAAGCACCATTTTCCCATGGTAAATAAGGACATTGCTGAGATGCTCGTTGTCTGCTTGCCTTGTCATTTTGATATGGGGATTCTTCTGTATCATCGGGCAAGGGTACCCCGTTGGTGGTTCTCTATGATACACATGTACTTACTATGACAAGAACTTACCGGTAACTAAACTTGAGTAGTATGAGGAGCGGCCCTCGTATTCAAGGGACATGAGATTTCCAACTTATACTTTGTCAAGCATATACTCCATAGTTTGTTCACTTTAACCTTATTCACTTCAAGATGCTTATGATAGGGGTAATGAGAGCTGAAAGCTAATAAGTACCATAATTTTTGGAAGCTCTTTATGAGACTTGAATCCATGCTTCCTTCTATGAAGGCATTTCTTTTACTTTTATGTTGAGTCTCCATATTCTATCTTTATGCACCTATTAAGAGAGCATAGTGGCCATTCTTAGTTTAATGTGCATTGTCCCAAGACTTGTTGATTGATGCATAACTTTGATATTGCTTGTTCTTGAACTATTTGTATCTAGTCACCCTTATGAACTTTGAAGGTGTCCTATGCATTTATGTTTGCTACACTATGAGGGACAAGCTGAATACCTTTCTCATTATGCTTTCTATATGTGAAACAAACAAACGTCTTACAAAGCATTGTTATTCATGAATCTTTTGTTTGTGCCTTTCATGTTACATCATAGTTGCTATGTCTTATTGTTAGAACTATATCTTTCATGCTATGTTGAAGTACTATGATCTTAGCTATCAATGTTCTACAAATACTTTGATCAAGTCTATGATGGTGCATGTCACCTCAAAAATTATTTTTTCTTTTTATCACTTACCTACTCGAGGACGAGCAGGAGTTAAGCTTGGGGATGTTGATACGTTGCTAACGTATCTATAATTTTTGATGTTCCATGCTTGTTTTATATCTATTATCTTATGTTTTGTCCACACTTTGGAGTATTTTTATACACTTTCTTGGACTAACCTATTAACAAGATGCCACAGTGCCAGCTGCCTATTTTCTGCTGTTTTTGGTTCCAGGAAAGTCAGAAAAAGAATATTCTCGGAATTGGACGGGACAAAAGCCGAAGTCAATATTTCACCGAAGGGGACATAGACCCAGAAGACGAGACGGAGAGGGGCCAGAGGCCGACCACACCACCTGGCTGCATGGCCAGGCCTTGCCCGCGCCAGGGGGTGGTGTGGCCGCCTAGGGCACCCCCTCGTCCTCCCCTTTCGCCTACAAGATGCATCAGATACAGAAACCGTAAGTACCCAATCAAAATTCCACGAAAGAGTCTATAGCCACCATCATCTCCATCCCTAGATCGGGAGGGATCTGAAGCTCTTCCCGGCACCCTGCCAGAGGGGAGAATTCACCCTAGAGGCCTTCTTCATCACCATGCCTGCTTTCGATGTGATGCGTGAGTAGTTCATCCCTTGACTACAGGTCCATGTAGTAGCTAGATGGGTGGTTCTTCTCCTTTGTGCTATCATGTTTAGATCTTGTGAGCTTTGTTCATGATCAAGATCATCTATTTGTAATCATACATGTTATGTTACAGGGATCCGATGGATATTGAGATGCTATTTCAGATTGATTATTGATTCTATCATGTCTTTGTTATTTGTGATCTTGCATGCTCTCTGTTGTTAGTAGCTATCTTGGCCGAGTAGATGCTAGCAACTCCAAGAGGGAGTATTTATGCTCGATAGTGGGTTCATGCCTCTAGTAATCTGGGGAAGTGATAGAAATCTCTAAGGTACTAGATGTGCTGTTGCTACTAGGGAGAAACCAACAATCCTTTGTTCATAAGACAATCGTATTGTTTACTTTACACGCAATTCTTAATGCAATTATCTGTTGCTTGCAACTTAATACTGGAGGGGGTTCGGATGATAACCTAAAGGTGGATTATTAGTCATAGATGCAGTTGGATTACGGTCTATGTATAATGTTGTAATGCCCAATCAAATCTCATAGGAGTCAAGATGTTTAGTATATGCATGTATGCTTTCTCGATGTTTGTCAATTTCCCCGCTGTAATTTGTTCACCCAACATGTCATCTATCTCAAGGAGAATCACCACTAGTGAACTATGGACCCCGGTCCTTTCTTTTACCATCAATCTACAACTATTTACTGTTTTCTGTTTACTTTATGCAAGTTATTACTATCTTCCACACAATACGTTTAATCCTTTGTTTTTTAGCAAAACCGGTGAGATTGACAACCTCACTGTAAGTTGGGGGCAAAGTTCTGTGGTTGTGTTGTGCAGGATTCCAAGTTTGAAACAACACCTTGGATGTGTTTCCTTGCTCCTACTGGTTCAATAACCTTGGTTTCATAACTGAGGGAAAACTTGCTGCTGTTCTCATCATACCTTCCTCTTGGGGTTCCCCAACAAGCTCGATATATTTTGGGCCATCACACACCCCTATAACTTTCAACTCCCTCGATAATTCCAAGAGCAGACAAGCAGGAGTAGGGACCTCTACGTGGCCTGAACCTGGGTGAACCTTGCGTCCCTGTGTGCTTGTTTGCTAGCCAATTGATGCCTCCAATGCTCCCTCCTTCTCCAAAACCCAAGTCCATAACAATGGGCATTGATGAGTTAAACCCTCGTTAATTGGCGCCGTCTGTGGGAATTGGGAGTGCTGATGTCGCGGCTTATTCATCCCCATCATCCGCGATCTACAACCCTGCAACAACGGAGATTCACCAGCTCTTCAGCGCTTTTGATTTCACCGTCCACACGCCGTCCACTCGCCTGGCTTTCGAGTCCGTGGGCGACGGGATCAGCATGGCGATCAGGAGCTTCCGCTTCCAGGTCGGTCAACTGGGCACACTTTGCATGCCTAACCAGCCGACGGCACCCGCGATTGCTCCAGCATCGTGGTTCCTGCCACCAATCGGCACCCTCAGCGAGCTCAACGCCCCGGCAACAGCTGGGAGCACAGACAGCGACAGTAGTCGCGGATCCGATCTAGGTGGCCTGGCCATAGAAGATGGAGCCTACGGCTCCGGATCTGAAAGTTCTGGGAGAAGCGGCTTCCCCAATCACTTCATGTGCACCGTCATCAACACGGGCGACACCGACATCAATCGTGAAAACACCGCCACCAACACTAGACCGGCCGACGGCGGCATACCAGTCGCAAACGGTGGCCCCGCCAACAGCGGCCCTACCAACGGTGTGCCCACCAACAATGGGACAGGAGCAACACCACACCTCAGGAGGGATGAGAACACCGGCGAGCGCGTGCAGATCCACCTCAACGACAACGAGTGGGCCCGCTGTCGAGAAGCTCTGCGGGGCAACCCTCTACCTCCTAACTCATCGCAGGACATGCTCATGGGTTACCATTGGCTGCTGAATGAAGAATTCAAACGCGATCAGTAGGTGATCATGCAACTTGACGCGCGAAGAAAGGCGGCGGATGAGTCAAGCCTTCGGTGAGCTTACCTCTCCTCCCACGGAGGATCCTCCTCCAAGGGCAACGAGTACCTGGCCAACAAAAGACGATCTCGACTGGCCCACCTCACCGACCAGGAGAGCGTAGAAGCCATGAAAGTCCTCGACTTCGGCTCAATGACGGTGGATACGCGGGGTAATGTGCTCTCGAAGACGCCGCAAGCTGCGGTGACAACAGCCACCATGTACCTCCTCAACAACGAGCCACCGACTAGAGATCCACGAGCTGCCATGCACCAATCTATGATCGTGGGCTTGGGGATAATCGATGCCGCCCTCGACAAAGAGCCAATGCTAGATCCAAAGAAAAGCAAGGCTTTGGCCAAATACTACTACTCGTCGACCACGGCGGCATGACCACGACTACGACGCGCGTGATAACATCACGCAACGCAAGGTCGACAAGATGCAGGCAAGGCGTGCTCACTCGACTGACTCGGAAGAAGACGAGACGGAGCTCTACGGTGCTAGATGCTTCAATAGGGCCATTAGGCAGAAGAGAATGTCTAAGGGGTTCAAACTCCCATCAGAGAACGCAAAATTTGACGGCCTGCAGGACCTGAAAATCGGGCTAGAGGATCACATCTCTTCCGTCAGGCTACATGGCGGAAGTTCGAGCACGGCAATGCAATGCCTGCAGCTACAGCTGCAAGGCGCTGCCCGCGCATGGCTCAACAATCTCCTACGCAGATCAATTCGCAGTTGGGAAGAGCTGGTCTACAGCTTCGTGCGCAACTTCAAGGGCACTTACAAAAGGCCCGCGTCAATCGAAGAACTAAGAGGTTGCCACCAAAGGTCTGGCAAGTCGCTGTGCTCGTACATTCAGAGGTGGTCCATCATTAAGAACTCCACGGAAATCATCTCAGAGGACCGCACAATCGACACGTTCAACGGTGGTGTCTGCCGCATAGAGATCAGGGAGGAGCTGGGCCGCTCGAAGACCAAAATAATCGACCACCTAATGGAAATCGTGAATCGGTGGGAGGACGGAGAAGATTCGGTAAAAAACCGCACCTACTCCGACGATGACGACGACATTGGGCGCAGACGCAACCACCGAGGAAAACATCGAATGCACGTCTACGAGGACCACAACAAAGTTAACATGGTCGTGGCTGGCTACGCCGATAAACGCGACGACAACTGCAACATCGGATATCACAGCGGAGGATACCGTGACGCTGGGAAAACCACGCAAGTGTGGCAACGCCGCATTCGTGAAGAGGCACCCGCAACATCCATCCAGGACAAACTGTCCGGACCATGCAACATGCACTTCTACATCGACAAGCACGATGGCAAGAAAAAATCCAGCCACCTTCTAAAGGACTGCCGCGAGTTCCTCAAACTCCACGAGGGCCTAGCCCAGATGAATCGCGACGTGATCAACTGGGGCTATGGAGCTTCCCCAGGCACTGTGGCACATGGAGCTCCACCACCACTGCCTGGGCCACCACCACCTGCGGCTGCACCAATCCAGCATCATGGAGGTGAGCCGTACCCGTGAGCTGTGGGCAACATGGGGATGATCCAAAAATGGCGCCCCTCCAATCGAATGCAGAAGGCAATCACTCGCCAAGTCAACTTCGCGATAAACTCACCACCTTCCACCATTGAGTACCTTAGTGGAAGCGAGTCCTGCATCACCTTCGACAAGCGTGACCACCCGCGCCAAGTTCCTCGTCTGGGCCACTGTCCCCTCATACTCGAAGCGCAGATCGGTGGCTTCGATATGAGTCGTGTCTTCATGGACGGCGGGAGCGGCATCAACCTCATGTTCGCAAGTACCTTGCGCGCGATGAGGATTCCTCTGACCTGTCTAGAAGTTTCAGACACCATGTTCCACGACATCGTCCCAGGGAAGGGCATATACCCCCTAGGCAAAATCAACCTCGACGTCATCTTCGGGACTCCGCAAAACTTTCAGCGAGAGCGCATCGACTTTGAAGTCGTCAACTAGCCCTCACAATACCACTGCATCCTCGAACGTGTCGCGTTCGCAAGGTTCAGGGCAGTACCACACTACGCCTATCTGCAGATGAAGATGCCAGGCCCAAACGGCGTCATCACAATCAACGGAAGCTTCGAGAGGTCCGACAGTTGCGACATGGAATTCCAGAGAATCTCCCAGTCCTTTGGCATGCAAGAGGAACTCGCAAAACTGAAGGAGTCGACAGACAACATTCTGCCTCCCCTGAGCAGGCCAAGTTCACCCAACCTGTCCTTCAACTTGTCGGTGCACACAAAGAAAGTCCAGGTCCACCCAACGGACCCGACCAAGACGGCCCTCATCGCCAACAACTTGAGTTCCGCATAGGAACTCGCGCTCGTCAAATTCCTCCGTGAGCACTAGGAAATCTTTGCCTGGTGTCCAGCGGACATGCCAGGGGTTCCTAGGGAATTCGCCATGCACTCACTCAACGTGAATCCAGACGCAAGGCTAGTCAAGCAAACAATACGGCGACTATTTGAACCAAGAGCAAAGGCAGTCGGTATGGAGATCAACATACTCCTCGATGCAAATTTCATATGCGAGATCAAGGAAAGCACCTGGCTCGCTAACACAGTGCTTGTGCCTAATAAAGACACGGATATCCTACGGATGTGCGTGGACTTCACCTCCTTGAATAAGCAATGCCCAAAGGATCACTTCCCATTGCCACAGATCGATCAAATCATCGACTCCACCGCGGGATGTGAGCGTCTCTGCTTTCTCGATGTGTACTCAGGCTACAATCAGATTCGAATGAAGGAGGAAGACCAGGAAAAAAGGCATTTACAACACCCTTTGGTGTGTTCTGCTACAACACAATGCCTTTCAGGCTAAAAAACGCAGGAGCCACCTATCAGCGGTGCATGCAGGCTTGCCTCAAGAACCAACTTGGTCACAATATCCAAGTCTACGTTGACGACATCGTCATCAAAACCAAAGAGGACGCCATGTTAATCGACGATCTCCGCGAGACCTTCACTAACCTCGACCACCACCGAATCAAGCTCAATCCGGACAAATGCGCCTTCGACGTGCCATCTGGGCAACTACTCGGGTATGTCATCTCTGCAAAGGGGGATCGAGGCAAACTCGAAGAAAATAAAAGCCATACTGGCCATGGAGAAGCCGAAGAACGTCAAAGGCGTCCAACAGCTGGCTGGGCGAATCGCGGTGCTCAGTCGATTCATCAGTTGAAGGGGCAAAAAGGCACTGCCCTTCTACCAACTCCTCCGCAAAGCTGACAGGTTCGAGTGGACAGACGAGGCACAAGAATCATTCGAAGACCTGAAGCGTCTAGTATCCACCTCACCATTACTGGTGACGCCCCGCGAAAAGGAGCTGCTGCTGCTCTACATCTCCGCCACCAACCAGGTGGTCAGCATGGTGCTCGTGGTGGAACGAGCCAAAGAAAATAAGGTCCACAGGGTCCAACACCCAGTATACTACCTCAACGAGGTGCTCACTCCAACAAAGCAGTGGTACCCGCACTACCAGAAGCTGGCGTACGGCGTCTTCATGACTGCCAGGCGACTGCGCCACTACTTCCAGGAGCACCCAATCGTGGTGGTAAATGAAGCCCCACTCAGGCATATACTCAATGATCCTGACGCCACCGGACAAGTCGCGCTCTAGGGAATCGAACTGTATCCACGAGACATCACATATGAGAAGCGCGGCGCGATCAAGTCGCAAGTTCTCCCGGACTTCCTCGTGCACTGGATGGAGAACCAGCTCTCCGACAAGCCAGATATGTCCTATCTTTGGACAATACACTTCGACGGGTCCAAGCGAAAGGACAGAGCTGGCACAGGTGTCATACTGACATCACCCCAAGGAGACAAGATGAAATATATTCTGCGAATGTAGTTCACTGCTTCCAATAACGAAGCCGAGTACGAAGCCTTAATCCACGGGATGCGGATGGTGAAAGCCTATGGCACCAAGAGGCTCATAATTTACGGCGACTCCAAGCGGGTGGTCAACCAAACGATGCACGAGTGCGACGCACTGAGCGACAACATGATCTCCTATTGCGACCTCTACGACACACTCGAGGGAGACTTCGACGACTGCGAGCTGTGACACGTAGGCCACGAAAGCAACGAAGAGGCAGATCTACTTGCCAATATTGGCTCCACCTACGCCCCCATACCACCTAGAGTATTCCTTGAGCGCATCTACGAGCGCTCCATCAAGCCCAAGGCTCCAGAGAAGAAAGCAAGCACATCAACGGACTCAGGGGCTACGCCACCCAACGAGCCAATGGCACTCGATGACACGGAGCTTGGTACGGGACTCGAAGGCCCAATGGAGGTCATGATGATCGAGCCATCTTGGACACAGCTGTACATCACATATCTACTCAGCAAGAGGCTGCCAGATGACCCGACTAATGCGTGGCACATCGCACGATGATCCAAGGCATTCGCCCTCATCAACAGAGAACTGTACAAGTGCAACATCACAGGGGTACTTCAAAGGTGCATATCCAACAGGGACGGAAGGGTCGTCCTCCTCGACATACATGAAGGCACTTGCGGACACCATGCTGGCAGTCGTGCCCTTGTCGCCAAAGCTCTACGAGCTGGATTCTACTGGCCCACGGCCATGCGCGACGCCAAGGACATCGTCCAGTGCTCCAACGCTTGCGAGTGATTCACGGACAAACCACACACACCTGGCGCGGAACTAAGGCCAATAACATTGGCTTGGCCCTTCGCACAATGGGGACTAGACATGGTCGGCAACCTCACAAATTCCTCGTGAGGAGGTTATGTCTACCTCTTAGTCGCGGTCGACAAATTCACCAAGTGGATCGAGGCCATGCTGGTGACAAATCAATTAGGAGCCAGCGCTGTCAAGTTCTTCGAGTCCATCGTCTATCATTTTGGAGTGCCACATAGCATCATCACTGACAATGGGACAAACTTCACCTCCAAGGAATTCCAGGAATTCTGCAAAAACCTGGGAATCAACGTTAGCTACGCCTTGGTGTCTCACCATCAGACCAACGGTCAAGTCGAAAAGGCCAACGGCCTCGTCTGCGGCGGAATCAAGAAGAAACTCCTTCGGCCACTTGAATAAGCCGCTGGATGCTGGCCAGATGAACTGCAATCCGTACTTTGGAGCTTACGTACAACTCCAAATAGCACCACGGTCTACACCTCATTCTTCATGGTGCATGTTGCTGAGGCGGTTCTACCCACAGAAGTATGCTACAAAGCTCCACGAGTGGTTGCTTACAGCGAGCAGGAGTCAACTCTCGCACTCGAAGACTCTCTTGACCTCCTCGATGAGGCACGCGAGATCATAGCGGAGAGATCAATGATCTATCAACAGAACCTCCACAACTACCACAGCAGAAGGCTACGCCCTAGATCCTTCGTTGAAGGAGATCTGGTCCTGTGGCTGAAGCAACAAGGGCACCTCAAACTCGAGTCCCCCTGGGAAGGACCTTATGTGATTACTGGAGTAATCCCAGGTGGCGCCTATCGCGTCAAAGACCTAGCAAGCGGAGTCACATACTCCAACCCCTGGAACGTCACACAGCTACGATGTTTCTACCCCTAGTCGTTTTTTACACTACAAATAAGGCTATTTAGCTAGGCTACTTAGCCACACATTGTACCTCGTACTGTTCTACGAATAAATAAAGCTAAGTGCCCTAAAACTCTATGTCTTTTCCTATTTTCTTGCAATTTCATCACTCGGGGGCTGCGCCACCCTTTACACCTTCGTTCTACGAACAAATTGCAGTATCCTAAGTAGCTGACACACTACCAATCGAACCCTTGACAAACACCAACCCAGTTGCAACGCACCTGACAGGTTGGGAAGGTGCTAAGATAAACACACATCAGGCTAACAAAAAGGAACTGCAGAATACAACACACTCACAAAAAATACAAGCTAGCAAGCTCTTCACATATCAATGGGTATTCAATACACCCAACACAATCATACAAACTTTACAACACTCATACATCTATGTGAAGGATACAAACTACGCTACTGCTATAGAAGATGAACATTCGTTTGCTCTTCAAAGAAGTCGACGATGTCCTCTACTGGCCGATCAACCGCCTGGTAGTTCGGCACCATGTTCCAGGTCATCCCTTCTGACGGTGGTGGCGGTCCAGCAGAAACGGACGCTATCTCCACATCTGGCCGATGCAGTCGCACCAGCGACAGGACAACCTTCGCACCTGCGACCAGTTGCTGTCGCACACACTCGCGGACCGCGCTTATATCTTGAAATTTCGCCAGAAGAGCCAACAGACTTGAAGGGACGACATCCAGCGGAAACATCGTCTAATAAATGTGTCTAAGACACAACTACGCCTTCTTCAAGCATTGAAGCACTCGAGAGGAATGATCCTGCAGGGTCGCTAACGCAATCGCACAGTCGTGGTCCACCCAAAAATACCCACTAGCCTGCAGCTGCTCCTGGGTCAGGTTATTCATTCGAACGGCCACCCGGTCCTTCTCGTCCTATGGATGATGAGCACTAACAACTACACCAAGAAAGTAGCAAAGTGTAAGGACAAGGCATCGCCGCGTCTGACTAAAAGACAAGATGAGAAGACAGAGAGCTATCATTTAAATTGCTCATTCAATTGTGCCACTTCCTCCAAGAGATACTTATTGCGGGCGGTGGCCTTCTCATCTTTCGACTTCCACACATCCGTGTTGCCGCGGACGATGGGAAACTCACGCTCCAACTTCTTAATGTGGTTGCACAGTCGTGAAAGCAACGACAGTTCCTCCACCTTTGAACGCGGCTGCGCCGTGGTTTCATCGATGGGAGGAGAATCCTAAGGACCACTCGAAGGACCGTAGGTACAATCAAGCAAGAGGCAAATGAGACTAACCATACATCAATAAAATAGAGGACTGTATTCAAATTTGATAAAATGTCAAGGGGGCACCCCCCACAAAATGCAGACCAACAAAAGAAGCTACACCTATTACAAAGGGTAACTATGGAGCAATCTGCTTCTTCGACTTAGACTTTGAATTCGAGGGCTTCATCGCATCCGTGGAAGTCTCTGATGCCACGGAATTTCCGGTGGTAGCCCCAGATGCCACGGTCTTCGCTGCCTTCACTCGCAGCCGCTCCTCAGAGTATTTTGCGGTTGTCTCGATAAGCTGAGGCCCATATTTACCGCAGCTACTAGCGAAAGGAGCAAACACTACCTGCTGGCCTCCAACGCCGACATTCATCGCCTCGGAGATCGCGGCAGGATCCAACTCCACACCATGGGCTTGCGCCATCGCGAGTGCCATGGTGGCGCCGACAGACCGCTGGGAGTTCCTGAATTCCATGGGAATACCTCCAGCTAGGGATTCCACCAGGTCATCAAGATTGTCGATTAAGCCGGCCTTGGGAGTTAGATCCTCCCAGAGGCGACTTAACACACCCTTGGCCTTCCCCAACGTCTCTTGAAGGGAGACACCACTGTCCTCGACTACAGCCACAGCGCCAGCAAGAACATCCTCGCGATGCAAGGCTTGGGCATCAAAGCTGAGGCCAGCGGCATCTGAAGAGTACGAGGTGTCAGCACAAGAAAAAGATAACCAAGATAAGGAAAAACGCAAAGGGAAAACAATGCAAGTACCTGAGAGAGCCTTCGTAGTCGAGAAAAGCTGTTCCATGAAAAACTTCTCCCTCTCAGCAGCGGAAGCGCGTAGGTCTTCCTCACGCTTTCGTGACTCCTCCAGGGCTGCGATTGCTTCGTCGCGGTTCTTCACCACCGCAGCAAGCCTCTTCTCGAGGGACGTAACGCGATAGATAAGTTCATTATGTTCACCTACAAAAGGCAGAACATGGTAAAGTATATGATCCCACATATCCTAGTGCAAAAGAGATTAAAGAGACAAAGTCAAGAACAAACCTTTGACTGCACGGTGGTGATTGTCCAGCAGGGTGTGCTGTCGACCCAAAGCAAGGATTTGCTCCATAAGGCGAGCAGATTCCTTCACAATGAGCTACACCAAGATAAACAAAGACTCAGCGTCAGCCAAAAGTACAAATTCGACTGCTAAACAGCAAAACAAAGACTCACATGTTCCTCTAGGGACTCCGAAGATGCCTGTCGGGTAGTCGTCCGTGCAACCATCTGGTGCTCCCTAGCATGTGGGGAACTAGAAGAATTGGCGCCGGAGTGGGTCGCCACTGGAGGAGGAGACCGTGCGGCCACCCCCTTGGTCTTGGAGTCTGCGACTCCAGACTCTTTCAAAAATTGGATGTCATCAGAAGATGACGACGCCGTTTGACTGCAAAACACGCCCGACACTACTTCATAAAAGCAACTTCAAAGAAAACAAAGACGAACTCGCGCATATTAAAAGCTCACCAGTTGAATTTGTTGAGGTCAAAAGAGTCATCCGACGACTCCTTCCGCAGTCGCAGCTTCTTCCGAGCGGGAGGAGCCATGGCGCGCACAGGCACGGCGGAAATCGGCTCCTCTGAAGCAGCAAAGGGACCTTCCGGCGTCGTTGGCGAGGAGGCGTCAGAATCTTTGCTGCGGGAACGGTTGCGAGTGTCGTAGCCACTGGACTCTGGGGCTTCCTCCTCTTCTTCAATTGGGATGGTCGAATCCGACTCATCCTCTTCCACCGCTTCACGCAGGATAACCCCTTCAGGTAGAGGAGGGAAGTTGGAGGCCACTTTCTAGTCCTACAATCAGAAGAAACATCAGCACATATTACGGACTTGGCAACCAATCGAAAAATACAAGACTACTTCATAGGAAAACTCTACCTCAGGCGGATGGTTGTTGGCATCGAAAGGGGGCACAACTGATTCGCCTAGGAGATCCTCCTTGGCTATGTACTTGGTCACCAGTCGCAACCTCCTATCTACCTCCACAGAAATGCCCTCCGCAGATATGCGAGTGACATCGCCAGCACCGACCCAACGGTACATCGAATGGACCCTCGCCTGCAGAGGCTGGATATGGCAGCGCAACCACGTGCGAATGAGCGCGGCACCACCCTCTTCTTTACCTATGCGTCCTTCGACGTCGCAGACACGTTGATATAGCATCTCCATTTCCTCGGACTCGCCAGGAATCACGACACTCTTCCAGGAGCGCCTCCTCTTGCAAGCCGCCATGGGATCGAAGGGTTCAAGTCCATAGTGCTCTCTGTCAGCCTTCTGGTCGCGGATGTAGAACCACTTATCTCTCCACCCTTGGACTGACGCGGTGAGCTTAATGTCAAAATAGGTGGCGGAGGAGTCGACGTGGATCCCGCAGCCTCCTACGCCGTAGACTAACGAACCAGACGCTGACTGACACTTGAGCTTAAAAAGCTTCTTGAAGAGACCAAAGTGTGGCTCGATTCCGAGCCAACACTCACACAAGGTGATGAAGCAGGCAATGTGGAGAATCGAATTTGGGGACAACTGGTGCAGCTGGAGCCCGTAGAAACAAAGAAGACCCCTGACAAAGGGATGCAGGGGAAGAGACAGACCGCGGATGATGAACGCAAGGAACATCACCCAGAAACCAGCAGGAGGAACATGAATTAACTCCTCGCTAGGTACACGGGAGTCGCCTTCCTTGGAAGGAAGTGCTCCATCTTGACAGAGATTGAACAGCTCTGCGGGCTTGATGGTGGATGGGCGCCAGGACCCATTGGTGACGCGAGTCCCCGCACCCTTCTTCTTCCCAGCACCGGCGGCGCTGGTGCCCACGGTGGCAGCGCCTCCCTTCTTGTTGGTGGCGGCAATGGTGGCCGCAGATCCAGCGGCAGAACCTCCTTTCTTCTTACCCATATTTCGATGGCGATGTGAGCGCAAGAAGTAACTTGGGAAAACACGGAGCTGGTCCAGTGCCACGAAGAGGAAGTACGAAAGAAGCAGAAAGAGCACCAATGGCGAAGGAGGCACGAGCAAGAAGAGAGATGAGGAAAAATTACCGCAGCTGCACTCCTACTTAACCTCCTCGCGGATGTCATCCAATAGCTAGCAGAAATCCTATTGGACGCATGGCACACATCGCCATCGATACGTGGCGAAGGTGAATCACGAACCGTCCCCCACTACTCCCATTACACGCGGAAATCGAGGAGACACAGTTAAAACAGAAGATTACACACGCCTAGTCAAATCAAAGTCAGAAAGTAGGACCCACCGCTCATCACGTCCCGTCAAAGCCGCTCACGCGGGCAACTGAAGTCATCACGTCGTCAGCACTGATGTTATAGTTTCCAGCAAAAGAACATTTTGACTACTCTAGTCCTTTCTCGAGTCTTCGACTCAACCAAGCACTCGGGACTACTCCTAATAGGAGCGCTGGCCACGCACCCGAAAGAATTTTTATGCAGGTGTATAAGCTTCACGAAAACCCATCACTTGAATCAACGATTCGATTGTGAACTACGGGTTACTCCCATAGGAAGCGCTGGAAGCACATTCGACTGAAACAAGCAACAAAAAGATGATAGTAGTCGCAAATGTTTTTAGTCCCCACTCGAGTCTACGACTCGAATAGGCACTCGGGGGCTACTCCCATAGGGAGCGCTGGTCGCGCACCATATGATTATTTTTCCTTGTACATCATACTGTGTGTAGATAAAATCCACACTCGAAAGCCATGGCGACTCCGCCACATATTTTCCCTACAAAGATATTATGTCTCCTAGGCCACCCGAATCATCTCCGCGATGACAAAATTCGGATGCCACACTTGCAGCATGAAGATAAGACCTGAATAAGGCCTGACAACGCATCTGCTTCGCACTACCAGAAATATATTTGTACCTGTAGGTACGATGAACATGCCTTGACGGACGCGTCCAGTGCTCACATTTATACACTGGAATTCGACTCCTATAAGACCTCCGTAGCCTGAGTCGAATTACACCAGCACTTTTCCGAATTCGAGTCCGGGACTCGAGTTTGAGTAGATTACGTTGTTTTGCCCTAAGGCAGTTAACTGATACCGATACATCGAATAAATCAGGCACATATATCGACAATCCTAGAATTAGTGGCGCAGTCACCTGGCTGTCAGGAAGATGCCATATGTCAACTTCTGGTAGTGCGGGTAGCGCTGCGTTGTTGGCGTGAGTACCTCGCTGAGGTAGTAGACTAGACGTTGTACTCCGTGGACCTTGTTTTCCTCGGCTCGTTCTACCACGAGCACCGTGCTGACCACCTGGTTGGTGGCGGAGATGTACAACAGCAGTGGTTCCCTTTCGCGTGGGGTCACCAGTACTAGTGAGGTGGACAGCAGATGGTTGAGGTCTTCGAATGCTTCCTGTGCCTTGTTGGTCCACTCGAACTTGTCAGTTTTGCGGAGAAGTTGGTATAAGGGCAGTGCCTTTTCGCCCATTCGACTTATGAATCGACTGAGCGCCGCGATTCGCCCACCCAGTTGTTGGACGCCTCTTATGTTCTTCGGCTTCTCCATGGCCAGTATGGCTTTTATTTTCTTCGGGTTCGCCTCGATCCCTCTCGTAGACATGAGATACCCGAGTAGTTTCCTAGATGGTACGCCAAAGGCGCACTTGTCCGGATTCAGCTTGATCCGGTAGTGGTCGAGGTTGGCAAAGGTTTCGCGTAAATCATCGATTAGTGAAGCTTCCTCTTTGGTCTTGATTACGATGTCGTCAACATAGACTTGGATGTTGCAACCAAGTTGGTTCTTGAGGCAAGCCTGCATGCACCGCTGATAGGTTGCTCCTGTGTTTTTTAGCCCGAAGGGCATTATGTTATAGCAGAACAAGCCAAAAGGCATTGTAAATGCCGTTTTCTGTTGATCCTCCTCCTTCTTTCGAATCTGGTTGTAGGCTGAGTAGGCGTCGAGGAAGCAGAGGCACTCACATCCCGTGGTGGAGTCGATGATCTGGTCGATACGCCATAGCGGGAAGTGATCCTTTGGGCAGTGCTTATTCAGGGAGGTAAAATCCACGCACATCCGTAGGATATCCGTGTCCTTTTTTGGTACTAGCTCCGTGTTGGCGAGCCAAGTGCTTTCCTTGATCTCGCGTATGAATTTGGCGTCGAGGAGTCTGTTGATCTCCATTCCGACTGCTTTTGCTCTTGGCTCAAACAGTCACCGAATTGTTTGTTTGACTGGCCTTGCGTCTGGGTTGACATTGAGTGCGTGCTCGGCGAATTCCCTAGGAACTCCTGGCATGTCTGCTGGACACCAAGCAAAGATTTCCCAGTGCTCATGGAGGAACTCGATGAGTGCGAGTTCCTATGCGGGACTCAAGTTGTTGGCGATGAGGGCCGTCTTGGCGGGATCCGATGGGTGGACCTGAACTTTCTTCGTGTGCACCGATGAGTAGAAGGACAGGTCGGGTGAACTTGGTCGGCTCAGGGGAGGCAGACTGTTGTGTGTCGACTCCTTCAATCTTGCGAGTTCTTCCTGCATGCTGAAGGACTAGGAAATTCTATTGAATTCCCTATCGCAACTGTTGGACCTCTCGAAGCTCCCGTTGATTGTGATGACGCTGTTGGGGCCTGGAATTTTCATCTGCAGATAGGCGTAGTGTGGCACTGCCATGAACCTGGCGAACACAACACGTCCGAGGATGCAGTGGTACTGTGAGGGCCAGTCGACGACTTCAAAGTCGATGCGTTCGTGTCGAAAGTTTTTTGGCGTGCCAAAGATGACGTCGAGGTTGATTTTTCCAAGGGGATATACGCCCTTGCCTGGGACGATGCCGTGGAATGTTGTGTCTGAGGCCTCTAGGCAGGTCAGAGGGATCCTCATTGCTCGCAAGGTACTCACGAACGTAAGGTTAATGCCGCTTCCGCTGTCCATGAAGACGCAACTCATGTCGAAGCCTCCAATTTGTGCCTCGAGTACGAGGGGACAATGGCCTAGACGAGGTACTTGGCGCGGATGGTCACGCTTGTCGAAGGTGATGCAGGAGTCACTTCCACTGAGGTACTCAGTGGTGGATGGTGGTGAGTTTGTCGCCAAATTGACTTGGCGAGTGATGGCCTTTTGCACCCGATTTGAGGGTCCTCCCTTTTGGATCATCATAGTGCCCATGGCCCGTGGGTACGGCTCGCCTCCATGATGCTGGTCAGGCGCAACTGCGTTTGGCGGTGGTCCAGGTGGTGGTGGAGGAGCTCCATGTGCCACAGCGCCTGGGGCGGCTCCGTAGCCCCTATAGACCGCGTCGCGATTCATTCGAGCCAGACCCTCATGAAGTTTGAGAAACTCGTGGCAGTCCTTGAGGAGGTGGCTGGATTTCGTTTTGCCGTCATGCTTGTCGATGTAGTGCACAGTGCATGGCCCGGACAGCTTGTCTTCAATGGATGCGGCGGGTGCCTCATCGCGAGTGCAGTGCTGCCATACCTGCGTGGTTTTCCTGGAGTCGCGGTGTCCACCGCTGCGGTAGCCGCTGTTGCGGGTGTCGTTGCGCCTGTTAGCGTAGCCGTCTGCGACCATGTTGACGTTGTCGCGGTCATCGTAGATGCGCATTCGATGTTTGCTTCGGCGATCATGTCTGCGCTCGAGTTCTGCCTCGTCATCGGAGTAAACGCGATTTTTCACCGAATCTTTTCCATCTGCCCACCGATTCATGATTTCCATCAGGTGGTCAATGGTTTTGGGCTTCGAGCGGCCCAGCTCCTCCCAAAGCTCTATGCGACGAATAACGCCGTTGAATGCGTCAATTGCTCGGTCTTCCGAGATGTTTTCCGCGGAGTTCTTGATGATGGACAACCTCTAGATGTATGAGCGTAGCGATTCGCCCGACCTTTGCTGGCAGCATCTCAGCTCTTCGATTGATGCGGGCCTTTAATAGGTGCCCTTGAAGTTACGCACAAAGCTGTAGACCAGCTCTTCCTAGTTGCGAATGGATCCGTGTGGGAGGTTGTTGAGCCATGCTCGGGCGGCGCCCTACAGCTATAGCTGTAGGCATTGCATGGCCGTGCTTCGACTCCCACCATGGAACCTGACGGAGGAGATGTGGTCCCCCAACCAGATTTTCGGGTCCTGTAGGACGTCAAACTTTGGGTTCTCTGACGGGAGCTTGAACCGCTTGGGCATTCGCTTTTGCCTGATCGCCCTGCCGAAGCATCTGGCGCCACAGAGCTCCACGTCTTCATCTTCTGAGTCAGTCGATCGAGCACGTCGCACCCTTGACTTGTTGATTTTGCGTTGTATGATGTCATCACGCACGTCGTAGTCGTGGTCATGTCGCCATGAGCGGCAGCATCGAGACAGATCGGGACTGTCATCGCTGGATGAGGGCGAGGAATAGCGTTTTGCCAGAGCCTTGCCTTTCTTCGGCTTCGGCGTAGGCTCCTTGTCGAGAGCCGCCTCGATTAGCCCCAAGCCTGCGATCGTAGATCGGTGCATGGCAGCTCGAGGATCTCCAGCTGGCGGCTGGTTGTTGAGGAGGTACATGGTGGCCACCATTACCGCAGATTGCGGGGTTTTTGGAAGCACGCTGCCACGCGTATCCACCATCATGGAGCCGAAGTCGAGGACCTTTGCAGCTTCTACACGCTCTTGTTCAGTGAGGTGGGCTAGTCGAGATCGCCTCTTGTTAGCGATGTACTCGTTGCACTTGGAGGAGGATCCTCCGTGGGAGGAGAGCCCCGCTCGCCGAAGGCTCGACTCGTCAGCCACCTTTTTACGCGCCTCGAGTTGCACGATTGTATGCAGTTGGCATTTGTATTCTTCCTTCAGGAGCCAATGGTAGCCCACCAGCAGTTCTTGCAGGGAGCCGAATGGTAGAGGGTTGCCTCGTAGGGCTTCTCGGCAGCGGGCCCACTCGAGATCGTTGAGCCTGATCACGATGTGCTCACCAGTCTGCTCATTCACCATAGTTGGAGGTTCGACCGCCCCTCCGTTGTTAACGGGGGTGCCGTTAGTGGGGCCACCATTGGGTGGTCTGCCATTGGGTGGTCCGCCATTAGGTATGCCACCATTTGGCGGGTCGGTTCCATTGCCACCGTTTCCCGTGTTGTCGCGATTGGCGGAGGAGTCGCCAGCGTTGATGATAGCACACATGAAGTGGTTGGGGAAGCTGTTGCTCCCACAGCTTTTAGATCCGGAGCCATAGGCTCCATCTTCAGTTGCTAGATCGCCCAGATCGGATTCGCGACTGTTGTCGCAGGCCGTATTCTCGACTATTGTCGAGGTGTTGAGCTCACTGAGGGTACCGATCGGTGGAGGGAACCATGATGCTGGAGCGATCGATGGTGTTGTCGGTTGGTCAGGCATGTGAAGCGTGCCCATCTGACCAACTTGGAAGCAGAAGCTCCCGATTGCCAGGCTAATTCCATCGCCCACGGACTCGAAAGCTGGGCGAGTGGCCGACGCGTTGAAGGTGAAGTCGAATGCGCCGAAGAGCTGGCGAATCTCCGCTGTTGCGGAGTTGTAGATCACGGTTGATGGGGCCGAAGAAGCCGCAACATCAGCACTCCCAATTCCCATAGACGGCGCCAATTGATGAGGGTTTAACTCATCAATGCCCATTGTTATGGACTAGGGTTTTGGAGAAGGAGGGAGCACTGGAAGCATCAATCGGCTAGCAAACAAGCACAGATGGACGCAAGTTTTACCCAGGTTCAGGCCTCGTTGAGGTCCCTACTCCTGCTTGTCTGCTCGTGGAATTAACAGAGGAATCGAATATTACAATGGTGCGCAGATGCAATATGGTGAGGGTTGTGGAAACTAGGCTTGTGTGTGTCTTCCTCGCTGCCCCCTCCTAGCCTTTATATAGATAGGCTAGGTCTCGGGTAGCAGGTCGAGTCTGTTAGAGGTTAGGTTTTCCCTTTAAACTTTCTATCTTTAGCTTCTTCTTGTTCCGCAGGCAATCGAGAGTCCGCAGGTTACTCGAGTTCTCCATTTGGGCCTTGACAACGTCATGGGCTTCTGCTATATTCGGGCCGTATATACCAAGCTCAAGTACATGTAGGGTATACCCATGTCAATAGGTGTTAGACAATTTTACACACGCGAGTACTAAGGTTCTTACTTGGCGAGCCTAGCATGTACAGACATGACCTTAGAACAAGGACGAAAAGGTTAAGCATGAGTCATATGGTAGATATGATGCCCATATAGATGTTCGCCTTTGAAGCTACACCGACTCATGTGATGATCAGACTTGGTGTAGTGGATTTGGTTCATGTAATCACCAAAAAGACACGAGGGATGTTGTTTTTGAGTGGGAGTTCATGTAGTAATATGATTAGAGTTGAACTTAATTTATCATAAACAGAATCTAAGTGAATTTGCATAGTTTGTTGTAGTCATTGGCATCTGTTTACTACCTTGTACTTAGTTATAATTGATATAATAGAACTATAGAATTCTGGATATTTACTTTACGAACTGGTATCGTATTGTTTTGAGTGTCATTTAAACTTTAGAAGTCCTATTGCAAACTTTCAGCAAACTCAATTTACTCCATGAAGTTTAATAAGTAGTATTCAACCAAGAATATCAATTCCAGTGTTAGTATCTAAGTATCATGCTTGCCTCCATGATTCTTGATATTCAAAATATGGTTTAATATCGAGGTTATCTAGGAGCTGAAAGAATTGTTTCAGAAACCATCATGTGTGGAAGATATTGTGATATCTGAAACAATATTTATGGTTGCAATATGATAGAGTATAATTTGGCAAAATACATGTTCTCTTGTATGAGAATTTGCGAAGGTTGGAGATGCTAGACGTCCTAATCTTCCAAAAAGGTTTTGGGGACTGACATTATAATCACGATTCATCCTTATAGGCTATAGTAGCTTGATTATGAAAGTTGTCATGATAAGGATGAATAGAAGATGTATGTAAAATGTTTACTACACTAATAGATTACTAAAGAATGGATTTTTGAAAGAACGCCAAACATTTGATGATGGTGATCAACTTCAAAGTGCAAGTCCAAAGATATTAGTATTTCACTATACACGCTTTGGACTATGTGTCATGTGCATGGCGCCACTATTGATGTTGATAGATTCTTTTAAAAGAAAAGGAAATGCTGAAAGATAATCTATAAAATATTTGGCAGAAAAGAAAAGACTGGAAATGTCCATCTTAGGTATATAGATGATATACATGTTATGGCTATATTCTTTGCTTGTTAAACAATGTGGTTCTTAGGTATTAGATATCGAATTGGTTAGTGTGAAATGTTACACAATGCAACACAATTCATGAACTACAACAATCTAAGTAACTAGCAAAAGAATATGTGCTGATGTTCATCGAAAACAAATAAAGTGTTATTGTGTTTCTCGTTGACATCAAAACTTGCCTTCAAGATTTCTTTAAATAATTGTTATTTTTGTTCCGATATTATGAGAACAATGGTTGTTCAAATAATTACCGTATTCCATAGAAGACGGATGAACTTCTACAAGTCTAGTTGGAGAAATCACGTCCATAAAACTAATGCTAAAATGTCGCAAGACAAACGATTGAAAGATCACTTATGAAGTCAGATCTCTGTTTAAATTATATTGGAAAGAAAACATGAAAAACTCCATGTTGATGGATTTTTGGAATCTTTGATTTTGATCGCTTGTGAGACTTTCCTGGAGATAATTTGAAACTCCATTCATAGGCCAAAGAGGAATGAATGACTAACTTATTAGATATTGTACATGTTGATGTATATAGTCCATTATATGTAGCCATGTGCGGTGGATCTTTCGACTTCATATGCCTTCTCTGAAAATTTGAGTGAATATACCTATATATTTACTTAATATAAGGAATAAGTATGAAACATTTGAAAATTGTTCAAAGATTTTCGAGATGAAGTGGAAAATCACTGTAATGAGAAAATAAAGAATTTATGATTCGATCATAAAGGATGATATTTGAGTTACATGTTTAGCAAAACACCTAAGATTTGAGGAATTGTTCCATGGATTTGTATTTCCCGATAAACCATAGAAGTATGGTATGTTCGAGAGATCAAATCAAACCTTGTTTTACATGGTAAGATCAAAGGTGTCATTTATAAAACTGCCATTATGTTTTAAAGATTAAAGCTTTAGAGACTACCGCTTTTACACTAAAAAGAGCACCATCGTGATCCGTTGAAATCACACCATATGAGTTATGGTTTGGGATAAAACCCGAGTTATCTTTTCTTAAATTTTGCTATGCTTGGCATAAGTAAAATGTTTACAATCAAAGTCGAATAAGAACGTCTTTGTAGGTTATTGATACCTTCGATCCTGATTACGGATGTAGTATAGCTCTTTTTCCCTAGTAGACCTAGGTTATCGAATCCACGGGAAGCGAATGCATAGTGAAGTTACTTTAATGGACCTTCAGGAGTTTTAGAATTCCTTTTGTGTTTTTGCCGGACCAGTAGCTTGCGTCTTTTTGTTGTTGTCGATGATGGAGCGAGAGGGCCTAGGGCATTTGGTTTCTCCTATAGCTGTGCAAAAACATCTGATGGAAATAAAAGATAGAAATAAAGTATGCGTGTACTTGTTAAAGCAAGATAAATTATATGTGGGAAGTGCATCCATAATTGCTATTGCCTCCACAACCTCTTATAGAAATAACCTACTAGTCTCATCCATAGAAGAAAGAGAACTAATGATATGCATAGTGATGTCATCGTTAATCCCAAGAAAATCCCTCACATACAGCCGTTCTACCCCTCCTGTTACTGGCGTTCCCAACCTGTAGATCAGTCATCACTCATACTCCCTATACCTGGCTCAACCCTCGGGGTCTTGGGTACCTGACAAGTCCTTAGATTGAGTCAAGAGAGGATACAGTAATCATCATGTCATACAAACTAATACACGATCCCATCTATGATAAATCACATGCACAATTGCTACATGGCTAGGCCGAAACCCTTAGCCCAAGGAGAATGACTCACACATAGTGATGAGATCAACAATTACAAACATTGTAATGAAAATCATAAGATTGATAGCAAAAGTCTTACAATGTCACCAATCGAAGAAGAGATCTACTATTACAAGTGGTGGAAGATGACTATGGAGATGGAGAAGGGTTTGGAGGTCTGGAGGCAGCTTTCTGGCGAGGTATGGCTTGTGGGGCGTAGCATCTTCTGTTTTCCCGTCGCCCGAGGATTCTTTATATAGGGGTCCCTTCATGAAAGTTGTTCGGTTTGACCTAATGGAGGCGACACCAACTATACGACTAGAGCTATACGGTCAGAATTTTTGCTCCGACCATATAGTTGGTCGTTACGGCGTCTGCCTTCATTGGACGGCTCCTGGTTTCTTCTGGTCAAAGGAAATATCGTATCTTTGACTTTAATGTAGTGATTCCCTCCTTTAAACGACATTATCTACGCAGGAAAAATACAAGAACAAAGGATTGCATACCCCTCTGAATATTAGCATTAGTGGCAGGGTTTAGAGAGATATTTCATAAAAAATATGATTAATATCCAGTTTAAATGTGGACGTAGATGGCTATATTTTAGAGCTATCAACCTCCCCAAGCTTAAACTTTATCGTCCCGAGAAAGAAAACCAAAATCAAAAAGGAACTCAGCATTTAAACTGAAATAACAAGATGGTGATCTTACTCATGATTAATAGTCTCATGTTTCCTCCACTTTCATAAATCTGAAAAACTTCAGCATAGATAGAGTAATGGCAAGCATATCATACGGGTTTCATGCATCCTTATAGCGCAGCAAAATTATTGTAAGCAT
The DNA here is from genome assembly GCA_916181665.1 of Avena sativa. Lineage (NCBI taxonomy): Eukaryota > Viridiplantae > Streptophyta > Magnoliopsida > Poales > Poaceae > Avena > Avena sativa. The sequence goes on from OV702290.1 coordinate 428,570,567, forward strand.
GGATGATTAAAATGAGTAAATTTTATTCCATGTCAAGTAATCAACTCATAGGCTTGCCTTTGAACAGTAAAGTATAATCATGTAAATTAAGAGTGTGAGAGTTGTCATGAAAAGCATATATACTAGAGTATCTCAATTCTCCCACATCAATGAATCAAGACTTTGCAAGCACTACTTTTCTATTCATTGTCCTTCAAGAATTTCAGTTTTTAAGTAATTGAGAGCATGCCAAAGATTTTTATTAGTTTATTTTAACATTCCAAAACTTTAATCCAAGCTTATCAGGATCCAAATCATCAAAAATAGGGTTAACAAAAACTTTTCCAAATTAAAAATAAAAGCATTCATGTGTATGTGCATTTAATTTAGGATTTGATTTGAATTGCCATGGTTCTATGATCCATTGCTTGTAAAATGTTTCTTAGGTGATTTAAACATCATCTACATCATTCCCAAACTTTTACTAAAGAAAATCAAATCAAAAACAATTAAAAAGGAGGAATGGTCATTTTGGCCATTTTAATCCACTACACTACTTTGAGTGTTCCTAGCACTCATTTCTTAACAGAAACAATACGTGATCTTTGTACCCCTTGCTAGTACACATAATGAGGTACCAAGGCCCACCTTTTGATCTGCTAAAAACATTCTTTTGCTTATTTTAAATGGCATGTGAAAATTGAATTCAATACATATGCATAGATCACTCCTATTTGAAAAACCATCAAAATGAGCTCCACTTTCAAAACCCTTGCAACCAGAGACTACCTAGCACTAGTGTAGATCACCCAAAAAATTTGAAACCAAAATTTAAAAGTTTACTTCTTGCATCCATTTCATCAAACAGGTGGAAGGCACAAATCTGGCCAAATTTAAAACACTATTTTGAGCAGTGATTTTGGTCACCATTTGGGCCTAACTCGGTCCCCTTGTCCCCCAGTGCAACCCCTACCCTTTTGCTAGCCCGACCAAGCCCTGTGCACACGACCAAATGGTCCTGGCCATTAAGGCCGAGCACCTTGAGCACCCTCACCGGCGACATCACGCTACAGCAGCCGCCAGCCTCTCTCACCTTATCCAGCACGTCGCCCGTGGTCCACCTCCACTGTCCAACCAGCCCCAGCCCAGAGCCAGAGACCAGAACGGCCAACAACCGTCGCGCCCGGAGCTGGTCGACCATGCCGACGCCGCCCGTAGAGCGTGCACTGTCCCCGCGTGCACAGACCACCCCTCGGCCGCAGCCCGTGCCTACCGCTCCGCCATGACCTAGGGAACACCCCAGACACCCCCGCTGGCCGCCCAACGCACCCCAACCACCGCTTGCCGTCGAACCCGTAGCTTCTGCCGCCCATAGCGCGTGACGCTCTCGACCAGCATAGAGCTCGCCTTGCCACGCCTTTAAGCCTCAGCGCACCACCAGGAGACAGGCCACTGTCCCCTACCTCGAGCCATGCTGCTAGCCCCCTGTGCCGCCCTCGCCAGAGTCGCCTGCCCACACCGCTCGGTCTCACCGTCGGGCCTATATAAGCCGGCCTCCCCAGCCTCATTTCTCCACACTCACTCACTCCCCACCTCTCACTGATCCTCACCCACCTCTAGCCGACACCGCTCGAGCTCTGCCTCTCCAGAATTGGAGCCGGAGCCGCCGCAGCAGGAGGAGAAGGACGCCTGCAATTTAGGGCACCCCAAGCTCCACCGCAACCGCGCCTCGCCTCGCTGTCGTCTTCCAGTTCGTTTGCCCTCCTCACCGACCTTGCTGGAGCCCTGGTACGCCCGCAGTCGACCCCCACCGCCGCGTCTAGGTCAAGTTCTCGCCGGAGTAATCCGTCGACGACGATGAACCCCCACCGTTAGATCCCTTTTAATCGTGCGGCCTAGAATACTAGATACCGTTTTGGTGTTTTTGTGCCGCTGACTGGTAGAGCCCGCATGTCAGCTGAGCCCCGCGCCGCGGAGCGCCACTGGGCCGGCCCATGTTCGTTCCCGCGCTAGCCCAACCATTCAAAATTGGATTTTTCTTTTTAGTTTAAATATTAGTTCTGTCCCCTGGTTTGAAAATCAATTCAGAGAGATTTATAAATCCAAATTGCATGAAACTAATTTTTTCTGAAAGGTATTGAAATGATCTATCCAAGCCTATTGGATTTAATTCAATTAGAGTTATAGATCTCTCCTAACAAAAATAACAAAACAGAAGCTTTTGCAACTTACAACATTTTTATAAAATCAACCAAGATAGATTTTGAGTTGATTCCACGTCTCAAAAATCACATTTCACCATACCTATCTGAATATATAATAATATTAAGGTTTACATGCAGTGACTTTGGACTAGTACTAAAATAATTCTATATAGGCATTCCTAGTCACTTTAAATCATTAAATAATGAACTTAAACCAAAGTAATTATGATCCAACCTTTAAATCTCATTCCCACATGTTAGAATATGTGGTGATGACATGTGTCGACATGATCCCATATTTAAGTGGTGAATATTAAATCTTAGTTAATTTTTCAATGAGTAGAAATTACTTTTCTAAATTAAAAAGAATGAAACTAGTGAATTAAACTTGTGATACTTGTGATGATAATAGATCATCAAATGCGTGTCTTAGAATGCTAATTAGACTAGTTAAGTATTGTTTGGTGATTGTGTGTTCCGTATGCATTTATAGACGATAGTAGCGACCAAGTCTACGAGGAGGAGGAGTTCTACCAAGAAGAAGAAGAAAACTTCAACCACTGCACCAACCAAGGCAAGCCACCATTAACAATGCAAGCTATTGTAGTAAACTGGAATTAAGCTAGTTAACTTATGCTTTAGGCATGCTTGGATCACACCCCTTTAACTATTAGTTACCCCAAGTCTTTGTTTACAAGTGTTACCTCCTTTAGTTTACACAAAGTCCCTTACTTGTTTTGAAGGTAGCATAAAAAGTATAAAACTTGACCTATTTAGAAACCTTTAGATATCATTCTATGGCATGAGATTGAACCCATCACTTCCACCTTAGTGAACACTCTTAACTTATTAGTTTAGAGTAGATCAAAAACTTGAGTCACTTTAGATGGGAACACTTGGTGAAAATGAATTATGAAAACCTTGGAATGATGAGTCATTCTATTGAGATGTTTTGACATGTGTTGAGAAACACAAATGGTTTATGATGATGAAAATGTTGAGGCATGAGCCTTAGCCCTTTTATAAAACTGATGGTTGGATTCGGATGCGATACCATTCCAAATTTACCGTACAACCACACTACCTGAATTGGGTAAGGCTTAGCTCGAAAATTTATATGCATTAGTATTAGTTCCCTCGCGGGAGAGGTTTGAGCTGAAGCTACCTCTCGTGATGTCCACCTATGCAGTGCCCAAGATGACTGATGGTCATGGTTGGGAGGCCATGCTCATAGGAGAGGTGCTTATACTAGGGTGTGTAAAGGGAAGGTTATGTTTGATTATCTGCATACTAAGTATGATGATTCAGGGTTATCCCTGAAAGATGTATCGAATCTTGTGGTGAAAGTGTACCACCTCTGCAGAGTGTCAAACTATTCGAATAGCCGCGTCCGTGGTTATGGACAGTTGGAATGGCCATACTGTTTCGTTGTCAGATGTTTTCCAAATAACTTGAAATGAATGATGAATCTTGACTTGACCACAATAGGGTTGTGTTTATGATACTAGCTTCCCAACTTAAGTGATTCTAGAACTTTACTTTATCTTTCTTTGCTTCAGAACTCAGCTTAAGTTTCAAACTTAACTTTATAGTTAAACATAGAGTTAGTACTTGACTTAGAACTATATTACTTGTTAGAGGTAGTTTGCGAGTACTTAAAGAGTACTCATGGCTTTTGTCCCTGGCTATTCTCATGGCCAGACTATGAAGGAAACTATCAAGATGATGGCCAGCAGGACGGCTATGATAACTAGGACTATCTGCCTTCGTCAGCATTGCCTGTGCCCCTGAAGATGGACCCCATCGCTACACTTATCTTCTAATTCCGCTGCTTGTTGTATTAAGACTGGATCATGAGATCCTTATTTGTGTAAGACCTTATGTATGGTTTGTAATGGATGATGTACTATGATATCCAATCCTTTATGTCTCGCAAAAATGGTAATCCTGGGATTGCGATGTATGGCATAACGGGAATCTAGGATTAAAAATCCGGGTGTTGACAAGTTGGTATCAGAGCCATCCTGACCATAGGAGACCCTAGTTAGAATGGACGTCCAAACCAAAAACTTAGCTTCAAAACCAAAGTGAGTATTTATGAAAAACTATTTCCTCTCTTCTCCTTGTGAACTCATTCTTTCTCAAAAATCCATGTTCGTCAAAATTCTTACATTACTACTTAAAATTTGACACACTTGATCACTTCACTAATTTCCTCATCCTTAATTCTTGTAGATGGAGACTCAGTTTAGCAAGTTCTACCAGTTGGGAAATAGAGGTCAGGTGATCTTCGAGAGGGATCTGGATTCACTGTCAGAGTTACTGGGACACCCACATCCGGAGTTTCTTGGAGCTCAACTTCCAGAACCCCCAGGAGGAGACTTACAGTGGCTAGTCACCGCAGATCTTACAGGAAGCATCGAAGCACCAACTTCTGGGAGAATTTAGTTCTCCGTGAGAGAGAACAACTCGCTAGATGGATTAGCCAGGGCAATGCATGAAGCTCTCGCACGTCTATGTGCCCTCAGCGTCAACAAGATCCAAGGAACCCGTTTTGCTCACTATCCAAGACGTGACTTCATGGGAATGCCGATGGAGATGCCAAGTCACCCAGAGTTGAGGCGTCAAGTGGAGAATCTTGACTTCTTGCTTCACGACAGACAGCAGGAACTGGACAATTCCAGGGAGTTAGCCAACCAGAACCGTGCCATTGCCGACCAGAAGGCCTAGACTTTCGCACTGCTAGTCCAGGATCGCCAGTCTCTTCGCCGCCAGCATGCCAAGAAGGATCGCACCATCGCCCGTCTTCGCAAGAAGGTGGCCAACCTCGAGAAGACCATCAAGGAGTAGGAAGCTTAGCTTGCCGCCAAGGAAGAAGAAGATGAGGGTGAAGACATCCAGGGAGACATGGATTCTTACCTCAGCAACGATGATGACTTTCTGGAGGAGGATGCTGTGGACTTCTACACTGATTATGATGCCTCTGACTTCATCGACAATGAGTAGATGCATGAGAGCACTGTCGTAGCATGAGTTGTATCGGTCCCACTGTATCGTAGCTTGCAGAATGGTTCTTCAAACCATCTGTTTTCCTTTGTTTGTTGTGGTGTGTGTTGTATCGTGTGCTTACTTGCATGAATGAAAATGAAGTTAGTTGAAAAACCTGAGTCTGACTCAAAGTTTTAGCTTTGAAAACCCAAAACCATGAACCTTAGAATTTCCCTCTTACCCCTATATCTATCTCAATCTTCAGATGACTCGTGGAAACCAAGGAGGGAGCAGCTCGTTGCAAGACCCAATGCTGCAGATCTTGCATAATCTCATCGTAGATCGTGAAGCAAGCAGGGCAGAACGTTAAGCCAACTTAGCAACACTACAGCAGATCGCCCAAATGGCTCTCAACAACCAAGGGCATGGAAATCAGGATCACCATGGATCCAAACTCAAAAAAATTCAGAATACCAATCCCCCAATCTTCAACCAATCTGAAAACCCATTAGATGCTGACGACTGGTTACAGACCATGGAAAACAACCTCAAAGTTGCAGGAGTTGATGAAAATGAGAAAGTTCTCTTTGCCACCCACTATCTGGCAGGAGATGCAAGAGCTTGGTGGAATAGTATCTGCAATATAAACCATGGTCAAGTGATGACATGGGAAGCATTCAAAGTCAAGTTCAGTCGCACCCACGTGCCGCAAGGTCTAGTCAACAGGATGAGAGATGTATTCCGCGAATTGAAGCAAGGAAGAATGACTGTGGTGGAGTACCATGACAGATTCCTGTCACTTGCCAGATATGCACCTGATGAAATCAACACGGAGGCCAAGAAGAAGGAGAGATTCTTGAACGGACTGCATGATGAGATGCAGACTGTCCTCGTCAACATCCGTTTTCAGGATCTCGAAGAGCTAGCCGACTCTACCATTCAGATGGAAGGGAAGATTAACCAGGCAAACGACAACCGCAAGCGTCGCATGATGCAGCAATCTGCATCCAGCAGTCACCAGAAGTACTGTCCCAACCCCTCACCAGGATATGCAACTAGGAACAACCGACCCCCAATGTCTCGCCCAAGCTACCCCAACCGTAGGGGAGGCAATGTGAAGTCCGGAGGAAACCATCCCAACTCCGGCAATGCCAACAATTTCACCCGTGCCCCTCCCAAGAGCAACAACAACAACACTGCACCCAGAACTAGCAGCAATGTTGTGCCTGTCGCAGCCAAGGACATGTCCCAGATCACTTGTTTCGAGTGTGGAGTGAAGGGTCACTACTCCAATGAGTGTCCCAAGAAGACTGCCACCAATGTCCTTGTGAATGACCCAGGTCAACAGCAACGTCGTGTTCAACCAGGAAGAAGATTTTCCCCAGGGAACCCTCACAACCGCAATGGTCGTCTCTTCCACATGAACGCAGAAGAAGCCCAAGAAGCGCCAGATGTAGTGCTGGGTATGTTTTCTGTCAACTCAGTTTTAGCCAGAGTATTGTTTGATTCGAGAGCATCGCATTCATTAGTCACCGAAGAATTTGCATGCACTAGTAAGATTCACCCAACCAACTTGAAACATGTCATGATAGTTCAAATCCCCGGCTCAACAACTAAAGCTAGAAAATTTGCAAAGCTGTGCCTATCAGAATACATGGGATAGATTTGTATGCCAACCTAATTATACTTGGAACCAAAGGATTGGAAGTAGTACTAGGTATGGACTGGATGTCAAGGCATAAAGGACTGATAGACTGCGCTAAGAAAGCCATCACCATGACCAGTAGTTCTGGAGTAATAGTAGAGCATATCTCTGAAACCTTACCCCGTCAATTCAAGTGAAACAAGAGTGTAGCCCTGCCCACCATAGACCAGGTCAGAGTAGTCTGTGAACACCCCGACGTATTCCCAGATGAATTGCCAGGTATGCCCCCGGATAGGGATATTGAGTTCATTATCAAACTAATCCCCGGAACCGGACCCATATGCCAGAGACCCTATAGCATGAACCCCTCAAAGTTAGTGGAACTGAAGAAGCAGTTGGATGCCATGTTAGAGAAAGGCTTGATTCAACCAAGCACATCGCCATGGAGATCACCAGGGTTATTCATCGACAAGAAAGATGGAGGCAACCGTCTGTGTACAGATTACAGAAAGTTGAATGACGTCACCATCAAGAACAAGTACCCCTTGCCAAAGATAGAGGATCTATTTGATCAGTTGACTGGAGCCCAGGTATTCTCAAAGATTGATCTTAGGACTGGTTATCACCAACTTAAGATTCGTGCAACGGATATTCCGAAGATCGCCTTTACTACTCGTTATGGTTTATACGAGTATACGGTTATGTCCTTTGGGTTAACCAATGCCCCTGCTTATTTCATGAATCTCACGAATAAGATCTTTATGAATTTCCTAGATAAGTTTGTAGTTGTGTTTATCGACGACATCCTTATCTACTCCAAGTCAGAAGAAGAGCATGAGCAACATCTGAGAGTTATCCTAGAAACCCTGAGAGAGCATCAGTTATATGCCAAGTTCATAAAGTGTGAGTTTTGGCTGAAAGAAGTAGGATTCCTAGGACATATTGTGTCTGCCGGAGGAGTCTGTGTTGATCCCACCAAGATCAAGGATGTCGAAGAATGGGAAGCCCCAACCACTCAAACCCAAGTCCGTGCATTTCTCGGATTAGCGGGATACTACCGAAAGTTTGTAGAAGGATTCTCGAGTATCGCCCGACCCATGATCCAATTGTTGAAGAAGGACAAGAAGTTTGAATGGACTAACAAGTGTGAAGCCAGTTTTCAGGAGTTGAAGAAGAGATTGATATCCGCCCCAATTTTGGTCATGCCAGACATCAAGAAGCCATTTGATGTGTATTGCGACGCATCTAAGATTGGTCTAGGATGTGTATTGATGCAAGAAGGCAAAGTCATCGCGTATCTATCTCAACAACTGAAGCAGCATGAGCAGAACTATCCAACCCATGATCTTGAGCTAGCAGGTGTGGTTCTAGCATTGAAGACATGGCGTCATTATCTGATGGGTAATCGCTGTGAGATTTACTCAGATCATAAGAGCTTGAAGTATATTTTCACTCAGAAAGAGTTGAATATGAGACAACAGAGATGGATAGAGTTAATCAAGGATTATGACCTTGACATTCACTATGACCCCGGCAAAGCCAATGTGGTAGCGGATGCTCTTAGCAGATTGCCATGTAGGCTAAACACCATGATCAAGGAGAAGCAACCAAGTTTGTATGAAGAGTTAGAGCAGTTCAGGACTGAATTAGTTAGCAAAGGATTCTTAGCTAGCATTGAACTTCAACCCACTTTGATTAGCCAGATCAAGGAAGCCCGGAAGGGGAATGAAAGTATCGACGAAATCAAACGTTGTATTGGTACAGGAAAGGTACCTGGATTCACTGAAGACGAGGAAGGAGTACTGTGGTATAAAGGACGTATCTGTGTGCCAGCAGATTCGGAGCTGAAGGAAGTTATCATGAAGGAAGCTCATGATACTCTTTATTCTATCCACCCCGGAGGAACAAAGATGTATCAGGATTGGAAAGAGCAATTTTGGTGGCACAAGATGAAGAGAGAAATCGGAAGCTACATCGCCAAGTGTGACATCTGTCAAAGAGTCAAAGTAGAGCATCAGAGACATGCAGGACTGTTGCAACCATTGCAGATTCCGGAATGGAAATGGGATTCTGTCGGAATGGACTTTATCATCGGTTTACCTACTTCCAGTAGGGGAAATGACTCAATCTGGGTCATAGTTGATAGACTGTCCAAGGTAGCTCACTTTATACATGTCAAGACTACCTACCAGAGTGCGAAGCTAGCGGAGCTATATATTGCTAGGATTGTTAGTCTGCATGGAACCCCCAAGACCATCGTGTCAGATCTAGGAACTCAGTTTACCTCGAGATTTTGGCAGAAAGTTCAGGAAGGATTAGGAACCAAGTTGAACTTTAGCACCGCGTATCACCCACAAACCGATGGACAAACCGAGAGAGTCAACCAGATCCTAGAGGATATGCTTAGAGCTTGTGTGTTGGAATACGTATCAAAATGGGAAGACTGCCAGCCTTTCGCAGAATTCTCATATAACAACAGTTATCAAGCTAGTTTGCAGATGGCACCATTTGAATTCCTATACGGAAGAAAGTGTCGTACCCCCTTTGAATTGGTCGCAAGTAGGAGAGAGTCAGATCTTTGGACCCGACATTCTCCGAGAAGCAGAAGAGAAAGTTCACAAAGTCTGTGAACACCTTAAGACCGCTCAATCCAGACAAAAGAGTTATGCTGACAAGAGAAGGAGAGACCTGACTCTCAATGTCGGAGATTTTGTATATCTCAAAGTTTCACCATTGAAGGGAACTCAACGCTTTAGTCTGAAGGGAAAGTTAGCCCCTAGATATATCGGACCTTTCAAAATTCTGAACCGTCGAGCAGAAGTATCGTACCAGCTGGAACTGCCTAAAGAGATGTCAGCCATCCACAATGTGTTCCATATCTTGTTACTTCGCAAATGCTTGGAAGTGCCTGAGAAGACTGAAGTTTTCAAGAACATCGATCACAGAGCTGTGGAAATCAACAATGACCTGACCTATCGGCAAGTACCCATCCGTATCTTAGAAGAAGCCTACAGAACCACCAAGACCAGGAGCATCAAGTTTCTCAAGATTCAGTGGAGAAACCATACCGAGGAGGAAGCCACTTGGGAGCGCGAAGATTCCATTAGGACAGAATTCCCAGATCTCTTTAGTTCCTAGTTTCTTTGTAAATCTCGGGATGAGATTTTGTTTAAGGGGGGAAGGTTTGTAACATCCCAAAACTTTATTCCAAGCTTAGCAGGATCCAAATCATCAAAAATAGGGTTAACAAAAACATTTCCAAATTAAAAATAAAAGCATTCATGTGTATGTGCATTTAATTTAGGATTTGATTTGAATTACCATGGTTCTATGATCCGTTGCTTGTAAAATGTTTCTTAGGTGATTTAAACATCATCTACATCATTCCCAAACTTTTACTAAAGAAAATCAAATAAAAAACAATTAAAAAGGAGGAATGGTCATTTTGGCCATTTTAATCCACTACACTACTTTGAGTGTTCCTAGCACTCATTTCTTAACAGAAACAATACATGATCTTTGTACCCCTTGCTAGTACACATAATGAGGTACCAAGTCCCACCTTTTGATCTGCTAAAATCATTCTTTTGCTTATTTTAAATGGCATGTGAAAATTGAATTCAATACATATGCATAGATCACTCCTATTTGAAAAACCATCAAAATGAGCTCCACTTTCAAAACCCTTGCAACCAGAGACTACCTAGCACTAGTGTAGATCACCCAAAAATTTTGAAACCAAAATTCAAAAGTTTACTTCTTGCGGCCATTTCATCAAACAAGTGGTAGGCACAAATCTGGCCAAATTCAAAACACTATTTTGAGCAGTGATTTTGGTCACCATTTGGGCCTAACTCGGTCCCCTTGTCCCCCCAGTGCAACCCCTACCCTTTTGCTAGCCCGGCCAAGCCCTGTGCACACGACCAAATGGTCATGGCCATTAAGGCCGAGCACCTTGAGCACCCTCACCGGCGACATCGCGCTACAGCAGCCGCCAGCCTCTCTCACCTTGTCTAGCACGTCGCTCGTGGTCCACCTCCACCGTCCAACCAGCCCCAGCCCAGAGCCAGAGACCAGAACAGCCAAGAACCACCGCGCCCGGAGCTGGTCGACCATGCCGACGCCGCCCGCAGAGCGTGCACAGACCGCCCCTCGGCCGCAGCCCGCGCCTACCGCTCTGCCAGGACCTAGGGAACACCCTAGACACCCCCGCTGGCCGCCCAACGCACCCCAGCCACCGCTCGCCGTCGAACCCGCAGCCTCTGCCGCCCAGAGCGCATGACGCTCCTGACCAGCACAGAGCTTGCCTTGCCGCGCCTTTAAGCCTCAGCGCACCACCAGGAGACAGGCCATCGTCCACTACCTTGAGCCACGCTGCTAGCCCCCTGTGCTGCCCTCGCCGGAGTCGCCTGCCCACACCGCTCGGTCTCACCGTCGGGCCTATATAAGCCGGCCTCCCCAGCCTCATTTCTCCACACTCACTCACTCCCCACCTCTCACTGAAGCTCAACAACCACTAGCCGACGCTGCTCGAGCTCTTCCTCACCGGAATTGGAGTCGGAGCCGCCACAACAGGAGGAGAAGGGCGCCTGCGATTTAGGGCACCCCAAGCTCCGCCACAACCGCGCCTCGCCTCGCCGTCGTCTTCCAGTTTGTTTGCCCGCCTCACCGACCTTGCTGGAGCCCTGGTACGCCCCCAGTCAACCCCCACCGCCGTGTCTAGGTAAAATTCTCGCCAGAGTAATCCGTCGACGACGATGAACCCCCACCGTTAGATCCCCTTTTAATCGTGTGGCCTAGAATGCTAGATACCGTTTCGGTGTTTTTGTGCTGCTGACTGGTGGAGCCCGCATGTCAGCTGAGCCCCGCACCGCGGAGCGCCACTGGGCCGGCCCATGTTCGTTCCCGCGCTAGCCCAGCCATTAAAAATTGGATTTTTCTTTTTAGTTTAAATATTAGTTATGTCCCCTAGTTTGAAAATCAATTCAGAGAGATTTATAAATCCAAATTGCATGAAACTAATTTTGTCTGAAAGGTATTGAAATGATCTATCCAAGCCCGTTGGATTTAATTCAATTAGAGTTATATATATCTCCTAATAAAAATAACAAAACAGAAGCTTTTGCAACTTACAACATTTTTATAAAATCAACCAAGATAGATTTTGAGTTGATTCCACCTCTCAAAAATCACATTTCACCATACCTATCTGAATATATAATAATATTAAGGTTTACATGCAGTAACTTTGGACTAGTACCAAAATAATGCTATATAGGCATTTCTAGTCACTTTAAATCATTAAATAATGAACTTAAACCAAAGTAATTATGATCCAACCTTTAAATCTCATTCGCACATGTTAGAATATATGGTGATGACATGTGTCAACATGATCCCATATTTTAAGTGGTGAATATTAAATCTTAGTTAATTTTTCAATGAGTAGGAATTACTTTTCTAAATTAAAAAGAATGAAACTAGTGAATTAAACTTGTGATACTTGTGATGATAATAGATCATCAAATGTGTGTCTTAGAATGCTAATTAGACTAGTTAAGTATTGTTTGGTGATTGTGTGTTCCGTATGCATTTATAGACGATAGTACCGACCAAGTCTACGAGGAGGAGGAGTTCTACCAAGAAGAAGAAGAAGAAAACTTCAACCACTACACCAACCAAGGCAAGCCACCATTAACAGTGCAAGCTATTGTAATAAACTGGAATTAAGCTAGTTAACTTATGCTTTAGGCATGCTTGGATCACACCCCTTTAACTATTAGTTACCCCAAGTCTTTGTTTACAAGTGTTACCTCCTTTAGTTTACACAAAGTCCCTTACTTGTTTTGAAGGTAGCATAAAAAGTATAAAACTTGACCTATTTAGAAACCTTTAGATGTCATTCTATGGCATGATATTGAACCCATCACTTCCACCTTAGTGAACACTCGTAACTTAGTAGTTTAGAGTAGATCAAAAACTTGAGTCACTTTAGATGGGAACACTTGGTGAAAATGAAATATGAAAACCATGGAATGATGAGTCATTCTATTGAGATGTTTTGACATGTGTTGAGAAACACAAATGGTTTATGATGATGAAAATGTTGAGGCATGAGCCTTAGCCCTTTTATAAAACTGATGGTTGGATTCGGATGCGATACCATTCCAAATTTACCGTACAACTACACTACCTGAATTGGGTAAGGCTTAGCTAGAAATTTATATGCATTAGTATTAGTTCCCTCGCGGGAGAGGTTTGAGCTGAGGCTACCTCTCATGATGTCCACCTATGCAGTGCCCAAGATGACTGATGGTCATGGTTGGGAGGCCATGCTCTTAGGAGAGGTGCTTATACTAGGGTGTGTAAAGGGAAGGTTATGTTTGATTATCTGCATACTAAGTATGATGATTCAGGGTTATCCCTGACAGATGTATCAAATCTTGTGGTGAAAGTGTACCACCTCTGCAGAGTGTCAAACTATTCGAATAGCCGCGTCCGCGGTTATGGATAGTTGGAATGGCCATACTGTTTCGTTGTCAGATGTTTTCCAAATAACTTGAAATGAATGATGAATCTTGACTTGACCACAACAGGGTTGTGTTTATGATACTAGCTTCCCAACTTAAGTGATTCTAGAACTTTACTTTATCTTTCTTTGCTTCAGAACTCAGCTTAGGTTTCAAACTTAACTTTATAGTTAAACATAGAGTTAGTACTTGACTTAGAACTATATTACTTGTTAGAGGTAGTTTGCGAGTACTTAAAGAGTACTCATGGCTTTTGTCCCTGGCTATTCTCATGGCCAGACTATGAAGGAGACTATCAAGATGATGGCCAGCAGGACGGCTATGATAACTAGGACTATCTGCCTTCGTCAGCATTGCCTGTGCCCCTGAGGATGGACCCTATCGCTACGCTTATCTTCTAATTCCGCTGCTTGTTGTATTAAGACTGGATCATGGGATCCTTATTTGTGTAAGACCTTATGTATGGTTTGTAATGGATGATGCACTATGATATCCAATCCGTTATGTCTCGCAAAAATGGTAATCCTGGGATTGCGAGGTATGGCATAACGGGCATCTGTGATTAAAAATCCGGGTGTTGACATTTATCAAGCTGTGATGGACACTCGTGGAATCACTAAGTTTTTTGTTCCTTTTGCATAATAATTACTCATATCAACCAGAGGAGTGATTCCATCATAATTACAGCTACCCGAGAGTGCCAAGAATATTACCCACTACAGCATTGCTGCTACAAGTGTTTACTCAACTCATAGTCGAAATCTAGGAGTTTCCTCCACGAAGGTCGTTCGTTGGCTAGCGGAGTTGTTGGCATCCCATGAAGTTTGACACACATAAAGCTATATGATTCTGATGATTAACAAGTCAAACTTTGGCATGCTCACAAAAACCGCTAAACATTAATTCAATCGAACAAATCCTTTCAAAGAGAGCTATTAAGTCAATCAACATTTTCAGTGGTGTCAAGTGTCTCTAGAAATAATCCTTCAAGAGTAAACACTACAACACTCAAGCCTTAAATTGTGAGACTTTTTATTATTACAATCGTTTAGCAATTTTTAGGCAAGACTTGGTTAATTACGAGAGTTGGAAAGAAATTAGCCCAATTAAATACCCATGCAAACGACAAGCTTACTATGATACAAAGACTCACTCCACCAATATAATGTCTCAACATTTACTTCTAACTAGCATGGGTTTCTGAAACTTCAAAAGTGGGGAGTCATAAGGCACACCTCTCATGTTTTGTTCCACTTCTCTCTTCCTTTTTTATTTGTTTCTTGGAAACTCGAAGTCAATCACTCTCCTGCAAACATACGAAGACCTCGAGGCGAAAAGAAAAGAAAGAGGGAAAACAAGGAAAAATGGGGAAATCTTTTTGTGATTTTTAAGAGAGGGAAATAAAGAATAGAAAATTTGCGGCAAAGCTTGGCTAGAAAATTTCGAAAGCAAATAAAAAGAACTAAAGATAAAGTGTTGGGGAAACCAACACGAGTTCTTATAAACTCAAATAAAAACGTAACCTCGGAAAATAAAAGAAAATGAACGCCAAAATAAAGATACATGAGGAAACTTCCCCAAGCTTAGGCTTTTGCAAGCCCTTCAAATCATTGTGGTGGCGAGAAAAAGTCGTTACTCTAGTTTGCAAATTGAGTGGAGAGGTTACTTGTTGATTCTCGGAGGTTCAAAGAGAGGTTGTACATCCTCTCCACAGTCCCTCCAAGTCCTTGGAAATCTTGGTATGTTGCGAACCGGGTTTGTGGCTGCTCCTCCTGATGAGGAACTTCTTGCTCCTCCTCTTGATCCTCATCCTCTTTAGGAAAATCCTCCTCGGGTCGGTGCTGCTCAACCTACACATCATATAGCAAACGTCCTTCCTCAATAGAGAAAAGACCATTAGGCAAAGGAGTGGGGTAGATACGCCTAGCTCCAGCAATAGGCAGATAATAAACACCACATCTCCTAGTGAGCATTCCACAGGCTCTCAAGGTGGAGAAACCAACATGCGTCTCACCTAGTACGGGTTGCAACTCACCTAGATCGATGTCTAGTGCAGTGGCAAGCACGGTGATGACGCCTCCTCCTGTGATTGGACCTTGGCTTTGGGAGGCTTGCTGCTCCAGGTAGTGCACAAGGATGGTGCCCAAGTTGAGTGATAGGTTGTAGTTGATGTAAGCATACTACAAGAAAAGTTTCCTTCCGCAACGAATTGGCCCGACGGTCATCGTAGAAGGCGCGTCTTCTGCGACGAAATTCTCGGCTTGGCCGTGGCCCATGGAAAACTTTTTTTTCTGGTTTCACGGCCCTCTACTATGATGGATCTGCTAAAAACATGGAGGAAGCTCGGCTGGCGCATGACAGAAGCAAGATTTTCGTTTCCTCGCGGGATGTTGACTTGCCAAAGTCTTTTGAGGCGTGTGGGTCCCGGACGTCAGTGTCTCTAGCAGACCATACTTTTTGGTCGTGCCTCCCTGATTTAAACTCGATAACGTTGCTCGAGGCGCCTGCCGTTTTGTCAAGCTGCTAGGTCCCACATGTCAGCCTCTCATTAGAAGGATCGTGTGCATGATGGAATTTTTCCTTCGCTCGCGCTACCCTGTTCCGAAGTTGATAGCGCTGCTCCATGCATATACCGTTTAATCAACCTCTTGGAACCCACATGTCATCCTCTCATTAGAAGAAACGTGTGTATGATGGAATTTTTTTCCTTCGGTGGTGCTACCCCATTCCGAGTTGATAACGCTGCTCGACGCATCTACCGTTTAACCAACCTCCTGAGCCCCACATGTCATCCTCTCATTATAAGAAACGTGTGTATGATAGATTTTTTTCCTTCGCTCGCGCTACCCTATTCCGACCTTGATAGCGTTGTTCGATGCATCTACCGTTTAATCATGATGCTGGGCCCCACATGTCATCCTCTCATTAGAAGAAACATGTGTATGATGGATTTTTTACCCTCTGTCGCGCCTTCGTGTTCCGAACTTGATAGTGTTGCTTACTGCTTCAGTCGTTTATACAGGCTGGTGGGCCCGACATGTCAGCCTCCTCTGTGCAGGAAACATGTGCATGCTAGACTTTTTTCTTCTCTCGCGCCTCCCCGTTTGGAACTTGGCAGCGTTGCTCGATACAACACCCGTATAATGTCTCCCTGCTGGGTCCACATGTCAGCCGCCTATGTAGAGGAAATGTGTGTATGTTGGACATTTTTTTGGTCGCGTCCGCCGGTTTGACCTTGGTAACGTTGTTCCATGCGGCAGGCGTGTATGGTGTTGCTGCTGGGGCCCACGTGTCAGCCTCTCTCGACAAGAAACGTGTCGATCTTGGTCTTCTTTTTTCCCTTCGAGACTGTTGTACAAGTACTTTTTAAACGCGCTCGTTAAACTTGATCTCTTTTATGGTAAGGTTGATGGGCGCTAGCTGCAGGCAGGTGGGTCGGACATGTCAGCCTCTCAGTACAAAAATATTGCTATAGATAAACTTCATGCCCTGCCACTACACAAGAAAATTATTATCCTTTTATAAAATGTAAAAAAGGTATACTAACATCGTATATACCTTATTTATTTTTCTTCTTAAAAACTTGCTTGTCCATCTGCTACGCGTGGATGCTATCAGCTCAACCAAAAAAAGTTAAGTATAAATAATGTAGTAGGTAGTACTTAAAAACATGGATAGGCGGAGTTTTTTTAGGGGTGGGTGGACGGTACCCAAAAAAGGCCGAATTGAAGAAAAATGGGCCAAGCAGGGATTGATGGGCTATTTTTCATGAGCTCTCGCCCAATCTAACTGGGCTATTTGCGTGGCCGAATGACCGAAAACATGGCCGAGTTAGAAGGTCTTGGGCTATAATGAGGCCGGATGGGCTAATTTCTTGGGCTCGATAGTTAAAATCCGAAGGTACGTGCTAGGGCTCGGCCGGATTCGAAACAAAGCCGTCAACAAGGGAAAAAAGGTATAAAATATGAGCGCCTAGATCACAGGCGCTTGAGAACTTGTTATATTAAGGAGCTGATATCACCCTACTAATTGTGCTAATACTCAGTTGTAACCTAGTAGTTGCAACTCATTAAATTCCCAATTACAAGCTGTTGCCACCAATGTGTAATCCTCACGTTGCACCAATCGTGAGGTAAATCCAATGTCGAGAGAGGTGACTATTGAGAACTAGCAAATCCGATAAAATATTCACACATATTTCTATGAAAATTGTGGACAAATACCCCGCGCCCGCCAAAACTTTCCGCCGATACCCTAAACTTTCCTGAGCTCGCCCTCAATCGAGCGACCAGCCCCTGTCTCTTCAAATTTTGCGCCGTTCTTATGGGTTATGCACCAGATTAGAACCATGCCGCAAACTTCTCCACGCCTTAAAAAAACTTCTCGACACCTTTCTATCAACAGTGCCGGCCTACCGCCATCGGCCGCGTCGTTCTTCACGAGATGCACCGGCCGCCGGTCAGCTGGGCGATCCCCATGTTTTGCCTACTAGATTCAGGCATTGGACATTCTTCTTGGCTTTGGTTTGTTCTCCACCTCTCTTAGAAATAGTTAAAGCTTGTGACCATCGAGATTTACAAGGTGCTTGCAGATTTGGGTATGTACGTTCTTTTGGTAAATCTATAGTAAAGCTCTGGACAGAAGAGTTCAAAAACATCTTAAAAAGGACTTGGCAGATATCCTGTGCAAGCTTTTGACCTGATATATTCCCCATCCTTCTTTGATACAATGGAGCATTTGGCTGTTGATGTACCTGACGAGGAAGTACTTAGAGGTAGAGTACAATACAGATGGATGTACCCTATAGAACACCGACTTCGCCTTTCCAAGGAGCGGGAAGATATCCGTAGACAGTTTGATAAGTGAGTGTTATGCAAAGATATTTTCATATATAAGACTGTAGAAAAGTTAGATATATTCAGATGTTTGACTTGGCTATGTTTTATAGGTTCTTCGCAGAAATAAAAGTACCAGCAAATTTCGTTCCACCAATAAAAAGACCGGATGAACTAAGATCTAAGGATCATGTAAGACGCTCAAATTGCACTGTGAATTGTCTATGAATTGTCTAGATGGGGTAACCTCTTGTCTATTTTGTAACGCAAGATTTCGGAGCTTGAATTTCTGGCCCTTATCTGTGGTCCTGATAGGAGTATAACAAAAGCTTCAGCATGCATTTCCAACGGTGTCTGCCATAGCGCTGATGTACCTTCTGTGGAGACTGACGCAGCTGGAGGTTGTCCTGATGAACCTGCACTAGATTGCATTTAGATTCGAAATCCTGCACTTGAGATTGTCATCCCAAGGAAAAGAAGGTTATGGATCTGGTAATAATGCCTTCTGTAGAACAAGATGCTAGAGGTGATGATTTATAAATTGCATGTCCCTCTCTATCAATGAAAATGGCATATAGTTTGCCTTGTTTCAAAAATAAATAAATATTTGCATGTCTCCTTCTGTTAGTCGATGCAAAGAAGATACTGTTTTCTGTTCAAGTCATGTGAACAAATATGTTTGTATGTAGAGACATAAATGCAGATTGGGTGACAAAATCAACATAAATTTGCCAGATCAACAACACAAGCATAATGGCATTGCAAGAAAAGGAACATAACCATCTTTTCACCATGCTTGTGAAAAGGAGATGAGCCAGGAACCACGCTCGCAAGTGGCAGAGGCCAATTCTCGTGTAGCTCAGCTAGCATTGGTTTATCAGCAATAATACTCAAGCATCCGAATATTATGATTACATACTAGGAGTAGTTCCAGTTCCACACTACAATTCAACATGCAAAAGTGTAAGAAATGCGTAAGGTAACTCCATAATACAGGTTCCAGAGAAAAACAAACAAATCATAAGAAAGAAAGCTCCGCATCACAGTTCACCACCTTCAGGTGAAACAGTTTCTAGAGATTGTAAACCCAAATCACCGCCTCCTTCAGGTGGCACGATAATTTCGGGAGCATGAGTCTCCATAATAGGCAAACTATCGAGCACCACAATGTCCTCTGAAGGATCTTCACTGCCAGCTCCAGCCGCACAAGTCACTGTGGATGGTAAAACCAATCCACCACCTCCATCATCTGGCACGACTATGGCATGTGCAGTCTCATCAGTACCAGCTGCAGCTGCAACTGCATCAATCTCCACAGAAGATAAACAAGGAGGTGTCTTAGGTGTAGCAATCTGACATCGATTTTCTACTCTGTCATCAAGAAACTGAGAGTCTTCTTCAACTTTGTGCTTCTGCGGTTACAAGATAAACAGATTACAGCAAAAGCATCTACGCGCAACGACAAGAACATATGTCATTCTATTGATTTACCTTGTCATCTGGGATAGCAGAAGTCACAGGATTGGAACCTATTTCATCGAGAATCCTCTTTTTCGCTCCTTCCCCTATCTCCTTCTGCAGCAAGTTGTAATATTAATTACATGATGTTCATTGACAAATATATGCAAATGTTCAAAAGTTTGCACTGTCGAACTACCAACTTCGAACGGATCCCCACTATTCTTAGTTATGGGATCTAGCCCAGAAAACAAGCTTCTATGGAATCCTAGTCTACAAAAAAAGGATGCATACCCGGGATAAGAACTACTCTACACATGACAATGCTGCGCAATCGACAATAAAAATTTAACCGCATCATCAACTCTATCATGTAAGTTCGGAGTGAATCTAGATACACTCGTTTCACTCGAAGGCGTTTGAGAAGCTTGGGATGAAGCGAGAGGCGTTTGAACATCTAGATACGCCTTCGAGTGGAACGAGCCTGTTCAAGGATAACTAATTTGGTTCATCCCAAGAAGCGTTTGCCGCTTTCTTGAACAGGCTCGTTCCACTCGAAGGCGTTTGAGAAGCTTGGGATGAACCAAAATGGAGTCTCCGACCATGTCTAGCGAGTGTTGGTGTGGAAACCAATAGCTGCATCACCATTCAGACTGAAGCGGCAAATTTCAGGATGCGGCTTGTACGTAGCCAATTTCTTGGTGTGATGTGTAAACACATTTCCTTCTCGTCATATGTCCTGGCGGATCATTTGTATCGCCTACTGCAATGATAATCGGATAGTTCACGCCAAGAAAAAGAGAATATGATCTAAGGTCAGTAACCCTTTTCCATCGGTTAGCTGCAGTTAATTGGCTTGTGTCCATCAAGAACACCATGCACTCTAACCCAGAAGGATAGGTGCGAACGGTGCGACCATAGTGAACAACACTAGTATCATCAGCAATTGCATTGCCTGAGACACCATACGTATAGACCAGAAGAAGTCTTGAACCACCGGCAGATCTTGCTAACCACCACCTACCAGGATCATTCTCCTCATCATCCTCAACAAACCCATGTGTCAGGTACAGCACATCGCGTGGCGACACGATAAGGATAGGACGTTCAAAGGGAAAGGAAATGTAACATGGAAATATTATTGATATTGATCTGACATTGTAGAAGTTGATATACAGTACTATTTTCAAAAATCTTGATTATACTTAAGATGATTGATTGCGTAAAAAATGCCAACCTAGGGAGATGCTATGGAAATTCTAATTCTTTTCAAAATGGGGATATGCTATGGAAATTCTCCTAGAGACACGGTTTGATTCATGGGATCAAATGAAATAGGAAATAATCCTATAGGATCTTGAATGTAAAGTTCATAGGGAAAAAAGCAAGGTTGGATCCTACAAGATTTTGGTGTCTTATATACCAAACGAAAACCAACAAGGATTATTTTTAGGAGGTTTAATATCTTATCTTATCTTATCTTATCTTATCTTATAATAATATTACCACTATGTAGTGTATGAATAACTTGGAATGGTTCTGCTAATTCCCATGACAACATGGTTCTGCTAATCCTCAACATATAAGTGCAAGCATATACAACATAGACGACACAATGGTTCAAGTTTATTAGGGCAGGAAAAGTAAAGTGTGTCATCAAGTTTGTAAGAGCTTTAATCACTAGTTTTCTCATAACAAGTTTAATTCTGAAGGTAGATAAAAACATGAATATACTTGGAATAGAAAATGCTAATAGGTAGGTATGGTGGACTCTTTGAAATAACTTGGTTTTATTTGGAGTTGGATGCATGAGTGGAACTCATACTTGGTTATGGAGGCTAGCAAAAGACTGAGAGCGACCAACTAAAAGAGCAATAATGGTCATAATCATGCAAAGCGACAAAACATCATTAATTAAAGCATAAAGTGATATTATAAGTTGAAAACTAAAGGATCATAGAGGCTATGGTGACTTGGGATAGTCTTAACATGATGTGAGCATGCGCCAAGTCAACGTAAATAAAGCATCAAAGGAGAATATCACAATATTATGCTTTAATATGTTAAAACAATGCATGACTTTTTTAAGGCACATTAAGCAATCTCAATGTGCCAAAACATGTCATGCTACAGCAAAAATCACTAAGCATAAAGCCAAAACAATACCAAGCATGACATGACAAAGCATAGGCCACAGTCAAAAACAAGCTCCTTTTACCACTTAAGCATGAACTTTTCCTACTCTTTTTCAATCCAAACCAATCTTATTTGAAAATTAATGTATGAATGAGGGGGTCCAACCAATTTATTCAAGCAAACTAAGCAAACCAAGCAAACTAAAACCAAAAACAAAAACGAAGACGCTCCAAGAACAACACAACTATGCATGAAACAATAAAAATAAAGTGTTTGAAAGAACCTGAGATTTTTATTGATGAAGAAGGGGATGCCTTAGGCATCCCCAAGCTTTGACGCTTATACTTCTTGGATATTTCTTGGGGTGACACGGGGTGACATCCCCAATCTTGAGCTTTCGTCCATTCTTCATCTCATTACATCATTCTTTCCATAACACCTGAAAATTTTCCTTTATACAAAACTTCACATAATCTTCATTAGCAACATTAGTGTACTCAAGATAATAAGTCTTTGGGTTCAGTTCCAACACCAATAAAACTTCCATTAAAACACAAGCTACTGTAGCACTTCCCTTAAAAAGCTCAATTCCCCAAAGAGAACCCAATATGGAATCAACTAGAAGCAAATGCAAATAATGGCAGAAATCTGTCAAAACAGACGAGCAGATAGAAGCCGATTTTTTCGAAGACCTTCTGTTGCTCAAATCGAAAAGTGTTGAACTAACGAAAGTTGGATAATAACCTGGGGCAAAAGCACAAAACATTACAGCTCAAACCTACATACAGAGATTTTAGACGAATTTTTACAACGAAGCACAAAAATCTGTTTCGGGACAGTAACTTTCCCAAGCATTACTTCTCTCTCATTAGAGGTTACTCTTGGCACAAAAAGCAAATAAAAAGGATAAGGAGCGGTTGCTACAGAGGTAACAACTTCCAAGACTCAAAGAAAACAAATGTAACCGGTGTTCGATGCTAAGACAAATAAATAAAAAGATACAAACGCTCCAAATTTATTCAAGTTTCTATGCTGCTCAAAAAACAAAGTTTATAGGTTTGCAAATCGAGAGGTTGTTGAAGAAACTTTTGGCCATTCTTCAATTTTTTTCTGTTTGGTGTTCCTTATTCTCTGTGAAAAAACTTCAATACAAAAACTTTTCCATTCTTTTCTGCGGTTTTTAACTGAAAAGCTCTCATGGGAAGATTTATTTTGGTTTCATAGGCATGAACACAAGTGTTCAAGGCCGACCCCCATTTAACCATTACTCATTTTTCCAATCGCTTTCCTTTTTGAAAACGTTTTTAGATAACAAGTACAACTAATTTTTTTTTAATTCGCATTCCCTATCCATACTAAGATAGAGAACAACTTAAAACTGAAAGTAAAAACTACTTAAAGATAAAGCAAACAAGTGCACACAAGAATACTCATTCACACGCTATTGCTCCCCGGCAACAGCGCCAGAAAAGGTCTTGATAACCCACAAGTATAGGGGATCGTGTGTAGCCTTTTCGATAGGTAAGAGTGTCGAACCCAACGAGGAGCTAAAGGTAGGATAAATATTCTCTCAAGCTCTATCAACCACTGATACAACTCTACACACACTAAATGTTTCCATTATCTAAGGAATAAAACTAGAGCAACAATCTTATATTTACTAATTGGAGGCGCCATACAAGGCTCCACGTTAATCCTTGACTCAATACAATATCATCCGTTTGAGCAGCAGATGTCAAGCTGATATGAAAATACGGCGCCACCAGCCGGCGGCGACGTGCCAGAGATGCATGCATGTTGGTGATATCATCGCCACGCGCAAGACGATCGCTTTCCAATCTAGCCTTCTATTTGGCCCTTACGCCGTCAGGCAGCCCTAGCTCCAATATTTCTCCCCCATGGTTCTTCTTGCCCTGTCCAGCCAGGAGCAGCAGATGTCAAGCTGATATGAAAATACGGCGCCACCAGCCGGCGGCGACGTGCCAGAGATGCATGCATGTTGGCGATATCATGGCTGATGGCTAAGGGAGTAAGAGATCCGTGTCCAGGAAGAAGCTCGATTTTCCCGTTCAAAACCAATCGCCTGGATTCATGTTCTGCTTATGCGTGAAATTAGCAGGTGGAAGCATCAGATTTCATCTCCTTATGTTCATGTACCCTATAGGCAGCCTATGGCCCCATGTTTTTGGCAGGCTTTCCGTCTGCGACTGATGTACACCAGATTCAAGTCCGGTGGCGGGCTAGCGCAGCAGCAGCTTAAACGTAATCAAGTCGACGGAGGACAGAGCCGGGGGCAAATTACCCCAAGCGGTATTTCAATGTGGTTGATCTTCAAACATAGCTGAAGGCAGCGGTATTTCAACCCAGCACAAGCTCCTCTTTGCGTCGAAAGAACGGTTTGTTCTCTGATACTCTAGAGTTTGTATTATGCTACTCGCTAATCTCACTCTTTACCAAAGTTCTGGTCAACATGGTAGAGCGGCTGGCAACGACGACTGGTGGAGGGAGTCCAGAGAAGGCCACGTAACGCATCATGTCCTGTTTATCCAGCTAATGCCTTACATATCCACAATGGATTTTGTATTAGTCATCAACGGCCTTCTCACTTGGGCACGTAAGTTTAATTTTCCTGATTTTTTTATAGGTGTTAAACTATAACTATAAAGATGAACATTTTTTTTTGTTTTCTGTACACAGATTGATCTGGGGAGTTTTCTGTACATGGATTGATCTGGGGATTAACACGGATGCACCGACAAGGAAAAATTAAGAGCAAGTTATCTTTAAGTGTGATCTGCCGATCTGGTATGTACTTCTCTGAATTATTGTCTCTATCTGTTCATACTGCTCCTATTAGTTCTTGCCACGTAATTCAAGCATTAGATTACTGCGAAAGATTAGATACATGCGTAGCGTGCGAGCGTCCTTTCTGTAGACTAACTTGGAATTCGTATATCACGTGCCAAATTATTAATATTAGACCTATTGTCTCAAAATCTGACCATATTTTTTCTGTTGAAGTGGTGCAGCTTGAAGAAAGAAATGAAAAGTAAATCAAGGAACGATGTCGGCCCATATTATTATGTTGATAAGCATGAGTCATTGAACTTCAGTACTAGAGATATATGATCATTCAATCTTTTTTATTTTCAGGCACAATGGCATAAACTTCGTTCTTTCTATCTGAAAATAATGCCATAATTAACTGTGAAGTGCATTACCGTACAATCAATTAGCTAAAGTGTGAAATCATTTGTAGTTAAATACTTAAGATCACATGATACCTTTATGCATTAAATCACTTCAAGCCTTGTAGTCGAAAACAAAAACAGAATTATGCCCCCGTCTATCATAGTAGCGGAGTTCATGATGGTGTTTTATTGTGAAGTACACTTGCAATTGGTTATGTTAAAACAAACACATAATAATACATAACACTTGCTACCACGAGTATATCATCCATCTAATTGCTGAGTTAATACTAATAAAATTATTATAAACCAATTTGGTACAAAACTTCTAATAAATATATATGTCATCAATTCTGCAGTTTACTATCTCACGTGATGTCCGCCATCTAATATCAGATTGCCAAGGTGCTGATGCATTATCCGGTGGCTATCCATGTAAGTTTCTAAGTTTTTCTAGAATCCCCTTTTAGCAATATGCTATTTCCTATATATATATGATAAAATATCCAATATAAAGATATTTACAATAGGAGGGATGTTTTTTTTGAGGTATCTGAAATACAAACAAGCAATATTCATTTAACTTCTTTTTTCTTGCCATCCAACTAAGCATTAATCGGAACATCAAATTTTACATTTTTATAGAGCATCTCTTTCTAACAAATCGTATCTTTTGAGCATTTTCTAAACATTGAAACATGATTTCTACAAAGTTTTCATTGAACTTGGTTAATATCGGATACTTTCTCTTTATTTATTATGGTACAGGTCCGAACTTCTCGATGAGTTTTGAAGTTCTGTAAGCTTTTAGATAGTTCGAGGACATGTTCAATATACCTGGCGCATTAAAGAAGTATTCAATCTGTTTCAATAAATATAACATGCCTGTACAATATATACTATTTTATTGGCTCTTTTTCACTTACATGCTACTGCCTACGTGTGTTCTAATATGTGACTTCTTCTAATTTATTTTTCCTTTTGGATATAATTAGATAAACTAATTGCATTACTATTTATAGTTGTTATTGGACCACCTTGGTTAGCCATGATGCACAAACGGTTCACAACCTTATGGTATATTGTTGAATGTTAGTTGAAGACATGAAGCCAACACGTGTCACTAAATAATATAAGCATACACGCATTATACACGCAATTGCAAAAAAAAAAAAATTATACAGTTCTGTCGTGGCTATAAAAGGTATATACCTGTTTTCTCATATGGGTAGTTATTAAAATACTCCCTCCGATTCAAATTAATTGACTTGGATTTGTCTAGATTCGGATGTATTTAGCACTAAAACATCTAAATCTAGATAAATCCGAGCAATTATTTTGGATCGGAGCGACTAAGAAACTGTTCTACGATTTTCAACGATTATCTAAAAGCATATAGAAAATGTACTTCAAGGATTTCCTTTCTAATGCTATGGATGGATTGTGCATATATATATATATACATATATATATATATATAAACCAATTATTTAGAAACACTACATTGATTTAAATGGAGATATCAATAAATATATTCACAATACAAATTATTCGAAAGCTCTTCGTGTATTTGTAAAAATAACTAGCCATGCAAATGCACGGGTTAATGACTAGTACGAGTAATAGAGATAGCTTTGCATGACAATAAATAACAAGAAAGTAAAGCTAGTTGCTGCAGCAATAAAATACACAAAACTAACAGAATTATGAGTGTGGAATAGTGATGGTAATTGTGGTGACTTTGTCCAAGTTTAAATAACGAATAGATCAGGTTCATTGTCTTCGATGCAGTTTTCTATGTGGGAGAGGCTAAATATACATGCTCTTCACTACTTGGAATTACATGTACTATATGATTGGATTGTTAGAAAACATCCGTAAGTACTAATAATGCATTAAGGTTTCCCCAACCATAGCCTTAAGTTTAATGGTCCTCTTACTCCCATACGTGCAACGTTCCGGTTCGCGTCCTCGGGTTTCTGTCACTCCGGCAGAACTTCCTCCGTCCTTTTACACATAGTACAAACCCTATGATGTTTAATCTATGCGCGCACAAATATAATGGACACCAAAGGACTGTACCATATCAACATACAACTCTAATGAACCAAAGACGTTCAACCATTCAATCTAAGAACAAAGAAACTACACAAACATGATATAGATCATAGGATTATAACTTATAGCATCAAACACCATGTTTACATAAGACGGTAGAGAGGTGTGTGGGAGGATGAGCCACTGCATACTAGAAGAATTAGGTGATGGAGATGGCGGTGAAGATGGTGAAGAGGGCGGCGGCGCGGGGGACTCCTTCCCCGTCGTCGGAATCATGGGGGAGCACCGCCCCTTAGCCCCCTTCCTTCATGGCTTCTTAGGAGCTCTCCCCCATGTAGATGGGATCCATAGGGGAGGCAAAAACATGGCTTTGGCGGCTGCAAATTCGTGGGCGGAGGTCTCTTGGACGAATTAGGTTTCCTCCCTTTATATAGCTTCTCAGATTTCCATCACCCCATCTTGGACTACAGTAAATCGGGCCTAGCGGTCCTGTCTGGACTCGGAATAAGCTAAATTTTATGTCCAGGACGTTTGTCGTGAAATTTCCAACAACTTTGTAGTTGAAGAGTTTTTCGTTTGACGCTGTCTTCGACCCGAAACGTCACCATCTTCAAAAAGAGTTCTGAGACAGATTTTTGGAAAAATCCCAATTTGACTCCAACAAGGTTTCCACTTGTATTCTTGGTAACTCCTACACATCAAAGTGTAAAACAAGAACATTATGCACTTTTGCAACTATTAGTAGGTTAGTCCAAATAAATCATAAACTTTATTAAAAAAGGAGTGTCAAAAGCATATTATTAGCATAAAACCATCAAAAATTATAGATACGTTATGGATGTATCAATATCCCCAAGCGTAGTTCCTGCTCGTCCTCGAGTAGGTAAACGATAAAAACAATATAATTTTTGAGGTGACATGCAGACAACACAATCTTGATCATCATTATTGTAAAAGCGTTGATAGTTGAGATGAAAGACACTCTAAACATGAACATGAAAGATAGAGTTCTAACAATATAGCAACTATGTTGTAACATGAAAAGGTACAAACGAAAGATTATGAATAACAATGCACTGAAAGACATTTGTTTGTTTCACATATAGAAAACATAATAAGAGTGGTATTCAGCTTGTCCCTCATGGTATAGCAAAACATAAATGCATAAGACACCTTCAAAGTTCATAAAGGTGACTAGATACAAATAGTTTAAGAACAAGCAATATCAAAGTTATGAATCAATCAACAAGTATTGGGACAATGCACATTAAACTAAGAATGGCCACTATGCTCTCTCAACAGGTGCATAAAGATAGAAGATGGGGACTCAACAACAAAGTAAAATAAAAGCCTTCATAGAAGGAAGCAGGGATTCAAGTCTCATAAAGAGCTTCTAAAAATTATGGTACTTATTAGCTTTCATCTCTCATTGCCCCTATCATAAGAATCTTGAAGTGATTAAGGTTAAAGTGAACAAACTATGGAGTATATGCTTGACAAAGTATAAGTTGGAAATCTCATGTCCCTTGAATACGAGGGCCGCTCCTCATGCTACTCAAGTTTAGTTACCGGTAAGTTCTTGTCATAGTAAGTACATGTGTATCATAGAGAACCGCCAATGGGGTACCCCTTGCCCGATGATACGAAAGAATCCCCATATCAAAATAACAAGACAAGCAGACAACGAGCATCTTAGCAATCTTCTTATTTACCATGATAAAATGGTGCTTTTTCCCTCTTTCCTCTTTTCTCATCTTTTTTTTTCTTTTTCTCTTTTTCTCGATCTCTATCTCTTTTTTTAATAAGAAGAATGCTTCATAGATTGCTCATTATAGTTACGCTGTAGGTTTCCACCATGATTAGGCATGGATTAGACCAGCGGCCGAGACTTTCTCTAACACACATACATAACTCCATGGACTTACAAACTCCCCTTTCATTTTACACCGACGACATCCATAGACAAAAGAGCATGATACCAACTGGGTACAATGTACAAGTGTAAAGTTGAAAGCGTACCCCATGACAGCATGGTTCTGCTAATCCCCAACATATAAGTGCAAGCATATACAACATAGACGACACAATGGTTCAAGTTTATTAGGGCAAGAAAAATAAAGTGTGCCATCAAGGTTGTGAGAGCTTTAATCACTAGTTTTCTTATAACAAGTTTAATTCGGAAGGTAGATAAAAACATGAATATACTTGGAATAACAAATGCTAATAGGTAGGTATGGTGGACTCTTTGAAATAACTTGGTTTTATTTGAAGTTGGATGCATGAGTGGAACTCGTACTTGGTTATGGAGGCTAGCAAAAGATTGGGAGCGACCAACTAAAAGAGCAATAATGGCCATAATCATGGAAAGCGAGAAAACATCATTAATTCAAGCATAAAGTGATATTACAAGTCGAAAACTAAAGGATCATAGAGGCTATGGTGACTTCGGATAGTCTTAAAATGGTGTGAGCATGTGCCAAGTCAACCCAAATAAAGCATCAAAGGAGAATACCACAATATTATGCTTTAATATGTTAAAACAACACATGATTCTTTCAAGGCACATTAAGAAATCTCAATTGTTTGCAACATGTCATGCTAGAGCAAAAATCACTAAGCATAAAGCCAAAACAATACCAAGTATGACATGACAAAGCATAGGCCACAGTCAAAAACAAGCTCCTTTTACCACTTAAGCATGAACTTTTCCTACTCTTTTCCAATCCAAACCAATCTTATTTGAAAATTAATGTATGAATGAGGGAGTCCAACCAATTTATTCAAACAAACTGAGCAAACCAAGCAAACTAAAACCAAAAACAAAAACGAAGATGCTCCAAGAACAACACAACTGTGCATGAAACATTAAAAATGAAGTGTTTGGAAGAACCTGAGATTTTTATTGATGAAGAAGGGGATGCCTTGGCATCACCAAGCTTTGATGCTTGTACTTCTTGGATATTTCTTGGGGTGACACGGGGTGGCATCCCCAAGCTTGAGCTTTAGTCCATTCTTCATCTCATTACATCATTCTTTCCATAACACCTGAAATTTTTCCTTCATATATAACTTCACATATCTTCATTAGCAACATTAGAGTACTCAAGATAATAAGTCTTTGGGTTTAGTTTCAACACCAATAAAACTTCCATTAATACACAACCTACTGTAGCACTTCCCTTAAAAATCTCAATTCCCCAAAGAGAACCCAATGAGGAATCAACTAGAAGCAAATACAAATAATGGCAGAAATCTGTCAGAACAGATGAGTAGATAGAAACCAATTTTTTTGAAGACCTTCTGTTGCTCAAATCGATAAGTGTTGAACTAACAAAAGTTGGATAATAACCTGGGGCAGAAGCACAAAAAATTACAGCTCAAACCGACATACAGACATTTTACACGAATGTTTACAACGAAGCACAAAAATCTGTTTCGGGACAGCAACTTTCCCAAGCATTACTTCTCTCTCATTAGAGGTTACTCTTGGCACAAAAAGCAAATAAAAAGGATAAGGAGCGGTTGCTACAAAGGTAACAACTTCCAAGACTCAAAGAAAACAAATGTAACTCGCGTTTGATGCTAAGACAAATAAATAAAAAGATACAAACACTCCAAATTTATTCAAGTTTCTATGCTGCTCAAAAATCAAAGTTTAAAGGTTTACAAACTGAGGGGTTGTTGAAGAAACTTTTGGCCATTCTTCAATTTTTCTGTTTGGTGTTCCTTATTCTCTGTGAAAAAACTTCAATTCAAAAACTTTCCCATTCTTTTCTGCGGTTTTTAACTGAAAAGGTTCCATGGGAAGATTTGTTTTGGTTTCATAGGCATGAACACAAGTGTTCAAGGTCGACCCCCACTTAACCATTACTCATCTTTCCAATCGCTTTCCTTTTTGAAAATGTTTTAGGTAAAAAGTACAACTAATTTTTTTGTAATTCGCATTCCCTATCCATACTAAGATAGAGAACAACTTAAAACTGAAAGTAAAAACTACTAAGAGATAAAGCAAACAAGTGCACACAAGAATACTCACCCACACGCTAATGCTCCCCGGCAACGGTGCCAGAAAAGGTCTTCATAACCCACAAGTATAGGGGATTGTGTGTAGCCTTTTCGATAAGTAAGAGTGTCGAACCAACGAGGAGCTAAAGGTAGGATAAATATTCTCTCAAGTTCTATCAACCACTAATACAATTCTACACACACTAAACGTTTGCAATATCTAGAGAATAAAACTAGAGCAACAATATGAGTAATAGAGATAGCTTTTCATGACAATAAAAACAAGAAAGTAAAGCTAGTTGATGCAACAATAAAATACACTAAACTAACAGAACCATGAGTGTGGAATAGTGGTGGTAATTGTGATGGCTTTGTCCAAGTTTAAATAGCGAATAGATCAGGTTCATTGTCTTCGATGCAGTTTTCTATGTGGGAGAGGCTAAATATACATGCTCTTTACTACTTGGAATTACATGTACTATATGATTGGATTGTTAGCAAACATCCGTAAGTTCTAACAATGCATTAAGGTTTCCCCAACCATAGCCTTAAGTTTAATGATCCTCTTACTCCCATACGTGCAACGTTCCGGTTCGCGTCCTCAGGTTTCTGTCACTCCAGCAGAACTCCCTCCTTCCTTTTACACATACTACAAACTCTATGATGTTTAATCCATATGGGCACAAATATAATGGACACCAAAGGACTGTACAATATCAACATACAACTCTAATGAACCAAAGACGTCCAACCATTCAATCTAAGAACAAAGAAACTACGTAAACATGACATAGATCATAGGATTATAACTTATAGCATCAAACACCATGTTTACATAGGACGGTACAGAGGTGTGTGGGAGGATGAACCACTGCATACAAGGAGGATTAGGTGATGGAGATGGCGGTGAAGATGGTGAAGAGGGCGGCGGCGGCGCGGGGGACTCCTTTCCCGCCGCCGGTATAATGGGGGAGCACCGCCCCTTAGCCCCCTTCCTTCATGGCTTCTTGGGAGCCCTCCCCTATGGAGATAGGATCCATGGGGGAGGCAAAAACATGGCTTTGGCGGCTGCAAATTCGTGGGTGGAGGTCTCTTGGACGAATTAGGTTTCCTCCCTTTATATAGCTTCTCGGATTTCCGTCACCCATCTTGGGCTGCAGTAAATCGGGCTTAGCAGGCCCGTCCGGACTCGGAATCAGCTAAATTTTATGTCCAGAACGTTTATCGTGAAATTTCCCATAACTTTGTAGTTGAAGAGTTTTCTGTTTGACCCCGTCTTTGACCTGAAACGTGACCATCTTCAAAAAGAGTTATGAGACAGATTTCTGGAAAAATCCCAATTTGACTCCAATAAGGTTTCCACTTGTATTCTTGGTAATTCCTACACATCAAAGTGTAAAACAAGAACATTGTGCACTTTTGCAACTATTAGTAGGTTAGTCCAAATAAATCATAAACTTTATTAAAAAAGGAGTGTCAAAAGCATATTATTAGCATAAAACCATCAAAAGTTATAGATACGTTATGGACGTATCAATAATAGCAATCTTGAATTCGAAAATGGCGACTAGAGAGAAATATTTGTATCCCCCAACAGCTGTCGGAACTTGGGAAATGACTATCTTCTGCAGTTAGTATGTCGACCTTCATCAGCATTATCCTGAAATGTAAGTGCAGAACCTTCGGTCGGTTCAAACCCCGACACTTGCCGAATAACAATCTTGCGACGAGTGTACATGTTGACAAGGTCCCACATGAAATCGGGCCCAACTGTGACGATCCAATCTCCATTGCCGCCTGCTCGCTGCTCATCAAAACCATTTGGAATCACAACATCGGAGGAGAACCTGTCTAGCGGCATCAGCTTGCACGGGCTGCCCACCACTTTGAAGCAGTCTTTGGATTCCCACAGTCTCACCGTCGGGTGAGAATGAAGAACACATGGGAGGCCAAACAGATGAGAAGAAGGCATAGTTCCGCTCTCGTTTGCTGATTGAAGAATATGTTTGGACGAACCGACAAGGCTCACGGCGGTGGTGGCGTCGCAATGGTTGATGAGTACTTGAAGAGGGCCTTCGATGAACACCTTCTGAAAATGCTCAGGATCTTTACAGACCTTGCTCGATCTCACCATGGAAGGAGGCTGTGGATGGTGTTTTGGGGGCTTTCTTTGGGGTGGGGTGGGGGAGGGAGGGAAGATCGTTGGTGTGAGCTGGCGGCCGGGGTGCGATGGAGAAGACAAAGGCTGATGGTGCGTTACTCTACTACTAGTAGTACTGTAGAAGATGGGCGAGTGGGGGATGGGGCTCCAATTGAGGCTAGTTGCACAAACCTCCAACAATTAGAGCCGTAGTTGCGAAGAGCTCCAACTGTTGAGCCCCGGGTATGTAAGAAATAATGCTAAGAGGGCTAATCAAGAATTTTGTGCTATGTGCAACATTTGTATCCAAAAGAACTTGTAGTACAGTAGTTTCTTGCAACTAGACTATCCTGATTATCTAGAGTTCCCTGCAATTTTGAATTCAATTGTTGGAGGTTTGTGCAATTTCCACCCTCCTCGTGCTCCGAGGAAGCTCTATGACCCTATGTTCAAACAAAAAAAATGATCAAAGACAAAAAAAAAGACCATTTCTCAGGGTTCGTTTGATTTGCAGGATTCTCAAAACATAAGAAGAGGAAACTACATGAATTTGGATCAAGTATGTGTTTGAATCACAGGGAAAGCAAAGAAATACTTTGAAGGAATCTCAATTCCCGTGTTTTTCCTATTCCTATATTTTTCCTATCCTGCGTTCCAAACGGGACATAATTCCTACATATTGGAATCCTATGAATCAAACAAAACAGCATAGCATTATTTCCTAAGGGACAAGATCCTTCACAAAAACTTTGAATTTTCTTTGAACCAAAGAAGAAATAAAAAAGGTTTCCTCTCTCAGGAAAAAAAGGAACTCCACCTCTTGAAGAAAAAAAGGAACTCCACCTCTTGGACAATTCACCGTGACGAGAGTAGCTACTACTAAAGTCTATGTCTAGTACTAGCTATAGGGCCCAACCGTAGCACATTTACAAGTAGTACTAATTAGTACAGTATCAGTCTTTGCAGGTGCCTAGAAGGAAATAAAATAAACCTCTGCAGGTAATAAATGGCCATGGCAATTTCCAAGATACATAATCTTTTGCTTGTTCATTTTGATCGGAGCGACAACTGGAGGATAAAGGAGTACTAGCTGCTTCGTGTCTTGAGCCATCGAGCTGGAGTAAAAATTTGGATATCTAAAAACCTGAATTGTCCTGTCAAACTAATGCTCGTTGCATGCAGCTTGACCAAATAGACTTACTACACTACTTTACTGCGTCCCCGGAAAACTAGGGAGTACAAGAAGTACCAGTACAATAATGTTACACAGAGAGTTTTTTTAGCGGACACAGCAAGTTCCACATTCATCTTGTAGCGCCAAAAGTAGAAGTTGTGCCAATATAGTACTGTAGTAGTCACGTCCAGGTTGCCTTATAGGGAAAAAAATAGTACGATGAGCAACAAGATCTATCTATTTTTGTACTCCTATTTGCGTATACTAGTAGTACTACTACGTACTCAGGAACGACACGAGCGTGTGCTCCACTAGTGCGCCTCCGCAAATAGGGTAATCCAGTACGGAGTAGATCGCCACCGCATGGTCGCATGATTATTATGCATTGGTCCATGCTCTAGTCGTGGGCATGTGCTGTAGCAGTAATTTTTTTGTGAAAAATAGATTACTCATAAATAATTACTTCCTCCATCCTAAAATAGTAGTTACTGACTTGGCTTTGTCTAGATACACATGTATTTCGACGCATTTTAGTACTTAGATGCTCCCTTATTTTCAAATTAAAAAGCATACTAGGTTTTATCGAAGTCAATATTTATAATGTTTGACCAACTATACGTACAAACATACTAACTAACATAATGTCAAACACATATAATATGAAAACATGGTTTGTGATGATTCTGATAACATTGAGTTGATGTCGTAGATGTTCATATTATTTTCTAGATATTTAGGCTAAATTCCAGGACAGCCTATCCTGCACACTTGACCCACGCCGATGCGTCATCCACACCAGCGCAATTTCGACGACAATCTTGGTTCAAGATTTAAATCAAGTCGAATTGACAAGTTTGGACATAAAATTCCGTAATCACTGAGTTAAATGACTAAAATCCAAGCACCGTAAGAACGGTTAGTGTGTTTATCTCTGGTCCATATCGTAGAAGTGAACAATTACATAAAAATTGTACTAAACCCTTAAATACTCCATAATAACATTAGCAGCAAACTTAGTTTACATCCAAAATGCATCCTTCCTAGTACCAAAAGAGAACCTACATGCGACTACTACTAGTAAACTGGAGTAGTAAAATAGTACTATTACCAGTACTATTTATCTACTAATACACCATTACAATCTTGATCATCAACCGTAGTTTAAGATCATTTTTTCTGTCGATGCAAATCCAGAAAGATACATGGGTGGACTGTCCAACATTCATCAGGAACCGCGGCGGCACCCTGGGGTACGTCTTGAGCTTGTCGGACAGGAGGTTGGCCGACGAAGAGCTGCTCGTCAACTCGATTACCACATTAAGGCTCTCGACCATCGATAAGTCCACCGACCCCGGCGGGCCAGGCGCACACAATTTCACCGTGTACCGCGGCCACAAGCACCTGTCCTGCCTGATGCACACCAAGGACACGACAGCGGCCGTGCCGAGCGTGCTGATGGTCAGGCCGAACACGGCACCGTCATCCCCGCAGAGGAAGCGCGTCAATCCCCTCGTGCTTGTTGGTGGTGGAGTCGGGATGAGGCAAAAGAAGGCACTGCCATAGATGGCCCTAGTTACTATGACCCTGTGGGCCTCCTTCATGTGGGGAAGGAGCCCTGCCGGCAAGGCAATGAAATCACGGGCGGAATCAATGCAGGAGCACAGGCCGTGCGAGCACGCGATCTTGTGCTCGTCGAGCTTGTCGAAGGCGACCAAGCTAAAGCAGCCGTCATAGGGGCACTCAATCATCGCCTCAGACTAGATGGCATCCATAGCAGCCGGCTCATGGTCAAATCCGTCGACGCGGTACACGAACTTGCGGGAGTGGTTATAGAGGGAACATCAGCTCGCCAACGTAGTGCCCGCTGGCTAGAAACCCGGGTTGGGTGGGTATACTGAAGAATATACTAATTGAGTTTCATACTGTACTGGTACGATTGTACAGGAATACGCTAGGCATGGGCGCACCAGCGGCAGCTGCACTTGGCCGCTTTTTTCTTAGACAGTGTCCCACACGCTGTACATGCTTCGTCAAAACAAAAAGGCTGCATAAAGTTGACAGGTGAGTAATAAAGCAGGTGTCACGCTGTACTACACTAGACAGTACAATACAGACGGAGGGAGAGACCGAGGCAAGAAGATCCAGGTGAGTGAGAGGCAAGAAGATCTACTCCTGGAGAGAGATGAAAAGCCTACGGCTTGCTGCAGGATGTACAGTGCTGCAGGGTGATGACCCACAAGTATAGGGGGTGTATCGCAGTATTTTCGAGGGAAGTGAAACCCAATTTATTGATTCGACACAAGGGGAGCCAAAGAATATTTATAAGCCTTAACAACTGAGTTGTTAATTCAGTTGTACCTGGAAACAATCTTGCTCATAGCAGTTTATTAGTAGCAACAGTTTTGTAGTAGGAATAGTAAAGCAGCAGCAGTAGTAAAGCAAAGACAGTAGTAACAAAAGCAGTAACAGTGGGATTCAAGTGCGGTAGGCATAGAGATGGATGGATGGGCGTTGCATGGACAAGACAATTCACATAGCAATCAGAACATAGGGCAATTGCAGATAAATAAGATAAAGCACCCAAGTACTAGATAATCCTAGGCATGTGTTCCATATATAGTCATACGTGCTTGCAATGAGAACTTGCATAACATCTTTTATCCTGCCAGCCCGTTTGCAGCGGGGCCTCTAGGGAACTACTGGCAATTAATATGCTCCTTTTAATAGAGCACCGGAGCAAAACATTAGCACTCCATGAACACATGTGATCCTCACATCAAAGCCTTTCCCTTCCGGTTATCCCGATTTCTGTCACTTCAGGGCCATAGGTTCTGGACAACAACGTGTGTATACAACTTGTAGATAAGACCAAAAACAATACTATCATAATGAATCAATAATAAGTTCAGATCTAAAATCATGGCACTCGGGCCCTAGTGACAAGCATTAAGAACAACAAGTCGCAACAAAGTCATAAAGCACTAATAAGAGATACTAGGCACCATGCCCTAACAATCTGATGCCATTACATGAACGATCTCATCCAATCCCTACCATCCCCATAGCCTACAGCGGGAGATTACTCACTCATAGATGGGGGAAACATGGATGGTCGATGGATAAGCGATGGTGATGATGATGGCGATGATCTCCTCCAATTCCCCGTCCCGGCAGGGTGCCAGAATGGAGTTTATGGTGCTGTTTCGTGGAATCTGGTGGTGGCGGCGGAGCGGAACTCCTTCTGGAAAAACGTCGAACCCCTCGAAGTTTTTAGGTCAGAAGACTCCTTATAGGCGAAGAGAGAGGCCGAGGGGGTGCCTAGGGGGCCCACACCACCGCCTGGCATGGCATGGCCTGGCCCGCGCCACCAGGTGGTGTGGCCACCCCACGGCTCTTCTTCGTCTCGTATTCTGGCTCCTGGAGTCTTCGGGTGAAATAGGATTTTTGGCATATTTTTCGGGATTTTTCCTGATAGTTGATTTTCTGCACAAAAAGTAGACACCAAGGCAATTCTGCTGAAAACAGCGTTAGTTCGCATTAGTTGCATCCAAATCACACAAGTTTAGAGGAGAAACAATAGCAAAAGTGTTTGGGAAAGTAGATACGTTTTGGATGTATCAACTCCCCCCAAGCTTAGCTTATTGCTTGTCCTCAAGCAATTCAGTTGAAAACTGATTGCGATAAAAGAACTTTCACAAACACATTTGCTTCATATGATGTAAATATTCTCAGCAATGTGATCAACTACTTAGACAATCCATAATAAAGAGTATGCAACTGAGTCTACTTAATAGTCATTGCAAGCTATGAAGAGATTCCAACTCAAGAATAATAAGTAGCATAAAGCACGAACATAAGCAACATTACAATGCTCATAAAATGGTATGATAGAGTGGTATCTCGCTTGCCTTTGATTATGAATGTCCAGGCACCTCTGAAGTTCAAGTGATGACTAGAAGTAAAGATATCAAGAATTCAAGCATCAAAGTCATAACACAAATAATCGAGTATTGGAACAAACACAAAGAATGACAACTATGCTCTCAAGAAGGTGCTCGGAGAATAAGTGGAGACTCATCAAGTAAAGGAAAAGGTTTTGAATAATTTTGAAAGGCTTCCAAATGCTGAAAGTATGGTACTTGTTAGCTTTGAGCTCTCATTACCCCTATCATAAGCATCTTTAATGTGTTTAAGGTGAAAGTGAGGTCCAATCTGAGTTATATGCTTGACAGATTATAAACTGAAAATCCCAAGTCCCTTGAGTACGAGGGCCGCTCCTCATGCTACTCAGCTTTAGTTACCGGTAAGTTCTTGTCATCGTAAGTATGTGCGTATCATTGAGAACCGCCAATGGGGTACCACTTGCCCGATGATACGGAAGAATCCCCATATCAAAATGACAAGGCAAGCAGACAATGAGTATCTCAGCAATCTTCTTATTTACCATGGGAAATGGTGCTTTTTTTTCTTTCCTCTTTTCATAAAACTCTCCTTTTATTTTTTTCTCAATAGCTATAACTCTCTCTTTTTTTATAAGAAGATGCTTCATAGATATCATTATGGTTACGCTGCAGGTTTCCACCATGTCAGCATGGATTAGACCAGCGGCCCAGGCGTTTCTCTAACTCACATACATAACTCCATGGACTTACAAGCTCCCCTTTTATTTCACACCGACGACATCCGCAAACAAAAGAGCAAGGTATCAACTGGGTATATATTTACAAGTGTTGAAAGCGTTCCCCGTGACAGCATGGTTCTGCTAATCCCCAGCCTATAATTTGCAAGCATATAACTTTCATGGAGAATTCACAATGGTTCAGGTTTACTAAGTGCGGAAAATAAAGTGTGCCATCAAGTTCGTGAGAGCTTTACTAACTAATTTTCCCATAACAAGCAAACATTTTATTCGGAAGAAAACAAGGCATAATGAATACGCACGGGAGTAGCAAATGATGCTAATAGGTAGGTATGGTGGACACTTTGGAAATATTTGGTTTAGGGCGTTTGGAACTTGAGTAAAATATACTCAGTGAAAGTGAAGGCTAGCAATAGTAAGGGAGCGACAAACGAGAGAGCAATAGCTGGTATTATCGTGCTTGCAACAAAACAGGACTACTCATGGCATGAAAGTGATTCAAGATCCTCAAGGCAAAATAATTCATCGAGGCTCAACTGATTATTACAGTCATGTGCGTGCGTGAGCATGTGCCAAGTCAATCAAATGAAACATTCAGAGGAGGATATCACGTTGTCATACCAATTTATGAATAGAGGAATGCAAGCAAACATTCATGAGACATGCTACAAACTATTAGCGAGCTAGAGCTAATCATAAGAAATCAAGAACTACTAAGCATCCAAAGAAAACATACACTCTACATGAACAGACTAAGCACGCCCACAGTGATGAGTATATGTACAAAAATGAAAACAAATAGAGTTCGTTACCAACCTCTTACCACACCTCCAGTTGTCATTGATCCTCATTATTGCTCTTCACTTGTGTGGCTTGAATAATAATATTAAACCAATAATCCACTGAGAACTGCCGAACCCTGTAGCAAACTTGCAAAAACCAAAGAAGAACGACAAATATTTTTGGTGTTTTCGATTTTTAAATAAGAACCAAAAGAGAAAAACAAACAAAGCAAAATCTTTTTGAGTTTTTTGAATAGTTCAAACAAAGAAAAAAAAAGGAAAAGGCAAACCAAGGCAAAAAGAAGAAGCAAACCAAAGAGAAACAACAGAAATATTTTTGGTCTTTTTGTGTTTTTAGAAAGCAAAAGCAAAGAAGAAAGAAAACTAAAAAGAGAACGAAAACATGAATATACAAAGTACCGACGCAACATGATATGGAGATGAGTGCGGTGTCGGCGTACCTCCCCCCAAGCTTAGGCTTTTGGCCTAAGTGGGTATCAATCCATGTGCTAATAGGGGTTCCAAGCGGGCGGATCTTGATAAGAATGGTCGTAGCTGGGCCCATGAGAAGAAGAGGAAGCTCCCCAATCATAAGCGAGCTGCTGATATGAAGACTCTCCCTCATTCGAGGGCTGGACCGAATCGTCCATGACCTCCCTTCTAGTGTCCTGCTCCTGTTGGGAGAGCTCTCCCAAGTACGTGTCCAGCTCCTCCTCAGTGAGGGACCATCCTTCCCTGTTATCAAGGTTAAACAAAACAGGTGCAGGCAAAAGAACAACACGCTCGGACTTGCTCTTTCTCCAACCAGCTTTGAGAAAGGTTATTTTATAAGACAACTCACTCAAACTGCCCCACAAGGAAATAAATTTATGTTGTATCATGGAATTAAAATCAAGCCTCTCTATGGGAAACTGTAGGTCTAGATGATGAGGCAATAAACCATGCAATGCTAGTAAACGAGAAGCAATAAGGCCTCCACAAATTCCACCTTTCTCACGGTTAGCAGCAAGATAGAAAGCTATCAAAGCACCCAAGTTGTAAGACCTATCTCGTCTAAGAGCAGCAGAGATAAATGCTAAATCAAACAAAGATAACTTATTGGCAGTTTTCTTAGCAAGAACACACTTGGCAATAAAGTAGGCAAAGTAGCGAATGGAGGAAAGATGAATATTACGGATTTTTCCATTCTCCTTTGAGAAGCTACTCCCTTGACAAATTTCTGCGTATAAATCCATGAGTGGTTCCGGTCTCTCTTTAATCTTCTTACATGATCCCCATTGAGGTACCTTAATGGCTGCACAAAAATCATCAAGAGAAAGATTGATAGCAATATTGTAAATTTTGTAATGGACCATGGGGTTAGGCAAAGAGTGACTAAATTAGAAATCCTGCACCACAGACATGGTTAGCTTCACAAATTGACAAGGTTCATCTTCCAAGAAACGCTCTAACCCTGCATTAGAAACCAAAGTGTGGAAATCTTGTAGAATTCCTGCAACTCTCATGAACTCAGGT
Source organism: Avena sativa (assembly GCA_916181665.1). NCBI lineage: Eukaryota > Viridiplantae > Streptophyta > Magnoliopsida > Poales > Poaceae > Avena > Avena sativa. The sequence goes on from OV702290.1 coordinate 428,611,846, forward strand.
GTAACATCCCAAAATTTCATCTGAAATCATCATCACTGCACTCATATCATCATGGCATGTAACTGCATTGCATTTAGAATGACCTCCAAAAATTTGGTGCAATTTTGGGCCATGGACAAAAAGATATGAATTTTTGAGAGTGGAATCAAGGAAATGCTGTATTACCTATTAAATCCAAGTAAATACTTTGGATTAAAATAGAAGATAAATATGTTTTATAATACCCTAAAAACCTAATTTGAGTTTTTACAAATTTTCACAAATTGGTTTGATTCAATTTGAATCCTTAAATCAAAAGTTTTGGAGAAAACAGATTTAGAAAAAGAAAAAGGGAGAAAAAAATAACAGCAGCAATAGCTTCTGGCCTTTCAGCCCAAACCCAGCCCAGCTAGCCCACCCGGCCTTCCTCTCCTCCTTTCTGTTTTCTGCACACCCCCTCCACCTACCCCCTCCCGCTGACAGACCGACCCCACACCCACGTCACCACCACCCCGTCGTCTTCAACCCCCAGGCGACGAACACCCCTCCCCTTCTCTGCCGTTTCGAAATCGACTCAAATTCGGCCGTTTCCAGTATTAATTCCCCACGGCGGCCACCCCTACTAAATCTCCTCTCCCTCCTCATCATTTTCCCCTCAGCCACTTCCCTCGGAGAGCCCCCAGGCTCCCCAATTACGAGCTCGAACCGTCACTGTCCGACGCAACTCCGGTGAGAATTCCGGTGAGATCCGACCACGCCGTGACCTCCTCTCTGCTCTGAAATACTTGCCGTGACCTAGCGCGGGTTTTAACCCCCACAACATGCTTTCTTTTGCACCAGGACGACGACATGGTCCAACTCCGGCGAACTCCCTCTGCCGCCACCGTCAGTCACCTTCTCCGGTAAAGGTAGGGTTCCCGCCGCCCCCTTTTGGTCTTTACTAGGTCGTGCAGACACTTGCGCATCTCGCTGACCTCTTTGCTGGTTGGTTCGAGCCCTAGGTCACCGTCTCCGACACCGAGACATGAACTCCGTCGTCTGCGCAACTCCGGCGAGGGATCCAGGCCAAGCCGGAGCACCCCCCGCACCGCAGTGACCTCCATCGAGACCTCCACGACCTCCTCAACCTCTGGTACGTGTCCACGGTCTCCCAGCCCTCGTAGAATCGCCAGAACCTCATCGGACGACGCTCCGCCGCCGCGCGCAGTTGGTCGGCGCTGCCCATCTCCGGCCAAGTCACTAAGGACCATTAGATCTTGTATCTGCGGCTAAGATTAGATCGTGGACGAAAGGGTATGGGCTAATCAGATCCGTCAGTAGTTACTTAAGATCTGACGGCCCACAGCGGTCGATCCAACCGAACCGGTACGGGCCAATAGGAAAGCGCCACGTCGCCAGACTAATTCTGTTTAATTAGAAAATAGATAGATTTAGTATTTAACTTAGAAATTCAATAACTTTTGATCCACAAATAAGAAAAATACAAATTTGGTGTCTATGGATTCAGAAAAATGAGGCCTTTATTATGGAGGCCTTGTTTCACACTTTTGCTTCTGTAAAATTGGAATTATAGGCAGAACCTTTTTAGGAGTATTTTGCTCATGAAAATTGTTCTACAAATTATTTTTGGGTATTTCTTATGCATTTAGATGAGGTATTCTATCCTCAGTACTGTAGACTCTGTAAATTATAGAGTTGTGATCATATCATTGCATTTTGCATGCATTCATGTTTTTGTAACGTTTTGTTGATTGAATTATTGTTGTTGTATCGTTCTTGTGTAGATTGTGTGGATTGTGAAGTTTGTTGCTATGAGGATTGTACCTATTCCCCTAGCTACCATGGCAAGTGATATTTCATCTCATATCCTATTATTTTTCACTATTGCACTAGTGTTATTTTGATAGATCTTAGCATGATAGAATTATTTATATGTTACCATACTATGCTATGCTACCCTATAGTATATATCTTGGTAGTATTCCCTAGTTAAAGACTTTGTATGCTAGAATGCTTAGCTATGATATTAGAATTCATGGGTGGAATATACACATAAGATAGTATGGAAAGATATTATTTTGTTTAACTAAGAAAACAACTAATGTTAATGAAACACCTGGGTGGAATGGGCTTGCTTGGATTATGTTGAGTGGTTACTCAGGGGCCATGTCTATGGTCAGCTCGTGTATCACACTTGTGGATGGCCACCCAGGAACAAAGAGATTGGAGACATTCTTGTCATGAAGCTTCTAGTGCAACCACATGGCATATGGGCTCTGCCTTGACCAACTAAGTTGCAAGAACTCGGCCAGACGGACAGAAGGTGGTAGATATGATAGGATGGAACGCGTCCGTGGTGGTCTGAGGGATTGCTTCTGAAAAGTCTTGTCTCGATGCATGTCGAGTCTTGTGGGGAAAGTGCACCACCACTCGAGAGGGTAAAACTAAGTACTTAGCGTGTCCCCGGTTATGGACAACTCCTGAGCCTCAAGACAGTGAAGTAGTTCAATAGTCTCCTCATCCAAATTTCTCTAAGTTAAAACTTGTGGGTGAACATGGGTAAAGGTTCAGTGATGTCCATCATTCGTACCTTATAGCTAAAATGAAAAACATCTTCAAAAACTATAAGCTAAACTAATTTTAGCAAAGCCAGCCATAACCCCACTTAGCCATATTCATGTAGTTGTTGGATTATACTAAGTATCTCTGGTATCACTTGCCAATACAATTCCAAATGTATTGACCCTTGTGGCTATAACTTATTATGTTGCAGGATACTCTGATGATGAGTAGGGTTGCGGGTCTACACTCGACATGCTTGCCTGTGGCACATGAAGACTAAAGACTCTATTATTATTATGCTATGTAATGTGAACTTGAAGTGTCTTAGCCTTAGGCTAAGTGAGTTGTAAGAACCATTATATTCCTGGATATGCGATGTAATAATGACCTTTGATTCTGTGTACTTCATCTTAAACTGTGGGTGCTAGCATTTTCGATTCAGGGACTAGCACTGCAATCACAGGGATCTTACCTTTTATGGTGAGATCTTACATCAGGGAATGGATAAATGGAGGGAAAAACTTCCTCCTCCCTGTGGACCTTCATGACCTCAGGCACCCAAAGCTCATGTTGGTTTAGGTGGTGCTCACTCATCTTTTATTCTGAAATTTAAACACTTATTAAACAAGTGATTGCAAAGTAAACATAATGTAGGATTCTACTCATAGGGACTTGCAAGAGGCCTAAACATGCATCAAAACTATAACTCTAAGCATAAAACAAGCTTACAATCTCTCATAGCCAGTCACCTACAGCAGCAAAATACTCAACATATAATCCACTAAACACAAATCTACTTGGACAAGAGGAGGAGTCACATACCAAGGAACAAATGCTCCAAATTTCATCAAGAAAGATGGGCTAAGCAAGGAGATCGAAGAAATCAAGAGCAAGCACAGGAAGAACACGATTTTGAGCTATGAACTGGAGCTTACTCGGGAGAGAGAAGAAAGTGGCAGGGGAGAGAGTTAGTGGAGGGCCAGGGGTGGCCCACACCAGGGCATGATGCCACCTAGGGCTGGTCGCGCCACCACATGGTGTGCCTGACTGGTGGGCTCCCCTGGTACCTACCAGGTACTCCTCTGCCCCTTTTTTCACGTAAAAATTTAATATGAATTTTCTGGAATTTTTTGAGACACCTTTTTTTGGGCAATTTTCAGAAAAAGAAGAATGATTTTTCTGACAGACAGATTTTTTTCTTTTGGAAACATGATGCAAGTACAAAACAAGGCTAGAACTACAGAAGTTCTAGCCTGCAAGCAACTAACAACACAAAGAAAACTAAACGAAAGCAAAAACTAAAAATGGATAAAATGGAAGTAAGCGGAGATAATCATGGTGGAAACATTGTTTTGTTCAATGAAATCCTTTTGTTAACAAGGTTGATCATGTCTTGTTACCAAAACAATTTCATATGATACACAACTTTGTATTCCACTAATGATTATGTTACCTCAACCTTGATAGCAATGGTCCCAATCATAATAGTTTCAATTTTTTCTCTTGGTATGGGACAATATATTTCTACAACTTGAATGCCTTCAACATGTTCAATTGAATTCAAACCATAAGTCCTTTCAATCTTCTTGGGGAAATAGACAGTATGTTCCTTGTCATTAACATTGAAGGTCACCTTTCCTTGATTACAATTAATAACAGCTCCTGCAGTATTAAGAAGAGGCCTCCCAAGAATAATAGACATATTATCATCTTCGGGCATTTCAAGCACAACAAAATCAGTTAATATCAAGCAATTGTTAGCCTCCTGAACAGGTACATCCTCACATATACCCACAGGAATAGTGGTAGATTTATCAGCCATTTGCAAAGATATATCAGTTGGTATCAATTTTTCAAGCTGAAGCCTCTTGTAGAGAGAGAAAGGCATAACACTAACTCCAGCTCCCAAATCACACAAAGCAGTTCTAACATAACTGTTCTTAATAGAGCAAGGGATAGTTGGAATCCCTGGGTCTCCAAGTTTCTTAGGAACCTTACCATTGAAAGAATAATTAGCAAGCAAAGTAGAGATTTCTTTATTAGGGATCTTCCTTTTATTCGAGACAATGTCCTTCATATACTTTGAGTAAGGAGGAAATTTAATAGCATCAGTCAAAGGAATTTGCAAGAATAAAGGCTTCATCCACTCACAAAACTTATTATAGTGTTCATCCTCCTTTGACATGTGTTTCTTATCAGGGAAAGACATAGGTTTTTGGACCCAAGGTTCTCTTTCACTACCATGTTTCTTAGCAATAAAATCTTCTTTGGTGTATTTAGTATTCTTACTGTGGTTTTCAGGTTCTTCTTCAACTTTTTCTTCATTAGGAACTTCATTTTCTTCATTACCACTTTCAGTTTCAGCATCAGAGATGGATATACTATTAGGATCTATAGCAGGTTCAGAGGGTTCTATAACAGTTTTATGTTTCTTTTTTCCTTTTCTTATGAGTAGAACCACTATTTTCAGCTTGTTGAGAATCCTGCTCAATTCTTTTGGGATGCCCCTCAGGATATAGAGGATCCTGGGTAGCAGCACCACTTCTAGTTCTAATTTCATAAGCATGTTTTTCTTTAGCAGCATTAACTAGCAAGTCATTTTGCACTTTAACGAGTTGATCTATTTGAGTTTGAACCATTTGAAAGTGTTTAACAATCATTTTAACATCATTAGAGGTTCTTTCCACAATATATTTCAACTCAACAATAGCTCTAGTGTTTTCCATTAGATGATTTTGCACCCTTTTATTAAAGTTATCTTTCTTAACAATAAAGATATCAAATTCTTCTAAGAATTGATCAGGAGGTTTAGCATAAGGGATATCACCTTCATCAAAGTGTTGGAGAGAGTGTACCTCAATAGTGGGTGAGTAGGAGATAGGCTTACATAATTCTTCTATAGGAGGTAAATTCTTGACATCTGCGGCTTTAATTCCCTTCTCCTTAAGACATTTCTTAGCTTCCTTCATCACTTCATCATTTAATTCAATAACTCCCCTCTTCTTTGATGTTGGAATAGGCACAGGAATAGATGGTTCAGGTAAAATTACATCAGGTATAGCTTGTTTAGGAGGAGTCCAATCTTCATAATTCTTGCTTATTTTAGTCATTAATTCCCCAGCTTCCTTCGGAGTCCTATTCCAGAAAACACAATCAGCACAACTATCTAGGTATGTCCTAGATTCCTCAGTTAGTCCATTATAAAATATATCAAGAAGCTCATTCTTAGGTAATGGACTTCCAGCCTGTGCATGAATCAAAGCACAAAACCTTGCCCAAGATTCAGGCAATATCTCTTTTTCTCCCTGTTTGAAATCAAAAAGTTCCTGCAAAATAGCATGTCTAGCACTGCGAGGAAAATATTTCTGCAGGAAAGTACTAATCAAGCACTCAGGGCTATCAATAGATCCAGGAGGTAAATTACTAAACCAAGTTTTAGCTTCTCCTTTCAGAGAAAAGGGAAAAATCTTAGCAACAAAGTAAGTACGCATTTTAATATCATCAGAAAACAAACCACTCATGGTAGAAAGTTCATTCATATGTGCTACCGCACTTTCATTCTTAGTCCCACAAAAAGGTTCTTTCTCGACAATAGCTATGTAATATAGATAGAGAGAGAAATCATAATCTTCATCTATAATGTTTATGGGAGAAGCAGCAAACTTAGCATCAGGAGATAATTTGGGTCTAATAGTATGCCTCTCAAGGAGACTCTTAGCAGCACTCCTATCATGGGTGTTCTTACATTCTTTAATAAACTCACCGGTCATCTCAACATAATCTTCTTCAATATCATAACTCTCACTAGACCCAGGTGAGCTAACAGGTGTGGTAGTGTCTTCATTAGGAGTTTCGGTATTTCCAGCTATAGTTCTAGCAATCGTAGCATCTAGGAAAGGACCTAATGAACCAATCTTATCAAGCACAGTAGAAGCAGCATCGGAAGTTTCAGATTCAGCAGTAGTAGCAGTGTGTGTAGCATGTGTATGTGGTGGTGTAATGAGCTTACTTATAACAGATGGTGAATCAAGAGCAGCAGAGGTGTTTAGAACCATACCTCTTCTTGTAGTGGATGGTAAAATAGGAACCTTGCCATCACGAGACTTACCCATGATGGATGGATAGCAGCGAACAATAGAGAATCCAAGTGAACTTGATAAATAAAGCTATGGTCCCCGGCAACGACGCCAGAAAATAGTCTTGATGACCCACAAGTATAGGGGGTGTATCACAGTATTTTCGAGGGAAGTGAAACCCAATTTATTGATTCGACACAAGGGGAGCCAAAGAATATTTATAAGCCTTAACAACCGAGTTGTCAATTCAGCTGCACCTGGAAAACAATCTTGCTCACAGCAGTTTATTAGTAGCAACAGTTTTGTAGTAGGAATAGTAAAGCAGCAGCAGTAGTAAAGCAAAGACAGTAGTAACAAAAGCAGTAATAGTGGGATTTGAGTGCGGTAGGCATAGGGATGGATGGACGAGCGTTGCATGGACAAGACAATTCACATAGCAATCAAAACATAGGGCCATTGCAGATAAATAAGATAAAGCACCCAAGTACTAGACAATCCTAGGCATGTGTTCCATATATAGTCATACGTGCTCGCAATGAGAACTTGCACAACATCTTTTGTCCTGCCAACCCGTTTGCAGCGGGGCCTCTAGGGAACTACTGGCAATTAAGATGCTCCTTTTAATAGAGCACCGGAGCAAAGCATTAACACTCCATGAACACATGCGATCCTCACATCAAAGCCTTTCCCTTCCGGTTATCCCGATTTCTGTCACTTCGGGGCCATAGGTTCCGGACAACAACGTGTGTATACAACTTGTAGATAAGACCAAAAACAATACTATCATAATGAATCAATAATAAGTTCAGATCTGAAATCATGGCACTCGGGCCCTAGTGATAAGCATTAAGCACAACAAGTCGCAACAAAGTCATAAAGCACTAATAAGACATACTAGGCACCATGCCCTAACAATCTGATGCCATTACATGAACGATCTCATCCAATCCCTACCATCCACATAGCCTACAGCGGGGGATTACTCACTCATAGATGGGGGAAACATGGATGGTCGATGGAGAAGCGATGGTGATGATGATGGCGATGATCTCCTCTAATTCCCCGTCCCGGCAGGGTGCCAGAACGGAGTTTCTGGTGCTGTTTCGTGGAATCTAGTGGTGGCGGCGGAGCGGAACTCCTTCTGGAAAAACGTTGACCCCCCCGAACTTTTTAGGTCAGAAGGCTCCTTATAGGCGAAGAGAGAGGCCGAGGGGGTGCCTGGGGGCCCACACCACCCCCTGGCGCAGCCTGGCCTGGCCCGCGCCACCAGGTGGTGTGGCCACCCCAGGGCTCTTCTCCGTCTCGTATTCTGGCTCCTGGAGTCTTCGGGTGAAATAGGATTTTTGGCATATTTTCCGGGATTTTTCCTGATAGTTGATTTTCTGCACAAAAAGTAGACACCAAGGCAATTCTGCTGAAAACAGCGTCAGTTCGCATTAGTTGCATCCAAATCACACAAGTATAGAGGAGAAACAATAGTAAAACTGTTCGGGAAAGTAGATACGTTTTGGACGTATCACAGGGAAGAGATCGGGGACTGCATGCATGTCTTCGACACCAACCTGTAATTAACTATTTTAGTCTTATCAAATTTAAATGGTAATAGTAGTAGTACTATATCTTACAACAAATTAGACAAACTAGTACTGCATTTATTAATGGTACTTTTTTTGAGAAATTATAATTAGTAGTAGTACTTAGATATGTGAAAAACCAATCCAAGTTACTACTCCAATAGAGAGTATGATCACTCTGTTTTATAGATTCTTGTTTACTATACTTACTAGTAGTAAAAGCTAGAATGTAGATTGTTTCAGAACAAATTTTGGCTCTATAATATCTAGCAGACGTGTAAACCTCAAAAGGCACTTCATTGCTTAATTTCAAGGATCTTGTGCTAAATACATGAACTTGGATGTAATTTTCATTTTTATGAGGTCCTTGATGTAACTTGTACTTTCACCGACCGCGTGCTAACTAATAAAGCACCTCGCTCCTACGGGACCTACCACAATTAAAAAATAATTACACTGCCCCGATTATCAGACAAAGTGGAACATGGTTTCTTATAATTCCAAAAATTTAAAAAATAGGATGTTTCAAGCTTCCCAGCTAACATTGCACACTTTAGTGACTTTTTGCCTATTTAACGAAATTAGGTCAAACATTTGCTACACAAGTAAGGGCAATTGATTGCTATTGAATTAAATGTATTTTTAGAGGTAGATGGGTGATGTAGTAAATAATGTCATCGGTGTTAGTTTTCAACTATCACAAAAGAACATTTAATTCTCAATTTTCCGAGTGATGACGAGATTGTTCTTTTACGTAAAGAAACTCCGAAGAATATGGATCTGAATAGCAGAAGACAAGTTTTCAGACATAAAGAGTGGACCAACATGTTGTGCTGACGATACCCATGTTTTATGAGCTTTCAAACTTCCAAGCTAACTCCGCCAACTTGAATGACTTTATGCCAATTATTTATCGAATTTAGGTCAAATTTGAACTATAAGTAAATTGTAGGTTTCTTTGAAAGTTTTATGAAAACTCTTCTGGAGGTACCTATTCGGGGGACAATTAATATATCATAAACCACCAAGAGTTTTGACGACACGTTCAACTTCATGCTAAGATTTTGCATCTTGACAGTTTAACAAAATTAGGTCAAACTTGAGCTACAAGTAAGCGTGAAAGATCGCTCTTGAATTAAATGTTTGTCGATATTTGAATGACTTCCTAGCTAAGTCTGCCCATTTGAATGACTTTATGTCGATTTATTGAAATTAGGTGAAATTTAAAACTACAAGTAAATTGTAGGTTGCTTTGAAAGTTCTACGAAAAAGCTTGTGGGGGGAACCCATCGAGGGGTCACAATCAATATGTCAGAAACCACCGAGAGTTTTAACGATAGTTTCAACTTTTTGCTAAGATTTTGCATCCTAACTATTTAACAAAATTAGGTCAAACTTGAGCTACAAGCAAGTAAGCGCGATAGATTTCTCTTGAATTAAATGTCTTTTCTAGGATAGATGGGTGCATCTTCTTGTAGTAAACAATGCTATCAGTGTGAGTTTCCAACTATCCGGAAAGAACATTCTCAATTTTTCGAGTGATATCGAGATTATTATCTCCTATAAGTCTGAAGAATAAGGATCTAAATGCCACAAGCCAAGTTTTCACACATATATAGTGGACCAACATATTGTACTTATGATTTCCCGTGTTTTATGAGTTCTCAAACTTCCTATAGCTTATCGCTCTGCCCACTTGAATGACTTTATATGTCGATTAATCAAAATTAGGTCAAATTTGAACTATATACTACATGTTTTGTAGGTTTCTATGAAATTTATACAAAAAAGCTTTTCGAGGTACCCCTCGGGGGTTCACAATCAATATATGAGAAACAACCGAGAGTTTTGACAACTGGTTTGACTTTATGCTAAGATTTTGCATCATGACACTATTTAACGAAATTGGGTCAAACTTGAGCTACAAAGTAAGCGCGATAGATTGCTCTTGAAATATATGACTTTTTAGAGGTAGATGGGTGTATTTTCCTATAGTTGATAATGTCATCGCTGTGATTTTCCAACTATCAGGAAAGAACATTCAATTCTCATTTTTTGAGTGATGACGAGCGAGGTTGTTCTTTTCCGTAAAGAAATGTCCGAAGAATATTGGATCTGAATGCCAGAAGCCAAGTTTAACGACATATATAGTGGACCAACATGTTGTACCAATGATTCCCATGTTTTATGAGTTTTCAAACTTCCTAGCTAACTCTGCCCCTTTGACCGAATGACTATATGTCGATTTATAAAAATTAGGTCAAATTTGAAACTACAAGTAAATTGTAGGTTGCTTTGAAAGTTTTAATAAAAATCTTTTGGAGGTACCCATCGAGGGGTCACAATTAATATATCTGAAAACAACGAGAGTTTTAACGACAGGTTCAACTTCTTGCTAAGATTTTGCATCTTGACAATTTAACGAAATTAGATCAAACCTTATCTACAAGTAATTAAGCGCGATAGATTGCTCTTGAAATTAAATGTATTTTCAGAGGTAGATGGGTGTATCTTGTTGTAGTAAACAATGCCGTTAATGTGAGTTAACAACTATCAGGAAAGAACATTCAATTCTACATTTTCCAAGTGAAGACGAGCGAGGTTGTTCTTTTTCGTAAGAAGTCCGGAGAATATTGGATGTGAATGCCACGCCAAGTTTATATACATATATAGTGGACCAACATGTTGTACCAATGATTCCCATTTTTTATTTATGAGTTTTCAAAATTCCTAGCTAACTCTGCCCATTTGACCGAATGACTATATATCGATTTATCAAAATTAGGTCAAATTTGAAACTACAAGTAAATTGTTGGTTGCTTTGAAAGTTTTAAGAAAAATCTTTTGGCGGTACCCATCGAGGGGTCACAATTAATATATCTGAAAACAATGAGAGTTTTGACGATAGGTTCAACTTCTTGCTAAGATTTTGCATCTTGACAATTTAACGAAATTCATTAGGTCAAATTTGAGCTACGAGTAAGCGCGATAGATATCTCTTGAATTAAATGTCATTTCAGAGGTAGATGGGTGCATTTTCTAGTAGTAAGCAGTGTCGTGGGTGTGAGTGTCCAACTACCAGGAAAGACAATTGAATTCTATGTTTTCCAAGTGAAGACGAACGAGGTTAGTTGTTCTTTTCCGTAAAGAGAAGTCCAAAGAATATTGGATGTGGATGCCACAAGCCAAGTTGACAGTATATATATATGTGTGTATATATATATCTGAATATATATATATTCAGCACCCAGAGTGCAGAATAGTTATTTTGCACCCCACATATTTTTGAGAATCGACAACATGTTGTACTTGTGATTCCCATGTTTTATGGGTTTTGATGCTTCCTATAGCTAACCCCGCACATTTGAATAACTTTATGTCGATATCTCGGAATTAGGTCAAATTTGAAACTACAAGTAAATTGTTGGTTTTTCTTTGATAGATTTAAAAAAAGCTTTTGGACGTACCCATCGAGGGTTCAAAATTAATATACCAGAAACCAGCGTGAGCTTCGACGATAGGTTCAACTTCTTGCTAAGACTTTGCATATTGGCAATTTAAAAAAATTAGGTCAAACTTGAGCTAGCTACAAGTATACACCATAGATTTCTCTTGAATTAAATGTCTTTTCATAGGTAGATCATCGGTGCATCTTCTTGTAGTAAATAGTGTCGTCGGTGTGAGTTTCCAACTATCAAGAAAGAACATTCAATTCTACATTTTCCGAGTGAAGAATACGAGTGAGGTTGTTCTTTTTCCTAAGAGAAGTCCGAAGAATATTGGATCTCAATGCCACAAGCCAAGTTTACATACATATCCAACATGTTGTACCAACGATTCCCATGTTTTATGAGTTTTCAAACTTTCCAGCTAACTCTGCCCATTAGAATGACTTTATGTCGATTTATCGAAATTAGATCAAATTTGAAACTACAAGTACTAGTAAATTGCACGTGCCCTGCATGTGAGACTCGGATAATAGACATCTGGCATATCATCACTATATAAAATTATAATAGGCAAAGCGGAAAAAATATAATAGGCAAAATTTGAACTACTACAAGTAAACTGTGTAGGTTGCTTTGAAAGTTTTACGGAAAAGCTCTTAGAGGTACCCAACAGAGGGGGTGAGAGCGTGGGGGGGGGGGGGCAATAATTATACTATCAGGAACCAAAAGAGAGTTTTGACGGTAGGTTCATCTTCTTTCTGAGATTTTGCGTCTTGACAGTTTAATTGAATGAGGTCAAACTTGAGCTACAACTAAGTGCGGTAGATTGCTCTTGAATTTAATGAAATTAGGTCAAACTTTAACTACATGTAATAAATTGTATGTTGCTTTGAAATTTTTATGAAAAAAGCTTTTGGAGGTACCCATCGAGCGGTTAATTAATATATCAGAAACCACAGAGAGTTTTGATGAGTGGTTCGACTTCTAGCTAAGATTTTGTATCATGAAAATTTTGAACACCTTATGAAAACGATCACATGAAATAGGGAGAGAGGAGAAATGATATTTCTATTCTCTATGGGAAACCGACAAGCTTGAGGTGCACGTTAGGCTTAAAGATAACTTTATTTTTTCCACTATGTATAAGGTGAACCTTAGCGGGTGTCACATAGTAGGCCATTTTTTTGAATGGGTAGTAGGCCATATTAAGGTGTGCTTTTTTACACAATGCGGGAGTAGTATATTTATTTTCTTAGACATATGGTCACTCTGTCCACGTGCTGTACATGCTGAGAGAATAAAACGTTGGCAGGGGAAGTGGGCAGCAGCGAAGAGAAGTTGAAGGCGGTTCCATGTCAGAGCAAAGTTATGATGGGTTTCTGACACGAGGTACTCCTGCGGCCTTATAGTGTACACTCTACTAGTACACTAAATTTCAGGACCTATGCACGCAAAACAAATCGTGTGCTTTCTCTCTCCTTCCCTATGCTCCATCTCTCCCCCCTTTCCCCTCGCGCACCGGTCCGGCTGATCTCTCTCCCCTCGTCCATAGCGTGGCGCTTTGCACATGTTCCTTCGTACGACGGCTCTATGTCTCTGGCGTGGTCGGTAGCCGCGCGTTGGTGTGGAGTAGGGACGAGGAGTACATAGGAAGGAAACCACTTTGGTCCTTGATGGCAAAAAAATTCAAACTTTTCCGGTTTTCGAAATTTTCACTTGCTTCCCAAACATCGGGAGAGAAGGTTATCCAAAAGATCGGCCATTCATAGTACTTCTTATCTTATCTTTATCTTGTATTATCTCTTACAATACCATACCATACCACTGTATAGTGTACGAATAACTTCAAACACTGACTGTTGGATCAAGACCGGCAAATCCAAACATTGCTAACCGTTGGATCTTCTTTTCCATTCTTAGCATCTACAAAGATTCTACTGATAGTCTTCAGCACGATGAACGCTAGTATGCGCAAACCTCAAAACACACACTTCATTGCTTAGTTTTAGGGTCCTTGTGCTAAATGCATGGACTTGGGTGCAATTTTCATTTTTATGAGGTCCTTGATGTAACTTGTACTTCCACCGGCCGTGTTAACTCTCAAGTACCTCGCTCCTACGAGACCTACCACAGTTAAAAGAAAATACAATCGCCCCAATTATCAAATAAACTGGACCACAGTTTCTTATACGTAATACCCAAGTTTTTAGTACTAGGATTTTTCAAGCTTCCTAGCTAACTTCTCACACTTCAGTGACTTCTTGTCGATTAACGAAACTAGGTCAATCTTGAGATACAAGTAAGCGCGATAGATTGCTCTAGAATTAAATTTATTTTGGGAGGTAGATGGGTGCATCTTCTTGTAGTAAACAATGTCGTCAGTGTGAGTTTCCAACTATCAGGAAATAAAATTCTCAGTTTTCTGAGTGATGACGAGATGGTTCTTTTATGTAAAGAAAGCTCGAAGCAAAATATGGATCTCAATGCCATAATCCAAGCTTCTAGACATATTAATTAGACCAACGTGTTTTACTTACGATTCCCATATGTTTTTTGAGTTTTCAAACTCCCTAGCAAATTAACTCCGCCCACTTGAATGACTACATGTCGATTTATCGAAATTAGGTCAAACTTGAACTATAACTAAATTGTAGGTTTCTCTGAAAGTTTTACGAAAAAGCTTTTGGAGGTACCGTACCGATCGGGAGGGGTGTCACAATCAATATATCAGAAAAAACTGAGAGTTTTGATAACTAGTTTGACTTCTTGCTAAGATTTTGCATCGCATGACACTATTTAACGAAATTGGGTCAAACTTCAGCTAAAAGTAAGCGCGATAGATTACTATTGAAATATATGACTTTTCAGAGAGGTAGATAAGTGCAAATTCTTGTAGTAAACAGTGTGCCGTCGGTACGGTGTGATTTTCAAACTATATCAGGAAAGAAGATTCAATTATTCTCAATTTTTTGAGTGATGATGAGCGAGGTTGTTCTTTTCCGTAAAGAAATGACCAAAGAATAATATTGGATCTGAATGCCAGAAGTACAGACATATATAGTGGACCAACATGTTGTACCAACGATTCCCATGTTTTATTTATGAGTTTTCAAGCTTCCTAGCTAACTCTGCCCATTTGACCAGATGACTTCATGTCGATTTATCGAAATTAGGTCAAATTTGAAACTACAAGTAAATTGTAGGTTTCTTTGAAAGTTCTACGAAAAAACTTTTGGAGGTACCCGTCGAGGGGTCACAATTAATATATCATAAAACACCAAGAGTTTTGACGATATGTTCAACTTCTTGCTAAGATTTTGCATCTTGACAATTTAACGAAATTAGGTCAAACTTGAGCTACAAGTAAGTGCGACAGATTGCTCTTGAATTAAATGTATTTTTGGAGGTAGATTGATGCACCTTCTTGTAGTAAACAATGCCGTCAGTATGATTTTCCAACTATTAGGAAAGAACATTCAATTCTACATTTTCCGAGTGAAGACGAGCGACACTACTAGTTGTTATTTTTTGTAAACAGAAGTCCAGAGAATATTGGATGTGGATGCCATCAGCCAAGTTGACAGACATATATAGTCGATCGACAACATGTTGTACTTGCGAATCCCATGTTTTATGAGCTTTCAAACTTCCTAGCTAACTCTGCCCATTTTAATGACTTTAAGTCGATCTATCAAAATTAGGTCAAATTTGAAACTACAAGTAAATTGTAGGTTTTGCTTTCTAACTTTTACGAAAAAGCTTTTAATTTGGAGGTACCCATCGAGGGGTCACAATTAATATATCAGAAAATAACAAGAGTTTTGACGATAGCTTCAACTTCCTGCTAAGATTTTGCATCTTGACAACTTAACAAAATTAATTAGGTCAAACTTGAGCTACAAGTAAGCGCGATATATAGCTCTAGAATTAAATGTCATTTTAGAGGTAGATGGGTGCATTTTCTAGTAGTAACCAGTGCCATGGGTGTGAGTGTCCAACTACCAGGAAAGAACATTGAATTCTACTTTTTCCAAGTGAAGACGGACGAGGTTAGTTGTTCTTTTCCGTAAAGAAAAGTCCAAATAATATTGGATGTGCATGCCACAAGCCAAGTTCACAGACATATATATATATATAGTGGATCGATAACATGTTGTACTTGCGATTCCCATGTTTTATGGGTTTTGAAGCTTCCTATAGATAACCCCGCACATTTGAATAACTTTTTTTCGATATCTCGGAATTAGGTCAAATTCGAAACTACAAGTAAATTGTAGGTTTTGCTTTGATATATTTACGAAAAAGCTTTTGGACATTGATACACTGAAAATGTATCTATAATTTTTGATTTTCCATGCTTGGTTTTATCTACTTTCTTGTGTTTTTTCCACACTTTGGAGTACTTTTCATATGATTTCTTGGACTAACCTATTAACAAGAGCCACAATGCCAGCTTCCTATTTTATGCTGTTTTTGGTTCCAGGAAAGTCAGAAAATGAATATTCTCAGAATTGGACGAGACAAAATCCAAAGTTGCTATTTTACTGGAAGACATCTGGAGCCATAATACGAGACGGAGAGGGGCTGGGTCCCGGCCACACCACCTGGCCACGCGGCCAGGCCTTGCCCGCGCCAGGGGGTGGTCTAGCCGACCCCAACACCCCCTCAGCCTCTCCTTCTACCTATATATTGCCTCCGATACCAAAACCCTAAGTACCGATCAAAAATCCACGAAAGAGTCTGTAGTCGCCATCATCTCCATCCCTAGATCGGGAGGGATCTGAAGCTCTTCCCGGCACCCTGTCGGAGAGGGGAATTCACCCTAGAGGCCTTCTTCATCATCATGCAAGCCTCCGGTGTGATGTGTGAGTAGTTCATCTCTAGACTACGGGTCCATGTAGTAGCTAGATGTCTGGTTCTCCTCCTTTGTGCTTTCATGTCTAGATCTTGTGAGTTCCGTTCATGATCAAGATCATCTATTAGTAATCCATACATGTTGTGTTTGCGGGGATCCGATGGATATTGAGATGCTATTTCAGATTGATTATTGATTCTATCATGTCTTTGTTATTTGTGATCTTGCATGCTTTTCGTTGTTAGTAGCTATCTTGGCCAAGTAGATGCTAGGAACTCCAAGAGTTAGTATTTATGCTCGATAGTTGGTTCATGCCTCTGGTAATCTGGGGAAGTGACAGAAATCTCTAAGGTATTAGATGTGTTGTTGCTACTAGGGAGAAAACAACAATCCTTTGTTCATAGAACAATCGTATTGTTTACTTTACACGCAATTCGTAAAGGAATAATCTGTTGCTTGCAACTTAATACTGGAGGGGGTTCGGATGATAACCTGAAGGTGGATTATTAATCATAGATGAAGTTGGATGGCGGTCTATGTATAATGTTGTAATGCCCAATCGAATCTCAAAGGAGTCAAGATAATTAGTATATGCTTGTATGCTTTCTTGGTGTTTGTCAATTGCCCCGCTCTAATTTGTTCACCCAGCATGTTATCTATCTTAAGGAGAGCCACCTCTAGTGACTATGGACCCCGGTCCTTTCTTTTACATACAATCTACAAATTGTTTACTGCTTTGTGTTTACTTTCTACAAACTATTACTTCCTTCCATTCGATACGTTTAATCCTTTGTTTTCTGCAAAACCGATGAGATTGATAACCTCATCGCAAGTTGGGGGCAAAGTTCTGTGGTTGTGTTGTGCAGGTCTCCACGTTGCTGCTGGCACCGGTAGTGTGCCCTGCCAATATTCAGCTAGCTACACCTTTGGGGTGTTTCCTTGCTCCTACTGGATTGATAACCTTGGTTTCTTACTGAGGGAAAACTTGTTGTTGTGCTCATCATACCTTCCTCTTGGGGTTCCCCAACGAGCTCGATATATTTTGGGCCATCAAGCATTTTTTCTGGCGCCGTTGCCGGGGAGTCAAGGACATCTTCACAAGGGGAGTCCCTCATAACCAATATCTTTACTTTGTTATTTTTGTTTTGCTTAGTTTCTTTTTTGCCTTGTTTGCTTGTTTCTTTATCAAAAACACACACAAAATTAGTTTTACAAGTTTGCTTTCTTTATCAAAAACAAAAAAAATTAAGTCTCCTTTAGTTGTTACTTCTTCCTTAGTTCACCATGTTGATCCCTAAATTCACCCTGAAAGACCTTTCAATAGGTAGTGGCTCCATAATTGGAAAAGGTAATATTGAAGAATTCTTTAATCATGTTAGTAAACATGAGGATACCGAGGATAGATCCCTTGCAGAACTTGCTCCAAACTATGAGATTGCTATAGCTTCTTTAGTTCACATGTTGGAATCTAGTTTTGTTAACATCAACCCCTTAATGCAAGTAATGTTTCTTAAACTTAAAGACATTGAGGACCCTGAGAAGAGGGATTTTATTCTAGAAACTTTGTTTAAGGAATTCTATGATGTTGCCAAGGAAGCTAGAAAAGTCTTTGAACATTTCAATATGCTAGGGTCATGCATAGATGTTGTCGGTACACGAGAGAAGATGAACAAAACTAAACCTAATGGGGAGGAAACTAAGGTACCAATACCCTTTAAACTAGTAGCAATACATGAAGCCATAGAAAGGAATCTTGATTGGATTGTTCCTGAAAACCCTTGTGATAAAAATAGTGAACCTAAGACCATTGAGAGAGGATCCTCTAGAACTTATTTAGATGATATACCTTGCCTTGTTGAAGATATTTCAGGTATTAATCTTAATGCTTCTTCATTTGAGAACACTTGATTCTTTTTCTTGCTTCTTATGCCTAACTTAAAGGCGTTAAAGAAAAGTACTTATTGGGAGATAACCCAAAAGTTTTAGATGAGTCTTGGAAGTTATTAATTCAGTAATAACCGCTCGTTATCCTTTTTATTTGCTTTTTTGCCAAGAGTAACCTCTAATGAGAGAGAAGTAATGGTTGGGGAAGTTGTTGACCCGAACCATATTTCTGTACTTCACCGTAAAAATTCGTGTAAAATATCTGAACGTCTTTTTGAGGCGTGAATTTTTGTGCTTCTGCACCAGGTTGTTATATAACTTTAGTCAGTTCAACACTTTTTGATTTGAGCAACAGAAGGTCTTCGAAAAAATTCGTATTTACCTGCTAGTCTGTTTTGACAGATTTCTGCCATTTTCTGCATTTGCTTCTTGTTGGATCCTTTTTGAGTTCTTTTGGGGAATTGAGCTTTTTGAGGGAAGTTATACAGTAGCTAGTGTTCTAATGGAAGTTTATTGGTGTTAGAACTTAACCTAAAGACTTATTATCTTGAGTGCACTAATGTTGCTAATAAAGATTGTGTGAAGTTTTGTATGAAGGAAAAATTTCAGGTGTATGGAAGGAATGAGTAATGAGATGAAGGATGGACTAAGGCTCAAGATTGGGGATGCCACGCGTGTCACCCCAAGAAATATCCAAGAAGTACAAGCGTCAAAGCTTGGGGATGCCCAAGGCATCCCCCTCTTCATCAATAAAAAATTTAGGTTTCTTCCAAACGCTTCATTTTTATTGTTTCATGCACAGTTGTGTTGTCCTTGGAGCGTCTTCTTTTTCATTTTGGTTTTTCGTTTTCTTTGTTTGCTTAGTTTTCTGAATAAATTGGTTGGACCCCCTCTTTTTCATACATTGGTTTTCAAATAGTTTGGTTTGGAAAAGAATAGGAAAGTTCATGCTTAAGTGGTAAAGAGAGCTTGTTTTTGACTGTGGCCTATGCTTCGTCATGACATGCTTGATATTGTTTTGGCTTTATGCTTAGTATTCTTTGTTGTAGCATGACTTGTTATAAACAATTGAGATTGCTTAATGTTCCTTGGATGAATCATGCGTTGTTTTAGCATATTAAAGCATAATATAGTGGTATTCTCCTTTGATGCTTTATTTGGGTTGACTTGGCGCATGCTCACACCATGTTACGACTATCTCAAGTCACCATAGCCTTCATGATCCTTTAGTTTTCAACTTGTAGTATCACTTTATGCTTTTATCAATGATGTTTTGTCTCCCTGCATGATTATGGCCATTATTGCTCTCTTAGTTTGTCGCTCCCAGTCTTTTGCTAGCCTCCACAACCAAGTATGAGTTCCACTCATGCATCCAAATCCTTAAACCAAGTTATTCCAAAGAGTCCACTATACCTACCTACTAACATATGATATTCCAAGTATATTCATGTTTTTGTTTACCTTCCAAATTAAACTTGTTATGAGAAAACTAGTGATTAAAGCTCTCACGAACTTGATGGCACACTTTACTTTTCTTGCCTTTAATAAACTTGAACCATTGGGTCCTTCTTTGTTGCGTATATGCTTGCGCTTTATAATTTGAAATTAGCAGAACCATGTATCATGGGGAACGCTTTCAACATTGCACTTGTACTTTGTACCCCATCGATATCATGTTGTTTTGCTTATGGATCCCGGCGGTGTGAAATAAAAGTGGAACTTGTAAGATCATGGAGTTTGTATGTGTGTTAGAGAAACGCCTAGGCCGCTAGCCTAAGCCATGCCTAATCATGGTGGAAACTTTTAGCATCACCATAATGAGGACTCTATGAAGCATCCTCAATAAAAACCTATGCAAATAGCAAATAAAAAGATCGCTGAGATGCTCATTGTCTGCTTGCCTTGTCATTTTGATTATGGGATAGCTCCTGTATCATGTGCAAGGGGTACCCCGTTGGTGGTTCTTTATGATACATATGTACTTACAATGACAAGAGCTTACTTGTGACTAAAGTTGAGTAGCATGAGGTTCGGTCTTCATAAGTAAGGGGCATGAGATTTCGGTTTATAACTTGTCAAGCATATCCTCTTAGTTGTGTCACTTTAACCTTAATCACTTCAAGATGCTTATGATAGGGGCAATGAGAGCTGAAGCTATCAGTACCATAATTTTTGGAAGCTCTTTATGAGACTTGAATCCCTACTTCCTTCTATGAAGGCCTTTCTTCCACCATTATATTGAGTCTCCACCTTCTATCTTTATGCACCTACTTTTAGAAGCATAGTGGCCATTCTTAGTTCTATGTGCATTGTCCCAAGACTAGTTGATTGATGCATAACTTGATATTGCTTGTTTTAAACTATTTGTATCTAGTCACTCTTATGAACTTTGAAGGTGTCCTATGCATTTATAATTGCTACTCTATGAGGGACAAGCTGAATACTATTATGCTATGTTTTCTTTATGTGCAACAAACAAACGTCTTGCAAAGCATTGTTATTCATGAATCTTTTGTTTGTGCCTTTTCATGTTGCATCATAGTTTCTTTGTCTTATTGGTAGAACTTTGTCTTTCATGTTATGATTGAAGTACTATGATCCCATCTTTGAATGTTTTACAAATACTTTGATTATTTCTTTCTTTTTATCACTTACCTACTCGAGGACGAGCAGGAGTTAAGCTTGGTGATGTTGATACATTGCAAATGTATCTATAATTTTTGTTGTTCCATGCTTGGTTTTATCTACTTTCTTGTGTTTTGTCCACACTTTGGAGTACTTTTCATATGATTTCTTGGACTAACCTATTAACAAGAGCCACAGTGCCAGCTGCCTGTTTTCTGCTGTTTTTGGTTCCAGGAAAGTCAGAAAATGAATATTTTCGGAATTGGACGGAACAAAAGCCAAAGTTTCTATTTTACAGGAAGACATCTGGAGCTAGAATACGAGACGTTGAGGGGCTGGGTCCCGGCCACACCACCTGGCCACGCGGCCAGGCCTGGCTCGCGTGAGGGGGTGGTCTGGCCGACCCCAGCACCCCGTCAGCCTCTCCTTCTGCATATATATTGCCTCTGATACCAAAACCCTAAGTACCCGATCAAAAATCCACGAAAGAGTCTGTAGCCGCTGTCATCTCCATCCCTAGATCGGGAGGGATCTGACGCTCTTCCTAGCACCCTGTTGGAGAGGGGAATTCACCCTGGAGGCCTTCTTCATCATCATGCAAGCCTCCGGTGTGATGCCTGAGTAGTTCATCTCTGGACTACGGGTCCATGTAGTAGCTAGATGGCTGGTTCTCCTCCTTTGTGCTTTCATGTCTAGATCTTGTGAGCTCCGTTCATGATCAAGATTATCTATTTGTAATCCATACATGTTGTGTTTGCGGGGATCCGATGGATATTGCGATGCTATTTCAGATTGATTATTGATTCTATCGTGTCTTTGTTATTTGTGATCTTGCATGCTTTCCGTTGTTAGTAGCTATCTTGGCCAAGTAGATGCTAGCAACTCCAAGAGTTAGTATTTATGCTCGATAGTGGGTTCATGCCTCTGGTAATCTGGGGAAGTGACAGAAATCTCTAAGATACTAGATGTGTTGTTGCTACTAGGGAGAAAACAACAATCCTTTATTCATAGAACAATCGTATTGTTTACTTTACACTCAATTCGTAAAGCAATAATCTGTTGCTTGCAACTTAATACTGGAGGGGGTTCGGATGATAACCTGAAGGTGGATTATTGGTCATAGATGCAGTTGGATGGCGGTCTATGTATAATGTTGTAATGCCCAATCGAATCTCAAAGGAGTCAAGATGATTAGTATATGCTTGTACGCTTTCTCGATGTTTGTCAATTGCCCCGCTGTAATTTGTTCACCCAGCATGTTATCTATCTTAAGGAGAGCCACCTCTAGTGAACTATGGACCCCGGTCCTTTCTTTTACATACAATCTACAAACTGTTTACTGCTTTGTGTTTACTTTCTGCAAACTATTACTTCCTTCCATTCAATACATTTAATCCTTTGTTTTCAGCAAAACCGGTGAGATTGACAACCTCATCGCAAGTTGGGGGCAAAGTTTTGTGGTTGTGTTGTGCAGGTCTCCATGTTGCTGCTGGCATCGATAGTGCGCCCTGCCAACGTTCAGCTAGCTACACCTTTGGGGTGTTTCCTTGTTCCTACTAGATTGATAACCTTGGTTTCTTACTGAGGAAAAACTTGCTGTTGTGCTCATCATACCTTCCTCTTGGGGTTCCCCAACGAGCTCGATATATTTTGGGCCATCAGACATACCCATCGAGGGTTCAAAATTAATATACCAGAAACCAGCGAGAGTTTTGATGATAGGTTCAACTTCTTGCTAAGACTTTGCATATTGGTAATTTAACAAAATTAGGTCAAACTTGAGCTAGCTACAAGTAAACGCCATAGATTTCTCTTGAACTAAATGTCTTTTCATAAGTAGATCATCGGTGCATCTTCTTGTAGTAAACAGTGTTGTCGGTGTGAGTTTCCAACTATCAATAAAGAACATCATAGTCTACATTTTCCGAGTGAAGAATACGAGCGATGTTGTTCTTTTTCCTAAAGAAAAGTCCGAAGAATATTGGATCTCAATACCACAAGCCAAGTTTACATACATATATATTGGACCAACATGTTGTACCAACGATGCCCCTGTTTTATGAGTTTTCAAACTTCCCAGCTAACTCTGCCCATTAGAATGACTTTATGTCGATTTATCGAAATTAGGTCAAATTTGAAACTACAAGTACTAGTAAATTGCATGTACCCTACACGTGAGACTCGGATAATAGACATCTGGCATATCATCACTATATAAAATTATAATGGGCAAAGCGGAAAAAATAGAATAGGTAAACTTTGAACTATTACAAGTAAACCGTGTAGGTTGCTTTGAAAGTTTTACAGAAAAGCTCTTAGAGGTACCCATCGGAGGTGGCGCGCGGAGGTGGGGGGAATTAATATACTATCAGGAAACAAAAGAGAGTTTTGACGATAGGTTCATCTTCTTGCTAAGATTTTGCATCTTGACAATTTAATGAAATTAGGTCAAACTTGACCTACAACTAAGTGCGATAGATTACTCTCGAATTTAATGAAATTAGGTCAAACTTGAACTACAAGTAATAAATTGTAGGTTGCTTTTAAAGTTTTATGAAAAAAGCTTTTGGACGTACCCATCCAGCGGTTAATTAATATATCAGAAACCATAGAGAGTTTTGATGAGTGGTTCGACTTCTAGCTAAGATTTTGCATCATGAAAATTTTGAACACCTTTTGAAAACGATCACATGAAATAGGGAGAGAGGGGAAATGAAATTTCTATTCTCTATGGGCAACCCACAAGCTTGAGGTGCACCTTTGGCTTAAAGATAACTTTATTTTTTCCACTATGTATAAGGTGAACCTTAGCGGATGCCACATAGTAGGCCTTTTTTTGAACGGGTAGTAGGCCATATTTAGGTGTGCTTTTTTACACAATGCGGGAGTAGTATATTTCTTTTCTTAGACATATGGTAACCTTTGTCCACACGTTGTACATGTTGAGAGATAAAACGTTGGCAGGGGAAGAGGGCAGCAACAAAGAGAAGTTGAAGGTGGTTCCATGTCAGAGCAAAGTTATGATGGGTTTCTAACACGAGGTACTCCTGCAGCCTTACAATGTACAATCTACTAGTACAGTAAATTTCAGAACCTATGCACGCAAAACAAATCGTGTGTTTTCTCTCTCCTTCCCTATGCTCCATCTCTCCCCCTTTCCCCTCGCGCACCGGTCCGGCTGATCTCTCTCCCCTCGTCCACAGCATGGCGCAGTGTATGTGTGCCTTGGTACGACGGCTCTGTGTCTCTGGCATGTTCGGCAGCCGCTCGTTGGTGTGGAGTAGGGACGAGGAGTACATAGGAAGGAAACCACTTTGGTCCTTGGCAGCAAACAAATTCAAAATTTTCTGGTTTTCAAAATTTGCACTTGCTTCCCAAACATCGGGAGGGAAGGTTATCCAAAAGATCAGCCATTCACAGTACTTCTTATCTTATCTTTATCTTGTCTTATCTCTTACAATAACATACCATACCACTGTATAGTGTACGGATAACTTTGAACACTGAAATTTGGATCAAGACCGGCAAATCCAAACATTGCTAACCGTTGGATCTTCTATTCCATTCTTAGCATCTACAAAGATTCTACTCATAGTCTTTAGCACGATGAACGCTAGTATGCGCAAACCTCAAAACACACACTTCATTTCTCAGTTTGAGGGTCCTTGTGCTAAATGCATGGACTTGGGTGCAATTTTCATTTTTTATGAGGTCCTTGATGTAACTTGTACTTCCACCAACCGTGTTAACTCTCAAGGACCTCGCTCCTACGAGACCTACCACGGTTAAAAGAAAATTCAACCCCCCCAATTATCAAACAAACTGGACCACAGTTTCTTATACGTAATACCCAAGTTTTTTGTACTAGGATTTTTCAAGCTTCCTAGATAACTTCGCACACTTTAGTGACTTCTTGTCGATTAACGAAATTAGGTCAAACTTGAGCTACAAGTAAGCGCGATATATTGCTCTTGAATTAAATGTATTTTCTAAGGTAGATGGGTGCATCTTCTTGTAGTAAACAATGTCATCAGTGTGAGTTTCTGATACATTGCAAATGTATCTATAATTTTTGATGTTCCATGCTTAGTTTTATCCACTTTCTTGTGTTTTATTCCAACTTTGGAGTACTTTTCATATGATTTCTTGGACTAACCTATTAACAAGAGCCACAGCACCAGCTGCCTGTTTTCTGCTGTTTTTGGTTCCAGGAAAGTCAGAAAATGAATATTCTCGGAATTGGACGGGACAAAAGCCAAAGTGCCTATTTTTCCGGAAGGGATCAAGTGCTAGAATACGAGATGGAGAGGGGCCTGGGGCCGGCCACACCACCTGGCCGCGCCGCCAGGCCTGGCCCGCGCCAGGGGGTGGTGTGGTGGCTCCCGGCACCCCCTCGGCCTCTCCTTCCGCCTATAAGTTGCCCTCGGGACGAAAACCCTAAGTACCCGATCAAAAATCCACGAAAGAGTCTATAGCCACCGTCATCTCCATCCCTAAATCGGGAGGGATCTGAAGCTCTTCCCGGCACCCTGCCGGAGAGGGGAATTCACCCTGGAGGCCTTCTTCATCACCATGAAAGCCTCCGGTGTGATGCGTGAGTAGTTCATCCCTAGACTACGGATCCATGTAGTAGCTAGATGGCTGGTTTCTCCTCCTTTGTGCTTTCATGTTTAGATCTTGTGAGCTCCGTTCATGATCAAGATCATCTATTTGTAATCCATACATGTTGTGTTTGTGGGGATCCGATGGATATTGAGATGTTATTTCAG
Organism: Avena sativa; assembly: GCA_916181665.1. NCBI lineage: Eukaryota > Viridiplantae > Streptophyta > Magnoliopsida > Poales > Poaceae > Avena > Avena sativa. The sequence goes on from OV702290.1 coordinate 428,637,619, forward strand.
ATTGATTATTAATTCTATCATGTCTTTGTTATTTGAGATCTTGCATGCTTTCCGTTGTTAGTAGCTATCTTGGCCAAGTAGATGCTAGCAACTCCAAGAGTTAGTATTTATGCTCGATAGTGGGTTCATGCCTCTGGTAATCTGGGGAAGTGACAGAAATCTCTAAGGTACTAGATGTGCTGTTGCTACTAGGGAGAAAACAACAATCCTTTGTTCATAGAACAATCGTATTGTTTACTTTACACGCAGTTCATAAAGCAATAATCTGTTGCTTGCAACTTAATACTGGAGGGGGTTCGGATGATAACCTGAAGGTGGATTATTAGTCATATATGCAGTTGGATGGCGGTCTATGTATTATGTTGTAATTCCCAAGCAAGTCTCAAAGGAGTCAAGATGATTAGTATATGCATGTATTGCTTTCTCGGTGTTTGTCAATTGCCCCGCTATAATTTGTTCACCCAGCATGTTATCTATCTAAGGAGAGCCACCTCTAGTGAACTATGGATCCCAGTCCTTTTTCTTTATGTTATCTATCTAAAATCTTTTACTGCTTTATGTTTACTTTCTGCAAACTTTTACTTCTTTCCATTCCATACGTTTAATCCTTTGTTTTCCGCAAAACATGGTGAGATTGACAACCTCATCGCAAGTTGGGGACAAACTTCTGTGGTTGTGTTGTGCAGGTCTCCATGTTGCTACTAGCACCGGTAGTGCGCCCTGCCAAAGCTCAACTACTAACACCTTTGGGGTGTTTCCTTGCTCCTACTGGTTCGATTAAACCTTGGTTTCATAACTGAGGGAAAACTTACTGCTGTGCTCATCGTACCTTCCTCTTGGGGTTCCCAACGAGCTCTATGTTGAAAGTCGAGCGCATCAAGATTTTTCTGGTGTCGTTTCTGGGGAGTCAAGGACATCTTCACAAGGGGAGTCCCTCATAACCAATCTCTTTACTTTGTTGTTTTTGTTTTGCTTAGTTTTCTTTTTGCTTTGTTTGCTTGTTTTGTTCTTCAAAAAACACAAAAAAATTAGTTTTACTAGTTTGCTTTCTTATTGGAAAAACACAAAAAAAAGTTCTTTTCTTAAGTTGCCTTTATGACTAGCTCTGATCCAATCACTATTTCATTATGGATAGCTCACTCAGTTTCCTATTTGGGAACAGTATTATGACTGCTAAGGTAATAGATGAACCACCGCCTGCTAGAACCTCCATGGAAGAAGAAATTGCTGAACCTAAAAGCTCATTAGATGAAAAAGAGGATGAGAATGATGGACAAAAGGAGGAAGAATGGATCTACCCATGCCTACCTTCTAATGCGAGTAACTCTTTATCCCTTACATTATTTGATTGTCCCCCATGCTTATCAAAGGAGGGTGAATGTTATGTTCCCGAGGATTCTTTTGAAAATGTTTATAATAAAGCTCTAGTGCTTGTAGATCATGAAAAGCATGCCTTATGTGATAGTTATATTGTTGAGTTTATTCATGAGGCTAATGAAAATTATTATGACAGAGGAAAATATGGTTGAAGAAGTTTTTATGCTAATAAAACACCTCTCTATGTGCTGAAAGTTTTGAAGTTACTTTTGTTTTATCTTTCTATGCCTGTCACTTTGTTCTTTGTGCATTTATTTGCATATAAGATTCCTATGCATAGGAATTGGGTTAGACTTAAATGTGTTTTGAATTTGCTTCTTGATGCTCTCTTTTACTTCAATTCATATTTCATATGAGAGCATCTTCTCAAATTTTCAGGCCTAACTTAAAGGCGTTAAAGAAAAGTACTTGTTGGGAGATAACCCAAGAGTTTTAGTTGAGTCTTGGAAGTTATTACCTCTGTAATAACCTCTTCTTATCCTTTTTATTTGCTTTTTGTGCCAAGAGTAACCTCTAATGAGAGTGAAGTAATGATTGGGAAAGATGCTGTCCCGAAACACATTTTTGTGCTTCACCGTAAAAATTCCTGAGAGACCTATGTACCTCGGATTGAGCTGTCTTTTTTGTGCTTCTGCCCTAGGTTGTTATCTAACTTTCGTTAGATCAACACTTTTTGATTTGGGCAACAGAAGGTCTTCGAAAAAATTCGTCTTTACCTGATGGTCTATTTTGAAAGATTTCTGCCATTTTCTGCATTTGCTTCTTGTGGGTTCCTTTTTGAGTTCTTTTGGGGAATTGAGCTTTTTGAAGAAAGTGCTACAGTAGCTAGTGGTCTAATGGAAGTTTATTTGGTGTTAGAACTGAAACTTGAGACTTATTTATCTTAAGTGCACTAATGTTGCTAATGAGATTGTGTGAAGTTTTGTATGAAGGAAAAATTTCAGGTGTATGGAAGGAATGAGTAATGAGATGAAGGATGGACTAAAGCTCAATCTTGGAGATGCCACGCGTGTCACCCCAAGAAATATCCAAGAAGTACAAGCGTCAAAGCTTGGGGATGCCCAAGGCATCCCCTTCTTCATCAATAAAAATTCTAGGTTTCTTCCAAACGCTTCATTTTTATTGTTTCATACACAGTTGTGTTTTTATTGGAGCGTATTTCTTTTCGTTTTCATTTTGGTTTTTAGTTTTCTTGGTTTGCTTAGTTTTCTGAATAAGTTGGTTGGACCCCCTCTTTCATACATTGGTTTGCAATTAGTTTGGTATGGTTTGGAAAAGAGTAGGAAAGCTCATGCTTATGTGGTAAAAAGATCTCGTTTTTGACTGTGGCTATGCTTTGTCAGGCCGTGCTTGATATTGTTTTGGCTTTATGCTTAGTATTCTTTGCTGTAGCATGACTTGTTATAAACAATTGAGATTGCTTAATGTGCCTTGGATGAATCGTGCGTTGTTTTAGCATATTAAAGCATAGTATAGTGGTATTCTCCTTTGATGCTTTATTTGGGTTGACTTGGCACATGCTCACACCATGTTATGACTATCCCAAGTCACCATAGCCTTTATGATCCTTTAGTTTTCAACTTGTAGTATCACTTTATGCTTTGATCAATGATGTTTTGTTGCTCTGCATGATTATGGCCATTACTGCTCTCTTAGTTTGTCGTTCCCAGTCTTTTGCTAGCCTCCACAACCAAGTATGAGTTCCACTCATGCATCCAATTCCCTAAACCAAGTTATTACAAAGAGTCCAGCATACCTACCTACTAGCTTATGCTATTCCAAGTATATTCATTCTTTTGTTTACCTTCCACGTGTTATGAGAAAACTAGTGATTAAAGCTCTCACGAACTTGATGGCACACTTTACTTTATTGCCTCTAATAAACTTGAACCATTGTGTTCTTCTTTGTTGCGTATATGCTTGCGCTTTATAAGTTGAAATTAGCAGAACCATGTTTCATGGGGAACGCTTTCAACATTGCACTTGTACTTTGTACCCCGTTGATATCATGTTCTTTTGCTTACGGATCCTGGCGGTGTGAAATAAAAGTGGAACTTGTAAGATCATGGAGTTTGTATGTGTGTTAGAGAAACGCCTAGGCCGCTAGCCTAAGCCATGCCTAATCATGGTGGAAACTTGCAGCATCACCATAATGAGCACTCTATGAAGCATCCTCAATAAAAACCTATGCAAATAGCAAATAAAAAGATCGCTGAGATGATCATTGTCTGCTTGCCTTGTCATTTTGATTATGGGAAAGATCCCGTATCATGTGCAAGGGGTACCCCATTGGCAGTTCTTAATGATACACATATACTTACAATGACAATAGCTTACTCGTGACTGAAGTTGAGTAGCATGAGGATCGGTCTTCGTAAGTAAGGTGCATGATATTTTGGTTTATAACTTGTCAAGCATATCCTCTTAGTTGTGTCACTTTAACCTTAATCACCTTCAAGATGTTTATGATAGGGGCAATGAGAGTTGAAAGCTATAATACCATAATTTTTGGAAGCTCTTTATGAGACTTGAATCCCTACATTCTTTTACAAAAGGCCTTTCTTCCACCATTATATTGAGTCTCCACCTTCTATCTTTATGCACTTACTTTGAGAGCATTGTGGCCATTCTTAGTTCTATGTGCATTGTTCCAAGACTAGTTGATTGATGTATAACTTGTTATTGCTTGTTTGAAACTATTGTATCTAGTCACTCTTATGAACTTTGAAGGTGTCCTATGCATTTATACTTGCTACTCTATTGAGGGACAAGCTGAATACTATTATGCTTTGTTTTCTTTATGTGAAACAAACAAACGTCTTGCAAAGCATTGTTATTCATGAATCTTTTGTTTGTTCCTTTTCATGGTGCATCATAGTTTCTTTGCCTATTGCTAGAACTTTATCTTTCATGTTATGATTGAAGTATTATGATCCCAGCTTTGAATGTTTTGCAAATACTTTGAGCAAGTCTTTGATGGTGCATGTCACCTCAAAGATTATTTCTTTTTATCACTTACCTACTCGAGGACGAGCAGGAGTTAAGCTTGGGGATGTTAATACATTGCAAATGTATCTATAATTTTTGATGTTCCATGCTTAGTTTTATCCACTTTCTTGTGTTTTGTTCCAACTTTGGAGTACTTTTCATATGATTTCTTGGACTAACCTATTAACAAGAGACACAGTGCTAGTTGCCTGTTTTCTGCTGTTTTTGGTTCCAGGAAAGTCGGAAAATGAATATTCTCGGAATTGGACGGGACAAAAGCCAAAGTGCCTATTTTTCCGGAAGGGATCAAGTGCCAGAATACGAGACGGAGAGGGGCCAGGGGCCGGCCACACCACCTGGCCGCGTGGCTAGGCCTGGCCCGTGCTAGGGGGTGGTGTGGTGGCTCCCGGCACCCCCTCGGCCTCTCCTTCCGCCTATAAGTTGCCCTCGGGACGAAAACTCTAAGTACCCGATCAAAAATCCATGAAAGAGTCTGTAGCCGCCCTCATCTCCATCCCTAGATCGGGAGGGATCTAAAGCTCTTCCCGGCACCCTGCCGGAGAGGGGAATTCACCCTGGAGGCCTTCTTCATCACCATGCAAGCCTCTGGTGTGATGCGTGAGTAGTTCATCCTTGGACTACGGATCCATGTAGTAGCTAGATGGCTGGTTTCTCCTCCTTTGTGCTTTCATGTTTAGATCTTGTGAGCTCCGTTCATGATCAAGATCATCTATTTGTAATCCATACATGTTGTGTTTGCGGGGATCCGATGGATATTGAGATGCTATTTCAGATTGATTATTGATTCTATCATGTCTTTGTTATTTGAGATCTTGCATGCTTTCTGTTGTTAGTAGCTATCTTGGCCAAGTAGATGCTAGCAACTCCAAGAGTTAGTATTTATGCTCGATAGTGGGTTCATGCCTCTGGTAATCTATGGAAGTGACAGAAATCTCTAAGGTACTAGACGTGCTGTTGCTACTAGGGAGAAAACAACAATCCTTTGTTCATAGAACAATCGTATTTTGTACTTTACACATAGTTCGTAAAGCAATAATCTGTTGCTTGCAACTTAATACTAGAGGTGGTTCGGATGATAACCTGAAGGTGGATTATTAGTCATAGATGCAGTTGGATGGCGGTCTATGTATTATGTTGTAATGCCCAATGAAGTCTCAAAGGAGTCAAGATGATTAGGATATGCATGTATTGCTTTCTCGGTGTTTGTCAATTGCCCCGCTGTAATTTGTTCACCCAGCATGTTACCTATCTAAGGAGAGCCACCTCTAGTGAACTATGGATCCTGTTCCTTTTTCTTTACATACAATCTACAATCTTTTACTGCTTTATGTTTACTTTCTGCAAACTTTTACTTCTTTCCATTTGATACGTTTAATCCTTTGTTTTCCGCAAAACACGGTGAGATTGACAACCTCATCTCAAGTTGGGGACAAAGTTCTGTGGTTGTGTTGTGCAGGTCTCCACGTTGCTACTAGCACCGGTAGTGCGCCCTGCCAAAGCTCAGCTAGTAACACCTCTGGGGTGTTTCCTTGCTCCTACTGGTTCGATTAAACCTTGGTTTCATAACTGAGGGAATACTTACTGCTGTGCTCATCGTACTTTCCTCTTGGGGTTCCCAACGAGCTCTACTTTGAAAGTCGAGCGCATCAGTTTCCAACTACCAGGAAATAAAATTCTCAGTTTTCTGAGTGATGACGAGATGGTTCTTTTCCGTAAAGAAAGCTGGAAGCAGAATATGGATGTCAATGCCATAACCTAAGCTTCTAGACATATTAAGTGGACCAACGTGTTTTACTTACGATTCCCATATGTTTTTTGAGTTTTCAAACTCCCTAGCTAATTAACTCCGCCCACTTGAATGACTACATGTTGATTTATCGAAATTAGGTCAAACTTGAACTATAACTAAATTGTAGGTTGCTCTAAAATTCTGTGAAAAAGCTTTTGGAGGTACCATACCGATCGGGAGGGGTGTCACAATCAATATATGAGAAAAAACCGAGAGTTTTGACAACTGGTTTGACTTCTTGCTAAGATTTTTCATCGCATGACACTATTTAATGAAATTGGGTCAAACTTGAGCTACAAGTAAGCGTGATAGATTGTTGTTGAAATATATGACTTTTCAGAGAAGTAGATGGGTGCATTTTCTTGTAGTAAACAGTGCCATCGGTACGGTGTGATTTTCGAACTATATCAGGAAAGAAGATTTAATTATTCTCAATTTTTCGAGTTATGACGAGCGAGGTTGTTCTTTTTCGTAAAGAAATGTCCGAAGAATAATATTGGATCTGAATGCTAGAAGCCAAGTTTACCGACATATATAGTGGACCAACATGTTGTACCAATGATCCCCATGTATTATTTATGAGTTTTCAAGCTTCCTAGCTAACTCTGCCCATTTGATCGGATGACTTCATGTTGATTTATCGAAATTAGGTCAAATTTGCAACTACAAGTAAATTGTAGGTTGCTTTGAAAGTTTTACGAAAAATCTTTTGGAGGTACCCATCGAGGGGTCACAATTAATATATCATAAAACACCGAGAGTTTTGACGATATGTTCAACTTCTTGCTAAGATTTTGCATCTTGACAATTTAACGAAATTAGGTCAAACTTGAGATACAAGTAAGCGCGATAGATTTCTCTTGAATTAAATGTATTTTCAGAGGTAGATCAATGCACCTTCTCGTAGTAAACAATGCTGTCAGTGTGAGTTTCCAACTATCAGGAAAGAACATTCAATTCTACATTTTCTGAGTGAAGACGAGCGACGCTACTAGTTGTTATTTTTTGTAAAGAGAAGTCCAAAGAATATTGGATGTGGATGCCACAAGCGAAGTTGACAGACATAGATAGTCGATCAACAACATGTTGTACTTGCGATTCCCATGTTTTATGAGATTTCAAACTTCCTAGTTAACTCTGCCCATTTTAATGACTTTAAGTCGATTTATCAAAACTAGGTCAATGTTGAAACTACAAGTAAATTGTAGGTTTTGCTTTTTAACTTTTATGAAAAAGCTTTTAATTTGGAGGTACCCATCGAGGGGTCACAATTAATATATTTGAAAACAACAAGAGTTTTGACGATAGGTTCAACTTCCTGCTAAGATTTTGCATCTTGACAATTTAATAAAATTAATTAGGTCAAACTTGAGATACTAGTAAGCGCGATAGATAGCTCTTGAATTAAATGTCATTTTAGAGTTACATGAGTGCATTTTCTAGTAGTAAGCAGTGCCGTGGGTGTGAGTGTCCAACTACCAGGAAAGAAAATTGAATTCTACGTTTTCCGAGTGAAGACGAACGAGGTTACTTGTACTTTTCCGTAAAGAAAAGTCCAAAGAATATTGGATGTGGATGCCACAAGCCAAGTTGACATATATATATAGTTGATGACCCACAAGTATAGGGGGTGTATCACAATATTTTCGAGGGAAGTGAAACCCAATTTATTGATTCGACACAAGGGGAGCCAAAGAATATTTATAAGCCTTAACAACTGAGTTGTCAATTCAGCTGTACCTGGAAACAATCTTGCTCACAGCAGTTTTTCAGTAGCAACAATTTTATAGTAGGAATAGCAAAGTAACAGCAGTAGTAAAGCAAAGACAGTAGTAACAAAAGCAGTAACAGTGGGATTCGAGTGTGGTAGGCATAGGGATGGATGGACGGGCGTTGCATGGACAAGACAATTCACATAGCAATCAGAACGTAAGGCAATTGCAGATAAATAAGATAAAGCATCCAAGTACTAGACAATCCTAGGCATGTGTTCCATATATAGTCATACGTGCTCGCAATGACAACTTGCACACCATCTTTTGTCCTGCCAGCCCGTTTGTAGCGGGGCCTCTAGGGAACTACTAGAAATTAAGGTGCTCCTTTTAATAGAGCACCGGAGCAAAGCATTAACACTCCGTGAACACATGTGATCCTCACATCAAAGCCATTCCCTTCCGGTTATCCCGATTTCTGTCATTTCGGGGCCATAGGTTCCGGACAACAACGTGTGTATACAACTTGTAGATAAGACCAGAAACAATACTATCATAATGAATCAATAACATGTTTAGATCTGAAATCATGGCACTCGGGCCCTAGTGACAAGCATTAAGCACAACAAGTCGCAACAAAGTCATAAAGCACTAATAAAAGATACTAGGCACCATGCCCTAACAATCTGATGCCATCACATGAATGATCTCATCCAATCCCTACCATCCCCATAGCCTACAGTGGGGGATTACTCACTCATAGATGGGGGAAAGATGGATGGTCGATGCAGAAGCGATGGTGATGATGATGGCGATGATCTCCTCCAATTCCCCGTCCCGGCAGGGTGCCAGAACGGAGTTTCTGGTGTTGTTTCGTGGAATCTGGTGGTGGCGGCGGAGCGGAACTCCTTCTAGAAAAACGTTGAACCCCACGAAGTTTTTAGGTCAGAAGGCTCCTTATAGGCGAAGAGAGAGGCCGAGGGGGTGCTTGGGGGGCCCACACCACCCCCTGGCGCGGCCTGGCCTGGCCCGTGCCACCAGGTGGTGTGGCCACCCCCTGGCTCTTCTCCGTCTCGTATTCTGGCTCCTGGAGTCTTCGGGTGAAATAGGATTTTTGGCATATTTTCCGGGATTTTTCCTGATAGTTGGTTTTCTGCACAAAAAGTAGACACCAAGGCAATTCTGCTAAAAACAGCGTCAGTCCACATTAGTTGTAACCAAATCACACAAGTTTAGAGGAGAAACAAAGGCAAAAGTGTTCGGGAAAGTAGATACGTTTTGGACGTATCAACTCCCCCCAAGATTAGCTTATTGCTTGTCCTCAAGCAATTCAGTTGAAAACTGAGTGCGATAAAAGAACTTTCACGAACACATTTGCTTCATATGATGTAAATATTCTCAACAATGTGATCAACTACTTAGACAGTTCATAATAAAGAGTATGCAACTGAGTCTACTTAATAGTCATTACAAGCTATGAAGAGATTCCAACTCAAGAATAATAAGTAGCATGAAGCACAAACATAAGCAACATTACAATGCTCATAAAAAGGTATGATAGAGTGGTATCTCGCTTGCCCTTTGATTATGAATATTAAAGCACCTCTGAAGTTCAAGTGATGACTAGAAGTAAAGATATCAAGGATACAAGCATCAAAGTCATAACACAAATAATCAAGTAATGGAGCAAACACAAAGAATGACAACTATGCTCTCAAGAAGGTGCTCAAAGAATATGTGGAGACTCAACAAGTAGGAGAAAAGGTTTTGAATAATTTGAAAGGCTTCCTAATGCTGAAAGTATGGTACTCGTTAGCTTTGAGATCTCATTGGCCCTATCATAAGCATCTTTAATGTGGTTAAGGTGAAAGTGAGGTCCAATCTGAGTTATATGCTTGACAGACTATAAACTGAAAATCCCAAGTCCCTTGAGTACGAGGGCCGCTCCTCATGCTACTCAACTTTAGTTACCGGTAAGTTCTTGTCATCGTAAGTATGTGCGTATCACAGAGAACCGCCAACGGGGTACCCCTTGCCCGATGATACGGAAGAATCCCCATACCAAAATGACAAGGCAAGCAGACAATGAGTATCTCAGCAATCTTCTTATTTACCATGGGAAAATGGTGCTTTTTTCTCTCTTTCCTCTTTTCATAAATCTCTTTTTTTCTTTTTCTCAATAGTTATCTCTCTCTTTTTTTATAAGAAGAATGCTTCATAGATATCATTATGGTTACGCTGCAGGTTTCCACCATGTCAGCATGGATTAGACCAGCGGCCCAGGCGTTTCTCTAACTCACATACATAACTCCATGGACTTACAAGCTCCCCTTTTATTTCACACCGACGACATCCGCAAACAAAAGAGCAAGGTATCAACTGGGTATATATTTACAAGTGTTGAAAGCATTCCCCGTGACAGCACGGTTCTGCTAATCCCCAGCCTATAATTTGCAAGCATATAACTTTCAAGGGGAATTCACAATGGTTCAGGTTTATTAAGTGCGGAAAATAAAGTGTGCCATCAAGTTCGTGAGAGCTTTACTAACTAATTTTCCCATAATAAGCAAACATTTTATTCGGAAGAAAACAAGGCATAATGAATACGCACGGGAGTAGCAAATGATGCTAATAGGTAGGTATGGTGAACACTTTGGAAATATTTGGTTTAGGGCATTTGGAACTTGAGTAAAATATACTCAGTGAAAGTGAAGGCTCGCAATAGTAAGGGAGCGACAAACGCGAGAGCAATAGCTGGCATTATCGTGCTTGCAACAAAAGAGGACTACTCATGGCATGAAAGTGATTCAAGATCATCAAGGCAAAATAATTCATCGAGGTTTAACTGATTATTACAGTCATGTGCATGCGTGAGCATGTGCCAAGTCAATCAAATGAAACATTCAGAGGAGGATACCACGGTGTCATACCAATTTATGAATAGAGGAATGCAAGCAAACATTCATGAGACATGCTACAAACTATTAGCGAGTTGGAGCTAATCATAAGAAATCAAGAACTACTAAGCATCCAAAGAAAACATACACTCTACATGAACAGACTAAGCACGCCCACAGTGATGAGTATATGTACAAAAATGAAAACAAATAGAGTTCGTTACCAGCCTCTTACCATGCCTCAAGTAGTCATTGATCTTCATTATTGCTCTTCACTCGTGTGGCTTGAATAATAATATGAAACCAATGTCCACTGAGGATTGCCGAACCCTGTAGCAAACTCGCAAAAACCAAAGAAGAACGACAAATATTTTTGGTGTTTTTGATTTTTAAATAAGAACCAAAAGAGAAAAACAAGCAAAGCAAAATATTTTTGGGTTTTTCAAATAGTTCAAACAAAGCAAAAAGGGAAAAGCAAATCAAGGCAAAAATAAGAAGCAAACCAAAGAGAAACAACAGAAATATTTTTAGTCTTTTTGTGTTTTTAGAAAGCAAAAGCAAAGAAGAACGAAAACTAAAAAGAGAACGAAAACATGAATATACAAAGTACCAACGCAACATGATATGGAGATGAGTGCGGTGTTGGCGTACCTCCCCCCAAGCTTAGGCTTTTGGCATAAGTGGGTATCAATCCCAAGCTGGCAAGGATGAAGTGTCACCCTGGTACGACGAAGAGGTCCCCTCATCCTGGTGCGAACTCGAGTACGTCCCTCCGTAATGCGCGGAGTAATCATAGGAGGGCACATCCTCCTGGTGCTACTCGTGGAAACCCAGCAAGCGAAGCTGCTCGTCCACCTCCTCCTTGGAGCGCGACCACGGTCTCCTGTGAACACTAAACAAAGAAGGCTGTGGCAAAAGGATCTCCCTTTCATCCCCGTCAGTGAAAAGCATCCTATATACTAGACTATCCAAATCATAAGTAGCAGTGACAAAGTGATGAGCTTTCATAGCAACAAGGTCAAGCCTCTGTGGTGCTAGCATAGCATCATAGGGATCCACTGAAAGACCTAATTCATTGCCTATACGCGAGGCAATGATGCCCCCATAGATAGGCCCCCTAGCAGCTAGGCGGCGAGCAATAACCGAGCCAAGATTGTACCGAGTGTCATTGTTAAGCGCAGCAGCAAGGAACGCTAAATGATAGTTGGAGATATTACTTGTGTTCTCCCTACCAAGTACACTAGTAGCGAGATAATATGCAAAGTATCTAAGAGCAGGGAGTTGGATATTTCTTATCTTTCCGCGCTGCGCCACACAGTCATCATCATTGGTCACCCCTCGGTAAAGCTCCAACAAATCAGCAGGTCGCCCTTGAATTTTCTTCACGGTCCCTATCATACGCACACCTACAATACTGCAAAATCTCTCCAAAGGCATGGTGAAGGGCAGATCATAGATTTTAAAAGAGACAGTAGACTGATAGGGTGTGTTAGTAAACGTGAAGCTCTCAACAAAAGTTTTGGTGAGCATAGCATATTGCGCACTCTCATCTTGCATATATAAGGTCAAACCAACCCTCTCAATCAATAGAAAGAAATCATCAAGAATACCTGCAGCTTGTAAGAAGGTAAAACAAGGAAAAGAGGATGGGTGAGCATCCCCATCATCCCTTTCACTACCAATACGAGTTGCAATGAGATCTTCATTGTATGATAGCCTAGCTTGAGAGGCTGTTCTTGAGGGCCTCGACCTCCTAGGTGCATCACTCTCAAATATCTCTCCAAAAGTATGGTTGTTCATGCTTGGCATTCTGAAATTTAAACACCTATTAAACAAGTGATTACAAAGTAAATATAATGAAGGATTCTACTCAAAGGGACTTGCAAGAGGCCTAAACATGCATCAAAAATATATCTCTAAGCATCAAACAAGCTTACAAGCCCTCATAATCAGTCACCTACAGCAGCAAAATACTCAACATATAATCTACTAAACACAAATCTACTTGGACAAGGGGAGGAGTCACATACCAGGGAACAATTGCTCCAAATTTCAGCAATAAAGATGGGCTGAGCAAGGAGATCGAAAACATTGAGAGCAAGCACAGCAAGAACGCGATTTTGAGATATGAACTAGAGCTTACTCAGGAGAGAGAAGAAAGTGGCAGGTGAGAGAGTTAGTGGGGGCCAGGGGTGGCCCACACCAGGGCATGGCGCCACCCAAGGCTGGCAGCGCCACCATGTCGTCTGCCTGCCTGGTGGGCCTCCCTGGTGCCTCCCAGGTACTCCTCTGCCCCTTTTTTCACGTAAAAATTTAATATGAATTTTCTGGAATTTTTCGAGACACTTTATTTTTGGGCATTTTTCAGAAATAGAAGAATGATTTTTCTGACAGACAGATTTTTTTTCTTTTGGAAACATGATGCAAGGACAAAACAAGGCTAGAACTACAGAAGTTCTAACATGCAAGCAACTAACAATAAAAGAAAGCTAAACGAAAGCAAAAACTAAAAAGCAAAGGATAGAAATAAACGGAGATAATCATAATGAAAACATTGTTTTACTCAATGGAATCCTTTTGTTAACAAGGTTGATCAGGTCTTGTTACCAAAACAATTGCATACGAGACAAAACTTTGTACTCCACTAATGATTATGTTACCTCAACCTTGATAGCAATGGTCCCAATCATGATAGTTTCAAATTTTTCTCTTGGTATGGGACAATATATTTCTCCAACTTGAATGCCTTCAACATGTTCAATTGAATTCAAACCATACGTCCTTTCAATATTCTTGGGGAAATAGACAGTATGTTCCTTGTCATTAACATTGAAGGTCACCTGTCCTTGATTACAATTAATAACAGCTCCTGTAGTATTAAGAAAAGGTCTCCCAAGAATAATAGACATATTATCATCTTCGGGCATTTCAAGCACAACAAAATCAGTTAATATCAAGCAATTGTGAGCCATCTGAATAGGTACATCCTCACATATACCCACGGGAATGGTGGTAGATTTAATAGCCATTTGCAAAGATATATCAGTTGGTATTAATTTTTCAAGTTGAAGCCTCTTATAGAGACAGAAAGGCATAACACTAACTCCAGCTCCCAAATCACACAAAGCAGTTCTAACATAACTGTTCTTAATAGAGCAAGGGATAGTTGGAATCCCTGGGTCTCCAAGTTTCTTAGGAACCTTACCATTGAAGGAATAATTAGCAAGCAAAGTATAAATTTCTTCATTAGGGATCTTCCTTTTATTCGAGACAATGTCCTTCATATACTTTGAGTAAGGAGGCAGTTTAATAGCATCAGTCAAAGGAATTTGCAAGAATAAAGGCTTCATCCACTCACAAAACTTATTATAGTGTTCATCTTCCTTTGACTTGTGTTTCTTATCAGGGAAAGACATAGGTTTTTGGACCCAAGGTTCTCTTTCACTACCATGTTTCTTAGCAACAAAATCTTCTTTGGTGTATTTAGTATTCTTAGTGTGGTTTTCAGGTTCTTCTTCAACTTTTTCTTCATTAGGAACTTCATTTTCTTCATTACCACTTTCGGTTTTAGCATGAGAGATAGATATACTATTAGGATCTATAGCAGTTTCAGAGGGTTCTACAACAGTTTTATGTTTCTTCTTCCTTTTCTTATGAGTAGAACCACTATTTTTAGCTCGTTGAGAATCCTGCTCAATTCTTTTGGGATGCCCCTCAGGATATATAGGATCATGGGTAGCAGCACCACTTCTAGTTCTAATTTCGTAAGCATGTTTTTCTTTAGCAGCATTAACTAGCAAGTCATTTTGCACTTTAACGAGTTGATCTATTTGAGTTTGAACCATTTGAAAGTGTTTAACAATCATTTTAACATCATTAGAGGTTCTTTCCACAATATATTTCAACTCAACAATAGCTCTAGTGTTTTCCATTAGATGATTTTGCACCCTTTTATTAAAGTTATCTTGCTTAACAATAAAGATATCGAATTCTTCTAAGCATTGATCAGGAGGTTTAGAGTAAGGGATATCACCTTCATCAAAGTGTTGGAGAGAGTGTACCTCAATAGTGGGTGAGTAGGGAATAGGCTTACATAATTCTTCTATAGGAGGTAAATTCTTGACATCTGCAGCTTTAATTCCCTTCTCATTAAGACATTTCTTAGCTTCCTTCATCACTTCATCATTTAATTCAATAACTCCCCTCTTCTTTGATGTTGGAATAGGCACAGGAATAGATGGTTCAGGTACAATTACTTCAGGTATAGCTTGTTTAGGAGGAGTCCAATCTTCATAATTCTTGCTTATTTTAGCCATTAATTCCTCAGCTTCCTTAGGAGTCCTATTCCTGAAAACACAATCAGCACAACTATCTAGGTATGTCCTAGATTCCTCGGTTAGTCCATTATAAAATATATCAAGAAGCTCATTCTTAGGTAATGGACTTCCAGCATGTGCATGAATCAAATCACAAAACCTTGCCCAAGATTCGGGCAATACCTCTTTTCCTCCCTGTTTAAAATCAAAAAGTTCCTGCAAAATAGCATGTCTAGCACTGGGAGGAAAATATTTCTGCAGGAAAGTACCAATCAAGCACTCAGGGCTATCAATAGATCTAGGAGGTAAATTACTAAACCAAGTTGTAGCTTCTCCTTTCAGTGAAAAGGGAAAAATCTTAGCAACAAAGTAAGTACGCATCTTAATATCATCAGAAAACAAGCCACTCATGGTAGAAAGTTCATTCATATGTGCTACCGCACTTTCATTCTTAGTCCCACAAAAAGGTTCTTTCTCGACAATAGCTATGTAAGATAGATCGAGAGAGAAATCATAATCTTCATCTATAATGTTTATGGGAGAAGCAGCAAACTTAGCATCAGGAGACAATTTGGGTCTAATAGTACGCCTCTCAAGGAGACTCTTAGCAGCATGCCTATCATGGGTGTTCTTACATTCTTTAATAAACTCATCGGTCATCTCAACATAACCATCTTCAATATCATAACTCTCACTAGACTCAGGTGAGCTAACAGGTGTGGTAGTGTCTTCATTAGGAGTTTCGGTATTTCCAGCTATAGTTCTAGCAATCGTAGCATCTAGGAAAGGACCTAATGAACCACTCTTATCAAGCACAGTAGAAGCAGCATCATAAGCATCAAAAGTTTCAGATTCAGCAGTAGTAGCAGTGTGTATAGCATGTGTATGTGGTGGTGTAAGGAACTTACTCATAACTGACGGTGAATCGAGAGCAACAGAGGTGTTCAGAACCGTACCTCTTCTTGTAGTAGATGGTAAAATAAGAACCTTGCCATCACGAGACTTACCTATGATGGATAGATAGCAGCGAACAATAGAGAATCCAAGTGAGCTTGATAAATAAAGCTATGCTCCCCGGCAACGGCGCCAGAAAATAGTCTTGATGACCCACAAGTATAGGGGGTGTATCGCAGTATTTTCGAGGGAAGTGAAACCCAATTTATTGATTCGACACAAGGGGAGCCAAAGAATATTTATAAGCCTTAACAACTGAGTTGTCAATTCAGTTGTACCTGGAAACAATCTTGCTCACAGCAGTTTATCAGTAGCAACAGTTTTGTAGTAGGAATAGTAAAGCAGCAGTAGTAAAGCAAAGACAATAGTAACAAAAGCAGTAACAATGGGATTCGAGTGCGGTGGGGATAGGGATGGATGGACGGGCGTTGCATGGACAAGACAATTCACATAGAAATCAGAACATAGGGCAATTGCAGATAAATAAGATAAAGCATCCAAGTACTAGACAATCCTAGGCATGTGTTCCATATATAGTCATACATGCTCGCAATGAGAACTTGCACAACATCTTTTGTCCCGCCAACCCGTTTGCAGCGGGACCTCTAGGGAACTACTGGCAATTAAGGTGCTCCTTTTAATAGAGCACCGGAGCAAACCATTAACACTCCGTGAACACATGTGATCCTCACATCAAAGCCATTCCCTTCCGGTTAACCCGATTTCTATCACTTCGGGGCCATAGGTTCTGGATAACAACGTGTCTATACAACTTGTAGATAAGACCAGAAACAATACTATCATAATGAATCAATAACATGTTCAGATCTGAAATCATGGCACTCGGGCCCTAGTGACAAGCATTAAGAACAACAAGTCGCAACAAAGTCATAAAGCACTAATAAAAGATACTAGGCACCATGCCCTAACAATCTGATGCCATTACATGAACGATCTCATCCAATCCCTACCATCCCCATAGCCTACAGCAGGGGATTACTCACTCATAGATGGGGGAAACATGGATGGTCGATGGAGAAGTGATGGTGATGATGATGGTGATGATCTCCTCCAATTTCCCGTCCCGGTAGGGTGCCAGAACAGAGTTTCTGGTGCTGTTTCGTGGAATCTGGTGGTGGCGGCGGAGCGGAACTCCTTCTAGAAAAACGTCGAACCCCACGAAGTTTTTAGGTCAGAAGGCTCCTTATAGGCGAAGAGAGAGGCCGAGGGGGTGCCTGGGGGGCCCACACCACCCCCTGGCGCGGCCTGGCCTGGCCCGCGCCACCAGGTGGTGTGGCCACCCCCTGGCTCTTCTCCGTCTCGTATTCTAGCTCCTGGAGTCTTTGGGTGAAATAGGATTTTTGGCATATTTTCCGGGATATTTCCTGATAGTTGGTTTTCTGCACAAAAAGTAGATACCAAGGCAATTCTGCTGAAAACAACGTCGGTCCGCATGAGTTGTAACCAAATCACACAAGTTTAGAGGAGAAACAATAGCAAAAGTGTCCGGGGAAGTAGATACGTTTTGGGCGTATCAATAGTAGATCGACAACATGTTGTACTTGCGATTCCCATGTTTTATGGGTTTTGAAGCTTCCTATAGCTAACCCCGCACATTTGAATAAATTTATGTCGCTATCTCGGAATTAGGTCAAATTTGAAACTACAAGTAAATTGTAGGTTTTGCTTTGATAGATTTAAGAAAAAAGCTTTTTGACGTACCCATCGAGGGTTCAAAATTAATAGACCAGAAACCAGCGAGTGTTTCGATGAGAGGTTCAACTTCTTGCTAAGACTTTGCATATTGGTAATTTAACGAAATTATGTCAAACTTGATCTAGCTACAAGTAAACGCCATAGATTGCTCTTGAATGAAATGTCTTTCCATAGGTATATCATCGGTGCATCTTCTTGTAGTAAACAGTATCGTCGGTGTGAGTTTCGAACTATCAAGAAAGAACATTCAATTCTACATTTTCTGAGTGAAGAATACGAGCGAGGTTGTTCTTTTTTCTAAAGAAAAGTCCGAAGAATATTGGATCTTAATACCACAAGCCAAGTTTACATACATATATATTGGACCAACATGTTGTACCAACGATTCCCATGTTTTATGAGTTTTCAAACTTTCTAGCTAACTCTACCCATTAGAATGACTTTATATCGATTTATCGAAATTAGGTCAAATTGAAACTACAAGTACTAGTAAATTGCACGTGCGCTGCACGTGAGACTCGGATAATAGACATCTGGCATATCATCACTATATAAAATTATAATAGGCAAAGCGGAAAAAATATAATAGGTAAAATTTGAACTACTACAAGTAAACCGTGTAGGTTGCTTTGAAAGTTTTACAAAAAAGCTCTTAGAGGTACCCATCGGAGGGGGCGCGCGGGGGGGGGGGGGAATTAATATACTATCGGGAACGAAAAGAGAGTTCTGACGACAGGTTCTTCTTCTTGCTAAGATTTTGCGTCTTGACAATTTAATGAAATTAGGTCAAACTTGACCTACAACAAAGTGCGATAGATTGCTCTTCAATTTAATGAAATTAGGTCAAACTTGAACTACAAGTAATAAATTGTAGGTTGCTTTGAAATTTTTATGAAAAAGCTTTTGGAGGTACCCATCGAGCGGTTAAATAATATATCAGAAACCACAGAGAGTTTTGACAAGTGGTTCGACTTCTATCTAAGACTTTGCATCATGAAAATTTTAAACACCTTTTGAAAACGATCTCGCGCATCTGGACATAGTTCGTGCCCCAAAATTTCAGATACTTCGAAATTCCCATTCGACAGCTATTAAATTCGGTAGGTGGGGGGCTTCACTTGTAATTTTCCGAGTATAGTGCTAGCAGTACCTAAACCCAACACCCCTTCCACTCTCTCTCCTTCAGGAATACGTCACCGTCTGGAACATCCTCGCTGCACTTTAGCCGGCGTACCCGTACACCTGATCTGCTCAATGAAACCTCTTGTCCGGCGCGCTGATCACATCATCGACCACCTAGGATCTGCTCCACGGACGCCGTGGTCCAGCGTTCTGCTTGTATCCTCGCCCGCCCAAGATTTGCTTCCCCGTCGTCGACACCCACTACGACCGTAGCACCTTCAGCGACCTCGACGTGACCCGTGAGGATGACGAGGAGGCCTAGATGCTGCCCCGACCGAGGTAAAACCAGATCTCCCTACATGATTTGTTTGTTGGCAATGTACTGTATTCGTGCTAAATTTCCTAACTAACAGGTTCTTTAATTCATATACACCTATTATGTACTCCCTCTATTTCAAAATATAAGATGCTTTAACTTTGTGAAAGAAGTGTATCCAGACTCATTTTAGTGTGTAGGTTCACTCCAAACCTAGATGAACCTACACACTAAAAGAGGTCTAGATGCACTCTTTTCACAAAGCTAAAACATCTTATATTTTGAAACACAGGGAGTACTAAATTAAACCGTTGTGGTTACGCTTAAACTCCACGCATTGAACTGTTTTTATGTACTGTATTATTTCTTTGTGAATTATTAGTCACTTAACATATTTGTTTACATTCTCTGTTGTACCTATCCACATGAGATATGATTATATAATATCTCTCTCATTCGCCGATTTACGAACTATAGTATTTCCATCGTGCTATTGTCCTGCTATCCTATACTACATGTTTACACACCTCATACTATTTGACCATTATGTACTGTCGATTTGATCCCACTTAACCTGCGGCTCAAACTGTTTGCTGTTATTATGCAAGGAGCAGCCTCAGTTTGCACACAATATCCTAGAGTGAATGGCTCCTATAATCTCATAAGACCCCATCACTTTTCTTTCACTTCATGCCAACGTATATCATGTTGGAACCTGTTTGTATTTATAGTTGGTCTTACCTTTATGCAGAGGAGCAACAATAGAGTACAAACTCTGCCCGTCCACACGAGCCGCCGTAGATCTCGTGTAACACCAAGGTACCACACCCAAAGTTTGGTCCTTGCCTCATTTTTTGTTTGCTTAAATCTACCATTTCTCTTTCTTGTTTTTATATTTTTTTGCCAAAAATTAGCGTCAAACATTTTAGCCCCACTATGGTCTGCTTTTGTTCCATGTGCTTAGTTCAATTTCCTAGATATGGAGAGGACAGGTGTATTGCATCGGAGTTGTCTGATAATAAGAACAAGGCCACACTAGCGATAAGATCCACACATGTATCATAAGGAACTCCATGTAGTTCATCTCACTCTTGTATCTACTGTGTATCATAGTTAAATGAACTGGCTATTTTAATACGAGGCACTTGATGGTTCAGTTTGTTGTTCTCAGGCCACCAAAGCGTTGAAATTATCTGGCTATTCATGAATAATTCAATGTATGATTGCTTGATTCATTGTTTGTCTAAAATTATCTGGATAGCATATTCGAGGCTCACAATTGATGTGTTTTTATTGGCTGAGTTACTCTTTTTTCTATGATTAAATCAATGGCAGATTGCGTTGTGTAGTTCCTGGCTAGTTTATATATGAGAAACATAATGGCTTTGTTTTAATATTCATTTTATTCATGTTCTGCACATTCTAGTTTGAGCAGTCTGCATTAGGTACTTTGGTTGATTGCTCGCATTGTTATTCAATATGAACTTGTAGTTTGTTTCCCAAGTCTGTTGTTTAAGTAACTTGTTTTGTCTTGGTCTCAGCCATATTCAAGTAAAGCAGTCATTTCACAGAGCAGCACATGCTTGCATCGCTCCATGGCGCCAGCTGGTCCACTTATTCAAGAAGAAATAGATGTATGAGCCACCACTGTTAATTGCTTCCTTATATATTACCGCATTGACACATTTAAAATTCATGGTGGTGTGATTGCATGGTAATGCTGTTATAACTTGTTTTGTGTTTGTTTCAGGCTGCAAATGACCCTCTGAATCCCGAACAAAGACCCGCTTCTCCAAGTTTAGATTTTTTTTCACACAATAGCAGTGACAATACCTATTGCTGATGGCACACCGCTTCGACTGATCCTCGTTTTTCAGACGAAAGATTATTTGAAGATGCCCTCCAAGATGCCCGTGATATTGTTAACAAAGAAGCCAACAAAACAGATTCAGTAATCACTATAGCACGCAAAGACTTATATGAATTGAAAAATAGGCAAGCCTTAACGCAGAACATACTTCATAATCTCATCTGTAGCTCTCATGGGAAGCCAGTTGTTACATGTCTCGGGATGCAAGCTCCATAGAGACCTTTTCTGTAACACAAGTTATGGTGTTTTTTAGTTGTCTAGACTCTGCTGCAAGTTTTATGCTTCATTTATTACTATCAAGTTTACTGAGGATTGTAATAATCTACTGTAATTTGCAGTTGTTAGTTGTTTGAGGATTGTTGCAAACTGAGCATCTATCAGAATTACTACACACACATGAAAAAATAGTGAAATTGTAAGAGGTACAACACACGATCTACCGGAACAGGGAGAACATCCATTGTATTACACGGGCACCACAGAACTTGCAAAATTCATAGACGTTACTCAACAAAGTGAACACATAAAGAGCAGACCTGAAGAGAATACATCAGGAGCAGACCCACACAATCCATCAATCCGATGGATAGCCATCGTAGTAATCGTAGTGGTTGGTACCATCCTCGCCATATGGCGGCGCCATCTGCAGCTCAGAATGCTCGACGATTCTGCAATACTCCGCCAACAATCGATCGAGTTCGAAAGGACGGTCATTCCATAATCCTCCTACTCCATACCCATATACAACGCTTGGCTCATCTTCCCACGCAAGAGCCTTGAAGTTGTAAGATCTAATCTCGGATAGATCAGCATAGTATATGCTGCCGACTTGCACCGTGGGTACCCTGGTGCTGTCGACGCAGACGCACCGATTCTCAGCAACGAAGAGAGGTTGACTTCCGATGCCTCTAACCGGCTGGAGGACACGGTTCTGGGTATCAACCTGGTAAACAACCGGCATGTCGCCATAGACCAGTCCACTCACAATGAACAGCAACTCCCCGTCAGACTCGATGAGGTAAAAACGATTCTCTTGGAACTAGCAGCCCAGAACAGGGCCTGCAATGGTGGGATGCATCTCTAGGGTTCGTGCGGAGCGCTACAGCTGCACATATCCATGAGCAGCATCACACATAGTCGAGAGGACAGACCCGTATCTGTCTTGAAAAAAACATCACCGGCATAAGTAGTCATGCTCCAGAGTTCCGCGAAGTCATACGGTGAGTACCACCCTTCACCAAAGGCTGGGCAACTCCCTTCCTCCGTGCTCTCATCCGCCCACCGAATGGTGTTGTTCTGATTGTTTGATGTAAACACCATCAATGACGGTACCATCATCACAGCGATAGAAGCCACCCGCTCGGTCGGTATCTCCGCCCTCAGGCGCTTGATTGCACCCGAGAAGGGGTTGTACAACCGGGTCTTGTACGGCTGCACCCTATGTCCAAGCACAACGAGGCTGACGGTTGTGCTACTGACATAAAAGTACCTTCAGGAGATAGAGGAAGGAGAAACAGAGATTCTGTCAAGGTAAACAGACTGAAATTCAATCAAGGTAAACCATGGAGCAAAACCATGGGCAACAAGTGGACGAATAAATAGAACTTCAAAAACAGATAGTATAGGATGTGAATGCAAAAAATGGATCGCGTATATACAGATGAATATAAAGAAAGCACCTGCGAATAAACCGGCTAATCTTCTTCTCAAGGTGGCGGCCAGTTCTCACGTTCAGCAACGTGATCACGACGTCTTCTACCCGATACTCCTCCAGCAACTGGTGCTCTAGAACAATCCAGTTGGTTGGCATAAAGCGCTCCTCCATGAAGCCGCACCAGGCGCTGCAGACTGCCCGAAAGGCCGCATAGTAGTCGAAGTCGTCCGGCAAAAGGAAGATGTCACCTATGTTCTGGATGAGTCCCTTAGGGAGACCAGCCAATGGCGAGTCCTCCTGCTTCTTGCCGGCCATGGATGATGGCGTTCATGTGGTCTTGGTCCCACCGACTGGTGCAGGAAGAGGTTCCAGAGACACACATTTAAACAAAGGCCTAGGAAAGCCAAGCAAATCGTGTGGAAACGAGACAACGGCATGCACACAACAACCGCAAGCACGTTTCATCAAACTGGCCCGGGCACGCACATGCGCACACACACTAATTATGGTACAATGGCTGTGCGCACACCAGCTTTACGACTCCTGGGAGCACGCGAGTGTGTAGGTGTAGGATGATACTACTAGTAGTAGTATCATAACCTCATTGTATTTAATTATCCCAAAATCTAAGAAGAAAACCTGCGCTCCCTGGTCCTCAGGGCACAAGCAAACGCAGGGCATTTTCAATTTTTCAATTTCGCTTTTTGCCTTTGCCCTTGGATGCTCACCATGTGGCCGGATGGGGTGTATGCTCCGTGGACCTAAAAACCTCATGTTCTCTCAATAGCACGGTTGTTAATTATTGAGGTATATATGTTTTTAGTCCCACAACTTGCACCGTGGGAGCGTTTTAGTCCCACATCTTGTGAAGTGAGCAACACTAGCCCCACAACTTGTAACCATGAACATTTTAGTCCAATTCAATCAAATTTCTGTGATTTTGTCTGAATTCGTCGTAATTAATTCTAGAAGTGACATGTGGCATCATATTTTTTTCAAAATGGCCCCTGTGTATTTTCTGCCTGCCAGTTGTGACCTTGGTATGACTTGATAGGAGGATCTGAATAAGAAAACAAATAAGAAAAACTACCAATGCATTATAGGGTATTGGACTGATTACCTACGCTACTGAAGAAATCAACCTTGCCACTACAACATGCACACATAATTGATTAACTGAAGAGCGCTCTAGCTGATGTGTTCTCTATTTTTGATATTCAAAAATATGTGTTCTGGGTACAATAACAACTCAACTTTATTCCTTTTCATTTTTGCGAATAAGAAAAAACACAAGTTTATTCTAGACACTGCAGCTAGCTACTAGGTTAACGACAACGCTATACAATTGATATTATGGACCGTGCCAACATAGACGTGAGCATTTTTGCGTTGGTATGTGCTTTTTTATTGTATAAAAAATTACTTCCCCCAAGTACTCCTCGTCTGGCATAATTACGTCCTCTCTAGTACTCCTCGTCTCACATGAGTAGTCGTGGGCATCTACCGACATAGTGGCTTGTGGGTGTGTGTGTGTGTCGTTGTATAAAAGTGTTAAGTTCGAATCCATTCTCCTCTTAGAGATTTAACTATTTTATTTGTACGTCTACTAACAGGTGGCCCACTTATCAGTCCGCATAGGGACACAAATGACATAAAAAAATATAGAGGGGTCATTTAAAAAATCAACATCATTGGTGGACAAATTAAGTCAAATTTACTAAAATTCCATTAAATTGGACTAAAATGCTCTCGAGATATAAGTTGTGGGACTAGTATTGCTCATTTTTCAATATGTGGGACTAAAACACTCTCGCGGTGCAAGATGTGGGACTAAAGGTGTATATACCTCTTAATTATTTTACAGCCTCAATTGCTAGGCCGGAGGACCAATTAATGCTCCTAGTTTTGCTCAATTACTCCTCTAATTGACCGTAAAATATGAACTACCACATCGTGTAATGCTCCTGGCTGATCATGTTGTTAAAACGGGAGTGCATCTATTAGCTTGCATGTTTTCCATTAGATGCGGTGTCCACGAGAATTTCCTGGATTTTAGGATTACTACTGTATGCAATAACTAGCTATAAAGCGAGTAGGTGAAGTTAATTCTCCGAACTAGTACTACTCCGGCCTAATAATACTGAACACAGGGAGTACCTCAAGTGTAGTTATATGGATGATTAGTTGATGTGACTCTCGGCCATGAATTCCTGACCATATAGTCGTATGTTCTACCATCTTTTTTACTACTACTACTACTAGTAGTACATGGACGCTAGCAAAATTCAAAATCACAATCGAGTGGCAAAATCACACACACCTTGCATTTGCTGCCTAACCGTTTCAAAAACTTTGAGCCAAAATCTCCCACCTAGGGAGTAGCATTTTTATATTATTATTATTATCAGATGGGCGCTTGTCAAATTCAAAATCTCAATCGAGCGGCAAAACCACACACCTACTTTCAAGCATTTCCCGCCCCTCCGTTTCAAAAACTTTGAGGCAAAATCTCCCACTAGGGTTGTACCATTTTTGTATTATTATCAGATGGGCGCTTGTCAAATTCAAAATCTCAATCAAGCGCCTAAACCATACACTGACTTTGAAGCATTTTCCGCCCCTCAGTTTCAGAAACTTTGAGGCAAAATATCCCACGGGGGCTATACCTTTTTTATATTATTATTAGATGGACGGTCGCCAAATTCAATATCTCAATCAAGCGGCAAAATAACACACCGATCTTGAAGCATTTCCCGCCCCTCAGTTTCAAAAACTTTTGACTTCAAAATTCCGATTCTACCCATTGTTCTGACGCCCTATGGGCAAGCTAAAGTCGGTAGCTTGGGGGCACGATCTTAATTTATATTTATGTTCACCTCCTTAGTCCGGATTCGCCCAAATTTTCCCGCTGGTCCTTCCAAAAATCCCAGCCCCTTCTGTCCCACGCCCTCACCTCCACGACCACGACGCGCACCGGCCGGCGGAAATTCCACGGTGGCCGGACCCGCTTGAGCGGCGGTCTCGTGCACCGCCACGGAGCCGCTTCACCGATGCTCACCCACCGGATCTGGTTCATCGAGTCTCTCTGCCATTGCACCGGAGCTGTAGTGTCGTTCACCACGCCGATGGCGTCATCGACCGTCCAAGCTCTGCTTCCCGGCCGCCGAAAGCTACCCAACCGTACCGGATCCGCTTCACCGGTGTACACCGGACGTGATCTAGTTCCGGGAGTTCCATGTCCACCGCTCTAGACCAGCTGCTCTACCGTCGCTGTTCACTGCACTGTCCTTAGTGATGCTCTCGTCCACCACGCTCAAGCCAGCATCGACCTCCCAAGATCTGCTTCCCCGACGCCAACAGCCACCGCAACCGCAGCACCCTCGGTGACCTGGAGGTCACCCGCACGGTATCGACGATGCTTAGACGCCTCTCCGACCAAGGTTAACCAAATATGCAACCCGTTTTTGTATTGTCAACAGTATAGCAGGTTCAAGCATGTCGCAGTGAACTGCATTTTTGTCATCGTGCTCGTACAAACAAGTCAGTGGGCATGCATGTTCTTCGTGCTAGTACATACAAGGTCATTAGACATGTTGGTTTGCATGCATTGCTCTACAAATTTCAAGTCATGGACATGTCTGTTATTTTGTCATACACATGTTCTTAGCTACTCCATACAATAGTAATTGCCTGCTACCGTGAAATTCTTGCAAAATCTGAAGTCAGCGAAAAATAGTAGTGTGGATTCCCTGCTCTACAGTTGCTGAATCTATCTGTTTTGTCCTGAGATCAGTTTCTGCTATTATTTCCTCCTTGGCATCATTCTGCTATACTGTAGTAGCCGTTTAAACTCTTCGTACTAATTCTATTATAATTTTGGTGTTGCCATCTGCCTCTTCAAAAGCTGCATCACTAACTATTTCCTTTTTCTTGCATATAGCTCAAAATGGAACAATGAACATGTTTGTTTGCATAGCCTATTCTACAGGTTCACAAGGGATGCAATTAATTCCTTATTTGGTGCTTGTTCGTCCTAACAACAGCATAACTGTCCTCTACTATGTAGTTCACTCATGGTTTGCATTCCTACTCTAGACGTTCTCTCATGATGCCATTATAATTTCTATCTGGTTGATTCTTAGCAATGACAGCAACTACCTGCCATTGTCTAGCTCACCACAAATTCTTAGTCACCCAACGACTATGCATTCCAAAAGATGCCAATCCTTCCATATATATTTGCTGAAATGACCTCGCTTGTTTATATTTGCTGAAATTCTAAGAAACACTTTGTTTGATTGCTCATTTCATTCTAGGAACACTTGTCTAATGCTTGTTTGTCCTACTCTACAGGTTCAAGAGCGACGCCATTATATCTTGCATCTAGTTCTGGGTCTCGTTCGTCCTAAGTCACGACATAACTATCCTCTACAATATATAGTTCATTCGTGGTTTGCATTCCTACTCTACAAGTTCTCGTATGATGCGGTTAAAATTTCTATCTGGTTCATTCTTTGCTATAATAGTAACTGCATGCCATTTCGTGTCTCAGCGCAAATTCCGAGTCACCCGACGTCTCTTGCATTTTAGGGTATAGAACTGCTTCCATATATTTTTCTTGAAATGACCTGGCTAGTTTATTTTTGCTGAAATTCTAAGCCACACACACATTTTTTGATTGCTCGTTTCACGGTAGGCACACTTGTTTAATGCATTCTTGCTTGTCCTGTTTGTTTGATGTGTTGGTCAATAATTGAACCATTGACCAGTTGTAAACTCCAGATCATAGCTCCTGTCATATCAGTCAAATGAGTAGTTTGTCTTGTTTGATGTAGTAACTTGTTATTACTTAGTTTCAGGGTGAAATTATTGCTATTGCCACCAAAGAGAGGGCTGCAAGATCATGTCTCCTCCAATATAGCTGTCACACTCAAAGGAAGATGCAGGTGATCAATTGAGGACTCTGCTATCAACTTGATTGTCAACTAAAATGCTGATTTTTCTTTCCCTTGATTTGATAATATGTAATAATTTTAAGAAGTTTGCAGCTGATGTAATATCTAGATAACTCGCGTAGGACATGTATGCATTTAGTTGATATCGTCCACATATGCGTTTATCGTTACGGTAATTATGCCAAGTAGGTCAATTAGGCAACAGTACCGTGCTTTGTTATTGGCACGTCGTGTATTCGGCCGATGATGAACAGTAAAAAATTCTGGATTATATAAACGTTTATGATATTGTTATGGGCTTCAGAAAAGGCCGAAACTATAAAAGGCCATACATATAATGGGCTGACCTACAAGTTGTAACTGGACGTAACAATAACAGGCAGTAAGAGTAACAGGTCATAACTGTAACAGGCCATAACAGTAACATGCCTTAATAGTAGCAGGCCGTAACAGAAATAGCTCATCGCTATAACAGACAAGAAACCGTGAAATCCTAGAACAGTAACATGCCAAAATAGTAGCGGGCCGCAATAGTGAAAGGCCAGAATAATGACAAGCCAGAATAGTAACGGCCCGAGAAATTTCTAGGCTAGGGCAGTAACAGGCTAACACATTTACCAGACTAGAACATTAAATGGCCGCTTGTGGGCCTGAACAGGTAAAGCCTGGAACAGTAAAAGGTCAGGACAGTAACATGCCTGAACAGTAACGGGCCATCTCAGACAAGGGCCGTCAGTAGGCCGCCTACAATGGCTGCAATAAACAGTGATGGGCCGGCCGCAGGCCTTAAATGTACAAGAGCGACTTGGCGCACGCTGCTAATGGGCCGCAGAGTGTTGGACCGTCATGGCACTTCTTTAGGTCGAAACAGTATTGGGCCTGAAAGTTCACAGGCCGCTGCTGGCTACAACTTTGGGCCCATTTCAAACAGTACAGGACAAAACAATAGCGGGCCATCTTCTTATTGGGCTCCCTTAATGGGCCAGTCCAGTTAGAATTTAGCAGGCCTTGGCTGGGCCTGGCTTCTGCCACGGTTTCTATGGCTGTTAATGGCGGTAACTGACCGCTAACAGTGGTTGCCACGTGGCAGTTTGCATGACGTTAGCAGTCAACGCGGTTGGCGAACAGATCTATGATGGAACAAGTTTTCGTGCCTAAAGGTTGTGATCCGCCACGGTCAGGAAAAAAACCATGGTAGATTCTTTTGTGATGGGGTTTTTACCATGATGGCCATCCGTCGTAGAAGACTTTTTAGCCACGAAAAACAGGCCTTCAACCACGAAAATCATCCGTTGTAAAAGCCAACTTTTCTTGTAGTGGCAGCCTTGGCGAGGACTCGGATGTCCTCCTCGTTGAGTCTCGTGAACTCATTGCTTGCTTGCAAGATGTTAGCAATAACATAGAACAAATAGCGAATTGCAAGATGTTGAATATTCTTCCCCTTGTTCACTCTACTAGTGAAGCTCATTCTATTATAGTATTGATCGTGGAAGGAATTAAGCCAGTAAAGGATGAGCATAGAGCATTAACATCATTGTTTGGCAAATTAAAACATGCACACCATTCATCTAATGTTAATGTGTAGTTGTTGTTCATCAGACGGAAAGAAATGTCATCCTCTCCTTGCCACAGTTTAACAGCACTTTGCAATGAACTTAGAAATTCAATGGTTAAACGGTGATAAGTAGGTACATCATTGTACACAAAGTGTTACAGGCCAGCTCTATTGCAAAGTAAATTGAAGTCATTAGAAATACCGAGTTGGTTCAATATAAGGGGGCAAGCCCACTTAGTGTCCTTCACTTCACGGTTCTTGATCATGTTGAAGCGTTCGCGATGAGCCTGATCCCTAAACCGTATCCCCATGCATTCCTGGGTGATTGCCCGAGAAGCGCTAGCGGTGGCACAAGCACGTGTTTGGCTCCTTGTTTCCATCTTCTAAAACATTGAACAAATGCAAAAATAAAACCTTTTGATCCAACAACAGTAAGTATAATATGTTCCTCATCTAAGCACACTAAAGAACCTCCTCAAGATAATAATCTAGGTAAGAAAATCATGGCAATAAGTTCATAGTAGGTCTCACCCTAGATTGATAATGACAATAGATCGAAGATGAATTTGCAAAAAGTAATTGGAGGATCGGAGGAGAAACATACCGTAGATCACTTGTGTGCGAGGAAATCGAACGAAATTGAGTAGGGATGAAGATCCCTTGCAGTTTTGAGAGAGTTTGGAGGTAGAAGAAAGAAAAAAGATTAAAGTTTTGGAGTTGGGAGTACCTTCACGTGCGATTTTGTGGTAGGACGCAACTATACGGGTGGAATATGCGTTCCGTCCGTATAGTTGGTATTCTATCAAAATATTAGGTCTTCCTCCTGGAGGCGCAGCTATACGACCGCAACTATACGGGCTGAACAAAATGTTCCGGCCGTATAGTTGGTCATTAAACTGTCTGTCCCCGCGGATTTTTTTTTGCAGAAGGCCTAGATATCTATACGACCGGAACTATATGCCCGGAATTTTTATTCCCGCCGTATAGTTAGTCATTAAACTCTCAGTACATATGAATAGAATTTGTACGGAGGCATTAATATCTATACAACCGGAACTATACGGCCGGAATTTTTATTCCCGCCGTATAGTTGGTCGTTAAACTCTCAGTATATAAGAAAAGAAATTGTACGGAGGAATTGATATCTATACAGCCGGAATTTTTTATTCCTGCCGTATAGTTGGTCGTTAAACTCTCAGTACATATTGCAAAAAAAATCGATGGCAAAGATAACTATACGACCGGAACTATACGGCCAATTTTTTATTCCCGCCTTATAATTGGTCGTTAAACCGTCTGTGTCCATCAAAAAATTATGTTTCTTCGTAAACTATTTCTTTTCCTGTAACTTAGCGATACACCTTGTTTTTGACAGAAAAATATTGTCGACCAACAATAGCATGAATAATGCAGAAATTCAAGCACTACCAAATTTCTTCTCTTCAAATGGAGTTTTCTAGCACTCTTTATTGAACATGAACTTAAATTAAAATTGAGAAATTAACTCAATCCTTAATTTAACATGGGTTGCCTCCCATGGAGCGCTCTTTTATGGCCAATAGCTTGAACTTGATGATACTTACTTGGGCCAGATGAGTGGAACACCCACTCCAAAGTAATTGTCCTTCCAAGTGCTGGCCTCCTTCTCTTCATGTTTGGCTTTCCTCTTTCTGGGGAAATGAATAACAAAAGGATCCCGTGAAGGCAATTGCAACTTCATGTTCCCTTCATGAAGGTTAATTAAAGCCTTTATAGTTCTTAAGAAAGGACGGCCTAGTATTATAGGAGCAACAGTATCTTCAGGCATGTCAACAATAACGAAATCAATGAGAGCAGGACAGCCTTTGATGTAAACTAAAGTGTTCTCCTTAATCCCTATAGCTTGTTTGTAGGTAGAATCTGCTAGATGCAATTTTAATTCAGTAATTTCAAAGGAGCCAAGATTTAACTTTTTAAAAAGACTCTTTGGAACTATTAAGACGCTTGCACCTAGATCACAAAGTGCAGCTATCTCATTAGTTCCAATCTTTATCTTAATAGTAGGCTCAAATATGCCATCTATTTTAACAGGTAACTTTTCAGTGATTTTCTTGTATTCCTCTTAAAGCTCGCGTACATTAATTGCTACTTGATCAACAAAGTGTTGATACATGGCTTCATCATTACCTTCACTTACCGGAATTTTGACGTTGATCCTTTTTACGAGATCTTTGATGGTGTAGCTTGGTGAAGGGGCATTACTATAATCAAGTTCTTCAGGCTCCTCCCTTTGGATTATCATCATTTTGAGTTCTTCAACAGGATTGGGCTCAGCTTTACCTGCAAATTTAGCTAGAATGAGAGTTTCACTCTCGGTTAACTTACCTAGTTGTGCCTCAACGATCCTTGTTCTTTCTTGCAGGGCCTGCAAATCATTTATCAAACTAACAGCTTGGTTAGATAATTTACCAAGCATAGCATCATGGTTCTTCGTAATTTTGACTAGAATATTATTTTGTTCATTTTGCGAGTCTATAAAAGACTTAAGCGTTTCTTTTAGACTACCATTACTAGTTCCCATATTATTATTACAGTTATTTGTAGGACAAGCATAATGTTTCTGAAAATTAGGATTGTAACTCTTTTTCCAAGCAGGATTATAATCATTACGAGTTACGAAGTCTATTTCTTTTATATTTGTTTCGGGGGTGGCTCTTACCTGAGTTTTCCTTACCTTTTACGGCTAGTATGAGCTCATCCAACTTAGCATTGAGATCTTCGTTCTCTTGTGGTGAGACAGAGTTCACCTTCTTCGTGTTTGATCTTTCAACATGCCATTGGGCATGGTTGTCTTGCATATTGTCTAGCAACTGCTTTGCTTCGGTAATATGTGTACCCATGAATGTTCCTCCAGCTGCAGTATCAAGCATGGACTTAGACACGGGATTAAGAGCATTGTAAAATAAATGGAGGATTAACCAATCTTCCATCCCATGACTAGGACAGTTTCTTAGGCATTCTTTCATCCTCTCCTATGCAAGCGCTAGTGGCCCACGCTCTTCCTATCTAAAACTAGTAATATTAGATCGAAGTTGCATAGTATTTGCAGGTGGGAAAAATTTAGTCATAAATAAAGAAGTACATCCCACCCATGATGTAATAGTATTTTTAGGCAAATATAGCAACCATTCTTTAGCTCTTCCTCTTAGAGAGAAAGGAAATAGATGTAATTTGACCGCATCAGGGTCAATATCTTTTATATGCATCATATCACATATTTCAGTGAAAGTATTTAAGTGCATACCTGCGTCTTCAACAATAGAGCCTCCAAATTGATTCTGTTGAACCAAACTTAAATAATGGGCCTTAATTTCATAGTCATCAGCAGCAATTGCTGGCTGAGTAATAGGAGTACGGAAATAATCATTATTGGGAGTAGCAAACTCCCCAAGCTTCTTTTCAGCCATACTTCCTATGTTTTGGGGTTTTCTTGGATTAAAAATTATAATAGTAAAAAAAAGAATTTAAAGACTAACTAATTTTTTTGGTTTATCAAATAAAGACTAAAAGCAAACTAACAAAATTAAAAACAAGAATTAAAACCAGCAAGGTTCCTAATAACATCACCAGATATTGCTTCCCCGGCAACGACGCCAGAAAAAGGGTTGATACCTTCGATCCGGATTACGGATGTAGTATAGCTCTTTTTCCCTAGTAGACCTAGGTTATCGAATCCACGGGAAGCGAATGTGTAGTGAAGTTACTTCAACGGACCTTCGGGAGTTTTAGAATTCCTTTTTTTCACCGGACCAGTAGCTTGCATATTTTTGTTGTTGTCGATGATGGAGAGAGAGGGCCTAGGGTGTTCGGTTTCACCTGTAGCTGTGCAAAAACATCTGATGGAAATAAAAGATAGAAATAAAGTACGCGTGTACTTGTTAGAGCAAGATAAATTATATGTGGGTAGTGCATCCATAATTTCTATTGCCTCCGCAACTGCTTATAGCAATAACCTACTAGTCTCATCCATAGAAGAAAGAGAACTAATAATATGCATAGTGATGTCATCGTTAATCCCAAGCAAATCCCTCACATACAGTCGTACTACCCCTTCTGTCACTAGGGTTCCCAACCTGCAGATTAGTCATCACTCATACTCCCTATACCTGGCTCAACCCTCGGGGTCTTGGGTACCTAACAAGTCCTTAGATTGAGGCAAGAGAGGATACAATAACCATCATGTCATACAAACTAATACACGATCCCATCTATGATAAATCACATGCACAATTGCTACATGGCTAGGCCGAAGCCCTTAGCCTAAGGAGAATTACTCACACATAGAGATGAGATCAACAATTACAAACATTGTAATGAAAATCATAAGATTGATAGCAATAGTCTTACAATGTCGCCAATCGGAGAAGAGATCTACTATTACAAGTGGTGAAAGGTGGCTATGGAGGAGGGTTTGGAGATCTAGAGGCGGCTTTCTGGTGAGGTATGGCTTCTGGGGCACAGGGTCTTTTGTTTTCCCATCGCCCGAGGCTTCTTTATATAGGGGTCCCTTCACGAAAGTTGTTCTATTTGACCTAACGGAGGCGACGCCAACTATACGACCGGAGCTATATGGTCAGAAATTTTGCTCCGGCCATATAGTTGGTCGTTACGGCGTCTGCCTTCATTGGATGGCTCCTGGTTTCTTCTGGTCGAAGGAAATATCATATCTTTGAATTTAATGTAGTGATTCCCTCCTTTAAACGACATTATCTGTGCAGGAAAAATAAAAGAACAAAGGATTGCATACCCCTCTAAATATTAACATTAGTGGCAGGGTTTAGAGAGATATTTCATCAAAAATATGATTAATATCCAGTTTAAATGTGGACGTAGATGGCTATATTTCAGATCCATCAGTTATCCCAAAGCAACAATTGGGTATTCCTCCATAACACCGAAGACAAAAGAGTTTGTCACTTTGAACGTCAAGTTTCTTGAGAACAAATTTTTCGCAAAAGTTAAGTGGGAGGACAATAGAACTTTGATTAGGTTGACGAACCTAAGCAACATATGCTAAGTAGCGCAGTGCCGGGAAGTGTCTTGCAGGCGGCCACAATGCTCATGGCTCTCATGATTACAAATGTTGTAATCTCGGAGAGTAGAGTTCCTATTGAACCATATGGGTCGGGTAAGAATCAAATAGTGAGATTTGATAAACAAGTCGTTATTGTTTGGACAATCATGAACCGACTGCATGCAAAGAAGCGATGATGGGCTCTGACTCCATAAAATGACTAGAAGTCATAAAAATCCGTGATAGTCTCCATACACGAGTAATCAAGTTTTTGAACTTGGAAGACCTTCCGAAAAGGCATGAAGCCTATAGGTCGTATTTGGATCTATAAAAGGGATGCACATGGATGTTTCACATCTATGAATTAGTCAACATTTCGGAAAAGAGTTTGCGACAATGTTCAAGGAGTTGACTGCGACAAGATTTGATCTTTTGTAGCGATATCTATTCTGGATGGATTACTGTAGAAACCACTACATATGTCAATTTTGATATATGGTAGTTGAATAAACAAAAAAAGATTCTTCTAATAGAATGGTTACCTAGGATGTGTATATGACACAGTCCAAAGGGTTTTGTTAAATCAAAGGATGCTAAAACGGCGTGCAAACTTCAATGGTTGAAGCTCGCATAGCGGAGTTGGAATCTTCACCGTGATGAAACTGTTAAACGAGTTTAATTTCATCGGAGACGATGGAGATGCTTGCATTTGCAAGAAATTAAGTGGGAGCGCTGAGACATATTTCTAATACATTATGTATAAGACATGGTGTTGATTGGAAATGATGTATCTTTTATTGACACAAGTTAAGAATTTCATTAAAATTGGATTTTGATGAAATACTTGGGCAAAACCGGAATATTTGGCATCAATGTCTATATGGATAGATTAAGTCGCTAATATGGTTATGTCAAACATACATATATGAGATATTGAATAAGTTCAATATGGAAACGATAAGAAAGGTTCTTGCCGCACGGAAAAGGTTAAATCAAGATTCAAGAGTATTGACACTTGGTGAATGAAACGAGATTCAAGTGTTTCTTGACACTTGATGAGTTAAATCACATGAATATTCTGATCAATAATATATATTGTGATATGTACATATCCAGATATGTCGTATGCTCTATATGTTATGAGCATATACTAGAATGACTCACAAGATGATCATTGGACGATAGTAAGGATATTCTTATGATCTTTGGAAGAACTAAGAATATGTTATGTATAGGTGACAAATAGTTACAAATAGGTCATTGTAAAGAGTTATATTTATACTAATTTGTCAGAAGATACACATTAAATTTATCTCAATTTAAACTATGGATGGCACAATGTAATGGAAAGGATGTTCCATGATGGATTTGAATGAGTTCTAAAGTTGATACACTGTGATGGATACTACAACAAAAGGCTAAATATATGACTGCTATAGTAGCAGCAAAGGAGGGCACTTGTGTTAAGTAGTTTGTTATCAAACTAGGTGTGGTTCAAAGTGGGCTAATACTATGAAGATATATTGTATGACAATAATATCAACATATTTTAACCCAAATGACCTAAGGTCTCACCAAAGGACCAAATTTATACAATGCCATCTCATTTGAGAATGAGTGATGCGTAGAGACGCAAAGACATACAAATACACACGAACCTGAAAGTGTCAGATACAGAGATTATGTTTACCACTAGAAAATGCGTATATGCAACACCAGAGAGCCATAGGTGTTGAATGCGCAAGTTTACAAACTAGATTATTGACTCTAGTGCAAGTGGGAGACTAAAGGGAATATGCCCGAGAGGCAATAATAAAGTTGTTATTATCTTATTCCATGTTTATGATGAAAGTTTATTTTACATGCTATATTGTATTAATATGAAAACCTTAATACATGTGTGTTTAATAAACAAATAGAAAGTTCCTAGTTATGCCTCTCCATAAACTATCTCGTTGATTAACAAGATGATCAAGGTTTCCTGATCATGGACATTGGATGTTGTTAATAATAAGGTCATAGCATTGGTGAATGATGTGATGAACATTCATCCGAAGTATAGCATTACGATCAAAGTCATTATGTTTATATTGCTATAGCATCATACAAAGTAATCTTTATCCTTAGACCATGAGATCATGTTAATTGCTAACACCGAAAGAATACCTTGATAACATCAAACGTCACACTGTAACAGGGTGACTATAAATATGGGTTTGGGTATTCCGAAGGTGTTATGTTGAGGCTCATGGATCAAGAGTGGAATTTGTCAATCCTGATGATGGATAGATATACTCTGGGCCCTCTCGGTGATACATTAAGATGGCTTGCAAGCAAGTGATGTGATCGCTAGGATGTTATATCACGGGAACGAGAAAAGAGTGCATGTCGGTAACGAGATCAAACTAAGTATTGAGATACTGATGATCGAATCTCGGACATGTAATATATCGCAAGACAAAGGCATTTAGTTACTATCATTAAAGGTTCTCTCGATCACAAAAGTCATCGTTGAATGTGTGGGAGTCAGTATGGATCTCCAGGTCCCGCTTCTGATTATTGATCTGAGAGGGGTCTCAATCATGTCTGCATCCATACGGTGACACAATGAAGGGTTGCCAAACACCATTTGGAGGAAATACGTTCTAGACGAAAGAATTGCAAAGCCCTGGAATTATTTCAATGGACATCGGAATTGTTTCGGGTGAAATTGCAAAAACTGGTTCTGCATGTGATATTGAAATGTTGCAGGGGGTTATGTGAATGTTTGTTAATTAAAAAAATTCTGAATAAAATTAATAAAAGATTTTTATTAAATGAGAGAGCATTAAATTTGGAGAAATTCAATGCATTTAAAGTGGAGACTTTAATAGAGAATGTGAAGGGGCATATTTATGTGGAGGGTTACCACCACATGAATGAGGGAGGTGAAGGGGCACCCCCTCCTCCTCTAAAAGGCCTCCCTCTCACTCCTATCACTCGCACCTCCTCGTGAAGGATCTCTCTCCCCCTCTAGAATTATTCCTCCATGGTCTCAGATTAGCGAGATACATGTTTCCGGTGGCATTTCGTCTGGAAGGAGTTGCTTCTTCCGCTGCATCACTAGAGCGAGGAGGTGGAGGTTGTTCGGTGGACTGAACGTGTGTGCGAGGATGGATGCGCTGCTGATTTGCGGCGCTAGAACTTCCACACGATCTTGAGATCGGCAAGCGTTCGACTACATCATCCACGAGTTCCATCTCGTTAACAAAGCTTTGTTGTTCTTCGAGGGTATGTTCTCTATGGATGTATATCCACCCGTTGATTGTATCTAATAGATAGATCTTGGCATATAATAGTTCCCATCATAGGAAATTATTTGTTTTCTATGCTATGAACCCAACAGGCCTAGCTTGCCCGTGGCGGCCTGGCCAGCCTACGCGGCAGCCACCTCCCCATGCGCCCTTATGGGCTGGGTTGAGTAGGCCCGTAGCAGTAGCCAGTTGCAGCCGCTCGCCCCGCGTGGCATGTATTACCTGCCACCCACGTGGGTGTGGGCTGGTCAAACCAATCCTTTTTTCTTTTGCTGGTTTTCTGCCTTTTCATGTGGCTTTCTACTAGGCCAATTTCCTCCAGGATTTTGGCCTAATGAGAAAGTCACTTTATAAATTTTAATTTAAATATTTAGTTATTATAATTTAATTCATACTTAACATATAATAAATGCATATTACAAATTGCCATTTATCTGAAACTCCTTTCGGCCTTTTCCTTTCCTTCTTTCTCCGAACACCTTCGGATCTCTCCGGAATGGTTCCGGTTTCTCTCTCTTCTGTGATTCCATCTCTAAGGAAGATCTCCAAGTGTCATATCACCCTTAAGCGTGTTTCCCTATGGTTCGGGAATGATATAGACATGATCTATATCAATGATCAACAACGGGACCGGGATGCCCATGTCGACCCCTATGCACTCCACGAATCACCATCATGTCCAATTCCCTTGTTACACGATACAAAACTTGTCCCAGATCTGATCATCGGTATACCATACCTTGTTCAATATCATTTCCAACAAGTACTATTTTACGCGTTCCCATGAAATTCCATCCCCATGACCTAGTCATGTGTTGCGCAACATGGATGTAGTTCACCGAGTGGGCCCAGTTGTATCTCCCCATCACACAGAGAAAAAAATCCCGAGCTTGAAGCATATTGCCTCTACATGCTCCTTCGGATAACCCAACATGCACCTTTATGATCACCCATTTACATGTGATGGTTGGTACAGTCAAAGCAACCTTCGGTAACAGTGATTGATAAGATCTCACCGTCTAACAATTAGGACAATCTATTTCTAAAAATTGCAACATGAACTAAGTGACATGATCATGTTGCAACACTCATTGGTGGGAAGTGTCCATCTCATCATTCCTGATGATATGAGTTCATTGTCAGTGACTTTTGTTTAGCCCATGATCAAGAAACCTTGATCATTGTCTACCCAATGAACTAGTTGAATAGAGTCTACTAGGGACCTGGGTTTGTTTGTATACCACACCTGTATCAATGTTTCCGCTTGATATAGTTATAGCATGATATAAACTATTATGAACTAATGAGATATGACAATAAAACCCTTTTATTATTTACCTCTAGGGCATATCTCCTTCAGTTATTATGGACATGCCTGAAGATCCCATAGCACCTATAATTTTAGGTAGGCCATTCCTAAGAACTATCAAAACTTTAATTAATTTACACGAGGGGAATGTGAGAATAGGGCTACCATCTAGAGATCCTTTTATAGTCCACTTCCCTAGGAAGAAGAAGGCCAAGCCTAATGATGATGATGGTATAATTACTTTGAAAACCAATTACTTTGGAGTGGGCATTCCACTCATTAAATCAAAATGAATGCCATCGGGGTCAATCTAATTGACCTTAACTAGAAGCGCTTCATGGGAGGCAACCCATGTGAAATAAAGTGTTTACTTTTGTGTTAGTTTTATTTTTTTGTTTTTATTTTATTTTTTGTTTCTAATAAAGAGTGTTCAAGAAGACCTTTGGAGAGAACGGAATAAATAAAGTAATCCTTGATCTCTTATTTTACTAACACATGGTCTAAGAAGTATTGCTGATTTTTATGTAGTATATTTTCTATTATTTTGTCCTTTGGTAAGATGTGAAAAGATGCACAGAGCTACTAATCAAATTCTTTGAGTTTTGCAGCTCGCTGGCCGTTTAACGACCAGTGGTACGACCGAAAGGGACCATACCGTGGGTCCGTGTCACCTCAAGGCATTGGAAGATAGAAATTCTAATTTTTGCCGCGGGAAATAGTGCTCGTAACGACCACCAGTATGGTCGGATGTGCCCATACCGTGCTCCCATACCGCGTGCCCGTACCGTACCCTCGAGCAAACCATCAGATTTCAAGCAAAGGTACTGAATGAATAACGGCCAGTCGTACGGGCGTGCGCGACCATACCACGCGCCCGTACTAAGTGCATCATCAGAAGGGAGTCTTCACCCCCAAGGTATGTCACCCGGTATGGGCGGGCTCCGGCTATACAACCCGCTCGTACCACGCACGCGGCCGTCATACACTAGAAGAAAAGTTGGCTTTTACAATGGACGATTTTCGTGGTTGAAGTGTCACATCCCAAAATTTTCCAAATTTTGAAATATGAAAAAATCAAACAAACAAAATAAATAAATGATGAAATTTAGGGGGGAAAAGAAACCGTTGAACCTCTAAAGAGAATATCAAAATCTTCCATAAATAAAATGAATTTTGATTAAGGAACTAACAAAGAAGTTTTCAAAAATTCAATTTCATTTATGCATAGAATAAATCATCATCATAGAACATTTGCATTTAGAACCTTGGAAAAGAATAAAACCCAACAACTAAACCCTAATAAGTATTTATTCACACCAAGTTCATCTTTAAGTCTTTGAATAATATCCATATTGAATATGTGTAAAAGTGTTTCGAAAAGATCCATAATGATAAATAATAAATATACACAACTATAGAAATTGAATTGATTCTATTTGGAGCTCTAGAGTAAACAAGATAAATAAAAATACAATAAAAGCCATATATGCGTATGTGCATGCTCTAGAATTAATTTATTTATGTTCATATAAAAATAATGCTAATATGCTCTATTTTAGATAAGCTATCAAGTGGTATTATAATCCAAAATTTCTGAAAGAAATTAAATTAAACTGGAATCAAATCAAATAATAGAAAGATAAATAAAATATTAGAGAGGAAAGAGAATACGCGCTGAACCAAGTAAGCTCTACCACATGATGGTCTTTTTTTCCTCTCTCCATTTTTGTTTTTCCTTTATGAAATATTATTTTCCCTTGGGCCTATTTCTCCTTTGGCCCATTTGGCCGAAAGGACCTGCACACGCGACGGAATTGAGCGTGAGCTCGCATCT
Source organism: Avena sativa (assembly GCA_916181665.1). NCBI lineage: Eukaryota > Viridiplantae > Streptophyta > Magnoliopsida > Poales > Poaceae > Avena > Avena sativa. Next base: position 428,678,350 of record OV702290.1, read on the forward strand.
TCCTAGTAGATGTCTCCAATTGACTTAAACACGTAAATTACTCCTAGCATAACCGCGGATCGATTCTGGGAATTGAGACCCCACATCAATGCAATTTAAAACACCTGTTCATGACGGTAATGAATGAAGACATAAATTGCCGGACCATCTCCACGACGCCCGATGCTTGCCTTCCTCCTTTCTCTCTCTATGTAAGAAACTGCCCATATACTTCTCGCTCCCGTCAATCTCTCCACCCTCTTCATGCACCAATATTGCAGCATCACTGGGATTTCGTCGTCGAAGTTCCATCGACTGTGGCGATACAGTCTTCGATTTCGTCGGGTATAGAGGTTAACTCCTGGTTCTTCCTATTTTCTTCGCCACTAGATAGTGCGCACCAATTTTACTCAATAGATCATCCAATTGTGCAGCCGGCGACCCACTGCGACGACGACCGAGGTAACCTCCACTCAGTACCTAGGACACCGCCTCTGGGAACACCGTCAAGGATTGTCGAGGCTCTCGTCGTCTTACCGTGACCAGACTCCACGTCCTCAACTTTATTTATTAGGGTGATCGTTCAGTCGGCGACACCCTCTCTGACGTCTCCGTCATCTCCGGTACCTGCACCGCCGCCCTAGACATCACCGCTCGATGCCCGACGCCACTCCAGTCGTGGATAACAACTGCTGTAAGAGAGGAACCAGCACTCCATCTACTACTTCCTGGAGGCCATGATCTCACCAACATCATCGTCTTCACTACAACGAGTCATGCCTCCATATCGTCCTCAACTTCTGTGACATTCGTGCTTTCGCTGGTGAGCCATATTTCCTTTCTCCGTTCTTAGCCGACTATTTCTATCAAATGCCAATATATTTCAACTACGTTTAATTTAGTGGCGAAGCCAGAAACCAAGCAAACGCGGCGCTAGCTTATGTCACGTGAAAGTCTGAAAATCAAATACTCCATATAGGCACGTTGCTTCAGACACAAGAGAGAAAAAAAAGTCTAGAACTGTCGGGACATAATAAGATATATCTCCACTCTATGTTCTTTGACACATGAATTCATGAACCATATACTGAGACATTGATCTGCTACTAATAGTTCTTGAGCATGCCCACACACAATCGATATGGCTTCGTGTGCCTTTGACACCAAATGATTTCCTACTGTTTTTCTTTGTTAGCAACAAGATTTTAATCCAAAGCATTCTCTTTGCGCCAGGAATAAAAATACAGTCTGCCACACAGATACGTGCTAATCTACGGCGCTTGTTAATCTCTCAAATTCAATATCTTTTGACATCTTAGTCTGAATTAAACCAACTTTATGTCCCTGGATTCAGAAATAATAGTTAGAATAGAATGGAACAATAATTTTGTAATTTTTCTTCTGTTTAAATCAAAGTTTAGGCAGAACCCAAATTGGAGTATTTTAACTACAGAAAATGATCTAAAAAAATATTTTTGAGGGAAACCTTTTGCAAATGGTTAAATATTGAACCCTCGGACCAGAAACATTAACAAAATAAAATTGAACATATATTTTGATGGCAGTAGCAAATATCACGTTGAATAAAAGCTTTTCTAGAAAAAGAAAAATACTCTAAATAACCTAATTACACTAAAATGGTTCCAATTGGAATTCCAGCTATATAAAAGGACCAGTAGGTGTTTAGTGTTCAAAACCTTGTTTGAACAACTTTTTCAATAAAATAATCTTGCATGCTTGCAAGCATTTCATTGTATTCATGTGTTGTTCTGTAATGCTAGTTTTGAGAGTGCTTTTTGCTTGATTGTATTGCTGTAGACTTCGAGGAGTGTAATATTTGAAAGATCAAGGAGAGTACCTAAATATTCTACTATCAAGGCAAGTGGCACTATCATCAAGTCCTACTGTTTTCATTATACTTAGCGGATTTTTGTAGTATATGCATGATAGACTATATTATTATGCTATGCTATATCTCCTATATAGAATAGGGAATGGTAGTTTCTACTTGGTAGGTGAAACATCGTAAGATTAGAAATGCTTAGCCCTGCTATAGTTTTCAGGGTGAAATATCATATTATTATTATATGGAGTATTGGAAAATATATGTTTTCTATAACAAAACAAGTACTTAATGAAACACCTGGGTGGAAATGGGACTTGCTTGGATTATGTTGAGTGGTTACTCAGAGGCCATATCTATGGTCGGTTGGTGTATCGCACTTGTGGACGGCCACCCAGGAACAAAGAGATTGGAAACGTTCTTGTCGCGAAGCTTCCAGTGCAACCACATGGCATATGGGCTCTGCCTTGACCGACTAAGTTGCGAGAACTCATCCAGACGGACAGAGGGTGGTAGTGATGATAGGATGGAACGCATCCATGGTGGTCTGAGGGATTGCTTCTGAAAAGTCTCGTCTCGATGCATGTCGAGTCTTGTGGGGAAACTGCACCACCTCTCGAGAGGGTAAAACTAAGTACTTAGCCGTGTCCCCGGTTACAGATAACTTCTGAGCCTCAAGAAAAGTAAGCAGAATCAAGAATATCATCATTCTAATTTCTCTAAGTTAAAACTTGATGGGTGAACAAGGGTTATTGGTTCATTGATTTCTATCAATAGAACCTAGGTTCACTGATTTCTATCAGTGGTACCACTATGTTGTGATTGTAAATATTACCTGGAGGGTATCCAGTGTAACTTAGTTGATAATAAGTGTTGCAAACTATAAGTAAAAAATAGGGAAAAACTTTCTTGCTGCAAACTAGCCAAAGATCTACTTGACCAGATATGCATGTAGTAATAGGTTCCACTTTATATCCACATACTAGTGACACTTGCCGATACAATTCAAAATGTATTGACCCTGGTGGCTGTAACTTATCATGTTGCAGGATTACTTGATGATAGTGAAGTTTGACGACTAGGGATTACGAGTCTGCACCCAACATGTTTTCCTGTGGCACATGAAGATGAAGGACTCCATGCTATATAGTTATATATGTTGTCTTGTAATAAGATAGCCATATGAGCTATGTAAGTTGTAATGAACTATTTTATTCCTGGATATGCGATATAATATGACCTTTCTTTCTTGATATTACATCTTAAACTGTGGGTGCTAGCTATTCGATCCAGGGACTAGCACTATAAACACAGGGCTTCGAACCTTACCGGGTTCGGGTTATGGCAGATGGTATCAGAGCATTGTGTTGCCTGTAGGTTCGTAACCCTAGGATTTGGACAAACCGCTTAGAATAATAGGAGTTATATTTGTTCTAAGTTATTTACAATCTTGTAAATTCTTTCCTTAGTATTCCTTTTGTTTCTATATCTCTCCTTTTTCAACTTGATAACAAAGGACTTCAACTTCATCTCTAAGGACCTTCAACTTCATCATCGCAAAGGGCTTCAACTTCATCATCACTAAGGAGTTCATCTTCAACATGACCAAGGACTTCAGCTTTAACATCACAAAGGAGTTTAGCTTCAACATCGCAAAGGACTTCAGGTTCAGTTTCACCAAGTACTTCGACTTCATCATCGCTATGGACTTCAACTTCGACATCACTAAGGACTTCAAGACCACCTGCTTGGAATTGGACTTCTCAACATCGTCAACATGCTGGATCTATATATCTCCTTCACCAACAAAAGCCACAGGAAGAAGTTTTAGAAGGAATATTTGTTCTTCAAATAGTTCTAGGACTTAGGAGTTTTACTTAGTATATTGTTGATGATAGGAGCAACAAACTACTTAGGAAATGAGTTACACGCCCAACTCAAGGAGAAGGACAAGACATTCTAGGATCAAGAAGAGAAGTCAAGATCAATGCGGAAGTTCAAGTTTAGTATAAAATAAGATAAGAGAGAAATTAGGAAAGATCTTAGGACGAGAAGATTATCCATTATGGTTTTACTAGGATTATATTAGATTTTGTTTCTTATGGAACTATCTTGATTCATTTGGCTAGCATCGACAAATCTATCAAGGAAGACAAAAAAAAGACAATGGGACTTTGGGTGTTCACCAACTTAGGACTTCATACGTCATTCTTCAACTCAGTAAGAAGTAATTCATGGAGTTTCATACAAGAACTTGTAGAAAGACTTAGTCTTAGACTACACAACATTCAGAAGGACTTAAAGGAAGAGAAGAAGAATACTCAAGACCCGAAGACTAAGGAAACTCAACTTAGGAGGAACATTATAGTCATTGCCTTAGAACCTTATGACAAGATGACAAAATTTCTTCCAAGGATGCCTTCATCTCATTCCTAAGGAAGTAGCTACGGAGCAAGATGAAATAATCTCAAGTGATACCCTATAGTTGGACCACCATACTAAGTGTTTCATTTAAATAATCGACTTCTTGATCGTTTATGTGGTATGAAAATAATATTTTCTTTACCTAGGTTATGCTTGAAACTTGTTGCTTGAAGTGTTATGAATGATTGATATTGCACTCGCATATTGATTTGTGTGATCTATTGTGTATGAGTAGAATTCTTTCCCTAGGAATATTTGTCTGTTCTAATCCTAACCCAAGTAGATGACTTCTCCGAGAAACCAAAACTCCAACACCAATGATGGTGACAACAACCATGAGATGCCCAATGCAATGCGACTGTTAGCAGCACAAACAAAGTTGAATCAAGTGATAACCCAGTTTTTGGCCAACAACCACAACAACACTGACTTAGACCTAGAAATGCTAAAGTTCTTGGGAGCCCAATCCCAATTGTTGCAAAGGATGACCAATCAGCTGATCCACATGAGCAACAATCCTCCACAGAGAGGCCATGACAACAATGACTCGAAGGATGATATTGTGACAATACCCAGAGCTTGTAAAATATTATGAGACATAGGACATACTTATAAAGAGCATACTAATCAGTGCCCTTATTTTGTTGGAATCCATCTATCTAAAGAATGCTCTGAATCTTAAGTTACTTGTTTCCTATGGAAAGGAACTGATCATATCCTTGTCCAATGCCACCTCTATCTTGTAGTTCAACAGATGAAACATCAAGTCAAGAATAGAGAATTTCAATCTTCCAATAATAATCATGAAGGTAAAAATTACACCAAGAATGTTGAATCCCAATTCAAATCTCAGGATGCAACCTAGTTAATTTCCTTTTAAGGGCGGTAGTACCCTAGTTGTCCTAAAACCCAACTAATTCTTTCTAGCCTTCCCCGAATCTCGGGACAAGATTCTTTTTAAGGGTGTTAACCTGTCACATCCCAAAATTTTCCAAATTTTGAAATATGAAAAAATCAAACAAACAAAAGAAATAAATGATGAAATTTAGGGGGAAAAGAAACCGTTGAACCTCTAATGAGAATATCAAAATCTTCCATAAATAAAATGAATTTTGATTAAGGAACTAACAAACAAGTTTTCAAAAATTCAATTTCATTTATGCATAGAATAAATCATCATCATAGAACATTTGCATTTAGAACCTTGGAAAAGAATAAAACCCAACAACTAAACCCTGATAAGTATTTATTCACACCAAGTTCATCTTTAAGTCTTTGAATAAAATCCATATTGAATATGTGTAAAAGTGTTTCAAAAAGATCCATAATGATAAATAATAAATATACACAACTATAGAAATTGAATTGATTCTATTTGGAGCTCTAGAGTAAACAAGATAAATAAAAATACAATAAAAGCCATATATGCGTATGTGCATGCTCTGGAATTAATTTATTTATGTCCATATAAAAATAATGCTAATATGCTCTATTTTAGATAAGCTATCAAGTGGTATTATAATCCAAAATTTCTGAAAGAATTTAAATTAAACTGGAATCAAATCAAATAATAGAAAGATAAATAAAACATTAGAGAGGAAAGAGAATACGCGCTGAACCAAGTAAGCTCTACCACACGATGGTCTTTTTTTCCTCTCTCCATTTTTGTTTTTCCTTTATGAAATATTATTTCCCCTTGGGCCTATTTCTCCTTTGGCCCATTTGGCCGAAAGGTGCACACGCGACTGAATCTAGCGTGAGCTCGCATCTTCCTCCTCTAGACGGGAAGGTCCCATGCATGGCCGTAGCTCTTCCCCTCCCTCTCCAATCTATTCTAGTGGATGTCTCCAATTGCCTTAAACACGTAAATTACTCCTAGCATAACCGCGGATCCATTCTGGAAATTGAGACCCCACATCAATGCAATTTAAAACACCTGTTCATGACGGTAACGAATGAAGACATAAACAGTCGGACCATCTCCACGACGCCCGATGCTTGGCTTCCTCCTCTCTCTCTATGTAAGAAACTGCCCATATACTTCTCGCTCCCGTCAATCTCTCCACCCTCTTCATGCACCAATATTGCAGCATCACTGGGATTTCGTCGTCGAAGTTCCATCGACTGTGGCGATATAGTCTTCGATTTCGTCGGGTATAGAGGCTAACTCCTGGTTCTTCCTATTTTCTTCGCCACTAGATAGTGCGCACCAATTTTACTAAATAGGTCATCCAATTGTGCAGCCGGCGACCCACTGCGATGACGACCGAGGTAACCTCCACTCAATACCTAGGACACCGCCGCTGGGAACACCGTCGAGGATTGTCGAGGCTCTCGTCGTCTTACCATGACCAGACTCCACGTCCTCAACTTTATTTATTAGGGTGATCGTTCAGTCGACGACACCTTCTCTGATGTCTCCGTCATCTCCGGTACCTGCACCACCGCCCTAGACATCACCGCTTGACGCCCGACGCCACTCTAGTCGTGGATAACCACTGATGTAGGAGAGGAACCAGCACTCCATCTACTACTTCCTAGAGGCCATGATCTCACCAACATCATCGTCTTCACTACAACGAGTCACGCCGCCATATCATCCTCAACTTCTGCGACATTCGTGCTTTCGCTGGTGAGCCATATTTCCTTGCTCTATTCTTAGCCGACTATTTCTATCAAATGCCAATATATTTCCACTACGTTTAATTTAGTGGTAAAGCCAGAAATCAAGCAAACGCGGCGCTAGCTTATGTCATGTGAAAGTCTGAAAATCAAATACTCCATATAGGCACGTTGCTTCAGACACAAGAGACAAAAAAAGTCTAGAACCGTTAGGACATAATAAGATATATCTCCACTCTATGTTCTTTGACACATGAATTCATGAACCATATACCGAGACATTGATCTGCTACTAATAGTTCATGAGCACGCACACACACAATCGATAAGGCTTCGTGTGCCTTTGACACCTAGTGATTCCCTACTGTTTTTCTTTGTTAGCCACAAGATTTTAATCCAAAGCATTTTCTTTGCGCCAGGAATAAAAATACAGTCTGCCACACAGATACGTGCTAATCTACGATGTTTTGTTAATCTCTCAAATTCAATATCTTTTGACATCTTAGTCTGAATTAAACCAACTTTATGTCCCTGGATTCAGAAATAATAGTTAGAATAGAATAGAATAGAAAATTTAATTTCGTAATTTTTCTTCTGTTTAAATCAAAGTTTAGGAAGAACCCAAATTGGAGTATTTTAACTACAAAAAATGATCTAAAAATAATAATTTTGAGAGAAACCTTTTGCAAATGGTTATATATTGAACCCTCGGACCAGAAACATCAACAAAATAAGATTGAACATATATTTTGATGGCAGTAGCAAATATCACATTGAATAAAAGCTTTTCTAGTAAAAGAAAAATACTCTAAATGACCTAATTACACTAAAATGGTTCCAATTGGAATTCCAGCTATATAAAAGGACCAGTAGGTGTTTTGTGTTCAAAACCTTGTTTGAACAACTTTTTCAATAAAATAATCTTGCATGCTTGCAAGCATTTCATTGTATTCATGTGTTGTTTCGTAATGCTAGTTTTGAGAGTGCTTTTTTGATTGATTGTATTGCTGTAGACTTCGAGGAGTGTAATATTTGAAAGATCAAGGAGAGTACCTAAATATTCTACTATCAAGGAAAGTGGCACTATCATCAAGTCCTAATGTTTTCATTATACTTAGCGGATTTTTGTAGTATATGCATGATAGACTATATTATTATGCTATGCTATATCTCCTATGTAGAATAGGGAATGGTAGTTTCTACTTGGTAGGTGAAACATCGTAAGATTAGAAATCCTTAGCACTTCTATAGTTTTCGGGGTGGAATATCATATTATGATTATATGGAGTATTGGAAAATATATGTTTTCTATAACAAAACAAGTACTTAATGAAACACCTGGGTGGAAATGGGACTTGCTTGGATTATGTTGAGTGGTTACTCAGGGGCCATATCTATGGTCGGCTGGTGTGTCGCACTTGTGGACGGCCACCTAGGAACAAAGAGATTGGAGACGTTCTTGTCGCGAAGCTTCTAGTGCAACCACATGGCATATGGGCTCTGCCTTGACCGACTAAGTTGAGAGAACTCAGCCAGACGGACAGAGGGTGGTAGTGATGATAGGATGGAACGCGTCCGTGGTGGTCTGAGGGTTTGCTTCTGAAAAGTCTCATCTCGATGCATGTCGAGTCTTGTGGGGAAAGTGCACCACCTCTCGAGAGGGTAAAACTAAGTACTTAGCCGTGTCCCCTGTTACGGACAACTTCCGAGCCTCAAGATAATGAAGCAGAACCAAGAATCTCATCATTCTAATTTCTCTAAGTTAAAACTTGATGGGTGAACAACGGTTGTTGGTTCATTGATTTCTATCAATAGAACCTAGGTTCACTGATTTCTATCAGTGGTACCACTATGTTGTGATTGGAAATATTACCCGGAGGGTATCCAGTGTAACTTAGTTGATAATAAGTGTGTCAAACTATAAGTAAAAAATAGGGAAAAAGTTTCTTGCTGCAAACTAGCCAAAGCTCTACCTGACCAGATATGCATGTAGTAATAAGTTCCATTTTATATCCACATACTAGTGACACTTGCTGATACAATTAAAAATGTATTGACCCTTGTGGCTGTAACTTATCATGTTGCAGGATTACTTGATGATAGTGAAGTTTGACGACTAGGGATTACGAGTCTACACCCAACATGTTTGCATGTGGCACATGAAGATGAAGGACTCCATGCTATATAGTTATATCTGTTGTCTTGTAATAAGATAGCCATATGATCTATGTAAGTTGTCATGAACTATTTTATTCCTCAATATGCGATATAATATGACCTTTGTTTCTTGATATTACATCTTAAACTGTGGGTGCTAGCTATTCGATCCAGGGACTAGCACTATAAACACAGGGCTTCGAACCGTACCGGGTTCGGATCATGACATGAAGGCCCCTTTTTCATAGATAAAAAGTCTTCTATGACGGATGGCCATCATGGTAAAAGCCCCGTCACAAAAGAATCTACCACAGTTTTTTTCCTGACCGTGGTGGATTGCAATCTTCAGCCACGAAAACTTGTTCCATCGTAGACCTATTCGCCAGCCGCGTTGACTGTTGACGTCATGCAAATTGCCACGTGGAAGCCGCCGTTAGCGGCCAGTTACCGCCGTTAACGGCCATAGAAACCATGGGAGAAGCCAGGCCCATCCAAGGCCTGCTAAATTCTAACTGGGCCAGCCCATTAGGGGAGCCCAATAAGAAGATGGCCCATTACTGTTTTGTCCTGCATTGTTTGAAATGGGCCCAAAGTTGCAGCCGGCAGCGTCCCGCGAACTTTTAGGCCCAATACTGCTTTGGCCTAAAGAAGGCCCATAATGGTCCAACAGTCTACGACCCATTAGCAGCCTGTGCCAAGTCGCTCACGTACATTTAAGGCCTGCAGGCGGCCCATCACTATTTATCGTTGCCCATCGCGGGCGGCCTACTGACGGCCCTTGTCTGAAATGGGCCGTTACTATTCATGCTTGTTATTGTCCTAGCCTTTCACTGTTCCGGGCATTACCTGTTTAGGTCCATAAGCGACCATTTACTGTTCTAGTCTAGTAAATGTGTCGGCCTGTTACTGCCCTTGTCTGGAAATTTCTCGGGCCGTTACTGTTCTGGCTTGTCACTATTCTGGCCTTTCACTATTGCAGCCATTTACTGTTGCGGCCTGTGATACGTTGCTAACGTATCCATAATTTTTGATGTTCCATGCTTGGTTTTTATCTACTTTCTTATATTTTGTCCACACTTTAGAGTACTTTCTATACACTTTCTTGGACTAACCTATTAACAAGAGCCACAGTGTCAGCTGCCTATTTTCTGCTGTTTTTGGTTCCAGGAAATTCAGAAAATGAATATTCTCGGAATTGGACGGGACAAAAGCCAAAGTCAGTTTTTCACCGAGGGACACACGGAGCCAGAATACGAGATGGAGAGGGGCCAGTGGGCTGCCACACCACCTGGCCGCGCGGCCAAGCCTGGCCCATGCCAGGGGGTGGTCTGGCCGCCTCGGGCACCCCCTCGGCCTCCCCTTTCGCCTATAAGATGCTTCCGGTACAAAAACCCTAAGGACCCGATCAAAAATACACGAAAGATTCTGTAGCCGCCGTCATCTCCATCCCTAGATCGGGAGGGATCTGAAGCTCTTCCCGGCACCCTGCCGAAGGGGAGAATTCACCCTGGAGGCCTTCTACATCACCATGCAAGCCTCCGGTGTGATGCGTGAGTAGTTCATCCTTGGACTATGTGTCCATGTAGTAGCTAGATTGCTGGTTCTTCTCCTTTGTGCTATCATGTCTAGATCTTGTGAGCTCCATTCATGATCAAGATCATCTATTTCTAATTCCTACATGTTGTGTTTGCGGGGATCCGATGGATATTGAGATGCTATTTCAGATTGATTATTGATTCTATCATGTCTTTGTTATTTGTGGTCTTGCATGCTTTCCGTTGTTAGTAGCTATCTTGGCCAAGTTGATGCTAGCAACTCCAAGAGTTAGTATTTATGCTCGATAGTGGGTTCATGCCTCTAGTAATCTGGGGAAGTGACAGAAATCTCTAAGGTACTAGATGTGTTGTTGCTACTAGGGAGAAAACGACAATCCTTTGTTTATAGAACAATCGTATTGTTTACTTTACACACAATGTATAATGCAATTATCTGTTGCTTGCAACTTAATACTGGAGGGGGTTCGGATGATAACCTGAAGGTGGATTATTAGTCATAGATGTAGTTGGATTACGGTCTATGTATAATGTTGTAATGCCCAATAAAATCTCAAAGGAGTCAAGATGAGTAGTATATGCATGATTGCTTTCTCGATGTTTGTCAATTGCCCTACTGTAATTTGTTCACCCAACATGTCATCTATCTTAAGGAGAGCCACCACTAGTGAACTATGGACCCCGGTCCTTTCTTTTATCATCAATCTACAACTATTTACTGTTTTCTGTTTACTTTATACAAACTATTACTTTCTTCCACACAATACGTTTAATCCTTTTTTCAGCAAAACCGGTGAGATTGATAACCTCATTGTAAGTTGGGGCAGAGTTCTGTGGTTGTGTTGTGCAGGTTTCCACGTTGCTGCTGGCACCGGTAGTGTTCCCTGCCAAAGTCCATCTAGCAACACCTTGGAGGTGTTTCCTTGCTCCTACTTGCTGTTGTGCTCATCATAAATTCCTCTTGGGGTTCCCCAACAAGCTCGATATATTTTGGGCCATCAAGCTATTTTTCTAGCGCCGTTGCCGGGGACTCAAGGACATCTTCACAAGGGGAGTCCCTCATAACCAATCTCTTTACTTTGTTGTTTTTGTTTTGCTTAGTTTATTTTTGCTTTGTTTTCTTGTGTCTTTATCAAAAACACACAAAAAATAGTTTTACTACTTTTCATTCTTATTTAAAAACACACAAAACATGACTACTCTTGAAAACACTAAGTTGTGTGACTTCACTAGCACCAACAACAATGATTTCATGTGCACACCTATTGCTCCACCTGTTCCTGAAGCTACTTTATTTGAAATTAAACCTACCTTACTCAATCTTGTTATGAGAGAACAATTTTCTGGTATTGGTAATGAAGATGCTGCTACTCATCTAAATAACTTTGTTGAACTTTGAGAGATGCAAAAGCATAGGGATATAGATGGAGATATCATTAAGCTTAAATTGTTTCCTTTCTCTTTGAGAGAAAAATCTAAAGAATGGTTGAGTTCCTTAACTAGGAATAGTATTGATTCTTGGACTAAATGCAAAGATGCTTTCATTGGAAAATACTATCCTCCTACTAAGATTATATCTATGAGAAGTGAAATAGTGAAGTTTAAACAATCTGATAATGAACATGTTGCTCAAGCTTGGGAAAGAATGAAATCTTTGGTAAAGAATTGTCCCACTCATGGACCGACTGCTTGGATGATTATCCAAACCTTTTGTGCAGGATTGAACTATTCTTCAAGAAATCTATTAGACTCTGCTGCTGGAGGTACCTTTATGACCATTACTTTGGGTGCTGCAACGAAGCTTCTAGATAATATGATGGTTAACTATTCTGAATGGCACACTGAAAGAGCTCCACAAGGTAAGAAGGTAAATTCTGTTGAAGAAACATCCTCCTTGAGTGATAAAATTGATGTTATTATGTCTATGCTTGTTAATGAGAAAGCTCATATTGATCCAAATCATGTTCCCTTAGCCTCTTTGGTGGCTCAAGAAGAGCAAGTTGATGTGAACTTTATAAGAAACAATAATTTTAGCAACAATGCCTACATGAATAATTTTGATAATAATAATTATAGGCCATATCCTCCCAACAATGGTAATGCTTATGGAAATTCCTACAACAATAATAGGAGTGCTCCCTCTGAACTTGAAGATATGCTTAAGGACTTTATTAGTAAACAAACTGCTTTCAATAAAACTATTGAGGAGAAACTCTCTAATGCTGAAAGAAATATAGCATCATTGGCTAAAGCTCAATCTTCTTTGAATAAAATGAATGCTAAACCTGAAACTATTGATAATCCCTTTGCTTCTACTAATGCCATACAAGTTAGAATTGATGAAAATGTTAGACTATTAGCTGAATTGCATGCTAAGTGCGAAAGAGAAGATGAAATTGCTAGAAACATTAGTGTTTCTACTATCACTACCACTAGTGTTAAGGCTAGTAATAGCTCTACTACTTTAGATGATAATTATGATTTTGATCTTGATGGTTGCAATATCTCTGAAGTTATTAAGTTCCTACAAAATCTTGCTAAAAGTCCTAATGCTAGTGCTATGAATATGGCCTTTACAAAACACATTACTGATGCTCTAATAAAAATTAAAGAAGAAAAGATGAAACATAAAGCATCTATTCCTATTAAACAAGAAGATGGTTGGGAACCCATCATTAATATGAAAGTGAATGATTTTGATTTTAAAGCTTTATGTGATCTTGATAGTAGTGTTTCTATTATGCCTAGAAGGATTTATGATATGCTTAATTTGCCACCATTGGAAGATTGTTATTTGAATGTCCCACTTGATGATAATGCTAAAAAGAAACTCATGGGGAGTATTAATGATGTTCTTATTATGGTTAACAATGCCTATGTCCCCGTTGATTTTTATGTTTTGGATGTTGAATGCAATGCTTCTTGTCCTATTACTTTGGGAAGACCTTTTCTTAGAACTATTGGTGCCATTATTGATATGAAAGAAGGCACCATTAAATATCAACTCCCACTCAAGAATGGTGTAGAACACTTCTTTAAGAAGAGAGAGAAGATTTCTTTTGCCTCTCCTATGAAAACAAAATTTTCTCTTAATGCTTCTTCATTTGAGAACACTTGATTCTTTTTCTTGCTTCTTATGCCTAACTTAAAGGCGTTAAAGAAAACTACTTATTGGGAGATAACCCAAAAGTTTTAGATCAGTCTTGGAAGTTATTACTTCAGTAATAATCGCTCATTATCTTTTTTATTTGCTTTTTGTGCCAAGAGTAACCTCTAATGAGAGAGAAGTAATGATTGGGAAAGTTGCTGTCCTGAAACAAATTTCTGTGCTTTACCGTAAAAATTCGTGTAAAATCTCTGTTCGTTGTTTTGAGGCGTGAATTTTTGTGCTTCTGCCCCAGGTTGTTATCTAACTTTCATTAGATAACACTTTTTGATTTGAGCAACATAAGGTCTTCTAAAAAATTGGTTTTTACCTGCTGGTCTGTTTTCACAGATTTCTGCCATTATTTGCATTTGCTTCTTGTTGGTTCCTTTTTGAGTTCTTTTGGGGAATTGAGCTTTTCGAGGGAAGTGCTTCAGTATCTTGTGTTTTAATGGAAGCTTTATTGGTGTTGAAACTGAACCTAAAGACTGATTATCTTGAGTGCACTAATGTTGCTAATAAAGTTTGTGTGAAGTTTTGTATGAAGCAAAAAATTTAGGTGTATGGAGAGAATGATGTAATGCGATGAAGAATGGACTAAAGCTCAAGCTTGGGGATGCCACCCCGTGTCACCCCAAGAAATATTCAAGAGGTACAAGCGTTAAAGCATGGGGATGTCCAAGGCATCCCCTTCTTCATCAATAAAAATCCCAGGTTTCTTCCAAACACTTCATTTTTATTGTTTCATGCACAGTTGTGTTGTTCTTGGAGCGTCTTCATTTTTTGTTTTTGGTTTTCGTTTGCTTGGTTTTCTTAGTTTTCTGAGTAAATTGGTTGGACCCCCTCTTTCATGCATTGGTTTTCAAATAGTTTGGTTTGGATTGGAAAAGAGTAGGAAAAGTTCATGCTTAAGTGGTAAAGAGAGCTTGTTGTTGATTGTGGCCTATGCTTTGTCATTCCATGCTTGATATTGTTTTGGTTTTATTCTTAGTGATCTTTGCTGTAGCATGACATGTTATAAACAATTGAGATTTCTTAATGTGCCTTTGAAGAATCATGCGTTGTTTTAGCATATTAAAGCATAGTATTGTGGTATTCTTCTTTGATGCTTTATTTGGCTTGACTTGGCGCATGCTCACACCATGTTATGACTATCCAAAGTCACCATAGCCTTTATGATCCTTTAGTTTCTGACTTGTAATATCACTTTATGCTTTGATTAATGATGTTTTGTCGCTCTGCATGATTATGGCCATTATTTCTCTCTTAGTTGGTCGCTCCCAGTCTTTTGCTAGCCTCCATAACCAAGTATGAGTTCCACTCATGCATCCAACTCCTAAAACCAAGTTATTCCAAAGAGTCCACCATACCTACCTATTAGCATTTGCTATTCCAAGTATATTCATGTTTTTATCTACCTTCCGAATTAAACTTGTTATGAGAAAATTAGTGATTAAATCTCTCATGAACTTGATGGCACACTTTACTTTCTTGCACTTAATAAACTTGAACCATTGCGTCCATCTTTGTTGCGTATATGCTTGCGCTTTATAAGTTGAAGTTGGCAGAACCATGTTTCATGGGGAACACTTTCAACATTGCACTTGTACTTTGCACCCCGTTGATATCATGTTCTTTTGCTTATGGATGCTGGTGGTGTGAAATAAAAGGGGAACTTGTAAGATCATGGAGTTTGTATTTGTGTTAGAGAAACGCTTGGGCCGCTAGCCTAAGCCATGCCTAATCATGGTGGAAACTTGCAGCATAACTATAATGAGTACTCTATGAAGCATCCTCAATAAAAACCTATGCAAATAGCAAATAAAAAGATCGCTGAGATGCTCATTGTCTGCTTGCCTTGTCATTTTGATTATGGGATAGCTCCCGAATCATGTGCAAGGGGTACCCGTTGGCGGTTCACTATGATACATATGTACTTACAATGATAGGAGCTTTCTTGTGACTAAAGTTGAGTAGCATGAGGTTCGGTCTTCATAAGTAAGGGGCATGAGATTTCAGCTTATAACTTGTCAAGCATATCCTCTTAGTTGTGTCACTTTAACCATAATCACCTTTAAGATGCTTATGATAGGGGCAATGAGAGCTGAAAGCTAATAAGTACCATAATTTTTGGAAGCTCTTTATGAGACTTGAATCCCTGCTTCCTTCTATGAAGGCCCTTCTTTTACTTTTATGTTGAGTTTCCACCTTCTATCTTTATGCATCTACTTTGAGAGCATCGTGGCCATTCTTAGTTCTATGTGCATTGTCCCAAGACTTGTTGATTGATGCATAATTTTGATATTGCTTGTTCTTAAACTATTTGTATCTAGTCACACTTATGAACTTTGAAGGTGTCCTATGCATTTATGTTTGCTACTCTATGAGGGACAAGCTGAATGCCACTATGCTATGTTTTCTTTATGTGAAACAAACAAACGTCTTGCAAAACATTGTTATTCATGAATCTTTTGTTTGTGCCTTTTCATGTTGCAACATAATTGCTATGTCTTATTGTTAGAACTTTGTCTTTCATGCTATGTTGAAGTACCATGATCCCAACTATCAATTTTTTACAAATACATTGATCAAGTTTATAATGGTGCATGTCACCTCAAAAATTATTCTTTCTTTTTATCACTTACCTACTCGAGGACGAGCAGGAGTTAAGCTTGGGGATGTTGATATGTTGCTAACGTATCCATAAATTTTCATGTTCCATGCTTGGTTTTTATCTACTTTCTTATGTTTTGTCCACACTTTGGAGTACTTTCTATACACTTTCTTGGACTAACCTATTAACAAGAGCCACAGTGCCAACTGCCTGTTTTCTGCTGTTTTTGGTTCTAGGAAAGTCAGAAAATGAATATTTTCGGAATTGGACGGGACAAAAGCCAAAATCAGTTTTTTACCGAGGGACACACGGAGCCAGAATACGAGACAGAGAGGGGCCAGGGGCCACCACACCACCTGGCCGCGCGGCCAAGCCTGGCCCACGCCAGGGGGTGGTCTGGTCGCCTCGGGCACCCCCTCGGCCTCCCCTTTCACCTATAAGGTGCCTCCGATATAGAAACCCTCAGGACCCGATCAAAAATCCACGAAAGAGTCTATAGCCGTCGTCATCTCCATCCCTAGATCGGGAGGGATCTGAAGCTCTTCCTGGCACCCTGCCATAGGGTAGAATTCATGCCTGAGGCCTTCTTCATCACCATGCAAGCCTCCGGTGTGATGCGTGAGTAGTTCATCCTTGGACTATGTGTCCATGTAGTAGCTATATGGCTGGTTCTTCTCCTTTGTGCTATCATGTCTAGATCTTGTGAGATCCGTTCATGATCAAGATCATCTATTTGTAATTCGTACATGTTGTGTTTGCGGGGTTCCGATGGATATTGAGATGCTATTTCAGATTGATTATTGATTCTATCATGTCTTTATTATTTGTGATCTTGCATGCTTTCCATTGTTAGTAGCTATCTTGGCCAAGTAGATGCTAGCAACTCCAAGAGTTAGTATTTATGCTAGATAGTGGGTTCATGCCTCTAGTAATTTGGGGAAGTGACAGAAATCTCTAAGGTACTAGATATGCTGTTGCTACTAGGGAGAAAACAGCAATCCTTTGTTCACAGAACAATCGTATTGTTTACTTTACACGCAATGCGTAATGCAATTATCTGTTGCTTGCAACTTAATACTGGAGGGGGTTCGGATGATAACCTGAAGGTGGATTATTAGTCATAGATGCAGTTGGATTACGGTCTATGTATAATGTTGTAATGCCCAATCAAATCTCAAAGGAGTCAAGATGAGTAGTATATGCATGATTGCTTTCTCGATGTTTGTCAATTGCCCCGCTGTAATTTGTTCACCCAACATGTCATCTATCTTAAGGAGAGCCACCACTAGTGAACTATGGACCCTGGTCCTTTCTTTTATCATCAATCTACAATTGTTTACTGTTTTCTGTTTACTTTCTGCAAACTATTACTTTCTTCCACACAATACGTTTAATCCTTTGTTTTCAGCAAAACCGGTGAGATTGACAACCTCACTGTAAGTTGGGGGCAGAGTTCTGTGGTTGTGTTGTGCAGGTTTCCACGTTGCTGTTGGCACCGGTAGTGCGCCCTGCCAAAGTCCAGCTAGCAACACCTTGCAGGTGTTTCCTTGCTCCTACTGGATTGATAACCTTGGTTTCATAACTGAGGGAAAACTTGCTGTTGTGCTCATTATACCTTCCTCTTGGGGTTCCCCAATGAGCTCGATATATTTTGGGCCATCAGCCGGCTACTGTTTTGGCCTGTTGACAAACATAGTTGTTGGGTGACTCAGAATTTGCAGTGAGCTACACAATGGCATGTAGTTACTGTCATAGCTAAGAATCAACCAGAAAGAAATTATAATGGCATCATAAGAGAACGTCTAGAGCAGGAACGCAAACCACGAGTGAACTACATAGTAGAGGATAGTTATGCCATTGATTAGGACGAACCAGCACTAGATAAGGAAATAATGGCGTCGCTTGTGAACCTGTAGAAGAGGCTATGCAAACCATCATGTTCATTGTTCCATTCTGGGCTCTATGCAAGAAAAAGAAAATAGTTAGTGTTAGATCTTTTGAAGAACCAGATGGCAACGACAAAATTATAATCAAATAAGTATGAAGAGTCTAAACGGGTATTACCGGACAGCATAACAATGCCAAGGAGGAAACAATAACATGAACTTATCTCAGGACAAACCAGATAGATTCAGTAACTGTGGAGCAGGGAATCAAAACTAATATTTTCCACTAATTTTACATTTTGCAAGAACTACATGATAGCAGGCAATTACTGTTGTTCGGAGTAGCTAAGAACATGTGCATGACTTCAAAATTTGTAGAGAAGAGAATGTAAACCAACATGTCTAGTGACCTACTCCGTAGTATCTAGCACGAAGAACAGGCGTGTGCTTTGACTGGGTGTACAGAACAATTAGAAAAATGCAGTTCACTACGACAGGCTTGAACCTACTGTATTGCTGACAAAACAAAAAAAGAGTTGCTAATTTGGTTAGCATGGTCGGATAGGCTTCTAATCATCATCCGTACCGGCATGGGTGACATCCTTGTCACCCAGGGTGCTTCGGTTGTGCCAGCTATTTGCGTCGGGAAAGCGGATCTTGGGTGATCGATGCCGGCTTGACCGCGGTGGACGAGGTTGAATCGGTGCATTGCACGATGGTTCAGGTAAGGTACGGGTGGGGAGGATGTCGTCGGCGTTGATGCAGATCTTGGGCAGTCACTGACCGATTCGATGACGTGGAGGGGAAAGTGGAAAAAGGAAATCAGGTGCGATGGACGACGACGGACTCGGTGACCAAGGTTGGGTGTGGTGGACGTCAGTGAAGCGGCAATGATGCTTTGGATGAGACCGCATCTGATGCTGCTCCGGTATACTATTGGCTGAGGAGTGCATGGTGTCAAGTTCCGGAGGGCAAAGCCAGCCACAGAGAAGCGCTGCGGGAGGTTCCAGGCGCGAGAAACTTTGCATTGTTTGAAATGGAGGGGCGCGAGGGAGTGGGGATCACGTGATTTTGGTATCGTTTGAAACGGAAGGGTGCTAGAAATTTTGCAGTGTTTGAAACGGAGGGGCGCCAGCAATTTCGCAGTGTTTGAAATGGAGGGGCGCGAGGGAGTAAGGACCACGTGATTTTGGTATCGTTTGAAACGGAGGGGCGCCAGAAATTTCGCAGTGTTTGAAATGGAGGGGCGCGAGGGAGTGGGGACCACGTGATTTTGGTATCGTTTGAAACGGAGGGGCGCTAGAAATTTCGTAGTGTTTGAAATGGAGGGGCGCGAGGGAGTGGGGACCATGTAATTTTGGTATCATTTAAAACTGAGGGGTGCCAGATTTCGCAGTGTTTGAAATGGAGGGGCGCGAGGGAGTTGGGATCACGTGATTTTGGCCGTCTAGCAATCTTGTCCGTCCATCCCAAATCAATGGGCCATAGGGGATACCTTCCCTTCGAAGGCTCTGGCGTGGACGCCTATGCAAGCAATCACTGGGTGTCCCAGAGTAGACTATAGGGGTAGATATGTAGGTTACTGTAGTAGTAGACCATTAATCGGGCTAGCTGGTGCGATGTCATTTTGGCACTCCACGAGTTCAAACTTTTACTTATGGTGTTCAGGAGTGAATGCATGCAGCTCAAAAAAAGGTACTATACTTAAGTGACTAGTAAACTGTACGTGCTTCGCATGACTATTTTATTGTATGCACTCCAATAACTTACCTTATTAAAACATAATAATATCCTGCATAATTTAGAAATTTGGTGCAATACTTGGTCGACTTATTAGAACTAAACATCTCTCGAGTATGTTAGAAGTACTCCCAAACATGTTTCTAGCTTACCAAGATATCGTGTATTTTTTAATGGATGCAGTACTATGGATGATTTTGCATGACTATCGACATGCACAAATTTGGTTTTGCATTGTTCACATTTGACGTCCAGGCAAACAATGTACATATACCTCTCCATGAAAAATGATAAGTTTCATCATTTTTTCCCTACTTTCTACATGTTACATTAAACTACCATCATTTCCAATGATGCATGAAACGACAAAAAAAGAGTTATGACCTTTTTTAGTATCTAAAAATATTTTCATTGTTAATAATTATTTTTTACCATTTTACAGAGCATTCCATAAAACGAAACAGTGTTTTCACCATCACGGGAAATGTTTCCATTACATGACAAAAAATAATGTCTTCATCACCAAGAATATATAGCACAAGAAATGAATTCCAACACAATAACCATATGCAATGACCTAATGTGTATAAACCTTAGTGACCGTCTAATTTGTAATTAGAAGTGTCAAGGAGGGAACATGCTAGATTCATTTGTGGTGGCTAGGTGCAAATTTTTAATTCAGTAAATGTACTACATTCTTGTGGACACTCACAAAAACAATTGACCTCTTGTCGTAGGAGACTTGTTATAAAACTATTACTAGTAGTTCTGTCGTGGTGGTGGCACGGCAGATGCCATGGATAGGCTAAAGATGGGGCCAATGAGCGCTAGGGGAATCTAGGGAGGCATAGCGTGGTGATTCTATGCACGAGTGTTGTTGTATTTCCTCTATCAATGGTGATTACAAGTGCTCCACAAGCTGCTCGTGAGAAGGAGACTAGGTCTCTTACCCCCCCCCCCACAACTTAGGTCTAGAGTTCTATCTTAGACAGAGAAAATGATTGATCCCTCTCTATGGAGGCCCTGGTGCTCCTTATATAGGGGATCCCGGGTTACAAAGTTAGGGAACACGTCGCAGCATATTCCCCGAATATGCCCCTTGGTTAAAGATAGATGCTTCTTTATTTACTTTAACGGTTCGTCCAGACTATGGACGTAACCCTCTGTGTAATCCAAGTCTTTAAGTGTCACCAGACACGGGCTACGTCAGCCGACACTGCTCCCGTCATCTTGGTCACCCCTGCCCCGCTGGTCCTTCCCTCTGCTTGCTTCGCTCACGCTACAACTAGCAAAGGCCACCTTTTTACCAGCGGGAGATTCCTTCCTTCTCTTGGAAGCCAAGTTATAGCCCGGAAGGCACCTGGCTAAGTCGGCTACGAGGGTACCTGCATAACAGATAGACAAATATGGCCGACATATATTTTATGCCGGCTGGGTTAATGTTAGGCGGATGCCCCACGGGCTGGGTTACTCCGTAAGTCAGCCTGCCTTGAGGTGACTCGGCCTGCACTTGCTTTGACCGTGTCGTACCTCCGCTAACTCGACCTTTATACCCTGGCGTGACCCTACCCGGGGGTATCCCCCCAACATTAGTCCCCGAAGATGATGCGGTCTTAGCAACTTCAGCTGTTAAGGCCACAGTAGGTTCAATATCCGGATCTGCGCTTCTTCGACCAAGTTATCTCGTAATCCGAACTCTTTACGTTGATGCTCCCTTGGCTCGTTCTGAGTTATTCCTCGCTGGTCGGGTCTTTTCTCACATATCCGGGTTATCTTTCCTTTGCTCATACGCTTCCCCACGTCCTACCTAGAGGGTAATCATCACTTTGCCTCATTTTAAGGGCCACGCCTGTTTTTACTGTGCTGGTTACTATAGAATTGTCAGGAATAACTGCTCCACACATCCTGTGGCAGAAGCGCCTCGTTAACTGTATCATCACATCACGTCACAGGATCTTTTGTTTCCTATTCCCCTTGTTGTGGCTCGCACCTGACTGGTTAGTCTCCTGCGTACACGGCCACATCATGTGGTTGGGCTGCCGCAAAGGATCCCACTACGCGCCCTGCAACGCGCGGTTAAATAGGAGGCAGGGGACATCTTGGGTAAGTTCCCCACACTTCGCGCCCCCTGCCTCTCTTCTTCTCCGCTGTGACGCCTCCGCCGCCACTGCCTCTGTGCCAGTGCCATGCTGCCGCAACTGTGCCTAGCCAAACCTAGCGACCACATCTCTGCCTCCGCTCAAGCTCTTCGCCACGGGGTGATGTCTACGCAGTTCTATTCTTGTAGACAGTTGTTGGGCCTCCAAGTGCAGAGGTTTGTAGAACAGCAGCAAGTTTTCCCTTAAGTGGATTACCCAAGGTTTATCGAACTCAGGCAGAAGGTGGTCAAAGGTATCCCCTCTCAAGCAACCCTGCAATCAAGATACAAGAAGTCTCTTGTGTCCCCAACACACCCAATACACTTGTCAGGTGTATAGGTGCACTAGTTCGGCGAAGAGATAGTGAAATACAAGTGGTATAGATAATTATAAGTTGTAACGGTGATAGAAAATAGCTTGATGGCGTGGAAAAGACTAAAGTAAAACTGGAATAAAGATAGAAACAAGCAAACATGTAACAGATCTAATTGCAAATGGTGTTTCGGTGCTTAGAAACAAGGTCTATGGATCATACTTTCACTAGTGAACACTCTCATATAAATATATTATCTTCATGATACTACTCTGAACTACTCTCCGGTTAGACACTCAAATCCATTATAGGGCTATAACAGCACACCTCAAAGTAAGCCTTTCCCATCTAGATAACCCCACACTGTCACCTTGAGCACTAGATGGTTCCCACAAACACCACAATTTCATAGAGACATCCAACTCCAAATATAACTCATAACAAGTATTTGAAATCTCTAGCCTAAGTGCCACCATGGTGTGCACACTCTCAACTTCACACACATGGGGAGAGCAGAGATCTATTAAAGCACTTGAGTAGCAAGGTAGATCTATAGATTACAAGCTCATGATCTCAATAAGATCATGCATAGAGAGAGAGATGAACACATAGCTACCGGTAGAACCCTTAGCCTCGAGAGAGAACTACTCCCTTCTCATCATGGGAATCAGCAACGGTGATGGAGATGGTGATGGAGATCGATGGAGATGGCTCCGGGGGCACTTCCCCGTCCCGGCAAGGTGCCAGAACAGAGACTTTCTGTCCCCGAATCTCCCCTTCGGTGGCGGTGGCGCTGTGGAACTTTTCGTGGCTGGAGGCTTGACGATTTAGGGTTTTTGCCTCGGGAGGCATCTTATAGGTGAAGAGGCAAGGTCGGTGGGCGGCCAGGGGGCCCACACCATGCCCTGGCGCGGCCTGGGGGGACCCGCGCCTAGGGGTGGTTTGGCCACCCTATGGCCCCCTTCGTCTCGCCTTCTGGCTCTGTGAATCTTCCGGGAAAATAACGACTTTGGCTTTTGTCCGGTCCAATTCCGAGAATATTCATTTTTTGACTTTCTAGAACCAAAAATAGCAGAAAACAGGCAACTAGCACTGTGGCTCTTGTTAATAGGTTAGTCCAAGAAATCATATGAAAAGTACTCCAAAGTGTGGACAAAACATAATAAAGTAGATAAAACCAAGCATGGAACATCAAAAATTATGGATACGTTAGCAACATATCAACATCCCCAAGCTTAACTCATGCTCGTCCTCGAGTAGGTAAGTGATAAAAAGAAAGAATAATTTTTGAGGTGACATGCACCATCATAAACTTGATCAAAGTATTTGTAAAACATTCAAAGCTGGGATCATAGTACTCCAGTCATAACATGAAAGACAAAGTTCTAGCAATAAGACAAAGAAACTATGTTGCAACATGAAAAGGCACAAACAAAAGATTAATGAATAACAATGCTTTGCAAGACCTTTGTTTGTTTCACATAAAGAAAACATAGCATAGTGGCATTCAGCTTGTCCCTCATAGAGTAGCAAACATAAATGCATAGGACACCTTCAAAGTTCATAAGAGTGACTAGATACAAATAGTTTAGAACAAGCAATGTCAAAGATATGCATCAATCAACAAGTCTTGGGACAATGCACATAGAACTAAGAATAGCCACTATGCTCTCAAAGTAGGTGCATAAAGATAGAAGGTGGAGACTCAACATAAAAGTAAAAGAAAGGCCTTCATAAAAGGAAGTAGGGATTCAAGTCTCATTAAGAGCTTCCAAAAATTATGGTACCTTTTAGCTTTCATCTCTCATTGCACCTATCATCAACATCTTGAAGTGATTAAGGTTAAAGTGAACAAACTATGGTGTATATGCTTGACAAAGTATAAGTTGGAAATCTCATGTGCCTTGAATATGAGGGCCGCTCCTCATGCTACTCAAGTTTAGTCACCGGTAAGTTCTTGTCATTGTAAGTACATGTGTATCATAGAGAACCGCCAACGGGGTACCCCTTGCCCGATGATACGGAAGAATCCCCATATCAAAATGACAAGGCAAGCAGACAACGAGCATCTCAGCAATCTTCTTATTTATCATAGGAATATGGTGCTTTTTTCTCTCTTTCCTCTTTTCTCATATCTATTTTTTTCTTTTTTATCTTTTTTCTCAATATCTGACTCTTTTTTTATAAGAAGAATGCTTCATAGACAGCTCATTATGATTACGCTGCAGGTTTCCACCATGATAGCATGGATTAGACCAGCGGCCCAGGCGTTTCTCTAACACATATACATAACTCCATGGACTTACAAGCTCCGCTTTCATTTCACACAGATGACATCCATAGACAAAAGAGCATGATATCAACTAGGTACAAAGTACAAGTGCAATGTTGAAAGCGTTCCCCATGATAGCATGGTTCTGCTAATCCCCAACAAATAAGTGCAAGCAAATACAACATAGACGACACAATGGTTCAAGTTTATTAAGGGAAAGAAAAGTAAAGTGTGCCATCAAGTTCGTGAGAGCTTTAATCACTAGTTTTCTCATAACAAGTTTAATTCAGAAGGTAGATAAAAACATGAATATACTTGAAATAGCAAATGCTAATAGGTAGGTATGGTGGACTCCTTGGAATAACTTGGTTTTATTTAGAGTTGGATGCATGAGTGGAACTCATACTTGGTTATGGAGGCTAGCAAAAGACTAGGAGCGACCGACTAAGAGAGCAATAATGGCCATAATCATGCAAAGCGACGAAACATCATTAATTAAAGCATAAAGTGATACTACAAGTTGAAAACTAAAGGATCATAAAGGCTATGGTGACTTGGGATAGTCATAACATAGTGTGAGCATGTGCCAAGTCAACCCAAATAAGGCATCAAAGGAGAATACCACAAAACTATGCTTTAATATGCTAAAACAACGCTTGATTCTTCAAAGGAACATTAAGCAATCTCAATTGTTTATAGCAAGTCATGCTACAACGAAGAATACTAAGCATAAAGCCAAAACAATATCAAGCATGGCATGACAAAGCATAGGCCACAGTCAAAAACAGGCTCTCTTTACCACTTAAGCATGAACTTTCCTACTATTTTCCAATCCAAACCAAACTATTTGAAAACCAATGCATGAAAGAGGGGGTCCAACCAATTTATTCAGCAAACTAAGAAAACAAAGAAACGAAAAACCAAAACAAAAACGAAAAAGAAGACGCTCCAAGAACAACACAACTGTGCATGAAACAATAAAAATGAAGTGTTTGGAAGAAACCTAGAATTTTTATTGATGAAGAAGGGGATGCCTTGGGCATCCCCAAGCTTTGACGCTTGTACTTCTTGGATATTTCTTGGGGTGACACGTGTGGCATCCCCAAGCTTGAGCTTTAGTCCATCCTTCATCTCATTACTCATTCCTTCCATACACCTGAAATTTTCCTTCATACAAAACTTCACACAATTTTTATTAGCAACATTAGTGCACTCAACATAATAGGTCATTAGGTTCAGTTCCAACACCAATAAAACTTCCATTAAAACACTAGCTACTGTAGCACTTCCTTTAAAAGGCTCAATTCCCTAAAAGAACTCAAAAAGGAACCAACAAGAAGCAAATGCAAATAACGGCAGAAATCTGTCAAAACAGGCCAGCAGGTAAAGACGAATTTTTTCGAAGGCCTTATGTTGCTCAAATCGTAAAGTGTTGAACTAACGAAAGTTATATAACAACCTAGGGCAGAAGCACAAAAATTCACGTCTCAAAAGGACGTACAGAGATTTTACACGAATTTTTACGGTGAAGCACAAAAATCTGTTTCGGGACAGAAATTTTCCCAATCATTACTTCTCTCTCATTAGAGGTTACTCTTGGAACAAAAATCAAATAAAAAGGATAAAGAGCGGTTATTACAGAGGTAATAACTTCCAAGACTCATCTAAAACTTTTGGGTTATCTCCCAATAAGTACTTTTCTTTAACGCCTTTAAGTTAGGCATGATAGTTTGAGAAGATGCTCACATAAGAAATATGAATTTAAGTAAAAGAGAGCATCAAGAAGCAAATTCAAACCACATTTAAGTCTAACCCACTTCCTATGCATAGGAATCTTGTAAAGAAACAAGTCATGAAAGCACAAAGCAACAAGCATAGGAAAGCAAAACACGTGCAACTTCAAAATTTTCAACATAAACAGGGAAAAGTTAATATTGTTGAGATACATAAAACCATGTTTCCCTCTCTCATAATAACTTTCAGTAGCATCATGAATAAAATTAACAATATAACAATCACAAGAAACATTCTTATCATGAGCCACATGCATAAAATAATTAATACTCCCCACATAAACATAGTCATTCTTATTAATTGTAGTGGGAGCAAATTCAACAAAATAGCTATCATTATTATTCATGATGCTGTCCAAAGAATTCATACTAACAACATTGCTATTAGCATGCAAATAAGGTTCCATAGGTTTTTTAATTTTTCTCTTCAAACACTTCAGGTCCTAACTCAAGATAAATACTATAAAGCTCTCTAATTTTTTTGTTGTTTTCCATTAAGCCTAACTAGTGAAAAGAAGAAACAACAAGACAAAATTGCAGAATCTAAAGGAAATAACTTCGAGCACTCACACCGGAGAATGTGAATACCTTTTACCTTACCTCCCCGGCAACGGCGCCGGAAAATACTTGCTGGCATGTGGTTAACGTGGGACCTTCTTCTTCAGTCCCCGGCAACGGCGCCAGAAAATAGATTGATGTCTACGCACTTCTATTCTTGTAGACAGTTGTTGGGCCTCCAAGTGCAGAGGTTTGTAGAACAGCAGCAAGTTTTCCCTTAAGTGGATTACCCAAGGTTTATCGAACTCAGGGAGGAAGTGGTCAAAGGTATCCCCTCTCAAGCAACCCTGCAATCAAGATACAAGAAGTCTCTTGTGTCCCCAACAAACCCAATACACTTGTCAGGTGTATAGGTGCACTAGTTCGGCGAAGAGATAGTGAAATACAAGTGGTATAGATAATTATAAGTGGTAACGGTGATAGAAAATAGCTTGATGGCGTGCAAAAGACTAAAGTAAAACTGAAATAAAGATAGAAACAAGCAAACATGTAACAGATCTAATTGCAAACGGGTTTTCAGTGCTTAGAAACAAGGCCTAGGGATCATACTTTCACTAGTGAACACTCTCATATAAATATATTATCTTCATGATACTACTCTGAACTACTCTCCGGTTGGACACTCTAATCCATTATAGGGCTATAACAACACACCTCAAAGTAAGCCTTTCCCATCTAGATAACCCCACACTGTCACCTTGAGCACTAGATGCTTCCAACAAACACCACAATTTCATAGAGACATCCAACTCTAAATATAACTCATAACAAGTATTTGAAATCTCTAGCCTAAGTGCCACCATGGTGTGCACACTATCAACTTCACACACATGGGGAGAGCAGAGATCTATTAAAGCCCTTGAGTAGCAAGGTAGATCTATAGATAACAAGCTCATGATCTCAATAAGATCATGCATAGAGAGAGATGAACACTTAGCTACCGGTAGAACCCTTAGCCTCGAGAGAGAACTACTCCCTCCTCATCATGGGAATCAGCAACGGTGATGGAGATGGTGGTGGAGATCGATGGAGATGGCTCCGGGGGCACTTCCCCATCCCGGCAGGGTGCCAGAACAGAGACTTCTGTCCCCCGAATCTCCCCTTAGGTGGCAGCGGTGCTGTGGAACTTTTTGTGGCTAGAGGCTTGACGATTTAGAGTTTTCGCCTCGGGAGGCATCTTATAGGCGAAGAGGCAAGGTCGGTGGGCGTCTAGGGGGCCCACACCATGCCTTTGCGGCCTGGGAGGACTCGCGCCTAGGGTGGTTTGGCCACCCTGTGGCCCCCCTTCGTCTCTCCTTCTGGCTCCGTGAATCTTTTGGGAAAATAACGACTTTGGCTTTTGTCCGGTCCAATTCCGAGAATATTAATTTTCTGACTTTCTGGAACCAAAAACAGCAAAAAAAGGCAACTGGCACTATGGCTGTTGTTAATAGGTTAGTCCAAGAAATCATATGAAAAGTACTCCAAAGTGTGGACAAAACATAAGAAAGTAGATAAAACCAAGCATGGAACATCAAAAATTATGGATACGTTAGCAACGTATCACGGGGCCCTGCGCTTCGAGGTTCCCCACGGCCGGCTACCTCTTCTCCGATTTCGACCTTGAGGACCTCGACCTCGCCATGACTGAAGAGGAGGCCCCCATCATCGCCCAACAAGAGGAAGAAGATGAAGCTCGTGAGAGCGGTGGCTGGGACGGTGCCTTCGTCTGTCAAGATGACATTGAATGGCTGTACGTGACACACCGCATCCACGCGGGCGTCGCCTGCCGCCTCGCCGCTGACGAGATTGCCCCTTCACCAAATCCAGGGGAGTTTGTTGTTTTTCTTTATAACTTCCAACGCGGCTTCGGCCTTCCCGTTTCTGATTTCTTCCATGACTTTATCTCCACCTATCAACTGCAACCGCACCATCTCCTTGCTAATGCCATTACCTCTCTTTCCTCCTTTGCGTCCGGCATTGAGGGGTATATCAGCCTCTGGCCCTCCAAGGAGATGTGGATCAAGTTATTCGGTCTGGGAAGAATGTTGTGCCGGACAAGCACCTTACCCCGGCTGAGAAACACCTAACCCAATGCGGTGCAGCCTCCATATCTCCCTGCAAGAACTCCGCGTTTCCCCAGGTCACCAGGCTCGAGTCTTGCAAAGGCTAGGCCTGGACCTTCTTCTACGTCCAGAATACCACGGAAGAGAATTTGATCTGGCTCCTCCCCTTCAAGCTCGGAGTCCCGGACACCTCCTTGTGGGACAACATCTCGAAGCGGCCCATGGCCCTAGCGAACTTGGTCGACCGCTGGATCAAGGAGCTGCTCAAGGAGAAGTTGCGGGGAGAGGATATCATGATCACATTCGTCAGCAGCTAGGTCTCCCCTTGCAGAAGCGAGCCCACAAGATCTGCTACTTGAGCAGCCCCCTCGACCCTCACCGGACTTCCTCTTTCGAGCTTAACAACTCGGCGGTGTTTCGCCGGGTCAAGGCCATCTTCAACATGGAGAAGGAGTTCTCCGAGGCTTGGGAATGGGGGCTTGCACGTTAGTGATTAAGTACTTCCACTAATTTGTATTTACATATAGAGGTAATACTACACACCCAATTAACATCATAAGTAATTTCTGTTTCTCTCTTTCTAGAGGAGTTTTCTAGGTTGTCAGTTTGAAGAATCATTTGTCAGATACGGAGAATTGAACACTTTAAATTATACAGCGGGTGATTAGATGGATGGATGATTAGTGCATAGAGGCAGTCGAGCTGGTAAAATGCTCACATTTAATGGTAGATGTGAGCACAATTGATTGAGTAGCAAACCTTTTTTTTGTGCGGTCGAGGCCCCCGTACGCTGATGAACCTCGCTAATCAATGCAGCTCACACATAAGTGTATTTTTATGTAGTAGTAGAAACATCATCTAGGGAGACAGAGTTTAGTGTCTAGCAATCTTGACCGTCCAATCCGAAATCAATAGGTCAAAGCGGATACCTTCCCTGCAAAGGCTCTAGCGGGAATGCCTATGCAAGGAATCGTTGGCTGTCCGTGGGTAGACTATAGGGGTAGTTGTGCTTGTGACCCAAAGTACTCCAGAGTCCGGACAATAGCTGGGTGTCCCTGACGCTGACGGTGCATTTTCTTTTCTAGACACTAGATCCGGATCCCTACACATCTGACAAAATAGAAAGTATGACCAAATTTAAAGATCACTCATTGACTATTTAATTATTTTTGATTTATCATACATACTCTCCCTCCAGCCTAATTTTTCTGAAAATGCCCTCCAACCTAATTAAAAAGGATGTCACATATTTGACTAAATTTGAATGTAATATGTACCCTAAATAGTGACTACTATACGACAAGTATATCATTAAAAAAGCTCCACAGATCGCATTCGAACACTAAAGAGTGCAATATAATTATGCGCAGACGGATGAGAAAAAAACGATCCATGCACCCAAAAGAAAGAAAAAGGAGGGCCACGTAGGCAAGTCCTCCCCTTCGTAGTTCTTACTCCAAGATTTGGCGATTGCAACATTGTGGATGCCCTGCACAGGTAGGGCCTCGATGTCCTCCGTAATGGTAGTGACCTCGATGGCCAACATGAGATGGCTTCTCTCTTCCTACTTAGCGGGCCTCGATATTCTCCGCAATGGTAGCTGCTGGCTGCGGAGCATCGTGACTTCTTTCTTCAAATTTTCACACTCAGCGGGAAGCGTGGAGGAGTCACGCTCGTAAGATCGTGCGAGCTTCATTTGAAAAGCCAAATCGGCTCGGAGGCGATCACACTCTAGGTTGAGCTGGAAGTTTTTCTGAAGAATGTTGATGTTATGGCTATAGATTTCATCTACTTTGGCCAAGATTCTTGCCCTGAATTCCTGCATGGAAAATGCATCATCAGTAAGAGAGCATGGAGTGCATGCAGAGAAGAACAAAAAAATGTCAATACTGAAGGAAATATGACCTGAGAGGCAATAATAAAGTTGTTATTATGTATTCCTTGTATATGATAGATGTTTATTTTGCATTCTATAATTGTATTGATAGGAAACGTCAATACATGTGTGTTTAATAAACAAAAAGGGTTCCTAGTTATGCCTCTCTTATAAACTAGCTCGTTGATTAACAACATGGTCAAAGTTTCCTGATCATGGACATTGGATGTTGTTAATAACGAGTTCATAGCATTTGTGAAATGATGTGATGAACATTCATCCGAAGTATAGCATTACAATAAAAGTCATTATGTTTATATTGCTATAACATCATACGAAGTAATCTTAGTCCTTAGACCATGAGATCATGTTAATTGCTAACACCGGAAGAGTATCTTGATAACATCAAACGTCACACCGTAATAGGGTGACTATAAAGGTGGGTTCAGTGCTATGAAGGTGTTATGTTGAGGCTCATGGATCAAGAGTGGAATTTATCAATCCCGATGACGGATAGATATACTCTGGGCCCTCTCGGTGATATCTTATTAAGATAGCTTGCAAGCAAGTGATGTGATCACTAGAATGTTATATGACGGGAACGAGAAAAGAGTGCATGTCGGTAACGAGATCAAACCAAGTATTTGGATACCGATGATCGAATCTCGTACATGTATTATATCATGAGACAAAGGGATTAAATTACTAGCGTTAAAGGTTCTCACGATCGCAGAAGTCATCGTTGAATGTGCAGGAGTCAATATGGATCTCTAGGTCCCGCTTCTGATTATTGATCTGAGAGGAGTCTCAATCATGTCTGCATTATTCGTGAACCGTAGGGTGACACACTTAAGGGTGGCCGGACACCATTTAGGAGCACATATGTTTCAGACGAAAGGATTGCAAAGCGCAGGAATTGTTCCAATAGAAACCAGAATTGTTTCGGGTGAAATTGCAGAAAGTGGTTCTGCATGTGATATTGAAATGTTGCAAGGGGTTTTATGTGAATGTTTGTTAATTAAAGTAATTAACAAAATTATGAATAAAATAAATAAAAGAGTTTTATTAAATGAGAGTGGCATTAAATTTGGTGGAAAGTTAATGCATGTGAGTGGAATTTTGGGTGGAGTCAAAATTGATGTGAGTGGAGCTTCCACCACATGAATGAGGAAGAGGTGGGGGCACCCTCCTTGGCCGCCGGCCATGGTAGGGGAGGAGCCCCCCCTCTATTATAAAAGGCCCCCCCTCTCCTCCCTCACAAAGCACACCTCCTCGTGAAGGATCTCTCTCCCCTTCTAGATATTTCCCCATGGTCTTGGATTAGCGAGATACATGTTCCCGGTGGCCTTGCTTCTAGAAGGAGTTGCTGCTTCCGCTGATTTGCTGGAGCGAGGAGGTGGAGGTTGTTCGGTGGCTTGAACATGTGTGCGAGGACGGATGCGCTCCTGATTTGTGGCGCTCGGACTTCCACATGATCTTGAGATCGGCAAGCGTATGACTACATCATCCACGAGTTCCAACTCATTAACAAAACTCTGTTGTCTTCGAGGGTAAGTTCTCCATGGATGTATATCCACCCGTTGCTCTGTATCTAGTAGATAGATCTTGGCGTATAGTTCTCTTTGTAGGAAAGTTTTTGTTTTCTATGTTGCGAACCCAACAGTGGTATCAGAGCCTGATCTATGCATAGATGCTTTGCACGGGTAGTACACATATGTTTATATGTGGGCGATGATGATCATGTTATTGCATCTTCTATGTATTTTGGATATTGGTGGCATAGTGGGATGAAGCGGCCCAGACCAACCTTACATGTCATCGCACATGAGACCGGTTCCACGACTAACATGCAACTAGTTTTGCATAACTGGCTAGCGGGTGTCTGTCTCTCCTACTATAGTCAATATCTGATTTACAACGAGTTGCTAATAACTTGGTTATCCTCGTTGTGGTTCATGTTCGTAAGACCGGTTCTATCTCCAAAATCCCTAAGCCACGTAAAACTTGCAATTGATAAATTAGAGGCATCTAGTTTAGATCGTTGCTGGGCTAGTGTCTTGATATGGTATTGTTGTAAGTAGATGTATGATAGATACTCTTACAACACACTCAACGTGTAAGTTCCATATACCTTGGCCTTACACACAAAGGAATGATAGAGATCATACCACGATGCAAATGATATAGATCAAATGCATGGACCATATCATCTCACTTTACACATTAGATGTTTGCATCTTATATTGCTAGTTTGGCGCTTTTGGTAGCATTGTAAGATGATCCCTCATTTAGATATCAAGATAAAATGTGTTCTTCCTTAAGTATGCATCGTTCTATGGATCATGTTTCAAGACATCACGTGATGATTGGGTGTACTCGACTCTACGCTTTCATACAATGGGTGTAAGACAGTTTTACACACGCGAATACTAAGGTTCTTAATTGGCGAGCCTAGCATGTACAGACATGGCCTCAGAACACGGACCGAAAGGTTAAGCATGAGTCATATAGTTGATATGATGCCCATATGGATGCTCGCCTTTGAAGCTACACCGACTCACGTGATGATCGGACTTGGTGTAGTGGATTTGGTTCATGTAATCACCAAAACGACATGAGGGATGTCGTTTTTGAGTGGGAGTTCATTAGTAATTTGGATTAGTTAAACTCAATCTATCATAAACTTAGTTTAAATATACTTTACAAATTCTATTGTAGATGGCACCACCTGCTTTTAATTTCAATGTGTTCATGGAGAAAGAGAAACTTGCTGCGAATGGTAGAAACTTCACCAACTGGGCTATGAATTTGAGGATTCTCCTCACTGCTGCACAGAAGCAATATGTGCTAGAGGTGCCGCTAGGCCCCCCTACCAGCTCCTGATGCCCTTAACGAGAAAAAGAATGTCTATATAACTCGTTAGGAGGACCACAACTTAGTTCATTGTGGCATACTGTATGGGCTAGAGCTAGAACTTCGAAAGCGTTTCGAAAATGGCAATGCGTTTGATACCATGGGAGAATTGAAAATGATTTTCGATACCCATGCTGTTGTAGAGAGTTATAATGCTTCTGAAAAGTTCTTTAGCTGCATGATGGAGGAGAACAGCTCCATTAGTGAGCACGTACTCAAAATGTCTGGGTACGCCGATAAGCTTGTGTCCTTGGGAATAACGATTCCCATTGACTTAGGCATACATCGTGTTCTCCAATCTCTGCCACTTAGCTACAAGAGATTTGTGATGGACTATAATATGCAGGGCATGAAGAAGTCTCTTCCCGAGCTTCTGCCAATGCTTAAGACTACAGAAGTGGAGATTAGGAAAGAACATCAAGTGTTGATGATCAATAAGACCACCGGTTTTAAGAAGGACAAGAAAGGCAAGTAGAAGGGAAAGAAGGGCGGCAAATCTATTGCTGCACCTGAAAAGAAATCCCGAGCTGGCCCTAAGTCAGATACTGAGTGCTACTATCGCAAGGGGACATGCCATTGGAAACGCAACTGCCCCAAGTATTTGGCAGACAAGAAGGCCGGCAAGGAAAACAAAGGTATATGTGATATACATGTTATTGATGTGTACTTGACTAGTACTCGCAGTAGCACCTAGGTATTTGATACGGGATCGGTTGCTAATATATGTAACTCGATTCAGGGGCTGCGGAACAAGCGACAGCTAGCAAGGAATGAGGTCACGATGCGGGTCGGCAATGGATCAAGAGTTGATTTGATCGCTATCGGAACGCTGCCTCTCCATATGCCGTCGGGATTAGTTATAAATCTGAATAATTTTTATTTGGTGCCTGCACTTAGCATGAACATTGTATTTGGATCGTGTTTGATGCAAAGTGGTTATTCCTTTAAATCTGAAAACAATGGTTGTTCGATTTATATGAATGATATCTTTTATGGTTATGCACATGTGTTGAATGGTTTATTTCTGTTGGATCTGGATAGTAGTATTACGCATATTCATAATGTTGATGCTAAAAGGATTAAACTTTATAATGATATATCTGCATATATGTGGCACTGCCGTCTAGGTCATATTGGTGTTAAACGCATGAAGAAACTCCATTCTGATGGACTTTTGGAATCACTTGATTTTGAATCATTTGATACATGTGAGCCATTATGGGCAAGATGACTAGAACGCCGTTTTCCGGTTCAATGGAACGGGCGACAGACTTATTAGAAATCATACATACTGATGTGTGTGGACCAATGAGTGTGTCGGCGCGAGGTGGATATCGTTATTTTGTTACTTTCACGGATGATTTGAGTAGATACGGGTATATCTATTTGATGAAACATAAGTCTGAAACCTTTGAAAAGTTCAAGGAATTTCAGAATGAAGTGGAAAATCATCATAACAGAAAGATCAAATTTCTGCGGTCCAACCATGGAGAGTATCTTAGTTACGAGTTTAGCACACATATGAAAGACTGTGGAATAGTTTCACAACTCACGCCTGCCGGAACACCACAATGTAATGGTGTGTCGGAACGTCATAATCATACTTTATTAGATATGGTTTGATCTATGATGTCTCTGACTGACTTGCCACTGTCATTTTGGGGTTATGCACTAGAAACCACTGCATTCACTTTAAATAGGGCACCATCTAAATCCGTTGAAACGAGACCTCATGGATTATGGTTTGGAAACAAACCTAAGCTGTCATTTCTTAAAGTTTGGGGATGCGATGTTTATGTGAAGAAACTTCAGCCAGATAAACTCGAACCCAAAGAGGAAAAATGCGTCTTCATAGGATACCCTAAGGAAACGATTGGGTATACCTTCTATCACAGATCCGAGGGCAAGGTTTTTGTTGCCAAGAATGGATCCTTTCTTGAGAAGGAGTTTCTTGAGAAAGGTGTGAGTAGTCGGAAGGTAGAACTCGAAGAGGTTATTGAACCTTCTCTTCATGAAATGGCGAGTGGCGCAGCACCGGAAATTGGTTTGGAGTTGACTTCACCTGATGAAGAGAGAGCTAATGATAATGATCATGAAACTTCAAAAGAGGATACTGCCGAACCTCGCAGGTCAAGCAGGACACGTGCAGCTCCTGACCTGTACGGCAAGCCTGTTATGAATTTCATGATTGATGAAATAGATGATCCTGCGACGTATGAAGAAGCGATGATGAGCCCTGATTCCAACAAATGTCTAGAAGCCATGAAATCCGAGATGGAATCCATGAATGAAAACCAGGTTTGGACCTTGGTGGACATACCTCACGATCAAAAGGCCGTTGAGAATAAATGGATTTTCAAAAGAAAAACTGATGCTGATGGTAATGTGACCATCTATAAAGCTCGACTTGTCGCAAAGGGGTTTCGACAAATTCAAGGAGTTGACTACGATGAGACATTCCCTCCCGCAGCGATGCAAAAGTCGGTTAGGATTATGTTAGCAATTACTTCATATTTCGATTATGAAATATGGCAGATGGATGTCAAAACTGCGTTCCTCAATGGTAATATTGGAGAAGAGTTGTATATGATACAACCTAAGGGTTTTGTCGATCCTAAGGATGCTGATAAGGTATACAAGCTTCAGTGATCCATCTATGGACTGAAGCAAGCATACCGGAGTTGGAATCTCCGCTTTGATGAGGTGATCAAAGAGTTTGGATTTTTCCAAACTTATGGAGAGGCTTGTATTTACAAGAAAGTGAGTGGGAGTAATGTGGCATTTCTGATATTATATGTGGATGACATATTATTGATTGGAAATGATATAGATCTTTTAAACAGTGTTAAAAGTTATCTAAACAACAAATTTTCGATGAAGGACCTTGGTGAAGCTTCATATATATTAGGCATTAAAATCTATAGAGATAGATCAAGACGCCTAATTAGGCTATCGCAGAGTACATACCTTGATAAGATATTAAAGAAGTTTTATATGGACGGAAGTAAGAAGGGGTTTGTACCTATGTTGCAAGGCAAGACATTGAGTGAGACTCAAAGTCCGGCTACCGCGGAAGAAAGAGAGATAATGGATAATATCCCCTATGCCTTAGCCATAGGCTCTATAATGTACGCCATGCTATGTACAAGACCAGATGTGGCACATGCTATTAGTTTGACTAGTAGGTACCAATCTGATCCAGGTTCGGAACACTGGATAGTGGTCAAGAATATCCTTAAGTACTTGAGAAGAACTAAGGATATGTTTCTTGTATACGGAGGTGAAGAAGAGCTAGTCGCTAAGTGTTATGTTGATGCTAGCTTTGACACCGATCCGGATGACTCTAAGTCTCAATCCGGATACGTATTTCTCTTGAATGGAGAAGGAGTTAGTTGGAGGAGTTCTAAACAACCTGTGGTGGCTGGATCAACGACGGAAGCGGCACAGGAAGCGGTTTGGATAAAGGAGTTCATAACAGAACTAGGTTCCTAGTACATTGGACCCAATGGTGATCTATTGTGACAATAATGGAGCCATAGCCAACGCCAAGGAACCAAGGTCTCACAAGAATTCCAAGCATATTAAGCGCTGGTTTCACTGCATCCGCGAGCATGTCAAGGATGGAGATATAAAGATTTGTAAAGTACACACGGACCTAAATGTAGCAGATCCATTAAATAAAGTTCTCCCTAGGGCAAAACATGATCAACACCAGAACTCCATGGGTGTTAGATTTATCACTATGTAAACTGGATTATTGTCGCTAGTGCAAGTGGGAGACTGAAGGGAATATGCCCTGAGAGGCAATAATAAAGTTATTATTATGTATTCCTTGTATATGATAGATGTTTATTTTGCATGCTATAATTGTATTGATAGGAAATGTCAATACATGTGTGTTTAATAAAAAAAGGGTTCCTAGTTATGCCTCTCTTATAGACTAGCTCGTTGATTAACAAGATGATCAAAGTTTCCTGATCATGGACATTGGATGTTGTTAATAACGAGGTCACATCATTTGTTAAATGATGTGATGAACATTCATCCGAAGTATAGAATTACAATAAAAGTCATTATGTTTATATTGCTATAACATCATACGAAGTAATCTTAGTCCTTAGACCATGAGATCATGTTAATTGCTAACACCGGAAGAGTATCTTGATAACATCAAACGTCACACCGTAATAGGGTGACTATAAAGGTGGGTTCAGTGCTATGAAGGTGTTATGTTGAGGCTCATGGATCAAGAGTGGAATTTGTCAATCCCGATGACGGATAGCTATACTCTGGGCCCTCTCGGTGATAGCACATTAAGATAGCTTGCAAACAAGTGATGTGATCACTAGAATGTTATATCACGGGAACAAGAAAAGAGTGCATGTCGGTAACGAGATCAAACCAAGTATTTGGATACCGATGATCGAATCTCGGACATGTATTCTATCATGAGACAAAGGGATTAAATTACTAGCGTTAAAGGTTCTCACAATCATAGAAGTCATCGCTGAATGTGTAGGAGTCAATATGGATCTCTAGGTCCTGCTTCTGATTATTGATCTGAGAGGAGTCTCAATCATGTCTGCATTATTCATGAACCGTAGGGTGACACACTTAAGGGTTGTCGGACACCATTTAGGAGCACATATCTTTCAGACGAAAGGATTGCAAAGCGCAGGAATTGTTTCGATAGAAACCGGAATTTTTTTGTTTTCTATGCTGCGAACCCTATTGTCTTCGAGGGTAAGTTCTCCATGGATGTATATCCACCCGTTGCTCTGTGTCTAGTAGACAGATCTTGGCGTATAGTTCTCTTCGTAGGAATTTTTTTGTTTTCTATGCTGCGAACCCAACAAATTCATGTATAGGGACTACAGTACCTATCTTCTTCGACTGAGAGCGGGCATGAGGGCATCATACGCGTCAGATATATCCATCGTGCTATCGATCCGTGGGGTGGAAAATTCGACACTCGAGCTGCCTGCCCTGGAAGATGTACATAGACGGTTCAATAGTAGGAGCAGACAGCCCAGGAATCAAGGGAAGTACAAACCTACCCGGACTCTTGGTCCCCATCTCGTTGGTCCATCAAGCGATCGAGCTTACTAGCTACAAATATTGTGCAGTGTGCTCAGGCTTGGGCATGAGCTAAGAAAATAACTTAGAAGTGAGTCTAGCAAAATCAAAACTGCTCCACCATTTAGGTCTCTTGCGTGGGTCCCATGTAGCATCTTTTTTTCACTTTTTCTCTCCAAACTACTAGTGCTCTGGCCAATGAAAATGCCTCAAAGTATCATGCAAAATATTTTAATCAACTAGCCTATGGGTCTTGTACTAGACACAAGTCCAAGAATATTTTCCTTAGACCCATCTTCTCCAACGTTTAGACGTAGGTGGGGCATGTGCAGCGTGCTAAATCTTAGATGTGAGCTAAGAATATAACTAGAGTTGAGTCTAACAAAACCGAAGTTGCTCCACCGTTTAGGACCCTTGTGTAGGTCCTCTACTCCAGATTTTTTTCCTTTCTCCCACCAAACTGCTACACCTCCGGCCAATGGAAGGATCCCAAAGAATTGAAATAATTTTTTAATCCACTAGTACCTGGGTCTTGTACTAGACTCAAGGCAAAGAATCTTTCTCTTAGACACACCTCCTCCACTATTTAGACATAGGTCTAAGAGCTGAAAAGTTTTCTTAGCCACCACATTTTGCACATACTGCGCACGAGATGAAAAGTTTTCTTAGCCACCCCATTTCCAGACTAAGCTTCTATGACTTTGTGAAGCTAAGTCACTGAGGCTAAGTCACCAATCTCAGCCCTTGAATTCTGATCCAATGCACCAGATTGACCCATATTTACACATAAAAGTTCAAACATTATAGGAAAAATTGAAAAAGTTCCAATGAATCATAAATGTTTTGTTCTATAATCTAAGAAAGTTGTAATCCATTTGCATTACTGGTTTGTAATTAAATAGCTTTTTACTTTTCAAACATAAAAGGTTATTTAATCGCACACCACTAATCCATGGACTGAAACTTTCTCAGATTATAGAACTTAACCATTATGATTCACTGAATTTTTTTCATTTTTTTCTAAAATATTTGAAATTTTTGAGTGTGAATCTGGATCAATCTGGTTCATTGGATCAGAAAGGAAGGGCTAACATTGGTAACTTAGTCTCAGTGACTTAGCTTCACAAAGTCACTGAAGCCGAGTCCCCCATTTCATATACGCTACACACGCTCACCGTTTAGACAGTGTCTAGCAATAAAGCTTGCCAACTCAACAACGGAGCTAGCAGAGCAAAAATGGTTGCACTGGTTAGCCACCTCGGTAGGAATCACAAGCCTAGAAAAAGGTAGTACCTTTTCTGCCCACTTTTCTGCCATCAGCGTCAAGATAATATGAGGCTGACAGTGGGCCTTTTCTGCCTTTTGTTTCCTTAGACGCTAGGACTAGTACTAGACACGTGCCTAATAATTTTTTTGTTAGACACAGGTACTCCACCGTTTAGACTCGAGCTAAGAAACAAAAAGATTCTCTTAGCCACCGCAATTCTCATACGCCGCGCTTGCTCTTACGACCCACCCAAAGTTTACGGAAAAATTTGGCTAGATACATAGTGGTGCAATCAACTGGCTTATGTTGTACTAAGTGGGTCCCATCTTTAGGATTGGTTTTTGCCGGCCAGTCTAGTAAATTTCTAGTAGATTCAGAAAAATAAGTCTAGTACGTACATTTCTTAGCCATGTTAGGAATGACTCACGCTGTGCTTGCTCGTAGTAGTACTCACTCCCATCCATATTTACTCGTCGCTGATTTGGACGTATCTAGCAATGAATCAGAGGGAGTAGTAGTAGTAGTAGTCACATTGAATATACTTAGGGCTTGGCGCATAAGCATCACAAATGGTCGCCAAAAGATCGAACGACAAACTTAAAGATAACTTTGGGCTTCTTTGGATAACAGGATTTAAAAACACCGGAATTTGACTTGGTCACAGGTACAAAACAATGGACTACAAAACAGAGGAAATAGCTTTCTTTGGATCACAGAATTTCAAAACACAGGATAACAGGGTCGGAGGTACAAAACATAGGAAATATGCTGGCTTAAAGTCATTTCAATGAAACATAGTAAACAAAGAGGAAAATTGCCTCAATCCTACACGAATGAGTGTAAAAAAGTGGATGTTGAAATTCCTATGGGATTGGGGTGTAGAAATGCAATCTATATGAATTTTGGAGGTGTGATTCCTTTCATCCAAAGGGCTTCCTTATGAAAAAAATACTATGGGTCGAATTCCTCCAAAATTCCTTTGAAAATCCTTCGATCCAAATTGGCACTTAAACAAGATGTGCGTGCTCACGACAGACGAACACCTTCCGGCAGGAGGTGTGATGACCCACAAGTATAGGTGGTGGATCGCAGTATTTTCGATAAGTAAGAGTATCGAACCCAACGAGGAGCAGAAGGTGCTGGCGAGTGGCTAGAAGCAGGAATTCTCTGTAAATACTTAGCAAACGGATTTTTAGGGGTTTTTGATAATGCAGGTAAATAAAGTACGAGTAAATAAAAGACAATAAGAATAAATGCAGCGAGTGGCCCAGTCCTTTCTTTAGCAAAGGACAAGCCGGTTGTATTACTTAAGATGAACAAACGTTCTCGAGGACACATGGGAATATCATCAAGTGCTTTCGCTTCATATAGTTGATTAATCTTCTTTAGTTTGGTATGTGTTGTGTGGGTGAACCTGTGCTAATGTACCGACCTTCCTAGGACTAATACATACTAGTGATTATACCCCTTGCAAGCATCCGCAAGTACAAGAAAGTAATTAAGGTAGAAATCGAACCACAACTTTAAACTCTTAAGACCCTAACGTCCCTTGTGCAATGGTTTCCTAATGGGGGTTCAGGTTTTTGTCACTCCAGCAACCCCTACGATTAGTAGCCAAATACACAATGCATTCCCCTAGGCCCATATAGGTGAAGTGTCATGTAGTCCCCGTTCACATGACACCACTAGAAGAAGTACAACACAACTTAAATATCAAACTATTGAATCTTTCTCAACACAATTCCACTACTAACAACATGACTTCTCCCATGTCCTCAAGAACAAAACGAACTACTCACAAGACATCATATGGATCATGATCAGAGATGAAATAATGATGTATAACAATCTGAACATAAACAATAATTCAACGGTTCACTCAATAGCATCAACTACAAGGAGTAATCAACACCGGGAAAGTTTCCACTAAGAATTGTGCAAGATTCCACCCAATTGTTACAGCGGTATGAGGTGGTGATGATGGTGCTGGTGGAGATGATGGTGGTGATGATGATGATGATCCCGATGAAGTCCAGCTTGATGGTGGTATTGATGGCGACGATCTCCCCTCTCCGGGAAGGAATTCCCCTGGCAGAATTCTGTCTGCCAGAGAGATCTTTCTCTCTCGGTGTTTTCCTCCCCGCAGAGGCGGCGGAATATTTCTGTGGTCGCTCCCCCAGTATTAGGGTTTCAGAAGGATAATATACGCCAGAGGGGAGAGCCAGGGGTGGACCAGGGTGGCCACAGCACCTGGTGGCGCGGCCTAGGGTGGCCCGTGCCAGGGGGTGGTGTGGGCCCCCTATGGCCCATCTCCGCTTCCCCTTCTGGCTTTCTTCGTCTTCTGGAAAAATAGGATTTTCCATGTATTTTCCCGAATTTTCTGATCTTCACGAATTTTGCCTCCAAACAGCACCTTTTCCATCAGAATCCTGACTGCAGCGGTCAATGCTCCAAAAGTCATCAACCATTCAAAAATAGATGAAATAACATAAGTATCATCTCTTAATATGAAATATATCAATGAATAACAGTAAATTATGATATAGAGTAGTGATGCAAAATGGACGTATCAACTCCCCCCAAGCTTAGACTTCGCTTGTCTCCAAGCGAAAACTGAGTTCAATAAACATGACCTCAGGTTTATGGAGTGAAGAGACGATAAAAGAATACGAACAAGAAGCATCACATTCATCAATACATAAATCATAATAGAAGACAACTCACTATTATATAACTTAACTTGCAATAAGTAAAGGAAACACAATAAAGATACATAAAGTAAATCATAATTGGTAATGGCAAACTTAGCTCTTGGTTGAAGAATAGTTGACAATTTTTAGGAGTTCACACATAACTGATTTTCAATGATAGCTTTCAAAGTAGTAAACACTAAGATAAGAGAAAAGTGCAAAACAAGGAACATAAGAAACATGATTGGATAAATCATCATATGAATGAATGAAGCACAACAACTCTAAA
The DNA here is from genome assembly GCA_916181665.1 of Avena sativa. NCBI lineage: Eukaryota > Viridiplantae > Streptophyta > Magnoliopsida > Poales > Poaceae > Avena > Avena sativa. Next base: position 428,721,543 of record OV702290.1, read on the forward strand.
TGCTTGCTGAGGTAGAAGGGAATAGGTTTACTGACTCAACTAAAAAGTAAAAGATAGGTCCTTCGCAGAGGGAAGCAGGGATTTCAAGTTTCATAAAGAGCTTCCAAAAATTATGATAGTTATTAGCTTTTAGCTCACATTGCCCCTATCATAGGCATCTTTAGGTGATTAAGGTTAAAGCGACACAACTAAGAGGATATGCTTGACAAGTTATAAGTTGAAATCTCATGCCCCTTACTTACGAGTACCGAACCTCATGCTACTCAACTTTAGTCACAAGTAAGCTCTTGTCATTGTAAGTACATATGTATCATAGAGAACCACCAACGGGGTACCCCTTGCACATGATACAGGAGCTATCCCATAATCAAAATGACAAGGCAAGCAGACAATGAGCATCTCAGTGATCCTTTTATTTGCTATTTCCATAGGTTTTTATTGAGGATGCTTCATAGAGTGCTCATTATGGTTATGCTGCAAGTTTCCACCATGATTAGGCATGGCTTAGGCTAGCGGCCCAGGCGTTTCTCTAGCACACATACAAACTCCATGATCTTACAAGTTCCCCTTTATTTCACACCGCCGGGATCCATAAGCAAAAGAATCATGATATCAATGGAATATAAGTGCAATGTTGAAAGCGTTCCCCATGATACATGGTTCTGCTAACTTCATCTTATAAAGCGCAAGCATGTACGCAACAAAGATGGACACAATGGTTCAAGTTTTCTAATTGCAAGAAAGTAAAGTGTGCCATCAAGTTCGTCAGAGCTTTAATCACTAATTTTCACATAACAAGTTTAATTTGGAAGGTAGATAAAAACAAGAATTTACTTGGAATAGCAACAATGCTAGTAAGTAGGTACGGTGGACACAAATGGCATAGGTTTTGGTTTAAGGATTGGATGCACGAGAAGCATTGCCTCTCCATACAGGCTTTTGTCTAGCAAGGCTAGGTAGAAAGCACAAGAGTTGAAGGAAACAAGCAAACATACAAGTGATAAAAACATGTAGTCTTCCTTGGAAGCACAAAAGATCTTAACTAGAGGATACTAAACTTATGAGCAAATTAAGAAAGAAAGATGATAAAATTATATTTCTTTAGAGTAGTTTTATCTTTTTCATTCAATTTTCAAAATAGTGTTGCTACGGACCGAGCCAGGTTTGCCAAAACCAACTAAATTAACTCATGATCCCAAAGTGATACCAATACTAACAACAAGATCAATCATATAACCATGAATTGAAAACTAATACTCCCTCTGTGTCTAGATTCGCATGTACCTATATACTAAAATGTGCCTAGATACATCCGAATCTAGACAAACCCACGTCACTTATTTTGGGAGGAGGGAGTATAAAATATGCAAAAGAATAAATGATAGAACTTCTCATTAATATTCCATAAAGCCAACTCAATCCAAGGGATACATAGATATCTAACGAGAGGGGGACACTTCCAAAATGCAAACCATCCTACATTATAACTTCTCTATTCATGATATGACTCTATTAAAAAGGTAAAAACATAGAAGATAGTGATATGATACCGCGGCTTGGAACAAACCAAGGGGATGTCAAAACCTGATGACGAATGTAACATCCCAAAACTTCAATCCAAGCTTATCAAGATCAAATCATCCAAAAATAGGGTTAACAAAAACTTTTCCAAATTTAATATGAAAGCATTCATATATGTATGCATTTTAAAATAGGAGTTGTTTGAATTGCCATGATTGATGGATCCAATGCTTGTAAAATGTTTCTTAGGTGATTTAAACATCATCTACATCATTCCCAAACTTTTCCTAAAGAAAATCAAATAAAAAAGAATTAAAAAGGAGGAATGGTCATTTTGGCAAATTTAACTCTCATGCCTACTTTGGCCATTCCTAGTACTCAATTCTTAACAGAAACAATTCTTGATCTTTGTACCCCTTGCTAGTACACATAATGAGGTACCAAGGCCCACCTTTGGATCTACTAAAAACATCCTGTTAACTATTTTAAATGAGAGTTTAAAATTGAATCTAATGCATATGCTTAGATCACCCTATTTCAAAAAACATCTATTTTAGCTCCATTTTAAAAACCCTTGCAACCAGAGACTACCTATCACTAGTGGAGATCACTCAAAAAATTTGAAACCAAAATTCAAAACTTTCTTTCATGCGGCCATTTCATCAAACACTTGGCATGCATAATATCACCTCTAATCCTAGCTCACTGTTTACTACAGGGTTTTGCCCCCAATTGATCCCCATTTAATCCCCTTGTCGCCTCTTGATCTAACCAGAGCCTAACCAGCCTCTTCCCTACCCCCTAGCTGCACTACCATGCCATGCCGAGCACCAACTCGCCGGCCGACCGTGCACTCGCAGCAGCAGCCCTCTCCAGCCCCTCTCCTCATGTCTAGCAGCTTGCCTGTGGTCCACCTCCACCGCCCAACCAGCCCCAGGCCAGAGACAGAGTGCAGAGCGGCCAGGAACCGCCGCGCTCGGAGCTTGTCGAGCATGCCGACGCCGCCCCCAGAGCGTGCCCTGTCCCCGCTCGCCCAGACCGTGTGCCACCGCCCCTATGATCGCATTTAAGTTCTAGAGCACCGCCAGGGAACCGCCCATCGATCGCCACCCCCAGCCATGCCTCTACTCCGCCGTAGCCTTGTCGCCGGAGTCGCCTGCCCATCCCGCTCGGTCTCACCATCGGGCCTATAAAAGGAGCCCTCCCCAGCCTCTTCTCTCCACACCATTCCACTCTCCTCACCTCTCTGAACTTCACCCACCTCTAGCCGGAGCAAGTGGAGCAGCAGCTCGTCGGAATTGGAGCCGGAGCAGCCGCGGCAGGAGGACAAGGGCGGCGTTGATTTCGACCACCCCAAGCTCCACCGCAACCGCGCCTCGCCTCGCCGTCGTCTTCCACGTCGTTTGCCCGCCTTGCCGACCCTGCTGGAGCCCTGGTACGCCCCTAGTAGACCCCCACCGAGCTGCTAGGGTTCGAGCTCGCCGGTGACCTGTTCGTCATCAACGACGACCCTTAGCCGTTGATCTCGCTTCTAATCCTACGGCCCACAGCGGTGTGTACCGTTTCGCATGTTAATTGCCGATGACAAGTGGGACCCCCTTGTCAGCTGAGCCCCGTGCCGCGGAGCGCCACTGGGTCGGCCCATTCCTTTTCCCGCGCTAGCCCATAGATTCAGATCTGGATTTTTCTTTTTTAGTTAAATCTAGTTTCTGTCCCCTAGTTTGAAAATCAATTTAGAGAGTTTTATAAATCCAAATTGTATGAAACCAATTTTTTCTGAAAGGTATTAAAATGATCTATCCAAGCCCGTTGGATTTAATTCAATTAGAGTTATAGATCTCTCCTAATAAAAATAACAAAACAGAAACTTTTGCAACTTGCAACATTTTTATAAAATCAACCAAGTTAGCTTTTGAGTTGATTCCAACTCTCTAAAATAAAATTTCATCATATCTATCTAACCATGTAATAATATTAAGGTTGACATGCAGTGACTTTGGACTAGTACCAAAATAATGCTATATAGGCATTTCTAGTCACTTTAAATCATTAAATAATGAACTTAAACCAAAGTAATATTGATCCAACCCTTAAATCTCATTCCCACATGTTAGAATATGTGGTGAGGACATGTGTACACATGATCCCATATTTTGGTGGTGAATATTAAATTTAGTTAATATTTCAATGAGTAGAAATTACTTTTCTAAAATAAAAAGGATGAGACTATTGAAATTAAACTTGTGATTCTTGTGATGACAATAGATCATAAATTGTGTGTTTTAGAATGCTACTTAGCCTAGTTGAGTATTGTTTGGTGATTGTGCACTCCCTATGTATTTATAGACGCTAGTACCGACCAAGCTTTCGAGGAGGAGGAGTTTTACCAAGAAGAATAAGAAGAAAACTTCAACCACTGCACCAACCAAGGCAAGCTATTGTTAGCAAGCTAGAATTAATCTAGATGAATGAGCAAGGATGCTTTAGGAATGCTTTTATCACACCCCTTTAACTATTAGTACGTCAAGTCTTATTGACAAGTTTTACTCCCCTTAGTATGCAAAGTTCCTTACTTATTTTGAAGGTGGCATAAAAAGTATAAAACTTGACCTACTTAGAAACCTTTAGATGTCATTCTATGGCATGAGATTGATCCCATCCTTCCACCTTAGTGAACACTCTTAACTTAGTCTTTTGGAGTAGATCAAAAACTTGAGTCACTTTGGATGGGAACACTTGGTGAAAATGAATTGTGAAAACCTTGGAATGATGAGTCATTCTATTGAGATGTTTTGACATGTGTTGAGAGACACAACTGGTTTATGATGATGAAAATGATGAGGCATGAGTCTTAACCCTTTTATAAAACTGATGGTTAGATTCGGATGCGATACCATTCCAAATTTACCGTACAATCACATTACCTGAATTGGGTAAGGCTTAGCTGGAAATTTATATGCATTAGTATTAGTTCCCTCATGGGAGAGGTTTGAGCTAAGGCTACCTCTCAATGTTGTCCACCTATGCAGTGCCCAAGATGACTGATGGTCATGGTTGGGAGGCCATGCTCATAGGAGAGGTGCTTGTACTAGGGTGTGTAAAGGGAAGGTTATGTTTGATTATCTGCATACTAAGTATGATGATTCAGGGTTATCCCTGACAGATGTATCGAATCTTGTGGTGAAAGTGTACCACCTCTGCAGAGTGTCAAACTATTTGAATAGCCGCGTCCGCGGTTATGGACAGTTGGAATGGCCATACTGTTTCGTTGTCAGATGTTTTCTAAATAACTTGAAATGAAGGATGAACTTTGACTTGACCACAATAGGGTTGTGTTGATGATAATAGCTTCCCACTTAAGTGATTCTAGAACTTTACTTTATCTTTCTTTGCTTCTGAACTCAGCTTAGGTTTCAAACTTAACTTGATAGTTAACTTAGATTCAGCACTTTAACTTAGAATTATACTCCTTGTTAGTGGTAGTTTGCGAGTACTTAAAGAGTACTCATGGCTTTTGTCCCTGGCTATTATCATGGCCAGACTATGAAGGAGATTATCAAGATGATGGTCAGCAGGACGGCTATGATAACTAGGACTATCTGCCTTCGTCAGCATTGCCTGTGCCCCTAAAGATGGACCCCACCGCTATGCTATCTTTTATTTCCGCTGCTTGTTGTATTAAGACTGGATCATGAGATCCTTATTTGTGTAAAACCTTATGTATGGTTTGTAATGGATGATGTACTGTGATATCCAATCCGTTATGTCTCGCAAAAATGGTAATCCTGGGATTGCGAGGTATGGTGTAACGGGCATCTGGGATTAAAAATCTGGGTGTTGACAACGAATTACTCCTTCGGTGGTGGTGGTATTCTCTCGTCATCATCTGACTTCCAAGGTAAGGGCTCCCCATCAACAAAGAACATCATGGTCTCCAGCATCCTGAAACTTGCAGCAGCACTTATGCGTTTAAACCTAACCTCGTACTCACAGTTTTGATTTTGAACGTCATAGAGTTGTGCTTGCAGTTGGTTGGTTGTTTGGCGGAGTGAGAGGACTTCATCCTTGAGCTCTGCAGTTTCCTTTTGGTGCTCGGCGATGAGTTTGGAACAAATCTTGTGGATGATATCCACTTCACGTTCCGCCATCTTCTTGTACCTAAAGACTTCTTGCTCCAGTGCTTCCATCCTAACCTCCAGACTTCCTTCACCTTTAGGTCCTTGAACCTCTTTTATCCGTAACTCCCCATTTTCAAGTAACAACTCCTTGGGATGAATCTTCAACTCTCTCATATATGGGTCGATGATATCCATTGAGGAATCTTCCTTCAATGATCCAGAGGAAGACATCGTGGCTCCAAATCTAGGACTCTACCTGTTAGAAACAGATCGAAACGAAAACACGACGAGAACACGATATACGAACCTCGGGGGATCCAGGGATTATATATTACGAAGTTTTACAACAAAAGGAAGGTACTGGGAGAAACGGGTCAGAGACGGAGTCTGGGGCGGCCACACCACCTACTGGCGCCGCCAGGGGGGCCGCGTCAGGGGGTGGTGTGAGCCTCCCTGGCTCCGTTTCCTTCCCTCTTTCACTTTGTAGCTTTCCTTATTGGATAAAAACTCCAAAAATATCATTTGACAAAATTTTTGCGGAACTTTTCTTACCAGAACTGTTACCTATTAGAAAACGGAATCTGCAGGTCTCTGGATTTGGTCTTTGATAAATTTTTCCGATGTTACCACTTGAATAACATCAATATCTTCATTGTAAGAATCTCCAGCAATATAGTGCTTGAGGCGCTGCCCATTCACCACTTGTGTAGTGTTATCTTTTAAAGAAGAAATTTTTATTGCTCCTGAGCGGTACACTTCTTCAATAATGAAAGGTCCTTCCCATTTTTACAGTAGTTTCCCTGCAAAAAATCTAAGACGAGACCTATACAATAGAACTCTCTCACCCACATGGAATTCTCTCTTAAGTATTCGCTTGTCATGCCATCTTTAACTTTTTCCTTAAATAGCCTAGCATTCTCATATGCTTCACTCCTCCATTCATCAAAGAACTTAAGTCAAATAATCTTTTTTCACCAGCAAGCTTACAATCTCTATCAAGTTCTTTAACTGCCCAATAAGCTTTGTGTTCTAATTCTAAAGGTAGGTGACAAGCTTTCCCATAAACCATTTTATAAGGAGACATCCCCATAGGGTATTTATAGGCAGTCCTATAAGCCCATAAAGCATCGTCCAACTTTTTAGCCCAATTTTTTCTAGACCTATTAACAGTCTTTTGCAAGATGGATTTAATTTATCTATTTGATAACTCTACTTGCCCACTAGTTTGGGGATGATAAGCTGAAGCGATTCTATGATTAACATCATATTTAGCAAGGGTCTTTCTAAAACCACCATGAATGAAATGAGAACCTCCATCAGTCATAAGATACCTAGGCACTCCAAACCTAGGAAAGATAACATCCTTAAGCATTTTTAGAGAGGTCTCCCCATCAGCACTCTTTGTAGGTATAGCTTCTACCCACTTACTGACATAATCAACGGCAACAAAAATATGAGTATAACCTTTTGAGGGAGGAAAAGGACCCATAAAGTCAAATCCCCAGCAATCAAAGGGTTCAATAACTAGAGAGTAGTTCATAGGCATTTCATTGTGTCTAGAAATATTACCAACACGCTGACACTCATCATAAGATAAAACAAATTGTCTTGCATCTTTAAAAAGGGTAGGCCAGTAGAAACCTGATTGTAGCACCTTTTGCGTAGTTCTATCTCCTACATGATGTCCTCCATAGGCACTACCATGACATTTACGCAATATCTCCTTTTGTTCATATTCTAGAACACATCTTCTCATGATACCATCCACTCCTTCTTTATATAAATGTGGGTCATCAAAAAAATAATGCCTCAAATCGTAAAAGAACTTCCTTCTTTGCTGAGCTGTGAAAGTTGGAGGCAAATACTTGGAGACAATAAAGTTAGCATAATCGGCATACCAAGGGCTCCCTCGCGAGCTTACCCCTACCGCAGCCAACTGTTCATTTGGGAAACTATCATTAACAGGCATAGGATCAAAAGAGATGTTTTCCAATTGAGATAATTATCAGCTACAGGATTTTCAGCACCTTTCCTTTCTATAATATGTAGATCAAACTCCTGTAAGAGTAGCACCCATCTAATAAGCCTAGGCTTAGAATCTTTCTTCGTCATAGGGTACTTAATAGCAGTATGATTAGTATGAATGGTAACTTTTGAGTCTACAATATAAGGTATAAACTTATCACAAGCAAAGACGATGGCTAGGAATTATTTTTCAGTAGTAGCATAATTCCTTTGAGCAGCATCAAGAGTCTTACTAGCATAATGGATAACATTTAACTTTTTATCAATTCATTGCCCAAGGACAGCACCTACAGCAAAATCACTAGCATCACACATTATTTCAAAGGGTATACTCCAATCAGGTGGTTGAACAATAGGGGATGTAGTTAAAGCCTTCTTTAGAATTTCAAAAGCTTCCTTACAATCATCATCAAAGACAAAGGGTACATCTTTTTGAAGAAGATTAGTGAGGGGTTTTGATATCTTAGATAAATATTTAATAAACCTTCTATAAAAACCAGCATGACCAAGGATACTACGAATACCTTTGATGTTTCTTGGACATGGCATTTTCTCAATTGCCTCAACTTTAGCTCTATCAACTTCTATGCCTCTTTCAGAAACCTTATGTCCAAGTGCAATCCCTTCATTCACCATGAAGTGGCATTTCTCCCAATTAAGAACAAGATTAGTTTCTTCACATCTCTGCAAAACTTTATCGAGGTTGTGTAGACAATTATCAAAAGAAGTTCCATAGATAGAAAAGTCATCCATGAACACTTCCACAATTTCCTCACAAAACCATGAAAGATAGAAGACATGCATCTTTGAAAAGTAGCAGGAGCATTACATAAACCAAAAGGCATATGTCTATAAGCATAGGTTCCGTAAGGGCCTGTAAAAGTAGTTTTTTCTTGATCTTGTTGCTTAACGGCAATTTGAGAACAAAAATGGGTCTTTTTAGACAACCTTTCTAACATTTGATCAATAAAAGGAAGTGGGTAATGATCTTTCTTAGTAACTTTGTTAACTTTTCTAAAATCAATGCACATTCTATAGCCTACTACTATTCTTTGGGGAATAAGCTCATTATTATCATTAGGGACGACGATAATTCCCCCTTTTTTAGGGACACAATGAACAGGACTAACCCATTCACTATCAGCAATAGGGTAAATAATACCGGCATCAAGGAGTTTCAATACCTCATTTCTTACACTTCCTTCATCTTAGGGTTTAAACGCCATTGGTGCTCTACTACAGGCTTTGCATCTGGTTCTATATTGATAGTATGCTGACATATAGTAGGAGAAATCCCTTTTCAATCATCCAGAGTATAGCCCATAGCCCCTCGGTGTTTCTTCAGTACCTCCAATAACCTTTCTTCTTCCTTCCCTGAAAGTTTAGAGCTAATAATAACAGGATAAATCTTATTATCATCAATGTAAGCATATTTAAGATCGTCGGGTAAAGGTTTTAGATCGAAGACCGTATCCTTTCTTATTATCATCAATGTTATGCTTAAGCATCTTAGTTTGACGACGGAGAATCTCGTCAATCTCATTTCTTTCTTCCATGAAGATTTCACTTTCATGATCTTCCATAAATTGCTGCAAAGCATTGTTAGGAGCAAGAGAAATAGAAGCAAATTGTTCAACTCTAAAATCCTCATTATGGGTTTCATTTTCACAAGGTTCTTTAGTAAATTTCGAAAATTAAACTCATAAGATTTGCCATCAAATTTAGTCAAGATTTTCTCCCTTTTGCAGTCTATAATAGCTCCACAAGTACTCAAGAAAGGTCTACCAAAAATGATGGGATAAGTGTTACTAGAAGCTGAACCAAGTACTAGAAAATCAGCAAGTTATTTAATCTTACCACAGAGAACTTCTACATCCCGCACAATACCAATTGGAGAGATGGTATCTCTATTAGCAAGGTGAATAACCACATCAATCTCTTCAAGTTCGCAAGGACTGATTTCATGCATAATTTCTTTGTAGAGCTCACAAGGAATAACACTTGAACTTGCACCAATATCACATAAACCATAATAGCAATGATCACCAATTCTAACAGAAAGCACAGGGACACTAGCCTTTTTAGTTCTATTAGGATGTGAGACAATATTAGAAGCATCCTCACAAAAGACTATGTGTCCATCTTCTACACTTTTAGTGACAAGATCTTTCACAATTGCTACAACAGGTTCAATGTTTATTTGTTCATCAGGTTTTATAGTTCTCTTTGCACTTTTATTGATTATACTAGTTATCATAGGATGATCCTTTACCTTGTCCGGGAAGGGTATTTTCTCGATATAAGGTTCAGGTAAGATGTGATCAATAGTGCAAAATTCAGTACTCCCAACAGGAACACAATCAACAATATCTTTATAAGGTGCATGGTACTTGTCCCATCCTTTTTTCGAAATTTAAATATAAGAAGAAAAAGCCTTAAAACAATTTGTAATAACTTAAGAATCAGGACCATAAGCATTGCTAATATTTTGAAAGTCATCAGTTCCCATAAAAGATTCAATGCATTCATAATCATCGTTTATACCTGACTTTCTTCCTTTGTCAATCTCCCATGCTTCAGCATTGTCTTGAATACGGTCTAGAAGATCCCATTTAGTCTTCTTCCATGCGAGTGAATGATCCAACACAAGAGGCATCCAATAAATCCTTATCGTGAAGAGAAAGCCTTGCATAAAAGTTATTGATAATAATATTGTTGGGGAGCTCATGAATGGGACATTTGAGCATTAGTAACTTCAATCTCCCCCAAGCTTGAGCTATACTCTCTCCATCAAGAGGCCAAAAGTTGTATATTTGATTCTGATCTTTATGAATCTCACTAGGAGGATAAAACTTTGAATAAAAGAGAGGTACCATTTCCTCCCATTCAAGAGCTTGACCATTCTTCAGCAGCTTATACCACTCCTCAGCTCTTCAATTTAGTGATAATGAGAATAACTTCTTCTGAACTTGATCTATTCTAATACCTGCACACTTGAACAACCCGCATAATTCGTGTATAAAGAGCAAATGATCACCAGGATGGACAGTTACATCTCCAACATAATAGTTATCCATAACACGATCAATAATTCTTGTAGGTATTTTAAAAGTATCATTCTCAGCAGGTGGTGGTTCATCTACTACCTTAGCAGTGGTAGTAGCATTACGGAATAAGAAACTCAGCGAATTATCCATATTGAAATAAAGCAACTAACAGAAATAAACAATACTCACAGTAGAAGTTTCCTTTACCAGTTCCACTCTCCAATAGCGCTTCACTCCCCGGCAACGGTGCCAGAAAATAGTCTTGATGACCCACAAGTATAGGGGGTGTATCGCAGTATTTTCGATAAGTAAGAGTGTCGAACCCAACGAGGAGAAGAAGGTGCTGGCGAGTGGCTAGGAGCAGGAATTCTCTATAAATACTTAGCAAACGGATTTATAGGGTTTTTTGATAATGCAGGTAAATAAAGTACGAGTAAATAAAAGACAATAAGAATAAATGCAGCAAGTGGCCCAATCCTTTCTTTAGCAAAGGACAAGCCGGTTGTATTACTTAAGATGACCAAACGTTCTCGAGGACACATGGGAATATCGTCAAGTGCTTTCGCTTCATATAGTTGATTAATCTTCTTTAGTTTGCTAAGTGTTGTGTGGGTGAACCTATGCTAATATACCAACCTTCCTAGGACTAATACATAATTGTGATTATACCCCTTGTAAGCATCCGCAAGTACAAGAAAGTAATTAAGGTAGAAACCTAACCACAAATTTAAACTCTAAGACCCTTATGTCCCTTGTGCAATGGTTTCCTAACGGGGGTTCAGGTTTCTGTCACTCCGGCAACCCCTACGATTAGTAGCCAAATACACAATGCATTCCCCTAGGCCCATATAGGTGAAGTGTCATCTAGTCGACGTTCACATGACACAACTAGAAGAAGTACATCACAACTTAAATATCAAACTATTGAATCTTTCTCAACATAATTCCACTACTAACAACATGACTTCTCCCATGTCCTCAAGAACAAAACGAACTACTCACAAGACATCATATGGATCATGATCAAAGATGAAATAATGATGTATAACAATCTGAACATAAACAATAATTCAACGGTTCACTCAATAGCATCAAATACAAGGAGTAATCAACACCGGGAAAGTTTCCCCTAAGAACTATGCAAGATTCAACCCAATTGTTACAACAGTATGAGGTGGTGATGATGGTGTTGGTGGAGATGATGGTGGTGATGATGATGATCCCGATGAAGTCCATCTTGATGGTGGTGTTTATGGCGATGATCTCCCCTCTCCGAGAAGGAATTCCTCCGGCAGAATTCTGTCTGTCGGAGAGATCTTTCTCTCTTGGTGTTTTCCGCCCCGCAGAGGCGGCGGAATCTTTGTGTGGTCGCTCCCCTAGTATTAGGGTTTCGGAAAGATAATATATGCCAAAGGGTAGAGCTAGGGGTGGACCAGGGCGACCACACCACCTAGTGGCGCGGCCTAGGGTGGCCCGCGCCAGGGGGTGGTGTGGGCCCCCTGTCGCCCATCTCCGCTTCCCCTTCTAGCTTTCTTCGTCTTCTGGAAAATAGGAATTTCCATGTATTTTCCCGAATTTTCTGATCTTCGCGAATTTTGCCTCCAAACAACACCTTTTCCATAAGAATCCTGACTGCAGCGGTCCATGCTCCAAAAGTCATCAACCATGCAAAAATAGATGAAATAACATAAGTATCATCTCTTAATATGAAATATATCAATGAATAACAATAAATTATGATATAGAATAGTGATGCAAAATGGGCGTATCAAGGTGATGCGGTCGTAGATTTTCATCTTGAATCCGTCTGCGGTGACCTTGAACATAAGGCAGTCACCCTCCTTTAACCCATGGAAAGCAGCAAAGGTAGCCCACTATTTGTCCAGGACGATCTGGTCTTTGTTACGGTTGGCATGGACAACCCACTCGCATTCCTCGCATGATTGGACCACCACTAGTTGTGGGTAGGGGCGTCCCTTCAAGTAAGGCTTGAAGTAAGTCATGATGATAAGCATATACAAGTCATGCTGGACTAACTAGATGTCGAAGCGCCTAGGACGATGCACCGCGGCATGGTATCCAACCGACCTAGGGAGTCTTCTCGGTTTGGAAGAACTAGCGACCGACCTGGCAGCACTTGCCCTTGCCAAGGCCTCCACTCTCCTGCCCGGTAGCCTCAACTCCCTTGGTATGATGGGGAGAGCATCTTCATAGCCACCTGGAGCTGGAGTAGTCCGATCAAGAATGTAGTCTAAGTTCGGAATTACAACTGGGTCAACCTACATGAAAATTACCATTGCGTCAGTCCTTTGGAATTACGAAAACACCACAATGCATTGTATAAATTGACTAAAGATCACAATGAGTCATTGCACCATCAAAATTACCTAAACAGCACAAGGTATCAGGTAAATTAAATTGCCTACACAGCACAATGCATCATCAGAATGACCTAACCCGATGGGTCCTCTAAATTATCTGAATAGCTACTAGAAGGCATAACATTTAATTAGATTGATTAAACAGCCCAATGCATATCCCCTGCAAAAAATAGCACAATGTATAATCTGAATGGCTAAAACAGCACAATGCATTATCTGGATAGACAAAACAGCATATATGCATTGCATCATCAAAATACCAAAACAGCAAAAGGTATTATGTAATTAAATTTAATAAACAGTGTCTACACAATCAAAATTATCTAAACTGATGGGTCATTGAAATAATATGATCAGATAGAAGGCATATCATTTAATTCTAAATAGCAGAACGCAGATCAAAATGGACGAAACAACATAGTGAGGAGACAGGACACAATGCATCATACAAAAAAAATACCAAAACAGCACAACACGTCATGGAAAATTCCTAAACAGCACAATGCATCATCTAATTACCAAAACAGAACACTGCATCATCGTCATCAAGAATATTCCATAACTAAGCAGAATAACACAAAAGACAAATATAGATACATTCAAATCTAGGCGAATTCAAGTCAGTTATTTCTGGATGGAGGGAGTATAAATAACAACACAAAAGACAATTATCAAGAATATGACATACAACTAAGCAGTTCAACAAAGGACCTGCAGTACACGTTGCAAAAATCTGACTAGATGCACGTCGGATTTGGGTTAAAGCCCCAATCCTCCAGATCTAACCTTGTTGCAGTTGGGAGGGCGTGAACTTGCATAGGGGTCAATGGGTTGAGAAGATGAACAAGGCGCCACTGACAAAGAACCAGCCACATACACCGGAGAAGCACAGATAATCACTGATGAAGGGGGGCCACTGATAGGGGTTTCACCACATACACTCTGAAATTTGGCACATTGGGAATGAGAGTCCAACCTGCAGACGAAATGGACACATTCGTCGCTACACGAGCATTCGTCCCGAACGCACGTGGTACCGGAGGCTTGGACAACCGCCTGGCGGGCGACGACGGTTTCGTCGTGACCGGCCGAAACCCTAAGGGCGACGGACGCCTCACCTTGGGCACGACCCGCACACACGCGAAAGGCGAAGGACGCTTGAGAGAGGGCAATGAGGCCATCGGAATTAAACAAGCCACCTGCAGCTCTAAATCAGAGCTTGATGAGGACCCCAGCTCAACCACAAACAAAGGTTTTGGCATTAGTTTCATCGAGGCAACAACTGGGTGAAGGACTGAGAGTCATGAGGTGAGTGCGGGAATGTGATAGCAAGAGAGGGAATGGTGGGCGAGGAGTTATTAGAGAATGCGAGTGGGTAACCCTCTATCCGCTTTAGTAGTACCGTACTACAAAAAAAACTACATTTGACATATCATCATTTTTTGACGAACTAGTTCATTTCTTTGAACCGACTAAAATAGTGGGTACCCTTTAGGTTTCAAACTTCCATATGGTACCTGTTTTGCTAGTAGTAAGTACAGTACAATACTTTGTATTACCCTCCATTCCAAAATATAAGGCACCTGAGGATTAGTCAAAAGTCGACATTTTTTTAGTTTGACCATGATTATACACAAACAAAATATAAAATTTATAATACTAAATTAATATCAATAGATTCACCATAAAGTATATTTTCTTAATATGTCCATTCAATATTGTAGATGTAGATATTTTTTCTAAATATTTGGTCAAATTGAGCAAGGTTTTACTTTTGACCAATCCTTAGATGCCTTATATTTTGGGACGGAGGAAGTAGTATAAAACATTTTTTAGATAGAGGAAATTGCACGATCCACCATCTTTTCATCACACTTTTGCACAAAGCACTTGGTGGACGTCATTTTTGCACATTTTAATAGTTTTTTAGCATAATATGCATAAATTTGGCTAGTTAGTCCTTTAATGACCGATTTAACCTTATTGCTAGCAAGACTGACAAGTGGTCCCTGAATGCCATTGCTCCCAAGATTTGAATGATGCTAAAAACTAGATACTAATGATATTTATCACCCGCAATACTTTTTGGATGCATGTAGCTGGTATGTAAGAGAATTATTTCATATGAAACATCAATGTTTACACAAAGGTACCAACATAACAATCAGTCGCACATTGAATTTTTGAAGGCTTTATTTGGTCGTAATAAACTTGTTTTTGAACATAACTTGTTTGTACATAAGATTTGACGTTTCATTCACATATCCAAATGTCCATCGAAGAGTTTTTTTAAAAGTGTAGGACTAACGATGTATGTCTATTTATTACACCTCACACAAAAAACACCCTGATTGATCATAAACTTTAAGCAGATTATTATTTTCCCAGGATTTATTTTCCTAAGAGCAAGCACGGTGAATATGCCTCGGAATGCCATAAGCCTAGTTTCCAGACAAAGTTTATACATGTTTCACTTATGATTACGAACTTTTTTGAGTTCTCAAAGTTTCCTAGTGAACTTCATATTATTAAACTAATTTAAGCTAATTTATCAATGTTAGATAAAATTTGAACCATGAGTAAGTAGTAGATTGCTCTTAAAGTTATACAAGTATCTTTTGAAGGTACCCACACCTAGACTGTCAATATATCAGAAACCAATGAATTTGTTGGATTCAACTTCTTGATAAGAATTTGCATGTGAAAAAATTTGTATTTTATTTGAAAACAATAAAAAATATTGCACGATGGCCTCTGACTTATCCTACTTGCTGTGAAAAAAGATTATTATCAAGATAGTTCGCATATAAAAACAATGTAATTGAAAATATGACCTGCCATGTATGAACATATCCTTAGGCTTCAGGCCGAAAGACAAGCTAAATGACCTTATATATATGTACAACATACTTTATGGTAATATTCCCATATTTGGTAGATTAGTGTTACTTGGCATGGTGAACAATAATGCTACCAGTACTGGGAGTTTCCAAAATTTAGGAATAAAAAATCATTTTCAAATTTGAACTACAAGTAAACATGATAGAATGCTCTTAAAAAGTTACAAACATCCTTTGAGTCTTTATGGTACTGAGGCGGTCGATACTTCAAAAACCAACAAGATTTCTGTAGGATTAAAATTCTTGCTATGAATATGCATGTTGACAATTTGATCCTCACTAGCTACGAACAAAAATAATGAAAACCTAAAAATGAAGCCTTCTTCATGGCGCCCTCTTGTGTGTTCTACTATTTGCACTGCAAAATAATTAATAATTGTGAGTCATCATAAATTACAAAAAAATAGTTACACAATATATATGGCCCATGGTGTATGAACACTCTTGGGTTTCAAGCCGAACGACAAAGGTAACAACCATATGCACATTGTATTGTATTGTAATATTCCCATATTTGGTAGATGTGTGCATCTTGGCAAGGTGAAAAATGGTGGCAACCATAGGTTTCGACTTATAGGAACAATGAAACTCAAAGCGACAAGATTTTTTCTGTAAAGCAAGTACGAAGAAAAATGGCTCAGAGTACCACAACAACAAGCCTAGTTTTTAGACAAAACGTGGACCTTGATACACTTACAATTGATTAACAAGTTTTATGAGTTCTCAAGCTTCCCAGCCAACTGTTTTCCTTGCTTAATTTTAGGATGCTTCGTGCTAAATGTATGGACATCGATGTAATTTTACCTTTTTTAGGTCCTTGATGTAAAATGTACTTTCACCGTCCGTTTAAAATTCGAATCTAGAAGCAAGTGGTAAAATTTAAACGTATTTAAGATTATTAGTTGTTAATGAGTATGAACATTCTTGGAGTTTCAAGCTGAACGACCAAGGTCATGGCCATATCAACATCACACATTATGCTGATGATGATCCCATATCCAAGAATTTGCATGCCATCAAATTTGGCCATATGTTTTGAAAACAAATGAATAGGAAGTAGTGGTATGAAGAGTATGGCTCGATCAGGTGCTCTCTCAAGAATGAGCCAAACCCGGCTGTTTTATTTCTTTGCTTAATTTTGGGGTAGTTCATGCTAAATGTAAGGATCTCGATGTAATTTCCCCCTTTTAAGGTCCTTGATGTAAATTATACTCCCACCGTCCGTGTATAATTCGAACCTAAAATAAAGTGGTAAACTTTTAAACATATTTAAGATTATATGTTGTCGATGAGTATGAACATTCTTGGGTTTCAATACGAACGACCAAGGTCATGGCCATATCTATATCATACTTTATGTTGATGATTTGTGATCCCATATCCAAGAATTTGCATGCCGCCAAATTTGGCCATATTTTGAAAACAAACAAAGAGGAAGTAGTATGAATATTATGGCTTGATCATGTTCTCTCACGAGAAGGAGCAAAACATGACTGTCCCCGCTTAATTCTAGGGTGCTTCATGCTAAATGTATGGACCTCGTTGTAATTTTACCTTTTTAAACGTATTTAAGATTATTTGTTGTCGATTGGTATGAACATTCTTGGATTTCAAGACGAACGACCAAGGTCATGGCCATATCTACATCATACATTATGCTGATGATGATCACATATCCTAGAATTTTCATGCCGCCAAATTTGGCCATATTTTGAAAACAAACCAAGAGGAAGTAGTATGAAGAGTATGGCTCGATTAGCTTCTGTCTCGAGAAGGAGCCAAACATGATTGTTTTCCCTGCTTAGTTTTAGAGTGCTTTGTGCTAAAAGTATGGACCTTGGTGTAATTTTACCCCTTTTTAGGTACTTGCTGTAAAATGTACTCCCACCGTCCATGGAAAATTCGAAGATAAAAGCAATTGGTAAAATTTAAGCGTATTTAGGCTTAGTTGTGTGAATGAGTATGAACAATCATGGATTCGAAGCCGAACAACCAAGGTCATGGCCATATCCATCTACATCATACTTTATATCGATGATTCATGATCCCATATCCAAGAATTTCCATGCCGCCAAATTGGGCCATATTTTGAAAACAAACAAAGAGGAAGTAGTATGAAGAGTATGGCTCGACCAGCTGCTCTCTCTCGAGAAGGAGTTGAACCCGACTGTTTTCCCTGCTTAATTTTAGGGTGCTTCGTGCTATAAGTATGGACCTCGATGTAATTTTACCGTTTTTAAATGTTTTTAAGATTATTAGTTGTCAATGAGTATGAACATTATTGGATTTCAAGACGAATGACCAAGGTCATGGCCATATCTACATCATGCTTTATGCTGATGATGATCACATATCCAAGAATTTCCATGCCACCAAATTTGGCCATTTTTTGAAAACAAACAAAGAGGAAGTAGTCTAAAGAGTATGGCTCGATCAGCTTCTCTCTCAAGGAGCCAAAAATGACTGTTTTCCTTGCTTAATTTTAGGGTGCTTCGTGCTAAAAGTATGGACCTCGATGTAATTTTACCCCTTTTTAGGTCCTTGCTGTAAAATGTACTCCCATCATCTGTGTAAATTCAAACACAAAAGCAAGTGGAAAAATTTAAACGTATTTAAGCTTATTAGTTGTCAATAAGTATGAACATTCTTGCATTTCAAGCCGAACCACCAGGGTCATGGACATGTGTACACCATAGTTTATGCTGATGATTCATGATCCCATATCGAAGAATTTGCATGACGCAAAATTTGGCCATGTATTTTAAAAACAAACAAAGAGGAAGTAGTACTACGAAGAGTATGGCTTGGTCAGGTTCTTTCTCGAGAAGGAGCCGAACCTGACTATTTTCCTTTGCTTAATTTTAAGGCGTGCTTCGTGCTAAATTTTTGTACCTCGATGTAATTTTCCCCTTTTAGGTCCTTGATGAAAACAAACGAAGAGGAAGAAGTACTATGAAGAGTACGGCTCGATCAGCTGTTCTCTCGAGAAGGAGCCGAACCAGACTGTTTTATTTGCTTAATTTTAGGCCACTTCATGCTAAATGAATGGACCTCGATGTAATTTCCCCCTTTTTAGGTCCTTGATGTAAAATTTACTCCTACTGTCCGTGTAAAATTCAAACCTACAAGTTAGTGGTAAAATTTAAATGAATTTAAGGTTGGTTGTGAATGAGTATGAACAATCTTGGATTTCAAGCCGAATGGCCAAGGTCATGGCCATATCTACATTATACTTTACATCGATGATTCACGATCCCATATCCAAGAATCTCATGCCGCCAAATTGGACATATTTTGAAAACAAACGAAGAGGGAAGTAGTACGAAGAGTATGGCTCGACCAGATGTTGTATCGAGAAGGAGCCGAACCCGACTGTTTTTCCTGCTTAATTTTAGGGTGCTCCGTGGTAATTAAATGTATAGACCTCGATGTAATTTTACCTTTTTAGGTCCTTACTGTAAAATGTACTCCCACCATCCGTGTAAATTTGAACATAAAAGCAAGTGGTAAAATTTAAATGTAATTAAGCTTATTAATTGTCAATGAATATGAAAATTCTTGCATTTAAAGATGAAAGACCAGGGTCATACATATTTACATCATAGTTTATATGCTCATGATTCATGATCCCATAGTGAAGAATTTCCATGCCGCCAAATTTGGCCATATTTTGAAAACAAACGAACAAAAAGTAGTATGAAGAGTATGGCTCGGTCAACTTCTCTCTCTAGAAGGAGCAAAACATGACGGTTTTCCCTACTTAATTTTAGAGTGCTTCGTGTTAAATGTATGGACCTCGATGTAATTTTACCTTGTTTAGGTCCTTGATGTAAAATTTACTCCGACTGTCTGTGTAAAATTCGACCCTAAAAGCAAGTTGTAAAATTTAAACATGTTTAAGATTATTATATGTCGATGAGTATGAAGATTCTTGGATTTCAAGACAAACGACCAAGGTCATGGCCATATCTACATCATACTTTATGTCGATGATTCGTGATCCCATATCCAAGAATTTGCATGCCCCGAATTTGGCCATATTTTGAAAACAAACAAAGAGGAAGTAGTATGAAGAGTATGGCTCGATCAGCTTCTCTCACGAGAAGGAGCAAAACATGACTATTTTAGGGCGCTTCATGCTAAATGTATGGACCTCGATGTAATTTTATATTTTTTAGGTCCTTGGTGTAAAATGTACTCCCACCATCCGTACGTGTAAAATTTGAACCTAAAAGCAAGTGGTAAAATTTAAACATATTTAAGATTATCAGTTATCGATGAGTATGAATATTCTTGGATTTCAAGACGAACGACCAAGGCATGGACATATCCACATCATACTTTATGCTGATGGTTCCTGATCCCATATCCAAGAATTTGCATGCGGCCAAATTTGGCCATATTTTGAAAACAAATGAAGAGGAAGTAGTATGAATAGTATGGCTCAATCAGCTTTTCTCTCGGGAAGGATCAAAACATGACTATTTTCCTTGATTAATTTTAGGGTGCTTCGTGCTAAATGTATGGACCTCGATGTAATTTTACCTTTTTTAGGTCCTTAATGTAAAATG
This sequence comes from Avena sativa, assembly GCA_916181665.1. Classification (NCBI taxonomy): domain Eukaryota; kingdom Viridiplantae; phylum Streptophyta; class Magnoliopsida; order Poales; family Poaceae; genus Avena; species Avena sativa. The sequence goes on from OV702290.1 coordinate 428,742,106, forward strand.
TACTCCCACCATCCGTACGTGTAAAATTCAAATCTAAAAGCAATTATAAAGATTTAAGCGTATTTAAAATTATTAGTTGTCGATAAGTATGAACATTCTTGTATTTCAAGAAGAACGACCAAGGTCATGGGCCTCATGGCCATATCTACATCATACTTTATGCTGATGATTCATGATCCCCTATCCAAGAATTTGCAAGCCGCCAAATTTGGCCATATTTTGAAAATAAACAAAGAGGAAGTAGTATGAAGAGTATGTCTCGATCAGCTTTTCTCTCGAGAAGGAGCAAAACATGACTGCTTTCCCTGCTTAATTTCAGGGTGCTTCATGCGAAATGTATGGACCTCGATAAAATTGTACCTTTTTAGGTCCTTGATTTAAAATGTAATCCCTACGTCCTTACGTGTAAAATTCGAACCTAAAAGCAAGTGGTAAAATTTAAATATATTTAATTTTATTAGTTGCTGATGAGTATGAACATTCTTGGATTTCAAGTCAAAGAACCAAGGTCATGGCCATATCTACATCATACTTTATGCTGATGATGATCCAATGTCCAGGAATTTTCATGCGACCAAATTTGGCCATATATTTTGAAAACAAACTAATAGAAAGTAGTATGAAGGGTATGGCTCTGCTCTCTCGAGAGGGAGCTGGACCCGACTATTTCCCTTGCTTATTTTTAGGGTGCTTTGTGCTAAATGTAAGGACCTCTATGTAATTTTATTCAGTTTTAGGTCCTTGATGTAAATTGTACTCCCATCATCCGTGATGTTCCCACATTTGGGAGTAAATGGGTGAATCATGTCATGGTAATAATGTTGTCACTCGGAGTTTCCAACCATTAGATAAATCTAGCACAAAAACATGACTATATACATTCTAATCTAGATAAATCTGAGAACATTATATGGATCGGAGGGAGTAGTATATATGCATTCAAAACAAATTGTGTTTCCTCTCTCCTTCAGTGCGGCATCACCATCCCAACACGCAAAGAAAATTTGAGGACATTTCGAACTTTCTTTTTTCGGCACGGTGTGATTTGCTATCCCTAGATACCTACCAGAAAAAAACATTAGCGCCTCAAACTAGGGGCCAGCGTTGCGGGCTGGAGCGTTTAAGAAATACTATTATATCTAATTTTTTGTTATTATTCCTTTTTTGCATAAGCGTCAATGTTAACATCCCACGTTAGTTTTTCCCTAATATACTGGGTCGAAGTAGTCGATCCGACAACCGGAGGAGAACCGCCCCGCGCCCCTCATCGTCTTCCTCTGCCGCTCCGGCCACTTGTGCACCATCATAGCCCCTCTCCACCCTTGCAGAAAGGTAGAAACCGCCAACCCATCCCGGCTGACTAATCTTTCGCAGTACTCTTTACCGGAACGACATCTAGAGCGACGAAGCGTAAGATATCTGAGCGCTACAACCAGGCAATCGGATTTGGCAACCTCCACTACAGACCGCTGAGCAACATCACCGGTCGCGCCGATCTTCTGAGCACCGCTCGCCTAGCTCGTGGCATGGTTGGCATGCATCGAGGGATTGCGGAAGATCATGGTCTCCCGTTTGGTTTGCCCTGGCTACTTCACTCTGACCCACAGACATGGCCACTAGACCGTGACGAGCAGGTAAAAATCAGTTTTGCATGATTTTTGTTGGACTCAAATCCTTAGATTCTTTCCTATGGATTGAATTTGGATCAAAGGAATCGTGGTATGCAAATTCTTTTGAACTGCAACCCCCCACCCATGCTTAAATCCCGTAGGAATTGGAACATCTACTTGAGGCTCAACTCTCATCGTGCCAATCATGTAGGTAGTTTTTCTACGTTTTATAATCGCCTGTTTTTCACCGGCAAACCTGTGAAATTCCTGTGGTCTCAATCCTGCGATCGTAAGAGGCCCAACACTTTTGCTTCATTGTCCCCCCTCTCCTCCAAACATACTAATCTGAAAACACAAGAACGACCAGGATTGTTGATACCTGTAATGGAAGGTGTATTGGCCAATCAAGGCTGGTGTTATATTTTAAGTTTCATGTGTTTTACAAACACAAGATTTCTATAAAAAGTTGGCTCTTTGGTTTACATGAATACAAAAACATAGGATTACTTTAAAATATGGTAAAATCAAAGTCAAACCTCACGGGAGAGTATATTTATGATGTTACCATGTCTCTTGGGACCTCATTCTTGTTCTTTGTGCGCGTAGGAATTTGAAAATGAGGTCCAAGTTGGATATGAAGAATTGCATATGAGTTTTGGAGGATTCTAACCCATAGGATTTTGGAAGATATCAAATTCCTATGGAGTCACTTCTTAGTTCCTGCGTTGATGACTGCGCCCATGAAGTGGTTGGGGAAGCTGTTGCTCCCGCAACTTTCAGATCCAGAGCCGTAGGCTCCGTCTTCAGTGGCCAGGTCACCCAGATCGGATACGCGACTGTTGTCGCTGTCCGTGATCCCAGATGTTGCTCAGGCGTTGAGCTCGCTGAGGGTGCCGATTGGTGGCGGGAACCACGATGCTAGAGCAATCGCGGGTGCCTTCGGCTGGTCAGGCATGCGAAGCGTGCCCATCTGACCAACCTGGAAGCTGAAGCTCCGAATCGCCAGACTGATTCCATCGCCCACGGACTCGAAAGTCGGGCAAGTGGCCGGCGTGTGGGCGGTGAAGTCGGACGCGCCGAAGAGCTGACGAATCTCTGCTGTTGCGGAGTTTAAGATTGCGGTTGATGGGACCGAAGAAGCCGTGACATCAGCACTCCCAATCCCCACGGACGGCGCTAATTGACGAGGGTTTAACTCGTCAATGCCCACTGTTATGGACTTGGGTTTTGGAGAAGAAGGGAGCGCTGGAGGCATCAGTCGGCTAGCAAACAAGCACGCAGGGACGCAAATTTTACCCAGGTTCAGGCCTCGTAGAGGTCCCTACTCCTTCTTGTCTGCTCTTGGAATTAACGAAGGAATCGAAGATTACAGGGGCGCACAGATCCAATCCGGCGAGAGTTGTGGAAACTAGGGTTGAGTGTGTTCTCCTCGCTGCCCCCTCCTAGCCTTTATATAGATAGGCTAGGTCTCCGGTGGCAGACCGAGTCAGTTACAGATTGGGGTTTTCCCTTTAAACTTTCTATCTTAAGCTTCTTCTTGTCTCGCAAGCAATCAAGAGTCTGTGGGCCACTCGAATTCTCCATTTGGGCCTTGGAAACACCGTGGGCTTCCGCCGTATCTAGATCGTATATATCGAACTCGAGTACCTGTAGGGTATACCCATGTCAGTAGCCCCCGAGTGTCCAGTGGAATCGCAGATTCGACTAGGGACTTTATGGAGTCTTTTTTTCGAGTGCATGACCGAGTATATTTTCGAGTGTCTAATTTGTGTCATAGGGATTGTTAATATACGTGCCTAATTTATCCGATGTATCGGTATTAGTTAACTGCCTTTGGGAAAAACAACGCAATCTACTCAAACTCGAGTCCCCGGACTCGAATTTGGGAAAGTGCTGGCATAATTCGACTCAGGCCGCGAAGGTCTTATAGGAGTCGAATTCTAGTGTATAAGTGTGAGCACTCGACACGTCCGTCAAGGCATGTTCATCGTACCTGCAGGAACGGATATGTTTCTGGCAGTGCGGAGCAGATGCGTTGCCAGGCCTTATTCAGGTCTTATCTTCACGCTGTAAGCGCGGCATCTGAATTTTTGTCATCGCGGAGATGATTCGGGTGGCCCAGGAGACGTAGTCTCCTTGTGGGGAAAGTGTGAGGCGGAGTCGCCATAGCATTCGGGTGTAGATGTTATCAACACACAGTACGATGTACAAATAATCATAGGGTGCGTTACCAGCGCTCCCTATGGGAGTAGCCCCCGAGTGCCTGGTTGAGTCGAAGACTCAGGCGGGGACTAAAAACTTTTTGCGACTGCTGTCGTCTTTTGTTGCTTGTTTCAGTCGAATTTGTTTTCGGTGCTCCCTATGGGAGTAACCCATAATCCTCAATCGAATTGTAGATTCGAGTGGTGGGTATGTCCTGATTGTTCTTATACCTGCATAAAGATAAATCGTAGGGTGCGCGACCAGCGCTCCCTATGGGAGTAGCCCCCGAGTGCTTGGTTGAGTCGAACACTCGAGCAAGGACTAAAGTAGTCGAAATATTCTGTTACTGAAATCAATGACGTCAGTGATGACGATGTGATGACCTTGGTTGCCCGCGTGAGCGATTTTGACGGGATGTGACGAGTGGTGGGTCCCACTTTCTGACTTCGATTTGACCGGGCGTGCGTAATCTTCTGTTTTAACTGCGTCTCATCGATTTCCGCGCGTAATGGGAATAGTGGGGGGACGGTTCGTGCTTCAGCTTCGCCACGTGTCGATGGCGATGTACGCCACGCGTGCAGTAGGGTTTCTGTTGGCCGTTGGATGGTGTCTGTGATGAGGTTAAGTAGTAGCACAGCTATGGTAATTTCCCCATCTCTCTTCGTTGTTCTTGCCTCCATTGCCATTGCTGCTGCTCTCTGCATCTTTGCGCACCTTCTTGTTGCGGCGCTGGACCATCTCCACATCTTTCCGAGCTACTTCCTCCGTTCTCATCGTCATCGGAAGATGGGCAAGAAGAAAGGAGGCACCGCCGCTAGGTCTGCCGCCGCCAAGAAGAAGGGCGGTTCCGCCTCTATGGGCACCAGCGCCGCCGGCACTGGGAAGAAGAAGGGCGCGGGTACCCGCATCACCAATGGCGCTTGGTGAGCGTCTATCATCAAATCCTCTGAGCTTCATCTTCATCAGCAAGAAGGAGTTCTTCCCTCGACGGAGGGTGATTCGTGAGTGCCCGGCGAGGAGGTAATCCCATGTCCTCCTTCTGGTTTCCGGGTGATGTTCCTTGCGTTCATCATCCGAGGTCTTTCTCTGCCCCTGCATCCTTTCTTCAGGGACCTCCTTTGCTTCTATAGGCTCCAGCTGCATCAGCTATCCCCAAATTCTATTCTCCACATCTCCTGCTTCATTACCCTTTGCGAGTGCTGGCTCAGAGTCGAGCCACACTTTGTCCTCTTTAAGAGGTTATTTAAGCTAAAACGCCAGTCGGCGTCCGATTCATTAGCCTACGTAGGAGGCTGTGGAATCCATGTCGACTCCTCTGTCACCTACTTTGCCATCAAGCTCACCGTGTTCGTCCAAGGGTGGAGGGACAAGTGGTTTTATATCCACGACCAGAAGGCCGACAGAGAGCATTACGGACTCGCGACCTTCGATCCCGCAATGCCGTGCAACAGGAGGCGCTCCTGGAAGAACATAGTGATGCCTAGCGAGTCCGAGGAAACAGAGGTGATGTACAAGCGTGTCTGCGACCTCGAAAGTCGCATAGGTAAAGAAGAGGGTGGTGCCGCCCTCATTCGCACATGGTTGAGCCGCCGTGTCCAGCCTCTACAGGTTAGAGTGCACCCAATGTAGGACCGGTGCTGACGATGTCACCCGTGTGTCTGCCGAGGGCATTTCTGCGAGTGAGGTAGATAAGAGGGTGCAGCTGGTTACCAAATACACCGCCAAGGAGGTTCTCCCAGGCGAACCAGTCGTGCCTCCTTTTGACGCCTCTAACCCCCCTCCTAAGGTAGAGTTATCTTGTGAAATAGTTTCCTTTTGCGACTGTCTTTATGATATATAATGTTGTATTTTCTGAATGTAGGACTGGAAGGTGTCTCCCAAATTGCCCCCTCAACCTGAAGGGATTATCCCACACGAAGTGGATGAAGAGGACGACTCGGAGTCGACTATCCCAATTGAAGAGGAAGAGGGAGCCCCCGAGTCCAGTGGCCATGACACTCGCAAGCGATCCTGCAGCAAGGACTCGGATGCCTCATCGCCGTCAACGCTAGAAGGCCCTTCTGCTATTGCAGAGGAGCCGATCCCCGCCATTCCTGTGCGCTCCATGGCTCCTCCTACCCGGAAGAAGCTGCGGCTGCCAAAGGAGTCGTCGGAGTCGGAGGAGCAATCCTTTGACCTAGATAAATTTGACTGGTGAGTTCGCGATGTTGCCTTAGTTTCTTTTTGGAGTTGCCCTCCCTAAGATTTTTGCTTGACGTGTTTTGCAGTCAAGCGGTGTCGTCGTCTTCTAGCGACGTCCAGTTTCTGAAGGAATCCGGAGTCGCTGACTCCAAGGGCAAAGAAGTGGCCGAACGATCTGGTTCTCCTCCATTGGCAGCCCACTCCGGGCACAACTCTTCAATTTCCCCGCATGCTGGGGAACACCATATTATTACCGGGACGACTGCGCGACAGTCATCTTCGGAGTCTCTAGAGGACCATGTAAGCATCTCTTTGCTGTGTTGGCAGTCGAATATATACTTGGTGTTGTTGCTGAACTTTTGTTTCCTTCTAATGCAGCTCATCATGAAGGAGGCTGCTTGCCTGGCGGAGCAAGTCCTGGAGATGGGTCGACAGCATGCGCGACTAGACAATCGCCATCACGTTGTTGAAGGTTAGTATTGCCTTTGTATTTGTCTTGGTGAAGTGTCTAGATGCGATTGATGATACATCATTTCTTATAGTTGAGCATAACGAACTTCTGTGTCATGCCACTTCACTTGAGAAGGAGCTTGCCGCGGCGGCGAAGAGTCGCGATGAAGCAATCACGGCTTGGGAGGAATCACAAAAGCGCGAGGAGGACTTGGGAAACGCGAAGAAGACTTGCATTGCTCCCATGCCGAGAGGGAGAAGTTGCTCGAGGAGCAGCTTTTCTCGATTGCAAAGTCCCTCTCATGTATTCTTTTAGCTGAATTTCTTTGTTTATTGCCTCGTCATCATGGTATTCTACCAACACTTTACTGTATATAGATGTCGGCGGCCTGAGCTTTGACGCCCAGGCCCTTTGTCGCGATGATGCATTGGCTGGTGTCGTCGCCGCTGTCGAGGACCGCAGCGCTTCTCTTCAAGGGACGCTGACGAAGGCCAAGAATGTGCTTAGTCTCATATGCAGGGATCTAACTCCCAAGGCTGTACTTCTTGACAACCTGGAGGACCTGATGGAATCCCTTGCTGGGGGTATTCTCATGGACTTTAGGAACTCCCAGCGGTCCGTCGGCGCCACCATGGCACTCGCAATGGTGCAAGCCCATGGCGTGGAGGTGGATCTTGCTGCGATTTCCAAGGCGATGCCCGTCAGCACAGATGGCCAACAGGTAGTGTTTGCTCCCTTCGCTACTGGCTATGGTAAATATAGGCCGCAGCTCATCAGTATAGTCGCCAAGTACTCCAAGGAGCTACAGCGAGTGAAGAATGCGGCGAAGGCTGCGGCATTAGGGGCCAGAACTGGAAAGTCTGTGGCATCACAGACCGCCATGGATTTGACGAGGCCCCCGAAGTCCAAGTTGAAGTCGAAGAAGCAGGCTCCTCCTTAGTAGCTATCTTATAATAGTTGTAGTTTTAACTTCTGTGTTGGAACAATGCTTTTATGAAAGTGTCCTAGTCGAAACTTTTGCTGAGCATGAATGCATCTATGCCTTTTGTCAATGTATTCTTGGTCTCTTATTTGCTTTTCCTTGGTTCGTGATAGGGTACGTTGAGTGGTCCTTCGAGTGGTCCTCACGATCCTCCACCCGCCAATGAGACCTTGGCTCAGCCACGCTCAAAGGTGGACGAGTTGTCCTTGCTTTCGCGATTGCGCGATCGCATTAAGCAACTGGAGCATGAGTTGCCCATCCTTCGTGGTAGCGTGGATGTATGGAAGTCGAAGGCGGAGATGGCTACCGCCCGCGAGCAGTATCTATTGGAGGAGGTGACGCAACTGGGCGATCAGTTCAAATGTTAGCTTCCTGTCCTCTTATCTTTTCCTTTAGCCAGTTGTGGCGATGCCTTGTCTTCATACTTTTCCCTTTTTTGCTTGGTGTAGTTGTCAGTGCTCGTCATCCGCGGGATGAGAAAGACCGGATTGCCATTCGGATGAATGACTTGACCCAGGAGAAGCTTCAGGCGAGTGGGTACTTTTGGGTGGACCATGACCATGCGATCGCGCTTGCGACCCTGCAGGATCGTGCTTCTCGAGTACTCCATTTTTTTAGGAAGGCGTAGTCGTGCCTTAGGCATATTTATCAAACGATGTTCCCGTTGGACGTCCTCGCTTCAAGCATGTTGGCTCTTTTGGCGAAGTTCCAAGATCTGAGTGCAGTTTGCGAGTGCGTGCAGCAGCAGCAGTTAGTGGTCAGTGCCAAGGCTGCTTTGTCGCCGGTGCGACTGCATAGGCCAGATGTAGACATTGCAACCATTGATGTTGGGCCGCCGACCCCGCCAAAAGGTTCGACCTGGAACATGGTTCCACATTATCAGGCAATTGATCGCCTAGCAGAAGAAATTGTCGACTTCTTCAAGGAGCAAATGAACGTTCTTCTGTTGCAGTAGTAGCTTTATCTTGTATCTTTATTTATTCGCAGAATAGTACGAGGTACAATGTGTGGCTAAGTAGCCTGGCTGAATAGCCTTTTTAATGTAAAAACGACTAGGGGTAGAAACGACGTAGTTGTGCGACGTTCCAGGGGTTGGAGTATGCGACTCCTGTCTTGAAACCTTTAAGGCGATAGGCGCCACCAGGGATTACTTATGTAATCACGTAGGGTCCCTCCCAGGGAGACTCAAGCTTTAGATGCCCTTGTTGCTTGAGTCGCAGGACCAGGTCTCCTTCGACGAAGGATATTGGGCGTAGCCTTCTCCTGTGGTAGTTGCGGAGCCTCTGCTGGTAGATCGTTGATCTTTCTGCTACGATTTCTCGCGCCTCGTCGAGAAGGTCGACGCAGTCTTTCAGTGCAAGAGTTGACTCCTACTCGTTGTAAGGGACCACCCGTGGGGCTTTGTACCGTACTTCTGCGGGTAGCACCGCTTCAGCGCCATGCACCATGAAGAACGGAGTGTATCACGTGGCGCTGTTTGGAGTTGTGCGCAAGCTCCAGAGTACGGATTGCAGCTCATCTGGCCAACATCCGGCAGCTTGTTCGAGTGGCCGGAGGAGTCGTTTCTTGATTCCACCACAGACGAGGCTGTTGGCCTTTTCAACTTGACCGTTGGTCTATGGTTGAGCCACTGAGGTGTAGCTTATGTTGATTCCTAGGTTTTCGCAGAATTCCTAGAACTCCTTGGAGGTGAAGTTCGTCCCATTGTCCGTGATGATGCTGTGTGGCACTCCAAAGCGATAAACAATGGACTCGAAGAACTTAACGGTGCTGGCTCCTGACTGGTTTGTCACCGGCATGGCCTCGATCAACTTGGTGAATTTGTCGACTGCGACCAAGAGGTAGACGTAGCCTCCTCGCGAGGATTTCGGGAGCTTACCGACCATATCGAGTCCCCATTGCGCAAAGGGCCAAGCCAATGGTATTGGCCGGAGTTCCGCGCCAGGTGCGTGCGGTTTGTCCGTGAATCGCTGGCAAGCGTTGCAGCGTTAGATGATGTCCTTGGCATCGCGCATGGCCGTGGGCCAGTAGAATCCAGCTCGTAGATCTTTGGCGATGAGGGCGCGACTGCCAGCATGGTGCCCGCAGCTCCCTTCATGGATGTCAAGGAGGACGGCCCTTCCGTCCCTGTTGGAGACGCACCATTGGAGTACTCCTGTGATGTTGCGCTTGTATAGTTCGCCATTGATGACGGCGAATGCCTTGGATCGTCGTGCAATGTGTCGCGCGTCAGTAGGGTCGTCAGGCAGCCTCTTGCTGAGAAGATATGTGATGTAGGGTTGAGTCCAGGATGGCTCGATCATCATGACGCCCATTGATCCTTCGAGTCCTGTGTCGAGCTCTAGGTCATCGAGTGCCATTGGCTCATTGGGTGGCGTAACCCCCGAGTCCGTTGACGCGCCTGCTTTCTTTTCTAGAGCCTTTGGCTTGATGGAGCGTTCGCAGATATGCTCGAGAAATACCCCAGGTGAAATGGGGGCGCAGGTGGAGCCAATATTGGCGAGTATGTCCGCCTCTTTATTGCTTTCGCGGCCTATGTGCCGCAGCTCACAGCCGTCGAAGTCCCCTTCGAGAGGGTCGTAGAGGTCGCGATAGGCGATCATGTTATCGCTCAGTGCATCGCACTTGTTCATTGTTTGGTTCACCACCAGTTTGGAGTCGCCGTAGATGATGAACCTCTTGGCCCCGCAGGCTTTCGCCATCCGCATCCCATGGATTAGGGCCTCGTACTCAGCTTCATTATTGGAGGCCGTGAACTGCATTCGCAGAATGTATTTTAGCTTGTCTCCCTAGGGCAATGTCAGTATGACACCTGCGCCGGCCCCGTCCTTTCGTTTGGACCCATCGAAGTGCATTGTCCAGAGATAGGACATATCTGGATTTTCGGGGAGCTGGTTCTCCATCCAGTGCACGAGGAAATCGGGGAGGACTTGCGACTTGATCGCATCGCGCTTTTCATATGTGATGTCTCGTGGAGACAGCTCGATTCCCCAAAGCACGACTCGTCCGATGGCATCAGGGTTGTTGAGGATATACCCGAGCGGGGCGTCGTTGACCACCACGATTGGGTTCCCCTAGAAGTAGTGGCGCAGTCGCCTGGCTGTCACGAAGACACTGTACGCCAACTTCTGGAAGTGCGGGTACCGCTGTTTTGTTGGTGTGAGCACCTTGCTAAGGTAGTAGACTAGGTGCTGGATCTCGTGGACCTTGTTTTCCTAAGCTTGTTCCACCACGAGCACCGTGCTGACCACCTGGTTGGTGGCAGAGATGTAGAGCAGCAGTGGCTCCTTTTTGCGACGCGTCACTAGTACTGGCGAGGTGGATAGTAGGCGTTTAAGGTCTTCGAATGCTTCTTGTGCTTCGTCTGTCCACTCAAACTTGTCAGTCTTGTGGAGAAGTTAGTAGAAGGGCGGTGCCTTTTCGCCCATTCGACTGATGAATCGACTGAGCGTCGTGATTCGCCTAGCCAGCTGCTGAACGCCTCTTATGTTCTTTGGCTTCTCCATTGCCAGTATGGCTTTTATTTTCTTCGGGTTTGCCTCGATCCCCCTCGTAGAGATGAGATACCCGAGTAGTTGCCCAGATGGTACGCCGAAGGCGCATTTGTCCGAATTGAGCTTGATCCGGTAGCGGTCTAGGTTGGCTAAGGTTTCGTGTAGATCATCGATTAGTCGAGGCTTCCTCTTTTGTTTTGATGATGATGTCATCAACATAGACTTGGATGTTGCGACCAAGTTGATTCTTGAGGCAGGCATGCATGCACCGCTGATAGGTGGCTCTTGCGTTTTTTAGCCCGAAGGGCATCGTGTTATAGCAGAACACGCCGAAGGTCGTCGTAAATGCCGTTTTCTCTTGGTCTTCCTCCTTCATTCGAACCTGATTGTAGCCTGTGTAGGCATCAAGGAAGCAGAGACGCTCACATCCCGCGGTGGAGTCGATGATCTGGTCGGTTCGCGGCAACAAGATGTGATCCTTTGGGCAGTGCTTATTCAAGGAGGTAAAGTCCACACACATCCGCAGGATATCTGTGCCTTTTTTAGGCACAAGAACCGTGTTGGCGAGCCAAGTGCTTTCCTTGATCTCGCGTATGAATTTGGCATCGAGGAGTCTGTTGATCTCCATTCCGACCGCCTTTGCTCTTGGTTCAGACAGTCGCCGAATTGTCTGCTTGACTGGCCTTGTGTCTGGATTTACGTTGAGTGAGTGCTCGGTGAATTCCCTGGGGACTCCTGGCATGTCCGCTGGACACCAGGCGAAGATCTCCCAGTGCTCACGGAGGAATTCGATGAGCACGAGTTCCTATGCGGAACTCAAGTTGTTGGCGATGAGAGCCGTCTTGGTTGGGTACGTTGGCTGGACCTGGACTTCATTCGTGTGCACCGACGAGTCGAAATACAGGTTGGGTGAACTTGGCCTTCTCAGGGGAGGCGGATTGTTGTCTATCGACTCCTTTAATCTTGCGAGTTCCTCCTACATGCCGAAGGACTGGGAGATTCTGTTGAATTACCTGTTGCAGCTGTCGGACCTCTCAATTTTCCATTGATTGTGATTACACCGTTTGGACCCGGCATCTTCATCTGCAGGTTGTCATAGTGCGGTACTGCCATGAATCTCGCAAACGCGACATCTCCGAGGATGCAGTGGTATTGGGAAGGCCAGTCGACGACCTCGAAGTTGATGTATTCTCGCTGAAAGTTTTGCAGCGTGCCGAAGATGACGTCGAGGTTGATTTTGCCTAGGGGATATATGCCCTTCCCTGGGACGATGACGAGGAACGTCGTGTCTGAAACTTCTAGACACGTTAGAGGGATCCTCATCGCACGCAAGGTACTCGCGAACATGAGGTTAATGTCGCTGCCGCCATCCATGAAGACGCGACTCATGTCGAAACCCCCAATTTGCGCCTCAAGTACGAGGGGACAGTGGCCTAGACGAGGAACTTGGCGCGGGTGGTCACGCCTGTCGAATGTGATGCAGGAGTCACTTCCACTGAGGTACTCAGTGGTGGAAGGTGGAGAGTTTATCGCCAAGTTGACTTGGCGAGTGCTGGCCTTCTGCACTCGATTTGAGGGATGCCCCTTTTGGATCATCCCCATGTTGCCCACGGCTCGTGGGTATGGTTCGCCTCCGTGATGCTATACCGGTGCGGCCGCGGGCGGTGGTGGTCCGGGTGGTGGTGGAGGAGCTCCATGCGCCACAACGCCTGGGACGGCTCTGTAGCCCCTATTGACTACGTCACGATTCATCCGGGCCAGGACTTCGTGGAGTTTGAGGAACTTGCGGCAGTCTTTATGAAGGTGGCTAGATTTCTTCTTTCCATTGTGCTTGTCGATGTAGAATTTCACGTTGCAGGGACCGAAAAGTTTGTCCTCGATAGATGTTGCGGGTGCCTCTTTGCGAGTGCGTCATTGCCACACCTGCGTGGTTTTTCCGTTATCGTGGTATCCACCACTACGGTATCCAATGTTGCAGTTGTCATCGCGTTTCTCGGCGTAGCCGGCTGCGACCATGTTGACCTCGTCACGGTCATCGTAGACGCGCATTCGATGTTTGCTTCGGCGATCACGCATGCGCCCAAGGTCATCGGAGTAGGTGCGGTTCTTCACCGAGTCTTCTCTGTCAGCCCACCGATTCGCGATTTCCATTAGGTGGTCGATCGTTTTGGGCTTCAAGCGGCCCAGCTCCTCTCTGAGCTCTATACGACGAACACCGCCGTTGAATGCATCGATTGCGCGATCTTCCGAGATGTTTTCTGTGGAGTTCTTGATGATGGAGCACCTCTGGATGTACGAGCGTAGCGATTCGCCCGATCTTTGCTAGCAGCTTCTCTGTTCTTTGATTGATGTGGGCCTTTTGTAGGTGCCCTTGAAATTGCGCACAAAGCTGTAAACCAGCTCTTCCCAGCTGCGAATGGATCCACGCGGGAGATTATTGAGCCATGCGCGAGCGGCGCCCTGCAGCTGTAGCTGCAGGCATTGCATGGCCGTGCTTCGACTCCCGCCATGTAGTCTGACGGAGGAGATGTGGTCCACCAACCAGATTTTCGGGTCCTGTAGACCGTCAAATTTTGGGTTCTCTGATGGTAGTTTGAACCCTTTAGGCATTCGCTTCTGCCTAATGGCCCTGCTGAAGCATCTTGCACCGCAGAGTTCAGTCTCGTCCTCTTATGAGTCAGTCGAATGAGCATGTATTGCCCTTTATTATCGATTTTGTGCTGCGTGAGGTCATCGCGTGCATCGTAGTCGCGATCGTGCCACCGTGAGCAGCGACGCCGGGATAGGTCATGGCTATCGTTGCTGGACGAAGGCGAGGAGTAGTGTTTTTCTAGAGCCTTGCTTTTCTTTGGTTCCGGTGCAGGCTCTTTGTCGAGAGCTGCCTCGACTAACCCCAAGCCCGCGATCGTAGATCGGTGCATGGCAGCTCGTGGATCCCCAGCTGGCGGCTGGTTGTTGAGGAGGTACATGGTGGCCGCCGCTACCGCGGCTTGCAGCGTCTTTGGGAGCACTTTGCCCCGTGTATCCACCATCATGGAGCCGAAGTCGAGGACTTCTGTGGCCTCCACACGCTCCTCCTCGGTGAGGTGGGCCAATCGAGATCTTCTCGTGTTGGCCAGGTACTCATTGCCTTTGGAGGAGAATCCTCCGTGGGAGGAGAGCTCGGCTCGCCGAAGGCTTGATTTGTCTGCCGCCTTTTTACACACTTCGAGTTGCACGATTGCATGTAGCTGGCATCTGTACTCCTCCTTCGGTAGCCAATGGTAGCCCGTCAGCATGTCTTGCAGGGAATTGTGGGGCAGAGGATTGCCTCGCAAAGCTTCTTGATAGTGGGCCCATTCGTTGTCGTTGACCTTGATCACCACGCGTTCTCCCGTGTGCATTCACTATGATAGGCGGTTCTCCTACCGCTCCATTCTTGACGGGCGCGCTGTTGCCACCTTTGGTGGGGCCACCATTCGGCGTACTGCCGTTGGGTGGTCCAGTGCCGTTGGGCGGTCCGATGCCAGATCCGGGGCCAATGTTTTCGCGATTGGGGGTAGTGTCGCCTGTGTTGATGACTGCGCACATGAAGTGGTTGGGGAAGTTTTTGCTCCCGCAACTTTCGGATCTAGAGCCGTAGGCTCCGTATTTAGTGGCCAGGTCACCTAGATCGGATCTGCGACTGTTGTCGCTGTCCATTCTCCCAGCTATTGCTGAGGCATTGAGCTCGCTGAGGGTGCCGATTGGTGGCGGGAACCATGATGCTAGAGCAATCGCGGGTGCCTTCGGCTGGTCAGGCATGCGAAGCATGCCCATCTGACCAACCTAGAAGCGGAAGCTCCCAATCGCCAGACTGATTCCATCGCCCATGGACTCGAAAGCCGGGCGAGTGGCCGGCGTGTGGACGGTGAAGTCGAACACACCGAAGAGCTGGCGAATCTCCTCTATTGCGGAGTTTAAGATCGCGGTTGATGGGGCCGAAGAAGCCGCGACATCAGGACTCCCAATCCCCACGGACGACGCTAATTGACGAGGGTTTAACTCGTCAATCCCCATTGTTATGGACTTGGGTTTTGGAGAAGAAGGGAGCGCTAGAGGCATTAGTCGGCTAGCAAACAAGCACATAGGGACGCAAGTTTTACCCAGGCTCAGGCCTCGTAGAGGTCCCTACTCCTGCTTGTCTGCTCTTGGAATTAACGAAGGAATCAAAGATTACAGGGGCGCACACATGCAATCTGGCGAGAGTTGTGGAATCTAGGGTTGTGTGTGTTCTCCTTGCCGCCCCCTCCTAGCCTTTATATAGATAGGCTAGGTCTCGGGTGGCATATCGAGTCAGTTACAGATTAGGGTTTTCCCTTTAAACTTTCTATATTAAGCTTCTTCTTGTCTCGCAAGCAATCAAGAGTCCGTGAGCCACTCGAATTCTCCATTTGGGCGTTGGCAATGCCGTGGGCTTCCGCCGTATCTGGACCTTATATACCGAACTCGAGTACCTATAGGGTATACCCATGTCACCATCCAAAGACACCTGTTACAAAATTCCTGCGTTTTTAATTCCTAATATGAATTTACTGTACCTACCATGTCAATCCTTATTCCTACGTTTTTTAAAAACCATTGATCGAAAGAGGCCCCTAATCTTGTTAATCAATCATTGGAAAATTGCCTGCGTTTTTTCCTCTGGTCCATTCCTTTGAACAGTGCCGGCATAGGAAACTTAACTATTCCTACACTTTTTCTTTATGCAAACAAGACCTTATTCCTTGGTGTGTGTTTGTCAGCATGCATTCATGATTTATTCAACACGTTTCTGCATCTTTCAGATAGTAGTTTTTCTACAAAGCTAGCTAGCACTACCCCCTTTGTCAAACACCTTGCATGCCCCTATATATGAAGAAAATATGTTGTAGGGCATTGATGCGTTGCTGATGCCACTAGACAATCCAACGGTAGAAGCATTTGTACCAGTTGATGATGACATACCTAGAACATGGGATGATGAAGGATTTGAAAACAAGGGTCGTTGGGTTGGTGCCAATGGAGAATGGATTGCGATTGCAAAGCACCCGGGGTGCTGGTACCTCCAAAACGTCTACAGTATGGCACGTATCGAGCTGCCACGTGTGCAGTGTGTTGATATTTATCCATCGGGTAACTAGTGTTTCCCCGGCACCCCATGCACTTACCTCTACAAGTACGCGTATATCGAGCTGCTGAAGATACACAGAGCAAAAAAACCATACAGATTTGACAACCAATGGCACTACAGCGTGATGGCGGTGTTTGACAAATTCATTGCTACCATAGATTTTCCTTGTGACAGGGACTGGATTATCCTTCGAAACGACTAGTTTGCACCAGCAACGTATGTCGATGCCATTGCCAAGTGTCTAATTAGTGGTTCTATTGATCGCATATACGCGGTGACAGAACCGCGAGGAGATGTTCTTATCTGGGAACCAAACAAGTGGAGTGAGTCCCGTTATTTAAAAGTAAAATTTATAAATTACTTACAACTGCATTGTTCGTGATACTTTTGCTAACTGAAATGCACACACATGTATACTTGCAGGCCCACGTGTCATACAGGCTCCAGTAATTGAAGAGCCGGCAAACGTCCAAGCCGGTGACGATGCCGAGGCTGAAGATATTGCATTACGCAGCTGGTACTTGGCAGAGCTTGGCTGGAATAACCTGTGGATTCACACCAGGGGTGCATGAAACAGTAGCCATGGTAATCCTGTATCATACATGGGTAGAGAACTGTTCACTTATCCCTCGCTCCGCTGCCATGTTTTCCATAGGGCCCTTAATTTGGATGACCCTGTAGCACCGGACTAGATCAGAAGAGATAATCTTGAAGTGAGGTCAGTGTTTGTGGGAATCAACCATCCATTCATCCTCGATCCCCCTACAAAATCCAAACCTGGTGCTGCCGATGTTGACAAAGCTCTGCCAGTGTTCAGAGGAGACTATGTGTTTTTTGCTACACACGTGCACTGCCAACATCGCCCACAACCAGTTCTAGATTGGAGCCGCATGCACGTAAATTGGGGAGCTGCCATAGGTTCATCACTTAACTACACTGGAGCGGAACATAGAGAGCAAATGTTTGAGGCACCAATGTGGTTCGTGCCAACCCTGCCTCGTTAGAACTATGTGAAGTTTGACCAAAATACCGAAAAGCTGATTATGAGCACTCGCAACATCATTTCTGTAGCTAGTACTTGTCACCATGTAATGTACAGTACTATGTACGTAGTACTTTCATATTGTATTGTAGTATCAGTACTTGCAACATCATTTCCACTATTGCTTGTACTAGGCACCATGTATGTAATAATATACTTTCATAGTATGTGTTTGATGTTTCCCTATTCAAAAACTCAAGCTGCCGTGCCCAATTTTCTAGGCAATTAATTTTTGCATGACAATTAGTAGTAATGTATTGGTGGCAAGGTTTGCTTTGTCCACAACATTCACGTAACCTCGCTGCATTTATTCCCACACCAGCCCCCGCCCTAGCCCTAGCCCTCTCTCACACAGCACTCCTCAATCGCAATTGCACTTCCCTCCATTGACGACCACCGCCGCCGCAACTTACTCGTCTTAGGCGGGTCGGCTGCGGGCGGTGGGCCATGCAACTTCATCTATAGAGCATTCGCATCCCTTAGACATCGTGGTGGAAGTGCGGTATGTACATAATCCCCGAAACCCTTGATCTTGATGATGAGATGTGGTCAAGCTTTTATTAGCGCTTGGTTAACATTGGGTTGGTTTTGAGTATAGTTCACATCTAGTTTTCCACATGCAAGCTAGTCCCGAGGCTAGATCTACGGTGAACTGTAATAATAAGTTCAAATTTTGTATTGATTGATCCACGGCTGATGATGATTTGGTAGGACACTCGGTATGTTTTTCTATAGATTTATCTCAGGGGCGGAGGTCCCTTTAATTTTGGAAAGTTAGGGAGGCTGCTGCCCTACCCTGATTTTTGCCAAAATTTCGAGTATATGTATGCATCTCTAGCATCGGCAGTAGATAGAGCTCATCATGTTCGTCCATTCGTCTGTTCCTGGGTGTTCGGTATTTGTACCGCTCGATAAAGAACTACACTAATGTGATGCCTAGACCTTGGAAGTAGTCCTAATATAACCGGCATTCATGCTACCTAGATTAAAGACTTTAATTTGTGTACTTCGATAAGAAAATTCCTCCACTTTACTTTCTTAGCTAATCTTGTATTGTACTCTATCCGCTAATACTGTACTATTTCACAATTATTGACAGCTGGTAGAGACATTATTTGTCCACGGGATTTTTTTTCAATGTTCGGGCAAGAAGAGATTATATAGACTCATCATTGAAGAAGACAAGAGAGCCTTGTGCAGTATGGATGGACGGTCTAGCCAGGAACACCCACGTGGAGAACACCTATGACGAGTTCTGCAAGATGATGTTAATACCGGGAGGGTTAGACGTGCGGAGCATACCCAGCTCCTTTTTGCCAACGTTTGGCGGTGAGTATCCAGAGGCCATCAAGCTGAAGATATGCAAAGCCTACAGCTAGGACATCGAGCTGAAGAAGCAAGATGGCAAGGTAATCCTTGACGAAGGATGGCTAGATTTTGTCAAAGCACATGACTTGAAGGTAGGATACTTTCTGGTATTCAAGAAGCTTGCCACCACTTCCTTTAAGGTGATAGTATTTGATCATGATAACTGCGAGAAGGTGATCAGATGTGCAGGTTATCACCCATCATTTGATGGACAATTTACTATATCATAGGTGTATTAATGTAGTGACTGTTAGCTTCTAATTATAACTATTCTGTAAAGAGGTGCATGAACACCTTCTGTTATCATGCATCATGTTGGAACACCGTGGTACTTAATCGCGCTAGGCTCTAATGTGGAGGTATTTATTGTACTATGTTTGCAGCAAAACTGCAAAACAAACATCTAGTGTACTACTACTAGTATTGTACTACCTCATGTTCAAACGTATTAGGGCTGGACATAAAACTCGAAACTCGATGAGTTTAATGAGCACTTGTTTGCTCGGCTCGTTCAAAATCGACTCGTTTCCTTAACGATCTTGGCTGAGCTGCAGTTTTTGCTTGATATCCTTAACAAGCTAAATGATCGAGTTAATGATGTTCGTGAGCTACTCGTTAAGCTCGGTAACAACCAAGGTAAGGACCACTTATGTTGCTACATGTCTAATCTGGCAGCCCATCTAAGGCAAACATCTAGCCCATTGAGTAAGACTGATCAATCCAGGAGCGAGAGCGACCAACCAAAAACCTTACCCTAGACTCTCCGGACCGATTCAGAATATTTCTCATGTGTCTCGTCAAATCGTCATCTCCCACAGCATACCCCATCTCCATCTTCTCTATCTGGATCTGCTGACCGCGGCACTGACCGAATCCTGCCGACTGTCGTTTTTAATTATCGATTTGCCTCTATCTGCGGCTGATACATTTTCATAACGAGCAGCTCGTGAGAGCTTGTTAACATCTAATGAACCGAGCTGAGCTTTACTTTTTGCTCGTTATCCTTAACGAGTTTAATGATCTAAGCCTTAATGAGCATGAGCCTTAACGAGCCGAGCCTTAACGGGTCGATCTGCTCGATAGTCCAGCCCTACACAGTATAATGCTTTCTGGCAAACTAAACAAACATCATTTGGTCAAACATGACAACAATAGTAACTCTAGTCTGCGTACACGGCAGTGTGCCGGCGTAGCTGTAATGGCCCAGGTTGTGACATGGTTAAATTAGTGCATGACAGCGTGCCGGCCTAGCTATAAAATGCGCTAGGATTTCAGATGGTTAATTTAGTGCACCGCAGCGTGCAAGCCAAGCTAATCAGCATCCTGGATGCATCTCCAGAGGCCTTGCAAAAAAACTCGTTCAAAGAGCCATCCCATCTTCCCCATCTCGGTTGTTTTTATCCCCACTCGCCAACGCCGCCTGGCCCCACATTTGAGATCGTCTCTAGTGCACGCTTCACACATTTTCCTCGCCATCTCACCCGCTGCATCGGATCTTGCAGGCCACGTGCCACCCCTCTCCAAAAGTCCCCTGATAGTCATACTCTGGTCTGACCTCTTCCCCCCAATCCATCCTGATGTCGCAATCGACGCACAACCCACTGCACGACGTCTGGAGCAAGGTCGGCGACGACGTTTTCATCGAAATCGCTATGCGTCTGGATACTACCAGCGTCGCCCGGCTGGCCGCATGCTCCGAGGAGCTGTACCGCCAAGTCGCGGGTGGAAAAGGTAGCAGATGCCCCAGCGACCACTTCAGGACATTCGTCCCCTACAACGACGTCTACGACCACATAATCTGGTGCTTTCACGGCCAACAAGTCTGCATGGAGCCTGGATGCGAGTTCATCACCTCGTCGGTAGAGCAAACACCTATGGTAGAGCTCGTACACCACTTCAGAGTTTCCCACTCGAGGACTGCACCCATAATGCCCTATAGCCACAAACACTGGGAGTCGTCTAAGCCGGTGCCTACAGAGGGCTCGCGGAGAGTGGATATCATCGGCATCGGGAAAGAGGGCACCGTGTTCGTCGCCCAAATTTATGGCCACACCATATACATCGTCATATCCCCCAGGTTCGTTAGTTCAGGGGCGTGCGAATCGCTGTGGTATAAGGTGAAGCTTTGGTCACTGTCTCTATGGCATGAGCTCCATGCGGTCGAAATGGTGGCGACATTTGAGCTGACGAGCAGGCCATCATCGGCCAAAGTCGCCCTAGAAGGGCTCAGGTCGTACCTGTCGCAGCCGCGGTGTTACCTAGAAGCTTCTGAACCGTTCGTCGGAATTCCCTGTGGATTAGGAGTATGGCATCAACAAGTTTCAAAAGTGAGATAAAACATCTAAATATTCTTTGTGATGATCCCAATGTTAAGATATGTAATGTCGTACTAATTAATTACTACTTTATGTTAGTGACAGATTCAATTTGTATGGGGAGAGGTGGAACAAGTTTGCGGCAATGTATACCTATTTCCAATGTACACTGCTGACATAGTAGGCCCACAGGCGACGGTGTGACAAGGAAAGGGTAACAGGCAGGAAAGAAAGTGCTACCCGGCCAGCACTTGACACGCTATTGCGTTATGCCCAATATTTTGTATGGAGGTCTTAACTTGCTACTGCTAATCTATTTTGTAGTATACATATGTAGTGGAACTTGTTCAGACTGACCGATCGAGTGCTGAATATGGACTCTCTTTCCTCATGAGTCATGGCCTTGCTACAACTATTGAATTTCAATGTCTTCATTACTGAATCTTTCATTTCTTTTGGCCATTGTCTGTACTGCCGAATCAGACACTTTGAAATGCTACTGAATCTGTCAAGTGGTGCTGAATATAAACTGGGACTTCGTAGATATTTTTCTGTCTTATTTTGTACTGCTCAAGCTTCAAATGCTACTCAATCTGTCAAGTGTTATGTCGTTACTATTACTAAGGTATTTTCTATAACTAATACTAATGTACTAGTTCTTGTTTAGATCAAGTGCAGTAGATGGTCTTGCTTTCCTTTTTAAACTTGGCTTTGTCACAATCTAGATGAGGCTTGGGCATTTTGGGATGCATATATATGGGCGTCACACTGGTATTAATGTGAAGAGGAGGTATGCACACAAAAGCATACTTGATCATCAGTTATGCTTGCTCCAATGATCGAGTGTGTTTGGAGAAAATGGCAAACTGATCGTGTGACAAGGTTTTTAGAGCTGAAACATGAATAGGTTCTATATGTACTGCTATTGAGTTTTAGTGTTTGTATAGCTGAAACAGTCACTTTGGAATACTGCAGAATCGGTCAAGTGCTGCTGAATATGAACTAGGAATCTGTCGATATTTTTTCTGTGTTATTCTGTACTACTGGATCTTTCAAATGCTACTAAATTTGTAAAAATGTTATGTCGTTGCTACTGGGCCGCTTGCACTAGAGCTTTTGCATGTGTGTCATCGGAACCATTGGATGTGTTTTGGATAGAAATGAGAGGGTACCAAGTGAAGTCATTGGATACCAGTCCAGTTTTGGCGCATGCGGTCTGTGTCCCTTGTTCTTTAGATATTTTTACACGAATATATGTCAAAAAAATTATTGTTTCTTTTTCCCTCCGGTAGTAAGGTCTATGTTCCGAATCCGACCGAGCCACAGCATGATGCAAATTTTACTAAAGAGGAGGTAAAATCTAGCCCATCCGACCCCTCTTTAGCCCAGAACAATTTAATTTGGCCTTGTAGGGGTTAGGGGACTTGCTGACGATAGCCCATTTAAATATTTATCAAGGAGCCCATGGAGAATAGCACATGGAGTATAGCCCATTGAGTATAGTAGATGTAGAATAGCCCAAAATGTTTAATTCAGTGTTTTTGGAATTTCCCTTTAAAACAAAAACAAAAAACCCTCCTACCCATGTTTTTAAGAAACTACTCCATTATCTAGCATTTAAAAATTGAGATGCCAGGATCGCTTCACTTTTATTTTAATAAGAGAGATAACATGGACACATAAAATCTTTTTAAGAAGGATAATATATAAGTTATAGGTACTATAAAGCTTTTTAATGAGAATGTTCATCTATGTTGTTTGTCGTTGTGGCAACGCACATGGCTTATATGTGTTTTGAAGTCTTGAGTTCAATTCTCTGTGCTTGACATAAAATTATCTTGGGTTTACATTTTTTCTTCTAGCAATATTGTTTCATGGAGAGGCTGACATAGCGGACCCACCGGCCTTCAGCATCCCTCGAGTTTAATGGTCGGGTTTAAAAAAAGTTAAATACTTGTACAGAGAGGCTGGCATCGGGAACCCACCTGCCAGAACATACGAGGCTGCATCTGTGACCCACAAGCCAGAACATACCAGAGAGGCTGACATGGGGGCCTCAGCAGCAAGACCATACACGGCTGCCACATCAAGCAACGTTGCCAAGGTCAAAACAGCGGACGCGCGGCCGAAACAAAGTCCATCATATGTAGGTTTGATTTACAGAGAGACCAGCATGTGGGACCCAGTAGTGCGGCCTTATATAGGTTCTACCTCGAGCGACGTTGCCAAGTTCGAAACAAGGAGGCACGAGCGAGAAAAAAGTCCAGCATGCAAACGTTTCTTCTAATGAGAGGCTCACATGAGGGACCCAGCAGCCTGGAAAAACAACAAAAATTCCATCATACACACGTTTCTTCTAATGAGTTCATGACATGTGGGGCCCTGCATCATGATTAAACGGTAGATACAGCGAGCAACGCTATCAAGTTCAGAACACGGAGGCGCGACCGAGGGAAAAGTTCTACCATACACACATTTCTTCTAATGAGAGGATGAGGTGTGGGGTCCAGGAGTTTGATTAAACAGTAGATGCATCGAGCAGCGCTATCAAGTTCGGAACAGGGTAGCGTGAGCGAAGAAACAAATTCCATCATACACATGATTCTTATAATGTGAGGCAGACATGGATGACCCAGCAGCGTGACTAGACGGCAGATAGATCAAGCAACGTTATTGAGTTGAAATCATGGAGGCAATAGCTAAGGGAAAATACAAGGTTGCATCGGAGACCCACCAGACAGAACATACAAGGCTACATCGGGGACCCACAAGCCAGAACGTGCCAGAGAGGCTGACATAAGGGCCCTAGCAGTAAGACCATACATGACTGCTACGGTGAAAACAGCCGACGCGGCCGGAAAAAAGTCCATCACACACACATTGCACTTACAGAGAAGCTGATATGTCGGACCCAGCAGGCCCAAGCATAGCTCATGAAATTAGCCTATCAGCCCCAAGCATAGCCCAATACCTTATAATCCGGCCTTTTCGTGGTCTTGTGGCCACCGACCGTAGCCCATTCAATTTAGGAGTGAGCTCATGGAATATAAGCCATGATGAATAGGGCATCCGCCCGAGTTAGCCTAGAACCTTTTTAATTTCGGCCTTTCTAAGCATTTTTTGTACTCTGAGGCTGACATCTAGGACCCAAAAAAATAGTCCAACATACACACGTTTCTTTCAAATAGAGGTTGTCAGCTAGGACCCAGCATAGACATGTTTCCTTCATAGAGGTGGTTGACATCTGGGACCTAGCAAGTTGCCAAGGTCAAAACAGCGGACATGGCCAAAAAAATTACATCATACGCATGTTTCATTTCCAGAGAGGCTGATATGTGGGACCCAGCAGTGCTACCTTATAAAGATGCTGCATCAAGAAATGTAGACAGTTCGAAACAGGAAGGTGTGAGCGAGAAAAAAGTTTAGCACGTACACGTTTCTTTTAATGAGAGGCTGAAATAGGGGACCCAACAGCGTGAGCAAACGGCAGAGTCGTCGAGCAACGCTATCTAGTTGAGAACAGGGTAGTGCTAGAGAAGAAAAAATTCCATCATACCCACGATTCTTCTAATGTGAGGCTGATATAAGGGACCCACCAGCCTGAATAAACGGCTGATGCAGCGAGCAAAGCTATCAAGTTCGGAACACGAAGGCATGATAGAGTGTAAAAATCCAGCATACACACGTTTCTTCTAATGTGAGGATGACATCTGGGGCCTAGAAGCATGATTAAACGGTAGATGCATCGAACAATGCTATCAAGTTCGGAACAGGGTAGCGCGAGCGAAGGAAAAAAAATCCATCATACACATGTTTCTTCTAATAAGAGGATGACATGTGGGGCTCAGGAGGTTGGTTAAACGGTAGTTGCGTCGAGCAGCGCTATCAACTCGGAACTGGGTAGCGCCAGCGATGGAAAAAATTCCATCATACACACGTTTCGTCTAATGAGAGGATGACATGTAGGGCCCAGGAGGTTGATTAAACGGTAGATGCATCGAACAACACTATCAAGTTCGGAACAGGGTAGCACGAGCGAAGGAAAAAATCCATCATACACACGTTTCTTCTAATGAGAGGATAACATGTGGGGCTCAGGAGGTTGGTTAAACGGTAGATGCGTCGAGCAACGCTATCAATTCGGAATAGGATGGCACCAACGAAAGAAAAAATTCCATCATACACACATTTCTTCTAATGAGAGGATGACATGTGGGTCCTAGGAGGTTGATTAGACGGTAGATGCATCGAGCAACGCTATCAACTTCGGAACAGGGTAGCATGAGCGAAGGAAAAAGATTCCATCATACACACGATCCTTCTAATGAGAGTCTAACATGTGGGACCTTGTAGCCTGACTAAACGGCAGACACCTTGAGCAATGTTATCAAGTTCAAATCAGGGAGGCGCGATCGAAAAGTATGGTCCGCTAGAGACACTGACGTCCGGGACCCACACGCCTCAAAAGACTTCGGCAAGTCAACATCACACGAGGAAATGAAAATCTTGCTTCTGCCACGCGCCAGCCGAGTTTCCTCCATGATTTTAGCAGATCCGTCGTAGTAGAGGGCCGCGAAACCAGAAAAAATAGTTTTCCATCAGCCACGGCCGAGCCAAGAATTTCGTCGCAAAAGACGCACCTTCTACGACGACCGTCGGGCCAATTCGTTGCGGAAGGAAACTTTTCTTGTAGTGATAAGCACCACGAGGAGGTAACCTAAAAATCCCCAAAACAAATCTTTATCTTTCTTCTTCCTCCAAACTCCAAACCACCTCCATTGGATCTGCAAATTTACTCAATCTTTCTTCAATTCCTTGCAGTCAATCGATCTAAGGTATGATTCTCCTCCGATCGTCAACTTATTTGTACCAAATCTTCACTCAATCTTTCATCATTGTCAATCTAGACTTAGGTCTTGTTCTTGATCTAATCTTGATATTGAGAATGCTTAGTAATGTTTTAGAGGAGTTTCTTTTGTAACTAGTGTAGAGGATCGCTTATGCTATGTTTCTATTGGACTAAAATCTTTTATTAGCAATCTTCATTTATTTTATTTTGTTTGTTTTTAGATGAACACGAGGAGCCGTACACGTGTGATGGCTGTGAAACCTTCTGCACCACCCGTTGATACGTTGACCCCCCGAGTCACTTGGTATCGAGTTCACCGAGGAGTTTCAGTTGAACCGTTTCAACCGTCTCAAGCTCCGAGAAATCAAGTACACCAAGTGAGCATGTCCCTATATCCTGAACCAACTTGATATTCGTGATGATTTCGATTTACTTTGCAACAATGTTGGTTTGTATGACTTTGTCTTTCAGGGTGTCGCCATGTACCGCCGCTTGACACTTGAGTTCCTTAGCACCTTGACACATATGGTGGGCTCTCACTATTGTTTCGAGGATCAAATGCCTAGAGTTGATCGCATCAACTTCCGTCTTATGAACTACGAGTACTCCTTAACGCTCAACCAATGGGCTCAATGTTTTGGGTTTGCTAACAACACCACGGACATACGTCCACTACCTTTGTTTTAAATCCTGCACCTTGGTAGTACTTTAATTGAATGAGAATTCATGGAAACACATCCAAGGGGAACCAAATTGATCATCTTGATATTCGCTATTTGTTTTATGTTATTGCTAACACCTTGCAAGAACGTGGTGAGTTTACTAGAGTTAATAAGGAGGACATGATGATCCTCACAAAGGCTGCTATTATTAATTGTAACTTAATGCTAAATTTGGGTGCTCTTCTTGTGTTTTACCTTAAGAATCAGGGTCTTCAATCTCAAGGACCCATATGCGGAGGAGGAGTTGTAACACTTCACATCAACCAAGGTAACATCCAACCATTGACAAGAAGTCACCGTCTCAATCTTTCTACTCTAAGAGCATGTGGTGTGGTTTCTAGAACTAATGGTAGACACTTTCTTGATATACCTGGAGCGGATCACTTGATCCCAACTCCTTTACCTAATGGTCTATTCTCTATCAAGGATGGAAGTTTGTGTTTTGACGTGCAGGTTGAGGAAAATCTACCCCATAAAGAAATACTCGTGGGAGGAGGAGATGAAGAAGTAGAACAAGAGGGACCCGAACAAGATGTGTGTAACATCCCAGTATTAGAGCTTAGAAATAAGCTGAGTTATGATGTGTGCATTGCATTCATACATAGAAAATCCGGGAAATTTTCGTGCAAAACTAAAGAAGCCGGTGAGGGATTGGAGTCTCTCTTGTCTTGATGGAAACATCTAGGCAAGTGCGATAGACTTTGACACCTCTACTGTACCTTTGCTTTTGAGGGGTAGGATTTGGAATTTACTTTGAATTTCTAAATTCGGTCCATATTTGAAATTTAGAAATTTAGGAATAATCATACTTTAAACCAGTAAAAAGAAATGATTATAATAATAATATAAAATAATTCTTTATTAATAAGAAGACATGAAGTAGTACATTGTTCTTTTATAACAAAATAATAAAAGTAAATTACATTTAAGTAATTACACAAACAATAGAAAAGGAAATAAACGAGAGAATTCCTTATTACAGGAATACACCTATTACATTGTCTTTACAGTAAATAAGTAAAGAATTGATACAGAAATAATTGTCACACAATCAAAAGAACTTTATTAGACAAATGCTTATTTCAATGTCTGTACAGAAGTCAAAATAAAAGGTTACAAAGGTAATGAAATAAAAACCCTAGACTAATATCTAACTATTCTTTCATCTGGTGTCTTCATTCCTCACTCTGATTCCTGTAACACAACACAAAAGATAACAAAGTAATAGTAAAAGAATAAAATAAAGGGAGTTGTTTAGATTAGTGCTACTCTCAGACTAGCATAGGGTTGCTATGCTAAGTTCATCATTGAGTATGGATTAAATGGGCCACATAGGATCTATTCTGATCATGTTGTATGCTTCAGAGTTGTGCATCATTAGCTTAGTAGCAAAAAAAGCCTTCATTTAGAAAATCAAAGAAATAAGTCAAAGGTTGAGAAAGATATCTGATCACTCAAGCTGATCCACAGGCATATGAGTTAAAGGTTGAAACTTGCACCCTATAGAGCCCACTTGACAGCAGCTCAGTCATTGCATGCTTGTGTACTGTCAAGACAAGACCCCCACAAGGGAGGATAAGAACACAGCCATAGCAGCAGAGTACCACTTTGTTGGTCACTCACCACACTTCATTTCACCAAGTTGTAGTAAACTGTTCTTATCAGTCTACTTCGCCTCAGTGCAACCTCATTGGCTAATGGGGCAAGTTCACCAGAACAGTTAAAAAAGCAATAGGTAAAAATCCCCAAGAAATATCTGGGTTCACTTGATCTGATCCACAACCAGACCAAACAGCAAGGTAGCTTAGTCACCTAAATGCATGTGTTGTGCTGTGCAAACAGCAGCAGCAGTACAAGTACTCAAAAGAGAACACCCTGCCGTAGCACAACCACCAGGGAGCTCATTCTAACTTCTCACGTACATAGCCATGTCTAGAACCCCATAAAGAAATCACTGGTTCTTATCACTTTTCTTTCAAAAACACCCTGATTGAATCCACCACCCAACAGCTCAAGTATGAGCTAGTTTATGGTACCAAGAGAAAGAGATACCATCATGAACTGAAACAGTTCAGCAACAAGTCAAGCAAGGAAGAGATTGAGATCAAGCATGATGACATGAAAGGCTAGATACTCAAGAAGCATTTGTAATAAGCCAACATCTCCAACAGTCTATAAAATCACTCACCAATAGCAGGTAAAGATTCATCGGAACTAACCAATAGATCATGCTATATCTGTTCTTATATTTTGCATAAAGTTCTAGGAATACCAAGGAAATAATACACAGCCACCAATTCCATCTACCCTCAATTAGATCTTTTCTAGGATAAATGGATGGGGAAGATTCTCTCAGTCTTGCATGGAGATGCCATGCAAAGCTCGTCACAGAGAATTAAAGCCATAAATAAGTATATGTCATGTATCCATAAAATAGCCTCGGTCTATGCATCCTAGGCAGGAGTTGATCACAGCAAGCCATGCTGTTCTGATCTACTGTTGTGCACACTCCATATGGGAGGCACCACAACAGCATATCTAATGGCAGCAGAAGCCACTAAGTGATTTAACCCAAGTTGTCAATTACCAACCCTGTTCTTATTTAAACCAACTAGCAAGGTGGCCCGCGCACATGCGGGATTTAGTTTGGTAGTAATTTTGTGGATTTAGTTTGGTAGTAATTTTTGCAATGGCATGAGATCGATGTTTAGATTCTATCTATCTTGTATTAATGTAAGGAACTCTAAGGTAAATATCACAATATGTGGATTCTATCTATATATATCTTGTTTTGGCAGATAGTCTCGAAATTTGATTTTAGAAGCACACACATGCGTGAGTTCATCATTCTAACTAGCTAGCTAGCTAGGCAAAATATCCTTCTTCGTCTACCTGCGTTCAACAAACTGAAAAAATTGTAACAAAGATAGGGTTAATTCATAAAAGCTTATTAAGAAGACATCACAATTCACATATTAGGGAGTGCCTCTATGGCGAGCTCCTCGAAGATGTCTAAGGACGGGATCCTAAGACATCTTCGATAAGCTCTGCCGTAGTGGTGTCCCTGCTCTCGCACACCATTTTTCGGTTTATATCTTCTCTAGCTAAATCAGTATGCTGGTGGGGCTAACTAATTTCACATATTAGAGAGTGCCTCTACGGCGAGCTCCTCGAAGATGTCTGAGGACGAGGTCCTAAGACATCTTCGAGAAGCTCCGTCGTAGTGGTGTCCCTGGTCTCGCACACCATCTTGCAGTTCTTCACAAGAAAGCATACCTATTTATAGATTAAGCAACACAACATAGTGTCGGGCACTGATGACATAATGTCGACACACTGAGGACATAGTGTCGACATGTTGTATCCACATCCACATCAACCGGGACTAAAGGTTCATCATATCTTTAGTCCTGGTTGTTGGTTTTAATTTTGTTTTTTAGATTAGTACTAATTAATTATGATTATGCTGCCACCCACCCAAAATAGTGTCGGCATTTAATTTACTGGCTTAGTGCTGCCCACTGAGGACATAGTGTCGACATGTTGTCTGCACATCCACATTTAGTCCCGATTGGTGCCTCCAACCGGGACTAAAGGTTCATCATATCTTTATTCCCGGTTGCTGGTTTTAATTTTGTTTTTTAGATTAGTACTAATTAATTATGATTATGTTTGATGTACTTAATTAATATATAATGCAGATGAGCCGGCAATGGATGTACGCTGACCGACTCTCTAACAAGTTCATTAAAGGCGTGCATTCTTTTCTTCTTGTGGCCGAGGCAAACAAGCGGAATGGTTTTATGTCTTGTCCATGTCGTGTCTGTCAGAATCATAAAGAATACTCTTCCTCAAGAGTACTTCACAGCCACCTGTTTCGGTCCGGTTTCATGACTGGCTATAATTGTTGGACCAAGCACGGAGAAAGAGGGGTTATGATGGAAGACAACGAAGAAGAAGAGAACGACAACGACTACTCTGAATACAATAGTACTATAATGGAAGACATTGATGAAGAACGGGCATTAGATCTGCCCAATGATGATCTTAGTCAGGCCATTGCTGATGCCCAGGAAGAATGCGTAACTGAAAGGGAGAGGTTGAAGTTCAAGAAGATGTTAGAGGATCACAACAAATTGTTGTACCCAAATTGTGAAGATGGGCACAAAAAACTGGGTAGCACACTGGAATTGCTGCAATGGAAGGCAGAGAACGGTGTGAGTGACAAAGGATTTGAAAAGTTGCTGAAAATAATGAAGAAGTTGCTTCCAAAGGATAACAAACTGCCCGCCAGTACCTACGAAGCAAAGAAGGTTGTCTGCCCTCTAGGATTAGAGGTACAGAAGATACATGCATGCATTAATGACTGCATCCTCTACCGCAGCGAGGAGTACGAGAATTTGGATGCATGCCCAGTATGCACTGCATTGCGGTATAAGATAAGACGAGATGACCCTAGTGATGTTGAGGGCGAGCGCCGCATGAAGAGGGTTCCTGCCAAGGTGATGTGGGATGCTCCTATAATACCACGGTTGAAACATTTATTCAGGAACAAAGAGCATGCCAAGTTGTTGCGATGACACATGGAAGACCGTAAGAAAGACGAGATGTTGAGACACCCCGCTGATGGGTCGCAGTGGAGAAAAATCGAGAGAGAGTTTACGGACTTTGCAGGTGATGCAAGGAACTTATGGTTTGGTCTAAGTACAGATGGCATGAATCCTTTTGGGGAGCAGAGCTGCAGTCTTAGCACCTGGCCTATGACTCTGTGTATCTATAACCTTCCTCCTTGGTTGTGCATGAAGTGGAAGTTCATTATGATGCCAGTGCTCATCCAAGGCCCGAAGCAACCCGGCAACGACATTGATGTGTACCTAAGGCCATTAGTTGAAGAACTCTTACAGTTGTGGCACGAACAAGGTGTACGTGTGTGTGATGAGAACAAGCAGGAGGAATTTGACCTACGAGCGTTGTTGTTCATAACAATCAATGATTGGTCTGCTCTTAGTAACATTTCAGGACAGACAAACAAGGGATACAATGCATGCACACACTGTTTAAATGATACTGAAAGTATATATTTAGATAAATGTAAGAAGAATGTGTACCCGGGGAATCGTCGTTTTCTTCCACCCACGCACATTCTAGGAAAGAAAGGTAAGCATTTCAATGGTGAGGCAGACAGCCGGTGTAAGCCTATCCGCCGTACTGGTGATGATGTATTTGACATGGTGAAGGATTTAAAAGTAATCTTTAGAAAGGGTCCTGGTAGAAAATCTGTTCCGAAGGACGATGTCGGACACGCACCCATGTGGAAAAAGAAATATATATTCTAGGAGCTACCCTATTGGAAAGTCCTAGAGGTCCGCTCTGCAATTGACGTGATGCACCTGACGAAGAATCTTTGCGTGACAATGCTAGGCTTCTTGGGTGTGTATGGGAACAGCAAAGATACACCTGAAGCACGGCAGGACCAACAACGTATAAAAGACCGGGACGGCATGCATCCAGAGATGTTTGAAGGTACTGCTAGCTACGCTCTTACCAAAGAAAAGAAGGAAATCTTTTTTGAAGTCCTTTAAAGTATCAAGGTCCCGTCTGGTTTCTCGTCGAACATAAAGGGAATAATAAATATGGCAGAGAAAAAATTTCAAAACCTAAAGTCTCATGACTGCCACGTGCTTATGACCCAGCTTCTTCTGATTGCATTGAGGGGACTCCTGCCGGAAAATGTTCGAGTACCCATTATGAAGCTATGTGCGTTTCTCAATGCAATTTCTCAGAAGGTAATCAGTCTAGATAGTCTACTAAGGTTACAGAAAGATGTGGTCCAATGTCTTGTCAGCTTCGAGTTGGTTTTCCCACCATCCTTCTTCAATATTATGACTCACCTCCTAGTTCACCTAGTCGATGAGATTAACATTATTGGTCCTGTATTTCTACACAATATGTTCCCCTTTGAGATGTTCATGGGAGTGTTAAAGAAATATGTTCATAACCGTGCTAGGCCAGAAGGAAGCATCTCAAAGGGATACGGAACAGAGGAGGTCATTGAGTTTTGTGTTGACTTTATTCCTGACCTTAAGCCCATCGGTGTTCCTGAATCATGGCATGAGGGTAGAATTAGTGGAAAAGGCACGCTAGGAAAGAAAGCAAGGATATGTATGGACGGACATTCTCTCACTAAAGCACACTACACAGTTCTGCAAAGTTCCACCTTGGTGGCTCCGTATATCGAGGAACACAAGAATATTGTACACTCCAACAACCCGGGGAAGCCTGGCTCCTGGATTAGAGATGAACATATGAGGACTTTTGGCGGTTGGTTGCAGACACATCTCATGAATGACATAAATGTTGGAGAGCAGTTTTACTTGTTGGCAAGGGCACCATCTCCGACTATATTGACTTTCCAAGGGTACGAGATAAATTGGAATACATTTTACACGATCGCCCAAGATAAAAAGAGCACCAATCAAAACAGTGGTGTCCGATTTGATGCAACAGACGAGAATAGGCAAAAGGATATATATTATGGTTACATAGAGGAGATATGGGAACTTGACTATGGACCTTTTTTTAAGGTTCCTTTGTTTCGGTGCAAATGGGTCAAGCTGACAGGAGGTGGGGTTGAGGTAGACAAGAAATACGGAATGAAAACAGTGGATCTCAACAACCTTACATATAGAGATGAACCATTTGTCCTAGCCAATGATGTGGCTTAGGTTTTTTATGTGAAGGACATGTCTACCAAACCGAGAAAAAGGAAAGATAAGCAAAAGAATACAGCATCCGATGAGCCAAAGCGCCACATAGTTCTTTCGGGAAAAAGAAACATCGTGTGGGTGGAGGATAAGACAGACATGTCAGACGATTATGATAAGTTTCATGAAATTCCGCCCTTCGCTATGAAGGATGACCCAAGCATCCCGTTAAGTAAGGAAGATGCTCCATGGTTACGGATTAGAAGAAAACCCTAACATGTGTGGATGTTGGTGATGTACAATATTATTAAACCTTTATTTTTAATGATCTTATATGTATATGGATATGAACTATCTCGATCTCAATAGGCAGTATTGCAACTTGTTGTGGCCAGACATTCATTAATATTAAAACGTAAAAATTAGTCATAATCATATCTAGCCCTGTAGTACACAGCTTCTGGGTCGTCTTCGGAATCATCATTGTCATCGTCATCATCGTCGCTCGTAGCACGCGGATGGATCCTCAGCCCTTCCTCGTAGCACGTGGATGGATCCTCTGGCCTCGGATTCATGACGCGCGGGAGAGGGGGCTCCCGGATGACGACCCTAGTACGCCCTAGGCCTTCACCACCACCACCATTCTTGTGGATATGCGGCTAGTGAAAGTGCAGGTACCTTAGGGGAGGATGGTCTCCCATGGCGATGTAGCGCATCACACCGGCGATAGTCTGGTTCGCCCACCACAGGCGGCAACCAGCCTTGTTGTGGTTCACTGGGGCGGGCCGTCACCCTCGTACCTGGAGAGCTCCCTTTCCTGTCGGTTTGCGAAGAAGGCATTCCAGGTGTCGAGGTTGTCGGGATCCCAATGGGGATCCATCCGCTGCTCCGGCGTGAGCTCGAGGTAGAAGTGGTTCGTGATGGCCGCCTGGCGGGCCGAACCTTGAGGCACAGGAGGAACAGGAACTCCTCCAGCGCTCAGCATCCAGCCAGCGGGCAGCCGGTACCACGACGGGCATGGGTAGCTGGAGGCGCACATCGCCTCGGTCTCCTCGAGCGTCAGGAAATCCCAGTAAGCGGTGTCCATTGTTGTGAGAGAGAAGGTGTGGATGTGTGGATGGATATGGTGGTCGGTCTAGATATAGAGGGACATGGTAGGAGAACATGGCGGGAAGCAGGGGAAATGGCGGGAGAACATGGCGGGAAGCGGGGGAAATGGCAGGAAAACATGGCGGAAAGCGGGGGAAATGGCGGGAAAATATGTTTTAGTCCTAGTTAATAGTTTTCGTATTAAATATTATATTTCTAATTAGTCTATTATTTTTTGTGAATATTTTGGTATATTATATGTATTTTTCCATTTTTAAATAATAAACTATATTTTTATTATTATTTGTGAACATTTGTACTAAATATAATACTTGTTAAACAATAGATAATTTCATTTAAGTTGTATAATAAAGTATGATAATAGATTTAAATTATAGATCTTCTTTTTCTAAAAATTTTGATATATAATACATAATTTTTTGAAAACTATAAACCATTTTTGGTTTTGGCGCCAAAAATAACCTTTAGCCCCGGGTTGTATTACAAACCGGGGCTAAAGGGGTGTGGCGCGTGGGAAGTGCGGCGTGCCAAAAACACCTTTAGCCCCAGGTTGTAATACGAACCGGGGCTAAAGGGACCTTTAGCCCCGGTTCGTATTACAACCCGGGGTTAAAGGGGGGTGGTATAAATACCCCAACCCAACCCCGGGTCGTGGCACGACCCGGAGAGCTGCCAGATCAACTTATCCGCGCCCACGCCGTCCGCCGCACCGCCGCCCGCGCCTGTGAGAAGGAGCTCCGCGCCGCCGAGCCGCCGCCCGCGCCCGTCTCCGTCCTGCCCCGCGCCGAGCCATCGCCTCGCCCCGCCCCGCCGCACCTTCTCTGCCCCGCGCCGCCTCGCCGTATTCAAGTGACCGCTTCACCGTTAGTGTTATGGTTAGATAGTATTTTAGTTAGTGTTAATTGTATTCGTATTTAGATAGTATTAGTAGTATTAGTATTTTGGTTAGTATTAGTTAGTATTACTATTTTAGTTAGTGTTAATTAGTGTTAGTTAGTAGTATTAGTATTTTAGTTAGTATTAGTATTTTGGTTAGTGTTAGTTAGTAATATTAGTATTTTAGTTAGTGTTAATTAGTAGTATTAGTATTTTAGTTAGTGCTAATTGTATTAGTATTTAGTTAACGTTAGTGTTAGTGTTATTAGTAGTATTAGTATTTAGTTAGTTTTAGTGTTAGTGTTACTAGTATTAGTATTTAGATAGTATTAGTAGTATTAGTATTTTGGTTAGTTAGTGTTAGTACTATTAGTATTTAGTTGTGTTAGTAGTATTAGTATTTTGGTTAGTTAGTGTGTTATTAGTATTAGTATTTAGTTAGTATTAGTATTTAGTTAGTATTAATATTAGTATTTATCTAGGGTTAGTTAGAATACTTAGTTAATTAGGTTTAGTTTAGTTAGTGTTAGGTTTAGGGTTAGTGTTAGTAGTATTAGTATTTAGATAGTATTAGTATTTATCTAGGGTTAGTTAGAATACTTAGTTAATTAGGTTTAGTTTAGTTAGTGTTAGGTTTAGGGTTAGTGTTATTAGGGCAATACTTAGTGATTTAGTTACTGTTTATGTTTTATGATTGTTTATTGCTATTATTTAGTTATGCCGCGTCCACCTCGTCCGAGTCTACTGAACTCCGCCGGGGATGTCCGAGTCTGGGCTCCGCCGGGTTGGCACTGGGAGGTGCTACCTGTCGGGACTCGTACCTTGGTGAGGAATCCAGGTATCATCGTCGACCCAGAGCTTCTTTGGTGGCGTCCACGAGGTCCAGGAGGTGGTACGTCGTCGTATCAGGGAGGAGGACGAGCATGTACGACGATACATGTATCTTTTGGAGACTAGGTTCTCCAATATCTGGCAGGTTCACGGATCTCACCCGAGCTATTCTCCGGTGATGGTTTCTCTTCTGTGGCTGCAGAGCTCGCGTAGCACAGAACGCGGCAGCCGCGTTCGCTAGTTTGATATGAACGAGATGTATGAATAATGTACTTTATATTATGAGCGATATGTATTAATAATGTACTTTATCTTATATTATTGTACTTTATCTTAATCACTAAGTGCTGTATCCGAGTTGTCGCAGTTGTAATATTCTTTTAATTAATGCAATATTTTTTTCTATATTAGTTAATCTATGGACAGTAGACAGAATGAAGAGGAGCTTCTCAACATTATAGATGAGGGTACTGGGGGGTCTTATTATGATGGCTCCGACTATCTTAATTTGTCTGGAGGAGACGATGGTGGAGAAAATAGTGGAGACGATGGTGCTGACCATGGTGGAGACCATGGTGAAGACACCATAATAATGACAAACTCCGTCGAGGTATATAAAGCCTCTATCGATCATTCACTAGTATAGATGCACTAATTGATTCGTATATATGTACTGACGAATGTTTCTTCTCTTAGACCTCCACTTCTGGCCAATCTTCTACAAGGACAAGAGGCCCGACACACAAGTTGCCCGCTAATGTCCGTTTTAGCATTGACTTAGTCTCTCCGCAGGGTCAACCGCTGGAGCCCAAAGAATCTGCGAATGCATTTACAAGTCAATGCGGAGTGATTGTAAGAGACAAAGTCCCGATCACCATGCAAACTTGGAACAAGCTAGGAAAGAAAAAGGATCCAGCTGGGGCTAGTTTTGTAGATGACAGAGCGAAAGATACGATGTTGGAATTCTCTCATGACACATTTCACCCTACCAGTATTGGAGACTGATGAGCTCACACAACAAATGACGAGGAAAGTCAAGCACTTTGCTCTTAAGAAGATGGCCGAGCTATTCAAGGAATGGAAAAAAAGATTGTACCACAAGTAAGTCTTGAAGAAAAAAACTCCTCCATTCACTGGCCCACTAGAGTTGCAGCAAGATAACTGGGCCGCATTTGTGGAATACAAGACCTCGGAACCAGCTAAGGAAATATCAGCAAAAAATAAGTTAAATGCAGCCAAAAAGAAATATCACCATCATATGGGCACAAGTGGCTACAGGAGTGTCATGCCTAAGTGGGAGAAAGCTGAGGCTGACCTGGAGGCTAAAGGGGTCACTCCAGCTACGTCTACTTGGCCCTTGAGGTCAAGAAATTGGGTATTCGGGCATGGGGCATCATTAGACCCAGAAACATGCGATATTGTTGCAGCCGAAAAAATTTCTCACCCAAGAAAGAACTTATTAAAGTGATAAAATAGGTTGAAGAGGGAACGTTTGTTCCCGACAGAGAGAACGATGAGCCGACAAAGGCTCTCAGGAATCCTAAAAAGGCTGGACGAACAAGAGAGTTCGGACCTTCTTATCCATGGGTTATCGGGTTTCCCGAGCACCTTGACACGTACAGAAGCCAATCGAGAAGAACAAAGCGGCAAAAAGAGGAGGATACGGAGCGGTTCGTGAGGTTTGAAGCCATGCTGCAGGAGCATCGCCAGGAGCTTAATGAACTTAAAGGACTCCGACAGCAAGATCCTGCACCGGACAGTATGGTCGGCCTATCACAATGGAAAAGCAGCGTGGCTTCCACGGAGGGCCACGGTAATGATGCAACGATGGATGTGTACCCCGTGGATGCAATTAAGGAGAAGACTAGTTGTGAGCTGCATGTTGAACTGAAGAATATTTCCATGAAGGTGGCGGTCGGCTTTGCTTTACCTTCTACACCAGGAGCGACCTACCATTGCAATCCGATTCCAGCTGGCTATGCTCGTGTTGGTGCGGATGAAATTTTACCTATGTATCAGTCACTACAGCTTGACATCCCTGGAGGTGAAGGGGAGACGACACTGGGAGAAGTCACGAGTGGCTTCATTCTTTGGAAAAAAGAATACATCAAGTTTCCAGGCTCGACACCAAGGCCACCTTCTCCACCGAGAAACAATCCATCACCTCCAAGGCAACCATCTCCTCCTAGTGCACCGTCTCCTCCAAGTCCACCTCCAAGTGAACCGTCTCCTCCCAGTAATAGTCCAATCCATGACCCCAACACGAGTCCATCTCAATCTACACAGCCGCCTCCACCCACTAAGGGCCAAAAGCGGAAGAATACCACCGCTCCGTCGAGCGATAACCGACGCCCAAAGCGACAGTTGTCGCCCCTCCCAAGAGTCCCGCCGGTTCCTCCCAAGAGGGCTTACGACCTGACCGATGAGGAGACCGATGCGGTCGTACGGGCCGAAGTGGATGCTCATTTTAAAAAGAAACAACCTGAGCCAGAGGTCCAAATAAAACCGGAAACCAAGGAGCACTTTAGGAAATTACTGACGCAGCCATCCCAAGCTCAGTTAAATGCGCCAGATGACTATACATGATGTCTTCAGAAGACACTAAAATAGAAGAGATCAAGCGGTAGAGGAAGCATCACAAAAGAGGTTCCCTAGAAGGGGGAACAAGCAAAACAATCGAGTGGTAGCGGAAGCATCAGAACAGACGTCCCCCAGCTAGGGAAACAAGCAAAACAATCGAGTGGTAGCCGAAGAACCAAAAGAGATGTTCCCCAGCTGGGGAAACAAGCAAACCAATTGCTCCCCCCCACTCCAGGTGAACATACCCGAACCTCAACTATATGAGGTAGAACCTATGGATCCGGAAACGGCTAGGATATTGGCCGAGCAATGTGGTATGCCTATTCATGAAATTATTCACGGCGATATGCCCAAGGCTGAGGTAGCACCCAAATTTGTTCACGGGGAGCCTCTGGTCAGTTCTGAGAGGCTTCGGGATATGCCAACACAAATGCGACGATTCCATGAATGGTACATGAAAGCATCAAAAGAACAGCGAAGTTGGCTCTTACTGAAAGTTCGAAAATCGCATTACTTCACTAAAGACAAGGTCCCTATTGAATTTACAGAATTTTTTCAGTTATTCAATCTAAAGGAACTCGACAAAACTATCCTCAGTTCGTATTGTCTGTAAGTGATTACTTTATTTATGTAATTAGGTCTCTATCTCAGCTTGTTCAATTCATTGCCAGTAAGTATACTCACTATATTCTTTTGTACGCTATATATAATGATGTAGAATGAAGATTCTCGATTGTAAAAGAAAGGCTATCAATGGATTTGGGTTCATTGATCCACATCGAGTTCATGGAGTTATACTAAAGGATAAACCACTGGAGACCGAGCACAACTTGTTGCGGTTTCTCACGAAACAGCATTTCTGTAATGAAATACTATTTCCTTACCACGACGGCAAGTGAGTTTTTTTACACATTAACTTTTGCTTACTCGATGTTCAGTGTAAATGATGAGTTACTGACGTATGTAAACCTTGCGTAGGTACCACTGAATTCTTCTAAGCATTTCACATGACTTGGGAAGAGTTCACATCATGGACTCACTAAACAAAGACATTGAAAACTACTGCAGCATTATCGATGCGCTACAGAGGTAATTTGAACCATTATCGCACTATATCGGTTTCTTTCGTTCATTTTCTGGGATATCAAGTAGTTATTAACTCATACATTAATTTTCTTTGTCGGGTAGGGTTTGGACACAGTTCAAGAACTATGTCCGCGGTCAATGGCGTAGGAGCTATTTTTTAAATCACTCTCGATAAGTAGTACGAGCTAAGTCCGCGCATCTATTTAATTCTAGTTTATGTGCATTTATCATGCTAGAGTTATTATTTGATTGAATTCTATTCTTGTAAAGTGCGCGAGGCAGCCACAGGGAACTAATCTATGTGGATTCTACGTGTGCGAGTTCATTCGCATCAGTATTGATAAGCCCTCGGAAAATGTTCGAGTAAGTAAGCAATATATTCACACTTTATTTTTATTACAAAAAGTTGTGTTGAGTCTAATTCATACGATCTCCTTTTTATATAGTTGGACGCGATGCGGGACAAGCTCCTACCAGAAGACCGCCTAATAGCAATCCAAGAGGAATTTGCTGCATTTTTTGTCGACGAGGTCATAGACCCACGCGGAGAATACTGTATACGTAGACCCTAAAGCATCCAGGTAATGATCTCCATGTAATCAAATAGACATGCTCTGGACCCGGTTGGGACCCCATGTATGCTTGTAAGAGAAATTATATTATATATTGCGTCAATATGTACAAGTACTATGTAGTAGCGTTCTGTATGTATACGAAAACTTGTTTTTAATGAAAACACAGAATAAAAAATAATTGAACACAAAACTCAAAATGAAAATAAAAACACAAAACCCTAAAACCCCATCCCCTGTCGCGGCAGCCAAATGGCCCAAAATGCTGCCGCGGCAGGGAACATTTAGTCCCGGTTCGTAACACGACCCGGGGCTAAATGTCCTGCCGCCCAGCGCGTCTCGCAGGGCCACGTGGTTGGACCTCTAGCCCCGGTTCGTAACAGACCGGGGCTAAAGTTTGGACCTTTAGTCCCGCTTTGGCAGTCCTGGTTCGCAATCCGGGCCTAAAGGCCCTTACGAACCTGGGCTAATGGGCTGGTTTCTACTAGTGATATACGTCGTTATGGGGGTATTTAATAAATCGGAATAACGGAATTATAACTTGTAAAAGTTAAATCCATATTCTATTTTATCTATATCAAGAACGACCGAAAGCGCTGTGTGCTAGCACCAGATTGCTTAGTCCGGCTACTCTAGTTCTCTATTGATACTTGATATAACGAAATAGGTTCATAAATGAATTATATGTTGGCATGTTAGGCTAACACCTGGCACACATCAAGTCCAAGGTAATGTAGAATCGTTCATTTATAAATTAACTATAGGTCAACATAATTCTCCAGGGTTGAGAAAAACATGATTACTAACAACAAAATATTTTGTTATCAAACCAATAATACACTTATTACAAAATATTATCTTATGAAACAAATACTTGATCTATTAAAAAATAGCATGTGTTTTACAATTATGTGAGACACTTGGTGTTTATGATATTATAAGAAAAATACTACTCCCTCCGTCCTAGATACACTTGAATCTAGACAAAGGCAAGTCCTAGATACATCTGAATCTAGACAAAGGCAAGTCCTAGATACATCTGAATCTAGACAAAGGCAAGTCAGTTATTTCTGGACGGAGGGAGTACATAAACTTGCACGAAGGATCTCGTCGGAATATCTAGTAATGGTATACCTGCGTTTAGATGAAAAATAAAGTAATTTCTTTTATATAGAATGGCTGCTCCCATAAACTTCGACTAGAACTTTGTGACGGAGCAATTAGGGATGTAATATTTTTACCGCTGGAAAGTCTCAAAGGATGAAATACATCGAGTATATGCTACAAATCTCAAAACTTGCTCCTTAAAGAAACTAAATCTTTGTCATAGTATATATGATTGTATTACTCTACTTAGGTTCGGTTAGATATGGACGTAAATCAATTAATTTGGATCAAAAGAAGTATAAAAAGTAGATTGAGTCGTCAAAGGAAAGCTCACGTGTAGTTTTGGCCATCCAGGTCCATACCTGAGCGGGATGAGTGCACGGATGTTGATCCATCTTCAACCTCAATGTCCTCCTCTCAATAACTATTCGAAGCAAAACGTCAAATAAATAATATTACTTCTTCCTCAATAAAGGTCCACGTAGATACCTTGGATATCAAAGTACTGTACCTCTAGGATTTCTCTATAAGGAAAGCATCCGAGTAGAAGAAGTAATCTCTCTGGGATTTCTCTATAAGGAAGTATAGGAACCGATCTTGCAGTCTTGCCTGTGCACCAATCGATCTACACACGCACCTGGAGGAAATTAGTTGGCCGATAGAAGACAAAAATCTGGCAGAAGTGGCACGTGTTGTGGTCTGGTGCATACATCAGCAAGCAAGATTAACATCTTCGCCACTCATCGATGCAAGCACGTGGAGGATGTCGTCCGGCCGGCAGAAGGCGTCGGCGGCCACGCGCGTGCGCGTGAGGACTTTAGGATAACCCGTAGATTAGTTTTTCATTCGATGGAGACGGTAACGTGGTGCTAGAAAAATTATAGGTGGCATTGGTGGGTAATTTTGTGCAATTTTTATAGTAAGATCCATTGGCTCTCATTAGTTATATAGTAAAATTGATGGTCAGATATTTCTAATTTTTGTAAGAATTTCTAGAGTATTTGTTATTTTCTGGTGAACCCGTAATATACTTTTAGTATATAATAGATGGCTCAGCCTATTGCATCATTGGAGTTGATCACAGCAGGCCATGTTGTTCTTATCTACTATTGTGCACACTCCATATGGGAGGCACCACAACAGCAGATCTAATGGCAGCAGAAGCCACTAAGTGATTTAACCCAAGCTGTCAATTACCAATCATGTTCTTATTTAAACCAACGCCTCGGTCTTTTGCATCGCTGACAAGAGGATTTCAGATCATTAGCCACCTATAAGTCATTTCAAGTAAATGGTTCCATTTCCATTTATACAAGTACTGGAGTGCAGCAACTCCTGCTAGTTTAGATAACCACTATGCACACTCAAATTTGAGGCTCCACAGTGACATCTACACTAACAAAAGCCACACTTGGACACAGGTAGAATTTAGCCCAATAGTAGTATGGACACTTGTGTACCATTCTAAAGAAGGTGTCACAAGTATCACTCCTGAAATCAAGCAAATGCTATACTTAAATTTCACCAGTAAACTTGTAGTTAGCTAACTAGTCATTTTCCTGGAATGGACACTCAGGAATCATAATCATGGTTGCTTATACACAATCAGAGAATCATTGGAGTATCATATTAACTCTAATCTGAAATATCTACACAAATTAGTGTATAAAGATCAAGTGAACCATCACTGACAGTACCATTGTCAGTACTAAGATCAGGAAACAATAGTGAAATCCACATCACTAGAATAAGTGGACAAACATCCAGGACAGTATAATCGATACAATCAGTCCTAATAAAGTCACCATAATCAAACCAGAGGGATGAACCCTAATCAAACCATGAACCCAATTAGGGATTGATCACTGGAAGCACACAGAGGCTATCGAGCATGGCATGGAGTAGAGATAAGATAGATCATAGAGAAGAGATGAGAGCACTTACTCGTGTTTCTCGTAAGTTTATTAGAGAAGGAGCAGAGAGGAGGTCGGCGGCACGGGGAGCACCCCGAGGGGCGCTGCAACCCGCGCCTGCACACAGTAGTGGCGACCATGGAGGAGCGGTGCCACGAGCACCACAGCGCCATCGAGGACAACGCCGGAGCACGGCGAACCAAACCCTAGCCATAAGGTGGGGGGTCACCGCGGCCAGCGGAGAGCACCAGCACTAGATCGGGCAGGACAGCATCATGTGGCGTCATCGTCCACACCGTCTTGCGCCT
Source organism: Avena sativa (assembly GCA_916181665.1). Classification (NCBI taxonomy): domain Eukaryota; kingdom Viridiplantae; phylum Streptophyta; class Magnoliopsida; order Poales; family Poaceae; genus Avena; species Avena sativa. The sequence goes on from OV702290.1 coordinate 428,785,540, forward strand.
TAGCGGCAGTCGCATTGGCCTGGGGCCGCCGGAATCGTAGCAGCGACGGCGTAGCCAGGGATAAGGTAGAGAGGGAGAGAGAGGAAAATGACGGGGCCGATTGAGGCCGGTCTAGTGACTCTGGGGTTGGTTTGACCCAACCAGTGGGCTGGATCGGGTCGGGCCAACCCAGTGAGCCGGATCGGGCCGAGGCAGCCAGTGAGCCAGGCCCATGTTTAATAAGAAGGTTTATTTAAAATTTCTAATTACAAATATACCCCTTAACTTATTTCAACTCTAAGAAAATAAATAAAAATCCTAAAGATATAATATATTAAAATGGTCACAAAAATGATATCTACCAAAGAAAAATATAACTTAACTTATTTAAGTTTAATAAAATGCAAATAAATAATAACACTATTAACTTCCAAATGAAATTTCATGAAATAAGTAAAAGTCCTAAAAATCAATAAAAATCATTTCTATGTACTAAAATCATTATACTACCTTATAAAAAGTATTAACTTTAATTATTACAAATAAAACTTAAAGCAGATATTCTAAAGTATTTAATCCTTTGTGGAATTTTATAAAAATAAAAATAATACTTAAAAATAAATAAAAATCTTTTTTAAGATCTAGAATACATATAGTTTACTAATATAATACTCAATATAATCTTCCATAAGTTTTAAGGTTTTAAAAGTAATCAATTTTGAACTATTCTATAGAATACCATTTTATAAATTCTTTAGCAACATCTCTTAAATAAGAAATAATCAAAATTTGGTACTAAACCTAAATTCTCTTATATGCAAGTACTTGTTCTAAAGTCATAACTTAATTACACTTTAAGTATAAGATAAAATTTAAAGGAGAATTCTTTATAAAACCTTAAATCCAAGAAAATCAACCAGTTTAATTAAGTTTTCAAACATCAATCATTATTAATAAAGCTTCTTACTTTTTAACTCAACCATGTTTAACATAGTTTTGAAACCCTAGCACATTAATGTCCTTAACTAAAATTATTGTCCTTATTAAGTCAAATCAAATTCATAATAACCAAGCACATTTGAACTTATCATTCACTTAAATCAGGAGTGAATGATCTCACGGTCTCAGACATGCTTATTATAAAACTTAAAACTTTTAAATACTTTAAACACATCACACCCTAGGTATCTTTATGTTTTCAGGTTAACTTTAGGTCATAAAGTTATATAGATAATATATAAAGTTTAATTATGTTTTATAGTTAACTTTTGTCTATTCCAGGTTAAGTCATAAGGCATCTCAAATCTAAACTTATCGAACAAACGCAAATGACATCGATCACATTTTACTAACCATAAAGATTGGTTAAACCTTATCAAAGGAACCTTTTCTTCAAAAGTTATTCATTTTGCCACTTCAAGCAACAATCTCATCAACTTAAAACATGGACTTCCTTAATAAATACCTAATATCAAAGAACTCTACACATGTGTTGTTATACTTACCTTATATCATACTTATTAGTTTTAAGTTCCTTGTATATGTATATTAACTTGTAAAGTAAATTTATAGACCAACTAAATCTTAAGAAAATAACTTAAAATTTAACTCATTCACCATATTGGGGTATTACTTCAGGGTTTTCTAAACTGCATTACATTACTTATGTATAATTACATTCTACTTCTTTAAACATTAGTCCTTACCGGACCAATGATGTTGTTTACAGAATTTGGATCTTCTATTCTCTTGAAGACCGTGAGTGCATAATATTGCAATCACAAAAGGCAAGTTCACAACTTGCTCATGTCCTTTGATTAATTTCTATGCTTGTAACTCAACTGTGTCATCACCTACATTTCAAAACGGACAGAAAACATTATTTTCATATTAATATGATTATGGATTAATTACCAGATGGTAATAATCTACTGATACAGTTCCAGTGGTAAAGGAACATAATATCCAGGACTTAACCACCAATGTCGCCAGTGATTCTAGCGCCGTATAATATGCGTTAACCATGAGATTTGGAATGGGACAGATAAGTCAGCTGTATCTTCTTCCTTTCATATGGAGGCAAGATGACCTTATCGTGACGTCGGGATTCCTGGTATGGATCCAACATATGGGTGGGCACCCTTAGGCCCCACGATTTTGGTGTCTAGATTATTTATGAGTGGCTGTCGGAGGTATAGTCGAGCCTTTTATGGAGCTTGCCAGGGGCATCACCAACTCATAGAGTCTTAGGGAACTCACCAGGGTTATAGCTTGCCCTAGTTGGAGGCTTAACGGAGGTGTAGTCAGCCTCGGAGGATCATGCAGACATATGGGGTCACGGAGAGGGCAGTGATTGGCTTGGATCACCTACTGGGCTCCACATCAAGGAATTGTGGACGGGAAAGATCGCCCGGTTGTGCAACAAGGAGTTGGTCTCTCATGGGTAAAGCAACGCACCTCTGTAGAGTGTAAGAATTGTGACATGTTACCCCCTATTCTAGGTAGGAGCTACGAACACGGCAGGAAAGGAACTCCATGAAGTTCTGGTCAACCTATGAAGGCTGTCGGACATAGTTTTCAGAATAAAAGCAACCTTTGAAGAAATGTTTATGAAAACCTGCATTGCCTATGACCTATGGTCTGTGGCTATAGAGATAGTGCATCTTACACTCAGCTTTAGTGAACTTGCTGAGTACGCTCGTACTCAACTGTACCTTCTTAACCCTTGCTAGATTCTAAGCTAGTGAAAACAACGTCAACATCAATTTCTGTTCAAGAAACCATCATCGGCAACTCAAGTTCTTTAATAAAGTCAATGAAGTCAACATATACATCATTTGAAGTGAAGATAAAGTGTCGGTTTAGATAGGAGTTGATCCTCTAGCCATAAAACCTATTTCTGTAGAGCATTGCAATAACAGAAATGGCAAGCCAAATAGTTTAGATACTAGTCATAGTTACTAGATATTTCTGAGTTATTATGTCTGGTTCTTCTTTGTAAGAAGTTCTTTCTCTCTCTTTAACCTAGAGTGTTCTCTGGATCTTTTGTAAAGAGTCGAGTTGTAATTTATAGTCATGTGTTGGACCTACTGTGTTTCTGTTGTACCACTCTGAGGGATGTAAGACTAGTGAACGGTGTTTCATTGGTGTTATGTCAACGACTATAGTGTACTACATCATGCTATGGTATGCTAGGTCACCGCAGCTGGTATCAGAGCATATGCTTTGACCTTACGTTGGTAAACCTAGTAAATGGGTAGAACCTGTAGGAAGGAGGTTATCAACCATAAAGAGTTCTCTATAAATATGATGGATATTCAATTGTGAATAATCTCGTCATGTTCCTAGTGCGATGATTCTTTATTATGCGATTTTAAATGAGTACCGTGAGTTTTAACTCAATATGACTGATGATAATTTCTTATCTACAGTACAAGAATGGCACCCAGGTATCCACCTCAGAATGTTCAGGTGTTGAACAAGACCTTAGATGATTACAAAGATGCATGGACAATCACTCTAAGACAACTTTTATGGAGTCTGGATTGTGAGTCTCGACTTCTAGTCAAGGTTTACAGTTTCTATGATGGACGGATATTGGCCAAGTACCATATTCTGATCATGTTACCCAAGAAGTTGGGAGTGCGTGGAGAAATGCCATCGGGAGAAGCAAGATGTATGGCAACAGCCTATCAGATTGCAGTAGTAGTAGCCATAACCAAGATAAGGGAACAGAATTCAAAGGAACTGGAAGGTACTACCTATACTGCTATACCTCATGAAACTCCTAGTTCTGATCTAGAGTTAGATCATTCTGCTCTGGTAAGGACCAAACCTACTCTGGCATTAGAGTATATGGATCGTTATAAGTCTTTACTGGACACGTTCCATAACACTCATCAAGTGTTCAAGAGTTGGACACTGTCATTGAGGATTTCACTGATCCTGCAAAGGCAAAGGCACGTAGAAAGAAGTTTGTTAGAGAAGCAAAGCATTTAAAGCCAATCTTTTCTGGAGAGGTGTTTGAAGAAACAGAGTTTAATGACCCACACTCTGAAGTTTATGCCTATTATCCAATCGAACCTCAGCAACCAGTAGACCCATGGACCAAATACGAGGAGGAGCAGAGGATATGGAATGCACTCAACCCCAATAATGTCATTGGAGATTCTACCGGATGGGAAGGCCAGTCCTATGATGAAGTCATGGGACGAGCTACACTTCATGAATCGGGTAAGGGAGTAGAAACCAATTATAATCCTATAGAATCATATGGACCGTATGGGGTAATAGTATTCCCATTGAGCTGGAAGAGTGTCCTGGTAGTTACTACACCAATATGTATGACTGGATTGTGGAAAAAGCAAAGAATGCCTCTTACTTTGAGGATGCGCCCGGAGGAGGACAGGAGAATACTGAAGAAGGAAATGAGTTGGATAGTCATCTTTCAATGGCTAATCTCACTCTTGGTACTTCTACTCAAGGTTACGCACCTACTGGATATTCTGATGCACCAGAAGGAAGTCTTCGAACTTCGGGTCATCGTGGTCGGAAAATCTGGAAGCCCAGAAGTGAGTGAAGAAAGTAAGAGTGGGCGTAATCTAGGTAGTAGCATGCCTGAATAATGTACATATTGGGTAATGCATATTGTAGTGCTTGTGAGTTTTGCTGAAATAAGTGAGAGTTTGCTCACATAAGCAAGAAATCCCTTGTAATATAAGGAGGAAGTGTACAGCGGGAGTGTCTTGCTATGGTTGGGAGTTGTAAATTTCAAAGACATATGTTTAATACATGGTATATGTTTGAGTATTTCTTGGTTTTTCTTGCATCTTCTTGATTGACTAGATCTGTGCATGAAGTTTGACTTGGTGTGCAAATGCATGTGCATCATCAAGTTATTACTTGATGTTATAGACCTATATAGAAAGGGGATTCATGTAAGGGAGTGATGAGTTCCGAAGACTAAGATGAAGACTTGCAAGAAGAAGGAAGCCAAATATAAGGTGTATTAACACTATTTTGAAGAATGGATTAATTCCAACTTATTAGTAATTAAGTAACAAGTAATACTAGTACAGAAAGGGTGTGGAGCAATATGAAGGAATGAACTAGAGTCACTCAAGATAGGTGACGTTGCTCAAGAGTTAATAAAGTAGTCATTCCCAAGTTCATGGAAGTATCAAAAATTAGTGCAAAGGAGCAGTTGGGAGACCGTAGCTGGTATTCAAGCTCTGACAATTTAGAGAGAATGCCAGTAGTAAATCCAGAACATATAGGGTAATTCATGCACCAAGGAAGATCCGCAGCTGGTATTAGCTGGTATCTGCAGCTGGTATCCTAATAGTATAGTGAAGTAAGTTATATTTGTGTAATCTAAAGAGTATAAAACTTGGCCTAAGTTAAGTTAGACCTAAGGAAGTATACAATTAAAGATCTTCTTTCAAGACGCTTCGTCAAATCGGGCTTACCAAAGCGAAAATGTTTAGATGGTTAAGGGTAAGACAAGCATCATTGGAAGATTTATTATGGAGATCCACTACTATGTGGGTGTACCGTAGATTCTTTTGTGAAAGTTTATATAGGTAAGATTCAAGCTAGATAGAGACCAATACTTTAATCAATGGGTATTATACTTGTAGATTAGAGACCATTAGAAAACCCCAAGGGGGAGAGTAAACAATAAACACTGAAGTGTTGTTGTTTAACCTTCTAACTACAGTTAGGGAAGAAGTATTAAACAATGATGAGATTAAGCCTTATTCTAATAAGGATATAAGAATTCATCATCATAAAGTATTCTCCAGAGTATGTCCGGATGAAATATCGAAGGAGATATAACTGCTTAACCCTAGTGGACTAGTTGTAAGGGGGAAATAGCTGGTAAGTTTTTCATTAGGAGGGAGAAGAGACTACTAAAATAATCTAGTATAAAGTAATAGGAAAATTGTATTGGAAAGAATAAAATGTGTCCACAACTAATCCTAAATAGGAATGTAAGGATATATTCCAAGAGATCGTAGTAACCAAAAATATAGGATACACTAGAAATGATTAGGTATATTGTTAAGAATGAGAAGGATTCAAGAAGAAAGATTTAGATTCGGGATATCACAAATATTCACAAATGTAATCACAACGGAATTTGAGAAATGGTGTGATCAATACAAGTCCATACCTCATTCTGAAACGTAAGAGAGTACGAACTTCGGGGACGAAGTTTATTTTAAGGGGGAGAGTCTGTAACATCCCAGTATTAGAGCTTAGAAATAAGCTGAGTTAAGATGTGTGCATTGCATTCATGCATAGAAAATCTGGGGAATTTTCGCGCAAAACTAAAGAAGCCGGTGAGGGGTTGGAGTCTCTCTTGTCTTGATGGAAACATCTAGGCAAGTGCGATAGACTTCGACATGACATCTACTGTACCTTTGCTTTTGAGGGGTAGGATTTGAAATTTACTTTGAATTTCTAAATTCAGTCCATATTTGAAATTTAGAAATTTAGGAATAATCATACTTTAAACCAGTAAAACGAAATGATTATAATAATAATATAAAATAATTCTTTATTAATAAGAAGACATGAAGTAGTACATTGTTCTTTTATAACAAAAGAATAAAAGTAAACTACATTTAAGTAATTACACAAATAATAGAAAAGGGAATAAACGAGAGAATTCCTTATTACAGGAATACACCTATTACATTGTCTTTACAGTAAATAAGTAAAGAATTGATACAGAAATAATTGTCACACAATCAAAAGAACTTTATTAGACAAATGCTTATTTCAATGTTTGTACAGAAGTCAAAATAAAAGGTTACAAAGGTAATGAAATAAAAACCATAGACTAATATCTAACTAATCTTTCATCTGGTGTCTTCATTCCTCACTCTGATTCCTGTAACACAACACAAAAGATAACAAAGTAATAGTAAAAGAATAAAATAAAGGGAGTTGTTTAGATTAGTGCTACTCTCAGACTAGCATAGTGTTGCTATGCTAAGTTCATCATTGAGTATGGATTAAATGGGCCACATAGGATCTGTTCTGATCATGTTATATGCTTCAGAGTTGTGCATCATTAGCTTAGTAGCAAAAAAAGCCTTCATTTAGAAAATCAAAGAAATAAGTCAAAGGTTGAGAAAGATATCTGATCACTCAAGTTGATCCACACGCATATGCGTTAAAGGTTGAAACTTGCACCCTATAGAGCCCACTTGACAGCAGTTCAGTCATTGCATGCTTGTGTGCTGTCAACACAAGACCTCCACAAGGGAGGATAAGAACACTGCCATAGCAGCAGAGTACCACTTTGCTGGTCACTCACCACACTTCATTTCACCAAGTTGTAGTAAACTGTTCTTATCAGTCTACTTTTCCTCAGTGCAATCTCATTGGCTAATGGGGCAAGTTCACGAGAACAGTAAAAAAAGCAATAGGTAAAAATCCCTAAGAAATATCTGGGTTCACTTGATCTGATCCACAACCAGACCAAACAGCAAGGTAGCTTAGTCACCTAAATGCATGTGTTGTGCTATCCAAACAGCAGCAGCAGTACAAGTACTCAAAAGAGAACACCCTGCCGTAGCACAACCACCAGGGAGCTCATTCTAACTTCTCAAGTACACAGCCATCTCTAGAACCCCATAAATAAATCACTGGCTCTTATCAGTTTTCTTTCAAAAACACCCTGATCGAATCCACCACCCAGCAGCTAAAGTATGAGCTAGTTTATGGTACCAAGAGAAAGAGATACCATCATGAACTGAAATAGTTCAGCAACAAGTCAAGCAAGGAAGAGATTGAGATCAAGCATGATGACATGAAAGGCTGGATACTCAAGAAGCATTTGTAATAAGCCAAGATCTCCAACAGTCTATAAAATCACTCACCAATAGCAGGTAAAGATTCATCAGAACTAACCAATAGATCATGCTATATCTGTTCTTATATTTTGCATAAAGATCTGGGAATACCAAGGAAATAATACACATCCACCAATTCCATCTACCCTCAATTACATTTTTTCTAGGAGAAATGGATGGGGAAGATTCTCTCAGTCTTGCATGGAGATGCCATGCAAAGCTCATCACAGAGAATTAAAGCCACAAACAAGTATATGTCATGTATCCATAAAATGGCCTCAGTCTATGCATCCTAGGCAGGAGTTGATCACAGCAGGCCGTGTTGTTCTTATCTACTATTGTGCACACTCCATATGGGAGGCACCACAACAGCAGATCTAATGGCAGCAGAAGCCACTAAGTGATTTAACCCAAGCTGTCAATTACCAATCCTGTTCTTATTTAAACCAATGCCTCGGTCTTTTGCATCACTGACAAGAGGATTTCAGATCATTAGCCACCTACAAGTCATTTCAAGTAAATGGTTCCATTTCCATTTATACAAGTACTGGAGTGCAGCAACTCCTGCTAGTTTAGATAACCACTATGCACACTCAAATTTGAGGCTCCACAGTGACATCTACACTAACAAAAGCCACACTTGGACACAGGTAGAATTTAGCCCAATAGTAGTATGGACACTTGTGTACCATTCTAAAGAAGGTGTCACAAGTATCACTCCTGAAATCAAGCAAATGCTATACTTAAATTTCACCAGTAAACTTGTAGTTAGCTAACTAGTCATTTTCCTGGAATGGACACTCAGGAATCATAATCATGGTTGCTTATACACAATCAGAGAATCATTGGAGTATCATATTAACTCCAATCTGAAATATCTACACAAATTAGTGTATAAAGATCAAGTGAACCATCACTGACAGTACCGTTATCAGTACTAAGATCAAGAAACAATAGTGAAATCCACATCACTAGAATAAGTGGACAAACATCCAGGACAGTATAATCACTACAATCAGTCCTAATAAAGTCATCATAATCAAACTAGAGGGAGCAGAGTGGCATGGAGGCACACAGAGGCTATCGAGCATGGCATGGAGTAGAGATAAGATAGATCATAGAGAAGAGATGAGAGCACTTACTCGTGTTTCTCGTAAGTTTATTAGAGAAGGAGCAGAGTGGAGGCCGGCGGCAGAGAGGAGGCGGCACGGGGAGCACCCCGAGGGGCGCTGCAACCCGCGCCTGCACACAACACTGGCGACCATGGAGGAGCGGTGCCACGAGCACCACAGCGCCATCGAGGACAACGTTGGAGCACGGCAGACCAAACCCTAGCCATGAGGTGGGGGGTCACCACGGCCAGCGGAGAGCACCAACACTAGATCGGGCAGGACAGCATCGTGTGGCGTCATTGTCCACACCGTATTGCACCTTAGCAGCGGTCGCAATGGCTTCGGGCTGCCGGAATCGTAGCAGCGATGGCGTAGCTAGGGATAAGGTAGAGAGGGAGAGAGAGAGGAAAATGACGGGGCCGATTGAGGCCGGTCTAGTGACTCTGGGTTGGTTTGACCCAACCCAGTGGGCTAGATCGGGCCAGGCCAACCCAGTGAGCCGGATCGGGCCGGGCCAACCCAGTGAGCTGGATCGGGCTGGGCTAACCCAGTGAGCCGGATCGGGCCAATCCAACCAGTGGGCCAGGCCCATGTTTAATAAGAAGGTTTATTTAAAATATCTAATTACAAATATACCCCTTAACTTATTTGAACTCTAAGAAAATAAATAAAAATCCTAAAGATATATATAATATATTAAAATGATCACAAAAATGATATCTACCAAAGAAAATATAACTTAACTTATTTAAGTTTAATAAAATGCAAATAAATAATAACACTATTAACTTCCAAATGAAATTTCATGAGATAAGTAAAAGTCCTAAAAATCAATAAAAAAATCGTTTCTGTGTACTAAAATCATTATACTACCTTATAAAAAGTATTAACTTTAATTATTACAAATAAAACTTAAAGTAGATATTCTAAAGTATTTAATCCTTTGTGGAATTTTATAAAAATAAAAATAATACTTCAAAATAAATAAAAATCATTTTAAAGGTCTAGAATACATATAGTTTACTAATATAATACTCAATATAATCTTCCATAAGTTTTAAGGTTTTAAAAGTAATCAATTTTGAACTATTCTATAGAATACCATTTTATAAATTCTTTAGCAACATCTATTAAATAAGAAATAATCACAATTTGGTACTAAACCTAAATTCTCTTATATGCAAGTACTTGTTCTAAATTCATAACTTAATTACACTTTAAGTATAAGATAAAATTTAAAGGAGAATTCTTTATAAAACCTTAAATCCAAGAAAACCAACAAGTTTAATTAAGTTTTCAAACATCAATCATTATTAATAAAGCTTCTTACTTTTTAACTCAAACATGTTTAACATAGTTTTGAAACCCTATCACATTAATGTCCTTAACTAAAATTATTTTCCTTATTAAGTCAAATCAAATTCATAATAACCAAGCATATTTGAACTTATCATTCACTTAAATCAGGAGTGAATGATCTCACAGTCTCGGACATGCTTATTATAAAACTTAAAACTTTTAAATACTTTAAACACATCACACCCTAGGTCTATTTATGTTTTCAGGTTAACTTTAGGTCATAAAGTTATATAGATAATATATAAAGTTTAATTATGTTTTATAGTTAACTTTTGTCTATTCCAGGTTAAGTCATAAGGCATCTCAAATCTAAACTTATCGAACAAACGCAAATGACATCGATCACATTTTACTAACCATAAAGATTGTTTAAACCTTATCAAAGGAACCTTTTCTTCAAAAGTTATTCATTTTGCCACTTCAAGCAACAATCTCAACAACTTAAAACATGGACTTCCTTAATAAATACCTAATATCAAAGAACTCTACACATGTGTTGTTATACTTACCTTATATCATACTTATTAGTTTTAAGTTCCTTGTATATGTATATTAACTTGTAAAGTAAATTTATAGACGAACTAAATCTTAAGGAAATCACTTAAAATTTAACTCATTCACCATATTGGGGTATTACTTCAGGGTTTTCTAAACTGCATTACATTACTTATGCATAATTACATTCTGCTTCTTTAAACATTAGTCCTTACCGGACCAATGATGTTGTTTACAGAATTTGGATCTTCTATTGTCTTGAAGACCGTGAGTGCATAATGTTGCAATCACAAAAGGCAAGTTCACAAGTTGCTCATGTCCTTTGATTATTTTCTATTCTTGTAACTCAACTGTGTCATCAGCTGCATTTCAAAAAGGACAAAAAACATTATTTTCATATTAATATGATTATGGATTAATTACCAGATGGTAATAATCTACTGATACAGTTCTAGTGGTAAAGGAACATAATATATAGGACTTAACCACCAATGTCGCCAGTGATTCTAGCGTCATATAATACGCGTTAACCATGAGACAGAGAAGTTAGCTGTATCTTCTTCCTTTCATATGGAGGCAAGATGACCTTATCGTGACGTTGGGATTCCTGGTAGGGATCCAACATATGGGTGGGCACCCTTAGGCCCCACAATTTTGGTGTCTAGATTATTTATGAGTGGCTGCCAGAGGTATAGTCGGGACTTTTATGGAGCTTGCCAGGGGCATCACCAACTCATAGAGTCTTCGGGAACTCACCAGGGTTATAGCTTGCCCTAGTTGGAGGGTTAACGGAGGTGTAGTCAGCCCCGGAGGATCTTGCAGACATATGGGGTCGCGGAGAGGGCAGTGATTGGCTTGGATCACCTACTGGGCCCCACATCAAGGAATTGTGGACGGGAAAGATCGCCCGGTTGTTACTCTGCAGAGTGTAAGAATTGTGACATGTTACTCCCTGTTCCGGGAAGGAGCTACGAACGTGGCAGGAAAGGAACTCCATGAAGTTCTGGTCAACCTGTGAAGGCTATCGGACATAGTTTTTAGAATAAAATCAACCTTTGAAGAAATGTTTACGAAACCCTGCATTGCCTATGACCTATGGTGTGTGGCTGTAGAGATAGTGCATCTTACACTCCGCTTTAGTGAACTTGCTGAGTACGCTCGTACTCAACCGTACCTTCTTAACCCTTGCTAGATTCTAAGCCAGTGAAGACGATGTCAACATCCATTTCTGCTCAAGAAACCATCATCGGTAACTCAAGTTCTTCAATAAAGTCAATGAAGTCAACATATACATCAGCTGAAGTGAAGATAAAGTGTCGGTTTAGATACGAGTAGATCCTCTAGCCATAAAACCTATTTATGTAGAGCATTGCAATAGCAGCAATGGCAAGCCAAATAGTTTATATACTAGTCTTAGTTACTAGATATTTCTGAGTTATTATTTCTGGTTCTTCTTTGTAAGAAGTTCTTTCTCTCTCTTTAACCTAGAGTGTTCTATGGATCTTTTGTAAAGAGTCGAGTTGTAATTTATAGTCATGTGTTGGACCTGCTGTGTTTCTGTTGTACCACTCTGAGAGATGTAAGACTAGTGAATGGTGTTTCATTGGTGTTATGTCAACGACTATAGTGTACTATATCATGCAGTGGTATGCTGGGTCACCGCAATGTGTAGCCACCAAACTAGTACACCACCTTTGAAAATATCTATGCGCTCGAAGGAAATATTCAAAACATGAACAACCTCTCCATAAACCTTCGAGATGCTTCTACAAATCTCGCCATCCAGTTCCATGATTGGAGGAGACAATGGAACATGGAAGACTATCCACCGCCACCATAATGAGCAACAAAAGGGCTTGCAAAAGCCTGAGATTGGGGATGTGTTCCCCCGGCAAATTTATTTGTGTAACTCCACCTCCTTGGGAGCTTTGAAACACTCATGTTGGATTTTTCCAACACTTTGCTTTTTTCCCTTTGCTTTTTAGTCTGCTTTTGTTTTTAGTTTTCTTTTGTTTTTCATTTTTTTATTTTCTTAGTCCCTTGATTGGTCGCAAGTTCTTTTCTATTCTTTAATCTCTATCCTCAAAAATACAAAAAGATTTTTCAGTTTTTTCCTTGTGGATTTGCACCTTTTCTCTTTGCTTTAATATTATTATGAGAGTAATCATGTTTAAGTTTTGAAGGAACACATCCCTATAAGGAACAGGATCATGAAGTCACTTATGAGAGGTATTTCCTATGTCTCCCACTTTTGAAGTTTGAGTTGTTTATCCTCGTTGGTCGTTTTGTTAAGATGCCATGCTAGTGGGAGTAATTTAATACGGTTAGAGTAAAGCTTTTTATTAGTATGATGATTAGTTGTTGAAGCTTTTGCTCTAGTTCTTTTAGCTAACTAAGTCTTGCCTTGGAAATAATATTACCAAACAAGTACAATAATAAAAATTCTAAAATTTACGAATTATTTGATGAATGATTGTCTTAAGAATATACCCTTGAAGATACTTAACCCCATAGATGTTTTTATAGTCTTGATGGGACTTATGAAAGGAGTTGTTTGATTGAAATGAAGTCTAGTCGTAATTGTTATGCATGCTAAATCTAACCTTGTGGATCAAACTGTGGTACTTGCATATAAAAAGAGTTTTATGTTTCTCATACAGACCTTTGGGATACCAACAACTCTGCTAGCTTTTGAACGATCTATGGTATAACCCCGGATTTCGGCTATGAGTTGATGACATGAGTGGCATACGTGTCAATATATGGGCATAAGAATTGGTACTCTCAAAGGTTGTGTAAGCACTTGTAAAAGAAACAAGCCAATGATCCTTGAAAGAGGAATAAAAAAAGAGAAAAAGAAATATGTATGAAGATCCACATAACAAGTCCTTGGCATGGTATCGTTACTACTTTATGAATTTTATTAAAGACAATGATTGGATTAGAAGTGTTTTTGATAGACTTGATTTATTGATGTGGGTGTAAATAAGACACTTCACTGTTATGCTACTTAGGACATGAAACTCTCTTACTCAATTGTGCTATTTAAACATCCTAATGTTCCTTGGCAAGCTGAGATTTAAATGGAAGAATTGGATTGATTTCTACACTTCTAGTTATTTATACTTATATTAAACTTTACTTTGATTGCGTTGATTTACCGAAGCTTGTATGGTACTCTTGTCATATCTCTAACTTTGATAAGCCTCGCAAATGAATGAAGTGTTGAGCGCATATGACTACCAACTGTAAGTGAATTCTTATTCTTGTTGTTTCAAGTTTAAATGCTAAATTCCTTATAGTTCTTTCGTTTCTTCTTCCTCGAGGGAGATCAAGGTTTGAGCTTTGGGGAGGTTGATGGCTCCAAAAATATCCATCTTCCACCACATTTAAACATTGTTTTTGGTCAAGCAATTGACAAGAAACTCTCAATCCTTGTCACTAATGACTAATAATTGCAAAGATATGCAAAACCTTGCTTTGAATTGTGTGTGTGTAGGAAATCACACTTTTTAATGCAAAATCAGGAGTCATAATGAAGGTTTTTGAGGAAGCCCACACAGCTAAGTAATTGGGGAGTCATTCCCTGGTGTTAGCAAGCTTAACGACCACTAGTACGGGCAGAGCCTACCCGTACCATCTGCCCATACCATGTGGCGATGGCTTCATCTCATCAAACCCTACAACTTTCATGAAGACGCCTATATATTTTGAGGCTCCAGCCGCTGGACAGAGGGCCTCCATTCTCATATTACATCACAACACCACCAAGGAGATCCACGCCATTGTCCATCCATTGTTCATCACTTCCATCATCCATACCCTCCATTAGCCATAGCCATTGCTTTCTACTCTAGATCTGCTTGTGATTTGGCGACCATTGTAAGAATATTTGATTTCAATCTAAGTATTTTGCACAATGTTTTCTATCCTATATCTATTTTTTATGAGTGAGTAGTCCTCATAGGTTGCGAGTTGGGGAAAAACCTCGTAGCAATTATGTGCATCTAATTCATGGGAGTATTGTGTTTTTTGCAATAGAGATTTGTATCTTTTGTTTCTTTGTCTCTTGTCTTGATCTGTGGACTTGTAGGTACCCAAGATCCCATAGATTGATAAGGCTTGAGGTGAGATACTTGGCTAGCGGCGATCTCATAGGAACCCCGGTGACAGAAAGGGGAGTACGATCTTCGTTTAGCGACCCATTCGGGATCACAACAACATCACCACTTAATGCTTTGATCTGTGTTTTACACTTAATAATCGTTTGTAGCCCGTTTCTTCGTGGTGCACTCGATTGGATTAAAAGACAATTGCCATGCCCGCTGCATCAATGTGTTTCCCACAAGAGATTATCCCTATTCAACCATTACACACGACTATGCTTATTATTATCTTCTATCCTATATGATGTGCAACTACAGGTGGATCTTCAACCCTAGCCTATCTCCATCCACCGATTCAACCCATTATAAAAGTAAACTAGATTGGTCCGGTAAACTAAGGTAAAATGAAGAAACAAAATCTTGTAGACGTGTCCTTGTTATTTCCTTTTAGCATTGTTTTCCAAGGTTCGATTAAACCTAGGTATTCTATGGAAAAAGCTATTATACTAAATCAGTGAATCCGAATAGAAGGTATCAATGACCCCCGATGTGGGTCTCGGTTACGTGTTATAGGTAATGTGTAAAATCCCCACGCCTAGAGCTTACAAAGGAGACCACCGGATATTAGAGTACTACTCCATATATTGTATGATTGTAGAAATACAAGGGGGTATAGGGTAGAAAGACTACAAAACTAAGTCTAATAGCCTCCTTAATCACAACCATGAGAGAGGTTGAGATTACACCTGATCTCATTGAGGTTTCTGACCGCCAATGCCTTTGTAAAATAGTTCACAACTTGATCTTTACTGGATATGAACTTGATCTCAAGCAATTTATTTGCAACGCTCTCTCGAACAAAATGATAATTAATCTCAATATGTTTGGTCCTGACATGAAAAATGCGATTTGAAGACAAATAGGTAGCACCTAAATCATCACATCATAAACATGGCTTATCCTTAAGTGAGACACCAAGCTCACCAAGTAGAGCTTCAACCCATATCATTTCAACTCTAGCATTTGCCAAATATTTATATTCAGCTGCAGTACTTGACCTAGAAACAATAGCTTGTTTGCTGCCACTCTAAGAGACCAAATTTGGTCCAAGAAATATGAAAAAACCTCCATTTGATCATCTATCACCAAGGCAACCTCCCTAGTCTGCATCTCAAAAAGCACTAAGAAGATAGTTGAGAACTTCTAGAAAGTAAGTCCAACTTTGATAGTGCCCTAAACATATCTAAGAGTGCTCCTAGCAGCTATCCAATGAGTAGTTGTTGGTGCATGTAAATATTGACAAACCTTATTAACCGATAAGGAGATGTCGGGTCGTGTTAATGTCAAGTATTGCAAATCACCCACAATGCTTCTGTATTGTGTAATGCCATCATGATCAAGAGGAGTCCCCTCAGTTAGGGACAACTTTTCGGTTGATCATAATGGTGTAGGAGAGTATATGCACTTTTTCATACCAACTCTATCAAGCAAATCAGATGCATATTGTTCCTGGGTAAGAATTAATTCGTCATGAGTTTTATTTACTTCAGTACCCAATAAGAAGTGTAGATCCCCAAGATCATTGAGAGAAAAATCACCATTGAGATCATGAAGTAAAGCAGATATGGCTTGATATGAGGAAATGGTGACTATGATATCATCAACATAGATTAGGACAAATATGATAATTCTTGATTTATTGTAAAGGAACAATGAAGTATATGCCTTAGAGAGAGTAAAACCAAGTCCCTGCAACTTTGATGTTAGTCTAGAATACCATGCTCGAGGGGCCCGTTTCACACCATAGAGAGATGTATCAAGTTTGTATATATGATGTGGTGTTTGAGGATTTTCAAAACCTAGGTGATTTTTCATGTAAACTTCCTCTTCTAGAATTCCATGTAAGAACACATTCTTGACATCTAGCTGCTAAAGACTCCAGCTCTGGAGACATCAAGTGGCAGAACAAGGATGATGGTTGCTACTTTGACCACTAGACTGAGGGTGTCTTCCTAGTAAATACCATACATTTGCTTGAACCCTTTTGCAACTAAGCATGTTGTATACCTGTTAATCGTGTACTAGTTTCATGTTTCTTGAAACTATATACTGATATGTGCATTTTGCATCATCATAATAGCAACACATATGATCATTTTATAATATTATTTTCATTATTCTACCATTATTTATGCATTTTAGATGATTTACAGGAGTTTCCTACAAAGTCCCCTTCATTGGTATTTAATTTCTAGGAGGCAGAAAACATCATTTTTCGTATTTGGCTATTTTAGGGACCTTCTAGATGTCAATAAATCAGAGGAAAAATATTTGATCGGTTTTTCATCAAGAGAAGGACCATGGAGTGAAAGAAGCACATGAGGGCAGCCACAAAGACCAAAAGAGGTCAGGTGGCACGCCCACCAGGGTGCACACTCCACTTGGTCCCATTTGGCCCAAGAGCATCGTCTCGGCTGTCCTTTTTATAGACGCCTCCGTTTTGCCAAAAAATAGACGCCACATTTTACCACGATTTACAGACACGGCGGCAGCAACAATAGTATTCTCCTACTCCGGGAGAGGGCAGCTCTTGTTGTGCCAGAGCCTTCGGTGAGGGGGAAATTGACTCCATCATCATCACCATTCCTCCTTGGCATAGGCGGAGGCCTCTCCATCAACACCAACACCATCACCATCTCCATCTCCAAGAGCCACCGCGTTCCCCTCATAGTTTGTGATTGATTGAACCCTAGATATTGTTTAAATGTTGTTTGCATGATTATGATTGATAACTTGTCTTTATTTGATAGAGATATTATATTTTTAGATTGTGTTGTAATCCATATGCCACTGATCCATATCATGTTTGATACTTGTGAGTAGATCCCCATGTTCCTAAGGGCATATGATGAATTGGCTATGATTTCCATATAATATGCAATGAGTATTTGGTCAAGTTTTTACCTTTTATGTTGTTCTATTATGGTGATGTGCGAACATTGACTTCATATCAATTCACCTATATGGTCTCATAGGGATGCACTCTGATGCAATGAAGAGGGTTGGAAGGGATGGAATGACAGAAACTATTTTCCAATACTTTGGGTTGCATTGGAGGGATTTAGGGACCCATGAATTTACTGACAAGGTGGGACAATTTTGTCTTAATGATTCCTATGTTTGCTAATGAAAATGGCTATAGGACCCATCATAAGGGGTGCACTTGCTCATATCTATTGTTGCACCTAAACTAGGCTCTGCCCTAAGAGAACTAAACTTGACAAGATATTTACCATATTGTGTAGAAATCTATATGCTAAGTAAATTCACGACGCCCTCGAGAGAGCTTGTCACATATAAGAACACACACTTGATCTTATCCTCTTGCTACAAATAGTATTGGGCTTTCTCTTATTAAGAGAATCTATTTACTACAATTTACTTTCAAAATTTTATATTACTCCAAACTATAAACCCAAAACATAAAACCACTGCATATGTTATTTCTTTAGTTGTCAAACCTGCTAACCAATACCTTTAGCTCCTCGTGGGTTCAATAACCTTTTTATTATTGAAAGCTACTACAATAGATCTCCTGTACTTGGGAGTCATCAAAGATACTTTTCTAGCACCGTTGCCGGGGAGCGTCGCATCGTTGGTAGGGTTTTTTGGTAAGGAAACTTGAAAGCTGTTTTTTACTTTTGCTATATTATTTTATCATGGCTTTCCTTGGTCATGAAAGTATGTAACTTCCTTTATATGAATTTGTTAACGCTGTTAAGAACAAGGTTGATAAACCTCCTGAGCCATAAGTGCAATATCAAATTCCTATTGGTATTGCCAAAGAGGTTATGAAACAAACTTTTATAGGAGATGGAAGTAAAACTGCTCAGGAGCATATACAAATGATTAAAGATCTATGCTCTATCTTTAAACTCCCAGGTACTCATCATGACGAAGTGAAAAGGAAGTTATTATATTTATCTCTTTCTAGTAACGCTCCAAATGGTTTATCTTTGGATGATAAAATTGTCTTGATTGGGAATTTCTGAAGAAGGCTTTCTATCTCAAGTAATATAATCCTAAAGACGCTCATGATGATCATTGTCATATTTATCATGGTCTTTCTATCATTGTCATATTTATCATGGTCATGGTCATTGTCAAGTAAATGAAATCCTTTGTAAGAATCCTTGTCATGGTCTTCCTAGAAATATTATATTGATCAATTTCTATGTGAGATTAACCCAGAATCATAAGGACTTTCTGGATAATTCCACTAGAGGAAGTTTCACTAATAGAAGTGAAGAATAAGCATGGGACTTATTGGATACTATTTCTGGAAATACTGATAATTGGGATCTTGACAAAGGTAACAAACCCTGTTTTGAATATGAATATGCATGTGTATAGAACTTATTTACTTCTATATTGTTTGAAGAGTTAAGTAATAGGTTTGGACTTGATCCTTATGTTTTAGTAGAAGTCACTAAAACGTTTGCTAATCATCTTGTTGTTCCTAAAAAGGATTTAATGTTTATGTTGATCCTGTCAAACACTCTATTATTGTGCCCAAAGTTATCAAGCAGATTAATCAAGTATCATCTACCAAAATTGAAGAATATGTTGAAGCTCCCCCATACCCGAGTAAAGTGAAGGGAAATTTACTCACTTCTTTTACAAACAAGAGTTCTAGAAGATGTAGTGAACCATATGAACAAATAGAAGTTCAACATTAAATTTCTGCCATCAAAGAACTAAATGAAGAAAATCCTTGTGATGTTTATTTATCTGAAGATTCCACCAAGGGAATTCAAGGGAACACCACCAAAGCTGGCAAACCTATTATATCATGTGCTATTGTAACATCATGTTATCATGTTCTTTTTTATATTGGAGTAAGTATAAGTATGATACCGTATTCTCTGTATCTTGAAATCAAGCCTAATATTGATCCCATACACATGGAAGAGACATGTATAACTATCCAATTTGCTAATAAAGAATATATTTGTCCTCTTGGTATGGTTAGAGATGTTGAAGAACTAGTAGGAAAAATTAAATACCCCACATATTTTATTGTGCTTGGTTGCTCCCAAGATTCATTTTGTCCCATCATATTTGGTAGACCATTCTTATATACTGTGGGTGCTGAAATTAGTTTACCTAAATAAAAATGTTCATTAAATGTGCTGGTGAAAGATTAGAGTTTAACTTTTCTAGGTTCACTGATAAGCATTTAGGAAAATAAAAAAATTCTAAAGATATAATGGAGACTCTTGCTTATGTGGCAGTTGCTTCATCGGACACGATATAGCGATATGTGCTTAACCAAGAGGAACCTTTTTTGATGAATAAAAATATGATTTAGAACAAATACTATATCAACAACCACCTTAATTAGAATTACATATTCCACCTGATGATTTAGAAGAATTACTTCTACCTAAGGAAGCTCCTAGTTTTGAGTTTAAACCCTTGCCTAAAGATATGAAATATGCATTCCTTGATGAAAAGAAAATATATCGTGTTATTACTAGTGCGAACCTTCTAGTTGATTAAGAATCCAAGTAAATTGAAGTGCTTCAAGCTCATAGGCCAGCCATTGGCTATTAACTTGATGACATGAAAGGTATAAGCCCTACTTTATGTATGCATAAAATTAACTTGGAAGAAGATGCAAAGCCTATTGTTGATTATCAACATCGTCTTCATCCAAAATTGAAATAAATGGTAAGGAAAGAGGTAATAAAACTCATTGAGACAGGTATTATCTATCCCATAGCTGATAGTAACTAGGTTAGTCCAATTCATTGTGTGCCTAAAAAGGGTGGAATAACTGTTTTTCCAAATGATGAAAATGAAC
The DNA here is from genome assembly GCA_916181665.1 of Avena sativa. Taxonomy (NCBI): domain Eukaryota; kingdom Viridiplantae; phylum Streptophyta; class Magnoliopsida; order Poales; family Poaceae; genus Avena; species Avena sativa. The sequence continues at coordinate 428,806,322 of OV702290.1, forward strand.
TTGTAGCTCAACAAACTATTATTGGTTATAGAATGTGCATTGATTTCAGAAAACTTAATAAAGCTACTCATAAAGATCATTACCCTTTGCTAGTCATTTATCAAATGCTAGAAAGGTTGTCAAAACATTCACATTTTTGCTATCTAGATGGTTACTCATGTTTCTCCCAAATTTCTGTGCATACATATGATCAGGAAAAGACAACTTTCACAGGTCACTTTGGCACTTTTGCTTATAGGAGAATGCCATTTGGTTTATGTAATGCTCCTGCTACTTTTTAAAGATGCACGAATGCTACATGTTCTGATTATATTGAGAAAATTATGAAAGTATTCATGGATGACTTTTCTATGTATGGTACATATTTTGATAATTTCTTGCTCAATCTTAATAAATTTTTGCAGCATTGTGAGGACAAACACTTAGTCCTGAAGTGGGAAAAGTGCCATTTCATGGTGACAGAAGGTGTTGTTCTTGGACAACGCGTTTCAAGAAGAGGCATTGAAGTGGACCGTCCCAAGATAGAAGCCATAGAAAAGCTACAATATCCCATGGATATCAAAGGTATAAGGAGTTCCTTTGACATGCAGGTTTCTATAGAAGGTTTATTAAAGACTTCTCTAAAATATCAAAGCCTCTAACTAACCTTTTGCAAAAGGATGTTCCATTATCTTTTAATGATGATTGCCTAGAGTCATTTAATGTTTTAAAGAATGCTGTAATAATTGCTCCTATAAATCAACCTCTAATTGGAATTTACCATTTGAAATCATGTGTGATTCTAGTGACTATGTTGTAGGGGGTTGTTTTAGGCCAAAGAGTTGATAAGAAATTAAATGTTGTATACTATGCTAGTAAAATACTTGATGGTGCTCAAAGAAACTATGCTACTAGTGAAAAAGAATTCTTAGTAGTAATCTTTGCATGTGATAAGTGATAGCTATGAGATTCGACACATATTTGATGGCTTTTATTGATGGTTTTCTCCTGGATTTGATTAATTTCTAGCTTTACCTAACGCTAATACTTCGGTAGCAAAGAAAACTTGGTTTTTAATGTGCTTTTTAGGTTTTGAATGTCAACAAAAGGTTTTAACTAGAGAAACACAATATTCTAGAGAAAACAAGCAAGTCTCTCTTTGGAAGCACTCGAGGGGAGCATACAGAGGCTTTAACGAGCAACTATACGGCGGGAATATTTCTCCAGCCGTTTAGTTTCGGCCATATAGTTGTCGCCGCCTCTTTCTTATCAAAAGGGACAACTTCTGTGAAGGACCAGGAACGAAAACACAACACAGTAGCCGCCATACCATCCAGAAGGGAGAAAGAGGAGATCCGGAGAAGAAGGGGGAGACATTCTTCATCTCACTCCACGATCTTTGACCTTCTAGCCAATACACCCCCATAGCCACTACTTGTACTAGAGAGAGAGGGATCTTCACGTTGCAAGACTAGGGTTTGAGATTGTTTCTTCCCATCTTGAAATGTGTTGGATATTTTTTGATTCTTATTGTGGATCTTCACGGTAACATAAAGACGAATTCCCTTTATTTAATTATATCAATGATCCGTTCTTCTCTCATGTGTGAGTAAGTCCCTTAGGCATGGGAGATGTAGGGGATTAGTGAGATGTGATGTGCCTTCATATATTTTCCATTAGTTTGTGATTGATTCTAATTACTATATTATGTGTGCTTAACTATTTGTGGGATGCCTAATGCTTGTTGTCCAATTTAGGGCCCAGACAACATGATGCTTTGTTCTATATAGATAAGATCTTGTTCGCTAGTAGACCAGCGACCCCCGGGTGACACGGGCATATCAATGGAAAACTAGTAGACTCGAGGATAACGAGAAACCACAGTGCTTATTGCATTAGTCCAATCCAAGGAGCTTAATCGCTAAGCGACCTGAAGGGTCTTAATCATCTAGTGTCTGACCATGGTTTTGGTAACAGGCTAGTAGGATTATTGAAGTTGGGATGAAATCTACCAAGAGGAGTTCTGGCTAATTATGGCTTGCTCGCCTACACATATATTTATAAGATTATAATTGTTACATTTATCATTCATCCACCTAGCACAATCACTATCACCATGAACTGAATCTCCCCACGCCTTCTTTTGCCATCTATAGAAAACAACAAACAACTAAGTTGTTCTTTACTTTTATGCTTTATATTTCTGAAGTTTACATTTTAGTTCTATTTAAATACTTCTAATTTAATCAAAACCCCATTCTTATTTCAACACTTGTTGTCAATTCACTCGAAGACCTGTGACAACTTCGGGTGTGACAGAGACTTCACCCATAAACACTTACCTTTGGGCTCCCTGCGGGATCGATATCTATACTTCGAAACTAGCTACAAACGACATGTGCACTTGTAGACATCAATAAGTTTATCCCTTGCATTGTTGCTTCTAAAGTCATTGTGCACTCTGATCATTCTGCAATTAAATATCTCATGAATAAGAAAGATGCGAAGCCTAGGTTAGTAAGATGGGTTCTTTTACTTCATGAATTTGATTTGCACATTGTTGATAGGAAAGGTGAAGATAATCCGGTAGCTGGTCACTTATCTAGAATGGAAAACATTTCGGTGGACCCTCTTGCAATCAATGATAGCTTTGCTAATGAACAACTTGCAAACATTAATGTATCTAGTGCTAGAGTAGCATCCCCTTGGTTTGTTGATTATGCTGATTTTATTGTTGGAAAAGTCATGCCACCACACTTCACTTCCCAACAAATAAAGAAATTCTTCTATGATCATAGACATTATTTTTGGGATGATCCATTCCTTTATAAGAAATATGTGGATGGTATTATTAGACATTGTGTGCCTGAATTTGAGCAATAGGATATCATAAGAGATTGTCATGATAGTCCTTATGGAGGAAATCATGCAGGAGACTGCACCGCTGTAAAGGTATTATAGTCTAGTTTATATTTGCCTACTTTATTTAAGGATTGTGCTAACTATGTTAAAGCATGTGACAAATCTCAAAGAGTTGGAAATATTGGTCAAAGAAATGAAATGCATATCAACTATACACTACCACTAGAACCATTTGATGTTTGGAGATTTGACTTTATGGGTCCATTCCCGCCATCAAAAACAAAACATACTCGCATTTTGGTTGTAGTGGACTATGTTACAAAGTGGGTGGAAGCTATTCCAACCAAAATTCCAGATCATGCTACATCAATGAAGATTCTCAAGGACCTAATCTTTCCCAAGTTTGGAATTCCTAGATTTCTAATTACTGATGGTGGTTCTCATTTCTTAAGTGGTGTTCTTAGAAAAACTTTAGCAAAGTATGGTGTTAATCATAGAGTATCATCTCCATATCATCCTCAAACTAGTTGTCAAGTTGAACTAAGTAATATGGAAATCAAACTCATATTGTAAAAGGAAGTTAATAGAGCTAGGTCTGATTGGCCAACTAAAATTAATGACGCTCTATGGGATTCTAGAACTACTTTAAAAATCCTATGGGTATGTCTCCTTATAATATGGTTTATGGTAAAGCTTGTCACCTCCCAGTAGAGTTAGAACATAAAGCTAGATGGGTTGTTAAGAAACTTAACTTTGAATTTAAAACTACTGGAGAGGAAAGGATTTTGGAATTAAACTTACTAGATTAATGGAGGAATGAAGCTTATGAAAGTGCTATGTTATTTAAAGAAAAAGTTAAAATTTGGCATGATAAGTAAATAAAAAGAAAGGAGTTCAAAGTAGGTGAGCAAGTATTATTCTTCAACTCTCATTTAAGGTTTTCTGCAGGGAAGTTGGCATTAAAGTGGCAAGGTCCATTAGTTGTGAAGGAGGTGTACCGCTCTAGAGCCATCCGCCTTCATGGAGACTACAAAGGTAAAAATCATGTGGTTAATGGACAATGTCTTGAACAATATATAGCAGGACAAAAATTCGTTGGAAAGGTGGAGGATCTAAATCTCCAGAAGTCTGAGGATGTGATCACAAAAAATATCCCCTACCGAATATCAGAAATCAATAAAATTCAACTTCTAGGTATGTAATCATCTCAGAATATCACGATATTCTGGGAAAGCCATTATTTTTGGAAAATTAAGGCATGGAGCGAAAGAATTGGACAAAACAGAGTCCCAGTGAGGGAAAGAGGATAGGTGACACGGCCTGGCTGGCTGCACACACCACCTGGTATCTTTCAACCTTCCGAGCCATGTTTTGCCTCTGTTTCAACTCCAACTCTTCACCTAACCCTTAAAACTCCCAATATATACATGTCTCTGCCGATCTAACCTTGCACTGAGTCTTTTCGAGGCAAAAATTGTCTTATGTCCTATCCTTTCATCTTTTAGCCATGGCATGCTCTAGATCCAATGGGGAGATGACTCCGAGAAGAAGGGTGTGGTGAAGCACTACCTCAACTCTGTGGTGGCTCCTTTCAAGACTCCCAAGACCTTCAAGGAGGGAGTGATGCTCATGGAGGAGGTGCAGGCTCCTAAGACCGAGGGCACCGTGGACGTGAGACTGCAGATCTTGGAGGTTTTGGTTAGCCATGGAAACTGAAAAGGCAAAGGATGAATAGAGTATATGACAAGATTGAAAGGTCCATGAATAAGGTTTATAATGGTTACTAGGAGGCAAGACCGCTAACTGATGCCATTAAAAGTGGTGAAAGTGTTAAAAAATTCTATGAGAGTTTATCTCTATTGAAAAGGCAAAACGTGATATAAAAAAAGCACGATAAATACCATGCAAAAATTAGGCATGTTCAATTGTCCAACATAAAATGGTTAATCTTGTTCGGAAGTGAGGAGTAGTTGCTAGAATTCCTATTTATGTTGCCCTCATTTTTATGGTTGCTAGTCTATAAATCTTTTAAGACAAGTGAATATGCATAAGTTGATGATTCCATGCTCTTATTTTATTTTATCAACCATAAGCTCATTGATGCATGATATGATCTATTCGCTTATTTGCTCGAGGATGGGAAAAGGTTTAACCTTGGGGGAGTTGATACATGCATTTTGCATCATTAGAATAGCAACATATATCATTTTAGAATGTTATTATCATTTTTCTATCATTATTTATGCATTTTTAGATGAGTTATGTGACTTTCCTACAAAGTCCCCTTCATTGGTATTTAATTTCTAGGAGGCAAAAAAACCTCCTTTTTAGTATTTTGTTGTTTCAGGGACCTTCTGGACGTTAATAAATTGGAGTAAAAATACCTGATCAGTTTTTCATCAAGAGAAGGACCATGGAGTGAAAGAAGCATAAGAGGGGAGCCACGAAGACCAAAAGATGTCAGGTGGCACGACCCACCAAGGTGCATGCACCACCTAGTCCCATTTGGAACCTGAGCATTGTCTCGGCTATCCCTTTTTATAGACACCTCTGTTTTGCCAAAAAGATACGCCATATTTTTCCCACGATTTACAGAGGTGGAGGCGAAGGCGAAAGTGGGAGTGGGCAAATCCTGTTGTGCTAGAGCCTCCGGTGAGGGGGAAATCGACGACATCATCATCACTACTACTCCTTAGTGGTTGATTGAACCCTCCATCTCCAAGATCCATCAGCATCTCTCCATCAACATCTCCATCAACACCAACATCATCACCATCTCCATCTCCAGTATCCACTCCATTCCCCTCATAGTTTGTGATTGATTGAAACCTAGATATTGTTTAAGTGATACTTGCATGGTTGTGATTGGCAACTTGTCTTTATTTAGTGGAGATATTATATTTCCCGATTGTGTTGTAATCCATATGCCACTGATCCATATCATGTTTGATACTTGTGAGTATATCCCCATGTTCCTGAGGGCATAGGATTAATTGACTATGATTTTCATATAATATGCAATGAGTATTTGGTCAAGTTTATATCTTTTATGTTGTTCTATGATGGTGATGTGCGAGCGTCGACTGCATATCACTTCACCTATATGGGCTCATAGGGCTGCACTCTAATGTAGCGAAGAGGGTTGAAAGGGACGGAATGACAAAAACCATTTTCCACTACTTTGAGTTGCATTGGAGGGATTTATATCAGGGACCCATGAATTTACTGACAAGGTGGGGCATTTTTATCTTAATGATTCCTATGTTTGCTAATGAAAATGGCTATAGGACCCATCATAAGGGGTGTACTTGCTCATATCTGTTGTTACACCTAAACTAGGCTCTGCCCTAAGAGAACTAAACTTGACAAGATATTCACCATATTGTGTAGAAATCTATATGCTAAGTAAATCCATGGTGCCCTCGGGAATGCTTGTCACATATAAGAACACACACTTGAGCTTGTCCTCTTACTGCAAAGAGGATTGCGCTTTCTCTTATTAAGAGAATCTATTTACTAGAATTTACTTTCAGAAATTTATATTACTCCAAACTATAAACCAAAAACACAAAACCACTATCTTTTATTATTTGTCAAACTTGCTAACCAATACCTTGATCTCCTCGTTGGTTCAACAACCTTTTATTATTGAAAGGTACTACAATTGATATCCTGCACTTGGAAGACATCATATACCCATTTACAGTCAATAATTTTTTGTAAAGTGTGGACCAATAAGATGCTAGGTTTTGTTGCCTAGGAGAGCATTATATTCTTCTTCCATTACTTTTCACCACCGAATGTTCTTAAGAGACTCCGAGAGTCTGTTTGGTTCTCCTGTTGAGGTAAACATACCATACCTAATTGTACCATCAATGTACTTCTTAGGGTGTCAAATACCATTTTGTAAGAATGTAAAAGGTTCAGGTGCTAGAGGAGGTGGTGAAGGACTCAGCGGCACACGAGAGTATGTAGCATATTCATACACATAGGATCCTGGTTCAGCCTGGCCATCACTGCTGCTGCTAGTCGACAAAACGGGAGAGCCAGGAGCAGTCACGTCAGAACTACTGCTATTGTCATGGCATGGAGAGGCAGGATCGTTATGCAAATAAGTGCGCGTGCATGTAGCATCAGCATGTGGCATCTCAGGTGAGGGAGACCGGGACCACAGAGGGGATTCTAATGGCGACACGCCACATGCACACACAGGAGACGGGGACCATGGTGTAGTCGGCCGATTTTTTCGCTGCTCAAGAGTCTGCCCGTGTCCGCATGTGGACAGGGTCCCTCTCAGAATTGCAGCACAGGTGATCCAGGACAGATTCCGAATCACGACCATTGTCGCTTTTCGAACCTCTCGGAGCACAGTTTTGCTCTATTTCTTCATTGTTTGAACCTAAATTTTCTTCTTTTTCTTCCTGTAGATCAACACAGTTTTATTCTAGTGATTGTTCTACATCATCGTGACCATTAGTAACGACAGGTATAATCGGCAAAGGCATATAGTCATTAATATTGGCAACCCCATCATTTGATGTAGTAGAGCATAAAGGTGAAGGTAAGAGAAGGATCTCATCATGAAGATGAGAGCCAACTTGTGGATGCATGTAAGCAAAGGGGAAAACATGTTGGTCAAAAACTACATCTCAAGATATATAAATACAACTACTAGAAGTATCTAGGCATTTAACTCCTTTGTGACGGGGACTATAGCCAAAGAAAACACATCATGTAGCATGAAAAGAAAGTTCTCTTTTTTTGTAGGCACAAAGGTTTAGCCAACAGGCACAACCAATAAGTCAAAGAGACTCATAGTTTAGCTTGGTGTTGAGAAGACTTTCAGCCGGAGTGTCATTATTTATCAGTTTCCTAGGAAGGAGAATTATCAAAAAAGTTGCTATAAGAAACGCTCCATCCCAAACATTTGAGAGGCATAGATGCATCAACAACTAAGGCAATACCTACCTCAACAATATGGTGATGTTTACGCTCTGCAGAACCATTTTGCTGATGAGAATGTGGACAAGAAACATGATGAGTAATGTCAATGTTTTGAAAGAAACTGTTGAGTTTTTCATACTCTCCGTCCCAATCAGTTTGCATAGTGATTACGTTCCAATCAAATTTGCGTTCAACAAGTTGTTGAAAATTGAGAAAGAGTTGAAAAACATTAGAGCATTTCTTGAGAAAATAGATCCAAGCAAATTTACTAAAATCATTGATAAAGCTTACATAATATGAGTGTTTTTAAAGAGAAATAGGTGTTGGACCCCATACATCAGAAAACACAGAACTTTTCTTGAGAAAATAGATCCAAGAAAATTTACTAAAATCATTGATAAATCTTACATAATATGAGTGTTTTGAAAGAGAAATAGGTGTTGAACCCCATACATCAGAAAACACTTTTCTAAAGAAACACTGGAAACACTAGTAGAAACAATATATGACAACTAATGACTTAGCTAACTGATGAGGATCGCAAATATATGGATTTATTTCAAGCAAATGAGAGATATTATTTTTTCTCAGAATTTGATGAACCACAAATGATGAAAGATGTCCTAGACGGTGATTCCACGTAGAGGATGATGATATTATTGTAATGAAGGCTTGCTTGGAAGACCTGGTAGAAAAAGGCACTAGCGGGTAGAGACCACCATAACACGGATCCTTAAACAAAGTTATCCATGTGGACTGCTACTTAATCAAGAAAAAATGTGGGTGAAATTCAAGAAATACTTGGTTATCAAGTGTAAGTTTGTGGATAAATAAAAGATTTTTTTATGCACTAGGAACATGAAAATATTTTTGAGTTTTAAAGATCGATGTGGGGTGCGTAATATTGAATGACCAACATGAATTATATACATACAGTTATCATTGGTCTTATGGACACAATCATGACCCTTGTACTTGTCATGAACAAAGAGCTTGTTCAGATCCCCCATGACATGGTGTGTGGTGCCCGTGTTTGGGTACCAGTTTGTGTCGATGCCTTAGGAGGCAACATGCGCACCCTTCTCGCCATGGTCACTGTCATCATCAGAATCATGACGATCTTGATAGCGCCACCAACAGTCACTCACGGGGTGGCCATGAATATTAAATATCTAGCATGTGACATCAACATAGGGGGTGGGGGCACGACCATGACAACACCCCTATCCACCATCATCTTGGCGGGGTCCTAACCACCACCGTCTCGATGCCCTCCATCATCACGATGATAGTCATCGTGTCGACAGTCCTACCCGCCACCACCACCATCACGGTGTTGTCCCCCTCCATCACATCCATCACAATGACCCACATCACCATGACGACCGCGGTCACGGTGACCACGATCCCCACGGTCATAGGTGTGACCCTGATCATTACCTCCAAGCGAGTAACGATCATCACCATGGTGAGCGAGGTTGGAAGAGGAGGTGAAAGAGCCTATGTCTTGATCTTCTTCAGCAATCATCTCATGGCGCATGTCCTGTGCGGCAACTTGGGAGAACAAGTCGTCATTAATGGTGCCATGATTCCCATTGACTGCGGTAATGATAGAGTCATAGGCACTCCCAAGATCATTTAGGATGTACCCAACGAGCTCATCATCATCAATAATTTTTCCGTCGTCAGCAATTTCTAAACAGAACCCTTCACCTTGGTAAAGTACTGCATGACTATCATCTCCTTTTTCTTGGTGTTGTTGAGGGAAATCCATAGATGTGTGACCTTTGACTATGAGGCGGAAGAAAAAATAGCAGAGTACAGTGAGAGGGAGTTGAGGATCCACCCCATCATGTGCTGGTTCACCATTGTCATCTTCTTCTTCTCCTCAACATCCTCAACCTCCATGGTCTTGGCGGGCGCGACTTTAGAGCCGTCGAGCAGGCCGGTCACCTACATCCCTCACAGAGGAGGAAGCACAAAAGCTTTGTAGATCAGAAAATTTCTTCGAGTGAGTTTCTAGGAGGGAGGGGAACCCATCGCAGTGGCCAGAGTGGTCTTCGACGAGGAGGGCGCCATGGAAACAACAAGGGGAGGGGAGGGGAGGAGGTCTTGATCTTGGTCGTGGTTGTAGATGGATTTTGATTAGCAGCTGCTAGGTCATGGAAGAGCCTATAGATCTAATACCATATGATCGATCATAGGCAGAAGCGATGACCCCTAACGGGGGTCTCGGTTACGTGTTATAGGCAGCATGGGAATTCCCACGCACAGCGCTTAGAGAGGAGACCGTGGCGTATTGGAGTACTACTCCATATACCGTATGGTTGTAGAAAGAGACAATAGCCAAAATACCACATGGAAACTAGAAGCGCTAAAACACCACACATGAAAACCAAAGTGCCAAAATGCCACACATTTTCGGTTTGTTGATGCAAAAATACCACTATCGTCTGATGTCAAACTAACTTCGTCAATCAAACTGTGAGATTTTTATAACTTACCAAAACTGCCTCTATCTTCATCTTTTCAAAAAAAGAAAAAAAATCATGTCTCTTATCCCCTCCAATACCCTTCGTGTGGCGGCCAAAAGGCAGGGCCAACACCGACGACCAACTCCCGCATGCCTTGCCGCTAAGCCGCCGCCAGCACACTATTCCCCTAGGCCCCTGCTAGCGCCTGAATCCCCTAGCTGCCACTTTCCCGTCCCCATCCTCCGCCACGAGTCGGAAGGCCACTGCTGCTAGCCCTAGCAGGCCACCAATCCCTGCTCGCGTGACCGCCTCCCGCGCCGCGACTCTCCTAGCCTTCCCCATTCCTCCCGTTCACCCGTGCTGGAAGGAGGAAGACGAGGATTAGGCCATCCATGCTCCACCGTCATGTCAGGCATGGGAGATTTCCTACCATAGTAATGATCTTTTTCCCCTCCTTTTAGTAGCATTCAATTTTTGTGTGAAAAGTATGAAGTCTAGAGTGTGTAGTTGTTATTGTTGTTATTTTTCAGTTTTGATCCCGGGGATACATTTCAAGTCGAGTTAGATGTTCAATCTTATTTGATGAATTTAGACGGTATAAAACTCCATCAGAGAGGCAAAACATGGTCATTTGTAGTGGATCATGGTCTTCTTGTGGAGAAGATAAAGATAGTTATAGAGGTGAATTTTAAATGGTCCAATGATCAAAGAATGACTATTTGGTCTAGATTAGGTGATGATGTTGCGCCATTGATTTCTTTTTAGAGATAGCACAATTGTTTGATAGATGTGCTAACTCTAGGATTTGAGAATAAACAACAAAACTATGATCCTATTCCTATACCCGTTGATGATGAGAATGATCAGCTTTTCCATGCCTAGTTCTTTGCATGGCCGAAACAAGCCTATGAAGGAGAGTACGAGGAGGATGACATACCCGCCGAAGGAGAATTCCAATCTAGAGGTAGTTGTTTCAAGGGTTCCATTGGGAACACTGGATGTTACCAACTCTTACGATCTTCAACATGTGGCAGGAGATTATGAAACTTTACTTGCTAACAAGGTGGATCCCATGTATATCCATGATATAAATAATCCTCGAGTTGAAGTAGGTGCCAAATTTTCTGACTCTAAAGCATTTAAGGTTGCATTGAGATAAGTCATAATTAGATAAGATTGGTCATTTATCATAAAGCATAGTGACTCAAAGAGATTCACCGCTATATGCCCTGATATGGATTGTCCATGGAAGATAATACCTACAAGATAAGGAACACTAATACTTTCATGCTATGGTTAAGATACTTACTTACATCTTCTTTCGCATTTGATTTCGTTCTTTCACATTGCAATTCAGTTGATAAAAATGTATCCTTGTTACTGCATGTATCAAAACTTCCTTTTCTCCATACTATGGGAGCGTCAATTGCAGCAAAGGAATGGCAAACAGAAACTGGTTGGCTAATAAAGATAGGGCTACAATTCAGGAGGATGCGGTAGTGAGTGCAAAACAACTTACAACACGTTTGTAGAGTGAGTATGACATCAAGCTAAAGTAAAGTGATGTTTGTAAAGAAAGAGCTCATGCATTGTATCAGTTTCAAGGTTCATATAAGGATAATTTTCAGTTGTTATGGAGTTTTAGGGCTAAATTTCTTGCAACCAATCTTGGAAGTATATTTGAGATAGACATAGTTGGATGTTCATATAAGGAGAATTTTCAGTTGTTATGGATTTTTAGGGCTGAATTGCTTGCATCCAACTTTTCTTACTAGGAAATACATGGGACAATTGCTAATGCAATTGGTGTGGATGCACATAGTTGGATGTTTTCGACTACATTTGGAATTTTTGAGAAGGAAAATATGAACAATTGGGTGTGTTCATGCAACAACTGAAATTGTCAATTGGAGATCCACCGGGGCTTGTAGTCCATACCGATGCATGTAAGGGGTTGGAGAACACCATTTCCAAAGAGTACCTGAATTGTGAACATAGAGAATGCATGGTGCATCTAATGCTTAACTTTAAGAAAAAGTTCAAAGGTGACACACAACATAATATGTGGGTTGCAGCATGGACATATGAAGTAGAGAAGAACACGACTCTTATGTAAGAAATAGAAGCAAAAAAGCTGAGAAGCAATAGCCTATTTAATAAAGGAACATAATCATGTTTGGATGTGAAGCAAATTTTTAGCAATGACCAAAGTTGAGTATGTAAGCAATAATTTGGTAGAGGTGTTAAATAACTAGGTTAGAGAGTATAAGACGATTGCACTTGTTAAGTTTCCAAACAATCTTACGGACATGATAATGCAAATGGGAGAGAAAAGGAGATTAGTTGTTGAAGTGTTGAAAGGTTGCATAATACCTAGTGTGATAAAGGAGTTGAATAAAAAATCAAGGGTTGCATTATTTGGAAGGAAGAGCATCACCCAACTTAGCCCAGATATCACGAAATGGATGCTGGCATACCGTTGACTTAGAGAAAAGGAATGCTCTTGTAGGAGATGGTAGATTTGTGGTAAGCCATGCACACATGCTCTTCAATTCATATTCTCCAAAGAAGCAAAGTTGGAGGAACATGTTGATGATAGCTTCTTAGTTGCAAGATTCAAAGCAGCATATGAGGAAATCCACATGCCAATTATAGGAAGGTCTCAATGGCTTAAGGTAAATCCTAGCTTTGATATGATTCCTCCCAAAATCACAAGAAGTGTCATGCATCTAAGGACTAGGAGGATAAAAAATTATAGTGAGGGTAGATCTGGTAGGAAACATAAGTGTAAAAGATGTGGACAGCAAACCTAGCCAACAGGCCAGCCTGACATGGCACCGACACGGCACAGGCTTGATGTGCCTGGCCCAGCCCGACACGCAGAGGCTCGTCAAGCTCGCAGGTTGGGTCGTGCCGGCACGAGTGCCTCGCCCCGTGACCCGGTAACAACAAGGAGGTTTCGCGGGCTAGGCCGCAACACGTGAAGCGCGCCGGCCCGTTGCTGATTTCCCTGGCTCGTCTAAATTAACCTTCAATATTGGCCAAAACTGTAACATATTAGCTAAGATTCGGCGGTCCAATGGTCAGTTGGAGCGCGGGAAGGCAGGAGATCGTGAGTTCGACTCCCTATGGGACTCATTTTTGCGTTTATATTTCCAAAACCCCGCATTCACATGCTAAACAGGCTGTGACGGGCCGGCCCATATGCTTGAGACCGTGGCCCCAGCATGGCCCTGCTCCTCAACGGGCCGAGCCGGGCCGGTGCCATGCTATTTTCATCTGTTGTGGACTGGCCTGCCCAAAGCATGGCCCGTTGGCCAGGTTTGGTGGATAGTTAGACCATCTTAAAAAGACATGCAAGGAGAAAGTGATGTTGAGCGAGATGCAATTCCTCCTCCACGGTTATTATTTTAATGATCTCATTTTTCTTTCACTTGTTGCCATATCCCTTGCATACTAATCATGTGTGTTGCCTTGTAGGAACAAATCGAATATTAAAGCAAACATGGCGACCACTTCTCCTAGGGTACCAACTAAGCAATCTAATAAGCCTGCTACACCTACTACAAGTCCAATGACAAGAAGCATGGCTGCAACTATTGCACATGCTTCTAAACCTCCCATTGTGTCCACAATGAGAAAATGTGTTGCTGCTACCCCTCTTCAACAAATTCAGTGTATTTGGGTGTGAGAACCATGGTGTTTTACTATGTCTATGTAGTGTTCTGGTCTGAACTACTTTTCACTCTTATCGTTAATCTAAATGGTGATATAAAACCATTATGTATTATTGTTGAACATCTATCTTACATTGTATGTATATGTGTGTTGAAATGTTGCTCAAAATATAGGCAAAATGCTATCAAATGTTGCTGAATGATGTGCATTGCCATGTGAAGAGGTAAGGACATCTATGTATTTTTTAAGTTAGCCTCAGATTTTTTATAAAGGGTGGTTTTATTACTTAAAGAGTTTTAAGCCTTATACCCGGCCTCTGCATAACTAAGATGCACATAGCCGATCCAAGTTGAAAGTCGAGAAACGAAAAATAAAACAAACGAATAACATATCATAATGAGAAATTGTAAAAACACCTAGCGTGATGAAGGGCCAATCCTTAGATTATGTTTCCATGCTAGGAAAATAAGTCCCTTGCCGTATCCTCAAGTCACGTACACACCTCCGAAAAAAGGTCATCAAACTCTGCATGATGCAGGGAAGACCATGTGCGGAGTGTACCTGTAGACCAGTAGATAACCTGCAAGAGAGAAAACAATTTTTCATTAAACACTTTATCATTTCTACAAGGAATTTCTATTTTCGTGCCCTCGGTTTGTTAGTTCTACTCAATTTTCCTCAGCGGCATAGTTTTTCCACACTTTTTCCCTCCCTCTATTCTGAAACCCTCATAGGCGCTCAGACATGGGGATGCTATCAGGTCAAAGGCTTGACCGTTACATGCTGAACGGTGGGACCGCGTTGGGGCGGGTCGTGCGTTGAGCGTTATATTACATCGCCTCGACCATTAAATGCTGACAAGTGGGGCCAGGATACACAGCGGACCAGCCATCCATCTCTCACTGATTATAAGGGACGTGGTGTGGAACCATGTGGGGCACGTTTGGTGGTTACATGCACCCTGTCGCCTAAATTGAAAGTTTTCTTTTTTGTTATTTTTATGATTGGTCTTTTAAAGGTTGCCTTTTCCCCTCTCTCTCGCTAACAGTTGCGTTTTTTCCCAAAAAGGTAGCGAATCTCGAGCAGCTTCTCTCTTCATTCATTGTTCCTTTTGGCCCTCATTTTCCCCCAATCTGGTAGCAAATATAGAGCACAAATCTAACCAGCACCATAAATAAATTCAATAAATAGAGAAGATGTAGATAAAACAGGTAATATAGGTTATATAGTATGGTACTTAACGAGGTTCAACAATTAGGCTACTCACCAGTAGCGGACAAGTTCAATACAGACAAGACAAAAGAAGATGCTTTACAGCAGTAGTAACACAAGATCAGTGGCCCCTCATGGCCTTTGCCAGGAGGGCCTCCGCCTCCTCCCTCTGGCGCCTCCTCCACTTCTTGCTGCCCAGTCCCTTGACCTTGGACGCCTTGGGCTTGATCAAGGGCATGCGACCCTCCTCGATAGCCACCTTCTAGAGGTTGCGGAGGTGAAAACTGAGCGCCTGGTACTTGGCTAGAAGTCGTGGACATTCACAGACTCGCAGCAGGTCCTCGCGTCCTCGGCATGCTTCACGAGGGAGTTGAAGTCCGTGGCACGGAGCCTCCTGGTAGGGCAGAAGGGGCACCTATACACGTCACCGATGAAGGAGTTGTTATACTGGCCGGACATCAGCCTCCTCAGCACATGACAAGTCTTGGTGTCCTTGGACTCGTCATCGCTATGGATGTCGCTACTATCCTCCTGTTGGAAAAAAACAGTAGAGTGCAATAAGGACATGATTGAGATACTTTGATTATCGGGATTGATTATTTGTATAAATTAATCGATTAAGATCTCCTGATTATTCCCCAAATCTCAAACCAAATCGAATACTTGTCCCAACTACGAACAGGGGGATTCAAATACGAACAGGGGATTCATCGAAATACGAGATCTAACACAAGAGGATTCGCTACTGTAAAAATACAAATAGCCGAGCCCTAATAATATACGATCTAGCATCCAACGATAGGAATGGGGGAAGAACAAGGGAAGGGGAGAAAAGGTTACCTCCGACCATGGGTCGGCGATGCTGGTGTCGTAGGGGTTCTCCGGCCTTATGTAATCAACCTCCTCGTAGGGGTCCCAGCCGAGCGGGATCTGCCCGAGACCGGTGGGGGCCTCCTCGTCGGCGGCTATGGCGGATGCGGGGACGGGAATGACGGCTGCCTTCGATGCCTGGACGGGGGTCTAGACAGGGACGGGGGCCTCCTCGCTGGCGACATTGAAGGCGTCGATGGCCATCGTGCCGTTTTTCTCCATCTTTGACATGGTTGGGGTTTTCTTGGGGGTTTGCAGAAGGTGATGGGACAATGGAAACAGTTGAGTGAGCGACTGAGTGATGAGTGAGAGTGAGGGGGCTCTATTAAAGGAGAAGGGAAGCGATGTTTCGTTGCACCACCGTGCACCACGTAACCGCGTACGCTACAAACACCGTGCATGGCCACATGTGTCCGCTACAGCCCCGTGCACCACACACACGTACCGTGAGTCATGTTTTTTCCCTCGTGTCTAACCCTGGCAACTTAGTTGTACTCAGTTTTGCCCTCGAGTGCAACACTGACAGTTTGGTTGTACTCAGTTTTGCCCACCAGTACTAACACTGCCGTGTGCAATATACTCAGTTTTACCCTCCGGTGGCTGGTTAACAGAGAGTCAATGAATAGATTTTAGCTAGCTAATTGAGTCATTTTATGCACAACAAATTCAAAAATATAAAAACATAGTGGCATCTACCCAGTGAGTCTTATTATGTGACCTACCACAAGAAATGTATATAAACCAAGTTTTAACCTAAATCACCACTTCTCAAATCACCTATTATCTATGAAGGTTCATGGCTTTCTACTCAAGCCTCTTCCCAAAACACCCCTCCCCCAAAACATAGTTTGTCTGAATGAGGCAATAATTGTCAAACTGGTGTATATTTGAATTGCAAATAGTTTGATGTATGCCAAGATGTATTTCATTGTATAAAAGACACATTTTCCATTTTTGTAAAACTTTTTCTATTTTCTATTTGAATCTCTTTATCAGTCTTGCCCTTGGTTTTTAAGTTCTACTTAGTTTTTCCCTTGGTTCTTTAATACTACTCAGTTTTTCCCTCTCTTAGTATCAATCTCTCGCACCTATGCTCATCTTCTCTACTACGCTCTGATTGGTTGAGACAGTTGTCACGCGGATCGTGCCCACCAACCGTTTATCCTCTATGATCTAGCGGATCTGATAACCCCTATATCTATTAGAGGGCACCCCTCTATCCATGCAAAATAATGAGTTTTCCACCGGTACTTTAACTCCATAAACAAATGAACTTGAATATAATTTGAAGGGAACTTGTTCAAAGGTGTATAATTTGTGCATTACATTCAACTCTATGAAAATGATAATCTCTCAAGATTTTCTTAGCACAATATTATCACGTATTAAGTGCAATTTCAAAGAGTTCAAATGTGTATAATTTTCATATATGCAAGTTTATACATCACATTCCACTCTATGAAAATGGGGGGAGAAAATAATAATCTCTCAAATTTTTGCTAGCACATCATTATCTCGTTATTAAGTGCGATTTCACAGGGTTCAAAGGTTTAAAATTTTCGTATACACAAGTTTATGCATTATATTTCACTTCATGGAAATGATAAATGATCAGGATTTTATTAGCACAATATTATCATGACCTAAGTGCGATTTCAAAGAGTCCAAAGGTGTATAATTTTCGTATATGCCAGTTTATGCATTACATTCCACTATATGAAAACGATAATCTCTCAAGATTTTCTTAGCACAACATTATCACATATTAAGTGCGATTTCAAAGAGTGCAAAGGTGTATAATTTTCGTATATGCAAATTTGTGCATTACATTCCACTCTATGAAAATAATAATCTCTCAAGATTTTCTTAGCACAACATTATCACGTATTAAGTGCAATTTCAAAGAGTTCAAAGGTGTATAAACTTCGTATATGAAAGTTTATGCATTACATTCCACTCTATGAAAATGGGGAAGAAAATAATAATCTCTCAAAATTTTGTGAGCACATCATTATCACGTATTAAGTGCGATTTAAAAGTGTTCAAAAGTTTATAATTTTCGCATATGCAAGTTTGTGCATTACATTCCACTCTATGAAAATGATAATCTCTCAAGATTTTTTTAGCACGATATTATCACCTATTAAGTGCGATTTCAAAGAGTTCAAAGGTGTATAATTTTCGTATATGGAAGTTTATGCATTATATTTCACTCCATGAAAATGATAAATGATCAGGATTTTATTAGCACAACATTATCATGTCCTAAGTGTGATTTAAAAGAGTTCAAAGATGTATAATTTTCATATATGCATTACATTTCACTATATGAAAATGAAGTTAGACAAAGGGCGCGGGTGCGGGGCTGGCTCGGGGTCCTGTCTTGCAACACCAACCTGGGTTAACTATGGGTCCGGCGCTCACGTGGATAAGCTGTGGGTCCGGTGCTCACGTGGATAAGCTGTGGGTCTGATGCTGATCTGGACAAGTTGAGAGAGGTGTCCACTACGGGAATCGACTGAACACGGCCCCACTTGTCAGCATGTAACAACAAGGATACACTACGTGACCCGACAAAACGCGGCCCTACTTATCAGCACGTAACGGCGAGGGTCCACTATGGGACCCGACTGAATGCGGCCCCACTTGTCAGCACGTAACAGCAAGGTTGACGGATGGCGAGTTTCAGACCATGTGAGAGTTCGTACAAGGAGATGGGCAAAAGTGAGGAAAAACTAAACGGCTGGGGAAAACTGAGTATAACTAACGAATCGAGGGTACGAAAATAGAAATCCCTTTCTACAAAGCCATAGCGACCAAATAATGGCAATCACTCCCACCCTAAGAAGGATTTTATACTTGTGTTCTATACCATGTAGCCAGTTTCTAAAAATATTGACAACACTACATGGATGATACAACCAAAAGCTACTTGGGTGACTAACCATATATAGCGAACAAATTGGTGCTGTAAGAATAAATGTTTGATTGTCTCATCCTAATGATAGAAGACACATTTTTTATCTCCTTGCTAATTACACCTAATAAGATTATCTTTAGTTAGGATCACCCCTCAGCGAAGATACCACGCAAATATTTTGTTTTTTAAAGGTATCTTCATCCTCTAGATTTTACTAATATTATCAACTGGTATGTCTGGTTGAACCAGTGTATTGTAAATGGAAACAATTGAGAATTGTTTATTCTCATGTAAGTTCCAAAAAAATCATCAGTCCCAGGCACTAGTTGGACAACTGCAAAGCGCAAGAGCAAGGCATTCCAAGAAGCAAGTCTAGGACCTAATAAATCTCTTCTGAATGTCACATTTGGTGGAGATGACTCCATCACTTTGGCAATTGTATCACCTTTATGAAAGAACAATATTGTACAGTGCCATATATTGTTCCCCAGGTGTAGCACTACCAAGCCACTTATCTTCCCAGAAACGAATCTCAGATCCATCCTTAATTAAAAATGATCCAAAGCGGAAGAATCTTCTTCGTTGCCATGAAATCGGCCCAAAAATGCGAGTCTCCAGGTTTCTAGATAACTTGGGATAACGCTTTCGAGCCAACATATTTTTATTTAAGGAGAGTTTGTCATATCCCCTCATCAGTTAGTAACTTGAAGATCCATTTACCAAGGAGGGCTATATTCTTGATTTCAAGATCTTGAATACCCAGACCCCCCTAGTCTTTGGGTCGGCAAACTACACTTCACTTAGCCAGTCGATATTTTTTCTTCTTATTATCCCCTTGACAAAAGAATCTTGATCGAAATAATCCAGACGTTTCAAGACTCCTTTTGGTAATTGGAAGAATGATATCATGTACGGTACCATATTGCTGAGTGCTGAATTTGTGAGAACCAGTCTCCCCCCAAGGATAATAACTTGCCTTTCCAACTGCTTAATCTTATTTGAAGTCTTTCTTTAACATATTTCGATTCAGCACTTGTAAGCCTCCGATAATGTATCAGAATGCCCAAATACCTAATGGGAAACTGGCCTTGATTGCAGCCAAAAAGCTCTGTATACAAGTTGGCCTCCTCTTGAGCCTCGCCAAAACAAAACAACTCACTCTTATGAAAATTAATTTTCAGAACCAATAGTTGTTCGAAAGATGAAAGAATTAGTTTTAGATTTCTAGATTTTTCGATGTCATGTTCCATAAAAAGAATTGTATCGTCAACATATTGAAAGATGGATAACCCTCCATCAACATAATGAGGAATCACACCTTCAATTTGACCATCAGCTTTTGCACGCTCAATCATGACAGCTAGCATATCAACCATTATATTAAATAGCATTGGTGATAATGGGTCGTCTTGTCTTACTCCTTTCTTGATCAGGAAGTATTTGCCAACATCGTCATTAACTTTGATAGCAACACTACCACGAGACACAAAATTATGAATTAAGGCACGCCATTCGGCAGAAAAACCTTTCATTCCGAGGATCTGTTGAAGGAAAGGCCACTTGACTTTATCATAGGCTTTCTCAAAATCAATTTTTAAAATAACCCCATTCAACTTTTTTCTATGTAGCTCATGGACCGTTTCATGTAAGATGACCATCCCATCTAGGATGTTACGTCCTTGCATGAATGCAGTCTGTGACAGACGAACAGCCACTGAGTTAATTGAGTTAAGTCTGATTGTTGCGGCTTTAGTGAAAATTTTAAAACTAACATTAAGGAGACGAATGTGTCGGTATTGTTGAATCCTTTCTGCCTCGTTAACCTTAGGTAGTAAAATTATCTCTCCAAAATTCAGACGAAATAGTTCTAGTTGTCCAATATGAAGAATATTGAACAGTTCTAGAAAATCAGTCTTAATGATCTTGTGGTATTTTGGCATCAACAGTTAGTCTCAGTTGGTCACTTGTGGTATTTCGGCATCAACAAACCGAAGATATATGGGATTTTGGCGCTTTGGTTTTCATGTGTGGTATTTTAGCGCTTTCGGTTTTCATGCGTGGTAATTTGGCTATTGTCTCTGATAGAAATACAAAGGGTAGGATAGAGAGAGTATGAAACTAAGTCTAACGCATGCTTGTATGCGTGCTTCCTAGTTCAAAGCCTATCCTCAGTTTTTCAAAGGAAAAAATCCAATACTCCATGAAGTTCGCGGAGCAATTTAAAAACACCCAAATCATTGTCATTATTATTGTCGATGTACACAGCTTAAAACACGAGATGCAAAGCACCCATGACACACCGCAACAACGAGCCACAAGTTCCGCACAGAAACTGCAATTGCTGACTCAAGCTAGAAGTGGAGTGAAGAGGAACATGTCGTCGAGCCGGTCGTTGGTCGGCGAGTTGCCGCCGTAGACAAGCATCCCGCTCCGGCCGTCGAGCGCCCCCGCCGAGAACGCGCACCACCCCCGAGGACCAGGGTGGTGATCAGATTCAGAGGCGTCATCCAGCTTGGCCCACACGCCGGTCTCGGTGTCCAGAATGAAGGCCTCGGCGGAGAACTTGCCGGCGCCGAGGTGGCCGAGGTCGCTGGGGTCTACCTCGCCACCGAACACCACCACGTGCTTCCCGACCCCAGCGGCGCAGAGCACGCTCCGCGGGGCGGGCCTGTCGCCGGTGGTCTCGACCGCGGCCCACTCGCCGGTTGCCGGATCGTACGAGTGCACGTCGTCGAGCTCCGCGCTCCCGGAGAACCCGTGCACCACCCACACCTTCCCGCCGGCGAACGCCAGCCCGGGCCCGCCGCGGGGAGGGCAGGCCTCCCCCGGCGACGGCAGCTCCTCCCAGCGCCCGGCGGCGGCGTCGTAGGCCCAGAGGTCGTTCAGCCTGCCGGCGTTGCCGCACCCGCCGAAGACGTACACGCGGCTGCCCTCGGCGTCGGCCACCATGGAGTGGTAGCTCCGGTGCGGCGGGCCGTCGTCGCCCGAGGAGAGCAGGGTCCAGGTGTTGGTGGCCGTGTCGAAGGAGTAGAGCTCGTTGAGCTCCTTGTGGTCCTTGTCGCGGCCGCCGAAGACGAAGACCGTGCCGCCGACGGAGGCCATGGTGACGCCGACGCGCGGCGGGGGCACCTCGCCGGTTGCGCCGTCGAGGGCGGTCCAGGACTGCGCCTTGAGGTCGAAGGCGTACATGGTGCTGTCGACGGGCACGCGCGGGGTGAACTCGCCGCCGAAGGAGTAGGCCGTGCCGCCGACCAGGGTGATGGCGTGGGAGCTTCTTGCTCCTGGTCCGGCTCCCTTCTGCTCCAGCTGCGTGGTCAATCAATTACAGTTAGGCGGATGGAGTTAAGCAAGCGATGAGATTAAATGAAGCAAAAATTAAGTAGCAGTACTAGTCTAGAAACAATCCATCACCCCAAAATTACAGCAAATGAGCTTGCAGCAAATAAAACCGACGTCCTGAGGATGAGGCAGATTACGGAGAGCCTCATCATACCGTGCCTAATTGTAGTCTAGTACTACACTGTACCCACCTGAGATCTTGTGAAATTTCGTGGTCTCATATGAGCTAATCTGACTCTAGTCTACACAGACAGATCAGAGCTGAAACCCCGCAAAAGCTTCTTGCTCGCAGGGCAGGGCCCTCCGATAAGTCAAAGACACTCTTGGCTCGCTACCTACATACCTCGCTCGGAATCTTTCTGAAAAAGAAATCGTCGGAATAAAGGAAAATCGTTGTCGGGAAAGAGATCCCTTCCTAAACTTTCAGAAGATCTGTGCTAAATACTTATGCACTAATCTGCCTCCACGGCAACAGCTCACGGGAAATGCCCATTTCTGTCTCAACCAAAAACACCCAGAACTATAACCATCACTTGTTCTGATCCAAATTACTAGAGCGAGGGAAGAAACAAAACAACAAGGTGCATATGCAGGGATCGACGGAAAAGAAGATGATGAATTCAGAAGAAACATGGAAATTAAGTCGGGGACGGGGAACAGAGCAGACCATGACCCAGGTAGAGGTACTCCCAGCCATTGCTCTGCTCTGCGCAAGTTTCCTCTCTGCTCCACTCTACTGTGTTGTAGAGACAGTGGTGGAGGGGAAGCGATGATTGGAGTCCCCTTATGATAAGCAGGGAGAGGGGCATGACTCGTGCGGTTCTCTCAACTAATCTAACCACTCCCCACTCAAGTCAAATTACTGCTAAGCCCTCCCCTCCCCTCCTGAAAAGCGGCGATAGAGAAACGCACTACTAGTATATACATCTGCTTGGCATTTGGTGGGACAGGTGCTGCTCGAGGTACTAGGAATTATATTTGTCGCCGTCCAGAAATTCTAGTTTGTAATATCTCTGCATGTGCAACTTGTTCTAGTAGTATATCAGAATTGTTTGATCGATTTCAGGCTACTACGACTCCACCTAACTCGAATCTCATTGGTGTACGTGTGCCACACACACACGTATGTTGGCAGTGCGTACATGTCCATATCAGAAAAGCAGCATGACCTCGTCCGCACCGAAGTATTCTTTGAATTGATGGCAGGTTTTACGGAGTAGGCTATCAACGTACGACCTGACTCACATAATAAAAAATTATAAAGAAGTTATATTAACACCCTGAAGATACTAAATACATATAGTTCCTGCACCAACAAGATGTCCAAAAACATCAGAAACCACATAAAGAGAGAGAATTAAAACAATGACTTCATCGCAGTGATGAACCACTTGTAACACTAGCACTCAAACCACCACCCAAGAGAACACTTGCACTACAAAAGCGATTATCCAAAAGTAATGCCTCCAAGAAGAAAACAATGCTCAAGCACTATCGTCACCTCATCGGATTTTTTTTTGAGTTTTCATCTTGGAGAGAGTTCGAGTTTTTAAAACAATGTCTAGAGGAAGACCTGTGCCAGGTACAACCAATGGAAGCCACACCTTGGATTTTCAACCTTGAAATCGTGGCTTGGTACTCGAAGAGCACCACTAAGAATGTAGTCCACCGGTGCTACCATCCTCGCTTGCCAAGGTTGATGCCGCAAGTCGCCGAACACGCGACACACATGGAGAACATGTGCCACATTGTCTTTAACGCAACCCGTACCCTCTTCGCCATTACCAACCTCTGATCTGATCGTAGTCACCATGAATTTTTCCACCTCTATCAGTTTCATGAAAATCTATATCAAAACATGTCCAATGGCACCAACAAGAAAGCGAAGTTTTTGTGCCTCGCCCAAATAATAAGGGCGCGCACGGCCTCATCGATCTCGCTCAAGATAAACAGTGACGTCCTGCGCCAAACTGCGAAAATCTGCGAGAGGAAGATCGGAACTTGTCGGCGGCCAGATAGAGGAGGCCAACATGAAGCATCTCGATGCCATGGTGCTTGAAGAACATCAATATCTAAACACCTTTATTCCATCGCGCCATCATCTCCAGCTATAGAGACGATCGCTGGCAGCCTGCCTTGCCCACAACCCTCGTCGCCCGAAGAATCCAGCCAGCAGAGCCACCGTCAACTCAGGCGCGCACCACCACCTCGCCGCCCTTCACGTCATCGTCCAAGCCGAGCACGAGCGATGCTGCCATGACCCCCAACGAAATGCCACGCCATGGCACGGAAGCGCGCCTACGTGTCCACCCTGCCGCGCAAGGGAACGAAGAAGCCTCGCCGCCGCTGCGAGGACTTTGCTCGGCCATGCCCCGTGGCGGTGGCAAAGGAGGACGGAGGAGGGATGGGCTCCATGGTGGGATCTAGGGTTCCCCACGGCCACCACATGTTGGCAATACGGAGGGTCCTATCGTCATCTATTCACATAATATCTACATTACGGATTTTTTTTGGAAAGGAGGCTGAAACCTAGGCCTCTGCATCAAAACTACGCACACACTCTCTTTTATTATATTATTCAATAAAAACTAACAACACAAATACAACGATCAACCTGAAGTCACCATCCTTGCGGTAGTTCCCTCTACACCTATAAGATTGATGAAGGGTTGGCCACACTGTAGAAGTCGTCACCGCCATCTTCCTCCAACCCATCTTCGGTACAGGAATCGAAGCATCACTAGTAGAAAAAGGATCTTTGGTCCAGCACCCAAATACCATTGGTCCCGGTTCGGTTCCGCAATCGGGACCAATGCCAGGCACCGGTCCCGGTTCATGCCGCCTGGGCATTGGTCCCGGTTCATCTCTAAGCATTGGTACCGGTTCGTGGCATGAACCGGGACCAATGCCCCCACGACGCACACGTGGCGCTCTGCGGAGCATTGGTCCCGGTTCATGCCACGAACCGGGACCAAAAAACCCTCGACGGTCCCAATCCGGGACAAAGATCTAAATTAAATCGAGGCAGAAATTGAATTGATCTAATATTTTGAAAAGTTCTTCCACAAATTAATCGAGACAGAGATCTAAATCGAGACATTTCATTAATTCGATCACAAATTCTTCCTAAACATAGGTGCGATTTTACAAATTCTTCCTAGTCGACAATTTCACTTCCGCTGCCGCTGTCCTCCGAGCCACCGGCTTCCTCGTCGCCGTCAGACGGAACCTCCACGATTTCCGCATTGTTCACGAGACGGAGCTCCTCTTCACGGCGAGCGACGTCGATAACGGTGTACTTGGTCTGTCTAGGGACGAACCAGAACCTCTCCCGCCCTTCTCGGTTGCGGAGATCCAGGTGCACCACGCGCCCGTAAATGATGCGGTTGCCAATCTTGGCCTCCTCTCCTTCTTGAACAGCCAGGGCCAGTACGGGCTGGCCGCCGCATACCGGGGCAGCGCCCTCTTCCACACGGGCATCTGGTGGCGACGCGCCGGGATTTCCCTCTCCATCTCGGCTCCGCCGGGGACGTGGAGCGGAGCCACCGGCACACCCGCATAGCTGATGCATCATCCGTGGGGCACCGTCGCGCCCGGCATCACCGCCTCGTAGAAGTTCAGCGCGGGCATCTCCATGGAGGCGCTTGGAGATTGGAGAGGGAGGGGAGGCGAGACGACGGTGCGGTGGAGAGATTGCAGAGGGCGAGGCGATGGCGCGGTGGAGAGATTGCAGAGGCCGAGGCGATGGTGAAGCGACGCGCTGTGGCCTCCTATTTGTACACGAGGACGACGAAGCGACGGTACTGGGCATTGGTCCCGGTTCATGCCACGAACCGGGACCAACTCCCCTCCCCCACCCAGGTCATTGGTTCCGGTTGACTAGAACCAATGACCTGGGTGGGGGGGTGTTGCTGGGCCGCCACGTGTCGCGGGGGGTTCCGGTTGACCGGAACCAATGACCTGGGTAGGGGGGCGTTGCTGGGCCACCACGTGTCGCGGGGAGGGGCTTTGGTCCCGGTTCGTGGCATGAACCGGGACCAAAAACCCTCCCCTGGCTATAAATAAGCCCTGCCCATCCACTTATTTTTTTTGGAATTTTGTGTGGGAGGTGGATGCTAGGTTTTTTTTTCACACTGCACACAAGGTGTTCGACGAAATGTCCGAGGCACGCTTAAGTTCGCACAACACGGTATCCTCGGCCGAGGTTAGCAACCTTATCTTCTTTATCTGTAACTGATACAAAAATATTGCATATGTCCATGTAGGGTGGTCATTTCACTATTCACGATGTCATTGTCATAGTTAATTATTATGACGCAGATCGATGCACGGATGCGATGGATGTACGACGACTGACGCGATTCCGATTTTATTGCAGGCCTGCATAAATTTATCGATTTGGCTAAGGCAAACAAAGTGGATAATTTTATGTCTTGTCCCTGCGTCGACTGTCGAAACGTGGCAGAGCACTCTGCCCCGAGAATCCTTCAAAGCCATCTGCTTCGGAGAGGTTTCATGCCCAGATATTATTGTTGGGCCATGCACGGAGAAAGAGGGGTTAGGCTGGAAGAAAATGAAGAAGAGGAGGATGATGACAGCTATCCTATGTCCCCTGAAGAATACAGTGATACTGCAATGAAAGACAATGAAGAAGAGGGAGGCGGCAATGAAGTAGAACAACGGGCATCGGATAAGCCCGCTGATGGTCTTGGTCGGGTCATTTCTGATGCAAAGCAACAATGCGATACAGAAAGGGAGAAGCTTAAGTTGGAGGCCATGCAAAAGGATCACAAAAAGTTGTTGTACCCAAATTGCAAAGATGGTAGCACAAAGCTCCGTACCACACTTGAACTGCTGAAATGGAAGGCAGCGACTGGCTTATCTGACAAGGGATTTGAGAAGTTACTGAAAATAATGAAGCTGAAGCTTCCAAAGTATAACGAGCTGCCCGAGACAACGTACGAAGCAAAGAAGACTATCTGCCCTCTAGGATTAGATGTGGAGAAGATACATGCATGCATTAATGACTGCATCCTATACCGCGGTGAGAAGTACGAGAATATGGATAAATGCCCGGTATGCACTGCATGTCGATACAAGATCAGACAAGATGACCCTGGTGATGTTGAGGGCGATGACGAGCCCCCTAGGAAGAGGGTTCCTGCTAAGGTTATATGGTATGCTCCTATAATACCACGGTTGAAACATCTGTTCAGAAACAAAGAGCATGCTAGGTTGTTGCGATGGCACAAAGAAGAGCGTAATAAAGACGGGAAACTAAGACACCCCACCGTTGGGTCGCAGTGGAGAAACATCAAGAGAAAGTACTCGAACTTTGGAGGTGACGCGAGGAACTTATGGTTTGGTCTAAGTACAGACGACATGAATCCTTTTTGGGAGCAGAGCTGCAGTCGCAGCACCTGGCCAGTGACTCTATGTATCTACAACCTTCCTCCTTGGTTGTGCATGAAGCGGAAGTTCATTATGATGCCAGTGCTCATCCAAGGACCGAAGCAACCCGGCAACACCATTGATGTGTACCTAAGGTCATTAGTCGATGAACTTTTGTAGTTGTGGGCAGAACCAGGTGTAAAGGTGTGGGATGAGCACAAACAGGAGCCATTTGACCTACGAGCGTTGTTGTTCGTAACCATCAATGATTGGCCTGCTCTTAGTAACATTTCAGGACAGTCAAACAAGGGATACAATGCATGCACGCACTGTTTAGATAAGACTAAAGGTACATATTTGGATAAATGTAAGAAGGTTGTGTACCTGGGGTGTCGTAAATTTCTTCCGACCAATGATCAAGTAAGAAAGAAAGGCAAGCATTTCAACGGTGAGCCAGATTACCAGAAGAAGCCTGATGGCCCAAAATATATCGAGCTCGTTGGGGAACCCCAAGAGGAAGGTATGATGAGCACAGCAGCAAGTTTTCCCTCAGTTATGAAACCAAGGTTATCAATCCAGTAGGAGCAAGGAAACACCCCAAAGGTGTAGCGAGCTGAACTTTGGCAGGGTGCAATACCGGTGCCAGCAGCAACGTGGAGACCTGCACAACACAACCACAGAACTCTACCCCCAACTTAGATGTGGTTGTCAATCTCACCGGTTTTACTGAAAACAAAGGATTAAACGTATCGAGTGGAAGAATGTAATAGTTTGCAGAAAGTAAAAACAAAGCAGTAAACAGTTGATTGTAGATGGATGGTAAAAGAAAGGACCGGGGTCCATAGTTCACTAGTGGTGGATCTCCTTAAGATAGATAACATGTTGGGTGAACAAATTACAGCAGGGCAGTTGACAAACATCGAGAAAGCACACAAGCATATACTACTCATCTTGACTCCTTTGAGATTCGATTGGGCATTACAACATTATACATAGACCGCCATCCAACTGCATCTATGACTAATAATCCACCTTTAGGTTATCATCCAACCCCCCTCCAGTATTAAGTTGCAAGCAACGGATAATTGCATTACGAATTGCGTGTAAAGTAAACAATACGATTGTTCTATGAACAAAGGATTGTTGTTTTCTCCCTAGTAGCAACAGCACATCTAGTACCTTAGAGATTCCGTCACTTCCCCAGATTACTAGAGGCATGAACCCACTATCGAGCATAAATACTAACTCTTGGAGTTGCTAGCATCTACTTGGCCAAGATAGCTACTAACAACGGAAAGCATGCAAGATCACAAATAACAAAGACATGATAGAATAAATAATCAATCTGAAATAGCATCTCAATATCCATCGGATCCCCGCAAACACAACATGTATGATTACAAATAGATGATCTTGATCATGAACGGAGCTCACAAGATCTAAACATGATAGCACAAAGGAGGAGAACCAGCCATCTGGCTACTTCATGGACCCATAGTCCAGAGATGAACTACTCATGCATCACACTAAAGGCTTGCATGATGATGAAGAAGGCCTCCAGGGTGAATTCCCTCTCTGGAAGGGTTCCGGGAAGAGCTTCAGATCCCTCCCGATCTAGGGATGGAGATGACGGCAGTGATATGTTGCTAACGTATCCATAATTTTTGATGTTCCATGCTTGGTTTTATCTATTTTCTTGTGTTTTGTTCCAACTTTGGAGTACTTTCTATACACTTTCTTGGACTAACCTATTAACAAGTGACACAGTGCCAATTGCCTGTTTTCTGCTGTTTTTGGTTCCAGGAAAGTCAGAAAATCAATATTCTCGGAATTGGACCAGACACAAGCCAAAGTCGATATTTTACCGGAAGACTCACGGAGGCAGAAGACGAGACGGAGAGGGGCCACAGGGTGGCCACACCATATGGTGGCGCGGGCTAGCCCTGGCCGCGCCACCAAGTGGTGTTGGCCCCCTGGCCTCCCACCGACCTTGCCTCTTTGCCTATAAGATGCCTCCCAATGCAAAAACCCTAAATCATCAAGCCTCTAGCCATGAAAAGTTCCGCAGCGCCACCACCACCGAAGGGGAGATTCGGGGGACAGAAAGTCTCTGTTCCGGCACCCTGCCGGGACAGGGAAGTGCCCCCGGAGCCATCTCCATCGATCTCCACCACCATCTCCATCACCATTGCTGATTCCCATGATGAGGAGGGAGTAGTTCTCTCTCGAGGCTAAGGGTTCTACCGGTAGCTATGTGTTCATCTCTCTCTCTATGCATGATCTTATTGGGATCATGAGCTTGTAATCTATAGATCTACCTTGCTACTCAAGTTCTTTAATAGATATCTTCTCTCCCCATGTGTGTGAAGTTGACAGTGTGCACACCATGGTGGCACTTAGGCTAGAGATTACAAATACTTGTTATGAGTTATATTTAGAGTTGGATGTCTTTATGAAATTGTGGTGTTTGTTTGAACCATCTAGAGCTCAAGGTGACAGTGTGGGGTTATCTAGATGGGAAAGGCTTACTTTGAGGAGTGTTGTTATAGCCCTACCATGGATTAGAGTGTCCAACTGGAGAGTAGTTCAGTGTAGTATCATAAAGAAGAATATATTTATATGAGAGTGTTCACTAGTGAAAGTATGATCCCTAGGCCTTGTTTCTAAGCACTGAAACACCGTTTGCTACTAGATCTGTTACATGTTTGCTTGCTGCCATCTTTATTTCAGTTTGCTTTTAGTCTCTTCCATGCCAGCAAGCTATTTTCTATCACCGTTACCACTTATAATTATCCATACCACCTGTATTTCACTATCTCTTCGCCGAACTAGTGCACCTATACACCTGACAAGTGTATTGGGTGTGTTGGGGACACAAGAGACTTCTTGTATCTTGATTGCAGGGTTGCTTGAGAGGGGATACCTTTGACCACTTCCTTCCTGAGTTCGATAAACCTTGGGTGATCCACTTAAGGGAAAACTTGCTGTTGTTCTACAAACCTCTGCACTTGGAGGCCCAACAACTGTCTACAAGAATAGAAGTGCACAGACATCAGGCGGCTATGGACTCTTTCGTGGAATTTTGATCGAGGGCTTAGGGTTTCTGTATTGGAGGCAATATATAGGCGAAAGGAGAGGCCGAGGGGGTGCCTGGCGTGGCCAGACCACCCCCTGGCGCGGTCCAAGCCTGGCCGCATGGCCAGGTGGTGTGGCTAGGCCCCAACCCCTCCCTGTCTCGTATTCTGACTCAAGGTGTCCCTCGGTGAAAAACTGACTTTGGCTTTTGTCCCGTCCAATTCCGAGAATATTCATTTTCTGACTTTCCTTGAACCAAAAACAACAGAAAACAGGCAACTAGCACTATGGCTCTTGTTAATAGGTTAGTCCAAGAAATCATATGAAAAGTACTCCAAAGCATGGACAAAACATAAGAAAGTAGATAAAACCAAGCATGGAACATCAAAAAATATGGATACGTTAGCAACGTATCAACATCCCCAAGCTTAACTCCTGCTCATCGTCGAGTAGGTAAGTGATAAAAATAAAAAATATTTTTTGAGGTGACATGCACCATCATAAACTTGATCAAAGTATTTGTAAAACATTGATAGATGAGATCATAGTACTTCAATCAAAACATGAAAGAAAAAGTTCTAGCAATAAGGCAAAGCAACTATGTTGCAACATGAAAAGGCATAAACAAAAGATTCATGAATAATAATGCTTTACAAGACGTTTGTTTGTTTCACATAAAGAAAACATAGCATAGTGGCATTCAGCTTGTCCCTCATAGAGTAGCAAACATAAATGCATAGAAAACCTTCAAAGTTCATAAGAGTGACTAGATACAAATAGTTTAAAACAAGAAATATCAAAGCTATGCATCAATCAACAAGTCTTGGGATAATGCACATAGAACTAAGAATGGCCACTATGCTCTCAAAGTAGGTGCATAAAGATAGAAGGTGGAGACTCAACATAAAAGTAAAAGAAATTCCTTCATAGAAGGAAATAGGGATCCAAGTCTCATAAAGAGCTTCCAAAAATTATGGTACTTATTAGCTTTCAGCTCTCATTGCCCCTATCATAAGAATCTTGAAGGTGATTAAGGTTAAAGTGTCACAACTAAGAGGATATGCTTGACAAGTTATAAGCCGAAATCTCATGCCCCTTACTTACAAAGACCGAACCTCATGCTACTCAACTTTAGTCACAAGTAAGCTGTTGTCATTGTAAGTACATATGTTCATAGAGAACCGCCAACGGGGTACCCCTTGCACATGATACATGAGCTATCCCATAATCAAAATGAAAAGGCAAGCAGACAATGATCATTTCAGCGATCTTTTTATTTGCTATTTGCATAGGTTTTTATTGTGGATGCTTCATAGAGTGCTCATTATGGTTATGCTGCAAGTTTCCACCATGATTAGGCATGGCTTAGGCTAGCGACCCAGGCGTTTCTCTAACACACATACAAACTCCATGATCTTACAAGTTCCC
The DNA here is from genome assembly GCA_916181665.1 of Avena sativa. Taxonomy (NCBI): domain Eukaryota; kingdom Viridiplantae; phylum Streptophyta; class Magnoliopsida; order Poales; family Poaceae; genus Avena; species Avena sativa. Next base: position 428,838,494 of record OV702290.1, read on the forward strand.
CTTTTATTTCACATCGTCGGTATGCATAAGCAAAAGAACATGATATCAATAGGGTACAAAGTACAGGTGCAATGTTGAAACCGTTCCCCATGATACATGGTTCTGCTAATTTCAACTTATAAAGCGAAAGCATATACGCAACAAAGATGGATGCAATGGTTCAAGTTTATTAAATGCAAGAAAGTAAAGTGTGCCATCAAGTTCGTGAGAGCTTTAATCACTAGTTTTCTCATAACAAGTTTAATTCGGAAGGTAGATAAAAACATGAATATACTTGGAATAGCAAATGCTAATAGGTAGGTATAGTGGACTCTTTGGAATAACTTGGTTTTAGGAGTTGGATGCATGAGTGGGACTCACACTTGGTTGCGGAGGCTAGCAAAAGACTGGGAGCGACCAACTAAGAGAGCAATAATGCCCATAATCATGCAGAGCGACAAAACATCACTGATCAAAGCATAAAGTGATACTACAAGTTGAAAACTAAAAGATCATAAAGGCTATGGTGACTTAGGATAGTCATAACATGGTGTGAGCATGTGCCAAGTCAACCCAAATAAAGCATCAAAGGAGAATACCACAATACTATGCTTTAATATGCTAAAACAACGCATGATTCTTCCAAGGCACATTAAGCAATCTCAATTGTTTATAACATGTCATGCTATAGCAAAGAATACTAAGCCTAAAGCCAAAACAATATCAAGAATGGCATGACAAAGCATGGGCCATAGTCAAAAACAAGTTCTCTTTACCACTTAAGCATGAACTTTCCTACTCTTTTCCAATCCAAACCAAACTATTTAAAAACCAATGTATGAAAGAGGGGGGGGGGGTCCAACCAATTTATTCAGCAAACTAAGCAAACCAAGCAAACGAAAAACCAAAACAAAAACGAAAAAGAAGATGCTCCAAGAACAACACAACTATGCATGAAACAATAAAAATGAAGTGTTTGGAAGAAACCTGGGATTTTTATTGATGAAGAGGGGGATGCCTTGGGCATCCCCAAGCTTTGACGCTTGTACTTCTTGGATATTTCTTGGGGTGACATGCGTGGCATCCCCAAGCTTGAGCTTTAGTCCGTCCTTCATCTCATTACTCATTCCTTCCATACACCTAAAAATTTTCCTTCATACAAAACTTCACACAATCTTTATTAGCAACATTAGTGCACTCAAGATAATAAGTCTTTAGATTCAGTTTCAACATCAATAAAACTTCCATTAGAACACAAACTACTGAAGCACTTCCCTCAAAAAGCTCAATTCCCCAAAGAAAACTCAAAAAGGAACCAACAAGAAGCAAATGCAAATAATGACAGAAATCTGTCAAAACAGACCAGCAGGTAAAAACCAATTTTTTCGAAGACCTTTTGTTGCTCAAATCGAAAGGTGTTGAACTAAAGAAAGTTATATAACAACCTGGGGCAGCAGCAAAAAAAATCACGCCACAAAACGACGTACAGAGATTTTACACGAATTTTTACGGTGAAGCACAAAAATCTGTTTTGGGACAGCAACTTTCCCAATTATTATTTCTCTCTCATTAGAGGTTACTCTTGGCACAAAAAGCAAATAAAAAGGATAAGGAGCGGTTATTACTGAAGTAATAACTTCCAAGACTCATCTAAAACTTTTGGGTTATCTCCCAATAAGTACTTTTCTTTAACGCCTTTAAGTTAGGCTTGATAGTTTGAGAAGATGCTCACATAAGAAATATGAATTGAAGTAAAAGAGAGCATCAAGAAGCAAATTCAAAACACATTTAAGTCTAACCCACTTCCTATGCATAGGAATCTTGTAAATAAACGAGTCATGAAAGCACAAACCAACAAGCATAGGAAAGCAAAACAAGTGCAACTTCAAGACTTTCAACATAAAGAGGGGAAACTTAATATTATTGAGATACAAAAAACCATGTTTCCCTCTCTCATAATAACTTTCAGTAGCATCATGAATAAAATTAACAATATAACTATCACAAGAAACATTCTTATCATGAGCCACATGCATAAAAGAATTAATACTCCCCACATAAACATAGTCATTCTTATTAATTATAGTGGGAGCAAATTCAACAAAATAGCTATCATTATTATTCTCATCACCATAATCATCAAATATAGGAGGCATATTGTAATCATAATTAACTTTCTCCTCAATAGTAGATGGACTGAAAATATCATATTCATCATTGTAATCATCATATATTAGAGGTTTGGTATCATCATAAGCAATAGAATAGCTATCTTCCAAAGCTGGGGAACTAAAAAGATCATTTTCATAAAAACTAGCTTCCCCAAGATTAGACTTTTCCATAGCATTAGCAATAATGGTGTCCAAAGAATTCATACTAACAATATTGCTATTAGCATGCAAATAAAGTTCCATAGGTTTTTTAATTTTCTCTTCAAACACTTCATGTCCTAACTCAAGATAAATACTATAAAGCTCTCTAATTTTGTTGTTGTTTTCCATTAAGCCTAACTAGTGAAAACAAGAAACAAAAAGACAAAATTGCAGAATCTAAAGGAAATAACTTCGAGCACTCACACCGGAGGATGTGAGTACCTTTTACCTTACCTCCCCGGCAACGACGCAAGAAAATAGCTTGATGTCTACACACTTCTATTCTGGTATACAGTTGTTGGGCCTCCAAGTGTAGAGGTTTGTAGAACAACAGCAAGTTTTCCCTTAAGTGGATCACCCAAGGTTTATCGAACTCAGGGAGGAATTGGTCAAAGGTATCCCCTCTCAAGCAACCCTGCAATCAAGATACAAGAAGTCTCTTGTGTCCCCAACACACCCAATACACTTGTCAGGTGTATAGGTGCACTAGTTCGGCGAAGAAATAGTGAAATACAAGTGGTATGGATAATTATAAGTGGTAACGGTGCTAGAAAATAGCTTGATGGTGTGGAAAAGACTAAAGGCAAACTGAAATAAAGATGGAAGCAAGCAAACATGTAACATATCTAATTGCAAACGGTGTTTCAATGCTTAGAAACAAGGCCTAGGGATCATACTTTCGCTAGTGAACACTCTCATATAAATATCTTCTCTTTATGATACTACTCTAAACTACTCTCCGGTTGAACACTCTAATCGATGGTAGGGCTATAACAGCACACCTCTAAGTTCATCTTTCCCATCTAGATATCCCCACACTGTCACCTTGAGCACTAGATGGTTCAAACAAACACCACAATTTCATAGAGACATCCAACTCCAAATATAAATCATAACAAGTATTTGAAATCTCTAGCCTAAGTGCCACCATGGTGTGCACACTGTCAACTTCACACACATGGGGAGAGCGGAGATCTATTAAAGCACTTGAGTAGCAAGGTAGATCTACTTGATTACGCATAGAGAGAGAGATGAACACATAGCTACCGGTAGAACCCTTAGCCTCGAGAGAGAACTACTCCCTCCTCATCATGGGAATCAGCAATGGTGATGGAGATGGTGGTGGAGATCGATGGAGATGGCTCCGAGGGCACTTCCCCATCCCGGCAGGGTGCCGGAACAGAGACTTTCTGTCCCCCGAATCTCCCCTTCGGTGGCGGCAGCGCTGCGGAACTTTTCGTGGCTGGAGGCTTGACTATTTAGGGTTTTTGCATCGGGAGGCATCTTATAGGCGAAGAGGCAAGGTCGGTGGGCGGCCAGGGGGCCCACACCACCTGGTGGCGCGGCCAGGGCTAGACCGTGACACCACATGGTGTGGCCGCCCTGTGGCCCCTCTCCGTCTCGTCTTCTGGCTCCGTGAGTCTTCCGGTAAAATATCGACTTTGGCTTTTGTCTGGTCCAATTCCGAGAATATTCATTTTCTGACTTTCCTGGAACCAAAAACAGTAGAAAACAGGCAACTAGCACTGTGGCATCTTGTTAATAGGTTAGTCCCAGAAAGTGTATAAAAAGTACTCCAAAGTGTGGACAAAACATAAGAAAGTAGATAAAACCAAGCATGGAACATCAAAAATTATAGATACGTTAGCAACGTATCATGCATCCCCAAGCTTTGACGCTTGTACTTCTTGGATATTTCTTGGGTTGACACACGTGGCATCCCCAAGCTTGAGCTTTAGTCCATCCTTCATCTCATTACTCATTCCTTCCATACACCTGAAATTTTTCCTTCATACAAAACTTCACACAATCTTTATTAGCCACATGAGTGCACTCAAGATAATAGGTCTTTAGGTTCAGTTCCAACACCAATAAAACTTCCATTCTACTGTAGCGCTTCCCTCAAAAATCTCAATTCCCTAAAAGAACTCAAAAAGGAACCAACAAGAAGCAAATGCAAATAAAGGCAGAATTCTGTCAAAACAGACCAGCAGGTAAAGACGAATTGTTTCAAAGACCTTCTGTTGATCAACTAGAAAAGTGTTGAACTAATGAAAGTTAGATAACAACCTGGGGCAGAATCACAAAAATTCACGCCTCAAAAGGACGTACAGAGAGTTTACATGAATTTTTACGGTGAAGCGCAGAAATCTGTTTCGGGATAGAAACTTTCCCAAGCATTACTTCTCTCTCATTAGAGGTTACTCTTGGCCCAAAAAGCAAATAAAAAAGATAAGGAGTGGTTATTACTGAAGTAATAACTTCCAAGACTCATCTAAAACTTTTGGGTTATCTCCCAATAAGTACTTTTCTTTAACGCCTTTAAGTTAGGCATAAGAAGCAAGAAAAAGAATCAAGTGTTCTCAAATGAAGAAGCATTAAGACCAAATTTTGTTTTCATAGGAGAGGCAAAAGAGATCTTCTCTCTCTTAGAGAAGTGTTCTATACCTTTCTTGAGTGGGAGTTGGTATTTAATGGTGTCTTCTTTCATATCAATAATGGCACCAACAGTTCTAAGAAAAGGTCTTCCCAAAGTAATAGGACAGGAAGCATTACATTCAACATCCAAAACATAGAAATCAACGGGGACATAGGCATTGTTAACCATAATAAGTACATCATTAATACTCCCCATGAGTTTCTTTTTTAGCATTATCATCAATTGGGACATTCAAATAAAAATCTTCAAGTGGTGGCAAATCAAGCATATCATAAATCTTTCTAGGCATAATGGAAACACTACTATGAAGATCACATAAAGCTTTGAAATCAAAATCATTCACTTTCATATTGATGATGGGTTCCCAACCATCTTCTTGTTTTATAGGAATAGAAGCTTTATGTTTCATCTTTTCTTCTTTAATATTTATGAGAGCGTCAGTAATATGTTTTGTAAAGGCCATATTCATAGCACTAGCATTAGGACTTTTAGCAAGCTTTTGTAGAAACTTAATAACTTCAGAGATATTGCAACCATCAAGATCAAAATCATAATTATCATCTAAAGTAGTAGAGCTATTACTAGCCTCAACACTAGTGGTAGTGATAGTACAAACACTAATGTTTCTAGCAATTTCATCTTCTCTTTCCCACATAGCATGCAATTCAGCTAATAGTCTAACATTTTCATCAATTCTAACTTGTATGGCATTAGTGGCAGCAAAGGGATTATCATTAGTGTCAGGTTTAGCAGCCATTTTATTCAAAGAAGATTGAGCTTCAGCCAAAGATGCTATATTTCTTTCTGCATTAGAGAGTTTTTCCTCAATAGTTTTATTGAAAGCAGTTTTTTTACTAATAAAATCTTTAAGCATAACTTCAAGTTCAGAGGGTGCACTCCTATTATTGTTGTATTAATTTCCATAAGCATTACCATTGTTGGAAGGATATGGATTATAATTGTTGTTACCAAAATTATTCATGTAGGCATTATTGCTAAAATTGTTATTTCTTATAAAGTTCACATCAACTTGCTCTTCTTGAGCAACCAAAGAGGCTGAAGGAACATTATTTGGATCAATATGGGCTTTCCCATTAACAAGCATAGACATAATAATATCAATCTTATCACTTAAGGAGGAAGTTTCCTCAACAGAATTTACCTTCCTACCTTGTGGAGCTCTCTCAGTATGCCATTCAAAATAATTAACCATCATATTGTCTAGAAGTTTTGCTGCAGCACCCAAAGTAATGGTCATAAAGGTACCTCCAGCAGCAGAATCCAATAGATTTCTTGAAGAATAGTTCAATCATGCATAAAAGGTTTGGAAATCATCCAAGAAGTCAGTCCATGAGTGGGACAATTCTTTACCAAAGATTTCATTCTTTCCCAAGCTTGAGCAACATGTTCATTATCAGATTGTTTAAACTTCATTATTTCACTTCTCATAGATATAATCTTAGCAGGAGGATAGTATTTTCCAATGAAAGCATCTTTACATTTAGTCCAAAAATCAATACTATTCCTAGTTAAGGAATTCAACCATTCTTTAGCTTTTCCTCTCAAAGAGAAAGGAAACAATTTAAGCTTAATGATATCTCCATCTATATCCCTATCTTTTGCATCTCACAAAGTTCAACAAAGTTATTTAGATGAGCAGTAGCATCTTCATTACCAATACCAGAAGGTTGTTCTCTCATAACAAGATTGAGTAAAGCAGGTTTTATCTCAAAGAAAGTAGCTTCAGGAACAGGTGGAGCAATGACTATGCTCATAAAATTATTGTTGTTGGTGCTAGTGAAATTACACAACTTAGTGTTTTCAAGAGTAGTCATTTTTTGTGTTTTTAATAAAGAAAGCAAACTAGTAGAACTATTTTTTTAATGTTTTTGATAAAGAAACAAGCAAACAAAACAAAAGTAAACTAAGCAAAACAAAAATAACAAAGTAAAGAGATTGGTTATGAGGGACTCCCCTTGTGAAGATGTCCTTGACTCCTCGACAACGGCGCCAGAAAAAGAGCTTGATAGCCCAAAATATGTCGAGCTCATTGGGGAACCCCAAGAGGAAGGTATGATGAGCAACCCCAAGAGGAAGGTATGATGAGCACAGCAGCAAGTTTTCCCTCAGTTCTGAAACCAAGGTTATCAATCCAGTAGGAGCAACGAAACACCCCAAAGGTGTAGCTAGCTGAACTTTGGCAGGGCGCACTACCGGTGCCAGCAGCAACGTGGAGACCTGCACAACACAACCACAGGACTCTGCCCCTAACTTACGATGAGGTTGTCAATCTCACCGGTTTTGCAGAAAACAAAGGATTAAACGTATCGAGTGGAAGAAAGTAATAGTTTGCAGAATGTAAACACAAAGCGGTAAACAGTTGATTGTAGATTGATGGTAAAAGAAAGGACCGGGGTCCATAGTTCACTAGTGGTGGCTCTCCTTAAGATAGATAACATGTTGGGTGAACAAATTACAGCAGGGCAATTGACAAACATCGAGAAAGCATACAAGCATATACTACTCATCTTGACTCCTTTGAGATTCGATTGGGCATTACAACATTATACATAGACTGTCATCCAACTGCATCTATGACTAATAATCCACCTTCAGGTTATCATCCGAACCCCCTCCAGTATTAAGTTACAAGCAACAGATAATTAAATTACGAATTGCGTGTAAAGTAAACAATATGAAGAATCTTTGCGTGAACTTGCTAGGCTTCCTGGGCGTGTATGGGAAGACAAAAGATACACCAGAAGCACGGGAGAACCAACAATGTATCAAAGACCCATACAACAGGCATACTGATAAAGGACGTGAATACTTAAGCAGCTAAGCTCTTACCAAAGCAGAGAAAGAAATCTTTTTTGAAGTCCTTTACAGTATCAAGGTAGAAGTTTGCTCTCATCAAGATGGCCGATGCATTCAAGAACTGGAAGAAGAAACTGTACAATAACTTTTTCAAGGTAGAGAAGACTCCGGATTTCAATCAAGGCGACTATGCTAAGTTAATACACCAGTGGGATGATTTTGTGAATTACAAGACATCGGAGAAAGCTAAGGAAAGGTCTAGAATAAATACGGAGAACGCTGCTAAGAAAGTGTACCATCATAATATGGGGCCTCCTGGCTACGCCAGTTGCATGCCTAAGTGGGATGCACTTGAGGTCAATTACATTGCTGCCGGGATCATACCAGAGCCCACAACATGGACACCACGGGCGAGAAACTGGTTTTACGGTCATGGGGCACGTTGGACGAAGAAGGGAGGGCAATATATAATCAGAAACACAAAGATCATCCCCTACTGCCCATCAACGATATTATAAATGCAATAGATGATGTTGCAGCGGGACGGTTCGTTCCTGATAGAGAGAACGACGAGCTCACACGCGCCCTTAAAAATGATAAACACAAAGGACGAGCACGAGGCACACTAGGCTCCAAGCTGTGGAATGTTGCCTTCCCCACGGAAATGAAGAGATGTCTCGATAAAAGCCATCAGAGGAGAAAGGAAAGGGAGGCAGCTGAGAAAGAGGCTGCTACAGACCGGCTGCATAATGTAGAAGAAGCATTAAAGCGGCACCAGGATCAACTCGACAGACTTAGCCAGCAAGGTACTAGCGGCCAATCTCAGCAGCATATGGTAGAAGCTGTATTCGATGGTACCGGCGCCCTATCGAATAAGAAAAGCAGCATCGCTTCCACGCAGCTCCAGGATATTGATGATGATGCACCGACGATAGCTCCTCCTAAACGCTACCCATTGGATGATATCATGGAGAGCACAGCTCATGAGCTAAAGATGCAAGTTATGAACTTAAGGGTGACGGCGGCGGTTGGCATGGCCGTACCAATTGCGCCTAACCAAACTTGGCATTGCAGACCGGTTCCAAAAGGGTACGCTGTTGTCACGGTGGATGATGTGAAGCAAGATTTTGAGGAGCTGAAGCTGGACCACCCTGCAGGGGCAGATATGGAGCTGACTGAACTAGGAGAAGCCAAAGCGGGGACTATTGTATGGCCAAAGGAGCACATCATGCTTCCAAATTATGTGCCGCCAAGGTCATCCACTCCTCAGAGGAGCAATCCACCTTCGCCGCCACCTCACCATTCTCCAGCGCAACCGTCGCCTTCACCGCCTCACCACTCAGCGCAGCCGTCTCTATCGCCACCTCAGCCGTCTCCGCCGCCGCGTCAGCCGTCTCCGTCCCCTGAGCCTCAGAGACAAAAGAGGAAGTATACTAAGAGGGGCAGCACCACCACCAGCAGCAAGAGCACGTTCCGATCACCGAAACATAAGCTATCGCCCTCCCAAAAGTACCTCATAAGAATATGAAGAAGCTACCTTGCGAGAAGACAGATGAGGAAATTGCTGCGACCGCAACTGCCCATTATGGAAAGTGGAAGATTGACATGGCTAACAAGAAAAAGTCGATAGAGCCATTCTTCCCGGTCACCGCAGAAGATAAGGCCAAAGCAGCCGCGCTTAAGATTCAGCTTCACCAACCCATAGCGCTCACATCAGACTATAATCGTTCTATTACCAAGTCGGCTGAGGCAAAAAAGCGGAGAGTCAGGAAAGAAGTTGCCCAACTCGGACAACAGAAAAATCAATCGATCGAACCACTCAAAGTGTACGATACCAATGAGTGGAGATCCCAGTAGCGGCATGATCCGGACATTGATCTGGAGTTTGTTCAACTGTACGGATAAAATGCCAAATTATATGGACTGTCTATTACTGAGTACATGAGCCGTATGGATGAGTTCGAGGGGTACCAAGAAATAGCATACGTATACCGGTACGAGGCTCCTCTCGTCAAACCCTAGTTAGTCAAAGATCTATCAACAAAAATGCAAAGATTGCATAAGTGGTACATGCAAGCCTGTGCTGAATCAAAAAACTGGATCTATGCTGGATATAAACACCACCATTACGGTCATGGAGATGGCTTCCTACTGATTGAATTTTCAGAATTATTTCAGTTTTACCAACGAGACGCCCTCGACAAAACTATCGTCAGTGCCTATTGTTTGTAAGTATTATTAATTTCTGTAATTAAGTCTTTCTAGCTCAGCCTATTCATTGCTTTATAATCTTACTCATCACTATCCTAATTATATATGCAGAATGAAGATTCTCGAATGCAACAAAGGACAAATCTATGACCTTGGGTTTATTGACTGCAATTTCGTTCATGAAGTTACTCTAAAAACAAATCCCAAAAAGATAGAGGATAACTTGGTACAAGCGTTGACGTATTTCAGCAACAGAAGGGAAATACTATTTCTTTACAATGCTGGGTGAGTGTTACTGTCTTGTACACATTCTATTTTCGCTTACTCGATGTTAAGCTATAATTGACTCGTGTTATATTTTGTTAGTGTGTCCAGCTTCCACTATATTCTATTAATCATTGCTGTTGACACCGGAGTAGTAAAAGTCATGGACTCGAAACGCATACCTTTAGAAAAGTGGGCGAACATGCAGGAATGCCTCCAGAAGGCTTGAAAACGGTTCACCGCCAACACTAGGGGTGTTTGGAAGCCAGAGCTTACATTTCAACCATTGACTGTAAGTACTACTTGCTAGATCCACGCATCTCTTTGATTCTAGTTTCAATACCACTATTATCATGCTTGATTATTATTTTGATTGAACTTCGTTCTCGTAAAGTGCTTGAAGCAGAAAGCTGGAAATAACTTATGTGGATACTATGTCTGCGAGTTTATTCGCCAGACGACCAAAGAGAAGGGCACATACCGGAATATCAAAAAATTGAAGTATGATAAACAATAATCACAACTTTATTTTATTACAACCAATTGTGTTTAGTTTTATTGATATATATTGATCCCCTTCTTTAAATTAGATCGAACGGATGCGGGACGGTCTTCTATCACAAGAACGCGTGCAAGCAATCCAAGAGGAAATTGCCAGATTCTTATTAGAACAAGTCATAGATCCAAAAGGAGAATACTATTATCGGGTTTATTTGGAAGGGTGAAGTGTAAAAAAGAAGATATAAATTAGATCAAATTCGTGTGAGTACCGTTTGTAATTAATATGTTTCGACCAAACACGACGGATGAGATGGTGTATAATATATTCGTGATCATGATGTGTAATATATATATATATCGTGGTTTCATTATTACTGTATATATGTAGTACCATTAAATTGAATACAAAACACCAAATAAATAAATGAAAAAAAAACCTACCGCGGTACAAAAATAGCCCGAAATGCAGACACCAATGATCCCGGTTCGTGCCACGAACCGGAACCAATGATCCACACCCTCTCGTTGCACGCACATCCACGTGGAGACCCATTGGTCCCGGTTTGTGCCACGAACCGGAACCAATGATCCACCCCCCTCGTCGCGCGCGCGCCCACTTGGAGATCCATTGCTCCAGGTTCGTGCCCGAACCGAGACCAGCATTAGTACCGAGTGATTGGTCCCGATTCAAAAACCAGGACCAATGGTCCTTATGAACCGGAACTAGAAGCTCTTTTTTCACTAGTGCATTAACCTCACCAGGGGTGCCATTGACGTCGCCAGAATGCCAAACAGCACCACTGCCCTGGGCACGTCCATCATCATGCGTCCGCCACCAAGACCATGCTACGCCATGCCACCGAGACTCGCCGTCATCGATGTGGTAGATGCCATGCCGCACCACCATGGCCAAGCACGATGCCATGCAAGTCTAGTACCGGAAAATCACCAAGTAACACAATCTTTAGCGTCAGGAGGGGAACAATGCGAGATGGATGTCATCGTCCGATCTTGCACCGCAAGGTCTAGGCCTTGACTCGATGATGTTTCTATAGAGCTGAGGAGATCGAAGAGCTCCATGACGACCGCAAAAGGACATCCGCAGACGTCACGCTGTCGGCTTTCGTGTGAAGCAAACCTCCCCCCCAAATCTGATTCTAGGAACCTAATCACGGTCGTTCTTTGATGAGGACGTGCATGGTTCATTGGAAACAAACATGGCTGCTTTTCTCCCGTGAATCAATGTTCCTAATCTTGTACACCCCGAAGATGTTGAGGCCTTGCGCATACAAGCCCCTATATTGCGGTGCTACCGATGGACCTGGGCTCATTCAGCCATTTGACGTCTTAGCGGTGGACATGACACTCGAGCCACCGCGGTTAGAGTCTTGCTAGCAGTCAGCCTTTGTGAAGAGTGGAGGTTTGAATTATTTTGTTACTCGCTTATTTGTGGCCGGCGTGTGGTTTCTTTCTCTCGAAATAGGCTTTCGTCCCGCTTTATAAATAAAGCCACAACGGCCGAACAGATATGAGATGATGGGAAGACCCTTTTACAAAACAGATCAAAATAAATAAGAAAAACACGGAAGACTAGAACTTGCCACCGAACCGAGACCTAGGAGAACCGGGGCTCCACGACGACGCTCCTAAGAGGGTAACGACTCACACGCCGCCTCCATCGAGACCGACGGTCAAGGGTTTTCACCTGGAGCCCTAGGAGAACCAGGGCTCCACGCCCCCCCCCCCCCCCCCACAAGAGGGTAATGGCGCACATGTCGTCGCCATCGAGGCCGACGATCAAGGGGTTTCACCCGGAGCCCTAGCGCAGGAAGGTAACCACAACGATACCCACAAGAGGGTTACGACATCCGCAGACATCGCTGCCATTGGCATCGAAGCACCGGGCTTTCTCTCGAAAAACCTTCGCCCCCCTCCCGGTCTCAGCCACCCGCTGACCCTGAGTAAGGCCTCCGAAACACGATCTGGGGGCTGCCAAAGCCGAAGCGACGCCAACACAAAGGTCTCCCACTGTATGTTCCTCACCATCCGCATGACCGAAGAGAGGTACTACCATCGCCGCTAGTCGCTCGCCATAGAGCCACTACTAGGAAAACAGCTATAGGAAATCCACACATCCGTAACGCACGTGTCAATGGTGCCCCACAGGTAAAATAAGCGTGACACACTACCAACAAGTGCCCTACGGCTAACTGGCATAACCGTGGCGCACATGACGGTGGTACGCCACGGCTACGTGTGGGCCAGCGAAGAGGTGGACGCAGATCACTTACCCGTAGGGAACCATATAGTGGTGCCCGGATCGCCTTTTTAGCCTTGCAAAAAATAAAAGAAAATGAAAAACACTTCAAATTTAAAAATCCTTTGACATCTAGGTAGGTAATGTGGTCTAGTTTGTAGGAAAATTAACAACCAAAAATTTCGACTTTTTCTGCAAAAAAATCATGCCACGATAAAACGGCCATAATTTTTGCATAAAAAGTCATAAACACGTTTAATATACCAAAATGACGAGAACGAAATTTCGCATCCGCCCGTTTAGTGATTTTTTAGATTTTCAAAATTCGAAAAGAATAAGAAGTTACGGTCAAAAGATTGTTTTTTCCTGCAGAAAAAAATAGAGGCCACTTACCGTAGTGCACCACCATGTAGTGCGCTACGAGTAAGTTGGGCGGGATTCAAAATTCGAATCACCACCCCGGTCACCTACCCCTCTCCTTTTCCCTCCCATTCTTCTCCTTCTCCTCTCATTCTCCTCCCTTTTCCTTGTCCTTCTTCCCCTTCTCCTCCTCTCCTCCTCTTCTCCTTCTCCAGGTCCTTTCTCTCTGGCCTCCTCCTCCTCCTTGCAGTGACAACGACGCTCCTCGGGCCACCGCCGCTGCCACCTCATTCTTCGACCGCCACCACCTCCTCCTCCGTCCGCCACCTCCTCCTTTTCCTCCAGCCACCATCGCCACCTTCTCCTCCGGCTGCCACCTCCTCCTCCTCCTCCTCCGGCTGCCACCTCCTCCTCGGCCCGACACCTCCCGCTCGAGAACTAGCGCGGCCACGGCCTCCCGCACCTCCGACGGTGGTAGGTTGTGGCCACGCCATGACCACCATGCTCCGGCGAGGCGACATGATGGCGGGGACCCGATTGCTTTTAAAATTCAAAACGAGGATGTTTTTTGCATTTTTTTGTTTCCAAAACATAGCAGTGGCGCACCTGGACCCCTTCCTGTGGCGCACTGGGTGGTGCGCCACGGGTAACTTTTTTAGCCGTAGCGCACCAGGTAGTGCGCTATGGGTAAATTTTATCCGTAGCGCGCGGCTTGTGGCGCACTGCTAGTGCGCTACGGATGTCCATTTTTGGTGCGCCACATAGGTCCATTTTCCTAGTAGTGAGCCACCCGCGCAGCTCACCTTCCAGGTGAAGGGAATATGCCCGAGAGGAAATAATAAAGTAGTTATTATCTTATTCCATGTTTATGAAAAATGTTTATTTTGCATGCTATAATTCTATTGATCATAAACGTCAATACATGTGTGTTTAATAAACAAAAAGGGTTCCTAGTTATGCCTCTCTTATAGACTAGCTTGTTGATTAACAAGATGATCAACGTTTCCTGATCATGGACATTGAATGTTGTTAATAACAAGGTCACAACATTTGTGAAATGATGTGATGAACATTCATCCGAAGTATAGCATTACGATCAAGTCATTGTGTTTATATTGCTATAACATCATACGAAGTAATCTTTATCCTTAGACCATGAGATCATGTTAATTGCTAACACTGGAAGAGTATCTTGATAACATCAAACGTCACACCGTAACAGGGTGACTATAAAGATGGGTTCAGTGCTACGAAGGTGTTATGTTGAGGCTCATGGATCAAGAGTGGAATTTGTCAATCCAGATGACGGATAGATATACTCTGGGCCCTCTCGGTGATATCACATTAGGATAGCTTGCAAGCAAGTGATGTGATCACTAGAATGTTATATCACGGGAACGAGAAAAGAGTGCATGTCGGTAACGAGATCAAACTAGGTATGGAGATAACGACGATCGAATCTCAGACATGTAATATATCGAGAGACAAAGGGATTTAGTTACAAGCGTTAAAGGTTCTCACGATCACAGGAGTCATCGTTGAATGTGTAGGAGTCAGTACGGATCTCCAGGTCCCGCTGCTGATTATTGATCGGAGAAGGGTCTCGATCATGTCTGCATTATTCGTGAACTGTAGGGTGGCACACTTAAGAGTTACCGGACACCATTTTGGAGCACATATGTTTCAGATGAAAGAATTGCAAAGCGCAGGAATTGTTTCAATAGAAACCGGAAATTGTTTCGGGTGAAATTGCAGAAGGTGGTTCTGTGTGTGTGATATTGAAATATGGCAAGGGGCTATATGTGAATGTTTGTTAATTAAAGTAATTAACAAAATTCTGAATAAATTTAATAAAAGGGTTTTATTAAATGAGTGAGCATTAAATTTGGAGAAACTTAATGCATTTTAAGTGGAGACTTTAAAAGAGAATGTGAAGAGGCACTTTAATGTGGAGGAGTTACCACCACATGAATGGGGGAGGTGAGGGGTCACCCCCCATGCGCCGGCCATGGAGAGAGGGGGCACCCCCCTCCTCCTATAAAAGGCCACCCATTCCCTCCTTCATCCTCACACCTCCTTATGAAGGATCTCTCTCCCCCTCTAGAATTATTCCTCCATGGTCTCGGATTAGTGACATACATGTTCCCGGTGGCATTTCGTCTGGAAGGAGTTGCTGCTTCCGCTGGATCGCTGGAGCGAGGAGGTGGAGGTTGTTCGGTGGCTTGAACGTGTGTGCGAGTGCGGATGCGCTGCTGAGTTGCGGCGCTCGGACTTCCTCACGATCTTGAGATCGGCAAGTGTACCACTACATCAACCACGAGTTCCTACTCGATAACAAAGCTCGTTGTCTTTGAGGGTAAGTTCTCTATGGATGTATGTCCACCCTGTTGCTCTGTACCTAGTAGATAGATCTTGGTGTGTAGTTCTCATCGTAGGATTTTTTTTGTTTTCTATGCTGCGGACCCAACAGTGGTATCAGAGCCAGGTCTATGCGTAGGTGCTTTGCACGGGTAGTACACATATGTTTATATGTGGGCGATGATGATGATGTTATTGCATCTTCTATGTACTTTGGATATTGGTGGCATAGTGGGATGAAGCGTCCCGGACCAACCTTACATGTCATCGTACATGAGACCGGTTCCACGACTGACATGCAACTAGTTTTGTATAAGTGGCTGGCGGGTGTCTGTCTCTCCTACTATAGTCAATATCTGATTTACAACGAGTTGCTAATAACTTGGTTATCCTCGTTTTGGTTCATGTTCATAGGTAAGAACAGTTCTATCTCTGAAAGCCCTAAGCCACGTAAAACTTGCAATTGATAAATTAGAGGCGTCTAGTTTAGATCATTGCTGGGCTAGTGTCTTGATATGGTAGTGTTGTAAGTAGATGTATGATAGATACTATTACAACACACTCAACGTGTAAGTTCCATAGACCTTGGCCTTACACACAAAGGAATGATAGAGATCATACCACGATGCAAGTGATAGAGATCAAATGCATGGACCATATCATCTCACTTTACACATTAGATGTTAGCATCTTATACTGCTAGTTTGGCGCTTTCTGTAGCATTTTAAGATGATCCCTCATTTAGATATCAAGATAAAATGTGTTCTTTCTTGAGTATGCACCGTTCTATGGATCATGTTTCAAGACATCACGTGATGATCAGGTGTACTCGAATCTACGCTTTCATAGGAACGGGTATAAGACAGTTTTACACATGCGAGTACTAAGGTCCTTACTTGGCGAGCCTAGAATGTATAGACATGGCCTCGGAACACGGACCGAAAGGTTAAGCATGAGTCATATAGTTGATATGATGCCCATATTGATGCTCGCCTTTGAAGCTACACTAACTCACGTGATGATCGGACTTGTTGTAGTGGATTTGGTTCATGTAATCACCAAAAAGGCACGAGGGATGTCGTTTTTGAGTGGGAGTTCATTTCTAATTTGGATTAGTCGAACTAAATTTGTCATAAACTAAATCGAAGTGAATTTGCATAATTTGTTGTAGTTATTGGCGTCTGTTCACTACCTTATGCTTAGTTTTAATTGAGATAATAGAACTATAAAATTCTAGATATTTACTTTACGAACTGGTATCGTATTGTTTTGAATGTCAATTTAAAGTTTATAAGTCCTATTGCAAACTTTCAGCAAACTCTATTTACTCCATGAAGTTTAATAAGTAGTATTAAATCAAGAGTAAGATTTCCAATGTTAGTATCTAAAGTATCATGTTTGCCTCCATGATTATTGATATTCAAAAGTTGTTTTAATATCAAGATTATTTAGGAGCTGAAAATTGTTTCAGAAACCATCATGTGTGAAAGATATTGTGATATCTGAAACAATGTTTTTGGTTACATTATGATAGAGTATAATTTAGCAAAATACATGTTCTCATATTACATGAGAATTTGTGAAAGATGGAGATGCTAGGCATCCGAATCTCCCAAAAGGTTTTGGGAACTAAAATTATACTCGTCATTCTTCCTTATAGGCTATAGTAGCTTGATCATGAAAGTTGTCATGATAAGGATGAATAGAAGATGTAAGTAAAATGTTTACTACACTGATAGATTACTAAAGAATGGATTTTTGAAAGAACACCAAACATTTGATGATGGTGATCCACTTCAAATTGCAAGTCCAAAGGTATTAGTATTTGACTATACACGCTTTGTACTATGTGTCATGTGAATGACACCACTATTGATGTTGATAGATTCTTTTAAAAGAAAAGGAATTGCTGAAAAAGAATCTATAAAATATTTGGCAGAAAAGAAAAGGTTGGAGATGTCCAACTTAGGTATATAGAAGATATACATGTTATGGCTGTATTCCTTGCTTGTTAAACAATGTGGTTCTGAGGTATTGGATACCGGTATTGGATACCGAATTGGTTGGTATAAAGTGTCATACAGGACAACGCAATTCATGAACTACAATGGCCTAAGTAACTAGCAAGAGAATAAGTGATGATGTTCATCGAAAACAAATAAAGTGTTATTGTGTTTTTTGTTGTCATCAAACCTAGTCTTCAAGATTTGTTTTAATAATTGTTATTTTGTTCCGGTATTATGAGAACAATGGTTGTTCAAATAATTACCGTATTCCATAAAGGATGGATGAACTTTTACAAGTCTAGTGGGAGAAATCACATCCATAAACACTATTGCTAAAATGTCGCAAGACAAATGATTGAAACATCACTTATGAAGTGACATCGCTGTTTAAATTATATTGGAAAGAAAACATGAAGAAAATCCATGTTGATGGATTTTTGGAGTCTCTGATTTTGATCAATTGACGTCGGTGAAACTTTCCTCGAGATAATTGAAACTCCGTTCATAGGCCAAAAAGGAACGGATGACTAACTTATTGGATATTATGCATGTTGATGTATATAGTCCATTATGTGTAGCCATATGTGATGGATCCTTTTGCTTCATATGCTTTCTCCAGAAATTTAAGTGAATATATCTATATATTTACTTAATAAGGAAGAAGTATGAAACATTTGAAAATTGTTCAAAGACTTTCAAGATGAAGTGGAAAATCATTGTAACAAGAAAATAAAGAGTTTATGATTCGATCATAAAGGAAGATATTTGAGTTACATGTTTACCAAAAACACCTAAGACTTGAGGAATTGTTCCATGATTTGTGTTTTCCCGATAAACCATAGAAGTATGGCATATTCAAGAGATGAAATCAAACCATGTTTGACATGGTAAGATCAAAGGTGTCATTTATAAAACTTCCATTATGTTTTAAGGATTGAAGCTTTAGAGACTACCGCTTTTACACTAAAAAGAGCATCATCGTGATCCGTTGAAATGACACCATATAAGTTATGGTTTGGGATAAAACCCGAATTGTCTTTTCTTAAATTTTGGTATGCTATGCATAAGTAAAATGTTTACAACCAAAGTCGGATAAGCACGTCTTTATAGGTTATCCCAAAGAATTTGTTGGGAATTTCTCTATAACACCGAGGACAAAAGAGTTTTACTTGGAACATCAAGTTTCTTGAGAAGGAATTTTTCGCGAAAAGTTAAGTGGGAGGACAATAGAACTTTGATAAGGTTGTTGAACCTTACCTATATGTGCTAAGTAGCGCATCGCCGGAAAGTGTCCCGGTGGCGGCCACAATGCTCATGGCTCACGTGATTACAAAGGGTGTGATCTCGGAGATTAGAGTTCCTATTGAACCGTGTGGGTCGGTAAGAATCAAATAGTGTGATTTGATAAGCAAGTCGTTATTGTTTTGACAATGATGAACCGACTACATGCAAAGGAGCGATGATGGGCCCTGACTCCATAAAATGACTAGAAGTCATAGAATCCGTGATAGTATCCATACACGAGAAATCAAGTTTCTGAACTTGGAAGACCCTCCGGAAAGGCGTGAAGCCTATCGGTCGTGTTTGGATCTATAAAGAAATAAGACATGGATGTTTAACATCTATGAAATAGTCGACATGTCGGAAATAAGTTTACGACAATGTTCAAGGAGTTGACTATGACAAGATTTGATCTTTCATAGTGATATTTAGTCTTGACGGATTAATGTAGCAACCACTACATATAATTTGATGTATGGTAGTTGAACAAACAAAACAATGTTCTTCTAATAGAATGGTTACCTAGGACATGTACAAGACACGGTCCGAAGGGTTTTGTTAATTCAAAGGGTGCTAAAAGGGCATGCAAACTTCAATAGTTGAAGTAAGCATAGCGGAGTCGGAATCTTCACCATGATGAAATTCTTAAAAGAGTTTAAATTCATCGTAGATGATGAAGATGCTTGCATTTGCATGAAATTAAGTGGGAGCGCTGAGACATATTTCTAATGCATTATGTAGAGGACATATTGTTGATTGGAGATGTTGTATCTTGTATTGACACAAGTTAAGAATTTCATTAAAATAAGATTTCGATGAAAGACTTGGGCAAACCCAGAATATTTGGCATCAGTATCTATATGGATAGATTAAGGCGCTAATATGGTTATGCCAGACATACATATATGAGATATTGAAAGGGTTCAATATGGAAACAACAAGAAAGGTTCTTGCTGTATGGAAAGAATTGTATCAAGATTCAAGTGTTTCAACACTTGGTGAGTAAAATCACATGAAGATTTTGATCGATTATACCATGATATGTATATATCCAAAATGTCCTATGCTCTAAATGTTATGAGCACATACCAGAATGATTCATAAGATGATCATTGGCCGATAGTAAAGATATTCTTATGAACTTTGGAAGAACTAAGAATATATCATGTATAAGTGACAAATAGTTAAAGGTAGTTCATTGTAAAGTGTTACATTGATACTATTTTTGTCACAAGATACAAATTAAATTTATCTCAATTTATACTATGGGTGGCACAATGTAATGGAAAGGATGTTCCATGATGGATTTGGATGAGTTCCAAAGTTGAGACATTGTGACGGATACTACAACAAAAGGCTAAGTATATAACTGCTATAGTAGCAGCAAAGGAGGGCATTTGTTTTAAGTAGTTTGTTATCAAACTAGGTGTGGTTCAAAGTGGGCTAATGCTATGAAGATATATTGTGTGACAATAATATCAACATATTTTAAGCCGAACGAACTAAAGGTCTCACCAAAGGACCAAATTTATAATGCCATCTCATTTGAGAATGAGTGATGCGTAGAGACGCAAAGACATGCAAATACACAAGGGCCTGAAACTGTCAGATCCGAAGATTATGTTAACCACTAGCAATCACGTATATGCAACACCAGAAAGCCATAAGTGTTCAATACGCAAAGTTTTTCAAACTAGATTATTGACTCTAGTACAAGTGGGAGACTGAAGGGAATATGCCCGAGAGGCAATAATAAAGTGGTTATTATCTTAATCCATATTTATGATAAATATTTATTTTGCATGCTATAATTGTATTGATCGGAAACGTCAATACATGTGTGTTTAATAAACAAAAAGGGTTCCTAGTTATGCCTCTCTTATAGACTAGCTTGTTGATTAACAAGATGATCAAGGTTTTGTGATCATGGACATTGGATGTTGTTAATAACAAGGTCACAACATTTGTGAAATGATGTGATGAACATTCATCCGAAGTATAGCATTACGATCAAGTCATAATGTTTATATTGCTATAACATCATACAAAGTAATCTTTATCCTTGGACCATGAGATCATGTTAATTGCTAACACCGGAAGAGTATCTTGATAACATCAAACGTCACACCGTAACAGGGTGACTATAAAGATGGGTCCAGTGCTACGAGTGTGTTATGTTGAGGCTCATGGATCAAGAGTGGAATTTATTAATCCCGATAATGGATAGATATACTCTGGGCCCTCTCGGTGATATCACATTGAGATAGCTTGCAAGCAAGTGATGTGATCACTAGAATGTTATATCACGGGAACGAGAAAAGAGTGCATGTCGGTAACGAGATCAAACTAGGTATTTGGATACCGATGATCGAATCTCGGATATGTATTATATCATGAGACAAAGGGATTAAATTACAAGCGTTAAAGGTTCTCACGATCACAGAAGTCATCATTGAATATGCAGGAGTCATTATGGATCTCCAGGTCCCGCTTCTGGCTATTGATCCGAGAGGAGTCTCAATCATGTCTTTATTATTCGCGAACCGTAGGGTGACACACTGAAAAGTTACCGGACACCATTTTGGAGCACATATGTTTCAGATGAAAAAATTGCAAAGCGCAGGAATTGTTTCGATAGAAACCGGAAATTGTTTCGGGTGAAATTGCAGAAAGTGGTTCTGCATGTGATATTGAAATATTGCAAGGGTTTATATGTGAATGTTTGTTAATTAAAGTAATTAACAAAATTCTGAATAAATTTAATAAAGAGTTTTACTAAATGAGAGAGCATTAAACTTGGAGAATTTTAATGCATTTGAAGTGGGGACTTTAAAAGGGAATGTGAAGAGGCATTTTAATGTGGAGGGGGTACCACCACATGAATGGGGGAGGTGAGGAGTCACCCCCATGCGCCGGCCATGGAGAGAGGGGCACCCCCTCCTCCTATAAAAGGCCACGCTCTCCCTCCTTCTTCCTCACACCTCCTCGTGAAGGATCTCTCTCCCCCTCTAGAATTATTCCCCCATGGTCTCGGATTAGCGAGATACATGTTCTCGGTGGCATTTCGTCTGGAAGGAGTTACTGCTTCCGCTGGATCACTGGAGCGAGGAGGTGGAGGTTGTCCGGTGGCTTGAACGTGTGTGCGAGTACGGATGCGCTGCTGAGTTGCGGCACTCGGACTTCCACACAATCTTGAGATCGGCAAGTGTACGACTACATCAACCGCGAGTTCCTACTCGTTAACAAAACTCGTTGTATTCGAGGGTAAGTTCTCGATGGATGTATGTCCACCCGTTGCTCTATACCTAGTAGATAGATCTTGACGTGTAGTTCTCATCGTAGGAATTTTTTTGTTTTCTATGCTGCGGACCCAACACCGGGGCCACCACCTCGGCTTACTTGAACTCGAGCCCGTGGCACGAGACAAAGCACACCGCGTTGCCGTCGAGGCAGAGGGGTCAAACCCTCAATTGATCTTGGGGGAGGGTAGAAGCGCCATAGCCACCTGGAGAGAACCTTTCTCCATCGCCAAGGGCATTTTTCCGACCAGACATGGAGGCAAGGTCAAACCAGGCCCGGGCATAGGCCCGACGGGACCTGAATCGGTCCCGTAAAGACCTCTCCACCACACTGCTGCAAGGTTTCCGCTACCGCCACCAGCCCTGCTCGCGAGCATCTCAGCACCACCACTGGAGGCCACACCCGGTCCCAAGCAAGGCCAGATCTGGACCGCCTGCCCTGGACGCCTCCAACGCAAGACCACCCCCTGTCTTTAAGTCACGAGGTTGTTGAGGCGGGTGTGTTGGCACCTAACTCTAAGGCTCTTTTTTTCCAAAGAGCTTTGTGACTTGTTAGTTTAGATGCAGTTAGCTCCGCATGGCAAGCAGATTACTTGTGTCTTAGCGGGGAGACTTTAAAGGGTATAACCAGAAAGGTGGAGAAGTCTCTCAGTAGCAAAAAAAACGTAGAAAGGTGTCACAAGAAAAGCTTTCACAACTTGCTAGATGGACCCAATTCAGGTTGTCATGTCCGTTCAGTGGTGTCTTCTTTGGGGCTTGGTGATCCAAGTGTTCGGAAGTTCTTGGTTGAAATAGTGAAAGCGCATTTCCCTTCTAAGTGTACTTTGGTGTTCGATAAAAAATTTAGGATGTCTACCATTTTCTTGAGTTATCTAGGTTTGATCTTAGGCAAGCAAAACTTTTGGTGGATCCTCGATGTCGTGAAGAAAAAAGAGCAGGAAGCCGACGTTTTTTGTTTCCATTTGTAGCTAGTTTTCTGTACTATGAAGAGGGGATTCACGGAGGAATATTGAGATGGAATTGACCGGTTAAAATCCTTTTCCTACCATTTTTTCATCCCACTCGACTCCCCTTAAAAATCTAGACCAATGGAAACTTTGGTGAAAACTCCGCATGATAGAAGTGGTCTGACGGTGTTAGCCGCTTCTACCAGCCGGAGTGGTTCGGGGCTGGGCGGAAGATCGACTGTTGGTCTTAGGTCCCTCCTCGGGCTTTGGCCTCAAAGTAGTCCGACAGGCCAGTATGAAAGCTCGGGGTGGTCTGGCTAGGCCGGCCCATCGGAGTGGTTCAACTCTATCGGCCGGTCCGCACATGCAAGTTTTTCCCCAACACCTCCAAACATTCATATTCAATTCCCCTCATATAAAAGGCCCCCTCCACCTACCTTAGGAGACGTCTATTGAAGTTCCTCTCTCTGTCATTACTCCAGTGCCCTAGAGCTTCAATAACTCCTTCCCTAGCCCACCAAACTTCTTGATTCCTTGGGGATTGGAGGAGGAATCCTAGATCTACATCTTCACTAAATCGATTTGATTGCACTACCCTATTTGCTTGTGAATCTTGTTAATCTTGGGCTCTTGCAACTCTAGAAGGAAGTTGGTGTCCTTGAATCTCGGACTTAGTATTGTACAGCTTTGTGGTCATGTTGGGAGCCTCCAAGTTGTTGTGGAGCTTATCCCAAACTTGTTGTAAAGGTTTCGACCACCACCTTCAAGGCCACCACATAATGGATCGTCAGCCTGCTTTGGTATTATGCTCACAGGAGAATATGGTGATGCCTTTATGACCCACACCCTTCCAATGTTTTTTTATAAAGGGCACTTTTATTACTTAAAGAGTTTTAAGTATTACATCCGGGCTCTGCATAACTATTAGAGAATCTCAACTCGCCCCCCATACGACGTCCGGCGTGGCCCGATTTTGGGCCGTATGGGGGGCCAGATTGGTTCACGAATTGGGGGGGACGCTGGATCCTAGCTGTGCTCCCATACAAAAAATTCAAATATTTGAAAATTCATGAAAATACGAAAATACTCTCGATTTCATAGAAGTTCAAACATGTTTGTACAAAAATAAAAAACTAATCTAGTGGCGACCCCGACCACGCCCGCCCAGTATAAGGCGACGGTACATCGCCACCACGTAGTCGTCATCATTGTCGTCGCTGGGCTCCTGCTTCATCGGCGGCATGGTGTTGCAGCCCTGGCCTGGATCACCACCACCGTCGCTCCAGCCCGAGCAACTGGTCCCGTTGTCGTCGCCCTCTAGGTTGATGAACAGGCCAAGGCAGCGCTCGCGCTCGGTCTGCTCGCGCCGGTACTCTGCCAGGAACCAAGTCTCAGCGAATGCGTCCGTCATTTGTGGCACAGCCTCAAAGGAGACGTCCTCGGCGACGCGCTAGCCCGGGAACTCCTCCGGGTCCTCCTCAATCTTCAGCTGGAGGGCAGCTGCCTTGTACTCCGACGACGGCATCCACTCCTTCACCTAGCGTTGGGGCCTAGTGAGGCGCAGGCGACCACGAGGAGGGGATGGTGCATGGGGCCCCTGATGGCGATGGCGCCAGAGCACCTGTGCACCTGCTGTGATGGCGGGGTATCCTCGTACTCTTCCTTCACCACGACGAGGAGCATGGAGAAGCGGAACAACATGGAGTATGGGGAGTAGCAGGCTAACAGCGACGAAGACCTCGACAAGGAAGACGTCAAGGAAGAGTAGGCGGCGTGTGGGCGCGGAGCCCAGTGCTAGTCTGGGTAGTGTGGCCACTCCTACGGAGGCATCGTCAGCGGTGGGTTGTAGCCGACGGTGATTTAGTCTAGGACCCAAGTGAGTGTCTTGCCTGGGGGTGCTCCACCACTGAATCAGCCCTTCGAGTTGTTGTCCTCCGATTGGGGGGGTCGTCGCCATCGTAGTCTTCGAGGAGGGCCTGACGCTAGTCCACAAAGAACATGTCCCACGCCTCGATGTTGTCTAGATCCCGGACGGGATCATTCCACTCCTCCGATGTGAGGGCGTCCCAGTAGTACTGATAGATCTCCGCCGAGCGCGTCTGGACATGGGGGACCAGCAGGACGGGTAGGCCATCAGGCGCTGAGGAACCACTAGCTAGGGAAATGCATGTCTGGCGGCATTGGGTAGCCCACCTCCCAAAGCGTCCATGCCTCGTGGACATGCAATGAGCGCCGCTCGAAACCGTTCACGGCTGCGCCATCTCTGGGGGACCTCTCCATGGCCGGTGGGCGGGTGTTTGGGAAAGACGGAAGATGAGGTTGCGATGATGGAATGCATCAAAGGAGTGGGAGAGAAGGGTTTTAACACCCATGCGAGGGAGAAGACCATTGAAGGAGTGGCAGATAGGTCACATCGGCCGCTCGCCTACATAAGGCCGATCGGCGGGCAGCAGCGCCATTACCGAGGCACGACAGACGAGGAGGAAGATAGATCGAACGCGTCGGCCGCTGACGCTGACAGGGGTGGCCCGTGACGACCAGCCGTTTCACATGCCTTATTCTCTGGTCCTTCCTGCCAGAAACACGACATCCGGAGCCCCCGCTAGCCTCCCATGGATTGGATTCGGCCTGGTGGCGCCGGATAACAAAACGGGCCGCGCCGACGCCAAATAAAATTTAGGGGGGGTGGGGGTGGGCTGGGTGTGAATTTGGCCGCCGATACCCCAGATAGCCCTTTAGGGGGCTTTAGGGCCCCCCGAGTGGATATACTCTTATGCGCATAGCCAATCCACATTCATAGTCGCCTACAAAAATAAAACAGACGAATTACATATCATAACAGAAAATTTCAAAATGCCTAAGGATGTGGAGGGCCAATCCTGTGCTGCCCATGATGGGTAAAGAAATCCCTTGTTGTATTCTCCAGTCGTGTACAGACATCCGTAAAGAGGTCATGTATACACCCCTCCAATGTAGAACTCGTACTTTCCTTTAAAAGTAAGGAGCTATGGAAATACATCTCAAAGTCTACATTGCGGTACCTCGGTCCTGGCCTTTATTTTGTGTTCTTTACTTGCTTGATTTTATCTTGCCATATAGGATTGCCCATTCTAGTTATATATCTAGACAATCTATATTCTTGGCAAGCCTAAATTAAAAAATAAGTTCAAAATTGTTAGTCGTCTATGCATCCCCGTTTAGTCAACCGTACCGATCATTTTAAATACGGTTTTGCTAATTCTCAGACGCCTGAGAATTAGTTAAGTCTCAGTTACCTATTTAACCTTTAGATTCATATGCTTTGTGATTCGTGCAAACCGGATAAATCTCCTCGCGTGAGGTATCCGTTGAGCGTGTACCTGTTTCTGTGTGCTGTTCCGACGCGCGCCTGTGGCTTGTGCTGTTTTTGCGGGCTTCTTTTCACGTGGGCTGTTTCGTGGGCTGTTTTCCGCTGGCTGTTTTTGTTTTACTCGACTGATTTTTCTTTTCTTGATCAAAGACACGCGACGAGAGCACGAGAGGCTTCGATCGGGGCTGTTCTGTGAACTTACGTTGGTTTTTCTTTTTTCTGTTTTTTCTAAACCAATTTTTATATGTTGTTTCTGAATTGGTTTTATATGGTCGTTTTATGTGGTCGCCCGAGTGTCTGTATTTTTCGTGTCTATACTTGTTTTATGTGGTTGTTTTATTATGGTTAGCGATTATTATTATTATTATTTTTGTTTTCTTTTTTGTTTTTTTAACGGCAACATAATTATGCTAGACTGCTAGGGAACATTTATTTGGTTTTCTTAATGCTTTCTTAAATAGAGTGACAGTGAGATTGGCTTCATGTGTCTGAACCCCGTTGAAGACCATTTTTTGCAACT
Organism: Avena sativa; assembly: GCA_916181665.1. Lineage (NCBI taxonomy): Eukaryota > Viridiplantae > Streptophyta > Magnoliopsida > Poales > Poaceae > Avena > Avena sativa. Next base: position 428,865,455 of record OV702290.1, read on the forward strand.
TGCTTACCTATTGAAGGCCAGTTGCAATTTTCTTGAAATCGAGTCTCCATCGAGGACAATTTGCAATTTGATTGTAACTGAATCCCGTCGAAAGCCATTTTTTGCAAGTTGCTTACCTATCGAACACCAGTTGCAACTTACTTGTAACTGAACCCATTCGAGTTGCGAGTTACAACTTAATTCCCACTAGGGCCCTCTAGAGGGGTTAGTTATACCTTCCTTGTAACTGAGCCCCCGTTGAGACCCAGTTGCAACTTGATTGCAACTTGGGCGCCATCGAGGGGCCAGTTGCATCTTGCTTGTAACTGAGCCCCCGTTTGAAGGCCAGTCGTAAGTTGATTGCAACTTGGACGTCGTCGAGGGGGCCAGTTGCAACTTATTTGTAACTGAACCCTGGTCAACCCAGTTTCAACTTGATTGCAACTGGTCGCCCCATTGAGGGGCCAGTTGCACCTTACTTGTAACTGTACACCGTCGAAGGGTATTTTTTGCAACTTGCACACCCGTCGAGAGTCAGTTGCAACTTGCATATAATTGGGGCCCCGTCGAGGGGCCAGTTGCAACTTGTTTGTAACTAGGGCCCCCGTCGAGTGCCAGTTGCAACTTGATTGCAACTTGGGCGCCGTCGAGGGGCCAGTTGCATCTTGCTTGTAACTAAGCCCCCTGTTTGAAGGTCATTTGCAACTTGCTTGTATCTAGGGTCCCCGTCGAGCCCAGTTGCAACTTGGGCGCCATTGAGGGGACACTTGCATCTTGCTTGTAACTGAGCCCCCGTTTGAAGGCCAGTTGCAAGTTGATTGCAACTTGGGTGCCGTCGAGGGGCCTGTTGCAACTTGCTTCTAATTGAACCCTCATCGACCCCAGTTGCAACTTGATTGCAACTGGTCGCACCATTGAGGGACCATTTGCAACTTACTTGTAAATGTACCATGTCGAAGGGTATTTTTTGCAACTTGCATGCAATTGGGGCCCCGTCGAGGGGCCAGTTGCAACTTGTTTGTAACAAGGGTCCCCATCGAGTGCCAGTTGCAACTTGATTGCAACTTGGGCGCCGTCGAGGGGCCAGTTGCATCTTGCTTGAAACTGAGCCCCTGTTTGAAGGCCAGTTGCAACTTGCTTGTATCTAGGGTCCCCGTCGAGCCCTAGTTGCAACTTGATTGCAACTTGGGCACCGTCGTTGCATATTGCTTGTAACTAAGCCCCTGTTTGAAGGACAGTTGCAAGTTGATTGCAACTTGGGCGCCGTCGAGGGGGCAGTTACAACTTGCTTGTAACTAAACCCTTGTCGACCCTAGTTGCAACTTGATTGCAACTGGTCGCCCCATTGAGGGACCAGTTGCAACTTCCTTGTAACTGTACCACGTCGAATGGTTTTTTCTACAACTTGCTCACCTATCGAGGGTCAGTTGCAACTTGCATGCAATTGGGGCCCCGTCGAGGGGCCAGTTGCAACTTGTTTGTAACTGGGGTCCACGTCGAGTGCTAGTTGCAACTTGATTCCAACTTGGGCGTCATCGAGAGGCTAGTTGCATCTTGCTTGTAACTAAGCCCCCGTTTGAAGGCTAGACGCAACTTGCTTGTATCTAGGGTCCCCGTCAAGACCAGTTGCAACTTGATTGCAACTTGGGCGCCGTCGAGGGGACAGTTGCATCTTACTTGTAACTAAGCCCCCGTTTGAAGGCCAATGGAGTGTTGATTGGAACTTGGGTGCCATCGAGGGGTCCTATTGCAACTTGCTTGTAACTGAACACTCATCGACCCTAGTTGCAACTTGATTGCAACTAGTCGCCCCATTGAGGGGCCATTTGCAACTTACTTGTAAATTTATCGGGTCGAAGGGTATTTTTTGCAACTTACTCACCTGTCGAGGGTCAGTTGCAACTTGCATGTAATTAGGGCCCTATCGAGGGGCCAGTTGCAACTTGTTTGTAACTTTGGTCCCCATGGAGTGCCAGTTGCAACTTGATTGCAACTTGGGCGCCGTCGAGGGGCCAGTTGCATATTGCTTGTAACTTAGCCCCCGTTTGAAGGCCAGTTGCAACTTGCTTGTATCTAGGGTCCCCGTCAAGCCCAGTTGCAACTTGGGTGTCGTCGAGGGGCCAGTTGCATCTTGCTTGTAACTGAGCCCCCGTTTGAAGGCCAGTTGCAAGTTGATTGCAACTTGGGCGTCGTTGAGGGGGCCAGTTGCAACTTGCTTGTAATTGAACCCTCGTCGACCCTAGTTGCAACTTGATTGCAACTGGTCGCCCCATTGAGGGGCCAGTTGCAACTTTCTTGTAACTGTACCCCGTCGAAGGGTATTTTCTGCAACTTGCTCACCTGTCGAGAGTTAGTTGCAACTTGCATGCAATTGGGGACCCGTCGAGGGGCCAGTTGCAACTTGTCTGTGAGCTGGCAGATCTCGTCGCGGCGTGCGTTTTGTGTGGGCTGCTTTCTGTGGGCTGTTCTGTGGGGCTGACGTTGTTTTTTACCTCTGTTTTGTGAGCTATTCTCTGGGCTGATGGGTTCACTGTCACTTGTGGTAGTGTGCGTGGCACTGCACTGTTGCCATGTCGGGTGAGGCATATATAGATACATTATCGTACTACTACATCACTCTCAGATGATAGGACTGCTCGTCACACGATTGGTCGAAGCTTGATTGGACCCCCATTGAGGGGCCAATTGCAACTTGCTTGAAACTGAGACCCCGTCTAGGGGAAAGTTGCAACTTGATTGCAACTATGCCCCCATCGAATGGGGCCAATTACAACTTGATTGCAACTAGGCCCCCGTTGAATGAGGCCAATTACAACTTGATTGCAACTGGACCCGTTGAGGGGCCAATTGCAACTTGATTGCAACTAGGCCCCTATCGGTCGAGGGGCTAGTTGCAACTAGCTTGTAGCTAAGCCCCCGTTGAGGGGCCAGTTGCAGCTAGCTTGTAACTGAGCCCCCGTCGAGGGGCCAGTTGCAACTTGATTGCAACCGGGAGACCCTGTCGGTGGGCTAATTAAACTTGCTTGTAACTGAGCTCCCGCTGGGGCCTAGTTGCAACTTGCTTGTAACTAGGGCACCGCTGAGGGGGGCGGTTGCAACTTGATTGGATTCAGGGGACCTGTCGGCGGGCCAATTGCACTTGATTGTAAATGAGCTTCCGATGGGCCCAGTTGGAACTTGCTTGTGACTGAGCTCTCGTCGGGGCCCAGTTGCAACTTGCTTGTAACTAGGGCCTTGCTGAGGGGCTAGTTGCAACTTGCTTATGTGCTAGGGGAAGACGAGCAAGTTGTGAGCCTCCATTGCAACTACATTGTAAATGAGCCTATGTGCAACTTCATTATAACTAAGCCTCCAAGTCAATTGCAACTTGCTTGTAACTGAGTCTATGTGGAAATTGAGGTTGTGTTGAACCAAGTCACTCACAACTAGCTTACAACTCAGTCGCGACTGAGCCAGTTGCAACTCGCTTGCAACCGAGTCTCGATCAGAGTGCAATTAAGCCTTTTTGTAACTTGATTCGTTACAATTGAAGCCCATTTATTGTATTGAACCAACCCAGTCACAACTTGGATGCAGCCGAACCTCGACCACGACCATTTTTTGAAACTTAATTTAACCCTGTTTGCAACTTCCTTGCAACCCAAGCCATTTTTTATTTGTATATTTTTGCAGTTAGGCCAACGCATCCACAACTAGGATGCAACTGATCCGTGCCGATACTATTTTTTCACAACTTAATTTTGTATTTAACCCTGTTGCAACCGATCTAAAAAAATTATACTTTTGCAATTTAAACCAAGTCAGTCGTCTAATTATTGATCAGTTGTTCAATAAGTAAGCAAAGAGACATATTTATGATTGTTATTATTGATCGATTGTTTAGTAAGTTAGCTAAAAAAAAGTTGATCAGTCGAAAAACAAAGGCCCATGGACCATGCAAAGGGGTACGTAACTTGCATACTACAGAGTTCACCTCTCGGCAAGACACGATCGAGTTCAGCAAAAAAAAGAAACAATCGCTGCAGACAAAGCAACGACCGGGAAAAAGAAAAAAGATTGCTCACGCATCGACTGAGAACTCGTTAGTTGGAAAAACAAAAAAGATTGCTCACGTATCGACTGAGAACTCGTTAGTTCTCAGTCGCCTGAGCTGTGTGGCCTAATGTAACACCCTCGAATCGGCCCTATGCAAGCTTTAGCGCTTCCCGCCAAAACCCGTATAGAAACGATTCAAAGACGCCCACCAGGCACTTTCGTGCGGGTGGAAAACGAAGTAATAACATTACACAACAGTCCTCGATGGGACCCACAGAACATATATATATACACCACTGACTCAATGGGTCAAGAATACATATATAATATACAAAGATCCAAATCACCTTGAAAACGATAGAGCGTCCGACTACGGACAAGATGCAAATGGGGCTAAGAGCCCTGACGAATAACCAATGGCGTCCATAACCCTGCCCAGGCCAAGCCGGAAGGGTAACCCTGCTAACGACGTCGAAACCTGCTAAAACAAAGGGGTGCCGACAAAGGGCAAAGGAAAAAGAGGAGCGTCAGTACTGAGGCCAGTACATGGCGAGGCTAGAATTCGGCGGCTCTCGCCTACATAGGTATGGTGGACTGAAGCGGCAGCACAACATGCACTTAACAATCTATAGAAACTCCATTCAACTGTCGGCTATTAGAGGGGGATAAGAAAGACCTATTCGAAACCACCTGATACTAACACCAAACATACCCATCCTGGTATTCCCCCTCGAGACCAAACGAGGAATTCAAGCCGAGGAAAACTCACACGGTTGGCAGGTTTATTTAATCTTTCCATGGAAGTTATCCAACTTACTAGTCATCTCAGATGTAAGTCAAATTATAACAGTAAACTTTAGTTATTGTTGTCTATGATCGAGAAACTGTGCTCCAAGTCGTCCATAACCGCGGACACGGCTTTTCGAAAAGATTTAACCCTGCAGGGGTGCACCAAAGTATCCACACGCACTTCGACCCTTTTTGCCAGATCAGTTAACATACACCCATCGGTATGTCGGCGGGGCCTAAGTCATGACGTTTCCCAGACCCAAAGCAAGTACATGGGGGCCACCCCACTAAGCTACCCGCAACAAAGTTGGCCGGCTCCGGAACGGACCTAGGGTTTGCGTCAATGGCTGTAAACGACTGGGAACCCGAAAGTGTGACTGGGCTTGTCGATACCGCGAAAACACTCTGCAATCCTAAATAGTACAGGTGCTCCACGCACAATCTTAAATAAAGCGGTAAAGCATGACATAGGTACAGGATAGTAATAAACCCCAAACTACTTGTGGCCCCGGTACAGTACTTTGAAATCAGGTAGTAAGCCGATGGGGGTGCCCACACACCCCACCTGTGGTTAGCGCGCTCGATCTCAGAACAGGTGTCAAGAACTCGGGTCCTAGGGGACACTAGTGAGCGGTTAAGAACCAAATATTGTCTATTACCCATCGGTGCCTCTGCATTAAACTACTATCAACATTAATTAATAAGCTGTAATTAGAAACATGATCAACACCACCATTAAACATTTGCCAACCGCCCAACAACTGTGGAACATCGACGACGCGAGGCAACACCTGAGCAAGAAACTACGACTCGCAGGGCCAGCTGTCTAACAAGCAACAGGCAATAGGAGGTGTCCAAGGCAATATAAGGGTTGCAAGTATTATATCTGGTGCGGAACTCTAAAGCATCGCGACACGGATAGCAATAGATCAACAAGAGGAAATAAAGACTATAAATGCAAAATAGGTAGAAGGGGGGAGATGCTCGCCTGGAAAACACTGCCGAAGGTTCATAGCCGGAGAACTTGTCGATACTCGCATCAACTCATCGGCCTAATCCGCGAAGAAGCAAACACTAGAAGGAACACCAGATGCAATATTTAATACTACGGCAGAAGATCCGGCATGCTTATGATATGATGCATGGCATGGCACAGATGCGAAGCAATTAGGCAATATTAAGCGGAACCGGGGTCCCGATAATTAATTAGAAGGTTCAAGTTATTTAGGTACCCTGCAATTTAAATGTTGTCTTAACAAGGCAAAATATGGCATCGGTTCTCTACACAATTTTAAATGGAGGCGGTATAAGACTAGAAAAGCCCGTATTTAGTCTCCATATTTAATCATAAGGTGAATCAGCATAATGCCCCCAACCCACAAACAGGTATGCATGCATGAACAATTTATTATGCGACAGTTGATAATGTCATATTATAAAAGTAGGGTCTCAGGGGCACACATCTGGGTTCAGAAGATCTTGGGTTCCGGGGGCTCGGGGTGCGACAGGGTCCAGGGTTCGACGGGGACGAGGTTCGACGGGATCGGTCTCGGCCAACGGAAGTAGATCTTGTCGCATCTAGGAAGAAGGACTTGGTTTGGCATCAGGGGGCGCGTCGGATTCGCCCTGGTCGGTGTCGATCTTGTCGTCAATGGCGAACTTGAGTGGATCGGGTATCGGGGTCTTCGGATCCGTGAAGTATATCTTCTCGCACGGTGTTCGGGAAGACGAACTTGGCGTATTCGCGTCGGCGATCTTGGCATTCGGGTTCTCGACGTCGCATCCGGGAAGAAGGTCTTGTTGCATCCGGGGTCGTCGGGTCATGTCGTCGGTCTTGTCGTTTCACGGCGGAGATCTTGGCGTCCCGGGTCTCGGTGTCTTCGGGTCCAAGAGAAAGAACTTGGCGTATCCGTGTCGACGACCTTGGCGTTCAGGGAGGAGTTCTCGGTGTTCCGTGTGGAAGGCCTCGAGGGTTTGGTGACGGAGATCTTGACGGGTCCGAGAGGAAGAACTTGGGTCGGCATCGGATCAGTCTTGTGGATCGAGTAGAAGATCTTGGCGTGCCGTGAAATCTTTGGGTCTCGGCCATCGGGTACGGTTGTTCTTGGCATCTACGAGGTAGGTCTTGTCGGTTTCACCTCAAAGACCTTGGGGTGGTCCTTGAACAACTTCTCGCGTCAGGCGATCTTGTCCGACAAGAGATCTAGCAATCAACCAAACCTCCAGTGCACACAACAAAGCTCGGATCATCGAGCAACACCAAACTGCAGGGGGCATGCACAAACGAGCCAACCTGGCAGGAGCAACACCCACGAAGGCCACAAAGGGAAAGAGACCGCCGGCAACAAATACTGCAGACACGGCCGAGCCTGGCAGCATGGTCGAGGGAGCGCCCGTCGCTGCAGGGGAAAACGACGGCAGGGGATCTGGGGATGTCGACGGCGGATGGCAACGGGGCTGCACAGCGAGGTCGCGCGACGCGCAGGCGGAGCCCGTCGGTGCAGGCGGGGTAGCTGGCGGCCGGCGTGATGAGGTGGCCCCGGGAAGGGCCCGGGCGGTCGGTGCGGCGTCGCCAGCGAGGGACCGGCTCGGCAGGTCATCAGGGAGGGAGACGAAGAGATGTGACAGCGGGGAGAGAGGGAGGCCGACGGCGGCGCTGGAGCTTGGCGGTGAAGAACCGGGCCGACGCGGTGCGGAAGGGACGCCAGCGGCGGCGTCTCCGGTGGAGGAAGAAGAGGCGGCCGCGGACGCCTGGGAGGCTGCAGGAAGCGGGGGTGAACCGCGGCGGCGGCGGCCTCGACGGGGAGGAGGGGAACGGGGCCCGGGTCAGCGACGAGGAGGCGCGGGGTCGACGACGCTGACGCGGGGCGGTGGCGCGCTGCTGGCGGCGAGGTCGGGTCGAGGGCCTCCCGTGGCGGCGGTTGGTGGTCGATGGGAACGAGGAGGGACGCGGTCGCGTGGGCGCGAAGCAGCGGTAGGTGGGCCAGGCGCGCGGGGATGCGCGCAGGTGGGCGCGGTCTGCGCGAGGAGGCACGGGGTGGGGCCCAGGGTAGGTGGGGCGAGCGGGAAAAGGGAAAAGCGGCTGGCGGAGGTGCGGAAAAAGAGGGAGAGAGAGGCGGGTCTGTCCACTCCAGGAGGGTGGGGCCCGCGCGGTTGACTGTGGGGTGAGGGCAGGTGGGGTTGGTCGGCTGGGTGAGGTGGAGGGAAAAAGGAGTGGTTGGTGAGGTGTCGGGCAGCGATTGGGCGGGGTGAGGTGGCTGTGGATGGGTAGATTAGAATTAGGTAGGAAAAGATTTGGGGTAGCTCTGGTTTAGATAGGATTTTATCTGGAGGTTGCCGGCTGGGCTTTCGGGCCTGGCAGGCTGCCTCCCAAAAATAAATTAAATATTTTATTATTTAAAACGGGACTTTTGCAAACCGTTGGTAGACGAAACAAAATATTCCGGAGACCCGGGTTTTAATTTGAAATCAAGACGGGGCGTTTAGAAAACAAATACAGGCTTTTCGAAAATAGTTTTATGCAAACAAATGCAAGATGACATGACGATGCTCAAATGCAATGTGGCATGATGACATGAGCATGCGGTCATGATGATGCAATGCACAAAAACAACGTGATTTTCTAGTAGTGGTTTTTGCGGGATGCCACAATTCGACACCACTAACAATGGATCTCGCCCTCGAGATCCGCCTCATGGTACCGGGAAGAAGGTCGGCGATCTGAATCTTTTCGCTTCGTGTAGATCCTCGCGACACCACTAACAAGATGTCGTTGTCCCTTATCTTCGAGAGATCACTCCGGATAAACAAAGGAGGAAGGTAAAGGTATCAACAAATAAAGCCACCTATAACTTCAATAGAAAAAGAACCGATGCATTCTCATCCACTACAATGTACGAGAGCAAATAGATTGAGTAGTCGGCATGGGGGCCAATCCATCACGCACCCAAACTATTACTCCGCACAATCAGTAGAAAAGCGTGCAACCATTCTCAGAATCAGACTGAAGATCTCGACAATCGAGGTTCGGAACAAAGGAGTGATGCAGACTCTTCATTGGATCTGGCGTAGATGATGTCGTCGTGTCGGAAAACACCAGAAGGCACAAACAAGGAACAAAGAATGGTACCACAGATAAAGGATCACTCGGATAGCATGAAGACCCGATGTAGAAGCACCGTTACCAAAGGAGGAAGCGAAACCCTGAAGGTACGACGGAAACCCAACCACGAGAATTCCTGGACTTGAAGAAAGGTAAGAGAGCAGATTCAAAACACGCCGAGGTGAGAGGAGAGCAGCAGAGGGTAAGGAGTAAAACAGACCTAATCAGATCTATCCAACCGATTTTGCAAAAATAGTCTTGACACTCTACTTCGGCTGTTAGCTAGGTTATCCTACAGGCTGGACTTGTGGGGTATCGCAACTGCTGAGCTCTGATACCACTCTGTAACACCCTCAAATTGGCCCTATGCAAGCTTTAGCGCTTCCCGCCAAAACCCGCATAGAAACGATTCAAGGACGCCCACCAGGCACTTTCGTGCGGGTGGAAAACGAAGTAATAACATTACACAACAGTCCTCGATGGGACCCACTGAACAGATATATATACAACAGTGACTCAATGAGTCAAGAATACAGATATAATATACAAAGATCCAAATCACCTTGAAAACGATAGAGCGTCCGACTACGGACAAGATGCAAATGGGGCTAAGAGCCCTGACGAATAACCAATGGCGTCCATAACCCTGCCCAGGCCAAGCCGGAAGGGTAACCCTGCTAACGACATCGAAACCTGCTAAAACAAAGGGGTGCCGACAAAGGGCAAAGGAAAAAGAGGAGCGTCAGTACTGAGGCCAGTACATGGCGAGGCTAGAATTCGGCGGCTCTCGCCTACATAGGTATGGTGGACTGAAGCGGCAGCGCAGCATGCACTTAACAATCTATAGAAACTCGATTCAACTGTCGGCTATTAGAGGGGGATAAGAAAGACCTATTCGAAACCACCTGATACTAACACCAAACATACCCATCCTGGTATTCCCCCTCGATACCAAACGAGGAAGTCAAGCCGAGGAATACTCACACGGTTGGCAGGTTTATTTAATCTTTCCATGGCAGTTATCCAACTTACTAGTCATCTCAGATGTAAGTCAAATTATAACAGTAAACTTTAGTTATTGTTGTCTATGATCGAGAAACTATGCTCCAAGTCGTCCATAACCGCGGACACGGCTTTTTGAAAAGATTTAACCCTGCAGGGGTGCACCAAAGTATCCACACGCACTTCGACCCTTTTTGCCAGATCAGTTAACATACACCCATCGGTATGTCGGCGGGGCCTAAGTCATGACGTTTCCTAGACCTAAAGCAAGTACATGGGGGCCACCCCACTAAGCTACCCACAACGAAGTTGGCTGGCTCCGGAACAGACCCAGGGTTTGCGTCAATGGCTGTAAACGACTGGGAACCCGAAAGTGTGACTGGGCTTGTCGATACCGCGAAAACACTCTGCAATCCTAAACAATACAGGTGCTCCACGCACAATCTTAAATAAAGCGGTAAAGCATGGCATAGGTACAGGATAGTAATAAACCCCAAACTACTTGTGGCCCCCGGTACAGTACTTTGAAATCAGGTAGTAAGCCGATGGGGGTGCCCACACACCCCACCTGTGGTTAGCGCGCTCGATCTCGGAACAGGTGTCAAGAACTCGGGTCCTAGGGGACACTAGTAAGTGGTTAAGAACCAAATATTGTCTATTACCCACTGGTGCCTCTGCATTAAACTACTATCAACATTAATTAATAAGCTGTAATTAGAAACATGATCAACACCACCATTAAACATTTGCCAACCGCCTAACAACTGTGGAACATCAACGACGCGAGGCAACACCTGAGCAAGCAACTACGACTCACAGGGCCAGCTGTCTAACAAGCAACAGGCAATATGAGGTGTCCAAGGCAATATAAGGGCTACACGGATTATATCTGGTGCGGAACTCTAAAGCATCGCGACACGGATAGCAATAGATAAACAGGAGAAAATAAAGACTATAAATGCAAAATAGGTAGAAGGGGGGAGATGCTCACCTGGAAAACACTGCCAAAGGTTCATAGCCGGAGAACTTGTCGATACTCGCATCAACTCATCGGCCTAATCCGCGAAGAAGCAAACACTAGAAGGAACACCAGATGCAATATTTAATACTACGGCAGAAGATCCGGCATGCTTATGATATGATGCATGGCATGGAACATATGCGAAGCAATTAGGCAATATTAAGCAGAACCGGGGTCCCGATAATTAATTAGAAGGTTCAAGTTATTTAGGTACCCCGCAATTTAAATGTTGTCTTAACAAGGCAAAATATGGCATCGGTTCTCTACACAATTTTAAATGGAGGCGGTATAAGACTAGAAAAGCCCGTATTTAGTCTCCATATTTAATCATAAGGTGAATCGGCATAATGCCCCCAACCCACAAACAGGTATGCATGCATGAACAATTTATTATGCAACAGTTGATAATGTCATATTATAAAAGTAGGGGCTCAGGGGCACACATCTGGGTTCGGAAGATCTTGGGTTCCGAGGGCTCGGGGTGCGACAGGGTCTAGGGTTCGATGGGGACGAGGTTCGACGGGATCGGTCTCGGCCAACGGAAGTAGATCTTGTCGCATCCAGGAAGAAGGACTTGGTTTGGCGTCAGGGGGCGCGTCGGATTCGCCCTGGTCGGTGTCGATCTTGTCGTCGATGGCGAACTTGAGTGGATCGGGTACCGGGGTCTTCGGATCCGTGAAGTAGATCTTGTCGCACGGTGTCCGGGAAGACGAACTTGGCGTATTCGCGTCGGCGATCTTGGCGTTCGGGTTCTCGACGTCGCATCCGGGAAGAAGGTCTTGTTGCATCCGGGGACATCGGGTCATTTCGTCGGTCTTGTCGTTGCACGGCGGAGATCTTGGCGTCCCGGGTCTCGGTGTCTTCGGGTCCGAGAGGAAGAACTTGGCGTATCCGTGTCGACGACCTTGGCGTTCAGGGAGGAGTTCTCGGTGTTCCGTGTGGAAGGCCTCGAGGGTTCGGTGACGGAGATCTTGACGGGTCCGAGAGGAAGAACTTGGGTTAGCATCGGTTCGGTCTTGTGGATCGAGTAGAAGATCTTGGCGTGCCGTGAAATCTTCGGGTCTCGGCCATCGGGTACGGTTGTTCTTGGCATCTGCGAGGTAGGTCTTGTCGGTTTCACCTCGAAGACCTTGGGGTGGTCCTTGAACAACTTCTCGCGTCAGGCGATCTTGTCCGACAAGAGATCTGGCAATCAACCAAACCTCTAGTGCACACAACAAAGCTCGGATCATCGAGCAACACCAAACTGCAGGAGGCATGCACAAACAAGCCAACCTGGCAGGAGCAACAGACATGAAGGCCACAAAGGGAAAGAGACTTCCGGCAACAAATACTGCAGACACGGCCGAGCCTGGCAGCATGGTCGAGGGAGCGCCCGTCGCTGCAGGGGAAAACGACGGCAGGGGATCTGGGGAGGTCGACGACGGATGGCAACGGGGCTGCGCAGCGAGGTCGCGCGACGCGTAGGCGGAGCCCGTCGGTGGAGGCGGGGTAGCTGGCGGCCGGCGCGATGAGGTGGCCCCGGGAGGGCCCGGGCGGTCGGTGGGGCGTCGCCAGCGAGGGACCGGCTCGGCAGGTCATCGGGGAGGGGGACGAAGAGATGTGACAGCGGGGAGAGAGGGAGGCCGACGGCGGCGCTGGAGCTTGGCGGTGAAAAACCGAGCCGACGCGATGCGGAGGGGACGCCGGCGGCGGCGTCTCCGGTGGAGGAAGAAGAGGCGGCCACGGACGCCTGGGAGGCTGCAGGAAGCGGGGGTGAACCGCTGCGGCGGCGGCCTCGACAGGGAGGAGAGGAACAGGGCCCGGGTCGGCGACGAGGAGGCGCGGGGTCGACGACGCTGACGCGGGGCGGTGGTGCGCTGCTGGCGGCGAGGTCGGCTCGGGGGCCTCCCGTGGCGGCGGTTGGTGGCCGATGGGAACAAGGAGGGACGCGGTTGTGCGGGCGCGGAGCAGCGGCAGGTGGGCCAGGCGCGCGGGGATACGCGCAGGTGGGCGCGGTCGGCGCGGGGTGGGGCCTAGGGTAGGTGGGGCGAGCGGGAAAAGGGAAAAGCGGCTGGCGGAGGCGTGGAAAAAGAGGGAGAGAGAGGCGGGTCTATCCACTCCAGGAGGGTGGGGCCCGCGCGGTTGACTGTGGGGTGAGGGCAGGTGGGGTTGGTCGGCTGGGTGAGGTGGAGGGAAAAAGGAGGGGTTGGTGAGGTGTCGCGCAGCGATTGGGCGGGGTGAGGTGGCTGTGGATGGGTAGATTAGAATTAGGTAGGAAAAGATTTGGGGTAGCTCTGGTTTAGATAGGATTTTATCTGGAGGTGGCCGGCTGGTCTTTCGGCCTGGCGGGCTGCCTCTCAAAAATAAATTAAATATTTTATTATTTAAAACGGGACTTTTGCAAACCGTTGGTAGACGAAACAAAATATTCCGGAGACCCGGGTTTTAATTTGAAATCAAGACGGGGCGTTTAGAAAACAAAAACAGGCTTTTCGAAAATAGTTTTATGCAAACAAATGCAAGATGACATGACGGTGCTCAAATGCAATGTGGCATGATGACATGAGCATGCGGTCATGATGATGCAATGCACAAAAACAACGCGATTTTCTAGTAGTGGTTTTTGCGGGATGCCACATCTAATGAGTCAACAAGTCATCATATGGCCGTTTGATTTTTTCTTTAGCAAAAACAGGTTGTGTTTGATGGGATGGGATACGTATTTGAGTCCCTCTCAAATACATAGTGGATGGATGGGCCGGCCTTCTCCTCTCCGCTGCTACTGCGGCGGCGCGGCAAGCAGTATGGTGCAACACAACAGTCGGGTAGACTCATGACGCGTGCGTTGTCGATATTCAACTGCGATGGACCCTTCAGCATATTCATCTTCATCTCCAATTCTATCTTGTGTAACTACCTCGGTGAATTACGCTCCTAGTTACAAGCCTGGATGAGCAGAAATGGTTAAAATAGTACGGTGGGGCCCAAATGCCACTCACAGGTAGACCTTTCGGCCGTCCTAACCATTTCCAAACATCGGGACAAGAACGGGCGGCGTAATCGGCAGGCGAAGGGATCAACTACATACACAAATGAGTATGTATGCAAGCCACCATACAACAGTCCTCAGAGCCATTCCATCTAAAAGAAATAGAAATATTGCAACGCCATACGGCAAGATCCAAATATTCTAGGTAGATATAATAGTTTAGGATATCTCCTCATACATCAAACATCAGAGTATCAGGCGGAAGCGGAAAACAAGATCCGAGTACGGATAAGAAGCAAATCGGCATAAGATGCCCCATAAATAAACACATCCCGCCCATAGATCTCACGGATCCCCGTTCCCGGAATCTCTACACCGAATGATCGTTGCCAACATCGTTAGTCTCCTCCAACCAGTATCCATCTTGCGAGTTTACCTGTTCATCTGAATCAAACAATTTATCATGTGAGACCCTAGGGGTACTCAGCAAGTCTTTATGCCTCTAAAGGGGACACAACCTGGGGTGACGCAATTGCAGCAAAAGATAATACCTAACAATTCTATAGATATTCGCTAACCATCCGCCTAACCAAAGATAGACGGATGTCCGTGAATTAAATAACAACAGTTATAACGGTAACATTAACAGATCCATCCTCCTCCTCGTTTTCCGACGAGGAAGCGGACGAACAACCCCCCATCCGTTGGCAGTTTTATTATCCATTCCATGAGTGTTGCACTATTTACTAGTCAGGTACTTAGTCATATTAAAGCGGTACTTTAATTATACTTGTCTATGATCGAGAAACTGTGCTCCAAGTCGTCCATAACCGCGAACACGGCTTTAAAAAGATTTACCCTGCAGGGGTGCACAAATAGCAACACACACTCGATCAACCTCGGAAAAACCAAATCAAAACCCAACGAGGCAGTCACGACAAAGCGATCACAAGATTCAGAAATATTTCAGGGGGCCACCCCATTAAGCTACCCGCAACGAAGTTGGCCGGCTCCGAGACGGACTCAAGGTTTGCGTCAATGGCTGTAAACGACTGGGAACCCGAAAGTGTGACTGGGCTTGTCGATACCGCGAAAACACTCCGCTTACCTAAACAGTACAGGTGCATCCTCGCACAATCTTAAATAAAGCAGTAAAGCATGGCATAAGTACAGGATAGTAATAAAGCCCCAAACTACTTTGTGGCCCCAAGAAATAAGAGTGAATCAAGCTCTGGCTCAGAGGGGTTCATAAGCCTCCCGGATGTGGATAGCGCGAATATTCAAGGAACAGGAATCAAGTACTCGGGGTCCTACGGGACACAAGTGAGCATGAAAAACCAAATAGCAGATATTGCTCACCGGTGCCACTTTCATTAGTTCTCCCATTACTACTCAGTTTAAGTTGTTTAGGTACCTAGTTATCCACCAGACACTCACGTACCCTACACATGATGTTCTACGACTCGCATGGCTCAAACAACTCCTGTAGTAATGGCTCATGGGATGGAGGAACAAGCTTCGGTGGGGTTTAAAAGTAAAGGCTATGCAGTACTTGGGATTCAGATTAATGCAATCGCGACTCAATGATGCAAGAATAAGATAGAGGCAATAGGTACTATATGTATGCAAGCATGTGGTAGTGCTTGCCTGGCAGCTCAGTTGAAGCGAGAGAAGGATCTGGGTAGTGCTCCTGGGTTTCTTGATATATCCCCTGCTCAGCGTCTATTCGAAGAAGAACCAAACAAACTCGGGCCAACATAAATAAAGTGCACAAGCATATGAATAAAATGCGACAAGCAAACAATCATGCCATGATGAATGATGCACAATTTGCATGGCCATAAAGGAGCATGACATGGGTGAGGTGTGGAATACAAGAAATAACATTTTATTGAGCTTTGGTCACATTTTATACTCCAATAAGTTGCTGTATACTTTATATTTATATGATGCATGCTGCAATTCAGAACATGGAATGCATAAACAGAAATGTCTCGTCAAGCTGATCATTTTAGACATATCATTTGTCAAATTTGGAGTTATAAAACTAAAGTTATTAATTAATTAAGAAAGAGGGCATTTTATTGTAATTTTGATCAACTCGAAAATTAAAGTGTTCAAAATATATTTTGAATAGCATATTTGAATTCCTCATATTTTTATGATTTCAAAACATGTATTACATGTATTATTTGGATTAATATTTGAAAAGTTATTTTAAAACAGATTTGAAACATATTTAAACATTTAAGAAATTGTTTTGTTTTAAACAGAAAATCGTCAGGACATTTTATACCCAGACAGAACTAGCCTCAGCCACAGACATGTGGACCCACGCTGACTGGGCGAAGCAGCGCGACGGAAAAACGTTTTACACCGCGGGCTTAACCAGCCCCAGCCGCTGACAAGCGGGTCCGTGCTGCGGGTGGCCCCACGCGCCAGTGGACGAGAGAGCGGCGGGCACGTGGCGCGGATGGGGACGGCGGGTTGAGGCTCGGACTCTGCGGGTGCTTCCTTGCAAAACAACCACAGTGGCTGACAGGTGGGGTCGGAGGGGAGCGCGGGTTGACGAGATCAAAAAGGTGGGGGGGGGTTTCGCTAAACTGCCACGGCCACTGTGGATCTTCCCTGATCTCTGACGACGGGTCGGTGCACGATAGCGGCAGAGCACGGCGCGTGCAGACGGGGCTCGAACACGCGACCTGGGGCGTGCGCGCAGGCGGCGGTGACCACTGGGCTAGGCGGGGGTTGATGCAGGGTAAGCGCGGCACGGCTAGGTGTAACTTCCGCGGCGTGCAACGAGCAGACGCGCGTGCACGCCGACGCACAGAGGCCGCTCGACGAAAAGTTCGGCGAGCACAGGGAGCCACGGCGAGGACGGAGGTGTCAGGGAGGTAGAGGAGCTCACCGCGGTTCGGACGACGCAGGAGGATCGGGCTGGGAGACGACGGATCGGCGAAGAAGCAGAGGCCGGGCGGAGCTAGGGTTTCGGCGGGACGCGTCGGTGTGCAGCGAGGCTGGTCCTTCTCCTCCTCGCTGGCGCGGTCCAGGGTGAAGCAGGGGGTACCCCACGGTCTCCTCGAGCACCTCCACGACGTGCTCACCGGCTGGAGCGATGGGGTCGACGCGGTGCTGGCGGTGGCCGACGAGAGAGGGTGGCGTTGGTGGAGAGGAAGGAGAGGAGCGGCAGGGCTCTGGGCGGATCTGGGAGAGGCAGGGGCGTCGTGTGGATGAGGGCAAGCGAGAGAGAGGGAGGAGGTGGCGTGTGGGAGTGGGTAGGGATAAAGCAGCCTCGGGTACCTTTTCTCTCCTCCTCCCCGAGCACGTGGTCGAGCTGGGGCTCGACCTGGTTAGCCAGGTAGGGCAGGGAGAGGGCTGCAGGTGGGGTCGACGTGGTGGTGGGGCGGGCATGGCAGGTAGAGGGAAAGAGAGAGGGGAGGTGAGCTCGGGCTAGGGTAGATGGGGCTCGGGTAGATGTAGCTAGGGTTGGGCTCAGCTAGGGTTAGGAGGAGGGAAAGGTGGCTCGGGCTAGAGGGGCCCTCAAGGCAGGGAGAGAGAAGAGAGGAAGAGAGAGGGTGGGGCTCGGTTAGGAGCTAGGCTCGGGTAACTCGGGCTAGGGTAGATGGGGCTCGGGTTAGGTTTTGCTTAGGGTTAGAGAGAGGTGGTCTCGGTTTAGCTAGGTAGGGTGGATGGTGATAGAGGGGTAGGTGAAGAATAGAGATGGGCCTAGGATATAACCTCAAATGATCATGCATGGCATACACTAGAGGGGTGGATGAGGTAGAGGTGAAGAGAGAAAAGGAGGGAGGTTCCACTCAAAACAAAGAAAAACAAAGAAAAGAAAAGGTGTTGAGGATGGTTGCATGGCCCATGCATAAACATTAATGCTAGGTTTTATCTTGTGATAACAAAATAAATATCCATGGCATTTATACATATGCATTCCAAAAATATGGAATAAGCCAAGCTAAAAGAATTTAAAAGGATGCCCCATGTGGGGTAGATGGAGATGACCATATTTGAATAAAAATGGGACATGCTAGTGTGTATGTGCCACTAGGTATTTAGTAAGCCCAAAAATATCCCAACATGATAATAACCCCCAAAACAACCCATATGGAAACTAGAAAAGGGTTCCACTCACAAGGCATGCAAAGGTGGCCATGTGGCTCTCATAAACCAATAATGTGAAAACAACATGATGCTAAGATGAGAGCATGTGGGAAAAATAATTGGATCCATCCCAACCCACATGAGCTAGAGGTAAAACCCAATAAAGTGCAAAGCTCATATTTAGTTGGATGGTGGGATGATGGGGTGATGACAAGAAAGGTGGTGGAGTTAATAAAAGATATGCCCCCAACTCAACTTGGGCATTTAAACAATATATCAATAACCAAATACAATATCAAGAGGCAAATACAATTAACAATGCATATGAGAGAAGAACCAAAACAAAAGAGTTTTATATGATGCTCAAATGCAAGGTGGCATGATGACATGAGCATGATATATTTATGATGCAACAATTATATGTAGGAAGTAGCATATATATAGACTAGGCTAGTAGCATTGCAATTGTTAGACAATTGGGATGCTACATCTTGCTAGCTATGTAGCTAGATTTCTAGATTTCGTTCAGTCCATGAGTTGTACCACAAGTTGTATCAGCAAGATCAATCAGCTCATAATATCATCTATCTTAGTGTGTGTCCAGGATAAGTTCTCACGCTTGATCTCGACGACATAACTTGGCAAAGTATAGCCAAGCTAAAACCAACTTGTGTTTGATTCAGACCACTTCATCATCGCTATAATTGTATCCGTGTGAAGAAATAAATTCAAATAGCAACCATGCTAGGACGTGACACGTAAAATCCATACTACACAATAGATGTTGTGAATTCAGCTATATACTGTCAATTTATTTATTTCTACATCAATGTTAGAGCATAGAATATAAACAAAAGACAATTGTATTTCTGATTAGACTATAAACGCATATCGAATACGCGGCTATTACAGGTGAAAGAACCCGATGGAGATCAAAACGGTGCAAGCTTTTAACAACATATTTTAGTATTAGATAGAAAATGGTTGAAAGTTTGAACCATCGTACCACCTAAACCTTTGTTCCAAGTATCTAGGGTCCCCGTCAAGTCCAGTTGCAACTTGATTGCAACTTGGGCGCCGTCGAGGGGACAGTTACATCTTACTTGTAACTAAGCCCCCGTTTGAAGGCCAATGGAGTGTTGATTGCAACTTGGGTGCCATCGAGGGGGCGTATTGTAACTTGGTTGTAACTGAACACTCATCGACCCAAGTTGCAACTTGATTGCAACTAGTCGCCCCATTGAGGGGCAATTTGCAACTTACTTATAAATTTACCGGGTCGAAGGGTATTTTTTGCAACTTACTCACCTGTCGAGGGTCAGTTGCAACTTGCATGCAATTAGGGCCCTATCGAGGGGCCAGTTGCAACTTGTTTGTAACTTGGGTCCCCATGGAGTGCCAGCTGCAACTTGATTGCAACTTGGGCGCCGTCGAGGGGCCAGTTGCATATTGCTTGTAACTTAGCCCCCATTTGAAGGCCAGTTGCAACTTGCTTGTATCTAGGGTCCCCGTCAAGCCCAGTTGCAACTTCGGCATCGTCGAGGGGCCAGTTGCATCTTGCTTGTGACTGAGCCCCCGTTTGAAGGCTAGTTGCAAGTTGATTGCAACTTGGGCGCCATCGAGGGGGCCAGTTGCAACTTGCTTGTAATTGAACCCTCGCTGACCCCAGTTGCAACTTGATTGCAACCGGTTGCCCCATTGAGGGGCCAGTTGCAACTTACTTGTAACTGTACCCCGTCGAAGGGTATTTTCTGCAACTTGCTCACCTGTTGAGAGTTAGTTGCAACTTGCATGCAATTGGAGCCCCGTCGAGGGGCCAGTTGCAACTTGTTTGTGAGCTGGCAGATCTCGTCGCGGCGTGCGTTTTGTGTGGGCTGCTTTCTGTGGGTTGTTCTGTGGGGCTGACGTTGTTTTTTACCTCTATTGTGTGAGCTATTCTCTGGGCTAATGGGTTCACTGTCACTTGTGGTAGTGTACGTGGCACTGCACTGTTGCCATGTCGGGTGAGGCATATATAGATACATTATCGTACTACTACATCACTCTCAGATGATAGGACTGCTCGTCACACGATTGGTCGAAGCTTGATTGGACCCCCATCGAGGGGCCAATTGCAACTTGCTTGAAACTGAGGCCCCGTCTAGGGGGAAGTTGTAACTTGATTGGAACTATGCTCCCATCGAATGGGGCCAATTGCAACTTGATTGCAACTAGGCCCCCGTTGAATGGGGCCAATTACAACTTGATTGCAACTGGACCCGTTGAGGGGCCAATTGCAACTTGATTGCAACTAGGCCCCTGTCGGTCGAGGGGCTAGTTGCAACTAGCTTGTAGCTAAGCCCTCGTTGAGGGGCTAGTTGCAGCTAGCTTGTAACTGAGCCCCCGTCGAGGGGCCAGTTGTGATGGGTTCATAGCATGAAAAACAAAAAAATTCTACCACGAGAACGAACAAAACCTAGATCTAATCTAGATAAAAGCCAAGATCTAATCTATTAGACATGAGCAACGAGATAGATCTTGTACTAACCCTCGTAGAACCGAAAGCGTTACGAGATTAGATCTCGGGGTTGATGTAGTCGATCACTTGCCGATCTCAAGATCGTGTGAACGATCCTTCCGGCGCCGCGTTCCGGCAGCGCTTCCGCAGTTGGTCACACGTGCGGAGTCGAAGCATACCTTCCTCTCCCCGTTCCAGTGAGCAGCGGAGGTAGTAGATCTTCTCCACGGAATCCCAGCAGCACGACGGTGTGGTGGTGGTGGTGGAGGAGAGAATTCTGCAGGGCTTCGCCTAAGCCGGAGCAGAGCGAAGGTAGAGGAGAGAGGCGGCGGCTAGAGCTTGTTATGAGAGAGGGCTAGGAGGGGGCGCCCCCTCCCTTCTATTTAAAGGAGGGAGGCGCGCCATGGGAGGGGGAGTCCTAGTAGGACTCCCCTCCTTGGCCGGCGGGTTGGGAAGGGGGGAGGAGTCCTCCTCCCCCACGAATCCGTGTCTCGCCCCACAAGGTTTCCTTTGACCCTTTCTTGGTTTTCAAGCAAACTCCAAGAACTCTTCTAGAACCTTCCAGAACATTCCGAAACCTTCTAGAATCTCCATACAAACACTCCGGAACATTTCCTAACTTAGAAAATGATCCCCAATATATGAATCTTATTCTCCGGACCATTCTGGATCTCCTCGTGATGTCCCGGATCCAATCCGAGACTCCGAACAACATTCGGTTTCCAACGCACATTCCATATCTACTTAAAACAACTTCGAACCTTAAGTGTGTCACCCTACGGTTCGTGAATATGCAGACATGATAAAGACACCTCTCCGATCAATAACCATCAGCGGGATCTGGAGATCCATAACGGCTCCCACATACTCAACGATGACTTCGTGATCGATAGAACCATTAACATACGAAATCAATTCCCTTTGTCACGCGATATTCTACTTATCCGAGGTTTGATCGTCGATATCTCCATACCTAGTTCTACCTCGTTACTGATAAGTACTCTTTACTCGTTCCATGTTATGTCATCCCTTGTGACCCAGTCACATGCTTGCAAGCTAACTAGATGACATTCCACCGAGAGGGCCCAGAGCATATCTATCCGTCATATGGATGGACAAATCCCAATCTTGGTCCATGCGCTTCAACACATACTTTCAGAATACCCAATGACACCTTTATAACCACCCAGTTACGAAGCGGTGTTTGATGTCATCAAAGTACCCATCCGGTGATGGTGATTAACATAACCTCATGGTCGAAGGATTAGGTTACTATGCATTTGAAAGCTTACAACAATACGAACTTAATGACTTGATCTTATGCTACGCTTACTATGGGTGTGTGTCCATCACATCATTCTCCTAATGATATAACCTTGTTATTAATGACATCCAATGTCCATGATCAGGAAACCATGATCATCATTTAATCAACAAGCTAGTTCCACAAGAGGCTTACTAGAGACTCTTTTATGTTTACAAAACACACATGTATTAGTGTTTCCTTATAATACAATTATAGCATGAGATGTAAACATTCATCATAAACACAAAGATATAATAATAACTACTTTTATTATTGCCTCTTGGGCATATCTCCAACAATTTGCAACTTGATTGCAACCGGGAGACCCTGTCGGTGGGCTAATTGAACTTGCTTGTAACTGAGCTCCCGCTGGGGCCTAGTTGCAACTTGCTTGTAACTAGGGCACCGCTGAGGGGGACGGTTGCAACTTGATTGGAATCGGGGGACCTGTCGGTGGGCCAATTGCACTTGATTGTAAATGAGCTCTCGATGGGCCCAGTTGCAACTTTCTTGTGACTGAGCTCTCGTCGGGGCCCAGTTGCAACTTGCTTGTAACTAGGGCCTCGCTGAGGGGCCAGTTGCAACTTGCTTATGTGCCAGGGGAAGACGAGCAAGTTGTGAGCCTCCATTGCAACTACATTGTAAATGAGCCTATGTGCAACTTCATTATAACTAAGCCTCCAAGTCAATTGCAACTTGCTGGTAACCGAGTCTATGTGGAAATTGAGGTTGTGTTGAACCAAGTCACTCACAACTAGCTTACAACTCAGTCGCGACTGAGCCAATTGCAACTCGCTTGCAACCGAGTCTCGATCAGAGTGCAATTAAGCCTTTTTGCAACTTGATTCATTACAATTGAAGCCCATTTATTGTATTGAACCAACCCAGTCACAACTAGGATGTAGCCGAACCTCGACCACGACCATTTTTTAAAACTTAATTTAACCCTGTTTGCAACTTCCTTGTAACCCAAGACATTTTTTATTTGTATATTTTTTGCAGTTAAGCCAACGCATCCACAACTAGGATGCAACTGATCCGTGCCGACACTATTTTTTCACAACTTAATTTTGTATTTAACCCTGTTGCAACCGATCTAAAAAAATTATACTTTTGCAATTTAAACCAAGTCAGTCGTCTAATTATTGATCAGTTGTTCAATAAGTCAGCAAAGAGACACATTTATGATAGTTATTATTGATCGATTGTTTAGTAAGTTAGCTAAAAAAAAGTTGATCAGTCGAAAAACAGAGGCCCATGGGCCATGCAAAGGGGTACGTAAAGAGTTCAGCTCTCGGCAAGACACGATCGAGTTCAGCAAAAAAAAAAAACAATCGCTGCAGACAAAGCAACGACCGGGAAAAAGAAAAACGATTGCTCACGCATCGACTGAGAACTCGTTAGTTGGAAAAAGAAAAAAGATTGCTCAGGTATCGACTGAGAACGCCTGAGCCCTAGGCAGTCCCATACTAAAACTAATATAAGAGTGTTTTTCGAGACACCAGGTTGATCCACATCATTCGATTCGAATTATGTTAGCTGTTAGATGTTTTAATTTAATGAAGCTCAGCCGTTAGATATATGTACACGCAAATGTACCTTACCATGAACCGTGTGGCCTAATGAGTCGAACAAGTCACGTATGGCAGGTTTGTTTTGATTTTTATTTTTGGTAAAGGCACGTTATGTGTGATGGGATCCTGAGCCGTGTGGCCTAATGAGTCAACAAGTCATCATATGGCCGTTTGATTTTTCTTTAGCAAAAACAGGTTGTGTTTGATGGGATGGGATACGTATTTGAGTCCCTCTCAAATACATAGTGGATGGATGGGCCGGCCTTCTCCTCTCCGCTGCTACTGCGGCGCGCGCGGCAAGCAGTATGGTGCAACACAACAGTCGGGTAGACTCATGACGCGCGCGTCGTCGATATTCAACTGCGATGGACCCTTCAGCATCTTCATCTTCATCTCCAATTCTATCTTGCTAGCTATGTAGCTAGATTTCTAGATTTCGTTCAGTCCATGAGTTGTACCACAAGTTGTATCAGCAAGATCAATCAGCTCATAATATCATCTATCTTAGTGGTGTGTTCAGGATAAGTTCTCACGGTTGATCTCGACGACATAACTTGGCAAAGTATAGCCGAGCTAAAACCAACTTGTGTTTGATTCAGACCACTTCATCGCTATAATTATATCCGTGTGAAGAAATAAATTCAAATAGCAACCATGCCAGGACGTGACACGTAAAATCCATACTACACAATAGATGTTGTGAATTCAGCTATATACTGTCAATTTATTTATTTCTACATCAATGTTAGAGCATAGAATATAATCAAAAGACAATTGTATTTCTGATTAGACTATAAACGCATATCGAATACGCGGCTATTACAGGTGAAAGAACCCGATGAAGATCAAAACGGTGCAAGCTTTTAACAACATATTTTAGTATTAGATAGAAAATGGTTGAAAGTTTGAACCATCGTACCACCTAAACCTTTGTTCCAAGTATATGCATGCATTCAAGCTGCTAACTCGGAAGAAATGGCGTAGACCGAAACATTGGAGGATACCTATGTTGGAGATACTCTATAATAAGAGAATTAAAATAATCAGCAGGATCTCATGTGGGTACGCAATGTACATGTACAAGGTGGCGCAGCAGGGGCGGGGAAAAATGCAGGAAAGGTCAATGTAAATGAAGAAATACCTAGGTTTTTGGGGTGTAGTTTTCAATATATTAGTATTTTGAATTTCTGAAGTTAGAACATCAATATATACACGATTTATAGTAATAATTTCCTGATAGGTGCCAACCAGATGCTCCGTCATTCATATAGTTGGAAACAATGGTAGTCAATGGTAGTACATATAAATTTATATTTTTAGTCATGCGTACAAAATTATCTATTTAATTTTAAACTTATAATTCCTTTATTAGGATGGAAATAAATTAGCGCAGTTGTTTTGAAACAAAAGTGCAATTACATCTAACAAAGGGTTGGGATGATCAATAGCAAAGAGCATTTGATTTTTTGACAATATTTAGGGTCTCATCATTACAACCATGAGGATCTATCAAGAGGAAATAAAGAAAAAACACTAATAAGAAAATGAATTAGCGGCTGAACTATGAATTATTGCTTAATTTCCTAGAAAAGGGTTGAACAAGTGAAGATGTTTCCTACACATTGGCTTAGAAAATAGGTTGTTCAAAAAAATAGTATTATTATATCTCTCATAAAAATGTTGTTATTTCTTTCCACTATACTTATATCTATGTTTGAAGCATCATATATTCTGCAATAAAAGAGGTAAATGAGAGGACAAATAGATATATAAGATAGAGAATTAATAATTAACATTTTTGATGTACCACAGATGATGTCCTCGCATTTGCGAGGGCCACCATGCTAGTTTGAGAGGAAAGAAAAATTGGTTGTGGTGGGGGAGCCGGGGAGGAAGTACCAGAAGGTGTTGTTGTTGGAGAAGCCGAGAGCAGTGACCATGTCAGAGAGGGATGTGACGACGAAGGCACACTGCGACACCCGCAGCACCACTCCTCTCCATGTCCCTGGGCTCTCCATCGTCAGGTTCATGTTCATCTCCTTGGTTGATGCGGCCGGATCCCGCGAAGGTGTTAGGAGGGTGCAGAGCGCAGCGTGTGGGCGAGTTGGCGATGTGATATTTTTTCTACTCCGGCCGAGCGCCCTTCCTTTTTCTTCTTCTATAAGGGTCAGGTCTGTGAAAAAATAATAAATCCCTAAAATTTTGGTGTTATATTGATTTGACCCTCGTGGGGGGTATATATAGAGTTACAAGGGGTAGGTAGACTTGGAGTACAAGATGATCTTAGAGTCCTAGTCTATCTCATATACGTATATGTATTCGTATCCTAACATCCCCCTCAGTCGTAGCGGGAGTGAAGCGAATGCTTACGACTGGATTTGAAGTCTTGCACTTCCGTTGTCTTCACCTCCTTGTCATCATCACCTGCATGGACATAATCATGGCTGGCACCTAGGGGCGGTGACTGCGTCCCCTTCTGGTGCCTCTCTTCCCTCCCGCAGTCACAGCAGGAGTGGCGTGGACGCAAGTGATGACGCGAATGCTGTTGACTGGAGTTCTTGAGTTGCTGTAGACGTTGTTCTTGATATCGATATCGAGGTAGCCGATCGTGATGTAGCCATGGTCGAGGTGGGTGTGGTCGATGTCATAGTCGTCGTATGTTGTGTGGCCGCCATTGCTGGAGGCGCAAAAAATTGCGCGTTTGTTGTTGTTGTTGTTGTTGTTGTTGTTGTTGTTGTTGTTGTTGTTGACGGAGCTGCGGTTGTGGATGTTTTGCACCTTATGGAGGTACCGTCGGGGCATCTCTTGGACACGGTCATAAGTGAGACCACCGGTTTTGCCAGGACCAGAGGGTGTTTTTTTTTGTTGTTGTTATTGACGGAGCTGCGGTTGTGGACGTTTTGCACCTTATAGAGGTACTGTCGGGGCATCTCTTGGACGCGGTCATAAGTGAGACCATCGGTTTTGCCAGGACCGGAGGAACCCACCAAGCACACATGGTTTTGCCAGAACCGTATGCGCGGTCGTAGGGGCATCACAATTGTGATGCCGGTTTATTGATGCAGTCATCGGGGTCGTGGACGCGGCCATGCCGTCGTCATGCCTTGCAGTTGTACTGTCAGAGGGCGTCGTAGTTGTATGTCCATCTTGTGAACGGGGTATAGCGGCGACGGCAGCGATGTGTCGACGAAGTTGTTGATGAAGACCACGTTTGTAGACCTTGGCGATGATGTGTCGGCGTTGTTGGAGTAGGCGTGTCGGTGATGATCGTCGCTCGAAGGTGTCCCTTGTGACGGCGATGATATTGAAGCCTGACTCGTAGTTTGACGATGTCGTACAGCTTGATGGCGTGGATGTTCGGGTCGCTGTAGTCCGGCTCGATGCAGTGCAGATAAGTATGTCAATGTAGACGGCGCGCTGGTAGCGTGGTAGATGACCGTTGACGTGGGCCTTTGCGTGTTAAAGTTGCAGCCCGGCGTGGATGGTTTCCAACAGATGGCGATGAGTCCCCTTGGGCACACATGCATCCGATGTATGCATATGGGACACACGTGAGTGCATGCCATGTTATCTCGATGGTGTGCTGCTGGCAACGCGATCGATCGCGCGCCTGAGCCCGGGCGTTTCTCCTTGCCGTGTCCCTCGGCCCTCGGGTAAGGTGCCGCGTAGGCACGCTGAGTCCAGAGGCGGGTGGGTCGCCGGTGATGATGATCCTACTAGAGCCGCGTAGGTCTTTAGATCGGGAGTTGGTCGCTGCATCGATTTTTCATTGGAATAGAGTAACGAAACATTGGGATTTAGTCGGTGTCTAAAATAGATCTAATCTATATAGGAAAATCTGTAAGTTCGAAAATTCAATCTAATCTAGTCTAAGAACCGATCCGATCTTTGATCGAGACCGGGTGCTGCGCCTCTGGGGAGTAATCTCTCCGGAGGCGGCGCGTCGTGGAAGTGGTAAAAGAAACTAGGGTCAGCGCCGTATGGCTAACCGCTCTGATATACCATGTGAAAAATAATAAATCCCTAATATTTCGGTGTTATATTGATTTGATTCTCGTGGGAGGTATATATAGAGTTATAAGGGATAGGTAGACTTGGAATACAAGATGATCTTAAAGTCCTAGTCTATCTCATATGCGTGTATGTATTCGTATTCTAACTAGGTCCCATCGGCCATTGCCAAGCAATTCCCGTGTTCTTCCGGCCGGTTTTGGCTAGCGGGAGCAGGGCCAAGTTAAAGCGACGTGCTCCGCGCTTGACCCTTGCACCAAATAGGGAACTGCATGCCATTTTTGTTTGCAGTAGGTAGTGGACTGCCTTAACCGATGATCAAGCGGTAGTGACTCATGAGTAAGAGCACTGCGAAATACTCGTTCCGTTTTAAAATATAAGATGTTTTAGCTTCGTGAATAAAGTGTATTTAGATCTCTTTTAGTGTCTAGGTTTATCTAGGTTTGAAGTGAACCTAGACATTAAAAAAGTCTAAATATACTCTTTTCATAAAGCTAAAACATCTTATATTTTAAAACGAAGGGAGTACTGTACATGCATCCGCCGATAGGCACTAAGAAGAAATGTCACGCTACATCTGGTGGGAGTAGTCCTTTGCTACTGCTACGTCGCTTCATGGCAAATGTTGTGTGTACTTTTTGTTTCGTTGGCACGTACGGTTTTTATCTTTTTCTTTTCACAATTCAGTTCCTCTCCGTTTTTCCTACTCCATTCTCCAAGCACGCGTGCACTAGCAAAGATTATCTTCCACCGGTGCCTAGCTAGAATACAACTAGTGCTAGCTTGATAGCTTGTGTACCTGTAATTTTCGAAACTTTCTTTTTAGAACCCGCTGGATGTCTGCGCCTCTGATCAAGAGGGAAACAAAGATTATTGGATCAATAGCAACAGGCAACTCGAACCCCCTTTTTTCCCACGGCTGCCTCCTCCCTCCCGTGAGAAAAAGAGGCGGCTAGGGTAAAAACCCTAGCAGCCGCCACGATCTACTTCGTCCTCGCCGTCTGCGACCGAGCATCGACGGGTCCCCGCCTCCTCTGCTTGCCGCTCCGGCGGCGAGAGGAGGTGGGGACCTCGGACCTGCGCTCGACGGTGTAGGAGGGTCCATAAAGTTAGAGTTTGGTCATCCGGCATCATATGGTGGCTATGACGGCGTTGTGCGGGACAAGAATAAGGTATACCCGCCTCCTCTTTCACCTCGTCGGCGACGATCCTGCTGCTGGCGTTGAAGAGGGTGGGGATTCGTCTGGTCGCCGCTTTCATGGAGTGGTGGATCTCGTCCAGTCTATGTGTGTTCTGGATCTCGTCCAGTCTATGCGTGTTTTGGGTTTGGTGTTACAAGTTTCGGATCAATTCAAGGGTTTAATGGCGACAACTTCATCTCTAGGGCGCTGGTCCTCAGGGGCACATGCACGAAGACTTTCCCGACTGTCATCAACAATGGCATGCCGGCTCCGGTAATGGAGCGGCGACAGCGGCGTGTCGGCGGCTCGCTCTGGCGGCAGTAGTATTCGTTAGGTGGTCCAAAGACCTCGATGTAATTTTTATTATATTTAGGATACTTTGTACTTCTTATGAACTCATGAAATAGATCCGGATCTTTTTTCGCAAAAAAAAAGGAAACAAAGATCCAATAATTACAACCTGTAAGACAACCTCTAACAGACCCCTTAAAACACGTGGAACCTTAAAACAACCGCTAGTTTACAGTTTTTTTTGCCAAAAAAGTGGATCAATCAGACACCGCATACGAGACCGGCCTTTAAATTTTTTAAGGGGGGCAGAAAAAACACATCCTCGACCCTTAGATACAAGGGTTCGGAGGCCAACCCGATGCTGCCCCGTATCATGCCTTTGCTTTGCGGGGAGGAGGAAGACTTTTCCGCGCCGTAATTTCCCAATCCCCCTTCCGCCGCCGCCGATCTCCTTCTCCCTGCCCCGCCCGGCCTCCTCGCGCCACACGAGCTAGGCCATGGATGTTCCGTAGCCACCGCCACTCCCTAGCAAGGTCACGCCGGCGCAAGCAACCCCTCCACCGCCTCCGCCAGATCTGGCGACTGCCGCCACTCTCATACCACTCGAAACCGTGTCGGCGTGTTGGGGGAATACCCCCGGGTAGGGTAACACCGGGGTATAAGGGCCGAGTTAGCCGGGGTACGGCGCGGTCAAAGCAAGTGCTGACCGGGTCACCTCAAGGCAGGCCGAATCACGGTGTGACCCGGCCCATGGAGCATCTCCTTGACAATGGTCCGACCGGCGTAAGATATATGCCGGCCATGTCTATCTGTTTTGCAGGTGACTTGGTAAGCCGGATTAGCTATATGTTAGCCGGGTTATCTTAGCTTACAAGAGAAGGAATCCCCCGCTGGTCAAAAGGTGGCTCTATTAGTTGTAGCATGAGCGAAGTAAAGTAAGGAAGAGGACCAGCGGGTCAGGGGCGACCAAGGTGATGCGGGCAAAGCCGGATGACGTAGCCCGTGTCTGGTGACGCCAAAAGACAAGGATTACGCTGTGGATTGTGTCCAAAGCCCGGACAAGCCGTTAAAGAGAATAAAGAAGCATCTGTTTTAGGAAAGAAGCATATTCGTAGAATATGCTGCCACCTGTGCCTTAGAATTGTAACCCGGGTTTCCCTATATAAGGAGCACCGGGGCCTCCATAGAGGGGGTCGGCCGATAGATCATCCTCTCTGTCTAAGGTAGAACTCTAGGGATAGTTAGTAGGGAGTAACACTACTAGGAAACAACATATCTGTGGCGCATGAAAAGGGGACTTCTGTGGCGCATATCTTTGTCGCCACCGTTACCTCGCCACTGATAACTACTTCCTGTGGCGCATATGGATATGCAGGAGAACTTTTGTGGCGCATTTACGTGTATGCGCCACAGATATGCCATGCGCCACTAACTATATAATTATATGCGTCACTGATTGTGTAACATGTATTTGAAGTAAAATACTTTCCTGGTGTATAATCAGGTATTTATACAGGATTTATACATGATTTATCCATATGAGTATAAAATACATTGCACAAGTAGTAGATGCATGAAAACCGACATATATATAATACAAATACTTAAAGCCTGATTGAGATACATATATAGTGTCAAGTGCCAAATTTTTACACAAGCGCCGAATACAAAGTTCATATCATCTCACATTACAAATATGAAGTGGCCACCGCCGCCTACACTAGGATCAAATAGAATACAACTGTGATAATGGTGAGCAAGAGCATTATCCCGACCAATATCTTCATTCGGTTCTTCTTCCACAAGTGGTTCCTCCACTTGGCTATCGCTTCCTCTCTAGTCGCGTATCCTTTGTAGATGTTGCCGCTGAACTTGTTCACTTGTTTGTGGCAATCCTCCCACTCCTCGTAGACTCCTAGAACCCTACCCATGTACACCACATACCATCTTGTCGCCATCTCTATAGACGACAAGGCATATTAGTAAAAATACAACGAAAAGAATGAATAAAGGGTTCACATCCATATATATATATATGTTCATAGAATATAAAACAAAGGATCCATAAACCTAAAAGTTAGATCATCATAGAAGCAATAAGTTCAATGACAGCACGACCACAAGGTAGTTTAAGTCTAACAACAATGACCATTTCGACCACGAGATAGTAAAGTTTATGACACACACACACTAATACAGCAGGCGTCCATCAAGAATATACACACACTGGATCATGCTAGAGGCACACATCGATCATGATGAAGACTTCCTCTTCTGGCGCGGCTTCGGGAACGGTAGATAGCCCTCTTTCGTCATCCACGTCCTTGTGTCACCCTGCTTACGGAGGCGTTCTTCGATCTCCCTCTTACTCAACCCTCTGGCTTGTTGTAGGGCACCGCCCCTTGTGTTGACATCTTCAATGATGATTTGCGACAACTTCATCTAAATGTGATGGAAGTCTTCTCTAAGATCAGCATCGTCGATTTTTGCCAAAGTTTCGGCCCATCCTCAGAGACTAGATGGCAGCGTTAGGTTATGGCAATCCCGAACATAGCCTTTAAGGTGATGGAGGACGTAGAAGGCCTCCTTGGCACCAGCAGTCGACTGCTTGACGCAGGGGAAGTTGAGCACGTGCTTCAACACGTGTTTGCCATCCTTGATACATTCCCCCCTATCTACGAAGGTGCATCCCTTCTTGGTGTAGCCCTCGAGAGCCTCATTGAGAACACCCCTTATTCTAGTGTAGTCTTTCTTCTTCGTCAAACTCCCCAAGTCGAAATACATGGCTAGCGAATACCTCGGGGCAAGGACGATGAGCATGCAGTATTTGTCTCTGCGCAACACAATTGGAACGGAATGTTGGAAAAAGAGCAAAGGAAAGAAATCTATAAGAAATGCATAAGTTACGGTGATGATGGGCGAGTGTGTGTACTTACTCGGGAAAGAAAGGCAAAATAAGTGTGGCCTTCCTCTTGTTGTCCACCATGAACTTCTCGAGGTACGCCGTCGCCTTGGTCCGTGTCTCTGATCCTTCGACCAACTGGCCGTCCCGCATGTAGTAGGGATCCACTATCATGATTTCCGAGGTACTTTCTCTCTTGATCGTGAGCGCCAGATTGAGCGCGTATAGGCGGACCAAGTTATAGTCCAGTCGTTTCGTGAGAAACAGCTTGAATATGTCCTCGAACGCTATGAAGAATATATTCGCGGGGAGTTCATCGACGAAGCCCACGTCCAATGGCACCTTGGCCGTGAAAACCGGGTAATTTGGATCGTCCTCTTTAAGAAGGAGGGCCTCTAGTGTCTTGACACCCTCGTGCAAAGTTAACATGGCTCCAACCGCAATGTGGATCATATCCGGAGTCAATATCGGATCACCAGCTACATGCACTCGGGGCAAGCCAAATTGTGTGGATGGTACGACGACGACGTCCTGACCCCGGATCCTCTTCGGAAGAGGCTGGCTCGCACCCTTCTTATTATTATTATTACCTCTCTTCCTGTAGTGCTTCTTCTTCACAAGAGTGTCAGCCACTGCCATCTGCTCATCAGTCGCCTTTCGGAGTGTGTTGGGGCTAAAAACCAATCCCGATTTCTCCTGTGGTGAATCGGCGGCCGGAGGCGTCTCTTGAGAAAGACCATGGAAGACCAGGCGCTGCGTGCATGTATTGGGCCGATCAGCTTGATGGTCGTCGCGAGCTGCGAAGGGTTCTTCATCCACAGAAGGCATATACAATCCTTTGGCGGCGCCGGTGTTGATGAAGTCGTCAACATTGACCAATTCATCATCATCTTCATGGGTGCCATCATGTGGTGGTGGTAGCGGGGGAGACGGCGGTTGCGGCACAACGTCTTTGCCATGTGGCGGTGCACACGCTGGCAAGAGTTGATGGTGACGGCTGGTGGTGGCGACAACGGAGGCTACTGGCTTC
This sequence comes from Avena sativa, assembly GCA_916181665.1. Lineage (NCBI taxonomy): Eukaryota > Viridiplantae > Streptophyta > Magnoliopsida > Poales > Poaceae > Avena > Avena sativa. The sequence goes on from OV702290.1 coordinate 428,898,259, forward strand.
CGAGGTGGTGGCCGGGCGATGATCGGTCGAGAGGTAGCGCCGGTGCTCCCCCCCGCAAGACGAATCTGGGTCTTCGGCCATGTCAAGGGCCAGTTGTAGCATTCCCCAAGGGTCTTGTGTTCGTCGGCTCCCTGAGGTTGAAAGGAGGGTCCATGTCGTCGCACCCTGGCAACACCCGAGCCAACCTGACCCTCATCACGTCATCATCCATTGGATTGTTGTGCATTGTGCGGCTCGCCGGTTGTATAAGAGTGCCCTTGGCAACATCCTTCAACTAACCGCCGACATCTTTAAGCAGGAGTATGCAAGAAGTGTCCTGAGGCAAAAACATGTTGTTGGGCGTCATGAGATGGCAACAGTCATGCATCAAAGGCATAAAGGAGATGACGTGCACTAACTAATTAGTTACCTTGGTGATGGCGTGGATCTCGGCTAATGTAGAGACACGGCGGATGCCGGCGGCCGGCCTATCATCATCTGCAATCTCCCGCTCGGGTGCCTCATGAAGCACCATCGCCGTCGGCTGCGCCTTATTGGTATCTTTGGCGGGAGGGGGCGTCGGTGTGACCAAAACGAGGGGCTGCGTCCCGACGTTGATGGCCGGCAGGGTCACCAGGTCCGGCGACATGGTAACATTGATGCCCAAGTTGCTGCCGCTTAAGCTGGGCAGATGTATCGGCCCCTGTCAACCTCCCGCATTCTAAGCAGTAAGCCCCTCGAAAAACTCAGGGGGGATCATCGAGCGGAGCTTCTCTTCCACTAACTTGTCCACCGTTTTCTGGTCCACCGCCTTCTCCTCCAGTGTCTGCACCTTCATCTTCAGCTCTGCAATAGCGGCTTTATCCTGGTTCTTCCTCTCCCTTCTTTTCCCGGCGTCCTCTTTGTAGAACTCCTTGAACTTCATGCTCGTACCGAAGCCGGACACACGGCCAGCTGAGGACGGCGGCAACCCCTTGTCCCTCTTGTTGTAAGCATTGGTCGCCCTGTTGAAAATCGTGTCCCACAGCTCCGTCGAATCCTGGGACGACTCTGTGGCAGTAGCGTTCAGTTCCTCCTCCTGCAGAGACAAGGAAAGGTGAACCCATTTAGATTCTTGGCTTCATTATCTTAATTAGAATGCAATAGACTTGAGATCGGCGATAAATTACTTACCAGATTCTTCTCGAATTCCTTCACCTCCGGATCGTCGGTGATGAACTCCCCTGTTTCCTTGTCCAGGTAGTAGCGGGCCCGAACAAATTGCCTAAGCTGCAAGTCCGTGATTTTTAGCCAAGGGTTGTCTTTACCAAGGCGTTCAAGCTTGGCGACCTCCTTGTCCCAAATGGCCTGTTTCCCCCTGTAACCGCTGCTTCCAAGGTGGTGGTTACCTATGTTCTGTTCCCGCATACTCCTTCCCCATTGAGTCCATTTTATAGCGTCAGCGGTAGCTATATCCGCCTTGAATATCCTAAACTCCTCTTCGTCGAGCATCGGATTTTTCTTACTAATAACCTCCCAGCTTTCACCTTTGTCAATGCTATTCTTCACCCGGGTTTTCCAGATGCTCAAGGCGTTGCTCATCTTCGTGAGGGCTAGTCTGTTCACCGGGTTCTTATTTCTCTCGAGGTTTCTAAACTGCTCTGGGAATCTGTATCACTTGTGAAGCTTCTTAAGGAGGTTATCGACCAAAGCTGCATGGTCAGCATGTCTGATGTACTTCGTGTTGATCGACATGCTTTCCTGGACGATGCACCCGAGTTGCAGGCCGTACCCTTTAGCAATCGCCTCTGGCGCAATGGGTTGGCCACTTTCTGTGACCTCAGTGAACTCATCGCAGACGGTGGCGAGCACTGGCACCTTCCGCTCCTTCTGTTCCTTCTTCTTCTTCTTCTTCTGAGAAGCGGCCGGGTTGCCGCTACCGCCATCCGTCCTCTCGCCGCCATCGGTGCGGGCGCCGCCATCGGTGGTGTCATCCTCTTCGCCACCGCCTTCATTAGTTCCATCGTAGTCGTCTTTGTCCCCCTCGTAATCAGGATCTCTGCCCTCATTGGCCCCAGCAGCTCTGGCGACGGTCGCCTCCTCCTCCGGTGGTGGTGTCATCCTCATCGCCTCCTCCTCCTCCTCCTGTTGGGACCCCTACCAGAATGACTGGTTGGCCTGTCTAGCTTGTTCTTCGACGCTGATCATGTGCTTAGAAGGGCCAGACTCCTTGTTGCCCGTCATGTTTGCACTACTCTATTTAAAAGAGGCAAAATGTTAGCACAAATCTCGGCCAAAAAATTCAGCATGACCTTTGCTAATTTTTTGACCTAGGAGTGCCCATTTCTCAACCGAAACGGAAGTGAATCGACACTTCGGGAGAAATGGTCACTCAAATGAAATCCCTGCAAGAAAAAACACCCCATCCCCATATTGACAGCCCCATGCCCATATAGCATCACCATATAACAACACCATATAGTAGCACCATATAACAGCACCATATAGCAGCAAGAAAACAGCCCCAGCCCCCATCCATAGCCCCAGCAGTAGTAATAACCATATAGTACCAATATTTGTAGTAACAGCAGCACCATATAGTAACAGCAGCACCAATCACTATATTGAGACCAGGATTTAGGTTGTTCTGGCAATCTCATACAAGCTTATGGGTTTGAGTGTTGGTCATTACAGCAGGCTTCGGCAATTAGCAAGGTTAATGCCAAATTAGGTTCTACCAGCTATTGGTTATACTTCAGAAACAATGAATATGACTTTGATTTAAAACAGTAAAAAACAAGAGGAAAATAGGATGAACTGATCACCAACAAAGTGATTTTACTTTTAGTATAGCATTCCTTGCAGCTATGGCTCCTACTTACAAATTAAAGCCACCATCCAAACAATTCAGTATAGCATTTATAGAAGTACTATAATCCTCACAGCACTGAAATGCCCTACTGCCCAAAAACCTGCTGCACAACCCTATCTGCACAAAAACCTACTACTGCACAACCCTATCTGCACAAAAACCTACTACTGCGCAACACTATCTGAGCAAAATAAAAAATTCCCTACTGCACTGAAATAACAACACTGAAATAACACAACAAATTATATAGCTATTCTCTCTGAATTTAGAATAGATACAACATTGTATAGCATTTGTAGAAGTACTATAATCCTCACAACACTGAAATAACACAACATTGTACAACTAGGTCTATGTTTTACCTCTGTGTTGGTCATTACAAGCTTATGGCTTATGTGGACAAGCTTATGGCTTATGTGGTCATACAAACAACTGCACAAAAATGCCCTACTGCACAAAAACTGCTACTACACAACACTATCTGAGCAAAATCAACACTAACAAACCTACTACTACACAAAAATGCCCTACTGCCCAAAAACCTATTGCACAACCCTATCTGCACAAAAACCTACTACTGCACAACACTATCTGAGCAAAATAAAAATGCCCTACTGCACACACACTATCACCATTTCCATTTCAGAGCAAAATCAAGTACATGTGATTACCTGCTAGCAGGGATGGTGGATGGCAGATGGTGAGGTGTTGGGAGGGTCAGAGGGGTGTAGGGGTGGGGGGACGAATCGTGCGAGAACTTGCTACGGTGGTTGACGACGACAAGGGTAGCAGGCTCCAGCGCGGCGGCTTCTCCTCTGGCGGCTCCTCCTCCACGGGTTGCAGGGCTGCTCCTCTTCCGGCGGCTCCTCCTCCACGGGTTGCAGGGCTGCTCCTCCTCCACGGGTTCATCGGGCGGCTCCTCCTCCACTGGTTCGCCGGGCGGATACTCCTCCACAGGCGGCTCCTCCTCCGACGCAGCGGTGGTTAGGGCTCCGGCGACGAGGGTTTGCGCGCGGGCAACAGAATTTTGGCTAAGTGATTATGGATCGAGAGGAGAAAGGGGGATTAGAGGGAGAGGCCGAACCGTCTATTTGGCTAAGTGTGAAAGTTCCATGGCGCATTCCCACAGAATGCGCCATAGAAGTTGGAACTTCTGTGGTGCATTCTTTGTGAATGCACCACAGAACTTTTGGTCATAGTACAAAAAAGCGTGGCGTCGTTGTATGACAAGATCCGATACTTGTCCTAGTGGTCTTGCTCGCTTTCTCTCACCTGGGGCAGCCAGGTTCAAATCCTGGCTATCTCACACTATTTTTTTCTTATTTTTTAAAATATTTTTAATTACACATATGCATATTTATTCAAACAAAAAGCAAGAACATATACATATATGCATATTTATTCACATATGCATATTTATTCAAAAAACCCTCCCGAATCATATATATATATGTGTGTGTGTGTGTGTTTGCTTGTCACACACAAATGTGAATTTGTATACCCACACGAATATCACATTATATGTTTTAGTCTCTAACTAATACCCACACTAATATCACATTATACCCACACGAATTAATACACCAAAAGGTCACATAATTGCTAGTGTCTCTTCACAATCTTCTTGCCCTTTTTCGTCGTGGTTGAATACTTTAGCCCGTGCACTTTGAGATTTCTTCTTGTGAATGGACAACCTTTAGTAAGCAGTGTGGTCTTCCTTCTTACTTTAGTAGTAGTAGGCATGTCGAAGTACTTGTCGAATTCCTCTTCGATCTTTGGGTCACTGTTTTGTCGAAGTTTTGCTCGTTGGCGGCTCCTTCCATTCCGATGATGCTCCTCTTGCCCCTCCTAACTACAACACGGTTGGGATTTGACGGGTCGGTAATAAAAAAACATTGATCAACTTGGCTAGCGAGTACCCAAGGCTCATTTTTTGCGGAGGCATTCTTTATTGATTTGGCATCTGGTATAACCATTGTGGTGAAATAGCGGCCTTCTTTTTCCACGTTCTTGGCCCATCTAACACATAACATCGGTATGATCTCTCCACAGTAGTCGAGCTCCCATATCTCCTCGATCCTTCCATAGAATCTTTCCATCACAGTAGTCTCGTCATCAGCAAAGGATAACATAGTTACTCCTGAGTTTTGATATTCACTATTCTTGTCCTTTTCCTCGGTGTAGAATCTGTAACCGTTATGTCGTATGACTGATAGGTCCTTAGGTTGTGCCCTGGGCCCTGCGACAAGGAGAATATGAGTTTTTGATCTTCCGTAGAAGGCGTCTGTGGGGGATTGTCCAGTTGCCTTTTCTTGAACCAACCCGTGAAGCTGGAGTTGTGCTCTCTGGTTATGTCTCCCTTCTTCCTCGGCCGGCCCTGGTGGACGTACTCCTGCTCGATTAAGCTTCTATGCTCTTCGACCCAAGGGCCGACCACTTCAATGTGTTGTAGCGCGACTCGGTGTGCCCTTTCAAAATCAGTGCGTGGACCATCAATGCCGACATGTAGTGAGCGGCAGCCCTCGCGGTGACCATATCCACCGAGCCTGCCGAGGTGCTTCTTTGTGGGTATTCCAACATCCTAGTTCTCGGTGGTTAGATAATTCTGGCAGAAGGAGATGCACTCGTAGATCAGAAAGCCCTTGGCTATGCTTCCATCTGGACGAGACCTGTTGCGAACGAATCCTTCGATGACACCGTTAGCCTTTCAAACGGCATCATGTTATGCAGGAATGTCGGCCCGAGCTGGATGATGTCGTCCACGACATGTACAAGCAGATGCACCATGATGTCGAAGGATGCGGGCGGGAAGTAAATCTCAAGCTCGCATAGTATCATCACGATCTCTTCCTGTAGCCTGTCGAGCTGCTTCACACCGATCGACTTCCTAGATATGACGTAGAAAAAGTTACAGAGGCCAAACAACGTCTCACGGACATGCTCGCCCATTATCCCACGGATCGCAACGGGGAGTATCTGTGTCATCAGCACGTGATAGTCGTGAGACTTCATACTGCTGAACCTCTTCTTCGCCACGTCCAGATATCTGCTTATCTTCCCCGAGTAACCGTGAGGAACTTTCACTCCTAAGAGGCACCTGGAAAACTGCTCGAGCTCCTCCAGACTTAGAGTGAAGCAGGCAGCGCGAAGCACCACCTCATTCTTCTTAACTCTTTTGCGGCGACCTTGAGTCCCTTCCTGATGATGATGATGATCATCATCATCATCACTATCAGGGTACTGAAGATCTTTCTTTATGCCAAGCAATTTAAGGTCCTTTCTTGCTTTCGGCCCATCCTTGGTCCTCTCCAGCATGTTCAGTAGAGTGCCAAGCAGACTCTCGGTAACGTTCTTTGTGATGTGCATTACATCGAGGCTATGGGGAGTGTGAAGGACCTTCCAATACGGCAGGTCCCAGAAAACAGACCTTGTTTTCCATACACCTAGCAGCGGCTTTGTCCTCGGTCGTTTTTTTCCAGGCGCAGGGCAATCTACCCAATTATTCAAAAGCTCCTCGATTTCTTCGCCGCTCCTCGGACGCGGGGCTCTTTCGAGCTCGTCCTTACCATTGAACAGGTCACCACGTTTTCTCCACGGGTGATCCATGCGGAGCCACTTTCGAGTACCTTGGAACACGGTTTTCAAAGACCCGGGATCCCTTGGTAGCTGGAGATGCGGTGTCTCATCCATGCACTTGACGCATGCATTGTGTCCGTGGTTCACCTGGGCCGATAGATATGCGTAACCAGGATAGTCCTACACGGTCGTGAGCAACGCGGCTCTCAGATGGAAATATTCTTTAGTGTAGGCGTCCCACGTACGGGCCGGCGTCTCCCACAAGCTGGCTAACTCCTCTCTCAATAGCCCGAGATACAGATGCATATCGATACCTGGTTGTTTCGGCCCCTGAATAAGAATGCTCATGTGTACATACCTTTGCTTTGTGCATAGCCACGGGGAGAGATTGTATGGCCATACAAACACGGGCCAGGTGCTATGCGTGCTACTCTGGTTTCCAAAAGGATTGAGTCCATCGGTGCTCATACCGAGCCTGACGTTCCTTGCATCGCCCCCGAACTCTTCGAACTCGATGTCTAATGCATTCCACTGGCTAGCGTCTGAAGGGTGTGTCAGGATCTTGCCCTTCTCTGGATCATCTTCGGGTTTCTCTCTTTCCACGTGCCATTGCATGAGCTTTGCTTCCTTAGGATCTACGAAATATCGCTGTAGACGAGGGGTGATAGGAAAGTACCATACCACTTTTCGAGGAACTTTCTTGTTCCCTCTCTTGTACCGTCCTTGGCCACACACCGGACAAGTGGTTCTATCCGCGTACTCATTCCGATAAAGTGCACAATCATTGATGCATGCGTGGAATTTAATGTGTGGTAGGTCGAGAGGGCACATGATTTTCTTGGCCTCCTCGATACTTGTTGGCAATGTGTTCCCCTTAGGAAGTCGGTCGTGCCAGTATTCCATGTTCGCGTTGAAGCTCACATCGGTCCATTTGTGTTCGGCCTTCATCTCTAGAGCCTTGAGCATTACACTCAAACATGTATCCTCGGGGCGACACCCAGGATACGATGGAGTCATCCCGTCTACCTCCATTTGGGCCAGCTTGGCTTTCTCTCTGGCTGCAGCTTTGTTGTTGCTTGTCTCCTTGAGGAGCAGTTCTTGAACATGAGGGTCCTGCAAGATCGAAGTTAGCAGTGTCTGTGTGTTCGCTTCTTCTCCTTCTTCATGATCATGCCCGTCGTCATCTCCTTCTCCATGCTGATCATGCCCGTCGGCATCTCCTTCATCATGATGATCATGCCCACTGGCATCTCCTTCGTCATGATGATCATGTCCGGTAGACTCTTCGTCTTCTCGCCCGCCCACGTCTTCGTGACCACCACCATGTCCTGCCGGCGCCTCATTGAGGCCGCGCATGAAATCGCGCCTAAGCAGGTGACCCTCCAATTGTCCAGATTCAGGGTCGATCCAGCGCTGCAGTTTGCATGTTCGACATGGACATCTTATCATGGTCTTGTTGTTCAGAATCATGTCCTCCTTCGCGCCTTTCTTGTACCTAGCAATTCGACCTTTGCTCATCGTGAGGACCATGGTTGCCTGAGCGGTCAAAACAGAGAGTATAGGTGAGAACCACACCATATGAACACACACATGCATGAATGCTAGCCGGAAAAAAATTCGGCATGACCTTTCCTAAAATTAGGACATATGGGTAGTGCAAAAATTTGCCGAAATGGAAATGAATCAACATTTCGGCAAACATCGATGCAACCACACCGGCCGGTCCCGACAACAACAAGCAAACAACAAAAAACTTCCTCCCATTGCAAACATTCATGCACCACACACAAACATCGTCTCGCCATGGATCGCACACACACACCGCCCGCGTGACAAGCTTCACCTACATGTTCATGATGGCCAAGTACTCACCTAGCGATAGTAGACACAATAATAGCGAGACGAGACCGCACGATGAGAGAGTATGGACAAATAGATCTACAATGCAAGTTGGTGGAGAGGAAATTAGTAAACAAATAGAGAGATGTGAGAGAGAAAAGTAAGGAACTTTTAGATCTAGAAGTTGGAGTGAAGCTTCTACTTACCAATCTATGGATTAAAGTAGGTTTAGATATAAGAAAATGGAGAAACTATGGGCAAGATGGGGTGTGAAGGAGGAGGAAGACGAGTTGGTAGGAGGTAGAGATGTAAAATGGGTGGTGGTGGGATAGATAGATAAGAAAGCTAGCTCATGTCACCTTTTTAACATATGGATCTGGATGCCCTCATCTGTGGCGCATTTGGAGGAACTGCGCCACAGATGCTGAAACTTCTGTGGCGCATTTCTACCATGTGCGCCACAGAAGTGGGTGAATAAGATTCCCTCTGTGGGGCCCACCCCCAAGTTCTGTGGCGCACGTTGACATATGCGCCACAGAAGTGAAACACTTCTGTGGCGCATATGTCAACGTGCGCCATAGAACTTGGGTGAATTAGATTCCGTGGTGGGGCCCTCCTCCATGTTCTGTGGCGCATATTACAGAATGCGCCATAGAACTTGGATCATCCCCCCCCCCCCCGCCGGCGGGTCCCACCAATCTTCTTTGGTGCATGCTTTGGAAAATGCGCCACAGAACTTTCAAACTTATGTGGCGCATTCTTTCTAGTGCGCCACTGATGTCTTCCTGCGGCGCACAGATTAGCCTATGCGCCACTGAACATCTTGTCTATCTATAGGCTGTTTCCTAGTAGTGTAAGATACATCATCTCCTTGCTGAGAGCCTCAAGGGCACTTGTAAACACCATTGATAGAGAATACATAAGAACTTCCGTGCGTAGAATCACCATGTTCTCCCTCCCTGGATTCCCCTAGCACTCATTGGCCCCATCTTTAGCCTATCCATGGCATCTGTCGTGCCACCAGCACGACAGTTGGCGTCCACCGCGGGGCAAGCGGTGCTAGCAGGGGTGAAAATTCAGACGGGAAACTTCTCCAACACCGGCGAGCGTATCGTCTCAGGCTTGGTTCAGCGCTTTGGAGCGCTGGACTACGTCAGCGACAATGCATGAAGCTTCAGCAGGCACCCTCCACCACGCAACGGCGTCTTCATCAAGCTTGGCGCGCACAAGATCTACGTCGGCGTGGACGAGTCTTGCGTTCATCCGCGACACATCATCGAGGGAGGCGAGCCACCTCTCAGCGCAGCTCGTGGAGTGCGTATCACTCGCCCCACCAGCAGCGTTGAGGTCCTGATGACTGCACCAGACGCAGAACCGAGCAAGGGTCTAGTGCCAGAACCGGAGGTAACACCAAAGTAGACCAGGTCTAGGTTCCCTCCGCTAGAAAGGCCAGAGAATGTGCTCCAGCAAGGAATAAATATCCTAGCAACGCCAATAGCACATGTGGTAGATCCGGCTCAGGCACAAGCTGAGTTAGAGGAAACTAGGCGGAAAATGTTAGCTAGGGCAAAGAAGGTAGCAGAGCTGCATCAATCTTTGAACATCACCTTGAGAGAATATTCTAAGGCAAACCGCATAGATGGAGTGAAAATCCGGGGCAAGAACCTGATCACAGAGATTGACAAGGAGTACGAGCCTATGCCGGGTCAGACAGCCACGATAGTAACAGGAGGGTTGGATCGATATAGTACCCCAACAAAGAACCTCAGGGCAGCAAACGCGGCCGCATCTGAGTTAGAAGGTTTAACCAGAGAGGCCTGGCAAAGGCAACAAGAAAGAGTAAATCACTTGTTAAGAGTTGCTTGCCAGCAAAATGAAGAAATAAAAAAGGCAAACCCGGCGCCACCAGGAGCCTCATAGGTGGTACATTCGGCCAGAAATAACCCGGCAAGATCCAGAGGAGTTGCGTCATCTCCGGGTCATAATCCCAGAAGAGAAGAGGTAGTAGACTCCGAAAGAAGAGACAAACATATGGTTCCTTATGACCCGGTAAAGGCCGAAAAAGGCAAAGCAATGCAAGTGGATGAAGATCGGCACAGTACCAGTCGAGGCGTGGCCGCCCGAGGTAACCGTGACCAAGGCAATGCCGGTCAAAGAAATGCTGCCAACGGTAATGCCGGATAGCGTGATCCCGGGGGAACAGGGCAAAATTTACCTCGAACGCAGCAACAACGCGCACCTCGGCAAGAGGGGAGCGCGGGACAAGCAACAACACAACAAAATGCTCGTCCAGATCAGGAAAGATACAATGATGGTTATTTGGCTATGGTCAACGACGGATACCCCAGACCGAATCACCACATAATGGGGTCAAGGCTGGGAAGTAGGAACTTGTAGCCAGATGATCCAAGGCTGAAATTGGATATGATTTATAGGTCGGAGCAGATTGAGATACAAGGTCCACCGGGTCCAGCTTGCTTTGGGCCTCGAATCATGAACGAGCCACCAGTGCCGAACTTTCAGCTGGCCAGAGGAACCCGAACTTATGATGGTAGCACCAGGCCAGAGGACTAGCTGATTGACTATGCCACAGCAGTCAAGATCACAACAGGAAACTTGAGATGGGCGGTAAGGTATGTTCCACAGATGCTAGAAGGACCAGTGCGAGTTTGGCTATACAATTTGCCACCAGGGAGTGTCAACTGTTGGTTGGATTTCTAGGAGCTTCTCGTTAGCAACTTCTCAAGCACTTACAAGAGACCCAACAGGCCGCAGACTCTTGCGTTATGCCGGTAGAGACCGAATGAGCCAGATAGAGACTTCCTGACTCGGTAGTGCAATGTGCGAAACTCGTGCGAAGGAGTAATTGAATCACAAGCTATTGCGTGGTTCGCTCAGGGATGCAGATATGGAAGTATGATGTGGCAGAGGTTACAGCGAGACATGCCTACTACCTTGGCTGAGACAATCCGGATCGCAGATTCGTATGTCTTGGGAGATCCAACGCAACCCCGGCTAATGACGAGCGAGGCAAATGAGGATATTATGGACGAGATGGCCCCGGATCGTCTAGGAGGAATAATTTTCGAGGAAAGAGAAGGGATGAGCGTCTGGATTACCAGTATAACTCGCAGTAGGTCGTGGCAGTAGACCGGGATCAACCCATTGCCGGAGCCAGCCAACGCCAAAAAATTGGAGGGCAAAACTGGCAGCAGAACAACGAAGGGAAGAAACCTTAGACCCCGGAGCAGAAGAAGCAATGGCAAGAACGAAAGGATAGACCGAGGTATACATTTGAGTCCATGCTGGATCAACCTTGCAAGTTCCATACGCCAAGCCCGAATAGCCCGGCGAATCATACAACTCGGCAATGTGAATGGATGAGGAAGTTAGAGCAGGGAAGCTCGGGGAATGCTCAGGCATCTCGGAACGAAGCACCTAGAAATGAAGCACCACGACCACCGTTACTGACAGGGGGAAATGGACAGCAACTGATGCTGCCACCACCTCCTCCGAGGTACGAGAATCCGGAAGGAAGGGATGCGGTACATCAAGTAAGCAATAACCAGCAAAAAGGTCAAGGTTACAACGAGAATGAGGGACGAAATGAGTACAGGGAACATCATCAAAGCTACTGTGTGTTCACCACGGAAGAGAATGACCGGAAAAGCTTGCAGCGCCGGCATATGGAGGTGAACGCAGTGATGCCCGCAGTGGTGAGGTATATGCCCTGGGCGGATCAAGATATTACATGGACTGTCAAGGATCACCCAAAGATCATGCCAAGCCCAGGAACCTATGCTCTGGTCCTGGATCCGACATTCATCGGGCCGAATCTCAATGTAAGGTTTTCCAAGGTATTGATTGACAATGGTAGTAGTATCAACATCATGTACAAGGATACCATGCACAAGTTGGGAATAACGGAGAACATGTTGCAAGTAATGAGGACCACCTTTCATGGCATCGTACCAGGTATCTCCTGTGAGCCAATTGGTAAGGTCCGGGTTGACATGTTATTCGGCACAAGAGACAACTGCCGCACTAAGAACTTGGAATTCGAAGTGGTGAATCTGGAGAGCGCTTGTCACGCGTTACTCGGCAGGCCAGCGCTGAACAAGTTCATGGCAACTACCCACATCAGTTACCTTAAGATGAAGTTGCCCGAACCAAGAGGCATGATCACTGTATCAGGGGACTTCTGGCGTTCGATTGAGTGTGCTTCAGCCAGATCTAATTTAGCTGAGTCACTCGTGATAGCTCAAGAAAAAAGGAGGATACTGGAAGTGGCGGCACTGGCCCAATTCGCGCAACAACATATGCCGGCCCTGACCAACCCGCACAGGAGCATATCGTTCCAAGCAACTAAGGACACGAAGAAAGTGCCAGTCGATGACCAGTTCCCAGAGTGCACCGTAACCATTGGTGTCGGGTTAAGCAGCAAATAGGAAAGCGAGCTTGTCAACTTCCTCCGTGAGAATCAGGATATCTTTGCTTGGTCCACTCAGGATCTGCAAGGTGTACCGAGGGAGTTGGTTGAGAACTCATTGAACGTAAGATCCGGGGCTAAGCCGGTGAAGCAACCACTCCGGCGTTTCACCGAAGACAGGAGTAAAGTCATTAGAGACGAAATATCTAGGCTCTTAGCGGCCGGATTTATCATGGAAGTACTCTATCCGGATTGGCTCTCTAATCCGGTGCTAGTGGAGAAAAAGAAAGATAATCCGAACGTAGCTGTGGTATGGCGCATGTGTATTGATTACACGAACCTGAATAAGGCGTGTCCCAAAGATCCATTTCCACTCCCTAGGATAGATCAAGTCATAGACTCAACGGCCGAATGTGAGCTACTGTCATTCATTGACGCATATTCTCGTTTCCACCAGATACCCCTGAATCCGGATGATCAAATAAAGACTGTGTTTATTACCCCGTACGGGGCTTATTGCTATTGCACTATGCCGTTTGGATTACGTAATGCAGGAGCAACGTACCAGCGATGCATGCAAAAATGCTTACATGATCAGATAGGTCGAAACGTGCAAGTCTATGTGGATGATGTGGTGATAAAAACCAAGGAAAGCAATACGCTCCTTGATGATATCCGGCAAACATTCACGAACTTAAGAAGGTTCCGAATGAAGCTGAACCCGGAGAAATGCACCTTTGGTGTACCCGCCGGAAAGTTACTCGGTTTTTTGGTGTCTAGCCGTGGCATTGAAGCTAACCCGACAAAAATCCGGGCCATAGAAAGAATGGAACTGCCAAAATGCCTTAACGATGTGCAGAAGTTCACTAGTTGCCTGGCATCGTTAAGTCGGTTCGTATGTCAGTTGGGAGAGAAGGCCTTACCCCTCTACCAACTAATGAAAAAGGCATACAAGTTCACATGGACGCCACATGCGGATCTTGCATTTCGAGAGTTGAAAAAGATGTTATCTACTGCACCAATCCTGGCCGCACCACTACCTAAGGAACCAATGTTGCTCTACGTAGCCACGACCAACCGAGTCGTAAGTGCAGTAATCATAGTGGAGCGCGAAGAGGAAGGAAAGTCTGTGCAAAGGCCGGTGTACTATCTGAGCGAGGTATTATCAGCCTCGAAACAGAACTATCCTCACTATCAAAAAATGGCATACGGCGTATATATGTCGGCCAAGAAACTCAAACACTATTTTGAGGAACACCCCATCAAGGTGATATGTGAGGCACCCATTTCGTAAATTATGAGTAACAAAGACGCAAGCGGCCGAATAGCCAAGTGGGCAATCAAGTTAGCCCCCTATGCACCACAGTTTGACAGAACAGATGCAATCAAGTCACAAGCCATGACGGATTTCTTTGTGGACTGGGCTTAAATGCAATACGAGCCACCCCTGCCGAACTCCAATTATTGGCAAATGCACTTCGATGGATCAAAACTGAAAGATGGGTTGGGCACCGGAGTAGTACTTACCTCGCCCAAGAAGGATCAACTGAAATATGTCCTTCAAATCCACTTCAGTGCCTCGAATAATGTGGCAGAGTACGAAGCATTGGTGCATGGTCTCAAAGTGATGAAAGAAGTAGGGATACGTCGGATACAATGCTTTGGAGATTCTGATTTAGTGGTGCAACAAGTGTTTGGAAATTGGGATTCCTTGGATGCTAACATGGCCCTGTACAGATTCCATGTTCAAAAGATAAGTGGGTTCGTCGAAGGATGTGAGTTCCATCACATACCCCGGATTGAAAACGAGGCAGCAGACACGCTGTCCAAGTTAGGCTCATCCCGGCAGCCAATCCCACCAAATGTTGCTTTGGAACACCTGAGAAAACCATATATCACGCCCTCAGCCGAATTAGATTCCATTTACATCCCGGCACTCTCCGGATCAGGAGCTGCGCCTATGGAGATAGAATGGGGAAGCACCTTAGCAAACCCGGGGACTGCTTCAGCAAACCCGGGGACTACCTCAGCAAACCCGAGGACTGTTCAGTCTGATCTGGCAGGAGTTATGTCAGTGGATGCAATGGAAGTTGATGAGGAACCATTTCCCGTCCGGACTATACCAACTTGGGCCAAGCCAATTTTTGATTTCTTGAAAGAGGGAATCTTGTCGGATGATGAAATAAGTTCAAGGCAGATTCAGAGAAGGGAAAAGGCCTATACAATTATCAATGTCGAACTGTACAAAAGAAGTGTGACAGTAGTACTACAATGGTGTGTTGATCCGGAGGAAGGACTTGACACACTCTGGGATATTCACCAAGGGGAATGTGGCCACCACGCCTCCTCAAGGGTGTTAGTTGCAAAAGCTTTCCGGCATGGATTTTATTGGCCCAGTGCTTTGGAGAAAGCAGAGGACTTGGTGAGGAAATGCAATGGCTGTCAAAGATACGCCACGAAAACTCATCTACCATTGTCGGAGCTGAAAACTACCTCCATTACTTGGTCATTTGTTGTGTGGTGCCTAGATATGGTAAGGCCATTTAAGCCAGCCAAAGGAGGGATGACCCATATCCTAGCTATGGTTGACAAGTTCACCAAATGCATTGAGGTGAAACCGATTCGGAAATGTGATGGAGCAACCGCAGTAAGATTCCTCAAGGATATTATCCTAAGATACGGCTATCCCCATAGCATCATAACTGACAATGGAACAAATTTCGCTGAAGGAGCGTTTGCGAGATTCTGCCAAGAAAAGAAGATCCGGTTAGATGTCGCCTCAGTCGCCCACCCCGCATCGAACGGGCAAGTAGAGAGATCCAATGGACTAGTATTGTCCGGGATAAAACCCTAGCTCATAGAGCCGCTACAAAGATCAGTGGGGTGCTGGATAGAAGAACTACCAGCATACTATGGAGCTTAAGAACAACTCCGAATCGATCAACAGGCTATAAGCCATTCTTTCTGGTATATGGGGCAGAAGCTGTATTACCAGCCGACATAGAGCATGATTCGCCAAGAGTCACCCAATACACAGAAGACGAAGTGCGCGAGGCCCGGCAAAATGATGTTGATCTACTGGAAGAAGCGAGAGAACTGGGAAGGTGATTTGCTAAACCCCCGGATCCGCCATATATCAGCAAAATCTCTGACGCTATCATAGCCGGAAAGTAAACCCCCGAGTCTTCCGGTAAGGTGATTTGGTACTACGGCTAATACAGCACACTGCTGGCATGCATAAGTTATCCCCTCCATGGGAAGGACCTTTCATTGTAAGCAAAGCCTTACGCAATGATTCCTACTATCTTATTGATGCACAACCCCAGGAAAAGAACAAGGCGGACATGTCCGGAGAGGAATCCAAACGACCGTGGAACGTAGCACTGCTTCGTCCCTTCTACACCTAAGAGGTGAATGTATCTGAGCTGCTCATACGTCGGTATGTATGTCGGCGATGAGCTTATCAATAAAAACTTTGTCACCCCGAGCAGAGACTCGGGGACTACTATAATACTTGCTTTTCTTGTTTTCGTATTTTTATGTCGGCTGGGTTACGTCGCTTATACCTTAGTTGGATTAGTAATGTGTAAGCACCAAAAACCTAACTCTTCGACTTTGCTGCTGTCCAACACGAATTGGCTTCATGGCAAGCAAGAGAACAAGTTTGGAATAGCAAAGCACATGAAAAATGACTAAGGGAAAGAACTTAAGCGGGCCGACATTGGTTTTTAACTAACCCTTAGTTTGTTCGGATCACTAAAATACTGGATTATTTTGAGCTAATCTCAAGGTTTCAAGTATTGTTAAGTCAATTTTTTGAACCTCGGACTCGTAAGTCGAAAAACCGAATCAAGGTAGACGCGAGCCGAGTCAAAAATTGGAGGAACAAGAAAACAAAACTAGGGGACTTCGCCCACGATAATCCAGCAATAGAACTTAGTTCAGAACATAAAATTGTAGCACAACCAAACTTAAGTATTTAAATACAGCTACGCCCGGCATTTCGGGGATCTGATAAATATGACAAGTGTTTTTCAAGGAGCAGGAGCAGCACACGAATCATCCGTCGAGGAAGGAGGTACTTCGGAGTGTGGGGGAGGGGCGCTAGCCTCGGCTTCGTCCTCCGGGTTAACCTTGCTATCCTCCGGGTCTTCAGCCTCGTTGCCCAGTTCGGAGCCCTCTCTTCCACTCCCTCCCTCTTCATCCTCAGAGACAACTTCTTCTTTAGCAACATCGAGATAACTCGGCCCCTCATTCCAAGCATGGTAGAAGGAGTACTGGATGAGCTTGTTGGCACAGGCTTGGCAGCGCGCGATCCACTCCGGATCCTCGCACCACTTAGACCCGGTGCACATGTGAGTGAGAAATCCAAGATCAATTCCCTCGTGCCATGAGAGTGCAAATGTCAAAGCAATATCGGCCCCAGCCCGTGCTGCAGATTCGCGCCACAGATGCAGCTGCATGTCACACTCCATTAACTTGGCTATGAAAGCCGAGCGTTTCTTTGGAATGGTTTCACTGGGCTAGAGGCAGCTGAACATCCGCGTTGCCGTCGGGATAATATCCGCGCCATGATTCTTCACCACCTCAAGACGAGCAGCGAGACTCGCCAAAAGATCCTCCGTAGTATACGGGATTGGATCGGCGCCAGGGGCATCGAGAATACCACGATGTTTGCGGGATTGGCGTACGGCAGCAGCACCGAGCGTATCGCTCTCTAGAAATTTGCCTAAGGATGAGAAGAAAAATAGTGAACAAAAGGACCAAATCCGGAGGAAAGAAAATCAAGCAAGGGCAGAAAACTGACGTGCGATCTGGAAGAGGAGTCACTGAAGCTCGGAATCAACATCGGCACTACGGGCCTGGAGTTTCTCGTATCTAGTGGTCACCGACGTAAGCTTTACGTCGGCTTCCTCCAATAGGCTCTTATCCTTGGAGATTTGTGTGGTTAAACGCTCTTTCTCCTCGGCAAACTCCTGGTCGGCCTTTTGCAATTTGGACTTATGGAAGCTCTTCAGCCTCTGGATTTCGGCATTCAACCGAGTGATCTCCGAGTCCTTGTGTTGGAGCCGAGCTATCTCCTCATCCTTCTTCTTCAGCTCAGCCTCATGCTTCCCTGCTTGTTCGAGGAAATGAGTCATCATTTCAGGCATGGTGACGCTATCCTCAAGAGCAACTGCAACAGCATAATGATCCAGAGGACCCAAAGTATAAGTGTCCACCGGATAAAGGAAGGAAAATACAACGATCATGTGGAGGGGATAAATTTACCTTGGATTTCAGCAAGGTTTTTCCGCATGATTATGTTCTCAGCTTCAACCTCAGCTGCATGATTCGGACAACAAATTAATATGGATCCTGAGAAGTTCGAATAAATATGGAAGAAGAAGAATGGAAAATTACCCCTCTTCTGGTACTCCACCAAGACTTAACCATAACGCACGCGAATGTCTTTGTAGGAGTCCAGCAGGTGCTGGAACTCAGCAGATCAGCGGTTAGTGGTAATCTGAAATAAGCAAGGCAATGGCAAAGTTTAGAGGCCGAGTAAAATTAATTCGAAGTCTACAAAACCCGGGCTAAGTGGAACTTAACCCGGCTCTAGGTGTGTGGATATTCGAAGTCTACAAAACCCGGGCCAAGTGGAACTTAACCCGGCTCTAGGTGTGTGGATATTCGAAGTCTACAAAATCCAGGCCAAGTGGAACTTAACCCGTCTCTAGGTGTGTGGATATTCGAAGTCTACAAGATCCGGGCCAAGTGGAACTTAATCCGGCTCTAGGTGTGTGGATATTCGAAGTCTACAAGATCTAGGCCAAGTGGAACTTAACCCGGCTCTAGGTGTGTGGATATTCGAAGTCTACAAGATCCGGGCCAAGTGGAACTTACCTGGCTCTAGGTGTGTGGATATTCGAAGTCTACAAGATCCGGGCCAAGTGGAACTTAACCCGGCTCTAGGTGTATGGATATTCAAAGTCTACAAGACCCGGGCCAAGTGGAACTTAACCCGGCTCTAGGTGTGTGGATATTCGAAGTGCATAAGATACGGGCCAAGGGAACTAGACCCGGCTCTAACTACACTAAAATTTGATGTCATTATGAACAAAAGCTAAGTTCTATAAGAAGCATCCGACCGAATAACAAGTTATTCCCTCGGAGGCTCGGGGACTAGTGGCTATATCTACAAGTGCTCAGTTATGTAAAACATCAATAGCAGAGAAAAAGAATTACCTCCATCATCTGGCCAGCTAAGGAGATAGCCTTGGTAGCAGAGTTCATCTGGGCGCTGAACTCGGCTGGGCCGAACTTCTCTGGCAGATCATCTTGTGGGTCGACAAATTCTGCGTTATTCCAGTTCTTCACATACTCAAGGAGTAGTGGACTATAGCTTTCGCCGCTCAGAGAATAGTTCGCCACAATACCCTTCACGTGGGCCTCCCGCCTGGCGGATTGAGCTGCAGCGGGGCTGGTATGCAAAACCAGCTGTTGGCTGCCCTCTGATCCGGAAACAGTAGACCCAGATGAAGTTCCTTTTGCTGACCCGGAAGTCTTCTTGACTTTGCCGGATGAAGGTGGAGGAACTGTTTGGAAAATGTCTGCCATAGAAGGGGTAGACCCGGTGGGAGCCGATGGGGCTTTTCCCCTGGGAGGCTTGGAGGATTTTGCTATTGTTGATGCTGTTGCTGATGCTGGTGCTACTGGTGCTAGTGCTGGTGCTGATGCTGTTGGTGTTGCTGCTGCTACTGCTGGTGCTGGTGCTGGGGGCACTAGAACAAAAGGACTTGCTGGGGGTGGCGCAGATGAAGCTAGCACCTCAAGATCTAGTGCTGAGGCCGAGGAGCTGGGGAGATCCGACATCGATGTATCCAGATCCGCCCCACTACCCCCCGCGCCAACATTGCCCTCCTCTTGGCAAGGTGGGCTCTAGTCAGGCGCAGCCGTGGAGCCCTCTTGAATAGGGATGAGCGGGCGATAATCATCGTTGCGGGAGGGAGAGGGACTGCTCTGGAGTGGGGAGGCAATGCCGGATCCGCTCTAAGGGATATCCCTAGGAGCTCTAAGCAAAAGCATCAAGTCAAAAGGAGAGAATCAATAAAAGACAAAGGCAGGCAAATGAAAAATTCCAAGTATCAGTATTAAAGGACTTACTCATCCGTGGTAGGAGGAGCCCGAGGTTTGGGCACCCTCCGAACCGTGCTCTTGGCGGCCGGCTTGGATGAGGGTTTCACCCTGGATTTCTTCTGCCTCTTCTTGGGCGGCGGCGCCTCCGAAGCTGTGGCCGAGGTAGAAGCGTGCTTCTGGGAAAGAGCAGGGGCCGAGCCACCAGTGGCAAGGGGGGAACCTCGTGGACCTGGTCATCTGGGTTAGCTGAACATTCGAACATAGCCAGATGCGCGTAAGAGATGGGAACCAGATCAAGTACCTATAGGACCTCAATGTCCGAGTCATCGTCGTCTGGCCAATCCCTCAGAGAAGAGGCCTTACCAGCGTTGCGTTTGACGATGTCCGGGGTAGGCAGGAAGGCCTCCGGGTCAGGCTCCTCCTCGTCCTCCTCGGTGCGGTCCGGCAACCATTTGCTCGCCAGCACCTCTCCATCCTCTAGTGGCTGCTGGAGAAACGGCTGAGAACAAGGCAATAATTGACAAGTTATAAAAATAAACCGACATACCGAGAAGATTCGAAGAACAAGAAAAAGGAAAATTCACCTTTGGAGGAGGGTTGACCCGGGTGAAGGGCTCAGTTCCCCACTCCCAATCCTCGGAGAACTCCTTCTCCACATTGAATATGGACTTAACCCGGCGGTAAACCGCCGAGTTATCCAGCTCGATGGAAGAAGGGCCGCTAAGGTAGCAGATCTTGTGGGCTCACTTCTGGAGGGGGGAGACCCGGCTGCGGAGAAAGGTAATCATAATATCCTCCCCCGGAGGTGCTCCTTGAGCAGCTCCTTGATCTGGTGCTCCACTTGATTCGCCAGGGTCGTGGGCCGCTTCAGAACGCTCTCCCAACGCGAGGTATCAGGAGGGCCAAGTCTGAAGGGGAGCAACCGGATCAAGTCCTCCTTGGTGGTGTTCCAGACATAGAAGAAAGTCCGGGCCCAGCCCTTGCAAGACTCAAGTCTAGTGACCCGGGGGAAACCTTGAGTGGGAACGGCGACGCAGGTGCGAGGGGCTACCTGAGCATGGTCGCAGCAGCGCTTGTGTAGCAGAAAACTGGCGGCGGCGGCGAGGTTGCTGTGAGAAAGAGAAAGGCTAGGAAGCATAGAGGAAATGGGGGAACTTCCCCTGAAATCACCCCACGCCTCCTACTTAACGGCACAGCACACGCGTCGTGGGATCGTTTGCGGGCGTCACGCCACGCGCAACGGGCATGTACGCGGCCAAAACAGCCAATCAGAACAAGGCCACATGAGGGTCTACAGGAGCAGATGACCCCACGATATGATGTAATGTTACAGTTAACGAGGCGCTGCAGTGAAGGGACTTTTACAGCAATTATTCCTGACACTGCAATAGTAACCAGCGCATTAAATGCGCGTGGCCCTTAAAATGAGGCAAAATGATGATTACCCTCCACGTAGGATCTGGGGAAGTGTACAAGAGAAGGAAAAGTAACTCGGATAAGCGAGCAAGAGACCTAGTCAGCGAAGAATAACTCGGAATGAGCCAAAGGATCGCAAGATGAAAAACTCCAGGTTACGAGGTAACTCGGCCTAAGGAGCAAAAGATCAGGATATGGGAACCTGCTGTGGCCTTAACAACTAGAAGTTGCTAAGACCACACCAGCTTCGGGGACTAATGTTGGGGGGATACCCTCGGGTAGGGTAACACTAGGGTATAAGGGCCGAGTTAGCCGGGGTACGGCGCAGTCAAAGCAAGTGCTGACCGGGTCACCTCAAGGCAGGCCGAATCTGAAGGGAGAGGCAATAATAAAGTGGTTATTATCTTATTCCATGTTTATAATAAATGTTTATTTTGCATGCTATAATTGTATTGATCGGAAATGTCAATACATGTGTGTTTAATAAACAAAAAGGGTTCCTAGTTATGCCTCTCTTATAGACTAGCTTGTTGATTAACAAGATGATCAAGGTTTCCTGATCATGGACATTGGATGTTGTTAATAACAAGGTCACAGCATTTGTGAAATGATGTGATGAACATTCATCCGAAGTATAGCATTACGATCAAAGTCATTATGTTTATCTTGCTATAACATCATACGAAGTAATATTTATCCTTAGACCATGAGATCATGTTAATTGCTAACACCGGAAGAGTATCTTGATAACATCAAACATCACACCGTAACAGGGTGACTATAAAGATGGGTTCAGTGCTACGAGGGTGTTATGTTGAGGCTCATGGATCAAGAGTGGAATTTGTCAATCCCGCTGATGGATAGATATACTCTGGGCCCTCTCGGTGATATCACATTAAGATAGCTTGCAAGCAAGTGATGTGATCACTAGAATGTTATATCACGGGAACGAGAAAAGAGTGCATGTCGGCAACAAGATCAAACTAGGTATGGAGATACCAATGATTGAATCTCGGACATGTAATATATCGCGAGACAAAGGGATTTAGTTACTAGCGTTAAAGGTTCTCACGATCATGGAAGTCATCGTTGAATATGCAGGAGTCAGTATGGATCTCCAGGTCTCGCTTCTGATTATTGATCTGAGAGGAGTCTCAATCAAGTCTGCATTATTCGCGAACCATAGGGTGACACACTTAAGAGTTACTGGACACTATTTTGGAGCACATATGTTTTAGACGAAAGAATTGCAAAGCGCAGGAATTGTTTCGATAGAAACCAGAAATTGTTTCGGGTGAAATTGCAGAAAGTGGTTCTGCATGTGATATTGAAATATTGCAAGGGGTTATATGTGAATGTTTGTTAATTAAAGTAATTAACAAAATTCTGAATAAATTTAATAAAAGAGTTTTATTAAATGAGAGAGCATTAAACTTGGAGAATTTTAATGCATTTAAAGTGGGGACTTTAAAAGGGAATGTGAAGAGGCATTTTAATGTGGAGGGATTACCACCACATGAATGGGGGAGGTGAGGAGTCACCCCCCATGCGCCGGCCATGGAGAGAGGGGCACCCCCCCTCCTCCTATAAAAGGCCACCCTATCCCTCCTTCTTCCTCACACCTCCTCGTGAAGGATCTCTCTCTCCCTCTAGAATTATTTCCCCATGGTCTCGGATTAGCGAGATACATGTTCCCGGTGGCATTTCGTCTGGAAGGAGTTGCTGCTTCCGCTGGATCGCTGAAGCGAGGAGGTGGAGGTTGTCCGGTGGCTTGAACGTGTGTGCGAGTACGGATGCGCTGCTGAGTTGTGGCGCTCAGACTTCCTCACGATCTTGAGATCGGCAAGTGTACGACTACATCAACCACGAGTTCCTACTCGTTAACAAAACTTGTTGTCTTCGAGGGTAAGCTCTCGATGGATGTATGTCCACCCGTTGCTCTGTACCTAGTAGATAGATCTTGGTGTGTAGTTCTCATCATAGGAAAAAATTTGTTTTCTATGCTGCGGTGCTGGGTCCGCAGCGTAGAAAACAAAAATTTTCCTACGGTGTGAACTACACGCCAAGATCTATCTATTAGGTACAAAGAAACGGGTGGACATACATCCAACGAGAACTTACCCTCGAAGACAACGAGCTTTGTTAACAAGTAGGAACTCGTGGTTGATGTAAGCGTACACTTGCCGATCTCAAGATCGTGATGAAGTCCAGCGGGTCCGGCTCCAGCACGGCCATCAGATCCAGCTCCAGCACCACCAAGTCCAGCACCGCAAAGCAGCGGTGCATCCGTGATTGCACACACGTCCAGTACCCCGACAACCTCCGTCCCTCGCTCCAGCAAAGCAGCGGAAGCAGCAACTCCTTTCCAGATAAAGCCACCGGGAACATGTATCTCGCTAATCCGAGACCATGGGGGAATAATACTAGAGGGGGAGAGAGATCCTTCACGAGGAGGTGTGAGTATGAAGGTGTGAGAGGGGGGCCTTTTATAGGAGGAGGGGAGGGTACCCCTCCCCATGGCCGGCGCCCCAAGGGGTGACCCCTCACCTTCTCATTCAAGTGGTGGTAACTCCCTCCACATAAATTTGCCCCTTCACATTCTCTTTTAAAGTCCCCACTTTAAATGCATTAAATTTCTCCAAATTTAATGCTCTCTCATTTAATAAAACTCTTTTATTATTTTTATTCAGAATTTTTTTAATTACTTTAATTAACAAACATTCACATAAAACCCCCAGCAACATTTCAATATTACATGCAGAACCAATTTCAGCAATTTCACCCGAAACAGTTTCGATGTCTATTGAAATAATTCCAGCGCTTTCTTAAATCTTTATCTGAAACATATTTGCTCCAAATGGTGTCGGTATCCCTTAAGTGTGTCATCCTACGGTTCGCGAATAATGTAGACATGATCGAGACCCCTAATCAGCAGCGGGACCTAGAGATCCATACTGACTCCTACACATTCAATGATGACTTCTGTGATCGTGAGAACCTTTAACGCTAGTAACTAAATCCCTTTGTCCCGCGATATATTACATATCCGAGATTCGATCATTGGTATCTCCATACCTAGTTTGATCTCGTTACCGACATCCACTCTTTTCTTGTTCCCATGATATAACATTCTAGTGATCACATCACTTGCTTGCAAGCTATTTCAATGTGATATCACCGAGAGGGCCCAGAGTATATCTATCCGTCATCGAGATTGACAAATTCCACTCTTGAAGCATGAGCCTCAACATAACACCTTCGTAGCACTGAACCCATCTTTATAGTCACTCTGTTACGATGTGACGTTTGATGTTATCAAGATACTCTTCCGGTGTTAGCAATTAACATGATCTCATGGTCTAAGGATAAAGATTACTTCATATGATATTATAGCAATATAAACATATTGACTTTGATCGTAATGCTATACTTCGGATGAATGTTTATCACATCATTCCACCAATGGTGTGACCTTGTTATTAACAACATCCAATGTCCATGATCAGGAAACCTTGATCATCTTGTTAATCAACAAGCTAGTCTATAAGAGAGGCATACTAGGAACCTTTTTGTTTATTAAACACACATGTATTGATGTTTCTGATCAATACAATTCTAGCATGTAAAATAAACATTTATCATAAACATGCAATAAGATAATAACCACTTTATTATTGCCTCTCGGGCATATTCCCTTCATGCGGACCCAACAGTGGTATCAGAGCCTGATCTATGCGTAGGTGCTTTGCAGGGGTAGTACACATATGTTTATATGTGGGCGACGATGATCATGTTATTGCATCTTCTATGTATTTTGGATATTGGTGGCATAGTGGGATGAAGCGGCCTGGACCAACCTTACATGTCATCGTACATGAGACCGGTTCCACGACTGACATGCAACTTGTTTTGCATAAGTGGCTGGCGGGTTTTTGTCTCTCCTACTATAGTCAATATGTGATTTACAACGAGTTGCTAATAACTTGGTTATCCTCGTTGTGGTTCATGTTCGTAGGTAAGAACGGTTCTATCTCCGAAAGCTCTAAGCCACGTAAAACTTGCAATTGATAAATTAGAGGCGTCTAGTTTAGATCGTTGCTGGGCTAGTGTCTTGATATGGTATTGTTGTAAGTAGATGTATGATAGATACTCTTACAACACACTCAACATGTAAATTCCATAGACCTTGGCCTTACACACAAAGGAATGATAGAGATCATACCACGATGCAAATGATAGAGATCAAATGCATGGACCATATCATCTCACTTTATACATTAGATGTTAGCATCTTATACTGCTAGTTTGGCGCTTTCTGTAGCATTGTAAGATGATCCCTCATTTAGATATCAAGATAAAAATGTGTTCTTCCTTAAGTATGCACCATTCTGTGGATCGTGTTTCGAGACATCACGTGATGATCGGGTGTACTCGAATCTACGCTTTCATAGGAACGGGTGTAAGACAGTTTTACACACGCGAATACTAAGGTTCTTACTTGGCGAGCCTAGCATGTACAGACATGGCCTCGAAACACGGACCGAAAGGTTAAGCATGACTCATATAGTTGATATTATGCCCATATAGATGCTCTACTTTTAAGCTACATCAACTCACGTGATGATCGGACTTGGTGTAGTGGATTTGGTTCATGTAATCACCAAAAAGGCACGAGGGATGTCGTTTTTGAGTGGGAGTTCATTTCTAATTTGGATTAGTCAAACTAAATTTGTCATAAACTAAATCAAAGTGAATTTGCATAATTTGTTGTAGTCATTGGCGTCTGTTCACTACCTTATGCTTAGTTTTAATTGAGATAATAGAACTATAGAATTCTAGATATTTACTTTACGAACTGGTATCGTATTGTTTTGAATGTCAATTTAAAGTTTATAAGTCCTATTGCAATCTTTCAGCAAACTCTATTTACTCCATGAAGTTTAATAAGTAGTATTAAATCAAGAGTAAGAATTCCAATGTTAGTATGTAAACTATCATGTTTGCCTCCATGATTATTGATATTCAAAAGTTGTTTTAATATCAAGATTATATAGGAGCTGAAAGAATTGTTTCAGAAACCATCATGTGTGAAAGATATTGTGATATCTGAAACAATGTTTTTGGTTGTTTTATGATAGAGTATAATTTAGCAAAATACATGTTCTCATATTGTATGAGAATTTGTGAAGGATGGAGATGCTAGGCATCCGGATCTCCCAAAAGGTTTTTGGGAACTAACATTATACTCGCGATTCTTCCTTATAGGCTATAGTAGCTTGATCATGAAAGTTGTCATGATAAGGATGAATAGAAGATGTAAGTAAAATTTTTACTACACTAAAAGATTACTAAAGAATGGGTTTTTGAAAGAATGCCAAACATTTGATGATGGAGATCCACTTCAAAGTGCAAGTCCAAAGGTATTAGTATTTGACTATATACGCTTTGTACTATGTGTCATGTGAATGACACCACTATTGATGTTGATAGATTCTTTTAAAAGGAAAAGGAATTGCTGAAAGAGAATCTATAAAATATTTGGTAGAAAAGAAAAGGTTAGAGATGTCCAACTTAGGTATATAGAAGATATACATGTTATGGATGTATTTCTTGCTTGTTAAACAATGTGGTTCTGAGGTATTGGATATCGGTATTGGATACCGAATTGGTTGGTATAAAGTGTCATACAGGACAACGCAATTCATGAACTACAACGGCGTAAGTAACTAGCAAGAGAATAAGTGATGATGTTCATCGAAAACAAATAAAATGTTATTGTGTTTTTCGTTGTCGTCAAACCTAGTCTTCAAGATTTATTTTAATAATTGCTATTTTGTTCCGGTATTATGAGAACAATGGTTGTTCAAATAATTACCGTATTCCATAAAGGATGGATGAACTTTTACAAGTCTAGTGGGAGAAATCACATCCATAAACACTATTGCTAAAATGTCGCAAGACAAATGATTGAAAGATCATTTATGAAGTGACATCGCTGTTTAAATTATATTGGAAAGAAAACATGAAGAAACTCCATGTTGATGGATTTTTGGAGTCTTTTGATTTTGATCAATTGACGCTGGTGAAACTTTCCTCGAGATAATTGAAACTCCGTTCATAGGCCAAAGAGGAACGGATGACTAACTTATTGGATTTTATGCATGTTGATGTATATAGTCCATTATGTGTAGCCATATGTGATGGATCCTTTTGCTTCATATGATTTCTCCAGAAATTTAAGTGAATATATCTATATATTTACTTAATAAGGAAGAAGTATGAAACATTTGAAAAATGTTCAAAGACTTTCAAGATGAAGTGGAAAATCATTGTAACAAGAAAATAAAGAGTTTATGATTCGATCATAAAGGAAGATATTTGAGTTAAATGTTTAGCAAAAACACCTAAGATTTGAGGAATTGTTCCATGATTTGTGTTTTCCCGATAAACCATAGGAGTATGGCATATTCGAGAGATGAAATCAAACCATGTTTGACATGGTAAGATCAAAGGTGTCATTTATAAAACTTCCATTATGTTTTAAGGATTGAAGCTTTAGAGACTACCGCTTTTACACTGAAAAGAGCACCATCGTGATCCATTGAAATGACACCATATAAGTTATGGTTTGGGATAAAACCCGAATTGTCTTTTCTTAAATTTTGGTATGCTACGCATAAGTAAAATGTTTACAACCAAAGCTGGATAAGCACGTCTTTGTAGGATATCCCAAAGAATTTGTTGGGAATTTCTCCATAATACCGAGGACAAAAGAGTTTGTTACTTGGAACGTCAAGTTTCTAGAGAAGGAAATTTTCGCAAAAAGTTAAGTGGGAGGACAATAGAACTTTGATAAGGTTGTTGAGCCTTAGCTATATGTGCTAAGTAGCGCAGCGCCGGAAAGTGTCCCGGTGGCGGCCACAATGCTCATGGCTCACGTGATTACAAAGGCTGTGATCTCGGAGATTAGAGTTCCTATTGAATCGTGTGGGTCGGTAAGAATCAAATAGTGTGATTTGATAAGCAAGTCGTTATTGTTTTGACAATGATGAACTGACTACATGCAAAGAAGCGATGATGGGCCCTGACTCCATAAAATGACTAGAAGTCATAGAATCCGTGATAGTATCCATACACGAGAAATCAAGTTTCTGAACTTGGAAGACCCTCCGGAAAGGCGTGAAGCCTATCGGTCGTGTTTGGATCTATAAAGAAATAAGACATGGATGTTTAACATCTATGAAATAGTCGACATGTCGGAAAGAAGTTTACGACAATGTTCAAGGAGTTGACTATGACAAGATTTGATCTTTCATAGTGATATTTAGTCTTGACGGATTAATGTAGCAACCACTACATATAATTTGATGTATGGTAGTTGAACAAACAAAACAATGTTCTTCTAATAGAATGGTTACCTAGGACGTGTACAAGACACGGTACGAAGGGTTTTGTTAATTCAAAGGGTGCTAAAAGGGCATGCAAACTTCAATAGTTGAAGTAAGCATAGCGGAGTCGGAATCTTCACCATGATGAAATTGTTAAAAGAGTTTAAATTCATCAGAGATGATGAAGATGCTTGCATTTGCAAGAAATTAAGTGGGAGCGCTGAGACATATTTCTAATACATTATTTAGAGGACATATTGTTGATTGGAGATGATGTATCTTGTATTGACACAAGTTAAGAATTTCATTAAAATAAGATTTCGATGAAAGACTTGGGCAAACCTAGAATATTTGGCATCAATATCTATATGGATAGATTAAGGCACTAATATGATTGTGCCAGACATGCATATATGAGATATTGAAAGGGTTCAATATGGAAACAACAAGAAAGGTTCTTGCTGCATGGAAAGAATTGTATCAAGATTCAAGTGTTTCAACACTTGGTGAGTAAAATCACATGAAGATTTTGATCGATTATACCATGATATGTATATATCCAAAATGTCATATGCTCTAAATGTTATGAGCACATACCAGAATGATTCATAAGATGATCATTGGATGATAGTAAAGATATTCTTATGAACTTTGGAAGAACTAAGAATATATCATGTATAAGTGACAAATAGTTAAAGGTAGTTCATTGTAAAGTGTTACATTGATACTATTTTTGTCACAAGATACAAATTAAATTTATCTCAATTTAGACTATGGGTGGCACAATGTAATGGAAAGGATGTTCCATGATGGATTTGGATGAGTTCCAAAGTTGAGACATTGTGACAGATACTACAACGAAAGGCTAAGTATATGACTGCTATAGTAGCAGCAAAGGAGGGCATTTGTGTTAAGTAGTTTTTTATCAAACTAGGTGTGGTTCAAAGTGGTCTAATACTATGAAGATATATTATATGACAATAATATCAACATATTTTAACCCGAACAAACTAAAGGTCTCACCAAAGGACCAAATTTATACAATGCCATCTCATTTGAGAATGAGTGATGCATAGAGACGCAAACACATGCAAATACACACGGACCTGAAACTGTCAGATCCGGTGATTATGTTAACCACTAGCAATCGCGTATATGCAACACCAGAAAGCCATAGGTGTTCAATACGCAAAGTTTTTCAAACTAGATTATTGACTCTAGTGCAAGTGGGAGACTGAAGGGAATATGACCGAGAGGCAATAATAAAGTGGTTATTATCTTATTCCATGTTTATGATAAATGTTTATTTTGCATGCTATAATTGTATTGATCGGAAATGTCAATACATGTGTGTTTAATAAACAAAAAGGGTTCCTAGGTATGCCTCTCTTATAGACTAGTTTGTTGATTAACAAGATCATCAAGGTTTCCTAATCATGGACATTGGATGTTGTTAATAACAAGGTCACGGCATTTGTGAAATGATGTGATGAACATTCATCCGAAGTATAGCATTATGATCAAAGTCATTATGTTTATATTGCTATAACATCATACAAAGTAATCTTTATCCTTAGACCATGAGATCATGTTAATTGCTAACACCGGAAGAGTATCTTGATAACATCAAACGTCACACCGTAACAGGGTGACTATAAAGATGGGTTCAGTGCTACGAGGGTGTTATGTTGAGGCTCATGGATCAAGAGTGGAATTTGTCAATCCCGATGACGGATAGATATACTCTAGGCCCTCTCGGTGATATCACATTAAGATAGCTTGCAAGCAAGTGGATGTGATCACTAGAATGTTATAACACAGGAACGAGAAAAGAGTGCATGTCGGCAACGAGATCAAACTAGGTATGGAGATACCAATGATCGAGTCTCGAACATGTAATATATCGCGAGACAAAGGGATTTATTTACTAGCGTTAAAGGTTCTCACGATCACAGAAGTCATCGTTGAATATGCAGGAGTCAGTATGGATCTCCAGGTCCCGCTTCTGATTATTGATCTGAGAGGAGTCTCAATCATGTTTGCATTATTCGCGAACCGTAGGGTGACACACTTAAGAGTTACCGGACACCATTTTGGAGCACATATGTTTCAGACAAAAGAATTGCAAAGCGCAGGAATTGTTTCGATAGAAACCGGAAATTGTTTCGGGTGAAATTGCAGAAAGTGGTCCTGCATGTGATATTGAAATATTGCAAGGGGTTATATGTGAATGTTTGTTAATTAAATTAATTAACAAAATTTTGAATAAATTTAATAAAAGAGTTTTATTAAATGAGAGAGCATTAAACTTGGAGAATTTTAATGCATTTAAAGTGGGGACTTTAAAAGGGAATGTGAAGAGGCATTTTAATGTGGAGGGGTTACCACCACATGAATGGGGGAGGTGAGGAGTCACCCCCCATGCACCGGCCATGGAGAGAGGGGCACCCCCCTCCTCCTATAAAAGGCCACCCTCTCCCTGCTTCTTCCTCACACCTCCTCGTGAAGGATCTCTCTCCCCCTCTAGAATTATTCCCCCATGGTCTCAGATTAGCGAGATACATGTTCCCGGTGGCATTTCGTCTGGAAGGAGTTGCTGCTTCCGCTGGATCGCTGAAGCGAGGAGGTGGAGGTTATCCGGTGGCTTGAACGTGTGTGCGAGTACGGATGCGCTGCTGAGTTGCGGCGCTCGGACTTCCTAACGATCTTGAGATCGGCAAGTGTATGACTACATCAACCACGAGTTCCTACTCGTTAACAAAACTCGTTTTCTTCGAGGGTAAGTTCTCGATGGATGTATGTCCACCCGTTGCTCTGTACCTAGTAGATAGATCTTGGCGTGTAGTTCTCATCGTAGGAAAAATTTTGTTTTCTATGCTGCGGACCCAACAGAATCACGGTGTGACCTGGCCCATGGAGCATCTCCTTGACAATGGTCCGGCCGGCGTGAGTTATATGCCGGCCATGTCTATCTATTTTGCAGGTGACTTGGTAAGCCGGATTAGCTATATGCTAGCCGGGTTATCTTAGCTTACAAGAGAAGGAATCCCCCGCTGGTCAAAAGGTGGCTTTATTAGCTGTAGCATGAGCGAAGTAAAGTAAGGAAGGGGACCAGCGGGTCAGGGGCGACCAAGGTGACGCGGGCAAATCCGGATGACGTAGCCCATGTCTGGTGACGCCAAAAGACAAGGATTACGCTGTGGATTACATCCAAAGCCCAGACGAGCCGTTAAAGAGAATAAAGAAGCATCTGCTTTAGGAAAGAAGCATATTCATAGAATATGCTGCCACCTGTGCCCTAGAATTGTAACCC
Organism: Avena sativa; assembly: GCA_916181665.1. Classification (NCBI taxonomy): domain Eukaryota; kingdom Viridiplantae; phylum Streptophyta; class Magnoliopsida; order Poales; family Poaceae; genus Avena; species Avena sativa. The sequence goes on from OV702290.1 coordinate 428,930,169, forward strand.
GGGCTTCCATATATAAGGAGCACCGGGGCCTCCATAGAGGGGGTCGGCCGATAGATCATCCTCTCTGTCTAAGGTAGAACTCTAGGGCTAGTTAGTAGGGAGTAAGAGACATCGTCTCCTTCTTGCTGATAGCCTCAAGAGCACTTGTAAACACCATTGATAGAGAATACACAAGAACTTCCATGCGTGGAATCACCATGTTCTCCCTCCCTAGATTCCCCTAGCACTCATTGGCCCCATCTTTAGCCTATCCATGGCATCTGCCGTGCCACTACCACGACACGGCGATAGGCTCTGCCTGGAGGAAGCGCACGCGGCAGGGTTTCGTCATCATCCAGGGTGGTGGCGTGCCCACTGCCCCCACCATAGCCACCGCAGGCACTCCGCCGAAGCACAAGAAGCTGACGCCGAAGAAAGTGAGGAATGCGGTGCCCAAACGCATGGTTGTCGCCATGTCGACTCCCGAGAAGCAAGCTCCGTCCCATACCACTGCCACCGCGAGGTATGAACCATTCGCCCCCTTCCGAAATATTTCAAATTCAGCCATTTCGAGTAATTGTTCCAATATGATGCATTGTAGCACCGATTTGCACGATGTTCCGACATTGTTTGTGAATATGTTGAATGAAAATTCTGTCGAGTTGGAACCCTTGCAAGTTTACAACGAGGTGGATGCTGGTGTGGATGGTGTCGGTTATGACGAGGATGAGGTGGAGGTTCAATGGTTCCCATCCGCAAGAGAATGATGAACTAAACCCAATTGGAAGATGTGATATTGATCAAAGCATGGGAGAGTGTGTCTCTCAATGTCATGACTGGCACCGACCAAACCAGGAAGCGGTGTTGAAAAAAGATTGAGGACAAATTCTTTCAATTCATGCCACCTCTTCCTAGCACGGTTCCACGCACCTATCGATCACTCCAAGGTCGTTGGGATGTCATCAAAAACACTTGTAGTCGTTGGAGCAGATGCTTGGAGCAAGTACATGGTGCACCGCCAAGTGGTATATATGAAAGTGACTATGTGAGTCTTTGCATCTTTTCAATTCATTTGTGTGCATCTTTGAAATACATTTGTGTGCATCTTTCCAATTCATTTGGTGTTTGCATCTTCTCGGAACGAATTGCGAAAGAATGGTACCTAGAAATGATGGCTTCCACGATCAAGCCGTTCGACCTTGAGCATTCTTGGACTTGGCTCAAAACAAGGGACAAATGGAAGTTGAGGGAGCAATAAGCTCCACCAAAAAGAGGCTCACTCATCCAATTGGATGATGAAGAAGATAATGATGCTCCATGATACGTTGCTAACGTATCCATAATTTTTGATGTTCCATGCTTGGTTTTATCTACTTTCTTATGTTTTGTCCACACTTTGGAGTACTTTTCATATGATTTCTTGGACTAACCTATTAACAAGAGCCGCAGTGCCAGTTGCCTGTTTTCTGCTGTTTTTTGTTCCAGGAAAGTCAGAAAATCAATATTCTCAGAATTGGACCAGACAAAAGCCAAAGTCGATATTTTATCGGAAGACTCACGGAGCCAGAAGACGAGACGGAGAGGGGCCACAGGGTGGCCACACCATATGGTGGCACGGGCTAGCCATGGCCGCGCCACCAGGTGGTGTGGGCCCCCTGGCCGCCCACCGACCTTTCCTCTTTGCCTATAAGAAGCCTCCCGATGCAAAAACCCTAAATCATCAAGCCTCCAGCCACGAAAAGTTCCGTAGCACCACCGCCACCGAAGGGGAGATTCGGAGATAGAAAGTCTCTGTTCCGACACCCTGCCGGGACAGGGAAGTCCCCCTGGAGCCATCTCCATAGATCTCCACCACCATCTCCATCGCCCTTGCCAATTCCCATGATGAGGAGGGAGTAGTTCTCTCTCGAGGCTAAGGGTTCTACCAGTAGCTATGTGTTCATCTCTCTCTCTCTCTATGCATGATCTTATTGAGATCATGAGCTTGTAATCTATAGATCTACCTTGCTACTCAAGTATTTTAATAGATCTCTGCTCTCCCCATGTGTGTGAAGTTGATAGTGTGCACACCATGGTGGCACTTAGGCTAGAGATTACAAATACTTGTTATGAGTTATATTTGAAGTTGGATGTCTTTATGAAATTGTGGTGTTTGTTGGACCCATCTAGTGCTCAAGGTGACAGTGTTGGGTTATCTAGAGGGGAAAGGCTTACTTTGAGGTGTGTTGTTATAGCCCTACCAACGATTAGAGTATCCAACCGGAGAGTAGTTCAGCGTAGTATCATAAAGAAGAATATATTTATATGAGAGTGTTCACTAGTGAAAGTATGATCCCTAGGCCTTGTTTCTAAGCATTGAAACACCTTTTGCAATTAGATCTGTTACATGTTTGCTTGCTTCTATCTTTATTTCAGTTTTACTTTAGTCTTTTCTCACGTCAACCACACGCCAGCAAGCTATTTTCTAGCACCGTTGTCTTTTATCTATACCACATGTATTTCACTATCTCTTCGCCGAACTAGTGCACCTATACACCTGACAAGTGTATTGGGTGTGTTGGGGACACAAGAGACTTCTTGTATCTTAATTGCAGGGTTGCTTGAGAGGGGATACCTTCTACCACTTCCTCCCTGAGTTCGATAAACCTTGGGTGATCCACTTAAGGGAAAACTTGCTGCTGTTGTACAAACCCCTGCACTTGGAGGCCCAACAACTATCTACAAGAATAGAAGTGCGTAGACATCAAGCTATTTTCTAGCGCCGTTGCCGGGGAGGTAAGGTAAAAGGTACTCACATCCTCCGTGTGAGTGCTCGAATATATTTCCTTTAGGTTCTGCAATTTTTTCTTTTTGTTTCTTGTTTTCACTAGTTAGGCTTAATGGAAAACAACAACAAAATTAGAGAGCTTTTTACTATTTTTCCTAATATAGAACATGAATTGTCTGAAAATAAAATTAAAAAACCCATGGAACTTTCTTTGCATGCTAATAGCAATGTTATTAGTATGAATCTTTTGAACACCTTTGTTACTAATGCTATGGAAACGTCTAAGCTTGGGGAAGCTAGTTTTTATGAAAATGATCTTTTTAGTTCCCTAGCTTTAAATAAGAAATTTTGCTCTGATGATACTTTATCTCCCATTTGTGGTAATTCTAATGACACTTGTGATATTTTAAATCCACATACTGAAAGCATCTCTCTTAAAATACCTATAAAAATATTTGAACGTGTTATGAACAACTGTTATTTGGGAGATGGAACTGTCCATCCTGGTGATCATTTACTCTTTATACACGAATTATGCGAGTTGTTCAAGTGTGCAGGTATTTCAATGAACCAAGTTATGAGGAAGCTATTCCCTTTGTCACTTAAGGGCAAAGCAAGAGAGTGATATGAGCTACTAGATGATCCTCATCATTTGGAGTGTGATACATTGCAAATGTATCTATAATTTTTGATGTTCCATGCTTGGTTTTATCTACTTTCTTATGTTTTTTCCACACTTTGGAGTACTTTTCATATGATTTCTTGGACTAACCTATTACAAGAGCCACAGTGCCAGTTGCCTGTTTTCTGCTGTTTTTGGTTCCAGGAAAGTCAGAAAATGAATATTCTCGGAATTGGACAGGACAAAAGCCAAAGTTCATATTTTACCGGAAGACTCACAGAGCCATAAGGGGAGTCGGAGAGAGGCCACAAGATGGCCACCCCCCCAGGCACGGGTACCCCCAGGCCGTGCCAGGGCATGGTATGCGCCCCCTGGCCAGCCACCGACCTTGCCTCCTTCGCCTATATATTCCTCCCGAGGCAGAAACCCTAAATCGTCAAGCCTCTAGCCACGAAAAGTTCCGCAGCACCACCGCCACCGAAGGGGAGATTCGGGGGACAGAAAGTCTCTGTTCCGGCACCCTGCCGGGACGAGGAAGTGCCCCCAGAGCCATCTCCATCGATCTCCACCACCATCTCCATCACCATTGCTGATTCCCATGATGAGGAGGGAGTAGTTCTCTCTCGAGGCTAAGGGTTCTACCGATAGCTATGTGTTCATCTCTCTCTCTCTCTATGCATGATCTTATTGAGATCATGAGATTGTAATCTATAGATCTACCTTGCTACTCAAGTGCTTTAATACATCTCTGCTCTCCCCATGTGTGTGAAGTTGACAGTGTGCACACCATGGTGGAACTTAGGCTAGAGATTTCAAATACTTGTTATGAGTTATATTTGGAGTTGGATGTTTCTATGAAATTGTGGTGTTTGTTGGAACCATCTAGAGCTCAAGGTGATAGTGTGGGGTTATCTAGATGGGGAAAGCGAACTTTGAGGTGTGCTGTTATAGCCCTACCATGGATTAGAGTGTCCAACCGGAGAGTAGTTAAGAGTAGTATCATAAAGAGAAGATATTTATATGAGAGTGTTCACTAGTGAAAGTATGATCCCTAGCCCTTGTTTCTAAGCATTGAAACACCGTTTGCAACTAGATATGTTACATGTTTGCTTGCTTCCTTCTTTATTTCAGTTTGCCTTTAGTCTTTTCCCATGTCAACCACACGCCAGCAAGCTATTTTCTATCACCATTACCACTTATAATTATCTATACCACATGTATTTCACTATCTCTTCGCCGAACTAGTGCACCTATACACCTGACAAGTGTATTGGGTGTGTTGGCGACACAAGAGAGTTCTTGTATCTTAATTGCAGGGTTGCTTGAGAGGGGATACCTTTGACCACTTCCTCCCTGAGTTCGATAAACCTTGGGTGATACACTTAAGGGAAAACTTGCTGCTGTTCTACAAACCTCTGCACTTGGAGGCCCAACAACTGTCTACAAGAATAGAAGTGCGTAGACATCAAGCTATTTTCAGGCGTCTTTGCCGGGGAGGTAAGGTAAAAGGTATTCACACCGGAGGATTAAAGAAGAAGAACCTCCCACGGCAAACGCCTATTTTCTGGCGCCGTTGTCGGGGAGGTAAGGTAAAAGGTATTCACACCGGAGGATTAAAGAAGAAGAACCTCCCACGGTAAACGCCTATTTTCTGGTGCCGTTGCCGGGGAGGTAAGGTAAAAGGTACGCACATCCTCTGGTGTGAGTGCTCGAAGTTATTTCCTTTAGATTCTGCAATTTTGTCTTTTTGTTTCTTGTTTTCACTAGTTAGGCTTAATGGAAAACAACAACAAAATTAGAGAGCTTTATAGTATTTATCTTGAGTTAGGACATGAAGTGTTTGAAGAGAAAATTAAAAAACCTATGGAACTTTATTTGCATGCTAATAGCAATGTTGTTAGTATGAATTCTTTGGACACCATTATTGCTAATGCTATGGAAAAGTCTAAGCTTAGGGAAGCTAGTTTGTATGAAAATGATCTTTTTAGTTCCCTAGCTTTGGAAGATAGCTATTCTATTGCTTATGATGCTACCAAACCTCCAATATATGATGATTACAATGATGAATATGATATTTTCAGTCCACCTACTATTGAGGAGAAAATTAATTATGATTACAATATGCCTCCTATATTTGATGATTATGGCGATGAAAATAATAATGATAGCTATTTTGTTGCATTTTCTCCCACTACAATCAATAAGAATGACTATGTTTATGTGGGGAGTATTAATTCTTTTATGCATGTGGCTCATGATAAGAATGTTTCTTGTGATAGTTATATTGTCAATTTTATTCATGTTGCTACTGAAAGTTATTGTGAGAGAGGGAAACATGGGCTTATGTATCTCAACATTATTAAGTTTCCCCTCTTTATGTTGAAAGTCTTGAAGTTGCACTTGTTTTGCTTTCCTATGATTGATTCTTTGTTCTTTCATGACTTGTTTCATTACAAGATTCCTATGCATAGGAAGTGAGTTAGACTTAAATGTGCTTTGAATCTTCTTCTTGATGCTCTCTTTTACTTAAATTCATATTTCTTATGTGAGCATCTTCTCAAACTATCATGTCTAACTTAAAGGCGTTAAAGAAAAGTACTTATTGGGAGATAACCCAAAAGTTTTAGATGAGTCTTGGAAATTATTACTTCAGTAATAACCGCTCCTTATCCTTTTTATTTGCTTTTTGAGCCAAGAGTAACCTCTAATGACAGAGAAGTAATGATTGGGAAAATTGCTGTCCCGAAACAGATTTCTGTGCTTCACCGTAAAAATTCGTGTAAAATCTGTGTATGTCCTTTTGAGGCATGAATTTTTGTGCTTATACCCCAGGTTGTTATCTAACTTTCTTTAGTTCAACAAGTTTTGATTTGAGCAACAGAAGGTCTTCGAAAAAAATCGTCTTTACCTGCTGGTCTGTTTTGACAGATTTCTGCCATTTTCTGCATTTGTTTCTTGTTGGTTCCTTTTTCAGTTCTTTTGGGGAATTGAGCTTTTTGAGGGAAGTGCTACAGTATCTAGTGTTTTAATGGAAGTTTTATTGGTGTTGTAACTGAACCTTAAAGACTTATTATCTTGAGTGCACTAATGTTGCTAATAAAGATTGTGTGAAGTTTTGTATGAAGGAAAAAAAATTTAGGTGTATGGAAGGAATGAGTAATGAGATGAAGGATGGACTAAAGCTCAAGCTTGGGGATGCCACGCATGTCACCCCAAGAAATATTCAATAAGTACAAGCGTCAAAGCTTGGGGATGCCCAAGGCATCCCCTTCTTCATCAATAAAAATCCCAGGTTTCTTCCAAACGCTTCATTTTTATTGTTTCATGCACAGTTGTGTTGTTCTTGGAGCGTCTTCTTTTTCGTTTTCGTTTTGGTTTTTTGTTTGCTTAGTTTGCTGAATAAATTGGTTGGACCCCCTCTTTCATACATTGGTTTTCAAATAGTTTGGTTTGGTTTGGAAAAGAGTAGGAAAGTTCATGCTTAAGTGGTAAAGAGAGCTTGTTTTTTACTGTGGCCTATGCTTTGTCATGCCATGCTCGATATTGTTTTGGCTTTATGCTTAGTATCCTTTGATGTAGCATGACTTGTTATAAATAATTGAGATTGCTTAATGTGCCTTGGATGAATCATGCGTTGTTTTAGCATATTAAAGCATAGTATTGTGGTATTCTCCTTTGATACTTTATTTGGGTTGACTTGGCGCATGATCACACCATGTTATGACTATACCAAGTCATCATAAGCCTTTATGATCCTTTAGTTTTCAACTTGTAGTATCACTTTATGCTTTGATCAATGATGTTTTGTCGCTCTGCATGATTATGGCCATTGTTGCTCTCTTAGTTTGTCGCTCCCAGTCTTTTGCTAGCCTCCACCACCAAGTATGAGTTCCACTCATGCATCCAACTCCTTAAACCAAGTTACTCCAAAGAGTCCACAATACCTACCCACTAGCATATGCTTTTCCAAGTATATTCATGTTTTTATCTACCTTCCAAATTAAACTTGTTATGAGAAAACTAGTGATTAAAGCTCGCACGAACTTGATGGCACACTTTACTTTTATTGCCCTTAATAAACTTGAACCATTGTGTCGTCTATGTTGTATATGCTTGCACTTATTTGTTGGGGATTAGCAGAACCATGCTGTCATGGGGAACGCTTTCAACATTGCACTTGGTACTTGTACCTAGTTGATATCATGCTCTTTTGTATATGGATGTCGTTGGTGTGAAATGAAAGGGGAGCTTGTAAGTCCATGGAGTTATGTATATGTGTTAGAGAAACGCCTGGGCCGCTGGTCTAATCCATGCTGACATGGTGGAAACCTACAGCGTAACCATAATGAGCTGTCTATGAAGCATTCTTCTTATAAAAAAAGAGTCCTATATTGAGAAAAAAGAGAAAGAGAAAAAAAAGAGATATGAAAAGAGGAAAGAGAGAAAAAAGCACCATATTCCCATGGTAAATAAGAAGATTGCTGAGATGCTCGTTGTCTGCTTGCCTTGTCACTTTGATATGGGGATTCTTCCGTATCATCGGGCAAGGGGTACCCCGTTGGCGGTTCTCTATGATACACATGTACTTACGATGACAATAACTTACCGGTGACTAAACTTGAGTAGCATGAGGAGCGGCCCTCGTATGCAAGGGACATGAGATTCCCAACTTATACTTTGTCAAGCATATACTCCATAGTTTGTTCACTTTAACCTTAATCACTTCAAGATGCTTATGATAGGGGCAATGAGAGCTGAAAGCTAATAAATACCATAATTTTTGGAAGCTATTTATGAAACTTGAATCTCTGCTTCCTTCTATGAAGGCCTTTCTTCCACTTATATATTGAGTCTCCACCTTCTATCTTTATGCACCTACTTTGAGAGCATAGTGGCCATTCTTAGTTCTATGTGCATTGTCCCAAGACTAGTTGATTGATGCATAACTTAATATGGCTTGTTTTAAACTATTTGTATCTAGTCACTCTTATGAACTTTGAAGGTTTCCTATGCATTTATGTTTGCTACTCTATGAGGGACAAGCTGAATGCTATTATGCTATGTTTTCTTTATGTGAAACAAACAAATGTCTTGCAAAGCATTGTTATTCATGAATCTTTTGTTTGTGCCTTTTCATGTTGCATCATAGTTTCTTTGTCCTATTGCTAGAACTTTGTCTTTCATGTTATGATTGAAGTACTATGATCCTAGCTTTGAAAGTTTTACAAATACTTTGATCAAGTTTATGATGGTGCATGTCACCTCAAAAATTATTCTTTCTTTTTATCACTTACCTACTCGAGGACGAGCAGGAGTTAAGCTTGGGGATGTTGATACATTGCAAATGTATCTATAATTTTTGATGTTCCATGCTTGGTTTTATCTACTTTCTTATCTTTTGTCCACACTTTGGAGTACTTTTCATATGATTTCTTGGACTAACCTATTAACAAGAGCCACAGTGCCAGTTGCCTGTTTTCTGCTGTTTTTGGTTCCAGGAAAGTCAAAAAATGAATATTCTCGGAATTGGACGGGAAAAAAGCCAAAGTTCATATTTTCCCGGAAGACTCACGGAGCCATAAGGAGAGTCGGAGAGGGGCCACAGGATGGCCACACCCCCCCAGGCGCGGGTACCCCCAGGCCATGCCAGGGCATGGTGTGGGCCCCCTGGACGGCCACCGACCTTGCCTCCTTCGCCTATATATTACTTCCTAGGCAGAAACCCTAAATCGTCAAGCCTCCAGCCACGAAACGTTCCATAGCGCCGTCGCCACCGAAGGGGAGATTCGGGGGACAGAAAGTCTCTGTTCCGGCACCCTGCCGGGATGGGGAAATGCCCCTGGAGCCATCTCCATCGATCTCCACCACCATCTCCATCACCATTGCTGATTCCCATGATGAGGAGGGAGTAGTTCTCTCTCGAGGCTAAGGGTTCTACCGGTAGCTATGTGTTCATCTCTCTCTCTATGCATGATCTTATTGAGATCATGAGCTTGTAATCTATAGATCTACCTTGCTACTCAAGTGCTTTAATAGATCTCTGCTCTCCCCATGTGTGTGAAGTTGACAGTGTGCACACCATGGTGTCACTTAGGCTAGATATTTCAAATACTTGTTATGAGTTATATTTGGAGTTGGATGTTTCTATGAAATTGTGGTGTTTGTTGGAACCATCTAGAGCTCAAGGTGACAGTGTGGGGTTATCTAGATGGGGAAAGCGAACTTTGCGGTGTGCTGTTATAGCCCTACCATGGATTAGAGTGTCCAACCGGAGAGTAGTTAAGAGTAGTATCATAAAGAGAAGATATTTATATGAGAGTGTTCACTAGTGAAAGTATGATCCCTAGGCCTTGTTTCTAAGCATTGAAACACCATTTGCAACTAGATGTGTTACATGTTTGCTTGCTTCCTTCTTTATTTCAGTTTGCCTTTAGTCTTTTCCCACGTCAACCACACGCCAGCAAGTTATTTTCTATCACCATTACCACTTATAACTATCTATACCACTTGGATTTCACTATCTCTTCGCTGAACTAGTGCACATATACACCCGACAAGTGTATTGGGTGTGTTGGAGACACAAGAGACTTCTTGTATCTTGATTGCAGGGTTGCTTGAGAGGGGATACCTTTGACCACTTCCTCCCTAAGTTCGATAAACCTTGGGTGATCCACTTAAGGGAAAACCCATTGTTGTTCTACAAACCTCTGCACTTGGAGGCCCAACAACTGTCTACAAGAATAGAAGGCATAGACATTAGAGTGGAAGGAGCTTGAATCTCTCTTTTACTCTAAATTTTATCCTCCTCATGAAATTCATAAAGATAGGAATTACATTTAAAATTTTCATCCGCATGATGGAGAAAGTATTGCCCAAGCATGGGGGAGATTGAAGTCACTAATGCTCAAATGTCCCATTCATGAGCTCCCTAGTAATATTGTTATTAATAATTTCTATGCAAGGCTTTCAGGATATTACAAGGACTATCTAGATACTTGTTTAGAGGGATCCTTCACAAGTAAGGAGATCAAAGCTAAGTGGGATCTTCTTGAAACAATTCAAAGCAATACCGAAGATTGGGATAACAAGAAAGGTAAAGATCCAGGTATAAACTATGAGTATGATTGAATTAAGTCTTTCGCTGAAACTGCTAATTTTCAAGAGCTTAGTGCTAAATATGGTCTTGATCCTCAAATTCTTGTTGATTGTTGTAGAACCTTTGCTTCTCATATTAATGCTCCTAAAGAAAAAGGGACATGTATCATGAGCCTTATAAAGACACTTGCATGGAAAATGAAATTGTTATTAATGATAGCAATAAACATGCTCAAACCTCTGAAAGTACTATTTCTTATAAGCATGTTAATTTTTGTGGAATACATAGACCTTGTGAGAATAATCAAATTGAAGAAGAATATTGTATCACCCACAGGAATGAAAAAACTAGAACGTGGTATAGGGCTCTAAATGGTCTTGGTAAAAAAGTTTGTGCCCTTTATCCTTTTATTTGTGAACTTTGCTTTGAAGTGGGTCATTTCAATTTTCAATGCTCAGGCCATAATAATAACCCTTATAATCCAATGAGTACTGCAAGTTTGTATTGTGATGACATGATCACTCCTAATCAGCATGATCAACTTACATTATTTTTGGGATGTGAAGAGTTATCAAGAAAAACCTCTTTGGTAGATATGGGTGCTTTTGATATGAATAGTGTCCTGCATGGTTGTCATATTTATTGTGTTGATAATTGCCACACAAATACTTACATAAAAAATATTATAAAAGATGTGATTTTACCAAAATATGACAGGACTAATATGTGTTTTGTTCTTATTAATGAAAAGGAGGAATCCTCCAAAGTTTCTTCTATTGTCTCTAACAATGAACCAGGGTATATGGAGAAGCTTCCTTTCAAGCCTCTCCCTCCTAAAGAGAAGAAGAAAAAGAAGAAGAGGAGGAGTAAAAGGAGAGAGGAAACGGTATTTTCCCCTAAGCATGTTGCTCCTATTATAGTTTTTGATGAGTCTGAACTCGATGATGTTCTTATGCCTATTACCTATAGTAGTGATCATGATTGGGAAAACCACACTACTTTAGATATTGAAAATCTCTTCGGTACCAATTCTGAAAATGATGATTTTAATAATTGCTATACTATTAGTGTTATCCATTATCCTTCCAATGATGATATGTTTACAAATGAACACACTTTGGAAGATAATTACTGTATTGCTTATGATGATACTACACCTCCAATTTATGATGATTACAATAATGAATATGATATTTTCAGTCCACCTACTATTGAGGAGAAAATTAATTATGATTACAATATGCTTCCTATATTTTATGATTATGGTGATGAGATTAATAATGATAGCTATTTTGTTGAATTTGCTCCCACTACAATTAATAAGAATGACTATGTTTGTGTGGGGAGTATTAATTCTTTTATGCATGTGTCTCATGATAAGAATGTTTCATGTGATAGTTATATTGTTAATTTTATTCATGATGCTACTGAAAGTTATTATGAGAGAGGGAAACATGGTTTTATGTATCTCAACAACATTAAGTTTCCCCTCTTTATGTTGAAAATTTGAAGTTGCACTTGTTTTGCTTTCCTATGCTTGTTGCTTTGTGCTTTCATGACTTGTTTATTTACAAGATTCCTATGCATAGGAAGTGGTTTAGACTTAAATGTGCTTTGAATTTTCTTCTTGATGCTCGCTTTTACTTAAATTCATATTTCTTATGTGAGCATCTTATCAAACTATCATGCCTAACTTAAAGGCGTTAAAGAAAAGTACTTATTGGGAGATAACCCAAAAGTTTTAGATGAGTATTGGAAGTTATTACTTCACTAATAACCGCTTATTATCCTTTTTATTTGCTTTTTGTGCCAATAGTAACCTCTAATGAGAGAGAAGTAATGATTGGGAAAGTTGCTGTCCCGAAACAGATTTCTGTGCTTCACCGTAAACATTCTTGTAAAATCTCTGTACATCTTTTTCAGGCGTGAATATTTGTGCTTCTGCCCCAAGTTGTTATCTAACTTTCATTAGTTCAACACTTTTTGATTTGAGCAACAGAAGGTCTTCGAAAAATTGGTTTTTACCTGCTGGTCTGTTTTGACAGATTTCTGCCATTATTTGCATTTGCTTCTTGTTGGTTCCCTTTTGAGTTCTTTTGGGGAATTGAGCTTTTTGAGGGAAGTGCTACAGTAGCTTGTGTTTTAATGGAAGTTTTATTGGTTTTGGAACTGAACCTAAAGACTTATTATCTTGAGTGCACTAATGTTGCTAATAAAGGTTGTGTGAAGTTTTGTATGAAGGAAAAATTTCAGGTGTATGGAAGGAGTGAGTAATGAGATGAAGAATGGACTAAAGCTCAAGCTTGGGGATGCCACGCGTATCACCCCAAGAAATATCCAAGAAGTACAAGCGTCAAAGCTTGGGGATGCCCAAGGCATCCCCCTCTTCATCAATAAAAATCCCAGGTTTCTTCCAAACACTTCATTTTTATTGTTTCATGCACAGTTGTGTTGTTCTTGGAGCGTCTTCTTTTTCATTTTTGTTTTGGTTTTTCGTTTGCTTTGTTTTATTAGTTTGCTAAATAAATTGGTTGGACCCCCTCTTTCATGCATTGGTTTTCAAATAGTTTGGTTTGGATTGGAAAAGAGTAGGAAAGTTCATGCTTAAGTGGTAAAGAGAGCTTGTTTTTGACTGTGGCTATGCTTTGTCACGCCATGCTTGATATTGTTTTGGCTTTATGCTTAGTATTATTTGTTGTAGCATTACTTGTTATAAACAATTGAGATTGCTTAATGTGCCTTTGAAGAATCATGCGTTGTTTTAGCATATTAAAGCATAGTATTGTGGTATTCTCCTTTGATGCTTTATTTGGGTTGACTTGGCGCATGCTCACACCATGTTATGACTATCCAAAGTCACCATAAGCCTTGATGATCCTTTATTTTTCAACTTGTAGTATCACTTTATGCTTTGATTAATGATGTTTTGTCGCTCTACATGATTATGGCCATTATTGCTCTCTTAGTTTGTCGCTCCTAGTGTTTTGCTAGCCTCCACAACCAAGTATGAGTTCTACTCATGCATCCAACTCCTAAAACCAAGTTATTCCAAAATAGTCCACCATACCTACCTACTAGCATATGCTATTCCAAGTATATTCATGTTTTTATCTACCTTCCGAATTAAACTTGTTATGAGAAAACTAGTGATTAAACCTCTCACTAACTTGATGGCACACTTTACTTTTATTGCCCTTAATAAACTTGAACCATTGTGTCGTTTATGTTGTATATGCTTGCACTTATTTGTTGGGGATTAGCAGAACCATGTTGTCATGGGGAACGCTTTCAACATTGCACTTGTACTTTGTACCTAGTTGATATCATGCTCTTTTGTCTATGGATGTCGTCGGTGTGAAATGAAAGGGGAGATTGTAAGTCCATGGAGTTATGTATATGTGTTAGAGAAACGCCTGGGCCGCTGGTCTAATCCATGTTGTCATGGTGGAAACCTGCAGCGTAACCATAATGGGCTGTCTATGAAGCATTCTTCTTATAATAAAGAGTCAGGTATTGAGAAAAAAAAAGAGAAAGAAAAGAGAAAAGGAAAGAGATATATGAAAAGTCGAAAGAGAGAAAAAAGCACCATATTCTCATGGTAAATAAGAAGATTGTTCAGATGCTCGTTGTCTGCTTGCCTTGTCATTTTGATATGGGGATTCTTCCGTATCATCGGGCAAGGGGTACCCCGTTGGCGGTTCTCTATGATACACATGTACTTACGATGACAAGAACTTATCGGTGACTAAACTTGAGTAGCATGAGGAGCGGCCCTCGTATTCAAGGGACATGAGATTTCCAACTTATACTTTGTCAAGCATATACACCATAGTTTGTTCACTTTAACCTTAATCACTTCAAGATGCTTATGATAGGGGCAATGAGAGTTGAAAGCTAATAAGTACCATAATTTTTGGAAGCTCTTTATGAGACTTGAATCCCTACTTCCTTCTATGAAGGCCTTTCTTTTACTTTTATGTTGAGTCTCCACCTTCTATCTTTATGCACCTACTTTAAGAGCATAGTGGCCATTCTTAGTTCTATGTGCATTGTCCCAAGACTTGTTGATTGATGCATAGCTTTGATATTGCTTGTTTTAAACTATTTGTATCTAGTCACTCTTATGAACTTTGAAGGTGCCCTATGCATTTATGTTTGCTACTCTATGAGGGACAAGCTGAATGCCACTAATCTATGTTTTCTTTATGTGAAACAAACAAACGTCTTGCAAAGCATTGTTATTCATTAATGTTTTGTTTGTGCCTTTTCATGTTGCAACTTAGTTTCTTTGTCTTATTGCTAGAACTTTGTCTTTCATGTTTTGATTGAAGTACTATGATCCCAGCTATCAATGTTTTACAAATACTTTGATCAAGTTTATGATGGTGCATGTCACCTCAAAAATTATTCTTTCTTTTTATCACTTACCTACTCGAGGACGAGGAGGAGTTAAGCTTGGGGATGTTGATACGTTGCTAACGTATCCATAATTTTTGATGTTCCATGCTTGGTTTTATCTACTTTCTTATGTTTTGTCCACACTTTGGAGTACTTTTCATATGATTTCTTGGACTAACCTATTAACAAGAGCCATAGTGCCAGCTGCCTGTTTTCTGCTGTTTTTGGTTCCAGGAAAGTCAGAAAATTAATATTCTCGGAATTGGACCGGACAAAAGCCAAAGTCGATATTTTACCGGAAGACTCACGGAGCCAGAAGACGAGACGGAGAGGGGCCACAGGGTGGCCACACCATATGGTGGTGCGGGCTAGCCCTGGCCGCGCCACCAGGTGGTGTGGGCCCCCTGGCCGCCCATCGACCTTGCCTCTTCTCCTATAAGAAGCCTCCTGATGCAAAACCCCTAAATCATCAAGCCTCCAACCACGAAAAGTTCCGCAGCGCCGCCGCCAGCGATGGGGAGATTCGGGGGACAGAAAGTCTCTGTTCCGGCACCCTGCCGGGACAGGGAAGTGCCCCCGGAGCCATCTCCATCGATATCCACCAGCATCTCCATCGCCGTTGCTGATTTCCATGATGAGGAGGGAGTAGTTCTCTCTCGAGGGTAAGGGTTCTACCGGTAGCTATGTGTTCATATCTCTCTCTATGCATGATCTTATTGAGATCATGAGCTTGTAATCTATAGATCTACCTTGCTACTTAAGTGCTTTAATAGATCTCTGCTCTCCCCATGTGTGTGAAGTTGACAGTGTGCACACCATGGTGGCACTTAGGCTAAAGATTACAAATACTTGTTATGAGTTATATTTGGAGTTGGATGTCTTTATGAAATTGTGGTGTTTGTTGGACCCATCTAGTGCTCAAGGTGAGAGTGTGGGGTTATCTAGAGGGGAAAGGCTTACTTTGAGGTGTGCTGTTATAGCCCTACCAACGATTAGAGTGTCCAACCGGAGAGTAGTTCAGCGTAGTATCATAAAGAAGAATATATTTATATGAGAGTGTTCACTAGTGAAAGTATGATCCCTAGGCCTTGTTTCTAAGCATTGAAACACCGTTTGCAATTAGATCTATTACATGTTTGCTTGCTTCTATCTTTATTTCAGTTTTACTTTAGTCTTTTCCCACGTCAACCACACGCCAGCAAGCTATTTTCTGGCACCGTTGTCTTTTATCTATACCACTTGTATTTCACTATCTCTTCACCGAACTAGTGCACCTATACACCTGAAAAGTGTATTGGGTGTGTTGGGGACACAAGAGACTTCTTGTATCTTAATTGCAGGGTTGCTTGAGAGGGGATACCTTTGACCACTTCCTCCCTGAGTTCGATAAACCTTGGGTGATCCACTTAAGGGAAAACTTGCTGCTGTTCTAGAAACCTCTGCATTTGGAGGCCCAACAACTGTCTACAAGAATAGAAGTGCGTAGACATCACTCCACCAGGAGGAAGAAACAAGGGCAAGCCCGAGGACAAGAAGATGGCGAAGGAGAAGCTAAATTAGCAAGCCGAGAATTCAAGTTTGAGGGATAAGATTGATCACATGGTGCACTCAAAAAAAGATGATGGTGCCCAAGACATTGGAAACAAATGTGATTTTGGATGAGAAGAAAACTCAAGAGAAGCAAGCAAGGTGGCAAGCACTCCGAAAAGATGGGTTGCGCAAGGTTGCCGTTGAGGGGAGAAAAGGCATTGCCGAGAAAAACAAGGCCATGGCCAAGCTACTTGTCAAGGAAAACAAGATCATGTCGATAGACCAAATCATCATGGATAGCATCACTTAGAGTGGCACGATGAACACGATGATGCAAGGAGAGGCATCATGGAGAGACGAAGGGAAGCGGCAAGAGGAAGAGGCCATGCTTGGCCTAGGTATGATGCTACTTCTAGTGGTGATGCTCCGGGTAGTGGTGGCACCGAAGCTTGATGATCGCTTTATTTCATGATGTTTTGTGGTATTTTGGTTGGTCTTGTGCAACGGGGTTGCGAGATGTTGTGTTAAAATTGCTTAATTGTCGCGTTTGTATTTTAAAATTGTCATATTTACAGTAAAAATGTCGAAACTGTCACAATTCTGCATGTCGTGTTTTAGGTTTGAGAGTTCGCGCCAAAATTGCGATTTTCTCAGCTCTTATCCGCATTTTAAAGCCCCGTGTTTTAAAAGGTCTACTAGAGATGCTCTAAGAGGCCACACACCCATGGTCTGCAACTTTGTGCAGCCATCCACCTCCTAACATACGCTACTCGACCTCTCCCAGATGCCCACCTCTACAACGTAACCACAACATAAGAGTTTGTTTGTCTCATTTTATCTATACATATACCTATACCTAGGGATGAAAACGGAGCGAAAACGAACGAAACTGAGTGGTGCCACATTAGTTTTCATATTTTTTTGAGGAAATGGAAACGAATACAGAAACCCCGGAAACAAAAACAGAAGCAGATATTGTCGGAAGCAGATATAGACCGAATACGGTGCAGACACGGAACAATACAGATTTTACCCGAAACAAAGAGAATCCTGAAATCATGCAACAAATCTCAAGCATTCTAGAAAACCAACAAAATTATTCCATGGTTATATATAACATAGTGCTAGGTTTAAAAGGGAACAAGAGAATGATCATTTCGTGGAAGCCTCCTCGAATGCGTCAAAGAGATTACATAGTCTCCAATACTGGGTGCAAGTTTGGCTTGACAATGTCATGTTTTGTTTCGGTTGGATTTGGCCATACATATCAACCCTAAAATAGAAATTTCATATTAGATGTCCGTGTCTATTCCACCGAAAAACACTGTTCCGTTTTCGTTTTTGTTTTCGTCAAAAAAATTCCGTTTCCGTTTTGCAAAATTTCATTTCTGTTTCCATATTTTCATTTCATTTCTATTTTTCCGTGGAAAAGTCGAAAACTTTCCGCTCCACTTTCATCCCTACCTATACCTACCTAATAATAAAGGACAAATTGTTTCTTCCGATCCAAATTTTTTTGAACAGATTTAACCGCCCACCACCACCACGTCAAAACAAAACGATTTTCAGATTAAAAAAATCCCCAGATCCTCCCGCAAACCGCAGCTGCCCAAACATCTACAATCCTTCCGTCCACTTCGATCCAGCAAAAACAAGATTGATCTATGGGAGATGCCTGTCTCTGCCCTAATCCTCCGGCGTGGCCTCCTCCGCATCAGCATCATTGCCGCAATAGCTAGCCGCCGGTCTGCCGCAACATTGGTCCTCTACTCCGGTTAACTGAAACTAATCTCGGTCATCGCAGGTACGTCATGCCATCTCCTAATTCCAGTCCGATCGTGAGCTGCTCAATCAATATATGTTCACCATGTCGATCGAGATAAATCAAAGAATTGCATGTTTTTCTGTGCATCTTATTTGCCTCTGTGGACTCGGTTGGCTAGCCGGCTGTTCGCCTCCATGCGTATGCACATAAGCGGCTCATGTCCTAATCTTGCAAGCTTCATGATGCAAAATACGACCAGTAGACACGCAGCCCTCTCCCCTTGCTTGGTATAGATTGATCAGAGACATCCAAGAGCTTGGTATGATCAAAGACGTTCTTCATAGCGGCAGGGCAGAGGTACGTACGTACGTGACTGATATGTATCCGTTGATTGACCTTTAGTACAGCATAAGATCTATAGAAAATTTTCAGCATTAGAAAAAATTGGCGATGAAAAACAAGGGCGCACACCTATCATTATCAGGAGCATAGTCGATCAATTCGCCAGACTCCCATTCCACTAGCGCGCGGCCAAATCCTCAACCCTGAGGCCTTGTTCGGTTTCGCTTGGATTGAACGGGATTGGCATGGTTTGATCGGGATTAAATCCCACGTAAGTCAAAATCCTCTCTAATCCATTCCATTCCACTCCAATCCACTTGAGAAGGGGATTAACCGAACAAGGCCTGACGGAGTTTCCACCCATGTGTGCGCCTGCCGGCCTCCGGCCTGTACTCCTAGATGCTGCCTTGGCTTTCCTCATGTCGTTCCTGTCCTCCGGAGCAGCTCTTGGTTTCCAAAACCGATGACCACCTTCTGCAGCCTGCAGGTAGCGTGAATCTTGCTGCTGGACGTCAAACTTCTATGATGGGCTCTGCAATTTTTCGTCAAAGAAATATAGTGTCATCGTTGATTTGGTCGCGTTGAGAAGAAACCAAGCAATTGGAGTGAGCAATTCACGTGGGGTGGTAAGCGTTTATGTGTAGTGGTATCGTGAGAGCAGAAGATTTTTTTATTAGACCACCTATGGTGGAGAAATGTTCACCGCTTTGTCAACAAAACACTAATCAAATTGCCACACTGTTTATTGCACAGTTTAAATTGTTTTTTCTAAGTTGGGCTTTGTTATGAATCTCATAAGAGAGTGATCAAATTTTAGTTTTCGCAAGCTAACTTAATGGACAAAGCTACCTGTGCATCTTCGCATGTTGGTAGTGAGCACCAGCCGTTCTCAAAACTACATAATCATCATGGAGCTCTCTCTGGTGTTTCAGTTAATCATGGAGCACCAGTGTGTACAGTGCCTAGAGTGCTTCCTCAACAATGCTACACTTACGGGCAGTTTCTTACGGGATCTGGTTTACCGGCAGGCGTGCGATCATGGGGTGGTTTTCAGTTCCTTGAATCACGGGAGGAAAAGAAAATTTGAACCAACCGGGGTGCTACACCTCATCCTGTAAAACATCCCCGTAACAAAATTTCCATAAGTCTAGCATTATTGATACTGCCTCTACTTCTTATTTTCTTTTCCCCATTTAACTCATTACAGTGAACGCCAGAGTATGCTCAAGCAAGCTCACGTGGAGGCCAAACTGCTACTGGACTTTGCATGGTGTTGGAACAAATCTTTTGACGATGGCCACTGGAAACCTCATTTTGATGCATTTGAGGTAGGTTTAGCCAATCTTATGGTTGCCTTAATGCATGTTGGTAATGAATTATCTCTAAGCAAAAAGATATTTTCATCAATCATTTAATTTTTATTAGTTACACAAATGAACTACTTGATCAACAACTTATTCTATTTGCATGAATGCTCATATAGACTAATGTCTACTTAAGACAGTCATGCATGTTACTCATCCTTAGAATTCATGTGATATTATGATCTTTTTCCGGTGAAATGTGAAGCTAGATTTCCAGTAGTGAGATTCTCCATGGACTAAAAATTATTTATTCAAAATCAATTTGATCCGTTGCAGCATACACGCATATTTACTGGGTGAGGGTGACCAGTTCGACGGGATTATTTCCTAATGTTTAAACAGTCCTTCGTAGCGACCACGTTCAGACATGTTGTTATCAGGTGCACATTGCTACCATGTGATTGCAAGGAGAGGATAAATGGCGATGACAAGGGTGGGGTGTTGTATTGAAATAGAAGAAATCGAACCGGTTGAAGGACGAGGTGTCTTGAGCTATGCTTATTGGGTTAGGGACGTGTAAGTTTTTTTCTCCCGTTGCAATGCACGGGTATTTTTCCTAGTATTTATAAAGTTCAAGAAGCCCTTCTCAATCCTTGTCTCGACTTTGTCTTAAGTCTAGGCCCGCGGCATCTCTGGCATCGTTTAGATATTGTAGACATGGTCATGGAGCTTCACCTCTGCTCCCACCTTCAGCCTTCAGGTCTGCTCTAGTTGAAAATCCTAGATCTGATAGCCAGATCATGAGACAGCGACTATCTTCGACGCTTGTTGGAGGTGTCGCCTTAGACCTCCTGCCCCATGCAGGCTTACACGTAGTCGTTGCCACTGCCAGGCCACTGCGGCTGCTGATGTTGGGTTTGGTGGTGGCTCCAGATGAAATCACAGACCTTGCAATATGCTCACCGTGGTGTTGGCCATGTGATGACTTTGACATTGATATCAACTCTCTATGTTGACGTACAACTTGACTATGTTTGGTGGTGTTGATGGCTAGATATGCGATAAGTTATGTGCTCTTAGTGCGGTTTCAGTTGATCGCGCGGTGCACTTTGATAGTGTGGTCTCGGTTGATTTGAGCTCTTTGATAAACCAACTGACCCACTTCACTTCACTAAGTGCTCGGGTTGTCCCTGTGAAGGAGCTTGTTATCATCAAAGTTCATGATGTTCGGTGGGATCTCAGTTCTCCAAATGCCCTTTAATGGCGTTGATGTGAAACTTTGCAATAATGGCTATCGATTGGCTACGAGTAGGGTTGCGAAGCGGCACCCGATCCGTCCCGCTTCGTAGGCAAAATTTGATAGTCTAGTTCAAAAAATTTCATCAAAACTTCTCTAGTTTGAATTAAATTTTGCTTTCGCGGGCTCTCTCCGGGTTGCCGCTTCGCAACCCTAGCTACGAGTCATGTGTGCAATGTTCTCATGTGAAACTTTCTGCCGCCAAGAGCACTCCGCCGCGAACCGCTGCCACCCAAAGACCTAGGCGCTCTCCACCACCTCGTCGCCCATCATGCCGCCGCCAGGAAGAAGCTGAGCGTTGTCATCCAATCTCCCGATGAAAGAAGCAGGCTCTGACACGGGGGAGCGGACCCACGACCACCCCACCGCACGAGAGTATGAAAAGACCTCAGCGCGGGCCGGGCTTCGCCCGCCTGCACTCTCTGGCAGCGGCGAGGGCGAAGGAGGGGGGGGAGGGACCCGGTGGCGGGGAATTGAGGGTTCCTCCCTGTCGCCACGTGGGGGCGACGCCGGAGGAGAATGGGAAAGTAGGCTTCCTGACCGGCCCATGACTTGCATCTACTCTTCATGGCCAGCTTATGGATGGCTGCTAAGCAAGTGGGTGATAGAACTGCTGGTATGGAACTGAATTGCACACACATGACAAGTGACAATATCAATTGTTTTCTATAAAAATCACAAGATCAACAACCGAAGCATACCATTTATGTAAAATGGTTCCACATCATCCCAACATAGTACAATCAATCTATGGTCCTAAGAATTAGCACAACATGACGTTGATTACAGACTCGTGATATCACAAGGAAAATGAAACATATAGCGCAAACATGGAGAAAAAAGATGTAGCCGCCAACAACGTTGTGATGAACGCCAGGACAATCAAAAGCACGATTTGACCGCAGGCCACCTTTCTGCAGAAGAGCACATCCTTGACATAGAGAGTCGACACGCCGGCGGAGGCAGAGGCTGCTGTGAAATTGAGAAGTGCCATGATCTGCAATGCGACCACACTCGCTGTGAACACCCAGCTAGACATTGCTAGTTCAGTCAAAAATCACTACTTACCCCATCATCGACAACCAGGAAGAATACAAGCGCCCGTTCCTGAAGATCTTTTCTATTCCTCATGGCATACATATCAAGACAAGCAAGGGCCAAACTCCAGATCATCTGCAGGAGCATCGTAGTATTCACGAAGCTGAAACAATGAGAGACCACAATACACACAGTAGGTTAGAAGATGTCAAGAATACACACCTGAGCACGTGCCCAAGCAATTCTGAAGACTAGTGAAGAGATGAAAAAATTTGTGCAGTATGGTTTAACAATCCTTACAAAGTATTAACACTGCCAAAAAACTATAGGTAATACAAACATATCGTCCAGTTTCCCTTTTTTAAGTTGTAACAAGTATGATGTTGCTCCGGTCCAGCCAAAATAGAGCTCGGAGCCCAGTTCAGTAATCCTAGCAAACACTTAGGGAGAACTAGAAATTTGTGTGAACCAGCAAATTAATTAATTTCCAATGCATGTCCACTTGAAGGAAGAAAAGGGGCACATAAGCACTAATGCGCACAAAAGAGTCCATATGACATATTTAGAGAAAACGAACAGCTGTATTTCTAGTATGTAGTAAGTATAATCTGTTGCCAGTAATTGGTTTGTTCTGTGTCAAACCCTGTACATTGGACCTAGGCTGGTCCTCCTGTATTTACAGTGATTTGTGGGAATTAACTCGAAATCAACCCAGTTCAAGATTAGTCTTGGCTGTCGAAACTTGGCCAGAACTCCCCATCAGAAGATAAATCATCCTTAATCCAGGAAGCCGGACAGAGAAGGCAGTTTTCACATGACTAGACTTTTTCCTTGTTCTGTTCTGTTCTCCTATCTAAGAGAATATATAGCTACTAAGACACGATTTTAGTTACTAGTAGTATATACAGTGTTCCTCATCCAATGGTGTCCACAAATCGGGCAGTGTTTTGTAGTAGTATGACTTTATGGCTGAAGAAAATTCAGAATAGACACCAACGCAAAATCTACTCTGTTCAGGCAACTACCCCTACAAAACTGCAAAAGAGAACACACGCACAAGAACAAGAAAAATACCGGAGCAAGAAAATCGACGAATTAAACTGATCAAAGAGCCAGACGCATTAGCATTGGAGGATATGAGAAGTAAACAAAATTAGCGATGGTGGGGGAGGAAGTACCAGAAGGCGGGGCTGTCCGAGAAGAAGTCCAAAGTGGTGACCATGGCACATAGGGATGCGGCGGCGAAGACGCATTGCGACAACCGCAGCGCCATTCCGCTCCATGTCCCTGGGCTCCCCACCATCTGATTCATCCTCTTCCTCATGGTCATGCGGTCACGCTGCGGCTGGGGGTGGCAGGAGAGTGCACAGCTAGCGCAGCGTGTAGTGGGGGGTGAAGAAGCCGGTGTGACGGCGATGTGATATTTTCTACTCCAGCCGAGGGCACTATAAGAACCAGGTCCCCATTGCCACGCAATTCCGTGTTCTTCCGGTTTTGGCTAGCGGGAGCAGAGCCACGTGAACCCAAGTTAAAGCGACATACTCCCCGCTTTACCCTTGCACCAAATAGGGAACTGGCAATTTTCCTTTGCAGTAGATAGTGGACTGCCTTAAACAATGATCCACGAGTAGTGACTGATGGGGGCATATATGGTGAATAAAATGCCATTTTACAAAAGTATTTTTTCTAGCAGGCCTACCTAGTTGTAGATCTGCCCTGTATTTGGTGGAATCTTGGGTTTGCAATGCTTTTCAATGGTGTTGACGGGAAACTTGTAATGGCTCCCGGTTGGCTAATGAGACTTGTGTCTGCAATGTTACATATGAAGAGTGAGGCTACTCGATGACGTCGATGACACTCATTGACTTGCATCTGCTCTTGATTGCCAACATAAATGGCATCTAAGCAAGTTGGTTATGTTTGTTGCAATTTGAAATATCTCGGTATCTCGATGACTTGATTTGAGTTGGTGGCTGACTGTTGAAATATATTGCCTATCCATTTTCATCAGTTCGGACTGTTGGTTGCGTTGGCTAGTGCACGCAATTCAATATGGTATCAGAGCAGGAGGCTTCTAGTACTATATAGAACAGCCTAAGGGCTCTCGATGTAATCACCTTTTGCAATATCAATACAGTCTTTATATTCCGCAAATCTATCAGTGACATTTCGATATTTGTTTCCTTCAAAATTGTCGCACCTAGAATAATAACAGAGTCAATAAATAATAGTCCCCTATGACCCTATACATGGATTCCAGGAGGCAGCAATTCGGCTCGCAGGTGCAAATGCACCAAAGTTCAAATATTTTATGTTGGTTCGCAAGTTTTCAGGATGAAAAACATTTTATGTGTTGTGTATAAAAAAGACAAAATATGTCACAGAAATAGTCGTATTTCTATGACATATTTTGTCTTTTTTATACACGACACATAAAATATTTTATCATCCCGAAAACTTATAAACCAACATAAAATATTTGAATATATATGCGGAATTTTTTCTCAAATTTTTTAACATTTCAAAAAATGTTTTCTCGTAATAAATGTATTTGCACCTGCGAGCCGAAGTGAATATGCGTGCATTCCATTTCTATTTTCTTCTCTTGCCGGTTGCCACTGCCCACCCCTGGTTGTTTCCTTCTTCCTCGTGATTTGCTCCTCGTGTGCTCACCAATGTTGGCATGACGGCCTGCCGATGCCACAGCCCACACGCCCGCACTGGAGGCCGCGCTAACGGGCTGCAGAGGTTGAGGAGATATAGCCAGGAGGATGGCAAGCCAGTGTTGGGCCAGGCCTCCAGCCCGTTTCAGAGTTAGCAGATTTCGAATGAAATTACATTTGTTGTCTAACGAAAAATAAAGCATATACGTTCCCACCGGTTCCACACTCTCGTAAACCATGTGCTACGTCGTGTTACACAAAGAATAATGGGCGTACATCGTTATCATCTTGACGTGCGTAATGTGATAGCTTAGCCGACTAAACACCATTACCGATGTCCGAATGACAAGTCTAACTATCATTTGTCTTATTATCCTGAAACCACACTCTATTTGCCCCTTTTTTACACCGTAGATGCCAGTTAATTAACGAAAAACAGGTGAAAACCTCACAACAAAACCACCAACGAACAACACCCAATACAAACAAGCAACGTCCAGACCGACCACACAAACAAGCAAACTCTCTCAATCTATTTAAAAGGAACTGCCTAGGGCTCAGGCGAGTTCTCAGTCGATACGTGAGCAATCTTTTTTCTTTTTCCAACTAACGAGTTCTCAGTCGACACGTGAGCAATTTTTTTTCTTTTTCCCGGTCATTGCTTTGTCTGCAGCGATTGTTTCTTTTTTTTGCTGAACTCGATCGTGTCTTGCTTGCGAGAGGTCGACTGATCAACTTTTTTTTAGCTAACTTACTGAACAATCGATCAATAATAACTATCATAAGTGTGTCTCTTAGCTAACTTATTGAACAACTGATCAATAATTAGATGACTGACTTGGTTTAAATTGCAAAAGTATAATTTTTTTAGATCGGTTGCAACAGGGTTAAATACAAAATCAAGTTGTGAAAAAATAGTGTCGGCATGGATCAGTTGCATCCTAGTTGTGGATGCGTCGGCTTAACTGCAAAAATATACAAATAAAAAATGGCTTGGGTTGCAAGGAAGTTGCAAACATGGTTAAATTAAGTTTCAAAAAATGGTCGTGGTCGAGGTTCGGCTGCATCCTAGTTGTGACTGGGTTGGTTCAATACAATAAATGGGCTTCAATTGTAATGAATCAAGTTGCAAAAAGGCTTAATTGCACTCTGATCGAGACTCGGTTGCAAGCAGTTGCAATTGGCTCAGTCGCGACTGAGTTGTAAGCTAGTTGTGAGTGACTTGGTTCAACACAGCCTCAATTTCCACATAAACTCAGTTACAAGCAAGTTGCAATTGACTTGGAGGCTTAGTTATAATGAAGTTGCACATAGGCTCATTTACAATGTAGTTGCAATAGAGGCTCACAACTTGCTCGTCTTCCCCTGGCACATAAGCAAGTTGCAACTGGCCCCTCAACGAGACCCTAGTTACAAGCAAGTTACAACTGGGCCCCGACGAAAGCTCAGTTACAAGCAAGTTGCAACTGGGCCCATCGGGAGCTCATTTACAATCAAGTTGAAATTGGCCTGCCGACAGGTCCCCCGATTCCAATCAAGTTGCAACCGCCCCCCTCAGTGGTGCCCTAGTTACAAGCAAGTTGCAACTAGGCCCCAACGGGAGCTCAGTTACAAACAAGTTCAATTAGCCCACCGACAGGGTCTCCCGGTTGCAATCAAGTTGCAACTGGCCCCTCGACGGGGGCTCAGTTACAAGCTAGCTGCAACTGGCCCCTCAACGGGGGCTTAGCTACAAGCTAGTTGCAACTAGCCCCTCGACAGGGGCCTAGTTGCAATCAAGGTGCAATTGGCCCCTCAACGGGTCCAGTTGCAATCAAGCTGTAATTGGCCCCATTCAACGGGGGCCTAGTTGTAATCAAGTTGCAATTGGCCCCATTCGATGGGGGCATAGTTGCAATCAAGTTGCAACTTCCCCCTAGACGGGGCCTCAGTTTCAAGCAAGTTGCAATTGGCCCCTCGATGGGGGTCCAATCAAGCTTCGACCAATCGTGTGACGAGCAGTCCTATCATCTGAGAGTGATGTAGTAGTACGATAATGTATCTATATATGCCTCACCCGACATGGCAACAGTGCAGTGCCACGTACACTACCTCAAGTGACAGTGAACCCATCATCCCAGAGAATAGCTCACAAAACAGAGGTAAAAAACAACGTCAGCCCCACAGAACAGCCCACAGAAAGCAGCCCACACAAAACGCACGCCGCGACGAGATCTGCTAGCTCACAAATGCAACTGGCCCCTCGACGGGGCCCCAATTGCATGCAAGTTGCAACTAACTCTCGACAGGTGAGCAAGTTGCAGAAAATACCCTTTGAGGGGGTACAGTTACAAGTAAGTTGCAACTGCCCCTCAATGGGGCGACCAGTTGCAATCAAGTTGCAACTGGGGTCGACGAGGGTTCAATTACAAGCAAGTTGCAACTAGCCCCCTCGACGGCGCCTAAGTTGCAATCAACTTGCAACTGGCCTTCAAACGGGGGCTCAGTTACAAGCAAGATGCAACTGGCCCCTCGACGACGCCCAAGTTGTAACTGGGCTTGACGGGGACCCTAAATACAAGCAAGTTGCAACTGGCCTTCAAACGGGGGCTAATTTACAAGCAAGATGCAACTGGCCCCTCGACGGCGCCCAAGTTGCAATCAAGTTGCAACTGGCACTCCATGGGGATCCAAGTTACAAACAAGTTGCAACTGACCCCTCGATAGGGCCCTAATTGCATGCAAGTTGCAACTGACCCTCGACAGGTGATTAAGTTGCAAAAAATACCCTTCGACCCGGTAAATTTACAAGTAAGTTGCAAATGGCCCCTCAATGGGGCGACTAGTTGCAATCAAGTTGCAACTAGGGTCGATGAGGGTTCAGTTACAAGCAAGTTGCAATAGGCCCCCTCGATGGCACCCAAGTTGCAATCAACACTCCATTGGCCTTCAAACGGGGGCTTAGTTACAAGTAAGATGCAACTGTCCCCTCGACGACGCCCAAGTTGCAATCAAGTTGCAACTGGGCTTGACGGGGACCCTAGATACAAGCAAGTTGCGGCTAGCCTTCAAACGAGGGCTTAGTTACAAGCAAGATGCAACTAGCCCCTCGATGACGCCCAAGTTGGAATCAAGTTACAACTAGCACTCGACGTGGACCCCAGTTACAAACAAGTTGCAACTGGCCCCTCGACGGGGCCCCAATTGCATGCAAGTTGCAACTGACCCTCGATAGGTGAGCAAGTTGTAGAAAAAACCATTCGACGGGGTACAGTTACTAGGAAGTTGCAACTGGTCCCTCAATGGGGCGACCAGTTGCAATCAAGTTGCAACTGGGGGCGACAAGGGTTTAGTTACAAGCAAGTTGTAACTGCCCCCCCTCGACGGCGCCCAAGTTGCAATCAACTTGCAACTGTCCTTCAAAAAGGGGCTCAGTTACAAGCAATATGCAACGACGACGCCCAAGTTGCAATCAAGTTGCAACTGGGACTCGACGGGGACCCTAGATACAAGCAAGTTGCAACTGGCCTTCAAACAGGGGCTCAGTTTCAAGCAAGATGCAACTGGCCCCTCGACGGCGCCCAAGTTGCAATCAAGTTGTAACTAGCACTCGATGGGGACCCTTGTTATAAACAAGTTGCAACTGGCCCCTCGACGGGGCCCCAATTGCATGCAAGTTGCAAAAAATACCCTTCGACATGGTACATTTACAAGTAAGTTGCAAATGGTCCCTCAATGGTGCGACCAGTTGCAATCAAGTTGCAACTGGGGTCGATGAGGGTTCAATTAGAAGCAAGTTGCAACAGGCCCCTCGACGGCACCCAAGTTGCAATCAACTTGCAACTGGCCTTCAAACGGGGGCTCAGTTACAAGCAAGATGCAACTGTCCCCTCGATGGCGCCCAAGTTGCAACTGGGCTCGACGGGGACCCTAGATACAAGCAAGTTGCAACTGGCCTTCAAATAGGGGGCTTAATTACAAGCAAGATGCAACTGGCCCCTCGACGGCGCCCAAGTTGCAATCAAGTTGCAACTGGCACTCGACGGGGACCCGAGTTACAAACAAGTTGCAACTGGCCCCTCGACGGGGTCCCAATTGCGTGCAAGTTGCAACTGACTCTCGACGGGTGTGCAAGTTGCAAAAAATACCCTTCGACGATGTACAGTTACAAGTAAGATGCAACTGGCCCCTCAATGGGGCGACCAGTTGCAATCAAGTTGAAACTGGGTTGACCAGGGTTCAGTTACAAGTAAGTTGCAACTGGCCCCCTCGACGGCGCCCAAGTTGCAATCAACTTACAACTGGCCTTCAAACGGGGGCTCAGTTACAAGCAAGATGCAACTGGCCCCTCGATGACGCCCAAGTTGCAATCAAGTTGCAACTGGGTCTCGACGGGGGCTCAGTTACAAGGAAGGTACAACTAACCCCTCTACAGGGCTCTAGTTGGAATTAAGTTGTAACTCGCAACTCGAATGGGTTTAGTTACAAGTAAGTTGCAACTGGTGTTCGATAGGTAAGCAACTTGCAAAAAATAGCTTTCGACGGGATTCAGTTACAATCAAGTTGCAAATAGTCCTCGACGGAGACTCGATTACAAGAAAATTGCAACTGGCCTTCAATAGGTAAGCAAGTTGCAAAAAATAGTCTTCAACGGGGTTCAGACACATGAAGCCAATCTCAGTGTCACTTTATTTAAGAAAGCATTAAGAAAACCAAATAAATGTTCCCTAGCAGTCTAGCATAATTATGTTGCCGTTAAAAAAACAAAAAGGAAAACAAAAATAATAATAATAATAATCGCTAACCATAATAAAACAACCACATAAAACAAGTACAGACACGAAAAACACAGACACTCGGGCGACCACATAAAACGACCACATAAAACCAGTTCAGAAACAACATATAAAAATTGGTTTAGAAAAAACAGAAAAAAGAAAAACCAACGTAAGTTCACAGAACAGCCCCGATCGAAGCCTCTCGTGCTCTCGTCGCGTGTCTTTGATCAAGGAAAGAAAAATCAGTCGAGTAAAACAAAAACAGCCAGCGGAAAACAGCCCACGAAACAGCCCACGTGAAAAGAAGCCCGCAAAAACAGCACAAGCCACTGGCGCGCGTCGGAACAGCACACAGAAACAGGTACACGCTCAACGGGATACCTCGGGCGAGGAGATTTATCCGGTTTGCACGAATCACAAAGCATACGAATCTAAAAGTTAAATAGGTAACTGAGACGAATCTAATTCTCAGGCGCCTGAGAATTAGTAAAACCGTTTTAGTATATAATAGATCCTACAATGCTTGCCTCTGTGATCAGTTCAGTTCGTTGTTTTTCTTGCTCTGGAAATTCTTCATTTTATTTTTGTGTGTGTGTACGTTCTCTTTTTCAGTTCTATCAGAACATAATCGATTGTGTTGGTGTCTATTGTGAATTTTCTTCAGCCAAAAAACTGCCCGTTTTGTGGTACATACCATTGGGTCCGGAGGAACACTATATATATTAGTTAGTAGGCTCGTGTCTTGGCTATAGATTATTTTGTTTTTGTTTATAGTAGAAGAACAGACGAACAAGGAACAAGTCTAACCAAGTGAAAAGTGCGTTCTCTGTCTGGCTTCATGGATATGGGTGATTTATCCTTTTGACGGCTAGTTTTTGCAGAGTTCCCAGAGCCAAGACTAACCCTGAACTTGGTTAATTTTAAGTTACTAGTTCACCTAAATCAGTTTAAGCACAGGAGGACCAACCTGGCACAGAATTAACCAATCAATTACTGATTACAGAAATGCAGCTGGTCGATCGTTTTCTGTGAATTAATCAGTTTTCTCTCTCTTGCGGTGATACTATTTTATAAGGACCATACTTCATCCGTTCAAGTTAGCTAGGTTCTATATCAAGTTCATGTTATTATGTTTCTTGACTAGTGACTACTGTTCAGAATTGCTTGGGCCGGAGCTCAGGTGTGTATTATTGACACTAGCTGAATGCCCGTGCGTTGCTACGGTCACTTAAAATTTGGAACGGGTTAAAATTTCCGCTTTGAGTCCACAACAATTAGTAAAACAAAGGTGCAAAACTATCACACTGCAGAAAAAATCCATGACAGTTCTATAGTCAGGGATATCAAAAAAGAGGTACGTAAATTTGGATAAACATATGGAGCATTCATTCGATCTATAAAGCATTTATACATCTTGCATCGACATATTTGTTATGTGAAGTCCACTTAAGCAGCTTGACAGAGGAAATAATAGCAATTTGCAAGAGTTTAGCAGAATTTTGTAGTCCAAGCATGTAGAAAATAGTGATCGGGCGGTGGAAGTAGTAGTGGCCGCTGATACTATTTGATTAATCAGTGACCACCAGGTTTCAACTGAGAAGTGCATTTTGTAATAATCGAAATAATGTCTCGTTTATGTATCACATTTATCAGTGTCCTTTTTCAGGCATCACCACAAAAACCGATGTAAGACATTACACAGATCTTGTGTGATGATTGGGGAACATTCCCCAAATGCCTTCAACATGTATACATAAGCAAAACGCCAGATTTAAATGAATAAATCTAACTCGAATTCGGTCCTGTGTGATAGCTAAAACAAAAAAGTATGTGATGCAGCGCATTTGTAGGAAGCAGATATTTTGGGGCCATACTGGAAAATACACATTAACCGAAACTTTTTTCGGCTATATTAACCAATTGATCTACCTAACTTTCAAATTGTGGGAAAGTTCGTAATTTTGGCTTTCGATGGGCTATTGCAATTAAGTGAGCAAGAAAGTTCCTTTTTGTTGCACAACTCAATCTGTTGGCATGCAGCTCGTTAGCCTCACCTGCATGGCCGAATTACCAAGGAGCAGGAAACTCTAAGGCATGCCTAACTTGATGTCTGACTATCCTTGAATTTTGCATACTGTATGATGCAAAGAAAGAACAAGCAAGGTCTGCGGGTACCTCGCTGGTCGGCACTGGTTCAGGTGAAAAACGTTGCACTGGTTCAGGTGTAGCTGCATGAGGTGGGGCCCCACCGCCCCAGCGCAAGTTGCAGCAGCTACCTTACTTCTCGGCAAAACAACCAGGCAGGACAGGGCCCTCCTGGTATGCTCGAACCAAACATTCACTATGAGCTGAAGTCGCAGCTCATGTTTTTCAGTTTTTGCATATTAACCATGTATGTGTAGTACGCAGAGTGACTTGAGTAGATGGCAGGTTCAGGTTAATGTAACAACTCTGCAGATGGAGTTAAACAGCAAGCTATTTTTTGATTTCAGTGTTTCTTTTTGGAAGAACGTTAATTCCAGATGTCAGTACAAAGCATGCAACTGTACTTACAAGTATTACATCAGGCATGAGGACAGGCCCTGACCCCCGCGTCGCCCTCCTCCGGCAACACGGGGTAACCCTAACCTCTGCCGCCGGTAGAGCCTCCTCCTACCTCCCCCACATCCATTTCCAGCTAATTTTTTTTAAATAATACATTTTTTTATTGAATTTCACAAATAATACATAAAACGGACAAATTACAAAACTGTGTGTCGGTCGGCCGTTCAACAGACAAAACACGGCCTTCGTCCGTTCAATGAACGACACACAGGCTTCGTCTGTTCAACGGACGACACGCATCCTTCGTCCGTTGAACGGACGACAGGTCTGCTGTCAGCTGCCGCCGCGCGCTCGCTTGCTGCTCGATCCGCTGCTTGCATGCTGCTTGCTAGCTGCTCCGCTGCTTGCATGCTGCTTGCTAGCTGCTTGCGTGCACAGCTTCGTACCCAGCCATTATGTAATTCGACTGCATGCGCGCGCGATGCTGGCAGCAGACTTGCATGCTGCTTGCATGCTGCTTGCTGTGCAGCTGCTTGCATGGCCTCCCGTGCGCGCGCTCGATGGGGACAGCAGACGTGTCGTCCCTTCAACGGACGAAGGCTGTGTGTCATCCGTTAAACGGACGAACGCTGTGTTTCGTCCGCTGAACGGATGAAACAAGTCTGTCATCTGTTGAACGGCCGACCGACACACAGTTTTGCAATTTGCTCCTTTTGTGTATTATTTGTGAAATTCAATAAAAAAATGTATTATTTAAAAAAAATAGCTCCATTTCCATCCATGATACTATGTGATCACATTATGATTATACATCTTTATTTATCATATGCAAAAAATAATTAGGCACTGGCATCCTAAACCACATAAACAAAAAGCGAGAGTAGCATTACATATTTTGTTTAGGAACAATATATAGTAACGCGGACTTTTGGCTCTCGTGTGCCACACACCACCATACCTGGAAACATTAAAAAATAATTAAAAAAAGTTTAAAAAATTCTAAAAAAAATTTAAATCAAAGATGATCAGGTATTGTACTCGTAAAAAAATATTTGAAAAGAAAATGATTCGCTTGGTCTTCAGGGCAAAAAAAAATGACGTATCACAGGTTAATAGTACGTGGTCATGGGACGTTTCGAGTTTGTTTTTACACAGAACACAATGAAAGTAATTCTCTAGCTGGTCATCTTTGATTTTGAAAAAAAAGTTAGATTTTTTTTAACTTTTTTTTAATTATTTTTAAAATTTTCCAGTTATGGGGTGTGTGGCACCCGGAAGCCACACTGTAATTCTCCCTATATAGAGCATCGTCTCGTCGAGCTGAAGTGAGCATTTTAAAGTGCGAGTAGTTCTACCACACCATGAAGTATAAGAGATAAAATATCTAAAAGGAGTCCATGTGGTTAGGCACGATCAGGACGGCTAGCGTTCACGATGTTTGTTACGCTGGCTTGGGGGCTAGGCTCCTCCAATTTCGACCTGAATTTTCGCGGTTCCGTAGGCACAACAATGAACAATCCCAAGAGTGCACACACGGTGTCAATCTGTTACGCGCTATCCATTTTGAGCAAATAATACCCCTTGGGTGTACTGTCAAGGTTGGCATGCCATCCGTCTTTATAACTGTTTCCACAAGTATTGCTCTTCAGAATATCATCAACTTGCTATGCAGGCTGTAGAAAACAGGGGAAGCCTATGTCAGCGGCACGCTTGCACTGGTTCCTGTTGTCATGGTAAATCGATAGATGCAGTAGAAATCATCTTGGTAATGAAAGTACCTGCAATTTTTAGGCCAAGCTAACAATTTGGGTTGATAACCCTGTCATCATTCCACAGTATTACATCCCATGTAGATCCACCCTCACCAGTTCTTATCACAGCGAGATGAAACATGGAAGCTAGCTGACATTCCAAGAAATTCTGACAGGTAGATCAGGTGTAGAAGCTCGGCTCAAATATGCACATGGTGATCCTGGCAAAAATTGTCCAAAGAAGCAAGCATCCCCTTCTTGATTTCACTTGCCTGCTACTTATAAATGTTGTCTTGAGATGACTGGAACCAAACCTAGAGAATAGAATACCAACACTTGCCTGCTACTTATAAATGCTGTCTTGAGATGACTGGAACCAAACCTAGAGAACAGAATACCAACTAATTAATTTTTGTTAACCTTTTTCTAAAACAATCTACTCCTATAGTAGTTCAGACCTAATATCTTAAGCAACCGACCTCTAAAAGTTGTCTTAAGAAACCCTCACCAGTACAATCTTGTTCGTGGTAATACTATATAATGTTACCAAAGGAACAATGAAAATACCTCAATAAAGTTTAGAATTTTTCTGACAATTTTACAGAAAAATAACACAATTTAGAATAATAAACCTTTGCATTGATAAAAAACAGAAGCTAACACCTGACGATCTAACACTAATAAAAAAGTGATTGGCTTGCCATAATCCAGTACTAAAGAAAGGAACATTTGCACATCTAGAACTTTTTTTTCTTCAGAAGTTGGCTTTCATTCCCCCACTCTGCTCTAACTAAACTGGATGAAACAAACTACCTAATCAACCCGTATGAAAGGATCCGGGAGAACTGCAGAGCCTCCACGAGCAGCAGGCTGAAACCAAGTAAATTGACCTGTTAATCCCACTCTCTGTAATCTACTATCACCTCACAATATCCAGACATCTAAGAATGAAAGCCTGCGGGACCATGCCATACCCGCGTGAATGCTCTCCACCTCCTTCTTCAGAGGCGCAGATTCCTTGTGAACAATCTCCAAGAAGAAATCGGTGAGGTGAGGACAGAATTGTAGCGAGGCACCGTCTCACCGCTCCGGGGCGGAAATTGGACTGGGCGGAGGCCAGGCTGCACGCGGCGCCTACCGGAGGTGACAAGGTCCAGCACGACCCCCACTGCACCAGGTTCGGCGGTCGCCGGATGAGGATTTTTTTTCCCGTTCGGTCGGTGAAGAAAAAGAAGTGAACCAGTAGGAAGGAGCGCACTTGCGAATTAAAGGGCCGGTTGATCTGGCAGGGCGGCGCTGCCACCGACGGTATATTATTTTGCTGCTTGTCTAGCAAATCCGATCGGGAGCGAGCGGAGTTGACTCTCGCGCATGAACATGGGCGGGGACGGGGGCGAGGGCGAAGCGTAGTGGGCGGCTATCTGCCCGAGGGACGAAGCAGAGGGCTGAGCCGTGGCGTGTACTGGGGGGCGGGGAGGAAGACTAATGGCGCTGGAGGGCGGGAGGGGCGGCGACGGCGACGGAGATGGCGATGGAGAAAGGGGAGGGGATTCATCCGCCGTGCTAGATAGACCGTCCAGTTCTTTTACTTTGGCGGTGGCCGTGCATGTAATAACTTCGAACTACGAGGGTCAAAATTGTCCAAATATCGGCAGCCGGAAATTTTTTCAGCTGACGAAAGACGTGAATCTTTTTAATAGTATAGATCATCTAACCCTACTAAAAAAAGAACCCGCACACTGTTGAAATTTAGTGAGTTTTAGGCTGTTGGCCCATTAGACAAATTCTGAAATTTTCTTTGATCTATTTGTGCATGGCAGTATATGGTTGTGCAAGTGGTGTCAAAGTTTAATCTCACATTGCTAGTTGAGTGAAAGTTACAACTCCTTATATACTAGGCTGTTCCACCACTCACTAAGGTGTGAGAAGAAGAACAGCTCTCGCGCACTCCTCCTCCGACGCCGTCCGCCTTGGCTCGCCACGCCTCACCTCACCTCGTCACGACGCGCGCGCGCCGCGGGTTGCGGGAATCTCGCCGATCCCCATCCCGGCTTGCGGCGTGCACCGCAGATCGGGACAGTAGGCCTCCGGAACCCCGCCTTCTTGTGAACCTGTACGGGTGAGGGCGATCAGGTTTTTGGGGAGCGCTTCCGCGCGACTACTAACGCCATAACGGGCGACTCCTTCCCCGACGAGGACTTCTTTCCGGACATCGGCAACCTCTACATCGACGATATGGCTGACGATGCTGCTACCACCGCTGCACCTACTGCTGCTGCTACCGCCGCGATTACTGCTGCCGCTGCTCTACCGTACGTAATACTGAACTTCTTATTTCAAATTCTGCTAGAGTTCCTTATTCTAGCGTTTGGTGTAGATGTGATAGGTTTATCTTATTTAGATGTAATCTGTTCATCTACTTTGTTGATCTGCATGATTAGTTTTGGTACTGTCTGTATGATCATGTTTTATCAGTTTATTATTCGGATTAAATCATATGGATTATTGCTTATATTTTCAACAATCCAAAAATCTGATTATAGGCAACTGAATTCCACTGGTGTAGCCGCGGCTAGGCCTCCTTCGTTTGATGGTATGCACTATAAGAGATGGCACGCGAGAGCAATTTTATGGTTTAAAAACCTAAACTGCTATAGCGCCACTCTTGGCAAATCTGAAGGAGATCTTTCTGCTGAGCAGGATGCGGCCTTTAAGAAAGCCGATACCATATTAATGGCGGCTCTGTTCAGTATTCTTGGGGACAATATTGTTGACCCATACATATCATTTGATAATGGCAAAGACGCGTAGGATGCGCTCGAGGCTAAGTTTGGGGTCTCGGATGCTGCACTGAGTTGTATGTCATGGAGCAATTCTATGACTACAAGATGGTTGATGAGCGCTCTGTTGTTGAGCAAGCTCATGAGATACAATCACTTGCCAAAGAACTCGAGCAGTTCAAGTATACCTTACCGGACAAGTTTGTGGCTGGAGGCATTATTCCCAAGCTTCCTCCCATGTGGAGAAGTTTTAATACTTCTCTGAAACATAAGAGACAAGAGTTTTCCGTTACGGATCTTATTGGGTCTCTTCATGTGGAAGAGAAGACGAGAGCAAAGGACACACGTGCTCGAGGTTTTGAGGGAGCTTCTAGTGCCAATGTGGTACAGAAGAAAAACATTCAATCCCACAAGTTCAAGAATAAGAACAAATCTGATGGCAAAGAGAAGTTTGATGGCAAGAACAAGGCCACTCACTCCACCAACTTTAAGAGAAAGAATGATAAGAAGAAAGGCTCTTTCCACGTCTGTGGTGACCCTGATCATTGGGCTCCTAGCTGCCCTAATCGCTTTGACAAGCGGCAACATGGGAATAGCGGCAAGACCGCTAATGTTGTTTTTAGTGATACTGAGATGAAGGACGTCGGGTACGGTATTTTACCTACTATCCTTTCAGTATGTCATTCTTCTGATTGGTGGATTGACATGGGTGCTAATACACATGTATGTTCTGATATATCCATGTTCTCTTCTTATTAGGTCGCAAGGACTTCCTCCGTGCTGATGGGAAACGGCTCACGGGCTTCTGTTCATGGTGTTGGTACGGTAAATCTGAAGTTTACTTCGGGGACGACTGTACAGCTGAAGAATGTGCAACACGTTCCCTCCATCAATAAGAATCTCGTCAACGGATCGCTTTTATGTCGAGATGGTTTTAAGTTAGTGTTTGAGTCCAATAAAGTTGTAATTTCTAAGTATATATAATTTGTTGGAAAGGGTTATGAGTGTGGAGGTCTGTTTTGCTTATCTTTGTCAGACTCATGTACTAAAGTTATTAATCATGTTTGCAATGATAATGATTCCAATATTTGGCATTCACGACTTTGTCATATTAACTTTGGTTGCATGACGCGACTAGCCAATATGAGTTTAATTTCGAAATTTACCACTGTCAAAGGTTCTAAGTGCCAAGTTTGTGTGCAAGCAAAGCAACCCCGTAAGTCTTATACGGCTGCGGAACCGAGAAACTTAGCACCACTAGAACTTATACATTCAGATCTTTGTGAGATGAATGGTGTGTTGAAACGAGGTGGAAAAAGATACTTTATGATGTTGATTGATGACTCCACTAGATACTGCTATGTTTATCTTCTGAAATCTAAAGATGAAGCTTTGAGTTACTTCAAAAACTATAAAGCTAAAGCAGAAAACCAACTTGATCTTAAAATCAAGCGGTTAAGGTTGGATCGTGGTGGAGAGTACTTTTCAAATGAATTTGATATATTCTGTACGGAACATGGTATTATCCATGAGAGGACGCCTCCCTACTCACCTCAGTCAAATGGGGTGGCCGAAAGAAAGAACCGCACTCTAACTGATTTGGTTAACGCCATGTTAGACATATCGGGTCTTTCCAAGGAATGGTAGGGGGAGGCGCTAATGACTGTGTGTCATGTCCTAAATCGTGTTCCCGTAAAGGATAAAACCATGACTCCATTTGAGGAATGGGAGAAGAAAAGGCTTAAACTC
Source organism: Avena sativa (assembly GCA_916181665.1). NCBI lineage: Eukaryota > Viridiplantae > Streptophyta > Magnoliopsida > Poales > Poaceae > Avena > Avena sativa. The sequence goes on from OV702290.1 coordinate 428,968,551, forward strand.
TCTTACTTACGAACCTGGGGATGTTTGGCAAAACTCAATATTCCAATACCCAGAAGCGAAAGCATGGACTAAAAACCGTGGATTGTGTTTTTTTGGGATATGCTTTTCATAGCATTGGCTATAGATTTTTGATAGTAAAATATGAGGTATCAGACATGCATGTTGGTACGATTATGGAGTCAAATGATGCGACTTTCTTTGATGACATTTTTCCCATGAAAGGTATGTCAAGCTCATCAACTCAGGAGATGACTAGTTCATCTAGTCAGGAATTTGTTATAATTCCTGAACCCACTATGCCGATAGAACATTATGATGATCTTGTGGAGGACGACAATAAAGCTCCTAAAAGGAGCAAGAGACAAAGGACTGCAAAGTCATTTGGTGATGATTTCATTGTGTACCTTGTGGATGATACTCCCACCTCTATTTCAGAAGCCTGTACATCTCAAGATGCTGACTACTGGAAAGAAGCTGTCCGTAGTGAGATGGATTCCATCTTAGCTAATGGAACTTGGGAGGTCACTGATCGTCCTTATGGGTGCAAAGTTGTAGGATGTAAATGGGTGTTTAAGAAAAAGCTTAGACCTGATGGTACTATTGAAAAAACAAGGCACGTCTTGTGGCCAAGGGTTATACCTAGAAAGAAGGTGAAGACTTCTTTGATACCTACTCACCTGTAGCTAGATTGACCACCATTTGAGTACTACTATCCTTGGCTGCCTCACATGGTCTTCTCGTTCATCAAATGGACGTTAAGACAACTTTTCTAAATGGAGAGCTAGATGAGGAAATTTATATGGAGCAGCCTGATGGATTTGTAGTAGATGGTCAAGAAGGAAAGGTGTGTAAGTTAGTGAAGTCTTTATATGGTCTTAAGCAAGCTCCTAAGCAGTGTCATGAGAAGTTTGAAAGAACTTTAACAACTAAAGGCTTTGTTGTAAACGAAGCTGATAAGTGTGTGTACTATCGCCATGGTGGGGGCGAAGGAGTTATTATGTGTCTCTATGTCGATGACATATTGAAATTCAGGACCAATCTCGTTGTTATTGAGGAGGTCAAACATTTCCTATCTCGCTGCTTTAAGAAGAAGGACTTGAGAGTGGCTGATGTAATCTTAAACATCAAGCTACTGAAGGATGACAATGGTGGGATTACACTGCTCCAGTCCCACAATGTGGAAAAGATATTGAGTCACTTTGGGTATAGCGACTACAAGTCTTCTCCAACGCCTTGTGATCCGAGTGTGCTACTTCGAAAGAATCGAAGGAATGCTAGAGATCAATTGAGATATTCTCAAATTATTAGCTAGCTCATGTATTTAGCCAGCGCTACGAGGCCTGACATCTCCTTTGCTGTAAGCAAACTGAGTCGATTTGTGTCAAATCCTGGAGATGATCATTGGCATGCTCTTGAGAGAGTTTTGCGCTATTTGAAAGGCACTGCGAGTTATGGTATTCACTATACTAGGTATCCTCGAGTACTTGAGGGTTATAGTGACTCAAACTGGATATCTGATGCTGATGAGATTAAGGCCACAAGTGGTTATTTGTTTACACTTGGTGGTGGCGTTGTTTCCTGGAAGTCTTGCAAGCAGACCATCTTAACGAGGTCAACTATGGAAGCAGAACTCACAACATTAGACACAGCCACTGTTGAAGCAGAGTGGCTTCGTGAAATCTTGATGGACTTATCTGTGATTGAAAAACCAATACCCACCATCCTGATGAACTGTGATAATCAAACTGTGATTATCAAAGTAAACAGTTCTAAGGATAATATGAAGTCATCAAGGCATGTGAAGAGGAGATTGAAATCTGTCAGGAAACTAAAAAACTCCGGAGTTATTGTGTTGGATTATATCCAAACATCTAAGAACTTGACAGATCCTTTTACAAAGGGTCTATCACGTAATGTGATAGATAATTCATCGAGGGAGATGGGTTTGAGTCCCACACAATGAGTTGTTCGCAGTGGTAACCCACTCTATGTAATCGGAGATCCTATGAATTAGAGCTGGGAGACAAGCTATTGATCAACTGAGAGGAGAGTATGCCCATATTATATTTACATCTCTATAAAGATGTAATACTCTCTTGTTCTGCATGGCAGGTTGATATTTATCTTAATGTGTTCTAAGTGGCTTTTCTAAGCAGAGATGTTGTCCTGCAGAACATCTATTGAAGAACATACCTATATGAGTCTGACTGTTAAACGTCGCAGTCCATGAGTGTTCGATGCTCTCTAATAAACTCATGAAATACCCTGGAGTATGAAGCATAATCTCCAAACCACGGGGAAGCCCTACGGCAGCCCTGTACCGGTCTAGATTTTGTGTGAAACTAGTGTGCAGAAAACTTATAGTTCAAGGCATAGTCCACTATTCAAGTTACTAGCTAGTGTAGCATAAAGTTTAACATTAAAGTTCAACTTAACAGTCTCCACTACACACCGGTATATAAAATAATATTCTGAAATGGAAGTGAGGTGATGTGCCAATGAGACTTTGTGGAGGGATTGTTGGAATTTGGTGAGTCTTGGGCTGTTGGCCTATTAGACAAATTCTGAAATTCTCTTTGGCCCATTTGTGCATGACAGCGTATGGTTGTGCAAATGATGTTAAAGTTTAGTCCCACATTGCTAGTTGTGTGAGAGTTACACCTGCTTATATACTAGGCTGCCACTCACTATGGTGTGAGAAGAAGAGCAGCTCTCGTGCACTCCTTCTCTAACGCCGCCCGCCTCGCCTCGCCTCGACACGACGCGCGCGCCGTGGATTGCGGAAATCTCGCCGAGCCGAGCTTTATTTTTGCTAGTTGAGAAAATTAATCATATATTAATTATGAGTCATTAACGGACGCGTTAATTAGTCAGCCGTTTTCAGTCTTTATGGGACGTGGGCTGTTACCGACTCAGACGTGGGCTGAGTCCCATGATATTCCTGACCTGCAATATATAAGCCTCCGCGCTCAACCCAATCGGCACGATCTACACACGCGTCTCCTTCCAGTCTATTGCGCCACCGCCTTCGTCTTCCCTATTCTAGCTTGTGGCGTGCATCACAGATCAGGACAGTAGGCCTCCGGAACCCCGCCTTCTTGTCAACCTATATGGGTGAGGGGGGATCAGGTGTTTAGGGAGCGCTTCCGCACGACTTCTGATGCCATCACGGACGACTCCTTTCCCGACGAGGACTTCTTTCCGGACATCGACAGCCTCTACATCGACGATGTGGCTGACGATGCTGCTACCACCGCTACAGCTACTGCTGCTGCTGCCGCTGCTCTACCGTACGTAATACTGAACTTGTTATTCAAATTCTGCTAGAGTTCCTTATTCTAGCGTTCGGTGTAGATGTGATAGGTTTATCTTATTTAGATATAATATGTTTATTTACTTTGTTGATCTGCATGATTAATTTTGGTACCGTCTGCAAAATCATTTTTGACTACACTAGCAATTTTCACAGCGATTGTGGATGCGTTGCAGATCATGGCTCTTCTCACTCTCGCAGCAGCCCATGCCTCCGCCCGTGCTGCGCCTGCCGTTCTGGGGGACGACGAGCACTTGTGCATGAGGTATACCGAGGTGGTGAGCGTTCAAGTCGTGCGTTCGATCGACAAGGCATTCATCTTGTGACTCTGTCATCGTGTACAATGCATTTTATACACGCCATTTTTCTTCGACCGACATGATCATTGTCATTTTCAGAAGGAACTTCAGTTTAAACATTAGCCTGCGCTGCAATTTCAACATTTTTTGCAATGTCCGTGTGTATCTATTTCACCGTATCACAACCGTACAGACCCACATATACCGAAAACATACAAGAGACATACATATGAAACAGTTGTCTTGGCACAGCGTTTCAAAGAACCAGAGAAAGAAAGGGAAGGCCCCGCATCTTATGTGCCGAACAACAAGCAATGCCCACACATTTTCCTCCTTTGAAATGTCGGTGTTTATGCGGTGTTCCCTTATTGTTATTTTTTTACCGTGAATGATAGGAGCTCCGCCTTTGCATTATAGAAGAGGGAAAATGATCCAGTTAATAAGGGAAACCGGACCAAAAACCATACATCACGCGGTTAATTTAGGGAAACCAGCAAAACCACACACTACACTCATGGCACATCATCTGTGCCAGATAAAAGAGCCCCTAGACCTAGAAACAGAGGCCACGCCTTCTGTCCGACAAAGACAAACTCCTCAGACACACACGAACTCTCGCCAATGGCAGGGAACTACCATGCACCCTCGCAACAGAAGTGGTCAAGCATTGACCTTAACTAAGGCACGCACCGCCTCGATCACCTGGGGCGTGTGTTGCTTTTTGTACATCTGCAGATAGTGTTGCAACTTTTCATTCAGGACTTCCTCGGAGGCTTTTCCTTTGCTCTTGAGTGTTGGAACCTCCCCAAATGACTCCGTCCGCCTATACTCCGCGCACTTGGCTACAAGAATGTCGCAATCTTTGTTTTTCTTGTCCAATCGGCAGCTGCCTCGCTCTAATAGAGAAGGAGCAGCCTCTCCCACCTGCATATTTTGGGGCGTGATCGACACAGTGAGAGCAAGCTCTTCGAGGAACTCCCCCCACGGAGAGGAAGAGGCCCTCTCAAGTGACCCATCTACATCCATCTGGATCAACTCCTTTGAAGATTTCCCGGTGCAGGGAGCAACGGAAACCTTCAGATGCTCCAATGTCCACTGCCCAACAGGTTCCACATCAGACAACTCCATGTCAAAGCAAGATGTCACTATTTCAACATCTGCCTTGGCCTGCTCCTCTACTCCTTGAATCACCTTCTCGGGCAGAACATAAGTCAAATCAGGAGGATCATCCGTGGCCTGCACCAACACACCACAAGAATCCATACCACTGGCCACAACAGGAGAAGCAGCTTCACCATGCCCGCTTCCACCCAAAGCTTCCATCTGCTCCCTATCGCGTGAGACTTGCTCAGTCCAATCATGCACAACGGCGACCAGGTCACGAAGAGGCCGGAACACCTCCTCCAGATGAGCGGCGAAGATGGCCTGCAACTTAGTGCTAAGCACATCTGCCGGGGCTACAAGTAGAGGCTGCAACAGCGGCAAAACCGATGCGGAATCCCCTAGAGAAGCCACAACTGCATCTGGAACAGTCGTAGAAACATCCAGGACAGCCACCGGATCGCCAAGATGAGCAACAACCAATGCCCGGGAGCAAGGAGGTGTTGTACGCGAGTCACTGTAGGGGCCAGAGACCTTGTGCGCCGCTGGAAGCGCAACAACGGCAATCCACGACCGGTCCAAAGGAAGGCGGGGACTACCTACAGCCGGGACGAAACAAAGGGGATCCTGCTTGTCTTGCTGATGCTTCCAGCAGTCGCGCTCGCGGTGGCCAGAGCGGCGACAGGCCAAGCATCTAATGCTTCCAAGACAGATGGCAACGCGGTGGTCTGGCTCCAAACACTGGAAGCATTGGCCATGCGCACTCCACCTGAAGGCGGTGGGTCGGTCAGTCCTCTCATGACGAGGGGCGGCGGCTTGTTCCACGGCAGGTGACAATGGTCTCGCACCTCCTTCCAACCCAGCTCGCCACCCACCTCTTCCGGGATAGAACACGCCACATGCGGCTTGAAATTGGACGGGAGCTTGGCCGGAGGAGACGGCAGTAGGGGCGCAGGGGTCGGAGCGGCAAGGGCCGGAGTAGCAGGGGCGAGTGGCGCCCCATCCCCCACCGGAGCGACCGATGGAGAGGGGTCTGGGTTGGGATCTGGATCGGGGCAACCTTCCTTAGGGAGCTGGGAGGGGGAGGAGGAGGTGGGGCAAAGCATGAGGCTGGGGCGGAGGTGGTTGGGGAGGCCATGGGGCAAGGCTAGGACGAAGGGGGGCTGACTAGAATTTGTCGAGACATATTTTTAGGTGAAAACACATGATCTGAGTTCTATGGTTCGATCCACCAAGGTAGGCGTCATGCAGCATTATCTTATCTTCTCGAAGGCGTCGTTGCTGGAGCAACTCTCTTGTTGCAAACCCCACTCCCTAACTAGATAAAACACACTATTAATAACAAAAACTTCTACTAACCAAGAAACCACGACTAATATCTAAGAAATAATGAATTGTATTGCATGGCGCACTATAGTTGTCATCTCATACTTCCACTTTGGCATGGATAAACCCATTTATTAGTTTTCATATATTCGGATTAACCAATCTAGTGGAAGTTTTGCAAATTTTACCCTTTTGGTATACATTTTTTATTTGGGTTTGATCCAGTACTACCCTTTCCCTCTAAACTCGTACAAATACGTCCATGTATAGACCTAAACCCGTATCCAAACCGAATATTACCCGTGTAGAGGTATACGAATCGTGACTTGTAGATATTTGCCATTTCCCGCTTGTAGTGGAGGACTACTGGTGTTATTCGGATGGTGTCAGTATCATTGCTTTGAGGATTAGTTCTCTGTAGCAGGACTTTTCTTTTTTGTAATTCTTTTTTCTTTTTTCTGGGTTGTGTGCATCCGTAGGGCCGTTAGGGCATGCGTTGTTGCAGAGGCTGGGTGCAATTGGTATCCCTGTGATATTAATATATACTCTTTTTCAAAAAAAATTGCCATTTCTGCAAGCACATGATCTAGCTTGCCCACCACAACGATATGATACAAACTGGCCAGAACAGGGCCTGGGGCCATGGCGCGCGACGGAGGGAGCCCAGGTCAAACTCAGTCTCGGCAGACAGGGACGCGATAGGCCTCGTGGAAGCGCGCGTTCGACGCGGCTCCGTGCAAGGAACAAGAAAGGGGCGACGCAGAGTTCACTGGAGAGGCACTAGCGACGATCACCTGCAGAGGAAGATGACAATCAATGCCGGCAGACCAACTGGAAGGGGGAGGGTGACCATGGAGTAGACCCAGAGGAAGAGGATCTCACCGGAAAGGTCGTGGAGGGGTCAGGGTGGTTAGAGGAGTAGTGGAACCGTCAGAATCGACGTTGGAACGAGACGGCTGGAGTGGGGAACGGAGACTGTGTCGACGATTCGGGATGCTCGGGGACAAATTAGTGGTGCTACAATCTTAAGGGGAGCGAGGTGCATCCGCTGATGCTCTTGGTTTGGACGGGGGAGGCTTGGTTTGGCTTTAAGAGGGATGCGGCTAGGCTGAAGAGGTATGTCTGGCAAGCCACCAGACAGTCCGGCAGCCACCGGATAGGCTGCCGGATAGTCAGGCCCCTGCCGCCAAGCTCTCTCGCGCCGCCTCCGCCGCGCCTCCGCTACCACCGTGCCAACTACAAAGCCAGGCCGAGTCACCGGTTCGCCAGACCCAACTGTTACCATTACCACTGTGTGCAGACACAGCTGTCACCGGCGATGATTCGGCGCACAACCATTCTTTTTTCCTAGCATAGAGCTCGTACTAGTACAAGTACAACTAGAAAAACATATTATTTGGTTAACTTATATAGGGTTTTGTACAGGGTTACATATACACGTATATACTAATTACGAAGGAGTATTGAGAGCGATCTGATCCATCCTTATGTTTGACATTATACGAGTTTGTACGAGTTTAGAGGGGAGGGAAGGGATAGTACTGGATCAGACCCCTACTTTTTATTTTGATCGTGTGGGCCATTTAATAAACCAGTTTAGCATTTTTATTTTTATCGGTTGTGTTCCTGCCCGAACCTGTTTGCCTAGCCAAAACGGCACTCAGTTGGCCTCCCATTCCACGTTCGCATCGTATCACCTAGACGTGATGAAGCCACACACCCCTCTCCCTACATAGCTCGCCTCCTCTTGTGCTAGGATTAGGGATTCGAAGGTGATGAGGTCATGTGTGTTAGCTTTGCGACAATCAAATAATGAAGAACGATAAAGGAATCACAGCAAGTGGACATAGATTTAACGTGGAAAAACCTCTACAACAAAGAGAAGAGCCACAGGCGCCAGCCAGCGAAACTTCACTATAACGGGGAGTGTTTACACAACACCGACGATTTCACAGATGCAACTTATCCCAACCGGCGGCTTACAAGAGGTATATATAGCGGTGGTAACCTAGGTCATGAACGATCTATACGGGCCAAGCCTCTCGGCGACGGGTATCGCTCCGCTCCGTCAGAAGTTAGCCTCCTTAATAGAATTTGGATCATACTTCAACAAACTCCACCTTGAGACAAATTCCTTCTTATAGCATCAAAAACAATCATCTCACTGAACAAACAAAGAAAACACTTTCGGCGCCAACAACCACTTGGGCTAAACAGTTATACCAACTAAGCTTGAGCATAGCTCAAACTTAGCAACAGGAACAGGCTTTTTCATCATATCAGCAGGGTTATCATGAGTGCTTATCTTGCATACCTTTAGTGTACCTTGTGCAACAATGTCATGAACATAATGGTACTTGATATCAATGTGCTTTGTCCTCTCATGGAACATCTGATCCTTAGTAAGGTAAATAGCACTTTGACTGTCACGGAACATGTTAATACAAGAATCATCCTGACAAAGCTCAGCATACAAACATTTCAACCAAACAGACTCTTTGCAAGCTTCAACAACAACCATATATTCTGCTTCGGTTGTCGATAAAGTAACAACTGGTTGCAGCGTTGTCTTCCAACTCACGACATATCCTCCTACCGTGAACACATAACCTGTGAGGGACCTGCTCTTATCCAAGACGGTAGCAAAATCTCCACATAGCCTGCGAGTCCCTCACCAGTCTTGCAAAACTTCAAGCAAGCATTCAATGTGCCACGGAGATACCTGAAAATCCATTGGACAACTTTTCAATGTTCTTTACCAGGATTAGCCATATAACGACTCACCAAACTCATAGCATAAGATAAATCAGGGCGAGAACAAACCATAGCATACATCAAGAAACCAACAGCACTAGAATAAGGAACTCGAGACATGTACTCAATATCTTCATTAGAACTAGGACATTGCAATGCTGACAATTTAAAGTGAGGAGCAACAGGAGTACTAACTGACTTTGCATCATGCATATTAAAATGTTGAAGAACTTTCTCAACGTAACTTTGCTGACTAAGAAACAACAACCTAGATTTTTTTAGCAGCACCAAGATCTTTCATCTCAAATTCACTACTTAGGTGTGTCTTCAAAGTAGTGATTTCTATCATGCTCTTGGGAGCAATTAACATATCATCAACATATAAAAGCAAGTAAATAGGTGATTCATTAACAAACTTTATGTAAACACAACTATCAAACTGAGATCTCTTAAAACCTTGTGAGATCATAAATGAATCAAACCTTTTGTACCACTGTCTTGGAGATTGCTTCAAACCATAAAGCGACCTCTTCATTTTGCACACAAAATCCTCTTTTCTAGAAACTATGAACCCTTCAGGTTGGTCCATGTAAATATCCTCCTCCAGTTCACCATGTAGAAAATCAGTCTTTACATCTAGCTGCTCAAGCTCAAGATCATGCATAACAACAATACCAAAGAAAGCACGAATATAACTATGCTTCCCAACCAGACAGAAAACGTCATTATAATCAATACCTGGAATCTGGCTGAAACCTTTTGCTACTAACCTTGCCTTAAACCTTGGAGGCTCATTAGGAGACAAACCTTCTTTTCTCTAGTATATCCACTTATAGCGGACGACCTTCTTCTGTTTAGGCAAGCACACAACTTACCATGTGCCATTCTTATCAAGCGATTGCATCTCTTCTTGCATAGAAGAAACCCACTTCTCGCGGTCAACGGATGCAACCGCCTCATTGTATGTAGCAGGTTCAGTATCATGCTCCACCTGTTCAGCACAACTCAGAGCATAATGAGCAAGATTACAATCTTCAATTAAATGACGAGGTGGAACTATGTTATGCCTCGGTCTATCAGCAGCAATAGATTCCTTTGGCTGCTGCAAAATAGTAGGTGAGTGCTGAACAACAACATCATCAATATTTTCCTCATGAGTATCATCAACAACAACATTATTATCAACAGTTTTCTGCAGGTGCTCCACCTGCACACTAACTCCCTCCTCTCCAATAGCAACAGGAGAGGGATCTGATGGCAAGCTATCATGATACATAACAGATTCATTGAAAACAACGTTCCTACTCAACAAAATCTTTTTAGTTTCAGGATTCCATAGTTTATATGCCTTAACTCCTGAACCATAACCAAGGAACATGCACTTAATAGCTCTAGGCTCTAACTTTCCATTATCAACGTGAGCATAAGCAGTGCAACCAAAAACTCTCAGCTGTGAATAATCAGCAGGCGAACCTGACCATACCTCAATAGGAGTTTTCTTCTCAAGTGGAATAGAAGGTGACCTGCTGATGAGGTAGCATGCTGTGTTGGCTGCTTCAGCCTAGAAACGTCTATGCATACCTGCATAGGACAACATACAGCGAGCCCTCGAGATGATGGTTGTGTTTATGCGCTCAGCCACGCCATTCTTCTGAGGAGCGTAAGGGATGGTGTGGTGCCTGATCATACCATCATTAGTGTAAAACTCCTCAAACTCATTAGAACAGAATTCCATACCATTGTCAGTACGTAGTACCTTTACCTTCTTTTCATTTTGTTTTTCTACCATAACTTTCCACTTCTTAAAAGCATCAAAAACATCAGATTTATGTTTCAGAAAATATGGCCACACTTTTCTTGAGTAGTCATCAATAATAGTATGCATCTTACTGGTTAGATCCTTTGACATGCAGATCGATTCCAGTTTCAGCCAAAGAGAAGCAACAACTTTCTCTGTCAAAACTTCCTGCAAAATATTATTGGACATATGAAGTTGAATAAAAGACAAATCCTTACGGTCCTTTCGCTTCTCTTCGTCAGACCAACTCTTAGCATCATGTTTCCCGAATCCTTCCATTGCTTCATCCAGATCTGAAGTTTGGGCGACAATCACCCGCATCCACAAGCAGAATCTTGTGGTGTAGTCAAGCTGTGGTAGATCGAACTTCAATGACGACATGTTGTAAACCCTAGATTAGAACCTGGGGCTCTAATACCACTTGTTAGCTTTGCGAGAATCAAATAATGAAGAACGATAAAGGAATCACAGCAAGGGGACACAGATTTAACGTGGAAAAACCTCTCCAACAAAGAGAAGAAAAAACCATGGACGCTAGCTAGCGAAACTTCACTATAACGGGGAGTGTTTACACAACGCCAAGGATTTCACATATGCAACTTAACCTAGTCGGCGGCTTACAAGAGGTATATATAGCGGTGGTAACCTAGGTCATCAACTATCCGTACGGGCCAAGCCTCCCGGCCCAAGCCCCCGACGACGGGCCTCGCTCCGCTCCGTCAGAAGTTAGCCTCCTTAATAGAATTTGGATCATACTTCAACAAACTCCACCTTGAGACAAATTCCTTCTTGTAGCATCAACAATAATCATCTCCCTGAACAAACAAAGAAAACACTTTCGGTGCCAACAGCCACTTGGGCTAAACAGTTATACCAACTAAGCTTGAGCATAGCTCAAACTTAGCAACAGGAACATGCTTTGTCATCATATCAACAGGGTTATCATGAGTGCTTATCTTGCATACCTTTCGTGTACCTTGTGCAACAATGTCATGAACATAATGGTACTTGATATTAATGTGCTTTGTTCTCTCATGGAACATCTGATCCTTAGTAAGGTAAATAGCACTTTGACTGTCAAAGAACATGTTAATGCAAGAATCATCCTGACAAATCTCAGCATACAAACCTTTCAACAAAATAGACTCTTTACAAGCTTCAGCAACAACCATATATTCTGCTTCGGTTGTAGATAAAGCAACAACTGGTTGCAGTGTTGCCTTCCAACTCACGACACATCCTCCTACCGTGAACATATAACCTATGAGGGACCTCCTCTTATCCAAGTCGGCAGCAAAATATGAATCCACATAGCCTGCGAGTCCCTCACTAGTCTTGCCAAACTTCAAGCAAGCATCCGATGTGCCACAGAGGTACCTAAAAATCCATTGAACAACTTTCCAATGTTCTTTACCAAGATTAGCCATGCAACGACACACCAAACTCATAGCATAAGATAAATCAGGGCGAGAACCAACCATAGCATACATCAAGGTACCAATGACACTAGAATAAGGAACTCGAGACATGTACTCAATATCTTCATCAGAACAAGGACACTGCAATGCTGACAATTTAAAGTGAGGAGCAACATGAGTACTAACTGACTTTGCATCATGCATATTAAAAAGTTGAAGAAGTTTCTCAATGTAACTTGCTGACTAAGAAACAACAACCTAGATTTTTTGTCCCGTTTAATTTCCATACCTAGGATTTTCTTAGCAGCACCAATATCTTGTTGGGGTTCGTAGCATGGAAAACAAAAATTTTCTATCGCATACAAACAAACAAGCCAAGATCTATCTACTAGATTGTAGCAACGAGTCGATGGAATAACTCACCCTCGAAGATTCCAAAGTGGTTAACGAGAGCAGATTCTCGTGGGTGATGTAGTCGTACTCTTTCCGATCTCAAGATCGCGTAGACGATCCTTCCGGCGCCACGTTCCGGCAGCGCTCCCGTAGTCGGTCACACGTTCGGCACTCGACGAAGACCTTCCTCTCCCTTGTTCCAGCAGGCAGCGGAGGTTGTAGCACTCTCCTCGCGATTCCGGCAGCACGACGGCGTGGTACCGGAAGTAGAGGGGAGATCCCGCAGGGCTTCGCCTTAAGCCGGTGCGAGTATGGTGGAGCTTATGAGAGAGGCTATTAGTGGTCTAGTAATTAGACACACCAATTAGAGGGCTCTAAACCAATTAGAAGGCTCTAAACCAAAATAGCTCTAAACCGGGGTTTAGATCTAGGGTTTAGTTTAGAGGATAGGAACTAGTGTGTGTGCTAGGAGGGAGCCCTGCCCCTCCTTATATAGGTGGGAGGGGCTGGCCGGCCAAGGGGAGGGAGGGGAGTCCCTCCCCAACTCGGCTTGGTGGGGCGCCGGCTTGGGGAGGAGGACTCCCTCCCTCAAGTCGGTTTCCTCCTCTCCTCCCACTTCCCAAAAACTGCCGTTTGACTTTCAAACTAGCCGTTTGACTTTTTCAATTTAGGATTCAATTTAATCCTTTATTTGGGACAGCAAGAACACTTAGTACATGATGCAATCATTCCAACATGTAATGACACATTCATGTACCCCTTCCCCCCCGGAGTGCCGGACAATCCGGGACCTTCTAGAATGTTCCCGATGGAAACACCGGAATCATTCCCGAACTCCGAAACGGGACTTTCCTTATATGAATCTTATTCTCCGGACCATTCCGGATCACCTCGTGATATCCCGGATCCCATCCGAGACTCCGAACAACATTCGGTCTCTTTCTCATAATACCATAACTACTCAAACAACGTCGAATCCTTAAGTGTGTCTCCCTACGGTTCGTGAATTATGCGGACATGATCGAGACACTTCTCCGAACAATAACCAATAGAGGAATCTGGAAATTCATATGGCTCCCACATATTTCTACGATTACTTTGCGATCGAATGAACCACTTACATACGATACCAATTTCCCTTTGTCTCACGATATGTTACTTATCCGAGGTTATGATCGTTGGTATCTCTGCATACCTAGTTCAACCTCGTTACTGATAAGTACTCTTTTCTCGTTCCCGTGATATGTGATCCCTTGTGACCAAGTCACATGCTTGCAAGCTAATTGGATGACATTTCACCGAGAGGGCCCAGAGTATATCTATCCGTCATGTGGATGGACAAATCCCACTCTTGATCCATGTGTTTCAACCAATACTTTCCGAACACTCAATGCCACTTTTATAGCCACCCTGTTACGGTGTGGTGTTTGATGACATCAAAGCATCCATCCAGTAAAGGTGATATGCATGATCTCATGGTCGAAGGAATTAGGTTACTATGTATCAGAAAGCATATAGCAATTGAACTATTGAAATGACTTGATCTTTATGCTACGCTTATCTATAGGAGTATGTCCACCATATCATTCTCCTAACGATATGATCTTGTTGTTAATAACATCTCAATGTTCATGATAGGGAAACCACAATCATCTATTAACCAACAAGCTAGTTTAACAAGAGGCTTTACTAGGGACTCTTATTTTAGTTTACAAATCACACAAGTATTAATGTTTCCGGTTAATACAATTATAGCATGGTATGTAAACATTTATCATAAGTATGAAGATATGATAATAACCTATTTTATTATTGCCTCTTGGGCATATCTCCAACAGTCTCCCACTTGCACTAGAGTCAATAATCTAGTTTCAAACCTTTGTGTATTTAACACCTATGGCTTTCCAGTGTTGTATGTACACGATTGCTAGTGGTTAACTGATCTCCGGATCTGACACTTCCAGGTCCGTGTGTAATTGCATGTCTTTGCGTCTCTACGCATCACTCATTCTCTAATGAGATGGCTTTGTAATATTTGGTCTTTCGGTGTGACCTTTAGCTCTTTGGGGTTAAAACATGTTGATAATATTGTCGCACAATATATCTTCATAGTATTATCCCACTGTGAACTACACCTAGTTTGATAACAAACTTCTTGACACAAATTCCCTCTTTTGCTGCTATAATAGCAGTCATATACTTAGCCTTTTGTTGTAGTATCTGTCACAATGTCTTAACTTTGGAAATCGTCCAAATCCATTATGGAACTCACTTTCCATTATATTGTGCCACCCTTAGTTTAGATTGAGATAAACTTAATTTGTACTTTGTGACAAAGCTAGTATCAATGTAGTACTTTTACAATGAACTAACCATCTATTTGTCACTTCTACAAATAATATACTCTTAGTTCTTCCAAAAGATCATAAGAATATCCTTACTATTGTCCAATGATCATCTTACGAATCATTCTGGTATATGCTCACAACATTTAGAGCATAGGACATATCTGGATTTGTACATATCACAGTATGATTGATATAAATACTCTTTGTGATTTCATACATCAAGTATCAATCTATACTTGATTATTTTTTTTACTTTACCAAATGTCAATACATTTGAATATATCATCAACATTGAACTCATTCAATCCTTTCTGTGTGACAAGAACCTCTCTTGTAGTTTCTATATTGAACTCATTCAATATCTTGTCTATGTACTTCTGGCATAACCATATTAGCGTCTATCGATGCCAAATATTTGGGTTTTGCCTAAGTATTTCATCGGGATGAAATTCTTAATATGTGTTAATAAAAGATACATTATTTCCAATCAACAATATGTCTTCCACATAATGTATCAGAAACATGTCTTAGCGCTCCCACTTAATTTCTTGCAAATGCAAGCATCTTCATTGTCTCTGATGAAATTAAACCCTTTTAACAGTTTCATCATAGTGAAGATTCCAACTCCGCTATGCTCACTCTAACCATTGAAGTTTGCATATGCTTTTAGCATCCTTTGAATTAACAAAACCCTATGGACCGTGTTTATGCACATGTCCTAGGTAACGATTCTATTAGAAGAACTTGTTTTGTTTATTCAACTACCATATAACAAATTATATGTAGTGGTTGCTACATTAATCCGTCTAGACTAAATATCACTATGATAGATCAAATTCTTGTCATAGTCAACCTTTGAACATTGTTGTGAACTCTTTCCCAACATGTCGACTATTTCATAGATGTGAAACATCCATGTCTATTTCTTTATAGATCCAGACACAACTATAAGGTCTTACACCTTTCTCGAGGGTCCTTCAAGTTCAAAACTTGATTTCTCGTGTATGGAACTATCACGGATTTTATGGCTTCAAGCCATTTTACGGAGTCAGGGCCCATCATCGCTTCTCTGTATGTAGTCGGTTCATTATTCTCAAATAATGATTCAACCCTCAAATCTTGGTATTTGATTGTTTACCCGATCTACTTGTTTCAATAGGAACTTAGATCTCCGTGACCACAACCTTTGAGGTACGTGAGCCATGAGCATTGTTGCCGCCTCCGGAACACTTTTCGGTGCTGCGCAACTCTGCACATATAGCTAAGGTTCTTTAACCTTTTCAAAGTTCTATTGTCCTCCCACTTAACTTTTCACGAAAAATTCCTTCTCAAAGAAACTTGACGTTTTAAGTGACAAACACTTTTGTCTCCGATGTTATGGAGGAGTACTTAACAGTTATTCGAAATAACATACAAAGACAGGTTCATCCGACTTTGGTTGCAAACATCTTTCTTATGCATAGCATACCAATGTTTAAGAAAGGACAACTTGGGTTTTACCCCAAACCATAACCTTATATGGTGTCATTTCAACGGTTTATGATGGAGCTCTTTTCAGTGGAAAAACGGTAATCTCTAAAGCTTTTAATCTTTAAAATATAATGGCAGTTTTATGAATTATACCTTTGATCTTACCATGTCAAACAAGGTTTAATTACATATCTCGAACGCTCCATACTCTTATGGTGTTTCGGGAAATGCAAATCTACGGAACGATTCCTTAAATCTTAGGTATTATGCTAAACTTGTAACTCAAATATCTTCCTTTATGATCTTTATCATAAACTGTTTATATTCTTGTTACAATGATTTTGCACTTCATCTTGAAAGTCTTTGAACTTTTCAAATGTTTCATACTTCATCCTTATTAAGTAAATATTCATATATTCACTCAAATTTTCGGAGAAAGCATATGAAGTTGAAATCCATCGCTCTTGACTACACATAATGGATTTCATACAACAATATGTACAATTTCCAATAAGCTAGTCATTCGTTCCCTTTCGGCCTATGAACGAAGTTTTAATCATCTCCAGGAAAGTTTCACAAGCGTCATTTGATCAAAATCAAATAGACTCCAAAATTCCATCCACATGGAATTTCTTCATGTTTTCTTTCCAATATAATTTAAACGGAGATGTCACTTCCTAAGTGATCTTTCAATCAATTTGTCTTTCGACATTTTTAGCACTAGTTTTATGGATGTGATTTCTCCAACGAGATTTGTGAATCATCCATCTTTTATGGATTACGGCAATTATTTGAACAACCCTTTTGTTCTCATAACACCTGATAAAACAAATCTTTGAAGGCAAGCTTTGATGTTTAACAAGCAACACAATAACCCTTTATTTTGTTCTCGATGAACATCATCACATATTCTTTTGCTAATTACTTAGGCCACTGTAGTTCATGAATTCTGTTGTTTCGTATGACGATTCATACCAACAAATTCAGTATTAAATACTTAAGAACCACATTGTTTAATAAGCAAAGAATATAGCCATAACATGTATATCATCTATATACTTAAACTGAACAATTCCAGTCTTTTCTTTTCTGCCATATATTTATGAGATTCTCTTTCAGTATCTCCTTTTCTGTTTGAAAGAATCTATCAATATCAATAGTGGAGTCATATATATGACACATAGTCCAAAGCGTGTATAGTTAAATACCAATGTCTTTGGACTTGCACTTTGAAGTAGATCACCATCATCAAATGTTTGGTGTTCTTTCAAATTCCTTTCTTTAGTAATCTCTTGGTGTAGTAAACATTTTACCTACATCAAATATTCACCCTTATCATGGAATTGTCCATGATCAAGCTACTGTTAGCTTGTAACGATGAATTCATGAGTATAATGTTGCTATCCAAAAACCTTTTGGAGGATTAGGACAACAAGTGTCTCCAACCTTTTTACAAATTCTCATCAAAATATGAGAACATGAACTTTGCCATATTATACTCTATCATGTTGTAACCAAAACTTCGTTTCAGATATCACAATATCTTCCACTCATCATGGTTTCTGAAACAACTCTTTCAGATCCTAGATAACCTTGATATTAAGGGAATCCTTTGAATATCAAGAATCATGGATACAAACATGATACTTATATACTAACACTTGGAATTGTTACTCTTGATTTAATACTAATTATTAAACTTCATGGAGTAACCGGAACTTACTGAAAGTTTGCAATAGGACTTTTAAACTTTAGATTAACACTTAAAACAATACGATACCAGTTCGTAAAGTATCTAACCAGAATTCTATAGTTCTATCATCTCAATTATAACTAAGCGCAAGGTGGTAAACGGATGCCAATGACTACAACAACTATGCAAATTCACTTTGATTTAGTTTATGATAAATTGAGTTCTAATTAATAATTAAATTAATCTAGGTGAACTCCCACTCAAAACAATATCCCTCACATTGTTTTAGTGATCACACGAACCAAATCCACCACATCAAAACCGATCATCACGAGAGTTGATATAGCTTCAATGGCGAACAATCAACATGTTCATCATATCTACTATATGACTCATGCTCTACCTTTCGGTAATCCGTGTTCCTGAGGCCATGTCTGTACATGCTAGGCTCGTCAAGATCAAACCTTAGCTACCGCATAAGCAAATCTGGCTTGCTTACGTTGTATTTACCCGTGGAATCAAAAACACCCGATCATCACGTGGTGCTTCGAAGCAACAAGTTTTAGCAACGGTGCTAACTAAGGGCGAACACTTTAGAACTTGAAATTTATGTGCATGAGGGATCATCTTATAATGCTACCGTCGTCTACTAAGCAATACAAGATGCATAAAGGATTAACATCACATGCAATTCATAATATGTGATATGATATGGCCTTTCTTCTTTGTGCTTCCGATCTCCATCTTCAAGCACGAACATGATCTCCATCATCACCGGCATTGCATCAAGGTCAATGACGCTTCACCATGGTTGTCGTCCACCAGCTTCAACTATTACAACTATTTTGAATAGACACGCAGGTCTTAACAGAAATTAAAGACAACCATATGGCTCCTGCCGGTTGCCAACTTACAATAAGGAACATTGCATACATCAAATATGATCACAATCATGGCCATATCACATCACTGCACACCCCTGCAAAACAAAGTTAGACGCCTCTACTTTCTTTGCATATTTTACGTGGTTTGGGGCTTTCAATAAGTGTCGTTCTAACCTACGAACAAGAACCACAACATTGATACTAGCATTGTTGATTACCCGTTGTAAATTGGATCTTTACTATGCTAGGAGAAACTGGCACCCGCAAAGCCACTTATGCAATACAAGTTGCATGTTAAGCGTGGAGCAAGTCTCATGAACGATGTCATGTAAGGTTAGCCCGGGCCGCTTCATCCCAACATACCGCAAGATGCAAAGTACACGCAAAGCAATCTACAATAAAAGCATCAACGCCCACAATGACCATTGTGTTCTACTCGTGCAACAGATCTACATATAGACACGGCTCTGATACCACTGTTGGGGTTCGTAGCATGGAAAACAAAAATTTTCTATCGCATACAAACAAACAAGCCAAGATCTATCTACTAGATTGTAGCAACGAGTCGATGGAATAACTCACCCTCGAAGATTCCAAAGTGGTTAACGAGAGCAGATTCTCGTGGGTGATGTAGTCGTACTCTTTCCGATCTCAAGATCGCGTAGACGATCCTTCCGGCGCCACGTTCCGGCAGCGCTCCCGTAGTCGGTCACACGTTCGGCACTCGACGAAGACCTTCCTCTCCCTTGTTCCAGCAGGCAGCGGAGGTTGTAGCACTCTCCTCGCGATTCCGGCAGCACGACGGCGTGGTACCGGAAGTAGAGGGGAGATCCCGCAGGGCTTCGCCTTAAGCCGGTGCGAGTATGGTGGAGCTTATGAGAGAGGCTATTAGTGGTCTAGTAATTAGACACACCAATTAGAGGGCTCTAAACCAATTAGAAGGCTCTAAACCAAAATAGCTCTAAACCGGGGTTTAGATCTAGGGTTTAGTTTAGAGGATAGGAACTAGTGTGTGTGCTAGGAGGGAGCCCTGCCCCTCCTTATATAGGTGGGAGGGGCTGGCCGGCCAAGGGGAGGGAGGGGAGTCCCTCCCCAACTCGGCTTGGTGGGGCGCCGGCTTGGGGAGGAGGACTCCCTCCCTCAAGTCGGTTTCCTCCTCTCCTCCCACTTCCCAAAAACTGCCGTTTGACTTTCAAACTAGCCGTTTGACTTTTTCAATTTAGGATTCAATTTAATCCTTTATTTGGGACAGCAAGAACACTTAGTACATGATGCAATCATTCCAACATGTAATGACACATTCATGTACCCCTTCCCCCCCGGAGTGCCGGACAATCCGGGACCTTCTAGAATGTTCCCGATGGAAACACCGGAATCATTCCCGAACTCCGAAACGGGACTTTCCTTATATGAATCTTATTCTCCGGACCATTCCGGATCACCTCGTGATATCCCGGATCCCATCCGAGACTCCGAACAACATTCGGTCTCTTTCTCATAATACCATAACTACTCAAACAACGTCGAATCCTTAAGTGTGTCTCCCTACGGTTCGTGAATTATGCGGACATGATCGAGACACTTCTCCGAACAATAACCAATAGAGGAATCTGGAAATTCATATGGCTCCCACATATTTCTACGATTACTTTGCGATCGAATGAACCACTTACATACGATACCAATTTCCCTTTGTCTCACGATATGTTACTTATCCGAGGTTATGATCGTTGGTATCTCTGCATACCTAGTTCAACCTCGTTACTGATAAGTACTCTTTTCTCGTTCCCGTGATATGTGATCCCTTGTGACCAAGTCACATGCTTGCAAGCTAATTGGATGACATTTCACCGAGAGGGCCCAGAGTATATCTATCCGTCATGTGGATGGACAAATCCCACTCTTGATCCATGTGTTTCAACCAATACTTTCCGAACACTCAATGCCACTTTTATAGCCACCCTGTTACGGTGTGGTGTTTGATGACATCAAAGCATCCATCCAGTAAAGGTGATATGCATGATCTCATGGTCGAAGGAATTAGGTTACTATGTATCAGAAAGCATATAGCAATTGAACTATTGAAATGACTTGATCTTTATGCTACGCTTATCTATAGGAGTATGTCCACCATATCATTCTCCTAACGATATGATCTTGTTGTTAATAACATCTCAATGTTCATGATAGGGAAACCACAATCATCTATTAACCAACAAGCTAGTTTAACAAGAGGCTT
The DNA here is from genome assembly GCA_916181665.1 of Avena sativa. Lineage (NCBI taxonomy): Eukaryota > Viridiplantae > Streptophyta > Magnoliopsida > Poales > Poaceae > Avena > Avena sativa. The sequence continues at coordinate 428,989,587 of OV702290.1, forward strand.
TACTAGGGACTCTTATTTTAGTTTACAAATCACACAAGTATTAATGTTTCCGGTTAATACAATTATAGCATGGTATGTAAACATTTATCATAAGTATGAAGATATGATAATAACCTATTTTATTATTGCCTCTTGGGCATATCTCCAACATATCTTTCATCTCAAATTCACTACTTAGATGTGCCTTCAAAGTATTGATTTATTTCATGCTCTTGGCAGCAATTAACATATCATCAACATATAACAACAAGTAAATAGGTGATCCATTAACAAACTTTATGTAAACACAACTATCAAACTGAGATCTTTTAAAACCTTGTGAGATCATAAATGAATCAAACCTTTTGTACCACTGTCTTGGAGATTGCTTCGAACCATAAAGCGACTTCTTCAATTTGCACACAAAATCCTCTTTTCCAGGAACTATGAACCCTTCAGGTTGGTCCATATAAATATTCTCCTCTAGTTCACCATGCAGAAAAGCAATCTTTACATCTAGCTGCTCAAGCTTAAGATCATGCATAGCAACAATACCAAAGAAAGCATGAATAGAACTATGTTTCATAACCGGAGAGAAAACATCATTATAATCAATACATGGAATCTGGCTGAAACCTTTTGCTACTAACCTTGCCTTAAACCTTGGAGGCTCATTAGGAGACAAACCTTCCTTTCTCTTGTATATCCACTTATAGCGGACGTCCTTCTTCTGTTTAGGCAAGCGCACAACTTCAAATGTGACATTCTTATCAAGCAATTGCATCTCTTCTTGCATAGCAGAAACCCACTTCTCGCGGTCAACAGATGCAACAACCTCATTGTATGTATCAGGTTCAGTATCATGCTCCACCTATTCAGCACAACCTAGAGCATAATAAGAAAGATTACACTCTTCAATTAAACGACGAGGTGGAACAATGTTACGCCTCGGTCTATCAGCAGCAATAGATTCTCGTGGCTGCTGCAAAACAGTAGGTGAGTGCTGAACAACATCATCATCAATATTTTCCTCATGAGTATCATCAACAACATCATTATTATCAACAGTTTTCTATAGGTGCTCCACCTGCACACTAACTCCCTCCTCTCCAATAGCAATATGAGAGGGATCTGATGGCAAGCTATCATAATACATAACGGATTCATTGAAAACAATGTTCCTACTCAACAAAATCTTTTTAGTTTCAGGATTTCATAGTTTATATGCCTTAACTCCTGAACCATAACCAAGGAACATGCACTTAACAGCTCTAGGCTCTAACTTTCCATTATCAACTTGAGCATAAGCAGTGTAACCAAAAACTCTCAACTATGAATAATCAGCCATCGAACCTGACCATACCTCAATAGGAGTTTTCTTCTCAAGTGGAATTGAAGGTGACCTGTTGATGAGGTAGCACGCTGTGTTGGATGCTTCAGCCCAGAAACATCTATGCATACATGCATTGGAGAACATACAGCGAGCCCTCGAGATGATGGTTCTATTCATGTGCTCAGCCACGCCATTCTGCAGAGGAATGTAAGGGATGGTGTGGTGCCTGATCATACCATCATTACTGCAAAACTCCTCAAACTCATTAGAACATAATTCCATACCATTGTTAGTACGTAGTACCTTTACCTTCTTTTCACTTTGTTTTTCTACCATAACTTTCCACTTCTTAAAAGCATCAAAAACATCAAATTTATATTTCAGAAAATATGGCCACACTTTTCTTGAGTAGTCATCAATAATAGTATGCATCTTACTGGTTAGATCCTTTGACATGCAGATCGATTCCAGTTTTAGCCAAAGAGCAGCAGCAGATTTCTCTGCCAAACTTCCTGCTAAATATTATTGGACAGATGAAGTTGAATCAAAGACAAAGCCTTACGGTCCTTCCGCTTCACTTCGTCAGACAAGCTCTTAGCATCATATTTCCCGAATCCTTCCAGCGCTTCATCCAGACCTGAAGTTTGGGCGAGAATCGCTCACATCTTCACCTGCCACAAGCAGAATCTTATGGTGTATTATAGCTGCGGTAGATCGAACTACAATGACGACATGTCACAAACCCTAGATTAGAACCTGGGGCTCTGATACCACTTGTTAGCTTTGCGACAATCAAATAACGAAGAACGATAAAGGAATCACAGCAAGGGGACACATAATTAACGTGGAAAACCTCTCCAACAAAGAGAACAAAAAACCATGGGCGCTAGCAAGCGAAACTTCACTATAACGGGGAGTGTTTACACAACACCAAGGATTTCACAGATGCAACTTATCCCAGCCGACGACTTACAAGAGGTATATATAGCGGTGGTAACCTAGGTCATCAACGATCTGTACGGGCCAAGCATCCCGGCCCAAGCCTCCCGGCGACGGGTCTCGCTCCGCTCCGTCAGAAGTTAGCCTCCTTAATAGAATTTGGATCATACTTCAACAGACTCCACCTTGAGACAAATTCCTTCTTGTAGCATCAACAACAATCATCTCCCTAAACAAACAAAGAAAACACTTTCGGCACCAACATCCACTTGGGCTAAACAGTTATACCAACTAATCTTGAGCATAGCTCAAACTTAGCAACAGGAACGGGCTTTGTCATCATATCAGCAGGGTTATCATGAGTGCTTATCTTGCATACCTTTAGTGTACCTTGTGCAACAATGTCATGAACATAATAGTACTTGATATCAATGTGCTTTGTTCTCTCATGGAACATCTGATCCTTAGTAAGGTAAATAGCACTTTGACTGTCACGGAACAGGTTAATGCAAGAATCATCCTGACAAATATCAGCATACAAACCTTTCAACCAAACAGACTCTTTGCAAGCTTCAGCAACAGCCATATATTCTGCTTCGGTTGTAGATAAAGCAACAACTGGTTGTAGCGTTGCCTTTGAACTCACGGCACATCCTCCTACCGTGAACACATAACCTGTGAGGGACCTCCTCTTATCCAAGTCGACAACAAAATCTGAATCCACATAGCCTGCGATTCCCTCACCAGTCTTGCCAAACTTCAAGCAAGCATTCGATGTGCCATGGAGGCATCTGAAAATCCATTGAACAACTTTCCAACGTTCTTTACCAAGATTAGCCATGTAACGACTCACCAAACTCATAGCATAAGATAAATCAGGGCGAGAACAAACCATATCATACATCAAGGAACCAACAACACTACAATAAGGAACTCGAAACATGTGCTCAATATATTCATCAAAACTAGGACATTGCAATGCTGACAATTTAAAGTGAGGGGCAACAGGAGTACTAACTGACTTTGCATCATGCCTATTAAAAAGTTGAAGAACTTTCTCAACGTAACTTTGCTGAGTAAGAAACAACAACCTAGATTTTTTGTCCCGTTTAATTTTGATACCTAGGATTTTCTTAGCAACACCAAGATCTTTCATCTCAAATTCACTACTTAGGTGTGCCTTCAAAGTAATGATTTCTTTCATGCTCTTGGCAGCAATTAACATATCATCAACATATAACAACAAGTTAATAGGTGATCCATTAACAAACTTTATGTAAACACAACTATCAAACTGAGATCTCTTAAAACCTTGTGAGATCATAAATGAATCAAACCTTTTGTACCACTGTCTTGGAGATTGCTTCAAACCATAAAGCGACCTCTTCAATTTGCACACAAAATCCTCTTTTCCAGGAACTATGAACCCTTTAGGTTGGTCCATGTAAATATCCTCCTCCAGTTCACCATGCAGAAAAGCAGTCTTTACATCTAGCTGCTCAAGCTCAAGATCATGCATAGCAACAATACCAAAGAAAGCACGAATAGAACTATGTTTCACAACCGGAGAGAAAACATCATTATAATCAATATCTAGAATCTGGCTGAAACCTTTTGCTACTAACCTTGCCTTAAACCTTGGAGGCTCATTAGGAGAAAAACCTTCCTTTCTCTTGTATATCCACTTACAGCGGACAAACTTCTTTTGTTTAGGCAAGTGCACAACTTCCCATGTGCCATTCTTATCAAGCGATTGCATCTCTTTTTGCATAGCAGAAACCCACTTCTCGCGGTCAACGGATGCAATAACCTCATTGTATGTAGCAGGTTCAGTATCATGCTCCACCTGTTCAGCACAACTCAGAGCATAATGAGCAAGATTACACTCTTCAATTAAACGACAAGGTGGAACTATGTTACGACTCAGTCTATCGGTAGAAATAGATTCCCGTGGCTACTGCAGAATAGTAGGTGAGTGCTGAACAACATCATCATCAATATTTTCCTCATGAGTATCATCAACAACAGCATTATTATCAACAGTTTTCTGCAGGTGCTCCACCTGCACACTAACTCCCTCCTCTCCAATAGCAACATGAGAGGTATCTGATGGCAAGCTGTCATGATACATACCAGATTCATTGAAAACAACGTTCCTACTCAACAAAATCTTTTTAGTTTCAGGATTCCATAGTTTATATGCCTTAACTCCTGAACCATAACCAAGGAACACGCACTTAACACCTCTAGGCTCTAACTTTCCATTATCAACGTGAGCATAAGCAATGCAACCAAAAACTCTCAACTATGAATAATTAGCAGGCGAACCTGACCATACCTTAATAGAGTTTTCTTCTCAAGTGGAATAGAAGGTGACCTATTGATGAGGTAGCATGCTGTGTTGGCTTCTTTAGCCTAGAAATGCTATGCATACCTGCATTGGACAACATACACCGAGCCCTCGAGATGATGGTTCTGTTCATGCGCTCAACCACGCCATTCTACTGAGAAGTGTAAGGGATGGTGTGGCGCCTGATCATACCATAATTACTACAAAACTCCTCAAACTTATTAGAACAGAATTCCATACCATTGTCAGTACGTAGTACCTTTACCTTCTTTTCGGTTTGTTTTTCTACCATAACTTTCCACTTCTTAAAAGCATCAAAAACATCAGATTTATGTTTCAGAAAATATGGCCACACTTTTCTTGAGTAGTCATCAATAATAGTATGCATCTTGCTGGTTAGATCCTTTGACATGCAAATCTATTCCAGTTTCAGCCAAAGAGCAGCAACAAATTTCTCTGTCAAAACTTCGTGCAAAATATTATTGCACATATGAAGTTGAATAAAGACAATGCCTTACGGTCCTTTCGCTTCTCTTCGTCAGACTAGCTCTTAGCATCATCTTTCCCGAATCCTTCCAGTGCTTCATCAAGATCTGAAGTTTGGGCAAGAATCACCCGCATCTTCACCTTCCACAAGCAGAATCTTGTGGTGTAGTCCAGCTGCGGTAGATCGAACTTAAATGATGACATGTCGCAAACCCTAGATTGGAACCTGGGGCTCTGATACCACTTGCTAGCTTTGCGACAATCAAATAATGAAGAACGATAAAGAAATCACAGCAAGGGGCCACAGATTTAACGTGGAAAAACCTCTCCAACAAAGAGAAGAAAAAACCACGGGCGCCAGCCAGCGAAACTTCACTATAATGGGGAGTGTTTACACAACGCCGGGGATTGCACATATGCTACTTAACCTAGTCGACGGCTTACAAGAGGTACATATAGTGGTGGTAACCTTGGTCATCAACGATCCGTACGGGCCAGGCCTCCCGGCCCAAGCCTCCCGGCGACAGGCCTTGCTTCGCTCCGTCAGAAGTTAGCCTCCTTAATAGAATTTGGATCATACTTCAACAAACTCCACCTTGAGACAAATTCCTTCTTGTAGCATCAACAACAATCATCTCCCTGAACAAACAAAGAAAACACTTTCGGTGCCAACAACCACTTGGGCTAAACAGTTATACCAACTAAGCTTGATCATAGCTCAAACTTAGCAATAGGAACAGGCTTTGTCATCATATCAGCAGGGTTATCATGAGTGCTTATCTTGCATACCTTTAGTGTACCTTGTGCAACAATGTCACGAACATAATGGTACTTGATATCAATGTGCTTTGTTCTCTCATCGAACATCTGATCCTTATTAAGGTAAATAGCACTTTGACTGTCACAGAACATGTTAATGCAAGAATCATCCTGACAAATCTCAGCATACAAACCTTTCAACAAAATAGACTCTTTGCAAGCTTTAGCAATAGCCATATATTCTGCTTCGGTTGTAGATAAAGCAACAACTGGTTGCAGCGTTGCCTTCCAACTCACGACACATCCTCCTACCATGAACACATAACCTGTGAGGGACCTCCTCTTATCCAAGTCGGCAGCAAAATCTGAATCCACATAGCCTGCGAGTCCCTCACCAGTCTTGCCAAACTTCAAGCAAGCATTCGATGTGCCACAGAGGTACCTAAAAATCCATTGAACAACTTTCCAATGTTCTTTACGAGGATTAGCCATGTAATGACTCACCAAACTCATAGCATAAGATAAATTAGGGCGAGAACAAACCATAGCATACATCAAGGAACCAACGACACTAGAATAAGGAACTCGAGACATGTACTCAATATCTTCATCAGAACTAGGACATTGCAATGCTGACAATTTAAAGTGAGGAGCAACATGAGTACTAACTGACTTTGCATCATGCATATTAAAAAATTGAAGAACTTTCTCAACGTAACTTGCTGACTAAGAAACAACAACCTAGATTTTTTGTCCCGTTTAATTTCCATACCTAGGATTTTCTTAGCAGCACCAAGATCTTTCATCTCAAATTCACTACTTAGGTGTGCCTTCAAAGTAGTGATTTATTTCATGCTCTTGGCAGTAATTAACATATCATCAACATATAATAGCAAGTAAATAGGTGATCCATTAACAAACTTTATGTAAACACAACTATCAAACTGAGATCTCCTAAAACCTTGTGAGATCATAAATGAATCAAACCTTTTGTACCACTGTCTTGGAGATTGCTTCAAACCATAAAGCGACCTCTTCAATTTGCACACAAAATCCTCTTTTCCAGGAACTATGAACCCTTCAGGTTGGTCCATGTAAATATCTAGCTGCAGTCTTTACATCTAGCAGAAAAGCAGTCTTTACATCTAGCTGCTCAAGCTCAAGATCATGCATAGCAACAATACCAAAGAAAGCACGAATAGAACTATGTTTCACAATCGAAGAGAAAACATCATTATAATCAATACCTGGAATCTGGCTGAAATCTTTTGCTACTAACCTTGCCTTAAACCTTGGAGGCTCATTAGGAGACAAACCTTCCTTTCTCTTGTATATCCACTTACAGCGGACGTCCTTCTTCTGTTTAGGCAAGCGCACAACTTCCCATGTGACATTCTTATCAAGCGATTACATCTCTTCTTGCATAGCAGAAACCCACTTCTCGCGGTCAACTGATGCAACAACTTCATTGTATGTATCAGGTTCAGTATCATGCTCCACCTATTCAGCACAACTCAGAGCATAATGCGCAAGATTACACTCTTCAATTAAATGAGGAGGTGGAACTATGTTACGCCTCGGTCTATCAGCAACAATAGATTCCCATGGCTGCTGCAAAACAGTAGGTGAGTGCTGAACAACATCATCATCAATATTTTCCTCATGAGTATCATCAACAACATCATTATTATCAACAGTTTTCTGTAGGTGCTCCACCTGCACACTAACTCCCTCCTCTCCAATAGCAACATGAGAGGGATCTGATGGCAAGCTGTCATGATACATAACAGATTCATCAAAAACAATGTTCCTACTCAACAAAATCTTTTTAGTTTCAGGATTTCATAGTTTATATGCCTTAACTCCTGAACCATAACCAAGGAACATGCACTTAACAACTCTAGGCTCTAACTTTCCATTATCAACGTGAGCATAAGTAGTGCAACCAAAAACGAATAATTAGCCAGCGAACCTGACCATAGCTCAATTCGAGTTTTCTTCACAAGTGGAATAGAAGGTGACCTGTTGATGAGGTAGCACGCTGTGTTGGCTGCTTCAGCCCAGAAACATTTATGCATACCTGCATTGGACAACATACAGCGAGCCCTCGAGATGATGGTTCTATTCATGTGCTCAGCCACGCCATTCTGCTGAGGAGTGTAAGGGATGGTGTGGTGCCTGATCATACCATCATTACTGCAAAACTCCTCAAACTCATTAGAACAGAATTCCATACCATTGTCAGTACGTAGTACCTTTACCTTCTTTTCAGTTTGTTTTTCTACCATAACTTTCCACTTCTTAAAAGCATCAAAAACATCAGATTTGTGTTTCAGAAAAGATGGCCACACTTTTTTTGAGTAGTCATCAATAATAGTATGCATCTTACTGGTTAGATCCTTTGATATGCAGATCGATTCCAGTTTCAGCCAAAGAGCAGCAGCAGATTTCTCTGCCAAAACTTCCTGCTAAATATTATTGGACAGATAAAGTTGAATCAAAGACAAAGCCTTACGGTCCTTCCGCTTCTCTTCGTCAGACCAGCTCTTAGCATCATCTTTCCCGAATCCTTCCAGCGCTTCATCCAGATCTGAAGTTTGGGCGAGAATCGCCCACATTTTCACCTGCCACAAGTAGAATCTTGTGGTGTATTCTATCTGCGGTAGAACGAACTTCAATGACGACATGTCGCAAACCCTAGATTAGAACCTGGGGCTCTGATACCACTTGTTAGCTTTGCGACAATCAAATAACAAAGAACGATAAAGGAATCACAGCAAGGGGACACAGAATTAACGTGGAAAAACCTCTCCAACAAAGAGAAGAAAAAACCATGGGCGCTAGCCAGTGAAACTTCACTATAACGGGGAGTGTTTACACAACACCGGGGATTTCACAGATGCAACTTATCCCAGCCGACGGCTTACAAGAGGTATATATAGCGGTGGTAACCTTGGTCATCAATGAACCGGCCCGAGCCTCCCGGCGACGGGTCTCGCTTCGCTCCATTAGAAGTTAGCCTCCTTAATAGAATTTGGATCATACTTCAACAAACTCCACCTTGAGACAAATTCCTTCTTGTAGCATCAACAACAATCATCTCCCTGAACAAACAAAGAAAACACTTTCGGCACCAACAGCCACTTGGGCTAAACAGTTATACCAACTAAGCTTGAGCATAGCTCAAACTTAGGAATAGGAATAGGCTTTGTCATCATATCAGCAGGGTTATCATGAGTGCTTATCCTGCATACCTTTAGTGTACCTTGTGCAACAATGTCATGAACATAATGGTACTTGATATCAATGTGCTTTGTTCTCTCATGGAACATCTGATCCTTAGTAAGGTAAATAGCACTTTGACTGTCACAGAACAGGTTAATGCAAGAATCATCCTGACAAATCTTAGCATACAAACCTTTCAACCAAACAGACTCTTTGCAAGCTTACCCAACATCCATATATTCTGCTTCGATTGTTGATAAAGCAACAACTGGTTGCAGCGTTGCCTTCCAACTCACGGCACATCCTCCTACCGTGAACACATAACCTGTGAGGGACCTCCTCTTATCCAAGTCGACAACAAAATATGAATCCACATAGCCTGCGAGTCCCTCACCAATCTTGCAAACTTCAAGCAAGCATTCTATGTGCCATGGAGGTACCTGAAAATCCATTGAACAACTTTCCAACATTCTTTACCAGGATTAGCCATGTAACGACTCACCAAACTCATAGCATAAGATAAATCAGGGCGAGAACAAACCATAGCATACATCAAGGAACCAACAACACTAGAATAAGGAACTCGAGACATGTACTCAATATCTTCATCAGAACTAGGACATTACAACACTGACAATTTAAAGTGAGGAGCAACTGGAGTACTAACTGACTTTGCATCATGCATATTAAAAAGTTGAAGAACTTTCTCAACGTAACTTTGCTGACTAAGAAACAACAACCTAGATTTTTTGTCCCGTTTAATTTCCATACCTAGGATTTTCTTAGCAGCACCAAGATCTTTCATCTGAAATTCACTACTTAGCAGCACCAAGATCTTTCATCTGAAAAACTCTCAACTATGAATAATCAGCAGGCGAACCTGATCATACCTCAATAGGAGTTTTCTTCTCAAGTGGAATAGAAGGTGACCTGTTGATGAGGTAGCATGCTGTGTTGGCTGCTTTATCCTAGAAACGCTATGCATACCTGCATTGGACAACATACACCGAGCCCTCGAGATGATGGCTCTATTCATGCGCTCAGCCACGCCATTCTGCTGAGGAGTGTAAGGGATGGTGTGGTGCCTGACCATACCTCGAGATGATCTTGATCATGAACGGAGCTCACAAGATCTAAACATGGTAGCACAAAGGAGAAGAACCAACCATCTAGCTACTACATGGACCCGTAGTCCAGGGATGAATTACTCACGCATCACACTGGAGGCAGGAATGGTGATGAAGAAGGCCTCCAGGGTGAATTCTCCCCTCTGGCAGGGTGCCGGGAAGAGCTTCAGATCCCTCCCGATCTAGGGATGGAGATGACAGCGGCTACAAACTCTTTCGTGGAATTTTGATCGGGTCCTTAGGGTTTCTGTTTCGGAGGCTTCTTATAGGCGAAAGGGGAGGCCGAGGGGGTGCCCTAGGCGGCCACACCACCCCCTGGCGCGGGCCAGGCCTGGCCGCGCGGCCAGGTGGTGTGGGCGGCCCCTGGCCCCTCTCCGTCTCGTATTCTGGCTCCGTGTCCCCCTCGGTGAAATATTGACTTTGGGTTTTGTCCCGTCCAATTCCGAGAATATTCATTTTCTGACTTTCCTGGAACCAAAAACAGAAGAAAACAGGCAGCTGGCACTGTGGCATCTTGTTAATAGGTTAGTCCAAGAAAGTGTACAAAAAGTACTCCAAAGTGTGGAGAAAACATAAGAAAGTAGATATAAACTAAGCATGGAACATCAAAAATTATAGATACGTTTGCAACGTATCAACATCCCTAAGCTTAACTCCTGCTCGTCCTCGAGTAGGTAAGTGATAAAAAGAAAGATTAATTTTTGAGGTGACATGCACCATCATAAACTTGATCAAAGTATTTGTAAAACATTGATAGATGGGATCATAGTACTTCAACATAGCATGAAAGATAAAGTTCTAACAATAAGACATAGCAACTATGTTGTAACATGAAAAGGCACAAAAAAAGATTCATGAATAACAATGTTTTGCAAGACGTTTGTTTGTTTCACATAAATAAAACATAGCATAATGGCATTCATCTTGTCCCTCATAGAGTAGCAAACATAAATGCATAGGACACCTTCAAAGTTTATAAGGGTGACTAGATACAAATAGTTTAAGAACAAGCAATATCAAAGTTATGCATCAATCAACAAGTCTTGGGACAATGCACATAGAACTAAGAATGTCCACTATGCTCTCTCAATAGGCGCATAAAGATAGAAGGTGGAGACTCAACATAAAAGTAAAAGAAAGGCCTTCATAGAAGGAAACAGGGATTCAAGTTTCATAAAGAGCTTCCAAAAATTATGGTACTTATTAGCTTTCAGCTCTCATTGCCCCTATCATAAGCATCTTGAAGTGATTAAGGTTAAAGTGAACAAACTATGGAGTATATGCTTTACAAAGTATAAGTTGGAAATCTCATGTCCCTTGAATACGAGGGCCGCTCCTCATGCTACTCAAGTTTAGTTACCTGTAAGTTCTTGTCATAGTAAGTACATGTGTATCATAGAGAACCGCCAACGGGGTACCCCTTGCCCGATGATACGGAAGAATCCCCATATCAAAATGACAAGGCAAGCAGACAACGAGCATCTCAGCAATCTTCTTATTTGCCATGGGAAAATGGTGCTTTTTTCTCTCTTTCCTCTTTTCTCATATCTCTTTTTTCTTTTTCTCCTTTTCTCAATATTTGTCTATTTTTTTATAAGAAGAATGCGTCATAGATTGCTCATTATAGTTACGATGCAGGTTTCCACCATGATTAGGCATGGATTAGACCAGCGGCCTAGGCGTTTCTCTAACATACATACATAACTCCATGGACTTACAAGCTCCCTGATACGTTGCAAACGTATCTATAATTTTTGATGTTCCATGCTTGGTTTTATCTACTTTCTTATGTTTTGTCCACACTTTGGAGTACTTTTTATACACTTTATTGGACTAACCTATTAACAAGATGCCACAGTGCCAATTGCCTGTTTTCTACTATTTTTGGTTCCAGGAAAGTCAGAAAATGAATATTCTCAGAATTGGATGGGACAAAAGCCAAAGTTAGTTTTTCACCGAGGGGGACACAGAGCCATAATACGAGATGGAGAGGGGCCAGGGAGCAGCCACACCACCTGGCCACGCAGCCAGGTCTGACCCACGTCAGGGGGTGGTGTGGCCACCCAGGGCACCCCCTCGGCCTCCCCTTTCGCCTATAAGATGCCTCCGATACAGAAACCCTAAGGACCCGATCAAAATTCCACGAAAGAGTTTGTAGCCGCCGTCATCTCCATCCCTAGATCGGGAGGGATCTGAACCTCTTCCTGGCACCCTGCCGGAGGGGAGAATTCACCCTGGAGGCCTTCTTCATCACCATGCAAGCCTCCGGTGTGATGTGTGAGTAGTTCATCTCTGGACTACGGGTCCATGTAGTAGCTAGATGGCTGGTTCGTCTCCTTTGTGCTATCATGTTTAGATCTTGTGAGCTCCGTTCATGATCAAGATCATCTATTTGTATTCCTACATGTTGTGTTTGCGGGGATCCGATGGATATTGAGATGCTATTTCAGATTGATTATTGATTCTATCATGTCTTTGTTATTTGTGATCTTGCATGCTTTCCATTGTTAGTAGCTATCTTGGCCAAGTAGATGCTAGCAACTCCAAGAGTTAGTATTTATGCTCGATAGTGGGTTCATGCCTCTAGTAATCCGGGGAAGTGACAGAAATCTCTAAGGTACTAGATGTGCTGTTGCTACTAGGGAGAAAACAACAATCCTTTGTTCATAGAACAATCGTATTGTTTACTTTACACGCAATGCATAATGCAATTATCTGTTGCTTGCAACTTAATACTGGAGGGGGTTCAGATGATAACCTGAAGGTGGATTATTAGTCATAGATGCAGCTGTATTACGGTCTACCTATAATGTTGTAATGCCCAATCAAATATCAAAGGAGTCCAGATGATTAGTATATGCTTGTATGCTTTCTTGATGTTTGTCAATTGCGCCGCTGTAATTTGTTCACCCAACATGTCTTCTATCTTAAGGAGAGCCACCACTAGTGAACTGTGGACCCTAGTCCTTTCTTTTATCATCAATCTACAATCAACTGTTACTGCTTTCTGTTTACTTTCTACAAACTATTACTTTCTTCCACACAATACGTTTAATCCTTTGTTTTCAGCAAAACCGGTGAGATTGACAACCTCACTGTAAGTTGGGGGCAAAGTTCTGTGGTTGTGTTGTGCAGGTTTCCACGTTGCTGCTGGTGCCGGTAGTGAGAATATCATTTTGCGGCCCGAAAGTTGGGGTGGCCAGGCAACGCGGTACCCAAGTTGACTACAATTAGCTGCGTTGCCCAAAGTTGGCGTGCCAAATACTCAGAGGGTATTTTTCGGCATGAATTCAACTTTACATTTCAATATAAAATATCAGGCTAACGGCCGTCAAGTTGGCCCCCCCTGTCAGTTCTCGCTGTTATGTCGTTCCTGTCGCTTCGGCGGGGTGGCTGTCACGTAGGCTTGTAGCGTTGGCACAGTGGATAGGACAACACCCTCTGCCTAGTGTATTGACATGAAAAAACAGGGCACATGTATCGGTGTTATAATTATTTTTTGTTTACTCAGAAGCTGGAACGACCACCGCCACACGTCTCTCCTTGGACTTCCGTCCCCGTATTTAACCACTACCTTAAAAGCGCATTGACGGTTCCACCGTTCCCCTGCCTCACAGTAGGTTCGTATGAGGGGAGATTGGATTTTCTTGCTATAAGAAGGAAGGGCCAATTATTTTATCAACCAGTGCACCGCACCATCCATAACATTGGTCAAGGAAGGCAAGAAAGTAGTTTGAAAGGGAATTCAGGATCTGACAAGGAGGTCAGTAGAAAGAGGAATAGGAAACCTGAAGCAAATTGGATTTCTCCTTTTGCTCCTCAACCTACGGGGTATTAGCAACCGTTTCCAGTTGTTGTTCCCCTCCCAAGGGCAGGTTCTTACGCGTTACTCACCCGTTCGCCACTGGAAACACCACTTCCCGTTCGACTTGCATGTGTTAAGCATGCCCTTATACGGGAGCAGCCCTGGCTAAGTATTTTATGTACCGCGAACGACATACTTTAATAATTTATGATGTTCCCCTGTTCCCTGTACACTAGTAGAAGGAGCAAGAAAGTATGATCTCGTTGTCGCTTTCTCTTTGCTCTAAGAAAAAAATTGAACTTCGCCAGAACGTGTTTCTATGGCCTGGTAATCTAAAGGTAGAGATCCTACTCTTCCTTAAAAAACCACTCTTCTTCTTCCTGTCATCTGTCTTCTTCCCGTCTTCTCCTTGCCGCCATGGAAGGTCGTCGCACTCTAGAGACAAGCTTCACTACCCATGACAATAAGAAGATAGACGTTGTCTACACCAACGAGGAGGATACAATGTTGCGTGTCCTGAGGATGTACGAGGGTTGGCTTGAGAAAGACAAGGACAAGTTTGTGGGATTGGACCCCGAGTACACCCCATAGCACTCATACGAAGGGATGAAGTCGCTCGTTCAACTGGCCATGAGGAAACACGTCCTCGTCTACCACCTCTCCCGGTTTGTAGATCTGCTCTCTGTAGCTAACCGCTTTTAGGGTTTCCCCTCTTGTTCTTTATTCATTTGCTCATCTTGCAACTACTGGATTTTATTTAGGACCAAATAAATTATGACAAGACAATGTTGAGAGTCTTGATCTTGCATTTACTAAACTTTTCAAAATTATATTCATATGATGATCTTGCATTGAAAAAATATTTGTAGTTACAAAAATTTGGTGATGACAAACTACATACTTTCAGGACTGACAGGAAATGTCCGGTGCTACGCCAGTTCCTTGTAGAAAAGGGAATTGTTTTCTGCACTATTGACAATACAACTGATTTTTCGAAATTTTATCAAGGGGGAATTATAATTCCTGTGCACAACTGGATCGATATTCAGTCTCTTGTCAAGATCCTAGGGGGCTCGAGGAAGGATGGAATGGCATCACTCGCAACTAGAATCCTCGATGAGTCGTATGACAGAATGAAGGGAGATTTCCCTACGGATAGGCACGATTTCTGGGACGAGTGGCCGTTGTCTGATATAAACCTGAGGTATGCAACCATAGATGCTTACGTGACCTACCAGCTATACAAGAAGATCCATTTTTTTCTCCGTTACCTCGTGTTTTGCCCTATTTGTAAGAGGGAAGACGAGCTTAGGGGGGCCCTTTGTAGAAAATGCAGAATAGCTGAGTTTGAAGCTGCATATGCAAAGGAAATGGCTGCATCTGAAGCAGCTGATAGAGAGGCTACAGAAGCAGCTGAAAGAGAGCTTGCAGCTGAAGCAGAAGAAGCTGACATAGAGCCTGCAGCTGAAGCAGCAAACAGAGAGGCAACATCTTTTAGCGACAACAATCAGGTCTGTTATGCACCGCTAATTGTGTCGCAGGACGCTGAGGATAGGGAAGGCAAGTCAGATCCTAGGTGGGACGAAGCATTTCGTGAGTTGTGGAGTGCCAATAATGTAAGATCCACCTAGAATGATCGCAGTTGGTCACCTAGGAATGATGGCAAGCGCCTCAAGTGGGCTGATGAGAAGTGAATTAAATTTTACTTCTCAGTGTTATGTTTCTATTTTGTGGAACTCAGTTATCTTATCAAGATGTCTAGCGCCTCAAGTGAGAGTAGTAAAATAAATTTAACCCTCTTTGTGTTATGTTTATGTATGTGTCTTGTAGCTTGTCAAGATGGTAACTCGTTAACTAGCAGTTTGAAAGAGTACCCTTTTCCTCTCTCGCTAAACAGATATGTTTCATTTTGCCCAAATTGGTAGCAAATCTAGAGAAGATTCTCTCTTCGATAATTCGTTCTCTTTTGGACCTCTTTTTGCCTCCGATCAGGTAGCAAATCTAGAGCAGCAAATCACACCAGGTAGAATACATTCATTCAAAAAACAAAACAAATGTAGATACAACTATGCGCAGCTAAATAGGATATAGCGAAAGAAAGTAGGTTGCTTAACGAGGTTCGATGCATTCAGCCAAAAATAGGATGCAAGCAAAATAAATCAAAAGAAGCTACTTAGCATCAGCAGCCGCCCCAGCTGCAGGCACATTCAAGGCCTTCAAGCGCCCATGCCTCCGCCTCCTCCCTCTGGTGCTTCCTCCACTTCTTGTTGCCCAGTCCCTTGATCTTGCGGGCCTTGGGCCTGATTGGAGGCATGCGACCCTCTTTGATGGCCACCCACTGGAGGTTTCAGAGGTGAATGCCGAGAGCCCGGTGTTCAGCGATGTAGGCATTGATGTTCACGGTCTCGCGCTTGCCGCCTCTGTGGATGCCGGAGCCCGTGGCCTCTGCATGCTTTAGTAAGGAGTTGAAGTCGGTACCACTGGCGAGACTCACCCGGCAGTAGGTGATCCCCTTGCGGAAGGGGCAATTGTAGTCGCCGCGCCTGAAGAAGGCGTCGTACTGGCCGGCCCGCAACCTCTTCAGCACCTAACGAGTCTTGGTGTGCATGGCTCGTCATCGCTGCAGACGTTGCTGCCGGAAACCTATTGGAAGAAAAGGAAAATGGGGGAGTAGATAATGTAAGAAGACCGAGCAATCGACATGCGAACATGCGAATCCTAATAAACCAAGATCTAGCATCCAACGATAGGAACGGTAGAAGAACTAGGGGAGGGGAGCAAACCCTAGTTACCTCCGACCATGGGTCGTCGATGCCGGTGTCGTAGGGGTTTAGCGGAGCGATGTACTTATCTGGATCGTAGGTGCCCAAGAAGTGTTTGATCTACTTGTGACCGGCTAGGGCCTCCTCGCCGGTGGGGGGCTCCTCTTCGGCGGCTCCGTCGGTAGCGGGGACGGGGGCCCGGACGGGAACGACGGCTGCCATCGATGCCTCGATTGGGGCCTGGACAGGGACGGTGGTGATGTCTATGCACTTCTATTCTTGTAGACAGTTGTTGGGCCTCCAAGTGTAGAGGTTTGTAGAACAACAGTAAGTTTTCCCTTAAGTGGATCACCCAAGCTCCCCTTTCATTTCACACTGACGACATCCATATACAAAAGAGCATGATATCAACTAGGTACAAGTACCAAGTGCAATGTTGAAAGCGTTCCCCATGAAAGCATGGTTCTTCTAATCCCCAAAAAATAAGTGCAAGCATATACAACATAGACGACACAATGGTTCAAGTTTATTAAGGGCAAGAAAAGTAAAGTGTGCCATCAAGTTCGTGAGAGCTTTAATCACTAGTTTTCTCATAACAAGTTTAATTCGGAAGGTAAACAAAAGCATGAATATACTTGGAATAGCATAAGCTAGTAGGTAGGTATGGTGGACTCTTTGGAATAACTTGGTTTAGGGAGTTTCATGCATGAGTGGAACTCATACTTGGTTGCGGAGGCTAGCAAAAGACTGGGAGCGACAAACTAAGAGAGCAATATTGGCCATAATCATGCAGAGCGACAAAACATCATTGATCAAAGCATAAAGTGATACTACAAGTTGAAAACTAAAGGATCATAAAGGCTTATGGTGACTTTAGATAGTCATAACATGGTGTGAGCATGCGCCAAGTCAACCCAAATAAAGCATCAAAGGAGAATACCACTATTCTATGCTTTAATATGCTAAAACAACGCATGATTCTTCCAAGGCACATTAAGCAATCTCAATTGTTTATAACAAGTCATGCTACAACAAAGAATACTAAGCATAAATCCAAAACAATATCGAGCATGGCATGACAAAGCATAGGCCACAGTCAAAAACAAGCTCTCTTTACCATTTAAGCATGAACTTTCCTACTCTTTTCCAATCCAAATCAAACTATTTGAAAACCAATGTATGAAAGAGGGGGTCCAACCAATTTATTCAGAAAACTAAGCAAACAAAGAAAATGAAAAACCAAAACGAAAATGAAAAAGAAGACGCTCCAAGAACAACACAACTGTGCATGAAACAATAAAAATGAAGCGTTTGGAAGAAACCTGGGATTTTTTATTGATGAAGAAGGGGATGCCTTGGGCATCCCCAAGCCTTGACGCTTGTACTTCTTGGATATTTCTTGGGGTGACACGCGTGGCATCCCCAAGCTTGAGCTTTAGTCCATCCTTCATCTCATTACTCATTCCTTCCATACACCTGAAATTTTCCTTCATACAAAACTTCACACAATCTTTATTAGCAACATTAGTGCACTCAAGATAAATAAGTCTTAAGGTTCAGTTCTAACACCTAATAACTTCCATTAGAACACTAGCTACTGTAGAACTTCCCTCAAAAAGCTCAATTCCCAAAAATAACTCAAAAAGGAACAAACAAGAAGCAAATGCAGATAATGGCAGAAATCTGTCAAAACAGACTAGCAGGTAAAGATGAATTTTTTCGAAGACCTTATGTTGCTCAAATCAAAAAGTGTTGATCTAACGAAAGTTAGATAACAACGTGGGGCAGAAGCACAAAAAATCACGCATCAAAAGGACATACAGAGATTTTACGCGAATTTTTACGGTGAAGCACAGAAATCTATTTCAGGACAACAACTTTCCCAAGCATTACTTCGCTCTCATTAGAGGTTACTCTTGGCACAAAAAGCAAATAAAAATTACAAGGAGCGGTTATTACTGAAGTAATAACTTCCAAGACTCATCTAAAACTTTTGGGTTATCTCCCAATAAGTACTTTTCTTTAACGCCTTTAAGTTAGGCTTGATAGTTTAAGAAGATGCTCACATAGGAAATATGAATTAAAGTAAAAGAGAGCATCAAGAAGCAAATTCAAAGCACATTTAAGTCTAACCCACTTCCTATGCATAGGAATATTGTAAATAAACAAGTCATGAAATCATAAAGCAACAAGCATAGTAAAGCAAAACAAGTGCAACTTCAAGACTTTCAACATAAAGAGGGGAAACTTAATATTGTTGAGATACATAAAACCATGTTTCCCTCTCTCATAATAACTTTCAGTAGCATCATGAATAAAATTAACAATATAACTATCACAAGAAACATTCTTATCATGATCCACATGCATAAAATGATTATTACTCTCCACATAATCATAGTCATTCTTATTAATTGTGGTGGGAGCAAATTCAACAAAATAGCTATCATTATTATTCTCATCACCATAATCATCAAATATAGGAGGCATATTGTAATCATTAATTTTCTCCTCAATAGTAGGTGGACTGAAAATATCATATTCATCATATATTAGAGGTTTGGTATCATCATAAGCAATAGAATAGCTATCTTCCAAAGCTGGGGAACTAAAAAGATCATTTTCATAAAAACTAGCTTCCCCAAGCTTAGACTTTTCCATAGCATTAGCAACAATGGTGTCCAAAGAATTCATACTAACAACATTGCTATTAGCATGCAAATAAAGTTCCATAGGTTTTTTAATTTTCTCTTCAAACACTTCATGTCCTAACTCAAGATAAATACTATAAAGCTCTCTAATTTTTTTGTTGTTTTCCATTAATCCTAACTAGTGAAAACAAGAAACAAAAAGACAAAATTGCAGAATCTAAAGAAAATAGCTTCGAGCACTCACACCGGAGGATGTGAGTACCTTTTACCTTACCTCCCCGGCAACGGCGCCAGAAAATAGGCGTTTGCCGTGGGAGGTTCTTCTTCTTTAATCCTCCGGTGTGAATACCTTTTACCTTACCTCCCTGGCAACAACGCCAGAAAATAGCTTGATGTCTACGCACTTCTATTCTTGTAGACAGTTGTTGGGCCTCCAAGTGCAGAGGTTTGTAGAACAGCAGCAAGTTTTCCCTTAAGTGGATCACCCAAGGTTTATCGAACTCAGGGAGGAAGTGGTCAAAGGTATTCCCTCTCAAGCAACCTTGCAATCAAGATACAAGACGTCTCTTGTGTCCCCAACACACCCAATACACTTGTCAGGTGTATAGGTGCACTAGTTCGGCGAAGAGATAGTAAAATACAAGTGGTATGGATAATTATAAGTGGTAACAGTGATAGAAAATAGCTTGAAGGCGTGGAAAAGACTAAGGGCAAACTGAAATAAAGATGACAGCAAGCAAACATGTAACCGATCTAGTAGCAAACGGTGTTTCAATGGTAAGAAACAAGGCCTAGGGATCATATTTTCACTAGTGAACACTCTCATATAATATATTATCTTCATGATACTACTCTTAACTACTCTCCGGTTGGACACTCTAATCCATGGTAGGGCTATAACAACACTCCTCAAAGTAAGCCTTTCCCATCTAGAAAACCCCACACTGTCACCTGGAGTACTAGATGAGTCCAACAAACACCACAATTTCATAAAGACATCCAACTCCAAATATAACTCATAACAAGTATTTGTAATCTCTAGCCTAAGTGCCACCATGGTGTGCACGCTGTCACTTTCACACACATGGGGAGAGCAGAGATCTAATAAAGCACTTGAGTAGCAAGGTAGATCTACTTGATTACAAAGCTCATGATCACAATATGATCATGCATAGAGAGACAGATGAACACATAGCTACCGGTAGAACCCTTAGCCTCGAAAGAGAACTACTCCCTCCTCATCATGGAATCAGCAATGGCAATGGAGATGGTGGTGGAGATCGATGGAGATGGCTCTGGGGGCACTTCCCCGTCCCGGCAGGGTGCCGGAATAGAGACTTTCTGTCCCCCGAATCTCCCCTTCGGTGGTGGCGGCGCTGCGGAACTTTTCGTGGATTTCTGATTGATTATCTAGGGTTTTGGTATCGGGAGGCTCTTATAGGCGAAGGAGGCAAGGTCGGTGGCCAGCCAGGGGGCCCACACCATGCCCTGGCGCGGCCTAGGCTGGCCCGTGCCAAGGGGGGGTGTGGCCACCCTGTGGCCCCTCTCCGAATCTCTTTATGGCTCCGTGAGTCTTCCGGGAAAATAGTAACTTTGGCTTTTGTCCCGTTCAATTCCGAGAATATTCATTTTCTGACTTCCTAGAACCAAAAACAGCAGAAAACAGGCAACTGGCACTGTGGCATCTTGTTAATAGGTTAGTCCAAGAAATCATATGAAAAGTACTCCAAAGTTAGAACAAAACACAAGAAAGTAGATAAAACCAAGCATGGAACATCAAAAAGTATAGATACATTTGCAATGTATCAGGCGGCTGCTTTTAACACGTCGAGGGGGACCGGCGAGGAGACGGGGCCTCCTCGCCGACGGTCTCGGAGGCGATGATGGCCACCTTATCCTCCTCCGCCATCGCCGGCGCGGACGGGGTATTCTCGAGAGTTTGCGGATGCTGGTGGGACAGTGGAGAGGGTTGCGTGGGGAGAGTGAGCGAGAGTGAGAGTGGGTGTGCAGAGAGGGGCTCTATAGTTAAGGTGGATGGAAGCAAGGCACGTTTCGTTGCACCACCGTGCAACGCGCCGCACAGTCTACTGCACCGTGCACCGCGACACGCGCACGATACGTCACGTTATTTTTCCCGGGCCATGCATGGCAGTTCTGTATTGAGCCGCATGCAAAGGGCGCATACCAAATTTTTATGTATGAAGTTTGACACGGCTCTAAAATTGGCGATAGTTAAAAGTGGAAATGCAGAGGGGAAGGTAGGTGGCTGTACGACGAGATTTGTGGGGTTGTGCTAGATCAGGTAGAGGGATGTGTTGATGACTGCGAGTGACTCGATGAAGGCGGAGATGTTAGGTCTCGCCTAGCTCAGATCTTCAGCCTCGGGCTAGAGCGTGCAAGTTTCTTACGGTGGGGACCAGTTGGAAGTGAGATTGAGAGCTGCTGCGTAAAAAATGGGATATGTCTTATTAAAATCAAGTGGCAATAAATTGCAGCTGTCCATCGACGACCGTGCACTGGATGACACATGTGTTGTGGCATAGTAGTAGCAGTAGTAGGCTTTTCAGAGTTGATTAAACATGACATGACCGCTCGACGACTTTTTCCATGGACGACATCGTGTTCCTTCTTGTAGAAGTCTCACTAAGGGAGACGTCCGTGCTGTCTCACATTGTACTGTGAAGGGCACGACCTGTGCAACGATAATCGTTGGATCGCACAGAATCAATGGTTAGTGCGCACGATCCGCGTGACAACTGTGACAACCAATCAGGGAGTAGCAGAAAGAGTGAGCACAGGTTTGGGCTTCCACGAAAGATAGAGAGAGGGGGGCAAAACTGAGTAGTATCAAAAAACCAAGGGCAAAACTGAGTAGTATAAAAATGGAAAGTGAGTGTCTTGTACAATGAAATACATGGATCAACCAATGGCATTGCATGTCTCTTCTTTCCACAAACCACATATGGATCCACCAGTGTCATTGCATGTCTGTTCTTTTCATGAACCACAACTACAGTAATTGCATGTGTGTTCTTCTCACAAACCACATAAGGATACACCGGTGTCATTACATGTGTGTTCTTCTCACAAACCACACATGGATCCACCAGTGTTATTGCATGTGTGTTCTTCTCATGAACCACAACCAGTGTCATTGCATGCATGTTCTTCTCACAAACCACATAAGGATCCACCAGTGTCATTGGATGTGTGTTCTTCTCATGAACCACACATGGATCTACCAGTGTCATTGCATGTCTGTTCTTTTCAGGAACCACAAATAGAGTCATTAAATGTCTGTTCTTTCCACAAACCACATATGGATCCACCAGTGTCATTGCATGTATGTTCTTTTCATGAACCACAGCTAGAGTCATTGGATTTGTGTTCCTTCCATAAACCACATATGGATCCACCAGTGTCATTGCATGTGTGTTCCTTTCATGAACCACAGAAAGAGTCATTGCATGTGTGTTCTTCTCACAAACCACATAAGGATACACCAGTGTCATTGCATGTGTGTTCATTTCATGAACCACACCCAGAGTCATTGCATGTTTGTTCTTTCCACAAACCACACATGGATCCACCAGTGTCATTGGATGTGTGTTCTTTACATGAACCACACCTAGTGTGATTGCATGTCTATTATTCTCATAAACCACACATGGATCCACCAGTGTCATTGCATGTGTGTTCTTTTCATGAACCACAGCTAGAGTCATTGCATGTGTGTTCTTCTAAACAAACCACATAAGGATCCACTAGTGTCATTGCATGTCTGTTCTTTTCATGAACCACACCCAGTGTCATTGCATGTTTGTTCCTCTAAACAAACCACACATGGATCTACCTAGTGTGATTGCATGTATGTTCTTTTCACAAACCACAC
Organism: Avena sativa; assembly: GCA_916181665.1. Taxonomy (NCBI): domain Eukaryota; kingdom Viridiplantae; phylum Streptophyta; class Magnoliopsida; order Poales; family Poaceae; genus Avena; species Avena sativa. The sequence goes on from OV702290.1 coordinate 429,012,895, forward strand.
ATGGATCCACCAGTGTCACTCCATGTGTGTTCTTTTCATGAACGATAGCTAGAGTCATTGCATGTCAGTTCTTCACACAAACCACATAAGGATCCACTAGTGTCATTGCATGTCTGTTCTTCTCATGAACCACATCTAGTGTTATTACATGTGTGTTCCTCTCATGAGCCACACATGGATCCACCAGTGTCATTGCATGTGTGTTCTTTTCATGAACCACAGCTAGAGTAATTGCATGTGTGTTCTTCTAAACAAACCACATAAGGATCCACCAGTGTCATTGCATGTGTGTTCTTTTCATGAACCACAGATAGAGTCATTGCATGTCTGTTCTTTCCACATACCACATATGGATCCACCAGTGTCATTGCATGTCTGTTCTTTTCATGAACCACAGCTAGAGTCATTGCATGTATGTTCCTTCCACAAACCACGTATGGATCCACCGGTGTCATTGCATGTGTGTTCTTTTCATGAACCATAGCTAGAGTCATCGCATGTGTGTTCTTCTCACAAACCACATAAGGATACACCTGTGTCATTTCATGTATGTTCTTTTCATGAACCACACCCAGTGTCATTGCATGTCTGTTCCTTCCACAAACCACACTTGGATCCACCAGTGTCATTGCATGTGTGTTCTTTTCATGAACCACAGCGAGAGTCATTACATGTGTGTTCTTCTCACAAACCACATAAGGATACACCAGTGTCATTGCATGTGTGTTCTTTTCATGAACCACACATGGATCCACCAGTGTCATTGCATGTTTGTTCTTCTCACAAACCACACATGGATCCACCAGTGTCATTGCATGTGTATTCTTTTAATGAACCACATCTAGAGTCATTGCATGTCTGTTCTTTCCACAAACCACACATGGATCCACCAGTGTCATTGCATGTGTGTTCTTTTCATGAACGACAGCTAGAGTCATTGTTTGTGTGTTCTTCTAAACAAACCACATAAGGATCCACCAGTGTCATTGCATGTGTGTTCTTTTCATGAACCATAGCCAGAGTCATTGCATGTCTGTTCCTCTAAACAAACCACACATGGATCCACCTTCTGTGATTGCATGTCTGTTCTTCTCATGAACCACACATGGATCCACCAGTGTCATTGCATGTGTGTTCTTTTCATGAACCACATCTAGAGTCATTGCACGTGTGTTCTTGTAAACAAACCACATAAGGATCCACCAGTGTCATTGCATGTCTGTCTTCTCACAAACCACACATGGATCCACCAGTGTCATTGCATGTGTGTTCTTTTCATGAACCACATCTAGAGTCATTGCATGTCTGTTCTTTCCACAAACCACACATGGATCCACCAGTGTCATTGCATGTGTGTTCTTTTCATGAACCACAGCTAGAGTCATTGCATGTGTGTTCTTCTAAGCAAACCACATAAGGATCCACCAGTGTCATTGCATGTATGTTCTTTTCATGAACCACACCCAGTGTCATTGCATGTCTTTTCCTCTAAACAAACCACACATGCATCCACCTATGTCGTTGCATGTCTGTTCTTCTCACAAACCACACATGGATCCACCAGTGTCATTGCATGTGTGTTCTTTTCATGAACCATAGCTAGAGTCATTGCATATGTGTTCTTCTAAACAAACCACATAAGGATCCACCAGTGTGATTGCATGACTGTTCTTCTCACAAACCACACATGGATCCACCAGTGTCATTGCATGTGTGTTCTTTTCATGAACCACAGCTAGAGTCATTGCTTGTGTGTTCTTCTAAACAAACCACATAAGGATCCACCAGTGTCATTGCATGTCTATTCTTTTCATGAACTACACCTAGTGTCATTGCATGTATGTTCCTCTAAAAAACCACACATGGATCCACCAGTGTCATTGCATGTGTGTTCTTTTCATGAACCAAAACCAGAGTCATTGCATGTCTGTTCTTCTCACAAACCAGACATGGATCCACCAGTGTTATTGCATGTGTGTTCCGTCATTGCATGTGTGTTCTTTTCATGAACCATAGCTAGAGTCATTGCATGTTTGTTCTTTCCACAAACCACACATGGATCCACAAGTGTCATTGCGTGTATGTTATTTTCATGAACCACAGCCAGTGTCATTGCATGTCTGTTATTCTCATGAACCACACATGGATCCAACAGTGTCATTGCATGTGTGTTCTTTTCATGAACCACAGCGAGAGTCATTGCATGTATGTTCTTTCCACAAACCACACATGGATCCACCAGCGTGATTGCATGTCTGTTCTTCTCATGAACTACACATGAATCCACCAGTGTCATTACATGTGTGTTCTTTTCATGAACCACAACTACAGTCATTGCATGTGTGTATTTCTAAACAAACCACATAAGGATCCACCAGTGTCATTGCATGTCTGTTCTTTTCATGAGCCACACCCATTGTCATTGCATGTTTGTTCCTCTAAACAAACCACACATGGATCCACCAGTGTCATTGCATGTCTGTTCTTCTCACAAACCACACATGGATCCATTAGTGTCATTGCATGTGTGTTCTTTACATGAACCACAACCAGAGTCATTGCATGTCTGTTCTTTCCACAAACGACACATGGATCCACCTAGTGTGATTGCATGTCTGTTCTTCTCATGAACCACAGCCAGTTTGATTGCATGTCTAGTTTTATCATGAACCACACATGGATCCACCAGTGTGATTGCATGTATGTTCTTCTCACAAACCACACATGGATCCACCAGTGTCATTGCATGTGTGTTCTTTTCATGAACGACAGCTAGAGTCATTGCTTGTGTGTTCTTCTAAACAAACCACATAAGGATCCACCAGTGTCATTGCATGTGTGTTCTTTTCATGAACCATAGCCAAAGTCATTGCATGTCTATTCCTCTAAACAAACCACAGATGGATCCACCTATATCATTGCATGTCTATTCTTCTCACAAACCACACATCGACCCACAAGTGTCATTGCATGTGTGTTCTTTTCATGAACCACAACTAGAGTCATTGCATGTGTGTTCTTCTAAACAAACCACATAAGGATCCACCAGTGTGATTGCATGTCTGTTCTTCTCACAAACCACACATGGATCCACCAGTGTCATTGCATGTGTGTTCTTTTGATGAACCACATCTAGAGTCATTGCATGTCTATTCTTTCCACAAACCACACATGGATCCACTAGTGTCATTGCATGTGTGTTCTTTTCATGAACCACAACTAGAGTCATTGCATGTGTGTTCTTCTAAGCAAACCTCATAAAGATCCACCAGTGTCATTGCATGTCTGTTCTTTTCATGAACCACACCCAGTGCCATTGCATGTTTTTTCCTCTAAACAAACCACACATGGATCCACCTATGTCGTTGCATGTCTGTTCTTCTCACAAACCACACATGGATCCACCAGTGTCATTGCATGTGTGTTCTTTTCATGAACCACAGCTAGAGTCATTGCATATGTGTTCTTCTAAACAAACCACACAAGGATCCACCAGTGTGATTGCATGTCTGTTCTTCTCACAAACCACACATGGATCCACCAGTGTCATTGCATGTGTATTCTTTTCATGAACCACAGCTAGAGTTATTGCTTGTGTGTTCTTCTAAACAAACCACATAAGGATCCACCAGTGTGATTGCATGTCTATTCTTTTCATGAACTACACCCAGTGTCATTGCATATCTGTTCCTCTAAACAAACCACACATGGATCCACCAGTGTCATTGTATGTCTGTTCTTCTCACAAACCATACATGGATCCACCAGCGTCATTGCATGTGTGTTCTTTTCATGAACCACAACTAGAGTCATTGCATGTATGTTCTTCTCACAAACCACACATGGATCCACCAGTGTCATTGCATGTGTGTTCTGTCATTGCATGTGTGTTCTTTTCATGAACCACAGCTAGAGTCATTGCATGTTTGTTCGTTCCACAAACCACACATGGATCCACCAGTGTCATTGCATGTATGTTCTTTTCATGAACCACAGCCAGTGTCATTGCATGTCTGTTCTTCTCATGAACCACACATGGATCCACCAGTGTCATTGCATGTGTGTTCTTTTCATGAACCACAGCCAGAGTCATTGCATGTCTGTTCTTTCCACAAACCACACATGGATCCACCAACGTGATTGCATGTATGTTCTTCTCATGAACTACACATGGATCCACCAGTGTCATTACATGTGTGTTATTTTCATGAACCAAAACTATAGTCATTGCATGTGTGTTTTTCTAAACAAACCACATAAGGATCCACCAGTGTCATTGCATGTCTGTTCTTTTCATGAGCCACACCCATTTTCATTGCATGTTTGTTCCTCTAAACAAACCACACATGGATCCAGCAGTGTCATTGCATGTCTGTTCTTCTCACAAACCACACATGGATCCACCAGTGTCATTGCATGTGTGTTCTTTACATGAACCACAACCAGAGTCATTGCATGTCTGTTCTTTCCACAAACCACACATGGATCCACCTAGTGTGATTGCATGTCTGTTCTTCTCATGAACCACAGCCAGTGTGATTGCATGTCTGGTTTTCTCATGAACCACACATGGATCCACCAGTGTGATTGCATGTATGTTTTTCTCACAAACCACACATGGATCCACCAGTGTCATTGCATGTGTGTTCTTTTCATGAACGACAACTAGAGTCATTGCTTGTGTGTTCTTCTAAACAAACCACATAAGGATCCACCAGTGTCATTGCATGTGTGTTCTTTTCATGAACTACAGGCAGAGTCATTGCATGTCTGTTCCTCTAAACAAACCACACATGGATCCACCTATATCATTGCATGTCTATTCTTCTCACAAACCACACATGGACCCACAAGTGTCATTGCATGTGTGTTCTTTTCATGAACCACAGCTAGAGTCATTGCATGTGTGGTCTTCTAAACAAACCACATAAGGATCCACCAGTGTGATTGCATGTCTGTTCTTCTCACAAACCACACATGGATCCACCAGTGTCATTGCATGTGTGTTCTTTTGATGAACCACATCTAGAGTCATTGCATGTCTGTTCTTTTCATGAACCACGGCTAGAGTCATTACATGTATGTTGTTTTCTTGAACCACACCCAGTGTTATTGCATGTTTGTTCCTCTAAACAAACCACACATGGATCCACCAGTGTCATTACATGTATGTTCTTCTCACAAACCACACATGGATCCACCAGTGTCATTGCATGTGTGTTATTTTGATGAACCACAACCAGAGTCATTGCATGTCTGTTCTTTCTACAAACCACACATGGATCCACCTAGTGTGATTGCATGTCTGTTCTTCTCATGAACCACACATGGATCCACCAGTGTCATTGCATGTGTGTTCTTTTCATGAACCACAGCTAGAGTCATTGCATGTATGTTCTTTCCAGAAACCACACATGGATCCACCAGTGTCATTGCATGTCTGTTATTTTCATGAACCACAACTAGAGTCATTGCATGTCTATTCCTTCCACAAGCCACATATGGATCCACCAGTGTCATTGCACGTGTGTTCTTTTCATGAACCATAGCTAGAGTCATTGCATGTGTGTTCTTCTCCCAAACCACATAAGGATTCACTAGTGTCATTGCATGTGTGTTCTTTTCATGAACCACACCAGTGTCATTGCATATCTGTTCCTTCCACAAACCACACCCAGTGTCATTGCATGTCTGTTCCTTCCACAAACCACACATGGATCCACCAGTGTCATTACATGTGTGTTCTTTTCATGAACCAAAACTAGAGTCATTGCATGTCTGTTCTTTCCACAAACCACACATGGATCCACCAGTGTCATTGCATGTATGTTCTTTTCATGAACCACATCCAGTGTTATTGCATGTCTGTGGTTTTCATGAACCACACATGGATCCACCAGTGTCATTGCATGTGTGTTATTTTCATGAACGAAAGCAAGAGTCATTGCATGTATGTTCTTTCCAGAAACCAGACATGGATCCACCAGCGTGATTGCATGTCTGTTCTTCTCATTAACCACACATGGATCCACCGGTGTCATTGCATGTGTGTTCTTTTCATGAACAATAGCTAGAGTCATTGCATGTGTGTTTTTCTAAACAAACCACATAAGGATCCACCAGTGTCATTGCATGTCTGTTCTTTTCATGAGCCACACTTAGTGTCATTGCATGTTTATTCCTCTAAACAAACCACACATGGATCCACCAGTGTCATTGCATGTCTGTTCTTCTCACAAACCACACATGGATCCACCAGTGTTATTGCATGTGTGTTCTTTTCATGAACCACGGCCAAATTCATTGCATGTCTTTTCTTTCCACAAACCACACATGGATCCACCTATTGTGATTGCATGTCTGTTCTTCTCATTAACCACAGCCAGTGTGATTGCATGTCTGTTCTTCTCATGAACCACACATGGATCCACTAGTGTCATTGCATGTCCAATCTTCTCACAAACCACACATGGATCCACCAGTGTCATTCATGTGTGTTCTTTTCATGAACCACAGCTAGAGTCATTGCATGTATGTTCTTCTAAACAAACCACATAAGGATGCACCAGTGTCATTCATGTGTGTTCTTTTCATGAACCACAGCTAGAGTCATTGCATGTATGTTCTTCTAAACAAACCACATAAGGATGCACCAGTGTCATTGCATGTCTGTTCTTTTGATGAACCACACCTAGTGTAATTGCATGTCTGTTTCTCTAAACAAACCACACATGGATCCACCTATGTCATTGCATGTCTGTTCTTCTCACAAACCACACATGGATCCACCAGTGTCATTACATGTGTGTTCTTTTCATGAACCATAGCTAGAGTCATTGCATGCGTGTTCTTCTAAACAAACCACATAAGGATCCACCAGTGTGATTGCATGTCTGTTCTTCTCACAAACCACACATGGATCCACCAGTGTCATTGCATATGTGTTCTTTTCATGAACCATAGCTAGAGTCATTGCATGTGTGTTCTTCTAAACAAACCACATAAGGATCCAGTAGTGTCATTGCATGTTTGTTCTTTTTTTGAATCACACCTAGTGTCATTGCATGTCTGTTCCTCTAAACAAACCACACATGGATCCACCAGTGTCATTGCATGTATGTTTTTCTCACAAACCACACATGGATCCACCAGTGTCATTGGATGTGTGTTCTTTGCATGAACCACAGCTAAATCTGGAACTGGATCTGTAATGTCCATGGACTTTGGACCTAAAATAAGGTGGACCTTATTGGATTGGGTGTTATTGGACTTGGACCTAAAGAGGATACTAGGTCCAATAGTATTGGATGGATTTTGGACTTCGTATCTAGATAGTCCAGTGTCCAGTGGACGTGGCCGCTCATGTGGCTGCCTCCCAATCGACCCCTCCCTGAATCCCTACGCCGCCTCCGTCATCGGTACACCGCCCGTCCCCTCCTCCCCTCTGCCCCTATCGCGTCAAGCACTCCCGCACCAGATCAACGTCGCCTCCCTCTTGCTCCCCTTCGATGGCCACCCCATGTTCGCAGATCGCCGTCGACCCGAGTCCCGCCGCTCGTCGGCATAGCTCCAAGCCTTGTCATGACCTCTCCGTGGTCGCCTCAACCCCGAGTTCGACAAGCCTCTCTGTTGCCGCCTGCACACAGCGGCGCCCCAGTTCCTGGCACCCTGATTCCCCACAACTAGCACTATGATGCCCACTTTTCCCCTACCTCAAGGTGATCTGCCCGTTCCCCTGATTAAGTCCCTTTCTTTTTCTTAATGTGCACTGGTTTGGTTTTTATAATAAGATGAGATGACATGCTTGATTCATGTCCAATCCCGCCTCCAATGCATGCGCCATTTCTGAACCTGTTATGTAGTGACAGAAGCACTTACAGGCTTGTAATTGTAGTATCGATTTAGTGCTTGCCTGCTGCTTGTAGTTGTAGTATCAAAATATTGGCTAATCAGAGTTCTTACGCCCTAGATGAGCAATGTGCTATATCTTAAATTTGGATTTCAAATGATCGCTGACCCTGGATCAACCATGGTTACTAACTATCCATGATTTTTTCCAAAATATTTTTTCAGCTAACTAAGTTTAATCTTTTTTGATATGCCAAAATGTTTTTAAGCTACCTATGTATAATCTTTCTTGAATTTTTTTCATGAACGTTGACCTTGGATCCTATGATTTTTCTGCAGGTATTGGAGGCGTAAGCGGTAGCTCTGCCTGTCACTGATATATTGATGAGGATATCCTAATATTAATTCCTTCCATGCAATGTATGTTTTCTAGAGGCTGTATTCATATCGTTGTTTCGTCTTCCTCTTCCTTTACTTTATATTGAGGGCACATATTTAGTTTGCTGATATCACATTCCATATGTACGTAGTGGCTAAAAACTAGCAGCAATAGATAATTGCTTAGCACTACACTGTGGATGTGAAAAATGTATTTTTCATCTGCTTATTGATATCGATATTTTCTCTCAGTTAAGCATGTTTTTTACTAATATTTTGGAAGTTTGATATTATTATCTCAATCTATAGAATCCGTTCTAGGCTTTGAGCATTTACTCCCGCTGCTTACCAGTTCAACGAGCAGTTGGGTCTCCATGAGGTAGGCCTTTCTTTGGAGTACCCAATGTCAGGTAATTTGAGGTGCACATTCAGTGTGCCTCTCTATTAAAAACATTAAGTTGAAAATGTAAGCACCAACAGTTTAGGGAGTCAATACTCACAGCCTGTTTTTTCTTGAATGAGATGCCTACAGTTTTGGAGAATTTGTACCACAATATTGCAAGGGGTGTCATGCCTTATTAGCAAGTTTGGCTGTAGTTTGAAGTTTTACGAGTTCCAATTTGTGAGATAAAGATAGACCGGTAGTCCATTGCAAATCAGTTGGTTCAGACTTTAGAGCAAAGTAATTTGGTTATTCAGGAGCCTTATTAGTTTCTTAAGTATTGTTTCCCTAGGAACTTTTAGCTCGCCAGGCTCCGCATCGGGCCTGTCATTCTCCAGCATGACAAGCTCCTTCCCAGCTGCGTCGCCTCCTGCCCCTGCGGACGAGCGTCCTCCGCCACCGGAGCCCGAGACATCGGTTTTCGGCTGGCCATCGCGTCCTTGTTCAGCTGATGAATTTGAGTAAGAACCAACTATTTATGAACTAGTGAATTATATTATCTTTTGGAACTTTATATGTTGCTACTTCAATTGAGATAAAATTGTTAAGTAACTTGGAGAAACTTTTACCAAGTCCATAAATATTTCTGAACTTTATCTGCTGCTAGTTCTTGTAGTATTTAAGCACCTTGTATCTAGTGCACTATGTACTCTGCTCTTGCTTTATATTGAACATTAGATGATACTACTTTATATTGAACATTCTTGTAGTATTCAAGAACCATTAGATGATACTACTTCTTGTAGGATTGAAGAACCATTAGATGATACTACTTCTTGTAGTATTCTAGAACCATTAGATGATACTACTTTATATTGAACATTCTTGATCATTCTAATAGCTAGCTTTCTGAAACTGCAGGAGCTATTATTCAATAAAGACGGTGTATGCAAATTTCGACCACATTGGTGCATTGCTGACAACCTTCATCTCATTTCTTACTAGTGTTTCATGACGGATGGATTGATAAATTTTAGTCCAATATTGTCATGTACTCCCTCCGTTCCAAAATGTAAGGCGCCTAAGCTTTAGTCAAAAGTCAACATCTTCTAAGTTTGATCTAGTTTATACAAAAAATACGAATATCTACAATATTGAATGGACATATTGGAAAGCTATACTTTATGGTGAATCTGTTGATATTGATTTGATATTGTGGTTGTTTATATTTTTACATATAAATTTGGTCAAACTTAGAATATGTTGACTTTTGACTAAAGCTTAGGTGCCTTACATTTTGGGACGGAGGGAGTATGATGTAACTTGAGTTGTCAATTTATAACAAATTCAGAACTATGTATGACTCTGGTCTTCATTGGTATCGAGAAAAGTTCAGTTTCTTTTGTAGTACTATGAAATCTGACTTTTAGTTTCTATTAGAGCTCGCATGTTTTAGAAATCTGAGAGGCAGCTTCTTCCTGTTCAAAGAACATGCGGCTGTACTACTGACATGCATGTACATATACAAGCTCAGTGACCTGCGGCTGTACTACTGACATGCACGTAGGTGCACAAGTGAATTAGTGTAAGGATTAAGATCCATTGGACTTTAGATATCCAACATTATAATTTGTTGGATCTGGATGGTTTTGGATATCTAGCAATATAGAGTGGATTGGAGCTGGATCGCACCACTTTAGATTAGACACGAAGTGGATATCTGCTGTTTGGATCTGGACTCTAATCCACTTCTAGATTTAACCAGAGCCAGAGTCATTGCATGTCTGTTCTTTTCACAAACCACACATGAATCCACCTAGTGTGATTGCATGTTTGTTCTTCTCATGAACCACACATGGATCCACCAGTGTCATTGCATGTGTGTTCTTTTCATGCACCACAGCTAGAGTCATTGCATGTCTATGCCTCTCATAAACCACACATGATTCCACCAGTGTTAGTGCATGTGTGTTCTTTTAATGAACCACGGCTAGAGTCATTGCATGTCCGTGCTTTCCACAAACCACACATGGATCCACCAGTGTCATTGCATGTCTGTTCTTTTCATGAACCACATCTAGAGTCATTGCATGTCTGTTCCTTCCACAAACCACATATGGATCCACCAGTGTCACTGCATGTGTTTAATTTTCATGAACCACAGCTAGAGTCATTGCATGTGTGTTCTTCTCACAAACCACATAAGGATACACCAGTGTCATTGCATGTGTGTTCTTTTCATGAACCACACCCAGTGTCATTGCATGTCTGTTCCTTCCACAAACCACACATGGATCCACAAGTGTCATTGCATGTGCGTTCTTTTCATGAACCACAACTAGAGTCATTGCATGTCTGTTCTTCTCATGAACCACACATGGATCCACCAGTGTCATTGCATTTGTGTTCTTTTCATGAACCATAGCTAGAGTCATTGCATGTCTGTTCTTCACACAAACCACACATGGATCCACCAGTGTCATTGCATGTGTGTTATTTTCATGAACCACAGCTAGAGTCATTGCATGTCTGTTCTTTCCACAAACCACACATGGATCCACCAGTGTCATTGCATGTCTGTTCTTTTCATGAACCACAGCTAGAGTCATTGCATGTCTGTTCCTTCCACAAACCACATATGGATCCACTAGTGTCATTGCATGTGTGTTCTTTTCATGAAACCAAACTAGAGTCATTGCATGTGTGTTCTTCTCACAAACCACATAAGGATACACCAGTGTCATTGCATGTGTGTTCTTTTCATGAACCACACCCAGTGTCATTGCATGTTTGTTCCTTCCACACACCACATATGGATCCACCAGTGTCATTGCATGTGTGTTCTTTTCATGAACCACAACTAGAGTCATTGCATGTGTGTTCTTCTCACAAACCACATAAGGATACAGCAGTGTCGTTGCATGTGTGTTCTTTTTATAAACCACACATGGATCCACCAGTGTCATTGCATGTGTGTTCTTCTCACAAACCACACATGGATCCACCAGTGTCATTGCATGTGTGTTCTTGTCATGAACCACAGCTATAGTCATTGCATGTGTGTTCTTCTAAACAAACCACATAAGGATCCACCAGTGTCATTGCATGGATGTTCTTTTAATGAACCACACCCAGTGTCATTGCATGTGTGTTCCTCTAAACAAACCAGACATGGATCCACCAGTGTCATTGCATGTATGTTCTTCTCACAAACCACACATGGATCCACCAGTGTCATTGCATGTGTTCTTTTCATGAACCATAGCTAGAGTCATTGCATGTCTGTTCTTTCCACAAACCACACATGGATCCACCTAGTTTGATTCCATGTCTGTTCTTCTCATGAACCACACATGGATCCACCAGTGTCATTGCATTTGTGTTCTTTTCATGAACCACAGCCAGAGTCATTGCATGTCTGTTCTTCTCACAAACCACACATGGAGCCACCAGTGTCATTGCATGCGTGTTCTTTTCATGAACCACAGCTAGAGTCATTGCATGTCTGTTCTTTCCACAAACCACACATGGATCCACCAGTGTCATTGCATGTCTGTTCTTTTCATGAACCACAACTAGAGTCATTGCATGTCTTTTCCTTCCACAAACCACATATGGATCCACTAGTGTCATTGCATGTGTGTTCTTTTCATGAACCAAAACTAGAGGCATTGCATGTGTGTTCTTCTCACAAACCACATAAGGATACACCAGTGTCATTGCATGTGTGTTCTTCTCATGAACCACACCTAGTGTCATTGCATGTCTGTTCCTTCCACAAACCACATATGGATCCACCAGTGTCATTGCATGTGTGTTCTTTTCATGAACCACAGCTAGACTCATTGCATGTGTGTTCTTCTCACAAACCACATAAGGATACACCAGTGTCATTGCATGTGTGTTCTTTTTATAAACCACACATGGATCCACCAGTGTCATTGCATGTCTGTTCTTCTCACAAGCCACACATGGATCCACTAGTGTCATTGCATGTGTGTTCTTTCCATGAACCACAGCTAGAGTCATTGCATGTGTGTTCTTCTAAACAAACCACATAAGGTTCCACCAGTGTCATTGCATGTCTATTCTTTTCATGAACCACACCCAGTGTCATTGCATGTCTGTTCCTCTAAACAAACCACACAAGGATCCACCAGTGTCATTGCATGTATGTTCTTCTAACAAACACATGGATCCACCAGTGTCATTGCATGTGTGTTCTTTTCATGAACCATAGCCAGAGTCATTGGATGTCTGTTCTTGCCACAAACCACACATGGATCCACCTAGTGTGATTGCATGTCTGTTCTTCTCATGAACCACACATGGATCCACAAGTGTCAGTGCATGTGTGTTCTTTTCATGAACCACAACTAGAGTCATTGCATGTCTGTTCTTCTCACAAACCACACATGGATCCACAAGTGTCATTTCATGTGTATTCTTTTCATGAACCACAGCTAGAGTCATTGCATGTCTATTCTTTCCACAAACCACACATGGATCCACCAGTGTGATTGCATGTCTGTTCTTTCATGAACCACAGATAGAGTCATTGCATGTCTATTCCTTCCACAAACCACATATGGATCCACCAGTGTTATTGCATGTGTGTTCTTTTCATGAACCACAGCTAGAGTCATTGCATGTGTGTTCTTCTTACAAACCACATAAGGATACACCAGTGTTATTGCATGTGTGTTCTTTTCATGAACCACAGCTAGAGTCATTGCATGTCTGTTCTTTCCACAAATCACACATGGATCCACCAGTGTCATTGCATGTATGTTCTTTTCATGAACCACAGCCAGTGTGATTGCATGTCTGTTCTTCTCATGAACCACACATGGATCCACCAGTGTCATTGCATGTGTGTTCTTTTCATGAACCACAGCCAGAGTCATTGCATGTCTGTTCCTCTAAACAAACAACACATGGATCCACCTAGTGTAATTGCATGTCTGTTCTTCTCATGAACCACACATGGATCCACCAGTATCATTGCATGTGTGTTCTTTTCATGAACCACATCTAGAGTCATTGCATGTGTGTTCTTCTAAATAAACCACATAAGGATCCACCAGTGTCATTGGATGTCTATTCTTCTCACAAACCACACATGGATCCACCAGTGTCATTGCATGTGTGTTCTTTTCATGAACCACACCCAGTGTCATTGCATGTCTGTTCCTCTAAACAAACCCCACATGGATCCACCAGTGTCATTGCATGTGTGTTCTTCTCATGAACCACACACGGATCCACCAGTGTCATTGCATGTGTGTTCTTTTCATGAACCATAGTTAGAGTCATTGCATGTCTGTTCTTTCCACAAACCACACATGGATGCACAAGTGTCATCGCATGTATGTTCTTTTCATGAACCACAGCCAGTGTTATTGCATGTCTGTTCTTCTCATGAACCACACATGGATCCCCAGTGTCATTGCATGTGTGTTCTTTTCATGAACCACATCCAGAGTCATTGAATGTCTGTTCTTTCAAAAAACCACACATGGATCCACCTAGTGTGATTGCATGTTTGTTCTTCTCATGAACCACACATGGATCCACCAGTGTCATTGCATGTTTGTTCTTTTCATGAACCACAGCTAGAGTCATTGCATGTGTGTTCTTCTAAACAAACCACATAAGGATCCACCAGTGTCATTGCATGTCTGTTCTTTTCATGAGCCACACCAAGTGTCATTGCATGTCTGTTCCTCTAAACAAACCACACATGGATCCACCAGTGTCATTGCGTGTGTGTTCTTTTCATGAACCACAACTAGAGTCATTGCATGTGTGTTCTTCTCACAAACCACATAAGGATACACCAGTGTCATTGCATGTGTGTTCTTTTCATGAACCACAGCTAGAGTCATTGCATGTCTGTTCTTTCCACAAACCACACATGGATCCACCTAGTGTGATTGCATGTATGTTCTTTTCACAAACCACATATGGATCCACCAGTGTCTTTGCATGTCTGTTCTTTTCATGAACCACACCCAGTGTCATTGCATGTCTGTTCCTCTCATAAACCACATATGGATCCTAACCTTAGGAGAGCCCTAACCTTAGCCCCCCAATGGGTGGTCGTTAGACCGAGTCTTCTAGAAGGAACGCCCTAACACAGTTGTTCTGCTTGACGATTGTTACATACTGTTCGATCGGTGCGCTTGGACGATTGGGATGGTCTTCGTGAGAGCGATCCACGAGTAGGCTGTTCTGCGGCATGATTGGCCACGCTTGCTCTGGACAAACTGGCAACACCGGGCGATCCCCTGTTGTGAGTGTCACGACTCACGAGTTCAGTGGGCCATATCCCAGTGTCACGTCCCCATTACTTCTCTTCCTCCCCGTACTTCTCTTCCTTCTCCTCGAAGCCACTTCCCCACTTCACTCCCATCCTGCCATAGCCGCAAGCCGACGACGCCTCCATCCCAATCCCCTCTCCGGCAGCCACCCCCTCTCCCCTCTCACCATGGGTTCAAGGGGAGACAACGAGGAAACGCGTCGTGACGATAGGGACGGTGATTTCGATGTGATTTGTCTCATCTCTATCTCTATCATCTGTGGCTAGTTATCTATTTTTTGAGCTAGATCTACTCTGTTTACTCATGCACGTATGATGTGTTAGGCCAACCAGACGATGTATGACTCCGACTATCACGGTTTAGTGGATGAAGATAGTCCTCTGCTATGTAAACATGGACATGTGCCGGCTAAATTTGTAGCATTCTAAGGACGAAACGCAGGCAGGAGGTTTCTACGGTGTCAAGGACATCGTGCAATGATGCAAGGTGGAAGTTATGGTGTTGTCAAATGGGTAGATCCAGAGTGGCCCAAATCGATGCAGAAAACGCTAGACAAACTATGGGATATGACTGTTGAGTTGAAAGAATCCGTAGTCAGCTCACTTCTTGACAGTGTTGAGATGAAGCTATGGGACCCAGTTGACACGACCAAGCTTAACCGAGATCTTAGGAGGGTGCAAGACAAGGTTAGCAAAGTCGAGAAGGAGAGGGACATGGTGTTGGCCCTGAAGGCTAAAGCAGAGCAAGAACTGACTCAAGCAAGTAATGATCTTCACCAGGCCAAAGTCCTGAAGTTCACAACTACGAGTATTGACAAGTGCATGAGGAAAAATACAGAGAAACAATTGAAGCTGTGCAAGGAAGATGTTAAAAGGAAGGAGCAGACGAATCGATCCTTGCTCTCGCAGGAAGATGCGCATCGGGCTAAGATTAGGAAGATCAAGGAGATTTGTGATAACTAGTTCTATTTAGCTTGAGCTCCGTGCCTTTTTAAGTTGTAATAGTAGTAGTACTTGTTGACCTAGCGGTCTGAACTATTGGCCCCGGAGTCCTGGGAGGAAAAAAATTGGTCCCGGAGTCCTGGGAGGAAATAATGCTCTCCCGTTAGTCTGTCTTAACCATGCATCACTTCCTTTTGTCTGATCATGGTGGTATTCTGACATTGGTGGTTTGTTTAGATGTAATCTACGTGGATTGTGCCGCATGCAAATGGCACAGCCACAATTTATAAAGTGGAAGCACGTACACCCGGTTAATGGAGATCCGGGAGCTTCGCCAGACGCAGGGGATGCAGGAGCAGGGAGGCAGTGAGATAGACGGGCTCAAGCGTCTGGGCATTATTAGTTGCCATTGCTGTTTATGTTGCCACGTCATTGTGCAGCATCTGAAATAAGTTGCTGCTTCATGGAGTGTGGCAGCTTAAATAATTTATTTTTGTGCCACTTACATTCCGTCGTATTTGGAGACCTCCTGCCCCTCAGCAATCGTGGAACCGGTGCTGCGTGTTTTCAGATAGCAGTGGCACATTCACAATTTCGGATTCAACTACTGACTCGGGCGTTTCCAAACCCTAAGTCGTGGTACATTTTACTTAGAGAACGTGGGGAGATTGTTTCGCCCAGCAACGTGCCACACACAGAGCTCTAGAATTTTACAGAATTACATATATAGGTTCAAGTTCAACACATTACTATGCATCTTCATTGCCAGCAGCCTTGTTCCGCAGCCTGGGTGCCAAGCCTTCACGTCTACTGGCTTCTTCATTTCCTGTCTTCTTCCTCTTCCTCGGTGCCAATTTTCTTAGCTTCACGTACTCTGCATCACCGGGACAATGGGCACCAGAATCATGTCCAGCATCATCTTTCCACTCGTTTTTAATTTCTTCGGGCAGCAAAATGACTGACCCGGTAGTCATGTTTCTAACCTTGCGGCGCTTCCTGTCAAAGAAACAGGACTGTTGCATAACTGCCTAATATCTACAGAGTAAATAAAACAAAAATTACAATTCAGCACAAACATGCGAACCCCAAGAGGCTTTTGCTTACCAGGAGCTAATTGGGTTCGAGTGACCACCCTGTCCAAGGATAGAAGGGCGACTCCCAGTTGCAGCACCTTCCACATCCAGTACATCACAATTCAGCTCAAACATGCAATCCGAAGCATACCTTTTCATCAACCCAATTAGCTGACTGTCACACGTTAGAGGAACCATGATGCCACATTCATCCATGAAGCTAAACTTTGCAGTCTGCTTCAGCCATAATTCATCATGATTACATAGAGCAGCAACCATACCAGATATAGTGCAGATCTGTGTAGGCGCTTCTTCCATCGTGATACAATGATGTCCATACCACTTGCCCTTAGAGTCGTACCTGAAGAGGACTACCATAACCAGGTAAGGGTGGTCCGCGAAGATCCCACTTGACAGAAAACTGTGGACAAAATATGTTTGTCAGCGTTGGGCTAACAAACAATTTTAGGTTCAGTAGCCAGCTAGAAGTTATAATTAGTGCGAATAGCAAAGAGAAGGGTAGCTCACCCGCTTGTAGCCAGAACTTCTTCTTCCTTGGTAGTAGGATCTGCCATCCTTCATGCTGCTCGGCTCGTCGGCGGCGGAGGCGGGCTAGATCCTCGCAACGGCGGTTACGGCATGCGGCATTGGAGCTCAGGATCAGCGACTGGGCGCAGCAACTGGGCGCAGAAACTTTGTGCCGGAAGTCAAATGTCTGAAGGGATCGTCCTGCCCGGAGGGTGGATTCCGACGCTGCCGGTGCTAGAGGAAAGGTGGGAATGGATTTGTGAAATTGGTCAATGCATCCAATCCACTTAGTTACTCGATTTTCCTAAGAGGTTGCCGCGTTGGCGCTCGCATCACGAACAGATGACCGACATGAGGGTCCCGACCGTCTACTTCACAGGGCAGTTTAACAGAATGTTTGAATTTGGCAGGGGTGAGATGAGTTTGCCTCGAAATGGCCCCTCTCAGCAGTTGGCGGCCCAAATTTCGAAACGTGGAAATTTCAAGCAACTTAGGTACCGTGGTGCGCTGGCCTGCGAACTTTGATACCATAGACGAACAGGCCCGCCGGTAGTGCGCCCTGCCAAAGTCCAGCTAGCAACACCTTGGAGGTGTTTCCTTGCTCCTACTGGATTGATAACCTTGGTTTTATAACTGAGGGAAAACTTACTGCTGTGCTCATCTTACCATCCTCCTGGGGTTCCCCAACGAGCTCGTTAATACACGAGTCAGCAAGTATATTTTCTGGCGCCGTTGCCGGGGAGTCAAGGATATCTTCATAAGGGGAGTCCCTCATAACTAATCTCTTTACTTTGTTGTTTTTGTTTTGCTTAGTTTACTTTTGTTTTGTTTGCTTGTTTCTTTATCAAAAACACAAAAAAAATAGTTTTACTAGTTTGCTTTCTTTATTAAAAACACAAAAAAATGACTACTCTTGAAAATACTAAGTTGTGTGACTTTACGAGCACCAACAATAATGATTTCATGTGCACACCTATTGCTCCACCTGTTCCTGAAGCTACTTTCTTTGAAATAAAACCCGCTTTACTCAATCTTGTTATGACAGAACAATTTTCTGGTATTGGTAATGAAGATGTTGTTGCTCATCTAAATAACTTTGTTGAACTTTGTGAGATGCAAAAGCATAGGGATATAGATGGAGATATTATTAAACTTAAATTGTTTCCTTTCCCTTTGAGAGGAAAAACTAAAGAATGGTTGAATTCCTTAACTAGGAATATTATTGATCCTTGGACTAAATGCAAAGATGCTTTCATTGGAAAATACTATCCTCCTGCTAAGATTATATCTATGAGAAGTGAAATAATGAAGTTTAAACAATCTGATAATGAACATGTTGCTCAAGCTTGGGAAATAATGAAATCTTTGGTAAAGAATTGTCCCACTCATGGACTGACTGCTTGGATAATTATCCAAACTTTTTATGCAGGATTGAACTATTCTTCAAGAAATCTATTGGATTCTGCTGCTGGAGGTACCTTTATGACCATTACTTTGGGTGCTGCAACAAAGCTTCTGGATAATATGATGGTTAACTATTCTGAATGGCACACTGAAAGAGCTCCACAAGGTAAGAAGGTAAATTCTGTTGAAGAAACCTCCTCCTTGAGTGATAAAATTGATGTTATTATGTCTATGCTTGTTAATGGGAAGGCTCATATTGATCCAAATCATGTTCCCTTAGCCTCTTTGGTTGCTCAAGAAGAGCAAGTTGATGTGAAATTTATAAGAAATAACAATTTTAGCAATAATGCCTACATGAATAATTTTGGTAATAATAATTATAGGCCATATCCTCCCAATAATGGTAATGCTTATGGAAATTCCTACAATAATAATAGGAGTGCTCCCTCTAAACTTGAAGTTATGCTTAAAGATTTTATTAGTAAACAAACTGCTTTCAATAAAACTATTGAGGAAAAACTCTCTAATGAGGAAAGAAATATAGCATCATTGGCTGAAGCTCAATCTTCTTTGAATAAAATGGCTGCTAAACCTGAAACTAATGAGAATCCCTTTGCAGCTACTAATGCCATACAAGTTAGAATTGATGAAAATGTTAGATTATTAGCTGAATTACATGCTAAGTGGGAAAGAGAAGATGAAATTGCTAGAAACATCAGTGTTTCTACTATCACCACCACTAGTGTTGAGGCTAGTAATAGTTCTACTACTTTAAATGATAAATTTGATTTTGATCTTGATGGTTGCAATATCTCTGAAGTTATTAAGTTCCTACAAAAGCTTGCTAAAAGTCCTAATGCTAGTGCTATGAACATGGCCTTTACAAAACACATCACTGACGCTCTCATAAAGATTAAAGAAGAAAAGATGAAACATAAAGCTTCTATTCCTATAAACCAAGAAGATGGTTGGGAACCCATCATTAATATGAAAGTGAATGACTTTGATTTCAAAGCTTTATGTGATCTTGATAGTACTGTTTCTATTATGCCTAGAAGGATTTATGATATGCTTGATTTGCCTCCACTTGAAGATTGTTATTTGAATGTCCCACTTGATGATAATGCTAAAAAGAAACTCATGGGGAGTCTTAATGATGTTTTTATTATGGTTAACAATGCCTATGTCCCTGTTGATTTCTATGTTTTGGATGTTGAATACAATGCTTCTTGTCCTATTACTTTGGGAAGACCTTTTCTTAGAACTGTTTGTGCCATTATTGATATGAAAGAAGGCACCATTAAATATCAACTCCCACTCAAGAAAGGTATAGAACACTTCCCTAAGAAGAGAGAGAAGATTTCTTTTGCCTCTCCTATGAAAACAAAATTTGGTCTTAATGCTTCTTCATTTGAGAGCACTTGATTCTTTCTTGCTTCTTATGCCTAACTTAAAGGCGTTAAAGAAAAGTACTTATTGGGAGATAACCCAAAAGTTTTAGATGAGTCTTGGAAGTTATTACTTCAGTAATAACCACTCCTTATCCTTTTTATTTGCTTTTTGTGCCAAGAGTAACCTCTAATGAGAGAGAAGTAATGATTGGGAAAGTTGTTGTCCTGAAACAGATTTTTGTGCTTCACCGTAAATATTTGTGTAAAATCTCCGAATGTCTTTTTGAGGCGTGAATTTTTGTGCTTCTGCCCCAGGTTGTTTTATAAATTTCGTTAGTTCAACACTTTTTTATTTGAGCAACAGAAGGTCTTCGAAAAAATTCGTCTTTACCTGCTGGTCTGTTTGGACAGATTTCTGTCATTTTCTGCATTTGCTTCTTGTTGGTTCCTTTTTGAGTACTTTTGGGGAATTGAGATTTTTGAGGGAAGTACTACAGTATCTAGTGTTCTAATGGAAGTTTCTTTGGTGTTAGAACTGAATCTTAAGATCTATTATCTTAAGTGCACTAATGTTGCTAATAAAGATTGTGTGAAGTTTTGTATGAAGGAAAAATTTTAGGTGTATGGAAGGAATGAGTAATGAGATGAAGGATGGACAAAAACTCAAGTTTGGGGATGCCACGCGTGTCACCCCAAGAAATATCCAAAAAGTACAAGCGTCAAAGCTTGGGGATGCCCAAGGCATCCCCTTCTTCATCAATAAAAATCCCAGGTTTCTTCCAAACGCTTCATTTTTATTGTTTCATGCACAATTGTGTTGTTCTTGGAGTATCTTCTTTTTCATTTTTGTTTTGGTTTTCGTTTGCTTAGTTTTCTGAATAAATTGGTTGGACCCCCTCTTTCATACATTGGTTTTCAAATAGTTTGGTTTGGTTTGGAAAAGAGTAGGAAAGTTCATGCTTATGTGGTAAAAAGAGCTTGTTTTTGACTGTGGCTTATGCTCTGTCATGCCATGCTTGATATTGTTTTGCCTTTATGCTTAGTATTCTTTGCTGTAGCATGAATTTTTATAAACAATTGAGATTGCTTAATGTTCCTTGGATGAATCATGCGTTGTTTTAGCATATTAAAGCATAGTATACTGGTATTCTCCTTTGATGCTTTATTTGGGTTGACTTGGCGCATGCTCACACCATGTTATGACTATCTCAAGTCACCATAGCCTTTATGATCCTTTATTTTTCAACTTGTAGTATCACTTTATGCTTTGATCAATGATGTTTTGTCGCTCTGCATGATTATGGCCATTATTGCTCTCTTAGTTTGTCGCTCCCAGTCTTTTGCTAGCCTCCACAACCAAGTATGAGTTCCACTCTTGCATCCAACTCCCTAAACCAAGTTATTCCAAAGAGTCCACCATACCTACCTACTAGATTATGCTATTCCAAGTATATTCATGCTTTTGTTTACCTTCCGAATTAAACTTGTTATGAGAAAACTAGTGATTAAAGCTCTCACGAACTTGATGGCACACTTTACTTTTCTTGCCCTTAATAAACTTGAACCATTGTGTCGTCTATGTTGTATATGCTTGCACTTATTTGTTGGGAATTAGCAGAACCATGCTTTCAAGGGGAACACTTTCAACATTGCACTTGGTACTTGTACCTAGTTGATATCATGCTCTTTTGTATATGGATGTCGTCGGTGTGAAATGAAAGGGGAGCTTGTAAGTCCATGGAGTTATGTATATGTGTTAGAGAAACACCTGGGCCGCTGGTCTAATCCATGCTGACATGGTGAAAACCTGCAGCGTAACCATAATGAGCTGTCTATGAAGCATTCTTCTTATAAAAAAAAGAGTCCTATATTGTAAAAAAGAGAAAAAGAAAAAAAGAGATTACAAAAGAGGAAAGAGAGAAAAAGCACCATATTCCCATGGTAAATAAGAAGATTGCTGAGATGCTCGTTGTCTGCTTGCCTTGTCTACCAATCCCACATAGCCTCGGGGACTAATGTTGGGGATGTAACCCCAGGTACCCAGAGTTAGTGTGTCAAGTGGTTTAATGGAGTATGTATGAAGAGAAAGGATATTTAATAGAGTAAAGAATAAGAGAGATAGAGAAAAAGGAATAAAACTAAGCTGGGCCGAATTTGGAAACAATCTGGCCTGGCTAGTACAGCTTCAGGCAGATTCAACCCTTGGAGGGCCGAATTGCCTCAGGCCCCGGCTGGGCCGAAACACCCAAGCCGGCCTGTCAATGTCTCCACCACAACGCTAGCTCCTCCCGCCGGACTTCACGCTTGCTTCGATTCCCGCCTCGGTCAACGCTGCATCGTCGGGTCTCCTTCACCTCGATGCACCCCTTTTCTCGGGTGGGCCGATGGAGGAAGCTCGGCCCACCCCGGGTCTTCTTCACCCCGGACGCAAACCATCACCGGCGACCCGGGTGGGCCGACACAGCAGCCCACCCCGAGGTACCTTCATGTCAGCCAGCTCCTCCCGCCAGCACGACGTGGTCGCTTCCCGGGTGGGCCAGTTTCTACTTCGCCCTGGTCGGCCCACCACGAGTCTCCACCAGGGAGGCTCCAACTCGCCCCAGGCCGGATCGCCAGCACCTCGGCTGGGCCAGTATCGCCCTGGCTGGGCTTTCCTGCTGTCCGTCGCTTGGGTCGAAGGAGAAGCTGCCCCACCTGGGCCGAATCAACAGTAATCCGGCTGGGCCGCATATCTCCTTCTCACAGGCCGAATCAGGCTATTACTCGGTTGGGTGAAGGATAATTAGGCTAGGCACTGTTCACCGCCCAGGTGGGCCCAATTTTACCCCCAGGCCGAATTATTTCCACCCATGGATGAATTTCACTTCCCCGGGCCGAATTACTTCGTCCCGGATGTCACTTTGCTCATACCTGGACCCACCAGCAACCTCTACATCGACACGCTACCAAGTCAAGTCAAGCCTACGTTAGGTACCAGTCTTGGGATGCCCCTGGCTCAGACTGGCCCCTTTCGTCCAGGATGCCAAGGAATATGCTGGGCTTCTTGGGAGATGCTAGGGAATATGCCCATCATCTCCTAAAGATGCTAAGGAATATGCCGAAGGGATAAGACCGGTGACTCAATAAAGGACAAGGTGACTAGGCAAGCCCCCACAAGACAGCTCATAGGAGTACTTTAGATGACATACCTTGTCCCCTGGACACCCCTTTATAAGAAGAACTAGGGGTAACGTTACATGCGAGGCCCCTGGAGGGCTCCTCTCCCTCTGCTCACTAGGAGCAGGGTTTCTTCTTCCTCTGCTCTCTCCATGAGAGGCATAAGAGTACAGCTCAAGGAGCACCATTGTAGCCACAAGCATGGCAAGATATATGAGATTAGATGCAGGAGTAGAGGTGTTATCTCACTAGGAGAGCCTCGAACCTGGGTATATCGTGTCTCTCTGAGTTCTTCCGTATGAGGTCTTCACTTCATCATCCCTCCCCGGATTCCTCCATAGTCCATCGACCCCAACTTTAGCCTATACCAGACATATGCTGTGACACCACCACGACATTCTTCCACCATTATATTGAGTCTCCACCTTCTACCTTTATGCACCTACTTTGAGAGCATAGTGGCCATTCTTAGTTCTATGTGCATTGTCCCAAGACTTGTTGATTGATGCATAACTTGATATTGCTTATTTTAAACTATTTGTATCTAGTCACTCTTATGAACTTTGAAGGTGTCCTATGCATTTATATTTGCTACTCTATGAGGGACAAGCTGAATACTATTATGCTATGTTTTGTTTATGTGAAACAAACAAACGTCTTGCAAAGCATTGTTATTCATGAATCTTTTGTTTGTGCCTTTTCATGTTGCATCATAGTTTCTTTGTCTTATTGCTAGAACTTTGTCTTTCATGTTATGATTGAAGTACTATGATCCCAGCTTTGAATGCTTTACAAATACTTTGATCAAGTCTTTGATGGTGCATGTCACCTCAAAAATTATTCTTTCTTTTTATCACTTACCTACTTGAGGACGAGTAGGAGTTAAGCTTGGGGATGTTGATACATTGCAAATGTATCTATAATTTTTGATGTTCCATGCCTGGTTTTCTCCACTTTCTTGTGTTTTGTCCACACTTTGGAGTACTTTTCATATGATTTCTTGGACTAACCTATTAACAAGAGCCACAGTGCCAGCTGCCTGTTTTCTGCTATTTTTGGTTCCAGGAAAGTTAGAAAATGAATATTCTCGGAATTGGACGGGACAAAAGCCAAAGTGCCTATTTTTCCGGAAGTCATCAGATGCCAGAATATGAGACGGAGAGGAGCCAGGGGGCCACCACACCACTGGCCGCGCGGGCCAGGCCTGGCCACGCTAGGGGGTGGTGTGGCCAGCCCAGGCACCCCTCGGCCTCTCCTTCCGCCTATATATTGCCCTCGGGACGAAAACCCTAAGTACCCGATCAAAATTCCACGAAAGAGTCTATAGCCACCGTCATCTCCATCCCTAGATCGAGAGGGATCTGAAGATCTTTCTGGCACCCTGCCGGAGAGGGGAATTCACCCTGGAGGCCTTCTTCATCACCATGCAAGCCTCCGGTGTGATGCATTAGTAGTTCATCCTTGGACTACGGATCCATGTAGTAGCTTGATGGCCGGTTCTCCTCCTTTGTGCTTTCATGTCTAGATCTTGTGAGCTCCGTTCATGATCAAGATCATCTATTTGTAATTCTTCATGTTGTGTTTGCGAGGATCCGATGGATATTGAGATGCTATTTCAGATTGATTATTGATTCTATCATGTCTTTGTTATTTGTGATCTTGCATGCTTTTCGTTGTTAGTAGCTATCTTCGCCAAGTAGATGCTAGCAACTCCAAGAGTTAGTATTTATGCTCGATAGTGGGTTCATGCCTCTGGTAATCTGGGGAAGTGACAGAAATCTCTAAGGTACTAGATGTGTTGTTACTACTAGGGAGAAAACAACAACCCTTTGTTCATAGAACAATCATATTGTTTACTTTACACGCAATTCGTAAAGCAATAATCGGTTGCTTGCAATTTAATACTAGAGGGGGTTCGGATGATAACCTGA
The DNA here is from genome assembly GCA_916181665.1 of Avena sativa. Classification (NCBI taxonomy): domain Eukaryota; kingdom Viridiplantae; phylum Streptophyta; class Magnoliopsida; order Poales; family Poaceae; genus Avena; species Avena sativa. Next base: position 429,038,250 of record OV702290.1, read on the forward strand.
AGGTGGATTATTAGTCATAGATGCAGTTGGATGGCGGTCTATGTATAATGTTGTAATGCCCAATCGAATCTCAAAGGAGTCAAGATGATTAGTATATGCATGTTGCTTTCTCGATGTTTGTGAATTGCCCTGCTGTAATTTGTTCACCCATCATGTTATCTATCTTAAGGAGAGCCACCTCTAGTGAACTATGGACCCGGTCCTTTTCTTTTACATACAATCTTCAAACTGTTTACTGCTTTGTGTTTACTTTCTGCAAACTATTACTTCTTTCCATTCGATACGTTTAATCCTTTGTTTTCAGCAAAACACGGTGAGATTGACAACCTCATCGCAAGTTGGGGACAGAGTTGTGGTTGTGTTGTGCAGGTCTCCACGTTGCTACTAGCACCGGTAGTGCGCCCTGCCAAGGCTCAGCTAGCAACACCTTTGGGGTGTTTCCTTGCTCCTACTAGTTCGATTAAACCTTGGTTTCATAACTGAGGGAAACTTGCTGTTGTGCTCATCATACCTTCCTCTTGGGGTTCCCCAACGAGCTTGTTAATACACGAGCCAGCAACTTCCAAAGTACTTAGCCATCCATCATTCGCAGCTATGGAAGAGGAGTCAATTCAACCCTGACATCAAAGTTGATTACATAAACAACAACCTTGCAGAATGCCTGAATAACTGGGTGAAGGACATAAAAGTGCGTCCTGTTCATATCTTGATGGACATCATACGTGGTATGATCATGAAGCTATTATATATAAGGAGAGAGATCGGTAGGAGACTTAGAGGACATATGCTACCGCCAGTTGTACAGCAACTGCACAAGAGAAGCCGAGGACTTGCTCATCTTAAGGTTCTCCTGTCAACCAACAGAAGATGTGAGATGGTCGATATGTCCAAGAGTGGCAAAAGGGATGTTGTGAATATCCATCTGCGAGAATGCACCTGCTTGGAGTGGCAGCATACCGGGAAACCTTGCGACCACGCCTTGGCCTTCTTGGTGAAGAAAAGAACTCTACCACATTTGGATCAATATTTGTCAGACTACTACTCTATGGAAAAGTTCAGAGCTGCGTACGCTGGATCTGTCGAGCCATGTACAGACCCATCTCAGTGGCCTCAAGTCCAACTGTCTTTCGAGCTTTGCCAGCCAGTTACAAAAGGGGGCAGAGGAAGACCCTAGGTGAATAGGTTTAAGAATTTTCTCGAGAAGAAGGGTTTGGATTTCTGTGCTACAAAGAAGGGCAAAAAAGATGCAAGACCTGCCATCTTATAGGCCATAGAGCAGCTGGATGTCCCCTTAATGCTCCCAAACCTAGGTATGAGATGGTACATTCACACAAAAAATTGTTTATAGTCTATAGATATAAGGTAGTAATCCATGTACTGTTTTTTTATAGGAAGCGCAAGGTAAGAAACAAGACAGCCGACTCAGTGATTTTGCTGCGGGAAGAAAACCAAAATGAGTGGAGTGATGATGCCGGACAAGATTCTGGTGCTGATTGGCCTGACTTCCCTCGGCCCGGAGATGCAAGGTACGTGAAGGTAAGAAAATTGGCACCCAGGAAGAGGAAGAAGGCAGGAGATGAAGAAGCCAGTGGACGTGAAGGAAAGAGGAAGAAAGTTGGCACCCAAGCAGAGAAAGAGGGCTAGCAGTGTAGAAGCCTAATGATGTATTGAACTTGAACCTATATATGTAGTTCGGTTAAACTCTGGAGTTGTGTGCGTGGAACTTGTCGGGCGAAACAATCTGCCTCCCATACTCAGAGTAAAATGTATCGCGGCTTTAGGATTGGATACGGCCGAGGCCACTAGTTGAATCCAAAATTGTGACTGTGCCACTACTATATGAGAAATCGTGATAGCTGAGCGGTTAAATCCTGTCCCAAATCGATGGGTGTTAGTGGCACAGACATGAATTATTTATAGGCACTTAATAAATCCCTGCTATTGGCATTACACTTATGGTAAGTTTCTGGGCTGAAAAACAATTTCTTAAGCTGGCTGCTACACTCCACGAAGCAGCAACTTATTTCAGCTGCTGGACAACGACATGGAAACATAAACTGCAAATGCAACAGATAATGAGGAAATTGTTTCCACTATCTGGCCTAATCTTGAGCCCGTGTGTCTCACCATCGGCCTTGTTCGTCTGCGGTACCAAAGTTGGCAGACCAGCGCATGGCGGTACCTAAGTTGCCTGAAATCACCGCGTTTTGAAAAGTTGGACCGCCAACTACTAAGAGGGGCCATTTCGAGGCAAACTCATCTCACCCCGCCAAATACAAACATTCTGTTAAACCGCCCCGTGAAGTAGACGGTCGGGACCCACATGTCCGTTATCTGTCCGTGACGCGGGCGCCAACGCGGCAACCTCTTAGGCAAATCGAGCGGCTAAGTGGATCGGATGCGTTGACCAATTTCACAAATCCATTCCCAGCTTTCCCCTAGCACCGGCGATGTCGGAATCCACCCTCCAGGCAGGACGATCCCTTCGGACATTTGACTTCCGCTGCCAAGTTGCTGCGGCTAGTTGCTGCGCCCAGTCGCTGATCCCGAGATCCAATGGCGCATGCCGTAGCCGCCGTTGCGAGGCTCTAGCCCGCCTCCACCGACGAGCCGAGCAGCTCGGAGGATGGCAGATCCTACTATCAAGAAAGAAGAAGTTCTGTCTACAAGCGGGTGAGCTACCCTTCTCTTTGCTATTCGCACTAATTACAACTGCTAGCTGGCTACTGAACCTCAAATTTTTTGTTAGCCCAACGCTGACAAACATATTTTGTCCACAGTTTTCTGTCAAGTGGGATCTGCGCGGACCCCCCTTACCTGGTTATGGTAGTCCTCTATAGGTACGACTCTAATGGCAAGTGGTATGGAAGCCATTGTTTCACGATGGAACAAGCGCCTGCATAGATCTGCACTATATCTAGTATGGTTTCTGCTCTGCGTAATCATGTTGAATTATGGCCGAAGCAGACAGCAAAGTTCAGCTTCATGGATGAACGTGGCATCATGGTTCCTATAACGTGTGACGGTCAGCTAATTGGGTTGATGAAAAGGTATGCTTCGGCTGCCATGTTTGACCTGAAATGTCATGTACTGGATGTGGAAGCTGCTGCAACTGGGAGTCGCCCTTCTATTCTTGGACAGGATGGTTGCTCGAACCCAATTAGCTCCTGGTAAGCAAAGGTCGCTTGGGGTTCGCATGTTTGTGTTGAATTGTAATTTTTGTTTTATTTACTCTGTAGATATTAGGCAGTTATGCAACAGTCTTGTTTCTTTGACAGGAAGCGCCGCAAGGTTAGAAACATGACTGCCGGGTCAGTGATTTTGCTGCCCGAAGAAATTAAAAACGAGTGGAAAGATGATGCTGGACACGATTCTGGTGCCCATTGTCCTGGCGATGCAGAGTACGTGAAGCTAAGAAAATTGGCACCAAGAAAGAGGAAGAAGGCAGGAAATGAAGAAGCCAGTGGACGTGAAGGCTTGGCACCCAGGCTGCGAAAGAAGGCTGCTGGCAATGAAGATGCATAGTAATGTGTTGAACTTGAACCTATATATGTAATTCTGTTAAATTCTGATTGCTCTGTTTGTGGCACGTTGCTGGGCAAAACAATCTACCCTTGTTCTCTGAGTAAAATATATCGCGACTTAGGGTTTGGAAACGCCCGAGTTAGTAGTTGAATCCGAAATTGTGATTGTGCCACTGCTATCTGAAAATAGTGATCCACCGGTTCCACGATTGCTGAGGGGCGGGAGGTCTCCAAATACGACGGAATGTAAGTGGCACATAAATAAATTATTTAAGCTGCCACACTCCACGAAGCAGCAACTTATTTTAGATGCTGCACAACGACGTGGCAACATAAACAACAATGTTCTCACCGATAATGCCCATATGAGGAGGAAATGGGTACCACTTTCTGGCCTAATCTTGAGCCCGTCTATCTCACCGCCTCTCTGCTCCTACATCCCCTGCATCTGGTGAAGCTCTCGGATCTCCAGTAACCGGGTGTACGTGCTTCCACTTTATAAATTGTGGTTGTGCCATTTGCATGCGGCACAATCCACGTAGATTATGTTTAAACAAACTACCAGTGTCAGAATACGTTAGTAGAAAAGGTGTCTTTGGTCCACGGTTATGTTCCCAATCCGGGATAGAGATCTAAATCGAGGCAGAAATTGATCTGAATCACAAATTCTTCCACAAATTAACGCGGGGTCAGAGCAATTTTTTTTCTCCCTGGAATCCGGGACCAATTGTTCAGACCGCTAGGTCAAAAAGTACAAATATTACAACTTAAAAAGGCACGGAGCTTAAGCTAAATAGAACTAGTTATCACACATCTCCTTGATCTTCCTAATCTTGTCCCGATGCGCATCTTCCTGCGAGAGCAGGGATCGAATTGTCTGCTCCTTCTTTTTAGCATCTTCCTTGCACAGCTTCAATTGTTTCTCTGCATCTTTCCTCATGCACTTGTCAATACTCGTAGTTCTGAACTGCAGGACTTTGGCCTGGTGAAGATCCTTCCTTGCTTGAGTCAGTTCTTGCTCTGCTTTAGCCTTCAGGGCCAATGCCGCGTCCCTCTCCTTCTTGACTTTGCTAACCTTGTCTTCCACCCCCATGAGATCTCGCTTATGCTTGGTCGTGTCAACTGGTTCCCATAGCTTCATCTCAACACTGTCAAGAAGTGAGTTGAATGCGGATTCTTTCAACTCAGCAGTCATTTCCCATAGTTTGTCCCGCGTTTTCTGCATCGATTTGGGCCACTCTGGATCTACCCATTTGACAACATCGCAACTTCCCCCTCGCATCATTGCACGATGTCCTTGACACCGTAGAAACCTCCTGCCTGCGTTTCGTCCTTCAAACGCTACAAATTTAGCAGGCACATATCCATGTTTACATAGTAGAGGACTGTCTTCATCCGCTAAACCGTGATAGTCGGCGTCATACATCGTCTGGTTGGCCTAACACATCATACGCGCATGAGTAAACAGAGTAGATCTGGCTAAAAAATAGATAACTGGCCACAAATGATAGAGATAGAGATGAGACGACTCACATCGAAATCACCGTCCCTGTCGTCACGACGCGTTTCCTCGTCGTCTCCCCTTGAACCCATGGAGAGAGGGGAGGGGGGGTGGTGGCTGCCGGAGAGGGGATTGGGATGGAGGCGCCGTCGGCTTGCGGCTACGACAGGATGGGAGTGAAGTGGGGAATGTGGCTTCGAGGGGAAGGAAGAGAAGTACAGGGAGGAAGAGAAGTAATGGGGACGTGACACTAGGATATGGCCCGCTCAACTGGTGAGTCGTGACACTCGCAATAGGGGAGCCCCGGTGTTGCTAGTTTGTCCAGCGAAAGCGTGGCCAATCATGTCACGGAACAGACTACTCACGGATCGATCTCACGAAAACCATCCCAATCGTCCAAGCGCCCCGATCGGACGGTATGTAACAATCAACAAAGAGAACAACTGTGTTAGGGCGTGCCTTCTAGAAGACTCGGTCTAACGCTAAGGTTAGGGCTCTCCTAAGGTTAATTAGTATCCATATGTGGTTTATGAAAAGAACATGCATCCAATGACACAGGTGGATCTAGCTGTGGTTAATGAGAAGAGCAGACATGCAATGACACCGGTTATATGTGGTTTGTGGGAAGAACACACATGCAATGACTCTGGTGATATGTGGTTTGTGAGAAGAACACACATGCAATAACTCTAGCTATGGTTAATGAAAAGAGCAGACATGCAATGACACCGGTGGATCCATGTGTGGTTCATAGGAAGAACACACATGCAATGACACTGGGTGTGGTTCATGATATGGTCTGTGAGAAGAACACACATGCAATGACACTGGTGGATCCATGTGTGGTTTGTGAGAAGAACACACATGCAATGACATTGGGTGTGGTTCATGATATGGTTTGTGAGAAGAACACGCATGCAATGACACTGGTGGATCCATGTGTGGTCTTTGGGAAGAACACACATGCAATGACACTGGTGATATGTGGTCTGTGAGAAGAACACACATCCAATGACTCTAGCTGTGGTTCACGAAAAGAGCAGACATGCAATGACACTGGTGGATCCATGAGTGGTTCATGGGAAGAACACACATGCGATGACACTGGGTGGATCCATGTGTGGTTCATGAGAAGAGCAGACATGCAATGACACTGGTGGATCCATGTGTGGTTCATGGGAAGAGTAGACATGCGATGACACTGGTGATATGTGGTTTGTGAAAAGAACAGACATGGAATGACTCTAGCTGTGGTTAGTGAGAAGAACACACATGCAATGACACTAGGTGTGGTTCATGATATGGTTTGTGAGAAGAACACACATGCAATGACTCCAGTGGATCCATGTGTGGTTCATGGGAAGAACACACATGCAATGACACTGGTGGATCCATGTGTGGTCTGTGAGAAAAACACACATGCAATGACACTAGGTGTGGTTCATGATATGGTGTGTGAGAAGAACACACATGCAGTGACACTGGTGGATCCATGTGTGGTCTTTGGGAAGAACACACATGCAATGGCACTGGATCCATGTGTGGTCTGTGAGAAGAAAACACATCCAATGACTCTAGCTGTGGTTCATGAAAAGAGTAGACATGCAATGACACTAGTGGATCCATGTGTGGTTCATGGGAAGAACACACATGCAATGACACTGGGTGTGGTTCATGATATGGTTAGTGAGAAGAACACACATGCAATGACACTGGTGGATCCATGTGTGGTCTTTGGGAAGAACACACATGCAATGACACTGGTGATGTGTGGTATGTGGGAAGAGTAGACATGCAATGACACTAGTGGATCCATGTGTGGTTCATGGGAAGAACACACATGCAATGACACTAGGTGTGGTTCATGATATGGTCTATGAGAAGAACACACATGCAATGACACTGGTGGATCCATGTGTGGTCTGTGAGAAGAACACACATGCAATGACACTGGGTGTGGTTCATGATATGGTTTGTGAGAAGAACACACATGCAATGACACTGGTGGATCCATGTGTGGTCTTTGGGAAGAACACACATGCAATGACACTGGATCCATGTGTGGTCTGTGAGAAGGACACACATCCAATGACTCTAGATGTGGTTCATAAAAAAAGCAGACATGCAATAACACTGGTGGATCCATGTGTGGTTCATGGGAAGAGAAGACATGCGATGGCACAGGTGATATGTGGTTTGTGAAAAGAACAGACATGCAATGACTCTAGTTGTGGTTAGTGAGAAGAACACACATGCAATGACACTAGGTGTGGTTCATGATATGGTTTGTGAGAAGAACACACATGCAATGACTCCACTGGATCCATGTGTGGTTCATGGGAAGAACACACATGCAATGTCACTGGGTGAGGTTCATGATATGGTTTGTGAGAAGAACACACATGCAATGACACTGGTGCATCCATGTGTGGTCTGTGAGAAGAACACACATGCAATGACACTAGGTGTGGTTAGTGAGAAGAACACACATGCAATGACACTGGGTGTGGTTCATGATATGGTTTGTGAGAAGAACACACATGCAATGACACTGGTGGATCCGTGTGTGGTCTTTGGGAAGAACACACATGCAATGACACTGGTGATATGTGGTCTATGAGAAGAACACACATCTAATGAACTTTTGTGGATCTATCTTGGCATAATTTGATGTATGCCATGATGTATGTCATTGTGCAAGACACTCACTTTCCATTTTTATACTACTCAATATCGCCCTTGGTTTTATGTGGTACTACTCAGTTTTGCCCCCCTCTCCCCTCTCTCTATCTTTTGTAGAAGCAGAAATCTGTGCTCACCCTGTCTGCTACTCCCTGATTGGTTATCACAGTTGTCACACGGATCATGCGCACCTGCCGTTGATTCTGTGCGATCCAACGATGATCGTTGCACACGTCGTTCCCTTCGCAGTATAGCGCGAGACAGCACATACGTCTCCCTCAGCGAGACTTCTACAAGAAGGAACACGATGCCGTCCATGGAAAAAGTCGTCGAGCGGTCATGTCATGTTTAATCAAGTCTGAAAAGCCTACTACTACTACTACTACTACTCCTACGCCACAAAGCATGCGTCATCGAATGCACGGTCGTCGATGGACAGCTGTAATTTATTGCCACTTGATTTTAATAAGACATATCCCAGTTTTACGTAGGGGCTCTCAATCGCCAATTTTAGGGCCATGTCAAACTTCATACATAGAAATTGTGTGTGCGCCCTTTGCATGCGGCTCAATACAGAACTGCCATGCATGGCCCGGGAAAAACCGTGACGTACCGTGCACGTGTCGCGGTGCACGGTGCAGTCGACTGCACGGCGCGTTGCACGGTGGTGCAACGAAACGTGCCTTGCTTCTATCCACCTTAGATATAGAGCCCCTCTCCGCACACCCACTCCCACCCTCACTCACTATCCCCTCGATGCGTTGAAAGCAGCCGTTGTCCCTGGCCAGGCCCCATTGGAGCCATCGATGGCAGCCGCCGTTCCCGTCCAGGCCCCCGTCCCAGCTATCGACGGAGACGCCGAAGAGGAGCCCCCCGCCGGCAAGGAGGCCCCCGCCGATCACAAGCAGATCACACACTTCTTGGGCACCTATAATCCAGATAAGTACATCGCTCCGCTGAACCCCTACGACACCGGCATCGACGACCTATGGTCGAAGGTAACCTGGGTTTGCTCCCTTCCCCTGGTTCTTCTACCGTTTGTTAGAAATAATGGGCTAATCTATTTAAAATTTAGCTGGTATTATCATGTTTAATATTCTGGAATTAATCATGGAAATTGTGCCTAATTATCCAACACCGTTCCCATCGTTGGATGCTAGATCTTGGTTTATTAGGATTCGCTTGTTCTCATTTCGAATGCTCGATCTTCTTACACCATCTACTCCCCCATTTTCCCTTTCTTCCAATAGGTTTCCGGCAGCGACGTTTGCAGCGATGACGAGTCCATTCACACCAAGGCTCGTCAGGTGCTAAGGAGGCTGCGGGCCGGCAAGTAAAAGTTCTTCGAAAGGTGTTAGCAGGTGCGCGGAGCCGGAGCTTTTTTGTTCGCCCTTAGGCCGAGTGTTCGCCCACTTCAGAGTCTTCGCCTTTAGAGAGAAATCCGTGTCCGCCCCAGCAAGAAAACGTATGCGCTAACGCGCAACGGCTTTCCCTTGCTTCAAAACTACAGGTTTTAGCCCTCCGTTTGCTCTTTGAAAGACGAGAGCTTCGCCTTTGGAAGCGCCAATAGCGTAGGGCGACCAGCAAACGGAGGGCCTCTGAATTCGTTCTGACGGCTTTGATGACTCGACGGTGAATATTAAGGAAAGGAGAGCAAGGGGAAGAGGGGCTCAGGCGGAAGCCCGTTTACTTATGTTTTCTCATATGAATCTCTTATCTCCAGCTATTGGAGATCCTATTTGCATACCAACCCAAGACATGCTTATCGGGCTTTATGTATTAACGATTGGAAACCGCCGAGGTATTTATGCAAATAGATATAATAGTTGCGAAAACTATCCAAATAAAAAAGTCAATTACAATAATAATAATTCTAAGTATACGAAAGGTAAAGAACCCCACTTTTCTAGTTCTTATGATGCACTGGGAGCTTATAGACAGAAACTAATCAGTTTAGACAGTCCCTTGTGGCTACGATGGAAACTGGATCAACGCGTCGTTGGGTCAAGAGAAGTTCCAATTGAAGTTCAATATGAATCTTTGGGGACCTATCATGAGATTTAGAAATTCTAACAATAACAACTCCCTAGCTGACATCTTAACCAACTACTTCGTAAGAGCCCTGGATGCTATACCGGGAACACCACAGGTATAACTTAGAAAAAGAGTCTTTTTCATGGTGAATTTGAAGATCTGTTGCGTCTGGCCTTTGTTACTCGAAAGCCGTTTCCTCGCTGGCTCCTTTTTCTCAAAACTGATACCGGGACCTTGCGTTTTTGTTTTATTTACTGGACTTGCCAGCGGAATTCCTTTAACGGCTTCCTCAGGGACCCCTACAGCTGCCGCTTCCGCAAGGGGGGCGTCTACTGCTTGACGAGTCGCGCCTCTAGCGGCACCGTCTTGAACACCTTACGGAAGCATGCAGAGGCCGCGGGCTCCGGCATCCACAAAAGCGGCAAGCCCGAGCCCGCGAACATCAACGCCTACATCGCTGAACATCGTGCTCTCTGCATTCACCTCCAAAACCTCCAGCGGGTGGCCATCAAAGAGGGTCGCATGCCTCCAATCAGGCCCAAGGCCCCCAAGTCCAAGAAACTGGGTAGCAAGAAGTGGCGGAAGCACCAGAGGGAGATGGCGGAGGCGCGGGCGCTTGCAGGATGTGCTTGCAGCTGCGGCGGCTGCCCCTGCTGCCCAGTAGCTCCTTTCTAGCTATATCCTATTTCTGGCTGAATGCATCGAACCTTGTTAAGCAACCTACTTTCTATCGCTATATCCTATTTAGCTCCGCACAGCTATATCTACATTTGTTTTGTTTTCTGAATGAATGTATTCTGCCTGGTGTGGTTTGCTGCTCTAGATTTTCTACCTATTCGGAGGTTAAAAGAGGCCCAAAAGGGAACAAAATATCGAAGTGAGAATCTTCTCTAGATTTGCTACCAATTTGGGCAAAATGAAACATATATGTTTAGCGAGAGAGGAAAAGAGCACTGTTTCAAACTGCCAGTTAAGAAGCTACCATCTTGACAAGCTACAAGACACATACATAAACATAACACAACAAGGGTTAAATTTATTTTAGTAGTATCACTTGATGCACTAGATATCTTGGCAAGCTAACTGAGTTCCACAAAATAGAAACATAACACTAACAAGTAAAATTTAATTCACTCCTCATCAGACCAGTTGACGTGCTTGCCATCATTACAGGTACTCCACATCCGACGAACTCCTTTGTCCCAAATGGCATCTGACTTGGCTTTCCTATCTTCAGCATCCCACGGAATAATTAGCGGTGCATCACAGGCCTGATTGTTGCCGCTAGAAGATGCCGCCTCTCTATTTGCCGCTTCAGCTGCAGCCTCTCTATCAGCTGATTCTTTAGCTGCAAGCTCTCTTTCAGCTGCTTCTGCAGCCTCTCTGTCAGCTGCTTCAAATGAATTTCTTTACACATTCAACTTCAAACTCAGCTATTCGGCATTTTCAACAAAGGGCTCCCCTAAGCTCATCTTCCCTCTTGCAAATAGGGCAAAACACGAGGTAACGTTGAAAAAATGGATATTCTTGTATAGCTGGTAGGTCACGTCAGCATCTATGGCTGCATACTTCAGGTTTATATCATACAACGGCCACTCGTTCTAGAAATCATGCCTATCCATAGAGAAATCTTCCTTCATTGTGATGTACGACTCATCGAGGATTCTAGTTGCGAGTGATGCCATTCCATCCTTCTTCCTGCCCCCTAGGATCTTGACAAGATGCTGAATATCGATCCAGTTGTGCGCAGGAATTATAATTTCCTCTTGATACAATTTCGAAAAATCAGTTGTTGTGTCGACAGTGCAGAAAACAATTCCCTTTTTTCAAGGAACTAGCGCAGCGCCGGACATTTCCTGTCAGTCCTGAAAGTATGTAGTTTGTCATCACCAAAATTTGTAACTACAAATATTTTGTCAATGCAAGATCATCATCTCAATATAATTTTGAAAAGTTTAGTAAATGCAAGATCAAGACTCTCAACATTGTATTGTCATAATTTATTCGGTTTTGCTATTTCTCAGTCGACTAAACGAGTTGCACATTTCTTTTAACTACGGTTACACTTTTCTTAGGTGATTGAGACTAAAGAAAATCTCAGTCGATTGAGACATAGGAAAACCCTAATTTATTTGGTCCTAAATAAAATCCAGTAGTTGCAAGATGAGCAAGTGGATAAAGAACAAGAGGAGAAAACTCTAAAAGCGGTTAGCTATAGAGAGCAGATCTACAAACCGGGAGAGGTGGTAGACGAGGACGTGTTTCCGCATGGCCAGTTGAACGACGGCGACTTCACTCCCTTCATATGGGTGCTCCGGGGTGTACTCGAGGTCCAATCCCACAAACTTGTCCTCGTCTATCCCAAGCCAACCCTCGTACATCCTCAGGACACGCACCACTGTCTCCTCCTTGTTGGTGTAGACAACGTCTATCTTCTTGTTGTCATGGGTAGTGAAGCTTGTCTCTAGCACTTGGTAGAAAGAGGGTCTTTGGTCCAGCGCCCAAATTCCATCGGTCCCGGTTCGTTTCCATAATCGGGACCATACCACGAACCGGGACCAAAAACCCCGCGACGGTCAGTAGTACAGGACAATTAATGTAAATTAATTCGGGGCAGAAATTAATTCGAGGCAGAAATTAATTCGAGGTAGAAATTGAATTGATCAGTATTTTTGAAAAAATCTTTCACAAATTAATCGAGACAAAGATCTAAATTGAGACATTTTATTATTCGACCACAAATTTTTCCATACAAAGATGCGACTTTACAAATTTTCCTAGTCAACAACACTTCTGCTGCCGCTGTCCTCCGAGCCGCCGGCTTCCTCGTCGTCGTTGGACGAAATCTCCACAAATTTGGCGTTGTTCGGGAGACTGAGCTCCTCTGCGTAGCTAGCGGAGCCGATGGCGGTGTAGATGGTCCATCCAGGGATGGACCAGAACATCTCCCGCCCTTCTTGGTTGCGGCGATCCAGGTGCACCAGGCGCCCGTCCACGATACGGTTGCCAAGCTGGGCCTTCCGCTCCTTCTTGAACAGCCGGGGCCAGTACTCGCTGGTCGCCGCGTACCGGGGCAATGCCCTCATGCACTCGGGCAGCTGGCGGCAACGCTCCGCGACGACGCACTCCATCTCATATCCGTGGGGGTTGAGGAGCGGAGCCACCGGCACACCCGTCTCGCTGATGCGAAATCCGGCATGCAAGGTCACGCGCGGCGATGCGAGGATGCCGTAGTACGCAAACATCACCGACTCGTAGTGGTTGAGCATGGGCACCTCCATGGCGGCGTGGTGGAGATTGGAGAGCGAGGGGAGGCGAGACGACGGCGCAGTGGAGAGGCGATGGCTAAAGGGGTGGGTGGAGATGGACTGCAGAGAGGCCGAGGCGATGGCGAAAGCGAGCGCTGTGGCCTCATATTTATAGAGTGCATAGACCTTCCATGGCGGAAAGGAGAAGACGGGAAGAAGATAGTAGATGACAGGAAGAAGAAGAGTGGTTTCTGCGAGGCAGGGGAACGGTGGAACAGTCAATGCGCTTTTATGGTAGGGGTTAACGATTGGGACGGAAGTCCAAGGAGAGACGCGTGGCAGTGGCCGTTCCAGCTTCTGAGTAAACAAAAAATAATTATAACGCCGATACATGGGCCCTGTTTTGTCACGTCAATACACTGGGTAGGGGCGGGTTGTCCTATCCACTGTGTCAACGCTGCAAGCCTACGTGACAGCCACCGCCTAAGCAACGGGAGCGACATAACAGCGAGAACTGACAGGGGGCCCAACTTGATGCCCGTTAGCCTGATTTTTTGTATTGAAATGTAAAGTTGAATTCGTGCCGAAAAAGACCCTCTAAGTATTTGGCACATCAACTGTAGTCATCCCAGCTGATTTCAGGGAACTTGGGTACCGCGTTGCCTGTACACCCCAACTTTCAGGCCGCAAAATGATATTCTCCTCACCACCTCCCTTCCCCTGCCTCCCCTGCACCTGGCGAAGCTCCCAGATCTCTTTCTCCATCGCACGAATCTCCTCTTTCTTGTCCCACACAGCATCACGCAGATCCTGAACAAGCTCTCTATGAAACCTGTCAGTGGCTTTTCGATCCACACAAACTTGTCACAGCCAGTCCCCCTCCCTTCCTGCGTAGTAGATCGAAGGAAAGAAAAAAAGAATTACATTACGCTTTTCGGATCTGGGTTACCATTGTACCTACAGTAGGAACTTACCGCTCTGATGCTGTAGTTGCTGAATTTTCCTGCAGTATTTTCGTCGGTCAATGAAATCCATTTCGGCATCTTCTCACCGCACAAACATAGCATATCAGGGTAGTAATCGTAGGGCGCCCGCTGGTACCTGATGGGGGCACCAGCCTGACGGCATTGAGCCGACCCTGATTCCGCCCGAGACGAACTGCACGAGCTGCGAGCCATGAGCGAGGGGAGCGAGGGCAGAGGAAAGAGGACCTTTGGATGTCAGGGCAGTGGTGAAGCGTGATTTATCCCTACTTAATAACTCGGGCAGAATCCTACCGTCCACATTCGGCTGACAGGTGGGGGACCTAGCATGTGGACTTGTCAACCAAACTTCGCGCCTTCGTGGTTCAAAAGCCCTCTCGCGCGCATTGGACGAATTTTTTTGGCACCTTGCCCGCGTACATATCACTGGGAGGCCTTGCTCAGGAACCAGACATGCCTGGCCCACAATCTTACTCCCTCCTAGGAACTTGTCATGGCTCGCGCCGGCAGATCCATCCGCTCCATCGCTTCCGGTAGGGCTCGCCGCGATGGATCCACCCCAAGATCCTACCGTTGCAGTATCAAATGTCCATGGTCGAGCTCGGCCCCTCCTACCTGTAGAAGGACTGATGCAGCGTCGAGCTCGAGCAGGAGCCGCCAGGCACAACGGCACTCGGTCCACGCCAACCCTGTCACCTTCGTCATTGTCAATTCCGATGTGGAGGACGACAGGGACGAAGCTGTCCAGAATGCCATTGTTGCCTCCTTGCCGAAGGGTAAGCCACGGGCAGGAGTGGATGTCGCTGGGAAGGGCACGGTGATATCGCCAATCGAGGTGGACTCCGACGACAGCGGTGTGATGTGGGTTTAGATGTTGTTTAGGATGGTTGCAATTTCGGTTGTGTTTAATGCGAGTACAATTATTGTAATGGGTTTGTTGAACTATATGTTGGATCCGCAGCATAGAAAACAAAAAATTTCCTACGATGAGAACTATACGCCAAGATTTATCTACTAGATACAGAGCAACGGGTGGACATACATCCATGGAGAACTTACCCTCGAAGACAACGAGTTTTGTTAACGAGTAGGAACTCATGGTTGATGTAGTCGTACGCTTGCTGATCTCAAGATCGTGTGGAAGTCCGAGCGCCGCAAATCAGCAGCGCATCCGTCCTCGCACACACGTTCAAGCCACCGGACAACCTCCACCTCCTCGCTCCAGCGAATCAGCGGAAGCAGCAACTCCTTCCAGACGCAAGGCCACCGGGAACATGTATCTCGCTAATCCGAGACCATGGGGGAATATCTAGAGGGGGAGAGAGATCCTTCACGAGGAGGTGTGGTTTGTGAGAGGGGAGAGGGGGGCTTTATATAGGAGGGAGGGAGACCCCTCCCCTCCCATAGCCGGCGCATGAGGGGGGGGACTCCTCCCCTCCTTCATTCATGTGGTGAACCTCCACTCACATAAACATGGCCTCCACCCAAAATCCCACTCACATGTATTTAATTTCCACCAAATTAAATGCAACTCTCAATTAATAAAACTCTTTTATTTATTTTATTCAGAATTTTGTTAATTACTTTAATTAACAAACATTCACATAAAACCCCTTGCAACATTTCAATATCACATGCAGAACCACTTTCTGCAATTTCACCCGAAACAATTTCGGTTTCTGTCGAAACAATTCCTGTTTCTATCGAAACATTTCCTGCGCTTTGCAAACCTTTTGTCTGGAACATATGTGCTCCTAAATGGTGTCCGGCAACCCTTAAGTGTGTCACCCTACGGTTCGCGAATGATGCAGACATGATTGAGACTCCTCTCAGATCAATAATCAGAAGCGGGACCTGGATATCCATACTGACTCCTGCATATTCAACGATGACTTCTGTGATCGTGAGAACCTTTAATGTTAGCAATTTAATCCCTTTGTCTCATGATATAATACATGTCCGAGATTCGATCATCGGTATCCAAATACCTAGTTTGATCTCGTTACCGACATGCACTCTTTTCTCGTTCCCGTGATATAACATTCTAGTGATCACATCACTTGCTTGCAAGCTATCTTAATGTGATATCACCGAGAGGGCCCAGAGTATATCTATCCGTCATCGGGATTGACAAATTCCACTCTTGATCCATGAGCCTCAACATAACACCTTCATAGCACTGAACCCACCTTTATGGTCACCCTGTTACGGTGTGACATTTGATGTTATCAAGATACTCTTCCGGTGTTAGCAATTAACATGATCTCATGGTCTAAGGACTAAGACTACTTTGTATGATGTTATAGCAATATAAACATAATGACTTGATCGTAATGCTATACTTCGGATGAATGTTCATCACATCATTTCACAAATGTTGTGACCTTGTTATTAACAACATCCAATGTCCATGATCAGGAAACCTTGATCATCTTGTTAATCAACAAGCTAGTCTATAAGAGAGGCATAACTAGGAACCCTTTTGTTTATTAAACACACATGTATTGATGTTTCCTATGAATACAATTATAGCATGCAAAATAAACATCTATCATAAACAAGCAATACATAATAACAACTTTATTATTGCCTCTCAGGACATATTTCCTTCAGTCTCCCACTTGCACTAGAGACAATAATCTAGTTTATATAGTGATAAATCTAACACCCATGGAGTTCTGGTGTTGATCATGTTTTGCCCTAGGGAGTACTTTTGTCACATCCCAAGATTTTCCAAATCTTGTAATGTGAAAAATAATTGAATAAAATAAAACTTTGTTTGAAATTCAGGGCCAGAAGAAACTTTTGAATTCAATTGGAAACCTTCAAACCACTTTGGATCAAATAAATCCTAAAGAAATGAAAAATATAAGTATTTAATAAAATAAAAACAAAAGTATTTTGTTACCACTTTGAAATCTTTTTATAAAAAGGTTTTGGTTCTCAAAATGAAAAGGAAGGCTTTTAAATAAAGATTATTTTATAAAGCCAAATTAAACCTTGGCCAAAGTTGTGAAAACAATAAAGGTTTTGCTTTGAATAAAATAATAAAGGTTTATTTAAAACAAGGAAGGATTTAATATCCAAATTTATTAATAAAGGTTTTACCATTTCCAAAAAAAAAACCATCAAACTTGTTTATTTGTTTTAAATAAGTTTTCCAAATACTTTATTTTCACAACTAAAACCTACTGAATGGTTTAGTATTATTTTAGATTTCAAAATAAGGATTCAAATAAAACCAATCCCAATTGATTTAATAACTAAGGCCAATTTTATTTAATTAATAATGAACCCTATAACAAAATGTTATTTTAAACAAGCTTTCCAAATATTCTTTATTTTCAAATACAACCTACTGAATGGTTTAAAATTATTTAGTTCTCAAAAGGAGCTTTGAATTAAATCAAAACCTATGGATTTAGTAATTGGTTCATCTGTTTAGTTAGTTAATAATGGACCCTATTATTAAAATTATTAATTTAAATTTGGATTTTGGGTCATGTTACTGAACAGAACTAATTTCAAAACTACAAAGTTTGGTGTTGTTTGGATTGATTTGGTTGATGGTTGTTTGTTTGAAAATCAAAACAGGAAAATAGAAATAGAAAAGGAAAAAGAATCAGAAACAGAAAAAAAATAAGAAAAGGACAACCCAACCCATCAGCCCACTAAGGCCCAGCAAACCAGCCCAGTTTTTCTCCCCGAAGAAAACGATTCGCACGCAATATCAAACCCATAGAGAGAATGACCAGTGGACCCTCCCCTCGTTTCCTTTCCCACTGACCGATAGGCCCACTTCCCCCTGTTCATCGTCCACACCCGCGCGACCTCTTCTCCCCCCTCGTCCCTGTTCCTGCCGATGATTTCGCGGCCTTAATTCGCTTTAACTCGACCACCGTTACCAGCTTTGATCACGCAGGTTGAAACGCCCAAGTCTCCTCTATATTTCCCCTCTGACACCCCGCGATGGCACGCCTTAGACCACCCCAATTTCCTCCCCGAGCACCCTCTGCTCCGACGAGGTTCGGTGATGATTCCGGCCAAGAATCACCGCCCCTTGCCTTCCTGTGCACCCTAGCAGCTTCCCCACTCCCAGACGCATCTCCCAGCACTTTTATTTCGACCGCGGGCGCCCCCGAGCAACGTCTGCAACGAGCCCTGAACGACGCCGCCGTCCGCTCCAACTCCGGCGAGCCCCACAGGTAGATTCCGGCCGCCCCTCCTCTTCTCGTTCACGCACACAACTTTGCCTGGGTCCTGCGCATCTAACAACGTCTTTGTTATGCCTTAGGGTGAATCACATCACCGCCCACGACGACCACCTGACGCACCCGACGCCGCCACCTACTCCGGTGAGCAATCCACATCGGACCAGAGCGCCCCTCGTCGAACCATCGGCACGTTGAGCATCGCCGTGACCTCCTGAACCCAGTGAGCATCCTCCCCCTCTTCCTCGCTTCCTAGACCACCGGCACCGTCCACACCTGACCGCGCCGCCAGTCGCCGCCGCGTCAGCGCCGCCAGCCTCTGGTCAAACACGCGCGAGCCGTTCGATCTAGATCGGGCGAGCGAGATAGAATCACTTAGTCGCGAAGAGGTACGCACTCTGGACCACACGATCTATTAGATCCAATGCACCGCAACGCTGATCCGCGCGAAGCGGTACCGTCCAATGAAATCACGCCGCGTGTCACCTATTCTGTTTAAAAATAGATTTGAAAACAGAATTATTTGCAAACTTCAAACCCTTGTATGTTTGGATCCACACGTCCAAAAATTGCAAATTTTATGTCGTTGGATTCAAGAGAACAAGACCTAGCCAACCATGCCCTTGGTTTAGCAAATAGTATCTGTTAGTTTGTTGGTTTTTGCAGATACTTTTGTGTGCTTGTTTAGATTAGAAAAATTGTTTAAAAATGTTTTTAGGGTTAAAACCTTTGCAAAATGGTTTGTTGTAAACTCACTGACCCTAGGAACCAACCCATAGTTTGGAAAATGTATTTGGTAAAGTTTAGGATGGAAAACTTGATTTAGCCCATTTCTAGCCAAATGAAAATAAAGATTTTTGTTATGAAAATGTTTTTTTAAAGAAAACTTTGGGAAAATGTTTTGGATCAAACCTATTGACCATAGGAAACACTTTGTGGACTCAAAAATGTATTTGGTGAAATAAAATAATGATTCTTTGATTTAAAACCATTTCTAGTCAAATAGAAATGTGGTTTATTTATTAAAAATGGTTTTGGAAGAAAACCTTTGGAAAATGTTTTGTTTTAAACTCTCTGACCCTAAACACCAAGTTTTATAGTTTAAAAATATATTTGGTTAACCCTATAGATCAATGCCTTAGTAAAAAAACATTTCTACACCACATAAAATGATACTTTGTTTTGAAAAAGGTTTTGAAGTGAAACCTTTTGCAAATGACTTTGCCACTTGACCAAAATGACCATTAGGTGTTTTCAAATGTTTATGACCAAAATGACCACTTTTTCAAACAAAACAAAGCTTGGCATGCTTGCATGCATTATTTTGACTTTGTCATTTTATGAGTTGTTTTGCTTGATTGGTAGATTGAGTTTGTGCCTTGCTTGATTGATTTGTAGTGACTTGAAGAGTGTGATTGTTGCAAGGACAAGGAGTGAACCTATACTCTACCAAAAAGGCAAGTGATGCTTCATATCTTTTGTCCCATTACTTTCTCTATGCATTAGTGTTTTTGCTAAGTAAAACTTGCATGGAATTTATGCTAAGTATAAACCTTGCTATAGGAAAACCTAGTAGATGAATCCTTAGTAGGATTTTTCCTAAGTTAAGACTCCTACTACTATCAAGCTTAGCCTAGCTAATAGAAACATGGGTGGAATATATATTCACACTATGGAAAAATATTCTAAGTCTAAGGACTTGTGTTTTGTTTAATAAAACAACTAAGTTAATGAATCACCTGGGTGGAATGGGATTGCTTGGTGGTTTTTGGCTGAGTGGTTCACAAGGCCATGGACTTGGCTTGTGTATCTCACTTGTGGATGGACACCCAGGAACAAAGAGATTTGAGATGTCAAATGTTGAGAAGCTTCAAGTGCAACCACTTGGCATTATGGGCTCTGCCTGGATCATATAGGTTGCAAGAACTTAGCCATATGGACAGTGGGTGGTAGTGTTTGATAGGATGGAGCGCGTCCATTTTGGTCTAAGGGAAAGCTTCTGAAAGATCTTGTCTTGGGAAACCAAGTCTTGTGGGGAAAGTGCACCACCTCTACAGAGTGTAAAATCTAAGTACTTAGCCATGTCCCTGGTAAAGGACAATTTGAGCATCAAGACATGGAAGCAATCAAGAATCTCATCATTCAAATTTCTAAGTTAAAATCTTGTGGTTTGAACAAGGGTTGTTTGATGTCTTCAATCTTTGATTGATAGATGCCTTGGAAAAGATTTTGTCAAAACAAAAACTTAGTGTTTTCCAAAATGATAAGGAAAATCTATTTTGAGCAATGCAAGCCTCAACTCCACTTAGCCAAATGCATATAGATGATAGATTCCACTATACTACCATAGTATCACTTGCCAATACAATTCAAATGTATTGACCCTTATGGCTGTAACTTGTAATGTTGCAGGTTTGATTGATTTTAGTGAAGATTGATTGATTAGGATTACAAAGTCTACAACCAACATCTGCCTGTGGCACTTTGAAGATGAAGGACCCCATGACTATAGTTATTCCGCTGCAATGTAATGTAATAGCCAAATGAGATATGTTTGATGTAATAAACTTATGTTATTTCTGGTTATAAAGTTATATTATGACCTTTGTTCCTTGATAGTACATCTTAACTATGGATGCTAGCTATTGATCCAGGGACTAGCATTGTAAACACAGGAGGAATCTACCTTATCAGGTTGAGACCTCTACAACTTTAGTCAACGGATCTGCTACATTCAGGTCCGTGTGCACTTTACAAATCTTTATATCTCCATCCTTGACATGCTCGCGGATGGAGTGAAACTGGCGCTTAATATGCTTGGAATTCTTGTGAGACCTTGGTTCCTTGGCGTTGGCTATGGCTCCATTATTGTCACAATAGATCACCATTGGGTCCAACGCACTAGGAACCACACCTAGTTCCGTTATGAACTCCTTCATCCAAACCGCTTCCTGTGCTGCTTCTGAAGCAGCAACATATTCCGCCTCCATCGTTGATCCAGCCACCACAGGTTGTTTGGAGCTCCTCCAACTAACTTCTGCTCCGTTCAAGAGAAATACATATCCGGATTGAGACTTAGAGTCATCCGGATCAGTGTCAAAGCTAGCATCGACATAACACTTAGCGACTAGCTCTTCTTCACCTCCGTATACAAGAAACATATCCTTAGTTCTTCTCAAGTACTTAAGGATATTCTTGACCGCTATCCAGTGTTCCGAACTAATAGTCAAACTAATATATACATAGGATCAGATTGGTACCTACTAGTCAAACTAATAGCATGTGCCACATCCGGTCTTGTACATAGCATGGCATACATTATAGAGCCTATGGCTAAGGCATAGGGGATCTTATCCGTTATCTCTCTTTCTTCCGCCGTAGCCGGACTTTGAGTCTTACTCAATGTCTTGCCTTGCAACATAGGTAAGTACACCTTCTTACTTCCGTCCATATTAAACTTCTTTAATATCTTATCAAGGTATGTACTCTGCGATAGCCCAATTAGGCGTCTTGATCTATCTCTATAGATTTTAATGCCTAATATATACGAAGCTTCACCAAGGTCCTTCATCGAAAATTTGATGTTTAGATAACTTTTAACACTGTTTAAAAGATCTATATCATTTCCAATCAATAATATGTCATCCACATATAATATCAAAAATGCCACATTGCTCCCACTCACTTTCTTGTAAATACAAGCCTCTCCATAAGTTTGGACAAATCCAAACTCTTTGATCACCTCATCAAAGCGGAGATTCCAACTCCGGTATGCTTGCTTCAGTCCATAGATGGATCGCTGAAGTTTGCACACCTTATTAGCATCCTTAGGATCGACAAAACCCTTAGGTTGTATCATATACAACTCTTCTTCAATATTACCATTGAGGAACGCAGTTTTGACATCCATCTGCCATATTTCATAATCGAAATATGCAGCAGTTGCTAACATAATCCTAACCGACTTAAGCATCGCTACGGGAGAGAATGTCTCATCATAGTCAACTCCTTGAATTTGTCGAAACCCCTTTGCGACAAGTCGAGCCTTATAGATGGTTACATTACCATCATCATTAGTTTTTCTTTTGAAAATCCATTTATTCTCAACGGCCTTTCGATCGTGAGGTAAGTCCACCAAGGTCCAAACCTGGTTTTCGTACATGGATTCCATCTCGGATTTCATGGCTTCTAGCCATTTGTTGGAATCATGGCTCATCATCGCTTCTTCATATGTCGCAGGGTCATCTATTTCATCAATCATGAAATTCATAACAGGATTGCCGTATAGTTCAGGAGTTGTACGTGTCCTGCTTGACCTGCGAGGTTCGATAGTGTCCTCTTTCGGAGTTTCATGATCAATATCATTATCTCTCTCTTCATTAGGTGAAGTCAACTCCGAAACAACTTCCGGTGCTGCGCTACTCGCCATTTCATGAAGAGAAGGTTCAGTAACCTCTTCGAGTTCTACCTTCCGACTACTCACACCTTTCACGAGAAACTCCTTCTCAAGAAAGGATCCATTCTTGGCAACAAAGACCTTGCCCTCAGATCTGTGATAGAAGGTATACCCAATCGTTTCCTTAGGGTATCCTATGAAGACGCATTTTTCTGCTTTGGGTTCGAGTTTATCCGGTTGAAGTTTCTTCACATAAACATCGCATCCCCAAACTTTAAGAAATGACAGCTTAGGTTTGTTTCCAAACCATAATTCATACGGTGTCTTTTCAACGGATTTATATGGTGCCCTATTTAAAGTGAATGCAGCGGTTTCCAGTGCATAACCCCAAAATGACAGTGGCAAGTTAGTCAGAGACATCATAGATCGAACCATATCCAATAAAGTACGATTACGACATTCTGACACACCATTAGGTTGTGGTGTTCCGGCAAGCCTGAGTTGTGAAACTATTCCATAGTCTTTCATATGTGTGCTAAACTCGTAACTAAGATACTCTCCTCTACGGTCGGACCGCGGAAATTTGATCTTTCTGTTATGATGATTTTCCACTTCATTCTGAAATTCTTTGAACTTTTCAAAGGTTTCAGACTTATGTTTCATCAAATAGATATACCCGTATCTACTCAAATCATCCGTGAAAGTAACAAAATAACAATATCCACCTCGCGCCGACACACTCATTGGTCCACACACATCAGTATGTATGATCTCCAACAGATTTGTCGCCTGTTCCATTGAACCGGAAAACGGCGTTCTAGTCATCTTGCCCATAAGGCATGGCTCACATGTATCAAATGATTCAAAATCAAGTGATTCCAAAAGTCCATCAGAATGGAGTTTCTTCATGCGTTTAACGCCAATATGACCTAGACGGCAGTGCCACATATATGCAGATATATCATTATCAAGTTTAATCCTTTTAGCATCAACATTATGAATATGCGTAATACTACTATCGAGATCCAATAGAAATAAACCATTCAACACAGGTGCATGACCATAAAAGATATTATTCATATAAATCGAACAACCATTGTTTTTAGACTTAAATGAATAACCACTTTGCATCAAACACGATCAGGATACAATGTTCATGCTCAGTGCAGGCACCAAATAACAATTATTCAGGTTTATAACTAATCCCGACGGCATATGGAGAGGCAGCGTTCCGACGGCGATCACATCAACTCTTGATCCATTGCCGACCCGCATCATGACCTCATCCCTTGCTAGTTGTCGCTTGTTCCGCAGCCCCTGAACCGAGTTACATATATTAGCAACCGATCCCGTATCAAATACCCAGGTGCTACTGCGAGTACTAGTCAAGTACACATCAATAACATGTATATCACATATACCTTTGTTTGCCTTGTCGGCCTTCTTGACTGCCAAATACTTGGGGCAGTTGCGCTTCCAATGGCCAGTCCCCTTGCAATAGTAGCACTCGGTGTCAGACTTAGGGCCAGCTCAGGGTTTCTTTTCAGGGGCGGCAACAGATATGCCACCCTTCTTTCCCTTCTGCTTGCCTTTCTTGTCCTTCTTGAAACCGGTGGTCTTATTGATCATCAACACTTGATGTTCTTTCCTAATCTCCACTTCTGCAGTCTTAAGCATTGACAGAAGCTCGGGAAGAGACTTCTTCATGCCCTGCATATTATAGTTCATCACGAAGCTCTTGTAGCTAGGTGGCAGAGATTGGAGAACACGATGTATGCCTAAGTCAATGGGAATCGTTATTCCCAAGGACACAAGATTATCGGCGTACGCAGACATTTTGAGTACGTGCTCACTAACGGAGCTGTTCTCTTCCATCATGCAGCTAAAGGACTTTTCAGAAGCATTATAACTCTCTACGTCAGCATGGGTATCGAAAATCATTTTCAATTCTCCCATGGTATCAAAGGCATTGCCATTTTCGAAACGTTTTCGAAGTTCTGGCTCTAGCCCATATAGTATGCTGCAATGAACTAAGTTGTGGTCCTCCTGACGAGTTATATAGACATTCTTTTCCTCGTCAGGGGCATCAGGAGCTGGTGGGGGGCCTAGCGGTGCCTCTAGCACATATTGCCTTCGTGCAGCAGTGAGGAGAATCCTCAAATTCATAGCCCAGTTGGTGAAGTTGCTACCATTCGCAACAAGCTTCTCTTTCTCCATGAACGCATTGAAATTAAAAGCAGGTGGTGCCATCTATAACAGAATTTGTAAAATATATTTAGACTAAGTTTATGATAGATTGAGTTCAACTAATCCAAATTACTAATGAACTCCCACTCAAAAACGACATCCCTCGTGTCCTTTTGGTGATTACATGAACCAAATCCACTACACCAAGTCCGATCATCACGTGAGTCGGTGTAGCATCAAAGGCGAGCATCTATATGGGCATCATATCAACTATATGACTCATGCTTAACCTTTTGGTCCGTGTTCTGAAGCCATTTCTGTACATGCTAGGCTTGTCAAGTAAGAACCTTAGTATTCGCGTGTGTAAAACTGTCTTACACCCGTTGTATGAAAGCGTAGAGTCGAGAACACCCGATCATCACGTGATGCCTCAAAACACGATCCACAAAATGGTGCATACTTAAGGAAGAACACATTTTATCTTGATATCTAAATGAGGGATCATCTTATAATGCTACCAAAAGCGCCAAACTAGCAATATAAGATGCTAACATCTAATGTGTGAAGTGAGGTGATATGGTCCATGCATTTGATCTCTATCATTTGCATCGTGGTATGATCTCTATCATTCCTTTGTGTGTAAGACCAAGGTCTATGGAACTTACACGTTAAGTGAGTTGTAAGAGTCCCTATCATACATCTACTTACAACAATACCATATCAAGACACTAGCCCAGCAACGATCTAAACTAGACGCCTCTAATTTATCAATTGCAAGTTTTACGTGGCTTAGGGCTTTCGGAGATAGAACCGGTCTTACCTACGAACATGAACCACAACAAGGATAACCAAGTTATTAGCAACTTGTTGTAAATCAGATATTGACTATAGTAGGAGACACAGACACCCGCTAGCCACTTATGCAAAACTAGTTGCATGTCAGTCGTGGAACCGGTCTCATGTATGATGACATGTAAGGTTGGTCCGGGCAGCTTCATCCCACTGTGCCACCAATATCCAAAGTACATAGAAGATGCAATAACATGATCATCATCGCCCGCATATAAACATATGTGTACTACCCGTGCAAAGCACCTACACATAGATCAGGCTCTGATACCACTGTTGGGTCCGCAGCATAGAAAACAAAAAAATTCCTACGATGAGAACTATACGCCAAGATCTATCTACTAGATACAGAGCAACGGGTGGACATACATCCATGGAGAACTTACCCTCGAAGACAACGAGTTTTGTTAACGAGTAGGAACTCGTGGTTGATGTAGTCATACGCTTGCCGATCTCAAGATCGTGTGGAAGTCCGAGCGCCGCAAATCAGCAGCGCATCCGTCCTCACACACATGTTCAAGCCACCGGACAACCTCCACCTCCTCGCTCCAGCGAATCAGCGGAAGCAGCAACTCCTTCCAGACGCAAGGCCACCGGGAACATGTATCTCTCTAATCCGAGACCATGGGGGAATATCTAGAGGAGAGAGAGATCCTTCACGAGGAGGTGTGGTTTGTGAGAGGGGAGAGGGGGGCATATTTCCTTCACTATATTGAGAAATATGTGCAATAGAAGCGTGTGAGTGCTTCCACTTTAGAAATCGTGTCTGTGCCATTTGCATGTTGCATTATCAATGTAGATTACATGTAAACAATCCAACGAAAATTGGATTACAACCATCAGACAGGAGTGGCAGGATGGAAGAGAAGTTGGGACAGTGGCTTTGGGGGGAAGGAAGAGGAGGGGGTGTGACACTGGCAGGTGGGCCCTCGGAACACGTGACACTGACATGCGGGAGCAGGAGCACACGGTATTGCTGGTCTGTCCAGAGCAAGCGGACTTTGCAACGTGACAACAGCAAGCTGATTGGACCAATATAATAAATCGTCGAATTAGTAAGGAGTACTGAAAACTACAACTGGGGTACATTCGCACAACACGTATGCTCTAAGCACCTGAGAAGCATCGCTTAAGTCTAACAGTAACGACAGCACAAGTACTACATTTCCCTGTCGGTCTTCTCGATACAAATGTAGAAATGCATCTGCATCTTCGGTCCAGCACCAACAAGGTACTGATATGGCATGCATAGGATCGACCTTAGGTCCACATACTCCACCTCCCACGGCATCGGGCAGCTCGGCGCCTCGGCTAGCACAAGAATGCTATCCGACGATGGCGACTGGGCGTTCGCCCACATGCGCACCATGTATACGGGCCAGGCGCACGAGACCGACCTGACGCATACGGCACACACGACGGTGGGCCCGGCTCTGGTTGCTGGAACACCGGCGGTGATGGTCAGGACGAAAATAGAGTTGTCCCCCCTGGAAAATTAGCCGGCGGTGTGCCGAGTCAGTGAACGGCACATGCTCTTGGAGAAGTTGGGCTTGCCCGTATGAGATCCTAATCACTTCGATCAAGTGCCCCTCTGCAAGGTGGACGACGAGCTTTGTCGGCGGGCCGGTGTAGTTGCAGCCTGGCTCGATGGAGGATCATGCGCCGTGCGGGCATGCGAGCTCGTGGAGCGGGAGCTCGTGGTAGGAGTAATGGAGAAAGCATCCTGGGTGGGAGCACACGAGCAGGAACATCGCTGCGAAGTTGCGCGCGAGGATCTCCAGATTCTTGGGCTGCAGCATCTGCCACATCTGAAGTTCGTCGAGAAATCGGAAAAAAGATCAGCAGTTAGATTGGCGAATAGCAGGAATATGCAGGATAAGTTCAAAAGCTTGTAAAATGATTTCTTAGCATGAAGGTAACGACTCGAGAATTGGCGGATGTCGGTGGCTTGCGGCTACGGCAGGATGGAAGTGAAGTGGGGAAAGTGGCTTTGAGGGGAAGAAAGAGAAGTACGAGGAGGAAGAGAAGTAACGGGGACGTGACACTTGGATATGGCCCACTGAACTCGTGAGTCGTGACACTCGCAACATGCCAGTTTGTCTAGAGCAAGCGTGGACAATCATGCCACAGAACTGCCTACTCGAGGATTGCTCTCACGAAGACCATCCCAACCGTCCAAGCGCCCCAATCGAACGGTATGTAACAATCGTCAAGCAGAACAACTGTGTTATGGCGTGCCTTCTAGAAGACTCGGTCTAACAGTGGATCCATTAGGGGGCACTGGTGGATCCATATGTTGTTTGTGGAAAGAACACACATGCAGTGAACACTGGTGGATCCATAAGTGGTTTGTGGAAAGAACACACATGCAGTGAACACTGGTGGATCCATATGTTGTTTGTGAAAAGAACACACATGCAATGACTCTAGTGCTGTTTTAGTATAAGAACACACAAGAAATGACTCTAGTGGGTCCATATGTGGTTTGTGGAAAAGAACACACATGCAATGAACACTGGTGGATCCATAAGTGGTTTGTGGAAAGAACACACATGCAGTGAACACGGGTGGATCCATATGTGGTTTGTGGAAAGAACACACATGCAATGACTCTAATGGATCCATATGTGGTTTGTGGAAAAGAACACACATGCAATGAACACTGGTGGATCCATAAGTGGTTTGTGGAAAGAACACACATGCACTGAACACTGGTTGATCCATCTGTGGTTTTTGAAAAGAACACACATGCAATGACTCTAATGGATCCATGTGTGGTTTGTGAAAATAACACACATGCAATGAACACTGGTTGATCCATATGTGGTTTGTGGAAAAGAACACACATGCAATGAACACTGGTGGATCCATAAGTGGTTTGTGGAAAGAAGACACATGCAGTGAACACTGGTGGATCCATATGTTGTTTGTGAAAAGAACACACATGCAATGACTCTAGTGCTGGTTTTAGTATAAGAACACACAAGCAATGACTCTAGTGGGTCCATATGTGATTTGTGGAAAGAACACACATACAATGACACTGGTTGATCCATGTGTGGTTTGTGGAAAGAACGCACAAGCAATGCCATTGGTTGATCCATGTGTGGTTTGTGAAAATAACACACATGCAATGACTCTAATGGATCCATATGTGGTTTGTGGAAAATAACACACATGCAATGACCACTGGTTGATCCATGTGTGGTTTGTGGAAAGAACATACATGCAATGACACTGGTGGATCCATGTGTGGTTTGTGAAAAGAACACACATGCAATGAGTCTAGTGCTGGTTTTAGTATAAGAAGGCACATGCAATGACCACTGGTTGATCCCTGTATGGTTTGTGGAAAGAACACACATGCAATGACATTGGTTGATCCATGTGTGGTTTGTGGAAATAACACACATGCAATGACTCTAATAGATCCATATGTGGTTTGTGGAAAAGAACACACATGCAATGACCACTGGTTGATCCATGTGTGGTTTGTGGAAAGAACACACATGCAATGACAATGGTGGATCCATGTGTGGTTTGTGAAAAGACAACACATGCAATGAACACTGGTTGATCCATATGTGGTTTGTGGAAAAGAACACACATGCAATGAACACTGGTGGATCCATAAGTGGTTTGTGGAAAGAACACACATGCAGTGAACACTGGTGGATCCATATGTTGTTTGTGAAAAGAACACGCATGCAATGACATTGGTTGATCCATGTGTAGTTAGTGGAAATAACACACATGCAATGACTCTAATGGATACATATGTGGTGTGTGGAAAAGAACACACATGCAATGCCCACTGGTTGACCCATGTGTGGTTAGTGGAAAGAACACACATGCAATGACACTGGTGGATCCATGTGTGGTTTGTGGAAAAAACACACATGCAGTGACACTGGTGGATCCATGTGTGGTTTGTGAAAAGAACATACATGAAATGACCACTTGTTGATCCATATGTGGTTTGTGGAAAAGAACACACATGCAATGAACACTGGTGGATCCATAAGTGGTTTGTGGAAAGAACACACATGCAGTGAACACTGGTGGATCCATATGTGGTTTGTGGAAAGAACACACATGCAATGACTCTAATGGATCCATATGTGGTTTGTGGAAATGAACACACATGCAATGAATACTGGTGGATCCATAAGTGGTTTGTGGAAAGAACAACCATGCAGTGAACACTGGTTGATCCATATGTGGTTTCTGAAAAGAACACACATGCAATGAACACTGGTTGATCCATATGTGGTTTGTGGAAAGAACACACATGCAGTGAACACTGGTTGATCCATATGTGGTTTGTGAAAAGAACAACCATGCAATGACTCTAGTGCTAGTTTTAGTATAAGAACACACATGCAATGACTCTAGTGGGTCCATATGTGGTTTGTGAAAAGAACACACATGCAATGACTACTGGTTGATCCATATGTGGTTTTTGGAAAAGAACACACATGCAATGAACACTGGTGGATCCATAAGTGGTTTGTGGAAAGAACACACATGCAGTGAACACTAGTGGATCCATATGTTGTTTGTGAAAAGAACACACATGAAATGACTCTAGTGCTGGTTTTATTATAAGAACACACAAGCAATGACTCTAGTGGGTCCATATGTGATTTGTGGAAAGAACACAAATACAATGACACTGGTTGATCCATGTGTGGTTTGTGGAAAGAACATAAATGCAATGCCATTGGTTGATCCATGTGTGGTTGTGGAAATAACACACATGCAATGACTCTAATGGATCCATATGTGGTTTGTGGAAAAGAACACACATGCAATGAATCTAGTGCTGGTTTTAGTATAAGAATACACAAGCAATGACTCTTGTGGGTCCATATGTGATTTGTGGAAAGAACACACATGCAATGACACTAGTTGATCCATGTGTGGTTTGTGGAAAGAACACACATGCAATGCCATTGGTTGATCCATGTGTGGTTTGTGGAAATAACACACATGCAATGACTCTAATGGATCCATATGTGGTTTCTGGAAAAGAACACACATGCAATAACCACTGGTTGATCCATGTGTGGTTTGTGGAAAGAACACACATGCAATGACACTGGTGGATCCATGTGTGGTTTGTGAAAAGAACACACATGCAATGAGTCTAGTGCTGGTTTTAGTATAAGAACACAGATGCAATGACTCTAGTGGGTCCACATGTGGTTTGTGGAAAGAATACACATGCAATGACACTGGTTGATCCATGTGTGATTTGTGGAAAGAACACATATGCAATGACACTGGTGGATCCATGTGTGGTTTGTGAAAAGAGCACACATGCAATGACCACTGGTTGATCCATATGTGGTTTGTGGAAAGAACACACATGCAATGACCACTGGTTGATCCATGTGTGGTTTGTGGAAAGAACACACAAGCAATGACATTGGTTGATCCATGTGTGGTTTGTGGAAATAACACACATGCAATGACTCTAATGGATCCATATGTGGTTTGTGGAAAAGAACACACATGCAATCACCACTGGTTGATCCATGTGTGGTTTGTGGAAAGAACACACATGCAATGACACTGGTGGATCCATGTGTGGTTTGTGAAAAGAACACACATGCAATGAACCCTGGTTGATCCATATGTGGTTTGTGGAAAAGAACACACATGCAATGAACACTGGTGGATCCATAAGTGGTTTGTGGAAAGAACACACATGCAGTGAACACTGGTAGATCCATATGTTGTTTGTGAAAAGAACACACATGCAATGCCTTTAGTCCTAGTTTTAGTATAAGAACACACAAGCAATGACTCTAGTGGGTCCATATGTCATTTGTGGAAAGAACACACATGCAATGACACTGGTTGATCCATGTGTGGTTTGTGGAAAGAACACACATGCAATGCCATTGGTTGATCCATGTGTGGTTTGTGGAAATAACACACATGCAATGACTCTAATGGATCCATATGTGGTTTCTGGAAAGAACACACATGCAATAACCACTGGTTGATCCATGTGTGGTTTGTGGAAAGAACACCCATGCAATGACACTGGTGGATCCATGTGTGGTTTGTGAAAAGAACACACATGCAATGAGTCTAGTGCTGGTTTTAGTATAAGAACACAGATGCAATGACTCTAGTGGGACCACATGTGGTTTGTGGAAAGAATACACATGCAATGACACTGGTTGATCCATGTGTGATTTGTGGAAAGAACACACATGCAATGACACTGGTGGATCCATGTGTGGTTTGTGAAAAGAGCACACATGCAATGACCACTGGTTGATCCATATGTGGTTTGTGGAAAGAACACACATGCAATGACCACTGGTTGATCCATGTGTGGTTTGTGGAATGAACACACATGCAATGACATTGGTTGATCCATGTGTGGTTTGTGGAAATAACACCCATGCAATGACTCTAATGGATCCATATGTGGTTTGTGGAAAAGAACACACATGCAATCACCATTGGTTGATCCATGTGTGGTTTGTGGAAAGAACAGACATGCAATGACACTGGTGGATCCATGTGTGGTTTGTGAAAAGAACACACATGCAATGAACCCTGGTTGATCCATATGTGGTTTGTGGAAAAGAACACACATGCAATGAACACTGGTGGATCCACAAGTGGTTTGTGGAAAAAACACACATGCAGTGAACACTGGTAGATCCATATGTTCTTTGTGAAAAGAACACACATGTAATGACTTTAGTCCTGGTTTTAGTATAAGAACACACAAGCAATGACTCTAGTGGGTCCATATGTCATTTGTGGAAAGAACACACATGCAATGACACTGGTTGATCCATGTGTGGTTTGTGGAAAGAACACACATGCAATGCCATTGGTTGATCCATGTGTAGTTAGTGGAAATAACACACATGCAATGACTCTAATGGATCCATATGTGGTTTGTGGAAATGAACACACATGCAATGCCCACTGCTTGATCCACGTGTGGTTAGTGGAAATAACACACATGCAATGACACTGGTGGATCCATGTGTGGTTTGTGGAAAGAACACACATGCAATGACACTTGTGGATCCATGTGTGGTTTGTGAAAAGAACATACATGCAATGACCACTGGTTGATCGATATGTGGTTTGTGGAAAAGAACACACATGCAATGAACACTGGTGGATCCATAAGTGGTTTGTGGAAAGAACACACATGGAGTGAACACTGGTGGATCCATATGTGGTTTGTGGAAAGAACACACATGCAATGACTCTAATGGATCCATATGTGGTTTGTGGAAATGAACACACATGCAATGAATACTGGTGGATCCATAAGTGGTTTATGGAAAGAACAACCATGGAGTGAACACTGGTTGATCCATATGTGGTTTCTGAAAAGAACACACATGCAATGAACAATGGTTGATCCATATGTGGTTTGTGGAAAGAACACACATGTAGTGAACACTGGCTGATCCATATGTGGTTTGTGAAAAGAACAACCATGCAATGACTCTAGTGCTAGTTTTAGTATAAGAACACACATGCAATGACTCTAGTGGGTCCATATGTGGTTTGTGAAAAGAACACACATGCAATGACTACTGGTTGATCCATATGTGGTTTGTGGAAAAGAACACACATGCAATGAACACTGGTGGATCCATAAGTGGTTTGTGGAAAGAACACACATGTAGTGAACACTAGTGGATCCATATGTTGTTTGTGAAAAGAACACACATGCAATGACTCTAGTGCTCGTTTTATTATAAGAACACACAAGCAATGACTCTAGTGGGTCCATATGTGATTTGTGGAAAGAACACAAATACAATGACACTGGTTGATCCATGTGTGGTTTGTGGAAAGAACACAAATGCAATGCCATTGGTTGATCCATGTGTGGTTGTGGAAATAACACACATGCAATGACTCTAATGGATCCATATGTGGTTTGTGGAAAAGAACACACATGCAATGAATCTAGTGCTGGTTTTAGTATAAGAATACACAAGCAATGACTCTTGTGGGTCCATATGTGATTTGTGGAAAGAACACACATGCAATGACACTAGTTGATCCATGTGTGGTTTGTGGAAAGAACACACATGCAATGCCATTGGTTGATCCATGTGTGGTTTGTGGAAATAACACACATGCAATGACTCTAATGGATCCATATGTGGTTTCTGGAAAAGAACACACATGCAATAACCACTGGTTGATCCATGTGTGGTTTGTGGAAAGAACACACATGCAATGACACTGGTGGATCCATGTGTGGTTTGTGAAAAGAACACACATGCAATGAGTCTAGTGCTGGTTTTAGTATAAGAACACAGATGCAATGACTCTAGTGGGTCCACATGTGGTTTGTGGAAAGAATACACATGCAATGACACTGGTTGATCCATGTGTGATTTGTGGAAAGAACACATATGCAATGACACTGGTGGATCCATGTGTGGTTTGTGAAAAGAGCACACATGCAATGACCACTGGTTGATCCATATGTGGTTTGTGGAAAGAACACACATGCAATGACCACTGGTTGATCCATGTGTGGTTTGTGGAAAGAACACACAAGCAATGACATTGGTTGATCCATGTGTGGTTTGTGGAAATAACACACATGCAATGACTCTAATGGATCCATATGTGGTTTGTGGAAAAGAACACACATGCAATCACCACTGGTTGATCCATGTGTGGTTTGTGGAAAGAACACACATGCAATGACACTGGTGGATCCATGTGTGGTTTGTGAAAAGAACACACATGCAATGAACCCTGGTTGATCCATATGTGGTTTGTGGAAAAGAACACACATGCAATGAACACTGGTGGATCCATAAGTGGTTTGTGGAAAGAACACACATGCAGTGAACACTGGTAGATCCATATGTTGTTTGTGAAAAGAACACACATGCAATGCCTTTAGTCCTAGTTTTAGTATAAGAACACACAAGCAATGACTCTAGTGGGTCCATATGTCATTTGTGGAAAGAACACACATGCAATGACACTGGTTGATCCATGTGTGGTTTGTGGAAAGAACACACATGCAATGCCATTGGTTGATCCATGTGTGGTTTGTGGAAATAACACACATGCAATGACTCTAATGGATCCATATGTGGTTTCTGGAAAGAACACACATGCAATAACCACTGGTTGATCCATGTGTGGTTTGTGGAAAGAACACCCATGCAATGACACTGGTGGATCCATGTGTGGTTTGTGGAAAGAACACACATGTAATGACACTGGTGGATCCATGTGTGGTTTGTGAAAAGAACATACATGCAATGACCACTGGTTGATCGATATGTGGTTTGTGGAAAAGAACACACATGCAATGAACACTGGTGGATCCATAAGTGGTTTGTGGAAAGAACACACATGCAGTGAACACTGGTGGATCCATATGTGGTTTGTGGAAAGAACACACATGCAATGACTCTAATGGATTCATATGTGGTTTGTGGAAATGAACACACATGCAATGAATACTGGTGGATCCATAAGTGGTTTGTGGAAAGAACAACCATGCAGTGAACACTGGTTGATCCATATGTGGTTTCTGAATAGAACACACATGCAATGACCACTGGTTGATCCATATGTGGTTTGTGGAAAGAACACACATGCAGTGAACACTGGTTGATCCATATGTGGTTTGTAAAAAGAACAACTATGCAATGACTCTAGTGCTAGTTTTAGTATAAGAACACACATGCAATGACTCTAGTGGGTCCATATGTGGTTTGTGAAAAGAACACACATGCAATGACTACTGGTTGATCCATATGTGGTTTGTGGAAAAGAACACACATGCAATGAACACTGGTGGATCCATAAGTGGTTTGTGGAAAGAACACACATGTAGTGAACACTAGTGGATCCATATGTTGTTTGTGATAAGAACACACATGCAATGACTCTAGTGCTGGTTTTATTATAAGAACACACAAGCAATGACTCTAGTGGGTCCATATGTGATTTGTGGAAAGAACACACATAAAATGACACTAGTTGATCCATGTGTGGTTTGTGGAAAGAACACAAATGCAATGCCATTGGTTGATCCATGTGTGGTTGTGGAAATAACACACATGCAATGACTCTAATGGATCCATATGTGGTTTGTGGAAAAGAACACACATGCAATGAATCTAGTCTGGTTTTAGTATAAGAACACACAAGCAATGACTCTAGTGGGTCCATATGTGATTTGTGGAAAGAACACACATGCAATGACACTGGTTGATCCATGTGTGGTTTGTGGAAAGAACACACATGCAATGCCATTGGTTGATCCATGTGTGGTTTGTGGAAATAACACACATGCAATGACTCTAATGGATCCATATGTGGTTTCTGGAAAAGAACACACATGCAATAACCACTGGTTGATCCATGTGTGGTTAGTGGAAAGAACACACATGCAATGACACTGGTGGATCCATGTGTGGTTTGTGGAAAGAACACACATGCAATGACACTGGTGGATCCATGTGTGGTTTGTGAAAATAACATACATGCAATGACCACTTGTTGATCCATATGTGGTTTGTGGAAAAGAACACACATGCAATGAACACTGGTGGATCCATAAGTGGTTCGTGGAAAGAACACACATGCAGTGAACACTGGTGGATCCATATGTGGTTTGTGGAAAGAACACACATGCAATGACTCTAATGGATCCATATGTGGTTTGTGGAAATGAACACACATGCAATGAACACTGGTGGATCCATAAGTGGTTTGTGGAAAGAACAACCATGTAGTGAACACTGGTTGATCCATATGTGGTTTCTGAAAAGAACACACATGGAATGACCACTTGTTGATCCATATGTAACACACATGCAGTGAACACTGGTTGATCCATATGTGGTTTGTGAAAAGAACAACCATGCAATGACTCTAGTGCTAGTTTTAGTATAAGAACACACATGCAATGACTCTAGTGGGTCCATATGTGGTTTGTGAAAAGAACATACATGCAATGACTACTGGTTGATCCATATGTGGAAAAGAACACACATGCAATGAACACTGGTGGATCCATAAGTGGTTTGTGGAAACAGCACACATGCACTGAACACTAGTGGATCCATATGTTATTTGTGAAAAGAACACACATGCAATGACTCTAGTGCTGGTTTTATTATAAGAACACACAAGCAATGACTCTAGTGGGTCCATATGTGATTTGTGGAAAGAACACACATACAATGACACTGGTTGATCCATGTGTGGTTTGTGGAAAGAACACAAATGCAATGCCATAGGTTGATCCATGTGTGGTTGTGGAAATAACAAACATGCAATGACTCTAATGCATCCATATGTGGTTTGTGGAAAAGAACACACATGCAATGCTCACTGGTTGATCCATGTGTCGTTAGTGGAAATAACACACATGCAATGACTCTAATGGATCCATATGTGGTTTGTGGAAAAGAACACACATGCAATGCCCACTGGTTGATCCACGTGTGGTTAGTGGAAAGAACAGACATGCAATGACACTGGTGGATCCATGTGTGGTTTGTGAAAAGAACACACATGCAATGACACTGGTGGATCCATGTGTGGTTTGTGAAAAGAACATACATGCAATGACCACTGGTTGATCGATATGTGGTTTGTGGAAAGAACACACATGCAATGAACACTGGTGGATCCATAAGTGGTTTGTGGAAAGAACACACATGCAGTGAACACTGGTGGATCCATATGTGGTTTGTGGAAAGAACACACATGCAATGACTCTAATGGATCCATATGTGGTTTGTGGAAATGAACACACATGCAATGAATACTGGTGGATCCATAAGTGGTTTATGGAAAGAACAACCATGCAGTGAGCACTGGTTGATCCATATGTGGTTTCTGAAAAGAACACACATGCAATGAACACTGGTTGATCCATATGTGGTTTGTGGAAAGAACACACATGCAGTGAACACTGGCTGATCCATATGTGGTTTGTGAAAAGAACAACCATGCAATGACTCTAGTGCTAGTTTTAGTATAAGAACACACATGCAATGACTCTAGTGGGTCCATATGTGGTTTGTGAAAAGAACACACATGCAATGACTACTGGTTGATCCATATGTGGTTTGTGGAAGGGAACAATCATGCAATGAACAATGGTGGATCCATAAGTGGTTTGTGGAAAGAACACACATGCAGTGAACACTAGTGGATCCATATGTTGTTTGTGAAAAGAACATACATGCAATGACTCTAGTGCTGGTTTTATTATAAGAACACACAAGCAATGACTCTAGTGGGTCCATATGTGATTTGTGGAAATAACACAAATACGATGACACTTGTTGATCCATGTGTGGTTTGTGGAAAGAACACAAATGCAATGCCATTGGTTGATCCATGTGTGGTTGTGGAAATAACACACATGCATTGACTCTAATGGATCCATATGTGGTTTGTGGAAAAGAACACACATGCAATGAATCAAGTGCTGGTTTTAGTATAAGAACACACAAGCAATGACTCTTGTGGGTCCATATGTGATTTGTGGAAAGAACACACATGCAATGACACTAGTTGATCCATGTGTGGTTTGTGGAAAGAACACACATGCAATGCCATTGGTTGATCCATGTGTGGTTTGTGGAAATAACACACATGCAATGACTCTAATGGATCCATATGTGGTTTCTGGAAAAGAACACACATGCAATAACCACTGGTTGATCCATGTGTGGTTTGTGGAAAGAACACACATGCAATGACACTGGTGGATCCATGTGTGGTTTGTGAAAAGAACACACATGCAATGAGTCTAGTGCTGGTTTTAGTATAAGAACACAGATGCAATGACTTTAGTGGGTCCACATGTGGTTTGTGGAAAGAATACACATGCAATGACACTGGTTGATCCATGTGTGATTTGTGGAAAGAACACACATGCAATGACACTGGTGGATCCATGTGTGGTTTGTGAAAAGAGCACACATGCAATGACCACTGGTTGATCCATATGTGGTTTGTGGAAAGAACACACATGCAATGACCACTGGTTTATCCATGTGTGGTTTGTGGAAAGAACACACATGCAATGACATTGGTTGATCCATGTGTGGTTTGTGGAAATAACACACATGCAATGACTCTAATGGATCCATCTGTGGTTTGTGGAAAAGAACACACATGCAATCACCACTGGTTGATCCATGTGTGGTTTGTGCAAAGAACACACATGCAATGACACTGGTGGATCCATGTTTGGTTTGTGAAAAGAACACACATGCAATGAACCCTGGTTGATCCATATGTGGTTTGTGGAAAAGAACACACATGCAATGAACACTGGTGGATCCATAAGTGGTTTGTGGAAAGAACACACATGTAGTAAACACTGGTAGATCCATATGTTGTTTGTGAAAAGAACACACATGCAATGACTTTAGTCCTGGTTTTAGTATAAGAACACACAAGCAATGACTCTAGTGGGTCCATATGTCATTTCTGGAAAGAACACACATGCAATGACACTGGTTGATCCATGTGTGGTTTGTGGAAAGAACACACATGCAATGCCATTGGTTGATCCATGTGTAGTTAGTGGAAATAACACACATGCAATGACTCTAATGGATCCATATGTGGTTTGTGGAAAAGAACACACATGCAATGCCCACTGGTTGATCCACGTGTGGTTAGTGGAAAGAACACACATGCAAT
Source organism: Avena sativa (assembly GCA_916181665.1). NCBI lineage: Eukaryota > Viridiplantae > Streptophyta > Magnoliopsida > Poales > Poaceae > Avena > Avena sativa. Next base: position 429,077,575 of record OV702290.1, read on the forward strand.
GACACTGGTGGATCCATGTGTGGTTTCTGGAAAGAACACACATGTAATGACACTGGTGGATCCATGTGTGGTTTGTGAAAAGAACATACATGCAATGACCACTGGTTGATCGATATGTGGTTTGTGGAAAAAGAACACACATGCAATGAACACTGGTGGATCCATAAGTGGTTTGTGGAAAGAACACACATGCAGTGAACACTGGTGGATCCATATGTGGTTTGTGGAAAGAACACATATGCAATGACTCTAATGGATCCATATGTGGTTTGAGGAAATGAACACACATGCAATGAATACTGGTGGATCCATAAGTGGTTTGTGGAAAGAACAACCATGCAGTGAACACTGGTTGATCCATATGTGGTTTCTGAAAAGAACACACATGCAATGACCACTGGTTGATCCATATGTGGTTTGTGGAAAGAACACACATGCAGTGAACACTGGTTGATCCATATGTGGTTTGTAAAAAGAACAACCATGCAATGACTCTAGTGCTAGTTTTAGTATAAGAACACACATGCAATGACTCTAGTGGGTCCATATGTGGTTTGTGAAAAGAACACACATGCAATGACTTTTGGTTGATCCATATGTGGTTTGTGGAAAAGAACACACATGCAATGAACACTGGTGGATCCATAAGTGGTTTGTGGAAAGAACACACATGTAGTGAACACTAGTGCATCCATATGTTGTTTGTGATAAGAACAACACATGCAATGACTCTAGTGCTGGTTTTATTATAAGAACACACAAGCAATGACTCTAGTGGGTCCATATGTGATTTGTGGAAAGAACACACATACAATGACACTGGTTGATCCATGTGTGGTTTGTGGAAAGAACACAAATGCAATGCCATTGGTTGATCCATGTGTGGTTGTGGAAATAACACACATGCAATGACTCTAATGGATCCATATGTGGTTTGTGGAAAAGAACACACATGCAATGAATCTAGTCTGGTTTTAGTATAAGAACACACAAGCAATGACTCTAGTGGGTCCATATGTGATTTGTGGAAATAACACACATGCAATGACACTGGTTGATCCATGTGTGGTTTGTGGAAAGAACACACATGCAATGCCATTGGTTGATCCATGTGTGGTTTGTGGAAATAACACACATGCAATGACTCTAATGGATCCATATGTGGTTTCTGGAAAAGAACACACATGCAATAACCACTGGTTGATCCATGTGTGGTTAGTGGAAAGAACACACATGCAATGACACTGGTGGATCCATGTGTGGTTTGTGGAAAGAACACACATGTAATGACACTGGTGGATCCATGTGTGGTTTGTGAAAATAACATACATGAAATGACCACTTGTTGATCCATATGTGGTTTGTGGAAAAGAACACACATGCAATGAACACTGGTGGATCCATAAGTGGTTTGTGGAAAGAACACACATGCAGTGAACACTGGTGGATCCATATGTGGTTTGTGGAAAGAACACACATGCAATGACTCTGATGGATCCATATGTGGTTTGTGGAAATGAACACACATGCAATGAACACTGGTGGATCCATAAGTGGTTTGTGGAAAGAACAACAATGCAGTGAACACTGGTTGATCCATATGTGGTTTCTGAAAAGAACACACATGCAATGACCACTTGTTGATCCATATGTGGTTTGTGGAAAGAACACACATGAAGTGAACACTGGTTGATCCATATGTGGTTTGTGAAAAGTACAACCATGCAATGACTCTAGTGCTAGTTTTAGTATAAGAACACACATGCAATGACTCTAGTGGGTCCATATGTGGTTTGTGAAAGGAACACACATGCAATGACTACTGGTTGATCCATATGTGGAAAAGAACACACATGCAATGAACACTGGTGGATCCATAAGTGGTTTGTGGAAACAACACACATGCAATGACTCTAGTGGGTCCATATGTGGTTTGTGAAAAGAACACACATGCAATGACTACTGGTTGATCCATATGTGGTTTGTGGAAGGGAACAATCATGCAATGAACACTGGTGGATCCATAAGTGGTTTGTGGAAAGAACACACATGCAGTGAACACTAGTGGATCCATATGTTGTTTGTGAAAAGAACACACATGCAATGACTCTAGTGCTGGTTTTATTATAAGAACACACAAGCAATGACTCTAGTGGGTCCATATGTGATTTGTGGAAAGAACACACATACAATGACACTGGTTGATCCATGTGTGGTTTGTGGCAAGAACACAAATGCAATGACATTGGTTGATCCATGTGTGGTTGTGGAAATAACACACATGCAATGACTCTAATGCATCCATATGTGGTTTGTGGAAAAGAACACACATGCAATGAATCTAGTGCTGGTTTTAGTATAAGAACACACAAGCAATGACTCTTGTGGGTCCATATGTGATTTGTGGAAAGAACACACATGCAATGACACTGGTTGATCCATGTGTGGTTTGTGGAAAGAACACACATGCAATGCCATTGGTTGATCCATGTGTGGTTTGTGGAAATAACACACATGCAATGACTCTAATGGATCCATATGTGGTTTGTGGAAAAGAACACACATGCAATGACCACTGGTTGATCCATGTGTGGTTTGTGGAAAGAACACACATGCAATGACACTGGTGGATCCATGTGTGCTTTGTGAAAAGAACACACATGCAATGAGTCTAGTGATGGTTTTAGTATAAGAACACACATGCAATGACTCTAGTGGGTCCACATGTGGTTTGTGGAAAGAACACACATGCAATGACACTGATTGATCCATGTGTGATTTGTGGAAAGAACACACATGCAATGACACCGGTGGATCCATGTGTGGTTTGTGAAAAGAACACACATGCAATGACCACTGGTTGATCCATGTGTGGTTTGTGGAAAGAACACACATGCAATGACATTGGTTGATCCATGTGTGGTTTGTGGAAATAACACACATGCAATGACTCTAATGGATCGATATGTGGTTTGTGGAAAAGAACACACATGCAATCACCACTGGTTGATCCATGTGTGGTTTGTGGAAAGAACACACATGCAATGACACTGGTGGATCCATGTGTGGTTTGTGAAAAGAACACACATGCAATGAACACTGGTTGATCCATATGTGGTTTGTGGAAAAGAACACACATGCAATGAACACTGGTGGATCCATAAGTGGTGTGTGGAAAGAACACACATGCAGTCAACACTGGTGGATCCATATGTTGTTTGTGAAAAGAACACACATGCAATGACTCTAGTGCTGGTTCTGGTATAAGAACACACAAGCAATGACTCTAGGGGGTCCATATGTCATTTGTGGAAAGAACACACATGAAATGACACTTGTTGATCCATGTGTGGTTTGTGGAAAGAACACACATGCAATGCCATTGGTTGATCCATGTGTGGTTAGTGGAAATAACACACATGCAATGACTCTAATGGATCCATATGTGGTTTGTGGAAAAGAACACACATGCAATGCCCACTGGTTGATCCATGTGTGGTTTGTGGAAAGAACACACATGCAATGACACTGGTGGATCCATGTGTGGTTCGTGAAAACAACACACATGCAATGAGTCTAGTGCTGGTTTTAGTATAACAACACACATCCAATGACACTAGTGGGTCCACATGTGGTTTGTGAAAAGAACACACATGCAATGAACACTGGTTGATCCATATGTGGTTTGTGTAAAAGAACACACATGCAATGAACACTGGTGGATCCATATGTAGTTTGAGGAAAGAACACACATGCAATGACACTGGTGGATCCATGTGTGGTTTGTGAAAAGAACACACATGCAATGAGTCTAGTGCTGGTTTTAGTATAAGAACACACATGCAATGACTCTAGTGGGTCCACATGTGGTTTGTGAAAAAAAACACATGCAATGACCACTGGTTGATCCATATGTGGTTTGTGGAAAAGAACACACATGCAATAAACACTGGTAGATCCATAAGTGGTTTGTGGAAAGAACACACATGCAGTGAACACTGGTGGATCCATATGTTGTTTGTGGAAAGAACAAACATGCAATGACTCTAGTGCTGGTTTTAGTATAAGAACACACAAGCAATGACTCTAGTGGGTCCATATGTGATTTGTGAAAATAACACACATGCAATGCCACTGGTTGACCCATATGTGGTTTATGGAAAGAACACACATGCAATGCCATTGGTTAATCCATGTGTGGTTTGTGGAAAGAACACACATGCAATGACACTGGTGGATCCATATGTGGTTTGTGAAAAGAACACACATGCAATGACCACTGGTTGATCCATGTGTGGTTTGTGGAAAGAACACACATGCAATGACACTGGTGGATCCATGTGTGGTTTGTGAAAAGAACATACATGCAATGACCACTGGTCGATCCATATGTGGTTTGTGGAAAAGAACACACATGCAATGAACACTAGTGGATCCATAAGTGGTTTGTGGAAAGAAAACACATGAAGTGAACACTAGTGGATCCATATGTGGTTTGTGGAAAGAACACACATGCAATGACTCTAATGGATCCATCAGTGGTTTGTGGAAAGAACACACATGCAATGAACACTAGTGGATCCATATGTGGTTTCTGGAAAGAACACACATGCAATGACTCTAATGGATCCATATGTGGATTGTGGAAAAGAACACACATGCAATGAACACTGGTGGATCCATAAGTGGTTTGTCGAAAGAACACACATGTAGTGAACACTGGTGGATCCATATGTGGTTTGTGGAAAGAACACACATGCAATGACTCTAATGGATCTTGATACGTCCATTTTGCATCACTATTCTATGTCTTAATTCACTATTATTCATTGATATATTTCGTATTGAGAGGTGATACTTATGTTATTTCATCTGTTTTTGCATGGTTGATGACTTTTGGAGAATGGACCGCTGCAAGCAGGATTCTGATGGAAAAGGTGTTGTTTGGAGGGAAAATTCAGGAAGATTAGAAAATTCGGGAAAATATACGGAAAATCCTATTTTTCAGGAAGACGAAGGAAGCCAGAATGGGGAGCTATAGATGGGCCATAGGGGGCCCACACCACCCCTTGGTGCGGGCAGCCCTAGGTTGCGCCAGTAGGTGGTGTGGCCGCCCTGGCCTACTCCAGGCACTCCCCTCTGGCGTATATCATCCTCCCGAAACCCTAAGACTCGAGGAGCGACCATAGAAAGATCCCGCCGCCTCTGCGGGGCAGAAAACACAGAGAGAGAAAGATCTCTCCGGCAGATAGATTTCTGCCGGGGGAATTCCTTCCCGGAGAGGGGAGATCGCTGCCATCAACACCACCATCAAGCTAGACTTCATCGGGATCATCATCATCATCATCACCACCATCATCACCATCAGCACCCTCATCACCATCTCCATATTGCTGTAACAATTGCGTTGAATCTTGCATAGTTCATAGGGGAAACTTTCTCGGTGTTGATTACTCTTTGTAGTTGATGCTATTGAGTGAACCATTGGATTAATATTTATGTTCAGATTGTTATACATCATTATTCCATCTCTGATCATGATCCATATGATGTCTTGTGAGTAGTTCGTTTTGTTCTTGAGGACATGGGAGAAGTCATGTTGTTAGTAGTGAAGTTGTGTTGAGAAAGATTCAATAGTTTGATATTTAAGTTGTGGTGTACTTCTTCTAGTGGTGTCATGTGAACATCGACTACATGACACTTCACCTATATTGGCCTAGGGGAATGCATTGTGTATTTGGCTACTAATCGTAGGGGTTGTCGGAGTGACAGAAACCTGAACCCCCGTTAGGAAACCATTGCACAAGGGACGTAAGGGTCTTAGAGTTTAAAGCCGTGGTTAGGTTTCTACCTTAATTACTTTATTGTACTTACGGATGTTTGCAAGGGGTATAATCACAAGTTTGTATTATTCCTAGGAAGGTCGGTACATTAGCACAGGTTCACCCACACAACACTTAGCAAGCTAAAGAAGATTAATCAACTATATGAAGCGAAAGCACTTGACATTCTTCCCATGTGTCCTCGAGAACGTTTGGTCATCTTAAGTAATACAACCGGCTTGTGCTTTGCTGCATAAAGGATTGGGCCACTTGCTGCATTTATTCCTACTATCTTTTGTTTACTCGTACTTTGTTTATTTGATTTATCAAAAACCCCTAAAAATCCATTTGCTAAGTATTTGCAGAGATTCCTGATCCATACCAATATCCAGCACCTTCTGCTCCTCATTAGGTTCGACACTCTTACTTATCGAAAATACTGCGATACACCCCCTATACTTGTGGGTCATCAAGACTATTTTCTGGCGCCGTTGTCGGGGAGTGAAGAGCTATTGGAGAGTGGAACTGGTAAAGGAAACTTCTACTGTGACTATTGTTTACTTCTGCTAGTTGCTTTATTTTCGTTATGGATAATTCACTGAGTTTCTTATTTGGTAATGCTACTACCACTGCTAAGGTAGTAGATAATCCACCACCTGCCGAGAATGATGCTTTCAAAATACCTACAAGAATTATTGATCGTGTTATGGATAACTACTATGTTGGGGATGGAACTGTCCATCCCGGTGATCATTTACTCTTTATACACGAATTATGCGGGCTGTTCAAGTGTGTAGGTATTACTACAGATCAAGTTAAGAAGAATTTATTCTCATTATCACTAAAAGGAAGGGCTGAGGAATGGTATAAGCTGCTGAAGAATGGTCAAGCTCTGGAATGGGAGGAAATAGTACCTCTCTTTTATTCAAAGTTTTATCCTCCTAGTGAGATTCATAAAGATCGGAATCAAATATACAACTTTTGGACTCTTGATGGAGAGAGTACAGCTCAAGCTTGGGGGAGATTGAAGTTACTAATTCTCAAATGTCCCATTCATGATCTCCCCAACAATATTATTATTAATAAGTTTTATGCAAGGCTTCCTCTTCATGATAAGGATTTATTGGATGCTTCTTGTGCTGGATCATTCACTCGCATGGAAGAAGAAGCTAAATGGGATCTTCTGGACCGTATTCAAGACAATGCTGAAGCTTGGGAGAATGACAAAGGTAGAAAGTCAGGTATAAATTATGATTATGAATGCATTGAATCTTTTATGGGAACTGGTGACTTTCAAAATATTAAAAATGCTTATGGTCTAGACTCTCAAGCTATTGCTTGTTATTTTAAGGCTTTTGCTTCCTATATTGAAGTGCCTAAAAAGAAGTGGAATAAGTATCATGAACCTTATAAAGATATTGCTAAGAGTGTTCCTGCAAGAAATACTGAAGCTTATACTACTAATCATGTCTTACCTAAACCTTACATTGAGAAAATGCCTTTCCCGGTTAAGATAAAGGAACATTCTATGATAGCTAGTATGGTTAATGAAAGTACAAATAAAGTTGTTGATCCTGATAAACAAATGGTTGATGAACCTATTATAGCAAATGTGAAAGACTTTGTTACTAAATATGAAAAAGAGGGACACACTATCCTTCGTAAGGATACCTCTAATATTGTTTCACATAGTAGTGTTATGAGAGCTAGTATTCATGTGTTTTCTGTTAGAATAAGTGATCATTGCTATGATGGTCCTTGTGATAGTTATATTGTTAAGTTTATGCATTATACTGAAAGTTATTATGAGAGAGGGAAAAGTGTTCTTATGTATCTCAATAATATGAAGTTTCCTCGTTTTATGCTGAAAGTTTTTGTGTTGCACTTCTTTTGCCTTCTTATGCAAGTAGCCTCTGGTTTCAACAACTTGTTTGTTTACAAAACTCCCTTGCATAGGAAGTGGGTTAGACTTAAATGTTGTGTGCTTTTGCTTCTTAATGCTCTCTTTCACTTCAATTCATATTCCTGAGTGAGCATCTTCAAAATTATCATGCCCATCTTAATGGCTATAAAGAAAGAGCTTTATGGGAGACAATCCAATTTGTTTTTGCTTTCAGTTTGTTTTTGTTTCTTTGAGTCTTGGAAGTTATTACTTCGGTAATAACCTCTCCTTATCCTTTTTGTTTGGTTTTTGTGTCAAGATCAATCTCTAATGAGAGAGAAGTAATATTTGGGGAAGTTGCTGTCCCGAAACAAATTTTTTGTACTTCACCGTAAAAATTCGTGAGAGATCTCTGTATGTCGGATTGAGCTGTAATATTTTGTGCTTCTGCCCCAGGTTGTTATTTAACTTTCGTTAGTTTTACACTTTTTGATTTGAGCAACAGAAGATTTTTGAAAAAATTGATCTTTACCTGCTGGTCTGTTTTGACAGATTTTGCCACTCATGCATCTGCTTCTTTATTCGATTTCCTTTTTGAATTCTTTTTGGGTTTTCGGAAGGAGTTTCTACAGTAACTTTTGTTTTGATGATTTTCAGTTGAAGTTGGACTCAAAAGGTTTTATCACTTCACTTATACTAATGTTGCTAATGAGAACTGTGTGGAGTTTTGTGTGAAAGAAATTTCTAGGAACTGGAGATAATGGTGTAATAAGGAAGAGAAGGGTTTTATGACTCAAGTAGTAAGTGTATGAAGATGAAGATATTGATGATATTCAAGTGATGAATCCATAAGAATCTACTAAATACCAAATTCGGAGACCTGCAGAGTCCGTTTCTAAATAGGTAACAGTTCTGGTAAGAAAAGTTCCGCGAAAATACTATCCAACTATACTTTTGCAGTTTTCAGTCAATAAGGGAAGTTGTGAAGCGAAAAAGGGGCGGAAACGGAGCCAAGGTGGCTCACACCACCCTGTGGCGCGGGCCCTCCCCTGTCCGCGCCACCAGGTGGTGAGTCCACCCCGAACTCCGCCTCCGACTCGTTTTCACCCAGTACCTTCCTCTTGTTATGAAACTTCGTAATATATAACCCCCCGGATCTTCCGAGGTTCATATATCGTGTTTTCGTCGTGTTTTTGTTTTGATCTGTTTCTGCCAGGACATACTCTTTGAAAGTTTAGAAGCACCATGGTGTCCGCCAAGGATAAAGGGAAGGAGCCTATGGAGGAAGACCTCCAAGACCCCGGGAAGGAGAAGGAGATCAAGAGCGAAGGTGAAGAGGAGCAAGGCCAACATCTACACACCGGCACTACCATTGGAAGCATTGGAGTGGTGACAAAACCTGCCAGAGTTAGAAGGACTGCATGGATGCAGACTGGGGGGAAAGCTCCTCGTCACAGTTTGGCTCCACGGTCACTTCCTCCACACACCAAGAATCCTTTCCATACCCTTATCCATGAGCATCAATACCAGAATATGCCCAAGGGGAAATTACCCTCCAATTGGGATTTGCCTCGTTCTATCCATGCAGGAAAAGAATACTTCAAGGAGGAAGAGTGGGGAAAGAATAGCAAGGGTTGGAATTCTCAGTCCGACATGATCATGAGCCGCATTGAGAAAAACTCACAGCTGATTCGTAATCTCACCTTCGAGATTGTGGACTTGGGGAAACTGATCAGAGAGCTCATCGAGAGGATACCACCACCACCAAAGGAGTAATTCGTCATCAGGTTTGGCATCCCCTTGGTTTGTTCCAAGCTTGGGGGAGTGCCACGGTATCACATCACTATCTTCTATCTTTTTACCTTTTTAGTAGAGTCATATCATGAATAGAGGAGTTATTATGTAGTATGGTTTGCATTATGGAAGTGTCCCCTCTCTCGTTAGATATGTATCCCTTGGTGTGAGTTGCTGTTATGGAGTATTAATGAGAAGTTCTATCATTCACTCTTTTGCATAGCTTATATTAGTTTTCAATTCGTGGTTATATGATTGATCTTGTTGTTAGTATTGGTATCACTTTGGGATCATTGAGTTAATTTAGTTGGTTTTGGCAAACCTGGATCGGTCAGTAGCAACACTATTTTTGAGAGTTGAATGAAAAAGATAAAAGTACTCTAAAGAAAAATAATTTCATCATCTTTCTTTCTTGATTTGCTCATAAGTCTAGTATTCTCCAGTTAAGATCTTTTGTGCTTCCAAGGAAGATTGCATGTTTGTCTTTATTGCTTGTATGTTTGTTTGTTTCCTTCAACTCTTATACTTGCTACCCAGCCTTGCTAGCCAAAAACCTGTATTGAGAGGGAATTCTTCTCGTGCGTCCACTCCTTTAAACCAAAACCTTTGCCATTTGTGTCCACCATACCTACCTAGTAGCATTATTGCTATTCCAAGTAAATTCTTGTTTTGTCTACCTCCCAAATTAAACTTGTTATGTGAAAATTAGTGATTAAAGCTCTCACGAACTTGATGGCACACTTTACTTTCTTGCACTTAATAAACTTGAACCATCGTGCTCACCTATGTTGTGTATATGCTTGCGCTTTGTAAGTTGTGAATTAGCAGAACCATGCTATCATGGGGAACGCTTTCAACATTGCACTAGTACTTTGTAACTAGTTGATATCATGTTCTTTTGTCTATGGATGTCGTAGGTGTGAAATGAAAGGGGAGCTTGTAAGTCCATGGAGTTATGCATGTGTGTTAGAGAAACGCCTGGTCCGCTGGTCTAATCCATGCTGACATGGTGGAAACCTGCAGCATAACCATAACGAGCATCTATGAAGCATTCTTCTTATAAAAAAAGAGAAAAGAAAAAAGATATTACGAAAAGAGGAAAGAGAGAAAAAAAGCACCATATTCCCATGGTAAATAAGAAGATTGCTGAGATGTTTGTTGTCTGCTTGCCTTGTCATTTTGATATGGGGATTCTTCCGTATCATCGGGTAAGGGGTACCCTGTTGGCGGTTCTCTATGATACACATATGCTTACGATGACAAGAACTTATTGGTGACTAAACTTGAGTAGCATGAGGAGTGGCCCTCGTAATTCAAGGGACATGAGATTCTCAATTTACAACTTGTCAATGCATATCCTCATATTTGATCACTTTAACCTTAATCACCTAAAGATGCCTATGATAGGGGCAATGAGAGCTGAAAGCTAGTAAGTATCATAATTTTTGGGAGCTCTTTATGAAACTTGTAGTCCCTGCTTCCCTCTGCGAAGGGCTTTTCTTTTACTTTGTATTTGAGTCAATAAACCTATTCCTTTCTATCTCAGCAAGTATTTTGAGTTGTTGTGTTTCATTCATTCATATGATGATTTATTCATTCATGTTTCTTATGTTCCTTGTTTTGCACATTGCTCTTATCTTGATGTTTACTACTTTGAAAGCTATCATTGAAAATCAGTTATTTGTGAACTCCAGCAAATTATCAACTATTCTTCGACCAAGATCTAAGTTTGCCATTACCAATTATGATTTACTTCATGTATCTTTATTGTGTTTCCTTTACTCATTACAAGTTGAGTTATATAATAGTGAGTTGTCTTCTATTATGATCTATGTATTTGATGAGTGTGATGCTTCTTGTCCGTCTTCTATTATCGACTCTTCACTCCATAAACCTGAGGCCATGTTTATTGAGCTCAGTTTCACTTGGGGACAAGCGAAGTCTAAGCTTGGGGGGAGTTGATACGTCCATTTTGCATCACTATTCTATGTCTTAATTCACTATTATTCATTGATATATTTCGTATTGAGAGGTGATACTTATGTTATTTCATTTGTTTTTGCATGGTTGATGACTTTTGGAGCATGGACCGCTGCAGTTAGGATTCTGATGGAAAAGGTGCTGTTTGGAGGCAAAATTCGCGAAGATCAGAAAATCCGGGAAAATATACGGAAAATCCTATTTTTCCACAAGACGAAGGAAGCCAAAAGGGGGCTGGAGATGGGCCACAGGGGGCCCACACCACCCCCTAGCGCGGGCAACCCTAGGCCACGCCAGCAGGTGGTGTGGCCGCCCTGGCCCACTCCAGGCACTCCCCTCTGGCGTATATCATCCTCCCGAAACCCTAAGACTCGAGGAGCGACCATAGAAAGATTCCGCCACCTTTGCGGGGCGGAAAACACCAAGAGAGAAAGATCTCTCCGATAGACAGATTTCTGCCGGGGGAATTCCTTCCCGGAGAGGGGAGATCGTCACCATCAACACCACCATCAAGCTGGACTTCATCGAGATCATCATCATCATCACCACCACCATCATCACCATCAGCACCCTCATCACCATCTCCATATTGATGTAACAATTGCGTTGAATCTTGCATAGTTCATAGGGGAAACTTTCTCGGTGTTGATTACTCTTTGTAGTTGATGCTATTGAGTGAACCATTGGATTATTGTTTATGTTCAGATTGTTCTACATCATTATTACATCTTTGATCATGATCCATATGATGTCTTGTGAGTAGTTTGTTTTGTTCTTGAGGACATGGGAGAAGTCATGTTGTTAGTAGTGGAGTTGTGTTGAGAAAGATTCAATAGTTTGATATTTAAGTTGTGGTGTACTTCTTCTAGTGGTGTCATGTGAACATCGACTACATGACACTTCACCTATATGGGCCTAGGGGAATGCATTGTGTATTTGGCTACTAATCGTAGGGGTTGCCGGAGTGACAGAAACCTAAACCCCCGTTAGGAAACCATTGCACAAGGGAAGTAAGGGTCTTAGAGTTTAAAGTTGTGGTTAGGTTTCTACCTTAATTACTTTCTTGTACTTACGGATGTTTGCAAGGGGTATAATCACAAGTTTGTATTAGTCCTAGGAAGGTCGGTACATTAGCACAGGTTCACCCACACAACACTTAGCAAGCTAAAGAAGATTAATCAACTATATGAAGCAAAAGCACTTGACGGTCTTCCCCTGTGTCCTCGAGAACGTTTGGTCATCTTAAGTAATACAACCGGCTTGTCCTTTGCTGCATAAAGGATTGGGCCACTTGCTGCATTTATTCCTACTGTCTTTTTTTTACTCGTACTTTGTTTACCTACTTTATCAAAAACCCCTAAAAATCCGTTTGCTAAGTATTTGTAGAGAATTCCTGATCCATACCAATAGCCAGCACCTTCTGCTCCTCGTTGGGTTCGACACTCTTACTTATCGAAAATACTGCGATACACTCCGTATACTTGTGGGTCATCAGATCCATATGTGGTTTCTGGAAAAAACAGACATGAAATGAACACCGTGGATCCATAAGTGGTTTGTGGATAGAACACACATGCAATGAACACTGGTTGATCCATATGTGGTTTGTCAAAAGAACACACATGCAATGACCACTGGTTGATCCATATGTAGTTTGTGGAAAGAACACACATGCAGTGAACACTGGTTGGTCCATATGTGGTTTGTGGAAAGAACAAACATGCAATGACACTGTTTGATCCATGTGTGGTTTGTGGAAATACCACACATGCAATGACTCTAGTGCTAGTTTTAGTATCAGAACACACATACAATGACTCTAATGGGTCCATATGTGGTTTGTGAAAAGATCACACCTGCAATGACCACTGGTTGATCCATATGTGGTTTGTTGAAAAGAACACACATGCAATGAACACTGGTGGATCCATAAGTGGTTTGTGGAAAGAACACACATGCAGTGAACACTGGTTGATCCATATGTGGTTTGTGAAAAGAACACACATGCAATGAATCTAGTGCTAGTTTTAGTATAAGATCACACATGCAATGACTCAAGTGGGTCCATATGTGGTTTGTGCAAAGAACACACATGCAATGACCACTGGTTGATCCATATGTGGTTTGTGGAAAAGAACACACATGCAATGAACACTGGTGGATCCATAAGTGGTTTGTGGAAATAACACACATGCAGTGAACACTGGTGGATCCATATGTTGTTTGTGAAAAGAACACACATGCAATGTTTCTAGTGCTGGTTTTAGTATAAGAACACACAAGCAATGACTCTAGTGGGTCCATATGTGATTTGTGGAAAGAACACACATGCAATGACACTAGTTGATCCATGTGTGGTTTGTGGAAAGAACTCACATGAAATTCCATTGGTTGATCCATGTGTGGTTTGTGGAAATAACACACATGCAATGACTCTAATGGATCCATATGTGGTTTGTGGAAAAGAACACACATGTAATGACTCTAGTGCTGCTTTTAGTATAAGAACACACTAGCAATGACTCTAGTGGGTCCATATGTGATTTGTGGAAAGAACACACATGCAATGACACTGGTTGATCCATGTGTGGTTTGTGGAAAGAACTCACACGCAATGCCATTGGTTGATCCATGTGTGGTTTGTGGAAATAACACACATGCAATGACTCTAATGGATCCACATGTGGTTTGTGGAAAAGAACACACATGCAATGAACACTGGTGGATGCATAATTGGTTTGTCGAAAGAACACACATGTAGTGAACACTAGTTGATCAATATGTGGTTTGTGAAAAGAACACACATGCAATGACCACTGGTTGATCCATATGTGGTTTGTGGAAAGAACACACATGCACTGAACACTGGTTGATCCATATGTGGTTTGTGGAAATAATACACATGCAATGACCACTCATTGATCCATGTGTGGTTTGTGGAAAGAACACACATGCAATGACCATTTCTTGATCCATGTGTGGTTTGTGGAAAGAACAGACATGCAATGACACTGGTGGATCCATGTGTGGTTTGTGAAAAGAACACACATGCAATGACCACTTGTTGATCCATATGTGGTTTGTGGAAAAGAACGCACATGCAATGAACACTGGTGGATCTACAAGTGGTTTGTGGAAAGAACACACATGTAGTGAACACTGGTGGATCTATATGTGGTTTGTGGAAAGAACAAACAGGCAATGACTCTAATGGATCCATATGTGGTTTGTGGAAAAGAATACACATGCAATGAACACTGGTGGATCCATAAGTGGTTTGTGGAAAGAACACACATGCAGTGAACACTGGTTGATCCATATGTGGTTTGTGAAAAGAACACACATGCAATGACCACTAGTTGATGCTTATGTGGTTTGTGGAAAGAACACACATGCAGTCAACAGTTGTTGATCCATATGTGGTTTGTGGAAAGAACACACATGCAATGACACTGGTTGATCCATGTGTGGTTTGTGGAAAGAACACACATGCAATGACTCTAGTGCTAGTTTTAGTATAAGAACACACATGCAATGACTCTAGTGGGTCCATATGTGGTTTGTCAAAAGAACACACATGCAATGACCACTGGTTGATCCATATGTGGTTTGTGGAAAAGCACGCAGATGCAATGAACACAGGTGGATCCATAAGTGGTTTGTGGAAAGAACACACATGTAGTGAACACTGTTGATCCATATGTGGTTTCTGAAAAGAACACAGATGCAATGACCACTGGTTGATCCATATGTGGTTTGTGGAAAGAACACACATGCAGATAATACTGGTTGATCCATGTGTGGTTGTGGAAAGAACACACATGAAATGACCACTAGTTGATCCATATGTGGTTTGTGGAAAAGAACACAAATGTAATGAACACTGGTGGATCCATAAGTGGTTTGTGGAAAGAACACACATGTAGTGAACACTGGTGGATCCATATGTGGTTTGTGGAAAGAACACACATGCAATGACCACTGGTTGATCCATATGTGGTTTGTTGAAAATAACACACATGCAATGAACACTGGTGGATCCATAAGTTGTTTGTGGAAAGAACACACATGCAGTGAACTCTAGTGGATCCATATGTGGTTTGTGGAAGGAACACACATGCAATTACTCTAATGGATCCATATGTGGTTTGTGGAAATGAACACACATGCAATGAACACTGGTGGATCCATGTGTGGTTTGTGAAAAGAACACACATGCAATGACCAGTGGTTGATCCATATGTGGTTTGTGGAAAATAACACACATGCAATGAACACTGGTGGATCCATATGTGGTATGTGGAAAGAACTCACATGCAGTGAACACTGGTGGATCCATATGTGGTTTGTGGAAAGAACACATAGGTAATGACTCTAATGGATCCATATGTGGTTTATGGAAAAGAATACACATGCGATGAACAATGGTGGATCCATAAGTGGTTTGTGGAAAGAACACACATGCAGTGAACACTGGTTGATCCATATGTGGTTTATGAAAAGAACACACATGCAATGACCACTGGTTGATCCATATGTGGTTTGTGGAAAGAACACACATGCAGTGAACACTTGTTGATCCATATGTGGTTTGTGGAAAGAACACACATGCAATGACACTGGTTGATCCATGTGTGGTTTGTGCAAAGAACACACATGCAATGACCACTAGTTTATCCATATGTGGTTTGTGGAAAAGAACACACATGCAATGAACACTGGTGGATCCATAAGTGGTTTGTGGAAAGAACACACATGCAGTGAACACTGGTTGATCCATATGTGGTTTGTGAAAAGAACACACATGCAATGAATCTAGTGCTAGTTTTAGTATAAGATCACACATGCAATGACTCAAGTGGGTCCATATGTGGTTTGTGAAAAGAACACACATGCAATGACCACTGGTTGATCCATATGTGGTTTGTGGAAAAGAACACACATGCAATGAACACTGGTGGATCCATAAGTGGTTTGTGGAAATAACACACATGCAGTGAACACTGGTGGATCCATATGTTGTTTGTGAAAAGAACACACATGCAATGTTTCTAGTGCTGGTTTTAGTATAAGAACACACAAGCAATGACTCTAGTGGGTCCATATGTGATTTGTGGAAAGAACACACATGCAATGACACTAGTTGATCCATGTGTGGTTTGTGGAAAGAACTCACATGCAATTCCATTGGTTGATCCATGTGTGGTTTGTGGAAATAACACACATGCAATGACTCTAATGGATCCATATGTGGTTTGTGGAAAAGAACACACATGTAATGACTCTAGTGCTGCTTTTAGTATAAGAACACACTAGCAATGACTCTAGTGGGTCCATATGTGATTTGTGGAAAGAACACACATGCAATGACACTGGTTGATCCATGTGTGGTTTGTGGAAAGAACTCACACGCAATGCCATTGGTTGATCCATGTGTGGTTTGTGGAAATAACACACATGCAATGACTCTAATGGATCCACATGTGGTTTGTGGAAAAGAACACACATGCAATGAACACTGGTGGATGCATAATTGGTTTGTCGAAAGAACACACATGTAGTGAACACTAGTTGATCAATATGTGGTTTGTGAAAAGAACACACATGCAATGACCACTGGTTGATCCATATGTGGTTTGTGGAAAGAACACACATGCAGTGAACACTGGTTGATCCATATGTGGTTTGTGGAAATAATACACATGCAATGACCACTCATTGATCCATGTGTGGTTTGTGGAAAGAACACACATGCAATGACCATTTCTTGATCCATGTGTGGTTTGTGGAAAGAACAGACATGCAATGACACTGGTGGATCCATGTGTGGTTTGTGAAAAGAACACACATGCAATGACCACTTGTTGATCCATATGTGGTTTGTGGAAAAGAACGCACATGCAATGAACACTGGTGGATCTACAAGTGGTTTGTGGAAAGAACACACATGTAGTGAACACTGGTGGATCTATATGTGGTTTGTGGAAAGAACAAACAGGCAATGACTCTAATGGATCCATATGTGGTTTGTGGAAAAGAATACACATGCAATGAACACTGGTGGATCCATAAGTGGTTTGTGGAAAGAACACACATGCAGTGAACACTGGTTGATCCATATGTGGTTTATGAAAAGAACACACATGCAATGACCACTAGTTGATGCTTATGTGGTTTGTGGAAAGAACACACATGCAGTCAACAGTTGTTGATCCATATGTGGTTTGTGGAAAGAACACACATGCAATGACACTGGTTGATCCATGTGTGGTTTGTGGAAAGAACACACATGCAATGACTCTAGTGCTAGTTTTAGTATAAGAACACACATGCAATGACTCTAGTGGGTCCATATGTGGTTTGTCAAAAGAACACACATGCAATGACCACTGGTTGATCCATATGTGGTTTGTGGAAAAGCACGCAGATGCAATGAACACAGGTGGATCCATAAGTGGTTTGTGGAAAGAACACACATGTAGTGAACACTGTTGATCCATATGTGGTTTCTGAAAAGAACACAGATGCAATGACCACTGGTTGATCCATATGTGGTTTGTGGAAAGAACACACATGCAGATAATACTGGTTGATCCATGTGTGGTTGTGGAAAGAACACACATGAAATGACCACTAGTTGATCCATATGTGGTTTGTGGAAAAGAACACAAATGTAATGAACACTGGTGGATCCATAAGTGGTTTGTGGAAAGAACACACATGTAGTGAACACTGGTGGATCCATATGTGGTTTGTGGAAAGAACACACATGCAATGACCACTGGTTGATCCATATGTGGTTTGTTAAAAATAACACACATGCAATGAACACTGGTGGATCCATAAGTTGTTTGTGGAAAGAACACACATGCAGTGAACTCTAGTGGATCCATATGTGGTTTGTGGAAGGAACACACATGCAATTACTCTAATGGATCCATATGTGGTTTATGGAAATGAACACACATGCAATGAACACTGGTGGATCCATGTGTGGTTTGTGAAAAGAACACACATGCAATGACCAGTGGTTGATCCATATGTGGTTTGTGGAAAATAACACACATGCAATGAACACTGGTGGATCCATATGTGGTATGTGGAAAGAACTCACATGCAGTGAACACTGGTGGATCCATATGTGGTTTGTGGAAAGAACACATAGGCAATGACTCTAATGGATCCATATGTGGTTTATGGAAAAGAATACACATGCGATGAACAATGGTGGATCCATAAGTGGTTTGTGGAAAGAACACACATGCAGTGAACACTGGTTGATCCATATGTGGTTTATGAAAAGAACACACATGCAATGACCACTGGTTGATCCATATGTGGTTTGTGGAAAGAACACACATGCAGTGAACACTTGTTGATCCATATGTGGTTTGTGGAAAGAACACACATGCAATGACACTGGTTGATCCATGTGTGGTTTGTGCAAAGAACACACATGCAATGACCACTAGTTTATCCATATGTGGTTTGTGGAAAAGAACACACATGCAATGAACACTAGTGGATCCATAAGTGGTTTGTGGAAAGAACACACATGCAGTGAACACTGGTTAATCCATATGTGGTTTGTGAAAAGAACACACATGCAATGACTCTAGTGCTAGTTTTAGTATAAGAACACACATGCAATGACTCCAATGGGTCCATATGTGGTTTGTGAAAAGAACACACATGCAATGACCACTGGTGGTTCCATATGTGGTTTGTGGAAAATCACACACATGCAATGAACACTGGTTGATCCATGTGTGGTTGTGGAAAGAACACACATGCAATGACTCTAATGGATCCATATGTGGTTTGTGGAAAAGAACACACACGCAATGAACACTGGTGGATCCATAAGTGGTTTGTGGAAAGAACACACATGCAGTGAACACTGATTGATCCATATGTGGTTTGTGAAAAGAACACACATGCAATGACCACTGGTTGATCCATATGTGGTTTGTTGAAAATAAAACACATGCAATGAACACTGGTGGATCCATAAGTGGTTTGTGGAAAGAACACACATGCAGTGAACACTAGTGGATCCATATGTGGTTTGTGGAAAGAACACACATGAAGTGAACACTAGTGGATCCATATGTGGTTTGTGGAAATGTATGATCCCTGCTTATTAAAGGAAAGGATCCCTGTGATTGCAATGCTAGTCCCTGGATCAATGCTAGCATCCATAGTTTAAGATGAAGTACACAGATACAAAGGTCGCTTATTACATCCATTCCAGAGATAAAACATAGTCTTTTACAACTCAGGGCCAAAGGCCTAATACAAGAGTTTATGGAATAAGTAAATAAACATAAGTCTTCATCTTCATGTGCCATAGGCAAACATGTCGAGTGTAGACTCATGACTCCTATTCATTATTGGAGTAACCTGCAACATTACAAGTTACAGCCACAGAGGGTCAATACTTTGGAATAGTATTGGCAAGTGATACCTTAGCTTATTTAAAGTGGACTATAATACTATATGCATTTGGCTAGGTGGAACTTAGGCTTGCATTGCTCAAAATATATTTTTCCTTAACATTTGAAAACGCTAAATTTTTGCTTGACAAAATCTTTCCCAAGGAATCTACCAATCAAAGACTGAAGATCCTTTCCAAGGCATCTACCAATCAAAGACTGAAGATCCTTTAACCCTTGTTCACCCATAGGATTTTAACTTATAAATTGGGATGAGGAGATTCTTGATAGCTTCCATGTCTTGATGCTCAAATTGTCCTTTTCTAGGGACATGGCTAAGTACTTAGGTTTTACACTCTGCAGAGGTGGTGCACTTTCCCCACAGGACTTGGTTTCCCAAGACAAGATCTTTCAGAAGCCTTTCCTTAGTCAAATGGACGCATTCCAACCTATCATTCCCTCTACCACCAACTATCCAAGAGACTAAGTTCTAGCAACCTATATGATCATGGCAGAGCCCATATTGCCAAGTGGTTGCACTTGAAGCTTCTCAACATTTGACATCTCAAATCTCTTTGTTCCTGGGTGGCCATCCACAAGTGAGATACACAAGCCAAGTCCATGGCCTTGTGAACCACTCAACACAAACCATTCCTTCCATTCCACCCAGGTGATTCATTCACTTAGTTGTTTTATTAAACAAAACATAAGTCCACAGACTTAGAAATTTTTCCATAGCATGAATATATATTCCACCCTTGTTTTCTATTAGCTAAGCTAAGCATGAAAGTAGTAGGAATCTTAACTTAGGAAATTTCTTCTAAGGCTTCATCTACTAGGTTTTCCCATAGCAAGGTCTATACTTAGCAAAATAAAATCCATGCAAGATTTACTTAGCAAAAACACTAATGCATAGTGAAAGTAATGGGACAAAAGATATGAAGCATCACTTGCCTTGGTAATGGGGAGAGTAGCACTCTTCACAGTCACAATCACTAGCAAAATCTACACACAAAATTGTAGCACACATTTACACACAATTCATATACAATCGAAAATAATGTGAATGCATGCATGCATGAATTTACTGAGTGGGCATTTTGAAAACTTTTCCAAGCAAGTGCATGAATACAGAAACTTAACAAGACACCAAAATTGCCAAAACACACTTATTTAACCCTAAAACAAATTACTAAACTAAATCCATACTCAAAATAGCCTTAAACAAGTTTCTACAAATAAAGTCATTCTAATGGTTACTATTTGTTAAACACATTGTATATTCAGAAAGGTCTTGATTCACTGAATCCAACGGTATAAAGTTTGCAAAATTCCAACGTGGAAATCTAAAGTTATGGCAGTTTGAATTTGGATCAAAATCTGATTTTTAAATCTGTCTTTAGATCTAACCCTAGCCACGCGTCGCGTTGTGATTGGCGCGTACCGATTCGCACTGGATCGAGCTCTGCAGCCGCAGGATCTAAACAGATCGTACGCTCCAGATCGCGTACCGCTTCGCAGTTAAATGAATCTATCCTAGCGCTCGGATCTGGATCTAACGGCTCGCGAGCAAGCGACCATGTCCTGGCGGCGCGTGGCGTCAGCGAGCGGCGGAGCGCTCGGTCTACGGCGGAGCTTGCGTTCCAGGTCATCCGCGAGAGGGAGAAGGGTCATACCAGGCTCGTGAGAAGCTGCTGAAGCTCAAGGTAGCGTCGGTTTGCGAAGGGGCGCTCGGATGTGGCTGAGAGATCTCGTCGGAGTTGTGCACGGCGTCGGGTGGTCGTTGTCAGAGTCGTTGCCGAGGGTCCGCGTTGCCCTAACACGAGCCAGAGGGTTTAGGTGATGCGTAAGAATGTTGCGAACAAACTCGTGTGAGTCAGAAGTGAAGGGGCGCACGGGACTTACGGAATTTGGTCGCCGGAGTCGAGGTGGTCGTCGGTGCTTGCGGTGTCGAGCGGAAACGGCGACCTGGGGCAGTACAGGATGAACTAGTGGGGTCAGGAGGTGCGCAAAGACTCACTGAATCAGATAGCAAGAGTGAGAGGCAGAGGGGAACACGAGGCTCACCGAAATTGATCGTCGGAGTGGGCTCTGTCTGCGGCGGTGTGGGGTTGATTGAGGGCAGCCTGGTGGCGGAGTGAGCGAGGTGTTTGGGGGGAAATGCTCGCGAGGCAGAGAGGATCTTATAGCCAGAGGCTCGACAGGAAACGCTCGCAGATTAATGCCCAATTACGCCGCGCCATTACCGGCCATGACTGCAGCGGCGACGTGGTCGCGAGCGCGGTTTGGCGAAGACGGGGTTGACGTGGGCGGGGCCCGCTGGTCAGCGTAATAAGCAAAGGGGGTGTGGGGTAGGTCTGTCAGCGGCTGAGTGCGTGCGCTCGTGCGTGAGAGAAGAAAAGGAAAACTCCCCGGGTGGGCTTGTTGGGCTCGTTTCGTTGCTGGGCCAAATACCTGGCGCGCGGCCCTTTTCCTTTGATTAATCCTTTTCTTTTTCTAAAACCATTTCCTGAAATGATTTTGATATGAATTCAAATCCTTTTGAATTCAAACAATTCTGGAGATTTTTGTAGGGTACTGAGGTTTCAAAATCAGTCATTTAACCATGTGGTTACCTTGCAAGGGCTTGATCAAGCTTGGGCTTAATACAAACAGAGACTTTGCCTCTGGTTTGCAAATGTTTTGAAAAGGGTTTTGAAATTATTTCTAAGTTGAAAACTTTGGATAAATTGCTACACCTAAACTTTCCAACAATGGAGGCAAGCAACCAAGTTCCTAAACAATCAAGTCTCAAAGGGTGATGGCTATTTGAATTAAATCTGCTCACATGAAATCATAGCACCAAGCTTCTGTTTCTGAAATGATTTTGAGAAAAACCCTAAATGATGAAGGATGAAATGATGATATGAATGAGCTTTGAAATATGAATTTAGGGATGTTACAAATCTAACCCCCTTAAGATGAATCTCGCCCTCGAGATTCGGATTGGCTAGCAAATAGGTGAGGGTGGTCTTTCCGAAGATCATCTTCTCTTTCCGAAAGAACACACATGCAATGACACTGGTTGATCCATGTGTGGTTTGTGGAAAGAACACACATGCAATGACTCTAGTGGGTCCATATGTGGTTTGTCAAAAGAACACACATGCAATGACCACTGGTTGATCCATATGTGGTTTGTGGAAAAGCACACACATGCAATGAACATGGGTGGATCCATAAGTGGTTTGTGGAAAGAACACACATGTAGTGAACACTGGTTGATCCATATGTGGTTTGTGAAAAGAACACAGATGCAATGACCACTGGTTGATCCATATGTGGTTTGTGGAAAGAACACACATGCAGATAACACTGGTTGATCCATGTGTGGTTGTGGAAAGAACACAAATGCAATGACCACTAGTTGATCCATATGTGGTTTGTGGAAAAGAACACAAATGTAATGAACACTGGTGGATCCATAAGTGGTTTGTGGAAAGAACACACATGCAGTGAACACTGGTGGATCCATATGTGGTTTGTGGAAAGAACACACATGCAATGACCACTGGTTGATCCATATGTGGTTTGTTGAAAATAACACACATGCAATGAACACTGGTGGATCCATAAGTGGTTTGTGGAAAGAACACACATGCAGTGAACTCTAGTGGATCCATATGTGGTTTGTGGAAAGAACACACATCTAATGACTCTAATGGATCCATATGTGGTTTGTGGAAAAGAACACACATGCAATGAACACTGGTGGATCCATGCGTGGTTTGTGAAAAGAACACACATGCAATGACCAGTGGTTGATCCATATGTGGTTTGTGGAAAAGAACACACATGCAATGAACACTGGTGGATCCATAAGTGGTATGTGGAAAGAACACACATGCAGTGAACACTGGTGGATCCATATGTGGTTTGTGGAAAGAACACACATGCAATGACTCTAATGGATCCATATGTGGTTCGTGGAAAAGAACACACATGCAATGAATACTAGTGGATCCATAAGTGATTTGTGGAAAGAACACACATGTAGTGAACACTGGTTGATCCATATGTGGTTTGTGAAAATAACACACATGCAATGACCACTGGTTGATCCATATGTGGTTTGTGGAAAGAACACCCATGCAGTGAACACTCGTTGATCCATATGTGGTTTTTGGAAAGAACACACATGCAATGACACTAGTTGATCCATGTGTGGTTTGTGGAAAGAACACACATGCAATGACTCGAGTGCTAGTTTTTGTATAAGAACACACATGCAATGACTCTAGTGGGTCCATATGTGGTTTGTGAAAAGAACACACATGCAATGACCACTGGTTGATCCATATGTGGTTTGTGGAAAAGAACACACATGCCATGAACACTGGTGGATCCATAAGTGGGTTGTGGAAAGAACACACATGCAGTGAACACTGGTGGATCAATATGTGGTTTGTGGAAAGAACACACAGGCAATGACTCTAATGGATCCATATGTGGTTTATGGAAAAGAATACACATGCGATGAACAATGGTGGATCCATAAGTGGTTTGTGGAAAGAACACACATGCAGTGAACACTGGTTGATCCATATGTGGTTTATGAAAACAACACACATGCAATGACCACTGGTTGATCCATATGTGGTTTGTGGAAAGAACACACATGCAGTGAACACTTGTTGATCCATATGTGGTCTGTGGAAAGAACACACATGCAATGACACTGGTTGATCCATGTGTGGTTTGTGCAAAGAACACACATGCAATGACCACTAGTTTATCCATATGTGGTTTGTGGAAAAGAACACACATGCAATGAACACTAGTGGATCCATAAGTGGTTTGTGGAAAGAACACACATGCAGTGAACACTGGTTGATCCATATGTGGTTTGTGAAAAGAACACACATGCAATGACTCTAGTGCTAGTTTTAGTATAAGAACACACAAGCAATGACTCCAGTGGCTCCATATGTGGTTTGTGAAAAGAACACATATGCAATGACCACTGGTGGATCCATATGTGGTTTGTGGAAAATCACACACATGCAATGAACACTGGTTGATCCATGTGTGGTTGTGGAAAGAACACACATGCAATGACTCTAATGGATCCATATGTGGTTTGTGGAAAAGAACACACACGCAATGAGCACTGGTGGATCCATAAGTGGTTTGTGGAAAGAACACACATGCAGTGAACACAGATTGATCCATATGTGGTTTGTGAAAAGAACACACATGCAATGACCACTGGTTGATCCATATGTGGTTTGTTGAAAATAAAACACATGCAATGACCACTGGTCGATCCATATGTGGTTTGTGGAAAATAATACACATGCAATGAACACTGGTGGATCCATAATTGGTTTGTGGAAAGAACACACATGCAATGAACACTGGTGGATCCATATGTGGTTTGTGGAAAGAACACACAGGCAATGACTCTAATGGATCCATATGTGGTTTGTGGAAAAGAATACACATGCAATGAACACTGGTAGATTCATAAGTGGATTGTGGAGAGAACACACATGCAGTGAACACTGGTTGATCCATATGTGGTTTATGAAAAGAACACACATGCAATGACCACTGGTCGATCCATATGTGGTTTGTGGAAAGAACACACATGTAGTGAACACTTGTTGATCCATATGTGGATTGTGGAAAGAACACACATGCAATGACACTGGTTGATCCATGTGTGGTTTGTGGAAAGAACACACATGCAATGACCACTGGTTGATCCATATGTGGTTTGTGGAAAAGAACACACATGCAATGAACACTGGTGGATCCATAAGTGGTTTGTGGAAAGAACACACATGCAGTGAACACTGGTTGATCCATATGTGGTTTGTGAAAAGAACACACATGCAATGACTCTAGTGCTAGTTTTAGTATAAGAACACACATGCAATGACTCTAGTGCTAGTTTTAGTATAAGAACACACATGAAATGACTCTAGTGGGTCCATATGTGGTTTGTGAAAAGAACACACATGCAATGACCACTTGTCGATCCATATGTGGTTTGTGGAAAATAATACACATGCAATGAACACTGGTGGATCCATAAGTGGTTTGTGGAAAGAACACACATGCAATGAACACTGCTGGATCCATATGTGGTTTGTGGAAAGAACACACAGGCAATGACTCAAATGGATCCATATGTGGGTTGTGGAAAAGAATACACATGCAATGAACACTGGTGGATCCATAAGTGGATTGTGGAAAGAACACACATGCAGTGAACACTGGTTGATCCATATGTGGTTTATGAAAAGAACACACATGCAATGACCACTGGTTGATCCATATGTGGTTTGTGGAAAGAACACACATGTAGTGAACACTTGTTGATCCATATGTGGATTGTGGAAAGAACACACATGCAATGACACTGGTTGATCCATGTGTGGTTTGTGGAAAGAACACACATGCAATGACCACTGGTTGATCCATATGTGGTTTGTGGAAAAGAACACACATGCAATGAACACTGGTGGATCCATAAGTGGTTTGTGGAAAGAACACACATGCAGTGAACACTGGTTGATCCATATGTGGTTTGTGAAAAGAAAACACATGCAATGACTCTAGTGCTAGTTTTAGTATAAGAACACACATGCAATGACTCTAGTGCTAGTTTTAGTATAAGAACACACATGCAATGACTCTAGTGGGTCCATATGTGGTTTGCAAAAAGAACACACATGCAATGACCACTTGTGGATCCATATGTGGTTTGTGGAAAATAACACACATGCAATGAACACTGGTTGATCCATGTGTGGTTGTGGAAAGAAAACACATGCAATGACTTTAATGGATCCATATGTGGTTTGTGGAAAAGAACACACATGCAATGAACACTGGTGGATCCATAAGTGGTTTGTGGAAAGAACACACACGCAGTGAACACTGGTTGATCCATATGTGGTTTGTGAAAAGAACACACATGCAATGACCACTGGTTGATCCATATGTGGTTTGTTGAAAATAACACACATGCAATGAACACTGGTGGATCCATAAGTGGTTTGTGGAAAGAACACACATGCAGTGAACACTAGTGGATCCATATGTGGTTTGTGGAAAGAACACACATGCAATGACACTGGTGGATCCATGTGTGGTTTGTGAAAAGAACACACATGCAATGACCACTTGTTGATCCATATGTGGTTTGTGGAAAAGAACGCACATGCAATGAACACTGGTGGATCTATAAGTGGTTTGTGGAAAGAACACACATGTAGTGAACACTGGTGGATCTATATGTGGTTTGTGGAAAGAACACACAGGCAATGACTCTAATGGATCCATATGTGGTTTGTGGAAAAGAATACACATGCAATGAACACTGGTGGATCCATAAGTGGTTTGTGGAAAGAACACACATGCAGTGAACACTGGTTGATCCATATGTGGTTTGTGAAAAGAACACACATGCAATGACCACTAGTTGATCCATATGTGGTTTGTGGAAAGAACACACATGCAGTGAATAGTTGTTGATCCATATGTGGTTTGTGGAAAGAACACACATGCAATGACACTGGTTGATCCATGTGTGGTTTGTGGAAAGAACACACATGCAATGACTCTAGTTCTAGTTTTAGTATAAGAACACACATGCAATGACTCTAGTGGGTCCATATGTGGTTTGTCAAAAGAACACACATGCAATGACCACTGGTTGATCCATATGTGGTTTGTGGAAAAGCACACACATGCAATGAACACGGGTGGATCCATAAGTGGTTTGTGGAAAGAACACACATGTAGTGAACACTGGTTGATCCATATGTGGTTTGTGAAAAGAACACATATGCAATGACCACTGGTTGATCCATATGTGGTTTGTGGAAAGAACACACATGCAGAAAACACAGGTTGATCCATGTGTGGTTGTGGAAAGAACACACATGCAATGACCACTAGTTGATCCATATGTGGTTTGTGGAAAAGAACACAAATGTAATGAACACTGGTGGATCCATAAGTGGTTTGTGGAAAGAACACACATGCAGTGAACACTGGTGGATCCATATGTGGTTTATGGAAAGAACACACATGCAATGACCACTGGTTGATCCATATGTGGTTTGTTGAAAATAACACATATGCAATGAACACTGGTGGATCCATAAGTGGTTTGTGGAAAGAAAACACATGCAGTGAACTCTAGTGGATCCATATGTGGTTTGTGGAAAGAACACACATGCAATGACTCTAATGGATCCAGATGTGGTTTGTGGAAAAGAACACACATGCAATGAACACTGGTGGATCCATGCATGGTTTGTGAAAAGAACACACATGCAATGACCAGTGGTTGATCCATATGTGGTTTGTGGAAAAGAACACACATGCAATGAACACTGGTGGATCCATAAGTGGTATGTGGAAAGAACACACATGAAGTGAACACTGGTGGATCCATATGTGGTTTGTGGAAAGAACACACATGCAATGAGTCTAATGGATCCATATGTGGTTCGTGGAAAAGAACACACATGCAATGAATACTGGTGGATCCATAAGTGGTTTGTGGAAAGAACACACATGTAGTGAACACTGGTTGATCCATATGTGGTTTGTGAAAAGAACACACATGCAATGACCACTGGTTGATCCATATGTGGTTTGTGGAAAGAACACCCATGCAGTGAACACTCGTTGATCCATATGTGGTTTGTGGAAAGAACACACATGCAATGACACTAGTTGATCCATGTGTGGTTTGTGGAAAGAACACACATGCAATGACTCGAGTGCTAGTTTTTGTATAAGAACACACATTCAATGACTCTAGTGGGTCCATATGTGGTTTGTGAAAAGAACACACATGCAATGACCACTGGTTGATCCATATGTGGTTTGTGGAAAAGAACACACATGACATGAACACTGGTGGATCCATAAGTGGGTTGTGGAAAGAACTCACATGCAGTGAACACTGGTGGATCCATATGTGGTTTGTGGAAAGAACACACAGGCAATGACTCTAATGGATCCATATGTGGTTTGTGGAAAAGAATACACATGCGATGAACACTGGTGGATCAATAAGTGGTTTGTGGAAAGAACACACATGCAGTGAACACTGGTTGATCCATATGTGGTTTATGAAAAGAACACACATGCAATGACCACTGGTCGATCCATATGTGGTTTGTGGAAAGAACACACATGCAGTGAACACTTGTTGGTCCATATGTGGTTTGTGGAAAGAACACACATGCAATGACACTGGTTGATCCATGTGTGGTTTGTGGAAAGAACATACATGCAATGACCACTAGTTTATCCATATGTGGTTTGTGAAAAAGAACACACATGCAATGAACACTAGTGGATCCATAAGTGGTTTGTGGAAAGAACACACATGCAGTGAACACTGGTTGATCCATATGTGGTTTGTGAAAAGAACACACATGCAATGACTCTAATGCTAGTTTTAGTATAAGAACACACATGCAATGACTCCAGTGGGTCCATATGTGGTTTGTGAAAAGAACACACATGCAATGACCACTGGTGGATCCATATGTGGTTTGTGGAAAACAACACACATGTAATGACCACTGGTTGATCCATGTGTGGTTGTGGAAAGAACACACATGCAATGACAGTGGTGGATCCATGTGTGGTTTGTGGAAAAGAACACACATGCAATGACCACTGGTGGATCCATAAGTGGTTTGTGGAAAGAACACACATGCAGTGAACAATGGTGGATCTATATGTGGTTTGTGAAAAGAACACACATGCAATGACTAATGGATCCACGTGTGGTTTGTGGAAAAGAACGCACATGCAATGAACACTGGTGGATCCATAAGTGGTTTGGACACACATGAAGTGAACACTGGTTGATCCATATGTGGTTTGTGAAAAGAACACACATGCAATGACCACTGGTTGATCCATATGTGGTCTATGGAAAGAACACACATGCAGTGAACACTAGTTGATCCATATGTGGTTTGTGGAAAGAACAAACATGCAATGAGTCTAGTGCTGGTTTTAGTATAAGAACACACATGCAATGACTCTAGTGGGTCCACATGTGGTTTGTGGAAAGAACACACATGCAATGACACTGGTTGATCCATGTGTGGTTTGTGAAAAGAACACACATGCAATGACCACTGGTTGATCCATGTGTGGTTTGTGGAAAGAACACACATGCAATTGAAGGAAATATGCCCTGAGAGGAAATAATAAAGTTGTTATTATGTATTCCTTATATATGATAGATGTTTATTTTGCATGCTATAATTGTATTGATTGGAAACATCAATACATGTGTGTTTAATAAACAAAAAGGGTTCCTAGTTATGCCTCTCTTATAGACTAGCTTGTTGATTAACAAGATGATCAAGGTTTCCTGATCATGGACATTGGATGTTGTTAATAACAAGGTCACAACATTTGTGAAATGATGTGATGAACATTCATCCGAAGTATAGCATTACGATCAAGTCATTATGTTTATATTGCTATAACATCATACGAAGTAATCTTTATCCTTAGACCATGAGATCATGTTAATTGCTAACACCGGAAGTGTATCTTGATAACATCAAACGTCACACCGTAACAGGGTGACTATAAAGATGGGTTCAGTACTACGAAGGTGTTATGTTGAGGCTCATGGATCAAGAGTGGAATTTGTCAATCCGGATGACGGATAGATATACTCTGGGCCCTCTCGGTGATATCACATTAGGATAGCTTGCAAGCAAGTGATGTGATCACTAGAATGTTATATCACGGGAACGAGAAAAGAGTGCGTGTCGGTAACGAGATCAAACTAGGTATGGAGATACCGATGATCGAATCTCGGACATATAATATATCGAGAGACAAAGGGATTTAGTTACAAGCGCTAAAGGTTCTCACGATCACAGGAGTCATCGTTGAATGTGTAGGAGTCAGTACGGATCTCCAGGTCCCGCTGCTGATTATTGATCGGAGAAGGGTCTCGATCATGTCTGCATTATTCGTGAACCGTAGGGTGGCACACTTAAGAGTTACCGGACACCATTTTGGAGCACATATGTTTCAGACGAAAGAATTGCAAAGCGCAGGAACTGTTTCAATAGAAACCGGAAATTGTTTTGGGTGAAATTGCAGAAGGTGGTTCTGCATGTGATATTGAAATATTGCAAGGGGATATATGTGAATGTTTGTTAATTAAAGTAATTAACAAAATTCTGAATAAATTTAATAAAAAACAGTTTTATTAAATGAGAGAGCATTAAATTTGGCGAAATTTAATGCATTTAAAGTGGAGACTTTAAAAGGGAATGTGAAGAGGCATTTTAATGTGGAGGGTTTACCACCACATGAATGGGGGAGGTGAGGGGTAACCCCCCATGCGCCGGCCATGGAGAGAGGGGGCACCCCCCTCCTCCTATAAAAGGCCACCCATTCCCTCCTTCATCCTCACACCTCCTTGTGAAGGATCTCTCTCCCCCTCTAGAATTATTCCCCTATGGTCTCGGATTAGCGAGATACTTGTTCCCGGTGGCATTTCGTCTGGAAGGAGTTGCTGCTTTCACTGGATCGCTGGAGCGAGGAGGTGGAGGTTGTCTGGTAGCTTGAACGTGTGTGCGAGGACGGATGCGCTGCTGATTTGCGGCGCTCGGACTTCCACACGATCTTGAGATCGGCAAGCGTACGACTACATCAACCACGAGTTCCTACTCGTTAACAAAACTCGTTGTCTTAGAGGGTAAGTTCTCCATGGATTTATGTCCACCCGTTGCTCTGTATCTAGTAGATAGATCTTGGCGTATAGTTCTCATCGTAGGAATTTTTTTTGTTTTCTATGCTGCGGACCCAACAATGGTATTAGAGCCTGATCTATGTGTAGGTGCTTTGCACGGGTAGTACACATATGTTTATATGTGGGCGATGATGATCATGTTATTGCATCTTCTATGTACTTTGGATATTGGTGGCATAGTGGGATGAAGCGGCCCGGACCCACCTTACATGTCATCGTACATGAGATCGGTTCCACGACTGACATGCAACTAGTTTTGCATAAGTGGCTAGCGGGTGTCTGTCTCTCCTACTATAGTCAATATCTGATTTACAACGAGTTGCTAATAACTTGGTTATCCTCGTTGTGGTTCATATTCGTAGGTAAGACCGGTTCTATCTCCGAAAGCCCTAAGCCACGTAAAACTTGCAATTGATAAATTAGAGGCGTCTAGTTTAGATCGTTGCTAGGCTAGTGTATTGATATGGTATTGTTGTAAGTAGATGTATGATAGATACTCTTACAACTCACTTAACGTGTAAGTTCCATAGACCTTGGCCTTACACACAAAGGAATGATATAGATCATACCACGATGCAAATGATAGAGATCAAATGCATGGACCATATCACCTCACTTCACACATTAGCATCTTATATTGCTAGTTTGGCGCTTTTGGTAGCATTATAAGATGATCCCTCATTTAGATATCAAGATAAAATGTGTTCTTCCTTAAGTATGCACCATTTTATGGATCGTGTTTTGAGGCATCACGTGATGATCAGGTGTTCTCGACTCTACGCTTTCATACAACGGGTGTAAGACAGTTTTACACACGCGAATACTAAGGTTCTTACTTGACAAGCCTAGCATGTACAGAAATGGCCTCAGAACACGGACCAAAAGGTTAAGCATGAGTCATATAGTTGATATGATGCCCATATAGATGCTCGCCTTTGATGCTACACCGACTCACGTGATGATCGGACTTGGTGTAGTGGATTTGGTTCATGTAATCACCAAAAGGACACGAGGGATGTCGTTTTTGAGTGGGAGTTCATTAGTAATTTGGATTAGTTGAACTCAATATATCATAAACTTATTCTAAAAATATTTTACAAATTCTGTTGTAGATGGCACCACCTGCTTTTAATTTCAATGTGTTCATGGAGAAAGAGAAGCTTGCTGCGAATGGTAGCAACTTCACCAACTGGGCTATGAATTTGAGGATTCTCCTCACTGCTGCACAAAAGCAATATGTGCTAGAGGCGTTGCTAGGCCCCCCACAAGCTCCTGATGCCCCTGACGAGGAAAAGAACGTCTATATAACTCATCAGGAGGACCACAACTTAGTTCATTGCAGCATACTGTATGGGCTAGAGCTAGAACTTCGAAAACGTTTCGAAAATGGCAATGCCTTTGATACCATGGGAGAATTGAAAATGATTTTTGATACCCATGCTGCCGTAGAGAGTTATAATGCTTCTGAAAAGTTCTTTAGCTGCATGATGGAAGAGAACAGCTCCGTTAGTGAGCACGTACTCAAAATGTGTGGGTACGCCGATAAGCTTGTGTCCTTGGGAATAACGATTCCCATTGACTTAGGCATACATCGTGTTCTCCAATCTCTGCCACTTAGCTACAAGAGCTTCATGATGAACTATAATATGCAGGGCATGAAGAAGTCTCTTCCCGAGCTTCTGTCAATGCTTAAGACTGCAGAAGTGGAGATTAGGAAAGAACATCAAGTGTTGATGATCAATAAGACCATCGGTTTCAAGAAGGACAAGAAAGGCAAGCAGAAGGGAAAGAAGGGTGGCAAATCTGTTGCCGCGCCTAAGAAGAAACCCCGAGCTGGCCCTAAGTCTGACACCGAGTGCTACTATTGCAAGGGGACTGGCCATTGGAAGTGCAACTGCCCCAAGTATTTGGCGGACAAGAAGGCCGGCAAGGCAAACAAAGGTATATGTGATATACATGTTATTGATGTGTACTTGACTAGTACTCGCAGTAGCACCTGGGTATTTGATACGGGATCGGTTGCTAATATATGTAACTCGGTTCAGGGGCTGCGGAACAAGCGACAACTAGCAAGGGATGAGGACACGATGCGGGTCGGCAATGGATCAAGAGTTGATGTGATCGCCCTCGGGACTCTACCTCTCCATTTGCCATCGGGATTAGTTATAAACCTAAATAATTGTTATTTGGTGCCTGCACTGAGCATGAACATTGTATCTGGATCGTGTTTGATGCAAAGTGGTCATTGCTTTAAATCTGAGAACAATGGTTGTTCGATTTATAAGAATGATATCTTTTGTGGTCATGCACCTATGTTGAATGGTTTATTTCTATTGGGTCTCGATAGTAATATTACGCACATTCATAATGTTAATGCCAAAAAGATTAAACTTGATGATGATATGTCTACATATATGTGGCACTGCTGTCTAGGTCATATTGGCGTTAAACGCATGAAGAAACTCCATTCTGATGGACTTTTGGAATCACTTGATTTTGAATCATTTGATACATGTGAGCCACGCCTTATGGGCAAGATGACTAGAACGCCGTTTTCCGGTTCAATGGAACGGGCGACAAATCTGTTGGAGATCATACATACTGATGTGTGTGGACCAATGAGTGTGTCGGCGCGAGGTGGATATCGTTATTTTGTTACTTTCACGGATGATTTGAGTAGATATGGGTATATCAATTTGATGAAACACAAATCTGAAACTTTTGAAAAGTTCAAGGAATTTCAGAATGAAGTGGAAAATCATCGTAATATAAAGATCAAATTTCTACGGTCTGACCGTGGAGGAGAGTATCTAAGTTACGAGTTTAGCACACACATATGAAAGACTGTGGAATAGTTTCACAACTCACGCCTGCCGGAACACCACAACATAATGGTGTGTCAGAACATCGTAATCATACTTTATTGGATATGGTTTGATCTATGATGTCTCTAACTGACTTGCCACTGTCATTTTGGGGTTATGCACTGGAAACCGCTGCATTCACTTTAAATAGGGCACCATCTAAATCCGTTGAAAAGACACCGTATGAATTGTGGTTTGGAAACAAACCTAAGCTGTAATTTCTTAAAGTTTGGGGATGCGATGTTTATGTGAAGAAACTTCAACCGGATAAACTCGAACCCAAAGCGCAAAAATGCGTCTTCATAGGATACCCTAAGGAAACCATTGGGTATACCTTCTATCACAGATCCGAGGGCAAGGTCTTTGTTGCCAAGAATGGATCCTTTCTTGAGAAGGAGTTTCTCGCGAAAGGTGTGAGTAGTCGGAAGGTAGAACTCGAAGAGGTTATTAAACCTTCTCTTCATGAAATGGTGAGTAGCGCAGCTCTAGAAGTTGTTTCGGAGTTGACTTCACCTAATGAAGAGAGAGCTAATGATATTGATCATGAAACTCCGAAAGAGGACACTACCGAACCTCGCAGGTCAAGAAGGACACGTGCAGCTCCTGAACTGTACGGCAATCCTGTTATGAATTTCATGATTGATGAAATAGATAACCCTGTGACGTATGAAGAAGCGATGATGAGCCCTGATTCCAACAAATGGCTAGAAGCCATGAAATCCGAGATGGAATCTGTTGGAGATATGCCCAAGAGGCAATAATAAAAGTGGTTATTATTATATCTTTGTGTTTATGATGAATGTTTACATCCCATGCTATAATTGTATTATTAGGAAACACTAATACTTGTGTATTTTGTAAACATAAAAGAGTCCCTAGTAAGCCTCTTGTTGAACTAGCTTGTTGATTGATTGATGATCATGGTTTCCTGATCATGGACATTGGATGTGATTAATAACAAGGTTATATCATTAGGAGAATGATGTGATGGACACACACCCATAGTAAGCGTAGCATAAGATCAAGTAATTAAAGTTTGTATTGCTGTAAGCTTTGAAATACATAGTAACCTAATCCTTTGACCATGAGGTTATGTTAATCACCATCACCGGATGGGTACTTTGATGACATCAAACGCTGCTTCGTAACTGGGCGGTTATAAAGGTGTCATTGGGTATTCTAAAAGTATGTGTTGAAGCGCATAGACCAAGATTGGGATTTGTCCATCCATATGACGGATAGATATACTCTGGGCCCTCTCGGTGGAATGTCATCTAGATAGCTTGCAAGCATGTGACTAGGTCACAAGGGGTGACATAACATGGAACGAGTAAAGAGTACTTATCAGTAACGAGGAAGAACTAGGTATGAAGATACCGACGATCAAACCTCGGATAAGTAGAATATCGCGAGACAAAGGGAATTGGTTTCGTATGTTAAAAGGTTCAATCGATCACGAAGTAATCGTTGAGTATGTGGGAGCCGTTATGGATCTCCAGATCCCGCTGATGGTTATTGATCGGAGAGGTGTCTTCATCATGTCTGCATATTCACGAACCGTAGGGTGACACACTTAAGGTTCGAAGTTTTTTTAAGTAGATATGGAATTTGCGTTGGAGACCGAATGTTGTTCGGAGTCTCGGTATGGATCCGGGACATCACGAGGAGATCCGGAATGGTCCGGAGAATAAGATTCATATATTGGGGATCATTTTCTAAGTTAGGAAATGTTTCGGAGTGTTTGTATGGAGATTCTAGAAGGTTTTGGAATGTTCTAGAAGGTTCTAGAGGATTTCTTGGAGTTTGCTTGAAAACCAAGAAAGGGACCAAGGAGACCAAGTGGGGCAAGACACGGATTCGTGGGGGAGGAGGATTCCTCCCTCCCAACCCGCCGGCCCAAGGAGGAGGGGAGTCCTACTAGGACTCCCCCTCCCCAGGCGCGCCTCCCTCCTTTAAATAGAAGGGAGGGGCGCCCCCTCTTGCACCTTGTCTCATAACTCCCAATCTCAGCCGCCTCTCTCCTCCACCTTACTTCTGCACAGGCATAGGCGAAGCCCTGCAGAATTCTCATCTCCACCACCACCACCACGCCGTCGTGCTGCTGGGATTCCGTGGAGAAGATCTACTACCTCCGCTGCTCGCTGGAACGGGGAGAGGAAGGTCTGCTTCGACTCCGCACATGTGACCGTCTGCGGAAGCACTGCCGGAACGCAGCGCCGGAAGGATCGTCCACACGACCTTGAGATCGGCAAGTGATCGACTACATCATCCATGAGATCTAATCTCGTAACGCTTTTGGTTCTACGAGGGTTAGTATCGATCTATCTCGTTGCTCATGTCTAATAGATTAGATCTTGGCTTTTGTCTAGATTAGATCTGGGTTTTGTTCGTTCTTGTGGTAGAATTTTTTTGTTTTCCATGCTACGAACCCATCAGAATCAATGTACGAAAACCAGGTTTGGACCTTGGTGGACTTACCTCACGATCGAAAGGCCATTGAGAATAAATGGATTTTCAAAAGAAAAACTGATGCTGATGGTAATGTAACCATCTATAAGGCTCGACTTGTCGCAAAGGGGTTTCGATAAATTCAAGGAGTTGACTATGATGAGACATTCTCTCCCGTAGCGATGCTTAAGTCGGTTAGGATTATGTTAGCAATTGCTGCATATTTCGATTATGAAATATGGCAGATGGATGTCAAAACTGCGTTCCTCAATGGTAATATTGAAGAAGAGTTGTATATGATACAACCTAAGGGTTTTGTCGATCCTAAGGATGCTGATAAGGTGTGCAAACTTCAGCGATCCATCTATGGACTGAAGCAAGCATCCCGGAGTTGGAATCTCCGCTTTGATCAGGTGATCAAAGAGTTTGGATTTGTCCAAACTTATGGAGAGGCTTGTATTTACAAGAAAGTGAATGGGAGCAATGTGGCATTTCTGATATTATATGTGGATGACATATTATTGATTGGAAATGATATAGATCTTTTAAACAGTGTTAAAACTTATCTAAACAACAAATTTTCGATGAAGGACCTTGGTGAAGCTTCATATATATTAGGCATTAAAATCTATAGAGATAGATCAAGACGCCTAATTGGGCTATCGCAAAGTACATACCTTGATAAGATATTAAAGAAGTTTAATATGGACGGAAGTAAGAAGGGGTACTTACCTATGTTGCAAGGCAAGACATTGAGTAAGACTCAAAGTCCGGCTACGGCGGAAGAAAGAGAGATAATGGATAAGATCCCCTATGCCTCAGCCATAGGCTCTATAATGTATGCCATGCTATGTACAAGACCGGATGTGGCACATGCTATTAGTTTGACTAGTAGGTACCAATCTGATCCAGGTTCGGAACACTGGATAGCGGTCAAGAATATCCTTAAGGACTTGAGAAGAACTAAGGATATGTTTCTTGTATACGGAGGTGAAGAAGAGCTAGTCGCTAAGTGTTATGTCGATGCTAGCTTTGACAATGATCCGGATGACTCTAAGTCTCAATCCGGATACGTATTTCTCTTGAACGGAGAAGCAGTTAGTTGGAGGAGCTCCAAACAACCTGTGGTGGCTGGATCAACGACGGAGGCAGAATATGTTGCTGCTTCAGAAGCAGCGCAGGAAGCGGTTTGGATGAAGGAGTTCATAACGGAACTAGGTGTGGTTCCTAGTGCGTTGGACCCGATGGTGATCTATTGTGACAATAATGGAGCCATAGCCAACGCCAAGGAACCAAGGTCTCACAAGAATTCCAAGCATATTAAGCGCCGGTTTCACTCCATCCGCGAGCATGTCAAGAATGGAGATATAAAGATTTGTAAAGTACACACGGACCTAAATGTAGCAGATCCGTTGACTAAAGTTCTCCCTAGGGCAAAACATGATCAACACCAGAACTCCATGGGTGTTAGATTTATCACTATGTGAACTAGATTATTGTCTCTAGTGCAAGTGGGAGACTGAAGGAAATATGCCCTGAGAGGCAATAATAAAGTTGTTATTATGTATTCCTTATATATGATAGATGTTTATTTTGCATGCTATAATTGTATTGATAGGAAACATCAATACATGTGTGTTT
This sequence comes from Avena sativa, assembly GCA_916181665.1. NCBI lineage: Eukaryota > Viridiplantae > Streptophyta > Magnoliopsida > Poales > Poaceae > Avena > Avena sativa. The sequence continues at coordinate 429,116,247 of OV702290.1, forward strand.
AATAAACAAAAAGGGTTCCTAGTTATGCCTCTCTTATAGACTAGCTTGTTGATTAACAAGATGATCAAGGTTTCCTGATCATGGACATTGGATCTTGTTAATAACAAGGTCACAGCATTTGTGAAATGATGTGATGAACATTCATCCGAAGTATAGCATTACGATCAAGTCATTATGTTTATATTGCTATAACATCATACGAAGTAATCTTTATCCTTAGACCATGAGATCATGTTAATTGCTAACACCGGAAGAGTATCTTGATAACATCAAACGTCACACCGTAACAGGGTGACTATAAAGATGGGTTCAGTACTACGAAGGTGTTATGTTGAGGCTCATGGATCAAGAGTGGAATTTTTCAATCCAGATGACGGATAGATATACTCTGGGCCCTCTCGGTGATATCACATTAGGATAGCTTGCAAGCAAGTGATGTGATCGCTAGAATGTTATATCACGGGAACGAGAAAAGAGTGCATGTCGGTAACGAGATCAAACTAGGTATAGAGATACCGATGATCGATTCTCGGACAAGTAATATATCGAGAGACAAAGGGATTTAGTTACAAGCGTTAAAGGTTCTCACGATCACAGGAGTCATCGTTGAATGTGTAGTAGTCAGTACGGATCTCCAGGTCCCGCTCCTGATTATTGATCGGAGAAGGGTCTCGATCATGTCTGCATTATTCGCGAACCGTAGGGTGGCACACTTAAGAGTTACCGGACACCATTTTGGAGCACATATGTTTCAGACGAAAGAATTGCAAAGCGCAGGAACTGTTTCAATAGAAACCGGAAATTGTTTCGGGTGAAATTGCAGAAGGTGGTTCTGCATGTGATATTGAAATATTGCAAGGGGCTATATGTGAATGTTTGTTAATTAAAGTAATTAACAAAATTCTGAATAAATTTAATAAAAAGAGTTTTATTAAATGAGAGAGCATTAAATTTGGAGAAATTTAATGCATTTAAAGTGGAGACTTTAAAAGGGAATGTGAAGAGGCATTTTAATGTGGAGGGGTTACCACCACATGAATGGGGGAGGTGAGGGGTCACCCCCCCATGCGCCGGCCATGGAGAGAGGGGGCACCCCCCTCCTCCTATAAAAGGCCACCCATTCCCTCCTTCATCCTCACGCCTCCTTGTGAAGGATCTCTCTCCCCCTCTAGAATTATTCCCCCATGGTCTCGGATTAGCGAGATACATGTTCCCAGTGGCATTTAGTCTGGAAGGAGTTGCTGCTTCCGCTGGATCACTGGAGCGAGGAGGTGGAGGTTGTCCGGTAGCTTGAACGTGTGTGCGAGGACGGATGCGCTGCTGATTTGCGGCGCTCGGACTTCCACACGATCTTGAGATCGGCAAGCGTACGACTACATCAACCACGGGTTCCTACTCGTTAACAAAACTCGTTGTCTTCGAGGGTAAGTTCTCCATGGATGTATGTCCACCCGTTGCTCTATATCTAGTAGATAGATCTTGGCGTATAGTTCTCATCATAGGAATTTTTTTTGTTTTCTATGCTATGGACCCAACAGCAATGACACAGGTGGATCCATGTGTGGTTTGTGAAAAGAACACACATGCAATGACCACTTGTTGATACATATGTGGTTTGAGGAAAAGAACACACATGCAATGAACACTGGTGGATCCATAAGTGGTTTGTGGAAAAAACACACATGCAGTGAACACTGGTGGATCCATATGTGGTTTGTGGAAATAACACACATGCAATGACTCTAATGGATCCACATGCTGTTTGTGGAAAATAACACACATGCAATGAACACCAGTGGATGCATAAGTGGTTTGTGGAAAGAACACACATGCAGTGAACACTGGTTGATCCATATGTGGTTTGTGAAAAGAACACACATGCACTGACCACTTGTTGATCCATATGTGGTTTGTGGAAGAGAACACACATGCAATGAACACTGCTGGATCCATAAGTGGTTTGTGGAAAGAACACACATGCAGTGAACACTGGTTGATCCGTATGTGGTTTGTGAAAAGAACGCACATGCAATGACTCTAGTTCTAGTTTTAGTATAAGATCACACATGCAATGACTCTAGTGGGTCCATATGTGGTTTGTGAAAAGAACACACATGCAATGACCACTGGTGGATCCATATGTTGTTTGTGAAAAGCACACACATGCAATGTTTCTAGTGCTGGTTTTAGTATAAGAACACACAGGCAATGACTCTAGTGGGTCCATATGTGATTTGTGGAAAGAACACACAAACAATGATACTGGTTGATCCATGTGTGGTTTGTGGAAAGAACACACATGCAATGCCATTGGTTGATCCATGTGTGGTTTGTGGAAATAACACACATGCAATGACTCTAATGGATCCATATGTGGTTTGTGGAAAAGAACACACATGCAATGACCACTGGTTGATCCATGTGTGGTTTGTGGAAAGAACACACATGCAATGACACTGATGGATCCATGTATGGTTTGTGAAAAGAACACACATGCAATGAGTCTAGTGCTGGTTTTAGTATAAGAACACACCTGCAATGACTCTAGTGGGTCCACGTGTGCTTTGTGGAAAAACACACACATGCAATGACACTGGTTGATCCATGTCTGGTTTGCAGAAAGAACACACATGCAATGAAACTGGTGGATCCATGTGTGGTTTGTGAAAAGAACACACATGCAATGACCACTCGTTGATCCATCTGTGGTTTGTGGAAAAGAACACAAATGCAATGAACACTGGTGGATCCATAAGTGGTTTTTGGAAAGAACACACATGCAGTGGACATTGGTGGATCCATATGTGGTTTGTGGAAAGAACACACATGCAATGACTCTAATGGATCCATATGTGGTTTGTGGAAAAGAACACACATGCAATGAACACTGGTGGATCCATAAGTGGTTTGTGGAAAGAACACACATGCAATGACCACTGGTTGATCCATGTGTGGTTTGTGGAAATAGCACACATGCAATGACACTGGTGGATCCATGTGTGGTCTGTGAAAAGAACACACATGTAATGAACACTGGTGGATCCATATGTTGTTTGTGGAAAACAACACACATGCAATGACCACTAGTTGATCCATATGTGGTTTGTGGAAAAGAACAAAAATGTAATGAACACTGGTGGATCCATAAGTGGTTTATGGAAAGAACACACATGAAGTGAACACTGGTGGATCCATATGTGGTTTGTGGAAAGAACACACATGCAATGACTCTAATGGATCCATATGTGGTTTGTGGAAAAGAACACACATGCAATGAACACTGGTGGATCCATAAGTGGTTTGTGGAAAGAACACACATGCAATGACCACCGGTTGATCCACGTGTGGTTTGTGGAAAGAACACACATGCAATGACACTGGTGGATCCATGTGTGGTTTGTGAAACGAACACACATGCAATGAACACTGGTGGATCCATCTGTGGTTTGTGGAAAACAACACACATGCAATGACCACTGGTTGATCCATGTGTGGTTTGTGGAAAGAACACACATGCAATGACACTGGTGGATCCATGTGTGGTTTGTGAAAAGAACACACATGCAATGACCACTGGTTGATCCATATGTGGTTTGTTGAAAAGAACACACATGCAATGAACACTGGTGGATCCATAAGTGGTTTGTGGAAAGAACACACATGCAGTGAATAATGGTGGATCCATATGTGGTTTGTGGAAAGAACACACATGCAATGACTCTAATGGATCCATGTGTGGTTTGTGGAAAAGAACACACATGCAATGAACACTGGTGGATCCATAAGTGGTTTGTGGAAAGAACACACATGTAGTGAACACTGGTTGATCCATATATGGTTTGTGAAAAGAACACACATGGAATGACCACTGGTTGATCCATATGTGGTTTGTGGAAAGAACACACATGCAATGAACACTGGTTGATCCATATGTGGTTTGTGGAAAGAACACACGTGCAATTAGTCTAGTGCTGGTTTTAGTATAAGAACACACATGCAATGACTCTAGTGGGTCCACATGTGGTTTGTGGAAAGAACACACATGCAATGACACTGGTTGATCCATGTGTGGTTTGTGAAAAGAGCACACATGCAATGACCACTTGTTGATCCATATGTTGTTTGTGGAAAAGAACACACGTGCAATGAACACTGGTGGATCTATAAGTGGTTTGTGGAAAAAACACACATGCAGTGAACACTGGTGGATCCATATGTGGTTTGTGGAAAGAACACACATGCAATGACTCTAATGGATCCACATGTGGTTTGTGGAAAAGAACACACATGCAATGAACACTGGTGGATGCATAAGTGGTTTGTGGAAAGAACACACATGCAATGAACACTGGTCGATCCATATGTGGTTTGTGAAAAGAACACACATGCAATGACCACTAGTTGATCCATATGTGGTTTGTGGAAAAGAACACACATGCAATGAACACTGGTGGATCCATAAGTGGTTTGTGGAAAGAACACACATGTAGTGAACACTAGTTGATCCATATGTGGTTTGTGAAAAGATAGCACATGCAATGACTCTAGTGCTAGTTTTAGTATAAGATCACACATGCAATGACTCTAGTGGGTCCATATGTGGTTTTTGAAAAGAACACACATGCAATGACCACTGGTGGATCCATATGTTGTTTGTTAAAAGAACACACATGCAATGTTTCTAGTGCTAGTTTTAGTATAAGAACACACAAGCAATGACTCTAGTGGGTCCATATGTGATTTCTGGAAAGAACACACATACAATGATACTGGTTGATCCATGTGTGGTTTGTGGAAAGAACACACTTGGAAGTCGATTGGTTGATCCATGTGTGGTTTGTGGAAATAACACACATGCAATGACTCTAGGCGATCCATATGTGGTTTGTGGAAAAGAACACACATGCAATGACTCTAGTGCTGGTTTTAGTATATGAACACACTAGCAATGACTCTAGTGGGTCCATATGTGATTTGTGGAAAGAACACACATGCAATGACACTGGTTGATCCATGTGTGGTTTCTGGAAAGAACACACATGCAATGCCATTGGTTGATCCATGTGTGGTTTGTGGAAATAACACACATGCAATGACTCTAATGGATCTATATGTGGTTTGCGGAAAAGAACACACATGCAATGACCACTGGTTGATACATGTGTGGTTTCTGAAAAGAACACACATGCAATGAGTCTAGTGCTGGTTTTAGTATAAGAAGACACATGCAATGACTCTAGTGGGTCCACATGTGGTTTGTGGAAAGAACACACATGCAATGACACTGGTTGATCCATATGTGGTTTGTGGAAAGAACACACATGCAATGACACAGGTGGATCCATGTCTGGTTTGTGAAAAGAACACACAAGGAATGACCACTTGTTGATCCATATGTGGTTTGTGGAAAAGAACACACATGCAATGAACACTGGTGGATCCATAAGTGGTTTGTGGAAAGAACACACATGCAGTGAACACTGGTGGATCCATATGTGGTTTGTGGAAAGAACACACATGCAATGAATCTAATGGATCCACGTGTGGTTTGTGGAAAAGAACACACATGCAATTAACACTGGTGGATGCATAAGTGGTTTGTGGAAAGAACACACATGCAGTGAACACTGGTTGATCCATATGTGGTTTATGAAAAGAACACACATGCAATGACTACTGGTTGATCCATATGTGGTTTGTGGAAAGAACACACATGCAGTGAACACTAGTTGATCCATATGTGGTTTGTGGAAATAACACACATGCAATGACCACTGGTTGATCCATGTGTGGTTTGTGGAAAGAACACACATGCAATGACCATTGGTTGATCCATGTGTGGTTTGTGGAAAGAACAAACGTGCAATGTCACTAGTGGATCCATGTGTGGTTTGTCAAAAGAACACACATGCAATGACCACTGGTTGATCCATATGTGGTTTGTGGAAAAGAACACAGATGCAATGAACACTGGTGGATCCATAAGTGGTTTGTGGAAAGAACACACATGCAGTGAACACTGGTTGATCCATATGTGGTTTGTGGAAAGAACACACAGGCAATGACTCTAATGGATCCATATGTGGTTTGTGGAAAAGAATACACATGCAATGAACACTGGTGGATCCATAAGTGGTTTGTGGAAAGAACACACATGTAGTGAACACTGGTTGATCCATATGTGGTTTGTGGAAAGAACACACAGGCAATGACTCTAATGGATCCATATGTGGTTTGTGTAAAAGAATACACATGCAATGAAAACTGGTGGATCCATAAGTGGTTTGTGGAAACAACACACATGCAGTGAACACTAGTTGATCCATATGTGGATTGTGAAAAGAACACACATGCAATGACCACTGGTTGATCCATATGTGGTTTGTGGAAAGAACACACATGCAGTGAACACTTGTTGATCCATATGTGGTTTGTGGACAGAACACACATGCAATGACACTGGTTGGTCCATGTGTGGTTTGTGGAAAGAACACGCATGCAATGACTCTAGTTCTAGTTTTAGTATAAGAACACACATGCAATGACTCTAGTGGGTCCACATGTGGTTTGTGAAAAGAACACACATGCAATGACCACTGGTTGATCCATATGTGGTTTGTGGAAAAGAACAAACATGCAATGAACACTGATGGATCCATAAGTGGTTTGTGGAAAGAACACACATGCAGTGAACACTGGTTGATCCATATGTGGTTTGTGAAAAGAACACACATGCAATGACTCTAGTGCTAGTTTTAGTAAAAGAACACACATGCAATGACTCTAGTGGGTCCATATGTGGTTTGTGAAAAGAACACACGTGCAATGACCACTGGTGGATCCATATGTGGTTTGTGGAAAATAACACACATGCAATGAACACTGGTAGATCCATGTGTGGTTGTGGAAAGAACACACATGCAATGACTCTAATGGATCCACATGTGGTTTGTGGAAAAGAACACACATGCAATGAACACTGGTGGATGCATAAGTGGTTTGTGGAAAGAACACACATGCAATGAACACTGGTCGATCCATATGTGGTTTGTGAAAAGAACACACATGCAATGAACACTGGTTGATCCATATGTGGTTTGTGAAAAGAACACACATGCACTGACCATTGGTTGATCCTTATGTGGTTTGTTGAAAATAACACACATGCAACGATCACTGGTGGATCCATAAGTGGTTTGTGGAAAGAACACACATGAAGTGAACACTAGTGGATCCATATGTGGTTTGTGGAAAGAACACACATGCAATGACTCTAATGGATCCATATGTGGTTTGTGGAAAAGAACACACATGCAATGAACACTTGTGGATCCATGTGTGGTTTGTGAAAAGAACACACATGAAGTGAACACTGGTTAATCCATATGTGGTTTGCGGAAAAGAACACACATGCAATGAACACTGGTGGATCCATAAGTGGTTTGTGGAAAGAACACACATGCAGTGAACACTGGTGGATCCATATGTGGTTTTTGGAAAGAACACACATGCAATGACTCTAATGGATCGATATGTGGTTCGTGGAAAAGAACACACATGCAATGAATACTGGTGGATCCATAAGTGGTTTGTGGAAAGAACACACATGCAGTGAACACTGGTTGATCCATATGTGGTTTGTGAAAAGAACACACATGCAATGACCACTGGTTAATCCATATGTGGTTTGTGGAAAGAACACACATGCAGTGAACACTGGTTGATCCATATGTGGTTTGTGGAAAAGAACACACATGCAATGACTCGAGTGCTAGTTTTAGTATAAGAACACACATGCAATGACTCTAGTGGGTCCATATGTGGTTTGTGAAAAGAACACACATGCAATGACCACTGCTTGATCCATATGTGGTTTGTGGAAAAGAACACACATGCAATGAACACTGGTTGATCCATAAGGGGTTTGTAGAAAGAACACACATGCAGTGAACACTGGTTGATCCATATGTGGTTTGTGAAAAGAACACACATGCAATTACTCTAGTGCTAGTTTTAGTATAAGAACATACATGCAATGACTCTAGTGGGTCCATATGTGATTTGTGAAAAGAACATACATGCAATGACCACAGGTGGATCCATATGTGGTTTGTGGAAAGAACACACATGCAGTGAACACTGGTGGATCCATATGTTGTTTAAGAAAAGAACACACATGCAATGACTCTTGTGCTGGTTTTAGTATAAGAACACACAATCAATGACTCTAGTGGGTCCATATGTGATTAGTGGAAAGAACACACATACAATGACACTGGTTGATCCATGTGTGGTTTGTGAAAAGAACACACATGCAATGCCATTGGTTGGTCCATGTGTGGTTTGTGAAAAGAACACACATGCAATGACCACTGGTTGATCCATATGTGGTTTGTGGAAAGAACACACATGCAGTGAACACTGGTGGATCCATATATTGTTTGTGAAAAGAACACACATGCAATGACTCTAGTGCTGGTTTTAGTATAAGAACGCACAAGCAATAACTCTAGTGGGTCGATATGTGATTAGTGGAAAGTACACACATACAATGACACTGGTTGATCCATGTGTGGTTTGTGGAAAGAACACACATGCAATGCCATTGGTTGATCCATGTGTGGTTTGTGGAAATAACACACATGCAATGACTCTAATGGATCCATATGTGGTTTGTGGAAAACAACACACATGCAATGACTCTAGTACTGGTTTTAGTATAAGAACACACAAGGAATGACTCTAGTGGGTCCATATGTGATTTGTGTAAAGAACACACATGCAATGACACTGGTTGATCCATGTGTGGTTTGTCAAAAGAACACACATGCAATGCCATTGGTTGATCCATGTGTGGTTTGTGGAAAGAACACACATGCAATGACTCTAATGGATCCATATTTGGTTTGTGGAAAAGAACAAACATGCAATGACCACTAGTTGATCCATAAGTGGTTTGTAGAAAGAACACACATGCAATTACCACTAGTTGATTCATGTGTGGTTTGTGGAAAGAACACACATGCAATGACACTGGTGGATCCATGTGTGGTTTGTGAAAAGAACACACATGCAATGAACACTGGTGGATCCATATGTTGTTTGAGGAAAAGAACACACATGCAATGAACACTGGTGGATCCATAAGTGGTTTGTGGAAAGAACACACATGCAGTAAACACTGGTGGATCCATATGTTGTTTGTGGAAAGAACACACAAGCAATGACTCTAGTGGGTCCATATGTGATTTGTGAAAAGAACACACATGCAATGCCAATGGTTGACCCATATGTGGTTTGTGGAAAGAACACACATGCAATGCCAGTGGTTAATTCATGTGTGGTTTGTGGAAAGAACACACATGCAATGGCACTGGTGGATCCATATGTGGTTTCTGAAAAGAACACACATGCATTGACTCTAGTGCTGGTTTTAGTATAAGACCACACAAGCAATGACTCTAGTGGGTCCATATGTTATTTGTGGAAAGAACACGCATGCAATGAGACTGGTTGATCCATGTGTGGTTTGTGGAAAGAACACACATGCAATGCCATTGGTTGATCCATGTGTGGTTTGTGGAAATAACACACATGCAATGACTCTAATGGATCCATATGTGGTTTGTGGAAAAGAACACACATGCAATGACCACTGGTTGATCCATGTGTGGTTTGTGGAAAGAACACACATGCAATGACACTGGTGGATGCATGCGTGGTTTGTGAAATGAACACACATGCAATGAGTCTAGTGCTGGTTTAGTATAAGAACGCACATGCAATGACTCTAGTGGGTCCACATGTGGTTTGTGAAAAGAACACACATGCAATGACCACTAGTTGATCCATATGTGGTTTGTGGAAAAGAACACACATGCAATGAACACTGGTGGATCCATAAGTGGTTTTTGGGAAGAGCACACATGTAGTGAACACTAGTGGATCCATATGTGGTTTGTGAAAAGAACACACATGCAATGACTCTAGTGCTGGTTTTAGTATAAGAGCACACAAGCAATGACTCTAGTGGGTCCATATGTGATTTGTGAAAAGAACACACATGCAATGCCACTGGTTGACCCATATGTGGTTTGTGGAAAGAACACACATGCAATGCCATTGGTTAATCCATGTGTGGTTTGTGGAAAGAACACACATGCAATGACACTGGTGGATCCATATATGGTTTGTGAAAAGAACACACATGCAATGACTCTAGTGATGGTTTTAGTATAAGAACACACAAGCAATGACTCTAGTGGGTCCATATGTGATTTGTGGAAAGCACACACATGCAATGACATTGGTTGATCCATGTGTGGTTTCTGGAAAGAACACACATGAAATGCCATTGGTTGATCCATGTGTGGTTTGTGGAAAGAACACACATACAATGACTCTAATGGATCCATATGTGGTTTGTGGAAAAGAACATAGATGCAATGACCACTGGTTGATCCATGTGTGGTTTGTGGATAGAACACACATGCAATGAACTCTAGTGGATCTATCTTGGCATAATTTGATGTTTGCCATGATGCATTTCATTGTAAAAGACACCCACTTTCCTTTTGTATACTACTCAGCTTTGCCCTTGGCTTTTTGATACTACCCAGTTTTGCCCCCTCTCTCTCTTTCGTAGAAGCCCAAACCTGTGCCCACTCTGTCTGCTACGCCCTGATTGGTTGTCACAGTTGTCACGCGGATCGTGCGCACCAATCGTTGATCCTGTGTGATCCAACGAGGCTCGTTGCACATGCCGTGCCCTTCACAGGACAGCGCGAGACAGCACAGACGTCTCCCTCAACGAGATTTGTACAAGAAGGAACACGATGTCATCCATGGAAAAAGTCGTCGAGTGGTGATGTCATGTTTAATCTAGTCTGCAAAGGCTACAAGTCTACTGCACGGCAACTGGTCATCCACAGCCCACGGGCTATACCATTTTTACTACGCAGAGCGCCTGCACTCTCACTTCCGATAGACCCCACCACACGAACCTTCCATGCGGCAGCCGCAGCCGGAAGAGCTGCCAACCGGGGCCCTCGAGGAGGCCTAAACGTCTCCGCATTAAAAACCTAGCCTATCAGGTCCTCCATTCGCACTCATCCACTAATCTCTCTTTCCTATCCAGCAAAACCCCACAATCTTGAACATACTTGCATGAACCTTCTCCATGAAACCAGTGCGTGGGGGTGAGTGTTCGGGCATCGCCGTCGAGGTGGTGCTTCACGCGGCATATCTGGAGGAGCATCACGCAGCACAAGGCGAGGAGGACGTGCAGTTCAACCCCTTGGGGGACCATGTGATCGCTGGTGCTGACGACTTCGGAGGCGCTGATGAGGGCGTGGAGTTCGACGAACACGCTCTGCTCGTGTACCCGGAGCTACATCTATTTCTACATGTTTCATATTTTGTGCTCGAGCTTAATCTATCATGGCGTCATAAAAAAATCTAGTCCTAATGATTAGATGCAACGTACGAACTAGTACATGGAGAGATCTAGTCTGTTCTGAATGAATCCATATTATTTATTTATTAATAAGTTACCAAGAACACAAACCACATTAATTTAGGAGCAAGCTGGGGAGACGGCCGTAATGAACTGCTGAACCTGTATAGACATGTTATTTCATCGAAAGTAACTTGGAATGGTGGAAGGAATATATATTTATTATTTTGCTCATTTCGGTTTGTATTCCATACATTACAACTGTATTCAAGTGAGATGGACTCTGACAAGGAGACCAGGGACAACAAGAGCCGCCATGTCATGAAGAAGCTCAACAGTGGGATAATCCCTTTCTGCATTCGACTTGGGGAGCTCAAGTGCCCTTTCTGTAAGAAAGGAGTCAATCCGAGGATTGCCAGCTTGATTCCGCATGCGGTTTTCATCGGTAAAAGCCCCGCTAGTAAACACAAGTTAGCGACCAAGGCTAAGCATGCTGCTTATGGAAAATTCCCGAGGGAGTATGTCAAGACCGGCCTAGTGTCCCCTTACATAGGAATCAACTACTTCTAGCCGACCAACCCCGTCACTGTGCTGGCCCGGCCACTAATAATATTTAGTTCTTACCGTATCTAGACCCTTAAACTATGGGGATTTCTATTTTCGTACCCTTCAAAATATATTCAAGTTCATCTGTTTATGGAGTTAAAGTTCCGGTGGCATACTCGTTATTTTGCATGGATAGAGGGGTGCCCCCGACAGATATAAGGGTTATCCTATCCGCTAGATCACAGAGGATCAACGGTTGGTGGGCACGATCCGTGTGACAACTGTCTCGACCAATCAGAGCGTAGCAGCGAAGATGAGCATAGGTGCGAGAGATGGATACAAAGAGAGGGGAAAACCGAGTAGCAACCAAGGGCAAAACTGAGTAGAACTTAAAACCCAAGGGCAAGACTGAGTAGAACTTAAAAACCAAGGGCAAGCGTGACAAAGGGATTCAAATATAAAATAGAAAATGATTTAAAAATGGAACCAAACCGCCAGTGTTACGCTCGAGGGAAAAACTGAGTACAACTGAATCGCCAGGGTTAGACACGAGGGAAAAAACGCGACTCACGGTCGCTTGTGCGGTTTACGAGGCGGTAGTGGACACGTGTGGCCGTGCACGGTGCATTAGCGTACGCGCTGCACGGTAGTGCAACGAAACGTCGCTTCCCTTCTCCTTTAATAGAGGCCTCCCCACTCCCACTCATCACGCACTCGCTCACTCAACCGTATCCACTGTCCCATCACCTTCTGCAAATGCCCAACAAAACTCCAACCACACCGGCGATGGAGAAGAACGGCGCGGTGGCCATCGGTGCCTCCAAGGCCGCCGACGAGGATCCCCCTGTCCCCGTCCCCGCATCCGCCGTAGCCGCCGGCGAGGAGGCCCCCACTGGTCTCGGACAGATCCCGCTCGGCTGGGACCCCTACGAGGAGGTTGTCTACATAAGGCCGGAGAACCCCTACGACACCAGCATCGCCGACCCATGGTCTGAGGTAACCAGGGTTTTCTCCCCTTCCCTTGTTCTTCCCTCGTTCCCATCGTTGGATGCTAGATCGTATGTTATTAGGGCTCGGTTGTTCGTATTTTTTACAGTAGCTAATCCTCTTGTGTTAGATCTCGATTTTCGATGAATCCCCCTTTTCGTAGTTGGGATCAATATTCGATTTGGTTTGAGATTTGGGGAATAATCGGGAGATCTCATTCAGTTAATTTATGTAAAAAATCAATCCTGATAATCAAAGTATCTCCATCATGTCCTTATTTCACTCTACTGTTTTTTCCAACAGGAGGATAGCAGCGACCTCTGCAGCGACGACGAGTCCAAGGACACCAAGACTCGTCATGTGCTGAGGAGGCTAAAGTCCGGTCAGTACAACAACTTCTTCGCCGGCGACGTGTACAGGTGCCCCTTCTGCCCCACCAGGAGGCTCCGTGCAACGGACTTCAACTCCCTCGTGAAGCATGACGAGGACGTGAGGACCTGCGGCGAGTCCGTGAACATCCACGGATTCATGGCCAAGCACCAGGCGCTCGGTCTTCACCTCCGCAACCTCTAGAAGGTGGCTATCGAGGAGGGTCGCAGGCTCCCGATCAGACCCAAGGCGCCCAAGGTCAAGGGGCTGGGCAGCAAGAAGTGGAGGAGGCGCCATAGGGAGGAGGCGGATGCCCTCCTGGCAGAGGCCACGAGGGGCCACTGATCAGTTGCTGCTGCTGTAAAGCAGCTTCTTTTGTCTTGTCTGTGTTGAACCTGTCAGCTGCTACTGCTGCTAAGCAGCCTAATTGTCGAACCTCGTTAAGTACCGTAATATATAACCTATATTAGATGATTTATCTACATCTGCTCTGTTTACTGAATTTATTTATGGTGCTGGTTTGTTTTGCTGCTCTAGATTTGCTACCAGATTGGGAAAAACGATTGCAAAAGGAACAATGAATGAAGAGAGAAGCTGCTCTAGATTCCATACCTTTTTGGGAAAAAAACACAACTGTTAGAGAGAGAGGGGAAAAGGCGCTCTTAAAAAGGCCAAATAACAAAAAAAACTTCCATTTTAGGCGTCATGGCGCACGTAACGGCCAAGCCTTTGACCAGACGGCACCCCCCTCTGAGCGCATGTGAGGGCTTCGGAATATCGGGAGGGCAAAAGTGAGGACAAACGAGACACAATGTTGCTATAGCTAAATCTAACAAAAATATGAATTTGGCTTTACCATGCAATTTGGCTAGAGCTCCACAATGTAGCTATTCTAAATCCCAAAACTATGTGGTGAGTTGAAACCTAATGCTTTTACACCGACACGTGTGTTGCAAAGTTGCTTGATCGTGCATGCTTACACAAGTGGCCTACAGAGAAACTTATAGAAGCATGGGAAAATGAGCTTCATTTTGGCAAATTCTAGACAAGCTTTGCGCAATGGGCAGGCCTGATCGGCTGGGCGGCTGCCCCGGGGTGCAGGGATGCTAGGTCCATGTCTATGCTTACCCTTCTTAAACTTGTTAGGAATTAATAATAACTGTACACTTCCTTCTGTCCTGTCATGTTACGTCGTGTCAGCGCTGCGCACCCGCTGCGGATCGGCAACGGGACGGTGGTCTACGTGACCGGTCTCTACCACGCCAAAGCCATGTCGCATACCCGTCCCATCGCCTACCGGGACAGACGCCGAATTTAATCGCTAGGATTGGAAACCATCGGTGCTCTCCCGGTCAAACTTGCTTCCGCATGGGTATGACCGGAATATTGGTAAACGGAATTTAAGCATCGCCTTCCGTCTCCTCAGCACATCACTGTGCAAAAATCCCCAACTCGTTCCTTCCGCCGCCGCCTCCACCGCAAGAACCATCGACGCTGCCACAGGCACCGCCTCCGCCTGGCCATACCACCGCAACAGATCACTCCACCGCCACGCCTAGTCCCAGCCACCGCTACCGACCCTAGGCCACCGCCGCCGCATTAGCTGCTGCCATGGACGCAGAGTACGGCGTGTTCGGTGACAGGAGTGACTACACTGATGAGTACACCATCACCGCCCATGGCACCACCAAGCTGACGGTCGTCCACACAAATGCATCAGCGGAGGTCTCCAAGGTCATCGCAATGTACGAGCAGTGGCTACAGGAGCCGACGGACAGGTACAAGATAGTCGGCCTTGACCTCGAGTATACCGGAGATAGGAAGAGGACGACGCTTTTGCAGCTGTCCATGCGCAAACACTGCCTCCTATATCACGTATGTAGGGCCAAATCTGTATGCCCAGAGCTTCACGAGTTCCTACACAGGAGGGAGATCTACTTCGCCAGCATCGACATCAAGAACGACACTCCGAAGCTAGAACGAGATCTCCTCGTTCATGTCATCAATCACATCGATCTCCAACATTTGTGGAGGTACCCGGATGGCGGTACGAGGAAAGCCAGCATGGCTAGACTCGCTGCCGACATCATCGACCGCGAGTACGCCAACATGAAAGTCGAGTTCCCGAAGCACCTGCATGAGTGATGGGAGTGGAGGCACCTAGATTACGATGCGATCAAGTACACAGCCAGGGACGCGTATGTCTGCTACGAGATGCTCAACAGGATCTAGCGGGTGGGTGGGTGTGCTGTTTACCACTACTAGTTTCGCATTTCGTTCCTAGTTTTATCTCGCCTGTATTTTATCTCGCATGTATTTTCTAAGCATTCTGTGTGTAAGAACCAAGCTCGTATGATCCCTGTGCTATTAGCTACTTAACCTATATGAATTACATTACCCCTTTTGTATGCTCAACATTCATTCTTACAAATTCTGTCTATGCCATTTACATGCGGTAGAATCCAGGACTGACATGCATAAGGTGTGATACAGTCATAAGTCATAACCAAACCCAGATTATAGCGAAGGATACAGTCATAACCAAACCTAGATTATAGTTTGACAAAGGTAATACACAGCAGTTTGTAATTGCTCACATAGTGTACTTCTGAAATACAATGTTTTCATAAACACAACAATCATGCACTAATAGTCTACATCCCAACCTGTTGGAGAAGGCAGCCGATCCTAGGATGCCTTCGGTCGCTTGCCCCGGTTTGTAGATTCATCTACACTCCGGCATCTGGGGCAAACAACCTGCCTTGGTGGTGGTTCAATGATGCGATGCCTGGAACGAGATTTTACAATCTAGCGGTACAGCTCGTGGCTAACATACCCGTCAATTGCAGCGTACTTTAGATTAGGTTCAGAAAGTGGCTTATCCTCCCAGTAATCGTGCCCTAAATGCCTCCACGAACATCTCGGCAATATATCCTTCATGTTAGCGTACCACGAGTCGATGAGTTCAGAGGCAAGAGCGGCCATCCCGGTCTTGCCGCCCTTCGTCCCTGGGATCCAGTAAATTTCCTGGATGTCCACTCTGCACTCCTTTGGGATTCTAATGTTGACAGTCAGGCTTTCAAGCAGTTTAGTGTCATTCGTGATGTCAACACTAGTAAATGTTATGTGCTGGTTCACGAGAAAGTCATGAAATAGATCCCTAATGCTTTCGCCCCACCTGCATGAAAATGAATTCAGACAAATAATATAGCAATAACTTTTGCAAATAGACAGTTCAGCAACAAAAAGAGAGCAAATTCTACCAGATCCCGTCATCCCCCTTCTCGCAAAAAGGCTCGTATACGAGGACGTGCCCCTTCATGGAGAGTTTCACCACGGCGATCCTACGGTGATCGCGGATGTACTCGAGGTCGAGACCTACGAACCTGTTTTCTTCGAATTGCAACCAACTCGTGTAATTATTCAGAGTGTTCCTCACTATCCGAGGGTCGGTGGTGTAGACGACATCCATCTTCTTCCCTCCATGTACTTCAATGTCGAAGTGCGCAGTTTCTTGCCTGCCGTCGTTTTAGACGTCCGGAGCATCCATGACTATAGGCAAGAGGGAAAGGATACGGAGGAAGAGGGTTATGCGGTGGTGGAGGAAATGGATGAGGCTGTGGAGGAGAGAGACAATGAGGCCGTGGAGGAGGAAATGAGACGGAGAAGTGAAAGATTGGAACCGCCCTTACCAATATCTAGAATAGTGCACGACTGTTCGTAGTAGGGTGAAGGTGGAGAAAAACGGCGGTTTTACACGTCGACGCTAGCGCTTCCTAAAATTTGTACTGTGCCACTTGCATGTGGTGGAATCGAGGTCTGCCATGCATGATCCAAGTCAAACGTAGGCACATTTGCGTGTGCCGACCTTCACTCACTAACAGGCGGGCCGCACATTTCTCTCTTACGATTTATTTTTTCACTTCCTCTAGACGGTTCCGGTGACCGCCCTCAATAATTACACCCCCCCTTCTTGTCTTCCACATGGACGAGAACTGGCGGCAGCGGCGGTTCCTTGCAGTTTCACTCCCCACTCGAACAACTGCCCCCACCCCTGATTCCATCCCCTCCCGAATCCATCCGCCTCCTTATCACAACGCCTCCATTAATCTACCGGATTCCAGACTCCATTTGCTGCTATGGGTAGAGCTTGGGGTAGCAGCAGGCTGAAGCGAAAGGCATGCGATGATGACGTGGATGGCCAAGGCGAACGCTATCGCGAGGATTGGGGATGGCCGAACCTCAGCGCCACGAACGTGCATAGGATCGCCTCGGGGTTGGACATCATCTCAGCCGGCTGCCTCGCTCGCTGCATCCCTGGCTACCGCTTGACGATGCAGAACATGGACGAACAACCGTTTGGCACGCCAGGCCTTCTTTACCCCGATAACAGCAAATGGCCAAACGACCGCGATGACCATGTAAGTTCCAGTATCTAGCTTATTCGTTCAATCATATCGTTGATTCATATGTGTTGAACTCTCATCGGAATCCTATGTTCCTTTCGTCGAACGTGTTGTGTGCACGCGTGATTTGAACAAATCGAACCATTTAAGACTATTCTATGCAGCGGAAGCTCTGCTCGTACCTGATATTCTGGTATTTTCATAGTGACACAGTCTTACTTTAGGTGATAGACGAGTTGTCAATTTTGATTTTGCAATGGAATGCCTGCTAGGTGATATTCTGTTTCCTAAAATAAAAACAAACATATTAGACGATTTAAGGTTGTTATGCCCCGAGCTGTTTATGATCATCGTCAGGAGTTTATTCTAGGGGCTCTGCTACTACTCCATATATTGAGTATCTTCGTCGTGACACATGCACAATTTAGGCGATATCTGAGGAGACACTCGTATTTAGGCGATATTTTATCTACTTTAATCTGAAGGTCCATTTGTCAAATTCTATTTGCAATGGAATCCATGCTAGGTGATTGTACCAACTGACAACAAACTCTGCAGAATATTCATGCAAAACTGATGCTACTGGATAAGTGGTCCGAATCAGTAGTGGTGAATATCAAGGAAGAAGAAGAGACAGAAATGGAAGATGACCAGAACTGGGTGGGTGGCAATGGCGAGTGGCTGGTCCTTTTATCACAGGATGGCAGTACTTGGACTCTAAAAAATGGCTACAGATCGGTGAGACTTGCAGTGCCATCTTTGGAGGGTTTCGGCATTACTGCATTCAACAACGGGTGGCCGCCGCCCATTTCTGAATTCGCTTATAGGTTCAACATGGCAGAACTTGACCTCATGAAGGTACAGCTTCCACATAGACCGCGGGAGGGGGCATGGAAGAACTGGGAGTACAACCTCTTAGCGTTGTTCGACAAGGCAATCACATTCATTAGATGCCCAGAAGACAATGAGTGGACAGTCTTGCGCGACGACTTCCTACGGCCGGAGAAGTATGTCGATGCCGTCTTCACCTAGGGCTACTCTTTGTACAGACAGCAACACATTTATGCGGTCAATGAACCTAGCGGCGACGTGCGTGTTTGGGAGCCGGCCATTTGGGGTGAGTCATGGTGTCATATAGCATGTAAAATCCCATTAAAAATTCTGCTTACTGACTGTTAGTAACACGCAGGTACCCACGCAGCCCCGTGCATCATTCCAGCTCCGGTCATCGAAGATGCAGTAGCAGATGCTGAACTTGGGACACGGCGCTGGTTCCTGGCACCTCTCGGAGACAACACAGAACAGGATGACGAACTCATGTGGATTCATATCAGGGGAGCACTAAACAGCATTGGTGATACAATAGAACATATGGGGACACAACTTTCTTCATACCCATCGCTGCGGTGTCACGTTTTCTCGAGGTCCGCATGCCCATCCAAAGACCCAATAGAGCAAGTCTGGAGCAGAGTCAACAATCTGAAGGGATAATCTGTGTTTCTTGGGATCAACTACCCTTTCTTTGTTGGATCCCCTGGAGCTGTTGAACCTGTAATTGCTCAGGCAGCCCTAGCCCCTGATGCTGCTGCTGGTGGTGGTGGTGTTGTGTAACACCCTTGAATCGGCCCTATGCAAGTTTTAGTGCTTCCCGCCAAACCCGCATAGAAACGATTCAAGGATGCCCACCAGGCACTTCCGTGCGGGTGGAAAACGAAGTAATACCATTACACATCAGTCCTCGATGGGACCCACAGATCATATATAAACAACAACGACTCCATGAGTCAAGAATATAGATATAATATACAAAGATCCAAATCACCTTGAAAACTATAGAGCGTCCGGCTACGGACAAGATGCAAATGGGGCTAAGAGCCCTGAAGAATAACCAATGGCATCCATGACCCTGCCCAGGCCAAGCCGGAAGGGTAACCCTGCTAACGACGTCGATCTCAAACCTGCTAAAACAAAAGGGGTGCCGACAAAGGGCAAAGGAAAAAGAGGAGCGTCAGTACTAAGGCCAGCACATGGCGAGGCTAGAATTTGGCGGCTCTCGCCTACATAGGTATGGTGGGATGAAGCGGCAGCGCAGCGACACGAAACAACCTATAGAGACTCTGCAAAACTGGCGGCTATAAGAGAGGGATAAGAAAGACCTATTCGGATCCAACCTGATACTAACACCAAACATACCCATCCTGGTATTCCCCCTCGAGACCAAACGAGGAAGTCCAGCCGAGGAAACTCGCACGGTTGGCAATTTTATTTAATCTTTCCAAGGCAGTTATCCCACTTACCAGTCTTCTCACATACAAGTCAAATTATAACAGTAAACTTTAGTTATAGTTGTCTATGATCGATAAACTGTGCTCCAAGTCATCCATAATCGCGGACACGGCTTTTCGATAAGATTTAACCCTGCAGGGGTGCACCAAAGTATCCACACGCACTTCGACCCTTTTTGCCAGATCAATTAACATACACCCATCGGTATGTCAGTGGGGCCTAAGTCATGACGTTTCCCAGACCCAAAGCAAGTACATGGGGGCCACCCCACTAAGCTACCCGCAACAAAGTCGGCCGGCTCTGGAACGGACCCAGGGTTTGTGTCAATGGCTGTAAACGACTGGGAACCCAAAAGTGTGACTGGGCTTGTCGATACCGCGAAAACATTCCACATCCTAAACAGTACAGGTGCTCCACGCACAATCTTAAATAAAGCAGTAAAGCATGGCATAAGTACAGAATAGTTATAAAGCCCCAAACTACTTGTGGCCCCCGGTACAGTACTTTCAAATCAGGTAGTAAGCCGATGGGGGTGCCCACACACCCCACCCGTGGTTAGCGCGCTCAATCTCGGAACAGGTGTCAAGAACTCAGGTCCTAGGGGACACTAGTGAGCGGTTAAGAACCAATTAATTACTATTACCCACCGGTGCCTCTGCATTAATCTACCATCAACATTAATTAATAAAATGTAATTCGAATCATGATCAACACCACCATTAAACATTTGCCAACCGCCCAACAACTATGGAACATCGACGACGCGAGGCATCACCTGAGCAAGCAACTATGACTCGCAGGGCCAGCTGTCTATCAAGCAACAGGCAATAGGAGGTGTCCGAGGCACTATAAGGGCTGCAAGGAATATATCTGGTGCGGAACACTAAAGCATCACGACACGGATAGCAATAGATCAACAGGAGGGAATAAAGACTATAAATGCAAAATAGGTAGAAGGGGGAGAGATGCTCGCCTAGGAAAACACTGCCGAAGGATCATATCCGGAGAACTTGTCGGTACTCGCATCAACTTATCGGCCTAGTCCACGAAGAAGCAAACACTAAAAGAAACACCGGATGCAATATTTAATACTACGGCAGAAGATCCGGCATGATTATGATATGCATGCGAGATGAACAATTTAATATGCAACAGTCGATAATGTCATATTATAAAACTAATAGGGGTCTCGGATAGGGAATCACATTAGGGTTCGGCGAACTTGGGATCCGAGGGGTTCGGGGTTCGACAGGGGCGGAAACGGCTCGACGGGATCAGTCTCGGACCACGGAAGTAGATCTTGTCGCATCCGGGAGAAGGACTTGGTTTGGCGTCAGGGCGCATCGGACCCGCCCTGGTCGGTGTCGATCTTGTCGTCGCGAAGATCTTGTCGGGTCCACGTACCGGGTCGGTCTTGGCATCCGGGGTGAAGAACTTGGCGTCCTCGAGGAAGTACTTGGCTTATCCGTGTCGACGACCCTGGCGTCCGGGAAGGAGTACTTGGCGTATCCGTGTCGATGACCTTGGCGTCCGGGAAGGAGTACTTGGCGTATCCGTGTCGATGACCTTGGCGTCCGGGAAGGAGTACTTGGCGTCCAGGGTTCAGTCTTCGGATCTTGGTCGGGTCGTGTGGATCTTGTCGATTTCGCCTCGAAGGACTTGGGGTTCCAACTTGTCGCATCATGTCGGAGGCCTAGGGGTTCCGTTCGACGCTGCCGAGATCACTCCAACTTCACATGGTCACCACCATGTAATTCGCAACACCTTTCCCACATGCATCAACTAGACCCAAAAGGACTTGGCAGACTCGCTGCAGAGAACCAACACGGATGCGCATAATCCAAAGGAGTCGGCCAGGACAAAGGCGTGCTTGGCGCTCACGGGGAGGCGATGGGGTACGCGGGGTCATGCTGGGCGAGGTAGACGGAGGTGCGCGGGCGGCACCGGGGCAGAGCGGAGAAGCACTAGCGGCGCTGGGTTTCCATCGGGGAGGCGGCGGGCTAGGCGCAGGCTCGGCGGAGGACGCGCCTAAGGAAGACCGGACGGAGGATGGCTCGCGGGGGGAAGCTCGCTTGCAACAGCGTGGAGCGGCACGGCGGCCGGGCCGGACGCGGGCCAGACTCGGTGCAGGGCTCGAGGAGATGGCCGAGGAGGAGGGGAGGAAGCACGGCGGAGCTCGAGGTCGCGCGGGAGGCGGTCGGCGGCGGAATCGGGAAGGAGCGAGAGGAGGCAGCGGGCCACGAGGAAAGGGAGGCGACGACGGCGAGGTGCCTAGGAGGAGCTCAGGCGGCGAGGTTCAAGCGGCGGGGACGATGGCGGTCGCGCGGTCGGGGCCGGTCGGTGGGCTGGAAGCGGGCCGCGCGGACGGAGGCGGCGGCCGGCGAGCGCTGAGGGCGGCGGCGGCAGATGCGCGGGTGGGGCCGGGGGAATCTGGCGGCAGGTAGGGAGGTGGCCCACGCGGTCGTCGGCGAGTCGCGCGGCCGGGGCCGGCGCTGGAGGGCGGCGGGCGACGGCGTCCGTCGGTGACGCGGGAGGAGGCGCCGGCGAGGAGGAGAGAGGAGGGGGCACCGGGGCGCGTCTGCGGGAGAAAGAGAGGGGGCGGTCGGGTCGGCGTGTGGTGGGGCCAGGGGAGACCCGAGGTGGTCGGGGTGGGGCGTGCGTGGGAGATGCGCCTGTCCATCCCGGGGTGGGGCCCGCACGGAAAAGGGGCAGGTGGAAGCGGGAGCTGGCGCGGGGTGGCCTGGGAAAAGGGGCCAGGGGGGTCGCGCTGGGGGGCGTGCGCCCAGGTGGCGACGGGGTGGAGGCTGGCGACCTGGGGCGGGAAAGAGGGCAGGAGGTGGGCCCGCGGAGTGGACCAGGTGGCTGTGATTGAGTGGGTGGAAGAAAGGGTCAGGGTGAGGTGGCGTCATGGTATTGGAGGGGGTGAGGTGGAGGGGCTGGGTAGGAAAAATAGGGGCAGGATATTTGGTGGGAAAAGTTTTGGGTGTTTTCTAGGTAGAGAAGATTTTATCTGGAGGTGGCCGGCTAGGCTTTCGGGCCTGGCGGGCTGCCTCCTAAAAATAAAAGAAATATTTATTATTTAAAACGGGGCTTTTGAAAACCGTTGGAAGACAAAACAAAATATTCCGGAGACCCGGGTTTTACTTTGAATGAAGGACGGGGCGTTTAGAAAACAAAACCAGGCTTTTCGAAAATAGTTTTATGTAAACAAATGTCAGATGACATGACGATTCTCAAATGCAAGGTGGCATGATGACATGAGCATGCAGTCATGATGATGCGCAACACAAAAACACCGCGATTTTCTAGTAGTGATTTTTGCGGGGCGCCACATGTTGGTGGTGGTGGAGCTGACAAAGAACTAGCTACTGCTGCTCCTGGTGAAGCTAACGAAATACTTGGTGACGCTGCTGCTGGTGAAGCTGACTAAATACTTGCTATTGCTGCTGCTGGTGAAGCTGACGAAATACCTGCTGAGGCTGCTGCTGGTGAAGCTGACGAAATACCTGCTGAGGCTGCTGCTGGAGTCCAGGAAGAACATGCTGGTGTTGTTGCTGAGGTGCCAGCACTTCTAGTGTTGATAGCATACTGTGTGTTTGTTGCACACTCACGTGCCTATCATGTTGACACTCCAGATCCGACTTGGAGCCGAATCCACGTCGGGGGGAGGGGGCCTACAATTGGCTCATCAGTGGGGTCGTACGATTTGAAGGAGAATGAAAGACGGCCAAACACAACATTCTGGTTCGTTCCGACGATACCACTAGCTCCAGGGACCTAGTGCTCATACTGGAAGATCCGATGAACCATTTGTCTTTATCTTTATCATTAGTTACGCTTATGTGTGTAAAGACTAAGCTGTGCTTATTTGTGTAAGACTAAGTTAGGCCTAACTGCGTAATATTCAGTGAAGCCCAGCTTTTCTTTCCATGCCCATAACAACAGAATTGCAGCATAGAACATACAAATGTAATGCGCATACCAGGTATTTTTGCTCAGGATAACAACCACTTCAAGCAAATGATACATCGTGTACGCATTTGAACGCATCACTAGAATGTGCCACCTATTGATGATTGATGACATGGATCTAGCTTTTCTGCGCGTATTTGCATTGAATCGCTCATTGATTTATTCACATATTTTTTGGCAATGGCTGATGAACTCCACTCTCTTGGTAACTTGCTTTGTCAACGAGCACTTGTTGATGCAATGCAAAGTACAGAACATGGTCGTCATCGTCATTCCATTTAGGTTCTCTATGTTTCGTCATCACGGAGATACTAATTTCAAATGAAAATCTAGTAAACTATATATGTGTACATTGTTAGAGTATTCTACGGCCATGGTACATACATGTTTTTCTACAATCACAAGAAGAAAACTTGATGCATTTTCACCTTGTTGGCGTTGTGCCGAACTGGGTGGATGTGGCTTTAGGGTTCGAAGAGGAAGGCGCCGTGGCTGGAGCGTGTGCTACCATGGCGACGGCGAGCTCGGATTCTGGAGGAGGCCAACAGGACCGAGCATGGTCGGCATGGTGACAGATCTCACCCGGGAATGAATTCCCGTCCCGGCGCCATGCCAATGGTGCAGTCATGGTGAGGGCGAGCTCCGATTCGGGATGGCAAGGAGAACGGGCCGAGCAGGTTCGTCCAAGTCCTAGCTCCGCGCTATGGCCGCGACCACATATTGCCGCCCCGGAGGAAGAAGAAGACGCATAAAGTATGCATGCGCCAACGCTGCAAGCCTACATGGCAACGACGACGACAGCGACATAATGGCGAAAGCTGACAGGGGGGCCCAACTTGACGGTCGTTAGCCTAATTTTTTGTATTGAAACGTAAAGTTGAATTCGTGCCAAAAAAAAGACCCTCTGAGTATTTCGCACGCCAACTGTAGTCATCGCGGCTGATTTCAGGGAACTCGGGTACCGCGTTGCCTGGCCATCCCAACTTTTGGGCCGCAAAATGATATTCTCCACCCCGTGTCACCCCAAGAAATATCCAAGAAGTACAAGCGTCAAAGCTTGGGGATGCCCAAGGCATCCCCTTCTTCATCAATAAAAATCTCAGTTTTTTTCCAAACACATCATTTTTATTGTTTTATGCACAGTTGTGTTGTTCTTGGAGCGTCTTCGTTTTTGTTTTTGTTTTTGGTTTTCGTTTGCTTGGTTTGCTTACTTTGCTAAATAAATTGGTTGGACCCCTCTTTCATGCGTTGGTTTTCAAATAGTTTGGTTTCGATTGGAAAAGAGTAGGAAAGTTCATGCTTAAGTGGTAAAGGGAGCTTGTTTTTGACTGTGGCCTATGCTTTGTCATGCCATGCTTGATATTGTTTTGTCCTTATGCTTAGTGATCTTTGATGTAGCATGACATGTTATAAACAATTGAGATTGCTTAATGTGCCTTTGAATAATCATGCGTTGTTTTAGCATATTAAAGCTTAGTATTGTGGTATTCTCCTTTGATGCTTTATTTGGGTTGACTTGGCACATGCTCACACCATGTTATGACTATCCCAAGTCACCATAGCCTTTATGATCCTTTAGTTTTCGACTTGTAATATCACTTTATGCTTTGATTAATGATGTTTTTTTGCTCTGCATGATTATGGCCATTATTGCTCTCTTAGTTGGTCGCTCCCAGTCTTTTGCTAGCCTCCATAACCAAGTATGAGTTCCGCTCATGCATCCAACTCCTAAAACCAAGTTATTCCAAAGAGTCCACCATACCTACCTATTAGCATTTGCTATTCCAGGCATTTCTCTAACATACATACATAACTCCATGGACTTACAAGCTCCCTGATACGTTGCAAATGTATCTATAATTTTTGATGTTCCATGCTTGGTTTTATCTACTTTCTTATGTTTTGTCCACACTTTGGAGTACTTTTTATACACTTTTTTGGAGTAACCTATTAACAAGATGCCACAATGCCAGTTGCCTGCTTTCTGCTATTTTTGGTTCCAGGAAAGTCGGAAAATGAATATTCTCGGAATTGGACAGGACAAAAGCCAAAGTTAGTTTTTCACCGAGGGGGCACGGAGCTAGAATACGAGACGGAGAGGGGCCAGGGGCGGCCACACCACCTGGCCGCGTGGCCAGGCCCGGCCCGCGCCAGGGGGTGGTGCGGCCACCCAGGGCACCCGCTCGGCCTCCCCTTTCACTATAAGATGCCTCTGATACAGAAACCCTAAGGACCCAATCAAAATTCCACAAAAGAGTTTGTAGCCGCCGTCATCTCCATCCCTATATCAGGAGGGATCTGAAGCTCTTCCTGGCACCCTATCGGAGGGGAGAATTCACCCTGGAGGCCTTCTTCATCACCATGCAAGCCTCCGGTGTGATGCGTGAGTAGTTCATCTCTGGACTACGGGTCCATGTAGTAGCTAGATGGTTGGTTCTTCTCCTCTTGGGGTCCATGAAGTAGCTAGATGCGTGAGTAATTTGTTCACCCAACATGTCTTCTATCTTAAGGAGAGCCACCACTAGTGAACTATGGACCCCGGTCCTTTCTTTTATCATCAATCTACAATCAACTGTTTACTGCTTTCTGTTTACTTTATGCAAACTATTACTTTCTTCCACACAATACGTTTAATCCTTTGTTTTCAGCAAAACCGATGAGATTGACAACCTCACTGTAAGTTGGGGCAAAGTTTTGTGGTTGTGTTGTGCAGGTTTCCACGTTGCTGCTGGCACTGGTAGTGTGCCCTGCCAAAGTCCAGCTAGCAACACCTTGGAGGTGTTTCCTTGCTCCTACTGGATTGATAACCTTGGTTTCATAACTGAGGGAAAACTTACTGTTGTGCTCATCTTACCTTCCTCTTGGGGTTCCCTAACGAGCTCGTTAATACACGAGTCAGCACTCCCCTTTCACATTGCACACCGACGACATCCATAGACAAAAGAGCATGATATCAACTAGGTACAAAGTACAAGTGCAATGTTGAAAGCGTTCCCCATGATAGCATGGTTCTGCTAATCCCAAACATATAAGTGCAAGCATATATAGACGACACAATGCTTCAATGAGAGCTTTAATCACTAGTTTTCTCATAACAAATTTAATTCGGAAGGTAGATAAAAACATGAATATACTTGGAATAGAAAATGCTAATAGGTAGGTATGGTGGACTCTTTGGAATAACTTGGTTTTATTTGGAGTTGGATGCATGAGTGGAACTCATACTTGGTTATGGAGGCTAGCAAAAGACTGGGAGCGACCAACTAAGAGAGCAATAATGGACATAATCATGCAGAGCGACAAACCATCATTAATTAAAGCATAAAGTGATATTACAAGTCGAAAACTAAAGGATCATAAAGGCTATGGTGACTTGAGATAGTCTTAACATGGTGTGAGCATGCGCCAAGTCAACCCAAATAAAGCATCAAAGGAGAATACCACAATACTATGCTTTAATATGCTAAAACAACGCATGATTCTTTCAAGGTACATTAAGCAATCTCAATTGTTTATAACATGTCATGCTACATCAAAGATCACTAAGCATAAATCCAAAATAATATCAAGCATGGCATCACAAAGCATAGGCCATTGTCAAAAACAAGCTCTGTTTACCACTTAAGCATGAACTTTCCTACTCTTTTCCAATCCAAACCAAACTATTTGAAAACTAATGTATGTAAGAGGGGGTCCAACCAATTTATTCAAGCAAACTAAGAAAACCAAGCAAACAAAAACTAAAAAAAAAATGAAGACGCTCCAAGAACAATACAACTGTGCACGAAACAATAAAAATGAAGTGTTTGGAAGAAACCTGGGATTTTTATTAATGAAGAAGGGGATGCCTTGGGCATCCCCAATCTTTGACGCTTGTACTTCTTGGATATTTCTTGGGGTGACATGCGTGGCATCCCCAAGCTTGAGCTTTAGTCCATTCTTCATCTCATTACATCATTCTCTCCATACACCTGAAATTTTGCCTTCATACAAAACTTCACATAATCTTTATTAGCAACATTAGTGCACTCAAGATAATAAGTCTTTGGCTTCAGTTTCAACACCAATAAAACTTCCATTAAAACACAAGCTACTGTAGCACTTCCCTTGAAAAGCTCAATTCCCCAAAGAGAACCCAGAAAGGAATCAACAAGAAGCAAATGCAAATAATGGCAGAAATCTGTCAAAACAGACCAGCAGGTAAAATCCAATTTTTTGTAAGACCTTATGTTGCTCAAATCGAAAAGTGTTGAACTAATGAAAGTTAGATAACAACATGGGGAAGAAGCATAAAAATTCAGGCCTCAAAACAACATATAGAGATTTTACACGAATTTTTACAGTGAAGCACAAAAATCTGTTTTGGGACAGCAACTTTCCCAAGCATTACTTCTCTCTCATTAGAGGTTACTCTTGGCACAAAAATCAAATAAAAAGGATAAGGAGCGGTTATTACTGAGGTAATAACTTCCAAGACTCGTCTAAAACTTTTGGGTTATCTCCCAATAAGTACTTTTCTTTAATGCCTTTAAGTTAGGCATAAGAAGCAAGAAAAGCATCAAGTGTTCTCAAATGAAGAAGCATTAAGAGCAAATTTTGTTTTCATAGGAGAGGCAAAAGGAATCTTCTCTCTCTTCTTAGGAAAGTGTTCTATACCTTTCTTGAGTGGGAGTTGATATTTAATGGTGCCTTCTTTCATATCAATAATGGCACCAACAGTTCTAAGAAAAGGTCTTCCTAAAGTAATAGGACAAGAAGCATTGTATTCAACATCCAAAACATATAAATCAATGGGGACATAGGAATTATTAACCATAATAAGAACATCATTAATACTCCCCATGAGTTTCTTTTTAGCATTATCATCAAGTGGGACATTTAAATAACAATCTTCCAATGGTGGCAAATCAAGCATATCATAAATCCTTCTAGGCATAATAGAAACACTACTATCAAGATCACATAAAGCTTTAAAATCAAAATCATTCACTTTCAGATTAATGATGGGTTCCCAACCATCTTCTAGTTTCATAGGAATAGAAGCTTTATGTTTCATCTTTTCATCTTTAATTTTTATGAGAGCATCAGTAATGTGTTTTGTAAAGGCCATATTCATAGCACTAGAATTAGGACTTTTAGCAAGCTTTTGTAGGAACTTAATTCCTTCAGAGATATTGCAACCATCAAGATCAAAATCATAATTATCATCTAAGGTAGTAAAGCTATTACTAGCTTAAACACTAGTGGTAGTGATAGTACAAACACTAATATTTGTAGCAATTTCATCTTCTCTTTGCCACTTAGCATGCAATTCAGCTAATAATCTAACATTTTCTTCAATTCTAACTTGTATGGAATTAGTAGCAGCAAAGGGATTATCAATAGTTTCAGGTTTAGCAGCCATTTTATTCAAAGAAGATTGTGCTTTAGCCAATGATGCTATATTTCTTTTAGCATTAGAGAGATTTTCCTTAATAGTTTTATTGAAAGCAGTTTGTTTACTAATAAAATCTTTAAGCATAACTTCAAGTTCAGAGGGAGCACTCCTGTTATTATTGTAGGAATTTCCATAAGCATTACCATTATTGGGAGGATATGGCCTATAATTATTATTACCAAAATTATTCCTGTAGGCATTATTGCTAAAATTGTTATTTCTTATAAATTTCACATCAACTTGCTCTTCTTGAGCAACCAAAGAGGCTAAGGGTACATGATTTGGATCAATATGAGCCTTTCCATTAACAAGCATAGACATAATAACATCAATTTTATCACTTAAGGAAGAGGTCTCTTCAACAGAATTTACCTTCTTACCTTGTGGAGCTCTTTCAGTATGCCATTCAGAATAGTTAACCATCATATTATCCAGAAGCTTTGTTGCAGCACCCAAAGTAATGGTCATAAAGGTACCTCCAGCAGCAGAATGTAGTAGGTTTCTTGAGGAATAGTTCAATCCTGCATAAAAGGTTTGGATAATCATCCAAGTAGTCAGTCCATGAGTGGGACAATTCTTTACCAAAGATTTCATTCTTTCCCATGCTTGAGCAACATGTTCATTATCAGATTGTTTAAATTTCATTATTTCACTTCTCATAGATATAATCTTAGTAGGAGGATAGTATTTTCCAATGAAAGCATATTTGCATTTAGTCCAAGAATCAATACTATTTCTAGTTAGGGGTTGCAACCATTCTTTAGCTTTTCCTCTCAAAGACAAAGGAAACAATTTAAGCTTAATAATATCTCCATCTATATCCCTATGCTTTTGCATCTCACAAAGTTCAACAAAGTTATTTAGATGAGCATCAGCATCTTCAGTACTAATACCAGAAAATTGTTCTCTCATAACAAGCTTGAGTAAAGAAGGTTTTATTTCAAAGAAAGTAGCTTCAGGAACAGGTGGAGCAATAGGTGTGCACATGAAATCATTGTTGTTGGTGCTAGTGAAGTCACACAACTTAGTGTTTTCAAGAATAGTCATTTTTTTGTGTTTTTAATAAAGAAAGCAAACTAGAACAACTAATTTTTTTTTGTGTTTTTGATAAAGCAACAAGCAAACAAAGAAAAACTAAACTAAGCAAAACAAATAAAACAAAGTAAAGAGATTAGTTATGAGGGACTCCCCTTGTGAAGATGTCCTTGACTCCCCGGCAACGGCGCCAGAAAAAGCTTGATTGTTGGCCCAAAATATATCGAGCTTGTTGGGGAACACCAAGAGGAAGGTATGATGAGCACAGCAGCAAGTTTTCCCTCAGTTAAGAAACCAAGGTTATCGAACCAGTAGGAGCAAGGAAACACCTCCAAGGTGTTGTTTTCCAACTTGGAATCCTATCCAACACAACCACAGAACTTTGCCCCCAACTTACAGTGAGGTTGTCCATCTCACCAGTTATGCTAAAAACAAAGGATTAAACGTATTGTGTGGAAGAAAGTATAGCTTGCAGAAAGTAAATAGAAAGCAGTAAACAATTGTACATTGATGATAAAAGAAAGGACCGGGGTCCATAGTTCACTAGTGGTGATTCTCCTTAAGATAGATGACATGTTGGGTGAACATATTACAGCGGGGCAATTGACAAACATCGAGAAAGCATACATGCATATACTAATCATCTTGACTCTTATGAGATTTGATTGGGCATTACAACATTATACATAGACCATAATCCAGCTGCATCTATGACTAATAATCCACCTTCACGTTATCAATCCGAACCCCCTCCAGTATTAAGTTGCAAGCAACAAATAATTGCATTACACATTGCGTGTAAAGTAAACAATATGATTGTTCTATGAACAAAGGATTGAGTGTTTTCTCCCTAGTAGCAACAACACATCTAGTACCTTAGAGATTTCTGTCACTTCCCCATATTAGTAGAGGCATGAACCCACTATCGAGCATAAATACTCCCTCTTGGAGTTGCTAGCATCTACTCGGCCAAGATATCTACTAACAACGGAGAGCATACAAGATCACAAATAACAAAGACATGATAGAATCAATAATCAATCTGAAATAGCATCTCAATATCCATCGGATCCCTGCAACCACAACATGTAGGGTTACAAATAGATGATCTTGATCATGAACGGAGCTCACAAGATCTAGACATGGTAGCACAAAGGAGAAGAACCAACCATCTAAATGGACCCGTAGTCCAAGGATGAACTACTCACGCATCACATCGGAGGCTTGCATGGTGATGAAGAAGGCTTCCAGGGTGAATTCTCCCCTCCGGCAGGGTACCGGGAAGAGCTTCAGATCCCTCCCGATCTAGGGATGGAGATGACGACGGCTATAGACTCTTTCATGGAATTTTGATAGGGTACTTAGGGTTTCTGTATCGGAGGCATCTTATAGGCGAAAGGGGAGGCCGAGGGGGTGCCCTAGGCGGCCACAACACCCCCTGGCACGGGCCAGGCCTGGCCACACGACTAGGTGGTGTGGGCGGACCCTGGCCCCTGGCCCCTCTCCATCTCGTATTCTGGCTCCATGTCCCCCTTGGTGAAATATTGACTTTGGCTTTTGTCCCGTCCAATTCCGAGAATATTCATTTTCTGACTTTCCTGGAACCAAAAATAGCAGAAAACAGGTAGCTGGCACTATGGCATCTTGTTAATAGGTTAGTCCAAGAAAGTGTATAAAAATACTCCAAAGTGTGGACAAAACATAAGAAAGTAGATATAAACTAAGCATGGAACATCAAAAATTATAGATACGTTTGCAACGTATCATGCATCAATCAACAAGTCTTGGGACAATGCACATTAAACTAAGAATGGCCATTATGCTCTCTCAATAGGTGCATAAAGATAGAAGATGGAAACTCAACATAAAAGTAAAAGAAAGGCCTTCATAGAAGGAAGTAGGGATTCCAGTCTCATAAAGAGCTTCCAAAAATTATGGTACTTATTAGATTTCAACTCTCATTGCCCCTATCATAAGCATCTTGAAGTGATTAAGGTTAAAGTGAACAAAGTATGGAGTATATGCTTGACAAAGTATAAGTTGGCAATCTCATGTCCCTTGAATACGAGGGCCGCTCCTCATGCTACTCAAGTTTAGTTACCGGTAAGTTCTTGTCATAGTAAGTACATGTGTATCATAGAGAACCGCCAACGGGGTACCCCTTGCCCGATGATACAGAAGAATCCCCATATCAAAATGACAAGGCAAGCAGACAATAAGCATCTCAACAATCTTCTTATTTACCATGGGAAAATGGTGCCTTTTTCTCTCTTTCCTCTTTTCTCATCTCTTGTTTTTTTTCTCAATCTCTATCTCTTTTTTTATAAGAAGAATGCTTCATAGATTGCTCATTATGGTTACGCTGCAGGTTTCCACCAAGATTAGGTATGGATTAGACCAGCGGCCCAGGCGTTTCTCTAACACACATACATAGCTCCATGGACTTACAAGCTCCCCTTTCATTTCACACCAATG
This sequence comes from Avena sativa, assembly GCA_916181665.1. Taxonomy (NCBI): domain Eukaryota; kingdom Viridiplantae; phylum Streptophyta; class Magnoliopsida; order Poales; family Poaceae; genus Avena; species Avena sativa. The sequence continues at coordinate 429,149,215 of OV702290.1, forward strand.
ACATCCAAAAACAAAAGAGCATGATATCAACTAGGTACAATGTACAAGTGCAATGAAAGCGTTCCCCATGATAGCAAGGTTCTGCTAATTCCAAACGTATAAGTGCAAGCATATACAACATAGATGACACAATGGTTCAAGTTTATTAAGGGCAAGAAAAGTAAAGTGTGCCATCAAGTTCGTGAGAGCTTTAATCACTAATTTTCTCATAACAAGTTTTATTCGGAAGGTAGATAAAAACTTGAATATACTTGGAAATAGCAAATGCTAATAGGTAGGTATGTTGGACTCTTTTGAATAACTTGGTTTTATTTGGAGTTGTATGCATGAGTGGAACTCATACTTGGTTATGGAGGCTAGCAAAAGACTGGGAGCGACCAACTAAGAGAGCAATAATGGCCATAATCATGCAAAGCGACAAAACATCATTAATTAAAGCATAAAGTGATATTACAAGTTAAAAACTAAAGGATCATAGAGGCTATGGTGACTTGGGATAGTCTTAACATGGTGTGAGCATGCGCCAAGTCAACCCAAATAAAGCATCAAAGGAGAATACCACAATACTATGGTTTAATATGCTAAAACAACGCATGATTCTTTCAAGGCACATTAAGCAATCTCAATTGTTTATAATATGTCATGCTACAGCAAAAATCACTAAGCATAAAGCCAAAACAATATCAAGCATGACATGACAATGCATAGGCCACAGTCAAAAACAAGCTCTTTTTACCACTTAAGCATGAACTTTCCTACTCTTTTCCAATCCAAACCAATCTTATTTGAAATCTAATGTATGAATGAGGGGGTCCAACCAATTTATTCAAGCAAACTAAGCAAACCAAGCAAATGAAAACCAAAAACAAAAATGAAGACGCTCCAAGAACAACATAACTGTGCATGAAACAATAAAAATGAAGTGTTTGAAAGAAACCTAAGATTTTTATTGATGAAGAAGGGGATGCCTTGGGCATCCCCAAGCTGTGACGCTTGTACTTCTTGGATATTTCTTGGGGTGACACGGGTGTCATCCCCAAGCTTGATCTTAAGTCCATTCTTCATCTCATTACATCATTCTTTCCCTACACTTGAAATTTTTCCTTCATACAAAACTTCACACAATCTTCATTAGCAACATTAGTCTACTCAAGATAATAAGTCTTTTGGTTCAGTTCCAACACAAGTAAAAATTCCACTAAAACACAAGCTACTATAGCACTTCCCTCAAAAATCTCAATTTCCCCAAAAAGAACCCAAAAAGGAATCAACAAGAAGCAAATGCAAATAATGGCAGAAATCTTTCAAAACAGACCAGCTGGTAGAAACCGATTTTTTAGAAGACCTTATGTTGCTCAAATCGAAAAGTGTTGAACTAAAGAAAGTTGGATAACAACCTGGGGCATAAGCACAAACAATTACAGCTCAAATCGACGTACAGCGATTTTTCACGATTTTTTACAGCAAATCACAAAAATATGTTCCGGGACAGCAACTTTCCCAAGCATTACTTCTCTCTCATTAGAGGTTACTCTTGGCACAAAAACCACACAAAATGATAAGGAGAGGTTATCACTGAAGCAATAATTTCCAAGACTCAACTAAAACTTTTGGTTTATCTCCCAATAAGTACTTTTTCTTTAACGCCTTTAAGTTAGGCATAAGAAGAAAGAAAGGAATCAAGTATTTTCAAATGAAGAAGCATTAAGATTAATACCAGAAATATCTTCAACAAGGCAAGTTATCTCATCCAAATAAGTTCTAGAGGATCCTCTCTCAATGCTCTTGGGTTCACTATTTTCATCGAACGGGTTTTTAGGAACAATCCAATCAAAATTATTTTCTAAGGCTTCATGCATTCCTACAAGTTTAAAAGGTATTGGTATCTTAATTCCCTCCCATTAGGTTCGGTTTTGTCCATGTTTTCTCGTGTACCAATAACATCTACACATGTGCCTAGCATATTAAAACGATCAAATAATTTTCTAGCTTCCTTAGAAATATCATAGAATTCTTTAAGCAAGGTTTCTAGAATAAAATCTCTCTTTTCAGGGTCCTCAATTTCTTTAAGTTTAAGAAACATTACTTGCATTATGGGGTTAAGGTTAACAAACCTAGCTTCCAACATGTGCACTAAAAAAGCTGTAGCAATTTCATAATTTGGAGCAAGTTCTGTTAAGGATCTATCCTCAATATCCTCATGCTTGCTAACATGATTAAAGAATTCTTCAATATTATCTTTCCCAATTATAGAGCCACTACCTATTGAGAGGTCTTTCAGGATGAACTTAGGGATCAACATGGTGAGCAAAGAACGAAGTGATAACTACAGAAAATGACTAAAAGTTTTGTGTTTTTGATATAGAAACAAGCAAACAAAGCAGAAATAAACTAATCAAAACAAATAAAACAAAGTAAAGAGATTGGTTATGAGGGACTCCCCTTGTGAAGATGTCCTTGACTCCCTGGCAATGGCACCAGAAAAATAGCTTGATGGATCGAAATATATCGAGCTCGTTGGGGAACCCCAAGAGAAAGGTATGATGAGCACAACAACAAGTTTTCCCTCAGTTATGAAACCAAGGTTAGGAAACACCTCCAAGGTGTTGTTTCCAACTTGGAATCCTGCACAACACAACCACAGAACTTTGCCCCCAACTTACAGTGAGGTTGTCAATCTCACCGGTTTTGCTGAAAACGTATTGTGTGGAAGAAAGTAAAAGCTTGCAGAAAGTAAACAGAAAACAGTAAATAGTTGTAGATTGATGGTAAAATATAGGACCAGGGTCCATAGTTCACTAGTGGTGGTTCTCCTTAAGATAGATGACATGTTGGGTGAACAAATTACAGCGGGGCAATTGACAAACATCGAGAAAGCATACATGCATACACTAATCATCTTGACTCCTATGAGATTTGATTGGGCATTACAACATTATACATAGACCGTAATCCAACTGCATCTATGACTAATAATCCACCTTCAGGTTATCATCTGAACCCCCTCCAGTATTAAGTTGCAAGCAACAGATAATTGCATTAAGCATTGTGTGTAAAGTAAACAGTACGATTGTTCTATGAACAAAGGATTGTTGTTTTCTCCCTAGTAGCAACAACACATCTAGTACCTTAGAGATTTATGTCACTTCCTTAGATTACTAGAGGCATGAACCCACTATCGAGCATAAATACTCCCTCTTGGAGTTGCGAGCATCTACTCGGCCAAGATATCTACTAACAACGGAGAGCATACAAGATCACAAATAACAAAGACATGATAGAATCAATAATCAATCTGAAATAGCATCTCAGTATCCATCGGATCCCTGCAACCACAACATGTAGGGTTACAAATAGATGATCTTGATCATGAATGGAGCTCACAAGATCTAAACATGGTAGCACAAAGGAGAAGAACCAACCATCTAGCTACTACATGGACCCGTAGTCCAGGGATGAACTACTCACGCATCACACCGGAGGTAGGCATGGTGATGAAGAAGGCCTCCAGGGTGAATTCTCCCCTCCGGCAGGGTGCCGGGAAGAGCTTCAGATCCCTCCCAATCTAGGGATGGAGATGACGACGGCTACAGACTCTTTCGTGGAATTTTGATCAGGTCCTTAGGGTTTCTGTATCGGAGGCTTCTTATAGGCGAAAGGGGAGGCCGAGGGGGTGCCCTAGGCGGCCACACCACCCCTGGCTTGGGCCAGGCCTAGCCACGCGGCCAGGTGGTGTGGCCGGCCCCTAGCCCCTCTCCGTCTCGTCTTCTGGCTCCATGTTCCCCTCGGTGAAATATTGACTTTGGCTTTTGTCCCGTCCAATTCCGAGAATATTCATTTTCTGGCTTTCCTGGAACCAAAAACAGCAGAAAACATGCAACTGGCACTGTGGCATCTTGTTAATAGGTTAGTCCAAGAAAGTGTATAAAAATACTCCAAAGTGTGGACAAAACATAAGAAAGTAGATATAAAACAAGCATATAACATCAAAAATTATAGATAAGTTTGCAACGTATCATCCTTCCGCTTCTATTTGTCAGACCAGCTCTTAGCATCATCTTTCCCGAATCCTTCCAGCGCTTCATCCAGATCTGAAGTTTGGGCGAGAATCGGCCTAAGCCTCCCGGCGACGGGCCTCGCTCCGCTCCATTAGAAGTTAGCCTCCTTAATAGAATTTGGATCATACTTCAACAATGTGGGCTCTAGTACGATTACCATGTATGAAGGATGGACCACTCGAAAGTTAAGCTCTTCAGGTGCGTAGGTGAGATGTTTTTTTTGGAAATGAGCATATATTAATATCACACGGATACCAATTACACCCAGCCTCTGCAACAATGCATACCCTAATGGTAATACGGATGCACACAGCCAAAAAAAAGAAGAATTACAAAAAAAGAAAAGTCTCGCTACAGGAATCAGATCCTTAGCAGCAGCGACACTACCACCATCAAAACAACACCAGAAGTCCAACCCCTCCAAAAGCGACGCCTCCAAGAAGCAAACTGTGCACAAGCGCTGTCATCGCCCGATTAAAGATCTTAGGTTTTCACCCTGGAGAAAGTCCTTGCTCGCAAAGCAATGCCTTCTGCAAGACCATTGCCAAACACAACCAATAAAGGCCAGACCTTGGGTTTTCACCCTGCAAGATAAGACTGTGAACTCCTCCTGTGATGTTGCCCCCTCTAACAGACGCTACTGCGAGTCACAGATATTCAAGCCAGATCCTCATCGCCATAGAGACTAAATCCACCATAGCTCGCCCACATGTCTCTGCCTTCATGACGTTATCCGCATCTGACTTCACCATGTGTATCGTCAAAGACATGTCGCATGATGGTAACAGGTAGCAGAGCTTCACCGCGCTCCCACTAAAACCAAACGGCCAGCAAAAAACATAGGTGCGCGTGACCGAATTCCTTCTGATCCAGCAAGCTCTAGGCATATGCGCCCATGCGAGTTCACCGGCGGAGCCTTCCGGAACTAGACACTCCGGCCAGATCAAAGGAGGCTCTCATCAAGTAGATCTTCGTCTTGGTGCGAGAGAGATCCGAGGACCACCCCCTTTATTCAAGCCGAGTCGGCAGCCCCCTCACCACCCGCCGGCCGCCGAGGAGGAGGCTCAACAACCAAAAGCCGAATAACGAACGACTAGCCGCCGGACATAGAGAAGATCTAGGCAGCAGCCCGACCCGGACCAGCGAGGTCTGAGCGCCGCCCCGAGATCCCGATGCCAGCTCTGTCATGCCTCGTGGCCAACCTGGAATGGATCCAGATCCATGCCCCATGCAAACGTCGCCGGCTCGATGCCGCGCCTGTCCGTCAGTGCCCGCCATAGCTCTGCCGCCTCGCTCCCTCCTCGACCACGAGCGCACGCTCATGGCGTCGCCCCTGCTCCCCCAAACCAGCCACCCTCCGCGCGAAGGGCAGGCCTAGGGGAAGCGCCTCTCCTCCCGCCCATCTTAGACGGCGGACGCCGCCACCACCGTCGGGATCGGCGGCGGCGACGACCCCCTTGAGACGGCAAGGGCTAGGGTTTGGGGGCCTCCAGAGCCATCCGTGCGGACAACCCGGGAGGAGACTAGTCCGGAGATTTGCACAAAGGTCTCTTGTGGTCTAAATGGAGGGAGGATTTTACTTCCCCGGCCTCTTCACCAACTAGAGATGCACACGGCCATTAACCATGAGTACCAGGATTTTTAAACTTGGTTAAGCACCAAGCCTGGTCCTCAAGATAAATTGCATGAGTACCAGGAGTGCCTGGTCTTCAAGTATAAATAGGAACCTTAATTCGTTGCCGTAAGGATTTGAACTCAGGTGTTGGGTTTGTACATCCACTCCCCCCAACCAGTTGAGCTAGGCTCACTCCGCTAAAAAGTGTGGGATGTGTGTGTATAACCAAGCGAAGGTGCCATGCCATTTCAAATCTTTGTGGGATGCATGGGAGCCTGAACCGAAAGACACATGATGAGATAGCTGGCTTTTGGTACGTGAGAACCTGGCTTTGTAACAGGGGAAGCAAAGCATGTGGAGGTACGGTGTATAGTCTTGTCTCGTGTATGTGATCACTTTTTGGTGGCCACGGAGACAGTTTCCTTATTTTGGTGTTAGTACGTGTAACTTTACTTGGGTTCCACCTGCTCCTCCACTTCTGGTAATTAACCAAAGCTGATGAGTAGGGGTTTCTTGTCTCTAGAACTCCATGTTGCAAGCAATGGAAAAAGTTTTGCGTTTCGTGACCTGTGTACACTGTGTTCACAGCAATGATATTGTGCAATCTACAAGATGCACGCCACTTAGACTTAGGTATGTTTGTAGGAGTAGGCATGCTCACAAATTTTCGATTATGGATTGTTGGTAGACTTTTTCTTTGGTGTCTCCCCCTCTCCCAAACTGAAAACATAAGGACACTCAGGATTGACCGATGCCTCTTCATACCCTCCAAACCTAAAGGGTATGGACCAATCCTGTCTTTTTTTTGTTTTCAATTTCGTAAGTTTGGGAGGGAGGAGGTTGGTAGCTGCACGATGGTTTGGCAAAGCTATGAATGAAACAAGATACAAAGAGTAACATGTGCTTGGGCACCGAGTGCATACATACATCCATGAATGTGAACCTGAATTTGCAACATGCGTGTGCAGCTCGATCACTATTCACTAGTGGTGTCTCGTCTATGTGATTTCGCGCTGGTATAGCTAGCAAAGATCGGAAGGCAGTTTCCAGTTGGGTGCAATCCTAACCGCGTCACTTTACTTGTTCACATGGCCTGGCCTGTCCTGGCCGGATTCAGGTAGCCACGATTAAGGAGAACACGCACTGGGTTCCTTTGCCAATGGGGACCTGACTCCAAAAGAAGAAAATATCAGTAGCAGTAAGGTTCGCAAGAGAGAATTGAAGGTAGAGCGCATCACACACAGGGATGTAAACGGCGTCCATAATTCCCGTTTATTCAACTAGTTATGTTTTTTTTTTAGAAGCAAACTTTATTGATCTAGAATACTAATAAATGGTATTACGCGAAATTAAGTGGTGCGCCGCTTACATCCGACACATCATGTAATTCAGACAGCTAAGAATTAGTGAAACGTTGGTGTTTGACTAGTGTACCATGCAAATACGTATTCTGTTTGGGAAAGCTACCTTGAAATTTAAGTTCTACGTAACAAAGTGTATAGTTGACTAAAAGCCGTTATACCGTATCCTTTATTTAGGATTACGGAATAAGATATCTGATGCGTTGCACGCCAAACACATGCATGAGTGAAAGAGAAAACAGCACCACATAGTAGCATATATTGTTATAAGGGTTAAGGTGGTCAATTCAAACAAATCCTTAATCCGAGCGTCCAAAGCTAAAACTCCACAGATATATGGATAGAGGGAGTACAAACATTCGAAGGGATGATTCGCTAAGTTGCAGCAGCGAGGGACATCTATGGATGAAGGGTTCGTGGGTTCTGCGCCAAGCTGATCTTCTTCGCCGTCTGTCTCCCACCCATGGTAGGTGTCGTGAGTCGGTCGGCCGGGCTGCACTATTGGGTTTGGTAAAGAACCCTCTGCTGCTGGCATTTTCCGCAAGTTGCTGTGCTAGGCAGCAGTGGAGTTGGGAGGCTATCTTCTTGAGCATCACCTCGGTAGCGGCTCATAGCCGTCTGACATTCAAGGTCAGCACATGGCCTATCAAAAAGCCAGTAAAGGGTTTCAGCATTATTCTAACCTCCTTCGTGAGGCCCTTGAAGTCAGCCGCCGCATTGCTCGTCGGTACGAGCATGAAAAACTAGATTAAATTTAATGCTGGAAATAGGTTGACTATTTTGTGAAACTCCAAGTACACTTATTAAATTTAACTTGTGACAAATGCTAGAAGTACACTTATTTGTATACAGGAGTACATCCTAAGCCTCAAGGTGAGAATGGGGACAAATCCACCCCGAAACCAGCCCGCGCCATGTAGAATCAACCTAATCACCCAGCCCGCGCCGGACCATTTTTTTTTCCGGATAAGCCAAACCGCCCCGCACCAAACATTATTTCAACCGAACCCAGACCGCACCACATGCAAATTTGGCCTGAACCCGCGGGTTCAACCCATGGATTCTACTAGCTAGCTTGCCTGAACGCTGCCTGCCAGGCGAACTTGTACGCGAGAGGATCGATCGTGAGAGTCGCGTGCAGCCAGTCAGCTAACGCGAAGCAGCTGCCCGTGGATTACTCTGTTGAACGCGAGGCGGACCCGATCGATCGATGTGGGTTGAACCCACGGTTTCAGTCCGTTTCTGATATTTCGTGCTGACTCCAGACCAATCCGTTCCGGTCCGTTTTGTTGGTCACCCCACACCGCTCCAGTCCATTACGCTGCAACGTCCATTTCAGCCCAGCCCAACCGATCCCATAGCAAACCCGCACCGAAATAACCACTTTGACCCGCACCATTCTCAGCTTGACCTAAGCCAATGTAAGCATCGGTATACCGAGCCTAGCACCAATTCTATTCTAGCTATAGGCACCGGCGGAAGATAATCTTTGCTAGTGCAGGCGCTTAGAGAGGAATAGGAGAAACAGAAAGGAACTGAATTGCAAAAAAGAAGACAAAAGGTGCCAAACTCTACGTGTCATCGAAATAATAAGGAGATACAACACTTGCCATGAATCCATGATGCAGCGTGACATTACTTGGTGCCTATCTAGGTACTGTAGTGTAGGTATCGACTCTGGTGGATTTCCTGGATCATCGGTTACTATTTATACTGCCAAGGAAAAAATGTCACTCGTTCCCTATTTGGTGCAAGGGTAAAGCGCGTAGTACGTCCGTGTAACTTGGGTTCACGTAGCCCTGCTTCCGCTAGCCAAAACTGGGAGGACATACGGGAATTGCTTGGCAATGGGGACCTCATTGTTGTAGTACTCCATAAAAAGAGCCCTGGCTGGAGCAGAAATATCACATCGCCGGCTTCTCCAAACCGTACCCCTACACGCTGCGTTCTGCTCTCTCCTGCAACCCCCAGGGCCGCAGCATCCAGCATGGCCATGGAGGAGGGGATGAAGCTCATAGTGGGGAGCCCAGGGACATGGAGCGGAATGGCGCTGCGGGTGTCGCAGTGCGTCTTCGCCTTCGCGTGCTTCAGTGCCATCATTGTCTTAGACTTCTCAGACTTGGACTTCTGGTACTTCCTCCCTCCCCACCCCCCATCACTACTACTAATTCTGTTTTTCTCCCGTATCATGCAATGCTGGTGCGTTTGCCTTTGTGACCAGTATAATTCCTCGATTTTCTTGATCCGGTAATTCTCTCCTCACTTGTTGTTGTGTGTAGTCTTTAAGTTGCCTGAACAGAGCTGATTGTGTTGGTGTCTATTGTGAATTTCCTTCAGTCATAAACTCATACCCCAAGTGGAGTACAAAACACTGCTCAGTTAATTTGTAGAAGATAACACTATTTACATTAATTACAAGTTCCGTGTCTTGGCCATAAAAAACCTTTACAACTTCTTTTAGTAGGGTGAACAAAACAAGGAACAAGTCTATCTAATCAACTGGAACGTGGAGAAAGGAAAATGCCATCTCTGTCTCACTTCGTCCATAAACTGATTTATTTATATCTCTTGGATGGGGACAAGGCTAGTCCCGAATTTGGTTAATCTGGACTTCAGTTCACATAGATCGGTGTAATAACAGACCAGCCTGGGTTCAGGATACAGGATTTGGCACGTAACTTACCTATTGTGTGCATCAACCGATGCAGAGGCCGGGATTTTATCCCCTTTCCAAAAAAAAAAAAAAATTGATAACGGATTATACACGTGCATAGCTGAAATACAGCTGTTTGCTTTTTGTAGATATGAAATATGGACTCTTATGTGCGCATGAGTGCTTATGTGTTCCTATTCTTGAAAGGAATATGTATGTGAAATTAATCAATTTGCTGGTCTACGTATTTTCTAGTCTTCCCAGAGTGTTTTCTAGGATTTCCGAACCTATAGGTTGCTGAGGGACCCGGATTAGCCAACACCAGTACTTGTTAGAAAATGGAACTGATATTGGACATGTTTTCCTTTTACTGTGTGTCGCTTATAAGTGTAATAATGAAGCCTTATGTTTATCATTACCTGTAAGGTTTGTTAAATAGTACATATAGGTTTTTTACATGTCGACATGTTACGTTTCGTGACGGTTGTACGTGTGCCGTCGGCGTGCAGAGATTTATCTTTCCATATCAAGATCATGTTATTGAGATAAGGATCTACTCCTCCGTCCAGAAATAAGTGACCTGGATTTATCTAGATTTGCATGTATTTATACACTAAATCGTGTCTAGATAGATACGAATATAGCCAAATTCATATCACTTATTTTCGGATGGAGGGAGTACATAAAATATTTAATTTCTTGACTAGTGTTCAGAATTGCTTGGGCATGAGCTCATATGTGTATTCTTGAAATCACCTAACCTACTTGGTGTATCAGGGTCTATACTTGTTTACTCTGCTTGAAGAGTATGATGGACCTGCAAATTCTATGGAGTTTTATCCTTGCTTGTCTTTATATCCATGCCATGAGGAATAAAGAAGATATTCATCCACGTGCGACCAAAAACTACACTAATGTGCTTTGCATTAATCTTGTTAACCGGCTGTAAGTCTTTTTTGTTTGTTTGTATGAGCTAAACCGAAGTTTTTAATCTAGTATGTACCTAACGGATACATTTATTAGATATCCAGCAAAATCATTTTTTACTGAACTAGCAAGGTCTAGCTGGTTGTTCAGAACTATTTTGGATGCATTGCAGATCCTGGCGATTCTCACTTTCACTGCTGCCTCCGCCGGCGCGTTGACTCTCTATGTGGGGGATGTGGACTTCTGCAAAACGGTGGCGTGCGGTTAAATCGTGCTCTCGATGACTCGATCATCATGGGATTCATCACATCGTTGTTGGCGGCTACATCGTTTATCTCCATGCTCAGGCTTCAGGCTTCACTTTCCTAGTGATCTCGCGTGTTTATAATCAGCGTGTTGATCGATTGCACTTTGTTAAGATGATGTGGAACCAATTAATAACATGAAGGGAATATGCTTCGGTTATACATCTCGTGACTTGTCATGTGTGCAATGCAATTTTATACCCGTGGTTCTTCTTAACCAGTGTGTTCATTATATTTTTATTAGAAGGAACTCCAATTTAATATTTAGCCTGCGGTGCAATTTCAACATTTTTGCGATGCTCACTGTATGAAAACTATGAAGGGGTTCGGAGCAGAAAACACAAATTTTTCCTATGCGAACACACCTGACTGTCAGGTTCTATCTAAGAGTAATGATGTAACGGCGGAGGTTTCAGATACATACCTTTGTAGTCCGAAAACGGTTAACGTTTCGAAGGGAACATGGTTGACATGGTCGTATACATAGCTTGAAGAAAATAGGCCCTGAGAGGCAATAATAAAGTTGTTATTATGTATTCCTTGTATATGATAGATGTTTATTTTGCATGCTATAATTGTATTGATAGGAAACATCAATACATGTGTGTTTAATAAACAAAAAGGGTTCCTAGTTATGCCTCTCTTATAGACTAGCTTGTTGATTTACAAGATGATCAAGGTTTCCTGATCATGGACATTGGATGTTGTTAATAACAAGGTCACAACATTTGTGAAATGATGTGATGAACATTCATCCGAAGTATAGCATTACGATCAAGTTATTATGTTTATATTGCTATAACATCATACGAAGTAATCTTTATCCTTAGACCATGAGATCATGTTAATTGCTAACACCGGAAGAGTATCTTGATAACATCAAACGTCACACCATAACAGGGTGACTATAAAGATGGGTTCAGTACTACGAAGGTGTTATGTTGAGGCTCATGGATCAAGAGTGGAATTTGTCAATCCAGATGATGGATAGATATACTCTGGGCCCTCTCGGTGATATCATAACGAGATCAAACTAGGTATGGAGATACCGATGATCGAATCTCGGACATATAATATATCGAGAGACAGAGGGATTTAGTTACAAGCGTTAAAGGTTCTCACGATCACAGGAGTCATCGTTGAATGTGTAGGAGTCAGTACGGATCTCCAGGTCCCGCTGCTGATTATTGATCGGAGAAGGGTCTCGATCATGTCTGCATTATTCGCGAACCGTAGGGTGGCACACTTAAGAGTTACCGGACACCATTTTGGAGCACATATGTTTCAGACGAAAGAATTGCAAAGCGCAGGAATTGTTTCAATAGAAACCGGAAATTGTTTCGGGTCAAATTGCAGAAGGTGGTTTTGCATATGATATTGAAATATTGCAAGGGGCTATATGTGAATGTTTGTTAATTAAAGTAATTAACAAAATTCTGAATAAATTTAATAAAAAGAGTTTTATTAAATGAGAGAGCATTAAATTTGAAGAAATTTAATGCATTTAAAGTGGAGACTTTAAAAGGAAATGTGCAGAGGCATTTTAATGTGGAGGGGTTACCACCACATGAATGGGGGAGGTGAGGGGTCACCCCCCATGCGCCGACCATGGAGAGAGGGGGCACCCCCCCTCCTCCTCCTATAAAAGGTCACCCATTCCCTCCTTCATCCTCACACCTCCTTATGAAGGATCTCTCTCCCCCTCCAGAATTATTCCCCCATGGTCTCGGATTAGCGAGATACATGTTCCCGGTGGCATTTCGTCTGGAAGGAGTTGCTGCTTCCGCTGGATCGCTGGAGCGAGGAGGTGGAGGTTGTCCGGTGGCTTGAACGTGTGTGCGAGTGTGGATGCGCTGCTGAGTTGCGGCGCTCGGACTTCCTCACGATCTTGAGATCGGCAAGTGTACGACTACATCAACCACGAGTTCCTACTCGTTAACAAAACTCGTTGTCTTCGAGGGTAAGTTCTCCATGGATGTATGTCCACCCGTTGCTCTGTATCTAGTAGATAGATCTTGGCGTATAGTTCTCATTGTAGGAAAATTTTTGTTTTCTATGCTGCGGACCCAACATAGCTGACTTCAAGGTCGCGAAGCTTCTCGCAAGTCACCCATTTCTCCATCGTGTAGAAGTCCGTCTCGCGACATCCAGCCACTAATGGCAGCACCCTCGTGGTTTCGCACACATACGGTGTACGATAACAACATCTCGTTCTCTGATACCTGTCGAGAGTGCGAAAGTAGATCTCCTGACTGGAATCCTTGCAACGCAACAACGTGCTGCAGGTGTCGTCTCTTGCGTGTATAGTTCCAATAGGAACCGCGCCAGCGCAACGACTAGAGAGAGATCTCAATCCCCAGGTGCAGTTTCAAACCTTGGGAACCACATGTGAGGGAGAGAAAATTCCCTGACGAAAATGTCTCAGAGAATTATTATTAGATTTATTGTGTGTTTATTTCCACCCATGGGCACCCCTTTATATATATGGAGGGGTGTGTACCTCCCCAAAGGATTTCCCATGTGGGACTAAACAAGGAAAAGGCAAGGGGGAGGCACCATGGGCCCTTGGGGCGCCATGGGCCAGCCGGCTGATTACAACACGAGCACAAATCGATTGTATCTAGTTTTGAAATAAGAGTATCGACCCATAAAGAGCTATTTGGTTAAGGTCTTTATGCCCCTCGTCACTAGCTATCTACCAAAGGATACTTGTAAGATGCCTTTGATTTCAAGTAAAGGGTGTTTGAAAGGTTTTGTGTTTATGTGCAAGAAAGTAATAAAAGCGTTAGAAAGCGATGTTGGAACTCAACAAGGCTAAAATGTTCTCGGTGATATAGGATACACCACTAGCATACTACAATTATTTATAATTAGGATAATCTATTTCTTTTATGATGATATATGTGGAGAGAGATTCATAATAAGATGTTCACTACAAGACTCGTGAGCAGTCACTTCTTGAATCAGGTATTGAGATCATCTCCAAATAACCACTGCGATGTCTATAAGCAATCACTCGTGCAGACCACCACAATTAAGGGTTTCCCATGGATATTTGGTAACGCGGCAGGAAGTCAATTAATTGGCTGATGATAACAAGCTAGGTGTTCATGCTACTAACCAAGAAAGATGAAGGGCAATATTGGGTGACGTATGGCTGTTGTATGATTGCTATGTCAGTATAATTTGCTAGAAATTATACACATATTCAAAAAATGCATGCATATAATTTTAAATTCTTGGCATGTAAGCATTGGTTCCCACCTGAGCGTGGATCTATATTCAGTAATGTGCCCAACAGCATTTTCCCCTGTGCTTAATTCACAAGTTAATGTGGATCTATATTCAGTAATGCTGAATTTTGTCCATTGTTACAGGTTTGCACAATCCTTCTCTTTCTCATTGAGTATATTTTGACTGAGATCTGAATGTCCATGTCGGATGTTTGAGGTGTATATTATCCAGCAAGGTATAGCAGCAGCATAAGTAGACACGGTCCTCTCCTAGCTCAACACATGGTACAGATTATTTTAGTAGAACGAGGGGATCTCCCAGTCAAGGCAAGGCTTGTCGCTAATCTTTTTATTCCCCAGCTTTTAATATCTCTAGGTTCCAACCATGCACCATTACAACATCTTTTATCCTGTTAATTACTGAATCGATCTCACCATTGCTAATGCAAGAGTGGGAAGGCTGGCAGCGTCTATTCTCATATGTTAAATTCATGAAGCATGTAATCGTCTTGGTCCGACCCCTATATTTTAATCAAGAAAACATTGGCAATGTACATTAGTACATGTGTAACCCTGACTCGATTATGACTCGATTATCTATTTTTCGGAGGGAGGCGAGTCAGTTGCAGTGGCCTCAAGCTGACACCAAAGAGTCCATACAGTAGATCATGCAGTTCACGTCGAATTTACAGGTGAATTTATTTACAGATTCTTTATGTTATTACACAATATTAGCCAAACAAATTTGTTTTTTATTTATAGAAACTAAATGTTTTTTTCTAATTTGTATACATGCAAAATCTTTGGTTATCTGCATGGTATCTATGTCTTTCACCACACGGGGAAGGTACCAATTCCATTACGAGGCCTAGACTTCATAATATTTTTGATATGTTAGACACTTATCTTATATCAACCATTAAATATTTATCAAAAGAAAATCATGTCTTATAAAGTATTGTTTTATCTGTAGATCGGGTGGTCAAATTTCAATCGGTGAAACATAAGTGCAGGAGACGGCATGCCTTACCATAGAGCGGTGGACACGTCTGCTTGATCTACAATAACTTATTCTTTGTGTCTCTACAAAGTAGATTTTTCTTTTCTGGTGCAACGTTTCCTAGTTGTAAAGAAAAAATGTCAATTTCCTATTTGGTGCAAGGGTAAGCGCGTACGTACGTCGCTTTAACTTGGGTTCACATGACCCTGCTTCCCCTTAGCCAAAACTGGGAGAAGGAAATTTCTTGGCAATATGGACCTGATCCTCGTAGAAGAAAAGAAATGGGAGAACTCGGCTGGGAAGGAAATATCACATCGCCCACTCGCCGGCTGGCTTCTCCACCCCACTACGCCCATCACTCTCCTCCTACACAACCTGGACCGCAGCAAGAACAAGTGGAAGGGGATGAAGCTCATAGTGGGGAGCCCGGGAACATGGAGCGGCATGGCGCTGCGGGTGTCGCAGTTCGTCTTCGCCGTCGCATCCATGTGTGCCATGGTCACTGCTTCCGGCAACTCCAACTACAGCGCTTTCTTGTAAGTAGTCCTCGCCCCACCACTGTTTTCACTTTACTTACATGTCCTGTAATGCTAGTGCGTTTGGCTCTGTTCAAGTTAATTCATTGAATTTCTTTCTTGCATAATTCTTTCTTCATTTTGTTTGTGTGTTTGTTCTTGCAGTCTTTTCTACAGTTGAAGTTCCCTGAACAAAGGATAGACTGTGTCGTTGGTGTCTGTTTTAAATTTTCTTCAGCCATCAAGTCATAGAAAAATCTTCCCAATTTGTAGTACATACCACTGGACGAGGAACACCAGTTATATTAATTAGAACCGCGTCTTGGCCATGGAATATCTTTAGATCATCTTTTAGTAGGAGAACAAAACAATGAAAAAGTCTAATCAACTAAAAGTAGATGAAGGAAGTCTCTTCTCTGTCTCACTTCATCGCTAGCTGATTTTTCTTTTGGATGGGGAGTTCTGGCAAATTTCCACAGCTCAGATTAGTCCTGAACTTGGTTTATTTTGACTTAATTCCCATAGAGCACTGTCAGACCAACCTGGGTTCAGGATACAGGCTTTTTAGCACAGAACTAACCCCATTAATGATAACGGATTTCTGAACTAGGTCTTGAGGGGCCGTGATTTAGTTCCACGCTCAATATGAGCTGCAAGGACTACTGAGCAACATCATACTTGTTACAAAACAGAACTGGCATATTGGACATGTTTTCTTTGCGTGTGTGTTCATCTGCTCATACATGTAATGAAACCATATGTTTTCATGTAATGTACTATTTTTTTTCAGTGATAATACTTATTGTTAAAGTTAGGTTCTATAGGTCAACATGTTATATTTATTGACTGATTTTGTGCTCCTTTCCATATCAAGTTCATGTTCTTGTGATTAGGAACTGCCCAAATATTAAGCTTCTTGACTAGTGTTCTGGATTTCTTGGGCAGGAGCCCATGTGTGTATTCTTGGAATCATCTAACTTACTGGGTGCATTGCGGTCTCTCTTTGTTTCAGCTACATGAATTTTACGATGGGCCTGCAGCTTCTCTGGAGTTTGGCCCTTGCTTGTGTTGATATCTTCTCTATAAGAAATAAAAAGGATCTTCACAACCGGGAAATTGTAAGCCTCATTGTTTTTGGTGACTGGGTAGGTCAATCACTTTATCTCTTCTATTGTCAATGCAAAATACGTTCTAATTAGTTGAAAGCATGCACTGAAACAATTGAACCAAAACTTGTAATCAATAGTTCTTCAAATTTGTTGCTCAAATGGTCAATTCATAAGCAAAGTTAGATGGAGCACATGTGCCAACAGGTCATATTAAGGCTATCTTCTTCTCTTAAAGGGAGGTAAATAAGGAATTGAGCCAATAGAGAAGCATGAGTTCCACTTGTCAGGAACTTTTTCGTAAGAAAACTATGAAAAAAAATACCAATATGCTTTTCATTAATTTTGGTTAACTAACAGTATAGTTTATCAAAAGATTTTTTTTATGATAGAACTAATGGCTGCCATTTGTCCCAATAAAATTTGTTATATCTAGCAAGCACTGTTCAAACATCCTGCAAAATTATTTTTGACTCAAGTGGTTTTTGGAATGTTGAACTATAGTGGTCTATCTGAGTGATCACACAATAACTGTCCATTCTTTGCAGATCATGTCAGTTTTCGCTTTCTCGGGAGTCTGTGCCTCCGCCAGCGTGATGATCCTCTTTGCGAAGGATATGAACTTCTGCAGGATATACTGGCGGCTGCCCTGCGGTCAGTTTGCGCTTTCGATCGTCCTAGCGTCCATCGTGTGGTCGTTGGATGCTGCATCTTCTTTGTCTGGGTTCTGGCTACTGGTTTCATTTTTTTAGTGGTCTCAGATGCCATGTCGTGCTAACTGTCAGTCGACTGTATATGGATCACAATGTGCTCAGGGAGCCAAGATTTCAGTTGATGGACAGCATTCTTCGTCACTTGTGGCTTGTCAGGTGTGCAATGGAATTTTATACACGACATGGTGGAAAATATGGAAGTGTCCAGTTGCATATACTCAACAATTTGAACCAAAACTTGTAATCAATAGTTCTTCAAATTTGTTGCTCAAATGGACAATTCATAAACATGGTAGTATTTATATTCAGCGAAAAAGAAATGTGTTAGTATATGTTCAGAAGGAAGCTCAGTTTAGTCTTTTGTCTGCTCTATAGTTTCAACCTGGGTCGGCTAGCAAGCAACAAAATTACAACTATGGGCACAATCCTAAATAACTGGATTGCATGAGACATACAAAAATAACTCATAAACAACTGCAATGCAGTCTTATGGAAGTTCATGGCTAGCGGACGACTTCTCTGAAAACATGAAGCTAAGCTAGATTGGTATCTTGAACAGCGTAAGCCGAGAGCAAAACTGATGTTGACAGAATATGCAGGACACCCGGGTAAGCAAACAATACTTCTAATACACCAAAGAGTAGGCGTTGTGTGAGTGAGTGGTGTGTGTGTAGTGGCGTTTTGTGTGGTGTCCGCGCGTATACATTATATCTGATGTTTCTACAAAAAATAATGTCTCAAGATCGATAGTTATGTATTCACCAAAACTCGATGAATGGTTCAGCTGTGCAAAAATACTCCTGCAGAAATTATCGACCACCTCCTTCATCACCCGATCTCACTTAAGTACTCCCTCTGTCTCAAAATAGAAAATTCTCCTCGAAACAGGCTAAAAATAGAAAATTCTAGGCATGCATCAATTCCCCGTTGGCTCCAACACATGGTGGAAAGGTATGAAACATAAAACCAGTGTACATGCAGTGTACACAACATATAAAGTTAGCATGTGTAAGAATCAGGGAGATTTCTTCCTACTTTAGGGCTTGTTTGGATGTACCGAGATTTTTATCCCGGGGAATCGGGAACCCACGAAAACAGTATAAATAACCGGGATTTTATTCCCCACCTCCCTACTAGTGGATTTATTTCCCTGGGAAAAGGCTGGTTTTCCCTCCTACCAAACAAGCCCTTATGACGGTTCCTTGTCCACCTTTGGGGCTTATGTAGAGGAATTGGGTATGTCAATTTGGTTGTGGATAGTCCAGACTAGATGGACCTTGTGCGCTTTGCCGCGCCATTTTTTTTTTGTTGTTTAATTTTACGGTGCGATCTATATGTTTATAATGGTCCAAGCTCCAATGGAGAAACAGGCCAAGCTCCAGTGGAGAAAAAGGATTATTTTAGTTAGAAAAGCAGGGTACATATCACAACATCTTGGGACTTTAGACCATACAGAAAAGCAACGGGGGCAACCTAAAATAATATGGGACTGTAAGAAATACTTATAGTTAGCAATAGATACTTATCATAGACGCAAATAAATAATAATTGCACGATACACGCAAATACATCATACTTATCATTAACTCAAGTCATTCTGAACAAAAAATGCCGAGGCGAAATCTGTAAACATAAGTATTAATGCTGGTTCCAGAACTATGTAATATAGTGCATGTTTCTCAAATTAGTCTATTTGCAGATCATGAGAACTAATGGGATTGCAGATGCTTTTCCTGACATGAGATCCTCCCTTGCAAAACCAAGATGAATCTAACTCGAGAAATAGACTACATAAAAATGAGAGAATAAAAGTAGGGCTAATTAGCAAAATGCAGCTGGAATCAGGAGGCATTCCATTCAATGGGAATCCTGAATTGATTGGCAGATATTATCATCTGCAAACTAAACATTTGAACCAACAGCCCTATCTAATAGCTAGCACCGAGATACCAACTTAGATTAGCAATGTACAACTGGCATGTACCTCACTATACAATTGTTGGTATGGTACCCCCTAATACATGTATCTTTTCTTCCGGATAAAAATTCAAAAGTAACTAAAGGAGAAAATGGCCAAAGTTTTTTTTTAAGTAAAAAAGAGCACTTGGCACAATAGGTCCAATTTCACTGAGTGTATATTGCAGGTTGTCAGGTTTTATGCTCATTGTCACAAATAAATGTCTAGTCTTGGAACAACATCCTAATGGGAAAAATGTGTTTTTCTATGAACTATTGAGTTCCTTCCTTCTACTCTCCTTGTCCTGTAGATCTCCGTCCAAAGCTCTGGTCGTTCAACTTTAGTCTCTAACATAGTTGTAGATCTATATTCCTAGATTGAAAATCAATAGATGTGGTAGGAAAACATTGTAATAAGTGTAGATCTATTTTCATGGCACTTTTGCAGCATACATGAAAGCTTTCCAAGAATCTGCGTCTGAAATATTAATTGGCATAACAAAAAAGTAAGAGAGATCTCCTAATTTGCAATGGCACATATAAATCCACTCGATCATCTCACATCAAAGGTAGTTCAAGCAGTGTTCAGCAAAAAAGTGCTATCAAGTTTGAAGTCCATAGTATGACAATGATGTGAGGAAGGCGACCATTGAATAATCCCAATATGAGTATATGAGCGTTGTGATCTCATACCGAGGAAGTTCGGGAGTGGTAAACCAAGAACCAGTTTTCATTCTAAAATATAAAGCCGACTATTTTAATGCAGTTCATTTGAGACATGACATGGACACTTTGCCAATTTTTGAAAAGAATACATCAGTTATCTGTCATGAAAACAACTGTGCTAGTAAGAAAAAGGGCTAGTCTTGATTCAACATCTGGGAATAATTCTTCATTGAAAAACAGTTCCTGTCCTAGTTATTTAAATTAGTAAGTAAAATAGAGTAGGATACTCTAGTATTACTTCCAGAAAAGAAGATATAAAGCTTTATACTTCACATTATCTATCATATTTGAGACTGCTTTTCAAGTTCATCCACAATTCTGCTTAACAATTCAGTGATGAGGCCAACAATATATTACAAATACAAAGTTAGCATTTTGTACATTTGGGCATTCTAGCACAAAGTTTTGTAGAGAGTTGTGTCTCAATTCTCTGCACAGGATGTTTCATACCGTTCAAAAATATAAAATGTGGATCAACAATCTAGGACAAAGTTTGCACAATGGCTTCCTTCCCTAAAGTGGCGTTGGGAATTTTAAGATCATTGACCAACCACCATGTACACTATCGTACCTTGACATGGTGGAGCCTCACGGTTCGAGTTGGGCATGCGGAAGAAGACAATCGAATCGGCAGCGGCGTGTGGAGGAGATGCAGGCAAAGACGTGCCCCACGACTTTGCTTAGAGAGTGAATCATCATCTCTTTTTTACACATCAAATTGCAATCTTCGAATCCCATGATCCTTCTTTATTTCTGCATACAACATTAAAGTTCCGATGGCTAAGTCTTTTATTTTCATATGACAAATAAAAATATAGAAGAATTAGTATCAAAGAAGAAACTACCTGCATCTTCATCAAACAGTAAGATCTTGAGTGTCGTGTCACACCTGTTGGTACCTCTTATGAACATAAAACTCATCTTTATCCTGAAAACAAACGTGGGTGTAAAGCGAACCATTTGTGTTAGCAGACGTCTCCTTTTCATGGCCATAGCTGGATGAATTTGTATCAGCCTAGTTGCAGGGACCAGCAATGTCTGAGTAGTATATCAGTATATGTGCATATACTACATATGAGATTTGCCTATGCTAACTCAATGAATAAACTCACAAAACCCGAGAACCAATTGACGCACACATACTTTGTGCAAAAGAAAAAACATAGGCGATTCTGAGTTGGGCCCTGGCAGTAGCATCAAGCTAGGACCGGATGAGCACATACCGTGAAATCTGAGATCCAATGGCTCAAGCACTGCTTACCTTGTAGGCCTGAAGGCGCCCGATGGCCTTGTCCAGTGCAAGCACGTAAGGGGGAGAGCAGATGCGCTACTAAATGCCTCCAGCGCCCTGCACACACATGCGCTCAATCCAGACGGGGTTGAGCTGGACAGTAACCTGTCACAACAGCGGCATCGCGAGCGGACGGCCGATGTCAGCGAGGACGGCGAAGAACTCGATTCGGACCCCGATGGACGGGTCCGTGACACGGGAGAGGAGCGTGACGCAGATGACCTTGTGTCCATTCAAGCGGATGATGGGCAGCGGCACACATCTAGTCCAGCACCGCTGCAACGCGTCTTCATCGGCAGCGCGACACACGGCGAGGGCCCTGGCGGTCTCCTGTGTATCCCACACCGGCTGCTCCTCCAGGATCCCGTGTGTCGCCATCGCCTAAATCACGGGGTGGAGTGGTAGTCGGTTCGCACTGAGTCATTATTTTCGCTGGGCTCAGTCGAGTCGGTCGACAATTAATACACGTAGAACCAACCGTGGCCTCACCCCGAGCAACCACAAGCTCTCAATTCTAGGGAGCTGAGCTCCTTAGGGATACCCAAGGCACCAAAAATAAAGACGGGGTTCGTGGTGATTGTAAATCTTTCTAGGACAGAGCTTGAAAGACGCAGAAGCAAAGCATATATACGTGTAGTGTTGTCTTGCGCATGTTTCTTTTTTCTTTTTTTCGAAACGGGGGTGACTTGTGCATAGAGAATATCATTTTGTGGCCCGAAAGTTAGGGTGTCCAAGTAATGCGATATCTAAGTTCCCTAAAATCAGTCGGGATGACTACAGTTGGTGTGCCAAATACTCAGAGCGTCTTTTTCAACACGAATTCAACTTTACGTCGCTTAGGCAGGGTGGCTGTCACGTAGGCTTGTAGCGTTGGCACAGTGGATAGGACAACACCCCCTGCCCAGTGTATTGACATGACAAAACATGGCACATGTATCGGCGTTATAATTATTTTTTTGTTTACTTAGAAGCTGGAACGGCCACCGCCACGCGTCTCTCCTTGGACTTTCGTTCCCGTCGTTAACCACTACCTTAAAAGCGTATTGACGGTTCCACCGTTCCCCTGCCTCGCAGAAACCACTATTCTTCTTCCTGTCATCTGTCTTCTTCCCGTCTTCTCCTTGCCGCCATGGAAGGTCGTCGCACTCTAGAGACAAGCTTCACTACCCATGACAATAAGAAGATAGACGTTGTCTACACCAACAAGGAGAAGACAGTGGTGCGTGTCCTAAGGATGTACGAGGATTGACTTGGGATAGACGAGGACAAGTTTGTGGGATTGGACCTCGAGTACACCCCGGAGCACCCATATGAAGGGAGTGAAGTAGCCGTCGTTCAACTGGCCATGCGGAAACACGTCCTCGTCTACCACCTCTCCCGGTTTATAGATCTGCTCTCTGTAGCTAACCTCTTTTAGAGTTTTCTCCTCTTATTCTTTATCCACTTGCTCATCTTGCAACTACTGGATTTTATTTAGGACCAAATAAATTATGACAAGACAATGTTGAGAGTCTTGATCTTGCATTTACTAAAATTTTCAAAATTATATTCAAATGATGATCTTGCATTGACAAAATATTTGTAGTTACAAATTTTGGTGATGACAAACTACATACTTTCAGGACTGACAGGAATTGTCCGGTGCTACGCCAGTTCCTTGTAGAAAAGGGAATTATTTTCTGCACTGTCGACAAAACAACTGATTTTTCAAAATTTTATCAAGAGGGAATTATAATTTCTACGCACAACTAGATCGATATTCAGAGTCTTGTCAAGATCCTAGGGGGCTCGAGGAAGGATGGAATGACATCACTCGCAACTAGAATCCTCGATAAGTTGTACGATAAAATGAAAGAAGATTTCCCTACGGATAGGCACGATTTCTGAGACGAGTGGCCGTTGTATGATATAAACCTGAAGTATGCAGTCATAGATGCTTACGTGACCTACCAGCTGTACAAGAAGATCCATTTTTTCTATGTTATCTTGTCTTTTGCCCTATTTGCAAGAGGGAAGACGAGCTTAGGGGAGTCCTTTGTAGAAAATGCAGAATAGCTGAGTTTAAAGCTGCATATGCAAAGAAAATGGCTGCATCTGAAGCAGCTGACAGAGAGGCTGCAGAAGCAGCTGAAGCAGCTGACAGAGAGGCTACAGCTGAAGCAGCAAACAGAGAGGCAGCATCTTCTAGCGGCAACAATCAGGCCTGTGATGCACCGCTAATTGTGCCGCAGGACGCTGAAGATAAGGAAGCCACGTCAGATCCCAGGTGGGACGAAGCATTTCGTGAGCTGTGGAGTACCTGGAATGGTCGCAGTTGGTCGCCTAGGAACGATGGCAAGCGCCTCAAGTGGTCTGATGAGAAGTGAATTAAATTTTACTTCTCAGTGTTATGTTTCTGTTTTGTAGAACTCAGTTAGCTTGTCAAGATGTCTAGCGCCTCAAGTGATAGTAGTAAAATAAATTTAACCCTCTTTGTGTTATGTTTATGTATGTGTCTTATAGCTTGTCAAGATGGTAGCTCGTTAACTGGCAGTTTGAAAGAGTGCCTTTTTCCTCTCTCACTAAACAGATATGTTTCATTTTGCCCAAACTGGTAGCAAATCTAGAGAAGATTCTCACTTCGATAATTCGTTCCCTTTTGGACCTCTTTGTTGCCTCCGATCAGGTAGCAAATCTAGAGCAGCAAATCACACCAGACAGAATACATTCATTCAGAAAACAAAACAAATGTAGATATAGCTATGCGCAGCTAAATAGGATATAGCGATAGAAAGTAGGTTGCTTAACGAGGTTCGATGCATTCAGCCAGAAATAGGATGCAAGCAAAATATAGAAAATCAAAAGAAGCTGCTTAGCAGCAGCAACCTCCGTAGATGCAGACACATTCAAGGACACATCCAACCCGTCCTTCATGCGCCCGCACCTCCGCCTCCTACCTCCGGCGCGTCCTCCACTTCTTGCTGCCAGTCCCTTGATCTTGGGGGCCTTGGGCCTGATTGGAGGCATGATACATTGCAAATGTATCTATAATTTTTGATGTTCCATGCTTGGTTTTATCCACTTTCTTGTGTTTTGTCCACACTTTTGAGTACTTTTCATATGATTTCTTGGACTAACCTATTAACAAGAGCCACAGTGCCAGCTGCCTGTTTTCTGCTGTTTTTGGTTCTAGGAAAGTCATAAAATGAATATTCTCAGAATTGGACGGAACAAAAGCCAAAGTGCCTATTTTTCTAGAAGTCATGAGATGCCAGAATACGAGACGGAGAAGGGATGGGGGCCAGCCACACCACCTGGCCGTGCGGCCAGGCCTGGCCCGCGCTAGGGGATGTTCTGGCCGGCCTCTCCTTCTGCCTATAAGATGCCCTCGGGACGAAAACCCTAAGTACCCGATCAAAAATCCACGAAAGAATCTGTAGCCGCCGTCATCTCCATCCCTAGATCAGGAGGCATCTGAAGCTCTTCCCGGCACCCTGCCGGAGAGGGGAATTCACCCTGGAGGCCTTCTTCATCACCATGCAAGCCTTCGGTGTGATGCGTGTGTAGTTCATCTCTGGACTACAGATCCATGTAGTAGCTAGATGGCCGGTTCTCCTCCTTTGTGCTTTCATGTCTAGATCTTGTGAGCTCCGTTCATGATCAAGATCATCTATTTGTATTTCTGCATGTTGTGTTTGCGGGGATCCGATGGATATTGAGATGCTAATTCAGATTGATTATTGATTCTATCATGTCTTTGTTATTTGTGATCTTGCATGCTTTCCGTTGTTAGTAGCTATCTTGGCCAAGTAGATGCTAGCAACTCCAAGAGTTAGTATTTATGCTCGATAGTGGGTTCATGCCTCTGGTAATCTGGGGAAGTGACAGAAATCTCTAAGGTACTAGATGTGCTGTTGCTACTAGGGAGAAAACAACAATCCTTTGTTCATAGAACAATCATATTGTTTACTTTACATGCAATTCGTAAAACAGTAATTTGTTGCTCACAACTTAATACTGGAGGGGGTTCGGACGATAACCTGAAGGTGGATTATTAGTCATAGATGCAATTGGATGGCGGTCTATGTATAATGTTGTAATGCCCAATCAAGTTCCAAAGGAGTCAAGATGATTAGTATATGCATGTATTGCTTTCTCGAAATTTGTCAATTGCCTCACTGTAATTTGTTCACCCAGCATGTTATCTATCTTAAGGAGAGCCACCTCTAGTGGACTATGGATCCCGGTCCTTTTCTTTACATACAATCTATAAACTATTACAGCTTTGTGTTTACTTTCTGCAAACTATTACTTCCTTCCATTCGATACGTTTAATCCTTTGTTTTCAGCAAAACACGGTGAGATTGACAACCTCATCGCAAGTTGGGGACAGAGTTCTATGGTTGTGTTGTGCAGGTCTCCATGTTGCTACTAGCACCGGTAGTGCGCCCTGCCAAGGCTCGGCTAGCAACACCTTTGGGGTGTTTCCTTGCTCATACTGGTTCGATTAAACCTTGGTTTCATAACTGAGGGAAACTTGCTGTTGTGCTCATCATACCTTCCTCTTGGGGTTCCCAACGAGCTCTACATGAACACCGAGCCATCAAGCATTTTTCTGGCGCCGTTGTCGGGGAGTCAAGGACATCTTCACAAGGGGATTCCCTCATAACCAATCTCTTTACTTTGTTATTTTTGTTTTGCTTAGTTTACTTTTGTTTTGTTTGCTTGTTTTGTTAACAAAAACACACAAAAATTAGTTTTACAAGTTTGCTTTCTTATTTGAAAACACACAAAAAATTAGTTCCTATCTTAAGTTGCCATTATGTCTAGCCTTGCTCGAGTCACTATGTCACCCGAGGAAATGATTTTAACTTTTAAACAAGGAATTGAGGAAAGTTTTAAGGAAGCTTGGTCTAGAATCTCCGATCTACATGAAAAAACTGAGCCTAAAATGACTCAAAGCTTGTTCCTTAGCAGTTTTTACCTTGGAATTGCTCTTTGCTATAGATATGCTTTAGATGCTGTTGTGGGAGAAGATTTCCTCCAATGTAATGAGGATGATGCTATAAATGCTATAAAGAAATTGATCCTCACTTACAACTTGCCTAGCCAAACTGATATTTCTTTCGCAAGAATATTTGCTAGATTGAACACTCTTGAGACTAGCACTACTAGCTTAAAAGATTGCTATAATACGCTTAGGGAGCATCACAATTATGTCCCAATAAATTCTGAACTATCAAAGTGGCTCCCTACAGTAAAGATTGAGATAAACACTGAAACTTTTCAAGCTCGCTGTGATATCATGTCTGAATTTTGTCTTATGCCCAAAGATATTTATGAATCTTTGAATCTTTGGGGGCTTACTGAAGGAGGAAAAGAAATATCTCTTGCTAATAATGCTACCATATTACCTATTGGAATAGCTGAAGGAGTGTTTACAAAGATCCTTGGGAAAATGTTTTTTACTGATTATCTTGTTATTGAATGTGCAGGAAAAGGACAAATTACACTTGGAAGGTCCCTATTAGAACTTCTTGGAGAAATAATAGATGTGGGAAAGGGGACCATGCACCTTTCTTCTCCACCAAACAATCATATTTTCCCCAAGGTTAATAATAAAAGTAAGAGAGGTAAGGGCAAGAAATTTGGTCTTAATGCTTCTTCATTTGAGAACACTTGATTCTTTTTCTTGCTTCTTATGCCTAACTTAAAGGCGTTAAAGAAAATTACTTATTGGGAGATAACCCAAAAGTTTTAGATGAGTCTTGGAAGTTATTAATTTAGTAATAACCGCTCCTTATCCTTTTTATTTGCTTTTTGTGCCAAGAGTAACCTCTAATGAGAGAGAAGTAATGGTTGGGAAAGTTGTTGTCCCGAAACAGATTTCTGTGCTTCATCATAAAAATTCGTGTAAAATCTCTGAACGTCTTTTTGAGGCGTAAATTTTTATGCTTCTGCCCCAGGTTGTTATCTAACTTTCGTTAGTTCAAAACTTTTTGATTGGATCAACAGAAGGTTTTCCAAAAAAATCGTCTTTACCTGCTGGTCTGTTTTGACAGATTTCTACCATTTTCTGAATTTGCTTCTTGTTGGTTCCTTTTTGAGTTCTTTTGGGGAATTGAGCTTTTATAGGGAAGTGCTACAGTATCTAGTGTTCTAATGGAAGTTTATTTGGTGTTAGAACTGAACCTTAAGACTTATTTATCTTGAGTGCACTAATGTTGCTAATAAAGATTGTGTGAAGTTTTGTATGAAGGAAAATTTTCAGGTGTATGGAAGAAATGAGTAATGAGATGAAGGATGGACTAAAGCTTAAGCTTGAGGATGCCACGTGTGTCACCCCAAGAAATATCCAAGAATTACAAGCGTCAAAGCTTGGGGATGCCCAAGGCATCCCCTTCTTCATCTATAAAAATCCCAGGTTTCTTCCAAATGCTTCATTTTTATTGTTTCATGCACAATTGTGTTGTTTTTGGAGCGTCTTCTTCTTTGTTTTCGTTTTGGTTTTCGTTTGCTTTGGTTTTCTTAGTTTTCCTAATAAATTGGTTGGACCCCCTCTTTCATACATTGGTTTTCAAATAGTTTGGTTTGGAAAAGAGTAGGAAAGTTCATGCTTATGTGGTAAAAAGAGCTCGTTTTTGACTGTGGCCTATGCTTTGTCATGCCATGCTTGATATTGTTTTGGCTTTATGCTTAGTATTCTTTGCTGTAGCATGACTTGTTATAAACAATTGAGATTGCTTAATGTGCCTTGGATGAATCATGCGTTGTTTTAGCATATTAAAGCATAGTATAGTGGTATTATCCTTTGATGCTTTATTTGGGTTGACTTGGCGCATGCTCACACCATGTTATGACTATCTCAAGTCACCATAGCCTTTATGATCCTTTAGTTTTCAACTTGTAGTATCACTTTATGCTTTGATCAATGATGTTTTGTCGCTTTGCATGATTATGGCCATTATTGCTCTCATAGTTTGTTGCTCCCAGTCTTTTGCTAGCCTCCACAACCAAGTATGAGTTCCACTCATGCATCCAACTCCCTAAACTAAGTTATTCGAAAGAGTCCACCATACCTACCTACTAGCTTATGCTATTCCAAGTATATTCATGCTTTTGTTTACCTTCCGAATTACACTTGTTATGAGAAAATTAGTGATTAAAGCTCTCACGAACTTGATGGCACACTTTACTTTTCTTGCCCTTAATAAACTTGAACCATTGTGTCATCTATGTTGTATATGCTTGCACTTATTTGTTGGGAATTAGCAGAACCATGCTTTCATGGGGAACGCTTTCAACATTGCACTTGGTACTTGTACCTAGTTGATATCATGCTCTTTTGTATATGGATGTCATCGGTGTGAAATGAAAGGGGAGCTTGTAAGTCCATGGAGTTATGTATATGTGTTAGAGAAACGCCTGGGCCGCTGGTCTAATCCATGCTGACATGGTGGAAACCTGCAGCGTAACCATAATGAGTTGTCTATGAAGCATTCTTCTTATAAAAAAAGAGTCCTATATTGAGAAAAGGAGAAAAAGAAAAAAAAGATTATGAAAAGAGGAAAGAGAGAAAAAAGCACCATATTCCCATGGTAAATAAGAAGATTGCTGAGATGCTCGTTGTCTGCTTGCCTTGTCATTTTGATATGGGGATTCTTCCGTATCATCGGGCAAGGGGTACCCTGTTGGCGGTTCTCTATGATACACATGTACTTACGATGACAAGAACTTACCGGTGACTAAACTTGAGTAGCATGAGGAGCGGCCCTCGTATACGAGGGACATGAGATTTCTAACTTATACTTAGTCAAGCATGTACACCGTAGTTTGTTCACTTTAACCTTAATCACTTCAAGATGCTTATGATAGGGGCAATGAGAGCTGAAAGCTATACGTACCATAATTTTTTGAAGCTCTTTATGAGACTTGAATCCCTGTTTCCTTCTATGAAGGCCTTTCTTCCACCATTATATTGAGTCTCCACCTTCTACCTTTATGCACCTACTTTGAGAGCATAGTGGCCATTCTTAGTTCTATGTGCATTGTCCCAAGACTAGTTGATTGATGCATAACTTGATATTGCTTGGTTTAAACTATTTGTATCTAGTCACTCTTATGAACTTTGAAGGTTTCCTATGCATTTATATTTGCTACTCTATGAGGGACAAGCTGAATACTATTATGCTATGTTTTCTTTATGTGAAACAGACAAACGTCTTGCAAAGCATTATTATTCATGAATCTTTTGTTTGTGCCTTTTCATGTTGCATCTTAGTTTCTTTGTCTTATTGCTAGAACTTTGTCTTTCATGATATGATTGAAGTACTATGATCCCAGCTTTGAATGGTTTACAAATACTTTGATCAAGTCTTTGATGGTGCATGTCACCTCAAAAATTATTCTTTCTTTTTATCACTTACCTACTCGAGGACAAGCAGGAGTTAAGCTTGGGGATGTTGATACATTGCAAATGTATCTATAATTTTTGATGTTCCATGCTTTGTTTTATCCACTTTCTTGTGTTTTGTCCACACTTTGGACTACTTTTCATATGATTTCTTGGACTAACCTATTAACAAGAGCCACAGTGCCAGCTGCCTGTTTTCTGTTGTTTTTGGTTCCAGGAAAGTCAGAAAATGAATATTCTCGGAATTGGACGGGACAAAAGCCAAAGTGCCTATTTTTTCGGAAGTCATCAGATGCCAGAATGCGAGACGGAGAAGGGCTGGGGGCCGGCCACACCACCTAGCCGCGCGGCCAGGCTTGGCCCGCGCCAGGGGGTGGTCTGGCTGACCCCAGCACCCCCTCGGCCTCTCCTTCTGCCTATAAGATGCCCTCGGGACGAAAACCCTAAGTACCCAATCAAAAATCCACGAAAGAGTCTGTAGCCGCCGTCATCTCCATCCCTAGATCGGGAGGGATCTGAAGCTCTTCTCGGCACCCTGCCGGAGAGGGGAATTCACCCTAGAGGCCTCCTTCATCACCATGCAAGCCTCCGGTGTGATGCGTGAGTAGTTCATCTCTAGACTACGGATCCATGTAGTAGCTAGATGGTTGGTTCTCCTCCTTTGTGCTTTCATGTCTAGATCTTGTGAGCTCCGTTCATGATCAAGATCATCTATTTGTATTTCTGCATGTTGTGTTTGCGGGGATCCGATGGATATTGAGATGCTATTTCAGATTGATTATTGATTCTATCATGTCTTTGTTATTTGTGATCTTGCATGCTTTCCGTTGTTAGTAGCTATCTTGGCCAAGTAGATGCTAGCAACTCCAAGAGTTAGTATTTATGCTCGATAGTGGGTTCATGCCTCTGGTAATCTAGGGAAGTGACTGAAATCTCTAAGGTACTAGATGTGTTGTTGCTACTAGGGAGAAAACAACAATCCTTTGTTCATAGAACAATCGTATTGTTTACTTCACACGCAATTCGTAAAGCAATAATCTGTTGCTCGCAACTTAATACTAGAGGGGGTTCGGACGATAACCTGAAGGTGGATTATTAGTCATAGATGCAATTGGATGGCGGTCTTTGTTTAATGTTGTAATCCCCAATCAAGTTCCAAAGGAGTCAAGATGATTAGTATATTCATGTATTGCTTTCTCGATGTTTGTCAATTGCCCCGCTGTAATTTGTTCACCCGGCATGTTATCTATCTTAAGGAGAGCCACCTCTAGTGAACTATGGATCCCGGTCATTTTCTTTACATACAATCTATAAATTGTTACTACTTTGTGTTTACTTTCTGCAAACTATTACTTCCTTCCATTCGATACGTTTAATCCTTTGTTTTCAGCAAAATACAGTGAGATTGACAACCTCATCGCAAGTTGGGGACAGAGTTCTGTGGTTGTGTTGTGCAGGTCTCCACGTTGCTACTAGCACCGGTAGTGCGCCCTGCCAAGGCTCAGCTAGCAACACCTCTGGGGTGGTTCCTTGCTCCTACTGGTTCGATTAAACCTTGGTTTCATAACTGAGGGAAACTTGTTGCTGTGCTCATCATACCTTCCTCTTGGGGTTCCCAACGAGTTCTACATCAACACCGAGCCATCAAGGCATGTGACCCTCTTTGATGGCCACCCGCTGGAGGTTTTGGAGGTGAATGCTGAGAGCCCGATGTTCAGCGATGTAGGCGTTGATGTTCACGGTCTCGCGCTCGCCGCCTTCATGGATGCCGGAGCACGGGGCCTCTGCATGCTTTAGTAAGGAGTTGTAGTCGGTGCCAGGGAGAATCACCCAGCCGAAGGTGGTCCCCTTGCAGAAGGAGCAGCGCCGGGAGCCGCCCCTGAAGAAGGTGTCGTACTGGCCGGCCCGCAGCCTCCTCAGCACCTGACGAGTCTTGGTGTGGATCGTCATCGCTGCAGACGCCGCTGCCGGAAACCTATTGGAAGAAAAGTAAAATGGGGGAGTAGATGATGTAAGAAGACCGAGCAATCGAAATGCGAACAAGCGAATCCTAATAAACCAAGATCTAGCATCCAACGATGGGAACGGTAGAAGAACTAGGGGAGGGGAGCAAACCCTAGTTACCTTCGACCATGGGTCGTCGATGCCGGTGTCGTAGGGGTTCAGCGGAGCAATGTACTTATCTGGATCGTAGGTGCCCAAGAAGTGCTTGATATGCTTGTGACAGGCGGGGGCCTCCTCGCCGGCGGGGGGCTCCTCTTCGGCGGCCCCGTCGGTAGTGGGGACGGGGGCCTGGACAGGAACGGCGGCTGCCATCGATGGCTCGACTAGGGCCTGGACAGGGACGACGGCTGCTTTCAACGCGTCGAGGGGGGCTGACGAGGAGACGGGGGCCTGCTCGCCGGTGGCCTCGGAGGCGACGATGGCCACCTTATCCTCTTCCACCATCGCCGGCACGGACGGGGTATTCTCGGGAGTTTGCGGGTGCTGGTGGGACAGTGGAGAGGGTTGCGTGGGGAGTGTGAGCGAGAGTGAGAGTGGGTGTGCGGAGAGGGGCTCTATAGTTAAGATGGATGGAAGCAAGGCACGTTTCGTTGCACCACCGTGCAACACGCTGTGTAGTCTACTGCACCGTGCATCGCGACACGCGCACGGTACATCACGTTTTTTCCCGGGCCATGCATGGCAATTCTGTATTGAGCCACATGCAAAGGGCATATACACAATTACTATGTACGAAGTTTGACACGGCCCTAAAATTGGCAATAGTTAAAAGTGGAAATGTAGAGGGGAAGGTAGGTGGCTGTACGGCGAGATTTGTGGGGTTGTGCTAGATCGGGTAGAGGGATGTGTTGATGGTTGCGAGGGACTCGATGAAGGCGGAGACGTTAGGTCTCGTCGATCTCAGCTCTTCGGCCTCCGGCTAGAGTGTGCAAGCTTCTTACGGTGGGGTCCAGTTGGAAGTGAGATTGAGAGCCGCTGCGTAAAAAATGGGATATGTCTTATTAAAATCAAGTGGCAATAAATTGCAGCTGTCCATCGATGACCGTGCACTCGATGACGCATGTGTTGTGGCGTAGTAGTAGCAGCTATAGGCTTTTCAGACTTGATTAAACATGACATGACCACTCGATGACTTTTTCAATGGACGGCTTCATGTTCCTTCTTGTAGAAGTCTCGCAGAGGGAGACGTCCGTGATTTCTCACGTTGTACTGTGAAGGGCACGACGTGTGCAACGATCATCGTTGAATCACACAGAATCAACGGTTGGTGCGCATGATCTGCGTGACAACTGTGACAACCAATCAGGGAGTAGCAGACAGAGTGAGCACAGGTTTGGGATTCTATGAAAGATAGAGAGAGGGGGCAAAACTGAGTAGTGTCAAAAAACCAAGGGCAAAACTGAGTAGTATAAAAATGGAAAGTGAGTGCCGTGTACAATGAAATACATGGATCAACCAATGGCATTGCATGTCAGTTCTTCTCACAAACCACATAAGGATACACCAATGTCATTGCATGTGTGTTCTTTTCATGAACCACGCCCAGTGTGATTGCATGCTTGTGCTTTCCACAAACCACATATGGATACACCAGTGTCATTGGATGTCTGTTCTTTTCATAAACCACACCCAGTGTCATTGCATGTGTGTTCCTCTAAACAAACCACACATGGATCCACCTAGTGTGCTTGCATGTCTGTTCTTTTCATGAACCACAGCTAGAGTCATTGCATGTCTGTTCTTTCCACAAACCACACATGGATCCACCTAGTGTGATTGCATGTCTCTTCTTTTCATGAACCACACCCAGTGTCATTGCATGTCTGTTCCTCTAAAGAAACCACACATGGATCCACCTAGTGTGATTGCATGTCTGTTCTTTTCACAAACCACACATGGATCCACCAGTGTCATTGCATGTGTGTTCTTCTCATGAACCACAGCCAGCGTCATTGCATATATGTTCTTCTCACAAACCACATAAGGATCCACCAGTGTCATTGGATGTGTGTTCTTCTCATGAACCACACATGGATCCACCCAGTGTCATTGCATGTCTGTTCTTTTCATGAACCACATCTAGAGTCATTGCATGTATGTGCTTTCCACAAACCACATATGGATCCACCGGTGTCATTGCATGTCTGTTCTTTTCATGAACCACACCCAGTGTCATTGCATGTCTGTTCCTCTAAACAAACCACACATGGATCCACCTAGTGTGATTGCATGTCTGTTCTTTTCGCAAACCACACATGGATCCACCAGTGTCATTGCATGTGTGTTCTTTTCATGAACCACAACTAGACTCATTCCATGTGTGTTCTTCTAAACAAACCACACATGGATCCACCTAGTGTGATTGTATGTCTGTTCTTTTCACAAACCACACATGGATCCATCTAGTGTGATTGCATGTCTGTTCTTTTCACAAACCACACATGGATCCACCAATGTCATTGCATGTGTGTCCTTTTCATGAACCACACATGGATACACCAGTGTCACTTCATGTGTGTTCTTTTCATGAACCATAGCTAGAGTCATTGCATGTCTGTTCTTTCCACAAACCATACATGGATCCACCTAGTGTGATTGCATGTCTGTTCTTTCACAAACCACACATGAATCCACTACTGTCATTGCATGTGTGTTCTTGTCATGAACCATAGCTAGTGTTAGTGCATGTATGTTCTTCTCACAAACCACACAAGGATCCACCAGTGTCATTGCATGTGCGTTCTTCTCATGAACCACAACTAGTGTCATTGCATGTATGTTCTTCTCACAAACCACATAAGTATCCACCAGTGTCATTGCATGTCTGTTCTTCTAAACAAACCACATATGGATCCACAAGTGTCATTGGATGTGTGTTCTTCTCATGAACCACACATGGATCCACCCGTGTCATTGCATGTCTGTTCTTCTCATGAACCACAGCTAGAGTCATTGCATGTATGTTCCTTCCACAAACCACATATGGATCCACCAGCGTCATTCCATGTCTGTTCTTTTCATGAACCACACCCAGTGTCATTGCATGTCTGTTCCTCTAAACAAACCACACATGGATCCACCTAGTGTGATTGCATGTCTGTTCTTTTCACAAACCACACATGGATCCACCAGTGTCATTGCACGTGTGTTCTTCTCATGGACCACAACTAGAGTCAATGCATGTCTGTTCTTTCCACAAACCACACATGGATCCACCTAGTGTGATTGCATGTCTGTTCTTTTCATGAACCACACCCAGTGTCATTGCATGTTTGTTCCTCTAAAAAAACCACACATGGATCCACCTAGTGTGATTGCATGTCTGTTCTTTTCACAAACCACTTATGGATCCACCAGTGTCATTGCATGTGTGTTCTTCTCATGAACCACAACCAGTGTCATTGCATGTATGTTCTTCTCACAAACCACATAAGGATCCACCAGTGTCATTAGATGTGTGTTCTTCTCATGAACCACACATGGATCCACCCAGTTTCATTGCATGTCTGTTCTTTTCATGAACCATAGCTAGAGTCATTGCATGTATGTGCTTTCCACAAACCACATATGGATCCAGCGATGTCATTGCATGTCTGTTCTTTTCACGAACCACACCTAGTGTCATTGCATGTCTGTTCCTCTAAACAAACCACACATGGATCCACCTAGTGTGATTGCATGTCTATTCTTTTCAGAGACCACACATGGAGCCACCAGTGTCATTGCATGTGTGTTCTTTTCATGAACCACAACTAGAGTCATTTCATGTGTGTTCTTCTAAACAATCCACACATGGATCCACCTGGTGTGATTGCATGTCTGTTCTTTTCACAAACCACACATGGATCCACCTAGTGTGATTGCATGTCTGTTCTTTTCACAAACCACACATGGATCCACCAGTGTTATTGCATGTGTGTCCTTTTCATGAACCACACATGGATACACCAGTGTCATTGCATGTGTGTTCTTTTCATGAACCACAGCTAGAGTCATTGCATGTCTGTTCTTTCCAAAAACCACACATGGATCCACCTAGTGTGATTGCATGTCTGTTCTTTCACAAACCACACATGGATCCACTAATGTCATTACATGTGTGTTCTTGTCATGAACCATATCCAGTGTCATTGCATGTATGTTCTTCTCACAAATAACACAAGGATCCACCAGTGTCATTGCATGTGTGTTCTTCTCATGAACCACAGCCAGTGTCATTGCATGTCTGTTCTTCTCACAAACCACATAAGTATGCACTAGTGTCATTGCATGTCTGTTCTTCTAAACAAACCACATATGGATCCACCAGTGTCATTGGATGTGTGTTCTTCTCATGAACCACACATGGATCCACCAGTGTCATTGCATGTCTGTTCTTCTCATGAACCACAGCTAGAGTCATTGCATCTATGTTCCTTCCACAAACCACATATGGATCCACCAGTGTCATTGCATGTCTGTTCTTTTCATGAACCACACCCAGTGTCATTGAATGTTTGTTCCTCTAAACAAACCACACATGGATCCACCTAGTGTGATTGCATGTGTGTTCGTTTCACAAACCACACATCGATCCACCGGTGTCATTGCATGTGTGTTCTTATCATGAACCACAGCCAGTGTCATTGCATGTATGTTCTTCTCACAAACCACATAAGGATCCACCAGTGTCATTGCATGTGTGTTCTTCTCATGAACCACACATGGATCCACCTAGTGTCATTGCATGTCTGTTCCTTCCACAAACCACACATGGATCCACCAGTGTCATTGCATGTGTGTTCTTCTAATGAACCACATAAGTATCCACCAGTGTCATTGCATGTCAGTTCTTCTCGCAAACCACACAAGGATCCACCAGTGTCATTGCATGTGTGTTCCTCTAAACAAACCACACATGGATCCACCTAGTGTGATTGCATGTCTATTCTTTTCATGAACCACAGCTAGTCATTGCATGTCTGTTCTTTCCATAAACCACACATGGATCCACCTAGTGTGATTGCATGTCTGTTCTTTTCATGAACCACACCCAGTGTCATTGCATGTCTGTTCCTCTAAACAAACCACACATGGATCCATCTAGTGTGATTGCATGTATGTTTTTTTCACAAACCACACATGGATCCACCAGTGTCATTGCATGTGTGTTCTTCTCATGAACCACAGCCAGTGTCATTGCATGTATGTTCTTCTCACAAACCACATAAGGATCCACCACTGTCATTGGATGTGTGTTCTTCTCATGAACCACACATGGATCCACCTAGTGTCATTGCATGTCTGTTCTTTTCATGAACCACAGCTAGAGTCATTGCATGTATGTGCCTTCCACAAACCACATATGGACCCACTAGTGTCATTGCATGTCTGTTCTTTTCATGAACCACACCCAGTGTCATTCCATGTCTGTTCCTCTAAACAAAGCACACATGGATCCACCTAGTGTGATTGCATGTCTGTTCTTTCCATAAACCACACATGGATCCACCAATGTCATTGCATGTGTGTTCTTTTCATGAACCACAACTAGAGTCATTGCATGTGTGTTCTTCTAAACAAACTGATGGGTTCGGAGCATGGAAAACAAAAATTTTCTACCGCAAGAACGAATAAAACCCAGATCTGATCTAGATAAAAGCCAAGATCTAATCTACTAGACATGAGCAACGAGATAGATCGGTACTAACCCTCGTAGAACCGAAAGCGTTAACGAGATTAGATCTCGTGGATGATGTAGTCGATCACTTGCCGATCTCAAGATCGTGTGGACGATCCTTCCGGCGCCGTGTTCCGGCAGCACTACCGCAGACGGTCACACGTGTGGAGTCGAAGCAGATCTTCCTCTCCCCGTTCCAGCGAGCAACGGAGGTAGTAGATCTTCTCCACGGAATCCTAGCAGCACGACGGCGTGGTGGTGGTGATGGAGATGAGAAATCTGCAGGGCTTCGCCTATGCCTGTGCAGAAGAAACGTGGAGGAGAGAGGTGGCTATGATTGGGAGTTATGAGACAAGGTGCAAGAGGGGGCGCCCCCTCCCTTCTATTTAAAGGAGGGAGGTGCGCCTGGGGAGGGGGAGTCCTAGTAGGACTCCCTCCTCCTTGGGCCGGCGGGTTGGGGGGAGGAGTCCTCCTCCCCCACGAATCCGTGTCTTACCCCACTTGGTTTCTTTGATCCCTTTCTTGGTTTTCAAGCAAACTCCAAGAAATCCTCTAGAACCTTCCAGAACATTCCGAAACCTTCTAGAATCTCCATACAAACACTCCGGAACATTTCCTAACTTAGAAAATGATCCCCAATATATGAATCTCATTCTCCGGACCATTCTGGATCTCCTCGTGATGTCCCGGACCCATTCCGAGACTCCGAACAACATTCGGTCTCCAACGCAAATTCCATATCTACTTCAAACAACTTCGAACCTTAAGTGTGTCACCCTACGGTTCGTGAATATGCAGACATGATGAAGACACCTCTCCCATCAATAACCATCAGCGGGATCTGGAGATCCATAACGGCTCCCACATACTCAACGATGATATCGTGATCGATTGAACCATTTAACATACGAAACCAATTCCCTTTGTCTCGCGATATTCTACTTATCCGAGGTTTGATCATCGGTATCTTCATACCTAGTTCTTCCTCGTTACTGATAAGTACTCTTTACTCGTTCCATGTTATGTCATCCCTTGTGACCTAGTCACATGCTTGCAAGCTATCTAGATGACATTCCACCGAGAGGGCCCAGAGTATATCTATCCGTCATATGGATGGACAAATCCCAATCTTGGTTTATGCGCTTCAACACATACTTTTAGAATACCCAATGACACCTTTATAACCACCCAGTTACGAAGCGGCGTTTGATGTCATCAAAGTACCCATCCGGTGATGGTGATTAACATAACCTCATGGTCGAAGGATTAGGTTACTATGTATTTCAAAGCTTACAGCAATACGAACTTAATGACTTGATCTTATGCTACGCTTACTATGGGTGTGTGTCCATCATATCATTCTCCTAATGATATAACCTTGTTATTAATCACATCCAATGTCTATGATCAGGAAACCATGATCATCAATCAATCAACAAGCTAGTTCAACAAGAGGCTTACTAGGGACTCTTTTATGTTTACAAAACACACAAGTATTAGTGTTTCCTAATAATACAATTATAGCATGGGATGTAAACATTCATCATAAACACAAAGATATAATAATAACCTCTATTATTATTGCCTCTTGGGCATATCTCCAACAGTCTCCCACTTGCACTAGAGTCAATAATCTAGATTACATGGTAATATACCGAACACCCATGGCGTTCTGGTGTTGGTCATGCTTTGCTCTAGGGAGAGGTTTAGTCAACGGATCTGCTACATTCAGATCAGTGTGTACTTTGCAAATCTTTATGTCACCATCTTGGACATACTCGCGAATAGCATGAAAACGTAGCTTGATGTGCTTCAGCTTGCTATGTGACCTTGGCTCCTGTGCATTAGCTATGGCACCTGTGTTGTCACTGTAGATGGCCATCGGGTCTAATGCGCTGGGAACCATGCCAAGTTCAGTAATGAACTCCTTCATCCATATGCCTTCTTGTGCAGCCTCCGAAGCAGCTATGTATTCCGATTCAGTTGAAGATTTCGCCACAACGCTCTGCTTGGCACTCCTCCAGCTTATTGCAGCACCATTCAAAATAAATACGTATCTAGACTGTGACTTCGAGTCATCTGGATCGGTGTTCCAACTAGCATCAGTGTAACCATTTACAACAAGCTGTTCATCACCTCCATAAGAAAGAACCATATCCTTAGTCCTATTCAGGTACTTTAGGATATTCTTGACCGCTGTCCAGTGTTCCATTCCAGGATCACTTTGATATCTGCTAGTCAAACTAACAGCATGTGCTATATCCGGTCTTGTACACAGCATGGCATACATGATAGAACCTATGGCCGAGGCATAGGAAATTTTATTCATCTTTTCTCTATCTTCTGCCGTAGCCGGACTTTGAGTTTTACTCAAGGTCTTACCTGACAACATGGGCACGAACCCTTTCTTGCTCTCTTCCATTCTAAATTTCTTTAGAACTTTGTCTAAGTATGTACTTTGTGAAAGCGCTATTAGGCGTCTTGATCTATCTCTATAAATCTTGATGCCTAGAATATATGCCACTTCGCCAAGATCCTTCATCGAAAAACTATTATTCAAATAGGTTTTGACGCTATTAAGAAGTTCTATATCATTCCCAATCAACAATATGTCATCTACATATAGTACTAGGAATACTACAGAGCTCCCACTCACTTTCTTGTAAATACAAGCTTCTCCATAAGTTTGTATAAATCCAAAGTTTTTGATTACTTTATCAAAATGTTGATTCCAACTCCGGGATGCTTGCTTCAGTCCATAAATGGAGCGCTGAAGTTTGCATACTTTATTAGCATCACTAGGATCGACAAAACCCTTGGGTTGTACCATGTACAACTCTTCCTCAATGTCACCATTAAGGAACGCTATTTTGACATCCATCTGCCAAATTTCATATTCGAAATATGCAGCGATTGCTAACATAATCCTCACAAACTTTAGCTTCGCTACAGGTGAGAAAGTCTCATCGTAGTCAATTCCTTGAATCTGTCGGAACCCTTTCGCGACAAGTCAAGCTTTATAGACGGTAACATTACCATCTGCATCTGTTTTTCTTTTGAAAATCCATTTGTTCTCGACAGCCTTTCGGCCATCCGGTAAGTCCACCAAACTCCATACTTGGTTTTCGTACATGGATCCCATTTCGGATTTCATGGCTTCTAGCCATTTGTCGGAATCTGGGCTCACCATAGCTTCTTCATACGTCGCAGGGTCATCAGTGTTGTCCACCAACATGACATTCAAGGAAGATTCATACCACTCAGGAGTGGTATGACCTCGTTGACCTGCGAGGTTCAGTAGTAACTTCGTTCGAAGTTTCATGATCAGCATCATTAGCTTCCTCTCCAGTTGGTGCAGGCGGCACAGAAACATCTTCCGGTGCTGCGCTACTCTCAACTCCGAAAGAAGGTTCAACAACCTCATCGAGTTCTACTTTCCTTCCAGTCACTTCTTTTGAGAGAAATTCCTTCTCCAGAAAGGATCCATTCTTAGCAACGAAAACTTTGCCTTCGGATCTATGATAGAAGGTATACCCAATTGTTTCTTTAGGGTATCCTATGAAGACGCATTTCTCCGCTTTGGGTTCAAGCTTATCAGGCTATAACTTCTTTACATATGCTTCGCAACCCCAAACTTTAAGGAACGACAACTTAGGTTTCTTACCAAACCACAATTCATACGGTGTCGTTTCAACGGATTTCGATGGTGCCCTATTTAAAGTGAATGCGGCTGTCTCTAATGCATAGCCCCAAAATGATAACGGTAAATCTGTAAGAGACATCATAGACCGAACCATATCTAAGAGAGTTCGATTACGACGTTCGGACACACCATTACACTGTGGTGTTCCTGGCGGTGTCAACTGTGAAAGTATTCCACATTTCTTTAAATGCATGCCAAACTCATAACTCAGATATTCACCTCCATGGTCAGAACGCAGAAACTTAATCTTATTGTTACGATGATTTTCCACTTCACTTTGAAATTCCTTAAACTTGTCGAAAGTTTCGGATTTATGTTTCATAAAGTAGACATACCCATATCTACTCAAGTCATCCGTGAAAGTGAGAACATAACGATATCCACCACGCGATGCTACACTCATTGGACCGCACACATCGGTATGTATTATTTCCAATAAGTCTGTAGCTCGCTCCATTATACCAGAGAATGGAGTCTTAGTCATTTTTCCCATTAAACATGCTTCGCATCTTTCAAGTGATTCAAAATCAAGTGATTCAAGAAGTCCATCAGAATGGAGTTTCTTCATACGCTTCACTCCAATGTGACCAAGACGACAGTGCCACATGTATGTAGAATTATCATTTAATTTTATTCGTTTAGCATCTATGTTGTGAACATGTGTATCACTACTATCGAGATTCAATAAGAATAAACCATTCATCTCAGGTGCATAACCATAAAAGATATTACTCATATAAATTGAACAACCTTTATTCTCAGACTTAAAAGAGTAACCGTCTTGCAATAAACAAGATCCAGATATAATGTTCATGCTTAACGCAGGCACCAAATAACAATTATTTAAATTTAAAACTAATCCCGAAGGTAGATGTAGAGGGAGCGTGCCGACGGTGATCACATCAACCTTGGAGCCATTTCCAACGCGCATCATCACCTCGTCTCTTGCCAGTCTTCGTCTATTCCGCAGCTCCTGTTTCGAGTTACAAATATGAGCAACCGAACCAGTATCAAATACCCAGGCACTACTACGATTACTAGTAAGATACACATCTATAACATGTATATCGAATATACCTTTCTTCTTGATGTTGCCGTTCTTCAGATCCGCCAGGTATTTGGGGAAGTTATGCTTCCAGTGACCAGCACCCTTGCAGTAGAAGCACTCAGTTTCAGGTTTAGGACCAGCCTTGGGCTTCTTAGCAGGTGCGGCAGCTTTCTTGCCGTCCTTCTTGAAGTTTCCCTTGTTCTTAGGCTTGCCCTGTTCCTTGAAATTGGTGGTCTTATTGACCATCAACACTTGGTGTTCTTTCATGATCTCCACTTCAGCAGTTTTTAGCATGGACGATAGTTCAGGCAACGTCTTGTTCATGCAGTGCATATTGTAGTTCATCACAAAGTTCTTGTAACTTGGTGGCAGTGATTG
This sequence comes from Avena sativa, assembly GCA_916181665.1. Lineage (NCBI taxonomy): Eukaryota > Viridiplantae > Streptophyta > Magnoliopsida > Poales > Poaceae > Avena > Avena sativa. The sequence continues at coordinate 429,191,858 of OV702290.1, forward strand.
GAGGACACGGTGAATCCCCAATTCATTAGGAATCGGTATCCCCAACTCTCGGAGTTTGTTTGCGTGCCCAGACATGGTGAGCACGTGCTCGCTAATGGAGCTACCCTCTTCCATCTTGCAGGTAAAGAACTTCTCGGAAGCTTCATAGCTTTCCATGGCCGCGCGAGTCTCAAATATGAGTTTGAGCTCCTGAATGATTTCAAATGGGTAATGGTGCTCAAAACGCTTTTGAAGCTCTGATTCTAAACCATACAGGATGGCACACTGAACTGTGGAGTAGTGATGTTTCCGAGTGGCATAAACATTATTTACATCATCGGTGGCATCTTCTGCAGGTGGGTCACCTAGCGGTGCTTTGAGCACATAGGTCAACTGACCAGCCCTGAGGACGATCTTCAGTCCACGGAACCAGTCCGTGAAATTGCTTCCATTGTTCTTAAGCTTTTCTTTCTCTAGGAACGCATTGAAATTGATGGAAATGTTCACCATTATCTACAACATATTTGCAAGTAGTTAAGACTAAGTTTATGATAAATAGTGTTCAAATTTAATTCTTAAATCAACTAGGTGAACTCCCACTCAAAACAACATCCCTCGCAGTTGTTTTAGTGATTACGCGAACCAAATCCACTACACCAAGTCCGATCATCACGTGAGATGATGTAGCTTCATCGGCGAACAATCTTCATGTTCATCATATCAATCATATGACTCATGCTCTACCTTTTTGTATTCCGTGTTCCGAGACCATGTCTGTACATGCTAGGCTCGTCAAGATTAACCTTAGTTTCCGCATGTGCAAATCTGGCTTGCACCCGTTGTATGCACACGTAGAGTCTATCACACCCGATCATCACGAGATGCTTCGAAACGACGAGTCTTAGCAACGGTGCCAACTAAGGATGAACACTTTATTACTTGATATTTAGAGAGAGGGATCATCTTATAATGCTACCGTCGCGATCTAAGCAATACAAGATGCATAAAGGATTAACATCACAGGCAATTCATAATTAGTGTGATATGATATGGCCCTTTCTTCTTATGCCTTTGATCTCCATCTCCAAAGCACGGACATGATCTCCATTATCACCAGCATTGCGTCAAGGTCCGTGGTGCCGCTTCATGGTTGTTCATCTTCACTAGCAACTATTACAACTACTTGGTATTACAAGATGAATAGACACGCAGGTCTTAACAGAATTAAAGACAACCATTAGGCTCCTGCCGGTTGCCATATTACGACAAGAATCATTGCATACATCAAATACAATCACAATCACATGTAGGCCATATCACATCACAAAACCCCTGCAAAAACAAGTTAGACGCCTCTAATTTTCTTTGCAAGTTTTACGTGGCTTGGGGTTTTCGACTAAGAACGCATCTTACCTACGAAACTGAACCACAACGTTGATACAAGTGATATCAAGTGCAAAGTGTAGATTTGATCTATACTATGATGGGAGAGACAGACACCCGCAAAGCCACTTGTGAAATACGATTTGCACGTCAAGCGTGGAGCAAGTCTCATGTACGATGACATGTAATGTTAGCCCAGGCCGCTTCATCCCACCATACCTGAAGATGCAAAGTACACATATAGCAAAAGACGGCACGAGCACCAATGCCCACAACCTCATTGTGTTCTACTCGTGCAACAGATCTACGCATAGACAAGGCTCTGATACCACTGATGGGTTCGGAGCATGGAAAACAAAAAATTTCTATCGCAAGAACGAACAAAACCCAGATCTAATCTAGATAAAAGCCAAGATCTGATCTACTAGACATGAGCAATGAGATAGATCGGTACTAACCCTCGTAGAACCGAAAGCGTTAACGAGATTAGATCTCGTGGATGATGTAGTCGATCACTTGCCGATCTCAAGATCGTGTGGACGATCCTTCCGGCGCCGCGTTCCGGCAGCGCTACCGCAGACGGTCACACGTGCGGAGTCGAAGCAGATCTTCCTCTCCCCGTTCCAGCGAGTAGCGGAGGTAGTAGATCTTCTCCATGGAATCCCAGCAGCACGACGGCGTGGTGGTGGTGGTGGAGATGAGAAATCTGCAGGTCTTCACCTATGCCTGTGCAGAAGAAACGTGGAGGAGAGAGGCGGCTGGGATTGGGAGTTATGAGACAAGGTGCAAGAGGGGGCGCCCCCTCCCTTCTATTTAAAGGAGGGAGGTGCGCCTGGGGAGGGGGAGTCCTAGTAGGACTCCCTCCTCCTTGGGCCGGCGGGTTGGGGGGAGGAGTCCTCCTCCCCCACGAATCCGTGTCTTACCCCACTTGGTTTCTTTGATCCCTTTCTTGGTTTTCAAGCAAACTCCAAGAAATCCTCTAGAACCTTCCAGAACATTCCGAAACCTTCTAGAATCTCCATACAAACACTCCGGAACATTTCCTAACATAGAAAATGATCCCCAATATATGAATCTCATTCTCCGGACCATTCTGGATCTCCTCGTGATCTCCCGGACCCATCCCGAGACTCCGAACAACATTCGGTCTCCAACGCAAATTCCATATCTACTTCAAACAACTTCGAACCTTAAGTGTGTCACCCTACGGTTCGTGAATATGCAGACATGATGAAGACACCTCTCCCATCAATAACCATCAGCGGGATCTGGAGATCCATAACGGCTCCCACATACTCAACGATGATATCGTGATCGATTGAACCATTTAACATACGAAACCAATTCCCTTTGTCTCGCGATATTCTACTTATCCGAGGTTTGATCGTCGGTATCTTCATACCTAGTTCTTCCTCGTTACTGATAAGTACTCTTTACTCGTTCCATGTTATGTCATCCCTTGTGACCTAGTCACATGCTTGCAAGCTATCTAGATGACATTCCACCGAGAGGGCCCAGAGTATATCTATCCGTCATATGGATGGACAAATCCCAATCTTGGTTTATGTGCTTCAACACATACTTTTAGAATACCCAATGACACCTTTATAACCACCCAGTTACGAAGAGGCGTTTGATGTCATCAAAGTACCCTTCCGGTGATGGTGATTAACATAACTTCATGGTCGAAGGATTAGGTTACTATGTATTTCAAAGCTTACAGCAATACGAACTTAATGACTTGATCTTATGCTACGCTTACTATGGGTGTGTGTCCATCATATCATTCTCCTAATGATATAACCTTGTTATTAATCACATCCAATGTCTATGATCAGGAAACCATGATCATCAATCGATCAACAAGCTAGTTCAACAAGAGGCTTACTAGGGACTCTTTTATGTTTACAAAACACACAAGTATTAGTGTTTCCTAATAATACAATTATAGCATGGGATGTAAACATTCATCATAAACACAAAGATATAATAATAACCTCTATTATTATTGCCTCTTGGGCATATCTCCAACAGTCTCCCACTTGCACTAGAGTCAATAATCTAGATTACATGGTAATATACCGAACACCCATGGCATTCTGGTGTTGGTCATGCTTTGCTCTAGGGAGAGGTTTAGTCAACGGATCTGCTACATTCAGATCAGTGTGTACTTTGCAAATCTTTATGTCACCATCTTGGACATACTCGCGAATAGCATGAAAACGTAGCTTGATGTGCTTCAGCTTGCTATGTGACCTTGGCTCCTGTGCATTAGCTATGGCACCTGTGTTGTCACTGTAGATGGCCATCGGGTCTAATGCGCTGGGAACCATGCCAAGTTCAGTAATGAACTCCTTCATCCATATGCCTTCTTGTGCAGCCTCCGAAGCAGCTATGTATTCCGATTCAGTTGAAGATTTCGCCACAACGCTCTGCTTGGCACTCCTCCAGCTTATTGCAGCACCATTCAAAATAAATACGTATCTAGACTGTGACTTCGAGTCATCTGGATCGGTGTTCCAACTAGCATCAGTGTAACCATTTACAACACGCTGTTCATCACCTCCATAAGAAAGAACCATATCCTTAGTCCTATTCAGGTACTTTAGGATATTCTTGACCGCTGTCCAGTGTTCCATTCCAGGATCACTTTGATATCTGCTAGTCAAACTAACAGCATGTGCTATATCCGGTCTTGTACACAACATGGCATACATGATAGAACCTATGGCCGAGGCATAGGGAATTTTATTCATCTTTTCTCTATCTTCTGACGTAGCCGGACTTTGAGTTTTACTCAAGGTCTTACCTGACAACATGGGCACGAACCCTTTCTTGCTCTCTTCCATTCTAAATTTCTTTAGAACTTTGTCTAAGTATGTACTTTGTGAAAGCGCTATTATGCGTCTTGATCTATCTCTATAAATCTTGATGCCTAGAATATATGCCGCTTCGCCAAGATCCTTCATCGAAAAACTATTATTCAAATAGGTTTTGACGCTATTAAGAAGTTCTATATCATTCCCAATCAACAATATGTCATCTACATATAGTACTAGGAATACTACAGAGCTCCCACTCACTTTCTTGTAAATACAAGCTTCTCCATAAGTTTGTATAAATCCAAAGTTTTTGATTACTTTATCAAAATGTTGATTCCAACTCCGGGATGCTTGCTTCAGTCCATAAATGGAGCGCTGAAGTTTGCATACTTTATCAGCATCACTAGGATCGACAAAACCCTTGGGTTGTACCATGTATAACTCTTCCTCAATGTCAGCATTACGGAACGCTATTTTGACATCCATCTGCCAAATTTCATATTCGAAATATGCAGCGATTGCTAACATAATCCTCACAGACTTTAGCTTCGCTACAGGTGAGAAAGTCTCATCGTAGTCAATTCCTTGAATCTGTCGGAACCCTTTCGCGACAAGTCAAGCTTTATAGACGGTAACATTACCATCTGCATCTGTTTTTTGTTTTGAAAATCCATTTGTTCTCGACAGCCTTTCGGCCATCCGGTAAGTCCACCAAAGTCCATACTTGGTTTTCGTACATGGATCCCATTTCAGATTTCATGGCTTCTAGCCATTTGTCGGAATCTGGGCTCACCATAGCTTCTTCATACGTCGCAGGGTCATCAGTGTTGTCCACCAACATGACATTCAAGGAAGAGTCATACCACTCAGGAGTGGTATGAACCCTCGTTGACCTGCGAGGTTCAGTAGTAACTTCATTCGAAGTTTCATGATCAGCATCATTAGATTCCTCTCCAGTTGGTGCAGGCGGCACAGAAACATCTTCCGGTGCTGCGCTACTCTCAACTCCGAAAGAAGGTTCAACAACCTCATCGAGTTCTACTTTCCTTCCAGTCACTTCTTTTGAGAGAAATTCCTTCTCCAGAAAGGATCCATTCTTAGCAACGAAAACTTTGCCTTCGGATCTATGATAGAAGGTATACCCAATTGTTTCTTTAGGGTATCCTATGAAGACGCATTTCTCCGCTTTGGGTTCAAGCTTATCAGGCTGTAACTTCTTTACATATGCTTCGCAACCCCAAACTTTAAGGAACGACAACTTAGGTTTCTTACCAAACCACAATTCATACGGTGTCGTTTCAACGGATTTCGATGGTGCCCTATTTAAAGTGAATGCGGCTGTCTCTAATGCATAGCCCCAAAATGATAACGGTAAATCTGTAAGAGACATCATAGACCGAACCATATCTAAGAGAGTTCGATTACGACGTTCGGACACACCATTACACTGTGGTGTTCCCGGCGGTGTCAACTGTGAAAGTATTCCACATTTCTTTAAATGCATGCCAAACTCATAACTCAGATATTCACCTCCATGGTCAGAACGCAGAAACTTAATCTTATTGTTACGATGATTTTCCACTTCACTTTGAAATTCCTTAAACTTCTCGAAAGTTTCGGATTTATGTTTCATAAAGTAGACATACCCATATCTACTCAAGTCATCCGTGAAAGTGAGAACATAACGATATCCACCACGCGATGCTACACTCATTGGACCGCACACATCGGTATGTATTATTTCCAATAAGTCTGTAGCTCGCTCCATTATACCAGAGAATGGAGTCTTAGTCATTTTTCCCATTAAACATGCTTCGCATCTTTCAAGTGATTCAAAATCAAGTGATTCAAGAAGTCCATCAGAATGGAGTTTCTTCATACGCTTCACTCCAATGTGACCAAGACGATAGTGCCACATGTATGTAGAATTATCATTTAATTTTATTCGTTTAGCATCTATGTTGTGAACATGTGTATCACTACTATCGAGATTCAATAAGAATAAACCATTCATCTCAGGTGCATAACCATAAAAGATATTACTCATATAAATTGAACAACCTTTATTCTCAGACTTAAAAGAGTAACCGTCTCGCAATAAACAAGATCCAGATATAATGTTCATTCTTAACGCAGGCACCAAATAACAATTATTTAAATTTAAAACTAATCCCGAAGGTAGATGTAGAGGGAGCGTGCCGACGGTGATCACATCAACCTTGGAGCCATTTCCAACGCGCATCATCACCTCGTCTCTTGCCAGTCTTCGTTTATTCCGCAGCTCCTGTTTTGAGTTACAAATATGAGCAACCGAACCAGTATCAAATACCCAGGCACTACTACGATTACTAGTAAGATACACATCTATAACATGTATATCGAATATACCTTTCTTCTTGATGTTGCCGTTCTTCAGATCCGCCAGGTATTTGGGGAAGTTATGCTTCCAGTGACCAGCACCCTTGCAGTAGAAGCACTCAGTTTCAGGTTTAGGACCAGCCTTGGGCTTCTTAGCAGGTGCGGCAGCTTTCTTGCCGTCCTTCTTGAAGTTGCCCTTGTTCTTAGGCTTGCCCCGTTCCTTGAAATTGGTGGTCTTATTGACCATCAACACTTGGTGTTCTTTCATGATCTCCACTTCAGCAGTTTTTAGCATGGACGATAGTTCAGGCAACGTATTGTTCATGCAGTGCATATTGTAGTTCATCACAAAGTTCTTGTAACTTGGTGGCAGTGATTGGAGGACACGGTGAATCCCCAATTCATTAGGAATCGGTATCCCCAACTCTCGGAGTTTGTTTGCGTGCCCAGACATGGTGAGCACGTGCTCGCTAATGGAGCTACCCTCTTCCATCTTGCAGGTAAAGAACTTCTCGGAAGCTTCATAGCTTTCCATGGCCGCGCGAGTCTCAAATATGAGTTTGAGCTCCTTAATGATTTCAAATGGGTAATGGTGCTCAAAACGCTTTTGAAGCTCCGATTCTAAACCATACAGGATGGCACACTGAACTGTGGAGTAGTGATGTTTCCGAGTGGCATAAACATTATTTACATCATCGGTGGCATCTTCTGCAGGTGGGTCACCTAGCGGTGCTTTGAGCACATAGGTCAACTGACCAGCCCTGAGGACGATCTTCAGTCCACGGAACCAGTCCGTGAAATTGCTTCCATTGTTCTTAAGCTTTTCTTTCTCTAGGAACGCATTGAAATTGATGGAAACGTTCGCCATTATCTACAACATATTTGCAAGTAGTTAAGACTAAGTTTATGATAAATAGTGTTCAAATTTAATTCTTAAATCAACTAGGTGAACTCCCACTCAAAACAACATCCCTCGCAGTTGTTTTAGTGATTACGCGAACCAAATCCACTACACCAAGTCCGATCATCACGTGAGATGATGTAGCTTCATCGGCGAACAATCTTCATGTTCATCATATCAATCATATGACTCATGCTCTACCTTTTTGTATTCCGTGTTCCGAGACCATGTCTGTACATGCTAGGCTCGTCAAGATTAACCTTAGTTTCCGCATGTGCATATCTGGCTTGCACCCGTTGTATGCACACGTAGAGTCTATCACACCCGATCATCACGAGATGCTTCGAAACGACGAGTCTTAGCAACAGTGCCAACTAAGGATGAACACTTTATTACTTGATATTTAGAGAGAGGGATCATCTTATAATGCTACCGTCGCGATCTAAGCAATACAAGATGCATAAAGGATTAACATCACAGGCAATTCATAATTAGTGTGATATGATATGGCCCTTTCTTCTTATGCCTTTGATCTCCATGTCCAAAGCACGGACATGATCTCCATCATCACCAGCATTGCGTCAAGGTCCGTGGCGCCGCTTCATGGTTGTTCATCTTCACTAGCAACTATTACAACTACTTGGTATTACAAGATGAATAGACACGCAGGTCTTAACAGAATTAAAGACAACCATTAGGCTCCTGCCGGTTGCCATATTACAACAAGAATCATTGCATACATCAAATACAATCACAATCACATGTAGGCCATATCACATCACAAAACCCCTGCAAAAACAAGTTAGACGCCTCTAATTTTCTTTGCAAGTTTTACGTGGCTTGGGGTTTTCGACTAAGAACGCATCTTACCTACGAAACTGAACCACAACGTTGATACAAGTGATATCAAGTGCAAAGTGTAGATTTGATCTATACTATGATGGGAGAGACAGACACCCGCAAAGCCACTTGTGCAATACGAGTTGCACGTCAAGCGTGGAGCAAGTCTCATGTACGATGACATGTAATGTTAGCCCGGGCCGCTTCATCCCACCATACCTGAAGATGCAAAGTACACATATAGCAAAAGACGGCACGAGCACCAATGCCCACAACCTCATTGTGTTCTACTCGTGCAACAGATCTACGCATAGACAAGGCTCTGATACCACTGATGGGTTCGGAGCATGGAAAACAAAAAATTTCTACCGCAAGAACGAACAAAACCCAGATCTAATCTAGATAAAAGCCAAGATCTGATCTACTAGACATGAGCAACGAGATAGATCGGTACTAACCCTCGTAGAACCGAAAGCGTTAACGAGATTAGATCTCGTGGATGATGTAGTCGATCACTTGCCGATCTCAAGATCGTGTGGACGATCCTTCCGGCGCCGCGTTCCGGCAGCGCTACCGCAGACGGTCACACGTGCGGAGTCGAAGCAGATCTTCCTCTCCCCGTTCCAGCGAGTAGCGGAGGTAGTAGATCTTCTCCACGGAATCCCAGCAGCACGACGGCGTGGTGGTGGTGGTGGAGATGAGAAATCTGCAGGTCTTCACCTATGCCTGTGCAGAAGAAACATGGAGGAGAGAGGCGGCTGGGATGGGGAGTTATGAGACAAGGTGCAAGAGGGGGCGCCCCCTCCCTTCTATTTAAAGGAGGGAGGCGTGCCTGGGGAGGGGGAGTCCTAGTAGGACTCCCTCCTCCTTGGGCCGGCGGGTTGGGGGGAGGAGTCCTCCTCCCCCATGAATCCGTGTCTTACCCCACTTGGTTTCTTTGATCCCTTTCTTGGTTTTCAAGCAAACTCCAAGAAATCCTCTAGAACCTTCCAGAACATTCCGAAACCTTCTAGAATCTCCATACAAACACTCCGGAACATTTCCTAACTTAGAAAATGATCCCCAATATATGAATCTCATTCTCCGGACCATTTTGGATCTCCTCGTGATGTCCCGGACCCATTCCGAGACTCCGAACAACATTCGGTCTCCAACGCAAATTCCATATCTACTTCAAACAACTTCGAACCTTAAGTGTGTCACCCTACGGTTCGTGAATATGCAGACATGATGAAGACACCTCTCCCATCAATAACCATCAGCGGGATCTGGAGATCCATAACGGCTCCCACATACTCAACGATGATATCGTGATCGATTGAACCATTTAACATACGAAACCAATTCCCTTTGTCTCGCGATATTCTACTTATCCGAGGTTTGATCGTCGGTATCTTCATACCTAGTTCTTCCTCGTTACTGATAAGTACTCTTTACTCGTTCCATGTTATGTCATCCCTTGTGACCTAGTCACATGCTTGCAAGCTATCTAGATGACATTCCACCGAGAGGGCCCAGAGTATATCTATCCGTCATATGGATGGACAAATCCCAATCTTGGTTTATGCGCTTCAACACATACTTTTAGAATACCCAATGACACCTTTATAACCACCCAGTTACGAAGAGGCGTTTGATGTCATCAAAGTACCCATCCGGTGATGGTGATTAACATAACCTCATGGTCGAAGGATTAGGTTACTATGTATTTCAAAGCTTACAGCAATACGAACTTAATGACTTGATCTTATGCTACGCTTACTATGGGTGTGTGTCCATCATATCATTCTCCTAATGATATAACCTTGTTATTAATCACATCCAATGTCTATGATCAGGAAACCATGATCATCAATCAATCAACAAGCTAGTTCAACAAGAGGCTTACTAGGGACTCTTTTATGTTTACAAAACACACAAGTATTAGTGTTTCCTAATAATACAATTATAGCATGGGATGTAAACATTCATCATAAACACAAAGATATAATAATAACCTCTATTATTATTGCCTCTTGGGCATATCTCCAACAGTCTCCCACTTGCACTAGAGTCAATAATCTAGATTACATGGTAATATACCGAACACCCATGGCGTTCTGGTGTTGGTCATGCTTTGCTCTAGGGAGAGGTTTAGTCAACGGATCTGCTACATTCAGATCAGTGTGTACTTTGCAAATCTTTATGTCACCATCTTGGACATACTCGCGAATAGCATGAAAACGTAGCTTGATGTGCTTCAGCTTGCTATGTGACCTTGGCTCCTGTGCATTAGCTATGGCACCTGTGTTGTCACTGTAGATGGCCATCGGGTCTAATGCGCTGGGAACCACGCCAAGTTCAGTAATGAACTCCTTCATCCATATGCCTTCTTTTGCAGCCTCCGAAGCAGCTATGTATTCCGATTCAGTTGAAGATTTCGCCACAACGCTCTGCTTGGCACTCCTCCAGCTTATTGCAGCACCATTCAAAATAAATACGTATCTAGATTGTGACTTCGAGTCATCTGGATCGGTGTTCCAACTAGCATCAGTGTAACCATTTACAACAAGCTGTTCATCACCTCCATAAGAAAGAACCATATCCTTAGTCCTATTCAGGTACTTTAGGATATTCTTGACCGCTGTCCAGTGTTCCATTCCAGGATCACTTTGATATCTGCTAGTCAAACTAACAGCATGTGCTATATCCGGTCTTGTACACAGCATGGCATACATGATAGAACCTATGGCCGAGGCATAGGGAATTTTATTCATCTTTTCTCTATCTTCTGCCGTAGCCGGACTTTGAGTTTTACTCAAGGTCTTACCTGACAACATGGGCACGAACCCTTTCGTGCTCTCTTCCATTCTAAATTTCTTTAGAACTTTGTCTAAGTATGTACTTTGTGAAAGCGCTATTAGGCGTCTTGATCTATCTCTATAAATCTTGATGCCTAGAATATATGCCGCTTCGCCAAGATCCTTCATCGAAAAACTATTATTCAAATAGGTTTTGACGCTATTAAGAAGTTCTATATCATTCCCAATCAACAATATGTCATCTACAATATTGCATGTCTGTTCCTCTAAACAAACCACACATGGATCTACCTAGTGTGATTGCATGTCTGTTCTTTTCACAAACCACACATGGATCCACCAGTGTCATTAAATGTGTGTTCTTCTCATGAACCATAGCCAGTGTCATTGCATGTATGTTCTTCTCACAAACCACGTAAGCATCCACCAGTGTCATTGGATGTGTGTTCTTCTCATGAACCACACATGGATCCACCCAGTGTCATTGCATGTCTGTTCTTTTCATGAACCAAAACTAGAGTCATTGGATGTATGTGCTTTCCACAAAACACATATGGATCTACCGGTGTCATTGCATATGTGTTCTTTTCATGAACCACACCCAGTGTCATTGCATGTCTGTTCCTCTAAACAAACCACACATGGATCCACCTAGTGTGATTGCATGTCTGTTATTTGCACACACCACAAATGGATCCACCAATGTCATTGCATGTGTGTTCTTTTCATAAACCACAACTAGAGTCATTGCATGTGTGTTCTTCTAAACAAACCACACATGGATCCACTTAGTGTGATTGCATGTCTGTTCTTTTCACAAACCACACATGGATCCACCAGTGTCATTGCATTGTGTCCTTTTCATGAACCACATATGGATACACCAGTGTCATTGCATGTGTGTTCTTTTCATGAAACACAACTAGAGTCATTGCATGTCTATTTTTTCCACAAACCACACATGGATCCACCTAGTGTGATTGCATGTCTATTCTTTCACAAACCACACATGGATCCACTAGTGTAATTGCATGTGTGTTCTTCTCATGAACCATAGCCAGTGTCATTGCATGTATGTTCTTCTCACAAACCACACAAGGATCCACCAGTGTCATTGCATGTGTGTTCTTCTCATGAACCACAACCAGTGTCATTGCATGTCTGTTCTTCTCACAAAACACATAAGTATCCACCAGTGTCATTGCATGTCTGTTCTTCTAAACCAACCACATATGGATCCACCAGTGTCATTGGATGTGTATTCTTCTCATGAACCACACATGGATCCACCAGGGTCATTGCATGTCTGTTCTTCCCATGAACCACAGCTAGAGTCATTGCATGTATGCTCCTTCCACAAACCACATATGGATCCACCAGTGTCATTGCATGTCTGTTCTTTTCATGAACCACACACAGTGTCATTGTATGTCTGTTCCTCTACACAAACCACACATGGATCCACCTAGTGTGATTGCATGTCTGTTCTTTTCAGAGACCACACATGGATCCACCGGTGTCATTGCATGTGTGTTCTTATCATGAACCACAGCCAGTGTCATTGCATGTATGTTCTTCTCACAAACCACATAAGGATCCTCCAGTGTCATTGCATGTGTGTGATACATTGCAAATGTATCTATAATTTTTGATGTTCCATGCTTGGTTTTATCTACTTTCTTGTGTTTTGTTCCAAAGTGCCTATTTTTCCCGGGGAAATGCCGTCGTCGTTTCCTCTTTTCTCTTTTTTCCCCGGCAACGGCGCCAGAAAATAGTCTTGATGACCCACAGGTATAGGGGGTGTATCGCAGTATTTTCGATAAGAGTGTCAAACCCAACAAGGGGCAGAAGGTGCTGGCTAGTGGTATGGATCAGGAATTCTCTGCAAATACTTAGCAAATGGATTTTTAGGGGTTTTGGTTAAAGCAAGTAAACAAAGTACGAGTAAATAAAAGACACTAGGAATAAATGCAGCAAGTGGCCCAATCCTTTATGCAGCAAAGGAAAAGCCGGTTGTATTACTTAAGATGACCAAACGTTCTCGATGACACATGGGAAGACTGTCAAGTGCTTTCGCTTCATATAGTTGATTAATCTTCTCTAGCTTGCTAAGTGTTGTGTGGGTGAACCTGTGCTAATGTACCGACCTTCCTAGGACTAATACATACTTTTGATTATACCCCTTGCAAACATCCGTAAGTACAAGAAAGTAATTAAGGTAGAAACCTAACCACAGCTTTACACTCTAAGACCCTTACGTCCCTTGTGCAATGGTTTCCTAACGGGGGTTCAGGTTTCTGTCACTCCGGTAACCCCTACAATTAGTAGCCAAATACACAATGCATTCCCCTAGGCCCGTAAAGGTGAAGTGTCATGTAGTCGACGTTCACATGACACCACTAGAAGAAGTACACCACAACTTAAATATCAAACTATTGAATCTTTCTCAACACAACTCCACTACTAACAACATGACTTCTCCCATGTCCTCAAGAACAAAACAAACTACTCACAAGACATCATATGGATCATGATCAGAGATGGAATAATGATGTATAACAATCTGAACATAAACAATAATTCAACGGTTCACTCAATAGCATCAACTACAAAGAGTAATCAACACCGGGAAAGTTTCCCCTATGAACTATGCAAGATTCAACGCAATTGTTACAGCAATATGGAGATGGTGATGAGGGTGCTGATGGTGATGATGATGATGATCCCGATGAAGTCTAGCTTGATGGTGGTGTTGATGGCGACGATCTCCCCTCTCCGGGAAGGAATTCCCAGGCAGCATCTGTCTACCGGAGAGATCTTTCTCTCTCGGTGTTTTCCGCCCCGCAGAGGTGGCAGAACCTTTCTGTGGTTGCTCCCCGAGTCTTAGGGTTTCGGGAGGATAATATACGCCAGAGGGGAGTGCCTGGAGTGGGCCAGGGTGGCCACACCACCTGCTGGCATGGCCTAGGGCTCCCCGCGCCAGGGGGTGGTGTGGGCCCCCTGTGGCCCATCTCCAGCCCCCCTTTTGGCTTCCTTTGTCTTCTGGAAAAATAGGATTTTCCGTATATTTTCCAGGATTTTCTGATCTTCACGAATTTTGCCTCCAAACAGCACCTTTTCCATCAGAATCCTGACTGCAGCGGTCCATGCTCCAAAAGTCATCAACCATGCAAAAACAGATGAAATAACATAAGTATCACCTCTCAATACGAAATATATCAATGAATAATAGTGAATTATGACATAGAATAGTGATGCAAAATGGACGTATCAACCCTCCCCCCAAGCTTAGACTTTGCTTGTCCCCAAGCGAAACTGAGCTCAATAAACATGGCCCCAAGTTTATGGAGTGAAGAGTCGATAAAAGAATACGGACAAGAAGCATCACATTCATCAAATACATAGATCATAATAGAAGACAACTCACTATTATATAACTCAACTTGCAATGAGTAAAGGAAACACAATAAAGATACATAAAGTGAATCATAATTGGTAATGGCAAACTTAGCTCTAGGTCGAATAATAGTTGATAATTTGCTGGAGTTCACAAATAGCTGGTTTTCAATGATAGCTTTCAAAGTAGTAAATATCAAGATAAGAGAAATGTGCAAAACAAGGAACATAAGACATGATTGAATAAATCATCATATGAATGAATGAAACACAACAACTCAAAATACTTGCTGAGATAGAAGGGAATAGGTTTACTGACTCAACTACAAAGTAAAAGAAAGGCAATTCAAAGAGGGAAGCAGGGATTTCAAGTCTCATAAAGAGCTCCCAAAAATTATGATACTTATTAGCTTTCAGCTCTCATTGACCCTATCATAGGCATCTTTAGGTGATTAAGGTTAAAGTGATCAAATATGAGGATATGCATTGACAAGTTGTAAATTGAGAATCTCATGTCCCTTGAATACGAGGGCCGCTCCTCATGCTACTCAAGTTTAGTCACCGGTAAGTTCTTGTCACCATAAGCATATGTGTATCATAGAGAACCGCCAACGGGGTACCCCTTGCCCGATGATACGGAAGAATCCCCATATCCAAATGACAAGGCAAGCAGACAACAAGTATCTCAGCAATCTTCTTATTTACCATGGGAATATGGTGCTTTTTTCTCTCTTTCCTCTTTTCATAATATCTCTTTTTTTTCTTTTTCTTTTTCTCAAGCTCTATCTATTTTTTCATAAGAAGAATGCTTCATAGATACTCGTTATGGTTATGTTGTAGGTTTCCACCATGTTAGCATGGATTAGACCAGTGGCCCAGGCGTTTCTCTAACACATACGCATAACTCCATGGACTTACAAGCTCCCCTTTCATTTCACACCGACGACATCCATAGACAAAAGAACATGATATCAACTAGGTACAAAGTACCAGTGTAATGTTGAAAGCGTTCCCCATGACAGCATGGTTCTGCTAATTCACAACTTACAAAGCCCAAGCATATACGCAACATAGGTGAGCACAATGGTTGAAGTTTATTAAGTGCAAGAAAGTAAAGTGTGCCATCAAGTTCGTGAGAGCTTTAATCACTAATTTTCACATAACAAGTTTAATTTGGAAGGTAGACAAAACAAGAATTTACTTGGAATAGCAATAATGCTACTAGGTAGGTATGGTGGACACAAATGGCAAAGGTTTTGGTTTAAAGGAGTGGATGCACGAGAAGAATTCCCTCTCAGTACAGGTTTTTGGCTAGCAAGGCTGGGTAGCAAGTACAAGAGTTGAAGGAAACAACCAAACATACAAGCGATAAAGACAAACATGCAATCTTCCTTGGAAGCACAAAAGATCTTAACTAGAGAATACTAGACTTATGAGCAAATCAAGAAAGAAAGATGATGAAATAATTTTTCTTTTAGAGTACTTTTATCTTTTCATTCAACTCTCAAAAATAGTGTTGCTACTGACCGAGCCAGGTTTGCCAAAACCAACTAAATTAACTCAATGATCCCAAAGTGCTACCAATACTAACAACAAGATCAATCATATAACCATGAATTGAAAACTAATATAAGCTATGCAAAAGAGTAAATGATAGAACTTCTCATTAATATTCCATAACGGCAACTCACACCAAGGGATACATATCTAACGAGAGAGGGGACACTTCCATAATGCAAACCATACTACATAATAACTCCTCTATTCATGATATGACTCTACTAAAAAGGTAAAAAGATAGAAGATAGTGATATGATACCGCGGCACTCCCCCAAGCTTGGAACAAACCAAGGGGATGCCAAACCTGATGACGAATTACTCCTTTGGTGGTGGTGGTATCCTCTCATCTTCGTCCAACTTCCAAGGTAAGGGATTCCCATCAACAAAGGACATCGTGGTTTCCAACATCCTGAAACTTGCAGCAGCACTTATGCGTTTAAACCTAACCTCATACTCACAGTTTCGATTTTGAACATCGTAGAGCTGTGCTTGCAGTTTGTTGGTTGTTTGGCGGAGTGAGAGGACTTCATCCTTGAGTTCAGCAGTCTCCTTTTGGTGCTCGATGATGAGTTCGGAACAAATCTTATGGATGATATCCACTTCGCGCTCCGCCATCTTCTTGTACCTAAAGACTTCTTACTCCAGCACTTCCATCATGTCCTCTATACTTCCTTCACCTTTAGGGCATCGAACCTCTTTTATCCGGAGTTCCCCATCTTCAAGCAACAACTCCTTGGGATGAATCTTCAACTCTCTCATGTATGGGTTGATGATATCGTCAAAGGAATCTCCCTTGGCTGATCCAGTGGAAGCCTCCAAATCTGGGATTCTACCTGGCAGAAACAGATCAAAACAAAAACACGATATATGAACCTTGGAAGATCCGGGGGATTATATATTACAAAGTTTCATATCAAAAGGAAGGTAATGGGAGAAAACGGGTCGGAGGCGGAGTCTGGGTGGCCTCACCACCTGGTGGCGCGGCCAGGGGTGGGCCCACGCCACAGGGTGGTGTGGGCCACCCTGGCTCTGTTTTCGTCCCTTTTTCGCTTCGTAACTTTCCTTATTGACTAAAAACTACAAAAGTATAGTTGGATAGTATTTTCACGGAACTTTTCTTACCAGAACTGTTACCTATTTGAAAACAGACTCTACAGGTATCTGAATTTGGTCCTTGATGAATTTCTCCGGAGTTATAACTTGAAAGGCATCAACATCTTCATTGTAAGAATCTCCAGCAATATAGTGCTTGAGTCCCTGCCCATTCACTACTTGTGTAGTATTATCTTTTAAAGAAGAAATTTTTATTGCTCCTGAACGGTATACTTCTTCAATAATGAAAGGTCCTTCCCATTTTGACAGTAGCTTTCCTGCAAAAAATCTAAGACGAGACCTATACAATAGAACTTTCTCACCAACATGAAATTCTCTCTTAAGTATTCGCTTATCATGCCATCTTTTAACTTTTTCCTTAAAGAGCCTAGCATTTTCATAAGCTTCACTCCTCCATTCATCTAAAGAACTTAAGTCAAATAATCTTCTCTCACCAGCGAGCTTACAATCTCTATTTGGTTCTTTAACTGCCCAATAAGCTTTGTGTTCTAATTCTAAGGGTAGGTGACAAGCTTTCCCATAAACCATTTTATAAGGAGACATCCCCATAGGATTTTTGTAAGCAGTTCTATAAGCCCATAAAGCATCATTCAACTTTTTAGCCCAGTTTTTTCTAGATCTATTAATAGTCTTTTGCAAGATGGATTTAATTTCTCTATTTGATAACTCTACTTGCCCGCTAGTTTGGGGGTGATAAGCTGAAGCAATTCTATGATTAACATCATATTTAGCAAGGGTCTTTCTAAAACCACCATGAATGAAATGAGAACCCCCATCAGTCATGAGATACCTAGGCACTCCAAACCTAGGAAAGATAACATCCTTAAGCATTTTTAGAGAGGTCTCCCCGTCAGCACTCTTTGTAGGAATGGCTTCTACCCACTTAGTAACGTAATCAACGGCAACAAGAATATGAGTGTAACCTTTCGAAGGAGGGAAAGGACCCATAAAGTCGAATCCCCAGCAATCAAAAGGTTCAATAACTAGAGAGTAGTTCATAGGCATTTCATTGCGTCTAGAAATATTACCAACATGCTGACATTCATCATAAGATAAAACAAATTTTCTTGCATCTTTAAAAAGGGTAGGCCAGTAGAAACCTGATTGTAGCACCTTTTGTGCAGTTCTATCTCCTGCATGATGTCCTCCATAAGCACTACCATGGCATTTATGCAATATCTCCCTTTGTTCATATTCTAGAACACATCTTCGCATAATACCATCCACTCCTTCTTTGTATAAGTGTGGGTCATCCCAAAAATAATGCCTCAAATCATAGAAGAACTTCCTCCTTTGCTGAGCTGTAAAAGTTGGAGGCAAATACTTGGAGACAATAAAGTCAGCATAATCAGCATACCAAGGGCTCCCTCACGAGCTTACCCCTACTGCAGCTAACTGTTCATTTGGGAAACTATCATTAACAGGCATAGGGTCAAAAGAGATGTTTTCCAATCGAGATAAATTATCAGCTATAGGGTTTTCAACACCCTTCCTATATACTATATGTAGATCAAACTCTTGTAAAAGCAGCACCCATCTAATAAGCCTAGGCTTAGCATCCTTCTTCGTCATAAGATAGGAAAAGAGAAAAGAGAAAAAAATGAGATTATGAAAAGAGGAAAGAGAGAAAAAAGCACCATATTCCCATGGTAAATAAGATGATTGCTGAGATGCTCGTTGTATTCTTGCCTTGTCATTTTGATATGGGGATTCTTCCGTATCATCAGGCAAGGGGTACCCTGTTGGCGGTTCTCTATGATACACATGTACTTACAATGACAAGAACTTACCGGTGACTAAACTTGAGTAGCATGAGGAGCGACCCTCGTATACAAGGGACATAAGATTTCTAACTTATACTTCGTCAAGCATGTACACCGTAGTTTGTTCACTTTAACCTTAATCACTTCAAGATGCTTATGATAGGGGCAATGAGAGATGAAAGCTATTAAGTACCATATTTTTGGAAGCTCTTTATGAGACTTGAATCCCTACTTCCTTTTATAAAAAGGCCTTTCTTCCACCATTATATTGAGTCTCCACCTTCAACCTTTATGCACCTACTTTGAGAGCATAGTGGCCATTCTTAGTTCTTTGTGCATTGTCCCAAGACTAGTTGATTGATGCATAGCTTGATATTGCTTGTTTTAAACTATTGTATCTAGTCACTCTTATGAACTTTGAAGGTGTCCAATGCATTTATATTTGCTACTCTATGAGGGACAAGCTAAATACTATTATGCTATGTTTTCTTTATGTGAAACAAACAAACGTCTTGCAAAGCATTGTTATTCATGAATCTTTTGTTTGTGCCTTTTCATGTTGCATCATATTTTCTTTGTCCTATTGCTAGAACTTTGTCTTTCATGTTATGATTGAAGTACTATGATCCCAGCTTTGAATGTTTTGCAAATACTTTGATCATGTCTTTGATGGTGCATGTCACCTCAAAAATTATTCTTTCTTTTCATCACTTACCTACTCGAGGACGAGCAGGAGTTAAGCTTGGGGATGTTGATACATTGCAAATGTATCTATAATTTTTGATGTTCCATGCTTGGTTTTATCCACTTTCTTGTGTTTTGTCCACACTTTGGAGTACTTTTCATATGATTTCTTGGACTAACCTATTAACAAGATGCCACTGTGCCAGTTGCCTGTTTTCTGGTGTTTTTGGTTCCATGAAAGTCAGAAAATGAATATTCTCGGAATTGGACGGGACAAAGGCCAAAGTTCATATTTTTATGGAAGACTCATGGAGCCAGAAGACGAGACGGACGCCACACCACCCCTTGGGGCGGGCCAGCCCAAGCTGCACCAGGGCATGGTGTGGGCCCCCTGGCCGGCCACCGACCTTGCCTCCTTCGCCTATAAGAGCCTCCCGATACCAAAACCCTATATAGTAAATTAGAAATCCATGAAAAGTTCCGCAGTGCCGCCACCACCGAAGGCGAGATTCGGGGGACAGAAAGTCTCTGTTCCGGCACCCTGCCGGGATGGTGAAGTCCCCCTAGAGCCATCTCCATCGATCTCCACCACCATCTCCATCACCATTGCTGATTCCCATGATGAGGAGGGAGTAGTTCTCTCTCGAGGCTAAGGGTTCTACCGGTAGCTATGTGTTCATCTCTCTCTCTATGCATGATCTTATTGAGATCATGAGCTTGTAATCTATAGATCTACCTTGCTACTCAAGTGCTTTAATAGATCTCTGCTCTCCCCATGTGTGTGAAAGTGACAGCATGCACACCATGGTGGCACTTAGGCTAGAGATTACAAATACTTGTTATGAGTTATATTTGGAGTTGGATGTCTTTATGAAATTGTGGTGTTTGTTTGAACCATCTAGTGCTCAAGGTGACAGTGTGGGGTTATCTAGATGCGGAGAGCGAACTTTGAGGTGTGCTGTTATAGCCGTACCATCGATTAGAGTGTCCAACCTGAGAGTAGTTAAGAGTAGTATCATAAAGAGAAGATATTTATATGAGAGTGTTCACTAGTGAAAGTATGATCCCTAGGCCTTGTTTCTAAGCACTGAAACACCGTTTGCTATTAGATCTATTACATGTTTGCTTGCTTCCTTCTTTATTTAAGTTTGCCTTTAGTCTTTTCCACGCCATCAAGTTATTTTCTATCACCGTTACCACTTATAATTATCCATACCACTTGTATTTTACTATCTGTTCGCCGAACTAGTGCACCTATACACCTGACAAGTGTATTGGGTGTGTTGGGGACACAAGAGACTTCTTGTATCTTGATTGGAGGGTTGCTTGAGAGGGGATACCTTTGACCACTTCCTCCCTGAGTTCGATAAACCTTGGGTAATCCACTTAAGGGAAAACTTGCTGCTGTTCTACAAACCTCTGCACTTGGAGGCCCAACAACTGTCTACAAGAATATAAGTGCGTAGGCATCAAGCTATTTTCTGGCGCCATTGCCGAGGAAAATAGTCAAACTGCATAGACATCAAGCTATACTCGGAATTGGACGGGACAAAAGCCAAAGTGCTTATTTTGTCGGAAGTCATCAGATGCCAGAATACGAGACGGAGAGGGGCCAGTGGCCGGCCACACCACCTGGCCACGCGGCCAGGCTTGGCCCGCGCCAGGGGGTGGTGTGGTGGCCCCTGGCACCCCCTCGGCCTCCCCTTCCGACTATAAGATGCCCTCGGGACGTAAACGCTAAGTACCCGATCAAAAATCCACAAAAGAGTCTGTAGCCGCTGTCATCTCCATGCCTAGATCGGGAGGGATCTGAAGCTCTTCCTGGCACCCTGCCGGAGAGGGGAATTCACCCTGGAGGCCTTCTTCATCACCATGCAAGCCTCCAGCCAGGAAAAGTTCCGCAGTGCCGCCACCACCGAAGGGGAGATTCGGGGGACAGAAAGTCTGTGTTCCGGCACCCTGCCAGGATGGGGAAGTGCCCCCGGAGCCATCTCCATCGATCTCCACCACCATCTCCATCACCATTGCTGATTCCCATGATGAGGAGGGAGTAGTTCTCTCTCGAGGCTAAGGGTTCTACCGGTAGCTATGTGTTCATCTCTCTCTCTATGCATGATCTTATTGAGATCATGAGCTTGTAATCTATATATCTACCTTGCTCCTCAAGTGCTTTAATAGATCTCTGCTCTCCCCATGTGTGTGAAAGTGACAGCGTGCACACCATGGTGGCACTTAGGCTAGAGATTACAAATACTTGTTATGAGTTATATTTGGAGTTGGATGTCTTTATGAAATTGTGGTGTTTGTTTGAACCATCTAGTGCTCAAGGTGACAGTGTGGGGTTATCTACATGGGAAAGGCTTACTTTGAGGTGTGCTGTTATAGCCCTACCATGGATTAGAGTGTCCAGCCGGAGAGTAGTTCAGCATAGTATCATAAAGAGAAGATATTTATATGAGAGTGTTCACTAGTGAAAGTATGATCCCTAGGCCTTGTTTCTAAGCATTGATACACCATTTGCAATTAGATCTGTTACATGTTTGCTTGCTTCCTTCTTTATTTCAGTTTGCCTTTAGTCTTTTCCCACGTCAACCACACGCCAGTAAGCTATTTTCTAGCACCATTACCACTTATAATTATCCATACCACTTGTATTTCACTATCTCTTCGCCGAACTAGTGCACCTATACACCTGACAAGTGTATTGGGTGTGTTGGGGACACAAGAGACTTCTTGTATCTTAATTGCAGGGTTGCTTGAGAGAGGATACCTTTGACCACTTCCTCCCTGAGTTCGATAAACCTTGGGTGATCCACTTAAGGGAAAACTTGCTGCTGTTCTACAAACCTCTACACTTGGAGGCCCAACAACTGTCTACAAGAATAGAAGTGCGTAGACATCAAGCTATTTTCTGGCGCCGTTGCCGGGGAGGTAAGGTAAAAGGTACTCACACCGGAGGATTGAAGAAGAAGAACCTCCCACGACAAATGCCTATTTTTTTGCGTCGTTGCTGGGGAGGTAAGGTAAAAGGTACTCACATCCTCCGGTGTGAGTGCTCGAAGTTATTTCCTTTAGACTCTGCAATTTTGTCTTTTTGTTTCTTGTTTTCACTAGTTAGGCTTAATGGAAAACAACAACAAAATTAGAGAGCTTTATAGTATCTATCTTGAGTTAGGACATGAAGTGTTTGAAGAGAAAATTAAAAAACCTATGGAACTTTATTTTCATGCTAATAGCAATGTTGTTAGTATGAATTCTTTGGACACCATAATGCTATTGAAAAGTCTAAGCTTGGGGAAGCTAGTTTTTATGAGAATGATCTTTTTAGTCCCCCAAGCACGGAGGATAAAATTTACTTTGATGATACTATGCCTCCAATATATGATGATTACAATGATGAGTATGATATTTTTAGTCCACCTACTATTAAGGAGAAAATTAATTATGATTATAATATGCCTCCTATATTTGATGATTATGGTGATGAGAATAATAATGATAGCTATTTTGTTGAATTTGCTCCCACTATAATTAATAAGAATGACTATGCTTGTGTGGAGAGTATTAATTATTTTATGCATGTGGCTCATGATAAGAATGTTTCTTGTGATAGTTATATTGTTACTTTTATTCATGATTCTACTGAAAGTTATTATGAGAGAGGAAAACATGGTTTTATGTGTCTCAACAATATTAAGTTTCCCCTCTCTACATTGAAAATTTTAAAGTTGCACTTGTTTTGCTTTCCTATGCTTGTTGCTTTGTGCTTTCATGACTTGTTTCTTTACAAGATTCCTATGCATAGGAAGTGGGTTAGACTTAAATGTTCTTTGAATTTTGCTTCTTGATGCTCTCTTTTACTTGAATTCATATTTCTTATGTGAGCATCTTCTCAAACTATCATGCCTAACTTAAAGGCGTTAAAGAAAAGTACTTATTGGGAGATAACCCAAAAGTTTTAGATGAGTCTTGGAAGTTATTACTTCAGTAATAACCGCTCCTTATCCTTTTTATTTGCTTTTTGTGCCAAGAGTAACCTCTAATGAGAGAGAAGTAATGATTC
Source organism: Avena sativa (assembly GCA_916181665.1). Taxonomy (NCBI): domain Eukaryota; kingdom Viridiplantae; phylum Streptophyta; class Magnoliopsida; order Poales; family Poaceae; genus Avena; species Avena sativa. The sequence goes on from OV702290.1 coordinate 429,215,521, forward strand.
GGAAAGTTGCTGTCCCGAAACAGATTTCTATTCTTCACCGTAAAAATTCGTGTAAAATCTCTGAACGTCCTTTTGAGGAGTGTATTTTTGTGCTTCTGCCACAGGTTGTGATCTAACTTTAGTTAGTTCAACACTTTTTGATTTGAGCAACAGAAGATCTTCGAAAAAATTTGTCTTTTCCTGCTGGTCTGTTTTGACAGATTTCTGCCCTTTTCTGCATTTGCTTCTTGTTGGTTCCTTTTTGAGTTCTTTTGGGGAATTGAGCTTTTTGAGGGAAGTGCTACAGTATATAGTGTTCTAATGGAAGTTTATTTGGTGTTAGAACTGAACCTTAAGACTTATTTATCTTGAGTGCACTAATGTTGCTAATAAAGATTGTGTGCAGTTTTGTATGAAGGAAAAATTTCAGGTGTATGGAAGGTATGACTAAAGAGATGAAGGATGGACTAAAGCTCAAGATTGGGGATGCCATGCGTGTCACCCCAAGAAATATCCAAGAAGCACAAGCGTCAAAGCTTGGGGATGCCCAAGGCATCCCCCTCTTCATCAATAAAAATCTTAGGTTTCTTCCAAACGCTTCATTTTATTGTTTCATGCACAGTTGTGTTGTTCTTGGAGCGTCTTCTTTTTCGTTTTCATTTTAGTTTTTCGTTTGCTTTGTTTGCTTAGTTTTCTGCATAAATTGGTTGGACCCCCCTCTTTCATACATTGGTTTTCAAATAGTTTGGTTTGGATTGGAAAAGAGTAGGAAAGTTCATGCTTAAGTGGTAAAGCGAGCTTGTTTTTGACTGTGGCCTATGCTTTGTCATGCCATGCTTGATATTGTTTTGGCTTTATGCTTAGTATTATTTGCTGTAGCATGACTTGTTATAAACAATTGAGATTGCTTAATGTGCCTTGGATGAATCATGCGTTGTTTTAGCATATTAAAGCATATTATAGTTGTATTCTCCTTTGATGCTTTATTTGGGTTGACTTGGCACATGCTCACACCATGTTATGACTATCTCAAGTCACCATAGCCTTTATGATCCTTTAGTTTTGAACTTGTAGTATCACTTTATGCTTTGATCAACTATGTTTTGTCGCTCTGCATGATTATGGCCATTATTGCTCTCTTAGTTTGTCGCGCCCAGTCTTTTCCTAGCCTCCACCACCAAGTATGAGTTCCACTCATGGATCCAACTCCCTAAACCAAGTTATTCCAAAGAGTCCACCATACCTACCTACTAGCTTATGCTATTCCAAGTATATTCATGCTTTTGTTTACCTTCCGAATTAAACTTGTTATGAGAAAACTAGTGATTAAAGCTCTCACGAACTTGATGGCACACTTTACTTTTCTTGCCCTTAATAAACTTGAACCATTGTGTCGTCTATGTTGTATATGCTTGCACTTATTTGTTGGGAATTAGCATAACCATGCTTTCATGGGGAATGCTTTCAACATTGCACTTGGTACTTGTACCTAGTTGATATCATGATCTTTTGTATATGGATGTCGTCGGTGTGAAATGAAAGGGGAGCTTGTAAGTCCATGGAGTTATGTATATGTGTTAGAGAAACGCCTGGGCCGCTGGTCTAATCCATGCTGACATGGTGGAAACCTGCAGCGTAACCATAATGATCTGTCTATGAAGAATTCTTCTTATAAAAAACTCATATATTGAGAAAAAAAGAGAAAAAGAAAAAAAGAGATTATGAAAAGAGGAAAGAGAGAAAGAAGCACAATATTCCCATGGTAAATAAGAAAATTGCTGAGATGCTTGTTGTCTGCTTGCCTTGTCATTTTGATATGGGGATTCTTCCGTATCATCGGGCAAGGGGTACCCCGTTGGCGGTTCTCTATGATACACATGTACTTACGATGATAAGAACTTACCGGTGACTAAATTTGAGTAGCATGAGGAGCGGCCCTCGTATACAAGGGACATGAGATTTCTGACTTATACTTCGTCAAGCATGTACACCATAGTTTATTCACTTTAACCTTAATCACTTCAAGATTCTTATGATAGGGGCAATGAGAGCTGAAAGCTATAAGTACCATAATTTTTGGAAGCTCTTTATGAGACTTGAATCCTTGCTTCCTTCTATGAAGGCCTTTCTTACACCATTATATTGAGTCTCCACCTTCTACCTTTATGCACCTACTTTGAGAGCATAGTGGCCATTCTTAGTTCTATGTGCATTGTCCCAAGACTAGTTGATTGATGCATAACTTGTTATTGCTTGTTTTAAACTATTTGTATCTAGTCACTCTTATGAACTTTGAAGGTGTCCTATGCATTTATATTTTCTACTCTATGAGGGACAAGCTAAATACTATTATGCTATGTTTTCTTTATGTGAAACAAACAAACGTCTTGAGAAGCATTGTTATTCATGAATCTTTTGTTTGTGCCTTTTCATGTTGCATCATAGTTTCTTTGTCTTATTGCTAGAACTTTGTCTTTCATGTTATGATTGAAGTACTATGATCCCAGCTTCAAATGTTTTAGAAATATTTTGATCAAGTTTATGATGGTGCATGTCACCTCAAAAATTATTATTTCTTTTTATCACTTACCTACTCGAGGACGAGCAGGAGTTAAGCTTGGGGATGTTGATACATTGCAAATGTATCTATAGTTTTTGATGTTCCATGCTTGGTTTTATCTACTTTCTTGTGTTTTGTTCCCACTTTGGAGTACTTTTCATATGATTTCTTGGACTAACCTATTAACAAGATGCCACAGTGCCAGTTGCCTGTTTTCTGCTATTTTTGGTTCCAGGAAAGTCAGAAAATGAATATTCTCGGAATTGGACGGGATAAAAGCCAAAGTTCATATTTTTCCGGAAGACTCACGGAGCGAGAAGACGAGACGGAGGGGAGCCACAGGGTGGCCACACCACCCCTTGGCGTGGGCTAGCCTAGGCCGTGCCAGGGCATGGTGTGGGCCCCCTGGCCGGCCACCGACCTTGCCTCCTTCACCTATAAGAGCCTCCCGATACCGAACCCTAGATAGTCAATCAGAAATCCACGAAAAGTTCCATAGTGCCGCCACCACCGAAGGAGAGATTCGGGGGACAGAAAGTCTCTGTTCCGGCACCCTGCCGGGATGGGGAAGTGCCCCCGGAGCCATCTCCATCGATCTCCACCACCATCTCCATCACCATTGCTGATTCCCATGATGAGGAGGGAGTAGTTCTCTCTCGAGGCTAAGGGTTCTACCGGTAGCTATGTGTTCATCTCTCTCTCTATGCATGATCTTATTGAGATCATGAGCTTGTAATCTATAGATCTACCTTGCTACTCAAGTGCTTTAATAGATCTCTGCTCTCCCCATGTGTGTGAAAGTGACAGCATGCACACCATGGTGGCACTTAGGCTAGAGATTACAAATACTTGTTATGAGTTATATTTGGAGTTGGATGTCTTTATGAAATTGTGGTGTTTGTTTGAACCATCTAGTGCTCAAGGTGACAGTGTGGGGTTATCTAGATGCGGAGAGCGAACTTTGAGGTGTGCTGTTATATCCCTACCATCGATTAGAGTGTCCAACCAGAGAGTAGTTAAGAGTAGTATCATAAAGAGAAGATATTTATATGAGAGTGTTCACTAGTGAAAGTATGATCCCTAGGCCTTGTTTCTAAGCACTGAAACACCGTTTGCTATTAGATATATTACATGTTTGCTTGCTTCCTTCTTTATTTCAGTTTTCCTTTAGTCTTTTGCACGCCATCAAGTTATTTTCTATCACCGTTACCGATTATAATTATCCATACCACTTGTATTTTACTATCTCTTCGCCAATCTAGTGCACCTATACACCTGACAAGTGTATTGGGTGTGTTGGGGACACAAGAGACTTCTTGTATCTTGATTGCAGGGTTGCTTGAGAGGGGATACCTTTGACCACTTCCTCCCTGAGTTCGATAAACCTTGGGTAATCCACTTAAGGGAAAACTTGCTAAACCTCTACACTTGGAGGCCCAACAACTGCCTACAAGAATAGAAGTGCCTAGACATCAGTGTGTTCTTCTCATGAACCACACATGGATCCACCCAGTGTCATTGCATGTCTGTTCCTTCCACAAACCACACATGGATCCACCAGTGTCATTGCATGTGTGTTCTTCTCATGAACCACATAAGTATCACCCAGTGTCATTGCATGTCAGTTCTTCTTGCAAACCACACAAGGATCCACCAGTGTCATTGCATGTGTGTTCCTCTAAACAAACCACACATGGATCCACCTAGTGTGATTGCACGTCTGTTCTTTTCATGAACCACCGCTACAGTCATTGCATGTCTGTTCTTTCCATAAAGCACACAAGGATCCACCTAGTGTAATTGCTTGTCTGTTCCTCTAAACAAACCACACATGGATCCATCTAGTATCATTGCATGTCTGTTTTTTTTCACAAACCACACATGGATCCACCAGTGTCATTGTATGTGTGTGCTTCTCATGAACCACAGCCAGTGGCATTGCATGTATGTTCTTCTCACAAACCACATAAGGATCCATCACTGTCATTGGATGTGTGTTCTTCTCATGAACCACACATGGATCCACCGAGTGTCATTGCATGTCTATTATTTTCATGAACCACAGCTAGAGTCATTGCATGTATGTGCCTTCCACAAACCACATATGGATCCACCAGTGTCATTGCATTTATGTTCTTTTCATGAACCACACCCAGTGTCATTGCATGTTTGTTCCTCTAAACAAACCACAGATGGATCCACCTAGTGTTATTGCATGTCTGTTCTTTTCATGAACCACAGCTAGAGTCCACCAATGTCATTGGATGTGTGTTCTTTTCATGAACCACAACTAGAGTCATTGCATGTGTGTTCTTCTAAACAAACCACACATGGATCCACCTAGTGTGATTGCATGTATGTTCTTTTCACAAACCACACATGGATCCACCTAGTGTGATTGCATGTCTGTTCTTTTCACAAACCACACATGGATCCACCAGTGTCATTGCATGTGTGTTCTGTTCATGAACCACAGCTAGAGTCATTGCATGTCTGTTCTTTCCACAAACCACACATGGATCCACCTAGTGTGATTGCATGTTTGTTCTTTCACAAACCACACGTGGATCCACCAGTGTCATTGCATGTGTGTTCTTCTCATGAAACACAACTAGAGTTATTGCATGTCTGTTCTTTCCACAAACCACACATGGATCCACCTAGTGTGATTGCATGTCTGTTCTTTCACAAACCACACATGGATCCACCAGTGTCATTGCATGGATGTTCTTCTCACAAACCACACAAGGATCCAACAGTGTCATTGCATGTGTGTTCTTCTCATGAACCACAGCCAGTGTCATTGCATGTGTGTTCTTCTCATGAACCACATAAGTATCCACCTGTGTCATTGCATGTATGTTCTTCTCACAAACCACACATGGATCCACCTAGTGTGATTGCATGCCTGTTCTTTTCACAAACCACACATGGATCCACCATTGTCATTGCATGTGTGTTCTTTTCATGGACCACACATGGATACACCAGTGTCATTGCATGTGTGTTCTGTTCATGAACCACGGCTAGACTCATTGCATGTCTATTCTTTCCACAAACCACACATGGATCCACCAAGTGTGATTGCATGTCTGTTCTTTTCATGAACCACACCCAGTGTCATTGCATGTCTGTTCCTCTAAACAAACCACACATGGTTCCACCTAGTGTGATTGCATGTCTGTTCTTTTCACAAACCACACATGGATCCACCAGTGCATTGCATGTGTGTTCTTCTCATGAACCACAACCAGTGTCATTGCATGTATGTTCTTCTCACAAACCACATAAGGATCCACCAGTGGCATTGGATGTGTGTTCTTCTCGTGAACCTCACATGGATCCACCCAGTGTCATTGCATGTCTGTTCTTTTCATGAAGAACAGCTAGAGTCATTGCATGTATATGCTTTCCACAAACCACATATGGATCCACCAGTGTCATTGCATGTTTATTCTTTTCATGAACCACACCTAGTGTCATTGCATGTTTGTTCCTCTAAACAAACCACACATGGATCCACCTAGTGTGATTGCATGTTTATTCTTTTCACAAACCACACATGGATCCACCAGTGCCATTGCATGTGTGTTCTTTTCATGAACCACAACTAGAGTCATTGCATGTGTGTTCTTCTAAACAAACCACACATGGATCCACCTAGTGTGATTGCATGTTTGTTCTTTCACAAACCACACATGGATCCACCAGTGTCATTGCATGTGTGTTCTTCTCATGAACCACAGCCAGTGTCATTGCATGTATGTTCTTCTCACAAACCACACAAGGATCCACCAGGTCATTGCATGTGTGTTATTCTCATGAACCACAGCCAGTGTGATTGCATGTCTGTTCTTTTCACAAACCACACATGGATCCACCTATTGTGATTGCATGCCTGTTCTTTTCACAAACCACACATGGATCCACCAGTGTCATTGCATGTGTGTTCTTTTCATGAACCACACATGGATACACCAGTGTCATTGCATGTGTGTTCTTTTCATGAACCACAGCTATAGTCATTGCATGTCTGTTCTTTCCACAAACCACACATGGATCCACCAGTGTCATTGCATGTATGTTCTTTTCATGAACCACACCCAGTGTCATTGCATGGTTGTTCCTCTAAACAAACCACACATGGATCCACCGAGTGTGATTGCATGTCTATTCTTTTCACAAACCACACATGGATCCTCTAGTGTCATTGCATGTGTGTTCTTCTCATGAACCATAGCCAGTGTTATTGCATGTATGTTCTTCTCACAAACCACACAAGGATCCACCAGTGTCATTGGATGTGTGTTCTTCTCATGAACCACACATGGATCCGCCCAGTGTCATTGCACGTCTGTTATTTTCATGAACCACAGCTAGAGTCATTGCATGTCTATGCTTTCCACAAACCACATATGGATCCAGTAGTGTCATTGCATGTCTGTTCTTTTCATGAACCACACCCAGTGTTATTACATGTCTGTTCCTCTAAACAAACCAGAAATGGATCCTCCTAGTGTGATTGCATGTCTGTTCATTTCACAAACGACACATGGATCCACCAGTGTCATTGCATGTGTGTTATTTTCATGAACCACAACTAGAGTCATTGCATGTGTGTTCTTATAAACAAACCACAAATGGATCCATCTAGTGTGATTGCATGTATGTTCTTTTCACAAACCACACATGGATCCACCTATTGTGATTGCATGTCTGTTCTTTTCACAAACTACACATGGATCCACCAGTGTCATTGCATGTGTGTTCTTTTCATGAACCACACATGGATACACCAGTGTCATTGCATGTGTGTTCTTTTCATGCACCATAACTAGAGTCATTGCATGTATGTTCTTTCGACAAACCACACATGGATCTACCTTGTGTGATTGCATGTCTGTTCTTTCACAAACTACACATGGATCAACCAGTGTCATTGCATGTGTGTTCTTCTCATGAACCACAGCTAGTGTCATTGCATGTATGTTCTTCTCACAAACCACACACGGATCCACCAGTGTCATTCCATGTGTGTTCTTCTCATGAACCGCAGCCAATGTCAGTGCATGTATGTTATTCACACAAACCACACAAGTATCCACCAGTGTCATTGCATGTGTGTTCTTCTCATGAACCACAGCCAGTGTCATTGCATGTCTGTTCTTCTCAAAAACCACATAAGTATCCACCAGTGTCATTGCATGTCTGTTCTTCTCACAAACCACACATGGATCCACCAGTGTCGTTGGATGTGTGTTCATATCATGAACCACACAAGGATCCACCAGTGTCATTCCATGTGTGTTCTTCTCATGAACCACAGCTAGAGTCATTGCATGTATGTTGCTTCCACAAACCACATATGGATCCACCAGTGTCATTGCATGTCATTTCTTATCATGAACCACAACCAGTGTCATTGCACACATGGATCCACCAGTGTTATTACATGTCTGTTCTTTTCATGAACCACAGCTAGAGACATTGCATGTATGTTCCTTCCACAAACCACATATGGATCCACCAGTATCATTGCATGTCTGTTATTTTCATGAACCACACCCAGTGTCATTGCATGTCTGTTCCTCTAAAGAAACCACACATGGATCCACCTAGTGTGATTGCTTTACTGTTCTTTTCACAAACCACACATGGATCCACCAGTGTGATTGCATGTGTGTTCTTCTCATGAACCACAGCCAGTGTCATTGCATGTATGTTCTTCTCACAAACCACACATGGATACACCAGTTTCATTGCATCTATGTTCTTCTCATGAACCACACATGGATCCACCCGGTGCCATTGCATGTATGTTCTTTTCGTGAACCACACCTAGTGTCATTGCATGTCTATTTTTTTCACAAACCACACTTGGATCCACCAGTGCCATTGCATGTGTGTTATTTTCATGAACCACAAATAGAGTCATTGCATGTCCGTTCCTCCCACAAACCACATATGGATCCACTAGTGTCATTGGATGTGTGTTCTTCTCATGAACCACACATGGATCCACCTAGTGTGATTGCATGTCTGTTCTTTCACATATTGCTAGAACTTTGTCTTTCATGTTATGATTGAAGTACTATGATCCCAGCTTCGAATGTTTTACAAATATTTTGATCAAGTTTATGATGGTGCATGTCACCTCAAAAATTATTCTTTCTTTTTATCACTTACCTACTCGAGGACGAGCAGGAGTTAAGCTTGGGGATGTTGATACATTGCAAATGTATCTATAGTTTTTGATGTTCCATGCTTGGTTTTATCTACTTTCTTGTGTTTTGTTCCAACTTTGGAGTACTTTTCATATGATTTCTTGGACTAACCTATTAACAAGATGCCACAGTGCCAGTTGCCTGTTTTCTGCTGTTTTTGGTTCCAGGAAAGTCAGAAAATGAATATTCTCGGAATTGGACGGGACAAAAGCCAAAGTTCATATTTTTCCGGAAGACTCACGGAGCGAGAAGACGAGACGGAGGGGATCCACAGGGTGGCCACACCACCCCTTGGCGCGGGCTAGCCTAGGTCGTGCTAGGGCATGGTGTGGGCCCCCTGTCCGGCCACCGACCTTGCCTCCTTCGCCTATAAGAGCCTCCCAATACCAAAACCCTAGATAGTCAATCAGAAATCCACGAAAAGTTCCACAGTGCCGCCACCACCGAAGGCGAGATTCGGGGGACAGAAAGTCTCTGTTCCGGCACCCTGCCGGGACGGAGAAGTGCCCCCGGAGCCATCTCCATCGATCTCCACCACCATCTCCATCACCATTGCTGATTCCCATGATGAGGAGGGAGTAGTTCTCTCTCGAGGCTAAGGGTTCTACCGGTAGCTATGTGTTCATCTCTCTCTCTATGCATGATCTTATTGAGATCATGAGCTTGTAATCTATAGATCTACCTTGCTACTCAAGTGCTTTAATAGATCTATGCTCTCCCCATGTGTGTGAAAGTGACAGCGTGCACACCATGGTGGCACTTAGGCTAGAGATTACAAATACTTGTTATGAGTTATATTTGGAGTTGGATGTCTTTATGAATTTGTGGTGTTTGTTTGAACCATCTAGTGCTCAAGGTGACAGTGTGGGGTTATCTAGATGCGGAGAGCGAACTTTGAGGTGTGCTGTTATATCCCTACCATCGATTAGAGTGTCCAACCAGAGAGTAGTTAAGAGTAGTATCATAAAGAGAAGATATTTATATGAGAGTGTTCACTAGTGAAAGTATGATCCCTAGGCCTTGTTTCTAAGCACTGAAACACCGTTTGCTATTAAATATATTACATGTTTGCTTGCTTCCTTCTTTATTTCAGTTTGCCTTTAGTCTTTTGCATGCCATCAAGTTATTTTCTATCACCGTTACCAATTATAATTATCCATACCACTTGTATTTTACTATCTCTTCGCCGATCTAGTGCACCTATACACCTGACAAGTGTATTGGGTGTGTTGGGGACACAAGAGACTTCTTGTATCTTGATTGCAGGGTTGCTTGAGAGGGGATACCTTTGACCACTTCCTCCCTGAGTTCGATAAACCTTGGGTAATCCACTTAAGGGAAAACTTGCTAAACATCTACACTTGGAGGCCCAACAACTGCCTACAAGAATAGAAGTGCCTAGACATCAGTGTGTTCTTCTCATGAACCACACATGGATCCACCCAGTGTCATTGCATGTCTGTTCCTTCCACAAACCACACATGGATCCACCAGTGTCATTGCATGTGTGTTCTTCTCATGAACCACATAAGTATCACCCAGTGTCATTGCATGTCAGTTCTTCTTGCAAACCACACAAGGATCCACCAGTGTCATTGCATGTGTGTTCCTCTAAACAAACCACACATGGATCCACCTAGTGTGATTGCATGTCTGTTCTTTTCATGAACCACCGCTACAGTCATTGCATGTCTGTTCTTTCCATAAAGCACACATGGATCCACCTAGTGTAATTGCATGTCTGTTCCTCTAAACAAACCACACATGGATCCATCTAGTATCATTGCATGTCTGTTTTTTTCACAAACCACACATGGATCCACCAGTGTCATTGTATGTGTGTGCTTCTCATGAACCACAGCCAGTGGCATTGCATGTATGTTCTTCTCACAAACCACATAAGGATAAATCACTGTCATTGGATGTGTGTTCTTCTCATGAACCACACATGGATCCACCGAGTGTCATTGCATGTCTATTATTTTCATGAACCACAGCTAGAGTCATTGCATGTATGTGCCTTCCACAAACCACATATGGATCCACCAGTGTCATTGCATTTCTGTTCTTTTCATGAACCACACCCAGTGTCATTGCATGTTTGTTCCTCTAAACAAACCACAGATGGATCCACCTAGTGTTATTGCATGTCTGTTCTTTTCATGAACAACAGCTAGAGTCCACCAATGTCATTGCATGTGTGTTCTTTTCATGAACCACAACTAGAGTCATTGCATGTGTGTTCTTCTAAACAAACCACACATGGATCCACCTAGTGTGATTGCATGTATGTTCTTTTCACAAACCACACATGGATCCACCTAGTGTGATTGCATGTCTGTTCTTTTCACAAACCACACATGGATCCACCAGTGTCATTGCATGTGTGTTCTGTTCATGAACCACAACTAGAGTCATTGCATGTCTGTTCTTTCCACAAACCACACATGGATCCACCTAGTGTGATTGCATGTTTGTTCTTTCACAAACCACACATGGATCCACCAGTGTCATTGCATGTGTGTTCTTCTCATGAAACACAGCTAGAGTTATTGCATGTCTGTTCTTTCCACAAACCACGCATGGATCCACCTAGTGTGATTGCATGTCTGTTCTTTCATAAACCACACATGGATCCACCAGTGTCATTGCATGTATGTTCTTCTCATAAACCACACAAGGATCTACCAGTGCCATTGCATGTGTGTTCTTCTCATGAACCACAGCCAGTGTCATTGCATGTGTGTTCTTCTCATGAACCACATAAGTATCCACCTGTGTCATTGCATGTATGTTCTTCTCACAAACCACACATGGATCCACCTAGTGTGATTGCATGCCTGTTCTTTTCACAAACCACACATGGATCCACCAGTGTCATTGCATGTGTGTTGTTTTCATGGACCACACATGGATACACCAGTGTCATTGCATGTGTGTTCGGTTCATGAACCACGGCTAGACTCATTGCATGTCTATTCTTTCCACAAACCACACATGGATCCACCAAGTGTGATTGCATGTCTGTTCTTTTCATGAACCACACCTAGTGTCATTGCATGTCTGTTCCTCTAAACAAACCACACATGGTTCCACCTAGTGTGATTGCATATCTGTTCTTTTCACAAACCACACATGGATCCACCAGTGTCATTGCATGTGTGTTCTTCTCATGAACCACAACCAGTGTCATTGCATGTCTGTTCTTCTCACAAACCACATAAGGATCCACCAGTGGCATTGGATGTGTGTTCTTCTCGTGAACCACACATGGATCCACCCAGTGTCATTGCATGTCTGTTCTTTTCATGAAGAACAACTAGAGTCATTGCATGTATGTGCTTTCCACAAACCACATATGGATCCACCAGTGTCATTGCATGTTTGTTCTTTTCATGAACCACACCTAGTGTCATTGCATGTTTGTTCCTCTAAACAAACCACACATGGATCCACCTAGTGTGATTGCATGTTTATTCTTTTCACAAACCACACATGGATCCACCAGTGCCATTGCATGTGTGTTCTTTTCATGAACCACAACTAGAGTCATTGCATGTGTGTTCTTCTAAACAAACCACACATGGATCCACCTAGTGTGATTGCATGTCTGTTCTTTCACAAACCACACATGGATCCACCAGTGTCATTGCATGTGTGTTCTTCTCATGAACCACAGCCAGTGTCATTGCATGTAAGTTCTTCTCACGAAGCACACAAGGATCCACCAGGTCATTGCATGTGTGTTATTCTCATGAACCACAGCCAGTGTGATTGCATGTCTGTTCTTTTCACAAACCACACATGGATCCACCTATTGTGATTGCATGCCTGTTCTTTTCACAAACCACACATGGATCCACCAGTGTCATTGCATGTGTGTTCTTTTCATGAACCACACATGGATACACCAGTGTCATTTCATGTGTGTTCTTTTCATGAACCACAGCTATAGTCATTGCATGTCTGTTCTTTCCACAAACCACACATGGATCCACCAGTGTCGTTGCATGTATGTTCTTTTCCTGAACCACACCCAGTGTCATTGCATGGTTGTTCCTCTAAACAAACCACACATGGATCCACCGAGTGTGATTGCATGTCTATTCTTTTCACAAACCACACATGGATCCTCTAGTGTCATTGCATGTGTGTTCTTCTCATGAACCATGGCCAGTGTTATTGCATGTATGTTCTTCTCACAAACCACACAAGGATCCACCAGTGTCATTGGATGTGTGTTCTTCTCATGAACCACACATGGATCCACCTAGTGTCATTGCACGTCTGTTATTTTCATGAACCACAGCTAGAGTCATTGCATGTCTATGCTTTCCACAAACCACATATGGATCCAGTAGTGTCATTGCATGTCTGTTCTTTTCATGAACCACACCCAGTGTTATTGCATGTCTGTTCCTCTAAACAAACCACAAATGGATCCTCCTAGTGTGATTGCATGTCTGTTCATTTCACAAACGACACATGGATCCACCAATGTCATTGCATGTGTGTTATTTTCATGAACCAAAGCTAGAGTCATTGCATGTGTGTTCTTCTAAACAAACCACAAATGGATCCATCTAGTGTGATTGCATGTATGTTCTTTTCACAAACCACACATGGATCCACCTAGTGTGATTGCATGTCTGTTCTTTTCACAAACTACACATGGATCCACCAGTGTCATTGCATGTGTGTTCTTTTCATGAACCACACTTGGATACACCAGTGTCATTGCATGTGTGTTCTTTTCATGCACCATAACTAGAGTCATTGCATGTCTGTTCTTTCGACAAACCACACATGGATCTACCTTGTGTGATTGCATGTCTGTTCTTTCACAAACTACACATGGATCAACCAGTGTCATTGCATGTGTGTTCTTCTCATGAACCACAGCTAGTGTCATTGCATGTATGTTCTTCTCACAAACCACACACGGATCCACCAGTGTCATTCCATGTGTGTTCTTCTCATGAACCGCAGCCAATGTCAGTGCATGTATGTTCTTCACACAAACCACACAAGTATCCACCAGTGTCATTGCATGTGTGTTCTTCTCATGAACCACAACCAGTATCATTGCATGTCTATTATTTTCACAAACCACACATGGATCCACCAGTGTCATTGTATGTGTGTGCTTCTCATGAACCACAGCCAGTGGCATTGCATGTATGTTCTTCTCACAAACCACATAAGGATCCATCACTGTCATTGGATGTGTGTTCTTCTCGTGAACCACACATGGATCCACCGAGTGTCATTGCATGTCTATTATTTTCATGAACCACAGCTAGAGTCATTGCATGTATGTGCCTTCCACAAACCACATATGGATCCACCAGTGTCATTGCATTTCTGTTCTTTTCATGAACCACACCCAGTGTCATTGCATGTTTGTTCCTCTAAACAAACCACAGATGGATCCACCTAGTGTTATTGCATGTCTATTCTTTTCATGAACAACAGCTAGAGTCCACCAATGTCAATGCATGTGTGTTCTTTTCATGAACCACAACTAGAGTCATTGCATGTGCGTTCTTCTAAACAAACCACACATGGATCCACCTAGTGTGATTGCATGTCTGTTCTTTTCACAAACCACACATGGATCCACCTAGTGTGATTGCATGTCTGTTCTTTTCACAAACCACTCATTGATCCACCTGTGTCATTGCATGTGTGTTCTGTTCATGAACCACAACTAGAGTCATTGCATGTCTGTTCTTTCCACAAACCACACATGGATCCACCTAGTGTGATTGCATGTTTGTTCTTTCACAAACCACACATGGATCCACCAGTGTCATTGCATGTGTGTTCTTCTCATGAAACACATCTAGAGTTATTGCATGTCTATTCTTTCCACAAACCACACATGGATCCACCTAGTGTGATTGCATGTCTGTTCTTTCACAAACCACACATGGATCCACCAGTGTCATTGCATGTATGTTCTTCTCACAAACCACACAAGGATCCACCAGTGTCATTGCATGTGTGTTCTTCTCATGAACCACAGCCAGTGTCATTGCATGTGTGTTCTTCTCATGAACCACATAAGTATCCACCTGTGTCATTGCATGTATGTTCTTCTCACAAACCACACATGGATCCACCTAGTGTGATTGCATGCCTGTTCTTTTCACAAACCACACATGGATCCACCAGTGTCATTGCATGTGTGTTCTTTTCATGGACCACACATGGATACACCAGTGTCATTGCATGTGTGTTCGGTTCATGAACCACGGCTAGACTCATTGCATGTCTATTCTTTCCACAAACCACACATGGATCCACCAAGTGTGATTGCATGTCTGTTCTTTTCATGAACGACACCCAGTGTCATTGCATGTCTGTTCCTCTAAACAAACCACACATGGTTCCACCTAGTGTGATTGCATATCTGTTCTTTTCACAAACCACACATGGATCCACCAGTGTCATTGCATGTGTGTTCTTCTCATGAACCACAACCAGTGTCATTGCATGTCTGTTCTTCTCACAAACCACATAAGGATCCACCAGTGGCATTGGATGTGTGTTCTTCTCGTGAACCACACATGGATCCACCCAGTGTCATTGCATGTCTGTTCTTTTCATGAAGAACAACTAGAGTCATTGCATGTATGTGCTTTCCACAAACCACATATGGATCCACCAGTGTCATTGCATGTTTGTTCTTTTCATGAACCACACCTAGTGTCATTGCATGTTTGTTCCTCTAAACAAACCACACATGGATCCACCTAGTGTGATTGCATGTTTATTCTTTTCACAAACCACACATGGATCCACCAGTGCCATTGCATGTGTGTTCTTTTCATGAACCACAACTAGAGTCATTGCATGTGTGTTCTTCTAAACAAACCACACATGGATCCACCTAGTGTGATTGCATGTCTGTTCTTTCACAAACCACACATGGATCCACCAGTGTCATTTCATGTGTGTTCTTCTCATGAACCACAGCCAGTGTCATTGCATGTAAGTTCTTCTCACAAAGCACACAAGGATCCACCAGGTCATTGCATGTGTGTTATTCTCATGAACCACAGCCAGTGTGATTGCATGTCTGTTCTTTTCACAAACCACACATGGATCCACCTATTGTGATTGCATGCCTGTTCTTTTCACAAACCACACATGGATCCACCAGTGTCATTGCATGTGTGTTCTTTTCATGAACCACACATGGATACACCAGTGTCATTTCATGTGTGTTCTTTTCATGAACCACAGCTATAGTCATTGCATGTCTGTTCTTTCCACAAACCACACATGGATCCACCAGTGTCGTTGCATGTATGTTCTTTTCCTGAACCACACCCAGTGTCATTGCATGGTTGTTCCTCTAAACAAACCACACATGGATCCACCGAGTGTGATTGCATGTCTATTCTTTTCACAAACCACACATGGATCCTCTAGTGTCATTGCATGTGTGTTCTTCTCATGAACCATGGCCAGTGTTATTGCATGTATGTTCTTCTCACAAACCACACAAGGATCCACCAGTGTCATTGGATGTGTGTTCTTCTCATGAACCACACATGGATCCACCTAGTGTCATTGCACGTCTGTTTTTTTCATGAACCACAGCTAGAGTCATTGCATGTCTATGCTTTCCACAAACCACATATGGATCCAGTAGTGTCATTGCATGTCTGTTCTTTTCATGAACCACACCCAGTGTTATTGCATGTCTGTTCCTCTAAACAAACCACAAATGGATCCTCCTAGTGTGATTGCATGTCTGTTCATTTCACAAACGACACATGGATCCACCAATGTCATTGCATGTGTGTTATTTTCATGAACCACAGCTAGAGTCATTGCATGTGTGTTCTTCTAAACAAACCACAAATGGATCCATCTAGTGTGATTGCATGTATGTTCTTTTCACAAACCACACATGGATCCACCTAGTGTGATTGCATGTCTGTTCTTTTCACAAACTACACATGGATCCACCAGTGTCATTGCATGTGTGTTCTTTTCATGAACCACACTTGGATACACCAGTGTCATTGCATGTGTGTTCTTTTCATGCACCATAACTAGAGTCATTGCATGTCTGTTCTTTCGACAAACCACACATGGATCTACCTTGTGTGATTGCATGTCTGTTCTTTCACAAACTACACATGGATCAACCAGTGTCATTGCATGTGTGTTCTTCTCATGAACCACAGCTAGTGTCATTGCATGTATGTTCTTCTCACAAACCACACACGGATCCACCAGTGTCATTCCATGTGTGTTCTTCTCATGAACCGCAGCCAATGTCAGTGCATGTATGTTCTTCACACAAACCACACAAGTATCCACCAGTGTCATTGCATGTGTGTTCTTCTCATGAACCACAACCAGTATCATTGCATGTCTATTATTTTCACAAACCACACATGGATCCACCAGTGTCATTGTATGTGTGTGCTTCTCATGAACCACAGCCAGTGGCATTGCATGTATGTTCTTCTCACAAACCACATAAGGATCCATCACTGTCATTGGATGTGTGTTCTTCTCGTGAACCACACATGGATCCACCGAGTGTCATTGCATGTCTATTATTTTCATGAACCACAGCTAGAGTCATTGCATGTATGTGCCTTCCACAAACCACATATGGATCCACCAGTGTCATTGCATTTCTGTTCTTTTCATGAACCACACCCAGTGTCATTGCATGTTTGTTCCTCTAAACAAACCACAGATGGATCCACCTAGTGTTATTGCATGTCTATTCTTTTCATGAACAACAGCTAGAGTCCACCAATGTCAATGCATGTGTGTTCTTTTCATGAACCACAACTAGAGTCATTGCATGTGTGTTCTTCTAAACAAACCACACATGGATCCACCTAGTGTGATTGCATGTCTGTTCTTTTCACAAACCACACATGGATCCACCTAGTGTGATTGCATGTCTGTTCTTTTCACAAACCACTCATTGATCCACCTGTGTCATTGCATGTGTGTTCTGTTCATGAACCACAACTAGAGTCATTGCATGTCTGTTCTTTCCACAAACCACACATGGATCCACCTAGTGTGATTGCATGTTTGTTCTTTCACAAACCACACATGGATCCACCAGTGTCATTGCATGTGTGTTCTTCTCATGAAACACATCTAGAGTTATTGCATGTCTATTCTTTCCACAAACCACACATGGATCCACCTAGTGTGATTGCATGTCTGTTCTTTCACAAACCACACATGGATCCACCAGTGTCATTGCATGTATGTTCTTCTCACAAACCACACAAGGATCCACCAGTGTCATTGCATGTGTGTTCTTCTCATGAACCACAGCCAGTGTCATTGCATGTGTGTTCTTCTCATGAACCACATAAGTATCCACCTGTGTCATTGCATGTATGTTCTTCTCACAAACCACACATGGATCCACCTAGTGTGATTGCATGCCTGTTCTTTTCACAAACCACACATGGATCCACCAGTGTCATTGCATGTGTGTTCTTTTCATGGACCACACATGGATACACCAGTGTCATTGCATGTGTGTTCGGTTCATGAACCACGGCTAGACTCATTGCATGTCTATTCTTTCCACAAACCACACATGGATCCACCAAGTGTGATTGCATGTCTGTTCTTTTCATGAACGACACCCAGTGTCATTGCATGTCTGTTCCTCTAAACAAACCACACATGGTTCCACCTAGTGTGATTGCATATCTGTTCTTTTCACAAACCACACATGGATCCACCAGTGTCATTGCATGTGTGTTCTTCTCATGAACCACAACCAGTGTCATTGCATGTCTGTTCTTCTCACAAACCACATAAGGATCCACCAGTGGCATTGGATGTGTGTTCTTCTCGTGAACCACACATGGATCCACCCAGTGTCATTGCATGTCTGTTCTTTTCATGAAGAACAACTAGAGTCATTGCATGTATGTGCTTTCCACAAACCACATATGGATCCACCAGTGTCATTGCATGTTTGTTCTTTTCATGAACCACACCTAGTGTCATTGCATGTTTGTTCCTCTAAACAAACCACACATGGATCCACCTAGTGTGATTGCATGTTTATTCTTTTCACAAACCACACATGGATCCACCAGTGCCATTGCATGTGTGTTCTTTTCATGAACCACAACTAGAGTCATTGCATGTGTGTTCTTCTAAACAAACCACACATGGATCCACCTAGTGTGATTGCATGTCTGTTCTTTCACAAACCACACATGGATCCACCAGTGTCATTGCATGTGTGTTCTTCTCATGAACCACAGCCAGTGTCATTGCATGTAAGTTCTTCTCACAAAGCACACAAGGATCCACCAGGTCATTGCATGTGTGTTATTCTCATGAACCACAGCCAGTGTGATTGCATGTCTGTTCTTTTCACAAACCACACATGGATCCACCTATTGTGATTGCATGCCTGTTCTTTTCACAAACCACACATGGATCCACCAGTGTCATTGCATGTGTGTTCTTTTCATGAACCACACATGGATACACCAGTGTCATTTCATGTGTGTTCTTTTCATGAACCACAGCTATAGTCATTGCATGTCTGTTCTTTCCACAAACCACACATGGATCCACCAGTGTCGTTGCATGTATGTTCTTTTCCTGAACCACACCCAGTGTCATTGCATGGTTGTTCCTCTAAACAAACCACACATGGATCCACCGAGTGTGATTGCATGTCTATTCTTTTCACAAACCACACATGGATCCTCTAGTGTCATTGCATGTGTGTTCTTCTCATGAACCATAGCCAATGTTATTGCATGTATGTTCTTCTCACAAACCACACAAGGATCCACCAGTGTCATTGGATGTGTGTTCTTCTCATGAACCACACATGGATCCACCCAGTGTCATTGCACGTCTGTTATTTTCATGAACCACAGCTAGAGTCATTGCATGTCTATGCTTTCCACAAACCACATATGGATCCAGTAGTGTCATTGCATGTCTGTTCTTTTCATGAACCACACCCAGTGTTATTGCATGTGTGTTCCTCTAAACAAACCACAAATGGATCCTCCTACTGTGATTGCATGTCTGTTCATTTCACAAACGACACATGGATCCACCAGTGTCACTGCATGTGTGTTATTTTCATGAACCACAGCTAGAGTCATTGCATGTTTGTTCTTCTAAACAAACCACAAATGGATCCATCTAGTGTGATTGCATGTATGTTCTTTTCACAAACCACACATGGATCCACCTAGTGTGATTGCATGTCTGTTCTTTTCACAAACTACACATGGATCCACCAGTGTCATTGCATGTGTGTTCTTTTCATGAACCACACATGGATACACCAGTGTCATTGCATGTGTGTTCTTTTCATGCACCATAACTAGAGTCATTGCATGTCTGTTCTTTCGACAAACCACACATGGATCTACCTTGTGTGATTGCATGTCTGTTCTTTCACAAACTACACATGGATCAACCAGTGTCATTGCATGTGTGTTCTTCTCATGAACCACAGCTAGTGTCATTGCATGTATGTTCTTCTCACAAACCACACACGGATCCACCGGTGTCATTCCATGTGTGTTCTTCTCATGAACCGCAGCCAATGTCAGTGCATGTATGTTCTTCACACAAACCACACAAGTATCCACCAGTGTCATTGCATGTGTGTTCTTCTCATGAACCACAGCCAGTGTCATTGCATGTCTGTTCTTCTCAAAAACCACATAAGTATCCACAAGTGTCATTGCATGTCTGTTCTTCTCACAAACCACACATGGATCCACCAGTGTCGTTGGATGTGTGTTCATCTCATGAACCACACAAGGATCCACCAGTGTCATTCCATGTGTGTTCTTCTCATGAACCACAGCTAGAGTCATTGCATGTATGTTGCTTCCACAAACCACATATGGATCCACCAGTGTCATTGCATGCCATTTCTTATCATGAACCACAGCCAGTGTCATTGCATGTCTGTTCTTCTCAATAACCACATAAGTATCCACCAGTGTCATTGCATGTCTGTTCTTCTCACAAACCACACATGGATCCACCAGTGTCGTTGGATGTGTGTTCATCTCATGAACCACACAAGGATCCACCAGTGTCATTGCATGTCTGTTCTTTTCATGAACCACAGCTAGAGTCATTGCATGTATGTTGCTTCCACAAACCACATATGGATCCACCAGTGTCATTGCATGTCATTTCTTATCATGAACCACACCCAGTGTCATTGCACACATGGATCCACCAGTGTTATTACATGTCTGTTCTTTTCATGAACCACAACTAGAGACATTGCATGTATGTTCCTTCCACAAACCACATATGGATCCACCAGTATCATTGCATGTCTGTTATTTTCATGAACCACACCCAGTGTCATTGCATGTCTGTTCCTCTAAAGAAACCACACATGGATCCACCTAGTGTGATTGCTTTACTGTTCTTTTCACAAACCACACATGGATCCACCAGTGTGATTGCATGTGTGTTCTTCTCATGAACCACAGCCAGTGTCATTGCATGTATGTTCTTCTCACAAACCACACATGGATCCACCAGTGTCATTGCATCTATGTTCTTCTCATGAACCACACATGGATCCACCCGGTGCCATTGCATGTATGTTCTTTTCGTGAACCACACCTAGTGTCATTGCATGTCTATTTTTTTCACAAACCACACTTGGATCCACTAGTGCCATTGCATGTGTGTTATTTTCATGAACCACAACTAGAGTCATTGCATGTCCGTTCCTCCCACAAACCACATATGGATCCACTAGTGTCATTGGATGTGTGTTCTTCTCATGAACCACACATGGATCCACCTAGTGTGATTGCATGTCTATTCTTTCACAAACCACACATGGATCCACCAATGTCATTGCATGTGTGTTCTTCTCATGAGCCACAGCCAGTGTCATTGCATGTATGTTCTTCTCACAAACCACACAAGGATCCACCAGTGTCATTGCATGTGTGTTCTTCTCATGAACCACAGCCAGTGTCATTGCATGTGTGTTATTCTCATGAACCACATAAGTATCCAGAAGTGTCATTGCATGTTTGTTCTTCTCACAAACCACACATGGATCCACCAGTGCCATTACATGTTGCCGGGGAGTTAAGGTAAAAGGTACTCACACCGGAGGATTAAAGAAGAAGAACGTCCCACGACAAATGCCTATTTTTTGGCGCCGTTGCCGGGGAGGTAAGGTAAAAGGTACTCACATCCTCCGGTGTGAGTGCTCACTGTTATTTCCTTTAGACTCTGCAATTTTGTCTTTTTGTTTCTTGTTTTCACTAGTTAGGCTTAATGGAAAACAACAACAAAATTAGGGAGCTTTATAGTATCTATCTTGAGTTAGGACATGAAGTGTTTGAAGAGAAAATTAAAAAACCTATGGAACTTTATTTTCATGCTAATAGCAATGTTGTTAGTATGAATTCTTTGGACACCATTATTGCTAATGCTATTGAAAAGTCTAAGCTTGGGGAAGCTAGTTTTTATGAGAATGATCTTTTTAGTCCCCCAAGCACGGAGGATAAAATTTACTTTGATGATGCTATGCCCCCAATATATGATGATTACAATGATGAGTATGATATTTTTAGTCCACCTACTATTAAGAAGAAAATTAATTATGATTATAATATGCCTCCTATATTTGATGATTATGGTGATGAGAATAATAATGGTAGCTATTTTGTTGAATTTGCTCCCACTATAATTAATAAGAATGACTATGCTTATGTGGAGAGTATTAATTATTTTATGCATGTGGCTCATGATAAGAATGTTTCTTGTGATAGTTATATTGCTACTTTTATTCATGATTCTACTAAAAGTTATTATGAGAGAGGGAAACATGGTTTTATGTGTCTCAACAATATTAAGTTTCCCCTCTCTACGTTGAAAATTTTGAAGTTGCACTTGTTTTGCTTTTCATGAACCACAGCTAGAGTCATTGCATGTATGTGCCTTCCACAAACCACATATGGATCCACCAGTGTCATTGCATGTCTGTTCTTTTCATAAACCACACCCAGTGTCATTGCATGTCTGTTCCTCTAAACAAACCACACATGGATCCACCTAGTGTTATTGCATGTTTGTTCTTTTCACAAACCACACATGGATCCACCAATGTCATTGCATGTGTGTTCTTTTCATGAACCACAACTAGAGTCATTGCATGTGTGTTCTTCTAAACAAACACCACATGGATCCACCTAGTGAGATTGCATGTATGTTCTTTTCACAAACCACACATGGATCCACATGGGGTGATTGCATGTCTGTTCTTTTCACAAACCATAGATGGATCCACCAGTGTCATTGCATGTGTGTTCTGTTCATGAACCACAGCTAGAGTCATTGCATGTCTGTTCTTTCCACAAACCACACCTGGATCCACCAGTGTCATTGCATGTATGTTCTTTTCATGAACCACACCCAGTGTCATTGCATGGTTGTTCCTCTAAACAAACCACACATGGATCCAACTAGTGTGATTGCATGTCTATTCTTTTCACAAACCACACATGGATCCTCTAGTGTCATTGCATGTGTGTTCTTCTCATGAACCATAGCCAGTGTTATTGCATGTATGTTCTTCTCACAAACCACACAAGGATCCACCAGTGTCATTGCATGTGTGTTCTTCTCATGAACCATAGCCAGTGTCATTGCATGTGTGTTCTTCTCATGAACCACATAAGTATCCACAAGTGTCATTGCATGTCTGTTCTTCTCACAAACCACACATGGATCCACCAGTGCCATTGCATGTGTGTTCTTCTAAACGAACCACACATGGATCCACCTAGTGGGATTGCATGTCTATTCTTTCACAAACCACACATGGATCCACCAGTGTCATTGCATGTGTGTTCTTCTCATGAAACAGAGCTAGAGTTATTGCATGTCTGTTCTTTCCACAAACCACACATGGACCCACCTAGTGTGATTCCATGTCTGTTCTTTCACAAACCACACATGGATCCACCAGTGTCATTGCATGTATGTTCTTCTCACAAACCACACAAGGATCCACCAGTGTCATTGCATGTGTGTTCTTCTCATGAACCATAGCCAGTGTCATTGCATGTGTGTTGTTCTCATGAACCACATAAGTATCCACCAGTGTCATTGCATGTCTGTTCTTCTCACAAACCACACATGGATCCACCAGTGTCATTGCATGTGTGTTATTTTCATGAACCACACATCGATACACCGGTGTCATTGCATGTGTGTTCTGTTCATGAACCACGGCTAGACTCATTTGATGTCTATTCTTTCCACAAACCACACATTTATCCACCTAGTGTGATTGCATGTCTGTTCTTTCACAAACCACACATGGATCCACCAGTGTCATTGCATGTGTGTTCTTCTCATGAACCACAGCCAGTGTCATTGCATGTATGTTCTTCTCACAAACCACACAAGGATCCACCAGTGTCATTGCATGTGTGTTCTTCTCATGAACCACAACCAGTGTCATTGCATGTGTGTTCTTCTCATGAACCACATAAGTATCAACAAGTGTCATTGCATGTCTGTTCTTCTCACAAACCACACATGGATCCACCAGTGCCATTGCATGTGTGTTCCTCTAAACGAACCACACATGGATCCACCTAGTGTGATTGCATGTCTGTTCTTTTCATGAACCACAGCTAGAGTCATTGCATGTCTATTCTTTCCACAAACCACACATGGATCCACCTAGTGTGATTGCATGTCTATTCTTTTCATGAACCTCACCCAGTGTCATTGCATGTCTGTTCCTCTAAACAAACCACACATGGATCCACCTAGTGTGATTGCATGTCTGTTCTTTTCACAAACCACACATGGATCCACCAGTGTCATTGCATGTGGGTTCTTCTCATGAACCACAACCAGTGTCATTGCATGTCTGTTCTTCTCACAAACCACATAAGGATCCACCAGTGGCATTGGATGTGTGTTCTTCTCGTGAACCACACATGGATCCACCCAGTGTCATTGCATGTCTTTTCTTTTCGTGAACAACATCTAGAGTCATTGCATGTATGTGCTTTCCACAAACCACATATGGATCCACCAGTGTCATTGCATGTCTGTTCTTTTCATGAACCACACCCAGTGTCATTGCATGTCCGTTCCTCTAAACAAACCACGCATGGATCCACCTAGTGTGATTGCATGTTTGTTCTTTTCACAAACCACACATGGATCCACCAGTGCCATTGCATGTCTGTTCTTTTCATGAACCACAACTAAAGTCATTGCATGTGTGTTCTTCTAAACAAACCACACATGGATCCACCTAGTGTGATTGCATGTCTGTTCTTTCACAAACCACACATGGATCCACCAGTGTCATTGCATGTGTGTTCTTCTCATGAACCACAGCCAGTGTCATTGCATGTATGTTCTTCTCACAAACCACACAAGGATCCACCAGGTCATTGCATGTGTGTTATTCTCATGAACCACAGCCAGTGTGATTGCATGTCTATTCTTTTCACAAACCACACATGGATCCAACTAGTGTGATTGCATGCCTGTTCTTTTCACAAACCACACATGGATCCAGCAGTGTCATTGCATGTGTGTTCTTTTCATGAACCACACATGGATACACCAGTGTCATTGCATGTGTGTTCTGTTCATGAACCACGGCTAGACTCATTTGATGTCTATTCTTTCCACAAACCACACATGGATCCACCTAGTGTGATTGCATGTCTGTTCTTTCACAAACCACACATGGATCCACCAGTGTCATTGAATGTGTGTTCTTCTCATGAACCACGGCCAGTGTCATTGCATGTATGTTCTTCTCACAAACCACACAAGGATCCACCAGTGTCATTGCATGTGTGTTCTTCTCATGAACCACAACCAGTGTCATTGCATGTGTGTTCTTCTCATGAACCACATAAGTATCAACAAGTGTCATTGCATGTCTGTTCTTCTCACAAACCACACATGGATCCACCAGTGCCATTGCATGTGTGTTCCTCTAAACGAACCACACATGGATCCACCTAGTGTGATTGCATGTCTGTTCTTTTCATGAACCACAGCTAGAGTCATTGCATGTCTGTTCTTTCCACAAACCACACATGGATCCACCTAGTGTGATTGCATGTCTATTCTTTTCATGAACCACACCCAGTGTCATTGCATGTCTATTCCTCTAAACAAACCACACATGGATCCACCTAGTGTGATTGCATGTCTGTTCTTTTCACAAACCACACATGGATCCACCAGTGTCATTGCATGTGGGTTCTTCTCATGAACCACAACCAGTGTCATTGCATGTCTGTTCTTCTCACAAACCACATAAGGATCCACCAGTGGCATTGGATGTGTGTTCTTCTCGTGAACCACACATGGATCCACCCAGTGTCATTGCATGTCTATTCTTTTCGTGAACAACAGCTAGAGTCATTGCATGTATGTGCTTTCCACAAACCACATATGGATCCACCAGTGTCATTGCATGTCTGTTCTTTTCATGAACCACACCCAGTGTCATTGCATGTCTGTTCCTCTAAACAAACCACACATGGATCCACCTAGTGTGATTGCATGTTTGTTCTTTTCACAAACCACACATGGATCCACCAGTGCCATTGCATGTCTGTTCTTTTCATGAACCACAACTAAAGTCATTACATGTGTGTTCTTCTAAACAAACCACACATGGATCCACCTAGTGTGATTGCATGTCTGTTCTTTCACAAACCACACAGGGATCCACCAGTGTCATTGCATGTGTGTTCTTCTCATGAACCACAGCCAGTGTCATTGCATGTATGTTCTTCTCACAAACCACACAAGGATCCACCAGGTCATTGCATGTGTGTTATTCTCATGAACCACAGCCAGTGTGATTGCATGTCTGTTCTTTTCACAAACCACACATGGATCCAACTAGTGTGATTGCATGCCTGTTCTTTTCACAAACCACACATGGATCCACCAGTGTCATTGCATGTGTGTTCTTTTCATGAACCACACATGGATACACAAGTGTCATTGCATGTGTGTTCTTTTCACAAACCACAGCTATATTCATTGCATGTCTATTCTTTCCACAAACCACACATGGATCCACCAGTGTTATTGCATGTATGTTCTTTTCATGAACCACACCCAGTGTTATTGCATGTCTGTTCCTCTAAACAAACCACGCATGGATCCACCTAGTGTGATTGCATGTCTATTCTTTTCACAAACCACACATGGATCCACCAGTGTCATTGCATGTGTGTTCTTCTCATGAACCACAACTAGAGTCATTGCATGTGTGTTCTTCTAAACAAACCACAAATGGATCCACCTAGTGTGATTGCATGTATGTTCTTTTCACAAACCACACATGGATCCACCTAGTGTGATTGCATGTCTGTTCTTTTGACAAACTACACATGGATCCACCAGTGTCATTGCATGTGTGTTCTTTTCAGGAACCACACATGGATACACCAGTGTCATTGCATGTGTGTTCTTTTCATGAACCATAACTAGAGTAATTGCATGTCTATTCTTTCCACAAACCACACATGGATCTACCTTGTGTGATTGCATGTCTATTCTTTCACAAACTACACATGGATCCACCAGTGTCATTGCATGTGTGTTCTTCTCATGAACCACAACCAGTGTCATTGCATGTATGTTCTTCTCACAAACCACACACGGATCCACCAGTGTCATTCCATGTTTGTTCTTCTCATGAACCACAGCTAGTGTCATTGCATGTATGTTCTTCTCACAAACCACACAAGTATCCACCAGTGTCATTGCATGTGTGTTCTTCTCATGAACCACAGCCAGTGTCATTGCATGTCTGTTCTTCTCATAAACCACATAAGTATCCACAAGTGTCATTGCATGTCTGTTCTTCTCACAAACCACACATGGATCCACTAGTGTCGTTGGATGTGTGTTCATCTCATGAACCACACATGGATCCACCAGTGTCATTGCATGTCTATTGTTTTCATGAATCACAGCTAGAGTCATTGCATGTATGTTGCTTCCACAAACCACATATGGATCCACCAGTGTCATTGCATGGCTGTTCTTCTCATGAACCACACCCAGTGTCATTGCACACATGGATCCACCAGTGTTATTACATGTCTGTTCTTTTCATGAACCACAGCTAGAGACATTGCATGTATGTTCCTTCCACAAACCACATATGTATCCACCAGTATCATTGCATGTCTGTTATTTTCATGAACCACACCCAGTGTCATTGCATGTCTGTTCCTCTAAAGAAACCACACATGGATCCACCTAGTGTGATTGCTTTACTATTCTTTTCACAAACCACACATGGATCCACCAGTGTCATTGCATGTGTGTTCTTCTCATGAACCACATCTAGTGTCATTGCATGTATGTTCTTCTCACAAACCACACATGGATCCACCAGTGTCATTGCATCTGTGTTCTTCTCATGAACCACACATGGATCCACACAGTGTCATTGCATGTATGTTCTTTTCATGAACCACACCTAGTGTCATTGCATGTCTATTTTTTTCACAAACCATACTTGGATCCACCAGTGCCATTGCATGTGTGTTCTTTTCATGAACCACAACTAGAGTCATTGCATGCCCGTTCCTCCCACAAACCACATATGGATCCACTAGTGTCATTGGATTGGTGTTCTTCTCATGAACCACACATGGATCCACCTAGTGTGATTGCATGTCTGTTCTTTCACAAACCACACATGGATCCACCAATGTCATTGCATGTGTGTTCTTCTCATGAGCCTCAGCCAGTGTCATTGCATGTATGTTCTTCTCACAAACCACACAAGGATACACCAGTGTCATTGCATGTGTGTTCTTCTCATGAACCACAGCCAGTGTCATTGCATGTATGTTCTTCTCACAAACCACACACGTATCCACCAATGTCATTCCATGTGTGTTCTTCTCATGAACCACAACCTGTGTCATTGCATGTATGTTCTTCTCACAAACCACACAAGTATCCACCAGTGTCATTGCATGTGTGTTCTTCTCATGAACCACATCCAGTGTCATTGCATGTCTATTCTTCTCAAAAACCACATAAGTATCCACCAGTGTCATTGCATGTCTGTTCTTCTCACAAACCACACATGGATCCACAAGTGTCATTGGATGTGTGTTCTTCTCATGAACCACACATGGATCCACCAGTGTCATTGCATGTCTGTTCTTTTCATGAACCACAGCTAGAGTCATTGCATGTATGTTGCTTCCACAAACCACATATGGATCCACCAGTGTCACTGCATGTCTATTCTTCTCATGAACCACACCCAGTGTCATTGCACACATGGATCCACCAGTGTCATTACATGTGTGTTCTTTTCATGAACCACAGCTAGAGACATTGCATGTATGTTCCTTCCACAAACCACATATGGATCCACCAGTATCATTGCATGTCTGTTCTTTTCATGAACCACACCCAGTGTCATTGCATGTTTGTTCCTCTAAACAAACCACACATGGATCCACCTAGTGTGATTGCTTTACTGTTCTTTTCAGAAACCTGTTGGGTCCGCAGCATAGAAAACAAATTTTTTCCTACGGTGTGAACTACACGCCAAGATCTATCTACTAGGTACAAAGCAACGGGTGGACATATATCCAAACAGAACTTACCCTCGTAGACAACGAGCTTTGTTAACGAGTAGGAACTCGTGGTTGATGTAGTCGTACACTTGCCGATCTCAAGATCGTGATGAAGTCCAGCAGGTCCGGCTCCATCACGTCCATCAGATCCAGCTCCAGCACCACCAAATCCAGCACCGCAAAGCAGCGGTGCATCCGTGATCGCACACACGTCCGGTACCCCGATAAACTCCGTCCCTCGCTCCAGCAAAGCAGCGGAAGCAGCAACTCCTTTCCAGATAAAGCCACTGGGAACATGTATCTCGCTAATCCGAGACCATGGGGGAATAATACTAGAGGGGGAGAGAGATCCTTCACAAGGAGGTGTGTGTGAGAAGTGAGGAGGGGGTGGACTTTTATAGGTGGAGGGGGGTACCCCTCCTTCATGGACGGCGCATGGAGGAGGTGACCTTTCACCTCCTCCATTCATGTGGTGGTAACTCCCTCCACATAAATTTGCCCCTTCACATTCTCTTTTAAAGTCTCCACTTTAAATGCATTAAATTTCTTCAAATTTAATGCTCTCTCATTTAATAAAACTCTTTTATTATTTTTATTCAGAATTTTGTTAATTACTTTAATTAACAAACATTCACATAAAACGCCCTACAACATTTCAATATTACATGCAGAACCAATTTCACCCGAAACAGTTTCGGTGTCTATTGAAATAATTCCAGCGCTTTCTTAAATCTTTATCTGAAACATATTTGCTCCAAATGGTGTCGGTATCCCTTAAGTGTGTCACCCTATGGTTCGCGAATAATGCAGACATGATCAAGACCCCTCTCAGATCAATAATCAGAAGCGGGACCTGGAGATCCATACTGACTCCTACACATTCAACGATGACTTCTGTGATCGTGAGAACCTTTAACGCTAGTAACTAAATCCCTTTGTCCCGCGATATATTACATGTCCGAGATTCGATCATCGGTATCTCCATACCTAGTTTGATCTCGTTACCGACATGCACTCTTTTCTCGTTCTCGTGATATAACATTCTAGTGATCACATCACTTGCTTGCAAGCTATTTCAATGTGATATCACCGAGAGGGCCCAGAGTATATCTATCCGTCATCAGGATGGACAAATCCCACTCTTGATCCATGAGCCTCAACATAACACCTTCGTAGCACTAAACCCACCTTTATAGTCACCCTGTTACGGTGTGACATTTGATGTTATCAAGATACTCTTCCGGTGTTAGCAATTAACATGATCTCATGGTCTAAGGATAAAGATTACTTCGTATGATGTTATAGCAATATAAACATAATGACTTTGATCGTAATGCTATACTTCGGATGAATGTTCATCACATCATTCCACCAATGGTGTGACCTTGTTATTAACAACATCCAATGTCCATGATCAGGAAACCTTGATCATCTTGTTAATCAACAAGCTAGTCTATAAGAGAGGCATAACTAGGAACCCTTTTTGTTTATTAAACACACATGTATTGATGTTTCCGATCAATACAATTCTAGCATGTAAAATAAACATTTATCATAAACATGGAATAAGATAATAACCACTTTATTATTGCCTCTCGGGCATATTCCCATCAGTCTCCCACTTGCACTAGAGTCAATAATCTAGTTTGAAAAA
This sequence comes from Avena sativa, assembly GCA_916181665.1. Classification (NCBI taxonomy): domain Eukaryota; kingdom Viridiplantae; phylum Streptophyta; class Magnoliopsida; order Poales; family Poaceae; genus Avena; species Avena sativa. Next base: position 429,246,595 of record OV702290.1, read on the forward strand.
CTTTGCGTATTGAACACCTATGGCTTTCTGGTGTTGCATATACGCAATTGCTAGTGGTTAACATAATCTCCGGATGTGACAGTTTCAGATCCGTGTGTATTTGCATGTCTTTGCGTCTCTACGCATCATTCATTCTCAAATGAGATGGCATTGTATAAATTTGGTCCTATAGTGAGACCTTTAGTTCGTTCGGCTCAAAATATGTTGATATTATTGTCACACAATATATCTTCATAGTATTATCCCACTTTGAACCACACCTAGTTTGATAACAAACTACTTAACACAAATGCCCTCCTTTGCTGCTACTATAGCAGCTATATACTTAGCCTTTTGTTGTAGTATCCGTCATAATATCTCAACTTTGGAACTCATCCAAATCCATCATGGAACATCCTTTCCATTATATTGTGCCACCCATAGTCTAAATTGAGATATATTTAATTTGTATCTTGTGACAAAACTAGTATCAATGTAACACTTTACAATGAACTACCTTTAACTATTTGTCACTTATACATGATATCTTCTTAGTTCTTCCAAAGCTCATAAGAATATCTTTACTATTGTCCAATGACCATCTTATGAATCATTCTGGTATATGCTCATAACATTTAGAGCATAGGACATTCTGGATATATACATATCATGGTATAATTGATCAGAATCTTCATGTGATTTTACTCACCAAGTGTTGAAACACTTGAATCTGAATACAATTCTTTCCATGCAGCAAGAACCTTTCTTGTTATTTCCATATTGAACCCTTTCAATATCTTATATATGTATGTTTGGCACAACCATATTAGCGCCTTAATCTATCCATATAGATATTGATGCCTAATATTCTGGGTTTGCCCAGGTCTTTCATCGAAATCTTATTTAATTGAAATCCTTAACTTGTGTCAATTCAAGATACATCATTTCCAATCAACAATATGTCCTCTACATAATGTATTAGAAATATGTCTCAGCGCTCCCAGTTAATTTCTTGCAAATGCAAGCATCTTCATCCTCTCCGATGAATTTAAACTCTTTTAACAGTTTCATCATGGTGAAGATTCCAACTCCGCTATGCTTACTTCAACTATTGAAGTTTACATGCCCTTTTAGCACCCTTTGAATTAACAAAACCCTTCGGACCATGTCATGTACATGTCCTAGGTTACCGTTCTATTACAAGAACCTTGTTTTGTTTATTCAACTACCATATACCAAATTATATGTAGTGGTTGCTACATTAATCCGTCAAGACTATATATCGCTATGAAAGATCAAATCTTGTCATAGTCAACTCCTTGAACATTGTCGTAAACTTCTTTCCGACATGTCGACTATTTCATAGATGTTAAACATCCATGTCTTATTTCTTTATAGATCCAAACACGACCGATAGGCTTCATGCCTTTCCGGAGGGTCTTCCAAGTTCAGAAACTTGTTTTCTCGTGTATGGATACTATCACAGATTCTATGACTTCTAGTCATTTTATGGAGTCAGGGCCCATCATCGCTTCTTTGCATGTAGTCGGTTCATCATTGTCAAAACAATAACGACTTGCTTATCAAATCTTACTATTTGATTCTTACCGACCCACACGGTTCTATAGGAACTCTAATCTCCGAGATCACACCTTTTGTAATCACGAGAGCCATGAGCATTGTCGCCGCCACCGGGACACTTTCCGGCGCTGCGCTATTTAGCACATATAGCTAAGGTTCAACAACCTTATCAAAGTTCTATTGTCCTCCCACTTAACTTTTCATGAAAAGTTCCTTCTCAAGAAACTTGACGTTCCAAGCGACAAACTCTTTTGTCCTCAGTGTTATGGAGAAATTCCCAACAAATTCTTTGGGATAACCTACAAAGACGTGCTTATCCGACTTTGGTTGTAAACATTTTACTTATGCATAGCATACCAAAATTTAAGAAAAGACAATTCGGGTTTTATCCCAAACCATAACTTATATGGTGTCATTTCAACGGATCACGATGGTGCTCTTTTCAGTGTAAAAGCAGTAGTCTCTAAAGCTTCAATCCTTAAAACATAATGGCAGTTTTATAAATGACACCTTTGATCTTACCATGTCAAACATGGTTTGATTTCATCTCTCGAATATGCCATACTCCTATGGTTTATCGGGGAACACAAATCATGGAACAATTCCTCAAGGCTTAGGTGTTTTTGCTAAACATGTAACTCAAATATCTTCCTTTATGATCGAATCATAAACTCTTTATTTTCTTGTTACAATGATTTTCCACTTCATCTTGAAAGTCTTTGAACAATTTTCAAATGTTTCATACTTCTTCCTTATTAAGTAAATATACAGAATATTCACTCAAATTTTCGGAGAAAGCATATGAAGCAAAAAAGATCCATCGCATATGGCTACACATAATGGACTATGCACATCGGCATGCACAATTTCCAATAAGCTAGTCATCCGTTCCTCTCTGGCCTATGGACGGAGTTTCAATTATCTCGAGGAAAGTCTCACATGCGTTAATTGATCAAAATCAAAGACTCCAAAAATCCATCAACATGGAGTTTCTTCATGTTTTCTTTCAAATATAATTTAAACAGCGATGTCACTTCATAAGTGATCTTTCAATCATTTGTCTTGCGACATTTTAGCAATAGTGTTTATGGATGTGATTTCTCCAACTAGACTTGTAAAAGTTCATCCATCCTTTATGGAATACGGTAATTATTTGAACAGCCATTGTTCTCATGATACCGGAACAAAATAACAATTATTTAAACAAATCTTGAAGGCTTGGTTTGATGACAACGAAAAACACAATAACACTTTATTTGTTTTTGATGAACATCATCACTTATTCTCTTGCTAGTTACTTAGGCCATTGTAGTTCATGAATTGCGTTGTCCTGTATAATACTTCATACCAACCAATTCGGTATCCAATACCGGTATCCAATACCTAAGAACCACATTGTTTAACAAGCAAGGAATACAGCCATAACATGTATATCTTCTATATATCTAAGTTGGACATCTCCAACCTTTTATTTTCTGCCAAATATTTTATAGATTCTCTTTCAGCAATTCCTTTTCTTTTAAAAGAATCTATCAACATCAATAGTGGTGTCATCAACTTGACACATGGTACAAAGCGTATATAGTCAAATACTAATACCTTTGGACTTGCACTTTGAAGTGGATCACCAACATCAAATGTTTGGTGTTCTTTCAAAAATCTATTCTTTAGTAATATATTAGTGTAGTAAACATTTTACTTCATCTTCTATTCATCCTTATCATGACAACTTTCATGATCAAGCTACTATAGATTATAAGGAAGAATCACGAGTATAATATCAGATCCCAAAACCTTTTTGGTAGATTCAGATGCCTAGCATCTCCATCCTTCAAAATTCTCATACAATATGAGAACATGTATTTTGCTAAATTATACTCTATCATAATGCAACCAAAAATATTGTTTCAGATATCACAATATCTTTCACACATGATGGTTTCTAAAACAATTTTCAGCTCCAACATAATCTTGATATTAAAACAACTTTTGAATATCAATAATCATGGAGGCAAACATGATACTTTAGATACTAACATTGGAATTCTTACTCTTGATTTAATACTACTTATTAAACTTCATGGAGTAAATAGAGTTTGCTGAAAGTTTGCAATAGGACTTATAAACTTTAAATTGACATTCAAAACAATACGATACCAGTTCGTAAAGTAAATATCCAGAATTCTATAGTTCTATTATCTCAATTAAAACTAAGCATAAGGTAGTGAACAGATGCCAATGACTACAACAAATTATGCAAATTCACTTTGATTTAGTTTATGACAAATTGAGTTCGACTAATCCAAATTAGAAATGAACTCCCACTCAAAAACGACATCCCTCGTGCCTTTTTGGTGATTACATGAACCAAATCCACTACACCAAGTCCGATCATCACGTGAGTCGGTGTAGCTTCAAAGGCGAGCATCAACATGGTCATCACATCAACTATGTGACTCATGCTTAACCTTTCGGTCCGTGTTCCGAGGCCATGTCTGTACATGCTAGGCTCGCCAAGTAAGAACCTTAGTATTCGCGTGTGTAAAACTGTCTTACACCCGTTGCATGAAAGCGTAGAGTTGAGAACACCCGATCATCACGTGATGTCTCGAAAACACGATCCATAGAACGGTGCATACTTAAGGAAGAACACATTTTATCTTGATATTTAAATGAGGGATCATGTTACAATGCTACAGAAAGCGCCAGACTAGCAATATAAGATGCAAACATCTAATGTGTAAAGTGACATGATATGGTCCATGCATTTGATCTCTATCATTTGCATCGTGGTATGATCTCTATCATTCCTTTGTGTGTAAGGCCAAGGTCTATGGAACTTACACGTTAAGTGTGTTGTAAGAGTATCTATCATACATCTACTTACAACAATACCATATCAATACACTAGCCCAGCAACGATCTAAACTAGACGCTTCTAATTTATCAATTGCAAATTTTACGTGGCTTAGGGCTTTCGGAGATAGAACCGTTCTTACCTACGAACATGAACCACAACGAGGATAACTAAGTTGTTAGCAACTCGTTGTAAATCACATATTGACTATAGTAGGAGAGACAGACACCCGCCAGCCACTTATGCAAAACAAGTTGCATGTCAGTCGTGGAACCGGTCTCATGTACGATGACATGTAAGGTTGGTCCGGGCCGCTTCATCCCACTATGCCACCAATATCCAAAATACATAGAAGATGCAATAACATGATCATCATCGCCCACATATCAACATATGTGTACTACCCGTGCTAAGCACCTACGCATAGATCAGGCTCTGATACCACTGTTGGGTCCGCAGCATAGAAAACAAAAAATTTCCTACGGTGTGAACTACACACCAAGATCTATCTACTAGGTACAAAGAAACAGGTGGACATACATCCAAAGAGAACTTACCCTCGTAGACAACGAGCTTTGTTAACGAGTAGGAACTCGTGGTTGATGTAGTCGTACACTTGCTGATCTCAAGATCATGATGAAGTCCAGCAGGTCCGGCTCCAGCACGTCCATCAGATCCAGCTCCAGCACCACCAAGTCCAGCACCACAAAGCAGCGGCGCATCCGTGATCGCACACACGTCCGGTACCCGACAACCTCCGTCCCTCGCTCCAGCAAAGCAGCGGAAGCAGCAACTCCTTTCTAGATAAAGCCACCGGGAACATGAATCTTGCTAATTCGAGACCATGGAGGAATAATACTAGAGGGGGAGAGGGATCCTTCACAAGGAGGTGTGTGTGAGAAGTGAGGAGGGGGTGGCCTTTTATAGGAGGAGGGGGGTGCCCCTCCTTCATGGCCGGCGCATGGAGGAGGTGACCTTTCACCTCCTCCATTCATGTGGTGGTAACTCCCTCCACATAAATTTGCCCCTTCACATTCTCTTTTAAAGTCTCCACTTTAAATGCATTAAATTTCTTCAAATTTAATGCTCTCTCATTTAATAAAACTCTTTTATTATTTTTATTCAGAATTTTGTTAATTACTTTAATTAACAAACATTCACATAAAACCCCCTGCAACATTTCAATATTACATGCAGAACCAATTTCAGCAATTTCACCCGATACAGTTTCGGTGTCTATTGAAATAATTCCAGTGCTTTCTTAAATCTTTATCTGAAACATATTTGCTCCAAATGGTGTCGGTATCCCTTAAGTCTATCACCCTACGGTTCGCGAATAATGCAGACATGATCGAGACCCCTCTCAGATCAATAAACAGAAGCGGGACCTGGAGATCCATACTGACTCCTACACATTCAACGATGACTTCTGTGATTGTGAGAACCTTTAACGCTAGTAACTAAATCCCTTTGTCCCGCTATATATTACATGTCCGAGATTCGATCATCGGTATCTCCATACCTAGTTTGATCTCGTTACCGACATGCACTCTTTTCTCGTTCCCGTGATATAACATTATAGTGATCACATCACTTGCTTGCAAGCTATTTCAATGTGATATCACCGAGAGGGCCCAGAGTATATCTATCCTTCATCGGGATGGACAAATCCCACTCTTGATCCATGAGCCTCAACATAACACCTTCGTAGCACTGAACCCACCTTTATAGTCACCCTGTTATGGTGTGACGTTTGGTGTTATCAAGATACTCTTCCGGTGTTAGCAATTAACATGATCTCATGGTCTAAGGATAAAGATTACTTCGTATGATGTTATAGCAATATAAACATAATGACTTTGATCGTAATGCTATACTTCGGATGAATGTTCATCACATCATTCCACCAATGGTGTGACCTTGTTATTAACAACATCCAATGTCCATGATCAGGAAACCTTGATCATCTTGTTAATCAACAAGCTAGTCTATAAGAGAGGCATAACTAGGAACCCTTTTTGTTTATTAAACACACATGTATTGACGTTTCCGATCAATACAATTCTAGCATGTAAAATAAACATTTATCATAAACATGGAATAAGATAATAACCACTTTATTATTGCCTCTCGGGCATATTCCCTTCAAAACCACACATGGATCCGCCTATGTCATTGCATGTGTGTTCTTCTCATGAACCACAACCAGTGTCATTGCATGTATGTTCTTCTCACAAACCACATATGGATCCACCAGTGTCATTGCATCTGTGTTCTTCTCATGAACCACACATGGATCCACCCAGTGTCATTGCATGTATGTTCTTTTCATGAACCAAACCTAGTGTCATTGCATGTCTATTTTTTTCACAAACCACACTTGGATCCACCAGTGTCATTGCATGTGTGTTCTTTTCACAAACCACACATGGATCCACCTAGTGTGATTGCATGTCTGTTCTTTCACAAACCACACATGGATCCACCAGTGTCATTGCATGTGTGTTCTTCTCATGAACCACAGCTAGTGTCATTGCATGTATGTTCTTCTCACAAACCACATAAGGATCCACATGTGTCATTGGATGTGTGTTCTTCTCGTGAACCACAGATGGATCCACCCAGTATCATTGCATGTCTATTCTTTTCATGAACCACAGCTAGAGTCATTGCATGTATGTGCTTTCCACAAACCACATATGGATCCTTCAGTGTCATTGCATGTCTGTTCTTTTCATGAACCACACCCAGTGTCATTGCATGTCTGTTCCTCTAAACAAACCACACATGGATCCACCTAGTGTGATTGCATGTTTGTTCTTTTCACAAACCACACATGGATCCACCAGTGCCATTGCATATGTGTTTTTGTCATGAACCACAACTAGAGTCATTGCATGTGTGTTCTTCTAAACAAACCACACATGGATGCACCTAGTGTGATTGCATGTCTGTTCTTTCACAAACCACACATGAATCCACTAGTGTCATTGCATGTGTGTTCTTCTCATGAACCACCGCCAGTGTCATTGCATGTATGTTCTTCTCACAAACCACACAAGGATCCACTAGTGTCATTGCATGTGTGTTCTTCTCATGAACCACAGCCAGTGTGATTGCATGCCTGTTCTTTTCACAAACCACACATGGATCCACCTAGTGTGATTGCATGTCCGTTCTTTTCACAAACCACACATGGATCCACCAGTGTCATTGCATGTGTGTTATTTTCATGAACCACAGCTAGAGTGATTGCATGTCTGTTCTTTCCACAAACCACACATTGATCCACCAGTGACATTGCATGTCTGTTCTTTTCATGAACCACACCCAGTGTCATTGCATGTCTGTTCCTCTAAACAAACCACACATGGATACACATAGTGTGATTGCATGTTTGTTCTTTTCACAAACCACACATGGATCCACCAGTGCCATTGCATGTGTGTTCTTCTCATGAACCACAGCCAGTGTCATTGCATGTCTGTTCTTCTCACAAACCACATAAGTATCCACCAGTGTCATTGCATGTCTATTCTTCTCACAAACCACACATGGATCTACCAGTGTCATTGCATGTGTGTTCCTCTAAACAAACCACACATGGATCCACCTAGTATGATTGCATGTCTATTCTTTTCATGAACCACAGCTAGAGTCATTGCATGTCTGTTCTTTCCACAAACCACGCATGGATCCACCTAGTGTGATTGCATGTCTGTTCTTTTCATGAACTACACCCAGTGTCATTGCATGTCTGTTCCTCTAAACAAACCACACATGGATCCACCTAGTGTGATTGCATGTCTGTTCTTTTCACAAACCACACATGGATCCACCAGTGTGATTGCATGTGAGTTATTCTCATGAACCACAGCTAGTGTCAATGCATCTATGTTCTTCTCACAAACCACATAAGGATCCACCAGTGTCATTGCATGTGTGTTCTTCTCGTGAACCACACATGGATCCACTAGTGTCATTACATGTGTGTTCTTCTCATGGATCCACCAAGTGTGATTGCATGTCTGTTCTTTTTATGAACCACACCCAGTGTCATTGCATGTCTGTTCCTCTCAACAAACCACACATGGATCCACCTAGTGTGATTGCATGTCTGTTCTTTTCACAAACCACACATGGATCCACCAGTGTCATTGCATATGTGTTTTTGTCATGAACCACAACTAGAGTCATTGCATGTGTGTTCTTCTAAACAAACCACACATGGATGCACCTAGTGTGATTGCATGTCTGTTCTTTCACAAACCACACATGAACCACATCCAGTGTCATTGCATGTATGTTCTTCTCACAAACCACATAAGGATCCACCTGTGTCATTGGATGTGTGTTATTCTCGTGAACCACACATGGATCCACCCAGTGTCATTGCATGTCTATTCTTTTCATGAACCACAGCCAGAGCCATTGCATGTATGTGCTTTCCACAAACCATATATGGATCCTTCAGTGTCATTGCATGTCGGTTCTTTTCATGAACCACACCCAGTGTCATTGCATGTCTGTTCCTCTAAACAAACCCCACATCGATCCACCTAGTGTGATTGCATGTTTGTGCTTTTCACAAACCACACATGGATCCACCAGTGCCATTGCATGTGTGTTCTTTTCATGAACCACAACTAGAGTCATTGCATGTGTGTTCTTCTAAACAAACCACACATGGATCCACCTAGTGTGATTGCATGTCTGTTCTTTCACAAACCACACATGAATCCACCAGTGTCATTGCATGTGTGTTCTTCTCATGAACCACAACCAGTGTCATTGCATGTATGTTCTTCTCACAAACCACACAAGGATCCACTAGTGTCATTGCATGTGTGTTCTTCTCATGAACCACAGCCAGTGTGATTGCATGCCTGCAACACACATGGATCCACCTAGTGTGATTGCATGTCCGTTCTTTTCACAAACCACACATGGATCCACCAGTGTCATTGCATGTGTGTTCTTTTCATGAACCACACATGGATACACCAATGTCATTGCATGTGTGTTCTTTTCATGAACCACAGCTAGAGTCATTGCATGTCTGTTCTTTCCACAAACCACACATTGATCCACCAGTGTCATTGCATGTCTGTTCTTTTCATGAACCACACCCAGTGTCATTGCATGTCTGTTCCTCTAAACAAACCACACATGGATCCACCTAGTGTGGTTGCATGTCTGTTCTTTTCACAAACCACACATGGATCCAATAGTGCCATTGCATGTGTGTTCTTCTCATGAACCACAGCCAGTGTCATTGCATGTCTGTTCTTCTCACAAACCACATAAGTATCCACCAGTGTCATTGCATGTCTATTCTTCTCACAAACCACACATGGATCTACCAGTGTCATTGCATGTGTGTTCCTCTAAACAAACCACACATGGATCCACCTAGTATGATTGCATGTCTGTTCTTTTCATGAACCACAGCTAGAGTCATTGCATGTCTGTTCTTTCCACAAACCACACATGGATCCACCTAGTGTGATTGCATGTCTGTTCTTTTCATGAACTACACCCAGTGTCATTACATCTCTGTTCCTCTAAACAAACCACACATAGATCCACCTAGTCTGATTGCATGTCTGTTCTTTTCACAAACCACACATGGATCCACCAGTGTGATTGCATGTGAGTTCTTCTCATGAATCACAGCTAGTGTCAATGCATCTATCTTCTTCTCACAAACCACATAAGGATCCCCCAGTGTCATTGCATGTGTGTTCTTCTCGTGAACCACACATGGATCCACTAGTGTCATTGCATGTGTGTTCTTCTCATGGATCCACCAAGTGTGATTGCATGTCTGTTCTTTTTATGAACCACGCCTAGTGTCATTGCATGTCTGTTCCTCTAAACAAACCACACATGGATCCACCTAGTGTGATTGCATGTCTGTTCTTTTCACAAACCACACATGGATCCACCAGTGTCATTGCATGTGTGTTCTTCTCATGAACCACAGCCAGTGTCAATGCATGTATGTTCTTCTCACAAACCACATAAGGATCCACCTGTGTCATTGGATGTGTGTTATTCTCGTGAACCACACATGGATCCACCCAGTGTCATTGCATGTCTATTCTTTTCATGAACCACAGCTAGAGGCATTGCATGTATGTGCTTTCCACAAACCACATATGGATCCTTCAGTGTCATTGCATGTCGGTTCTTTTCATGAACCACACCCGGTGTCATTGCATGTCTGTTCCTCTAAACAAACCACACATCGATCCACCTAGTGTGATTGCATGTTTGTTCTTTTCACAAACCACACATGGATCCACCAGTGCCATTGCATGTGTGTTCTTTTCATGAACCACAACTAGAGTCACTGCATGTGTGTTCTTCTAAACAAACCACACATGGATCCACCTAGTGTGATTGCATGTCTGTTCTTTCACAAACCACACATGAATCCACCAGTGTCATTGCATGTGTGTTCTTCTCATGAACCACAACCAGTGTCATTGCATGTATGTTCTTCTCAAACCACACAAGGATCCACTAGTGTCATTGCATGTGTGTTCTTCTCATGAACCACAGCCAGTGTGATTGCATGCCTGTTCTTTTCACAAACCACACATGGATCCACCTAGTGTGATTGCATGTCTGTTCTTTCCACAAACCACACATGGATCCACCAGTGTCATTGCATGTGTGTTCTTTTCATGAACCACACATGGATACACCAATGTCATTGCATGTGTGTTCTTTTCATGAACCACAGCAAGAGTCATTGCATGTCTGTTCTTTCCACAAACCACACATTGATCCACCAGTGTCATTGCATGTCTATTATTTTCATGAACCACACCCAGTGTCATTGCATGTCTGTTCCTCTAAACAAACCACACATGGATCCACATAGTGTGATTGCAAGTTTGTTCTTTTCACAAACCACACATGGATCCACCAGTGCCATTGCATGTGTGTTGTTCTCATGAACCACAGCCAGTGTCATTGCATGTCTGTTCTTCTCACAAACCACATAAGTGTCCACCAGTGTCATTGCATGTCTATTCTTCTCACAACCCACACATGGATCTACCAGTGTCATTGCATGTGTGTTCCTCTAAACAAACCACACATGGATCCACCTAGTATGATTGCATGTCTGTTCTTTTCATGAACCACAACTAGAGTCATTGCATGTCTGTTCTTTCCACAAACCACACATGGATCCACCTAGTGTGATTGCATGTCTGTTCTTTTCAACAACCATAGCTAGAGTCATTGCATGTCTGTTCTTTCCACAAACCACACATGGATCCACCTAGTGTGATTGCATGTCTGTTCTTTTCATGAACTACACCCAGTGTCATTGCATGTCTGTTCCTCTAAACAAACCACACATGGATCCACCTAGTATGATTCCATGTCTGTCCTTTTCACAAACCACACATGGATCCACCAGTGACATTGCATGTGTGTTCTTCTCATGAACCACAGCTAGTGTCATTGCATGTATGTTATTCTCACAAACCACATAAGGATCCACATGTGTCATTGGATGTGTGTTCTTCTCGTGAACCACACATGGATCCACCCAGTATCATTGCATGTCTATTCTTTTCATGAACCACAGCTAGAGTCATTGCATTTATGTGCATTCCACAAACCACATATGGATCCTTCAGTGTCATTTCATGCCTGTTCTTTTCATGAACCACACCTAGTGTCATTGCATGTCTATTCCTCTAAACAAACCACACATGGATCCACCTAGTGTGATTGCATGTTTGTTCTTTTCACAAACCACACATGGATCCACCAGTGCCATTGCATGTGTGTTCTTTTCATGAACCACAACTAGAGTCATTGCATGTGTGTTCTTCTAAACAAACCACACATGGATCCACCTAGTGTGATTGCATGTCTGTTCTTTCACAAACCACACATGTATCCACCAGTGTCATTGCATGTGTGTTCTTCTCATGAACCACAGCCAGTGTCATTGCATGTATGTTCTTCTCACAAACCACACAAGGATCCACTAGTGTCATTGCATGTGTGTTCTTCTCATGAACCACAGCCAGTGTGATTGCATGCCTGTTCTTTTCACAAACCACACATGGATCCACCTAGTGTGATTGCATGTCCGTTCTTTTCACAAACCACACATGGATCCACCAGTGTCATTGCATGTGTGTTCTTTTCATGAACCACACATGGATACACCAATGTCATTGCATGTGTGTTCTTTTCATGAACCACAGCTAGAGTCATTGCATGTCTGTTCTTTCCACAAACCACACATTGATCCACCAGTGTCATTGCATGTCTGTTCTTTTCATGAACCACACCCAGTGTCATTGCATGTCTGTTCCTCTAAACAAACCACACATGGATCCACCTCGTGTGGTTGCATGTCTGTTCTTTTCACAAACCACACATGGATCCAATAGTGCCATTGCATGTGTGTTCTTCTCATGAACCACAGCCAGTGTCATTGCATGTCTGTTCTTCTCACAAACCACATAAGTATCCAAAAGTGTCATTGCATGTCTATTCTTCTCACAAACCACACATGGATCTACCAGTGTCATTGCATGTGTGTTCCTCTAAACAAACCACACATGGATCCACCTAGTATGATTGCATGTCTGTTGTTTTCATGAACCACAGCTAGAGTCATTGCATGTCTGTTCTTTCCACAAACCACACATGGATCCACCTAGTGTGATTGCATGTCTGTTCTTTTCATGAACTACACCCAGTGTCATTACATCTCTGTTCCTCTAAACAAACCACACATGGATCCACCTAGTGTGATTGCATGTCTGTTCTTTTCACAAACAACACATGGATCCACCAGTGTGATTGCATGTGAGTTCTTCTCATGAACCACAGCCAGTGTCAATGCATCTATGTTCTTGTCACAAACCACATAAGGATCCACTAGTGTCATTGCATGTGTGTTCTTCTCGTGAAGCACACATGGATCCACTAGTGTCATTGCATGTGTGTTCTTCTCATGGATCCACCAAGTGTGATTGCATGTCTGTTCTTTTTATGAACCACACCCAGTGTCATTGCATGTATGTTCCTCTAAACAAACCACACATGGATCCACCGAGTGTGATTGCATGTCTGTTCTTTTCACAAACCACACATGGATCCACCAGTGTCATTGCATGTGTGTTCTTCTCATGAACCACAACTAGTGTCATTTCATCTATGTTCTTCTCACAAACCACATAAGGATCCACCTGTGTCATTGGATGTGTGTTATTCTCGTGAACCACACATGGATCCACCCAGTGTCATTGCATGTCTATTCTTTTCATGAACCACAGCCAGAGCCATTGCATGTATGTGCTTTCCACAAACCACATATGGATCCTTCAGTGTCATTGCATGTCTGTTCTTTTCATGAACCACACCCAGTGTCATTGCATGTCTGTTCCTCTAAACAAACCACACATGGATCCACCTAGTGTGATTGCATGTTTGTTCTTTTCACAAACCACACATGGATCCACCAGTGCCATTGCATGTGTGTTCTTTTCATGAACCACAACTAGAGTCATTGCATGTGTGTTCTTCTAAACAAACCACACATGGATCCACCTAGTGTGATTGCATGTCTGTTCTTTCACAAACCATACATGAATCCACCAGTGTCATTGCATGTGTGTTCTTCTCATGAACCACAGCTAGTGTCATTGCATGTATGTTCTTCTCACAAACCACACAAGGATCCATGAGTGTCATTGCATGTGTGTTCTTCTCATGAACCACAGCCAGTGTGATTGCATGCCTGTTCTTTTCACAAACCACACATGGATCCACCTAGTGTGATTGCATGTCCGTTCTTTTCACAAACCACACATGGTTCCACCTAGTGTGATTGCATGTCTCTTCTTTTCATGAACCACACCCAGTGTCATTGCATGTCTGTTCCTCTAAAGAAACCACACATGGATCCACCTAGTGTGATTGCATGTCTGTTCTTTTCACAAACCACACATGGATCCACCTAGTGTGATTGCATGTCCCATCTTTTCACAAACCACACATGGATCCACCAGTGTCATTGCATGTGTGTTCTTTTCATGAACCACACATGGATACACCAATGTCATTGCATGTGTGTTCTTTTCATGAACCACAGCTAGAGTCATTGCATGTCTGTTCTTTCCACAAACCACACATTGATCCACCAGTGTCATTGCATGTCTGCTCTTTTCATGAACCACACCCAGTGTCATTGCATGTCTGTTCCTCTAAACAAACCACACATGGATCCACATAGTGTGATTGCATGTTTGTTCTTTTCACAAACCACACATGGATCCACTAGTGCCATTGCATGTGTGTTCTTCTCATGAACCACAGCCAGTGTCATTGCATGTCTGTTCTTCTCACAAACCACATAAGTATCCACCAGTGTCATTGCATGTCTATTCTTCTCACAAACCACACATGGATCTACCAGTGTCATTGCATGTGTGTTCCTCTAAACAAACCACACATGGATCCACCTAGTATGATTGCATGTCTGTTCTTTTCATGAACCACAGCTAGAGTCATTGCATGTCTGTTCTTTCCACAAACCACACATGGATCTACCTAGTGTGATTGCATGTCTGTTCCTTTCATGAACTACACCCAGTGTCATTGCATGTCTGTTCCTCTAAACAAACCACACATGGATCCACCTAGTGTGATTGCATGTCTGTTCTTTTCACAAACCACACATGGATCCACCAGTGTCATTGCATGTGTGTTCTTCTCATGAACCACAGCCAGTGTCATTGCATGTATGTTCTTCTCACAAATCACATAAGGATCCACCTGTGTCATTGGATGTGTGTTCTTCTCGTGAACCACACATGGATCCACCCAGTGTCATTGCATGTCTATTCTTTTCATGAACCACAGCCAGAGCCATTGCATGTATGTGCTTTCCACAAACCACATATGGATCCTTCAGTGTCATTGCATGTCTGTTCTTTTCATGAACCACACCCAGTGTCATTGCATGTCTGTTCCTCTAAACAAACCACAAATGGATCCACCTAGTGTGATTGCATGTTTGTTCTTTTCACAAACCACACATGGATCCACCAGTGCCATTGCATGTGTGTTCTTTTCATGAACCACAACTAGAGTCATTGCATGTGTGTTCTTCTAAACAAACCACACATGGATCCACCTAGTGTGATTGCATGTCTGTTCTTTCACAAACCACACATGAATCCACCAGTGTCATTGCATGTGTGATCTTCTCATGAACCACAGCCAGTGTCATTGCATGTATGTTCTTCTCACAAACCACACAAGGATCCACTAGTGTCATTGCATGTGTGTTCTTCTCATCAACCACAGCCAGTGTGATTGCATGCCTGTTCTTTTCACAAACCACACATGGATCCACCTAGTGTGATTGCATGTCTGTTCTTTTCACAAACCACACATGGATCCACCAGTGTCATTGCATGTGTGTTCTTTTCATGAACCACACTTGGATACACCAATGTCATTGCATGTGTGTTCTTTTCATGAACCACAGCTAGAGTCATTGCATGTCTGTTCTTTCCACAAACCACACATTGATCCACCAGTGTCATTGCATGTCTGCTCTTTTCATGAACCACACCTAGTGTCATTGCATGTCTGTTCCTCTAAACAAACCACACATGGATCCACATAGTGTGATTGCATATTTGTTCTTTTCACAAACCACACATGGATCCACCAGTCCCATTGCATGTGTGTTCTTCTCATGAACCACAGCCAGTGTCATTGCATGTCTGTTCTTCTCACAAACCACATAAGTATCCACCAGTGTCATTGCATGTCTATTCTTCTCACAAACCACACATGGATCTACCAGTGTCATTGCATGTGTGTTCCTCTAAATAAACCACACATGGATCCACCTAGTATGATTGCATGTTTGTTCTTTTCATGAACCACAACTAGAGTCATTGCATGTCTGTTCTTTCCACAAACCACACATGGATCCACCTCGTGTGATTGCATGTCTGTTCTTTTCAAGAACTACACCCAGTGTCATTGCATCTCTGTTCCTCTAAACAAACCACACATGGATCCACCTTGTGTGATTACATGTCTGTTCTTATCACAAACCACGCATGGATCCACCAGTGTGATTGCATGTGAGTTCTTCTCATGAACCAGAGCTAGTGTCAATGCATCTATGTTCTTCTCACAAACCACATAAGGATCCACCAGTGTCATTGCAAGTGTGTTCTTCTCGTGAACCACACATGGATCCACTAGTGTCATTGCATGTGTGTTCTTCTCATGGATCCACCAAGTGTGATTGCATGTCTGTTCTTTTTATGAACCACACCCGTTGTCATTGCATGTCTGTTCCTTTAAACAAACCACACATGGATCCACCTAGTGTGATTGCATGTCTGTTCTTTTCACAAACCACACATGGATCCACCAGTGTCATTGCATGTGTGTTCTTCTCATGAACCACAGCCAGTGTCATTGCATGTATGTTCTTCTCACAAACCACATAAGGATCCACATGTGTCATTGGATGTGTGTTCTTCTCGTGAACCACAAATGGATCCACCCAGTGTAATTGCATGTCTATTCTTTTCATGAACCACAGCCAGAGCCATTGCATGTATGTGCTTTGCACAAACCACATATGGATCCTTCAGTGTCATTGCATGTCTGTTCTTTTCATGAACCACACCCAGTGTCATTGCATGTCTGTTCTTCTAAACAAACCACACATGGATCCACCTAGTGTGATTGCATGTTTGTTGTTTTCACAAATCACACATGGATCCACCAGTGCCATTGCATGTGTGTTCTTTTCATGAACCACAACTAGAGTCATTGCATGTGTGTTCTTCTAAACAAACCACACATGGATCCACCTAGTGTGATTGCATGTTTGTTCTTTCACAAACCACACATGGATCCACCAGTGTCAGTGCATGTGTGTTCTTCTCATGAACCACAGCCAGTGTCATTGCATGTATGTTCTTCTCACAAACCACACAAGGATCCACCAGTGTCATTGCATGTGTGTTCTTCTCATGAACCACAGCCAGTGTGATTGCATGCCTGTTCTTTTCACAAACCACACATGGATCCACCTAGTGTGATTGAATGTCCGTTCTTTTCACAAACCACACATGGATCCACCAATGTCATTGCATGTGTGTTCTTTTCATGAACCACAGCTAGAGTCATTGCATGTCTGTTCTTTCCACAAACCACACATTGATCCACCAGTGTCATTGCATGTCTGTTCTTTTCATGAACCACACCCAGTGTCATTGCATGTCTGTTCCTCTAAACAAACCACACATGGATCCACATAGTGTGATTGCATGTTTGTTCTTTTCACAAACCACACATGGATCCACCAGTGCCATTTCATGTGTGTTCTTCTCATGAACCACAGCCAGTGTCATTGCATGTCTGTTCGTCTCACAAACCACACATGGATCTACCAGTGTCATTGCATGTGTGTTCCTCTAAACAAACCACACATGGATCCACCTAGTATGATTGCATGTCTGTTCTTTTCATGAACCACAGCTAGAGTCATTGCATGTCTGTTCTTTCCACAAACCACACATGGATCCACCTAGTGTGATTGCATGTCTGTTCTTTTCATGAACTACACCCAGTGTCATTGCATGTCTGTTCCTCTAAACAAACCACACATGGATCCACCTAGTGTGATTGCATGTCTGTTCTTTTCACAAACCAAACATGGATCCACCAGTGTGATTGCATGTGAGTTCTTCTCATGAACCACAGCTAGTGTCAATGCATCTATGTTCTTGTCACAAACCACATAAGGATCCACCAGTGTCATTGCATGTGTGTTCTTCTCGTGAACCACACATGGATCCACTAGTGTCATTGCATGTGTGTTCTTCTCATGGATCCACCAAGTGTGATTGCATGTCTGTTCTTTTTATGAACCACACCTAGTGTCATTGCATGTCTGTTCCTCTAAATAAACCACACATGGATCCACCTAGTGTGATTGCATGTCTGTTCTTTTCACAAACCACACATGGATCCACCAGTGTCATTGCATGTGTGTTCTTCTCATGAACCACAGCCAGTGTCATTGCATGTATGTTCTTCTCACAAACCACATAAGGATCCACCTGTGTCATTGGATGTGTGTTCTTCTCGTGAACCACACATGGATCCACCTAGTGTCATTGCATGTCTATTCTTTTCATGAACCTAGCCAGAGTCATTGCATGTATGTGCTTTCCACAAAACACATATGGATCCTTCAGTGTCATTGCATGTCTGTTCTTTTCATGAACCACACCCAGTGTCATTGCATGTCTGTTCCTCTAAACAAACCACACATGGATCCACCTAGTGTGATTGCATGTTTGTTCTTTTCACAAACCACACATGGATCCACCAGTGCCATTGCATGTGTGTTCTTTTCATGAACCACAACTAGAGTCATTGCATGTGTGTTCTTCTAAACAAACCACACATGGATCCACCTAGTGTGATTGCATGTCTGTTCTTTCACAAACCACACATGTATCCACCAGTGTCATTGCATGTGTGTTCTTCTCATGAACCACAGCCAGTGTCATTGCATGTATGTTCTTCTCACAAACCACACAAGGATCCACTAGTGTCATTGCATGTGTGTTCTTCTCATGAACCACAGCCAGTGTGATTGCATGCCTGTTCTTTTCACAAACCACACATGGATCCACCTAGTGTGATTGCATGTCCGTTCTTTTCACAAACCACACATGGATCCACCAGTGTCATTGCATGTGTGTTCTTTTCATGAACCACACATGGATACACCAATGTCATTGCATGTGTGTTCTTTTCATGAACCACAGCTAGAGTCATTGCATGTCTGTTCTTTCCACAAACCACACATTGATCCACCAGTGTCATTGCATGTCTGTTCTTTTCATGAACCACACCCAGTGTCATTGCATGTCTGTTCCTCTAAACAAACCACACATGGATCCACCTCGTGTGGTTGCATGTCTGTTCTTTTCACAAACCACACATGGATCCAATAGTGCCATTGCATGTGTGTTCTTCTCATGAACCACAGCCAGTGTCATTGCATGTCTGTTCTTCTCACAAACCACATAAGTATCCACCAGTGTCATTGCATGTCTATTCTTCTCACAAACCACACATGGATCTACCAGTGTCATTGCATGTGTGTTCCTCTAAACAAACCACACATGGATCCACCTAGTATGATTGCATGTCTGTTGTTTTCATGAACCACAGCTAGAGTCATTGCATGTCTGTTCTTTCCACAAACCACACATGGATCCACCTAGTGTGATTGCATGTCTGTTCTTTTCATGAACTACACCCAGTGTCATTACATCTCTGTTCCTCTAAACAAACCACACATGGATCCACCTAGTGTGATTGCATGTCTGTTCTTTTCACAAACAACACATGGATCCACCAGTGTGATTGCATGTGAGTTCTTCTCATGAACCACAGCCAGTGTCAATGCATCTATGTTCTTGTCACAAACCACATAAGGATCCACTAGTGTCATTGCATGTGTGTTCTTCTCGTGAAGCACACATGGATCCACTAGTGTCATTGCATGTGTGTTCTTCTCATGGATCCACCAAGTGTGATTGCATGTCTGTTCTTTTTATGAACCACACCCAGTGTCATTGCATGTATGTTCCTATAAACAAACCACACATGGATCCACCGAGTGTGATTGCATGTCTGTTCTTTTCACAAACCACACATGGATCCACCAGTGTCATTGCATGTGTGTTCTTCTCATGAACCACAACTAGTGTCATTTCATGTATGTTCTTCTCACAAACCACATAAGGATCCACCTGTGTCATTGGATGTGAGTTATTCTCGTGAACCACACATGGATCCACCCAGTGTCATTGCATGTCTATTCTTTTCATGAACCACAGCCAGAGCCATTGCATGTATGTGCTTTCCACAAACCACATATGGATCCTTCAGTGTCATTGCATGTCTGTTCTTTTCATGAACCACACCCAGTGTCATTGCATGTCTGTTCCTCTAAACAAACCACACATGGATCCACCTAGTGTGATTGCATGTTTGTTCTTTTCACAAACCACACATGGATCCACCAGTGCCATTGCATGTGTGTTCTTTTCATGAACCACAACTAGAGTCATTGCATGTGTGTTCTTCTAAACAAACCACACATGGATCCACCTAGTGTGATTGCATGTCTGTTCTTTCACAAACCATACATGAATCCACCAGTGTCATTGCATGTGTGTTCTTCTCATGAACCACAGCTAGTGTCATTGCATGTATGTTCTTCTCACAAACCACACAAGGATCCACGAGTGTCATTGCATGTGTGTTCTTCTCATGAACCACAGCCAGTGTGATTGCATGCCTGTTCTTTTGACAAACCACACATGGATCCACCTAGTGTGATTGCATGTCCGTTCTTTTCACAAACCACACATGGTTCCACCTAGTGTGATTGCATGTCTCTTCTTTTCATGAACCACACCCAGTGTCATTGCATGTCTGTTCCTCTAAAGAAACCACACATGGATCCACCTAGTGTGATTGCATGTCTGTTCTTTTCACAAACCACACATGGATCCACCTAGTGTGATTGCATGTCCCATCTTTTCACAACCACACATGGATCCACCAGTGTCATTGCATGTGTGTTCTTTTCATGAACCACACATGGATACACCAATGTCATTGCATGTGTGTTCTTTTCATGAACCACAGCTAGAGTCATTGCATGTCTGTTCTTTCCACAAACCACACATTGATCCACCAGTGTCATTGCATGTCTGTTCTTTTCATGAACCACACCCAGTGTCATTGCATGTCTGTTCCTCTAAACAAACCACACATGGATCCACATAGTGTGATTGCATGTTTGTTCTTTTCACAAACCACACATGGATCCACTAGTGCCATTGCATGTGTGTTCTTCTCATGAACCACAGCCAGTGTCATTGCATGTCTGTTCTTCTCACAAACCACATAAGTATCCACCAGTGTCATTGCATGTCTATTCTTCTCACAAACCACACATGGATCTACCAGTGTCATTGCATGTGTGTTCCTCTAAACAAACCACACATGGATCCACCTAGTATGATTGCATGTCTGTTCTTTTCATGAACCACAGCTAGAGTCATTGCATGTCTGTTCTTTCCACAAACCACACATGGATCTACCTAGTGTGATTGCATGTCTGTTCCTTTCATGAACTACACCCAGTGTCATTGCATGTCTGTTCCTCTAAACAAACCACACATGGATCCACCTAGTGTGATTGCATGTCTGTTCTTTTCACAAACCACACATGGATCCACCAGTGTGATTGCATGTGAGTTCTTCTCATGAACCACAGCTAGTGTCAATGCATCTATGTTCTTCTCACAAACCACATAAGGATCCACCAGTGTCATTGCATGTGTGTTCTTCTCGTGAACCACACATGGATCCACTAGTGTCATTGCATGTGTGTTCTTCTCATGGATCCACCAAGTGTGATTGCATGTCTGTTCTTTTTATGAACCACACCCAGTGTCATTGCATGTCTGTTCCTCTAAACAAACCACACATGGATCCACCTAGTGTGATTGCATGTCTGTTCTTTTCACAAACCACACATGGATCCACCAGTGTCATCGCATGTGTGTTCTTCTCATGAACCACAGCCAGTGTCATTGCATGTATGTTCTTCTCACAAATCACATAAGGATCCACCTGTGTCATTGGATGTGTGTTCTTCTCGTGAACCACACATGGATCCACCCAGTGTCATTGCATGTCTATTCTTTTCATGAACCACAGCCAGAGCCATTGCATGTATGTGCTTTCCACAAACCACATATGGATCCTTCAGTGTCATTGCATGTCTGTTCTTTTCATGAACCACACCCAGTGTCATTGCATGTCTGTTCCTCTAAACAAACCACAAATGGATCCACCTAGTGTGATTGCATGTTTGTTCTTTTCACAAACCACACATGGATCCACCAGTGCCATTGCATGTGTGTTCTTTTCATGAACCACAACTAGAGTCATTGCATGTGTGTTCTTCTAAACAAACCACACATGGATCCACCTAGTGTGATTGCATGTCTGTTCTTTCACAAACCACACATGAATCCACCAGTGTCATTGCATGTGTGATCTTCTCATGAACCACAGCCAGTGTCATTGCATGTATGTTCTTCTCACAAACCACACAAGGATCCACTAGTGTCATTGCATGTGTGTTATTCTCATCAACCACAGCCAGTGTGATTGCATGCCTGTTCTTTTCACAAACCACACATGGATCCACCTAGTGTGATTGCATGTCCGTTCTTTTCACAAACCACACATGGATCCACCAGTGTCATTGCATGTGTGTTCTTTTCATGAACCACACTTGGATACACCAATGTCATTGCATGTGTGTTCTTTTCATGAACCACAGCTAGAGTCATTGCATGTCTGTTCTTTCCACAAACCACACATTGATCCACCAGTGTCATTGCATGTCTGCTCTTTTCATGAACCACACCTAGTGTCATTGCATGTCTGTTCCTCTAAACAAACCACACATGGATCCACATAGTGTGATTGCATATTTGTTCTTTTCACAAACCACACATGGATCCACCAGTCCCATTGCATGTGTGTTCTTCTCATGAACCACAGCCAGTGTCATTGCATGTCTGTTCTTCTCACAAACCACATAAGTATCCACCAGTGTCATTGCATGTCTATTCTTCTCACAAACCACACATGGATCTACCAGTGTCATTGCATGTGTGTTCCTCTAAACAAACCACACATGGATCCACCTAGTATGATTGCATGTCTGTTCTTTTCATGAACCACAACTAGAGTCATTGCATGTCTGTTCTTTCCACAAACCACACATGGATCCACCCCGTGTGATTGCATGTCTGTTCTTTTCAAGAACTACACCCAGTGTCATTGCATCTCTGTTCCTCT
The DNA here is from genome assembly GCA_916181665.1 of Avena sativa. Taxonomy (NCBI): domain Eukaryota; kingdom Viridiplantae; phylum Streptophyta; class Magnoliopsida; order Poales; family Poaceae; genus Avena; species Avena sativa. Next base: position 429,270,008 of record OV702290.1, read on the forward strand.
AAACAAACCACACATGGATCCACCTTGTGTGATTGCATGTCTGTTCTTATCACAAACCACGCATGGATCCACCAGTGTGATTGCATGTGAGTTCTTCTCATGAACCAGAGCTAGTGTCAATGCATCTATGTTCTTCTCACAAACCACATAAGGGTCCACCAGTGTCATTGCAAGTGTGTTCTTCTCGTGAACCACACATGGATCCACTAGTGTCATTGCATGTGTGTTCTTCTCATGGATCCACCAAGTGTGATTGCATGTCTGTTCTTTTTATGAACCACACCCGTTGTCATTGCATGTCTGTTCCTTTAAACAAACCACACATGGATCCACCTAGTGTGATTGCATGTCTGTTCTTTTCACAAACCACACATGGATCCACCAGTGTCATTGCATGTGTGTTCTTCTCATGAACCACAGCCAGTGTCATTGCATGTATGTTCTTCTCACAAACCACATAAGGATCCACCTGTGTCATTGGATGTGTGTTCTTCTCGTGAACCACAAATGGATCCACCCAGTGTAATTGCATGTCTATTCTTTTCATGAACCACAGCCAGAGCCATTGCATGTATGTGCTTTGCACAAACCACATATGGATCCTTCAGTGTCATTGCATGTCTGTTCTTTTCATGAACCACACCCAGTGTCATTGCATGTCTGTTCTTCTAAACAAACCACACATGGATCCACCTAGTGTGATTGCATGTTTGTTGTTTTCACAAATCACACATGGATCCACCAGTGCCATTGCATGTGTGTTCTTTTCATGAACCACAACTAGAGTCATTGCATGTGTGTTCTTCTAAACAAACCACACATGGATCCACCTAGTGTGATTGCATGTTTGTTCTTTCACAAACCACACATGGATCCACCAGTGTCAGTGCATGTGTGTTCTTCTCATGAACCACAGCCAGTGTCATTGCATGTATGTTCTTCTCACAAACCACACAAGGATCCACCAGTGTCATTGCATGTGTGTTCTTCTCATGAACCACAGCCAGTGTGATTGCATGCCTGTTCTTTTCACAAACCACACATGGATCCACCTAGTGTGATTGCATGTCCGTTCTTTTCACAAACCACACATGGATCCACCAATGTCATTGCATGTGTGTTCTTTTCATGAACCACAGCTAGAGTCATTGCATGTCTGTTCTTTCCACAAACCACACATTGATCCACCAGTGTCATTGCATGTCTGTTCTTTTCATGAACCACACCCAGTGTCATTGCATGTCTGTTCCTCTAAACAAACCACACATGGATCCACATAGTGTGATTGCATGTTTGTTCTTTTCACAAACCACACATGGATCCACCAGTGCCATTGCATGTGTGTTCTTCTCATGAACCACAGCCAGTGTCATTGCATGTCTGTTCGTCTCACAAACCACACATGGATCTACCAGTGTCATTGCATGTGTGTTCCTCTAAACAAACCACACATGGATCCACCTAGTATGATTGCATGTCTGTTCTTTTCATGAACCACAGCTAGAGTCATTGCATGTCTGTTCTTTCCACAAACCACACATGGATCCACCTAGTGTGATTGCATGTCTGTTCTTTTCATGAACTACACCCAGTGTCATTGCATGTCTGTTCCTCTAAACAAACCACACATGGATCCACCTAGTGTGATTGCATGTCTGTTCTTTTCACAAACCAAACATGGATCCACCAGTGTGATTGCATGTGAGTTCTTCTCATGAACCACAGCTAGTGTCAATGCATCTATGTTCTTGTCACAAACCACATAAGGATCCACCAGTGTCATTGCATGTGTGTTCTTCTCGTGAACCACACATGGATCCACTAGTGTCATTGCATGTGTGTTCTTCTCATGGATCCACCAAGTGTGATTGCATGTCTGTTCTTTTTATGAACCACACCTAGTGTCATTGCATGTCTGTTCCTCTAAATAAACCACACATGGATCCACCTAGTGTGATTGCATGTCTGTTCTTTTCACAAACCACACATGGATCCACCGTTGTCATTGCATGTGTGTTCTTCTCATGAACCACAGCCAGTGTCATTGCATGTATGTTCTTCTCACAAACCACATAAGGATCCACCTGTGTCATTGGATGTGTGTTCTTCTCGTGAACCACACATGGATCCACCTAGTGTCATTGCATGTCTATTCTTTTCATGAACCTAGCCAGAGTCATTGCATGTATGTGCTTTCCACAAAACACATATGGATCCTTTAGTGTCATTGCATGTCTGTTCTTTTCATGAACCACACCCAGTGTCATTGCATGTCTGTTCCTCTAAACAAACCACACATGGATCCACCTAGTGTGATTGCATGTTTGTTCTTTTCACAAACCACACATGGATCCACCAGTGCCATTGCATGTGTGTTCTTTTCATGAACCACAACTAGAGTCATTGCATGTGTGTTCTTCTAAACAAACCACACATGGATCCACCTAGTGTGATTGCATGTCTGTTCTTTCACAAACCACACATGGATCCACCAGTGTCATTGCATGTGTGTTCTTCTCATGAACCACAGCCAGTGTCATTGCATGTATGTTCTTCTCACAAACCACACAAGGATCCACCAGTGTCATTGCATGTGTGTTCTTCTCATGAACCACAGCCAGTGTGATTGCATGTATGTTCTTTTCACAAACCACACATGGATCCACCTAGTGTGATTGCATGTCCGTTCTTTCCACAAACCACACATTGATCCACCAGTGTCATTGCATGTCTGTTCTTTTCATGAACCACACCCAGTGTCATTGCATGTCTGTTCCTCTAAACAAACCACAGATGGATACCCCTAGTGTGATTGCATGTTTGTTCTTTTCACAAACCACACATGGATCAACTAGTGTCATTGCATGTGTATTCTTCTCATGAACCACAGCCAGTGTCATTGCATGTATGTTCTTCTCACAAACCACATATGGATCCACCAGTATCATTGCATGTGTGTTCTTCTCATGAACCACACATGGATCCACCCAGTGTCATGGCATGTCTGTTCTTTTCATGAACCACACCTAGTGTCATTGCATGTCTATTCTTTTCACAAACCACACTTGGATCCACCAGTGTCATTGCTTGTGTGTTCTTTTCATGAACCACAACTAGAGTCATTGCATGTTTGTTCTTCTCACAAACCACACATGGATCCACCAGTGTCATTGGATGTGTGTTCTTCTCATGAACCACACATGGATCCACCTAGTGTGATTGCATGTCTGTTCTTTTCAAGAACCATAGCTAGAGTCATTGCATGTATGTTCCTTCCACAAACCACATATGGATCCACCAGTGTCATTGCATGTCTGTTCTTTTCATGAACCACACCAAGTGTCATTGCATGTATGTTCCTCTAAACAAACCGCACATGGATCCACCTAGTGTGATTGCATGTCTATTCTTTTCACAAACCACACATGGATCCACCGGTGTCATTGCATGTGTGTTCTTCTCATGAACCACAGCTAGTGTCATTGCATGTGTGTTGTTCTCGCAATCCACATAAGGATCCACTAGTGTCATTGCATGTGTGTTCTTCTCATGAACCACATATGGATCCACCTAGTGTCATTGCATGTTTGTTCTTTTCATGAACCACGGCTGGAGTCATTGCATGTCTGTTCCTTCCACTAACCACACATGGATCCACCAGTGTCATTGCATGTGTGTTCTTCTCATGAACCACATAAGTATCCACCAGTGTCATTGCATGTCAGTTCTTCTCAAAAACCACACAAGGATCCACCAGTGTCATTGCATGTGTGTTCCTCTAAACCACACATATGGATCCACCTAGTGTGATTGCATGTTTGTTCTTTTCATGAACCAGATCCAGAGTCATTGCATGTATGTTCTTTCCACGAACCACACATGGATCCACCTAGTGTGATTGCATGTCTGTTCTTTTCATGAACCACACCTAGTGTCATTGCATGTCTGTTCCTCTAAACAAACCACACATGAATCCACCTAGTGTGATTGCATGTCTGTTCTTTTAACAAAACACACATGGATCCACAAGTGTCATTGCATGTGTGTTCTTCTCATGAACCACAGCTAGTGTCATTGCATGTATGTTCTTCTCACAAACCACATAAGGATACACCAGTGTCATTGCTCGTGTGTTCTTCTCATGAACCACATAAGTATCCGCCAGTGTCATTGCATGTCAGTTCTTCTCGAAAACCATACAAAGATCCACTAGTGTCATTGCATGTGTGCTCTTCTAAACAAACCACACATGGATCCACCTAGTGTGATTGCATGTCTGTTCTTTTCATGAACCACAACTAGAGTCATTGCATGTGTGTTCTTATAAACCACACATGGATCTACCAGTGTCATTGCATGTGTGTTCCTCTAAACAAACCACACATGGATCCACCTAGTATGATTGCATGTCTGTTCTTTTCATGAACCACAGCTAGAGTCATTGCATGTATGTTCTTACCACAAACCACACATGGATCCACCAAGTGTGATTGCATGTCTGTTCTTTTCATGAACCACACCCAGTGTCATTGCATATCTGTTCCTCTAAACAAACCACACATGGATCCACCAGTGTCAGTGCATGTGTGTTCTTCTCATGAAGCACAGCTAGTGTCATTGCATGTATGTTATTCTCACAAACCACACAAGGATCCACCAGTGTCATTGCATGTGTGTTCTTCTCATGAACCATAGCCTGTGTCATTGCATGTCTGTTCTTCTCACAAACCACATAAGTATCCACCAGTGTCATTGCATGTCTGTTCTTCTCACAAACCAGACATGGATCCACTAGTGTCATTGCATGTCTGTTCCTCTAAACAAACCACACATGGATCCACCTAGTGTGATTGCATGTCTGTTCTTTTCGTGAACCACAGCTAGAGTCATTGCATGTCTGTTCTTTCCACAAACCACACATGGATACACCTAGTGTGATTGCATGTCTGTTCTTTTCATGAACCACACCCATTGTCATTGCATGTTTGTTCCTCTAAACAAACCACATATGGATCCACCTAGTGTGATTGCATGTATGTTCTTTTCCCAAACCACACATGGATCCACCAGTGTCATTGCATGTCTGTTCTTTTCATGAACCACAGCTAGAGTCATTGCATGTATGTGCTTTCCACAAACCACAAATGGATCCACCAGTGTCATTGCATGTTTTTTCTTTTCATGAACCACACCCAGTGTCATTGCATGTCTGTTCCTCTAAACAAACCACACATGGATCCACTTAGTGTGATTGCATGTCTGTTCTTTTCACAAACCACACATGGATCCACCAGTGTCATTGCATGTGTGTTCTTTTCATGAACCACAACTAGAGTCATTGCATGTGTGTTCTTATAAAAAAACACATGGATCCACCTAGTGTGATTGCATGTGTGTTATTTCACAAAGCACACATGGATCCACCAGTGTCATTGCATGTGTGTTCTTTTCATGAACCACAACCAGTGTCATTTCATGTATGTTCTTCTCACAAACCACACAAGGATCCACTAGTGTCATTGCGTGTGTGTTCTTCTCATGAACCATAGCCAGTGTCATTGCATGTCTGTTCTTATCACAAACCACATAAGTATCCACCATTGTCATTGCATGTCTGTTCTTTTCACAAACCACACATGGATCCACCAGTGTCATTGGATGTGTGTTCTTCTCATGAACCACACATGTGTCCACCAGTGTCATTGAATGTCTGTTCTTTTCATGAACCACAACTAGAGTCATTGCATTTCTGTTCTTTCCACAAACCACACATGGATCCACCAATGTCATTGCATGTATGTTCTTTTCATGAACCACACCCAGTGTCATTGCATGTCTGTTACTCTAAACAAACCACACATGGATCCACCTAGTGTGATTGCATGTCTGTTCTTTTCACAAACCACACATGGATCCACCAGTGTCATTGCATGTGCGTTCTTCTCATGAACCACAACCAGTGTCATTGCATGTATGTTCTTCTCACAAACCACATAAGGATCCACCAGTGTCATTGCATGTGTGTTCATCTCATGAACCACACATGGATCCACCTAGTGTCATTGCATGTCTGTTCTTTTCATGAACCACAGCTAGAGTCATTGCATGTCTATGCTTTCCACAAACCACATATGGATCCACCAGTGTCATTGCATGTCTGTTCTTTTCATGAACCAGACCCAGTGACATTGCATGTCTGTTCTTCTCACAAACCACACATGTATCCACCTAGTGTGATTGCATGTCTGTTCTTCTCATGAACCACACATGAATCCACCAGTGTCATTGCATGTGTGTTCTTTTCATGAACCACAACTAGAGTCATTGCATGTGTGTTATTCTAAACAAACCACATATGGATCCACCTAGTGTGATTGCTTGTTTGTTCTTTTCACAAACCACATATGGATCCACCAGTGTCATTACATGTCTGCTCTTTTCACAAACCATGTATGGATCCTAATTAACCTTAGGAGAGCCCTAACCTTAGCCCCCAATGGGTGGCCGTTAGACCGAGTCCTCTAGAAGGCACGCCCTAAGACAATTGTTCTGCTTGATGATTGTTACATACCGTTCGATCGGGGCGCTTGGACGATTGGGATCGTCTTCGTGAGAGCGATCCGCGAGTAGGCTGTTCTGCGGCATGATTAGCCACGCTTGCTATGGAGAAACTGGCAACACCGGGCGCTCTCCTATTGCGAGTGTCACATCCCCATTACTTCTCTTCCTCCCCCGTACTTCTCTTCCTTCCCCTCGAAGCGACTTTCCCCACTTCACTCCCATCCTGCCGTAGCCGCAAGCCGATGGTGCCTCCATCCCAATCCCCTCTCCGGCAGCCACCCCCTCCCCTCTCGCCATGGGTTCAAGGGGAGACGACGAGGAAACACGTCGTGACGACAGGGACGGTGATTTCGATGTGAGTCGTCTCATCTCTATCTCTATCATCTGTGGCCAGTTATCTATTTTTTGAGCTAGATCTACTCTATTTACTCATGCGCGTATGATGTGTTAGGCCAACCAGACAATGTATGACTCCGAATATCATGGTTTAGTGGATGAAGACAGTCCTCTACTATGTAAACATGGACATGTGCCCGCTAAATTTGTAGCGTTCGAAGGACGAAACACAGGCATGAGGTTTCTGCGGTGTCAAGGACATCCTGCGATGATGCAAGGCAGAAGTTGCGGTGTTGTCAAATGGGTAGACCCAGAGTGGCCCAAATCGATGCAGAAAACGCTAGACAAACTATGGGATATGACTGTTGAGTTGAAAGAATCCGTAGTCAGCTCACTTCTTGACAGTGTGGAGATGAAGCTATGGGACCCAGTTGACACGACCGAGCTTAACCGAGATCTCAGGAGGGTGCAAGACAAGGTTAGCAAAGTCGAGAAGGAGAGGGACGTGGCGTTGGCCCTGAAGGCTAAAGCAGAGCAAGAACTGACTCAAGCAAGGAATGATCTTCACCAGGCCAAAGTCCTGCAATTCACAACTACTCCCTCCATTCCAAAATATAAGATGTTTTAGGTTTGTGAAGGTGATGAATCTAGACCCTTTTTAGTGTGTAGGTTCACTCCGGACCTCTCCGAACCTACATAGTAAAACAGGTCTAGATACATTAGCTTTACAAAGCTAAAACATCTTATATTTTGAAACGGAGGGAGTATGAGTATTGACAAGTGCATGAGGAAAAATACAGAGAAACAATTGAAGCTGTGCAAGGAAGATGCTAAAAGGAAGGAGCAGACGAATCGATCCTTGCTCTCGCAGGAAGATGCGCATCGGGCTAAGATTAGGAAGATCAAGGAGATGTGTGATAACTAGTTCTATTTAGCTTGAGCTCCGTGCATTTTTAAGTTGTAATAGTAGTACTTGTTGACCTAGCTCTCTGAACTAGTGGTCCCGGAGTCGTGGGAGGAAAAAAATTGCTCTCCCGTTAGTCTGTCTTAACCCTACATCACTTCCTTTTGTCTCATCATGGTGATATTCTGAAATTGGTGGTTTGTTTAAACGTAATCTATGTGGATTGTGCCGCATGCAAATGGCACAACCACAATTATAAAGTGGAAGCACGTACACCCGGTTAATGGAGATCTGGGAGCTTCGCCAGACGCAGGGGATGCAGGAGCAGGGAGGCGGTGAGATAGACGGGCTCAAGCGTCTGGGCATTATCGGTTGCCATTGTTGTTTATGTTGCCATGTCGTTGTGCAGCATCTAAAATAAGTTGCTCCTTGGTGGAGTGTGGCAGCTTAAATAATTTATTTCTATGCCACTTACATTCTGTCGTATTTGGAGACCTCCTGCCCCTCTGCAATCGTGGAACCGGTGTTGTGTGGTTTCAGATAGCAGTGGCACAATCACAATTTCGGATTCAACTACTGACTCGGGCGTTTCCAAACCCTAAGTCACGGTACATTTTACTCAGAGAACGTGGATAGATTGTTTCCCCCACCAACGTGCCACACACAGAGCTCCAGAATTTAACAGAATTACATATATAGGTTCAAGTTCAACACATTACTATGCATCTTCATTGCCAGCAGCCTTCTTCCGCAGCCTGGGTGCCAAGCCTTCATGTCCACTAACTTCTTCATTTCCTGCCTTCTTCCTCTTCCTCGATGCCAATTTTCTTAGCTTCACGTACTCTGCATCGCCGGGACAATGGGCACCAGAATCGTGTCCAACATCATCTTTTCACTAGTTTTTAATTTTTTCGGGCAGCAAAATGACTGACCCGGCAGTCATGTTTCTAACCCTGCGGCGCTTCTTGTCAAAGAAACAAGACTGTTGCATAACTACCCAATATCTACAGAGTAAATAAAACAAAAATTACAATTCAGCACACATGCAAACCCAAGAGACCTTTGCTTCCCAGGAGCTAATTGGGTTCAAGTAACCACCATGTCCAAGAATAGAAGGGTGACTCCCAGTTGCAGCAGCTTCCACATCCAGTACATCACATTTCAACTCAAAAATGGCAGTCGAAGCATACCTTTTTATCAACCCAATTAGCTGACTGTCACACGTTAGAGGAACCATGATACCACGTTCATCCATGAAGCTGAACTTTGCAGTTTGCTTTGGCCATAATTCATCATGATTACGCAGAGTAGAAACCATACCAGATATAGTGCAGATCTGCGCAGGCACTTCTTCCATCGTGATACAATGGTGTCCATACCACTTTCCCTTAGAGTCGTACCTATAGAGGACTATCGTAATCAGGTAAGGGGGTCCGCGGAGATCCCACTTGACAGAAAACTGTGGACAAAATATGTTTGTCAACGTTGGGCTAACAAACAATTTGAGGTTCAGTAGCCAGCTAGCAGTTATAATTAGTGCTAATAGCAAAGAGAAGGTTCGCTCACCCGCTTGTAGCCAGAACTTCTTCTTCCTTGGTAGTAGGATCTGCCATCCTCCGAGCTGCTCGACTCGTCGGTGGCGGAGGCGGGCTAGAGCCTCGCAACGGCGGCTACGGCATGCACCATTGGAGCTCGGGATCATCGACTGGGCGCAGCAACTTGGCGCCGGAAGTCAAATGTCCGAAGGGATCGTCCTGCCTGGAGGGTGGATTCCGATGCCGCCAGTGCTAGGGGAAAGGTGGGAATGGATTTGTGAAATTGGTCAACGTATCCAATCCACTTAGCTACACGATTTGTCTAAGAGGTTGCCGCGTTGGCGCTCGCGTCACGGACAGATGACCGACATGAGGGTCCCAACCGTCTACTTCACGGGGCAGTTTAACGGAATGTTTGAATTTGGCAGGGGTGAGATGAGTTTGCCTCGAAATGGCCCGTCTCAGTAGTTGGCAGCCCAACATTTCGAAACGCGGCAATTTCAGGCAACTTAGGTACCGCCATGCGCTGGCCTGCGAACTTTGGTACCACAGACAAACAGGCCCCTACGCATGTGATCACTCTAGTGGCTAGGAAGACAGTTCCCTTAGTTGGTGTCAGTGTGTCACTTTACTTTGGTTCCACTACTACTCCCATTCGGGTAACTAGCAGTTGGGGCTTTTTGTTGGCAAAATATCAAGGGAGAGCGAAAGGTTAGATGGAATATTATCATTTTATATCGGAGAGGACTTGTTCGGCAAAGATGTGTACCCAACAGATATTTTTCTTCTTAAAAAATGTATCCATATTTATGACAGCAAACTGATTTTATTAGATTTAGCATAAAATATACTTAGATATTATCATATTTTTCTATATACTTGATCAAACTTAAAAGAACATTAGACTTACGAACAAACTAGGTAAAACTTCAACTAATCTAGAATAAAGTGACGCATTAGGACGGGTAGCCTTTTTCTGGTCTACCCCCTCGCATCGCCCCTGCTTGGCGATCGAGGGGAAACCCTAGCGCCGCCGCCTAGCTCCCCTCCAACTCCTCCTCCCTCCTTCGTTCCCGCCGCTGCCAGAGGGTGCGGCTGGGCAAAGCCTAGCCAGCACCGGTGGCGGCGAGGACTCCCTCGCCTCCTTGCCTCTTTATTGGAGCGGGCGGGCTAAAGGGCAGGGACGTGGCGCTACCGTGTGTCATGGTACGGCCGCTCTAGCGATGGCGCTGTGGAAGGTGGCCTCTTCTCCGGGAAGATCGAAGGCGGATGGCGGTGGTGGCCTTCCTCCACCACGGCTTGGCCCTTGGCTACGGCGGGCAGGTTGGAGGCGAGGCGAGGCGGTTGGCCGGTGAAAGCCGGGCTCCGGGTCAGAGTCGATGATGGTGGTGTTCCCGGACATCGTTTACCTTGATGAAGGCGTCATTGCTGTGAATTCCGCCTCATGCCTAAGGCTCCGGGGAAAACCATAGATCTAGGATGTCCCGGATCGGACGATGACGGCATTTTTGGTGTCATTCACCCTCTTGAGGGCATTGTTTTGGAGCTCAAGATGCCTGGAGGAGGTCTTTTGTGAAGGAAATATGCCCTGAGAGGCAATAATAAAGTTGTTATTATGTATTCCTTGTATATGATAGAAGTTTATTTCACATCCTATAATTGTATTGATAGGAAACATCAATACATGTGTGTTCAATAAACAAAAAGGGTTCCTAGTTATGCCTCTCTTATAGACTAGCTTGTTTATTAACAAGATGATCAAGGTTTCCTGATCATGGACATTGGATGTTGTTAATAACAAGGTCACAGCATTTGTGAAATGATGTGATGAACATTCATCCGAAGTATAGCATTACGATCAAGTCATTATGTTTATATTGCTATAACATCATACGAAGTAATCTTTATCCTTATAACATGAGATCATGTTAATGGCTAACACCGGAAGAGTATCTTGATAACATCAAACGTCACACCGTAACAGGGTGACTATAAAGATGGGTTCAGTACTATGAAGGTGTTATGTTGAGGCTCATGGATCAAGAGTGGAATTTGTCAATCCAGATGATGGATATATATACTCTGGGCCCTCTCGGTGATATCACATTAGGATAGCTTGCAAGCAAGTGATGTGGTCACTAGAATGTTATATCACGGGAACGAGAAAAGAGTGCATGTCGGTAACGAGATCAAACTAGGTATGGAGATACCGATGATCGAATCTCGGACATGTAATATATCGAGAGACAAAGGGATTTAGTTACAAGCGTTAAAGGTTCTCACGATCACAGGAGTCATCGTTGAATGTGTAGGAGTCAGTACGGATCTCTAGGTCCCACTGCTAATTATTGATCGGAGAAGGGTCTTGATCATGTCTACATTATTCGCGAACCGTAGGGTGGCACACTTAAGAGTTACCGGACACCATTTTGGAACATATATGTTTCAGACGAAAGAATTGCAAAGCGCAGGAATTGTTTCAATAGAAACCGGAAATTGTTTCGGGTGAAATTGCAGAAGGTGGTTCTGCATGTGATATTGAAATATTGCAAGGGGATATATGTGAATGTTTGTTAATTAAAGTAATTAACAAAATTCTGAATAAATTTAATAAAAAGAATTTTATTAAATGAGAGAGCATTAAATTTGGAGAAATTTAATGCATTTAAAGTGGAGACTTTAAAAGGGAATGTGAAGAGGCATTTTAATGTGGAGGGGTTACCACCACATGAATGGGGGAGGTGAGGGGTCACCCCCCCATGCGCCGGCCATGGAGAGAGGGGGCACCCCCCTCCTCCTATAAAAGGCCACCCATTCCCTCCTTCATCCTCACACCTCCTTGTGAAGGATCTCTCTCCCCCTCTAGAATTATTCCCCCATGGTCTCGGATTAGCGAGATACATGTTCCCGGTGGCATTTCGTCTAGAAGGAGTTGCTGCTTTCGCTGGATCGCTGGAGCGAGGAGGTGGAGGTTGTCCGGTGGCTTGAACGTGTGTGCGAGGACGGATGCGCTGCTGATTTGCGGCGCTTGGACTTCCACACGATCTTGAGATCGGCAAGCGTACGACTACATCAACCACGAGTTCCTACTCGTTAAAAAAACTCGTTGTCTTCGAGGGTAAGTTCTCCATGGATGTATGTCCACCCGTTGCTATGTATCTAGTAGATAGATCATGGCGTATAGTTCTCATCGTAGGAAATTTTTTGTTTTCTATGCTGCGGACCCAACATTGTGGTGGTGCAGTGTCTCATCTACCGTGCCAACACCGGTGTGTCTCGTCTGCGTGGTGTAGCGGGGTCTCGGCGGCGGGCGTGCTGATGTCCTCTCGTAGGGTGGAGGTGCGGTTTGGCGTCGTGGTGGCGTTGACAGCAGGACCGACAAAGTTCATGCGGATCTTAATCATGAAGACTGTTCAGAGGTTCGATGGCGGTGACGGCTTCTATGGCGTGCACACAAGGTGCTCGCTAAGAGACAACTAATACGTATGTACACTCTCGTCCCGCCTAGAGGGCGCCTCGAGGTATGCGATTATTACCAGTTCCTAGCTGGTAGAGTGTCCTTGTTGTCTTTTCAGGCATAGAGCAGTCATGTTGACACGATTTGCCTCCATTGTCGAGTTTTTAGCCGTTGTGTGGTGGCTTCGGGTTTGGTGATGTATGTTCTTTGTTGTTTCTTTGTTAGAGCATCTCCACTGGCGGCCCCAATAGCCCTATGGGGGGCAAAGCCCAAAAGCGGCCACCCACCAGTGCCCCCAATGCGGACCCGGCATGAAATCAAGCCCAATACAATAGCTGGCAAACCCGCGCCAGCCCTAGAGTGCAAGGCCTCTCCTGGGGACGCAAGCACGCACGCCATGTAGGAAATTCGATGTGGGCCAGATCTAGCAGCCACATAGAGCAATGTCCCATCCCTGTCGTCTCTCCCGACCTCGCCTCCCACCTCCGGAATCGCCATTGCCGCCGACACAGCCGCCTTCCCACGCTCGTGCCACAGTCGCGCCTACTCCATCTAGTGCCACTGCCGTCTCCACCTTCTTGTCCGGCAAGCTGTCACCGCACCATCTTCTTCCACCGCCGCTTCTCTCGACCACTCTTGCCGCTGCAACTACCGCCCCAAACCCCTGCCGGTGCTCCGTACACTTGTCGTCGGTCCCCTACGTCGAGGCTTCGCACGTCTTCATCGGGGCAGACTAGCTGGCGTACCAGCACGTCGTCAACTATGTTCGATCACGACATGCGCAAGGTGTTCAGAGGTTTGCCGCGATGGACAGTGATGACGAGTTGATGATCCAGCTATTGAAGAAGGATGATGCTGATGTCGCCGCTGACCGCCAGAGGCAGATGCTGATCATCATCCGTGTTCTCCTTCGCCGAGAGGAGATTAATGCACCCCTTCGCCGTGGTGGTTCGAAGAGCAGGAAGGCGACGAACAAGAAGAGGCACCGGGATGCCGGTGCAATGTTGCTGGAATAGACTACTTCGCCGAGAATGAAATAAACTCGCCGAGAATAATATATTTTTTCTGATGATTTAATAATTTATTTGAATTTATTGTGTGAAACTATGTAATAATCGGATTTATTTGGATTTGTTTGCTAGTTTATTTGCTTTGTTTGGATATTTACATTATTGTTTGATTTTATGTAATACTTTATGTTTAGAATCAAATATGGGTGGGGAGGGGGGGCTTTATTGGGCTCGTCGGTGTGGGATGGCCCTTCCACAATGAAACTAGTCTGTGTCGGTGCCCCCAATAGCGTTGTGCCGGCAGTGCTGCCGGCTACGATATTGGGGCCGCCAGTGGAGATGCTCTTAATCGTTCAATAATAAAACAATAAAGGCCTTATGCATTTTTTCGATGCAGAGGCCGGGGTCGCACACTCCATTTTGAAAAAAAAATCTGGAATGAAATGAGTAGGTGGCTAATTTATTCTGGACATGTACTTGCCGGATGCTTATTACTTACTCGTCCCAGGGCCGGGCCGGCAAAATCCGAGACCCTGTGCGAAAATCTAAAATGGGGCCCTATCTCACACAAAAATTTGAATAAATAAATAATTCTAATATATATGCTAGAATATTTTACATAACAATTGCATATACTAAGAATCATACCTATATAACTTGAAGTTGCATAATGTTTACTTGAATATCATCATTCTTTTTGCTTTTTTGAAAAAAAAATGTTCAATGATATCATCATAATCAATCTTCTCCAATACTTCGTCCTCAAGTGCTATCGTGGCTAAATTATTGAGTCTTTTATTATATCGTCTCCAATTGAGGACGAATTCCCATGACGGTCTTGTATATAGTAGAAAACAAAAGTCTCACTCTGTCACCAAAATGCTACAACATATTATATGATAATGGTGTAAATGTTAAAATAGGTGATATTAATGATTTGCAAATAGGACCTTATGGATCTGGTAAAATAGATTCAGGATAGGAAGTCCTCCATGAGCAAGTATGATCAATAAACACATATGGTATATGGTTTATGATTAGTAGCAACGCAACTAGATTATTTGTACTCTAGTACAATATATGCCCTATAGACAAATAATAAAAGGGTTTATTATCATATATCATTATTTCATAATAGTTTCATATCATGCTATAACTGTATCAAGAGGAAACACTGATACATGTGTGATATATAAACAAACCAGACGTCCCTAGTAGCCTCTATTTAACTAGTTCATTGGGTAGCTGATGATTAAGGTTTCCTAATCATGGTGCATTTATGCCAACTGACAATAAAGTCATATCAGCTAGAATGATGTGATAGACATTACCAACCGATGATTGTTGCAACGCAATCATGTCACATAGTTTATAGTTGCAATTGTCTAAAACAGAGTGTCTTAGTCCTTAGGTCGTGAGATCATATTAATCATTGTCACCCGAGGCTGGTTTGACTACATCAAACATCATGTCCATAACTGGGTGACCATAAAGGTGTATATCAGGTATTCTAGAGGGGCATGTTGAGGCCTATGTATCAAGATCAAGATTTGTTCAGCTGTGTGACGGGGAGATACACTAGGCCCACTCGGCGAATTATATCCATAAGCTACGCATCGTATTACTAGGTCATCGGGATAGTATCACGTGAACGAGTGAAACAATACTTGATGGAAATGAGATTAAACAAGTGATGCATGTAAAATTCATACATGAACTTTTTAGTTTGTTGATATAAATTCCCACATATTTGCATCATATTAGTAGTTATTACCAATGTTCTTAATGATTTTGGGGTTTTCTAAACAATCTCCTCTCTTTTGATTTTAACTCTGTCTGGCAAAAAAACGTATGCTAGTGTTTTCGACTTTCCTGGAGCTAGGGAACTTGAAACGGATATAGATCAAAGGTACCTGTTAGATAATTTCCATACGAACCCAACAGGCTAAGGGGGCCAACGAGCTGAAAATGGAAGACCATTTACTTTAGGGAACGCCACATGTGCTATCTCAGCCGTCAAAACTCTGATGTCATCGATTTCACCGTCATTCGCTTCGTTTTGACCTAAAATCATCTCTATATACCCTCTGGCGGCCTTTCTCGAGATAGACAGAGGTGGAGATCAAAAACAAAATAACAGATAGCCAGCAGGCTGCCGCCCGGAGGACGATTGGAGGTGTAACTGCTGCCGGAATCGCCTCCGGCCGCCTCTCCTCCTTCACCAACGTCTCCTAGTCACTCTCCATGATGAGAGGGGAGTATTCCACCCCCTGGACTATGGGTTTGTGGTGGTAACTTGATCTAATCTCTCTATGTATGATCATTGTTGAAGTACATATGATGTGCCTTACATGAGTATGGATTTATCTATGTAATTCCTATGGTGGATATTGTGGTATGAGATAATACTTGTTATGCATTTACCATTGTGTTGGATATTTTATGGTTTGTCATACTTTGAAAATATTCTATGATGCATGTAATTGTTTGGTCTATACAAAATGCCTTGTTTATCCATATCATGAGATGATTAACACCACTAGGTGGAGGTAGATGAGAGAGATGTGGTAATGCACACACCATATGAATCATTGCAATAGTGTTTGGAATGTTTTCCATTAAGAAGTATGATGTATATAGGTAATGGGTGGCCGAGTGACAGTGGCATATGTATTGAGTGACACAATGCAGCCAAACATCCTTTATCTAGGGGTAAAAAGTGGGAAGTATGATGTGTGGTGTGACAATAACCAAATGCTAGCATTATTACAAGGGTGACCTAGCAGTACAAAGGAGTACTTCTTTCAACTATGTGTTTTAAGACATGTAGCCACCGTAAAGTTACCATTAAAACATGACAATCGTGTGTACTTTTATTATCTATAACATGATCATCACCATAGATTGAGTGAACCCATGAATCCATGTACATTGTTCATATAAGAGAAAACATTTGTCTTGTCCTCTTGCATTGAAGAGGATTGGGAGACTTTTACATTCTTACATTGTTACATTACACTTCCATGCCTTAAATCAACCACCTTGTTCCTTAAACCCGTTTAGTGTATAATCAACAAAAACTTGTGACACTTTAGTTGTAGAGAATATATTGCTTTTCATTCTTGCTCCTACGGATCGATACCCTACTTCAACATTGAGAGGTACTACAGTGACCCCCCTACTCTTGGGGGTTATCAACAAGATATCATGATACTGTTTATCAGATCTCGGACAAGTAAGTATCAAAGCAACAAGTGAAAGGGATACGATGTTTATGGTTCAACACGACGCAGTATATGGAATGCATGGGGGTCATTATGGGCATCCCGGTCCCGCAATTGATCATTGATTGAGATTGTCTCAATCATGACTGTGCCATTCCCAAACCATAGGGGCAACACACTTAAGGGCATTACAAAGCCTAGAGATCTTCTTGTAAGATGGAATCACAAATGAGAGAACCAGAATCGTTTCTGAGAGAAAGAAAGATTCGAAGTTGTTCATAGAAAGAGAAAGAACGGAAAAGGACCAAAAGTTGTTTTGGATAAATAAAAATTATAATAAGCATTTATTTTATGTAAATTATGAATTAATATATACTAAATTAATATTTATAGGGCAACTTCCTCAAAGGGCCAAAACCCTAGAGGGAATCATCCCAGGAGGAAGCTACCCAGGAAGGGACAACAAACAGCCGCTACTAGGCTGTTTTTAACCGGTCGAGGTAGACAGGCGGGCGAGCAGGCGCTGCATGGGCGGTAGGAAGCCGACTGCCGCTACGGGCCATAGCCACCCGGCCCACCCGGGAGCGGGGGTTCACGCTAGCACGAGAGGGCGTGTGGTGGGCCGCGCCAAGGCCCACCTGGCCGCAGCTCCCCACCGCCTCAACTGCAGCAGGCCATCAGGTGCACTGCTGGGCCACGCGCAGAGGCCAACCCACCTGGGTCGTGCTGCTGGCTGCTGGTGCACGTTGTTGCTGCTGTGATAGGCCGGCGCAGGTGGGTGGCCCACCCGGCCACTGCCATAGGCCAAGCCGGCTCCCCTCCTCCTTTTTCCTATGCACTAGTTTATTCCCACATGGGACACCCTTTGGGGAGGGTACACATCCCTCCATCTATATAAAGGGGTTCCCATGGGTGGGAATAAACACACAATTAATTCTCTAAGGCATTTTACTTAGAGAAGAAATATCCCTCTCTCTCTTTCCCCCTCTCTCTCTCTCTTACTCTCTCATTTGCTTTGCAGTGGCATGACCCTAATAAAGGACTATACACGCAATAGACAACACTCTGCGGCACACCGTTGTGCTGCAGTGATTCCAGCCAGGAGATCTACTTTCGCAACCTCAGCAGGGATCAGAGCCCAATATTCGTTGTTTTGCACTGCACGTGTGCGAAACCTCGGGGGTTCTACCATTAGTGGCACCAGAGCGTCGTACGACGACCTGGATAAGGGGTGACTTGCGAGGAGCTTTACGACCTTGAGGTCGGACGGGTACGACTACATCAGCAACATTCCTACATGAGAGTTATACGCTTACGGTCTACAAGGATATGTTACTGATGTGTCCCTCCGTTACTGCATTATTCCTAGATATATCCTGAGCGTTTGGGTGTTCCAACGTAGTAATTTTTGTTTTATGCCACAAAACCACTTCACCTTTAGCTTCCGAACCTCCGAGATGATGAAGTCTTGCTTGTCCTGCGCTTGGCGCTGAACTTTCTGCTTTACTGAGTGGGCTCCCGACCTCACTGCCAGATAGTGCTTGATCACCTCCCTTGGGACACGGATAGACCAACAGGTTCCCAGGAAAACACATCAGGAGGAAGGTGGCAAGCACACTTTCCTATTTGTCTGTGAGGCGCACTCCAATGGTGATGGAGCATCCTCCCCCTCAAGCAGAGGGATCTTCTTGGTGAGGCCTCGATCCTTGGGCAGGTGCTTATTCCACATGATTGAACAGCCCAATGCATTAGGGTCTCGTGATCCCCAGGAAACTGTTGTTGTAGTCTCCCAGTATGTCTACTCCATGCAAAAGAGAGCATCCTGAGGATTAACCTTGATGGTCATGACCCCTTTCGCAGCCGGGATCTTCATAGTGTTGTAGGCGTAGTGGGTGGCAGCCATGAACTTAGCCAAGGCCGGCCACCCAAGTATGTCGTTGTAGGGTAGAAGGATATCTGCTACATCGAACATTACATTTTCCATTCGGAAATTCTCTGGCGTCCCAAATGTGACCGGCAGAGTAACCTGCCCTAGCGGTTGGGTCACCCCCGGTTTGATGATAGAAATATGCCCTAGAGGCAATACTAAATGTATTATTATTCATATTTCTGTTTCATAATTAAGTTTATTGTTCTTTGCTATAATTGTATTAGTTCCAAATAATGTGTATTTGGAGGAAAACCCTAATACATGTGTGGGATGATAAACACAAACAAAGAGATCCCTAGTCATGCCTCTGAGACTAGTATGTATGTCAATGATAGTTTCAGTTTCCTAACTATGGGCAAGATGAAAATATGATTGTAGTGTTGCCGGTGACATATGTGATCAGAGTTGTTGGAGAACAATGACGATGGATAGACCCAAACATGAGATACCGTGAATGCATCGGAAATATTATTATCGGTTTAATCTCACAAACATTGTATTGCCTTTACTAGAGATCGTTGGACCATGGGACACATATGAACTTGGGTACAATATGGATATGGCAAGATTCTCCAAACGTTGCTCTTAACAGAGTAATCATAAAGTTGATGCTTGTTTTTACCAGATGGTTCTCCAATCATTCACATGGGGTGCTTATGGGAATTGATACTCCTGACGATGGAGAGATACACTCTAGTCCCCTCATGTACTATGATGTTTTTCATTGTCTGGCTGGACACATGATCAAGTTGTTGAACACAGGAACATCAATAGTACGGGATGAGTAAAGAGTACATGCCAGGAAACAAGGATAACCTATTATTTCATCTCGGGCAATATAAAGTATCGACAAATCAATACTATATGTATCAAACTCAATACTACAATTCATACGATAAAGATATTCGTGTTATTTGCGAGGGTTGCTACTTGTATCAAGACACTGATAGTAATCATTGTCATGGAATGAGTTCCGGACATATCCGCAAATATCTGAACCTACAGGGTCACACACCTAAGATGTTTTCTGCATTTTAGAATGTGAGTGAGAATGACATAATTGGATTAAGTAATCCCGAAAGGATGTTTTGGAGTGTCTCATAATATCACCGAGAGTGGACAGAATTATTCCGAACATTAACATAGGATGCTAGGAATATTTTAGGAAGGTTTTGAATTAATTCGGAGGTGTCCAGAATTTAATTTGGGAAGCTTGAGAATAAATATTTATATTAATAACAAATAATAAATTATTATTTATTAATATCCCAATGGGTCTCATGGGCCGAAGGGCCGCATGGGCCCACTAGAACCACACGCCCGCGGCGGGGAACCCTGGCCGATTCGATCAGGGCCTACCCTAGGACGCTGGGTGGAGGAGGTAGGGAGGGTGAGGTTGTGGGGGAGGAGGAGTCCTCCCTGGACAACAACTTGCCCTCCAAGTTGGTTTGGGGTGGTGAGAAAAGAGAAGTCCGTAGTGGAGTCAGAATCCTTCTCTCCTACTCTCTCTCTCTCATTGGTGGGAGAAAGGAAAGGAGGAGTCCTTGTAGGATACGAATACTAATCCTATTCTTCTCTTTGGAGGAGGGAATCCGCATGTATATTGAGAGGAGAGGGCAAGGGGAAAATACACAAGTTTATGAGGATCCCTAGCCCCAAACCTCCACCTCCACCATCGCCGCCGTGACCTCCGGTCCTCTTCCTCTTTCTCGCGTCATCGTCTTTGTCGCGTGGAGGAGATCTTCACCTACACCCGGAGTAGCTCGTCTTCTACTATAGAGTTGCGGGTAGGCTACACTAGCGAAAAACAAAAAAATCTACCGCGTCAACCAGGAATACTGTTGTCATAGATCACGGGATTACCACTAGACACACAGTTGCAGAACTCAATGAAGCACGTCGAAACAATGTAGATGTTCTCCGTCTCCTCCTTGTCCTCGTCCCACGAGCAGCTCCCCTTTACACGGCTCATCCAAGTGCCACAACTGCAGCACCTCCGAGGTATCCACATGTCCGGAGTGGAGCGTCACACAGCAGACTGCTAGGTCTGCACGTGCAACACATGCGTGAGAGGAGTGGCGGTTGGGTGGAATGCTCAACCCTATTCAGCTCGCCTCACTCTCTCTTATATAGGCATCCCGGGTGGGCTTATACATTAGTAGCCTAAGCCTGGTCTAATTCGGATCCAATCCTCATTAGGCTTCCAGCCCCTAAAGTGTGTGACCCTATATTCATACACGTATAGACATGACACGAGTATACTTACTCCGTTAATAGTTGGTAGTAGCCTCTAGCAAAACGTGCCAACTCCTAAATGCATATAAAGATCATTCGGACGAACCATCACAAGCTTGAGTACATGCATTTCCCTTTGCCCTATGATATTTGGTCTAGCTCCAAGCTGACCTCTCTTTCTCGATACTGTGATTCAGAATCCCTTTACTAGGTTAACTCTTAACCGTATGTAGCACGGCCATGCATTTCTGGATCCGATCACTCGAGGGGCCTAGAGATATCTCTCTCAAATAGAGAGGGGAAAATCACATCTTGATTGACCAATGCCTTGTAGCATGTATCAGGACAAACCCGAAAGCTACCATTATAAATACCCAGTTACGGAGCAGTGTTTGATAGCCCCAAAGTAGGTCGATCCACATCTCAAGTACATGCGACAATCTCAGGTCTAAGGACAAAACATACACGATGTGTAGAGAGAGTTGCAAGTGTTATTGCCAGTCTCAAGTTGGGTTAGTCCAACCCCATGTTCATAACATGTGTCCACATCATTGGTTTGACATCTCCATGTCTATGACTTGCGAAACATAGTCATCAACCAATCGATGTGCTAGTCTAATATTCACGTGTGTCCTCACATGAACTCTGACTAGGGACAACTATTAGATAACCATACAAGTAAAGAGTTTCACAAACAATTCACATAATTGCCAATCAATACAAGTTGCCTGATATATGGATATTCAAGGAACATAATAATAACTCATGGATACATATGAAATAGAATCATCTCTATGATTGCCTCTAGGGCATATTTCCTTCAGTCTCCCACTTGCACTAGAGTCAATATGGATAGTATCTAATACCTATTGCTCTTGTGTGCGCTTCATGCGCAGGATGCGGGAGTGGCTTTGTCAAGGGATCAGCAACATTTGAGTCCTATGTATTTTGCATAACATGACACTACCATCATCAATGAACTCACGAATCTGATGGTAATGCATGCAAATATGTTTGTTCTTTTGGTACTGTCTAGGTTCCTTCTCTTGTACAATAGCACCATTGTTGTCATAATAAACGTCCAAGGGATTGGACGTGCCCTAAACCACACCCAGAGCGATCAGGAAATTCCTAATCCAAACAACTTCCTTTGCAGCCTCTAAGGCGGCAATATATTCAGCTCCTATTGAAGAGGGGGCCACTGTATCTTGCTTGGAACTTTTCCAACTCATAGCACCACCATTCATGACAAACACATAACCTGATTACGATTTGGAGTCATCTGAGTTGTTAAGGTAACTTGCATCTGTGTAACCCTTTACACTGAGTTCATCCTCACCTCAATAAACTAGGAACATATCCTTAGTCCTTCTCAAGTACTTAAGGATATTCTTTACCGCTATCCAGTGGCTTTCACCTAGATCATCCTGGTATCTGCTCGTAACACTTAGAGCATAGGAAACATCTGGGCGAGTACATGTCATTGTATACGTGATGGATCCAATAGCCGAAGCATATGGATCCCTACTCATGTGCTCTCGCTCATCAGTGGTCGAAGGACACCGAGTCTTGCTAAGTTTAATGATGTGAGACATGGGCAAGAACCCTTTCTTAGCCTCTTCCATGCTGAACCGTTTCAACACTTTGTCAATGTATGTACTCTGGATTAATCCAATTAGCCTCCTTGATCTATCTCTATAGATCTTGATACCCAAAATGTATGCCTCTTCTCCTAAGTCCTTCATAGAAAAACTATTTTTCAATAAGGTCTTAACAGACTCGATCATAGGAATGTCATTTCCAATCAGTAATATGTCATCTACATATAAGATTATAAATACAAGCAATTTCCCAATTTATTTCTTGTAAACACAAGGTTATTGTTCGTTTTAATGAAGCCAAACTCCTTTACAACTTCATCAAATCAAATGTTCCAACTCCGAGATGCTTGCTTTAGCCCATAAATAGACTTTTGAAGTTTGCATACTTTTCCAGCATTGTTTGGATTGACAAAACCTCCGGGCTGCATCATATACACATCCTTAGTAAGGATACCATTTAAGAAATCCGTCTTGACGTCCATTTGCCATATCTCATAGTCGAAATATGCAGCAATGGCTAGAATGATCCGTATAGATTTAAGCATCGCTACGGGCGAGAAAGTCTCATCGTAGTCAACTCCTTGAACTTGTCGAAAACCTTTTGCAACAAGTCGAGCTTTATGGATGTGAACATTTCCATCCATATCAATCTTCTTCTTATAGATCCATTTGCACTCGATGGCTTTAAAACCATCAGGCATGTTAACCAAGTTCCAAACTTGATTGTCTCCCATGGACTCTATCTCAGATCTCATGGTAATCAGCCATCTCTTAGAGTCTGGGTCCACCATCGCTTCTGCATAGGTCGCGGGCTCATCATTGTCTAACAATAATAATTCCCGTGCTTTGGAGCCTCGCCGACCTTCGTGGTTGTGGTGCTTCTATTGCCACGGGTTCCTCAACTTGTTCTGCTACAATAGCATCACTCGCAGAAGCATCCCCGACTGGCTCATCTTGAACTTCTTCAAGTCACACCGACCTTCCACTCGTTCCCTTTGTGAGAAATTCTTTCTCTAGGAAAACACCGCTACGAGCGATAAACACTTTGCCCTCTTGTCGGTTGTAGAAGTAATACCCTAAGGTTTCCCTTGGATATCCCACAAAAATGCAATTATCCGATTTGGGTGTTAGCTTGTCCCACTGAAGTCACTTGACAAATGCATCACAACCCAAAATCTTTATAAAAGACAAACTAGGATTCTTTCTAGTCCACATCTCATATGGTGTCTTAACTACGGATTTAGATGGTACCCTGTTTAGTGTGAAAGCTGTTGTTTCTAGAGCGTAACCCCAAAATGATAATGGTAAATCCAACTGGCTCATCATCGAACGAACCATGTCCAACAAAGTTCGATTGCGTCGTTCGGAGACCCTGTTTCTTGAGGTGTTCCGGATGGCGTGAGCTGTGGAATAATTCCGCAATTCTTAAGATGATTTCTAAATTCGTGACTCAAATATTCACCTCCACGATCAGATCACAAGGCCTTTATTTTCTTGCCACGTTTATTTGAAGGAAATATGCCCTGAGAGGCAATAATAAAGTTGTTATTATGTATTCCTTGTATATGATAGATGTTTATTTTACATGCTATAATTGTATTGATAGGAAACATCAATACATGTGTGTTTAATAAACAAAAAGGGTTCCTAGTCATGCCTCTCTTATAGACTAGCTTGTTGATTAACAAGATGATCAAGGTTTCCTGATCATGGACATTGGATGTTGTTAATAACAAGGTCACACCATTGGAGGAATGATGTGATGGACATTCATCCAAAGTATAGCATTACGATCAAGTCATTGTGTTTATATTGCTATAACATCATACGGAGTAATCTTTATCCTTAGACCATGAGATCATGTTAATTGCTAACACCGGAAGAGTATCTTGATAACATCAAATGTCACACCGTAACAGGGTGACTATAAAGATGGGTTCAGTGCTGCGAAGGTGTTATGTTGAGGCTCATGGATCAAGAGTGGAATTTGTCAATCCAGATGACGGATAGATATACTCTGGGCCCTCTCAGTGATATCACATTAGGATAGCTTGCAAGCAAGTGATGTGATCACTAGAATGTTATATCACGGGAACAAGAAAAGAGTGCATGTCGGTAACGAGATCAAACTAGGTATGGAGATACCGATGATCGAATCTCGGACATGTAATATATCGAGAGACAAAGGGATTTAGTTACAAGCGTTAAAGGTTCTCACGATCACAGGAGTCATCGTTGAATGTGTAGGAGTCAGTACGGATCTCCAGGTCCCGCTGCTGATTATTGATCGGAGAAGGGTCTCGATCATGTCTGCATTATTCGCGAACCGTAGGGTGGCACACTTAAGAGTTACCGGACACCATTTTGGAGCACATATGTTTCAGACGAAAGAATTGCAAAGCGCAGGAATTGTTTCAATAGAAACCGGAAATTGTTTCGGGTGAAATTGCAGAAGGTGGTTCTGCATGTGATATTGAAATATTGCAAGGGGCTATATGTGAATGTTTGTTAATTAAAGTAATTAACAAAATTCTGAATAAATTTAATAAAAGAGTTTTATTAAATGAGAGAGCATTAAATTTGGAGAAACTTAATGCATTTAAAGTGGAGACTTTAAAAGGGAATGTGAAGAGGCATTTTAATGTGGAGGAGTTACCACCACATGAATGGGGGAGGTGAGGGGTCACCCCCCCCCCATGCGCCGGCCATGGAGAGAGGGGGCACCCCCCTCCTCCTATAAAAGGCCACCCATTCCCTCCTTCATCCTCACACCTCCTTGTGAAGGATCTCTCTCCCCCTCTAGAATTATTCCCCCATGGTGTCGGATTAGCGAGATACATGTTCCCGGTGGCATTTCGTCTGGAAGGAGTTGCTTCTTCCGCTGGATCGCTGGAGCGAGGAGGTGGAGGTTGTCCGGTGGCTTGAACTTGTGTGCGAGTGCGGATACGCTGCTGAGTTGCGGCACTCGGACTTCCTCACGATCTTGAGATCGGCAAGTGTACGACTACATCAACCACGAGTTCCTACTCGTTAACAAAGCTCATTGTCTTCGAGGGTAAGTTCTCTCTGGATGTATGTCCACCCCGTTGCTCCGTACCTAGTAGATAGATCTTGGCATGTAGTTCTTATCGTAGGAATTTTTTTTTCTATGCTGCGGACCCAACAGTGGTATCAGAGCCTCATCTATGCGTAGGTGCTTTGCATGGGTAGTACACATATGTTTATATGTGTGCGATGATGATCATGTTATTGCATCTTCTATGTACTTTGGATATTGGTGGCATAGTGGGATGAAGCGGCCCGGACCAACCTTACATGTCATCGTACATGAGACAGGTTCCACGACTGACATGCAACTTGTTTTGCATAAGTGGCTGGCGGGTGTCTGTCTCTCCTACTATAGTCAATATCTGATTTACAACGAGTTGCTAATAACTTGGTTATGCTTGTTATGGTTCATGTTCGTAGGTTAGACAGGTTCTATCTTCGAAAGCCCTAAGCCACGTAAAACTTGCAATTGATAAATTAGAGGCGTCTAGTTTAGATCGTTGCTGGGCTAGTGTTTTGATATGGTATTGTTGTAAGTAGATGTATGATAGATACTCTTACAACTCACTTAACGTGTAAGTTCCATAGACCTTGGCCTTACACACAAAGGAATGATAGAGATCATACCACGATGCAAATGATAGAGATCAAATGCATGGACCATATCACCTCACTTCACACATTAGTTGTTAGCATCTTATACTGCTAGTTTGGCGTGTTTGGTAGAATTATAAGATGATCTCTCATTTAGATATCAAGATAAAATGTGTTCTTCCTTAAGTATGCACCGTTTTGTGGATCGTGTTTTGAGGCATCATGTGATGATCGGGTGTTTTCAACTCTACGCTTTCATACAACGGGTGTAAGACAGTTTTACACACGCAAATACTAAGGTTCTTACTTGACGAGCCTAGCATGTACAGACATGGCCTCGGAACACGGACCGAAAGGTTAAGCATGAGTCATATAGTTGATATGATGCCCATATAGATGCTCGCCTTTGAAGCTACACCGACTCACGTGATGATCGGACTTGGTGTAGTGGATTTGGTTCATGTAATCACCAAAAGGACACGAGGGATGTCGTTTTTGAGTGGGAGTTCATTAGTAATTTGGATTAATCGAACTCAATCTATCATAAACTTAGTCTAAATATACTTTACAAATTCTGTTGTAGATGGCACCACCTGCTTTTAATTTCATGTGTTCATGGAGAAAGAGAAACTTGCTGCGAATGGTAGCAACTTCACCAACTGGGCTATGAATTTGAGGATTCTCCTCACTGCTGCGCAATATGTGCTAGATGCGCCGCTAGGCCCCCCACCAGCTCCTGATGCCCCTGACGAGGAAAAGAACGTCTATATAACTCGTCAGGAGGACCACAACTTAGTTCATTGCGGCATACTGTATGGGCTAGAGCCAGAACTTCGAAAGCGTTTCGAAAATGGCAATGCCTTTGATACCATGGGAGAATTGAAAATGATTTTCGATACCCATGCTGCCGTAGAGAGTTATAATGCTACATAAAATTTCTTTAGCTGCATGATGGAGGAAAACAGCTCCGTTAGTGAGCACGTACTCAAAATGTCTGGGTACGCCGATAAGCTTGTGTCCTTGAGAATAACGATTCCCATTGACTTAGGCATACATCGTGTTCTCCAATCTCTGCCACCTAGCTACAAGAGCTTCGTGATGAACTATAATATGCAGGGCATGAAGAAGTCTCTTCCCGAGCTTCTGTCAATGCTTAAGACTGCAGAAGTGGAGATTAGGAAAGAACATCAAGTGTTGATGATCAATAGGACCACCGGTTTCAAGAAGGACAAGAAAGGCAAGCACAAGGGAAAGAAGGGTGGCAAGTCTGTTGCCACGCCTAAAAAGAAACCCCGAGCTGGCCCTAAGTCTAACACCGAGTGCTACTATTGCAAGGGGACTGGCCATTGGAAGCACAACTGCCCCAAGTATTTGGCGGACAAGAAGTCCGGCAAGACAAATAAAGGTATATGTGATATACATGTTATTGATGTGTACTTGACTAGTACTCGCAGTAGCACCTGGGTATTTGATACGGGATCGGTTGCTAATATATGTAACTCGGTTCAGGGGCTGCGGAACAAGCGACAACTAGCAAGGGATGAGGTCACGATGCGGGTTGGCAATGGATCAAGAGTTGATGTGATCGCCGTCAGAACGGTGCCTCTCCATATGGCATCGGGATTAGTTATAAACCTAAATAATTGTTATTTGGTGCCTGCACTGAGCATGAACATTGTATCTGGATCGTGTTTGATGCAAAGTGGTTATTCATTTAAGTCTGAAAACAATGGTTGTTCGATTTATATGAATAATATCTTTTATGGTCATGCGCCTATGTTGAATGGTTTATTTATGTTGGATCTCGATAGCAGTATTACACATATTCATATTGTTGATGCTAAAAGGATTAAACTTGATAATGATATATCTACATATATGTGGCACTGCCATCTAGGTCATATTGGCGTTAAACGCATGAAGAAACTCCATTCTGGTGGACTTTTGGAATCACTTGATTTTGAATCATTTGATACATGTGAGCCATGCCTTATAGGCAAGATGACTAGAACGCCGTTTTCCGGTTCAATGGAACGGGCGACAGATTTATTGGAAATCATACATAATGATGTGTGTGGACCAATGAGTGTGTCGGCGCGAGGTGGATATCGTTATTTTGTTACTTTCACGGATGATTTGAGTAGATATGGGTATATCTATTTGATGAAACACAAGTCTGAAACTTTTGAAAAGTTCAAAGAATTTCAGAATGAAGTGGAAAATCATCGTAACAGAAAGATCAAATTTCTGTGGTCCGACCGTGGAGGAGAGTATCTTAGTTACGAGTTTAGCACACATATGAAAGACTGTGCAATAGTTTCACAACTCACGCCTGCCGGAACACCACAACGTAATGGTGTGTCAGAATGTCGTAATCGTACTTTATTGGATATGGTTTGATCTATGATGTCTCTGACTGACTTGCCACTGTCATTTTGGGGTTATGCACTGGAAACAGCTGCATTCACTTTAAATCGGGCACCATCTAAATCCGTTGAAACGACACCGTATGAATTATGGTTTGGAAACAAACCTAAGCTGTCATTTCATAAGGTTTGGGGATGCGATGTTTATGTGAAGAAACTTCAACCGGATAAACTCGAACCCAAAGCGGAAAAATCCGTCTTCATAGGATACCCTAAGGAAACGACTGGGTATACCTTCTATCGCAGATCCGAGGGCAAGGTCTTTGTTGCTAAGAATGGATCCTTTCTTGAGAAGGAGTTTCTCGCGAAAGGTGTGAGTAGTCGGAAGGTAGAACTCGAAGAGGTTATTGAACCTTCTCTTCATGAAATGGCGAGTAGCGCAGCTCCAGAAGTTGTTTCGGAGTTGACTTCACCTAATGAAGAGAGAGATAATGATATTGATCATGAAACTCCGAAAGAGGACACTACCGAACCTCGCAGGTCAAGCAGGACACTTGCATCTCCTGAACTGTACGGCAATCCTATTGTGAATTTCATGGTTGATGAAATGGATGACCCTGCGACATATGAAGAAGCGATGATGAGCCCGGATTCTAACAAATGGCTAGAAGCCATGAAATCCGAGATGGGATCCATGTACGAGAACCAAGTTTGGAACTTGGTGGACTTACCTCACGACCGAAAGGCCGTTGAGAATAAATGGATTTTCAAAAGGAAAATTGATGTTGATGGTAATGTGACCATCTATAAGGCTCGACTTGTCGCAAAGGAGTTTCGACAAATTCAAGGAGTTGACTACAATGAGACATTCTCTCCCGTAGCGATGCTTAAGCCGGTTAGGATTATGTTAGCAATTGCTGCATATTTCGATTATGAAACATGGCAGATGGATGTCAAAACTGTGTTCCTCAATGGTAATATTGAAGAAGAGTTGTATATGATACAACCTAAGGGTTTTGTCGATCCTAAGGATGCTAATAAGGTGTGCAAACTTCAGCGATCCATCTATGGACTGAAGCAAGCATCACGAAGTTGGAATCTCCGCTTTGATGAGGTGATCAAAGAGTTTGGATTTGTCCAAACTTATGGAGAGGCTTGTATTTACAAGAAAGTGAGTGGGAGCAATGTGGCATTTCTGATATTATATGTGGATGACATATTATTGATTGGAAATGATTTAGATCTTTTAAACAGTGTTAAAAGTTATCTAAATAGCAAATTTTCGATGAAGGACCTTGGTGAAGCTTCATATATATTAGGCATTAAAATCTATAGAGATAGATCAAGACGCCTAATTGGGCTATCGCAGAGTACATACCTTGATAAGATATTAAAGAAGTTTAATATGGACGGAAGTAAGAAGGGGTTCTTACCTATGTTGCAAGGCAAGACATTGAGTAAGACTCAAAGTCCGGCTACGGCGGAAGAAAGAGGGATAATGGATAGGATCCCCTATGCCTCAGCCATAGGCTCTATAATGTATGCCATGCTATGTACAAGACCGGATGTGGCACATGCTATTAGTTTGACTAGTAGGTACCAATCTGATCCAGGTTCGGAACACCGGATAGCGGTCAAGAATATCCTTAAGTACTTGAGAAGAACTAAGGATATGTTTCTTGTATACGGAGGTGAAGAAGAGCTAGTCACTAAGTGTTATGTTGATGCTAGCTTTGACATTGATCCGGATGACTCTAAGTCTCAATCCGGATACGTATTTCTCTTGAACGAAGCAGCAGTTAGTTGGAGGAGCTCCAAACAACCCTTGGTGGCTGGATCAACAACGGAGGCGGAATATGTTGCTGCTTCAGAAGCAGCGCAGGAAGCGGTTTGGATCAAGGAGTTCATAACGGAACTGGGTGTGGTTCCCAGTGCGTTGGACCCGATGGTGATCTATTGTGACAACAATGGAGCCATAGCCAACGCAAAGGAACCAAGGTCTCACAAGAATTCCAAGCATATTAAGCGTCGGTTTCACTCCATCCGCGAGCATGTCAAGGATGGAGATATAAAGATTTGTAAAGTGCACACGGACCTGAATGTAGCAGATCCGTTGACTAAAGTACTCCCTAGGGCAAAACATGATCAACACCAGAACTCCATGGGTGTTAGATTTATCACTATGTGAACTAGATTATTGTCTCTAGTGCAAGTGGGAGACTGAAGGAAATATGCCCTGAGAGGCAATAATAAAGTTGTTATTATGTATTCCTTGTATATGATAGATGTTTATTTTACATGCTATAATTGTATTGATAGGAAACATCAATACATGTGTGTTTAATAAACAAAAAGGGTTCCTAGTCATGCCTCTCTTATAGACTAGCTTGTTGATTAACAAGATGATCAAGGTTTCCTGATCATGGACATTGGATGTTGTTAATAACAAGGTCACACCATTGGTGGAATGATGTGATGAACATTCATCCGAAGTATAGCATTACGATCAAGTCATTGTGTTTATATTGCTATAACATCATACGAAGTAATCTTTATCCTTAGACCATGAGATCATGTTAATTGCTAACACTGGAAGAGTATCTTGATAACATCAAACGTCACACCGTAACAGGGCGACTATAAAGATGGGTTCAGTGCTGCGAAGGTGTTATGTTGAGGCTCATGGATCAAGAGTGTAATTTGTCAATCCAGATGACGGATAGATATACTCTGGGCCCTCTCGGTGATATCACATTAGGATAGCTTGCAAGCAAGTGATGTGATCACTAGAATGTTATATCACGGGAACGAGAAAAGAGTGCATGTCGGTAACGAGATCAAACTAGGTATGGAGATACCGATGATCGAATCTCGGACATGTAATATATCGAGAGACAAAGGGATTTAGTTACAAGCGTTAAAGGTTCTCACGATCACAGGAGTCATCGTTGAATGTGTAGGAGTCAGTACGGATCTCCAGGTCCCGCTGCTGATTATTGATCGGAGAAGGGTCTCGATCATGTCTGCATTATTCGCGAACCGTAGGGTGGCACACTTAAGAGTTACCGGACACCATTTTGGAGCACATATGTTTCAGACGAAAGAATTGCAAAGCGCAGGAATTGTTTCAATAGAAACCGGAAATTGTTTCGGGTGAAATTGCAGAAGGTGGTTCTGCATGTGATATTGAAATATTGCAAGGGGCTATATGTGAATGTTTGTTAACTAAAGTAATTAACAAAATTCTGAATAAATTTAATAAAAGAGTTTTATTAAATGAGAGAGCATTAAATTTGGAGAAACTTAATGCATTTAAAGTGGAGACTTTAAAAGGGAATGTGAAGAGGCATTTTAATGTGGAGGAGTTACCACCACATGAATGGGGGAGGTGAGGGATCACCCCCCCATGCGCCGGCCATGGAGAGAGGGGGCACCCTCCCCTCCTCCTATAAAAGGCCACCCATTCCCTCCTTCATCCTCACACCTCCTTGTGAAGGATCTCTCTCCCCCTCTAGAATTATTCCCCCATGGTCTCGGATTAGCGAGATACATGTTCCCGGTGGCATTTTGTCTGGAAGGAGTTGCTGCTTCCGCTGGATCGCTGGAGCGAGGAGGTGGAGGTTGTCCGGTGGCTTGAACGTGTGTGCGAGTGCGGATGCGCTGCTAAGTTGCGGCGCTCGGACTTCCTCATGATCTTGAGATCGGCAAGTGTACGACTACATCAACCACGAGTTCCTACTCGTTAACAAAGCTTGTTGTCTTCGAGGGTAAGTTCTCTATGGATGTATGTCCACCCCGTTGCTCTGTACCTAGTAGATAGATCTTGGCGTGTAGTTCTCATCGTAGGAAAATTTTTGTTTTCTATGCTGTGGACCCAACATTATCCTCTACCTCACTCTAAAACTCTTTGAAATTTTCAAAAGATTCAGATTTATGCTTCATCAAGAAGACATAGCCATATCTACTGAAATCATCAGTGAAAGTAATGAAATAGTGATACCCTCATCTGGCTGGCATGCTCATTAGTCCACATACATCAGTATGTATGAGTTCCAACAAGTCTGTCGCTCTCTCGGGAAAACCCGTAAAAGGCGTCTTGGTCATCTTTCCAAGTAAACAAGCTTGACATGTCTCGTATGGTTCAAAATCAAACGAAGATAGAAGACCATCAACATGGAGCTTCTTCATGCTCTTTTCACTTATATGCCCCAAATGACAATGCATAAATAGGTAGGACTCAAATGATTAGGCCGAAGCCTTTTAGCACTAACATTGTAAACAGACGCATCATCAAGATTTAACATAAATAACCCATTTACAATGGGTGCATCAGCCATAAACATAGCATTCTTAGAGATTACACAACCATTGTTTGTACTCGCGAATGAATAACCATCCCTCATCAAACATGAAGGTGATAAAATGTTTCGACCCATACTAGGAATTTAATAACAATTATTCAACTCCATAATAAATCCTGACGGAAGGTGAAGCTGCATGACACCGACGAATAATGCAGCAACCCTTGCTTTATTTTCGACGCGAAAATCCACTTTGCCTTTCTGCACTTCTCTAGTCCTTATTAGCCCCTGCATCAAATTGCAAATATGAGTAACCCATCCGGTATCAAATACCCAAGAGTTAACATAAGAATCTGGGAGAAAAATGTCCACAACATTTACAAAAATTGTACCTAAGTGGGAAGTACTCTTACTTCCACTCTTCTTCAAAGAAGCCCGGTACTTGCGTCAGTTTCTCTTCCAGTGGCCATATTCATGACAAAAGAAACACCCGGTGTCTTCTATAGGTCCAACCTTTTGCTTGGGTGCAGGCTTTGGCTTAGGGATCGTATCATTAGCCTTACCCTTCTTCTTCTGCCAAGAAGTGCCCTTTTTATTAAGGTATGCTTGTTCTGCACAGCCATCACATGGTTATGCCCTACACACTTCTTAATGTCACATTCTACAGTTTTCAGCATTCCACATAGCTCATTAAGGCCCTTCTCCACCCCATGCATATGGTAGTTTGAAATGAAATTCCCATAGCTAGATGGAAGAGATGCCAAAATGAAATCATTAGCCAACTCATGGCCATGGAAAACCAAGCTTTTCCAAAGTCTGATTGTAACCAACCATTTTGATCACATGGGGGCCTATAGTTGCTCCCTCTACCAGCTTGCATTCCACAAAGGACTTAGCAACATTGTACCTCTCAGTCCTAGCCTGAGTCTTGAACATGTCCTTAAGCGCGACGATCATATCGTATGCTTGATGTCTACACACGCTTCTATTCTTGTAGACAGTGTTGGGCCTCCAAGTGTAGAGGTTTGTAGAACATCAGCAAGTTTCCCTTAAGTGGATCACCCAAGGTTTATCGAACTCGGGGAGGAAGTGGTCAAAGGTATCCCTCTCAAGCAACCATGCAATCAAGATACAAGAAGTCTCTTGTGTCCCCAACACACCCAATACACTTGTCAGGTGTATAGGTGCACTAGTTCGGCGAAGAGATAGTGAAATACAAGTAATATGGATGATTATAAGTGGTAATTGCGATCTGAAATAAGAGTGGTAGCAAGCAAACATGTAACATGACTGATTGTAAACGGTGTTTCAATGCTTAGAAACAAGGCCTAGGGATCATACTTTCACTAGTGGACACTCTCATATAAATATCTTCTCTTCATTATGGTACACCGTACTACTCTCCGTTGCACGATGTAGGGCTACAACAGCACACCTTAAAGTTTGCATTCCCCATCTAGATAACCCCTCACTATCAACTTGAGCGCTAGATGGTTCCAACAAACACCACAATATCATAGAGACATCCAACTCAAATTATACTCATGATAAGTATTTCCGTAACCTTAGACTAAGTGCCACACGATGTGCACACTGTCAACTTCAGACACGTGGAGATAAGCAGAGATTAATTAAAGCACTTGAGTAGCAGAATAGATCTACTTATTCAACTAGATTACAAAGCTCATGATCTCAATAAGTTCACACATAGAGAGAAAGAGATATGAACACATAGCTACTGGTAGAGCCCTTAGCCTCGAGAGAGAACTACTCCCTCCTCATCATGGGAGTCAACAACGGTGATGGAGATGGCGGTGGAGTTGATGGAGATGGCTTCGGGGGCACTTCCCTATCCCGGCAGGGTGCCAGAACAGAGACTTATGTCCCCTGAATCTCCTCTTCGGTGGCGGCGGTGTTATGGAACTTTTCGTGGAATTCTGATCCCACATTAGGGTTTTCATCTTGGGGGTTTATATAGGCAAAGAGGCGAGGTCGGTGGCCGCCCGAGGGGCCCACACTAGGGCCTGGAACGCCCGGGGGGCACCCTATGGTGTGGCTGCCTCGTGGCTCTCCTCTGTCTCTGCTTTGGACTTTCGCGTCGTGTCGGAAAAATAGGAACTTCGGCTTTTGTTTCATCCAATTCCGAGAATATTTCTTTACTAGCTTTTCTGAAACCAAAAACAGAAGAAAACAGCCAACTGGCACTGCGGCATCTTCTCAATAGGTTAGTTCCAAAAAATGTATAAAAATGCCTCAAAGTGTAGACAAAACATAAGATAGTTGATACAAAACAAGGATGGAGCATCAAAAATTATAGATACGTTTACGGCATATCAAGCATCCCCAAGCTTAACTCCTGCTCGTCCTCGAGTAGGTAAGTGATAAAAGAATAATTTTTGAGGTGACATGCACCATCACAATCTTGATCAAGGTATTTGTTAAGCATTGATAGCTTGGATCAAAGTACTCTAAACATGAGCAGGAAAGTTAGATTTCTAACAATAAGACATAGCAACTATGTTGTAACATGAAAAGTTACAAACAAAAGATCATAAATAACAATGCATTGAAAGACGTTTGTTTGTTTCACATATAGAAAACATAATAAGAGTGGTAATCATCTTGTCCTTCATGAATTAGCAGAACATAAATGCATAGGACACCTTCAAACTTCATAAGGGTGACTAGATACAAATAATTTAAGAGTAAGCAATACCAAAATTATGAATCAATCAATAAGTTTTGGGACAATGCACATTGAACTAAGAATGAAAACTATGCTCTCTCAATTGGTGCATAAAGATAGAAGATGGATACTCAACATAAAAAGATAAAAAGAAAGGCCCATCACAGAGGGAAGCAGGGATTTCAAGTTTCATAAAGAGCTTCCAAAAATTATGGTACTTATTAGATTTCAGCTCTCATTGCCCCTATCATAAGCATCTTGAGGTGATTAAGGTTAAAGTGACACAAATATGAGGATATGCTTGATAAGTTATAAGTTGAAAATCTCATGCCCCTTGCTTACGAGTACCGAACCTCATGCTACTCAACTTTAGTCACAAGTAAGTTCTTGTCATTGTAAGTACATGTGTATCATGGAGAACTCCCAACAGGGTACCCCTTGCCCCATGACATAGGAGCTTTCCCATATCAAAATGACAAGGCAACAGACAATGAGCATCTCAGCGATCTTTTTATTTGCTATTTGCCTAGGTTTTTATTGAGGAGGCTTCATAGAATTCTCACTATGGTTATGATGCAAGTTTCTGCCATGATTAGGCATGGCTTAGGCTAGCCGCCCAGACATTTCTCTAACACACATACAAACTCCATGAGCTTACAAGCTCCCCTTTTATTTCACACCGTCGGGATCCATAAACAAAAGAACATGATATCAACTGAATAATAAGTGCAATGTTGAAAACGTTCCCCATGGTAACATGGTTCTGCTAATTCACAACTTATAAAGTGCAAGCATATAAGCAACATAGATGGGCACAATGGTTCAAGTTTATTAAGTGTAAGAAAATAAAGTGGGCCATCAAGTTTGTGAGAGCTTTAATCACTAATTTTCACATAACAAAAGTTTAATTTGGAAGATAGATAAAACATGAATATACTTGGAATGGTGTAACACACCATGCATAGGAATTTATAGTGGAATCTTTAGAATAACTTGGTTTTCTTGGAGGTTGGATGCATGAGTGGAACTCATACGTGGTACATGTGGAGGCTAGCAAAAGACTGGGAGTGACCAACTAAGAGAGCAATAATGGCCATAATCATGCAAAGCGATAAAACATTATTAATTAAAGCATAAAGTGATATTACAATTCAAAGACTAAATGATCATAGAGGCTAAGGTGACTGGTTAATAGTCTTAACATGGTGTAAGCATGTGCCAAGTCAACCCAAATAAAGAATCAAAGGAGAATACCACAATATTATGCTTTTATATGCTAAAACAACGCATGATTCTTTCAAGGAACATTAGGCAATCTCAATTGTTTGAAACAAGTCATGCTACAACAATAATCACTAAGCATATGGTCAAACCAAAACCAAACATGACATGATAAAGTCTAGGCCATAGTCAAAACAAGTTCCTTTTGTACCACTTATAAGCATGAAGCTTCCTACTCTTTTCCAACACCAATCAACTTATTTGAAACAACTCTCAAAGATAATAATCAATAAAGACCAGAGAGCATGTCTCTCCCATTTACAAAGAAGAACTAAAAATTTCTAAGCCAAAAGAATAAGAAAACTAAAGCTAAACGTAGTGCTAGCAAAGGAGAACACTCACAGAACAATAAGAGTGAAAACTAGAGTGTTCTAGGCAATGAATAACGGGGTGTGTCTCTCTCCAAAATAAATGTGTTGGGATCCAACCAACTTATTGCGGCAAAGAAAGAAAAAGAAAACTAAAAACAAAGACGCTCCAAGAACAACACATAGTGCATAAGATAATAAAAATAAAGTGTCTTGAAAGAAGACCTGAAATTATTAATGAAGAAGGGGATGCCTTGGGCATCCCCAAGCTTTGATGCTTGTACTTCTTGAATATTTCTTCGGGTGACATGGGTGGCATCCCCAAGCTTGAGCTTTTATCCATACTTCATCTCATCACATCATTCTCTCCGTACACTTGAAAACTTCCTTCATACAAAACTTCACACAATCTTCATTAGCAACATTAGTGTATTCAAAATAATAATCCTTTGGGTTCAGTTTCAACTCAAGTAAATCATCCATTAAAACATAAGATACTATAGAAATTTCTTTTAAAATCTCGAGTGATCCAAGAGAACTCAAAAACAAACAGATTAAGAGGCAAATGCAAATAATGGCAGAAATCTGTCAAAACAGACCAGCAGGTAAAGACCGATTTTTTCAAAACTCTTCTATTGCTCAAATCGAAAAGTACAAAACTAACGAAAGTTGGGTAATAACCTGGGACATAAGCACAAAAAATTACAGCTCAATCCTACGTACTGAGATTGTTCACATTTTTTACAGTAACATACAGAAATCTGTTTCGAGACAGCAACTTCTCCATATCTTACTTCCCTCTCATTAGAGGTTATTCTTGGCACAAAAACCAAACAAAAAGGATAAGTAGAGGTTATTACAGAGGCAATAACTTACAAAACTCAACAAAACAAAAATAAATTGAAAGTAAAAATATAATGGGTTGTCTCCCAAAAGCTCTTTCTTTATAGCCATTAAGATAGGCATGCTAATTTCGATGATGCTCACATAAGAAATATGAATTGAAGTAAAAGAGAGCATAAATAAGAAAATATGGAACAAATTTAAGTCTAACCCACTTCCTATAAAAAATAATCTTGTAAAGAAACAAGTCATGAAAGCACAAAACAACAAGCATAGGAAAGCAGAACAAGTGCAACTTCAAAATTTTCAACATAAAGAGGGGAAACTTAATATTGTTGAGATACATAAAACCATGTTTCCCTCTCTCATAATAAATTTTAGTAGCATCTTGAATAAAATTAACAATATAAATATCACATAAAACATTTTTATCATGAGCCACATGCATAAAATAATTATTATTCTCCCTATAAGCATAGTCATTCTTATTAATCATAGTGGGAGAAAATTCAACAAAATATCTATCATTATTATTCTCATCACCATAACCATAAAATATAGGAGGCATATTGTAATCGTAATTAATTTTCTCCTCAATAGTAGGTGGACTGAAAATATCATATTTATCATTGTAATCATCATATATTGGAGGTATAGTATCATCATAAGCAATAGAATAGTTATCTTCCAAAGTGTGTTCATTTGTAAACATATCATCATTGGAAGGAACATGGATAGTACTAATAGTACAACAATTATTAACATCATCATTTTCAGAATTGGTACCGAAGAGATTTTCAATATCAAAAGTAGTGTGCTTTTCCCAATCATGATCACTACTATAGGTAACACGCATAGGAACATCATCGAGTTCAGACTCATCAAAAACTATAATAGGAGCAACATGCTTAGAGGAAAATACCGTTTCCTCCCTCCTTTTACTCCTCCACTTCTTCTTTTTCTTATTCTCTTTAGGAGGGAGAGGCTTGAAAGGAAGCTTCTCCATATACCCTGGTTTATTGTTAGAGACAATAGAAGAAACTTTGGAGGATTCCTCCTTTTCATTAATAAGAACAAAACACATATTAGTCTTGTCATATTTTGGTAAAATCTCATCTTTTATAATATTTTGTATGTAAGTATTTGTGTGGCAATTATCAACACAATAAATATGACAACCATGCAGGACGCTATTCATATCAAAAGCACTCATATCTACCAAAGAAGTTTTTCTTGATAACTCTTCACACCCCAAAAATAATGTAAGTTCATCATGCTGATTAGGAGTGATCATGTTATCACAATACAAACTTGCAATACTCACTGGATTAGAAGGGCTATTATTATGGCCTGAGCATTGAAAATTTAAATGACCCACTTCAAAGCAAAGTTCACAAATAAAAGGATAGAGGGCACAAACGTTTTTACCAAGGTCATTTAGAGCCCTATACCACGTTCTAGTTTTTTTATTCCTGTGGGTGATACCATATTCTTCTTCAATTTGATTCTTTTCACAAGGTCTATGTACTCCACAAAAATTAACATGCTTATAAGAAATAGTACTTTCAGAGGTTTGAGCATGTTTATTGCTATCATTAATAACAATTTCATTTTTCATGCAAGTGTCTTTAAAAGACTCATGATACATGTCCCATTTTTCTTTAGGAGCATTAATATGAGAAGAAAATGCTCTACAACAATCAACAAGAATTTTAGGATCAAGACCATATTTAGCACTAAGCTCTCAAAAATCAGCAGTTTCAGCGAAAGACTTAATGCAATCATACTCATAGTTTATACATGGTTCTTTACCTTTGTCGTTATCCCAATATTCGGTATTTCTTTGAATTGTTTCACGAAGATCCCACTTATCTTTGACCTCCTTCCTTGTGAAGGATCCCTCTAAACAGGTATCTAGGTAGTCCTTGTAATGTCCTGGAAGCCTTGCATAAAAAATATTAATAACAATATTACTAGGGAGCTCATGAATGGGACATTTGAGCATTAGTGAATTCAATCTCCCCCATGCTTGGGCAATACTTTCTCCATCATGAGGATCAAAATTATAAATATAATTACTATCTTTATGAATTTCATAAGAGGATAAAATTTAGAGTAAAAGAGAGATTCAAGTTCCTTCCACTCCGAATGATCAGAATCGTCTAGTAGCTCATACCACTCCCTTGCTTTGCCCTTAAGTGATAAAGAGAATAGCTTCCTCTTAACTTGGTTCATTGAAATAAATGCACACTTGAACAACTCGCAAAATTCATGTATAAAGAGTAAATGATCACCAGGATGGACAGTTCCATCTCCAAAATAACAGTTATTCATAACACGTTCAACAATTTCCATAGGTATTTTAGAACGGACGCTTTCAGTATGTGGATTTAAAATATCACAAGTATCATTAGAATTACCACATATGGGAGATAAAGTATCATCAGAGAAAATTTTCTCCTCTAAAGCTGGGGAACAAAAAAGATCATTTTCATAAAAACTAACTTCCCCAAGCTTAGACGTTTCCATAGCATTAGTAACAAAGGTGTTCAAAAAATTCATACTAATAACATTGCTATTAGCATGTAAAGAAAGTTCCACGGGTTTTTTAATTTTCTTTTCAAACCATTCATGTTCTACCTCAGGAAAAATACTAAAAAACTCTCTAATTTTGTTGTTGTTTTCCATTAAGGCTAACTAGTGAAAATAAAAACAAGAAACAAAAAGATATAATTGTAGAATCTAAAGGAAATAACTTCGAGCACTCACACATCAGCTATAGTACTAGAAGATAGCTTAGTAGCCAGAGGATGTGAGTACCTTTTACCTTACCTCCCCGGCAACGGCACCAGAAAATAGCTTGATGCCTACGCATGCTTCTATTCTTGTAAATAGTGTTGGGACTCCAAGTGCAGAGGCTTGTAGAACAGCAGCAAGTTTCCCTTAAGTGGATCACCCAAGGTTTATCGAACTCAGGGAGGAAGTGGTCAAAGGTATCCCTCTCAAGCAACCCTGCAATCAAGATACAAGAAGTCTCTTGTGTCCCCAACACACCCAATACACTTGTCAGGTGTATAGGTGCACTAGTTCGACGAAGAGATAGTGAAATACAAGTAATATGGATGATTATAAGTGGTAATTGCAATCTGAAATAAGAGTGGTAGCAAGCAAACATGTAACAGGACTGATTCTAAACGGTGTTTCAATGCTTAGAAACAAGGCCTAGGGATCATACTTTCACTAGTGGACACTCTCATATAAATATCTTCTCTTCATTATGCTACCCTGTACTACTCTCCGGTTGGACGATGTAGGGCTATGAGAACACACCTTAAAGTTCGCATTCCCCATCTAGATACCCCCTCACTATCACCTTGAGTGCTAGATGGTTCCAACAAACACCACAATCTCATAGAGACATCCAACTCAAATTATACTCATGATAAGTATTTCTGTAACATTAGCCTAAGTGCCACACGGTGTGCACACTGTCAACTTCACACACGTGGGGATAAGCAGAGATTAATTAAAGCACTTGAGTAGCATAATAAATGGTCCCCCAAATGTCCTCTTTGGTGGCGGCGGCACTGCGAAACTTTTCATGGAATTCTGA
The DNA here is from genome assembly GCA_916181665.1 of Avena sativa. Taxonomy (NCBI): domain Eukaryota; kingdom Viridiplantae; phylum Streptophyta; class Magnoliopsida; order Poales; family Poaceae; genus Avena; species Avena sativa. Next base: position 429,311,841 of record OV702290.1, read on the forward strand.
TCCTCCCCTTAGGGTTTTCATCTCGGGGGGTTTATATAGGCGAAGAGGCGAGGTCGGTGGCTGCCCGAGGGGCCCACACCAGGGCCTGGTGCACCTAGGGGCCACGCCACCCTATGGTGTGGCCGCCTCATGGCTCTCCTCTGTCTCTGCTTTGGACTCCCGTGTCGTGTTGGGAAATATAGGAACTTCGGCTTTTGTTTCGTCCAATTCCGAAAATATTTCTTTACTAGCTTTTCTGAAACCAAAAATAGCAGAAAACAGGCAATTGGCACTATGGCATATTGTCAATAGGTTAGTTCCAGAAAATGTATAAAAATGCCTCAAAGTATAGACAAAACATAAGATAGTTGATACAAAACAAGCATGGAGCATCAAAAATTATAGATACGTTTACGACGTATCAACACTTCTTGATACTCAAACTGCTTTTCAAGATCAGGTTCCATGCATGCAAGCATAAGACAGCTAACCTCAAGAGATTCATCACATGCTTTCTTGTAGGCATTCTTAAGGGCAGCAGTTGCATTATCAGCAGGTTCATCTGGGATTGGGGTATCCAGAACCGTTTCCTTTTTATCAGCCCTGAGAACAATTCTCAGGTTACGGACCTAGTCTGAATAGTTTGTTCCATTTAGTTTATCCTTTTCAAGAATCGTACACAAATCAAAAGGTGATGAAGTGTTCATTGCCATTGATCTACAACATAAAAACATGCAAAATACTACGCCATATAACCATGAAAGAGTAAAACATATTAAACAATTTAATAGCATATGCTCCCACTTAAATCAACATCCCTCTATTGATACTAAGTGATTCAAGATCCACAATTAACAAGTCGACTAGTGAGCTTTAGCATCACTGCTAGAAGACAAGGTAAATCGGTAAGCAACTTTTCCGAATCATATCATATATGACTCTTGTTGTTGGGTGACATCTCTATGTCAAAACTAGGCGCCCAACCTTTATGCCCCAAGGTCCTTAACTATTAAGATGACCTTGTTAATATCACCAACCCTTATGTGTGTAGGTATCCGATACAAACCCATCCAGCCAAGGAAAACCGCGGCACCCTAATTTCATAGACCAACCAACGATTGTACATGGCATAGGATGGTGCAAGGTTTGATTGGGAGGGAATGGTTTAACTTAAACTTTGTGAGGGATCGTTCTACTTCTATGAACTAAGCATGCATAGTAGTAAAACGTATAAGAATAACATTCACATAGATGTCATACAGTATGGCCCATTTTCTCATGGTGATCTCCATCGCCATAGAACCTATCCACCATGATGATCTCCATATTCATGCTCTATGCGAGCCATCCTACAAGTGATGAGTTCTCCAAGAACTAATACAAGCTATTATTCCTGATAGCTAGTAATCAAAATTACATGATATTGGGATTATCACAAGTTGGCACATAGGACATTACAATAATTGACAACACATTTGGATCTAACCGTGTTTCCCTACTCACGACACACAGGTCATGAAAAAATACATACATGCATCACATACATTTTGGGCAATACTGATGACATACATCCTGCAAAAACAAGTTGTGCATAGAATCGCATTCTACCGGATCATGTGAAATCACAGCACCTAGGAACCTTAACAAGATACAAAAGGGGCTACGACTAAGGGGGGTCTAGGGGGTCTCCCCCTACAGGGTTCAAAGGGGCAGCGCCCCTCGCGGTCGCCCCTCGAGGTATCTATACAATTTTCTTTAAGGATTATGATCGGCAAATCAAATTTACCATAAACCGACTGTTGTTCCGATTCGACCAAATTACTTTGATCACGGTACATCGATTTAGATCAATCATATTGATCTTCGCGTGATTCAAATGGATTTATGTGTCACTGTCTACCACGATGGCGAAAACCGACCGATAGTGGTAAGTCGTTCGACGATCTTACAATCATGATCGCGGAAAGCAAGATCATAGATCAATCCAGAACCCCTGCCATATAAACGATCACATCATTCATATCAATATGCATATCACCATATGCAAACTTCCTGAACCTATGACTTAATAGTATCGGCTCGGTTACCACTATAAAGTTGTTGGTAGGATACACTTGTGGAAAAACAATTCTACCGTGTCGACCAGGAATACTGTTGTCATAGATCACGGGATTACCACTAGATGCACTGTTGCGGAACTCAATGAAGCATGTCGGGGCAGTGTAGATGTTCTACGTCTCCTCCTTGTCCTCGTCCCACGAGCAGCTCCCCTTTGCGCGGCTCGTCCAAGTGCTACAGCTACAGCAACTCCGAGGTATCCACGCATCCGGAGTGGAGCGTCACACGGCAGACTACTAGGTCTGCACGTGCAACACGGGCGTGGGAGGGGTGGCGGCTGGGTGGAATGCTCAACCCTATTCAGCTCGCCTCACTCTCTCTTATATAGGCATCCCAGGTGGGATTCTACATTAGCAGCCCATTAGTAGCCTAAGCCTGGTCTAATTCGGATCCAATCCTCATTATGCTTCCAGCCCCTAAAGTGTGTGACCCTATAGGTTCATACACATATAGACATGACAAGAGTACACTTACTCCATCAATAGTTGGTAGCAGCCTCTAGCAAGATATGCCAACTCCTAAACGCATATAAAGATCATTTGGCGAACCATCACAAGGTTGAGTACATGTCTTTCCCTTTGCCCTACGATATTTGGTCTAGCTCCAAGCTGACCTCTCTTTCTCGATACTATGATTCAGAATCCCTTTACTAGGTTAAATCTTAACCGTATGTAGCACGCCCATGCATTTCTGGATCTGATCATTCAAGGGTCCCAGAGATATCTCTCTCAAATAGAGAGGGCCAAATCCCATCTTGATTGACCAATGCCTTGTAGCATGTATCAGGACAAACCCGAAAGCTACCTTTATAACTACCTAGTTACGGAGCAGTGTTTGATAGCCTCAAAGTAGGTCGATCCACATCTCAAGTACATGCGACAATCTCAGGTCTAAGGACAAAACGTACACAATGTGTAGAGAGAGCTGCAAGTATTATTGCCAGTCTCAAGTTGGGTTAGTCCAACCCCATGTTCATAACATGTGTCCACATCATTGGTTTGACATCTCCATGTCTATGACTTGCGAAACATAGTCATCAACCAATCGATGTGCTAGTCTAATATTCACGTGTGTCCTCACATGAACTCTGACTAGGGACAACTATTAGATAACCATACAAGTAAATAGTTTCACAAACAATTCACATAATTGCCAGTCAATACAAGTTGCCTGATATATGGATATTCAAGGAACATAATAATAACTCATTGATACATATGAAATATAATCATCTCTATGATTGCCTCTAGGGAATATTTCCTTCATCTACCCCGTCTAGATTTAATCTAGCCGGACGATGGAGTGCTACCTGATCTTCATTGACACGTTCCCACTTCGTTTGTGAGTTCTTGATTTCTCCTTGACGTGGTGCCATTCTCGTTGCACGTGTGGATACCGGTGGAGGTGCGACACTTGGAGCACTAGATCTTCGGAGATGTCTCTGGAATAATACATCTCCTCGCGACTCGCTAAGGTTTGTTGCGGGGATTGATGCACGACCAACCTTGTCATGGACATACTTCTGCTAGTTCGATCTTCGAGGGTATGATCTATTACCTCACCCCTTGCATTGGATCTTGGTTATGCGCTGGAATTTTTTGTTTTCCATAGTGCATTCCCCAATAGTGGTATCAGAGGGGTCTATGCGTAGGCAGAGGTACGAATAGAGGAATCGTCGAATTCCAGGATTGTTAATCTCGTTCTTGCTACCCAATTGTTGCAATTTGGATCTTGGTGGTATTTCATGATTAGCGACCCAAAATAACTTTACGATCTTTGATCGAGATTGGTTTGTGAACTATACTTTGGGTGCACGAAACAACTTTGTCGGGTGTCATTTTTTATGCAATAGTAGAAGAGAAATTTTGCACTTTGGGCTTTTGTGAATTTGGTAAAATTTACACGGGTTCACGCGTATTGACAAAGTCTAGTGAAGCTATTGTAATATTTATAGTGCAATGGGGACACACCCCGGTAAGTTAAAAAGCAAGAGGATTGATGATGATGCTTTCTTACCACGTAGGTAAAAGAACGGTTCTCTACGCCACCATAGAGCCCCGTAAGTTAGTAAAGCGTCTAACTTGTTTTTGCAGGGAAGTGATGTGGTATAGCAATGTGAAGTTTACAATGTGATGTATGAGATGTGTTATGTTGTAATCTCGTTGGGCATGAGTGGCAGGAGTCATGATTATTGTCATATTATTATTGTAATAGCTATAGTTGTTTCTACTTTATTAGCTAGAGTATACATAGTTGTAAAAGCAAGACTTGGCAATGATGATCAAGAAACAATGGACCTCGAGGCTATGCCCAAGGCACATGGAGGAGTACATTGATGATGGAGATTGTTGGCGCAAAGTACTATACCATATCACTATATGAATTGCATGTGATCTTAATCCTTTTATGTACTTTATTTGTTGCGTGGTAGTCATAATAAATAGGATGATCTCTCACTTAAAATTATCAAGCAATCATGTGTTCTCCCTAAGTTAATCACCACATAACATGGGCTCCGAACTAGTGTGGGTCATATAACATGGATGAACCTAGCGACGTTCATAATGTGGGTGCAAAACTATCGCACTACTGGTATACTAAGGTTCACTGGACATACTACCTATAACATCTAGAGTATGGAAGACAAGAATTGAAAGATTAACAAGAGACATATGATGATATGATTGGTATGATTACCTGCCGGTCTTGTTCCCCGGTACACAATGTAAGAAAACAAGTTCGTGGATCTTGAATCACTAAGTATCAATCATGAGAGATATTGATTTTTGTGGGAGCTACCCTCTAAATTAAGTTATTAATCTTGAGTAGTTCATTAATTATGAAAAAAGATCTAAATGAATTTGCACTTGTTTGTAAATCAATGGCATGCAACAACTTCCCTTTAGCTGGTATATTAGAGAAAGAGAAACTGCATGAATCTTGTACAAGTTTTGTGGATTGGTTCTGCAATATAAGAATATTACTTAAAGGTGCTAAGAAAGACTATGTCTTGGAATCAACTATTAGTGATGCTCCTGATGATAACGCAATGCAAGATGCGCAGGATGTATTTTAGACACATAGTGATGACTATATCACTGTCCATTGTCCTATACTTGCATCCATGGAACCATTTCTTCAAAGGAGGTTTGAATACTGGGGTCCATATGAAACAATTATGGAATTGAGGGTCATGTTTGAGAAGCAAGACCGAGCAGAAACATATGAGATCTCTCAAGCTCTTATGGATTGCAAGATGGCGGAAGGAGGCTCGATTAGTGCACATGTAATCAAGTTGCACGTGTACATTCAAAGGTTGGAAGCGCTAGGCGTTCCCTTTCCTCCTGAACTAGGAATCGACATAATCCTGAAATCACTCCCACCTAGCTTTGCTGGGTTTGTCATGAACTTCAACATGCTTGGGATGAACAATACATTAGCCAAACTGTTCATGATGTTGAAAGTGGCTTAAAAGGACATGCAGAAGAACACCAATCATGTGATGATGGTGAAGAAAACCACTCGCTTCAAGAAGAAGAAGTCTGGTGGCAACAATAAGAAGGCGGATGTGCACCGCGCCTCTAACAAAGGCAAGGTGCCTAAGCCAGGTCCAACCCCAGACGCAGAGTGTTTCTTCTACAAGGAGAAGGGTCACTGGACGAGGAACTGTCCAAAGTACTTAGCGGAGAAGAAGAAGTCTGGATCGTCCAGCTCATGTATATCTGATATACATGTTATTGATGTTTACTTGCAAGGTCCTAACATTTGCAATATGATATAGGAGCTACGAAACCCTAGGAGACTTGGCAAGAATGAGGTGACAATGCATGTTGGGAATGGAGCAAGCGTTGTAGTGATTGTCATCGGCACAAGACCTTTACATCTACCATTAGGATTAATATTAGAACTTAGTAATTGTTACTTCATGCATGCATTATGTAAGAATATTATATTAGGATATTGTATCTTACAAGATGGTTATTCATTTTAAATCAGAAAATAATGGTTGTTCGATTTATAAGAATAATGTCTTCTATGCGCAGGATCATGTGAAGAGTTGGCTATTTATGATTGATCTTGATTGTGATACACACATCCATGACACTGAGGCTAAACGTCAAAAGACAAATGGATTGAATACCACATACTTGTGGCACTGCAGATTGGGTCAAATTGAACATAAATGCATGAAGAAACTCCATAGTGATGGACTTTTGAGTTCACTCGATTTTGAATCTTTTGATATATGTGAATCATGTTTGATGGGTAAGATGGCCAAATCACCATTTAGCGGTTATGTTGAACGGGAAAGTGACTTACTGGAAATAATACATACGGATGTATGCGGTACAGTGAGTATACCTGCACGTATTGGAGTCGGACTCCTTCTCTCCTACTCTCTCTGTCATTGGTGGGAGAAGGAAAGGAGGAGTCCTTGTAGGATACAAATCTTAATCCTACTATTCTCTTTGGAGGAGGGAATCCACCTATATATTGAGGGGAGAGGGCAAGGGGAAAACACACAAATTTACGAGGAGCCCTAGCCCCAAACCGCCACCTCCACCATGCCGCCGCTCTGTCGCACCACCGCCTTGGCCTCTGGTCCTCTTCCTCGCGTCATCATCTTCGTCATGTGGAGGAGATATTCACCAACGCCCAGAGAAGCTCGTCTTCTACCCCGTCTAGATCTCATCTTGCCGGACGATGGAGTGTTGCTGGATCTTCATCGACACGTTCTTGCTTTATCCTCAAGTTCTTTATTTCGCCTCGATGTGGTGCCATTCTTGTTGCATGTGAGGATACCAGTGGAGGTGCGACAGTTGGAGCACTAGATCTTTGGAGCCGTCCGTGGGATAATACATCTCCTCGCGACTCGCTAAGGCTTGTTGCAGGGATCAACGCACGAATAACCTCGTCATCAAAAAACTTCCGCTAGTTTGATCTTCGAGGGTATGATCTGTTTCCTCGCCCCTTTCATTGGATCTTGGTTATGCGCTAGAAATTTTTTCTTTCCGTAGCATGTTACCCAATAGTTGATCCCTTGGGACGCTGCCGTCAGGGAGATGTGTTCTATGGGAATCTGAAGTTGTCTCAAGAGTTGGGTGGACGGGAGGTTTAGGCCCGCACCTCCATCCACTAGCATCTTGGTTACCTTAATGTTGCTGATGGTCGGGGAGACCACCAGTGGCAAGATCCCCACGCCCGTGCATTGATTGGGGTGATCTTTAGCGTCAAAGGTAACTGACACGGTTGTCCATTTGACGGGGAGCTGAGCATCCATGCTCGAATGCACAACACACATATCTCAGGACAGTCGTTTGACAGCATTGTGCGAGGGGAACACCGAGGCATCCCCATGGATGCACATGACGTTGCACAATCTAGGGTTTGTCCAGGCACGCCCCTGTGACGCTTCACGGAGAGCATTCGCCAAGGGTCTGAGGGGGAAATGAACAAGGCCTAGGTTACCTTGTCTGAAAGTTTTGGGTCTCCTTCCCCTTCTGGATGCGACGGACAGAGGAACAAGCTCGGTGGGGTGTGGCCCTGGTGACTGGTGGTGTCGCGGGACGTATTCTACGAGATCCACGAGCCAACCAAGCCAAGATCCCACCCTAGGGGCTATGTCACATAGCCTTGGGCAGGAAACGAAGGAGGGAGTCAGCTATCGCTAGCGCAGCCCCTAGTCCTAGAAAACTCGCCAGGGTGGCGATAGCTCACTAGCAGCATCGTTCTCCTCGCCTTCTGAGGCTTCTCCTAGGCAATCCGGTTCCGCCCCACCGTAGGGGGCGACAAATAATGCAGGGTGGGTCGTAGCGCCTAGTTGGGCTGAGGATATGAGCGATCCTCCTTGCTCGCTCAGCCGCACTGACTTTCCATTGTTGTTGCCCTCTCTGACTCCACGCTGCCATGCACGAAGGGAGTGCTGGTCCACCAGCGAAGGTTGCTCGCAGAAGTGCGCCCCTACCTGGCGTGCTAGATGTCATGTCTTGATTTTTGACACCGAGGGTATGAGTCCCCGTTGTTGTTCGGCCAGGGGCACAATGTCCGGTGAGCTCGATCGGTGAACTAGATGAACACGCTCACAGAGAGAGACATAAGTTTTTGTACCCAGGTTCAGGTTTGCAGTGAGCGGATCCCTATGTCCTCCAACTAACCACTATCGGATGATCACAATATTACACCAGGTTCCTTCCTCCGGAAGGATCTCTAGTCTAAAATTTCCCAAAAACTCCCTTCTCTAAGTCTGACATAGGCCTCCTTTTATACGAACAAGGGGACACCACAGGGCTAGGATCACACGCGGCGGTGAGAGCTCAGCCACATGGCGGGCTACGGTCTGCGACATGGATTAACAATCCTGCCTTGATGTCACGTGTCACTCACTTCCCATATCAGACAGGTGTTGACCTGTTATGTCAGCTTGGTTCATGTCTATAGGCCTAACCGAGCCAGGATTGTTTAGCGTGGATGCTGCCGGGCCTTGCGAGGGTACCTGGCAGTCCTTGTGCAGCCACGCGGCAAGGTGCAGCACGCGTGAAGATCACGTGTCACTCAAGTGCTGCCAGTGGGCGAGGCGTGGTCTTTGTCCAACCGTTGGCCATGTGCGCAGGGTGCCCATGGCTCAGTATGCGCTCTGGTTAGGCATAGCTGGCCAGCTATCCAATCCTTTCCTCGGGCGGTCTCCAACCTCTTGTGCCAGGAAATGAACCCAAGAATCCACCCAAGGGAAGCTCCCCGAGTCTCCCGGCTTAGCAATCCACGGGACGCCTGTCCCGGAGCCCATGGTTCCGTGACTCGGGAAGATCACGGGACCGACATGTGGAGATTTTGCCGCCATGCCACATGTTGACAATCAAGATAAAGGTGTGGTAGAGAGATCCAAACACAGTTGTAAAGTTTTTAAAAGTGCAGGTTACCAGCACCACAAGGTGTCATATTACCCACAAGGGCTCAATCATCATCCGTGTCGAAGGGGTCATAGACCCTTGACGTGGCATCATCTACCTCCATTGGCTACTCAGGAAGGAATGGACAAGCTCAAACATGAGTTTCCCAGATCCCCATCTTGGGTCAAGCTTGTTCTCAAGGGGAGGGAAATGTTATGGAAGATTACATGAGTACACCCTAAGGAAAGCAAACACACAAACTGAGGAGAGTGGGAAGATAGATAACTAAGATTTATGGGCCCGAGTGGACTACCTAATGACCAATCACAAAAGACTAGTGACCTATGTTGGCTGATGACGTGTACCTAGATGTCTTGCACCTGATGATTGAGAAGTCTACAAGCGTCGGCTCCTAACCCTATTGGTCACACCGTGCCTCTGGCACCACACCTCCATATACATGGACGACATGGTTACCTTTATAAGGTCCTCACTTCTAGACTTAAGGGTGATCACCACAATCATCAAGGATTTGGGAGGGCCTTCGGGCTCCACACCAACCTAAAAAAGTGTTCACCTTACTTGATTCAGGGATGTGAGGTCAGATATATGTTGATGGGCTAGGAGCCGAGGTGCCAAATTGTTCCCTTTCCCTCATATATCTAGGGATACCTCTTTCCCTAAGGAAACTGACAGCCTCTTAGCTATAGTACCTGGTGGATAGTGTGTCCAACAAACTACCAGGGTGGAGATATTTGATGCTCAATCGAGGTGGACGCTTGGAGCTGGTGAAATTAGCGATATCGATAGGCCCCATATTCTCCATCATGTCCCTTGACATTTTGATAGAGACCTTGATTGTGACTGAGAAGATCATCCAAGGATTCTTGTGGAAGGGGAGGAAGTATGTGCATGGAGGCCATTGCCTCATATCATACGATAGAGTATGAGTGCCCAAGGAGTTTGGTGGCCCTGGAATTCCCAACTTGCGCCTTATTAACCTTGTTCCTAGAGCCACATGGATGTGGCTTTAGCGTGTCGATGATTCAAGGTTGTGGAAGGAACTAAAAATTCATGTTCCTACAATAACAAGACAACTCTTCAATGCCGCAACATCGTCGGTCCTCGGCGATAGAGCAAGTACCTTCCTATGGACAAATAGTTGGCTCCTAGGTGGACAAATCTATGAAATCACCTCAAACCTCTTTCTAATGGTTTCGAAGAGAGCGTTTGCGAGCCTCCAAGTACGGGAAGGGATGGCTAGGGGATGTATCCATGATATATCCCCCAACTTGAGTGCATCAACGATCAGAGAGATGCTTTACGTGATGGACCGCCTGGTGGAAGTCAATCTGGTCGACGGATCGAAAGATGTCCTCAAGTGGAGTTAGGAGTCGAAGAACACTAACTCTGCGTAGTCATGTTATAGAGCCATGTTTGTCGACCGAGTAGGCATGGCTGGAGCATTGCAAATCTGGCACCCCACGCAAGATAGACGCAGTGGTATGGGCTATAACGAGATCTTTGGACGGAATATCACTTGCCTGCTGGAGCTTGTGGCGCCATCGAAATGAAGCGGTCTTTGAGGGAGCCACACCCTCGTCGGTCGAGGTTCTCTGGAAGATTGCAGCTAAGAGGCTCTCTGGAAGATTGCAGTCTCGAAAGAACCCAGTGCCATCCTGTGCTAGACTGCGGAAATCTCAGAGAAAGATCGAAACTAGTAGGCCGACATGAAGCAGAGGGACGTCATTTGTGCTCGAAACTCCGAAGGGCCGGACCACCTTTATTTGAAACAAGACCAGCTGCCCCCACGCTATCGGCATCGTGCCAGGCCACGTCCATAAGGGCCATCGCACCATGAGCCACAATCTCCCGTCAGCATCCATCGGCAGAGGGCCACGATCTAGGTTTCAGATGGAACCCCCAGATCCACACGCCTCCGTTGCCAAGTCGCCGCCAAGGGGGATCACCGCCGCCACCCCAACCACTAGTGCACACCCCCCCCCTCTAACACCGGTTTGGAGGGCCCTCTAACAGCGGTTGTAGAACCGCTGTTGAGGGTTCGGTGTTAGAGGGGCCCCTACGAACCGGTGTTAAAGGGTGGCGCACGTGGGGCTGCCACAGGGCTCAGCCCCCCCCCCCTTTAACACCGGTTCGTAACACGAACCGGTGTTAAAGGTTCTGTGCCGCGGCAGGAAAAGGAGATAAATCTCTGCCGCGGCAGGAAAACGGCCTAAATCTCTGCCGCGGCAGAGTTCTGCCGCGGCAGGAAAACGGCCTAAATCTCTGCCGCGGCAGAGTTCTGCCCCTGCCCCGTTCTGGGCGTATTTCTGCGGCGCGGCGGGGACGGGGAGGGGGGAGGGGGAATCGATCGGGAGCGGTATACACATACATCGTCATCGGTACATACGAGTACATAAATAATTAAGCAACTATTATTATACACAACATCGTCATTGTGTGGTATTCTCCGTAAACGTTGAAGCATCAAGTACAAGACAAACACGTTCAAGCATATATACAACGTTCATTTTGGTGGATATCTAAAGAGTTCTCCGCCAGGCGTGACGACCTCATCAAGTATGAACCCCGCCAATTCCTCTTGAATGGCTCGTATGCGGTCAAATGGTAGGAGTTGGTCCCGCATCCGTTCGATCTGAATATATGAAGAATAGGGTCAATATATATATAAGAATAAAACTCAATACAATTGATGGTAATAAAATAATGTTGTGTACTTTGTTTACTTACTCTAAGTTGTTCTAGTGCGGCTTGGCCCGTCGCACATATCGTGTTGCGAATGAACTCGCAAACATAGTACCCACATAAGTTATTGTCGTGTCCCTGATGCGCGCACTTTACGAGAATAGAGAGTTCAATCAAAATAATAATCAATAAAGCATGATATAATAGAATTGGAAGCAGAATCAAAGAGATACGCAGACCTAGCTAGCTAGTATTACTTACATTTTGGTCTACAAATTTTAGTTCTTCTGATCATTCACCCACGGCCCTGCCCGTGAACCTTTTCCAAACCCTGTCCGGCAAAGAAAATGGATAAAGGAGTAATTAATTACTTGTTGTCACGAAAGTTGCTGATCTAGTGCGATAATACGATTGAAATTACCTCTGGAGCATCTCTCTAAAGTCTGCCTATCGCTCTTTTTCTTTTCGTAACGAGTCCATGACAAGGACTTTTCCTGAGTCAGGTTGAATGACTAGCAGAATAAAGTGGAACCTACGCACGCATAACTCATCATCAGTTACACTTAACATCGAGTAAGCCGAAATAGAATGTGTACAAGAGAGGGTAACAATACTCACGAGAAGTTGTAAGGCAATAGTATTTCCCTTTTGGTTTGTTGTCTCAGTAAAGACCTTAGCAATAAATCTTCTGTTTGCCCGGGTTTGGTTCTTACCACTTCTTCATGAACTCTATTTGGGTCAATGAACCCAATGTCAAAAGGTCCTCCTTTCATGCATTCCATAACCTTTTTCCTGCATAATAGTATATACATATATGGTGAGCATATATATATATACATGCAATTAATAAAGTGAATGAGATGAGATAGAAAATACAGAAATAGTACTTACACACAATAAAGGCTGATGGCAGCTTTGTCGAGTTCCTTCTGATTAAATAGAAAATGCAAGTCTTGAATGTTGAAGGCGATCTTGTCGTCTCCGCACAAGAAAATCTGATCTCTTATATGCGCCGTGATCCATTCTTCCTTTCTCGTCTTGCAGAAATCAAGGTACCACTTGTGCAATCTTCGCATCTTTGTTGGTAGATTCTTGAGCTCCTCTATCTTGACGAGATTCTTCCCATACTTCCATGGCTGTATGGGGTTGGCATCGCATTTGGGCAAGTTGTCTCCCATGATGTTCAAGTATGCAATGTAAGTCATCCCCATCTCATTGGCCTTTCTTTGTAGCTCTGCCTCGTAATCATTTACGGGAGGAGCGTCCCGTGTGTCGAACACTTGGAGCGGGGTGCATGATTGGTTTTCCTGCTCTCCGAGCATGGGAACTGTTTTCTAGGGTGCCGCACGACTGCTACTTTCAGTCTCCCTACGACGCCTTGCATCCGCCTTCAAAATCTGGCGCTCGTAGTCCGGCACAAGTGGGGTTTCAGGTTTCAAAAGATTTTTGTAAAACTTCTCTACCACCGCCGGATCTATTTTCTCCTTTGGCTCGGCCCGTCTAGGTGCAAAGAATTTCTTGACCTCTTCTTCCGAGATCCTATTGGTCTCCTCGTTGCTGCGATTCCACGGTAAAACCGGCAATGGCTTGGCGGAAGGCTGCGAGACGTAGTTTTTTGAACTCTTTTTGGCACTGCTAGTGATGCTCTTCGTGGCAGTGCTCTTCCGCTTACGCTGAGGAGATGGCTGAAGCGCCGGAGATGGCTGACGGGCCGGAGATGGCTGGCGCGCCGGAGATGGCTGCCGCGCAGGAGATGGCTGAAGCGCCGGAGATGGCTGAAGCGGCTCAGACTGCTGACGCTGCGGAGACGGCGGGGGTGCCAGTGGCCTCCAATTTGGAAGCACGATGTGTTCCTTCTTCCAAAGAATGGTTGTTTTCACTGCAAATTTGAGTTGAGTTTCCCCTTCACCTGTAGCATGGTCAAGCTGTGCTTCCTCATATTCCTTCACAACCTCATCCACCCCGACAATAGCATAGCCATCTGGAATCGGTCGGCAGTGGTAAGTTCCACCAGCTACGGGAGGTAAGGCATAGCCGACAGCCACCTTAATGGATAAGCCCATTAATCTCACATGCAGCTCAGCGTGTTCGCTCTCCGTGATCTCATCCATGGGGTATCGAGGACCCGTCATTTCAAGCGTGGGCTGCACGTTCTCCATGGAAGCCACGCTGCTTTTCCGCGCAGAGTCTGGGCCGCCGGCAGCTTCCAATGCAGGCTCTTCGTGCCGCTGAGATGGGCCGGTAGCTTGATGGCTCTGTTGTGCATTCACTTGCGCCTTCAGCGCCACAAGTGCATGTTCTATCTGTGTCATCCGCTCTGTACGCTCTTTTTCTTTTCTGCCGCGCCATCTGTAAGAGTCGCTCCACTCGGCAAACCCATCCTTCCATGTCATACCCCCCGTGCCTCGTGCATGTCCAGGGTGTTCTTTTTTACCGATGGCACGTGTGAGCTGGTCATTCTCTCTGTCGGGATGGAAGGTTCTGGTGGCTGTTTCCTCGTATGCCGTGATGAGTTCAGTGACGGGTTTGGCAAGGAGGCGGGTTGGGAAGATACACAATCCTGTTTCTGGGTCCAACCTTGCCCCGATTCCGTAGAACCAAGTCTTTGCACGTAGGTCCCACCCATGTGTCTGGGGTGTGATTCCTCTGTCGCGCAGGGCCTTCTCAGCTTCCTCCCACTTAGGCCTCTGAGCTATGTAGCCACCTGACCCTGTCCTCTGGTGATATTCCTTCTTTTGGGCATTTAGCGTATTGGTTTCTAACCTCTTTGTAGCTATAGCACTTTCCTTGTATGCCACAAATTCGCGCCAGTGAGGTCTTATCTTTGCATAATATGCGTCTTTGAAATCTGGAGTCTCGCGAGCTTTGACAAATTTGTTCAATTTTGTCTTCCAGTTGCGGAAAGCGTCAGCCATCTTCTTTAGAGTCCACTCTTTGACCTTTTCCTGTATAACCGGTTTGTTTTCATCCTCCTCTGGCGGAAGGGTGAAATTTACCAACAGCGAATTCCAAAGCGTTTCTTTGGATCTTTCATCGACAAAGGTACCGTCGCCCTTCTATGGCTTATTCCAATATTCAATTATGATTGGGATTTGGTCCCTAACAACAACTCCAGCCTGATGTACAAATTTGTCTGCGGCGTTCTTGGGCTCCATCGGCCTGCCATCAACACGGACTGCTTCGATCGTGAACTTTGCACGATCTTTCAATCGATGGCTCGCGCCTCGCTTGCTCTTTTTCGTAGAAGAAGATGGTTGCTGGCTGATCGATCCAGAGGGATAAAAGAAGAAAGAAGCGTTAATTAATACATGTAGAAGAAGATTGTTGGTGGAAGTCAGCAGAGGCTTAATCAATGCATATACCTCGCCGGACTTTGTAATCACTAAATTGTGTTCACCGGAGTCTTCATCTTCTCCATGACTACTTGAGTTGTCATCATCATGTCCCTCCAAGTCTAGATATTATGAGGTGTCCTCATCGATAATGTTCTCCATTATTTCTTCTTCTTTAAGGTTTCTACTAAGTGGATCCATAGTTTCTAAAACAATAATATTATCTAGAGTAAGAGAGTAAACATTCAAGTGGACTTGGGTTCATACGCGACAACTCGGATACAGTACTTAGTGATTAAGATAAAGTACAATAATATAAGATAAAGTACATTATTAATACATCACCGGAGAATAGCTCAGGTGCATTATAGGATAAAGTATAAGATAAAGTACATTATTAATACATCACCGGAGAATAGCTCGGGTGCATTATAGGATAAAGTATAATATAAAGTACATTATTAATACATCACCGGAGAATAGCTCGGGTGCATTATAGGATAAAGTATAATATAAAGTACATTATTAAGATAAACTAGCGAACGCGGCTACCGCGTTCTGTGTTGCGGGAGCTCTGCAGCCACAGAAGAGGAACCATCACCGGAGAATAGCTCGGGTGAGATCCGTGAACCTGCCAGATATTGGAGAACCTAGTCTCCAAAAGATACATGTATCGCCGTACATGCTCGTCCTCCTCCCTGATACGACGACGTACCACCTCCTCGGGGGCTGGCTCCCTCTGCACCGCTCCTGGACCTCGTGGACGCCACCAGAGAAGCTCCGGGTCGATGATGATACCCGGATTCCTCACCAAGGTACGAGTCCCGACAGGTAGCACCTCCCAGTGCCAACCCGGCGGAGCCCAGACTCGGACATCCCCGACGGAGTCCAGTAGGCTCGGACGAGATGGACGCGGCATAACTAAATAATAGCAATAAACAATCATAAAACATAAACAGTAACTAAATCACTAAGTATATATTTCCCTAATAACAATAACCCTAAACCTATCACTAACTAAACTAAACCTCATTAACTAAGTATTCTAACTAAACTTAATCCCTAATAAACCCCAATCCCTAATAAAACCCTAAGCCCTAATAATAAACTAACTAAAATCCCTAACTAAATCACTACTAAAATCCCTAACTAAAATACCTAACTAAATCACTACTAAAATCCCTAACTAAATCACTAACTAAATCACTACTAAAATCCCTAACTAAAATCCCTAACTAAATCACTACTAAAATCCCTAATTAACTAAATCCCTAATTAACTAAAATCCCTAAATAAAATCCCTAACTAAATCACTACTAAATCCCTAATTAACTAACAAAATCACACTAATTAACTAACAAAATCACACTAAAATCCCTAACTAAATCACTACTAATCCCTCGCCTCCCTTCTCCTCTTCTGCTTCCTCATCGTCGCCGGGAAGAAAAAGAACATAATAATAAGGGTCCCGCCGAGCCCGAGGGCCATCCCCTTCATCGGCCATCTCCACCTCCTCGACAAGCCCTTCCACGCCACTCTGTGTCGGCGCACCCGCCACGGTCCCGTCTTCTCGTTGTGCCTCGGCTCACGCAACGCCGTCGTCGTGTAAACAAAATCCTCGCATTCTGCCGCCATTCTGACCTCGCCCGCAGCTTACAAAATAATCTTGTGTAAACAAAATCGAATTAGAAATAGATACGCTATATTCGATTGCCGTTGCATCTCCTCGCATTCTGCCGCCGTTCTGACCTCGCCCATAGCACGCACAGCTACGCCTCCCACACGTCCCTCGGGAGCCCATCCGCCCGCGGCCTCGACGTGGTGTAGCAGCAGCCCGCCCTCAGCTTGGCATCGGTACGGGAGAGGGACGGGAGGCTCTCAGCTCGCCCTCAGCCCGCCCTCAGCCCATCCGCCCGCAGTATATGCACCCTCCTGAATCCAACCGATCGAAGCTGATGGGGAGAGGGACGAGAGGCTCACCTTGCGGAGGTCGGCTGGGGAGGAGTGGCGGAGTCGAGATCAGCCTAGGAGGGCGTATTCCGGCAAGACGGGGGCGGCGGATGACTGCGGGTGGCGGCGCGGACGAGTAGGGCTGGAGGAAGAATCGATCTGGCTGGGGGAAGAAGGAAGGGGTGGTGGCGCGCGCGTTATAACTCCCCCCTTTAACACCGGTTCGTGGCTAGAACCGGTGTTAAAGGGGGGGAATTCGTTTCGCGCCCGCATCCCCCCCCCTTTAACACTGGTTCTAGCCACGAACCGTAGCCATCTTCGAGAAGTTCCGCCACGGGAGATTTCCCAACCCTTTCCTCTGAAATTCCGCCCTTCGGATGGTTGGGTCAGTCTTCACTCTGAAGGGCGGAATTTCATCAAACTTATTATAATCTTCTGACATGTCTGTCTTGTCCTCCACTCCCACGATGTTTCTTTTCCCTGAAAGAACTATGTGACGCTTTGGCTCATCGTGTGATGTATCTGTTTGCTTTTTTTTTCTTTTTTTCGGTTTGGTAGACATGTCCTTCACATAGAAAATCTGAGCCACATCATTGGCTAAGACGAATGGTTCATCTAAGTTCTTGTCTACCTTCATAAGATTGTTGAGATCCACCATTGTCATTCCGGGATGGTTGGGTCAGTCTTCACTCTGAAGGGCGGAATTTCATCAAACTTATTATAATCTTCTGACATGTCTGTCTTGTCCTCCACTCCCACGATGTTTCTTTTCCCTGAAAGAACTATGTGACGCTTTGGCTCATCGTGTGATGTATCTGTTTGCTTTTTTTTTCTTTTTTTCGGTTTGGTAGACATATCCTTCACATAGAAAATCTGAGCCACATCATTGGCTAAGACGAATGGTTCATCTAAGTTCTTGTCTACCTTCATAAGATTGTTGAGATCCACCATTGTCATTCCGTACTTCTTGTCTACCTCAACCCCCCCTCCTGTTAGCTTGACCCATTTGCATCGAAACAAGGGGACCTTAAAATTAGGTCCATAGTCAAGTTCCCATATCTCCTCTATGAACCCATAATACGTGATCTTTTGCCCATTGTCTTCTACTGCATCGAAGCGGACACCACTATTTTGGTTGGTGCTCTTTTTATCTTGGCCTATCGTGTAAAATGTATTCCCATTTATCTCGTACCCTTGGAAACTACATACAGTCGAAGATGGTGTCCTGGCCAACAAGTACAGCTGATCCCCAACAGTGGTGTTATTCGTGAGAAGTCTTTGCAGCCAGCCGCCAAAACTCGCCATGTGTTCACTTATAATCCATTCATCAGACTGCCCCGGGTGTTTGAGGCGTATTAAATTCTTGTGTTCATTGATATACGGGGCAACCAAGATAGATCTTTGTAAAACCGTGTAGTGTGCTTGATTGAGAGAATGCCCGTCCCTACATATCATTGCTTTACATCCTAGGGTGCCTTTTCCACGCAGTCTCCCCTCATGTCGTGATTCTGGAACACCAATCGCCTTAAGGTCAGGAATAAAATCAATGCAGAACTCAATGACCTCCTCTGTTACATAACCCTTGGAGATGCTTCCTTCTGGCCTAGCACGGTTATGAACATATTTCTTTAAGACTCCCATGTACCTCTCAAAGGGGAACATATTGTGTAGAAATATAGGACCGAGAATGGCAATCTCTTCTACTAGGTGAACCAGGAGATGCGTTATAATATTGAAGAAGGATGGTGGGAACACCAACTCAAAGCTGACAAGACATTGGGCCACATCTGTCCGTAACCCTGGTAGGCTTTCTGGATCGATTACCTTCTGAGATATTGCATTGAGGAATGCACATAGCTTCACAATGGGTACTCGAACATTTTCAGGTAGAAGCCCCCTCAATGCAATCGGAAGCAATTGTGTCATAATCACGTGGCAGTCATGAGACTTCAGGTTTTGGAATTTTTTCTCTGCCATATTTATTATTCCCTTTATATTCGACGAGAAGCCAGACGGGACCTTGATACTGCTCAGGCATTCAAAAAAGATTTCCTTCTTTGCTTTAGTAAGAGCGTAGCTGGCAGGAGTTAAGTGGCATCGTTTACCCTTCTTGTTCTCAGGATGCATAGGCTCTTCAGGGTCTTTCAGACATTGCTGGTCCTGCCGTGCTTCCGGTGTATCTTTTGTCTTCCCATACACTCCTAGGAAGCCTAGAAGGTTCACGCAAACATTCTTCGTCACGTGCATCACGTCTATTGAAGAGCGGACCTCTAAGACTTTCCAATAGGGTAGGTCCCAAAATATAGATTGCTTCTTCCACATGGGCGCGTGTCCGGCATCTCATTCGGAACAGATAGACTGCCAGGACCTTTTCCAAAGATTACTTCTAGGTCCTTGACCATACCAAATACCTCCTCACCGGTACGGAAGACAGGCTTCCTCCGGGGTTCTGGCAGACATTTGAAATGCTTGCCTTTCTTTCTTACTGGATGCAGGTTCGGAAGAAATCGACGATACCCTAGGTACACAACCTTCTTACATTTATCCAAATATACACTTTCAGTCTCATCTAAACAGTGTGTGCATGCATTTTATCTCTTGTTTGTCTGCCCTGAAATGTTACTAAGAGCAGGCCAACCATTGATGGTTACGAAAAGCAATGCTCGTAGGTCAAATGGCTCCCCTTTGTGCTCATCCCACATACGTACACCTGGTTTGGCCCACAGCTGTAAAAGTTCTTCAACTAATGGCCTTAGGTACACATCAATGTCGTTGCCGGGTTGCCTCGGGCCTTGGATGAGCACTGACATCATAATGAACTTCCTCTTCATACACAACCAAGGAGGAAGGTCATAGATACATAGAGTCACAGGCCAGGTGCTGTGACTGCAGCTCTGCTCATCAAAAGGATTCATGCCATCTGTACTTAGACCAAACCTTAAGTTCCTTGCGTCACTTGCGAAGTCCGGGTACTCTCGCTCGACTTTTCTCCACTATGACCCATCAGCGGGGTGTCTCAACATCGCGTCTTTCTTACGGTCTTCCATGTGCCATCGCAACAACTTGGCATGCTCTTTATTTCTGAAGAGACGTTTTAACCGTGGTATTATAGGAGCATACCACATAACCTTGGCAGGAACCTTCTTCCTAGGGGCCTCGCCCTCAACATCGCCAGGATCGTCTCGTCTGATCTTATACCGCAGTGCAGTGCATACCAGACATGCATCCAAATTCTCATACTTCTCACCGCGGTAGAGGATGCAGTCATTAATGCAGGCATGTATCTTCTGCACGTCTAATCCTAGAGGGCAGACAACCTTCTTTGCTTGGTATGTACTGTCGGGCAACTCATTATTTCTTGGAAGAAGATTCTTCATTTTTACCAACAACTTTGAAAATGCGCTGTCAGTCACACCTTTCTCTGCCTTCCATTGCAACAAATCCAGTGTGGTACCTAGCTTTTTGTGGCCATCTTCGCAAGTTGGGTATAACAATGTTTTGTGATCCTTTAACATCTGCTCCAGCTTCTCCTTCTCCTTTTCAGTTTCACATTCTTCCTTTGCATCAGTAATGGCCCGACCAAGATCGTCATCAGCGGGCCCATATGCTGCCTCTTGATCTTCATTATCTACCCCCGTTGCAGTATCATCATATTCAGGATACATATTATGATAGTTGTCATCATCCTCTTCTTCTTCGTTGTCTTCCATCACAACCCCTTTTTCTCCGTGCTTGGTCCAACAATTATAGCCGGGCATGAAACCGGATCGAAGCAGGTGGGCGTGAATGGTTCTGGTATTTGAGTAGTCTTTCTTGTTCTGACAGTGAACACACGGACAGCACATAAAACCATTGTGACCACGGTTTGCATTAGCCACAATGATGAAATTTTGGAGGCCCGTAATGTACTCGGAAGTGCGGCGGTCACCGTACATCCATTGCCGGTTCATCTGCATTAATATATAGTATATATCAAAAAATAATAGGGAGATGACCATTTATATATATAGTACATCAATGACACATGAAAGGATAGTTGCCGACCTCGACCGAGAAGGAAAGAGCAACGAGAAAACTTATTTTGAGCTCTCGGGCATTTCACCAAACACCTCTTGTGCATACGAAAAAAACACAAACTAGCACACTTCACACCCTCTTGCTAGGCTCCAAAATGAGATAGTGAAAAAATGGAAGAGTGGGGTGTGGGCTGCGGTGTCTTATATCGCCCCCCCCCCCCCCCCCCCGCCCTTTAACACCGGTTCAAGCCACGAATCGGTGTTAAAGGGGGGGCTGCGCGGGTCACTGGTGCAGGGGCCTTTAACACCGGTTCGTGTCACGAATCGGTGTTAACGGGGGGCTCCTTTTTGCTGCACGGACCACGCTGGTATAGACCCCCCCTTTAACACCGGTTCGTAGAAGAACCGGTGTTAAAGCCCATTTCCAGGCTCAACCAAAGGCCTCGTTTCCACTAGTGAACGCAGGGACACCGCCCTGGCCACTGCGCTTTGGCCACCCCCACCGTCGCCCCAACAGCACCGCCAATCGCCTTCGAGACACCACCTACCCAGCCACCTTTGGCCGCTGGGCCCGCCACCGCGTTTGAACTAGTAGCTACATAACAGAAACTAAAAATATTCTAGACGCCTCAGCAATTTTGTAAGTAAACATAGGAAACAACGTGTTGCGAAGAAGTGAAGAGGTGACAAACCGCGTGAACAAAAATACATACACTAGGATTTCTATGCATCTAAAACAAACGCACGTACGGAGTACTAGGTGAAATTTACCGAGTGCTACTGGTAGAGGTACCCCCAATGAGTGGATGCTCGCTTACTCGCGTTTCACTTTCATGTGTCGTTCGCAGTTTCACACTGCGATTTCAACCACCAGCAGAGGGTACCCCACCACGCACAAGGTGGACGCAGTCGTTTACATATTTGGGCATTTTCGCAGTGAACAGCTCCCCCTCATCGTTCCTGCTCTCGGCCATCAACTTTCCCGTCCCACGCCAGCTACAGATCCTCGATCTGCCCGGCTAAGCTAGGCACTCGCCGGCCGCAGCATCCACCCAAGGGCCGGGGATGAAGCTCATAGCGGGGAGTCCGGGGACATGGAGCGGCATGGCGCTGCGGGTGTCGCAGTTCGTCTTCGCTGCCGCATCCATCTGTGCCATGGTCACCGCTTTCGGCAACTCCAACTACAGCGCTTTCTTGTACGTACTTCCTTCCCCCCTACCACCACTAATTTCATCTTCTTCGCATGTCCTGCAATTCTTAGCGCGTTTGGCTCCGTGTTCGAGTTAATTCTTCGAATTTCTTTCTTGCGTAGTTCTTTCTTCTTGTGTGTGTGTGTGTTCTCTCTTGCAGTCTTTTTTAGGTGAAGTTGCCTGAACAAAGGCTAGACTGTGTTCG
This sequence comes from Avena sativa, assembly GCA_916181665.1. NCBI lineage: Eukaryota > Viridiplantae > Streptophyta > Magnoliopsida > Poales > Poaceae > Avena > Avena sativa. Next base: position 429,334,224 of record OV702290.1, read on the forward strand.
TGTCTGTTGTAAATTTTCTTCAGCCATCAAGTTCTTCCCAGTTTGTACTAGAACCGTGTCTGTGCCATGGAATATCTTTGTTTAGATCATCTTACAGTAGGAGAATAAAACAATGAAGATGTACAATCAACTGAAAAGCGGATAAAGGACGTGTCTTCTCTGTCTCACTTTGTCGATTAGCTGATTTATCTTTTGGATGGGAAGTTTTGGCAAAGTTCCACAGCCTAGACTAGTTCTGAACTTGGTTAATTTTGACTTGATTTTCGTAGATCAGTGTCAGACATACCTGGGTTCAGAATACAGGCTTTAGCATAGAACTAACCCATTAATGACAACAGATCATATATATATATATATATATATATATATATATATATATATATATATATATATATATATATTTTAGAAACACAGTACAATCGTAAGCACTCACAACACGTATATGCACCCATCCCTATGAACGCACACACGCACATTCTACCCCTATGAGCACCTCCGAGAGACCGAGTCGGCGGATCGGGTCTTGTAATTGACGAAGTCACCACGGGCGTCTCACTGTCGACGGAAACGTCGTCTCCCACAGAAAGAATATTTCGTTTTTTTATGCAACACACAGTGTCAAAACGGGGGTTTAAATTCTGGTGGGATGGGGATACAACCATCCTCCTAACCACCCAACCACAGGTTGGTTTGCATATATATTCATACTACTCCCGGGTATAACTATACCCACGTGTGTTTCACACCATCTAGGTAGTATTTGTCATACCGAAAAATATTTGGAGAGTATATATACTTTTTTTGGTAGTATGTAATTTTTATTCACATACTCCTTTTGTACGTACAAATATGACGGTATTTTACATATATAGTCTAAACTATGGGTGCACTTACAATTTTTTCACCTAACTTGCTTGTAAGTATCTTAGATATAGTATATGAACATACTCAAATAGATAAAGTATTACAAATACTTTCGTAAGATAGTATATGAGAGGTGGGTGTAGTTACACCCGGGAGTAAGAAGTATTTTTCCTATATATATATATATAGGAAAATGAATGTATGCCCATCAGTGCTTATGTGCTCCTTTTCTTGAAAGGAATATATGTATTCGAAATTAATTAATGTCCTGGTTCCCACAAGTTTCTAGTTTTCCAAAAGTGTTTCCTAGGATTTCTGAGCTGGGTTGTTGAGGGGCCAAGATTAGTTCCAAGCCCAGTTTTGTCTAGAAGGGGTGAGCAACGTACACCATACTTGTCACAAAATTGAACTGGAATATTATTGGACATGTTTTCTACTCTCTCCGATTCAAAATAAGTGTCCGAGAGTTAGTACAAACTTTATACTACAACAATACCACCGACACTTATTATGGATCGGAGGTAGTACTTTACTTTGTGTGTGTGTTCATCTGCTTGAGATCATCTAACTTACTATGGTCTCTCTTTGTTTCAGCTACATGACTTTTACGATGATGCTGCAGCTTTTCTGGAGTCTGGGGCTTGCTTTTGTTGACATCTTCTCTATAAGGAATAAAAAGGATCTTCACGACCGGGCTACTGTAACCCTCATTGTTCTTGGTGACTGGGTAGGTCATTCAATTTTGAAGCTGTCTTCTTCTATTAGAGGGACGTAAAAATGGAATTTAGTCAATTGAGAAGCACGAGATCCACTTGCCATGAACTTTTTCTGATAGAAAAGGACGAAAAAAATAGTACTAGAATAGAGGTTTGCTTCGGTGTCCTTCCTCCCCGTACTTTGAAAGGTAATATGGTCTTTTACTATTAATTACTGATTATTAGTTACTAAACCATACATTTATAAACACGATTTGAGATTGGTAGAGGTGATTATCAAAGTCCATCCAAAATCATCACCTTGCTAGTCTAGTATATTGTATTATCTATACGTGTACGTCTTATCGGAGTGGACACGACCACGGCTACTGGTACCTACAGTTCAGCGACCACGCACACTATGAAGGTGACCGGCATATTTCGCGATGAGGACCTCTGCTTGCCTGCTTCATGTGCTACGGTTTTTACGACGTTCACTGAATCAGGTCGTGAAAACGGTTCGTCGCCGTTGTGCTGGTTAACCTGACAAAAGGACGATGAGTATTTTTCGGGCAGACGGTTTTAGTTATTACAAGTAAATGCTGTGTATGGGTTTTGTGGACCAACGTAATCTAATTTGGTTTAGCAACTAATAATAAGCAATTAATGGTAAAAGACCACCTTACCTCTTCAAAGTTTTGAGAGAAGGGGACACCGAAGCAAAAGTGACTAGAATATGCTTTTCATTAATTTTGGCTACCTAATGGTATAGTTTATCAAAGATTTCTTTTGTCTGTTAGAACAAATGGCTGCCATTTGTCTGAACCAAATTTGTTATATGTAACAAACACCATTCAAATATCCTGCAAAATTATTTTAGAATGTTGAACTACGGCATGCATGGTATATCTGAGTGACCGCAACAATTGTCCATTCATTGCAGATCCTGGCAGTTTTCGTTTTCTCAGGAGTCTCTGCCGCTGCCAGTGTGATGATCCTGTTCGCCAAGGATATGAACTTCTGCAGGGTATACTGGAAGCTGGCCTGCGGTCAGTTCGCGCTTTCGATCGTCCTGGCGTCCATCGTGTGGTTGTTGGATGCTGCATCTTCTTTCTCCGTGTTCTGGCTACTGGTTTCATTTTATTAGTGGTGTCAGATGCCGTGTCGTGCTAATTAATTTTCAGTCGACAGTATGTGCATGGATCGCAATGTGCTCAGGGCTCTTAGATTTCAGTTGATGGAAAACTTTCTTCATCACTCGTGTCCTGTCAGGGTGTGCAATGGAATTGTATTCATGACGTGGTGGAAAACATGAAGTCGTCTAGGCTAATTTTTTTTAAATAATACATTTTTTTATTGAATTGCACAAATAATACATAAAACGGACAAATTGCAAATCTGTTGGTCGGTCGGCCGTTCGACAGACGACAGACTCGTTTCGTCCGTTCACTACCTTCGTCCGTTCAACGGACGACACGCATCCGTTGAACGGACGAAGGCTGCGTGTCGTCCGTTGAACGGACGAAGACAGTGTTTCGTCTGTTGAACGGCCGACCGACCAACAGATTTGCAATTTGCTCGTTTTATGTATTATTTATAAAATTCAATAAAAAAATGTATTATTTAAAAAAAAATAGCGTCGTCTAGTTGCATGTACAACTTCTGTTCCATAATGTAAAACATTTTAGTAAGCTATAAAACAGCGTACCAAAACATCTTATATTCTGAAACTGAGGTAGTACTTCTCTCTTCGGTCAAAAGGATGTGTTAAAGTATATGTTCAGAAGGAAGTTCAGTTTAGTGTTTAGCCTGCTCTATAGTTTGAACCAAGGTCGAACTGGCCCGCTTTGGCGCCAACTGTTTGAACAACTCCCCTGTCTCTTAGAAGTATGTAGTTCCGACGTTTATCGCACATCGTGTATTAGGTGATTTTCCTAACTTTGTTTCATAAAAATGCTATTTCGGTCTACCATGTTAGCTGCACGACAAGGTGGAAGCAGCCTTGAGCAAGCCAAACATGGCCTTGCCTCAGCTATTTCTTGAGGTTTGACATCGAGTAGAAACAGAGAGCTGAAGCAGATGTATTTCCTAGTATAATTTATGACGGTTCCTTGTCCACCTTTGGGGCTTATGCAGAAGAATTGGATATACAGTACCAATTTGATTGTTGATGGTCCAGATACCCAAAGGTCGTGACCTGAAATCTTTGTGGGACAGAGCTTGAAAGTGACACAAGATAGCTCCATCTCACCTTGATAAATGTATGAACCTAGCTTTGTAACATGGGGATGCAAAGCACATGTACATGTAGTGTTGTCTCGCGCATGTGATCAGTCTGGTGGCTAGGAAGATAGTTCCTGTTTTGGTGTCACTGCATCTTTTCTCGGGTTCCGGTAATTAGCAGTTGGGGCTTTTTGTTGGTAAAATGTCCAGGGAGAGCGAAAGGTTAGATAGAATACTACTCCTTCTGTTTTAAAATATAAGATGTTTTAGTTTTATTAAAGAGGTGTATCTAGAATAATTTTAGTGGGTAGATTCACTTCAAACCTAAATGAACCTACATATTAAAATGGGTCTAGATTCACTCCTTTCACAAAGCTAAAATATCTTATATTTTGAAACGGAGTGAGTAGTACGTATCATTTTTACTTGAGAGGATTTGTTCGGCAAAGATCTGTACCCACTAGACATTTTCCCTTAAGAAATATGTGTCAATATTTGAAAACACTAAATTAGTTTCATTAGATTCAACATCGAATATACTTAGGTAATATAGCAATCTGGTGCTGTAGATATTGCTACTCCCTCCGTCCAAAAATAACTGACTTAGGTTTATTTAGATTCGAATATATTTATACACTAAAATATGTTTAGATATATTCGAATCTAGATAAAACCAAGTCAGTTATTTCTGAAGACTTGATCAAACTACAAAAATACTATACTTATTTTTAGTCCCCTGTATGGCTGTATGTTTCGTGACTTGCTTTATTTTCTCTTTTCTATTGATCAATGAAAAGCATATTGTTTTCACGTCTATCATGTATGTATTTCAGAGTTTTTACCACTCTCCTCCTCATTACCTGCTCCTGGATCATCGTTTGAGGCAGTTTCTTGTTTTCTATAAAGAAAAAAATGAAGCTTCCTATTTGGTGTAAGGGTAAAGCGCGGAGTAAAGAAGAAGAAAAAGGAGGTTCACATGGCCCTGCTCCCGCTAGCCAAAACTGGAAGAACACGGGAATTTCTTGGTAATGGGGACCTGATTCTTGGAAAACAAAGAAAAAAAAGAACAGCTGGCTGGAAAGGATGTATAGATAATACTATCACATTGTGCAGTCCTGAATGATGAGCTAGCCTTCATAGAACAATATATGTACTCCCTCTGAATCAGTTAACTTGGTTTTGTCTAAATTCAGATGTATTTAGTACTAAAATAAGTCTAGATACATTTGAATCTAGACAAATCTGATTTAGATTGGGGAGTAAGTTTTTCCTTTTATGTTTTTGTTAAGAGTATGGCCAAACACCTATATCGTAGACACACAAAAATATGATTATACCCCAACCTAGACTTGAGGAAGTGGCCTCAGCATCAAGGAACTGAAACTGTGCATGGCCCTCATGTGACGAATAGAGTGATCACCTCACTAAGTAGGATGTCAAGCGGCACCCGCATAACAACCCGCGCAGTAAAATATAGGCAAAAAGGGTTTAGAAAGTTAGTAAAATTAAAGAAGGGCTAGTGAAAAAGTAGTGCCGCAACCCGTCCGCTTGACGCCCTATCACTAAGTGTGTTCTCTCAATAGGTATTATGTATTAATTTCTGGTGCTTAATCGATACAACCAACATGCTTTTTTGGAAAGAGGAACGGCCCGGCCTTTCCATCAGTTGACGCACACAACCGTTTTTATTAAAAGTTCCCCATCCAAAGGTACTACAAAATCAAGGGTCGTTTAAAGTCAACACATGAATCAAGCGAAAAATATAAAGCATGCGTCCACTAGTCATCATGTAGTCGATTAATATGATATCAGCCAGTCTAACTGAAGATATCCTGAGCGACCATAAGGAGATGGTTGCATCTAGAAACCACAGTATCCCGCAGGTCCTGCGGTTGTAGAAGTGTCCATATCTGCACCCAATGCGGCACTATACGAATAATATTCATAATATTAAAAGGTCTTTATTTATTAAAGATTATGGCATTCATGTGTCTCCAAATAGACCAACATAAGGATGAAACACTAATATGAATTATATCCTTAAGGCTGAAACACCGATGCAAATTCTAGCATCAGAAGTAGTGTCAACTCTATTCAACCAATTTTCAAACATATTTATTATATTAGATGGAGGAGCGAGATCATAAGTAAAATTTACAATGCGTCACAAAAGACACGCAAAAGGGCATAATATAAAGAAACTAGATTTAGAGGTTCGTCTTGGCGCACGACCCCCCGCCTTCCGCACTAGTAAAAGGGTAATAAAACACTATATTGATCATTTAGAGAAATCAATTTATGACAGCAATCAACATCGAACATGGTTCTATTGGAATGCATAGTAGACAAAACACATACTCCTAATAAATGACATGATGAGCCTTTGACATTGGCAACTTTTACAGTGATGAACGTTTTGTAAAACGATATGTTAAGCATCTAAAATTAGATTATGTTTGGAACTGGGATGCAACATGCAGTACAACCATTACTACATGGCTAATTTATAGACGACAACCACCTGCCTAGTGTAACATGGTTCTTAGATTGTTTCCTCGTCTTCTCAACATGCTTCCAATGGGAGACTTTGACATTTAAATCTAAAATGTAATGCATGCAATGTTGTTCATAAGAGTATTCCAAGTTTCATTGATGAGGCCTTCTTGTAGTTCAAAATCCATATGCTTCACATTTGCTGAGTGAAGAAAGGCAGATCAGAGAAGCATTAGTCAACAAAGAGAAGCAAGATACTACCTATTTTTAATCTTAAACAGAGGTAGTAATAAACAAAGTGTGGGATGCATATTGAGAAGGTCTTAATATAATTACAAAGTACACATAAATTAGTTAGCATATCAAAGTGGGGATGATAACACATGATTTGTCAAAAGCGACAAAACAACCGATCACCCATAGTGATGCACAACATTACGGTAATATAGTGGCACATAACAATGTATATAGATACAACCATCATCCACCTACTATACTTTGGTTCAAAGTCTAAGAGGCTCATCCTTATTCTCTCCAGATGTTTCTCCAAGTGGGAAGCTATACATATATGTTATTGGATAAACCATTTTGTGAACACTATCCAAACCTCCATTGGATAAATCATTTTGTAATCCAGAAGTATATGCTCTAAGAAATAACTTAGCCACCACACATATAGTGGTAGAGCTACAGCCCGGCAGCTCAGGCACCAAAATTCCTTTGGTTACTTGAGCAAATGGCTAGCTTAAGTAAGCTTTTTTAGGGCAAATCCTTCTCAAGACGGGTACATATTAATCTTGCCCAGGCTCAACATCTTGGGTAGCTCCACCACTGCACGCATACATACAACACACTGTGCTTATTCAAATCGGCAAAAATATTCAAGTGAAATAACAACATGCACACTATAAGTAAGGCTCGCATAATATGAGTTGCACACGTTTCTATTGTTCATGATTATGGCCAATGCCTCTATATATAGCAGCCTACCTTCCTAGATATCGGTCATACTTTTCCTTATCCTAGTCAAGAGCCAGAGAAATTATAGCATCATATATATCACAGCTAATAGAACTCGCTAATATGAATTCAAAAAGAAGCGAATCATAATATCATATAGGTGATTGTATAGTTATTTACAGTACATTTCTCACAGCATTTCTGAACAATGGTGCATAAAAGGAGAAGTGACTAAGCCTAGGTTTATACAACGAATGAAATGCAAGAAACACAATATGGTAAGTGGGAACAGATGTTCTATCTAGTATCAACACATACATAATTTATCGATAAAGACCGGTGTATCCAATATCAACATACCATGGATTTGACAATGTAATAATAACACAAGGATAAAAAACAAGGGTCATAACTATTGAACCAATTGTGAACCAAGAAATAAAATTGTGTGCACTAGTTATTAAATATCTACATAAGTGGTCATAACTATTGTCCTACTCGACCTCAAATATGATGGAGCTAGAATTCTACCGAGAGCAAGAAAAATAATAACAAAAAAATGAAAAAGTGATACACTTTCAAGTTAGCCAAGCTTGAGGTTCAAGTGGGTATTTGAAGAAAACAATTAATAGTGATGTTAACTTGGAAAAAACATACAACGATAGATGCATTTATTGCCTCAAGATTCAACTGTTAGCCAATACATTTTCTATCTAGGTGAATAGGAGAAATTGAAACAAACTATGAATTCATATTTTTTAAGGTATTTATCAACTCATTTATGTGTTGAATGAATAATTTATGCACTAATATATAGTGATAAATTTATAAGTGCAAGGCCAAAACATCTGTTAAGTAAAGAGAGAAACTAACCTTTGGGCGCTAACAGATCCTTGTCACTGTAGAGAGTTACTTTTTATTGCAGATTCAGGATCGTCTAATGCAAACTTTCTGCATGACCATTCTTTTGTTGGAGTGTCTCTTCACCGCATCTCAAATGCAAAATCTTCAGACTCCCAACTATGTTGTAGACCCCACTGCACCTCCATTCGAATGATGTGACATAGACGTTCCTTGCTTGTGTCTTCCACTCGCAGTATGAAATAGAAAATGTTTCAGAAAGAAATGTTAGTGACATGATTTTCATGTTCGGAGATGGTGAATTGTATGAAGAACAACTAGAGAAACTGACATATTTCTAATCCACAACACACCCCACCTACATTGATGTGCTCTACATCTAGCCTGGCAAACCACCCTCCCAGTGATACATCTCCATTTGCGAGTTTGTACGGTAGCATCCTGGGTGATATGATGAACTCAAGCTCATGGTATTCCGAAGTTTTGAAGAAAAGCCTACAGCTAGATGGTGTTTTCAGAAGAATTACTTGTTAGAGAGAGCTGGTCCTGGCTTCATACAATAAATATAGACGCAGGGCTTCAATTTACGCCAGGAAAGAACTGAGATGAGCATATACTTATAAACAAACAAAAATACCTAGGTTGACATGAACATCATGATGCTATGAATTCATAACTAATTGTAAGAAAATATGAGGTACATGAGCATAGAAATATCAATCATGATGTAAGGACTAACTTCATACTTCTAGTAAACACCACATCTGATCATATGCAACCAATCTAAAATATCAGGGGAACCATATCGAGGTTTGGCACTTCTTTCAGAAAAAGGCACAAGTAAACTGGGCCATTGACACTTTTCAAGAAGCTGAATAGAGATTAAATTTTAGATACTTTGTTTTATCTGATGATTATGCCTATATATCATGTAGATATTTCATGGTACAAAGGGCACGAAAGAACTGCTGGCCCATGAACCACAAATCCCTAATCATCTTATCATCTAGAGAAGATATGTATAGCAACGTAATAAGCTAACCAAACTATTTATCATTTGGAGAACAAAAATAAAGTATTGTACTGCTATTTGGTTGACTTATGGAGGCAGAGTTACATTCACTAATCATGTGTTTCCTGAAGGCAACATTGAGAAAGACTTGTATATGATGCAACCAGAGGATATTGTTAATCCAGAGGATGTTGGTAAAGTATGTAAGCTTCAGAGGTCCATTTATGGACGGAATCAAGCTTCTCGGAGCTGAAATCTTCAATTTGATGAAGTCATCAAAAGTTTTGGATTTTTCCAAAACGAAGAAGAAGCATGTATCTATAAGAAAGTAAATGAGAAGTTAGTGGCATTCCTAGTACTTTATGTGGACAACATATTGTTATTAGGGAATAACTTGAACCTTCTAAATAGCATGAAAGAGTATTTAAATAGTAAATTCTCTATGAAGTATATGGTAAAGCCGCCTACATATTAGACATTAAGATCTATAGAGATAGATCAAAGCGTCTGTTGGCTCTTGGTCAAAGAACTTACCAGGAAAAGATTCGGAAGCGTTTCAGAATGGATCTGTCAAAGAAAGGTTCTTTACCGATCATAAAAGGTGACAAGTTGAGTGTGAATCAATGTCCAGTAATGGAACGTGAAAAGGAAGCAATGAGAGGCGTTCCTTATGCCTCGGCCATTGGCTCCATCACGTATGACACAATGAGAACTAGACCAGATGCAGCCTTGGATCTTAGCTTGACAAGCTATTTCTAAAGCAACCCTAGGTCGGTTCATTGGAATGCAGTTAAGAATATCCTCAAGTAATTGAGAAGAACTAAGGATATACTTCTAGTCTTTGGAGGATGTGAAGAAGAACTTGTCGTAACAGGTTATGTGGATGCAAGATTCTGCACTGATCTAGATGACAGAAAATCTCAAATAAGGTATGTATTCATGGTTAATGGCGGCACGATGAGATGGAGGAGCAGGAAGCAAAGCTCTGTGGCTCAATCTACAATGGAGTCGAAGTACATGGTTGACGCAAAAGTAGCTAATGAACCTATTTAGATGAGGAAGTTCATTATTGAACTTGGAGTGTTCCCAAGAGCGCAAGACACTGTGTGCATCTACTGCGACAACACGGGAGCCATTGCGAATGCAAAGGACCAGAGATTCCACTCCATGGCCAAGCACATAGACCGATGTTACCATGTAATAAGAGATTTTGTTGCTAAAGGCAACCTTAGAATTTGTAAAGTGCATACAGATGTGAATGTAGCTAATCCATTCACCAAACCTCTTCCACAAAAGAAGCATGATCAACATCAGGATGCTATTGGTGTTAGATTATTGCCTATTGTAAACTAATGGAATTGTACTCTAGTGCAAGTGGGAGACTGAAGGAGATATGCCCTAGAGGCCAATAAATAAAGTTTTTTATTATTATATCTCTAAATGTTCATAATAGTTTTGTATTATGCTATAACTATATTAAGAGGGAACTTTAATACTGGTGTGGTATATAAACAACCAGGTCCCTAGTATCCTCTAGTACTAGTTCATTTGAAAAGACGGTGATCGAGGTTTCCCGATCATGGACTTGACATAAAACAATCACCTGACAACGAGGTCACTTAATGAAGTGATGGACGCACCCGACCGTAGAATTGCAATGTGATCCAGTCACAATGTTCAACGTTGCGATATCTAGCAAAGCGTACTAACTTAATCCTTCGACCGTGAGATCATGTTTAATCACTATCTTTCGTGGCTGTTTTGATCACATCAACCATTATATCCGTAACTGGATGACCATAAAGGTGTGTTCTAGTTATTCCAGAGGAATGGTTGAGGCATATGATCGAGATCGGGATTTGCCTATCCAAGTAACGAATAGATACTCTAGGCCCACTAGGTGAGACCACATCAATGAGCTTGCAAGCGTGTGACTAGGTTAGAGGGATGTGATATCACGTAAACGAGTAAACGTGTTTGTCGATAACAAGATCGAGATATATACAGATACATGAGATCAGGTCTTAGACAAACCAGGTATCATTGTGCAAAGGGAATGAGACTCGACATTTATATGGTTCAACTGAATTTGTGGGATGTGAAGGGATCATCATGTGTTTTCAAATACCGCTGACGATCAATCGATCGGGGAGATTTCTCCTTTATACCTAAACATTCCCAAATTGTATGGGTGTCACGCTTAAGGGAATCGACGCTGCGGGTTGATCTACTACCGATAGAGAAATAGGAATAGATAACCGGAAGTGTTCCGGAGATAATACTGAAGTGTTCAGAGTCCATTCAAAAGGAGTTTTGAATAAGGAGGAATTAAATAATGTATTTATATTTAATTATGAATTAATATTAAATGTATATTTATTTAAATAAAAAGAAAAAGGGAAAAATCCACATGTGGGCCTTCCCTAGGAGGGAAGAGGGCCCAAGAGGGAGGAGCCAAGGGCCATGTGGATAAGGGTAGGAGGGCTCCCACCCTGTCGTCCCATTTATGGGCTTGGGCTGGCGGGTGGGGCCCATCCCCACAGCTGGCCAGCCTCTCCTCCACCTCCTCCAAGTGTTTAGTCCCACCCCGGGACTTGGAGGGTGGGAGTGCCCCAGGTTTTACTATATATAGGGGTGTCATTCACCCCAATTCCTCAATCAAGTCAATCTAACAATTGGCATTAGCAATTATCTATCTCTCTCCCTCTCAGCGTGTTCCCAAGTTAGGAACGTGTTACACGAGGTATAGGTTTATCCACCCAGCGCATGCCGTCGTGTCGCTAGAATCGATCCGGATCTTCTTCTTCCGCTGCCTTGCTGGACAGAGGCCTAGGAGACATCGTTTACACCGTACACGTGTAAAGCTCAACAAGGCACCACCACTAGTGGTGTTGGACTCTTGAAGCCTTCTAGACCCTGAGGTCTGCAACGGTTGGCTTCATCAGCAACGTTTGTGCGGGTACGCAATTTGCTTTTCGGTCTTCAAAGATATGGTCACCGTATCCCGCTCGTTATTGTACTTCTCCATAGAAAGATCTTGGTTTGGTGAATTCTCATAATATGATTTTTTGTTTTCTACCACAGAACCCCTTCAGCGAATTCCTACAGGATGCGGGGTCCTTCCTGCTAGATGTCTGGTGCCAACGCTATTCAGAGCTTGTTTGTTTCCATGTGGCTTCTTATCTAGTCTGTAGCTTAAGCCCTGTCTTGTTGGAGCAAGCTACCATGGTATCTTTGTTCTAGCGGGAGGTTGGCGTGGATTGGGGATTTTGGAGGAGCTGCCTTGCGCGGTAGTTCGGTCGGCCAGCTACGTGTGAGTGGGTCATTGCCTCTTCAGTGGCGGGTGAGGTTGGCATATCTGGTACGTCATGGTGCCCTCAGTGGCGGGCACGGTGGTGACTTGGCGGCGGGTACCACACCGTGTGGTGCTGGTTTGACCACCTCGATTGTTTGGACCGTGAGGTGCCTGACGTCGGTCGGTCGTGGTCAGGAGCCTTGCTCTCACCCAGATCTAGGTGCTTCACCTTTCCCAGTCACCCTGTGTGGCTGCTTCAACTTTCGGGCGGTGGTCGGTGCACCCAGGCAAAATTCTTGCTCGGCATTGGCTAGTGCTAGCGACGGTGACACATTTGTGTGCCTTTTTCCTCCTTGGAGGTGTCATCGAGGGTCGTATCACTTTGTCCGCAGGCTCCGGGTAAAATCCTTGATCTTTCCAGATCAGGTGGCGTCGATGCTTTGGCATCGTTCCCTTCTTAAAGGCGACGTCTCAGGAGCTTAGTGTCTTCTAGTAGCTTGTGTGTGGTTGGTTGCCGGAGTTGGTGGTGTCCTTCTCGATGTGGTGTGCTCCGGTGGGTCTTCATGTTCTTCTTGTCTCTTGGTGTTGGCAACCTTGTTGTCTCCTATCCATATGTGCTCTAGGGTGAGATTTTCCAACTCCGACAGTATGGCGCTCTTCGAACTAGATCGAGGGGGCAGCGGCCTGATACGTCATAAACGTATCTATAATTTTTGATGTTTCATGCTTGTTTTATATCTACTTTCTTATGTTTTGTTCACACTTTGAGGTATTTTTTATACATTTTCTGGAACTAACCTATTAACAATATGCCACAGTGCTAGTTACCTGTTTTCTGCTGTTTTTGGTTTCAGAAAAGCTAGTAAAGAAATATTCTCGGAATTGGACGGGACAAAAGCCAAAGTTAATATTTTACCCGAAGCAACATGGATTCTGGAGGGGAGACGAAGTGGCGCACCAGGGCGGCCACACTTGGTGGTGGCGCAGCCAGGGGGCACACCACCAGGGGGTGTGGGCCCCCTAGTGCTCCACCGACCTTGCCCCTTTGCCTATAAAAGCCTCTCGAAATGAAAATCCTAAGTACCCGATCAGAAATCCATAAAAGAGTATGTAGCCGCCGCCATCTCCGTCCCTAGATCAGGGGGGATCCGAAGCTCTTCCCGGCACCCTGCTGGAGGGGAGAGATCACCCTGGAGGCCTTCTTCATTACCATGCATGCCTCCGGTGTGATGCGTGAGTAGTTCACCCTTGGACTATGGGTCCATGTAGTAGCTAGATTGTTGGTTCTCCTCCTTTGTGCTATCATGTTTAGATCTTGTGATCTCCGTTCATGATCAAGATCATCTATTTGTAATCCTATATGTTATGTTTGTGGGGATCCGATGGATATTGATATGCTATTTCAGATTGATTATTGATTCTATCATGTCTATATTATTTGTGATCTTGCATGCTCTCCATTGTTAGTAACTATCTTAGCCAAGTAGATGCTTGCAACTCCAAGAGGGAGTATTTATGCTCGATAGTGGGTTCATGCCTCTAGTAATCTGGGGAAGTGACAAAAATCTCTAAGGTTGTAGATGTGTTGTTGCTACTAGGGAGAAAACAACAATCATTTGTCCATGAGACAATCGTATTGTTTACTTTACACACTTTGCTTAATGCAATTATCTGTTGCTTGCAACTTAATACTGGAAGGGGTTCGGACGATAACCTGAAGGTGGATTATTAATCATAGATGCAGTTGGATTACGGTCTATGTATAATGTTGTAATGCCTAATCAAATATCATAGGAGTTAAGATGTCTAGTATATGCATTGTATGCTTTCTCAAATCTGTCAATTGTCCCGCTGTAATTTGTTCACCCAACATGCTATTTATCTTAAGAAGAATCACCTCTAGTGAACTATGGATCCCAGTCCATTCCTTACCATTTATATACCATCTACTGTTTACCATTTACTGTTTTATTTTCTGTAAGCAATTACTATCTTCCACACTATACGTTTAATCATTTGTTTTCAGCAAAAACAGTGAGATTGATAACCTCACTGTAAGTTGGAGCAAAATTATGTGGTTGTGTTGTGCAGGATTCCAAGTTGTTAGCAACACCTTGGAGTTGTTTTCTTGCTCCTACTGGTTCGATAACCTTGGTTTCATAACTCCGGAAAAACTTGCTACTGTGCTCATTATACCTTCCTCTTGAGGTTCCCAACGAGCTCTACATTTTGAGCCATCATGGCCCGTCTTCGATAGTGGAGACGGACAGTGCCTCAATAGCAGGAAGCTCTCGCTATGGTAGACGATGACAAGATCACTTCAGCAGTGGCTTCTCCTATCACATGGACTCGGCTTTCACTTCAGTGAGAGTCCGCGTTTGTTGCAACTTGCTTGGCTTGGAGCATTCAAGCGGAGGATCGTGTTTTATTTTTTGTTTGGTTGTTATTCCTTTGCCTTGTAAGCTGATTTTCTCAGCATCTTGTATTCTTATGGCCGCTTTCAACTTTATTAATTTAAATCAGGGCATTTACACGTTAAGCTTAAAAAGCATGATTTGTTGCATACCAAACCAAATTGCAATTGTTGTATGTGGGCAGGTTTTTTGCTGCAAAGGACGAACAACCCACATATGACCTTTTAAGACGATTGGACCAGTCGGGGGTGTGACCAATCTTTCCCTAGATCATTTGCCATAGCGCTATCCGAGAAGAGTGACCGAAACAAAAACAATCTATATATGCCTGCGTTTTTGCAATTTTGTAAGCAAAACATATGGAATATGTTACGAAGCAGTGAATATGACAAATCTCGTGCTTAAAAATGTGTCGATTTTGCTAAAGCGCAGCTAGCTATGACATAGCTTATGTCACAGCTAGCGTTGGACTGTACGATTGGTGCTGATGTTCGCTGTTATTTGTCCCCGTTGTTTTGTTTGGCCCGAGTTGACTAGGCCGAAATGCTTTTGGCCTGCGTTTTGATGTGTGTGGGTGGATTTTGTTTGATGTTTTGGGATGCCGTGTTTGCTGCCCGCGTTGTTTCTATTTTTTCAGTTGTTTTTCTCTTAGCTATTGGTTATATCGTTACAACTAAATTTTTTATTTTTGCAACTGAGTTTTTTCAGTTGCAAGTGGAGTTACAACTATGTTATCTTTCGAGTTACAAGTAGAGCCGTAATTGAGTATTTTTTCAGTTACATGTGAGGTTGCAACTGAGTTGTCTGTTTAATTGCAAATATGGTTGCAACTATGTTGTTTTTTTAGATACAAGTAGAGTCGTAACACTGAGTTTTTTCAGTTACAAGTGAGGTTGCAACTGAGTTGTTTTTTCAATTGTAAATTTAAGTACAACTAGTTACAAATGGGATTGCAACTGAGTTTTTCAGTTACAAACAAGGTTATAATTGAGTTGTCTTTTCAGTTGCAAGCAAGATTGTAACTAAGGTTTTGGTTAGCTTTTTTTTGCCTACCAAACATTTTACATTTAGGATCGGTGCATCGGAGTATATTTTTGCTACCTAAAGTTGACTATGTACCTAATGACTACATCTGAATAGAAAATTAATTGTTGGTGAAAGCTGAAATTCTAAAGGGACATGCAGGGGCGCAAGCCAGTTACCGACCACGTGGAACGATGCAACGGCGGCAGTACATGGGTCCGCCCACGCACTCAGAGCACGGCGATAGGGAAAGTCAGCAGTGCAGCAGGGCAATATCAATGTCCACGGGTCTAGCGTCGACTAAAAATTACGTAGCTAATTCCAGTCAGCTGAGAGATTAGATGAACTCAAAAAAATTTAAAATAAAGTAGACAAATAGCCTGTAAACCACAAGGATGACATCACTCGACTATGATGTATCTTACGATCATAGTCGACTGTGACATAGTGACTCCAAAGATGTATACACAAGGATGACGTGGCATCTCAAAACCAACGGACTCATCGTGAAATTTCTAAGTGCTACCAGTAGAGGCACCCCCAATCAGTCAGTGGATGCTCAATTACTTGCGTTCCATTTGTCGTTCATAATTTCACTGCATTTCAACCACCAGCAGAGGTACCCCACCATAAGGTGGATGTTTACATATTTGTTCATTTTCACATTCCCTGCTCTTGGCCATCAACTTTCCCATCCCAGACGAGCTACAGCTAGCTAAGCGCACGCAACAACTGCTACAGATTCTGCCGGCCTGCCCCGCTAAGCTAGGCACCCACCGGCGGCAGCACGCTCGACGGGGATGAAGCTCATAGTGGGGAGCCCGGGAACATGGAGCGGCCTGGCGCTGCGGGTGTCGCAGTGCGTCTTTGCCCTCGCATCCATCTGTGCCATGGCCAGCGGTTTTGGCTTCACCAACTACTCCGCCTTCTTGTACGTGGTTTCTTCCCCCACCACCATTACTTTTATCTTCTTCGCCAACCTCTCGCCCACAGAGTCGCAATCCTAGTCATGGTTGGCTGTGTGCGCAGACGAATTCCTAGATTTTGTTCATTGTTTCGGCGATCATTTCTTGAATTTTCCTTTCTATAGGGTCTCTTTCTATTATGTGTGCTTGATCCAAGTCCTCAAGTCCAAGATGTTACTTTGGTTGGAGTCCTTGAGATGACGTTGGTCCGTACGGATCTGCTGGAGCTCCATATAGCTTGGCATGACCGAGAATAATTTTCAGTTGCAGTTTGGGTCTTTCACCAAGGTCTTGGTCTTTGGTTCTCTTGCTTTCAAAGTGGTAATTGACATGTTCCTGGATTTTTCAAAGAAAACCCTCACTTGTTGCAACTTCATCCACAACTCGGATTAATATATAATAGACTTAATTTCCATATATACGTCGGTGTAAATGAAGACGAACATGGGTTCATTAAGCAGGCTTTGGCACATAATTGACTTAATTTCCATATATACGAGCTATGTAATCAAGTCCAGCCCTCCTCTCTCCTGCCTCCTCTCGCCCCCGTGTGGCGACGGGGGGGGGGGGGGGGGGGAACCTAGCCGCCGCCTCCTCAGCCTCCCTCGACTCCCTTCCCTCCTCTCTCCCCCGCCGCCACCAAGGTCGTGGCCAGGCAAAGCCTGGGCGCCGCTGGCGGCGGGGGGATCTCTCGTCTTCCCCGGCGTAGATCGGCGGTGCGGGACGCCAATCTTTGTTGCGGATGGGGTGCGCGCCGGGTACCTCAGCGGCGTGGCATCTCTGGCGTGTGGCGGCTGCGGCATGGCCGGAGGAGCAGCGACGTGGCAGACGGCGATCTGATGCCCCTCGTCCCTCTAGCCAAGAAATCTCCGGGGGAAACCTCAGATCCTGAGGGATCGAGCGATGGCGGTGTCCTATACATCGTTCCCCTCTTGAGGGCATCGCTTTTGGAGTTCTCACCGGCTGTAGGGATCGACGGAGGCCCTGGATTTGGTGGAGGTGGTCATCTTCTTCATCGAAGGTGGTCGGCTTGCGACTGGTTTGGCAGATCTCGTGATCTGTCTTCCAGTCCCAGCAGCGAGGCGGGGAGACATAGGTGCCGGTGAAAACCCGGCCATTGGCAGGCGATAGCGGCGTTACCACGTCGTTACCTTGATGAAGGCATCGTCGTGCACCTTGTGTCGACCTCAATCGTGCTACTCCGGGGGAAACCCTAAGATCTTTGGGTCGGGCAATGGCGGTGCCGCGGTGTCGGTATCGTGTTCTCTCCTAGGAGCATCGCTTGTGGAGCAACGTTGGACGGAAGCGGCAGGAGGATGGAGCGGCTAGCGCGCGGGGGGTGGTGTTTCTTGGCACCGAGGCGGTGTCGGTGTCTGGTGTGGCGAGAGTCTGCGCTTTGATCTACATGCTGACGAAGGGTTGGCGGAAAATTTTGGAGGCGGCGACATCCAGAGCATGTGCGTGGGCGCAACTCCGTGGATATGCTGTGCGGTTCTAGGACTCCCTTCACTTGAGTTCGTGTCGCCGTGCCAAGGCACTCCAGCTTCTTTTGGCGAGTGGCAACAATGTGGGTGACCATGGGAGGGTCGAAACAGGTTGATAGGGGTTTGATAGATCTCGTTGGGGAGTTGACGATACAGTTATCGTTTTTTCTCAGTGTTTAGTTTTGGTGGTCATCTCTGTAATGGCTTTTGCCAAACAATGTGGTTCTAATAAAATTAATGGCTATCTGCATCGCTTGATGCAGAGGCCGGGGCTCCGCTCCCCATTTTGAAAAAAAGGCTTTGGCACATAATTGACCGGTTAATGTAACAGATTATACTGTTTGGAGCAGGTGTCAACTACAGTATTTGTGCAACTGCACAGATTTCTGAACATAACTGGGATGTTGAGGGGCCGGGATTAATTCCAACTCAATTCTTGCCTGTATGAATAGCACCATACTAGTTGGAACTGGAATATTGGACATGCTTTCTTGTGTTTTTGTTTCTTGTGCCCATATATGTAGCAATGTTTTTCATTTACCTGTATTATTTTTCCCATGGTAAATATTTCATCGGATTTGCTAATTTTATGTTTTATATATGTGTCAGCATGTGAAATGCAATTACTGTTGTATGTGTGCCGGTGTGCTCCAATGATTCATCCTTTCATATGAAATTCTTATTCAGATTATGAACTGCGCTAGAATCTTCTGTTTCTTGACTACTCTTCAGAATTGCTTGGGCAGGAGCTCAAGTGTGTTTTCTTTTCATCATCTAACCTACTAAGTATAATATGGTCTCTCTTTATTTCAGCTACATGATTGTGGCGTTGATGGTGCAGCTTATGTGGAGTTTGGCCCTTGCTTGTGTTGACATCTTCTCTGTAAGGAATACAAAGGATCTTCATGACTGGATGCTTGTAACCCTCATTGTTGTTGGTGACTGGGTAGGTCATTCAGTTTATCTCTTCTATGGTTATGTTTGAATTAGTTGAAAGCATGCACTGAAACAGTTGAACCCAAATTTGTAATCAGTAGTTTGGTCACCAACATTAGATGGGGCACCAGCACCAACAACTCTCTATAAGGTCATCTTCTTCTCTTAAAGGGAGGTAAAACTAAAATTTTGCAACAGAGAAGCATGAGTTGCGCTTGTCCTGAATTTTATTCGTAAGTAAAGGATAAAAACAACTAATATGCTTTGCATTAATCTTGGTTAACCAACGGTACAGTTTATCAAAGATTTTAATGGCTGCCATTTGTCTCGGCGAAAGATGTTTTTCCAATAAATGGTGATAGACTAATATCAAGTACACCAGGAATCTGTACTAACTCAACATCACAAACAATTCCGGACAGTAAAGTTGTTTCATCTGACAAGAACAATTCAAATATCGTGCAAAATGACTTCTGACTCGAGTGGTTTTTTGAATGTTGAACTAGCAACGTATATCTGAGTGATCACAGCACTTGTCCATTGGTTGCAGATCACGGCAGTTCTCGTTTTCACAGGAGCCTCTGCCTCTGCCAGTGTGACCATCCTCTTCACTAGGGATACGCACATTTGCAGGGTATACACAAGACTGGCATGCGGTCAGTTCGCGCTTTCCATCGTCCTGGCATTCATCGTGTGGTTGTTGGGTGCTGCATCTTGTTTCTCCGGGTTCTGGCTACTGGTCTCATTTCTGTAGTAATCTTGCATGCCACTTCGTGCCAATTGTCAGTTGACAGTATATCCACTGCAATGTGCTCGGAGCACTTAGATTTCAGTTGATGGACAGCATACTTCGTCACTTGTAGTCTTGTAGATAGATTGTCTGTTTGGTAGCTCATCGCTGTTTTAGCAGTTACTACTATAGTTACGAGCACCTCGATGTGGAATAATTATTTTTAGATAATGTGGAACCATTATTATGAGGAAGTAATATATGGAGATAAGCCACGACTGAACCTGAAAAATGCTCTAGTTATCTTGTCGCGACTGAACATGAAGCGCCTAGTTGCATACATTTCTCTTCAGCCAAAGGAAATGTGTTAAATATATCTTCATAAGAAAGTTCAGTTTAGTCTTTGTAGTTCAAACCTAGATCGGCTAACAAGCCACACAATTACAACAAGCACCATATATGCATATGTTAAGCTTTATGCACTAGCCAACGCAACCAAAAGTCCGAACTGATGGAAAGGGCTAGTACAATCCACTTATACTGTAACATCCCTTCTCACGTGTGACAGGAAGATGAGTCAACACATGCAAAGTCAAACACAGGCTCAAGAGGCCTATAACGTGCCTATACGTAGACACCGGAGGGGACAACAACAATTTTAAGATAAATTGTGAAAACCAGGACTTGAACACGAGACCTTGGCTCTGATACCATGATAAGCTTCATGCACTAGACAACACAACTAAAAGTCCGAACTTATAAAAAGGGCTAGTACAATCCACTTATACTGTAACAGCGTAAACTTAAACAACTGGGTTTCATGAGACTTACAAAGATAATACGCTGTAGCATCCCAATTGTCTAACAATTGTAATGCTACTTGGTCTAGTAATATAATGGCTACTTAATATATATAATTGTTGCATCATAAATATATCATGCTCATGTCATCATGCCACCTTGCATTTGAGCATCATATAAAACCCTTTTTGTTTTGGTTCTTCTCTCATATGCATTGTAAATTGTATTTGCCTCTTGATATTGTATTTGGTTATTGATATATTGTGCAAATGCCCAAGTTGAGTTGGGGGCATATCTTTTATTCCACTCCACCACCTTTTCTTTCACCATCTTATAATTCCAGCATTCCATTATCCATGAGCTTGCATGTGTTTTTCTTTTGATATTTAATCTAGCTCATGGGAGATAGGATGGATCCACTTCTACAAATCCTTAGCTTGGCCTTAAACCATCTTTGGGAATACATAAAAATAATGCCATGTTAATAATATTGTTTTCACAAAAATAAGCATGGCATTAATTATTTTGCATGGGCCATGCAACCATCTCCAATTTTGGTCCTCCTTTGCTTATATTTGGATTTTTGGGTGAATCTCCCATCTCTCTCTCTACCTCTCTTCATGCTTGATCTTGTTGGTTCTTGCTAAAAACCCTCCTCTTCCACCTCTCTTGTATGGTCTAGCTAGAGGCATGCAAGTATCTAAACCCTAAGCCACCTTCCTCATCTCCCCTCTCTCGAACCTAGCTAACCCAAACCCTAAACCTAACCCCTCATCTACCCTAGTTACACCCTACCACCACCATGGGCACCATCTAACCTAACCCGAACCCCCTCTCTAGCTAACCCTAGTTTCCACTCTCTCTCTCTCTCGGCCTCTCTCTTCTCTCTACCTTGCTGGTCCCACCTGGCCACCCTGGGCCACCTAGCTACCATCCAAACCAAGCTCTAACCCGAGCCATACCCCCCTCTCTCCAAAACCCTAGCCTCAACCCGAGCCTGCCCTCTAGCCCGAGCCTGCCCTCCAGCCCGAGCCTCCCCACCGAACCTGCCCTGACCCACCTAGAAGTCCCTGCCCTGCCCTGCCTTCCAGCCCGAGCACGTGCTCGAGGGTGAAAAGGTGGCACCGAGCCACCCTCCTCTACCACCTCCTCACGGCATCTCCCCTCTCCCTCTCTGCCTTACCCACTCCCTCCTCTCTGCAGACGACGCCCAGATCCCCCAGGGCCGTGCCCTTCTACTCCTCCCTCCCCACCTACCCCTGCTACTCCCTCTTCCTTCTCCACCTAACCACCGTCGGCATCACCCCACCACCACCATAGCAGAAGGAGGGCGAGGCGTCTGGGCGTTGGGGAAGGCCGAGCCGAGCACCAGCGTCGCCCCTATACACGGAGTCGAGGAGAGGACGGCCGGATCCGCTGCACACCGACGCGTTCGCGGCGAAACCCTAGCTCTGCCCGGCGCCTGCCTCGACGACGATCGCCAGCTCCTCTGCCCGAACCAACACCGCCAGCAGCCTCGCGGTGAGCCTCTCCACCCCCCTGACATGGTCCGCCTCACTGAACCACCCTAGCCTCGCCGGACCTTTCATCGAACGGCCTCTGCGCGCCGGTGTGCACTGGCGTCTGCACTCTCTCGCGCCGCGTAGCACCCCACCTAGGCCACGCCTACCTCCCTGACACCAACCCTAGCTCACCGCAGTGGCTACCGCCTCCGCGCGCGCACGCCAGGTCCAGGGATCGATCCCCCGCCCCGCGCACCGATCTCTCGCCAGATCGCGGAGAAGAACAACAGTACGGGCCGTGGTCGATTTACATTTAGCCCCTTTTTATTTTTTCGGCTAAACCCGCGGTCCAGCCAGTCCCACCTGTCAGCCTCTCCGTCCGTTTTACAGATAAGCCCCCCTGTTTCCAGAACCTTAACCCGCGCTCCCGGGCTTCCCCCACGTGGCACGTCCCCGCTGGCGCGCCCGCGTGTGGCCCTGAGGCTGCCGTGGCCCCACCCGTCAGTCGCAGTGACTAGGAGGCCTCGCGGTGAGAAAACCTTTTCCGCGCGCGTGTCGCCCAGTTAGCACCTGGCCCCACTTGTCTGTGTCTTTGGCTAGGATTGTCTGGGTAACAAAAAAATTTCTGTATTTCTGTTTTAATTCAACCTTTTTCAAATTAATTTAAATTCAAATTTTAAATCTATTTTCAAATAACTTTTAAAATATAAACCCAAATTAAACATATAATATATGTTTTGAAATCAGAAAAATATGAGGAATTCAAATATTCCCTCTAAAATATATTTTGAACACTTTAAATTTCAAGTTGATAAAAATTACAATAAAATGCCCTTTTCCTTAATTAATTAATAACTTTTGTTTTATAACTCCAAATTTGACAAATAATATGTCTAAAATGATTAGCTCGACGAGACCTTTCTATTTATGCATTCCATGTTCTGAATTGCAGCATGCATCATATAAATATAAAGCATACAGCAACTTTTATGAGGTTAAAATGTGACTAAAACCCAATAACATGCTTATTTCTTGTATTCCACACCTCACCCATGCCATGCTACTTTATTGCCATGAAATTTGTGCATCATTCATCATGACATGATTGTTTGCTTGTCGCATTTTATTCATATGCTTGTGCACTTTATTTATGTTGGCCCTTGTTTGTTTGGTTCTTCTTCGAATAGACGCTGAGCAGGGGATTTACCAAGAAAACCAGGAGCACTACCCAGATCCTTCTCTTGCTTCAACTGAGCTGCCAGGCAAGCACTACCACATGCTTGCATACATATAGTACCTATTGCCTCTATCTTATTCTTGCATCATTGAGTCGCGATTGCATTAAACTGAATCCCAAGTACTGCATAGCCTTTACTTTTAAACCCCACCGAAGCTTGTTCCTCCATCCCATGAGCCATTACTACAGGAGTTGTTTGAGCCATGCGAGTCGTAGAACAGCATGTGTAGGGTACGTGAGTGTCTGGTGGATAACGAGGTACCTAAACAACTTAACCTGAATAGTAATGGGAGAACTAATGAAAGTGGCACCGGTGAGCAATATCTGCTATTTGGTTTTTCATGCTCACTTGTGTCCCGTAGGACCCCGAGTACTTGATTCCTGTTCCTTGAATATTCGCGCTATCCACATCCAGAAGGCTTATGAACCCCCCTGAGCCAGAGCTTGATTCACTCTTATTTCTTGGGGCCACAAAGTAGTTTGGGGCTTTATTACTATTCTGTACTTATGCCATGCTTTACTGCTTTATTTAAGATTGTGCGAGGATGCACCTGTACTGTTTAGGTAAGCGGAGTGTTTTCGCGGTATCGACAAGCCCAGTCACACTTTCGGGTTCCCAGTCGTTTACAGCCATTGATGCAAACCTTGAGTCCGTCTCGGAGCCGGCCAACTTCGTTGCGGGTAGCTTAATGGGGTGGCCCCCTGAAATATTCCTGAATCCTGTGATCGCTTTGTCGTGACTGCCTCGTTGGGTTTTGATTTGGTTTTTCCGAGGTTGATCGAGTGTGTGTTGCTATTTGTGCACCCCTGCAGGGTAAAACTTTCTGAAAGCCGTGTCCGCGGTTATGAACGACTTGGAGCACAGTTTCTCGATCATAGACAAGTATAACTAAAGTACCGCTTTCAATTTGACTAAGTACCTGACTAGTAATAGCGCAACACTCATGGAATGGATAATAAAACTGCCAACGGATGGGGGGGTTGTCCGTCCGCTTCCTCGTCGGTAAGCGAGGAGGAGGATGGATCTGTTAATATTACTGTTACAACTGTTGATATTAATTCACGGGCATCCGTCTATCTTTGGTTAGGCGGATGGTTAGCGAGTATCTATAGAATTGTTAGATATTATCTTTTGCTGCAATTGCGTCACCCCAGGTTGTGTCCCCTTTAGAGGCATAAAGACTTGCTGAGTACCCCTAGGGTCTCACACGATAAATTGTTTGATTCAGATGAACAGGTAAACTCGCAAGATGGATACTGGTTGGAGGAGACGAACGATGTGGGCAACGATCATTCGGTGTAGAGATTCCGGGAACGGGGATCCGCGAGATCTGTGGGCGGGATGTGTTTATTTATGGGGCATCTTATGCCGATTTTCTTCTTATCCGTACTCGGATCTTGTTTCCGCTTCCGCCTGATACTCTGATGTTTGATGTATGAGGAGATATCCTAAACTATTATATCTAGCTAGGAAATTTGGATCTTGCCGTATGGCGTTGCAATATTTCTATTTCTTTTAGATGGAATGGCTCTGAGGACTGTTGTATGGTGGCTTGCATACATACTCATTTGTGTATGTAGTTGATCCCTTCGCCTGCCGATTACGCCGCCCGTTCTTGTCCCGATGTTTGGAAATGGTTAGGACGGCCGAAAGGTCTACCTGTGAGTGGCATTTGGGCCCCACCGTACTATTTTAACCATTTCCGTTCATCCAGGCTTGTAACTAGGAGCGTAATTCACCGAGGTAGTTACAATTGGTATCAGAGCGATCCCGCCTTTCAGGGTCTCAGCCAAATGGTCGTTGTTAGTCTAGCAAATATTTTTGGTAGTTATGTATATTAGGGGAAAACAAAACGCGAGAGTAGGACTGCTTCCACTTTTCTTCTTACCCACCCACCCACCCTTTTCTGGTAAGGAAGTGTAACGTTTTCTATCCTTTTCTTAAATTCAAAGTAGGATTCACGTGTTCTGGGTTTCCGTAGTACCATAGGTTGAGTGTGTGTGTGTGTGTGTGTGTGAATTCCTTGTCTATCTGTTGCATCCAACATGTTATCTTTATCGGCCTTTTGGTTATCAACTGTTGGTACATTCCATACCGACAGGATTTTGCAAACCGACGCGATCTATCTGATTCGTTGTATACCGCCGCGATCTGTCTTACTCTTTGTTATCCGACGTTATCTTGTTTAGGGTGTTCGTTTCCGTAGTTACTAATCTTTAGGTTCATCGTGAGAAGAAGGTGTTGGGATACGTGTTCTACTTATTCATGTGCGGAGTAATGATTTGAGTGCGGGATGGAGTCGTGACCATACCACTACTTTTATCATTCGCTCTTGTATATTGAATTGGTAGAGTCACTAATCTTGATTCGTTAAGTGATTTTGCGCATCTATTGGCATTTTAATGCCGAAATTTGCGGAAAATTTTTCTTTGATATATCTGTGTACCACACTCCTTTTCAGTCGTGTGCGATATGCTTAATATCTTCTAGGTGCTTTGAACTTTGTTGATATTTTAATATCATCTTAGTAAATTGTATCCTTTAATCTTGGTTAATTCCATCTTGGTACTATTTTGGATTATTATTATTCTCCATTATAGTACTGACTTGTGTTTTATATCAATCACAGGATGGCACCACCACGCCCTTCTGATGAGGATATACAACCTGAATTGGGGGCCGCGTTGTCAAGCATCGCCAATGCCTTGGCAGCAATGCAGCAGAACCAGCAGCGTTTTGAAGAAAGTGTCAGGAGGAATGAGTTTGTTCCGCTACCTCCACCTCCCAAGCGAGGAGACATCAAAAGCTTCCTGAAGTTCAACCCATGCCAATTTGATGTTTCTGATCAACCACTTGATGCTGATGATTGGTTGCGTGAGATGTCAAGGCTACTGATGACTGCTGATGTTCCTGAGCAAGAATGGGTAAAGTGTGCCACTCACCTTCTGAAGGGAGATGCAGCTCTGTGGTGGGACAATTACCTTAAGGCAAACTACACTGGTTTTTAGCCTACTTGGGGACAGTTCACTGGAGCTTTCAAAGAGCAGTATCTGTTAGAAATTGTCATGGAGAGGATGAAGGAAGTGTTTCTCAACCTCAAACAGGGCAATGACAATGTCAATACCTACATCAGAAACTTCATGAATCTTTCTCGTTATGGTGGCAATGAGATCTATGATGACAAGAAGAAGCAAAAGAGGTTCCGGCAAGGGCTCAATGCATCGATTAAATATGCAATCACACATGCAAGGCCGACATCTTTTCTGGAACTTCAGCATACAGCTCTGCAGGAAGAAGCAAGTCGGCAAGTGTTTGAGGAGTCAAAGAAACACAACCGTGATGCAACAAGCTCTTCAGCTATGTCAACTCCTTCTAAGCGTCGTGTCTGGGTTCCTAACAACCCACCGTCGCTCCCGGCCCCACCAAGACCTTCAAGCTACGCGGCAAGGCCACCAAACTTCCTCACTGCTGCTCCCAGGGGCTACAACCACCACTACCCTGGAGCGCCTGGCGGAGTCCCTGGCTACGTTGCTCCACGTCCACCTGGTGCTTGTTACACTTGTGGAGACACTGGGCATCAATACTGGAACTGTCCGATGAAAAACAAAGCTCTTCCTCCACCACCTCCAAAACCTGCGGCAAGCTCTCCTATGGTTCGTGCACCACCACCTCGGGCTCTCAACATCAACACCAAGCCCGGGTCTACTGTTGCTCGTGCCAACTGTGTCAACGCCGCTCAAGCTGAGCATGCACCTGGAGTTGTGATGGGTATGCTTTCCGTTAACTCAGTCCCTGCACGAGTTTTGTTTGATTCTGGTGCATCGCATTCTTTTGTTTCTCACAAGTTTGCAAATGAGAATGAGTTAGCTATGGATCCTCTCCTTAAGCGGTTAATGGTCCTTTCTCCTGGAGCAACAATGGCAGCTTCTAAAATCAGCCATGGTAATCAAATTGAGATTGGTGGCTCTTCGTTCTCGGCATCCTTAATTGTTCTGGGCAATTCTGACATTGATGTCATCTTGGGCATGGATTGGTTGACGGCAAATGCAGTTGTGATTGATTGTGCTGAACGCTCGGTTTCTCTGAAGATTCCTGAAGGCCATATAGTCTATTCTCCAAGTCTGACTCCTGCTATCCAGCTTTTCTCTTTGGCGGCTCTGAATGATGATGCTATGGAAGCTATTCAGAGTGTTCCGGTGGTCTGTGAGTTCCCAGATGTTTTTCCTGAAGAGTTGCCAGGTATGCCTCCGGATCGTGAGGTTGAGTTTGTAATTGAGCTTGAACCTGGAACTGCTCCTATCTCCAAGCGGCCTTATAAAATGGGTCCTGCTGAGTTGGCTGAACTCAAACGTCAGCTTGATGAACAAGAGAAGTTGGGTTTCATTCAACACAGTACTTCTTCTTGGGGTAGCCCAACAATCTTTGTGAAGAAGCGAGACAAGACTGATAGACTTTGTGTTGACTATCGGGCTATCAATGCTAAAACCATCAAGAATAAATATCCCCTTCCGCGGATTAATGATCTCTTCGATCAGCTAGCTGGAGCTGTGGTTTTCTCTAAGCTTGATTTGAGAAGTGGTTATCACCAAATCAAGATTCGCAAGGAAGATGTTCCTAAAACAGCTTTCACCACCCGCTATGGCCTGTATGAGTACACGGTCATGTCTTTCGGTCTCACCAACGCACCGGCCACCTTCTCGAGGCTCATGAACTCGGTTTTCATGGAGTATCTTGATAAGTTCGTTGTGGTCTATCTGGATGACATCCTAGTCTATTCTAAGTCTAAGGAAGAACATGAAGAACACCTTCGGTGTGTCCTAAACAAGCTTCGTGAGAACCGCCTGTATGCAAAGTTCTCCAAGTGTGAGTTTTGGCTGCCTCAAGTAACCTATCTTGGTCACGTCATCTCTGCCAAGGGCATTGCAGTCAACCCGGAAACTGTAAAGACAATTGTTGAATGGCTTCCTCCTGTAAATGTCAAAGAAGTGCGGAGTTTCCTTGGTTTGGCTAGTTATTGTCGTCGCTTCGTTCAGAACTTTTCGAAGATAGCGAAGCCTCTTACCGATCTCCTCAAGAAAGGCAAGAAATACCTTTGGACTCCTGCATGTCAAGCAAGCTTTGAGACACTCAAAGAGAAGCTCACTTCCACACCAGTCTTGGTTCCTCCGGATACATCCAAGCCTTTCCAGATATTCTGTGACGCCTCTTTGCAAGGATTAGGTGCGGTCCTTATGCAAGAAAAGCAAGTTGTTGCTTATGCCTCTGGACAGTTGTAGACGCATGAGATCAACTATCCTACACATGACCTCGAGCTCGCAGCAGTTGTCTTTGCTTTGAAAGTATGGAGGCATTACTTGCTGGGCAACCGTTGTGAGATCTTTTCTGATCACAAGAGTTTGAAGTATATCTTCACTCAGCCTGATCTCAACCTTCGGTAGAGGAGATGGATTGAAGCAATCAATGATTTTGATTTGACCATCAACTACACTCCGGGCAAAGCTAATGTCATGGCCGATGCTCTCAGCCGTAAAGCTTATGTCAACAACCTCATGATGGAAGAACAACAGCCTCTCTTGTGCGAGGAATTCCGTCAGCTCAACCTTGAAATTGTGGAACAAGGGTATCTTCTGAACCTTCTGGCAACCCCTCTCTTGGAAGAAAAGGTTCGCTCCTTTCAGCTTGGTGATCCGTACACCAAAAAGATCATCTCCAACATCCAGCTTCCGAAGTATGAGTCCTTCCACGTCGATGATCAAGGCACGCTTTTCTTTGAACACCGGATGTTTGTTCCGAACTACCCAGGTTTGAGAGAGCAAGTTCTCAAGGAGGCGCATGATTCTGTTCTTTCTATCCACCCTGGCAGCACAAAGATGTACATGGACTTGAAAACACAATATTGGTGGCCGGGACTGAAACGATATTGTGCCAAGTATGTCTCGGAGTGTGATGTTTGCCGCAGAGTTAAAGCTGTCCATCAGAAACCTTCCGGTCTTCTACAGCCATTGAAACCCCCGGAATGGAAATGGGAGAAAGTAGAGATGGACTTCATCACTGGTTTTCCAAGGTCGCAGAAGGGCAACAATGCAATCTTTGTTGTCATTGACAGGCTTTCTAAAGTGGCTCACTTCTTTTCCGTCAAGGAAACAATTTCTGCAATTCAGTTGGCTGAGCTCTATATCAACAGAATTGTCTCTCTGTATGGGGTTCCGCTTGAGATCAGTTCAGACCGTGGAAGCATCTTCACTTCCAAGTTCTGGGAAAGTTTCCAAAATGCTTTGGGAACAAAATTGAACTTCAGCACAGCTTACCACCCTCAGTCGCAAGGACAAGTTGAAAGGATCAATCAGATTCTGGAGGATATGCTCTGTGCTTGCGTCATCTCTTTTGGCATGAAGTGGGAAGAATGTCTTCCTTATGCTGAATTCTCTTACAACAATAGCTTCCAGAAAAGTCTAAAGATGGCACCATTTGAGGCTCTCTATGGCCGCAAATGCAGAACTCCGATTGCTTGGTCGGGTGCAGGTGAAAGAATATTGTTTGGCCCTGACATTGTAACTCAAGCGGAGGAGAAAGTTCACATCATTCTTGAAAATCTGAAGATTGCTCAAAGTCGCCAGAAGAGCAATTATGATAGAAAGCACACGGACATGGAGTATGTCCCTGGTGATCTCGTTTACCTTCGTGTCACTCCCATGAGAGGCACGCACCGCTTTGGTATCAAAGGAAAGCTGGCTCCTAGATACATCGGTCCATTCAAAATTCGTGGAAGAAGAGGAGAAGTTGCTTATGCTCTTGAGCTCCCGGAAAAACTCAAGGTCCATGATGTTTTCCACATCTCTCAACTCAAGAAGTGCTTCAAGGATCCCGGCAGGACCGTGGACCACGAGCTTATCAATCTCCAAGAAGACCTGTCTTATCAAGAACACCCCACAAAAATCCTGGAAGTCGTAGAAAGAAGGACTCGCAACAAGTCCATCAAGTTCTGCAAGGTGCAGCGGTCGCACCATTCTGTTGATGAAGCATCCCAATTGTCTAACAATTGTAATGCTACTTGGTCTAGTAATATAATGGCTACTTAATATATATAATTGTTGCATCATAAATATATCATGCTCATGTCATCATGCCACCTTGCATTTGAGCATCATATAAAACCCTTTTTGTTTTGGTTCTTCTCTCATATGCATTGTAAATTGTATTTGCCTCTTGATATTGTATTTGGTTATTGATATATTGTGCAAATGCCCAAGTTGAGTTGGGGGCATATCTTTTATTCCACTCCACCACCTTTTCTTTCACCATCTTATAATTCCACCATTCCATTATCCATGAGCTTGCATGTGTTTTTCTTTTGGTATTTAATCTAGCTCATGGGAGATAGGATGGATCCACTTCTACAAATCCTTAGCTTGGCCTTAAACCATCTTTGGGAATGCATAAAAATAATGCCATGTTAATAATATTGTTTTCACAAAAATAAGCATGGCATTAATTATTTTGCATGGGCCATGCAACCATCTCCAATTTTGGTCCTCCTTTGCTTATATTTGGATTTTTGGGTGAATCTCCCATCTCTCTCTACCTCTCTTCATGCTTGATCTTGTTGGTTCTTGCTAAAAACCCTCCTCTTCCACCTCTCTTGTATGGTCTAGCTAGAGGCATGCAAGTATCTAAACCCTAAGCCACCTTCCTCATCTCCCCTCTCTCGAACCTAGCTAACCCAAACCCTAAACCTAACCCCTCATCTACCCTAGTTACACCCTACCACCACCATGGGCACCATCTAACCTAACCCGAACCCCCTCTCTAGCTAACCCTAGTTTCCACTCTCTCTCTCTCGGCCTCTCTCTTCTCTCTACCTTGCTGGTCCCACCTGGCCACCCTGGGCCACCTAGCTACCATCCAAACCAAGCTCTAACCCGAGCCATACCCCCCCTCTATCCAAAACCCTAGCCTCAACCCGAGCCTGCCCTCCAGCCCGAGCCTCCCCACCGAAGCTGCCCTGACCCACCTGGAAGTCCCTGCCCTGCCCTGCCTTCCAGCCCGAGCACGTGCTCGAGGGTGAAAAGGTGGCACCGAGCCACCCTCCTCTACCACCTCCTCACGGCATCTCCCCTCTCCCTCTCTGCCTTACCCACTCCCTCCTCTCTGCAGATGATGCCCAGATCCCCCAGGGACGTGCCCTTCTACTCCTCCCTCCCCACCTACCCCTGCTACTCCATCTTCCTTCTCCACCTAACCACCATCGGCATCACCCCACCACCACCATAGCAGAAGGAGGGCGAGGCGTCTGGGCGTTGGGGAAGGCCGAGCCGAGCACCAGCGTCGCCCCTATACACGGAGTCGAGGAGAGGACGGCCGGATCCGCTGCACACCGACGTGTTCGCGACAAAACCCTAGCTCCGCCCGGCGCCTGCATCGACGACGATCGCTAGCTCCTCTGCCCGAACCAACACCGCCAGCAGCCTCGTGGTGAGCCTCTCCACCCCCCTGACATGGTCCGCCTCGCTGAACCACCCTAGCCTCGCCGGACCTTTCGTCGAACGGCCTCTGCGCGCCGGTGTGCACTGGCGTCTGCACGCTCTTGCGCCGCGTAGCACCCCACCTAGGCCACGCCTACCTCCCTGACACCAACCCTAGCCCACCGCAGTGGCTACCGCCTCCGCGCGCGCACGCCAGGTCCAGGGATCGATCCCCCGCCCCGCGCACCGATCTCTCGCCAGATCGCGGAGAAGAACAACAGTACGGGTCGTGGTCGATTTACATTTAGCCCCTTTTTATTTTTTCGGCTAAACCCGCGGTCCAGCCAGTCCCACCTGTCAGCCTCTCCGTCCGTTTTACAGATAAGCCCCCCTGTTTCCAGAACCTTAACCCGCGCTCCCGGGCTTCCCCCACGTGGCACGTCCCCGCTGGCGCGCCCGCGTGTGGCTCTGAGGCTGTCGTGGCCCCACCCG
Source organism: Avena sativa (assembly GCA_916181665.1). Classification (NCBI taxonomy): domain Eukaryota; kingdom Viridiplantae; phylum Streptophyta; class Magnoliopsida; order Poales; family Poaceae; genus Avena; species Avena sativa. The sequence goes on from OV702290.1 coordinate 429,366,674, forward strand.
TCAGTCGCAGTGACTAGGAGGCCTCGCGGTGAGAAAACCTTTTCCGCGCGCGTGTCGCCCAGTTAGCACCTAGCCCCACTTGTCTGTGTCTTTGGCTAGGATTGTCTGCGTAACAAAAGAATTTCTGTATTTCTGTTTTAATTCAAACTTTTCCAAATTAATTTAAATTCAAATTTCAAATCTGTTTTCAAATAACTTTTAAAATATAAACCCAAATTAAACATATAATATATGTTTTGAAATCAGGAAAATATGAGGAATTCAAATATGCCCTCTAAAATATATTTTGAACACTTTAAATTTCAAGTTGATAAAAATTACAATAAAATGCCCTTTTCCTTAATTAATTAATAACTTTTGTTTTATAACTCCAAATTTGACAAATAATATGTCTAAAATGATTAGCTCGACGAGACCTTTCTGTTTATGCATTCCATGTTCTGAATTGCAGCATGCATCATATAAATATAAAGCATACAGCAACTTTTATGAGGTTAAAATGTGACTAAAACCCAATAACATGCTTATTTCTTGTATTCCACACCTCACCCATGCCATGCTACTTTATTGCCATGAAATTTGTGCATCATTCATCATGGCATGATTGTTTGCTTGTCGCATTTTATTCATATGCTTGTGCACTTTATTTATGTTGGCCCTTGTTTGTTTGGTTCTTCTTCGAATAGACGATGAGCAGGGGATTTACCAAGAAAACCAGGAGCACTACCCAGATCCTTCTCTCGCTTCAACTGAGCTGCCAGGCAAGCACTACCACATGCTTGCATACATATAGTACCTATTGCCTCTATCTTATTCTTGCATCATTGAGTCACGATTGCATTAAACTGAATCCCAAGTACTGCATAGCCTTTACTTTTAAACCCCACCGAAGCTTGTTCATCCATCCCATGAGCCATTACTACAGGAGTTGTTTGAGCCATGCGAGTCGTAGAACAGCATGTGTAGGGTACGTGAGTGTCTGGTGGATAACGAGGTACCTAAACAACTTAACCTGAGTAGTAATGGGAGAACTAATGAAAGTGGCACCAGTGAGCAATATCTGCTATTTGGTTTTTCATGCTCACTTGTGTCCCGTAGGACCCCGAGTACTTGATTCCTGTTCCTTGAATATTCGCGCTATCCACATCCGGGAGGCTTATGAACCCCCCTGAGACAGAGCTTGATTCACTCTTATTTCTTGGGGCCACAAAGTAGTTTGGGGCTTTATTACTATTCTGTACTTATGCCATGCTTTACTGCTTTATTTAAGATTGTGGGAGGATGCACCTGTACTGTTTAGGTAAGCGGAGTGTTTTCGCGGTATCGACAAGCCCAGTCACACTTTCGGGTTCCCAGTCGTTTACAGCCATTGACGCAAACTTTGAGTCCGTCTCGGAGCCAGCCAACTTCGTTGCGGGTAGCTTAATGGGGTGGCCCCCTGAAATATTCCTGAATCCTGTGATCGCTTTGTCGTGACTGCCTCGTTGGGTTTTGATTTGGTTTTTCCGAGGTTGATCGAGTGTGTGTTGCTATTTGTGCACCCCTGCAGGGTAAAACTTTCTGAAAGCCGTGACCGCGGTTATGGACGACTTGGAGCACAGTTTCTCGATCATAGACAAGTATAACTAAAGTACCGCTTTCAATTTGACTAAGTACCTGACTAGTAATAGCGCAACACTCTTGGAATGGATAATAAAACTGCCAACGGATGGGGGGGGTTGTCCGTCCGCTTCCTCGTCGGTAAGCGAGGAGGAGGATGAATCTGTTAATATTACTGTTACAACTGTTGATATTAATTCACGGGCATCCGTCTATCTTTGGTTAGGTGGATGGTTAGCGAGTATCTATAGAATTGTTAGGTATTATCTTTTGCTGCAATTGCGTCACCCCAGGTTGTGTCCCCTTTAGAGGCATAAAGACTTGCTGAGTACCCCTAGGGTCTCACACGATAAATTGTTTGATTCAGATGAACAGGTAAACTCGCAAGATGGATACTGGTTGGAGGAGACGAATGATGTGGGCAACGATCATTCGGTATAGAGATTCCGGGAACGGGGATCCGCGAGATCTGTGGGCGGGATGTGTTTATTTATGGGGCATCTTATGCCGATTTGCTTCTTATCCGTACTCGGATCTTGTTTCCGCTTCCGCCTGATACTCTGATGTTTGATGTATGAGGAGATATCATAAACTATTATATCTAGCTAGGAAATTTGGATCTTGCCGTATGGCGTTGCAATATTTCTATTTCTTTTAGATGGAATGGTTCTGAGGACTGTTGTATGGTGGCTTGCATACATACTCATTTGTGTATGTAGTTGATCCCTTCGCCTGCCGATTACGCCGCCCGTTCTTGTCCCGATGTTTGTAAATGGTTAGGACGGCCGAAAGGTCTACCTGTGAGTGGCATTTGGGTCCCACCGTACTATTTTAACCATTTCCGTTCATCCAGGCTTGTAACTAGGAGCGTAATTCACCGAGGTAGTTACATACGCGTAGAGAAATAACTAGACGACTGCAATGCAATCATATGAAAGTTCTAAGAAAAACTTTCCAACCTCAATTCCCCCATGTAGATGTAGGGCGTCGAGTAAAATGGTCAAATGCGAAATTGTTTCGAGATAGTGTCCCTTCGTGTTTCGGGGTCACCCATGTCCTTTCGTTTTCACACGCTCAACACGGTGTCGCCTGCTAGCTGCAGCACGACTGCACGAGTGGCTGGGTGGTGCGTGTAGGCCTGCAGCATGCCAACATCATGCACTACAGGAACGGCAAGCTACGACGAGGGCCAGAGGCTACGCCGACGGCTATCCTCGGTGTAGGAGAGGTTATGCCGACGGCTATCCTCGGCGTAGCCTACGCCGGCGGCTGCCCTCGGCATAACTATTTTCTCTTTTACCTTATTAATCTTAGAAAATCATAACTAAATCATTCTAATTCAAACAAATACAAATAATATATCAAAATTTGCAGGGAAATAAGATCTATCTATCTAAACATATGCCCATATTGTACAATCATGTGCATCATGGGATGGTGAACAATGTTGCAGAAGAAAGTTTTCCTTTTCATCGCACCAAAAAGCCATTTTCCATTTTTCGAGCGCAAAAAAGGTGGGTTTTGTGAAGCAATCACCAAATGGCTAATTCAAAATATTACCACCCCATTTTTTAAAAATACTAGACCACCTTACATGGACAATGTCCCAACAGGGGATCTCAAGCCTTTCTGTCTATCCCTAGTGAAAAAACAAATTTCTGCTGAATCGGTAGGAAGTGGATCAGATATGAACTACAAGTACATGATCTGATGCTCATGATTTTTCAAATAATTTTTAGGTTCATAATATGTTATTTCATCAGAGATCCACTTCAAGTTTAGCGAGTCCGAACCCCGAGCTAAGAATCTTCATGTCCGACATTCGACAAAGTTTGATGATAGTTTAAAACGGGCATAAGAAATTTTGAAAACGATCCAAACAATGAGAAACCTTCGCGTGGTGTCATATTATGTAACATAGTTGGAAGGAAAAAATATCAAACTTGGTATATTGATTATGTCTCAAAAAAAACCTTCACAAAATGACCTATCTCATTCGAGGTTTCCTGGCTTTCGGGTCAAATGACCAATATTATGTCTATAATCAAAGCATAGTTTGTGATAATGTATCCATATTGTGCATACATGTACATCATGGGATGGCGAACAATGTTGCAGGAGGAAGTTTTCCTTTTCATCGCACCAAAAAGCCATTTTTCATTTTCCGAGCATAAAAAACGGGGGGTTTTGTGAAGCAACCACCAAATGGCTAGATCAAAATACTACCATCCCATTTTTCAAAAATACTAGACCACCTTAAATGGACAATGTCCCAACAGGAAGATCTCAAATCTTTCCGTCTATCCCTGGTAAAAAAGACAAATTGCTGCTGAATCGATAAGAAGTGGGTCAGATATGAACTACAAGTACATGATTTGATGCACATGATTTTTTTTAAAAATCATTTTTAGGTTCAAAATATGTTATTTCATCAGATATCCACTTCAAGTTTAGCGAGTCCCAACCCCGAGCTAAGAATCTTCATGGCCGACATTCGACAAAGTTTGACGATAGTTTAAAATAGGCATAAAAAATTCAAAATCGATCCAAACAATACGAAAGCTTCGCGTGGTGTCATATTACGTGACATAGTTGGAAGGAAAAAATGAAACTTGGTATATTGATTATGTCTCAACAAAACCTTCACAAAATGACCTACCTCATTCGAGGTTTCCTGGCTTCCGGCTCAAATGACCAATGTTATGGCTAGAATTAAAGCATAGTTTGTGATAATGTGTCCATATTATTCATACATATGCATCATGGGATGGAGAACAATGTTGCAGGAGGAAGTTTTCCTTTTCATCGCACCAAAAAGGCATTTTCCATTTTCCTAGCGCAAAGAACCGGGAGGGGGGGAGGGGGGGTTGTGAAGCAACCACCGAATAGCTAATTTAAAATTCCACCACCCTATTCTTCAAAAATACTAGACCATATTACATGGAAAATGTCCCAACAGGAAATCTCAAACCTTTCCGTCTATCCTTGGTAAAAAGACAAATTCATGCTGAATCAGTAGGAAGTGGGTCCGATATGAACTACAAGTACATGATCTAATGCTCATGATTTTTTACAAAAATCATTTTTAGGTGCACAATATGCTATTTTCATCAGAGATCCACTTCAAGTTTAGCGAGTTCCAACACCCGAGCTAAGAATCTTTATGCCTGCCGTTCTAAACAAGGAAATGAAATTATGGCTAGAATCATGACATAGTTTATGATAAGTTGTTGTAGATATCATATTTGGATTCCTATTATTTGTTTGATCAATTTACACATATTATTTGTTGAATTCCGATTTACGGATTTAAAGATATTAATTATTCCATATTAAATAGAAAAATACAAAAAATAAAATCATTATATTTTTATTTGAATTCAATAATATTTTTACTTATTCCTTGTTGTTTACTTAAATAATTGTTTATAATTTCAAAAAATACAAACATGTGACATGATGATATAAGAGTTAATAGGAGTGATATCATAATATTGACAACAAGATATAAATTGCTTTGCGCAAACAGATTCTGAAGGAACGGAGAAGTTAAGTGTGCTGGGGGTGGAGTAGTGTGGTTGGGTGACTGATTGGGAAGTTTGACCAAGACTGCAATTTAATCAAAATTAAGTGTAATTAGTGTTAAAAATATTCCAAGTGAAAGATTAACGAGTCAAACAATTCAAACATTAAAAAAAGTTGAGATTTTTTTTGAAAATAATTGAATTTTTTTTGAAAATTATTTTTGCAACCGGCCGTTAAGCTATGCCGACGGACTGTATGCCGAGGACAGCCATCGGCGTAGCCTATGCCGACAGCTTTTCGATACGCCGATGGCCTCCGTGCGCTCCGCCGAGGGAGGTCTTTGTCGAGGAGCTACGCCGAGGGCAGCCCTCGACGTAGCCTACGCCGACGGCTTTTGGTCCTCGGTGTAGCTTGCCATTCCTGTAGTGAGGGAGCACTTGAGGAGCAAATCGCCAGCAGAGGCAAAGAGAGGAAAATAGAGTGTCGATAGTCTAGATGCGGAAGGTGCGAAAAATAAAGACGAAGATTGGTGATTTGAAATGTTTGTGGAACAAGAGCTTTGGAAGACACGGGCAGATCGTTTCTCTCTTCTTCCTCTGTGTACACACATTTGTTGGTGTAGCATTGCCTCGTGCATGTGATCACTATAGTCTAGTGGCTAGGAAGGCAGTTCCGCTTTTGGTTCTGGTGTTACTTTACTTGAATAGTTAAATGCACGCGCATTGCCATGGGACTCAAAAGATCAGTTGATATTTCAAAATTAGTAAAATAGTAAAATTTTGCATTGCTTAAAATATAAGTACATACGAAATTATAATTAGACATCATATGCACAGGACTGCAACATTCTTGTCCCGCTGCCTCATGCAAGACACATTTGCCATCAGCAAGATACATTTGCCTCTGCCTCTCGTGTTGCTCAGTATCTCGTACCAGGTTAATGTAAAACCTGACCCAAGCCAGGCTATAGTTGCAGATTAGTGACCATGAGAGATATTAGCTCGTTTTTAGTCAGAAAATAGATGAGGTGAGTGTAACAGGCGAAGCTAGCAAAGTACATACCAAGTATGGAAGAGGCAAGCGGTCCATCTAGCTTCGCATTGGAGCATTACTTCAGACGCATAACACTGAAAGGAACATTCATAATTGCAGCGGGAGAGAAATATTGTGTGGCAACAGCTAAACCACTTGGCACAAGACATATCTTGAGAACCTTTTGCACCAGCATTTTCAATAATTATTCTCTCCGAATTTTTCAACTACCTTCCCGTCCTTAAGAAAGTTGATATTGCAGCAACAAAAATACACATCATCAACATTACAAAATAGATTACTACCATCACAAATCAGAATGTTAGTGCAAAGGCGTATACACAAGGAAACCCTTACATTAGTCAACCATCACATCAAAATGCCACACACGGGTTGGCATGGTAGTTAGCCCTTACATTAGTAGTGTGTGGATTTTACCAACAATACGTCATCAAAGGAAAACATGAAAAATGGTCATATTCTTGTGCTACATAACTACACATGCTAGGGTCCTTGATATGATGCATTATAAGTTCTTATTAAATATGATGGTTCTATTATATATCCCAGAAGAAGAGTAAACAGTTTTCCTGCGATGTCATATTTTGTATTTGGACACATCACATTATGAGATCCTATATTTGGAATCACTAACCATGGTATGTAGTCGGAATTTGGAGTATCATATCACTCCCGTGCTCTGCCTGCTTGCTCTTCAAACAGAACATCTCTCTGTTGTCCTGTGCATCAGAAAACTCACATCAAAATGCCACACACGAGTTGACATGGTAGTCATCCCTTACGGCAGTAATGTGCGTATTTTACCAACAATACGCCATCAAAGGAGAACATGAAAAATGGTCAAAGCGAAAAGTATTCATCATCTTCTCCTAAGTGTGGGGCTACTATAGGAAGGTACTACTACAGTATAAGGTTTGTACATTTAACTGAAAAGTACATGTTGCTCCTTCGTATTGCAAAAGTGAAAATATTTATCAAAGCACCTTGATGCACAAATGCTAGTTTGTACGTTTTAGCTTTTGTTTGGTACATTAAACCTCGGAAATACTACCTCGACAAAAAGCATAACCACAGAGCCTTGTAAGAATTATTAAGCCAACATTTAGCACTAATCAGATTAGGCTTTACTGAAAGACTTGTCCCTAGCAAAGACCAGCTATCAACTTAAAATGAAAATATAAATAAGGCCAGTTGAGTTGTAATACAGTCCATGTATCATTAGTTTCTGCTAGGAATATAGTACACGAAAATGAGTTCATGCTATGTGTGAAAAAATAAACGCTTACCAGCCCATTAGTGGAGGACAATTCAGGTAAGTTGCGATCAGCAAATACGGAGCCTATGTCATGGTTAAAGTGGGAGGGTGCATTGCTATTTCCTACACATCCCCATCAGCCTGCGTTACTAAAAATGGACATGGAATCATATGGTGTCACATGTAGACTATACAATACATGAACAATAGAAATTACAGGCAAGTTTGACTACTACAAAACACCTTGAAACATAAAAGCATATTTACAGGAAATTACTGAAACATTTTGGCAGTCCACTTTCCGCAATAGCATTCACATCTTTTCTGATATTTTGTTGTATCAATCATTAACGCCGGACAGTGAATAAAAAAGAAAAAACTAAGGAATCAACAAACTGAACTAAAATTCCCAAGCATAAACCCTACCATCTTTTTGCCCTCCAAGGAATGTCCCACAGAGAATCTGCACTTCTTAAGATACCAATTAATCCCTCGGGACTCCAAAATGCCTCTAAGCTTGCAGAAAGATCGTGTAGAAATCCACCCAATCTTAACTGTTCTCTACTTCATTCACCATCTCCATATCCCGCTACTTCTACTGTCATGCATAGCTAAGGAACCAGTTTGCTCACAAGTTTCTAATTAAATCACTGAGTAGATGTAACAGAACAGGTTTGATCACACGGCACACCATTAGCTTGGGAAAAATTAACCACCACCAAACTTGGTATTGCATATACGAAATCGTCCAACAGGTTAATACCCACTAAGAAATAGACCTTTAGTGTTTTGGAATATAGGAGAAGCGTCTAATAACCTAGCGCATCAGTCTTGCCGATGATACAACTAAGAAAACAAAATTTGGTAGATAGGAGGACCGATTAATAGCATGGCGTACCGCTGGTAGAGATCTCATGACAGACTTGGTGTGGTGAGACAGAGGCGGCAGAATGAGATCATAACATAGATATGCATCAGTGCCTTGTGGAGGCCTTCGTCCTCCTCCACATCAGTCCCTTCCTCCCCGTCTGCTTGCACTGATGTTGCTTGGGTCAGCGATGGAGGGAGACCACAGCGCGGAGGCATGGTCGGGCAGCTGAGCGGCGCGCATGTCCACCAGGGTCCAGGGGTAGTGGCAGATCGATTACTTGCTTGCCTCCGTCGTGGAGGTCACGGCCCAGGCCGGTGCGGGGGCTACCTTGGTGGCGTCGTCGCGGAGGATGACAGGAAGGGCTGGAGAAATGAGGGGAGATTTTTTTCGGGGGATTATGGACTACGGGGTGAGCTTGAAGTTCTACGTGTGCACAGGAAGTCATTCCGCCGAAACCGATATGTTTCGTGTGCTATATAAAAAAGACAAATTTTTGTATCGTGAAGTATATTGCTTTAGCACCAATTTTTTTTCACAAGCCACCCAAAATGTTTTTTTTCGTGAAACAACTTTGCGTGCGTCTAAAACTTGAAGTTCTACGTGCACATATATATATTTTTTAAATTTTATTTTTTAACAAAAATAAATTCAAATAAAGGGTGCATATGCACCCCGGAGAAAAAAAAAAGCCACCTCCTCCCACCACCCGTGATTTTAGGGACCAATCCATCCACCTTCCTCCACGTGAGTCCATAAGTTGGATTCTGTACAGAAATATCTCTCCTTTGACGCTGCTGCCTTCCTTCCCCAATCTCGATCCACCCCAGCTCCTCTTGAAGGCTGCTAATTGCCATGCTCTTGACAAACTTTTGTTGGTTGTTAAGGATGGCAGCACGCATGACCCGCGGGCGCGTAGCTTGGTGCCTGACATGCACTCGTAGTGCCTCCTGTCGGCTCGGCAAGTTAGTCCTCGCTTGAATCCTGGACTGCCTCCCTGACCTCATCCCATGACTCTTGGAGCTCCCACGACTCCATCTTGTGAAGGCGTAGCGAATGGAGGAGGAGCTCCTCGTCAGCTCGCGCGACGGCCGTAGGAGGGCACGGTAGGCCATGGCTAAGGTGTCGGTGGCAAGGCAAAATAATAGGAATTTCCCCTAACATGCAGGGATCGACGGTCGGATTCAAAATATAAAGCCGGATTTCAGAATTCAGTGGAGGTGGAGAGTTCCCAGACAATCCCTTATTTTACTCATTGTGTTCACCATCCACAACGGAGGCGGCAATTCGGCTTATAGGTGCAAATACATTCATTGTGAAAAAACATATTTTAAAATATCAAAAGATTTAAAAAAATATATCTACATATACATTTGAACATTTTATGTTGGATTCACAAGTTTTCGGGATAAAAAGACATTTTATGTGTCGTGTATAAAAAGTCAAAAAAATGTCACGTGAATAGTCGTATTCCTCTATCTTTTTTTATATATGAAAAAAGGCTAAAAAAACGAAAACCCTCCCGCGTGGTGTGCAACCAAAGAAAAATGTGCTGGTTGAGAAAGGAGTGAGACGTAGTGCCCCGTCAAAGCGCCATGTGAGATGGTTATAGACACTCGCCACTCCAGATTCTACAACCTGTGGTTCGCAAGCGTGTCAGGAAGTAGCCTAGGATGATCAACTCGGACAACAACCTGCAGATTTCGGATGTTGGTGAGATAAAGGGAGTTCAACTACTGATGATGATTAGTTCACGTGATGATTCCAAGGGATGGCATGGCCCTAATCATGCTAGACATATGCGGTTCTTATGTCTGGTTATCTTGAACTGTATTTTGATGCTGGTTCGACGGTACTATCAGTGTAGTTTTGCTGGTTTGTTCTTTGGTTTGATTATATCAGCCAGAATGCCGTTTGACTTTTCTATGGTTATTTCAAGAGTCTGGAAGGTGCTCAATTTAAATGTGAGGGGTTTGAACGGTGATGATAGACAGCGTGATGTCCGAGCTAAAATTGAAGAGAGCCAAGCTACCGTTATTTGTTTACAAGAGACAAAGATCGAGTTTTTTAATCATCGCATGATACGCAAATTTTGTCCAAAGCATTATGACTGCTTTGCTTATTCACCATCCGTAGGTGCTTCGGGTGGTATCATTGTGATATGGAATTCTTTAGTGTTTAAAGGCATTCTTGTTGAAACTAAACGCTTTGGAATAGTTATTGATTTTATTTCTGTGCATAACACCGAATGTTGGCTTCTGGTAACTGTATACGGCCCATGTCAAGGCAAAGAGAGCAAGAATTTCACTGACTGGCTCTATCATCTTCAAATTCCAACTGATGCGAATTGGTTGATTTTAGGTGACTTTGATTTCATCAGAAATATGGACAACAGAAATCGATTGGGAGGAGATGTCAGCGATATGTTTATCTTCAATGAGATCATAGGTCATCTTAGGCTAATCGAGCTGCCTATTAAGGGTCGTTTATATACTTGGTCTAATATGCAGGCTGACCCCTTATTAGTTCAGCTGGACTGGTTCTTTACAACTGTTAATTGGACGCTTACTTATCCAAATACGATGGTTATGCCTCTAGCAAAATCCTCATCTGATCATTTACCGTGCGTAGTCACAATTGGTACGTACATACCTAAAGCAAGGATCTTTCGCTTCGAAAATTATTGGGTCGACCAAAAAGGTTTTATGGAATGTGTTAAGAAATCTTGGGATAAGCCCTCCCGTAAGGTGTCTAGTGCAGCAAGGATTGCAGATAAATTGAAGACTTTGAGATATGACTTAAAGCAGTGGCACACGAATCTCTCGCAAATCAAGTTTTTGATTGATTGCTTCAATAAAGCCATTTTTTCTTGGACGAAATTGAAGAATACAGAGTACTTTCAAGGCCTGAATTTAATTTCAGGAAACTTGTTAAATTGCATCTTGGAAAGTTATTATCAGCCCAAAGCAAGTATTGGAGGAACGGATGCACGGTCAGATGGATCAAAGTGGGGGGGGGGGGGGGGGGGGGGGGAATTCAAATTACTTTCCTGCCATGGCCAGCCAACGCTTTAGAAGGAACTTTGTGTCTAATTTGAAGTTGGAAGATGGTACTATTATTGTAGATCATCATCAAATGGCTGGGAAGTTCTGGGAGACTTTTAAGTCAAGAATGGGGCAGACTAGAGCTATTGATTTGAGTCTCAGTTTGCATAATCTAATACAAAGAGTGGATGGCTAACCTTTTACAAAGGAAGAAATGGATGCTGTGATAAAAAACATGCCTCATGGTAGGGCCCCTGGACCGGATGGATTTAACGGTTTATTTTTAAAGAAATGTTGGAGTGTGGTCTGTGAAGATTTTTATCGTCTGGGTCATGATTTTCATGCTAGTAGAAACAGGTTTACTCAACATAAACAACTCGTTTATTACTCTTATTCCGAAAACAGCCTCTCCTGAGACGGTCAATGACTATAGGCCGATATCCTTGACTAATGTTTGTCTCAAATTCCTTACAAAGCTGGCAGCTAATCGTCTTCAGGATCAGATTCTTTGCTGCATACACAAAAATCAGTATGGTTTCGTACGGAATAGAACAATTCAAGATTGTATTGCTTGGACGTTCGAATATTTGCATTTATGTCAGGCTTCTAAGAGACCAATCATAATTCTGAAATTGCATTTCAAAAAAGCATTTGACTCCATTGAGCATGAGGCTTTATTAAAGATCATGGAGTGCAAAGGTTTTGACAAGATTTTTATTGGTTAGGTTCGGGAGTTGTTAACCATGGGTACCTCATCGGTTCTACTTAATGGCATTCCTGGAAAACAATTCGTGTGTAAAAGGGGTGTGAGACAGGGGATCCACTGTCACTTTTGGTTTATACTATTGACTCGGACTTATTGCAATCGGCAGTTAATGATCTCTTTTCTCAAGGTAGAATTTAGATCCCCATTATCACCTCTGATCCAGATTTTCCTATAATTCAATACGCAGATGATACGTTGCTTATTTTGCCGGCTGAGGAGACACAGTTATTAGCTTTGAAGGATCTGTTAAATTGTTTTTTTGCAGTCAACGGGTTTGAGTATTAATTATCACAAGTCCTCGATTTTTCCAATAAATGTGGACAATGATCAAATGGTGCAGTTGACGCAATGTTTTGGTTGTCAAGTTGGAGTGTTGCCCTTCACTTATCTTGGGCTGCCAGCTGGAACTATGAGACCAAATTTACATGATTTGACTCCTATTGTCACAAGACTTGAGAGGCTCCTATGTGCTACTTCTAGTTTCTTATCTCAGGGGCAAAGGCAACAGTTAATAAATTCGGCACTCTCTTTCATGCCTATCCATTTTCTAAATTCTCTACAAATTCCTCCTGGGATTGTGACTCAGCTTAATCAATCATTTGGCAGTGTTTATGGAGGGATAATATGGACACGCCAAAGCAATCATTGGCGGCATGGGACATGACTTGTAAGCCTAAAATGAAAGGTGGATTGGGAATTGTTAATTTTCATATCAAGAATGAAGCTCTGCTGATGAAGCATCTCCATAAATTTTTCAATAAAATTGATCTGCACTGGGTGAACCTTATTTGGGAGGCATACTATGATGATATGGTTCATCAAGCTAGCTACGTTGTGGGTTCTTTCTGGTGGCGTGACATTTCAAAGCTGATGGACAAATACCGTATTTTGGCTCAACCTTTAGTGAAGGCAGGTGATTCGATTTTATTCTGGTATAATAAGTTGGAGTTGGGTGATGATACAACTCCGCTGAAAACAAGGTTGTCCGCCTTTTTTTCTTTTGCAATTGAGGACACGACATCTGTAAAGGCAACGCGGGAAGCTCAAGATCTTTCAGATTTTTTCCATCTTCCTTTTTCCACTCAAGCATATGAAGAGTTCCTCCAAATTTTGGATTGGCTACAAAGTCTTCGATTATGTTCAACAGAGAGAGACGTGTGCAAATGTCCTTGGAAAATGGTGATTATATTGTTTCACAATATTATGAACGGTTTCATCAATATCTTGTGGTCTGTCCGTATACAAATGGATTTGGAACAGTAAGTGTATTATGAGAATCAAAATGTTTGCTTGACTACTAATTAGTGACTGTCTCAATACAAGGGATCTTTTGAAAAGGAGGAATTGGAGAGTGACTAACAATGAGCATTGTGAGTTGTGCACGGGGAGGATTTACGATGATCGGCAACATCTATTCTTTGAGTGCATGTTTAGCCAAAGGGTATGAAACTATCTTCAAATTCAATGGGAACCGGGCAATGATCTGCTGCAGGTGGCTTCTAATGCTAGAAATAGTTTTGGTAAACCATTCTTTGTAGAGGTGGCACTTATAGCCTGTTGGCATATTTGCAAAATCCAAAACGGTAAAATCTTTAGGAACAAGAGACCCAAGTTCTATATTTGGTGCAACAACTTCATTCATGATATAACTCTGCATGTACATAGGTTCCCTAGTAAGAAAGCTGACTGTGTAAAGTCGTGGTTAGATAGCTTACCGTAAGTTGGTTTTTTTTAACCTTTTTTGTATTTGTATATAAGTTTTGGCTTTAAATAAAGTGGAGCTGTGGGGCTTTTGCCTCACAGTAATTGGTCAAAAAAAATCTATTATACACCATTGTCCGAAAGTTGCATCATTGTCGAGTAAGGACAAATATTTAAATAACTAGCGATATGGAGTGCGTCGATTTAGAGCTCGTCCTCACTAGAGGATTTTATTTTATTTTATTTGAAAATTCAAATTTAAAGGCTCAGCAATGTAGGTAATGATTTATAATACACGTGTACTGAAAATTATCTGAAAATATTCTGTATTATTTCCTCAGCAAAAAAGAGAAATTTGTAGATCTAGACGTGAACGGTGCAATTTTTAATGGGCCTCCGTTTTCCAAAATTTGTCATATTTGGCATTTTTGCTGCGCCAGAAATAAAAGGTATTTTGCATTGAAATTTTGCAAACTCGTATTTTGTACCATTGGCTACACAAATATTTTTTTTTCAAAAATGTTGATGTTTTTTTGAAAAATTCCAGTGGACGGGAGCCAAAGCGATTTTCCGTAGCGATATGCTACTATGCATAGGTGTAGATATGCTTTTGGTTTAATAAAAGTTAATTTCCTAAATAATATTTCATCGTGGGGTTTAAAGAATTTATTGGATCACTTATTTTATTTGGTATTCTATTTAATTTATTGCCCATAATCAGTTTAAATATTCATTAAAAATCTCCTAAAATATGAGAGTGTTATTTACAATTTTTTCATAATTTACCTAGATTTTATATAATAGTCCTCTAAATTTATTTAATTATTGGATTGAATCCATATTTTAAACATGATTTAATTACATTATTCTTTTAATAATATATATTACATATTTTAATTGAAATAATACTTCAAATCTTCTTTTTAATTTTTGGTTTAAAATTATTTCCGTTATCATTTGTAGTTATCTGGATTATTAAAAGTCTATTTTAAATTCCCTCAAAGTTTTTCATTTGAATTAAATTATTGGACCATCCCAACCCGTTTGGTTAAGTTACTAGACTATCCTGACCGATCCAACTTGCTCACTCTCATCTCTCTCATGTTCCTCTATTGTGATGTGTTCCTGTTGTCGCACACTTCGGGCAATTTCGACCAACCACCGTGTGACTCTACGGCTAACCCTATATGCAGGTTGTGCTCACTAATGTGCCTCATTTTTGGTGCTCTAGTGATGTTGACGTGGTCAATCGTGTTTCATGTATTCTCCTCACTACTAGAAAAGAAGATATAGGTAGATCACATACCCGTGATGCACCCAAAAGGGGTATCCCACAGATAAATACTCGTGGAGCATCATTATAAAGTGTCGCACGAGTAGGCCCTAAGTATTGCGCCACCACTATGTATGAGTCAAGCTGCCAGGGATGCACCCCCTTACCCGTAGCACACCACTAGTTACCCGTGGCGCACCACTATGTGATGCCCCACGGGTAAGTGTGGCTAGCATCAATTCCACCCCCGTCCCTCTATATCGTCTTTTTAATTTTACAAAAAATAAGAGAAAATGATAAACATTTTAAAAAATAAAATCCTTTCAGATATAGGTATGTGATGTGATGTAGTTTGTAGGAAAATTAACAAATATAAATTTTGAATTTTTTTTTGCAAAAACGTTTATGGAGCATTAAAATGGATATAACTTTTGCATATGTTATCATAAAAAATCTTTCATATATTAAAATGACCAGCATGAAATTTCTATTCCGATGGCAACAATCTTTGATCGTTTACAATTTTTTAGAATCTCAAAATTCAAAAAGTAAAAAAATATATTTCAAAAATAAGTTTTTACTACAAGAAAATTTGATCCCACTTACCCGTGGTGCACCCATAGTGGTGCGCCACGGGTAACCGTGGGCGGGATTCGAATTTTGAATCTGAACCGGGCCACTTACCACCTCCACCTTCCCCTTCCCTTTCCCCTTCCTCTTCTCCTTCTCCTTCTCCTTCTCCTCTCCCTTCTCTTCTCCTTCTCCTTCTCCTTCTCCTCCTCTTCTCCTTCTCCTTCTCCTTCTCCTTCTCCTCCTCCGGCTCCTTCTCCTTCTCTTCACCTTCTCCTTCACCTTCCCCTTCCTCTCCCCCTCCTCCACGACGAACCTCCTCGGCCTCCATCATGCGCCCCATACATGCTTTGCGCTGCTGCCCCGAGCTCGTCCTCCTCCGCCGCGAGCACCGAGCCCTGTCCTCATCCTTCGCCATGCAAAGTTCACCTGCACGGCCACGACCTCCCGGACCTTCTTCGATAGTAGGTTATGGCACGGCTTCCCCGAGCTCTGACGAGGCAACGACGGTGATGTGGACTCATTGCCTTTCCGATTCAAAATGAGGGTGCTTTCTGCAAAATATGTTTTTCAAAAAACATAACCATGGCGCACCGCTGACCCCTACCAGTGGCGCACCAGATGGTGGTAGTGGAGCGAGGATAGTGGTGCACATGGGGTGCGTATGCACCACGGGTAAGCCTTTTTCCAGTAGTGCTCGGTACCTCTCTATGGTGCGGCGGTCCTCCGCACTCTCTCGGGGATGATGGCGACAATGATAATGACATTGGTTCGTCCATGGCATCCTACGGTGTGATTGTAGGTTGTGGTTGCCCTATTAGCTATCTCTCCATGTACGGGTACATGCCCCGCCAGTGCGCGACAACACACATTCTCGTCGTACGACAACCACAGCGGTGGTACTGCTATCCTGCCTCATCCCTGGTGAGTACGATTGCACCTCCTCTCTGTCTTCCCCCACCTTGCTTTACAAATGTGGTCTTCGTCCATGCTAGTTGTGGCATCCCGGGAAATCTCCAAATTAGAAATTTCTTATTATTTTATTTTCTGCATCATTATGTTCATCATGCCATCTTGCATGGATCATAATTTAAATTGTTGTGTTTACTTATTGCATTGTATTTGATTATTGATATTTGTATTTGATCTTGCTATTTGTCTCTCTCTATTTTTGT
The DNA here is from genome assembly GCA_916181665.1 of Avena sativa. NCBI lineage: Eukaryota > Viridiplantae > Streptophyta > Magnoliopsida > Poales > Poaceae > Avena > Avena sativa. Next base: position 429,383,503 of record OV702290.1, read on the forward strand.
CCTCCCTCTATTCTATATCTAGCTGATGCCATTTGTTATGGAACCATAATGTCTAATTTATATCTTTGGGTCTTGCTATTGTCTAATTGCTTAAATGTCCAAATTGAGTTGGGGGTATCATCTCTTTAATCTATTCCATCCATATCTTGAGGTTTCTTGTTTGACCATATGATCTTGTCCAAATTCCACCACATACATTACAAGTGGATTAAATTATATTTTCCATAGGGATTTTAAATCAAGCCCATTTGAGTTTCTATGAGTCCTCTAAATCATGCTCATATGATCTTATGTTCCTGGCATCTTTTATCCTCTGCATATTCTACTTGAGTTCATTCCATGCTTCTTCTCCTTTCAATTCTACTATCACACCAATGCATGTGGTAGTTGCCTTATATTCATCTTCTTGCTACATGTGATTATAGTGCAATCTTTTCCCTCACATGAAATATTATCACTTGTATATGCCATCATTCTCATTTAAATTATATTTGATCTTTGTTACTCATTTGAATTGGGTTCAAAACATCTAGATATCTATCCTAACCTCTCTTATCCATGCCATTGGTCTAAACCACCTGATCCCACCTATCCAACCTCTCTAGTTGTGGGCATCATGTCAGGCATGTGGACATGTGTGTGCATGTGCCCATTACCATGTGAAGCACCACACCACCCCACATTTTCCTATTTTGGCTACCACACCAAAACTCACCACCCCAGCTCCCTGGTCCCCTCTCCTCTCTTTGCTGGAATCAAACAAGGACAAAGAGGGGACAAGTCCACCCAAACTGTGGCATCCCGCAAAACCACTACTAGAAAATCGCGTTGATTTTTGTGCATTGCATCATCATGACCGCATGCTCATATCATCATGCCACATTGCATTTGAGCATCGTCATCATCTTGCATTTGCTTGCATAAAACTATTGCGGAAAAACCTGTTTTTGTTTTCTAAAACGCCCCGTCTTTGTTCAAACGCAAAAACCCGGGCCTCCGGATTATCTTATTTTGTCTGCTATCGGTTTGCAAAAGCCTGTTTGAAATAAATAAAATATTTAATTATTTTTAGTGGGGCAGTCGAACGGGCCGATTCGACCCAGTCGACAACCCCCGAAATAAAATCGGTCCACCAGAATCCTAAAACTACCCAACCTAATCTACCCACCCCTCCAGCCACATCACCTCCTCCACTCGTAGCGCGCCACATCATCCCTGGCCAAGCCCTACCCAATCCCCATCTGCCACCTGGCCCACCCCAGGCCGCGTCCCACCCGCGTAGCCGCCCCAGTGCTCGCCTCCCCCGAACCAACCCCCACCGACACCCCCCCGGCCCCACCAGCCCCGCGCCTGGTCCCGCTTCCTCCTCTCTCCCCGCGAGCCGCCCGTCCCCGCTTCTTCTTCCTCTGCCTCGTAGGCGTGCGCCCGCCCCCTCCCTCTCCGGCGCCGGCCACCGCCCCAGCCGTCCGCCTCCCTCCGGCGTCGCCTCCCCGCCGCCCGCGGACCTCCCCTCCAGCGCCACCGCAGCCTCCGGAGCCTCCCTTCTCTCCTCCCCGAGGTCGCCCGCGCCTCACCCGTCCGCCTCCTCCGCCCTGGATCACCTCCACCCGCCTCCGGCCGCGGCGCCGCTCGGCTCCCCGCCGCCGGCGCGCCCCGGTCTTCCTCGGCGCTTCCTCCCCATCTCCCCTCCCTCGCAGGAGCTTCACCGGCCGCTGCGCTCGCCTCCGTTTTCCTCCTCGCCGCCGGCTTCCTCGACCCGGCCCGCCTCGCCATCGCTGGCCCGCGTCCTCCCTGGCGCCGCCCGAACCCTCCGCTCCTCCCCGTCTGCAAGGCCGTCGACCACCTCGCCGGCGACCCTCCTCTGCGCTCCCCCGACCTCGCCCCGAGCGGAGCCGCCCCAGGCTCGCCGGGCCCCGCGCCGACCTCGCCTGGGCCGCATCTGCGCCGCAGCGCCTCTGCTCAGCCTCCCGCGTGTAGCCCTGCGGCCGCCGCCTCCATCCGGTTCCTCCCGTCGTCCTCGGCTCTGCTTCGGGTCGGGCCTCCTGCGAGCCATGTCCTCTCCCGCCTCTGGTGCTCGGCAGCTGTACGAGACAGTACCAGAACCACCCCGCGTGTGCGCACGAGTGCAAGCCAGCAGATGAAGGAACCTTCTTGGAGCTGTTGATAACCGTCTACATGGAAAGCTGAAAGATCATTTGTCAAGATCTTCGTCATGGACCCCGATGGCCGTGGCCGGGCCGAACCTCTCGGACGTCAAGCTCTTCCTCCGGGAACCCTGAAGACCCCGTTGTCGAGCCCCAAGTTCGCCACCGATGATCAGGATGATACCCCAAGATCGCCTTCCCGGAATTTGACGCCTCGATCCTGCGGGCCCGGAGACCACGGATGCGCCAAGAGCTACTCCGTCATCCGAGAACAATTCCGTCGAACCCTGAACCCTATCGGACCCCGAAACCCCGGAACCCCAAGATCATCCGAACCCTAATGTGTGACCCCTTTCTCGAGCCCTATTTTATAAATGTAATACAACTTGTCGCATATTAATTGTTCATGCATGCATATTGCCTGTGGTTTGGGGGCCTTATGCCGATTCACCTTATAATTAAATATGGGGCCCATATGCAGGCGAATCCAGTCGTATATTGGCCTCATTTAAATTTGTGTAGCGAACCGGTGATATATTCTGCCTTGTTTAACAACATTTAAATTGCGGGGTAGCTAAACAACATGAACCACCTAATTGATTGTCGGGACCCCGGTTCCCCTTAATATTGACCTAATTGCATCGCATCCTTGCCATGCCATACATCATACCTGCATCATGCCCGATCTTTTGCCGTAGTATTAAATAGTGCATCCGGTGTTTATTCTAGTGTTTTGCTTCTTCGCGGATAAGGCCGTTGAGTTGATGAGAGTGTCGACCCGATCTTCGGATGAACCTTCGGCAATGTTTTCAGGCGAGCATCTCCCCCTTTCTACCTATCTTACTTTTACAGTATTTATTCCCTCCTGTTGATCTATTGCTATCTGTGTTGCGATGCTCTAGCTTTCGTACCCGTGATATTCCTTGCAGCCTTATATTGCCTTGGACACATCCTATTACCTGTTGTTTGGTAGATAGTTGGACCCGCGCGTCGTAGTCGCTTGCTCAAGTGTTGTTGCGTGCCGTCAAGTACCACAGTTGTTGGAGAATTGCCGCATGTTCAATGTTGGAGAAGACCATGGCTTTAATTACTGTTCACTTTAATTACTGTTTAACAACTAAAATTGAAGTAAGTAAGCAGAGGCATCGGTGGGTGATAGATAATGTTGGTTTCCGACCGCCCACTTGTGTCCCGTAGGACCCCGAGTTCTTGACACCTGTTCCGAGATCGAGCGCGCTAACCACAGGTGGGGAGATATGGGCCCCCCATTGATTAGTACCTGATTTCAAAGTATTGTACTGGGGGCCACAACTAGTTTGAGGTTTTATTTACTATCCTGTACCTATGCCATGCTTTACTGCTTTATTTACGATTGTGCGATGGATAGCACACTGTACTGTTTAGGAAGCGGAGTGTTTTCGCGGTATCGACAGTCCCAGTTTTGGGATTTGCTGTCGTTTACAGCCACTGACGCAAACCCTGAGTCCGTCTCGGAGACCGGCCGACTTCGTTGCGGGTGTACTTAGTGGGGTGGCCCCCCGTGCTTGCTTTGGGTCTGGAAACGTCGTGACTTAGGCCCCGCCGACATACCGATGGGTGTATGTTAACTGATCTGGCAAAAAGGGTCGAAGTGCTTGTGGATACTTTGGTGCACCCCTGCAGGGTTAAATCTTTTCGAGAAGCCGTGTCCGCGGTTATGGACGACTTGGAGCACAGTGCTTGATCATAGACAACTATAACTAAAGTTTACTGTTATAAATTGACTTGTATCCGATATGACTAGTAATCAGCTTCACCACAACGGAATGGCTAAATAAAAGTGCCAACAACTGCTGGGTTTTGGGTTATCTCATGCTATTTGTATCTGACTAGTAAGTGTTGCAACTACAACGGAATGGTTAACTAAAACGGCCCACTGCTTATTTTATCAGAATGATTATCTACACCTGACTAGTAATTGCTGCAACGATCACTGAATAAATAAAACTGCCAACTGTGTGAGTTCCTCGGTCGACTTCCTCGTTTGGTCTCGAGGGGGAATACCTGGATGGGATTTTTTGGTGTTAGAATCAGGTTGGTTCCGAATAGGTCTTTCTTACCCCTCTCTGATAGTCGCCAGTTGTATCGAGTCTCTATAGGTTGTTTAGAGCATGTTGCCGCTGCCGCTTCAGTCCACCATACCTATGTAGGCGAGGACCGCCGAATTCTAGCCTCGCCGTGTACTGGCCTCAGTACTGACGCTCCTCTTTTTCCTTTGCCCTTTGTCGGCACCCCTTTTGTTTAAGCAGGTTTTGAGATCGACGTCGTTAGCAGGGTTACCCTTCCGGCTTGGCCTGGGCAGGGTTATGGACGCCATTGGTTATTCTTCAGGGCTCTTAGCCCCATTTGCATCTTGTCCGTAGTCGGACGCTCTATCATTTTCAAGGTGATTTGGATCTTTGTATATTATATCTGTATTCTTGACTCATGGAGTCGTGTTGTATATATCTGTTCTGTGGGTCCCATCGAGGACTGTTGTGTAATGTTATTACTTCGTTTTCCACCCGCACGAAAGTGCCTGGTGGGCACCTTTGAATCGTTTCTATGCGGGTTTGGCGGGTTTCGCTAAAACTTGCATAGGGCCGATTCTGAGGGTGTTACACAAACCTTGCCCGTGCCCAACTACCCAACCCCATGCACACGCCGATGACATGATCTTCCTCCTCCCTCTCCCTTTTGCTGGTCCATAAAGTAAACCTGGACAATAGAGCACCAACACCACCTCAACCATACACTAGATTCAGATATGGATTGAAGAGAGCTCCATCCTTCTTCTTCTCCATCAAGAGAACCATGGCTATGCCAACCCTTTGGCAAAAATCATAGAATTAACCAATTGACGAAAAGAAAGCACAAAATAACCTCCCTTTTCAAAGATTTTTCACAATCTAATATATTCCCATGGCGCCATACCAGGCGGCTCCATGATCAGCTGCACAACGTCATTGCAAATGTTGCCATACACACCATGGCGCTTCGGTCAAATGCCCCATACAGCGATCCGACGTGACTATTGTTGCTAGGTGTGGATCCACCCCGTATATGTTTGGTGCCATCCTAGGGGGTGTTGTGGTACTGCGCATAGTGCCATGGATGAGAGTGCCATACCCCTAGGGATAAAAATGGTAGTGCTCCCTCCTAGTTCCCCTGCCTCTTTATCTATTCTAGCCGACCCGATGAAGACATAGGCGTTGGCGCAGGCGCGCCCCTCCCAGACTCCCCCCACTAATCTCTACCCAAAACCCACGGATCTGAGAGCTACAATGGTTGATTTTGATCCCCTTCATCCCTTGAGGTATTCTCGGTTGATCCCCTCACTTTGAGTGGTCATAATTCTCACATTCCCTCTATATTTGTGTAACCCTAATTCATACTAATTTTTCTACTCCCTCTGTCCTTGTTTATTAGGAATGCACATAGTTTAAAAACAATTTTGACCATTAATTTTGGTTAACAAATTTCATATAATATGTCACAAAAATTATACGCTCGGATTCATCTTTAAAAGAAGTTTCCAATGGTATATTTCTTAGGACATCGTATTGCATATTTTATTGGCAAACATTGATGGTCAAAGATTTTCTTAAACTATGTGCGTGTCTAACTTTTAACCCTATCCTAGACGATGGTAGGGTATGGCATGTACATGTAGTGAGGATGTTTGGAAGCATTATGGGTTTGGTAAATTTGAGTGCTCCTAAATTTTCAAATTTATTTTATGTTTATGATGTCAAAACCAAATTCTTGTATGTGGCATGTATATGTGCATGTGTTTGATATATGTTCGTTGTAGGGCTAGTTTATATGTGCACATGAAAACCAAACTTGTTGTATATTTTGTTTCTATGATGCCTCGAACATATGAAATCAAGTTGTTTTGGTCATATTTTACAAATGAACTGTACGCCACACTATTACTTTCTTACATGGTCTGCAACTTACTTCCGAATTTAGGAATAGTGAATTCAGACATGTAGCTCACTTGATCATACTCACACTTTTGTCTATACTATTGTGGACATTTTGATATCTATTTGTTTGATCTAATTTTCTTTTTGTTCTATTATGACATACTAATGTCTCCATGCTTTTTTGTTCGAGTTAGACCATACAAACATGTAATTTACATATATACAATGCTAATGTTTTATGTTTGCTCACATATGTTGGATGGAACATGAGTCTACTCTCAATGGGTATTATGATGTACGGAAAAGTGGGTAGTTCATGGCGGATAAGAGAGGTTTTGAAATGGTTGCACCTGAGGTCCCACGAGGTGCATAGCAAGAAGATGTCGTATGACGAGAACTACACGAAGTGGATCAAGAAGACTGGAGTTATCCCTTTCATCTAGCTTGTCTCCCGTTTGACGCCATATATGAACCCTTGTTTGATCATGATGCTTATTGATATATGGAGACCCGAGACACATAGTTTTCACCTTCCTTGCAGTGAGATGACGCCATATATGAACCCTTGTTTGATCATGATCCCAGCGCTTCCTATCAAAGGACAACTTGTGTGTATGAGATCAGTTTCGAAGAAGAGGCATGAAGGGATGAGGGAACTAATTGGTGATGCATCGCCGACGAGAATATGTCTGTCCGTGCTACTTATGAATGGATACAACAAAACTTTAGCAAGTTCCCCAAGGGAGCCGATGAGGAGGTGATTCAGATGTATGCCCAGACATACTTTTGGTATGGTATAAGTAGGGTTGTTTTCTCGAATGGCACGGGAACAAATGCATCATTTATCTGGCTCACTTTATTTGCGGGATGGGACCATATAAGAACAATTAGTGTTTAGCGGCACTCGCTTACTTGTACCGACAAGTAATGAACTATACATATTGCATGTACTACTAAACATTGTCTCAACTTGATATTTACATATGTTTGCTCTATGTGCAGTTGGACGAGGCGTCTTGTAGGAACATTCCGCATTGCCTTTCAAGAAAGCAGCCTTGTCCACATGATGAACAATAACGATTCTTGCCATCTAATAAACAATGATAACAACCGAAATGCATCAAAGATAATTATATTACCACCAACCATAGCAACACAAAAAAAGAGTCATGGCAAGTTTGCTAGAAAAACCTAACCCTAACCTACAAACCCTAACTCAAGTAAATATACCCAAACCCTAACCCTAGCCTACAATTCCTACATGTAATGACTACTAACCATAACACCAACAAACATTAGTCAATATCAGAATAATAAACCGTAGATTTCACTCCAAATGTAAGATCTAAGGTTTCAACCTTTTTGCCAAAATACCACCAAATTGCAGAAATATAAATGGAGCAAATCAAGGGGGGCGGGGGAGGTTATCACTTGGGACAAAGGGGGTCAAACTCTATGAATAAATACAATCGATTTGGAAGAATTTGAGGGGAGGGAGAGTTGGGAGTAAAAGAGGGAGATAGAGAGGGTTGGTTGTGGTACCATGCAATGTTTCGCATCAACAGATCATGCCTATGAATTTTTTCGTGTTTTTGCGATGTTTTGAACGGGATGTTTACTAACAGAAGATTCAGAAAAACTTCAGTGTTTTCCAGAGTTCAGCAGTGGTTTGGTACATTTAACTCTTAACCACCTAGGTTTTTCATTCCACAACCCAGTGTCCCTAGATCTAAACATTTTGTCCCATTACCCCTGCCATTTTTGTCTCCCAAAATGCACTTTAAAAAATTCCAAAAAAGTCTATATTCTCACCCACGGGTCACTTGTACTTTCAATTTTGGCCAAACTTGATTTAAATTTGAATGCAAACTTTGAATAGATCATATCTTCAAATACCTTTGATTTTTTAAGAACTTTCAAAACCAAAATTGTTTGAAATTATTTACATTCGAGATTATGCAGGATTATACATGAAATATCCTTTTGGGGAATTCAAATATAAATTTTGTTTTCAATTTGGATTATTGTAAATACTTAAACTAATAACCATTTGTATTTTTCTATTTAAATGTAAATAATTCATGACTTCTGATCGGTAATTTAGAATTCGACAAATAATATGTTTAAATTGATGAGAAAATACGGGGAACCCAAATACGACATCCATACCATCAATTGATATTACATCATATATTTTTTATATTGTATTGGAAGGTTTTCCAAATAAAAGTTGGCAAATAAAATTATTGTTTAATTATTCAATGTTGGAAATGCTTTACCAATGGTGTACTATCAATCCGCACTGTGTATGGCATCATTCCAACATGGAATGCATCATTTAACTTTGATCATGTCAGATCTTTTCGTGTAGTATTAAATATTGCATCTCGTGTTTTTTCTAGTTTTTTGCTTCTTCCCGGATAACATGTTGAGTTGATGCGAGGGACGACAAGTTCATCGGATGTATATCTGGAAATGTGATGACCCACAAGTATAGGGGGTGTATCGCAGTATTTTTGATAAGTAAGAGTCTCGAACCCAACGAGGAGCAGAAGGTGCTGGCTAGTGGTATGGATCAGGAATTCTCTGCAAATACTTAGCAAACGGATTTTCAGGGGTTTTCGATAAAGCAAGTAAACAAAGTATGAGTAAATGAAAGACAGTAAGAATGAATGCAACAAGTAGCCCAATCCTTTATGCAGCAAAGGACAAGCCGGTTGTATTTCTATAGATGACCAAACGTTCTCGAGGACACATGGGAAGACTGTCAAGTGCTTTCGCTTCGTATAGTCGATTAATCTTCTCTAGCTTGCTAAGTGTTGTGTGGGTGAACCTGTGCTAATGTACCGCCCCATCCAAGACTAAATACATACTTGTGATTAAACCCCCTTGCAAACATTCGTAAGTACAAGAAAGTAATTAAGGTAGAAACCTAACCACAACTTTAAACTCTAAGACCCTTACGTCCCTTGTGCAATGGTTTCCTAACGGGGGTTCAGGTTTCTGTCACTCCGGCAACCCCTACGATTAGTAGCCAAATACACAATGCATTCCCCTAGGCCCATATAGGTGAAGTGTCATGTAGTCGACGTTCACATGACACCACTAGAAGAAGTACACCATAACTTAAATAACAATCTATTGAACCTTTCTCAATGCAACTCCACTACTAACAACAAGACTTCTCCCATGTCCTCAAGAACAAAATGAAATACTCACAAGACATCATATGGATCATGATCAGAGATGGAATAATGATGTATAACAATCTGAACATAAACAATAATTCAATGGTTCACTCAATAGCATCAACTACAAAGAGTAATCAACACCGAGAAAGTTTCCCCTATGAACTATGCAAGATTCAACTCAATTGTTACAGCAATATGGAGATGGTGATGAGGGTGCTGATGGTGGTGATGATGATGATGATGATCCCGATGAAGTCTAGCTTGATGGTGGTGTTGATGGCGACGATCTCCCCTCTCCGGGAAGGAATTCCCCCAGCAGAAATCTGTCTGCCGGAGAGATCTTTCTCTCTCGGTGATTTCCGCCCCGCAGAGGTGGCGGAATCTTTCTGTGGTCTCTCTCCGAGTCTTAGGGTTTCGTGGGGATGATATACGCCAGAGGGGAGAGGCTGGAGTGGGCCAGGGCGGCCACACCACTCCCTGGCGCGACCTAGGCCTGCCCGCGCCATGGGGTGGTGTGGGCCCCTTGTGGCCCACCCCCACTCCATCTTATGGCATCCTGAGTCTTCTGGAAAAATAGGATTTTCTGTATATTTTCCCGGATTTTCTGATGTTTGCGAATTTTGCCTCCAAACAACACCTTTTCCATCAGAATCCTGACTGCAGCGGTCCATGCTCCAAAAGTCATCAACCATGCAAAAATAAATGAAATAACATAAGTATCACCTCTCAATATGAAATATATCAATGAATAATAGTGAATTAAGACATAGAATAGTGATGCAAAATGGACGTATCAACTCCCCCCAAGCTTAGACTTTGCTTGTCCCCAAGTGAAACTGAGCTCAATAAACATGACCTCAGGTTTATGGAGTGAAGAGTCGGTAAAAGAATACGAACAAGAAGCATCACATTCATCAAAAGCATAGATCATAATAGAAGACAACTCAATATTATATAACTCAACTTGTAATGAGTAAAGGAAACATAATAAAGGTACATGGAGTAAATCATAATTGGTAATGGCAAACTTAGCTCTTGGTCGAAGAATAGTTGATAATTTGCTGGAGTTCACAAATAGCTGGTTTTCAAAGAAAGCTTTCAAAGTAGTAAACATCAAGATAAGAGCAATGTGCAAAACAAGGAACATAAGAAACATGAATGCATAAATCATCATATGAATGAATGAAACACATCAACTCAAAATACTTGCTGAGATATAGGGGAATAGGTTTACTGACTCAACTACAAAGTAAAAGAAAGGCCCTTCGCAGAGGGAAGCAAGGATTGCAAGTCTCATAAAGAGCTCCCAAAAATTATGATACTTACTAGCTTTCAGCTCTCATTGCCCCTATCATAGGCATCTTTAGGTGGTTAAGGTTAAAGTGACACAACTAAGAGGATATGCTTGACAAGTTATAAGTTGAAATCTCATGCCCCTTACTTATGAGTATCGATCCTCATGCTACTCCACTTCAGTCACGAGCAAACTCTTGTCATTGTAAATACATGCGTATCATTGAGAACCGCCAACGGGGTACCCCTTGCACATGACACAGGAGCTATCCCATAATGAAAATGACAAGGCAAGTAGACAGTGAGCATCTCAGCGATCTTTTTATTTGCTATTTGCATAGGTTTTTATTGAGGATGCTTCATAGAATGCTCTCTATAGTTATGCTGCAAGTTTCCACCATGATTAGGCATGGCTTAGGCTAGCGGCCGAGGCGTTTCTCTAACACACATATAGACTCCATGATCTTACAAGTTCCACTTTTATTTCACACCGCCGGGATCCATAAGCAAAAGAACATGATATCAACTAGGTACAAGTACCAATGAAGTGTTGAAAGCGGTCCCCATGATACATGGTTCGACTAACTTCAACTCATAAAGCGCAAGCATATACGCAACAAAGAAGGACCCAATGGTTCAAGTTTATTAAATGCAAGAAAGTAAAGTGTGCCATCAAGTTCGTGAGAGCTTTAATCACTAATTTTCACATAACAGGTTTAATTTGTGAGGTAGATAAAACAAGAATTTACTTGGAATAGCAATAATGCTACTAGGTAGGTATGGTGGACACAAATGGCAAAGGTTTTGGTTTAAAGGAGGTGGATGCACGAGAAGAATTCCCTCTCAGTACAGGTTTTTGGCTAGCAAGGCTGGGTAGCAAGTACAAGAGTTGAAGGAAACAAACAAACATACAAGTGATAAAAACAAACATGCAATCTTCCTTGGAAGCACCAAAGATCTTAACTAGAGAATACTAGACTTATGAGCAAATCAAGAAAGAAAGATGATGAAATTATTTTTATCTAGAGTACTTCTATCTTTTTCATTCAACTCTCAAAAAGGTGCTGCTACTGACCAAGCCAGGTTTGCCAAAACCAACTAAATTAACTCAATGATCCCAAAGTGCTACCAATACTAACAACAAGATCAATCATATAACCACGAATTGAAAACTAATATAAGCTATGCAAAAGAGTGAATGATAGAACTTCTCATTATATTCCATAACGGCAACTCACACCAAGGGATACAATTCTAACGAGAGAGGGGACACTTCCATAATGCAAACCATACTACATAATAACTCCTCTATTCATGATATGACTCTACTAATAAGGTAAAAAGATGGAAGATAGTGATATGATACCGCGACACTCCCCCAAGCTTGGAACAAACCAAGGGGATGCCAATCCTGATGACGAATTACTCCTTAGGTGGTGGGGGTATCCTCTCGATGAGCTCCTTAATCAGTTCCCCAAGTCCTCAATCTCGAAAGTGAGATTACGAATAAGCTGCGAGTTTTGCTCAATGCGGCTCATGATCATGTCGGGTTGAGAATTCTAGCTCTTGCTATTCTTTCCCCACTCTTCCTCCTTGAAGTCTTCTTTTCCTGCATGGCTAGAACGAGGCAAATCCCAATTGGAGGGTAATTTCCCCTTGGGCATATTCTGGTATTGATGCTCATGGATAAGGGTATGGAAAGGATTCTTGGTGCATGGAGGAAGTGACCGTGGAGCCAAACTGTGACGAGAAGCTTTCCCCCCAGTCTGCATCTGTGCCGTCCTTCTGACCTTGGAAGGTTTCACCACTCCAATGCTTGCAATGGTAGTGCCGGCATGCGGATGTTAGCCTTGCTCCTCTTCACATTCACTCTTGATCTCCTTCTCCTTCCCGGGGTATTGGAGGTCTTCCTCCATAGGCTCCTTCCCTTTATCCTTGGCGAACACCATTGTGCTTCTAAGCTCTCAAAGAGTATGTCCTAATAAAAACAGATCGAAACAAAAATACGACGAAAACACGATATATGAACCTCGGGAGATCCGGGGGGTTATATATTACGAAGTTTCATATCAAAAGGAAAGTACTGGGAGAAAACGAGTCGGATGCGGAGTCCTGGGTGGCCTCACCACCTGGTGGCGCGACCAGGGGTGGGACCGCGCCATGGGGTGGTGTGGGCCACCCCAGCTCCGATTCCGTCCCTTTTTCGCTTCGAAACTTTCCTTATTGACTGAAAACTGCAAAAATATAGTTGGATTGTACTTTCGCGGATCTTTTCTTACCAGAACTATTACCTATTTGAACACGGACTCTGCAGGTCTCTGAATTTGGTATCTAGTAGATTCTTCCGGAGTCATCACTTGAATATCATCGATATCTTCATCTTCATATACTTATTACTTGAGTCATAAAACCCTTCTCTTCCTTATTACACCATTGTCTCCCCTTCCTGGAAATTTCTTTCACACAAAACTTCACAAAGTTCTCAGTAGCAACATTAGTACAAGTGAAGTGATAGAACCTTTTGAGTCCAACTTCAACTGAAAACCATCAAAACAAAAGCTACTGTAGCAACTCCTTCCGAAAATCCAAAAAGAATTCAAAAAGGAAATCGAATAAAGAGGCAAATGCAAGATTGGCAAAATCTGTCAAAACAGACCAGCAGGTAAAAATCAATTTTTTCGAAAATCTTTTGTTGCTCAAAGCAAAAAGTGCAAAACTAACGAAAGTTAAATAACAACCTGGGGCAGAATCACAAAAATTTACAGCTCAATCCGACAGATAGAGGTCTCTCACGAATTTTTACGGTGAAGCACAAAAATCTGTTTCGGGACAGCAACTTCCCCAAATATTACTTCTCTCTCATTAGAGGTTGATCTTGACACAAGAACCAAACAAAACGGATAAGGAGCGGTTATTACCGAAGTAATAACTTCCAAGACTCAAAGAAACAAAAACAAACTGAAAGCAAAAACAAATTGGGCTGTCTCCCATAAAGCTCTTTCTTTATAGCCATTAAGATGGGCATGATAATTTTGAAGAAACTCTCATAGGGATATAATTTGAAGTGAAAGAGAGCATTAAGAAGAAAAAACACACACAAATTTAAGTCTAACCCACTTCCTATGCAAGGGGACTTTGTAAGCAAACAAGTTATTGAAACCAGAGGCAACTTGCATAAGAAGGCAAAAGAAGTGCAACATAAAAACTTTCAGCATAAAACAAGGAAACTTGATATTATTGAGATGCATAAGAACACTTTTCCCCCTTTCATAGTAACTTTCAGTATCATGCATACTCTTAACAATATAGCTATCACAAGGGCCATCATAGCAATGATCACTTATTCTAACAGAAAACATAGGAATACTAGCTCTCATAACACTACTTTGTGAAACAATATTAGAGGTATCCTTACAAAGGATAGTGTGTCCCTCTTTTTCATACTTAGTGACAAAGTCTTTCACATTTGATACTATAGGTTCATCAGCCATTTGTTTATCAGGTTCAACAGCCTTATTCATACTTTCATCTACCATACTAGCCATCATAGAATGTTCCTTTACCTTAACTGGAAAAGGCATTTTCTCAATATAAGGTTCGGGTAAAACATGATTAGCAGTATAAACTTCAGTATTTCTTGCAGGAACACTCTTAGCAACATCTTTATAAGGTTCATGATACTTATTCCACTTCTTTTTAGGCACTTCAATGTAGGAAGCAAAAGCCTTAAAATAAGAAGCAATAGCTTGAGAGTCTAGACCATAAGCATTTTTAATATTTTGAAAGTCATCAGTTCCTATAAAAGATTCAATGCATTCATAATCATAATTTATACCTGACTTTCTACCTTTATCATTCTCCCAAGCTTCAGCATTGTCTTGAATACGATCTAGAAGGTCCCATTTAGCTTCTTCTTCCATACGAGTGAATGATCCAGCACAAGAATCATCCAATAAATCTTTGTCATGTAGAGGGAGCCTTGCATAAAGGTTGTTGATAATAATATTGTTGGGGAGCTCATGAATGGGACATTTGAGCATTAGTAACTTCGATCTCCCCCAAGCTTGAGCTGTACTCTCTCCATCAAGAGGCCAAAAGTTGTATATTTGATTCCGATCTTTATGAATCTCAATAGGAGGATAAAACTTTGAATAAAAGAGAGGCACTATTTCCTCCCATTCAAGAGCTTGACCATTCTTCAGCAGCTTATACCAGTCCTTAGCTCTTCATTTTAGCGATAATGAGAATAACTTCTTATTAACTTGATCTGTAGTAATACCTGCACACTTGAACAACCCACATAATCCGTGTATAAAGAGTAAATGATCGCCGGGATGGACAGTTCCATCCCCAACATAGTAGTTATCCATAACACGATCAATAATTCTTGTAGGTATTTTGAAAACATCTTTCTCAGCAGGTGGTGGCTTATCTAATACCTTAGCAGTGGTAGTACCATTACCAAATAAGAAACTCAGCGAATTATCCATAACGAAAATAAAGCATCTAGCAGAAGTAAACAATACTCATAGTAGAAGTTTCCTTTACCAGTTCCACTCTCCAATAGCACTTCACTCCCCGGCAACGGTGCCAGAAAATAGTCTTGATGACCCACAAGTATAGGGGGTGTATCACAGTATTTTCGATAAGTAAGAATGTCGAACCCAACAAGGAGCAGAAGGTGGTGGCTCGTGGTATGGATCAGGAATTCTCTACAAATACTTAGCAAACGGATTTTTAGGGGTTTTCGAAAAAGCAAGTAAACAAAGTACGAGTAAATGAAAGACAGTAAGAACGAATGCAGCAAGTGGCCCAATCCTTTATGCAGCAAAGGACAAGCCGGTTGTATTTCTATAGATGACCAAACGTTCTCGAGGACACATGGGAAGACTGTCAAGTGCTTTCGCTTTGTATAGTCGATTAATCTTCTCTAGCTTGCTAAGTGTTGTGTGGGTGAACCTGTGCTAATGTACCGCCCCATCCAAGACTAAATACATACTTGTGATTAAACCCCCTTGCAAACATGCATAAGTACAAGAAAGTAATTAAGGTAGAAACCTAACCACAACTTTAAACTCTAAGACCCTTACATCCCTTGTGCAATGGTTTCCTAACGGGGGTTCAGGTTTCTGTCACTCCGGCAACCCCTACAATTAATAGCCAAATACACAATGCATTCCCCTAGGCCCATATAGGTGAAGTGTCATGTAGTCGACGTTCACATGACACCACTAGAAGAAGTACACCACAACTTAAATAACAATCTATTGAATCTTTCCCAATGCAACTCCACTACTAACAACAAGACTTTTCCCATGTCCTCAAGAACAAAACGAACTACTCACAAGACATCATATGGATCATGATCAGAGATGGAATAATGATGTATAACAATCTGAACATAAACAATAATTCAATGGTTCACTCAATAGCATCAACTACAAAGAGTAATCAACACCGGGAAAGTTTCCCCTATGAACTATGCAAGATTCAACTCAATTGTTACAGCAATATGGAGATGGTGATGAGGGTGCTGATGGTGGTGATGGTGGTGATGATGATGATCCCTATGAAGTCCAGCTTGATGGTGGTGTTGATGGCAACGATCTCCCCTCTCCAGGAAGGAATTCCCCCGGCAGAAATCTGTCTGCCGGAGAGATCTTTCTCTCTCGGTGTTTTCCGCCCCGCAGAGGCGGCGAAATCTTTCTGTGGTCTCTCTCCGAGTCTTAGGGTTTCGTGGGGATGATATACGCCAGAGGGGAGAGGCTGGAGTGGGCCAGGGCAGCCACACCACTCCCTGGCGCGGCCTAGGCCTGCCCGCGCCATGGGGTGGTGTGGGCCCCCTGTGGCCCACCCCCACTCCATCTTCTGGCATCCTGAGTCTTCTGGAAAAATAGGATTTTCCGTATATTTTCCCGAATTTTCTGATCTTCGCGAATTTTGCCTCCAAACAGCACCTTTTCCATCAGAATCCTGACTGCAGCGGTCCATGCTCCAAAAGTCATCAACCATGCAAAAATAGATGAAATAACATAAGTATCACCTCTCAATACGAAATATATCAATGAATAATAGTGAATTAAGACATAGAATAGTGATGCAAAATGGACGTTTCAAAATGTTTCCCAAGAAAGCACTCGTCTTTTGCTACATATTTTATTTTATCGCTTTGCTTATCTCTATTGATTCTCTTTATGTGATGCTTTACTTTATGTACATTGCTAATCCTGGAAGCCTATATTGGATCGGTTACTTTCTATTGCTCGTTGTTTGGTAGATATCTGGCCTTATGGGTCATTATTGCTTGCTCAGGTGTCTGTTAGATTTATCAAGTTCTAAAGTAGCTGGGAGGTTATCGCATGCTTTATGTTGGAGTTAATCATGGTTCTACTTACAACTTATTAATTGAATATGTAGTTGTGAGTAGTTAAATTAATAGAGAGGCATCACTAGGAAATATGCGAGATTTGGTTTTTATCCCATCCACTTATGTCTGGCAAAGACACTGAGTTCTTGATACATGTTCTCAGACTAATCACGCTAACCACATGTGGGACACAATGGGAACCCCCTCGGCTCGAACTTGCTCTGAAGTTTGTTTCGAGGCCACAATTAGTTTGGGATTTACTTACTGTTCTGAAATTATGTCATCTTATCAATTCATTTACATTATGTTGCTCAAGGAGTGTTTATTATTATGTTGTTTTAGATGCGCCTTGTTTATGATGTATGGATACGCATAGTCACACTTTTGGGCCTCTAAGCCTTTTTAGCCATCATCGCAAACTTCTGGATTTTTCTTCATAGATTGAAAAACTTTTTCATGGGTAGCTTAGTTGGGTGGTCCCCTAAACCTTCCTTTGATTCTTGGAAGAGTATTGTCGTAATGTCATGTTGCTTTTTACCTTCCTTTGGTTTTTTCGAGGTTGATCGAACTCGTGTGAGTACATTTGTGCACCTATGCATATAAATCTTTTTGAAAAGTCGTGTCCAGGATTATGGATGACTTGGAGTATAGTTTATCGATCATAGACAACTTAACTAAAGTAGTTCTATAAATTTTACTTGAACAAGACTAGTAATTAGCGCAATTATCACAATGAATTGATAAAATTTCCAACTATGTGAGTACGTCCAGTATTGCTATGTGATAGAGGTAATGTTTTGGCTCAGTTATGTTTGGTGTTGGTATATTGTTGGTTCCGAATAGGGCTCTCTTATCCCTCTCTAATAGACGGAAGTTGTTTCATGTCTATATAAGTTAATTTAGTGCATGTTTTGCTATCGCTAAGTCTACCATACCCTTGTACGCGAGAGCGGCCAAATTCTAAGTCTCGCTAAGTACTTGCCTCGGTACTTACCCTTACTTCCGTCTCCCTTTTTTGGGCAATCATTGGCCCGACTTTGACAGGTACGATATTGAAGACGTTAGCAAGATTACCCTTCTAGGTTTGCCTAGGCAGGGTTGTGGACGACATTGGTTAGTGTTTATGACTCTTAGATAAATTTGTATTCTTATTATCTATTCTCGGATGTTGTATCGCTTTCAAATGTGATTTGGATCTTTGTGATATATACATTTATATTATTGACTCATTGAAGTCGTTGTTGTATATAGATGTTTCTTTTGGGCTCTATCGTGAAGTATTGTGTAATGTTACTATTTCAATTCCACCCACACGCATGTTCTTGACGGCATCTTTGAATCGTTTCTATGCAGGTTTGGTGAGGACCACTAAATCTACATAGTCTCGATTCGACGGTGTTACACTAGTCAGCTCCATCTTCTTGGCCACCGTGTTGCATGTGATACTCTTGAATGATTTGGTTGTAATGGGATGAATGGGTTTGAATTATCAAACCATTACTTTGTTTTGGTTCCAATTAGTCTAGTTGTGATGATTCTTCACTAAAAGTTATCTATATATGTAGGATTGACATCCTATTAATCCTAATTATCTCTATTGAGATCTAATTTATTATTTTCAAAATAAAATCAATAGTTTAGAAGTACTTAAGGATATTATTCATGTGAACATGATGGATTTCAATGAAGAGATCTCACGTAGATATTCTAGAGTGACATATGGAAACCCTAGCAGCGCTGCCAGTCGGATCTCCTTCCAGCCTACTCCTCCGCTAAAGGCTTTAAAAGCGGCGCAGGGAGGGCTCATAATGGATGCTAAAGGCAGTTGAGCATCGGTGGCCATGCTTGTTGGTCTTTTGCAACCCCATACTTCGACACCAATGGTGGAAAGTGGGGCCTAGTGTAATGCCCGGAAAAATATCCCAAATTAGATTTGTGTTTATTTTTATTTTATGCATTATCATGACATCATGCAGATTTTGCCCCTAAAATTATCGCTAAAATTCCTATTTTTTCTAGTTATTCCCTCCTTTAATTTCAAATTAAATCCCTGATCTTTTCAGAAATTTTGTTTGTCTAAAAACTATTTACAAAAGGCTTTCAAAACAAAAATAATGAATTTTTTTGGGAGGCAGCTAACTCCCGAAGGCTAGTCCAGCCGGCCACATACAACCCAAACCCTAGCCCAAACCTCACCCAGGCCCCCAACTCAACCTAATTGACCAACCCTCACACAACAGCCACCGCACATTCAGGCGCACTCCACACCAACCAATGCACATACACGTCGAACACACTCACGCACGCGGTACACCACACATGCCCACACCAGACACGACCCACCGGTCACGCACGAAACCCACACACTCATGCCACCAACCCCTGATTCCCCGTGCCTTCTTACTCCTGGAACGCTGCCGCTCCCCTTCGAGCCCCTACACACTCGTGGCCTAGCCACGTCATCATGCTTTGCGCAGCCCCGTGCCCCTACCTCGCATCCTCATCCCTAATCACTCGCTCCCTTATCCCGAGCCTGTCAGGATCCCAATAGCCGCCTTCTCCACCCGAAGCAGGCACCACCTCACCTTCCTACCCCTCTTTGCGCTCTTGTTGCCAACATCGAAGCCTGCACCTCGGCGGTGGCCACTCCTTCCTCGCCTCTAGCCCTATCCCCATCGCCACCAACCGCCATGTCGCGCTCAATCCCCGCCGCCAGCGGCAGACATCCTCACGCTAGCGGTCCACCTCTGCTTCCACCACTCACCTGCCTCGACCTTGGGGCGTCCTAGGCCCTCGTGCCTCCAATGCATCCTCCAAGGCCCAACAGGGAGAATCCTCCTCTGGCCACCCTTCCCACCGGTGGTTCCCTCCTACACGCATGTCATCGGACACCACCACCTCGGACCGAGCTCGACCTCACTGCTCCCACACCCCTGCTGCTCGTCGCCTTTTCCTGCACCATGTCTCCAACCTCCTCGATCGAGTGATGCCTTCACCAATCTACAACCAGATATGTTCTGCCATGTTGATTCCCTCTAGTACCAGTGGTGTTGCTCTATGTGGTTTGTTTTGGTACTGATCACGAGAAGATGGGGTGTGATGTTGCTTGCAGCGGCGACCGTGTGAAGATGGCGGCTAGATGGTGATAGTGACATGTGATGGTACGAGATACCAACTACTTGGTCTAATTCCTAGACTACTTCCGCTCGGGCAAAGGAAGATGGACATGAAGTTCCCCATCATTAAGAATCGTTGACACCAAGACCTACTAGTGTGAAAACTTGAGTATGACATGGAAAATCAAGCCAGAACCCCGAGTATGTTGACATGGAACTCAAGGACGTCGAATGCCAAGGTATCTTCCATGAACTTGGTGAGTCACCAGTGCCCGATCCAAGATCACCATCATCAACTAAGTCGAAACCTCAAGGCCTTCTTCACAGATCCGAAGACCAAACCTAAACCCTTCTGACCCCAAGATCTTCGAACATAAACGTGTGAACCTAAACCCATCCCCTATTTTTTATATGAATTGCCATACAACTTGTTGCATATCAAATCATTCATGTTGCACATATAATTTATTGTTTGGGGGTATTTAGCGATCATGTAATAATTAAATATGGAGTGTATATGCGGATAATTCGTGTCTTGTTCTGGACTCCATTTAAATAGTGTAACTCATCTATGTCATGCTTTTGCTATGTTAATTCAACATTTAAGTTGTGGGGTACCTAAACAACTCACACTATGTAATTAATTATCGGAACCCTGATTCCGCTTAATTTTGCTAACTTGCACCTCATCTTGCCATGTCATGCATCATATCATGATCATGCCAGATCTTTTGTCGCATAATTAAATATTGCACCCTTTGCTTATTTTAGTGGTTTGGGTCTTCACTGGATAAGACGATGAGTTGATGCGAGATACGATAATTTCTCTGGTTTTTCTCTTCAATGTTCGCAGGTGAAAGAACATTTTATGATCTCTAGTGTTTTGTGTGTTAGATAACAATACCATGGATCATCTCATGTGTGCTAAGTGTTCCAGATAATTGTTCATATGAAAAGCAGCCCAAAACAATTGTTGGGGTTGGATTATCTGCCCATGCCAAGGGACGGATATTCCGGCCTAGCTCAATCGCCAAAGGTGGGCAAGGCGTGTCATGAAGTATGGGGGCGGATTATTCTTCGGATTGTTTGGCCAGGGCTGAAGGTTTTGTCCGGGCCGGATAATATGCCCCAAAGGGGGGCGGATAATCCACCCCTAGGATGTTTTTCAAAGGCAACCAAGGCGCGTCGTGCAGTAAGGGGGCGGATTTTCCCCCAAAAAATCCGTTTTCGGGGCAGAGTTTTGCCCCGGCCGGATAATCCGGCCCCCAAAGTGTCCAACAGCCCAGTGAGGCAGGGGTATTTATTCCCCATCAATCCCTCTTGCCAGAACTTTTGATTCATTCGAAAAAGCTCATACCTGTTCTTCAAGTTCCAAGCGAGATCTCCATCCTCACCCACTCAAAGTCTTCGATCTTTGGGGAATTGAAGAAGGAGGAATCGATCTTCATCAACACCAATCAAGTTCTCAACTTCCCCTCCTTTCACTTGGGGGATTCTTGATCTAGTATTTCTTGCAAATATCTAGATCCTAGTTTTAATTATTTGATAATCCTTGTTCTTGTGGCAGCTTGTTGTCATCACGGGATCCTCCAATTCGGTTGTGGATGTGTGTCCTGCTAGCGTTGTAAAGGCACTGGTTCCTGCCTCGAAGAGTACCAATAGTGGAAAGGTGGATCAGGCCTTTGGTTGTGAGATCCATCAGAGAATAGGGTGAGGCCTATTAAGGCGTGGTGGTCTTAGAACCACCCACCCCTCCAACGCCAACGTACTTCCCTTAACAAGGAAGGAACTGTGGTCAAACAAATCCCCGTGTCTCCGTGTGATCCACTACTGTTTCCTTGCTCCTTTTTGCACGCTTAGTAGTTAGATTGGTATATAGGGAAATTATCGTAATTTCACATCTAGAGAAATTACATTTGTGTCAAGCCTAAAATTGAAAAGGAACTAAAATTTGAAGTAGCGCATATTCACCCCCCACTCTAGGTTCCCATACGATCCATTTCAATTGGTATCAGAGCCTCGGCTCTATTTTTGGGCTTTACCGTCTAAGAGGTTATGGGCACTAAGGGAGATGGTAGTGAGGCTGTGGACAAGGTAACTATGGATGATCTCAAGACGTTGAAAACAACCTTGCTGAAATCCATAGAGGCTAAAATGGAAGAGATGCATCAAATGTTTGCACGTCTCTCTCCATCCGCAACCCCGCCTCCATCTACCTCTGAGGCTACCACTCTGATCTCTAAGGACAAATCTTATGCTAACTCCAAGGAAGATGAGGTCGTGGGTGATAAAGATAATGGATCCTCCTCCAAAAAGGGAAGTGGTAAGGAGGATTATAGTGAGGTCTCTCATTTATATTCATATAAAAAATAGGGGTGATCCACCCAAGCTTACTGCATCTTCTTTCAATCAATGGAAATTCTTAATGAAATCTCATGTGTGCAGTTCGTCAATTGAGCTTTGGAGGATCATTGAAGAAGGCCTCCACATTGGATATTCCACCAATTTGACAAGAAGGGAAGTTGTGGATAGCCAACTCAATGCAATGGCTCTACACATGATTCAGCTCGGTGTGGGTCCCAAGGACATGCCCCACATAGAACATCTCAACACCGCTAAATAAACTTGGGATGCCCTCACCGAACTCTTCATTGGGAATGAAAGCATGATAAGGAATAGGTATGATGCACTAAGTAACCAAGCTGAAGTTTTTTACATGATGGATGCTTAGGATCATGAGGATATGCATAGAAGACTCAAGTCAATAGCCACCACATTTAGGAATCATGGTGCTACCCACATCGATGACGCTTGGATCATGAGAAAGTATGTTAGTGCTATTATGCCTTTTGAGCCTACTGATTTGAAGAGCCTTCAAGGTAGACACAATTACCATCAAATGACTTCCAATGAGGTCATGCAAGAAATGGCGGCCTTCAAAGTGGCCGCCAAGAATGCTGAAGAGGCTCATGCTCAAGCCATTGGAATGCAAAAGGGACTAAATGTGGCCTTAAAGGCAAATGTTGTTGAACAAGATGATGATAAGTTTGAAGCTATGGACTGTCCCGAGGATGTCAAGAGGGAAAATGGTGAGTGCATGGCCTTTTATGCTAGAAACTTTTGGAAGGACCCCACCAAAGACAAATATGGAATTGAACGGAAGAATGGTTCTAATGGAAGAAGGGAAAATGGTCCTAAACTAAGAACATGATCCAATTGTGGAGACTGGCTGTACTTCATGGTCGAATGTACATATCAAAATAGAGAAGATAATGGAGGTAGGCTCATCCTCAAAGAAAAGTCAAAGGCACCTCGGAAGAAGACATTTGTGAAGAAAAATGGTCCTTACAAGAAGCAACCAAATATTGTCTTGGTAGCTCAAGAGGAGTACTCATCCGGGAGTGAATATGAAGAAGATGATGATACCTCACGAGAGGTGGTTGTCATAGCCACCACATCTACACCGACTTCACTCTTTGATTCACCTAATGAAAATGTGAGAAACAAGAACGTCACTTTTCTTATGGCAAGAGGTTCCGAGGTATCATTTTCCACCACTTCTTTCCCTAAGACTACAATGAATATTGATATGGATGATTCTACTAGTCCAAAGGTTACGGAGGAAATTATTGCTTTGGATTATTTCATCACTAACTTGCAAGGTGACTGATACATTGCAAATGTATCTATAATTTTTGATGTTCCATGCTTGGTTTTATCCACTTTCTTGTGTTTTGTTACAAATTTGGAGTACTTTTATTATGATTTCTTGGACTAACCTATTAACAAGAGCCACAATGCCAGCTGCCTGTTTTCTGCTGTTTTTGGTCCAGGAAAGTCAGAAAATGAATATTCTCGGAATTGGACGGGACAAAAGCCAAAGTGCCTATTTTTCTAGAAGGGATCAAGTGCCAGAATACGAGACGGAGAAGGGCTGGGGGCCGGCCACACCACCTGGCCGCGCGGCCAGGCCTGGCCCGCGCCAGGGGGTGGTCTGGCCGACCCCAGCACCCCCACGGCCTCTCCTTCCGCCTATAAGTTGCCCTCGGGACGAAAACCCTAGGGACCCGATCAAAAATCCACGAAAGAGTCTGTAGCCACCGTCATCTCCATCCCTACATCGGGAGGGATCTGAAGCTCTTCCCGGCACCCTGCCGGAGAGGGGAATTCACCCTAGAGGCCTTCTTCATCACCATGCAAGCCTCCGGTGTGATGCGTGAGTAGTTCATCCTTGGACTACGGATCCATGTAGTAGCTAGATGGCTGGTTTCTCCTCCTTTGTGCTTTCATGTTTAGATCTTGTGAGCTCCGTTCATGATCAAGATCATCTATTTGTAATTCATACATGTTGTGTTTGCAGGGATCCGATGGATATTGAGATGCTATTTCAGATTGATTATTGATTCTATCATGTCTTTGTTATTTGAGATCTTGCATGCTTTCCGTTGTTAGTAGCTATCTTGGCCAAGTAGATGCTAGCAACTCCAAGAGTTAGTATTTATGCTCGATAGTGGGTTCATGCCTCTGGTAATCTGGGGAAGTGACAGAAATCTCTAAGGTACTAGATGTGTTGTTGCTACTAGGGAGAAAACAACGATCCTTTGTTCATAGAACAATTGTATTGTTTACCTTACACGCAGTTTGTAAAGCAATAATCTGTTGCTTGCAACTTAATACTGGAGGGGGTTCGGATGATAACCTGAAGGTGGATTATTAGTCATAGATGTAGTTGGATGGCGGTCTATGTATTATGTTGTATTGCCCAATCAAGTCTCAAAGGAGTCAAGATGATTAGTATATGCATGTATTGCTTTCTCGGTGTTTGTCAATTGCCCCGTTGTAATTTGTTCACCCAGCTTGTTAGCTATCTAAGGAGAGCCACCTCTAGTGAACTATGGATCCCGGTCCTTTTCTTTACATACAATCTACAATCCTTTACTGCTTTGTGTTTACTTTCTGCAAACTTTTACTTCTTTCCATTCGATACGTTTAATCCTTTGTTTTCTGCAAAACACGGTGAGATTGACAACCTCATCGCAAGTTGGGGACAAAGTTCTGTGGTTGTGTTGTGTAGGTCTCCACGTTGCTACTAGCACCGGTAGTGCGCCCTGCCAAAGCTCATCTAGTAACACCTTTGGGGTGTTTCCTTGCTCCTACTGGTTCGATTAAACCTTGGTTTCATAACTGAGGGAAAACTTTCTGCTGTACTCATCATACCTTCCTCTTGGGGTTCCCAACGAGCTCTACGTCGATCGTCGAGTGCATCAGGCATCCCCAATCTTTGATCCTTGTACTTCTTGATTATTTATTGGGGTGACACGGGTGGCATCCCCAAGCTTGAGCTTTTGTCCATACTTCATCTTATCACATTATTCTTC
Organism: Avena sativa; assembly: GCA_916181665.1. Taxonomy (NCBI): domain Eukaryota; kingdom Viridiplantae; phylum Streptophyta; class Magnoliopsida; order Poales; family Poaceae; genus Avena; species Avena sativa. Next base: position 429,408,942 of record OV702290.1, read on the forward strand.
CCTACACTTTAAAATTTCCTTCATACAAAACTTCACACAATCTTCATTAGCAACATTGGTGTACTCAATATAATAAGTCTTTAGGTTCAGTTTCAACACAAGTAAACTTTCATTAAAACACAAGCTATGGTAGAAATTCCTTTTAAAAGTTCAAGAAATTGGCAAGAACTCAAAGAGAAAGAGATTAAGAGGCAAATGAAAATAATGGTAGAAATCTGTCAAAACAGACCAGCAGGTAAAAACCAATTTTTTGGAAGACCTTATGTTGATCAAATCGAAAAGTGTTAAACTAACGAAAGTTAGATAACAACCTGGGGCAGAAACACAAATTTACAGCTCAATCAGACATACAAAGATTTTTCATGAATTTTTACAGCGAAGCACAAAAATATGTTTCTGGACAGCAACTTTCCCAAGTCTTACTTCTCTCTCATTAGAGGTTACTCTTGGCACAAAAACCACACAAAAAGGATAAGGAGAGGTTATTACATAGGAAATAACTTCCAAGACTCAACGAAAGAAAAATTTGTTGACTAAAAATTTGGGTTATCTCCCAATAAGTGCTTTTCTTTAACGCCTTTGAGCAAGGCATAAGAAGCAAGAATCAAGTATTCTCAAATGAAGAAGCATTAAGAGCAAATTTTGTTTTAATAGGAGAGGCAAAAGGAATCTTCTCTCTCTTCTTAGGGAAGTGTTCTATACCTTTCTTGAGTGGGAATTGATATTTAATGGTGCCTTCTTTCATATCAATAATGGCACCAACAGTTCTAAGAAAAGGTCTTCCCAAAATAATAGGACAAGAAGCATTGCATTCAACATCCAAAACATAGAAATCAACGGGGACATAGGTATTGTTAACCATAATAAGAACATCATTAATACTCCCCATGAGTTTCTTTTTAGCATTATCATCAAGTTGGACAACTAAATAACAATCTTCCAATGGTGGTAAATCAAGCATTTCATAAATCTTTCTAGGCATAATAGAAACACTACTATTAAGATCACATAAAGCTTTGAGATCAAAGTCATTCACTTTCACATAAATGATGGGTTCCCAACCATCTTCTAATTTCATAGGAATAGAAGCTTTATGTTTCATCTTTTTTTCTTTAATTTTTATGAGAGCATCAGTAATGTGTTTTGTAAAGGCCATATTCATAGCACTAGCATTGGGACTTTTAACAAGCTTTTGTAGGAACATAATTACTTTAGAGATATTGCAACCATCAAGATCAAAATCATAATTACCATCCAAGGTAGTAGAGCTATTGTTTCCCATATTTCGAAGAATTTCAGGGTTTTTATTAGAGAAGGTTCCATTGGTTTTAGGCATTGTTGCAAAAGGAATGGGGACTTCATGTGGTTTGCTAGCATCAACATTAGTGGTGGTGATAGTACAAATATTACTATTTCTATCAATTTCATCTTCTCTTTCCCACTTAGCATGCAATTCAGCTAACAGTCTAACATTTTCATCAATTCTAACTTGTATGGCATTAGTAGCAGCAAAGGGATTTTCAATAGTTTCAGGTTTAGCAGCCATTTTATTAATCAAAGAAGATTGTGCTTCAAACAACGATGCTATATTTCTTTCAGCATTAGAGAGTTTTTTCTCAATAGTTTTATTGAAAGCAGTTTGTTTACTAATAAAATCTTTAAGCATGACTTCAAGTTCAGAGGGTGCACTTCTATTATTGTTGTAGGAATTTCCATAAGAATAACCATTATTGGGAGGATATGGCCTATAATTATTATTACCAAAATTATTCCTGTAGGCATTGTTGCTAAAATTATTATTTATAATAAAGTTCACATCAACTTTCTCTTCTTGAGCAACCAAAGAGGCTAAGGGAACATGATTTGGATCAGTATGAGCTTTCCCATTAACAAGCATAGACATAATAACATCACTTTTATCACTCAAGGAGGAGGTTTATTCAACAGAATTTACCTTCTTACCTTGTGGTGCTCTCTCAGTGTGCCATTCAGAATATTTAACCATCATATTATCAAGGAGCTGATACTTCCTTCGCGAAAATATTTGCTAGGTTGGATACTCTTGAGGCTAGCACTACTAGATTAGAAGGGTGCTATAATACGCTTAGGGAGCAGCCTGATTATGTTCCAATAAGCTCTGAACCATCAAGGTGGTTCCCTACAGTAAAGATTGAGATAAACGCTAAAACTTTTCAAGCTCGCTGTGATATCATGTCTGAATCTTGCCTTATGCCCAAAGATATTTATAAATCTCTGAATACTTGGGGGCTCATTGAGGGAGGAAAAGAAATATCTCTTACTAATAATACTACCATTTTACCTCTTGGAATAGCTGAAGGAGTGTTTACAAAGATCCTTGGGAAAACGATCTCTATTGATTATATTGTTATTGAATGTGCAGGAAAAGGACAAATTACACTTGGAAGGTCCCTATTGGAACTTCTTGGAGCAATAATAGATGTGGGAAAGGGTACCATGCACCTTTCTTCTCCACCAAACAATCATATTTTCCCCAAGGTTAAGAATAAAAGTAAGAGAGGTAAGAGCAAGAAAGTTGGTCTTAATGCTTCTTCATTTGAGAACACTTGATTCTTTCTTTGCTTCTTTTGCCTAACTTAAAGGCGTTAAAGAAAAGTACTTGTTGAGAGATAACCCAAGAGTTTTAGATGAGTCTTGGAATTTATTACTTCAGTAATAACCGCTCCTTATCCTTTTTATTTGCTTTTTGTGCCAAGAGTAATCTCTAAAGAGAGTGAAGTAATGATTGGGAAAGTTGCTGTCCCGAAACAGATTTCTGTTCTTCACCGTAAAAATTCCTGAGAGATCTCTGTATGTCGGATTGAGCTGTAATTTTTTTGTGCTTCTGCCCCAGGTTGTTATCTAAGTTTCGTTATTTCAACACATTTTGATTTGAGCAACATAAGGTCTTCGAAAAAATTCGTCTTTACCTGCTGGTCTGTTTTGACAGATTTCTGCCATTTTCTGCATTTGCTTCTTGTTAGTTCCATCTTGAGTTCCTTTGGGGAATTGAGCTTTTTGAAGGAAGTGCTACAGTAGCTAGTGTTCTAATGGAAGTTTATTTGGTGTTAGAACTGAACCTTGAGACTTATTTATCTTAAGTGCACTAATGTTGCTAATAAGATTGTGTGAAGTTTTGTATGAAAGAAAATTTTTAGGTGTATGGAAGGAATGATAACAAGATGAAGGATGGACTAAAGCTCAAGCTTGGGGATGCCACGCGTGTCACCCCAAGAAATATCCAAGAAGTACAAGCGTCAAAGCTTGGGGATGCCCAAGGCATCCCCTTCTTTATCAATAAAAATTCTAGGTTCCTTCCAAACGATTCATTTTTATTGTTTCATGCACAGTTGTGTTTCTCTTGGAGCGTCTTATTTTTAGTTTTCATTTTGGTTTGCTTGGTTTGTTTAGTTTTCTGAATAAGTTGGTTGGACCCCTTCTTTCACACTTTGGTTTGCAAATAGTTTGGTTTGGTTTGGAAAAGAGTAGGAAAGTTCATACTTTTGTGGTAAAAAGAGCTCGTTTTTGACTGTGGCCTATGCTTTGTCATGCCATGCTTGATATTGTTTTGGCTTTATGCTTAGTATTATTTGTTGTAGCATGACTTGTTATAAACAATTGAGATTGCTTAATGTGCCTTGGATGAATCACGTTGTTTTAGCATATTAAAGCATAGTATAGTGGTATTCTTCTTTGATGCTTTATTTGGGTTGACTTGGCACATGCTCACACCATGTTATGACTATCTAAAGTCACCATTGCCTTTATGATCCTTTAGTTTTCAACTTGTAGTATCACTTTATGCTTTGATCAATGATGTTTTGTCGTTCTGCATGATTATGACCATTATTGCTCTCTTAGTTTGTCGCTCCTAGTCTTTTGCTAGCCTCCACAACAAAGTATGAGTTCCACTCATGCATCCAACTCCCTAAACCAAGTTTTTCCAAAGAGTCCACCATACCTACCTACTAGCTTATTCTATTCTAAGTATATTCATGCTTTTGTTTACCTTCCGCTTGTTATGAAAAAACTAGTGATTAAAGCTCTCACGAACTTGATGGCACACTTTACTTTATTGCCTCTAATAAACTTGAACCATTGGGTCCTTCTTTGTTGCGTATATGCTTGCGCTTTATAAGTTGAAATTAGCAGAACCATGTTTCATGGGGAACGCTTTCAACATTGCACTTGTACTTTGTACCCCGTTGATATTATGTTCTTTTGCTTACGGATCCCGGCGGTGTGAAATAAATGTGGAACTTGTAAGATCATGGAGTTTGTATGTGTGTTAGAGAAACGCCTAGGCCGCTAGCCTAAGCCATGCCTAATCATGGTGGAAACTTGCAGCATCACCATAATGAGCATTCTACGAAGCATCCTCAATAAAAACCTATGCAAATAGCAAATAAAAAGATCGCTGAGATGCTCATTGTCTGCTTGCCTTGTCATTTTGATTATGGGAAAGCTCCCGTATCATGTGCAAGGGGTACCCCGTTGGCGGTTCTAATGATACACATATACTTAAAATGACAAGAGCTTACTCGTGACTGAAGTTGAGTAGCATGAGGATCGTTCTTCGTAAGTAAGGGGCATGAGATTTTTGTTTATAACTTGTCAAGCATATCCTCTTAGTTGTGTCACTTTAACCTTAATCACATTCAAGATGCTTATGATAGGGGCAATGAGAGCTGAAAGCTATAAGTACCATAATTTTTTGGAAGCTCTTTATGAGACTTGAATCCCTACTTCCTTTTACAAAAGGCCTTTCTTCCACCATTATATTGAGTCTCCACCTTCTATCTTTATGCACTACTTTGAGAGCATAGTGGCCATTCTTAGTTCTATGTGCATTCACTAGTGGAAAACGGGCCTCCAGTCCCGGCCCGTAAGGGGCTTTAGTCCCGGTCCTGGTAACCGGGACTAGAGGGGCGGGACTAAAGGCCCACCCATTAGTCCGGGCCCTCGTACCAACCGGGACCAATGGGCATCCACGTGGCTGTCTCTGTGGGCGCTGGGTTCCCCAACCGGGACAAATGGTTCTCTGCCGCGGCAGCATTTTAGGCACTTTCTCTGTCGCGGCAGAGAATTTAATTTGTATTTCTTTTTTTCATTTCAAAATAGTTTTCTACGCTACCACATACCGTACATGTTCGTGCATACATAAGATAACTTCTCTTAAGATCGAGCATACAAATATATACATGATAGTTACACATGGAGATCACAATTATCGGGACTAGAGCCCGTCTATTCAATTACACGGTCGGGGATCATCGGCGCCTATTCACACTAAATTCTCCGGCATCATCTATCATCTTGTTCATCAAGAATCCTGCCAGTTCTTCAGCAATTGCTACTACTCGTTGCTGTGGTAGGAGCTGATCCCACATTTTCTCAAACTATATAAGAAAAGGAGATCAATATGAATATCAATCATGATAACAAAAAGTGACGGTGATAAAAATAATGTTATGAATGTATTGCTTACATTGACTCTATAATCATTCAGCTCACTGGTAAATGTGGGAATGAACTCGCAAACGTAGAATCCACATAGATTCGTCCCCTGTGGCTGCCTCGTGCACTTTACGAGAATAGAATTCAATCAAAATAATAATCATGCATCATAATTGTATTGAAACTAGAAGTAAAGAGATGCGCCTACTACTTACTGAGACCGGCTTAAACGTCAACTTCTCAGTAAAGTCACCCGTAACTGCACTCTTGAACTGGTTCCAAACCCTACCCGGTAAAGAAAATGAATGAGTTATTTATTACGTGATATCTTAGGAAATCAACGAAAGAGACCGCTGTAGCGCAAAAATTACCTCTGGAGCATGTCCTGCATGTCACTAAATTGTTCCAGGGGTCTCTTTAATGGGTCCATGACTTCAATTCTTCCCTTATCAAGTTGAATGTCCATGAGAATCCAATCGAAACTATACACGTTTATATATACATCAGTAACTCATCAATTACACTTAACATCGAGTAAGCAAAAGAGAATGTGTACAATAGCGTAAGACACTCACGTGAAATTGTAAGGAAACAATATGTGGTCACAGAAATTTTTCCTGTGTTTCCTCGGGTTTTTCCTTTAGCGTCCGACAATGTATTTTATCTGGGTCAATGAACCCAACACTGAAGATTGACCTTCTTTTACATTCCATGATCTTCATTCTGCATAATAATAGAGTACAAAAGGATATAATTAGGATAATTACATGCATTGAACTGAACAACTGAAAAAAATGAACATCTTATATATAGACAATGAATTCAACAACTTACAGACAATAGCAACTCATGAGACTTTTGTCGATGGCGTCGAAAGTGTATAACTAGAAGAGTTCTGGAAACTCAACATGGACCTCTTCTTCTCGGAAGTAGTAGTCATGTGGGACTTTCGCCACGATCATTATTATCTCCTCCTTTACGGCATTCAAGTACCATTTATGTAAACTCCGCATTTGTGTTGGCAGTTGTTGGAACTGCTCAAAGCTGACCAGAGGCTTCCCTAGGACATATGTAGGGACTACCTGAGCCTTGGGTAACTTGCCGTCCTGGGAACCTAGCAATTCCTCAATAATCACATTCATAGCGGCCACAAGCTTCTTAGCTTCTTCCATATCCTGCTGGGGAGTGTCATAGGATACCACCTTGAGGGGTGGGGTCGATTTTTTGGCCTATTCCCCGAGCTGGGGGACATCCTTTCTTTTCCCGGTTGCACTTTGACTCGATGATTTGCTCCCGCTTGCACTTCTACTTGATTTGCTCTTCTTCACTTCCTTCTGAAGTGTGCGTCGATCGTCATCTGGCTTATGGTGCAAGTCATATTGCGATTTTGTGTTCAGAAAAGAAAGTGCATACGCTTTTTGCTTCTCGGTGTATACCGGGGCGGGCTCGGGTTTCTTCTTTTGAAGGTGCGCAACACATTCGGCCTTTACGATCATGTCAGTTTCCTCGTCAGTACGATCGTCAGGTCTGATAGAAAGATTCTTATGAGGTACTCTTGGGAGGGGCGACATTTGTCGTTTTGGGCTCCTGCGTCGTTTAGTACTAATCGGAGGCTGCAGCGGAGATCGAGATGGACTCGGGCTATGGTGGTCGTAGTCATGGGGTGGGCTTCTTGGAGGTGATGGAGGTGAAGGTGACATGCGACCACTCGGAGGCAGTGTTGGCTTTGGCGTCCAGCCTAGAATCTTGATGTTGTTCTTGTCCCATAGAATGATACCACCCAGTACTTCTCCGAGTGTCCTCTCACCTTTAGGTCCAGGGATGTCAAGCTCCATTGAGTCCCACCCCATTGCGATTTCATCCACACCAACTTTAGCATAGCCAGCTGGAATCTCACGGCCATGCCAGCGTGTGCCAGGTGGACAAGGTAAAGCACATCCGACCGCCACCTTGATGGATAGGTTCTTCACCTTTTGATGGAGCTCACAAGATGCCTGCTCCTTGATTCCATCCACGGGGTAGCCGGGACCGCCATCTACCATACGTGCATCGTCAGAAGGGACCTCCGATTCAGCCACGCTGCTTTTCTGCTGAGATGGGACGGCGGTAATATTGAGTACATGATCTTGCAGGCGCGCTGCTCCTCGAAGTTTGTCAATATGTTGCTGATGCATTCGAAGTGTTCCTATCAACTCGGTGAACTTGTCTCCCTCCTCCTGCCGTCGCCTCTTTGCTCTCTCTCGGCTCCTATAAGTATCTCTGTCTTTGGGAAACCCCATCTCCCACGTATAACTAGGGCCAAAACGCAATCACGATGCTTAAATTAGTACCGCGCAGTCAAAACGAGAAAATAGTTGCTAACCTTTTAGGACACTTCAAAACAAAGAGGAGAAACCTTAAGTGTCGCTCTGACACCTCATATCATATTTTGTCTTGTGTAAACTCAAGTGGCATCGCTCTAATAGGCATTTCACCGAACACCTCTAGTGCATATGAAGAAAAAAAGTTAGCACAAAGTTATACCCACCTCTCACATAGGAAAAAAACAGGAGAGAGTGGAGGGCTGGGTGCATATATATAGGGCCAGGCCATTAGTCCCGGTTTGAGATACAAACCGGGACTAAAGGTTCTGCCAGGAGCACGCGCGCCGGCCCAGACCCATTTGTCCCGGTTTGTATCTCAAACCGGGACTAATGGTTCCTTACGGACCGGGACATAGTGCCTCGGCCTCCTCGGGCTGTCTGGTTCGGACCATTAGTCCCGGCCCTAGCCACGGCCGGGACTAATGGCCCAAACCAAAGGCCCATTTTCTACTAGTGATTGTCCCAAGACTAGTTGATTGATGCATAACTTGTTATTGCTTGTTTGAAACTACTGTATCTAGTCACTCTTATGAACTTTGAAGGTGTCCTATGCATTTATATTTGCTACTCTATTGAGGGACAAGCTGAATACTATTATGCCATGTTTTCTTTATGTGAAACAAACAAACGTCTTGCAAAGCATTGTTATTCATGAATCTTTTGATTGTGCCTTGTCATGTTGCATCATAGTCTCTTTGCCTATTGCTAGAACTTTGTCTTTCATGTTATGGTTGAAGTACTGTGATCCCAGCTGTGATGTTTTGTAAATACTTTGATCAAGTCTTTGATGGTGCATGTCACCTCAAAAATTATTCTTTTTATCACTTACCTACTCGAGGATGAGCAGGAGTTAAGCTTGGGGATGTTGATACATTGCAAATGTATCTATAATTTTTGATGTTCCATGCTTGGTTTTATCCACTTTCTTGTATTTTGTTCCAACTTTGGAGTTCTTTTATTATGATTTCTTGGACTAACCTATTAACAAGAGCCACAGTGCCAGCTGCCTATTTTCTGCTGTTTTTGGTTCCAGGAAAGTCAGAAAATGAATATTCTCGGAATTGGACGGGACAAAAGCCAAAGTGCCTATTTTTCCGGAAGGGATCAAGTGCCAGCATACGAGACGGAGAAGGACTGGGGGCCGGCCACACCACCTAGCCACGCGGCCAGGCCTAGCCCGCGCCAGGGGGTGGGCTGGCCGACCCCAGCACCCCCTCGGCCTCTCCTTCCGCCTATAAGTTGCCCTCGGGACGAAAACCCTAGGGACCCGATCAAAAAATCCACGAAAGAGTCTGTAGCCACCGTCATCTCCATCCCTAGATCGGGAGGGATCTGAAGCTCTTCCCGGCACCCTGTCAGAGAGGGGAATTCACCCTGGAGGCCTTCTTCATCACCATGCAAGCCTCCGGTGTGATGCGTGAGTAGTTCATCCTTGGACTACGGATCCATGTAGTAGCTAGATGGCTGGTTTCTCCTCCTTTGTGCTTTCATGTTTAGATCTTGTGAGCTCTGTTCATGATCAAGATCATCTATTTGTAATTCATACATGTTGTGTTTGCGGGGATCCGATGGATATTGAGATGCTATTTCAGATTGATTATTGATTCTATCATGTCTTTGTTATTTGAGATCTTGCATGCTTTTCGTTGTTAGTAGCTATCTTGGCCAAGTAGATGCTAGCAACTCCAAGAGTTAGTATTTATGCTCGATAGTGGGTTCATGCCTCTGGTAATCTAGGGAAGTGACAGAAATCTCTAAGGTACTAGATGTGCTGTTGCTACTAGGGAGAAAACAAAAACCTTTGTTCATAGAACAATCGTATTGTTTACTTTACACGCAGTTTGTAAAGCAATAATCTGTTGCTTGCAACTTAATACTGGAGGGGGTTCGGATGATAACATGAAGGTGGATTATTAGTCATAGATGCAGTTGGATGGCGGTCTATGTATTATGTTGTAATGCCCAATCAAGTCTCAAAGGAGTCAAGATGATTAGTATATGCATGTATTGCTTTCTCGGTGTTTGTCAATTGCCCCGCTGTAATTTGTTCACCTAGCATGTTATCTATCTAAGGAGAGCCACCTGTAGTGAACTATGGATCCTGGTCCTTGTCTTTTACATACAATCTACAATCTTTTACTGCTTTGTGTTTTCTTTCTGCAAACTTTTACTTCTTTCCATTCAATACGTTTAATCCTTTGTTTTCCGCAAAACACGGTGAGATTGACAACCTCATCGCAAGTTGGGGACAAAGTTCTGTGGTTGTGTTGTTCAGGTCTCCATATTGCTACTAGCACCGGTAGTGCGCCCTGCCAAAGCTCAGCTAGTAACACCTTTGGGGTGTTTCCTTGCTCCTACTGGTTCGATTAAACCTTGGTCTCATAACTGAGGGAAAACTTGCAGTTGTGCTCATCATACCTTACTCTTGGGGTTCCCAACGAGCTCTACGTCGATCGTCGAGTGCATCAGTGACTACAAAGTGCATTTTGAGGCACTCATGGACCAACTTGCTCAAAACGAAAAGCTTCCCGAAGAAAAGGGCAAAAATTGAAAGAGAAGATGCAATCTTAAAGAATGATCTAGAATAAGAAGAAGAGGCTCGAGTCTCACTAGAGGAGAGACTTGAGTCTATCGAGGAGACACATGATGAAGTTGTGGCCAAGCTGGTCAAGGAACGTGATAATGCTATTGCCAAAGCAAAGAAACTAAAGAGGGAGAAGATTGAATTTGGGGCCGCTCATGCTAGACTCTCCGAGAAATTGGAGACACTTGACATTGCCCACAAGGCTTTGGAGAATGAATACTCCATTCTTAATGAGTCTCATGACCAGCTCCAAATTCGAGTGACCAAGTATGATACTCCAAGCACTTCTACATCAACCTTTGCACATGAAGAAAATGCTACGTTGAAAGACGGGCTTGCCAAGGCATCCACTTCCAAAAGTAAGGAAGCTCTAGATGAATTCCTTAGCAAGCAAAGGACAAATAATGGAAAGGAGGGACTTGGTTATGTCCCAAAGCCTAAGAACAAGAAGAAGAAAGGAAAAATTGCTCAAGCAAAGACAAGCACCATTGAAAAGAACATTACAAAGGACAAAACTAACTATATTGGTTTTGCAGGGTCTAATAATCCTAATTATGAGTTGTTTTGTGATTACTATGGTGATGTCTATGCTACTTATGGTGGTCTTTTTGATAATTATATTTCTTGGTCTATTTGGGTTCCAAAGACCCTTGTAACTAACATGAGAGGACCATTGAAAAATGGGTACCTAAAACCAAGAAGTAATTCTTTTGCAGGGCTATGCTTTTAGTGGTTCTAAATGGGTGCTTGATAGCGGTTGCACAAGTCATATGACCAGAAGCAAGGAGATCATCAGGGAGATGAGGCCAAACCACGATCAGATAACTGTCGCCTATGGTGATAAGTCAAAATCTGAGGTATTAGGTCTTAGCAAGGTTGTGGTTGCCCCTGATATTTCTCTCGTGGACGTCATGCTTGTTGAGACCCTCGGTTATAATTTACTTTCTGTTCATGGCCTTGGTAAGATGGACTTTGCAGTTTTTATTGATGGTGATTTAGTGGTACTCTTGTGGAGCAAGTCTCTAAAGGTCGCTTTTGTTGGGTACGTCAAAAATGACCTGTATGTGGTGGACTTTTCAGGGAAAACCACAACGGGTCCGATGTGCTTATTCGGAAAGGCCAACACGGGATGGTTATGGCATCGCTGTCTAGCTCACGTCAACATGATAACTTTGCAAAGTCTTCACAAGGGTGGCCACGTCCTTAGACTAAAAGACAATGTTTCTTTTGCCAAAGATCGTGTTTGCAGGGCATGTGTTGAAGGAAAGATGCACGACTCTCCCCACAAGAGAAAAACTATTATTTCATCAAAGAGGATCTTGGAGCTCCTTCATGTTGATCTCTTTGGTCCTCCGTCTCATGCAAGCCTTGGTGGGAAGAAATATTGCATTGTCATAGTTGATGATTACTCAAGATACACATGGTTATACTTCTTCAAGCTAAAAAGTGAGACCCAGCAAACTGTCATTGACTTTGCTAACAAGGTTCAACGTTAACACAATGACCCAATATTGGCAATTAGAAGCGACAATGGCTCTGAGTTCAAGAACTACACTCTAAATGAATTCCTAAGCAAAGAGGGGATAAGACACCAATATTCTGCTGCATACACCCCTTAACAAAATGGTGTAGTCAAGAGGAAAACCGGACTTTAATGGACATGGCTAGGTCTACGTTGGCTGAATTCAAGTCACCATACAATTTCTGGGCTGAAGTTATCTCCACTGCTTGTCACTCATCAAACCGGCTCTATCTTCGCAAGTTCTTGGATAAAACACCGTATGATATACTTACCGGTAACAAGCCCAACATATCATATTTCCGGGTGTTCGGCTGTAAGTGTTTCTTTCTCATTAAAGGAGTTCTTTTGTCTAAATTCAAGTCTAAGGCTTTAGAAGGCATTTTTGTTGGTTATGGTGCCGAATCCCACACTTATAGAGTCTACAATAAGCTCTCTAGAACTATTGTAGAATCTTGTAATGTGGTATTCGAAGAAAATGATGGCTCCCATGTGGGGCGAGTTGGTGTTTGTGATGCAGATGTTGAAATACCCCAAGATTCCATAAGAAGAATGGGCGTGGGATTTTTTCGCCCCATTGAGGAACCCTTTGTGGCGGATCAGGAAGGACAATGCTCTACTCAAGTAGAGCCCTCATTTACACAAGCTTGTCAAGCTCCACATGCTAAAAAAATCACTGCACCAATGCCTCAACCTGCAGAATATCATCCATCTCTTGAAGCATCTGGAAGCCCTAAGCCAGATATTCTGAGTGAGGCCGGATTATCCGGTTCGACTGCATCAAATACCAGGAACAAATAGAATGACCAGGAAGAAGCAGAATCTCCCAGGCTGGATTTTTTGGCCGACGCCAGATTATCCGGCCCTACTCCAACTCATGCCAGAACCATCCAAGATGATCAAGAAGGAGCAAGAACTCCTAGGCCGTATTATCCGGCCCCTCCCTCTGCCGGATTATCGAGCCCTAAAGCTTTAGAACAGCAGTAGTCTCCTATTATGGCTGCTGATCAAAATCAAGGGCAAGGTTCTTCATCTCTAGTACTTGCTGAAGAAGTTGTTGATCAAGATCAAGCTATTGGTCCAGACGAAGACTCAAATGACGAAGAAATTCCTCCAAGAAACAACAAGCTGATTGAAATTCGTCGCAAAGCTTGTGCTGAAAGAAACCTTGAATTAAGAGGTCGTACTCTAGATAAAGTTGTTGGCAATCTGAGAAGAAGGGTGTCCACAAGAAGAGAGCTCGCAAGCTTCAGTGATCATCAAGCTCATATATCTATGGTGGAACCTAAGAAGGTTTTTTAAGCACTTGAAGATCCAGACTGGGTGGTTGCTATGCATGAAGAACTCAGTAATTTTGAGCGCAACAAGGTCTAGAAATTAGTAGAGAAGCCAAAAGATTGTCGCAATGTTATCAGCACCAAGTGGATCTTCAAAAACAAGCAAGATGGGAACGGAATTGTTGTAAGAAACAAGGCAAGATTGGTAGCACAAGGTCTCTCTCAAGTGGAAGGCATCGACTTTGGTGAAACTTATGCTCTTGTGGCTCGCCTTGAGTCTATCACTATCCTTCTTGCGTATGCAGCTCATCACAACTTTAAATTACAGCAAATGGATGTTAAGAGTGTGTTTCTTAATGGTCCTCTACAGGAGTTGGTATATGTGAAGCAACCCCAGGTTTCGAGGACCCCAACTTCCCGAACCATGTCTACAAACTTGATAAGGCACTCTATGGCCTTAAACAAGCCCCAGGTGTGTGGTATGAGCATCTTAAAGAGCTTTTGTTAGACCATCGCTTCGAGGTTGGGCAGATCGATCCCACTCTTTTTACTAAGAAGGTTAAGGGGGGGATCTTCGTATGCCAATTATATGTAGACGACATTATCTCCGGCTCTACTAATAAATCTTTTAATGATGAATTTTCAAAGCTTATGACTAACAGGTTCCAGATGTCTATGATGGGGGAATTATGGTTCTTTCTTGGATTTGAGATCAAACAACTTAGAGAAGGAACCTTCATCAATCAAGAAAAATACATCCAAGACATGCTCAAGAGGTTCAATATGACGGATCTTAGTGGCATCGCCACACTGATGCAAACTAAATGCCATCTTGACCTCAATCCCAATGGTAAAGATGTGGACCAAAAGGTATACCCGTCCATGATAGGCTCTCTCCTTTACCTCTATGCATCTAGACCTGATATTGTGTTGAGTGTAGGTGTGTGTGCAAGGTATCAACGGACTCCTAAATAAAGCCACTTCGTGGTGGTCAAGAGAATCTTCCGATATTTGGGTCATTCCCCTAATTTTGATTTATGGTATCCCAAGGGTTCCAATTTCTCTTTGTGTGGTTATACTGATTCCGAATGAGCTGGTGACAAGGATGATAGGAAATCAACTTCTAGAGCTTGTCAGTTTTTTGGAAGGTCTTTGGTATGTTGGTCTTCAAAGAAACAGAATTGTATATCTCTCTCCACCACAGAAGCTGGATATGTGACTGCTGCAAGTGCATGTACTCAATTATTGTGGATGAGGCAAACTTTAAAGGAATACGGTGTCAATTGTGACAAAGTTCCTCTTTTATGTGATAATGAAATTGCAACCAAAATTGCGTACAATCTGCTGCAGCATACAAGGACAAACCATATTGAGATTTCCAATCACTTTATTCGAGATCATGTTGCTCGTGGTGATATTGATCTATCCTTTGTGAGCATGAAGAACCAACTTGCTGATATTTTCAAAAGCCACTTTATGAAGCAAGGTTTTGTTATTTGAGGAATGAGCTAAAATATCGTTAATTCAAGGAGCTTGTCTTCATTACTCATGCATACCCACTTACATCTCATCCTTTATTTGGTTTAGGTGTGGTAATGGATATAGGTGGAGTGTAGTCCTAATTGATTGGGCTAACCATCCCCCCATAATGCCGAAAGCAAGAAAAATCACTTCTCTTAATATCATTATGTGATATGTGAGTTCTTTGATGAGTAGTGGTCTTGAACCCAAAATATATCTTCGTGGTGTCATACCTTACACTCCAACATGGTGGCTTTGGCCACCACCCTCTTCCGTGAGAAGAGTTGGTTCCTTGTTGAGTGATCTCTTAGGGCTCTAGCATCGCTCTTCTTACTTTTTGGCATTTCGATGCCAAAGGGGGAGAAGTAGTTCTATTTAGGATTCCACAGATTTGCATGGGTCGGGCTCAAGCATTTGCATTTTATCGTTTTCTCTACCAATGCTTGGGCCCATTTAGCGTTGAACTTTTATTCGTGACTTGGTTTGTATGAGACTATGTTTGTGTGTGGCACTATGGTTCAGTTGTGGATTTATCACTAGAATTATCTTGTAGATTTTCTCTCAGTGATTACAGATCCATCTATCATATTGACTATTTTGGATATCTTCCTCATGGTGGAAGGTCTCAATAATGGTTATCATATTGACTATTCTTATATTATATTGAGGACTTCTCTCTCACAGTGGTATGATGTTTTTGGTCTAACTTGTCATTTGTTTGTAGATTCCATTCCAATGAAATAGCCTTTTACCTACTTGTGTGCATTTGTATTCAAATGCAAAAATCTAATTATGCACACATTTAGGGAGAGTCTCTTTCATCCTTGTAACGATGTTGTTAGTAGATCTCTATTGCAAATCCTAGTATTGTCATCTAACACCGAAAAGGGGGAGATTGAAAGAACATTTCATGATCTCTAGTGTTCTGTGTGCTAGATAACAATACCATGGATCATCTCATGTGTGCTAAGTGCTTTAGTTAATTGTTCATATGAAAAGCAGCCCAAAACAATTGTTGGGGGCGGATTATCTGCCCCTACCAAGGGCCGGATAATCTGGCCTAGATCAATCGTCAAAGGTGGGCAAGGCGCGTTATGCAGTATGGAGGCGGATTATTCTTCAGATTGTCCGACCAGGGCTGGAGTTTTTGCCCGGGCCGGATAATCCACCCCAAAGTGGCCCGGATAATCCGTCCCCCCAGGAAGTTTTTCAAAGGCAGCCAAGGCGTGTCGTGCAGTAAGGGGGTGTATTTCCCCTCGGAAAATCCGTTTTTGGGGCAGAGTTTTGCCCCGGCCGGATAATCCGTCCTCCAAAGTCTCCAATGGCCTAGTGTGGCAGGGGTATTTATTCCCCATCAATCCCTCCTACTATAACTCTTGATTCATTCGAAAAAGCTCAGACCTGTTCTTCAAGTTCCAAGCGAGATCTCCATCCTCACCAATCCAAAGGCTTCAATCTTTGGGGAATTGAAGGAGGAAGACTCAATCTTCATCAACACCAATCAAGCGCTCATCTTCCCCTCCTTTCACTTCGGGGATTCTTGATCTAGTATGTCAACACCCAGATTTTTAATCCCAAATGCCTGTTATGCCATACATCACAATCCCAGGATTACCATTTTTGCGAGACATAACAGATTGGTATCACAGTACATCATCCATTACAAACCATAATAAAGGTCTTACAAATAAAGGATCTCATGATCCAGTCTTAATACAAATCAAGGAGTGGAAAATAAACGTCGTAGGGGCTCCATCTTCAGGGTCACATGCAATGATGACGATGGGAGATGATCCTAGTTGTCGTAGACCTCCTGCTGTCCATCATCCTGGTAGTCCTCCTGATAGTCTGGCCACAGGAATAGCCAGGGACAAAGCCATGAGTACTCTTTAAGTACTCGCAAACTATCACTGACAAGTAAGGTAGTTCTAGTGGGAATCTTAAGCTCTAGGTTTATTTGCAAAAAGCCAGGTTTATTTCATACTAAGTTTAGAAGTAAAGAAAACTAAGTTAATGTTCTAAATCACCTAAGTGGGAACCTATTTTTCATGTTCACCACCCTTTTGTGGTCAAGTCAAAGTCATAGTTCAATTCACAAGTCATTTTGAAAACATCTGACGACGGAACAGTATGGCCACTCCAACTGTCCATAACCGCGGACGCGGCTATTCGAACAGTTTGACACTCTATAGAGGTGGTACACTTTCACCACAAAATTCGATAAATCCGTCACGGATAACCCTGAATCATCATACTTAGTATGCGGATAATCAATCATAACCTTTCAATTACACACTCTAGTATAGGCACCTCCGCTATGAGCTTGGACTCCCAGCCATGGCCATCTGCCATCCGGGGCACTGCATAGGTGGACATTCACACTCACGAAGTAGCCTCACCTCAACCTCTTCCGCGAGGGAACCCATACTAAGGCATATAAAACTTCCAGTTAAGCCCTACCCAATTCAGGTATTGTGGTTGTACGGTAAAATTGGAATGGTATCGCATCTGAACCCAACCATCAGTTTTTATAAAGGGCTAAGGCTCATGCCTCAACATTTCATCATCAAACCATTGTGTCTCTCAACACATGTCAAAACATCTGAATAGAATGAATCATCATTCCAAGGTTTTGATAATCATTTTCACCAAGTATTCCCATCTAAAGTGATCAACTTTTATGCTTAGCACTAGCCACTAAAGTTGAGGGTATTTTACTAATGAGGGGTGCTAATCAAGTGTAACTATCCAACTCTAGTGTTATGCCTTTTGATGACATCTAAGTATAAATAGTTAGTCCTAGTTTTATACTCTTTATGGTATCTATACTATTGTTCCAATACTCACAAAGCACTAACTAAAAGTAACGAACTTTGGTAAAAGTAAAAGAATAAAGCTTGCAAGTAAAACTTGGGATTGGTATAATCAAAGTTGGATAACCAAGCATGCCTAAGGCATCTTGCATAGGTTATCTTGCAAGGATTGTGTGGCGACCCCGGATTTTCATCCGAGATTACCAAATTATGTCAACCACCACAATCCCATGATCAGTGCATCGTGGAGCATAACCGACATGATATCAAAGTACACACATCCATTACAGTACGAGTACATCAAGTCTTACAATAATAGTCTTACAACTTGCCACCATGGGCACAAATAGATAAAAGCAGCGGAACTACTAAACGTGGGAGACCCGAGTCAAGCCAAAGCCCAACAGGTGCCCGACTCGGAGTAACGCCCTAGTTCGCAAAGTCGTCGTCATACCCTCCATCGTCTCCATCATCCTGCTCAAAGTCTGGCCAAGTAGAGAGTCAGGGACATTGCCAGTGAGTACTTTGAATGTACTCGCAAACCGTACAAGAGAATGAACAAAAGAGTATGCAATATGGCTGTGGATAGGATGGCTCCAATGGGCTATTTGTAGGAGTAGTATCTTTTAAGGATATAAACTCTACACTTCTATGACTCTTATTTATAAAACCTTTCGGGGTAAAATAGTTGGGGAAAAACTTGAGCTACTAGGATGGGATCACCCCTTTTTCTCTTTTGCCTTGGTCATCCCATGACCAAAACTTCATCTAGGTCCGACCATCCCATGGTCCATCCTTCATGCCATCCGACCATCCCATGGCCGAATCTTTTTCAAAAATCTTTTTATAAAACAAAACCAGCCTCGCTCTACAGTAGTTTGTCCAACCCATCCATAACCGCGGACACGGATATTCGAATAGATTTACGCTCTGCAGAGGTTGTACACTTTACCCACAAGATCCGATACATCCACCGCGAACAGTCGCGGATCGTCATCCACTAGTATGCGGGTTTCGGATAACCGGACGAAACCTTCAGGATAATCCACTCCTAACATAAGCGCCTACCCTATGAGTGTTGTTCCCCTCAAAACAGGGACGTTGGGTACCGAGGACCAACCGGAGCACATTTTACACTTCACACAGTGGGCGCTTTCAATGAGGGGCTCATAGTAACGCCTGGCTGCCCGCAGACAGTTCGTTCCTTCTCCAGGTCGATGTCCCACATGGACCTTTATGGGAGAAGGCCCAGCCTCCGGGGATCGCGACCCCCTGTAGTAGTTGTGAGGCACTTGCATCAGAGAGGACCACTTTCGGGTCAAACCCCTTCCCATATAGGGGTAGTGTGGTTGCACGGGGTAGTTGTTATAGCTAGGCTGCAAAGAACCGGGTGCGTTTTCAAAAACAGTTTTTCTTTCATCTTCTTCCTTAATGCCACCACTTGTAGAACAGAACCAAACTCATTTTAAGATCACTCGGCAAGTCCCACTTGCTAAGGTTTTCTGTCCAAAACCTTTGTAAAAACCTCTTTGCCATCGGGTTCCCAACCTAGAGTTTTTGGTAGGCTAAACCGGGGTTCCAAGGGGTTGTGGTGTAGTAAACCACCTTAACTACTAGGGGAGAGGTAGGTAATACCAAGGGGAGTACTTAAACAGTACCGTAGGCATAAGTTTGGAGGAGCCAAACCAATCCCATAATAGATATATATAACAATATAGCGGGTAAAACAATGCATTAGTAAAAGCAGGTAAAACAAGATGCATAAAATAAGGATGGGACAAGTCTCATGAACTTGTAGGTGGCTTGCCTTGATTGGCATCTTGTTCCTGGTCTTCTTCCTCAAAGTCCTCCCAAACACCTTCCTCAAACTCGTCCTCGTTCGTATCTATCGTCGCAAAGGGGAAAATAATCAGACCACAACACCAACCATCATTCACAAGACAATCAGCACAAACAGTACAGAACAGATGCTCAACCGAACAAACCCAACCATACACATGTAGCTACAGATCATAATAGCCAAAGCCACTGGAATCAATCAAAAAAGTTAAGCCAAACTTATTTGCTGATTTTAATGATGAAGACTAGATTAACACACAATCAGGTGACTCGACCAAAACAAGTTGGTGAACAGTGACCACAAATTATATTTCTGGGTAGATACAGAGAATACCAAGCCAACCCAACTGGTTTCATAATTTTATCTATTAAGGTTGATTTTTAACAATTAAAATACTGAAAATAGTACTGGATTTGGCAATAAAATTCCCAGGGTAGAACTACTGAACCAAAAATTATGCCCTTCAAGGATTAATTAGTACTTACAGAGGCCTAACCCTGGGAGTTGGTTTCATCCCAAAATTAGATCCACAAAAGCCTCTGGAATTAAAGTAAAAACCTTTTGTCTACTTCTTAAGAAATTAAGATCAGAGGCTATACACTTCCAAATTGAATGATTTTAATTTTGTTAGGTAGGTATGTTCACAAGCAAGGCATGGGAATTAAATACTCAAAACAACATAAATCTACCACTAAAATTCCTAGTAAAATCATAGACGGTATTTTAGTGATCTACCAGATCTGGGTGTTAGGCATTTACAGAGGCTACCAAATGGAATTTGTGTCATGCCAAAACAACACACAGATTAATTTTGGTCGATTTAAAGCTATAGTACAAAAATCTGGAAACTAAATAGCCTAAAAAGATTAAAAAGGGGAGAGTGCAGAGTTCGGTCATGGCCCGCTCATAGGCTGGACCGGCCCACGTACACGGCGGCCTGCGCGGGAGATCCGGATTTTCAAAACCCGCAGTGGGGCCCACACGTCAGTGGTGGAGAGGCCCGAAGGGGTATCGGTCTGTATGGGCCTTTGGATTAGAGGGGGAATCGACGACCGAGGCTCGTTTTCCTCCTGGGAAGCAGACGTCGGCGACCTAACCCTAACGGGATAGAGCGGAGGTCGGGGTGGCTCACCTAGGGGTGGAGAGGGGTCGGTGACGGCGGGGTTGGAAGCGGTCGTCAACGGGGATCCGAACGAGGGGCGGCGAGGGCGGTTTCAACTACTGGCAGAGTCACGAGCATCCTCAGCTCCTCGGTGTCCTCGGTGTCCTCGCAGCTCTGGCGCTCCTGGCCAAAGGGAAAAGGGAGAGTGAGTCAGACGCGGTGTGGGGAACGCGACAGAGCGAGGGCAGGGCGGAGGGGGTTAGCCAGTGACGGCAACCTTCACCGTGCCCGACGGTGTCGTGGTGGTGGCGAGAGTAGCAAAGGGCCGAGCGGGGCTCGGCTCCGCTCTAGGGTGGAGTGGAAGTGACACCGGAGTGGTGTGGCATGGGGCTCGGGGGCTGGGGCGGTCTAGCGCTTTAAGGCTGCGGAGATGATGCCCACGGTGCACCGGTGTAGGAGAGGGTGGCGAGAGGGGTAGCTGGGACGGGATTGGCTGTGCGCGGTGGCGAGATAGAATATCTACGCGAGAGGGACCGCGGGGCGCGTCTGGTCGCAATGTCCAGCCTCGGGAGCGCGCGATGCAGAGGGAGGGGTGGTGCACACGAGGTGCTCGCGTGCTGTCATGCTTGATAGGGCGCGAGACAGAGGGGATGCAGCACGGCGATCAGTGCGGGGGTGGTTCAGAGGGAGAGGAGAGGTCTCCTCGAGGCAGGGCCCAGTGTCGAAATGCACCACGCGAGCGGGAAAACAGCACGGCGCGCGCGGCGCTCTGGCGACGTGGCCGGCGCGGGTTGGGGGTAGCTAAGGCGGTGGGTGAGGGAGGAGAGGGTCTGGGCGTGCCTGGGGAAGACGCGGGCACGCGTGTGGGTCCAGACGCGACAGGGCAGAGGCGTGCGCGCGAGGGGACGACTCAATCTGGTTCTGCCCGTTGCAGAGGGGTTTCTCTCTCTCGGTCAGGTCTAGCCGCAAGGGAGGTGGCCAGGGGTGTTGCAGGGGTGGGTGTGGTCGTGTTGGGTCGTGCCAGGGCTAAAGATTAGGGTGTGGCACGAGTAGGGGACTGGAGAGAGGGGTTTTGGTGAGCTAGGGCCAAGTCGATGAGGTGGCCACTTTGGGGGCTTGCCATTTCGAGCTAGGGCCACCAATGGCAAAGGGGGAGACCTGGGGGTGTAGAGAGATGCTTAGTGGTGAGGTTCAGGTCCTGGTTGCATCCTGGATCAAACCCATGTGTTTGCAAGGATCATATAAACATTGGACAAAATAAGGGGGTCATTCCCTAAGTGGCCTCTAGTGAAGAAAATCCTCACATGCAAATGGCTTAAGCTTGTGGTTTAACCAGGGCTAAGGTGGGGCTCTCAAGTACGCATATCATGGTACCGCATGGTTCTCTTGCATGGTAGAATGGGTGAAGGGTTTGCTCAATCCATAGCTCCAAAAATGGAACAAGACTAGATATATATGACTTAGTCATTTTCCTTAGTTTGTAGAAAAACCAACCAAGATGACTTTTGGTGGTTATCTAAGCATGTAGATTAGCAAGCAACAATAAGATCACTACCATGGCAACACATAAGATCAAGCAATCAAGTATAAGAAAAGCTCATATGCAACCAAGTAGAAATGTTTTATTTCCCCCTAAATTCTAGCCTCTTACTCCTAAACAATCATGGATCCAAAAGATGGGATGTTACAGATTGCTTGCATAGTTCTAGCTTGCACAGTTAAGAAACTTGCAAGTGTTAGCTTGCCTTGACTAGTGCAGTGATTGAAGTTCTCCTCTTCTTCTTCTTGGTAGTACTCCTCCTCCTCGTATCACGGGTCGGTACTATCGTCTATAAATGAATACGGGGTACACAATCACCAAACAATACTTAACTATTTCTATTTAGCAAACTAAGGTTCACATTAGATAATCTAGCATCATCACAATCATCACATGAAAGAAAGACATAGTCTTATTTATCTTATTTTAGAAAAGTAATTTCTACTCATTGAAAATACTTAAGATTTAATATTCTCCAATTAAAATATGGGATCATTTTGACACATGTCATCACCACATATTCTAATAGTTGGGAATGTGATTTAAAGTGTTGGTCATATTTTATAAAGTTTAAGATTACTATTTAATAGAATTAAAATGACTAGAAATGCCTATGTAGCATTCTTTTGGTACTAGTCTAATGTCACTACATGTAAACCTAAATATTTTTACATATTCAGATACATCTTATCAAATGTGATTTTTGAGAGTTGGAATCAACTCAAAAGCATTTATGGTTGATTTTTGAAAAATGTTTGAATGTGGAAAAGTCTCTTTCTTGTTATTTTTGGTATAGGTGATCTCTAATTCCGAACGACATGAATCCAACGGGCTTGGATAGATAATTTGAATAGCTTTCTAAAAAAATTGGAATCATGCAATTTGGTTCAGGGAATCTCTTTGAATTGATTTTTGAATCTACTGATAGAATCTGGTTTTAACTAAATTGGAAAAATCGTATTTGAATGGGTGGGCTCTACGCGGGAAAGTAAACGGGTCGGCCCAATATGCATAGCACGGCGCAGAGGGCTACTGACAGAGGGGTCCCACTAGTCAGTGACTATCTAACCAAAACGGTATCTTTCAATCTAGGCCGTGCGATTAGAACATGATCTAATGGCTGAGGTTCATCTCCTACGTCGAACAGCTCCGGCAAGGACTGAACCCTAACACGGCGGTGGGGGTCGTGTGAGGCTCACCAGGGCTCCAGCTAGGGTCAGCGATGGGGGCAAACGATGTTGTCGACAACGGCGGTTGGAATGGTGATCGCGGTGGCTCCTAGGGAGGCTCCAATCAACGACGCCCTTCCTTCACTGTAGCAGCGGGCTCCGGTAAAATTCCGGCGGTGCGGTGCTCGCCTTGCTCTGGGGAGAAGTGTGGGAGGTTTGGTGAGGAGTGGGGAGTGGGATGGTGTGGTGAATTGATGCGGGGGTGGCCTCTATTTATACACCGGCGAGAGGGACACTACGACATGGGCTGGCTCCTCCGGCGACGGCGGTACAGCGAGCTATTGGCGTGGCTGAGGGTAGGGGCGACGTGGTGTTTCCTGGCGGTCATCACAGGCTTAATGGTGCGGCACGGGGCGGTCGAGGATGGTCGGGCGCGGGCAGTACAGGTCGCGTGGCAATGCTCTGCGCGGAACTGGTGGTGTTCGAGACGGCACGCGGGGGATGTCTAGGAGCTAGCTAGGGTCATGGCGAGTGTGTGCACGCGCGGAGAGGGCGAGGCGCGGTGTGTGCGCGTTGGTCGGCTGTGGTGCTCTGGCGTGCTCTCGGCATGGCGCAGATAAAAATGGGCGCGGCGATGCTGGGTGGTCCATGGCTCGCCTGCGGTCGAGGGTTGGACAGGGGTTGGCGGTGGACGGTCGCATGTCTCCTGGTCGTCGTGGGCGAGGGCGGCGCGGTCTGTGGCGAGCTGTCCATGGTCGGCCGGCGTGGCAAGCTTCAGGTGGTGCTGCACTGGTGCAACGGCAAAGGGGGGAGGCTGTCCACTGCGTTGCTATATGATGGGGGAGATAGGGGAGTGAAATGGGGACAAATGGTCGAGTGATCACTGCTCCAAACAGTGGAGTTATGCAGGGTTTGATCTGTGTCTGTCAGGTGTTCGACTACATGGCCGCATGAACTTAAGTTTGAAATTTTTGAATGAAATTTGGTGAGTGTTTTGATCTTATGCTTGAGTGTCTATGGTTGCTTGGAAAAGTCAAGGTGAATTGATTTAAGGGGTTTTTGCAAAATGGTGATCTTAGTTGTAACATCCCAAAACTCTAATCCAAGTGATCAAGATCCAAATCATCAAATTTAGAGTTAATAAAAACTTTTCCAATTAAAAATATTAAAGCATTCATAGGTGTGTGCATATAATTTAGGAGTTGATTTGAATTGCCATGATTAAGTGATCCATTGCTTGTAAAATTATTCTTAGGTGAAATAAACATCATCTAGATCATTCCCAAACAAATCCCAAAGAAAAACAAATCAAAATGAATAAAATAACCAAATGGTCATTTGTGCCATTTTAATCAACATACCTACTTTGGCTATTCCTAGAACTCAAAACCTAACAGAAACAAATATGGATCTTTGCATCCCTTGCTAGTACAAGTAGTGATGTACCAAGGCCCACTTTGTGATCTACCAAAAACTTTCAAACACTAATTTTAAATGGCATTTGAAAATTGAATGTAGTTCATATGAGAAGATCCCACTTATTCAAAAACCACTCAAATGAGCTCCATTTTCAAAACCCAAGCAACCACAGATGTTTAAGCATGTGACAAACAACTCCACCAAAAATCATCTCAAAATTCAAAACTTAATTTCTTTCGGCCATTTCTACAAACACATGGTAGACAGAATCAACTTTGGCCTAACTAATATTGTTTTGATCAAGTCTTGTCGAGCCAATTGGTTTGCATTGATCACTCTTGCCTCCCCTGAGCTCAACCAGACCAAAACCGAATTTCAAAGTGGTTGCTAGAAAAATGGGATAACCAAATTGGACCCGAACTTACATAGAATTGGCGCTTCGTAGACTTCCTTCTTCCCTAGTTCTAGCCCCTGGCGCCAGTGCAACGCCGCCCCGACGCCATGCTCGCCAGCCAAAGTTGCCAACGCAGCAGCAAACTGTCAGCCCCTCTCCGCCGCTCTAGGAAGCTAGGCGCCACCCTACCGCCGCCCACGGTCCACCCCCACGGCCACTACCAGCCACTGGACCACTCCCCAGCACCACCGCCCATTCTCTCTGCGAGCTCGCCAAAGCGTGTTAACCGCCCGCACGCCACAGACCACCCCTCGACCCAATACCATGCACGCCGCTCCGCCTCGACCCCAGCACCCCGCCAGACACGGCCGTGCGCCGCCGCGCGACCCGCAGTCGCCGTGCACCGCGTCGAGCACCACCTCTTCTCACAGAGCGCGGGACGCTCCCGACCAAACGCCACCGCCCCTAGCGTTGCCTTTAAGCCGTAGATGACCGCCAGGAGGCAGGCCACCGTCCGCCTATGCCGCCCATGCCTCTAGCCGCCTGTATCAACATCACCGACGAGCTCACCGTCGTGCCGTTCGGTCCCCTTGTCGCCCTATAAAAGGAGCCCTCCCCAGCACAAACTCCTCAAACCACTCTACTCCCCTCTCATCACTGATCCTTCCCTACCTCTCGCTGGAGCTGTTCGAGCCATAGTTCACCGGAATTGCGCCGGAGGAGCCCGCAACAGAGGAGGAGAAGCTGTCGTTGATTCCGTCCACCGCAGCCCCTGTCGCGACCTTGCATGAGCCCGCTGTCATCCACCAGTTTGTTTGTCCGCCTCGCTGCAGTAGCTGGATCCCTGATACGTCCCCGGTAGACCCCCGCTGGCCGTTTAGGGTTCGGTCTCGCCGGCGACGAGTCCGTCGTCGACGACGACTGTGAGCCGATCTCTGTTCTAATCGTAGCGCCTAGATTGCCCCGTAATGTTTCGGGTTTTAAGTCTCGCTGACAAGCGGGACCAACCTGTCAGCCGCCCTCTGCGCCGCGGAGCTCCACTGGGCCGGCCCGTTAGTTTTCTCGCGCTAGCCCGTGAATTCACATGTGGATTTTTCTATTTTAGTTTGAACTTACTTCTGTCCCTTAGTTTAAAAATCAATTCAAGGAGATTTACTGAACCAAATTGAGTGATTCAAATTTTTTTAGGAAGCTACTGAAAAGATCTATCCAAGACCGTTGGATTTAATTCATTTAGAGTTAGAGATCTCTCCTAGTAAAAATAATAAGACATAAGCTTTTGCACATTCAAACATTTTTATAAAATCAACCATAATAGCTTTTGAGTTGATTCCAACTCTCAAAAATCACATTTAACCATACCTATCTGAATATGTAATAATATTAAGGTTTGCATGCAGTGACTTTGGACTAGTACCAAAATAATGCTATATAGGCATTTCTAGTCACTTTAATTCATTATATATTAAACTTAAACCAAAGTAAATGTGATCCAACATTTAAATCACATTTCCATATGTTAGAATATGTGGTGATGACATGTGTCCACATGATCCCATATTTTCATTGGAGAATATTAAATCTTAGTTATTTTTCAATGAGTAGAAATTACTTTTCTTAAATAAAAAGAATGAAGCTAGTTAATAAAACCTTGTGATGCTTGTGATGATAATAGATCATCAAATTTGTGCCTTAGAGTGCTAAGTAGCCTAGTTAAGCATTGTTTGGTGATTGTGTACTCCATATGTATTTATAGATGATAGTACCGACCAAGTCTACGAGGAGGAGGAGTTCTAGCAAGAGGAGGAGGAAGGAAACTTCAACCACTTCACCAACTAAGGCAAGCTAACACTTGCAAGTATAATACTTAGCAAGCCATCATTAACAATGCAAGCTAATCCTTGCCAGCTAGATAACCTAAGCCAAGGCATTAGGCATGCTTTGGTGATACCATTTTGGATTTATACCTATTCCCAGATTTAATTACAAGCTTTACTTTTCTTTACTTTACCAAAGTCCTTTACTTGTTTTGAAGGTAGCATAAAGAGTATAAAACTTGACCTATCTAGATAACCTTAGATGTCATTCTATGGCATGAGATTGAGATTAGCATTCCACCTTAGTGAACACTCTTAACTTAGTAGCTTAGAGCTAAATCAAAACTTGAGTCACTTAGATGGGAATACTTGGTGAAACTGAACTGTGAAAACCTTGGAATGATGAGTCATTCT
Organism: Avena sativa; assembly: GCA_916181665.1. Lineage (NCBI taxonomy): Eukaryota > Viridiplantae > Streptophyta > Magnoliopsida > Poales > Poaceae > Avena > Avena sativa. The sequence goes on from OV702290.1 coordinate 429,436,189, forward strand.
ATTGAGATGTTTTGACATGTGTTGAGAAACACAAATGGTTTATGATGATGAAAATGTTGAGGCATGAGCCTTAGCCCTCTTACAAAAACTGATGGTTGGATTCGGATACAATACCATTCCAAATTTACCGTATAACCACAATACCGGAATTGGGTAAGGCTTAGCTGGAATTTTATATGCATTAGTATTAGTCCCTCGCGGGAGAGGTTTGAGCTGAGGCTACCTCTCGATGTTGTCCACCTATGCAGTTCCCAAGATGACAGATGGTCATGGTTGGGAGGCCATGCTGATAGGAGAGGTGCTTATACTAGGGTGTGTAAAGGAAAGGTTATGTTTGATTATCTGCATACTAAGTATGATGATTCAGGGTTATCCCTGACAGATGTATCAAATCTTGTGGTGAAAGTGTACCACCTCTGTAGAGTGTCAAACTATTCGAATAGCCGCGTCCGTGGTTATGGATAGTTGGAGTGGCCATACTGTTTTGTTGTCAGATGTTTTCAAAATAACTTATGAAATGAATGATGAATCTTGACTTGACCACAACAGGGTTGTGACCCTGACACTAGCTTCCCAACTTAAGTGATTCTAGAACTTTAATTTATCTTTCTTTGTTTATGAACTCAACTTAGGTTTCAAACTTAACTTTATAGTTAAACTTAGAGTTAGCACCTTACACTAGAACTATAATACTTGTTAGTGGTAGTTTGCGAGTACTTAAAGAGTACTCATGGCTTTTGTCCCTGGCTATTCTCATGGCCAGACTATGAAGGAGACTACCAAGATGACGGACAGCAAGACGGCTATGATAACTAGGACTATCTGCCTTCGTCAGCATTGCCTGTGCCCCTGAAGATGGACCCCACCGCTACGCTTATTATTTATTCTGTTGCTTGTTGTATTAATACTAGATCATGAGATCCTTATTTGTGTAAGAGCTTATTTATAGTTTTTAATGGATGATGTACTGTGATATCCAATTTGTTATGTCTCGCAAAAATGGTAATCCTGGGATTGCGATGTACGACATAACAGGCATCTGGGATTAAAAATCCGGGTGTTAACATTAGTACATACACTTGATTCAATTTTGAATTGTCCTTTAAATATATTTGAAAATAGTTTTTGTGATTTTGTAAAGTGGGCTTGGGTTCACTTTGACTTGGTCTAGCAAGGGTGAAAAGAAATGGAAATGTTTCTGTTAGAATTTTTTTACTAGGAACTCACAAAGTGGCCTAGTGGTTAATTTTGGTCAAAATGACCATTTGATCATATGCTTTATATTTGATTTCTTTTTCTTTGGATTTTGTTTATAATTAGCCTAGATGATGTAGTATTCATCTTTAAACCATTTCTTATCATTTGTAGCAAACACACATGGCAATTTCACTCAATCAGACACTAATGCAAATCACACATGCATTCATATTCAATTTAGTAATAAAAGTTTTTGTTAACCCTAAACTTGGGTGATTAGAACTTGATAATCTTGATTAATATTTTTGGGTGTTACAAACCTTCCCTCCTAAAACAAAATATCGTCCTGAGATTTAAGAAAAACTAGGAACTAAAGAGATTTGGAAACTCAGTCCTAATGTAATCTTCTCGCTCCCAAGTAGCTTCTTCTTTAGTATGGTTGCTCCACTGGATCTTGGGAAACTTGATACTCCGGGTCCTGGTGGTTCTGAAGCCTTCTTCCAAAATACGAATGGGTACTTCCCGATACGTCAGATCCTTGTTGATATCTATGCCTCGTTGATCGATGTTCTTGAACACTTCGGTCTTCTCCGGAACTTCTAAGCATTTGTGAAGTAACGAGATATGGAACACATCATGTATGGATGACATCTCCTCTGGCAGTTCCAGTTGATAAGATACTTATCCTCGGTGATTCAAAATCTTGAAGGGTCCAACATATCTGGGAGCTAACTTCCCTTTTAGTTGAAAACGTGGCATTCCTTTCAAGGTTGATACTTTGAGATACACAAAATCTCCAACATTAAAGGTCAGGTCTCGACGTCTCTTGTCAGCATAACTCTTCTTTCTGGATTGAGCGGTCTTGAGGTGTTCATAGACTTTGTGAACCTTCTCTTTGGTTTCTCGTAGGATGTTGGGTCCGAAAATCTGACTCTCTCCTACTTGTGACCAATTCAGGGGGGTACGACACTTTCTTCCATACAGAAATTCAAAGGGGGGCATTTGCAAACTGGCTTGATAACTATTGTTGTATGAGAATTCTGTGAAAGGCAGACAATCTTCCCATTTTGATCCATATTGTAACACACAAGCTCTCTACATATCTTCTAAGATTTGGTTGACTCTTTCAGTTTGTCCATCGGTTTGAGGGTGATAAGTTGTGCTGAAGTTCAACTTGGTTCCTAATCCTTCTTGGACTTTGTGCCAAAATATTGAGGTAAACTGGGTTCCTCGATCCGACACTATGGTCTTAGGGGTTCCATGCAAACTGGCGATTCTAGCAATGTACAGCTCTGCTAGCTACAAACTCTGGTAGGTAGTCTTGACAGGTATAAAATGGGCTACCTTGGATAGTCTATCAACTATAACCCAAATAGAGTCATTTCCCCTACTAGAAGTAGGCAAACCGGTGATAAAATCCATTCTAACAGAATCCCATTTCCATTCTAGAATCTGCAATGGTTGCAAAAGTCCTACGGGTCGTTGATGTTCCGCTTTGACTCGCTGACAGATATCACACTTAGCTATGTAGCTTCCGATTTCTCTCTTCATCTTGTGCCACCAAAATTGCTCCTTCAAATCCTGATACATCTTCGTTCCTCCGGGATGGATAGAATAAAGAGTATCATGATCTTCCTCCATGATAACTTGCTTCAACTCCGAATCTGCTGGCACATGGATATGTACTTTGTATCATAAAACTCCTTCTTCATCTTCGGTGAATCCGGGTACCTTTCCTATACCGATACGACGCTTGATTTTGCCGATACTTTCATTTCCTTTCTGTGTCTTCTTGATCTGACTAATCAAAGTGGGTTGAAGTTCAATGCTAGCTAAAAATCCTTTGCTAACTAGCTCCGTTCTAAACTGCTCCAACTCTTCATGCAAACTTGGTTGGGCTTCTTTTATCATGGTGTTTAATCTACACGTCAATCTGCTAAGAGCATCCGCTACCACATTGGCTTTACCGGGGTGATAGTGAATGTCAAGGTCATAATCCTTGATTAACTCTATCCATCTCCTTTGCCTCATATTTAGCTCGTTCTGGGTGAAAATATACTTCAGGCTCTTGTGATCCGAATAAATCTCACAGCGGTTACCCATAAGGTAATGACGCCATGTCTTCAATGCTAAAACTACGGCTGCCAGTTCAAGGTCATGGGTAGGGTAGTTTTTCTCATGTTGCTTCAGTTGTCTGGAAAGATATGCTATGACTTTGCCTTCCTGCATCAACACACATCCGAGACCAATCTTGTATGCATCACAATACACATCAAAAGGCTTCTTGATATCTGGCATAATCAGAATTGGGGCTGAAATCAATCTCTTTTTCAGCTCTTGAAAACTTGCTTCACATTTGTCAGTCCATTCAAACTTCTTATCTTTCTTCAACAATTGGGTCATTGGTCTTGCGATGCTTGAAAATACTTCAACGAACTTGCAGTAATATCCCGCTAATCTGAGAAATGCACGGACTTTGGTTTGGGTTGTTGGGGCTTTCCATTCTTCAACATCTTTGATCTTAGCAGGATCGACAGCGACTCCATCTGCCGACACGATATGTCCTAGGAATCCTACTTCTTTCAACCAGAACTCACATTTGCTAAACTTGGCATACAATTGATGCTCTCTAAGGATTTCATGGATGGTCCTCAAGTGTAGCTCATGTTCTTCTTCTGACTTGGAATAGATCAGAATATCATCGATAAAAACAACGACAAACTTATCCAGGAAGTTCATAAAAATCTTATTCATGAGATTCAAGAAATAAGCGGGGGCATTGGTTAATCCAAAAGACATGATCGTATACTCATACAATCCATATCTGGTGGTAAAGGCGGTCTTTGGGATATCTGTTGCACGAATCTTGAGTTGATAATAACCAGTTCTAAGATCAATCTTAGAAAACACTCTGGAACCAATCAACTGGTCAAATAGATCCTCTATCTTCGGAAGTGGGTACTTGTTCTTGATGGTGACATCATTCAGCTTCCGGTAATCTGTGCACAAACGGTTACCTCCATCTTTCTTATCCACAAACAATACATGCGATCTCCATGGCGATGCGCTTGGTTGAATCAGACCTTTCTCCAACATAGCATCAAGTTGTTTCTTCAGCTCCACTAATTCAGATGGGTTCATACTATAAGGTCTCTGAGCTATGGGTCAGTTCCAGGAATTAGTTCAATGTTGAACTCGATATCCCGATCTAGGGACATACCGGGCAATTCATCTGGGAACACGTTGGGGTATTCACAGACTACTCTGACTTGGTCTAGGGTTGGTTGGGCTAGACTCTTGTTGCATTTGAATTGACGGGGCAAGGTCTCAGATACATGCTTTACTGATACTCCAGTGCTACTGGTCATGGTTATGGCTTTCTTGGCACAGTCGATTAATCCTTTATGTTTCAACATCCAATCCATTCCTAGTACTACTTCCAAACCTTTGGTTCCAAGTACTATTAGATTAGCATAAAACTCTATTCCATGGATTCTAATAGGTACAGCCTTGCAAATTTTTCTAGCTTTGGTGGTTGAATCAGGTATTTGAACTATCATAACATGCTTCAATTTTGTTGGTTGAATCCTACTAGTGCATGTAAATTCTTCTGTAACAAATGAGTGCGATGCTCCAGAATCAAACAACACTCTTGCAAGTACTGAGTTAACAAAAAACATACCCAGCACGACACCGGGCACTTCCTGAGCTTCTTCAGCATTCATGTGGAACAGACGGCCGTTGCGGTTGAGCGAGTTCCCTGGGGCAAATCTCCTTCCAGGCTGAACATGGCGTTGCTGCTAAGCGGGTGCATTCACATTGGTGGCTGATGTAAGCTTCTTGGGGCACTCATTGGAGTAGTGACCCTTGACTCTACATTCAAAGCAAGTAATCTAGGACTTGTCTTTTCCTGCAACAGGCACAACATTGCTTCCAGTCCTTGGGGTAGTATTTTTGTTGTTGTTGTTGTTGGACTTGGGCGGTGCACGGTTGAAGTTATTGGAGTTGTCGGGGTTGTTGTTGTGGTTTCCTACAGACTTCAGGTTTCCTCCACTACGATTGGGATAGTTTGGACGAGACATAGGGGGTCTATTGTTTCTTGGGGCATATCCTGCAGACGGGTTGGGGCGATACTTCTGGGTATGGTGGGATCTAGGTTGGTGCACCATCGTGCGCTTGCGATTGTCATTGGCTTGGTCTATCTTCCCTTCCATCTAAATGGCAGAGTCTACTAGCTCTTCTAGATCTGCAAAACATATGTTGACTAACATAGTCTACATCTCATCATGTAATCCATTCAGGAACCTTTCCTTCTTGTTTGCTTCGGTGTTAATCTCATCAGGGGCATATCTAGCTAGTGACAGAAATTTGTCATGATACTCAACTACCGTCATCCTTACTTGCTTCAGTTCCCTAAACTCAACCCTCATCCTAGTGACCAAACCTTGGGGCACATGGGTCCGGCTGAACTTGATCTTGAAAGCTTCCCAAGTCATCATCTGACCTTCGTTCATGGTACGAGTGCTATTCCACCAGGATCTTGCATCTCCTGCCAGATAATGGGTGGAAAATAGTACTTTTTCATTGGCTTCAACTCCTGCGACCTCCAGATTATTCTCCATGGTTTGCAGCCAGTCATCAGCATCTAAGGGATCCTCAGACTTACTAAAGATAGGTGGGTTGGTATTCTGAAAGTTCTTGAGTTTGGATCCATGGTGATCCTAGTTTCCGTGACCTTGATTATTGTGGGCCATCTGAGCTATCTATTGAAGAGGGGCTAAGTTGGCTTGGCGTTCGGCTCTACTAGCTTCACAGTCAGAAACTAGCATTTGCAGAATCTGCAGCATCGGGTCCTGAGATGAACTGCTTCCTCCGGGATTTCCACGAGTCATCTGAAGATTGAGATAGATAATGAGATAAGAGGGAAATTTCTAAGGTTCCGGGTTTTGTTTCAAAAGCTTTAAACTTTGAGTTTGACTCAAGTTTTGAAAACTAACAACTTCCTCTAATTCATTCATTCAAAGCACATCATACAAACACAGACCACAACACAAATTGAAAACAGATGGTTTTAAGAACCATTCTGCGAAACTACGATACAATGGGACCGGTACAACTCATTTCTATGGTAGTGCTCAGGTGCATCTAATCATCATCAATGAAGTCAGAATCATCATCATCAGTGTGGAACTCCATGGCATCATCCTCCAGGTAGTCGTTGTCATCATAGAGGTAAGAGTAAAGATCTCCCTAGATATCTTCACCTTCCTCCTCCTTCGCTTCAAGCTAGATTTCGAATGGTGAATGCTTCCTGGACATGATTCTGAAAGATGTTCAGAATGTCCTAAGCAAGATTCTAAAGAAGCTCGGAATGAAACAAGGTAAGAAAGAAGTTCTTGCTATATGAAGCATTGAGTTAGTATTGCAACTATGGTTGAAAGAAAGAGGTGCGTTGCATCTCCTAGGCCTCAGTCATAGGTTCTTCCACATAACCATGTTGTATACACGACGTAATGTGACCCGAAGTTCTGGTTGGTAGGACAAAGTCTTAACTTTAAGAACGTGTCTTTAAGTGATTCCTGAGTTGATCACAGAACCAGAATTAAGTTTGTACTTAAATGGCAAGAAGCAAAGTAAGTGGCATAGTTGCATTTCATGCACTAGGATCTACATGGATATAGAAGTATAAAGGCTCCATCTGATGAGATATATAATGTTATGGTGGGGCTAGTTCGCTTTTAACGTAGAATGATGTGTCCCAGGGCCCAGGGCCCATGAGAAAGCCCTCGAGGTTGATCTAAAGTCACTGTATGCTCCTGGAATCCGGCCTCGTTCTACTGCCATGACTACAGTATATACACAAAGGATAGAAAAGTGTGTTTCGAAGTTTAGATGACAACAGTGAAAATGACCGTCATTAAAAACACTAGAAACAAAGTCTCACTTTGTCGCCAAACAAATACTTTGACCCATTATACGATAATGGTGTAAATGTCAAAATTAGGAAGACGTTAATGATTTGTAAAAGACATAATAATCTGGTAAAATAGAACATGGACATGACGTTTCCCATGAGCATGCATGATCTGTAAACTCATATGGTATATGGTTTATATGAGTAAAATGCGAGCTGGATTATTTGTACTCTAGTGCAAGTGGGGGACTGAAGGAGATATGCCCTAGAGGCAAATAATAAATAGGTTTTTATTGTCATATCTCAAGTAGTTTATAATAGTTTCATATTGTGCTATAACTGTGCCAAGTAGAAACATTGGTACAGGTGTGGTATGAAACAACCAAGACCCTAGTAGCCTCTATTCATACTAGTTCATTGGTCATGAGGATGATCTGGGTTTCAAGATCATGGGCATTTATGCCAATTGACCACGGGATTATATCATTGGAGAATGATGTGATGGACATTCCTCGAAGGATTGCGACACGATCAACTCATATAGTTCATTGTTGCAACAGCTATACCTAGACTCCTTTTCCTTAGACCGTGAGCTCATATTACTCACTGTTTCCCGAGGCTGCTTAGACTGCATCAACCATCATCTGGTAATACGGTGGCCATAAATGTGTACGTTGGGTATTCCAAAGGAACAGTAGATGACATGTGACTGCAAGACCGGGATTTGTTCACCCACGTGATGGGTAAAGATACATATGGCCGGCTTGGTGAGATTACATCCATAAATGTTGCAACATGTGACTCGGTCACGGGGATGTAATATCACGGTAACAAGAAAACAGAACTTGTTGTTAACGAGATTTAACAAGGTATGTGATACCAATGATCGGATCTCGGACAAGTTGTATATAGAAACAAAAGGAATTGGATGCTACATTTACTGGTTCAAACGACATTGTCATCAGGAATGCATAGGGGTCACATGGATATCCCTTGTCCCTCTATTGATCATTCATATAGATCATGTCTAGAGCATTCCCGAGCCATGAGAGGATACACTTAAGGGTACAATGAGAGCGATCATTCGTAAGACGGAATCATACTAGAGAAAGAGAAAGCCGGAATCGTTCCACGGAGAAATCCGAAGCTATTCAGAGAAAGAATATAGGACCGGAATCATTCTGGGAATTCTGAAGTTGTTCGAAGGATATAGAAAGGGGAACCGAAAGGTGTTTTGGGTTGAATTAGGTTTTGTAATATGTATTTACATATTAATTAGTGTAATTAATATTAAATATAATATTAAAATCTAATTTGAAGGGTTATTCTACTAATGGGACAAACTTCCTAGTGAAAAAGGGCCCATGAGGGAAAACCGAAAGAGGGAAGGGCCAAGGGCCAAGAGGGCCAAGGCCCAGCCACCACAAGGGGGCCCACCTGGCCAGCCTAGGGTTGTGCGCGGGGTGGGGCCCACCCCTGGCCGGCTGGCCCGTGAAGCCCTAAGGGCCCATGCGCCTCCCCCTCCTCTCTTCCCCTTGTTTAGTCCCACATGGCTTACCCTTTGAGAAAGGCACACCCCCTTAGCCTATATAAAGGGGTGCCCATGGGTGGGATGAGACACACCAATATTTGGAGAAGTCCTTTGGTTGACTTCCTCCTTCCCTCTCTCTCTAGCCCTTGTGACCATGGCCCCAAGTTTGGGATGTGCGAACAAGGCATGCCCGTCGTACACCGTTGCTCTACAGGGATTCCTAGCCGGATATCAACTTTCGCACTCCTGGCGGGATCAGGGAGCCGGAGGTCTCATCATGCACCAGATGTGTATGAAGACACGAGGTGCAACACTTGGGGCGCTTGAATGTCATGAGCCGGAGCTACTGCACGATGAAGAAGGAGCAAGGGGTGACATGCGAGGAGCTTCGCGACCTTGAGGTCGGCTACGAGTATGACTACATCAACCACATTCCCCTCGGAACGTTAACCGCGTACGGTCTACAAGGGTATGTATTCTCTATGCTCGGTCGTTACCGCATTACTACATAGATAGATCCTAGGCAGTTTTTGGGGTTCCATCGTAGGAAATTTTTTGTTTTCTGCTGCGGATCCCCTTCAGTGGTATCAGAGCGATCTATGCGTAGGAGTGTTGTACGGCCAGTACGCACAAGTTTTGTGCGGGCATTGATCCCTTAGTTGTTACCCTCTAACGTGTACTTGTTTATATCGCGGTATTGTTTGATGAATTGGCCCGGACCGACCTTACGCGTATTCGTACGCGAGACTGGTTCCACGCTCAACATACGGCTTGTACCGTATAAGTGGCTAGCAGGTGTCTATCTCTGATTCGATAGTTGACATAGCATTTGCAATGGAGGGCCCCGAAAGGGGTGTAGTAGAGACAACTGTTGGATCTGTGTTGTGGTTGGAAAGTTCGTAGATTAGAAATGGTTCTATTGCGAAAGCCCTAACAACCACGTAAAACTTGCAATAGATAAAGTAGATGCGTCTAATTTTATTTTGTAGGGGGCATGTGATTATGATATGGCATTGGTCGTTACAATGGTAACATAGTTTACTTTTATGTTACTAAGTAGTATAGTAATAGTCATCGTTCTGATGGATGACCTGGTGGCGGCGTCGTTGACTTGGCGTTAAACCAAGGGCAAGATGGAGATCATGTCGGAGCGCTCGATGGAGATCAAGGCGCACGACGGACCATATCATATCACATTATACATATGATGTTGATACCTGTTTTATATCTTATTGTGTGCTAGTATTTAGATACCCAACAGTAGCAAATAAGATAATCCCTATTTAATTCCAATGTTCCGTGTTCCCCTTGTGTGTGCACCACCAAGAAAGTTCTTCGGTATGAGGCGCCCTGCGGTGAGTAGGGGTCAGACATATCTACGTTCGCATACAGTGGGTGTAAGCCATATTGCACAGCGAATACACACAAGTTAGATTTGGCGAGCCTAGCATGTACAGACATGGCCTCGGAACACAAGAGGTCGAAGGATCGAGCATGAGTCACATGGATGATGTGATTGACATTAGGGAATGTCTACCTTTGATGTTGCACTGATGGCCGTGACGATCGGGGGAGGTGTAGAGGATAGGGATCATGTGATCACTAAAATCGTCAGGGGATGACAATTTTAGTGGAGACCAATTATAAATTGATCTCATATTATAAACTTAGTCTAGATGTCTGTTTGCAAATATCTTATTAGATCATGGCCTATCCCATTGAGGTCCTTTGCGACCATGGGAATATATTGCTTAATGTGGAACTTAGCGAAAGGGTCCAACTTCATAGATTAATACCCACGCCTGAGGGATATCCTCGTAAAAGGTGATCTTCTCTTCTTGATACAATAACCATTAGGAGATAATTCGATGACTTTGGAATGTTTGTGTTTTCTCCATAATCATCCAATAAGACATTCTCCATTCGATTGAGAGTTGGGCTACATTTTGTATTCTATAGAATAAGGCACATAGAGTATGAGCCGTTGGATGGGTTTTCCTCCATCATGGATAAAAAGAGTGTTTGGAAAAATCACTTGGCAATCTTGCATTAGAGTTTGAGAACTCTTAGAAGGGCTTGATTGCAAATGGAGGTCATGGATGAAAAGGTATATGTAAGATATACAAATTATAAATGTGGTTCTTGCAAAACTCATTGCAGTTTACAAAGTATTTGATACTTGTCCCGTTTTGTGAAAACAAGATGGTCTGCTTGATAATTGCTGGAGTTGAGGCAATGAAGCTTGATGACGACAAGCAAAATAGTTGATGTCCGACATCACCTCTTCCCTCAAAGTTTGTCATTTGGATTAGTGGACTTGAATATAATTTGTAATCCCTATTTGTGTGTCTTGCTTTTGGCGAGACGATTATTCATATGAACAAGTTATAAGCCAGTTTGTACTATTCTTATGAACAATACCATTATGGTCACATTACGATTACAAACAAGTTATTCTCATCACTATGTTAATGATAATAGTTTAAACATTTATAAAGGATAAGAATGCTAAATATATCTAACGTTTAATAATGAAATGACACTCTAGTTTAAGTCATTTTGGTTATTGCATGTTCTTAATGAAGATCGGGGTCCTAGATGTTTAATCTAGAGACTTTGCAAAACCATGCCTCTTGGGTAGAATGACTAAAACTCCGCATTCTGGTAAAATGGTGATATGCGAAGAAATGTTGAATCTTATACATAGTGATGTATCGTATTTTCAATAGGTAGTGGAAATTATTTATTGTGGACTTAAGTGAATAAGCGTATTTACTTAATGAAACATGAGTTCGAAATGATTTGAATTGTTCAAATGAGTTCACAACAAAGAGGATATTGAATTAACTGAATTAACAAGTCTCTTCGATTTGATCGACATGACTAAAGTATTCAAGTTAAGTTTAGCATAAAAGGGACTTATGAAAGATGTTTCACAAATTATGATAATTGGATGAATTCAAACTGTGTTGAAATATCTAAACATCATAATCATTATGTATTAAGATACATATGGTATAATATCATCTCTTATATGGGTTATAGTTGTTGTTTAGAGTTAGAGATCAAAATAAGCAAACACTCATTTGGAATACAAAGGAACGTCTAAAAGATTCGTGGAAACAACACCATAAGTGTTATGGCAAGTTCGAGTTTCTAGAGATTTCGATAAGTTGAAGTCATGGCGAATAAACAAGTCTTTGTAGAGCATTCTTAGGAAGATATGAATGCATCTTCCACAAAAAGGGCAAACCTATTGTTGTCCAAAGTTGACGTGTCTTGATGAAGATACAAGTGGAAGAAAGTAAAAGATCAAAACAAGGCATTTGACCTTACCTCCGAGTTGTTGAGTGGCGCAGCAGAATTTGTTTCGTGAAACCAAACTCTACAAATAGAGGAGAAACTCTTGATAATGATCATAAAGTTTCAAGGGAATACTTTTACTGAAGAAGGTAGGATTCAACTATATATTCTACAGGTTTGTGGAATTATATTATTGATCCAACTGTCATGTTTTGAATGAGACATACCTACAAATTACAAAGAAGCATGATGGACCTGAGTGCGAGAAATGACTAGGAGTCATAAAATCCTATATTAAGTTACATTTAAGATTGCAAAGTAACATGTTACTTGATCTTATTAAAGTAAAGAAGTTTACTTGATATTTCTGAATGACTGCAAAGTCATAAGAAGGAAATGAAACTTAATGAATGACAAAACGCTCGATTTGTCACAAGTTTGGACAAATTCAAAGAGTTGACTACAACAGTAGTGATGCTTAAGTCTTTTGGATTTACACTAGAAATATATGGATATTGAAGTCTCGTAATTGGAATTCTCAAATTGATGATGATCAAAGAATTTGGAATGTCCAAGATTATCGAGAGGACCTAGATTTGAGTGGGAGCAAATCAGCTTGGCTAATTCATAATATATAGCTGACATATTTTGAGTGGGAGCTAAGTGAAATCCCTGGATCTCAAACATGAATGTCATATTTGAGTGGGAGCGTGAAATCATTCTGGGATATGTGGACGACATATGTGAATGATGTGATTGGTGTTAATAATATTTAAGTTAGATAAATAAGGATGAAGTTGAAGTTATTAAACAATAAGATCAATCGAGATAGATTGGTGAGTTTTATAAACACTGAATGTCGAATGCTTCCTGGACTTGATTCTGAAAGATGTTCAGAATGTCCTAAGCAAGATTATGAAGAAGCTCGAAATGGAACAAGGTAAGAAAGAAGTTCTTGCTATATGAAGCATTGAGTTAGTATTGCAACTATGGTTGAAAGAAAGAGATTTGTTGCATCTCCTATGCCTCAGTCATAGGTTCTTCCACATAACCATGTTGTATACTCGACGTAATGTGACCCGAAGTTCTGGTTGGTAGGACAAAGTCTTAACTGTAAGAACGTGTCTATAAGTGATTCCTGATTTGATTACAGAACCAGAATTAAGTTTGTACTTAAATGGCAAGAAGCAAAGTAAGTGGCATAGTTTCATTTTATGCACTAGGATCTACATAGATATAGAAGTATAAAGGCTCCATCTGATGAGATATATAATGTTATGGCGGGGCTAGTTCGCTTTTAACGTAGAATGATGTGTCCCAGGGCCTAGTGCCCATGAGAAAGCCCTCGAGGTTGATCTAAAGTCACTGTAAGCTCCTAGAATCCGGCCTCGTTCTGCTGCCATGACTACAGTATATACACAAAGGATAGCAAAGTGTGTTTCAAAGTTTTGATGACAACAGTGAAAACGATCGTCATTATAAACACTAGAAACAAAGTCTCACTTTGTCGCCAAACAAATACTTCGACCCATTATACGATAATGGTGTAAATGTCAAAATTACGAAGACGTTAACAATTTGCAAAAGACATAATGATCTGGTAAAACAGAACATGTACATGACGTTTCCCATGAGCATGCATGATCTGTAAACGCATATGGTATATGGTTTATATGAGTAAAATGCGACTTGGATTATTTGTACTCTAGTGCAAGTGGGAGACTGAAGGAGATATGCCCTAGAGGCAAATAATAAATAGGTTTTTATTGTGATATCTCAATTAGTTTATAATAGTTTCATATTGTGCTATAACTATGCCAAGTAGAAACATTGGTACAGGTGTGGTATGAAACAACCAAGTCCCTAGTAGCCTCTTGATACATTGCAAATGTATCTATAATTTTTGATGTTCCATGCTTGGTTTTATCCACTTTCTTGTGTTTTGTTCCAACTTTGGAGTACCTTTCATATGATTTCTTGGACTAATCTATTAACAAGAGCCACATTGCCAGCTGCCTATTTTCTGCTGTTTTTGGTTCCAGGAAAGTCAGAAAATGAATATTCTCGGAATTGGACGGGACAAAAGCCAAAGTGCCTATTTTTCCGGAAGGGATCAAGTGCCAGAATATGAGACGGAGAAGGGCCAGGGGCCGGCCACACCACCTGGCCACGCGGCCAGGCTGGGCCCGTGCCAGGGGGTGGTGTGGTGGCTCCCGGCACCCCCTCGGCCTCTCCTTCCGCCTATAAGTTGCCCTCAGGACGAAAACCCTAAGTACCCGATCAAAAATCCACGAAAGAGTCTGTAGCCGCCGTCATCTCCATCCCTAGATCGGGAGGGATCTGAAGCTCTTCCTGGCACCCTGCCGGAGAGGGGAATTCACCCTGGAGGCCTTCTTCATCACCATGCAAGCCTCCGGTGTGATGCCTGAGTAGTTCATCCTTGGACTACGGATCCATGTAGTAGCTAGATGGCTGGTTTCTCCTCCTTTGTGCTTTCATGTTTAGATCTTGTGAGCTCCGTTCATGATCAAGATCATCTATTTGTAATCCATACATGTTGTGTTTGTGGGGATCCGATGGATATTGAGATGCTATTTCAGATTGATTATTGATTCTATCATGTCTTTGTTATTTGAGATCTTGCATGCTTTCTGTTGTTAGTAGCTATCTTGGCCAAGTAGATGCTAGCAACTCCAAGAGTTAGTATTTATGCTCGATAGTGGGTTCATGCCTCTGGTAATCTAGGGAAGTGACAAAAATCTCTAAGGTACTAGATGTGCTGTTGCTACTAGTGAGAAAACAACAATTTTTTTGAGGTGAAACAGTAGGGAAAAAATCCCCACTGCAATTTTTTATTATATATGTATGTTACAATGAGAAAATGATCTAAGGTAGATCATAAACAGTTACATCTAAATTGAAACAATCTATTCTATCCCTGATCTAATTGCTGATTGAGCCAGGCTTTGAATTTCTCCTTGTATTTTCCTTTGATTCTGAATTGTATCCATCTTATTTCCTGGTAGAAAATTGCTTTCCATTTATCAAAAGTGGGTCTTTTGTCATTAAAAATCTTCTCATTTCTGCAAATCCAGATACCCTAGGAAGTCATGATAATGATTTCCATTGCAAATGGTAGATGTAACTTTTCTTTGATGTTTGAAATAGCTTCTAATCCTGTTAGATTTGCAGTTCTGTTTCTGGAAATATGGTCCCAACATTTTTTTGCAAATGGACAATCCTAGAAAAGATGATTTGCTGATTCTTCTATGATGTAGTTTGATGTAACACAATTGTAATCAGGAAGATTGAAATTCTTTCTCATTAGTAGGTTTCTTGTATTCAATCTGTCCAGTAGGAAAAGCCAGAAAAAGAACTTGTGTTTATTTTGACAGGAGGTTGCCCAAACCCAGGAAAAGTGAGGTGGTGATGGTGAGTATCCAATCATGGCTGAGTAGGCCTTTTTAACTTCAAATTTATCTGATCCCCAAATATAGTTCCAATTATCATGGGTGTCCTCCTGAGTGTCATGCCTGAATTCCTGGCATCTTTCTTCCAGGACTAAAAACTCAGAGAAAGCTTGATGAGAGAGAGGTAGGTGGAAGTTATCTTCAAGGAATTCAGCATGAAGGAAATCATGAACACTGATGATTGTGGACTTAGCATATGACAGAAGGTGAGGGAATTTGTTCATCAAGCACTCCTCTTGCCAAAGGCCAGTCCAGAAATAAGCAGATTTGCCTGATTTCAGATTGCATTTAGCCATGCCTTTAAAGTTATCAATTAATTTGATATGTGACTTCCACCAGAAAGATCCCTCCATGCTTCTTCTAGGTAATTTTCCATTTTTGTAATAAGTCTCCCATATGAGATGAACCCAAGGTATGTCTTGGTGGTTGTAGAATTTGTCCAAATTTTTCAGAAGGAGGGCATTATTTTGAATCTGTAGGTTCAGTACCCCTAAACCCCCTTGGTTTTTAGGACGGCAGATTTTGTCCCATGATACAAGTGCTTGTCCTTTTGCTTGCACATCATCGGTCTTCTTTCTCCATAGACAATATCTCATATATTTAATAATTTGATCCTTGATGGCTATTGGCACCTCCAAACAGCTCATATAAAATAGAGGAAGTGAGGAGAGAACCGATTTGACCAGTTGTAGTTTTCCTCCATAATTCAAGAAATTAGCAATTCCACATAATCTTCTTTCCACTCTCTGAACAATGGGAAGAAAATGCTCCATAGATGGCTTAGTAATGCTTAATGGAAGCCCAAGGTAGGTAAAAGGGAGGCATCCAGTTTGATAGTTGATTGTCATAGCAAAATGCATAAGTCTATCATTACATTGGTTTATTGGCATCATGCTAGGTTTCAGGTAATTGACTTTGAGTCCTGTGGAAATTGAAAATGTTTGAAGAGGTGCTTTCAAGCATAATAATTGAGATGCATCAGCTTTAAGAATCACCAATGTGTCATCAGCATATTGAATAACAGGGAAGTCACTGTTGGGTGGTTCCACAATAGGTGGAGTTAGAAGATTCATATGCATGGCCTTGTTTAGGACAGACTGTAGGAGGTCAGCAGTAAGGACAAAAAGTAATGGTGAAAGTGGGTCTCCTTGTCTAACACCTCTCCTGCAGTAGAACTTTTTACCAGGCACACCATTGAGAAGAATTTCAGAAGTTCTAGATTCAAAGATCATTTCAATCCACCTAATCCATTTTCTCCCAAATCCTCTAGCTTTAAGGATATTTATGATGGCAGAGTGGTCAACTGTATCAAATGCCTTCTCAAAATCAAGTTTGAGAACTAAAATTTCCTCCTTTGACTTGTGGCATTGGAATAATTATTCAAATGCCCAACCAATGCAATCTTGAATAGATCTGTTGTTGAGAAAACCATATTGGTTTTTATGTACCAATTTCAGAATGATAGATTGCAGTCTATTTTCAAGAAGTTTGGTAATTATTTTGAATATACAGTTCAATAGAGAGATTGGTCTGAAATCAGCTGATGTAGATGGGCAAGTGACTTTGGTTATGAGTGTAATGTAAGAAGAGTTGATGCTCTCAAGGGACACTTTCTCATTGAAGAAATCATGAATCAGTAATTTGATATCATATCCAATGATAGACCAGCAACTTTTGATAAATTCATTATTAAAACCATCATGTCCAAGTGACTTGTCATTTGGTAGATCAGTGATAACCTCCTCAATTTCCTTGTCAAGAAATGGTTTTTCAAGTGAATCCTTCATCTCATCAGTCATTCCATTCCCATAGAAGTTTGCAAGGTTATATTGCATCTCAGTTTTGACTGATGTACCCATTCTTGCCCTGAAGTCATTCCAAAAGATGTCAGCCTTGTCATAGTGATTTGTAAATTCCTGTCCAGATTCATTCTTGATCATTGATATATAGTTATGTCTGTAACTGATGGTAGCTTTGGAATGGAAAAACTTAGTGTTTTCATCTCCAAGTTTTACCCATTTAATTTTCCCTCTTTGTTTCCAATAGGTGTTTTGGTTCTGAAGAAGAGAGATAATATGGGATTTCAAGATATCTCTGAGATGCCACTCATTGATGGTTAATGTTCTAGATTCTTCAAGTAGGTCCAGGAGATCAATGGTGTCATTCACCTTAGCAATCTGATCTTTTAAGCAAGGTAACTGTTTTGCCCAAATCTTGATGCCTCTCCTCACATTTTTTAACTTGGCACAAATTCTTTTTGCCATGTCCTGATAATTCATAGGAATATTCCAAGCATTTTGTACAATCATCTTAAAATCAGAATGATGAAGCCAGTAATTTTCAAATCTAAAGATTTGTGCCTTGGGGATGTTAGTTCCAATGGATATGACATAGGGGAGATGATCAGAAGTAGGTTTGGATAGAGGAGTAACCATAGTGTATGGGTATTTGGTTGTCCAAGTACTAGATGTAAAAAACCAGTCCAGTCTTTCCAGGAGTGGATCTTTTTGCATGTTACTCCATGTGAATTTTCTACCCTTTAGTGGCAACTCAATAAGACCCAGGTTGCAGATAGCATCATTGAAGAGCATAGTTTCATTAACATCTCCCCCACTTTTATTTCTATCAGTGAGACTTCTGATAAGGTTAAAATCACCTAACACTAGCCAATCCATACTATCAGGCATAGTGATGTTTGAAAACCAGTCTAAGAAATCCATCTTTCTATCATTTTGACATGGACCATAGATATTAGTGAGAGTCCAGGAATCATTTGATAGTTGAGAGGTGAAGGTAACAGAAGTTGAGAAATAATTTTGGAAAGCCCTGGTACCATTGAATAAAGTACTGTTCCAGATGGTAATAATTCCTCCAGAAGCACCAATTGATGGTAAGAAATCAAAACTGTCAAACTTGTTTGGACAGAATTTTTTTAAATAATTGATATCAAAGTTTTCTCTCTTGGTTTCTTAGAGACAGATAATGTCACATTCAGATTCCATGATCTTGCTTTTTAGTGCTAACCATTTTTTCTCAGAGTTAATTCCCCTGAGGTTCCAGTTCAGAATTTTCTAGTTTCTGTTGTTACTCATTAATAAACCAATTGGGTGAGCATTGGGGTGACACAAATTTTGAAGTCACAAAAATAAGACTAAACATATCATAGGATACTGAATTCATAAACATGTCCAACATCAAATAGGTCTGCAACAACTCATAACAGATATGAAAGGTAACTGTTCCAATCACAAAAGGAAAGGTTTTTGTAAACATTAACCACATTATTTAGGTGCTTTCTTCTTTGACTGCTGTCCACAAGATTCAGCAGCACCTCCCTTCTTCTTGCTTGAAAGGTATGGTTCTGGACTAGTCTTCTTAGGTCCAGGCTTTCCAGGTGGCTTGATGATCAAGTCATTGATCCTGCCCTTCTTCAGCAACCTTTTCTCAAGTTCCCCCTCCTTAACCTTGCAAAATGATTCAGCAAGATTCTTAACAACCTTATTAGTGAGACAAGGTGGTGCAGCATTGCAAGAGAGGCAATTATGATCAGAGCAATTCATATGGCTTTTAAAACCCCCATTAAGTTCCACAATTCTGGGGCTCCTTCTCACCTCAGATTCCACCAGTGGTTCTTTACCCCTCCTCCTCTTTGCAGTAGCATTTGGCACCATCATGCTTGATGGGGAATCATTTAGGCAATGTGGAGGAATCTGTCCAACACATTCATTAGGTATAATGAAGGTGAAAGTAGTTTCTTCAGTAATTGGCTCTTTAATAATCTCCCAAAGGGGAGATGTGAGAAAATGTCTAGTCCAACTGAATTTCTCAGGTGTGATGAGCATTAGAGTGATAAAATTAAACCAACTTACAGGAATGTCACATTGCAGTTTGCCTTTGTCAGGTGATGGATTCATGTGTGGAGCAAAGAATCTGTCCCATAGCTCAAGACCTTGCTTTGAGAAAGAATTCCTAGCAGAAAGTATCTCAGATGAATTGACAAAAGGAATAATGGCCATTCCAACTTGGAGGTGTGCCTCATTTGGAGAGAGGAGGTTAGTGTCCTCCATCATCCAGTCATCTTGCATGTTACCCTCATCAGCTTGGTTGGTGTCCTCCTCCTCATCTTGGTAATTATGCAGAATGTTAAGCAGTCCTTCTCCCATGCCCACATCCTGATCATCATTAGCAATATTTTGCTCCACCTCAGTATCCTCTGCTCCATGGACAGATGCCTTGTCACTGTCAGATGAAACATTTGCAACAGGTATAGATCCAGTAATAGCATTGTCAGCCTCTTGAGGTGGCAAATCCTGGTTGTCAATGGGCATGTCAACACCTTCAGCAAATACAGGTCCTTGGACATCATTCCAGTTGCCCCAGCCAGCATTATTCTGAGGGGCAGGGTCAATCCATTGGTCCCATCCACCAATGTCTCCTTCGGGTTGTGGTGGAGGAGGTGGAGAAGGGGGCCCAAATATGGGTCCCACCACAGGTAGAGGGTGTGGATCAGCACCATCATCAGGTAGTGGGTCCTCATCAGGTGGCCCCCCCCAGGAGATTGTTGTTCAATATTTCCACAGAAAAGTCCATGATTCAGTTTCCACCAGGTCCCCAATGGTGAATCTAACAATTTTAGGAACATCTAAGAGGTCAGTGACTCTGAGCTTTGCAATGATCCTGCCCTTGTGCTCAGGGTCCCTCTCCCAGAGCAGAACTTTACCAATATCAGAGAATACAGCATTCAAGTCATCATGATGCCAGTGATCAAGTGGAGGACCCAGAAGCATAACCCAACATTCATTGTTAAACTGAGTCCTACGCCAGTTAATACCTTCATTATGCCTATCAAAATAAATAGCAACATCTTAGAAGGGAATATGCCCCGCGGCAATTAACCGGTCACGGTCACTGACATTTGCAAATTGAACATATGCAGAACCAAATGGGCAATCTTGAATATCACGAAATTCGACATGTCATTGATAAAGAAATCTTGCAACACATCCCTGATATTACCAAAAGGGACAGGACCAGGAGGAAGGGGATGGATGTGCGTAATGGCATACTGTTCATGAGTCCTTGGTCAGCGAGGAACCACCACCCTCTTGACTTGATTCCTGCTAGCCACCTGCATAATATCGAAGCCATGGGGAAGAAATGGCTGAGGGTCAAGTGGAATATTGGCCATTGCGTCGGTGGTTGTCACCGGCGATGAGCAGAGCAAGGCAGTTGGGGTTTCTCCAGGCGAGGGAGTTGAGGAGACAGGGGTTTCGGCCGAATTAATTTTTTGGGCAAGAACAAAATCCTTAAGACAGTCGTACACCCTGGGCCGCGAAACTTGCGGCGTGACATGGGCCTTGAACCAATGCAGGTAAGATTTGTCGGGCCAGGGACAAGAAGGGAAAGTGGGGAATTTCAAATATGGTAAAAGACCAGGCAAATTAATTGTAGGAGATTTGTTGACTGCAGTTGATTTCTCCTCTTTAATACCTTTTCCATTAATCACAATTTCTGCAAATGATGCACCCGGTACTACACGAGTAATGTCATCTTTATTTTGACCGTTATTGCATGGTACCGGTGACGTCGAAGAACCAATACGATCAAAAACAGAGGATTTTTTTTCTTTTTGTATGAAACAGTTGTCCAATTCTTTGTTATTCCTTCTCTTCGAATTTCCAATTTGGGCCTCCATCACCCCAAAGTTTGATCTTCAATATGAATGATTCATCAGTGAAAGAACCAGAATTATATATTTCAAAATCCACAGCTCTTGATGCCACCGAGAATCTAAAGGTTCTGTCATGGAGGATTTTGACTTGATATTTTGATGCATGACCCCCAAAACAACCTTGAAGAACAATGCCAATAGTATGAATATCAATCTTAAAATTTGCACGACCAAATGAACCAACAAGGAAGAAAGGTCTTCTGCGAAATCCTCCTGAGAAATTAATGTGGTGACCAAATTTTTTGAACATATTATCCTCAAACATCCTCCCTTTAGAGAAATCCACAGAAATGTTGTTGTGTTTGGTTGATGAAGTGGGCACATCGAACATTTGATCACCCACCACCACTCTTTTGATGACAAGATCCAAGATAATACCAGAGGAAACTTTCTCATCTTGAAGAAGGAATCTAGCATCAATAACCACCTTGTCACGATTTAGTAACACAATCCGCTTAGCAAGAGTATACAGGACCAGAAAACCAGGAGCATTGTCCAAAACATCAGAAGGCAAGGTAGAGCTAGTAACGTGCCACATAAGTTTCAAATCATCACTCTTGCACTCATGAACATGAGAATTCCCAAGAAAATCAGAAGTTGGTGGCAAAATATCATTGATCCTAGCAAGATGAGAGGGGAACCTCACCACAGAACCAATCATGAGAACCTCCCCATTTTCCAAACTTCTACCTTCCAGTGGTGAACCATTGGCATTGAGAATGACCAGCCAGCTGTTATCCGAGAGAATAAGAGATCCAACAAGGAACTTACCATCGGTGGAGCTCCTAGAATAGGTGATTTTCCAGCCACCACCAGATGAATCCAGTGAACGAGAGCCCATGGATATGTGTGCGACGGCGCCGGAGTGGCGTCGGCGAGTGCCGGTGGGATGGGCTCAGAGAGGCATACCTCAGAAATCATGCGGGTTCTGAGCAGGGCCTTTCCTGTGGTTGACCACCATTTGTGTTTCTCCCCCTTGATGATACCTAGTCACACTTGATCGAGAGAAAACAACACAGTACTACACGATTAATACCTTTTCCTCTTTAATACCTTTTCCAAATTAATTGATAACTTTAAAGGCATGGCTAAATGCAATCTAAAATCAGGCAAATCTACTTATTTCTGGACTGACCTTTGGCAAGAGGAGTGCTTGATGAACAAATTCCCTCACCTTCTGTCATATGCTAAGTCCACAATCATCAGTGTTCATGATTTCCTTCATGCTGAATTCCTTGAAGATAACTTCCACCTACCTCTCTCTCATCAAGCTTCCTCTGAGTTTTTAGTCCTGGAAGAAAGATGCCAGGAATTCAGGCATGACACTCAGGAGGATAATCCTTTGTTCATAGAACAATCGTATTGTTTACTTTACACGCAGTTCGTAAAGCAATAATCTGTTGCTTGCAACTTAATACTGGAGGGGGTTCGGATGATAACCTGAAGGTGGATTATTCGTCATAGATGCAGTTGGATGGCGGTCTATGTATTATGTTGTATTGCCCAATCAAGTCTCAAAGGAGTCAAGATGATTAGTATATGCATGTATTGCTTTCTCGGTGTTTGTCAATTGCCCCGCTATAATTTGTTTACCCAGCATGTTATCTATCTTAAGGAGAGCCACCTCTAGTGAACTATGGATCCCGCTCCTTGTCTTTTACATACAATCTACAATCCTTTATTGCTTTGTGTTTACTTTCTGCAAACTTTTACTTCTTTCCATTCGATACGTTTAATCCTTTGTTTTCCGCAAAACACGGTGAGATTGACAACCTCATCGCAAGTTGGGGACAAAGTTATGTGGTTGTGTTGTGCAGGTCTCCACGTTTCTACTAGCACCGGTAGTGCGCCCTGCCAAAGCTCAGCTAGTAACACCTCTAGGGTGTTTCCTTGCTCCTACTAGTTCGATTAAACCTTGGTTTCATAACTAAGGGAAAACTTGCTGTTGTGCTCATCGTACCTTCCTCTTGGGGTTCCCAACGAGCTCTACGTCGATCGTCGAGCGCATCAAGACGTTTTCTGGCGCCGTTTTCGGGGAGTCAAGGACATCTTCACAAGGGGAGTCCCTCATAACCAATTTCTTTACTTTGTTGTTTTTGTTTTGCTTAGTTTTCTTTTTGCTTTGTTTGCTTGTTTTGTTCTTTAAAAAACACAAAAAAATTAGTTTTACTTGTTTGCTTTCTTATTGGAAAAACACAAAAAATTAGTTCCTATCTTGAGTGCCACTATGTCTAGCCTTGCTCCAATCACTATGTCACCCGAGGAAATGATTTTCACTTTTAAACAAGGAATTGAGGAAAGTTTTAAGGAAGCTTGGTCTAAAATCTCTGATCTACATGAAAAAATTGAGCCTAAAATGACTCAAAGCTTGTTCCTTAGCAGTTTTTACCTTGGGATTGCTCTTTGCTATAGATATGCCCTAGATGCTATTGTGGGAGGAGATTTCCTCCAATGTAATGAGGATGATGCTATTAATGCTATAAATAAGTTGATCCTCACTTACAACATGCCTAGCCAAACTGATACTTCCTTCGCAAAAATATTTGCTACGTTGGATACTCTTAAGGCTAGCACTACTAGATTAGAAGGGTGCTATAATACGCTTAGGGAGCATCACAATTATGTTCCAATAAATTCCAAACCATCAAAGTGGCTCCCTACAGTAAAGATTGAGATAAACACTGAAACTTTTCAAGCCCGTTGTGATATCATGTCTGAATTTTGCCTTATGCCCAAGGATATTTATGATTCTTTGAATCTTTGGGGGCTTACGGAAGGAGGAAAAGAAATATCTCTTGCTAATAATACTACCATATTACCTCTTGGAATAGCTGAAGGAGTGTTTACAAAGATCCTTGGGAAAATGATTTCTATTGATTATCTTGTTATTGAATGTGCAGGAAAAGGACAAATTACACTTGGAAGGTCCCTATTAGAACTCCTTGGAGTAATAATAGATGTGGGAAAGGGGAACATGCACCTTTATTCTCCACCAAACAATCACATTTTCCCAAAGAATAAGAATAAAAATAAGAGAGGTAAGGGCAAAAAAGTTGGTTTTAATGCTTCTTCATTTGAGAACACTTGATTCTTTCTTTGCTTCTTATGCCTAACTTAAAGGCGTTAAAGAAAAGTACTTGTTGGGAGATAATCCAAGAGTTTTAGATGAGTCTTGGAAGTTATTACCTCAGTAATAACCTCTCCTTATCCTTTTTATTTGCTTTTTGTGCCAAGAGTAACCTCTAATGAGAGTGAAGTAATGATTGGGAAAGTTGCTGTCCCAAAACAGATTTCTGTGCTTCACCGTAAAAATTCCCAAGAGAGCTCTGTATGTCGGAATAATCTGTAATTTTTTGTGCTTCTGCACCACGTTATTATCTAACTTTAGTTAGTTCAACACTTTTTGATTTGAGCAACATAAGGTCTTCGAAAAAATTAGTCTTTACCTGCTGGTCTGTTTTGACAGATTTCTGCCATTTTCTGCATTTGCTTCTTGTGGGTTCCTTTTTGAGTTCTTTTGGGGAATTGATCTTTTTGAGGGAAGTGCTACAGTAGCTAGTGTTCTAATGGAAGTTTATTTGGTGTTATAACTGAACCTTAAGACTTATTTATCTTGAGTGCACTAATGTTGCTAATAAAGATTGTGTGAAGTTTTGTATGAAGGAAAATTTTTAGGTGTATGGAAGGAATGAGTAATGAGATGAAGGATGGACTAAAGCTCAAGCTTGAGGATGCCACACGTGTCACCCCAAGAAATATCCAAGAAGTACAAGCTTCAAAGCTTGGGTATGCCCAAGGCATCCCCTTCTTCATCAATAAAAATCTCAGGTTTCTTCCAAACGCTTCATTTTTATTCCTTCATGCACAGTTGTGTTTTTCTTGGAGCGTCTTCTTTTTTGTTTTCATTTTGGTTTTTATTTTGCTTGGTTTGCTTAGTTTTCTGAATAATTTGGTTGGACCCCCTCTTTCATACTTTGGTTTGCAATTAGTTTGGTTTGGTTTGGAAAAGAGTAGGAAAGTTCATGCTTTTGTGGTAAAAAGAGCTTGTTTTTTACTATGGTTATGCTTTGTCATGCCATGCTTGATATTTTTTTGGCTTTATGCTTAGTATTCTTTGCTGTAGCATGACTTGTTATAAACAATTGAGATTGCTTAATGTGCCTTGGATGAATCATGCGTTGTTTTAGCATATTAAAGCATAGTATAATGGTATTCTCCTTTCATGCTTTATTTGGGTTGACTTGGCACATGCTCACACCATGTTATGACTGTCACAAGTCACCATAGCCTTTATGATCCTTTAATTTTCAACTTGTAGTATCACTTTATGCTTTGATCAATGATGTTTTGTCGCTCTGCATGATTATGGCCATTATTGCTCTCTTAGTTTGTCGCTCCCAGTCTTTTGCTAGCCTCCACAACAAGGTATGAGTTCCACTCATGCATCCAACTCCCTGAACCAAGTCATTCCAAAGAGTCCACCAGACCTACCTACTAGCTTATGCTATTCCAAGTATATTCATGCTTTTGTTTACCTTCCACTTGTTATGAGAAAACTAGTGATTAAAGCTCTCACGAACTTGATGGCACACTTTACTTTATTGCCTCTAATAAACTTGAACCATTGGGTCCTTCTTTGTTGCGTATATGCTTGCGCTTTATAAGTTGAAATTAGCAGAACCATGTTTCATGGGGAACGCTTTCAACATTGCACTTGTACTTTGTACCGCGTTGATATCATGTTCTTTTGCTTACGGATCCCGATGGTGTGAGATCGTGGAGTTTGTATGTGTGTTAGAGAAACGCCTGGGCCACTAGCCTAAGCCATGCCTAATCATGGTGGAAACTTGCAGCGTCACCATAATGAGCACTCTATGAAGCATCCTCAATAAACACCTATGCAAATAGCAAATAAAAAGATCGCCGAGATGCTCATTGTCTGCTTGCCTTGTCATTTTAATTATGGGAAAGCTCCTGTATCATGTGCAAGGGGTACCCCGTTGGCGGTTCTTAATGATACACATATACTTACAATGACAAGAGCTTACTCGTGACTGAAGTTGAGTAGCATGAGGATCGGTCTTCGTAAGTTAGGGGCATGAGATTTCGGTTTATAACTTGTCAAGCATATCCTCTTAGTTGTGTCACTTTAACCTTAATCACCTTCAAGATGCTTATGATAGGGGCAATGAGAGCTAAAAGCTATAAGTACCATAATTTTTGTAAGATCTTTATGAGACTTGAATCCCTACTTCCTTTTACAAAGGCCTTTCTTCCACCTTTATATTGAGTCTCCACCTTCTATCTTTATGCACTACTTTGAGAGCATAGTGACCATTCTTAGTTCTATGTGCATTCTACCAAGACTAGTTGATTGATGCATAACTTATTATTGCTTGTTTGAAACTATTGTATCTAGTCACTCTTATGAACTTTGAAGGTGTCATATGCATTTATATTTGATACTCTATTGAGGGACAAGCTGAATACTATTATGCTATTTTTTATTTATGTGAAACAAACAAACGTCTTGCAAAGCATTGTTATTCATGAATCTTTAGTTTGTGCCTTTTCATATTGAATCATAGTTTCTTTGCTTATTGCTAGAACTTTGTCTTTCATGTTATGATTGAAGTACTATGATCCCAGCTTTGAATGTTTTGCAAATACTTTGATCAAGTCTTTGATGGAGCATGTCACCTCAAAAATTATTTCTTTTTATCACTTACCTACTCGAGGACGAGCAGGAGTTAAGCTTGGCGATGTTGATACATTGCAAATGTATCTATAATTTTTGATGTTCCATGCTTGGTTTTATCCACTTTCTTGTGTTTTGTTCCAACTTTGGAGTACTTTTCATATGATTTCTTAGACTAACCTATTAACAAGAGCCACAGTGCCAGCTGCCTGTTTTCTGCTGTTTTTGGTTCCAGGAAAGTCATAAAATGAATATTCTCGGAATTGGACGGGACAAAAGCCAAAGTGCCTATTTTTCCGGAAGGGATCAAGTGCCAGAATAAGAGACGGAGAAGGGCCAGGGGCCGGCCACACCACCTGGCCGCGCGGCCAGGCTGGGCTCGCGCCAGGGGGTGGTGTGGTGACTCCCGGCACCCCCTCGGCCTCTCCTTCCGCCTATAAGTTGCCCTCGGGACGAAAACCCTAAGTACCCGATCAAAAATCCACGAAAGAGTCTGTAGCCGCCGTCATCTCCATCCCTAGATCGGGAGGGATCTGAAGCTCTTCCCGGCACCCTGCCGGAGAGGGGAATTCACCCTGGAGGCCTTCTTCATCACCATGCAAGCCTCCGGTGTCATGCGTGAGTAGTTCATCCTTGGACTACGGATCCATGTAGTAGCTAGATGGCTGGTTTCTCCTCCTTTGTGCTTTCATGTTTAGATCTTGTGAGCTCCGTTCATGATCAAGATCATCTATTTGTAATCCATACATGTTGTGTTTGCGGGGATCCGATGGATATTGAGATGCTATTTCAGATTGATTATTGATTCTATCATGTCTTTGTTATTTGAGATCTTGCATGCTTTCCATTGTTAGTAGCTATCTTGGCCAAGTAGATGCTAGCAACTCCAAGAGTTAGTATTTATGCTCGATAGTGGGTTCATGCCTCTGGTAATCTGGGGAGGTGACAGAAATCTCTATGGTACTAGATGTGCTGTTGCTACTAGGGAGAAAACAACAATCCTTTATTCATAGAACAATCGTATTGTTTACTTTACACGCAGTTCGTAAAGCAATAATCTGTTGCTTGCAACTTAATACTGGAGGGGGTTCGGATGATAACCTGAAGGTGGATTATTAGTTATAGATGCAGTTGGATGGCGGTCTATGTATTATTTTGTATTGCCCAATAAAGTCTCAAAGGAGTCAAGATGATTAGTATATGCATGTATTGCTTTCTCGGTGTTTGTCAATTGTCCCGCTGTAATTTGTTTACCCAGCATGTTATCTATCTTAAGGAGAGCCACCTCTAGTGAACTATGGATCCCGGTCCTTGTCTTTTACATACAATCTACAATCCTTTACTGCTTTGTGTTTACTTTATGCAAACTTTTACTTCTTTCCATTCGATACGTTTAATCCTTTGTTTTCCGCAAAACACGGTGAGATTGACAACCTCATCGCAAGTTGGGGACAAAGTTCTGTGGTTGTGTTGTGCAGGTCTCCACGTTTCTACTAGCACCAGTAGTGCGCCCTACCAAAGCTCAGCTAGTAACACCTTTGGGGTGTTTCCTTGCTCCTACTGGTTCGATTAAACCTTGGTTTCATAACTGAGGGAAAACTTGTTGTTGTGCTCATCATACCTTCCTCTTGGGGTTCCCAACGAGCTCTACGTCGATCGTCGAGCGCATCACCTCTATTCATACTAGTTCGTTGGTCATGAGGATGATCTGGGTTTCAAGATCATGGGCATTTATGCCAATTGACAACGAGGTTATATCATTGGAGAATGATGTGATGGACATTCCTAGAAGGATTGCAACACGATCAAGTCATATAGTTCATTGTTGCAACAGCTATACCTAGACTCCTTTTCCTTAGACCATGAGCTCATATTACTCACTGTTTCCCGAGGCTGGTTAGACTGCATCAATCGTCATCTGGTAATACGATGGCCATAAAGGTGTACGTTGGGTATTCCAAAGGAACAGTAGATGACATGTGATTGCAAGACCGGGATTTGTTCACCCACGTGACGGGTAAAGATACATATAGCCGGCTTGGTGAGATTACATCCATAAATGTTGCAACATGTGACTCGATCAGGAGGATGTAATATCAGAGTAACAAGAAAACAGAACTTGTTGTTAACGAGATTGAACAAGGTATGTGATACCAATGATCGGATCTCGGACAAGTCATATTAAGAAACAAAAGGAATTGGATGCTACATTTACCGGTTCAAACGACATTGTCATCAGAAACGCATAGGGGTCACATGGATATCCCTGGTGCCTCTGTTGATCACTGATATAGATCATGTCTAGAGCATTCCCGAGCCGTGAGAGGATACACTTAAGGGTACGATGAGAGCGATCATTCGTAAGACGGAATCACAGTAGAGAAAGAGAAATCCAGAATCGTTCGGAGAAAGAATAAAGGACCAAAATCATTCCGGGAATTCCGAAGTTGTTTGGAGGATATAGAAAGGGGAACCGAAAGGTGTTTCAGGTTGAATCAGGTTTTGCAATATGTATTTACATATTATTAGTGTAATTAATATTAAAATCTAATTTGAAGGGTTATTCTACTAATGGGCCAAACTTCCTAGTGAATAAGGGCCCATGAGGGAAAACCGAAAGAGGGAAGGGCCAAGGGCCAAGAGGGCCAAGGCCCAGCCACCACAAGGGGGGCCACCCGGCCAGCCTAGGGTTGTGCGCGGGGTGGGGCCCACCCCTGGCCGGCTGGCCCATGAAGCCCTAAGGGCCCATGCGCCTCCCCCTCCTCTCTTCCCCTTGTTTAGTCCCACATGGCTTAGCCTTTGAGAAAGGCACACCCCCTTAGCCTATATAAAGGGGTACCCATGGGTGGAATGAGACACACCAATATTTGGAGAAGTCCTTTGGTTGACTTCCTCCTTCCCTCTCTCTCTAGCCCTTGTGACCATGGTCCCAAGTTTGGGCTGTGCGAACAAGGCATACCTATAGTAGACCGTTGCGATGCAGGGTTTCCTAGCCGGATATCAACTTCCGCACTCCTGGCGGGATCGGGGAGCCGGAGGTCTCATCATGCACCGGATGTGTACGAAGATAGGAGGCGCAACACTTGGGGCGCTTGAATGTCGTGAGCCGGAGCTGCTGCACGATGAAGAAGGAGCAAGGGTGACCTGCGAGGAGCTTCGCGACCTTGAGGTCAGCTACGAGTACGACTACATCAGCCACGTTCCCCTCGAAACGTTAACCGCGTACGGTCTACAAGGGTATGTATTCTCTATGCTCGTCCATTACCGCATTACTACATAGATAGATCCTAGGCAGTGTTTGGGGTTCCATCGCAGGAAAATTTTGTTTTCTGCTACGGATCCCCTTCAGTAGGCACGGGCGTTGTCCAACTCCTTCTGCCTATCATACAACATGAAGTCAATATTTTCCACCTGGTGCTTCAGCTCCGGGTGTCCTGGCATTGTTGGGTCCGCAGCATAGAAAACAAAAAATTTCCTACGGTGTGAACTACACGCCAAGATCTATCTACTAGGTACAAAGCAACGGGTGGACATACATCCCACGAGAACTTACCCTCATAGACAACGAGTTTTTTTAACGAGTAGGAACTCGTGGTTGATGTAGTCGTACGCTTGCCGATCTCAAGATCGTGTGGAAGTCCAAGCGCCGCAAATCAGCAGCGCATCCGTCCTCGCACACACGTTCAAGCCACCGACAACCTCCACCTCCTCGCTCTAGCGATCCAGCGAAAGCAGCAACTCCTTCTAGACAAAATTCCACCGGGAACATGTATCTCGCTAATCCGAGACCATGGGGGAATAATTCTAGAGGGGGAGAGAGATCCTTCACAAGGAGGTGTGAGGATGAAGGAGGGAATGGGTGGCCTTTTATAGGAGGAGGGGGGTGCCCCCTCTCTCCATGGCCGGCGCATGGGGGGTGACCCCTCACCTCCCCCATTCATGTGGTGGTAACCCCTCCACATTAAAATGCCTCTTCACATTCCCTTTTAAAGTCTCCACTTTAAATGCATTAAATTTCTCCAAATTTAATGCTCTCTCATTTAATAAAACTCTTTTTATTAAATTTATTCAGAATTTTGTTAATTAATTTAATTAACAAACATTCACATATACCCCTTGCAATATTTCAATATCACATGCAGAACCACCTTCTGCAATTTCACCCGAAACAATTTCCGGTTTCTATTGAAACAATTCCTGCGCTTTGCAATTCTTTCGTCTAAAACATATGTGCTCCAAAATGGTGTCCGGTAACTCTTAAGTGTGCCAACCTACGGTTCGCAAATAATGCAGACATGATCGAGACCCTTCTCCGATCAATAATCAGCAGCGGGACCTGGAGATCCGTACTGACTCCTACACATTCAACGATGACTTCTATGATCGTGAGAACCTTTAAAGCTTGTAACTAAATCCCTTTGTCTCTTGATATATTACATGTCCGAGATTCGATCATCGGTATCTCCATACCTAGTTTGATCTCGTTACCGACATGCACTCTTTTCTTGTTCCCGTGATATAACATTCTAGTGATCACATCACTTGCTTGCAAGCTATCCTAATGTGATATCACCGAGAGGGCCTAGAGTATATATATCCGTCATCTGGATTGACAAATTCCACTCTTGATCCATGAGCCTCAACATAACACCTTCGTAGTACTAAACCCATCTTTATAGTCGCCCTGTTACGGTGTGACGTTTGATGTTATCAAGATACTCTTCCGGTGTCAGCAATTAACATCATCTCATGGTCTAAGGATAAAGATTACTTCGTATGATGTTATAGCAATATAAACATAATGACTTGATCGTAATGCTATACTTCGGATGAATGTTCATCACATCATTCCACCAATGGTGTGACCTTGTTATTAACAACATCCAATGTCCATGATCAGGAAACCTTGATCATCTTGTTAATCAACAAGCTAGTCTATAAGAGAGGCATGACTAGGAACCCTTTTTGTTTATTAAACACACATGTATTGATGTTTCCGAATCAATAAAATTCTAGCATGTAAAATAAACATTTATCATGTATAAGGAATATATAATAACAACTTTATTATTGCCTCTCAGGGCATATTTCCTTCAGGCATCTCCAAGGGCATTCCCATAGAATCACGCCTTGCGTAGTGAGCAAAGCGAGTTCCCTGGATCTGGTTGATGTTTTGCCCACACAGATGGGCAAGAGCTTCATGCATAGCCCTAGCTAATCCATCTAGCCAGTTGTTCTCATGCAAGGTGAATTGGATCTTCTCCGAAGTGGGTGCTTCCATCTTTCCTCTGAGATCTGCAACTATCAGCCATTATAGATCTCCTCCTATGTGATCGTTGAGTTGTGCCTCGAAGAATTCTGGGTGCGGGTGCTCAAGATACTCTGACAGTGCATCTATAAGAACATGACTTTAGGGTGATCGTTGAGTTGTGCCTCTGTTTCCCAGCTGGTAGAACTTGCAATGCTGGACCTCCATCTATAAGAATTTAGGGTGAGTAAGTTAGTGAGGTGATCAAGTGTGTTAAATTTTATGTAGGAATGCAAGAATTTTTTAGGAACATGACTTTTTTTGATAGAATCAAGGATAAGTGTGGGAATAGGTTTTCATAAATACTCACTTCTTTTGTTTTGAAACTAAGTTTTTGTTCAGACGTCCATTCTAACTAGGGTCTCCTATGGTCAGGATGGCTCTGATACCAACTTGTCAACAGCCGGATTTTTAATCCCAGATGCATGTTATGCCATACATCGCAATCCCAGGATTACCATTTTTGTGAGACATAACAGATTGGTATCATAGTACTTCATCCATTACAAACCATAATAAAGGTCTTACAAATAAAGGATCTCATGATCTAGTCTTAATACAAATCAAGCAGCGGAAAATAAACGTACTAGGGGTTCCATCTTTAGGGTCACAGACAATGGTGACGATGGGAGATGATCCTACTTGTCATAGACCTCCTGCTGTCCATCATCCTAGTAGTCCTCCTCATAGTCTGGCCACGGGAATAGCCAGAGACAAAGCCATGAGTACTCTTTAAGTACTCACAAACTATCACTGACAAGTAAGGTAGTTCTAGTGGGAATCTTAAGCTCTAGGTTTATTTGCAAAAAGCCAGGTTTATTTCATACTGAGTTTAGAAGTAAAGAAATTCTAAATCACCTAAGTGGGAACCTAATTTTCATGTTCACCACCCTGTTATGGTCAAGTCAAAGTCATAGTTCAATTCACAAGTCATTTTGAAAACATCTGACGACGGAACAGTATGGCCACTCCAACTGTCCATAACCTTGGACGCGGCTATTCGAATAGTTTGACACTCTGCAGAGGTGGTACACTTTCACCACAAAATTCGATACATCCATCAAGGATAACCCTGAATCATCATACTTAGTATGCGGATAATCAATCATAACCTTTCAATTACACACTCTAGTATAGGCACCTCCCCTATGAGCTTGGCCTCCCAGCCATGGCCATTTGCCATCCTGGGCACTGCATAGGTGGACATTCACACTCACGAGGTAGCCTCAGCTCAACCTCTTTCACGAGGGAACCCATACTAAGGCATATAAACTTCTAGTTAAGCCCTACCTAATTCATGTATTGTGGTTGTACGGTAAAATTGGAATGGTATCGCATCTGAACCCAACCATCAGTTTTTATAAAGGGCTAAGGCTCATGCCTCAACATTTCATCATCAAACCATTGTGTCTCTCAACACATGTCAAAACATCTCAATAGAATGAATCATCATTCCAAGGTTTTCATAATCATTTTCACCAAGTATTCCCATCTAAAGTGATCAACATTTATGCTTAGCACTAGCCACTAAAGTTGAGGGTATTTCACTAATGAGGGGTGTTAATCAAGTGTAACTATCCAACTCTAGTATTATGCCTTTTGATGACATCTAAGTATAACTAGTTAGGCCTAGTTTTATACTCTTTATGGTATCTATACTATTGTTCCAATACTCACAAAGCACTAACTAAAAGTAACGAACTTTGGTAAAAGTAAAAGAATAAAGCTTGCAAGTAAAACTTGGGATTGGTATAATCAAAGTTGGATAACCAAGCATGCCTAAGGCATCTTGCATAGGTTATCTTGCAAGGATTGCTTGCATAGTCCTTGCTTGCATAGTTAAGAAACTTGCAAGTGTTAGCTTGCCTTGAGTAGTGAAGTGATTGAAGTTCTCCTCTTCTTATTCTTGGTAGTACTCCTCCTCCTCGTATCTCGGGTCGGTACTATCGTCTATAAATGAATATGGGGTACACAATCACCAAACAATACTTAACTATTTCTATTTAGCAAACTAAGGTTCACACTAGATAATCTAGCATCATCACAATCATCACATGAAAGAAAGACTTAGTCTTATTTATCTTATTTTAGAAAAGTAATTTCTGATCATTGAAAATACTTAAGATTTAATATTCTCCAATTAAAATATGGGATCATTTTGGCACATGTCATCACCACATATTCTAGTACTTGGTAATGTGATTTAAAGTGTTGGTCATATTTTATAAAGTTTAAGATTACTATTTAATAGAATTAAAGTGACTAGAAATGCCTATATAGCATTCTTTTGGTACTAGTCCAATGTCACTGCATGTAAACCTAAATATTTTTACATATTCAGATAGATCTTATCAAATGTGATTTTTGAGAGTTGGAATCAACTCAAAACCATTTATGGTTGATTTTTGAAAAATGTTTGAATATGGAAAAGTCTCTGTCTTGTTATTTTTTGTATAGGTGATCTCTAATTCCAAATGACTTGAATCCAACGGGCTTGGATAGATAATTTGAATATCTTTCTACCAAAATTGGAATCATACAATTTGGTTCAGTGAATCTGTTTGAATTGATTTTTGAATCTAATGACAGAATCTAGTTTTAACTAAATTGGAAAAATCTTATTTGAATGGGTGGGCTCTACACATGAAAGTAAACGGGCCAGCCCAATCTGCACAGCGCAGCGCAGAGGGCTACTGACAGAGGGGTCCCACTAGTCAGTGACTCTATCTAACCGAAATGGTATCTTTTAATCTAGGCCATGCGATTAGAACATGATCTAACGGCTGAGGTTCATCTCCTACGTCGAACAGCTCCGGCGCAGACTGAACCCTAACGTAGCGATGGGGGTCGTGTGAGGCTCACCAGGGCTCGAGCTAGGGTCGGTGATGGGGGCGAACAACGTTGTCGATGACGGCGGTTCGAATGGTGGTCGCGGCGGCTCCTGGGGCGGCTCCAATCAACAGCGCCCTTCCTTCACTTTAGCGATGGGCTCCGATGAAATTCCGGCGGTGCGGTGCTCGCCTTGCTCCGAGGAGAAGTGTGGGAGGTTCTGTGAGGAGTGGGGAGTGGGATGGTGTCGTGAATTGAGGCGGGGGTGGCCTCTATTTATACACCGGCAAGAGGGACATTGCGGCATGGGCTGGCTCCTCCGGCGACAGTGGTACATTGAGTTATTGGCATGGCTGAGGGTAGGGGGTGACGTGGTGTTTCCTGGTGGTCGTCACGGGCTTAATGGCGCGGCACGGGGCGGTCGAGGATGGTCGGGCGTGGGCGGTACAGGTCGCACGGCGGTGCTCTATGTGGAACTGGCGGTGTTCGAGATGGCGCGCAGGGGCTACGGGTCGCGCGATGGCGGTGTTCGAGATGGGAGCTTTCTAGGGTCATGGCGAGTGTGTGCACGCACGGAGAGGGCACGGCACGGTGTGTGCGTGCTGGTCGACTGCGGCGCTTTGGCGTGCTCTCGGCATGGCGCAGAGAAAAATGGGCGGGGCGATGCTGGGTGGTCCATGGCTCGCCTGCGGTCGAGGGTTGGACAAGGGGTGGCGATGGACAGTCGCCTGTCTCCTGGTCGTCGTGGGAGACGGTGGCACGGTATGTGGCGAGCTATCCATGGTCGGCCGGCGTGGCAAGCTTCAGGCGGCGCTGCACTGGCGCAACGGCAAAGGGGGGAGGGTGTCCACTGTGTTGCTAGGTGTTGGGGGAGACAGGAGAGTGAAATAGGGGCAAATGGTCGAGTGATCACTGCTCCAAACAGTGGAGTTAGGCAGGGTTTGATCTGTGTCTGCCAGGTGTTCGACTAAATGTCCGCATGAACTTAAGTTTGAAATTTTTGAATTAAATTTGGTGAGTGTTTTGAGATTATGCTTGAGTGTCTATGGTTGCTTGGAAAAGTCAAGGTGAATTGATTTGAGGGGTTTTTGCAAAATGGTGATCTTAGTACATACACTTGATTCAATTTTGAATTGTCCTTTAAATAGATTTGAAAATAGTTTTTGTGAGTTTGTAAAGTGGGCTTGGGTTCACTTTGACTTGGTCTAGCAAGGGGTGAAAAGAAATAGAAATGTTTTTGTTAGAAAATTCTTTACTAGGAACTCACAACGTGGCCTAGTGGTTAATTTTGGTCAAAATGACCATTTGATCATATGCTTTATATTTGATTTCTTTTTCTTTGGATTTTGTTTGTAATTGGCCTAGATGATGTAGTATTCATCTTTAAACCATTTCTTATCATTTGTAGCAAACACACATGGTAATTTCACTCAATAGACACTAATGCAAATCACACATGCATTCATATTCAATTTAGTAATAAAAGTTTTTGTTAACCCTAAACTTGGGTGATTAGAACTTGATAATCTTGATTAATATTTTTGGGGTGTTACATAGTATTTCTTGCAAATATCTAGATCCTAGTTTTGATTATTTGATAATCCTTGTTCTTGTGGCATCTTATGGTCATCACAGGAGCCTCCAATTTGGTTGTGGATGTGTTCCTCGCTAGAGTTGTAAAGGCACTGGTTCCCGCCTCAAAGGGTACCGATAGTGGAAAGGTGGATCAGGCCTTTGGTGGCGAGATCCATTGGAGAATAGGGTGAGGCCTATTGTGGCGTGGTGGTCTTAGAACCGCCCACCCCTCCAACGCAGACATATTTCCCTTAATAAGGAAGGAACTGCGGTCAAAAAAATCCCCGTGTCTCCGCGTGCTCCATTATGGTTTCCTCGCTCCTTTTTACATGCATAGTAATTAGGTTGGCATATAGGGAAATTCTCGTAGGTGCCCATACAATCCATTTTAGCAGGCGAGCATTCTCCCACTTCTACCTATTTTGCATTTATAGTCTTTACTCCCTTCTTTAGTCTATTGGTATCCTTATTCTTGACACTTTAGTCCCGTTCTAGTTTTACTTCCTTGTAGCTTATATTTTCTTGGTTATCCTACTACCTTGTTTGAGTAGCTAGGTTGGTCTTACGAGTCATAGTGCATGCTTATGTCCGCTGCCCACTCTCGTATAGGTGGATCTTCGTAATTTGTTTTTGATGCTACTAGTTAGTTAAATTGATGGTGGTTGTGGGTTGCACCTAATGATAAGGCATCGGCAGGGAACGCCTTTGGGAACTTCTTGTGTCTCCCTAAGACCTGTTCTGCGGTGACCCAGCATACTACTTCATGATGTAGTACACTATAGTCACTGACATAATAGTCATGGAACACCATTCCACAAATATTACATCCCTCAAAGTGGTACAACAGAAACAAAGCGGGTCCACAAACATACATTATTATTACAACTAGAAATTACATCATGACTTTGAGATCCTCCTAGGTCCATAGAGGAATCCCGATGACTCAAAGCTAAACTATAATAACTTGAGAACAAGATAAAGAAACAAACTAAATCTTACTATAATACGAGATTACTAGCTAGAGGATGGAGATTTATACTACTAGACTTATTTAACTATATCTAAAGTAAATACGCTTCAGATTCTTCGGCCTCCATTCCATAGATGTTTTCATAGTTGTTTCCTTCGACGCTTTCGGATAACTCTGACTCCTCATAACGAAATTCTATTTGGTCTTCAGCTGAATGTTGGGTTTCATTTTCTTGGTCGTCAATGTCTTTAGAATCTAGCAAGGGTTAATAAGGTACTAAAAAGAGTGTTTGATACACTAACTACAGCCACAGACCATAGGTCGTAGGCTATGCAAGTTTTTGCAAACATTTTTTCAAAGGTTGCTTTTATTCTGAAAAGCTATGTCCGTCAGCCTTCACAAGTTTACTAGAACTCCATGGAGTTCCTTTCCTGCCGCGTTCATAGCTCCTTCCTGGAACAGGGAGTAACATGCCACAATTTTATACACTCTGCAGAGGCGTGTTACTACTTTACCATAAGAGACCTTAGACTTATTGCACATCCAAGTCGTGAGCTTGTCCATACTTCCTTGGTATCGGTTCCAGTCTAAGATCCAAGCCATTCGATGTCCTTCTCCATGACCCTGCATGCCAATTGGATTGCACGCTAGACCTAGGATAAAACTTGTTTCCAATTATAGCCTGAAACGCACAACCCTCATAGATACCAGATGCCATGGGACGTTGAGGGATCCCACCCATATGTTGCCAACCCTCACTGAGGAGTTACAGCCACGTCCCGATCATCCGTTGACATGCGAAAGGAAGAAGATCCAGATGACTTTCTCGTCCCATTACAAGTCTTATGGTTAACGTGTATTATACGGCGCAAGAATCACTGGCGACAAACATTGTTAAGTCCTAGGTATTATGTTCCTTTACCACTATAACTTCCATAGTAGGTTATTACCACTTGGTAAATAACCCATAATCATATCATTATGAACATAGCATTTTCTGACCTTTTTGAAATATAGGTGATCACAACTAGGGATGGCAATGGGTACCGATACCCGCTAACCCGACAGGGCCCCGCTATAAATGGGGAGGGCCTAGTAAAAAACAATACCCACGGGTCTGGTTATTGGTAAAATCTCGGACCCATCGGGTCTGGCGAGGGCGGGTATGGAGGTGCCAAACCCATACCCGCATACCCGCTATGACATGGGGACCCCACTTGTAAGTGTGCATAGATAAAACCCTAACCCCCACAAGCCATAGCCCCACTCGACCACCCCCCCCCACTTCTCCTCCCGAAACCCCCGGCCCCGAGGACCACGCATTGCCACTAGCCTCATGTTGTCCTACTCCCGCATCGCGCCCCTCCCGTAGCCCTGCATCGTTCTCCCCATCCCGCATCTCACCTCACGCCCTTCATCGCTGCATCGCGCTCGTGTCTATCTATGCGTGTGCACCTATTGTTATTGCCATACTCGTGTTGGAGATTTGAACTATTTGTTGTAAAACTTGTAATATGTTCCTACTATTTGCTACTACTACTACTCATGTTGGAGTTTGAACGGATGGACTACTTGTTGTTGTCGTGAACTCGTTAAAAATGTTGTTATTGTTGTCAATTTCCTGTATACTTGCTGAAAATTATTTGTTGTTATTGCTGTATACTTGTTGTTATTGTTGTCAATTTTTAGCATATAAGCTATCATTTTTTCGCGGGTCTCGGGTACCCGTCAGGTCCTGTATACCCGTCGGGTGTCCGGTCTGGGCGGTATTTGTATCGATCAGTGTAAATGGGGCGGGTGGCGGGGGCGAGGAAATGGGGCGGGTGCGGGTATGGGGGGGCTGGACTTGGACCCGAACCCGGCAGGTGCCATCCCTAATCACAACATTTGGTTTACAAATACTTGATAGAAAATAACCAAAGGACATGAGCAAGTGTGAACTTGCCTTGATATAGCATAGTATTATAGTCAAATGTCTTGACCTGACCCTGGACCTCAGGTCCTACAAAATACCATCATTGCCCGGTAAGGACAATGTTTAAAGAAGTAGTATGATGTTATGCGTAAGTAATGAGATGCATGTTGTAAAATCCCCAAGTAACCCCTAACATTACAAGTGAGTTGTATTTAGGAGATTTGTTTAAGATTTGATTTATCTTCAAATTTACTTCTCAAAAGAATACAGTTGCAACGACTTTAAGTTTAACATATAAGACATAAATGGTGAAGTATAATTGTAATATAATATTAAAGTTGAGTGGTATCTTATAATTATTACAAAGCTCATGTTTTATGTTGTTATATCTCAAAGTAAATAGCATAGTGTTTATTTTGAAGTGATAAAAAGAATATTATTTGAAGAAAATATTTATTTAAGTTAAGTTAATCAACTCTAATGATTATTAGGGTTTAAAGCTATGGCTTTAGATAAGGTTCAAATCTACTTGAGTTATTATATTCTTAGTTTATTATACATTATACCAAAGTTAACTATAAAAGTATAATAATGGGTTTAAGACATATTGTTTAAGACATCATCAAGTTTTAAGGTTTTTCTAAACATAGTCAAAGATAAAATATTATAAATATGAAGCTTAACCCTAAGGTCTTAAATCTCGTATGTTTAACATTTATAGATCATAGTATAAGATTTGTCTATGGGAAATATGTGAATTTACTATATAGTTTATTCAGTTACTATTAAGTTTAAGAGTTACACAAAATATGGATATATATAAATTGAGATCACTCAATTCTAATATAAGTTAATGATTTGCAAAATGATCTTGTAAATCTTTGACTTATAGTTAGCTAATTATATAGTTAACAATTTACTTTTAAATTTTATTAGAAGTTATATTTATGGATTTAGGTGTAATATTTATACTTAACCCTTATTTGGTATTCTACCTAATTTATTAAGTAATAAAAAAATTTGATAAAAGATTAATCTTTTCCTAAGTAATAAATTTTAAATAACTTAAATGAATTTATAAGGAATTTATTTTGGGTTTATAAAAATAAATACATTTTAAGAAGGAAATTTTTATAAAGCTAAACAAAATATTATTTTCTATAAATCCTAAGACAACTTGTAATTCCATAATTAATATTATTATAAGATAATATATTTCTTTTAGTACTCAAAAGTGATTTTTAACCATTTTTAGGATTTTTCTTTGATTTACTAAATTTCATTATAGATTTAATGGTGTTAATATTTATTTGCATTTTATTTAACTCAAATCTGCATTATTATATATTTCCTAGTTTGATATTATTTTTGTGAGCACTATGATATATTATAAGTATTTTTATGACTTTTCTACACTTCTCTACGGCTAAAAAATATCAAAGGTATTTTGGTAATTTTATTTTATTTATCATTTTATTTTTATTTTCTATTTAGAATGGGCCTACCAGTTAGTGTGGCCCATTATTGGGCTAGATTAACCTGCTCGGTGGACCAAGCCGGTCAAAATGACTCGCTCGATCCCCTCTTCTTCCCTGCACAACTTACCTTGCTCCCGCACTTGTGATGGCCCAACGCCATTATCGCTCAATTCTGGCGAGCACAACCCGTTGTTCCTACCCCCGGTGGTCGTAGTTGTCGCACCCCATCGAGATCTACCTATCCGTCCAAGCTAATGTGGAAACATTGCTCATTTCTGGTCGCCCCTTCCTCTGATGGTTCTAGGGTTTCGGCTCTTCTCCACCCCCGCCTTCTGCCACCTATGGGATGGCATATTCTAGATGAAATTGGAGTTTTGTATCAAATACTCATATCGTTCCTTTTTGCAACCTCGGTGATTCCTACGGTGATGTTGGTGCTCGGATGCTAGCGTCATGTTGGTGGGGTGGCTCAGTGGTATGGTGGTCGTCTGCTGCCTCTGCCATATTCGTTGATGGACAGCTGCTAGTGAGGATTGGCTCGGGTTGTGCGCCCTGGTGCTCCTCGTGCCGCCTTGTCATGGCTTTCGTTGTCTCTGCTAGTCTGCTCTTCTTCCTCTTCAACGCTTCTAAGCATAGGACCATAGGTAAGCGATTTCTTCTCATCTTCTTTTCTTT
Organism: Avena sativa; assembly: GCA_916181665.1. Classification (NCBI taxonomy): domain Eukaryota; kingdom Viridiplantae; phylum Streptophyta; class Magnoliopsida; order Poales; family Poaceae; genus Avena; species Avena sativa. Next base: position 429,477,783 of record OV702290.1, read on the forward strand.
CCCACAGTCTATCTTTGGCTCACCTTAAATTCCTGTGGCCGATATGTTGAGCATGATTTGCTCAACAATGTTTATGTGTAGGTTCTTTTATCATTTAAACTGCCTTAGATGGTTTTCATACTTCTGTACTCTCACGATTATTTAAACCATTGGCTGGTGTTGATAAGTAGTTACTTTGTAATAGAAACTAAGATGATGAGGTGTCTCTGCTTATTCTTGTTAGATTTATGTATAGTTATGATTAGGGTTATTTTCTTTAATTCCAATCATGTGTTTAACTATACACAACATGATTGAAATATCTCCTGGTTACTGTGGTTTTGTGCTTGTGCTGATAAAGAACTCACTCAATCTCCCCCTTACTATGACTAGGACATGCCCCTATATACTATCTCAACATCTTCCGGGAATGCTTGGCTAATTGGACTGGTATTATCCCCTAGCTTGACTTTATTTTTATTTATCAAAGAACTCTACTAAAATGATTCTTAGAACATTATCTCAGAAAATGAGTTATTACCTGTCAACATTGACAGCATAAACTTGATTCTTGCTAGGAAAATGATATGGTTATATTTTCTGCTTACTAGCAGATGATTAGGAAAACTGTGATGATTACTTATGTTGCTAGCTATGTAGTGGTTGTTTAACTTGTTGTGGTTAAACTAGTGGCTCATATACTATGAATACATGTGCCATCTATGATATTAGTGGTGATTTACTACCTGGATTATACTTAAGATGTATCATCCAGTGCATGTGACCTTTGTATTCCTCCTATCAGTGGTGAAAAACAGTGTGGTAATACTGAATGATGTCTGATATTCATATTGTCCTCATGATTTCATTATCTTCTTATATTATGATGAATCTTATCAATGGTTTCTAGTCCTTGGACTAGATAAATGTCTTAGACTTGATGCTTGTGATCCATAGTTGAAAACAGTGGTTCATTATTTATGGTTAAATTACTTTGCTGTAACTAGCCTATGATAGATGACTTAAAATAATGATTCTCAATGATGTTAGGAAAATGATTTTAAATATCCACTTCATGGAAGTTTCATTTATAGAGAAATATCTCTTTGACTAGTACTGCTGAGGTGCTAGCCATAACTAGGATGTGCCCAGTAGTACCAACACATTGAACTTGCTTTAGTTCATATGATGTTACTATTCGGCTCCAGAATAGGTCTATGATGCAAAAGCTAAGACCTAATCTGTGGATTTAGAATAAGAACATATTCTTCTTGTGGCTATTGATAATATCCAATGATGAGCTATACACCCCACCTGGGTGTTCCTTTGAGGATTTACTTATCCAACAAACCGTGTTTGTTGAATGGAGGAAAAACAATAGATGAAATGATCTTGATATGACTCACCAACCAAATGATGTTGGCGATGCTGTTGTGAAGCTTGTTGTACTCTTGCTTCAGGTCTTGTTCTTGCTGATGAAGAACTTGCTCTAGTTAGCTTGAGTATCTCCTCCTCCCAGTTCTTGTATGCCTTGTTGTCCTCCTACACCACCCCTCCTTTAGGTGACCATCTTGTATGGTTTTCTGTTGAGTTTCTATGGTGGTTTGATGGTGGATCTAGTGATGATCTATCAGACTCTAGTGATGGTTTCTTGTGTTCTTGTGGAATGAGCTTGCAGCTAACAACAAAGGAACTTGTTGTTCCCTACGATAGTGCCTTTTATTCATATTCTACATGTTCTCCTGTGTCGACAGCAAGGCATGCCTGCATGCATGACTATGTTGTGTGCCTGCTTGTGTCACTTGTGGACCAGCTCAAGTGAAAACTGTCATTTTGACCCTTTTACCTCAATTGTCTTGGTGAAACTTGCCCCTCTTTGGCTGATGATGTGGCACTAAAGACATTAAGATTTCTTTAAAGAACAGATACTACATTTGGTGAAATTTGTCCCAACCCAAATGCTCAGTGATGAACTATTAATAGTTCATCACACTATTTAGTCTGAGAGCAAAACTAATTAACACTAACTCTTTTTCTTTTATCTTCTGTTTATTTGTTTCGCAGGTAACAAAAGGATGTATAGGAATATCAAGACTAGATATAGGAATTTTAGTTTTAGGTGTTATCTTTCATCCATTTTGTAATTTTATTTTTTGTCTAGAAATAATGTAAAGGAATTTTAATACATTAGTTTACCTTATTATTACTATTGTAACCATTTCTTTTTTATACCCTTATTATAAAAGGACAATCCATTATGTATATTCTTATAACAAAGGATTCTTTATTTATTTCATTGTTGTAATTCATTTCCATTTTCCTTTTTATATTTATTTATTTGATGGTAATTTACCTATATTATTTTATTGTAAAAGAACAATATAATGTTTCAGTTATGTAATATTTATATATTTGTTTATAATACTTGTATTTGTATTATTGTAATAATTATTTAATCCAATATATATGGATTAAAATAAAGAATACTATTTTTTATTCAATTCCTTTATTTCCTTACTTAATTCCTTTTGAATTATATACTATTTATAATTATTTATAATTCAAACTTCTCCCCTCATAATTCAATAAACCAATAGAGGTCATGTCAAAATTCATCCCACTCACCTCAGATGACACTAAACCTAATTCATCGGAGTGAGAGAACTCTGATCACTCTGGCATTTTAATTTGGCAAAACATTTACCACAAATTTCATATGCATGCATATGCACAATATCCTAAATCTACCCTTCGTTTAGTCCTAAATGTTGGGATGTTACAGTCTTCCCCCTTAAATTAAACTTCATCCCGAAGTTTGTGGTTTCTTGTTCCGAAAATGTTTTGGATAAACTCGTCGTAAGTTTTCTTCCTTCTTCCTGGAATCCTTTCATCCAAAGTGATGTTTTTATGAACTTTGCAATCCTTGAGTTTACCCTACACCTTGATTTCAGTTGTGGTTAGTACCTAATGCTAAATTTAGACTTCTTCCCAATGCTCCATGGCATTGCTTTTAACCTTGAGCAACATTATTGACGAAGAACTACTAATGCTAAACATACCTATCATGGTCTTGTCGGTGTCGTTTCATCCGAAGTTTCCACCTCTTGATGATGGTCCTACTCCTTGAGTAACTAACTTGTTGGGACAATCAGGTCTATTATGTCCGTCCAGATCACATTCATAGCACACCATTCGGACTCCCAACATTTCCTCCTTATGTGACTTGGAGATCTGCACTTATTGCATATGCTTCCTTTCCTCCGCTTTGATGCCTCGTGATTTGATATACCTCTTGTGGATATGAGTCTGGGTATAAAACTTAAGTTTGGTGTTGACATAGGAGATTGAAACTTCTTTGGCTCATTCATAACTCTTTTCTTGGCTAATTTCTTCCTCTCTTCTAGTAGCATCTTGTAATCGTCCTCGAAGGTAATTGCTGCATCAACCAATTCTTGAAAACATCATGTTGCAGCATCCCGTATCTTCATCTTCATGTAAGGGTTTAGTCCCTTCAAGAACCTTTTCTTGTGCTTCTCCTCTGTGTTTACCTCATCAACAGCATAACAAGATAACTGACTAAATTCCCTAATATATTTCATCAAGGTTGCATTGTTTTGTCATAGGTCCTCGAATTCTCTCCTCTTAAACTCCATAATGCTCTCTGGAACATGGTACTCATGAAACTTCTGCTTGAATTCCTCCCAGGTGAGTACTACTTCTGTTGTATGCATTGCCAATTGTCTCTCCCACCAATTTGCGGTTGGTCCTAATAGAATAAATGTTGCATAACGTAACTTCTCCTCTTCATTAGATCCAACTGTTTTAAGATTCCTCTCTGTATCCATCAGCCAATCCTCTGCATCCATAGGTTCTGGTGCTGATGCAAAAAGAATTGGTTTGGCATTGTGGAAATCAGAAAGACTTACTCTTGTATCTTTATTTTCTTTTTTGGGTCCAACTTGTTTAAATATCCCCTGCAAGAACTTATTCTGGTACTCTTGCATCATTTGCATGTATTTCTTGAAATTTTCCTCCGTCAACGGACAAGATGATGGTGATCTAGTTGCAGTTACATCCTCATTGGTTTCCTTCTTTTGAGCCTCGTGCTCTAGATGTTGTCCTTTAGACCTAGATTCTATTCCTGTATCCATACCCCTCTAGTCCTGTTACATAAAGCGAATACTCATATTTACATCATGCATATGTTTTTTGAGCTCAACCCTATGCACAGTGCTAGCCACACAAGGAAATCTAAAACCAAATCCAAATAACAACCAAACATATACCATGTATTATACATGGGTTTTATAAGCTATTACAAACAATCCTCACAACTACACCATGACTCTCACCTAATACAATACACGTATATTGCAAGACCTTACTTGCCCAGGTGAGCATACTCTCACTTATTACATTATGCCTCTCAAACACTACAATACGCATTACAAGGTATGTACATAATCCCACTCTCTACTTCTATGCATTGTAACATCCCAAAACTTCAACCCAAGGTTATTAAGATCCAAATCATCAAAATTAGGGTTAACAAAAACTTTTCCAATTAAAATTATTAAAGCATTCATATGTGTGTGCATTTAAATAGGAGTTGATTTGAATTGCCATGATTAAGTGATCCATTGCTTGTAAAATGATTCTTAGGTGAAATAAACATCATCTAAATCATTCCCAAACAAATCCCAAAAAACCAAATCAAAATGAATAAAAGAAGAGAATGGTCATTTGTGCCATTTTAATCAACATGCCTACAGTACTCATTTTTTAACATAAATAAATGTGGATCTTTGCACCCCTTGCTAGTACACATAATGATGTACCAAGGCCCACTTTGTGATCTGCCAAAAACTTTCAAACACTATTTTTAAATGGCATTTGAAATTTTAATCTAGTTCATATGGGAAGATCCCACTATTTCAAAACCAGTCAAATGAGCTCCATTTTCAAAACCCAAGCACCCACAGAGTATCAAGCTTATTACTAACACACCCACCAAAAACCTTTTCAAAATTCAAAAGTAAATTTCTTGCGACCATTTTCACAAACACTTGGCAGGCAGAGATTACACCTAGTATTTAGCTCACTGTTTTCTATAGGGTTTTGCCCCCAATTGACCTCAAATCACTCCCTCTGTCTCCACTTGATCCAACCAGGCCATAAACTCCCCATCCCCTACCCCCTAGCAGCAATGTCACGCCATCCCGAGCACCATGTCGACGGCCTAACTTGCCCTCGCAGCAGCAGACCACCCCTCTCTCTCTCGCCATGTCTATGAGCTAGCCCAGACCGCACCGCCACCCTCTGTCCCCTCCCCGAGCAAAGCCGAGTCATGGACCACCCGCAGCGCGCCACGCCCAGAGTATCTGCGCCATGCCAAGCACGCGCCAGAGCGCCACGCCCGACACGTGTGCACACGCCACACCTCGACTGCAGCCCGCGCTCACCGTTCCACCATGACCCAAGGAACCCCCAGACATGCCCGTTCGGTGCCGTTCGAACCACAGCCACCGCCCGCCGTGAAGACCGTCGCCTCTGCCACTGAAAAGTTCGGTTGAGTATAAGCGTAGTCAGCAAGTTCACTAAAAAGAGTGTTTGATGCACTAACTATAGCCACAGACCATAGGTCGTAGGCTATGCAAGTTTTTGTAAACATTTCTTCAAAGGTTGCCTTTATTCTGAAAAGTTATGTCCGTCAGCCTTCACACGTGTACCAGAACTTCATGGAGTTCCTTTCCTGCCGCGTTTGTAGCTCCTTCTCGGAACAAGGAGTAACATGTCATAATTTTATACACTCTGCAGAGGTACGTTACTTTACCCATAAGAGACATTTGCCTTGTTGCATATCCAAGTCGCGAGCTTGTCCATACTTCCTTGGTATGGGGCCTAGTCTAAGATCCAAGCCATTCGTTGAACTTTTCCGTGACCCCGCATGGCAATTGGATTGCATGCCAGACCCATGATAAAACTTGTTTCCAAGTAGAGCCTGAAACACACAACCCTCATAGATACCAGATGCAGTGGGACATTGAGGGATCCCACCCATATGCTGCCAACCCTCACTGAGGGTTGTTACAGCCATGGCCCTGTCATCCATTGACATGCGAAAGGAAGAAGATCGAGATAACTTTCCCGTCCCATTACAAGTCTTATGGTTAACATGTATTATATGGCGCAAGAATCACTTGTGACATTGGTTGTTAAGTCCTAGGTATTATCTTCCTTTACTACTAGAACTTCCATAGTAGGTTATTACCACTTGGTAAATATAATCATATCATTATGAAAATAGCATTTTTGACCTTTTTGAAATGCAGGTGATGACAACATTTGATTTACAAATACTTGATAGAAAATAAACAAAGGACATGAGCAAGTGTGAACTTGCCTTGATATAGCAAAGTATTGTAGTCAAATGTCTCAACCTGACCCTGGACCTCGGGTCCTACAAAATACCATCATTGCCTGGTAAGGGCAATGTTTAAAGAAGCAATATGATGTTATGCATAAGTAATCAGATGCATGTTGTAAAATCCCCAAGTAACCCCTAACATGAAAGGTGAGTTGTATTTAGGTCATTTGTTTAAGATTTGATTTATCTTTAAATGTACTTCACAAAGGAATACAGTCACAAGGAATTTAAGTTTAACATATAAGACATAAATGGTGAAGTATAATTGTAATATAAGATTAAAGTTGAGTGTTATCTTGTAACTATTACAAAGCTCATATTTTAAATTAGCTAAATGATCTTGTAAATCTTTGACTTATAGTTAGCTAAAGTTTTTAAAGAAATATTATATTGTTAACAACTTACTTTTAAATTTTATTAGAAGTTATATTTATGGTTCTAGGTGTAATATTTAGACTTAATCTTTATTTGGTGTTCTTCCTAATTGATTAAGTAATAAACAATTTTGAGAAAAGATTAATTCTTTTCCAAAGTAATAACTTTTAAATAACATAAATAAATGAAGTTATAAGGAATTTATTTTTGATTTATAAAAATAAAAGAAATACATTTTAAGAACGGAATTTTTATAAAGCTAAACATAATATTATTTTCTATAAATCCAAAGACAACTTGGAATTCCACAATTAATATTTTTATAAGATAATATATTTCTTTTAGTACTCAAAAGTGATTTTAAACCATTTTTAGGATTTTTATTTGATTTACTAAATTGCATTTAGAGATTTAATGGTGTTAATATTTATTTGCATTTTATTTAACTCATCTGCATTATTATATTTTTCCTAGTTAGATATTATTGTTGTGAGCACTAGATATATTAGAAGTATTTTTATGATTTTTCTACATTTTTCTAGGGCTAAAATAATATCAGGGATATTTTGGTAATTTCATTGTATTTATCATTTTCTTTTTATTTTCTTTTTAGAAAAGTTCTTGGGCCCAACAGTCAGTCTGGCCCACTGTTGGGCTAGCCCAACCCGCTTAGTGGGCCGAGTCGGTCAAAACTACCCGCTCGATACCCTCTTCTTCCCTGCACAACCTACCTTGCTCCCACGCTTGTGATGGCCTAACGCAATTATCGCTCGATTCCGGCGAGCAGAACATATTGTGGCTACACCGCCGGTCGTAGTCGTCGCGCCCTTCGAGATCTACCTGTCTGTCCAAGCTGATGTGGAAAACTTGCTCATTTCTGGTCAACCCCTTCTTCTGATGGTTCTAGGGTTTCGGCTCTTCTCCACCCCTGCCTTCTATCGCCAGTGGGACGGTGTCTTCTGTAACCCCAGCGATTCCTATGGTGGCGTTGGTGCTCGGATGCTAGCGCCGTGTTGGTGGCTCCGTGGTATGGTGGTCATCTGATGCCTTTGCCTTATTCATTGATGGACGGATGTTGGTAAGGCTTGGCGCGGGTTGAGGGCCCCGGTGCTCCTCGTGCCACCTCTTCATGGCTACCATTGTCTCTGCTGGTCTGCTCTGCTTCCTGTTCAATGCCTATAAGCGCAGGACCATAGGTAAGTGATTTCTTCTCATGTTCTTTTCTTTCCCAAAATGTATCTCTGGCTCACCTTAAATTCCTCTTGTCGGCATGTTGAGCATGATTTGCTCAACAATGTTTATGTGTAGGTTCTTTTATGATTCAAACTGCCTTAGATGGTTTTCATACTTTTGTTGTAACATCCCAAAACTTAATCCAAGGTTAATTAAGATCCAAATCATCAAATTTAGGGTTAACAAAAACTTTTCCATTTAAACTGATTAAGCATTCATATGTGTGTGCATTTAAATTAGGAGTTGTTTTGAATTGCCATGTTTGAGTGATCCATTGGTTGTAGAATGATTCTAAGGTGAATTAAACATCATCTAGATCATTCCCAAACAAATCCCAAAGAAAAAGAAATCAAAAAGAATAAAATAAAGAAATGGTCATTTGTGCCATTTTAACTAACTAGCCTACTTTAGCTATTCCTAGAACTCAAATCTTAACAGAAACAATTGTGGTTCTTTGCACCCCTTGCTAGTACAAGTAGTGATGTACCAAGGCCCACTTTGTTTCACCCCAAAAAATGTAGTTCATATGTATAGATCACACTTATTCAAAAACCACTCAAATGAACTCCACTTTCAAAACCCAAGCACCCCTAGAAGCTCAAGCATAAGATAAAACACTCCACCAAAAATCATCCCAAAATTCAAACAAAAGTTTCTTTCGGCCATTTGGTCAAACACCTTGTGAGCAGAATCAAATTAGCCTAACTATTAATGTTTTTGATCAAATCTTGTCGAGCCATTTGGTGTGCATTGATCATCCTTGTCTCCCCCAAGTCCAACCAGACCAAAACCAACCCTATCTCTAGCCCCTGGCGCTAGTGCCATGTCGCCCCGACGCCATGCTCGCCGGCCAACCTTGCCAACGTAGCAGCAGACTGCCAGCCCCTCTCCGTCGCTCCAGGAAGCACGGCGTGACCTCACCGCCGCCCACGGTCCACCCCACGGCCACTGCTAACCCCTGGACCACTCCCCAGCATCGCCGCCCTTTCTCTCTGCGTGCAGCCAGAGTGTGCCAGAGCACCCTCACCGCTAGCACGCCACAAACCATGCCTCGACCGTAGACCATGCATGCTGCTCCGCCTCGACCCCAGCACCCCGCCAGACAAGGCCGTGCACCGCCGCACGACCCACAGTCGTCGAGCGCCGTGTCGAGCATCGCCTCTGTCTCCCAGAGCGCACAATGCTCCCGACCACATGCCACCGCCCCTAGCCGTGCCATTAAGCCGTAGAGCACCACCAGGAGGCAAGCCATTGTCCGCCTATGCCGCCCATGCCGATAGCGCCCTGTATCATTGTCACCGACGAGCTCGCCGTCGCCCCCTCGGTCCCCTCCTCGAGCCTATATAAGGAGGCCTTCCCCAGCCTCAATATCCACACCACTCAACTCCCCTCTCACCACTGATCCTTCCCCACATCTCGCCGGAGCCGCTCGAGCCATAGTTTGCCGGAATTGCACCGGAAGAGGCCGCTGCAGAGGAGGAGACACTGCCATCGATTTCGTCCACCGCAGCCCCTGCCGTGACCTCGCTTGAGTCCTCTGTCACTGTCCAGTTTGATTGCCCGCCTCGCTGCACTAGCTGGAGCCCTAGTACGTCCCCAGTAGACCCCCACCGGCCGTTTAGGGTTCGGTATCGCCGGCGACGAGTCCGTCGTCGCCGGCGACGAGTCCGTCGTTGACGACGACTGTGAGCCGTCGATATCTGTTCTAATTGTGTGGCCCAAATCGCTAGATACCGTTTCGGGTTTTAAGTCTCGCTGACAAGCGGGACCAACATGTCAGCCGCCCTCTGTGCCGCTGAGCGTCACTGGGCCGGCCCATTTCCTTTCCCGCGCGACCCAGTTAATTCAAATATAGATTTTTCTATTAAGGTTTGAACTCACTTTTGTCCCTTAGTTTAAAAATCAATTCAGGAAGATTTACTAAACCAAAATGAGTGATTCAAATTTTTTTGGAAAGCTTCTGGAAAGATCTATCCAAGACCGTTGGAATTAATTCATTTAGAGTTAGAGATCTCTCCTAGTAAAAATAACAAGACAGAAGCTTTTGCACATTTAAACATTTTTATAAAATCAACCATAATAGCTTTTGAGTTGATTCCAACTCTCAAAAATCACATTTAACCATAGCTATCTGAATATGTAATAATATTAAGGTTTGCATGCAGTGACTTTGGACTAGTACCAAAATAATTCTATATAGGCATTTCTAGTCACTTTAATTCATTAAATATTAAACTTAAACTTATTAAAATGTGATCCAACATTTAAATCACATTCCCATATGTTAGAATATGTGGTGATGACATGTGTCCACATGATCCCATATTTTAATTGGAGAATATTAAATCTTAGTTAATTTCAATGAGTAGAAATTACTTTTCTCAAATAAAAAGATTGAAGCTAGTTCAATTAAACCTTGTGATGCTTGTGATGATAATAAATCATCAAATGAGTGCCTTAGTGTGCTAAGTAGACTGGTTAAGTATTGTTTGGTGATTGTGTACTCCGTATGTATTTATAGACGATAGTACCGACCAAGCTTACGAGGAGGAGGAGTTCTACCAAGAGGAGGAGGAAGAAAACTTCAACCACTGCACCAACCAAGGCAAGCTATTATTGGCAAGCTAGCATTATGCAAGTTAACCATGCAAGTGATTACTTGCAAGCCTAGCACTTCAAGGAAACTGAGCAAGCTAACACTTGCAAGTATTATACTAGCAAGCCATCATTAACAATGCAAGCTAACCCTTGCAAGCTAGATAACCTAAGCAAAGGCATTAGGCATGCTTTGGTTATACCATTTTGGACTCATACCTATTCCAAGATTTAATTCCAAGCTTTACTTTTCTTTATTTTTACCAAAGTCCTTTACTTGTTTTGAAGGTAGCATAAAGAGTATAAAACTTGACCTATCTAGATAACCTTAGATGTCATTCTATGGCATGAGATTAACATTAGCATCCCACATTAGTGAACACTCTTAACTTAGTAGTTAGAACAAAACCCAAAACTTGAGTCACTTTAGATGGGAACACTTGTTGAAAATGAATTGTGAAAACCTTAGAATGATGAGTCATTCTATTGAGATGTTTTGACATGTGTTGAGAAACACAAATGGTTTATGATGATGAAAATGTTGAGGCATGAGCCTTAGCCCTTTTATAAAACTGATGGTTGGATTCGAATGCGATACCATTCCAATTTTACCGTACAACCACAATACCTGAATTGGGTAAGGCTTAGCCGGAAGTTTATCTGCATTAGTATTAGTTCCCTCGCGGGAGAGGTTTGAGCTGAGGCTACCTCTCAATGTTGTCCACCTATGCAGTGCCCAAGATGACAGATGGTCATGGTTGGGAGGCCATTCTCATAGGAGAGGTGCTTATACTAGGGTGTGTAAAGGAAAGGTTATGTTTGATTATCTGCATATTAAGTGTGATGATTCGGGGTTATCCCTGACAGATGTATCGAATCTTGTGGTGAAAGTGTACCACCTCTACAGAGTGTCAAACTATTCGAATAGCCGCGTCCGCGGTTATGGATAGTTGGAGTGGCCATACTGTTTCCTTGTCAGATATTTTCAAAATGACTTATGAAATGAATGATGAATCTTGACTTCACCACAACAGGGTTGTGACTATGACACTAGCTTCCCAACTTAAGTGATTCTAGAACTTTATTTTATCTTTCTTTGTTTCAGAACTCAGCTTAGGTTTCAAACTTAACTTTATAGTTAAACTTAGAGTTAGCATTTACACTCGAACTATACTACTTGTTAGTGGTAGTTTGCGAGTACTTAAAGAGTACTCATGGCTTTTGTCACTATCTATTCCCATGGCCAGACTATGAAGGAGACTACCAAGATGAAGGACAGCAAGATGGCTATGATAACTAGGACTATCTTCCATCGTCAGCATTGCCTGTGACTCTGAAGATGGACCCCACCGCTACGCTTATTATTTATTCCGTTGCTTGTTGTATTAAGACTGGATCATGAGATCCTTTATTCGTGTAAGACCTTATTATGGTTTGTAATGGATGATGTATTGTGATATCCAATCTGTTATGTCTCACAAAAATGGTAATCCTGGGATTGCGATGTATGATATAACAGGAATCTGGGATTAAAAATGCGGGTGTTGACATTTGTACTCTCACGATTATTTATACCATTGGTTGGTGTTGATAACTAGTTAATTTGTAATAGAAACTAAGATGATGAGGTGTCTCTACTTATTCTTTCTAGATTTGTATATAGTTATGTTTAGGGTTATTTGCTTGAACTCAAACCATGTGTTTGAATATACACAACATGTTTGAAATATCTCCTAGTTACTGTGATTTTGTGCTTGTGGTGATAAAGAACTCACTCAATTGCCCCCTTACTGTGACTAGAACATGACCCTATATATTATCTCAACATCTTCCTGGAATGCTTGGCTCATTGGACTGGTATTATGCCCCATCCTGACTTTATTTTTATTTATCGAAGAACTCTACTGAAATGATTCCTAGAACATTATCTCCAAAAATGAGTTATTACCTGTCAACATTGATAGCATAAACTTGATTCTTGCTAGGAAAATGCTATGATTATATTTTCTGCCTACTAGAAGATGATTAGGAAAATAGTAATGATTACTTATGTTGCTAGCTATGTGGTGGTTGTTTAACTTGTTATGGTTAAACTAGTGGCTCATATATTGTGAATACATGTGTCTTATATGATATTAGTGGTGATTTACTACCTAGATTATACTTAAGATGTATCATCCAGTGATTGTGACCTTTGTATTCCTCCTATCAGTGGTGAAAAATAGTGTGGTTATACTGAATGATGTCTGATATTCATATTGGACTGATGATTTCATTATCTGCTTTTATTTTGATGAATCTAATCAATGCCTTCTAGTCCTTGGACTAGATAAATGGCTTGGACTTGATGCTTGTGATCCAAAGTTGAAAACAATGGTTCATTCTTTATGGTAAGATTACTTTGCTATAACTATCATGTGATAGATGACTTAAAAGAATGATTCCTAATGATATTAGGAAAATGATTTTAAACATCCACTTCATGGAAGTTTGCATTTATAGAGAAATATCTCTTTAACTAGTACTGTTGAGGTGCTACCCATAACTGGGATGTGCCTAGTAGTACTAACACATTAAACTTGCTTTAGTTCATATGATGTTACTAGTCGGCTCTAGATTAGGTCTATGATGCAAAAGCTGAGACCTAATATGTGGATATAGAATAAGAACAGATTCTTCTTATGGCTATTGATAATATCCAATAATGACCTGTACACCCCACCTAGGTGTTCCTCTTAGGATTTACTTATCCAATAAATTGTTTTTTGTTGAATGGAGGAAAAATAATAGATGAAATGATCTTGATATGACTCACCAACCAAATGATGTTGGTGATGCTGCTATGAAGCTTGTTGAACTCTTGTTTTGGGTTTTGTTCTTGCTGATGAAGAACTTGCTATGGTTGGCTTGAGTATCTCCTCATCCCAGTTCTTGCCTGACCTTGTTGTCCTCCTACACCACCCCCTCCTTTAGGTGACCATCTTGTATGGTTTTCTGTTGAGTTTATGTGGTGGTTTGTTGGTGGATCTAGTGATGATCTATCAGACTCTAGTGATGGTTTCTTGTGTTCTTGTGAAATGAGCTTACAGCTAACAGCAAAGGAACTTGTTGTTCCCTATGGCAGTGCCTTTTATTCATATTCTACCTGCTCTCATGTGTCGATAGCAAGGCATGCCTGCATGCATGGTTGTGTTCTGTGCCTTCTTGTGTCACTTGTGGATCATCTCAAGCGAAAATTGTCCTTTTGACCCTTTTACCTCAACTGTCTTGGTGAAACTTGCCCCTCTTTGGCTGATGATGTGGCACTGAAGCCATTAAGATTTCTTTAAAGAACAGATACTACATTTGTTGAAATTTGTCCCAACCCAAATGCTCAGTGATGAACTATTAACAGTGCATCACATTGTTTAGTCTGAGAGTAAAACTAAGTAACACTAACTCTTTTTCTTTTATCTTCTGTTGATTTATTTTGTAGGTAACAACAGGATGTACATGAATATCAAGACTAGATATAGAAATTTTAGTTTTAGGTGTTTTCTTTCATCCATTTTGTAATTTTATTTCCTGTCTAGAAATAATGTAAAGGCATTATAATACATTAGTTTACCTTATTATTAGTATTGTAACCATTTCTTTTTATACCCTTATTATAAAAGGAAAATGCATTATGCATAGTCTTAAAATAAAGGATTCTTTATTTATTTCATTGTTGTAATTCATTTTCCATTTTCCTTTTTCTATTTATTTATTTGATGGTAATTTACATGTATTCTTTTATTGTAAAAGAACAATGTAATGTTTGACTTAAGTAATATTTATATATTTATTTATAGGGATTTCTATTTTTGTAACCCTTGGTTCGTTTGTTGTACTTAGTTTTTCCCAGTCGCTTAGTTTTTCCTCACTTTTCCCCTCCCTCCATTCTGAAACCCTCACATACGCTCGGACGGGGGCATGCCGTCAGGTCAAAGGCTGACTGGTGGGACCACGTTGGGGCGGGTCATGCGTTGAGCATTATTTTACATCGCCTTGACTGTTACATGCTGACGGGTGGGGCCAGAAAACATGGCGGACCAGCCATCCATCTCTCGCTGACTTGTGGGCCCCGTTTTTCCTGATTGTGTGGCTGGTGCAGCCAATGACAAATAGGGCCGTTCTGTGGGGCTGTCGAAGCCAATGAACAATGGGGTTGCTATGTGGAGCCGTTCTGTGGGACCATCGTACCCAATGACCTGTGGGGCCATCATGTGGGGATAGAGGGGGGTTTCCATATTTGCCACGTTTTACTTTGCAACTTGCATATTGTGGTGGTCATGTGGAAAATATGCAAATTTCAAAGAATAAGTTTGGCAGATATGCAAAATTATCAAATATGCAAAAATTGATAGGTGGGGTCGTGTATGACACGTCGGCTCTCTCTCTCATCCGCTCCCGGCCCCCAGCCCTGAGCAGCTCCTATCCCACCAGCGGACAGAGCAGCCATCGTCGGCGCATCGCCAGATCTGTCCTACGGCGGTATGAGACGGACTGTCGTGCTGCACCTCAACCACGGCTCTAGCACATGTTTCGTTCACATGCATTGTACGTTGAGTACCGACCGCATGCAGGTCTGCTTCCCACGACGACCGAGATTTGGTTCCGCCACCATAGCTCAACAAACAGTCACAGCAATTGCTAGTAGTGCTTGCTAAGACCTCCGATCCTACTCCGCCCACCCTAACCGATTCGGTTCCCGTAATGTCCTCGATATTGTAGGTGCAAATTAGTCCTCAATGTCTGGTCATAGTGGGTACACCGGCGAGGGTGGGGAATCGATCATGTCGTGGCCACATTATCCTTCTCCAACCATGTCGGAAGTGCATGTAGCTCTTTCTCTTTGTACTACCATTGAATTTGAAGTGTTGACATGGCATGTCAGACTGATTCCAATTTGGTTTGTTTTTGGATTGTTACAGTGTGCTATGCAGGCCGATAATCCATGGTACATTGCATACCAAGATGAATCAACCCAGTGGTATAGCCATAGGATGGATTTGGAGGAGATGGTAGACAAGTTAGGTGATGAATTGGCCCATAAAAACCTGTTGATATTCGAGCTGAAGTGTAGTGTCGAGGAAGAATTCAGAGCTTATTCGCAAAGAGAAGTTGACACCTGAGGCTGATCTTGTCGTATCTTATCAAGTGGTAGAAAATCTAAAACATGAACTTCAAGTGAGGGGGGAGAATAGTAGATTCATGTGGGCAGTTTTAGTAGTTGTCATCCGCGTCCTAGCAGTTACAGTATGCGGTTGTGGTGAAGGGTGGCATGTGTAATGATTAGTTCAATAGATAGCTAATTTAGAGAGTAGAATTGTTATTCAATAGATGGTTGTGAGTTCCTACTAATTTAGTCACTTTACAGTCCCAAAGTTGTCAAGAGAATGCATTGCGGTGCCCAGAGTTGCTTGCCATTGGATCTAGCGGTCCCAAAGTGGTCGAGAGAGTGCATTGCGGTGCCTGAGTTACTTGTCGTTGGATCTAGCGGTCCCAAAGTTGTCGAGAGAATGCATTGCGAGGCCCGAGTTGCTTGCCATTGGATCTATCTGCACATAGTTGGCGTGACAAATGCCTAAAGGGTCAAGTTGGGGCCTATAAGTTTTGACTGTTCTGTCGCTGCCATCATGGCTGCCATGTAGCACTACAAGAAAAGTTGGCTTTTACAACGGACGATTTTCTTGGTTGAAGGCCTGTTTTTCATGGCTAAAGAGTCTTGCGTGACGGATGGCCTTCGTGGTAAAAGCCCCATCACAAATGAATTAACCATGGTTCTTTTTCGACCGTGGCAGATCACACCCTTCAGCCATGAAAACTTGTTCTGTCGTAGATCTGTTCGCCAGCCACGCTGACGGCTGACGTCATGCAAACTGTCATGTGGCAGCCGCCGTTAGCGGCCGGATACCACCGTTAACGGTCATAGAAACCGTGGTAGAAGCCAGGCCCAGCCAAGGCCTGCTAAATACTAACTAGGCTGACCCATCAGGGAAGCCCAACAAGAAGATGGCATGTTACTGTTTTGTCCTGCACTGTTTGAAATGGGCCCAAAAATGCAGCCAGCAGCGGCCCGCAAACTTTCAGCCCGATTCTATTTCGGCCTACAGAAGGCCCATGTTGGTCCAACACTATGCTGACACTTGAGGCTTGCACAAATCTGGCCCGGCATTGTTCAGGCATGTTGCCAATTTAGCCTTTTACTATTCAGTCTTGTTACTGTTCCAGCCTTTTAGGAATTTCGACCTATTACTGTTTAGGCCCTTTCGTGTTTGGGCTTTTGCCTGTTCAAGCCGGCACTGTTTGACCTGTTACTGTACTGGCCTGCCACCGTACTGGCCTTTTGCTATTGATACCTTTACGGTTCTGGCCTTTCATTGTTCCGGCATTTTCTCTATTTTGGCCTTTTACTGTTCTAGCATTTTACTGTTCTGGACTTTTATTGTTTTGGCCTTTTGCTGTTCTGGCCTTTTACTGTTCTGCCATTTTACTGCTACGGCCTTTTACTGTTCTGTCCTTTTACTGTACTGGCCTTTTATTGTACTGGCCATTTACTGTTCTGGCCTTCTCCTGTTCTGTCCTTTTACTGTTCTGGTCGTTTTGGTCTGTCCATGCGCATGTTGTTTCAACGTTCAGCATGCTACTGCTCCGGCATGTTACTGTTTCGGACTTTTTTGCTAGCACCTACTTTTCACAGAACAAGTGAATATCAAGACATCAATTAATAAACACACAGAAATTAAAATTACTTATTACACAACAATAAAAGTTTGTTACAACAGGTTATACAACAAGATCGTAATTCCGATAGATTACAACGTGTCAGTACCATCAATAAGAGATTAGTACATGGCGATTCGCTTCAATGTATCATCTGTCCTTTTCTTCAACATTTCAGCTATAGATCTAAGAGCAGCTACACCCTTTCGTTCTGCATGCAATACAGCATTTATATATTTACCACCTACAAGAGTTGTTCTAGGTGAGCCGTTAAGTAAGTTGTTTTCTTTGAAAATGCAATGGGAGGATGAATGGGATGAGGGATCACAACTTTGAGTCCTGCCTTCCAAGGACTCCTGTTGGGTTTTAACTGTAGTCTGCTAAAATATGGTGAAACAGGTTAAAACAAACGACAAGGGAAACAAGTAGTATTATATAAAGTAGAGATCATTTAAAGTAAGTATGAACTTATAGTAGCATGTTCAGGCTGACAGTAGCTCCTTCTCGAGCGGGTGCGACTCCTGGTCAATCTGCCAGAAGAATCTGAGCAGAGAAGTTGGAACTCTGGTCCTTGTACTCCATTGTCATTTCTCTGCATGACATTTGAAACCAAGATGGTTGGTTTGGAAGGATGAAAACTCTTGAAAAACACCAAAAACATAGCATTAAAAATCACCAGATGTATGTTTCAAACTAGACTAGATAGCTGGTTTGGAAGGATGAAAGCAGGTGAAAACACCAACATATAGCATTAAAAATGACCAGATATATCATCCAAACTAGATGGACATTTTCCGAATTAAGCATTCGCACATATATTCACAATTGAACATAAATGCAAATGTCATGGCAAGTTCTTAGGTCGAATGACTTATTAACTTATTAGGCATGCAGGTTATACAACTAATTAACATGACAAGAAACTGGCCTAAGTAACTCAAGGAAACCTCACGATTCAGCCTTGATGGGCGTCAGATTGTCAGTGTTGGGTCCTCTATGAGCTGTTTGCATGACCCGTGCGAGCGCTCGGAAAGAATAGAATCTATGAGTTCGTGTTGGAGGATTAAACCGATAGCATGAGAATAAAGAAAGGGAATAAAAGCGAGAAGCTAATGAGGTGGATATGACCTACAAGATGAAGGGTGCAAACGAAATGGTAATAGCATCCAGGATATTGAGCAACATCCTAAAGATTTCGTAGCTTACAAGTACCAAAAATATAGCAAACGGGCAAGAGAAAATTACCACTGCGTGGCGAGGATGGGTGGGATGGGCAAGTGGGCGGCGGGGGCGGTTGCTCGGCATTTCGGGGTTAGCAACGAATGATTTAGTGAAGCGACCTTGGTAGGGTAGACGACAGCGTTGGCGAAGCAGATCCGGTGTTGCGAGGGAGTCGATGAAATAGTTCCGGTGAAGAGCGCCTGCAGTGGAAGAGCTCCGGTGTGGAAGAGAGGGCCGGCGGTGAAGCAGGTAGAGGAAGGTCGAGGTTGGAGGGGTGTGGGCGAGGAAGATACGATAGGTATATATAGGTGGGATGACACACATTTATGACCTATACCCCTCTATTATTGCAGTACTCCCACGATCCTTGTTTCCGTAGCAGGAATAGAAGAGGAATTTTGCATTTGCAAAAAGCGGGGCGGGATATTTGAATAGATGTGTGGGATATTTAAATAGATGTGCGCGGGATGTTTCGGCGCCATGCGGAAATTTTGAGGTTGAAGCTTCCGACGTAGGCTACTCCGACGCGGCCGCTCTCACGTGTTAGCCCCGTCTAGACCCACGCGCCAGCGACAGTATGCTTTCCAACATATAAATGAGTTTCCACACATTTGCCGAAATTGATAAACAATATATTTTGAAGGCTTTCATACAAGATGACCAAGGTCACGGCCATATCTCTGTTATAGTTTATAATAGCGTGTCTGTATCTAGTAGATAGTTGCATCTTGGCATTTCAAAAGAAGATTCTAGATTTGATGGACAATGCCCAACTTCCATGAATTTCCAAACTTTCTAGCTAAATCTATGCAATAAAATGTCTTTTTGATAATCTGAAGTAATAATGTCTAATTTCGAACTAGAAAGTGTGTGATATACCTTGCTCTTGACTTTTTAAAATAATTCAAAGATATCAAGTACTCAAATATTGGAGAACCACCGAGAGTTTCGGAAAATTCAACTTCTTGATATGAATGGTAATGACACCTAATTTCGGCCATTTTAAAAAAATACAAAGAAACAAAATATAAAAAGAAATGCATCCATTATTTTCTCTCTTCGGGTCTCACTATGTGCACTAGCTAGTTTCCATGGAAAATATAATCTTGAAATTTGATAATTTCTGAGAAAACATTGTATCACAATATATGGAGTAGCATGTAAGATTATGCATGGCTTTCAAACCAGATGACCAAGGTCATGGCCATATCTTTTCTACAGTTTATAATAACCTATCCATATTTTTTATAGTGTGTATTGGCATTTAAAATATTATTTACAAAGGAAACTTCCGAATTGGAAGTTATTTCAATTTTCTAAGGCACAACAATGGCTTTAGTCATGAAGCTACTACAAAACATGGCTCAAAATCCCGCTGCCCCGATTTTCACTCAAAGTATAAATAGCCTAGGGTTAAGTTTAGGGTTCGGGGTTTTATTTTGGGTTGAGGGTTTAAGGGTTCATGGTTTATGGTTTAGTATTTTAGGGTTTAGGCTTTTAGGGTTTAGTGGTTTAGGGTTCATGATTTAGGGTTTAGGGTTGTTCAAGGTTTTAGGGTTTATGATTGTTTAGGTTTTAGGGTTTAGGGAATTTTCAATAATAATGTTCAAGCTTTATATATATGGTTATATTCATGGAATAGAATGGCGTTATCACAATTTAATAGAAGTATTTCAAAATTTGATCTATAAGTGCATTATACCTCTTTGGTAAGGGTTTAGGGTTCTAGGGTTAGGAAGTTAGAGTTCTAGGGTTAGGAGGTTATTAGGGTTTACGGTTAAGGGTTTTTGATTTTCGATAATGTTCAAGCTTTATGCTTATATTCATGTAATAGAATGGCGTTACCACAATTTAACGAAAGTATCTCAAATTTTGATCTATAAGTGCACGGTACCTACTGGTTTAGGGTTTATGGGTCGATGATTTAGGGTTTTACAGTTTAGGTTTTATGGGTTGTTTAGGGTTTAGGGATTAGCGATTTTTCAATAATGCTCAAAGATTTATGCTTATATTCATCGAATAGAATGGTGTTACCTGCTTTAATGAAAGTATCACAAATGTTGATCTATAAGTGCATGATACCTACTTGGTTAGGGTTTTATAGTTTAGGTTTTATCATTGTATAGGGTTTAGAGTTTAGCGAATTTAGAATAATGCTCAAGCTTTATTGATATATTCGTCGAATAGAATGACGTTACCTAATTTATTGAAAGTATCTCAAATTTTGATCTATAAAGTGCATGATACCTGCTTGGTTAGTGTTTATGGGTTGAGGGTTTCGGGTTTTAGGGTTTTGGTTTTAGGACATGTTTAGGTTTTAGGGTTTAGGGAATTTTAGACAATGCTCAAGATTTATGCTTATATTCGTCGAATAAAATGGCGTTACCAAATTAAACGAAATTATATCAAATTTTGATCTATAAGTGCATGCTACGTGCTTGGTAAGGGTTTAGGGTTTCAGGTTTTAGGGGTTTAGGGTTTTGGGTTTTAGGAATTTTCAATAATGTTCAAGCCACTTTATGCTTATATTCGTTGAATAAAATGGCATTACATCAATTTATTGAAAGTATCTCAAATTTTGATGTATAAGTGCACAATACCTACTTTGGTTAGGGTTTATGGGTCGGGGGTTTAGGGTTATAGATTTTACGGTTTAGTTTTATGGGTTGTTTAGGGTTTAGGGTTTAGCGATTTTTCAATAATGCTCAAGATTTATGCTTATACTCGTTGAATAGAATGGAGTTACCAGTTTAATGAAAATATATCAATTTTTGATTGATAAGTGCATGCTACATGTTTGGTAAGGATTTAGGGTTTAGTGTTTAGATTTTAGGGTTTCGGGAATTTTAAATAATGTTCAAGCTTTATGCTTATATTCATGGAATAGAATGGCGTTACCGCAATTTAATGAAAGTATCTCAAATTTTGATATATAAGTGCATGGTACCTGGTTGATTAGGGTTTATGGGTCGAGGGTCTAGGGTTTTACAGTTTAGTTTTATGGATTGTTTCTGGTTTAGGGTTCAGAGAATTTTTGGTAATGCTCAGGATTTATGCTTATATTCGTCTAATAGAATGGCGTTACCTAATTTAACGAAAGTATCTCAATTTTTGATCTATAGTTGCACGATACCTGCTTGGTCAGGGTTTAGGGGTTTAGATTTTATGGTTTAGGATTCCGTTAATTCTCAATAATATTTTCAAACTTCATGGTTATATATATATTCGTGGAACAGAATGGTGTTACCGCAAATTAATAAAAGTATCTCAAAAATTGATCTACAAGTCGATGATATCCTGCTTGGTCATATTTTTTGTTAATTAAAATTGAAGGTACCCATGTAGTAAAACAAGGGAGAAACAGGAAGAGTTCCTTGAGATTTTGGCGTTGTTTGGTTGGGCTCTAATTCTGGCTTTTGATTTTTGGCTTATAAAGCTACGAACATGTTTTTGGCTTTGTTTTTTTAGCTTTTACTCTGACATAGTGGAATGATAGTATAAGCCAGGTTGGATGATTTTAACGATTTTATCTCGGTTTAGCAAAAACTGTTCGAATTTTGAACAACAAGCGATGGGAATCTCTACTTCCCATAATTCTGGCTCACTGACATGTGGGTCACTTGCATAGTGGGTCCAAAAAGTCAGTGTAGGTCGGAGTGGGCGGGCAGGTAAATATTGAAGAAGGGCTAGGAAACGTGGATGGGGTGATGCACTTGGGAGAACGCAAATTTACCACCTATATCCCTCTATTATTGAGTGCTCCCTCGGATTCTTGTTTCCGAAGGAGGGATAGAAGAGGAATTATGCATTCTAGAAAGAGGTGAAGCATGTTTGAATGGATGCGCTAGATATTTTAATGGATGGGTGTGATGTTTGGGTGCCCTACCAAATTTTGAGGTTGAAGCTTCTAGCATACGCTACTCTAGCGTGGGGCCTCTCAGACGCAATGTCACTGTCTAGGCCCACACGCCAGCGAGAGTTGCTTCCCAGCATTTAAATGATTTTCTAGGCATTTGCTGAAATTTTCGAACAATTTAAGGCTTTCAAGAAGATGACCATCGTCCAAAAAAAGGTGACCAAGGTCATGGAAATAGTTTATGATGATGTGTCTGTATTTGGTAGATCGGTGCATCTTTACAAATCAACCAATATGTCTGCTTCCAAATTTGAAGTTTGTTTTCGAAATTCCAAGTAACAACAATGTGTTTTGTTGTGAAGCAGCTACAAAGATGATGGCTCAAAATGCCACCGCCCCTTTTTCACACAATGTATAACGCCCTTTCAAGCTTCCAGGCTAAATTTGTGCAATAAAATAATTTTTGGGGCTGGATGTTTTTTTTGGGCTGGATGTTTGAATGGATGGGCGGGATGTTTGAATGGGTGGGCGGGATATTTCGGCGCTCTGCCAAAATTTTGAAGTTGAAGCTTATAAGGTACGCTACTCCCACTTGGGATGTTGTCCCCGTCAGATAGACCCACAGGCCTATATGCTTTCCAGCATTTAATGAGTTTATAGACATCTGCCGAAATCAATGAACATTAATTCAAGGCTTTCAAACAAGAGGAGCAAGGTCACGGCCATAGTTTCTGTACCTTTTTCATGTTTTGTACTACTCCGTACATTGAAGCATCTTCGCCAACCAAGCTTACAAACTTGTCCATATTTGGTAGATCGGTGCATCTTGCCATTTCAAGCAATTGTTTACAAAGGAGATTCCAGATTTGATGGATAATGTCCTACTTTCATGAGTTTCCAAGCTTCCTAGCTGAAGATGCTGAAATTAAATAACTTTTTGACGATTGAAAGTAAGTATGTCTATTTACGAACTACAAAGTGTGTGATATAGCTTGCTCTTGACTTTTTAAAAAAAATTAATGGGACCGAATTAGTCAAATATTGGAGAACCACCGAGTGTTTCGCAAGATTTCAATTTTTTGATATGAATAGTAATGACACCAAATTTGGGACAGTTTTTTAAAAAATATATATAACGAAATACAACCATTCATTTCTCTGTTGGTGTCTCACTGTGTGCGTTAGCTAATTTCCATGAAAATATATAAAATTTGATAACTCTTGAAAAACTCGTTTCACAATATGGCGTACCATGTTTGAACATTCATGGCTTTCAAAAACTGGATGACCAATGTCAAGGCCATATGTGTTACCATACTTTATGATAATGTAACCATGTTTGGTAGATTGGTGCATATTGGTATTTCAACATTGTTTAGAAAAAGAGCTTCCATATTTGGAGTTATTTTAAAATCTCCAATCGATAATAATGGCTTTAATTTTGTCATATGATATATGGCATACCATGTATGAATTTGCATGGCTTTCAAACCAAGTGACCAAGGTCATGGCCACACCTTTTCTTAGTTTATAACAACATGTTTATATTTGGTAGATTGGTTTGTATTATTGCCATTTAAAATATTATTTACAAAGGAAGCTTCTGAATTTGAAGTTATTTTCAATTTTTCAAGCAACGACAATGGCTTTTGTCATGAAGAAACTACAAATAAGTATGGCTCAAAATCCCATTGCCCTAGTTTCCACACAAGATATATATAGCCTAGGGTTTAGGGTTCGTGTTTTTTGGGTTGAGGGTTTAGGGGTTTAGGGTTTATGGTATATGATTTAGGATTTTAGGGTTTAGGGCTTAGGAGTTTAAGGTTGGTATTTAGGGTTTTAGGGTTTAGGGTTTTCTAGGTTTTAGGGTTTATGAATTTTCAATAATAATGTTCAAGCTTATATGTATGCTTATATATATTCGTGGAATAGACTGGTGTTATCACAATTTAATGAAAGTATCAGATTTTGATCTATAAGTGCATCACACCTGCTTGGTAAGGGGTTGAGGGGGTGAGGGATAGGGTTTATGGTTTTTGGGGTTTAGGTTTTTTGAGAATTTTCGATAATGTTCAAGTTGCTTTATATATTCTTATATTCATGGAATTGAATGGTGTTAGCACAATTTGAGGAAAGTTTATCTGAAATTTTGATCTACAAGTGCATGTGGTACCTGATTTTCCAATGTCGTTTAAGCGGGGTTGTGGGTTTAGGGTTTTACTGTTTAGGGCATTTTCAATAATGTTCAAACTTTATTGTTATATTCGTGTAATAGAATGGCGTTACCATAATTTAATGAAAGATCGAATCTCAGATTTTGATCTATAAGTCCATGATACCTGCTTGGTTAGGGTTTATATGGGTAGAGGGTTTAGGGTTTTATGGTTTTACGGTTTAGGTTTTATGGACTGAATAGGGTTTAGGGGGTTTATCGAATTTTCAATAATACTCAAGATTTATGCTTATATTCATCGAATAGAATAAGGCGTTACCTAACTCATTTAAAGTATCTCAAAATTTGATCTATAAGTGCATGGTACCTGATTGGTTAGGGTTTATGGGTTGAGGGTTTAGGGTTTTAGGTTTAGGTTGGGTTTTAGGTTTAGGTTTTATTAGGGGTTATTTAGGGTATTTTCGATAATGCTCAAGATTTATGCTTATATTCATCGAATAGAATGGAGTTACCAGTTTAATGAAAATATATCAATTTTGCTCGATAAGTGCATGCTACGTGCGGGGTTAAGGGTTTAGGGTTTTAGGGTTTAGGGCATTACCAATAATGTTCAAACTTTATTGTTATATTCATGGAATAGAATGGCATTACCGCAATTTAATGAAAGATCAAATCTTAGATTTTGATCTATAAGTCCATGATACCTGCTTGGTTAGGGTTTATATGGGTCGAGGGTTTAGGGGTTTAGGAGTTTATAGTTTAGGTTTTATGGACTGAATAGGGTTTAGTGGGTTTATCGAATTTTCAATAATACTCAAGCTTTATGCTTATATTCATCGAATAGAATATATATGGCGTTACCTAACTCATTGAAAGTATCTCCAAATTTGATCTATAAGTGCATGATACCTGATCTGTTAGGATTTATGGGTTGAGGGTTTTGGGTTTTAGGTTTAGGTTTTATTAGGGGTTTTTTAGGGTTTAGGGTATTTTCGATACTGCTCAAGATTTATGCTTATATTCATCGAATAGAATGGAGTTTCCAGTTTAATGAAAATATATCAATTTTTTATTGATAAGTGCATGCTACGTGTTTGGTAAGGATTTAGGGTTTAGTGTTTAGATTTTAGGGTTTCGGGAATTTTAAATAATGTTCAAGCTTTATGCTTATATTCATGGAATAGAATGGTGTTACCGCAATTTAATGAAAGTATCTCAAATTTAGATATATATAAGTGAACGGTACCTGCTTGATTAGGGTTTATGGGTCGAGGGTTTAGGGTTTTACAGTTTAGTTTTATGGGTTGTTTCTGGTTTAGGGTTCAGAGAATTTTTGGTAATGCTTAGGATTTATGCTTATATTCATCTAATAGAATGGCGTTACCTGATTTAACGAAAGTATCTCAATTTTTGATCTATAGTTGCACGATACCTGCTTGGTCAGGGTTTAGGGGTTTAGATTTTATGGTTTAGGATTCCGTGAATTCTCAATAATATTTTCAAACTTTATGGTTATATATTCATGGAACAGAATTGTGTTACCGCAATTTAATGAAAGTATCTCAAAAATTGATCTACAAGTCGATGATATCGTGCTTGGTCATATTTTTTGTTAAATAAAATTGAAGGTACCCAAGTACTAAAACAAGGGAGAAACAGGAAGAGTTCCTTGAGATTTCAGCGTTGTTTGGTTGGGCTCTAATTCTGGCTTCTGATTTTTGGCTTATAAAGCTACAAACGTGTTTTTGGCTTTGTTTTTTTAGCTTTTACTCTGACATAGTGGAATGATAGTATAAGCCAGGTTGGATGATTTTAACAATTTTATCTCGGTTTAGCGAAAAATGTTCGAATTTTGAACAACAAGCGACGGGAATCTCTACTTCCCATAATTCTAGCTCACTGACATGTGGGTCACTTGCATAGTGAGTCCAAAAAGTATGTGTAGGTCAGAGTCGGCGGGCAAGTAAATATTGAAGAAGGGCTAGGAAACATGGATGGGGTGATGCACTTGGGAGAACACTAATTTACCACCTATATCCCTCTGTTATTGTAGTGCTCCCTCGGATTTTTTTCCCGTAGCAGGGATAGAAGAGGAATTTTGCATTCTAGAAAGAGGTGAAGCATGTTTGAATGGATGTGCGGGATATTTTAATGGATGGGTGCGATGTTTGGGCACCGTACCAAATTTTGAGGTCGAAGCTTCCAGCATACGCTACTCCGGCGTGGGGCCTCTCAGACGCGTTGTCACCGTCTAGGCCCACAGGCCAGCGATAGTTGCTTCCTAGCATTTAAACGAGTTTCTAGGCATTTGCTGAAATGTTCGAACAATTTAAGGCTTTCAAGAAGATGACCATCGTCCAAAAAAATGGTGACCAAGGTCATGGAAATAGTTTATGATGATGTGTCCGTATTTGGTAGATCGGTGCATCTTTGCAAATCAACCAATATGTCTAGTTCCAAATTTGAAGTTTGTTTTTGAATTTCCAAGTAACAACAATGTGTTTTGTTGTGAAGCAACTACAAAGATAATGGCTCAAAATGCCACCGCCCCCTTTTTTCACAAAATGTATAACACCCTTTCAAGCTTTCAGGCTAAATTTGTGCAATAAAATAATTTTTGGGGCTGGATGTTTTTTTGGGGGGCTAGATGTTTGAATGGATGGGCGGATGTTTCAATGGGTGGGCGGGATATTTCTATGCTCTGCCAAAATTTTGAAGTTGAAGCTTCTAAGGTACGCTACTCCCACTTGGGATGTTATCCCCGTCAGATAGACCCACATGCATGTATGCTTTCCAGCATTTAATGAGTTTATATACATCTACCGAAATTAATGAACATTAATTCAAGGCTTTCAAACAAGAGGAGCAAGGTCATAGCCATAGTTTCTGTACCTTTTTCATGTTTTGTATTACTCCGTACATTGAAGCATCTTCGCCAATCAAGCTTACAAACCTGTCCATATTTGGTAGATCGGTGCATCTTGGCATTTCAAGCAATTGTTTACAAAGGCGATTCCAGATTTGATGGATAATGCCCTAATTTCATGAGTTTCCAAGCTTCCTAGCTGAAGATGCTGAAATTAAATAACTTTTTAACATAAATACATTCATTCGCAAAGTGCAATGCTATGTGCATTAGTTTCCATGGTAAAACATAAACTTGTATTTTGACAAGTTTTGGATCAATTTTGATCTATGGTGACTGGCAGGTGGGCCACGTATATGGTGGTTCCCAAATCAGGGTAGGTCAGAATTTCCAAAGTTATCCCTCTGCACCCCTTCGCGCTATGTATTAACTTCCACCCTCCGCCGCCTAGGCCTCACCCTCTTCCCCACAAAATAGACGCGCTTATGGCCGCTCCTCATCACCAACGTGCGGGATTAAGCTTTCTCTACCCGTCAGTCTTCTTGAGACGCACCGGTGGGCACGTCGATTCCACGATAGTCCTTCTATCTCTAGCTCGATCTGGTTGGCATTTTATTGCCCTTTCAAATACTCCTACATAGTTTAATTTGTCCTCAATCTGCCTAGTCATAGTTTATTTTGCGCTGGAACTATGTTCCTAAATACCTTCGGCGATTTTTGCTGTTAATATGTTTGCTGAAACGCATAGGCATATATAGTTTTTGTACTCCATCTATATGTTTCGTGCTTTTCTTTTAATTATAACCAATCTTGTATGTCATAATTAAACAGATGGGTAGATTTTGGATAGAGATTGCTCCATTAGGCAGCGCTAAACGTATCCTTGATGTTCTACAATTTATGGGATTTGTTAGAGCTCATTGTGACAACTCAAAAGTACATTGCCCCTGCCGGTTATGTGCGAATTGTAGGGTGCTGCCTCAAAGTATAATGGAAGACCATATTTTTACATTTGGGATGCTAAGCACATATGTTAGATGGGTATTTCATGGTGAACCATATGATCCTCCATATGAACAGGGGGAAGCACATCTTTATCATCAAGAACAAGTAGGTTAAGCAGATGTTGATCAACTAGATCAACTGAGAGAGGCAGCTCATGAGCATCTAGATCAACTTAGAGAAGGGGGAGAAGAGAAAAGGCGCAAGCTGCATGAAACAGGTTTCATTTCTGGTACTACCGATATGCCAGATGACAAGGTATATCTATAGTACGACAAATGTTCAGGTTGTGTGTCTTTCATGTTTCTCTATAAACATATCTATTAATCTACTAATCGCAGAAGCAGACGACCAAAGAGGGATGGTAATGACGATGACATGTTCATTGATGAGCCTCTACCTGAGGTTGTGGATCGGGTACACTACTTCTGGATGGATTTTATGCAGGGCTGCTGATCATCAGGGGTGTACTTTTGGTGATGTTCATGACCACTAGCCTAGCTGCAAAACTCTTGGGGTGTAGAGCTATCCCATGATTGGTTCGCTACTGTCATAGTTCTGTAATATGGAGCTACCTTATTATGATTTCTAGTCCTTTGTTAGCAGAACTGTAATTGGAAACTATTCTGTATATTAGTATATACATAGTATGTGTGTTTGTGTGTGTTTCTCGTCTGAAATCCGAGCTTATCATTTTATCGGTTCCTAAACTGTTTTTAAGGCCCCAGTGCTGGTGCCCCATGCTGCAACTACTGCTGTCTTGTCCACTTCTCCGTGAGACGAATCAGCAAAAGGATAATAAGCTGGGATCAATTTGATTCAAAGAGGGGCGATTTTCTCTGTCCTTAGAGAGGAACCCGAGAGAACTAGTATTGGTACCAAGGGAAGGAGGAGGTTGGCTCGGTCAATTATCTCACCCACTTGATGTGGGTCCTGCTTTAACTCACCCCTGACGTGGGTCCAGCTTGAAATAGTTGTAGGCCACCACGTGATAGCTGGGATCAAAAATTCGGGATTCTCTCCCGGCAAAATGTTCCCGCCACTGCCACTTAAAAATACTTACTGTAGAAAAAAGTGTACTGCCCAGCCCTACTACTACTAGTACTACTACTCCCCTGCCCATGCCTTTCTACCGACGACAAGACAAGAAACCATCACTAGCTAGCTCACATCTAGCGAGCAACTATTGGAACTGGTGCAACCTCTGATTGGGGAGTTCTTGTTGAAATAGGTGGGTGTATTTGCTCACCTCGAAATCCGGCTTTGCTTAATTTGCTTCCGATTGGGCCATTGGGGGTACTATTAGTACTAGGAGTAGTAGTATTCAGTGTGCTTTGATTGTTGAGTTCTTGCTTATTGCTCACCTCGGAATCACCTAATCAGGATATTTTTCCTCTTCTCTAATCGTTTGGGTCATTTGGGTGGGGTGGGGTGGTGGTGGGGATGGGGGTGGGGGTGGAGGGAGGTGGTACTGATTTCGTATGGATTTCGGATCAGGGCATGGTCACCGCTGTTCTGATTGGGGAATTTGGTCGGGTTCGATTTCGGTGTTCTTCACTTTTGTAACCTTTAGTTGCTACTCGTAATGTGCAATGGATTTTGCGTCAAATTTTGCATGGAGAACTATGGGTCAGTGGCATGCACGGCCACTACGGATAGGGATGGTCCCGTCAGTTCCCTTAAAAGTTGCCTAAAAAGGTAATGTAGCAGTATATTCGTTGCGTTCTTCCATTCTTTCCAATGCTAAAAGTGGTTGGCTGCAACCTGGATGTATCCCTGTGCTAAAAGTTGTCTCTGTCTGCATCCTGTTTTTGTGGAAGCCTCTGTGACACCATCTCTTCTTCATTTACTGTAGCACGATGGTACATACATGGGAACGTGCGGTGCTCCAGGTGCGGCAAACAGGATGGTACCCCCACATGTCGCAGGATCCAGCGAGTACCACTACTCACCAAAAAAACAAGTGCAAGGCCACCGACCAACTGGGAGGGCCCAGCTTAAAGAGAAAGGTATTTGTTCTTAATACCCTTATTACCATGGTGCAGACAGATTTAAGTATTACCCGCTTGGTGTGATGCATGCTTATCAGATGTTCAGAAACATATGTGTGATTTTATTAATTCTGGCACTGTGTTTATGTGAATCCAGATCTAGATCTGTCAGACTGTCTTATACAGTCAGTATATGACTACTATGTACTGTACTCCCTCCGTCCCAAGGCTTAGGCATATACTTTTTTTTGAAAAGTCAAGCGACAGAAAGTTTGACCAAACTTTACATAGTATTGAACTATTGAGCTCTATTGTTATTTATGTAGATTGAAGGTACTGCTGCGGAGGCTGGGGATGCTGTAGAGGCTAGTAGATTTCTTATGCCCGCACCAAAATAGGACATCCTCTACACAACGAGGAAGTGCTAATACAATACCCAGGTGGGTAGTGACCTCTCTAAGAAGTGGGTATAATTTGGAAATCCCCAATTTCACATGTTATGATTTTCCATGTTATTGTTATCAGCTAGTACTATATGTTTATGCTCATTAGAAGTTTACAAAAATAAAATTTGTTTGCTTTACAGGCAATGGTTTTGTCTTATATTATTAGATTTACTTGCTCTTTACATAATTTAACCTTTCCACTTAATTTCAATCAGTACCACGCACCAGCTGCTCAGCCCTTTCTGCTACCCTCCTCTTGTCAAGCTTGTGGATTGAAAGGGGCCCCTGTATGCCATTCCAAAGGCAGAGGGATGAAAAATGGTGCATGGCCACCCTTCGCAAAGGGTACCCACGGTATCAGGTATGGATTCCAGGTAGTTTAAACCGACTTGTTGTAAGATCTTATATCTCACTTTTTTTGTTGTTGCCTTACTTCTCTATCAATTTTCTCATGAAGGTTGTCCCTTGTGTCACTCGCACCATTATAATCAAGATGTTCGGAAACGACAAGTTTCTAACTCTGTATAGCGAGGGTCCTAAAGGCATACGGCAACTATATGATGTGGATGTCTCCTAGACGATGGCCACCACCTATTTGGGTGGCCGAGGTTGGTCCAAGTATGTATGTGAGAATGGTCTGAAGCAGGGGGACGAGGTAACATTTGATTTTAGCAAGCCTGGGCAGATACTTGCACGCCATCGTACACCTGTTGACCGAAGGACCAAGAACAGAGGTAGTACTAATTAATTTGATTATGTACTCATCACAACCTCTAATGATTTTCTTGCGACTAATTGTTCTGCACCATTGTCTTTACTCATCATATGACCCTGACCACTTCTGCAGTCCGCTTCCCCTATGTACCACTCAGAAGGGTGCCAGCATCAAGCTGCTGGCACCGGCACCAGCACCGGCCCCAGTTCCTGCAACGGCACCTATTGACCTTAGTAGGAGAAAGAATAGAGGTAGTAACTTAATTTTCTTGTATACTCTCATCTCTTTCTAGGAGTTACTGTTGTATAAGAAACCATTTTGCTTGTCCACATCTCATATGCCTCTCTAACCACTCCTCCAGTCCCCTTACCTACCCCTCAGAAGGTAAGCAGCACCAAGCTGCTGACACCCCCAACGGCACTGGCCCTAGTTCCTGCTCCGACACATGTTGACCTAAGTAGAAAGAATGGAGGTAGTAACTTAATTTGCTTGTATACTCATCATATCCTCTAATCACTGTCTTGTGAGTAACTGTTGTATAAGAGACTATTTTTCTTGTACACTTCTCATCTACCTCTACCATCCCTACAGTCATCTTAGCTACCCCTCAGAAGGAATCTAGCATCAAGTTGATGGCGCCAGCACCGGTTCTGGGCCTTCTGGCTCCTGCACCAGCCCCTCTACAATTAGTGAACCATCTCCTACACCAGCACCAGCCCCAGCATAGGCACCGGCACAAGATCCTTCATCACCCTGGGCAGCACCTTGTCAGACCATATCCTACACATGTGTCATCACAAGGTCGCACCGGATTATGTTTGTGAGTATATGGCGGCGGATAAACTGTTCTGAATGTCTTCTCAAGTTTCACATGATTCAATGCATTGCTCTTAGTAATTATGCGTCTATCTCTTGCTTTGACTTAGAAATTGCCTAAGAGTGCCACAAACCAACTCTAGGCCAGACGAAAGGGCACAATGGTCTTCACGATGCAGAGCGAAGGATTGTGAATCGAGGGATGCTACGCCATTAACTTGATTGATGGGCGCTTGGCAGCTACTTCTAGGTGGATCAAGTTCCGGAAAGCAGCCAAACTTACTATTGGAAGAACGGTCAAGGTCGATGTATCTCGCTACCCTAAATGCGGCATGCTATTCATGAACTTCCTAGCTGTCTAGCTATTTGGCTGCATGCTATTGTAATTAATTATGTGGCTATCTTATCTCCACTGATCATATATGGGTGGTAAAACTGTGATAACCTTTTGCTGGATTGGAGCTATAACTAGTACGTACTAGTATGGTATATATGTATCTATATGACGGTTCCCTATATGACCAAATATTATGACAATGTTTGTGTTCCAGTGATCGAGTGTGTTTGAAGAAAAGGGCAAACTGATCGTGTGGCATGGTTTTTAGAGATGAAACAAGAACTGTCTCTCTCTGTAGTGATATTGAATTTCAGTGTTTGTATTGTTGAATCAGTCACTTTGAAATGCTTCTGAATTGGTCAAGTGTTGCTGAATATGAACTAGGAATCTGTCGATTTTTTATGTCTTATTATTCTGTACTCCTTAATCTTTCAAATGGTATTGAATTTGGTAAAAGTTATGTCGTTGCTGCTAGTTGCTTGCTCTAGAGCTTTTGCCGTTGTGTCATCAGAACCGTTGGATGCATTTTGGACAGAGATGAGAGGGTAAACATATATACAGCGTGATTTCACCAAGTGAAGTCATTGGATACCAGCCCTGTTTTGGCGCATGTGGTGTGTTTATTAGATATTTTTACATGAATATCTATCAAAGGAATTATCGCTTTTTTTCCTCCCTCGAAGAGGTCTGTGTTTGAATCTAGCGAGACACAGCCCAGTGAAATTTGAGATAGGAGTCCATTGACCATAGCCCAAAAACTTTTTAATTTGGCCTTTTTGGCATTGCCCCCCACCTCTAAAAAAACTCTACCTTCCCATGTTTTTAAGAAACTAATCCATTATGTGGCTTTTTATAAATCGAGGTTCCAGTAGCACTACTCTTTTATTTTAAGAGAGATAACATGGAAACACAACAATATTTTTTAGAAGACTGATACATAAGTTGTAGTACTAATACATGTTTAATGATTCCATTTCTATTAGTATCTTTGGTATTGTGGCAGAACACTCAGTTTATGTCTATTTGATTTGATTTGAAGGTCTTTAGTTCGAATCCACTATGTGTACATATTTATATATCTTGGGTTTACTTTTTTTAGAAAGGGTTTACTTTTTAATATCGCATTACGGAGAGGCAGACATCATGGACCCACCAGCCTACAGCATCCCTCGAGTTTAATGGTCGGGTTTGAAAAAAAAGTTAAATACTTGTACAGAGAGGTCGGCATCAGGGACCCACGCACCAGAACATAACAGAGAGGGTGACATGGGGGCCTCAGCAACAAGACCATACATGGCTGCCACATCGAGCAACGTTGCCAAGGTCAAAACAGCGGACACGGCCGAAAAAAAGTCCATCATACGCAGGTTTGATATACAAAGAGACCGGCATGTGGGACCCAGTAGCGCGGCCTTATACAGGTTCTGCCTCGAGCGACGTTGCCAAGTTTGAAATAGGGAGGCGCGAGTGAGAAAAAAGTCCAGCATGCACACGTTTCTTCTAATGAGAGGCTCACATGGGGGACTCAGCAGCCCGGAAAATGGCTAATGCATCGAGCAACGCTATCAAGTTCCAAACACAGAGGTGAGAGCAAAAATTCCATCATACACACGTTTCTTCTAATGAGTGTATGACATGTGGGGGTGGGGCCCTGCATCATGATTAAATGGTAGATGTAACGAGCAACGCTATCAAGTTCGGAACAAGGAGGCGCGACCGAGGGACAAAATTCTATCATACACACGTTTCTTCTAATGAGAGGATGACATGTGGGGTCCAGGAGTTTGATTAAACGGTAGATGCATCGAGCAGGGCTATCAAGTTCGGAACAGGGTAACACGAGCAAAGAAAAAATTCCATCATACACACGATTCTTATAATGTGAGGCTGACATGGAGGACCCAGCAGCGTGACTAGACGGCAGATAGATCGAGCAACATTATCGAATTGAAATCAGGGAGGCAATAGCCAAGGGAAAAAATTCCATTATACACATGTTTCTTCTAATGAGAGGATGACATGTGGGTCCCAGGAGGTTGATTAAACGGTAGATGCATCGAGCGGCGCTATCAACTTCGAAACAGGGTAGCGCGAGCGAAGGAAAAAAAATTCCATCATAGACATGGTCCTTCTAATGAGAGGCTGACATGTGGGACCTAGCAGCCTGACTAAACGGCAGATGCATCGAGCAACGATATCGAGTTCAAATCAGGGAGGCGCGACCAAAAAGTATGGTCCGCTAGAGACACTGACGTCCGGGAACCACACGCCTCAAAAGACTTCGGCGAGTCAACATCATGCGAGGAAGCAAAAATCTTGCTTCTACCACGCACCAGCTGAGCTTCCTCCATGTTTTTAGCAGATCCGTCATAGTAGAGGGCCGCGAAACTGGAAAAAATAAGTTCTCCATCGGCCACGGCCGAGCCGAGAATTTCGTCGCCCAAGACGCACCTTCTACGATGACCATCGGGCCAAGTCGTTGTGGAAGGAAACTTTTCTTGTAGTGTAGAGATGCGGTGTTGGCAGCAGCATCCATTCCGCATTCCAAATCAGTGGCTGATATTGTCAATCCAAGTTAGTTGACTCAAATTCGTCAAGATACAATCAAATCTGGACAAATCTAAATCAACTAATTTGGGTCGGAGGGAGTACTACTTATGAATCAGCTTTAGAGCATATCCACTGTCCTCATTGCTCAAATATATATTAATTTTGATTCAAATCATACATATTTCGATCAAATTTATACAAGCCCACCGGAGATTGTCAAATCAAGGACTACTCCTTATGAATCAACTTTAGAGCATATCCACCGGTCTCACGGCTCAAATACACGTCAAATTTATTCAAATCATACATATATTTTAAGTCATGGAATTTTGGTTCAAATTACGCTTAAATTTGTCCCAATTTTAAGTGGACGGTGAGCTAGCCGCCCTCCCTGCCGTATGTGTACTCCAAGAAATACGGGCAAAGTGCTCCCACCCGGCCATGAGGTACATCCGTCCTTCACCATTGAAGTGCACCTCGACGTGCCAGCCGCGGCCGCGGCCTGCCTCTCACAGCTTGGGTTCACAAGGGCTTGATCTGCGTCATCACAGTGATGTTGCGGATGATGGCTTTAATCGTCTTCGCATCGATGACCATTGTCGGCACCACCGTCATCGCACTAATGATGGCTTACATTGGTGTCTTTCATCAGCAACGGATCTGAGGATGTGAACGGAAGTGAGACAGACAGAGACAGAAATTTCAGACGGTTAGATCCTCACTGCCGCACGCCGTTCTAGCAGTCGCGCTTAGATCCGCGCTGCCGCAAGTCATTCCGACCCCCACGTGTAGGTCCACGCCGCCGCAAGCCGTTCCAACCACCATGCTTAGGTCCGCGCCTCTGCACACCGTTTGGACCACCACGCTTAGATTCGCGCCTCTGCACGCTGTTCGGACCGCCACGCTTAGATCCGCGCCGCCGCACGCCGTTCGGACCGCCATGCTTAGATCCGTTTTACCGCACGCCATTCAGACTGCCGCGCCGCCGTACGTCGATAGGAGGGGAGGAAGATGCGGCTGGTATACGTGCGACAGGGAAAGGGAGGGAGAGACATCTATCTCGTCGGGCTCAACTCTCCGTAGCGCAATAGGAGAGAGATACCTCTAGCCTGTCGGATCATGATGTATCCAACGGTGGTTGGCCAAGATCCGTGTGGCATACATCTCGACCAATCAGAGCGAAGCCAAACTGAGCGATAGTTGATGCGGCTGGTATACGTGCGTCAGAAAAAGGGTGGGAGAGACATCCAGCATGTCGGGCTCTCCTCGCCGTACAAGGTTAGGTGTGCGGTGCGCCCATCGGGAGAGAGAGACCTCCAGCCCGTCGGATCATGATGTATCCAATGGTGGTTGGCCAATATCCGTGTGACATACATCTCGACCAATCAGAGCGTAGCCAAACTGAGACCTGAGAGAGGGGAAAGTGAGGAAAACATTAGCGGGAGGGGAAAACTGAGGAAAACTTTAGCGGGAGGGGAAAACTGAGGAAAATTTTAGCGGGAGGGGAAACTGAGTAGAGCAAAGGAAAACAAGGGTGCTCAGCTAAAAAATGACTAAGGGAAATTCAACCTTTTGGATAACAAATGGAAAATGTGTTATTTGAAAAAAATAATCCATCTTAGCCGACATTATATTGTTTGCAACTCAAAGATACACTAGTGTGCCAAATTTGGCCTCATTTAGACAAAGTATGTTTTGGGATGGGTTATTTTGGAAGTTGATTGAGTAGAAAGCCATGCATCTTCATAGCTAGTAGTTCATTCCAAGAAGGATTTAAGAAGTGGTTTAGGGGAGAAGTCCATTTCTCTTTATTTCCTTTTTATTTATTATTCATGCTAGGTTGTAGGTAACATAACAAGACTCCATGCGAAGGTTGCACTATGTTTTCACTTCTTTTTTAATAAACAACCCTAAAACCATTTATTTGAATTTAATCACTTAGAAAAATAAAAATGTGGCTGATTACAAGTAAATCCAAAATTTCCAATTTCATATGGTAAATCAATCCAGGATACACAAGTGTGCCAAATTTTGGATCAATTGTTCAACATTTGCTATGGTTTAAGCCATGAACTAGCTATACCCCATGTGTTGACCACATGTCGAGGGCAGAACTGAGCAGTGCTAAGCAACTAGGTGGATGACAGTAGAAACTTGCAATAGCACATACATTATGGGGTTATCCAACATACAAACTTGGGAGCGTCACACTAGTTCGAATTCAATACAAACATTAACATTAGTTCAAATTTATCATACAAATTCAAATTAATAATTCAAATTCATTTTGTTTTCTTGCTCCTATTGTTTTTTGCTGGAATATTCTCGGAGTTCACCACCTTGCTCCGGGTGATCCTGGCTGGAATATTCTGGGAGTCCACCATCAGCTTCTTCCATTTGTTCCCTTTGTTCTTTTTCTCTGCATCCAATGAATCAAGTGCTTTAGTCTATCGTACAATTGGTTCAACCACATTTCTATTCATTGTTTCATACGGTTCAAAACACATTGGCATCATTTTTCAATATCCTCTTATGTAATTCCTTTACTTTTGAACTCTGCTTCCAATGAATAAATTGTTTCAATCTCCCATGCATTTGGTGCAATCTCCCCTTCATTTGGTTCAATCTCCTCTCGATCCATTGGTTCAATATCCCCTGCATTTGTTTCAATCTCCCCTGCATTTGGTTCAATCTCCTCTCGATCCATTGGTTCAATATCCCCTGCATTTGTTTCAATCTCCCCTGCATTTGGTTCAATCTCCCCTGTATTTGGTTCAGTCTCCTCTCGATCCGTTGGTTCAATCTGCAACATATCCATTGCTTCATTCTCCTCTAGGTCAAATACTTCATTCTCATCTACATTTATTGCTCATGCCTAATCATCCATTCCATAAGATGGGTCCACTGCATTTTTACAAAGCCTAACAATGTGCCCTAGGATCCCACAACGTTTGCACTTATGTTGTCAAGGTGGTGCACCACCTTCTGCACTAGCTCTCATCCTATTCTTCCTTGGCCAACATGTTGGTCTAGTAAAAATTGGAGGGTATAGCTTGAAGCCTGGATTCACTTCCATCCATTGGTCTTTCCCCAACAAGGCTGGAACATTCTGAGCATATGTTGCCCTAAATTTGTCAATATAGAAATACTCTGACACGTACTGATCAACTTTACCCTCTTCATCTCCTAGAACACCCATGAAAAACAATGCATGTATGTACGGTTTCCCACGGAGCTGCCATTGCCTGCAATGGCATGTCCTATCAACCAAACTCACTGGATACCTCCATTGCCTATCTTTACTGTCAGTGTATGTTACCTCAGCCTCCATTCCTCTTCTAATGCATTTCATCTTCAATTGTTTTGCCCTGGCATGCAAAGCCTTAATCAAAGATGGGAGGATGAGATGGCCATCATATACTGTTGGTGCAATTCTTTGATGCAAATCAATCTTTATCATGATCATCTTCCTAATCTTATCAGATATTTGCCACAGCATAAGCCCTTTCGATGACTTGACCTTTGCATTGAAACTCTCTACAAGGTTACTTGTCACATAGTCTACCTTGCAAATTTCATTGAATTGGCTTCTTGACCACACCATTCCATGATGTGCATCCAAGTACTCCTTCACCGCAGGTTTTTGTTTATACAACACTTCCAAATGATACAGATGCTTCCTCAAACTGCATGTGTATGAAGTTGGCCATAGGTTGTCAGTATAAACTTTACCCTTGAATTTCTTTGTAAAATTCTGCACTAAGTGTCGCGTACATTCCCTATGGTCCACTCTAGGGAATACTGCTTCTACAGCTTTATCCAAACCTTTGCAAGCAAGCGTTCGTGTGGATAGTAAGTCCCGATGGATGACCTATAAGTTCACGCAAATTCTCCAGAAATCAAGTCCAACTTTCCTCTGATTCAATCTCCAAAACTCCAAAAGCAACTGGGAACATCCAATTGTGGCCATCAACTGCAGTAGCAGCTACTAGTTGTCCTTTAAATCTGCCATGAAGTGTTGTTGCATCCACGGCCAAATAAGGCCTGCAACCATCCAGAAACCCTTGCTAGCAAGCTTTGAAACAAACAAAAGCCCTTCTAAAGCACTCCGTCTCCATTGTCTTCCCTCTTATTTTGTACTGAACTGTATGCATGTCTATCTGTACAACACTACCTAGACTAGCCATCTCCACTTCAGCTTTGAAGGTGTAAAGCAACTGAAAACTTTTATTCCATGGACCATTTATCCTATCAAGAGCCATTTCCTTTGCATAGAACATCCTCATGTATGGTACTATAATATTAAACTCTTCAAACAAAAATTATGAGTGTTGTTGCACCAAGTGATGGGTTTGCTCTCATCCAATCCATGATTGCATTTGCTAGTTTTGTTTTTTTACTTTGATTGTCCCCCTTGAGGTGGACAAGAATGTTCGAACCGGTTACCTTTTATCTGAAACATAATTAAAATGTCATGTACAGTTAACAAATTCTACACAATGATCTAAAATACACAACTGGTTGTAATACCTGAACCAAACTGCTCCTGAGCATAGTGGATGCATGCATCCTCCACCTACACCTCTTGTATGGGCACTTCACTGTGAACCTTGCTAGCTCACTCTTAATAACAACATAATCATTATTGGTGCAGATGCAATATGTAGTAAGGGCATTACGACAGTCCCGCATCGTTTCAAATACGGTGCCTTCTGAAATCTTAGGATCGTTCCTGTCCCACTCAATTACTGGCAAGTCCTCACCATCGTACTCCGCTAAAATGAGACTATCATTGTTCTCCTAGTTCTCTTCTTCATCAGTGTCATCAAATCTAGCACCATGGGCAAATTCCTCCATGTATTGATCCTCTAGTGCTTGTTTACTGAATCTATCTACCAATTCAAGAAACATCAA
Organism: Avena sativa; assembly: GCA_916181665.1. Classification (NCBI taxonomy): domain Eukaryota; kingdom Viridiplantae; phylum Streptophyta; class Magnoliopsida; order Poales; family Poaceae; genus Avena; species Avena sativa. The sequence continues at coordinate 429,518,026 of OV702290.1, forward strand.
CTCATCCTCGTCATCTAGTGGAGGCGCTCCCTCGGCAGGCTCTGCTTCGTCCTCCACAGCGGCTGCACGAGCGATTTGGCTTACACTCACAGTGCAAACAGATGGTACTGCTGTGGACCTACAAGGAGCACGGGGGCACACACTATTAGCAGAGATAGTAGAGACACATGATGCCCGACCACCTGATGATGCTTTAGCCCTCTTTCCCGTGTGTTCAACTTTAGGTTGCACATGGAGACGAATTCGACCAAAACGTTTGGTAGCATTCAAAGAGAAAAGCATTACTAGATCAGCTTCGCTAGTTAGTGGGAGTAATCTTTGCTCGCTAATGTTGAAATGTTGCAAATCAACTAAATCGCCATTGCTCTAGGGGAACTTAGAATATATTTTATCTTTGAAATCTCTGAGAGTTATGGAGGTTGAAAGCACCGCTGGGAAGTAAATCCAGAGAGATACCATTCATAACCATGAATTACGCTAGTATCCAGTTTAACCACCAGCCGAAATGCCAGCGCTGGATCAATCCTATTCGAAAAAAGCAAGGCAGTTAGCTGAGCATCGGCGATTCGCGCTCAATTACTGTCTATAATCAATCCACAAAGGAAAATGATACTTACCCAGATGGAATCCATGCGTTAGATCCCTTCGATTCCACCCAATCTTCTCTACGCTTGATGGGGAGGACCGGTACACCCGTCGGCGTCGCATACTATTCCGCAAAAGGGGTAGATATAGCGGGAGAGGAAGCGGAGCCAGAGTGGTATACGCGGCTAGGGGGAGGGGCGGCTCGGGGGCCAAGGATGACATAAGGTAGGAGGGGATCTCAGGTAGGAGGGCACGACGGCGGGGGAGCGGAGGGGCAGCGTGGGAGTTGTTCCAGGCTCGAAGCAAGAATGGATGTTCCAACGTGTCTCCATGCGGCCCCACCCTTCACCACGTATGCAAGACCCGTCCCAACGTGGCCCCACCCTTCACCACGTATGTAGGACCCGTCCTAACACGGCCCCACCCATCAACACGTAACGGTCGAGGCGATGTTACGTAACGCTCAACGCAGGACCTGCCCCAACACGGTCCCACCTATCAGCATGTAACGGTCAAGCCTTTGACCTGACGGCATTCCCCCATCCGAGCGCATGTGAGGGCTTCGGAATGGAGGGAGGGTAAAAGTGAGGAAAAACTAAGTGGCTAGGAAAAGTGAGTACAACTAACGAACCAGGGGCATGAAAATAGAAATCCCTTGTTTATAATACTTGTATTTGTATTATTGTAATAATTATTTAATCCAATATATATGGATTATAATAAAGAATACTATTTTTATTCAATTCCTTTATTTCCTTACTTCATTCCTTTTGACTTATATATTGTTTATAATTATTTATAATTCAAACTTCTCCCATCATAATTCAATAAACCAATAGAGGTCATGTCAAAATTCATCCACTCACCTCAGAAGACACTAAACCTAATTCATCGGAGTGAGAGAACTCTGATCACTCTGGCATTTTAATTTGCCGAAATTTACCCCAAATTTTAGATGCATGCATGTAGATGCACAAAATCCTAAATCTACCCTTCATTTAGTCCTAAATGCTGGGATGTTACACGTTCATTCTAAACATCTGTTTTGAAACTACAGAACTAACCAAACGTGGGGCTATATGGGAACCCCCCTCCCCAACTACCGACGTTATTCGTGTATCCACGATGCCACAAAATTGGTTTTCCATTTGATGCATATGCATAATATGTCCTCGGACATGGGTGTGTAATGATATGATATGATATTTGGTGGAGAGCTATCATGCATACATAAAATTGGGATGTCGTGTTGGGTGGCATCCGAAAGAGTCTGAGTCTGATAGCATCGCATAGTGGCCCTGACTTGAAAATCTATCTCTAACCCGCTCAACCATAGACTCAAACATTGTGCCTCCTTGAGAATCACTCGTGACTCTTGATTGGATAAAACTCAATAGGTGGCTTCCCTGGATATGTATGTATTTATAGGACAATACTTGATGGGATAATTGGATGTCACACAAAACCCTTTTATTTTAAAAGTGTTGCTCGAGGGTTGAACATGCGTTTGGGTACCAGTAGTGCAACCGTGCAGGGTAAATCTTTTCGAGAAGTCATGTCTATGGTTATGGACGCCTCACGAGCACAATGTCATGATCATACACAAATTACAGTAAATCATTATTACTTGTAATCTAATTAGTAAGTATCTCTATAAATTAAATACCTAGAATAATAAAATTGTTAACATGTGTGTTCCACGAGAGGACTTCCTCAACTGGTTTTCGAGGGGGGAATTTTTGGATGGGTTATGATTGGTGTTATATTCTTGTTATCGGTCAACGCTCTCTTATCTAGCTCTAATATCTAAAGTGGTAGCGTGTCTCTATAAGTTAGATAGTGCAAGTTTTGCTACTGCTGAGCCCATGATACCCATGTAGGAGAGAGCCGCCAAATTTTAAGACTCGATGTGTACTAGCCTCAGTATTGACCGCTCACTTTCTTTTTCCTTTTCCCTTTGTTAGCACCCTTTGGTTTTGATAGGTATGTGATCGACGGCATTAGCAAGGTTACCCTTCCGGTTTGGCCTGGGAAGGGTTGTCCTGAGCACTTGGTTATTCTTTAGGACTCTTAGTCCCATTTGCTGCTTATCCGTACTCGGATACTATTTTACCTTCTTCCTGATTTGTATCTTCATGTTGTATTCATTTGTATTCTTGACTCAATTAAATCGTTGTGGTATATATGCTTCTTGTGCATCATGTTGTAAACTATTGTGATGTATCTACTTGTAACCAAATCCACCCGCACGAAAGTGTCTGGTAGGCGTCTTTGAATCGCTTCTATGCGGATTTTGGCGGGAAGGCTAAGATCTGCATAGACCCAATTTGAGGGAGTTACAAGTGGTATCAGAGCAAAGGTTTACGATACCCCACTAGTCCAGCCTATAGGATAACCTAGCTAATGGACGATGTAGAGTGTCAAAACTATTTTTAAAAATCGGTTGGATAGATCTGAGTAGCTCTGCTTTTATTCCTTACCCCTATGATATTCTCTTCTTATCTTCGCGTCTTTTGAATCTCCTCTCTTACCTTTTTCAATTCTAGGATTTCTCGTGGTAGGGTTTTCATCGTACCTTTAGGATTCTCTTCCTTCCTTTTACAATGGTGTTCTTACATCTGGTTTTCATTCTATCTGATCTCTCTTCATATGTTTCCAGTGGTGTGGCTTCTAAGACGATGACCTCCTCAACTTTGGATTATTTTTCCAAAGTTTTATGAACGACGCTTGTTAAGATCTTCAATCTGAATTTTTGAGAGTTGTGTTGCACGATTTTCCTATTCATGTATGGAGTAATAGTTTGGGTGAGTGATGGACTGGCCCTCGTACCGACTACTCTTTCTATTTGCTCTTGTATATTGAACCGGGTCAATGTGTACCTTTAATTCTTTCATGGAAGTTAGAGGTGGCCTTTATCTTTTTATACCTTTACTTCCGCTATGTTTTTTGGAATTTTATCTCGAAGAACGTGAGAAACAACCTCTTGTTGGTGGTGTCAACAATCTCAAGACGTAGCAAGAATTCTTGCTAGTGATGTTGCGATGATCCACATGACGATAGACGATCTGATAGACACACCTCTCTTCCCTGGTGTCTTTGCTTGGATCTCGGGACACGGTCCTTATTATTGGTGTCAAGTTGTAAAGCCCAGAAAATATCCCCAATTAGATTTGCGTGCTTGGATCTCGGGACATCATGCATATTTTTCCCCTAAAATTTAAAACCCTATTTTGTTTTCTATTTATTCCCTCCTTTAATTTCAAACTAAATCCCCGATCTTTTTAGATATTTTGTTTGTCTAAAACCTATTTACAGAAGGCTTTTAAAAAAATGTTTTTTAGGAGACACCTAATTGGACCATCCCGAAGGCTAGCCCAGCTGGCCACCTACAACCCAAACCCCAGCCTAAACCTCACCCAGACCTCCCAACTAAACCTAATCGACCAGCCCTCGCACAATAGCCACCATTGTCGCGCATACACACGCACTCCACACCAACCCACACATGTACACGCTGAACACACTCGCACGCGGTACACCACACACGCACACACCCGACATGACCCCCGGGTCACGCACGCAACCCACACACTCACACCACCAACCCCCAATTCCCCATGCCTTCTTCCTCCTGGAGCGCAGTCGCTCCAGTTTGAGCCCCTTCTCTCTCATTGCCTAGCCATGTCACCATGCTCTGCGCCACCCCGCACCCCGCTCGCTACCTACCCTTGCCTCGCATCCCCATCCCCAATCCCTCGTGCCTTCTCCCAAGCCCATCAGGATCCCAATATCCGCCTTATCCACCCGACGCCGGCACCACCTCGCCTTCCTACCCCTCTATGCGCTCTTGTCACCAGCAGTAGAGCCTGCACCTCGACGGTGGCCACTCCTTTATCTCCTCTAGCCCAAGCCCCATCGCCACCAACCTCCATGTCCTGCTTGATCCCTGCCGCTAGGGGCGAAAGTCCTCGTCCCAGCGATCGCCGACCTCTCCTTCTGCCGCTCACATGTCGCGACCTTGGGGCATCCCAGGCCCTCGTGCCTCCAACGTATCCTCCAAGACCCAATAGGGAGCATCCTCCTCTGGCTTCCCTTCTCGCTGGTGGTTCCCTCCTACATGCATGTCGTCGGACGCCACCACCTTGGACTGAGCTCGACCTCGGTGCTACCACACCCCTACTGCTTGCCGCCTTGTCCTGCACCGTGTCTCCAACCTCCTCGCGAGTTATGCCATCACCAATATGCAACCAGATATGTTTTGTCGTGTTGGTTCCCTCTAGTACCAAAGGTGTTGCTCTATGTGGTGTGTTTTGGTACTGATCACGAGAAGATGGGGTGTGACATTGCTTGCAGCAGCAACCGTGTGAAGATGGTGTCTAGGTGGTGATAGTGTTATCTGATGGTACGAGATACCGACTACTTGGGCTACCTCCTATACTACTTCCACTCAGGCGATGGAAAATGGACATGTAGTGCCCCGTCGTTAAGAATCATTGATACCAAGACCTACTAGTGTCGAAACCTGAGTCTGACAAGGACAATCAAGCCAGAACCCTGAGTACATTGACATTGAACTGAAGGACGCCGAACGCTAAGGTCTATTCCACAAAGCCAATGAATCACCGATGCCCGATCCAAGATCTCTGTCATCAACTAAGTTGAAACCTGAAGGCCTTCTTCACGGATCCGAAGACCAAACCTGAACCCTTCTGACCCCAAGATCTTCGACCCTAAATGTGTGAACCTAAACCCATCCCTATTTTTTATATAAATTGGCATACAATTTGTTGCATATCAAATCATTCATATTGCATACATATGTTGTTGTTTGGGGTATTTAGTCGATCACATAATAATTAAATATGGAGTGTATATGCGGACTATTTTTGTCTTGTTCCGGACTCTATTTAAATGGTGTAGATCATCTATGTCATGTTTTCCATGTTAATTCAACATTTAAATCGTGGGGTACATAAACAACTCGAACCATCTAATTAATTGTCGGAAACTAGATTCTTCTTAATTTTGCTAAGTTGCACCGCATCTGCCATGTCATGCATCATATCATGATCATGCCAGATCTTTTGCTACGTCATTAAACATTGCAATCATTGCTTATTTTAGTGGTTTGGGTCTTCACCATATAGTACGATTAGTTGATGCGATATACGATAAGTTCTCTGGTTTTTCTCTTCAATGTTCACAGGCGACCATTCTCCCCCTTTAACCTATTTTCCATTTATAGTCTTTACTCCCTTCTTTGGTCTATTGTTATCCTTATTGTCGATGTTATAGTTCCATTCTAGTTTTACTTACTTGCAGCTTATATTGCCTTTTGTTATCCTACTATCTTGTTTGAGTAGCTAGGTTGGTCTTGTGAGTCATAGCTCATGCTTAGATCCGCAGCCCGCTCTCATACAGGTGGATCTTCGTAATTGGTTTCTGATGCTACTAGTAAATTAAATTGATGGTGGTTGCGGGTTGCACCTAATGATAACGCATCGGGAGGGACCACCTTTAGGAACTGCTTGTGTCACCCTGGGACCCATTCGTTCTAAACATATGTTCTCGCGCTAACCAAATGTGGGAATATATGGGAAGCCCCTCAACTACCGGCACCATTCGTATATCCAGGATGCCATAAAATTGGTTTTCCATTTGGTGCATATACATAATATGTCCTCGGACATGGGTGTGTGATGATATGATATGAAATTTGGTGGATGGCCAGCATGTATACAAAAAAATTGGGATATCGTGTTGGGTGCCATCCGAAAGATCTCTGAGTCTGATAGCATCCCATAGTGGCTTTGATTTGAAATTCTATCTCCTAGGAACCCGCTCAACCGTAGACTCAAATGTTATGCCTCCTTGAGAATTGATCGTGCCTCTTGGTTGGATAAAACTCGGTAGGTGGCTCCCATGGATAGGCGCGTAGTTTTGGGATAGTTCTTGATGGGATACTTGGATGGCACACAAAACCCTTTTATTTTAAAAGTGTTGCTTGAAGGGTTGAACATGCGTTTGGGTACCATTAGTGCATCCCTCCATGGTAAATCTTTTCGAGAAATCGTGTCCATGGTTATGGACGCCTCACGAGCACAATGTCATGACCATAGACAACTTACACTAAATCATTATTACTTGTAATCTGACTAGTAAGTATCTCTATAAATTAAATACCTAGAATAACAAAATTGTCAACATGTGTGTTCCGCGATAGGACTTCCTTGACTGGTTTTTGAGGGGGGAATTTTCGATGGGTTATGCTTGGTGTTATATTCTTTATCGGTCAGCTCTCTCTTATCTCGCTCTAATATCCAAATTGGTAGCGTGTCTCTATAAGTTAGATAGTGCAAATTTTGCTACCGCTGAGCCCACCATACCCATGTAGGCGAGAGCCGCCAAATTTTAAGACTCGCCGTGTACTAGCCTCAGTACTGACCGCTCACTTTCTTTTTCCTTTTCCCTTTGTTAGCACCCTTTGGTTTTGACAGGTATGTATTTGACGGCGTTAGCAAGGTTACCCTTCCGGCTTGGCCTGGGCAGGGTTGTCCTGAGCGCTTGGTTATTCTTTAGGACTCTTAGTCCCATTTGGTTCTTATCCGTACTTAGATACTATTTTGCCTTCTTCATGATGTGTATCTTCATGTTGTATTCCATTTGTATTCTTGACGCAATGATGTCGTTGTGGTATATATGCTTCTTGTGGATCATGTTGTATACTATTGTGATGTATCTACTTGTAACCAAATCCATCCACACAAAAGTGTTTGGTGGGTGTCTTTGAATCGCTTCTATGCGGATTTTGGCAGAAATGCTAAGATATGCATAGACCTTGTTCGGGGGCGTTACACCTAGTGCATTTTGGCCCGCACACCCGGTGGGCCTTTGGTGTAGTTTGGTGGTGGGAATGGTGTTGTGCTCTCAGCTAAAGGCAAACGCACTTGGGGATTGTATAGATGCTGGAAGTGATCGGTGTGTTGGCTCTCGGTCTAGCAGCTCGAAGGTTTCTATTGCTCTCATCCCCTTCTAGGTGGGTGTGCTCCATGGAAAGGGCGACATTGTAGGTGGTGTATGTGATCGTGTGGTCTGTTGTTGGTTGGAAGATAACCGGTCTTGATGGATATCAGAGGACGTTGGGTAGCGGCTCCGAGTTCTTGTTGGTAGCTATAGTAACCGTCGTGGTTGGTATTGCAGATCTAGCACCATGTGCTTGGATTTGAAATTCGAGGAGGTCGTGATGTGATTCTTTGTGGCTTGAGGTGTTGCAGTGGCCACATCATGAGATTGTGCTAGGCGGATGACAACTTGTAGGATTCGTGCAATATACGGAGCTCCGGCGAGATGGACACTTCGGTGTCCCGGTTTTCCTAGTTTTCTCCTTGCTTGGTAAGAGGACTTACGGACAAAATCCTGGCACTAGATTTGCTAGCGTTGATAGTAGTGGCACTTTAGAGTTGCTTTTGTGCTTGGGGTGGCTTGCCATGGAGCTCTGTGTTCATACTTGTGGGGTTTGGGCTCTCTAGGAGAAACCACTAGCTCTGGGTTTCTGGGCGGGAAATGGTGGTGGCAACATCTCTCCCTTCTTAGAGATGTTGCCTTTGCGAGCCTGCACTTGGTTTTTGCATGTTAGTGTTCGGGTGGGATTGGCCATGTTGTATTGGTGTTAGGGTGTCCTTGGCCATGTTTGTATCGGATTTTGCTTGGTTTCCCTGTAATTAACTAGGCACTCTCTTCTTAATTAATGGATAGTGCAAAGTTGTTGCTGAAAGGGAAATGGACGTCGCCTAGAGGGGGGGTGAATAGGCGTTTTAAAATTATTACGGTTTAGGCTCTAATAAATGCGGAATAAAACTTAACGTTTAATTTATCAAGCCAAAACCTATATCCACTAGTTTCACTAAGTCCACCAACAACCTATGCTAAGCAAGACAAGCAACAAGGTGATAGCAAGATATAGTACTTCAAGCACGAAGGCTATCACAATGTAAATTGCATAGGTAAAGGGCTCGGTTGAGAGATAACCGATGGATGCGGAGACGATGATTTGTTTCCCGAAGTTCACTTCCAAAGAAGCTACGTCTCCGTTGGAGAGGTGCGGGGGCGCAATGTACTTCGAACGCCACAAATGGCTCACCTCGAGGTGTGGTGGCTCGATGCTCACCCAACGCCACACAAGGCCTCACTAAGGATGCGAAGCCACGCAACTCACTGACGCCACAAAAGGCTCACCCTATTCTCCCGTGAGCTCGCCACAAAGGCCTACTCACGTTCCACTATGGGACACTTGAGGGCGGTCACCGAACCCGTACAAGGCTTGGGGCAAGCTCCACAACTCAATTGGAGGGCTCCCAAGAAACGCCACAAAGGCTCCACAATGCCACAAAAGGCCAACAAGCTTGGGGAACCTCCACAACTCAATTGGAGCCCCAAGAACAATGTCACAAAGGCTACAAAGCCACAAAAGGCAACAAGGCCACAAAAGGCCAACTATCCAACCACACAACCGTCTAGGGTTCCAAGAACCCAAGAGAAACAATCCCAAGGAATTGAACTCACCGAATCTCCGAGGAGAACTCAAACCTATGCACCAAATGCAAAAGGCAAGTCCTTCACTCTCAAATTCCACCAAAGCTACAAAAGCTATTGGGGGAATAAGGGAGGAAGAACACAAGAGGAGAACACAAAACTCTCCAAGATCTAGATCCCAAGGATTCCTTCACAAAGAAGGGATTTGGCTTGGTGGGGCTTGTAGATCTAGATCTCCTCTCTCAAATCCCTCAAAAAGATGCAAGAATCATAGGAGGGGAAGGGGAGAGGGAAAGCTCTTCAAGGTCAATAATGGAGGAGAGAGAAAGCCAAAAACCGAGAAGAACAAGTGAGGGCCGAAGGGGAAAGGGGAGCTCCTTTTAAAGGGCTCCCCGATCTGCCCGTTACCCTCAGAATCGCGCACGGACGGTAGTACCGGTGGGTGGCCGGTACTACCGGTGGCACCCAGCCAACGGTCAGAAAACTGCGAGAGGAAGAACAAAAACGCAAGCCTGGCCGGTACTACCGCCGCTTCGCCGAAACTACCGGCGGCAAGAATGTCCTAGCGGTACTACCGCCTGAAATACCGACAGAAGTACCGTCAAATAGCACAAACCAGGCAGAGAGAGTACTGAACCGAAAATGGGTTTGCCGGAAGTTGGGTCGGAATTAACACCGGTACTACCGGCGGCAAACTGCCCTGGCGGTACTACCGGTGGCCCGCCGGAACTACCGGTCAGGCAAAAACTCAGAACCAGAACTGCCACAACTTTTGCATCCGAACTCCAAACGAGATGAAACCAATTTTATTGGAAAGATAACGACGCGTAGAATCTAACAAAAATTCGAAATATTGGGTATCACCAAGGGAGAAAATACCATGAATATATATGTGAGATACCTCCCAAGGTGTGGAGCCGGAAAACCCGCAAGATCAAAATGCAATAAGATATGCAAGGGAAATCAGTTTTTGATGAACTAGAGCTTGTTATGAAGATAACCACAAGCTCTAGATCCTCACATGGACAAGAACCAAACAACAACCAAGAAAGATGATGCTATGTATGCAAAGGTTTGAGCTCTCTCCGAAAGATACAAACGAGTCACCCACTCGAGAGCCCCTCTTGATAGTATGGCTATCTATCCTAAACCCGGTCTCCCAACACTACAAGAGACCGGTAAAATAGAAACCCTATCAAGATCATACCTTTGCCTTGAGCATCCCACTTGAGCTTGATATAGATGATCTTGTCACCTTCAAGATGGAACACCTTTCTTGATTGCACTTTCTTGCACTTGCTTGATGAAGTCTTGAGACATGCTCCCCCATACTCCATGGGGAAGCATCTTCTTCGAACTTGACTTCATCATTCCATGATTGCCGAGGATGGCAAGCTTCAAGCATGACATCTTCTAGAGATGACGCATCTTGAGCTTGCACTTCAAATCTTGATGATGTCTTGAAGATAGCCATGAGGAACTCCATCTTCTTCTTCTTCTTCAAGACAAACTTGATCTTCTTCTTCTTCGTCTTCTTCTTCTTCTACTTGATTCCAATAGGCACAAAGCCCTTGGACGATGCTTCTTCTTTTTCATCCTTGAAACCAACACATGGTCCAAGCGATGCCAATGGACAAACCTACAAGTGAAACTCAATTTGCACATTAGTCCATAGGGATTGTCATTAATTACCAAAACCACACATGGGGCATACATGCCCTTTCAGTTGCCCTCTTTAAAAAAATCATGTGAACATGTTGTAGTTGATGATTTGAGAAATTTGTAAGTGTACTTTAATGATTAAGGTTGATTTGCATGTTGGTGGTTTGGATGGTCATTTTCATTGATAGTTTGTGGCTTGGTGTCAATATACATGCTATTGTTGACTAGGTAATCCTCTAACCCCAATTGATTATATAAATGTTGTATTTTGTTTCTACATGCTCAGTTTGGTTTTGTGGTTACATGCTTTCCCGAGGTATAATGATGTGGTTATTTGCTTGCATTTGGGTTATTGGTATGATTGCCCCAAGTTCATAGTTTGTTTGCTCTACTATGATATGTGAGTGGTTGGTTCAATTTATGTGCATGTGTTGTGATCTAATGGGTTATCCAGTGTTTGGACAGATGCTAAACATGATGATTTGCTAGTTTGACCGGAATGTGAGTTCCTCATCATACTAGTGTTTTCATCTCATTTTCTAGTGACCTTGAGCTCTATTTTCACTACTCTTTCCATGTGTTTTCTTCCATCATCTTATTCTAATAAGAACGTATGTTATTCTTGCTCTCTAGCATCCCTCTTCTCTCAATTTTCGATCTCATACTGTTTGAAGCTTGTTATTCTTGAATTCTGATCAAAATTTGCTTATCTAGGTTATGCTTGATCCTTCTAGTTGCTTCGTCTTGCTCCTAAGCCACAATGATTTTTCTAACTATTCTATGGACATTGCTCATGTGTTGGGATGATATGATGTGGTCGAAGGGCCCTTTTTATGTGATTAGCCTGCTGATGTGCACTAGACACACATGGGTTCTAACTCCTCCTTTGGATGAATGAGATGTTTGTTATAAGCTCCTCCTAGGCTACAAGTTACCATGTGTGGTGGTTTCCACTTTTGGATTGGCTCGACTGCTTTGATATTATCCTCATTTGAGATTCCTTTTTGATCAAGAAAATTGTATTTCCCTATTGAGCTTATTCGGCTATGTTTTTTTATGAAATTCTTATGAGTGTTCTATCATGTGGGCTGAACATGTTATGGTGGGATTAATATTGTGGGCTTGAAGGATAATTAAGTATTTTATTAATCAAGAAGGTGGACTTGATTTTAATTGTACATTCCAAGCAAACAAGGAATCACTTATTCAAATTAATCTGGGATTAATAAGGAACTTAGCTAGATTTAAGGGAAAGCGCAATATTTCCATGTTGCCAAAGATAATTGGGTCAAAGTATAATCTTGATGTTGTGTGTCTCCATTGTTTCCTCCGTTGGCACATGTTGCCCAATTGTGATCCAAGTTGATCCAAGTTGCTTAAGTTCACCTAAATAAGCTAAGTTTTCCCTCTAGTTTATTATTTGTCAATAAAACATAAATTTTTTATTTCCATAGTTAAGTTCCAACATCAAAAGGCCTCATCAATGATGTTGGCTACATTTTACCATTAACCAAACATTTCTTTTGTCGTTGCTGATTTTTGTTTACATGTAAAGAAGAAAAGATCAATATTTCTTGAGTATTTTGTAATCTTATTTATTCATTTGTACAATGTAATATTACAATTAAATATTGTAAAATACTTAATAAATTTTTCATTATTCGTTCTTATGTTCTCACCTTTTTTTTTATCAACGCGGATTTACTACCTAAGGTGGTACCTACGTGTGTATTTAGGATCATCTGATATGGTCGCCTGGTTTGAGGGATAACATGCTATCGTTTACTTCCAAGATTGTGTGGTGAGGTTAGGTGGCTTGTCCATTTGCTTTGACGAAAGAAAAATGTGCACGCCTGGTATTTGACAAGAAACACTAAAACATACTCCCTCCGTTTCAAAATATAAGATATTTTAGCTTTGTAAATAGAGTGTATCTAGATCTCTTTTATTGTATAGGTTCATCTATATATGAAGTGAACCTACACACTAAAAGAGACTCCTTTTACAAAGCTAAAACATCTTATATTTTAAAATGGAGTGAGGATATCGGTACCACTGGCACGCCTGGGGAAGCAGCAGAATGGCGCGGGAAATAGTCTGTCAGCAGGGCGGAAGTGTGTAGCTTGTCGGCTGGGTAGCTGGCTATTTCCCTTTTTTTATTATTCAAGTAATATCGAATATTATCTATATAAATATCAATTTTCCAAATTTATTCTCAATTTCAGTTATGATGATGTCATTGCCCTTTATGCACTATTTTATTTGTATTGTTCATTATTATCTGAATTGGTCTCAAAAGTTATAAATTTAACAAATGATGTGTTGAAATTAATCGCACTCAAATAAATGATCTAAATCTTGTCCACCTAAGGGAAACATCTCTCTTTGACAAATTTAATGAAAAAGTTTTTTTTTCTCGAGTTACCTAGAATCTACCCCATCTTGACTATCAATATCTTACACTCATCCTAACATATACTACTTTAGTACTATATATATTTTATGTGGTAGATATCAATGTATTTTTCTATAAACTGGAGCTTTGGAGCTCGACGGAACCGCCACCATGTCGATGCCCTCCGGGAAGGTAAGCGTCACCCATAGGCGTCGCCGCATCATCCCATGAACCATGAGATTTGGAGAAATAGATGCTTGAGTCAGAGACGCCCATTAACATGGTAGGAAAGGCCGTATCAATCCATCGAGACGAACATATCAGGGCACACGTGTTATAATCCATCAAACTCAACCCAACCAAAGGTGTCGCCGCCGGTGGAGAGAAGATCCTAGCATGCCAGCCAAGGATCCGCTGCCGTAGCCTGTGGCCCATCGCTGTCGACCCCCACGCAGCACCCTCACTGCCTCCGCTCGTGCACCATGTAAGGCCCTCGCCAGCGGCCGCCTCTAGGAATGGAGAGGGGAGGGGAGGGAGGTGGCAGCGGCGATCCAGGGTTTACCCCCTAGTCGTCTGGAGGGGGCGACCGAGGGGAACAGATAAAATACTATTGATACAAAATTGGTAAATAAGCAAAGATATGATAATGGAATCTAATTACACTATAAGCTAGATTAAACATAAAACATATTCAATTTGGTAGAAAACTAGCTAGAACTTCAATTAATTTGAGATAGAGGGAGTAGCTAGCTAATTGAGGTATCTTCTCGAGCTTATTATTTACACCCCCTCCATGTATTCTACAGTTTTACCTCAGCTTTCCGTGCTCCTGGATCCTCGTTTGAGGCGGTTTTTCCTATTTACTGTAGAGAAAAATGCAGTTTCCTATTTGGTGCAGCAAGGGTAAGCTTTAACGTGGGTTCACATGGCCCTGCTTCCGCTAAGCCAAAACTGGAAGAACACGGGAAATTTCTTGGCAATGGGGAACTGATTCTTACAGAAGAAGAAAATAAGAGCACTCGGCTGGAAAGGATGTAATGCTAGAAAATATCAGATCGCCCACTCGCCAGCTTCTCCAACACCCCTACTACGCTCTGCACTCTCCTACCACCCCCCAGCCGCAGCAAGACCAAGTGGAAGGGGATGAAGCTCATAGTGGGGAGCCCAGGGACATGGAGCGGCATGGCGCTGCGGGTGTCGCAGTTCGTCTTCGCCATCGCATCCCTCTGTACCATGGCCACCGCTTTCGGAAACTCTAACTACAGCGCTTTCGTGTACTCTTCAACCCACCACCACTAATTTCATTTCATTCAGTTCTGGCTGTGTGTTGAGATGAGTCCCTAAATTTTTTTGCTTCGATAATCTTTTCTTGATTCCTTTTTCTGCTGTGTGATTGTCTCTCTCTGTCTATTTAATCATATAATAGTAGTGAATGTGTCTCTGGGCTTGGAGGACAAAGTGCAACGTTAAGTGGTTGTTGACCCAACTCCTCAAGTTCAGGCTGTGTTACTTTGGTTGGAGTCCTTAAAATGGCATTGCTCCTCTACGGATCTATTGGAGCAAGAGAAAAATTCAGCATAAAGTTGCAGTTTGGGTCTTAAATGGTTTTGGTCTTAGGATGAGTTCCTCTCTTGCTTTCATACTAGCGTTATCCTGGAGATAGATTGCCTTTTATTTCATTTCCGTTGTCCTTTCATTGCATCTCCATATGAGTGTGGACAATTATCCTTTTTTTTTCGAGAGTACGCCAATGAAGTACCTTATCTTAGTTTGGACAATTATCAGAGTTGCAGTTTTTAAGGCAGAGTTTCCTGAACAAAAATCCTAGATGGTATTGGCGTCTAATTTTTCTTTTCCTTCAGCATCGGGTCATATATCACCGTACAATTTATTGTCGGTACCACCCGAGAAGTAACACTATGTTTTTTTAGTTAGAGCCACGTCTTAGGCTCTTAGCTATAGAATATTCTAGAACATTTTGAGAAGGAGAACAAAATACAGAAGAACATAAATCATTCGAAGAGTAGCTCCTGAAGTTTCTTTTCTGTCTCACTTTGTGGATTAGCTGGTTTATGTTTTTATGGGGATGTTTGCCAAAGTTTCACACTTGGATTAGTTGGAACTATCTCTACTAATCAATCTATCATGATTACAAAAGTTTATATCACCTCTTTAAAAAAGAATATGTATTAGGTGCTTGCAAGGATTTCTGAACAGAACTGGGATGTTGAGGGACCTGGATTAGTTCCAAGATGGCGGGACGGGGTGAACAACACCATACTTGTCAAAAATAGAAATGGAATATTGGACATGTCCATTTATCTGTAGTATTTTTTTCCCGTGATAATAGTTTACCAGAATTGCTAAATTTAAGTTTTTTGTGTCGACTGTGAAATGTCTTGACTGTTGTATATGTGCTTGTGTGCTCCGGTGATCTATACTTTCATATCAAGTTCATATTCTTGAGATTATGAACTGCATAGAATCTTCAATTTCTTGACTACTATTCAGAATTGCTTGTGTAGGAGATCAAGTGTGTTTTCTTGACATCATCTAACCTACTGAGTATAATATGATCTCTCTTTATTTCAGCTACATGATTAGTGCATTGCTGGTGCAGCTTATGTGGAGTTTGGCCCTTGCTTGTGTTGACATCTTCTCTATAAGGAACAAAAAGGATCTTCACAACCGGGCTACTGTAACCCTCATTGTACTTGGTGACTGGGTAGGTCATTCAATTTATCTCTTCTTTAGTTATGTTTGAATTGGTTGAAAGCATGCCCTGAAACAGTTGAACCCAAATTTGTAACCAGTAGTTCTTAAAATTCCTTGTTCAATGGACAATTCGTCAGCAGCATTAGATGGGGCACAGCGCCAGCAACTCTTTTAAGGTCATCTTCTTCTCTTAAAGGGAGGCAAAAGTAGAATTTAGCAATAGAGAAGCATGAGTTGCACTTGTCCTGAATTTTTTTCGTAATTAAAGGATCAAAAACAATTATTCTATGCATTAATCTTGGTTAACCAGCGGTACAGTTTATCAAAGATTTTATTTTTCAGCTAGAACTGAAGGCTGACATTTGTATCGGCCAAATATGTTTTTCAATAAATGGAGACATACTAATATCAAGAAGATATCAAGTACACCGGGCCTGTGCACTAACACAACATCACGAGCAATCCAGGACAAAATTGTTTCATCTGACTCGAGCGGTTTTTTGAATGTTGGACTAGCAACGTGTATCTGAGTGATCACAACACTTGCCCATTCGTTGCAGATCACAGCAGTTCTCGTTTTCACAGGAGCCTCTGCCTCTGCCAGTGTGACCATCCTCTTCACGAGGGATATGAATTTTTGCAGGGTATACTCACAACTGGCATGCGGTCAGTTCGTGCTTTCAATCGTCCTGGCGTTCATCGTGTGGTTGTTGGATGCTGCATCTTCTTTCTCTGGGTTCTGGCTACTGGTCTCATTTCTGTAGTAATCTCGCATGCCACGTCGTGCCTGTTGTCAGTTGATTACTTCAATGTGCTCGGAGCACTTAGATTTCAGTTGATGGACAGCATCCTTGGTCACTAGTAGTCCTGTAGATTGTCTGTTTGGTAGCTCGTCTTTGTTTCAGCAGTTAGTTACGAGCACCTTGCGCGGAATAGTTATTGTTTAGTTGATGTGGAACCGTTAGTATGAAGACAGATATATGGAGATAAGTTACCACTGAGCCTGAAAATGCTCTCGTTGTTGATCTTGTGAATTGTCAGGTGTGCAAATTGAATTTTATACACACCATGGCGAAAAACATGAAGCGCCCAGTTCCATACATTTCTCTTGAGCCAAACGAAATGTGTTTATATGTTCAGAAGGAAGTTCAGTTTAGTCTTTAGCCTGCTCTATAGTTTCAACCTGGATCAGCTAACAAGCCACACAAACAAACATAACTGGCGTATAAAAGTAACTAGACAAGTGCATTGGAAGTTCATGACTAGTGAAAGAGTTAAACCAAGAGCAAAACTGATGCTGATCAGAGCCAGCCAGAATAGCCGGGGTATCCTGGTAAGCAAACAATACTTCTACTATCAACACAAGCAAAGCATACGCCTAAGAGTGGCTTTCCATTTGTCTTGCCCAAGCTCAGCAGCAAGGCAAATTGTCACCAAGAACTCCACTTCTGCAACACCATTTGTTGCAGTACCGGAGGAGAATGATGCCCTAAATGCTCAGTTCGCCAAGCTTATAATATCCTATGGTGTCAAGTGGTATCCCACAGCATAATCCTTAAGTACAATGTGGTAACATAAATGCATTTACATATGGTAACTCCAAGACTATACAAGCATGAATATCAATGAACAAGTTCAGATCGTTCTAGTTTAGAGATCACAACAGCATCCATCAAAAACAGCCTAGCAACTTATTCAAACTAGCATCGTACATAACTCCATCAACACGACGTGTGCAACCAGAGCTCTTAAACTGATAAGACGGACTAAGATACATCTGAAAGCATATAGCGCAAAAATCCAACAGCTCTTCCATGCGTTCAGCGTCTAGATCATTTAAGCATATCTCAGAACAAGTATATCAACAGTCTGAAAATGACATGTTCGTGACAATACAAAGTACTACTCGGTCCAGTAAAGGTTCACAGTACTAGAAGCAGACTTGTGTGCGTACAGCAGTCTCACGAACTGAGTGTGAACAGTAGAGCAGTCCACAGCAATTACTCTCGATGAATTGAACAGAAGTTGAGTTCAAGATGAATCTTCAGAAAAGTTGACAGCCAGGTCCCAGTAGTGAGGAACAGAAACATCTGCAAACACCTTCTTGGCAGCAGCTTCACTCCGACACTGGTGCACAGTGAACTTGGAAAAGGCAGGCTTCACCACACTACCTTGCCATACTAATGCACAGCTGTTCACCGGCTTGTCTGGTCCATCCTCAGCGTCATCCTCGGCGCTAACTGCAGCAGCCCAGTCAATCCGGTTCAGCATCAGCTTATTGTACCTCTTGATTGACTTCTTCCCTCCTTCCACAACTACAACACTTATACCATCTGCGATAACTGCAGCACCACTCAGACGGTTCTCTTGAGCATTCACGTCCACTTTAAACCGTGTCTGAGGGTGTGACAGGTCTCTGATTCTGTAAACACAAACAATATAGTCTAGTGTGTTGGGATCATCAAAAAGCTTCTTCTCCTTCTTCTCACGGCGCTCTGCTGGTGTGAGTTTGCGGGCAATGTTGCGGTCCACGTGAGCCTGCTCACGCTCTGCAGCAGCCGTTCGTATTTCCATCTCCATGCGTGTTGGATCCTGTGTAGCTTCTGCACCAAGTACTTTCATTAGGTTGCTCATCTTGACCTTGGGCTTTGGTGGCTCCAAGAGGCCTTGCCTAATCATTTCTTGCCTATCTTTTTCCTTTGCGAGGCGCCTCTGTGTTCTGAGCTTCTTCTGCTCCTTCTTAGTCAGCTTAAGTGGCTGAGGCGGTGGTGGTGCACGCTCAGCTGGTGGTTCCAACGGCTCTGGATGTTCTACATAGATGGTTATCCTATCCATATTAAGCTTTTCCAAGGATATCTTGTCCTCGTACGTGGCAGAAATTAAAATTTTGGAGTCCCTGGAAAGAAATAAAATAGGTATTAGTTGCTGTATACAGATAAAGGGGGTCTATAAACAATCGACAGAGTGACGTAGGAGCAAACCATGGCTCAATGTCAGGAATCTCTTCCTTCAGCTTTTGCTTTGGTGGCCTTCCACCAGGAGCAATTTCAATTAGGTTTGGATTCATGTCAACTTCAACATTTGCCTTAGCAAGTTGAGCTTGCTTTACTCTAAGCTCTCTAGCTTGTGCTTCGCCAAATTGATTCTGCATAATCAAACTATTAAGTACAGGTACTAAGACACAACTGCAACATATTCCAAAAGGTTAATCTTTACAGACCTTAATCCTCTGCAATTCAGCCTGCCTCGTAAGTTTGCCTTCCTCAACGAACACAAATCCTGGCCTTTTAGGACGAAGGAGCTTGGTTGGGTTGAAGAACATCCTTTCATCAAAATGAACAGTATTCGCGAGAGAATCAAAGTCTGGTTTGATAATCTGGAAAGCATCCTTCTTCTGCTTGTTAATGTTCACCTACCAAAGGTTGAACCAGAAGTAGAGGGTCAATGTACAGAACTACAGTATATATCATACTAAAATATATGTTATGCTACAGAATTTTTACCTTCAGAGTACTCAGACTGCTTGGCTTGATCTGGTTGATAACATTCCCATGCTCGTCAATTTCCCTACCTTGAGCATCAAGACGGAGAACAGGAGTCTTGGCGGGTCTTTGAGAAACAGTTAGTTCACTGGATGTACCAGGGAACATGTTGATAAGAGGCCCAAACTGTGGATCCTGGCGAAATCCCATCTGAGCAGCACACTCTTGTGCTCGCTTCACAGCATCCAAATTGGGAATGTTGGTAAGGCCTGAAATACCAGCTGCGCCTAAAGCTGCTGCCATCCCAGAGACACTACTAGCAGGCTGTTGAGAAGCTGCACCAGCGGGGACAGCAGATGCACTTGAGCCAGAAACAGGCTGAGTTACCTTCTTAGGAATTTGCGGATCAGCAATAGGAGTACCAAGTTTATTATTAAGCTGTGTGGGAAAACATGAGCTTAGAATGGTTACAAGAGTATAAAAAGAACATTGAAGCAAAAGACGAGCAATAGTTGTAGTGCCTTACCGCAGGTAATCTCTTGAGTTTTTCTGCTAGTTCCTTCTTCAGTTGCAAAGCTTTTTTAGCTTTGGCTAAAGCATCAAGACTTAAGTTACTACTTCTGCCAGCGGCTGAATTTGCAGTTCCATCTGTACTAGATTTTCCAGTAACTTCATCAGATCTAATACTAACTCCCCCATTTTCATTGGTGGTAGTAATCGAAGATACCTTTGAAGCAACAGGATCAGCAGATGGCACCGCAACAGCAGGTGCAGAGTTAAGCGGCTGCTGAGCACCAACCTGAAAAATATAAAATGTAAAGTCAGGATAGAAATGGATCAAATGATGAACCTCATATAGAGTTTTTAAAGAGAAAACAAGTGGTGCAGACAAAAAAATTCCAAAGAGAACTTAAGTACTTATTTGGCTTACCTTCATGTATTTACTAAACAAATACTATCATATACACCAGCAATGTACACAACTATGAACTACACAAATGAAACGACATCTCTTTCATAAGGTTTTTATAACCAGAAACTAGTACTCCGTAGGATAACTATCACTAACTAGAAAACTCTGAGTTCATCAAATTGGTACTCAAGCACATTAGGAATCACTTGCTCAAATTTCAGAAACATAAAATCAACATCACCAGAACACAATATACGAGAACAGTACAGGTTACTTACATTAGGCGCCACGCCGCTGTGTGAATCTCCATTAGCACCTGACTCTACCTTCTTGTGCTCATGAGACGAACTGTCATTACCCCTCTTCTGATCTCCATTCTCGTCGCCGTCATCAAACCTCCTGCGCTCTCGCCTTGGCCTTTCCTCCTTCCGCGGAGACGGATCCACAGCGGCCCTAGCCCGCTTTCCACCTTCACGGTCGGGCTCGTCGCCGTCGCGGCGGCCACCCCCGCTCTCGTGGTCTTTCCGCTTCCGTGACGGCGGCTCGCGGTCGGCCAAGTCCCGGCGCTCGACGGAATCCCGCGGCGCACGGCTCGACGACCTGTCGCGCTTCGCGGGGGGCGGGGAGTCGGAGGGGGAACGCGAGCGGTGCCTGCGAGCACGGCGGCGATCTTCATCGACAGCACCGTCGTCGCCACCGCGACGACGGCGGCGGTCGTCCTCGGCGTCGCGCTTGTGGTGGTGGCCGTCGCTGTCGTGGCGGCGGCGTCGGTGGCGGTCCTCGTCGCGGTCGCGGGTGCCGTGGCGGTCCTCGTCGCGGTCGCGGGTGCCGCGTCGTTCCTCGTCGCGGTCGCGGTCGCGGCGAGAGGAGCGCTCGCGATCCATGGAAGGGGAGGGAGATGTGGTTTGTGTTTGGGTGGAGTTCAGAACGAGCGGGTGGGAGCAGGGCGCCGGAGATGGGGGCGCCGCGGTGCTAGGGTTAGGGCGGGGCGCCTGCGTGGTGCGACTGCCGGGCGCCGATAATGGGCTGGGCCGGCCGAATACCGACGCGAGAGAGGGGTTTATGTTTTTTCCGGCAATAGGCAGAGCTGTGTTTTTACCGGAGCAGGGCGGGTCGGTAAGGCCGAACAGATCGGTTCTCCTTTTCTAGACACAGATAGTAAAAGTTTTACCTCGTCTATTTAATTAGAAACAAATTACCCAGTTAATCAATTAGCCTAAACAAAGAGAAAAGTCACAAAGCGCATGAGAGTCTTCGTACCATCAAGAATAAGAAGAGAGGAAAGAAAGGACCATGTACAGTTAAACTTGACATGCACAAAGCTCATGATCGTATTGAGTGGGTGTTCGTGGAAGGCATGTTAATGCGGTTGGGTTTCCATAGGGAGGTGGTGGATCTCCTAATGGTATGTGTTCGCTCAGTTAAGTACAAGGTATGTTTTAATGATCAGATGACGGATGAGTTCTGTTCTACGAGGGGTCTTCGTCAAGGAGATCCTCTATCGTCCTATTTATTCCTTATTTGCGCAGAAGGTCTTTCTAGGGTTTTGGCTCATGAAGAGGAGGTTCGTAGTATCTAAGGTCTTCGGGTGTGTAGAAATGCACCATCAGTCTTTCACTTACTTTTTGCTGATGATTCCCTAATACTGATGAAAGCTAATACGACTAATGCAATCTCATTGAGGCGAGTACTAAGTCAATATTGTGCTAGTTCGGGACAGACGGTGAGTGAATCGAAGTGCACTATCTTCTTTAGTCCCAATACTAATGTTGAGGTGAAAGCGGAGGTTTGTGAAGTTCTTAATATTATGACAGAGGCTATTTCGGACAAGTATTTGGGGCTTCCTGCTATGGTTGGTGTGGACCGTGTTGATCGGTTTGTGTATCTGCTTGAGAGAGTGATCGAGCGCCTCAATGGATGGAAGGAAAAGTTTCTCTCTTTGGAGGGGAGGAAATCTTGTTGAAAGCTAGCATTCAATCTATTCATATCTTTGCTATGGCGGTGTTCAAGATACCCATGAAACTTTGCATTGATATTAATAATGCAATGGAAAGTTTCTGGTAGGGAGACACGGAGGAACAAAAAAGGATGCATTGGTTTGCATGGTGGCGTAGGTGTGTACCTAAAAAGATGGGAGGTATGGGATTTTGTGATCTACATTCTTTTAATCTTGCTTTGTTAGCTAAACAGAGTTGGAGGTTATTACAGAATCCTAAATCTCTTTGTTCCCAAGTGTTGAAGGCTAAATATTTTCTGGATGGAAGCCTGATGAAGGCAGGGCCAAAGAATGGATCTTCTTTTGTTTGCCAGAGTATTGTTGCAAGTCTCCAAACCTTCAAGAGGGGGCATATCTGGCGTGTGGGCTCAAGTACGCAAATAAATATATGGGATGATCACTGGGTTCCTTCTAGCCCGACTAGGAAGGTGTACACAGTTCGCAGACAGAGCTTGCTACGTTCAGTGAAGGATCTTATAAATCCCTATACAAATGAGTGGGATGGGTCCCTTATTCAGGAAAAATTCCTAGATGTTGATGTTGAACGAATTCTGAGTATGTCAATCTCTACTCATTTCATCGAGGACTTTATTACTTGGCATAGAACAAAATACTTTATGTTCTCGGTGAAATCTGCTTATTACATTGAGTGGAAGCACCAATATGGTGCAAGAGTGAGAAGGAGAGATGGTCAAGGGGCATCAAAACCAAACCCTGTGGGAGAACTTGTGGGACCTAAATGTACCTTGTAAGGTGAAGATATTTCTTTGGAAAGCCCTTTATGGTGTAGTCCCACGTATGGTGATTCTAGCATCAAGACGTATAAAAGTAAATCCGCAATGTCCAATATATCAACTTGGACCAGAGGATATAAATCATTTGTTATTATCTTGCGAAAGAGCTCGTGAGGTCTGGTCTGAAATAGGGGTAACCGACATCATTGAGAACGCCCTACAGATTGATAGATCGGGATATGTTGTATTGGAAGCTCTCGTGTGCAATACGCCGAAGGACTTGTCCGTACTAAACAATCTGAGCATGAGAGAATATCTGGTTGTTGGTTGTTGGTATTGTAGGGGTTCTGCGTATGAAAACAATAAAATTTTACCCTACGCCCCTGAACCCCTGATGCTGGCAGGACCTATCTATTAGTAATACAGTAACAGGAGGGGGTTTTCGCGAACTTACCCTTGAAGACCAAAAAGCGTTGTCAACGCTCAGGAGAGCGTGGTTGATGTAGACGAGCCAAAGCCGACCTCAAGGTCGTGATGAAGTCCTTGCGCTCCCTTGGCTCCAACGACTTGAGTTACACACGTCCGGTGCCTGACGATGACTCTCGTTTTCCTGATCCAGCAGCAGTTGCGGAAGTAGAGCTCCTGGATCCGAATCCCGCAGCGCGACGGCGCTCCGCGGTGACGATGTCTCTCGTTCGCGCAGTCCGAACTTGGGACCACGGTCACGAGAGATATATATAGAGAAAATATTAATCGGAGGTCCTCCCAAAAGTGAGAAGACCTTTATTGATTATTGTGTGTATTTATCTGGCCAAATACCCCCACTATATATAGGGGAAAAGGAGGTACTACCTCCCTCAAAGTCCCGGGGTAGGACTAAAGGAGAGGAGCGGGAGGGGCAGCCGCCGGCCGGCCCTAGTGGGCCCCACGTGGGGGGGGGGAACTAGGCCCAGCCGGCCACCCCCTTTGTCCCTTCTCCCTCTCTCCTTTCCTTAATGGGCCCTCTCCCCTCCAGGAATTGGCCCATTAGACTTTTTGACCTTTTAAATTGATTTTTCTTTATTAAATAATTATGAATAAATGATTAAATCAATATTTAACATTCATTCACATATTATTCAACCTCTATGGTTATGGAAGACTTCCACCTCCACTCCGGACATCCTCCGGACTTACCGAAACACTTCCGGTTTTCTCTCTACAATTCTCCGGCGATTCTACCGATCCTATAAACACTCTCTAAGCATCATCAAGCCCTTAAACGTGATACCTCACGGTTCGGGAACACTCCAGACATGGTTGGGACACTCCCGTACCAATGATCAACAGAGGGACCTGGATGGCCATGTGACCCCTGTGCGTTCCACGAAGATCTTTCGTCGTTTGAACCGGGACAGTCGTGTCTTATTCCCTTTGTCTCTCGATACTTGTATTGCCCGAGATCTGATCAATGACATCACCATGTCGTGTTCAATCTCGTTACCGAACAATGCTACTTGACTCGTTCCGACAAGTAATATCCCTGTGATCAAATCACACGCTGCACAGCTATTGGAAATAACCTCTCCGAGTGGGCCCTTGAGTATCTTTCCGTCACATGGACGGGTAATCCCGCTCTTGACATATATTGTCTCTACGGTTTTTTCCGAGTACCTGAACACACCTTTATAATCACTGTATTACCAAGTGGCGCTTGATGCTATCAAAGCACTCTCGGAAGACAGTGATTGATATAGCCTCACAGTCTAAGGAATAGTCTACGAGGATCCATTTCTAATCATCGTAACTTGAACTTCCTGACATGATCGGGTCACGTTGTTTAGGTTGGGTATTGGTTCATCTTCTCATTCTCAGAATGAGTTGACTCCATTTCTAACTGGCATAAATGCCACATGATTAGGAAACATGATCATTTGTTGACCAATGAACCAGTGATTAGAGTTTCACTGGAAACCCCTGGTTGTTTGTATATCACACGTGTATTAATGTTCCACTCAATACAGTTATAGCATAATATAAAACCTAATCATAAACTATATGAAATATGGTAATAGTCCTTATTACTATTTGTCTCTAGGGCATATTTCTAACAGGTATATCTGGTGGCAAAGGCGAGAGAAAGTGAAGGGGAATTGTGTGTCTTCACATGCTAGCTCTTCCTTTGCAATTGCAACTCTAACGGCAAATTTTGGAGCGGCAAAGCCCAATACAAGAGAGAAGGAAGTGGTTTGTAACAAACCAGATAGGGACTTTAAAACTGAATATCAATGCATCTTTCTATGTGGACGGGACAGGAGCAGTGGGAGTCGTTCTTCGGAACTCTAAAGGAGAAGCATTGGCGGGTTTGGCTTGTCCAATGGAGAACCTTCTTGATCCAATAACAGCTGAAGCTTTAGCTCTACTTAAAGGGATGGATCTTTTGGAACATCTTGAATGTGATTCTGTTGTCATTGAATCTGGTTCGTTAGAATTAATCCAATCATGCAATGGGGCTAGTGAGATATGGGGTCCTCATGCTGCAGTTTTAGCGGAATGCTTCTTGAAGGCAGGTGCTATGAAGGAAGTGAAATTTCAACACTGCTTAAGGAAGGCTAATCAAGTGGCTCATAATCTGGCAAGTCACGCATGGAGTTCGAAGAGTACCTTTATGTGGGATGGTGACCCACCTGATTTTATTAAACCCCATGTAATAAACGATGTAATTCTTTTCTGAGAGGCTGCAAGTTTTATACGCATTTTTTCTTACCAGGATACCTAAGGGGACTGGAAGATTTTAATGAGGCGGCTTGCAGACCTAATATATGATGTTTCAAAAAACGAAAAGTCACACGGTCGGTGACCGCCGTGGAACACAACGGTCTCGAGAGCACGCCCAAGGACTACAAGAAAGCTTGAGACCTGTGAGCAGCTCAAGATCGACTAGTCTTCTTTTTTGCCTTCTATATGCAAGAAATGTCGAAATCTTTTTTTTAGATGAATGTTGAAATCTTTATGGTTTGGTATAGCTTGAAGCTAGCACGAAGTCGAAATGAGATTGTTACAATTTTATAGCTCGGGTTTTAACTCGATGCAGTCTAGGCTTGCTCGAATTTCAGCTTTGAGCTGAGTTGAGTCTAATCTAACTAGCTTGAACTCGAAGCATTTGCAGCTCAAGGGCAACCTGGCTACAAACAGTATTAAAGTTGGTCCATGCCAAACAGTCGATACTTCACGAAGAAGGTACCAACTCCAATAGTCCATTTTTCACGATGAGCTTCGAAGAAGAGATATGTAAGACCCACGCTCAGATGAAGATTTCCGACGGCCAAACCGTCTATTTTCTAATGAACGGTATGCCTGCTCATCATCTTATCGTAAGAGCAACTCCAACAGACGCGCAAAAATTTGGCGCTATAAAACGTGTATGCAGCGCGTGCCAACCGGGTTTCGCGCGCCGCGCGCGACTCTTCTCCGGCAGAGGCGCGAAAACAAACGCTCTAAATTTACAGCCCGAACCCTTCAATAGAGCGCGCGCAAACAAGATTTTGCAACCAATATGACAGAATAAAGATCTAGAAATTAAAGGGAAAATATATTGCATAGAACATTGAAAAAACATACATTGTGCGAGAAATCTAGAAATTACTCCTAATACTAGAATCTACTACTACGAGAAATTACTAGCAACTAGTACTACGATCTAGTCCGAAGAGGAGATTGAGATGTAGTCGTCGCCGGACGAGACCGGTGTCGTGTCGGACACCGGCGGCGGCGCGAGCGCCTCAGCCTGCTCATGCGTCCACACGTCGTGGAAGTTCATGCTGGCGCGCGGGCGGGCGAGCCGCCACGCCACGGCGTCGTAGGCGCGCGCCGCTTCATGCGCCATCTTGAAAGTCCCGAGGCCGATGCGCATATCACCAAACCGTATCTCGGAGTAGAAAGTCTCGTTCGGGCGCCCGCGGACACCGCGGTAGCCGGAGCTTCCACGGCGTGGTGGCATACCGGCGGTGGTCAAGGCGCAACGGCGGCGGGCGAGGTGATGGGAGGCGGCAGCGGCGCGGGCGCTGCGCGGAAGAGAGGGGAAGAGAAGGGGAAAGGAAAGTGGTGTGCTGAAAAACGGTGGCGGTTGGCTTTACACGCGACGCGCATTTTATTCCGCGCACGCTCAGCTGCGCGGAAAAGAAAGGGCGCGGGTAATTATTTGGCGCGCGCGGAAAAATGGAGCGTCTGCCGGAGACGCGCGCAAGGGTTTTGGCGCTGTAAACGGGCGGTTATTTTAGCGCGCGGCCCGTTTACAATGTCCGTTGGATTTGCTCTAAAGACATGATGTGGTTGTCCTGCTTAAGGTTTTCTGTTTTAGGGACCTGCTTAAGTTTCTCGTCAAAGGGGATGAGGGAAGCTAGACAACGCTGCATGAGGGAATCAAATTCCTAGAATACTGCAGTTCTATAACAACATGATTTCCTTTTAAAGATTCGTTTAAGACAGGAATCTAAGACGTCACAAGCAATTTTGGGAAAAATGAAATTATACGACCAGAATTGTTATTTTTAGTGCGTCACTTATTTATTTTGATCAAGACATGTAATGTCATGCTTTTACGCCTGATTTTTCAAGACTACGTGTTATATAGTTACTTTAAGCATCATGATTTTACTGAGGCAAATGAATAAGGATGAATACGCAAATACATATAGCACTAGACATAGTGAAATTAGAATGAGACAGGTGGCTCGATTCTTCAAGTTAACTCCAACACGTGTGACTTCAGAAAAAAGCAGCCCTGTGTCAAAAAAAAAAAAGTACTGAAACCTACTACCACTGTTTCATAACATCTTATAATCTGAAGCGGAGGTAGCAGTTAAACTACAGTTGCATCACAGATCACCAAAGCGACGGAAGAACTAACAATACAACTGCCAATATATTAACTTTCCAACATTCAAGGAGGCAGCCAAAATCAACAGACAACGATTACATTCAATAAAAATGACACCAGTCACACTACATCCAAATTGACAGAAACCAGGTTCTAACTGCCATGTAAACCACGTGGGTGCTGTCTTGCTCAATTACAACAATAAGACCAATAAATTGGGAACAGAACCATCCATCATCAGCATGGAAGCATTGGTCGGTTACTGGGGCTAGAAGGAACTCCCACTCTAGAGGGTAAATTACATGTACTCCGAAGCTCGACTAAGAAGAATATCTTCTAAACACACAGTAGCTAGTTAGCTTGACATCATAATTTGATCACATGCCTGAAGGGCCTGGTTTGCGTAGTATCTTACATCCACATCAGGGTCCTCGCTGAGCTCGACAAGGCATGGTTTCACGGTCTTCTCGACGACCTGCAAAGTTAGTATTCATGATGTTCCCCAATAAACCCATGACTGAACCGAACTAAAACAAATAAAAAATAGGACCATGCGGAAGAAACTCTGGGAACTCACAGATTGATCAAGGATAGGTACAAGCGACTGCAGAACTTTTGCAACATTGAACTTGATGTTCGGCACTCTGAAAATTCAGAAATGTGTCAGTGAAGGCTTAAAAGAGAAGAGTCTTGTCAATTTGTTATTTGTTACTCACCTGTCCTTTGACGAATTAATTACGACGGGGAGAAGCTTTTGACACGTTATTTCTGCACCCATGACGGGCGCGAGCAATGAGATAGCTTGCAGGATGGTCATGCGATACAGATAATGTGGGTTGTTTATCTTCTCCAATACCTACAAAATGGAATATATGTAAGAATTTTGTACATAATACCAGTCAACTAAATTCTAGTTAGCACAACGAGTTCAAGGGTTCAAGCAATATAGCATTTGTAAGAACAGTGCTATATCTTGCTACAATGACTTGTTTCATTATGTACACTCCACCACCATCGAACTTAATTAACATTTAGCAAGTCATATTGTGTATCAAGTTCTTCTGGTCATCAACCAACATAGCTTCAGGAATTGCACATCCACAGCTATCTACAGCTGGTTGCATCAACCAGCTTAACTACATATAAGTCCAAGATGGTCCACCACGGTACAATGTGCTCACTTGGCTAGGGGGCACACCTTCATAATTTACTCAAATAATATTTCTCTTTTAACTGATTGAACTTACGGACCAGTTTAAAATATCAACTAGTATTACCAATTGCTACCGCAACCAACGGTGGAACCTTATTGGTGCATCACATATGTGTTTCATCAACCCTATCTCCTACATCACCAAAAAGTTGAGACCAAGATCATTAGCACCTTCCTGGTGCTACTACACAGTTTGTAAAGGCCACCCACTATGGCATCTCCAAGGCAAGTGATTTCCATGCAGGGTTAATTACAACATGTGGGCCTCTTGTCACAACAATATGCCAAGTGGACAGGCTATACCACCCTGCCAGTTCTAGTGTAAAATGAACTACTTGACTACTTGTACAAGTTCTTACTTCTGGATGTATAAGTTACAAGTTGTACCTATAGTTGACCAAACCATGCACATTTAAGGACTGTGGGTACAATTTACTAAAAGAATAATTATATTTGTTCACCTCTATAGAGTACAGCTTTTCTAGCCTGTGTCCAAAACATGACATAATTAGCGCAAAAATTATTATTACTCCATGATCGGCACTTGTTCAGACTTATAAATTGAAACCCCAAAACCAGAAACCTGCTTAGCTGCAGTGCACTGGTTTTACCACATGCAAGAAGAATAATGCCTAGTGTTTATACAGTAAATAACGAACCTGAGGGATTATGTGTTGCATTGCCCACTCTGGACCAAACTCCTCTGCCAGGCGCTTCAAGTTGTTCGCAGCAGCTTCTCTGATGGAGAAAACCTGAAACTCAAACTCCGGTTAGCCATTTCCACATTCATAGGGCAGTGGCTGCCTTTTGTATATTATATGTATCAACCTTAAGCATAGATAATACGCAGGCAAACTAAACATAGAAACACATTGGATTTTCACTAAGCTTAACATAGAATTCAGTCTAATCCTGGTAAATAAGGGGAAATACATATAACTTGAAAGTTGCTAGTTATCAGGTTTCTATCTTCTGGGAAAAATGTTCGAGATGATATGCCAAAATCCCATCCATGTACTTTTGTTTTCCAAATAAACTAAGGGGCAGTTGCCACACCTATCCTTACAAGCACCACAGTTTCTTTGCCGTGTGCTTAATTTTTGCCATAGCTACAGTACTTCGCTAGTTATGGTCATGTGTCATAAACTCGTAAAATCTTTTGCCAACTTTTCCCACACTTGTGGCTTCAATTTTGTTGGCAACACTTTTATTGGAAGCCATACATCGCCTAAGCTAAGATCTTGAAAAATTAACCTCGAACAAAACATGCCACTTAGTAATCAGAATAGCATATATACCTTATCTTCCAACCATTGCATGCAAAGTGCCCCCAGCTTGTCATCAAAAAAACCAACGCCTAACTGACTGGCCAACAGAGGGATGTACTCAATGATTGCAAGCCGAACCCTCCAGTGCCGATCCTCCGCAAGTTCTACAATGGCTGGCAATAGAGATTGTGACAGCAAGTCAATTCCAATAACCTGAAAGATCACAACAGCAAAAGAAGATGTGATATGAGCAAGGAGAACATATTATATCAGTCAGCATGGGAAACAAATATTGATGGAGTACGTAAAAGGACTGTATTACTCATCTTTAGTATGCCACTTATACCCATTTAATGTTGAGACTTGGGTGTTACTTCAGGTTCAGCCCATGCTGATAAATAATGTTGGAATGGCCAAAGGAAGGGGTTTGGGAGGGGGGGGGGGGGGGGGTAGCTTAAAGGTATTTTTAAAAGTTCGAATAGCCTGTATTTAGGAATAAAATCTGATGGGCGAATTCATTATATTCAGGTAAATGTTTAGACCATTAGTGTTCAGGATAAGGGCATAAGGGCATATGGCCCTCATATTTGTGGTAAGCAAAACTGTCATCTATCTGACTAACACTGATGGTTGAAGCAAAGAAAGAAGATCATGCTGGAACCCTTCACGAAAGAACCAGCTACGAATTGTAGAAGGCAAACAAACTCCAACAACAAGAAGTCGCACTGACCTGATTAACTTGATCAAGCTTGCTGATTATGTTGAGCCGCACATCAGGAAATTCGTCCTTCAGCAAAGAAAGAAAAATAGGAAGAAGTTGTTCAATGGTAGCATCCTGCAGAAAGCCACAGACGACGGTCAGATTCCAAGGGTAATGAATTGAATAGTAATAATTATATGAAGAGAAGTCCAAGTGAAGAATTCGAATATGAAAGTAATTATGCACTATTTCTAGCTATTTCTCATTACAGTTTCAGTTTAAATTATGAATACCAACTATTGTACGGACAAAATAATGGTGGATCACAAGACTATAATGACAAGTATATTTCATGAAGTATCCTAATATTCATAGGACTAAAAACATGAAACAGATATTCATTCTAATGTAAAGCACATTAATTTGTCTGTAAACATGTTAGCAAACACTGAAAGACAATTTAATAAAATTATTGCTGCATCATTACTCGCACCTTCCCCAGAATATGAAAGTAATTATGCGCTACTTCTCATTACAGTTTCAGTTTAAATTATGAATGCTAACTATTGTATGGACAAAATAATGGTGGGTCACAAGAATACACTGACAAGTATGAAGTACTTAATATTCATAGGGCTAAAGACATGAAAATAGATATACATTCAAATGTAAAGCACATTAATTAGTCTGTAAACATGTTAGCAAACAGTGAAAAGACAATTCAATAAAAATATTGCTGCATCATTGCTCACACCTTTCCCAGAACAGGGGCCATTCCCATAATGACTGAAGCCAAAGCTGAACGAACATGCTGAGACGAATCCGATGATAATTCCTGCAGATGCAATTGGCATGTGTTATTATGTAAACAATAACAGAAGTCACATACAAATGATTTAGTAACTGCCTTATCCTCTCACCTTAACACATGGAAGAATGTGCTGTATTGCAAGCTGTGGACTTAATATCCTACAGAACTTTGTAACTTTTCCAGCAGCTGCTATCCGCACTTCAGCCTCATTATCACGAAGGAGGCGAACATATGCAGGTACCAGGTCCGCTCTATTACCAAACATATTAACACATGAATCAATCAGGTAAAAAACTATGTATATACATATGCATAACAACTTGTCCCATGTATATCGAAGTACGCTATACAGATATGGAAAATTCAAGTATGTCAGAATAGATGAAAAAAAGCACTAACCTTGTAGGCTCAGGGCCAACAGCCTCGCAGAGCTCATATAATTGATTGGCAACCATATAACGGACACGCCAAGACTTATCCTATCAGAGGAGTTGCGGAAGGAGTATTAGTAGTAGTGCAACAATGATAATGCACTTGAAAACAAGAATAGTTGAATTAAAGAAGCAATAATAACCATAAACATATAGCAACCAGAGACATATATTCCAATACCCTATAAAGACTAGGTAGAAATATCGGAGATATACCTGGGAGAAATTGACAATGACTGGAAGGATATGTGCAACACAATCTTGTGGTTCCAACAATTTTCCAAGAGCGGCACAGCCTTCAACTGCCAATAAGCGTACTGAATCTTGATCTGTCAATGAAGGCCAATAATGTAATCAAGGTCCCAATAAGTTCATATTGTACAAAATGTTGGACAAGAAAAATCAAGGAGACCAGTTTAGGTCTCCTGTATTGATCTTTTTGTAAATTCAAGTGTAAAAGAATGATCTTTGAATTTACGCCAAAATTATGTCAAATTTGAAAATGCAATGAAGATAGAGATAGGCCAGATGTAACAGACTGAACTACACAGTAAGCATCAAGGTGCAAGAAACTTGTTTATCTGTTATTTAAATCTAAGAAACCTCTCACATAAGCTCCAACCCAATATGTAAAGTGGCACAAAATTCTTATTTATAACCATTATACTCCCTCTGTCCGGAGAAGGATGTCGCAGATTTGTCTAGATTTGCATGTATCTATACACTAAAACGTGTCTAGAACTCTAGATAGATGCGAATCTAGAAAAATCCGCGACATCTAATTTGGGACAGAGAGAGTACTTAATTCAATCCACAGAAAAGTATCTTTCACAGACGAAGGATTTTCTCCATGTTAACAGTTGTATCCCAGGTAATATTCTAAAGTTCAGTTATGTGACTGGTTAATTAGATCAGTCTGTCACAAAGAACTAATTGAAAATCCACACCAACAATTCGACAATCATCCCCAGCACAAATTAAGAAAGAGACTACATTATTTCAGACACAATCACTGAGGCAACAAAATAATTGCTTTATGGAAAAATAAGCAATTACATATGTTTTATTCCACTTTTTGAACATATATATAACTATTTGCATGAATCAATAGAAAACTATTTCATTAAAATAGT
Organism: Avena sativa; assembly: GCA_916181665.1. Lineage (NCBI taxonomy): Eukaryota > Viridiplantae > Streptophyta > Magnoliopsida > Poales > Poaceae > Avena > Avena sativa. The sequence continues at coordinate 429,551,454 of OV702290.1, forward strand.
TCATAAAAGATGTATAAGAAAGTACCATCTTGGGTCAAATCATCAAAGATCGACATGATTTCTGTTTTCAAATGACTCTGTTCAATTGTGGCAGCGAACTTCCCAAGATTTGATGCAGCCGCCCTTCTGACCATAGGCATATCATCTTGGCATAACTGACCATAAATGGTCCTCAGTTCTGTTTTCAACGGATCAGTGGCACTTGGATAGGCTATATGGAACAGACCACAGGATGATACTCGTGCTGTAAACCACTCACCAGAGGCTAGCCTCTGAAAAGAGTAAAGACTGCTTAAACAGACATAAAGATACCAGCAGAAAATAAACAAGAAGCACAATACAGGCAGCACACATGATAACAAATCAAGGATGTTTCAGTATTTGTAGATGCATTACTTTCACGACTTGAATGAAGAAGTCAACAATATCATTTTCCTTCATCTGTGCACCAATCCGGCACAATGACTCAACTGCTTTGTCTCGGACGCAAGTCTCCTCCACCGTAGACAATGTCTCCAATGGTGGGAGCAGAACGTGAGCGTGTTCTACACCCCCAACATAAGGAATAAAAACACCCAATTCTTCAGCCATTGCAAGAAGCACCTCATCTTCATCATCATTGTTTTCGCTGAGAAAAGGTATCAGTTCCTTCCTAGTTCTTTCTTCCCCAAGTGCACGCGCAATTGTGGAAAGTCTTCTGATGGAGTTCAGGCGCAATTGGATATCTTCATTTTTAAGCTCATCTATCAGCACAGCAATTGGATAAAGAGGCTCATCGACCATAGCCATCAGGCTAATCAATTATGTCTACAACTGCAAAACAAGACAGAACATTACGACAATGTGATGTCTTTCCTTAAATACAAAATTTGGTGCATGATCAAAGGCAAGAACAAGTTAGAAAGGCAGAGTGATGTTTCAATGAGGTCAACTATATCTCCCGTAAAGAGGTTAGATATGTGAACCCATTATTACCTTGGTTCAAAAATAGCATAACTAATCTAAGAGGTCAAAACATTAAGAGTAACATACACTTAACTCAACTGAGACGGACAAAATATTTGTTGCCTAATACATAGTTACTAGTTGATTTTCTCCAAATGTGAAACAAAGATGCCATATATCGTCTTTGAATGGTTTTGGGGGGTAAGCAATCATAATCCCATCAGCGCTCACAAGGCTGCAAAAAGTAACTTATTTTCCTATCAAACGGATCTACAACCAACTGAGAACATATAGGTTCCGCTGGTTGTACCAGTGAATGAATGCAACTCATATGAACCAATTTTGCAATTTTTTTCAATTACTCTTATTTCAGTTTTTCACTTATCTAACAACATATTAAAGTAGTATTGAACACCATGAGCTGGGGAAAAAACTGTCTGTGTGCTCCATAACTTCCTGATCAAGTACAGGATCATGTAACTAAACAACTCCTTAGTAAGGAAAAAGAAGAGAGCGAGTACATCTGCACCATCTAGGAAACCAATCAAACCGAAAGAGTGTAGTCCAGCAACGAACGTATCACCGTAGGAGAACCTACACAATATGCTACCCATCCGGGAGCACGTAGCTCTCGAAATCATCCCAAAACCAGGCTCCCCAAAGGGAACCCCTAAATCCGACCCCAATCTAGCCGAAACCGGCGCAACCCCGCCCTGGCAGGGCAGTGGAACTAAGGATAAACCGGAAAAGCATCGTGTAACGCCGGAAGGCAGAAATCGAAATCCTAATTCCCGGCACCCGCCACGGGATCGTGGAGCGGATGCGCCTACGGGACCGGGCCGACCACAACTCTGACCACAGATCTAGTAACGGGGCGAGGAAAGGGCGGGGCAGACGGGACACGGAGCGAGGGATGTCACCTCACGGGATCAGATCGAGATTCTGCAGGGGTGCTGAGTGCCGGTGCCGAAAGGGGGCGATGAGCCGATGAGGGAGAAGGTCGCGACTCGCGAGGCGTCGACGGTAAAATTGTCTAGACACCGCGGAATGGGTCGGGAAACGAGAGAATGAAGAGAGAGGGCACCACTTTGGGCTGGGTTGGGCCGGGCCGGGAAACTGACCTGTTTCTGCACAAACCAATACCTATGGGTGTTCTAGTAGTAGTTAAATAAAACACCAACTATACGTGTTTTGGGTGTTCTAGTAGTAGTTAAATAAAACACCAACTATACTTGTTTTTTGCGAAAACCACCAATAATCAGCTACAACATATGAAGTAACAGAAATTGGGGCTAATTGATCAGAAGATTGTGAATCATTATTTGTCGTCCGAATGATTTATTTGTGACATGGCACATTTCCGTATAACTAAAAATTTATTTTAAATTGAGACATTACCATTGATGTGGTTGTCACGGTTGTGGACGGAGTGCATGAGTTTGCTTCCCTCCTTATTGCGCATAAGTTCATCATCGACAATGGTATCTTCGTAGTAACGCATGCCAAGAAAATTTTACTGTTCTTCAAAATAGTGCGGGAAGTTAGAGTCGGATTATGGTTGGAACACTCTTTATTGATATGTGCACATGTTAATGCAGTCTTGTTAGTTGAGCCGATCAAACATGAAATAAAAATCTTAATTTTCAGATATTTGCAAAAAATAAGAAACTCTTTTCCTCGGTTGGAAGGTGTTGTCGTTAAATATAAGAATATTTATATGCATTATACTGGTAAAATAAACTTTAAGAGCCGTTAAATAAGACCGTTGTATTTTTTTGAAAGTATTAGTATATTTATCTAAATTAATTGTTTCGTAACCGTGGCAGCGTACGGGCATTCACATAGTAGCAACTATACGTGTTTTTTGCGCAAATCACCAACTATACATGTATTTTGCGCAAACTACCAACTATACATGTAATTTGTTGCATAAACGTCTTAACCTGGAATAAAGTTAGTTAAATATAAATTTGATGATAGAGCCCACGGAGCAATGGTGATGTGATGTCCATGTCTCGTCGACTATTTTTTTCAAATGTACATGGTTGATAAAAAATGTCTTGTACCTCATTTATTTCTCTATTTTTTTCGAACTTTCAGAGATTACTTACGTCATATTGTTTCTGTTACTAGAATATTTTCAGGTCTGACCGAGCCTTATAAAAAATGATAAATATTTATAACGGATTATCTAAACTGTTTAAACTTTTCCAGATTTCTTAGTTATATCGTTTAAATTATTTAAAAAATTACACTTTTCTTAAAATATTTGGGAAAAATAGCAAATGACATGTGGATGACATGACAACACTGACATATGAGCTCTAGCCGTCAGATTTACTGTTAAGCAACATAATACCAGATTTGAACCTCTGTGCAATGAATTACGCATAAAGTTGGTGGTTTATGAAAAAAAAAACGTATAGTTAGTATTTTGTGCAACTAGAGTAGCAATAGTTCGTGGTTTGTGCAATTTTCTCTAAGAAAAGACTTCCTAGAAAAGAAGTGAAGCTCTTTCCTAAAAAAAGCAAAACTAAAAGAAAAAAAGAAAAAGCGAAGAAAGTGGAGTTTTTTTTGTAGATATATACGTGGACGTCCTTAAAAAATACCTGGACATAACTCCGACCTTCAAAATTACATGTATTTTTTTAGAAAAATATTAAATATATTAAGCAAGGAAGCTGTCTCATTAAAAATACTTGTACTTAACTAAATACCTAGACATAACTCTAGTCGAGACAGGTGAAAAAGTCCAACGCTAAATACTCAGGTCCGAGCCTGGCATGCCTGTAATATCACTGAAATGGAACTATACAGTTTAGCGATTCAATCAAAATCCACATTGAAGGATTTAAAGTGAGCCACCGAGCATTTTGTGAGGTGGAACAGTAGTTACTCCCTCCATTCTTTGATATAACGTGTATAGTTTTATATGATATTTTTTGGAATAAAAGGTCTATTGTTAGGCTGGACAAATTTATCCATCTTTGCATATCAGGGTTACTAGTACACACGATGAACTACACCATATGATCCGATCAACTACTCCTACAAATACGATAAACTACTCTCTCCATCCCAAAATAAGTGACTTGGATTGTCTAGATCTTATATATTTAGACTTGCTTTAGTGTGAGAACATTCGAATTTGTTGGGATTTTTTTCTTGGTCAACCATTTTTCTTCCGGTATGATTTTTTCTCTCCTTCTAACCTTTCATAAGCCTTCCAAAGGGTTCCTTTTTCCCTCAGGTCAAATAGATCTTCCCATGTCGCTCCTCCCTCTCAGAAACCTTGCAGCTATGTCTTAACTATGGAGCATCGTTCAAGCTAAGGAGGATTGCCAAGGATCTTCTTCAAATATCACAAAAGATACCAAGGGGGTAGGCGTCATGCAGAAGAAGGAGGAGGAAGCTTTGTGTGATCAGCTAGGAGACGAAGATGGATTCAAATTGATGGATATGGTGAAGGATGGACGTAAAGTATTCAATTTCATGGTAGGTAAAGGAAGTGATTGCGAAGAAGTTCAACTTAATTCAAACAAAGACGGAGAGTCCTACTTGGAGGGACTAAAACAACAAGGAGAGGAGATCCAAGCCTCCCTAGACAAGCTTGATCGCCACATCAAGAAAATCGAGGTAAATCTCCAGGATCTTCTAAATACATTGAGTTGTTGCGTCGTTATCTAGATCAGATGGACCTGAAGATAATGAAAGGACTAGAAGCCAACCCCGACATTAGCCTCTGGTCCATCAATGCATAAATTTAGATGTATAATACACTTGTGGTGCTAGCGAGCAACGCCAAATTCGCATCATGATCCTAAAAGCAACAAACAAGACACTTCGTGCAAGCCTTCGTAATTCTAGGACTTCACCTTCACCCTAAAGAGTGCCACGGTATCGAATAATTGCAAGAGATTATTTGATCCCACGGGCTTGATCCCAAGCTTGTGGGAGATCTATAATGCCTTGTAATCTATCTTACAGTTTTAGCATGTTTACTTTCCTGTACGCATGTTAGGCTTTGATTTAAGAATTTGCATTAGTTGCATAAACTTCAAGCTCCCTTCTGTTCAAGGAAAGAATTATATCTACTGAGTTTCGAGACTTTATGATATTTGAAGTTATCTTTTGATTCATGGATATTGTATTGCATGATTAAATTAGGATGAGTGTTATGATACTTGTACAACTATCATGATTATAGGGTCTTCTACACAAAAGAAGTATTGATTAAATTATGAGAAGAAGAATTTTGGTAGCATATTATAGTCACGAGTTTTAAAAGCCAATAAAAGTAGTGAGCATGAGCAAACAGTTATGCTATAAAAAAGAAATAAAAGAGGAAGAGAGATCAAAGATCAGCTATCAAAAGAATTTCAAGGCAAAAGAAAAGTATAAGCTTGAAAAAAAGAATGATCATGAATCTTCATTACTCAAATCAAGTGCTCAACCAATTTAACCTTATGATTATATAATATGTTGAATCACTAAAAGCTTCTTATAACTTTATTGATACAAAAAGGTGTGGAAGCCTCTAAGTCATGTGATGTGTAAGCGTGTGATAATGCCCCTGAAATAACTTTACATCTGATACTATATTCCTATTTCAATTTTTGCCTCATTTATTGTAATGATTTGTGCCTCATAAACATGATGATCTTGTGCATAAGCCACCATCTTGCTCGGGAACGAGCAAGAATCTAGCTTGGGGGATTTGATGAGTCCAAAATTAAACCATATTTACCTTTCATTTTTGAATAAGTATAATTGGGATTTTAGTATATTACTGTGTTTGCACACACCTTTTGTCCTTGTTTCAATAGGATCCCAAATTACTAAATCTCTTATGAACGTATCAGTTGGAACTATCATATTATGTTGTAATATGATATTTTCAAGTGATAAAACTCATTTAATTGATTTATCTTTGCACCTGGGAGAATTGAAAATGTGAAGGAAAGCTACTATAACGTTAACGACCAGTGGTACAGGCGGAGCCCGCTCGTACCGTTTGCCCGTACCACGCGGCAGCGCATCCGTCCTGTCAAATACTTTCTCCTGGTGAAGACGGATCACATATCCGACATTCACAACAACATGGAGCCACGAAAAACCACACCAGAAAGGGATCTGAAGGAGGAACTTGGAGAAGAGCAAATCCCTGCTGCTTCATGTATCATTGGAGGACATCGCATCATCCCCTTCATCATCAACCGTCGCATCACCATCGCCACTATTACTCCCATCTTTCATTCATTAGATCTTATTGTAATTACAAATTCAATTGTGGTTTGCACAAGATTTATCTCCATACCTTTATCCATCCATTTGATTATGATGACGTCATTGATTGCTTCCATGTGTGAGTAGTTTCCCCCGTTCTTGGGGAGATGGAGAAACCCTAGCACTATTATGAATTGAAATAAAGATGATCTATACTTGTGTCCATCGACTTATTGGTCTATGATAGATTTATGATGTGTGTTTGATCTTTCTCTTTAGATGATATGTGTAGTCGGCCACATATTATTTGTCTTCGGGACTAAAGAAGAGGGTGAAATCCTTTGGACGTGTTTGGAAGTATGCCTAGAGCTATTGTGACTAGAAGCACCGGCTAGCAACCTGCACGATCAAAGGAGGATTAAGAGAGATTTCCTAAGCTAATTACGATATCCATGTGGATACCCTTAATTGCGGTGGTCTATATGGGTGACTGCTCTTAGACATCACATTGGTTATGTCAACACCCGGATTTTTAAGTCCAGATGTCTGTTATGCCGTACATCGCAATCCCAGGATTACCATTTTTGCGAGACATAACACAAGTGGTACCACAGTACATCATCCATTATAAACCATAATAAAGGTCTTACAGATAAAGGATCTCATGATCCAGTCTTAATACAATCAAAGCAGCGGAAAGTAAACGTAGTAGGCTCCATCTTCAGGGTCACGGGCAATGCTGACGATGAGAGATGACCCTAGTTGTTATAGAGCTCCTGTTGTCCATCTTCTGGGTAATCCTCCTCATATTTTGGCCATGGGAATAGCTAGGGACAAAGCCGTGAGTACTCATTAAGTACTCGCAAACTATCACTAGTATAAATAAAAGTAAAGCTAGTAGGAATCATAAGCTCTAGGTTTGTTTGCAAAAAGCCAGGTTTATTTCCTAAAGCTTCAAGAGTAAAGACCTAATGTAGTTCTCTACATCACTTAAGTGGGAACTTAGATCTCATATCCACAACTCTGCTGTGGTCAAGTCAAGGTCATCCTTCAAGTCACAAATCATTTTGAAAACATCTGACAACGGAACAGTATGGCCACTCCAACTGTCCATAACCGTGGACGCGGCTATTCGAATAGTTTGACACTCTGCAGAGGTGATACACTTTCACTACAAAATTCGATATATTCATCAGGGATAACCCTGAATCATCATACTTAGTATGCGGATAATCAATCTTAACATTTTAATTACACACCCTAGTATAGGCACCTCCCCTATGAGTTTGGCCTCCCAGCCATGGCCATATGCCATCTTGGGCACTGCATAGGTGGACATTCATCACGAGGTAGCCTCAGCTCAACCTCTTCCGCAAGGGAACCCATACTAAGACATATAAACTTCCAGTCAAGCCCTACCCAACTCAGGTATTGTGGTTGTACGATAAAATTGGAATGGTATTGCATCAGAACCCAACCATCAGTTTTTATTAAAGTCAAGGCTCATGCCTTATCAGTTTCATCATCAAACCATTGTGTTTCACAACACATGTCAAAATATTTCAATAGAATGAATCTTCATTCCAAGGTTTTCATAATCATTTTTACCAAGTATTTCCATCTAAAGTGATCTAGTTTTATGCATAGCACTAGCCACTATTATTGAGGGTGTCACTATTGGGGGTGCTAATAAAGTATAAGTATCCAAGACTAATCATATGATCTTGATAGGATCCAATCTAGTTTCCACTAATCACAATTTATTAACTAGGTAAGAACTGTAGTAAAGGGGAAAGTAAAGCTTGGAGTAAAACTAGGAATTGGTAAAGTTGTGTAACCAAGCATGCCTAGTGCATCTGGTATAAGGGGTTTGCACAAGTAGCATGCATAGTTCTAGCTTGCACTGATAGCTTGTCTTGAGCAGTGCAGTTGTTGTTGTCGTTGAAGTTCTCCTCCTCCTCGAAGTAATCCTCCTCGTTGTAGCTCATGTCGGTACTAGCGTCTATAAATTATCTAAAGGCTTAAGCCTGAGATAAAGGGAGCTCTCTCAGCCATCCAGAGGTGCGTTGTGCGGTCCGTGGTCGCTGCTTGTGGGCCTAAATCGGTCTGGGTCGCTGCCTGTGGACCAGAGTCCCATTTACGCGTAGCTCGCGTGGGCAGGCGGTGGGATTCCCCGGTTTCCTCACCTCCTTTGACCGATGGAGCGACCTGAAGCATCGGCTCGTCCTCCTGAGATCCCAACTACACAACCAGCCCCCGACGGTGACGAGGCGGACGTCAAGGCGGCCGGGAGCAATCGATGGGATGGCACCACTGGAGTCGTGCTCCTCTTGCCTAGGCCGTGCCAATGCCGGATGATACCCTCCCGAAAACCGAGCTCGCTGCCGTCCTCTCCTCCCGCCGGACGACCGCCTATGTGCTGCGCCGTACGCCTAAGATTTGTCGTCGCCCCCGCAGCCATCGTCGCGCCGTATCACTCCAATTTTCACCTTCGAAGGAGGAGACGGCCGAGCGCTGGATCCTGCGTTGTTCCCCGCTGCTCCCTCCTTCACCGACCGCGGCTGCAGTCCCTAATTCCGGCGACGCGCAGGGAAGCACCCCATGCCCTTCCTCCTCCATGTTTAAGCTGGACCACGCATCGAGAATTCTGAGAGGATCCTCAATTTGATTGCTTATATACTTGTTGATCTGCTCGTGGATATGAGCATCGTTCCTTAACTGTTCTTGCATGATTGGATCACGCCATCAGTGATGGGAGGACGTATTCATAATGGGAGCCGCTGCATGCTAGACTGCCTGTACCTGCGCCATCTTCAAAATCAAGCAAGAAAGGTGCGTGTGCGTTCACGAGAACGAACGAGCTCACTGTCAGATATTGGGCAGTTCGTTTTTTTCTTCCTAAAGTTTTCAGTTCGTGTGAGCTGAAGGTGCTGTGGCAGCTAGCAAGCATTATGCTCTCTTTGAACCACATCTCGTTTCTCTCTCCCTTCACGTGTTTGTTCTATGTGTTTTCTGCTAAAACTGAACCGAGTCTATGCAAAGTGCATGTATATCTTATGTTTTGCAGACTAAATAAATAGAAGTTAATTTGTTGATAGACGAAGTTATGTTTTTCATTATAGAGAGGTTTGCCCGATTTTAATAAAAAGAATTGCAGTTAAAAACAACAAGGGCCCTGGTCCCTGCACCTCACCAGCGTCAGGTGCCATGGTATCGGACCTCGGCATGTCACAGTGTTGAGGAATCTCGATGCTTGGGTTGTTGGCCTACGCTGTAGTTCTGCTTTAATATGTAGTGATTCTTGTTTGAGGGATGACACGGTTTCTTAATTTTTCTGAAGCTCCATTTCTATTAGAAGGATAACTAATATTATTTCTAATTATATGTGATCTTCTTGTTTTAGTTAATAGGTGTTGCTTCCGCACTGCTCATTTCTCTTGTCGTCAACCTTCTCATCTCACTAAGAAGCTATTGCAGTTATTCTTCTCTTTTTATGAAATCTCCTTATATGTGTGCTCTATGAGCTATTTGGTTGTCTTTTTACTGAATGAGCCAACTGTAGGAAGTTTTATTTGACTCATCAACACAGGAAGGCACCCATTCCATTGACAAGCCATAAATACATTAACTATTTAGCCTTTTTTTGCATTATCTGTTAATAAAAGTACCAGAGCTCTAATGCTATTATCTGTTGGTGAATACAATTTGGCCGTGCTAATTTGTCTAAGGGAAACAACCATAGAAACATAGACAACATGTTTGCTTTTTGAAGAATTTGGCTGTTATAATAAAACATTCAGTAGTAACAATTGAAATGGCACATCAATTAAATTCCAGTTTTATTGCTCAAAGTATATCCCCTTTCTGACAACTTTTATTTTTTTTGTCGGTACTTTATAAAGGATCAATACTGTTTGTTTTTTCTACCTCTATTTTCCCAACTCTTTTGCCTCCTTTGAATGAATAGATAGTTGATTCCAATGGTGTACATTGCTAATGCTTTTTTATTCTTCAGCATACAGCTCCGCGATTGTGCAATCAGGTAGCTATTTATTCAGAGCGGCGCAATATAGTAATACACAGTTTTATCATTTTTCAGGTTTTAATGCATATATGAATAATCCATGCACCATTGTTGTTTTGACACAGGTATGCTTCAGAATACACAATATTTTGCATGTTAGACAGATTGAGGAAATCATTGATGCGAAATTGTGGGATATTTATCTTGCTTTTGTATACCGACACCTTATAGTAGTTATCCAGCTATGAGTTTATCACCAGGTTCTTAATATTTTTTGGGGTTGTTTCCTTGTAGGTCTCAGCTTTATCATTCCAGTTTGCTCTTTGCAATGATTTCTTGAGGTAAAAGACTTATTTCCTCTTTCCCATTTTCACTGCAAGAAAATCTAGGATATAGAAACAGTACATTTCCCCTTCTTTTTATTTGTTAAGAGAACTTTAAATTCTTGTATTCTCATGTTTACATACTGGTTGTAGATAAATATGTATTGTAGTTCTGGTTCTTGTGTTGTCGCTATATGCTCAGATAGTTTGCTTGAAAGTTAATTCCATGTGGCTATGAAGTTAATTCCATGGAAGCGAGCTGAGATCCTGGAGGATGCTGGGCAGCTACTGTGGCGCCCCGCAAAAACCACTACTAGAAAATCGCGTTGTTTTTGTGCATTGCATCGTCATGACCGCATGCTCATATCATCATGCCACCTTGCATTTGAGCATCGTCATCATCATGCATCTGTTTGTCTAAAACTATTTTCTAAAAGCCTAGTTTGGTTTTCTAAATATTCCCCGTCTTAATTTTAAATCAAGACTCCGGTCTTTCCCGGGTCTTTTATTTGTCTAAAAACTATTTACAAAAGTCTATTTTAAATTAAAATAAAAGTTTATATTATTTAGGGAGGCAGCCAGCCAGGCCTGAAAGCCCGGCCGGCCACCTCCAAACCCTAGTATAAAATATCTAGTCCTAATCCTACCTATCCTAATCCTACCCAGCCCCCTCCACCTCACCCCGGCCAACCCCGTCTCGCCACCTCACCAACCCACACCCCTGGCCCAATCCCCACACGCCACACACGCACACACCCAACCGCCACCTCACCCCAACTCCCTCCCCTCCTGCGTTTTTCCCGCCCAGCCCCGCCTGTACCCCGACCGACAGCCACCTGGGCGCGCACTCCCGTGTTGCCCAGGGCCACCCACGCCCCGGCCCCACCACCTTTTCCACCACGCGCGCCCACCACCTCGCCCCGTATCGCCCACGCTTCCCTGCCGCGCGCAGTACACCCCGGACCCTCGCCCGTACCCCGTGTCGTGGCCCTGTTCCCCACCAACCCCCTTGCGTCTCTCTCCCTCCCCTCGTTTCTCGCCGCCGCCTGCGCCTCTTCCTCCCCGCCGCCATCGACCGCCACCACGGGGGCCCCGCCTCGGCCACCTCCCGCCCAAGTGCTCTGCTGCCATGCCCGTGCCCTCCTCCCCGAGGTAGGCCGCCTTCCTCGCCGACCTCATCCCCCGCCCTGACCGCTACTCCGTCCAGCCTCGGAGCTCCGCCGCCTCGGCCTCCATCGCCTCCGGCCGCTGCACGTCCCGTGGCCCACGTGACCCTCCTCTCTGGCCGCGTCGCCGCCCCTCGCGGAGCCCCGTCGGCCTCCCTCCCCCGCTCCTCCTCGCCTCCATCCGCTCCGTGCCCGCCTCCGGCCGACCACGCCTCTGCCCGACACGGCGTCGCCTCTACGCCCGTCCTCGAGCCCCGCGCCCTGGGCCACCGTCGTTCGACGCGACCCGCTCCGCTGAGGTTCCGCCACCGGAGCCCTCCGCTCGTCCTCTGCCGTCAGCCGTCGACCCCACCACCGCGGCTGCCCCGCGTCGGGTCCCGAGCACGCCACGCCTCCACCGCCATCGGGCCGCCTCTGCGACCTCCACCGAGTCCCGCAGGCCGCTGGTAACCACTCCCCCGAGCCCCTCCTCCTGCACGTGTTGGACGCCATCGGCTCCACCTGGGGCTGCGTGCCACACCCTACTGTTTAGACCCGGTTCGATGAACAGCTCAGGCCTCTGCTCTTGTTGTCTATGTTTGACCTCCGGGTGCTTTTGTTTGGTGGAGACGCTACACTGTTTCGGTGGTATGCTGCCAACGCTGCCAGTGTATAAGAGCTGCAAGTCGGACCAGTACCCCAAAAAGCCACCTGAAGATCCAGAACTAATTCCAAGTTTGTCAACGACAATCGAAGCTTTGAAACCCAAGTTCTCCTTCATGTTACCTCGACGACCCGATCTCAGATCCGAAGCCCGAACCCCGGCTCCGGCTTCATGAACTTCGCCGCGGACGCCAAGATCTTCTCCCCGAAGTCCGAAGATCGAGACCGAACCCTGGCGCGCCAAGCTCTTTGACCCCGAGGACCGATCCATCAGATGCGACAAGTACTCCTTCCCGGATGCGAGGCCCGGACCCGAAGACGCCAAGATCGCCACCGGAACGTCAAGTTCTTCTTCCCGAATGCCAAACTGACTCGATGGCGTGGACCCGACAAGATCTTCACGACGACAAGATCGACACCGACCAGGGCGAATCTGATGCGCCCCCGACGCCAAACCAAGTCCTTCTTCCCGGATGCGACAAGATCTATTTCCGTTGTCCGAGAGCAATCCCGTTGATCCGAACCTCGCCGTCCCTGTCGAACCCGGGACCCCCGGAACCCAAGATTTGCCAAACCCAGATGTGTGAACCTTCTCCGAGCCCCTATTTTATAAATGCTATATATAAAACCTGTTGCATAACAATTGTTCATCTCGCATGCATATTATAATCATGCCGGATTTTCTGCCATAGTATTAAATATTGCATCTGGTGTTTTCTTCTAGTGTTTGCTTCTTCGCGGTTTAGGCCGATGAGTTGATGCGAGTATCGACAAGTTCTCCGGTTATGAACCTTCGGCAGTGTTTCCCAGGCGAGCATTCTCTCCCTTTCTATCTATTTTGCATTTATAGTCTTTACTTCCTCCCGTTGATCTATTGCTATCCGTGTCGCGATGCTTTAGTTTCCGTGTACCAGTTATATCCTGTGCAGCCTCTATATTGCCTTGGACACCTCCTATCACCCGTGTTTGGTAGATAGCTGGCCTTGCGAGTCGTAGCTGCTTGCTCAGGTGCGATCTCGTGTTGACAAGTACCACAGTTGTTGAAATGCTAGCAGATGCTTATTGGTGGAGATGATCATGACTTAAATATAACTATTAAAATGCTAGATATAACTAATGCAGAGGCATCGGTGGGCAATAGATGTTATTTGGTTCTTCCACGCTCACTTGTGTCCCGTAGGACCCCGAGTACTTGATACCTGTTCCTTGATTTTTTCGCACTATCCACATCCGGGAGGCCTTATGGACCCCCCTGAGCCAGAGCTTGATTCATTTCTATTTCTTGGGGCCACAAAGTAGTTTGGGGCTTTATTACTATCCTGTACTTATGCCATGCTTTACTGCTTTATTTAAGATTGTGCGTGGAGCACCTGTACTATTTTGGATCATGGAATGTTTTCGCGGTATCGACAAGCCCAGTCACACTTTCGGGTTCCCAGTCGTTTATAGCCATTGACACAAACCCTGGGTCCGTTCCGGAGCTGGCCAACTTCGTTGCGGGTAGCTTAGTGGGGTGGCCCCCTGGAATATTTATGAATCCTGTGATTGCTTTGTCGTGAATGCCTCGTTGGGTTTTGAGTTGGTTTTTCCGAGGTTGATCGAGTGTGTGTTGCTATTTGTGCACCCCTGCAGGGTAAAACTTTCTGAAAGCCGTGTCCGCGGTTATGGACGACTTGGAGCACAGTATCTCGATCATAGACAAGCATAACTAAAGTAGTGCTATAAATTTGACTTAATATATCTGACTAGTAATCAACTTCACTATAACGGAATGGATATTAAAAATGCCAACCACTGGTGGACCTGGGTTGTTTTGTTATATCTGCCTAGTAAGTATTGCAACTCCAATGGAATGTGATAAAAGTGCCAACAACTGCTGGGTTTTGGGATTCCTCAGGACAATTATATCTGACTAGTAAATGTTCCAACTACAACGAAATGTTAACTAAAACTGCCCACTACTTATGCTATCAGGATGACTCATGCTATATACCTGACTAGTAAATACTGCAACTATAATGGAATGAGTAAAACTGCCAACTGTGTGAGTTCCTTGGTCCGACTTCCTCGTTTGGTCTCGAGGGGGAAATACCAGGATGGGTATGTTTGGTGTTAGTATCAGGTTGGATCCGGATAGGTCTTTCTTACCCCTCTCTGATAACCGCCAGTTGTATCGAGTCTCTATAGGTTGTTTAGTGCCGCTGCGCTGCCGCTTCATCCCACCATACCTATGTAGGCGAGAGCCGCCGAATTCTAGCCTCGCCGTGTACTGGCCTCAGTACTGACGCTCCTCTTTTTCCTTTGCTCTTTGTCGGCACCCCTTTTGTTTTAGCAGGTTTGAGATCGACGTCGTTAGCAGGGTTACCCTTCCGGCTTGGCCTGGGCAGGGTTATGGACGCCATTGGTTATTCTTCAGGGTTCCTAGCCCCATTTGCATCTTGTCCGTAGTCGGACGCTCTAACGCTTTCAAGGTGATTTGAATCTTTGTATAGTATATATGTATTCTTGACTCATGGAGTCGTTGTTGTATATATCTGTTCTGTGGGTCCCATCGAGGACTGTTGTGTAATGGTATTACTTCATTTTCCACCCGCACGAAAGTGCCTGGTGGGCGTCCTTGAATCATTTCTATGCGGGTTTGGCGGAAAGGGCTAAAACTTGCATAGGGCCGATTCGAGGGTGTCACAGCTACCTCTTTCCTTTGCTACTGTTGGCCCTCGTGGCCACGGTGAAATTCCTTGTAGGCTTGCTTCTGAATTGGGTGAAAATGTTCCTTGTGTACCTGATGGAAAATATCGCTCAGTTTTTACCCCTACTCCTTTCATATCTATCGTTGATTGGCCACGAAACAATGTGATATCATGCAGTTTCTTCAGAGGTATCAGTGATTAACCTACGCATTAAATACTTTTTAGTTCTTCTACCACATAGATTTTTGTTTGGTTAAATTTCATGTTACCGTGATGAAATAGAGCTATCCACATTTTTCCTTTTCCCATGCTTGTGTTTTAGATATTTTCATATGTATTTCATGGCTTTGCTAATTGAATCGGTCCAAAGTTCAACACATGAATGGAACCAGCCAATCCAAGGAATATGGATTTGTGGAGTACTCCATGGTTTTGCTGGTCATAGAATGCCAAATGTTGACCAAGCATTTAGGATAAACTAGGCTTCACTTAGCATGGGTGATAAGCGCTCTGATATTTCTTCGGATCATTCTATATTTGTAGGCTATCTTGCTTATGATATCAATGATGTCACAATACTAGTGACTTTCTCCAGATGGTACTCCGTTGTCAAAGGTGCAAAAGTTGTTACTGATGCTAGGCACTGGTAGATCAAAGGGACATGATCCTGAGAAGACGCATGCCATGCCTTTGATGAATGTGCTTTATTGCTCTGCTAGGCTTATGAGGATCAGCCCTCCAACTCCCAGAAAATCTTCAGGTTTTAGTTAATAGGTTGCTCATTTGCTATATCCTCTTTGATAATGTAGCTCCATTTGTTTAAATTTTCTTTGATTTATCTATTCCTTCTGGTTGTTTCACATGCCGTTTTGAGATAGTGTGGGAATTAAGTCGAATTAAGATTTTCTATATGTCCATACGCATATATATGATTATGTTGTTGTATTACTTATGGGGTGAGATTCAAATATTTTTTAACCATTCATAGGTAGTTCTAGTTTCCAAATGAAACTACTTTTAGATAGTTCTCTGCTTTTTAGCTTTGTTTCTCACTTCATGGTGGGCTCATAGGGGAACTCCAGGAAGCTGCTATCCCAACGCATAGCTGGGTACATACAGAGCAGCTTCAGGTGCTAGGTGTTGATCAAAGGAACATGAACTGCCATATGATATTTCTTTTTTAAGTCTCACTTGTGTGAATTATGCAACCTATTATGTATGTGCTCACTGACTGATTATTAAAACGGATCAATGTTTCCTACTCTGTGATTGAGTTGACCTGACATGGAGTGCATGTTAGCAAGTATAGCCAACTATATATGAAACTTGTATCTTTCTAATGATCTTTCAAGAGGGATTCAAAAAACTCTCCTATGCCTTATATTCTTAATTTTTTTGATGTGATGTAGATTTCTCAAAATATTTTATCGTATGTGCACTTAGAAGTACATATACCTAGAAGTAACTGTCCATCAAAACGCCATGAGTGGCAAGGTAGCCATGTTGTGTGACAACGTTATGCAACCGGCGAGGCGAAGCTCGCCTGTTCATCTAGTATATTCAATGTACACAATCACCAAACAACACTTCACTACTTCTATTTAGCACACAAAGGCTCATACTAGATGATCTAGCATCTTCTCAATCATCATATGGAATATTAACATTTTCTTAATCTTCTTATTTTAGAAAAGTAATTTCTACTCATTTTAAATCCTTAAGATTTAATATTCTCCAATTAAAATAGTGGATCATGTTGACACATGTCATCACCATCTATTCCAATACTCGGGAATATGATTTAAAATGGTGATCATATATTACAACATTTAATATTACTATTTAATAATATTAAAGTAACTAGAAATGGCTATATAGCACTCTTTTAATACTAAGCCATGTTTCATATTTGTAAAACCAAATATTTTTACACATTCATGTAGAGCATGGTAAATATGATTTTTGAGAGGTGGAATCATCTCAAAAACATTTATAGTTTATTTAGAAAATGTTTGAAGTGTCAAAAGTTTATGTCTTGTTATTTTTGGTATAGGTGATCTATAATTCTAAATAGTTTAAATCCAACGGGAGTGATTAAATAATTTCAATATCTTTCCAACGAAATTGGAATCATGCATTTTGGTTCAATGAATCTCTTTGAATTGAATTTTGAATCTACTGGTAGAATCTGGTTTTTGCTAAAAATGGAAAAATCCTATTTGAATCATTGGGCTCTGCGCGGGAAACGACATGGGCCGGCCCAACTGCACGGTTCTAGCGCAGCGGGCTTCTCACAGAACGGTCCCACGCGTTAGTGACTCATCTAAACCGAAACGGTATCTTTCAATCTCAGCCCTACGATTAGACTAGGATCTACGGCTGTGGTTCATCGTCTCCGTCAAACTGCTCCGGCAAGACTCGAACCCTAACGCGGTGGTAGGGGTCGCTGGGGACTTACCGGGGCTCCAACTAGGGTCGGTGATCGGGGCGAATGGGGTTGTCGATGACGGCGGTTCGATTGGCGGTCACGGCAGCTCCTGGGGTGGCGGCAATCAACGGCTTTCTTTCTCGACTGCAGCGGCGGAATCCGGCCAAATTCTGGCGTCGTGGTGCTCGCCTTGCTCCGGGAAGGGTCAGTGAGGTTCCTGGGTGAGTGGGGAGTGGAATGGTGTGGAGAATGAGGTATGGGGTGGCCTCTATTTATACACTAGCGTCGGCAGCAGGGCAGCATGGTCTGGCTTTTCCGGCGACGCTGCTATAGGTCTCGTTGAGCATGGCGGAGGGCATGGGTCAGTGCGGCGGACTATGGCGATCGTCACATGAGTGACGGCACGGCAAGGGGCGGTCTTAGTTGGTCGGGCGACGTCGGTGCTCTATTCCAGTACGCGGGTGTTCGTCACGCAGTATGGTGGTCACGGGGCGCGCGACGGTGAATGATCATGTCTAGGAGGTTACTGGTGCCACGGCGATGGCGGGTACGAGCGGAGAGAGTGAGGCGCGGCGTGTGTGTGCGAGGCATCTACGACGCTCCATCGTGCTCTCGGCATGGGAGCGACTTAAATGGGCGCGTGATTTCTAGTGTCTCCACTTCTCGCCTTGGGTCAAGGGGTGGACAGGGGGTGGCGGTGAGGTCATGGCTAGCTGCTAGGTGTCATGGGAGTGGGTGGTGCGACGTGCAACGAGTGGTTCGTGCTCGACCGGCATGGCCGGCTCGGTACAAGCATGGCACTGGTCAATGTGGCTAGTGATGCCTCTCCTTTGCACAGCCAAGTACCAGGCATGATCATGGACAATTGAATGACACTACAAGAAATATGGTATTTTTTGACCCTCCATATTGGTCACTAGATGGTCATTGTTCTCCATTTGTGACGTTCTTGTGACCAAAAAAGATGGTCAAAAGCCGAGAGTTACTGACGGACAATAAAGACCTTTTCTGTTCATTGGTCATAGACTATGACCAATATAG
The DNA here is from genome assembly GCA_916181665.1 of Avena sativa. Taxonomy (NCBI): domain Eukaryota; kingdom Viridiplantae; phylum Streptophyta; class Magnoliopsida; order Poales; family Poaceae; genus Avena; species Avena sativa. The sequence continues at coordinate 429,569,939 of OV702290.1, forward strand.
ATGGTTTGGTTACAGACTATCTAGCATGTCCACGTAAGCCTCCACGTAAGCCAGTCCTACGTGGCAATGCTTCTAGATCAATTCAGCCCAATCCAACCAGGTTCTCTACATGGGCCAAGCCCAACAATTGCAGCCTTTTTATTTTACAAATTTAGCATTTATGGTGCAGTTATTTAGTAGACCAAGCCCAACAAATCAGCCCACATATTTCTCACCCGTGGCATCTTTTGGTCCAACATTTTTGTCCATTTTTAATTTTTAAAACCTGGTCACACTAGTCAGATGGCTCAGCTATCATGGGTCATTTTTGTCCATTTTGGGTCGTGGGCATTTTAGAGCTCAATTAGCATTTTCTTCATCTCTAACGAGTTTCAGAAAGTAAATAATCAATAATTCATAAATTGAGCACAAATCACATTCAATTTCATAATGGCAACCAAGATTAGAACATCTCTTACAATCAAGACATAATTTACAACAAGCAGTAATATAAACAACTACAGAAGTATGACCCTACAACATTGAATAATGTGAGCCTGGAGCTCCAGCCATTCAAAAGAATGTGAGCCTGGAGCTGTCGGTTGGCTCGCTGAATGGATGGATGCATCATCAAGTGCCATGACATCGTTTTCCTCCTCCATCTCCGGATATTCTTTCTCCTCGAGATCAACACTAGGTACTGCAAACAATATACATGAGCAGTAGATGCATTAGATAGTGCAGTAGATGAGTATTAGGTGAATAGAGAGTGCATTCAGAGTAGTTGAATGATAAGCACATAATTTTCAGTCCGTTGGTCAATTACACAACATGTCATGACATGATTGAAGATTCAGAAACAAGGAAGAAATAATTTTAGAAGGAGTACCTTTTTAGATACAGCAAGCATGAATGATTAAACAATAAGTACACGTTGTACAAACCAAACAACAGGCACATCAGATCTAGCCATTGTCATTTTAGTGGGCTATATCACACAAACTGGACTATATGATGTTCAATCTCGCTCACAATGATAAATAATTAGATACATGGTTGTGCTAACAGGACGAGGGTGGTCTCCACCTTTCTATTACTATAGAATACATGATCTAGTCTTACAGATATGTACATGATCTGGATAGAAAGAGGAGCCCATGCATACCTGACTTTGGGACAATGCAGATGATGGGGATGTCGTTGAAGATAATCTGGTCTCGTAGATATATACATCACAATGATAGGAGATGGACTTAGGGATGGCAACCAAAAACATCATAGGCAAGCAGAGGCTTCAAAAACCTGTAGAGACACATCAGCTTGCTGTTAGCAAGGATAATAAAATGTGTAAGGTACTTGAACTTGAAACATGCCAATATATGTTCAAATAAATAAACTAGGGAGTGGTGTAGTAAGACAGTCTGCTATATTATATACAGTAGCAAGGAACGAAAAAAGCAACTATGTATCACATGCTCATGTTATTACCAGAATTAAAACAACTTATAGCAGCTTATGGATCCATAGAAGAAGCTGCATAGCAACAAAGTCGTTTCATACAATAGAACACGAACTCGTAATAGAATATTTAACTTAATTAAATCTGGCAGTGTTATTTCTATCATAGTGCAGCAGCAGTAAGTTAATTACCTTAATTTTTACACTGGCTCATATGTTTGAAACATAATATAAAGATCAGGTAACCAACATTAGCTATGTACATCAGGAACTCCATGAAAGGACATGCTTGATTCATTGCATAATAACAGGTAAAAGGGAGTAGGAACTTGTGCTTCACCTTGGTGGTCTCGGTTCAATGCAGATGGGAAGATGGTTGAGTATCAGATGCAGATGTGTCATCGGATTGATGACAAGTACGCCATGAGGCGGTCCTCGAGGCGTGCAGAAGAGAGGAGTGTGAGACGTACGGTGTTCCGGGACGGTGAGCACACAAGTTTACCCAGGTTCGAATCCGCCGGCTTTGGACGAATCCTACTTCTGCTAGCAATTCAGTAATACGGTAGAGCCGAAATATGGGTTACAAGGGTTCGCCTGTGCGAGTTGAGATTGTGATTGTGATTGTAAGGGGTTGCCCTAAAGGCTCTCCCTAGGATGGCTTATATAAATATCCGGCCTAGGGTTTACAGGAGAGATCTATCCGGCTATGACTAAGAGTCGGTTATAGAGTACATCTTGAACTACAAGTAACACTATGGGCCTAAGTCGGTAAGTCTTCTGGGCCTTCCCGTAGCCGGACTGGACTCTGTTTCTTCTCCCTGACTGGGCCGTCCGTGAAGCAAAGCTCTAACCCGAAGTGGGCCACCCTGGTCAGTGAGGAACTGTGAGGATACCCGGAAAGTATATCCCCAACAGCAGCCCCCAGAAGTCTCCAAGATCCAAAGTCGGATTCATCATCGTCTAGCTTGATCTTCGGCTTGCAGAATCTTGAAGGGTTCCTGAAACTTCAAAACAAAAGATACGATCCGGTTCTCAAAAGTAAGTCGGACCTATCAGTACGTTATTCGGATTTTATAGCTTGATATTCAAACTAAGCCGGAACTTGGTCTCTGACATCATCTGACACTGGTCATGGTCAAGTCACGTCACTGACAAACATCCTGTCAGCACGACCGTTGGTGGGTCTGTCGTTCGTGGAACCGAGGCGCCGTTTCAATGCGTACACGGAGATCGAGGCGACGTAATCATCACGTGGGACCTTCCCAGTTCCTTCCACGACGCATGGCGGTTACACTGTGGCTTTTGCACGAATCTTGGCACGGTTAGGTGGTTATAAGGGGTGAGGATTTCCTTTTCCTCATCTTCACCTATTCCCTTGCCATTTCCTCTCCTCCACTTCTCCCCCGTGCATAGAGCTCCTCTGCTTCCCAGATTCCCAGCGCCGCCCACCCAAGGTCACCGGCGCACCGAAGAAATGGCTTCATCTTCATCGTCTGGCTTGGCTGGCTTCGCAGCAGCGGCGACAGCGACGGCGATGGCGGAGAAAGAAAGCAACCGTGGGGTTTGGATCTCGTGTCTCCTCGACGACGAGAAGCTCCACGGCGTGGAGAATGAAGGGCTCCTCCGCGCCGGCGACTGGCGGAGCGGTTTCGGTGAAACCATCCCCAACCCACACGCTGGTGAGCGGGTACACTTTGGCACCTACCTCGACAGAGGTTTGTCTTTCCCTCCCTCGGAATTCTTTTCCAAGGTGATAGATCATTACGGTGTTCAACTTCACCATCTTCCTCCCAACTCCATCTTATATATGAGTGCCTATGCGACTTTGTGTGAGGGATATATCGGCATTAGGCCGAGTCTCACTTTATTCCAATTCTACTTTCATGTTCGTAGAAACTCCATCACTGCCGGTAATCCTTATATTACCGGCACGATTAGCCTTTCAGTTAGACGCGAGCGTACTTATCCTCGCATTTCAGCTAGTGAGTCAGTCAAACAATGGCCGGCCACCTTCTTTTACCATAAGGATATTCCTGCTCCCGGCAAAGCTACTGCTTTGCCGACTTTCATCGACGGAGCTGCCACGGCCCTAGCGTCTTGGGACGGGGCTCCTCCGACTCTCAGTGATGATCTGATCCTCGCCAAGAGGTGGATCGAATATCTGATAAAACACAAGGGCCTGCGAGGGTCTGACTTAGTCCAATCTTGGGTCGCACGCCGGATCTAGCCTCTCCAGCACCACAGTGACCGTCTGATGCATTCTATCACGGCGTCAAAGAATGACTCCCTCCGCATCAGTCCTAAGGCTTTAAAGCCATAGGATTACATAAGCCAGATCAAATGGCTGATCAAGGAGCAGATTGAGAGAAAGATTTCGGACTTGTCTCTAGATAGGCACACAGCGGAAGACCCTGTAGTGCCGGTAAGCTTTTAACAATAAACCCTTTTTTATGTGTCTCGCCTTTAAGTTATTTATCAATACTGAGATATTATCTTCTTTTCAGCTTGGCGACCTCCCCGAGTCGGAACTGGCTCCTATCAAGGGATATCCTCCGGAGTTTTCTCAGGAGGAGGAACTGGTTCCACTGCCGGATATTGTGACCAGGAAGCGCAAGGCTCCGAGAGTGGCTGTCGGCACAAAGGAAGTGCCAGTCGTGAAGAGGAAACTTTCCACACAACTTCCGCCTTTGTACTTTACTCGTAATTTCTTCCAAGATGTAATGTTTTCTATTCTATCACATTCTCAGAGCTAAACAGCTCATCAAGGGCAAGGGGAAGGGAACTTCTTCGAAGCCCTTGCGGCAGACGAAGCTGACTATGGCTTCTCTTGCCGTGGCTCCTCTGACTCCTGCCCCTCAACCTTCTGCAACGCCGGTGATTACTCCATCGCCAGTTGTCGCGGAAGATCCGGCTCCCTCAACAGGGCCAGCGACCAAGGCATTCCACTGTCTTTGCAGGAACTGCTGTCCTCACTGAACTAACAGCCCGTTTCACTTGTCCCGTAGCAGGCTTTTCATAATCAAAGTATTTTCTGCCTTCCCCGGGAGCAAGAAGGAAGAGAGAAGCTGTGGCTGGCTTTGTTCACTCGGCTGCTGGAGAAGACTCCAGTAGTTCGGTGCCGTAGACTGGATAGCTGACTGAGCTAAGGAATAAGCAGACTGACGCCACCATGGGTGGCTCAGGTTTTGATAAGGGTGAACCCTCTTCGGGTAATGATCCCTCGGCAGAGACTTTCGCCGAAAACCTCCTGAACAATCCGGGACTTGCCAAATTTGGCTTGTCTTGAAAATCTGCGGTGGAAATCCAGCTGCTGGCCCAGCAGTGCCTGGAAAGCTGAAATCTCTTTGCCGAAGAAGAAACACAAGAAGCAGAGGACATCAAGTACTCCGACCTTCTTGAACAAGTCCGCCTTCGCGAAGAGGGACTAAGAGTTGGTGTGCTTCCACCACCTCCGGTTATTCCATTCACCCTCATCGAGAAGGTTACCACCGAGGTGAACATGTGCCTGAGCAAGCTCACACATGAACATCATGTAAGTCGGAATTCCAACTCACGTTTTTCTTTATTGTACTTTATATCATATCCTCAAGCCCCCAAGCATGAAGTTGGATATACAATACGGGTTTATGCTTCCTTAGGATGCCAAAGAATGAACTAGTGTAGCCCCCAAGGCTCGTGCTGATATTAGCTACAATATTAGCCCGAGTCTTCAGTAGACTTCTGACTCTGGGTATTCTGACTTACAGAAAGTTAATTCATATAACCAGGATTTGTTGAAGAATGTCTGCAATAAGCGGAGAGAGATCAGAGCTCTCCGACTTAAGAATGCTGAGATGAAGGTTTCCAAGGATGAGGCTGAAGGTAAACATTCCGAGACTCAAACCTTGTTTTGTGTTTGCATAGTAAAATATTTTTTGCTAAACTGTTGTTCTTTTTGACTTACAGCACTGATAAAGCAATCCTGTGCTATGATTGAAGAGGCCGAAAATCTGAAGACCTTGGTGGTGGAAAACAAGGATCTCTGCCGAGAGCTTGACCAGCTTAAGGCGGATCATGAGAAGAGCATAGATCAAGTTCTCGAATCCTCCTCCATGGCCACCGTGGAGCATGATCGCAAGATTACACTCCACGAGCAGAAAATTTCGGATCTCAACAACGAGCTTTGCAGAGAGAAGGACCTTTCTGAGGCACTCCAGGCTGAACTTCGGAGTCTTCGGGAAGAGAAGACCAAAGTTGATGACGTCATCTTTGGTATGTTTCCATCTTTTTGACTTGTCTACATTCTTCGACTCTTTCAATGTCGGATTTACTTAACCGTTTTGCGTTATATGTATAGGTCCTCTGAACTTAATGGACTCCACTTCTGCCGAGCCTCGCACCCACCGGCTTACCCAAGTCGGTGATCTGCTTCATGACTTCTGCCAATCCATTGAGGATATTGGCGAAGCTCTCAAGGTTCTAGACATGCATCGCATGTCCGACTTTCAGGTGCGAGACAAGGCAAAGGAGATGCCGCAGCTTGTTCGGGACTGGAACATGTCCTACGCGCGATCAGCAGCGTAGAACGCCCTCACAATGGTCATGAGCCACCATGGAAGCATGGAAATCTGGCAAGTGACCAGAGGGTACTGCAAGGTGGACGAAGATGGACATGAGCAAGACATCAAGGCCTTCATGGACTCCTGCGCCGGATATGGGTGCCATGTAGCTGACTTAACTAGCTATGACACTCCCTTCTTCACCCGTGTGGACACGCCGCCTCTGCCTCCCGAAGAAGCAGCTGAAGTTTCGGATGATGGCCAAACCATATCGGATTTGGACATCTCGGATCGTTATCAGGGCGCGGCTGATGTTTCCAGCGAGCCGACAGCTCCTACCTCCTCTCCTGCATCATAGATTATCAGAAACAAATGTATTATTCTGAAAACATTATGGGTCTGTAAATATGCAGTATGATACTTTTGCTAGTGCCAAGTTTTAATCTATTCAGCACTTTTGGCTTAAATTTTCTGTGTCTGAAATGTTTACATAAGCACTTATACTTTTTTGTCTATACTTATCGTTTATCTGGCTTTCCGCCTCGTCCCTTTCGTGAGCTGGCTAAACTTTCTGCACAGAAACTTTGCCGAGCAACGGAGCTCAATTGCTAAACCAGTTTAAACTCGGAAACAAAGCTGGCTTCTAGTACCAAAAATTCACTACTCGGAAAATGCCTGCATCTGGCAATCAGATAAATAACCAAAGTATAAACTAGAAACATTAGAGTTATACCCGAAGGTAGCATTTTTAGAATCGGAAATCTAAACCAGAACAAACATGAGCATAAAGTACTTTCAAGTATTCTAGGATTTTCGACTATGACATGATCATTCGGAAATAAGATGGTAAAAACTTCTCAGAAAAAACTTGAGGCAACCAAAACTTTTATTTCTCACAGAACATGTACATATGTATGATTACAAAGAAGGATAAACTAATAATAAAAGGGACGTAGCTGAGCAATATTCTATGGTCTGTCTAACTCATCCGGATTTGTACTGCCTCTAGCTCTCTTTCTCTTCTTAGTAGCAGATCTTTCTTTGACTGGCCTCATATCAGTTAAGTAGTACGAACCATTGTGCAATACTTGACTAACTAAAAAGGGCCCTTCCCATACTGGGGAAAGTTTGTGCTTTCTTTGTTGCACAAGCCGGAGAACCAAACCGCCTTTATTAAAAGATCTGTTTCTGACTCTCTGGCTATGATACTTGCATAACTTCTGCTGATAGGCTGTTGATCTCATTTCAGCAACAACGCAAACTTCTTTGACTAAGTCGAGATCATTTTGTCGAGAAATCTCGACATCCTCTTCGATATACGCGGCCACTCTAGAAGAAGTGTGAATCAAATCACTAGGAAGAACTGCTTCTGCGCCATAGACCAAGAAGAAAGGTGTGTATCCGGTTGACCTGTTCGGAGTTGTTCGTAAACTCCATATTATAGAGGGTAATTCCTCTGCCCAAGCCCCCGTAGCATGTCGTAGTGGTGCTTCGTGTCTCGGTTTTAGGCCTTGTAGGATTAAACCATTTGCTCTTTCGACTTGTCCATTAGCCTGTGGATGTGCGACTGATGCAATGTCAAGCCGTATATTTTGTTCGTTGCAGAATTCGGCCAATTCTCCCATAGAGAAATTACTCCCGTTGTCCGTGATAATACTATGCGGATAACCATACCGGATTATGACATCCTTGACAAATCTTTTGGCTGTTGCTCCATCACAACTAGTGATGGGTTTAGCCTCAATCCATTTGGTGAATTTATCCACCATCACTAAGAGGTGAGTAAATCCACTTGGAGCCCGTCTAAACGGTCCTACCATGTCAAGCCCCTAGACTGCGAAAGGCCATGTTATAGGTATTGTTCGCAGCTGATCAGCCGGAACGTGAGCTTGTTTGGCGTACTTTTGGCAGCCCTTGCACGTCTTGACTAGCCATTCGGCATCTGCCTTGGCTGTAAGCCAGAAAAAACCGTGTCTGAAAGCTTTTGCCACTAAAGATTTGGCTACAGCATGGTGACCACACTCGCCTTCATGGATTTCTCTTAAGATTTCCACTCCTTCTTCCGGAGATACGCAGCGCTGAAAAACCCTAGACACACTCCGCTTATAGATGATACATTGCAAATGTATCTATAATTTTTGATGTTCCATGCTTGGTTTTATCTACTTTCTTATGTTTTGTCCACACTTTGGAGTACTTTTCATATGATTTCTTGGACTAACCTATTAATAAGAGCCATAGTGCTAGTTGCCTATTTTCTGCTGTTTTTGGTTCCAGGAAAGTCATAAAATGAATATTCTCGGAATTGGACGGGACAAAAGCCAAAGTTCCTATTTTACCAGGAGACTCACGAAGCCAGAAGATGAGACGGAGAGGGGCCACAGGGCGACCACACCATGTGGTGGCGTGGGCTAGCCCTGGCAGCACCACCGGGTGGTGTGGGCCCCCTGGCCGCCCACCGACCTTGCCTCTTCGCCTATAAGATGCCTCCCGATGTAAAAACCCTAAATAGTCAATCAGAAATCCACAAAAAGTTCTGCAGCGCTGCCGCCACCGAAGGGGAGATTCGGGGGACAGAAAGTCTCTGTTCCGGCACCCTGCCGGGACGGGGAAGTGCCCCCGGAGCCATCTCCATCGATCTCCACCACCATCCCCATCGCCGTTGCTGATTCCCATGATGAGGAGGGAGTAGTTCTCTCTCGAGGCTAAGGGTTCTACCGATAGCTATGTGTTCATCTTTCTCTCTATGCATGATCTTATTGAGATCATGAGCTTGTAATCGATAGATCTACCTTGCTACTCAAGTGCTTTAATAGATCTCTGCTCTCCCCATGTGTGTGAAAGTGACAACGTGCACACCATGGTGGCACTTAGACTAGAGATTACAAATACTTCTTATGAGTTATATTTGGAGTTGGATGTCTTTATGAAATTGTGGTGTTTGTTGGACTCATCTAGTACTCAAGGTGACAGTGTGGGGTTTTCTAGATGGGAAAGGCTTACTTTGAGGTGTGCTATGATAGCCCTACCGTTGATTAGAGTGTCCAACCGAAGAGTAGTTAAGAGTAGTATCATAAAGAGAAGATATTTATATGAGAGTGTTCACTAGTGAAAGTATGATCCCTAGGCCTTGTTTCTAAGCACTGAAACACCGTTGCTATTAGATCTGTTACATGTTTGCTTGCTTCCATCTTTATTTCAGTTTTACTTTAGTCTTTTCCACGCCACCAAGCTATTCTCTATCACCATTACCACTTATAATTATCCATACCACTTGTATTTCACTATCTCTTCGCCGAACTAGTGCACCTATACACCTGACAAGTGTATTGGGTGTGTTGGGGACACAGGAGACTTCTTGTATCTTGATTGCAGGGTTGCTTGAGAGGGGATACCTTTGACCACTTCCTCCCTGAGTTCGATAAACCTTGGGTAATCCACTTAAGGGAAAACTTGCTGCTGTTCTACAAACCTCTGCACTTGGAGGTCCAACAACTGTCTACAAGAATAGAAGTGCGTAGACATCAATAGAGCTCACCTTTAACTATAGTATAGGCTTTCGCTCGTCGGATAATCTGCCGGCTCAGAACCTTGTCTTCGGGTAATTTGCCATCTACCAGAAAGTCAAGGTAGGGTTGAGTCCAGCTGGGAATTATAGCCAGAACTGCTATTAGAGGTGAGTCGGATTTGGTCGGATATTCCTCATCCACTCCCTTTATTGAGGGAACTTTGAGGTGCTCTAAAAAAGTGCCATCCGGGACCTCTTTCCATGCAGAGCCTATCCGAGATAGTGCATCTGCTTCCTCGTTTTCTGCTCGAGGGATGTGTTGAACTTCAAACCCTTCGAACGATTTAGATAAATCATCCACGACACTTTATATGCTGCCATGTGCTTATTTGCATTACAAATATCCGACACTTGCTGAGCAATAAGATCCGAATCTCCGTAACACATCAAATGTCGGATGCCGATATCCTTAGCAATCCGGATTCCATGTAGTAGTGCTTCATACTCGGCAATATTATTTGTCGCTGTGAAGTGGATCTGCAACACGTATAGAAGTTTATCTCCTTGGGGTGATTTGAGCACCACGCCAGCCCCCGAGCCCCCGCGAGCCTTAGACCCATCAAAATATAAGGTCCAATATTCCGACTCAGGGAGGGTCATATTCTCCTTCGTCTCTATCCAATCAGCAACAAAGTCAGCAAGGATTTGGGATTTGATTGCTGTTTGAGGTTTGTACTCAATATCGAAAGCTGAAAGCTCTATGCCCCATTTGGCGATGCGTCCTGTGGCGTCACTGTTGTTGATTATATCTCTCATGGGAGCTGTGCTCACCACGGTAATTGGATGCTCCTAAAAATAATGTCGTAGCTTACGAGATGCTAAGAACACACCATAAGCCAGCTTTTGATAGTGCGGATACTGCTGTTTCGATTCTGTCAGGACCTCGCTGACAAAGTAAGTCGGACGCTGCACCAAGTGTTCCTGATTTTCCTCCGGTCTCTCCACTACCATAACGATACTGACGACTTTGTTTGTCGCAGCAAGATAGAGCAACATCGATTCCTTGGCTCCGGTGCAGCAAGGATAGGAGCAGATGAGAGTACTTTCTTTAGGTCTTGTAGTGCGGCTTCAGCTTCGTCGGTCCACACAAAATCCTTGGTCTTTTTCAGGAGTTTGTATAATGGTGCGGCTCTTTCACCGAGCCGGCTTACAAACTGACTGACTGCAGCGATGCAACCAGTTAGTATTTGTACGTCCTTCAGGCGAGTTGGCCTGGAAATATTGACTATAGCCTTGATTTTGTCTCGGTTCACCTCTATGCCTCTTTGTGACACGATAAAACCTAACAATTTTCTGGCTGGAATTCCAAAGAAGCATTTCTTCGAATTAAGCATTATGTTGTATTTTCATAGATTGGCGAACGTTTCCTCCAAGTCGGAAATCAATGTTTCCTTCTTTTTGGACATCACCGCAATATCATCCACATATGCATGTACGTTGTGTCCGATTTGGTCGTGGAGGCAACGCTGCATTGTGCGTTGGTACGTAGCTCCTGCGTTCTTCAGCCCAAAGGGCATCGTAACAAAATAGAAGGTTCCAAAGGGGGTTATGAATGAAGTTTTGACTTTGCCAGATTCCTTCATCCGGATTTGGTGATAACCAGAATATGCGTCGAGAAAACAGAGGAGTTCCGAGCCTGCCGTAGAATCGATAACTTGATCAATCCTAGGCAGAGCGAACGGATCTTTGGGACAAGCCTTGTTCAAGGCAGTATAATCAACACACATCCTTAAATCAGTGGTGTCCTTTTTAGGGACCATTACAGGATTGGCGGACCACTCAGTGTGGATGACCTCTTCTATGAATCCGGCTAACTCGAGCCGTGCTAGTTCCTTAGCTATTGCCTTACGCTTTTGATCACCAAAACGTCATAAGGACTGTTTGACGGGTTTAGTGTTCGGGTTTACATTTAAAGAGTGCTCGGCAAGTTCCCTAGGTACTCCGGTCATGTCAGATGGCTGCCATGCAAAGATATCTTGATTTGCTTTGAGGAACTTGACGAGCGCGCTTTCCTATGCGCTATCTAGGCCTACACCTATCTGGGTCACCTTGGAGGGGTCATCATCCTTCAACGGTGTCTTCTTCGTCTCTTCTGATGCCTTGAACTCCGGATTCGGCTTTGTCACCTCCTTCTTCGTTGCGGGCATCTCGGACGGATATATGCTCTTCTTGATCTCCTGGTACTCCTGGGCGTGTAGCACGGCTTCAGCAAAGGCGGCATTTCCATCCTTGCACTCTCGCGCTTTCTTCGGGTCTCCCCTGATAGTGATCACGCTGTTGGGACCTGGAATTTTCATCATATTGTAAATGTAATACAGACGAGCCATAAAAGCCCAGTAAGCCGGACGTCCGAATATAACGTGGTACGCGCTCTTGAACGGGACCACTTCGAAGGAAAGTGCCTCCGTTCGATAGTTCTTTGGACTTACAAAGGTAACATCCAAAGTGATTTCTCCCAGGGAATTTGCTTGTCTTCCTGGGACAACCCCGTGAAAGATCACAGAGCTATGGTTCAGCTGGGTCTCCGAGATCTTCATCCGGCGTAGCATTTCGACATACAGAATATTAATACTGCTGCCACCGTCCATGAGAGTCTTGGAGAAACCATAACCGTCAATAAGTGGATTGACGATTAAGGCGTATTTTCCTCGCCTGTGCAACTTAGGCGGATGATCAGCGCGGTCAAATGTGATTGCCACTTCCGACCAGTCCAAGAATTGGGGGACAGCCGGAACTGTTGCATTGAGTTCATGTAGCACTGCCTTTTTGACCTTGGCTGGTTGAGATCCGAGGAAGGTGACATAAGTGTCTTTCTTGGTCAGAAATTTTTTCTTCCCTTCCGGCTTGGGATTTGAAGCATCAGCTTCCTCCATGTCGGAATCTTCCTTGGTCTCCTTATCTTTTTTGGGATTATTCTTTCCCTTCTTCCGCTTAGCTTTGTAGCCAACGGTGTCATATCTTTTAATGTAGGCATTGAAACGACACTCGGCGTTTGTGTGGGATGAGCCCCCATTGGCGTCTAAGTGATGCACACATGGGTTATTGGCAATGTCGGCCCAAGAATAGGTTTTTCTAGGTTGCTGGTCTCCTCTACCCTAGACTCTTGATGTCCCATGACCGCGGCCGCGGCCACCGCCACGTCCTCCTTGTCCTCTAGACCCGAAAGTAGCAGTGACCACTGCCGTTTCTGCGTTGGGTTTCTCTTCCGAGGTATTCTTGCACTTCTGAGCTTGTTGCTTTGGTTGTTTTGCCGACTGTGGCACAGCCAGGGCGTTAAGTAATCCCTCTGCATCGTCGTCAGCATCTACATACTTGCTCGCTGTTTCTATCATCTCTCCCAAATCAGTGACCTTGTCACACTTCAAATGATGACGCAGTAAACCAATTGGGAGACCTGCAATGAAAGCTTCAATCGCATTTTGGTCATTTACTCCCTCACAGGAGTTCTTGGTGTCGATCCATTGTCTGAGATAATCCCGACAAGTTTCTCCGGCTTTCTGGGTGCAACGATGTAGGTCTCCGACCGTATAGGGCCTCCGGTATGTGCCTTCGAAATTCCGAAAGAACGCACTTTGCATGTCATACCAGTTGTGGATGGTGTTGTCCGGAAGTTCATTGAGCCATGATCTTGCCGTCTTCCGCAACATGAGTGGGAGATATTGGGTTGCGACCAGGCTGTTTCCGCCTTTGGCGATGCAGCAAGCTTGGAAGAAATCCTGTAGCCAAGTATCTGGCCGAGCTATACCGTCGTAGGCTTGAATATGTCTTGAGATAGCAACTCCTTCCGGGAATCTTGTAGCTCTTATGCGTGGTCCGAAGCACTTTGGGCCCACGCATATATCATCATTTTCATAGCGCCGCGCCTCTATATTGGAGTTGATCCTATGCCTTGCGTCATTCGGGGATAGAGATCGTCCCGAGTGTTGGCTGTGGCTGTGGTGCCTTAGAGCCGGACTTTGGCTTCTGCCACCACCTCCTCCACCACGACGCCCTCCTTAGCCTCCATGGGAGCTGTTGTGATGGCTACTTGGCGGAGAGGGTGGAGCAGCTAGGTTATTTCTGGCTGATCACCGGCCTCCATCCGGGAGCGTCATTATTCCGGTTCCGGGGAGGGTCTTCATTGTGACGAGCCCCCTGCCGGCTTATCTCGGCACGGTGTCCGTTGTTCCTTCGTCCGTCATCCGGACGGCTTGCATGTCTAGGAGGTGGCATTCTTTGTCGGTCCTCCTCCCGACGTTTCTCCTTATCTTCTTTCCTACGGTCTTTCGACTCTCGTTGGGAGGGTTCCTCTGATTTAGTGCAACAATTGCCTCTTGCTCCGCAACTAGGTTAACGTTACGCTAGTCATGAGCAGCTTTGTGGTGCTGTCCTGAAGATCCGGTTCTTGAGTGGTTGTCTTCCTGACGGTCGGAACGATGTGGCTGTTCCAGAACACGTTGGGGTCTTACGTCATCCCATGCCGGATCTGTGCGACATTGGTCAGAATCTGAGACCAGTTTTTGACTTCCGGACAGGGCGACCTTTTGCTGCTCCAGTCCTTTGTTGAGTAGTTTGATTCCCAACCAGATCTGCTCTGGGCCTGGATTAGCCGATAGGATTTCCCGAGCCGCAACGGTGTTCTGTACTAGAGTTGGATACACCCAATCCCCGTTGCTGTCGCGTCGAGGCATCCCAAGTTCTCCTCCGAAAAGGACTTTGTGAATCTACGGGAATTGGTTGTCATCAGTATGATGTTTCCTGGTCTTCTGGTGTTGCCTGGAGTTGTACTTCTCCACAGATGCCACGCGTTTCTTTTCCTCCTCAATGTTTTTGGCTTCATCGAGGAGTACTTGACGACGCGCTTCTAGGGCCTGTGCCCTCTCGTTCAGCTCTTCAGCAGTAAGTTCTGCAGCCGTAGGAATAGGTGTGGTTAATGCAACATCGATGAGTTTACACGCACCTTCAGTGATCACGTGTCCATCCATCGACTCTTCTTTTTTAGGCTCGTCTAGGATAAGCGCTCCATCCGAGTCTTCCTCGTATTCCTAGGCAATCACCTCCTCTGCCGGAGGGTCTTTTGCCGGGGTCTTGTTCTTCTTGTTCTTCTTCTTTGCCTTCTTGGCAGCGCCGGTAACAAAGACGGCTTTGGGTCCGTTTCCCGGAGTCAAGCTCTAATCGGTATTTTTGGACATCTGGACCTCGGGATTATCTCCGATTTCCATGTCATCCTGCGTTTTGGGAGAGTGTTCCCCGGATCCTTCATCCATGGCTTCTCCTTCCTCTGCAGCTTTGGAGTTATACTCCTCTTCATATTCCGTGGAGAACTTTCGGAAGTTTGCTGACATCATCGATTCATCCGAGGATACGGGTACGTCGGCATTTGTTCCGATCGCCTCCAGCACAGAGTCGGTGTTGTCTCCAGCATCGGCAGAGCCGGATCCGGATCCCACATATCCGACGAAGTGCGAAGCGTGCCTCCTGAGATAGTTGCGGCTCTCGCGATCGGCCTCCTCGAAACGCCTGATGGTCTCGAGAATATTGTCTATGCTTGCATCTTGCATCATCATGCGTCTTAGCGTGTATCTCAGAAAAGGCCTGTCTGTCCTAGCGTCATCAGAGCCGGAACCAGTGTTGTTGCTATGCTCCTCCTGGATTTCGACTTCAACGGGTGGGTCGATCTGGGATTCGGCCTCTCCAGGGAGATCCACTCCAGATTCAACTTGGACCACCAGGTCTGCTTCAGGCTCGGATTTCTCCACTATCTCCACAACTGGTGAGGGCTGGGTGGGATTAGAGTTTTCTGAGATCCAGAACTCTGCCGCCTCCACGGACAAAGGGGATCCAGAGATTTCTTCTGCCTCTATCATCACCGCTGGGGTGGGTGGGGCAGGTTTAGCAAAGCCGATGTAAACATCGATATCGCCAAAAGACATGATGGTGTAGGCAGTCACAACCTCCCTAGCCGGAATCCAGGTCTCGTCGAGAACGATGAGAGGGACTTCGCTGGCGTAGAGGATGGGACTGGCGGCGATGGTCTCACCGATTCCGATTCTGACAGATTCCGCTCGGAACGCAGATCCAAAGCTCACTTGCCCCACGGTGGGCGCCAACTGTCGTCAGATTAATGACAAGTACACCATGAGGGGGTCCTCGAGGCGTGCGGAAGAGAAGGGTGTGAGACGTATGGTGTTCCGGGACGGTGAGCACACAAGTTTACCCAGGTTCGAATCCGCGGGCTTTGGACGAATCCTACTCCTGCTAGCAATCAAGTAATACGGCAGAGCTAGAATATGGGTTACAAGGGTTCTCCTGTGCGAGTTGAGATTGTGATTGTAAGGGGTTGCCCTAAAGGCTCTCCCTAGGACGGCTTATATAGATATCCGACCTAGGGTTTACAGGAGAGATCTATCCGGCTACGACTAAGAGTCGGTTACAGAGTACATCTTGAACTACAAGTAACACTATGGGCCTAAGTCGGTAAGTCTTCTGGGCCTTCCCGTAGCTGGACTGGACTCTGTTTTCTTCTCCCTGACTGGGCCGCCCGTGAAGCAAAGCTCTAACCCGAAGTGGGCCACCCTAGTCAGTGAGGAATAGTGAGGATACCCGGAAAGTATATCCCCAACAAGATGTGTTTATGCGGGTGCTGGACATGGACATGCGCATCCATGGCAGAAAGAACAGGGGAAGGGCGTGCAGTAGAAGAGATACCTTGATGTGGGCAGTAGGTTGTGGATGTTGACAGCATCACGGCAGCATCATCAGGCCACGGGCGTGGCCGACAGCAACATGCCGTGGAGGGTGGTTTCCGGGTGCACTCCGGTGGAAGCAGATCAGGGATGTCACTATCCTTGTCCTGGATCTCTCGTCAGAGCCGGACTTGAGTGGCGGCAAGGAGCAGTGGCTGTGCCGCATGGGAGGGAGGTCGTGGAGGATCCCCATACACCTATATGCATGTGGCTCATGATAAAAATGTTTCATGTGATAGTTATATTGTTAATTTTATTCATGATGCTACTGAAAGTTATTATGAGAGAGGGAAACATGGTTTTATGCATCTCAATAATATTAAGTTTCCCCTCTTTATGTTGAAAGTCTTGAAGTTGCACTTGTTTTGCTTTCCTATGATTGTTTCTTTGTGCTTTCATGACTTGTTCCTTTACAAGATTCCTATGCATAGGAAGTGGGTTAGACTTAAATGTGTTTTGAATTTGCTTCTTGATGCTCTCTTTTACTCCAATTCATATTTTCTATGTGAGCATCTTCTCAAACTATCATGCCTAACTTAAAGGCGTTAAAGAAAAGTACTTATTGGGAGATAACCCAAAAGTTTTAGTTGAGTCTTGGAAGTTATGGCTTCAGTAATAACCGCTTCTTATCCTTTTTATTTGCTTTTTGTGCCAAGAGGAACCTCTAATGAGAGAGAAGTAATGATTGGGAAAGTTGCTGTCCCGAAACAGATTTCTGTGCTTCACCGTAAAAATTCGTGTAAAATCTCTGAACGTCTTTTTGAGGCAAGAATTTTTGTGCTTCTACCCCAGGTTGTTATATAACTTTCGTTATTTCAACACTTTTTGATTTGAGCAACAGAAGGTCTTCGAAAAAAACGTATTTACCCGCTGGTCTGTTTTGACAGATTTCTGCCATTTTCTGCATTTGCTTCTTGTTGGTTCCTTTTTGAGTTCTTTTGGGGAATTGAACTTTTTGAGGGAAGTGCTACAGTAGCTAGTGTTCTAATGGAAGTTTATTTGGTGTTGGAACTGAACCTTAAGACTTATTTATCTTGAGTGCACTAATGTTGCTAATAAAGATTGTGTGAAGGTTTGTATGAAGGAAAAATTCCAGGTATATGGAAGGAATGAGTAATGAGATGAATTATGGACTAAAGCTCAACCTTGGGGATGCCATGCGTGTCATCCCAAGAAATATCCAATAAGTACAAGCGTCAAAGCTTGCGGATGCCCAAGGCATCCCCTTCTTCATCAATAAAAATCCCAGGTTTCTTCCAAACACTTCATTTTTATTGTTTCATGCATAGTTGTGTTGTTCTTGCAGCGTCTTCTTTTTCGTTTTGTTTTCGTTTGATTGGTTTTCTTAATTTTCTGAATAAATTGGTTGGACCACCTCTTTCATGCATTGGTTTTCAAATAGTTTGGTTTGGATTGGAAAAGAGTAGGAAAGTTCATGCTTATGTGGTAAAAAGAGCTTGTTTTTGACTGTGGCCTATGCTTTGTCATGCCATGCTTGATATTGTTTTGGCTTTATGCTTAGTATTCTTTTCTGTAGCATGACTTGTTATAAACAATTGAGATTGCTTAATGTGCCTTGGATGAATCATGCGTTGTTTTAGCATATTAAAGCATAGTATAGTGGTATTCTCCTTTGATGCTTTATTTGGGTTGACTTGGCGCATGCTCACACCATGTTATGACTATCCCAAGTCACCATAGCCTTTATGATCCTTTAGTTTTCAACTTGTAGTATCACTTTATGCTTTGATCAATGATGTTTTGTCGCTCTGCATGATTATGGCCATTATTGCTCTCTTAGTTGGTCGCTCCCAGTCTTTTGCTAGCCTACATAACCAAGTATGAGTTCCACTCATGCATCCAACTCCCTAAACCAAGTTATTCCAAAGAGTCCATGATGTCTACGCACTTCTATTCTTGTAGACAGTTGTTGGGCCTCCAAGTGCAGAGGTTTGTAGAACAGCAACAAGTTTTCCCTTAAGTGGATCACCCAAGGTTTATTGAACTCAGGGAGGAAGTGGTCAAAGGTATCCCCTCTCAAGCAATCCTGCAATCAAGATACAAGAAGTCTCTTGTGTCCCCAACACCCAATACACTTGTCAGGTGTATAGGTGCACTAGTTCAGCGAAGAGATAGTAAAATACAAGTGGTTGGATATAAGACAACGGCGCTAGAAAATATCTTGATGGCGTGGAAGAGACTAAAGGCAAACTGAAATAAAGATAGAAGCAAGCAAACATGTAATAGATCTAATAGCAAACGGTGTTTTAGTGATTAGAAACAAGGCCTAGGGATCATACTTTCACTAGTGAACACTCTCATATAAATATCTTCTCTTTATGATACTACGCTGAACTACTCTCCGGTTGAACACTCTAATCGATGGTAGGGTTATAACAGCACACCTCAAAGTAAGCCTTTCCCATCTAGATAACCCCACACTCTCACCTTGAGCTCTAGATGGTTCCAACAAACACCACAATTTCATAGAAAGATCCAACTCCAAATATAACTCATAACAAGTATTTGTAATCTCTAGCCTAAGTGCCACCATGTTGTGCACGTTGTCACTTTCACACACATGGGGAGAGCAGAGATATATTAAAGCACTTGAGTAGCAAGGTAGATCTATAGATTACAAGCTCATGATCTCAATAAGATCATGCATAGAGAGAGATGAACACATAGCTACCGGTATAACCCTTAGCCTCGAGAGAGAACTACTCCCTCCTCATCATGGGAATCAACAATGGTGATGGAGATGGTGGTGGAGATCGATGGAGATGGCTCCGGGGGCACTTCCCCGTCCCGGCAGGGTGCCGAAACAGAGATTTCTGTCCCTCGAATCTCCCCTTCGGTGGCGGCGGCACTGCGGAACTTTTCGTGGATTTCTGATTGATGATCTAGGGTTTTGGTATCGGGAGGCTCTTATAGGCGAAGGGGGCAAGGTCGGTGGCCGGCCAGGGGGCCCACACCATGCCCTGGCGCGACCTAGGCTGGCCCGTGCCAAGGGGGGGTGTGGCCACCCTGTGGCCCCTCTCCGACTCTCCTTCTGGCTCCGTGAGTCTTCCGGGAAAATAGTAACTTTGGCTTTTGTCCCGTCCAATTCCGAGAATATTCATTTTCTGACTTGCTGGAACCAAAAACAGTAGAAAACAGGCAACTGGCACTGTGGCACTTGTTAGTAGGTTAGTCCAAGAAATCATATGAAAAGTACTCCAAAGTTGGAACAAAACACAAGAAAGTATATAAAACCAAGCATGGAACATCAAAAATTATAGATACATTTGCAATGTATCAACATCCCCAATCTTAACTCCTGCTCGTCCTCGAGTAGGTAAGTGATAAAAAGAAAGAAATTTTTTTGAGGTGACATGCACCATCATAAACTTGATTAAAGTATTTGTAAACCATTCATAGTTGGGATCATAGTACTTCAATCATAATATGGAAGACAAAGTTCTAGCAATAATACAAAGAAACTATGTTGCAACATGAAAAGGCACAAACAAAAGGTTCATGAATAACAATGCTTTGCAAGACGTTTGTTTGTTTCACGTAAAGAAAACATAGCATAATAGCATTCAGCTTGTCCCTCATAGAGTAGCAATATATAAATGCATAGGACACCTTCAAAGTTCATAAGAGTGACTAGATACAAATAGTTTAAAACAAGCAATATCAAGTTATGCATCAATCAACTAGTCTTGGGACAATGCACATAGAACTAAGAATGGCCACTATGCTCTCAAAGTAGGTGCATAAAGATAGAAGGTGGAGACTCAACATAAAGGTAAAAGAAAGGCCTTCATAGAAGGAAGTAGGGATTCAAGTTTCATAAAGAGCTTTCAAATTTTTTGCTACTTAATAGCTTTCAGCTCTCATTGCCCCTATCATAAGCATCTTGAAGTGATTAAGGTTAAATTTAACAAATTATGGTGTACATGCTTGACAAAGTATAAGTTAGAAATCTCAAGTCCCTTGTATACGAGGGCCGCTCCTCATGCTACTCAAGTTTAGTCACCGGTAAGTTCTTGTCATCGTAAGTACATGTGTATCATAGAGAACGGCCAACGAGGTACCCCTTGCCCGATGATACGGAAGAATCCCCATATCAAAATGACAAGGCAAGCAGACACCGAGCATCTCAGCAATCTTCTTATTTACCATGGGAATATGGTGATTTTTTCTCTCTTTCCTCTTTTCATAATCTTTTTTTCTTTTTCTCTTTTTTCTCAATATAGGACTCTTTTTTTATAAGAAGAATGCTTCATAGACAACTCATTATGGTTACGCTGCAGGTTTCCACCATGTCAGCATGGATTAGACCAGCGGCCCAAGCGTTTCTCTAACACATATACATAACTCCATGGACTTACAAGCTCCCCTTTCATTTCACACCGACGACATCCATATACAAAAGAGCATGATATCAACTAGGTACAAGTACCAAGTGCAATGTTGAAAGCATTCCCCATGACATCATGGTTCTGCTAATCCCCAACAAATAAGTGCAAGCATATACAACATAGACGACACAATGGTTCAAGTTTATTAAGGGCAAGAAAAGTAAAGTGTGCCGTCAAGTTCGGGAGAGCTTTAATCACTAGTTTTCTCATAACAAGTTTAATTAGGAAGGTAAACAAACGCATGAATATACTTGGAATAGCATAAGCTAGTAGGTAGGTATGGTGGACTCTTTGGAATAACTTGGTTTAGGGAGTTAGATGCATGAGTGGACTCATACTTGGTTGTGGAGGCTAGCAAAAGATTGGGAGCGAGAAACTAAGAGAGCAATAATGGCCATAATCATGCAGAGCGACAAAACATCATTGATCAAAGCATAAAGTGATACTAAAAGTTGAAAACTAAAGGATAATAAAGGCTATGGTGACTTGAGATAGTCATAACATGGTGTGAGCATTCGCCAAGTCAACCCAAATAAAGCATCAAAGGAGAATACCACTATACTATGCTTTAATATGCTAAAACAACACATGATTCATACAAGGCACATTAAGCAATCTCAATTGTTTATAACAAGTCATGCTACAACATATAATACTAAGAATAAAGCCAAAACAATATCAAGCATGGCATGACAAAGCATAGGCCACAGTCAAAAACAAGCTCTTTTTACCACATAAGCATGAACTTTCCTACTCTTTTCCAATCCAAACCAAACTATTTGAAAACCAATGCATGAAAGAGGTGGTCCAACCAATTTATTCAGAAAACCAAGCAAACGAAAACAAAACGAAAACGAAAAAGAAGACGCTCAAAGAACAACACAACAGTGCATGAAACAATAAAAATGAAGTGTTTGGAAGAAACCTGGGATTTTTATTGATGAAGAAGGGGATGCCTTGGGCATCCCCAAGCTTTGACGCTTGTACTTCTTGGATATTTCTTGGGGTGACACGCGTGGCATCCCCAAGCTTGAGCTTTAGTCCATCCTTCATCTCATTACTCATTCCTTCCATACACCTGGAATTTTTCCTTCATACAAAACTTCACACAATCTTTATTAACAACATTAGTGCACTCAAGATAAATAAGTCTTAAGGTTCAGTTCCAACACCAAATAAACTTCCATTAGAACACTAGCTACTGTAGCACTTCCCTCAAAAAGTTCAATTCCCCAAAAGAACTCAAAAGGAACCAACAAGAAGCAAATGCAGAAAATGGCAGAAATCTGTCAAAACAGACCAGCAGGTAAATACGATTTTTTTCGAAGACCTTATGTTGCTCAAATCAAAAAGTGTTGAACTAACGAAAGTTATATAACAACCTGGGGCAGAAGCACAAAAATTCACGCCTCAAAAAGACGTTCAGAGATTTTACACGAATTTTTACGGTGAAGCATAAAAATCTGTTTCAGGACAACGACTTTCCCAATCATTACTTCTCTCTCATTAGAGGTTACTCTTGGCACAAAAGGCAAGTAAAAAGGATAAGGAGCAGTTATTACTGAAGTAATAACTTCCAAGACTCATCTAAAACTTTTGGTTTATCTCCCAATAAGTACTTTTCTTTAACGCCTTTAAGTTAGGCATGATAGTGAGAAGATGCTCACATAAGAAATATGAATTGAAGTAAAAGAGAGCATCAAGAAGCAAATTCAAAACACATTTAAGTCTAACCCATTTCCTATGCATAGGAATCTTGTAAAGAAACAAGTCATGAAAGCACAAAGCAACAAGCATAGGAAAGCAAAACAAGTGCAACTTCAAAATTTTCAACATAAAGAGGGGAAACTTAATATTATTGAGATGCATAAAACCATGTTTCCCTCTCTCATAATAACTTTCAGTAGCATTCTGAATAAAAGTAACAATATAACTATCACATAAAACATTCTTATCATGAGCCACATGCACAAAAGAATTAATAATCTCCACATAAACATAGTCATTCTTATTAATTGTAGTGGGAGCAAATTCAACAAAATAGCTATCATTATTATTCTCATCACCATAATCATCAAATATAGGAGGCATATTGTAATCATAATTAATTTTCTCCTCAATAGTAGGTGGACTGAAAATATCATATTCATCATTGTAGTCATCATATATTGGAGGTTTTGTATCATCATAAGCAATAGAATAGCTATCTTCCAAAGCTGGGGAACTAAAAAGATCATTTTCATAAAAACTAGCTTCCCCAAGCTTAGACTTTTCCATAGCATTAGCAATAATGGTGTCCAAAGAATTCATACTAACAACATTGCTATTAGCATGCAAATAAAGTTCCATAGGTTTTTTAATTTTCTCTTCAAACACTTCATGTCCTAACTCAAGATAAATACTATAAAGCTCTCTAATTTTGTTGTTGTTTTCCATTAAGCCTAACTAGTGAAAACAAGAAACAAAAAGAAAAAATTGCAGAATCTAAAGGAAATAACTTCGAGCACTCACACCGGAGGATGTGAGTACCTTTTACCTTACCTCCCCGGCAACGGTGCCAGAAAATAGGCATTTTCCTTGGGAGGTTCTTCTTCTTTAATCCTCCGGTGTGAATACCTTTTACCTTACCTCCCCGGCAACAACGCCAGAAAATAGCTTGATGTCTACGCACTTCTATTCTTGTAGATAGTTGTTGGGCCTCCAAGTGCAGAGGTTTGTAGAACAACAACAAGTTTTCCCTTAAGTGGATCACCCAAGGTTTATCGAACTCAGGGAGGAAGTGGTCAAAAGTATCCCCTCTCAAGCAATCCTGCAATCAAGATACAAGAAGCCTCTTGTGTCCCCAACACACCTAATACACTTGTTAGGTGTATAGGTGCACTAGTTCGGTGAAGAGATAGTAAAATACAAGTGGTTGGATATAAGACAACGTTGCTAGAAAATATCTTGATGGCATGGAAGAGACTAAAGGCAAACTGAAATAAAGATAGAAGCAAGCAAACATGTAATAGATCTAATAGAAAACAGTGTTTCAGTGCTTAGAAACAAGGCCTAGGGATCATACTTTCACTAGTGAACACTCTCATATAAATATCTTCTCTTTATGATACTACGCTGAACTACTCTCCGGTTGAACACTCTAATCGATGGTAGGGCTATAACAGCACACCTCAAGGTAAGCCTTTCCCATCTAGATAACCCCACACTGTCACCTTGAGCTCTAGATGGTTCCAACAAACACCACAATTTCATAGAAAGATCCAACTCCAAATATAACTCATATCAAGTATTTGTAATCTCTAGCCTAAGTGCCACCATGGTGTGCACGCTGTCACTTTCACACACATGGGGAGAGCAGAGATCTATTAAAGCACTTGAGTAGCAAGGTAGATCTATAGATTACAAGCTCATGATCTCAATAAGATCATGCATAGAGAGAGATGAACACATAGCTACCGGTAGAACCCTTAGCCTCGACAGAGAACTGCTCCCTCCTCATCATGGGAATCAACAATGGTGATGGAGATGGTGGTGGAGATCGATGGAGATGGCTCCGGGGGCACTTCCCCGTCCCGACAAGGTGCCGAAACATAGACTTTCTGTCCCCCGAATTTCCCCTTCGGTGGCGGCGGCGCTGTGGAACTTTTCATGGATTTCTGATTGATGATCTAGGGTTTTGGTATCGAGAGGATCTTATAGGCGAAGGAGGCAAGGTCGATGGCCGGCCAGGGGGCCCACACCATGCCCTGGCGCGTCCTGGGCTGGCCTAGCCAAGGGGGTGTGTGGCCACCCATGTGGCCCCTCTCCGACTCTCCTTGTGGCTCTGTGAGTCTTCCGGGAAAATAGTAACTTTGGCTTTTGTCCCGTCCAATTCCGAGAATATTCATTTTTTGACTTCCTGGAACCAAAAACAGCAGAAAAGAGGCAACTGGCACTGTGGCACTTGTTAGTAGGCTAGTCTAAGAAATCATATGAAAAGTACTCCAAAGTTGGAACAAAACACAAGAAAGTAGATAAAACCAAGCATGGAACATCAAAAATTATAGATACATTTGCAATGTATCAGTCCACCATACCTACCTACTAGCATATGCTATTCCAAGTATATTCATGTTTTTATCTACCTTCCGAATTAAACGTGTTATGAGAAAACTAGTGATTAAAGCTCTCACGAACTTGATGACACACTTTACTTTTCTTGCCCTTAATAAACTTGAACCATTGTGTCGTCTATGTTGTATATGCTTGCACTTATTTGTTGGGGATTAGCAGAACCATGCTGTCATGGGGAACACTTTCAACATTGCACTGGTACTTTGTACCTAGTTGATAACATGCTCTTTTGTCTATGGATGTCGTCGGTGTGAAATGAAAGGGGAGCTTGTAAGTCCATGGAGTTATGTATATGTGTTAGAGAAACGCCTGGGCCGCTGTTCTAATCCATGCTGACATGGTGGAAACCTGCAGCGTAACCATAATGAGCTGTCTATGAAGCATTCTTCTTATAAAAAAGAGAGTCCGATATTGAGAAAAAAGAGAAAAAGAAAAAAAAAGATATATGAAAATATGAAAGCATATACACCATAGTTTGTTCACTTTAACCTTAATCACTTCAAGATGCTTATGATAGGCGCAATGAGAGCTGAAAGATAAAAAGTACCATAATTTTTGGAAGCTCTTTATGAGACTTGAATCCCTACTTCCTTCTACGAAGGCCTTTCTTCCACCATTATATTGAGTCTCCAGCTTCTACCTTTATGCACTTACTTTGAGAGCATAGTGGCCATTCTTAGTTCTATGTGCATTGTCCCAAGGCTAGTGGATTGATGCATATCTTGATATTGCTTGTTTTAAACTATTTGCATCTAGTCACTCTTATGAACTTTGAAGGTGTCCTATGCATTTATGTTTGCTATTCTATGAGGGACAAGCTGAATGCCACTATGCTATGTTTTCTTTATGTGAAACAAACAAACGTCTTGCAAAGCATTGTTATTCATGAACCTTTTGTTTATGCCTTTTCATGTTGCAACATAGTTTCTTTGTCTTATTGCTAGAACTTTGTCTTTCATGTTATGATTGAAGTACTATGATCCCAGCTTTGAATGTTTTACAAATACTTTGATCAAGTTTATGATGGTGCATGTCACCTCAAAAATTATTCTTTCTTTTTATCACTTACCTACTCGAGGACGAGCAGGAGTTAAGCTTGGGGATGTTGATACATTGCAAATGTATCTATAATTTTTGATGTTCCATGCTTGGTTTTATCTACTATCTTATGTTTCGTCCACACTTTGGAGTACTTTTCATATGATTTCTTGGACTAACCTATTAACAAGATGCCACAGTGACAGTTGCCTGTTTTCTACTGTTTTTGGTTCCAGGAAAGTCAGAAAATGAATATTCTCAGAATTGGACGGGACAAAAGCCAAAGTTCCTATTTTACCGGAAGACTCACGGAGCCAGAATACGAGACAGAGGAGGGCTAGGGCCTGGCCACACCCCCAGGCATGGGTACCCCCAGGCCATGCCAGGGCATGGTGTGGGCCCCCTAGCCGACCATCGACCTTGCCTCTTTCGCCTATATATTCCTCCCGAGGCAGAAACCCTAAGTCGTCAATCAGAAATCCACGAAAAGTTCCGCAGCATCGCCACCACCGAAGGGGAGATTAGGGGGACAGAAAGTCTCTGTTCCGGCACCCTGCCAGGACGTGGAAGTGCCCCCGGAGCCATCTCCATCGATCTCAACCGCCATTTCCATCACCATTGCTGATTCCCATGATGAGGAGGGAGTAGTTCTCTCTCGAGGCTAAGGGTTCTACCGGTAGCTATGTGTTCATCTCGCTCTCTATGCATGATCTTATTGAGATCATGAGCTTGTAATCTATAGATCTACCTTGCTACTCAAGTGCTTTAATAGATCTCTGCTCTCCCCATGTGTGTGAAAGTGACAGCGTGCACACCATGGTGGCACTTAGGCTAGAGATTACAAATACTTGTTATGAGTTATATTTGGAGTTGGATGCCTTTATGAAATTGTGGTGTTTGTTGGACCTATCTAGTACTCAAGGTGACAGTGTGGGATTTTCTAGATGGGAAAGATGAACTTTGAGGTGTGCTGTTATAGCCCTACCATGGATTAGAGTGTCCAACCGAAGAGTAGTTCAGCGTAGTATCATAAAGAAGAATATATTTATATGAGAGTGTTCACTAGTGAAAGTATGATCCCTAGGCCTTGTTTCAAAGCATTGATACACCATTTGCAATTAGATCTGTTACATGTTTGCTTGCTTCCTTCTTTATTTCAGTTTTACTTTTGTCTTTTCCACGCCATCAAGCTATTTTCTATCACCATTACCACTTATAATTATCCATACCACTTGTATTTCACTATCTCTTTGCCGAACTAGTGCACCTATACACCTGACAAATGTATTGGGTGTGTTGGGGACACAAGAGACTTCTTGTATCTTGATTGCAGGGTTGCTTGAGAGGGGATACCTTTGACCACTTCCTCCCTGAGTTTGATAAACCTTGGGTGATCCACTTAAGGGAAAACTTGCTGCTGTTCTACAAACCTCTACACTTGGAGGCCCAACAACTGTCTACAAGAATAGAAGTGCGTAGACATCAAGGAGGGAAATTTCTAGGGTTCATCTGAAGATTGAGATAGATAGTGAGACAAGAGGGAAATTTCTAGGGTTCATGGGTTTGTTTCAAAACTTTAAGCTTTGAGCATAACTCAGGTTTTTGAAAACTAGCAACTTTCTTTTCATTCACTCATTCCAAACATAGATACAAACACACACCACAACAACAAAATAGATGGTTTTAAGAACCATTCTGTGAAGCTACGATGCAGTGGGACCGGGTACAACTCACACCTACAATAGTGCTCAGGTGCGACTAATCATCATCAATGAAGTCAACATCATCCTCATCAGTGTTGTCCTCCATGGCTTTGTCCTCCAGGTAGTCATTGTCATCACTGAGGTAAGAGTGAATATCCCCATGGATGTGTTCACCTTCCTCCTCCTGCTGCTCCTCCAGCTGGATCTCCTGGTCATGGATGGTCTCCTCCAAGGTGACTATCTTTTGACGAAGACGGGCGATGATGCGATCCTTTTTGTCGCGGTGGCTGCGAAGTGACTTGCGTTCCTTGGCGAGGATGGTGAGGGTTTGCTTCCTCTCAACAGCTTCAACATTGCTCTACTTGACGTGATCGCGGGCATTGTCCAAATCCTTCTGTGTCTCATGTAGCATGAAGTCCATGTGGTCCATGTAGTGCTTCAACTCCGGATGGGCTGGCATGGATAGAGGCTGTCCCATAGAGTCACGTCTTGCATGGTAAGCAAAACGGGTGCCGATGATCTGGTTGATGTTCTGAGCACACAAGCGAGCGAGAGCTTCTTGCATAGCCCTGGATAATCCCTCTAGCCAGTTGTTCTCCTGAACGCTAAACTGAATCTTGTCAGAAAGAGGTGGCTCCATTTTGCCTCTCAAGTTGGCAACAATCAGCCCTGTAGCTCCCCTCTAACGTGGTCCTTGAGCTGTGCTCCGAAGAACTCCGGGTGCAGGCGTCCAAGATACTCTAAGAGCGAATCTAGATCCCTCTCAAAGATAAGCTGTCCTCTGTTGCCCAACTGGTAAAACTTGGTATATGCACCTCCCCTATGAGTTTGGCCTCCTAGCCATGGCCATCTTCCATCCTGGGCACTGCATAGGTGGACATTCATCACGAGGTAGCCTTAGCTCAACCTCTTCTACAAGGGAACCCATACTAAGACATATAAACTTCTAGTCAAGCCCTACCCAACTCAGGTATTGTGGTTGTATGGTAAAATTGGAATGGTATCACATCCGAACCCAGCCATCTGTTTTTATTAAAGTCAAGGCTCATGCCTCATCAGTTTCATCATCAAACCATTGTGTTTCACAACACATGTCAAAACATTTCAATAGAATGAATCTTCATTCCAAGGTTTTCATCATCATTTTTACCAAGTATTCCCATCTAAAGTGATCTAGTTTTATGCTTAGCACTAGCCACTAGTATTGAGGGTATCACTATTGGGGGTGCTAATAAAGTATAAGCATCCAAGACTAATCCTATGATATTGATAGGATCCAATCTAGTTTCCACTAATCACAATTTATTAACTAGGTAAGAACCATAGTAAAGGGGAAAGTAAAGCTTGGAGTAAAACTGGGAATTAGTAAAGTTGCGTAACCAAGCATGCCTAGTGCATCTGGTATAAGGGGTTTGCACAAGTAGCATGCATAGTTCTAGCTTGCACTGATAGCGTTCCTTGAGCAGTGCAGTTGTTGCTGTCGTTGAAGTTCTCCTCCTCCTCCTCGAAGTACTCCTCCGGGTTGTAGCCTAGGTCGGTACTAGCGTCTATAAATACATTCAATGTACGCAATCACCAAACAACACTTCACTACTTCTATTTAGCACACAAGGGCTCATACTAGATGATCTAGCATCTTCTCAATCATCATATGGAATATTAACATTTTATTAATCTTCTTATTTTAGAAAAGTAATTTCTACTCATTTTAAATCCTTAAGATTTAATATTTGATACATTGCTAATGTATCCATAATTTTTGATGTTCCATGCTTGGTTTTATCTACTTTCTTATGTTTTGTTCCAACTTTGGAGTACTTTCTATACACTTTCTTGGACTAACCTATTGACAAGAGCCACAGTGCCAGCTGCCTATTTTATGCTTTTTTGGTTCCAGGAAAGTCAGAAAATGAATATCTCGAAATTAGACGGGACAAAAGCCAAAGTCAGTTTTTCACCGAGGGACACATGGAGCCAGAATACGAGACGGAGAGGGGCCAGGGGGCCGCCACACCACCTGGACGCGCGGCCCGGCCTAGCCGCGCCAGGGGTGGTCTGGCCGCCTTCGGCACCCCCTCGGCCTCCCCTTTCGCCTATAAGATGCCTCCGATACAGAAACCCTAAGTACCCGATCAAAATTCCATGAAAGAGTCTATAGCCGCCGTCATATCCATCCCTAGATCGGGAGGGATCTGAAGCTCTTCTCGGCACCTTGCCGGAGAGGGGAATTCACCCTGGAGGCCTTCTTCATCACCATGCAAGCCTCCGGTGTGATGTGTGAGTAGTTCATCTCTGGACTATGGGTCCACGTAGTAGCTAGATGGTTGGTTCTCCTCCTTTGTGCTATCATGTCTAGATCTTGTGAGCTCCGTTCATGATCAAGATCATCTATTTGTAATTCCTACATGTTGTGTTTGCGGGGATCCGATGGATATTGAGATGCTATTTTAGATTGATTATTGATTCTATCATGTCTTTGTTATTTGTGATCTTGCATGCTTTCCGTTGTTAGTATCTATCTTGGCCAAGTAGATGCTAGAAACTCCAAGAGTTATTATTTATGCTCGATAGTGGGTTCATGCCTCTAGTAATCTGGGGAAGTGACAAATATCTAAGGTACTAGATGTGCTGTTTCTACTAGGGAGAAAACAACAATCCTTTGTTCATAGAACAATCGTATTGTTTACTTTACATGCAATGTGTAATGCAATTATCTGTTGCTTGCAACTTAATACTAGAGGGGGTTCGGATGATAACCTGAAGGTGGATTATTAGTCATAGATGCAGTTGGATTATGGACTATGTATAATGTTGTAATGCCTAATCAAGTCTCAAAGGAGTCAAGATGAGTAGTATATGCATATTTCTTTCTCGATATTTGTCAATTGCCCCGCTATAATTTGTTCACCCAACATGTCATGTATCTTAAGGAGAGCCACCACTAGTGAACTATGGACCCCGGTCCTTTCTTTTATCATCAATCTTCAATCAATTATTTGCTGCTTTCTGTTTACTTTCTGCAAACTATTACTTTCTTCCACACAATACGTTTAATCCTTTGTTTTTAGCAAAACCAGTGAGATTGACAACCTCACTGTAAGTTGGGGGCAGAGTTATGTGGTTGTGTTGTGTAGGTTTCCATGTTGCTGTTGGCACCGGTAGTGCGCCCTGCCAAAGTTCAGCTAGCAACACCTTGGAGGTGTTTCCTTGCTCCTACTAGATTGATAACCTTGGTTTCATACCTGAGGGAAAACTTGCTGCTGTGCTCATCATACCTTCCTCTTGGGGTTCCCCAACGAGCTTGATATATTTTGGGCCATCAAGCACTTTTTCTAGCGCCGTTGTCGGGTAGTCAAGGACAACTTCACAAGGGGAGTCCCTCATAACCAATCTCTTTACTTTGTTATTTTTGTTTTGCTTAGTTTATTTCTGCTTTGTTTGCTTGTTTTTTTATCAAAACTACAAAAAAATAGTTCCTACTATAGTTGTTATTTTCGTTGGTCTATTATTGTCTTGCTTTATCATGCTTTATATGAATGGTTGGTTTCTTTGAAACTGAATCTAATTGGTAAGGTGGGTTCACGGAACAACAAAAATATTATTATAAGGAACACCGCTTATCACAAAAAGGGAAACACTTATGGGAACAAATTGATAAATTGTATACCATTGCTAGAAACGTATGCTCTACTTATAATGTTCCTTATTGCTTTCATAAATCTTGTTGCTGTAAGAGGTATAAACACCTCCCTTTTCAATGTGAGTATAATGATGATGTTACCATATCTTCTTATGTTAAGGGAAATTATGACTTTTATGATGTGGAACAAATTGAAGAATTTATTGCTTGGAAGGATGCATTCGAACTAGCTTATTTGCTTGAAAATATTGATGATGCACCTTATAAATATGAGGTTTATGATATACTTAAATTTTGCTTTGATAATTAAAGGAAGAAAATGGCTATATTCTTGAATATCTTAATAGATGCTCTCCACCAGCGGAAGAGACTATTGCCTTGCAGGAGCCTATGGAAGAAGAAATTGCTAAAACTGGAAGCTCATTGGATGAAAAAGAGGAGGAGAGTGATGATCAAAAGGATGAAGAATGGATCTACCCATTCCTACCTTCTAATGAGAGTAACTCTTTACCCCCTACAATATTTGATTGTCCCCCATGCTTACTAAAGGAGGATGAATGTTATGTTCCTGAGGATTCTTTTGAAAATGTTTATAATAAAGCTGTAGTGCTTGTAGATCATGAAAAGCATGCTGTATGTGATAGTTATGTTGTTGAGTTTATTCATGAGGCTACTGAAAATTATTATGAGAGAGGAAAATATGGTTGTAGAAGTTTTCATGGTACTGAAACACCTCTCTATGTGCTGAAAGTATTGAAGTTACTCTTGTTTTATCTTCCTATGCTTGTCACTTTGTTCTTTGTCAATTTATTTGCATACAAGATTCCTATGCATAGGAAGTGTGTTAGACTTAAATGTGTTTTGAATTTGCTTCTTTATGCTCTATTTTACTTCAATTCATATTTCTTATGTGAGCATCTTCTCAAACTATCATGCCTAACTTAAAGGCGTTAAAGAAAAGTACTTATTGGGAGATAACCCAAAAGTTTTAGATGAGCCTTGAAAGTTATTACTTCAGTAATAACCTCTCCTTATCCTTTTTATTTGCTTTTTGTGCCAAGAGTAACCTCTAATGAGAGAGAAGTAATGCTTGGGAAAGTTGCTGTCCCAAAACAGATTTTTGTGCTTCAACGTAAAAATTCCTGTAAAATCTTTGTATAATGTTTTGAGGCGTAAATTTTTGTGCTTCTGCCCTATGTTGTTATATAACTTTCGTTAGTTTAACACTTTTTGATTTGAGCAACAAAAGGTCTTCGAAAAAATTGTTTTTTACCTGCTGGTCTGTTTTCACAGTGTCGTTGTATTGGGAACGGCAGTACCTACAAAGGTTAGATAGATGTGTGGGGACTAGCAGGAAAGCTATCGACGGCGTCCGCAGGCGAGATTGGATACGAGCGAGCATAGTGGGACGCAAGAAGTACCCAGGTTCGGGGCCCTCGTGGTGAGGTAAAGCCCCTACTCCTGCCTGATCTGACTATGTGGAATATACGAGCTACAAGTGCTCCTCGAGCTGTATTCTTTAGCTACTGCCTTAAATGAACTGAGACCAACCCTTTCTACTAAGGCCCTCCTCTCCTTATATAGGAAGAGAGGCAAGGGTCTCACTGGCTAGTCCGACTGGCGGGCCCCACAGACGGGTCCCAGCCGACTAGTCATCTACAATACCCGGCATGGTATGTCACATCGGTGTATGAGCGGTAAGGCTATCGTAGGCACAGTGGATGCCGTGCGATCCCGTCGTCAGCACAGGCCACTGTTCCCGTGTCAGCCACGCCAAGTCTTTGGTATGGGCGGGTGGTTGCCCGTCTTGTCGTCGTACAGGGCGTACCGTGCACTGATACGCACGTCGTCCTGTCCCTCTGATTGGATCCGGCTACGTCGTCGTATCCGGCTACCTCTTCATGGTCTGGCTACCGGCCGGTAGCCGGTCCATCTTACCTTGTCCGGCTGCATCTGGTCAGCCGGCCAAGATCCGACTGTCCTGTTTCTTATTCGGGTGGGGTATCCGGGGATCATCCCCCTGACACTAGCCCCCGAGCGCGTGTGGATTCCGCCCTTGGGCGAAATGCGCGCGCGCTCCCTTTTGCTTTTCGAATTTTGATCCACCTGAGCCTGGCGGTTGCGCTACCCGTGACGTCAGTGCTGACGCCGGCCACGCACGCACGCGCCATCATTGCTCTGCGGTGGGCAGCGTAACATCCTGTCGCACGTCGCCTCGGGGAACTGCTTGTCCGGCGCTTCGGTTCTCGTTCCAGGATCTTCTGCGCATCCTGTCCCGGCACACGGGATCTGGGCGGCGGTTGGGATGTGGGTTGCCCGGA
The DNA here is from genome assembly GCA_916181665.1 of Avena sativa. Lineage (NCBI taxonomy): Eukaryota > Viridiplantae > Streptophyta > Magnoliopsida > Poales > Poaceae > Avena > Avena sativa. The sequence goes on from OV702290.1 coordinate 429,603,431, forward strand.
TGCGTGCCACGTGGCCCCGCTGACGGTTGCCCTTCCGGACCTTTAAAGGGACGCCGCGGGGGAGGCAGTTCTTTTTCTTCGCTCCCCCGCTGTAATCTCCTTCTCCCTCACGTGCTGCCACTCCTGTGCTCTTGCCTTCTGCGCCGCCCGCTCGCCGCCGTCGATGTTACGGGCCACCATCACTCCTCCGTTGCCGCTCCTTCTCCTCAGCCAGAAATGGCCGCTGACCGCGGAGCCTGGTGCGGCTCCTCCGTCACCGAGGATCATATCGCGAAGTATTGCACGACCCGCGTTCTCCCGCCGGCGGAGGAGGTGGCGGTGCGGTTGGCGCCGGTAGGGGAAGTGTCGCCGCATCCGGCGGAGGGGGAGCGTGTTATCTTCCTCTCGCACCTGGCGCGCGGGTTTGTGCTGCCGCTCCACCCCTTCTTTCTGACCTTTCTAGCCTTCTTCGACCTCCGCCTCCACCACCTCGGCGCCAATGCCATCGGAACGCTGGCGCACTTCATGGCGTTCTGTGAGAGTTACCTCGGGATCCAGCCGGATCTCGGGCTCCTCTGCCGGCTCTTCCGAGTTCGGCCGTAGGTCCAGTACACGAAGGGCCCGCTAGTCGTCTGCGGCGGCGCCTCCATATACTCCCGCTCCCAATCCGGCTACCCGAAGTTCTTGCTCCAGGACACGGTACGGCTGTGGCAGCAGTCGTATTTTATGTCAAGAACGTCACCGGCGTCGACCGGATAAACCTGCCGGCCTTCCAAGACGTCGAGTCCAGCCGGCAAAACTGGGACCTGAAGGTCTACGGCGACAAGGCGGAGACGGACGCGATGCTGGCACGCATGCGCTCCCTTGTCACCTGCCAGCTAACCGGTCGGGACATCACCCTTAGCTGGATGTCCCGGCTGATGATGCCGCTCTAGCAGCGGGCCCACAAGATGTGCTTCTACTCCGGCCGGCTGGACCCGACCCGGCTGGACCCGACCCGGCTGTCGCGCCGCGATCCCCGCTACCACAACTTGAAGGAGTGGTTGTGGACGATCAGCAAGGAGCGGCTGCCAGAGAACTGGAAGTTCAGCCTGGCGCCCTACAGCCGGGAGAACCGCGCGCCCCGGGTAAGTTCTTGTAGCCGGAATTTTTGCTTATTCCCTCTGTTATCTCCTTGTTCTGTCTGGCTGACCTTTTGCATTCGCCAGATCTTCCCCTACATCCTCCGCAGGGAGGGAGAGGCTCCTCTCGAGGTGTTCGCGCCGGACTTGCCCGAGCCGCGCGCTCGGCGATCCGGCGAGGAATCGGATGGGGACGATGATGCCTTCCCCAGCCGGAACGACGAGCCGGTCGCCGACCCGCACGCGGAGGTGCACGAGGAGGAGGAGGCCGGGCCGACCGCGGAGCCGGCGACGCGCTCCGCGGCGGACGGCGAAGCAGGCGGGAGCGGCTCCTGCCATTCTGGCTCCCGTCGGCCTGCGGCGGAGGAGCCGGCTCCAAAGAGGGGCCGGACTAGCGCCCTGCCGCCAAGCCGTCTTGGCCGGAAGAAAGGGCCGCCCCCGGTTGTGTCGGGGTACGTTTTTCTCCCTCCCCTCTCGGTGCTTTCTGTTTGTTTTTCCTTGTCCTTGTTTTTTCTTACTTTAGCCTGTTTTGCTCTTGTCTGTTCCTCTTTCCCTTTAGCGCACTGGTTTCTTTCGGCGCCGCGAGCCCGGCTCGGACGCCGGCCGGGTCGCCGCCTCGCGCCCCAACTGATCCAACCGGCGCCTCCCCTTCCTCTAAGGCGCAGCCTCCTTCTCCTCCTCAAGCCGAGCCGGCTGCCCCTTCCCAGCCGGAAGCAAATCGCTCCCAGGCGGAAGGTTCCTCCGCGGGCGCGCGGGGGGCTACTGGCAAGGAGCTTGTCGTGGTTGGTGACGACGACTCCGACGAGGCGCTCAGGGAGGAGTGGCAGACAGCGGTGCTCGCGGCGAAGGAGTCCTTGGCTGTCAATGCCGTGGACGATGACGCCTCTTCCGCCGCTTCGCTGTCGGATCTTGCCGCCACGCTCGAGATGGCGGTGAAGGAGATCCGGCTGCTTGAGGCCACAACCGGTGGGAACCGGACGCTGGAGCAGAAGCTTGCTGCTGCCAACGAGACCTCCCAGAGTAAATACGCCTTATCCGTCTGGCTCTTTTTTTTAATAGTCGGCTTCATCGCAGCTGTCCTCGTGTGCGCCCAGCACGAGATCGATCGCTTGAAGAAAGCGAACGACCGGCTGAGCAGGTCCAACTCCACACCGCGCTTGCAGAACAAGGACTGACACGCGCGAGTAGACGGCTTGGAGGCTACCGTCAAGGAGCGCGACGCCTCGCTCGCTAGCCGGGCCGAAGCCTTCTCCCTTCTCGAGGCCCAGAACAAGGACCAAGAGAAGGAGATAAAGCGGCTAGCGGTCAAGGAGAAGGCGCTGGTGGAGGAGCTGATGCAAGTCGGCCACACTGCCAAAGGTGAGTTTTTTCTTCCGTCTTCTTTTCTTTTCAGATCCGGTAGCCGGATTTGACTCCTCTTTTCTGACAGCCTTTTACCCTGGCATAGACCTGCTGGCCTACAACCGGCTGCAGGAGAACTGGCCGGGAGCGCAGCCGACGGCTCAGGAGCTTGTCGTCCTTCTTGGCGAGGAGGCCGCGAAGCTTCGTCAGGCGGCGCGGGACGTCTTCTCCTTTATGTGGCCGGAGGCTCCGGTTCTAGATACGACGGCGCAGCTGGCGGTGAAGGTGGGAGAGGTGCCGGCTGCGGTGGACCGGCTGCGGGATCTGGCGGCGCGGGGTGGAGCGGAGATGGCCCTGGCGCTGATGCTTTCCTGGTACAAGGATGCTCGCATCGAGAAGATCGACGGGGGCTTCCGCGCCAGAGCCGATCTTGCTGCCATCCGCCAAGCCCATCCGGAGCTTCGCGGGTCCGCCATCAAGATCGCCGACTACGTGGATCCGGACGAGGTGCTCACCGACTCGGAGTCTCCCGACACTCCGGATACGGAGCCCTTGGTGCCGCCGCCTGCCAGCGCCGGAGCCGGAACGAGCACTGCGGCTCCCCTGCCTCCAGCATCTGCCAGCCAGGAACTCCCCCACGGCAAAGGCCCTGCCGTTTAGTTGTTGCCCCGCGATGCCGGGTGTATTTGTCTTGTTTTTAGGTTATCGTGAAACTTGTCTGTCTGTATCGGCTATCTTTGATGCAGGGTAACTCTCGGGAGCTTCGTATCCCTTTTGCTTGTTAATATTGAATTCTTGAGTCTTCCTTTACTTGTGTCTTGAATTTTCTTTTGATATCTTTGCCGGCTCACTTCGCCTGGCTGACCTAGCCTGGCTACACACTTTTAGCCGGACGAACTACACCTCAGGGGGGGGGGGGGAGGGCTCCAGCGCACCCACTGGGTGTAGCCTCCGAGATTCGGAGTAGCTGGCGTAGCCAGGTGCTTCGAATCTTCCTTGTTCTTCCCCGTTCTTCTAACTTTATCCGACTGGCCTCGCCCTAGTCGGCTGCTTTCGTCGGCTGGACGCCTTCAGCCGGGGGAACCAACATTCCAGTGGGGGCGCGCGAGCGCACCCACTGGGTGTAGCCCCCGAGATTTGGAGTAGCTGGCGTAGCCAGGTGCTTCGAATCTTTCTTGTCTTTTATTGCTCCCGCCCTTGCCCTCACCTGGGCTCCGAACTTCTGGCTAAACGCCCTTAGTCGGCCAGGAACTACAACACTCCACTGGGGGCGCGCGAGCGCACCCAGTGGGTGTAGCCCCCGAGATTCGGAGCGCTTGATGAAGGCAAGGGCTTCGAATCTTCTTTCCTTCTCCTGAATTCCGACTCGAAGTAGTCGGACAAAAACACACATATGCATACACATACATCTTCATAGGTTAATAGGTTAGTCTGTCAAATCGTAGCCGGGAAACGACTTATTTTTCAAAAACTGGCTTGCTCCTTTCTAGGCACTTAGTCGCTTTCTCGTGTGTTCTGCTGCTTTCGCTGCGTCCTTGCCGGACAGCCGGGTTGCGGTCTGTAGTCGGAATCGAAGGGAGCTGACAGTACATTACGCACGGTACTAGCGGCTTAGCGGCTGGATTGGTTTGAGCTAGTTGCGGGACCGGGACGTCCGATCTGTCACGCCTCCGCCCCGTTTTTCATGTGGGATGCCTCGGGATTTTGCTCTTGCTAGCCGGATAGCCGGGTTGCGGTCTATAGCTGAGACGAAGAGTGGGCCTCTGACATCATCATACACTACTCAGCCGGTTTGTTGGCTTAACAGGCCGGGCCAGCCGGCAAGCCCCCCGGGTAGGGGTTTCCTGAGCCGGAAATTTTTTAATCGGAGAACAGGTACGCACACATTTCCAGAAGGAGCCCCCGAGATTCTCGTGGGAGTCCGCATTTTCATTTATGAGGTTTTCGGGATACATACACTGTTTGGCGACTAGGTGTAAAACGGGCGCAGCAGGGCCGCGTTCCAAGGACGTTCGGTCTCCTCGTCCGATTTGTCCATCTTGTTCTTGCGCGGCTGCTGTGCGTCGATGAGGTAGTAAGAGTCGTTGGGCAACGCTCGGCTGATGATGAAGGGGCCCTCCCAGGGTGGTGATAGCTTGTGCATGCCCTTCGTGTCTTGCACCAGCCAGAGACCAGGTCACCCTCGCGGAATGCGACTGGGCGAATCCGGCTGGAATGGTAGCGGCGTAGTCGCTGCTGGTACAGGGCAGATCTGGACAGGGCCAGCTCGTGGGCCTCCTCCAGGAGATCTACCCCGTCCTCCCGCGCCTCCTTGTTGGCCTGCTCGTCGTAGAGGAGCTTGCGGGGAGAGTCGAATTCGATGTCGGCGGAGAGGACGGCTTCCGATCCATAGACCAGGAAGAATGGCGTGTAGCCGATTGACCTATTCGGTGTGGTGCGGAGGCTCCACAACACAGCCAGAAGTTCTTCGATCCAGCATCCGGGTGACCGCTCCAACGGCTTGATGAGACGTGGTTTGATGCCGGCTAGCACCAAGCCGTTTGCTCGTTCGACCTGCCCGTTGGACTGTGGATGTGCAACGGAGGCGAGGTCTAGCCGGATGCCCTTGTTGCTGCAGAACCGGGCGAAGGCCCCCTTGGTGAAGTTCGTGCCGTTGTCGGTGATGATGCTATTGGGGTAGCCGAAGCGGTTGATGATGTCGGTGAAGAAGGTAACAACCGTCGCCCCATCTAGCTTCCGGATAGGCTTGGCCTCGATCCACTTTGTGAACTTGTCCACCGCTACCAGCAGGTGGGTCATTCTCGCGCGAGCTCGCTTGAAGGGCCCGACCATGTCGAGGCCCCAAACCGCGAAGGGCCAGGTGATCAGTATGGTCTTGAGTACCGAGGTTGGCATGTGCCTGAGCTGCCCGAAGCGTTGGCACCCATTGCACGCGCGGACCAGCTGATCAGCATCCTCGAGGGCGGTGGGCCAATAGAAGCCATGGCGAAACGCCTTGGCGACTATCGCCCTTGACGAAGCGTGGTGCCCACACTCGCCCTGGTGGATGTCCTTGAGTAGCCGGTAGCCTGTGTCTACGTCGACACATCTTTGGAAGATACCGGATACACTGCGCTTGTATAGCTCGCCGTTTATGATGGTGTATGTGTGCGCGCGGCGTCGGATTTGTCTGGCCTCCACCTCATCGTCCGGGAGTTCGCTGTTGGCGATGTAGTTCATGAAGGGCCGTGCCTAGGATGGCACTTCCCGGATGACGAGGACGCTCCTGTCCTCCGGCTGTCGGGTGTCGGTGGGCCGTCCGGGTGGGATATCCGGGGCGGCAGCCCCTGAGCCACTGGGCGAGCCAGTAGCCCCCGGGTCCTGCGAGCCGGAGGGCACCGCCTGGCCAGAGTTGGCACGAGTTTTCTTCTTTGGTGGCTCCGCCGGCTCCGCTTCCGCTGCCCCGGCTACCGGGACGCTCCCCGCCCAGATGATGGAATCTGATTCCGGCGACGGGTTGATGGATGTCTTGCGCAGGTGCTCCAGGGAGACCCCTGGTGGGATGGCCTGCCTGGTGGACCCTATCTTGGAGAGCGCGTCGACTGCCTCGTTGTTGGTGCGGGGGACGTGATGAAATTCGCACCCGTCAAAGGAGGAGCTGAGCTTCTGGATGTGGAACCGGTAGAGGGCCATGTTGGCATCTCTGGCGTCCCATTCCCCGGATACCTGTTGTACCACCAAGTTCGAATCGCCAAAGCACAAGATCCGGTTGACGCCGATTTCCTTGGCCATCCGGAGCCCGTGCGCCAATGCCTCGTATTCGGCTATGTTGTTGGAGGCCTTGAAGTGGATCTGCAACACGTACTCCAGCCGGTCTCCCTTGGGCGAGGTGAGCACGATTCCGGCTCCCAAGCCCCCGAGCATCTTCGACCCGTCGAAGTGCATCCTCCAATGGTCCGAATCTAGAACCGGTGGGAGATACTGGGTCTCGGCCCAGTCGACGAGGAAGTCCGCCATCGCCTGTGACTTGATCGTGAGCCGGGGCTCGTACTGGATGGAGTAGGCGGCGAGCTCGATGGCCCATTTGGCGACCCGGCCAGTGGCGTCCTTGTTGCCAATGATTTCCGAAAGGGGTGCAGTGCACACGACCTTGATCGGGTGCTCCTGGAAGTAGTGCTTCAGCTTCTTGCATGCTAGGTACACGCCGTAGCACATCTTTTGGTAGTGGGGGTATCCGCTTGGAGAGGGAGAGAACCTCGCTGAGGTAGTAGACGGGTCTCTGAACTTGCTGAGCCTTGCCTTCCTCGGGGCGCTCCACCACCAGGACGATGCTGACGACCCGGCTGGTGGCTGCTATATAGAGCAACATCGGCTCCTTGCTAGCCGGCGTGGCTAGAACCGGCGCTGTGGACAACATGCGCTTGAGGTCGTGAAACGCGGTGTCGGCCTGCAAAGTCCAGGAGAACTTGTCCATGTTTTTCATCAGCTGGTACAACGGAAGTGCCTTCTCCCCCAGCCGGCTGACGAAACGACTGAGGGAAGCCAGGCATCCGGTGAACTTTTGGACTCCAAGCAAGTTCTTGGGTGGTTGCATCCTCTCGATGGCCGCGATCTTCTCCGGATTTTCCTTGATGCCTCGCTGAGATACGAGGAAACTGAGTAGCTGGCCGGATGGTACTCCGAAGACGCATTTTTCCGGGTTCAGCTTCATCTGGTACTGGCGGAGGTTGCCGAATGTTTCTCCCAGGTCCTCGAGGAGGGTGCGCTTTTCCTTGGTCTTGATGACCACGTCATCCACGTAAGCGTGCACGTTTCGGCCTATCTGCGAGTGCAAGCATTTCTGCATACATCGCTGATAGGTGGCGCCTGCGTTCTTTAGGCCGAAAGGCATGGTTACATAGCAGAAAGCCCCGTAGGGGGTGATAAATGATGTCTTAATCTGATCAGCTGGGTTTAGCCGGATCTGATTGTATCCGGAATAACAATCTAGAAAAGACAACAAATCACAGCCGACCGTGGAATTGATGACTTGATCGATACGGGGCAAGGCGAAGGGGTCTTTCGGGCATGCCTTGTTCAGGCTGGTGTAGTCGATACACATGCGCCAGGTCTTGTTCTTTTTCAACACCAAGACTGGGTTGGCCAGCCAGTCCGGGTGGTATACTTCCATGATGAACCCGGCTGTGAGGAGCCGGGTGATCTCGTCACCGATTATCTTTCTCTTCTCTTTTGCGAACCGGCGCAGAGGTTGCTTGACCGGCTTGGCATCCGGATGCACATGAAGTGAGTGCTTGGCGAACTCCCTCGGCACACCCGGCATGTCTTTGGGAGACCATGCGAAGATGTCCCAATTCTCACGGAGGAAGTCGACGAGCGCGCCTTCCTATTTGCTGTCTAAGCCGGCACCAATGGTGACGAACTTAGTCGGGTCGGAGGGGTCGAGCAGGACCCTCTTCGTCTCCTTTGCCGGTTGGAAGGCTCCTTCTCCAGCCGGTTTGCTGCTAGCCGGGATGTCCTGCTGGGCCATGGCCACATTGCGCATGATCGCGCGCTTTTCTTCGGCTACGACGAGGGCCTCTGCTAGTTTGGAACCGGCTGAGGCGCACTCCATCGATCGCCTGAAGCTGCCGGCGACGGTGATCACGCCGTGGGGTCCTGGCATCTTCGTCTTGAGGTATGCGTAGTGGGGGATGGTCATGAACTTGGCAAGGGCGGGGCGCCCGAGGAGAGCGTGGTAGGAGCTCGTCAAATTTACCACCTCGAACCAGATTGGCTCGCGGCGGAAGTTCTCCTCGGTCCCGAAGATGACGTCCAGCTGGATTTTTCCCACCGGAGCGCAGGCTGGCCCCGGCAGTACGCCATGGAACGTCGTGGTAGTCGGGCGCAGGTCGCTTTCGCGAATGCCCAGCTTCTCCAGCGAGGACTGGTAGAGGAGGTTGAGGCTGCTGCCTCCGTCGATGAGGACGCGCGAGTATCGGCAGGTGCGCGCGTTGGAGACGATGAGGGGGTCGAGCACCATGGCGTAGCCCCCGGGAGTCGGCAGATGCTCAGGTTGATCTGCCCGGCTCCAGGTGATGGGGGTTTCCGACCAGTTCAGGTATTGGGGGACCGGAGAAACGATGGCGTTGACCTCCTTGGAGCGTCGCCTGCGGCTGTGCTTGTCGTCCTGCTCCGTCTCGAAGATGTGGTAGGCGGCGTGCGGCTAGGGGTAGCCGTTGTTGTTGTTGCCGCCGTTGCCGCCGTTACCATCATTACCGGCTCCCCTAGCAGGTGGTGGGGGTCCACCCGGTGGGGGAGGCGGGAGACGAGGCTGGTTGCCCTGGTCCTTTAGCTGGCGAGTCCAGCTGCAGTTCCGGGTGGTGTGCGTAGCCGGTTTGAAGGGACCGCTATGCCACTTGCACGGGCCGTCAATCATCTGGTCGAAGGTGAGCCGGGGCTTCTGCCTTCTTGTGTCGTTAGCCGGTGCGTCGGGCGCGCCCTCTACGGCATTGACCTGCCGCGCGTGGTAGCGAGGCTTCTGTTGCCTGTCCTGGCGGTCCCCGTGGAACCGGTTCTTGTTGCCGTGGCGTCTGGAGGATCCGGCTTCACCAGTCGGATTGCTTGGACGGCCGCGATCCGGCTCCGTGGGAGTCGGACGACCTTCCATGTTTACTCGGAGGGGCTTCTTCATGGCGGCATTCGCCGTGGCGTACTGGTCGGCAACTGTCATGAGCTCCGCCATGGTTTTCGGCTCGTCACACAGTAGCCGGTGGCGAAGCATGGTGCCCTCTTGGCATCCTTCGATGAAGAAACCGATGGCTTGGCTCTCCAGGATGCCCTCGCAAGTGTTGCAGAGCTCCGTTCACTTGGCGAGGTACTCGCGGTCGGTCTCGCGGTCGCCCTGGACGCACAAGGCCAGGTCGCGCGGGCGCCCTGGGCGCTTGTACGTGCCGTTGAAGTTGCGGACGAACACCTTCTCGAAATCAGGCCATGCGTTGATGCTGTTGGGCGCGAGGCTATTGAGCCAGGTCCTTGCCGACCCAGTTAGCATGAGAGGGACATAACGCATGGCTGTGCGCTTATTCCCGTGGGCGATGCCGACTGCCGTGGCGTAGTCGGTCAACCAGTCCTCCGGCTTCATGCTGCTGTCGTACTTGGGGGTGTCCCTGGGCAGGGAGAATTTATCCGGAAATGGCTCATTCCGGATGCGGGGTCCGAAACAAACTGGTCCAGTAGAATCTTCCTCCTCCGTGACGCGTGCCTGAGCGAGCAGCTCGATGCGGCGCGGGCATCCGGACAATCCGGGTTGGGCGCACCCACCCGGCCCGAGAGGCGGGAACTGGCTGGTCTGGGTGCTCCGGCTGGTGGGGGGGGGGAAGGTGGCGGGTTGCTGTTGACCGTCTGCTCCTGGCGCGGCTGGCCCCTGTTGCCGGAGCTGCGACGTCTACTGCGGGCCCTAGCCGGCTGAGGGGAGGACGCCTGCTGCGTGTCACGTGGTGCGCCCCTGCTGTTGGCGGGTAGCCTACTTCCTCTGGAGTAGCTGAGGTCCTCCTGCGTCTGCCGGTTGGCACCGGCCTGCTCGTCCGCGACGCGGAGGAGCTCCTGGACGCGAGCGTGCTGGCGGGCTCGCTCCTCGCCCTCCAGGCTGGGTAGTTCTTCTACCGCGGCTCGCGCCGCGCGTAAGTTCTTGATGGGTGTGCTGTAGGTGGGCCGTGTAGGGGCAGGTGCGGGATCCGGTTCTCCGTCCTTCTCCATCCTGCCGCCTAGCTCACCGCCCCGACGTCGTACCTGGCCGCGTCGTCTCGGCTCCACGGTAGCCGAGGTGAGGCCATGCGCGCGGTCATACTCGCGCCTAGCGATCTCCAGCTGCTTGCGGGCTGCTGCCAGCTCCATGGCCTCCTGGAGGAGGATCTGTCTCTCCATGGTGAAGTTGGCCTCCTTCTCCTCCGGGTTGTCCCCGAGGGTAACCGGCGTCAGGAGCCGATCAATGGCATCCTCGACCGGGTTCCAAGGCTGCGAGGGAGCGGAAGTTCCGACCTCGTCCGTGCCTCACTCTCGCGGCCGGTGGGGCTGCGAGGTGGATCTGGCCATCATGAACTCCATGCCGCGAGGTGTGGCGGAGGTGCCGCCGCTTGTGCATGGCGGCCCCGCGACAGAGACGATTTCCCTAGGGAAACGCTCTGGGATGGTGGCGATGTAGACGGGGAGATCGCCGAATAGCAGAACGGTGCCGTTTGCCGGGAAGGAAGTTCCGGCGAAGCAGGAGGCGTTGTCGATGACGCAGTCGAACTTGCCGAGCATGAGCACCAGGCCGGAGGCCACGCGCTCACCGGCTGAAGTGCGGGGTCCCGTACGAAACGTGACTCCGGTCGAAGCCATTAGCCCGACGGTGGGCGCCAACTATCGTTTTATTGGGAACGACAGTACCTACAAAGGTTAGATAGAGGTGTGGGGACTAGCAGGAAAGCTATCGACGGCGTCCGCAGGCGAGATTGGATACGAGCGAGCGTAGCGGGACGCAAGAAGTACCCAGGTTCGGGGCCCTCGTGGTGAGGTAAAGCCCCTACTCCTGCCTGATCTGACTATGTGGAATATACGAGCTACAAGTGCTCCTCGAGCTGTATTCTTTAGCTACTGCCTTAAATGAACTGAGACCAACCCTTTCTACTGAGGCCCTCCTCTCCTTATATAGGAAGAGAGGCAAGGGTCTCACTAGCTAGTCTGACTGGCGGCCCCATAGGCGGGTCCCAGCCGACTAGTCATCTACAGTACCCGACATGGTATGTCACATCGGTGTATGAGCTGTATGGATGTCGTAGGCACAGTGGACGCCGTGCGAGCCCGTCGTTAGCACAGGCCACTATTCCCACGTCAGCCACGCCAAGTCTTCGGTATGGGCGGGTGGTTGCCCGTCTTGTCATCGTACAGGGCGTACCGTGCACTGATACACACGTCGTCCTGTCCCTCTGATTGGATCCGGCTACATCGTCGTATCCGGCTACCTCTTCATGGTCCGGCTACCGGCCGGTAGCCGGTCCATCTTACCTTGTCAGGCTGCATCTGGTCAGCCGGCCGAGATCCGACTGTCCTGTTTCTTATTCGGGTGGGGTATCCAGGGATCATCCCCCTGACACACAGATTTCTACCATGATTTGCATTTGCTTCTTGTTGGTTCCTTTTTGGGTTTTCATAGATTAGCCGCCGTCATCTCCATCCCTAGATCGGGAGGGATCTGAAGCTCTTCCCGGCACCCTGCCGGAGAGGGGAATTCACCCTGGAGGCCTTCTTCATCACCATGCAAGCCTCCGGTGTGATGCGTGAGTAGTTCATCTCTGGACTACGGGTCCATGTAGTAGCTAGATGGCTGGTTCTCCTCCTTTGTGCTTTCATGTCTAGATCTTGTGAGCTCCGTTCATGATCAAGATCATCTATTTGTAATTACTACATGTTGTGTTTGCGGGGATCCGATGGATATTGAGATGCTATTTCAGATTGATTATTGATTCTATCATGTCTTTGTTATTTGTGATCTTGCATGCTTTCCGTTGTTAGTAGCTATCTTGGCCAAGTAGATGCTAGCAACTCCAAGAGTTAGTATTTATGCTCGATAGTGGGTTCATGCCTCTAGTAATCTAGGGAAGTGACAGAAATCTCTAAGGTACTAGATGTGCTGTTGCTACTAGGGAGAAAACAACAATCCTTTGTTCATAGAACAATCATATTGTTTACTTTACACACAATGCGTAATGCAATTATCTGTTGCTTGCAACTTAATACTGGAGGGGGTCGGATGATAACCTGAAGGTGGATTATTAGTCATAGATGTAGTTGGATTATGGTCTATTGATAATGTTGTAATGTCCAATCAAGTCTCAAAGGAGTCAAGATGAGTAGTATATGCATATTGCTTTCTCGATGTTTGTCAATTGCCCCGCTGTAATTTGTTCACCCAACATGTCATCTATCTTAAGGAGAGCCACCACTAGTGAACTATGGACCCCGGTCCTTTCTTTTATCATCAATCTTCAATCAACTGTTTACTGCTTTCTGTTTACTTTCTGCAAACTATTACTTTCTTCCACACAATACATTTAATCCTTTGTTTTCAGCAAAACTGGTGAGATTGACAACCTCACTGTAAGTTGAGGGCAGAGTTCTGTGGTTGTGTTGTGCAGGTTTCCACGTTGCTGCTGGCACCGGTAGTGCGCCCTGCCAAAGTTCAGCTAGAAACACCTTGGAGGTGTTTCCTTGATCCTACTGGATTGATAACCTTGGTTTCACAACTGAGGGAAAACTTGCTGCTGTGCTCATCATACCTTCCTCTTGGGCTTCCTCAATGAGCTCGATATATTTTGGGCCATCAATATTCTCCAATTAAAATAGTGGATCATGTTGACACATGTCATCACCATCTATTCCAATACTTGGGATTGTGATTTAAAATGGTGATCATATATTACAAAATTTAATATTACTAGAAATGCCTATATAGCACTCTTTTAATACTAATCCATGTTTCATATTTGTAAAACCAAATCTTTTTACATATTCATGTAGAGGATGGCAAATGTGATTTTTGAGAGGTCGAATCATCTCAAAAACATTTATAGTTTATTTTAGAAAAATATTTGAAGTGTCAAAAGTCTGTGTCTTGTTATTTTTGGTATAGGTGACCTATAATTCTAAATGGTTTGAATCCAACGGGAGTGATTAGATAATTTCAATACCTTTCCAACAAAATTGGAATCATGCATTTTGGTTCAGTGAATCTCTTTTAATTGAATTTTGAATCTACTAACAGAATCTAGTTTTTGCTAAGATGGAAAAATCCTATTTGAATCACTGGGCTCTGCACGGGAGACGACATGGGCCGGGCCAACTACACGGTGCTAGCGCAGCGGGCTGCTGATAGAACGGTCCCACGCGTCAGTGACTCATCTAAACTGAAACGGTATCTTTCAATCTCAGCCCTACGATTAGACTAGGATCTACGGCTGTGGTTCGTCGTCTCTGTCGAACTGCTTTGGCAAGACTCGAACCGTAACGCAGCGGTGGGGGTCGCTGGGGACTTACCGGGGCTCTAGCTAGGGTCGGTGATGGGGGCGAATGGTATTGTCGACGACGGCGGTTCGATTGGCGGTCAAGGAAGCTCCTGGTGTGGCCGCAATCAACGACTTCCTTCCTCGACTGCAACGGCGGACTCCGGCCAAATTCTAGCGTCGTGGTGCTCGCCTTGCTCCGAGGAAGGGTCAGTGAGGTTCCTGGGTGAGTGGGGAGTGGAAATGGTGTGGAGAATGAGGTCTGGGGTGGCCTCTATTTATACACCAGCGTCGGCGGCAGGGCAGCATGGTCTGGCTTCTTCGGCGACGCTGCTACAGGACTCGTTGAGCATGGTGGAGGGCATGGGTCAGTGCGGCGGACTATGACAATCGTTACACGAGTGACGACATGGCAAGGGGCGGTCTTAGTCGGTCGGGCGATGTCGGCGCTCTGTTCCACTATGTGGGTGTTCGTCACGCAGTACGGTGGTCACGGGGCACACGGCGGTGAACGATCATGTCTGGGAGGTTACTGGTGCCACGACGACAGCGGGTAGGAGCAGAGAGAGCGAGGTGTGGCGTGTGAGTGCGAGGCAGCTATGGTGCTCCGTCGTGCTCTCGGCATGGCAGCGGCTCAAATGGGCGCGCGATTTCCAGCGTCTCCACTTCTTGCCTTGGGTCAAGGGGTGGACAGGGGGTGGCGGTGAGGTCATGGCTAGCTGCTAGGTGTCATGGGAGTGGGTGGCACAGCATGCAGCGAGTGGTTCATGCTCGACTGGCATGGTCGGCTCGGTACAAGCATGGCACTGACCAATGTGGCTAGTGATGCCTCTCCTTTGCACGACCAAGTACCAGACATGATCATGGAGAATTGAATGGGTTGATTTCAGTACAAGAGATGAGCAATTGATAGCTCAAAATAGTGTATAGTTGTTGAGGTTGTACTGTGCCTGCCAGGTGCTCGATCAAATGGCCGCATGAAATTTACTTTCAAATTTTTGAATTATTTTTGGCGAGTGATCTTGTTACTTGCTTAGTAGTCTATGGTTGCTGAGAATGGTCAAAGGGAATTGGTTTGAATGGTTTTTGAAAAGTGATGATCTAGGCATATGAACTTGATTCAATTTTGCAATGCCTCCTAAATAGTTTTGAAAATAGTTTTTGCCACTTTGTAAAGTTTGCTTGGATTCACTTGGAGTTGGGCTAGCAAGGGGTGAAAATAATTTGAATTGTTTCTGTTGGAAATCTTTTACTAGGAACACTCAAAGTGGTCTAGTGGATAAGTTTTGGCCAAAATGACCATTTGATCTTATGATCGATATTTGATTTTCTTTTTATTTGATTCTGTTTGTAAGTGATCTAGATGGTGCAGTATTCATTTTTAAACTAAGCCTTATCATTTGTAGCAATCAATCATGGCAATTTCAAGCATTCATACACTAATGCAAATCACACATGCACTCATATTAAGTTTAATAATAAAAGTTTTTGTTAACCCTAAACTTGGGTGGTTAGAGCTTGATAAGCTTGATTAATATTTTTGGGATGTTACAGGTTATTTAGAGGTGACCTCATTCTTGGCTCAACAAAGTGACTGCCTACGAGCCTTGTAGTGAACATCTTATTATGGAGCTCTCCCCAAATATATTATGACACAAGAAATAGGTTATCCTAATTATGATTAATAATATCATGCTAAAGGTGTATCCTACACTCTCGAGAACGCTTTAGCCCTATTGAGTTCAACCACTTCTCCAAACGTTTTTGTTACTTGCTTTCTTTTACTTATTTTAATTACTTTTCTGCATTCAACCAAAAACCTTTCAAACACCCTTTACTTGAAATCAAAGGCAGCTTACAAGTATCCTTTGGTAGACAGTGACGAGGGGCATAAAGACCTTAACTAAATAGCTCTTTGTGGGCTTGATACTCTTATTTCGAAATACAATCGATCTGTGCACTTGTAGTCATCGGCCAACATTGCCAACATTCTGTGTGTACATCACCCGGATGGTAACGGGGGATCTTCCCACACAAATGTTGATTGTATTTTTAATGACAACATCAAGAAAGACGAAACCGCTTGCTATAGGGCCAAGCGAAGAAATGGAAAGAAAAATTCTGACAAAGATAAGGAGCCCAATGAAGATTCTGACATGGAGGAGTAGATACCTCAAATCCCAAGTCGGACGGTAAGAATGCATACCAAACCAAAAATACACTTACGCCTGCTTCCTCGGATCCCAACCCGCCAAGGTCAAGAAAGCAGTAATGCATGAGCTCAAAACAACTCTCCTCGCTGTCCCCCAATATCTGGACTGGTCGGAAGTGGAGATCACCTTTGACCAAAGCGATCATCCACCTAAACCTCACAGGCGAGGAAAGTATGCTCTGGTTTTCAATCTGCTGATTGATGGCTATGAGTTGTCAAATATCATCATGGATGGTGGCAACAACATTAACATCCTCTACATCAAAACACTGCATCGCATGAAGATATCGGAAACCTAGCTAAATCACGGCAGCATGGTTTTCCATGGAGTTGTCCCCAAAAGAAAAGCAAACTCTCTAGAAGAAATCACTCTGGACGTTACTTTTGGAATGCCAGAGAATTATCGGACTGAACCACTATCTTTTGAAGTGGTGCCATTCAAGATTGCATACCATGCTATATTTGGGCGCCCAGCCTACTGGGAATTTATGGCTCGCCCTTGCTACATCTAAAACATGATGAAAATTCCGGGTCCTAAAGGCGTTATCATAGTCCGGGGAAACCAGAAGAAAATGCGAGAATGCAAGGATGGAGATGCCGCCTTTGCCGAAGCCTTGCTACACGCCGAGGAGTACTAGGAGATCAAGAAAAACATTGACATGTCCGAGATGCCTGCTATGAAGAAGGAGGTGCTGAAGCCGACTCCAGAATTCAAGGCATCGGAAGAGACAAAGACAACACCGCCGAAGGACGATGACCCATCCAAGGTCACACTGATAGGACTAGGTTTAGAACACGCATAGGAAAGCACGCTCGTCGAGTTCCTCAAAGCTAATAAAGATATCTTTGCATGGAAACCTTCTGACATCACCAGAGTACCTAGGGAACTTGTCGAGCACTCTCTCAATGTTTTTCCTAACGCTAGACCTGTCAAATAGTCCTTGAAGGGAATATGCTCGAGAGGCAATAATAAAGTTGTTATTATATGTATTCCAAGTATATGATAGATGTTTATTTTGCATGCTATAATTGTATTAATTTGGAAACGTAATACATGTGTGTTTAATAAACAAATAGAAAGTTCCTATTTATGCCTCTCTCATAAACTAGCTCGTTGATTAACAAGATGATCAAGGTTTCCTGATCATAGACATTGGATGTTGTTAATAACGAGGCCACAATATTAGTGGAATGATGTGATGAACATTCATCCGAAGTATAGCATTACGATCAAAGTCATTATGTTTATATTGCTATAACATCATACGAAGTAATCCTAATCCTTAGACCATGAGATCATGTTAATCACTAACACTAGAAAAGTATCTTGATAACATTAAACGTCAAACCGTGAAAGGGTGACTATAAAGGTGGGTTCAGTGCTACGAAGGTGTTATGTAGAGACTCATGGATCAAGAGTGGGATTTGTCCATCCCGATGACTGATAGATATACTCTGGGCCCTCTCGGTGATATCACATTGAGATAGCTTGCAAGCAGGTGATGTGATCACTAGAATGTTATATCACGGGAACGAGAAAAGAGTGCATGTCGGCAATGAGACCAAACTAGGTATGGATATACTGATGATCGAATCTCGAACATGTAATATATTGCGAGACAAATGGATTTAGTTACTAGCGTTAAAGGTTCTCACGATTAGAAGAAGTCATCGTTGAATGTGTGGGAGTCGGTATGGATCTCCAGGTACTGCTACTGATTATTGATCAGAGAGGGGTCTTGATCATGTCTGCATTATTTGTGAACCGTAGGGTGACACACTTAAGGGATATCGACACCATTTGGAGCAAATATGTTCTAGACGAAAGAATTGCAAAGCGCTGGAATTATTTCAATGGACACCGAAATTGTTTCGGGTGAAATTACTAAAATTGGTTTTGCATGTGATATTGAAATGTTGCAGGGGTTTTATGTGAATGTTTGTTATTTAAAGTAATTAAAAAAATTCTGAATAAAATAAATAAAATTGTTTTATTAAATGAGAGTTGCATTAAATCTGGTGAAAATTTAATGCATGTGATTGGGATTTTTGAGTGGAAGATTTTTATGTGAGTGGGAGCTCCACCCACATGAATGAGAGGAGGTGGAGGGGCTCCTCCATGGCCGCCGGCCATGGGAGGGGATGCCCCCTCCCCTATAAAAGGCCTCCCTCTTCTCCTCACAAATCACACCTCCTTGTGAAGGATCTCTCTCCTCCTCTAGAATTATTCCCCCATGGTCTCGGATTAGCGAGATACATGTTCCCCGTAGCATTTTGTCTAGAAGGAGTTGCTGCTTCTGCTGCTTCTGCTGCATCGCTGGAGCGAGGAGGTGGAGGTTGTTCGGTGGACTGAACGTGTGTGCGATCACGGATGCACTGTTGAGTTGCGACGCTGGACTTCTTCTCGATCCTAAGATTGGCAAGCGTTCGACTAAATCATCCACAAGTTCAACCTCGTTACACTCTGTCGGTCTACAAGGGTATGTTTTCTATGGATGTATATCCACCCGTTGCTTGTATCTAGTAGATAAATCTTGGTGCTTAGTAGTTCCCATCGTAGGAATTTTTTGTTTTCTTTGTTGCGAACCCAATAGTCCTTACGATGTTTTGGTGATGAAAAGCGGAAAGCTATAGCTAAGGACTTAGCCTGGTTAGAACTAGCCGTATTTATTGAACAGGTCATCCATACTGAGTGGTCATCCAATCCTGTAATAATCCCTAAAAAGGACAGCACTAATTTAAAAATATGTATCGATTATACTGCCTTGAACAAGACTTGTCCCAAAGATCCATTTGCTCTTCCTAGAATCGACCAAGTTATCGATTCAACAACAGGCTCATAACTCCTATGATTTCTTGACGCATATTACGGTTATCACCAAATATACATGAAGGAGTCAGACAAACTAAATACTTTGTTCATCACCCCCTTCGGAACTTTCTGCTATGTAACAATGCCTTCCAGCCTAAAAACGGAGGAGCTACATATCAGCGGACTATGCAGCATTGCCTCCACGATCAAATCGGATGCAACGTACATGCATATGTTGACGACATAGCTGTGATGTCCAAAAAGAAGGAAACTTTAATTTATGACTTGGAAGAAATGTTCATAAATCTACGAAAATACAGTATAATGCTTAACCTGAAAAAGTATTTCTTCAGAATTCTAGCCAAAAAATTGTTAGGTTTCATCATGTCTCAAAGAGGCATATAGGTGAACCATGACAAAATAAAGGCTATACTCAACATTACTAGGCCAACTCACCTGAAGGACGTTCAACAGCTCACTAGCTGCATCGCAGCAGTCAGTCGGTTCGTCGAGAGAGCTGCACCATTATACAAGCTCTTGAAAAAGACCAACAAATTTGTCTGGACCGACGAAGCTGAGACTGCACTCCAAGACCTGAAAGCAGTACTTTCATCCGCCCCTATTCTTGCAGCACCGGAACCTCGGGAACCCATGTTTCTCTACATTGTTGTGACAAACAGATTCGTTAGCATCTCATGGTGGTGGAGCGAAAGGAGGAAAAACAGGAACAATTGGTGCAATGTCTGACTTACTACCTCAGTGAGGTCCTAATAGAATCGAAACAACGGTATCCTTATTATCAAAAGTTAGCCTATGGTGTGTTTTTTGCAGCCAGAAAGCTACGACACTATTTTCAAGAGCACAAGATTACCATGGTGAGCACAACTCCCATGAGAGATATAATCAACAACAGCGATGCCAGAGGACGTGTTGCTAAGTCGGTAATCAAGCTAGTAGCTTTTAACATTGAGTATAAACCGCGGACAACAATCAAATCCTAGATCCTTGTCGACTTTGTCGATGATTGGACAGAGACAATAGAAAATATGAATGTCCCTGAGTCGGAATACCAGACCTTGAATTTTGACGGGTCGAAAGCGCTCGGGAGCTGGCGTGATACTCAAATCACCCCAAGGAGACAAACTGTTCTATGTGTTGCAGATTCACTTCACGACGGCCAATAACATTGCCGAATATGAAGCACTACTGCAAGGAATTTGAATTGCTAAAGGCATCGACATTCGCCAACTCATGTGCTACGGAAACTCAGATTTAGTTGCTTAGCAAGTATTCGATCACTATAGGGAAAATAAGCACATGGTAGCATATCGAGTTATCGTGGATGATCTAGCAAAATCGTTTGAAGGGTTTGAAGTTCAACACATTCCCTGAACAGAAAATGAGGAAGCGAATGCATTATCAAGAATAGGCTCTGCATGGAAAAAAGGCTCTGGATGGCGCTTTTTTGGAGCACCTAAAAGTTCACTCTATCACAGGAGTTGATGAGGAGCATCCGACCAAATCTGACTCACTGCTTATAGAAGTTCTAGATGTTATTCCTAGCTGGACAAAACCCTACCTCGATTTCTTGGTAGATGACAAATTATCCAAAGACAAGGTTCTAAGTCGGTAGATCATACGATGAACAAAATCTTACACAATAATTAGTGGTGAGATCTATAAGAGGAATGTGTCTGGGGTTTTTCAGCGCTATGTTTCTCTAGAATAAGGAGTGGAAATCCTAAGGGACATCCACGAAGGCGAATACGGACATCACGCTGCAACCAAATCCTTAGTGGCAAAATATTTTCGACACGGATTTTATTGGCTTACAACTAAGGCAGATGCCGAGAAGCTGGTTAAGACGTGCAAAGGCTCCCAAAAGTATGCCAAGCAAGCCTATGTTCCTGCTGATCAGTTGCGAATAATTCCAATTACATGGCCCTTTGCGGTCTTGGGGCTTTATATGGTAGGGCCGTTTAAACGGGCTCCAAGTGGATTTACTCACCTACTAGTGATGGTGGATAAATTTACAAAATGGATTGAGGCTAAACCCTTCATAAGTTGTGATCGAGCTACAACAAAAAGATTCATCGAGGACGTTATAATCCGATTCGGCTATCCGCATAGTATTATTACATCAACGGGAGCAACTTTTCAATGGGAGAACTTGCCGAGTTTTGTGAAGATCAAGGGATCCGACTTGATATTGCATTAGTCACACATCCACAAGCCAATGGACAAGTCAAAAGGGAAAATGGTTTAATTATACAAGACCTCTGACCTAGGTTCGAAGCACCACTTAACGTGCTGAGGGGTTTGGGCGGACGAGTTACCGTCTATCATATGGAGATTCCGAACTACTCCTAACAGTTCAACTAGATATACACCTTTCTACTTGGTCTATGACGCCGAGGCAGTTCTTCTGAGTGATCTTATCCATCTCTCTCCCCAGTCGATGTGTATGTCGAAGAGGATGCCGAAGTGTCTCAACAAGATGACCTCGATATGCTCAAGGAATTTCGCATTGTTGCTAAACAAAGTTGATGGCTCAAAATATATCGAGCTCGTTGGGAACCCCAAGAGGAAAGTATGATGAGCACATCAGCAAGTTTTCCCTCAGTTATGAAACCAAGGTTATCGAACCAGTAGGAGCAAGGAAACAACCCCAAGGTGTTGTCTCCAACTTGGAATCCTGCACAACACAACCACATAACTTTGCCCCAACTTACAGTGAGGTTGTCAATCTCACCGGTTTTGCTGAAAACAAAGGATTAAACGTATTGTGTGTAAGATAGTAATTGCTTGTAGAAAGTAAACAGTAAATAGTAAATAGATGGTAGATTGATGGTAAAAGAATGGATCGGGATCCATAGTTCACTAGAGGTGATTCTCCTTAAGATAAATAGCATGTTGGGTGAACAAATTATAGCGGGGCAATTGACAGATTTGAGAAAGCATACAATGCATATACTAGAAATATTGACTCCTATGAGATTTGATTGGGCATTACAACATTATACATAGACCGTAATCCAACTGCATCTATGACTAATAATCCACCTTCAGGTTATCATCCGAACCCCCTCCAGTATTAAGTTGCAAGTAAAACATAATTGCATTAAGCAAAGTGTGTAAACTAAACAATACGATTATCCCATGGACAAAGGATTGCTATTTTCTCCCTAGTATCAACATCACATCTAGTACCTTAGAGTTTCCTATCACTTCCCCAGATTACTAGAGGCATGAACCCACTATCGAGCATAAATACTCCCTCTTGGAGTTGCTAGCATCTACTTGGCCAAGATAGCTACTAAGAACAGAAAGCATGCAAGATCACAAATAACATAAACATGATAGAATCAATAATCAATCTGAAATAGCATCTCAATATCCATCGGATCCTCGCAAACACAACATGTAAGATTACAAATAGATGATCTTGATCATGAATGGAGCTCACAAGATCTAAACATGATAGCACAAAGGAGGAGAACCAACCATCTAGCTACTACATGGACCCATAGTCCAGGGATGAACTACTCACGCATCACACCGGAGGCAGTCATGGTGATGAAGAAGGCCTCCAGGGTGATCTCTCCCCTCTGGCAGGGTGACGGGAAGAGCTTTAGATCCCTCCTGATCTAGGGATAGAGATGGCGGCGGCTACAGACTCTTTCGTGGAATTTGGATCACGTACTTAGGGTTTTCGTCCCGGGAGGCTTTTATGGGCGGAAGGGCAAGGTCGGTGGAGTACTAGGGGGCCCACACTCCCTGGTGGCGTGCCCTAGGCCGCGCCGCCACCAGGTGTGGCTGCCCTGGTGCGCCACTTTGT
The DNA here is from genome assembly GCA_916181665.1 of Avena sativa. Lineage (NCBI taxonomy): Eukaryota > Viridiplantae > Streptophyta > Magnoliopsida > Poales > Poaceae > Avena > Avena sativa. The sequence continues at coordinate 429,625,731 of OV702290.1, forward strand.
CTCCCCTCTATACTTCGTGTTGCTTCGGGTAAAATATTGACTTTGGCTTTTGTCCGGTCCAATTTCGAGAATATTTCCTTACTAGCTTTTCTGAAACCAAAAATAGAAGAAAACAGGAAACTGGCACTATGGCATCTTGTTAATAGGTTAGTTCTAGAAAATGTGTAAAGATACTCCAAAGTGTGGACAAAACATAAGAAAGTAGATATAAAACAAGCATGGAACATCAAAAATTATAGATACGTTTACGACGTATCAACATCCCCAAGCTTAAATCTTGCTCGTCCTCGAGTAGGTAAGTGATAAAAAATAATAATTTTTGAGGTGACATGCACCATCACAATCTTGATCAAGGAATTTGTAAAACATTGATAGCTGGGATCATAGTACTTTAGCATAGCATGAAAGATATAGTTCTAACAATAAGACATAGCAACTATGTTGTAACATGAATAGGTACAAACAAAAGATTCATGAATAACAATGCTTTGAAAGACGTTTGTTTGTTTCACATATATAAAACATAATGAGAATGGTATTCAGCTTGTCCCTCATAGTGTAGCAGAACATAAATGCATAGAACACCTTCAAAGTTCATAAGGGTGACTAGATACAAATAGTTTAAGAACAAGCAATATCAAAGTTATGAATCAATCAACAAGTTTTTGGACAATGCACATTAAACTAAGAATGACCACTATGCTCTCTCAATAGGTGCATAAAGATAGAAGATGGAGACTCAACATAAAAGTAAAAGAAAGGCCCTCCATAGAAGGAAGCAGGGATTCAAGTCTCATAAAGAGCTTCCAAAATTATGGTACTTATTAGCTTTAAACTCTCATTGCCCCTATCATAAGCATCTTCAGGTGATTAAGGTTAAAGTGAACAAATATGAGGATATGCTTGACAAGTTATAAGCTGAAAATCTCATGCCCCTTACTTACGAGTACCGAACCTCATGCTACTAAACTTTAGTCACACGTAAGTTCCTTTCATTGTAAGTACATGTGTATCATAGAGAACCGCCAATGGGGTACCCCTTGCCCGATGATACAGAAGCTTTCCCATATCAAAATGACAAGGCAAGCAGACAATGAGCATCTCAGCGATCTTTTTGTATGCTATTTGCATAGGGTTTTACCTTTTTTGGATGCTTCACAGATTGCTCACTATGGTTATGCTGCAAATTTCCACCATGATTAGGCATGGCTTAGACTAACTGCCTAGGCGTTTCTCTAACACATATACGAACTCCATGAGCCTTACAAGCTCCCCTTTCATTTCACACCGCTGGGATCCATAAGCAAAAGAGCATGATATCAACTAAATAAAGTGCAATGTTGAAAGCGTTTCCCATGGTAACATGGTTCTGCTAATTCACAACTTATAAAATGCAAGCATATACGCAACATAGATGGGCACAATGGTTCAAGTTTATTAAGTGCAAGAAATTAAAGTGTGCCATCAAGTTCGTGAGAGCTTTAATCCTAACAAGGAGGCAAGATTTTGAAGTTCCTTTTTCCTTTTTGTTCTTTTTCTTTGAAACCTTTTTCCAAAGCAGCACTTGCAGGCTAGAGTTGCGTAGTGGTCGAATCCTCTTCCTCCATGATGTCCTATTGGAACATGATGCTCAACGGAACTTGGTCTTTGCTTTAGTCCGGCCTAGAATTTGGAATCTGTATCTACTTAGTAATTTCTTTTTAGATTAAGTCTTAGGTCTTCTTTGACCTGTGATCGGGATGAGGTAGATGCCTCCCAGCCGGGGGGTGGATCGAATCGGAGTTTCCTTAGGTAGCCACCGACCTATAGTTCTCCTCTTAAACTTAAGAATGCTGGTTTTAAGAACAAGCGATTGCCCTGCTCCGACCCTTACTGTCCAACCGGAGAGCGGACGGCTATGCTATTTGCAATTCCATTGATTCTGCTAGTCTAGTAAAATCTGCTGTAGATAGTGGTCTAGTGTTGGGTAGTACACAGGAGGAAATTGATAGGTCTATAAGATAATGAGCTATTTCCAGGGTCTAGTGTTACTTCCTTCCTCTAGCGCTAAAACTCCTACTAGCTAGGTTTGCTTGAGGAAGAACATTGTGCAACCCGTGCAGCCTGTGAAATCCAACTCACCTAACCTGTACTGAGTTATTCTCGGTAGCCAAGGCAAGTAAATCTCTACGCCAAGAAATGACTTAGAGAAAGTGATGGAGTTGTTGGCCAATCTGAAGGAATTGAAAGACCTAACTCTTCTGGTGGTTGACAAACTTCGAGGTATTCCTCGGAGGAAGGGGAGCCTGGGCCTGCATTGATGGCGTTGAGGCAATAAACAAGTTTAATTTGGAAGGTAGATAAAACATGAATATACTTGGAATAGCAATAATGCTAATAGGTAGGTATGGTGGACTCTTTGGAATAACATGGTTTTATTTGGAGTTGGATGCATGAGTGGAACTCATACTTGGTACATGTGGAGGCTAGCAAAAGACTGGGAGCGACCAACTAAGAGAGCAATAATGCCCATAATCATGCAAAGCGACAAAACATTATTAATTAAAGCATAAAGTGATATTACAAGTCGAAAACTAAATGATCATAGAGGCTATGGTGACTTGGTATAGTCTTAACATGGTGTGAGCATGTGCCAAGTCAACCCAAATAAAGCATCAAAGGAGAATACCACAATATTATGCTTTTATAAGCTAAAACAACGCATGATTCTTTCAAGGCACATTAAGCAATCTCAATTGTTTTTAACAAGTCATGCTACAACAACAATCACTAAGCATAAAGTCAAAGCAATATCAAGCATGACATTATAATGTCTATGCTATAGTAAAAAACAAGCTCCTTTTATACCACTTATAAGCATGAACTTTCCTACTCTTTTCCAATCCAAATCAACTTATTTGAAACTATGTATGAATGCGGGGGTCCAACCAATTTATTTAAGCAAACTAAACAAATAAAACTAAAAGCAAAAGTGAAGACGCTCCAAGAACAACACAATTGTGCATGAAACAATAAAAATGAAGTGTTTTGGAAGAAAACCTGAGATTTTTATTGATGAAGAAGGGGATGCCTTGGGCATTGATACATTGCAAATGTATCTATAATTTTTGATGTTCCATGCTTGGTTTTATCCACTTTCTTATGTTTTGTTCCAACTTTGGAGTACTTTTCATATGTTTTCTTGGACTAACCTATTAACAAGAGCCACAGTGCCAGCTGCCTGTTTTCTGCTATTTTTGGTTCCAGGAAAGTCAGAAAATGAATATTCTCGGAATTGGACGGGACAAAAGCCAAAGTGCCTATTTTTCCGAAAGGGATCCAGTGCCAGAATACGAGACGGAGAGGGGCCAGGGGCCAGCCACACCACCTGGCCGCGCGGCCAGGCCTGGCCCACGCCAGGGGGCGGTCTGGCCGACCCCAGCACCCCCTCGGCCTCTCCTTCCGCCTATAAGTTGCCCTCAGGACGAAAACCCTAGGTACCCGATCAAAAATCCACGAAAGAGTCTATAGCCGCTGTCATCTCCATCCCTAGATCGGGAGGGATCTGAAGCTCTTCCCGGCACCCTGCCGGAGAGAGGAATTCACCCTGGAGGCCTTCTTCATCACCATGCAAGCCTCCGGTGTGATGCGTGAGTAGTTCATCCTTGGACTACGGATCCATGTAGTAGCTAGATGGCTGGTTTCTCCTCCTTTGTGCTTTCATGTTTAGATCTTGTGAGCTCTGTTCATGATCAAGATCATCTATTTGTAATCCATACATGTTGTGTTTGCAGGGATCCGATGGATATTGAGATGCTATTTCAGATTGATTATTGATTCTATCATGTCTTTGTTATTTGAGATCTTGCATGCTTTCTGGTGTTAGTAGCTATCTTGGCCAAGTAGATGCTAGCAACTCCAAGAGTTAGTATTTATGCTCGATAGTGGGTTCATGCCTCTGGTAATCTGGGGAAGTGACAGAAATCTCTAAGGTACTAGATGTGCTGTTGCTACTAGGGAGAAAACAACAATCCTTTGTTCATAGAACAATTGTATTGTTTACCTTACACGTAGTTCATAAATCAATAATCTGTTGCTTGCAACTTAATACTGGAGGGGGTTCGGATGATAACCTGAAGGTGGATTATTAGTCATAGATGCAGTTGGATGGCGGTCTATGTATTATGTTGTATTGCCCAATCAAGTCTCAAAGGATTCAAGATGATTAGTATATGCATGTATTGCTTTCTCGGTGTTTGTCAATTGCCTCGCTGTAATTTGTTCACCCAGCTTGTTATCTATCTAAGGAGAGCCACCTCTAGTGAACTATGGATCCCGGTCCTTTTCTTTACATACAATCTACAATCCTTTACTGCTTTGTGTTTACTTTCTGCAAACTTTTACTTCTTTCCATTCGATACGTTTAATCCTTTGTTTTCCGCAAAACACGGTGAGATTGACAACCTCATCGCAAGTTGGGGACAAAGTTCTGTGGTTGTGTTGTGTAGGTCTCCACGTTGCTACTAGCACCGGTAGTGCGCCCTGCCAAAGCTCATCTAGTAACACCTTTGGGGTGTTTCCTTGCTCCTACTGGTTTGATTAAACCTTGGTTTCATAACTGAGGGAAAACTTTCTGCTGTACTCATCATACCTTCCTCTTGGGGTTCCCAACGAGCTATACGTCGATCGTCGAGTGCATCAGGCATCCCCAATCTTTGACGCTTGTACTTCTTGAATATTTATTGGGGTGACACGGGTGGCATCCCCAAGCTTGAGATTTTGTCCATACTTCATCTTATCACATTATTCTTCCCTACACTTTAAAATTTCCTTCATACAAAACTTCACACAATCTTCATTAGCAACATTGGTGTACTCAATATAATAAGTCTTTAGGTTCAGTTTCAACACAAGTAAACTTCCATTAAAACACAAGCTATGGTAGAAATTCCTTTTAAAAGTTCAAGAAATTGGCAAGAACTCAAAGAGAAAGAGATTAAGAGGCAAATGCAAATAATGGTAGAAATCTGTCAAAACAGACCAGCAGGTAAAAACCAATTTTTTGGAAGACCTTATGTTGATCAAATCGAAAAGTGTTAAACTAACGAAAGTTAGATAACAACCTGGGGCAGAAACACAAATTTACAGCTCAATCAGACATACAAATATTTTTCACGATTTTTTACAGCGAAGCACAAAAATATGTTTCTGGACAGCAACTTTCCCAAGTCTTACTTCTCTCTCATTAGAGGTTACTCTTGGCACAAAAAGCACACAAAAAGGATAAGGAGAGGTTATTACATAGGAAATAACTTCCAAGACTCAACGAAAGAAAAATTTGTTGACTAAAAATTTGGGTTATCTCCCAATAAGTGCTTTTCTTTAACGCCTTTGAGCAAGGCATAAGAAGCAAGAATCAAGTATTCTCAAATGAAGAAGCATTAAGAGCAAATTTTGTTTTAATAGGAGAGGCAAAAGGAATCTTCTCTCTCTTCTTAGGGAAGTGTTCTATACCTTTCTTGAGTGGGAATTGATATTTAATGGTGCCTTCTTTCATATCAATAATGGCACCAACAGTTCTAAGAAAAGGTCTTCCCAAAATAATAGGACAAGAAGCATTGCTTTCAACATCCAAAACATAGAAATCAACGGGGACATAGGTATTGTTAACCATAATAAGGACATCATTAATACTCCCCATGAGTTTCTTTTTAGCATTATCATCAAGTTGGACAACTAAATAACAATCTTCCAATGGTGGTAAATCAAGCATTTCATAAATCTTTCTAGGCATAATAGAAACACTACTATCAAGATCACATAAAGCTTTGAGATCAAAGTCATTCACTTTCAAATAAATGATGGGTTCCCAACCATCTTCTAATTTCATAGGAATAGAAGCTTTATGTTTCATCTTTTTTCTTTAATTTTTATGAGAGCATCAGTAATGTGTTTTGTAAAGGCCATATTCATAGCACTAGCATTGGGACTTTTAACAAGCTTTTGTAGGAACATAATTACTTTAGAGATATTGCAACCATCAAGATCAAAATCATAATTACCATCCAAGGTAGTAGAGCTATTGTTTCCCATATTTCGAAGAATTTCAGCGTTTTTATTACAGAAGGTTCCATTGGTTTTAGGCATTGTTGCAAAAGGAATGGGGACTTCATGTGGTTTGCTAGCATCAACATTAGTGGTGGTGATAGTACAAATATTACTATTTCTATCAATTTCATCTTCTCTTTCCCACTTAGCATGCAATTCAGCTAACAGTCTAACATTTTCATCAATTCTAACTTGTATGGCATTAGTAGCAGCAAAGGGATTTTCAATAGTTTCAGGTTTAGCAGCCATTTTATTAATCAAAGAAGATTGTGCTTCAAACAACGATGCTATATTTCTTTCAGCATTAGAGAGTTTTTCCTCAATAGTGTTATTGAAAGCAGTTTGTTTACTAATAAAATCTTTAAGCATGACTTCAAGTTCAGAGGGTGCACTTCTATTATTGTTGTAGGAATTTCCATAAGAATAACCATTATTGGGAGGATATGGCCTATAATTATTATTACCAAAATTATTCCTGTAGGCATGGTTGCTAAAATTATTATTTCTAATAAAGTTCACATCAACTTTCTCTTCTTGAGCAACCAAAGAGGCTAAGGAAACATGATTTGGATCAATATGAGCTTTCCCATTAACAAGCATAGACATAATAACATCACTTTTATCACTCAAGGAGGAGGTTTATTCAACAGAATTTACCTTCTTACCTTGTGGTGCTCTCTCAGTGTGCCATTCAGAATATTTAACCATCATATTATCAAGGAGCTTTGTTGCAGCACCCAAAGTAATGTTCATAAAGGTACCTCCAGCAGATTTCTTGAAGAATAATTCAGTCCTGCATAAAAGGTTTGGATAATCATCCAAGCAGTCAGTCCATGAGTGGGACAATTCTTTACCAAAGATTTCATTCTTGTGGCGCCCCGCAAAAACCACTACTAGAAAATCGCTATGTTTTTGTACATTGCATCATCATGACCGCATGCTCATGACATCATGCCACATTGCATTTTAGCATCGTCATCATCATGCATGGTTTTTGTCTAAACTATTTTCAAACCGCCTAGTTTTGTTTTCTAAATGTTCCCGTCTTTATTCAGATTAAAACCCGGGTCTCCGGATTATTTTGTTTTGTCTAAAAAAAGATTACAAAAGCCTCGTTTTTAATAAATAAAATTATTTGATTATTTTTAGGAGGCAGCCCGCCAGGCCCGAAAGCCCGGCCGGCCACCTCCAAACCCTAGTCTAAAAAATATCTAGTCCTAATCCTACCTACCCCTAATCCTACCCAGCCCCCTCCACCTCACTCTGACCAATCCCCTCCCTCCACCTCACACATCCACCTCACCTGTCCAATTCCAGGCCGCCACCTCACCACACCATACCAGCCACCCACACCACACCCGGCTGCACTCACCTGGCCGCACACACGCCTATACATGTGTGCTCAACACACGTGGCAGCAGCACCGCAGCCCCGCCCGCTAGCTGGCCCCACTCGCCATGCACCCTGCCCACACATGCACGCCCCTGGTCTCTCCCTTGCCGCCCACCCAGCGATGGACAGACCACCCCGGTCCCCGCGCCCTGGCCCCACCACTCCGTGTCCGCCTCCACCAACCGCGCACCCCACGCCTCCTCCCCGGTCCCACCCTGCAGCTCCACCACGCGACGCCGCCTCGCGGTCTCCACCTACCCCCTCTCTCTCTCCCCGCTCCCCGTGCCGCTCCCGCACCAACCACCGCTGCCGCAAGCGCCAGGCGCCGCCTCGGCCCTCCCTCCTCTTCTCCCCGCGCGGGCTTCCCCACCACCTCGCAGCTCCGACGCCGCCGGGCCTCCTCTCACCGGCCGCCTAGCTCGAGCGCCTCCCCCAGAGTTCCGCCGCCCTCGGCCTCCTCCGCCTCGACCTTGCCGTCCCCGTGCTCGTTCTCCTCTCCGCGCCCAGGGTCGCCATCCTCGACCCTGCATCGCCGCCACACCCCACCGCCACCGTCGGCCTCCCTCTCTCCCTGTTGTCCCGCCTCTCCGTCTTCCTCCACGACGACCTGCCGAGCCTAGGTCCCTCTGTGTCGACCTTGCCGCGAGCAAGCTTCTGCGCCCAGGCACCCCTCTCCGTTTTCCCCATCGCCAACCACCCGACGCCCTGCCGCAGGTGCGCCCACCGCCGACGCCCGTCGTTCGCCGTCCTCCGGCCTCGTCTTCTTCCCCCGTGACCGCTGCGCGTTGTCACCTCTGCCCACGTCGCCGCTAGGCCGAGCTCCTCCTGGCCGCGCCGTGCTGCCGTCACCCCGGACCGTCCTCGACCTCCCGCCGCCAGCCGCCCGTCCCCGCGACCTCGACCCCATCCTCGTCCCCATTGCCATGTTCTGTCGCCTCTCTCGGCCCCGCCGTGTTGCTCCGTCCCCGGCCAGGAGCTCCGCCGGCGTTCGCCTCCATTCGCAGCAAGGCCGAGGCCACGCCATGTTCAGCCCTAGACGTGGCCTGTTGCTGTCCGTGTAAGCGAGGAAACTGTGGTGTCCTGTGGAGATGCGGTGTACCTCAGCTAATTTGATCTTTGTTGCGAATAATCATGGCACGACCCACAGATTGCCCCGGTGTTGACTCAAGTTCACCGCCAACCGAACCTAGAGAACTGCACCTGGTGTTACACTCGATGACCATCGGCATGTACTCCGTCACAGAAAAACCCCAAGGGCTTCAACATGGAACCTAGTGATGATAACGCCGGTTCGACAAGACCTCCTCCAGCATCCGACCCCGAGACCCCGGACTTGAAGACCACAGATGCGACAAGTACTCCTTCCCGGATGCGAGACCCAGATCCGAAGACCGCCAAGATCGCCACCGAAACGCCAAGTTCTTCATCCCGAACGCCAAGACCGACCCGATACGCGGATCCGACAAGATCTTCGTGACGACAAGATCGACTCCGACCGGGGTGAATCCGATACGCCCCTGATGCCAAACCAAGTCCTTCTTCCCGAAACACCAAGCTCTCCTTCCGTTTTCCGAGAACGTTCCCGTCGAAACGATCCCCGTCGAACCCTGTCGAACCCCGGACCCCCGGAACCCAAGATCTTCCGAACTCAGATGTGTGACCCTAAGCCCCTATTTTTATAATATGACATTATCAACTATCGCATATTAAATTGTTCATGCATGCATACCTGTCTGTGGTTTGGGGGCATTATGCCGATTCACCTCATAATTAAATATGGAGGACATCTGCGGGATATCTTTGTCTTATCCCGGACTCCATTTAAATTGGTGTAGCGAACCGATGCCATGCTCTGCCTCGTTAAGACAACATTTAAATTGCGGGGTTGTTAAATAACTTGAACCGTTTAATTAATTGTCAGGACCCCGGTTCCGCTTAATATTGCCTAATCACACTGCATCTTGCCATGCCATGCATCATGTCATAAGCATGCCGGATCTTCTGCCGTAGTATTAAATATTGCATCCGGTGTTTTTCTAGTGTTTGCTTTTTCGCGGATTAGGCCGATGAGTTGATGCGAGTTTCGACAAGTTCTTCAGATAAGAATCTCCGGCAGTGTTTCCCAGGCGAGCATCTCTCCCCCTTCTACCTATTTTGCATTTATAGTCTTTATTTCCTCCTGTTGATCTATTTCTATCCGTGTCGTGATGCTTTAGTGTCCGTACACTAGTTATATTCCGTGCAGCCTCTATATTGCCATGGACACATCCTGTTACCTGTGTTTGGTAGATAGCTGGCCTTGCGAGTCATAGTTGCTTGCTCAGGTGCGATCTCGTGTTGTCGAGTACCACAGTTGTTGGAATGCTGGCAGATGTTTATGGTGGAGTTGATCTTGACTTTAAACACAACTATTAAATTGCTAGATATAACTAATGCAGAGGCATCGGTGAGCAATAGATGTTATTTGGTTCTTCCATGCTCACTTGTGTCCCGTAGGACCCGAGTACTTGATACCTGTTCCTTGATTTTTCGCACTATCCACATCCGGGAGGCCTTATGGACCCCCCCTGAGCCAGAGCTTGATTCATTTCTATTTCTTGGGGCCACAAGTAGTTTGGGGCTTTATTACTATTCTGTACTTATGCCATGCTTTATTGCTTTATCTAAGATTGTGCGTGGAGCACCTGTACTGTTTTGGATGCAGAGTGTTTTCGCGGTATCGACAAGCCCAGTCACACTTTCGGGTTCCCAGTCGTTTACAACCATTGACGCAAACCCTGGGTACATTCCGGAGCTATCCAACTTCGTTGCGGGTAGCTTAGTGGGGTGGCCCCCTGAAATATTTCTAAATCCTATGATCGCTTTGTCGTGAATGCCTCATTGGGTTTTGAGTTGGTTTTTCCGAGGTTGATCGAGTGTGTGTTGCTATTTGTGCACCCCTGCAGGGTAAAACTTTCTGAAAGCCGTGTCCGTGGTTATGGACGACTTGGAGCACAGTATCTCGATCATAGAAAAGCATAACTAAAGTAGTGCTATAAATTTGACTTAATGTGTGACTAGTAAACAGATGCAACTATAACGTAATGGATATTAAAAATGCCAACAACTGGTGGATTTGGGTTGTTTGTTATATATGCCTAGTAAGTATTGCAACTCCAATGGAATGTGATAAAAGTGCCAACAACTGCTGGGTTTTGAGGATTCCTCAGGACAATTTTATCTGACTAGTAAATGTTCCAACTACAACAGAATGGTGATTAAAACTGCCCACTACTTATGCTTCAGGATGACTCATGCTATCTATATCTGATTAGTAATTGCTGCAACTATAATAGAATGAGTAAAATTGCCAACTGTGTGAGTTCCTTGGTCCGACTTCCTCGTTTGGTCTCGAGGGGGAAATACCAGGATGGGTTTGTTTGGTGTTACCTTCAGGTTGGATCCGAATAGGTCTTTCTTATCCCTCTCTGATAACCGCCAGTTGTATCGAGTCTCTATAGGTCGTTTAGTGCCACTGCGCTGCCGCTTCAGCCCACCATACCTATGTAGGCGAGAGCCGCCGAATTCTAGCCTTGCCATGTACTGGCCTCAGTACTGACGCTCCTCTTTTTTTCCTTTGCCCTTTGTCGGCACCCCTTTTGTTTTAGCAGGTTTGAGACCGACGTCGTTAGCAGGGTTACCCTTCCGGCTTAGCATGGGCAGGGTTATGGACGCCAATGGTTATTCTTCAGGGCTCTTAGCCCAATTTGCATCTTGTCCGTACTCGGACGCTGTATCATTTTCAAGGTGATTTGGATCTTTGTATTGTATATCTGTATTCTTGACTCTTGGAGTCGTGTTGTATATATATCTGTTCTGTGGGTCCCATCGAGGACTGTTGTGTAATGGTATTACTTCGTTTTCCACCCGCACGAAAGTGCCTGGTGGGCGTCCTTGAATCGTTTCTATGCGGGTTTGGCGGAAAGGGCTAAAACTTGCATAGGGCCGATCTGAGGGTGTTACAATTCTTTCCCAAGCTTGAGCAACATGTTCATTATCAGATTGTTTAAATTTCATTATTTCACTTATCATAGATATAGTCTTAGCAGGAGGATAGTATTTTCCAATGAAAGCATATTTGCATTTAGTCCAAGAATCAATACTATTTCTAGTTAGGGATAGCAACCATTCTTTAGCTTTTCCTCTCAAAGAGAAAGGAAACAATTTAAGCTTAATAATATATCCATCTATATCCCTATGTTTTTGCATCTCACAAAGTTCAACAAACTTATTAAAGTGAGCAACAACATCTTCAGTACCAACACCAAAAAATTGTTCTTTCATAATAAGATTGAGCAAAGTAGGTTTAATTTCAAAGAAAGTAGCTTCAGGAACAGGTGGAGCAATATGTGTGCACATGAAATCATTGTTGTTGGTGCTGGTGAAGTCGCACAACTTAGTATTTTCAGGAGTATTCATTTTTTTGTGTTTTTAATAAAGGAAGCAAACCAGTACAACTAATTTTTTTGTGTGTTTTGATAAAAGAAACATGCAAACAAAGCAAAAAAATAAACTAAGCAAAACAAAAAACAAAGTAAAGAGATTGGTTATGAAGGACTCCCCTTGTGAAGCTGTCCTTGACTCCGCAGCAATGGCGCCAGAAAAAAGGCTTGATGGCTCAAAATATATCGAGCTCGTTGGGAACCCCAAGGAGCACATCAACAAGTTTTCCGTCAGTTATGAAACCAAGGTTATCGAACCAGTAGGAGCAAGGAAACAACCCCAAGGTGTTGTCTCCAACTTGGAATCCTGCACAACACAACCACAGAACTTTGCCCCAACTTACAGTGAGGTTGTCAATCTCACCGGTTTTGCTGAAAACAAAGGATTAAACGTATTGTGTGGAAGATAGTAATTGCTTGCAGAAAGTAAACAGTAAACAGTAAATAGATGGTAGATTGATGGTAAAAGAATGGACCAGGATCCATAGTTCACTAGAGGTGATTCTCCTTAAGATAGATGACATGTTGGGTGAAAAATTACAACGGGGCAATTAACATACACCAAGAAAGCATACATGCATATACTAATTATCTTGAATCCTATGAGATTTGATTGGGCATTACAACATTATACATAGACCGTAATCCCACTGCATCTATGACTAATAATCCACCTCCAGGTTATCATCTGAACCCCCTCCAGTATTAAGTTGCAAGCAACCGATAATTGCATTAAGCAAAGTGTGTAAAGTAAACAATACGATTGTCCCATGGATAAAGGATTGTTGTTTTCTCCTTAGTAGCAACATCACATCTAGTACCTTAGAGATTCCTGTCACTTCTCCAGATTACTAGAGGCATGAACCCACTATCGAGCATAAATACTCCCTCTTGGAGTTGCTAGCATCTACTTGGCCAAGATAACTACTAAGAACGGGAAGCATGCAAGATCACAAATAACATAGACATGATAGAATCAATAATCAATCTGAAATAGCATCTCAATATCCATCGGATCCTCGCAAACACAACATGTAAGATTACAAATAGATGATCTTGATCATGAACGGAGCTCACAAGATCTAAACATGATAGCACAAAGGAGGAGAACCAACCATCTAGCTACTACATGGACCCGTAGTCCAGGGATGAACTACTCACGCATCACACCGGAGGTAGTCATGGTGATGAAGGATGCCTCTAGGGTGATCTCTCCCCTTCGGCAGGGTGTCGGGAAGAGCTTCAGATCCATCCCGATCTAGGGATGGAGATGGCGGCGGCTACAGACTCTTTCGTGGAATTTTGATCGGGTACTTAGGGTTTTCATACCAGGAGGCTTTTATAGGCAAAAGGGCAAGGTCGATGGAGTACCAGGGGGCCCACACCCCTGGTGGCGCACCTGCGCCGCCACCAGGTATGGCAGCCCTGGTTCGCCACTTCGTCTCCCCTCCGGACTCCGTGTTGCTTCGGGTAAAATATTGACTTTGGCTTTTGTCTGGTTCAATTCCGAGAATATTCCTTACTAGATTTACTGAAACCAAAAATAGCAGAAAACAGGCAACTAGCACTGTGGCATCTTGTTAATAGGTTAGTTCCAAAAAATATGTAAAATACTCCAAAGTGTGGACAAAACATAAAAAAGTAGATATAAAACAAGCATGAAACATCAAAAATTATAGATACGTTCATGACGTATCAAAGGTCTACAACCTATCAGCATAAGTTACACAGATATCGTAGTCAGAAAGTCAAAAATCAGTCTTTTACAAAGAGCGATCTAGTCCTCCGACCAGTGCAGCAAAAAAGCACAAACTTTCCCAATCTAGTAAGGGTCCTTTATGGTTAGCAGAGTATTGCATAATGATTCATATTATCTAATAGACATGAGGCCAGACAAATAAAGAGCTCCTACTACGAAAAGAAAGAGAGTTAGAGGAAGTACAGATCCAGATAAATTAGACCGTTCATGGAATATTGCTCAGCTATGTCCCTTTTATTCTTAAGTTTCCTTTCTTTGTAATCATATCAATGTACATGTTCAAAGTGAAATAAAGTATTGGTGCCTTCAATGTTTTTTCTGAAAAATTTTAAGTACCATCTTATTTTCAGATGATCATGACATAAGTCAAAATCTCAGAATACCTGAAAGTACTTTATGCTCATGTTTGTTTGGGTTAGATTTTTGATTCTCTAAAAATATGCTACCTTTGGGTGTAAGTCTCATTTTATGTTTATACTTTGGTTTTATCTGATTGCTTAGATGTGGGCATTTTATGAGTAGTGAATTATTGGTACTGGAAGTCGACTCTATTTCTGAGTTTAAACTGGTTTAGTAATTGAGCTCTGTTGCTCGGTAGTTTTTCTATGCTAAAATTTTGCCGAATCATGAAAGGGACGAGGCAGAAATCCAGATAAATGATAAGTACAAACAAAAAGTGCTTAAGAATTTTTTTGGGCACAATAAAAATAATCAAAAGTGCTAGAGTAAAGCATAAGTTCTTATAGACCAGCACAAATAGATAAATAGTTTAACCATTACAACACTTGCGTCCGAATAATGCATAGTTTGTTTCAATCCTATACTGCAGGTGGAGGAGACATAGGATTTGCTGACCTGCTGGTACTAGTGTCCATGTTGCCCTGATTTTTATCTATGATGATGGCATAAGACTTAGTCTTCTTGTCATCATCGGAAGCATTTTTGGCAAGGGGTTGAGCGGTACCGCAATGGACTGAAGAACGGCTTCGCATAGCTGGTCATCTCGGCCACGTGACAGGCGTATCCGGCACAAGACTCCCATATTGCTCCAATATCTTGAGCGTTGCCATCTTCGTCAACATCCAAAATACCCTTGGTGACCTGTCAGATCTCCATGCTACAATGGTAAGGGCATTTTGAGCAGTAGTCCAAGTGTATGACATCTCCTAGTCCTCAACCAGCTTAGGAAACTCTTTCGACCTATCTCGCAACTCGAAAGCAGATAGCTCGTGTAGGTCGGAGATATTAACGGCTTCGCCAACCTCTTCAAGAGTTTGATGGAAGTCATGAATCAAATCTCTGACTATGACGAATCGGTCGTTGCGGGACTCAGATGAGGATGAATCTGAAATGTTGAGAGGGGTTGAGAAAAACAACATTAGTAATACTGATAAAAATTTATTCGGAAAATATTGAAGTTGGAAAAGTATATGGCTTAGGCAGCAAAATTGACCAAGTATAGCATCATCTATCTTGGTCTTCTTAGATCACAAACTCTAGAGTTCATCCTGAAGAGGTTGAGTCATATCTTTCTTGCTGATCCAATTTTGCCTTCAGATTGGAGATTAATTTGTCTTGGCGGGCAATGGCTCGATCGTGCTCTTCGGTGACCATGTTGTTAGATTCCAAGATATTGTTGACACTTGGTCATCCCTCAATTTTTTGATCTCCTCTCATAATCCAGCATTCTCGAATTCCAAGGCCTTGAAATTCTCAGCTTCCCCCACGAGTTTGCAAGACTGAGTCAGCAAACCTAGATTTAAAAGGATAAAGTTAGTCGAATCACAATTCTACGTTGCGTAAAATTGTGAGAAGAGGTAGCCGAAAAGATTTACTTTCCGCCTCATCCTTCTCAACATTAAGTTGAGCATTTTCAAGTCGGAGAGCCTTGACATCTCTCCGCTTGTTGTAGATGTTCTTCAATAATTCCTGGTTGTAAACATTAACTTTCTGTAAGTCAGAATGGTAACTAGAGTCAGAAGTGTACTAAGACTCGGGTTGTTATTTTAACTAATTTAAATTTCAGCATGAGCCTTGGGGGTTACACTCTACTTTGTTCTTTGGCATCCTATAAAAATATAAATTTGGATTCTATCTCTATCCAACTTCATGCTTGGGGACTAGAGGATATGATATAAATATAATAAAGAGTCAAAAAATGACTTACAAAATGTTGATGTTGCAACTTGTTGAGGTTGCTGTTGATCTTAGCTGAAACCTTCTCGACCAAAATTAAGGTATAATTGGTGGAGGCAGAGCTGCACCAGCCTTTTGCTTTTTGTTGCGAAGACGAACTTGGTCCAGCAGATCTGCAAGCTTCACATCTTCAGCTTCCCGAGCCTCTTCTTTAGCTGAAATATTCCTAGTCTCTAGGCAATTCAAGGCAAGCTTCCGAAGTTCTTCTACACTTTTCCTAGTAAGGCCAAGATTGGATGCACCAGGAATCTTCAGGGGATTGTCGGCAAAATTTTCAGCTGAGGGATCATTACCCTTAATGGGTTCACCTTATCAATTCCCGAGTCACTCATGGCAACGTTGGTTTGTGAACCAAAGTTCACTAGCTCTTTAGGATGAGCCTCGGCATCCCTAGGGCGCGGGGATGGAATATCTTTCGGCGCCGACGATGATGTGGGATTGGGAGTCGAAAGAGCAGCAATAGGTGAAACCAAAGTCAACTTCTGCTGCCATAGAATATTCCCAGGCTCCCCTTTCATTTTCCTAATGGTTTAGCTCTAGATAGTAATAGATTGGAATCATTATGACCTAAAAATAATATAAACAAAAGTACGAGATCTGGCAGAAGAACTTACTTCTTTATGATTGGCAGTGTTTGCGGGCCAGTCGAAACAACTGGAGTTTTACGCTTCCAGGTAAGCACTTCCAAAACTTCTTCAGGTTCTTCCTCTTCTAGAAGAACCAGATCTTTTGGTGGATAACCATCAACAGGAGCAAGCTCTGACTCGAGGAGGTCAACGAGCTGAAAGTCGGAAATATCTCAGCATTGTGATATAATAAAAACATGTAAAAATAGATAAGACAAGGTGGACGAGTTGAAAAACTCACTAGGGTCAAGGGTCTCTCTACTGTATACATATGCATTGAGATTTCTGGGACCTTCCAGTTAATTCGCTCCTTGATCAGCCACTTGACCCGGGACTCGTATTCCTTGGAGGGGATTGAGGTCGAACTCACCTTCAGGTTGTCCTTCTTGTCAAGGGTGACCGTATGCATCAGCTGGTCCCGTGATATTGGAGAGGTTGAATCCATCGAGTTAGCCAGCAGTGGACTAAGTTGGATCCTTTCAGGCCTTTGTTCTTCAATAGAAACTCAATCCGCCTCTTGGTGCAGATCAAGTCTTCATTCAAAGTTGGCGCCTTCGCGTCCCAGGATTCTTGGTGGGCGGCAGCACCATCAACAAAAACCGGCAAGCTTTCTGGCTTGCCGAGAGCCGGCTTATCCTTATGATAAAAGAAAGTGGTTGGCTACCTCTTCACTAACTCGCTAGCTATGACCTTGGGATAGACCCAGTCTCTCCTAAGGACTAGGCTAAGAGTTCCGATATTGTATGGAACACTGGTAGTGATAGAATTTTTCCTAGTACCAAAGTAGTACCAGAAGAGAAGAAGACTCAGTTTAATTTCGAGTTATCCCTCACAAAGAGAGACATGGGCGCTAAGCTCTAGAATGAAATTTGAGGAGACATTATGGAGCTGGATGCCATAATAGGAGATTACATCGGAGAAGAATTCTGACGGCGGGAAGCTCAATCCATGATCCATATGGGTCCCAAAATGAACCCGCTCGCCGTAGCCGCTCCGCCACTTGCTGGGGCGGAGAAGTCCTTCCTCCTCCGTGGCTTGGAGTTTCTCATCATCCAGTATGCACGGGATCCAAATCCCTCGGTATTTCTTATCCTTCGCTGCTGATGACACCGCACCCCCTGATCTCGATGCGTCAGCCATCTCATTGCTGGTGGACCTTGGGTGGGCGGTTGATGTCTACGCACGCTTCTATTCTTGTAGACAGTGTTGGGCCTCCAAGTGTAGAGGTTTGTAGAACAGCAGCAAGTTTCCCTTAAGTGGATCACCCAAGGTTTATCGAACTCAGGGAGGAAGTGGTCAAAGGTATCCCTCTCAAGAAACCCTGCAATCAAGATACAAGAAGTCTCTTGTGTCCCCAACACACCCAATACATTTGTCAGGTGTATAGGTGCACTAGTTCGGCAAAGAGATAGTGAAATACAAGTAATATGGATGATTATAAGTGGTAATTGCAATCTAAAATAAGAGTGGCAGCAAGCAAACATGTAACAGAACTAATTGTAAATGGTGTTTCAATGCTTAGAAACAAGGCCAAGGGATCATACTTTCACTAGTGGACACTCTCATATAAATATCTTATCTTCATTATTCTACCCTGAACTACTCTCCGGTTGGACGATGTAGGGCTATAACAGCACACCTTAAAGTTCACACTCCCCATCTAGATAACCCCTCACTGTCACCTTGAGTGCTAGATGGCTCCAAAAAAACACCACAATCTCATAGAGACATCCAACTCAAATTATACTCATGATAAGTATTTATGTAACCTTAGCCAAAGTGCCACACGGTGTGCACACTATCAACTTCACAAACATGGGGATAAGCAGAGATTAATTAAAGCACTTGAGTAGCAGAATAGATCCTAGATTACAAAGCTCATGATACACTTGGTGCCTGCGTTAAGCATGAACATTATATCTAGATCTTGTTTATTGCGAGACGGTTACTCTTTTAAGTCTGAGAATAAAGGTTGTTCGATTTATATGAGTAATATCTTTTATGGTAATGCACCTGAGATGAATGGTTTATTCTTATTGAATCTCGATAGTAGTGATACACATGTTCACATCATAGATGCTAAACGAATAAAATTGAATGATAATTCTACATACATGTGGCACTGTCGTCTTGGTCACATTGGAGTGAAGCGTATAAAGAAACTCCATTCTAATGGACTTCTTGAATCACTTGATTTTGAATCACTTGAAAGATGCGAAGCATGTCTAATGGGAAAAATGACTAAGACTCCATTCTCTGGAATAATGGAGCGAGCTACAGACTTATTGGAAATAATACATACCGATGTGTGCGGTCCAATGAGTGTAGCATCACATGGTGGATATCGTTATGTTCTCACTTTCACGGATGACTTAAGTAGATATGGGTATATCTACATTATGAAACATAAGTCCGAAACTTTTGAGAAGTTTAAGGAATTTCAAAGTGAAGTGGAAAATCATCGTAACAAGAAGATTAAGTTTCTGCGTTCTGACCGTGGAGGTGAATATCTAAGTTATGAGTTTGGCATGCATTTAAAGAAATGTGGAATACTTTCGCAGTTGACACCGCCGGGAACACCACAACGTAATGGTGTGTCCGAATGTCGTAATCGAACTCTCTTAGATATGGTTCGGTCTATGATGTCTCTTACAGATTTACCACTATCGTTTTGGGGCTATGCATTAGAGACAACCGCATTCACTTTAAATAGGGCACCATCTAAATCCGTTGAAACGACACCGTACGAATTGTGGTTTGGTAAGAAACCTAAGTTGTCGTTCCTTAAAGTTTGGGGTTGCGAAGCGTATGTAAAGAAGTTACAACCTGATAAGCTTGAACCCAAAGCGGAGAAATGCGTCTTCATAGGATACCCTAAAGAAACAATTGGGTATACCTTCTATCATAGATCCGAAGGCAAAGTTTTCGTTGCCAAGAATGGATCCTTTCTTGAGAAGGAGTTTCTCTCGAAGGAAGTTACTGGAAGGAAAGTAGAACTCGACGAGGTTACTGAACCTTCTCTCGGAGTTGAGAGTAGTGTAACACCGGAAGATTTTTTTGTGCCGCCTGCACCAATTGGAGAGGAAGCTCATGATGGTGATCATGAAACTTCGAATGAAGTTACTGCTGAACCTCGCAGGTCAACGAGGGTTCGTACCACTCCTGATTGGTATGACTCTGCCTTGAACGTCATGTTGGTGGACAACACTGATGACCCTGCGACGTATGAAGATGCTATGGTGAGCCCAGATTCTGAGAAATGGCTAGAAGCCATGAAATCCGAAATGGGATCCATGTACGAAAACCAAGTATGGACTTTGGTGGACTTATCGGATGGCCGTAAGGCTATCGAGAACAAATGGATTTTCAAAAGAAAAATAGATGTTGATGGTAATATTACCGTCTATAAGGCTCGACTTGTCGCGAAAGGGTTCCGACAAATTCAAGGAGTTGACTACGATGAGACTTTCTCACCAGTAGAGACGCTAAAATCTGTGAGGATTTTGTTAGCAATTGCTGCATATTTCGATTATGAGATTTGGCAGATGGATGTCAAAACGACGTTCCTTAATGGTGACATTGAGGAAGAGTTGTATATGGTACAACCCAAGGGTTTTGTCGATCCTAGTGATGCTGACAAGGTATGCAAACTTCAGCGCTCCATTTATGGACTGAAGCAAGCATCCCGGAGTTGGAATCAACATTTTGATAAAGTAATCAAAAACTTTGGATTTATACAAACTTATGGAGAAGCTTGTATTTACAAGAAAGTGAGTGGGAGCTCTGTAGCATTCCTAGTACTATATGTAGATGACATATTGTTGATTGGGAATGATATAAAACTTCTTAATAGCGTCAAAACCTATTTGAATAATAATTTTTCAATGAAGGATCTTGGTGAAGCGGCATATATTCTAGGCATCAAGATTTATAGAGATAGATCAAGACGCCTAATAGCGCTTTCACAAAGTACATACTTAGACAAAGTTCTAAAGAAGTTTAGAATGGAAGAGAGCAAGAAAGGGTTCGTGCCCATGTTGTCAGGTAAGACCTTGAGTAAAACTCAAAGTCCGGCTACGGCAGAAGATAGAGAAAAGATGAATAATATTCCCTATGCCTCGGCCATAGGTTCTATCATGTATGCCATGATGTGTACAAGACCGGATATAGCACATGCTGTTAGTTTGACTAGCAGATATCAAAGTGATCCTAGAATGGAGCACTGGACAGCGGTCAAGAATATCCTAAAGTACCTGAATAGGACTAAGGATATGGTTCTTTCTTATGGAGGTGATGAACAGCTTGTTGTAAACGGTTACACTGATGCTAGTTGGAACACCGATCCAGATGACTCGAATTCACAGTCTGGATACGTATTTATTTTGAATGGTGTTGCAGTGAGCTGGAGGAGTGCCAAGCAAAGCGTTGTGGCGAAATCTTCAACTGAATCGAAATACATAGCTGCTTCGGAGGCTGCACAGGAAGCCATATGGATGAAGGAGTTCATTACTGAACTTGGCGTGGTTCCCAGTGCGTTGGACCCGATGGCCATCTACAGTGACAACACAGGTGCCATAGCTAATGCACAGGAGCCAAGGTCACATAGCAAGCTGAAGCACATCAAGCTACGTTTCCATGCTATTCAGGAGTATGTCTGAGATGGTGACATAAAGATTTGCAAAGTACACACTGATCTGAATGTGGCAGATCCGTTGACTAAACCTCTCCCTAGAGCAAAGTATGACCAACACCAGAACGCCATGGGTGTTAGGTATATTACCATGTAATCTAGATTATTGACTCTAGTGCAAGTGGGAGACTGTTGGAGATATGCCCAAGAGGCAATAATAAAAGTGGTTATTATTATATCTTTGTGTTTATGATGAATGTTTACATCCCATGCTATAATTGTATTATAAGGAAACACTAATACATGTGTGTTTTGTAAACATAAAAGAGTCCCTAGTAAGCCTCTTGTTGAACTAGCTTGTTGATTAGTAGATGATCATGGTTTCCTGATCATGGACATTGGATGTCATTAATAACAAGGTTATATCATTAGGAGAATGATATGATGGACACACACCCATAGTAAGCGTAGCATAAGATCAAGTCATTAAGTTCGTATTGCTGTAAGCTTTCAAATGCATAGTAACCTAATCCTTCGACCATGAGGTCATGTTAATCACCACCGGATGGGTACTTTGATGACATCAAACACCGCTTCGTAACTGGGTGGTTATAAAGGTGTCATTGGGTATTCTGAAAGTATGTGTTGAAGCGCATGGACCAAGATTGGGATTTGTCCATCCATATGACGGATAGATATGCTCTGGGCCCTCTCGGTGGAATGTCATCTAGTTAGCTTGCAAGCATGTGACTAGGTCACAAGGGATGACATAACATGGAACGAGTAAAGAGTACTTATCAGTAACGAGGTAGAACTAGGTATGGAGATACCAACGATCAAACCTCGGATAAGTAGAATATCGCATGACAAAGGGAATTGGTTTCGTATGTTAATGGTTCTATCGATCACGAAGTCATCATTGAGTATGTGGGAGCCGTTATGGATCTCCAGATCCTGCTGATGGTTATTGATCGAAGAGGTGTCTTCATCATGTCTGCATATTCACGAACCGTAGGGTGACACACTTAAGGTTCGAAGTTGTTTTAAGTAGATATGGAATATGCGTTGGAGACCGAATGTTGTTCGGAGTCTCGGATTGGATCCAGGACATCACGAGGAGATCCGGAATTGTCCGGAGAATGAGATTCATATATTGGGGATCATTTTCTAAGTTAGGAAATGTTCCGGAGTATTTGTATGGGGATTCTAGAAGGTTTCGGAATGTTCCGGAAGGTTCTAGGAGATTTCTTGGAGTTTGCTTGAAATCCAAGAAAGGATCAAGGAGTCCTTGTGGGCCAAGACAAGGAGTCGTGGGGGAGGAGGATTCCTCCCTCCTCCCAATCCGCCGGCCAAGGAAGGGAGGAGAGTCCTACTAGGACTCCCCCTCCCATGGCGCCTCCCTCCTTTAAATAGAAGGGTGGGGGCGCCAACCCCTTGCCTCCTCCACTCCAAACCCTAGCCGCCGCCTCTCTCCTCCTCCTTCCCTCTGCTCAGGCTTAGGCGAAGCCCTGCAGAATTCTCTACTCCACCACCACCACCACACCGTCGTGCTGTTGGGATTCTGTGGAGAAGATCTACTACCTCCGCTTCTCGCTGGAACAAGGAGAGGAAGGTCTGCTTCGACTCCGCATGTGTGACCGACTGCGGAAGCGCTGCCGGAACACGGCGCCGGAACGATCGTCCACACGATCTTGAGATCGTCAAGTGATCGACTACATCAACCACGAGATCCAATCTCGTAACGCTTTCGGATCTACGAGGGTTAGTACAGATCTATCTCGTTGCACATGTCTAATAGATTAGATCTTGGATTTTATCTAGATTAGATCTGGGTTTTGTTCGTTCTTGCGGTAGAAATTTTTTGTTTTCCATGCTACGAACCCATCAGTGGTATCAGAGCCGTATCTATGCGTAGATCTGTTGCACGAGTAGAACACAATGGTTTTGTGGGCGTTGGTGCTCGTGCCGTCTTTTGCTTTGTGTACTTTGCATCTTGCGGTATGGTGGGATGAAGCGGCTCGGGCTAACCTTACATGTCATCGCACATGAGACTTGCTCCACGCTTGACGTGTAACTTGCTTTGCACAAGTGGCTTTGCAGGTGTCTGTCTCTCCCACCATAGTATAGATCCAATTTACACTTTGCACTTGATATCACTTGTATCAACGTTGTGGTTCAGTTTCGTAGGTAAGATCTGTTCTTATTCGAAAGCCCCAAACCACGTAAAACATGCAAAGAAAATTAGAGGCATCTAACTTGTTTTTGCAGGGGTTTTGTGATGTGATATGGCCATCATGTGATTGTGATTATATTTGATGTATGCAATGATCCTTGTTGTAATATGGCAACCGGCAGGAGCCTAATGGTTGTCTTTAATTCTGTTAAGACCTGCGTGTCTATTCATCTTGTAATAGGTTTATTCCAAGTAGTTGTAATAGTTGCTAGTGATGATGGACAACCATGAAGCGGCGCCACAGACCTTGACGCAATGCTGGTGATGATGGAGATCATGTCCGTGCTTTGGAGATGGAGATCAAAGGCACAAGAAGAAAGGGCCATATCATATCACACTAATTATGAATTGCCTGTGATGTTAATCCTTTATGCATCTTGTATTGCTTAGATCGCGACGGTAGCATTATAAGATGATCCCTCTCACTAAATTTCAAGTAATAGAGTATTCGTCCTTAGTTGGCACCGTTGCTAAGACTCGTCGTCTCGAAGCATCTCGTGATGATCGGATGTGATAGATTTTACGTGTGCATACAACGGGTGTAAGCCAGATTTGCACATGCGGAAACTAAGGTTAATCTTGATGAGCCTAGCATGTACAGACATGGTCTCAGAACACGGAATACCGAAAGGTAGAACATGAATCATATAAGTGATATGATGAACATGAAGATTGTTCGCCGATGAAACTACATCTTCTCTCGTGAAGATCGGACTTGGTGTAGTGGACTTGGTTCGTGTAATCACTAAGACAATGTGAGGGATGTTGTTTTGAGTGGGAGTTCACCTAGTTAATTTAAGAATTAAAATTCAACTCAATTTATCATAAACTTAGTCTAAACTACTTGCAAATTTGTTGTAGATTATGGCGAATCTCTCCATCAATTTCAATGCATTCCTAGAGAAAGAAAAGCTTAAGAACAATGGAAGCAACTTCATGGACTAGCTCCGTGGTCTGAAGATGGTCCTCAGGGCTGGTCAGATGACCTATGTGCTCGAAGCACCGCTAGGTGACCCACCTGCAGAAGATGCCACCGATGACGTAAAGAATGTTTACGCCACTCAGAAAAATCATTACTCCATAGTTCAGTGTGCCATCCTGTATGGTTTAGAAACGGAGCTCCAGAAGCGTTTTGAGCACCACGGCCCATTCGAGATCATTAAGGAGCTCAAGCTCATTTTTGAGACTCACGCGGCCATGGAGAGCTATGAGGCCTCCGAAAAGTTCTTTACCTGTAAGATGGAAGAGGGAAGCTCCGTTAGCGAGCACGTGCTCACCATGTCTGGGCACGCAAACAAGCTCCAAGAGTTGGGGATAACGATTCCTAATGAGTTAGGGATTCACCGTGTCCTCCAATCACTGCCACCGAGTTATAAGAACTTTGTGATGAACTACAATATGCACTGCATGAACAAGACGTTGCCTGAACTATCGTCCATGCCGAAAACTGCTGAAGTGGAGATCAAGAAGGAGCACCAATTGTTGATGGTCAATAAGACCACCAATTTCAAGAAACAGGGAAAGCCTAAGAAAAAGGGCAACTTCAAGAAGGACGGCAAGAAAGCTGCCGCACCTGCTAAGAAACCCAAGGCTGGTCCTAAGCCTGAAACTAAATGCTTCTACTGCAAGGGTGCTGGTCACTGGAAGCGTAACTACCCCAAGTAACTGGCGGATCTGAAGAACGGCAACATCAAGAAGAAAGGTATATTCGATATACATGTTATTGATGTGTATCTTACTAGTAATCGTAGTAGTGCCTGGGTATTTGATACTGGTTCGGTTGCTCATATTTGTAACTCGAAACAGGAGCTGCAGAATAAACAAAGACTGGCGAGAGACAAGGTGACGATGCGCGTTGGAAATGGCTCCAAGGTTGATGTGATCGCCGTCGGCATGCTCCCTCTACATCTACCTTCGGGATTAGTTTTAAATTTAAATAATTGCTATTTGGTGCCTGCGTTAAGCATGAACATTATATCTGGATCTTGTTTATTGCGAGACGATTACTCTTTTAAGTCTGAGAATAAAGGTTGTTCGATTTATATGAGTAATATCTTTTATGGTAATGCACCTGAGATGAATGGTTTATTCTTATTGAATCTCGATAGTAGTGATACACATGTTCACAACATAGATGCTAAACGAATAAAATTGAATGATAATTCTACATACATGTGGCACTGTCGTCTTGGTCACATTGGAGTGAAGCGTATGAAGAAACTCCATTCTGATGGACTTCTTGAATCACTTGAAAGATGCGAAGCATGTCTAATGGGAAAAATGACTAAGACTCCATTCTCTGGAATAATGGAGCGAGCTACAAACTTATTGGAAATAATACATACCGTGCGGTCCAATGAGTGTAGCATCGCGTGGTGGATATCGTTATGTTCTCACTTTCACGGATGACTTAAGTAGATATGGGTATATATACTTTATGAAACATAAGTCCGAAACTTTCGAGAAGTTTAAGGAATTTCAAAGTGAAGTGGAAAATCATCGTAACAAGAAGATTAAGTTTCTGCGTTCTGACCGCGGAGGTGAATATCTAAGTTATGAGTTTGGCATGCATTTAAAGAAATGTGGAATACTTTCGCAGTTGACACCGCCGGGAACACCACAATGTAATGGTGTGTCCGAACGTCGTAAACGAACTCTCTTAGATATGGTTCGGTCTATGATGTCTCTTACAGATTTACCACTATCGTTTTGGGGCTATGCATTAGAGACAGCTGCATTCACTTTAAATAGGGCACCATCTAAATCCGTTGAAACGACACCGTACGAATTGTGGTTTGGTAAGAAACCTAAGTTTTCGTTCCTTAAAGTTTGGGGTTGCGAAGCGTATGTAAAGAAGTTACAACCTGATAAGCTTGAACCCAAAGCGGAGAAATGCGTCTTCATAGGATACCCTAAAGAAACAATTGGGTATACCTTCTATCATAGATCCGAAGGCAAAGTTTTCGTTGCCAAGAATGGATCCTTTCTTGAGAAGGAGTTTCTCTCGAAGGAAGTGACTGGAAGGAAAGTAGAACTCGACGAGGTTATTGAACCTTCTCTCGGAGTTGAGAGTAGCGCAGCACCGGAAGATGTTTTTGTGCCGCCTGCACCAATTGGAGAGGAAGCTCATGATGGTGATCATGAAACTTCGAACGAAGTTACTGCTGAACCTCGCAGGTCAACGAGGGTTCGTACCACTCCTGATTGGTATGACTCTGCCTTGAACGTCATGTTGGTGGACAACACTGATGACCCTGCGACGTATGAAGATGCTATGGTGAGCCCAGATTTCGACAAATGGCTAGAAGCCATGAAATCCGAAATGGGATCCATGTACGAAAACCAAGTATGGACTTTGGTGGACTTACCAGATGGCCGTAAGGCTGTCGAGAACAAATGGATTTTCAAAAGAAAAACAGATGCTGATGGTAATATTACCATCTATAAGGCTCGACTTGTCGCGAAAGGGTTCCGACAAATTCAAGGAGTTGACTACGATGAGACTTTCTCACCAGTAGCGAAGCTAAAGTCTGTGAGGATTTTGTTAGCAATTGTTGCATATTTCGATTATGAGATTTGGCAGATGGATTTCAAAACGACGTTCCTTAATGGTGACATTGAGGAAGAGTTGTATATGGTACAACCCAAGGGTTTTGTCGATGCTAGTGATGCTGACAAGGTATGCAAACTTCAGCGCTCCATTTATGGACTTAAGCAAGCATCCCGGAGTTGGAATCAACGTTTTGATAAAGTAATCAAAAACTTTGGATTTATACAAACTTATGGAGAAGCTTGTATTTACAAGAAAGTGAGTGGGAGCTCTGTAGCATTCCTAGTACTATATGTAGATGACATATTGTTGATTGGGAATGATATAGAACTTCTTAATAGCGTCAAAACCTATTTGAATAATAGTTTTTCAATGAAGGATCTTGGCGAAGCAGCATATATTCTAGGCATCAAGATTTATAGAGATAGATCAAGACGCCTAATAGCGCTTTCACAAAGTACATACTTAGACAAAGTTCTAAAGAAGTTTAGAATGGAAGAGAGCAAGAAAGGGTTCGTGCCCATGTTGTCAGGTAAGACCTTGAGTAAAACTCAAAGTCCGGCTACGACAGAAGATAGAGAAAAGATGAATAATATTCCCTATGCCTCGGCCATAGGTTCTATCATGTATGCCATGCTGTGTACAAGACCGGATATAGCACATGCTGTTAGTTTGACTAGCAGATATCAAAGTGATCCTAGAATGGAGCACTGGACAGTGGTCAAGAATATCCTAAAGTACCTGAATAGGACTAAGGATATGGTTCTTTCTTATGGAGGTGATGAATAGCTTGTTGTAAATGGTTACACTGATGCTAGTTGGAACACCGATCCAGATGACTCGAAGTCACAGTCTGGATACGTATTTATTTTGAATGGTGTTGCAGTGAGCTGGAGGAGTGCCAAGCAAAGCGTTGTGGCGAAATCTTCAACTGAATCGGAATACATAGCTGCTTCGGAGGCTGCATAAGAAGCCATATGGATGAAGGAGTTCATTACTGAACTTGGCGTGGTTCCCAGTGCATTGGACCCGATGGCCATCTACTGTGACAACACAGGTGCCATAGCTAATGCACAGGAGCCAAGGTCACATAGCAAGATGAAGCACATCAAGCTACCTTTCCATGCTATTCGCGAGTATGTCCGAGATGGTGACATAAAGATTTGCAAAGTACACACTGATCTGAATGTGGCAGATCCGTTGACTAAACCTCTCCCTAGGGAAAAGCATGACCAACACCAGAACGCCATGGGTGTTAGGTATATTACCATGTAATCTAGATTATTGACTCTAGTGCAAGTGGGAGACTGTTGGAGATATGCCCAAGAGGCAATAATAAAAGTGGTTATTATTATATCTTTGTGTTTATGATGAATGTTTACATCCCATGCTATAATTGTATTATAAGGAAACACTAATACATGTGTGTTTTGTAAACATAAAAGAGTCCCTAGTTAGCCTCTTGTTGAACTAGCTTGTTGATTAGTAGATGATCATGGTTTCCTGATCATGGACATTGGATGTCATTAATAACAAGGTTATATCATTAGGAGAATGATATGATGGACACACACCCATAGTAAGCGTAGCATAAGATCAAGTCATTAAGTTCGTATTGCTGTAAGCTTTCAAATGCATAGTAACCTAATCCTTCGACCATGAGGTCATGTTAATCACCACCGGATGGGTACTTTGATGACATCAAACACCGCTTCGTAACTGGGTGGTTATAAAGGTGTCATTGGGTATTCTGAAAGTATGTGTTGAAGCGCATGGACCAAGATTGGGATTTGTCCATCCATATGACGGATAGATATGCTCTGGGCCCTCTCGGTGGAATGTCATCTAGTTAGCTTGCAAGCATGTGACTAGGTCACAAGGGATGACATAACATGGAACGAGTAAAGAGTACTTATCAGTAACGAGGTAGAACTAGTATGGAGATACCGACGATCAAACCTCGGATAAGTAGAATATCGCGTGACAAAGGGAATTGGTTTCGTATGTTAATGGTTCTATCGATCACGAAGTCATCATTGAGTATGTGGGAGCCGTTATGGATCTCCAGATCCCGCTGATGGTTATTGATCGGAGAGGTGTCTTCATCATGTCTGCATATTCACGAACCGTAGGGTGACACACTTAAGGCTCGAAGTTGTTTTAAGTAGATATGGAATATGCGTTGGAGACCGAATGTTGTTCGGAGTCTCGGATTGGATCCGGGACATGACGAGGAGATCCGGAATTGTCCGAAGAATGAGATTCATATATTGGGGATCATTTTCTAAGTTAGGAAATGTTCCGGAGTATTTGTATGGGGATTCTAGAAGGTTTCGGAATGTTCCGGAAGGTTGTAGGAGATTTCTTGGAGTTTGCTTGAAAACCAAGAAAGGATCAAGGAGTCCTTGTGGGGCAAGACAAGGAGTCGTGGGGGAGGAGGATTCCTCCCCCCTCCCAATCCGCCGGCCAAGGAAGGGAGGGGAGTCCTACTAGGACTCCCCCTCCCATGGCGCCTCCCTCCTTTAAATAGAAGGGTGGGGGCGCCAACCCCTTGCCCCCTCCACTCCAAACCCTAGCCGCCGCCTCTCTCCTCCTCCTTCCCTCTGCTCAGGCTTAGGCGAAGCCCTGCAGAATTCTCTACTCCACCACCACCACCACACCGTCGTGCTGCTGGGATTCCGTGGAGAAGATCTACTACCTTCGCTGCTCGCTGGAACGGGGAGCGGAAGGTCTGCTTCGACTCCGCACGTGTGACCGACTGCGGAAGCGCTGCCGGAACGCGGCGCCGGAAGGATCGTCCACACGATCTTGAGATCGGCAAGTGATCGACTACATCAACCACGAGATCCAATCTCGTAACGCTTTCGGATCTACGAGGGTTAGTAGAGATCTATCTCATTGCACATGTCTAATAGATTAGATCTTGGCTTTTATCTAGATTAGATCTATGTTTTGTTCGTTCTTGCGGTAGAAATTTTTTGTTTTCCATGCTACGAACCCATCAGTGGAGTCAATGGAGATGGCTCCGAGGGCACTTCCCTGTCCCGGCAGGGTGCCGTAATAGATACTTCTGTCCCCCGAATCTCCTCTTCGGTGGCGGCGGCACTGCGGAACTTTTCGTGGAAATCTGATCTGGTATCTAGGGTTTTCGTCCTGGGAGGCTTTTATAGGCGAAAGGGCAATGTCAGAGGGTGGACGAGGGGCCCACACCACCTGGTGACGCGGCCATGGGGGACCCGCGCCACCCTATGGTGTGGCCAGCCCCTGGCCCTCCTCCGTCTCTGCTTTGGACTCCGTCTCGTGTCGGGAAAATAAGAACTTCAGCTTTTGTTTCGTCCAATTCCGAGAATGTTTCTTTTCTGGCTTTTCTGAAACCAAAAACAGCAGAAAACAAGCAACTAGCACTGTGGCATCTTGTTAATAGGTTAGTTCCAGAAAATGTATAAAAATGCCTCAAAGTATAGACAAAACATAAGATAGATGATACAAAACAAGCATGGAACATAAAAAATTATAAATACATTTACGATGTATCAGCGGTGCTGGTGGATTTGGAGAAGGAGAGAGAGGAAGATGATGAGCACATGGGGTTTTCTCAGGGAGAAGGAAGAATAGGTGCGGAAGAAGAAGAAAATGAGGAGGCTTACCCCTCATAAACAACCATCTGCACCAAGATTAGCGTTTAAACACAGATTTAACGCCTCGTGTTGCGGAACGGGAGCGAAACTTCCTCGCAAAGGCTCCGCCGCCTTGATCTCTACGCTCGCATTGAAACGACGCCTCGGTTCCGCGCAATGGGAACCCACCAACGATGACACTGACAGAATATTTGTTAGTGACAAGACAAGACCTAAAAAGTTGACATGTTACTTCACCAACCCAATTCCGGCTCAGTTTAAAATCGAGCAGGGAATCCATGATGAGATATCAACAAATCCTACTCACTTGTGACTCAGATCCTACTTTTTGTTTTGAAGTTTCAGGAACCCTTCAAGATTCTACATCCAAAGAAGAATCAAGCTAGACGGTGAAATCCGACTTTGGATCTTGGAGGCTTCCGGGGGCTACTGTTGGGGATATACTTTCTGGGTATACCCACTATGACTTGCTGACCAGGGTGGCCCACTTTGGGTTAGAGATATACTTCACGGGAGGCCCAGTCAGAGAGAGAAGATGGAAGCCCATCCGGTTACGGGAAGGCCTAGAAGACTTACCGACTTAGGCCTGTAGGAATACTTGTAGTCCAATATGTACTTTATAACTGACTCTATATCGTAGCCGGACAGGTCTCTCCTATAAATTAAACTCTAGGACCGGATGACTATATAAGCCATCCTAGGGATCGTACTTTTCGGCACAACGCACTACAACCTCAACTCGCACAGGTGAAACCTCTCTTGTAATCTGTACTTCTAGCTCTGCCAATATACTAGATTGCTAGCAGGAGTGGGATCCATCCACCGCAGTCGGATCTAAACCTGGGTAAACTTGTGTGCTCACCGTCCTGGAGAACCGTACGTCTCACACCCCACCTTTTTCTACGCCTCGAGAACCCCCGCATGGCATACTTGCCTTTAATCCGACGACACAAGGGAGGCGAGATTTACCTAGGTTCAGGTCCTTATAGAGAAAGCCCTACTCTTGCTTGTCCGATCTCTATCGATGGAGAGTACAAAGTTGTCGGGTTTCCAGATGTGATCTAGCTTACAACGGATTCCTATGAGCAGATTCACGGTATGGTACCCTCCTCGTTGGCTCCTCCTAACCTTTATATGAGAGATCAACTTTCAAAGTCCAATCTAGGACAGTTACGGATTAAAATCAAACTCTATGATTATGTCGGCTCTCTCTCTCTCTCCGGAATCTTGCCACCACCTCTTTGTCATCTGTACCCATCCATCACCTACTCCGTTCGGGAATAGGGGTGAAGCTTACGATCAACAATGACTGCTCTCCCCGCTATCTACTTCCTCCCGCCCCAGTAACTTAAATAAGCCCTGCATCCCAGGCCACTTTCATCCCCGCCACTCTCAGTTTTTTAGACTAATAGGGATTTCTCTCTAGTTCCATTAACCAGAATGAAACTTACAGAGTCTGAACAGAAAAGTAAAAGGACAGTAAGGACCAACTAACTACGAGAGAACCACTCGGCCTATCTAACTGTCAAACCAGACAGAAACCTAGCCGATCGCAAAAGCTCAAAATCAGCCACCACTACGAGCTACTAAAGATAAGCAACAGACCAAGATAGGAAACTGAGATTACATATGCATTTTCCATCCATATGACTCATAACTCATACCACCACATGGACAGAGTCACTTTGCTCCGAATTCTCCTAGAGGAACTCCAGCGATGCTCTCCCCTAGAGCTCGATGGGGACATGGTCTTCCAAGTAGAATCCACCCAAATTCAACACACTTCAAGGCATTGGGAGGGAAATGGACTTTTCAGTTTTTGCGTCATCTTGGCCATAAATTGCTCGATCTCTCCCTCCAAACCTTTGAAAGGGAGCCTCCAGTCTCTTAGATATAGTAGAACCAGGCGCCACACCTACTTCATGTTAATCCAAGTAGTTTTGTTAAAGACTAGATTATTTCTATTATTCCATAGAGCCCAGAGGGTTGCAGCAGTAACAACATTAAAATGCAAAAACCTTTTATTAGCAAGCCATTTTGAAGCAATAGATTCAAAGTTATTGTCAAGGATATTGAAAACTTCTGCCACATTCTCCTAGAGATGTCTAGCTATAATGCAGTCAAAGAGGAGAAGTTTAACAGTTTCTATTTCCTTGCAGAGCTCCCATTATAAAGGTTTAGGCATACCTCTAGCTCTCAGATTATCCCTAGTCATTATCTTATTTTGTGAAAATAACCAGAGAAAAACCTGAATCCTAGGTGGGATTTTCATATCCCAAACAACAGGTAAGTAAATAGGTGTTATTACTCTAAAGTTCAACAAAGTATACATAGATTTAGAAGAGTAAACACCATTAGTTTCATATTGCCAGATAAGCTGATCTTCAGAATCTAAGAAAACAACAGTTTTAGCAATGGTTTGCAACTCAAACCACTGGACCATCATTTCCTCAAAGAAAGTTCTTCTAAAATCACATTTTAGTTGGATCCCATCCCAAAGTTCAACAATGGTTTGGGTCTGTTGATTGGAGACCACATACAAATCACAGAATTGGGAAGCTAAAGGTGAATTTCCAAGCCAGATATCCTCCTAGAACCTAATATATCTACCATTACCCACATTCCATTTATAACCAACCTTAATGGCTCTAGTTGCCCACATCACCCCTTTCCAAAAATTGGAAGGTTGTGACTCTTGGCAACACAAGATGTTGGGGTTCTTAGTGTTGTATTTAACATCTATAACTTTCCTCCACAAAGCCCCTTCCCTCTGAATGTATCTCTTAACCCATGACCCTATCAAACATAGGTTCAGTTCCTGCTGGTTGGGAATCCCCATACCTCTAGATTATTTTCTCATACAAACAGAGGGCCAGTTGGCTAAATGAATCTTATGATTCCCCCTTCATCATTCTAGAAGAAATTTGCTAGTTGAGAATCTATAAAACTCAAAGCCCATTTTGGAAACTTAAAGAAGGAGAGGAGATAAACAAGAATACTAGCTAGGCAGGCCTAGATAAGAACTCCTTTTGCTGCAGAGGACAACAGTTTCCCTCTCCAACTGGTAATTCTTATAATAATACTCTCTATTAGAGGTTACAGATCATCTCTTCTTAATTTTCTATAATGAAGAGGGATCCCAAGATACTTAACAGGAAAATCCCCAGCCACACATTGAAAGATGTCAATGAAAGGTTGCAATTCTTCTAAAGACATATTAATGGGGGTTAGTTCACTTTTGTGATAATTAATCCTCATGCGTGAGATCTGTTCAAAACAAGTTAGGATCCATTTAAAATTAATAGCTACTCTCTCATCATGTTCCAGGAAGAGCAAAGTGTCATCTGCATATTGCAAGCAAGCTACTCCCCCAGGAACAAAATTGGGACACATACCCCTAATCAGGTCGTGCCTGGCCCCTTTTACCAGCATCTTAGAGAAAACATCTACACATAGGTTGAACAACAAAGGAGCAATGGGATCTCCTTGCCTCAATCCTTTACCTGTCAAAAAGAAGTTACTCTCGGTATCATTAATCTTGATACCAACCGAACCTCCTTGTGTGACTTTCCTAATTAGTCTAATAAACATAGGACAAAAACCTCTAGCTTCTAGCAGCTCATATAAGAATTCTAAGTTAACCCTATCATAGGCTTTTTCATAGTCAATCTTAAAGACTATCCCTTGTTCTTTTCTCCTATGTACTTCATGGATAATCTCATGAGTGGTGACCACACTTTCAAGGATGAATCTGCCCCTAATAAAAGTAGACTGCTGATGATCTATAAGTCTATCAATAACTCTAGCTAATCTATTAGTTATAACTTTAGTAAAGATCTTAAAAGAACAATTTATCAAGCTAATGGGTCTAAAATTTTTCATAGTCCTAGCATCCTCCTCTTTAGGGATTAGACTGACCATTGCAAAGTTGATCCTAAAAAGGTCCAAGTCATCTCTATGCTAGGCATTGAACATGTTCAGCAGATCATTGGAAACAATGCTCCAAAACTGTTGGTAAAACATAAAGGAGAGATCATCAGGACCAGGTGCTCCATCAGAATAAGATGAAAAAACAGCCTCTTTGATCTCCTCCAGGGTGAAGGGGCCCCCTAGGATCTGATTCTCCCCACTACCTACTTGCTCTTCATTAGAAAAGAAGTCCCGTCTAATTCTAATATTAGGCCTATCCTCCCAACTAAAAAGGTTTTTGTAGTAATCTGTAGCCACTTTCAACATATCTTTAATATCAGTTATAGGGCCATCAGGACCATCTAAGAGATGAATAAGCTTCTTCCTTCTTCTTTGATTAGCTACTGCATAGAAGTAAGCCGTATTCCTATCCCCCTCTAGAATGTGCCTATCTCTAGCCCTTTGTCTAGCTTTAGTTTCTTCCATAATACAGTAGCTATTCATCTCTAGAAGGATGAAGTTAAAGCTATTCTTCTCTTCATCAGACAGAGTATAATTCTATGATTTAATATCCAGATGATTATATTCCTCCATCAGAGTTTTCCTATTTTCCAAATAGCAGCCTCTAGATTAAGGTTCCACCCCTTAGCTAACTTTCTGAACAACCTAACTTTAGCTTGCCAAATATCCACCATATTGGCACTATTCACCTGCAAGGACCAATCTTTAATGACAATGTCTTTAAAGTCAGGCCTAGCAAGCCACCATTTCTCAAACTTAAAACTACTTTTCTTTGGGAAGTGTCCCTCACCAGAATCCCAAATAATGGGTATGTGGTCACTCCCTACTCTAGCTAGCGCTCTGGCATGAGCCAAAGGAAAATGTGCTTCAAAGTCAGTAGTATAGAAAATTCTATCAATTCTACTCATGATTGGCTCTTCCTGGTTATTACCCCAAGTAAAAGATCTATTAGCCATGCCAATCTCCATCAAATCCAACATCTCAATCCAGGCATTGAATTTATTAGCCCACCTAAGATCAATGTTATGATTACTTTTGTCAACAATAGACCTAACTAGGTTGAAGTCTCCACCAATAATGGCAGGGCCTTGCCAATTGAGAAAAAGCTCAGGAAGTTCAGAGATGAACTTCTGTTTCCTATCTTCATAGGCAGATCCACACACAGTAGTGACCCTGCAAATAAACTCATCTAGTCTATTCTTAACTACCACACTTACAGAAAAACTCCTAATTTCCGAGGACAACACCTCGAAAGATCTAAGTTGACACCTACTAAAATTCCACCATCAGTGCCAACAGATGGAAGAAAGTTCCAGGCAAAGTTCCTATTACCTAAAATAGTTTTTAGGAAAGAATTGCTAAAAGAATCTTTCTTAGTTTCCTGAAAACCAATATAGTCTAGATTAAGAGGAACTAAATTATCATCTATGTACTTTTTCCTACCACAGCAGATAGACTTCTGCTATTCCAGAAGCCTACTAACGTTTAGACATTTTCCTGGGGTGCTTGCCCCGAGACTTCCTAACTATCTTAGTCCAAATGTCAGCTACACTATATATTTCCTCCTGGTCTAAACCACTGTCTATTCTATCATGATCTAGATATTCCACCACATTAGAATGAGGATCTACATCATTGATTTCCAGACCAATTACAGAAGTCATATCATCTAATTCATGAACATCAAGAACAATGAAAGGGTTTTGGGACGCCCCTCTCTGTTCAGTGCTGAAAGGTGCGCTGAATTTTTTTCAGAACAGGAGGACCGGAGGGAACAGCGGTGAGAAGAGCCTGTGAGGACCGAGGGGAGACACGGTGCCCTGCTGCCACTGCCTTGCTGCCAAATGTAGCCGGAGGAGGCGAAAAGAGGAGGCAGGAAGTCAAACCAGAAGAAGAGAAGGGCGAGGCCGAGGCTGCTGTTCATGTTGCTTGCAGCAGCATTAGCAACACTCTAACAGGTTTGACATACACCTGACCTCTGACGCATTACAGGGAATGTTGATGCCTGTGTAATTCCCCACAACTCAAACACATGGACATCAGAAATCTCCAGAAATGGAAGGTCCCTTTTTAAACCATTTTCAATTGTCCACATGAGGCACAAACTGAAGATTACAAATGAGGTACGTACAACCGTACAACTGGCACTTGCAAACATGGCACCCAGTGAATTTTGTTCTGTATGCACTCATTCTGTAGTTCCAAGTTATTAGTCCACTGGCACCGGCTGCATAGCCTCAGCTTCCTTCCTCAAACCCTCGAACAGCGCCGACGATAAGTACCGCTCCCCCGCGCTCGGATGAATAGTCTGAAACCAAAATGCACTGGTCAGTCAGCCTTCTAAAACTTCTCCATGTTAACATTTTTTTGACACATTACACAAAGATGTATGTATATGACATACCACGATGAGCTTCCCTTTGTTTTCTGGCCTCTTGGCAAGTTCGATCGCTGCCACCGTGTTTGCTCCTGATGATATCCCCACCTGCCAAATTTGTAGCCAGTTCAGCAAACAATTCGATGTAATCATACTCGTTTCCGCACATGCCAACAATCTAATTAGGTGCCAGATCGTCTCCTTTTATTGTCCTTTCCAAGAGAGCATCACTGATATTAATATATTGACTGAAGGTAGCACGAGGCAAGTATGTTTTTCTGACTTACCAGAAGACCTTCTTTCACTGCCAACTGTTGCGCCATCTTAACAGCATCCTCACCTTTCACCTGTTACATGCATAGATTCAGCAACATTTGCAGAATTATTCAACACAACATTAGTTTCAAATCGGTTCCTTACCTCAAGAACCTTATCCATTATATCCATGTCCAAAATATCTGGTTTGAATCCCACTCCATTTCCAGTGATAAGGTGAGGCCCTGCAATGGAGGTTCATGTAACAATATGAGCAGAATCTAAAAGGATAGTATCTACTCCCTCCGTTCCGAAATATAAGATGTTTTAGCTTTGTAAAATGAGTATATCTGACCTATTTTAGTGTGTAGGTTCACCCCAAAGTTAGACGAACCTACACACTAAAAGGGGTCTATATACACTCATTTCACAAAGCTAAAACATCTTATATTTTAAAACGGAGGGAGTAGTATGAAAAAAAAATAGGAAGAGTACTTCGTCTACAGGAATTGATAGCTTACCTGGCTTGCCACCATTCAGGACATTTGCTTCGGCAGGTTCAACTCCATAGATCTACATACAAACATACACACACACGCCATGAATTTCACGACATTCTTAGATGAAAGTTATGTCAAACTTTCTGCACAAACCAACTATTCTAAAAGACCGATCTAATGGAAAGTGGTAGCCAATCCACTTATATACTTCAACAAGTTATAGCTAGGCACGTGAGGAATACCTTTGCATTGGGGTTCTTCTCTTTGAGGTACTTGCCGACACCAGTTACGGTACCGCCACTCCCGATCCCCATGACGAAGATGTCAACCTGCCCAAGTGTGTCCTCCCATATTTCTGGACCGGTCGTCTCGTAGTGTACCTGCCAATGTCGATCAACATCATAAGAAACGACATCCAAGGTAAAGTCCTAAACATTCTAGAAGATGAATAGTCACCGCGGAGTAGTTTTGTGGATCACAATGGAAGCTTTCTAGAAATAAACTTGACAAACATACATTTTGAAAATTAGAGAAACGAATAGTCCAATATTCTGCACCCATGTGCCAGAATCAAGAAAAGTTACACTAACCTTGACATTGGCAGGATTCTCAAACTGTTGGAGCATAAAGGCGCTAGGATGGTCCTTGTAGAGCTGGGTTGCCTTCCTCACCGTCCCTCCCATCCCTTTCGCCGGGTCGGTGAGCACGAGCTGCGCGCCGAACGCCTTCATGACCACCCTCCTCTCGAGGCTGGTGTAGGATGGCATCGTGAGCACGAGCTCGTACCCTTTGAGCGTGGCCATGAAGGCCAGGCCGATGCCCATGTTCCCGGATGTGGGCTCGATCAGCGTCGTCTGTTTCAGAAGTGACTTACAGTTAGTTGCAGATTCCACATGGAGATTAACAGCTGCCTGGTTTGTTTTTCGACAAAACTATGAATTTTCTGTCAAACAGGCACATCGAAGAAGGACTGTTTTGCAGTTTTAGTGTTATTTCCATGTGAAGCTCAATGCGTCTATTATTTTTTCAGAAATCATGGGATGACTGACCTTGCCGGGGATTATCAGCCCCTTCTTCTCTGCGTCTTCGATCATGGAAATCGCAGGCCTGGATCGATCATAAGGCACACATATTAATCACACTAGAGAACACAGGAGTACGTAGTATGTTCTTTTTACCAAATAGTACTGATCATAATAGAAAGGTGGTGATTTTCTTACTTCCTTTTTGGGAAAAGTTGTGAGTGAGCACCATGACACCTACACTAACTTTTTATTTTTTAAAAACAAAAAAAAACTACAAAAAAGGAAGAGTGTAGTACAAGATTAGGCTATGTCACACAAAAAAATTCAGAGGGAAAACTTATAGTGTGGGGGGCCTACACAAAATAACAAATTGTAGTATATGTGAATACAAAATTCGTCAAAAAATATCATTTTTGTTTCTCTCAAATAACACACATATTAACCTCAAACTTTTCAGGTCAATATAACTTTTGTACTTTATTGTGTACATATTCTTTTTACTTCTTTCACTGAAACTCGCTAAAAGACGTGAGGGTGTAGGTGTCATGGTGCTTATCTTTTTTCCTTTTCACATATGCTAGTTTTGGCGCATGTTTACATACTAGGATAAGTTTAGGTGTGGAACATAAATACAATAGGGAGAGATCCCCTCCACACTACTAGACCAGGGTGGAGGAACGTGCTAGATTGCAAAATCAGACTTTAATTAGCTACCACATAATCAGAGTGCATATCTATATATCTAATTCCTTGGATCCCACTGCACATAACTTTCAGTCACATTCAGTCAGACAAGAGTACATGGATCCGGAGCCCCACTTGTCCCTTCTCGTTTTTTTCCTCGCGAAAGCGACCGGCTCGAGGATATTTCTTTGATTAATTCTGGCTGGTAGATCAGAAGAACAATTCTATCGATGTTCTCCAGCCAGGGTAATATAGATGTTATCATCAGTACTACTAGTATGATAGACTACTTCCAGCCACTAGAAACGAAGCCGGCCGGTCCCCGTCAGTCACACCATACTACTATGTCGCCCACGGCATTAGATTAGGATGGAGTGATGCGGATCACGTGAGCAGGAGATTAATTATGGTACCATTGTAATCATGCAGTATTACGTTAACATGCAGCTTTATGAATGAATGGGACTATGAGGGCAATATGGGAGTAAGATGAATGGGAGCACTGGCCTGTCTTTGACGCTGAAGGAGGGCTGGAGGAACTCGAGCTTGGCGGCGATGCGGGCGCCACACCCCTCCGTGACCTTGTTCAGGTACACCAGCGGCGTCCGGCCAATCAGCTGCAGGCGCGCCGGAATTTAAAGATTAACAGAGACCAAAGCAGAACAATAACGACCCAGCGGTAACTGAGGAAGAAGGGTGGACGTACGTGGGCGGCAGTGTCCCTGATGTTGGGCACGGGATCTTCCCGCGGCTGCTGCTGGGTGGAGAAGAAACTGGACGAGGAGCCGTCGGCGCCGGAGATGATCCTGCTGCCGCTGATGACGGACCCTCCTCCTGCTCGGAAGAGAGATCTGTTCCTCCTCGCCAGACTCATCACCATCCTCTCCATCTCTCACTCGCTCGCTCGGTAAGTACTTACAGTACTACTAGGTGGTAAGTTGTGTTTGTAGCTAGCTAGAAAGAAGAGCTGGCTAATAAGTAGCCGAGTGGAGTGTGGTGTGAACGGTGTGAACCGAGGATATGCTCCCGGTTGGTGCGCAAGCGTGCGTGCTATAAATAGATTAGATGCATACATTAGTGGAGGCCGGCGGCTTGCAGTAGCACTAGCAGTGTACCACATGCATCATATATCGATGGCAGTTCAATTCAAACGAGATTGCGGTACCACATCCACATGCATCATCCATGACAATTCAATTCGAACGACTAGATGAGGCGATCCAATGAGTACCACATGTGACATGCTTAGTAGGGATGTATGGCTGCTCGATTTTGAGGAGCCAGGTCCAGGTGCCCCTTCCCTGCCCATAGCGGTCGGCCGGCCGGTTGAGCAATCTGTCACTTTTGTTTTTGTTCTTTATGGCTTTTGAGAGCAACTTCGGCCTTTCCTTTTCGAAAATTAACAGTTAGAACAAGAGAGCACATACAGAGCTACTAGCAATCCTCAGAGCATCTCCAGCCCCAAAAGCCTCCCCTGGGGGCATCGCCGTAAAAAATCCTGTCCAATCGCGCCTCCCAATTTGTTTTTTCGCCGGCACGCCGGTTCGTTTCATCCGGCGGTCCCAGGCTGAACCTGACGCACAGGGAGGCTAGCGGGGACGCCGGATGAAGCGAAATAACTGTTCGCCAGCCCTGTCGGGAAGACACCCGACATTCCCTCCAAAAAATTTATTTCTCTCCATTTTGTCCTTCATATCACCCCGTTTCCCCCATCTAGCCGCCATTTTCCCCTCAGACCAGCCGAACCCGCCAGTTTCCCATGGCGCCGAAGCATAGGTACGTCGTTCCCCAGTCAGCCAACACATCCGACGCCGTCGACGCCACACCGAAGAAGAGGGGGAAGGCCGAGAAGGAGTGGCCAGAGGGGATAACCAACGCCGAGTGGGCGTTCGACCTCCAGCGCCGCAAGGTGAAGAACGCCAGCCGCCGGTAGAGGGAGTTGAAGGCGAGACAATGAAGGGCGTCGGAGGCGTAGGCGGTCATGGCGCAGAGGCCAGAGGGTTGCGATGATGGTGGGGATGGTGTTGTCGGCAACACCTCAGGCTGCCCAGTTCATCCCCGACACGTGGGGGGCCAAAGTAGCATATCCTCGCCCTCTCCTGCGGCGTCGTCTCCGGCGAAGCGGCCAACTTCCTAGAAAGCCAAGGTACACCGCAACTCTCTCGCTTCTTGCTGGGCCTACATTAGTTCGATGCCCTAGGCAGCTTCGCCACCGCAGATTTGAGCTACGGCAAAATCGGAGCCCCGATACTCCGTCGCCCTTGTTTAATGGCGCCCCTCCACCTTAGGGAGGCTTCCACCAGTTCACCGCGGGTAGCAGAAGCCATGGCGCCCATGGGCCGTTCGGAGGAATGCCCAATGGCAATGACATCATAACCGACCTCATAAAGGGGGGCTCGCAACACACCTACACGTAGGAGGAAGCTGATGCGTACGACGACGAGGAGAAGGGCGGCGGGGAGCCGTGGGAAAACGAGGCCTACACCTACGGGGAGGCTGATCCCGCCAAGGCATGGAAGACGGTGAGCATCGACCCTTTCACCGGATCCAACCAAAACGCCGACAACTACTGGAAG
Organism: Avena sativa; assembly: GCA_916181665.1. NCBI lineage: Eukaryota > Viridiplantae > Streptophyta > Magnoliopsida > Poales > Poaceae > Avena > Avena sativa. Next base: position 429,667,670 of record OV702290.1, read on the forward strand.
AGGATGAAGGCGACGTACGACGATCACCGCCTTTTGGATCCCTATTTCAAGAGCTTGCACCAGGATCGCAATGACTCGGCCATGTCGCACCGTTGGACGTTGATCCAACATGCTTCCCACAAGTGGCACGACGTCGTGGAGGAGGAGGTCCAACGAGTGCACGTTAGCGACACCAACTTCGATGATCAAGTAAGCAAACTTATCCGGCCACCATTGTGCATTGTAGCCTTTCGTTCGATTCCTTCATTGTGTTCAACTGCATTGTAGATGCGCGCCATGATCACCGCCTACCGTGAGGACAATGGCGACGTCGATTTCAAGTTCATCCATGTCTTCGCCCAGATCAAGACGTGCGACAAGTGGACGGAGATGTGGACAACTCTTGCCAAGAACAACACCGCCTACAACCCCAATGCAACGCCATCGGCTGCCTCCGAAGGGTGCCCATTAGGAAGAACAAGGCCAAGTCTATGAGGGATACGGTGCTAGTCATCGAGAAGCTGCACTCGTCGTGCATGGACGACGCTACGTTGGACACCGCGGTTAGGGCAAAGCAAGCCGCCAAGATGGAAGAGATTGCTACGACAAGGTGGGTGTCGGTGATCGAGAGACAGGACATCAAGCTTGGCCTGATCAAGGCCAACTTGGCAGGGAAGAAGAGGAGGGAGGACCCGATGATCCTGATGATCGACACGACGAGCATGGATGACGAGGTGAAGGCATGGTGCGTCGATTAGCGCATCATCATCCTGTCCGAGAACAGAGTTCGAGCGGTGACCTCGGCTCCCTCAATGACAGCGAGTCCGGCAGTAGCTACCCCCCGTCGATTGAGGCTCCACCGACGATAGCGACTCCGGAAGCAGAGACGCCCCCCTCGCCATCGGCTACCCAGAGGAGGTGCCTTCTACCCCGGCGACTGATCTCACCATCTGATTTCCATGGCTATGTAATGTGGGGTCAGCCGGGATGCGCCCCTTTTTGTTCACTAGACTTTGATTCACAGTGATTTGCAGCGACGTGATCGTCAATACTATGTGATCAGTTTGTAAGCACCAAAACTATGGGATCGGCGGTTTGATTTGAATTTGTCAACTTATTTGGGGGTGTGTTTGGGGGCTATCGGCTGGGAGCCGGCGCCTCCCCATTTGACAAACTGGCATCGGCGCCCCCTATAAGGCGATCCACCGTACACCGTATGGGGGGAACGCGTGGAGATGCTCCGAGCGAACCAGACAAGTGTTATTAGTTTGTCCTTTTTTTAATAAAAAATTCAGTCACCGGATCTTCTATGGAATTTAACTATTGTAGTCTATGAATAAACATGACTTTAATGGCATGTGCCGTTAGAGCATCTCCAACAGGCGCTTTATAATCGTGCCGGCTAAAACTAGTCTACGACGTGTGTTTGGCGAGTTTAGCGCGCGTGGCATACTGTAGCTGCACCAGGCGTGCTTTAATTCTGCACGCGGCAAGCAGCGCTACACTAGAAACTGTAAAATACGACGCTGCAAACATATTTTTTTTACAAAAGTGCGTTAACCAAAGATCAAACAAACCAAAATAGACTAGAAATAAAATATATTACATAGTTCATAGTTCATACAATAGATGGAAAATAAAATAGATAAATCTTGTCATCGTCGTCGTTGGTCAAGCTCTCGATGGAGGTTGAGGAGAATAGGCCGAGCCAATGCTCGTCGTCATCACCGATCGTCGACGGACCGGCTACCTCTGTGAGGATGAAATCCCGACGACATTCCTTGTCGGCCCTCCTCGCATCCGAGCCTCCTTCCTCTCCGTCTTCCTCGCCGGATCAAAGTTGACCTCAGCGACGACGTCCTCCGGGAAGGGCCTTGCCCACGCCGCCACGACACACTCATCTACCTCAGCGTGGTAGAGGCGTCGTAGCCACGCGTGGTGGCGCCACAGTTCTTAGCCCGTGATGAGGTGCGGCACTAACTTCTCCGCCTGCTTGCACATGTTGATGTCGTAGAAGTTGAGGTCTCGGCACGGGAGGCCGAGATGCCATGCCGCCATGTCGTACGGGCACGGCCTCGTGCACCATATCGAATGTCCTGAGGGTGATGCGGTCGCCGTCGGCCTGGATCTCCGTGTAGAAGTTGCTGGTCGACCGCAGGCACACTCCGCGGTAGGCGGAGGAGCTATGATAGTGTGGAGGCATTCCGGCTGAGTAGGTGGCTCGCGAAGGCGGCAACTAAGCTGTGTCATTCCGGCGTTATGGCGGCGGTTGAGCGGCCGGGTGGGAAAAGGGAAGAACCAGTGTGAAGGTTGGTGCGTGATACCTTCGATCTGGATTTACGGATGCAGTATAGTAGCTTTTTTCCTAGTATACCTAGGTTTAATTGAACCTTGGAAAAGAATGCTAAATGGAAGTTACGTGAGACACGTATGCAAGACTTGTTCGTTCGTTTTACCTTTGTTTACCATACCTTTCTAGTTTACTTTTAGAACATTTTTTATTGCAATGGATGGAGATAGGCTAGTGTTGAAGATTCACCTGCATCTACACATCATATGGGATAAAGATAGTGACGAGGGGTAACCTTGACAATGCCCATGGTGATGGACTTTTTGTGAAAAAGAGAACACTGGAGATTTTGTCGGCTGATCAGATAAACAAGGGAGTCGAAGTTATCTGATTGCTTATGAACAATGTGATTACAGATCGCTCAAGGCTTTCTTTTTTCCCTCTCCGTTGGCTCCTCCCAGCCTTTATACAATAGGCTGGGTCCCGAGACCGTATACGGATAGGTTACAAGTTACAATTATAACACTAATACAACGTCGATTCCTACTCTTTCCTTATCTAATAAGACATGCCTTCTGTCGGATGCTTCTTGGGTCTTCCTTGGTTCTTCTCGGGCCTTGCGGGCTATAAGTCTTTATATAACTAGGATAACTAATCAGAAGAATCCGGATAATCATACCCATGTTAGTAGCCCATGAGACTCCATCCGAATTGTAGATTCGGGTTGAGTGTCAAAGACAATGTGAGTCGAAATTTTCTTTATAAAGTATTCTCAATATATTTTTATTTAACTATCATAGGGATATGGTACAATGGGTCTGATGTATCCGCCGTATTGGGAATCAGTTCATTGCTTCTGGACAAAAACACTGTGAACCTACGTCAAACTCAAGTCCACAAGCCTGAACTCGGTATTTGCTGGCGTAATTCAGTTCGAGCTGTTAAGGTTTTATCGAATACTAAATTCCAGTAATATTATTTTGGATACCCAATGCGTCCGTCAGGATTTTTCATCGTATCATTGATACGGATAATTTACTAGCAGAGAGCATTCATGTAACAATTTAACAAAGATAAAATTTGTGGGTAGCACATCCTAATATACTAGAGCCCATGCGAATCACAAGCATATCAATAGTTTTTTTATCTAACCGTTATACCACGAAATACCATACTCTCCTTTCTGTCACTGGGTTTCCTACGAGATCACCGCTCACCAAGCATCTCACCTTAAGCCTTTATCAATTTGTGAAATCTTGGGTATCTACAAGTCCATAGATCGATACAAGAGACAAAGAAACAAAGATACAAATCTCTATTTAATCAATACACAATACTCCCATGAATTAGATGCACAATATTGCAGCAAGGTTTGATCCCAACCTATAGCTCATGAGGACTATTCACTCATAGCAATAAGATCAAGGATAGAACTTATTGTGCAAAATACTTAGATTGAAACCAAATATTCTTACAATGGTCGTCGAATCAGAAGGAGATCTTAGGTACAACATAATGGCTATGGCTATGGAGAGCATGGAGGATGGAAAGGATGAAATATAGTGGTGGATATCCTTTGGTGGTGTTATGATGCAATCTGAGAACATCGTCCCTCTGCGCGGCAGCTAGGACCTTGAAATATATAGGCACCTTCACAAAAGTTGTAGGGTTTGACTTGACGAAGCAGTTGCCACCTAGTATGGGAGGGCAGTACGGGCGGACCTTGCCCATACTGTTGGTCGTTAAGCCTTCTGGAGGCTGGCTTTCGACCCAGGCTTGCTTGGTTGTGTAGGCAACCACATAATCTTCATTAACAGCTCCCGATTTCACCTTAAAACTATGATTTCCTACAAAACACAATTTAAAACAAAGGATTTCACACCTTTGCAATAGTTAGTCATTAGTAGCAAGGTTAGAGATATTCTTGATCATTTGTTTGATTAAAAATGCGATTTAAACATGGAGAAAGATGGCTATTTTCACAACCATCAACTTTCCTAAAGCTCAAACCTTGATCGTCCTCGAGCAATAAAACAACAAAACTATAATACCTCGGACCCTACGCTCTAAGCAACAAGTCAGGAATGAACCCAAAAGTGGATAAGGGATTCTACCGCGGAGGCCCAAGGCCACCCACATGTAGGCCCGTAGAAGCGGAGCAGCGCACGGTACCAACCAATCACCCTACCCACTTTCAAGAACATCGTGACAAGAGCGAGTGGCGTAGTCGACAGGTAAAGCGATAAAAAACATACACAAATGAGTATGTATGTCAACGACATACAATAGTACATTAGAGCCACACCATCTAAAAACAATATAAATAGAAATATTCAACGACATACGGCAAGATCCAAATATCCTAGATAGAACTAATAGATTAGGATACATCCTCATATATCACACATCAGAGTATCAAGCTGAAGCGGAAAATAAGATGCGAGTATGGACAAGAAGCAAATTGGCATAAGATGCCCTGAAAATAAGCACATCCCGCCCACAGATCTCCATCCCCGGAATGTCTACACCTGACAGTCGTTGCCATTATCATCGGTCTCTTCGGCCCAGTAACCTTCCTGAGAGTATACCTGTCCATCTGAACCAAATATTTATCGTGTAAGACCCTAGGGATACTCAGCAAGTTTAATGCATCTAAAGGAAACAATCTGGGGGTGACGCAATTGCAGGGAAAGATAATATCTAAATAGTTCTATAGAGACACGCTACAACATCCGCCCAACTAGAGATGGATAGATGCTCGTTAATTCGTGACAACAGTGATATAAGTAACATAAATAAACACCACTCGTCCTCCTTCTCACTTACCAACAAGAAGGCGGAAGAATATCCCATCTATTGACAATTTTATTAACCATTCCATGAGCGTTACACTATTTACTAGTCATGTCTTAGTCAAATTAAAGGCGACACTTTAGTTATAGTTATCTATGATCAAGAAACTGTGCTCCAAGTCATTCTTAACTGCGGACACGACTTTCAGAAAGATTTACCCTGCAGGGGTGCACAAATAGCAACACACACACGATCAACCTCGGGAAGAACCAAATAAAAGCAACGAGGCCTCATGACAATGCATTCGCATGATTCATAAAATATTTCAGGGGACACCCCACTAAGCTACCCACAACAAAGTTGGCCAGTTTCGAGATGGACCCATGGTTTGTGTCAATGGCTGTAAATGACTAAGAACCCAAAAGTGTGACTAGGCTTGTCGATACCTCAAAAAATTCCATGTTCTAAAACAGTACAGACACTCCACGTGCAATCGTAAATAAAGCAGTAAAGCATGGCATAAGTACATGATAGTAATAAAGCCCCAAACTACTTTGTAGCTCCAAGAAATAATGTGTGAATCAAGCTCAGGTGAAGGGGATTCATGTTTCCACATGCGGATAGTGCGATAGTCAAGGAATAAGAATCAAGTAATCGGGTCCTATGGGATACAAGTGAGCATGGAAGAACCAATTAACAACTATTGCTCACCGGTGCCTCTTTCTTTAGTTATCACATTACTACTCATTTTAAGTTGTTTAGGTACCTCGTTATCCGAAGACTCTCACAAACCCTACACATGCAGTTCTACCACTCGCATGACTCAAACAACTCCTGTTGTGATGACTCATAGGATGGAGGTACAAGTTCTGGTAGGTTTGAAAGTAAAGGCTATGCAGTACTTGGGATTCCAGTTTAATGCAATGGCGACTCAATGATGCAAGAATAAGATAGAAACATAGGTGCTATATGTATGCAAGCATGGGGAATTTCTTGCCTATTAGATCAGCAGTAGGGTAACCGGGATCCGGGTAATACTCTTGGTTCTCTTGATACTTCTCTTTCTCGGCATCTGTCCGAAATAAAAGCCAAACATATAAAGGATCATAATAAATAAAGTGTGTAATCATATAATTATATATGCAATAAACAAGGTATGTTATGATGGAGTGATACATAATTGCATGTATAACATAGCATAGCATGGGTGAGGTGTGAGAACAATACTAAAGCACTTTATTTATTTATTTAGGCATGTTTTGCTTTCATAAACAATTCTAAATATTTAATATTTATATGATGCATGCTTCAATTAAGATCTCGGAATGCTGATCGATTTAGACATATTATTTTTCGAATTTGGAATTACGGAAATAAAATTACGTATTTATTAAGATAAAGACATTTATTAGCAATTAAATAATTCTAAAATTTTAAGTTGCTCAAAAATTATTTTGGATGGCATATTTGAATTCCTTGCATGTTTCTGGTCAAAAAACATATATCACATGTATTATTTGAATTTATAAATTTTAATTTATTATTAAATGCAAAACAATTAATTTAGGGTCAAAAGTGAGAGGATTGACTAGATAGAGTCAAATCTAGGAAAATTTGAAAACATAGTTGAATTTATATCTGAATTTGATTCATATTTTATTTTATAAGTTTTGTCAAATTCAAATTATTTAAAAAGATATTAATTAATTAAGACATATTCAATTTCTGTTTTATTTTTGAATTAGAAACTTAACAGAGACTTTTTGCACTCAGGCGCAGCTAGCCACCGTGATTGACGGGTGGGGTCATGGCTGACTCATCAGCGCGCTTGGCGAAAACGTGCGGCACAGCTTTTCTCACGCGGGATGGGTTTACACACAGCCACCGACAGGTGGGGCCGAAGGGGCAACATGCCCAGCTCGCGCATGACCAGCTGTGGCATGAACCGCAGCGGATCCGAGGACTCGGTTGCAAAAAGCGAAAACCTTAGGAACATTTTCAAAAGATTGTCGAGCGGACTGCACGGTGAGGCTGACATGTGGGCCAGCGCTGAGGACTGCGGGTTGAGGAAACAAAAGAGCTAGGAGGCTTTGTGTAAAACGCTCACAGTGCTTCTCTGAACCTACTGTTCCTCTGCTTCCTTTGAAACTGATGAACGACGGCGACAGACAAACGATAGCGCGTGTAGGGGCTCCAACCGGCGACCTGGTGCTCGAGCACGCGGTGCTCGAACCGGTGACCTGGGGCTCGAGCGCGCGGTGCAGGACCGTTGCAGTGCTGCTGGGTTGGTGTTGGGTTAGCGGTGCGGCGCATGTTAAGCAACAACACCTCGACACCGTCGACCGAAACACGGTGGCGCCAGGCGTGGCATGGTTGAGCATGGCGACACGACCAACTAGGGGAACCAAGGTACCACGCGGTAGCTAGGTGGCGTGGCGCAGTGAGCAAGTGCATCCGTGCATGCGCGTGACCCAGACGGGCACCACAGTGGCAGCGCGCAAGAAGGGTGGTTACGGGTGATGGTGCATGCAAGGTGCTCGATCGAACAAACGACCAAACCAGGAAGCGATGTGACAAGATACCATGTCCAGGGGATTCAGATGCTCACCGCGGTTGTGTTGGTGGTGTTGGAACGGATCGGAACGACGCCGATCTTGGGAGACACAGCCGAACAGGGAAATAGGGTTTTGCTTCGGCCGACGGTGGTTCTACTTGTTCGAGGGCTCCTCGTCCTCAACTCCGAGTATAGGCAGGTTCAGGGGCGGCTCCTCGGTCCTCCCCGACAACCAATACTACTCCTCTCCTTCTCCCCTCGCTAGAACAGATGGTCACGTTGGTGGCGTTCTTGGTGATAGGTGGCTAGTGATGACTGCAAGTGCACAAATCATTTGTAGCTAGTTTCGAAATAAATATATCGATCCCACATGGACCAGGAGACTAAAGTCTAATAACTCTTGAATTAAATACTATAATAGAAATGCTAAATAAAGTTCTAAGTGGCAATATAACATGCGAGTATTATGTAAAAATGTGTTTTTGGGTTTTTGGTATAAGAGGAACAATTAGTAAAGTAAAACAACTAAACATAGAAAATAAGTATCGCGTATGTAAGAGAGATTGGAACTGCAATAGGGAAAATAATCTCACGGAGTAGCGGATACACCACTAGCATTTTAAATAGATAAGGTAAAGATTATTATCATGAACATTCTCAACTGTGTATGTGTGGGAGGAAGTCCGTATTTGGACAAATAGGCAGCAACCACTGCTCATATCATCCTCATAACCATAGAAGTCAGCAAGAGACATCAATCGAATTACTACGCTATTAAGGGACTTAATCCCGTAGGACGTATCACATGGCATGGATAGTGTTCCGTGAGTTTCCTCGGTTCCTAAGTTAATACGTAAAGAGTGCCAACAGTTTTATAATCACTGTAAATGCTAACACACCTCCGTCTACCAACAAGTAGTTCCCTCCATTAAGTCCCCATAAGAGGCAAATATTGAGAGTTCGACTTCTCCCAACATCAAGATGAAGACAAGCTAACACATGATCACAGCGATTAATATCATAATAAACTTTATCTTATTTCAATCTCATACTAGGGTTTCTCCATCTCCCCAAGAACTAGAGATCTACTCAGACATGAAGGCAATCAACATCATGGCAATAACAGTGGAATCTATCATAGATGAATAGTACTTGTATAAATTCACAATGAGTACGGAAATTATAACAAGATATAGACAATATGTAGATGGGATGGATGGAGATGGTGGTAATGCAACGGTTGATGATGAAGATCGATGCCTTAGCCTCCCGGATCTGCGCAGGGCGAAGATGGATCTCCGGTGGATGAGTTCCCCCTCCAGATGCCTTCTAGAGGTGAGGTTTCTACGATTTATGGTTGTTCTGTATGTCGTCCCCTTGATCCAGTTGCACGGGTTGAAACTATTTAATGACGTAGTGGCGGCGCCAACTATATGGCAGGAACTATACGTTTGGAAAATGTATTCCCGCTATATAGTTGATCGTTAAACCGTCCGTGTCCTTTGTTCGCTTCGGTTTTATTCTGGTATTATTTATATTTCCCAAATAAGCGATTTACGTTGTTTTTGACTTCTTTTCTCCTCAGTACAACTTATCCAAGAATTATGTCCATTGTATCCATCATCTGTCCTGATCCTGGTGAAAACAGACATAAAATATGTGCACGAGCAACATAAAATACCAAGATCCTACATCTACAATGCAAAATAATAATATAAAACATGATGCAAATATGCACTCATCAATTTCCTCAAGCTTAGACTCTTGCTTGTCCGGAGCAAGTTAGCTTAATGGATGTGATCCTCATATTTATGAAGCTGAGTCGATAAAATAATGAGGCAGTTGCAACATGTGTTTATCGTATATGATACATAGGAATAGGTTCATGAATAGTACCTTACTCGAACCATCCAAATAATATTAGTAGTCTTCCACACATTAGCATTTAATAGTTCACAAAAGATCACTCTCAATATGATGTGAAAGTATTTAGTTCAACTGAATGAGTTAGCGAGGTAGTCCCAAGTGTTTTATGATTAACATATTCACTTGGGATTCAAAATCTAAAAACGTCTCTCTGTCATACTACAATATAGTGGTGTATGACTATTTGCTCTTTGCACATTCGTTTTCTTCTTCTTTCTTTTCTTTTTATATATGCTCACACTTTTGTTTAAGTGTTGTGCAAAGGAGCTAGCCATACATTTCACTTCATGTAGGAATTCAAAGTTTAACGATCTCAATTACCAAATTCCAATTGTATATGAAGCAATCTTTATAGCTTGAATATTCTACCTCGTCTTGATCTCACTCTATTTTGATAGCACTTTTTATTTTCCTTTGTTTAAGGTTTCTTTTTCAACTCTAACTGATTAGACAATTTTTCTTTCTTTGTAAATCAAACCATGTACCTACAACATATTGACCAAATTATCTTTGTATGTTCCATTAATACCAATAGTGTGGAAGACTCCTATTGCTATCATCAAGTGCAAGTAAAATTATACTCAAGACATTCATATATCCAATAGGACAAACACAAAATCAATATTGCTCCATATATGATAATAAACTCGGAATTTCATAAAAGGGACCGACTATTCCTGAAGGGAATTCTAATGATGCAAACTTTATTTCTAGTTTAAACTAATGCAAAACTAAAATAGTAATATAAAAGTTATAGGATAGATTACAAGGTCTTAAAGATCTCCCCAAGCTTGGAATCAAGCTAGGCAGGATCAAATAATCCCTTGCAATTATTTGATACCGTGATTATTGCAGATCGCTGTGGTGCCATGGCATGTAACACTGCGGTGCGTAGCTTATTGTTGGTATCCTCCAGAGCGGTGATGCGGCTGTAGCACCTGCGAAAATCAGATTGCAAAGTGTCCACCTTATCCGCAAGTTTAGTCACCAATGGGAGAAGATCATCTTTCTTCTCTATCTCGTTGAGATGGTGGCGGACTTCAACGCGATGGAGTAGCTCTTGCTTCTGATATATCTCCAGTGCTCGCACGTGGTCCTTGGTCCTAGGAGCAGCTTCCTCTTCCTCATCTATGATTGATGGATCGGGGAAGTGGAAACCATTCCTCCACTCTTCTTGAGGCTTCACCCTCATACGAGCGCCAATAGTAGGCTTCAAGAGTGGCGCCGTCGCTCCATTGCTAGCACCTACACCAAGATTAGGTGATTCCTTACGCTTGTGCAGCCTAGGGTTCGTGGTGATGAACTTGACTATCTCCACGCGTCCTTTTCCATGCGGCTTGCGACCTTCCCTCTCTTCTTGAGCCCTGTTCATTGCTTCCCAGTTGATCTCCGGAGGATCATAAACATCACGACAGATGTAGATGTCATTCACTTTATAGGAATCATTGTTGTAGTAGCTTACCTCGATGTACTCCTTGTACCCTGGGCTAAACCTCTCCACCTCCTCCTCGTCGTCCTCCATGGACGGGCTGCTAGAGCGGTCCCTGGAAGGGGCAATGAGACCCAGGGGTTTTCCACAACATGGGGCAGGATAGCGCATTGCTAGATTGGTTCCTGGAGATTATGATTAGAGTGAGATACAATGAAAATATAAAAGGAGGGTCAGAGGTCGGTAAAACTCGCGAGAAATACCAAATTCACGTCCAAGAAAAGAATCTTAATGGAATAGGAAAAGAAATCGCGGATTTGGAGGAGTCCTGCCACGTAACGACCAACTATACGGACGCGGCCCATATAGCTCCGACTGTATAATTGGTTCCATGTAGATATTTCCAAATATCTCGAGTCCAGATCGGTTAAGTTACCGACTTGGAACCAACAATACTGTTTTTAGATTAAAATCAGAAAAACGAAAAAGTAAACGAAGATGTCTGGAGTTTAACGACCAACTATACGGCCGGAATTTCATCTCCAGTCATATAGTTACGATGATACAAACACCAAAAATCGAAAGTGCCTGAGAGTTCAACGACCAACTATATGACCAGAATTATTTCCTCCGGTCGTATAGTTGCTGTAATACCCCAAAACTTCTAATCAATATTATCAAGTTCTAATCAACCAAATTTAGGGTTAACAAAAACTTTTATTAAGAAAAATGGATATGAATGCATGTGTGTTTGCATTAGTATAGAATTGAGTGTATATGCCATACTTGATTGTTCTAAATGTTGTGAAATGGTTTAAAGGTAAATGCCACATCATCTAGACCATTTACAAGAAAATCAAAAGAGAAAGAAATCAAATAAGAATAAAGAATGCAAATGGTCATTTTGACCATTTTAAACCACTAGGCCACTTTAGGTGTTCCTAGACGAGAATTTTTAACAGAAACATTTCTATCTCTTTTCACCCCTTGCTAGACCAAGTAAAAATGTACCAATGCCCACTTTACAAACTTACAAAAACATCTAGCAAAGCAATTTAAAAGACATTTGAAAATTGAATCCAAGTCATATGTGAAGATCACACTTTCTCAAAAACCCACCAAATTAGTTCACCTTGACAATCCCAAGCAAACCTAGTCTCTCAAGCTTAAGTCAAGTTCACCCAAAAAGTTTGAATCAAAATTTCAAAAATAATTTTCATGCGGCCATTTCATCAAACACTTGGCAGGCACAGAATAAACACTAGAACTAGCTGCACTATTTGGTACAATGAGCATTGACCATTTGGTCTCCTATTTAACCCTTGTCCCCTCTAAGACAAACCCAACCCTATACCAGCTCCCCCTTCGCCACTGGCATAGTGGAGTGCCGCCCGTTCTTGGTCGTCGTCGGCCGACAGTGGGCAGCCTGCTAGGAGCCACACTAGCCTCGCCCAAGACACGCACCACACACGCGAGCTCCTACCGCCACCCCCTGTCCATCCCATGGTCGAAGCCCAGTCCTGGACCACACTAGCACCGCCACGAACCACCTCTCTGCACCATGTCCAGAGCGCGCCAGTGTGCCGCGCCCGACCAACTCGCACGTGCCGCGCCTTGACCTCCCCTCACGTGCACAGACCCGCCATGATAGTAGCACCCCGGCAGACAACCCCGTTCGCCGCCGGGTGACCCGCAGCAGCCGCACGCCGCCGCAAACACCTCTGCCTCCGACCAAACCTAGCCGCCCCACGCCTTGCCTTTAAGCCAGCAATGACCGTCTGGTACAGTGAGCATCGACCATTTGGTCTCCAATTTAACCCCTGTCCCCTCTAAGCCTAACCCAACCCCTGACCAGCTCTCCCCTTTGCCGCTGGCACAGTGCAGCGCCGCCCATTCTTGGTCGTCGCCAACCGACAGTGGGCAGCACACCAGGAGCCACGCCAGCCTCGCCCAAGACGCGCACCAGACACGCGAGCTCCTACCGCCACCCCCTGTCCACCCCATGGTCAAAGCCTAGCCCTAGACCACACTAGCACCGCCACGCACCGCCTCTCTACGTCGTGTCCAGAGCGCTCCAGTGTGCCGCGCCTGACCAACTCGCACATGCCGCGCCGTGTCCTCCCCTCGTGTGCACAGACCCGCCATGATAGCAGCACCCTGACAGACACCCCCGTTCGCCGCCACGCGACCCGTAGTAGCCACACGCTGCCGCAAACACCTCTGCCTCCGTCCAGAGCACAGCACGCGCCCGACCAAACCCAGCCGCCCCACGCCTCGCCTTTAAGCCAGCAATGACCCCCAGGAGACACCGCACCGTCCACCTACCCCTGCCAGGCCCTTAGCTCTCTGTGTCGCCCTCGCCGGAGACGCCAGCCCGCACCGTTCTGTCCCCTTGTCGAGCTATAAAAGGAGGCCACCCCAGCCTCCATTCCTCACACCATTCGACTCCCCACTCACCATTGAGCCTCCCACACCCATTCCCGGACAAGGCGAGCACCACCATGCCGGAATTGCACCGGAGTCCGTCGCTGCTGGAGGAGAAGGGCGCCGTCGATTGCGAGCACCCCAAGACTCGCCGTGACCGCGCCTCGCTTCGCCATCGTCTACCATGTCGTTTGCCCCCGTCACCGAGCCTAGCTGGAGCCCAGGTGAGCCCCGCCAGACTCCCACCACCGTGCTAGGTCTAGTTCCCCGCCGGAGCTGTTCGTCGTCGACGATGACTCTCGGCCGTTAGATTAGAAGTTGATCGCACGGCTCAGATTCGCCCATACTGTTTCGCTTAGTTAGTTTTGGTGACCAGTGGGTCCATGCTGTCAGCAGCCCGCTATGCTGCGGAGTGCCACTGGGCCGGCCCGTTAGCTTTCCCGCGCTAGCCCAAATATTCAAATAAGTGATTTTCCAATTTAGTTGAAATCATATTCTGTCCTCTTATTCAAAAATCAATTCAGAGAGTTTCACTCAACCAAATTGCATGATTCAAATTTGGTTCGAAAGATAATTAAAATATCTATCCAAGCCCGTTGGATTTAAATCATTTGGAGTTAGAGATAATCTTTAGTAAAAATAACAAGACAGAGACTTTTGCAACTTCAAACTTTTTCAAAAATAACCATAATAGCTTTTGAGTTGATTCCAATTCTCAAAAATCACATTTGATAATACCTATCTGAATATGTAAAAATATTTAGGTTTGCATGCAGTGACATTGGACTAGTACCAAAAGAATGCTATTAGAGCATTTCTAGTCACTCTAAATCATATAAATAATATTCTTAAACTTTATAAAATGTGACCAACCCTTTAAATCACATTCCCATGTATTCGAATATGTGGTGATGACATGTGTCCACATGATCCCATATTTTATTTGGAGAATATTAAATCTTAATTAATTTCAATGAGTAGAAATTACTTTTCTCAAATAAAATAATTGAAACTAGTGCTTTAATGCATGTGATGATTGTGATGATGCTAGATCATCAAGTGTGAACTTTAGTGTGCTAAATAGACTAGTTAAGTATTGTTTGGTGATTATGTACCCCGTATTCCTTTATAGACGATAGTACCGACCAAGTCTACAAGGAGGAGGAGTTCTACCCCGAAGAAGACGAAGAAAACTTCAATCACTGCACCAATCAAGGCAAGCTAACACTTGAAAGTTTCTTAACTATGCAAGCCATCACTATATGCAAGTTAACCTAAGCAAGATGCCTTAGGCATGCTTGGGTTATACATTTTGATTTATAACCATCCCAAGTTTTACTTGCAAGCTTTACTCTTTTGCTTTACCAAAGTTCTTTACTTTTAGTAATGATTTGTGAGATTTTGAAAAGTAGTATAGATAGCATAAAGAGTATAAAACTAGGCCTATACTAGATGTCATTCTATGGCATGAGATTGAAGAGTAGTACCCTCATTAGTGAACACTCTTAACCTTAGTGGCTAGTGCTAAGCATAAAACTTGATTAATCTAGATGGGAATACTTGGTGAAAATGATTATGAAAACCTTGGAATGATGAGTCATTCTATTGAGATGTTTTGACATGTGTTGAGAAACACCAATGGATTTGATGATGAAAATGTTGAGGCATGAGCCTTAGCCCTTTATAAAAACTGATGGTTGGGTTCGGATGCGATACCATTCCAATTTTACCGTACAACCACAATACCTGAATTGGGTAAGGCTTAGCCGGAAGTTTATATGCATTAGTATGGGTTCCCTCGCGGAGGAGGTTTGAGCTGAGGCTACCTCTTGATGATGTCCACCTATGAAGTGCCCAGGATGGTAGATGGCCATGGCTGGGAGGCCAAGCTCATAGGAGAGGTGCTTATACTAGAGTGTATAAAGGAAAGGTTATGATTGATTATCCGCATACTAAGTATGATGATTCAGGGTTACCCTTGATGGATGTATCGAATTTGATGGTGAAAGTGTACCACCTATGCAGAGTGTCAAACTATTCGAATAGCCGCGTCCACGGTCATGGACAGTTGGAGTGGCCATACTGTTCCGTCGTCAGATGTTTTCAAAATGACTTATGAAGTGAACGATGATTTTGACTTGACCACAACAAGGGTTGTGAATATGAAAACTATGTTCCCAACCTAAGTGATTTAGAACATTAAGTTAACTTTCTTTACTTCTGAACTCAGCTTAGGTTAAATCTAGCTTTTGCAAATAAACTTAGAGCTTAGCATTCCTACTAGAACTACCTTACTTGTTAGTGATAGTTTGCGAGTACTTAAAGAGTACTCATGGCTTTGTCCCTGGCTATTCCCGTGGCCAGACTATGAGGAGGATTACTAGGAGGAAGGACAGCAGGACGGCTATAACAACTAGGATCATCTCCCATCGTCAGCATTGCATGTGACACTGAAGCTGGAGCCCACCGCTACGCTTATTATTCCGCTGCTTGTTTGTATTAAGACTGGATCATAAGATCCTTTATTTGTGTAAGGCCTTATTATGGTTTGTAATGGATGATGTATTGTGATATCCAATCTGTTATGTCTCGCAAAAATGGTAATCCTAGGATTGTGATGTATGGCATAACTAGCATCTGGGATTAAAAATTCGGGTGTTGACAAGTTGGTATCAAAGCCATCCTGACCATAGGAGACCCTAGTTAGAATGGACGTCCAAACAAAAACTTTGTTTGAAAACAAAAGAAGTGAGTATTTATGAAAACCTATTCCCACGCTTATCCTTGATTCTTTCAAAAAAAATCATGTTCCTCATAAATTCTTACATTACTACACAAAAATTTGACACACTTGATCACCTCGCTAACTTACTCATCCTAAATTCTTATAGATGGAAGTTCAGTATTGCAAGTTCTACTAGTTGGGCAACGGAGGCCAGCTGATCTTTGAGAGGGATCTTGATGCACTATCTGAGTAGGATTTCCCAGGAGGAGATCTACAATGGCTGATAGTTGCAGATCTTCGAGGCAAGATGGAAGCACCCCTTTCTGAGAAGATTCAATTTACCGTGTGCGATAACAACTGGCTAGATGGATTAGCCAGGGCCATGCATGAAGCTCTTGCCCGTTTATGTGGGCAAAACATCAACTTGATCCAGGGAACTCGCTTTGCTCATTACGCAAGGCGTGATTCTATGGGGATGCCATTGGAGATGCCAAGTCACCCGGAGATGAAGCGCCAAGTGGAGAATCTTCACTTCCTACTGTATGATAGGCAGAAGAAATTGGACAATGCTCGAGCCTACGCCAACCACAACCTTGCCATTGCCGCCAAGAAGGACCAGACTTTAACCATGCTCGTCAAGGATCGCCAATCCCTTCGCCGACAACGCGAGAAGAAGGATCGCACCATTGTTCATGTTTGCAAGAAGGTGTCCGACCTCGAGAAGACCATCCAGGAACAAGAAGCTCAGCTTGCAGCAAAAGAAGAAGAGGAAGAAGGTAAAGACATCCAGGGAGATATTCACTCATACCTTAGTGATGACAATGACTACCTGGAGGATGATGCCATGGATTTCTACACCGATGATGATGACTCCGACTTCATTGATGTTGAGTAGACGCACTTGATCACTACCGTAGGAGTGAGTTGTATCGGTCCCACTGTATCTTAGTTCATAGAATGGTTCTTAAAACCATTTGTTTTTCCTTTTATGTTGTGGTGTGTGTTGTATGGTTTGCTTGAATGAATGAATGAATGATAAGTTGTTAGTTTGCCAAACCTGAGTTCAAACTCAAAGTCAAAAGCTTTTGAAAACAAAACCATAAACCTTAGAGATTTCCCTCTTACCTCATTATCTATCTCAATCTTCAGATGACTCGTGGAAACCAAGGAGGGAACAGCTCATCGCAGGACCCGATGCTGCAGATTCTGCAGATGCTAGTTTTCGACCGTGAAGCTAGTAGAGTAGAGCGCCAAGCCAACCTAGCCACCCTGCAACAGATAGCTCAGATGGCCCACAATAATCAAGGCCAAGGAAATCAGGATCATCATGGATCCAAGCTTAAGAATTTTCAGAATACCAATCCCCCTATCTTCAACAAATCTGAGGATCCTTTAGATGTTGATGACTGGCTGCAGACAATGGAGAATAATCTGGAAGTCGCAGGAGTTGACGCCAATGAGAAAGTACTGTTTGCCACCCACTATCTGGCAGGAGATGCAAGAGCCTGGTGGAATAGCACCTGTACCATGAACAATGGTTAAGTCATGACTTGGGAAGCTTTCAAGATCAAGTTTAGCCGCACCCATGTGCCGGAAGGATTAGTCACCAGAATGAGAGATGAGTTTAGAGAACTGAAGCAAGGAAGGATGACGGTAGTTGAGTACCGTGAATTTTTTTTGTCCCTCGCTAGGTATGCCCCTGATGAGATTAACACTGAAGCCAAGAAGAAGGAAAGATTCCTAAACAGACTGCATGATGAGATGCAGACTGTGTTAGTCAACATCCATTTTGACGACCTAGAAGAGATAGTCGACTCTGCCATCTAGATGGAAGGGAAGATAAACCAAGCCAATGACAACCACAAGCGCAAAATGATGCACCAGACTGGATCTCAGAATACCCAAAGTATCGCCCCAACCCATCTGCAGGATATGCCCCAAGAAACAATAGACCCTCAATGTCTAGTCCAAGCTACCCCAATCGTAGCGGAGGAAACGTGAAGACCGGAGGAAACCACAACAACAACTCCGGCAACTCCAACAACTTTAACCGTGCACCGCCCAAGTCCAACAATAACAACAACAATACTGCCCCAAGGACTGGAAGCAATGCCGTGCCTATTGCAGCCAAAGACAAGTCCCTGATTACTTGCTTTGAATGTGGAGTCAAGGGTCACTACTCCAACGAGTGTCCCAAGAAGCTTGCAGCCACCACCAGTGTGAATGCCCCAGTTCAGCAGCAACGCCGTGTTCAGCCTGGAAGAAGATTTGCCCCAGGGAATTCGCTCAACCACAATGGCCGTCTGTTCCACATGAATGCTAAAGAAGCCCAAGAAGCGCCAGATGTCGTGCTAGGTATGTTTTCCTTTAACTCAGTACTTGCAAGAGTGTTGTTTAATTCTGGAGCATCGCACTTGTTTGTTACAGAAGAATTTGCATGCACTAGTAAGATTCAACCAACAAAATTGAAGCATGTTATGATAGTTCAAATACCTGGTTCAACCACCAAAGCTAGAAAAATTTGCAAGGTTGTACCTATCAGAATCTACGGGATAGATTTTTATGCCAATCTAATAGTACTTGGAACCAAAGGTTTGGAAGTAGTACTAAGAATGGATTGGATGTCGAAACATAAAGGATTGATCGACTGTGCCAAGAAAGCCATAACCATGACTAGTAGCTCTAGAGTACCAGTAGATCATTTATCTGAAACCTTGCCTTGTCAATTCAAATGCAACAAGAGTCTAGCCCTACCAACCATTGACCAAGTCAGAGTAGTCTGTGAATACCCCGACGTATTCCCAGATGAATTGCCCGGTATGCCCCCAGATCGGGATATCAAGTTCATTATCGGACTAATTCCTAGAATGGGACCCATAGCTCAGCGACCCTATAGTATGAACCCATCAGAGTTAGTGGAACTAAAAAAGCAACTTGATGCTATGCTAGAGAAAGGCTTGATTCAACCAAGCGCATCGCCGTGGAGATCGCCCATTTTGTTTGTCGAAAAGAAAGATGGAGGTAACCGTTTGTGCACAGATTACCGGAAGCTGAATGATGTCACCATCAAGAACAAGTACCCACTGCCCAAGATTGAGGATCTGTTTGATTAGTTGACTGGTGCCAGAGTGTTCTCTAAGATTGATCTTAGAACTGGTTATCATCAACTCAAAATTTGTGCAACGGATATTCCAAAGACCGCCTTTACCACAAGATATGGATTGTATGAGTATACGGTCATGTCTTTTGGATTAACCAATGCCCCCGCTTATTTCATGAATCTCATGAATAAGATTTTTATGAACTTTCTAGATAAGTTTGTCGTTGTGTTTATCGACGATATTCTTATCTATTCCAAGTCAGAAGAAGACCATGAGCAACATCTGAGAACCATCCTTGAAACCCTTAGAGAGCATCAGTTGTATGCCAAGTTCAGCAAATGTGAGTTTTGGCTGAAAGAAGTAGGATTCCTCAGACATATTGTGTCAGTAGGAGGAGTCGCTGTTGATCCCGCCAAGATCAAAGATGTTGAAGAATGGGAAGCCCCAACCAATCAAACCAAAGTCCGTGCATTTCTCGGACTAGCGGGATATTACCGCAAGTTCGTTGAGGGATTTTCGAGCATCGCAAGACCGATGACCCAATTGTTTAAGAAAGACAAGAAGTTTGAATGGACCTGTCGTCGGATTGATGACAAGTACGCTATGAGGGGGTCTTCGAGGCATGCGGAAGAGAGGGGTATGAGACGTACGGTATTCCAAGGCAGTGAGCACACAAGTTTACGCAGGTTCGAATCCGCCGGCTTTGGACGGATCCTACTCCTGGTAGCAATCCAGTAATATGGCAGAGCTGAAATATGGGTTACAAGGGTTTCGCCTATGCGAGTTGAGAGTCTAAAGTGTTAGGTGCCCTAAAGGCTCTCCCTAGGACGGCTTATATAGATATCCGGCCTAGGGTTTACAAGAGAGATCTATCCGGCTACGACTAAGAGTCGGTTACAGAGTACATCTTGAACTACAAGTAACACTATGGGCCTAAGTCGGTAAGTCTTCTGGGCCTTCCCATAGCCGGATTGGACTCCGTCTTTCTCCCTGACTAGGCCGCCCGTGAAGCAAAGCTCTAACCCGAAGTGGGCCACCCTGGTCAGTGAGGAACTGTGAGGATACCCGGAAAGTATATCCCCAACAGCAGCCCCCGGAGGCCTCCAAGATCCAAAGTCGGATTTATCGTCGTCTAGCTTAATCTTCGGCTTGCAGAATCTTGAAGGGTTCCTAAAACTTCACAACAAAAAATACGATCCGGGTCTTAAAAAATAAGTCAGACCTATCAACAGGTTACTCGGATTTTCCAGCTTGATTTCAAACTAAGCCGGAACTGGTCTCTAACGCCACCTGACACAAGTCATGGTCAAGTCACGTCATCTGACAGGCATTCCTTCAGCACGACCGTTGGTGGGTCCGCAGTTCGTGGAACCGAGGCGCCATTTCAATGTGTTCATGGAGATCGAGGCGACATAATCATCGCGTGGGTCCTTCCCAGTTCCTTCCACGGCGCGTGGCGGTTACACTGTAGCATTTGCACGAATCTTGGCGCAGTTAGGTGGATATAAGGGGTTAGGATCTTCTCCTTCTCTCTTCACCTATCCTTTGCCTTTTCTTCTCCTCCCAATCTTGCTGCGCGCACAGAGCTCCTCCGTTCCCCCCCCAAAAAACTCCCAACGCCGCCCATTCTAGGTCAACCGCTCGCCGGAGAAATGGCTTCTTCTTCCTCTTCCGGCTTGGCGGCAGCGGCGGCGACGACAGCAACGGAAGAGGTGGCGGAGAAGGAAAGCTTCCGCGGGCTCTGGATCCCCTGCGTGCTCGACGACGAGAAGCTCTAGAACATGGAGAAGGAAGGGCTCCTCCGTGCCGGTGACTGGCGGAGCGGCTTCGAGGAAACCGTCCCCAACCCGCGCGCCGGCGAGTGGGTCCACTTCGGCACCCACCTCGACAGAGGTTTGTCGTTTCCTTCCTCGGAGTTCTTCTCCGAGGTGATTGATCATTACGGAGTTCAACTCCATCATATTCCTCCCAACTCTCTCTTAGAGATGAGCGCTTACGCTTCTTTGTGTGAGGGCTTTCTCGGCATTAGGCCGAGTTTGACCTTATTCCGGTACTATTTTCATGTCCGGAGAAACTCTATTACTGCCGGTGTTCCTTACATCACCGGTACTATTAGTTTTTCGCTTAGACGTGAGCGCGCATATCCCAAAATCCTAGCCAGTGACTCGGTCAAACAATGGCCAGCCACATTCTTTTACCATAGGGATATTTTGGCTCCCGGCAAAGCCACTGCTTTGCCGGCTTTCATCGACGGAGCTGCCACAGCCCAACCGTCCTGGGACAAGGCTCCTCCGGCTCTCACTGACGATCTGATCCTCGCTAAGAGGCGGATCGAATACTTAATCAAACACAAGGGACTGAAGGGATCCGACTTGGTCCAATGCTGGGTCTCATGCCGGATCCAGCCCCTTCAGTACCACGGAACTCGACTGATGCACTCCATCACGTTGTCCAAGAAAGACTCCCTCTGCATCAGCCCCAAAGCCTACACCACACAGGGCTATATAAGCCAGATCAAGTGGCTGATCAGGGAGTGGATCGAGAGGAGGATCCCGGAGGTTTCTCTGGATATGCATACGGCGGAAAAACCCGTAGTGCCGATAAGGTTCTAACAGTACATGTTTTTATGTGTTTCAATCTTTGAGTTCCATTGCAATACTAATATGTTTTCTTCTTTTCAGCTTGCTGACCTCCCTGAGTCGGAACTTGCTCCGCTCGAAGGATATCCTTCGGAGTTCTCTCAGGAGATAGAGGTGGTCCCATTGCCGGACCTCGCGCTCAAGAAGCACAAAGCTCCGATAGTGGCTGTTGGCACAAAGGAGGTGCCCGTCGTGAAGAGGTAACTTTCAATCACAACTTCCGCCTTTGCACTTTACTCGAATTTTCTTCCAAGATGTAATGTTTCCGACTTTACTACATTCTCAGAGCAAAACCGCTCATCAAGGGCAAGGGTAAGGGAACTTCTTCGAAGCCCTTGCATCAGGCGAAGCTTACCATAGCTTCTCCTACCATGGCTCCTCTGACTCCTGCCCCTCAACCTTCTGCAACGCCGGTGACCATACCTTCTCCGGTCATCGCAGAAGATCCGGCTCCTTCAACGGAGCCTGCGATCCTTGAATCGCAAACTGACGTCACCATGGGTGAGTTAGATTTAGATAAGGGTGAACCCTCTTTGGGTAATGATCCCTCGGTAGAAACCTTCGCCGAAAACCTTATTAGCAATCCGGGACTTGCCAAGTTTGGCCTGTCCCAGAAATCTGCTAAAGAGATCCAGCGGCTAGCCAGGCAATGCCTGGAGAAAAGAAACTTATCTGCCGAAGAAGAAGCACAAGAGGCAGAGGACATCAAGTTCTCCGACCTTCTTGCCCAGGTGCGCCTTCGCGACAAGAGGATAAGGACCGGTGAGCTTCCAACAACACCAGTGATTCCTCTGACTCTCGCCGAGAAGGTTGCCGTTGAAGTGAACGCGAGTTTGGATAAACTCACTCGCGAACAATATGTAAGTCGGAATTCCAACTCCTATTTTTTCCTTTGTTTCATATCATATCCTCTAGCCCCCAAGCATGAAGTAGGATAAATAATCCGGGTTTATGCTTCATTAGGATGCCAAAGAATGAACTAGTGTAGCACCCAAGGCTCGTGCTGATATTAGCAAAAATATTAGCCCGAGTCTTTAGTAGCTTTCTGACTTTGGGTATTCTGACTTACAGAAAGTATGTTCCTATAACCAGGATTTATTGAAGAATGTCTGTGATAAGCAGAGAGAGATCAAGGCTGACCGACTTAAAAATGCTGAACTTAAAGTCTCCAAGGATGAGGCTGAAGGTAAACATTTCGAGACTCAAGCCTTGTCTTTCATGTTTTCATAGTCGAACTTTTTTCTGAACTGTTGTTCTTTTTGACTTACAGCGCTGGTAAAACAATCCTGCGCCATGATTGAAGAGGCCGAGAACCTCAAGACTTTGGTGGTGGGGAACAAGGAGCTTCACCAAGAGCTGGATAAGCTCAAGGCGGATCATGAGAAGAGCATAGCTCAAGTTCTCGAGTCCTCCTCCATGGCTACTGATGAGCGTGATCGTAAGATCGCTGCTCAAGATCAAAAAATCTTAGACCTCAAAAATGAGATTAGCAGAGAGAGGGACCTTTCCGAGGAGCTCCGGGCTGAACTCTAGAGTCTTCGGGAAGAGAAGACCAAAATTGACGACGTCATTTTCGGTATGTTCCATCTGCCTGACTTTTCCGCTTTCTTCGACTTCTATCAATGTCGGATTTTTCCTGACTTGTTTTGTGTATAGGTCCTCTGAACTTGACGGACTCTTCCTCCACTGAGCCCCACACCCACCGGCTTACCCAAGTCGGTGACCTGCTTCATGACTTCCGCCAATCCCTTGAGGACATCGACGAAGCTCTCAAGATTCTGGACATGCACAGCATGTCGGATTTTCAGGTGCGGGACAAGGCAAAGGATATGCCGCAGCTTGTCCAGGATTGGAACATGTCTTACGCGTGGACTGCGGCACAAAACGCTCTCACCATGGTCATGAGCCACCATGGAAACATGGAAATATGGCAAGTGACCAGAGGGTACTGCAAAGTAGATGAAGACGACCAGGAGCAGGACCTTCAAGCCATCATGCACTCCTGCGCCGGATATGGGTGTCACGTGGCTGATTTGACTAGCTACGAGACCCCTTTCTTCACCCGCGTGGATACTCCGCCTCCTCCTCCAGAAGAATCAGCAGAAGTTTCCGATGATGAACGCACCACCTCGGATGTGGACATCTCGGAACGATACCAAGGCGGTGTATCCAGCGAGCCGGCAGCTCCTTCCTCTCCTGCATTATAGATTAACAGAAGTATTTGTGTTATTCTGAAAAATATGATGGGCCTGTAAATATGCAGTACTATAATTTTGCTAGTGCTAAGCTTTTGATCTATTCAACACTTCTGGCTTAAATTTTTTTTTGCGTGCCTGAAATGTTTAGGTAAGCACTTGTATTTTTTCGTCCATACTTATCGTTTATCTGGCTTTCCGCCTCGTCCCTTTCGTGAGCCGGCTAAACCTTCTGCCGGAAACTTTGCCGAGCAACGGAGCTCAATTGCTAAACCAGTTTAAACTCGGAAACAAAGCCGGCTTCCATACCAACAATTCACTAGTCGGAAAATGCTCGCATCCAGCAATCAGATAAATAACCGAAGTAAAGACTAGAAATTTTTAGAGTTATACCTGAGGGTAGCAGTTTTAGAATCAGAAATCTAAACCAAAACGAACATGAGGATAAAGTACTTTCAAGCATTCTAGGATTTTCGACTATGACATGATCATTCGGAAATAAGATGGTAAAAACTTCTTAGAAAAAACTGAGGCAACCAAAACTTTTATTTCTCACAGAACATGTACATATATATGTTTACAAAGAAGGATAAACTAAGAATAAAAGGGATGTAGCTGAGCAATATTCCACGGTCTGTCTAACTCATCCAGATTTGTACTGCCTCTAGCTCTCTTTCTCTTCTTAGTAGCAGGTCTTTCTTTGACTGGCCTCATGTCAGTTAAGTACTACGATCCATTGTGCAATAATCGACTAACTAAAAAGGGCCCTTCCCATACCGGGGAAAGTTTGTGCTTTCTTTGTTGCACAAGCCGGAGAACCAAATCACCTTTATTGAAAGATCTATTTCGGACTCTCTGGCTATGGTACTTGCGTAACTTCTGCTGATAGGCTGTAGATCTCATTTCAGCAACGACGCGAACTTCTTCGACTAAGTCGAGATCATTTTGTCGAGAAATCTCGGCATCCTCTTCAATATACGCGCCACTCTAGGAGAGGTGTGAATCAAATCACTAGGAAGAACTGCTTCTGCACCATAGACCAAGAAGAAAGGTGTGTATCCGGTTGACCTGTTTGGAGTCGTTCGTAAACTCCATATTACAGAGGGTAATTCCTCTGCCCGAGCCCCCGCAGCACGTCGTAGTGGTGCTTCGAGTCTCGGTTTTAGGCCTTGTAGGATTAAACCATTTGCTCTTTCGACTTGTCCGTTAGCCTGTGGATGTGCGACTAACGCAATGTCAAGCCGGATATTTTGCTCGTTGCAGAATTCAGCCAATTCTCCCATAGAGAAGTTACTCCTGTTGTCCGTGATAATGCTATGTGGATAACCATACCGGATTATAAGATCCTCGACAAATCTTTTGGCTGTTGCTCCATCACAACTAGTGACAGGTTTAGCCTCAATCCATTTGGTGAATTTATCCACCATCACTAAGAGGTGAGTAAATCCACTTTGAGCTCGTTTAAAAGGTCCTACCATATCAACCCCCCATACCGCAAAGGGCCATGTTATAGGTATTGTTCGCAGCTGATCAGCCGGAACAGGAGCTTGTTTGGCGTACTTTTGGCAGCCTTTGCACGTCTTGACTAATCGTTCGGCATCTGCCTGAGCTGTAAGCCAGAAAAATCTGTGTCTAAAAGCTTTTTCCACTAAAGATTTGGCTACAGCGTGGTGACCACACTCGCCTTCGTCGATTTCTCTTAAGATTTCCACTCCTTCTTCCGGAGATACATAGCGCTGAAAAACCCCAGAAGCACTCCGCTTATAGAGCTCACCTTTAACAATAGTATAGGCTTTTGCTCGTCGGATAATCTGCCGGCTCAGAACCTCGTCTTCAGGTAATTTGCCATCTACCAAATAATCGAGGTAGGGTTGAGTCCAGCTAGGAATTACAGCCAGAACTGCTATCAAAGGTGAGTCGGATTTGGTCGGATATTCCTCATCTACTCCCTTTATTGAGGGAACTTTGAGGTGCTCTAAAAAGTGCCATCCGGGACCTCTTTCTGCGCAGAACCTATCCGAGACAGTGCGTCTGCTTCCTCATTTTCTGCTCGAGGGATATGTTGAACTTCAAATCCTTTGAACGATTTATATAGATCATCCACGACAGCTTTATATGCTGCCATGTGCTTATTTGCATTACAAATATCGGACACTTGTTGAGCAACAAGATCCGAATCTCCATAACACATCAAACGTCGGATGCCAATATCCTTAGCAATCCGGATTCCATGCAGCAGTGCTTCATACTCGGCAATATTGTTTGTCGCTATGAAGTGGATCTGCAACATGTATAAAAGTTTATCTCCTTGGGGTGATTTGAGCACCATGCCAGCCCCCGCGAGCCTTAGACCCATCAAAATAGAGGGTCCAATATTCCGACTCAGGGAGGATCATGTTCTCCTTCGTCTTTGTCCAATCAGCGATAAAGTCAGCAAGGATATGGGATTTGATTGCTGTCCGAGGTTTATACTCAATATCAAAAGCTGAAAGCTCTATGCCCCATTTGGCGACGCGTCCTGTTGCGTCACTGTTGTTGATTATATCTCTCATGGGAGCTGTGCTCACCACAGTAATTGGATGCTCCTGAAAGTAGTGTCGTAACTTACGAGATGCTAGAAAAACACTATAAGCCAACTTTTGATAATGTGGATACCGCTGTTTTGACTCTGTTAGGACTTCACTGACAAAGTAAGTCGGACGCTGCACCAGGTGCTCCTGATTTTTTTCCGGTCTCTCCACCACCATAACGATGCTAACGACCTTATTTGTCACAGCAAGATAAAGCAACATTGGTTCCTGAGGTTCCAGCGCTACGAGGATAGGAGCAGATGAGAGTACTTTCTTCAGGTCTTGTAGTGCAGCTTCAGCTTCATCAGTCCAAACAAAATCCTTGGTCTTTTTCAGGAGTTTGTATAATGGTGCGGCTCTTTCACCAAGCCGTCTTACAAATCGACTGACCGCAGCAATGCAACCAGTTAATCTTTGTACGTCCTTTAGGCGAGTTGGCCTGGAAATATTGAGTATAGCCTTGATTTTGTCCCGGTTCACCTCTATGCCTCTTTGAGACACGATGAAACCTAACAATTTTCCGGTTGGTATTCCAAAGAAGCACTTCTTCGGGTTAAGCATGATGTTGTATTTTTGTAGGTTGGCAAATGTTTCCTCCAAGTCGGAAATCAGCGTTTCCTTCTTTTTGGACATTACTGCAATATCATCCACGTATGCATGTACATTGCGTCCGAGTTGGTCATGGAGGCAACGCTGCATCGTGCGCTGGTACGTAGCTCCTGCGTTCTTCAGCCCAAAGGGCATCGTAACAAAACAGAAGGTTCCAAAGGGGGTTATGAATGAAGTTTTGACTTTGTCAGTTTCCTTCATCAGGATTTGGTGATAACCGGAATATGCATCGAGAAAACAGAGGAGTTCCGAGCCTACCGTAGAATCGATAACTTGAGCAATTCTAGGTAGAGCGAACGTATCTTTTGGACAAGCCTTGTTCAAGGCAGTATAATCAACACACATCCTTAAATCAGTGGTGTCCTTTTTAGGGACCATTACAGGATTGGCCGACCACTCAGTGTGGATGACCTCTTCTATGAATCCGGCTAACTCAAGCCGTGCTAGTTCCTTAGCTATTGCCTTATGCTTTTCATCACCAAATCACTGTAGGGACTGTTTGACGGGTTTAGCGTTCCGGTTTACATTTAGAGAGTTCTCGGCAAGTTCCCTAGGTACTCCAGTCATGTCAGATGGCTGCCATGTGAAGATATCTTGATTTGCTTGGAGGAACTTGACGAGCGCGCTTTCCTATGCGCTACCTAGGCCTACGCCTATCTGGGTCACCTTGGAGGGGTCATCATCCTTCAACGCGTCTTCTTCATCTCTTCTGATGCCTTGAACTCCGGATTTGGCTTTGTCACCTCCTTCTTCGTTGCGGGCATCTCGGACGGATCTATGCTTTTCTTGATCTCCTGGTACTCCTGGGCGTGCAGCACGACTTCGGCAAAGGCAGCATTTCCATCCTCGCACTCTCGCGCTTTCTTCGGGTCTCCCCTGATAGTGATCACGCTGTTGGGACCTGGAATTTTCATCATATTGTAAATGTAACACGAACGAGCCATAAAATCCCAGTAAGCCGGACGTCCGAATATAGCGTAGTACATGCTCTTGAACGGGACCATTTCGAAGGAAAGTGCTTCCGTCCGATAGTTCTTTGGAGTTCCAAAGGTAACATCCAAAGTGATCTCTCCCAGGGAATTAGCTTGTCTTCCTGGGACAACTCCGTGAAAGATCACAGAGCTATGGTTCAGCTGAGTTTCTGAGATCCTCATCCGGCGTAGTGTTTCGACATAGAGAATATTGATACTACTACCACCGTCCATGAGGGTCTTGGAGAAACCATAACCGTCAATTAGTGGATTGATGATTAAGGCGTATTTTCCTCGCCTGTGCAACTTGGGCGGATGATCAGCACGGTCAAATGTGATTGCCACTTCTGACTAGTCCAGGTATTGGGGGACAGCCGGAACTGTTGCATTGAGCTCGTGTAGAACTGCTTTCTTGACCTTTGCTGGTTGAGATCCGAGGAAAGTGATATAAGTGTCCTTCTTGGTGGGAAAAGTTTTCTTCCCTTCCGGCTTGGGATTTGAAGCATCATCTTCCTCCATGTCGGAATCTTCCTTGGTCTCTTTTTATTTTTCGGGATTCTTCTTTCCCTTCTTCCGCTTAGCTTTGTAGCCCGTGGTGTCATCTCTTTTGATGTCGTCATTGAAACGACATTCGGCATTGGTGTGGGACGAGCCCCCATTGGCGTCTAGGTGATGCACACATGGGTTATTGGCAATGTCGGCCCAAGAGTAGGTTTTGCCTGGTTGCTGTTTTCCTCTACCTTGGACCCTTGAAGTCCCCCGACCATGCCCGCGGCCTCCGCCGCGTCCTCCTCGTCCTCCAGACCCGAAAGTAGCAGTACCACCGCTGTTTCCGCGTTGGGTTTCTCTTCCGAGGTATTTTTGCGCTTCTGAGCTTGTTGCTTTGGCTGTTTTACCGACTGAGGCACAACTAGGGCATTGAGTAATCCCTCTGCATCATCGTTGGCATCTGCATACTTGCTTGCTATTTCTATCATCTCTCCCAAATCAATGACCTTGTCACACTTCAATCGGTGGCGCAGTAGACCAATAGGGAGACCTGCGATGAAAGCTTCAATCGCAGTTTGATCATTTACTCCTTCGCAGGAGTTCCTGGTGTCGATCCATCATCCGAGGTAATCCCGACAAGTTTCTCCGGCCTTCTGGGTGCAACGCTGTAGCTCTCCGACCGTGCAGGGCCTCCGATACGTGCCTTCAAAATTCCGAAAGAACGCACTTTGCATGTCATACCAGTTGTGGATGGTGTTCTTCGGAAGTTCATTAAGCCATGATCGTGCCGTCTTCCGCAACATAAGTGGGAGATATCGGGTTGCGACCAGGATGTTTCCGCCTTTGGCGATGCAGCAAGCTTGGAAGAAATCCTGTAGCCAGGTTTCTGGCCGAGCAATGCTGTCGTAGGCTTGGATATGCCTTGAAATAGCAAATCCTTCCGGGAATCTTATAGCTCTGATGCATGGTCCGAAACACTTTGGGCCCATGTAGATATCATCGTTTTCGTAGCGCCGCGCCTCTATGTTGGAGTTGATCCTGTGCCTTGTCTCGTTCGGGGATAGAGATCGTCCCGAATGCCGGCTGTGGCTGCGGTGCCTTGGAGCCGGACTTCAGCTTTTGCCACCTCCTCCTCTGCCACGACATCCTTCTTTTCCCTCTTGGGAGCCGTTGTGATGACTGCTTGGTGGGGAAGGTGGGGCAGCTGTATAGTTTCCGGCTGATCGCCGGCTCCGTCTGGAGCGTCATTATTCCGGCTCCGGGGAGGGTCTTGGCTACGACGAGCCCCCTGCTTTGGCTTGTCCCGGAATGGTTTCCGTCGTTCCTTCGTCCGTCGTTCCCACTATGGTGGGGCTCAGCCGGACAGCTTGCATGTCTAGGAGGTGGCATTTTTTGACGATCCTCCTCCCGATGTTTCTCTTTATTTTCTCCCCTTCGATCGTTAGACTCTCGTCGGGGAGGATTCCTCAGATTTAGAGCAGCGATGGCCTCTTTCTCGGCCGCTGGGGCGACGTTGCTCCAGTCACGCGTAGTCCTGCGATGCTGTCCTGACGATCCGGTTCTCGAATAATTGTCCTCCCGTTGTTGGGGGCGATGATGTTGCTCCGGAACATGATGGGGTCTTACGTTAGCCCATGCCGGATCTGTGCGATATTGGTCGGAATCCGGGACTAGTTTTTGACTTCCGGATAGGGCGACCTTTTGCTGCTCCAGTCCCTTGTTGACTAGTTTGATACCCAAACGGATCTCCTCTGGTCCTGGATTAGCCGATAGAATTTCTCGGGCCGCCACGGTATTCTGTACTAGGGTTGGATATACCCAATCTCCTTTGCTATCTTTCCGTGGCTTCCCCATCTCATCTCCAAAAAGGATGGCACAGATATGTGGGAATTAGTCATCATTGGTGTGACACTTCCGTGTCTTCTGATGCAACCGAGACATGTAATCCTTAGTTGCCATGCGTTTCTTCTCCTCCTCGATGTTTTTGGCTTCATCCAGGAGTTGTTGGCGACGCGCTTCTAGGGCTTGGGCCCTTTCGTCCAGTTCTTCAGCAGTAAGTTCTGCAGCTGTGCAGCATCGATGAGTTTACGCGCACCTTCGGTGATCACATGTCCATCCACCGATTCTTCTTTTTTTGGCCCTTCTGGGATAAGTGCTTCATCCGAGTCTTCTTCGTATTCCTCGGCAATCACTTCCTCTGCCAGAGGGTGTTTTGCCGGGGTCTTGTTCTTCTTCTTTGCCTTCTTGGCCGCACCGGTAGCAAAGACGGCTTTGGGTCCATTTCCCGGAGTCAAGCTTTGATCGGTACTTTTGTACATCTAGACTTGGGATTATCTCTGACGTCCATGTCATCCTGCGCTTTGGGAGAGTGTTCCCCAGATCCTTCATCCATGGCTTCTCCTTCTTCTACAGCTTTGGAGTTATACTCCTTTTCATACTCCGCGGAGAACTTTCGGAAATCTGCTGACGTCATCGATTCATCCGAGGATGCGGGTATGTCGATGTTTGTTCCAATTGCCTCCAGCACAGAGTCGGTGTTTTCTCCAGCATCGGCAGAGCCGGATCTGGATCCCACATATCCGACAAAGTGCGACGCGTGCTTCCTGAGGTACCTGCGGCCCTTGCGATTAGCCATGTCGAAACTTTTGATGGTTTCGAGGATTGCATCTGCGCTTGCATCTTGCAGTATCATACGTCACAGTGTGTACCTCAGGAAAGGCCTGTCTGTCCCGACATCATCAGAGCCAGAATCAGTGTCGTTGGTGAGTTCCTCCTGGTTTTCGACTTCTGCGAGCGGGTCGATCTGGGATCCGGTCACTCCTAGGAGATCCACTCCAGATTCGATTTGGACTGCTAGGTCTTCCTCAGGTTCGGATTTCTCCACTATCTCCGCAACTGGTGCGGGTTGGGTGGGATTAGGGTTTTCTGAGATTCGCAACTCTGCCGCCTCCGCGGACATAGGGGACCCAGAAGATTCTTCTGCCTCTATCATCACCGCTGGGGTGGGTGGGGCAGGTTCAGTGAAACCGATGTAAACATCGATCTCGCCGAAAGACATGATTGTATAGGCAGTCACAGCCTCCCTAGCCGGGATCCAAGTCTCGTCGAGAATGATGAGAGGGACGTCGTTGTCGTAGAGGATGCAACCGATGATGATTGTCTCATCGATTCCAATTCTTGCAGATTCCGCTCGGAACGCAGATCCGAAGCTCACTTGCCCCATGATGGGCACCAACTGTCGTCGGATTGATGACAAGTACGCCATGAGGGGGTCCTCGAGGCGTGCGGAAGAGAGGGGTGTGAGACGTATGGTATTCCGGGGCGGTGAGCACACAAGTTTACCTAGGTCCGAATCCGCCGGCTTTGGACGGATCCTACTCCTGCTAGCAATACAGTAATACGGCAGAGCCGAAATATGGATTACAAGGGTTTCGCCTGTGCGAGTTGAGAGTCTAAAGTGTTGGGTGCCCTAAAGGCTCTCCCTAGGACGGCTTATATAGATATCCGGCCTAGGGTTTACAAGAGAGATCTATCCGGCTACGATTAAGAGTCGGTTACAGAGTACATCTTGAACTACAAGTAACACTATGGGCCTAAGTCGGAAAGTCTTCTGGGCCTTCCCGCAGTCGGATTGGACTCTGTCTTTCTCCCTGACTGGGCCGCCCGTGAAGCAAAGCTCTAACCTGAAGTGGGCCACCCTGGTCAGTGAGGAACTATGAGGATACCCGGAAAGTATATCCCCAACAGGACCGACAAATGTGAAGCAAGCTTCCAAGAACTCAAGAAGAGATTGATTTCAGCCCTAATATTGATTATGCCAGATATCAAGAAGCCCTTTGATGTGTATTGTGATGCATCCAACATTGGTCTCGGATGTGTGTTGATGCAAGAAGGCAAAGTCATAGCATATTTGTCAAGACAATTGAAGCAGCATGAGCATAACTACCCTACCCATGATATTGAATTAGCAGCTGTAGTTTTAGCCTTTAAGACATGGCGTCATTACCTTATGGGTAATCGCTGTGAGATTTATTCAGATCACAAAAGCTTGAAGTATATTTTCACTCAGAAGGAGCTGAATATGAAGAAAAGGAGATGGATAGAGTTAATCAAGGATTATGACCTTGACATTCACTATCACCCCGGCAAAGCCAATGTGGTACGGATGCCCTTAGCAGATTGCCATGTAGGTTAAACACCATGATCAAAGAGAACCAGCCAAGTTTGCATGAAGAGTTGGAGCAGTTTAGAACTGAGCTAGTTAGCAAAGGATTTTTAGCTAGCATTGAACTTCAACCCACTTTGATTAGTCAAATCAAGGAAGCCCAGAAGGGAAATGCAAGTATCGATGGAATCAAACGTCGTATCGGTACAAGAAAGGCACCTGGATTCACCGAAGATGAAGAAGGAGTTTTGTGGTACAAAGGACGTATCCGTGTGTCAGCAGATTCGGAGCTAAAGCAAGTTATCATGCAAGAAGCTCATGATACTCTTTATTCTATCCACCCCGGAGGAATAAAGATGTATCAAGATTTGAAGGAGCAATTTTGGTGGCACCAGATGAAGAGAGAAATCGGAAGCTACATAGCCAAGTGTGATATCTGTCAGAGAGTCAAAGTGGAACATCAGAGGCTGATGCATTGCAAATGTACCTATAATTTTTGATGTTCCATGCTTGGTTTTATCCACTTTCTTGTGTTTTGTTCCAACTTTGGAGTACTTTTATTATGATTTATTGGACTAACCTATTAACAAGAGCCACAGTGCCAGCTGCCTGTTTTCTGCTGTTTTTGGTTCCAGGAAAGTTAGAAAATGAATATTCTCGGAATTGGACGGGACAAAAGCCAAAGTGCCTATTTTTTCGGAAGGGATCAAGTGCCAGAATACGGGACGGAGAAGGGCTGGGGGGCGGCCACACCACCTGGCCGCGCGGCTAGGCCTGGCCCACGGCAGGGGATGGTCTGGCCGACCCCAGCACCCCCTCGGCCTCTCCTTCCGCCTATAAGATGCCCTCGGGACGAAAACCCTAAGTACCCGATCAAAAATCCACGAAAGAGTCCGTAGCTGCCATCATCTCCATCCCTAGATCGGGAGCGATCCGAAGCTCTTCCCGGCACCCTGCCGGAGAGGGGAATTCACCCTAGAGGCCTTCTTCATCACCATGCAAGCCTCCGGTGTGACGCGTGAGTAGTTCATCCTTGGACTACGGATCCATGTAGTAGCTAGATGGCTGGTTTCTCCTCCTTTGTGCTTTCATGTTTACATCTTGTGAGCTCCATTCATGATCAAGATCATTTATTTGTAATTCATACATGTTGTGTTTGCGGGGATCCGATGGATATTGAGATGCTATTTCAGATTGATTATTGATTCTATCATGTCTTTGTTATTTGAGATCTTGCATGCTTTCCTTGTTAGTAGCTATCTTGGCCAAGTAGATGCTAGCAACTCCAAGAGTTAGTATTTATGCTCGATAGTGGGTTCATGCCTCTGGTAATCTAGGGAAGTGACAGAAATCTCTAAGGTACTAGATGTGCTGTTGCTACTAGGGAGAAAACAATGATCTTTTGTTCATAGAACAATCGTATTGTTTACTTTACACGCAGTTCGTAAAGCAATAATCTGTTGCTTGCAACTTAATACTAGAGGGGGTTCAGATGATAACCTGAAGGTGGATTATTAGTCATAGATGCAGTTGGATGGCGGTCTATGTATTATGTTGTAATGCCCAATCAAGTCTCAAAGGAGTCAAGATGATTAGTATATGCATGTATTGCTTTCTCGGTGTTTGTCAATTGCCCCGCTGTAATTTGTTCACCCAACATGTTATCTATCTAAGGAGAGCCACCTCTAGTGAACTATGGATCCTGGTCCTTCTTCTTTACATATAATCTACAACTGTTTACTGCTTTGTGTTTACTTTCTGCAAACTTTTACTTCTTTCCATTCGATACGTTTAATCCTTTGTTTTCCGCAAAACACGGTGAGATTGATAACCTCATCGCAAGTTGGGGACAAAGTTCTGTGGTTGTGTTGTGCAGGTCTCCACGTTTTTCTAGCACCGGTAGTGCACCCCGCCAAAGCTCAGCTAGTAACACCTTTGGGTGTTTCCTTGCTCCTACTGGTTCGATTAAACCTTGGTTTCATAACTGAGGGAAGACTTGCTGCTGTGCTGATCATACCTTCCTCTTGGGGTTCCCAACGAGCTCTACGTTGATCGTCGAGCGCATCAAGCTATTTTCTGGCGCTGTTGCCGGGGAGTCAAGGACATCTTCACAAGGGGAGTCCCTCATAACCAATCTCTTTACTTTGTTGTTTTTGTTTTTCTTAGTTTCTTTTTGCTTTGTTTGCTTGTTTTGTTCTTTGAAAACACAAAAAAAATAGTTTTACTAGTTTGCTTTCTTATTGGAAAAACACAAAAAAATTAGTTATTTTCTTAAGTTGCCTTTATGACTAGCTCTGCTCCAATCACTATTTCATTATGGATAGCTCACTCAGTTTCCTATTTGGGAACAGTATTATGGCTGCTAAGGTAATAGATGAACCACCGCCTGCTAGAACCTCCATGGAAGAAGAAATTGCTAAACCTGAAAGCTCATTAGATGAAAAAGAGGAGGAGAGTGATGGACAAAAGGAGGAAGAATGGATCTACCCATGCCTACCTCCTAATGAGAGTAACTCTTTATCGCTTACATTATTTGATTGTCCCCCATGCTTATCAAAGGAGGGTGAATGTTATGTTCCCGAGGATTCTTTTGAAAATGTTTATAATAAAGATCGAGTGCTTGTATATCATGAAAAGCATGCCTTATGTGATAGTTATATTGTTGAGTTTATTCATGAGGCTACTGAAAATTATTATGAGAGAGGAAAATATGGTTGTAGAAGTTTTTATGGTAATGGAACACCTCTCTATGTGCTGAAAGTTTTGAAGTTACTTTTGTTTTATCTTCCTATGCCTGTCACTTTGTTCTTTGTGCATTTATTTGCATACAAGATTCCTATGCATATAAAGTGGGTTAGACTTAAATGTGTTTTGAATTTGCTTCATGATGCTCTCTTTTACTTCAATTCATATTTCCTATGAGAGCATCTTCTCAAATTTTCATGTCTAACTTAAAGGCGTTAAAGAAAAGTACTTGTTGGGATATAACCCAAGAGTTTTTGATGAGTCTTGGAAGTTATTACCTCTGTAATAACCTCTCCTTATTCTTTTTATTTGCTTTTTGTGCCAAGAGTAACCTCTAAAGAGAGTGAAGTAATGATTGGGAAAGTTGCTGTCCCGAAACAGATTTTTGTGCTTCACCGTAAAAATTCCTGAGAGAGCTCTGTATGTCGGATTGAGCTGTAATTTTTTGTGCTTCTGCCCCAGGTTGTTATCTAACTTTCGTTAGTTCAACACGTTTTGATTTGAGCAACATAAGGTCTTCGCAAAAATTCGTCTTTACCTGCTGGTCTGTTTTGACAGATTTCTGCCATTTTCGGCATTTGCTTCTTGGTAGTTCCTTCTTGAGTTCCTTTGGGGAATTGAAATTTTTGAGGGAAGTGCTACAGTAGCTAGTGTTCTAATGGAAGTTTATTTGGTGTTATAACTGAACCTTGAGACTTATTTATCGTAAGTGCACTAATGTTGCTAATGAGATTGTGTGAAGTTTTGTATGAAGGAAAAATTTCAGGTGTATGGAAGGAATGAGTAACGAGATGAAGGATGGACTAAAGCTCAAGCTTGGAGATGCCACGCGTGTCACCCCAAGAAATATCCAAGAAGTAAAAGCGTCAAAGCTTGGGGAAGCCCAAGGCATCCCCTTCTTCATCAATAAAAATTCCAGGTTTCTTCCAAACGCTTCATTTTTATTATTGCATGCACAGTTGTGTTCTTGGAGCGTCTTCTTTTTCGTTTTCGTTTTGGTTTTTAGTTTGCTTGGTTTGTTTAGTTCTCTGAATAAGTTGTTTGGACCTCCTCTTTCATACTTTGGTTTGCAAATAGTTTGGTTTGGTTTGGAAAAGAGTAGGAAAGTGCATACTTTTGTGGTAAAAAGAGCTCGTTTTTTACTGTGGCTATGCTTTGTCATGCCATGCTTGATATTGTTTTGGCTTTATGCTTAGTATTCTTTGATGTAGCATGACTTTTTATAAACAATTTAGATTGCTTAATGTGCCTTGGATTAATCATGTGTTGTTTTAGCATATTAAAGCATAGTATAGTGGTATTCTCCTTTGATACTTTATTTGGGTTGACTTGGCACATGCTCACACCATGTTATGACTGTCACAAGTCACCATAGACTTTATGATCCTTTAGTTTTCAACTTTTAGTATCACTTTATGCTTTGATCAATGATGTTTTGTCGCTCTGCATCATTATGGCCATTATTGCTCTCTTAGTTTGTTGCTCCGAGTCTTTTGCTAGCCTCCACAACAAAGTATGAGTTCCACTCATGCATCCAACTCCCTAAACCAAGTTTTTCCAAAGAGTCCACCATACCTACCTACTAGCCTATGCTATTCCAAGTATATTCATGCTTTTGTCTACCTTTCACTTGTTATGAGAAAACTAGTGATTAAAGCTCTCACGAACTTGATGGCACAGTTTACTTTTTGCGTCTAATAAATTTGAACCATTGGGTCCTTCTTTGTTGCGTATATGCTTGCGCTTTATAAGTTGAAATTAGCAGAACCATGTTTCATGGGGAACGCTTTCAACATTGCACTTGTACTTTGTACGTCGTTGATATTATGTTCTTTTGCTTATGGATCCCGGCGGTGTGAAATAAATGTGGAATTTGTATGATCATGGAGTTTGTATGTGTGTTATAGAAACGCCTGGGCCGCTAACCTAAGCCATGCCTAATCATGGTGGAAACTTGCAGCATCACCATAATGAGCACTCTATGAAGCATCCTCAATAAAAACCTATGCAAATAGCAAATAAAAAGATCACTAAGATGCTCTTTGTTTGCTTGCCTTGTCATTTTGATTATGGGAAAGCTCCCGTATCATGTGTAAGGGGTACCCTGTTGGCGGTTCTTAATGATACACATATACTTACAATGACAAGAGCTTACTCATGAATGAAGTTGAGTAGCATGAGGATCGGTCTTCATAAGTAAGGGGCATGAGATTTCGGTTTATAACTTGTCAAGCATATCCTCTTAGTTGTGTCACTTTAACCTTAATCACCATCAAGATGAGAGCTGAAAGCTACGAGTACCATAATTTTTGGAAGCTCTTTATGAGACTTGAATCCCTACTCCCTTTTACAAAGGCCTTTCTTCCACCATTATATTGAGTCTCCACCTTCTATCTTTATGCACTTACTTTGAGAGCATAGTGGCCATTCTTAGTTCTATGTGCATTGTCCCAAGACTAGTTGATTGATGCATAACTTGTTATTGCTTGTTTGAAACTATTGTATCTAGTCACTCTTATGAACTTTGAAGGTGTCCTATGCATTTATATTTGCTACTCTATTGAGGGACAAGCTGAATAGTATTATGCTATGTTTTATTTATGTGAAACAAACAAACATCTTGCAAAGCATGTTATTCATGAATCTTTTGTTTGTGCCTTTTCATGTTGCATCATAGTTTCTTTGCTTATTGTTAGAACTTTGTCTTTCATGTTATGATTGAAGTACTATGATCCCAGCTTTGAATGTTTTGAAAATACTTTGATCAAGTCTTTGATGGTGCATGTCACCTCAAAAATTATTCTTTTTATCACTTACCTACTCGAGGACGAGCAGGAGTTAAGCTTGGGCATGTTGATACATTGCAAATGTATCTATAATTTTTGATGTTCCATGCTTGGTTTTATCCACTTTCTTGTGTTTTGTTCCAACTTTGGAGTACTTTTATTATGATTTCTTGGACTAACCTATTAATAAGAGCCATAGTGCCAGCTGCCTGTTTTCTGCTGTTTTTGGTTCCAAGAAAGTCAGAAAATGAATATTCTCGGAATTGGACAGGACAAATGCCAAAGTGCCTATTTTTCCGGAAGGGATCAAGTGCCAGAATACGAGACGGAGAAGGGCTGGGGCCCGGCCACACCACCTGGCCGTGCGGCCAGGCCTGGCCTGTGCCAGGGGGTGGTCTGGCCGACCCCAGCACCCCCTCGGCCTCTCCTTCCGCCTATAAGATGCCATCGGGACGAAAACCCTAAGTACCCGATCAAAAATCCACGAAAGAGTCTGTAGCCACCATCATCTCCATCCCTAGATCGGGAGGGATTTGAAGCTATTCCCGGCACCCTGCCGGAGAGGGGAATTCACCCTGGAGGCCTTCTTCATCACCATGCAAGCCTCCGGTGTGATGTGTGAGTAGTTCATCCTTGGACTACGGATCCATGTAGTAGCTAGATGGCTGGTTTCTCCTCCTTTGTGCTTTCATGTTTAGATCTTGTGAGCTCCGTTCATGATCAAGATCATCTATTTGTAATTCATACATGTTGTGTTTGCGGGGATCCGATGGATATTGAGATGCTATTTCAGACTGATTATTGATTCTATCATGTCTTTGTTATTTGAGATCTTGCATGCTTTCCGTTGTTAGTAGCTATCTTGGCCAAGTAGATGCTAGCAACTCCAAGAGTTAGTATTTATGCTCGATAGTGGGTTCATGCCTCTGGTAATCTGGGGAAGTGACAGAAATCTCTAAGGTACTAGATGTGCTGTTGCTACTAGGAAGAAAACAACGATCTTTTGTTCATAGAACAATCATATTGTTTACTTTACACACAGTTTGTAAAGCAATAATCTGTTTCTTGCAACTTAATACTGGAGGGGTTTCGGATGATAACCTGAAGGTGGATTATTAGTCATAGATGCAGTTGGATGGCGGTCTATGTATTATGTTGTAATGCCCAATCAAGTCTCAAAGGAGTCAAGATGATTAGTATATGCATGTATTGCTTTCTCAGTGTTTGTCAATTGCCCCGCTGTAATTTGTTCACCCAGCATGTTATCTATCTAAGGAGAGCCACCTCTAGTGAACTATGGATCCCGGTCCTTCTTCTTTACATATAATCTACAACTTCTTACTGCTTTGTGTTTACTTTCTGCAAACTTCTACTTCTTTCCATTCGATACGTTTAATCCTTTGTTTTCCGCAAAACACGGTGAGATTGACAACCTCATCGCAAGTTGGGGACAAAGTTCTGTGGTTGTGTTGTGCAGGTCTCCACGTTGCTACTAGCACCGGTAGTGCGCCCTGCCAAAGCTCAGCTAGTAACACCTTTGGGGTGTTTACTTGCTCCTACTGGTTCGATTAAACCTTGGTTTCATAACTGAGGGAAAACTTGCTGCTGTGCTCATCATACCTTCCTCTTGGGGTTCCCAACGAGCTCTACGTCGATCGTCGAGCGCATCAGAGACCCGCAGGACTGTTGCAACCACTACAGATTCCGGAATGGAAATGGGATTCCGTCGAAATGGACTTTATCACCGGTTTGCCTATTTCCAGTAGGGGAAATGACTCAATTTGGGTCATAGTTGATAGACTATCTAAGATAGCCCATTTTATACCTGTCAAGACAACCTACCAGAGTTTCAAGCTAGCAGAGTTGTACATTGCTAGAATCGTCAGTTTGCATGGAACCTCCAAGACCATAGTGTTGGATCGAGGAACCCAATTTACCTCGAGATTTTGGCAGAAAGTCCAAGAAGGATTAGGGACCAAGTTGAATTTCAGCACAACTTATCACCCGCAGACCGATGGACAAACTGAAAGAGTCACCCAGATCTTAGAAGATATGTTGAGAGCTTGTGTTCTAAAGTATGGATCAAAATGGGAAGATTGTCTGCCTTTCGTAGAATTCTCATACAACAACAGTTATCAAGCTAGTTTGCAAATGGCCCCATTTGAGTTCTTATATGGGAGAAAGTGCCGTACCCCTTTGAATTGGTCGCAAGTAGGAGAGAGTCAGATCTTCAGACCCGACATCCTACGAGAAGCGGAAGAGAAGGTTCACAAAGTCCGAGAGCACCTCAAGACCGCCCAATCCAGACAGAAGAGTTATGCCGACAAGAGACGTAGAGACCTGACTTTCAACGTCGGAGATTTCATGTATCCCAAAGTGTTGCCGTTGAAAGGAATGCAACGTTTCTAGCTGAAAGGGAAGTTAGCCCCCAGATATATTGGACCCTTCAAGATTCTGAATTGCCGAGGAGAAGTATCGTATCAAATGGAACTGCCAGAGGAGATATAAGCCATCCATAATGTGTTCCATATCTCGTTACTTCACAAATGCCTAGAAGTGCCGGAGAAGACCAAAGTGTTCAAGAACATCGACCGCCGAGCCATTGCTATCAACAAGGATTTGACATATCGTGAAGTGCCCATTCGTATCTTGGAAGAAGCCTTTAGAACCACCAGGACCCAGAGTATCAAATTTCTCAAGATCCAATGGAGCAACCATACCAAGAAGAAGCTACCTGGGAGCGAGAAGATTACATTAGGACTGAGTTTCTAGATCTCTTTAGTTTCTAGTTTTTCTTAAATCTCAAGACGAGATTTTGTTTAAGGAGGGAAGGTTTGTAACACCCCAAAACTTCTAATCAAGATTATCAAGTTCTAATCACCCAAATTTAGGTTTAACAAAAACTTTTATTAAGAAAAATGGATATGAATGCATGTGTGTTTGCATTAGTATAGAATTGAGTGTATATGCCATGATTGATTGTTCTAAATGTTGTGAAATGGTTTAAAGGTGAATGCCACATCATCTAGAACATTTACAAGAAAAATCAAAAGAGAAAGAAATCAAATAAGAATAAAAAATGCAAATGGTCATTTTGACCATTTTAAACCACTAGGCCACTTTAGGTGTTCCTAGAGGAGAATTTTTAACAGAAACATTTCTATATCTTTTCACCCCGTGCTAGACCAAGTAAAAATGTACCAAGGCCCACTTTACAAACTTACAAAACATCTAGCAAAGCAATTTAAAGGACATTTGAAAAATGAATCCAATTCATATGTGAAGATCACATTTTCTCAAAAACCCACCAAATCAGTTCACCTTGACAATCCCAAGCAAACCTAGTCTCTCAAGCTTAAGTCAAGTTCACCCAAAAAGTTTGAATCAAAATTTCAAAAATAATTTTCATGCGGCCATTTCATCAAACACTTGGCAGGCACAGAATAAACACTAGACTAGCTGCACTATTTGGTACAATGAGCATTGACCATTTGGTCTCCTATTTAACCCTTGTCCCCTCTAAGACAAACCCAACCCTATACCAGCTCCCCCTTCGCCGCTGGCACAGTGGAGTGCCGCCCGTTCTTGGTCGTCGTCGGCCGACAGTGGGCAGCATGCCAGGAGCCATGCTAGCCTCGCCCAAGATGCGCACCACACACGCGAGCTCCTACCGCCACCCCCTGTCCATCCCACGGTCGAAGCCCATCCCTGGACCACACTAGCACCGCCGCGCACCACCTCTCTGCACCATGTCCAGAGCGCGCTAGTGTGCCGCGCCCGACCAACTCGCACGCACCGCGCCTTGACCTCCCCTCGCGTGCACAGACCCGCCATGATAGTAGCACCCCGGCAGACAACCCCGTTCGCCGCCGGGTGACCCGCAGCAGCCGCACGCCGCCACAAACACCTCTGCCTCCGTCCAGAGCGCCGCACGTGCCCGACCAAACCTAGCCGCCCCACGCCTCGCCTTTAAGCCAGCAACGACCGTCAGGAGACACCGCACCGTCCACCTACCCTAGCCATGCCCTTAGCTCTCTGTGCCGCCCTCGCCGAAGACGCCAGCCCGCACCATTCAGTCCCCTCGTCGAGCTATAAAAGGACACCACCCCAGCCTCCATTCCTCACACTGTTCGACTCCCCACTCACCACTGAGCCTCCCACACCCCTTCCTGGAGAAAGGTGAGCACCGCCATGCCAGAATTCCACCGGAGTCTACCGCTGCTGGAGGAGAAGGGTGTCGTCGATTCCGAGCACCCGAAGCCTCGCCATGATCGCGCCTCGCTTCTCCATCGTTTACCACGCCGTTTTCCCCTGTCGCCGAGCCTAGTTGGAGCCCAGGTGAGCCCTGCCAGACCCCCACCGCCGCGCTAGGTCTAGTTCCCCACCGGAGCTATTCGTCGTCGACGATGACTCTTGGCCATTAGATTAGAAGTTGATCGCACGACTTAGATTTGCCCATACCGTTTTGCTTAGTTAGTTTCGCTGACCAGTGGGTCCGCGCTGTCAGCAGCCCGCTGCGCCGCGGAGTGCCACTAGGCCGGCCCATTAGCTTTCCTGCGCTGGCCCAAATATTCAAATAAGTGATTTTCCAATTTAGTTGAAATCATATTTTGTCCTCTTATTCAAAAATCAATTCAGAGAGTTTCACTCAACCAAATTGCATGATCCAAATTTGGTTCGAAAGATAATTAAAATATCTATCCAGGCCCGTTGGATTTAAATCATTTGGAGTTAGAGACAATCTTTAGTAAAAATAACAAGACAGAGACTTTGGCAACTTCAAACATTTTTCAAAAATAACCATAATAGCTTTTGAGTTGATTCCAATTCTCAAAAATCACATTTGATAATACCTATCTGAATATGTAAAAATATTTAGGTTTGCATGAAGTGACATTGGACTAGTACCAAAAGAATGCTATTAGAGCATTTCTAGTCACTTTAAATCATTTAAATAATATTCTTGAACTTTATAAAATGTGACCAACCCTTTAAATCACATTCTCATGTATTAGAATATGTGGTGATGACATGTGTCCACATGATCCCATATTTTATTTGGAGAATATTAAATCTTAATTAATTTCAATGAGTAGAAATTACTTTTCTCAAATAAAATAATTGAAACTAGTGCTTTAATGCATCTGATGATTGTGATGATGCTAGATCATCAAGTGTGAACCTTACTGTGCTAAATAGACTAGTTAAGTATTGTTTGGTGATTGTGTACCCCGTATTGCTTTATAGACGATAGTACCGGCCAAGTCTACAAGGAGGAGGAGTTCTACCCCGAAGAAGACGAAGAAAACTTCAATCACTGCACCAATCAAGGCAAGCTAACACTTGCAAGTTTCTTAACTTTGCAAACCATCACTAGGTGCAAGTTAACCTAAGCAAGATGCCTTAGGCATGCTTGGGTTATACATTTTGATTTATACCCATCCCAAGTTTTACTTACAAGCTTTACTCTTTTGCTTTACCAAAGTTCTTTACTTTTAGTAATGCTTTGTGAGATTTTGAAAAGTAGTATAGATAGCATAAAGAGTATAAAACTAGGCCTATACTAGATGTCATTCTATGGCATGATATTGAAGAGTAGTACCCTCATTAGTGAACACTCTTAACCTTAGTGGCTAGTGCTAAGCATAAAACTTGATCACTCTAGATGGGAATACTTGGTGAAAATGATTATAAAAACCTTGGAATAATGAGTCATTCTATTGAGTTGTTTTGACATGTGTTGAGAAACACCAATGGATTTGATGATCAAAATGTTGAGGCATGAGCCTTAGCCCTTTATAAAACTAATGGTTGGGTTCGGATGCGATACCATTCCAATTTTACCATACAACCACAATACCTGAATTGGGTAAGGCTTAGCCGGAAGTTTATATGCATTAGTATGGGTTCCCTCACGGAGGAGGTTTGAGCTGAGGCTACCTCTTGATGATGTCCACCTATGAAGTGTCCAGGATGGCAGATGGCAATGGCTGGGAGGCCAACTCATAGGAGAGGTGCTTATACTAGAGTGTGTAAAGGAAAGGTTATGATTGATTATCCGCATACTAAGTATGATGATTTAGGGTTACCCCTGACGGATGTATCGAATTTATGGTGAAAGTGTACCACCTCTGCAGAGTGTCAAACTATTTGAATAGCCGTGTTCCACGGTCATGGACAGTTGGAGTGGCCATACTGTTCCGTCGTCAGATGTTTTCAAAATGACTTATGAAGTGAACAATGATTTTGACTTGACCACAACAAGGGTTGTGAATATGAAAACTAGGTTCCTAACCTAAGTGATTTAGAACATTAATTTAACTTTCTTTACTTCTGAACTCAACTTAGGTTAAATCTAGCTTTTGCAAATAAACTTAGAGCTTAGCATTCCTACTAGAACTACCTTACTTGTTAG
Organism: Avena sativa; assembly: GCA_916181665.1. Lineage (NCBI taxonomy): Eukaryota > Viridiplantae > Streptophyta > Magnoliopsida > Poales > Poaceae > Avena > Avena sativa. The sequence goes on from OV702290.1 coordinate 429,712,475, forward strand.
TGATAGTTTGTGAATACTTAAAGAGTACTCATGGCTTTGTCCCTAGCTATTCCTGTGGCCAGACTATGAGGAGGACTACCAGGAGGAAGGACATCAGGACGGCTATAACAACTAGGATCATCTCCCATCGTCAGCATTGCTTGTGACACTGAATATGGAGCCCACCGCTATGCTTATTATTCTGCTGCTTGTTTGAATTAAGACTGGATCATGAGATCCTTTATTTGTGTAAGACCTTACTATGGTTTGTAATGGATGATGTACTGTGATATCCAATCTATTATGTATCGCAAAAATGGTAATCCTGGGATTGCGATGTATGGCATAACAGGCATCTGGGATTAAAAATCCAGGTGTTTACAGTTGCGCCTAGATAGTTCCAGACATCGAAAACAATTTTGCAAAGAAGATACAAAGGGTTTAACGAGCAACTATATGGTGGGAGCTTCCTCTCTGGTTGTATAGTTCTGCCGTATAGTTGGTAAAACCCTCAAAAACTCTAGAAAAACACAAGGAATTCAAAGGCAAAAAAATTACGAGTAAAATCTATGAAAATAAATCACTTATTTGAGTAAGAACACTTACCTTGAACTTATTCGGGGATGACAAGATCCTCCAACAACAAAGACTTCTTCTCCTTTGGAGGGATTGACCTTAGTTCATTCAATAATTCTTGTAAACAAAAATCACCAGGACTAATGTCCCTCTCAATAAGATTGGTGTCTTGCTAGGCAAATATGGACACTACATCCAACATCTTTATTCCTTACCTCTGCATGATCTGTAATTCAAATTCTTGAAGTAAAAGAATCCAATGGATCAGTCTTGGCTTATGGTTCTTCCTTTCAAGGAGTTCTTTTAAACCATCACGATCCGTATGAACTCTTACTTTTGCATTAACTATATAAGGACGAAATTTATCACAAGAGAAAAATACAGCAAAGAGTTCCCTCTCCTCCTTAGGATAATTCTTTTGAGCACTATTGAGAGTTCTACTAGCATGATGTATAATATTAAATCTGCGACCTATGTGTTGTCCCAGAGTTACTCCTACAACATCATCACTAGCTTCACATATTAAGTCAAAAGTCATATCCCAGATATGTGGTTTAATGATAGGGGCATGTGATAAAGCATTTTTAAGTCTATCAAAGGCTATAAGACATTTATCATCAAAATTAAATCTTACTCCCTTTTGTAGGAGGTTAGTCAAAGGTTTAGATATTCTAGAGAAATTTCTAATGAACCTTCTATAAACACCCACATGACTAAGAAAACTTATTATACCTTTTATATCCCTAGGTTGTGGCATTCTCTCTATGGCCTCAACCTTAGCTCTATCCATTTCAATTCCCTTACCTAATACCTTATGTCCGAGGACTATACCTTCTTTGACCATAAAATGGAACTTCTCCGAGTTTAGAACAAGATTTGTTTCTTCACAATGCTGCAAAACTCTTTTGAGATTATCCAAACAACTAGTGAACGAAGTTCCATAGATAGAAAAGTCATCCATAAATACTTCCATTATTAGTTCTATGAAATCCGCAAAAATAGCAGTCATGCATCTTTGAAAAGTAGCTAGAGAATTACATAAACCAAAATACATACGTCGGTAAGCATGTAAACTATAAGGACTAATGAAAGTTGTTTTAAGTTGGTAATCAGGATGAACATCTATTTGAGAAAAACCAGAGTATCCATCCAAGAAGCAAAAATGAGTATGGTTTGCTAACCTTTCTAAAGTTTGATCTATGAATGGTAAAGGATAATGATCTTTCCTAGTTTCTTTATTTAATTTTCTGAAATCTGTGCACATCCTATGTCCAATAATAGTTCTAGTAGGTATCAATTCATTGTTTTCATTAGGAACAACAGTAAAACCGCCCTTCTTAGGGACACAATGAACAGGACTTACCCATTCAATTTCTTTTATATGATAGATTATACCTGCGTCTAATAGGCATGCAATTTATTTTCTTACCACTTCCTTCATTTTGGGCTCCAGCCTTCTATTGAATTCCACAACTGGTTTAGCCCCTTCTCCCATGAATATTCGATGGACGGTTATCATGGGACTAATGCCCTTCAAATCATCCATTGAGTACCCAAAGGCCTTGTGATGCTCCTTGAGTATTTTCATGAGTTCTTCTTCTTCTCCTAAAAGTTTAGCACTAATAATAACATGAAATTTATTTGTATCATCTAAAAATCTGTATTTAAGATTATATGGAAGTGTCTTCAATTCAGGGGATGGTAATTCCTCATCCCCTCTCTTTTCTGGCTCTTCAACAACCTCATTAGTTGGAGGCCCTATAATAGGAAGTGAATCGAGTTCATCTTCTAGTTCTTCTAGGTACTTGTCCTCCATAACCATTTCTTCATAATTTAAGTCTTCATTTATTTCTTCTTCTTGCTCACTAAAGAAGAGAGCTGCCATTTTCTCAATAGTTATCTCTTTCTCTTCTTCTTGTATTTGTGGATGTCTGTCTTTAAATTTGGAAAAGTGGAATTCTTTTTTCGCTTCCCCAAGCTTAAGAGACACAATCCCCTTTTTGAAATCAACTTGGGCACCTACATCACTCAAAAAGTTTCTTCCAAATATAATAGGCCAAACAGTGTCAGTTGGCATATCAACAACTACAAAATTTATAGGAAAGTTTTTATTGCCAATTGTGGTAGTTGGATCTTCAACTACTCCCATTGGAATTCTAAGAGTTTTATTGGCTAACATGATTGTCATATCAGTATTATCAATTCTAGCCAGTTCTATTTCTTCTTTTATGTTTAAATAGAAATCATAAGATATAACATTAACTTCGGTGCCGAGATTATATAAACCATAATGTGAGGTTTCTTTAATTATGCATGGAAGGATAGGCTTACCCACATCTTTTACCTTTGTTTTACCTTCAACCAATACGGAAGTCTCTTTATCAAGTTCAGCTATGTCACAATGTGCATACATATCCATAATTGCTTCCTTGGTTACCTCTTCATCTTTGGTTTCTTCTAGATGTTCCACAATTTTTTGCACAATTTTCTATTCTTTCTTCTCCTATACTGCTTTAACCTATTCATATTCAAAAATATGCTTTTGTGCAGTGTTAGGAAAAGTTATCTCATATGTTGGTTCTAGGGAGGCCAGTGTTGCTTTAACTTCTTTCTTATTTTCTGGTCCGGGTGGTGGATCATACTTGACCAAACCTTCTTTTGGAGCTTCGATGTATTATGTAAAAGCTTTAACAACCTGCAACACAAGATCTGAATCTAAATAAAGCTCTTTAGATAATTCTTTAACATGGCCCTTTTTATTGTAGTCATGAATACAATCATGATCTATTTCTACGCCTCCTTCGCTTCCTAGACCAAAATTCCATGAAACTCTATGATCACGAATTCTATTAAGTAAATCCCATGCTTTAGTTATATGAAGATTCATAAAGGCTCCTTCCACGAAAGAGTCTAGTTCAATTTTATTAGGTTCAATTAGATCGCCATAAAAGATATGCAATAAATACCATTCAGGAAAATCATGATGAGGACATAGATTAAGTAAATCTTTAAATCTGATATAAGCTCTTACTAGTCCTTCATTAGGACGGTTCCTCCAAGTCGTTATAAGACGTCTGATTCCGAAAGATTTTTATAATGGGTAATATTTTGCTAGAAATTCACAAGCTAAATTATCCCAAGTAGTAGTGGCTTCTGGGGGTAGAGATCTATACCATGAGAGAGTTGAACTAGCCAAAGTCTGACTAAAAAGTTTAACCCTTACCTCATTAGCAGTATATCCCGTCAATTGAAAAGTGCCACATATATCTTTGAACCATGCAATATGCTTATACGGATCAGGATCTTCTTCATCCCCAAAAAATTGCTTCTTGTGTAGAATACCAAGTAATAGAGGATTTATTTCAAACCCCCTTGTCTTCTCATTGGAGTCATCTCTTTTATAAATATCATAGGGCTTCCCAAAGTGGCTGAGTGGGTTAGCACTAGTCATATGCTCAAACTCCATCATGTTGGTGGAAACCTGTAACTCAAAACAAAACTTAGCAAGACAAAAATAAATAAGCAAAAACTAAAAGACCTACAACGCTTAGCTCCCCGGCAATGGCGCCAGAAAATAGCTTGATGACTGCAAGTGCACAGATCATTTGTAGCTAGTTTCGAAATAAAGATATCGATCCCACATGGAGCAGGAGACTGAAGTCTAATAACACTTGAATTAAATACTATAATAGAAATGCTAATTCTAAGTGACAAGATAAAATGCGAGTATTATGTAAAAAGGTGTCTTTGGGTTTTTGGTATAAGAGCAACAATTAGTAAAGTAAAACAACTAAACACAGAAAATAAGTATCGCGTATGTAAGAGAGATTGGAACTGCAATAGGGAAAAAGTGTTCTCAAGGAGTAGCGGATACACCACTAGCATTATTAAGAGCTAGGGTAAATATTATTATCATGAACATTCTCAACTGTGTATGTGTGGGAGGAACTTTGTATTTGGACAAATAGGCAGCAACCACTGCTCACATCGTCCTCATAACCACATCAGTCAGCAATTGACATCAATCGAATTACTGCGCTATTAAGGGACTTAATCCCATAGGACGTATCCCATGGCATGGATAGTGTTCCGTGAGTTTCCTCGGTTCCCAAGTTGATACATAAGGAGTGCCAACAGCTTTATAGTCACTGTAAGTGCTAACACACCTCCGTCTACCAACAAGTAGTTCCCTCCATCAAGTCCCCATAAGAGGCAAATATTGAGAGGTCGACTTCTCCCAACATCAAGATGAAGACAATCTAACACATGGTCACAACAATAAATATCATAATAAACTTTATCTTATTTCAATCTCATACTAGGGTTTCTCCATCTCCCCAAGAACTAGAGATCTACTCAGACATGGAGGCAATCAACATCATGGCAATAGTAATGTAATCTACCGTAGATGAATAGTACTTGTATAAATACACAATGAGTTCGGAAATTACAACAAGATCTAGACAAGATGTAGATGGGATGGATGGAGATGGTGGTGATGCAGCAGTTGATGATGAACATCGATGCCTTAGCCTCCCGGATCTACGCAGGGCGAATATGGATCCCCGGTGGACAAGTTCTCCCTCCAGATGCCTTCTAGAGGTGAGGTTTTAGTGATTTCTGGTTGTTCTATATGTCGTCTCCCCGATCTAGTTGCACGGGGTGAAACTATTTGAGGAGGCGGTGGCGGTGCCAACTATATGGCCGAAAAATTTATTCCCGTCGTATAGTTCGTTGTTAAACCGTATGTGTCCTTTATTCACTTCGGGTTTTCTTCTAGGATTATTGATATTTCCCAAATAAGCAATTTATGTTGTTTTTGACTCCTTTTCTCCTTAGTACAACTGCTCCAAGAATTGTGTCCATTGTATCCATCATATGTCCTGATCCTGGTGAAAACAGACATAAAATGTGCGTGCGAGCGCCATAAAATACCAAGATCCTACATCTACAATGCAAAATAATAATATAAAACATGATGCAAATATGCACTCATCAGCTAGCAGGGAGAGACAAGGGGAAATAGAGGGTTTTGGGCAGCGCCCAGGGAAGATCTGGATTGGTCAGGAGGGTGGGAGTAGCTTGATAAAGCAGAGAGTAAGAGGGGACTCGGGTTAGGATTAGTTCAAAAGCAACCATGGTTGCTTTTCCACTTTCCTCTCGTCTCTCTGTCGGGTGGACCATAGGAGCAACCAGAGGGGACCAGGGTTAGGAGAGGTGGGTGCTGGCTGACTTGGGCAGCAACAAGAAGCGAAAGGGCGACGTGGACGGCCAGTGGCCATGTGCCGATCATGCCCATGCCATGTCCACTTGGCTAGAGTAAGCTCGGGTTATAGAGGGGTTGGTGGTGCGATGGTTGTGGTTTGGTTGCACCAAACCACAAGGGAGGGCTCGGGTTAGGCTAGATTAGCTAGATGGTTAGGTTTAGCTAGGTGGGATTTGTTTGAAAATTGAATTTGGTTCATATACTTTTGTTTCAAAACAAGTTATTTGATTAGCTTCCAATAGAACCCAAAGACCACAAACCAAAGGAGAAGAAGGTGAGAAGAAAAGTTGCTCTTGAGGCTTTACTTGAAAAGATGCCAACTTATACGAATTTAATTCATACAAGATTCCTCTCAAATATTTCCAAGAAATTCAATTAAAAGGAGATGAGAGTGAGCTTTGCATGGGCCATGCATACACTATACTTGAATCTAGTTTGGTGAACAAACTATCTCCATGTGGCACTTGATATTGTTCCAAAAGAAAATCAAACAAAACAAAACATGCTTCCATTAATAATGGGGCTAATTGAATTCAAATGCCAATATAGTGTGTATTGGTCCACTATGGTTTAATGGGACCATATGAATTCAACTAAACTCAAGACTGAATGAAAACCATGGGTTTGAATTGGAGTTTCTCAATCTTCTACATATCATGCAAAATGACCACATGGCTTGACATAATTCATATTGTGAAAATAATAAGAAAACAATTGTGGGAGCACGTAGATTTAGAAGTAGATCCATCTTGTTATATATGAGCTAGACATAATACTAAAAGAAATGCAAATGCTCATATATAGCTTGGATGGTGGGATTATAAGGTGGTGACAAAGAAAGGTGGTGGAGTCAAGAAAAGATATGCCCCCAACTCAATTTGGGCATGAAACAATTTATCAAGAAGCAAATACAATATATCAAGAGGCAACTACAAGTGATACAATATAATGCATATGGGATAAGAACCAAATAGAGGGGTTTTATATGATGCTCAAATGCAAGGTGGGATGGTGACATGAGCATGATATAATGGTGGTGCAATTAATAACATGTAGGAAGTAGCATTTTATGATTAGACCATGTAGCATTACGAGGTTTAGAACATTGGGATGCTACAACTCTCCCCCACTAAATAGGAATCTCGCCCCAAGATTCTAGGAAGAAGAACTCAATGTTTAAACTAAAATAACGAGAGAATGAATTCACTTACGGTTGGTAGTCATATGCATCTAGCACTTCTTCCATTTGAAAAGCTCATCAAAGTTAGAGAGGTGCCAAGAAAACTATACAAGCTTTGATAACTCAAAACAATCAAAGTATAGTTTAATATAAGTATAAATAACTAGAAGTGTAACAATTATTCCAACTCCTCTAGTTAACTCTCAGCTTGCCAAGGAACACTTGAATATTTCATAATAGCAAAATTAAGTAAGAGAGATCATGTCCTAAGTAGCATAATAGTGAAGTGTCTCATTGATGCCCACATCAATAAATCAAGACTATCAAAACACTATTGTTCCAATCATTGTCTTTCAAGAAAATTCATAGAGTAGTAACGATACCATGCCAAAGACTGTTTTGTATGGATCTTCATTTTTCAAAGTTAATTCTCAACAAGGATCATTGAGTGATTCTTTTAGCAATGGTTTGCATAGCCATCAAGAGTACCAATAATTTTGCCTATTATGGTAACAGGTGCTACCCATGTCGTCAATTCATGGCCGAAATCAGGTATTGTACCATTGATCGTTCGTAGGACAACAAAGTTGTTGGCATCGAAAGGTGTGCATCAAAAACATACAAACTTTAACCAATATCACATTTTGATCCACAAGGTTTAGCTTTGGCATGAATCAAAATTACCACTAGACTTCATTTCAATCATACAACTCCTTATAAGAGTGCCATCAAGTCTATCAAAATATCTATGGGGTTAAGTATCTTCAAAGGTAAACTTTTAAGACAATCACTCATCAAACAAGTCATAAATTGGAGACTTTTTATTGTTGTACTTGTTTGGCAATATTATTTCCAAGGCAAGACTCAGTTAACTACAATAAGTAGAGCAAAAGCTTCTAGACCTAATTACTCATACAAATAAAAAGCTTTACTCTAACTATTTTGAATTACTCCCACTAGCATATCATATTAACAAATCAACTAACTAGGATAAACATTTAAAACTTAAAGTGGGAGACATAGGACATACCTCTCATGAGTGACTTCATAATTATCTTCATTATGGGGATGTGTTCCTTTAAAACTCAAATCAAATCACTCTCATAATAATGTTGAAGCAAACAGGCAACAGGAAAATCCACTTTCACGAAAAAGGATAAAAGGAAAAATATTTTTGTAATTTTTGAGGATGGGGATTAGAGAATAGAAAAAAATCTTGCGACCAAGCAAGAAACTAAGAAAAAACAAACAAATGAAAAGTGAAAGAAAACAAAAAATGAAAAGAAAAAGAATACGCTAAGTGTTGGAACAAACCAACACGAGTGTTTCAAAGCTCACATGGAGCTAGAGTACAACCTCATTATTATACAAATATAAATGTCGGGGCACACACCCCCAATCTCAGGCTTTTGCAAACTCTTTTGTTGCTCATTATGGTGGTGTTGGATAATCTCCCAAGTTCCATTGGCTACTCCAATTGGGGAACTCGGTTGAGAGGTTGGCGGTAGCATCTCGAAGGTTGATGGAGTGGTAGCTCATGTTCTGAATGCTTCCTTCAATAGAATAGATATCTTCATAGGTGGTGGTGTAGTTTGGTGGCTGCTGCTCTTGTTCGGTTCCTTCTTGTTCTACTTATTCATATTCTCCTTCTTCACCCACGGGTTCTTCTTCTTGAGGTAGACTTGCTTCAACCCGCGCGTGAAAACATAAACATCCGTCCTCGATAGAGAACTAACTATTAGGCAAAGGAGTTGTGATCAAGTGATCGGCTCCAGGTTAATCAATAAAGTATCTGCCATTTTATTTAGAAACCATACCACAAGCTTTGACAATAGCAAAACCGAGATGGCTAACACCTACCAACAGTTGGATATTACCTAGGTTAACATGAAGTGCACGAGCAAGAACGGTGACAACTCCTCCTCCACATATGGGACCACAGGATTGAAGAGCTTGATGATTAAGATAAAACACAAGAAGGACGCCCAAATTTGGCGTCAAGTTATAGTTTGGAATAGCAGCTTTTGCGAGGATTATCATGTCCTCTTCATTGGCTCTAGTAAACTCACCACGGTCCTGCAAAGTGTTAGCAATAACATAAAACAAATAACGAACATCAGGGTGATCAATTTGATTTCCCTTGGGTGTGTTTCCATGGATAATCATATAATTAAAGTACTACAAGGGTGTAGGATTAAGAACAAACAAGTGGAACGTATGTCGGTGTTCTTGTTAGCAAACCAAAAATAATGAGCCCATTGGTCGCGTTTCAAGGTATACTCACGATTCATAAGGTGGAAAGTGATGCGATCAATTCCCGGGCTATACATCTCGGAGTAGTAGTGTGTGATATGTCCAAAACGTATCTACTTTCCCGAACACTTTTTCTATTGTTTCTCCTCTAAACTTGTGTGAATTGGATGCAACTAACATGGACTGACGCTGTTTTCAGCAGAATTACCTTGCTGTCTAGTTTTTGTGTAGAAAATCAACTATCAGGAAAAATTCCAGAAAATATGCCAAAAATCCTATTTCACCAGAAGACTCATACAGCCAGAAGACGAGACGGAGTAGGGCCACGAGGGGGCCACACCACCTGACCGCGCAAGCCAGGCCAGGCCACGCCTAGGGGTGGTGTGGCCGCCTCGGCTGCCCCCTCGGCCTCCCTCTTCGCCTATAAGTTGCCTCTTGACCTAAAAACCAAGGGGGGTTCGACATTTTTCCAGAAAGAGTTCTGCTGTGCCGCCACCACCAGATTCCGCGATTCGGAACCAGAAACTCCATTCTGGCACCCTGCCGGGACGGGGAATTGGAGGAGATCATCGCCATCATCATCACCATCGCTTCTCCATCGACCATCCATGTTTCTGCCATCTATGAGTGAGTAATCCCCCGCTGTAGGCTATGGGGATGGTAGGGATTGGATGAGATCGTTCATGTAATGGCATCAGATTGTTAGGGCATGGTGCCTAGTATCTATATTATTAGTGCTTTTTGACTTTGTTGCAACTTGTTATGCTTAATGCTTGTCACTAGGGCCTGAGTGCCATGATTTCAGATCTGAACATGTTATTGATTCATTATGATAATATTGTTTATGGTCTTACCTACAAGTTGTATACACACATTGCTGTCTGGAACCAAAGGCCCCAAAGTGACATCAATAGGGATAACCGGAGGGAATGGGTTTGATGTGAGGATCACATGTGTTCATGGAGTGTTAATGCTTTGACGGGTGCTCTATTAAAAGGAGCACCTTAATTGCCAGTAGTTCCCTTGAGGCCCCGCTGCAAACGGGCTGGCAGGACAAAAGATGTTGTGCAAGTTCTCATTGCAAGCACGTATGACTATATATGGAACACATGCCTATGATTATCTAATACTTGGATGCTTTACCTTATTTATCTACAAATGCCCTATGTTCTGATTGCTATATGAATTGTCCTGTCCATGCAACGCCCGTCCATCCATCCATATGCCTACCACGCTATAATCCTACTATTTACTGCAATTGTTACTACTGTCTTTATCTTTACTACTGCTATTACTTTACTATTGCTACTACAAAACTGGTTCTATTGATAAACTGCCGTGAGCAAGATTGTTTCTAGGTGCAGCTGAATTGACAACTCAGTTGTTAAGGCTTATAAATATTCTTTGGCTCCCCTTGTGTCGAATAATTAAATTGGGTTTCACTTCCCTCGAAAATACTGCGATACACCCCCTATACTTGTGGGTCATCAAGACTATTTTCTGGCGCCGTTGTCGGGGAGCATAGCTTTATTTATCAAGTTCACTTGGAATCACTATTGTTCGCTGCCATTCATCCATCATGGGTAAGTCTCGTGATGGCAAGGTTCCTATTTTACCATCCACTACAAGAAGAGGTACGGTTCTAAACACCTCTGTTGCTCTTGATTCAGCATTTGTTATGAGTAAGCTCCTTACACCACCACATACACATGCTACACACACTGCTACTACTGCTGAATCTGAAACTTCTAATACTTATGATGCTGCTTCTACTGTGCTTGATAAGAGTGGTTCATTAGGTCCTTTCCTAGATGCTACGATTGCTAGAACTATAGATGGAAATACTGAAACTCCTAATGAAGACACTACTACACCTGTTAGTTCACCTGAGTCTAGAGAGAGCTATGATATTGAAGACAGTTATATTGAGATGACTGATGAATTTATTAAAGAATGTCAAAACACCCATGATAGGAGTGTTGTTAAGAGTCTCCTTGAGAGGCGTACTATAAAACCCAAATTTTCTCCTAATGCTAAGTTTGCCGCATCTCCCATGCACATTAAAGATAAGGATTATGATTTCTCTCTTGATCTATCTTACATAGCTATTGTTGAGAAAGAACCTTTTTGTGGGACTAAGAATGAAAGTGCGGTAGCACATATGACTGAGCTTTCTACCATGAGTGGTTTATTTTCTGATGATATTAAGATGCGCACCTACTTTGTTGCTAAGATTTTCCCCTTTTCACTGAAAGGAGAAGCTAAAACTTGGTTTAATAATTTACCTCTTGGATCTATTGATAGCCCTGATTGCTTGATTAGTACCTTCCTGCAGAAATATTTTCCTCCTAGTGCTAGACATGCTATTTTGCAGGAACTTTTTGATTTTAAACAAGGAGAAAAAGAGATATTGCCTGAATCATGGGCAAGATTTTGTGCTTTGATTCATGCACAGGCTAGATGTCCATTACCTAAGAATGAGCTTCTTGATATATTTTATAATGGACTAACTAAAGAATCTAGGACATACCTGGATAGTTGTGCTGATTGTGTTTTCAGGAATAGGACTCCCAAGGAAGCTGAGGAATTAATGGCTAAAATAAGCAAGAATTATGAAGACTAGACTCCTCCTGAACCAGCTATACCTGAAACAATTATACCTGAACCAGCTATACCTACACCTATACCATCATCTAAGAAGAGGGGAGTTATTGAACTAAATGATGAAGTGATGAAGGAAGCTAAGAAATGTCTTAAGGAGAAGGGAATTAAAGCTGCTGATGTCAAGAATTTACCTCCTATAGAAGAATTATGTAAGCCAATTCCCCACTCATCCACCATTGAGGTACACTCTCTCCAACATTTTGATGAAGGTGATTTCCCCTACTCTAAACCTCCTGAACAATGCTTAGAAGAATTCGTTTATTGTTAAGCAAGATAATTTCAATAAAAGGGTACAAAATCATTTAATGGAAAACTCTAGAGCTATTGTTGAGTTAAAAGATATTGTAGAAAGAACCTCTAATGATGTTAAAATGCTTGTTAAACATTTTCAAATGTTTCAAACTCAAATTGATTAGCTTATTAAGGTAAAAAAGACTTGCCAGTTAATGCTGCTAAAGAAAAACATGCTTATGAAATTAGAACTAGAAGTGGTGCTGCCACCCAGGATCCTCTATATCCCGAGGGGCATCCTAAAAGAATTGAGCAGGATTCTCAACAAGCTGAAAATAATGGTACTACTCCTAAGAAAATAAAGAAGAAACATAAAACTATTGTAGAATCTTTTGAACCTACTAAAAATCCTAATAGTATATCCGTCTCTGATGCTGAAATTGAAAGTGGTAATGAGGAAAATGATGTTCCTGATAAATAAAAACTTGAAGAAGAACCTGAAAGGCATACTAAGAATACTAAATACACTAAAGAAGATTTTGTTGCTAAGAAACATGGTAGTGAAAGAGAGCCTTGGGTCCAAAAACCTATGCCTTTCCCTGATAAGAAACACAAGTCAAAGGAAGATGAACACTATAATAAGTTTTGTGAGTGGATAAAACCTTTATTCTTGCATATTCCTTTGACTGATGCTATTAAATTGCCTCGTTATTCAAAGTATATGAAGGATATTGTCTCGAATAAAAGGAAGATCCCTAATGAAGAGATTTCTACTTTGCTTGCTAATTATTCCTTTAATGGTAAGGTTCCAAAGAAACTTGGAGACCCAGGGATTCCAACTATTCCTTGCTCTATTAAAAATAGTTATGTTAGAAATGCTTTGTGTGATTTGGGAGTAGGAGTTAGTGTTATGCCTTTTTCTCTCTATAAGAGACTTCAATTGGATAAACTAATACCAACTGATATATCTTTGTAAATGGCTGATAAATCTACTACCATTCCTGTTGGTATATGTGAGGATGTACCTGTTCAAGTGGCTCATAATTGCTTGATATTAACTGATTTTGTTGTGCTTGAAATGCCTGAAGATGATAATATGTCTATTATTCTTGGGAGACCTTTTCTTAATACTGCAGGAGCTGTTATTAATTGTAATCAAGGAAAGGTGACTTTTAATGTTAATGACAAGAAGATTGATATGACTTATGGTTTGAATTCAATTGAACATATTGAGGGCATTTAAGTTGGAGAAATATATTGTCCCATACCAAGAGAAAAATATGAAACTATTATGATTGGGACCATTGCTATCAAAGTTGAGGTAACATAATCATTAGTGGAATGCAAAGTTTTGTTTCATATAAAATTGTTTTGGTAACATGACCTGATCAACCTTGTTAACAAAGGGATTTTAATGAACAAAACAATGTTTTCACCATTATTATCTCCGCTTACTCTTACTTTTATCCATTTTAGTTTTTGCTTTCGTTTAGTTTACTTTTCTTTTGCTAGTTGCTTGCATATTAGACTGTCTTAGAACTTCTGAAGTTCTAGTTTTGTTTTGTCATTGCATCATTTCAAAAACATCTTTTTGTCTAAAAATCATTCATCTATACCTGAAAATTGCTCAAAAATAAAGTGTCTCGAAAAATTCCAGAAAATTCATATTAAATTTTTATGTGAAAAAGGGGCAGAGGAGTGCCTGGAGAGTACCAGGGGGCCCACCAGGCAGGCATACCACCTGGTGGCGCAGCCAACCCAGGGGAACGCCTGGCCATGGTGTGGGCCACCCCTGGCCCTCCACTCACTGTCTCACTTCCCACTTCTTTCTCTCTCCCGAGAAAACATCAGTTCTTTGCTCGAAATCGTGTTCTTGCTGTTCTTGCCCATGATTTTTCGATCTCCTTGCTCAACCCATCTTTGCTGCTGAAATTTGGAGCATTTGTTCTCTGGTATGTGACTCCTCCGCCTGTCCAAGTAGATTTGTGTTTAGTGGTTTATATCTTGAGTATTTTGATGCTCTAGGTGACAGGTTATGAGAGCTTGTAAGCTTGTTCAATGCTTAGAGATATTGTTTTGATGCATGTTTAGCCTCTTACAAGTCCCCATGAGTAGTGCCCTTCATTATATATTCACTTTGCAATCACTTGTTTAATGGATGTTTAAATTTCAGAATATCAAAGATGAACAACCACACCTTTGGAGAAATATTTGAGAGGGACACACCTAGGAGGTCAAGGCCCTCAAGATCAGCCTCTCGGTTTAGGCCTTCATACAATGAAGATATCATTGCACCATGCTTTGGCAATGAAGGAGATGAGGGGGATGCTCACCCATCTACTTTTCCTTGTTATACCTTCTTGCAAGTTGAAGGGATCCTCGATGATTTCTTACTATTGGTTCAGAGGGTCGGTTTGACCTCAAATATGGAAGATGAGAGTGAGCAATATGCCGTGCTCACCAAAACTTTCGTTGAGAGTTTCGTTTTCACTAAGACCCCCTATCCGTCAACTGTTTCTTTCAGAATTTATAATCTGTCGTTTACCATGCCATTGGAAAGATTTTGTAGCATTATAGGTATAGGCATGACGGGGACCGTGAAGAAGACCCAAGGACGACCCGCTGATTTGCTGGAGCTCTATCGAGGTGTGACCAATGACGATGACCACGTAGCTCAACACGGGGAGATAAAAAACATCCAACTCCTAGCTCTTAGATACTTTGTCTATTATCTTGATTCTAGCATTCTTGGTAGGGAGAATACGAGTAATATCTCCAATTATCATTTAGCCTTCCTAACTGCTGCACTTAATAATGATACCCGGTACAATATTGGCTCTCTCATCGCCGGCCGCCTAGCTTCTAGGGGACCTATTTATGGGGGCATTATTGCTTCATGTATGGTTACTGCGTTAGAGCTTTCTGTGGATCCTAATGATACTATATTGGCACCACAAAGGCTTGATCTTGCTGCCATGAAAATACATCACTTCGTCACTACTGATTCTGATATGGACAGTTTAGTATACAGGATGTTGTTTACTGACAGGGATGAAAGGGAGATTCCTTTGCCGCAATCTACTTTGTTCAGTGTTCACAGGAGGCCGTGGTCGTGCTCCAAGGAGGAGCTGGACGAGCAGCTCCGGTTGCTTGGCTTCCACAGACAGCACCAGGAGGATGTGCCCTCCTACGATTACTCTGCGCACTACGGTGGGGCGTCCTCGACCTTGCACTAGGACGAGGGTACCTCCTCACCGTACTATGGAGGCGCTCCATCCTGGCCAGCTTGGAATTGATACCCACTTAGGCCAAAAGCCTAAGCGTGGGGGGAGGTACACCGACATCACACTCATCTCCATATCATGTTTCGTTGGTACTTTGTATATCCTTGTTTCCTTCTCTTTTTAGTTTTCGTTCTTTCTTTGCTTTTTATTTCTAAAAACACAAAAAGACCAAAAATATTTTTGTTGTTTCTCTTTGCTTGCTTCTTCTTATTTTTGCTTTGGTTTGCTTCTCCCTTTTGGCTTTGTCTTAATTATTCTAAAAACCAAAAAAGATTTCGTTTTGCTTATCTTCCTTTTTGGTTCTTGCCTTTAAAAATCGAAAACCCAAAAATATTTGTTGTTCTTCTTTGCTTTTGTGAAGTTTGTTTCAGGGTTGAGCATTCCTTAGTGGAATTTGGTTTCATGTTATTATTCAAGCCACACAAGTGAAGGGCAATAATGAGGATTAATGACAACTTGAGGTGTGGTAAGAGGCTGGTAACGAACTCTATTTTTTTTCCATTTTGTACATATACTCATCATTGTGGGCATGCTTAGTCTGTTCATGTAGGGTGTATGTTATTATGAATGCTTAGTTGTTCTTGCTTTCTTATGATTAACTCCAGCTTGCTAATAGTTTGTAGCATGTCATATGAATGTTTGCTTGCATTGCTCTATTCATAACTTGGTATGTCACTATGGTATCCTCCTCTGAATGTTTCACTTGAATTGACTTGGCACATGCTCATGCATGCATATGACTAAAATAATAATCAGTTAAGCCTCGATGAATTATTTTGCCTCAGGGGTCTTGAATCACTTTCATGCCATGATTAGTCCTATTTTGTTGCAAGCATGATTATGACAGTTATTGCTCTCTCGTTTTTTGCTCCCTTACTATTGCTAGCCCTCACTTGCACTGAGTATGAGCTCTACTCGTATTTCCAACTCCCCAAAACCAATATTGCCAAAAGAGTCCACCATACCTACCTATTAGCATCATTTGCTTTTCTGTGCATATTCAGTATGCCTTGTTTTCTTCCGAATAAAATGCTTGCTTGTTATAATAAAGTTAGTTAGTAAAGCTCTCACGAACTTGATGGCACACTTTATTTCTTGCACTTAATAAACCTGAACCATTGTGACTATCCATGAAAGTTATATGCTTGCAAATTATAGGCTGGGATTAGCAGAACCGTGTTGTCATAGGGAACGCTTTCAACACCTGTAAATATATACCCAGTTGATATCATGCTCTTTTGTTTGCGGATGTCGTCGGTGTGAAATAAAAGGGGAGCTTGTAAGTCTATGGAGTTATGTATGTGTGTTAGAGAAACGCCTGGGCCACCGGTCTAATCCATACCTAATCATGGTGGAAACCTGCAGCGTAACCATAATGAGTATCTATGAAGCATTCTTCTAATAAAAAAGAGAGATAGCTATTGAGAAAAAGAAAAAAGGGAGATATGAGAAAAGAGGAAAGAGAGAAAAAAGCACCATTTTCCCATGGTAAATAAGAAGAATGCTGAGATACTCGTTGTCTGCTTGCCTTGTCATTTTGATATGGGGATTCTTCCGTATCATCGGGCAAGGGGTACCCCGTTGGCGGTTCTCTATGATACGCATGTATTTACTATGACAAGAACTTACCGGTAACTAAAGTTGAGTAGCATGAGGAGCGGCCCTCGTACTCAAGGGACATGAGATTTCTAGTTTATAGTCTGTCAAGCATATAACTTAGATTGGACCTCACTTTCACCTTAACCATTTAAAGATGCTTATGATAGGGGCAATGAGAGCTCAAAGCTAATGAGTACCATACTTTCAGTATTTGGAAGCCTTTCAAACTTTTCAAAACCTTTTCATTTCCTTGTTGAGTCTCCACACGTTCTATGAGCACTTTCTTGAGAGCATAGTTGTCATTCTTAGTGTGATGTGCTTGTCTCAAAACTTGATTAATTGTGTTATGACTTTGATGCTTGTATCTTTGACATCTTTACTTCTAGTCTTCACTTGAATTTCAGAGGTGCCTTGGCACTTATGCTTTACAATCAAAGGAAAATGAGATACCACTCTATCCTACCTTATTATGAGCATTGCAATGTTGCTTATGTTTATGTTTCATGCTACTTATTATTTTTGAGTTGGAATCTCTTCATAGCTTGCAATGACTATTAAGTAAACTTAGTTGCATACTCTTTATTATGAATTGCTGAGTAGTTGATCATATGCTGAGAATATATACATCTTATGAAGCAAATGTGTTCATGATATCGCACTCAGTTTTCAACTGAATTGCTTGAGGACAAGCAATAAGCTAAGCTTGGAGGGAGTTGATACGTCCAAAATGTATGTACTTTCCCAAACACTTTTGCTATTGTTTCTCCTCTAAACTTGTGTGAATTGGATGCAACTAACACGGACTGATGCTATTTTCAGCAGAATTACCTTGGTGTCTAGTTTTTGTGCAGAAAATCAACTATCAGGAAAAATCTCGGAAAATATGCCAAAAATCCTATTTCACCAGAAGACTCACGGAGCCAGAAGACGAGACGGAGTAGGGCCACGAGGGGCCCACACCACCTGGCCGCGCGGGCCAGGCCAGGCCGCGCCTGGGGGTGGGGTGGCCGCCTCGGCTGCCCCCTCGGCCTCCCTCTTCGCCTATAAGTTGCCTCTTGACCTAAAAACCAAGGGTGTTCGATGTTTTTCTAGAAAGAGTTCCGCTGTGCCGCCACCACCAGATTCCGTGATTCGGAACCAGAAACTCTGTTCTGGCACCCTGCCGGGACGGGGAACTAGAGGAGATTATCGCCATCATCATCACCATCGCTTCTCCATCGACCATCCATGTTTCCCCCATCTATGAGTGAGTAATCCCCCGTTGTAGGCTATGGGGATAGTAGGGATTGGATGTGATCGTTCATGTAATGGCATCAAATTGTTAGGGCATGGTGCCTAGTATCTATTATTAGTGCTTTTTGACTTTGTTGCAACTTGTTATGCTTAATGCTTGTCACTAGGGCCCGAGTGCCATGATTTCTGATCTGAACATGTTATTGATTCATTATGACAGTATTGTTTATGGTCTTACCTGCAAGTTGTATACACACGTTGTTATCTAGAACCAAAGGCCCCAAAGTGACAACAATCGGGATAACCGGAGGGAATGGCTTTGATGTGAGGATCACATGTGTTCATGGAGTGCTAATGCTTTGCTCCGGTGCTCTATTAAAAGGAGCAAATTAATTGCCAGTAGTTCCCTTGAGGCCCCGCTGCAAACGGGGTGGCAGGACAAAAGATGTTGTGCAAGTTCTCATTGCAAACACGTATGACTATATATGGAACACATGCCTATGATTATCTAGTACTTGGATGCTTTACCTTATTCTGCAAATGCCCTATGTTCTGATTGTTATATGAATTGTCTTGTCCATGCAACACCCGTCCATCTATCCCTATGCCTACCGCGCTTTAATCCTACTGTTTACTACAATTGTTACTACTTTCTTTATCTTTAGTACTGCTATTACTTTACTATTGCTACTACAAAACTATTGCTACTGATAAACTGCTGTGAGCAAGATTGTTTCCAGGTGCAGCTAAATTGACAACTCAGTTGTTAAGGCTTATAAATATTCTTTGGCTCCCCTTGTGTCGAATCAATAATTTGGGTTTCACTTCCCTGGAAAATACTGCGATACACCCCCTATACTTGTGGGTCATCAGTGTGGACCCACCGTATGCATCAAGGTACTGAGGAACTCAAGTGTCAAGCGACGATATATGGCAGTGGCCTAAAAGATAAAGTGATACAAACCAACATTGTTGCAAAGTAAATCAAAATCATGACGAATGTCCAGTTGGTTAAGGATATAAGGACCCACCCACTTGGTGGACTTGATGTATCGGTTCTTGAGATAGTTGAAACGAGTGAGTTGGAACTCCTTGGTGAACTCGATGCCAAATTACTCGGGGGTTAGCACATCAATGGCTGATGCGGCTTGTTTCACAGCCACTACATGTGTATGACTCCTTGTATTCATCTAAAAATAAAATTAAAGCTAATTAAGAATTTGTTCGAATAGAAACATAGAAAAAACAATCTTCTACACTTCTTACAAAAGAATATCCTCTAATAAAATTAAGCATGCTCATAATCAAGGTTAGCCTAAGAACAAGACCTATGTCTAGATTGATAATGGTGAAAGATTGAGAAAGGTTTTGATGCAAATAAGCTGGGGATTGGAGAATAAAAATACCCTAGATCGATTGGGTGTGAGGAATCGAAAGAAGAACGAGTAGAATTGAAGATCCAATGGAGATAGTTTGGAGTTTGGAGGAACAAGAAAGAGATATTGTGATTTTAGGTTCAGGTTTACCTCTATCCTAGGGTTAAAATCAATCGAGTAGGTGGTACAGGCGGGTGGTATGGCTGGAGCCCGCCCGTATTGAGTGTGTTGCCTTGGTGTCGATGTTCCCTTAAGGCAGTGCACTTGGTACGGGCGCGCAGTACGGTCGCCCAGGCCCGTACTGCAGGTTGTTAAAGGCTCATGTCATTTGCTTCAAACTTGATATTTTGCTCGGGGTACGGTACAGGCGGATGGTACGGGGACCTCCTGTTGTACTGGTGGTTGTTAAATGCTCTATATCCTGTAGCAAAAATCAAAGAATGCGTCCTTTTGTGTCGATATGTGGTATGGACGGACTATACGGCCTAGAACGGTCGTACCAGTGGTCGTTAAATCCATTGTAAGCTTTAAAAACTTGAGATTTAAGTTAGGATCTTCATACGCCTTTGCGCATCAAAACAACAAAGAATGAAAACAAATAAACTTCATAAAACTACAATACCTTATAGACATATGTTAGTGAATATCATAGAGTGAGGATTACCTTAATTTCTTCTCCTCTCTTCATAAGACCTTCTTGAACACTCTTTATTAAAAACAAACAAAAACAAAACTAACACAAGATAAAACTTTCTTTCACATGTGTTGCCTCCCATTAAGCGCTTCTAGTTAAGGTCACTTAGCTTGAGCCAGATGATGATCATTTAGGCCTTGCGAGTGGAACACCCACTCCAAAGTAGTTAGATTTTAAAGTGATTACACCATCATCATTAGGCTTGGCCTTCTTATTCCTAGGGAAGTTAACTATAAAAGGATCTCTAGATGGTAGTCCTATTCTTGCATTTGCTTCATGTAAATTAATCAATGCTTTAATAGTTCTTTGGAATGGCCTACCTAGAATTATAGGTGCTATGGGATCTTCAGGCATGTCCACTGTAACTAGATCAATAAGAGCATGAAATCCTTTAATTTCAAGAACTATGTTTTGTTTTAAGCTTGTTTATAAGTTGAATCAACAATATGGAGTCTCATTTCAGTAGTTGTGAATGGCCCTAAGTTTAGTTTATCAAATAGACTCTTAGAAAATTTTGAAACACTTGCACCAAGATCACAAAGAGCAGTTATTTCATTAATTCTTATTT
This sequence comes from Avena sativa, assembly GCA_916181665.1. Lineage (NCBI taxonomy): Eukaryota > Viridiplantae > Streptophyta > Magnoliopsida > Poales > Poaceae > Avena > Avena sativa. Next base: position 429,733,378 of record OV702290.1, read on the forward strand.
TAATTTTGATAGTGGGCTCAAAAATATCATCTAGCTTAGTTGGAAGCTCATTAGCTAGCTTCTTATATTCCATATCTAGCTCACAAACTTTAGATGCTACTTCTTTTATAGATTATTCACATGTATAGTCATTACCCTATTCTATACCTGGGTTCTTTACGGTGATAATTTTTAATAGATCTTTCACGGTATAATCTGGAGATGTCACATTGCTATAATCCAGCTCTTCAGGCTTCTGATCTTTATTTTCTGCCCTCGTCATCTTGAGGTCTTCTGTAACACCCTAGCATTTAGCAACCAACGAAGGGTAGAAATAAGAATCTAGACATGTGCATGCATTCATTTGTAAAATCCGGGTAAATTTTTCGCCAAACAAAAACCTAAAGAGATCATAGTTTGTTTCACTATCTAGAGGTAGGAATAGCTCTTTATAGTGATTGTTATAAATTTTGACATGACCTTTAGGAATTAAGGAGTTTTGGGGGGAAATATTTTGAATTCAAATTTGAAATTTATATCAATTGGAAAATATTTGAAAATTAGAAGTTAGTAATATTAAGCTGTTTTCCAAAATGATTTATTAACATTGTTTGATTATATTATATATATATTAAACAACAATAAGAATTTAAGACGAGTTTCTTTATTCCATAATCATATTACAAAGTGAGAATGATACAACAAATAATGGAACACATTACAGTAAGTGAATTACAATAAAATGAAACTTTATTAAATTATAAGAATATTATTACAAGATTCTTTACAAAAAAGAATAAAAAGAAGGTTACAACCAAAATCTATACTACATATCTATTCCTATACTACATCTTGAGCATCCAGATCTTGTTCCTGCAAAATAAGTTAAACAGCTAAAAAAGAAATTAAAGGTTAGTTGGTTATTTTTACTCTTAGTGGTGAGCATTGAAGTGCACTGTTCATATTATCTCATTGAGTAGTTAAAAAGGGGCAAATTTCACCAATGTATAGCATCTGTTCTTTTCAAGTAAATAGCTTCAGATCCACATCATTAGCACAATAAAAGGGGCAAGTTTCACCAGATCAGTAACTAGCAAAAGAATAGAAGTGAAAACCAATTTTTTTTAGGATAAATAGTGAGCCAAAGCCCACTGCAATTTTTATATTTATAAGGTGTAAACAATCCAATTTACAAAGATCTCACTAAAAAAAGAGAAAAGACATCTAAGTCTGAGATTGAAGCCAAGCTTTGAAGTTTTCAGCAAGGTTTCTTTTAATTCTAAAGCTAATCCATCTTAGCTCTTCCTTATAAATTTCCTTCCAACTGTTGAAATTTAGCCTATGATTATTGAAAATCTTATTGTTCCTGATAATCCAAATCCCCCAAGCCGCTAGAATGATGATCTCCATAGCAAAGGGTAATTGTAATTTCTCCTTAATATCTTCAATGGCCTCGAAAACTGATAACCCCCTGTGTCTTTGTGGACAAATAAAGTCCCAACGGTTTTCAGCAAAGGGACATGTCCAAAATAAATGAGATAGAGTTTCTTCTTGTGAGGATTCCATAACAGCACATGAATATGACTAGAGTTACATATTTTTCCTTCTAAGAAGATTCCTTGTGTTCAGACGGTCTTGAAGTAATAACCAAAAAAAGAACTTATGTTTCTGTTGATAGGAGGTACTCCAAATCCATGTGAAGTGTGGGGGGGTATGTTGATACCCAACCATGACTTTATAAGCTTTTTGAGATGTGAATTTGTTATTTCCCCAAATGTAGGACTAACTATCCTTTTGCCTTCTTGAGTCTTTACCAAAGCTTACTGACAAATCATTTCCATCTGCTCAAACTCGTTGAAACCTTGTTGAGATAAAGGTAAGTGAAAGAAATCCTCTAGGAACTCAATTTGTACCACTTCTTTTATACTGAAATTTGTATTTTTTGCAAAGGATAGTAGATGAGGGAATTTGTGATGAAGACACTGATCCTCCCAAAGATCAGTCCAGAATAAAATGGAATCACCATTACCTAGGTTTCCTTTAGCCATGGCCTTGTAGGTATCAATTAGCTTGAGATGATATCTCCACCAGAAAGATCCTTCTAAATGATGACTAGGAACAGAACCATCCACATAATAAGAACTTTTCACCAGTTTCACCCAAGGAATGTCATGGTCATTATAAAACTTATCCAAAAAAATTAGCAGTAATGCATTGTTATGGATAGTTAAATTAAGGACACCTAATCCTCCTTGATTTTTTGGCCTACAGATTTTGTCCCAAGCCACAAGAGCAGAGCCTTTAGCTTGAACATCAGCACTTTCAGAGCCTTTTTTCTCCATAAGCAGTGTCTGAAATATTTGATCAATTGATTCTTGATAGTTAGTGGTATCTCTAGGCAGCTCATGTAGAACATTGGCAAGGAGGATAGAACTGACTTAACCATTTCAAGTTTACCACCATAATTGAGGAAGTTGGCAATTCCACTTAGTCTCTTTTCCACTCTTTGAACCATTGGTATGAAATATTCTAAAGGGGGCTTAGTAAGACCTAAAGGTAGACCAAGGTATGTAAGAGGAAAAGTACCTTTTAGACAATTCAATATTTTTGCAAAGTGGTCCACTCTTTCATTGTCCAGGTTGATGGGAATCAAACTTGATTTCTTATAATTGACTTTCAGCCCAGTTGAATCAGAGAAGGTGTTTAGAATAGATTTTAGGCAAAGTAATTCTTGGGCATCAGGTTTCATAATCAGGAGTGTATCATCAGCATACTAAATTACAGGATAGTCAGGGCTTGCAGGGCAGTTGAGAGGTGCAGAGGTTAAATTCAGATCCATTGCCTTGTTCAATATGGATTGAAGCAAATCAGTAGCAAGGACAAACATAAGTGGTGATAATGGGTCACCTTGCCTGACTCCTCTTTTGTAGTAGATTTTTTTCCCAGGAATACCATTTAGCATAACAGATGAAGTGCTAGAACTAAATAACAGCTGAATCCATTTTATCCATCTTTCTCCAAATCCTCTAGCCTTGAGAATCTCAAATAATGCATTATGTTCAATCATGTCAAAAGTCTTTTCGAAGTCTAGTTTTAGAACAAGAATGTCCTCTTTTGATTGGTGGCATTGGAATATATATTCAAACCCCCATCCAAGGCAATCCTGAATGGATCTTTGTTGAAGAAATCCATATTGATTTTTATGGACAAGTTTTAAGATAATCTTTTGCAATCTGTTTGCCAGGAGTTTAGTGATGATCTTTAACACACTATTGAGAAGAGATATGGGTTTGAAGTCTGATGGTGTCTCAAGGCAACTCTTTTTAGGAATCAGTGTGATGAAAGAGGAGTTGATGCTCTCAAGAGAGATTTTATCATCATAGAATTCATGAATCATCTTTTTTATGTCTTTACCAATTATAGGCCAACAACATTTAATGAACTCATTGTTAAAGCCATCTGGTCCAGGAGACTTGTCATTGGGAAGTTCCTTCACTACATCATCAATTTCTTTGTCTAGAAAAGGGCTTCCAAATTTTCTCTTAAGTTTGAGCTCATCCCATCACCAAAGAAATCAGCCAGGTTAAAATGCATAGTAGTATTATTAGAAGTGCCCATTCTATTTTTGAAAGCAGTCCATAATAAAGCAGCTTTACCCTCATGATCAGAGATTTCAGCTTGATTAGCATTCTTGAGAGCAGAGATGTAATTATGTTTATAATTGATAGTAGCCTTTGAGTGAAAGAATTTTGTGTTTCCATCTCCAAGCTTGACCCATTTAATCTTCCCCCTTTGCTTCCAATATGAATTTTTATTTTGCAACAAAGTAATGGCATGAGACTTCAGAATATCTCTCAAGCTCCATTCAAGAATGTTTAAGCATCTATATTCTTCAAAATTATCTAGAAGTTCAATGACCAGATTAACCTTGTCAATCAATTATTTGAGACAAGGGAGGTTCTTTGCCCAAAGTTTAATGCCTCTTCTAACATTTTTAAGCTTGGCATTTATATTTTTTGCACTGTCATGATAGGCAACTGGTATGTTCCAAGCATTTTGAACAATGCCAATAAAATCACTGTGCTGCAGCCAGTAATTTTCAAATCTAAAAACTCTTGCCCTGGGAATTTTGGTGCCAATGTTAATAATACATGGAGTATGATCAGAGGTAGGCCTGACAAGAGGGTAGACAAAGGTTGATGGACAAGAAGAAGTCCAAGAGCTTGAGGTGAAGAACCAGTCTAGTCTTTCAAGAAGTGGATCCTTCTGCATATTACTCCATGTAAACTTTTTCCCTTTCAGAGGTAGTTCAATCAGTCCAAGTTTACTGATAGCTTCATTAAAAAGTAACATATCATTGATATCTCCTCCACCTTTATTTCTGACAGAAGGTTGTCTAATTAGATTAAAATATCCCACCACAAGCCAGTCGACACCATCATTAAAATCAATATTATGAAACCACTAAATGAAAGAGGCTTTTCTTTATGGGTCACAGGGGCCATAGATATTGGTAAGGTACCAGGTCTCATTAGATAAGTTGGAGTGGAACTTGATGGAGATAGAGAAATCATTTTTAAAATCCAAAGCACCAGTAAATAAAGTCCCATTCCAAATGGTAATAATTCCACCAGAGGCACCAACTGATGGTAAAAACTCAAACGTATTGAATTTCTTGGAACAAAATTTCTTTATATAATCCAGATCAAAGCTCTCTCTTTTTGTTTCTTGCAGGCAGATGATATCACAGCCAAATTCGTCAATTTTATTAAATAAGGCCACCCACTTTTTTCAGAGTTTATTCCTCTAATATTCCAATTCATAATTTTCCAACTTCTTGTATTATCCATAAATATTAGTGGGATGTGGTACTATGTTGGGAAGCAAAATATACTCCCAGACAGGGCAAATATCATGGCAGAGATAAGATCTTTCAACAAAGCTAGAGAACCATCTCAGCAACCACAGAAGGCAAAAGGACATCAAAAGATAGTAGTATATAGGTCTATTACAATACCCAGGACAACATAAAGTATTCCTGCCACCCCTCTTATAATAACTGATGCAATACATTAAGATTATTTCTTGGATGGTTTCTTGTGCTGCTAAGAGCCATCTCCATAAGAAGTATTCCTTTTGTCCATGACCTTGTCAGAGTTTGCTGAAGGTCCTTTTCGTCTACCAGCAGAGGATGAAGAGGTTCTTGGCCCTGGTGCCACCTTCACTTTTTCAACAATTTTGCTTTTTTTCAGGAGCCTCTTCTCAATTCCTTCCTTAGAAACCTTGCAAAAGGAGGTATCAAGCTTTTTAACAACTTTTTTGGTAATATCAAGTGGAGCAGCATTACATGTAAGACAGTATTTACTAGTGCAATTAGCATGATTCTTAAAGCCATCATTTAACTCAATGATCCTGGGACTTCTTCTCACCTCATTTTCAACAAGAGTGTAGTTTCCCCTCCTCTTACTTATAGGGGTAGCAGGTGAGTTGGTTGTTCTCTGAATCTCAGTCAAATTATTACTATCCCCTGAAGAATACAAGTAGGTGCTATCTAAGTGACACAAGTATCAGAAACAGAGAAAGGGATTGTCTGCTCATTTAAGTTGGATTCCTTTAAGATATCCCACAAGTAAGATTGCAAGAAATGATTTGCCCAATCAAAATTTTCAGGTGTCAAAATAAATAGAGTGATGTAATTGAACCAACTTACAGGGATATGAAAACTTCTGACTCTTCCACTGACTTTGCAATGAGGAGCAAAGAACCTATCCCATAGGTCCAATCCTTGCTTTGAAAATGATTGTTTAGCAGCATGAAGATCAGGGATCTGTGCAAAGTGACCATGCACAAACCCAACCTGAAAGTGAGCCAAGTGAGGTGACATCTCAGAATCCTCCAGGAATCCACCTGGGTTATCCAGACCAGCATTTTCTGAGATATCCACATTATCAACTTCCTCTGATTCTGAGTTGTAAGCCTTCATTAGGTGCTCCAATCCTTCTCCAAGTGAGGCATTCAAATTATCTTGTATTACCTCATCCTCATCAAGAACTAAATTGTTATTTTGGGATTGTCCCCCTGTAACAGCCCAAAACTTCAATCCAAGTGTATCAAAGATCAAATCATCCAAATTTAGGATTAACAAAAACTTTTCCATATTTAAAAATGAAAGCATTCATATATGTGTGCATTTAAAATAGGAATTGTTTGGAATTGCCATGATTCTGTGATACTTTGCTTCTAAAATGTTTCTTAGGTGATTTGAACATCATCTACATCATTCCCAAACTTTTCCAAAAAGAAATCAAATCAAAAAGAATTAAAATGAAGGAATGGTCATTTGGACAAATTTAACTCTCATGCCTACTTTGGCTATTCCTAGTACTCAATTCTTAATAGAAACAATTCTTGATCTTTGCACCCCTTGCTAGTACACATAATGAGGTACCAAGGCCCACCTTTTGATCTTCTAAAAACATTCTGGAAACTATTTTAAATGGCAGTTCAAAATTGAATCTAATGCATATGCATAGATCACCCCTATTTCAAAAACCATTTATTTGAGCTCCATTTTCAAAACCCTTGCAACCAGAGACTACCTAGCACTAGTGGAGATCACTCAAAAATTTTGAACTCAAAATTAAAAACTTTTCCTATTGCGGCCATTTCATCAAACACTTGGCAGGCAGAATCATACCTCTAATCCTAGCTCACTGTTTGGAACAGGGTTTTGCCCCCATTTGATCTCCATTTAATCTCTCTGTCCCCCTTTGATCAAACTATGCCAATTGCAGCCCATCCCCTACGCCCTAGTGGTAATGCCATGCCATGCCGAGCACCATCCTTGCCGGCCAACCTTGCAACCGCCACATCAGACCACTCCCCCTTCCCTCGCCATGTCTAGGAGGTAGCCAACGCCGCACCGCCCCTCTCTGTCCCTTGCCCGAGCCAAGAGCAGCCGTGGACCACCGAGGAGAAACCGCGCCCAGTGCCACCGAACCATGCCAACACCGCCCGCAGAGCGCGCACTGCCCCCGCATGCACAAGCCACCACTCGACACCAGCCCGCGCCCACCGCTCCGCCTCGACCTAGAGAACACCCCAGACACCTCTGTTCGCCACCCAAAGCCCCACAGCCACCGCTCGCCGTGGACACAGCCGCTTCGGCCGCGCAGAGCGCCACCTCACCCCGACCGCATGCCACCACCCCTACGGCCGCATTGAAGCGCTAGAGCACCGCCAGGGGACCGCCCATCGATCGCCATCCCCAGCCATGCCGCTAGCTCGCTGTATCCATGTCGCCACCGTCGACCGCCCATCCCGCTCGGTCTCACCGTCGAGCCTATAAAAGGAGCCCTCCCCAGCACCAAAGACTCACACCATTCCACTCCCCTCACCTCTCTGAACCTCACCCACCCCTCGCCGCATCAAGTGGAGCAGCAGCTCGCCGGAATTGGAGCCGGATCCGCCGCCTCTAGAGAAGAAGGGTGCCGTTGATTCCGGCCACCCCAAGCTCCGCCGTGACCATGCCTCGCCTCGCCGTCGTCTTCCACTTCGTTCACCCGCATTGCCGACCCCGCTGGAGCCCTGGTACGCCCCCAGTAGACCCCCACCGAGCCGCTAGGGTTCGAGCTCGCCGGCGACCCGTCCGTCGTCGACGACGACCCTCAGCCGTAGATCTAGCCTCTAATCGCACGGCCCACAGCGCGCATACCGCTTCGCATTTTAAGTGCCACTGACCAGTGGGACCCAACTGTCAGCTGAGCCCTGTGCCACGCAGCGCCACTGGGTCGGCCCATTTCCTTTCCCGCGCAAGCCCGTAGATTCAAATCTAGGTTTTTCTTTTTAGTTAGAATATAGTTTCTGTCCAGTGTTTCAAAATTCAATTCTATGAGTTTGAAAAATCCAAATTACATGAAACTAATTTTGTCAGGAAGGTATTGAAATGCTCTATCCAAGCCCATTGGATTTAATTCATTTAGAGTTATAGATTTCTCCTAATAAAAATAAGGACACATAAGCTTTTGCAACTTGAAACATTTTTGTAAAATCAACCAAGTTAGCTTTTGAGTTGATTCCAACTCTCAAAAATCACATTTCATCATATCTATCTAAATACGTAATAATATTAAGGTTTACAGGCAGTGACTTTGGACTAGTACCAAAACAATGCTATATAGGCATTTCTAGTCACTTTAAATCATTAAATAATAAACTTAAACCAAAGTAATATTGATCCAACCTTTAAATCTCATTCCCACATGTTAGAATATGTGGTGAGGACATGTGTCCACATGATCCCATATTTTGGTGGTGAATATTAAATCTTAGTTATTATTTCAATGAGTAGAAATTACTTCTCCAAAATAAAAAGGTTGAAACTATTGAATTAAAACTTGTGATGTTTGGGATGATAATAGATCATCAATTGTGTGGTTTAGAATACTACTTAGCCTAAGTTTAGTATTGCTTGGTGATTGTGCACTCCCTATGTATTCTAGACGATAGTACCGACCAAGCCTTCGAGGAGGAGGAGTTCTACCAAGAAGAAGAAGAAGAAGACAACTTCAACCACTGCACCAACCAAGGCAAGCTATTAGTGGCAAGCTAACCCTTGCAAACATGCTTTAGTAAGCAATTGTAGCAAGCTAGAATAAAACTAGATAGTTTAGTAAAGATGCCTTAAGCATACTTTGATCACACCCCCTTAGTTTACGCAAAGTTCTTTAATTAATTTTTGAAGGTAGCATAAAGAGTATAAAACTTGACCTAATTAGAAACCCTTAGATGTCATTCTATGGCATGAGATTGATCCCACCTTCCCACCTTAGTGAACACTCTTAACCTAGTGTTTTATAATAGATCAAACTTGAGTCATTTTAGATGGGAACACTTGGTGAAAATGAGTTATGAAAACCTTGGAATGATGAGTCATTCTATTGAAATGTTTTGACATGTGTGGAGAAACACAATTGGTTTATGATGATGAAAATGATGAGGCGTGAGCCTTAACCCTTTTTATAAAACTGATGGTTGGATTCGGATGCGATACCATTCCAAATTTACCGTACAACCACATTACCTGAATTGGGTAAGGCTTAGCTGGAAATTTATATGCATTAGTATTAGTTCCCTCACGGTAGAGGTTTGATCTGAGGCTACCTCTCAATGTTGTCCACCTATGCAGTGCCCAAGATGACTGATGGTCATGGTTGGGAGGCCATGCTCATAGGAGAGGTGCTTGTACTAGGGTGTGTAAAGGGAAGGTTATGTTTGATTATCTGCATACCAAGTATGATGATTCAGGGTTATCCCTGACAGATGTGTCGAATCTTGTGGTGAAAGTGTACCACCTCTGCAAAGTGTCAAACTATTCGAATAGCCGCGTCCGCGGTTATGGACAGTTGGAATGGCCATACTGTTTCGTTGTCAGATGTTTCCTAAATAACTTGAAATGAATGATGAACCTTGACTTGACCACAACAGGGTTGTGTAGATGAAAATAGCTTCCCAACTTAAGTGATTCTAGACTTTTATTTTATCTTTTCTTGTTTCAGAACTCAGTTTAGGTTTCAAACTTAACTTGATAGTTATTCTTTAAATTCCGTACTTTAACTTAGAATTATAACCCTTGCTAGTAGTAGTTTGCGAGTACTTAAAGAGTACTCATGGCTTTTTTCCCTGGCTGTTATCATGGCCAGACTATGAAGGAGATTATCAAGATGATGGTCAGCAGGACGGCTATGATAACTAGGACTATCTGCCTTCGTCAGCATTGCCTGTGCCCCTGAAGATGGACCCCACCGCTACGCTATCGTTTATTTCCGCTGCTTGTTGTATTAAAGACTGGATCATGAGATCCTTATTTGTGTAAAACCTTATGTTTGGTTTGTAATGGATGATGTACTGTGATATCCAATCCGTTATGTCTCGCAAAAATGGTAATCCTGGGATTGCGAGGTATGGCATAACGGGCATCTGGGATTAAAAATCCGGGTGTTGACACCCCCACTGTTGTCAGACCCATTTTGACCATGGACAGAAGCAGAAATAGTAACAGCACTATTATCTTGTGGAGGATGCAGGGGATCATCAGGTAACACATCCTCCATAATGGCATCCATCAGTTGGTTAAAAGCAGCATTTGGATGATCTTGTTGAGCATCATTCTGATTATTCCCCATAACCCAGTGTCCCCACCCCTCATCATCATTCTTGTCAGCATCATGAATGTTGGTGCTGACTCGTGTATTAACGAGCTCGTTGGGAACCCCAAGAGGAAGGTATGATGAGCATAGCAGTAAGTTTTCCCTCAGTTATGAAACCAAGGTTATCAATCTAGTAGGAGCAAGGAAACACCCCAAAGGTGTAGCTAGCTGAACTTTGGCAGGGCGCACTACCGGTGCCAGCAGCAACGTGGAGACCTGCACAACACAACCACAGAACTCTGTCCCCAACTTGCGATGAGGTTGTCAATCTCACCGGTTTTGCTGAAAACAAAGGATTAAATGTATCGAGTGGAAGAAAGTAATAGTTTGCAGAAAGTAAACACAAAGCAGTAAACAGTTGATTGATAGTAAAAGAAAGGACCGGGGTCCATAGTTCACGAGAGGTGGCTCTCCTTAAGATAGATAACATGTTGGGTGAACAAATTACAGCGGGGCAATTGATAAACACCGAGAAAGCATACAAGCATATACTAATCATCTTGACTCCTTTGAGATTCGATTGGGCATTACAACATAATACATAGACCGCATCCAACTGCATGTATGACTAATAATCCACCTTCAGGTTATCATCCGAACCCCCTCCAGTATTAAGTTGCAAGCAACGGATAATTGCATGATGAATTGTGTGTAAAGTAAACAATACGATTGTTCTATGAACAAAGGATTGTTGTTTTCTCCTTAGTAGCAACAGCACATCTAGTACCTTAGAGATTTCTATCACTTCCCCAAATTACCAGAGGCATGGACCCACTATCGAGCATAAATAGTAACTCTTGGAGTTGCTAGCATCTACTTGGCCAAGATAGCTACTAACAATGGAAAGCATGCAAGATCACAAATAACAAATACATGATAGAATCAATAGTCAATCTGAAAGAGCATCTCAATATCCATCGGATCCCCGCAAACACAACATGTAGAATTACAAATAGATGATCTTGATCATGAACGGAGCTCACAAGATCTAAACATGATAGCACAAAGGAGAAGAACCAGCCATCTAGCTACTACATGGACCCGTAGTCCAGAGATGAACTACTCACGCATCACACTGGAGGCTTGCATGATGATGAAGAAGGCCTCCAAGGTGAATTCGCCTCTCTGGCAGGGTGCCGGGAAGAGCTTCAGATCCCTCCCGATCTAGGGATGGAAATGACGGCGGCTGTAGACTTTTTCGTGGATTTTTGATTGGGTCCTTAGGGTTTCCGTATCAGAGGCAATATATAGGCGGAAGGAGAGGCCGAGGGGGTGCCTGGGGCGGCCAGACCACCCCCTGGCGCGGGCCAGGCCTGGTCGCGCGGCCAGGTGGTGTGGCCGGGCCCCAGCCCCTCTTCGTCTCGTGTTCTGGCTCCAGGTGTCCCTTGGTGAAAAACTGACTTTGGCTTTTGTCCCGTCCAATTCCGAGAATATTCATTTTCTGACTTTCCTAGAACCAAAAACAACAGAAAACAGGCAGCTGGCACTGTGGCTCTTGTTAATAGGTTAGTCCAAGAAATCATATGAAAATTACTCCAAAGTGTGGACAAAACATAAGAAAGTAGATAAAACCAAGCATGGAACATCAAAAATTGTGGATACGTTTGCAACGTATCAACATCCCCAAGCTTAACTCCTGCTTGTCCTCGAGTAGGTAAGTGATAAAAAGAAAGAATAATTTTTGAGGTGACATGCACCATCATAAACTTGATCAAAGTATTTGTAAAACATTCGAAGCTGGGATCATAGTACTTCAATCATAACATGAAAGAGAAAGTTCTAACAATACTTTGCAAGACGTTTGTTTGTTTCACATAAAGAAAACATAGCATAGTGGCATTAAGCTTGTCCCTCATAGAGTAGCAAACATAAATGCATAGGACACCTTCAAAGTTTATAAGAGTGACTAGGTACAATTAGTTTAAAACAAGCAATATCAAAGCTATGCATCAATCAACAAGTCTTGGGACAATGCACATAGAACTAAGAATGGCCACTATGCTCTCAAAGTAGGTGCATAAAGGTAGAAGGTGGAGACTCAACATAAAATAAGAGAAATGCCTTCATAGAAGGAAGTAGGGATTCAAGTCTCATAAAGATCTTCCAAAAATTATGGTACTTAATAGCTTTCAGCTCTCATTGTCCCTATCATAAGCATCTTGAAGGTGATTAAGATTAAAGTGACACAACTAAGAGGATATGCTTGACAAGTTATAAACCGAAATATCATGCCCCTTACTTACGAAGACCGAACCTCATGCTATTAAACTTTAGTCACAAGTAAGCTCTTGTCATTGTAAGTACATATGTATCATAGAGAACCGCCAATGGGGTACCCCTTGCACATGATACAGGAGCTATCCCATAATCAAAATGACAAGGCAAGCAGACAATGAGCATCTCAGCGATATTTTTATTTGCTATTTGCATAGGTTTTTATTTAGGATGCTTCATAGAGTGCTCATTATGGTTATGCTGCAAGTTTCCACCATGATTAGGCATGGTTTAGGCTAGCGGCCCAGGCGTTTCTCTAACACAAATACAAACTCCATGATCTTACAAGTTCCCCTTTTATTTCACACCATCGGGATCCATAAGCAAAAGAACATGATATCAACGGGGTACAAAGTACAGGTGCAATGTTGAAAGCATTCCCCATGATACATGGTTCTGCTAATTTCAACTTATAAAGCGCAAGCATATACGCAACAAAGATGGACGCAATGGTTCCGGTTTATTAAATGCAAAAAATTAAAGTGTGCCATCAAGTTCGTGAGAGCTTTAATCACTAGTTTTCTCATAACAAGTTTAATTTGGAAGGTAGAAAAAAACATGAATATACTTGGAATAGCATATGCTAATAGGTAGTAATGGTGGAAGCTTTGGAATAACTTGGTTTTAGGAGTTGTATGCATGAGTGGAACTCATACTTGGTTGCAGAGGCTAGCAAAAGACTGGGAGCGACCAACTAAGAGAGAAATAATGGCCATAATCATGTAGAGCGACAAAACATCATTGATCAAAGCATAAAGTGACACTACAAGTTGAAAACTAAAGGCTCATAAAGGCTATGGTGACTTGGGATAGTGATAACATGGTGTGAGCATGTGCCAAGTCAACCCAAATAAAGCATCAAAGGAGAATACCACAATACTATGCTTTAATATGCTAAAACAACGCATGATTCTTCCAAGGCACATTAAGCAATCTCAATTGTTTATAAGAAGTCATGCTACAACAAAGAATACTAAGCATAAAGCCATAACAATATCGAGCATGGCATGACAAAGCATAGGCCACAGTCAAAAACAAGCTCTCTTTACCACTTAAGCATGAACTTTCCTACTCTTTTCCAATCCAAACCAAACTATTTGAAAACCAATGTATGAAAGAGGGGGTCCAACCAATTTATTAAGCAAACTAAGCAAACGAAAAACCAAAACGAAAACGAAAAAGAAGACGCTCCAAGAACAACACAACTGTGCATGAAACAATAAAAATGAAGCGTTTGGAAGAAACCTGGGATTTTTATTGATGAAGAGGGGGATGACTTGGGCATCCCCAAGCTTTGACGCTTGTACTTCTTGGATATCTCTTGGGGTCACATGCGTGGCATCCCCAAGCTTGAGCTTTAGTCATCTCATTACTCATTCCTTCCATACACCTGAAATTTTTCCTTCATACAAAACTTCACACAATCTTTATTAGCAACATTAGTGCACTCAAGATAATAAGTATTTAGGTTCAGTTCCAACACCAATAAAACTTCCATTAAAACACTTAGCTACTGTAGCACTTTCCTCAAAAAGCTCAATTCCCCAAAAGAACTAAAAAAGGAACCAACAAGAAGCAAATGCAAAAAACGGCAGAAATCTGTCAAAACGGACCAGCAGGTAAAGACGATTTTTTTCGAAGACCTTCTGTTGCTCAAATCAAAAAGTGTTGAACTAACGAAAGTTATATAACAACCTGGGGCAGAAGCACAAAAATTCACGCCTCAAAAGGACGTACAAAGATTTTACAAGAAATTTTACGGTGAAGGACAGAAATCTGTTTTGGGACAGCAACTTTTCCAATCATTACTTCTCTTCATTAGAGGTTACTCTTGGCACAAAAAGCAAATAAAAAGGATAAGGAGCGGTTATTACTGAAGTAATAACTTCCAATACTCATCTAAAACTTTTGGGTTTTCTCCCAATAAGTACTTTTCTTTAACGCCTTTAAGTTAGGCATAAGAAGCAAGAAAAAGGATCAAGTGTTCTCAACTGAAGAAGCATTAAGAGCAAATTTTGTTTTCATAGGAGAGGCTAAAGAAATCTTCTCTCTCTTTTTAGGGAAGTGTTCTATACCTTTCTTGAGTGGTAGTTGATATTTAATGGTCCCTTCTTTCATATCAATAATGGCACCAACAGTTCTAAGAAAAGTTCTTCCCAAAGTAATAGGACAAGAAGCATTGCATTCAACATCCAAAACATAGAAATCAACGGGGACATAGGCATTTTTAACCATAATAAGAACATCATTAAGACTCCCCATGAGTTTTTTTTAGCATTATCATCAAGTGGGACATTCAAATAACAATCTTCAAGTGGTGGCAAATCAAGCATATCATAAATCCTTCTAGGCATAATAGAAACACTACTATCAAGATCACATAAAGCTTTGAAATCAAAATCATTCACTTTCATATTAATGATGGGTTCCCAACCATCTTCTTGTTTTATAGGAATAGAAACTTTATGCTTCATCTTTTCTTCTTTAATCTTTATGAGAGCATCAGTAATGTGTTTTGTAAAGGCCATGTTCATAGCACTAGCATTAGGACTTTTAGCAAGATTTTGTAGGAACTTAATAACTTCAGAGATGTTGCAACCATCAAGATCAAAATCATAATTATCATCTAGAGTAGTATGGCTATTACTAGCCTCAACACTAGTGGTAGTGATAGTAGAAACACTAATGTTTCTAGCAATTTCATCTTCTCTTTCCCACTTAGCATGCAATTCAGCTAATAGTCTAACATTTTCATCAATTATTACTTGTATGGCATTAGTAGCAGCAAAGGGATTATCAATAGTTTCAGGTTTAGTAGCCATTTTATTCAAAGAAGATTGAGCTTCAGCCAAAGATGCTATATTTCTTTCAGCATTAGAGAGTTTTTCCTCAATAGTTTTATTGAAAGAAGTTTGTTTACTAATAAAGTCTTTAAGCATAACTTCAAGCTAAGAGGGAGCACTCCTATTGTTGTTGTAGGAATTTCCATAAGCATTACCATTGTTGGGAGGATATGGCTTATAATTGTTGTTACCAAAATTATTCCTGTAGGCATTATGGCTAAAATTATTATTTCTTATAAAGTTCACATCAACTTGCTCTTCTTGAGCAACCAAAGAGGCTAAGGGAACATAATTTGGGTCAATATGAGCCTTCCCATTAACAAGCATACACATAATAACATCAATCTTATCACTCAAGGAGGAGGTTTCCTCAACAGAATTTACCTTCTTACCTTGTGGAGCTCTTTCAGTATGCCATTCGAAGTAATTAACCATCATATTATCCAGAAGCTTTGTTGCAGCACCCAAAGTAATGGTCATAAAGGTGTAGTTCAATCATGCATAAAAAGTTTGGATGATCATCCAAGCAGTCAGTCCATGAGATGGACAATTCTTTACGAAAGATTTCATTCTTTCCCAAGCTTGAGCAACATGTTCATTATCAGATTGTTTAAACTTCATTATTTCACTTCTCATAGATATAATCTTAGCAGGAGGATACTATTTTCCAATGAAAGCATCTTTGCATTTAGTCCAAGAATCAATACTATTCCTAGTTAAGGAATTCAACCATTCTTTAGCTTTTCCTCTCAAAGAGAAAGGAAACAATTTGAGCTTAATAATATCTCCATCTATATCCCTATGCTTTTGCATCTCACAAAGTTCAACAAAGTTATTTAGATGGGCAGCAACATCTTCATTACCAATACCAGAAAATTGTTCTCTCGTAACAAGATTGAGTAAAGCAGGTTTTATCTCAAAGAAAGTAGCTTCAGGAACAAGTGGAGCAATAG
Source organism: Avena sativa (assembly GCA_916181665.1). NCBI lineage: Eukaryota > Viridiplantae > Streptophyta > Magnoliopsida > Poales > Poaceae > Avena > Avena sativa. The sequence goes on from OV702290.1 coordinate 429,749,635, forward strand.
GTGTGCTCATAAAATCATTGTTGTTGGTGCTAGTGAAGTCACACAACTTAGTGTTTCAAGAGTAGTCATTTTTTTGTGTTTCTAATAAAGAAAGCAAACTTGTAAAACTAATTTTTTTGTGTTTTTGAAAAAGAAACAAGCAAACAAAGCAAAATTAAACTAAGCAAAACAAAAATAACAAAGTAAAGAGATTGGTTATGAGGGAATCCCCTTGTGAAGATGTCCTTGACTCCCCGGCAATAGCGCCAGAAAATGTACTTGCTGACTCGTGTATTAACGAGCTCGTTGGGAACCCCAAGAGGAAGGTATGATGAGCACAGCAGTAAGTTTCCCTCGGTAATGAAAGCAAGGTTATCAATCTAGTAGGATCAAGGAAACACCCCAAAGGTGTAGCTAGCTGAACTTTGGCAGGGCGCACTACCGGTGCCAGCAGCAACATGGAGACCTGCACAACACAACCACAAAACTCTGTCCCCAACTTGCGATGAGGTTGTTAATCTCACCGGTTTTGATGAAAACAAAGGATTAAACGTATCGAGTGGAAGAAAGTAATAGTTTGCAGAAAGTAAACACAAAGCAGTAAACAGTTGATTGATAGTAAAAGAAAGGACCGGGGTCCATAGTTCACTAGAGGTGGCTCTCCTTAAGATAGATAACATGTTGGGTGAACAAATTACAGCGGGGCAATTGAAAAACATCGAGAAAACATACAATCATATACTAATCATCTTGACTCCTTTGAGATTCGATTGGGCATTACAACATTATACATAGACCGCCATCCAACTGCATCTATGACTAATAATCCACCTTCAGGTTATCATCCGAACCCCCTCCAGTATTAAGTTGCAAGCAACGGATAATTGCATTACGAATTGCGTGTAAAGTAAACAATACGATTGTTCTATGAACAAAGGATTGTTGTTTTCTCCCTAGTAGCAACAACACATCTAGTACCTTAGAGATTTTTGTCACTTCCCCAGATTACCAGAGGCATGAACCTACTATCGAGCATAAATACTAACTGTTGGAGTTGCTAGCATCTACTTGGCCAAGATAGCTACTAACAACGGAAACCATGCAAGATCACAAATAACAAAGACATGATAGAATCAATAATCAATCTAAAATAGCATCTCAATATCCATCGGATCCCCGCAAACACATGTAGAATTACAAATAGATGATCTTGATCATGAACGGAGCTCGATCTAAACATGATAGCACAAAGGAGAAGAACCATCCATCTAGCTACTACATGGAACCGTAGTCCAGAGATGAAACTACTCACGCATCAAACCAGAGGCTTGCATGATGATGAAGAAGGCCTCCAGGGTGAATTCCCCTCTCCGGCAGGGTGCCGGGAAGAGCTTCAGATCCCTCTCGATCTAGGGATGGAGATGACGGCGACTAGAGACTCTTTCGTGGTTTTTTGATCGGGTTCTTAGGGTTTCCTTATCAGAGGAAATATATAGGCGGAAGGAGAGGCCGAGGGGTGCCTGGGGCGGCCAGATCACCCCCTGGCGCGGGCTAGACCTGGCCGTGTGGCCAGGTGGTGTGGCCGAACCCCAGCCCATCTCCATCTCGTATTCTGGCTCCAGGTGTCCCTCGGTGAAAAACTGACTTTGGCTTTTGTCCTGTCCAATTCCGAGAATATTCATTTTCTGACTTTCCTGGAACCAAAAATAGCAGAAAACAGGCATCTGGCACTGTGGCTCTTGTTAATAGGTTAGTCCAAGAAATCATATGAAAAGTACTCCAAAGTGTGAACAAAACATAAGAAAGTAGACAAAACCAAGCATGGAACATAAAAAATTATGGATACGTTTGCAACGTATCAGTTGGCAGTAGGTGGGACAAAAAGATTGGCAGTAGGGTTTAAGTTGGGAATTGGGTGAGGGTCAATCCCCTCATCAGGTAAAGGGTCTTCATCTGGTGGGCCACCACCCAGCATATTCTGCAAAAGAACCTCAACAGAGAAAGTCTAGGATTGAGATTCAGGAGAGTCCCCTTCAGTGAACCTGGCACTTTTTGGAATGTCCACAAGATCAGTGACTCTGATTTTAGCCATGATTCTACCCTTGTAATTGGGAACATTTTCCCACATGATAAGCTTGCCAAAATTAGAGAAGATGGCATCCAGATCCTCAGTATACCAGTGATCAAGAGGGGGGCCAACAAGTAGGACCCAAACCTCCCTCTTAAATTGAGCCCTTCTCCAATTGATGCCTTCATGATGCTTGGAAAAAGAAATGTGCACCTCCTCAAACGGAATGGGACTTTCTCTAATCAGCCTGTCTCTATTTCTAGTAAGTGCAAATTTGACATATGCATACCCAAAACAAGCTTGGATATCTCTAAAACCCACATGCATCTCATTGGCCAGGAAATCCTATAGAACTTCCTCAATGTTCTCAAACGGAATCTGACCTGGAGGAACTAGAGCAATGGTGGTGACGGCATACTGTTCAAGGAGCAGAGGCCTGTGAGCCATGACCACCCGCTTGACTCCCACCCGACCAGGTATCTGAAGAATCTCGAAGACCGGAGGCACAAACGGTCTTGGATCAGTGGGGATATTCGCCATTGTCTCCGACGAGGCTGTCGGTGGAGAAGAACTAGGTGGAAAGCAATCAGCGGAAATGGGGTTTGTACCAGGCGAGGAAGGCGAGAAGACAGGGTCCCGATTTTTCATGCCATTAGAGAAAATTTTGAATTCACTAAAACTGGAAAACTGTTGGGGTTCTGCGGTCTTGAACTAATTGGGATAATTATTGTTGGGCCAGGCCCGTTTAGGGAAAGAAGCATATTCTCGAATAGGAAACTTATGCTGTTGATCGCGCCGACCAAAGAATTCCCATTGAATTTCTCATTAGATCAAATCGCTTGCTTGACATCCTGAATTGAAGGCCAATTAATCTGTCCAACGGGAATATTATTAGGGTAGGAGAGATGATTAATATTGCTAGAATCATCGCTGAGCCCGGACAGATGAGTAAAAACAGAGCTTTTTCCTTTCTTTTTTGAAACCACTGTCCATTCAGATGTGAGCTCTAGATAATATTTTTTCTCCTTAGCTTGCCAATTAGGACCACCAATTTCCCAGAGATTGAAAAAACATTCAAACATATCCCCTGAGAATTTACCCATATTGTATATTTCAAAACCCATAGCTCTGGAAGCAACAGAGAATTTAAAAGTTCTATCGTGTAAAAGCTTGACACGGTAGGAAGAGGCTTTTCCTCCAAAAATAGCCTGAATGGTCAAACCGACTGAATGAATATCCAGCTTAAATTTTGCTCTTCCAAAAGAAATAACCAGAATGAATTCTCTTCGCCTGAAACCCCTAATGAAATTGACAGCATAACCAAACCTTTTCAAGATGTTAGCTTCAAAGTTTAGACCAACAGAAAAATCCAGGGCAGGTGCAGGGACAGAACAAGAAGCATTTGAACTTTTTGGTATTTTCTTGTCAGTAGAACCTAACGAATCCAAAAGAGCTTGATCTCCAACAATAACTTGATGAAAAGGCATAACAATGATACTTCCATGACCAATAGTTTCATCTTTCAAAAGGAACCTTGCATCAAGAACTGTTTCCTTGTGATCAAGAAGAACAATTCTTCTAGCTTGTGGTCTTAAAATAAGGAATGCATCTCTCATGATATTGGAATCAGAATTAATAGATCCACAAGAAACTTTCCATCTCAAAGGAGGAAGAACCAATCCAGAGGAAGATCGAGGAAATCCAGGGCCAGACTCATGAACACTAACTAATAGCTCATTGATCATAGCCAAATGAAAAGGGAAACGTACCACTATGCCAATGTTGAAACTTTCACCCTTTAGGAATTCTCTACCTTCCAAGGCAAAACCTTTTGCATTATTCAGCACCAAACAATTCCTAGAAGGCCAAAAAACCAATGTACCCTCAAGAAACTTGCCATCCTCCAAAGCACCCGTGTAAGAAACTTTCCAAGAGCTGGCCAAAACCTCCATGGAAAACTACCAACAAGATATAGGTAGGAAGGTGAGGAGGAGGGGGAAACAATGATTGGAATAGAAGGAGGAGATGGACGCCAGAGAGGGAGATCGCCGGCGGTGAAGGCTAGCACGGTGAGGCTAGATATGATCCACAACTAGCTCAAACGGTAAAGCAGCTCAGTCAACTAACTGCTTGTAATGTGGTGTCAAAATAGCAGCAGCACAAGCAGTCAAAAGGGAGTATGCTGCCGTAGCATGGCTATCAGTGAGCTCATTCTATCCTCACCTTCTCAAGCACATAGTAAGAACACATTGAGCTTTCCAAATTCCCAACAAATCCACCAGCCAAGAAACACAACAAACCATCAAATCATCCACATGATGGTGACATAAGGAGGGGGTGGTGCAGGAGGATAGCAAGTCCAAGTACGAGATCACGGGAGCTAGGAGGAGCAGGATCAGTACCAAGGGGTGCAGAGCAAGATCAAGCCAGCAAGATCAACCAGCACCACAACATCATCACCAACAATCAAGTTGTGTGGTGAGTACACATAAAACCATCACATGATCAAATCATCTTAGATTATCAGAGCATGTGTTGTTTCATATGAATCTTCTTTGAAAAACACCCAAGTGGGGTGTATCCATCACAGAAGTAATTTAAGTGAAAGCCAATGATCAATCTTTGCAGACAATACCAAAATCTCAGTCTGTGCATCACTGATCTTGGACAATAATCCCTACTTTCCCAATCAAACATACAAGCAGCCTTAAATGAATAATTTTTGGGCACATCTTTTGAAACAGTAGCACCTCAGAAATTATTTCGTTATAAGTATGCATCTCAAACAGTAAGGATCCATTACATGGTCATACCAAGGGACTATAAAATTAATTCTCAAGCACTGTAGTAATTCTGCTTGGTGATGATCCATCATAGATTACTGAACAAGGGAGGCAGTAGATAAAAACAATTGTTCTTACCTAGGTATGCCTCAAACTAGCATCATAGGGCAAAGGAAATTCATAGGCACCATAGCTAATATATCCAACAGGAGTTTTCAACTCATTTTAGCATCAAGCCACTCTAGAACATAGGTAGAATAGAGCTAGTACTAGAATAAATCCATGTGTACCATTTCAAGGAAGGTGTCACAAGGATTTATTCTAACCAAGCAAATCCTACACAGAGATTTTATAATCAAACTCTTGAAGAAACATATTCAAATCATCTTCCTAATGTAGTAATTAGGAATCATAGTGTCTTACATAAAAGAACTATCACCAGAGGCATCAATAGTAACTTCCCAGATAGCCAAATACATGTTCCAGTACTGAAACTAGCTAACCATTATCACTAATCAGATATTAGGCTAGATCAGAGTCACAACATCACCATTTGTACAATGACAATAACCAAGATTAGATAAAAAAAATATCTTACAGAGTTATTAGCAATTCCAAGCCCATCAATAAGCAATGGACCATCATAGTATAACCACCATAAATACTCCTAAATCGTTTAGTATCTTCAATAATCAACATAGAGGGGTAGAACTTTAATTTAATAGGTGAACCATAATTAGGGATTTCTCTCTAGAAGCACATAGTGGCTAGCAAGAGAGGTAGAGGGAGAATAAGAAGGGGAAGCAGAAGAACTTATCCGAGGTCTTCGCTATAGTTTAGAAGAGGAAGAAGAGCGGCTAACGAGTGCACACGGCGACATGGGGAGCACCCAAAGGCGCTGCAACCCACGCCAAGCCATGGGAGCGGCCATAGCTACACAAGAGGTCTAGCAGCACCACAGAGCCACTAGAGTCGCGGCATCACACCACATAGGCGGCGGAACAGTACATCACCGACAACCACCAAAGCAGGTTCAGGGTGGTGACGGCCTGGCCAAAAGAATGGCCCAACGATGAATCGAGCAGGTCCAGTTGACAGAGCGGCGCCGACTACCTCGTCATGCACCACGGCAGCGGCCGGAGAGGCCTAAGGAGGCACAAATCAAGCAGCGACGGCGACGACGGCACCACGCCGCAGCGGGGCAAAAGAGAGGAAAAACACGAGTGAGCGAGAAAGGGCTTGTCCTAGAGGTTAAAAGGAAAACGTAAATAATTTAGGAAAAGACCAAAATACCCCTAGGACTTAATAAGTCCTAAAAAAATCCTAAAAATACAAATAATATATCTATGAGATCATAAAAATACAAGTTACTTAATAAAATTAAGAATTCTATTTTTAATAGAATAAATTAAGGTTAAAGATTTTTATAATATATATTCCTTATGAAATTTTATATAAATAAATAAAATATCTAAAAATAAATAAAATGTACTTTTATCATTCTTAATTAGAGTAGTATTTCATAAAAATACCAACTTGCTATTTAAGTTAGCAAAAGAAAATCTCCTACATTAAAATGCTTATTCTTAAAAAGAATATTAAGAAAATAATAATAAGGGTTAAAAAATAAACATCAGTTTTTAACTCTATTACGGATATATTATATTACAAAATTAATAAATATAATATTTACAAAATGTTAATAAATATTATTTAAACAACTTTCTTGATTGCATAAAGAAATTCCAGAAATTTATATAATGGGTAAAACATACAAAGAAGATAAATAATAAATGATGCATTGCATTACTATGGATATGTAGCACCCCTGTAAAATCACTACCAGAAAATCGCTTGAATTGTTTAGTACTCTGTGCATCATCATGATTGCATGCTCATGTCATCATGCCACATTGCATTTGAGCATCTTCATGTCTGCATTCATATTTTGTTTGCCAAAAACTATTTTTCTAAAAGCCTATCTTGGTTTTCTAAATACCCCTGTCTTTATCTCAAATCAAAACCCCCATCTTTTTCGGATCTTTGATTTGTCTAAAAACTATTTGCAAACTTCTGTAAAAAAAATAAAACAAATAAAAATGTTTTGTACCGGGGAGGTAGCCCAACCGTTAGGCCAGACCACCTACGACCCGGCCCAACTAAACTAAACCCAGACCAAAACCACCCCAAACCCTAACACCCCACAGCCGCCGCTAGTTACATGCGCAAGCACCACTCCGCTCTCCCTGCATCGCAGCATTGACCGGGTCCCACCACCTGCTGCTAATCCCGGCCACACCTAACCAAACACCACCCTACCTGCCACCGAACGTGTGCACCCCTACGCGGTTCACCGACACGCTCCAAGTCCCCGATACCCGCACCTAGCCCTGCCCCTGCGAGACCGTCCTTGATCCCCCCACCTACCTCCTCTCTCCCCAACCCCGCCGCCAGCGACCGCACCTCCCTCTCTCCTTTCTCTCGCTCTTCTCCGGCTGAACCCCGAGCGCCGCTGTTCGACCCTGAAGCCGGCCGTGCTTCCCTGTTGTGACGCCCCGCCCTCCACCGCCAGCACGGGCCGTGCCTCGGCAAGCTCTTCGTTGCGCCGTTTCCTGGACCCCATCGTCACCGGAGCCTCCCCTGGTGCTGCCTGGACCTCGCCCCGCTCCCCTGTCACGAACCAGACACCCACCTACCCCGCGCCCCTCTCTGCGCCGAGCCCCGCCGTCTCGCGCCGCGTCGACGGAGCCCCCTCTGACCCGCACCACCACTGTGAGCACCCGCTGCGTCCGAGCACCTCGGGCCACTGCGGTGCCGTTTATCGGCCTCGACTTCTCCTCCTTGCGCGCCTCCGTCATCTACAGGATCCGACGTCCCTGCTGTGGAGCTCGCTAGGACGCCGCCCTCCTAGGCCTCTGTTATGCACGCGTGCGCGCGTACCTGCGCCGCCGCCTCCCGTCATCCTCTAGCGCCCCTCGAGCACGTCCTCATTGTCCCTCTCTCTACCGGCAAGCTCTGCCCCGTCGCCACGCCTTGCGTGCCCTGTAGGTCTGGCCGTGCCTCTGCTCCATGTTCGGGCACATCCCGATCGTCATGCTCGCCTAGCTCGCTGCGAGGTCCTCTGCTTTGACCGAACCTCGCCGCCATCCCCTGTTGTTCAGCAGACAGGCCCTGCGCCTTCATCTTCCTTGCACATGGAGGCCACCGAGCTAGCCTTTTGCCATCCTGCTACACCCCGCCTGCAAGTAGCTCGAGCTAACGTCTAAACGGGACATGACCTCGTTGTAGCGTTCCTTTGTTCATGCCCTGCTCTGTTCAGTGTCTCCTAACCATGCGCTTGTGTTATGTCTCCGATACAAGACCACTACAAGTTCTCTCGAAGTCGACAAGATCATCACCAAGATGTCCCGAGGATCCAGGAGTCATCAAGACAGTGCCGAGAAACCAAAAGTGAAACCAATGAACCATCCACAAGATCTCTGTCACAGAAACTCCGGGGCCTTTGATGCGGGGCTCCGAGAACGCCTTCAAAGACCCGAAGACACCGAGACCCGAGTCCTACACCGACAATTGGAGTTGAACCTCCAAGTTCTTCTTCACGAACGGCAAGTTTGACGACACGGACCTAAAGACCGATCCCGTCGAGACCAAACCCGAACCACATCGAACCAAGATCGCTGAACACCAATGTGTGATTCTGATCCAAGCCTCCTATTTTTATAAATTTCCATCTATATATCTGGTTGCATTAAATCATTCATGTCGCATACATTCTTTGGGGGTTGCGGGGTACTTTGTCGATTCACCTCATAATTAAATATGGAGACCATATGCGGGCTTTTCTAGTCTTTTATTGGCTCCATTTAAACTTGTGTAGCGAATCGATGCCATGTTTTGACTTGATAAATCAACATTTAAATTGTGGGGTATCTAAATAACATGAACCTTTGATACGTTGCAAACATATCTATAATTTTTGATGTTCCATGCTTGTTTTATATCTACTTTCTTATGTTTTGTCCACACTTTGGAGTATTTTTATACACTTTCTTGGACTAACCTATTAACAAGATGCCACAGTGCCAGCTGCCTGTTTTCTGCTGTTTTTGGTTCCAGGAAAGTCAGAAAATCAATATTCTCGGAATTGGACGGGACAAAAGCCAAAGTCAATATTTACAGGAAGACACATGGAGTCCGAAGGAGAGACGAATGGGGGGCCACAGGGCGGCCACACCCCCCTTGGTGCGGGTAGCCCTAGGTCGCGCCAGGGCATGGTGTGGGCCCCCTGGCCAGCCACCGACCTCGCCTCTTCGCCTATATGAAACCTCCCGATCCAGAAACCCTAGGAAATACAGCCTCTGGCGACAAAAAGTTCTGCAACGCCGTGGCCACTGAAGAGGAGATTCGGGGATAGAAGTCTCTGTTCCGGCACCCTGGCAGGAAGGGGAAGTGCCCCCGGAGCCATCTCCATTGATCTCCACCACCATCTCCATCGTCGTTGCTGATTCCCATGATGAGGAGGGAGTAGTTCTTCCTCAAGGCTAAGGGTTCTACCGGTAGCTATGTGTTCATCTCTCTCTCTATGCATGATCATATTGTGATCATGAGCTTTGTAATCAAGTAGATCTACCTTGCTACTCAAGTGCTTTAATTAATCTCTGCTATCCCCACATGTGTGAAAGTGACAACGTGCACACCATGGTGGCACTTAGGCTAGAGATTACAAATACTTGTCATGAGTTATATTTGGAGTTGGATGTCTCTATGAAATTGTGGTGTTTGTTGGAACCATCTAGCGCTCAAGGTGATAGTGTGGGCTTATATAGATGGGGAAAGCGGACTTTGAGGTGTGCTGTTATAGCCGTACCATGGATTAGAGTGTCCAACCGGAGAGTAGTTTAGAGTAGTATCATAAAGAGAAGATATTTATATGAGAGTGTTCACTAGTGAAAGTATGATCTCTAGGCCTTGTTTCCAAACATTGAAACACCATTTACAACTAGATCTGTTACATGTTTGATTGCCGCCATCTTTATTTCAGTTTGCCTTTAGTCTCTTCCAAGCCATCAAGCTATTTTCTGGCACCGTTACCACTTATAATTATCCATACCAGTTGTATTTCACTATCTCTTTGCCGAACTAGTGCACCTATACACCTGACAAGTGTATTGGGTGTGTTGGGGACACAAGATACTTCTTGTATCTTGATTGCAGGGTTGCTTGAGAGGGATACCTTTGACCACTTCCTCCCTGAGTTCGATAAACCTTGGGTGATCCACTTAAGGGAAACTTGGTGTTGTTCTACAAACCTCTGCACTTGAAGTCCCAACAACTGTCTACAATAATAGAAGTGCGTAGACATCAACCATATAATTAACTATTGGGACCCTGTTTTCGCTTAATATTGCCTAGTTGCACCGCATCCTTGCTATGCCATGCATCATATCATAATCATGTCGGATCTTCTGTCGTAGTATTAAATGTCCATCCGGTGTTTCTTTTAGTGATTTGCTTCTTCACGGATTAGGTCGTTGAGTGGATGCGAGTATCGACAAGTTCTTCGGATATCGTATCTTCGGCAGTGTTTCCCAGGCAAGCAATCTGCCCCTTTCTACCTATTTTGTGGTTATAATCTTTACTTCCTCTTGTTCATCTATTGCTATCCTTGTTGCGATGCTTTAGTTTCCGTGCACCATTTATATTCCCTGCAGCCTCTATATTGCCTTGGACACATCCTATTGCCTGTTGTTTGATAGACAGTCGACCTTGCGAGTCATAGTTGCTTGCTCAGGTGATGTTTCATGTCGTTGTCGTTCCACAGTTGTTGGAAGGTTGGCACATGTTTATTGCTGGAGATGATCATGCTTTAATTATAACTTGATATTAAAATGTTGGGAATAGATATAATTAATGCAGAGGCACCGGTGGGCAATACATAATATTTGCTTCTTCCACGTTCACTTGTGTCCTGTAGGCCCCGAGTACTTGATACTTGTTCCTTGACTATTCGCACTATCCACATACGAGAGACCCTATGGATCCTCCTTCGCCTGAGCTTGATTCACACTTTATTTCTTGGGGCCACAAACTAGTTTGGGGCTTTATTACTATCCTGTACTTATGACATGCTTTACTGCTTTATTTACGATTGTGCGTGGAGCACCTGTACTTTTTTGGAACATCGAATGTTTTTGCGGTATCGACAAGCCCAGACGCACTTTCGGGTTCCCAGTCATTTACAGCCATTGACACAAACCCTGGGTCCATCTCAGAGCCGGCCAACTTCGTTGCGGGTAGCTTAGTGGGGTGCCCCCTAAAATGATTTATGAATCCTATGAATGCTTTGTCGTGAGGCCTCGTTGCTTTTTATTTGGTTCTTCCCGAGGTTGATCGTGTGTGTGTTGCTATTTGTGCACCCTTGCAGGGTAAAACTTTCTGAAAGACATGTCCGCGGTTATGGACGACTTGGAGCACAGTATCTCGATCATAGACAACTATAACTAAAGTAGTGCTATAAATTTGACTTTCACCTGTCTAGTAATCAGTTTCACTACAATGGAACGAGTCAATAAAAGTGCCAACAACTGCTGGAGTTGGGATGTCTCATGCTAATTGTATCTGACTAGTAAGTATTGCAACTACAATGGAATGGTTAACTAAAACTGCCCACTGCTTATGATATCAGGATGACTCGGGCTATCTATATCTGACTAGTAAGTGTTTGCAACTATAATGGAATGAACAAAACTGCCAACTGTGTGAGTTCCTCGGTTTGACTTCCTCATGTGGTCTCGAGGGGGAAATACCAGGATGGGTATGTTTTACTGTTACTATCAGGTTGGATCCGAATAGGTCTTTCTTATCCCTCTCTAATAGCCGACAGTTGAATCGAGTCTCTATAGATTGTTTAGTGCATGTTGTGCTGCCGCTTTAGTCCACCATACCTATGTAGGCGAGAGCCGCCGAATTCTAGACTCGCCGTGTACTAGCCTCAGTACTGACCACTCTCTTTCTCATTTTCCTTTATCGGCACCCCTTTTGTTTTAGCAGGTATAAGTTCGATGTCGTTAGCAGGGTTACCCTTCCGGCTTGGCCTGGGCAGGGTTATGGACACCATTGGTTATTCTTCAGGGCTCTTAGCCCTATTTGCATCTTATCCGTACTCGGATGTTGTATCGTTTTCAAGGTGATTTGGATCTTTGTATTATATATCTGTATTCTTGACTCATGGAGTCGTTGTTGTATATAAATGTTCTGTGGGTTCCATCATGGACTAATGTGTAATGATATTACTTTGTTTTCCACCTGCATGCAAGTGTCTGGTGGGCATCTTTGAATTGTTTCTATGCGGGTTTGGCGGGAATCGCTAAAATCTGCATAGGGCCGATTCGAGGGTGTTAGAAAGTGGTATCAGAGAATGTGAGCAATGATCTCTTGTTGGTGGTGTCGAAAATTTCAAGTTGGAGTAAGAATCTGTGTTAGTGGTGTCGCGAGGATCTACATGCAGTGATAAGATCTAGATCATCAGCCTTCTCCTCGTACCATGAGGTGGATCTCGAGGGCGAGACCCCGTGTTAATGGTGTCGAATTGTTGCACCCCGGTAAAATCATTACCAGAAAATCGCTTGAATTGTTTAGTACTCTATGCATCATCATGACTGCATGCTCATGTCATCATGCCACATTGCATTTGAGCATCTTCATGTCTGCATTCCTATTTTGTTTGCCTAAAACTATTTTCCTAAAAGCCTACCTTTATTTTCTAAATACCCCCATCTTTATCTCAAATCAAAACCTCTGTCTTTTTCGGATCTTTGATTTGTCTAAAAACTATTTGCAAACGCCTATAAAAAAATAAAACAAATAAAAATGTTTTGTACCGGGGAGGTAGCCCAGCCGTTAGGCCATGCCACCTACAACCCAGCCCAACTAAACTAAACCCAGACCAGAAACACCCCAAACCCTTACACCACACAGCCGCCACCGCCAGTTACACGCGCAAGCACCACCCTGCTCTCCCTGCATCGCAGCGTTGAGCCGGTCCCACCACCTGCTGCTAATCCCGCCCACACCTGACCGAACACCACCCCACCTGCCACCGAACGTGTGCACCCATACGCGGTACACCGACACGCTCCCAGTCCCCGATACCCGCACCTATCCCTGCCCCTGCGAGACCATCCTCGATCCCCCCGCCTACCTCCTCTCTCCCCAACCCCGCCGCCAGCGACCGCACCTTCCTCTCTCCTTCCTCTCGCTCTTCTTCAGCCGAACCCCGAGCGCCGCCGTTCGACCCTGACACCGGCCGTGCTTCCCCGTTGCAACGCCCTTCCCTCCGCCGCCAGCGCGGGCTGCACCTCGGCAAGCTCTTCGTCGTGCCGTTCCCTGGACCGCGTCGTCGCTGGAGCCTCCCCTGGTGCCGCGTGGACCTCACCCCACTCCCATCGCGAACCAGACGCCGACGTACCCCGTTCCCCTCTCTGCACCGAGCCCCGCCGCAAAGCCGCCTTCCTCGCCATCTCGCGCTGTGTCAGTGGAGCCCCCTCTGACCCGCGCCGCTGCTGTGAGCACCTGCTCCTGTTGGGGATATACTTTTTGGGTATCCTCACTGTGCCTCACTGACTAGGGTGGCCCACTTCGGGTTAGAGCTTTGCTTCATGGGCGGCCTAGTCAGGGAGAAGAGATGGAGTCCAGTCCGGCTACGGGAAGGCCCAGAAGACTTACCGACATAGGCCCGTAGTGTTACTTGTAGTTCAAGATGTACTCTATAACCGACTCTTAGTCGTAGCCGGATAGATCTCTCCTATAAACCCTAGGCCAGATATCTATATAATCTGTCCTAGGGAGAGCCTTTAGGGCACCCTCACAATAGTCTACAATCTCAACTCGCACAGGAGAAACCCTTGTAACCCATATTTCGGCTCTGCCGTATTACTGGATTGCTAGCAGGAGTAGGATCCGTCCAAAGCCGGCGGATTTGAACCTAGGTAAACTTGTGTGCTCACCGTCCCGGAACAACGTACATATCACACCCCTCTCTTCCACACGCCCCGAGGACCCCCTCATGGCGTACTTGTCATCAATCCGATGACAATTAGCGCCCACCGTGCGGCAAGTGAGCTTCGGATCTGCGTTCCGAGCGGAATCTGCAAGAATTGGAATTGGCGAGACTATCGTCGTCGGTCGCATCCTCTACGCCAGTGACATCCCTCTCATCGTTCTCGATGAGACCTGGATTCCGGCTAGGCAGGCCGTGACCACTTACACCATCATGTCCTTCGGCGAGATCAATGTGTACATCGGTTTCGCTGAACCTGTCCCACCCACCCCAGCGGTGATGATAGAGGCAGAAGAAATTTCTCGGTCCCCTTTGTCCGCGGAGGCGGCAGAGTTCCGGATCCCAGAAAACCCTAATCCCACCCAGCCCGCACCTATTGCGGAGATAGTGGAGAAATCCGAACCTGAAGCTGATCTTGTGGTTCAAGTCGAATCTGGAGTGGATCTCCCTAGCGAGGTCGATTCCCAGATCGATACACCCGCCGAGGTTGAAGTCTAGGAGGAGAACAACAACAACCTTCGTTCCGGCTCTGCCAATGCCCGAACAGACCAACCTTTCATGAGGCATACGTTGAGGCACATGATGCTACAAGGCGCAAACATGGATGAGGTTCTCGAAACCATCAGGATCTTCGAGGAAGCCCACGAGGAAAGCCGCAACTACCTCAGGACCCACACATTGCACTTCGTCAGATATGTTGGATCCGGATCCGGCTCTGCCGATGCTGGAAGAGATCGGAACAAACACCGACTTACCCGCATCCTCGGATGACTTGATGATGTCGGCGGATTTCCGAAAGTTCTCCGCGGAATATGAAGAGGAGTACAACTCCAAAACTGCAGAGGAAGGAGAAGCCATGGATGAAGGATCCGGAGACAACTCTCCCAAAGCGCAGAATGACATGGATCTCGGAGATAATCCCGAGGTACAGATGTCCGAAAGTACCGATAAGAGCTTGACCCCGGGAAACAGACCCAAAGCCGTCTTTGCTACCGGTGCTGCCAAGAAGGCAAAGAAGAAAAACAAGAAGAACAAGACCCCTGCAAAAGAACTTCCAGTAGAGGAAGTGATTGCCAAGGAATACGAGGAAGACTCGGATGGAGCACTTATCCCAGACGATCCCAAAGAAGAGTCGGTGGATGGACACGTGGTCACCGCAGGTGCCCATAAACTCATCGATGTTGCATTAACCACACCTATCCCTACTGTGGCAGAACTGGACGAAAGGGCTCAAGCCCTAGAAGCGCGTCGCCAAGTACTCCTAGATGAAGCCAAAAACATCGAGGAAGAGAAGAAGCACATGGCAAAGGCGGAGAAGCTCATCTCTCTGCAACATCAGAAGAACCGGAAAGGCCACGTACGAGGTAACAAATTTCTGGAAGTACGAAAGGTTCTCTTTGAGGGAGATCCAGGGATGCCTCGGCTCGACAGTAATGGAGATCTGGTGTACCCAACACCAGTACAAAACACCACCGCAGCTCGAGATATCCTGGCAAATAATCCAGGCACAGAAGAGGTTCGATTGGGCATTAAGCTACTCACCAAGGGTCTGGAGCAGCAGAAGGTCGTGAAATCCGGGAGCGGAAAATTGGTCTCTCAATCAGACCAATGTCGCACGGATCCGGCCTAGAATGATATAAGGCCCCAACGGATTCCGGAATAGCATCACCATTTTGACCGTCGGGAAGATAATCACTCAAGAACCAGATCTTTAGGACAGCACCACAGAGCTGCACGTGACTGGCACAATGTTGCTCCAGCCGCCGAGCAAGAGGCAATTGCTTCACTATATCCGAGAAACCCTCCCCGACGAGAGTCGAACGATCATAGGGAAGAAGACAAAGAGAAGCGTCGGGAGGAAGAGCGACAAAGAATGCCACCTCCTAGACATACAATCCGTCCGGTTGAGCCCCACCATGCTGGGAGTGACGAACGAAGGAACGACGGAAGTCAAGCCGGCAGGGGGCTCATCATAATGAAGATCCTCCCCAGAACTGGAATAATGATACTCCGGACAAAGACCGGTGATCAGCCGGAAACAATCTAGCTGCTCCACCCTCTCCACCAAGTAGCCATCACAACGGCTCTAAAGGAGGCCAAGGAGGGCGTCATGGCGGAGGAGGTAGTGGCAGAAGCCGAAGTCCGGCTCCAAGGCACCGCAGCCACAACCGTTAATCAGGACGACAATCTCTGTCACCAAGTGATGCGAGACACCGGATTAACTCCAATATAGAGGCGTGGCACTATGAAAACAATGATATATAGTGGGCCCAAAATGCTTCGGACCACGCATAAGAGCAACAAGATTCCCGGAAGGATTCGCTCTCAAGACACATCCAGCCCTACGACGGTGTAGCTCGGCCAGATACTTGGTTCCAGGACTTTTTCCAAGCTTGTTGCATTGCCAAAGGCGGGAACAGCCTGGTCGCGACCCGTTATCTCCCACTTATGTTGCGGAAGACGGCATGATCATGGCTCAATGAACTTCCAGAGAACACCATCCACAACTGGTATGACATGCAAAGTGCGTTCTTTCGGAATTTTGAAGGCACGTATCGGAGGCCCTGTATGGTAGGGGACCTACAACATTGCACCCAGAAGGCCGGAGAAACTAGCCGAGATTACCTCGAATGATGGATCGACACTAAGAACTCCTGTGAAGGAATAAATGACCAAACCGCGATTAAAGATTTCATTGCAGGACTCCCAATTGATTTACTACGCCATTGCTTGAAGTGTGACAAGGTCACTGATTTGGGAGAGATGATAGAAACAGCGAGCAAGTATGCAGATGTTGACGATGACGCAGAGGGATTACTGAACGCCCTAGTTGTGCCACAGTCAGCAAAACAACCAAAGCAGCAAGCTCAGAAGCGCAAGAATACCTCGGAAGAAAAACCCAACACGGAAACAGCAGTGGGCACTGCTACTTTCGGGTCTGGAGGACGAGGAGGACGTGGTGGCAGCCGTGGACGCGGTCGTGGGACATCAAGAGTCCAGGGTAGAGGAGACCAGCAACCTGGCAAAACCTACTCCTGGGCCGACATTGCCAATAACCCATGTGTGCATCACTTAGATGCCAATGGGGGCTCGTCTCACACAAACACCGAGTGTCGTTTTAATGACGACATCAAGAAAGACGATACTGCTGGCTACAGGGCTAAGCGGAAGAAGGGAAAGAAGAATCCCAAAAAATATAAAGAGACCAAGGAAGATTCCGACATGGAGGAAGCTGATCCTTCAAATCCCAAGCCGGAGGGAAAGAAAAACTTCCCAACAAAGAAATACACTTACGTCACCTTCCTCGGATCTCAACCAGCTAAGGTCAAGAAAGCAGTTTTGCATGAGCTCAACGCAACAGTTCCGGTTGTCCCCCAATTCTTGGATTGGTCAGAAGTGGCAATCACCTTTGACCATGCTGATCATCCACCTAAGTTGCACAGGCGAGGAAAATACGCCTTAGTCGTCAATCCACTTATTGACGGCTATGGTTTCTCCAAGACTCTCATGGATGGCGGCAACAACATTAACATCCTGTATGTCGAAACACTACGCCGGATGCGAATATCGAAGACCCAGCTGAATTACAGCTTTGTGATCTTTCATGGAGTTGTCCCAGGAAGACAAGCAAATTCCCTGGGTGAAATCACTTTGGATGTTACCTTTGGAACTCCAAAGAACTATCGGACGGAAGCACTTTCCTTCGAAGTGGTCCTGTTCAAGAGCGCGTACCATGCTATATTTGGACATCCGGCTTACTGGGCTTTTATGGCTCGTCCGTGTTACATTTACAATATGATGAAAATTCCAGGTCCCAAAGGTGTAATCACCATCAAGGGAGACCCTAAGAAGGCGCGAGAGTGCGAGGACGGAAATGCCGCCTTTGCTGAAGCTGTGCTGCACGCCCAGGAGTACCAGGAGATCAAGAAGACCATTGATCCGTCCGATATGCCCGCGACAAAGAACGAGGTGACAAAGCTGAATCCGGAGTTCAAGGCATCGGAAGAGACGAAGAAGACGCCATTGAAGGATGATGACCCTCCAAGGTGACCCAGATAGGTGTAGGCCTAGATAGTGCATAGGAAAGCGCGCTCGTCAAGTTCCTCCAAGCAAATCAAGATATCTTTGCATGGGAGCCATCTGACATGACCAGAGTACCTAGGGAACTTGCAGAGCACTCTCTAAATATACACCCGAACACTAAACCCCTCAAACAGTCCCTACGACGTTTTGGCGATGAAAAGTGTAAGGCAATAGCTAAGGAACTAGCCTGGCTCGAGTTAGCCGGATTCATAGAAGAGGTCATCCACACTGAGTGGTTGGCCAATTCTGTAATGGTCCCTAAAAAGGACACCACTGATTTAAGGATGTGTGTTAATTATACTGCCTTGAACAAGGCTTGTCCCAAAGATCCGTTTGCTCTGCCTAGAATTGATCAAGTTATCGATTCTATGGCAGGGTCGGAACTCCTATGTTTTCTCAACGCATATTCCGATTATCACCAAATCCGGATGAAGGAATCTGACAAAGTCAAAACTTCATTCATAACCCTGTTCGGAACCTTCTGTTTTGTTACGATGCCCTTTGGGCTCAAGAACACAGGAGCTACGTACCAGCGCACTATGCAGCGTTGCCTCCACGACCAAATTGGACGCAATGTACATGCATATGTGGACGACATTGCGGTGATGTCCAAAAAGAAGGAAACGTTAATTTCCGACTTGGAGGAAACATTCGCCAATCTACGAAAATACAACATAATGCTTAACCCGAAGAAATGCTTCTTTGGAATACCAGCCGGAAAATTGTTAGGTTTTATTGTGTCTCAAAGAGGCATAGAGGTAAACCGAGACAAGATTAAGGCTATACTCAATATTTGCAGGCCAACTCGCCTGAAGGACGTTCAAAGACTAGCTGGTTGCATTGCAGCAGTCAGTCGGTTTGTAAGCCGGCTCGGTGAAAGAGCCACACCACTATACAAGCTCCTGAAAAAGACCAAAAAGTTCGTTTGTACCGACGAAGATGAAGCTGCACTACAAGACCTGAAAGCAGTACTCTCATCTGCTCCTATCCTTGCAGCACCGGAACCGCGGGAACCGATGTTGCTCTATCTCGTTGCGACAAACAGGGTCGTCAGTGTTGTCATGGTAGTGGAGAGACCAGAGGAAAATTAGGAACACCTGGTGCAGCGTCCGACTTATTATCTCAGCGAGGTCTTAACTAAATCAAAGCAGCGGTATCCACACTATCAAAAGCTGGCTTATGGTGTGTTTTTCGCATCTGGTAAGTTACGGAATTATTTTCAGGAACATCCAATTACCATGGTGAGCACAACTCCCATGAGAGATATAATCAACAACAGTGATGCTACAGGACGCGTCGCAAAATGGGGCATAGAGCTTGTCGCTGATTGGATAGAGATAACGGAGAATATGACCCTGCCAGAGTCGGAGTACTGGACCTTACATTTTGACGGGTCTAAGGTTCTCGGGGGCTCAGGGGCTGGCGTGGTGCTCAAATCACCCCAAGGAGACAAACTTTTCTATGTATTGC
Organism: Avena sativa; assembly: GCA_916181665.1. Classification (NCBI taxonomy): domain Eukaryota; kingdom Viridiplantae; phylum Streptophyta; class Magnoliopsida; order Poales; family Poaceae; genus Avena; species Avena sativa. The sequence continues at coordinate 429,769,076 of OV702290.1, forward strand.
AGATCCACTTCACGGCGACAAATAACATTGCCGAATATGAAGCACTACTACATGGAATCCGAATTGCTAAGGATATCGGCATCCGACGTTTAATGTGTTATGGAGATTCGGATCTTGTTGCCCAACAAGTGTCGGATATCTGTAATGCGAATCAACACATGGTAGCATATAGAGTTGTCGTGGATGAACTATCTAAATCGTTTGAATGGTTTGAAGTTCAACACATCCCTCGAACAGAAAATGAGGAAGAAGATGCACTATCTCGTATAGGCTCTGCACGGAAAAAGGTTCCGGATGACACTTTTTTGGAGCACCTCAAAGTTCCTTCTATAAAAGGAGTGGATGAGGAATATCCGACCAAATCCGACTCACCTTTAGTACCAGTTCTGGCTGTAATTCCCAGCTGGACTCAACCCTACCTTGATTACTTGGTAGATGGAAAATTACCCGAAGACAAAGTTCTGAGCCGGCAGATCCCCCGACGAGCAAAAGCCTATACTATAATTAGTGATGAGCTCTATAAGCGGAGTGCGTCTAGGGTCTTTCAGCGCTGTGTATCTTCGGAAGAAGGAGTGGAAATCTTATGAGAAATCCACGAAGGCGAGTGTGGTCACCATGCTGCAGCCAAATCTCTAGTGGCAAAAGCTTTCTGACACGGTTTTTTCTGGCTTATAGCCAAGACAGATGCCGAACGGCTGGTCAAGACGTGCAAAGGCTGCCAAAAGTACGCCAAACAAGCTCACGTTCTAGCTGATCAGCTGCGAACAATACCTATAACATGGCCTTTTGCGGTCTGGGGGCTTGACATGGCAAGACCGTTTAAACGGGCTCCAAGTGGATTTACTCATCTCTTAGTGATGGTGGATAAATTCACAAAATGGATTGAGGCTAAACCCGTCACTAGTTGTGATGGAGCAACAGCCAGAAGATTTGTCGAGGATGTCATAATCCGATACGGTTATCCACATAGCATTATCACGGACAGCGGGAGTAATTTCTCTATGGGAGAGCTTGTCGAATTCTGCAATGAACAAAATATCTGGCTTGACATTGCATCAGTCGCACATCCACAAGCTAATGGACAAGTCGAAAGAGCAAATGGTTTAATCCTACAAGGCCTAAAACCAAGACTTGAAGCACCACAACGACGTGTGGGGGCTTGGGCAGAGGAATTACCTTCTGCAATACGGAGCTTACGAACAACTCCAAACAGTTCAACCGGATACACACATTTCTTCTTGGTCTATGGTGCAGAGGCAGGTCTTCCTAGTAATTTGATTCACACTTGTCCTAGAGTTGTCGCATATATTGAAGAGGATGCCGAAATTTCTCGACAAAATGATCTCGACTAAGTCGAAGAAGTTCGCGTCATTGCTGAGATGAGATCAACAGCCTATCAGCAGAAGTTACGCAAGTATCATAGTCAGAGAGTCAGAAACCGGTCTTTCAATAAGGGCGATTTGGTCCTTCGACTTGTGCAGAAAAGAAAGCACAAAACTTCCCCAATATGGGAGGGCCCTTTTTAGTTAGTCGAGTATTGTACAATGGTTCTTACTATCTAACTGATATGCGGCCAGTCAAAGAAAGACATGCTACTAAGAAAAGAAAGAGAGCTGGAGGTAGTACAGACCTAGAAGAATTAGACACACCATGGAATATTGCTCAGCTACGTCTCTTTTATTCTTAGTTTATCTTTCTTTGTAATCATATATGTGTACATGTTCAAATGAGAAATAAAGTATTGGTGGCCTCAAAAAAAAATTGAGAAGTTTTTTACCATCTTGTTTCTGAATGATCATGTCACAGTTGAAAATCCCAGAATACTTGAAAGTACTTTATGCTCATGTTTGTTCTGGTTCAGATTTACGATTCTAAAATTGTTACCTTCGGGTATAAATCTAAATTTTCTAGTCTATACTTTGTTTATTTGTTTGATTGCTAGATGCGGGCATTTTCCGAGTAGTGAATTGTTGGTACTGGAAGCCGTCTTTATTTCCAAGTTTAAACTGGTTTGCCAATTGAGCTCCGTTGCTCGGCAAAGTTTCTGTGCTAAAGGTTGGCCGGCTCACGAAAGGGACGAGGCAGAAATCCAGATAAACGATAAGTACAGACAAAAAACATAAAGTGCTTATCAAAACATTTCAGGCACGAAAAATCATAAAGCCAAAAGTGCTAAAGAGATAACATAAAACTTAGCACTAGCAAAAGTATCATACTACTAATTTACAACCCGAATTGTTTTCAGAATAATACATTGTTGGTTCTGATGCTCTACGATGCAGGGGAAGAAGAAGGAGTTGCCGGCTCACTGGAGACATCAGCCTCGCTTCGATATCTTTCCGAGACGTTCAAATCCGAGATGGTTTGTTCGTCATCAGAAGCTTCACCAGTTTCTTCGACGGGTGGGGGTAGCGTCTCTACACGAGTGAAGAAGGGAGTATCGTGGCTGGTCAAGTCAGCTACGTGGCACCCGTATCCGGCACAGGAGTCCATGATTGCTTTGATGTCCTACTCCTGCCCGTCTTCATCCATAGTAGAATACCCTCTGGTCACTTGCCAGGTCTCCATGCTTCCATGGTGGCCCATGACCACGGTGAGAGCGTTCTGCGCTGCGGTCCCCGCGTAGGACATGTTCCAGTCCTGGATGAGCTGAGGCATCTCCTTGGCCTTGTCTCGCACTTCAAAGCCGGACATGTTATGCATGTCCGGAACCTTGAGAACTTCGCCAATATCCTCAATGGATTGGTGGAAGTCATGAAGCAAATCACCGACTTATGTAAGCCGGCTAGTGCGAGATTCGGCAGAAGCTGAGTCCAGTAAGTTCAGAGGACCTACGCATGTAATGCAAAAGGATTAATAAAATAAATCTAGACTCCAAAGAGTCGGAAGATGCAGAAAAGTGAGAAAGAGGGAAACATACTGAAGATGACATTGTTGACTTTGGTCTTCTCCTCCCGAAGACTGTGGAGTTTAGCCCGGAGTGCCTCGGTGATATCCTTATCTCTGAACAATTCATTGCTGAGATCCGAGATTTTCTTATCCTGGAGCGCAATCTTACGGTCATGCTCCTCGGTGGCCATGGAAGAGGATTCAAGAACTTGAGCAATGCTCTTCTCATGATCCGCCTTAAGCTTATTCAGCTCTTGGCGGAGGTCCTTGTTTTCCACCTCCAGGGTCTTCAGATTCTTGGCGTCCTCAATCATAACATAGGATTGCTTTACTGGTGCTGTAGTCAAAAGAACAACAGTTGAACAAAAATTCGACTATGAAATAAAAGGCAAGGTTTGAGTACTAGAATGTTTACCTTCAGCCTCATCCCTGGATACTTTCAGTTGAGCATTTTGAGCTCTGATTTGTCTCCGCTTGTTACAGATATTCTTTAATAATTCCTGGTTATATGAATTAACTTTCTGTACATCAGAATACCTAGAGTCAGCAGTATACTAAAGACTTGGGCTAATATCTTTACTAAATATCAGCACAAGCCTTGGGAGCTACACTAGTTCATTCTTTGGCATCCTAAGGAAGCATAAATCCGGATTGTCTATCCAACTTCATGCTTGGGGGCTAGAGGGTATGATATGGAATAAAGTAAAAAAGATAAGTTGGAATTCGACTTACATGATGTTCATGGGTGAGCTTGCTTAGGCTCATGGACACCTCAGTGCTAACCTTCTCCGCGAGGGTCAGTGGGATCACTAGTGGTGGAGGAAGCTCGCCAGTTCTTAGCCTCTCGTTGTGAAGACGAACTTGTTCAAGAAGTTCAGAGTACTTGATGTCCTCTGCTTCTTGTGCTTCTTCTTCGGTAGTGATAGTCCGACTTTCCAGACATTGTCAGGCAAGCCGTTGGATCTCCTCTGCAGATTTCCGAGAAAGGCCAAGTTTGGAAATTCCTAGATTGCTGAGGAGGTTGTCAATGAAGACCTTTGCCAAGGGATCATTACCCGAAGAGGGTTCACCATTATCAAAAACTGAGTCACCCATGGTGACGTCAGTCTGCGATCCGAGGATCACTGGCTCTGCTGATTGAGCCGGATCTTCTGCGACGGTCGAAGATGGAGTAATCTCCGGCGCCGCAGAAGGCTAAGGGGCAGGAGTCAGAGGTGCTACGGTAGGAGAGGTCAAATTTAGCTTTGACTGGCGCAGGGGCTTCGACAAAGCTCCCTTCCCCTTGCCCTTGGTGAGATGTTTAGCTCTAAGAAGGTAATATAACAAAGAACATTACATCTCGGAAAGAATTAAGACATATAGTACAAAGACCTTGTGAGGAAAGATTACCTCTTCACAACAGGCACCTCCTTTGTGCCAATAGCCACTATCGGAGCTTTACGCTTCCGAGGAATTATGTCCGGCAGTGGAACCAATTCTTCGTCATCCTGAGAAATCTCAGGAGGATATCCCTCAACAGGAGCAAGATCCAACTCGGGGAGGTCAGCAAGCTGAAAAGAGAGGAGATATCTCAGTATTGCAAAAACAATGAAAAGATGAACACATAATTTGAGTTACTGCTGGAAACTTACCAGCACCACATGATCTTCTGCCGTATGCATGTCCAAAGACAGCTCCGGGATTTTCCTCCCAATCCGCTCCCTTATCAGCCACTTGATTTGACACACGTAATCTTTATCCGTGTAAGGCTTGGAGCAGATCCGGAGGGAATCTTTCTTGGATGCTGTGATGGAATGCATAAGCCGGTCTCCATGATGTTGAAGAGGTTGGATCCGGTGTCCATCCAGCAATGAACTAAGTCGGACCCTTTTAGGCACTTGTGCTTCATCAAATATTCGATCCGCCTCTTGGCAAGAAGCAGATCATCACTGAGAGTTGGCGCATCTACGTCCCAGGACTCTTGGGGCGTGGCGGCACCGTCGATGAAAGCCATCAAAGCAGTAGCTTTGCCGGGAGCAGGAATATCCTTGTGATAAAAAAAAGTGGACGGCCATTGCTTGACCAACTCACTGGCCATAATCCAAGGATATGCGCTCTCTTCTAACAGAAAAACTAATAGTACCGGTAATGTATGGATTACCGGCAGTGATGGAATTTCTCCGTACATGGAAATAAAACCAGAAAAGAGTAAGACTCGGCCTAATGCCGAGATACCCCTCGCACAAAGAAGCGTATGCACTCATCTCTAAGAGAGAGTTCGGGGGAAGATGATGAAGTTGAACTCCATAATGATTGGACGAAGGGAAACTCAAACCTCTATCGAGGTGGGTGCCGAAGTGTACCCACTCGCCATCATGGGGGTTGGGGACGGTTTTGCCGAAGCCACTCCGCCAGTCGCCAGCGTGCAGGAGCCCTTCGTCCTCCACGACGCAGAGCTTGGCATCGTCAAGGATGCACGGGATCCAGACCCCGCGGTTGCTCTCCTTCTCCGCCACTGGTGCCATCGCCGTCGTGCCGGAAGATGATGCTGAAGCCATTTTTCCGTGTGTCGGTGACCTAGGATGGGCGACGATGGAGGTTTCTGGGGAGCAGAGGAGCTCTGTGTTTGTGGGAGATGTTGGGGAGAAGGAAACGGTGCAAGTGCTGATGAAGAAGATGGGGAATAGGATCCTCACCACTTATATCCTCCAGCTGCATCAATATTCGTGTAAAAGCTATAGTGAACGCGCCATGCGTCACGGAAAGAACGGGGTAACCCCACACGATGATTACGCCACCTTGATCTCCATGCACGCATTAAAACAGCGCCTCGATTCCACGAAAAGCGGACCCACCAACGGTCGTGCTGACAGGTGACTATCAGTGACGTGACTTGACCATGACTAGTGTCAGGTTACGTCAGAGACCAAGTTCTGGCTTAGTTTAAATTTCAAGCTGGAAACCCGAATAACATGTTCATAGGTCCGGCTCATTTGAGACTCGGATCCTATCCTTCCTTTTTGAAGTTTCAAGGACCCTTCAAGATTCTACAAGCCAAAGATCAAGCTAGACGATGGTGAAATCCAACTCTAGATATTGGAGGCTTCCGGGGGCTACTGTTGGGGATATACTTTATGGGTATCCTCACTATACCTCACTGACCAGGGTGGCCCACTTCGGGTTAGATCTTTGCTTCACGGGCGGCCCAGTTAGGGAGAAGAGATGGAGTCCAGTCCGCCTACGGGAAGGCCCAGAAGACTTACCGACATAGGCCCATAGTGTTACTTGTAGTTCAAGATGTACTATGTAACCGACTCTTAGTCGTAGCCGGATAGATCTCTCCTGTAAACCCTAGGCCAGATATCTATATAAGTCGTCCTAAGGAGAGCCTTTAGGGCACCCTCACAATAGTCTACAATCTCAACTCGCACAGGAGAAACCCTTGTAACCCATATTCTGGCTCTGCCGTATTACTGGATTGCTAGCAGGAGTAGGATCCGTCCAAAGCCGGCGGATTCGAACCTAGGTAAATTGTGTGCTCACCGCCTCGAAACACCATACGTCTCACACCCCTCTCTTCCACATGCCCCGAGGACCCCCTCATAGCGTACTTGTCATAAATCCGACGACAGCCGCGTCCGAGCACCTCCGGTCGCGCGCCGCCGTTCGTCGGCCTTGACCTCTCCTCCTTGCGTGCCTCCGTCCTCTACAGGAGCTGCCGTCCCCACCTCGGAGCTCACCAGGACACCGCTCTCTTGGGCCTCTGTTGTGCGTGCATGCACGCGCACCTATCGCCATCGCCTCCCATCATCCTCTGGCGCCCCTCGAGCATGTCCTCGCCGTCCCTCTCTCCATTGGCAAGCTCTGCCCCGTCGCCACGCCCCGCGTGCCCTGCAGGTCTGGCCGTGCCTCTGCTCCATGTGCGGGCACATCCCGATTGTCATGATCTCCCAGCTGGCCACGAGGTCCTCTGCTCCGACCGAACCTCGCCGTCATCCCCTGTTGTTCAGCAGACAGGCCTTGCACCTTCATCTTCCTTGTGCATGGAGGCCACCGAGCTAGCCTTTTGCCATCCTGCTACACCCCATCTGCAAGGTGCTCGAGCTAACGTCTGAACAGGACACAACCTCCTCGTAGCATTCCTTTGTTCATGCCCTGCTCTGTTCAGTGTCTCCTAACCATGCGCTTGTGTTATGTCTCCGATAGAAGACCACTAGAAGTTCTCTCGAAGTCGACAAGATCATCACCAAGATGTCCCGAGGATCCAGGAGTCATCAAGACGGTGCCAATAAACCAAAAGTGAAACCAATGAACCATCCACAAGATCTCCGTCACGGAAACTCCAAGGCCTTCGACGCGGGGCACCGAGAATGCCTTCACAGACCCGAAGACGCCGAGACCCGAGTCTGACACCGACAATTGGAGTTGAACCTCCAAGTTCTTCTTCACGGATGGCAAGTTCGATGACACGGACCTGAAGACCGATCCCGTCGAGACCGAACCCGAACCACATCGAACCAAGATCGCCGAACACCAATGTGTGATTCTGATCCGAGCCTCCTATTTTTATAAATTGCCATCTATATATCTGGTTGCATTAAATCATTCATGTCGCATAAATTCTTTGGGGGTTGTGGGGTACTTTGTCGATTCACCTCATAATTAAATATGGAGACCATATGCGGGCTTTTATAGTCTTGTATTGGCTCCATTTAAACTTGTGTAGCAAATCGATGCCATGTTTTGCCTTGATAAATCAACATTTAAATTGTGGGGTATCTAAATAACATGAACCATATAATTAATTGGTGGGACCCTGTTTCCGCTTAATATTGCCTAGTTGCACCGCATCTTTGCTATGCCATGCATCATATCATAATCATGCGGGATCTTCTGTCATAGTATTAAATGTGCATCTAGTGTTTCTTTTAGTGATTTTCTTCTTCATGGATTAGGTCGTTGAGTGGATGCGAGTATCGAGAAGTTCTTTGGATATCGATCATCGACAGTGTTTCCCAAGCGAGCAATCTCCCCCTTTCTACCTATTTGGCGTTTATAATCTTTACTTCCTCCTGTTGATCTATTGCTATCCTTGTGATGCTTTAGTTTCCGTGCACTATTTTTATTCCCTGTAGCCTCTATATTGCCTTGGACACATCCTATTGCCTGTTGTTTGATAGACAGTCGACCTTGCGAGTCGTAGTTGCTTGCTCGGGTGTTGTTTCATGTCGTTGTCGTTCCACATTTGTTGGAAGGTTGGCACATGTTTAATGGTGGAGATGATCATGACTTTAATTACATTTTGACATTAAAATGTTGGGAATAGATATAACTAATGCAGAGGCACCTGTGGGCAATAGATAATATTTGGTTCTTCCATGCTCACTTGTGTCCCGTAGGCCCCGAGTACTTGATACCTATTCCTTGACTATTCGCACTATCCACATACGGGAGACCCTATGGATCCCCCTTTGCCTGAGCTTGATTCACACTTTATTTCTTGGGGCCACAAACTAGTTTGGGGCTGTATTACTATCATGTACTTATGCCATGCTTTACTGCTTTATTTACGATTGTGTGTGGAGCACTTGTACTATTTTGGAACGTGGACTATTTTCACGGTATCGACAAGCATAGACACACTTTCGGGTTCCCAGTCATTTACAACCATTAACACAAACCCTGGGTCCATCTCGGAGCTGGCCAACTTCGTTGTGGGTAGCTTAGTGGGGTGCCCCCTGAAATGATTTATGAATCCTATGAATGCTTTGTCGTGAGGCCTCGTTGCTTTTTATTTCGTTCTTCCCGAGGTTGATCGTGTGTGTGTTGCTATTTGTGCACCCTTGCAGGGTAAAACTTTCTGAAAGCCATGTCCGTGGTTATGGACGACTTGGAGCACAGTATCTCGATCATAGACAACTATAACTAAAGTAGTGCTATAAATTTGACTTTGACATGTCTAGTAATCAGTTTCACTACAATGGAACGAGTCAATAAAAGTGCCAACAACTGCTGGAGTTGGGATGTCTCATGCTAATTGTATCTGACTAGTAAGTATTGCAACTACAATGGAATGGTTAACTAAAACTGCCCACTGCTTATGATATCAGGATGACTCGGGCTATCTATATCTGACTAGTAAGTGTTTGCAACTATAATGGAATGAATAAAACTGCCAACTGTGTGAGTTCCTCGGCTTGACTTCCTCATGTGGTCTCGAGGGGGAAATACCAGGATGGGTATGTTTTAGTGTTACTATCAGGTTGGATCCGAATAGGTCTTTCTTATCCCTCTCTAATAGCCGACAGTTGAATCGAGTCTCTATAGATTGTTTAGTGCATGTTGTGCTGCCGCTTTAGTCCACCATACCTATGTAGGCGAGAGCCGCCGAATTCTAGACTCGCCGTGTACTAGCCTCAGTACTGACCGCTCTCTTTCTCCTTTGCCCTTTATCGGCACCCCTTTTGTTTTAGTAGGTATAAGTTCGACGTCGTTAGCAGGGTTACCCTTTTGTCTTGGCCTGGGCATGGTTATGGACGCCATTGGTTATTCTTTAGGGCTCTTACCCCATTTGGATCTTATCCATACTCGGATGTTGTATCATTTTCAAGGTGATTTGGATCTTTGTATTATATATATATATATGTATTCTTGACTCATGGAGTCGTTGTTGTATGAAAATGTTCTATGGGTTCCATCATGGACTAATGTGTAATGATATTACTTCGTTTTCCACCCGCACGCAAGTGCCTGGTGGGCATCTTTGAATCGTTTCTATTCTGGTTTGGCGGAAATCGCTAAAATCCGCATAGGGCCGATTCGAGGGTGTTACGGCATATTCATTCTTGCTTCTTTAAATATTGTCCTTACGGGCAATAACGATGTTTTGTAGAAATAGAAGCTCAAGGTCAAGTGCAAGCATCCGACTTCACTACATTGCAATCACAAGGCAAGTTCATCACTTCCTCATGTCCTTTGATGAGTCCTTATCAAAGTATTTTCAAATTGCGTGTTATCATCTATGTTCTGAAGAAAAGAAAGAAAATACTATTTTTCCAAATAAATGAATTGCTATTATCATCCTAAGTGATGATAAATATAAGATTGGCAATGGAACTTAGGTTTCCAATTACATGAGAGTCACTATAGGAATTAACCACCCATGACATTAGTGATTCTAGCGCCATATAATACGCCCTAATCATCAGGTTTTGAATGGGACGGAGAAGTCAGCTGGATCTTCTTATTTTCATATGTAGGCAAGATGACCTTAATGTGACGCTAGGATTCCTTGTGTGGATCCAGCATATGGGTGGGCACCCTTAGGCCCCATGATTTTGGTGTCTAGATTATCTGTGAGCGGCTGCCGGAGGTATAGTCAGACCTTTATGGAGCTTGCTAGGGGCATAACCGGCTCATAGAGTCTTCGGGAACTCATCAAGGGTATAGCTTTCCCGAAAGGGGGCTTAACGGAGATGTAGCTTGGCCCGAAGGATCGTGTAGACATATGGGGTCACGGAGAGGAACAGTGATTGGCTTGGATCACCTACTGGGCCCCACATCACGGAACTGTGGATGGGAAAATATGCCTGGTTGTGCAACAAGGAGTTGACCTCTCATGGGAAAAGTAACGCAGCTCTGCAGAGTGTAAAAAATGTAACTTGTTACTCCCTGTTCCGGGAAGGAGCTACGGACACAGCAGGAAAGGAACTTCATGAAGTTCTAGTCAACCTGTGAAGGCTGATGGGCATAGTTTTTGATAATAAAAACAACCTTTGAAGAAATGTTTATGAAAACTGCATAGTGCCAAGGACTGATAGTCCGAGGTAGTAGATAGAGCATCAAACTTCCCAACTTGCATATAATGAACTTTTTGGGTAACGCTGTTACTCACTCTTTCCTTTGATCCCCTGCTTAGACTCTGAGGAGCCAGAAGATACTCCAATGTACGCTACTGAAGGACAAGAGAATATCTACTATGAGGAACCAGACCTGTCCGGAGGAGTGGAAGGGGTGGGCTATGAAATACGTTATGGAGTGGAGGGCAACGAGCCCGAGTAGTTGCCTTAGTTATTAGTAAACCAATTGAGCCGACCAACGTGAATTTTATATAATAAGTTGTTGAGCTCAATTCGGAGTATGAGTTTGAACTTTGAATCTTCCGCTGAAACTTCTTAAGTTTGGTTTGTAATTTTGAATCACTTGAAGTCTTGAACTTCTGGTATTGTAATAATAATGAAGTGTGTATGTTTGTAATATGGACCCGCAATGTTTCTGTTGTACCACTCTGAGGGATGTGATATTTACGGAATGGTGTTCTGTGGATGTCATGTCAACGACTATAGTGTACTACACATGCAGCGGTATGCTAGGTCACCGCATCTTCCACCAGGTTTTGCTCGGGATTTCTAGCGAATTTTGCAAGTATGAGATCTTGACTCTCGGCTACCTGCTGATGGCTCTGAAATATATCCATCTACGTCCACATTTAAACTAGATATTAATCATATTTTTGATGAAATATCTCTCTAAACCCTGCCACTAATGCTAATATTCAGAGGGGTATGCAATCCTTTGTTCTTGTATTTTTCCTGTGCAGATAATGTCGTCTAAAGGAGGGAATCACTACATTAAAGTCAAAGATACGATATTTCCTTCAACCAGAAGAAACCAGGAGCCGTCCAATGAAGGTAGACGCTGTAACGACCAACTATAAGGCCGGAGCAAAAATTCTGACCATATAGCTCCGGTCGTATAGTTGGCGCCGCCACCGTTAGGTCAAACAGAACAACTTCCGTGAAAGGAACCCTATATAAAGAAGCCTCAGGCGACAGGAAAACATCTCTCGCTGCGCCCAAGACCCCGAAGAAGCCATACCTCGCCAGAAAGCCGCCTCCAGATCTCCACGTCCTTTTCCATCTCCATAGCCATACTACACCACTTGTAATAATAGATATCTTCTCCGATTGGCGACATTGACTTGTCAGGTACCCAGGACCCCGAGGGTTGAGCCAGGTATAGGGAGTATGAGTGATGACTGATCTGCAGGTTGGGAACCCTAGTGACAGAAGGGGTAGTATGGCTGTATGTGAGGTATTTGCTTGGGATTAACGGTGACATCACTATGCATATCATTAGTTTTCTTTCTTCTATGGATGAGACTAGTAGGTTATTGCTATAAGAGGTTGCGGAAGCAATAGCAATTATGGATGCACTGCCCACATATAATTTATCTTGCTCTACCAAGTAGACGCATACTTTATTTCTATCTTTTATTTCCATTAGATGTTTTTGCACAGCTACAGGTGAAACCGAACGCCCTAGGCCCTCTCTCTCCATCACCGACAACAAAAAAAATACGCAAGCTATTAGTCTGGTAAAAACACAAAAGGAATTCTAAAACTCCCGAAGGTCCATTAAAGTAACTTCACTACGCATTCGCTTCCCGTGGATTCGATAACCTAGGTCTACTAGGGAAAAAGAGATATACTACATTCATAATCCGGATCGAAGGTATTAACCCTTTTTCTGGCACCGTTGCCGGGGAAGCAATAGCTACCCTAGTGAGGTTATTAGGAACCTTGCTAGTTTTAATTCTTGTTTTTAATTTTGTTAGTTTGCTTTCAGTCTTTATTTGATAAACAAAAAAAATTATTAGTTAGTCTTTAAATTCTTGTTTTTATTGTTATAATTTTTAGTCTAAGAAAACCCAAAAACATAGGAAGTATGGTTGAAAAGAAGCTTGGGGAGTTTGCTACTCCCAATAATGATTATTTGCATACTCCTATTACTCAGCCAGCAATTGCTGGTGATGATTATGAAATTAAGCCCCATTACTTAAGTTTGGTTCAACAGAATCAATTTGGAGGCTCTGCTATTGAAGACGCAGGTATGCACTTAAATACTTTCACTGAAATATGTGATATGATGCATATAAAAGACGTTGACTCTGATGCGGTAAAATTACGTCTATTTCCTTTCTCTCTAAGAGGAAGAGCTAAAGAATGGTTGCTATCTTTGCCTAAAAATACTATTACATCATGGGTGGGATGTACTTATTTATTTATGACTAAATTTTTCCCACCTGCAAAGACTATGCAACTCCGATCTAATATTACTGGTTTTAGACAAGAAGAGCATGAGCCATTAGCGCTTGCATGGGAGAGGATGAAAAAATGCCTAAGAAACTATCCTAGTCATGGGATGGAAGATTGGTTAATCCTCCATTTATTTTATAATGCTCTTAATCCTGTGTCTAAGTCTATGCTTGATACTGCAGCTGGAGGAACATTCATGGGTAAACATATTACCGAAGCAAATCAGCTGCTAGATAATATGCAAGACAACCATGCCCAATGGCATGTTGAAAGATCAAACATGAAGAAGGTGAACTCTGTCTCACCACAAGAGAATGAAGATCTCAATGCTAAGTTGGATGAGCTCATACTAGCTGTAAAAGGTAAGGAAACTCAGGTAAGAGCCACCCCCAAAACAAATATAGAAGAAATAGACTTCGTAGCTCGTAATGATTATAATCCTGCTTGGAAGAAGAGTTACAATCCTAATTTTCAGAAACATTATGCTAGTCCTACAATAACTCTAATAATAATATGGTAACTAGTAATGGTAGTCTCCAAGAAACACTTAAGTATTTCATAGACTCGCAAAATGAACAAAATAATATTCTAGTCAAAATTACGAAGAACCATGATGCTATGCTTGGTAAATTATCTAACCAATCTATTAGTTTGAGAAATGATTTACAGGCCCTTCAAGAAAGAACAAGGATCGTTGAGGCATAGCTGGGTAAGATAACCGAGAGTCAAACTCTCATTCTAGCTAAATTCCCAGGTAAAGTTGAGCCCAATCCTGTTGAAGAACTCAAAATGATGAGGATCCAAAGGGAGGAGCCTGAAGAACTTGATTATAGTAATGCCCCTTCACCAAGCTACACCATCGAAGATCTCGTAAAAAGGATCAACGTTAAAATTTCGGTAAGTGAAGGTAATGATGAAGTCATGTATCAACACTTTGTTGATCAAGTAGCAATTAAGGTACGTGATCTTGAATAGGAATACAACAAAATCGCTGAAAAATTACCTGTTAAACTACATGACATATTTGAGTCTACTATTAAGATAACGATTGGAACTAATGAGATAGCTGCACTTTGTGATCTAGGTGCAAGCGTCTCAACAATTCCAAAGAGTCTTTTTAACAAGTTAAATCTTGGCTCCTTTGAAATTACTGAATTAAAATTGCATCTAGCAGATTCTACCTACAAACAAGCTGTATGAATTAAGGAGAACACTTTAGTTTACATCAAAGGCTGTCTTGCTCTCATTAATTTTGTTATTGTTGACATGCCTGAAGACACTGTTGCTCCTATAATACTAGGTCGTCCTTTCTTAAGAACTATAAAAGCTTTAATTAACCTTCATGAAGGGAACGTGAAGTTGCAATTGACTTCACGAGATCCTTTTGTTATTCATTTCCCCAGGAAGAAGAAAGCCAAACATGACAAGAAGGAGGCCATCACTTTGAAGGCCAATTACTTTGGAGTCGGTGTGTGGCCCAAGTGAGTATCATCAAGGTCAAGCTATTGACCATAAAATAGCGCTCCATGGGAGGCAACCCATGTTATAATAAGGTTTGAGTTAAGTTTTTAGTTTTAGTTTTAGTTCATGTTCAATAAAGAGTGCTAGAAAACTCCATTTGAGGAGAAGAAATTTGGTACTACTTGAATTTCTGCATTATTCATGCTATTGTTGGTCGACAATATTTTTTGTCAATTTTCTATCAAAAACAAGGTATATCGCTAAGTTATAGGAAAAGATATAGTTTATGAAGAAACATATTTTTTTGATGCATACAGACGGTTTAACGACCAACTATACGGCGGGAATAAAAATTCTGGTCGTATAGTTCCGGTCGTATAGTTATCTTTGCCATCGAAATTTTTTCTGCAATATGTACTAAGAGTTTAACGACTAACTATACGGCGGGAATAAAAATTCTGGCCGTATAGTTCCGGTCGTATATATATCAATGCCTCCATACAATTTCTTTTCATATATACGGGGAGTTTAACGACCAACTATATGGCGGGAATTAAAATTCCGGCCATATAGTTCCGGTCGTATAGATATCAATGCCTTCGTACAATATCTTTTCATATATACTAGGAGTTTAACGACCAACTATACAGTGGCAATAAATATTCTGGCCGTATAGATATCGAGACCTTTTGCAAATTTTCTTTCGCAGGGACAGACAGTTTAACGACCAACTATACGGCCGGAATATTTTGTTCCGCCCATATAGTTGTGGTCGAATAGCTGCGCTGCTAGGAGGAAGACCTAATATTTTGACAGAACGCCAACTATACGGCCGGAACGTATGTTCCGCCCGTATAGCTGCGCCCGTATAATTGCGTGCGACCACAAAATCGCACGGGAAGGTACTCCCAACTCCAAAACTTCAATCCTTTTTCTTTCTTCTACCTCCAAACTCTCTCAAAACCTCAAGGGATCTTCATCTCTACTCAATTTCGTTTGATTTTCTCGCACACAAGTGATCTATGGTATGTGTGGGGTCCCCGGATGAATCCTCCGAGAATCCCTGTTATGCATACAACCACGATCTCATGATTAGTTAGTCATGGAACATAACCGACAAGTATCATTACAACATCCGAGACATACCGAATTTACAAGACTTTCATAAATGCCATTATGGCTACATCAATAATCATCAGTGGAACTTCATCAAGCATAGAACCCAATCCATGCCTTAACCTACAGGCAACTGACTGGAAGAACATCCTAGCTTGCATAGTCATCAACACCGCCTTCCTCTTGATATCTGACTAAGTTATTAGCCAGGGACAATGCCAGTGAGAACATTGAATATACTCGCAAACCACCTTAAGGTAGCAGTAATAACAAGAGGATATGTATTATGGCTGTGTTAGTAGGAGGGCTCCAAGAGATGTTCTTTTCTCAAATAGTTTCTCTTGTAGATATAGCATCTACATATATCCGTTGAAAACTTTTGTAAACCATTTCGGAAACTGTTTTGAAAGGTTTTTGGAAAACCTTAGGATTGGGTCACCCATTTGCTCCCGTCTTCAGGTCGTCCCACGATGAAACTCCTTTCATTCCTTTTTGACCATCCCATGGTCAAAACCTTTCTCCTTTTCGACCATCCCATGGTCAAAATATTTTCAAATCCTTTGCTTTTCTGAAATCCTTTTTGAAAACAAAACCAGCACCGCTCTACAGCAACCTTCCCAACCGTCCATGACCGCGGACGTGGCTATTCGAATAGATTTACACTCTGTAGAGGTGGTACACTTTACCCACACCATCTGGGTACACTACCCTGATCTTCATCGATCGTGGGTCGAGTAACCGACCAAGACTCTCCGGATGCCCACTCCAATATAAGTGTCTACCCTATGAGTGTTAATCCCCTCAAAACTGGGACGTCAGGTATCGAGGACCAACCGGAGCGCTTTTTCCACTTCTCGAGTGTGCGCTTTCAATGAGGGGCTCATAGTAACGCGTGGAGGCCAGCAGACCCTTCGTTCCTTCTCCAGGTCGATGTCCCACATGGACCTTTATCGGAGAAGGCCCACCCTCTAGGGATCCCCGATCCCCGGTAGTTGTTGCGAGGCAGCTTATACTAGAGTAAACAAACATCAAATCCAGCCCTGTCCCATTTCTAGAGTAATATGGTTGCACGGGTTAATTGTTCTAGCAAAACTGCAAAGAACCGGGTGCGTTTTTGTAAACCTTTTTCCTCCATCTTTCCTTCAGCATTTTGTAAAACATAACCTTTTTCTTTGTCAACATCTCTTGGGAGGTCCCACCTCACCAAGGTTTTATCGTAAAACATTTGGTAAATCTTTTTTCGGGGTCTTCCCATCCTCTAGCTTTGCTTCGGCTAAATCGGGGTCTTAAAAGGGGTATGGTGTATTACACCATCTATTCTACTAGGGACAAGTAGGTGTCACCAAGGGGGTTGTACTTAGTAGTACAAAAGTGTAATAGTTCGGAGGAGCCAAACCACTACCATATATGCATCAACATATAGTAAACAATGCAGTTTTGATAAACAGTAGATAAAACATGCATAAGTAAAACAGTAGGACAAGGCTTATGAGCAAGAAGGTGGCTTTCCTGTGATCAGCAATATGGCATAATTGTCCCTAGACTTCTTCTTTAGAATACCCAAATATACAATAATAACCATCTTCTTCTGCTCTCCGATATAATCGCAACTATCATCGATAGGGAACCCATGCAAACAAACAAAAGGGCACGATCAATACAAGGCATACAATCACCAATACCACTCAGCAAACAAGCAATTGAATAATCTTCAATTAAGGTTCGGTAGTCTTAGAGAGGATGGGATTTAGGAGGTTGAGATGGCCTTGGAGAAGGGGGTGAACATCCCTTGGGGTTTATTGTCGAGGGACTACCTAAGGGGAGGGTTTTGGACCAAGGACATTTTTTGTATGATACCATGGTGTAAAAATGATACCAACAGATATAGGTTGATAAAATGAAACCAACAAAAGTGGTTTCACTATTTTATCACTTTTCTTTGATTTCCTATGAATTTTCTAGTGATAAAGGCCCTAGTTTTAGGAAATAATTCACCAGAAAAGTTCTGAATCTCCAAAAATTATTTCCTTGGGTGGTTAGGTAGGGCTTCATGTACTTGTTCACTAAGAGTTGGAATCATGTCAAAATAATTAACAGAATGCCCTCAGGAAATTCCCAAAGGCAGTTCTATGGGGTTTTTGTCTTTTTCACCAACTTAGATCTACAGAAGCTTTTGAGTTGATTCCAAAGACACATTGTAAGTATTTAGAATACCTTTATGTAGAAATTGGAATCAACCTTTTTGGAGTTGCCGATGTACTGTGATGATTTATCTAGTGGTAACACAATGGACAGAAATGTTTAATTCATTAGAAATCCTCAGAAGCTCAATAAATTTTGATCTCCTGGATTTTGGTAGTAATGAGTGTACCACATCACATAGAGTTGGAATGAGGTTAAAACAACTCACGGTTTGGTCTGGGGAATTTTCTAAAGTGATATATGGAGGGATTTTGTTATTTTTACTAAGGTAAAACTAGGGTTCACCTTGATAGGAGATAAATGCTAACTGATAGGTACAGTAATACCCTTTCAGGGGAAGTTTGTTTCATCCTATTTGAGCATGTATAGCTCATTGTGGAATTTATTTATTGAAAATGACACTAAGGGGTAGATTAATTCTCAGAGTTTGTACCAGTAATGTTTTGCCAAGTTTCCGGTACTACATGTTCAAGAAAACACTCACGAACCCTAGGAATTTTTGATCTGGGCAGTTGGAATCATTTCTATTTTCTTTTGCATTTAAAGTAACTGGGTTAATTTTATATCTATAAATGAAATCAAAAAGAAAAAAAGGGGCTACTGGGCTAGGATCCGGGGCATCTGGGCCTCGCGGAGCCAATTCGGCCCAACCCAGGGCGGGCTGCACCGGCGGGAGGCGGAAATCAAACCCGCGGCGTAGGGCCCGCCTGCCAGCGACGTAGGGACGATGAGGGGGGTACGGGGGGATCTCGGCCGCTCGATCTAAATGAGATCGACGGCACATGGCCATCGTCTCTGTGGACAGAAGCTCCGCCGTGCGGAACCCTAGCTGATAGGAAGGAGGGATCGGGGAGGCTCACCTGACGGCGGAGAGGAGTCAGGGAGGGTCCAGGGAGATGCGGTGGTCGGAGACGAGTCCAGAGAGGGGCGGCACGGGGGTGCCCGCCTCAGGAAGTGGTCTCGTGTGATGGTGGCTGAGAGGGGCTCATCGGAGCTCGACCGCACCATCGGAGAAGCCGTTCCTGGGCAATGAAAAGGGGTGGGTTAGGTAGATTAGGCTGAGGCGAGTATAATAGGGTGGCATGCAGAGAAGGAGGGACAACAGAGAGGGAGCCTTGCTCAGATCTAGACCATGGCCAAGAAGTTCTTTCTCTTCCTCTCTCGAGCAGGGTCGAGCAAGGGAGAGGGAGAGGGGGCTCTGGGATCGAGGTAAGTGGGGAGCAGGGGGAGTGAATGAGGCAGGGGGTGCTGGGGGTGGCCTATGGCCTTTATACCAAGGGGGAGGAGTAGAACTTCTTAGATTTGTACCAGTTCTAGGTGATCCAATGCTGCTGGTAGATAGGTATGGTTAGGATGCATCTCTAGGATTTATTTTAGATTTTTCTAAGGGTTAAAAGTCCACTTAAGACCATTTATACAAATAGTGCAGAAGTAGTTGGTAGAAGTTCAATTGATAATTTTACATTGGACAAGGTTGTTTTTGGTTTGAGATGATCCCAAATGTGAATACAAACTTAGGGGAATTTTCCCAAGATTTATTGGAAGGTAAAAGTATTTAAAACAATTATAATTCCAATTCAGCCATTTAAGAAAATGGGCAAAAATAAGTAATAAAGATCTTCAAAAATATTTATTTTTGAAGTGGGATGATAGTGTATGATAGATAGGACTCAATTGAGCCAAAAGTTAGGGAAGTGTTTTGGTGAAAACCAAACTTTCCTTTATGGGAGAAGTTTTGGATATTTTGACTATTAAAGGAAATAAATAGATTTGGAGCCATAATAATTATGGAAAATATTTTATAAATCTTGATGATCAAGGTAGATGATGTAGACAAGGGATAGAAAGTATTTGAAACCTTGGGATTGGAGAATCCAAGTTGATTTTGGTGAAATACCCTAGATTAAGGATCTAGGGTGATGTTAATTTCATACCAACAAAACATGGGTGTATCTTGGAGTTCAGATCTCCACTTGGGGCATGGGGTAGATGGATAGATAGACCAAGTGGTGTAGATTGCAATGGTGTAATGGTTTGAGCTTGATCCTTCTTGAGCTCACCAAGACAGGCTTTCAAACTTTGAATAAAATAAGCCTCCCAAAGTAGATTATCAACTAGCCTTCAAAACCTTGTGGGTTTAAGAAGCACAAGGATCTAATTGGAACAAGTGAAATAGATGTTGATAGACCTATATGAGTAGAACACAACCATGCAAATAGTTGTTCCATATAAGGTTGGATGGTGGTGTGAGCTTCTATCAAAGTAGGCATGTTGCTAAGATTTCCAGGAAAAGTTATTTTCTTGCCTGCAAAACCATCAAGAACAAGTGGTTGAAGGATGATTTAACCAAGGGCAAGAGTAGGCCTTGGTAGTACTTAGGATGGTTAACAAGATGGTTCAGATGCATTTTCAAAAAGGCACAAGGGTTTAGAAAGGGAGGCATTCAAAAAGGTGATGTTGGAAATAGTTTTCCAGACAGCCAAATTGGGCAGATTTAGGGTTTTTGGCTAGAATGTGGGTGGTGATGATTTTGATGGGTTGCAAGGTACCAAAGCATCATCAAGTGGAGGGTGTTGAAGGGTAGATTGAGTAGGAAGGATTCTTGCTTGATACTGGTCTTCATTGACTTGGAAACTTCTAGAAGGGATATCTTCAGAATGGATCTGGTTAAGGGTTTTAGATGATCACCTGGTGGCTAGAGATCAGTTCCAGGTTTGCATTGTTCCTTAGGGTGTGATGATTTGGAAGCATCTTGATCCTAGTGATGAGTTCCTAGAGTAGCTCATACTACTTCTAAGCAATCAGGTCAATCAGCAGATCAAGGTAACTCATCTTATAAACAATTCAACTAGTACTAGGGTTACCATCAAGCTTAGCTGGAGGTAAGGTTAGGTATTTCGAAGAGGTTGTAGTTTGGAATTAGATGAGGGTTTCTTGGTATCTCTACCAGGAGTAGAATTCAAAAGCTTCATAAAAAGGTTTTGTTAAATCTAGAGATAAGAATAGTAGAAGGTTCTGTCTTGAAAACATAAGGAGATTATGTTATATAGCTCTCCATAGTTTGATCAATAGAAGCTACTAAAATAGTTTTGGTTTCATAAGCATCTTGGCTCATGTTTTGAAATGCCAGAACATTTGAGAATATATAAAATGAGCCAGGATAGTTTTGGTAAATAGCTTTTGTCAACTGATGGTGAGGTAAGGATCATAATATGGTATACACTCACATGCACAAGCACAAACAAACAACAAGCAAACACTGCACCAATGATCAAGAAAAAGTTTTTGTTCCCCCTGATTTTTGCATTCTGGACAACTAATCAGGGTTGCTGAAATTGGGATGTTACAGTATGTTTCCCCTCGGATCCTCTAATTACTTTTTGCAAATTCATCTTCGATCTATTGTCATTATCAATCTCGGGTGAGACCTACTATGAACTAATTGCCATGATTTTCTTACCTAGATTATTATCTTGAGGAGATTCTTTAGTGTGCTTAGATGAGGAACATATTATACTTACTACTGTTGGATCAAAAAGTTTTATTTTTGGCTTTCTTGAATGTGTTAGAAGATGAACACAAGGAGCCAAACTCCTTCTCGTGCCACTGCTAGCGCTTCTCGGGCGATCGCCCAGGAACGCATGGGGATACGGTTCAGGGATGAGGCTCATCGCGAACGCTTCAACAAGCTCAAGAACCACGAAGTGAAGGCCACCAAGTGGGCTTGCCCACTTATATTGAACCAACTCGGTATTTCTAATGACTTCAATTTACTTTGCAGTAGAGCTGGCCTGCAAAACTTTGTGTACAATGATGTACCTACTTATCACCGCTTAACCATTGAATTCCTAAGTTCGTTGCAAAGCACTGTTAAACTATGGCAAGGAGAGGATACTATTTATTTCCGTCTAATGAACAACAACTACACCTTAACGTTAGATGAATAGTGTGCATGCTTTAATTTTCCAAAAATGATGTTAATGCTCTATGTGCATCCTTTAATGGCTTAATTCCTTCCACCCGATCAATACTATAATGGAATGAGCTTCACTAGTAGAGTGAACAAGGGGAAGAATATTCAACATCCTGCAATTCGCTATGTGTTCTATGTTATTGCTAACACCTTGCAGGCACGCAATGAGTTCACGAGACTCAACGAGGAGGACATCCTAGTCCTCGCAAAGGCTGCTTACATCAACTGCAACCTGTCACTCAACTTGGGTGCCATCCTACTACGCTACCTGGAGCAGCAAGCCTCCCAAAGCCAAGGGCCAATCATAGGAGGAGGCATCATCACCGTGCTTGCCACTTCCCTAGACATCGATCTAGGTGAGTTGCAACCCGTACTAGGTGAGACACGTGTTGGTTTCTCCACCTTGAGGGCCTGTGGAATGCTCACTAGGAGAGGTGGTGTTTATTATCTGCATATTGGTGGAGGTGGGCGTATCTACCCCGCTCCTTTGCCTAATGGTATTTTCTCTATCGAGGAAGGACATTTGCTATATGATGTGCAGGTTGAGCAGTACCAACCCGAGGAGGAGATTCCTGAAGAGGATGAGGACCAAGAGGAGGAGCAAGAAGCCCCTCATCAGGACGAGCAGCCACAAACCTGGTTCGCAACATACCAAGATTTCTAAGGACTTGGAGGGACTGTGGAGAGGATGCACAACCTCTCTTTGAACCTCTGAGAATCAACAAGTAACCTCTCCACTCAATTTCCGAACTGGAGTAACGACTTATTCCCGCCACCACAATGATTTGAAGGTTTTGCAAAAGCCTAAGCTTGGGGAAGTTTCCTCATGTATCTTTAGTTGGCGTTTATTTGCTTTTATTTTATTTCGAGGTTACATTTTTATTTGAGTTTATAAGCACTCGTATTGGTTCCCCCAACACTTTATCTTTAGTTCTTTCTATTTGCTTTCGAAATTTTCTAGCCGAGCTTTGCCGCCAATTTTCTATTCTTTATTTCCCTCTCTTAAAAATCACAAAAAGATTTCTCCATACTTCCTTATTTCCCTCTTTCTTTTCTTTCCGCCTTGAGTTCTTTGTATGTTTGCAGGAGAGTGATCGACTTCGAGTTTCCAAGAAACAAATAAAAAAGGAAGAGAGAAGTGGAACCAAACATGAGAGGTATGCCTTATGACTCCCCACTTTTGAAGTTTGAGAAACCCATGCTAGTTAGTAGTAAATGTTGAGATATTATATTGGTGGAGTGAGTCTTTTATCATAGTAAGATTGTCGTTTTCATGGGTATTTAATTGGGCTCATTTTGTTCTAGCTCTCGTAAACCAAGTCTTGCCTAAAAATTGCTAAACAATTGTAATAAGAAAAAGTCTCACAATTGAAGGCTTGGGTGTTGTAGTGTTTAGTCTTGAAGGCTTGTTTCTAGAGACACTTGACACCACTAAAAACATTGGTTGACTTAATAGCTCTCTTTGAAAGGATTTGTTTGATTGAATTAATGTTTAGCGGTTTTTGTGAGCATGCCAAAGTTTGACTTGTTAATCATAAGAATGATATAGATTTACGCATGTCAAACTTCATGGGATGCCAACAACTCCACTAGCCTACGAACGATCTTCATGGAGGTGATACATTGCAAATGTATCTATAATTTTTGATGTTCCATGCTTGGTTTTATCTACTTTCTTATGTTTTGTCCACACTTTGGAGTAATTTTGATATGATTTCTTGGACTAACCTATTAACAAGAGCCACAGTGACAGTTGCCTGTTTTCTGCTGTTTTTGGTTCCAGGAAGTCAGAAAATGAATATTCTCGGAATTGGACGGGACAAAAGCCAAAGTTACTATTTTACCAGAAGACTCACGGAGCCAGAAGGAGAGTCGGAGAGGGGCCATAGGGTGGCCACACACCCCCTTGGCGCGGGCCAGCCCAGGCTACGCCAGGGCATGGTGTGGGCCCCCTAGCCAGCCACCGACCTTGCCTCCTTCACCTATAAGAGCCTCCCGATACCAAAACCCTAGAGAGTCAATTAGAAATCCACGAAAAGTTCCACAGTGCCGCCGCCACCGAAGGGGAGATTCGGGGGACATAAAGTCTCTGTTCCAGCACCCTACCGGGACAGGGAAGTGCCCCCGGAGCCATCTCCATCGACCTCCACCGCCATCTCCATCACCATTGCTGATTCCCATGATGAGGAGGGAGTAGATCTCTCTCAAGGCTAAGGGTTCTACCAGTAGCTATGTGTTCATCTCTCTCTCTATGCATGATCTTATTGAGATCATGAGCTTGTAATCTATAGATCTACCTTGCTACTCAAGTGCTTTAATAGATCTCTGCTCTCCCCATGTGTGTGAAAGTGACAGCGCGCACACCATGGTGGCACTTAGGCTAGAGATTACAAATACTTGATATGAGTTATATTTGGAGTTGGATGTCTCTATGGAATTGTGGTGTTTGTTGGACTCATCTAGTACTCAAGGTGACAGTGTGGGGTTTTCTAGATGGGAAAGGCTTACTTTGAGGTGTGCTGTTATAGCCCTACCATGGATTAGAGTGTTCAACCGGAGAGTAGTTCAGCGTAGTATCCTAAAGAAGAATATATTTATATGAGAGTGTTCACTAGTGAAAGTATGATCCCTAGGCCTTGTTTCCAAGCATTGAAACTTCGTTTGCTATTAGATCTGTTACATGTTTGCTTGCTTCCATCTTTATTTCAGTTTTACTTTAGTCTTTTCCACACCATCAAGCTATTTTCTATCACTGTTACCACTTATAATTATCTATACCACTTGTATTTCACTATCTCTTCGCCGAACTAGTGCACCTATACACCTGACAAGTGTATTGGGTGTGTTGGGGACACAAGAGACTTCTTGTATCTTGATTGCAGGGTTGCTTGAGAGGGGATACCTTTGACCACTACCTCCCTGAGTTCGATAAACCTTGGGTGATCCACTTAAGGGAAAACTTGCTGTTCTACAAACCTCTGCACTTGGAGGCCCAACAACTGTCTACAAGAATAGAAGTGCGTAGACATCAAGCTATTTTCTGGCGCTGTTGTCGAGGAGGTAAGGTAAAAGCTACTCACATCCTCCGGTGTGAGTGCTCGAAGTTATTTCCTTTAGATTCTGCAATTTTGTCTTTTTGTTTCTTGTTTTCACTAGTTAGTCTTAATGGAAAACAACAACAAAATTAGAGAGCTTTTTAGTATTTTTCCTAAGACAGAACTTGAATTGTCTGAAAAGAAAATTAAAAAACCCATGGAACTTTCTTTTCATGCTAATAGCAATGATATTAGTATGAATCTTTTGAACACCTTTGTTACTAATGCTATGGAAACGTCTAAGCTTGGGGAAGTTGGTTTTTGTGAAAATGATCTTTTTGGTTCCCCAGCTTTAAAGAAGAAAATTTTCTCTGATGATACTTTATCTCCCATATGTGGTAATTCTAATGATACTTGTGATATTTTAAATCCACATACTGAAAGCATCCCTTTTAAAATACCTATAAAAATTGTTGAACGTGTTATGAATAACTGCTAATTTGGAGATGGAACTGTCCACCCTGGTGATCATTTACTCTTTGTACATGAATTATGCGAGTTGTTCAAGTGTGCAGGTATTTCAATGAACCAAGTTAAGAGGAAGTTATTCCCTATTTCACTTAAGGGCAAAGCAAGGGAGTGGTATGAGCTACTAGGTGATCCTCATCATTTGGAGTGGAAGGAACTTGAATCTCTCTTTTACTCTAAATTTTATCCTCCTCGTGAGATTCACAAACATAGGAATTACATTTATAATTTTCATCCACATGATGGAGAAAGTATTTCCCAAGCATGGCGGAGATTGAAGTCACTAATGCTCAAATGTCCCATTCATGAGCTCTCCAGTAATATTGTTATTAATAATTTTTATGCAAGGATTTCAGGACATTACAAGGACTATCTAGATACTTGTTTAGAGGGATCCTTCACAAGTAAGGAGGTCAAAGCTAAGTGGGATCTTCTTGAAACAATTCAAAGCAATACCGAAGATTGGGATAACAACAAAGGTAAAGAACCAGGTATAAACTATGAGTATGATTGCATTAAGCCTTTTGCTGAAACTATTGATTTTCAAGAGCTTAGTGCTAAATATGGCCTTGATCCTGAAATTCTTGTTGATTGTTATAGAACATTTGCTTCTCATATTAATGCTCCTAAAGAAAAATGGGACATGTATCATGAGCCTTATAAAGACACTTGCATGGAAAATGAAATTGTTATTAATTATAGCAATAAACATGCTCAAACCTCTGAAAGTGCTACTTCTTATAGACATGTTAATTTTTGTGGAATACATAGACCTTGTGAGAATAATCAAATTGAAGAAGAATATTGTATCACCCATAGGAATCAAAAAACTAGAACATGGTATAGGGCTCTAAAAGATCTTGGTAAAAAAGTTTGTGCCCTCTACCCTTTTATTGGTGAACTTTGCTTTGAAGTGGGTCATTTCAATTTTCAATGCCCAGGCCATAATAATAGCCCTTCTAATCCAATGAGTACTGCAAGTTTGTATTGTGATGACATGATCACTCCTAATTAGCATGATAAACTTACATTATTTTTGGGGTGTGAAGAGTTATCAAGAAAAACCTCTTTGGTAGATATGGGTGCTTTTGATATGAATAGTGTCATGCATGGTTGTCATCTTTATTGTGTTGATAATTTCCACACAAATACTTACATACAAAATATTATAAAATATGAGATCTTACCAAAATATGACATGACTAAGATGTGTTTTGGTCTTATTAATGAAAAGAAGGAATCCTCCAAAGTTTCTTCTATTGTCTCTAACAATGAACCAGGGTATATGGAGAAGCTTTCTTTCAAGCCTCTCCCTCCTAAAGAGGAGAAGAAAAAGAAGAAAAGGAGGGGTAAAATAAGAGAGGAAACGGTATTTTCCCCTAAGCATGTTGCTCCTATTATAGCTTTTGATGAGTCTGAACTCGATGATGTTGCTATGCCTATTACCTATAGTAGTGATCATGATTGGGAAAAGCACACTACCTTTGATATTGAAAATCTCTTTGGTACCAATTTTGAAAATGATGATATTAATGATTGCTATACTATTATTGATATCCATTATCCTTCCAATGATGATATGTTTACAAATGAACACACTTTGGAAGATAACTATTCTATTGCTTATGATGATACTATACCTCCAATATATGATGATTGCAATGATGAATATGATATTTTTAGTCCACCTACTATTGAGGAGGAAATTAGTTATGATTACAATATGCCTCCTATATTTGATGATTATGGTGATGAAAATAATAATGATAGCTATTTTGTTGAATTTGCTCCCACTACAATCAATAAGGATGACTATGTTAATGTGGGAAGTATTAATTCTTTTATGCATGTGGCTCATGATAAGAATGTTTCGTGTGATAGTTATATTGTTAATTTTATTCATGATGCTACTGAAAGTTATTATGAGAGAGGGAAAAATGGTTTTATATGTCTCAACAATATTAAGTTTCCCCTCTTTATGTTGAAAATTTTGAAGTTGCACTTATTTTGTTTTCCTATACTTGTTGCTTTGTGCTTTCATGACTTGTTTATTTACAAGTATTTTGCATAGGAAGTGGGTTAGACTTAAATGTGTTTTGAATTTGCTTCTTGATGCTTTCTTTTACTTCAATTCATATTTCTTATGTGAGCATCTTCTCAAACTAGCAAGCCTAGCATAAAGGCATTAAAGAAAAGTACTTATTGGGAGATAACCCAAAAGTTTTAGTTGAGTCTTGGAAGTTATTGCTTCAGTAATAACCTCTCTTTATCCTTTTTATTTGCATTTTTGTGCCAAGAATAACCTCTAATGAGAGAGAAGTAATGTTTGGAAAAGTTGTTGTCCCGTAACAGATTTCTGTGCTTCACCGTAAAAATTCGTGTAAAATCTCTGTACGTCCTTTTGAGGCGTGAATTTGTGTACTTTTTCCCCAGGTTGTTATCTAACTTTTGTTAGTTCAAAACTTTTCGATTTGAGCAACAAAAGGTCTTCGAAAAAATTCGTCTTTACCTGCTGGTCTGTTTTGACAGATTTCTGCCATTTTCTGCATTTGCTTCTTGTTCGTTCCTTTTTGAGTTCTTTTGGGGAATTGAGCTTTTTTAGGAAAGTGCTTCAGTAGATAGTGTTATAATGGAAGTTTATTTGGTGTTAGAACTGAATCTTAAGACTTATTTATCTTGAGTGCACTAATGTTGCTAATAAAGATTGTGTAAAATTTTGTATGAAGGAAAAATTTCACGTGTATGGAAGGAATGAGTAATGAGATGAAGGATGGAATAAAGCTCAAGATTGGGGATGCCACGTGTGTCACCCCAAGAAATATCCAAGAAGTACAAGCGTCAAAGCTTGGGGATGCCCAAGGCACCCCCTTCTTCATCAATAAAAATCTCAGGTTTCTTCCAAACGCTTCATTTTTATTGTTTCATGCACAGTTGTGTTGTTCTTGGAGCGTCTTCTGTGGCATCCGCTAAAACCACTACAAGAAAATCGTTGTGTTTTTGGTGCATTGCATCATCATGACCGCATGCTGATGTCATCATGCCACATTGCATTTAAGCATCGTCATGTCATCATGCATGGTTTTGTCAAAAACTATTTTCGAAAAGCCTAGTTTTGTTTTCTAAATATTCCCCGTCTTAATTTCAACTCAAAACTCCGGGCTTTTCCGGGTCTTTTATTTTGGTCTAAAAACGGATTACGAAAGGTTTTTCAAAATAAATAAAAGTTTAATTTATTTTGTTAGGAGGCAGCCAGCCAGGCCCAACAGCCCAGTCGGCCACCTCCAGTTAAACCCTAATCTACCTAAGCTAACCAACCAAACACCCCACCCACTCCCTTCTACCCCAGCCGCCACACCCCCACCTATTCTCTACCCTAGCCGCCACCTGGTCTCTCCCTCCCAGCCGCCACCTCACCCTGGCCACTCCCTGTTCGCCACCTCATCCCCTGGCCCCACTCCCCTCCACCTGCTCACCCCACACGCACACCACGGCGCCAGCCACACACTCACCCAGACCCACACACCCGGCCCCTGCACGCACACACACACGCACGCGACACGGCCACGTCGCCCTCCCCTGGACCAACCACCCCCACCTACCGCCTCCCTCGTCGGCCGTCGTGCCTACAACTCCCCTGAACGGGCGCCTCCTCCCGCGCCTCCTATGGCCGCTAGGGCGTGTCCACCTCCTGCCGGCGCGCCTCCCCCCCTCGAGACCGAGCCGCCGTCGACCTCTCTCCTCTCGCTCCGGGTCCGCGACGCCCTCTGCCACCCGCATCGCCCTCTGCGGCGCCCTCTCTGTCCGTCCGTACCGGTCTCCACCTCCACGCCTTGCCGCCTCCGCCTGGGCCGTGTGGTCCTCTGCACCGCCCGCCTTCCACCGGCAGCTCCTCTGCAGCCCCGGCTCCGTCCGTCCTCAAACCGCCATGTTCGCCGCGCCGCGCAGTCCATGTCCACTTGCAGGCTCTGCCCCGGCGTCGCCCTTCCGGCCTTCCTGCGTAAGTGTTGGCCTCGAGTTACCCTGCTCCCTGCCGTGACACAAGTGGTGTATAGAGGAATTGGTGCTAGGAAGAGATGTGTTGGCTGATGCTTTGAGATGATGCGGCGTGGTGGTGTGTTGTGTGACCGATGTGTCAGTAGACCCACTACATCACTATTGCCGTGGGCGAGAAACTCGGAGTTGAGTTCAATCCAAGATCGACATCGATAAGGAAGACACCATCCCAAGACCTCCATCTTGGAACTGAAAGTTCCCCTTCACGGACCGGAACCCTCGAGCCCTCCTACATGGATCTGATGGCGAACCCCCGAAGACCGATCCTGTTGAGACCGGACCCGGCACGCCAACTTCTTCCTCTCGGACCCGAAGACGCCGAGACCCGGGACGCCAAGATCTCCACCGTGAAACGACAAGACCGACGACATGACCCGACGATCGCGGATGCGACAAGATCGTCTCTCGGACGCCAAGTTCTTCGACCCCGGGGACCGATCCATCGGAACGCCATGACCTCCTTCCAAACCCGAGTTCTATGTCACAGGTGTCAAGATCTCCTACACGTATCCGAAGACCACCGGTACCCGATCCATTCAAGTTCGCCATCGACGACAAGATCGACCGCTTGTAACCCAAGATCTCCGTCACGTCACGACAAGTTCTTCATCGTGTATCCGAACCTCACCGTTCCGTCCAACCCTGAGACCTGACCCCAGACCCCCCGGAACCCCAAGATCTTCCGAACCCAGATGTGTGAACCTTTTCCCGAGCCCCTATTTCATAAATGCTATATATAAAACTTGTTGCATATTAATTGTTCATCTCGCATGCATATCATGTGGGTTGGGGGCATTATGCCGATTCACCTCATACATAAATATGGAGTCAATATGCGGGATACTTTTGTCTTATTCCGGACTCCATTTAACTTGCGTAGCGAACCGATGCCATGTTTTGCCCTGTTAAGACAACATTTAAATTGCGGGGTATCTAAACAACTTGAACCGTTTAATTAATCGTCGGGACCCCGGTTCCTCTTAATATTGCCTAATTGCACCGCATATGTGCCATGCCATGCATCATATCATAATCATGCCGGATCTTCTGCCGTAGTATTAAATATTGTATCTGGTGTTTCTTCTAGTGTTTGCTTCTTCGCGGATTAGGCCGATGAGTTGATGCGAGTATCGACAAGTTCTCCGGTGTATCTTCGATAGTGTTTTCCCAGGCGAGCATTCTCCCCCTTTCTACCTATTTTGCATTTATAGTCTTTATTTCCTCCTGTTGATCTATTGATATCTGTGTCGCGATGCTTTAGTTCCATACCCGATATATCCCGTGCAGCCTCTATATTGCCTTGGACACCTCCTATTACCTGTTGTTTGGTAGATAGCTGGCCTTGTGAGTCGTAGTTGCTTGCTCAGGTGCGATCTCGTGTTGTCGAGTACCACAGTTGTTGGAATGCTGGCAGATGTTTATGGTGAAGATGATCATGACTTTAAATACAACTATTAAATTGCTCGGATAACTAATGAAAGAGGCACCGGTGGGTAATATATGCTATTCGGTTTTTATGTCCACTTGTGTCCCGTAGGCCCCGAGTACTTGATACCTGTTCCTTGATTTTTCACACTATCCACATCCGGGAGGCCTTATGGACCCTCCTGAGCCAGAGCTTGATTCATTTCTATTTCTTGGAGCCACAAACTAGTTTGGGGTTTTATTTACTATCATGTACTTATGCCATGCTTTACTGCTTTATTTAAGATTGTGCGTGGAGCACCTATACTGTTTTGGATCGCGCCACATTTTCGCAGTATCGATAAGCCTAGTCACACTTTCGGGTTCCCAGTCGTTTACAGCCGTCGTCGCAAACCCTGGGTCCGTTCCGGAGCCGGCCAACTTCGTTGCGGGTAGCTTAGTGGGGTGGCCCCTTGAAATATTTTATGAATCCTGTGATCGCTTTGTTGTGAAAGCCTCGTTGGGTTTTGAGTTGGTTTTTCCAAGGTTGATCGAGTGTGTGTTGCTATTTGTGCACCCCTGCAGGGTAAAACTTTCTGAAAGCCGTGTCTGCGGTTATGGACGACTTGGAGCACAGTATCTCGATCATAGACAAGCATAACTAAAGTAGTGCTATAAATTTGACTTAATATATCTAACTAGTAATCAGCTTCACTATAACGGAATGGATATTAAAAATGCCAACCACTGGTGGACCTGGGTTGTTTTGTTATATCTGCCTAGTAAGTATTGCAACTCCAATGGAATGTGATAAAAGTGCCAACAAATGCTGGGTTTTGGGATTCCTGAGGACAATTATATCTGACTAGTAAATGTTCCAACTACAACGGAATGGTAATTAAAATTGCCACTACCTATGCTTCAGGATGACTCATGCTATCTATATCTGATTAGTAATTGCTGCAACTATAACGGAATGAGTAAAATTGCTAACTATGTGAGTTCCTTGGTCCGACTTCCTCGTTTGGTCTCGAGGGGGAAATAGCAGGATAGGTTCGTTTGGTGTTAGCTTCAGGTTGGATCCGAATAGGTCTTTCTTACCCCTCTCTGATAACCGCCAGTTGTCTCGAGTCTCTATAGGTTATTTAGTGCCGCTGTGCTGTCGCTCTAGGCCACCATACCTGTGTAGGCGAGGACCGCCGAATTCTAGCCTCGCCATGTACTGGCCTCAGTACTGACGCTCCTCTTTTTCCTTTGCCCTTTGTCGCCACCCCTTTTGTTTTAGCAGGTTTGAGATCGACGTCGTTAGCAGGGTTACCCTTCCGGCTTGGCCTAGGCAGGGTTATGGACGCCATTGGTTATTCTTCAGGGGTCTTAGCCCAATTTGCTTCTTGTCCGTACTCAGACGTGGTATCGATTTCAAGGTGATTTGGATCTTTGTATTGTATATCTGTATTCTTGACTCTTGGAGTCGTGTAATATATATATATATATATATATATATATATGTTCTGTGGGTCCCATCGAGGACTGTTGTGTAATGGTATTACTTCGTTTTCCACCCGCATGAAAGTGCCTGGTGGGCGTCCTTGAATCGTTTCTATGCGGGTTTGGCGGGAAGCACTAAAACTTGCATAGGGCCGATTCGAGGGTGTTACAGAGTGGTATCAAAGCTCAGCAGTTGCGATACCCCACAAGTCCAGCCTGTAGGATAACCTAGCTAACGGCCGAAGTATAGTGTCAAAACTATTTTACAAAAATTGGTTGGATAGATCTGATTAGGTCTGCTTTTACTCCTTACCCCTCTGCTATTCTCCTCTTACCTCGGCGTGTTTTAAATCTGCTCTCTTACCTTTCTTCAAGTCCAGGATTTATCGTGGTTGGGTTCCGTCGTACCTTCAGGGTTTCACTTCCTCCTTTGGTAACAGTGTTTCTACCTCCGGACTTCATGCTATCTGAGTGATCCTTTATCGGTGGTACCATCCTTTGTTCCTTGTTTGTGCCTTCCGGTGTTTTCCGACGCGACGACATCATCTACGCCAGATCCGATGCAGAGCCTGCATCACTCCTTTGTTCCGAACCTCGATTATCGAGATCTTCAGTCTTAATTCTGACAGTTGGTTGGATAAATCCTCTATTTATGTACAGAGTAATGCTTTGAGTGCGGGATGGAGTCGCGACCATACCACTACTCTTACCATTCGCTTATGTACAGTGAATCGGTGGATCTATGCAATTTACTCCTCCATTGAAGTTAGGGGTGGCCGTATCTTTTGATACCTCTCTTCGTCTTTGTTTCTCCGGAGTGCTCTCGACGAACGCGAGCAATGACCCCTTGTTGTTGGTGTCGCCGATTTCAAGAGGGACCAAGAATCTTTGTTAGTGGTGTCGCGAGCATCTACACGAAGCGAGAAGATTCAGGTCATCAGCCTTCTTCCCGGTACCACGAGGCGGATCTCGAGGGCGAGATCCCTTGTTAGTGGTGTCGAATTGTGGCATTCCGCTAAAACCACTACTAGAAAATCACTGTGTTTTTGGTGCATTGCATCATCATGACCGCATGCTCATGTCATCATGCCACATTGCATTTGAGCATCGTCATGTCATCATGCATGGTTTTGTCAAAAACTATTTTCGAAAAGCCTAGTTTTGTTTTCTAAATATTCCCCGTCTTAATTTCAACTCAAAACTCCGGGCTTTTCCGGGTCTTTTATTTTGGTCTAAAAACGGATTACGAAAGGTTTTTCAAAATAAATAAAAGTTTAATTTATTTTGTTAGGAGGCAGCCAGCCAGGCAAAACAGCCCAGCCGGCGACCTCCAGTTAAACCCTAATCTACCTAAGCTAACCAACCAAACACCCCACCCACTCCCTTCTACCCCAGCCGCCACACCCCCACCTATTCTCTACCCCAGCCGCCACCTGGTCTCTCCCTCCCAGCCGCCACCTCACCCTGGCCACTCCCTGTTCGCCACCTCATCCCCTGGCCCCACTCCCCTCCACCTGCTCACCCCACACGCACACCACGGCGCCAGCCACACACTCACCCAGACCCACACACTCGGCCCCTGCACGCACAAACACACGCACACGACATGAACACGTCGCCCTCCCCTGGACCAACCACCCCCACCTACCGCCTCCCTTGTCGGCCGTCGTGCCTGCAGCTCCCCTGAACGGGCGCCTCCTCCCGCGCCTCCTCTGGCCGCTAGGGCGTGTCCACCTCCTACCGGCGCGCCTCGCCCCCCTAGACCGAGCCGCCGTCGACCTCTCTCCGCTCGCTTCGGGTCCACGGCGCCCTCTGCCACCCGCATCGCCCTCTGCGGCGCCCTCTCTGTCCGTCCGTACCGGTCTCCACCTCCACGCCTTGCCGCCTCCGCCTGGGCCGTGTGGTCCTCTGCACCGCCCGCCTTCCACCGGCAGCTCCTCTGCAGCCCCGGCTCCGTCCGTCCTCAAACCGCCATGTTCGCCGCGCCGCGCAGTCCATGTCCACTTGCAGGCTCTGCCCCGGCGTCGCCCTTCCGGCCTTCCTGCGTAAGTGTTGGCCTCGAGTTACCCTACTCCCTGCCGTGACACAAGTGGTGTATAGAGGAATTGGTTCTAGGAAGAGATGTGTTGGCTGATGCTTTGAGATGATGCGGCGTGGTGGTGTGTTGTGTGACCGATGTGTCAGTAGACCCACTACATCACTATTGCCGTGGGCGAGAAACTCGGAGTTGAGTTCAATCCAAGATCGACATCGATAAGGAAGACACCATCCCAAGACCTCCATCTTGGAACTGAAAGTTCCCCTTCACGGACCCGAAGCCCTCGAGCCCTCCTACACGGATCCGATGGCAAACCCCCGAAGACCGATCCCGCCGAGACTGAACCCGGCACGCCAAGTTCTTCCTCTCGGACCCGAAGACGCCGAGACCCGGGACGCCAAGATCTCCGCCGTGAAACGACAAGACCGACGACATGACCCGACGACCGCAGATGCGACAAGATCGTCTCTCGGATGCCAAGTTCTTCGACCCCGGGGACCGATCCATCGAAACGCCAAGACCTCCTTCTGAACCCAAGTTCTTCGTCACAGGCGTCAAGATCTCCTACACGGATCCGAAGACCACCGGTACCCGATCCATTCAAGTTCGCCATCGACAACAAGATTGACCGCTTGTAACCCAAGATCTCCGTCACGTCATGACAAGTTCTTCATCGTGTATCCGAACCTCGCCATTCCGTCCAACCCTGAGACCGGACCCCGGACCCCCCGGAACCCCAAGATCTTCCGAACCCAGATGTGTGAACCTTTTCCCGAGCCCCTATTTTATAAATGCTATATATAAAACTTGTTGCATATTAATTGTTCATCTCGCATGCATATCATGTGGGTTGGGGCATTATGCCGATTCACCTCATAATTAAATATGGAGTCAATATGCGGGATACTTTTGTCTTATTCCAGACTCCATTTAAATTGCATAGCAAACTGATGCCATGTTTTGCCCTGTTAAGACAACATATAATTTGCGGGGTATCTAAACAACTTGAACCATTTAATTAATCGTCGGGACCCCGGTTCCGCTTAATATTGCCTAATTGCACCGCATCTGTGCCATGCCATGCATCATATCATAATCATGCCGGATCTTCTACCGTAGTATTAAATATTGTATCCGGTGTTTCTTCTAGTGTTTGCTTCTTCACGGATTAGGCCGATGAGTTGATGCGAGTATCGACAAGTTCTCCGGTGTATCTTCGACAGTGTTTTCCCAGGCGAGCATTCTCCCCCTTTCTACCTATTTTGCATTTATAGTCTTTATTTCCTCCTGTTGATCTATTGCTATCCGTGTCGTGATGCTTTAGTTCGGTACCCGATATATCCCGTGCAGCCTCTATATTGCCTTGGACACCTCCTATTACCTGTTGTTTGGTAGATAGCTGGCCTTGCGAGTCGTAGTTGCTTGCTCAGGGGCGATCTCGTGTTGTCGAGTACCACAGTTGTTGGAATGCTGGCAGATGTTTATGCTGAAGATGATCATGACTTTAAATACAACTATTAAATTGCTGGGATAACTAATGAAAGAGGCATCGGTGGGAAATATATGCTATTTGGTTTTTATGTCCACTTGTGTCCCGTAGGCCCCGAGTATTTGATACTTGTTCCTTGATTTTTCGCACTATCCACATCCGGGAGGCCTTATAGACCCCCCTGAGCCAGAGCTTGATTCATTTCTATTTCTTGGGGCCACAAACTAGTTTGGGGTTTTATTTACTATCTTGTACTTATGCCATGCTTTACTGCTTTATTTAAGATTGTGCGTGGAGCACCTGTACTGTTTTGGATCACGCCACCTTTTCGCGGTATCGACAAGCCCAGTCACACTTTCGGGTTCCCAGTCGTTTACAGCCGTCGTCACAAACCCTGGGTCTGTTCCGGAGCCGGCCAACTTCGTTGCGGGTAGCTTAGTGGGGTGGCCCCCTGAAATATTTTATGAATCCTGTGATCGCTTTGTCGTGAAAGCCTCGTTGGGTTTTGAGTTGGTTTTTCCGAGGTTGATCGAGTGTGTGTTGCTATTTGTGCACCGCTGCAGGGTAAAACTTTCTGAAAGCCGTGTCCGCGGTTATGGACGACTTGGAGCACAGTATCTCGATCATAGACAAGCATAACTAAAGTAGTGCTATAAATTTGACTTAATATATCTGACTAGTAATTAGCTTCACTATAACGGAATGGATATTAAAAATGCCAACCACTGGTGGACCTGGGTTGTTTTGTTATATCTTCCTAGTAAGTATTGCAACTCCAATGGAATGTGATAAAAGTGCCAACAAATGCTGGGTTTTGGGATTCCTGAGGACAATTATATCTGACTAGTAAATGTTCCAACTACAACGGAATGGTAATTAAAATTGCCACTACCTATGCTTTAGGATGACTCATGCTATCTATATCTGATTAGTAATTGCTGCAACTATAACGGAATGAGTAAAATTGCCAACTGTGTGAGTTCCTTGGTCCGACTTCCTCGTTTGGTCTCGAGGGGGAAATACCAGGATGGGTTTATTTGGTGTTAGCTTCAGGTTGGATCCGAATAGGTCTTTCTTACCCCTCTCTGATAACCGCCAGTTGTCTCGACTCTCTATAGGTTGTTTAGTGCTGTTGCGCTGCTGCTCTAGCCCACCATACCTGTGTAGGCGAGGACCGCTGAATTCTAGCCTCGCCATGTACTGGCCTTAGTACTGACGCTCCTCTTTTTCCTTTGCCCTTTGTCAGCACCCCTTTTGTTTTAGCAGGTTTGAGATCGACGTCGTTAGTAGGGTTACCCTTCCGTCTTGGCCTGGGCAGGGTTATGGACGCCATTGGTTATTCTTCAGGGCTCTTAGACCAATTTGCTTCTTGTCCATACTCGGACGTGGTATCGATTTCAAGGTGATTTGGATCTTTGTATTGTATATCTGTATTCTTGACTCTTGGAGTCGTGTAATATATATCTGTTCTGTGGGTCCCGTCGAGGACTGTTGTGTAATGGTATTACTTCGTTTTCCACCCGCACGAAAGTGCCTGGTGGGCATACTTGAATCGTTTCTATGCGGGTTTGGCGGGAAGCACTAAAACTTGCATAGGGCCGATTCGAGGGTGTTACATCTTCTTTTTCGTTTTTGTTTTGTTTTTTCGTTTGCTTGGTTTGCTTAGTTGGCTGAATAAATTGGTTGGACCCCCTATTTCATGCAATGGTTTTCAAATAGTTTGGTTTGGTTTGGAAAAGAGTAGGAAAGTTCATGCTTATGTGGTAAAAAGAGCTTGTGTTTGACTGTGGCCTATGCTTTGTCATGCCATGCTTGATATTGTTTTGGCTTTATGATTAGTATTCTTTGCTGTAGCATGACTTGTTATAAACAATTGAGATTGCTTAATGTGCCTTGGATGAATCATGCGTTGTTTTAGCATATTAAAGCATAGTATAGTGGTATTCTCCTTTGATGCTTTATTTGGGTTGACTTGGCACATGCTCACACCATGTTATGACTATCTCAAGTCACCATAGCCTTTATGATCCTTTAGTTTTCAACTTGTAGTATCACCTTATGCTTTGATCAATGATGTTTTGTCGCTCTGCATGATTATGGCCATTATTGCTCTCTTAGTTTGTCGCTCCCAGTCTTTTGCTAGCCTCCACAGCCAAGTATGAGTTCCACTCATGCATCCAACTCCCTAAACCAAGTTATTCCAAAGAGTCCACCATACCTACCTACTAGCTTATGCTATTCCAAGTATATTCATGCTTTTGTTTACCTTCTGAATTAAACTTGTTATGAGAAAACTAGTGATTAAAGCTCTCACGAACTTGATGGCACACTTTACTTTTCTTGCCCTTAATAAACTTGAACCATTGTGTCGTCTATGTTGTATATGCTTGCACTTATTTGTTGGGAATTAGCAGAACCATGCTTTAATGGGGAACGCTTTCAACATTTCACTTGGTACTTGTACCTAGTTGATATCATGCTCTTTTGTATATGGATGTCGTCGGTGTGAAATGAAAGGGGAGCTTGTAAGTCCATGGAGTTATGTATATGTGTTAGAGAAACGCCTGGGACGTTGGTCTAATCCATGCTGACATGGTGGAAACCTCCAGCGTAACCATAATGAGTTGTCTATGAAGCATTCTTCTTATAAAAAAAGATTCCTATATTGAGAAAAAAGAGAAAAGAGAAAAAAAAGAGATTATGAAAAGAGGAAAGAGAGAAAAAAGCACCATATTCCCATGGTAAATAAGAAGATTGCTGAGATGCTCGTTGTCTGCTTGCCTTGTCATTTTGATATGGGGATTCTTCCATATCATCGGGCAAGGGGTACCCCGTTGGCGGTTCTCTATGATACACATGTACTTACGATGACAAGAACTTACCGGTGACTAAACTTGAGTAGCATGAGGAGCGGCCCTCGTATTCAAGGGACATGAGATTTCCAACTTATACTTTGTCAAGCATATACTCCATAGTTTGTTCACTTTAACCTTAATCACTTCAAGATGCTTATGATAGGGGCAATGAGAGCTGAAAGCTAACAAGTACCATAATTTTTGGAAGCTCTTTATGAAACTTGAATCTCTACTTCCTTCTATGAAGGCCCTTCTTCCACCATTATATATTAAGTCTCCACCTTCTATATTTATGCACCTACTTTGAGAGCATAGTGGCCATTCTTAGTTCTATGTGCATTGTCCCAAGACTAGTTGATTGATGCATAACTTGATATTGCTTGTTTTAAACTATTTGTATCTAGTCACTCTTATAAACTTTGAAGATGTCCTATGCATTTATGTTTGCTACTCTATGAGGGACATGCTGAATGCTATTATGCTATGTTTTCTTTATGTGAAAGAAACAAACGTCTTGCAAAGCATTGTTATTCATGAATCTTTTGTTTGTGCCTTTTCATGTTGCAACATAGTTGATTTGTCTTATTGTTAGAACTTTATCTTTCATGCTATGTTGAAGTACTATGATCCCAGC
Organism: Avena sativa; assembly: GCA_916181665.1. Lineage (NCBI taxonomy): Eukaryota > Viridiplantae > Streptophyta > Magnoliopsida > Poales > Poaceae > Avena > Avena sativa. The sequence continues at coordinate 429,808,317 of OV702290.1, forward strand.
TATCAATGTTTTACAAATACTTTGATCAAGTTTATGATGGTGCATGTCACCTCAAAAATTATTCTTTCTTTTTATCACTTACCTACTCGAAGACGAGCAAGAGTTAGGCTTGGGGATGTTGATACATTGCAAATGTATCTATAATTTTTTGATGTTCCATGATTGGTTTTATCTAGTTTCTTATGTTTTGTCCACACTTTGGAGTAATTTTCATATGATTTCTTGGACTAACCTATTAACAAGAGCCACAGTGCCAGTTTCCTGTTTTCTGCTGTTTTTGGTTCCAGGAATTCAGAAAATGAATATTCTCAGAATTGGGCGGGACAAAAGCCAAAGTTACTATTTTCCCAGAAGACTCACGGAGCCAGAAGGAGAGTCGGAGAGGGGCCATAGGGTGGCCACACACACCCCCTTGGCGCGGGCCAGCCCAGGCCGCGCCAGGGCATGGTGTGGGCCCCCTGGCCGGCCACCGATGTTGCCTCCTTCACCTATAAGAGCCTCCCGATACCAAAACCCTAGAGAGTCAATCAGAAATCCACAAAAAGTTCCACAGCACCACCGCCACCGAAGGGGAGATTCGGGAGACAGAAAGTCTCTGTTCCGGCACCCTGGCGGGATGGGGAAGTGCCCCCGGAGCCATCTCCATCGATCTCCACCGCCATCTCCATCACCATTGCTGATTCCCATGATGAGGAGGGAGTAGATCTCTCTCGAGGCTAAGGGTTCTACTGGTAGCTATGTGTTCATCTCTCTCTCTCTCTATGCATGATCTTATTGAGATCATGAGCTTGTAATCTATAGATCTACCTTGCTACTCAAGTGCTTTAATAGATCTCTGCTCTCCCCATGTGTGTGAAAGTGATAGCATGCACACCATGGTGGCACTTAGGCTAGAGATTACAAATACTTGTTATGAGTTATATTTGGAGTTGGATGTCTCCATGAAATTGTGGTGTTTGTTGGACTCATCTAGTACTCAAGGTGACAGTGTGGGGTTTTCTAGATGGGAAAGGCTTACTTTGAGGTGTGTTGTTATAGCCCTACCATGGATTAGAGTGTTCAACCGGAGAGTAGTTCAGCGTAGTATCATAAAGAAGAATATATTTATATGAGAGTGTTCACTAGTGAAAGTATGATCTCTAGGCCTTGTTTCTAAGCATTGAAGCTTCGTTTGATATTAGATCTGTTACATGTTTGCTTGCTTCCATCTTTATTTCAGTTTTACTTTAGTCTTTTCCACGCCATCAAGCTATTTTCTATCACCGTTACCACTTATAATTATCTATACCACTTGTATTTCACTATCTCTTCGCCGAACTAGTGCACCTATACACCTGACAAGTGTATTGGCTGTGTTGGAGACACAAGAGACTTCTTGTATCTTGATTGCAGGGTTGCTTGAGAGGGGATACCTCTGACCACTTCCTCCCTGAGTTTGATAAACCTTGGGTGATCCACTTAAGGGAAAACTTGTTGTTGTTCTATAAACCTCTGCACTTGGAGGCCCAACAACTGTCTACAAGAATAGAAGTGCGTAGACATTAGGAGGAAACTCCTAGATTTCGGCTATGAGTTGATTAAACACTTGTAGCAGCAATGCTATAGTGGGTAAGATTCTTGGCACTCCCGGGTAGCTGTAATCATGATGGAATCACTCCTCTGGCTGTTATGAGTAATCATTATGCAAAAGAAACAAAAACCTTAGTGATGCCACGAGTGTCCATCACAGCCCGATAAACTAATAAAAATCTTTGACATGCTCTCGATTACTTAAAAACTGAAATTCTTGAAGGACAATGAATAGAAAAGTAGTGCTTGCAAATTCTTGATTCATTGATGTGGGAGAATTGAGATACTCTAGTATATATATGATTTTTATGACAACTCTCACACTCTTAATTTACATGATTATACTTTACTGTTCAAAGGCAAGCCTATGAGTTGATTACTTGACATGGAATAAAATTTACTCATTTAAATCATCCATGCTTACAATAATTTGGCTGCGCTATAAGGATGCATGAAACCCGTATGATATGGTTGGCATTACTCTATCTATGCTGAAGTTTTTCAGATTTATGAAGTGGTGGAAACATGAGACTATTAATCATGAGTAAGATCACCATCTCGTTATTTCAGTTTAAATGCTGAGTTCTTTTTTGATTTTGGTTTTCTTGCCCGAGACGATCAAGTTTAAGCTTGGGAAGGTTGATGCCTCTGAAATATAGCCATCTACGTCCACATTTAAACTGGATATTAATCAAAACAATTATGAAATATCTCTCTAAACCCTGCCACTAATGCTAATATTCAGAGGGGTATGCAATCGTTTGTTCTTGTATTTTTTCTACGCAGATAATGTCGTCTAAAGGAGGGAATCACTACATTAAAGTCAAAGATACGATATTTCCTTCAACCAGAAGAAACCAGGAGCCGTCCAACGAAGGCAGATGCCGTAACGACCAACTATACGGCCGGAGCAAAAATTCTGACTGTATAGCTCCGGTCGTATAGTTGGCGTCGCCACCGTTAGGTCAAACAGAACAACTTTCGTGAAGGGACCCCTACATAAAGAAGCATCAGGCGACGGGAAAACACCTCTCGCTGCGCCCCAGACCCTGAAAAAGCCATACCTCGCTAGAAAGCCGCCTCCAGATCTCCACATCCTTTTTCATCTCCATAGCCATACTCCACCACTTGTAATAGTAGATCTCTTCTCCGATTGGTGACATTGACTTGTCAGGTACCCAAGACCCTGAGGGTTGAGCAAGTATAGGGAGTATAAGTGATGACTGATCTGCAGGTTGGGAACCCAAGTGACAGAAGGGGTAGTACGGCTATATGTGAGGGATTTGCTTGGGATTAACGGTGACATAACTATGCATATCACTAGTTCTCTTTCTTCTATGGATGAGACTAGTAGGTTATTGCTATAAGCGGTTGCGGAGGCAATAACAATTATGGATGCACTGCCCACATATAATTTATCTTGCTCTAACAAGTACACGCATACTTTATTTCTATCTTTTATTTCCATCAGATGTTTTTGCACAGCTACAGGTGAAACTGAATGCCCTAGGCCCTCTCTCTCCATCATCGACAACAACAAAAAGACGCAATCTATTGGTCCGGTAAAAACACAAAAGGAATTCTAAAACTCCCGAAGGTCCATTAAAGTAACTTCACTACGCATTCGCTTCCCTTGGATTCGATAACCTATGTCTACTAGGGAAAAAGAGCTATACTACATCCGTAATCCGGATCAAAGGTATCACCTGCCCAATTCTGCCTCCATGATATTGATTCTTTCCTGTAGAGCGTGCACATCATTTGAAATTACAATGGCCTGGTTAGATACTTTTCCAATACTATTTTCATGGTTCTCCATGATTTTAATAAGCATATTTTGCTCGGTTTGAGCTTTCATAAAGGTTCTAACAGTATTTTCAAAAGAGAGATTGCCATGATTTTCTCCACTATGATTATCATAATTATTATTATGTGGAGCACCTGCAGGATTAGAATATTATTTTTGAAAATTTGAGCCAAAGTTTTGACTCTTCCAAGCAGGATTATAAGGATTACAAGCTATAAAATTTACTTCATTATAATCAGTAGTGATAACATTAATTTGGATATCTTCCTTGCCCTTCACAATATTGGGTAACTCATCTACCTTTGTAGTAAGCTCTTCATTATGTTCCTCGGTGATTAAATTCACCTTTTTGAGGATCTCTCTACACGCCATTGGGCATGGTTGTTTTGCATATCATCAAGTAGTTGTTTTGCAACATTCAGTTGCTTTCTCATGATGGTTCCTCCTGCTACGGTATCTAGCATAGACTTAGACATTGGGTTAAGACCATTATAAAATAAATGCAGTATAAGCCATTCTTCCATCCCATGACTAGAAAAGTTCATTACGGCTTCTTTTATTCTCTCCCAAGCAAGCACTAGTGGCTCGCGGTCTTCTTGCCTAAAGCTGATAATGTTGGATCTTAGCTACACAGTCTTAGATGGAGGAAAAAATTTAGTCATAAAAAGATTAGTGCATTCCTCCCAAGATGTAATATTGCCTTTAGACAAATCTAGCAACTAGTTCTTAGCCTTTACTCTTAAAGAGAAAGGAAACAAACATAATTTAACTGTATTGGGGTCAACATCTTTAATGCACATCATGTCGCAAATTTTAGTAAAAGTATTTAAGTGGAAACCCGAGTCCTCGGCAGATGAGTCTCCAAATTGGTTCTGCTGAACAAAACTTAAAAGGTTAGGCTTAATTTCATAAGTTTCCACATCAGCAGTGGGCTGAGTAATAGGTGCCATGGCTCTTCATAAGTTTCCACATCAACAGTAGCATACTTCCTAAGTTTATTCTGAGCCATGGCTCTTTTCTTTTTAGTATTTTGGAATAAGTGAAACAAATAAACAAGTAACTAATTTTTTTGGATTTACAAAAATAAAACTAAAAACAAGGTCTTTAGTGACCTCACCAGGATAGTGAATTGCCTCCCCGGCAACGGCAGAAATAGGGTTGATTCCTCCGATCCAGATTTACGGATGCAATATAGTAGCTTTTTTCCCAGTAGACCTAGGTTTAATCGAACCTTGGGAAATAATGCTAAATAAAAATTAAATGAGACATGTCTGTAAGACTTGTTTGTTCGTTTTATCTTCGTTTACCGGACCTTTCTAGTTTACTTTTAGAACGTTGTTTGTTGCAATGGATGGAGATAGGCCAGGGTTGAAGATTCACCTACATCTGCACATCATATGGAATAAAGATAGTAATACTCATATTCATGTGTAATGATTTAACAAAGATAAAATTAATGGGCAGCACATCCTAAAATACTAGAGCCCCTGCGAGTCACAGATATAGCAATAGTATTTTGATCCAACAGTTATACCATGAAATACCGGGATATAAAAATTATTAAGTGTAAACACATATCAAAGTCTTAAGAAGCGATGTTTCTTTTATTCCTAAATGGATCAATAAACGAAGACCGTACTCCCCTTTCTGTCACTGGATTTTCTACGATATCACCGCTCACCAAGCATATCACCTCAAGTCTTTATCAGTCTATAGGATCTAGGGTACCTACAAGTCCATAGATCGAGACAAGACACAAAGAAACAAATAGGATCAATCAATACACAATACTCCCATGAATTAGATGCACAATATCACTGCAAGGTTTCACCCTAGCCCACAACCTGTGAGGACTACTCACTCATAACAATAAGATCAAGGATAGAAAACATTGTGCAGAATACTTAGATTGAAATTAAATATTCTTACAATGGTCGCCGAATCATAAGGAGATCTCAAGTACAAACTAATGGTTATGGCTATGGAGAGCATGGAAGATGGAAAGGATGATATATGGTGGTGGATCTCCTTTGGTGGTGTTGTAATAAAATCTGAAAATGAAGGACCTCTGCGCGGCGGCTAGGACCTCGAAATATATAGGCGCCTTCACGAAAGTTGTAGGGTTTGACTTGACGAAGCCATTGCCACCTGGTACGGGTGGGAGGTACGAGCAGACCTTTCCTGTACCGTTGGTCGTTAAGCCTTCTAGAGGCTGGGTTTCGACCTAGGTTTTCTTGGCTATGTAGGCAACCTCATAATCTTCATTAATAGCTCATGGTTTCGCCTGAAAAGTGTGCTTTATTGTACAATAGAATTTAAAATAAAGGATTGCACATCTTTGCAATATTTAGTAATTAGTAGAAAGGCTAGAGAGATTTTTGGTCATTTGTTTGATTAAGAATACGATTTAAACGCGGAGAAAGATGCTTATTTCACAACCATCAGTACACGCGCATGTTCTCGTTTTATCGTGCAATGGAGCCGGTGCAAAATATAGCGTATGCTATGCCGCTTTTTACTGCACGTGGGGAAAAATTTAGCGCACGCAACTTTGCCACGTCTGTTGGAGCCGCGGTTTCACGCTCACGCTAAACCAGTCGTTTTTCCCGCGCCCGCGGTATCCAAATGGCAACCTAGGTGGCTATTGGGCCTAGAAAGAAAGCTACACCCAACCGCATGCCCAAGGGAAGTTTTTGTCCGGTGCGGCCCAATAGCGTGTCCAGCGTGCACAAATCGTCCCTACCATAGAGGGCTTCTTGAGGGGGCGTCGAACACAACGAGTTGGCAATAAGGCAAAGTGTGGGCCAGCACTGTCATTAAGACAATGGTTGGTCAATGTTATTTGCGACTGTCGCCTACCTCCCTACGGCCTCTTTAGTGGTGACCTTTGTTCCCTAGACGGGCGCAGGGAGATGTTTCATCGATACAGCGGCCAGTGTTGGCATGTCGTGCAGGAGAAGCGCCCGTGTTAATGTGTGCCACCACCCACCATTGGCTCCTCCACTGTTTTAAATAGACCACCGGCATCTCTCCCACTTCACGTAACAAATATCCCTCCCTCCACTACCGACATCCTCGGAGCATACCTCCTCCTCTCCTTTTCCACCACCAGCGAGCATCCAAGCCTCTCCACCTACCTATGAGTTGGTCCAGAATCACCCCGAGCACGCGCCTTCCGGTGTCAACACATCCTCCCTCTAACGAGGAGGAGGAGGAGGTCGACCTAGAGTAGGATCCCAACGCGGGTAAGTTCTTTGACTTTGAACATGATGATTTGACGAAGGAAGCGCTACCGGATCAGTTGCACGAAGCCATCCTCATCTCATTTGTGACAGATATGGATAAGGGGGAGTCTACCCTGCACCTCGACAAGATCAACTGGTGGCTCGAGGTCCACGTCATGAAGCTCTCCCACAAGAGAGTGGCCACAAAGAACCTTTGACAAAAGTGAATTTAGGAATTAAACTCATATTGGCTAGCCGCGTCATGCAACCAATGTTAATATGACAAAGTCGTGACTACCAAATATTGGACTCATAATCATTGCAAAGATGATTAATAACTTTGGTACATAAGTCTGATAAAGATAGGCAGATCATACCTCTGCACTCTAGCCCTTTTCAACCAATTGTACATACTTAGAAATTATAACTTTATTGGACTCAAAGACCAACTTAAAACCATATCGACATAAAAGCGATCAGCTGATGAGATTATTATTAATGAAGGGAGCATGTTGTACATTCTTCAGCTGTACGATCTTCCTCGAAGTAAACTTCAGATTTACTATACCAAAACCATGAACAGAAACACGTGAGCCGTTTCCAATCAACACGGAAGAAATCCTTGCGACATGATAAGATAAAACATGGAAATATCAGAACGTATATCTGCATTCGCACCCGAATCTATCCACCATTCATGGGAATGATATATTGAAAGGATATTAGGGACAGTACTGTACCCAGCGCCCTCCATTTCAGTATCACGAATAACAAAATCTATGGTCTTACTATTGTTCCCATGTTGACGCTTATCAAAGCGATTCGGGCAACTAGGTGCCCAATGATCAGGATCACCACAAATGTGGCAAGATCTTTTCTTCTTATCATCCTTCTTCTTGAAGTTGGTTGAGTGAGTGGCCTTATTCTTCCCATCGAACCTGCCTTTTCCTTCAGATTTGTTCTTATTCTTGAACTTGTGGGATGGAAAGTTTTTCTGTACCAAATTGACACTAGAACATCCCTTGGAACCTCGAGCAGGTGTGTCTTTTGCTCTTGCCTTCTCTTCCACAAGAAGAGACCCGATGAGATCCATAACAGAAAACTCTTTTCTCTTATGTTTCAGAGAAGTAACCAAATTCCTCCATGTGGGAGGAAGCTTGGAAATGATGGCTCCGGCAACAAACTTGTCAAGTAACACACACTTGAACTGATCAAATTCTTTGGTAAGTTATTGTATATCATGATCTTTCTCAATGATGGAGTGCTCATAAACCATCCTGTAGTCATAGAATTGCTCCATGACATACAAATCAGTGCCAGCGTTCGAGACCCCAAACTTGGCATCCAGCGCATTTACACGTCCTTGCCATTATCAAATGACATATGCGAATCAACAATGTTGTCCCCAAGAACACTGAAGAGAGACGCCATAAACATGTTATCAGCTTTCTTAAAAGCTTCCTCTTGCTCAGGAGAAATCTCTTCCTCAGGTTTGCCAAGAGTGGCGCTATAGTAGTTCAGGTTTTGAAACTAGAGAACAACCCTCGTGCGCCATCTCTTATAATGGATACCATCGAAGAGAGGTGGCCTTGTAGTTGCCGCTATGCCGGTAGAATTTAGTCGCCTATAATTAGGTTTTTGGATTGTTGAAAATATGAGTAACAATTCATATGATTTAATCCAAATTAAGCAATAAAGCATGACTAATAAAACAGTAAGTAAACTAATCATGCATACTAATAGAGTAGATGAATCTGTGACATCTAAACATGATAAACCGATCACATCTATTCCAAACGCTAGAATAAGAAATTCTTGCAGAACCTAAAAGAGGAACTTTAGGGGCATGTACAGTGCAGCCTGAGCAGCAGTAGTGTTCGTGTTGTCGACCATGTTGCCGAAGAGGTTCTCGATGTCCGGAAAGAAGTCGTCGTCGGGGAACTCGTCATCGGATGATGTCGTGGTTGCCAGTTGTAACGCCCCAGAATCGGGTCTATGCTGATCTTAGCATTTCCACCAAAACCCGCATAGAAGCGATTCAAGGACGTCCACCGGACACTTTCGTGTGGGTGGATTTTGATACAAGTAGTTACATCACAATAGTTTACAACAGAATCCACAAAGACTTATACATATACAACAGCGACTCAATGAGTCAAGAACATAAATGATACAACTTAAAGATACCAGCGACTCAACGAGTCAAGAACATAAATGACACAACTTAAAGATACAACTCAAGAAGAAAGCGAAATAGTGTCCGAGTACGGATAAGATCTAAATAGGACTAAGAGTCCTGAAGAATAACCAAGCGGTGTCCATAACCCTGCCCAGGCCAAGCCGGAAGGATAACCTTGCTAACGTCGTCAAACATATACCTGTCAAAGCCAAAGGGTTGCCGACAAAGGGCAAAGGAAAAAGAGAGCGGTCAGTACTGAGGTCAGTACATGACGAGGCTAGAATTCGGCGGTCCTCGCCTACACAGGTATGGTGGGCTCAGCGACAGGAAAGCTTGCACTATCTAACTTATAGAGACACGCTACAACTTCGGCTATTAGAGCGAGATAAGAGAGCGATATACGATAAGTATAATATAACACCAAACATAACCCACCCGAAGATTTCCTCCTCGAAGACTAGTCGAGGAAGTCCACTTGCGGAACACATACGGTGGCAATTTTAATTAGGTAGGTTTTTAGTTGATAAGGCTAATTACTAATCATATTATTAGAGGCAAAACATTAGTGGCGTTATCTATGATCATAACACCGTACTCCTGAGGTGTCCATAACCGTGGACACACGGCTTCTCGAAAAGATTTACCCTGCAGGGGTGTACTACTGTACCCAAACGCATGTTCAATCCTTCAGGCAACATAATACGTGTGCCTTCAAAATCTCACAACAAGAACTGTCCCATAACTACACGCGTATCTAGAGGTATGACCTACTGTGGGGAACCAACCAAGAGGTACGACGATTCTCAAGGAAGGCACGTCGTTTGCGCCTACTATACCGAACGGCCCTAGAAGATAACTTGTAGAGCTCCCCTTGAATCGCCGGCATGTACCGCTTTTATGTATGCAATGCCCGTGCTGTCCACCAAATCATATCATCACCAAGTCCGAAGACATATCCAACTCACCCATGTCTGAAGACATATTATGCGTATGCACCAAATGGAAAACCAATTTTGTGACCCTCTGGATAAACGAATAGCGCCGGTAGTTGAGGGGGGAAACCCAGGGGCCCCCACGTTTGGTTAGCGCGATCAACTCAGAACTAGTATCGTAGAACAAACGGTTCCTAAGTCGGCTCAAGCAGTTCCCAAAGATGGTCCATGCCGGGGCCTTATCATTAGGTGAAACCATAACCATAGCTATAACCATCATCACTAATTTAACTTATCATGTTATCAACCATAACCAGATATCATGGTTCACCTGTATGAGAGCGGGCATCAGACCTAAGCACGCACTACGACTCGCAAGGACAAAGCTAGCTACTCAAACAAAGGCAATAGGATAACCAAGACAATATAGTGGAGCAGGTAAATAAGGAAAACGGTACTAAAGCATCGACAATAAGGATAGCAATAGATCAAATGAAGGAAATAAAAACTATAAATGCAAAATAGGTAGAAGAGGGGGGAATGCTCGCATGAGAAGATTCACCGAAGGCTCATCGTATCTCGCATCCACTCATCGTCCTATCCGATGAAGAAGCAAAGCACTAGAAGAAAACGCCGAAGGCAATATTTAATACTAGGCAAAAGATGCGATATGATCATGATATGATGCATGGCATGGCAGTATGCGACCTAACTTAGCAATATTAGGCGGAATCGGGATCCCGACATTTAATTAATAGGTTCATGTTGTTTAGGTACCCCGCAAATTAAATATTAAATTAACAAGACAAAGCATGGCATCGGTTTGCTACACAAATTTAAATGGGGTCAATATAAGACTAGAATAGACCGCATATAGCTTCCATATTTATTTATTAGGTGAATCGACAAAGTACCCTCAAATGACAAAGATATATATGCGAGATGAATGATTTAGTGCAGCAAGTTGTATATCAATTTATAAGATAGGGACGGGTTAGGGGTCGCATGTCTCGGGTCGAAGATCTTGTATTCGAAGGGATCGGGTTCGGTCTTCGGGTTCTGCGAATGGGGACAGGGTCTTTGAGGTGCACCGTGTTCATTCCAAAGTGTCGGTGTGTAACTTCTCATGATCATCGGATGATGTAGGAGACAAACTGAGAGGAACCCGGTGGTACCTACTCCTGGACTCGGTGTTGTGGGAACTGGAAGGAGTTTGTGGAGCTGCAACAATCGGCAGCGAGGATCTGAACATGAGGACATGACCAAACGATGACAACTGAAGCCATAGAAACAAGCACCTTGCGGGTGACCAAAACGAGCCTTACGCACGCCCGGGCACGCGGTCGAGGATCTGGAAGGGCCGAGCAGTATTTGTAGTCGTAGCAGAACATCCACCAAAAGGAGGCATTGGGTCAGCAGGGCAACAGAGCACACACACGGTGACCTTCAAGTGTGGCGTGCAAAAATAGTGGCACGACTAGAGCGCACGCGAGCCACAAGGACGTCCAGGCCGAGAACATGCGCGGCAAGGCAGGGGGCTCTAGCGCGGGGGTCCATCAAGGACGCGCCGTGGAGGATGGTGGCAGAGGCGGGGCGGCGAGCTTGAAGAGGAGGCGACCATGCCGTCATCGGCGGCGCGGCCACGCGCGGTGCAGGATATCGGAGACGAGCATCGGTGCAGAGGCGGCGCGGTCGATGACGCCGGGCCTGGGTGAGGTCGGTCGCAGCGGCGCTGGGTCAGGGCACAGCGGGCGCGAGGCTCGACGGAGTCCTGGGGACGCGCAGAGGGGCAGCGGTGGCTGCTGGCAGGGAGGATGGATGGTCGCGGTGAAGAGGAGGGCGACGGCGAGGTGCTGGCGGCGGAGCCTGGGAGGCGCAAAGAGTTCGTGGAAGGTGGAGGTCGCCCGCGGTGGCGACGGCTCGCGAGCTGGTAGCGGTGGCACGAGGTTGGGGAGATGGAGCGAGGCCCAGGCGGCGACGGAGGTTGGCGTGCTCGCGGGCGGGGTCGAGGCAGAGAGTGGCGGCGGTTTGGGGATCGAGCAAAGGAGAACGGGAGATTCGGGCTCTCCTTGCGAGCAGAAGGAGTCGGTCGGGTCGAGGTTGGTTGCAAGCAGAGAGGAGCAGGATTGGCGACCGCGTCCGTGCATGTGCGGTGCATGTGTTGTGTTTAGCGTGACAGGGGCAGGTGCTGGTGTGCTGCTGCGCGGGTGTGTGGGTGCGGCGGCGCTGCTGGTTCAGGGTTAGGTTCAGACTTAGGGTTTGGGTAGTAGGTGGCTGCTGGCTGGGCTTTTGGGCCTGGTCGGCGGCTGCCTCCCCTAGTTTTGAAAACATTTTATTATTTATTTAATTTTATTTTAAAAGACTTTTATAAATATTTTTAGACAAATAAAAGATCCAGATTAGAACGGGGTTTTAATTTGAAATAAAAGAGGGGACTAATTAGAAAATAAAATAGTCTTTTGGCGAAAATATTTTAGGGCAAAAATATCATGATGTGATGATAATGCACAAAATTAAAATAACAGAAAATTCTAATTAGGAATAATTTCCTGGGCATTACACCAGTAGTCATGCCGAGTGCTCCCTAAAAACCAGATCACCCTTGACCCGTACATATTCTCGAGAGGTGGGGTTCCGGAGGCGTACTATCTCAATCTGCGGTGCACACTGCAAGTCAAGATGGGGAGGATGCAATAAGCTTCTCAATGAACTAGAAGGATGTGTGTGTTTTGATCTTTGATGTGGTCCCGAGAATAAGGAGAAGGCAAAGCAAATTTGGGATCCATAGGAAATCTGGAAGTGATCCATAAAATATCCGGCTTTTGTATTGTTCCCGAATATTTCTGCGACCCATAATCCTAGCAAAAATATAAACATGAGCCCGACTCAGCTTATTCCCGCAACCCACGGCGCAACGCGTCGTGACGAGACGTGGGCCTCCTGTATAAGGTGGTGCAACCTCCTCTCAACTAGAAATGTGGAACTAAACTTTAATTCCACTAGTGATGTCTCACATAATGGGCCAAAGAGAATTTTAAAATTTGATTAGTTATGGGTCAAAGGTCCAACACCGAAATGCCTGAAATTTCAATACATGGAAGGTTAAGGATAAAGGATGGGGATGTATCTGGTTGAGAAGGCCTCTTTAAGGTGAGATAGCCACACAATAGGAAAATTTGAAGATCTTGGCATGTAGTGTGCAGCTGAATGGCGAAAAAGATAGAGTGTTACAGAGAATTGGTAACTCTAGGAAGTTCATTGCCAAGATTCTTTATCTTCAGCTGAGGACTGGTATAGTATTTCCTTTCAAACATATCTAGAAGGTCAAGATACCTCTGAAAGTGAGGAGAGCTGTAAAACTGGCGATTTCTTTATATGAAATCGACGAGGAGAGATCATTTGGTCCGAACAAAAATCATACACATGAATTCTAACCTATATTATGTTTGTGTACTCGGGAAAAGAAACTAAAGTACCGTAGCAATCGCACGGACACTCTGCTAGTGTCTTTCTTATTTATGTACTCAAATGTATTCTCACTATGTAATCATCATGCAAGCTATTATTGTTTGCCTTTCTTATTATGTTGTCTGTTTAAGCATTGTAAGAGCATTTCTAACTGATACCTAAAAATTTAGAGAACTAAAAGACCCCTTATCCTTTAGAGGAGCAAATATAGTCCTCTAAATTTTACGCCGCGGATCCGATCCCTAATAATTTGGAGAAGTAAAAATATTTTTGAACAAATTTGCAAACTTAAGCACATGGTTACATGAAAACATACCACATAAAGATTCCTAATTCATAAATATCGATAAATTAGTCATACAAAGTGATAACATCGTCCTAATTTGCTAAAATCGCACTTAAACACTTTAATATCCCAAAACTTTAATCCAAGGTTATTAAGATCCAAATCATCAAAATTGGGGTTAACAAAAACTTTTCCAATTAAAATTATTAAAGCATTCATATGTGTGTGTATTTAAATAGGAGTTGATTTGAATTGCCATGATTAAGTGATCCATTACTTGTAAAATGATTCTTAGGTGAAATAAACATCATCTAAATCATTCCCAAACAAATCCCAAAGAAAAACAAATCAAAATGAATAAAATAACCAAATGGTCATTTGTGCAATTTTAATCAGCATGCCTACTTTGACTATTCCTAGTACTCAATTCCTAACAGAAACAAATGTAGATCTTTGCACCTCTTGCTAGTACACATAATGGAGTACCAAGGCCCACTTTGTGATCTGCTAAAAACTTTCAAACACTATATTTAAATGGCATTTGAAAATTGAATCTAGTTCATATGGAAAGATCCCATTATTTCAAAAACCACTCAAATGAGCTTTATTTTTAAAACCCAAGCACCCACAGAGTCTCAAGCTTAATACTAGCACACCCACCAAAAATCTTTTCAAAATTCAAAAGTATTTTTCTTGCGGCCATTTTTACAAACACTTGGTAGGCAGGAATCTAAGTCTAAACCTAGCTCACTGTTTTGCACAGGGTTTTGCCCCCAATTGATCTCCATTTAACCCCTCTGTCCCCCATTGATCAAACCAGGCCATTTACACCCCATCCCCTACCCCCTAGCAGCAATGTCATGCCAACCCGAGCACCAACTCGCCGGCCAAACCTTGCCTCGCTGTAGCAGACCGCCCCTTCCTCTCTCGCCATGTCTACGAGCTAGCCCAGACCTCACCGCCACTCTCTGTCCCCTCCCCGAGCCAGGCCAAGCAGTGGACCACCAGCTGAGCGCCGTGCACTGAGTGTCTGCGCCATGCCGAGCACGCGCCAGAGCGCCGCGCCCGACACGCATGCACACGCCGCCCCTCGACCGCAGCCCGCGCCCACCGCGTTGCCACGACCCCAGGAACACCGCAGACATGCCCGTTCGCCGCCCATTACACCACAGCCACCGCTCGCCATGAAGACCGCCGCTCAGAGTGTGCGCACCGTCCGACCGCATACCACCGTCCCTAAGCCCGCATTAAACCCCTAGAGTACCACCAGGAGACCGCGCATCGATCGCCGCTCGCAGCCATGCCACTAGCAGCCTGTAGCCATGTCACCACCGTCGCCTGGCTATGCCGGGTTGTCCCGTCGTCGAGCCTATAAAAGGAGGGCACCCCCAGCCATTTTCTGCACACCACTCACCTCCCCTCTTGCCACTGATCAGTCCCCACTTCTCCCCGGAGCAGCTTGAGCTCGCAGTCGCCGGAATTTCACCGGAGTTGGCCGCCTCTGGAGGAGAAGGGCCCCGCTGATTGCAACCACCCCCGGAGCCACCTCGACCATACCTGAGCTCGCCGTCGTCTACCAGTCCGTTTGCCCGCCTCGCCGTTGTCGCTGGAGCCCTGGTATGCCTCCTGAGCACCCCCACCGAGCCGATAGGGTTAGACCTCGCCGGTGACCTGTCCGTCGTCGACGACGAGCCCCAGCCGTTGATCATATTTCTAATCTAACGGCACACATCGCCACGTAACGCTTCGCGCATAATGAGCCTCTGACCGGTGGACCCCCTGTCAGCTGTGCCTCGCGCCGCGTAGTGTCACTGGGCCGGCCCGTTAGCGTTCCCGCGCTACCCACATAATTCTAATTAGGATTTTTCTATATTAGTTTGAACCTAGTTCTGTCCCTTAGTTTGAAATTCAATTCAGAGAGATTTACAGATCCAAATGGAGTGATTCCAATTGTGTTAGAAAGATACTGAAAAGATCTATCCAAGGCCGTTGGATTTAATTCAATTAGAGTTAAGGATCTCTCCTAGTAAAAATAACAAGAAAGAAGCTTTTTCCCATTCAAACATTTTTATAAAATCAACCAAAATAGCTTTTGAATTGTTTCCAACACTCAAAAATCACATTTAACCATATCTATCTGAATATGTAATAATATTAGGGTTTACATGCAGTGACTTTGGACTAGTACCAAAATAATGCTATAGAGGCATTTCTAGTCACTTTAAATCATTAAATAATGAACTTAAACCAAAGTAATTGTGATCCAACCCTTAAATCACATTCCCACATGTTAGAATATGTGGTGATGACATGTGTCCACATGATCCCATATTCTAAGTGGTGAATATTAAATCTTAGATATTTTTCAATGAGTGGAAATTACTTTTCTTAAATAAAAAGAATGAAACTAGTTAATAAAAATTGTGATGCTTGTGATGATAATAGATCATCAAATGTGTGCCTAAGAGTGCTAAGTAGACTAGTTAAGCATTGTTTGGTAATTGTGTACTCCGTATGTATTTATAGACGATAGTACCGACCAAGCTTTCGAGGAGGAGGAGTTCTATTAAGAGGAGGAAGAAAACTTCAACCACTGCACCAACCAAGGCAAGCTAACACTTGCAAGTATTATACTTAGCAAGCCACCATTAACAATGCAAGATACTATTGGCAAGCTAACACTTGCAAGTATTATACTTAGCAAGCCACCATTAACAATGCAAGATACTATTGGCAAGCTAACACTTGCAAGTATTATACTTAGCAAGCCACCATTAACAATGCAAGCTACTATTGGCAAGCTAACACTTGCAAGTATTATACTTAGCAAGCCACCATTAACAATGCAAGCTACTATTGGCAAGCTAACCCTTGCAAGCTATTGTTAGCAAGCTAGAATTAAGCTAGATGGTTTAGCAAAGATGCTTTAGGCATGCTTTGGTTATACTCCTTTGACTAGTATTTACCCCAAGTATTATTTCCATGCTTGATTTCCTTTACTTTACACAAAGTCCTTTACTTGTTTTGAAGGTAGCATAAAGAGTATAAAACTTGACCTATTTAGATAACTTTAGATGTCATTCTATGGCATGAGATTGATCCCATCTTTCCATGTTAGTGAACACTCTTAACTTAGTAGTTTAGAGTAGATAAAAACTTGAGTCACTTAGATGGGAACACTTGAACTATGAAAACCTTGGAATGATGAGTCATTCTATTGAAGTGTTTTGACATTTGTTGAGAAACACAAATGGCTTATGATGATGAAAATGTTGAGGCATGAGCCTTAGCCCTTTTATAAAAACTGATGGTTGGATTCGGATGCGATACCATTCTAAATTTACCGTACAACCACAATAACTGAGTTGGGTAAGGCTTAGCCGGAAGTTTATATGCATTAGTATTAGTTCCCTCGCGGGAGAGGTTTGAGCTGAGGCTACCTCTCAATGTTGTCCACCTATGCAGTGCCCAAGATGACAGATGGTCATGGTTGGGAGGCCATGCTCATAGGAGAGGTGCTTATACTAGGGTGTGTAAAGGAAAGGTTATGTTTGATTATCTGCATACTAAGTATGATGATTCAGGGCTATCCCTGATAGATGTATCGAACCTTGTGGTGAAAGTGTACCACCTCTTCAGAGTGTAAAACTATTCGAATAGCTGCGTCGCGGTTATGGACAGTTGGAATGGCCATACTGTTTCATTGTCAGATGTTTTCAAAATAACTTATGAAAGGAATGATGAATCTTGACTTGACCACAACAGGGTTGTGATTATGACACTAACTTCCCAACTTAAGTGATTCTAGAACTTTATTTTATCTTTCTTTGTTTCAGAACTCAGCTTAGGTTTCAAACTTAACTTTATAGTTAAACCTAGAGTTAGCACTTTACTTTAGAACTATAGTACTTGTTAGTGGTAGTTTGCGAGTACTTAAAGAGTACTCATGGCTTTTGTCCCTGGCTATTCTCATGGCCAGACTATGAAGGAGACTACCAAGATGATGGCCAGCAGGACGGCTATGATAACTAGGACTATCTGCCTTCATCAGCATTGCATGTGCCCCTGAAGATGGACCCCACCACTACGCTTATCTTTTATTCCGCTGCTTGCTGTATTAAGACTGGATCATGAGATCCTTATTTGTGTAAGACCTTATGTATGGTTTGTAATGGATGATGTACTGTGATATCCAATCTGTTATGTCTCGTAAAAATGGTAATCCTGGGATTGCGATGAATGACATAACAGGCATCTGGGATTAAAAATCCGGGTGTTGACAAGTTGGTATCAGAGCCATCCTAACCATAGGAGACCCTAGTTAGAATGGACGTCCGAACAAAAACTTAGTTTCAAAACCAAAGTGAGTATTTATGAAAAACTATTTCCTCTCTTATCCTTGGGAATTCATTCTTTCTCAAAAATTCATGTTCCTCAAAATTCTTACATTATTACTTAAAATTTGACACACTTGATCACTTCACTAATTTCTTCATCCTTAATTCTTGTAGATGGAGACTCAGTTCAGTAAGTTCTACCAGTTGGGAAACGGAGGTCAGCTGATTTTCGAGAGGGATCTAGATTCACTATCGGAGTTACTGGGATGCCCACATCCGGAGTTTCTTGGAGCTCAACTTCCAGGACCCCTAGGAGGAGATTTACAGTGGCTAGTCACCACTGATCTTAGAGGAAGCATCGAAGCACCAACATCCGGGAGAATCCAGTTCTCCATGAGAGAGAACAACTGGCTAGATGGATTAGCCAGGGTAATGCATGAAGCTCTCGCACGTTTATGTGCCCTCAGTGTCAACCAACTCCAGGGAACCCGTTTTGCTCACTATGCAAGACGTGACTTCATGGGAATGCCAATGGAGATGCCAAGTCACCCAGAGCTGAAGCGTCAAGTGGAGAACCTTGACTTCCTGCTGTACGATCACCAGAAGGAACTGGACAATGCTAGGGAGTTCACCAACCACAACCGTGCCATTGCCATCCACAAGGCCCAGACTTTCTCACTACTAGTCAAGGATCGTCAGTCTCTTCGCCTCCAGCGCGAGAAGGATCGCACCATCGCCCGTCTTCGCAAGAAGGTGGCCGACCTCGAGAAGACCGTCAAGGAGCAAGAAGCTCAGCTTGTAGCAAAGGAAGAAGAAGAGGAGTGTGAAGACATCCAGAGAGACATGGATTCTTACCTCAGCAATGATGATGACTTTCTGGAGGAGGACGTTGTAGACTTCTACACTGACGATGAGGACTCCGACTTCATCGACAATGAGTAGATGCACTAGAGCACTGTCGTAGCATGAGATGTATCGGTCCCACTGTATCGTAGCTTACAGAATGGTTCTTCAAACCATCTGTTTTCCTTTGATTGTTGTGGTGTGTGTTTGTATTGTGTGCTGGTTTGCATGAATGAAATGAAGTTAGTTGCAAAACCTGAGTCAAAATCAAAGTTTTATCTTGAAACCAAAACCATGAACCTTAGAACTTTCCCTCTTACCCCTTTATCTACCTCAATCTTCAGATGACTCGTGGAAACCAAGGAGGGAGTAGCTCGTCACAAGACCCAATGCTGCAGATCTTGCAGAATCTCATCGCAGACAAAGAAGCAAGCAGGGCAGAGCGCCAAGCTAACTTAGAAACATTGCAGCAGATCGCCCAGCTGGCTCTCAACAACCAGAACCATGGAAACCAGGATCACCATGGATCCAAACTCAAAAACTTCTAGAATACCAATCCCCCAATCTTCAACCAAGCTGAAAACCCACTAGATGCTGATGACTGGTTACAGACAATGGAAAACAACTTAGAGGTTGCAAGAGTTGATGACAACGAGAAAGTTCTCTTCGCCACCCACTATCTGGCGGGAGATACAAGAGCTCGGTGGACTAGTATCCGTAACATGAACCATGGTCAAGTGATGACATGGGAAGCCTTCAAAATTAAGTTCAGCTGCACCCACGTGCCGCAAGGTCTAGTCAACAGAATGAGGGATGAGTTCCGTGACTTGAAGCAAGGCAGGATGACTGTGGTGGAATACCGTGACAGGTTCCTATCACTTGCCAGATATGCACCTGATGAGATCAACATGGAGGCCAAGAAGAAGG
This sequence comes from Avena sativa, assembly GCA_916181665.1. Classification (NCBI taxonomy): domain Eukaryota; kingdom Viridiplantae; phylum Streptophyta; class Magnoliopsida; order Poales; family Poaceae; genus Avena; species Avena sativa. Next base: position 429,827,889 of record OV702290.1, read on the forward strand.
AGAGATTCTTGAACGGACTGCATGATGAGATGCAAACTGTCCTCGTCAACATCTGTTTCCAGGATCTCGAAGAGCTAGTCGACTCTGCCATTCAGATGGAAGGGAAGATTAACCAGGCAAACGACAACCGCAAACGTCGTATGATGCAGCAATATGGATCCAGCAGTCACCAGAAGTACCGTCCCAACCCATCACCAGGATATGCAACAAGGAACAATCGACCCCCAATGTCTCGCCCAAGCTACCCCAACCGTAGCGGAGGCAATGTGAAGTCCGGAGGAAACAATCACAACTCCGGCAATGCCAACAATTTCAACCGTGCAGCTCCCAAGAGCAACAACAACAACACTGCACCCAGAACTGGCAGCAATGTTGTGCCTGTCGCAGCAAAAGACAAGTCCCATATCACCTGTTTCGAGTGTGGAGTGAAGGGTCACTATTCCAATGAGTGTCCCAAGAAGACTGCAGCCACTGCCAATGTGAATGCCCCAGCTCAACAGCAGCGTCGTTTTCAACCCGGAAGAATATTTGCCCTAGGAAACCCTCACAACCACAATGGTCGTCTCTTCCACAAGAACGCAGAAGAAGCCCAAGAAGCGCCAGATGTAGTGCTGGGTATGTTTTCTGTCAACTCAGTTTTAGCAAGGGTATTGTTTGATTCAGGAGCATCGCATTCATTTGTCACCAAAGAATTTGCATGCAGTAGTAAGATTCACTCAACCAACCTGAAGCATGTCATGATAGTTCAAATCCCCGGATCAACTACAAAAGCTAGAAAAATTTGCAAAGCTGTACCTATCAGAATACATGGGATAGATTTTTATGCCAACCTAATTGTACTTGGAACCAAAGGATTGGAAGTAGTACTAGGTATGGACTGGATGTCAAGGCATAAAGGAATGATAGACTATGCTAAGAAAGCTATCACCATGACCAGTAGCTCTGGAGTCATAGTAGAGCATATCTCTGAAATCTTACCTCGTCAATTCAAGTGCAACAAGAGTCTACCCTACCCACCATAGACCAAGTAAGAGTAGTCTGTGAATACCCCGACGTATTCCCAGATGAATTGCCAGGTATGCCCCCGGATAGGGATATTGAGTTCATTATCAAACTAATCCCCGGAACCGGACCCATAGCCCAGAGACCCTATAGCATGAACCCCTCAGAGTTAGTGGAACTGAAGAAGCAGTTGGATGATATGTTAGCAAAAGGCTTGATTCAACCAAGCGTGTCTCCATGGAGATTGAAGGCGTGTAGTTGACGTGGGAGCTTCTTTTTCTTCGTTCCCCGGCAACGGCACCAGAAAATCTTTGATGTGCTCGTCGTTCGATGTAGAGCTCGTTGGGAACCCCAAGAGGAAGGTATGATGAGCACAGCAGCAAGTTTCCCTTAGTTATGAAACCAAGGTTTAATCGAACCAGTAGGACCAAGGAAACACCCCAAAGGTGTTACTAGCTGAGCTTTGGCGGGGCGCACTACCGGTGCTAGTAGCAACGTGGAGACCTGCACAACACAACCACAGAACTTTGTCCCCAACTTGCGATGAGGTTGTCAATCTCACCATGTTTGATGGAAAACAAAGGATTAAACGTATCGAATGGAAAGAAGTAAAATTTTGCAGAAAGTAAACACAAAGCAGTAAAAGATTGTAGATTGTATGTAAAAGACAAGGACCGGGATCCATAGTTCACTAGAGGTGGCTCTCCTTAAGATAGATAACATGCTGGGTGAACAAATTACAGCGGGGAAATTGACAAACACCGAGAAAGCAATACATGCATATACTAATCATCTTGACTCCTTTGAGACTTGATTGGGCATTACAACATAATACATAGACCGCCATCCAACTGCATCTATGACTAATAATCCACCTTCAGGTTATCATCCGAAACCCCTCTAGTATTAAGTTGCAAGCAACAGATTATTGCTTTACGAACTGCGTGTAAAGTAAACAATACGATTGTTCTATGAACAAAGGATTGTTGTTTTCTCCCTAGTAGCAACAGCACATCTAGTACCTTAGAGATTTCTGTCACTTCCCCAGATTACCAGAGGCATGAACCCACTATCGAGCATAAATACTAACTCTTGGAGTTGCTAGCATCTACTTGGCCAATATAGCTACTAACAACGGAAAGCATGCAAGGTCACAAATAACAAAGACATGATAGAATCAATAATCAATCTGAAATAGCATCTCAATATCCATCGGATCCCCACAAACACAACATGTATGATTACAAATAGATGATCTTGATCATGAACGGAGCTCACAAGATCTAAACATGAAAGCATAAAGGAGGAGAACCAGCCATCTAGCTACTACATGGATCCGTAGTCCAAGGATGAACTACTCACGCATCACACCGGAGGCTTGCATGGTGATGAAGAAGGCCTCCAGGGTGAATTCCCCTCTCCGGCAGGGTGACGGGAAGAGCTTCAGATCCCTCCCGATCTAGGGATGGAGATGACGGCGGCTACAGACTCTTTCGTGGATTTTTGATCGGGTACTTAGGGTTTTCGTCCCGAGGGTACTATATAGGAGGAAGGAGAGGCCGAGGGGGTGCCGGGAGCCACCACACCACCCCCTGGCGCGGGCCCAGCCTGGCCGCGGGGCCAGGTGGTGTGGCCGGCCCCTGGCCCTTCTCCGTCTCGTATTCTGGCACTTGATCCCTTCCGGAAAAATAGGCACTTTGGCTTTTGTCCCGTCCAATTCCGAGAATATTCATTTTCTGACTTTCCTGGAACCAAAAATAGCAGAAAACAGGCAGCTGGCACTGTGGCTCTTGTTAATAGGTTAGTCCAAGAAATCATATGAAAAGTACTCCAAAGTTTGAACAAAACAAAAGAAAGTGGATAAAACCAAGCATGGAACATCAAAAATTATAGATACATTTGCAATGTATCAACATCCCCAAGCTTAACTCCTGCTCGTCCTCGAGTAGGTAAGTGATAAAAAGAAAGAATAATTTTTTAGGTGACATGCACCATCATAAACTTGATCAAAGTATTTGCAAAATATTCAAAGCAGGGATCATAGTACTTCAATCATAACATGAAAGACAAAGTTCTAGCCATAAGCAAACAAACTATGATGCAACATAAAAAGGCACAAACAAAAGATTCATGAATAGCATGCTTTGCAAGACGTTTGTTTGTTTCACATAAAGAAAACATAGCATAATAGTATTCATCTTGTCCCTCAATAGAGTAGCAAATTTAAATGCATAGGACACCTTCAAAGTTCATAAGAGTGACTAGATATAATAGTTTAAAACAAGCAATATCAAGTTATGCATCAATCAACTAGTCTTGGGACAATGCACATAGAACTAAGAATGGCCACTATGCTCTCAAAGTAGGTGCATAAAGATAGAAGGTGGAGACTCAATATAATGGTGGAAGAAATGCCTTTTTGTAAAAGGAAGTAGGGATTCAAGTCTCATAAAGAGCTTCCAAAAATTATGGTACTTATAGCTTTCAGCCCTCATTGCCCCTATCATAAGCATCTTGAAGGTGATTAAGGTTAAAGTGACACAACTAAGAGGATATGCTTGACAAGTTATAAACCGAAATCTCATGCCCCTTACTTACGAAGACCGATCCTCATGCTACTCAACTTCAGTCACGAGTAAGCTCTTGTCATTGTAAGTATATGTGTATCATTAAGAACCGCCAACGGGGTACCCTTTGCACATGATACGGGAGCTTTCCCATAATCAAAATGACAAGGCAAGCAGACAATTAGCATCTCATCGATCTTTTTATTTGCAATTTGCATAGGTTTTTATTGAGGATGCTTCATAGAGTGCTCATTATGGTGATGCTGCAAGTTTCCACCATGATTAGGCATGGCTTAGGCTAGCGACCCAGGCGTTTCTCTAACACACATACAAACTCCATGATCTTACAAGTTCCACTTTTATTTCACACCGCCGGGATCCGTAAGCAAAAGAACATGATATCAACGAGGTACAAAGTACAAGTGCAATGTTGAAAGCGTTCCCCATGGTACATGGTTCTGCTAATTTCAACTTATAAAGCGCAAGCATATACGCAACAAAGAAGGACCCAATGGTTCAAGTTTATTAGAGGCAAAAAAGTAAAGTGTGCCATCAAGTTCATGAGAGCTTTAATCACTAGTTTTCTCATAACAAGTGGAAGGTAAACAAAAGCATGAATATACTAGGAATAGCATAAGATAGTAGGTAGGTATGGTGGACTCTTTGGAATAACTTGGTTTAGGGAGTTGGATGCATGAGTGGAACTCATACTTTGTTGTGGAGGCTAGCAAAAGACTGGGAGCGACAAACTAAGAGAGCAATAATGGCCATAATCATGCAGAGCGACAAAACATCATTGATCAAAGCATAAAGTGATACTACAAGTTGAAAACTAAAGGATCATAAAGGCTATGGTGACTTGAGATAGTCATAACATGGTGTGAGCATGTGCCAAGTCAACCCAAATAAAGCATCAAAGGAGAATACCACTATACTATGCTTTAATATGCTAAAACAACGCATGATTCATCCAAGGCACATTAAGCAATCTCAATTGTTTATAACGAGTCATGCTACAACAAAGAATACTAAGCATAAAGCCAAAACAATATCAAGCATGGCATGACAAAGCATAGGCCACAGTCAAAAACGAGCTCTTTTTACCACAAAAGTATGAACTTTCCTACTCTTTTCCGAACCAAACCAAACTATTTGCAAACCAATGTATGAAAGAGGGGTCCAACCAATTTATTCAGAAAACTAAGCAAACCAAGCAAACTAAAAACCAAAAAGAAAAATAAGACGCTCCAAGAAAAACACAACTGTGCATGAAACAATAAAAATGAAGCGTTTGGAAGGAACCTGGAATTTTTATTGATGAAGAAGGGGATGCCTTGGGCATCCCCAAGCTTTGACGCTTGTACTTCTTGGATATTTCTTGGCGTGACGCGCGTGGCATCCCCAAGCTTGAGCTTTAGTCCATCCTTCATCTCATTACCCATTCCTTCCATACACCTGAAATTTTTCCTTCATACAAAACTTCACACAATCTCATTAGCAACATTAGTGCACTTAAGATAAATAAGTCTTAAGGTTCAGTTCTAACACCAAATAAATTTCCATTAGAACACTAGTTACTGTAGCACTTCCCTCAAAAAGCTCAATTCCCCAAAAGAACTCAAAAAGGAACCCACAAGAAGCAAATACAGAAAATGGCAGAAATCTGTCAAAACAGACCAGCAGGTAAAGACGGATTTTTTTGAAGACCTTATGTTGCTCAAATCAAAAAGTGTTGAACTAACTAAAGTTAGATAACAACCTGGGGCAGAATCACAAAAAGTTACAGCTCAATCTGACATACAGAGCTCTCTCACGAATTTGTACGGTGAAGCACAAAAATCTGTTTCGGGACAGCAACTTTCCCAATCATTACTTCTCTCACATTAGAGGTTACTCTTGGCACAAAAAGCAAATAAAAAGGATAAGGAGCGGTTATTACTGAAGTAATAACTTCCAAGACTCATCTAAAACTTTTGGGTTATCTCCCAATAAGTACTTTTCTTTAACGCCTTTAAGTTAGGCATAAGAAGCAAAGAAAGAATCAAGTGTTCTCAAATGAAGAAGCATTAAAACCAACTTCCTTGCCCTTACCTCTCTTACTTTTATTCTTAACCTTTGGGAAAATGTGATTGTTTGGTGGAGAATAAAGGTGCATGGTCCCCTTTCCCACATCTATTATTGCTCCAAGGAGTTCTAATAGGGACCTTCCAAGTGTAATTTGTCCTTTTCCTGCACATTCAATAACAAGATAATCAATAGAAATCATTTTCCCAAAGATCTTTGTAAACACTCCTTCAGTTATTCCAATAGGTAATATGGTAGCATTATTATCAAGAGATATTTCTTTTCCTCCTTCAGTAAGCCCCCAAAGATTCAAAGATTCATAAATATCTTTGGGCATAAGACAAAATTCAGACATGATATCGCAGCGGGCTTGAAAAGTTTCAGTGTTTATCTCAATCTTTACTGTAGGGAGCCACTTTGATGGTTCAGAATTTACGGGAACATAATTGTGATGCTACCTAAGCGTATTATAGCAATCTTTTAAGCTAGTAGTGCTAGTCTCAAGAGTGTTCAACCTAGCAAATATTTTTGCGAAAGAAATATCAGTTTGGCTAGGCATGTTGTAAGTGAGGATCAATTTCTTTATAGCATCATCCTCATTACATTGGAGAAAATATCCTCCCACAACAGCTTCTAAAGCATATCTATAGCAAAGAGCAATCCCAAGGTAAAAACTACTAAGGAACAAGCTTTGAGTCATTTTAGGCTCAGTTTTTTCATGTAGATCAGAGATTCTAGACCAAGCTTCCTTAAAACTTTCCAAGATTCCTTGTTTAAAAGTGAAAATCATTTCCTCGGGTGACATAGTGATTGGAGCAAGGCTAGACATGAAGGCAACTTAAGATAGGAACTAATTTTTTTTTGTGTTTTTGAAATAAGAAAGCAAACTAGTAAAACTATTTTATTTGTGTTTTTGAATAACAAAACAAGCAAACAAAGCAAAAAGAAAACTAAGCAAAACAAAAACAACAAAGTAAAGAGATTGGTTATGAGGGACTCCCCTTGTGAAGATGTCCTTGACTCCCTAGCAACGACGCCAGAAAATCTTTGAAGGCGTGTAGTTGATGTGGGAGCTTCTTTTTCTTCGTTCCCCGGCAACGGCGCCCGAAAATCTTTGATGTGCTCGTCGTTCGACGTAGAGCTCGTTGGGAACCCCAAGAGGAAGGTATGATGAGCACAGCAGCAAGTTTCCCTCAGTTATGAAACCAAGGTTTAATCGAACCAGTAGGAGCAAGGAAACACCCCAAAGGTGCTACTAGCTGAGCTTTGGCAGGGCGCACTACCGGTGCTAGTAGCAACGTGGAGACCTGCACAACACAACCACAGAACTTTGTCCCCAACTTGCGATGAGGTTGTCAATCTCACCGTGTTTTGTGGAAAACAAAGGATTAAACGTATCAAATGGAAAGAAGTAAAAGTTTGCAAAAAGTAAACACAAAGCAGTAAAAGATTGTAGATTGTATGTAAAAGACAAGGACCGGGATCCATAGTTCACTAGAGGTGGATCTCCTTAAGATAGATAACATGCTGGGTGAACAAATTACAGCGGGGCAATTGACAAACGCCGAGAAAGCAATACATGCATATACTAATCATCTTGACTCCTTTGAGACTTGATTGGGCATTACAACATAATACATAGACCGCCATCCAACTGCATCTATGACTAATAATCCACCTTCAGGTTATCATCCGAACCCCCTCCAGTATTAAGTTGCAAGCAACAGATTATTGTTTTACGAACTGCGTGTAAAGTAAACAATACGATTGTTCTATGAACAAAGGATTGTTGTTTTCTCCATAGTAGCAACAGCGCATCTAGTACCTTAGAGATTTCTATCACTTCCCTAGATTACCAGAGGCATGAACCCATTATCGAGCATAAATACTAACTCTTGGAGTTGCTAGCATCTACTTGGCCAAGATAGCTACTAACAACGGAAAGCATGCAATATCACAAATAACCAAGACATGATAGAATCAATAATCAATCTAAAATAGCATCTCAATATCCATCGGATCCCCACAAACACAACATGTATGATTACAAATAGATGATCTTGATCATGAACGGAGCTCACAAGATCTAAACATGAAAGCACAAAGGAGGAGAACCAGCCATCTAGCTACTACATGGATCCGTAGTCCAAGGATGAACTACTCACGCATCACACCGGAGGCTTGCATGGTGATGAAGAAGGCCTCCAGGGTGAATTCCCCTCTCCGGCAGGGTGTCGGGAAGAGCTTCAGATCCCTCCCGATCTAGGGATGGAGATGACGGCGGCTACAGACTCTTTCGTGGATTTTTGATCGGGTACTTAGGGTTTTCGTCCCGAGGGCAATATATATGCGGAAGGAGAGGCCGAGGGGGTGCCGGGAGCCACCACACCACCCCTGGCATGGGCTCAGCCTAGCCGCGCAGCCAGGCGGTGTGGCCGGCCCCTGGCCCTTCTCCGTCTCGTATTCTGGCACTTGATCCCTTTTAGAAAAATAGGCACTTTGGCTTTTGTCCCGTCCAATTCCGAGAATATTCATTTTCTGACTTTCCTGGAACCAAAAACAGCAGAAAGCAAGCAGCTGGCACTGTGGCTCTTGTTAATAGGTTAGTCCAAGAAATCATATGAAAAGTACTCCAAAGTTGGAACAAAACACAAGAAAGTGGATAAAACCAAGCATGGAACATCAAAAATTATAGATACATTTGCAATGTATCAGAGATCACCAGTGTTATTCGTCGACAAGAAAGATGGAGGCAACCGTCTGTGCACAGATTACAGGAAACTGAATGACGTTACCATCAAGAACAAGTACCCCTTGCCAAAGATAGAGGATCTATTTGTTCAGTTGACTGGAGCTCGGGTATTCTCAAAGATTGATCTTAGGACTGGTTATCACCAACTTAAGATTCGTGCCACGGATATTCCGAAGACTGCCTTCACTACTTGCTATGGTTTATACGAGTATACGGTTATGTCTTTTGGATTAACCAATGCCCCTGCTTATTTCATGATTCTCATGAATAGGATCTTTATGAATTTCCTAGATAAGTTTGTAGTTGTGTTCATCGACGACATCCTTATCTACTCCAAGTCAGAAGAAGAGCATGAGCAGCATCTGAGAATCATCCTAGAAACCCTGAGAGAGCATCGGTTATATGCCAAGTTCAGCAAATGTGAGTTTTGGCTGAAAGAAGTAGGATTCCTAGGACATATTGTGTCTGCCGGAGGAGTTTCTGTTGATCCCGCCAAGAGCAGAGATGTCGAAGAATGGGAAGCCCCAACCACTCAAACCCAATTCCGTGCATTTCTCGGATTAGCGGGATACTACCGCAAGTTCGTAGAAGGATTCTCGAGCATTGCCATACCCATGACCCAATTGTTGAAGAAGGACAAGAAGTTTGAATGGACCGACAAATGTGAAGCCAGTTTTCAAGAACTGAAGAAGAGATTGATATCAGCCCCAATATTGATCATGCCAGACATCAAGAAGCCGTTTGATGTATATTGTGATGCATCCAAGATTGGTCTCGGATGTGTATTGATGCAAGAAGGCAAAGTCATAGCGTATCTGTCTCGGCAACTGAAGCAGCATGAGCAGAACTATCCAACCCATGATCTTGAATTAGCAGCCGTGGTTTTAGCATTGAACACATGGCGTCATTATCTGATGGGTAATCGCTGTGAGATTTACTCAGATCACAAAAGCTTGAAGTATATTTTCACTCAGAAGGAGCAGATCACAAAAGCTTGAAGTATATTTTCACTCAGAAGGAGCTGAATATGAGGCAAAGGAGATGGATAGAGTTAATCAAGGATTATGACCCTGACATTCACTATCACCCCAACAAAGCCAATGTGGTAGCGGATGCTCTTAGCAGATTGCCTTGCAGGCTAAACACCATGATCAAGGAGAGACAACCAAGTTTGTATGAGGAGTTGGAGCAATTCAGAACTGAATTAGTTAGCAAAGGATTCTTAGCTAGCATTGAACTTCAACCTACTTTGATTAGCCAAATCAAGGAAGCCCAGAAGGGAAATGAAAGTATCGACGGAATCAAACGTCATATTGATACAGGAAAGGTACCTGGATTCACTGAAGACGAAGAAGGAGTACTGTGGTACAAAGGACGTATCTGTGTGCCAGCAGATTCGGAGCTGAAGCAAGTTATCATGAAGGAAGCTCATCATACTCTTTATTCTATCCACCACGGAGGAACAAAGATGTATCAGGATTTGAAAGAGCAATTTTGGTGGCACAAGATGAAGAGATAAATCGGAAGCTACATCGCCAAGTGTGACATCTGTCAAAGAGTCAAAGCAGAGCATCAGAGACCCGCAGGACTGTTGCAACCATTGCAGATTCCGGAATGGAAATGGGATTCCGTCGGAATGGACTTTATCACCGGTTTGCCTACTTCTAGTAGGGGAAATGACTCAATCTGGGTCATAGTTGATAGACTTCCCAAGGCAGCTCACTTCATACCTGTCAAGACAACCTACCAGAGTGCGAAGCTAGCAGAACTGTACATTGCTAGGATTGTTAGTCTGCATGGAACCCCCAAGACCATAGTATCAGACCGAGGAACCTAGTTTACCTCGAGATTTTGGCAGAAAGTTCAGGAAGGATTAGGCACCAAATTGAACTTCAGCACCGCTTATCATCCGCAAACTGATGGACATACTGAGAGAGTCAACCAGATCCTAGAGGATATGTTAAGAGCTTGTGTGTTGGAATACGGATCAAAATGGGAAGACTGCCTGCCTTTCGCAGAATTCTCATACAACAACAGTTATCAAGCTAGTTTGCAGATGACACCATTTGAATTCCTATACGGAAGAAAGTGTCGTACCCCTTTGAATTGGTCGCAAGTAGGAGAGAGTCAGATCTTTGGACCCGACATTCTCCGAGAAGCAGAAGAGAAAGTTCACAAAGTCTGTGAGCACCTCAAAACCGCCCAATCCAGATAGAAGATTTATGCTTACAAGAGAAGGAGAGACCTGACTTTCAATGTCGGAGATTTTGTATATCTCAAGGTTTCACCATTGAAAGGAACCCAACGCTTTATTCTAAAAGGAAAGTTAGCCCCTAGGTATATTGGGCCCTTCAAGATTCTGAACCGTTGAGGAGAAGTATCGTATCAATTGGAACTACCTGAAGAGATGTCAGCCATCCACAGTGTGTTCCATATCTCGTTACTTCGCAAATGCCTGGAAGTGCCAGAGAAGACTGAAGTTTTCAAGAACATCGATCAGAGAGCTGTGGAGATCAACAATGACCTGACATATCGTGAAGTGCACATCCATATCTTGGAGGAAGCTTACAGAACCACCAGGACTAGGAGTATCAAGTTTCTCAAGATTCAATAGAGCAACCATACCGAAGAGGAAGCCACTTGGGAGCGAGAAGATTACATTAGGACAGAGTCCCCAGATCTCTTTAGTTCCTAGTTTTCTTTCGTAAATCTCGGGACGAGATTTTTTTTAAGGGGGGAAGGTTTGTAACATCCCAAAACTTTAATCCAAGGTTATTAAGATCCAAATCATCAAAATTGGGGTTAACAAAAACTTTTCCAATTAAAATTATTAAAGCATTCATATGTGTGTGCATTTAAATAGGAGTTGATTTGAATTGCCATGATTAAGTGATCCATTACTTGTAAAATGATTCTTTGGTGAAATAAACATCATCTAAATCATTCCCAAAGAAAAACAAATCAAAATGAATAAAATAACCAAATGGTCATTTGTGCCATTTTAATCAGCATGCCTACTTTGGCTATTCCTAGTACTCAATTCCTAACAGAAACAAATGTGGATCTTTGCACCCCTTGCTAGTACACATAATGATGTACCAAGGCCCACTTTGTGATCTGCCAAAAATTTCAAACACTATATTTAAATGGCATTTGAAAATTGAATCTAGTTCATATGGGAAGATCCCATTATTTCAAAAACCACTCAAATGAGCTTTATTTTTAAAACCCAAGCACCCACAGAGTCTCAAGCTTAATACTAGCACACCCACCAAAAATCTTTTCAAAATTCAAAAGTATTTTTCTTGCGGCCATTTTTACAAACACTTGGCAGGAAGAAATCTAAGTCTAAACCTAGCTCACTGTTTTGCACAGGGTTTTGCTCCCAATTGATCTCTATTTAACCCATTTGTACCCCATTGATCAAACCAGGCCATTTACACCCCATCCCCTACCCCCTAGCAGCAATGCCATGCCACCCCGAGCACCAAATCGCCGGCCAAACCTTGCCACACTGCAGCAGACCGCCCCTCTCTCTCTCGCCATGTCTACGAGCTAGCCCAGACCTCGCCGCCACTCTCTATCCCCTCCTCGAGCCAGGCCAAGCCATGGACCACCAGCTGAGCGCCGCGCACTGAGTGTCTGCACCATGCCGAGCACGCGCCAGAGCGCCGCGCCCGACACGCGTGCACACACCGCCCCTCGACGCAGCCCGCGCCCACCGTGTCGCCACGACCCCAGGAACACCGCAGACATGCCCGTTCGCCGCCCATTGCACCACAACCACTGCTCGCCGTGAAGACCGCTGCCTCTACCGCTCAGAGCATGCGCACTGTCCGACCGCATACCACCGTCCCTAAGACCGCATTAAAGCCCTAGATCACTGCCAGGAGACCGCGCATCGATCGCCGCTCGCAGCCATGTTGCTAGCAGCCCGTGGCCATATCGCCACCGTCGCCTGGCCATGCTGCGCTGTCCCGTCGTCGAGCCTATAAAAGGAGGGCACCCCCAGCCATTTTCTGCACACCACTCACCTCCCCTCTTGCCACTGATCAGTCCCCACTTCTCCCCGGAGCCGCTCGAGCTCGCAGTCGCCAGAATTTCACCGGAGTTGGCCGCATCTGGAGGAGAAGGGCCCCGCTGATTGCGACCACCCCCGGAGCCACCTCGACCACCCCTGAGGTCACCGTCGTCTACCAGTCCGTTTGCCCGCCTCGCCGTCATCGCTGGAGCCCTGGTACGCCCCCTGAGCACCCCCACCGAGCCGCTAGGGTTAGACCTCGCCGGCGACCTGTCCGTCGTCGATGACGAGCCCTAGCCGTTGATCATATTTCTAATCTAACGGCACACATCGCCCCGTACCTCTTCGCGCGTAATGATCCTCTGACCGGTGGACCCCCCGGTCAGCTGTGCCTCGCGCCGTGTAGTGTTACTGGGCTGGCCCGTTAGCGTTCCCGCGCAACCCAGATAATTCTAATTAGGATTTTTCTATTTTAGTTTGAACCTAGTTCTGTCCCTTAGTTTGAAATTCAATTCAGAGAGATTTACAAATCCAAATGGAGTGATTCCAATTGCGTTAGAAAGATACTGAAAAGATCTATCCAGGGCCGTTGGATTTAATTCAATTAGAGTTAGGGATCTCTCCTAGTAAAAATAACAAGACAGAAGCTTTTTCCCATTCAAACATTTTTATAAAATCAACCAAAATAGCTTTTGAGTTGTTTCCAACTCTCAAAAAATCACATTTAACCATATCTTTTCAAAATTCAAAAGTATTTTTCTTGCGGCCATTTTTACAAATACTTGGCAGGAAGAAATCTAAGTCTAAACCTAGCTCACTGTTTTGCACAGGATTTTGCCCCCAATTGATCTCCATTTAACCCCTCTGTCCCCCATTGATCAAACCAGGCCATTTACACCCCATCCCCTACCCCCTAGCAGCAATGTCATGCCACCCCGAGCACCAACTCGCCGGCCAAACCTTGCCTCGCTGTAGCAGACCACCCCTTCCTCTCTCGCCATGTCTATGAGCTAGCCCAGACCTCACCGCCACTCTCTGTCCCCTCCCCGAGCCAGGCCAAGCCGTGGACCACCAGCTGAGTGCCGTGCACTGAGTGTCTGCGCCATGCCGAGCACGCGCCAGAGCGCCGCGCCCGACACGCATGCACACGCCGCCCCTCGACTGCAGCCCGCGCCCACCGCGTCGCCACGACCCCAGGAACACCGCAGACATGCCCGTTCGCCGCCCATTACACCACAGCCACCGCTCGCCATGAAGACCGCCGCCCTACCGCTCAGAGTGTGCGCACCGTCCGACCGCATACCACCGTCCCTAAGACCGCATTAAAGCCCTAGAGTACCGCCAGGAGACCGCGCATCGATAGCCGCTCGCAGCCATGCCGCTAGCAGCCTGTAGCCATGTCGCCACCGTCGCCTGGCCATGCCGGGTTGTCCCGTCGTCGAGCCTATAAAAGGAGGGCACCCCCAGCCATTTTCTGCACACCACTCACCTCCCCTCTTGCCACTGATCAGTCCCCACTTCTCCCCGGAGCCGCTTGAGCTCGCAGTCGTCGGAATTTCACTGGAGTTGGCCGCCTCTAGAGGAGAAGGGCCCCGCTGATTGCGACCACCCCTGGAGCCACCTCGACCACACCTGAGCTCGCCGTCGTCTACCAGTCCGTTTGCCCGCCTCGCCGTTGTCGCTGGAGCCCTGGTACGCCTCCTGAGCACCCCCACCGAGCCGATAGGGTTAGACCTCGCCGGTGACCTGTCCGTCGTCGACGACGAGCCCCAGCCGTTGATCATATTTCTAATCTAACGGCACACATCGCCACGTACCGCTTCGCGCATAATGAGCCTCTGACCGGTGGACCCCCTGTCAGCTGTGCCTCGCGCCGTGTAGTGTCACTGGGATGGCCCGTTAGCGTTCCCGTGCAACCCAGATAATTCTAATTAGGATTTTTCTATATTAGTTTGAACCTAGTTCTGTCCCTTAGTTTGAAATTCAATTCAGAGAGATTTACAAATCCAAATGGAGTGATTCCAATTGTGTTAGAAAGATACTGAAAAGATCTATCCAAGGCCATTGGATTTAATTCAATTAGAGTTAGGGATCTCTCCTAGTAAAAATAACAAGACAGAAGCTTTTTCCCATTCAAACATTTTTATAAAATCAACCAAAATAGCTTTTGAGTTGTTTCCAACTCTCAAAAATCACATTTAACCATATCTATCTGAATATGTAATAATATTAGGGTTTACATGCAGTGACTTTGGACTAGTACCAAAATAATGCTATAGAGGCATTTCTAGTCACTTTAAATCATTAAATAATGAACTTAAACCAAAGTAATTGTGATCCAACCCTTAAATCACATTCCCACATGTTAGAATATGTGGTGATGACATGTGTCCACATGATCCCATATTTTAAGTGGTGAATATTAAATCTTAGTTATTTTTCAATGAGTAGAAATTACGTTTCTTAAATAAAAAGAATGAAACTAGTTAATAAAACTTGTGATGCTTGTGATGATAATAGATCATCAAATGTGTGCCTAAGAGTGTTAAGTAGACTAGTTAAGAATTGTTTGGTAATTGTGTACTCCGTATGTATTTATAGACGACAGTACCGACCAAGCTTTCGAGGAGGAGGAGTTCTATTAAGAGGAGGAAGAAAACTTCAACCACTTCACCAACCAAGGGAAGCTAACACTTGCAAGTATTATACTTAGCAAGACACCATTAACAATGCAAGATACTATTGGCAATCTAACATTTGCAAGTATTATACTTAGCAAGCCACCATTAACAATGCAAGCTACTATTGGCAAGCTAACACTTGCAAGCTAACACTTGCAAGTATTATACTTAGCAAGCCACCATTAACAATGCAAGCTACTATTGGCAAGCTAACACTTGCAAGCTAACACTTGCAAGTATTATACTTAGCAAGCCACCATTAACAATGCAAGCTACTATTGGCAAGCTAACCCTTGCAAGCTATTGTTAGCAAGCTAGAATTAAGCTAGATGGTTTAGCAAAGATGCTTTAGGCATGCTTTGGTTATACTCCTTTGACTAGTATTTACCCCAAGTATTATTTCCAAGCTTGATTTCCTTTACTTTACACAAAGTCCTTTACTTGTTTTGAAGGTAGCATAAAGAGTATAAAACTTGACCTATTTAGATAACTTTAGATGTCATTCTATGGCATGAGATTGATCCCATCTTTCCATGTTAGTGAACACTCTTAACTTAGTAGTTTAGAGTAGATAAAAACTTGAGTCACTTAGATGGGAACACTTGGTGAAAATGAATTATGAAAACCTTGGAATGATGAGTCATTCTATTGAAATGTTTTGACATGTGTTGAGAAACACAAATGGCTTATGATGATGAAAATGTTGAGGCATGAGCCTTAGCCCTTTTATAAAAACTGATGGTTGGATTCGGATGCGATACCATTCTAAATTTACCGTACAACCACAATACCTGAGTTGGGTAAGGCTTAGCCGGAAGTTTATATGCATTAGTATTAGTTCCCTCGCGGGAGAGGTTTGAGCTGAGGCTACCTCTCAATGTTGTCCACCTATGCAGTGCCCAAGATGACAGATGGTCATGGTTGGGAGGCCATGCTCATAGGAGAGATGCTTATAATAGGGTGTGTAAAGGAAAGGTTATGTTTGATTATCTGCATACTAAGTATGATGATTCAGGGCTATCCCTGACAAATGTATCGAATCTTGTGGTGAAAGTGTACCACCTCTGCAGAGTGTCAAACTATTCGAATAGCCGCGTCCGCAGTTATGGACAGTTGGAATGGCCATACTGTTTCATTGTCAGATGTTTTCAAAATAACTTATGAAAGGAATGATGAATCTTGACTTGACCACAACAGGGTTGTGATTATGACACTAACTTTCCAACTTAAGTGATTCTAGAACTTTATTTTATCTTTCTTTGTTTCAGAACTCATCTTAGGTTTCAAACTTAACTTTATAGTTAAAACTAGAGTTAGCACTTTACTTTAGAATTATAGTACTTGTTAGTGGTAGTTTGCAAGTACTTAAAGAGTACTCATGCCTTTTGTTCCTGGCTATTCTCTTGGGCCGACTATGAAGGAGACTCCCAAGATGATAGCCAGCAGGACGGCTATGATAACTAGGACTATCTGCCTTCGTCAGCATTGCCTGTGCCCCTGAAGATGGACCCCACCGCTACGCTTATCTTTTATTCTGCTGCTTGTTGTATTAAGACTAGATCATGAGATCCTTATTTGTGTAAGACCTTATGTATGGTTTGTAATGGATGATGTACTGTGATATCCAATCTGTTATGTCTTACAAAAATGATAATCCTGGGATTGCGATGAATGACATAACAGGCATCTGGGATTAAAAATCCAGGTGTTGACAAACACCATTATTTAGCGTATTGCAGTGCATTACTAGCAAAGTGATAGCATCATCATAATTCATACTACCATGTTCCACCTATTCATAATCATAGATTCTAGTCAACCGCATTGGAGTGCTTTACAAGGAAGGTCCGCCTATTCATAATCGATACTAATGATCTAGCATCTCCACTAGTTTTTTGTTTAAAATTGGCATGTATTTCTTTCCAAAATTGTTGGAACGGTTTGTCAGATCCAATAATTGTTTGATGATGCCATGCGAAATACAAAACACTGTCCTCGTCCTCCTCCGACCATGTAGCCTTTTTCTTCTTCACCTTGCTACGAATAATCATTTTCAGATTAGAAAATTGATGAGCTTTAAAACAAAATGGGGATATACCAAAGTGAACCCACCATATTCCGGCGGCACTGGGATGGGAAGGTTCCGGTGCGGGCGTAAGGGCTGGCGCCTGGGCCGGCGCGGGTGCCGGTGCCGGAGCAAATGTCGATGCGCGGGTGCTCGCGGCGGCGCTCCCGCGAACTCGGCCAGGGAGTTGCGCTGGGGGCTAGTTGACGAAGACACGCGGGAGGTGCGGATCCGGCTCTATCTCAGCGAATTCTGGTCGCGATGCGTCGAATCTAGCAAAGTCCGCAGCAGATTTGCGGCCGGGGAAAGTAGCTTGTGTCTGTCGATTCCGGTGGCGTTGGCTATCCGGAGAAGTTCAGAGGGTCGGGGCATCCTTCTAGGCAACGGCGGAGGCCGGATCCGGTAGTCGGCGGTAGGGAGGGAAAGCTGGTCGGCGGCGGGAAGGGCAGCTAGCCGACGGCGGGGAGGGAGAAAAGTTATAGGAGTCGACCTCGCGGCAGCGTATATATGCGAGTCAAAAACCGTGGCTCCTAAAAAATTCTACTCTAAACGAGAAAAGTTTTTTTTTTAAAATGAATATTTTATGTAGCTTGTGTAGAAAATACAAAAGAAATATCCGTAAATAGTCATGTTGTCTGTCTTTTCTACATGGCACACACAAAATGTCCGTTTTTCCCAGAAACTTCTGTACAAACATGTAATGTTACATGGGTGGGTGGTGGTGGGGTGGGGGAGGGATTATAATTTCCCGAAGTTTTAGGGCATCGAGGTTTAGCCTTGGTCATGCCTGAATCCTGTGTCCGCCGCTGCATGAATTGGCACGGATGATATGCCTGAAACTGAATGTGCAAAGATCATCATAGCCGAAAGGGTTACTGCGGATATATATTAAACTGTTTTTTTTTCGAAATTCTACCGATCTATTAATAATCATCAACAACAGTACAAAGAGTCCTAAAAGTAATAAAAATTACAAATAGGTCAATGGACCACCTAGCGACAACTACAAACACTGGCACGAGCCGAAGGCGCGCCGCCGTCCTCACCCCTCCATCACCGGAGCCGGGCAAAGCTTGTCGTAGTAGAGCTTGTTGTAGTAGACGAACGGGAAGTCGTCGTGCTAAGGTCCCAAAGGACTAGCATACCAGAGCAGCAATCATCGCCGAAGACAACAAACGTAGATCGGAAGAGACTGACCTCAAACATACCAACGGATACGGAAAAACGACCGAATCCCAAGGAATCCGTCGGACACATGACTCCACGCGCCCTCCGCCGATGCTAGATACACCAACAGAGCGAGGATAGGACGGAGAGGATCTTATTCTGACTTCAGGACGTAGCCGCCGCCTCAACATCCTGAAAAAGACACTGAAAACAGTCTAGACGAAACACTGAGACTTTCCGCCGGCGAGAGGCCGTGGTCCGCCACGTCTCCAAGGCCCTAAGGCCGCCGGAGACGGAACGAACCGGTGGCATCGCCGGCGGAGGGAAAGAAACCCTAGATGGATTGTAGCCGTCGCCTTCTCTCCTCTGTACGGCTGTACCGGTTCATATATTAAACTGTTTGACGACGTGACGGAAACAACATGGCAGATAATCGCATATACGCATGCACCTACTACCCAGAATGCTATCGATCTTAGGTAGAGCTGGCAGATGCAGATATATATATCGACCCCTTATTAGAATGCAGCAGCTAGCTAGCCGCAGAAGTGGAACGAAAAGCAACAACGAAGACAAAAACGGAAAAGAGATACAACAACACAGATCATACGAGATGGAACGCACACGTGCAAGCACGCGCACGAACGCGCTCGCTGGTGGTTCTATTCTAGTTCAGCGGCATCGGCGGCGGCTTGAGCATGCAGTTGTGGTAGCAGACCCCGGAGCACACGGAGGTGTCCAGGTTGCAGTCGCAGAAGCAGAACTGAACGCAAATCACGCAGTTGTCGAAGCCGGGAACGCAGAAGGGGCAGGCGCCGGGGACGCAGATGGGGCAGTTCCCCGGCACGCAGATCGCCGCCGACGGTGTAGTAGCGACCAGCAGCTGCCCGACGACGACGACGAACAGGACGGTCATCTTGAGGACGGCGCTGCTGCTGGATGCCATTGCCATCAAGAGGCAGTTAAGTTGGCAGCTGCTAGCTAGCTTGAATGCCTGATGAGAATGTAAACGAGGTCTATTTATAGGCGGGGATCCGATGGAGGAGAGTATAGTTTGTACTCCGTCCCCGGTCCCAAAATAACTGATTTTATTTTATCTAGATATCGTATGTATGTAGGTTTTTTAAAATACTTAGATACATGCTTATCTACAAAGTAAAGTCGGTTAATCTACGAAGGGAGTACGTCCAATGAACAGGTGTCCCTCGATTCCATTCATGCCTGATAGTGAAGGTACCCAAAACCGCGATTCCAAGGCGGAATAGCATGTGCAACATATAGCACTTTCTCGAAGTATCTAGATACCTTTTTAGTGGTGTAAATTCATTTATTTTGTTCAGCACATATACATTAAAAAAACTTCTAGATAAATGTGTTCTAGAAAATGCCTAAACATATTATATTTGAAGTGGAGAGAGCAGTACTAATACATTTTTTTTTACTTTTCTTTCGGTGTCCGTTCTTTCCCCCGAACTTAGACCAACTCCAACGGGCACCTGCAGATTGGACACCAAATCTGATATATATATATATATAATTACCTGGATCTTATGATTTGTTATCTTGTATAAAGGCTCACGGTCCATGAAGACTCAAAGATGAGGGCGCAAGAAGCATCCGATGGAAGCCTTAGTTATATTAGATAAGGAAATACGAACCGATATTGTGTTGGTGTTGTAATCATAAATATGTAACCTATATGTATACGGCTTTGGGATCTGCTCTATTATATATAGGTTGGGAGAAGCCAACGGGGAAGTACCAAAAAATTTCCAAGCAATCTATAATAGTATTGTTCATCAATAATCAGGGGACTTCGACTCCCTTGTTTGCCTCACATCCGACGAAATCTCCAGCGTTCTTTTTTCCACAAAACCTTAAGTCCATAACTATGGACATTGCCGAGGTTACCCCTCATCAGAATCCGCCTGATTCGGTCCGTTTATGTGCAGTGGCCTGTACCCCTAACGGCCACTGCCCCGCAAAAAAAACATTGCAGTAAAAAGAGGCCAAAAAATAATTATACATATTACATTGAAAGGTCCCTGTCACAAATATCAACATAAAAAAGACCCAATATTATGGGGGGCCATAGGGTGGAGGGGAACCGGGGTTGCTCGTGGCCGTAGCTTGGTCCTGCTGCTGCGTGCCACCGCCTACTCGTCGTCGTCTATGACGATGAAGACCTAGGGCGGTGGCCACACGCAGCTCTGGGCCGGAGCGGGAGGCGTGGACGGAGCGGGAGGTGCTGGGAGCGCGGGCAGGGAAGGGGGGCCTCTGGGCCTACGCGGCAACCCAGGACTCCTGTAGGGCCTACGCGGTGTTGTCCCACTTCTTATCCTCCTCTAGATACGACGCGAAGATGGTGGCCTCGAGCTCCTCCTCCTCCGTCATCGGCCGGGCTTGCGTCGGCTTCGGCTCCTCCAGCTTGACCGCCACCTGGCCGGGCCACTGAGGCCACACCTCCGACTCAACGGTGTCGGTGCCCCTATAGCGCGATCAGTCGGGGATGCCGGGCTGCGGCACTGGGAAGTGATAGCCCTCGTCCTCGCCCTTGTCATCCACGCTGGAGTCCTTGTCGGACTCCTCCCAGTAGTCCTCTTCGTCATCGTCGAGGTTCTCGAGGTGGGCCTCGATGGCTTTGCGCCGTGCCGAGTGCTCCGCCTCGAACCACCGGTCCCAGAGGTCGGAGTGCACGGACTAGGCCGGGTCCCGCCTTAGATCTGGTGGCAGGAAGGCCCAGCGGCGGCAGATCTCTCGGCGACGAGCAGGGCCCGACACCGGGATGGTCGGCATAGGAACGCGAGCGCCATTGAGGTGCCAGCCCGTCGGCAGGTGCATGTCCGGCCACAGGCACGGCATGCCAACGTCGACCAGTGTGGGCGTGGCCTCGAGACTGACATACACGCGTCGCTCCGAGCGCGGGCACGGCGGCGTGTGCGGCGGTGGGCCGCGAAAGAAGGAGGAGGAGTCGTGCGCTAGCGGCGACCTTGAAACAGAATAGCGGCGATTACGGCTACCGCCGCCGCTGCCGGAGGAGCCAACCTCGTGGTCGTTCCGGCCTGGCTGGAACCGGCCCTTCCAGCTCTCCTTCGTCATTGCGGCCGGCAGCGGAGGGGCTTGTCGGTGGGGTGAGAGCGGCTAGGGTTTTGGGGTTTGACCCAAGCGGGACTGAGAGAAGATGGGGACGACGATGCGGTCCCATTAAAAAGACGCAGTCCCTCCCTCTGGGACACCGCCAGGTGGGACCCATCGAAGCCTCAGGAGGACACGGCCGGACGAGGTCGGCGTCCGTCCCAACGCATTCCAGCCCCAGGTTTGTGCCGGTTTGCGCTAAAACAGAGCGCGTCGCGCTGTCCTCTCGATTTACGGGTGCACGTTGTTTTGTGGCCTGTGTCCGGGAATCAGGATCGAACTCGCGGGTCCGTTTGGGAGGTGTCGTTGGAGTTGGCCCTACGAAAAAGTTCAGACACAAGAGGGACACGCCAAGTGCAGCACCTAGCTAGACGACAAAGACGCGCCTCGATCCAGTTACATAAAGAAACTTCTCTACTACACGAAAGGAGGACCGACTTCTCATGTTTCCAAGCAAAGCTAGTGGGCAGTTCTCACGCATATGAATGCATGCCAGGCACCAGATAACTGGGAGTAGCAATTCTAAAAGCCCTTTGAATAATCGATCTGGTCCCTTGCATATGCACGCTGCACCGTCCTCGATCTATCCCCCACGTAGATCTATCAAACCCCATGCATGATAGTTGACCCAAATACATACACACACACACACACATATATATATATATATATATATATATATATATATATATATATATATATATATAATACCTCAATAGTACTCCTCCCTTCAGAAATATAAGACATTTTAGTTTTATGAAATAAATGTATCTATTCTTTAGTGTATAAGTTTACTCTGAATCTTTCCGAACCTTACACTAAAAGATGGCTAGATATATTTAATTCATAAATCTAAAATGTCTTATATTTCTGAATAGCGGGAGTATGTCTCTAGGCCTTCTTGGCTTTCATCGTGTAGGGAGCCCTTGCTATATGTAGTACATGCCTGGCTTAAGCCGGCTAGCTGCACCGCTGTATGCATACCCGGCACGTGAACCTATCTAGCTAAGAGCATCTCCACTCGCTCCTCATTCATATGGGTTCACTCGTCCCCATCCATACGGGTTTGACGGTTGTTCTTATGGGGGCGCCGGCGCAGGTACCTCCTATCAGGGGTCACCGTCTCCCAACCGCCGCCGCTAAAACATCCCCCTAAATCGCAATTGCAAATTCAAACGTTTAAAAGGTCGTCGAAAATTAAACATAGTTTTGCCGCCATGGGCACAACATAGTTCAGGTGATGCAATCATCGCAAATCACCGGAATACAAGTCCATCGATGATCAAAATAAACATACAGGAAACACGAAAATCTAACGGGGATCATCCGCCGCGGTAGGAGGGACCTCCGGGGTCGCTGGCGGCGGAAAGGTGGTGTTGGCCTGGGTGCAGATCGGGGTCTGGGTGCAGATCAGGGTCTAGGTCACAGTCGCCAGTGTCGGGCTGCTCTTCTGGTTGGCGGCCACTCGGTTCTCGGAGAGGATCAGAGCGCGCCATCAACACACCACGTCCTCACCTCGGCGTCCATGTCGTTCGTGTCAACCATCAAGATCGCCAAGTCCTCCTTCCTCTTATTTACCACCACGTTGGACTTGCTGAGGCCAAGCTTGATGTCCTGCCGCTCGATGACTAATGCCCACCTTGCCGCGGCGATCTCCTCCAACCTGGTGGCTTGCTCAGCCCTCATGGCGGCGTGCGTGGCGGCGTCGGCCATGCAGGCTAGGATGGATGAGTGTAGTTTCTGGATGGCCGGCGTCGCATCCCTCATGGCCTTGGCCTTCCTGTGGCCAATGGGCCGACCCTCCGATGTCGCCGATGGCGCCGTTTCGGGGTCGTAGGTGCTGGACTTGGCCTTTGTGAGAGTGGTCCGCGTCTCCGGCCACTTGTCGCTGCCATTGATCCGTGTAAAAACGTGGATGAACTTAAACTTGTTGTCATCGTTGTCCTCGCGGTAGGCAGCGATCATGGCGCGCATCTACGAAAAACACAAGTCGGACACAAGTTTGAAATGGGTGGGAGCGGGCGGCGACGGGGGTTGTTTACCTGATCGTCGTAGTTGGTGCCGCTGGCATGGATGCGGCGCACCTCCTCCATGACGCCGTGCCACTTGTTGCAAGCGTGCTGTATCATGGCCCAATGGTAGTTGCGGTTGTGGTGGCCTTGAAGTAGGGATCCAACAACTGCCGCTCATCGTGTTCCATGTTAACCCTCCTCCAATAGAAGTCCGAGTTCTGGTTGGCGCCGGTGAAGGGGTCTATGCTGAAGGTCTTCCAAGATTCGGCGAGGCACTCATCCTCCCTCGAGCTCCACTTGGGGACGCGTCCACCGCCTCATTTCTTCTTTTTCTCCCCCTCCGCCTCCTCCTTCTTCCCTTTCAGGTCGCCCGCGATGGTCACAGGTACCTCCACCACCTCATCTTCAGCCTCGGCTATCTCCACGTACGCGTAGACCTCGTCCTCCCATGGCTCTCGTTCTCCTCATATGCAGCGGCTTCCTCTTTCCTGAAGGCCTAGGGGGAGCTTCCGTTGATGATGTCGTCCATTATGGAGTCATCCGTGGTGCGGTCCCCGTGGTGCGTTCGGCCGAACAGGTTGGGGTCGATCTGACCCTCTCGTGTTCGGTTCGGCCTGAGGACATCGGATGTTTAGTTGGACCCCGCCGACGCCATTTCGGTTTTGAGGGAGAAGGCTGTATGAGCTTTTCTGCACTGGCACCCCCCCCCCCCCCCCATTTCACCCTTTGAGGGCCCTAGGGGGGACAAGTGGAGATGCTCTGAGCATCTAATTTTCTGTCAACGAGAACAATGCGTACTACCACGAAGCTTCTTAGAGTGTAAACCTCCTAGTTTGAAGCATCAAAACTACCATGCAACAAAACATAGACTATCTACCAGGAATTTTCTTTAATTAGAGCGTAACCCTCCTACTATGAAAAACCTAAACCAAGTTTTCTAATAATTTAACCACATTTTTTTGCGAATGACTTGTATTACTCATAGAATATCAGCGATTAGATAGGAATTGGCAACTATCCTCTAAACCCGAGGCTAACCAAACCTCCGTACGGGCATTCTTCCTAGCATAATTTGCCATGAAATAACTACTAATATCTTGACACCTTTTGACATGAGTAATATTACTGTTTAAAAAATCGCCGAATCAGCGATTAATAAGGCGACTAATCGCTACTCGGGATCTGAACGAGTCAATTACCACTAATCGGTTGTGTTAATTATTTATCCCGACTAATAACTCTGACAGTCTCATTACTAGATATGTTTCCAATTAACTACTACACTTGGTAAAAAAAAAGGTTGCAAAATTTTCAACGCAGATTGCCCATCCAACCTCTAGGCCCCAATGAAGTAGGTTTTGAGTACGGCGCAGTTGCTGGACGCCATTGCTATGAAGAGGCGGATAATAACGGTGTGGCTTGCCATGAGAGAGGTGGAAACGATGTATATTTATAGATGGTAGAGCGAACAATTTGTACTCTCTTCCTCGTCACCGTCTAACATGCAATGGAATCTCTTTCGTGCAACAAACAGGTGTCCCTAGCTCGATCCCGTTCATGCCTAATAGTGAAGGTGCCCAAAACTTGGGCTCCGAGGTAGAATCAGATGGCGGGATGGGTATATATTTCTGTACTTGATAGATGCCAATCATATATGATTCCTAAATTCGTAACTAGCTTTGCAATTTGTGAGATGATGGGATCGTCTTCAACTGAGAGAATGGTACCCGTGTTTCGTAGATCGTTGCCATTAAGGCACGAGAGGGGTACAAGGGAGCGATCGTCGTGGCCCGTGCACAGGATGCATGGGAGCGGGAACAAGCCATGGTCCTTGCTGAATCTAGGCTATCTGAGCCTGGATCCAGCAGGGATCCACCTCCTGCGCCTGATGATAGGGTGGCCACCCGCAGGACACCCCCTACGGGGAGGTCACGTGGCAGACCTCCTAAAGCGAGATCGAAATGCCATTCCCTTAGTCGTGCCCGTTATGCCCCCAATATAGGGGCCCTCCGGATTGATTCGTCCTAAATGAACATCCTCCACGCCATCCGAGCATTCATTTGGAACATCAAAGGGTTCGGGCACGAGGGCCACTGTAGACAGATCAAAGGGTACCTACGACAAGAAAAGACGGATATTGTCGGCCTTCAAGAGATGATTTGCTAGGACTTCTCCGTTGCCGAGTTAGAAGGGTTGAGCCGCAATAAATTCATCTGGTCCTGGCTGCCGGCCAATGGCCACTCGGGAGGAATCCTCCTCGGTGTGAAGGAGGATACCTTCGAGATAGATGATATGGACCGTGGGGAATTCTTCATGATCATGGCACTCAAACATAGACAATCTCACCTCAAATGGGAGGTGATCATTGTCTATATCCCTGCGGACCATAGAAGGTCCGCTAAGT
Organism: Avena sativa; assembly: GCA_916181665.1. NCBI lineage: Eukaryota > Viridiplantae > Streptophyta > Magnoliopsida > Poales > Poaceae > Avena > Avena sativa. The sequence goes on from OV702290.1 coordinate 429,853,759, forward strand.
TCTTGCGGAAGCTAAAGTCGAAAGTGGAACAGACTGATATCCCAATGATCATGGTTGGGGACTTCAACCTGATCCGGTCCGCTAACGACACGTGCTCAGCTAACGTGGACCTACCGAGGATGCGCATGTTTAACGACTGCATTACAGATCTCGCTCTTAGAGAGATTGTGTGCTAGATATATGTGGACCAACAAGAAGCTCGACCCCATTCATAGTGTTCTAGACCTTGTCTTCATGTTAGTGGAGTGGGAATTGGCTTTCCCTTTGTGTTCCCTGAGGGCGGTTGAAAGGACAATTACTGTCATAATCACTTTTGATGTTCGTTAACAACAAGTAGAGCCTTGTTACAGTTTGCTATTGTCTACAGGTTGATATATTACAAAGTGAAAAGGACCTTTGGCCTGCGGAACATTCCCTGCATATGTGCTTGACTCCTGGGAATTCCAGACCGGAGTCTCCAGTGTGGTCCGGAGTTTCCCCAGGAGTCTCTGGAGGGGGTTCCTGTTTCCTGCCTGGGTAAGCCAGAGAGGTGGTCCGGAGCTTGGTCCGGAGGAAGGTCCAGAGTCTCCGGTCCTTGCCTCAGACCGGAGTCTCCGGTGCAGAGGAACCGGAGTCTACGGTCCACTTGGCTCACAGGAGGGCTGGGTCATTCTGTTTAACGGTCCGGAGGCTGGTCTGGAGATTGACCAGAGTCTTTGGTCTGACTTTTCTCCAACGGTCAGAAATGGTTCAGTGGAGTGAAGGGCTATAAATAGAGGACCTTATCCCCTTCCTCCAGCTGTTCGTCCACCTCAAGAACACCATGCCCATTTGAGCCAACAAATCAACAAGATCTCTTCATCCAACCATCCAAAGTCATTGATCTTTAGAGGATCGAAGGAGGAGGCCTTGATCTACAGCTTCACTAAGAGAGATCTTCATTTCCCCCTCATTCACTTGAGGCCCCCCATGCTCTAGTGTTTCTTTGGAAACCCTAGCTTTTGATTTGGTTCTTACAAGCTTGTCTTTGATTGTTTCACAGCTTTCTTGTATTTGGGAGCCTCCAATTAAGTTGTGGATGTGTGCCCCGAACTCGTTGTAAAGGTGCCGGCTTCCACCTTGAAGGTTGCCATATAGTGGAAGAGGTGAATCGAACCCCTTGGGGTGAGGTTCATCAGAGAACAAGGGAGGCCTCTCGTGGCGTTGGTGGTTTGAAACCACCCCCTCTCCAAATGTAGACGTACTTCCCCTCAAAAGGAAGGAACTATGGGAAACAAATCCTTGTGTCTCCGAGTACTCCACTTTGGTTACTTCTATCCTTTACCGCACTTTACTTATCTAGTTCTTGCTTAGTACTTGTGATAGGTTGACATATAGGTAAAATTCACCTTAGTTGCATAGTCTAGAGAATTTACCTTTTGCGTCAAACCCTAAATTGAAATAGAGTAAAATTTGGAGTAGCACCTATTCACCCCCCCTCTAGGTGCCCATACGATCCTTTCAATTGGTATCAGAGCCTCGGCTCTCTATTCGGGCTTAACCACCTAAGAGATTATGGGCAACACAGAGGAGGGAGAAAGTGAGGCTAGCCATTCGGTGACCATGGTAGATCTCAAGAAATTGGAAACGAGCTTGAGCTCTACCTTGGGCAACGAAATCCAACAGTTGCGCTAACTCGTTGATCAACTTGTTAGGGATAAGAAAACCTCACCTCCTCCCTCTCAAGAGGAAACACCACCTAACCCAAAGGCTAATGCTACGGCTAAGCCTTTGGAGGAAGTGGCGGGGGATGAACATAATTCCACTAACTCCACCACCAAAAGGGGTGATGGGAAGGAAGAGCACCATGCGGTTCCCAGATGGTACTCTCCCGACCCTCCTATCCCTCACCCACATATAAATAATAGAGGCGTCCCACCTAAGTTAGATGCACATACTTTTGCTCAATGGCAAGTTTTAATGAAATCTCATGTGCACAACTCTTGCATTGATTTGTGGAATATTATTGAAGAAGGACTCAAAATTGAGGATTCAACCAACTTGACTAGAAGAGAAGTGGTCAATAGCCAACTCAATGCGACTGCCTTGCACATGATCCAACTTGGAGTGGGGCCAAAGGATTTCCCCCACATTGAGCACTACAACACCTCCAAGGAAGCTTGGGATGCTCTCATTGACTTGTTTGTTGGAATGAGAGTATGAGAAGAAATATATATGATGCCTTAAGCAATGAGGCCGGAGGTTTCTTCATGAAGGATGGTGAGGACCATGAAGACATGTATCAAAGACTCAAATCCACAACCACCGCCTTCAAGAATGTTGGTGCCTCTCACATTGATGATGCTTGGATCAAGAGGAAGTATGTGAGTGCACTCATGCCCTTCGAGCCTACTGACTTGAAGAGTCTCCAAGGAAGACACAACTACCATCTCATGACCTCCAATGAAGTGATGCAAGAGATGGCTGCCTTCAAGGTTGTTGCCAAGAATGCCAAAGACGCCCGTGCTCGTGGCATTGGAATGAGTAGTGGTGTCAATCTTGCCTTGAAGGCCAAGGTTGTGGAATATGATGAATATGAAGGAAGTGATGAGGGACTTTCAATGAGCCACCTCGAAGATGTCAAGGTTTCTCATGGTGAATACATGGCCTTCTATGCAAGAAACTTTTGGAAAGATCCTGCCAAGGCCAAGATGGAAATTCAACGAAGAAGCAACCCCAATGGGAGAAGAGATAATGGGTCCAAGTTGAGAACTTGCTTCAATTTTGGTGACCGCTATCACTTTGTTGCAGCTTGTCCCTATGAGAAAAGAGAAGATCATGAGGGTAAACTTGTGTTGAAGAAGACCTCCAAAGCTCCCTACAAGAAACCCTTCATCAAAAGAAATTCAACCAATAAGAAGTCGGGAGAAATTGTCTTGATCACACATGAAGAGTTCTCCTCCGATGATGATGATGAAGATGAAGAAGAGGATACATCAAGTGGTGTGGCGGCTCTTGCCACTACCTATACCCCTTCATTCTCACTCTTCGATTCTCCAAATGAGAAAATCTCCAACAAGAACGTCACTTGCCTTATGGCAAGAGGAACAGAGGTATTATCATCATTGCACTCCACCTCCTTAATCAATGATGATTTTGATGATGAGTTATCTCTTGAGGTCAAAAAGGAATTAGTTGGTTTTGATGTGTTCATGAACAACTTGCAAGGGGAACACAAGAAACATGTTGTGGACCTCTTAAATCAACTTGCACACACACAACAACTTCTAGATGAGAGATGTCAATTAGGAAGAGAGCACATGATTGCGGTAGAAGCTCTAAATAATGCTCTAGAAGAAGAACAAGAAACTAGAATATCTCTTGAAACTAAAATAGAGGGTCTTGATGAAGCAAATGATCTCATTATTAATAAACTCATCAAGGAACGTGACCATGCTATTGCTAAATATAAGAAGGCTAAAAAGGACAAGATTGAGTTTGATGTTGTTCATGAAAAACTTGTCGAGGACTTTAGGACACTTGACAAGGCTAACAAGGCCTTGGAAAGTGAACTCTTGTCGCTCACGAAGTCTCGTGAAAAGCTTCAAACTCAATTGATCAATACTCCCTCACCTAGTACGTTCATTCCTTCTAGTTGTACAAATACACTTGAAGAACATGCTAGGTTAAAGGGGGAGCTAGCTAAGACCTCCTTTCCCAATGGAAACAAGTCTATTGATGACCTCTTAAGCAAGCAAAGGTCAAATGGTGAAAAAGGGGGCATTGGCTTTATCTCTAAAGCTAAGAAGAAAAAGAACAACAAGAAGAAGAAGGCCAAGCCCGCTCAAGAAAAGAACAAGGTCATTGTGGGAAGTAAGACCACAAGTGGCAAAACTATGTCACATGATGATTTTGCGGGTAGTGCTAACCCTCACTATGTTTTAATGCATGATTATTATGGTGATGTGTATGCACAATATGTTGTCCCATTTGATGGTTATATTGCAAGGTCTATTTGGGTTCCCAAGACCCTTATTGCTAACAAAAGAGGACCCATTGAAAAATGGGTATCTAAAAACTAGTTTGATCTTTTGTAGATCTATGCTTATGGAGGGTCAAAATGGGTGCTTGATAGTGGATGCACAAGTCATATGACCAGAAGCGCATTTAGTGTGAAGGATTTGAGACCAAATATTGATCAAATATCCATGACATATGCCGACAAGTCAAAGTCTAAGGTAATGGGTTTCGACAAAGTTGTGGTTGCACACAATATCACTCTCGTGGATGTCATGCTTGTTTAGACCCTTGGCTATCATTTACTTTTAGTCCATGCTCTTGGAAAGATGGGCTTTGACGTCTTTATTGATAATGATATTGTGATCCTCATGTGGAGCAAGTCTCTAAAGGTTGCTTTTGTTGGGTACGTCGAGAATGACTTGTATGTGGTGGAATTTTCGGGGAAAACCACTACAAGTCTGATGTGCTTATTCGGAAAGGCTGATGTGGGTTGGCTATGGCATCGCCGTCTAGCCCATGTCAACATGAGAACTTTGCAAAGCCTCCACAAGGATGGTCATATTGTTGGACTAAAAGAAAATGTTTGCTTTGCCAAAGATCGTGTTTGCAGGGCATGTGTTGAAGGAAAGATGCATGATTCTCCCCACAAGCCAAAGAACTACATCAAGTCCAAGAGGATCTTGGAGCTCCTTCATGTGGATCTCTTTGATCCTCCTTCTCATGCAAGTCTTGGTGGGAAGAAATATTGCTTGGTGATTGTTGATGACTACTCAAGATACACATGGGTATATTTTTTCAAGCTGAAAAGTGAGACACAAGAGAACTTTATTGACTTCATCAACATGGCTCAACGTCAACACAATGTCCCAGTATTGACAATAAGAAGTGACAATGGTACCGAGTTCAAGAACTACACATCTGAATGGATTTCTTAGTGATGAGGGAATAAAACATCAATATTCCGCTGCATATACCCCTCAACAAAATGGTGTAGCTGAGAGGAAGAACCGGACTCTTATTGATATGGCAAGGACTATGTTGGCGGAATTTAAATCTCCATACAATTTTTGGGCTGAAGCTATCTCCACCGCATGCCATGCATCAAACCTTCTCTACCTCCGCAAAGAATTGATTAAGACTCCATATGAAATCCTTACCGGTAACAAGCCCAATGTTTCTTACTTCCGGGTGTTCGGTTGTAAGTGCTTCTATCGCATTAAGGGTATTTGTTTGTCCAAGTTTGATTCCAAAGCATTAGAGGGTATTTTTGTTGGTTATGGTCTCGAATCCCACACTTATAGAATCTATGACAAGCTCTCCGGAACCGTCATAGAATCTTGTAGTGTGGTGTTTGAAGAATATGATGGTCTCCAAGCAGGGCGTGTTGATGTCTGTGATGTAGATGATGAAATGCCTCAGGATTCCATAGGAAGAATGGGTGCGGGTTTCATCCGCCCTATTGAGGAACCCCTTATGGCGGATCGAGAAGAACTATGCTCTACTCAAGTGGATCCCTCATCTTCACAACATCAACAAGCTCCTATCGAGGAGGACAATGACCCATGCCAAAGACAAGTTGTGGACCCTCAACCTGCTGATCAAGAAGAAACCTCTAGCCAGGAGGTACTTGAGTCTCCATTTGCCAGAATGTCCAGTGGTGCTAAATCTATTATACAAGGAAGATCTATAGAAACTGCCTTAAGGAAAGCTCAATGCCTATCTAGAAATATGCTTGATCAAGACCAAGGTCAATCTTTGCCTCTTGTAGAAGAGAATAATTCCAATGATGATCAAGGTCAAGTTGATGGTCAAGATGAGGACCAAAATGATGAAGTGATCCCCCCAAGAAACAACAAGGAGATCGAAACTCATCGCCAAACTAGAATGGATAGAATATTGGAATTAAAAGACCACACACTTGGAATGTGGTAGGAGATCTAAGAAGAGGGATATCTACTCGAGCTCAATTGAAGAACTTTGGTGAGCACCAAGCACACATTTCCATGGTGGAACCAAAGAAAGTATGGGAAGCTCTTGAAGATTCGGATTGGTTGGATGCAATGCACAAAGAGATCAAAAACTTTGAGAGAAACAAAGTATGGAAGTTAGTTGAAAAGCCAAAAGATTGCCGCAATGTTATAGGCACCAAGTGGATTTTCAAGAACAAGCAAGATGAGCATGGAATTATGGTGAGGAACAAGGCAAGATTGGTTGCACAAGGGTTCTCTCAAATTGAAGTCATTGATTATGGAGAGACTTATGCACCTGTGGCTCGCCTTGAGTCCATCTGTATCCTTCTTGCTTATGCGGCACATCATAAATTTAAATCACAACAAATGGATGTAGAAAGTGCATTTCTTAATGGTCCATTGCATGAATTGGTATATGTGAAGCAACCCTCGGGGTTTGAGAATCCCAACTTTCCAAACCATGTCTACAAACTCGATAAGGCACTCTATGGGCTCAAACAATCCCCACGCACGTGGTATGAGCACCTTAGAAAGTTGTTGTTAGATCGTGGGTTTGAGGTTGGGAAAATCGATCCCACTCTTTTTACTAAGAAGGTCAATGGGGAACCTTTTGTATGCCAAATTTATGTAGATGATATTATCTTTGGCTCATCTAACAAAGATTTTAATGATGAATTCTCAAAGCTTATGACTGACAGGTTCAGGATGTCTATGATGGGAGAATTGAGAGTATTTCTTGGTTTTGAGATCAAGCAAGTGAGAGGAGGAACATTCTTCAACCAAGCCAAGTATACTCAAGATATGCTCAAAAGATTCAACATGAAAGACCTAAATGGAGCTCCCACTCCCATGGCAACAAAGACTCATCTTGAACTAAACCCAAATGGTAAAGATGTGGATCAAAAGGTATACCGGTCCATGATTGGCTCTTTGCTTTACCTTTGTGCATCTAGACCCGATATTGTGTTGAGTGTAGGAGTGTGTGCAAGATATCAAGCGGTTCCTAAAGAAAGCAATTTGATGGCAGTCAAGAGAATCTTTCGATATTTGGTTCATACCCCAAACTATGGTATTTGGTATCCTAGGGGCTCAACTTTCTCTCTTTGTGGATACACAGATTCAGATTGGACTGGTGACAAGGATGATAGGAAATCAACCTCAAACCCATGATCTAACAACAACTCTCTAAGGTGTGTTGGTCTTCTAAGAAGCAAAATTGTATATATCTCTCCACCGCCGAAGACGAGTATGTGGCAGCTTCTAGTGCTTGTACACAATTGCTATGGATGAGGCAAACTTTAAAGGAGTATGGTGTCCATTGTGACAAAGTGCATCATCTATGTGATAATGAAAGTGCTATCAAGATTACCTATAACCAAGTGGATCATACAAGAACAAAGCATATTGAGATTCTTCATCACTTCATTAGAGATCATGTTGCTCGAGGTGATATTGAGCTATCCTATGTGTCAACCAAAGACCAACTTGCCGACATCTTCACGAAGCCACTTGATGATGCAAGGTTTTGTTATTTGAGGAATGAACTAAATATCATAGATTCTAGGAGGTTGACTTGATCATCTTGCATATCACCTATATCTTAACCCTTATTTGGTTTAGGTGCAGGCATGGAGATAGGGGGAGTGTGGTTCTAATACATTGGACTATCCCTCCCCCATAATGCCAACATTAAGAAATTCAATCCTCTTAGTATCATTTAGTGATATATGAGCGTCATTATTGAGTAGTGGCTATGAACCCAAGAATAATTCTTCGCGGTGTCATGCCACAAACTCTTACATGGTGGCTTCGGCCACCACCCTCTTCTCATTTGAAGAGTTGGTTCTTAGTTCGGGTTTATTTGGCACGTTAATGAACATTTGAATAGATTTCTGTGGTTTCCTTGATTTTTTAGAGTATGTCATCTTAACCCAAGCCTACTCTCTGCACTGTAAACTCTCTCTATCTAATACATGTCCCCATACACAAATCTTGGAGTTTTTGGTCGAGGAGGACCGGAGTCTCTAGTGTGCTCACATCGGAGTCTCCGGTGTGGGCTGGAGTCTCCGGTGTAGACCGGGGTCTCCGGTCCGAACGGTTTCTGGCCACTTAGAGGGAGGACGGGGTGAACTGAAACAGACAGTTTCATTCATCCACCCCCGTCCTCCCATCTCTACCCCGTCGCCTCCACTCCCAAATCTCCTCCCCGGAGGTTAAGAAGCCCACGGGATCCGCCGTGCCACCGACCAATCTTCTCCCCTCCACCATTGGGTGATTCCCAATGGTGGAATCAATCCCATGGACAGATCCGGCACTTCTCCTCCTCTTTTCTCACCTAGGGTTCATCTGTTGCTTTGTTTTTGAGGATTGGTACTATTTTTGCCCACGGGAATCTCTTGCTCGCATGCACACGAGCACTTTACCCTTGTTCCCCTGCCTGATCTGTTGGATTCAACACTACTGGAGCCTCCCTGGTCTACTACCGAGTCTCCCAACCGGAGACTCTAGCCTCAGGGCCGGAGACTCTGGTCCCTTGGACTGGAGACTCCGGTCCAGGCCGGAGACTCTGGTCCCTTGGACCGGAGACTCCGGTCTGATCCGAAGACTCCGATGTGGATCACGGAGTCTCCGGTGTGGTTTGGATCAAACATATCTTGCAAGGCCTCAAGGGTCCTGTGCTGCCTCCTTGGGACATATATACTTACCTCCATGCTATCTCCCTTGCTGCTGTTCTCAGGTTCTGGCTCTCGTCTACCTCCTCGCACCAAGGACAAGATGAAGAGAGTGGATCCTCGCTATGATGAGTCTGAGGGTCAGTACATTGTGCCCCCGTCCAACCAGAGGCAGCAGGCCTGTGATGCAGCCTATATGAGGAGGGAGCAGGAAAAGGCTGAGGAAGAAAACCGTGCCAAGAGAGCAAAATACGACAACCTTCAGTCTTTGGTTCGCATGTCAAAGCAGGAGTACCGTGAGCTGCGCAAGACTGCCTTCTATGCATTACCTCGCAACAGCGAGGACCCATGCTCTTGGAGGAAGGAGCAAGCTGTCTTCATGAAAGACATTTATAGCATGCTCAAGAGATCTCCTGTGTGCCCTGATGGCTCGGTGTTGATGTGGAGCTCGTTGGGGAACCCCAAGTGGAAGGTATGATGAGCACAGCAGTAAGTTTCTCTCAGTTATGAAACCAAGGTTTAATCGAACCAGTAGGAGCAAGGAAACACCCCAAAGGTGTTGCTACCCGAGCTTTGGCCGGGCGCACTACCGGTGCTAGTAGCAACGTGGAGACTGTTGGGTCCGCAGCATAGAAAACAAAAAATTTCCTACGGTGTGAACTACACGCCAAGATCTATCTACTAGGTACAAAGCAACGGGTGGACATACATCCAACGAGAACTTACCCTGGAAGACAACGAGTTTTTTTAACGAGTAGGAACTCGTGGTTGATGTAGTCGTACACTTGCCGATCTCAAGATCGTGAGGAAGTCCGAGCGCCGCAACTCAGCAGCGCATCCGTACTCGCACACATGTTCAAGCCACCGGACAACCTTCACCTCCTCGCTCTAGCGATCCAGCGGAAGTAGCAACTCCTTCCAGACGAAATGCCACCGGGAACATGTATCTCGCTAATCCGAGACCATGGGGGAATAATTCTAGACGGGGAGAGAGATCCTTCACAAGGAGGTGTGAGGATGAAGGAAGTAATGGGTGGCCTTTTATAGGAGGAAGGGGGGTGCCCCCTCTCTCCATGGCCGGCGCATGGGGGGTGACCCCTCACCTCCCCCGTTCATGTGGTGGTAACCCCTCCACATTAAAATGCCTCCTCACATTCCCTTTTAAAGTCTCCACTTTAAATGCATTAAATTTCTCCAAATTTAATGCTCTCTCATTTAATAAAACTCTTTTATTAAATTTATTCAGAATTTTGTTAATTACTTTAATTAACAAACATTCACATATAGCCCCTTGCAATATTTCAATATCACATGCAGAACCACTTTCTGCAATTTCACCCGAAACAATTTCCAATTTTTATTGAAACAATTCCTGTGCTTTGCAATTCTTTCGTCTGAAACATATGTGCTCCAAAATGGTGTCCGGTAACTCTTAAGTGTGCCACCCTACGGTTCGCGAATAATGCAGACTTGATCGAGACCCTTCTCAGATCAATAATCAGCAGCGGGACCTGGAGATCCGTACTGACTCCTACACATTCAACGATGACTTCTGTGATCGTGAGAACCTTTAACGCTTGTAACTAAATCCCTTTGTCTCTCGATATATTACATGTTCGAGGTTCGATCATTGGTATCTCCATACCTAGTTTGATCTCGTTACCGACATGCACTCTTTTCTCGTTTCCGTGATATAACATTCTAGTGATCACATCACTTGCTTGCAAGCTATCTTAATGTGATATCACCGAGAGAGCCCAGGGTATATCTATCCGTCATAGGGATTGACAAATTCCACTCTTGATCCATGAGCCTCAACATAACACCTTCGTAGTACTGAACCCATCTTTATAGTCACCCTGTTACGGTGTGACGTTTGATGTTATCAAGATACTCTTCCGGTGTTAGCAATTAACATGATCTCATGGTCTAAGGATAAAGGTTACTACGTATGATGTTATAGCAATATAAACATAATGACTTGATCGTAATGCTATACTTTGGATGAATGTTCATCACATCATTCCACCAATGGTGTGACCTTGTTATTAACAACATCCAATGTCCATGATCAGGCAACCTTGATCATCTTGTTAATGGAACCCTTTTTGTTTATTAAACACACATGTATTGATATTTTCTGATCAATACAATTCTAGCATATAAAATAAACATCTATCATATATAAGGAATTAAGAAACAGTAAAACTCACCCAGTTAGGAGCCTCCACAGCGATTTTGACCTCTGAGCCGTCGGATCTGCTAATCTAACGGTCACCGTGAGCTCGTTAGTCCCGAAACATCGGTAGTGACGTTTGCTTCACTCGATCGATCGCCTGGACGAATGCTGGGTTTGTTGCTGGGCTGCTACTCCACAAAACGAGCTGGGCCGCACCTGGTTTGTCGGGCCGCAAAACGCTCATATGGGCCTAGCAGCATCAGGTAATTGATGGCATCGAAGGTGCACAGCTGCAGTTTCGTTCCCTTACTTTCAGTTTGCAGTGGACGCCGTTTGTACACTACCCCTATCTCCCCTACTTCATGAGGCTTTTCTCTTCTCCATCCATTGCATCGTTCCTCTTATTGCTTCCTGCGGCAGTAACTATGCTTGAACTTGATGTAGGTTCCCTTTTCTTGGTTGGAGAAATTTATTTCTCCCGCATCCTGTTTTCTCAGATTGAATAGGTTCTAATTCATGTTAATATATTTGGTGATTTGTCCAGGAAATATGGCGACCACGGCGACCGGCGACGTAGAGAAGGCAAGGCGACGAGTCTATGCAGATGAGAGGAGGCGACATCAATGGACCTGCTAGGATGCAGAGGAGGATGCAAAGAAGGTTGCGGCTGCGACGACATCTCAATGCTGCAGCATAAGGAGGAGGCGGGCTACGAACGCTAGATAGTCCACCACAATCAGGTAGTACCCTCAGTAATTCGCCCCCCTCTCTCTCCCTATTTCATATTGTTGGGAACCTAGATTAGGTAGAATGGCCAGGCGAGGATCCTTCCACCTAACGCACCAACTCAGGAGGATGATGAAGTGCTCTGACGTTCCCAGATTTTACTTTGCTTATGGTTACACATTTGTTCTTTACGAAACAGTGAAAGTCAACTCTTTGGTTGATGGATTATAACGGACCGAGAAAATTTAGTAATCATGGAGCGTTATATCAGCTTTCAAATGGATTGTTGTCTATAATAACACATATCAGACATGGATAGGCTCTGTACGTGATGTATTTCTGTATCTTCTACTTTGGTCGGCATGCTTAATAGCTCTCTTATCATACTTCCCTATAGATGCATTGGAATAATTGCAATGCATATAGGGATAATCTCTCTTTTTTTAATTGCAACGGACAGGTAACAGGTAGCGTTGTCATGTTTTTCTTCTCTCTCTCTTATTAAGAAAATACGACAAGTGCAATAGAGTTTAGAGTTTAAAAGTAGGCATATTTAACAAACATGTCTTTGTTCAAGCCAACTTTCTTATGCGTGATTGTTATCTTTTGTTCGCAAATTGAACATGTACGCTTTGCTATGTTCTTCAGTGTCCCTTTACTTAGGAAATAAATAAAGTGACAAAACGCTTGAAACATAGGCATATTTTACAAGCATGTAATATCTTTCTATTTCGTCTAACTATCTTTTGCATGGTTCATCCGAGCGGTGACTTGCCTTTTGGAGAGCACTGTCACTGGTTCATCATTTTGTTGTTGCTTGGATAGGACGGTAAATGGTTTAGATTTATAGAGTATGACTGAATTAGTAATTCAGCCTTATTCTTATGTTAATTTTAGTCCAATAGGATAATAGTTTCATGTTTATTCACTAATTTCCCTGGAGTTTCATTAGGTTGCATTAGCTTTGTTTGCACTTGTTGAGTAAGTATTGATAGCCCTTTTCAGGTTTAATATTTGTTTTTAGGGAGGTTTAATATTTCATTCTCCATTTGAAGCATGCTATTTAAACATTATGCTTTTACTTATTGCAACCTAATGATTTTATTTCAGGAACACAAAATCTGACTAGAATGATACTAGCATTCCATCTCTCGCCCAGTCTTTTAAGTTGCAGCTACAAATTTTAGTTGACTGGTTTGCAATCTGCAAAGGCTGCACTTGCTTACGTAAGAAGTTTTAGATTATAAAACTTATTTTTTTTAATCTTTTAGGCTAACCCAGCGCATTTATCTGCGGCAACCTCACTGTAAATTTTAACCGCTATTTCACGATAAGTGGATACTAAACCTGGAATATGTCAGATCAGTAATCATTTGTTGATCTTATTCACAAAGAGGTAAGCTCAAATTTTATTGCTTGGTAGGTAGGGGAATAATCTTTCGTTGATCTTATTCAGACGGTTCTATTGTTATGTTGAATAAAGTCAATTACAGTAAGAAAGAACTAATGTCAATTATTGTTGTTGTTCATATGGAGGATGGTGGACATCAGTTCTATGCATAATAACAATATTTCTCTGTTCCTAATTCTCTTATATAATTGTTCCTATTCTTAGACAATGATTTTGCTCTACTGCGAAAGACATCTTTAGTTTTTGTGTTGTATTTCATGCTGGCATTCGGATTTAACCATTCAAATAGAGTGCATTAATGCTCACCAATGCAACACTTGAATTCTTCACAACGTGACCTTCATATTAGAGTTGATTTCCGTGCGAGACTATAAGATGCAAGACTTTGCAGGATATAATTTGTAACCTTTTTCTTTGTCCATTTTGTGTAGTATGTCATATGAACATGGTATAGATAAAAAGATAGAAAACGGAGCTGTTATGTAAGTGTATTAGTTTTGTACTCATATAAATCTACTATGTAACATGTATCATTGTATTGTGATTCAAATTCTTCAAGTTTGAACAAATATCTTCATTTCCCTGTATTTTCAAACATTCTTTTTGAATATGGACAGGCGCGGCAACGCGCGCTTTCATGGTCTAGTATATAATAACAACTTTATTATTGCCTCTCAGGGCATATTTCCTTCAGTCTCCCACTTGCACTACAGACAATAATCTAGTTCACATAGTGATAAATCTAACACCCATAGAGTTCTGGTGTTGATCATGTTTTGCCCTAGGGAGAACTTTAGTCAACGGATCTGCTACATTTAGGTCCGTGTGTACTTTACAAATCTTTATATCTCCATTCTTGACATGCTCGCGGATGGAGTGAAACCGGCGCTTAATATGCTTGGAATTCTTGTGAGACCTCGGTTCCTTTGCGTTGGCTATGGCTCCATTATTATCACAATAGATCACCATTGGATCCAACGCACTGGGAACCACACCTAGTTCCGTAATGAACTCTTTCATCCAAACTGCCTCCTGCGCCGCTTCTGAAGCAGCAACATATTCCGCCTCCGTCGTTGATCCAGTCACCACAGGTTGTTTGGAACTCCTCCAACTAACTGCTGCTCCGTTCAAGAGAAATACGTATCCGGATTGAGACTTAGAGTCATCCGGATCAGTGTCAAAGCTAGCATCGACATAACACTTAGCGACTAGCTCTTCTTCACCTCCGTATATAAGAAACATATCCTTAGTTCTTCTCAAGTACTTGAGGATGTTCTTTACCGCTATCCAGTGTTCCGAACCTGGATCAGATTGGTACCTACTAGTCAAACTAATAGCATGTGCCACATCCGGTCTTGTACATAGCATGGCATACATAATAAAGCCTATGGCCGACGCATAGGGGATCTTATCCATCATCTCTATTTCTTCCGCCATAGCCAGACTTTGAGTCTTACTCAATGTCTTGTCTTGCAACATAGGTAAGAACCCCTTCTTACTTTCGTCCATATTAAACTTCTTTAATATCTTATCAAGGAATTTGTATATTTTTTTCATTTCAAAATAGTTTTCTACGCTACCACATACCGTACATGTTCGTGCATACATAAGATACTTAAGATCGAGCATACAAATATATACATGATAGTTACACATGGAGATCACAATTATCGGGACTAGAGCCCGTCTATTCAATTACACGGTCGGGGATCATCGGCGCCTATTCACACTAAATTCTCCGGCGTCATCTATCATCTCGTTCATCAAGAATCCTGTCAGTTCTTCAGCAATTGCTACTACGTGTTGCTGTGGTAGGAGCTGATCCCGCATTTTCTCGAACTATATAAGAAAAGGAGATCAATATGAATATCAATCATAATAACAAAAAGTGACGGTAATAAAAATAATGTTATGAATATATTGCTTACATCGATTCTATAATCATTCAGCTCACTGGTAAACGTGCGAATGAACTCGCAAACGTAGAATCCACATAGATTCGTCTTCGGTGGCTGCCTTGCGCACTTTACGAGAATAGAATTCAATCAAAATAATAATCCAGCATCATAATTGTATTGAAACTAGAAGTAAAGAGATGCGCGTACTACTTACCGAGACTGGCTTAAACGTCAGCTTCTCACTAAAGTCACCCGTAACCGCACGCTTGAATTGGTTCCAAACCCTACCCGGTAAACAAAATGAATGAGTTATTTATTACGTGATATCTCAGGAAATCAACGAAAGAGACCGCTGTAGCATGAAAATTACCTCTGGAGCATGTCCTGCATGTCACTAAACTGTTCCAGGGGTCTCTTTAATGGGTCCATGACTTCAACTCTTCTCTTATCAAGTTGAATGTCCATGAGAATCAAGTGGAAACTATACACGTTTATATATACATCAGTAACTCATCAATTACACTTAACATCGAGTAAGCAAAAGAGAATGTGTACAATAGAGTAAGACACTCACGCGAAATTGTAAGGAAACAGTATGTGGTCACAGAAATTTTGCTCCGTTAGAAACCTTAGAAGGTTTTCCTGTGTGTCCTCGGGTTTATCCTTTAGCGTCTGACAATGTATTTTATCTGGGTCAATGAACCCAACACTGAAGATTGACCTTCTTTTACATTCCATGATCTTCATTCTTCATAATAATAGAGTACAAAAGGATATAATTAGGATAATTACATGCAATGAACTGAACAACTGAAAAAAATGAACAACTTATATATAGACAATGAATTCAACAACTTACAGACAATAGCAACTCATGAGACTTTTGTCGAGGGCGTCGAAAATGTATAACTGGAAGAGTTCTGGAAACTCAACATGGACCTCTTCTTCTCGGAAGTAGTAGTCATGTGGGACTTTCGCAACGATCATTATTCTCTCCTCCTTTACGGCTTTCAAGTACCATTTATGTAAACTACGCATTTGTGTTGGCAGTTGTTGGAACTGCTCAAAGCTGACCAGAGGCTTCCCTGGGACATATGTAGGGACTACCTGAGCCTTGGGTAACTTGTCGTCCTGGGAAACTAGCAATTCCTCAACAGTCACATTCATAGAGGCCGCAAGCTTCTTAGCTTCTTCCATATTCTGCTGGGGAATGTCATGGGATACCACCTTGAGGGGTGGGATCGATTTTTTGGCCTGTTCCCCGAGCTGGTTTAGGGTTTAGGGTTTTTGGTTTAGGGTTTAGGGTTTAGGGTTTAGGGTTTAGGGTTTAGGGTTTTTGGTTTAGGGTTTAGGGTTTAGGGTTTAGGGTTCCCTCCTCTGACTTAGGGTTTAGGGTTCCCTCCTCTGACTTAGGGTTTAGGGTTTAGACTCATATTTGCCGCCTCTCTCCACTCTATCCCATGGCTTCCACCATACCTCTAACCCCAGGGAGGCGGAGATGGAGTCTTTCACGGGCTAGCAGGAAAATATTTTCCGAGGCGGAACTTCCGAAGATGCCATAGGGCATGTGCACCAAGGGCATCTTCGAGAAGTTCCGCCATGGGAGATTTCCCAACCCTTTCCTCCATCCATGGGGATGAAACTCTCCATCCATGTTGGCTTGGTCGTTGCCATAGCACATCTAGACTCATATCTGCCGCCTCTCTCCACTCTATCCCATGGCTTCCACCATACCTCTAACCCCAGGGAGGCGGAGATGGAGTCTTTCACGGGCTAGCAGGAAAATATTTTCCGAGGTGGAACTTCTGAAAATGCCATAGGGCGTGTGCACCAAGGGCATCTTCGAGAAGTTCCGCCACGGGAGATTTCCCAACCCTTTCCTCCATCCATGGGGATGAAACTCTCCATCCATGTTGGCTTGTTGAGTTGCTTGCCATGGCGTATCGATGCTCCTTTTATAGGCACGACGCCGCTTCTACTTTGTCTTCTTCCTCCGACAGGGCGTCGTGCGCTACATGCTTTATCTCATCGAGCAGTGCGTCCACCCACGCGTCCTTATCCTACCGACAGCTTTAGTCCCGGTTTGAGCCCCCACCCGGTACTAAAGGTTACCCACGCGTCCTTACCCCACCGACAGTTTTGTTAGATGACACAAAAACCACCTTTAGTCCCGGTTGCACCCACCAGCCGGTACTAAAGGTTAGCCACCCCTCCCAGATAAGCCTCCGCCAGATAAGCCCCCCCATCTATTGTCCCGGTTTGAGCCCCCACATGGGATGAAAGTTTCCCGCGCCATTGCATTCCCGCGCTTTCCACCGGTTCCCACCTCTGTCTTCCCGCCATTTTTTCAGTATATATATGTACGCTTGGCCTCCATTTACATATCACATATAGACTCATCATTCTCTTCCCATGGCTTCCATCGTATCTCTAACCACCCGGGAGGCGGAGGCGCTTTGCGCCTCGAACTACCCCTGCCCACCGGGCTACCGCGTCCCCACCGGCTGGATGCTGAGCGCCGGAGGCGTGCCGATCCCTCCTGTCCCTCTAGGTGTGGAGAGCCGGATGGCCATCACGAACCACTACTACCTCGAGCTCACGCTAGAGCAGCGGAGGAATCCCAACTGGCATCCCGACTATTTCCCGACTTGGGAAGCCTTCTTCATCAATCGGCGTGAGAGGGCGCTCGCCAGGCACGAGGAGGACGGCCCACCTCCTTCGAACTTCAACGAGGCCGGCCGTCGGTTGTGGTGGCGTGGCCGGACTCTCCAGAGTGTCATGGCCTACAACACGACCGGCAATAACCCTCGTCTGCGGTACCCTCAAATCCAGCCCACGTGTACCCAACCTTCAAGGTTCGACTACGGCGACCCCGACGACGACAGCGACGACGGTGCCGGCGACTACGACGACTACAGTGGCGCGTATTACAGGGCTAGGAAGGAGCATGACTGAATCACTCCAACCATTAGGCATGTTTCTTAATTTTTAGTTGTGCTATGTATCTTAATTTTCAGTTGTGCTATGTATCCTTAGTGTTTGTGGGTTCCTTCTCTTGTGATGGTTCCTTCTCTTTGTGTGATCACCTACCACGGCTCAGAACCCGGTCATCAACGTCTAGTTTGATTGAGCAAGATGTATTACATGAAAGGGGACCTTTATGTCTCAAATAAAAGGTTTAATACATTACATAGATTTATGTCTCAAATAAAAGGTTTAATACATTATTACACATCACCAACATCTAGTGTTGTGGTTTTCTTCTGCACCGTAGCCATGGAGAATCTTCATCATTTAACAGGATGCTTGGGTCAGTTTTCACTTTGAAGGGCGGAATTTCATGAAACTTATTATAATCTTCTAACATGTCTGTCTTGTCATCCACTCCCACGATGTTTCTTTTCCCTGAAAGAACTATGTGGTGCTTTGGCTCATCGTATTCTGTACTCTTTTGCTTATCTTTCTTTTTTCTCGGTTTGGTAGGCATGTCCTTCACATAGAAAACCTGAGCCACATCGTTGGCTAGGACGAATGGTTCATCCATGTACGCAAGATTGCTGAGATCCACTGTTGTCATGCCGTACTTTTTGTCTACATGTACCCCGCCTCCTGTCAGCTTGTAACACCCTCAGAATCGGACCTATGCAAGTTTGAGCAAAATTCGCCAAACCCGCATAGAAACGATTCAAAGGTGCCCACCAGGCACTTTCGTGCGGGTGGAAAACGAAGTAATAACATTACACAACAGTCCTCGATGGGACCCACAGAACAGATATATATACAACACGACTCCATGAGTCAAGAATACAGATATAATATACAAAGATCCAAATCACCTTGAAAATGATAGAGCGTCCGACTACGGACAAGATGCAAATGGGACTAAGAGCCATGAAGAATAACCAATGGCGTCCATAACCCTGCCCAGGCCAAGCCGGAAGGGTAACCCTGCTAACGGCGTCGATCTCAAAACCTGCTTAAACAAAAGGGGTGCCGACAAAGGGCAAAGGAAAAAGAGGAGCGTCAGTACTGAGGCCAGTACACGGCGAGGCTAGAATTCGGCGGTCCTCGCCTACATAGGTATGGTGGACTGAAGCGGCAGCGGCAGCATGCACTAAACAACCTATAGAGACTCGATACAACTGGCGGCAAATCAGAGAGGGGTAAAAAGGACCTATGCGGATCCAACATGATACTACCATCAAACAAACCCATCCTGGCGTTTCCCCCTCGACACCGATCGAGGAAGTCAACCGAGAAACTCACACAGTTGGCAGTTTTATTTATTCAGTTATTGTTGCAGCAATTACTAGTCAGGTTTAGATAATCATTCTGATAAAGTAAGCAGTGGGCACTTTTAGTTAATCATTCCGTTATAGTGGCAACCCTTACTAGTCAGATACAATTATCATGAGATAACCCCAAAAACCCAGCAGTTGTTGGTACTTTTATTTAGCCATTTCGTTGTAGTGAAGCTGATTACTAATCAAATCGGATACAAGTCATTTTATAACAGTAAACTTTAGTTATAGTTGTCTATGATCAAGCACTGTGCTCCAAGTCGTCCATAACCGCGGACACGGCTTCTCGAAAAGATTTAACCCTGCAGGGGTGCACCAAAGTATCCACAAGCCCTTCGACCCTTTTTGCCAGATCAATTAACATACACCCATCGGTATGTCGGCGGGGCCTAAGTCATGACGTTTCTAGACCCAAAGCAAGTACATGGGGGCCACCCCACTAAGTCGAACCCGCAACGAAGTCGGCCGGTCTCCGAGACGGACTTAGGGTTTGGGTAGACGGCTGTGAACGACAGCAAATCCCAAAACTGGGACTGTCGACACCGCGAAAACGTGTCCCGATCCTAAACAGTACAGTGTGCTATCCATCGCACAATTTAAATAAAGCAGTAAAGCATGGCATAGGTACAGGACAGTAAATAAAACCTCAAACTAGTTGTGGCCCCCAGTACAATACTTTGAAATCAGGTACTAATCAATGGGGGGCCCATATCTCCCCACCTGTGGTTAGCGCGCTCGATCTCGGAACAGGTGTCAAGAACTCGGGGTCCTACGGGACACAAGTGGGCGGTCGGAAACCAGATATTATCTATCACCCACCGATGCCTCTGCTTACTTACTTCAATTTTAATTGTTAAACAGTAATTAAAGTGAACAATAAGTAAAGCCATGATCATCTCCAACATAGAACATGCGGCAATACTCCAACAACCGTGGTACTTGACGACACGCAACAGCGCTTGAGCAAGCGACTACGACGCGCAAGTCCAACTATCTACCAAACAACAGGTAATAGGATGTGTCCAAGGCAATATAAGGCTGCAAGGGATATCACGGGTACGAAAACTAGAGCATCGCAACACAGATAACAATAGATCAACAGGAGGGAATAAATACTATAAAAGTAAGATAGGTAGAAAGGGGGAGATGCTCGCCTGAAAACATTGCCGAAGGTTCAACCAAAGATCGGGGTGAAGCTCACATCCACTCAACGGCCTTATCCGCGAAGAAGCAAAACACTAGAATAAACACCGGATGCAATATTTAATACACGGCAGAATCGGCATGATGCATGTATGATGTATGGCATGGCAAGGTGCGATGCAATTAGGTCATATTAAGCGGAACCGGGGTCCCGGCAATTAATTAGATGGTTCAAGTTATTTAGAACCCCCGCAATTTAAATGTTGTATTAACATGGCAAGAGATAGTACCGGGTTCGCTACACCAATTTGAATGAGGCCGATATGAGACTAGATTTGCCCGCATATGGGCCCCATATTTAATTATTAGGTGAATCGGCGGAAGGCCCCCAAACCACATGACAAGATGCATGCAAGTATGGCAGTTAATATGCAACAAGTTGTTATATATGATAAAATAGGGTTTCGGGGAGGGGTTCACACATTGAGGGGTCTCGACGAACTTGGGGTTCCGAGGTTCGGGGTCGGTCTCTGGGTTCGGATCTGGGGTTCGACGGGATCGGTCTCGACGGAACATTCTCGGATATCAGAGGTAGGTCTTGTCGCGTCCGGGAAGCAGAACTTGGGTCGGTGTCGGGGCGCGTCGGATTCTCCCGGGCCGATGCCGTTCTTGTCGTCGTGCCGATCTTGTCGGGTCCCACGGGGTCGATCTCGCCGTTGCGAGGATCTTGTCGGGCTCGCGCCATTGTGGCGGTGTTAGCGCTCGGGAGCGTTCTCGTGGCAATCTTGGCGTCCTGGGGGCGATTCTGTCGCATCCGCGGTCGTGCCGGCGGTCTTGTCGTTCGGGTGAAGCACTTGTCGCATCCATGTGGAATCCTTGACGATCTGTGGCGATGATCTCAGGTTCGGGTCTCCGGGGTTCGGGGTCTCGGCGCCCGTGACGAAGATCATGGCGGTCATCGGGTTTGGTCGGGTCGGGTGGATCTTGGGTGTGGCGCTCGAATTGCATCGACACCTCTACGCATTGCTCCGCGGGTGGTCATCCGCAAAGGGGCCAACACCGGAACGCTGCACGGAGGATGTTCCACCTGGTCATCACCACAAACGCCCTTTGGCCAAACCGAAGCTGCCAAGATGACCAGCGGCGCGGACGAGGCGGGTCAGAGCAGGCCCGCTGGGTGGGGTCCGCGGGTCGCTCGGGGCTCGCTGCAGGGGAGCCGAGGGACGAAGCCGAGGAGACGGAGAGGAGGGTCGCCGGCGCGGGACTGCACGGCGACGCGCACGCGGGGCAGGCGGGCTCGAGGCAGGGGGTTGAGGCGGACGCGGGACGCGCTCGGGCCGGGCTCGCGTGCTGGAGGGGCCGCGGTCGCTGGCGAGCAGGGCGGGGTCCTGGCGAGCGGCGGCGCGCTGGAGGACGCTCGCCGGCGGCGGGGACGCGGGGCAGGCGACGCTGGGCGACGGAGGGGGCCGCTGGGGCGCGCCGGCGCGCCGGAGGTTGATGGCGACGGGCGGCGTCCTGGGGACGGGGGCAGGCAGCAGCGGGGCGACGGGGGCCGGAGGCGGAGGGGAGAAGCTCGCCCGGCGGCGGACGCGGGCCGGGCGCAGCGGCTCGGGGGGGGGGCACTGGGCGACGCCGGAGGGAGGAGCTCTGAGGGGGTCGCGGCGGGACGGTGGGGGAGGCCGGCGCGGGCGCGACCGGCGAGGCGCAGGCGGCGGGTTCCGGGGTCCGCGGGGAGCGCGCCGGCCGACGAGGTCGAGCTCGGAGGGAGGGCGCAGCGGTGGCGGCTCGAGCGCGGCCGGCAGCGGCGAGGCGAGGGTCGGCTCCGGCGGCTCTGCCTCGGAGGGCGAGGGCGGGCGGTGACCGGCGGCTGCGGGTCGGAGACGTCGACGGGGAGCCCTGGCGCGGCGGAGGCTCGAGGCGGGGGGGGTCGCTGGCGCGCCGCTGGGGCCGGAGGGGCTTGCGGGGTACGCCGCGGCGGGGGCGGAGCTGCAGGGGAGGGCGAGGTCGACGGGCGGTGGTGGAGAGAGAAGGAGGCGCGGGGAGAGATGGAGGAAGAGGACGGGGTGTGGGAGGCTCGCGTGGGGAGCGGGGCAGGTACGTGGGACCCAGGCAGGTGGCGGGCCACGGGGTGGGGCAGGCGTGGGGGTTTGGGCGCGTGGGTGGGTCGGTTGGGGCCCAGGCGCCAGGGGGGGGCTGGCTGGCTGGCTGGCGGCGCGCAGGGTGTGTGCGTGGGACAGAGGGATGGGGTGTGAGCTGGAGAGAGAGAGAGGAGAGGGAGGGGGTTGGCTGGGTAGGTGGCAGCACATGATTAGCTGGGGGGTTGGGCAGGGTGACGTGGCGGCCTAGGATTGGTCCGGGTGAGGTGGCCAGAGGGGTGGGTAGAGTTTTAGGTAACTGTAGGATTTGTTGGGGTGTTTGGGGTGGGCCGATTTAGTTTCTGGGGGTGGTCGTTCGGGTCGGTCGGCCCGTTCGACTGCCCCCACTAAAATAATTTAAATTTTATTTATTTTAAAACACGGCTTTCACAACCTGATAGCCGACAACAAAATAAGTCCGGAGAACCGGTGTTTGGCGTTTGAATAAAAGACGGGGCGTTTTAGAAAAACAAAACGGGCTTTGCGAACATAGTTTTATGCAAACAATGCATGATGATGACGATGCAATGCACAAATTCAACGCGATTTTCTAGTAGTGGTTGTGCGGGATGCCACACAGCTTGATCCATTTGCACCGAAACAAAGGGACCTTAAAAGTAGGTCCATAGTCAAGTTCCCATATCTCCTCTATGTACCCATAATATGTGTCAATCTGCCCATTGTCATCTGTTGCATCAAAGCGGACACCACTGTTTTGGTTGGTGCTCTTTTTATCTTGGGCGATCGTGTAAAATGTATTCCCATTTATCTCGTACCCTTGGAAAGTACATATAGTTGAAGATGGTAACCTGGCCAACGAGTACAACTCATCTCCAACAGTGGTGTTATTCATGAGATGTGTCTGCAACCAATTGCCAAAATTCTTCTCGTGTTCCCCTTTAATCAAGGTTTCAGGCTTCCCCGGGTTTTCGGAGCGTAGAATATTCTTGTGTTTCTCGATATACGGAGCCACCACGGTGGAATTGTGTAGAACTGTGTAGTGTGCTTGAGTGAAAGAATGCCCGTCCCTACATACCATTGATTTCCTTCCCAGTGTGCCTTTTCCAGTCATCCTACCCTCATACCGAGATTTAGGAACACCAATCGGCTTAAGGTCAGGAAGAAAGTCAACACAAAACTCAATGACCTCCTCTGTTCCATAGCCCTTGGAGATGCTTCCTTCTGGCCTAGCACGGTTATAAACATATTTCTTTAAGACTCCCATGAACCTCTCGAAGGGGAACATATTGTGTAGAAACACAGGACCGAGAATTCTAATCTCTTCGACTAGGTGAACTAGGAGGTGCGTCATAATATTGAAGAAGGATGGCGGGAACAACAACTCGAAGCTGACCAGACATTGGACCACATCAATCTATAACCCTGATAGACTTTCTCGATCGATTACCTTTTGAGAAATTGCATTGAGGAATGCACATACCTTCACAATGGCTAGTCGAACATTTTCTGGTAGAATTCCCCTCAATGCAACCGAAAGCAATTGCGTCATAAGCACATGGCAGTCATGAGACTTTAGGTTTTGAAATTTTTTCTCTTTAATATTTACTATTCCCTTTATATTCGACGAGAAGCCAGACGGGACCTTGATACTGAAAAGGACTTCAAAAAAGATTTCCTTCTCTTCTTTGGTAAGAGCGTAGTTGGCAAGCCCTTGAAACTGCCCTGGATGCTTGCCGTCTCGTCCTTTATGATGTTGCTGGTCCTCTCGTGCTGCCGGGGTATCTTTTGACTTCCCATACAAGCCCAGGAAGCCTAGAATATTCACGCAAATATTCTTCGTCAGGTGCATCACGTCGATTGCAAAGCGGACCTCATGCACTTTCCAATAGGGTAGCTCCCAAAATATAGATTTCTTCTTCCACATGGGTGCGTGTCCGGTAATGGGGTCTTTCGGAACAGGTTGTCCTCTAGGACCCTTTCCAAAGATTACATCCAAATCCTTGACCATACCAAATACATCGGCACCACTACGGGGGACAGGCTTCGTCCGGGTTTCTGCCTTGCCATTGAAATGCTTGCCTTTCTTCTTTAAGGGATGACTGGGCGGAAGAAAACGACGATTGTACGGGTACACATTATTTCTACATTTATCCAGATATATACTTTGAGTCTCATCTAAACAGTGTGTGCATGCATTGTATCCTTTGTTCGTCTGTCCTGAAATGTTACTAAGAGCAGGTCAATCATTGATGGTTACGAACAGCAACACTTGTAGGTCAAATTCCTGCTATTTGTGCTCATCCCATACACGTACACCTGGTTTGGCCCACAACTGTAGAAGTTCATCAACTAATGGCCTTAGGTACACATCAATGTTGTTGCCGGGTTGCTTTGGGCCTTGGATGAGCACTGGCATCATAATAAACTTCCGCTTCATCCACAACCAAGGAGGAAGGTTATAGATACATAGAGTCACGGGCCAGGTGCTGTGACTGCAGTTCTGCTCCCCAAAAGGATTCATGCCATCAGTACTTAGACCAAACCATAAGCTCCTTGCATCACCAGCAAAGTCTGGGAAGTCTCTCTCGATTTTTCTCCACTGCCGACCATCAGCAGGGTGCCTCAACAGCCCGTCTTTCTTACGGTCTTCCATGTGCCATCGCAACAACTTGGCATGCTCTTTATTTCTGAACAAACGTTTCAACCGTGGTATTATAGGAGCATACCACATCACCTTGGTAGGAACCCTCTTCCTGGGTTGCTCGCCCTCAACATCACCAGGGTCATCTTTTCTGATCTTATACCGCAATGTAGTGCATATAGGGCATTTATCCATATTCTCGTACTTCTCACCGCGGTAGAGGATGCAGTCATTAGGGCATGCATGTATCTTCTGCACATCTAATCCTAGAGGGAAGACAAGTTTCTTTGCTTCGTACGTACTAGAGGGCAATTGGTTATTTCTTGGAAGCAGCTTCTTCATTATTACCATCAACTTTTCAAATCCCGAGTCAGTCATACCGGTCTCTGCCTTCCACTTCAACAATTCCAGTGTGCTACCTAGCTTCTTCTGGCCATCTTCACAAGTTGGATACAGCAATGTGTTGTGGTCCTATAACATCTGCTCAAACTGCAAGCTCTCCTTTTCTGTGTCGCAGTCTCGCCTTGCATCACTAATGACCCGACCAAAATCATCAACGGGCTCATCTGGTTCCCGTTCTTCACCCCCTTCTTCTTCATTATCTTCAACGGCGGTATCATCGTATCCAGGGAACATAGATCGGTAGTTGTCATCATCGTTCTCTTCTTCATCGCTGTCTTCCATCATAACCCCTCTTTCTCCGTGCTTGGTCCAAACATTATAGCCGGACATGAAACCGGACCGAAGCAGGTGGCTCTGAATGACTCTTGAGGAAGTGTGAGCCTGCTCATTCCGACATTCAACACATGGACAACACATAAAACCATCACGCCGCTTGTTCGCCTCAGCCACAAGGCGAAAAGAACGCACGCCTTATCTGTAAGTGTCAGAGCGTCGGTCACCGTTCATCCATGGGTGGCTCATCTGCATCATACAACCATGCATATATATCAAACGTAATCACGATGCTTAAATTAGCACCGCGCAGTCAAAATGAGAAAATAGTTGCTAACCTTTTAGGACACTTCAAAACAAAGAGGAGAAACCTTAAGTGTCGCTCTGGCACCTCATATCATATTTTGTCTTGTGTGAACTCAAGTGGCATCGCTCTAACAGGCATTTCACCGAACACCTCTAGTACATATGAAGAAAAAAAAGTTAGCACAAAGTTATACCCACCTCTCACATAGGAAAAAAACAGGAGAGAGTGGAGGGCTGGGTGCATATATATAGGGCCAGGCCATTAGTCCCGGTTTGAGATACAAGCCGGGACTAAAGGTTCTGCCAGGAGCACGCGCGCCGGCCTAGACCCATTTGTCCCGGTTTGTATCTCAAACCGGGACTAATGGTTCCTTACGGACCGGGACAAAGTGCCTCGGCCTCCTCGGGCCGTCTGGTTCGGACCATTAGTCCCGGCCCCAGCCACGGCCGGGACTAGTGGCCCGAACCAAAGGCCCTTTTTCTACTAGTGATTCCAACTCCGGGATGCTTGCTTCGGTCCATAGATGGATCGCTGAAGTTTGCATACCTTATTAGCATCCTTAGGATCGACAAAACCCTTAGGTTGTATCATATACAACTCTTCTTCAATATTACCATTGAGGAACGCAGTTTTGACATCCATCTGCCATATTTCATAGTCGAAATATGCAGCAATTGCTAACATAATCCTAACCGACTTAAGCATCGCTACGGGAGAGAGTGTCTCATCGTTGTCAACTCCTTGAATTTGTCGAAACCCCTTTGCGACAAGTCGAGCCTTATAGATGGTCACATTACCATCAGCATCAGTTTTCCTTTTGAAAATCCATTTATTCTCAACGGCCTTTCGATTGTGAGGTAAGTCCACCAAGTTCCAAACTTGGTTCTCGTACATGGATTCCATCTCGGATTTCATGGCTTCCAGCCATTTGTTGGAATCCGGGCTCATCATCGCTTCTTCATATGTCGCAGGGTCATCCATTTCATCAACCATGAAATTCACAACAGGATTGCCGTACAGTTCAGGAGTTGCACGTGTCCTGCTTGACCTACGAGGTTTGGTAGTATCCTCTTTCGGAGTTTCATGATCATTATCATTAGCTCTCTCTCTTCATCAGGTGAAGTCAACTCCGAAACAACTTCCGGTGCTGCGCCACTCGCCATTCCATGAAGAGAAGGTTCAATAACCTCTTCGAGTTCTACCTTCTGACTACTCACACCTTTCTTGGCAACAAAAACCTTGCCCTCGGATCTGTGATAGAAGGTATACCCAATTGTTTCCTTAGGGTATCCTATGAAGATGCATTTTTCTTCTTTGGGTTCGAGTTTATCTGGTTGAAGTTTCTTCACATAAACATTGCATCCCCAAACTTTAAGAAATGACAGCTTAGGTTTGTTTCCAAACCATAATTCATACGGTGTCGTTTCAACGGATTTAGATGGTGCCAGATTTAAAGTGAATGCAGCTGTTTCCAGTGCATAACCCCAAAATGACAGTGGCAAGTCAGTCAGAGACATCATAGATCAAACCATATCCAATAAGGTACGATTACGATGTTCCGACACACCATTACGTTGTGGTGTTCCGGCAGGCGTGAGTTGTGAAACTATTCCACACTCTTTCATGTGTGTGCTAAACTCGTAACTTAGATACTCTCCTCCACGGTCAGACCATAGAAATTTGATCTTTCTATTACGATGATTTTCCACTTCATTCTGAAATTCCTTGAACTTTTCAAAAGTTTCAGACTTGTGTTTCATCAAATAGATATACCCATATCTACTCAAATCATCCGTGAAAGTAACAAAATAACGATATCCACCTCGCGCCGACACACTCATTGGTCCACACACATCAGTATGTATGATTCCCAATAGATCTGTCGCCCGTTCCATTGAACCGGAAAACGGCGTTCTAGTCATCTTGCCCATAAGGCATGGCTCACATGTATCAAATGATTCAAAATCAAGTGATTCCAAAAGTCCATCAGAATGGAGTTTCTTCATGCGTTTAACGCCAATATGACCTAGATGTAGACATATATGTAGACATATCATCATCAAGTTTAATCTTTTTAGCATTAACATTATGAATGTGTGTAATATTACTATCGAGATCTATCAGAAAGAAACCATTCAACATAGGTGCATGACCATAAAAGATATCATTCTTATAAATCGAACAACCATTGTTTTCAGATTTAAAGGAATGACCACTTTGCATCAAACACGATCCAGATACAATGTTCATGCTTAGTGCAGGCACTAAATAACAATTATTTAGGTTTATAACTAATCCTGATGGCAAATGGAGAGGTAGCGTCCCGACGGCGATCACATCAACTTTTGATCCATTGCCGACCCGCATCCTGACCTCATCCCTTGCTAGTTGTCGCTTGTTCCGTAGCCCCTGAACCGAGTTACATATATTAGTAACCGATCCCGTATCAAATACCCAGGTGCTACTGCGAGTACTAGTCAAGTACACATCAATAACATGTATATCACATATACCTTTGTTTGCCTTGCCGGACTTCTTGTCCGCCAAATACTTGGGGCAGTTGCGCTTCCAATGGCCAGTCCCCTTACAATAGTAGCACTCGGTGTCATACTTAGGACCAGCTCGGGGTTTCCTTTTAGGCGTGGCAACAGACTTGCCACCCTTCTTTCCCTTGTGCTTGCCTTTCTTATCTTTCTTGAAACCGGTGGTCCTATTGATCATCAACACTTGATGTTCTTTCCTAATATCCACTTCTGCAGTCTTAAGCATTGACAGAAGCTCGGGAAGAGACTTCTTCATGCCCTGCATATTATAGTTCATCACGAAGCTCTTGTAGCTAGGTGGCAGAGATTGGAGAACACGATGTATGCCTAAGTCAATGGGAATCGTTATTCCCAAGGACACAAGCTTATCGGCGTACCAGACATTTTGAGTACGTGCTCACTAACGGAGCTGTTTTCCTCCATCATGCAGCTAAGGAACTTTTCTGTAGCATTATAACTCTCTACGGTAGCATGGGTATCGAAAATCATTTTCAATTCTCCCATGGTATCAAAGGCATTGCCATTTTCAAAACGCTTTCGAAGTTCTGGCTCTAGCCCATACAGTATGCCGCAATGAACTAAGTTGTGGTCCTCCTGACGAGTCACATAGACATTCTTTTCCTCGTCAGGGGCATCAGGAGCTGGTGGGGGGCCTAGCAGTGCATCTAGCACATATTGATTTTCTGCAGCAGTGAGGAGAATCCTCAAATTCATTGCCCAGTTGGTGAAGTTGCTACCATTCACAGCAAGTTTCTCTTTCTCCATGAACACATTGAAATTAAAAGCAGGTGGTGCCATCTACAACAGAATTTGTAAAGTTTATTTAGAGTATGGAACTTACACGTTAAGTGAGTTGTAAGAGTATCTATCATACATCTACTTACAACAATACCATATCAATACACTAGCCCAGCAACGATCTAAACTAGACGCCTCTAATTTATCAATTGCAAGTTTTACGTGGCTTAGGGCTTTCGGAGATAGAACCGTTCTCACCTACGAACATGAACCACAACGAGGATGACTAAGTTATTAGCAACTCGTTGTAAATCAGATATTGACTATAGTAGGAGAGACAGACACCCGCCATCCACTTATGCAAAACAAGTTGCATGTAAGTCGTGGAACCGGTCTCATGTACGATGACACGTAAGGTTGGTCCGGGCCGCTTCATCCCACTATGCCACCAATATCGAAAATACATAGAAGATGCAATAACATGATCATCATCACCCACATATAAACATATGTGTACTACCCGTTCAAAGCACCTACGCATAGATCATGCTCTGATACCACTGTTGGGTCTGCAACATAGAAAACAAAAAAATTCCTACGATGTGAACTACACGCCAAGATCTATCTACTAGGTACAAAGAAACGGGTGGACATACATCCAACGAGAACTTACCCTCGAAGACAACGAGTTTTGTTAACGAGTAGGAACTCGTGGTTGATGTAGTCGTACACTTGCCGATCTCAAGATCGTGAGGAAGTTCGAGCGCCGCAACTCAGCAGCGCATCCGTACTCGCACACACGTTCAAGCCACCGGACAACCTCCACCTCCTCTCTCCAGCGATCCAGCAGAAGCAGCAACTCCTTCTAGACAAAATGCCACGGGGAACATGTATCTCGCTAATCCGAGACCATGGGGGAATAATTCTAGAGGGGGAGAGAGATCCTTCACAAGGAGGTGTGAGGATGAAGGAGGGAATGGGTGGCCTTTTATAGGAGGAAGGGGGGTGCCCCCTCTCTCCAATGCCGGCGCATGGGGGGTGACCCCTCACCTCCCCCATTCATGTGGTGGTAACCCCTCCACATTAAAATGCCTCTTCACATTCCCTTTTAAAGTCTCCACTTTAAATGCATTAAATTTCTCCAAATTTAATGCTCTCTCATTTAATAAAACTCTTTTATTAAATTTATTCAGAATTTGGTTAATTACTTTAATTAACAAACATTCACATATAGCCCCTTGCAATATTTCAATATCACATGCAGAACCACTTTCTGCAATTTCACCCGAAACAATTTCTGGTTTCTATTGGAACAATTCCTGTGCTTTGCAATTCTTTCGTATGAAACATATGTGATCCAAAATGGTGTCCGGTAACTCTTAAGTGTGCCACCCTACGGTTCACGAATAATGCAGACATGATCGAGACCCTTCTCCGATCAATAATCAGCAGCGGGACCTGGAGATCCGTACTGACTCCTACACATTCAATAATGACTTCTGTCATCGTGAGAACCTTTAACACTTGTAACTAAATCCCTTTGTCTCTCGATATATTACATGTCCGAGATTCGATCATCGGTATCTCCATACCTAGTTTGATCTCGTTACCGACATGCACTCTTTTCTCGTTTCCCTTGATATAACATTCTAGTGATCACATCACTTGCTTGCAAGATATCTTAATGTGATATCACCGAGAGGGCCCAGAGCATATCTATCCGTCATCGGGATTGACAAATTCCACTCTTGAACCATGAGCCTCAACATAACACCTTCGTAGTACTGAACCCATCTTTATAGTCACCCTGTTACGGTGTGATGTTTGATGTTATCAAGATACTCTTCCGGTGTTAGCAATTAACATGATCTCATGGTCTAAGGATAAAGGTTACTATGTATGATGTTATAGCAATATAAACATAATGACTTGATCGTAATGCTATACTTCGGATGAATGTTCATCACATCATTCTACCAATGGCGTGACCTTGTTATTAACAACATCCAATGTCCATGATCAGGAAACCTTGATCATCTTGTTAATCAACAAGCTAGTCTATAAGAGAGGCATAACTAGGAACCCTTTTTGTTTATTAAACACACATGTATTGATGTTTCCTGATCAATACAATTCTAGCATGTAAAATAAACATCTATCATATATCAGGAATATATAATAACAACTTTATTATTGCCTCTCAGGGCATATTTCCTTCAGAGACCTGCACAACACAACCACAGAACTCTGCCCCCAATTTGCGATGAGGTTGTCAATCTCACCGGTTTTGCTAAAAACAAAGGATTAAATGTATCGAATGGAAGGAAGTAATAGTTTGAAGAAAGTAAACACAAAGCAGTAAACAGTTTGTAGATTGAATGTAAAAGAAAAGACCGAGATCCATAGTTCACTAGAGGTGGCTCTCCTTAAGATAGATAACATGCTGGGTGAACAAATTATAGTGGGGCAATTGACAAACATCGAGAAAGCAATACATGCATATACTAATCATCTTGACTCCTTTGGAACTTGATTGGGCATTACAACATTATACATAGACCGCCATCCAACTGCATCTATGACTAATAATCCACCTTCAGGTTATCATCCGAACCCCCTCCAGTATTAAGTTGCAAGCAACAAATTATTGCTTTATGAATTGCGTGTAAAGTAAACAATATGATTGTTCTATGAACAAAGGATTGTTGTTTTATCCCTAGTAGCAACAACACATCTAGTACCTTAGAGATTTCTGTCACTTCCCCAGATTACTAGAGGCATGAACCCACTATCGAGCATAAATACTAACTCTTGGAGTTGCTAGCATCTACTTGGACAAGATAGCTACTAACAACGGAAAGCATGCAAGATCACAAATAACAAAGACATGATAGAATCAATAATCAATCTGAAATAGCATCTCAATATCCATCGGATCCCCGCAAACACAACATGCAGAATTACAAATAGATGATCTTGATCATGAACAGAGCTCACAAGATCTAGACATGAAAGCACAAAGGAGGAGAACCAGCCATCTAGCTACTACATGGACCCGTAGTCCAGAGATGAACTACTCACGCATCACACCAGAGGCTTGCATGATGATGAAGAAGGCCTCCAGGGTGAATTCCCCTCTCCAACAGGGTGCCAGGAAGAGCTTCAGATCCCTCCCGATCTAGGGATGGAGATGACGACGGCTACAGACTCTTTCGTGGATTTTTTTGATCGGGTACTTAGGGTTTTGGTCCCGAGGGCAATATATAGGCGGAAGGAGAGACCGAGGGGGTGCTGGGGTCGACCAGACCACCCCCTGGTGCGGGCCAGGCCTGGCCGCGTGGCCAGGTGGTGTGGCCGGCCCCCGGCCCTTCTCCGTCTTGTATTCTGGCATCAGATGTCTTCTGGAAAAGTAGGCACTTTGGCTTTTGTCCCGTCCAATTCTGAGAATATTCATTTTTTGACTTTCCTAGAAACCAAAAATAGCAGAAAACAGGCAGCTGGCACTGTGGCTCTTGTTAATAGGTTAGTCCAAGAAATCATATGAAAAGTACTCCAAAGTGTGGACAAAACACAAGAAAGTAGATAAAACCAAGCATGGAGCATCGAAAATTATAGATACATTTGCAATGTATCATGCCCCCAGAAGTACCTGAGTGTTGAACAGATGAGGAAGAGCTCCTACTTCTCGGATGCACTTTGGATTAGTGAGAAGTTAGGGTTGTTCAACTTGATGGAGCTCCGTGAAGACTACAACATTACCCCTGTGCAGCAGTTTTACGCCACAGTTGTGTTTGGGACTGACCAAGCCAGGACTATGTCTTGGATGACTGGAGCTCACCGCTTCTCTGCAACTTTCTATGACTTTGCTGAGGCCATATTTGAGACCTTCCAGGGCGTGTCCACTCATGTTGGGGTATGCATGCACTCAGCAGCTCTTGGGGTAAATAAGAACAAGCTTGCCCCTTTGTATGGCAGCGAGGGTGTTGTGGGCGGGTCCAAGGGACTCAAGCCTCTCTACAATTTGTTGTTGAGGATCTTCCGCCGGACCATTTCCCCTAGTGCTGGGAATGATGATGCCATCAGATGTGGTTTGGTCAACTTGTTGTATCATACCCACAGGATTTACATGGCTGGCCCCGAGGCAGATGCAGATCCTATTGATGTTATGGATTACATATTTGAGGAGATGTACCATGCCATTTTATACAAGAAGGCTCCCCCATATGCACCACTTGTCAAGAGACTCATCAACACACAGGAACATGGTTCTCCACTAGCCTTGCCTCCCAACCTTACCGAGCACACTCTTGTATCTCTGCAGCAAAAGGGGGACATGAGGGCTCCTCCTAGACGCTCCCATGCCCATGTGGAGGAGGAAATCTCAGAGACCGAGAGGGCCCCCTCTCCTACTAGGGCTCGGAGGAAGAATGCTTCCAATGCACCTCTTCCTCCCATGACACGTGACTATGTTCATGAGAAGGTCAAGAAGGCCTCATTCTAGGAGAGGACATTGTGTTGCATGAATGTGAACATCTGTAAGCAACAACATGCCTCCTACAAGAGCAACCATCGCATAGAGAAACTACTCAAGGAGATCAAGGCTCGGGGTGAAGCGAATGATGAGGAAGGTGAGAATGAGTACATTGATGAGCATGGCGCTCAGCCATCCACCGAGTGAGATTACACTCTTTCTTTTGGGGCATGGAATGCCCAACAGGACAGCTTGGTGGGTTGGAAGACCTTTCTGATGTCACGCCTGGATATGGGTACCAAGGTACCTCCTCTTCTCGCCCTCACGGCAAAGGACTTGCTGCTCCAGATGGTGATGAGGTCTATGATGATGATGATGAGGATCAGGACATGGATGAGGAGGACGAGGAGGATGATGACGAGGATTACTAATCCATTGGGGCGCTAGCTTAGGTCTTTTCCCTTTTCGGTGTTTCGATGCCAAAGAGGGAGAATACATTGTCATCAGGATTTGCATGGGCTTGGGTTATTTGATTTTTATTTGCTATCTCGACCTTCGTACTTATTTGCCTTATAATATTGCGAGACACTATTTTCTATTTGTGTGTGACTGCTCCTACATTATTGTAACTCGTGTGAGAACTATGTGTTTTATCCATGTTATACCTACCATGCTTGCTTTACATGTTTATCGTTGTGCACATAGTTAGGGGGAGCCTGTTCATACTCTGTCATAAGTCATTGCAAATCTTTTTCCATGCAAAATCACTTGTTGTCATTAAACACCAAAAAGGGGGAGATTGAAAGGACACTTACTATCATAATCACTTTTGGTGTTCGTTAACAACAAGTAGAGCCTTGTTACAGTTTGCTATTGTCTACAGGTTGATATATTACAAAGTGAAAAGGACCTTTGGCCTGCAGAACATTCCCTGCATATGTGCTTGACTCCTGGGAATTCTAGACCGGAGTCTCCAGTCTGCCTGGACCAGAGTATCTGGTGTGGTCCGGAGTTTCCCCAGGAGTCTCCGGAGGGGGTTCCTGTTTCCTGCCTGGGTTAGCCAGAGAGGTGGTCCGGAGCTTGGTCCGGACGAAGGTCCGGACTCT
Organism: Avena sativa; assembly: GCA_916181665.1. Classification (NCBI taxonomy): domain Eukaryota; kingdom Viridiplantae; phylum Streptophyta; class Magnoliopsida; order Poales; family Poaceae; genus Avena; species Avena sativa. The sequence goes on from OV702290.1 coordinate 429,888,614, forward strand.
CCGGTCCTTGCCTTAGACCGAAGTCTCCGGTCCATTTGGCTCACAGGAGGGCTGGGTCATTCTGTTTGACGGTCTGGAGGCTGGTCCGGAGATTGACCAGAGTCTCCGGTCTGACTTTTCTCCAACGGTCAGAAAATGGTTCAGTGGAGTGAAGGGCTATAAATATAGGACCTTATCCCCTTCCTCCAGCTGCTCGTCCACCTCAAGAACACCATGCCCATTTGAGCCACCAAATCAACAAGATCTCTTCATCCAACCATCCAAAGTCATTGATCTTTGGAGGATCAAAGGAGGAGGCCTTGATCTACAGCTTCACCAAGAGAGATCTTCATTTCCCCCTCATTCACTTGAGTGCCCCCATGCTCTAGTGTTTCTTTGGAAACTCTAGCTTTTGATTTGGTTCTTACAAGCTTGTTTTTGATTGTTTGATAGCTTGCTTATATTTGGGAGCCTCCAATTAAGTTGTGGATGTGTGCCCCGAACTCGTTGTAAAGGTGCCGGCTTCCACCTTGAAGGTTGCCATATAGTGGAAGAGGTGAATCGAACCCCTTGGGGTGAGGTTCATCGGAGAACAAGGGAGGCCTCTCGTGGCGTTGGTGGTTTGAAACCACCCCCTCTCCAAACGTAGACGTACTTCCCCTCAAAAGGAAGGAACTACGAGAAACAAATCCTTGTGTCTCCGAGTACTCCACTTTGGTTACTTCTATCCTTTACCGCACTTTACTTATCTAGTTCTTGCTTAGTACTTGTGATAGGTTGACATATAGGTAAATTCACCTTAGTTGCATAATCTAGAGAATTTACCTTTTGCGTCAAACCCTAAATTTAAATAGAGTAAAATTTGGAGTAGCACCTATTCACTCCCCCCTCTAGGTGCCCATACGATCCTTTCAGCGGTCACCAGGATTGAATCCGATCATACTCCCCTCTCTCTATCCTCGGGAGGAGGCATGCCACTGAGACTAAACCACTTCCACTTTGAGACCTTTTGTCTTTAGAACCCTGGGTTTGTGGAGGCGGTGCGGTCGAAGTAGCTGGAGGCCGCCACCTCCCCCCCCTACCGTGTGTACTACGCGGTTGACACATAACACCATTATGCCAAGCTCTCCCGACAATTCATGCGAGGCTGGGGGCTAACTTAGGGGTAGCCCTGCAAGGACAGAAGGAGGCGTTGCTTCAGGAGATTCAGGCTCTTGACTAGGAGGCCGACCATCGCCTTTTGACTGATGCCTGGTCCCATAGGTACTCCCTTGAGACCTCCATTATGGAGATCTATAAGGGAGAAGAGGCGTTCTGGCGATAGTGGAGCCATCAGAACTGGACCCTCCAAGGGGAATCAAACACAACCTACTTCCATGCCATTGCTAATGGCAGGAGGAGGAAGTGCTCGATCCCCTGCCTTTGGGAAGAGGACTCCCTTATGGAGGACTCAAAGGAGATCTCCTACCATATTTATGCCTTCTATAAGGCACTGAGGGGGCTACGGTTACCCCCGCCGAGAATGCGTTGCTCACACTTCCACTCCTTCTGGGGGAGGTAGCCGCCACTCTTAAGTCTATGAATACCAATTCGGCCCCTGAGCCAGATGGCCTGCCGGTTATCTTCTTCCAGACCTTCTGGGATCAGCTATAGTCGGTGATCATGAAGATGTTCCAGGAGTTCTACACAGGGACTCTTGTGATGTCTTGTCTGAACTTTGGCGTGATTATCCTGATCCCCAAAGTAGTGGGGCCACAGATATCCGCCAATTTAGACCGATTACGGTGATCAACGTCATTCAGCGTATCTTTGCTAAAGTTTGTGCATCGAGGCTCGCTCTAGTTATGGAGAGTCTCACCCATCCTCTCCAGTTTGCCTTTCTGAAAGAATGCTTGGTCCAAGATGGTGTCCTTGCCCTACATGAAATTATTCATGAAGTCAAGGTTCGACATCAGAAGGGAGTGTCCTGAAGTTGGACTTCCAGAAGGCCTATGACCATCTGGACTCGGCCTTCCTCCGGTTAGTCCTGGAGAGGAGGGACTTGATGTTAGGATGATATGCTAAGTCATGCATAACATTATGAGTGTTAATACCACGATCAATGTCAATGGGGAGATTGGCCCCTATTTTAGGCCATTCTGCGGAGTGAGACAGGGGACCCCATCTCGTCCGTCCTGTTTAACTCAGTGGTGGATGCCTTGGCAGAGATTTTGTATAGAGCCAAAATTGTTGGCCACATATCTGGTGTGGTTGGGCATCTTGGACGATACCATGAATACACGACAGGGCTTGGATATTGACATCATCAACCTCAAGCTTCTCCTCCTCTGCTTTGAATCCATCTCTACCTAAAGATCAACTTCGATAAGAGCGAGGTTATGATCCTGGGCTACTCAAATGAGGATAGACATCGCATATCTGACAACATCAACTGTAGATTGGCTGACTTCCCTATCACATACCTAGGGATGCCCTTTCGGGAGACACGGGTGTTGATCAAGGATCTTACTCCCCTGGTCACGAGGGTTCGGTCGAAAGCTGAGCCCTGACGATCTAGACTCACGACTAAGGGAAGTAAGATGATCTTGATCAACTCATGCTTTTCTAGCATCCCCATGTACCATATGGGGTTGTACCTGCTACCAGAAGGGACTCATGCAGACTTCGCTAAAGAGCTGTCCCGGTTCTTCTGGGTAGCTAGGGACGGTCGACAGAAAGACCACATGGTTAAATGGTAAGACATGTGTGCCCCCAAGATGCTTGGGAGTTGATGTCTCCCAAGTGTAGGAGCTCAATTGTATTACTTTTCAATAAAGAAAGGTTGTCGAACCCACGAGGAGCTAATGGTATTGGTTAGCAAGTTTGACAAAGAAAATAATAGTAAATGCAGTAGATTTGGTGTTTTTGGCTTTATAGTTTGCAAGAATATAAAGTGTTAAAAGTAAATAGCAATACATAAATGCTCTCAATGAGAAAAAGCTCAATCCTCAATGCAGCAAGAGGACAAGCTCAAGTGTGTGTGAACTTATATGTGACAAGCATTCCCCAGGGCGGCATGGATTTACTTAGCATAAAGATTTCTACACAATATGGTGGATATGTTGTTAAGTTTCATTCCCTTAGGGCGGAGCCTAAATTAGGTGCATCCATAAATATGACCAAAATACACCACTTATGATCGGTCCTAGAGCCATTCACATGAACATCTAAGAATCATTAAGACATAAATGTCCCACCATAGCAATAAGTTCATTGGTCCTCGACATATAATCCTCCAATGCAACTCAAAGTATTGGAAAACGGTTTCTGTCAATTTTGTCCCTTCCAACCCTTATCATTGCATCAAAGTATTCTCCTATGACCCATATAGGTGAAGTAATATGCAGTCGACGTTCACATAAAACCATCATAGAATAATATAAAAGATAAAAACTTGACCACATACTCATTGCATATTATATGGAAATCATAGCCAATTCATCCTATGCCCTCAGGAACATGGAGATCTACTCACAAGTGGCAAAAATGATATGGATAAGTGGCATATGGATTACAACACAATCTGAAAATATAATCTCTCCACCAAATAAAGACAAGATGCTAATCACAAATATGCAAACAGCCCTTAAAACAATATCTGGGGTTCAATCAATCACAAACTATGAGGAGAACAAGATAGATCTTGGAGATGGTGATGGTGATGATGATGATGCTGGTGGAGATGTTGATGGAGATGTCCTGTCCTACACCTAGGAGGAGTGGTGATGACGATGGCGTTGATTTCCCCCTGGCCAGAGGCTCCGGTGCAACAGGATTTGCCCTCTTCTGGAGTAGGAGAGGACTTTCTCCTCTGTTGTCGCCTCTATAAATTGTGGGAAAAATATGGCGTAGCTTTTCTGGCGAGACAGAGGCGTCTGTAAAAAGGAGGAGCTGAGATGACGCTCGAGGCCCAAAAGAGCCTGTAGGGCGCACCTAGGGGGTGGATGCTCCCTCTGGCCTCTTTTGGACTTCGGGGCTCCTCTCGCATGCTTCTTTGTCCTAAGTTGATTCTCCAGGTGAAAACTCACCGGGTATTTTTCCTCCAATTTTTAGACGTCCAGAAGGTCCTTGAAACAACAAAACATGAAAAAAGAGGTTTTCCGCCTCCCAAAAATTAAATACCAATGAAAGGGACTTTGTAGGAAAGTCCTATAAATCATCTAAATATGCATAAATAATGTGGGATCATGGTAAATATGATTATAATCAGTGTATATACGTCCTAAAAATGATGATGCAAAATGCACGTATCGGGAGCATAGGTATCCTTGACCCGTGTCGCTTTAATTTGGCCCTGATATTGAAATGGGTTTGATTTATCCTTAGGGATGATGGAGGTCTTTGGCTGCAGCTTGTCAAAGCCAAATTGATCCGGTGTCGACCCCTATTAGCATGCGAGCGTCAAGAGAGATCCCAATTTTGGCAAGCCATTCAGGAAATCAAGAAGTTCATTCGGAATGGGGCTGCCTTTAGTATTGGCGATGGGTGGGAGATGCGTCTATGGCTAGACCCGTGGTTGTTGGATTCACCTCTTTGCGAGGAGTTCCCCGCCCTGTTTGCCATTAGTTCCTCCCCCTCGATGATGGTGGCCGAGGCCTTCCAAGAGGGACACTGGAACATCTTGTTCCGCCGGACCTTTAGCCTGGTTGAGGTTGCGGATTACCAAAGACTGATGTCCTCTCTCCCAGATTCTCTCTCTGAGGAGAGGGACTCTGTCTCATGGCGTCTGACCGCGGCGGGGGAATTTTCGTTTGGCTTGGCGTATAGAGCCCTCTTCTAGGGCCCAGAGCTAGGTTCAACCACACCTCTCTGGAAGGCCCCCTTCCTCTTAGTATTCGTATCTTCGTCTAGCAACTTCTCCGTGATCGCCTGCCCTCGGGAGTTGAGGTGGTGAAGCGTAATGGCTCTAGCAATGGCATGTGTTCGCTATGTGGGACACTGGGGACGTGCGCCCACATTATGTTCACTTGCACTGCGGCTCAGTTCCTCTGGAGCTTTGTACGGAAAGCCCTTGGGCCTGCTTGGCAGGCCCAGGACCTCAGGGATTTCTTCCAAACTGAGGCAAACCGTGCTGGAAGGAGGCGCCGCCTCTTCTGGATAGTGTTTGCGGCCCTAGAATGGACCTTATGGAATGTGCAGAATAAGAGGGTGATTGAGCGGATCTTCCCCAACCGTACTTTTGACTCTATTTTCTCTTTTCTCGCCTACCTGCAGCAGTGGTACCCGCTGGCTAGGCAGCGGGATTGGGAGCACCTGGACGACATCCTCCGGGCTCTGAGGGCGACGGAGCACCCCTTCTCGGGCCCTGACCACACGTGATCAAGGTGTCCTTCGTGCCTCCGAGCTTGTTCAGTGTTTGTGTCGCTCTTTTTCTTTTTTTTGGCTATCTTGTGCTGAGACCCCAGCGGACTATCGTGTTTTTCACTTTCTTTGGCTCTGGCCGGTTATGTGTTGTGGTGTAACTCGTCGTATCTGGATGTTGCTTTATTTATAAAGCGGGACGCAAGCCTATTTTGAGTATTTGTGACATGACGGTGAAATAAATATATATTCCATATGATGGGAATAATGGAGATTGGCGCAAGCAGTACGTACATAGAGACAATAAAATCTTTCCCCTGAGGTAATTACTTGCTCACTCCATTTCAAATTATACTGCATATTAAAGCCTTAATTTGGCCAACAGTTGTCGATAGGTGACTTATGTGATACAAAATCACAGCGACAAATAAGTATTTCTCAATACGGTCGAATTTAGATATATCATCTTTGGTTGTATAATAAAATTCTAAAAGAGTTGGTTCCACAGCCGCTGGCCTCCACCAAGGGCGTTGGTGGCTTGGTTCATCATGTTGAGAAGGAATCAGCTGAGCTATGCGGGGGTCTCTCTGCTGCTGCCACTCTTGGAGATGAGTAATGGCCACCTCAGCCGCGAGATATCGTCTTTACTTCGAAAGGAAGGTCTTGAGCATAGTCTTACCTTCAAACGGTCGGCTTGAGGGAGATGTTTTCGGTGCCTCGAGCATAGTCACCAGGTCAGCATATGTCGTGAGCCCTTTAGATGCATCCGTTGTCATTGTATTGATCATCGGGAGTGGTTCTGTCGTGCACACTTTCCTGCCGCTCGTTCTCACTCTCCGGACACTCGTGTTTGTTCTCCGGATGCATGTACTCCTTGCCGGCGGAGCTGCTCTCCGTTCACTCAGCCCCGACGTCCATCGTCGGCCTGATGTAGGGCTGATGTCGTGTGCCACTCGTCGTTGCGTGCAGCGGTGCTGCCAAGACCCTCTCCTAGGTGTTGCGAGGAGTTCAATGTCAATGCTAGTTTGGACTCTCTCTTCCAGTCCCAGGTTTCCTTGATGCGCATGGAGCTCCTTCAGCTGGTTGAGATCCGCATTGAGGAGGTGTCTCACCCCCTTTGTGAAGAGGTGGCAACTCTCAAGTTGCTGTTGACGCATGTTGGTGATTCTTTGTAGCCGACGGAAGCTTGCACTTCTGGTGGCCTAGGGCTCACCCTCGCACAGGCTTTGTTTCCGCTTTATGCCACTGAGCAAAAGTCGTCTGTGGTTGAGGAAGAGCATCTCTACGGTAGTGTATCTCCTCGTGGTAGGCCCTGCCCGCTAACGCAGCCTAATTTGCCGGTTGCCTCTGAGAGCGAGGGCATGGATGGGATCATCGCTCCGGTGTTGCGGATCACACCTGAGCTCCACGAGTTGAGTGAGGAATCTGATGTGGTGCTTCCTTTGGAGCTGGGATCATTTGGGGACTTGGCGATGGCAGCAACGCCCTCGCCACCGTAGTCGTCCGCCTCTGTGGGCAGTGGAGGAGTATTGGAACACAACTCTGAGACTCTTTTAGCTAAAGAGCTTTGTGACTTGATTGCCAGTTTAGAGGCGGCTAGCCCTCGATATGTCAAGGGTATTGCTTGTGTCCTCGCGGGGAAGGCTTCAGAAGACTTAATTAGGAAGGTAGAGAAGTTTCTCAGAAAGGTGTCTCTTAGGAGCAAAACAAGGAAGAGGGGCATAGCACAGAAAGCTTCGAAAGCTGCTTGATTGATTAACACTTTTGGGTCGTTCGTACTATAGTCTTGTTTGCGGCGTGGTGCTCTGGTGTCGTTGGTTCGTGATTGTAGTAGGTTGTGAGTGCTTGTTTGTTTGAAGGTTGCGTGTTTAGGTGTTGTTTTCTTATGGTTTTGTTGTAACGGTTTTCGTCTGGTTTTCTGATAATTAACTGGGCAATTCTCTTCTTAATTAATAGGTTGGGACAAAACTTTTGCCCCCGTTTGGAAAAGAATTTCTATCTGATTAATTTTTGGTTAAAGACTCGTTGTAAATAGAGCTAAATATGGGAACTAATTAAAACTTAAGTATGTTGAAAAGTGCTTTCAGGTGAATATCATGAATTCAGAATTCTTATGCCCGGGCCTGCCACTGATAAAAGACTCCACTCAATCGTTCATGACTTCGAGTGCAGCACCTTGCTAGAAGACCAAGACACCCCTCGATCCAGCTACGTACATACTGTACTCAATAAGAAACTTTTCTACTACACGAAAAGAGGACGGACTTCTCACAGTTCCAAGCAAAGCTAACATGCATGCATATGGGGCAGATCTCAAACATATGAATGCATGCCTGGCACCAAATATCTGGGAGTGGCAATTCTGTACTGTAAGCCCTTCGAAGAATCGATCTGGTTCCTTGCATGTTGCACCGTCCTTTTTGAGAAAACGCAAAAAGCTCTTTGCGTTTCATTATATTGAAAAGGCAGAGTCAGATTACAAGCCTCCTAGGAGGTGAAACGCGCTCCCACACTCACACACACACGGGTGGGTCCAGTGTACATCCCATGTCGTCGGCACTATGTTTCTAAGGCCTTTAGCCCCTGCCAGGATCCAGGCCGCCGCTTCCTCCTTGATCTTGCCGACCAGCGCCAGGACGGATGGCCTCGCTTGCTCGAAGACGCAGTCGTTGCGTTGTTTCCAGGTCATCCATGGGACTAGCAACGTTGCACCGTCCTCGATCCAACCCTATGCATGATAGTTGACCAGAGATACAGCGTATACTTAGAGCAACTTCAATAGACACTGCATATCAGTGCTGCGCGGTAAAAACCGCTAATATAGCGTGCCAAATGCACGCAGCAGCGCTCCAGCGGGCGCTGTACAAAAATTTGCGCGGGTTATTGTGCTATCGATAAAGAAAAATTTGGTGCGCCGTCTCCAGCGTGTTGCATCGCTCCTTCTCGCGCGAACTTGCAACTGCTGCGCTGAAAATTCCCCGCGCCTGCGCCCTCGATCGCCACATCCCCTACGCGCGCGCCGGCGACATCGCTTCAGAGGCACTCCACCGACCTCGCCGTATGCGCGCCTCCCCTGTCTCCGGCGCAGGAACTCCGCCGTCGCCCGCGCCAAACCCTAGCGCGGTCGCTGCCGCAGGTAGCAAGACGGTCATCTAGGGCCTCTTCGTCCCGCCACGGCGAATCCCGAACAGCAGCGCCGCGCCGCAGCAGCCGCCGCTCGCGGCGAAGGGAAGAGGCGCGGTCGTGAAGCGCATGGCTGCGGGGGCGGGCACGGGAAAGAAGCCACCCAAGGCGGCGAAGATATCGCCTCATCGTGTCCAACAGGCGCCTCTGGCACCTTGGCCCCACACGCCAGGGAGCACCTCCGGTTACGCTCCTCCGCCTCCTCCATCGCAGCCTCCGTTGGCACCGGCGACCGCAATAGCTCATGGCACGCACAACATGCTTGACCAAATGGCCGGAAGATACACAAATGGTCGATTTTTTTTGTTTGTAGATAGATGATGAATCAATTTTAGTTGTTGTTTGGAGATAGATGAGCAACGGTTTTGACATATATTGTTCATTTTTCGAATCTAGTGTTGATGATGACACATTTATATCAACTAGGAATGTGGGCCCTTCTTTTTCACATGACTATGTGTCTCAACAAAATGCCACTCAACAAGATGATGAATATGAAGCTGATGAGATCAGTGAGGGTTTGATTGACGCACCAAAAGGGTGACGACCAACTACACCTTGGATGAAGACAAGTTGCTTTGTAGGACATGGTTGACAATAGGCATGGATCTGGCCGGTGGCGTGGACTAAACTAAGGACACATATTTGGCTAGAATAAAGGATACTTTGATGCGAGCAACACAAGTGTAAATGACTGCACCGACCAATCTCTTCATTCACGTTGGTCGGTCATCAACGTCGATTGTCAAAAGTGGACGGGTGTTTTGGCGACGGCTGACAAAATCAACCCAAGTGGCACAAATGATATGGATAGGGTAGGTTGTTCAATTGTGTGATACTATGTTCATTTACATTTTCATATGTTTGGTGTTCTCCATGACTCTGACTTCTTTTTATGTAGCTCAACATTGCTCAAAACTTGTTCAAAGTAAGGGGAAAAAGAACAAGAAGGGCAAGAAAATTCTTGGGAAGTCATTTGTGTTGCACCATTGCTATAAGGAGCTAGAGGATGAAGAAAAATGGAAGAACCATGATGTGTTGGAAGTGCCAACAAAAGCCTAAAATGCAACTATGGACGCAACAATCATACATGATGATGCCAATAAAAGCTCCACTCCCCACTTGGTGGTGCAAAGAAGAAGGCCCGTTGGAAAGAGGAATGCAAAATATATGAAGGGGAGGAAGGCCGGAGATGATGACATTGAAAAATCTATGGAGGCAATGGTTGATGCAAGAAAGGAAGCAAACGAGGATAGGAAGTTGTCAAGGAGCAAAGTGGCCGAGGCCGAGACAAGGAGGGCCATGGTGGACAAGAGGATGGCTATCACCGAGGAGAGGAAGGTGGCATGGGAGGATCACCAACTCCTAGTTGATTATGAGAAGAAACTCTTTTTCATGGACATGTCCACCCTCTATGAGAGGCAAAGAGAATACATCAACCTTTCTTGTGATGAAGTGTTGGCCAAAAAAATAATGATGACATACTTGATTGGAGCCATGGGAGCACCACCTGGTGGCTTTGGAGGCATGGGATAACCGACGGGTGGCTTTGGTGGCATGGGAGCATCGGCGGGTGGGATTGGATCCATGGGAGGGATGAGCAACTATGGAGGTTTGGGAGGCTACAGAGGGATGAGTGCTCTGCTGGCGGGAGTCTATGGTGGCATGGGAGGGATGGGTGGTATGAGCGCACCAGTGGATTCATGGTCTCCATGGTTGCTCCAATAGCTCCTACTGGGGAAGATGGCTATGGAAATTCAACGGTTAGTGCCAATTCCTTCCAAGATTCGAATGAAGAAGATAAAAATGAAGATGGCAATGAGTATGATGATGTTGATGCTTTGTCGTGGTGGTGGCATGGCAGATGCCATGTATAGGCTAAAGATGGGGCCAAAGTGCGCTAGAGGTATCCAGGTAGGGATGGTGTGGTGATTCCACACATAGATGCTTGTATTCTCTCGATCAATGGTGTTTACAGATGATCCTTGAGCTGTTCGTGGGAGGAGGAAGAAGAACCTCTCTACTGCCCACACCTCTCTCTCTCGGGTTTTCCCTTAGTAAAAATGGCCGAACCTCTCTACGGAGATCCTAGCCCTCCTTATATAGGGGATGCCAGGTTACAAGATAGCGCATATGTGGAAGGCATATTTGCCTCTCCCAAAATAGCAAAGCGATGCTCCTCATTTTCACTTCGTAAGCCGCTAACGGCAGTTACTGCGCTAGTTACTGTTCATGTTATCAGGGATTATTGCGCCAACATCACATCGTGGGCATCTCTTCGATAACCACAACACCACATCTTGTCATGCACTCTGCTACACGGTGTGGCCCTTCCTGTGGCTTGATGTTGATTGGTTGACTTGGTAAAATACATGGCCACACTGTGTGGACCTCTGCGCACGGCGATCCCACTACCCCTAGGGGCGTGGTTAAATAGGGGAGCGAGGGCGACCCCTTAGTCATTTCACCGCTCGCTCCCTCTCTCTGCCTCTTCTCCTTCTTCTTCCTCTGTGCAACAGCCTCACCGCCGCTGCTGCTTCTGCTTAAGCACAGTGCCGCCGCTGCCACGCTTCATTGTCGTCTGCTCCGTCGTAGCCACGTTGCTGCTCCGCCGCTCGTAGCCCGCCATGGGGCCACGCCAATCTAGACCTCTTCCCTCTGCTTCAGATTGGACCCGTGAAGGTGAAGATTTGGAGATGCCTCATGAAGTTTCCATCGTGGAGGAGAACGAAGAGGGTGGCGATGCCCACGAGTGCGACGCATGGGCCGGTTCCTTAGTCTGTCAAAATGACCTCAATTGGTTGACTCGGACCCGCTGCATCCCCGCTAGGGTAAGCTATCGCCTCCCTTGCGAGGAGATTACTCCCTCTCCCAATCCGGGTGAGTTTGTTGTCTTGATCACTCATTTCTAGCACGGGTTCGGCTTACCCGTTAGTGACCTTTTCCACGATTTTATCACCACTTTTTTCTCCAACCCCACCATCTTCCGGCTAATGCCACCACTTCTCTTTTTTTCTTTCACTTCTGGGGTTGAGGGGTACCTCGGCCTCTAGCCCACAGTTCATATCTGGTACAAATTCTTGGCTTTAGGGCCAATGTCGTCCTAGATCCAGATCTTTGCCCTGTCGACAAATCTCTGACTCAGTGCGGGGTGGCTTCCATCTCACCTTGGAAGAACTTTGTCTTTCCCCGAGTCACCGGTTTGCAGTCCTGTAAGGGATGGGCCAAGACATTATTCTATGTGAAGAACGATAACTCGGAGGACAAGATTCGAATGCCTCCTTTCTCTCTCGGCGTCCCTGACAGGACCTTATGGGTCGGATCCCAAAGAAGTCCGCCACCTTGGTGAACTTGGTGGAGAAACACATCAAGGAGCTGATTCTGTTGGGGTTGTGCGGAGAGGATATAATGATCACTTTCGTCCGTAGTCGAATCTCCCTACTACAGCATCGCACACACAAGCTTTGCCATATGAGCTGGCATCTCGACCCCAACCGAATCTCATCTTTCGTGCTTACCAACGCTCAGATCTACTACCGGATTAAGGCTTTTTTCAAGATAACCCAGGACATGACTGACGATTGGGAGTGGGGTATGAGCATTTCAGCCGAGATAGGCCAGCTCCCACGGTATATTTCTTATTCGACCCCTTTTCCGAGTTACGTTTGATGTCAGACTATACCATTTACTTGATCCTTTTTCAATATTCCTTTCAGACGTTTCTTCAGCAAACGATTGAGGATGGTGCGGAGCCGCACCTTAAGTGGGGGAAGGGCCGAGATACCTCAGACACGGAGGAGCCACATTCCGAGGACTTTTTGCCTACTCTGGACTCTAGCCCCAAACGATCCTCTGGTAAGACCTCTATCTTAAGGGATTGGCCAGATGATGATGAAGACCCTGATATTGAGATCTTGGAGGTATACAACCCTGTGCCTATCTCATATGCTTTTCTAGTTGATTCGACTCCAGCTAACCCGGCTGGTCAGGTCCACACCAATCCACCTCTTGCTGTGGGTGAGCCAGTGCTTGTTCCGGCAAAGAACAAGATGCTACCTTGGCTCCTTCTTCCGAGCCATCCAGGACTAGGAAAAGACAAAAGAAATCCGGCGATAAGGCTGCCAACAAACCTTCAACTAAGGCCACCATCCGGAGATACTCGAAGCCCAAGGAACCACCTACCACATCCAAGTAAGATTTTCTCTCTTTCCTTGTTCTTCAATTAACTTCTCTCCCTTTATGTGTATTTCTTGTTTCTCTCTTTCTATTCTAACTTGATATTCGTCTTCTGTCCAATTCGGCAGGTCCCCCAAGGATATCTCCTAGAGAGGCTCGAGCATAGCCTCACCTATCCGAGGTGATCCACCTTCTCCTCGCCGAGATGATGCTCGCCCCCTGAGCCCCATCCAGGAGAGCTCTATGGCCGCGTTGAATCTCAGCCCACCTCGGAAAGAGGAGACCTACATCGGCACAGAGGGTGGTGGCGCCTCCAAGGATGTGGCCATGCTGGATCAGCCCAGCTCCTCTTCGGCTCAACCACAACCAAATGGATGGTGGTGCCAACAACATCGGCACCGAGAAAACTTCTACTGAGTTGTCGGTGACTCTGGCACTGACCCAAACTCAATCTCAACTAGCTCCAACTCTAGATCCAAGCTCTCCTCAAGTTCCTCCTGCCTCGTTCGAGTCTCCCTAGACTCGGCGAGATGACCAAACTCGGCCCAGCCGGAAGGCCACAACTTCGACGCCAACATCTTCAGCCAAAGACAAATCTCGTCAGAAGCCTTAGACCAAGCCCAGAGATCAAACCACATCTTTGTCGCAGCAGTCCAAATCAAGCACCAAGACCAAGAAAGGTGTCGATTCATCCAAGGTCTAGAAGGCTTTCGGGGCTGCCAAGATCACGCCCAAAGGACTAACAGCCAGGTCTAGGCAGTACACCCTTGAATCCATGATGCAACAAGGCAGTGCTGCTTCTGGCTCTACCGCTGACAAACAGCTCGCTCTGCACACCAGCCTGGCCGCAACTCAATCTGCCCGAAAAGCTTCTCATGCCAAGGGCTTGGTCGTGGCCCGGACTATCAGTGGGGAGAGCTACGGCTCATTCTCCGAGTATGTAGACAACTGGAACAATGCCGAATATGTCGATGTCAATTCTGACAATCCGTCAAAGTTCGGTCCTACCGAGATTGGCGTGCAGATGAACACAGCCACCAAAGCCATTGGTCTTGCTAGCACGATGATGGAGGTAAATCTTTCCTCCATGCCCTTACATATGCGCAAGTAGTTGTAGATATATCCTCCAGTCCCCGAGCCTCTGGGGGAGTAACATGTTACTTGGCCGGATGCTCCCAAATACGAAGTAGTTTAGTTGCGCTAAATTCCTTAGTAATTTCAAACATCCACTTACCTAGAGCCGGATTAAGTTCCGCTTGGCCCGGATCTTGTATAGTTTCAAATATCCACTCACCTAGAGCCGGGTTAAGTTCCACTTGGCCCGGGTCTTTAGCAACTTCAAATATTCACTCACCTAGAGACGGGTTAAGTTCCACTTGGCCCGGGTCTTGAGTAGTTTCAAATATTCACTCACCTAGAGCCGGGTTAAATTCCACTTGGCCCAGGTCTTGAGTGGTTTCAAATATTCACTCACCTAGAGCCGGGTTAAGTTCCACTTGGCTCGGGTCTTGAGTAACTTCAAATATGCACTCACCTAGAGCCAGGTTAAGTTCCACTTGGCCCAGGTCTTGAGTAGTTTCAAATATTCACTCACCTAGAGTCGGGTTAAGTTCCACTTGGCCCGGGTCTTGAGTAACTTCGAATCTTCACTCACCTAGAGCCGGGTTAAGTTCCACTTGGCTCGGGTCTTGAGTAACTTCGAATCTTCACTCACCTAGAGCCGAGTTAAGTTCCACTTGACCCATGTCTTGAGTAACTTCGAATATTCACTCACCTAGAGCCGGGTTAAGTTTCACTTGGCCCAGGTCTTGAGTAACTTCAAATATTCACTCACCAAGATCCAGGTTAAGTTTCACTTGGCCCGGGTCTGGAGTAACTTCGAATCTTCACTCACCTAGAGCCAGGTTAAGTTCTACTTGGCCTGGATCTTGAGTAGCTGTGAATATTCACTCACCTAGAGCCGGGTTAAGTTCCACTTAGCCCGGGTCTTGAGTAACTTTGAATCTTCCTTATGATACATGAGTTAACACTTTCCTTTTCAGATCACCACAAATCCCGAACTATCGAGTTTCAGTGGCTCTTGGACTCTCACAAGGAGCTTTGCGTGAAGCATAAGGCCGTGTTGCCCGAGGTGAAGAAGAAAGGTAAAGTTCTATCTTTCATATTGCCCCATGATGACCCACAAGTATAGGGGGTGTATTGCAGTATTTTCGATAAGTAAGAGTGTCGAACCCAATAAGGAGCAGAAGGTGCTGGCTAGTGGTATGGATCAGGAATTCTCTGCAAATACTTAGCAAACGGATTTTTAGGGTTTTTTGATAAAGCAAGTAAACAAAGTACGAGTAAATAAAAGACAGTAGGAATAAATGCAGCAAGTGGCCCAATCCTTTATGCAGCAAAGGACAAGCCGATTGTATTACTTAAGATGACCAAACGTTCTCGAGGACACACAGGAAGACTGTCAAGTGCTTTCGCTTCAAATAGTTGATTAATATTATTTAGCTTGCTAAGTGTTGTGTGGGTGAACCTGTGCTAATGTACCGTCCCATCCAAGACTAATACATACTTGTGATTATACCCCTTGCAAACATCCGTAAGTACAAGAAAGTAATTAAGGTAGAAACCTAACCACAACTTTAAACTCTAGGACCCTTACGTACCTTATGCAATGGTTTCCTAATGGGGGGTCAGGTTTCTGTCACTTCGGCAACCCCTACAATTAGTAGCCAAATACACAATGCATTCCCCTACGCCCATATAGGTGAAGTGTCATGTAGTCGATGTTCACATGACACCACTAGAAGAAGTACACCACAACTTAAATAACAATGTATTGAATCTTTCTCAACACAACTCCACTACTAACAACAAGACTTCTCCCATGTCCTCAAGAACAAAACGAACTACTCACAAGACATCATATGGATCATGATCAGAGATGGAATAATGATGTATAACAATCTGAACATAAACAATAATTCAATGGTTCACTCAATAGCATCAACTACAAGGAGTAATCAACACCGGGAAAGTTTCCCCTATGAACTATGCAAGATTCAACGCAATTGTTACAGCAATATGGAGATGGTAATGAGGGTGCTGATGGTGATGATGGTGGTGGTGATGATGATGATGATCCCGATGAAGTCCAGCTTGATGGTGGTGTTGATGGCGACGATCTCCCCTCTCCAGGAAGGAATTCCTCTAGCAGAAATCTGTCTGCCGGAGAGATCTTTCTCTCTCGGTGTTTTCCGCCCCGCAGAGGCGGCGAAATCTTTCTGTGGTTGCTCCCTGAGTCTTACAATTTCGGGAGGTTGATATACGCCAGAGGGGAGAGGCTGGAGTGGGCCAGGGTGGCCACACCACCTCCTGGCACGGCCTAGGCCTGCCCACGCCATGGGGTGGTGTGGGCCCCCTGTGGCCCATCTCCACTCCATCTTCTGGTCTCCTTAGTCTTTTGGAAAAATAGGATTTTCCGTATATTTTCCCGGATTTTCTGATCTTCGTGAATTTTGCCTACAAACAACACCTTCTCCATCAGAATCTTGATTGCAGTGGTCCATGCTCCAAAAGTCATCAACCATGCAAAAACAGATGAAATAACATAAGTATCACCTCTCAATACGAAATATATCAATGAATAATAGTGAATTAAGACATAGAATAGTTATGCAAAATGGACGTATCAACTCCTCCCAAGCTTACACTTTGCTTGTCCCCAAGCGAAACTGAGCTCAATAAACATGACCTCAGGTTTATGGAGTGAAGAGTCGATAAAAGAATATGGACAAGAAGCATCACATTCATCAAATACATAGATCATACTAGAAGACAACTCACTAATATATAACTCAACTTGTAATAAGTAAAGGAAACACAATAAAGATACATAAAGTGAATCATAATTGGTAATGGCAAACTTAGCTCTTGGTCAAAGAATAGTTGATAATTTGCTGGAGTTCACAAATAGCTGGTTTTTCAATGATAGCTTTCAAAGTAGTAAACATCAGGATAAGAGCAATGTGCAAAGCAAGGAACATAAGAAACATGATTGCATAAATCATCATATGCATGAATGAAACACAACAACTCAAAATACTTGCTCATATTGAAGGGAATAGGTTTACTGACTCAACTACAAAGTGAAAGAAAGGCCCTTCAAAGAGGGAAGCAGGGATTGCAAGTCTCATAAAGAGCTCCCAAAAATTATGATACTTACTAGCTTTTAGCTCTCATTGCGCCAATCATAGGCATCTTTAGGTGATTAAGGTTAAAGTGATCAAAAATGAGGATATGCATTGACAAGTTGTAAGTTGAGAATCTCATGTCCCTTGAATACGAGGGCCGCTCCTCATGCTACTCAAGTTTAGTCACCGGTAAGTTCTTGTCATCGTAAGCATATGTGTATCATAAAGAACCGCCAACGGGGTACCCCTTGCCCGATGATACAGAAGAATCCCCATATCAAAATGACAAAGCAAGCAGACAACAAGTATCTCAACAATCTTCTTATTTACCATGGGAATATGGTGCTTTTTTCTCTATTTCCTCTTTTCATAATATCTTTTTTTTATTTTTTATTTTCTCTTTTTCTCTTTTTCTCAATCTCTATCTCTTTTTTTATAAGAAGAATGCTTCATAGATACTTGTTATGGTTACGCTGCAGGTTTCCACCATGTCAGCATGGATTAGACCAGCAGCCCAGGCGTTTCTCTAACACACATGCATAACTCCATGGACTTACAAGCTCCCCTTTTATTTCACACCGACGACATCCATAGACAAAAGAACATGATATCAACTTGGTACAAAGTACCAGTGCAATGTTGAAAGCGTTCCCCATGACAGCATGGTTCTGCTAATTCACAACTTACAAAGCGCAAGCATATATGCAACATAGGTGAGCACAATGGTTCAAGTTTATTAAATGCAAGAAAGTAAAGTGTGCCATCAAGTTCGTGAGAGCTTTAATCACTAATTTTCATATAACAAGCTTAATTTGGGAGGTGGATAAAACAAGAATTTACTTGGAATAGCAATAATGCTACTAGGTAGGTATGGTGGACACAAATGGCAAAGGTTTTGGTTTAAAGGAGGTGGATGCATGAGAAGAATACCCTCTCAGTACAGGTTTTTGGCTAGCAAGGCTGGGTAGCAAGTATAAGAGTTGAAGGAAACAAACATACAAGTGATAAAGACAAACATGCAATCTTCCTTAGAAGCACAAAAGATCTTAACTAGATAATACTAGACTTATGAGCAAATCAAGAAAGAAAGATGATGAAATAATTTTTCTTTAAAGGTACTTTTATCTTTTTCATTCAACTCTCAAAAATAGTGTTGCTACTGACCGAGCCAGATTTGCCAAAACCAACTAAATTAACTCAATGATCCCAAAGTGATACCAATACTAACAACAAGATCAATCATATAACCACGAATTGAAAACTAATATAAGCTATGCAAAAGAGTGAATGATAGAACTTCTCATTAATATTCCATAACGGCAACTCACACCAAGGGATACATATCTAACGAGAGAGGGGACACTTCCATAATGCAAACCATACTACAAAATAACTCCTCTATTCATGATATGACTCCACTAAAAAGGTAAAAATATAGAAGATAGTGATATGATACCGCGGCACTCCCCCAAGCTTGGAACAAACCAAGGGGATGCCAAACCTGATGACGAATTACTCCTTAGGTGGTGGTGGTATCCTCTCATATTCGTCCGTCTTCCAAGGTAAAGGCTTCCCATCAACAAAGGACATCGTGGTTTCCAATGTCTTGAAACTTGCAACAGCACTTATGAGTTTAAATCTAGCCTCGTACTCACAGTTTTGATTTTGAACGTCATAGAACTGTGCTTGCAGTTCATTGGTTGTTTGGCAGAGTGCGAGGACTTCATATTTCAGTTCAGCAGTCTCCTTTTGGTGCTCGGTGATGAGTTCGGAACAAATCTTATGGATGATATCCACTTTGCGCTCCGCCATCTTCTTGTACCTAAAGACTTCTTGTTCCAATGCTTCCATCCTGTCCTCCAGACTTCCTTCACCTTTAGGGCCTTGAACCTCTTTAATACGAACCTCCCCACCTTCGAGCAATAACTCCTTGGGATGAATCTTCAATTCCCTCATGTATGGGTTGATGATATCTTCCAAGGAATCTCCCTTAACTGATCCAGTGGACAACATTGAGGCTACAAATCTGAGATTTTACCTGGCAGAAACAGATCAAAACAAAAACACGACGAAAACACGATATACGGACCTCGGAAGATCCGGGGGTTTATATATTACGAAGTTTCGTATCAAAAGGAAGGTACTGGGAGAAAACGAGTCGGAGGCGGAGTCCTGGGTGGCCTCACCACCTGGTGGCGCGGCCAGGGGTGGGCCCGAGCCATGGTGTGGTGTGGGCCACCCTGGCTCCGGTTCCGTCCCTCTTTCGCTTCGTAACTTTCCTTATTGACTGAAAACTGCAAAAATATAGTTGGATAGTATTTTCGCGGAACTTTTCGTACCAGAACTGTTACCTATTTAAAAACAGACTCTGCAGGTCTCAGAATTTGGTATCTAATAGATTCTTCCGGAGTCATCACTTGAATATCATCGATATCTTCATCTTCATACACTTATTACTTGAGTCATAAAACCCTTCTCTTTCTTATTACACCATTATCTCCACTACCTGGAAATCTCTTTCACACAAAACTTCACACAGTTCTCATTAGCAACATTAGTATAAGTGAAGTGATAAAACCTTTTTGAGTCCAACTTCAACTGAAAACCATCATAACATAGGCTACTGTAACAACTCCTTCCGAAAACGCAAAAATAATTCAAAAAGGAAATCGAATAAAGAAGCAAAGGCAAGATTGGCTAAATCTGTCAAAAACAGACCAGCAGGTAAAGATCAATTTTTTCGAAAATTATTTGTTGCTCAAATCAAAAAGTGAAAAACTAACGAAAGTTAAATAACAACCTGGGTCAGAAGCACAAAAAATTACATCTGAATCCGACATACAGAGATCTCTCACGAATTTTTACGGTGAAGCACAAAAAATCTGTTTTGGGACAGCAACTTCCCCAAATCTCACTTCTCTCTCATTAGAGGTTGATCTTGACACAAAAACCAAATAAAATGGATAAGGAGCGGTTATTACCGAAGTAATAACTTCCAAGACTCAAAGAAACAAAAACAAACTGAAAGCAAAAACAAATTGGGTTGTCTCCCATAAAGCTCTTTCTTTATAGCCTTTAAGATGGGCATGATAATTTTGAAGAAGCTCTCATAGGGATATGAATTGAAATGAAATAGAGCATTAAGAAGCCAAAACACACACACATTTAAGTCTAACCCACTTCCTATGCAAGGGAATTTTGTAAACAAACAAGTTGTTGAAACCAAAGGCAACTTGCATAAGAAGGAAAAAGAAGTGCAACAAAAAAACTTTCAGCATAAAGCGAGGAAACTTGATATTATTGAGATGCATATGAACAATTTTCCCTCTCTCATAGTAGCTTTCAGTATCACGCATAAACTTAACAATATAACTATCACAAGGACCGTCATAGCAATGATCACTTATTCTAACAGAAAACATGGGAATGCTAGCTCTCATAACACTACTATGTGAAACAATATTAGAGGTATCCTTACAAAGGATAGGGTGTCCCTCTTTTCATATTTAGTGACAAAGTCTTTCACACTTGCTATTATAGGTTCATCAACCATTTGTTTATCAGGTTCAATAGCTTTACTCATACTTTCATTAAACATACTAGCTATCATAGAATGTTCCTTTACCTTAACTGGAAAAGGCATTTTCTCAATATGAGGTTCAGGTAAAACATGATTAGCAGTATAAACTTCAGTATTTCTTGCAGGAACACTCTTAGCAATATCTTTATAAGGTTCATGATACTTATTCCACTTCTTTTTAGTCACTTCAATATAGGAAGCAAAAGCCTTAAAATAAGAAGCAATAGCTTGAGAGTCTAGACCATAAACATTTTTAATATTTTGAAAGTCGTCAGTTCCCATAAAAGATTCAATGCATTCATAATCATAATTGATACCTGACTTTCTATCTTTGTCATTCTTGAAGGGTTTCGCAGCATAGTAAATCAAAATTTTCTACGGAAGCGAACAGAGGGAAAGCCAAGATCTAATCTAGGAGAGGCAAACAACGAGATAGATTGGATTAGATCTTCATACCCTTGAAGATTCGCACAACGGAACGTTCGTCGGAACGTGGGTGATGTAGTCGTACTCGCTTCTCCTCCTCGCGATCCGATCCGATCTAGCACCACAAGTGGCGGTGCCTCCGTGAGATGCACACGTGCAGCACCTCGACGTCTCCTCCTTCCTCGGACCAGCAAGTATGGTGGAGAGATGGATTGGATCTACAACACGACGGCGTGGTGTATATGGTGGAGAATTTCTGCAGCAGGGCTTCGCCTACAAACAGTCAGGAGGGAGAGAGGAAGGCAGCAGGGCTACTAGGGCTTGGAGGGAGGTGTGTGTAGAGGAGGGGGGCGCACCAGCCCTCTATTTATAGAGGGGGGCGGCCAGCCCTAGCCTCTCCTCCAAGCCTATCTCTAGTTTAAACAATTTAAACTCTCCCTTATCTAGAAATCCTATCTTATCTTATCTCTAGTTTAAACGATTTAAACTCTCTAGGATCGGCTGGGCCCTATGGGGCCTTGTGCCCCTGGCCCAATGCGGCCAGGACACTCCCTCATAGGCCCATGCCCCCTCCCGGAAGGTGGGACCACGTTGGCCCCCTTCCGGAAGGTTCTAGAAGCTTCCGGTACAATACCGATTAATCCGGAACAATTCCGAACTCCAAAAACTGCACTGCCTTATATGAATCTTATTCTCCGGACCATTCCGGAACCTCTCGTGATATCCCGGATCCCATCCGAGACTCCGAACAAAAACTCATAAACCAATTATCCAATCTATCCTAGCGTCGAGACACGTTAAGTGTGTGACCCTGCGGGTTCGAGAATATGCAGACATGATCTTCTATCAATAATCAACAGCGGGGTCTGGGCACCCATATTGACTCCCACACATTCATCGATGATCATATCGGATGAACCACGATGCCAGGATTCAATCAATCCCATATATATATTCCCTTCATCTCGCGATATTTTACTTGCCCGAGATTCGATCGTCAGTATCGTCATACCTAGTTCAATCTCGTTCACAGCAAGTACTTTACTCGTTCCGTAATCCGATATCACTTTGTGATTAACTCCTTAACCACATGCTTGCAAGCGGTGTTGATATCGATTACCGAGTGGGCCCGAAGTATATCTCTCCGACTTGGGAGGGACAAATTCCATCTCGATACATACAACCCAACAGATACTTTCCGATCACCTGAGAGACACCTTTATGATCACCCTCTCATAGGATGACGTTTGATGACCTCAAAGCTTTCTTCCGATACCAGGGAGTTGCATTATCTCATGGTCTAAGGAATACAATATTTGACATAAGAAAAGCTTCGCAAAGACGAACACGATGACACGATCTAATTGCTTCGCTTAGTTTGGGTCTGTCCACCATATCATTCTCCCAATGATATGATCTCATTATCAATTGACAACTCATGTCTATGGTTAGGAAACCTTAACCATCATTGATCAATGAGCTAGTCCATAGAGGCGTACTAGGGACACAGTGTTGTTCACAAACCACACAAGTATTAATGTTTCCGCTTAATACAATTCTAGCATGGAATATAAACTTTATCATGAACAAGAATTATAATAATAACATCTTTATTATTGCCTCTAGGGCATAATTCCAACAGTCTCCCACTTGCACTAGAGTCAATAATCTAGTTTACATTTGGCAACAATCTCACACCCATGGCACTGAGGTGCTGATCATGTTTTACACGTGGAAGAGGTTTAGTCAATGGATCTGCGACATTCAGATCTGTATGTACTTTGCTGATCTTCAGATCTCCATCTGCTATATAATCTCGGATTATATGAAACTTGCGGTTGATATGCTTGGTCTTTGGATGATATCTTGGTTCCTTAGCGAGTGCTATGGCGCCAGTGTTGTCACACAATATCTCCAGTGGGTCCAATGCACTTGGAACCATGCCAAGCTCAGTGATGAAGTTTCTGATCCAAACTCCTTCACTTGACGCTTCTGCAGCAGCCATGTATTCCGCTTCTACTGTAGATCCCGCGATCACGCTTTGCTTGCAGCTTCTCCAGCTCACAGCTCCTCCATTCAAAATATACACGTATCCTGTCTGAGATTTAGAATCATCCTTGTCGGTGTCGAAACTAGCATCGACGTAACCTTTTACGACGAGCTATTCATCACCCCCTTAGACTAAGAACATTTCTTTAGTCCTATTTAGGTACCTTAGGATGTTCTTCACGGCTGTCCAGTGTTCCACTCCTGGATCACTTTGATATCTGCTCGTCAAACTAAGAGCATTGGACACATCCGGTCTAGTACACAGCATGGCATACATGATGGAACCTATGGCCGAGGCATAAGGCACTTTGCTCATAGCTTCCCTATCATTTACCGTAGCTGGACACTGAGCCTTGCTCAATATCTTACCTGACAACATAGGCACTGAACCTTTCAATGCCTTATCCATTCTGAACCTTTTCAGAACTTTGTCTAGGTATGTACTCTGGCTTAAAGCTATCAGGCGTCTTTGTCTATCTCTATAGATTTTGATGCCCAATATATAAGCAGCTTCACCTAGGTCTTTCATTGAAAAACACTTGTTCAAATAACTCTTCACATCGTTAAGCATGTTGATGTCATTTCCAATAATCAATATGTCATCCACATATAGTACCAGAAACGTCACCGAGCTCCCACTCACTTTCTTGTAGATGCAAGCTTCGTAGCAATTTGGAACAAATCCAAAGCTCTTGATCACTTGATCAAAACGA
This sequence comes from Avena sativa, assembly GCA_916181665.1. NCBI lineage: Eukaryota > Viridiplantae > Streptophyta > Magnoliopsida > Poales > Poaceae > Avena > Avena sativa. The sequence goes on from OV702290.1 coordinate 429,912,247, forward strand.
AGGTTCCAACTCCGAGATGCTTGCTTCAGTCCATAAATGGAACGCTGAAGTTTGCATACTTTATCAGCATCCTTAGGATCGACAAAACCTTCGGGTTGCATCATATACAACTCTTCATCAATGTTGCCATTGAGGAATTCAGTCTTGACATCCATCTGCCATATTTCATAATCATGAAACGCAGCAATTGCTAATAAAATCCGAATGGACTTAAACATCGCTACGGGAGAGAAAGTCTCATCGTAGTCAACACCTTGAACTTGTCGAAAACCTTTCGCAACAAGCCGTGCTTTATAGACGGTAACATTACCATCCGCGTCCGTTTTCTTCTTGAAGATCCATTTGCACTCAACGGCCTTTCGGTCGCTAGGAGGGTCCACCAAAGTCCATACTTGGTTTTCGCTCATGGATCCCAATTCGGATTTCATGGCTTCTAGCCATTTCTCAGAGTCTGGGCTCATCATCGCTTCCTCATAGTTCGTAGGTTCACTGTCTTCTACTAACAAGACAGTCAAGACAGGATTGCCGTACCACTCAGGAGGGGCACGCGACCTTGTCGACCTGCGACGTTCAGTAGCAGCATCGTCCGAAGCTTCATGATCCTTGTCATTAGCTTCATCTATTGTTGGTGCAGGCGGCACTGGAACAATTTCAGGTGCTGCGCTACTCTCCAATTCAAGAGAAGGTTCAATAACCTCGTCTAGCTCTACTTTCCTCCCACTCACTTCTTTCGAGAGAAACTCCTTCTCAAGAAAGGAACCGTTCTTTGCGACAAACACTTTGCCTTCGGTTCTGTGATAGAAGGTATACCCAATAGTTTCCTTAGGGTATCCTATGAAGACGCATTTCTCCGCTTTGGGTTCGAGCTTGTCCGGCATCAACTTCTTGACGTAAGCTTCGCATCCCCAAACTTTAAGAAATGACAACTTAGGTTTAGCACCAAACCATAGTTCATACGGTGTCGTCTCAACGGATTTAGATGGAGCCCTATTTAAAGTGAATGCAGCGGTTTCTAATGCATAACCCCAAAATGATAACGGCAAATCAGTAAGAGACATCATCGATCGGACCATATCTAATAGGGTTCGATTCCGGCGTTCAGACACACCATTGCGCTGTGGTGTTCCGGGTGGCGTGAGTTGTGAAACGATTCCACTTGCTTTGAGATGCGTGAGAAAATCATAACTCAAATATTCGCCCCCACGATCGGATCGTAGAAACTTAATCTTTCTGTTACGATGGTTCTCCACTTCATTCTGAAATTCTTTGAACTTTTCAAATGTTTCAGATTTATGTTTCATTAAATAGATATACCCATATCTACTTAAGTCATCGGTAAAAGTGAGAAAATAGCGATATCCACCGCGCGTCGAAACACTCATCGGTCCGCATACATTGGTATGTATGATTTCCAACAAGTCCGTTGCTCGCTCCATCATACCAGAGAACGGGGTTTTGATCATCTTGCCCATGAGGCATGGTTCGCATGTGTCAAATGATTCAAAATCAAGAGACTCCAAAAGTCCATCAGAATGGAGTTTCTTCATGCGCTTTACACCAATATGACCTAGACGACAGTGCCACAAATAAGTAGTATTATCACTATCTACTTTACATCTCTTAGCCTCAATGTTATGGATGTGTGTTTCATCCCTTTCGAGATTTAGAAGAAATAAACCATTCACAAGAGGTGCATGACCATAAAAGATGTTACTCATATAAATAGAACAACCATTATTCTCTGATTTAAATGAATAACCGTCTTGCAATAAACACGATCCAGAAATAATGTTCATGCTCAAGGCAGGCACATAATAACATTTATTAAGGTTTAAAACTAATCCCGAAGGTAAAACTAAGGAGAGCGTGCCGACGGCCATCACATCAACTCTTGATCCATTGCCAACGCGCATCGTCACCTCATCCCTCGCAAGCCGCCGTCTATTCCGTAGCTCCTGTTTCGAGTTACAAATATTAGCAACTGAACCAGTATCAAATACCCAGGCACTACAACGAGGGCTAGTAAGGAAAACATCAATAACATGTATATCAAATATACCTTTGATGGTGCCAGCCTTCTTGTCCGCTAAGTACTTCGGACAGTTGCGCTTCCAGTGACCCTTGTCCTTGCAATATAAGCACTCAGTGTCCGGCTTGGGACCAGACTTGAGCTTCTTCTCAGCAGGGGCAACGCGCTTGCCGCCGCCTTTCTTGAAGGGCTTCTTTGCACCTTTACCTTTCTTAAAGGAGGGCTTGTTGACCATCAACACATGATTATCCTTCTTGATGTCCACCTCCGCAGCCTTCAGCTTTGCGAAGAGCTCGGTGATCGTATCAGTGGAACCAATCTGATTATGAGTCACTACAAAACTTTTGTAGCTGGGAGGGAGTGATTGCAGAACCCTGTCAATCTTGAGCTCCTCTGGAATCTTGCAGTCCAGTTGCTCAAGGCGTTGAGTGTAGCCCGACATCTTAATGGCGTGCTCACTAACGGAACTCCCTTCCTCCATCTTGCAGTTAAAGAACTCAGAGATCTCATATCTCTCAGAAAGGGCCTGAGTCTGAAACATGGTTTTCAGCTCCTCGAGAATCTCAAAGGGCCCGGGATAGTTTTCAAAACGATTTTGAAGTTCCGGTTCCATAGCAAACAACATGATGCTCTTAATCACACCGTAATCATCTTTGCGCGACTGATAGACAACTTTCTCATCAGCCGGCGCAGTTGCAGCAGGGGGGTTACCTAACGCTTTCTCAAGGACATAGTCCTTTTGTCCGCCAGACAGAATGATTCTTAGATTGCGGAACCAGTTGGTGAAGTTAGACCCATTGTTCTTAAGCTTTTCTTTCTCAGCAAAAATGTTGAAGTTGAAGTTGGACTTGGCCATTGGATCTACAGTATTTGCAAGTACAATTTAGACTATGTTCATGATAAATAGTTCAACTTAATCAAATTACTAGATGAACTCCCACTAAATTCAACATCCCTCAAGTTGTTTAGTGAACACGATCCAAATTCACCACACCTAATCCGATCATCACGAGAAGAGATGTGGTTTCAATGGTGGACAACGAAGTGTCGATCATATCATTCATATGACTCATGCTTAACCTTTCGGTTCTTGCGTTCCGAGGCCATGTCTGTACATGCTAGGCTCGTCAAGTTAGACCCAAGTATTTCCGCGTGTGCAAAACTGGCTTGCACCCGTTGTATGTGAGCGTAGAGTCTATAGCACCCGATCATCACGTGATGCTTGGACACGACGAACTTTCGCAACGGTGCATACTTTGGGGAGAACACAGTTTTTATCTTGATCTTTAAGTGAGGAATCATCTTATAATGCTACCGTCGCGATCTAAGCATAATAAGATACATAAAAGGATAAACATCACATGCATATAACTTTATGTGACATGGTATAGCCAATCTTCGCGCAATGATCTCCATCTTGTGCGTTCCGGCATGATCTCCATCACTCCACCATGATTGCCTCCACCACGAATAGCAACTACAACTATTGCTAACTACTTAGCGATAAAGTAAAGCTATTACATGGCGTATAAGAAGTTGACTCGCAGGTCATACACAATTATAAAGATAACCATATGGCTCCTGCCGGTTGTGTACTCATCGACATGCAAGTCGTGAAACATTACAAAACATGATCATCGCATACATTATACACATCACATCTTGGGCCATACCATATCACAGAAAAACACTCCCTGCAAAAAACAAGTTAGACGCCTCTACTTTGTTGTTGCATGTTTTACGTGGCTTATGGGAGTAGATGCTAAGAACGATTCTTACCTACGGAAAGCTACAACGGTGATATTATGGTTGCCAAACTCCGGTGTTAATCCCATGATAACTATAGTGAGAGAAACTGACATCCACCAGCCGCATGTGTGGAACAAGCCACACGTCAAGTGCGGAGCCGGTCTCGCGAACGACGTCGCGTAAGGTTGGCCTGGACCGCTTCAATCTCACTATGCCGCGTCATAAGAAGAACACAAACAAGAGGCTTGCAACAGAAAACATCAACGCCCGCAACAACCATGTTGCGTTCTACTCGTGAATCACATCTACGCATAGATCTAGCTCTGATACCACTGAAGGGTTTCGCAGCATAGTAAATCAAAATTTTCTACGGAAGCGAACAGAGGGAAAGCCAAGATCTAATCTAGGAGATGCAAACAACGAGAGAGATTGGATTAGATCTTCATACCCTTGAAGATTCGCACAGCGGAACGTTCGTCGGAACGTGGGTGATGTAGTCGTACTCGCTTCTCCTCCTCGCGATCCGATCCGATCTAGCACCACAAGTGGCGGTGCCTCCGTGAGATGCACACGTGCATCACCTCGACGTCTCCTCCTTCCTCGGACCAGCAAGTATGGTGGAGAGATGGATTGGATCTACAACACGACGGCGTGGTGTATATGGTGGAGAATTTCTGCAGCAGGGCTTCGCCTACAAACAGTCGGGAGGGAGAGAGGAAGGCAGCAGGGCTACTAGGGCTTGGAGGGAGGTGTGTGTAGAGGAGGGGGGCGCACCAGCCCTCTATTTATAGAGGGGGGCGGCCAGCCCTAGCCTCTCCTCCAAGCCTATCTCTAGTTTAAACAATTTAAACTCTCCCTTATCTAGAAATCCTATCTTATCTTATCTCTAGTTTAAACGATTTAAACTCTCTAGGATCGGCTGGGCCCTATAGGGCCTTGTGCCCTTGGCCCAATGCAGCCAGGACACTCCCTCATAGGCCCATGCCCCCTCCCGGAAGGTGGGACCACGTTGGCCCCCTTCCGGAAGGTTCTAGAAGCTTCCGGTACAATACCGATTAATCCGGAACAATTCCGAACTCCAAAAACTGCACTGCCTTATATGAATCTTATTCTCCGGAACCTCTCGTGATATCCCGGATCCCATCCGAGACTCCGAACAAAAACTCATAAACCAATTATCCAATCTATCCTAGCGTCGAGACACGTTAAGTGTGTGACCCTGCGGGTTCGAGAATATGCAGACATGATCTTCTATCAATAATCAACAGCGGGGTCTGGGCACCCATATTGACTCCCACACATTCATCGATGATCATATCGGATGAACCACGATGCCAGGATTCAATCAATCCCATATATATATATTCCCTTCATCTCGCGATATTTTACTTGCCCGAGATTCGATCGTCGGTATCGTCATACCTAGTTCAATCTCGTTCACAGCAAGTACTTTACTCGTTCCGTAATCCGATATCACTTTGTGATTAACTCCTTAACCACATGCTTGCAAGCGGTGTTGATATCGATTACCGAGTGGGCCCGAAGTATATCTCTCCGACTTGGGAGGGACAAATTCCATCTCGATACATACAACCCAACAGATACTTTCCGATCACCTGAGAGACACCTTTATGATCACCCTCTCATAGGATGACGTTTGATGACCTCAAAGCTTTCTTCCGATACCAGGGAGTTGCATTATCTCATGGTCTAAGGAATACAATATTTGACATAAGAAAAGCTTCGCAAAGACGAACACGATGACACGATCTAATTGCTTCGCTTAGTTTGGGTCTGTCCACCATATCATTCTCCCAATGATATGATCTCATTATCAATTGACAACTCATGTCTATGGTTAGGAAACCTTAACCATCATTGATCAATGAGCTAGTCCATAGAGGCGTACTAGGGACACGGTGTTGTTCACAAACCACACAAGTATTAATGTTTCCGCTTAATACAATTCTAGCATGGAATATAAACTTTATCATGAACAAGAATTATAATAATAACATCTTTATTATTGCCTCTAGGGCATAATTCCAAAAATTCTCCCAAGCTTCAGCATTGTCTTGAATACGGTCCAGAAGATCCCATTTAGCTTCTTCTTCCATACGAGTGAATGATCCACCACAAGAAGCATCCAATAAATCTTTATCATGTAGAGGGAGCCTTGCATAAAAGTTATCGATAATAATATTGTTGGGGGGCTCATGAATGGGACATTTGAGCATTAGTAACTTCAATATCCCCCAAGCTTGAGCTGTACTCTCTCCATCAAGAGGCTAAAAGTTGTATATTTGATTCCGATCTTTATGAATCTCACTAGGAGGATAAAACTTTGAATAAAAGATAGGCACTATTTCCTCCCATTCCAGAGCTTGACCATTCTTCAACAGCTTATACCATTCCTCAGCTCTTCCTTTCAGTGATAATGAGAATAACTTCTTCTTAACTTGATCTGTAGTAATACCTGCACACTTGAACAACCCGCATAATTCGTGTATAAAGAGCAGATGATCACCGGGATGGATAGTTCCATCCCCAACATAGTAGTTATCCATAACACGATCGTAGGTATTTTGAAAACATCATTCTTAGCAGGTGGTGGCTTATCTACTACCTTAGCAGTGGTAGTAGCATTACCAAATAAGAAACTCAGCGAATTATCCATAACGAAAATAAAGCAACTAACAGAAGTAAACAATACTCATAGTAGAAGTTTCCTTTACCAGTTCCACTCTCCAATAGCGCTTCACTCCCCGGCAACGGCGCCAGAAAATAGTCTTGATGACCCACAAGTATAAGGGATGTATTGAAGTATTTTCGATAAGTAAGAGTGTCGAACCCAACGAGGAGCAGAAGGTGCTGGCTAGTGGTATGGATCAAGAATTCTTTGCAAATACTTAGCAAACAGATTTTTAGGGGTTTTTGATAAAGCAAGTAAACAAAGTACGAGTAAATAAAAGACAGTAGGAATAAATGCAGCAAGTGGCCCAATCCTTTATGCAGCAAAGGACAAGCCGGTTGTATTACTTAAGGTGACCAAACGTTCTCAAGGACACATGGGAAGACTGTCAAGTGCTTTCGCTTCAAATAGTTGATTAATCTTCTTTAGCTTGCTAAGTGTTGTGTGGGTGAACCTGTGCTAATGTACCGCCCCATCCAAGACTAATACATACTTGTGATTATACCCCTTGCAAACATCCGTAAGTACAAGAAAGTAATTAAGGTAGAAACCTAACCACAGCTTTAAACTCTAAGACCCTTACGTCCCTTGTGCAATGGTTTCCTAACGGGGGTTCAGGTTTCTATCACTCCGGCAACCCCTACGATTAGTAGCCAAATACACAATGCATTCCCCTAGGCCCATATAGGTGAAGTGTCATGTAGTCGACATTCACATGACACCACTAGAAGAAGTACACCACAACTTAAATAACAATCTATTGAATCTTTCTCAACACAACTCCACTACTAACAACAAGACTTCTCCCATGTCCTCAAGAACAAAATGAACTACTCACAAGACATCATATGGATCATGATCAGAGATGGTATAATGATGTATAACAATCTGAACATAAACAATAATTCAATCGTTCACTCAATAGCATAAACTACAAGGAGTAATCAACACCGGGAAAATTTCCCCTATGAACTATGCAAGATTCAACGCAAATGTTACAGCAATATGGAGATGGTGATGAGGGTGCTGATGGTGATGATGTTGGTGATGATGATGATGATCCCGATGAAGTCCAGCTTGATGGTGGTGTTGATGGTGACGATCTCCCCTCTCCAGGAAGGAATTCCCCCGGCAGAAATCTGTCTACCGGAGAGATCTTTCTCTCTCGGTGTTTTCCACCCCGTAGAGGCGGCGGAAACTTTCTGTGGTTGCTCCCCGAGTCTTAGGGTTTCGGGAGGTTGATATACGCCAGAGGGGAGAGGCTGGAGTGGGCCAGGATGGCCACACCACCTCCTGGCGCGGCCTAGGCCTGCCCGCGCCATGGGGTGGTGTGGGTCCCCTGTGGCCCATCTCCACTCCATCTTCTGGCATCCTTAGTCTTCTGGAAAAATAGGATTTTCCGTATATTTTACCGGATTTTCTGATCTTCGCGAATTTTGCCTCCAAACAGCACCTTCTCCATCAGAATCCTGACTGGAGTGGTCCATGCTCCAAAAGTCATCAACCATGCAAAAATAGATGAAATAACATAAGTATCACCTCTCAATACGAAATATATCAATGAATTATAGTGAATTAAGACATAGAATAGTGATGCAAAATGGACGTATCACCCCATTTATACTTGTTCATCTTTGACTTTCTAAACTAACTCATGATTCGGGTGCAGCCGAAGTGGAGGCTGATAATAAGGTGTTGAGGAAGAAACTGGCCGAGATGAAAGGTAATTCTCCTTGCTCCTTATCCTTTGTCCTTTTCTCCTTTGACTCGGCAAGTAATTATACCTCGGCTCTGTCGGGTCAAAAATCTATTGCAGTGTCCTTTCAAGATAACATGCCTCTGTCTGATATGATGCTTCATTTTCTCGAACAAGCAGGACAACATCAGGCCGAGTTAAAGAAGAAAGACGATGAAATTTCTCAACTCCGACAAAAAGATGATGAGATCACTTGGCTCAACGCCAAGATTGAGAACTTGAAAAATCTCCAAAAAGCTGAGCTGGACAAAATTGATCAGACCTTTGTCGAGGAAATGGAGCGGCTGAAGACCACCCTCGAGAAGAGGCAAGATATGTTGATGGACACCAACATCAAATTTGGTTCGGTGAATACTGAGTATGAAAATCTCAAGAAGAGGAACGCTTCTTGGCTCACGGAGTTGACTCGGATCAACAGCTACATCTCTCGTGAGTTTCTCTCCTTGTGTCGGCATTTCTTTTTACGGGTCTTGTGCTCCTATTGACTTATATTATTTGTATTATTTTCGGGCAATTTTCTGGAGACCAGCTCCCTTGTTGCTACTACAGTTGACAAGTTCCGGCTGAAGAGAGGTACTCCGGTTTCTTATTCTATAGAGCCAATTCCTTACGACATAGAGGATACCTTGGTGAGCCTCGCAGCTCGGGTAGAACCTATGAAGACCTTTGGATCGGACCTCATGGATACTGTTGTTTGGGTATTTAGTGCCCTTTGGCCTACATAACCCACTCCTAAGGGTCCTGTCCCATTGATTGCGAAATTTATGGAGTGTGAGACTCAACTTGATCTATGGAGGGAATCCGTTGCGCGTGTTGGTGCTAACACAGCTTTAAGCTTTGTGTTATCCTAGTATGAAGGTCTTGATCTGGAGGTCCTCAGCCACATGCGCACTGGATCCAAATGGACCAATGATCCGTCCTGCATCGCCCAACGCCAAGCTCGCGCCTATCACCTCATTCAATATGCCCATTGTCATTAATGGAATGAGGGGCCGAGTTTCCTTGAAGTCGTCGACGACGCGTATGTCAAAGAAGGCTCCGACGGTGAAGAGCAGGAAGTTTTGGACTACGCCGAGGGAACCGAAGATGCTAAGGAAGCTGAAACCGGACGATGAGGCTAAAACCGAAGTCCCCCCCCATGGAGGCCGACTTTCCCCCTCCTGCTGCAAATACTTCGGATGCTGCTGCTCCTTGATCAAAAAACACTTTGAAATTTGTTAAATCCCTAGTATGCCGGGCACAGATGTATTATTCACAATGTGATATTTTCCTGTTGCTAAGTTTTTTATGTCAGATTAACTTGGGCGCAGTCCCCGAGTTTCATTTTCTTGTTCTCCCAATTTGATGACTCGGCTCGCGTCTACCTTGATTCGGTGTTTGACTTACGAGACCGAAGTTCAAAAAACTGACTTAACAATACTTGAAACTTTAGGATTATCTCAAGATAATGCAACATAACAGAAAGAAAATAGATACAGGGGTTAGTTTGGATAACAAATGTTGGCTCGATTACATTCCTTTCCTTAGTCGTTTTTCATGTGCTTAGCAATTCCAAACTTATTCTCTTGCTTGCCATGAAGCCAATTCTTGTTAGACAGCAGCAAGTCGAAGAGTTAGCTTTTGGTGCCTACACATTACTAATCCGGCTAAGGTGTAAGTACTTTAATCCAGCCGACGTATAAAAAACTAAATACATAAAAAGACAATTATTATTAAGGCAGTCCCCAAGTTTCTGATCGGGGTGCCGAAGTTTCATTGATAAGCTCACTGCCGACATACAGGTCGACATATGAGAGTTAGAGATACATACACTTTTCGCTAAGTGTAAAATGGGAGAAGTAGAGCTACATTCCATGGTCGCTTAGAGTCCTTGCCGGACCTATCCGCCTTGTTCTTCTCCTGTGGCTATGCATCAATGAGGTAATAGACATCATTGTGCAGTGCTTTGCTTACAATGAATGGCCCTTCCCATGGGGGGATAACTTATGCATGCCAGCAGTGCGCTGCATCAGCCGAAGTACTAGATCTCCTTCTCGAAAGACTCAGGTGTTCACTTTCCGGCTATGGTAGCGTTGGAGATTTTGCTGATATATGGCAGATCTGGACAAAGCCAGTTCTCTCGCTACTTCCAACAGATCAACATCATTTTGCCGGGCTTCTTGCACTTTGGCCTTTGTGTATTGGGTGACCCTAGGCGAGTCATGCTCTATGTCAGCTGGTAATACAGCTTTTGTCCCATATACCAGAAAGAATGGCGTATAGCTTGTTGATCTATTCAGAGTTGCTCTTAAGCTCCACAGTATCACTGGTAGTTCTTCTATCCAGCACCCCGCTGATCTTTGTAGCAGCTCAATGAGTCGGGGTTTTATCCCGGACAAAACTAGTCTGTTGGATCTTTCCACTTGTTCGTTCGATGCGGGGTGGGCTACTGATGCAACATCTAGCCGGATCTTCTTATCTCGACAGAACCTTGCAAATGCTCCTTCGGAGAAATTGGTGCCATTGTTTGTTATGATACCATGAGGTTAGCTGTATCTCAGAATAATATCTTTGAGGAATGTCACGGTCGTAGATCCATCACACTTTCTTATTGGCTTCACTTCAATCCACTTGGTAAACGTGTCCACCATGACTAAGATGTGAGTCATGTTCCCCTTTGCCGGCTTAAATGGTCCAACCATATCTAAGCACCACACAACAAATGGCCAAGTGATTGGTATAGTTTTGAGTTCCGACATTGGCATGTGTGTCTTGGTGGCATACCTCTGACAACCATTACATTTCCTTACTAGTTCCTCAGCCTGCTCCAAGGAACTTGGCCAGTAAAACACATGCCGAAAAGCTTTTGCCACTAAGGCTCTAGACGAGGCGTGATGCCCACATTCCCCTTGATGTATATCTCAAAGGATGTCAAGCCCTTCTTCCGGATCAAAACACCACTGCAAGACACTTGTGACACTTCTCTTGTATAGTTCGGCGTTGATAATGGTGTATGCCTTTGCTCTCCTCTAAACTTGCCTTAAAATTATCTCATCACTTGGCAAAGTTCCATCCTTCAAGAAATCAAATATTGGCTTTGCCCATGTTGGTACAGTACGAATTGGGAAAAGTACTTCGTCCACCTCCATTGTGTCAACCGACATAACCACTGCTGATCAAGCCGAACAGTCCCTGGGTTCTACGAGGCAGTCCTCGGGTTTGCCGAGGTAGTCCCCAGGTTTGTTGAGGTATTCCCCTAGTCAATGTCCATTGGGGTAGCTTCTGATCCGTGGTTTGCCGGGACATAGATTGATTCGGATTCTGGTGACAGGGAAATAGATGGTTTTCTCAAATGCTCAAAAACAACTCCTGGTGGGATGGCCTGCCGAGATGAGCCTATATTAGACAGTATGTCGGCTGCTTCGTTCTCAACCCGAGGTACATGATGGAATTCGCATCCCTTAAAGTACCCGCATATCTTCTGGACATGAAATCTATAAAGGGTCATGTTTGGATCCAAGGAATCCCAATGACCAGACACTTGTTGCACCACCAAATCCGAATCATGGAAGCATTGTATCCGACGTATCCCAACCTCTTTTGCCACCTTTAGTCCATGCACGAGCACTTCATACTTGGCCACATTGTTTGACACTCTAAAATGGATCTGAAGCACATAACGCAATTGATCTTTCTTGGGCAAGGTAAGCATTACCCCGACCCCTAATCCATCCTTCAGCTTTCATCCATCAAAGTGCATCCTCCAATAGTTAGAGTCCAGCAAAGGTGGTTCATACTGCATCTCGGCCTAATCCACGAAAAAATCAGCCACTTCTTGAGACTTGATGGCATCCCTTCTATCAAATTGTGGTGCATAAGGGGCTAGCTCAATTGCCCATTTTGTAATCCGGCCACTTGCATATTTGTTATTCATTATCTCGGATATGGGCGCTTCACATATCACTTTTATGGGGTGTTCCTCGAAATAATGCTTGAGCTTCTTGGCTACCATGTACACGCCATATGCCATTTTCTGATAGTGAGGATAGTTCTGCTTCAAAGTGGACAATACCTCGCTTAGGTAATATACTGGCCTCTGTAGCGACTTACCTTCCTCGTCACGCTCCACCACTACCATGCCACTTATGACTCGGTTGGTCGCTGCTATATAGAGCAACATCGGCTCTTTGGATAGTGGTGAAGCTAACACTAGTGCAGAGGCTAGCATCTTTTTCAGTTCATGAAACACGCTATCGGCTTGTGATGTCTACGCACTTCTATTCTTGTAGACAGTTGTTGGGCCTCCAAGTGCAGAGGTTTGTAGACCAGCAGCAAGTTTCCCTTAAGTGGATCACCCAAGGTTTATCGAACTCGGGGAGGAAGTGGTCAAAGGTATCCCTCTCAAGCAACCCTGCAATCAAGATACAAGAAGTCTCTTGTGTCCCCAACACACCCAATACACTTGTCAGGTGTATAGGTGCACTAGTTCGGTGAAGAGATAGTGAAATACAAGTGGTATGGATAATTATAAGTGGTATCGGTGCTAGAAAATAGCTTTGATGGCACGTGGAAAAGACTAAAGGCAATCTGAAATAAATATTGAAGCAAGCAAACATGTAACAGATCTAGTTGCAAACGAAGTTTCAATGCTTAGAAACAAGGCCTAGGGATAATACTTTCACTAGTGAACACTCTCATATAATTATCTTCTCTTTATGATACTACTCTAAACTACTCTCCGGTTGGACACTCTAATCCATGGTAGGGCTATAACAGCACTCCTCAAAGTTCACTTTCCCCATCTAAATAACCCCACACTGTCACCTTGAGCACTAGATGGTTCTAACAAACACCACAATTTCATAGAGACATCCAACTCTAAATATAACTCATAACAAATATTTGTATTCTCTAGGCTAAGTGCCACCATGGTGTGCATGCTGTCACTTTCACACACATGGGGAGAGCAGAGATCTATTAAAACACTTGAGTAGCAAGGTAGATCTACTTGATTACAAAGCTCATGATCACAATATGATCATGCATAGAGAGAGAGATGAACACATAGTTACCGGTAGAACCCTTAGCCTCGACAGAGAACTACTCCCTCATCATCATGAGAATCAGCAACGATGATGGAGATGGTGGTGGAGATCGATGGATATGGCGGTGAAGATGGTGAATAGGCGGCGGCGGCGCACGAAGGACTCCTTCCCCGCCGTCGGTATCACAGGGGAGCACCGCCCCTTAGCCCCCTTCCTTCATTGGTTATTGGGAGCCCTCTCCCATAGAGATGGAATCCATTGGGGAGGCAAAAACGTGGCTTTCGTGGCTGCAAATTCGTGGGTGGAGGTGTCTCCCACGAATTAGGTTTCCTCCCTTTATATAGCTTCTTAGATTCTTGTCACCCCATCTTGAGCTGCAGTAAATCGGGCCTATCGGGCCCATACGGACTCGGAATCAGCTAAATTTTATGTCCAGAACGTTTGTCGCAAAATTTCCAAAAACTTTGTAGTTGAAGAGTTTTCCGTTTGATGCCGTATTCAATCCGAAACGTGACCATCTTCAAAAAGAGTTCTCAGACAGATTTCTGGAAAATCCCAATTTGACTCCAACAAGGTTTCCACTTGTATTCTTAGTAATTCCTACACATCAAAGTGTAAAACAAGAACATTGTGCACTTCTGCAACTATTAGTATATTTGTCCAAATAAATCATAAACTTTGTATAAAAAGGAGTATCAAAAGAATATTATTAGCATAAAACCATCAAAAATTATATATACGTTATGGGCGTATCAACATCCCCAAGCTTAGTTCCTGCTCGTCCTCGAGTAGGTAAACGATAAAAACAATATAATTTTTGTGGTGACATACAGCCAACACAATCTTGATCGTCATTATTATAAAAGCATTGATAGCTAGGATCAAAGTACTTTAAACATGAACATGAAAGATAGAGTTCTAACAATAAGACATCGCAACTATATTGTAACATGAAAAGGTACAAACAAAAGATCATTAATAACAATGCATTAAAAGATGTTTGTTTGTTTCACATATAGAAAACATAATAACAGTGCTATTCAGCTTGTCCCTCATGGTATAGCAAAATATAAATGCATAGGACACCTTCAAAGTTCATAAGGGTGACTAGATACAAATAATTTAAGAACAAGCAATATCAAAGTTATGAATCAATCAACAAGTTTTGGGACAATGCACATTAAACTAAGAATGACCACTATGCTCTCTCAATTGGTGCCTAAAGATAGAAGATGGAGACTCAACATAAAAGTAAAAGAAAGGCCTTCATAGAAGGAAGCAGGGATTCAAGTCTCATAAAGAGCTTCCAAAAATTATGGTACTTATTAGCTTTCCACTCTCATTGCCCCTATCATAAGCATCTTGAAGTGATTAAGGTTAAAGTGAACAAACTATGGAGTATATGCTTGACAAAGTATAAGTTGGCAATCTCATGTCCCTTGAATACGAGGGCCGCTCCTCATGCTACTCAAGTTTAGTTACCGGTAAGTTCGTGTCATAGTAAGTACATGTGTATCATAGAGAACCCCCAACAGGGTACCCCTTGGCTGATGATACGAAAGAATCCCCATATCAAAATGACAAGGCAAGCAAACAACGAGTATCTCAGCAATCTTCATATTTACCATGGGAAAATGGTGCGTTTTTCTCTCTTTCCTCTTTTCTCATCTTTTTTTCTCTTTTTCTCAATCTCTATCTTTTTTATGAGAAGAATGCTTCATAGATTGCTCATAATGGTTACGCTGCAGGTTTCCACCATGATTAGGCATGGATTAGACCAGCAGCCCAGGCATTTCTCTAACACACATACATAACTCCATGGACTTACAAGCTCCCCTTTCATTTCACACCGACGACATCCATAGACAAAAGAGCATGATATCAACTAGGTACAATGTACAAGTGCAATGTTGAAAGCGTTCCCCATGACAACATGGTTCTGCTAATCCCCAACATATAAGTGCAAGCATATACAACATAGATAACACAATGGTTCAAGTTTATTAGGGGCAAGAAAAGTAAAGTGTGACATAAGGTTTGTGAGAGCTTTAATCACTAATTTTCTCATAACAAGTTTAATTCGGAAGGTAGATAAAAACATGAATATATTTGGAATAGCAAATGCTAATAGGTAGGTATGGTGGACTATTTGGAATAACTTGGTTTTATTTGGAGTTGGATGCATGAGTGGAACTCATACTTGGTACATGTGGAGGCTAGCAAAAGACTGGGAGCGACCAACTAAGAGAGCAATAATGGCCATAATCATGCAAAGCGACAAAACATTATTACTTAAAGCATAAAGTGATATTACAAATCGAAAACTAAAGGATCATAGAGGCTATGGTTACTTGGTATAGTCTTAACATGGTGTGAGCATGTGCCAAGTCAACCCAAATAAAGCATCAAAGGAGAATACCACAATACTATGCTTTAATATGCTAAAACAACGCATGATTCTTACAAGGCACATTAAGCAATCTCAATTGTTTATAACATGTCATGCTACAACAATAATCACTAAGCATAAAGCCAAAACAACATCAAGCATGACATGATAAAGTCTAAGTCATAGTAAAAAACAAGCTCCTTTTTACCACTTAAGCATGAACTTTCCTACTCTTTTCCAATCGAAATCAACTTTATTTGAAAGAACTCGCAAAAATAATAATAATTAAAGATCAGTGATCTTGTCTCACAAATCCAAAAAGAAGAACTAAAAAGTTCTAAGCTGAAAGCACAAGAAAACTAAGGCTAAACACAGTGCTAGCAAGGGAGAACACTCGCAGAACATTAAGAGTGAAAACTAGAGTGTTCTAGGCAATGAATAACAGGGTGTGTGTCTCTCCAAAAGAAGTGTGTTGGGATCCAACCAACTTATTCAATCAAACTAAGCAAATTAAGACTAAAAACAAAAATGAAGACGCTCCAAGAACAACACAATTGTGCATGAAACAATAAAAATGAAGTGTTTGGAAGAAACCTGAAATTTTTATTGATGAAAAAGGGGATGCCTTGGGCATCCCCAAGCTTTGACGCTTGTACTTCTTGAATATTTCTTGGGGTGACATGGGTGGCATCCCCAAGCTTGAGCTTTTGTCCATTCTTCATCTTATCACATTACTCTTCCCTACACTTTAAATTTTCCTTCATACAAAACTTCACACAATCTTCATTAGCAACATTAGTGTATTCAAGATAATAAGTCTTTAGGTTTAGTTTCAACATAGGTAAAAATTTTATTAAAACAAAAGATACTGTAGCAATTCCTTTAAAAAGTTCAAATAATCAAAGAGAACTCAAAGAGAAAGTGATTAAGAGGCAAATGCAAATAATGGCAGAAATCTGTCAAAACAGACCAGCAGGTAAAAACCAAATTTTTCGAAGACCTTCTGTTGCTCAAATCGAAAAGTGTTGAACTAACGAAAGTTATCTAACAACCTGGGGGATTTATTTAGAAAATTACAGCTCAATTCGACATACAGAGATGTTTCACGAATTTTTACAGTGAAGCACAAAAATCTGTTTCAGGACAGCCCTTCCCCAAATCTTACTTCCCTCTCATTAGAGGTTATTCTTGGCACAAAAATTAAATAAAAACTGATAAGGAGAGGTTATTACATAAGTAATAACTTCCAAGACTCAATAGAGCTATTGGGTTATCTCCCAAGAAATACTTTTCTTTAACACCTTTAAATTAGGCATGATAGTTTGAGAAGATGCTCACATAAGAAATATGAATTGAAGTAAAAGAGAGCATCAAGAAGCAAATATGAAACAAATTTAAGTCTAACCCACTTCCTATGAAAAATAATCTTGTAAAGAAACAAGTCATGAAATCACAAAGCAACAAGCATAGTAAAGTAAAACAAGTGCAACTTCAAAATTTTCAACATAAAGAGGGGAAACTTAATATTATTGAGATGCATAAAACCATGTTTCCCTCTCTCATAATAACTTTCAGTAGCATCATGACTAAAATTAACAATATAACTATCAGATGAAACATTCTTATCATGAGCCACATGCATAAAACAATTATTACTCTCTCTACAAGAATAGTCATTCTTATTAATCATAGTGGGAACAAATTCAACAAAATAGCTATCATTATTATTCTCATCACCATAATCATCAAATATAGGAGGATATTATAATCATAATTAATTTTCTCCTCAATAGTAGGTGGACTGAAAATATCATATTCATCATTGTAATCATCATATATTAGATGTTTGGTATCATTATAAGCAATAGAATAGCTATCTTCCAAAGTTGGGGAACTAAAAAGATCATTTTCATAAAAACTAGCTTCCCCAAGCTTAGACTGTTGTCGGATTGATGAAAAGTACGCCATGAGGGGGTCCTCGAGGCGTGCAGAAGAGAGGGGTGTGAGACGTACGGTATTCCGGGACGGTGAGCACACAAGTTTACCCAGGTTTGAATCCGCCGGCTTTGGACGGATCCTACTCCTGCTAGCATTCCAGTAATACGGCAGAGCCAGAATATGGGTTACAAGGGTTTCACCTGTGCGAGTTGAGGTTGTAGACTATTGAGGTGTTGCCCTAAAGGCTCTCCCTAGGATGGCTTATATAGATATCCGACCTAGGGTTTACAGGAGAGATCTATCCGACTATGACTAAGAGTCGGTTACAGAGTACATCTTGAACTACAAGTAACATTATGGGCCTAAGTCGGTAAGTCTTATGGGCCTTCCCGTAGCCGGATTGGACTTCGTCTTTCTCCCTGACTGGGCCGCCCGTGAAGCAAAGCTCTAACCCGAAGTGGGCCACCCTGGTCAGTGAGGAACTGTGAGGATACCCGGAAAGTATATCCCCAACAGCAGCCCCCGGAGGCCTCCAAGATCCAAAGTCAGATTTATCATCGTCTAGCTTGATCTTCGGCTTGCAGAATCTTGAAGGGTTCCTGAAACTTCACAACAAAAAATATGATCTGGGTCTTAAAAATAAGTCGGACCTATCAGTAGGTTACTCGGATTTTCCATCTTGATTTCAAACTAAGCCAAAACTTGATCTCTAATGCCACCTAACACAAGTCATGGTCAAGTCACGTCATCTGACAGGCATTCCGTCAGCACGACCATTGGTGGGTCCGCGGCTCACGGAACCGAGGCACCGTTTCAATGCGTGCGTGGAGATCAAGGCGACACAATCATCGCGTGGGTCCTTCCTAGTTCCTTCCACGACGCGTGGCAGTTATACTGTAGCATTTGCACGAATCTTGGCGCAGTTAGGTGGATATAAGGGGTTAGGATTCCTTCCTTCTTCTTCCACTAGTCCTTTGCCTTTTCCTTTCCTCCCAATCTCCCTGCGCGCACAGAGCTCCCCCGTTCCTCCCCACAGAACTCCCAGCGCTGCCCCTTTTAGGTCAACTGCTCGCCGGAGAAATGGCTTCATCTTCTTCCTCCGGCTTGGCGGCAGCGGCAGCGGCGGCGACGACGGAGGCGGTGGTGGAGAAAGAGAGCTTTCGTGGGCTCTGGATTCCCTGCGCCCTCAACGAGGAGGGCCTCAAGAACGTGGAGAAGAAGGGGCTTCTTGCCGCCAGCGACTGGCGGAGCGGCTTCGAGGAAACCGTCCCCAACCCGCGTGACGGCGAGCGGGTCCACTTCGGCACCCACCTCGACAGAGGTTTGTCGTTTCCTCCCTCAGAGTTCTTCTCCGAGGTGATTGATCATTACGGAGTTCAAATCCATCATCTTCCTCCCAACTCTCTGTTAGAGATGAGCGTGTACGCTTCATTGTGCGAGGGCTTTCTCGGCATTAGGCCGAGTTTGAGTCTTTTCCGGTACTATTTTCATGTCCGGAGAAACTCCATTACTGCTGGTGTTCCTTACATCACCGGCACTATTAGCTTTTCGCTTAGACGCGAGCATGCGCATCCCAAAATTCTAGCTAGTGACTCGGTCAAACAATGGCCAGCCATGTTTTTCTATCATAGGGATATTCCAGCTCCCGGCAAAGCCACTGCTTTGCCGGCTTTCATCGATAGAGCCGCCACGGCCCAACCTTCTTGGGACGAGGCTGCTCTAGCTCTCACCGACGATCTGATCCTCGCTAAGAGGCGGATCGAATATTTGATCAAACACAAGGATCTGAAGGGATCCGACTTGGTCTAGTGCTGGGTCTCACGTCGGATCCAGCCCCTCCAGTACCACGGAACCCGACTGATGCATTCCATCACGTCGTCTCTGAAAGACTCCCTCTGAATCAGCTCTAAAGCCTTCACCACACAGGGCTACATAAGCCAGATCAAGTGGCTGCTTAGGGAGCGGATCGAGAGGAGAATCCCGGAGGTTTCTCTGGACATGCACACGGCAGATAACCCCGTAGTGTCGGTAAGCTTATATCATTACACCTTTTTATGTGTTTCAACATTTGAGTTATAGTGCAATGCTGATATGTTTTCTTCTTTTCAGCTTGCTAACCTCCCCGTGACGGAACTTGCTCCGCTCGAAGGATATCCTCCGGAGTTCTCTCAGGAGGTAGAAGTGGTCCCATTGCCGGATCTTGCGCTCAAGAAGCGCAAAGCTCCGACAGTGGCTGTTGGCACAAAGGAGGTGCCCTTTGTGAAGAGGTAACTTTCAATCACAATTTTCCGCCTTTGTACTTTACTCGAATTTCTTTCTGAGATGTAATGTTTCCGAATTTACTACATTCTCAGAGCAAAACCTCTCCTCAAGGGCAAAGGGAAAGGGATTCCTTCGAAGCCGCTGCAGCAGATGAAGCTTACGATAGCTTCTCCTGCCGTGGCTCCTCCGACTCCTGCCCCTCAACCTTCTGCAATGCCGATAATCTCTCTAGACGCCGCAGAAGATCTGGCTCCTTCAACGGAGCCTGCGAACCTTGGGTCGCAAACTGGCGTCACCATGGGTACGTCGGATCTAGATAAGGGTGAACCCTCTTTGGGTAATGATCCCTCGGCAGAAACCTTCGCCGAAAACCTCATGAGCAATCCAGGTCTTGCCAAGTTTGGCTTGTCCCGGAAATCTGCTAAAGAAATCCAGCGGCTAGCCAGGCAATGCCTGGAGAAAAGAACTTTATCCGTCGAGGAAGAAGCGCAAGAAGCAGAGGACGTCAAGTTCTCCGACCTTCTCTCTCAAGTGCGCCTTCATGACGAGAGGATTAGGACTGGTGAGCTTCCAACAGCCCCAGTGATTCCTCTGACTCTCGCCGAAAAGATGGCCGCTGAAGTGAACGCGGGTTTAGATAAACTCACCCACGATCAATATGTAAGTCGGAATTCCAACTCATGTCTTTTCCATTGTTTTATATCATATCCTCTAGCCCCCAAGCATGAAGTAGGATATATAATCCGGGTTTATGCTTTATTAGGATGCCAAAGAACGAACTAGTGTAGCCCCCAAGGCTCGTGCTGATATTTAGCAAAAATATTAGCCCGAGTCTTAAGTAGCTTTCTGACTTTGGGTATTCTGACTTACAGAAAGTATGTTCCTACAACCAGGATTTACTGAGAAATGTCTGCGATAAGCGGAGAGAGATCAAGGCTCTCCGGCTTAAGAATGCTGAACTTAAAGTTGCCAAGAATGAGGCTGAAGGTAAACATTCCGAGACTCAAACCTTGTCTTTGTCATTTTCAATGTTGAATTTGTTCTTGAACGGTTGTTCCTTTTTGACTTACAACGCTGGTGAAACAATCCGTCGCCATGATTGAAGAGGCCAAGAACCGCAAGACCCTGGTGGTGGAGAACAAGGAGCTTCGCCAAGAGCTGGACAGCTCAAGGCAAATCATGAAAAGAGTGATGGCTCAATGCACGGCGCCCAGAAAAGTGTTGATGGCTCGTGGTTGATGTAGAGCTCATTGGGAACCCCAAGAGGAAGGTATGATGAGCACAGCAGCAAGTTTCCCTTAGTTATGAAACCAAGGTTTAATCGAACCAGTAGGAGCAAGGAAACACCCCAAAGGTGTTACTAGCTGAGCTTTGGCAGGGTGCACTACCGGTGCTAGTAGCAATGTGGAGACCTGCACAACACAACCACAGAACTTTGTCCCCAACTTGCGATGAGGTTGTCGATCTCATCGTGTTTTGCGGAAAACAAAGGATTAAACATATCGAATGGAAAGAAGTAAAAGTTTGCAGAAAGTAAACACAAAGCAAAAACAGTTTATAGATTGTATGTAAAAGACAAGGACCGGGATCCATAGTTCACTAGAGGTGGCTCTCCTTAGATAGAGAACATATTGGGTGAACAAATCACAGCGGGGCAATTGACAAACACCGATAAAGCAATACATGCATATACTAATCATCTTGACTCCTTTGAGACTTGATTGGGCATTACAACATAATACATAGACCGCCATCCAACTGCATCTATGACTAATAATCCACCTTCAGGTTATCATCCGAACCCCCTCCAGTATTAAGTTGCAAGCAACAGATTATTGCTTTACGAACTGCGTGTAAAGTAAACAATACGATTGTTCTATGAACAAAGGATTGTTGTTTTCTCCCTAGTAGCAATAGCACATCTAGTACCTTAGAGATTTCTGTCACTTCCCCAGATTACCAGAGGCATGAACCCACTATCGAGCATAAATACTAACTCTTGGAGTTGCTAGCATCTACTTGGCCAAGATAGCTACTAACAACGGAAAGCATGCAAGATCACAAATAACAAAGACATGATAGAATCAATAATCAATCTGAAATAGCATCTCAATATCCATCGGATCCCCGCAAACACAACATGTATGGATTACAAAAAGATGATCTTGATCATGAACGGAGCTCACAAGATCTAAACGTGAAAGCACAAAGGAGGAGAAACCAGCCATCTAGCTACTACATGGATCCGTAGTCCAAGGTTGAACTACTCACGCATCACACCAGAGGCTTGCATGGTGAAGAAGAAGGCCTCTAGGGTGTAACACCCTCGAATCGGCCCTATGCAAGTTCCAGCGCTTCCCGCCAAACCCGCATAGAAACGATTCAAGGACGCCCACCAGGCACTTTCGTGCGGGTGGAAAACGAAGTAATAACATTACACAACAGTCCTCGATGGGACCCACAGAGCAGATATATATACAACAGCAACTCAATGAGTCAAGAATACAGATATAATATACAAAGATCCAAATCACCTGGAAAACGATATAGCGTCCGAGTACGGACAAGATGCAAATGGGGCTAAGAGCCCTGAAGAATAACCAACGGCGTCCATAACCCTGCCCAGGCCAAGCCGGAAGGGTAACCCTGCTAACGACGTCGAAACCTGCTAAAACAAAAGGGGTGCCGACAAAGGGCAAAGGAAAAAGAGGAGCGGTCAGTACTGAGGCCAGTACACGGCGAGACTAGAATTCGGCGGTCCTCGCCTACATAGGTATGGTGGACTGAAGCGGCGGCGCGGCATGCACTAAACAACCTATAGAGACTCGATATAACTGTCGGCTATCAGAGAGGGATAAGATAGAACTATTCGGAACCAACCTGATGCTACCACCAAACATACCCATCCCGGTATTTCCCCCTCGAGACCAATCGAGGAAGTTGGACCAAGGAACTCACACAGTTGGCAGTTTTATTCATTCCGTTATAGTTGCGGCAATTACTAGTCAAGTATAGATAGCACGAGTCATCCTGAGATAATAAGCAGTGGGCACTTTTAGTTAACCATTCCGTTGTAGTTGCAACACTTACTAGTCAGATACAATTGGCAAGAGATATCTCGAAACCCAGCAGTTGTTGGTACTTTGATTTAGCCATTCCGTTGTAGTGGAGCTGATTACTAGTCATACCGGATACAAGTCAATTTATAACAGTAAACTTTAGTTATAGTTGTCTATGATCAAGAACTGTGCTCCAAGTTGTCCATAACCGCGGACACGGCTTTTCGAAAAGATTTAACCCTGCAGGGGTGCACCAAAGTATCCACACGCACTTCGACCCTTTTTGCTAGATCAGTTAACATACACCCATCGGTATGTCGGCGGGCCTAAGTCATGACGTTTCCCAGACCCAAAGCAAGTACATGGGGGCCACCCCACTAAGCTACCCGCAACGAAGTCGGCCGGTCTCCGAGACGGACTCAGGGTTTGCGCCAATGGCGGTAAACGACTGGGAACCCGAAAGTGTGACTGGGCTTGTCGATACCGCGAAAACACTCCGCAATCCTAAACAGTACAGTGTGAAGTACCTCGCACAATTTAAATAAAGCAGTAAAGCATGTCATAAGTACAGAATAGAATAAAGCCCCAAACTACTTGTGGCCCCCGGTACAATACTTTGAAATCAGGTACTAATCGATGGGGGTGCCCACACACCCCACCTGTGGTTAGCGCGCTCGATCTCGGAACAGGTGTCAAGAACTCGGGGTCCTACGGGACACCAGTGAGCGGTCGGAAACCAAATATTGTATATCACCCACCGGTGCCTCTGCATTTACCTACTTTCAATTTTAGTTATTAAACAGTAATTAAATCCATGATCATCTCCAACATTAAACATGCGGCGATACTCCAACAACTGTGGTACTTGACGACACGCAACAGCACTTGAGCAAGCGACTACGACGCGCAAGTCCAACTATCTACCAAACAACAGGTAATAGGATGTGTCCAAGGCAATATAAGGCTGCAAGGGATATCACGGGCACGAAACTAGAGCATCGCAACACAGGTAGCAATAGATCAACAGGAGGGAATAAATACTATAAAAGTAAGATAGGTAGAAAAGGGGAAGATGCTCGCCTGGAAAACATTGCCGAAGGTTCATCCAAAGATCGGGTCGACACTCGCATCAACTCATCGGCCTAATCCGTGAAGAAGCAAAGCACTAGGAAAACACCGGATGGACTATTTAATACTACGGCAAAAGATCGGGCATGATGCATGTATGATGTATGACATGGCAAAGGTGCGATGCAATTAGGTCATATTAAACGGAACCGAGGCCCCGACAATTAATTAATAGGTTCATGTTGTTTAGATACCCCGCAATTTAAATGTTGTATTAACAAGACAAAACATGGCATCGGTTTGCTACACAAATTTAAATGGGACCAGTATAAGACTAGATTTGCCCGCATATGGATCCCATATTTAATTACGAGGTGAATCGGCATAATGCCCCCAACCCACATGATATGCATGCGAAACAGAACCTTTAATATGCAACAAGTTTTATATATAGCATTTATAAAAATAAGGGCTCGGGAAAAGGTTCACACATGTGGGTCTGGAAGATCTTGGGTTCCGGGGGTCCGGGGTTCGACAGGGTTTGACGGGGATCGGCCTCAGCGGGAACGTTCTCGGACAACAGAGTAGATCTTGTCTCAAGCGAGGAGAAGAACTTGGTTGGCGTCGGGGCACATCGGATCCGCCCTGGTTGGTGCCGATCTTGTCGTCACGAAGATCTTGTCGGGTCCGTGCCATCGAGTCGGTCTAGGCATCTGGCTGAAGTACTTGGCGTATCCGAGATGAAGCGCTTATCGTTCCATGTGGCGGTCTTGGCGTCCGAGCGACGATCTTGTTGCATTCGCGGTCGTCGGTCCCTGTCGTCGGTCTTGTCGTTACACCGTGGAGATCTGGTCGTCGGCGCACTCAGGGTTTCGGGGATCGGTCTTCGGATCGAGGGATCGGAGATCTTGGTTAGGGTTCGGTCTTCATATCCATGTAGGAGTGCTTGATGGTATGAGAGGGAGAACACGGGGTCGGCGTCTTCATAGCCGGTGTCGTACTTGGGTCTATGGAGGAGAGCATGAAGCCGATGCCGGGGTTCTTAGGATCTTCGGGTCCCTCTTGTTGTACTGGTTCACGGTAGATCTTGAATAGCCATACCATCACCATCGCATCGGTGCACTATCCAGCAGTTCTTGAGTAGCCACTTATCACAAAAGGGTAAGTCTGCTACATCGCCATCTCTTTAGCATCACATAGACAGAGTGCATCAAAAGGGCATCACCGGTCGGGATCTGCAAGAGGCAGGCAGGGGTCGTCGATGCACGCGATGACAGACGACGGAGCGGCTCAGAGAGGGTCGTGGACGAGGCGGCCGGCTCGCTGACGGGCGGAGCAGAGGGCAGCAGGAGGCGGGCTCGCTGGCGGGCGCAAAGCAGGGGCGGGCGCGGCCGACGGGGACGGGCACTAGGCTCGGGGAAGACGGAGGCAGCCGGCGGCGGTCGCAGATGGAGGCGACGGGGTCCGGCGAGGACGTTGGAGGTTCGGGGGCCACGGAGAGCACGGCGGAGGAGGCGGCGCTGGCGCGGAACTGCTCGGAGGAGGGAGCCAGCAAGGCGAAGGCGGTGGTTGGCGGCGGCGGAGCTCCGAGGAGGAAGAAGCGGGGCAGGGGCGGCTCGGGAGGAGACGGTCTTGGCCGCGGGCAGGGCGGCGGTGACGCGCGGCGGGGACCTCCTGGCGGCGGTGACGCGCGGCGGGGCCGGTGGCTCGAGGCCGGCCGGCGAGGCGGCGACGAAGGCGGCGGGGCTCGGTGCGGGGGAGGACCGGGTCGGCCGCGCGCGGGGGCGGACGGCCGGGGCGGGGAAGCGAGGGAGGAGAGGAGCAGGGCGACGCGGGGTAGGTGGGGGCGGGTTCGATCGGGGGGAGGCGGACCTGGGGAGGGGTGCCAGGGGAGGTGGGGATCTGGGCCGGTGGGGCCGGGGGAGCGAGCGGCCTGGCGCAGGCGCGTGGGTGGGGTGGGTTTGTCGGCGGGGTGGCGTGGGAGTTCCAGGGAGACCAGGTGGCGGCGGGTGGGTCCGCACGTGGGGCGTTGGGCGGGAGTTTGGGGGTGAGGTGGCGGGAGGAGGTGAGGTGGAGGGCTGGGAGTGGCTGGGATGATGTGGCCAGGGTCTGGGTAGAATAGAGCTAGGTAGGAAAAGGGTTTGGGTGGTTCAGGGGTAGGTAGGATTTTATCTGGAGGTGGCCGGCTGGGCTTTCGGGCCCGGCTGGCTGCCCCCCAAAAATAATATAAATTTTTATTTAATTTAAAATAAACTTTTGTAAATAGTTTTTAGACAATAAAAGACCCGGAAAAGCCCGACGCTTTAATTTGAAATTGAGACGGGTAATATTTAGAAACCAAACTAGGCTTTTAGAAAATAGGTTTCGACAGACAAATGCATCATGACATGACGATGCTCAAATGCAATGTGTCATGATGACATGAGCATGCGGTCATGGCGATGCGGTGCACAAAAACAACGCGATTTTCTAGTAGTGGTTTTGCGGGACGCCACATAGGGTGAATTCCCCTCTCTGGTAGGGTGCCGGGAAGAGCTTCAGATCCCTCCCGATCTAGGGATGGAGATGACGGCGGCTACAGACTCTTTCGTGTTTTTTTGATCAGGTACTTAGGGTTTTCGTCCCGAGGGCAATATATAGGCGGAAGGAGAGGCCGAGGGGGTGCCGGGAGCCACCACACCACCCCCTAGCGCGGGCCAGGCCTGGCCGCGCGGCCAGGTGGTGTGGCCGGCCCCTGGCCCCTCTCCGTCTCGTATTCTGGCACTTGATCCCTTCCGGAAAAATAGGCACTTTGGCTTTTGTCCCGTCCAATTCCGAGAATATTCATTTTCTGACTTTCCTGGAACCAAAAACAGCAGAAAACAGGCAGCTGGCACTGTGGCTCTTGTTAATAGGTTAGTCCAAGAAATCATATGAAAAGTACTCCAAAGTTGGAACAAAACACAAGAAAGTGGATAAAACTAAGCATGGAACATCAAAAATTGTAGATACATTTGCAATGTATCAACATCCCTAAGCTTAACTCCTGCTCGTCCTCGAGTAGGTAAGTGATAAAAATAAATAATTTTTGAGGTGACATGCACCATCAAAGACTTGATCAAAGTATTTGTAGAACATTCAAAGTTGGGATCATAGTACTTCAATCATAACATGAAAGACAAAGTTCTAGCAATAAGCAAAGAAACTATGATGCAACATGAAAAGGCACAAACAAAAGAATCATGAATAACATGCTTTGCAAGACGTTTGTTTGTTTCACATAAAGAAAACATAGCATAATAGTATTCAGCTTGTCCCTCATAGAGTAGCAAATATAAATGCATAGGACACCTTCAAAGTTCATAAGAGTGACTAGATACAATAGTTTCAAACAAGCAATAACAAGTTATGCATCAATCAACTAGTCTTGGGACAATGCACATAGAACTAAGAATGGCCACTATGCTCTCAAAGTAAAAAAAATTATGGTACTTATAGCTTTCAGCTCTCATTGCCCCTATCATAAGCATCTTGAAGGTGATTAAGGTTAAAGTGACACAACTAAGAGGATATGCTTGACAAGTTATAAACCGGAATCTCATGCCCCTTACTTACGAAGACCGATCCTCATGCTACTCCACTTCAGTCACGAGTAAGCTCTTGTCATTGTAAGTACATGTGTATCATTAAGAACCTCCAACGGGGTACCCCTTGCACATGATACGGGAGCTTTCCCATAATCAAAATGACAAGGCAAGCAGACAATGAGCATCTCAGCGATCTTTTTATTTGCTATTTGCATAGGTTTTTATTGAGGATGCTTCATAGAGTGCTCATTATGGTGATGCTGCAAGTTTCCACCATGATTAGGCATGGCTTAGGCTAGCGGCCCAGGCATTTCTCTAACACACATACAAACTCCATGATCTTACAAGTTCCACTTTTATTTCACACCGCCGAGATCCGTAAGCAAAAGAACATGATATCAACGGGGTACAAAGTACAAGTGCAATGTAGAAAGCGTTCCCCATGGTACATGGTTCTGCGAATTTCAACTTATAAAGCGCAAGCATATACGCAACAAAGAAGGACCCAATGGTTCAAGTTTATTAGAGGCAAAAAAGTAAAGTGTGCCATCAAGTTCGTGAGAGCTTTAATCACTAGTTTTCTCATAACAAGTGGAAGATAAACAAAAGCATGAATATACTTGGAATAGCATAAGTTAGTAGGTAGGTATGGTGGACTCTTGGGAATAACTTGGTTTAGGGAGTTGGATGCATGAGTGGAACTCATACTTGGTGGTGGAGGCTAGCAAAAGACTGGGAGCGACAAACTAAGAGAGAAATAATGGCCATAATCATGTAGAGCGACAAAACATCATTGATCAAAGCATAAAGTGATACTACAAGTTGAAAACTAAAGGATCATAAAGGCTATGGTGACTTGTGACAGTCATAACATGGTGTGAGCATGTGCCAAGTCAACCCAAATAAAGCATCAAAGGAGAATAGCACTATACTATGCTTTAATATGCTAAAACAACGCATGATTCATCCAAGGCACATTAAGCAATCTCAATTGTTTATAACAAGTCATGCTACAGCAAATAATACTAAGAATAAAGCCAACACAATATCAAGCATGGCATGACAAAGCATATCCATAGTCAAGAGCGAGCTCTTTTTACCACATAAGCATGAACTTTCCTACTCTTTTCCAAACCAAACCAAACTATTTGCAAACCAATGTATGAAAGAGGGGGTCCAACCAACTTATTCAGAAAACTAAGAAAACCAAAGCAAACGAAAAACCAAAACAAAAACGAAAAAGAAGACGCTCTAAGAAAAACACAACTGTGCATGAAACAATAAAAATGAAGTGTTTGGAAGAAACCTGGAATTTTTATTGATGAAGAAGGGGATGCCTTGGGCATCCCCAAGCTTTGACGCTTGTACTTCTTGGATATTTCTTGGGGTGACATGCGTGGCATCCCCAAGCTTGAGCTTTAGTCCATCCTTCATCTCATTACTTATTCCTTCCATACACCTGAAAATTTTCCTTCATACAAAACTTCACACAATCTCATTAGCAACATTAGTGCACTTAAGATAAATAAGTCTCAAGGTTTAGTTCTAACACCAAATAAACTTCCATTAGAACACTAGCTACTGTATCACTTCCCTGAAAAAGCTCAATTCCCCAAAAGAACTCAAGAAGGAACCAACAAGAAGCAAATGCAGAAAATGGCACAAATCTGTCAAAACAGACCAGCAGGTAAAGACGAATTTTTTCGAAGACCTTCTGTTGCTCAAATCAAAAAGTGTTGAACTAACGGAAGTTATATAACAACCTGGGGCAGAAGAACAAAAACTTACAGCTCAATCCGACATACAGAGCTCTCTCAGGAATGTTTACGGTGAAGCACAAAAATCTGTTTCGGGACAGCAACTTTCCCGATCATTACTTCACTCTCATTAGAGGTTACTCTTGGCACAAAAAGCAAATAAAAAGGATAAGGAGCGGTTATTACTGAACTTCCAAGACTCATCTAAAACTCTTGGGTTATCTCCCAACAAGTACTTTTCTTTAACGCCTTTAAGTTAGGCATAAGAAGCAAAGAAAGAATCAAGTGTTCTCAAATGAAGAAGCATTAAGACCAAATTTTGTTTTCATAGGAGAAGCAAAAGAAATCTTTTCTCTCTTTTTACGGAAGTGTTCTATACCTTTCTTGAGTGGGAGTTGATATTTAATGGTGCCTTCTTTCATATCAATGATGGCACCAACAGTTCTAAGAAAAGGTCTTCCCAAAGTAATAGGACAAGAAGCATTGTATTCAACATCCAAAACATAGAAATCAACGGGGACATAGGAATAATTAACCATAATAAGAACATCATTAAGACTCCCCATGAGTTTCTTTTTAGCATTATAATCAAGTGGGACATTCAAATAACAATCTTCAAGAGGAGGCAAATCAAGCATATCATAAATCCTTCTAGGCATAATAGAAACACTACTACCAAGATCACACAAAGCTTTGAAATCAGAGTCATTCACTTTAATATTAATGATGAGTTCCCAACCATCTTCTTGTTTTATAGGAATAGAAGCTTTATGTTTCATCTTTTCTTCTTTAATCTTTATGAGAGCATCAGTAATGTGTTTTGTAAAGGCCATGTTCATAGCACTAGCATTAGGACTTTTAGCAAGCTTTTGTAGGAACTTAATAACTTCAGAGATATTGCAACCATCAAGATCAAAATCACATTTATCATCTAAAGTAGTAGAACTATTAGTAGCCTCAACACTAGTGGTGGTGATAGTAGAAACACTAATGTTTCTAGCAATTTCATCTTCTCTTTCCTACTTAGCATGTAATTCAGCTAATAGTCTAACATTTTCATCAATTCTTACTTGTATAGCATTAGTAGCTGCAAAGGGATTCTCATTAGTTTCAGGTTTAGCAGCCATTTTATTCAAAGAAGATTGAGCTTCTGCCAAAGATGCTATATTTCTTTCAGCATTAGAGAGTTTTTCCTCAATAGTTTTATTGAAAGCAGTTTGTTTACTAATAAACTCTTTAAGCATAACTTTAAGTTCAGAGGGAGCACTCTTATTATTGTTGTAAGAATTTCCATAAGCATTACCATAGTTGGGAGGATATGGCTTATAATCGTTGTGACCAAAATTGTTCCTATAAGCATTATTACCATAAGCATTGTTGCCAAAGTTGTTATTTCTTATGAAATTCACATCAACTTGCTCTTCTTGAGCAACCAAACAAGCTAGAGGAACATTATTTGGATCAATATGGGCTTTCCCATTAACAAGCATAGACATAATTATATCAATCTTATCACTCAAGGAGAAGGTTTCCTCAACAGAATTTACCTTCTTACCTTGTGGAGCTCTCTCAGTATGCCATTCAGAATAATTAGCCATCATATTGTCCAGAAGTTTTGTTGCAGCACCTAAAGTGATGGTCATAAAGGTACCTCCAGCAGCTGAATCCAATAGGTTCCTTTAAGAATAGTTCAATCCTGCATAAAAAGTTTGGATGATCATCCAAGCAGTCAGTCCATGAGTGGGATAATTCTTTACCAAAGATTTCATCCTTTCCCAAGCTTGAGCAACATGCTCATTATCAAGTTGTTTAAACTTCATTATTTCACTTCTCATGGATATAATCTTAGCAGGAGGATAGTATTTTCCAATAAAAGCATCTTTGCACTTAGTCCAAGAATCAATACTATTCCTAGTTAAGGAATTCAACCACTCTTTAGCTTTTCCTCTCAAAGAGAAAGGAAACAATTTCAGCTTAATAATATCACCATCTATATCCCTATGCTTTTGCATCTCACAAAGTTCAACAAAGTTATTTAGATGGGAAGCAGCATCTTCATTACCAATACCAGAAAATTGTTCTCTCATAACAAGATTGAGCAAAGCAGGTTTTATCTCAAAGAAAGTATTTTCAGCCACAGGTGGAGCAATAGGTGTGCTCATAAAATCATTGTTGTTGGTGCTAGTGAAGTCACACAACTTAGTGTTTTCAAGAGTAGTCATTTTTTTAGGTTTTCAAATAAGAAAGCAAACTAGTAAAACTATTTTTTTTGTGTTTTTTGAAGAACAAAACAAGCAAACAAAGCAAAAAGAAACTAAGCAAAACAAAAACAACAAAGTAAAGAGATTGGTTATGAGGGACTCCCCTTGTGAAGATGTCCTTGACTCCCCGGCAACGGCGCCAGAAAAATGCTTGATGGCTCAATGCACGGTGCCCAGAAAAGTGTTGATGGCTCGTGGTTGATGTAGAGCTTGTTGGGAACCCCAAGAGGAAGGTATGATGAGCACAGCAGCAAGTTTCCCTCAGTTATGAAACCAAGGTTTAATCGAACCAGTAGGAGCAAGGAAACACCCCAAAGGTGTTACTAGCTGAGCTTTGGCAGGGCGCACTACCGGTGCTAGTAGCAACGTGGAGACCTGCACAATACCACCACAGAACTTTGTCCCCAACTTGCGATGAGGTTGTCAATCTCACCGTCTTTTGCGGAAAACAAAGGATTAAACGTATCGAATGGAAAGAAGTAAAAGTTTGCAGAAAGTAAACACAAAGCAGAAACAGTTTATAGATTGTATGTAAAAGACAAGGACCATGATCCATAGTTCACTAGAGGTGGCTCTCCTTAGATAGAGAAGTTGATGGGTGAACAAATTATAGCGGGGCAATTGACAAACACCGAGAAAGCTATACATGCATATACTAATCATCTTGACTCCTTTGAGACTTGATTGGGCATTACAACATAATACATAGACCACTCCAACTGCGTCTATGACTAATAATCCACCTTCAGGTTATCATCCGAACCCGCTCCAGTATTAAGCTGCAAGCAACAGATTATTGCTTTACGAACTGCGTGTAAAGTAAACAATACGATTGTTCTATGAACAAAGGATTGTTGTTTTCTCCCTAGTAGCAATAGCACATCTAGTACCTTAGAGATTTCTGTCACTTCCCCAGATTACCAGAGGCATGAACCCACTATCGAGCATAAATACTAACTCTTGGAGTTGCTAGCATCTACTTGGCCAAGATAGCTACTAACAACGGAAAGCATGCAAGATCACAAATAACAAAGACATGATAGAATCAATAATCAATCTGAAATAGCATCTCAATATCCATCGGATCCCCGCAAACACAACATGTATGGATTACAAAAAGATGATCTTGATCATGAACGGAGCTCACAAGATCTAAAAATGAAAGCACAAAGGAGGAGAAACCAGCCATGTAGCTACTACATGGATCCGTAGTCCAAGGATGAACTACTCACACATCACACCGGAGGCTTGCATGGTGAAGAAGAAGCCCTCTAGGGTGAATTCCCCTCTCCAGCAGGGTGCCGGGAAGAGCTTCAGATCCCTCCCGATCTAGGGATGGAGATGACGGCGGCTACAGACTCTTTCGTGGATTTTTGATCGGGTACTTAGGGTTTTCGTCCCGAGGGCAATATATAGGCGGAAGGAGAGGCCGAGGGGGTGCCGGGAGCCACAACACCACCCCCTGACGCGGCCAGGCCTGGCCGCGTGGCCAGGTGGTGTGGCCGGCCCTTGGCCCCTCTCCGTCTTGTATTCTGGCACTTGATCCCTTCCGGAAAAATAGGCACTTTGGCTTTTGTCCTGTCCAATTCCGAGAATATTCATTTTCTGACTTTCTTGGAACCAAAAACAGTAGAAAACAGGCAGCTGGCACTGTGGCTCTTGTTAATAGGTTAATCCAAGAAATCATATGAAAAGTACTCCAAAGTTGGAACAAAACACAAGAAAGTGGATAAAACCAAGCATGGAACATCAAAAATTATAGATACATTTGCAATGTATCAAAGAGCATAGCTCAAGTCCTTGAATCCTCCTCCATGGCTACTGAAGAGTGATGACCCACAAGTATAGGGGTTGTATCGCAGTATTTTCGAGGGAAGTGAAACCCAATTTATTGATTCTACACAAGGGGAGCCAAAGAATATTTATCAGCCTTAACAACTGAGTTGTCAATTCAGCTGCACCTGGAAATAATCTTGCTCACAGTAGTTTATTAGTAGCAAGAGTTTTGTAGTACGAATAGTAAAGCAACAGCAGTAGCAAAGCAAAGACAGTAGTAACAAAAGCAGTAAACAGTGGGATTCGAGTGCGGTAGGCATAGGGATGGATGGATGGGCGTTGCATGGACAAGACAATCCACATAGCAATCAGAACATAGGGCAATTGCAGATAAATAAGATAAAGCATCCAAGTACTAGACAATCCTAGGCATGTGTTCCATATATAGTCATACGTGGTCGCAATGAGAACTTGCACAACATCTTTTGTCCTGCCAGCCCGTTTGCAGTGGGGCCTCTAGGGAACTACTGGCAATTAAGGTGCTCCTTTTAATAGAGCACCGGAGCAAAGCATTAACACTCCGTGAACACATGTGATCCTTGATGGGTTCGTAGCATGGAAAACAAAAAAATTCTACAGCAAGAATGAACAAAACCCAGATCTAATCTAGATAAAAGCCAAGATCTAATCTATTAGACATGTGCAATGAGACAGATCTGTACTAACCCTCGTAGATCTGAAAGCGTTACGAGATTAGATCTCGGGGTTGATGTAGTCGATCACTTGCCGATCTCAAGATCGTGTGGACGATCCTTCCGGCGCCACGTTCTGGCAGCGCTTCCGCAGTCGGTCACACGTGCGGAGTCGAAGCAGACCTTCCTCTCCCCGTTCCAGCAAGCAGCGGAGGTAGTGGATCTTCTCCACGGAATCCCAGCAGTACGACGGTGTGGTGGTGGTGGAGTAGAGATTTCTGCAGGGCTTCGCCTAAACCGGAGCAGAGCGAAGGAGGAGGAGAGAGGCGGCGGCTAGGGTTTGTTATGGTAGAGGTCTAGGGGGTGGCGCCCCCTCCCCTCTATTTAAAGGAGGAAGGCGCCATGGGAGGGGGAGTCCTAGTAGGACTCCCCTCCCTCCTTGGCCGGCGGATTGGGAGGGGGGAGGAGTCCTCCTCCCCCACGAATCCGTGTCTTGCCCCACAAAGACTCCTTGATCCTTTCTTGGTTTTCAAGCAAACTCCAAGAAATCTTCTAGAACCTTCCAGAACATTCCGAAACCTTCTAGAATCTCCATACAAACACTCTGGAACATTTCCTAACTTAGAAAATGATCCCCAATATATGAATCTTATTCTCCGGACAATTCTGGATCTCCTCGTGATGTCCCGGATCCAATCCGAGACTCTGAACAACATTCGATCTCCAACGCATATTCCATATCTACTTAAAACAACTTCAAACCTTAAGTGTGTCACCCTACGGTTCGTGAATATGCAGACATGCTGAAGACACCTCTCCGATCAATAACCATCGGCGGGATCTGGAGATCCATAACGGCTCCCACATACTCAACGATGACTTCGTGATCGATAGAACCATTAACATACGAAACCAATTCCCTTTGTCACACGATATTCTACTTATCCGAGGTTTGATCGTCGGTATCTCCATACCTAGTTCTTCCTCATTACTGATAAGTACTCTTTACTCATTCCATGTTATGTCATCCCTTGTGACCTAGTCACATGCTTGCAAGCTAACTAGATGACATTCCACCGAGAGGGCCCAGAGCATATCTATCTGTCATATGGATGGACAAATCCCAATCTTGGTCCATGCGCTTCAACACATACTTTCAGAATACCCAATGACACCTTTATAACCACCCAGTTACGAAGCGGTGTTTGATGTCATCAAAGTACCCATCCGGTGATGGTGATTAACATAACCTCATGGTCGAAGGATTAGGTTACTATGCATTTGAAAGCTTACAACAATACGAACTTAATGACTTGATCTTATGCTACGCTTACTATGGGTGTGTGTCCATCACATCATTCTCCTAATGATATAACCTTGTTATTAATGACATCCAATGTCCATGATCAGGAAACCATGATCATCATTTAATCAACAAGCTAGTTCCACAAGAGGCTTACTAGGGACTCTTTTATGTTTACAAAACACACATGTATCAGTGTTTCCTTATAATACAATTATAGCATGGGATGTAAACATTCATCATAAACACACAAAGATATAATAATAACCACTTTTATTATTGCCTCTTGGGCATATCTCCAATAGTCTCCCACTTGCACTAGAGTCAATAATCTAGATTACATGGTAATATACCTAACACCCATGGCGTTCTGGTGTTGGTCATGCTTTGCTCTAGGGAGAGGTTTAGTCAACGGATCTGCCACATTCAGATCAGTGTGTGCTTTGCAAATCTTTGTGTCACCATATCGGACATACTCGCGAATAGCATGGAAACGTAGCTTGATGTGCTTCAGCTTGTTATGTGACCTTGGCTCCTATGCATTAGCTATGGCACCTGTGTTGTCACAGTAGATGGCCATCGGGTCCAACGCACTGGGAACCACGTCAAGTTTAGTAATGAACTCCTTCATCCATATGGCTTCTTGTGCAGCCTCCGAAGCAGCTATGTATTCCGATTCAGTTGAAGATTTCGCCACAACGCTTTGCTTGGCACTCCTCCAGCTCACTGTAGCACCATTCAAAATAAATACGTATCCAGACTATGACTTCGAGTCATCTGGATCGGTGTTCCACTAGCATCAGTGTAACCGTTTACAACAAGCTGTTCATCACCTCCATAAGAAAGAACCATATCCTTACTCCTATTCAGGTACTTTAGGATATTCTTGACCGCTGTCCAGTGTTTCATTCTAGGATCACTTTGATATCTGCTAGTCAAACTAACAGCATGTGCTATATCCGGTCTTGTACACAGAATGGCATACATGATAGAACCTATGGCCGAGGCATAGGGAATATTATTCATCTTTTCTCTATCTTCTGCTGTAGTCGGACTTTGAGTTTTACTCAAGGTCTTACCTGACAACATGGGCACGAACCCTTTCTTGCTCTCTTCCATTCTAAACTTCTTTAGAACTTTGTCTAAGTATGTTCTTTGTGGAAGCGCTATTAGGCGTCTTGATCTATCTCTATAAATCTTGATGCCTAGAATATATGCCGCTTCGCCAAGATTCTTCATTGAAAAACTATTACTCAAATAGGTTTTGACGCTATTAAGAAGTTCTATATCATTCCCAATCAACAATATGTCATCTACATATAGTACTAGGAATGCTACAGAGCTCCCACTCACTTTCTTGTAAATACAAGCTTCTCCATAAGTTTGTATAAATCCAAAGTTTTTGATTACTTTATCAAAACGTTGATTCCAACTCCGGGATGCTTGCTTCAGTCCATAAATGGAGCGTTGAAGTTTGCATACCTTGTCAGCATCACTAGGATCGACAAAACCCTTGGGTTGTACCATATACAACTCTTCCTCAATGTCACCATTAAGGAACGCCATTTTGACATCCATCTGCCAAATCTCATAATCGAAATATGCAGCAATTGCTAACAAAATCCTCACAGACTTTAGCTTCACTACTAGTGAGAAAGTCTCATCGTAGTCAACTCCTTGAATTTTCGGAACCCTTTCGTGACAAGTCGAGCTTTATAGACGGTAACATTACCATCAGCATCTGTTTTTCTTTTGAAAATCCATTTGTTCTCGACAGCCTTACGGCCATCCGGTAAGTCCACCAAAGTCCATACTTGGTTTTCGTACATGGATCCCATTTCGGATTTCATGGCTTCTAGCCATTTGTCGGAATCTGGGCTCACCATAGCTTCTTCATACGTCGCAGGGTCATCAGTGTTGTCCACCAACATGACGTTCAAGGCAGAGTCATACCAATCAGGAGTGGTACGAACCCTCGTTGACATGCGAGGTTCAGCAGTAACTTCATTCGAAGTTTCATGATCACCATCATGAGCTTCCTCTCCAATTGGTGCAGGCAGCACAAAAACATCTTCCGGTGCTGCGCTACTCTCAACTCCGGGAGAAGGTTCAATAACCTCGTCGAGTTCTACTTTCCTTCCAGTCACTTCTTTCGAGAGAAACTCCTTCTCAAGAAAGGATCCATTCTTGGCAACAAAAACTTTGCCTTCGGATCTATGATAGAAGGTATATCCAATTGTTTCTTTAGGGTATCCTATGAAGACGCATTTCTCCGCTTTGGGTTCAAGCTTATCAGGTTGTAACTTCTTTACATACGCTTCGCAACCCCAAACTTTAAGGAACGACAACTTAGGTTTCTTACCAAACCACAATTCGTATGGTGTCGTTTCAACGGATTTAGATGGTGCCCTATTTAAAGTGAATGCGGCTGTCTCTAATGCATAGCCCCAAAATGATAGTGGTAAATCTGTAAGAGACATCATAGACCGAACCATATCTAAGAGAGTTCGATTACGACGTCCGGACACACCATTACGCTGTGGTGTTCCCGGCGGTGTTAACTGCGAAAGTATTCCACATTTCTTTAAATGCATGCCAAACTCATAACTTAGATATTCACCTCCGCGGTCAGAACGCAGAAACTTAATCTTCTTGTTACGATGATTTTCCACTTCACTTTGAAATTCCTTAAACTTCTCGAAAGTTTCGGACTTATGTTTCATAAAGTAGACATACCCATATCTACTTAAGTCATCCGTGAAAGTGAGAACATAACGATATCCACCACGCGACGCTACACTCATTGGACCGCACACATCGGTATGTATTATTTCCAATAAGTCTGTAGCTCGCTCCATTATTCCAGAGAATGGAGTCTTAGTCATTTTTCCAATTAGACATGCTTCGCATCTTTCAAGTGATTCAAGAAGTCCATCAGAATGGAGTTTCTTCATACGCTTCACTCCAATGTGACCAAGACGACAGTGCCACATGTATGTAGAATTATCATTCAATTTTATTCGTTTAGCATCTATGTTGTGAACATGTGTATCACTACTATCGAGATTCAATAAGAATAAACCATTCATCTCAGGTGCATTACCATAAAAGATATTACTCATATAAATCGAACAACCTTTATTCTCAGACTTAAAAGAGTAACCATCTCGCAATAAACAAGATCCAGATATAATGTTCATGCTTAACGCAGGCATCAAATAACAATTATTCAAATTTAAAACTAATCCCGAAGGTAGATGTAGAGGGAGCGTGCCGACGGCGATCACATCAACCTTGGAGCCATTTCCAACGCGCATCGTCACCTCATCTCTTGCCAGTCTTTGTTTATTCCGCAGCTCCTGTTTCGAGTTATAAATATGAGCAACCGAACCAGTATCAAATACCTAGGCACTACTACGATTACTAGTAAGATACACATCAATAACATGTATATCGAATATACCTTTCTTCTTGATGTTGCCATTCTTCAGATCTGCCAAGTACTTGGGGCAGTTACGCTTCCAGTGACCAGCACCCTTGCAGTACAAGCATTCAGTTTCAGGTTTAGGACCAGCCTTGGGCTTCTTAGCAGGTGCGGCAGCTTTCTTGTCGTCCTTCTTGAAGTTGCCCTTTTTCTTAGGCTTGCCCTGTTTCTTGAAATTGGTGGTCTTATTGACCATCAACACTTGGTGCTCCTTCTTGATCTCCACTTCAGCAGTTTTCAGCATGGACGATAGTTCAGGCAATGTCTTGTTCATGCAGTGCATATTGTAGTTCATCACAAAGTTCTTATAACTCGGTGGCAGTGATTGGAGGACACGGTGAATCCCTAACTCATTAGTAATCATTATCCCCAACTCTTGGAGCTTGTTTGTGTGCCCAGACATGGTGAGCACGTGCTCGCTAACGGATCTTCCCTCTTCCATCTTGCAGGTAAAGAACTTTTAGGAGGCCTCATAGCTCTCCACGGCCACGTGAGTCAAAAATGAGCTTGAGCTCCTTAATGATCTCGAACGGGTCGTGGTGCTCAAAACGCTTCTGGATCTCCGTTTCTAAACCATACAGGATGGCACACTGAACTGTGGAGTAATGATTTTTCCGAGTGGCATAAACATTCTTTACGTCATCGGTGGAATCAGCTGCAGGTGGGTCACCTAGCGGTGCTTCGAGCACATAGGTCATCTGACCAGCCCTGAGGACAATCTTCAGACCACGGAGCCAGTCCGTGAAGTTGCTTCCATTTTTCTTAAGCTTTTCTTTCTATAGGAACACATTGAAATTGATGGAGAGATTCGCCATAATCTACAACAAATTTGCAAGTAGTTTAGACTAAGTTTATGATAAATTGAGTTCTACTTTAATTCTTAAATTAACTAGGTGAACTCCCACTCAAAACAACATCCCTCACATTGTCTTAGTGATTACACGAACCAAGTCCACTACACCAAGTCCGATCTTCACGAGAGAGGATGTAGTTTCATCGGCGAACAATCTTCATGTTCATCATATCACTTATATGACTCGTGCTCTACCTTTCGGTATTCCGTGTTCTGAGACCATGTCTGTACATGCTAGGCTCGTCAAGATTAACCTTAGTTTCCGCATGTGCAAATCTGGCTTGCACCCGTTGTATGCACACGTAGAATCTATCACACCCGATCATCACGAGATGCTTCGAGACGACGAGTCTTAGCAACAGTGCCAACTAAGGACGAACACTTTATTACTTGAAATTTAGTGAGAGGGATCATCTTATAATGCTACCGTCGCGATCTAAGCAATACAAGATGCATAAAGGATTAACATCACAGGCAATTCATAATTAGTGTGATATGATATGGCCCTTTCTTCTTATGCCTTTGATCTCCATATCCAAAGCATGGACATGATCTCCATCATCACCAGCATTGCGTCAAGGTCAGTGGCGCCGCTTCATGGTTGTCCATCATCACCAGCAACTATTACAACTACTTGGAATAAAGCTATTACAAGATGAATAGACACGCAGGTCTTAACAGAATTAAAGACAACCATTAGGCTCCTGCCGGTTGCCATATTACAACAAGGATCATTGCATACATCAAATATAATCACAATCACATGATGTCCATATCACATCACAAAACCCCTGCAAAAACAAGTTAGACGCCTCTAATTTTCTTTGCATGTTTTACGTGGTTTGGGGCTTTCGAATAAGAACGGATCTTACCTACGAAACTGAACCACAACGTTGATACAAGTGCTATCGAGTGCAAAGTGTAGATTGGATCTATACTATGATGGGAGAGACAGACACCCGCAAAGCCACTTGTGCAAAGCAAGTTACACGTCAAGCGTGGAGCAAGTCTCATGTGCGATGACATGTAAGGTTAGCCCGAGCCGCTTCATCCCACCATACCGCAAGATGCAAAGTACACAAAGCAAAAGACGGCACGAGCACCAACGCCCACAAAACCATTGTGTTCTACTCGTGCAACAGATCTACGCATAGACAAGGCTCTGATACCACTGATGGGTTGGTAGCATGCAAAACAAAAAAATTCTACCGCAAGAACGAACAAAACCCAGATCTAATCTAGATAAAAGCCAAGATCTAATCTATTAGACATGTGCAACAAGATAGATCTATACTAACCCTCGTAGATCCGAAAGCGTTACGAGATTAGATCTCGGGGTTGATGTAGTCGATCACTTGTCGATCTCAAGATCGTGTGGACGATCCTTTCGGCGCCACGTTCCGGCAGCGCTTCCGCAGTCGGTCACATGTGCGGAGTCGAAGCAGACCTTCCTCTCCCCGTTCCAGCGAGCAGCGGAGGTAGTGGATCTTCTCCACGGAATCCCAGCAGCACGACGGTGTGGTGGTGGTGGTGGAGTAGTGATTTCTGCAGGGCTTCGCCTAAGCCGGAGCAGAGCGAAGGAGGAGGAGAGAGGCGGCGGCTAGGGTTTGTTATGGTAGAGGTCTAGGGGGTGGCGCCCCCTCCCCTCTATTTAGAGGAGGGATGCGCCATGGGAGGGGGAGTCCTAGTAGGACTCCCCTCCCTCCTTGGCCGGCAGATTGGGAGGGGGAGGAGTCCTCCTCCCCCATGAATCCGTGTCTTGCCCCACAAAGACTCCTTGATCCTTTATTGGTTTTCAAGCAAACTCCAAGAAATCTTCTAGAACCTTCCAGAACATTCCGAAACCTTCTAGAATCTCCATACAAACACTCCGGAACATTTCCTAACTTAGAAAATGATCCCCAATATATGAATCCTATTCTCCGGACAATTCTGGATCTCCTCGTGATGTCCCGGATCCAATCCGAGACTCCGAACAACAATCGGTCTCCAACGCATATTCCATATCTACTTAAAACAACTTCGAACCTTAAGTGTGTCACCCTATGGTTTGTGAATATGCAGACATGATGAAGACACCTCTCCGATCAATAACCATCAGCGGGATCTGGAGATCCATAATGGCTCCCACATACTCAACGATGACTTCGTGATCGATAGAACCATTAACATACGAAACCAATTCCCTTTGTCACGCGATATTCTACTTATCTGAGGTTTGATCGTCGGTATCTCCATACCTAGTTCTTCCTCGTTACTGATAAGTACTCTTTACTCGTTCCATGTTATGTCATCCCTTGTGACCTAGTCACATGCTTGCAAGCTAACTAGATGACATTCCACCGAGAGGGCCCAGAGCATATCTATCCGTCATATGGATGGACAAATCCCAATCTTGGTCCATGCGCTTCAACACATACTTTCAGAATACCCAATGACACTTTTATAACCACCCAGTTATGAAGCAGTGTTTGATGTCATCAAAGTACCCATCCCGTGATGGTGATTAACATAACCTCATGGTCGAAGGATTAGGTTACTATGCATTTGAAAGCTTACAGCAATACGAACTTAATGACTTGATCTTATGCTACGCTTACTATGGGTGTGTGTCCATCACATCATTCTCCTAATGATATAACCTTGTTATTAATGACATCCCATGTCCATGATCAGGAAACCATGATCATCATTTAATCAACAAGCTAGTTCCACAAGAGGCTTACTAGGGACTCTTTTATGTTTACAAAACACACATGTATCAGTGTTTCCTTATAATACAATTATAGCATGGGATGTAAACATTCATCATAAACACAAAGATATAATAATAACCACTTTTATTATTGCCTCTT
The DNA here is from genome assembly GCA_916181665.1 of Avena sativa. NCBI lineage: Eukaryota > Viridiplantae > Streptophyta > Magnoliopsida > Poales > Poaceae > Avena > Avena sativa. Next base: position 429,954,760 of record OV702290.1, read on the forward strand.
GGGCATATCTCCAACAATCCTCACATCAAAGCCTTTCCCTTCCGGTTATCCCGATTTCACTTCGGGGCCATACGTTCCGGACAACAACGTGTGTATACAACTTGTAGATAAGACCAAGAATAATACTATCATAATGACTCAATAATAAGGTCATATCTGAAATCATGGCACTCGGGCCCTAGTGACAAGCATTAAGCACAACAAGGTTGCAACAAAGTCATAAACCACTAATAAAAGATACTAGGCACCATGCCCTAATAATCGGATGCCATTACATGAACGATCTCATCCAATCCCTACCAGCCCCATAGCCTACAGCGGGGGATTACTCATTCATAGATGGGGGAAACATGGATGGTCGATGGAGAAGCAATGGTTATGATGATGGCGATGATCTCCTCCAATTCCCCGTCCCGGCAGGGTGCCAGAACGGAGTTTCTGGTGCTGTTTCATGGAATCTGATGGTGGCGGCGGAGCGGAACTCCTTCTGGAAAAACGTCGAACCCCCCAAAGTTTTTAGGTCAGAAGGCTCCTTATAGGCGAAGAGAGAGGCCGAGGGGGTGCATGGGGGGCCCACACCACCCCCTGGCGCGGCCTGGCCTGGCCCGCGCCAGCAGGTGGTGTGGCCACCCCTGGCTCTTCTCCGTCTCGTATTCTAGCTCCTAGAGTCTTCGGGTGAAATAGGATTTTTGGCATATTTTCCCAGATTTTTCCTGATAGTTGATTTTCTGCATAAAAAGTAGACACCAAAGCAATTCTCCTGAAAACAGCGTCAGTTCGCATTAGTTGCATCCAAATCACACAAGTATAGAGGAGAAACAATAGCAAAAGTGTTCGGTAAATTAGATACGTTTTGGACGTATCAACTCCCCCCAAGCTTAGCTTATTGCTTGTCCTCAAGCAATTTAGTTGGAAACTGAGTGCGATAAAAGAACTTTCACGAACACATTTGCTTCATATGATGTAAATATTCTTAGCAATGTGATCAACTACCTAGACAATTCATAATAAAGAGTATGCAACTGAGTCTACTTAATAGTCATTGCAAGCTATGAAGAGATTCCAACTCAAGAATAATAAGTAGCATGAAGCACAAACATAAGCAACATTACAATGCTCATAGAAAGGTATGATAGAGTGGTATCTCGCTTGCCTTTGATTATGAATGCCAAGGCACCTCTAAAGTTCAAGTGATGACTAGAAGTAAAGATATCAAAGATACAAGCATCAAAGTCATAACACAAATAATCAAGTATTGGAACAAACACAAAGGATGACAACTATGCTCTTAAGAGGTGCTCAAAGAATAAGTGGAGACTCAACAAGTAGAAGAAAAGGTTTTGAATAATTTGAAAGGCTTCCAAATGCTGAAAGTATGGTACTTGTTAGCTTTGAGCTCTCATTGCCCCTATCATAAGCATCTTTAATGTGGTTAAGGTGAAAGTGACACAACTAAGAGGATATGCTTGACAAGTTATAAATTGAAGTCTCATGCCCCTTACTTACGAAGACTGATCCTCATGCTACTCAACTTCAGTCACAAGTAAGCACTTGTCATTGTAAGTACATACCTATCATGGAGAACCGCCAACGGGATACCCCTTGCATATGATACAGGAGCTATCCCATAATCAAAATGACAAGGCAAGCAGACAATGAGCATTTCAGCAATCTTTTTATTTACTATGTGCATAGATTTTTATTGAGGATGCTTCATAGAATGCTCATTACGGTTATGCTACAAGTTTCCACCATGATTAGGCATGGATTAGGCTAGCGGCCCAGGCGTTTCTCTAACATACATACAAACTCCATGATCTTACAAGTTCCACTTTTATTTCACACCTCCAGGATCCATAAGCAAAAGAACATGATATCAACTAGGTACAAAGTACCTATGAAGCATTGAAAGCGGTCCCCATGATACATGATTCTGCTAACTTCAACTCATAAAGCGCAAGCATATGCGCAACAAAGAAGGACGCAATGGTTCAGGTTTATTAAGTGCAAGAAAATAAAGTGTGCCATCAAGTTCATGAGAGCTTTACTAACTAACTTTCTCATAACAAGCCAATATTTTATTCGAAAGAAAACAAGGCATATTAAATATGCACGGAGATAGCAAACGATGCTGATAGGTAGGTATGGTGGACACTTTGGAAATATTTGGTTTAGGGAGTTGGAAACATGAGTAAAACACTCAGTGGAAGTGAAGGCTAGCAAAAGTAAGGGAGCGACAAACGAGAGAGCAATAGCTGTCATTATCATGCTTGCAACAAAACAAGACTACTATGGCATGAAAGTGATTCAAGATCCTCAAGGCAAAATAATTCATCGAGGCTCAACTGATTATTACAGTCATGTGCATGCGTGAGCATGTGCCAAGTCAATTCAAATGAAACATTCAGAGGAGGATACCACCCTGTCATACCAATTTATGAATAGAGTAATGCAAGCAAACATTCATGAGACATGCTACAAACTATTAGCAGGCTGGAGCTAATCACAAGAAAGCAAGAACTACTAAGCATCCAAAGATAACATACACCCTACATGAACGGACTAAGCAAGCTCACAAAGATGAGTATATGTACAAAAATGAAGACAAATAGAGTTCGTTACCAGCCTCTTACCACGCCTCAAGTTGTCATTAATCCTCATTATTGCTCTTCACTTGTATGGCTTGAATAATAATATGAAACCAATAATCCACTGAGAACTGCCGAACCCTGAAGCAAACGCGCAAAAACCAAAGAAGAACGACAAATATTTTTGGTGTTTTTGATTTTTGAACAAGAACCAAAAGAGAGAAACAAGCAAAGCAAAATCTTTTTGGGTTTTTCGAATAGTTCAAACAAAGAAAAAATGAAAAAGCAAACCAAGGCAAAAAAGAAGAAGCAAGCCAAAGAGAAACAACAAAAATATTTTTGATCTTTTTGTGTTTTTAGAAAGCAAAACCAAAGAAGAACGAAGACTAAAAAGAGAACGAAAACATGAATATACAAAGTACCGACGCAAAATGATATGGAGATGAGTACGGTGTCGGCGTACCTCCCCCCAAGCTTAGGCTTTTGGCCTAAGTGGGTATCAGTCCATGTATGAATAAGGGTTCCAAGTGGGCAGATCTTGGTAAGAATGGTCGTAGCTGGGCCCATGAGAAGAAGAGGAAGCTCCCCAATCATAAGTGGGTTGCTGATATGAAGACTCTCCCTCATTCCAAGGCTGGACCGAATCATCCGTGACCTCCCTTCTAGTGTCCTGCTCCTGCTGGGAAAGCTCTCCCAGGTACGTGTCAAGCTCCTCCTCGGTGAGGACCATCCTTCCATGTTATCAAGGTTAAACAAAACAGGTGCAGGCAAAAGAACAACATGCTCGGACTTGCTCCTTCTCCAGCCAGCCTTAAGAAAGGTTATTTCATAAGATAACTCACTCAAACTAGCCCACGAGGAAATAAATTTATGATGTATCATGGAATTAAGATCAAGCCTCTCTATGGGGAACTGTAAGTCTAGATGATGAGGCACTAAACATGCAATGCTAGCAAACGAGAAGAAATGAGGCCTCCACAAATTCCACCTTTCTCACGGTTAGCAGCAAGACGGAAGGCTATCAAAGCACTCAAGTTGTAAGACCTATCTCGTCTAAGGGAAGCAGAGATAAATGCTAGATCAAATGAAGATAACTTATTGGCAGTTTTCCTAGCAAGAACACACTTGGCCATAAAGTAGGCAAAGTAGCGAATGGAGGGAAGATGAATGTTACGGATTTTTCCATTCTCCTTTGAGAAGCTACTCCTTTGAAAAAATTCTGCGTATAAATCCATGAGTGGTTCCGGTCTCTCTTTAATCTTCTTACATGATCCCCATTGAGGTACCTTAATAGCTGCACAAAAATCATCAAGAGAAAGATTGACAGCAATATTATAAATTTTGTAATGGACCATGGGGTTAGGCAAAGAGTGACTAAATTGGAAATCCTGCACCATAGACATGGTTAGCTTCACAAATTGACAACGTTCATCTTCCAAGAAACGCTCTAACCCTGCATTAGAAACCAAAGTGTGGAAATCTTGTAAAATTCCTGCAGCTCTCATGAACTCAGGGCATGGATAAATGGAGGGAAAAACTTCCTCCTCCCGATGGACCTTCATGACCTTAGGCACCCAAAGCTCATGTTGGTTTGGGTGCTGTCCACTCTGAAGGAAATATGCCCTGAGAGGCAATAATAAAGTTGTTATTATGTATTCCTTGTATATGATAGATGTTTATTTTGCATGCTATAATTGTATTGATAGAAAACATCAATACATGTGTGTTTAATAAACAAAAAGGGTTCCTAGTCATGCCTCTCTTATAGACTAGCTTGTTGATTAACAGGATGATCAAGGTTTCCTGATCATGGACATTGGATGTTGTTAATAACAAGGTCACACCATTGATGGAATGATGTGATGAACATTCATCCGAAGTATAGCATTACGATCAAGTCATTGTGTTTATATTGCTATAACATCATACGAAGTAATCTTTATCCTTAGACCATGAGATCATGTTAATTGCTAACACCGGAAGAGTATCTTGATAACATCAAACGTCACACCGTAACAGGGTAACTATAAAGATGGGTTCAGTGCTGCGAAGGTGTTATGTTGAGGCTCATGGATCAAGAGTGGAATTTGTCAATCCAGATGACGGATAGATATACTCTGGACCCTCTCGGTGATATCACATTAGGATAGCTTGCAAGCAAGTGATGTGATCACTAGAATGTTATATCACGGGAACGAGAAAAGAGTGCATGTCGGTAACAAGATCAAACTAGGTATGGAGATACCGATGATCGAATCTCGGACATGTAATATATCGAGAGACAAAGGGATTTAGTTACAAGCGTTAAAGGTTCTCATGATCACAGGAGTCATCGTTGAATGTGTAGGAGTCAGTACGGATCTCCAGGTCCCGCTGCTGATTATTGATCGGAGAAGGGTCTCGATCATGTCTGCATTATTCGCGAACCGTAGGGTGGCACACTTAAGAGTTACCGGACACCATTTTGGAGCACATATGTTTCAGACGAAAGAATTGCAAAGCGCAGGAATTGTTTCAATAGAAACCGGAAATTGTTTCGGGTGAAATTGCAGAAGGTGGTTCTGCATGTGATATTGAAATATTGCAAGGGGCTATATGTGAATGTTTGTTAATTAAAGTAATTAACAAAATTCTGAATAAATTTAATAAAAGAGTTTTATTAAATGAGAGAGCATTAAATTTGGAGAAACTTAATGCATTTAAAGTGGAGACTTTAAAAGGGAATGTGAAGAGGCATTTTAATGTGGAGGAGTTACCACCACATGAATGGGGAAGGTGAGGGGTCACCCCCCCCCCCCCCCATGCGCCGGCCATGGAGAGAGGGGCACCCCCCCTACTCCTATAAAAGGCCACCCATTCCCTCCTTCATCCTCACACCTCCTTGTGAAGGATCTCTCTCCCCCTCTAGAATTATTCCCCCATGGTCTCGGATTAGCGAGATACATGTTCCTGGTGGCATTTCGTCTGGAAGGAGTTGCTGCTTCCGCTGGATCGCTGGAGCGAGGAGGTGGAGGTTGTCCGGTGGCTTGAACGTATGTGTGAGTGCGGATGCGCTGCTGAGTTGCGGCGCTCGGACTTCCTCACGATCTTGAGATCGGCAAGTGTACGACTACATCAACCATGAGTTCCTACTCGTTAACAAAGCTCGTTGTCTTCGAGAGTAAGTTCTCTATGGATGTATGTCCACCCGTTTGCTTTGTACCTAGTAGATAGATCTTGGCGTGTAGTTCACACCGTAGGAAATTTTTTGTTTTCTATGCTACGGACCCAACAGTGGTATCAGAGCCTGATCTATGCGTAGGTGCTTTGCACGGGTAGTACACATATGTTTATATGTGGGCGATGATGATCATGTTATTGCATCTTCTATGTACTTTGGATATTGGTGGCATAGTGGGATGAAGTGGCCCGGACCAACCTTACATGTCATCGTACATGAGACCGGTTGCACGACTGACATGCAACTTGTTTTGCATAAGTGGCTGGCGGGTGTCTGTCTCTCCTATTATAGTCAATATCTGATTTACAACGAGTTGCTAATAACTTGGTTATCCTCGTTGTGGTTCATGTTCCTAGGTTAGACAGGTTCTATCTCTGAAAGCCCTAAGCCACATAAAACTTGCAATTGATAGATTAGAGGCGTCTAGTTTAGATCCTTGCTGCGCTAGTGTTTTGATATGGTATTGTTGTAAGTAGATGTATAATAGATACTCTTACAACTCACTTAACGTGTAAGTTCCATAGACCTTGGCCTTACACACAAAGGAATGATAGAGATCATACCACGATGCAAATGATAGAGATCAAATGCATGGACCATATCACCTCACTTCACACATTAGATGTTAGCATCTTATACTGCTAGTTTGGCGCGTTTGGTAGCATTATAAGATGATCCCTCATTTAGATATCAAGATAAAATGTGTTCTTCCTTAAGTATGCACCGTTTTGTGGATCGTGTTTTGAGGCATCACGTGATGATCGGGTGTTTTCAACTCTACGCTTTCATACAATGGGTGTAAGACAGTTTTACACACGCAAATACTAAGGTTCTTACTTGACGAGACTAGCATGTACAGACATGGCCTCGGAACACGGACCGAAAGGTTAAGCATGAGTCATATAGTTGATATGATGCCCATATAGATGCTCGCCTTTGAAGCTACACCGACTCACGTGATGATCGGACTTGGTGTAGTGGATTTGGTTCATGTAATCACCAAAAGGACACGAGGGATGTCGTTTTTGAGTGGGAGTTCATTAGTAATTTGGATTAGTCGAACTCAATCTATCATAAACTTAGTCTAAATATACTTTACAAATTCTATTGTAGATGGCACCACCTGCTTTTAATTTCAATGTGTTCATGGAGAAAGAGAAACTTGCTGCGAATGGTAGCAACTTCACCAACTGGGCTATGAATTTCAGGATTCTCCTCACTGCTGCACAAAAGCAATATGTGCTAGATGCGCCGCTAGGCCCCCCACCAGCTCCTGATGCCCCTGACAAGGAAAAGAACGTCTATATAACTTGTCAGGAGGACCACAACTTAGTTCATTGCGGCATACTGTATGGGCTAGAGCCAGAACTTCGAAAGCGTTTTGAAAATGGCAATGCCTTTGATACCATGGGAGAATTGAAAATGGTTTTCGATACCCATGTTGCCGTAGAGAGTTATAATGCTACAGAAAAGATCTTTAGCTGCATGATGGAGGAAAATAGCTCCGTTAGTGAGCACGTACTCAAAATGTCTGGGTACGCCGATAAGCTTGTGTCCTTGGGAATAACGATTCCCATTGACTTAGGCATACATCGTGTTCTCCAATCTCTGCCACCTAGCTACAAGAGCTTCGTGATGAACTATAATATGCAGGGCATGAAGAAGTCTTTTCCCGAGCTTCTGTCAATGCTTAAGACTGCAGAAGTGGAGATTAGGAAAGAACATCAAGTGTTGATGATCAATAGGACCACCGGTTTCAAGGACAAGAAAGGCAAGTACAAGGGAAATAAGGGTGGCAAGTCTATTGCCACGCCTGAAAAGAAACCCTGAGCTGGCCCTAAGTCTGACGCCGAGTGCTACTATTGCAAGGGGACTGGCCATTGGAAGCGCAACTGCCCCAAGTATTTGGCGGACAAGAATTCCGGCAAGGCAAACAAAGGTATATGTGATATACATGTTATTGATGTGTACTTGACTAGTACTCGCAGTAGCACCTGGGTATTTGATACCGGATCGGTTGCTAATATATGTAACTCGGTTCAGGGGCTACGGAACAAGCGACAACTAGCAAGGGATGAGGTCACGATGCGGGTCGGCAATGGATCAAGAGTTGATGTGATCGCCGTCGGAACGCTGCCTCTCCATATGCCATCGGGATTAGTTATAAACCTAAATAATTGTTATTTGGTGCCTGCACTGAGCATGAACATTGTATCCGGATCGTGTTTGATGCAAAGTGGTTATTCATTTAAGTCTGAAAACAATGGTTGTTCGATTTATATGAATAATATCTTTTATGGTCATGCACCTATGTTGAATGGTTTGTTTCTGTTGGATCTCTATAGTAGTATTACGCATATTCATATTGTTGATGCTAAAAGGATTAAACTTGATAATGATATATCTACATATATGTGGCACTGCCATCTAGGTCATATTGGTGTTAAACGCATGAAGAAACTCCATTCTGATGGACTTTTGGAATCACTTGATTTTGAATCATTTGATACATGTGAGCCATGCCTTATGGGCAAGATGACTAGAACGCCGTTTTCCGGTTCAATGGAAACGGGCGACAGATCTATTGGAATCATACAAACTGATGTGTGTGGACCAATGAGTGTGTCAGCGCGAGGTGGATATCGTTATTTTGTTACTTTCACGGATGATTTGAGTAGATATGGGTATATCTATTTGATGAAACACAAGTCTGAAACTTTTGAAAAGTTCAAAGAATTTCAGAATGAAGTGGAAAATCATCGTAACAGAAAGATCAAATTTCTGCGGTCCGGCCGTGGAGGAGAGTATCTTAGTTACGAGTTTAGCACACATATGAAAGACTATGGAATAGTTTCACAACTCACGCCTGCCGGAACACCACAACGTAATGGTGTGTCAGAACGTCATAATCGTACTTTATTGGATATGGTTCGATCTATGATGTCTCTGACTGACTTGCCACTGTCATTTTGGGGTTATGCACTGGAAACAGCTGCATTCACTTTAAATCGAGCACCATCTAAATCCTTTGAAACGACACCGTATGAATTATGGTTTGGAAACAAACCTAAGCTGTCATTTCTTAAGGTTTGGGGATGCGATGTTTATGTGAAGAAACTTCAACCGAATAAACTCAAACCCAAAGCGGAAAAATGCGTCTTCATAGGATACCCTAAGGAAACGATTGGGTATACCTTCTATCACAGATCCGAGGGCAAGGTCTTTGTTGCCAAGAATGGATCCTTTCTTGAGAAGGAGTTTCTCGCGAAAGGTGTGAGTAGTCGGAAGGTAGAACTCGAAGAGGTTATTGAACCTTCTCTTCATGAAATGGCGAGTAGCGCAGCTCCAGAAGTTGTTTCGGAGTTGACTTCACCTAATGAAGAGAGAGCTAATGATATTGATCATGAAACTCTGAAAGAGGACACTACCAAACCTCGCAGGTCAAGCAGGACACATGCAGCTCCTGAACTATACGGCAATCCTGTTGTGAATTTCATGGCTGATGAAATGGATGACCCTGCGACGTATGAAGAAGAGATGATGAGCCCGGATTCCAACAAATGGCTAGAAGCCATGAAATCCGAGATGGAATCCATGTACGAGAACCAAGTTTGGAACTTGGTGGACTTACCTCACGACCGAAAGGCCGTTGAGAATAAATGGATTTTCAAAAGGAAAACTGATGCTGATGGTAATGTGACCATCTATAAGGCTCGACTTGTCGCAAAGGGGTTTCAACAAATTCAAGGAGTTGACTACGATGAGACATTCTCTCCCGTAGCGATGCTTAAGTCGGTTAGGATTATGTTAGCAATTGATGCATATTTCGATTATGAAATATGGCAGATGGATGTCAAAACTGCATTCCTCAATGGTAATATTGAAGAAGAGTTGTATATGATACAACCTAAGGGTTTTGTCGATCCTAAGGATGCTAATAAGGTGTGCAAACTTCAGCGATCCATCTATGTACTGAAGCAAGCATCACGAAGTTGGAATCTCCGCTTTGATGAGGTGATCAAAGAGTTTGGATTTGTCCAAACTTATGGAGAGGCTTGTATTTACAAGAAAGTGAGTGGGAGCAATGTGGCATTTCTGATATTATATGTGGATGACATATTATTGATTGGAAATGATTTAGATCTTTTAAACTGTGTTAAAAGTTATCTAACCAGCAAATTTTCGATGAAGCACCTTGGTGAAGCTTCATATATATTAGGCATTAAAATCTATAGAGATAGATCAAGACGCCTAATTGGGCTATCACAGAGTACATACCTTGATAAGATATTAAAGAAGTTTAATATGGACGGAAGTAAGAAGGGGTTCTTACCTATGTTGCAAGGCAAGACATTGAGTAAGACTCAAAGTCCGGCTACGGCGGAAGAAAGAGAGATAATGGATAGGATCCCCTGTGCCTCAGCCATAGGCTCTATAATGTATGTCATGCTATGTACAAGACCGGATGTGGCACATGTTATTAGTTTGACTAGTAGGTACCAATCTGATCCAGGTTCGGAACACTGGATAGCGGTCAAGAATATCCTTAAGTACTTGAGAAGAACTAAGGATATGTTTCTTATATACGGAGGTGAAGAAGAGCTAGTCGCTAAGTGTTATGTCGATGCTAGCTTTGACACTGATCTGGATGACTCTAAGTCTCAATCCGGATATGTATTTCTCTTGAACGGAGCAGCAGTTAGTTGAAGGAGCTCCAAACAACCTGTGGTGGCTAGATCAACAACGGAGGCGGAATATGTTGCTGCTTCAGAAGCGGCGCAGGAAGTGGTTTGGATGAAGGAGTTCATTACAGAACTGGGTGTGGTTCCCAGTGCATTGGACCCGATGGTGATATATTGTGACAACAATGGAGCCATAGCCAACGCAAAGGAACCAAGGTCTCACAAGAATTCCAAGCATATTAAGCGCCGGTTTCACTCCATCCGCGAGCATGTCAAGGATGGAGATATAAAGATTTGTAAAGTGCACACGGACCTGAATGTAGCAGATCCGTTGACTAAAGTACTCCCTAGGGCAAAACATGATCAACACCAGAACTCCATGGGTGTTAGATTTATCACTATGTGAACTAGATTATTATCTCTAGTGCAAGTGGGAGACTGAAGGAAATATGCCCTGAGAGGCAATAATAAAGTTGTTATTATGTATTTCTTGTATATGATAGATGTTTATTTTGCATGCTATAATTGTATTGATAGGAAACATAAATACATGTGTGTTTAATAAACAAAAAGGGTTCCTAGTCATGCCTCTCTTATAGACTAGCTTGTTGATTAACAGGATGATCAAGGTTTCCTGATCATGGACATTGGATGTTGTTAATAACAAGGTCACACCATTGATGGAATGATGTGATGATCATTCATCCGAAGTATAGCATTACGATCAAGTCATTGTGTTTATATTGCTATAACAACATACGAAGTAATCTTTATCCTTAGACCATGAGATCATGTTAATTGCTAACACCGGAAGAGTATCTTGATAACATCAAACGTCACACCGTAACAGGGTGACTATAAAGATGGGTTCAGTGCTGCGAAGGTGTTATCTTGAGGCTCATGGATCAAGAGTGGAATTTGTCAATCCAGATGACGGATAGATATACTCTGGGCCCTCTCGGTGATATCACATTAGGATAGCTTGCAAGCAAGTGATGTGATCACTAGAATGTTATATCACGGGAACGAGAAAAGAGTGCATGTCGGTAACGAGATCAAACTAGGTATGGAGATACTGATGATCGAATCTCGGACATGTAATATATCGAGAGACAAAGGGATTTAGTTACAAGCGTTAAAGGTTCTCACGATCACAGGAGTCATCGTTGAATGTGTAGGAGTCAGTACGGATCTCCAGGTCCCGCTGTTGATTATTGATCGGAGAAGGGTCTCGATCATGTCTGCATTATTCGCGAACCGTAGGGTGGCACACTTAAGAGTCACCGGACACGATTTTGGAGCACATATGTTTCAGACAAAAGAATTGCAAAGTGCAGGAATTGTTTCAATAGAAACCAGAAATTGTTTCGGGTGAAATTGCAGAAGGTGGTTCTGCATGTGATATTGAAATATTGCAAGGGGCTATATGTGAATGTTTGTTAATTAAAGTAATTAACAAAATTCTGAATAAATTTAATAAAAGAGTTTTATTAAATGAGATAACATTAAATTTGGAGAAACTTAATGCATTTAAAGTGGAGACTTTAAAAGGGAATGTGAAGAGGCATTTTAATGTGGAGGAGTTACCACCACATGAATGGGGGAGGTGAGGGGTCACCCCCCCCCCCCATGCGCCGGCCATGGAGAGAGGGGGCACCCCCCTCCTCCTATAAAAGGTCACCCATTCCCTCCTTCATCCTCACACCTCCTTGTGAAGGATCTCTCTCCCCCTCTAGAATTATTCCCCCATGGTCTCGGATTAGCGAGATACATGTTCCCGGTGGCATTTCGTCTGGAAGGAGTTGCTGCTTCCGCTGGATCGCTGGAGCGAGGAGGTGGAGGTTGTCCGGTGGCTTGAACATGTGTGCGAGTGCGGATGCGCTCTGAGTTGCGGCACTCGGACTTCCTCACGATCTTGAGATCGGCAAGTGTACGACTACATCAACCACGAGTTCCTACTCGTTAACAAAGCTCGCTGTCTTCGAGGGTAAGTTCTCCATGGATGTATGTCCACCCGTTGCTCTGTATCTAGTAGATAGATCTTGGCGTGTAGTTCTCATCGTATGAAATTTTTTGTTTTCTATGCTGCGGACCCAACACACTCATCTTCTATTCTGAAATTTAAACACCTATTAAACAAGTGATTGCAAAGTAAATATAATAAAGGATTCTACTCATAGGGACTTGCAAGAGGCCTAAACATGCATCAAAACTATATCTCTAAGCATCAAACAAGCTTATAAGGTCTCATAACCAGTCACCTACAGCAGCAAAATACTCAACATATAATCCACTAAACACAAATCTACTTGGACAAGGGGAGGAGTCACATAACAAGGAAAAATTGCTCCAAATTTCAGCAAGAAAGATGGGCTGAGCAAGGAGATCGAAGAAATCGAGAGCAAGCACAGAAAATAACACTATTTTGAGCAATGAACTGGAGCTTACTCGGGAGAGAGAAGAAATTGGCAGGTGAGAGAGGTAGTGGGGGGCCAGGGGTGGCCCACACCAGGGCATGGAGCCACCCAGGGCTGGCCGCGCCACCACATGGTGTGCCTGCCTGGTGGGCCCCCCTGGTACCTACCAGGTACTCCTCTGCCCCTTTTTCACGTAAAAATTTAATATGAATTTTCTGGAATTTTTCGAGACACTTTACTTTTGGGCTTCTTTCAGAAATAGAAGAATGATTTTTCTGACAGACAGATTTTTTTTCTTTTGGAAACATGATGCAAGGACAAAATAAGGCTAGAACTACAGAAGTTCTAACATGCAAGCAACTAACAACACAAAGAAAACTAAACGAAAACAAAAACAAAAAAGCAAAAGATAGAAATAAATGGAAATAATCATAATGAAAACATTGTTTTGTTCAATGGAATCCTTTTGTTAGCAAGGTTGATCAAGTCTTGCTACCAAAACAATTGCATATGAGACAAAACTTTGTACTCCACTAATGATTATGTTACCTTAACCTTGATAGCAATGGTCCCAATCATAATAGTTTCAAATTTTCTCTTGGTATGGGACAATATATTTCTCCAACTTGAATGCCTTCAACATGCTCAATTGAATTCAAGCCATAAGTCCTTTCAATCTTCTTGGGGAAATAGACAGTATGTTCCTTGTCATTAACATTGAAGGTCACCTTTCCTTGATTACAATTAATAACAGCTCCTGTAGTATTAAGAAAAGGTCTCCCAAGAATAATAGACATATTATCATCTTCAGGGATTTCAAGCACAACAAAATCAGTTAATATCAAGCAATTGTGAGCCACCTGAACAGGTACATCCTCACATATACCCACAGGAATGGTGGTAGATTTATCAGCCATTTGCAAAGATATATCAGTTGGTATCAATTTTTCAAGCTGAAGCCTCTTATAGAGAGAGAAAGGCATAACACTAACCCCAGCTCCCAAATCACACAAAGCAGTTCTAACATAACTGTTCTTAATAGAGCAAGGGATAGTTGGAATCCCTGGGTCTCCAAGTTTCTTAGGAACCTTACCATTGAAGGAATAATTAGCAAGCAAAGTAGAAATTTCTTCATTAGGGATCTTCCTTTTATTCGAGACAATGTCTTTCATATACTTTGAGTAAGGAGGCAATTTAATAGCATCAGTCAAAGGAATTTGCAAGAATAAAGCCTTCATCCACTCACAAAACTTACTATAGTGTTCATCTTCCTTTGACTTGTGTTTCTTATCAAGGAATGGCATAGGTTTTTGGACCTAAGGTTCTCTTTCACTACCATGTTTCTTAGCAATAAAATCTTCTTTAGTGTATTTAGTATTCTTAGTGTGGTTTTCAGGTTCTTCTTCAACTTTTTCTTCATTAGGAACAACATTTTCTTCATTACCACTTTCAGTTTCAGCATCAGAGATAGATATACTATTAGGATCCATAGCAGGTTCAGAGGGTTCTATAATAGTTTTATGTTTCTTTTTTCTTTTCTTACGAGTAGAACCACTATTTTCAGCTTGTTGAGAATCCTGCTCAATTCTTTTGGGATGCCCCTCAAGATATAGAGGATCCTGGGTAGCAGCTCCACTTCTAGTTCTAATTTCATAAGCATGTTTTTCTTTAGCAGCATTAACTAGCAAGTCGTTTTGCACTTTAACAAGTTGATCTATTTGAGTTTGAACCATTTGAAAGTGTTTAACAATCATTTTAACATCATTAGAAGTTCTTTCCACAATATCTTTCAACTCAACAATAGCTCTAGTGTTTTCCATTAGATGATTTTGCACCCTTTTATTAAAGTTATCTTGCTTAACAATAAAGATATCAAATTCTTCTAAGCATTGATCAGGAGGCTTCAAGTAAGGGATATCGCCTTCATCAAAGTGTTGGAGAGAGTGTACCTCAATAGTGGGTGAGTAGGGAATAGGCTTACATAATTCTTCTATAGGAGGTAAATTCTTGACATCTGCAGCTTTAATTCCCTTCACCTTAAGACATTTCTTAGCTTCCTTCATCACTTCATCATTTAATTCAATAACTCCCCTCCTCTTTGATGTTGGAATAGGCACCGGAATAGATGGTTCAGGTACAATTACTTCAGGTATAGCTTGTTTAGGAGGAGTCCAATCTTCATAATTCTTGCTTATTTTAGCCATTAGTTCCTCAGCTTCCTTAGGAGTCCTATTCCTAAAAACACAATCAGCACAACTATCTAGGTATGTCCTAGATTCCTCGGTTAGTCCATTATAAAATATATCATGAAGCTCATTCTTAGGTAATGGACTTCCAGCCTGTGCATGAATCAAAGCACAAAACCTTGCCCAAGATTCAGGCAATACCTCTTTTTCTCCCTGTTTAAAATCAAAAAGTTCCTGCAAAATAGCATGTCTAGCACTGGGAGGAAAATATTTCTGCAAGAAAGTACTAATCAAGCACTCAGGGCTATCAATAGATCTAGGAGGTAAATTACTAAACCAAGTTTTAGCTTCTCCTTGCAGCGAAAAGGGGAAAATCTTAGCAACAAAGTAAGTACGCATCTTAATATCATCGGAAAACAAACCACTCATGGTAGAAAGTTCATTCATATGTGCTACCGCACTTTCATTCTTAGTCCCACAAAAAGGTTCATTCTCGACAATAGCTATGTAAGATAGATCGAGAGAGAAATCATAATCTTCATCTATAATGTTTATGGGAGAAGCAGCAAACTTAGCATCAGGAGATAATTTGGGTCTAATAGTACGCCTCTCAAGGAGATTCTTAGCGGCGCTCCTATCATGGGTGTTCCTACATTCTTCAATAAACTCATCAGTCATCTCAACATAATCTTCTTCAGCATCATAACTCTTACTAGACTCAGGTGAGCTAATAGGTGTGGCAGTGTCTTCATTAGGAGTTTTGGTATTTCCAACTATAGTTCTAGCAATCGTAGCATCTAGGAAAGGACCTAATGAACCACTCTTATCAAGCACAGTAGAGGCAGCATCATAAGTATCAGAAGTTTCAGATTCAGCAGTAGTAGCAGTGTGTGTAGCATGTGTATGTGGTGGTGTAAGGAACTTACTCAAAACAGACGGTGAATCAAGAGCAGTAGAGGTGTTCAGAACCGTACCTCTTCTTGTAGTAGATGGTAAAATAGGAACCTTGCCATCATGAGACTTACCCATGATGGATGGATAGCAGCGAACAATAGAGAACCCAAGTGAACTTGATAAATAAAGCTATGGTCCCCGGCAACGGCGCTAGAAAATAGTCTTGATGACCCACAAGTATAGGGGGTGTATCGCAGTATTTTCGAGGGAAGTGAAACTCAATTTATTGATTCGACACAAGGGGAGCCAAAGAATATTTATCAGCCTTAACAACTGAGTTGTCAATTCAGCTGCACCTGGAAACAATCTTGCTCACAGCAGTTTATCAGTAGCAACAGTTTTGTAGTAGGAATAGTAAAGCAACAGCAGTAGCAAAGCAAAGACAGTAGTAACAAAAGCAGTAAACAGTGGGATTCGAGTGCGGTAGGCATAGGGATGGACGGATGGGCGTTGCATGGACAAGAAAATCCACATAGCAATCAGAACATAGGGCAATTGCAGATAAATAAGATAAAGCATCCAAGTACTAGACAATCCTAGGCATGTGTTCCATATATATTCATACGTGCTCGCAATGAGAACTTGCACAACATCTTTTGTCCTGCCAGCCCGTTTGCAGCGAGGCCTCTAGGGAACTACTGGCAATTAAGGTGCTCCTTTTAATAGAGCACCGAAGCAAAGCATTAACACTCCATGGACACATGTGATCCTCACATCAAAGCCTTTCCCTTCCGGTTATCCCGATTTCTGTCACTTTGGGGCCATAGGTTCCGGACAATAACGTGTGTATACAACTTGTAGATAAGACCAAGAACAATACTATCATAATGAATCAATAATAAGTTCAGATCTGAAATCATGGCACTCGGGCCCTAGTGACAAGCATTAAGCACAACAAGGTTGCAACAAAGTCATAAAGCACTAATAAAAGATACTAGGCACCATGCCCTAACAATCTGATGCCATTACATGAACGATCCCATCCAATCCCTACCATCCCCATAGCCTACAGCGGGGGATTACTCACTCATAGATGGGGGAAACATGGATGGTCGATGGAGAAGCAATGGTGATGATGATGGCGATGATCTCCTCCAATTCCCCGTCCCGGCAGGGTGCCAGAACGGAGTTTCTGGTGCTATTTCGTGGAATCTGATGGTGGCGGCGGAGCGTAACTCCTTCTGGAAAAACATCGAACCCCCCAAAGTTTTTAGGTCAGAAGGCTCCTTATAGGCGAAGAGAGAGGCCAAGCGGGTGCCTGGGGGGCCCACACCACCCCCTAGCGCGGCCTGGCCTGGCCCGCGCCAGCAGGTGGTGTGGCCACCCCTGGCTCTTCTCCGTCTCGTATTCTGGCTCCTGGAGTCTTCGGGTGAAATAGGATTTTTGGCATATTTTCCCAGATTTTTCCTGATAGTTGATTTTCTGCATAAAAAGTAGACACCAAAGCAATTCTGCTGAAAACAACGTCAGTTCGCATTAGTTGCATCCAAATCACACAAGTATAGAG
Source organism: Avena sativa (assembly GCA_916181665.1). Taxonomy (NCBI): domain Eukaryota; kingdom Viridiplantae; phylum Streptophyta; class Magnoliopsida; order Poales; family Poaceae; genus Avena; species Avena sativa. The sequence goes on from OV702290.1 coordinate 429,972,314, forward strand.
GAGAAACAATAGCAAAAGTGTTCGGGAAAGTAGATACGTTTTGGACGTATCAAAGAGCGTGATTGCAAGATTGCTGCTCAAGATAAAATAATCTCGGACCTCAAGAATGAGCTTAGCAGAGAGAAGGACATGTCCCAGGCGCTCCGGGCTGAAGTCCAGAGTCTCCGGGAGGAGAAGACCAAAATTGACGACGTCATTTTTGGTACGTTCCATCTATCTGACTTGTCTCTTTCTTCGACTTTTATCAATGTCAGATTTTTCTTAACTTGTTTTGTGTATAGGTTCTCTGAACTTGTCGGACTCTTCCTCCTCCGAGCCCCACACCCACCGGCTTACCCAAGTCGGTGACCTGCTTCATGACTTCCGCCACTCCCTTGAGGACATCGGCGAAGCTCTCAAGATTCCGGACATGCCAAGCATGTCGGATTTTCAGGTGCGCGACAAGGTGTGGCATCCCGCAAAACCACTACTAGAAAATCGCGTTGTTTTTGTGCATTGCATCATCATGACCGCATGCTCATGTCATCATGCCACATTGCATTTGAGCATCGTCATCATCATGCATTTGCTTGCATAAAACTATTTGCGGAAAAACCTATTTTTGTTTTCTAAACACCCCGTCTTTGTTCAAACCCAAAACCCGGGTCACCGGATTATTTTGTTTTGTTTGCTATCGGTTTGCAAAAGTCGGTTTGAAACAAATAAAATTATTTAATTATTTTTGTGGGGCAGTCGAACGGGCCGAATCGACCCAGTCGACCACCCCGGTATTAAACGGTCCATCTAAACCAGCCCCTCTAAATCCTATCCCCACCCAAATCTATCCTACCCACCAACCGAAGTGTGCCACCTCACCCCTCCCCCAAACTCCTACCCACGCTGCCACCTCATCAATCAGCCACCCAGAAATCTTTTCTTACCTAGTCCTAGTCTACCCCAAACTCTCCACATCACCCCAACCAGTAGCCGGTCGCCACCTCATCACCTCCCTTCCCCTAGCCTATCCCTGGCTGCCACCTCATCCTCTCCCCTCTCCCTCTCTCACACAGCCACTCCCTCACCCTCTCTCTCTGCACCCGGACCCCTACCGCCCCTGGCCCCACCCGCAGACCACACCCCCACCAACCAACTCCCACCCCCTCACCCGCCCTGGGCCCCCACCGACCCCACCTGCGGGACCCTCTCTCTCTCTCCCTCCCTCAGCCCGCGTCCCCGACCTCTCCTCTCTCCTCTGTGCTCACCGCCGCTCGCCGGCCTTCCTCTCGCTCGTCTCCCTCCCTCCCCTCTCCTCCCTCTCCTCGCCGCCGGCACGGAGCCCGCCGCCGCTCCTCCGCCAGCTCCCCGCCGTCCGCCGCCCCTTGGCAAGCTCGCCGCCCCACCGCTGGCCTCGGCCGCGGCCGAGCTCGCCCTGAGCCACCCCCTCTCCCCCCTCGCCGGCCCTCCTCCCCTCTCCTGGCCGCGCCGGCAGCCGCGGCGCCCCGCCTCACCCCTGCTCGCCTCCGTCCCCGCAAGCTCCCTCCGTGCGCCCAAGCCCCCACCCCGCCACCAGCGCGCCTCGTCGGTCGTCGCCTCGCCGGCGCCCCGCCGTCGGTCTCCTCCACCGCCCAGCTCGCGAGCCGCCTCCGGCGCAGCCGTTGCCGTCATCCTGCCCGCGACCCCCGCCCTCCGTCGTCTGCAGCCAGGCACCAGCGCCCGGCCACCCCCTGCCGCTGTCGCTTGGTGCTTGATGCCATACAGCTGCTGATGTGATGATGTTGAGGCAATTTTGTTGTCAAAGACCGACGCAAGTTGGATGCGACAAGGCCTCCTCGTTGACATGCAACCCGAGTCCGACATCGGCAATCGAAGTGGGGACCCAAGTACTTCGTCATAGTGACCGGACGCGGTGATGCCAGACCAACATGATCTTCCTCATGGATTTTTGGAGCCCCATCCTCGGATTCGAAGACCTCCAACATGGACACTCTCGGAACCCGAAGACCGCGGAACCCCAAGACCTCCGACATGGATCCGAAGGCCGAGCCCTCGACACGCCAAGATCGCCGACGCGAATACGCCAAGTTCGTCTTCCCGGACACCGTGCGACAAGATCTACTTCACGGATCCGAAGACCCCGGTACCCGATCCACTCGAGTTCGCCATCGACGACAAGATCGACACCGACCAGGGCGAGTCCGATGCGCCCCGACGCCAACCAAGTCCTGCTACCCGGATGTGCCAAGATCTACCTCCGTCATCAGAGAACGAACCCGCCGAGGCCGAACCCCAGATCCGAACCCTGAGACCAACCCCGAACCCCGGAACCCCAAGATCGTCGAACTCTAAAGTGTGAACCCCTTCCCGGAACCCTATTTTATAATATAATACAACTTGTCGCATATTAAATTGTCATACTCGCATGCATATTGTGTGGTTTGGGGGCCTTATGCCGTTTCACCATATAATTAAATATGGGGCCCATATGCGGGCAAATCTAGTCTCATATCGGCCTCATTCAAATTGGTGTAGCAAACCGGTGCTATATTTTTTCCATGTTCTAACAACATTTAAATTGCGGGGGTTCTAAATAACATGAACCATATAATTAATTGTCGGGACCCTGGTTCCGCTTAATCTGACCTAATTGCATCGCACTTTTGCCATGTCATGCATCATACATGCTCATGCCCGATCTTCTGCCGTAATCTTAAATATTGCATCCGGTGTTTATTCTAGTGTTTTGCTTCTTCGCGGATAAGGCCGTTGAGTTGATGTGAGCTTCGCCCCGATCTTCGGATGAACCTTCGACCCTGTTTTCAGGCGAGCATCTCCCCCTTTCTACCTATCTTACTTTTATAGTATTTATTCCCTCCTGTTGATCTATTGCTATCTGTGTTGCGATGCTCTAGTTTTCGTACCCGTGATATCCCTTGCAGCCTTATATTGCCTCGGACACATCCTATTACCTGTTGTTTGGTAGATAGTTGGACTTGCGCGTCGTAGTCGCTTGCTCAAGTGTTGTTGCGAGTCGTCAAGTACCACAGTTGTTGGAGATGATCATGGCTTTAATTATCGTTACTTTAATTACTGTTTAATAACTAAAAATGGAAGTAGGTAAATGCAGAGGCACCGGTGGGTGATAGATAATATTTGGTTTCCGACCACCCACTGGTGTCCCGTAGGACCCCGAGTTCTTGACATCTGTTCCGAGATCGAGCGCGCTAACCACAGGTGGGGAGATATGGGCCCCCCATTGATTATTACCTGATTTCAAAGTATTGTACTGGGGTCCACAAACTAGTTTGAGGTTTTATTTACTATCCTGTACTTATGCCATGTTTTACTGCTTTATTTAAATTGTGCGATGGATAGCACCTGTACTGTTTAGGATCGGGACACGATTTCGCGGTGTCGACAAGCCCAGTTTTGGGTTCCCAATCGTTCACAGCCGTCTACCCAAACCCTAAGTCCGTCTCGGAGACCGGCCGACTTCGTTGCGGGTTCGACTTAGTGGGGTGGCCCCGATGTACTTGCTTTGGATCTGGAAACGTCATGACTTAGGCCCCGCCGACATACCGATGGGTGTATGTTAACTGATCTGGCAAAAAGGGTCGAAGTGCTTGTGGATACTTTGGTGCACCCCTGCAGGGTTTAATCTTTTCGAAAAGCCGTGTCCGCGGTTATGGACAACTTGGAGCATAGTGCTTGATCATAGACAACTATAACTAAAGTTTACTGTTATAAATTGACTTGTATCCGATGTGACTAGTAATCAGCTCAACTACAACAGAATGGCTAAATAAAAGTACCAACAACTGCTGGGTTTTGGGATATCTCATGCTAATTGTATTTGACTAGTAAGTGTTGCAACTACAACGGAATGGTTAAATAAAACTGCCCACTGCTTATTTTATCAGGAAGACTATCTATACCTGACTAGTAATTGCCGCAACTATAACGGAATAAATAAAACTGCCAACTGTGTGAGTTCCTCGGTTGACTTCCTCGGTCGGTATCGAGGGGGGAATACCAGGATGGGTATGTTTGGTGTTAGAATCAGGTTGGTTCCGAATAGGTCTTTCTTATTCCTCTCTGATAGCCGACAGTTATATCGAGTCTCTATAGGTTGTTTAGTGCATGCTGCGCTGCCGCTTCAGTCCACCATACCTATGTAGGCGAGGACCGCCGAATTCTAGTCTCGCCGTGTACTGGCCTCAGTACTGACGCTCCTCTTTTTCCTTTGCCCTTTGCCGGCACCCCTTTTGTTTAAGCAGGTTTTGAGATCGACGTCGTTAGCAGGGTTACCCTTCCGGCTTAGCATGGGCAGGGTTATGGACGCCATTGGTTATTCTTCAGGGCTCTTAGCCCCATTTGCATCTTGTCCGTACTCGGACGCTGAATCGTTTTCAAGGTGATTTGGATCTTTGTATATTATATATGTATTCTTGACTCTTTGAGTCGCTGTTGTATATATCTGTTCTGTGGGTCCCATCGAGGACTGTTGTGTAATGTTATTACTTCGTTTTCCACCCGCACGGAAGTGCCTGGTGGGCACCTTTGAATCGTTTCTATGCGGGTTTGGCGGGAAGCGCTGAAACTTGCATAGAGCCGATTCTGAGGGTGTTACACAAGGCAAAGGAGATGCCACAACTTGTTCGGGACTGGAACATGTCCTACGCGCAGACTGCTGCGCAGAACGCTCTCACCATGGTCATGAGCCACCATGGAAACATCGAAATATTGCAAGTGACCAGAGGGTACTGCAAGGTAGATGAAGACGGCCAGGAGAAGGACCTTCAATCCATCATGCACTCCTGCGCCGGATATGGGTGTCACGTGGCTGACCTGACCAGCTACGAGATCCCCTTCTTCACCCGCATAGATACTCCGCCTCCTCCTCTGGAAGAACCAACATAAGTTTTCGACGATGAACGCACCACCTCGGATGCGGACATCTCGGAACGATAACAAGGTGGAATCTCCAGCGAGCCAGCAGCTCCTTCATCTCCTCCTGCATCATAGATCAGAAATTTTTGTATCATTCCGGAAAAACATGATGCATATGTAAATATGCAGTACTTTAATTTTGCTAGTGCTAAGCTTTTCATCTATTCAGCACTTTTGGCTTTAATTTTTTGTGTGCCTGAAATGTTTACATAAGCACTTGTACTTTTTCGTCTCTACTTATCGTTTATCTGGCTTTCCGCCTCGTCCCTTTCATGAGCCGGCTAAACCTTCTACCAGAAACTTTGCCGAGCAACGGAGCTCAATTGCTAAACCAGTTTAAACTCGGAAACAAAGCCGGCTTCCGCTACCAACAATTCACTACTCGGAAAATGCCCGCATCCAGCAATCAGACAAATAACCAAAGTAAAGACTAGAAACTTTAGAGTTATACCCGAGGGTAGCAATTTTTAGAATCGGAAATCTAAACCAGAACGAACATGAGCATAAAGTACTTTCAAGCATTCTGGGATTTTCGACTATGACATGATCATTCGGAAATAAGATGGTAAAACTTCTCAAAAAAACTTGAGGCAACCAAAACTTTTATTTCTCACAGAACATGTACATATATATGTTTACAAAGAAGGATAAACTAAGAATAAAAGGGACGTAGCTGAGCAATATTCCACGGTCTGTCTAACTCATCCGGATTTGTACTGCCTCCAGCTCTCTTTCTCTTCTTAGTAGCAGGTCTTTCTTTGACTAGCCTCATGTCAGTTAAGTAGTACGATCCATTGTGTAACACTCGACTAACTAAAAAGGGCCCTTCCCATACTGGGGAAAGTTTATGCTTTCTTTGTTGCACAAGCTGGAGAACCAAATCACCTTTATTGAAAGATCTATTTCGGACTCTCTGGCTATGATACTTGCGTAACTTCTGCTGATAGGCTGTAGATCTCATTTCAGCAACGACGCGAACTTCTTCGACTAAGTCGAGATCATTTTGTCGAGAAATCTTGGCATCCTCTTCAATATACGCGGCCACTCTAGGAGAAGTATGAATCAAGTCACTAGGAAGAACTGCTTCTGCGCCATAGACCAAGAAGAAAGGTGTGTATCCTGTTGACCTATTTGGAGTTGTTCGTAAACTCCAAATTACAGAGGGTAATTCCTCTGCCCAAGCCCCCGCAACACGTCGTAGTGGTGCTTCGAGTCTCGGTTTTAGGCCTTGTAGAATTAAACCATTTGCTCTTTCGACTTGTCCTTTAGCCTGTGGATGTGCGACTGACGCAATGTCAAGCCGGATATTTTGCTTGTTGCAGAATTCAGCCAATTCTCCCATAGAAAAGTTACTCCCGTTGTCCGTGATAATGCTATGAGGATAACCATACCGGATTATAACATCCTCGACAAATCTTTTGGATGTTGCTCCATCACAACTAGTGACAGGTTTAGCCTCAATCCATTTGGTGAATTTATCCACCATCACTAAGAGGTGAGTAAATCCACTTGGAGCTCGTTTAAAAGGTCCTACCATATCAAGCCCCCAGACCGCAAAGGGCCATGTTATAGGTATTGTTCGCAGCTGATCAACCGGAACATGAGTTTGCTTGGCGTACTTTTGGCAGACTTTGCACGTCTTGACTAATCGTTCGGCATCTGCCTGAGCTGTAAGCCAGAAAAATCCGTGTCTAAAAGCTTTTGCCACTAAAGATTTGGCTACAGCGTGGTGACCACACTCGCCTTCGTGGATTTCTCTTAAGATTTCCACTCCTTCTTACGGAGATACACAGCGCTAAAAAACCCTAGAAACACTCCGTTTATGGAGCTCACCTTTAACAATAGTATAGGCTTTTGCTCGTCGGATAATCTGCCGGCTCAACACCTCGTCTTTGGGTAATTTGCCATCTACCAAATAATCGAGGTAGGGTTAAGTCCAGCTGGGAATTACAGCCAGAACTGCTATCAAAGGTGAGTCGGATTTGGTCGGATATTCCTCATCTACTCCCTTTATTGAGGGAACTTTGAGGTGCTCTAAAAAAGCACCATCCGGGACCTCTTTCCGCGCAGAACCTATCCGAGATAGTGCGTCCGCTTCCTCATTTTCTGCTCGAGGGATGTGTTGAACTTCAAACCCTTCGAACGATCTAGATAGATCATCCACGACAGCTTTATATGCTGCCATGTGTTTATTTGCGTTACAAATATCTGACACTTGCTGAGCAACAAGATCCGAATCTCCATAACACATCAAACGTCAGATGCCAATATCCTTAGCAATCCGGATTCCATGCAGCAGTGCTTCATGCTCGGCAATATTGTTTGTCGCTGTGAAGTGTATCTGCAGCACGTATAAAAGTTTATCTCCTTGGGGTGATTTGAGCACCACGCCAGCCCCCGATCCCCCTCGAGCCTTAGACCCATTGAAAAAGAGGGTCCAATATTCTGACTCAGGGAGGATCATGTTCTCCTTTGTCTCTGTCCAATCAGCGACAAAGTCAGCAAGGATCTGGGATTTGATTGTTGTCCGAGGTTTATACTCAATGTCGAAAGCTGAAAGCTCTATGCCCCATTTGGTGAAGCGTCCTGGGTGTCACTGTTGTTGATTATATCTCTCATGGGAGCTGTGCTCACCACGGTAATTGGATGCTCCTGAAAGTAGTGTCGTAACTTACGAGATGCTAGAAAAACACCGTAAGCCAACTTTTGATAGTGCGGATATCGCTGTTTTGACTCTGTCAGGACCTCGCTGACAAAGTAAGTCGGACGCTGCACCAGGTGTTCCTGATTTTCCTCTGGTCTCTCCACCACCATGACGATACTAACGACCTTATTTGTCACAGCAAGATAGAGCAACATCGGTTCCTTAGGTTCCAGCGCTGCAAGGATAGGAGCAGATGAGAGTACTTTCTTCAGATCTTGTAGTGCAACTTCATCTTCGTCGGTCCAAACAAAATCCTTGGTCTTTTTCAGGAGTTTGTATAATGGCACGGCTCTTTCACCAAGCTGGCTTACAAATCGACTGACCGCAGCGATGCAACTAGTTAGTCTTTGTACGTCCTTCAGGCGAGTTGGCCTGGAAATATTGAGTATAGCCTTGATTTTGTCTCGGTTCACCTCTATGCCTCTTTGAGACACAATGAAACCTAACAATTTTCCGGCTGGTATTCCAAAGAAGCATTTCTTCGGGTTAAGCATGATGTTGTATTTTCGTAGATTGGCAAATGTTTCCTCCAAGTCGGAAATCAGTGTTTTCTTCCTTTTGGACATTGCCGCGATATCATCCACGTATGCATGTACATTGCGTCCGAGTTGATCATGGAGGCAACGCTGCATCGTGCGCTGGTACGTAGCTCCTGTGTTCTTCAGCCCAAAGGGCATCGTAACAAAATAGAAGGTTCCGAAAGGGGTTATGAATGAAGTTTTGACTTTGTCAGATTCCTTCATCCGGATTTGGTGATAGCCAGAATATGCGTCGAGAAAACAGAGGAGTTCCGAGCCTGCCGTAGAATCGATAACTTGATCAATTCTAGGCAGAGCGAACGGATCTTTTGGACAAGCCTTGTTCAAGGCAGTATAATTAACACACATCCTTAAATCAGTGGTGTCCTTTTTAGGGACCATTACAGGATTGGCCGACCACTCAGTGTGGATGACCTCTTCTATGAATCCGGCTAACTCGAGCCACGCTAGTTCCTTAGCTATTGCCTTACGCTTTTCATCGCCAAACCGTCATAAGGACTGTTTGACGGGTTTAGCGTTCGGGTTTACATTTAGAGAGTGCTCGGCAAGTTCCCTAGGTACTCCGGTCATGTCAGATGGCTGCCATGCGAAGATATCTTGATTTGCTTGGAGGAACTTGACGAGCATGCTTTCCTATGCGCTACTTAGGCCTACGCCTATCTGGGTCACCTTGGAGGGGTCATCATCCTTCAACGGTGCTTTCTTCGTCTCTTCTAATGCCTTGAACTCCGGATTTGGCTTTATCACCTCCTTCTTCGTTGCGAGCATCTCGGATGGATCTATGCTCTTCTTAATCTCCTGGTACTCTTGGGCGTGCAGCATGGCTTCGGCAAAGGCGGCATTTCCATCCTCGCACTCTCGCGCTTTCTTCAGATCTCCCCTGATGGTGATCACGCCGTTGGGACCTGGAATTTTCATCATATTGTAAATGTAACACGGACGAGCCATAAAAGCCCAGTAAGCCGGACGTCTGAATATAGTGTGGTACATGCTCTTGAACGCGACTACTTCAAAGGAAAGTGCCTCCGTCCGATAATTCTTTAGAGTTCCAAAACATCCAAAGTAATCTCTCCCAGGGAATTAGCTTGTCTTCCTGGGACAACTCCGTGAAATATCACAGAGCTATGGTTCAGCTAGGTTTCCGAGATCTTCATCCGGCGTAGCGTTTCGACATAGACAATATTGATGCTGCTACCACCGTCCATGAGAGTCTTGGAGAAACCATAACCGTCAATAAGTGGGTTGACGATTAAGGCGTATTTTCCTCGCCTGTGTAACTTAGGCGGATGATCATCACGGTCAAATGTGATTGCCACTTCCGACCAGTCCAGATACTGGGGGACAGCCGGAACTGTTGCATTGAGCTCGTGTAGAACTACTTTCTTGACCTTTGCTGGTTGAGATCCGAGGAAAGTGACATAAGTGTCCTTCTTGGTGGGAAACATTTTCTTCCCTTCCGACTTGGGATTTGAAGCATCAGCTTCCTCCATGTCAGAATCTTCCTTGGTCTCCTTGTCCTTTTCGGGATTTTTCTTTCCCTTCTTCCGCTTAGCTTTGTAGCCCGCGGTGTCATCTCTTTTGATGTCGTCATTGAAACGACATTCAGCGTTGGTGTAGGACGAGCCCCCATTAGCGTCTAGGTGATGCACACATGGGTTGTTGGCGATGTCGGCCCAAGAGTAGGTTTTTCCTGGTTGTTGTTCTCCTCTACCTCGGACCCTTGAAGTCCCACGGCCATGCCCGCGGCCTCCGCCACGTCCTCCTCGTCCTCCAGACCCGGAAACGGTAGTAACCACCATAGTTTCCGTGTTGGGTTTTTCTTCTGAGGTATTTTTGCGCTTCTGAGCTTGTTGCTTTGGTTGTCTTGCCGACTGAGGCACAGCTAGGGCATTGAGCAATCCCTCTGCATCCTCGTCAGCATCTACATACTTGCTCGCTGTTTCTATCATCTCTCCCAAATCAGTGACCTTGTCGCACTTCAAGCGATGACGCAGTAGACCAATTGGGAGACCTGCAATGAAAGCTTCAATCGCAATTTGATCATTTACTCCTTCACAGGAGTTCTTGGTGTCGATCCATCATCTGAGGTAGTCCCGACAAGTTTCTCCGGCTTTCTGGGTGCAACGCTGTAGGTCTTCGACCGTACAGGGCCTCCGGTATGTGCCTTCAAAATTCTGAAAGAACGCACTTTGCATGTCATACCAGTTATGGATGGTGTTCTCCGGAAGTTCATTGAGCCATGATCATGCCGTCTTCCGCAACATAAGTGGGAGATATCGGGTTGCAACCAGGCTGTTTCCGCCTTTGGCGATGCAGCAAGCTTGGAAGAAATCCTGTAGCCAGGTATCTGGCCGAGCAATGCCATCGTAGGCTTGGATACGTCTTGAGATAGCAAATCCTTCCGGGAATTTTGTAGCTCTGATGCGTGGTCTGAAGAACTTTGGGCCCATGTAGATATCATCGTTTTCATAGCGCCGAGTCTCTATGTTGGAGTTGATCCTGTGCTGTAACTACCTCGGTGAATTACGCTTCTAGTTACAAGCCTGGATGAGCGGAAATGGTTAAAATAGTACGGTGGGGCCCAAATGCCACTCACAGGTAGACCTTTCGGCCGTCCTAACCATTTCCAAACATCGGGACAAGAACGGGCGGCGTAATCGGCAGGCGAAGGGATCAACTACATACACAAATGAGTATGTATGCAAGCCACCATACAATGGTTCTCAGAGTCATTCCATCTAAAAAGAAAGGAAAATATTGCAACACCATACGGCAAGATCCAAAATCCTAGATAGATATAATAGTTTAGGATATCTCCTCATACATCAAACATCAGAGTATCAAGCGGAAGCGGAAGACAAAATCTGAGTACGGATAAGAAGCAAATCGGCATAAGATGCCCCATAAATAAGCACATCCCGCCCACAGATCTCACGGATCCCCGTTCCCGGAATCTCTACACCGAATGATCGTTGCCCACATCGTCCGTCTCTTCCACCCAGTATCCATCTTGCGAGTGTACCTGTTCATCTGAATCAAATAATTTATCGTGTGAGACCCTAGGGGTACTCAGCAAGTCTTTATGCCTCTAAAGGGGACACAACCTGGGGTGACGCAATTGCAGCAAAAGATAAACCCTAGCAATTCTATAGATACTCGCTAACCATCCGCCTAACCAGAGATAGACGGATGTCCGTGAATTAATAACAACAGTTATAAGGGTAATATTAACAGATCCATCCTCCTCCTCGCTTACCGACGAGGAAGCGGACGAACAACCCCCCCCCCATCCGTTGGCAGTTTTATTATCCATTCCATGAGTGTTGCACTATTTACTAGTCAGGTTCCTAGTCTAGTCAAATTAAAAGCGGTACTTTAGTTATGCTTGTCTATGATCGAGAAACTGTGCTCCAAGTCGTCCATAACCGTGGACACGGCTTTCAGAAAGTTTTACCCTGCAGGGGTGCACAAATAGCAACACACACTCGATCAACCTCGGAAAAACCAAATCAAAACCAACGAGGCAGTCACGACAAAGCGATCACAGGATTCAGAAATATTTCAGGGGGCCACCCCATTAAGCTACCCGCGACGAAGCTGGCCGGCTACGAGACGGACTCAAGGTTTGTGTGGCCGGCTGTAAACGACTGGGAACCCGAAAGTGTGACTGGGCTTGTCGATACAGCAAAAACAGGTCACGGACCTAAACAGTATAGGTGCAGTACCTCGCACAATTTTAAATAAAGCAGTAAAGCATGGCATAAGTACAGGATAGTAAATAAAACCTCAAACTAGTTTGTGGCCCCAAGAAATAAGAAAGAATCAAGCTCTGGCTCAGGGGGGTTCATAAGCCTCCCGGATGTGGATAGCGCGAATATTCAAGGAACAGTAATCAAGTACCCGGGGTCCTACGGGACACAAGTGAGCCTGAAAAACCGAATAACAAATATGGCTCACCGATGCCACTTTCATTAGTTATCCCATTACTACTCAGATTAAGTTGTATAGGTACCTCGTTATCCCTCAGACACTCACATACCCTACACATGCTGTTCTACGACTCGCATGGCTCAAACAACTCCTGTAGTAATGGCTCATGGGATGGAGGAACAAGCTTCGGTGGGGTTTAAAAGTAAAGGCTATGCAATACTTGGGATTCAGTTTAATGCAATCGCGACTCAATGATGCAAGAATAAGATAGAGGCAATAGGTACTATATGTATGCAAGCATGTGGTAGTGCTTGCCTGGCAGCTCAGTTGAAGCGGGAGAAGGATCTGGGTAGTGCTCCTGGGTTTCTTGATATATCCCCTGCTCAGCGTCTATTCGAAGAAGAACCAAACAAACAAGGGCCAACATAAATAAAGTACACAAGCATATGAATTAAAATGCGACAAGCAAACAATCATGCCATGATGAATGATGCACAATTTGCATGGCAATAATGTAGCATGGCATGGGTGAGGTGCGGAATATAAGAATAAAGCCTTTTATTGAGTTTTAGTCACATTCTAACCTAAAATAAGTTGCTGTATACTTTATATTTATATGATGCATGCTGCAATTCAGAACATGGAATGCATAAACAGAACGGGCTCGTCGCGCTGATCGATTTAGACATCTTATTTGTCCAATTTGGAGTTATAGAATTAAAGTTATTAATTAATTAGGAAAAAGGCATTTTATTGCAATTAAACAATTTCGAAAATTTAAATTAGTCACACATTATTTTGGATGGCATATTTAAAATCCTCACATTTTTCTGATCAAGAAACATATATCATTTGCAAAATTTGGATTTACCAAAATGGAGTTGAGATTTAAGCATGGTTTAAGCTTTTCTTAATATCCTGAAAATGTTTATTATTTTCCAACATGGCCCAAAACAAAAAAAAAAGAGGTAATATTCATGTTCAGAATTTTAAAACAATCAAATTTGGTGTTTTGAGTCTTTCCCAAAACAATACAGAACATAACTTAAAAGTGGGCAAAGTTTTCATGTTTGAAAGAAAATGCATAGTTTTGTTTTAAAACATTCTGTTTTTGAGTGACTGCCAAGATAGATCTGTTGGGAATTTGAAGTTTTTGATAAAAGCATAGTTGTAGAGGGGGATGATCTCTACAACCTTGGTGTTGATAAGATTTTCAAAAATGTAAAGGAAGTATGAGTTCTGGAGTGTTTTTGGAGGCCATCTGCTAACATGGAAAAACTAGACTGAAGAGCTGTTAGTTTTCTCTGTTTTTGGATTGATCCTGGAGACAAATCTGAGACGAATTAGGGTTTTCCGTAGAAGAGGAATTTGTAGAGAAAGGAAAGATCTACATCTTTCATGTTTACGGCATCCATAGATTCGGTGGGGAACATGATGTTCTAGCAAGGTTTTGACAGCAAGAAAAAGTTGGAAAACGCTTCTCTGAATTTTCTGAAAAACCGACTCAGTTTAACAGGGATTTCGGCGAACTTCGGCGGATCACTGGGAGCGGCTCAGAGCTTGAATTCCAGATCGGGTTTCACCGGGATGATGCTGGCTGTACCCTCTACATCTTCTTACAAGGGCTCAACGCCGGAGGAGTAGCAGATCGACGGGAAAAACGCGAGGAACAGAGGGCTGCAGGAAGTGGCTATGATGCTGTTACTGCTGCCTGACAGATGCGCGCGGCTGCGGCGACGCGGTACGCGGCGACTGGCGCGGTCCGACGTGCGCGCGCGACAGGGTTGCAAGCGGCGAGTGAGGCGACGGCGAGCGGCAAGAGGGGCGGCGGCCGGTGGCGACTGAACACGGACCCGCATCTCGGTATAGCGCGGCACCGACGGGGTCGTGGTGCACTGCCTAAGCTGACACCGCGTGTGCGCGGCGGCGACGACCGGCGGGCGTGCAGACACGAAGGAGATGGGCTTACCGCCGAGAGGAAGTCGATGCTCACCGGGAGGGGCTGGAGGAGAGGGAGAAGACGACGGCGGCGTTGGCTGAGGGAGAGCCTGGAGCACACCGACGCCACAACGGCGAGGCCTCTCCGGATGTCCTCCGGCGTCTATCCCCGGTACTAGCCGTCGAAGGGAGAGCAAGAGGGGTGCGTTGGGCGCAGGGATAAGGGAGAAGGAGCTCCCGTTGGGGCGTGCTCGCTTTTGCCAGGAAAAGGGGAGGGACGGGTGCACGGCAGGCGCATGTGCTTGTCGGGGTGAAAAAAAAAAACCAGCTCATGTGTACGGTGCCAGGGAGAAGATCACCAGGAGCTGGCTTGGTTTTCACCTCAGCTTGGGGCCTGGCTGCATCCGCGCGATGCAAGGAGGTTGGCTCGAACGAGTGCACCAGCAGGCTCCACATAGGGTTGCGCTAGCTAGACAAGCATCAGCTAGTTGTAGAGGGGGTGCACACGGTGACTTAGGACTTAGCTAGCTTAGGCTTAGGGAAAAAAAAAGAAATAGACAAAGAGAGAACTCACGTGGTATGGGTGTAGGTTACGGCGATTAGGATCTTGGAAAAGAAGAAGGGGATTGGAGTTTTTATCTAGTCTAAACTAGACTAGATGAGATTAGTTTTAGACAAAACTTTAGACGGAAAAAGTGTCAAAGATTTAGACAGACAGCAAGAGACAAAAAATAATTAAATAAATATTAGAGATGGAGTCTTTATTTAGATAGCCTGGATTAGCTAGGAAAACTTGGTAGATGAAGTGTAGATATAGGATTTGATCAAAAATTGAACAAGCAAACAAGTGCAAAAGAATAAAAATAAAAGAAAGGTCACTAGTGGCATTGATATCACATGTGATTAGAGACTAATATTGCATGCAGTATGATATGATGTGGGGATAGGGTATGTGTATATCCTCATTTATTTATTTTATTAGTTTGAAAACAAACTACTCAAAACTCTTCCATAACCCAAGCAAAAATCAAAAAGGTAGAAAAATGAGAGAGAGGAAGCTTGCATGGCCCATGCACAAGTAATAAATGCCACTAATTCTAGTTGTGAAAACAACTATCTTTAATCATGGTCATATATTCTTGCATGCATGAGTATTTGATTAAAATCATTCAAAGAAGAATCTTTCTTGACATATGGAAATAATTAGCATATGCACATGTATGAGGATAAATGACCATGGTAGTGTGTATTTTCCCACTAGAGCACTTGTAGCCAAATATAGCTCCATACATGAGCATATAGTAAATAAAATCCATATAGAAACTTAGATGCAACATTTCTACTCACATGTCATGCAAAAGTGGCCATAAGGCTTCCCATAATCAATATTGTGAGAACAACATGTATCATGTATGGAAGCATGTAGAAAGAAGTGGATCCACCCCAACACATATAAGCTAGATTTAAATGCCAAAGAGAAATGTAAAAGCTCATGTATAATTAGGATGGTGGAATTATAAGGTGGTGACAAGGTTAAGGTGGTGGAGTTGAAAGAGATATGCCCCCAACTCAACTTGGG
Source organism: Avena sativa (assembly GCA_916181665.1). Lineage (NCBI taxonomy): Eukaryota > Viridiplantae > Streptophyta > Magnoliopsida > Poales > Poaceae > Avena > Avena sativa. Next base: position 429,987,930 of record OV702290.1, read on the forward strand.
CATTTAAACAATATATCAATAACCAAATACAATATCAAGAGGCAAATACAATTAATGATGCATATGAGAGAAGATCCAAATTGAAAAGGGTTTTATATGATGCTCAAATGCAAGGTGGCATGATGACATGAACATGATATAATTATGATACAACAATTAGATATAGGAAGTACCATATATATAGACTAGACTAGTAGCATTGCAATTGTTAGACAATTGGGATGCTACAACTCTCCCCCACTAAACAAGAATCTCGCCCCGAGATTCTAGGAAGAAGAATAAGACTCAAAGAGGGTAGGATACTTGGCACGGAGCTCATCTTCACGTTCCCAAGTGGCTTCATCAACAGAATGGTGCGACCACTGCACCTTGCAGAACTTGATGGACTTGTTGCGAGTCCTTCTTTCTGCGATCTCAAGGATTTTTGTGGGGTGTTCTTGATAAGACAGGTCTTCTTGGAGATTGATAAGCTCATGGTCCACGGTCCTGCCGGGATCCTTGAAGCACTTCCTGAGCTGAGAGATGTGGAAAACATCATGGACCTTGAGTTTTTCCGGGAGCTCAAGAGCATAAGCAACTTCTCCTTTTCTTCCACGAATTTTGAATGGACCGATGTATCTAGGAGCCAGCTTTCCTTTGATACCAAAACGGTGCGTGCCTCTCATGGGAGTGACACGAAGGTAAACGAGATCACCAGGGACATACTCCATGTCCGTGTGCTTCCTGTCATAATTGCTCTTCTGGCGACTTTGAGCAATCCTCAGATTTTCCAGAATGATGTGAACCTTCTCCTCCGCTTGAGTCACAATGTCAGGGCCGAACAAGATCCTTTCACCTGCACCCGACCAACCAATCGGAGTTATGCATTTGCGACCATAGAGAGCCTCAAATGGTGCCATCTTTAGACTTTTCTGGAAGCTATTGTTGTAAGAGAACTCAGCATAAGGAAGACATTCTTCCCACTTCATGCCAAAAGAGATGACGCAAGCACGAAGCATATCCTCCAGAATCTGATTGATCCGTTCAACTTGTCCTTGCGACTGAGGGTGGTAAGCTGTGCTAAAGTTCAACTTTGTTCCCAAAGCATTTTGCAAACTCTCCCAGAACTTGGAAGTGAAGATGCTTCCACGGTCTGAACTGATCTCAAGAGGAACCCCATACAGAGAGACAATTCTGTTAATATAGAGCTCCGCTAACTGAATTGTAGAAATGGTTTCCTTGACGGGGAAGAAGTGAGCCACTTTAGAAAGCCTGTCAATGACAACAAAGATTGCATTGTTGCCCTTCTGCGACCTAGGAAAACCAGTGATGAAGTCCATCTCTACTTTCTCCCATTTCCATTCCGGGGGTTTCAATGGCTGTAGAAGACCGGAAGGTTTCTGATGGACAGCTTTCACTCTGCGGCAGACATCACACTCCGAGACATACTTGGCACAATACCTTTTCAAACCAGGCCACCAATATTATGTTTTCAAGTCCATGTACATCTTTGTGCTTCCAGGGTGGATAGAAAGAACAGAATCATGCGCCTCCTTGAGAACTTGCTCTCTCAAACCCGGGTAGTTCGGAACAAACATCCGGTGTTCAAAGAAAAGCGTGCCTTGATCATCGACGTGGAAGGACTCATACTTCGGAAGCTGAATCCTAGAGATGATCTTTCTTGTGTGCGGATCACCAAGCTGAGAATAGCGAACCTTTTCTTCCAAGAGAGGTGTTGCTAGAAGGTTCAGGAGATACCCTTGTTCCACAATTTCCAGGTTGAGCTGACGGAATTCCTCGCACAAGAGAGGCTGTTGTTCTTCCATCATGAGGTTGTTGACATAAGCTTTGCGGCTGAGAGCATCTGCCATGACATTAGCTTTGCCCGGAGTGTAGTTGATGGTCAAATCGAAGTCATTGATTTCTTCAATCCATCTCCTCTGCCGAAGATTGAGATCAGGCTGAGTAAAGATATACTTCAAACTCTTGTGATCAGAAAAGATTTCACAACGGTTGCCGAGCAAGTAATGCCTCCATACTTCCAAAGCAAAGACAACTGCTGCGAGCTCGAGGTCATGTGTAGGATAGTTGATCTCATGCGTCTTCAACTGTCGAGAGGCATAAGCAACAACTTGTTTTTCTTGCATAAGGACCGCACCCAATCCTTGCAAAGAGGCATCACAGAAGATCTGAAAAGGCTTGGATGTATCCGGAGGAACCAAGACTGGTGTGGAAGTGAGCTTCTCTTTGAGTGTCTCAAAGCTTGCTTGACATGCAGGAGTCCAAAGGTATTTCTTGCCTTTCTTGAGGAGATCGGTAAGAGGCTTCGCTATTTTCGAAAAGTTATGAACGAAGCGACGGCAATAACTAGCCAAACCAAGGAAACTCCGCACTTCTTTGACATTAACAGGAGGAAGCCATTCAACAATTGTCTTCACAGTTTCCGGATTGACTGCAATGCCCTTGGCAGAGATGACGTGACCAAGATAGGTTACTTGAGGCAGCCAAAACTCACACTTGGAGAACTTTGCATACAAGCGGTTCTCATGAAGCTTGTTTACGACACACCGAAGGTGTTCTTCATGTTCTTCCTGTGACTTAGAATAGACTAGGATGTCATCCAGGTAGACCACAACGAACTTATCAAGATACTCCATGAAAACCGAGTTCATGAGCCTCGAGAAGGTGGCAGGTGTGTTGGTGAGACCGAAAGACATGACCGTGTACTCATACAGGCCATAGCGGGTGGTGAAAGCTGTTTTAGGAACATCTTCCTTGCGAATCTTGATTTGGTGATAACCACTTCTCAAGTCAAGCTTAGAGAATACCACAGCTCCAGCTAGCTGATCGAAGAGATCATTAATCCGCGGAAGGGGATATTTATTCTTGATGGTTTTAGAATTGAGAGCCCGATAGTCAACACAAAGTCTATCAGTCTGGTCTCGCTTCTTCACAAAGAGGGTTGGGCTACCCCAAGACGAAGTACTGTGTTGAATGAAACCCAACTTCTCTTGTTCATCAAGCTGACGTTTGAGTTCAGCCAACTCAGCAGGACCCATTTTATAAGGCCGCTTGGAGATAGGAGCGGTACCAGGTTCAAGCTCAATTACAAACTCAACCTCACGATCCGGAGGCATACCTGGCAACTCTTCAGGGAAGACATCTGGGAACTCACAGACCACCGGAACACTCTGAATAGCTTCCATAGCATCATCATTCAGAGCCGCCAAAGAGAAAAGCTGGATAGCAGGAGTCAGACTTGAAGAATAGACTATATGGCCTTCAGGAATCTTCAGAGAAACCGAGCGTTCAGCACAATCAATCACAGCTGCATTTGCTGTCAACCAATCCATGCCCAAGATGACATCAATGTCAGAGTTGCCCAGAACAATTAAGGACGCCGAGAACGAAGAGCCACCAATCTCAATTTGATTGCCATGGCTGATATGAGCAGCCCTCATGTTTGACCCAGGAGATTGTACCACCAGACGATGTGCTAAAGGAACCATATCCAGATCCTGCTCATGCGCAAACTTATGCGAAACAAAAGAATGCGAAGCACCAGAATCAAACAAAACTCGTGCAGGGACTGAGTTAACGGGAAGCATACCCATCACAACTCCAGGTGCATGCTTAGCTTGAGCGGCGTTGACACAGTTGGCACGAGCAACAGTAGACCCGGGCTTGGTGTTGATGTTGAGAGCCCGAGGTGGTGGTGCACGAACCAAAGGAGAGCTTGCCGCAGATCTTGGAGGTGGTGGAGGAAGAGCTTTGTTTTTCATCGGACAGTTCCAGTACTGATGCCCGGTGTTTCCACACGTGTAACAAGCACCAGGTGGACGTGGAGCAACGTAGCCAGGGACTCCGCCAGGCGCTCCAGGGTAGTGGTGGTTGTAGCCCCTGGGAGCAGCAGTGAGGAAGTTTGGTGGCCTTGCCGCGAAGCTTGAAGGTCTTGGTGGAGTCGGGAGTGACGGTGGGGTGTTAGGAACCCAGACACGACGCTTAGAAGGAGTTGACATAGCTGAAGAGCTTGCTGCATCACGGCTGTGTTTCTTTGACTCCTCAAACACTTGCCTACTTGCTTCTTCCTGCAGAGTTGTATGCTGAAGTTCCAGAAAAGACGCCGGCCTTGCATGTGTGATTTCATACTTAATCGATGCATTGAGACCTTGCCGGAACCTCTTTTGCTTCTTCTTGTCATCAGAGATCTCATCGCCACCATAACGAGAAAGGTTCATGAAGTTTCTGATGTAGGTATTGACATTGTCATTGCCCTGCTTGAGGTTGAGAAACACTTCCTTCATCCTCTCCATGACAATTTCTAACAGATACTGCTCTTTGAAAGCTCCAGTGAACTGTCCCCAAGTAGGCTGAAAACCAGTGCAGTTTGTCTTAAGGTAATCCTCCCACCAGAGAGCTGCATCTCCCTTCAGAAGGTGAGTAGCACACTTTACCCATTCTTGCTCAGGAACATCAGCAGTCATCAGCAGCCTTGACATCTCACGCAACCAATCATCATCATCAAGTGGTTAATCAGAAACATCAAATTGGCATGGGTTGAACTTCAGGAAGCTTTTGATGTCGCCTCGCTTGGGAGGTGGAGGTAGCGGAGCAAACTCATTCCTCCTAACACTTTCTTCAAAGCGCTGCTGGTTCTGCTGCATTGCTGCCAAGGCATTGGCGATGCTTGACAACGCTGCCCCCAGTTCAGGTTGTATGTCCTCCTCAGAACGGCGTGGTGGTGCCACCCTGTGATTGATATAAAACACAAGTCAGTACTATGATGGAGAATATTAATAATCCAAAATAGTACCAAGATGGAATTAATCAAGATTAAAGGATACAATTTACTAAGATGATATTAAAATATCAACGAAGTTCCAAGCACCTAGAAGATATTAAGCATATCGCACACGACTGAAAAGGAGTGTGGTACACAAATATATCAAAGAAAAATTTTCCGCAAATTTCGGCATTAAAATACCAATAGATGCGCAAAATCACTTAACGAGTCAAGATTAGTGACTCTACCAATTCAACATACAAGAGCGAATGATAAGAGTAGTGGTATGGTCGCGACTCCATCCCGCACTCAAATCATTACTCCGCACATGAATAAGTAAAACACCTATCCCAACACCTTCTTCTCACGATGAACCTAAAGATTAGTAACTACGGAAACGAACACCCCAAACAAGATAACGTCGGATAACAAAGAGTAAGACAGATCGCGGCGGTATACAACGAATCAGATAGATCGCGTCGGTTCGCAAAAGCCTGTCGGTATGGAATGTACCAACAGTTGATAACCAAAGGCAGATTGTGATAACAAGTTGGATGCAACAGATAGACAAGGAATTACACACACACACACACACAAACACACAACCTATGGTACTACGGAAACCCAGAACACGTGAATCCTAGTTTGAATTTTGAGAAGAGGATTGAAAACGTTACACTTCCTTACCATAAAAGGGTGGGTGGGTGTGTAAGAAGAAAAGTGGAAGCAGTCCTACTCTCGCGTTTTGCTTTTCCCTAGTGTACATAACTACCAAAAATATTTGCTAGACAGACAACGACCATTTGGCTGAGACCCTGAAGGGCGGGATGGCTCTGATACCAATTGTAACTACCTCGGTGAATTACGCTCCTAGTTACAAGCCTGGATGAGCGGAAATGGTTAAAATAGTACGGTGGGGCCCAAATGCCACTCACAGGTAGACCTTTCGGCCGTCCTAACCATTTCCAAACATCGGGACAAGAACGGGCGGCGTAATCGGCAGGCGAAGGGATCAACTACATACACAAATGAGTATGTATGCAAGCCACCATAAAATGGTTCTCAGAGTCATTCCATCTAAAAAGAAAGGAAAATATTGCAACGCCATACGGCAAGATCCAAAATCCTAGATAGATATAATAGTTTAGGATATCTCCTCATACATCAAACATCAGAGTATCAAGCGGAAGCGGAAGACAAAATCCGAGTACGGATAAGAAGCAAATCGGCATAAGATGTCCCATAAATAAGCACATCCCGCCCACAGATCTCACGGATCCCCGTTCCCGGAATCTCTACACCGAATGATCGTTGCCCACATCGTCCGTCTCTTCCACCCAGTATCCATCTTGCGAGTGTACCTGTTCATCTGAATCAAATAATTTATCGTGTGAGACCCTAGGGGTACTCAGCAAGTCTTTATGCCTCTAAAGGGGACACAACCTGGGGTGACGCAATTGCAGCAAAAGATAAACCCTAGCAATTCTATAGATACTCGCTAACCATCCGCCTAACCAGAGATAGACGGATGTCCGTGAATTAATAACAACAGTTATAAGGGTAATATTAACAGATCCATCCTCCTCCTCGCTTACCGACGAGGAAGCGGACGAACAACCCCCCCCCCATCCGTTGGCAGTTTTATTATCCATTCCATGAGTGTTGCACTATTTACTAGTCAGGTTCCTAGTCTAGTCAAATTAAAAGCGGTACTTTAGTTATGCTTGTCTATGATCGAGAAACTGTGCTCCAAGTCGTCCATAACCGCGGACACGGCTTTCAGAAAGTTTTACCCTGCAGGGGTGCACAAATAGCAACACACACTCGATCAACCTCGGAAAAACCAAATCAAAACCAACGAGGCAGTCACGACAAAGCGATAACAGGATTCAGAAATATTTCAGGGGGCCACCCCATTAAGCTACCCGCGACGAAGCTGGCCGGCTACGAGACGGACTCAAGGTTTGTGTGGCCGGCTGTAAACGACTGGGAACCCGAAAGTGTGACTGGGCTTGTCGATACAGCGAAAACGGGTCACGAACCTAAACAGTACAGGTGCAGTACCTCGCACAATTTTAAATAAAGCAGTAAAGCATGGCATAAGTACAGGATAGTAAATAAAACCTCAAACTAGTTTGTGGCCCCAAGAAATAAGAAAGAATCAAGCTCTGGCTCAGGGGGTTCATAAGCCTCCCGGATGTGGATAGCGCGAATATTCAAGGAACAGGAATCAAGTACTCGGGGTCCTACGGGACACAAGTAAGCCTGAAAAACCGAATAACAAATATGGCTCACCGATGCCACTTTTATTAGTTATCCCATTACTACTCAGATTAAGTTGTATAGGTACCTCGTTATCCCTCAGACACTCACATACCCTACACATGCTATTCTACGACTCGCATGGCTCAAACAACTCCTGTAGTAATGGCTCATGGGATGGAGGAACAAGCTTCGGTGGGGTTTAAAAGTAAAGGCTATGCAATACTTGGGATTCAGTTTAATGCAATCGCGACTCAATGATGCAAGAATAAGATAGAGGCAATAGGTACTATATGTATGCAAGCATGTGGTAGTGCTTGCCTGGCAGCTCAGTTGAAGCGGGAGAAGGATCTGGGTAGTGCTCCTGGGTTTCTTGATATATCCCCTGCTCAGCGTCTATTCGAAGAAGAACCAAACAAACAAGGGCCAACATAAATAAAGTGCACAAGCATATGAATTAAAATGCGACAAGCAAACAATCATGCCATGATGAATGATGCACAATTTGCATGGCAATAATGTAGCATGGCATGGGTGAGGTGTGGAATATAAGAATAAAACCTTTTATTGAGTTTTAGTCACATTCTAACCTAAAATAAGTTGCTGTATACTTTATATTTATATGATGCATGCTGCAATTCAGAACATGGAATGCATAAACAGAACGGGCTCATCGCGCTGATCGATTTAGACATCTTATTTGTCCAATTTGGAGTTATAGAATTAAAGTTATTAATTAATTAGGAAAAAGGCATTTTATTGCAATTAGACAATTTCGAAAATTTAAATTAGTCACACATTATTTTGGATGGCATATTTAAAATCCTCACATTTTTCTGATCAAGAAACATATATCATTTGCAAAATTTGGATTTACCAAAATGGAGTTGAGATTTAAGCATGGTTTAAGCTTTTCTTAATATCCTGAAAATGTTTATTATTTTCCAACATGGCCCAAAACAAAAAAAAAAGGTAATATTCATGTTCAGAATTTTAAAACAATCAAATTTGGTGTTTTGAGTCTTTCCCAAAACAATACAGAACATAACTTAAAAGTGGGCAAAGTTTTCATGTTTGAAAGAAAATGCATAGTTTTGTTTTAAAACATTCTGTTTTTGAGTGACTGCCAAGATAGATCTGTTGGGAATTTGAAGTTTTTGATAAAAGCATAGTTGTAGAGGGGGATGATCTCTACAACCTTGGTGTTGATAAGATTTTCAAAAATGTAAAGGAAGTATGAGTTCTGGAGTGTTTTTGGAGGCCATCTGCTAACATGGAAAAACTAGACTGAAGAGCTGTTAGTTTTCTCTGTTTTTGGATTGATCCTGGAGACAAATCTGAGACGAATTAGGGTTTTCCGTAGAAGAGGAATTTGTAGAGAAAGGAAAGATCTACATCTTTCATGTTTACGGTATCCATATATTCGGAGGGGAACATGATGTTCTAGCAAGGTTTTGACAGCAAGAAAAAGTTGGAAAACGCTTCTCTGAATTTTCTGAAAAACCGACTCAGTTTAACAGGGATTTCGGCGAACTTCGGCGGATCACTGGGAGCGGCTCAGAGCTTGAATTCCAGATCGGGTTTCACCGGGATGATGCTGGCTGTACCCTCTACATCTTCTTACAAGGGCTCAACGCCGGAGGAGTAGCATATCGACGGGAAAAACGCGAGGAACAGAGGGCTGCAGGAAGTGGCTATGATGCTGTTACTGCTGCCTGACAGATGCGCGCGGCTGCGGCGACGCGGTACGCGGCGACTGGCGCGGTCCGACGTGCGCGCGCGACAGGGTTGCAAGCGGCGAGTGAGGCGACGGCGAGCGGCAAGAGGGGCGGCGGCCGGTGGCGACTGAACACGGACCCGCATCTCGGTATAGCGCGGCACCGACGGGGTCGTGGTGCACTGCCTAAGCTGACACCGCGTGTGCGCGGCGGCGACGACCGGCGGGCGTGCAGACACGAAGGAGATGGGCTTACCGCCGAGAGGAAGTCGATGCTCACCGGGAGGGGCTGGAGGAGAGGGAGAAGACGACGGCGGCGTTGGCTGAGGGAGAGCCTGGAGCACACCGACGCCACAACGGCGAGGCCTCTCCGGATGTCCTCCGGCGTCTATCCCCGGTACTAGCCGTCGAAGGGAGAGCAAGAGGGGTGCGTTGGGCGCAGGGATAAGGGAGAAGGAGCTCCCGTTGGGGCGTGCTCGCTTTTGCCAGGAAAAGGGGAGGGACGGGTGCACGGCAGGCGCATGTGCTTGTCGGGGTGAAAAAAAAAAACCAGCTCATGTGTACGGTGCCAGGGAGAAGATCACCAGGAGCTGGCTTGGTTTTCACCTCAGCTTGGGGCCTGGCTGCATCCGCGCGATGCAAGGAGGTTGGCTCGAACGAGTGCACCAGCAGGCTCCACATAGGGTTGCGCTAGCTAGACAAGCATCAGCTAGTTGTAGAGGGGGTGCACACGGTGACTTAGGACTTAGCTAGCTTAGGCTTAGGGAAAAAAAAAGAAATAGACAAAGAGAGAACTCACGTGGTATGGGTGTAGGTTACGGCGATTAGGATCTTGGAAAAGAAGAAGGGGATTGGAGTTTTTATCTAGTCTAAACTAGACTAGATGAGATTAGTTTTAGACAAAACTTTAGACGGAAAAAGTGTCAAAGATTTAGACAGAGAGCAAGAGACAAAAAATAATTAAATAAATATTAGAGATGGAGTCTTTATTTAGATAGCTGGATTAGCTAGGAAAACTTGGTAGATGGAGTGTAGATATAGGATTTGATCAAAAATTGAACAAGCAAACAAGTGCAAAAGAATAAAAATAAAAGAAAGGTCACTAGTGGCATTGATATCACATGTGATTAGAGACTAATATTGCATGCAGTATGACATGATGTGGGGATAGGGTATGTGTATATCCTCATTTATTTATTTTATTAGTTTAAAAACAAACTACTCAAAACTCTTCCATAACCCAAGCAAAAATCAAAAAGGTAGAAAAAGGAGAGAGAGGAAGCTTGCACGGCCCATGCACAAGTAATAAATGCCACTAATTCTAGTTGTGAAAACAACTATCTTTAATCATGGTCATATATTCTTGCATGCATGAGTATTTGATTAAAATCATTCAAAGAAGAATCTTTCTTGACATATGGAAATAATTAGCATATGCACATGTATGAGGATAAATGACCATGGTAGTGTGTATTTTCCCACTAGAGCACTTGTAGCCAAATATAGCTCCATACATGAGCATATAGTAAATAAAATCCATATAGAAACTTAGATGCAACATTTCTACTCACATGTCATGCAAAAGTGGCCATAAGGCTTCCCATAATCAATATTGTGAGAACAACATGTATCATGTATGGAAGCATGTAGAAAGAAGTGGATCCACCCCAACACATATGAGCTAGATTTAAATGCCAAAGAGAAATGTAAAAGCTCATGTATAATTAGGATGGTGGAATTATAAGGTGGTGACAAGGTTAAGGTGGTGGAGTTGAAAGAGATATGCCCCCAACTCAACTTGGGCATTTAAACAATATATCAATAACCAAATACAATATCAAGAGGCAAATACAATTAATGATGCATATGAGAGAAGATCCAAATTGAAAAGGGTTTTATATGATGCTCAAATGCAAGGTGGCATGATGACATGAACATGATATAATTATGATACAACAATTAGATATAGGAAGTACCATATATATAGACTAGACTAGTAGCATTGCAATTGTTAGACAATTGGGATGCTACATGTGCCTTGCGTCGTTCGGGGATAAAGATCATCCCGAATGTCAGCTGTGGCTGCGGTGCCTTGGAGCCGGACTTCGGCTTCTGCCACCACCTCCTCCACCACATCGTCCTCCTTGCCCTCCTTGGGAGTCATTGTGATGACTGTGTGGTGGAGAGGGTGGGGCAGCTGGATAGTTTCCGGCTGATCACCGGCCTCCATCCGGAACATCATTATTCCGATTCCGGGGAGGGTCTTGACTATGACGAGCCCCCTGCCTGCTTGTTTCGGCGTGGTTTCCGTCGTTTCTTCGTCCGTCGTTCCCACCATGGTAGGGCTCAGCCGGACGGCTTGCATGTCTAGGAGGTGGCATTTTTTGACGATCCTCCTCCCGACGTTTCTCTTTATCTTCTCCCCTTCGATCGTTAGATTCTCGTCGGGGAGGATTCCTCGGATTCAGAGCAGCGATGGCCTCTTTCTCGGCCTCCTGGTGCGACGTTGCTCCAGTCGCGTGCAATCCTGCGATGCTGTCCTGACGATCCGGTTCTCGAATAATTGTCCTCCCGTCGTTCGGGGCGATAATGCTGCTCCGGAACGCTGTGGGGTCTCATGTCAGCCCATGCCGGATCTGTTCGACATTGGTCGGAATCCGAGACCAGTTTTTGACTTCCGGACAGGGCGACCTTTTGCTGCTCTAGTCCCTTGTTGAGTAGCTTGATACCCAAACGGATCTCCTCTGGTCCTAGATTAGCCGATAGAATTTCTCGGGCCGCCACGGTATTCTATACTGGGGTTGGATATACCCAATCTCCTTTGCTATCTTTCCGTGGCTTCCTCATCTCATCTCTGAAAAGGACGGCATGGATATGTGGGAATTGGTCGTCATTGGTGTGACGCTTTCGTGTCTTCTGATGCAACCGAGACATGTAGTCCTTAGTTGCCATGCGTTTCTTCTCCACCTCGATGTTTTTGGCTTCATCGAGGAGTTGTTGACGACGCGCTTCTAGGGCCTGGGCCCTTTCGTCCAGCTCTTCAGCAGTAAGTTCTGCTGCTGTAGGGATAGGTGTGGTTAATGCAGCATCGATGAGTTTACACGCACCTTCGGTGATCACATGTCCATCCACCGATTCTTATTTTTTTGGCTCTTCTAGGATAAGTGCTCCATCCGAGTCTTCTTCGTATTCCTCGGCAATCACCTCCTTAGCCAGAGGGTCTTTTGCCGGGGTCTTGTTTTTCTTGTTCTTCTTCTTTGCCTACTTGGCAGCGCCGGTAGCAAAGACGGCTTTGGGTCCGTTTCCTGGAGTCAGGCTCTGATCGGTACTTTCGGACATCTGGACCTCGGGATTATCTCCGATGTCCATGTCATCCTGCGCTTGAGGAGAGTGTTCCCCGGATCCTTCATCCATGGCTTCTCCTTCTTCTCCAGCCTTGGAGTTGTACTCCTCTTCATATTCCACGAAGAACTTTCGGAAATCTGTTGACGTCATCGATTCATCTGAGGATGTGGGTACGTCGGCGTTTGTTCCAATTGCCTCCAGCATCAAGTCGGTGTTTTCTCCAGCATCGCCAGAGCCGGAGCCGGATCCCACGTACCCGACGAAGTGCGACGCGTGCTTCCTAAGGTACCTGCGGCTTTCGCAATCAGCCATGTCGAAACTTTTGATGGTCTCGAGAATTGCATCTGCGCTCGCATCTTGCATTATCATACGTCGTAATGTGTACCTTAGGAAAGGCATGTCTGTCCCGGCATCATCAGAGCCGGAATCAGTGTCATTGATATGCTCCTCCTGGATTTCGACTTCCGCGGGTGGGTCGATCTGGGATCCGGCTTCTCCAGGGAGATCCACTCCAGATTTGACTTGGATCGCTAGGTCTTCTTCAGGCTCAGATTTCTCCACTATCTCCGCAACTGGTGCGAGCTGGGTGGGTTTAGGGTTTGCTGAGATCCAGAACTCTGCCGCCTCCGCGGACAAAGGGGACCTAGAAGATTCTTCTTCCTCTATCATCACCGTTGGGGTGGGTGGGGTAGGTTCAGCGAAACCGATGTAAACATCGATCTCGCCAAAAGACACGATTGTGTAGGCAGTCACAGCCTCCTTAGCCGGAATCCAGGTCTCGTCGAGAACGATGAGAGGGACGTCGCTAGCGTAGAGGATGCAACCAATGGCGATGGTCTTGCCGATTTTGATTCTTGCAGATTCCGCTCGGAACGCAGATCCGAAGCTCACTTGCCCCACGGTGGGCGCCAACTGTCGTCGGATTGATGACAAGTATGCCATGAGGGGGTCCTCGAGGCGTGCGGCAGAGAGGGGTGTGAGACATACGGTATTCCGGGACGGTGAGCACACAAGTTTACCCAGGTTCGAATCCACCGGCTTTGGACGGATCCTACTCCTCTTAGCAATCCAGTAATACGGCAGAGCCGGAATATGGGTTACAAGGGTTTCGCCTGTGCGAGTTGAGGTTGTAGACTATTGAGGTGTTGCCCTAAAGGCTCTCCCTAGGATGGCTTATATAGATATCCGGCCTAGGGTTTACAGTAGAGATCTATCCGGCTACGACTAAGAGTCGGTTACAGAGTACATCTTGAACTACAAGTAACATTATGGGCCTAAGTCGGTAAGTCTTCTGGGCCTTCCCGTAGCCGGATTGGACTCCGTCTTTCTCCCTGACTGGGCTGCCCGTGAAGCAAAGCTCTAACCCGAAGTGGGCCACCCTGGTCAGTGAGGAACTGTGAGGATACCCGGAAAGTATATCCCCAACATAGACTTTTCCATAGCATTAGCAATAATGGTGTCCAAAGAATTTATACTAACAAAATTGTTATTAGCATGCAAATAAAGTTCCATAGGTTTTTTAATTTTCTTTTCAAACACTTCATGTCCTAACTCAAGATAAATACTATAAAGCTCTCTAATTTTTTTGTTGTTTTCCATTAAGCCTAACTAGTGAAAACAAGAAAAAAAGCCAAATTTCTAGAATCTAAAGGAAATAACTTCGAGCACTCACACAGAAGGATGTGAGTACCTTTTACCTTACCTCCCCGGCAACGGCGCCAGAGAATAGCTTGATGTCTACGCACTTCTATTCTTGTAGACAGTTGTTGGGCCTCCAAGTGCAGAGTTTTGTAGAACAACAGCAAGTTTCCCTTAAGTGGATCACCCAAGGTTTATCGAACTCAGGGAGGAAGTGGTCAAAGGTATCCCTCTCAAGCAACCCTGCAATCAAGATACAAGAAGTCTCTTGTGTCCCCAACACACCCAATACACTTGTCAGGTGTATAGGTGCACTAGTTCGGCGAAGAGATAGTGAAATACAAGTGGTATGGATAATTATAAGTGATAACGGTGCCAGAAAATAGCTTTGATGGCGCATGGAAAAGACTAAAGGCAATCTGAAATAAAGATGGAAGCAAGCAAACATGTAACAGATCTAGTTGCAAACGAAGTTTCAATGCTTAGAAACAAGGCCTAGGGATCATAATTTCACTAGTGAACACTCTCATATAATTATATTATCTTTATGATACTACTCTGAACTACTCTCTGTTTGGACACTCTAATCCATGGTAGGGCGATAATAACGCTCCTCAAAGTTCACTTTCCCATCTAGATAACCCCACACTGTCACCTTGAGCACTAGATGGTTCTAACAAACACCACAATTTCATAGAGACATCCAACTCTAAATATAACTCATAACAAGTATTTGTAATCTCTAGCCTAAGTGCCACCATGGTGTGCACGCTGTCACTTTCACACACATGGGGAGAGCAGAGATCTATTAAAGCACTTGAGTAGCAAGGTAGATCTACTTGATTACAAAGCTCATGATCACAATATGATCATGCATAGAGAGAGATGAACACATAGTTACCGGTAGAACCCTTAGCCTCGACAGAGAACTACTCCCTAATCATCATGGGAATCAGCAACGATGATGGAGATGGTGGTGGAGATCGATGGAGATGGCGGTGAAGATGGTGAAGAGGCGGCGGCGGCACGGAGGGCTCCTTCCCCGCCGTCGGTATCACAGGGGAGCACCACCCCTTAGCCCCTTCCTTAATGGCTTATTGGGAGCCCTCTTCCATAGATATGGGATCCATGGGGGAGGCAAAAACGTGGCTTTGGTGGCTACAAATTCGTGGGTGGAGGTGTCTCCCACGAATTAGGTTTCCTCCCTTTATATAGCTTCTCGGATTCCCGTCATCCCATCTTGGGCTGCAGTAAATCGGGCCTATCGGGCCTGTCCAGACTCAAAATCAGCTCAATTTTATGTCCAGAACGTTTGTCGCGAAATTTCTAACAACTTTGTAGTTGAAGAGTTTTCCGTTTGATGCCGTCTTCGATCCGAAACATGACCATATTCAAAAAGAGTTCTGAGACAGATTTCTGGAAAATCCCAATTTGACTCCAACAAGGTTTCCACTTGTATTCTTGGTAATTCCTACACATTAAAGTATAAACAAGAACATTGTGCACTTTTGCAACTATTAGTAGGTTAGTCCCAATAAATCATATCCTTTATATAAAAAGGAGTATCAAAAGCATATTATTAGCATAAAACCATCAAAAATTATAGATACGTTATGGACGTATCACTTGCCGGTGTCCATATGAATTTATCTGATTTTTTCATTAGCTGATAGAGAGGCAATGCCTTTTCTCCTAGCCGACGTACAAACCGACTTAACGATGTCAGGAAACCAGTGAACTTCTGAACATTGTTAAGGCACTTTGGCAGTTCCATTTTCTCTATAGATCGGATTTTAGTGGGGTTAGCCTCGATACGTCGGCTGGACACGAGAAAACCGAGTAACTTCCCAGCCGGCATACCAAATGTACATTTCTCTGGGTTAAGCTTTATTCGGAATCTCCTTAGGTTTGCAAATGTCTGTCGGATATCATCTAGGAGCGTTTTGCTTTTCTTTGTTTTTATCACAACATCATCTACATATAGACATTTTTCCCAATTTGATTATGCAAACATTTTTGCATACACCTCTAATACTTTTCTCCTGCATTACGTAAGACAAATGGCATGGTGTGATAGCAATAAGCCCCATACGTGGTAATGAATGTAGTGTTTATTTGATCATCTGGATTCAGGGGTATCTAGTGGAAACAAGAATACACATCTACAAATGACAACAACTCACATCGAGCGGTCGAACCAATGACCTAATCTATCCTCGGCAGTGGAAATGGATCTTTTGGACACGCCTTATTCAGGTCCGTGTAATCGATACACATACGCCACACCACTGCTACATTCGGATCATCATTTTTCTTTTCCACATACACCGGATTAGATAGCCAATCCGGATAGAGTACTTCCATGATAAACCTGGATGTAAGGAGCTGAGCTATCTCATCACCAATCACCTTTCTCCTGTCTTTGGCAAAGTGGCGAAGGGGTTGCTTCACCGTCTTAGCTCTAGGTCTCACATGTAAAGAGTGCTCGTCCAACTCCCTTGTACACCTTGCAGATCCTGTGTGGACCAAGCAAATATATCCAGATTCTCACGGAGGAAGCTGACAAGCTCGCTTTCCTATTTGTCGCTTAACCCGGCAACAATTGTTACGGTGCGCTCTGGTAACTGATCATCAATGGGCACTTTCTTGGTACCCTTTGTCTCTTGAAACGAGATACTTCCATGTGGGTTACTCAGAGACGGCATATGCAGCTGCACGGTCTGAGCCAATGCCCCTACCACCTAGATTCTTCTTTTCTCTTGTGCAATCACAAGTGACTTGGCCAAGTTTGACCTGGCCGAAGCACATTCTATCGAGCGCCTGAAGTCCCCAGTTATGGTGATCACTCTATTTGGCCCAGGCATTTTCATTTTCAAGTAACTGATGTGGGTACTCGCCATAAACTTGTTGAGAGCAGGCCTACCGAGTAACGTGTGATACGTGCTTTCCAAGTTCACAACTTTAAATTCCAAACTCTCTGTCCGGCAGTTCTCCCTTGTGCCGAATAACACATCAATCCGGACTTTGCCAATAGGCTCACATGAGATACCCGGCACAATGCCATGTAAAGTTGTCTTCATTGCTTGGAGCATGTTCTCTGATATTCCTAACCTGTGCATGGTGTCCTTGTACATGATGTTGATGCTACTGCCATTGTCGATCAACACCTTGGAGAATCTCACGTTGATATTCGGCCCAATGAATGTCGGATCTAGCACCAGTGCATATGATCCATGACTCGGCATGAGCCTAGGGTGATCCTTGATACTCCATGTGATTTCCTAATCCACCCAAGGCATATACCTCGTCACCGCGGGCATAACCACATTTACCTCCATATGTCGGTGTTGCAAACTCTTTCTATCAGTTTCCTCTGTGGTGAACACATAGTAACTCTGCTAATATTCTCTGTATTTATTTCTCCCATCATTGCCAGGATACCTTTGGTTCTGTTGTTGCTAATTGTCTACCTGATGCACTGCATCCCTTCTCTCATGGTTCTCATACCTTGGAGGAGGTGGTGGTTGATACGTTGCAAACGTATCTATAATTTTTGATGTTCCATGCTTGGTTTATATCTACTTTCTTATGTTTTGTCAACACTTTGGAGTATTTTTTATACACTTTCTTGGACTAACCTATTAACAAGATGCCATAGTGCCAGCTGCCTGTTTTCTGCTGTTTTTGGTTCCAGGAAAGTCAGAAAATGAATATTTTCAGAATTGGACGGGACAAAAGCCAAAGTCAATATTTCACCGAGGGGACACGGAGCCAGAATAGGAGACGGGGAGGGGCCAGGGGCCGCCCACACCACCTGGCCGTGCGGCTAGGCCTGGCCCGCGCTAGGGGGTGGTGCGGCTGCCTAGGGCACCCCCTCGGCCTCCCCTTTCGCCTATAAGATGCCTCCGATACAGAAACCCTAAGTACCCGATCAAAATTCCACGAAAGAGTCTATAGTCGTCGCCATCTCCATCCCTAGATCGGGAGGGATCTGAAGCTCTTCCCGGTACCCTGCCAGAGGGGAGAATTCACCCTGGAGGCCTTCTTCATCACCATGCAAGCCTCCGGTGTGATGCGTGAGTAGTTCATCCCTGGACTACGGGTCCATGTAGTAGCTAGATGGTTGGTTCTTCTCCTTTGTGCTACCATGTCTAGATCTTGTGAGCTCCGTTCATGATCAAGATCATCTATTTGTAATCATACATATTGTGTTTGTGGGGATCTGATGGATATTGAGATGCTATTTCAGATTGATTATTGATTCTATCATGTCTTTGTTATTTGTGATCTTGCATGCTCTCCGTTGTTAGTAGATGTCTTGGCCGAATAGATGCTAGCAACTCCAAGAGGGAGTATTTATGCTCGATAGTGGGTTCATGCCTCTAGTAATATGGAGAAGTGACAGAAACATCTAAGGTACTAGATGTGATGTTGCTACTAGGGAGAAAACAGCAATCCTTTGTTCATAGAACAATCGTATTGTTTACTTTACACGCAATGCTTAATACAATTATCTGTTGCTTGTAACTTAATACTGGAGGAGGTTTCGATGATAACCTGAAGGTGGATTATTAGTCATAGATGCAATTGGATTACGGTCTATGTATAATGTTGTAATGCCCAATCAAATCTCATAGGAGTCAAGATGATTAGTATATGCATGTATGCTTTCTCGATGTTTGTCAATTTTCCCGCTGTAATTTGTTCACCCAACATGTCATCTATCTTAAGGAGAATCACCACTAGTGAACTATGGACCCCGGTCCTTTCTTTTACCATTAATCTACAACTAATTCCTATCTTCCACACAATACGTTTAATCTTTTGTTTTCAGCAAAATCGGTGAGATTGACAACCTCACTGTAAGTTGGGGGCAAAGTTCTGTGGTTGTGTTGTGCAGGATTCCAAGTTGAAAACAACACCTTGGAGGTGTTTCCTTGCTCCTACTGGTTCGATAACCTTGGTTTCATAACTAAGGTAAAACTTGATGTTGTGCTCATCATACCTTCCTCTTGGGGTTCCCCAACGAGTTCGATGTATTTTGGGCCATCAGTGGTAACATCATCTGCTGCCCATTTGCCCCAGTGAGCTGCTGCTTGTTTGACACGAGAAAAACGTACGGGACGCCTCCGCGAGTATGTGCGATGGCGGGTAGTTCTCTCAAACGCGCCGGGTACGGTAAAAGAAATAAAAGGATGCGGGCGTGCCAGTGTATTAAGATACACAAAAGAAAACAAAAGGAGGGAACAGTATTTTATTAATCATATAGACAAGAAATACAATTCCCATATAGTTGCGCTCGGTGGCCTACTAGTGTGGCCAGCCTGACAATGGCGATTGCAGTCTTCTGGTTCCCGGGGCCTCGGAAGGCTCCCAGTTAATTACTCCCGCGGGTTACGCCGCGAGACACCTCCGATTAAGCCGCGTGGTCGTCTTCGTCGTCTTCGCTTCACATCCTGCATGCAAAAAGATTGTGGTAGTGTGTGTGAGCAGCGGCAGAGCCCGTGTCCTCGTCGGTACACGCGCCGCTGAAAACGTGGCCTTCGCTTCGGCCTCGCCCGCCCTCGCCGCCGCGCCTCGTCGGTCTTGAACGGCGATGAAGAGTTGTTGATGTAGGTGGATGCAGTCCGCTTGGTTAGGACTTCTTGACGACTTTGCGGCTTCGTCGGGGTGTGCAAGGGGTATGCCTCGTGGGAGTATTTTATCAAAAGACTGGCATTGGTATAAAACCAACGCACGCTGATGTCGGCATGGCCGGTGTGGTCGGCTCTTTCATCTCGGCATGGCGCCGAGTTTACGGCAGCCGGCGTAGTTGCCGCCTCCCATGATCACGGACAGGAGTGCTGGTGTCGCAGGAGTCTGCTGATTCGGGCAGTGAACCTGTTCGCCGGTGCATGTCCTATGCAACGTAGGCACTCGTCCATTTGCATGTGACATGCAGGAGAGCACCTCACGTGTACATACGAGTAGCTCAGTACGTGTGCTTGCCCTCGTGCATGCCTCGCCATGCACACCTCTGCGTCGAGTTGCTCGTGTGCGCGAGACTGCAGATCAGCTGCCCCCGGACCTGTACTCTGGGCTGTACCTGCACACCGAGCTACCTTCTGTACGCCACCTGCCTAGCTGTACTGGAGCCAGGTCGAGCGCCGGACATGGCCACATCATGTTGGCAGCACGACGAGGAGCTTGAACTCGAGCTGCATCGGCACCGCCTCTTCAAGAGCACCGCGTGAACGTGAACACCGAGAAGAATCTCCACTCCCACAGTGCCTTAAGGGTCTTCGCCTTGGACCTGAGATGAGTCTTCTACGCCGGCTCGACGCGCTAACCTACACATCCGACGGCGAGCCACGGCTGGGCGTGATGTAGTCAGGACGCACGTGATTGGTGACTCCAGTTTCTCGTGAACGGGTCTCGACCTTGGACCACGGTATCTCCTTGATCGTCACTTCCTGCGGTGGCGAGCTGACGACGTGGACGGCGCACCGGCCAACGGGCTGCTCCTTGGCGCGCTCCGGAAGCGTCGGGCTTCCTCGCCATCGAGCTCCATTTTTCCAACTGACAGAACCTAGCCTAGGAACACAATACGATCAGAGTGGATTTGAGATGGAATTCAGGAATCTCGTCGCTCTGAACTTCTCTGCACACACAGAAACAGAGACAGAGTTTGCGACGCCTTAACCTCATGCCTTTTCTCGGTTTTTCCTTTTATTCAGAAGGAACAACAACTTCACCGAACTCTACGCTCCACACGACTCGCTGAACCCGTGCCATCCCACGGACGAGGTCGTGCGGAGCGATCCTACAAAGGCGCTACTTCTGAACGTGTACAGACACACGATCAGCTCCTACTTATTCTCTGAATATGCAGAGACTGAAACAAACACTACTGCGTCGACAGACAATGCCGAACGTTACAGCTAAATAAACTGAAAGTAAAACGTGTCAACAAGATTAACAACTAACATTCTCTCCCTTAAGCTTTGTTGACACTAACCGATAGCTGTCATTCCGATCCTCTCTCTCATCTCCAGGAACTTCACTCTCTCGAGAACTTTAGTCAGGATATCAGCCATTTGATGCTCAGTGTGGACATGCTCCACCACAACCTGTCCATTTTCCACGCATTCACGGATAAAGTGATAGCGTGTTTCGATATGCTTGCTTCTCTCATGATAGACGGGATTTTTACTCAGAGAAATAGCTGACTGATTGTCCACTTTCAGCAGAATCTTGGTGTCTGATTCTCCAAAAAGATCATCCAGCAAATGAGCAAGCCAAATGCCTTGACATGCTGCTGCAGCTGCTGCAATATATTCAGCTTGACACGATGATAGAGCCACTGTCTTCTGTTTCTGTGAAGACCAAGTAATTGGGCTTGAACCAAGATAGAACATCACCCCTGTTGTGCTCTTCCTGTCATCGATATCTCCAGCTAAATCACTATCACTGTATCCTGTCAGCTTCAGTTTCTCTGTCTCCTCCCTTTTGTAGAAACAGCCAAGGGAAAGAGAGCCTCGCACATACCGTAGAATGTGCTTCACTGCCACCATGTGTTCTTCAGTTGGGTTCTCCATAAATCGACTTACTACTCCCACAGCATAGCTTATGTCTGGTCTTGTATGAATCAAGTATCTCAGACTACCAACTACACTACGGTAATCAGTTGTGTTAACAGGAGGACTCTTACTGTTCTTGCTCAGCTTCAGCTTGTGTTCAAAAGGAGTTGTAGCTGGGTTACATTTTTCCATGCCACATTTCTTCAGAATCTTAGTGGCATATCCAGCTTGCCCCAAGAAAATCCCTTCTGGAGTCTGCTTAACTTCTATTCCAAGATAGTAACTGAGCAAACCCAAATCACTCATGCAGAACATCTTCTTCATTTGTTCCTTGAATGAGTTGGTTTCTGTGATCTTCTCACCGGTGATGATGAGGTCATCCACATAAACCCCAACAAGCAGGCTAGATTTTCCCATTGTCCTTTTGTACACAGCATGTTCGGCTGGACATTTTTCAAACCCCAAAGCAATCAATGTGTTGTCAAGTTTTGCATTCCAAGCTCTTGGAGCCTGCTTCAACCCATAGAGTGCTTTCTTGAGTCTGAAAACTTTATTCTCTTGGCCCTTTTTCTCAAAACCAGGAGGCTGAGATACATATATTTCTTCCTCCAAATCACCATTCAGAAAAGCTGATTTGACATCCATATGATGGATCTCCCAACCTCTCTGAGCAGCCAGTGCCAAAATCAGTCGCACTGTTTCCATGCGAGCAACAGGTGCAAACACCTCCTCATAATCAATGCCATGTCGCTGTACATAACCTTTCGCGACAAGCCTTGCTTTGTGCTTCACCACAGCACCAGATGAGTCTTTTTTTAATTTAAAGACCCATTTCAATCCGATGGCCTTGTGTCCCTTTGGAAGAACTTCCAAATTCCAAGTGCCATTTTCAATGATGGAGTTCATCTCCTCTCTCATTGCCTGTTGCCAGTGTTTGCTCTTCTCTGCTTCCTTGAATGTGGCAGGTTCTTCTTGACCGAGTAAACAGAAGTTCGAGTAATGACCTTCCACTGGCTCAGACTCCTCATACAGTTCCCTCAGCAGGCGCTTGCCCTGAGGTCCTTCCGGTGGCTCGGTCTGAGGAGTTCCTCCTATCCCTGACAAGCCTGGTACCGCGAGAGGTGTCCTAGCTTTCGGAGATTCAGACAAAGGTAACGGTAGCGGGATCGCCATGTTGTCTCTTGCACGACAAGTCCTATCAGCAATCTCTAGCGTGTCAACAACTGCTGAGCTAGACTCTCTCCCTGTCGCTGCAGGGGTCGGAGCATCTTCAGCTGCCTTGCCAACACTTTCAGAATTGTCTGTCTGAAACTCGGCTGCTCGTGTCGGATACTGAACAGTAAAAACAGACTCTGCATTTAGCTCATTTTGGACTGCATTAGCCCAACTCCAACATCTGTCCTCCCCAAAAACTGCATCTCGAGAAACAACCAATTTTCCTGAGTCCGGATCGAACATGCGGTAGGCTTTCGAGGACTGCTCATAGCCAATGAACACCATTTGGTTGCTCCTGTCTGACAACTTGCTCAAGCCGGGGCCCAACTTCTTCACATGAGCTACACAGCCAAAAGTGCGAAAATGTGCAACCGATGGTTTCCTTTCATGCCATGCTTCATAGGGAGTCATTCCTTTTACACTCTTCGTTGGAGAGCGATTAAGAAGGTGAACTGCAGTAGTTACTGCCTCTCCCCAAAACCGAGCTGGCACACTCATGCTTTTCAGTAAACTTCGAGCCATACTCACCACGGTCTGATTTATCCTCTCCACCACACCATTATGCTGAGGTGTGTATGGTGCAGTGAGGAAGTGCTTGATCCCATGATCATCGCAATGACCGGCAAAGGCATCTGAAGTGAACTCCCCACCACGGTCAGTCCTGATCGCTTTCATCTTCAGATTTTTCTCTGTCTCAGCTGCTCTCTGAATCTTCTTCAACGCATCGAGTGCCTCATCCTTGGACTTCAGCAAAGCTACCCACATATATCTGGAGAAATCATCCACAACCAACAAGATGTATTTCTTTCCTCCATGTGTTGAAGGACTGATTGGCCCACACAAGTCACTGTGCACAAGTTGCAGTTGTTGTGTAGCCCTGTAGGTTGCTTCAGATGGGAATGGCAGACGACGCTGTTTTGCCAACATACAGCCATCACACACTTGCTCTATCTGCTCCACCATGGGCATTCCCTGCACCATTCCTTGTGATGCCAAGGCACGCAGAGCTCTGAAATTCAAATGGCCAAACCGCATGTGCCATAGCCAACTTTCCTCCTTAGCATGAGCGAGCAGACACACTGGTTCTGCAGGTTGCAGGTTGAGGATATACATACGGTTCCTCATCCTGTTCACCTTGGCGAGCACCTTCCTCTGCTTGTCCCACACTGTCAGGACACCGTCCTCACCTGAGTACTTACAGCCGATCTCATCCAACTGACCCAGGGAGATGATGTTGTTCTTCAGGCGAGGGATGAAGTACACATCTGTCAGCACACGGTGTTCACCTGTGTGGCATCGGATGAGAATGGATCCACGACCACAGATCTCAACCGTGTTACCATCCCCAAACTTCACACGTCCTTTCACCGATTTGTCTAGCTCGGCAAACTTGTCAGGGCATCCTGTCATGTGGTTGCTGGCCCCTGTATCCAAATACCAGAAATTGTCTTGGGTGCCTGTGAGCTTGGGCTGAACCTTCTCCTCGTTCAGCAGCACCTGCTCTGACGGAGCCTCGATTGCAGACGTAAGCTCGCATGTTTCCAACATCAACAGCGCAGGGTTCTCGTCCTCCTTCTCCGCGAGGTTCACTTTCTCGCGTTTTGGCTCTAGACAGTCTGACTGAAAATGCCCTTTCTCATTGCAGTTATAACATCTAACTTTTGCAATATCGAATTTACCTTTCTTCTTCGATTTGGCATGGTCTTTGTCAGGCTTGGCACGGTCAGCAGTCTTCTTTCCTGCAGATCCGCTCGAGCTACCAGCGTGAGCACCGCACTTCTTGCCTTTCATCATCTGCTCCAGCGCCTTGGTAACGAGCATGAGCTGCTCATCCTTGCCACCACCACTGCGGCGACGACCGCGCTGGTTCTCCTCGTGAGAGGCTAGGCGACCAACGGCCTCGGTGACTGACATTGTCGACAGGTCGCCCCACTGCTCGATCGTGTTCACCACATCGGCGAACCTGCTGGGCACCGCGCTGAATAAGCGGTCGATCACCGCCTCGTCGGTGATCTTCTCCCCGAGTGAACGGATTTCAGTGACGAGGGTGGTCAGTTTCTGGGAGAAAGCAGTGATGGTCTCGTCATCATCCATCTCCAGCCGATCCAGCTGCCTCTTCAATTGCTTGACACGAGCCTTCTTCACGCGATCCTCACCGACGCGCATGCGCCGGATCGCTTCCCAGGCCTCTGCCGCGGTGTCATATTCCGCGAGTGCCATGACCATCGAGTCCGGCACAGACTGGGACAGAGCCGCAAAAGCGTCCTCGTCCTTGGCCGGATCAAAATCACCCTTTCCCTCGATCGCACACCAGCAGCGAAGGGAGCGGAGGATGAGCTTCATCTTCACGGCCCACAGGCCGTAATTCGTGTCGGTGAGTTGCGGGTAATGGATCGGGACGCCTCCTCCCCTTGGCGATGAATGCGGCACCACTGTGCCGCTGCTGGCCGAGGCAAGATCAGTGTTGATCCTCCTGGCCGGCGTCGTGTACGTGCCGCTCCGGTTCCTACCGTTCCGCGGAGTCGCGTTGCTCATCTTCAGTCACCGCCGCCAACACGCCTCCACCCAACACCGTGACCACGATCGCCTCCGAGAACCAGCGGCTCTGATACCAAATGACAGAACCTAGCCTAGGAACACAATACGATCAGAGTGGATTTGAGATGGAATTCAGGAATCTCGTCGCTCTGAACTTCTCTGCACACACAGAAACAGAGACAGAGTTTGCGACGCCTTAACCTCACGTCTTTTCTCGGTTTTTCCTTTTATTCAGAAGGAACAACAACTTCACCGAACTCTACGCTCCACACGACTCGCTGAACCCGTGCCATCCCACGGACGAGGTCGTGCGGAGTGATCCTACAAAGGCGCTACTTCTGAACGTGTACAGACACACGATCAGCTCCTACTTATTCTCTGAATATGCAGAGACTGAAACAAACACTACTGCCTCGACAGACAATGCCGAACGTTACAGCTAAATAAACTGAAAGTAAAACGTGTCAACAAGATTAACAACTAACACCAACAGCTTCGGTGGCGGACTCGAGCTTCGTCGGCGTGTCGAACACACCGGCCGACAGGCTGCTCCTAGGCACGGCGAGCTCCGACGGAATGTGGCATCCTGGCGCCGCGAGCTCCATCGGCGGGCGGCGTTGGCATGGCGAGCTTCGACGGCAGGCGGCGTCTTGGCTAGGTCCGGCGGCGTTGTCTTTATTGACTCCGGCTTTCGACTCCGGCTCCGGCGAGCTTCGACGGTGGGCAGCGTCAGGCGGCGTCTTGGCTAGGTCCGGCGGCGTTGTTTTTATTGACTCCGGCTTCCGACTCCGGCTCCAGCGAGCTTCGACGGTGGGCAGCGTCAGGCGGCGTCTTGACGTGGCGAGCTCCATCGGCAGGCGGCATGATCTCCGATGGCGGGCGGCGTCTTGGCGAGCTCCGACAACGTTGTCTTCGTCGACTCTCCGGCTCCCAGCGGATGCGACGCGGGCCGGACGAGGCGAGCTCGCGGCGTCCACGTGCTGGACCTTGGGCATGGTAGCTGTGAGAGGAAGAGAAGAAACAATTGAAACATGTACTCTACCTGTGGCGAAGGTGGTACTCGCGTCCATGGTCGTCCGTCCTTCTCCTCTTGATCCTTGATCTGCTCACGTATTGCTTCAAGTTCTGCTCGCCTAGATCAACCGGTATAGCTAGCTGGTCTTTGCTGTTTCTACGTCCGCGCTAGCTGCGGCCAGATGCAATCTCCCGGCTGTGCTCTCCTCGTTTCGGCTGCTCTCCCTCTCTGGTCCTTTTCAAGTCGACGGATGCTCTCTTATATAGGCAGCAGCTGGATGAAGAGATAAGGACGTAGCCTTGATTTTCGGAGCTAATTCTTTATCGCCGTGACCTTTTTTTCATTGGGCCACGGTATATCTCTATCGTTCAAGATTTTATCTCTTGGTTTCTAGAACCTCCCCCACGTGACACAGCTGCCGGTAGTATCTTGGGCTCACGATCCAAGTTTAAACATGATTAACCTTTTGCAGATTAGCCGGTGCCGGCCCCTCTCTTCCGAAATAAACTGCCACGTCTGCTTGTGGGTCGCCCTCCGCCCGATCGATTGGGCGGGCACCCGCACGAACACGATAGATGAGTCTGGCTCATATACGTGCTGGACTCATCAGTTCACCAGGGGTACTTGTACTCATACGTATGTGAAAATCCATCAACTTGCCATGGATACGTACACACATGCATATGTTGTATTTTCTTTTGGACTTCTCCGGCCGATCGACGCATGCGCGTGTCGACCTGCACCGGCATTTAAATTCGCCAAAATTTGAGGCTGGTCTCTGTGACATAAAACACCAAAAATCCATCGAACACTGCTGCCGAGGTGCATCGTGTCGAGGTCCATCATGCCAAGGTGCATCGTGCCAAGTTGCCTGAGCATTCCCCGAGCCACTTTGCTCTATTTTCCTCATCCACTCATATTGCAGAGTCGTATGATTCGCCAGGTTACTCATATTTGACGTGTGAAACTTGCACGGCTGATCCAGCATAGACTCATATGTATACCTCGGCCTATACTTCTTTTCTTGCCACTGTTTCTTCTACTCTGGCGTCCAAATTTTCTTGCCATCATTTCTCAGAGTCTACTGTTGCCCTCCAGTTTTCTGACACCGGTTCACACCGGCATTTGGCTGATCCTAATCCACTACCGCAACTTGCGGCGAACTGTATCTGTAATCCGGCCGCTCATATCTCCTTTTTCCTCGGAAGTCATTTTGCCAGGATGACCCGATTCCATCTCAGTTGTAGTACTCTTCATTTGACTCATTTGATATTAGCCGAGGTTGAGTTGGATCACCCAACACATACGAATCAACAATCCGGATTGTTTCTGCCAAGGTACTTGGCATATCCCGTTGCAGCCTCTGCCATAGCATGCTCGCATGCCTACATCCTTGTGCAAACCAAGCAATGGCTTGTGACTCAATCACCCCCTCACAGGAGTTACGCACATTGCGCCAGCGAGTTAAGAACTCCCAGTCAGTCTCATTTGGCCTCTGCTTGCACATTGCTAGTGTACGTGGCCTATTCGGTCTCTTGTATGTGCTCGTGAAGTTACTGATAAATATTTCCTCAAAATCTATCCAGCAGTTGATACTTCCTGCTGGCAAATTGTTTAACCAGACTCTTACTGGCTCTTCCAACATCTGCGGTACATATCTCACAACCCATCTCAAATTGCCTGTAGCAATGTTTACTGCTATTGCATAGTCAATTAGCCAATCCTCTGACTTGGTGCTGTCGTCATATGTCTTTGTGCCTCTAGCCAACTAAAAGTTCGGCACAGGAGGTTCTCTCATAATCGGAGGTCCAAAGCATGGACCCGGAGGACCTTGCCCCTCTATCATCTCCGACCTATAAATTCGGTCCATCTTTAACCTTGCATCATGTGACTGCAAGTTCCTGTTTCCCAACCTTGATCCTATCACATGGTGCTCTGGCCTAGGAAACTCGGCATCAGCCATTGCCAAATAACCATCATTGTACCTATGTTGACCCGGACGAGCATATTGATGTCGCATTGTCGGGCTAGCACTTTGCTCTTGCCGGGGTATGTACTTTTGCTGCTGCTACTGAGGTGGGTTTTGCCTTGCTCCCGCCAAGTTACGCTGTTCGGCATTGTCGTTCCTAGTGTTTCCTTGACCGGCATTGCCTTGTTTGCGGTTACCTCGCCCAGCTTTACCTCGGTTGGCACTATGACGATCCTCATCACCTTGCACTGCTTTTCCTTTCGCTGCCCTTGCCGGGTCATACGAGACTATCTACTTGTTCCTTCTCGCTGAGATTACCACCTCCTCTCTTCTAGGGCCATCATTAGGAGATGATGCTACCCCAGTGGATTTTGCTGGGTTACCCCCTGCCGAATGAACTACACGGGAGATTCCTGCTACCGCCTGGTTTGCCTTGATTATTTCCTCATTCTGCCTGTTTGCTACTCTCACCAGGTGATTAACTCTTTCATGTTGCCTCTCCTGGGCTTCTTCGGTCAGACCCTCTAACTCAGACGCTGCTGCATCTACAGCCCTGAGGTTCTTCACCGGGGTACTATACCTCGCTAGCCCTGTTGTCACTAGGGTAGCCGAATGCCCCGGCCTAGGTACATACTCTTTGTCTATTTCAGTGATGAGGTTTCTACCCCTAATTTTTACTCCTTCCAAACGAGTTGGGCTAATCCGGTTTGCTTTTGCGTACTCACCTAGAGTGATGTCCAATGACTGCTGCAACTCAGCTACTTTCTTTGCCCATGCTAACATTTTCAGTCGGGTCTCCTCTAGCTCGGCCTGTGCCTGAGCCATATCTACAACATGTTCTATGGGAGTAGCTAAGCTATCTATTGCTTGCTTCAACACGTTGTCTGGCCTCTCTAGTGGAGGTCCTAGGTAACTTCGGGGTTGCCTCCAGGTTCTCCATGGGGTCCTTGCTTGCTCCTGCATCTGGCGTCGTCATCATGACATCAATGCAGCTAGCGGGGCGAGTGATACGCGAGCCGCGCTGAGAGGTGGTTCGCCTCCCTCGATGACGTGCAGCGGGTGAGTGCAGGACTCGTCCATGCCAATGTAGACCTTGTGAGCACCGAGGCTGATGAAGAGGCCGTTGCGCGAAGGAGGGCGGTTGGCAAAGCTGCTAGCGTTGTCGCTGACATAGTCCAGCACTCCAAAGCGCTGAACAAGCCCAGAAATGATGCGTTCGCCGGTGGCGATGATGTTTCCCGTCCGGATCTTCACTCCAGCTAGCACCGCTGCTGGCCCCACGTGGGCGCCAACTGTTATGGTGGTGCACGGCAGATGCTATGTATAAGCTAAAGATGGGGCCAAAGTGCGCTAGAGGTATCCAGGGAGGGATGGTGTGGTGATTCCACACACAGATGATTGTATTCTCTCAATCAATGGTGTTTACAGATGCTTCTTGAGCTATTCGTGGGGAGGAGGAAGAAGAACCTCTCTACTTCCCACACCTCTCTCGGGTTTTCCCTTAGTAAAAATGGCCGACCCTCTCTACGGAGATTCTGGCCCTCCTTATATAGAGGATGCCAGGTTACAAGCTAGGGCATACGTGGAAGGCATATTCGGAGAATATGCCTCTCCCAAAATAGCAAAGCAGTGCTCCTCTTTTTCACTTCGTAAGTCGCTCAGGGCTCATGGCATAAGCCTCTCTGAGCTCCTCTGCGGCGCGGTGTCACCCGACATAGACAACGTCACCTTTGTCGGCCCATACCCGCTGGTCCTTCGCTCTGTCCTCTACGCTCACGCTACAGTGGAGAGAGAAAGCCTTTGACCAAGGAGATTCATTCCTTCCCTTGTAAGCCAAGTAGTAACCCGGCTGGCGCTTGGCTAACTCGGCTCTGGGGTACCTGCATACAAGTAATATAGATGATGCCGACATACTCTTTATGTCGGCCGAGGTAACATTGGGTGAACATCGTTCGGGCCGGTTAGTCGTGACTCGGCTTGCCTTGAGGTAACTCAGTCAGCACTTACTTTGACCTCGTCGTACCTTGGCTAACACTGCCATTATACCCGGCTTGACCCTACCCAGGTTATCCCCCCAACATGCTTGATGTGCATGTGTTTGTGTGAACTTTGTGTTGAATTTAGTTGTGTCGAACTATCCTCTGCTTTTAAACTATGTCAAGAATTTGAACTGTGCTATTTAGGTTTAGATGTTGAGTATTGGATTGATTTGTGCAACATATGTTGAATTTGTCTATTTTGTGAGTGTTTGTCGACCGCTAGCTCCTCGCGCGTGCTGCAAATTACAACGCCTGATGAAGCCCTGTTTTCAGCAGCTCGTGCGCGCTGCATATTTAGCGCGACCGGTGAAGGCAAATCAAGCGCCGCACATTGTATCTCTTTGCCACACGTTGCATATAGGTTTTAGCGCGCCGCAATATGGTGTATCTGTTGGAGTTGCTCTTAGGTTAATATGATTCTTGGCCTTCTTTGCTTCATTGTGTAGGAAGGCTGTGGTATACATCCGTGGCTTAAGGGACGGCTCTAGGCCACTGTGACCCTGTGCAATGGCCAGAGAGCCATGCCAGAGGGGGGCCTAAAAATATATACTCTTGTATACTCCGTGGCATATACATCTGCCTGAAAAAATTTGCAAAGACCTAGCCGGCACGTATTATATTATAGCTTAATCCTGAGCAAAAGCGAGCCATATGAGGCCATCTGCCCGCGCACACGTTTCTAGTTGTTTGATTTTCACTCTGAGTCATCTCAATCGTCCAGTTTCAGGTATTGACCAAAGTCATTCGAGTTGATCCCTCCCGTCCCCGCCCCCACCCCCACCCTCATATCGACCCCGTTCCACGCTAACCGAGCTCCTGAGCTCAAGGCCATCCCAGCCCCTCCTCTGTCTCCCCAGCAACGTGTGTTGCCCCCTCCACTCTCGAGCTCTCCCTCTCACCTCCGCCCCCTTCACTCACGAGGCCACCGTTTCCGATTCAGCTCCCGCATCCAGCGTCGGCCGCATCTTCTTCCCCGCCTCAAACCTGCCCAGTATCGATTCAACATCGCCCCCGACCTCGCGCACCTGTCTGCCACCACGCTTTGCCGGTGGTGAGGAAGATAAGGAGGAGGTCAGTGCGTGTAACGGTGGGGGTGAGAGAGAGGGGGCAGTGCAGGTAGAGACACTCCTATATGGGACTACGCGAAGATGTTGTATTATCCTCACCGCTTTGACTGGAAAAATCAGAAACGTATGGCAGAAAAATAGGAATTGAAATGGAGAAGGCTCGCGAGGCATGCGATAACGCGATGCAGAGCGATTCGCCAGAACCGGGAATCTACAGTAACCGAACAGAAGAATCGATGGACGGAAAGCGTGGAGAGCTAATAGGGGTATAAATGGTCGCGCCTTGCAAGAAACGGTCGCTTTTCATGTCACTTCAACAATTAACATGTATGTATTTCTGAAACAAAGCAGAATAAGCTGATTTTGGCCCCTCTTAGACTCCACAACTGAATTTTCTTTTAAATATATTAGCATATCTTGAGAATACATGAGATGCTTGTATAAATTGATACATGTTCTACGTTGTTCTATAATTTCTACACGAGTTAATAAAAATTTCAGTGGACTTGACTTGGAGCATGCTCTGTGATTAATTAATAAGTGGATTCCATCGATTAAGTGCGTTCAAAAGAAATTCATAACTTATATTTTCCATTTTTGATGTATAGAAATTATCAAACTTGATTACATATTAGATCTTGCTTTTATGTAAAGATTCGTGAAAACTTGCAGCCATACCTTCTCTTTTAGAATTTATTGAACCAGTGAATAGTTTGGAATATATCAAGTGTAACTCCTGCATAGAATTAGTATATATGTAATATGGTTGTCTATATTGACTAAACTAATTATTTAATAATCCAGCCACATATAAGTGTTTAATAGAAAGTTATGCCTTTCCTTAGAGCTCTGCAATCCAAATAGTTTGAAGCATTGATTTTGAGGTAGTTGAACAAGGTTACCGTGTGATTCATAAGTTAGTTTATTTTGACATTATTATTTTTTACCATTATCATTTAACATGCAATTTCTTGTGGTACCGAACTTGGTCTATTGCTCGACGTATTTTTGTATGAAGTTTGTTCCATGTATCTTTTCATTTACTTGAAGAAACACTGGTATCCATATGTTACTTATGAGCTTTAATATGTAATAAGGACCCGCTTCTTGCGTCTAAGGTCGGATCTCTCTGTTTTGGACATGTCTAACATGTAAATAGCATATTTTTCTACCGATTAAAACACTTAATCCTATATATGATCATATATTTAATTTATGGTAACACAAACAAAATAAAATGTGTTATCAGCGGTAAATACAACAACCTACCACACTCTGCCAAATAAACTGTAGGTGGTACGGCGAAGCTCACATACACCTAGTTTGATCACCGGTCGCTTCATAGAAGAGCACCAGGCACAACGCCACACAGGGGACCTAGGATCGCGTCGCGATAGACACACAGCTACACAGGCGATCAATCTCCCTTCTCCCCTCCTCCTGAGTCCTAACTCTTCTGGCTCTTCCATTCCATTCAGGCGATTAGGCGACAGACGCACGACGCTGGATACTCGATCGATCACTAGATGGTAGATGCCAGGTAGGTCGAGGTTAATCCCGGGTTCCGACGCCCTCAGGTCCGAACGTCTGATTCCCTCTACCATGGTATATTAAATCTTTGTCCTGTTTGTTTGCTTGTCCTTTGCCTTTTACGATTCTATTTCTATCTTTAATTCTTTATATGATATAGTCGATTTCTTTGCAATTTTATGTGATATGGCACCGAGATAGAAGTCCGATGCTGCGAAAGGAATAAAAATGAGAGATTGAACTTACCGAATCACAAAAGGTGCTTTAAAAAGGTATTTTGCAGTAGCAATCAATGTTAATGTTAATGACGATAATTAACGTTAAGAATCTGAACCCGGACAACAATGAGTAGTCCTCGGATGTGGCTAAGTAACTAGATAACTTCGATTTTTTTAGAAGCAAGTTAGTTTTTTTTTTAAATGGGGAACGAAGCCTCGGCCTCTGCATCAATTGATGCACACAGTCTAATTTATTGCAACGTTTCAAACAAAATTCAAAGTATTACAATCATGGATCAGAGAGGGTTGAAACATGTATCAACCATCTAAAAATGAAAATGAAATATACACTAGCCATATTGAAGTCTGCTAGTGTGACGCCACCCAGTGGCCAGTAAATAGAAGTCATGTGCAACCATTAGCAGCCGGTTGCATCCAGTATCCATCGGCTCCCGCTGATCCGCCGGGAGTAAGTAGGACCATAGTTGTATCCAATGCGCCGCTAATCGAATAACTTGCAAAAAATTAGTACCTGTTTGTTTATTAAAGACAATATTATTTTTGGACGTCCATATAGACCAATATAAAGCAGACACTCCAATTCGTAGTCTAGCTTTATTATTTTTATCAACCCTATTTAGCCAATTTCCAAACATGTTCGTAATATTGGATGGTGGAGGTATATTATAAGTGAAGTATATAATTCGCCAAATAATATTGGATGGTGGAGGTATATTAGAAGCAAGTTAGTGATTAACTCTAGTTTATTAAATTTAAATGTAGATCTTGATGTTACCGAGGATAATACTGAGGATGAAAAGTATTTCTTGTGAGCTATTTTGTTAAGCATTGAAACATTATTATCATAGGACTCATTGGAGTTATTTCTTATTCGAGGTAATCCAACTAGTAGCAAATACTACTCGAGGTACTTGTTATATTTTGAGACCAAAATGCATGATTGGATGTTAACTTTTGTTTAAAAAGTGGAAGTAGATACATATATGTATATATTTTTCTAGATATGTATGTGCGGGTAGAAGCGCGTGGCAAATATGAACGACTAGGATCGGTTTGGAAGCCCAATCTAACGATGCATGATGCTTGTGGCCTCTAAGAGCTCCCTTTGGGGGCTACTCCGATGAGCGGGCCCTGCGGCACGCAGGCCCCCAACGTCAGTGTAGGTAGCTAGAGGTTGTACCTTTGCGGGTTGAAGCGCATGGCAGATATGGACGGCTAGGATCGGTTTAGAAGCCCAATCCGACGGTGCATAATGCTAGTGGCCTCTAAGAGCTCCTTCGGTGCTACAATATATTCTTTAGATAAATATATATATATATATATATATATATATATATATATATATATATATATATATATATATATATAAGGTTTAGATTATTTTGTTCTGAATTGCCAAGATATCAAGATAGCATATACACCGAATTGATTATTACCTATACTATTAAATTGCTTTGAGGTAGGTTCATCCACCGAAAAATGTCTTCCAATATTTTTGGACGATTTTTCCTCTCCACCAGATCTATATTATTAAATTGCTTGAGATAGGTTCATCCACCAAATTTTTCCTTCCAATATTTATTGGACGATTTTGCCCCTCCATGAGCTAAACAATTACCTACATGTACCATTGTAAATCATAAACAAAAAACTCTTCGCAAATCCCTCCTTACTTTTCCTCTCCTCCACGCTGGCACTGGCCATATAAGTCAAAATATAGGACTCCCTCCGACCTATATTAGTTGATTTGGATTTATTTAGATTCGGATGTATCTAGTACTAAAACATGTCTAGATACATCCGAATCTAGACAAATTCGAGTCAACTAATATGGATCGGAGGAAGTATTATTGTTCAAAGGGAATTGCATGCTTACGTAAACTTATACAGTACATGTATACCAAGGCAACTATAGGTGTGTCATGAGACCATGAGACGACCACGAGACTGTCAAACACTCATGGCATATAACAGAACCCTGTTTCAATCATTTTCGTCCAATAAATTATCGTTCCGTAGCAACCCACAGCAGCTAGTATAACTAGTTCGTGTTAAAATGGTTATTAATCTTTTTGCAGAAATAGAGCAATTCTAAGACAACTTTTTACGCACTTACTCAAATCAAACATATATGTACGGAACAACATAGAGCACAAATACAGCTGATAGTCAGATTAATGACCAAATAAATTCAGATATTCTGTCACCTTTAGCATACATTTTACAGACTCCGATTAGAGCTCTCTTCTTCCAAGATCATCTTGACGCTACTGGGGGAGAGCGCACTGCTGTTGTTATAACTTCACATGCATAAACAAACTTTCGGCAAGTCAGAAATATGTGAGTAAATATTGGTAGAGGAAAATTATGTACTTTCTCCAAAGTACGTACAAAGAAAAAAAAGGCTACGCCCACCGTGGGGCTCGAACCCACGACCACAAGGTTAAGAGCCTTGCGCTATACCAACTGAGCTAGACGGGCTAGGACGACAACTGTGAAACTTGGACTCCTCTGTACCTTGTACTACTGGTAATTAATTACTATGGAAACTTCTTCTACTAGTATCAAGGAATTTGCTGGGGTTTCGCTTGTGCCAACCTCATCAAGGTACTTTATGTCTAAGTTACTCTACTAGCTCAACTGATTACTTCCCAGTTCCCACTAAATATGGAAGCCGAAATTTTATTTGGCTTATAGAACTACTAGTTCATGTTAATTTTTTTTTCTTTATAGCTTTCGCTGCTGCCTTTATGTTGCCCTTTTGCAGAAATAGAGCAACTGTAAGGCAATCATAGCAGATTGAGGTATGAACTGGGGTTCAACATGGTCATGTTGAGATCTTCACAACAATCTGAAGGACACAAGTGTACAGTTGAAAATTCACATCCCTGATTTTCGTAGAGTTGTGGACAAGAACAACCCATATGGTGTTTGAACTTTGAACACAAAAAAGACAAGTAACGTGAAGGCAATATATCTTCCTCTTTTTGCAGAAACGGATCAATTGTGAGATAACCATTTTAGGCAACTCAAACATGCATGTACAGTACAGCAGAAATCACTAATTGGGCTGATACTCGAATCAATCGATGAAATAAATTCATATATTCAAATTTAGCATACATTTTACAGAGTTTACAAGCTTTCTTTCTTTGAGGCATCAATAACACATCAATTCCTATCACGTGTCTGCAGCATCTTGCTAGCCAAGATCACACTCGAATCTCCCATTCCTCCAAGTCTTCTTGGAAGATTTGGCGATGATGATGCCGCTCCTCCATGCCGTAGTTGTCATCCTTGAGGAAGAGCCCAAGCTGCCGCAACAATCTGTCGGGCCGCGCCATGTTGTACTCAACAATGTGGAGACTCTTCAGGACAGTCCAGTGTACGGTCTCGTCGGTCATTGCCGTCCTCTCCGTTTCCAGCACCTCCTGACGGGCCACCTCCCTTGCCCCTCCTTCTTTTGCTTTTCGAGAGACTCCTTGGCACGGGCGATCAGCTTCGTTCTTGGAGGCGTGGCGGTGCACTCTACCGGAGCTGGACCGTCGACACTCTCATCTTCATCAGATTCTGAATCACTACTGCTGTCGCTTGACAAGTCTGAATCTGAATCGTTGTCGCTTCCCGAGTCTGAATCCGAATCGCTGCTTGAGCAAGGGCTGCCGCTGCCGTTGATGGTTTCGTCATCGCCAACTTTCTTCAGCATCGCCACCGGTGACGCGTCACCGCAGATGTCCACGTCCTCCTCCTCTACGGCGAGCTTCAGCGGTGTCTGCACGGTCACCAAGGGGGAGACACCACCAAGGATGTCAACGTCTTCCTCCTCCTCTTCCTTGGCCGCCATCTTGCTGTTGGCGCTGTGTTGCACAGACGGATTCGCCTTCTTCTTCCGAGCGAACTCGTCAAGCTTCTGCTGTAACTCGACGATGGCCGTGTCCTGGAGGGCGTGGATGTCGATCTCCATTTCGCCGCCGCCTATGCCGCAGCTCTGCTTCTCCAAGAACTCGACCATGTTATCGGGAAGTTGCGCCGCTAGCCCTGCCAGGTCGGCCGCCACCAGCCCCCTCTCACCCTGCGTCATCTTCTTCTTGGGCGCCTTGATCACGGTCACCGAAGGAGGAAACGCCTTCTTGCTCCTCTTGGCCGGAGGAGGCGACGGACCGCCACGAGTTTCGCCTGGAAGCGCTGCCGAACGGCCTCCTTCACGCGCTCCGGGCTGACGGGGAAGACCTCGGTCGAGGACTCGAGGCGTCGAGTGACTTGCGCTTCAGGCTGAGCACGCCGATGCCGATCTCCATGCCTCTCTCCCCGGCGGCCCAAAAGTTAACAGGTCGGGACGCAAAGGCGAAGACGGGAGGGAGATCAGGAGAATTCCTTGTGCATGACTCTTGAGGGCTGGGCATCCATTTATGATGAACCGATGATCCCTGCTCATCCCCACGATGCGTATCCATGTTGAACTCGAACTCGGAGTGTACGCGCTTTTGAGCAGTATCTCTGTACATGCGCCTGTCTCGGACTCCATGGGCAAAAAAGAAAAAAAGGAGCGTACCGATGTCAAGTCGGAACAGAGCAAAAGTAGACGATGCGGTGAGGGTGGATCGAACACCCGACCTTCAGATCTTCAGTCTGACGCTCTCCCAACTGAGCTATCCCCGCTAACGATTTTGGTTTGGAGAAACTATTACTCAACTTTAAGACAGATTACTTCCATCCTTTTCAAAGTATGTCAGGTATTTAATTGGTATGGGTCTGTGGGTAGTATTATGCACCAAACCAAGGTTAAATTGAATCACACCAAGAAGAAGCATCCGATTCGAGGTGGATTTCACACCGAAGAGAGCATGCCATCTCAAATGAATTTCCAGCCGAACAGACGACAAACCATGTTCTGGGTGTAGATTGTTTCTCTCGCTGTGACCAACTAAAATTAAGGCAACAGAAGCGTACACAACAGAAAATAGGGTAGTAGCCTAAGAAGAGACAGACACAGACAGAGTAGCTAGCCTGCCGTGGGCTCTTAAGGCATTTGCGCGCGGCAGATGCAGAGGCAGCCAGCGCTGCGGCGAAGCAGCTAGCTACAGCTAGCCGGCGTAGATGTGCACCCCGATGGCGATGAGGAAGATGGTGACGAGGGCGAAGTAGATGACGGCGTGGACGAGGATGGCGAGGCCGCTGGTGTGCATGCTGCCGAAGGCCACGACCCGCCCCTGCGCCGGCAGCTGGAACAGCAGGCCCGGCGTCAGCAGCACGAACAGCACCGTCGCGATCACCACCGGACCCCAGTCGGCCATCTCCGCTCCTCCTGGGTCTTGCGACAACCACCAACCACCAGGCCTCCGATCCCCCTCTCTCTCTCTCTCTCTCGATTCGAATTTGGGAATTGGAAGGGAAGGTAGCAGCGGAAGAGTAAGGTTTCGGGTTTTAATAGGCACTAGAGAGGCTTTGGGAAAGTGGTAAAAGGTCGGCGGGATGACGCGGCAGGCCGCAAAGATAAGGGCGGGGAACGTGGTTGTACACGCAGAGCGACACGGACTCCACGATCCGTAGAAACAACTCCAGAAGCTGCCACTGGCCAGCAGAGCGAGCGCGGGAAAAGGAGGACGTTTCCGTGCAAGTGAAGGATGCTTTGCGTGCGTCTGAGAAAAATAATATTCACGCCCCTTTTTATTTGATGAGAAAGAGAATGCAGGAAAGGATATATTTCCCAACAGAAAGACCAAAGGTATGATAGGGAAAGAGTAGTTTTGTGGTACACTCAAATAAATAACAACCATCTATTTTCGTCCATTTAAAGGCCCACAACAATTTATACTAGGGCCAAAAAGATGACAAGTATAAATCATACTACCGGTCTCGCAAGGGCAAAATTGGCAACGCACTAAAAAAACAAGATTATCTGATCTCTTCCCCTTTGCCGCCTCCATTATCTCGCCCAGCAGCGCGATGTCCGCCTCCTACGACCTACCACTCCGCAGCTCGGCCCCCCATTTCCTACCCCAGTTCGACTCCCGGTCATCCCTCTCCGATCCCAGCTGCCCCCAGCGTATAGCAGTGGTAGGCGGCAGCGGGAAGGCGCATCGGCGTCTGAGGCGCTCGCCTCTATGGGTGCCGAGGCGTTCCTGCTGGAGCGCAGCCCGACGGGAGCCAAGCTGCGTCTCTTGGTCCGCTATGCCGGAGAAGCCGAGCAACTCCAGACATGCAGCAATCTCATGGCCAAGCAATGCTCCTAATCATCCATTCATCGCCCGTCCTGATCGATCGGTCGTCCTGCATCCCCGGTGCTTTTCTCCTGCAGCCCTGTTTGTTTGGTTCCACAGGATCACTTGCGACCACGCGGCTTCGGCGGAGCTGCTAAGGGAACTCCTTGTGCATCTTGCTGGTGTGAGCGCGGGCAAGCCGGAGGCGGCGGGGTTGGAGGACAAGATATCGCAGAAGGACGAGTCAATGAGCTGCGGCGACTCGATGATGTCGCGAAGGCGAGCGAGTCGTCGCTGCGCTTCGTTTCACCGGCCATGAAAACAAAGATGGAGCTTGACATGTCAGCGCGTGTGGACCAGCTCCCGTGCATGAAAAAGTCTAAAATACCCACACATCTGAGCCGTTGGATCAAATCATACTACTGCTTAGCCCAAGAGTAGTAAAAGGTACTGTAAAACAAGCCCTAAAGGAGGACATATTTCCATACCGACACACTTCTTGGAAATCCATCTTCACTCATAGGACTGGAGATGTACTTATTACTATGTAAAAACACATTTAAATATGTATAAAAAATTGGAATACTCTCGGGTGTACATCGACATTTCTACGCACGCACATAAAGTTTCACCTAAAAAACCTTTTTACGGCATGTGGGAAAACATAATATTTGGAGAAAATATAACTTTCATGATATTAATTTTTTTTTGGCCAGCAAAACTATATATATTTTGTACGTTACAAAATATTTCAGACATTTAAAAGATATACACATGTACATTCTCAAGAATTAATATTTTAAACACATTAAAATGTGTTTTAGGTGTGACCCAGAGAACTCTTGCCGCCGGCCATCTCTCCAGCACGCTGATGCCGGTCACCTCCCCAACCATCTACTGCCCGGTGAGCTCCATCTTCCCCTCCTGCATCTATTCTTGCAAAAAATGTTTACATGTATAGTTTTGAGAAAGTATGCAGCTCACGCATGGGAATAAATAGAAAATAAAAATGTAAGTTCGTATCGAAGTTTCCTGACCGTGTGGTTTACTAAGGAGCAGATGGAGATCAACTCCCATCATTTTACTGAGTTTTGTTGTAAAAAGCTAATGCTATGGGTCATTTGGAGACAAACTCACTGTTGTTAGTAATTCTGTTTTCAACTGTGTTTATTTCTAGGCAGAGGGAGATGAACTACAATTAATTTAGTGACCAATCTACATTTATTTGGAAGCAACAGGCTTTTAAATGAGCTCTCTGTATGAGTTATATCCAGCTAGGGTAATTAGTTTGGAGTATGCTATCGCTTAGGATCCCCCTTACTTTTGCAGTCGCACTATGTCATGTACATGAGCTTTTTATGCAAACCCAGTCTTTCAAATTGTGCTGCTCTTTGCTTCATTCATGCTATTTTTGAAGCATATTTTACTTGAATTATCACTGAAAAGTTACACGAAATGCTTTGAAGAATCAAGGGTGACTGAAGTACAATTGTATTGTCAGGAAATAAGACAACTCTTCTTATCTGCAAGATCTAAAGAAAGCTTCCGCTGAAGAGATGCGTAGAAGTGTATATGCCAACAGCCAACTACGCTGGATTTACCAGGTACCTAGAAGTGTATATGCTAATTATGTAGTATTCATTAGGTGTGAAATTGTCTAAATTTAATCATACTATAAGAGTATCTTCATGAAACTCATAGTATATCTTCCTTAGTTCTGTTTCTCTAAATTGGCGTGCAGTTGTGTGCGCTAGCATGTTTTACTGCTAACCAGATGACCCGGTAAGCCGGCGCCGAAGCCGAAAGCGAGACGGTACTTTAGTCATAAGTTTTATTACTCATGAATGTAGATAATTTTAGCTGGAAACAATAAAGACATTATAAATTGAACATCGATAATAGAAGGAATAGGCTTTCCCATTAGAGATGAGAAAACCTATTGTCGATCTATGCATGTTATTGTAATTTACTATTCTGAAACAAAATGAATGGAAGGGTTTTCCAAATATTTGCTTCCACGTTTTCCTTTTTATTGGAAGCAGCTCAAATGTTGCAACATGAATATGTGAG
The DNA here is from genome assembly GCA_916181665.1 of Avena sativa. Taxonomy (NCBI): domain Eukaryota; kingdom Viridiplantae; phylum Streptophyta; class Magnoliopsida; order Poales; family Poaceae; genus Avena; species Avena sativa. The sequence goes on from OV702290.1 coordinate 430,029,095, forward strand.
ATTATATTTAAAGTGGGTAAATGATCTTAAATTGGGGGGGGAATCATAATTATATGCAACGTGAGCACAACAAAAGCACCTATATTGTTGAAACCAACATCATATTCAAAGAAAAGATACATAACACAAAAGAGGTTCATAGTGTGCAATTCACAAATAGAAAACAACTTAATGATGCGAACTTGTATTTTTTCTCATAACAAAGCATCACCGAGATAATCTTTTGTAAGAAAAAACACTCAGTAGCGTCATGTTTCAGTAGGCAAAAAAATTGAAGAGTCACTGGAATAAAACAAATTTGAATCAATAACTCAGAAACGGAGTAACCTGTTAGCATAACAAGGTTTTCTACTAGTCCGTAAGCGCACCAAATATACATCATTGTACCAATTGGTACAAGTACCGGAATTATGGTAGAATTGGCTCCAACTATACACCAGATCTGATAACAGATTCAATCTTGTCATCAGTTCCATAGACAGGTAAGCAAGCATCAGTGATGAGGTGCTCCAATGCTAAGCTGAGTCGTTTTGACCTGCTCGAACACATGTAGATGAACCAAATCATCCTAGGCATCCCATGGAAGAAGTTGGAAAGTGCCTATTCCTGAACATCAAGAGCCTGGCATGCTCATTGAGCTGCTGCAACAATGGTAACAGTCCACCACTTCCAAGCATTTGGGAACAACACTTTCGAGAATCACTAGGGACATTCCATGCATTAAAGTATTGTGCATTGAAGTATCTCACACGAAATACTATTCTTCTCTGAATTGTTCTCATGCCTGCTCGCGGTCATTCTCACTGGGGGAGCTTAGTTGCTTAACAAAGATAGGAAGAACATTGTACTCAACCACTATTTTTGTGTTATCTGATGAGACTAATGCAATGTTTGTGGGTGTTCATGAAGCCTCAAACTATAAAAAGCAATCCAAGTCAATTTTTTGCAAGTGCAGGTGGTTAATCACGACTAATCAGATAAACATAACTGTGTCATTACGATTATTCTCACCTGGAGTTGGGGATAGTCCTCATGTCATTTTTTTGTTTTGGAAATGAGCATATATTAATATCAGAGGATACCAATTACACCAGCCTCATGTCGTGTGTGAGGAACTCAATGAAGTGAACTTTTTGTGCTGTCTCGAACTGTTATGTTCATATTCAGACCTTACATACTTATCTACTACAGGAGACCAAAGCAATTCAAGGGGTCAAGGGAAGGACATGAAGGAGGTGTTGCAGACAATTTCAAAAACAGACATGCCATATAATACTCTTTCTTCTATAATTCTAAAAAGCGTTGGCCTGGAATTGTCGGTAGTTAGCTTCTAAAATAGTTTGTATTCTCTTTTTTCACTCCAATTCTTAGTGTTACTTTATTGTGTTTTTCTCGGTTGTCCAGTGCTAGAAATAAAGAATGATGTTCGTTGTTAGCCAACCAGATCATTATCACCCGAAGGTACGCGAGCACCTTATCTTGGCAGTCTGTTATCCTGCGTGGCCCAATAGCATGCATGGTCGGCGTGCCGAGGTCATCCCCATCCCACGGGATCCTTGCGCGTGCGCCGAACACAAGCCGCTTACGACGTGGTGTAGAAAGATAGATGCGGTTCGAGGCAACACAATAAGCTTTTACTAAATTAGCGGATGCAAAGAGGAAAGCCAATTACTATGAGCACCTAGCTTCAGAACATAGAACATATATGTAGTAGTATATTCAAAGATCCAGATACCTATATGATTATAGTAAGAAAACACTCCCTCTGTCCCAAAATAAGTGACTTGAGTTTGTCTAGATTTGCATGTATCTATATACTAAAACGTGTCTAGATATATCCGAATCTAGACAAACCCACATCACTTATTTTGGGACGGAGGGAGTAGTTTCAGTATAAGAATGGAAACTACTCTAAATTTTTGTTTTCACCGTTTCTCATAGAGCTAAAGTTACTTATATTTGCTTAATGTATTACATGATGAGCAAACATCGACACGATTTGTATAAAGAAAATGCATCAACCACTTGGCCTAAACAATCTAGAGCAGAACACACACACAACTGAAATAGCAGATGCAAATAGGAAAGCCAATTATTAGGAGCTCTTAGCTTCAGAACATATATGTGAACATATTCAAAGACAATGCATGAAAGGTAGCTAGAAGGATTGCATAGACAAACCTGAAAAGCTAGAGGCAGGCCATCACAAGAGATATTATTTGGGCAGCAAAAGCAAAAAAAAAACATCAAAGCAGTCACTGGGCAATACTGTCCTTTTCTGACATATAACTTGACCCAACTGAATCACATAAATGACAAAAGGAGTAGCTGCTAGTGTAGCTGGATCCAGATTGCGTAACAGACTAACAGCCGGAAACACGGATATCGGTTTCGGCTCCCAGGGTGCAGATGCTCTCATTTTCTCCACCAATCACGGTTGCTCTATTTCTGACTCGTCAGTGTATTTAAACGTGTATCTCTTACCGTATCTTCCTTTTTAAACAGTGTGCTTCAGCGATTCAGCCCATGTGCTGAGATATATTCAATGCATACATATAGTTTGGGACCGATGGTGCGTGACGGAATGAATTTTCATGTACCGTCCATAGGAACTGGACTGCCTCCATTGCCTCGTCCATTAATTTCTTCTACAATTTAGGATACCAGAGAAAGCACAACTAAAAATAATCTGAATTTTGAAAAATAGGAAAATCCTAAAACATTGAGGAGGTTCTGATCTGAATTACAGTTTCACAATCGAGCACGGTTCTTCACACTGACAACTTTGCTCAGCTAGTGCATTTTTTACACATATGCGCATCAAAGATCAAACAAACCAGAAAAAAATAAAAAATAGACTAAAATATATTACATAGAATATTGTTTAGAGCATCTCTAATAGACAACGTAAACCCCTGACCCGTATACCTAGTACTCGGTGTCCTGTAAACTACGTTCGCGGTTTGGAAAACATCCACGCGGAAGAAACCGTATTTAAAACTTGATTTTTTTAAAGTTAGTTTATCTGAAATTGGAGCCAAATCATGTCGCAATTCGTCGATAGCAGAAGGAGTTCATCCACGATTACACCATAAAAGATACGATAGTGCTACCCTACCCTACTATGAACAAAATGGCTCCGAGAAACCTCACCAGAGCCTAGGGCTTGGCGGTGATGTGGCGGTGAGCTCACTCTTTGTCGGAGAGGACGACGACCTCTTGCTCCTTCTCCTGCTGCGCCGTCACATATGCTTGGTGCTGGTCGTGGCGGTGCCAGGCGTCCTCCTGCGTGCGTCGCTCCTCCTTCTGCCAGTCCGTGTCCTCCGCCCCCTCCACGTCGAGTAGCGCCCGACGGAGGTCCTCCGCCTCGAGCTTCTCCGCCACCCGTGCCGCTCGCGCGGACCGCCGCTGCAGCGTCTCCAGTGCCGAGCGCTTAGCCTCGTCATCGCAGACGTAATCGTCGTCGACGATGTGCTCCCCCGCGGACTCGTCACTCGACGACATGTAGGTGTTTGGCAAGGAGGAGGGCGCATCAGAGTCGGAGAGGTCAAGGGAAGGAGACAGAGAGTGTCGACCGGCGTGCGAGACCCCGCCTCCGTGTCGTCGCGCGTCTGCCAGAGGAAACACGCGGGAGGCGAAGGGGAACGAGGCCGCTGGGCAGATCGACGCTCCATGCTCCTGTGTGCCACATCCTCGGCCTCACGCACACGCAGGCGCTACGACACTGATGCACCGTGGCGAATGAAGCGGAGCGACATGCGCTTGCACGCACCATCGGTGTGGATGCGTCGTCATCGCTCCTGCTCATCGATTTGTCCGTGGAATGGATTGCCATGACCCACACCGCTACGGCCGATTTGGCCTCCCCCGACTCCGATTAAGCGGCGGCCCGGGGCCATGTAGCTGTGGGTGGGCTCGATCTGCAACGAGGCGGTGGATTGCGTGGAGGCGGCGACGGATTGCGCGGCGGAGTAGTGGAGGAGGGGAAGGATGACTTGGGTCGCGAACTGGAGATGGGGGTGCGAACCTTACATATCATGGCCAACGGGCCACCGAAAAAGATTTACGACCCGGGTCATGTTTACGGTGTCTATTCGGGTCGTCTTTTTGGCCTCAAAACCATATTCTCGTCGAAATTTACGGGTCGCACATGTATTTATTGTCTTTTAGAGATGCTCTTAGACAAAGGGTGCATAAACTGAAACATAGTGCAAAAACTAAAAATAAACCGATTAAACTCTAAATTAAAAACTAGATATCTAAATGTCGAAATTCGACCCGTCCTCCATCGAGGACTCCACCAGTGTCGACGAGTACTGGTCGAGCCAACATTCATCTCATCGCTGATCCTCTGCGGGCCGTCCAGCTACGCCTCGATGAATGCCCGGCGGTGTGCCTTGTGGGCCCTCTTGGCCACGCGATCCGCCTTGCGCTCCTCCTTCCTCTATGCATAGAAGGCGACCTCGACGTTGACGTCCTTTGGGAAGCGGGCGTCCCACTCCGCCCTCAGACACTCGCCTTCCTCGTTGTGGTAGAGGCGTCGGAGCTGCACGGTGGCGCCACTTCACCTTGTTGGTGATGAGGCGTGGTGGTGACGCGAGCATCTGTGCCTGCTCGCGTGTCTGCACGCCGTCGAAGTTCATCTCCCCGCGCGCGGGTCCGAGATGCCAGGCCACCGCATCGAACGCACGCATCACTCGAAATATTCGCTCTATTTTCATGCTTCTGCTGGAGCGCGTCCACCACCCGCATGCGGTAAATTGACGGTTTTTACCGTGTAAGCGCGTTTTAGTGTCTCTGTTGGAGATGCTCTAAAGGCCTCACATATTTATGTGTGGTACCGGTGACATGTTACTACCCATTTTTTATTTTTGATACTGTAGAAGTAATCCGATAGAGATTAGTTTTTTTTGAGAGCAACACCGTATTTCATTAATAGAAAATCAAGTTACATGACGCAACATACGTGAAAACTAAAAGACAGACCGGGATAAACTGATTATCCTGAATTTGCAGATAAAATCCTAAGAAATCGAAAACAAGACGATCTCTAGAATTTCCCGCAACCACCATAGCCAGCGGTCGCCGCCCAACACCAGCGCGGACACCAGGAGAGACGTCGAACCTCCACCATTGCAAGATCCAAAACCGCACCATCGCCAACGAGGCTTCGTGAGTCGATGAACAGGCCTGCTGCACGCAGCGAGGCACATGTCGCTGTGGCACGTCGACCGGGGGACGTCCCCGTGCTGTCTTGGACCAAGATCCGTCGCCTCCCATCGACGAGGTCGGAGAAGAACGACAAATCCACCACCTCCGGAACAACATCCTCGCTCCAGAAGAACCACCTCGTCCCGGCCGCCAGCACCGCCGCGGATAACAACGAACGTCGACGACACACCGAGAAACTGTTCTTGTCAGATCTAAAGAACGGCGAGAAGACCAAGCTGTCGATTTGAAGGACCGATCAGCACACGTTGCCATCAACTCTGAGGTGTCGCCTCGAAGGTCGTCGCTGGTGTGGGAGTAGAGTTGAGCAGATTTATTCGCTTGGGCGCCGCTCCCACAACCTCAACGGCGCACCAAAGAAGACAAAACGTAACCCTAACTACTAGGCCAGAACGGAGGAACGAGCCCCCCCCTCCCTCCTGCCACTGCCAAAGCGGCAGACGGAGGGAGAGAGGACCAAGACCAACGCCCTGGCCGGATGAGATCGGGAGGACTTTTTTCCCGCCGCCGCTGCTTGCGAGAGGAAAACTTTTCGTGAGTCACGTACGGTGTTGACGATGCAATGCAACCTCGATAGAGATTAGTTGTATCTGAATACTACCGTTTTTATTGCGTTGTTAAGTCTTTTCTTGGTCCAGATAATTTGGTCCTCCCTCAGTAAAAGCATGCGGAAACAGATCCTGGACCAACCGTACAAAATGCATGACAAAATCTTGTGCTACCGGCTCAAGAAAATCATCATTAATTACATGGCGGGAGGGCTAGATTGCTACATTAAATGCCATAAGTTGGTACATGAATCTACAGACAGTGCCGTACAATCACTTGAATACAGCTATTTCTATGCGCCGATGACCAGTGTCAAAAGGCCAGTAGTTCAGATCTTGATGGTACACCAAACGGCAACGATAATAGGACTATCCGGTCCTGAGAGCCAAATCGCCGCCTCCCCGGAAACAATGCTATCAAATCCTGAGACCTGAGTGGTAGTCCTGAAAATAATAAAAGAAAGATATTTAAGTTTTGTATAAGAAAGTCTAGCTGTGCACAAAACTACTCAAACAATGTACAAGCCTCCAAGATACTGTAAAACTGAAATCAAAATAGAAGGTGATTTATATTGATCCATTAGTACTCGGCTCTCTAATTTCAATACATTTTTCTATGAACCACTCCGAATCTTTTTTAATGGTAGTCGAACGTTCCAGCTGATTTTTCCCGAATCAAGCATGTGAATGAAAATCATACATTAATAATATGCAGGTATCCGTTGCAGTTTCTGTTGTAATGATGTAAGAAGCTACCTAAAGGGTGGAGAGTGCCTAAAGAGGAGAGTAATACCAGCATTGGTCGGTCGGTCTAGGGAAGGACATAGACGGTGAGGTTGTGCGGCCCGTAGATGTTCGCGGCGGTGCCGCTGGTGAGTCTTCTGCTACTCGACATTGCACGGTGGTTGTGGTGCTCGACCAGCAGAGGCCAGGGTTTGGGAGAGAGAGGCGAGGAGAATGCGAGGGGAGGAATGGCGCGTGCGCGCTGTTATGGTCGGTGGCAGGTGAACTTACTACACACGCATTTACTCCAGCGATCTTTCTTGGCACGCCACATATCGGCACACTCATCGCAGCACCGACAAGATGCATGCCCGCGCGCGTCGGCGCGAGTCGTTGAGGCTGCAATTACGCGCTGACCGGAGGTAGGCGAAGGGATTAAATGACACTTGACCATCCCTTGTGGTGCTGACATGAATGGTCCATGACGCGCCGCGGCGCGAACGCGTTGTGTCCGGCCCGCCCGTGCACTAGTAGTACAGAAAGATGCTAAGGATACCCATCGAAAACAGCAGCGATACAACCCACAGTTGAACGCAATTGCACGTGGCCAATGTGGCCGCTAGAGATGGGTCGTGGCAGGGGTTATAACCAACGGTGATAGACAGTGGCGGACCTAGGGATTTTTCAAAGCCCGGGCAAAAAAAACTTAAAATTTTGGTATATAAAAAATCGAGTGGAGATTTGGTCCACATGGACACGTTCCCCGTTCTTTTAAGAAAATTAAAAAGTATAAGAAAATCTTGCGAATACATGCCCTGTATTTGTGCGAAATTTCAGTAAGAAAATCTTATTATTTTAGGCTATAAGAAAAAAAATCTCACGGTGAATAAGACTAGAGATACACGTTTGTTTTGTCAGAAATTTTTCTTTTTTGTATATAGACCAAAACACAAAACCTTTTTTAACAAAATTTCTAGCATACATTGTGGATATATATGTATCTAGCTATATATTTATTTTCAGAATTTTTAGAGACCTAAAAGTGTAAGTTTTAATTATTTCAAAAACAATAGCACTGGTGCCCACGTGTACGAGACAAGACACTTTCCGATCAAAAATCATAAATATATCAGAGCATCTCCACTCGTAGCCTTTAAAGGTCCCCCAAAGGCCTTTGAGGGTCGCCGACGCCAAATTTTCGGCCCCAGCCGCGTCTCCCAATTTGGTTTTGGCATCGGCGCGCGCGCTCGATTTACCCGGCGCGACCGGTCGAAACCCAATTCCAAGGGAGGCTAGCGGGGGCGTCGGAGGGCGGGGAAAAGTTCGGCGGGCCAGCCTTGTCGGCGACCTAGTCGAAATTATTTCCTTTTCCCACCAAGATTAGCGCCGGTTCCCTCCAAAATTAGCCCCTATCTCCCCCCTCCCCACCCGCCTCGCCTCCCACTCCCGCCATTTCCCAGCAAAGACCAAATCGTGCCACCATGCCGCCGAAGAAGTACGCCGCTCCCCGCGCGACGACAGCAGCGCCGCCGGCGAAGAAGAGGGGCAAGCCGGAGAAGGAGCGGCCGGAGGGGATGACGAACGTGAAGTGGGCGTTCGACTTACAGTGCCGACAGGTCGAGAACGCCAGCCACCGGCAGAGAGAGCTCAGGGCGAGGAAGAAGCGGGCCTCGGAGGCTCTGACCGCGGAGGCACTCATGGCACAGAGAGCCGCCCACATGGCGGGCATGCCGAGCTTCTCCCCGCACGCGTGGGGGAGCCAAGGGAGCATCTCGCCACCGTCGCTGTCTTCGGCAACAACCCAGGCTGGGCCGATGTCCCAGGACAGCCAAGGTACGCCCAAGCTATCTCGCTTCTCATCGTGCGGCCACTCGACGCAGATGGCAGCTTCAACCCCAATGCCTTCAGCGCCGTCGACCTCAACGCCAGCTTCAACCTGGCCGCCTCTCCTGCTCTCCGCTGCCCCCTCTTCCACGGCGGTATGCCCACCACCGCTGTTAGCAGCGACGACAGCCATGTGGTGCTCGACGGAACGACGCTGGGCACTAACGCCATCATAACCGACATGATCAACGGTGCGGGGCTGCCATCGTTCTACACTCAGGAGGAGGCGGAGGCCTACGACGGCTGCGACGACAGCCAAGAACCTTGGGAGAACGAGGCCTACGCGTTCGCCGAGGACGGCGAGGAGGAGGTGCAGGCGCCCACGCCGGTGCCCGAGGAGGTTCCCATGGTCAAGAAGAAGAAAGAACGGCGTCTGTGGCCCAAAGTGGAGCTCACGGGAGGACGAGTGCCTCGCCGAGGCTTGGAAGTCGGTCAGCATCGACCCCTTCACTAGCGCGAACCAGAGCTCTGAGGCCTACTGGCTGCGCGTCAAGGCGGCGTACGACGAGCGGCGGCTCTTGGACCCCTACTTTAAGGACTTGTACCACGACCGCAACGACTCCGGCATGTCGCACCGCTGGCACATGATCCAGCATGCTTGCAACAAGTGGCATGGCGACGTGGAGGAGGTGCGTCATGTCCATGTCAGCGGCACCAACTTCGAGGACCAAGTAAGTGAACTCACTGTGTCCACTGTCCATCGTAGCCTAGTGTTGGATCGCCGGCCATTGATCAAGGCCGTTTGTTCGCTGCATTGCATTGCTTTCATAGATGCGCGTCATAATCACCGCCTACCGCGAGGACAACGACGACGTCGAGTTCAAGTTCATCCATGTGTTCGCCAGGATCGAGATATGCGACAAGTGGATCGAGACGCGCATATCTCGAAGCGCCGCCAGCTCTCTCCTCGGGAGGCCGTCCGATCGGGCAGAAGAAGGCCAAGGCGGTGAGAAACTGCACAGCTCGATCATGGCCTGCATGGCGGATGCCGCCTCGCACGCTGCCGAGAGGGCGGAGCAGGCCGCCAAGATGGAGCAGGTTGCCGCGGTCAGGTGGGCGTCGATCATCGAGAGGTAGGACGCCAAGCTCGAGCTGATCAGGGCCAATGTGGCCGCGAAGAAGAGGAGGGAGGACCTGTCAATCCTCATGGTCGACACTAGGGACATGGACGCCGACGTGCGGGCGTGGTGGGAGGCCCAACGTACTGCGATCCTGTACGAGGTCCGAGGTCCACCTGCATCCACTACCCCAGCACCTGCGGCATCCACCACCCTAGCACCTGCGGCATCCACTACCCCAGCACCTGCGGCATCCACCACCCTAGCACCTGCGGCATCCACTACCCCAGCACCTGCGAGCGCACCGGTGATACGTTGCTAACGTATCCATAATTTTTGATGTTCCATGCTTGGTTTTATCTACTTTCTTATGTTTTGTCCACACTTTGGAGTACTTTTTATATGATTTCTTGGACTAACCTATTAACAAGATGCTATAGTGCCAGTTGCCTGTTTTCTGCTGTTTTTGGTTCCAGGAAAGTCAGAAAATGAATATTCTTGGAATTGGACCGGACAAAAGCCAAAGTTGTTATTTTCTCGGAAGACTCACGGAGCCAGAAGGAGAGTCGGAGAGGGGCCACAGGGTGGCCACACCACCCCTAGGCGCAGGTCCCCCTTGGCCATGCCAGGGCATGGTGTGGGCCCCCTGGCCGGCCACCGACCTTGCCTCTTTTGCCTATATATATCTCCCCAGAGGCAAAAACCCTAGATCGTCAATCAGAAATCCACGAAAAGTTTCGCAGCGCTGCCGCCACCGAAGGGGAGATTCGGGGGACAGAAAGTCTCTGTTCCGGCACCCTGCTGGGATGGGGAAGTGCCCCCGGAGCCATCTCCATCGAGCTCCACCACCATCTCCACCACCTTTGTTGATTCCCATGATGAGGAGGGAGTAGTTCTCTCTCGAGGCTAAGGGTTCTACCGGTAGCTATGTGTTCATCTCTCTCTCTATGCATGATCTTATTGAGATCATGAGCTTGTAATCTATAGATCTACCTTGCTACTCAAGTGCTTTAATAGATCTCTGCTCTCCCCATGTGTGTGAAGTTGATAGTGTGCACACCATGGTGGCACTTAGGCTAGAGACTACAAATACTTGTTATGAGTTATATTTGGAGTTGGATGTCTTTATGAAATTGTGGTGTTTGTTTGAACCATCTAGTGCTCAAGGTGACAGTGTGGGGTTATCTAGATGGGAAATGCTTACTTTGAGGTGTGCTGTTATAGCCCTACCATGGATTAGAGTGTCCAACCGGAGAGTAGTTCAGAGTAGTATCATGAAGATAATATATTTATATGAGAGTGTTCACTAGTGAAAGTATGATCCCTAGGCCTTTTTTCTAAGCATTGAAACACCGTTTGCAATTAGATCTATTACATGTTTGCTTGCTTCTATCTTTATTTCAGTTTTACTTTATTATTTTCTACGCCATCAAGCTATTTTCTATCACCGTTACCACTTATAATTATCTATACCACTTGTATTTCACTATCTCTTCGCCGAACTAGTGCACCTATACACCTGACAAGTGTATTTGGTGTGTTGGGGACACAAGAGATTTCTTGTATCTTGATTGCAGGGTTGCTTGAGAGGGGATACCTTTGACCACTTCCTCCCTGATTTCGATAAACCTTGGGTGATCCACTTAAGGGAAAACTTGCTGTTGTTCTACAAACCTCTGCACTTGGAGGCCCAACAACTGTCTACAAGAATAGAAGTGTGTAGACATCAAGCTATTTTCTGGCACTGTTGCCGGGGACTGAAGAAGAAGAAGAAGCTTCCACGTTAACCACGCGCCAGAAGGTATTTTCTTCCGCCGTTACCGGGGAGGTAAGGTAAAAGGTACGCACATCCGCCGGTTTGAGTGCTCGAAGTTATTTCCTTTAGATTCTGCAATTTTTTCTTTTTGTTTCTTGTTTTCACTAGTTAGGATTAATGGAAAACAACAACAAAATTAGAGAGCTTTATAGTATTTATCTTGAGTTAGGACATGAAGTGTTTGAAGAGAAAATTAAAAAACCTATGGAACTTTATTTGCATGCTAATAACAATGTTGTTAGTATGATTTTTTTGGACACCATTATTGCTAATGCTATGGAAAAATCTAAGCTTGGGGAAGCTAGTTTTTATGAAAGTGATCTTTTTAGTTCCCCAGCTTTTGAAGATAGTTATTCTATTGCTTATGATGATACCAAACCTCCAATATATGATGAATATGATATTTTCAGTCCACCTACTATTGAGGAGAAAATTAATTATGATTACAATATGCCTCCTATATTTGATGACTATGGTGATGAGAATAATAATGATAGCTATTTTGTTAAATTTGCTCCCACTATAATTAATAAGAATGACTATGCTTATGTGGAGAGTAATAATTATTATATGCATGTGGCTCATGATAAGAATGTTTCATGTGATTGTTATATTGTTAATTTTATTCATGATGCTACTGAAAGTTATTATGAGAGAGGGAAACATGATTTTATGTATCTCAACAAAATTAAGTTTCCCCTCTTTATGTTGAAATTCTTGAAGTTGCACTTGTTTTGCTTTCCTATGCTTGTTGCTTTGAGCTTTCATGACTTGTTTCTTTACAAGACTCCTATGCATAGGAAGTGGGTTAGACTTAAAATGTGTTTTGAATTGCTTCTTGATGCTCTCTTTTACTTCAATTCATATTTCTTATATGAGCATCTTCTCAAACTATCATGCCTAACTTAAAGGCGTTAAAGAAAAGTACATATTAAGAGATAACCCAAAAGTTTTAGATGAGTCCTGAAAGTTATTACTTCGGTAATAACCTCTAATGAAGTTATTACTTCAGTAATAACCGCTCCTTATCCTTTTTATTTGCTTTTTGTGCCAAGAGAAACCTCTAATGAGAGAGAAGTAATGATTGGGAAAGTTGTTGTCCCGAAACAGATTTCTGTGCTTCATCGTAAAAATTCGTGTAAAATCTTTGTATGTCGGTTTGAGCTGTGATTTTTTGTGATACTGACCCAGGTTGTTATCCAACTTTCGTTAGTTCAACACTTTTCGATTTGAGCAACAGAAGGTCTTCGAAAAAATCGGTTTCTACCTGCTGGTCTGCTTTGACAGATTTCTGCCATTATTTGCATTTGCTTCTTGTTGGTTCCTTTTTAGTTCTTTTGGGGAATTGAGCTTTCTGAGGGAAGTGATACAGTAGCTTGTATCTTAATGGAAGTTTTATTGGTGTTAGAACTGAACCTAAAGACTTATTATCTTGAGTGCACTAATGTTGCTAATAAAGATTGTGTGAAGTTTTGTTTGAAGGAAAAATTTCAAGTGTATGGAAGGAATGAGTAATGAGATGAAGAATGGACTAAAGCTCAAGCTTGGGGATGCCACGCGTGTCACCAAAGAAATATCCAAGAAGTACAAGCGTCAAAGCTTGGGGATGCCCAAGGCATCCCCTTCTTCATCAATAAAAATCCTAGGTTTCTTCCAAACACTTCATTTTTATTGTTTCATGCACAGTTGTGTTGTTCTTGGAGCGTCTTCTTTTTCGTTTTCGTTTTGGTTTTTCGTTTAATTTGTTTTCTTAGTTTGCTGAATAAATTGGTTGGACCCCCTCTTTCATGCATTGGTTTTCAAATAGTTTGGTTTGGATTGGAAAAGAGTAGGAAAAGTTCATGCTTAAGTGGTAAAGAGAGCTTGTTTTTTACTATGGCCTATGCTTTGTTATGCCATGCTTGAGATTGTTTTGGCTTTATGCTTAGTATTCTTTGCTATATCATGACTTGTTATAAACAATTGAGATTGCTTAATGTGCCTTGGAAGGATCATGCGTTGTTTTAGCATATTAAAGCATAGTATTGTGGTATTCTCCTTTGATGCTTTATTTGGGTTGACTTGGCACATGCTCACACAATGTTATGACTATCCCAAGTCACCATAGCCTTTATAATCCTTTAGTTTTCAACTTGTAGTACCACTTTATGCTTTGATCAATGATGTTTTGATGTTTCATGCTTGGTTTTATGCTTGGTTTTATCTACTTTCTTATGTTTTGTCTACACACTTTGGAGTACTTTTTATATGATTTCTTGGACTAACCTATTAACAAGATGCCATTGTGCCAGTTGCCTGTTTTCTGCTGTTTTTTGGTTCCAAGAAAGTCAGAAAATGAATATTCTCGGAATTGGACCGGACAAAAGCCAAAGTTGTTATTTTCCCGAAAGACCCACGGATCCAGAAGGAGAGTCGGAGAGGGGCCACAGGGTGGCCACACCACCCCTAGGCGCGGGTCCCCCTTGGCCGTGCCAGGGCATGGTGTGGGCCCCCTAGCCGGCCATCGGCCTTGCCTCTTTCGCCTATATATCTCCCCGGAGGCAAAAACCTTAGATCGTTAATCAGAAATCCACGAAAAGTTCCACAGCGCCGCCGCCACCAAAGGGGAGATTCGGGAGACATAAAGTCTCTGTTCCGGCACTCTGCCGGGACGGGGAAGTGCCCCCGGAGCCATCTCCATCGATCTCCAACACCATCTCCATCACCGTTGCTGATTCCCATGATGAGGAGGGAGTAGTTCTCTCTCGAGGCTAAGGGTTCTACCGGTAGCTATGTGTTCATCTCTCTCTATGCATGATCTTATTGAGATCATGAGCTTGTAATCTATAGATCTACCTTGCTACTCAAGTGCTTTAATAGATCTCTGCTCTCCCCATGCGTGTGAAGTTGACAGTGTGCACACCATGGTGGCACTTAGGCTAGAGATTACAAATACTTGTTATGAGTTATATTTGGAGTTGGATGTCTTTATAAAATTGTGGTGTTTGTTTAAACCATCTAGTGCTCAAGGTGACAGTGTGGGGTTATCTAGATGGGAAAGACTTACTTTGAGGTGTGTTGTTATAGCCCTACCATGGATTAGAGTGTCCAATCGGAGAGTAGTTCAGAGTAGTATCATGAAGATAAAATATTTATATGAGAGTGTTCACTAGTGAAAGTATGATCCTTGGGCCTTGTTTATAAGCATTGAAACCCCGTTTGCAATTAGATCTATTACATGTTTGCTTGTTTCTATCTTTATTTCAGTTTTACTTTAGTCTTTTCCACGCCATCAAGATATTTTCTATCACCGTTACCACTTATAATTATCTATACCACTTGTATTTCACTATCTCTTCGCCGAACTAGTGCATCTATACACCTGACAAGTGTATTGGGTGTGTTGGGGATACAAGAGACTTCTTGTATCTTGATTACAGGATTGCTTGAGAGGGGATACCTTTGACTACTTCCTCCCTGGGTTCGATAAACCTTGGGTGATCCACTTAAGGGAAAACTTGTTGTTGTTCTATAAACCTCTGCACTTGGAGGCCCAACAATTGTCTACAAGAATAGAAGTGCGTAGACATCAACCGGCGACAGACACTCCCCCGCCGGTCGTCGATGTCGACGCTGCCGTCTGATGCGCCGCTATGCTTTGTGATGCCGACGCGACTTCTTTTGATCGCTTGACTATGATGATTGCATCGATTTGCGACTTTGTTTTGTAACCGTTAAACGCTCATACTATTTATGTTCGGCTATGCGATCGGTGATCGGCCGTTCTACGCGCCATATTTTGTTTCTTGTTCGAATTTCTAATTTGGGGGGCCGATTTGGGGGTTTCGGCTGGAGACCCCCCCCCCCCCCCCTCTCCTTCCCCCCTAGCCGGTTCTTGCGCCGTTGCCCCCCATATAGTCTTACGCCGAGGTTAAATTGGGAGTCACGAGTGAAGATGCTCTCGTATTTTGATAACCATTATGCGAATGTAAACACTAATATGTCATAGATCATAGATGTAAAAATACGAGATAAAATAGCAAATACATTGATAGATAGATAGGTACAAAAGGTACGCATATGACATATCAGCTGTGATCCAAAGAGGATTTGACTAGTCTGCCTCACCGGTTCTACCTTTATTTTTCCTTTTCTTTTTGAAAGAACTGTCCGCTTCTATCTTAATTAATTAGCGGGTGGGCTAGCCCTTTTGTGTCTCAGCGGGAGATCAACCAGCTGGCTGTCGCTAGGTAATGAGGCCCAAACCGCTAGGAATTGGCCTACCAGGCCCAATTAAAGAATGTTACGTTTTCTACAGCTCCGACGAGCGTTTCTGGCAAGAAAATCGATTCTAATCGCTACTACAGCTCGCCGGCGTTCAGTTTCACGCCGGCACGGAGCCTGGGCACATGCCCAGGGTGACTGGACGGTAAATCCGTCCCTGATGATAGACAAAATCGATGTTTGTTGCAATTCTACTTATTACTCCCATTTCTGATATGGACTCTATGGCTACGGTGGAATCCCGTTTGTAAAGTGAACTAAACGTTAAAGGTCATTCGTCAATATTTCTATTAACTTCAGAAGTGGAAGTCGGACTAGTTAAATGCAGACGATTTTACCTCGTCGCCTATGTGTCTTCCCAGCTACTGCTTGTAAAGAAGAAAATTATAAAAAACCACCACATTTGCGGCTAGGGTTTCAAAATACCACCACTATATGTTAGGGTTTCAAAAAACCACCACTTCAGAGCTAATAAGTAACAAAAAACACTAATTCGCTTAAGATGTTCGTCTAACCACGAAACTGACTGGTGGGACCTGCTGTCAGGCTGACGTGGCACACTGAAAATGGTCCAGGGTTGTGGAATTGAGATTGATTTTAGTTCTGGGTCATATTGTAAATTCCATGGGATCCACTTATCATATTAGTTCCTCTCATCTTTTTCTAAAAAAAATCTGGGACTGGAGCATAACCGTACACCGGGGGCCGCCGGGATAGGGAGGGAGTCACCGGCCTGCTGTTGCTGCTCTTTCTTCGCTGTTCGGAGGCGGACGGGAAGGAGAGAGGAAGGGGAACGGGGACGGGAAGGTAGCTAGGGAGAGGTGCAGGAGCTGGGGCGGCCCTCGTCGCCGGCGACCGTCTAGAGCGCGAGCGCCACCGCTCCGCCGTCCCCGTATCATGCCGACCGCCTTGCTGACCCTGCACTGCCATCTTCCGACCACACTATTGTCCCCGCACTGCCATCCCTACCGAACACGAACATGATGCCGACGGCGGCGTACTCTGTATGCCGTTCGCGGTTCCGACATACAAAAGGACATGAGAGCTGGACTTTTGTCATCGCTCACTGGCCGCTGACGCGCGGCTCCATGGCCGCCTCTTCCTATGCGCTCCACTCCCGTGCTCTCTCATGCATGTCTCCACCGCCTCACGCGTGCGAGCTGTTTGAGACATCAAGCATAGTTCTCTGGACGGCCTGGGAGCGCTTCAGATGTTCGCGGTCTTCCCCGTTGAGATGCTCGGTGTGATGGTGCCATTCGCCGGCGTGGACTAATCGGGAGGAGAAGGGGCGGTCTCGTGGTATCGCTCTAGTGGGCCGTGGGGGGAGGAGGAGGGGCGACGCGGTCGCATCTGTCGGACAAGAGCAGGGCCTGCCAGTCCCGGAGGAGATGGGGGCGACGAGCCTGCCTAGCCGGGAGGTGCGGAAGGGGGAGTTCGTCGGGGTAGCTAGCTATGGCGGCGAGTGGCGGTTGGGTACGCGGCGCTCCAGCCGGGCGTTGTACTCTAGGTCGCTGATCCGGCCGGCCGACTCTACTCTCTGTCCGCCCACGTACGGGCTCCAATTCTCCACCCAGTACAGGCTCCAATACTCCAATTAGATTGGTCAACGACGGTTGTTCCAAAAAATAAGAAAAAGAGGGAATAAAACATAAGAAAATGAATCAAAATATATTATTGACCTCTCACAGCGGCAGTCACTGTTACCTCTTTGCCACAAAATAAGGTACAAAGGACTTTTGTGCAAAATGCACATGCCACGTCAGCCTGACATTTGGCCCCACCGGTCAGTTTGGCTGTTTACCATGGATCAAATTTGAATCAGTGTTTTTTGTTACTTATTAGCTCTGAAGTGGTGGTTTTTTGAAACCCTAACGTACAGTGGTGGTACTTTGAAACCCTAGCCGCAAATGTTATGGTTTTTTGTAATTTTCTCGCTTGTAAAGATTGCTTCTATGTCGTTGATTCACCATAGCCGTTGCACGAATCAACCTTTGTCTCTCTCGCAAGATGCCCCGGAGCTGGGAACCCCAGGAGTTAACTCCGTTGCCATCCGACAGTGCCGACTCGAGTGATGGGTCTGTGGACAGACCTGAGAACGAACTCTCGACGGATTCTAGGTCTGATGATCCAGAACTAATTGATTCATGGAAGGTCCCAAGGAGAATTAGGAGCGCGACTCTGACGAGGAGTGGACCGACGAGGAGGAGACGACACAACAGGAGGAGGAGGAGGATGCACCGCCGCAGGTCGAGGTCGACGAGGAGGAAGTACCTCCACTGGCGGAGGGCGACGAGGAGGAAGCATCGCTCCAAACGGAGGACGACGAGCTGCCACTGATGACCTGCAAAAAGCTAAGACGTGTGAAGGACGAGGATACACGGAAGAAGGAGTGCAAGAATTGGTACTCGTAGTAGTAGTTATTTTTTTTGTTGATATTCGTAGTATTAGTTATCACTTTGTTTTCCCATTGGAGTAGACGGGATAAAAATCCCACAATATTTATGTGGGTCCAGCTTGTTAGAGAAGGAAATGCAAAGGACACGATTTGTATTGTCCATTTCTGATGTGGTAGATGGTGCTATATATTTTAGTGAGTGCTAATCCTAAGCCCCACTCCCTCCCGAACTCTTCCAGATATGGAAATGGTGTGGCGGCTGGATCTGCGTCTCCTCGTAGCGGTCGGCATCACCGTCTCCGTGTCTCTTGAGAGGTCGCCATCGCTGCCTCTGGGTCTTCCCATCGACAGGCATCGCCTCCTGCATCTCTCCTCCACGATGTGCGGCCTACATGACCGCATCCTCGTCTTTCCAGCGGCATGCATCACATCATGTGCCTAAACACTTCTTCCTAGCAGCAAACATTGCCTCATGTGCCTCTCCTTCGAGCGATGGGATCTCTTGGTGAGCCTTTTACTATATATACTGATGCAGCAGCCTAGTTGACTTGTCACTGCATTTAGTTTAGTAAGGTATCTACTGCGTCACACTAGTTTTAGCATACTTAATTTAATTTAGTTGTGATACTACCGATGATAAATACACCCCATACTATATGTTAATACAGTTTAAGGTTTAGTGTCCAGTATTTGATCTAATTGGATTATATTGAGTACGTAGACCCTATACATTCAACTAATTATAAGTCTAGTAGGGTTATATCTAGGAATTATTTATTACTCTATTGTAACTATATATGCTTATCTTGTATGTGGTTTTGTGAGTGTGTTAATCTTTTCTTTGCTTTGGTTATAATAGTACCTTGGTGACTCTACATAAAAACGGATTAGCTGTCCAATAAATTATTGCTAGGAAAATAATTTCTTGCCTCTAAATCGTTCTCGGAGGACAAGGAATAGGGAGAGGCGTCTTCTAGTCTCCTACTCCTATCCTACATAATTTTTCTGACATCAATAACTATATTTAAATAATGTAGCATCTTCTTTAGCCATATTGTTACTAATAAAATTATTATGCAGAGGTTGGTGCGGACACAAACATGTTAGCTTGTTAAATGAGCTAAATACATAAAATTGTTGCTTCCTAGAAGAAGGAAGACGAGAAATCAAAACATTCCGCCTCTTGAAGGTATTAATCTACTGGTGTATTTATCATTTATCTGCTTAATTCATTTGCACTGCCTAGACCCAATATCCTGAACTCACCACATCATATTTTCAAAACAGGGGCATATTTCGACAACAGTCTATAAAAAACAAGCTTCCACAAAGAAACTGGGGGTGGGGGTAGGGGTGTGGGGGGTGGGGGGTGGGGGGTGGGGTGAGAACCACCTTCACTGGTTGCATGACCTCCTTATTCCAGCGATGAGTCCAAGCGTGCGCGGACGAGCAAAACCTCTCAGAAACAAGTGTCAGCCTGAGACAAGTCCAAATTTCATGTGGCTTCTGATTTGGTTTAAGACTTGACATAGTGGTAATATCATAAATAATATCAT
Organism: Avena sativa; assembly: GCA_916181665.1. NCBI lineage: Eukaryota > Viridiplantae > Streptophyta > Magnoliopsida > Poales > Poaceae > Avena > Avena sativa. Next base: position 430,048,567 of record OV702290.1, read on the forward strand.
GCATAACATGTTGGAGTAGGTCTAGTGATATATTGTTGCACTTGGGTCATATTGTAACAATTGTCTGTGATATGAATAAATTAAATCTACTTCTATTTCACTGTTTGTGTTGTGTAACATTTTACTACCACTACAAATTGTACACTCTAGGCAAAAAATTATATCTCAACTTAAACGGGTTATCGAGAAAACACCGTGGAAACGGATATAAGCAAAATACTGATGCCAAAAGTGTAGTTTATCGGTGATGTGTTTTGACTCTATTTCCATAGAAATTCTCATCAGCGACAAATGTCCGCCAGCGATTCACTCTTATCATAGGGTTTTGACCTGTATCGCTTTATACTACTAGTGGCAACGTGTCCCGTCGTGCAGGATAGCCTCGATGCGCTTGACGACCTGTATTTGGCCAAGCCAGACGGCAACGGCCTTCGGGGCACGCGGCCTCTTCTGCCCGGCGTGCCCCAGAGAGAATCGTTTGGAGTTTGGACTCTGACTGAAGATGCGCTTGTAATAACTAAAAAAAATGTGCACCACTTTTTGGGAAAAGGAAAAGAAGCAGGACTAGACTACCCGACGTCCACGAAATGGCCCGCGGCGCAGCTGGCTCCACAGCGATACCGGCAGGCAGAGCCACTCGCTCGCCGCGTCGTCTTGTGCGCGACGGCAGTTCCGCAGCCCCACGCTTTCTCTCGAGTGCAGTGCGGTGCGGTGCCATCTTCTTTCAGCCACGCTCTTGCTCGTTCAACCTCCGATCGTTGCTAGGACTTGCTCGTCCCGTGTCGTCCTCCACTTGGCCACACTGCTTGCTTCCAAGCTAGTATACGATCTGGGTCTGGTAGAGAAAAAGAGACGATAGCTTTCCTAACGTGATAACTCCTTGTCTTTTTATGTGAAACATAGAAGTCTTGCACCCCCTCAGTAAAAGTTACAGGCATTTTTTTCCTCCTTTTGCAGGCCACATTTCTATAACAACCCTGGTCTTAGACCTAGTTTTTAAGCAAAGGACGAGTTACAGGAGATCGTATCCTGTTTTACAAAATCCCCAACGTGGTGAGGTAGGCTATCTCTCCAGAAACAGCTCCTCGACAATCTAGCTAGCTTGGCTAGAGCGTCAGCGCATCTGTTGCACTCCCTTTTAACCTGGGCAACCCGAAACTCTGGCAAGGAATTCAGGATTTTCTTTGTTTCATCGTAAGTTGCCCACAGTTCAGATCTATCAGGTCCTTCCATCCGCAATGCCTTAGCAATCGTGACCTGGCCTTAGACCTAGTTGAGACTTGAGAGAAACGTGGTTAAATGTAGGTTCATTGTTGTGCATACATTGTTATATTACATGTTATACACTGAGTCCAAAATCGAAGGGACCCACCGCATTAAATCAACCAGTGTACAATAATTGGACACAATGTGGAAAACATAATACTGCTACGAAAAATAATTAAGTCATGGCTGTTTGGTACATGATTGTTATAATGATAGAGGCACGTGATTAGCATATCTAAGACAAGCCTTAGTTTATACCTTGTGACATGGATATGCCCTACGGGTACCCGATGTTAGCATACTTGGTTCAGCCCGACGGAAGGCCCACTCGACGACCTGCCAGGGTCCAGAACGCCCAAGACGTTTCGGCTGCACGAAGCACATATGGACACGGACTCCAAAGCGCACAAGACAAGGATACCTCAAGACTAGAGTTTGAATACAACTTGTAACCTACTGATATTGGCACCCGAGACCTAGCCTCCCCATATATAAAGGCTAGGAGGGTCCAACGAGGAGGAGAGACGACGACTACACACACGACCCACAGACGCCATACCCCCGATAGACTAGACCACAACAGATCTACAGATCTAGCCACAAGAACTCTCGACTCATACTTTCGCACACGCATCCACGCCAGATCGAATATGCGCACCCTGTAACCTTCGGTTCCGCCGTAATCAAAGAGCAGACAAGCAGGAGTAGGGTTTTCCCTCCGGGGGCCTGAACCTGGGTAAATCTCGTGTCCCCTGGTTGCTTGTCTGTTAACCATGCCACGATCTCCAGCATCTCCATCTTCTTCAAAACCCAAGTCCATAACAATGGGCATTGACGAGATTAAACCTCGTCAATTGGCGCCGTCTGTGGGAATTGGGGCTGCTGATTGTGCGGTCGTGACGGTTCCGACCCGATCGATCTACAACTCCGCAGCGACGGAGAATCACCTCCTCTTCGGCACTTTCGACTTCACCGCCCACTCGCCGGCCACCATGAAGGATTTCGAGCCCGTAGGCGACGGACTCGAAATTCTGTTCGGGAGTTTCTGCTTCCAGGTGGGACAAACTGGCACCCTCCGCCTCCCTGAGCGGGTGCCCGTGCCGTCAATCAGGCCCGCTTCGTGGACTCCACACCCCGTGCTAAGCACGTCACCATCAACAGATGAGTTCTACAGCAGCAGTAGCTGCAACTCCGATCTGTGCGATCCACCTTCGGATGAAGGGACCTACGGTTCCGGATCCGAAAGCTGCGGCAGCAGCCAACCAATCTGCAGGCGCTATCTGTGCGCCGCAGTCATCCAAACCGACGAGAAAACGCCTAGGGGCTGCGCCAGCACCGCCGGGTGACCTTCCACAATCTTCGGATGCGGTGACCCGCTGCGGTCTTCGACCGCAGCGACCCGATACGATCCTCGGCTCCAGCGACTTGGGGGCTCCATCCGCTCTGGTGACCCACTATGGCCTTCGGCTGCGGTGACCTGCTGCATCTTTCGGATGCGTCGACCCGACGCGATCTTTGATTGCCGCAACTGGCCGCATCGGCTTCAGTGACCACGACTCGGGGGCTCCCTCGACATCGGCGACCCAATGCGGTTTTCGGCTGCGATGACCCGATACATTCTTCGGATGTGGCGACCCCGTGCGGTCTTCGACCGCGACAATCTTCGGATGCGGAATTCGCTGCCGCCATCGACCCCAAGGAACCCGTCGCTGCTATGACCGTGGTCCACCGCGTCGACTACGTCCGCCGTGTGACCCGCTACCGCGTCGACTTCGCCATGACAACCAACAAAGCTAAGTTTGCCTCTACTCGGAGTTGATTCTTTTATTTTTAACTCGCACTCGAAACACTCGGGGGCTGCGCCCTCTTCGAGTAACCTAATGTGCCATCGGCTCCACGCACTTGAGCACCTCGAACGCGACAGCCCGAGTAGCTGATTCTGCCTGATCGTCGAATCCTTGAACTCCGAGTGCCTCGGCAAGGTACTGAGACTAACGGTAATCAGGCTAACGAAAAGGCCTAGCATACAGTGCAAAAGTGTCGACTCGATCGGCACCAGAATCTTACGGTAGAAGCCGACAGGCAAATATTCTTTACAAGATACAAGTATTTCACAATTCTTTATGTTTTCTGCAGCTTACAAGGACATCGACCGCGTCGAGCTATTCTATTAGGTCCTCCAACAGGAGTCAACAAAAGAGCTGGCTACGCCATACAATCAAGACCCGAGTCAAGTCCCTCCTTGGATGGTTGCATCGCTTGATGCTACGAAGACACGACATTGGTCGCTCACCCGACAGAAGCAACGGTGTTGACTTCATCCACAACTTCGAGTCCTTCCGGCTAAACGCCGCACGACTCCGCCATGTCGACTCCGACTGCATCATCGATTCTTGGCTCCTTATGCATGAGACGCTGACTCGATGCACTTCCGGGTCAGTGATTTGTCCTCGCATGAGTCTCCACTCGAGTCTGCGACTCGACTAGACACTCGGGGGCTACTCCTATCAGGAGCGCTGGTCGCGCACCCGATGTACTTCCGGGTCAGCGGTACGCCCGCGAGATTGTCCACTGCGTCTACAAGATACAAGACTCGAGTCTCTGCCCGAGTCTACGACTCCGCCAGACACTCGGAGGCTACTCCAAACTGGAACGCTGGTCGCGCACACACAAGATCTTCGAGTCCTAAGCCGAGTCTATGACTCCACTACGGACTCGGGGGCTACTCTCATAGGGAGGATTGATTCAAGCATCCGAAAAAAAATAGTGTCCTACGGACCTGAAGCAAACAACGGCTGAATTAAAGTCTCTGCTCGAGTCTACGACTCAAACAGACACTCGGGGGCTACTCTCATAGGGAGCGCTGGTCGCGCACCCTATAGTCCATTGTGTTGACTACGTCCATGATGTCGATTCCTTTACAACAGCCGAACAAATTCAGCTGACCCGATGAACTTCCGGGTGAAGTGCTTCGCACTTGACACAACTTTCGACTCCGACATCCGAATACAAGGTTCAAGACAACTAAGTCTCCACCCGAATCTACGTTTCGGATGGACACTCGGGGGCTACTGACATGGATATGCCCTACGGGTACCCGATGTTAGCATACTTGGTCCAGCCCGACGGAAGGCCCACTCGACGACCTGCCAGGGTCCAGGACGCCCAAGACGTTTCGGCTGCACGAAGCACATATGGACACGGACTCCAAAGCGCACAAGACAAGGATACCTCAAGACTAGAGTTTGAATACAACTTGTAACCTACTGGTATTGGCACCCGAGACCTAGCCTCCCCATATATAAAGGCTAGGAGGGTCCAACGAGGAGGAGAGACGACGACTACACACACGACCCACAGACGCCATACCCCCGATAGACTAGACCACAACAGATCTACATATCTAGCCACAAGAACTCTCGACTCATACTTTCGCACACGCATCCACCCCAGATCGAATATGTGCACCCTGTAACCTTCGGTTCCGCCGTAATCAAAGAGCAGACAAGCAGGAGTAGGGTTTTCCCTCCGAGGGCCTGAACCTGGGTAAATCTCGTGTCCCCTGGTTGCTTGTCTGTTAACCGTGCCACGATCTCCAGCATCCCAATCTTCTCCAAAACCCAAGTCCATAACAATGGGCATTGACGAGATTAAACCTCGTCACCTTGAGTGTCAAGAGCTCAAGACCACGATCAATCGAGGATCACACGGTTTAGCTACAGGAGACAGCCGATCAAATTGGAAAACCTTCGGAATACTACTACTACATAATTCCACAAGCACATTTTTTCCTAACCCACAAGTTAATCGCGAGGGTAAAAGAACACAAACAAGTGAAATAATCTATATACTTCTATTAGAAAATGGTTTTCGAGTAAAAAATTAGTTCGAGAATATCCAAAATTTCTGATTTAACAGAATGATAATTTGGGAATAATTTTTGAATCTTAATCCTTTTCACTCCTTTTTTCTATTTTACATGACTTAACTAATGAAGACTTTGTATAATAACTGGCAATTATAGGGTTACATCTGAAACTATCACCAGGCACCGGCAGTATGTTAGTAGTACCTGGGCATTTTTCGGACCAGGCTCGGGCCGGGCCTGACAAAGCCCGCCCGTGCAAAACTAGTCCCGAGCCCGACCCGACCCGCCAAGCACATACACATTCGGGCCGCGGGCCGGGCTTCTCCTTGTTTTCTGTTTTCTCCAGGCCCAAGCCCGGCCCGTGTACTCCCCGGGCCGCAGATCTGAAGCCCAGGCCCAGCCCGGCGGGCTTTTTTCGGGCCGGGCCGGGCTGCCCATGCCCGGATCTGGAGTACAGGTATACAAATCCTCCTCCCTCCTCGTGCGCCTCATTTTCCTCTCCACTTCCATTGGACGGACGGACAGGGGGGGTGCTGTCCTCTTCCCAGCCAAACCAGCTGAAGCAGTTGCGAATCAGAGAAGTCACCGGGCACCCGGCATCCATCACCCCCTGGCTCCCCACTCTCTTCTCCTGGCCCGAAGAGATCAAAAGCCCACGTGAGAGAGAGGTAACCCTTGCTTCCGGAACTCCCGCTCCCCCGCATCCACTCATTTCAGTTCTACTGTTCCGCCAAATCTTTCTTGCTTCTTTTAGTTTCGTTTTGGAATCTGTTCGTGATTCCGGGGTTGGAAGCATCTTGGATGAAATTCATTCGGTAAAGGTATTGTTTTGTGTTGTTTGGTAGTTTTGAGGTCATGAAGGAACAAGTTTTACGAATCTCTTCTTGGTAGATGTTCAGGCAGTCCTTTTTTAAGTAATGTTCAGGAAGTATTGTTGGATGAAATTCCTGATTTTGAGAATTTGGCCATTAGTACGGTCAGGAACCACGATATACTGTAGTTCTTCCCCCCATTATTTATGCTACCGATGAATTTCTTGGCCAATCCGTTCTGGACATTATGTAGATGTTCGTTCTTTCCCTAAGAACATTTACTGAATGTGTAGCGGGTAAGTAACCACGTGGAGCTTGTGTAACCTATCCCTTACTTAATTTGTTGGAAAATGACAATTCATTTTGTAATTTTGGACCTGTACTTCCCAGTTAGAAAGTCATGTCATTGTGGTTCCTTATTTGTCTGTGCCATTGATGCTAACATTAAGGTATACAAACAGGGCTTGATTTTGATTGTCCATGGCGATGATGATGGCCGATCTTAGCTTTTCAGCATCTATATCTGGTGTGAAGCTACCAAGGTATGGAAATGACTCTTCCTTGGTCAAGAGATCTTCAATGTTCCGAGCAGAAGCTCGGTCCACAGACTCCGAGAAATATGGCACCAATGGCCGATCGAGAAAGATGGTCCCGACAACCGAATTGATGAGGAACAGGGGTGGTGACCGTGTAAGAACAGATACAGTTAATGGTTCTCTCAACGGTGCTGTCAATGGCTCGACCAAGGCGGTCATCAATGGTTCTACGAATGGTGCTGTCAATGGCTCGGCCAAGGCGGTGATTAATGGTTCTACGAATGGCGCTGTCAACGGTTGGACCAAATCAGTCAACAACGGTTCTGTTTCTGGGACTAGTCTGGTAAATGGCAGCAAGATGTCTGCTCTAGTTAAGACTCAGAAGCAAATGAGTGCTAGAGATGATCCATTTGAAGAGGAGCTCAAGGTTTTGCCCTCTGACGAGGGATTTAGTTGGGCAAAAGCTAATTACAACTCTGTGCAGAGGAGTATCGATATCTGGTCTTTCGTGCTTTCTCTTAGAATACGTATTTTATTCGACAATGCGAAATGGGCCTATGCAGGTGGATTCTCAGAGGAAAATCAGGTACAAGCTTTATGAAATTACTAAGTAATTGTATCAGTAATTCTATAAGTTGGGAAAGGGAAAATACTGATGTCCTATTGTTAGCACATGATCATTTTCCTTTAGTAATGGGTCAAATATATGTTGGACCACATCAACTTTAATTGCTCTATGAAATTATCCTTGTTTTACTGCAAAAAAGAAGTATTCTTGTTTTACTGCACATGTTGAGTAAACGGCCTTTGAAATCTCAGAAAATCCGGAGAAGAAAAACTGCTTCATGGTTAAGAGAGCAAGTATTGCAGCTTGGCCCAACTTTTATCAAGCTTGGACAGCTATCATCCACAAGATCTGATTTGTTTCCAAAGGAATTCGTTGATGAGCTTGCAAAGTTGCAGGTATTTATTCTTTGGGTAGCCAATTTTGGTGAAGGCTCCACTCTATATGTTTTGTCTTCTATTAAACTAGTATTATTTCTTTCTCGTAAAGAAAAAAGGATTATTCCTGTTTTACGGTTGCGTTATATGGGTTGCTTTATTTTTTATTCTTATTGATGAATTTATTACGATTTTAATAGAAAATTATGGTAAATTCATATCATGAGTGACTATATACATTTTCTGTATGAAAATAAGACAGATGCACCATGTACCTTTTGGTTTTTTCAGGACAGAGTACCTGCATTTTCTCCTGAGAAGGCAAAGGCTTTTATAGAGAAGGAAATGGGTTGTTCAGTTGATATTGTGTTCAAAGAATTTGAGGATCGTCCGATAGCTGCTGCTAGTCTTGGCCAGGTTCTTAGTTCCAACATTTTCCAGCATATACATTATTCCTAGTCAGTGCCTATTCAGACAGTGTTGTAATATGCCATTGTTTTCTTGATGATTTCACTTTACAATATTCTCTTTGTTCAAGTATTTTGCTAGTAACACGTGCAAAAATAATATCTGATTTATAATTTTACATGTGTTTCTTTCATGTTAGAAAAACTATTTAATTATCGTACATTGTTCAATTTTTTATATGTCAATATTTGCTTATAACTGGTTCCAGTTCCCATATGATGCCTTTATATTCTACTGCGACAAAATGATGATACTATGCCACTGACATTAGCGGTCCATATCTGTCTAATATTGACCTTGGTGATCTTTATGCCCATTTTCTTCAAACTGTACTTACAAATTCCCGTCATATCATTCTTCAGGTACATCGTGCGGTGCTTCATAATGGAGAGAGAGTCGCAGTGAAAGTTCAGCGACCAGGGCTCAGGAAACTTTTTGACATTGACCTAAGTAAGAGACATATAAGCTGTTGGTGTTCTTAAATAGAAAACTATTGCTTATTTAGCAAACAGAACAAATTGTACTTGAAGTGACATGTCCTTTATTCTGGAAAACTATAGTGATTTCTATTTCTGTTTAGTTGCAAACTTCCTGTGAATTTGATAGGTACTTTGTCTTTTATACATAAGAAATAGGTGAAATTAAGTTCTTTTGTTTTTCTTTTCCTCTTTTCTTGTTTAAGTTCATATAACAATTATTTTTATGTGTATACTTTATCCAAACTGTAGTATATTAACTGATTTATATATTTATTATTGGCGCTAATCAGTTTAAAACTTATTCTTTGATTTCCTCTAGGGAATCTAAAGTTAGTAGCTGAGTACTTCCAGAGAAGTGAAAAATTCGGAGGTCCTTCAAGGGACTGGATTGGTATTTATGATGAATGTTCCAAGTAAGCATACATGAATGTATTGGACGTTTATGTATTGTTTGTGATGATCCTTTATCGAATTCATCTATTGATACAATGTTTTTTTCTATGTCAGTCCCTTGGTCAATCCTGGGTACTTCTTGCCATTTTTTGCTGGTCTAATAGGATGGCTATTTTTCCATCATTTTATCTCGTACTGTGACCTCAGTATTTTTCTCCAATCAATAGGTGTTGAGTTGGTAATGTCAATCTGTAGTTTCATCATGTCCATATGGCCATTTATCCTTGTAAGTAACTCATAGGTTGAGAAAGAGTATGCAATATCACCATAGGCGAGGGTCACATAGTTTTTACTTTTATTACCTATTTGGTTTGGTAGTAGTGTAGTACCTTACAAAGTGACATTCACTAGCTTGTAAGATAAGGTGATCAGCTATATTATGACTACTACGTCATACATAAAACGTCTCTGATTAGGAAAAGCAGAATACATTGCAATAACAGTAGTGATCATCCGTTCTATTCAAAGACAGATATCTGAGATTTTCTAGCTTTCATATATTTTGCTGCAAATTGATTTTACGAAAAAAAGTTGACCACTCTGATTTCTGGATTTCAGAATTTTGTATGAAGAAATTGATTACATCAATGAAGGAAAAAATGCAGACAGATTTCGTCGAGATTTCAGAAATATAAAGTGGGTCCGCGTGCCGGTATGTCTCTTGGACCTGAAATTTAGTTCTTTTGGGGTTTTGTTTCAGTACTCCACTCTGAAGATATCCCAAGACATATAGCCCTTACCTACAATAATTTATCAGATTAAGAACTGGCAAAAAACCCATTGTGGATCCTTTGAGTGTGTACCGTACTGTGATCATTCTGGTGCTCAATTATGCATGCATCTTGTTGCAATTGATCAGTCAGGACTAGATGTTCTCTTGGACATAGCCTGCTGACCCTTTTTAAATTGTAATTATTGGTCTGTGGCACAGCAGTAAAGGTTTGGTCAGGACCAGATGTTTCTCTTGTACATACCATGCCGTACCCTTTTAAATTATAATTCATGATTTTACTTGCACTCAATAAGCAATTCAACACAAAGGTGTTTGAACTTTAATTAAAGTGGAGCAGTGGAGCAAACCGCTGAAATTTTTCTTATTCTTGCTTCAAAGTTTAAAATGACTTGTCATTATGCTGCTTCTGTAGAATATCATGTGGGATTACACTACTGAAAAGGTGTTAACACTGGAGTATGCCCCTGGTACGTGCTAATTATTCGTATAGTAGAAATTAGCCTAAATTAACTTCTGTTTTATTTTGGAATTTGTACTTTTACAATGGTTATCCATTTGTGAAGTACTACCAGTTTATGAAATAAATAATGATACCATAGTTTCTTTTCTTCTTGTATATATTACCTTGTTATCCAGAAAACACTTAGACAAACTCTAATACACTTTCAGTTACTTCCTTTATGGCTATACCAGTTACTGTTTATACATGTTCAACCCTCCGATTTGTCGAAAATGATTCTAATAACTATTACCTCTGTTCCAAAATAAAAGATGTTTTGGTAGGCTATTTTAGTCTACTAAAACATCTTATATTTAGCAACGGAGATAGTATATCAATAAATCCACATTATCGGTTCTCTTTGCCAAGTATGATCATGTATATTTGTACATGTCAAGTTTGTGAGATTACTTCGTGGATCAAGTTTTGCTGCCAAACATATTTTTCATCTCTCTGTTGCCTTTTCGTTTATACAACAAAGATCAGACACAGTAGAGGATGATTATCCTTAGTTTTAATTTAGACCGTCTTTCCAATTGTAACTCGGAACAACATTTTTACCTTGAACTATTGTATTATAATCATATATATTTTGTTATTTATGCAGGTATTAAAATAAACAACTTGGCGGTGCTAGACAGTCGGGGATATAGTCGTTCTCTGATTGCATCTCGTTCAATAGAATCTTATCTAATCCAGGTAGATTCTTAGTATGCTAGTTATATTTGTCGAAATCTAACTTTGCTTGCTTGTGATCTTTTATACCATTTATAAAAATTATTTGTAACCATACCATCTAGGTGCTTTCAGGAAATTCACTCTTCTTAGAAATTTGGTAGGAGACTTTTGATAATTCATTGCTTGGTTAGTGATTTGTACATGTCCCTTTACCCATTAAATGTTATCAAAACATGTGGGTATCATATTTTGAAACTGGGCTTGTTTTGAGTTGAAGAATTGTTATTAAATGTGGAGTTTGGGCTATTAACTGGCTGGTTCAAGAGAGTTCCGATGATCTTATCAGGGTTTTTTAGTTGCTTAAATGAGAGTCCAAGGTAAACCAAAACAGAGATAACCTACAGAATCAAGTAAAACAAAGAAAGTGATCCTAGGCTAAGCAACTAGGTGCACTGTCAGGGGGTCTTTTTTTTCCGATAAAGGGCGCTTTTATTGGACTCAAAAGTTTACATCAAGGTGATACAATCAAGAGAGCCACACCCGGCCTCTGCACAGCGATGGTGCACACAGCCGAAACAACCAGAATATGAGAAAGAAGCATCAGTCTCATAGACAAATCCTAAAATACATGAAACTATAAGAGACACGTATGGTGGAGGAGGTTCAATCCGCAAACTATGCTGCCACCCATGATAGGTAAAAACATCTTTCGCCACTTGCTCCAACCGCGAACAAACCTCCATATATAGGGCGCGGTGTTCCGGTTTTTGAAGACTAGACCACTCCCGGAGTAAGTGTGCACAATGATAAATTACCTGCATTGGGGAAGACATTTTAGCATAAAAAACCTTGTTATTTCTACATAGCCACAGCGGCCATAGTAATGCAATCGTTCCCACCCGTATATGTATCCTATTCCTGTTATCTATACCATGCAACCAGTTTTCAAAAATATTGGCTACTGAGCATGGTGGATACAAGCTTGAGGCTACTTGGATGGCTGACCATATAGAACGCATGAACTGACACTCAAAGAACAAACGTTTGATAGTTTCGTCGTGATGGCAGAAATAACATTTTGTACTCCCTCCGTCCCAAAATAAGTGACTTGAGTTTGTCTAGATTTGAATGTACCTATATACTAAAACGTGTCTAGATACATCCGAATCTAGACAAACCCACGTCACTTATTTTGGGACGGAGGGAGTACTTCCTTGCCAGTTGCGCCTAACGAGATTATCTTTTGTCAAAATCACACCGCGATGAAGATACCATGCGAAAATTTTAATCTTCAATGGTATCTTAATTTTCCAGATGTATTTATGCTTATGAACTGGTACATCGGAATGTAGTAATGCTCTGTACATAGAATGAACTGAAAATTTGGCGTCCTCAGTCAAATTCCAACGAAATTCATCGTGCTCATCTGTTAGCTGTATGATCGCTAAACGCACGAACTGTCAGGGGGTCTAGTGTGCTGAAGCAGTCTCCTCAAAGCCTTGGTGCCATCCACCATCCGCTTGTAGAACCAACATTAGTTCAATGTTATCTGTTCTTTTATCACACATATCTGCTCATATCAAAATGTGCATAGTCCTTATAGTTTCTGGAAGTTCTTGTATGGCTAGATGATTTCTATGATATTCCTGGATCATGTACAATTGTGCGCTTCGCTGCTTGCTTTGTCTTAATAGATTCTTAAGAAGACAGAGCTTTCACTCGCTTAATCTTCAAACTCCTGCTTTCATATATTTTGAAAATTCTATTTCTATGTATTTACTTTAGCCATGAGGTTTTCATTCCATGTAAAACACAGATACTAAAGACCGGTTTCTTCCATGCTGATCCTCATCCTGGAAACCTTGCTATAGACAAGGATGGCTCTCTAATATATTATGATTTTGGAATGATGGGTGAAATCAAATCATTCACCCGAGATAGATTACTTGGCTTGTTCTATGCTGTCTACGAGAAGGATGCAAACAAGGTATTTTCTGTCTTCACATAAGTTTTACCTTGCATGGTCTTGAGAAATTTAAGATGCTCATGTCTTGGTCAGTTCATCTCTTCTTTCTCTCAGTCCGCTCTATCTTATAGGTTATAAAAGCTCTAATTGATCTGGAAGCTCTTCAGCCAACAGGAGACCTCTCACCGGTTTGTAGGATATGCTATTTCTTGGGCAGCAAAGTCATTGAAGAAATGGCATTTAACATATAATTTTCGCCTCCTTTTTTTTGATATGCAGGTAAGAAGGTCCGTACAGTTCTTCTTGGATAATCTGCTGAGCCAGTCACCAGATCAACAGCAAACCCTTGCTGCAATTGGAGAGGTTGCCTGACATTACACTTTTGCAAGAATCAGTTTGAACGTATACAACTAAGATGAAGATGTTGAAGTTAACCCTTCTTTATATTACCTTTTCAGGACTTGTTTGCAATTGCACAAGATCAACCTTTCCGTTTTCCTTCCACATTTACGTTCGTCATAAGAGCATTCTCAACTCTTGAAGGTTCTCCATTCTCATATCTCCTGAGTTATTGCAACATCCACTGATGCATTGCTTTCAATAATATCACTTCCGATTTCTTCTGCATTTTTATAAACACCATGACTATGGTTTGGTAGAGATATCTCAGTATGTTTTTGATTATAAGCTTCCAAGATGTTCCTGATCTGCTAACCTTTTATGTTATAAACAATGGAAAACGCACCTCTATCTGTTGTAAAAAGGATGTAATGGATCTAAGTTGCAAAGCATATGTCTTTTCTGTTTTGAAGAATCTTCTCATCAACAGAAGGTCATTGGTTATTTACAGTAAATCACAGATATGCAGCTGCTGCAAAGGGGTGTGGCATGTTTTGTTTTGTCATTTGTGGTTGAGGTGGACCTTGTGCATCTCGGAGTGCGTGCACCAGGGTGATTAGATGGAATTAAAAGGCATGTGTATTTTAGATAATAGAAAATTCGAATTTTTTTGTGAAATGTGTCCTTGTGCCTCCTGTACAAAGGAAAAAAGGATGGCTATCTAAAACAGACCGTAAACTAGATTTTTTTGTGCATAATACAAATAAAAATAGTGTTTGCCGTAATTTTACAGGTTAAAAAACATGAATGCAGATATTTTCGTATTTTTGTAGAATTTGTGTATGGGCTGAACTCTACCCAGCACATGCAGTTTGCCCTTCAGTGGTTTCTCTAACTTTTACTGCCCAGCTCTAAATGTTTGATATTGTGGGTGAAAATTAGCGTAGAACAGAAGGTTTCTAGGGAATGGCAAGCTGAGTGAAATGAAGCTTAAACCTTGATGACCTGCTCCAGGCCTCTAAATGCTCACATTTTCTATATTAATTCTTATCTATGCGATTAATGTCATCAAAAGTTTACCGGTTTACTATCTATTATATATATTAACTATTTGTCGGTCAATGATTGTGTTGGTATAATCATGTTTCACAGGCATTGGATACATATTGGATCCTGATTTTTCCTTTGTCAAAGTTGCTGCACCATATGCACAGGTGGGGATTATTATCGATCCTGTCATTATCCCTCCATCCACTATTTTTTTCTCTTACTTTGGTTCATGTTTTTCTGCTGTCTTAATTGTTTTCAAAAGGGGATTGCAACTTGCTACAGCCTATACAAGTTGTTTACAAGATAGACCGCTCTGTTTAATATGCTTGCTCGAGTGCTAATACCGTTCTCTTTCATTTTCCTCATAGCAGCAGAAACTCTTATCTTTTGAACTTGTATTTATGCATGCCATTCTAATTCCATTTGAATTTCAGGAACTACTGGACTTGAAAACAAGACAACGAGGTGGACCTGAACTAGTCCAGGAGATAAGAAAACAAGCAAATGATGTAAGGACATAAATCTATGATGGATATGATCTTTTCACTTACCCCTGTTTATACACTTATAGTCGTTTCACATATCATTGATTGTATCTTCATATATACAGGCCCGTGATTCCACCATCTCAATGCCCTATAGAATCCAACGGATTGAGGATTTTGTAGGGCAACTAGAGTCAGGTGATCTGAAACTCAGGGTCAGAGTACTTGAGGTATGCTTTCGCTAATGATTTCTACTACTGTCTAGCATATTTTCTCCCAATTGAACTTTCTGGCAACTGCCGTCATAAGTTATGAAGTTAATGATACGCACTAAACACCAATTGTTGTATTCTTAATACTTGGAAAACCTTATTTGTTGCTTTGGTCTGAATGGGAGGTCAACCTGAAACTTCATGACATTTGCAGTCTGAACGAGCTGCCCGTAAAGCTAATGTACTTCAGATGGCCACCATGTATACAGCCATGAGTGGTACTCTCTTGAATATTGGGGTCACCATGGGTAGTCAAGGAAACCAACTGGTCGCAAATGGGTCTTTCGTCGGTGCAGGTAGGCTTTTCTTGTTTGTTTTCTGAAAATTCTACTCACCGAATTTTGTCCATATTATTGAGACAATCTAATAAACATACCTGAATTTAAGCTACTGGTGTTTTCCACGTGTCCTTTGTTGGTAGGTCTAATTATTGCTCACAACTGAACTTGCAGGCGTTTTCTTGGCATTACTGGTAGCATCTCTCAGAAGAGTGAAGAAACTTGACAAATTCGAGACGATGGTATGATCGCCGTGTTCATATTGGAGACCCGCTCTGTTGCCACGAAAAAAAGACAAATGGCTCACCTCTGTAAAGAAACTTAAAGGGAAGTGCTTACCCACTCGTAGATAGATATATACATATATAGTCCATGTAGGAACTTGCATTCTTTCTGTAACTGTTTGTTACAGCCTGTAAATCTGTACAGACGGTATACATTCTTTAGCAGAAAGCTAGAATGTCCAGCTGCAAATGGTTAAGAAAACTGGAGAATAAAATCTTTGGTTCTTTTCTAGTAACAGTTTGTGATTTTGTTTCCCTGATGCCCTGAAAAAAAACTGCCCTCTCATTTCAAGTTTTCGATCGCAAGACTGCCCCAGAAGGCAGGCAATTAATCTTAAATTACAGTTTGCTAATTGAGTTGAGTAAGTTCTCCTTGTGCCGTGATTTTGCTCTCCATTATTCATGTTAGAATAAATGGGCTTGGCCAATTGCTTTCTCTAAAGTGGTTGGTTTGTTAGTGATTTCTTCATGTAGTGGATCTTCCTCCTAAATGGGATATTTAAATCCTCCTAACTGGGATATTTCGCTGGAAGTTCCACTAAATGAGGTAATATGTGTCATTAATAGAGAGGCTAGTGAAATACTGTTATAGCATCTGTAGCAGATACTTAAAAAACTCATACTCAAAAAACGATTTTAAGTACGCCACGGGTAGAACAAATACTCAAAAGCCTGTACACCAAAAACAATTTCCCCCCATTCCTCGGATGGATATGCATATAAGCTCAATATGATATGTAATTTAACATCAAGATAAATAAAAATCATTATACTTTAACAATTTCCCCCCATGTCCCTTGTATAATAATAGTTCCAGTTACAATAATGGTCTAAATTCATTGTCCGCTCCTTGAACCCCCGTTGTCCGAGTACTGGCTAGCTATCCTGGACCTCCTTTGCCCGCTCCAGTGGACTTGCTGGTGGGGCGTCTTTCGCGTCGTGGGTGAGACCTTGGATGTTGGAGCGGCGGCTTCAGAAGATGCATTGGCAAGCGACGCGGTAGTGGTGATGGTCCCTCTCTTCGGTCACGTGGATGGCGAGGAGCGGGCGGTGGGGGATCCTGGCGTTGGCAGTGCTTCAGCTTTGACGGCTCCCGAATCGCGTTTCGGAGGTCTAGCTCTCGAGTTCTTGGGAGCGATACGTAGGTTTTTCCGGACGAAAGCTCAGCACTTCGGCGCCAACGGCGACGATGCCTGTGGGTGTCGTAGCCCTCTTGGGGACACCGTTGTGGTTACCTTCTTCGTGCTAGGGCTCCGGGTAAAAACCTTGACCTTGGTCTCGACGACGCAACTTGAGGCGTCGTTACCCTTTTGGGGGTGTCGTCGTGGAGCTCTGAGTTTACTCGGTTCTGTTTCGGTGTCTTTGGTAGTTTTAGGTTGTCCGCGGGCTTTATTGTTTATTTTTGATATGCTTTGTAAAGAGGTTCTCCTTATCACATTGTATTTGTTATGTCGTTGTGGATTAATTTATAAAACAGGGCTCTGTTTCGAGAAAAAATAATAGTCTAAATTCAATAATTAAACAAGTAAAATACGGTCTTGAAGCAAAGAATTGTCCAAACATGAACGTTGACCAAAGAGGGTCGGATCCTTCCCATGATTGTTTGTTGTTATGTAGAAGACGAGAATGGTCACAACATAAATAAATAAAAGAAGATTATCCTTTTTTTTTGCGAAACCTAGTAAAAAAGATTGATCCGGTGGGTCTTGAGATTGACAAAATCACCACACGCGCCTCGTTGTCAACGGGAAAGTCGCCACTCATTGAAGAAGATTCCGTCTATATGAGACACCAAAGTGTCAAACCTAGGGTTTGAACTCTTATGGGTTGAGAGTACCGTTGTCGTCCTAACCATCCAACCATAGATTGGTTGTCGGAGAATATCTATTTGGCAGTGATGCTCAGTGAGATCTTCGAGAGTTAAGACGCTAGGTATGCGAAGCACAGTCTAACATTTAAGAGGCTTGTTCTGAATTGCCATATAGTCTCTCCATCCACAAATAAGTGTACTTCTAGCTTTCCTTCTAAGTCAAACTTTTTAAAATTTGACCAATCCTTTAGACAAATATACCAACATGTATTACATAAAATCGTTATATAATGAAAGTACATTTGAAAACGGATCTAGTGGTATTAAGTTAGTATCATAAATGTTACTACGTTTTCCTATAAAATAGATCAATGTTTATTAAATTTGACTTAAGACAAAATCTAGAATACACTTATCTGCAGATGGAGGGAGTATGTCAGCCATAATTATCTCCATGAACTATTTGTGGCAACCAACTATGCATGTTAGTACTTACACGTTTCAAAATGGTAGTCTTTAATAATAGGTACCAAGTACCATGCATGGATCTCACTAAAATCATTAAATGTAGTTATAACTCTTAAGAAAAAATGCATTAGAGGAGTTGTCTCCAAGAAATGCTAAGAGCATCTCTAGTCATGAGCTCTAAACACCGTTTGGTAATAGTGTCGGATCGTGCCTTTGGAGTGCACTTCGTGAGTGCCCGCCTCTCCCCAACCGCGATCCCCAGAGGTGGCTCATGTGTGAATTTGAAATGTATTTTTAGGAAAATTCAAATCGAAATACAAATTAATGTCTCGGCCAATCAAAATCCCGGCCACCAAAATGCAACCAAGTATGGCTACATATTACGGTACCCAAATGCATGGCACCGTAGCTACTCGGCAGTGGTGTCCCCACTCACAACGGTGGTTTACGTCGGCGTCTCTTCTGGTGGTGGTGTCACCACTCCCAGGGGCGATGTTACCGGTGGCGTAGTCCTGATGCCCATCTCCAGTAGGATATCATTGAGGATCTTGTCATGCGCCTCCCTCATCTCGTCATAGTACATCGATGCTAGCCATCAAGGGAGCGAAATACGTCTTCCTCTTCTTCACCACCACTCTCGATGTCTCGAGCTCAAGCTTCATGTCTTGCTTCTGCATGATATCCTCCCACCTTGAGCATGCTTCTTGCAGTCGCAAGAGCAAGCTCGACGAGACCTCGACGAGTCACTTCTCGATCAATATTTGCACCCTGCCTAATGTTGTAGCCATTGCAATGGCTGCCTTGGACTTCTTGTTACCGCGGGAGTGTACACATCAATGATGTTGCCATTGATGCCCTTCTTGAATTTCCATCGCATGCACTTCCATCGCATGCCTTATCCGTGAGCCTGCAGTCGTCATTGTCGGCATCGTCACCGGGGAGGGGAGGGGATTTAGTGGTCGCCGGGGAGGGACCAGAATTTGGTGGTCGCCAGGCAAAGCGGATGTGTGAAGTGATGGGGACTAGGGACGGTTAAGCGAGCAGCAGCATGATGAGTGGGTCCCACGCGGGATCGGATTTTGGTCTCGCGGGCAACAACTATTTTTTAGAGAGAACTATTTTTTTGTTATTATCTTATTCGGGAAAGGTAAGACATACTATGCCTCATGTACATATAAATAATCCTTATTCATGTATATTTCAGATAGAAAATAAGGGACATGTTTTTCAGAAGCTTTGCAAATTAGGGGCAGATCATCTTCATTTACAATGTTCTTCAGTTATAAGGATGTAGTTTGTGATAAATCCATCCTATAATATCACGACTGACAAATTCAAATTAAAATGATATCACAACGCATTACTAATTTACAGGTTTAGTAGATTACTTCACTAGATCATATATGTCATCATTACATTATCATCACCTCACTTATTTAGAACAGTTAAAGGCATATTGCACACAACACACATAGCACTACCACTACAATCTTCAGTAGAACAAGCATTTCCCTAACTACATCTAACAGCTTCATCATGTTCTGGTCTTGTGGTTGCATAGCGGAGTTGGAACCTTCACCATGATGAAACTGTTAAAAGAGTTTAAATTCATCGGAGATGATGAAGATGCTTGCATTTGCAAGAAATTAAGTGGGAGCGCCGAGATATATTTCTAATACATTATGTAGAGGACATATTATTGATTGGAAATGATGTATCTTGAATTGACACAAGTTAAGGATTTCATTAAAATAAGATTTCGATGAAAGACTTGGGCAAACCCAGAATATTAGGCATCAATATCTATATGGATAGATTAAGGCGCTAATATGGTTGTGCCAAACATACATATATAAGATATTGAAAGGGTTCAATATGGAAATAACAAGAAAGGTTCTTGCTGCATGGAAAGAATTGTATTCAGATTCAAGTGTTTCAACACTTGGTGAGTAAAATCACATGAAGATTCTGATCGATTATACCATGATATGTATATATCCAGAATGTCCTATGCTCTAAATGTTATGAGCATATACCAGAATGATTCATAAGATGGTCATTGGACAATAGTAAAGATATTCTTATGAGCTTTGGAAGAACTAAGAATATATCATGTATAAGTGAGAAATAGTTAAAGGTAGTTCATTGTAAAGTGTTACATTGATACTAGTTTTGTCACAAGATACAAATTAAATATATCTCAATTTAGAATATGGGTGGCACAATATAATGGAAAGGATGTTCCATGATGGATTTGAATGAGTTCCAAAGTTGAGATATTGTGACAGATACTACAACAAAAGGCTAAGTATATAGCTGCTATAGTAGCAGCAAAGGAGGGCATTTGTGTTAAGTAGTTTGTTATCAAACTAGGTGTGGTTCAAAGTGGGCTAATACTATGAAGATATATTGTGTGACAATAATATCAACATATTTTGAGCCGAACGAACTAAAGGTCTCACCAGAGGACCAAATTTATACAATGCCATCTCATTTGAGAATGAATGATGCGTAGAGACGCAAAGACATGCAAATACACACGGATCTGAAACTGTCACATCCGGAGATTATGTTAACCACTAGCAATTGCGTATATGCAACACCAGAAAGCCATAGGTGTTCAACACGCAAAGTTTTTCAAACTAGATTATTGACTCTAGTGCAAGTGGGAGACTGAAGGGAATATGCCCGAGAGGCAATAATAAAGTGGTTATTATCTTATTCCATGTTTATGATAAATGTTTATTTTACATGCTAGAATTGTATTGATCGGAAACATCAATACATGTGTGTTTAATAAACAAAAAGGGTTCCTAGTTATGCCTCTCTTATAGACTAGCTTGTTGATTAACAAGATGATCAAGGTTTCCTGATCATGGACATTGGATGTTGTTAATAACAAGGTCACACCATTGGTGGAATGATGTGATGAACATTCATCCGAAGTATAGCATTACGATCAAAGTCATTATGTTTATATTGCTATAACATCATACGAAGTAATCTTTATCCTTAGACCATGAGATCATGTTAATTGCTAACCCCCGAAAGAGTATCTTGATAACATCAAACGTCCACCGTAACAGGGTGACTATAAAGGTGGGTTCAGTGCTACGAAGGTGTTATGTTGAGGCTCATGGATCAAGAGTGGGATTTGTCCATCCCGATGACGGATAGATATACTCTGGGCCCTCTCGGTGATATCACATTGAAATAGCTTGCAAGCAAGTGATGTGATCACTAGAATGTTATATCACGGGAACGAGAAAAGAGTGCATGTCGGTAACGAGATCAAACTAGGTATGGAGATACTGATGATCGAATCTCGGACATGTAATATATGGCAGGACAAAGGGATTTAATTACTAGCGTTAAAGGTTCTCACGATCACAGAAGTCATCGTTGAATGTGTAGGAGTCAGTATGGATCTCCAGGTCCCGCTTCTGATTATTGATCTGAGAGGGGTCTCGATCATGTCTGCGTTATTCGTGAACCGTAGGGTGACACACTTAAGGGATACCGACACCATTTGGAGCAAATATGTTTCAGATAAAGATTTAAGAAAGCGCTGGAATTATTTCAATAGACACCGAAACTATTTTGGGTGAAATTGCTGAATTAATGGTTCTGCATGTAATATTGAAATGTTGCAGGGGGTTTTATGTGAATGTTTGTTAATTAAAGTAATTAACAAAGTTCTGAATAAAAATAATAAAAGAGTTTTATTAAATGAGAGAGCATTAAATTTGAAGAAATTTAATGCATTTAAAGTGGAGACTTTAAAAGAGAATGTGAAGGGGCAAATTTATGTGGAGGGAGTTACCACCACATGAATGGAGGAGGTGAAAGGTCACCTCCTCCATGCACCGGCCATGAAGGAGGGGCACCCCCCTCCTACTATAAAAGGCCACCCCCTCCTCACTTCTCACACACACCTCCTTGTGAAGGATCTCTCTCCCCCTCTAGTATTATTCCCCCATGGTCTCGGATTAGCGAGATACATGTTCCCGGTGGCTTTATCTGGAAAGGAGTTGCTGCTTCCGCTGCTTTGCTGGAGCGAGGGACGGAGGTTGTCGGGGTACCGGACGTGTGTGCGATCACGGATGCACCGCTGCTTTGCGGTGCTGGACTTGGTGGTGCTGGAGTTGGATCTGATGGACGTGCTGGAGCCGGACCTACTGGACTTCATCACGATCTTGAGATCGGCAAGTGTACGACTACATCAACCACGAGTTCCTAATCGTTAACAAAGCTCGTTGTCTACGAGGGTAAGTTCTCTTTGGATGTATGTCCACCCGTTGCTTTGTACCTAGTAGATAGATCTTGGCGTGTAGTTCACACCGTAGGAAATTTTTTGTTTTCTATGCTGCGGACCCAACACCATCGCCGCCCTCGCCCATGCCGAGAGAGCCCCGCATCATCGTCACCGATGACCTCACCGTCGCCCGCTCTGCCCCCTCGTCGACCCTATATAAAGCGGCCACCCCAGCCCCATTTCTCCACACTCACCCACTCCCCGCCTCTCACTGAACCTTACCCACCTCTAGGCGAAGCCGCTCGAGCTCTGTCTCGCCGGAATTGGAGCCGAAGCCGCCGTAGCAGGAGGAGAGGGGCGTTTGCGATTTAGGGCACCCCAAGCTCCGCCGCAACCGCGCCTCGCCTAGCCGTCATCTACCAGCCCGTTTGCCCACCTCACCGACCTTGCTGGAGCCCTGGTATGCCCCCAATCGACTCCCACCGCCGCGTCTAGGTCAGGTTCTCGCCGGAATAATCCGTCGTCGACGATGACCTCCCACCGTTGGATCGTCTTTAGATCGTGTGGTCCAGGATGCTAGATACCACTTCGGTTAAATTGTGCCGCTGACCGGTGGAGCCCGCATGTCAGCCAGCCCGCTGCATGCACTGTGCGTAGATGGGCCGGCCCAGTTAGTTCCCGCGCGTGTTAAAGTTTCAAATTTAGTTTCTTCTGTTTAGAGTTAATCTAGTTTCTGTCCACTAGTTTAAAAATCAATTCAGATAGATTGATAAATCCAAATTGCATGAAACCAACTTTGCCAGAAAGGTATTGAAATGATCTATCCAAGCCCATTGGATTTAATTCAATTAGAGTTATAGATCTCTCCTAGTAAAAATAATAAAACAGAAGCATTTGCACCTTGCAACATTTTTATAAAATCAACCAAGATAGATTTTGAGTTAATTCCAACTCTCAAAATTCACATTTCATCATACCTATCTGAATATGTAATAATATTAAGGTTTACATGCAGTGACTTTGGACTAGTACCAAAATAATGCTATATAGGCATTTCTAGTCACTTTAAATCATTAAATAATGAACTTAAACCAAAGTAATTATGATCCAACCCTTAAATTTCATTCCCACATGTTAGAATATGTGGTGATGACATGTGTCCACATGATCCCATATTTTAAGTGGTGAATATTAAATCTTAGTTAATTTTTCAATGAGTAGAAATTACTTTTCTAAAATAAAAAGGAGGAAACTATGGATTAAAACTTGTGATGCTTGTGATGATAATAGATCATCAATTGTGTGCCTTAGAATACTAATTAGACTAATTAAGTATTGTTTGGTGATTGTGTACTCCGTATGTATTTATAGAAGATAGTACTGACCAAGCTTACGAGGAGGAGGAGTTCTACCAAGAAGAAGAAAACTTCAACCACTGCACCAACCAAGGCAAGCTAACACTTGCAAGTATAATGCTTGGCAAGCTAGGATTGAACTAGATGGTTTAGCAAAGATGCTTTAGGCATGCTTGAGTTATACTACCTTGACTAGTATTTCATCCAAGTCTTAGTTTCAAGCTTTACTTCCTTTACTTTACCCAAAGTTCTTTACTTGTTTTGAAGGTAGCATAAAAAGTATAAAACTTGACCTATTTAGAACCCTTTAGATGTCATTCTATAGCATGAGATTGAACCCATCTTTTCCACCTTAGTGAACACTCTTAACTTAGTAGTTTAGAGTAGATCAAAAACTTGAGTCACTTTAGATGGGAACACTTGGTGAAAATGAATTGTGAAAACCTTGGAATGATGAGTCATTGTATTGAGATGTTTTGACATGTGTTGAGAAACACAAATGGTTTATGATGGTGAAAATGTTGAGGCATGAGCCTTAACCCTTTTATAAAAGTGATGGTTGGATTCGGATGCGATACCATTCCAAATTTACCGTACAACCACACTACCTGAATTGGGTAAGGCTTAGCTGGAAATTTATATGCATTAGTATTAGTTCCTTCGTGGGAGAGGTTTGAGCTGAGGCTACCTCTCAATGTTGTCCACCTATGCAGTGCCCAAGATGACTGATGGTCACGGTTGGGAGGCCATGCTCATAGGAGAGGTGCTTATACTAGGGTGTGTAAAGGGAAGGTTATGTTTGATTATCTGCATACTAAGTATGATGATTCAGGGTTATCCCTGACAGATGTATCGAATCTTGTGGTGAAAGTGTACCACCTCTACAGAGTGTCAAACTATTCGAATAGCCACGTCCGCGGTTATGGACAGTTGGAATGGCCATACTATTTCGTTGTCAGATGTTTTCCAAACAACTTATGAAATGAATGATGAATCTTGACTTGACCACAACAAGTTTGTGTTTATGACAATAGCTTCCCAACTTAAGTGATTCTAGAACTTTGTTTTATCTTTCTCTGCTTCAGAACTCCGCTTAGGTTTCAAACTTAACTTTATAGTTAAACTTAGATTTATCACTTTAACTTAGCACTATACTACTTGTTAGTGGTAGTTTGCGAGTACTTAAAGAGTACTCATGGCTTTTGTCCCTGGCTATTCTCATGGCCAGACTATGAAGGAGACTATCAAGATGATGGCCAACATGACGGCTATGATAACTAGGACTATCTGCCTTCGTCAGCATTGCCTGTGCCCCTGAAGATGGACCCCACTGCTACACTTATCTTTTATTTCCGCTGCTTGTTGTATTAAGACTGGATCATGATATCCTTATTTGTGTAAGACCTTATGTATGGTTTGTAATGGATGATGTACTATGATATCCAATCCGTTATGTCTCGCAAAAATGGTAATCCTGGGATTGCGAGGTATGGCATAACGGGCATCTAGGATGAAAAATCCGGGTGTTGACAGATTAGGCATGGCTTAGGCTAGTGGCCCAGGCGTTTCTCTAACACACATACATAACTCCATAGACTTACACGCTCCCCTTTTATTTCACACCGACGACATCCATAAACAAAAGAGCATGATATCAACTAGGTAGATATTTATAGGTGTTGAAAGCGTTCCCCGTGACAACACGGTTCTGCTAACTCCCAACTTATAAGTGCAAGCATATACAACATAGATGACATAATGTTTCAACTTTATTAGGGGCAAGAAAAATAAAGTGTGCCATCAAGTTTGTGAGATCTTTAATTACTAATTTCACATAACATGTTTAATTTGGAAGATAGATAAAAACATGAATATACTTGGAATAGCAAATGCTAATAGGTAGGTATGGTGGACTCTTTGGAATAACTTGGTTTTATTTGGAGTTGGATGCATGAGTGGAACTCATACTTGGTACATGTGGAGGCTAGCAAAAGACTGGGAGCGACCAACTAAGAGAGCAATAATGGCCATAATCATGCAAAGCGACAAAACATTATTAATTAAAGCATAAAGTGATATTACAAGTCAAAAACTAAATGATCATAGAGGCTATGGTGACTAGAATAGTCTTAACATGGTGTGAGCATGCGCCAAGTCAACCCAAATAGAGCATCAAAGGAGAATACCACAATATTATGCTTTTGTATGCTAAAACAATGTATGATTCTTTCAAGGCACATTAAGCAATCTCAATTGTTTGGAACAAGTCATGCTACAACAATAATCACTAAGCATAAATCCAAAACAATATCAAGCATGATATGATAAAGTCTAAGTCACAGTCAAAAACAACCTCCTTTTATACCACTTAAGCATGAACTTTCCTACTCTTTTCCAATCCAAATCGACCTATCTGAAAACGATCATATATGAATGAGGGGGTCCAAACAACTTATTCAAGCAAACTAAGCAAACAAAAACTAAAAAAAAACGAAGACGCTCCAAGAACAACACAATAGTGCATGAAACAATAAAAACGAAGTGTCTAGAAAGACCTGAGATTTTTATTGATGAAGAAGGGGATGCCTTGGACATCCCCAAGCTTTGACGCTTGTACCTCTTGAATATTTATTGGGGTGACACGGGGTGGCATCCCCAAGCTTGAGCTTTTGTCCATTCTTCATCTCATTACATCATTCTTTCCCTACACCAAAAAATTTCCTTCATACAAAACTTCACACAATATTTATTAGCAACATTAGTGCATTCAAAAGATAATAAACCTTTGGGGTTTAGTTTTAAAACATCAAAACTTTCATTAAAAACACAAGCTACTGTAGCAATTCCATCAAAAAGCTCAATTCACCAAAAAGAACCCAAAAAGAAATCGATAAAGAGGCAAATGCAAATAATGGCAGAAATCTGTCAAAACAGACCAGCAAGTGAAAACCGATTTTTTCGAAGACCTTATGTTGCTCAAATAAAAAAATGTTGATCTAAATAAAGTTAGCTAACAACCTGGGGTATTTATTCAGAAAATTACAACTCAATCCGACATACAGAGATTTTTCACGAATGTTTACAATGAAGCACAAAAATCTGTTTCGGGACAGCACTTCCCCAAATCTTACTTCCCTCTCATTAGAGGTTATTCTTGGCACAAAAAATCAAATAAGAAAAATATAAGGAGAGGTTATTACAGAAGTAATAACTTCCAAGACTCAAGAAAACTATTGGGTTATCTCCCAAGAAGTACTTTTCTTTAACGCCTTTGAGCTAGGCATGATAATTTCGATGATGCTCACATAAGAAATATGAATTGAAGTAAAAGAGAGCATCAAGAAGAAAATATGGAACAAATTTAAGTCTAACCCACTTCCTATGAAAAATAATCTTGTAAAGAAACAAGTCATGAAAGCACAAAGCAACAAGCATAGGAAAGCAAAACAAGTGCAACTTCAAAATTTTCAACATAAAGAGGGGAAACTTAATATTGTTGAGATACATTAAACCATGTTTCCCTCTCTCATAA
This sequence comes from Avena sativa, assembly GCA_916181665.1. Taxonomy (NCBI): domain Eukaryota; kingdom Viridiplantae; phylum Streptophyta; class Magnoliopsida; order Poales; family Poaceae; genus Avena; species Avena sativa. The sequence goes on from OV702290.1 coordinate 430,075,395, forward strand.
TAACTTTCAGTAGCATCATGAATAAAATTAACAATATAACTATCACATAAAACATTCTTATCATGATCCACATGCATAAAAGAATTAATACTCCCCACATAAACATCGTCATTCTTATTAATTATAGTGGGAGCAAATTCAACAAAATAGCTATCATTATTATTATCATCACCATAATCATCAAATATAGGAGGCATACTGTAATCATAATTAATTTTCTCCTCAATAGTAGGTGGACTTAAAATATCATATTCATTATTGTAATCATCATATATTGGAGGTATAGTATCATCATAAGCAATAGAATAGTTATCTTCCAAAGTGTGTTCATTTGTAAACACATCATCATTAGAAGGAACATGGATAGCACTAATAGTACAATAATTATTAATCTCATCATTTTCAGAATTGGTACCAAAGAGATTTTCAATATCAAAAGAAGTGTGCTTTTCCCAATCATGATCTCTACTATAGGTAACAGGCATAGGAACATCATCGAGTTCAGACTCATAAAAAATATAATAGGAGCAACATGCTTAGGGGAAAATACCGTTTCCTCCCTCCTTTTACTCCTCATCTTCTTATTTTTCTTCTCCTCTTTAGGAGGGAGAGGCTTGAAAGGAAGCTTCTCCATATACCCTGGTTTATTGTTAGAGACAATAGAAGAAACTTTGGAGGATTCCTTCTTTTCATTAATAAGATCAAAACACATATTAGTCCTGTCATATTTTGGTGAGATATCATCTTTTATAATATTTTGTATGTAAGTATTTGTGTGGGAATTATCAACACAATAAAGATGACAACTATGCAGGACGCTAGTCATATCAAAAGCACTCATATCTACCAAAGAAGTTTTTCTTGATAATTCTTCACACCCCAAAAATAATGTAAGTTCATCATGCTGATTAGGAGTGATCATGTCATAACAATACAAACTTGAAGTACTCATTGGATTATAAGGGCTATTATTATGGCCTGAGCATTGAAATAACCCACTTCAAAACAAAGTTCACAAATAAAAGGATAGAGGGCACAAACTTTTTTACCAAGATCATTTAGAGCCCTATACCACGTTCTAGTTTTTTCATTCCTATGGGTGATACAATATTCTTCTTCAATTTGATTCTTTACACAAGGTCTATGTATTCCACAAAAATTAACATGCTTATAAGAAATAGTACTTTCAGAGGTTTGAGCATGTTTATTGCTATCATTAATAACAATTTCATTTTTCATGCAAGTGTCTTTAAAATGTTCGTGATACATGTCCCATTTTTCTTTAGGAGCATTAATATGAGAAGCAAAGGCTCTACAAGAATCAACAAGAATTTTAGGATCAAGACCATATTTAGCACTAAGCTCTTGAAAATCAGCAGTTTCAGCGAAAGACTTAATGCAATCATACTCATAGTTTATACCTGGTTCTTTACCTTTGTCGTTATCCCAATCTTCGGTATTGCTTTGAATTGTTTCAAGAAGATCCCACTTAGCTTTGACCTCCTTACTTGTGAATGATCCCTCTAAACAAGTATCTAAATAGTCCTTGTAATGTCCTGAAAGCCTTGCATAAAAATTATTAATAATAATATTACGGGGAGTTCATGAATGGGACATTTGAGCATTAGTGACTTCTATCTCCCCCATGCTTGGGAAATACTTTCTCCATCACGAGGATGAAAATTATAAATGTAATTCCTATCTTTATGAACTTCATGAGGAGGATAAAATTTAGAGTAAAATAGAGATTCAAGTTCCTTCCACTTCGAATGATGAGGATCGTCTAGTAGCTCATACCACTCCCTTGCTTTGCCCTTAAGTGATAAAGAGAATCACTTCCTCTTAACTTGGTTCATTGAAATACTTACACACTTGAACAACCCGCATAATTCATGTATAAAGAGTAGATGATCACCAGGATGGACAGTTCCATCTGCAAAATAATAGTTATTCATAACTCGTTCAACAATTTTCATAGGTATTTTAAAAGGGACGCTTTCAGTATGTGGACTTAAAATATCACAAGTATCATTAGAATTACCACATATGGGAGATAAAGTATCCTCAGAGCAAATTTTCTTATATAAAGCTGGGAACTAAAAAGATCTTTTTATAAAAACCAACTTCCCCAAGCTTAGACATTTCCATAGCATTAGTAACAAAGGTGTTCAAAAGATTCATACTAATAACATTGATATTAGCATGCAAAGAAAGTTCCATGGGTTTTTTAATTTTCTATTCAGACCATTTATGTTCTACCTTAGGAAAAATACTAAAAAGCTCTCTAATTTTGTTGTTGTTTTCCATTAAGCCTAACTAGTGAAAATAAAAACAAGAAAAAAAAGATATAATTGCAGAATCTAAAGGAAATAACTTCGAGCACTCACACACCAGCTACATTACTAGAAGATAGCTTAGTAGCTAAAGGATGTGAGTACCTTTTACCTTACCTCCCCGGCAATGGCGCCAGAAAATAGCTTGATGTCTACACACTTCTATTCTTGTAGATAGTTGTTGGGCCTCCAAGTGCAGAGGTTTGTAGAACAGCAGCAAGTTTCTCATAAGTGGTTTACCTAAGGTTTATCGAACTCAAGGAGGAAGTGGTCAAAGGTATCCCTCTCAAGAAACCCTGCAATCAAGATACAAGAAGTCTCTTGTGTCCCCAACACACCCAATTTACTTGTCAGGTGTATAGGTGCACTAGTTCAGCGAAGAGATCGTGAAATACAAGTGGTATGGGTAATTATAAGTGGTAATGGTGCCAGAAAGGAGCTTGACGGGTAGGAAGATACTAAAGGCAATCTGAAATAAAGATGGAAGTAGGCAAACATGTAACAGATCTAGTTGCAAATGGTGTTTCAATGCTTAGAAACAAGGCCTAGGGATCATACTTTCACTAGTGAACACTCTCATATAAATATCATCTCTTTATGATACTACTCTGAACTACTCTCTGGTTGGATAACTCTAATTCATGGTAGGGATATAACAGCACACCTCAAAGTTCGCTTTCCCCATCTAGATAACCCCTCACTATCACCTTGAGTGCTAGATGGTTCCAACAAACACCACAATCTCATAGAGACATCCAACTCAAATTATACTCATGACAAGTATTTATGTAACCTTAGCCAAAGTGCCACACGGTGTGCACACTGTCCACTTCACACACGTGGGGATAAGCAGAGATTCATTAAAGCACTTGAGTAGCAGAATAGATCTATAGATTACAAAGCTCATGATCTCATAAGATCACACATAGAGAGAGATGAACACATAGCTACCGGTAGAGCCCTTAGCCTCGAGAGAGAACTACTCCCTCCTCATCATGGGAGTCAGCAGTGGCGATGGAGATGGTGGTGGAGTCGATGGAGATGGATCCGGGGGAACTTCCCCGTCCCGGCAGGGTGCCGGAACAGAGACTTCTGTCCCCCGAATCTCCTCTTCGGTGGCGGCGGCGCTGTGGAGGTTTTCATGGCTTTCTCCTAGATGATTTAGGGTTTTCTCATCGGGAGGCTTCTTATAGGCGAAGAGGCGAGGCGGCAGCCAGGGGGCCCACACCCCCTGGTGGCGCCACCAGGGCTAACCCGCACCACCATAGGGTGTGCCCACCCTGGTTCCCTACTCCATCTCTGCTTCGTGTTTCCATGTTGCTCCAGGAAAATAGGCATATTGGCTTTTGTCCCATCCAATTCCGAGAATATTCATTTTTTAGCTTTTCTGAAACCAAAAACAGCAGAAAACAGGCAACTGGCACCGTGGCATCTTGTCAATAGGTTAGTTCCAGAAAGTGTATAAAAATACCTTAAAGTGTAGACAAAGCATAGGACAAATGATATAAAACAAGTAGGGAGCATCAAAAATTATAGATACGTTACAACATTTCACCAACCTACGACATCAACAGCAGCTTCGCCTCAGATGAAGTTGTGCTCCGTCAAGTAGATAACATACTCCAGTTCTCAGTGTCAAAAGTTGCAACCAAACTGATGCATTTACACATAACCAATCTTAATTAAGCTACTGTGTAAATGTATGGAGAACAAAATGAGTTAAATCAACCTTATAGAACACACATCATTTACAGAGATTATGTACCCTATGCCTCTTGAACTTGTAGAACACCCATCCTTTATGATCTGCCGTCTCAGACATATATTGCTTCGCCACACGCCCGCAACCAGGGCAGAGGATGACCGAAATCGTAGGGCCTGGGCAGCTTAGCGCAGAGTAGGATGAGCTTGTGGTCGACATGGTGGTGAACCGGTGGATCTCCGACGTCACCGATGAGGGCCTCTCCTATTACTGGTGCTCCAACAGTAGTTTCGTGAATGTAGGGTTGTAATAGAGGAGGGGAACAGAGGCAAGAGAAAGAAAAAATTTAGTCGCATGCCACACAGGTGTAGTAGATGAAGGTTATGCAAAAACACCCTCTCAAACATCTGCCTTCTTAAAAACTCAGAAATTAATAGTTAAGTCATGATTTTTAAGGCAAATGATCTAGGTCATGACCACAATCATGGAAAAGTTTGTTGCAATGTTCCCATATTGCGCACATGTGTGTATCTTGTTATGAAAAACAATGTTGCTTCAGGAAGTTTTCACTTTCTGTGCACGAAAAATCCATTTTTCATTTTTCCGGTGCCCAAAAGGGTGTATTTTCAAAAGGAGATCAAGATATGTTGCAAAGATGCTTCAGCCCATTTTTAATAAATATTAGAGAGCATTTGGTGGAAAATTCACCAATTGGATGCACCTCAAAGCTTACAGTTCACCGCCCGCAATTTAGACAAGTTTCTATCAGTTCCGCTAGAAGGGGCTCAGATTTAGCCTGGAGGTACCTCGTAGCTCGCTCAAGAATTTTCCAAAAAATCACTTCTAGGTACAAAACATGACATTTATTTAGAGATATAGTAAGATATTATCAAGACCCGACACCTAGCTTAAGAACCCTAATTACCGGAATCTTGGCCGCATTTTGAAACCAGCCTTAAGAATTCAAAAAAAATTCAAAAAATGCAAATCCTGCACACTTTGTCATTTTATGTTACCTAGTTGCAGGTAAAAATAACAAATATGTGATATGAGGATTATTCGAAAAAAGTGTTCATAGAAATGAGTTACCGCCTTCGAGGATTCATAGTTTTCAAGGAAAATAAGCTAGGTCATGACCACAATCATGGCACATTTTGTTGCAATGTGCCCATATTCCGCATACGTGTGTATCTTGTGATGGCAAAAAATGTTGCTTCAGGAAGTTTTCACTTTCTGCACACGGAAAATCCATTTTCCATTTTCCCGGTGCCCAAAAGGGTGTATTTTATGAAGCAACTACCAAGGATGTGCTACGAAGATGATTCACCCTATTTTTTAATAAATATTAGAGAGCATTCAGTGGACAATTCAACAATTGGATGCACCTCAAAGCTTACGGTGCACCACCCGCAATTTAGACAAGTTTCTATCGATTTCGCTAGAAGGGGCTCAGATTTAGCTTGGAGGTACCTCGCAGCTCACTCAAAAAATATCAGAAAAATCATTTCTAGGTACAAAACATGACATGTATTCAGAGATCTAGTAAGAGATTTTCAAGACCCGGCACCTAGCTTAAGAATCCTAATTGTCGCAATCTTGGACGCATTTTGAAACCTAAATGTTGATTTATTTCAACCACACATCACACATCCAACAACCAAAATTTTGTGGTTCCATCCTCTCGCCAATCCAAAATTTTGGGTTCGGTCCTCCTGCCGATCCAAAATTTTGGGCACCCATATTCTTGCGCCGAGCCAAATGAAACTTTCTCGCGCTGATATTACCGTTTAGCCCACCCGCACAGCGTAACCAACGCATTCACGCCGAGGGCATTTAGATAATCTATTCAAAGCCCTCCTTTATCTCCTCACCAAAAGGAGACAGATCCAAATCTCCTACCCTTGCCCTCACTGCCCGCCCGCCCGACGCAGCACGCCTGTCATTGTACCCTCGCCACCCTAGTAGTCATCTAACCGTCGACCTAGCCTAAACCCTAGCCCGTCCTCACCTTCCTGGCTTCCGACCATTCCGTCGAGCTCCTGGATCTGCCACCTCGCTATTGAATACTACCATCTGGCCGTCAGTCTCACCAGCAAGGTTTGTAACCTCACCAACAAGGTCCTCCCCCTCTCTGCGAACCTTGGTGTCAAGGTCTGCTACCTCGCCGTCCATCCTACCAACAATGTCTATCTCCTCGCCATCCAGCTTGCTGTCAAGGTCTGCTAGTTTGCCTTTCACCACGCTGTCAAGGCACGTAGAATCGTTGTCCACCTCACCGACAAGGAAGGCTAGCAAGGTTCCTAGCAAGAAGCGCACAAAGAAAAAGGCCCTAGTGCATGTAGGAAAGTAAACAACCTCCTAGTTTTTCTGCTCTTTTAAGCCTGCTCGATGTTCATGTGTTTCATTTTGCTTGCTTGTGAAATTACTTGTTTGAGAGGTAATAGTTTCATTTTCCTGCTCATGTTTGCTATAGGATAATCAACACCATACGTTATATTTTGTTTAATTGTTTGTTTAATTTGTAGCTTACTTGGATTTCTTTATTAATGTTAGAACCTCAAATGTATCCCATGCAAGAAGTTTGGCTAAAAACATCATGAGAAACAATGAGCGGTTGCAACAACTGGGTGTTAGGACCTTTGCAAGTCTTTTCGCATCGCTAACTATATTGTCTCCTAAAAAAGACGAGAAATGAATGCTCGATCTGACTATGATCCTAAAGAGGAGGAAGATATCATGAAGGAGGCATAGATGATGTTAGTGAGGAGAATGAGTTGCAGGTTGACCCCTTACCTTCTTACTCATCTTGTGTTGAATTGTTTGCTAATTGATTTTTACATATATATATGTTGTTTCTTTATTATCCCCAACTGGCCAATACAAATGGAATTTCTAGCCACCGAAGAGGAAATGCAACAAGACAGCTGTCGTCAGGACAACGCTGGCTCCTGCTGGTGTACCAACTACTCGGAAGCGCGTCTTGGCAGGCCAATGTGTCGGCACAGAAACTTTGAGAAAAACCAGGTCCAAGGGGAAGCAACTAGCTGCCCAAGGTAGACGGGAAGCTGCCCAAGCCTAGCACACACCTCCCCAAGGCCAGCAGTCAGGTCCCTTCCTTCTGCGGGCACCACCCCAATGCCTGCAACCAGATCCCTGCCTTCTATAGGCACCTCCCCAAGGCCAATAGCCAGGTCCCTACTGTCTGCGGGCACCTCCCCAAGGCCAGCAGACTGCTCCCTACCGTTTGTGGGCACCTCCCCAAGGCAAGCAACATGCCCCACCCGGCCATGCATGGGCGCCTCAACAAAGCGACCGTGCACCTCTTCAAAGCGACTATGCATCTGAGGGTTCAACTACCCAAGTTAAGGTGTCACCTTTCCAAGGCAAGGGGTCAGATGTGAAATATGATGGATGGTTATTTGACCGTTTTGACTGGGATCAAGAAGGTAACATGTTGAACAAATTTCTTGATCTACAGTAACCCATTAACATTATATTGTGTGAATCATAATTATTGCATTTTACTGTTGTAGAACACTAACTCATACCCATTATATTCTTGTAGATGAATTTGGCCATAATCATTCTGGAGACACTATTATGCATGATGATCCTTAGTTGGTGGTTGACAAGATGCCCACAAAAAGACTTCAACTTGTCGTTCCTCTAGGAAGAAATAGACCAATATCAACAATGATTGCTGCCTAGTTTGCCACTAAGTGTGTAGTAATAGTCAGGACTAAGATGCCTATCTTCCCCAAGTGAAAAAGTACAGTAAGACGTCGGATGTTAGAGCAGACTTCTACGACAAAGTTTTTGTATGTTCTGTAACACTCAGTTGTCCCTTTCTTCCACTGTTATTAATGCAAAGGCTGATAATCCTTGTTTTATTTTAGAAAATTTTTGTCATGGAACCACCGAGAATTTTGATGATGGGTTCAACTTTTGCTAAGATTTCGCATCTTGATAGTTTAAATAAATTAGGTCAAACTTGAGCTACAAGCAAGCGCGATAGATTTCTCTTGAAATAAATATCTTTTCAGAGGTAGATGGTGATAACCCCCAAGTGTAGGGGATCACCATAGTACCTCTCAATGTGGAAGTAGGGTATCGATCAGCAGGAGAAAGATGGAAAAGCTATATATTCTTTACAACTAAAGTGTCACAATTTTTAGTCGATTATGCACTAAACAAGTTAAGGAACAAGATGGTTGATTTAATAGATGCAAATTTAATGTAACAAAACAAGAATGTAAAAGTGTCCCAATCCTCTTCAATGCAAGAGGACAAGATAAGGGTTTTCTATTATGGGAACAATGGACATGGGTTCATGGGTTCTCTTAATCCTCTCTTCTTCATCTATGGTGATGATCATGTTATAGATAGTAAAGGTACACACAATTGCAATGCTTTAATGGTACTTTTATGGTGGCTACATGTTGTAAAACACATAGGTGAAAGAAGTAATCCTTTGTGTTGCTAGGTCACCCTTGCAATAAGGCTAGCATTTGGTTTGTGTCACACCACACATCATAATTCTCCCTTTTTACCCCTAGATAAAGGATGTTGGGCTGCATTGTTGTCACTCAATAGATATGCTACTGTCACTCGGCTACCCATTATCTACATACATCATACTTCTTAATGGAAAACATTCTAAACCCTAATGCAATGATTCATATGTTGTGAGTATTATCACATATCTCTCATATACCCCCACTTGGTGGTTTCAATCACCTCATGATATGGATAAACAAGGCATTATGTATAGATCTAAACCATTACATGTATCATAGAATATTCCCAAAGTATAACAAACCATACAATATCCAACACAACGGTAAATGAATAACAAGTACTATCTCATAACACAATATCCACCATAGGAATTACATAGATAGATCCATACGCATGCAAGGAACATCATATGGACTTCAACAATGATCATACATGGAGATATTAGATCAAGTTACCACCATAAATCCAAAGTCCAGGGGGTGGACTACTCCCTCTTCATCATCGTGATGATGCTAGAAATGTTGGAGAAGGTGGATATCCCTCTAGAGGTGGCTCCGGTGGAGTTTCCCCCTCCAATCTTTGCTGGATCTGACTCTGTTTGGTGGTGTTTTCGTATCTGGTGTGCTACGTCTCAAGGACTCCTCGAGGGATCCTTATGTAGGGGTTTTTAGGTCAAGAGAACTCCACGGGCGAAAGAATCAAGGCGATTGGACTGCCAAGGAGGAAAAGTGTGTAGGTGGCGCGCCCACCTGGGCTAGGAACGCTACCCAGACTCTTTTGGGCCTCCTGGCCCTCCAGGTGAGGTTCTTGTGCTCTATATGCTTCTCATGGAAATAAATATTGACATACCCAAAATCTCAAATCCATTTGACTTTGTATAGGTCTCGAAACATCAAAAACATTGAAAATAGGGTTTTCCTGCCCTGCCGGGTTATAACCAAAATAAAGGGGATCATTGGTAAATCCCCAAAAATCAATGTAAAACATGGATATAACATTATATATGATGCAAATATGTGGATAAACATGTTAACAAACTACAAAGTTCATGTATGCATTTTACATGCATCAACATCCCCAAGCTTAACCTATGCTCGTCCTCGAGTATGAAGGTGATAAAAATAAACATGGACTTTGGAGTTTGTTACTTTTGCTTCTTTCATTATCATGTAAAGTTCATTGGTTTAAATCCTTTCAATGAAACATAATATGCAAGTGTACTATCAAGTTTTATCTTTTGCACATATGTAAACATGTCAAACAATAAGTAATGGTGTGATAAAACAAATGTGACAAAACAAACTTTCAAGCACACTTTGATGAACCTATAGAATAAGTGACTCTTCCTATAATTGGCATTAGTGTTTTATGCCTCTATTTTTATTTTTGGGCTACTTCTTAGTTTAATGCCCGACTAGAAGACTCACTTCTTAGTTTCATGTCTTCCCTTGAGATGTTTTGCATCTCGTATCGAAAGTAAGCATTGAATACATATGTTAATCCTCCATAAAGAATGTAAAATAAAGTTTTGAGCTATGTAACTGATGTCAACAATACTAATAAGGATGGGGTTCCAAGTAGATTTTGTTTCAAAAGCTGCATATGGTTTATGTGTTAAACATCTTATAAGTTTATTGTCTCACTACTAGGAAAAAGCTTATCAGTGGCGCACCTATTTTGAATTTCTATGGTGCATATGGGATGTGCCATTGTTACGTCGCCACTAATATATATTTTTATGGCACATATCAATATGCACCACAATTTTTTTTTCAAATTTCAAAAAAAAGGCGGGCCAGATCTAAATCTAGCACCACCGCGGCCGCCGGAATTTCATCGGAATTTTTTCGGAGGCCATGTCCATGGACGGAAGTAGGGCACCAAAGGAGCAGGGTGGAGCAGGGGGTTTCCAGAGATGGTGGATGAGGAGGCCATCGAACGAGGAGGTGGGGAGGTGGTCGCCGAAGGAGGAGGTGGGAAGGTGGTCGCCAATGGAGAAGATGGGGAGGAGGAGGAGGCCATGGTTGAAGGTCGCCAGAGGAGGAGGTTGTCATCATCGGAGGAGGTTATGACCGGTGGTGAGGAGAAGGAGGAGGGAGGATAAGCGTGGAGGAGAGGAGGATGGAGGAGAAGGAGAGGAGAGGTGGAGGGAGGAGAAGTGTGTGGAGGAGAGGAGGAGGGAGAAGGAGAGGAGAAGTGGAGGGAGGAGAAGAGGAGGAATAAGGATAAAAGAGGGGGAGAAGGGGAACCAGCGGGGTTCAAATTTCGAATCCCGCCCAAAAAATCACTGGCGCATATTGCTAATATGGGCCACAAATTTTTTTCCCCTTTTTTATTTTTTTGCAGGAAAAAAAATCTTCTTTCGGCCAAATTTTTTTACTCTTTTCGAATTTGGGGATTCTGTAAAATCCAGAATGGCCTTTGGCCGTTGAATTTGAGTAGAAAATTTCGAGACGATCATTTTGATATGTTAAATATTTTTCCAACGTCGTATGCAAAAGTTATGCTCGTTTTACTATGCCATGTAAATTTTTTTTTCAAAGAAAGTCGAAATTCATATTTTTAGATTTACCTACAAACTAGATCACATTACCTACCTATATGTCAAAGGATTTTATTTTTTGAAGTGTTTTACATTTTCTTTTATTTTTTGCGAATCTAAAAAGGCGATCCATAGGGGGGTGGGAGGAGAAATTTTGAAAACTTATCAGTGGAGCATATTGAGAAATGTGTCACTGATAAATCACTTATCAGTGGAGCATATTGAAATGTGCCACTGATAAGTTTCACCCATTTTTGGTTGAGGGGAACACACGTTATCTATGGCGTATTTAGCAATATGCGCCATAGAAAGTTGGCCAACCAGATTCTGTGGTAGGCCCTCATCATTTTCTATGGCGCATATGGCCATATGCGCCACAGAAACTCTAGTAGCGGGTCCCACCTTATTTCTTTGGTGCATTGTTTTTGCGTATGCACCACAGAATATGGATGGTTTCTATGGCGCATGGCCTTGCGTGCGCCACTGAATTTTTCCTATGGCGCATGGTACTTAATATGCGCCACAGAATAGCCCTCCTATCTATAGTTGTTTTCCTAGTAGTGTCTCATGCACCATACCTATGATCTTGCACTCCTCATGCTACTCAACTTAGGTCTGTCATTGTAGGATACATATTTATTATTGAAATCGCATCACTGAGGTGCCTCTTGCTCCCTATGTAGCTATATGCCCCTTATGTTTCTTTATCATAGGAGTTACTATAATTATGTGGTCATGTTTATAATGGGCAATATCTCTACTCCAGAAGAACACAAAAAACAAACATATGAATCATCTCAACAAGGATAATCATGCTGTAAGTTTCCACCATGAGTGTCGCATGGTGCATGGCTTTAACTAGCGGTTCCGGAGCGTTTCCTCTAATAATGCCTACTCTAGTATGCACACTTTATTTCACATAGATGCAATCCACATGCAGAACTAACATGATTATCAACACTCAATATTGAAAGCTTGTGCCATGGTAGCATGGTTTGGCTAACAAACAACTTATAAGATGTGAAGCACATAAAGTTCCATAGTGGTATCACCCCAAACCTTACTTTTTTATGAGATTTAAAATACATGAAAAAGATGTTTTAAGAATATTTGGAGGATTAACATACATATTGTACTTGGAAGTAGCTTTTGCCACAAATAGATGGATATGCCTAATTTAGTTTAGGGGATTTGGAACAAGTCTTAGCTTGCATTGTGAAGGCTTAGCAAAAAGAGATCTAAAGAGTGTGTCATCTAGTTCATAATGCCAACATTTATTTTATCACCTTGATCCTGATGGTTGAACATAAATATACATGAACAAAAGATGCAAATTAATAGGCACAAGCAAATCATACTTCATATAAAGTACTTGAGCTTAAAAACTAGACACAACATGAATTTCAACCTTTTGCTTTTATCCCCCTTTTCTTTTATTTCAAGGAATTCATATTCAATCTTAATCTCATAATGGCAAAGTTTATTTTCAGTAGCTTAATCATAAACATGCGTAATGATTCATGATGGTGGTCCTTTTATTGCAAACAAAAGTAAATAAACAAAACAGACACTCCAAGTTTCTATGATAGTCTTATGTTGCCTGAAAAACAAAGTTCGGAGGTTTGCAAACCGATAGTTTAATAGGTCCATGAAAGGAATATGCCCAAGAGGCAATAATAAAGTGGTTATTATCTTATTCCATGTTTATGATAAATCTTTATTTTGCATGCTACAATTGTATTAATTGGAAACATTAGTACATGTGTGTTTAATAAACAAAATAAAGAGTTCCTAGTTATTCCTCTCATATAAACTAGCTCGTTGATTAACAAGATGATCAAGGTTTCCTGATCATGGACATTGGATGTTGTTAATAACAAGGTCACAACATTGGTGGAATGCTGTGATGAACATTCATCCAAAGTATAGCAATACGATCAAAGTAATTGTGTTTAAATTGCTATACATCATACAAAGTAATTCTAGTCCTTAGACCATGAGATCATGTCAATCACTAACACTGGAAGAGTAACTTGATAACATCAAACATCACACCGTAACATGGTGACAATAAACGCGGGTTCAGATACTCTGAAGGTTTTATATAGAGGCTCATGGATCAAGAGTGGGATTTATATATACCGATGATGAATAGATATACTTTGGGCCCTCTCGGTGATATCACATTGAGATAGCTAGCAAGAAAGTGATGTGATCACTATAATGTTTTATCACGGGTGAAAGGATCGAATGGGCACCTAGAGGGGGGGATGAATAGGTGCTACTTCAAATTTTACTCTTTTTCAAATTAAGGTTTGACACAAAGGTAAATTCTCTAGATATGCAACTATGGTGAATTTACCTATATGTCACACTAGCACAACTAACCTAGTAAAGTAGGGTGTGGTAAAGGATAGAAGTAACCGAAGTGAAGCACGCAGGGACACAAGGATTATTTCCCGCAGTACCTTCCTTTTGAGGGGAAGTACATATGCGTTGAGAGAGGGGGTGGTATCAAACCACCAACACCACGAGAGGCCTCCCTTGTTCTCCGGTGAACCTCACCCCAAGGGGATCGATTCACGCTTCCACTATATCGGAAACCTTCGAGGTGGAAGCCTGCACCTTTACAACAAGTTCTAGGAACGCATCCACAACTGAATTGGAGGCTCCCGAATACAAGCTAGTTGTCACAACAATCAAGAACAAGCTAGTAAGAACCAAATCAAGAACTAGGGTTTGCAATGAAGCACTAGAACAAGGGGACCTCAAGTGTGAGGGGAAATGGAAATATCTCTTGGTGAAGTGATACATTGCAAATGTATCTATAATTTTTGATGTTCCATGCTTGGTTTTATCCACTTTCTTGTGTTTTGTTCCAACTTTGGAGTACTTTTCATATGATTTCTTGGACTAACCTATTAACAAGAGCCACAGTGCCAGCTGCCTGTTTTCTGCTGTTTTTGGTTCCAGGAAAGTCAGAAAATGAATATTCTCAGAATTGGACGGGACAAAAGCCAAAGTGCCTATTTTTTCGGAAGGGATCAAGTGCCAGAATACGAGACGGAGAAGGGCCAGAGGGCGGCCACACCACCTGGCCGCACGGCCAGGCCTGGCCCGCGCCAGGGGGTGGTGTGGCCAGCCCAGGCACCCCCTCGGCCTCTCCTTCCGCCTATATATTGCCCCCGGGATGAAAACCCTAAGTACCCGATAAAAAATCCACGAAAGAGTCTGTAGCCGCCGTCATCTCCATCCCTAGATCGGGAGGGATCTGAAGCTCTTTCCGGCACCCTGCCGGAGATGTGAATTCACCCTGGAGGCCTTCTTCATCACCATGCAAGCCTCCGGTGTGATGCATGAGTAGTTCATCCTTGGACTACGGATCCATGTAGTAGCTAGATGGCTAGTTCTCCTCCTTTGTGCTTTCATGTTTAGATCTTGTGAGCTCCGTTCATGATCAAGATCATCTATTTGTAATTCATACATGTTGTGTTTGCGGGGATCCGATGGATATTGAGATGGTATTTCAGATTGATTATTGATTCTATCATGTCTTTGTTATTTGTGATCTTGCATGTTTTCCATTGTTAGTAGCTATCTTAGCCAAGTAGATGCTAGCAACTCCAAGAGTTAGTATTTATGCTCGATAGTGGGTTCATGCCTCTGGTAATCTAGGGAAGTGACAGAAATCTCTAAGGTACTAGATGTGCTGTTGCTACTAGGGAGAAAACAACAATCCTTTGTTCATAGAACAATCGTATTGTTTACTTTACATGTAGTTCGTAAAGCAATAATCTGTTGCTTGCAACTTAATACTGGAGGGGGTTTAGATGATAACCTGAAGGTGGATTATTAGTCATAGATGAAGTTGATGGCGGTCTATGTATTATGTTGTAATGCCCAATCAAGTCTCAAAGGAGTCAAGATGATTAGTATATGCATGTATTGCTTTATCGGTGTTTGTCAATTGCCCCGCTGTAATTTGTTCACCCAGCATGTTTTCTATCTAAGGAGAGCCACCTCTAGTGAACTATGGATCCCGGTCCTATTTTTCTTTACATACAATCTACAACTGTTTACTTCTTTGTGTTTACTTTCTGCAAACTTTTACTTCTTTCCATTCGATACGTTTAATCCTTTGTTTTCCGCAAAACACGGTGAGATTGACAACCTCATCGCAAGTTGGGGACAAAGTATTGTGGTTGTGTTGTGCAGGTCTCCATGTTGCTACTAGCACCGGTAGTGCGCCCTGCCAAAGCTCAGCTAGTAACACCTTTGGGGTGTTTCCTTGCTCCTTCTGGTTCGATTAAACCTTGGTTTCATAACTGAGGGGAACTTGCTGCTGTGCTCATCATACCTTCCTCTTGGGGTTCCCAACGAGCTCTACATCAACCATGCACCAACATTTTTCTGGGCGTCATACACAGAGCCATCAAGCATTTTTCTGGCGTCGTTGCCGAGGAGTCAAGGACATCTTCACAAGGGGAGTCCCTCATAACCAATCTCTTTACTTTGTTGTTTTTGTTTTGCTTAGTTTCTTTTTGCTTTGTTTGCTTGTTTTGTTCTTCAAAAAAACACAAAAAAATTAGTTTTACTAGTTTGCTTTCTTATTTGAAAAACACAAAAAAATTAGTTCCTATCTTAAGTTGCCTTCATGTCTACCCTTGCTCCAATCACTATGTCACCCGAGGAAATGATTTTCACTTTTAAACAAGGAATTGAGGAAAGTTTTAAGGAAGCTTGGTCTAGAATCTCTGATCTACATGAAAAAACTGAGCCTAAAATGACTCAAAGCTTGTTCCTTAGCATTTTTTACCTTGGGATTGCTCTTTGCTATAGATATGCTTTAGATGCTGTTGTGGGAGGAGATTTCCTCCAATGTAATGAGGATGATGCTACTAATGCTATTAAGAAATTGATCCTCACTTTTAACATGCCTAGCCAAACTGATATTTCTTTCGCAAGAATATTTGCTAGGTTGAACACTCTTGAGACTAGCACTACTATCTTAAAAGATTGCTATAATACGCTTAGGGAGCATCACAATTATGTTCCAATAAATTCTGAACCATCAAAGTGGCCCCCTACAGTAAAGATTGAGATAAACACTGAAACTTTTCAAGCCCGCTGCGATATCATGTCTGAATTTTGTCGTATGCCCAAAGATATTTATGAATCTTTGAATCTTTGGGGGCTTACTGAAGGAGGAAAAGAAATATCTCTTGATAATAATGCTACCATATTACCTATTGGAATAACTGAAGGAGTGTTTACAAAGATCTTTGGGAAAATGATTTCTACTGATTATCTTGTTATTGAATGTGTAGGAAAAGGACAAATTACACTTGGAAGGTCCCTATTAGAACTCCTTGGAGCAATAATAGATGTGGGAAAGGGGACCATGCACCTTTCTTCTCCACCAAACAATCACATTTTCCCAAAGGTTAAGAATAAAAATAAGAGAGGTAAGGGCAAGAAAGTTGGTTTTAATGCTTCTTCATTTGAGAACACTTGATTCTTTCTTTGCTTCTTATGCCTAACTTAAAGGCGTTAAAGAAAAGTACTTATTGGGAGATAACCCAAAAGTTTTAGATGAGTCTTGGAAGTTATTAACTCTGTAATAACCGCTCCTTATCCTTTTTATTTGCTTTTTGTGCCAAGAGTAACCTCTAATAAGAGTGAAGTAATGATTGGGAAAGTTGCTGCCCCGAAACAGATTTTTGTGCTTCACCGTAAAAATTCTTGAGAGAGCTTTGTATTTAGGATTTAGCTGTAATTTTTTGTGATTCTGCCCCAGGTTGTTATCTAACTTTCGTTGGTTCAACACTTTTTGATTGGAGCAACAGAATGTCTTTGAAAAAATTCGTCTTTACCTGCTGGTCTGTTTTGACAGATTTCTGCCATTTTCTGCATTTGCTTCTTGTGGGTTCCTTTTTGGGGAATTGAGCTTTTTGAAGGAAGTTCTACAGTAGCTAGTGTTCTAATGGAAGTTTATTTTGTGTTAGAACTGAACCTTAAGACTTATTTATCTTAAGTGCACTAATGTTGCTAATGAGATTGTGTGAAGTTTTGTATGAAGGAAAATTTTCAGGTGTATGTAAGGAATGAGTAATGAGATGAAGGATGGACTAAAACTCAAGCTTGGGGATACCACGCATGTCAACCCAATAAATATCCAAGAAGTACAAGCGTCAAAGCTTGGGTATGCCCAAGGCATCCCCTTCTTCATCAATAAAAATCTCAGGTTTCTTCCAAACGCTTCATTTTTATTGTTTCATGCACAGTTGTGTTGTTCTTGGAGCATCTTCTTTTTCGTTTTAGTTTTGGTTTTTAGTTTGCTTGGTTTTCTTAGTTTTCTGAATAAATTGGTTGGACCCCCTATTTCATACATTGATTTGCGAATGGTTTGGTTTGGTTTGGAAAAGAGTAGGAAAGTTCATACTTATGTGGTAAAAAGAGCTCGTTTTTGACTGTGGCCTATGCTTTGTCATGCCATGCTTGATATTGTTTTGGCTTTATGCTTAGTATTCTTTGCTGTAGCATGACTTGTTATAAACAATTGAGATTGCTTAATGTCCCTTGGATGAATCATGCGTTGTTTTAGCATATTAAAGCATATTATAGTGGTATTCTCCTTTGATGCTTTATTTGGGTTGACTTGGCGCATGCTCACACCATGTTATGACTGTCTCAAGTCACCATAGCCTTTATGATCCTTTAGTTTTCAACTTTTAGTATCACTTTATGCTTTGATCAATGATGTTTTGTCGCTCTGCATGATTATGTCCATTATTACTCTCTTAGTTTGTCGCTCCCAGTCTTTTGCTAGCCTCCACAACCAAGTATGAGTTCCACTCATGCATCCAACTCCCTAAACCAAGTTATTCCAAAGAGTCCACCATACCTACCTACTAGCTTAAGATATTCCAAGTATATTCGTGCTTTTGTTTACCTTCCAAATTAAACTTGTTATGAGAAAACTAGTGATTAAAGCTCTCACGAACTTGATGGCAAACTTTACTTTACTTGCCCTTAATAAACTTGAACCATTGTGTTGTCTATGTTGTATATGCTTGCACTTATTTGTTGGGAATTAGCAGAACCGTGCTTTCACGGGGAACGCTTTCAACATTGCACTTGGTACTTGTACCTAGTTGATATCATGCTCTTTTGTATATGGATGTCGTCGGTGTGAAATGAAAGGGGAGCTTGTAAGTCCATGGAGTTATGTATATGTGTTAGAGAAACGCCTGGGCCGCTGGTCTAATCCATGCTGACATGGTGAAAACCTGCAGCGTAACCATAATGAGCTGTCTATGAAGCATTCTTCTTATAAAAAAAGAGTCCTATATTGAGAAAAAAAGAGAAAAAAAGAGATACTATGAAAAGAGGAAAGAGAGAAAAAAGCACCATATTCCCATGGTAAATAAGAAGAATGCTCAGATGCTCGTTGTCTGCTTGCCTTGTCATTTTGATATGGGGATTCTTCCGTATCATCGGGCAAGGGGTACCCCGTTGGCGGTTCTCAATGATACACATGTACTTACAATGACAAGAGCTTACTCGTTACTGAAGGTGAGTAGCATGAGGAGAGGCCCTCGTATACAAGGGACATGAGATTTCTGACTTATACTTCATCAAGCATGTACACCATAGTTTGTTCACTTTAACCTTAATCACTTCAAGATGCTTATGATAGGGGCAATGAGAGCTGAAAGCTATTAAGTACCATAATTTTTGGAAGCTCTTTATGAGACTTGAATCTCTACTTCCTTTTACAATGGCCTTTCTTCCACCATTATATTGAGTCTCCACCTTCTACCTTTATGCACCTACTTTGAGAGCATAGTGGCCATTCTTAGTTCTATGTGCATTGTCCCAAGACTAGTTGATTGATGCATAACTTGATATTGCTTGTTTTAAACTTTTGTATCTAGTCACTCTTATGAACTTTGAAGGTGTCCTATGCATTTATATTTGCTACTCTATTGAGGGACAAGCTAAATACTATTATGCTATGTTTTCTTTATGTAAAACAAACAAACGTCTTGCAAAGCATTGTTATTCATGAATCTTTTGTTTGTGCCTTTTCATGTTGCATCATAGTTTCTTTGCTTATTGCTAGAACTTTGTCTTTCATGTTATGATTGAAGTACTATGATCCTAGCTTTGAATGTTTTGCAAATACTTTGATCAAGTCTTTGATGGTGCATGTCACCTCAAAAATTATTCTTTCTTTTTATCACTAACCTACTCGAGGACGAGCAGGAGTTAAGCTTGGGGATGTTGATACATTGCAAATGTATCTATAATTTTTGATGTTCCATGCTTGGTTTTATCCACTTTCTTGTGTTTTGTTCCAACTTTGGAGTACTTTTCATATGATTTCTTGGACTAACCTATTAACAATATGCCACAGTGCCAGCTGCCTGTTTTCTGCTGTTTCTGGTTCCAGGAAAGTCAGAAAATGAATATTCTCGGAATTGGACGGGACAAAAGCCAAAGTGCCTATTTTTCCGGAAGGGATCAAGTGCCAGAATATGAGACGGAGAAGGGCCAGAGGGCGGCCACATCACCTGGCCGCGTGGCCAGGCCTGGCCCGCGCTAGGGGGTGATGTGGCCAGGCCAGGCACCCCCTCGGCCTCTCCTTCCGCCTATATATTTCCCTCGGGACAAAAACCCTAAGTACTCGATCAAAAATCCACGAAAGAGTCTGTAGTCGCCATCATCTCCATCCCTAGATCGGGAGGGATCTGAAGCTCTTTCCGGCACCCTGCCAGAGAGGGGAATTCACCCTGGAGGCCTTCTTCATCACCATGCAAGCCTCCGGTGTGATGCGTGAGTAGTTCATCCATGGACCACGGATCCATGTAGTAGCTAGATGGCTAGTTCTCCTCCTTTGTTGTTTCATGTTTAGATCTTGTGAGCTCCGTTCATGATCAAGATCATCTATTTGTAATTCATACATGTTGTGTTTGCGGGGATCCGATGGATATTGAGATGCTATTTAAGATTGATTATTGATTCTATCATGTCTTTGTTATTTGTGATCTTGCATGCTTTCCGTTGTTAGTAGCTATCTTGGCCAAGTAGATGCTAGCAACTCCAAGAGTTAGTATTTATGCTCGATAGTGGGTTCATGCCTCTGGTAATCTAGGGAAGTGACAGAAATCTCTAAGGTACTAGATGTGCTGTTGCTACTAGGGAGAAAACAACAATCCTTTGTTCATAGAACAATCGTATTGTTTACTTTACACGCAGTTCGTAAAGCAATAATCTGTTGCTTGCAACTTAATACTGGAGGGGGTTCGGATGATAACTTGAAGGTGGATTATTAGTCATAGATGCAGTTGATGGCGGTCTACGTATTATGTTGTAATGCCCAATCAAGTCTCAAAGGAGTCAAGATGATTAGTATATGCATGTATTGCTTTCTCGGTGTTTGTCAATTGCCCCGCTGTAATTTGTTCACCCAGCATGTTTTCTATCTAAGGAGAGCCACCTCTAGTGAACTATGGATCCCGGTCCTCTTTTCCTTTACATACAATCTACAACTGTTTACTTCTTTGTGTTTACTTTCTGCAAACTTTTACTTCTTTCCATTCGATACGTTTAATCCTTTGTTTTCCGCAAAACACGGTGAGATTGACAACCTCATCGCAAGTTGGGGACAAAGTTCTGTGGTTGTGTTGTGCAGGTCTCCACGTTGCTACTAGCACCGGTAATGCGCCCTGCCAAAGCTCAGCTAGTAACACCTTTGGGGTGTTTCCTTGCTCCTACTGGTTCGATTAAACCTTGGTTTCATAACTGAGGGGAACTTGCTGCTGTGCTCATCATACCTTCCTCTTGGGGTTCCCAACGAGCTCTACATCAACCACACACCAGCATTTTTCTGGGCGCCATACACAGAGCCATCATGAAGCTGTAGATAAAGGACTCCTCCCTTGATTCTCCAAAGATCAAGGACTTTGGATGGTTGTAGGTGGAGTTCTTGTTGATTTGGTGGCTCTAGGGTTAGGGTTCTTCTCTTCAGGAACGAGCAGCAACTCAAGGTAGAAGAAGGGGCCTTTATATAGGCTTCTCAGAAATGTAGGCGTTAGAACCACTTAACCCGAACAATCCGGACGAATTGACCCGATTGTCCGGCCCTACCGGACACTCAGGCCACTAAGCAGTGGACACTCTGGCCTGGCAAAGAATCCAGCCAAAGTCCGAGAAGTTTCCGGGTAGAGTCTGATATGGGTTACTGACTGTCTGCAACCTACGAGGAATCCTTCGGCCCAAACACTCCGGTGGACACCAGCCGGAAGGCTGGAAACTCTGGCTGAAATCTACTGGACAGTCCGGCACAGACTTGATTCAGCACAGATAAATCCTAGGACCTCCTTTTCCTTATGACAAGGTAATGATAATCTTCTGCAGGCAATATAGATATATCCTGAAACATTTCAGCAGCAGATTAAAACCATCCTAGTGTTGTCAACAAACATCAAAACAATATGAAGGGCACAAATGCCCTTTCAATATCCCCCTTTTTGGTGTTTGATGACAACCCAAGGATTTGCATATGATAATCAATAAGCATAGCAACAACCGGTATACAAACCATAGGAAGGCCCCCCTAGATGTGTGACCCGTTTGAATGAGCATTTGAATATAAGATCACACAACCTAGAGGGTACCCCCTCACTAGAATTTATAACCACAATGGTACGATATGATCATAATAAGGATAGACAAATAACTAGGCATTCCATGGTTTTTAATGAAATAATGATACCGGGTACGCATGTCTTAACACATAGGACAAACAACGGAGTTCAACATATGACAAAGTACATAACCAAATGGACATAAATACACAAGCTTCAAAGAGGCAAATCGAGATAACGTGAAGCTTGTGTACCCATGCAAATTCCCGGTAGCTAATGAGGCCACTTCTCCCCATTTGGCATCGAGACGCTAAAAAGGGAAAGGAGCACTACGAAAGCGTCCCAAACCAACTCTAGCCACTGTAGTCCTCATCCTCCTCATCCTCATCCTCATCGCCATCCTCGTCCTCATCATCACCATCCTGAGAAGTCGACTTGCCGTGAGGGCGAGAAGAGGAAGACACATCCTCAAACACGGACCAATCCACACGCCCCTGACTCTAGTATCCATAAGAGAGCTTACCATCAGAAACCTGCTGAGATGAGTCAACATCCATGGGTTGGTTGATCTTCTTGAGTTCCTTCATGACATTCTTGTTAGGCTTCTAGGCATCGTACTGACCATGGTGGATGTCAATGTTCTGACACAGGAGCACTCTCTCCCACCAGGAAGCCTTCTTCACCTTCTTGTGCACTTCCTCTCTAGAGGTGCTGAAGTGATATGCATTGCTAGCATGCTTCATGCAAGGACCACGGGTCACAAACTTTTGCACCTCCTCAGACCCATCACTTCCATCATTGTCAAATTCATCCACATCCTCATCCTCAAATACACCATGAGAAGGGGGATAACCGCGGGGTACCTGAGTGGAAGGGGCCCCTTCCTCTGAAGCTTGGCAGGCTTGTGCGACACAAGGTTGTTGAAGAGCAGAGGAGTAGCTGGAGTGTGGGCAGCAATAAGGTTCATCACATATGGGGCATAGAGAGGGCACTTCTTGTCCATAATGCACTTGTACAAGTCTTGATATATAAAGTCCATGACATCAATAGCACCACCATCATGGTCAGGACCGTGAATAAACATAGTGTGAGCATGAGCCATGAAGTTGATTTCAGCACCTCACATTTCATCTTTGTTACCTGCCTTTTGAGTGAGAGTGTGGCGAAACATGCGAAGAAGCATGTTGTATAGAAGCTTCATGTTGGTGGTTTGACCACATATACCACCCTGAGAATAGATAGGAGCTAACCTTGCCTTGTCATAGGCTTATTCATGAATATGCATTCTTTCACCACAAGTATCATTGGGGTTGAAGGGTAAACCAAGAATGCCAGCAAATTGCACCAAATTGGAACGACATCTGGTAGTGCCAGAAATCCACTCTAAGGGAACATCCACAGTGTCGCCAAAAACAACAGTGGCATAAAACTAATGAACCAACTCAATGTTGTAGTCTTCTTTTACTTGAAAGATGGTGTGTAGTCCCATCTTCTCGGTAACCCACAGAGCACCCTGAAAGTAGATGTGAGCATGCAGCTTCTCAATCTCCAACCATTGCATGGGGCACACAGGAGATCTAAACCCACCATACACCTCAGAATAGAGGAGGAATTGTTCATTCCTCCAAATCCGATCACCAGGAGAGGTGCGAGGTAGAGAATAGAACTGCTGGAGCCTCATCTCCACATACTCCTCAGTGCCCAAATCATCCAAGGTCGTCAAAGCTTCAAATTTCATGCGCCTGGCATCATCCCTTTTTAGCTTCCTTATATTCTCTTGTTTTGCTACAACACGATCACGTGCAAAATGCCTGACCACAGATAGATCCACATGAACATCTCTATCTTCATTGTAAGAACCGCGATGATGACTAGACCAAGACCGGCGAGTACGAGAACCACCTGGGAAATCAGAGGAGGGAGATCGCATTGGGGGTAAGCACATTTGTCCAGGAGATACTAAGAAGATAGTAGCAATCAAAGGAATACTAGACTGCAAAGGTCGAATCTTCCCGGACTGTCCGGAGAAATCACCCCGGAGACTCCGCCTGACCCGGACATTCTGATGCAAACGCACCGGACATTCCGGCCGCACGGGAGTGTCCGTCCCATACGCGCCGGACATTCTGGCTGGAGCCATGGCGATTTTTGGGACAGTGCGGGTAGGCTCAACCGAAGCAGATCGGCATTTCTAGAACTACTGCTAGGGGAATCATTGCACTCAAGAATGGTGTAGACATGGATTCTAGCAACATGTGGTCCTCAAAAACTCATCTAGGGCTAGCCTAGATAATGAGAAGGAGAGGGGCACTTTACCAGCATCCATGGTGGTCTTCACCAGAGGGGAATCGATCCCAGCGGTAAAGGGAAGGAGATGGCCGGCGGCAGCGGCAAGATCCGAGATGGAGAAGCCCTCCTGGTGGTGCCCTTGGTCGGAAGAAGCAGTTGGGGAGGAAGAGAGAGTCGGGGAGGAGAAGGAGGACTAAACTATCCACTTCTCCCTGGCCCTCTCTTTTGAGTTTGAGACTGCTTGGGCCGGAGTGTTCGGGTGAAATATGTCGGAGAGTCCGACCCGAACGGATTGTCCGGTGCAAATCAAGCGGAGAGTCCTATCCAGCCGGACACTCCGGTTGGTTCAGCGTGGACACTCCGGTCCCTTCGACCAGAGACACCATGAACAAATTTGTGGACAAATGTGTGGAAAGAGGAGCATGTTATAAGGTAAGAATAGGCCTGGGATTTTCATAAGTACACCGGTAAGAGCATAAAGTCAGAGAATCCAAATAAATGTCCAATAAAACTCCTGATAAGATCCAATAAATAACCAACTCTTCATAATGAAGAGGGCGGTGGTCGAGGCCACCATGTAGAGTGTGAGGTATGAAACCGCGAAGAATTATCCTAAGGTTCATAACCTCTACTCATCAATGAAGCTCACATATCACAAATGATATTAAGATAAATGATTTTCTTAATTTTGGCATTACGGGCGGAGGGATAGCTTAGGACCGCACTCCCCCTATGTCCATGCCTGCACCTAAACCACAAAATGATCAAGTAATAGGTGTGTATGCAAGGTGATCAAGTCAAACTTCTTGAATCCACGATATTTAGCTCATTCCTCAAATAACAAAATCTTGCTTCATCAAGTGGCTTTGTGAAAATATCTGCAACATGGTCTTTGGTTGACACATAAGAAAGCTCAATATCTCCTTGGGCAACATGATCTCTAATGAAATGATGATGGATTTCAATATGCTTTGTTCTTGTATGATCCACCGGATTGTAGGCAATTTTGATAGCACTTTGATTGTCACATAATAGAGGCACTTTGTCACAATGGACACCATATTCCTTTAAAGTTTGCCTCATCCATAACAATTGAGTGCAAGCACTAGCAGCGGCCACATATTCAGCCTCAGCGGTGGAAAGAGAGATACAATTTTGCTTTTTGGAATACCAACACACCAAGGACCTACCAAGGAATTAGCAAGCCCTGGAGGTTGATTTTCTATCACCCTTATCACTAGCCCAATCCAAATCAGTGTATCCATAGAGGGAGAATGTAGAGCCCCAAGGATACCATATACCATAGTTTGGGGTATGAACCAAATATCAGAAGATTCTTTTGACTGCCATCAAGTGGCTTTCCTTAGAAGCCGCTTGATATCTTGCACACACTCCTACACTTAACATAATATCGGGTCTAGATGCACATAGGTAAAGCAAAGAACCAATCATGGACCAGTATACCTTTTGATCAACATCTTTACCATTTGGGTTAAGTTCAAGATGTGTCTTGGTTGCCATGGGAGTTGGAGCTCCATTTAGTTCCTTCATGTTGAACCTCTTGAGCATGTCTTGGGTATATTTGGCTTGATTAAAAAAGGTTCCTCCTCTTATTTGCTTGATCTCAAAGCTAAGAAATACCCTTAACTCCCCCATCATAGGCATCCTAAACCTGTTAGTCATAAGATTCAAGAATTCATCATTAAAAGCTTTGTTAGATGAGCCAAATATAATATCATCATCATATATTTGGCAAACGAAAATCTCCCCATTAACCTTGGTAGTAAAAAGAGTGGGATCAATTTTCCCAACCTCAAATCCACGGTCTAACAACAACTCTCTAAGGTGCTCATACCAAGTACGTGGATCTTGTTTAAGTCCATAGAGCGCCTTATCAAGTTTGTAGACATAGTTTGGGAAGTTGGGATCCTCGAAACCCGGGGGCTGCTTAACATAAACCAACTCATGCAATGGCCCATTTATAAAAGCACTTTCCACATCCATTTGTTGTAATTTAAAGTTATGATGTGCGGCATATGCAAGAAGGATATGGATGGACTCAAGGCGAGCCACAGGTGCATAAGTCTCTCCATAATCAATGCCTTCAATTTGAGAGAACCCTTGTGCAACCAATCTTGCCTTGTTCCTCACAACAATGCCATGTTCATCTTTCTTGTTCTTGAATATCCATTTAGTGCCAATAACATTGCGGCACTCTTTGGGATTTTCTACTAGCTTCCATACTTTGTTTCTCTCGAAGTTGTTGAGATCTTTGTGCATTGCTTCTAGCCAATCTGAATCTTCAAGAGCTTCCCATACTTTCTTTGGCTCCACCATGGATATGTGAGCTTGATGTTCACAGAAGTGCTTCAATTGAGCTCGAGTGGACATTCCACTCCTTAGATCACCAAGAACATTCTCTAGAGTGTGCTCTCTTCTTTCTAAGATTCTGTCCACTCTAGATTTGTGACGAGTTTCGATCTTCTTGTTGTTCCTTGCAGGAGCCTCTTCATCTGTCTGGTCCTCGTCCTGACCATCAAATTGACCTTGATCAACAATAGGTTCAGGTTCATCAACATGAGGTAGCGGTTGATCTTGGTGTTGATCAAGCAAGTTACTAGAGAGCCTCTGAGATGATCTTGTAGCTGCATGAATAAATCTGTCTTGAGAAACTGACTGCTCTAGGTTGGATAGTCCCGTTAGTGGAGAGAGTGGACAATTCAACCTAGCGCATTCAGCCTGTTCATCATCGAGAGGGTTCTCAGCTTGTCTTCGGCTTGGGTCATCATTGCCCTCAATAGTGGGAGTTTGTTGAAGTTGTGAAGATGAGGGCTCCACTAGAGTACAACATAGTTCTTCTCGAGGGGGTTTGTCAATGGGGCGGATGAATCCCGCACCCATTCTACTTATGGCATCTTGAGGTATTTCATCATTTACATCACAAACATCAACATGCCCCGCTTAGGGGCTATCATATTCTTCGAAAACCACACTACAAGATTCTATGACAATTTCAGAGAGTTTACCATAGATTCTATAAGTGTGGGAATCGAGACCATAGCCAACTAAAATACCCTCTAAAGCTTTGGAATCAAATTTGGACAAACGAACACCTTTAATGAGATAGAAACACTTACAACCAAACACCCGTAAGTATGAAATGTTGGGCTTGTTACCTATAAGTATTTCATATGGCGTCTTAATCAATTCTTTGCAGAGGTAGAGGCGGTTTGATGCATGGCATGCAGTGGAGATAGCCTCTGCCCAAATATTGTATGGAGACTTAAATTCTGCCAACATAGACCTTGCCATATCCATTAAAGTCTGATTCTTCCTCTCAGCTACACCATTTTGTTGAGGGGTATATGCAGCGGAATATTGATGTTTTATCCTCTCATCACAAACAAAGCCATTTAGAGTGTAGTTCTTGAACTCGGTGCTGTTGCTACTTCTTATTGTTAGCATGGGCAAATTGTATTGACGTTGAACCATATTGACGATGTCAATGAAATATTGTTGAGTCTCACTCTTCAACTTGAAGAAATAGACCCATGAATATCTTGAATAGTCATCAACAATCACCAAGCAATATTTCTTCCTACCAAGGCTAGCATGAGATGGAGGACCAAAGAGATCCACATGAAGGAGCTCCAAGATCCTTTTTGACTTTATAATATTATTTGGCTTGTGGGGAGCATCATGCATTTTTCCTTCAACACAAGCCCTGCGAACACGATCTTTGGCAAAACAAACATTGTCCTTTAGTCCTACAATGTGGCCACCCTTGTGAAGGCTTTGCAAAGCTCTCATATTGACGTGGGTTAGTTGGCGATGCCATAACCAACCCACATCGGGCTTTCTGAATAAGCACATCGCATTTGTCGTGGTTTTCCCCCCAAAAGTCCACCACATACAAATCATTTTCTACATACCCAACGAAAGCGACGTTTAGAGTCTTACTCCACAAGAGGACCACAATATCATTATCAATAAAGACGGCAAAACCCATCTTTCCTAGGGCACAAACTGAAAGTAGATTATAGCCAAGGGTCTCAACAAGCATGACATCCATGAGAGTAACATTGTGTGCAACCACAACTTTGCCAAGACCCATTACCTGAGATTTTGATTTATCGGCATATGTGACGGTTATATGATCTTGATTTGCCCTCATCTCTGTCATTATTGTCTTGCTTCCAGTCATATGACTTGTGCAACCACTATCAAACACCCACTTTGACCCGCCGGAAGCATAATTCTATAAGAGATCAAGCTAGTTTTTAGGTACCCATTTTTCAATGGGTCCTATATTGTTAGTGACAAGGGTCTTTGGAACCCAAATAGACCAAGCAATATAACCATCAAATGGACCAACATATTGTGCATACACATCACCAAAAGAATTACGCATTAAAACATAGTGAGGGTTAGCACTTCCCGCAAAGTCATCATGTGACATAGTTTTGCCACTTTGGGCATCACTACCCATAATGGTCTTATCTTTTGGTTGAGCGGGATTGGCCTTCTTCTTGTTGTTGTTCTTTTTCTTTTTGGCTTTGGAAATATAGCCAAGACCCCTTTTCTCATTATTTGGCCTTTGTTTACTTAAAATTTTTACAAGAGACTTGTTACCTTTTGGGAAGGTTGCCTTTGCAAGCTCCCCCTTCAACCTAGAATTTTCTTCAAGGATATTTGTACAACTAGAGGGAATGGAAATGCTAGGTGAAGCGGCATTAGTTAATTGAGTTTGAAGTTGTTCACTTGACTTTGTGAGAGTCATGATATCCCTTTCCAAGGCTTTGTGAGCCTTATTAAGCTCATCATAATCCTCGGCAAGTTTGTCATGAACAACATCAAACTCAATCTTGTCCTTTTTAGCCTTTTTGTATTAAGCAATGGCATGATCACATTCCTTAATGAGTTGAGCAATAATTCGATCATTTGCCTCATCAAGGCCTTCAAGTTTTTCTTCAAGAGACACCCTAGTCTCTTGGTCTTCTTCAAGAGAATTATTTAGAGCATCCATCTCAAGTAGATGCTCTCTCCCAAGCTTATGTCTCTCATCTAGGAGCTCTTGTGTGTGAGCAAGTTGGTTCAAGAGGTTTACAAAATGCTTCTTATGCACCCCTTGCAAGTTAGACATGTAAGCATCAAAAGCAACCAATTCTTCCTTCACCTCAAGAGTTATATCATCATTCAAATCATCATTGACACTAGAGGTGGAGAGAGGAGATGGTGATACCTCGGATGCTCTTGCCATAAGGCAAGTGACGTTCTTGTTGGAGGTGTTCTCATTTGGGGAACCGAAGAGGGAGAAGGTATATGTAGAGGTAGTGGCAATGGCAGCCACACCATTCGTTACTTCTTCTTCTTCCTCCTCTTTATCATCGGAGGAGAGCTCTTCATGTGCTATCAATGCAATGTCACCAGACTTCTTGTTGGTGGCATTCTTCTTGTAGAAAGGCTTCTTGAAGGGGCCTATGGATTTTTCTTCAATATGAGAGCACCACCATTATCTTCTCTCTTCTCATAAGGGCATCCGGCAACAAAATGATAGCGATCTCCACAGTTGAAGCAAGTTTGCAATCTTGAAGCATTTTCTTTTCTACCACTTGGGTTGCTTCTTCATTGCATCTCCATCTTGGCCTTTGCGGGATCTTTCCAGAAATTTCTAGCATAGAAAGCCATGTATTCACCATGAGCAACCTTGACATCTTCGGGGTGGCACATAGTGAGTGCATCATCACTTCCTTCTTCCTCATCATACTCCACAACCTTGGTCTTCAAGGCGAGATTGGCACCACTAATCATTCCAATGGCACGAGCATGGGAATCTTTGGCATTCTTGGCAACAACCTTGAAGGCGGCCATCTCTTGCATAACTTCATGGAGGTCATGAGATAGTAGTTGTGTCTTCCTTGGAGACTCTTCAAGTCAGTGGGCTCAAAGGGCATGAGCGCACTCACATCTTTCCTCTTGATCCAAGCATCATCAATGTGAGAGGCACCAACATTCCTGAAGGCGGTGGTGGTGGATTTGAGTCTTTGATACATATCTTCATGATCCTCACCATCCTTCATAAAGAACCCTTCAGCTTCATTACTCAAGGCATCATACCTATTCCTTCTCATGCTCTCTTTTCCAACAAACAAGTCAATGAGAGCATCCCAAGCTTCCTTGGCGGTATTGTAGTGCTCAATGTGGGGAAAGTCCTTTGGCCCCACTCCAAGTTGAATCATGTTCAAGGCTATGGCATTGAGTTGACTATTGACCACTTCCCTTCAAGTCAAGTTGGTTGGATCCTCAATTTTGAGTCCTTCTTCAATAATGTTCCACAAGTCAATGCAAGAGCTGCGCACATGAGATTTCATTAAAACTTGCCATTGAGCAAAAGTATGTGAAACTAACTTAGGTGGGTCACCTCTATTATTTATATGGGGATGAGGGATTGGAGGGTCGGGAGAGTACCATCTAGGAACTGCATGGTGCTCTTCCTTCCCATCACCTTTTTGTTGGTGGAGTCAGTGGAATTATGTTCATCCCCCACTACTTCACCTATTGTCTTAGCCGGAGCGTTTGCCTTAGGGTTGCGTGGTGTTTCCTCTTGAGAGGGAGGTGGTGAGGCTGTGTTTTTCTTAACAAGTAGCTCAACAAGTTGACACTAATGTTGGATTCCGCTGCCCAAGGTAGAGCTCAAGCTTGTTTCCAAATTCTTGAGATCTACCATGGTCACCGAGGTGCTAGCCTCACCCTCTCCCTCATCTCCTGGGTTGCCCATATACTCTTAGGCGGTTCAGCCCAAATAAAGAGCCGAGGCTTTGATACCAATTGAAAGGATCGAATGGGCACCTAGAGGGGGGGGGGGGTGAATAGGTGCTACTTCAAATTTTACTCTTTTTCAAATTAAGGTTTGACACAAAGGTAAATTCTCTAGATATGCAACTATGGTGAATTTACCTATATGTCACACTAGCACAACTAACCTAGTAAGAGCAAGATAAAGTAGGGTGCGGTAAAGGATAAAACTAACCGAAGTGAAGCACACGGGGACACAAG
Organism: Avena sativa; assembly: GCA_916181665.1. NCBI lineage: Eukaryota > Viridiplantae > Streptophyta > Magnoliopsida > Poales > Poaceae > Avena > Avena sativa. Next base: position 430,106,487 of record OV702290.1, read on the forward strand.
GATTATTTCCCGTAGTTCCTTCCTTTTGAGGGGAAGTACATCTGCGTATGGAGAGGGGGTGGTATCAAACCACCAACGCCACGAGAGGCATCCCTTGTTTTCTGGTGAACCTCACCCCAAGGGGATCGATTCACACTTCCATTATATCAGCAACCTTCGAGGTGGAAGTCGGCACCTTTACAACAAGTTCGAGGCACACATCCACAACTAAATTGGAGGCTCCTGAATACTAGCTAGCTGTCACAACAATCAAGAACAAGCTAGTAAGAACCAAATCAAGAACTAGGGTTTCCAAAGAAACACTAGAACAAGGGGACCTCAAGTGAATAAGGGGGAAATGTAAATCTCTCTTGGTGAAGTTGTAGATCAAGGACTCCTCCTTCGATTCTCTAAAGATCAAGGACTTTGGATGGCTATAGATGGAGTTCTTGTTGATTTGGTGGCTCTAGGGTTAGGGTTCTTCTCTTGAGGAACGAGCAGCAACTCAAGGTAGAAGAAGGGGCCTTTATATAGGCCCCTCAGAAATGTAGACGTTAGAACCACTTAGCCCGGACAATCCGGCCGAATTGACCCGGACTGTCCGGCCCTACCAGACACTCAGGACACTGTGCAGCGGACACTCCGACCTGGCAAAGAATCTGGCCAGAGTCCGGGAAGTGTCCGGCTAGAGTACGATATGGGTTACTAACTGTCCACAACCTACGAGGAATCCTTCATCCTAGACACTCTGGCGGACACTAGCCAGACATTCCAGCTGGGCCGGAAACTCCGAGTGAAATCTACCGGACAGTCCGGTGCAACCTTGATTCAGCACAGATAAATCCTGGGACCTCCTTTTCCTTATGACAAGGTAATGATAATCTTCTACATGCAATATAGATATATCCTGAAATATTTCAGTAGCAGAGTAAAACAATCCTACTGTTGTCAACAAACATCAAAATAAAATGAAGGGCACAAATGCCCTTTCAACGGGAATGAGAAAAGAGTGCATGTCGGTAACAAGATCAAACTAGGTATGGGGATACCGATGATCGAATCTTGGACATGTAATATATCATGAGACAAAGGGATTTAGTTTAAACGTTAAAGGTTCACACAATTTCAAGAGTCATCGTTGAATGTGTGGGAGTCAGTATGGATCTCTAGGTCCCGCTGCTGATTATTGATCAGAGAGGGGTCTCGATCATGTCTGCATTATTCACGAACCATAGGGTGACACACTTAATGGATACCAACACCATTTGGATCAAATATGTTTTAGATAAAGATTTTAGAAAACGCTGGAATCATTTCGATGGAAACCGAAATTGTTTCGGGTGAAATTGCACAAAATGGTTCTGCATGTGATATTGAAATGTTGCAGGGGGTTTTATGTGAATGTTTGTAAATTTAAGTAATTAACAAAATTCTGAATAAAATAAAAGAGTTTTATTAAATGAGAGTTTGCATTAAATTTGGTGGAAATTTAATGGAGGTGAGTGGACTTTTGAGTGGAGGCATGTTTATGTGAGTGGGAGCTCCACCCGCATGAATGATGGAAGAGGTGGGGGAATGACCTTGGCCGCCGGCCATGGGATGGGTTGCCCCCCTCTCCCTATAAAAGGCCCTCCACTCCTACTCTCATCTTACACCTCCTCGTGAAGGATCTCTCTCCCCTCTAGAAATTATTCCCCATGGTCTCGGATTAGCGAGATACATGTTCTCGGTGGCTTTATCTGGAAAGGAGTTGCTGCTTCTGCTGCATCACTGGAGCGAGTACGTGGAGTTTTTCGGGGTACTGGACGTGTGTGCGATCACGGATGCACCGCTGCTTTGTGGTGCTGGACTTGCTGGTGTTGGACCTGATGGACTTGTTGGTGCTAGACTTGATGGACTCGCTGGACTTCATCACGATCTTGAGATCAAAAACTGTATGACTACATCATCCACGAGTTCAACATTGTTAACAATGCTTTGTCGCTCTTCAAGGGTATGTTCTGTATGGATGTATATCCACCCGTTGATTATATCTAGGTAGATAGATCTCGGTGCTTAGTTGTTCACTTCGTAGGAATTTTTTTGTTTTCTATGTTGCTAACCCAACAGTTCAGTGGGGTGCCTTGGGCATCCCCAAGCTTATGGTTTTCAACATTCTTGGATTGCTCTTGGTGTTGTGTTCCTCTATTCCCTATCAAAAAACTTTAACACAAAACTTTTCTCCCATCTCTTTTCTGAGTGGTGACATTAGTGGTACAAAAGCATAATAGTTGCTGCATATATATCAAAGAAAAAAATATTTCTAAATGTTTCATAAATAATAATGTTTCTACACATCCCTAGAATATAATATGGCTCATAGCAATCAGTTTAATACACGTGGGAATGGTTAAAACAAAACATGGCAGAATCTGTCCAGATTTTCAGCAGCAACAAAACGAATTTATTTCACCCACTTAAACATGTCAAGAATTTTAGCCAATTTTTATGCATATAGAGGATGAAACTTTTTAAATTCTGTGGAAATATGAGTGCAAACGGAGTTACATAAAAAATCAGAGAATTTTCCTACTAAAACCTGTTCTGCAGGAATTTGCTACTCCATATGTTTTACAACTTTTTATCATCCAAGATGAGTTGCACTTGGTACTTTATTACTACTCTACAGAAAAGACACTAAAAAAGGACTCTTTTCACAGCAAGCACACATAAAAATAAATGACTAGGTTGCCTCCCGAAAAGCGCTTTCTTTATAGCCATATAGCTAGGCTTTACTTACTTGATTTTAAGTGATATGGAATTCATGTGGTAGCTTGTGCTTCTTTGCTACCTCCTTCTTCCTTGGAAAGTGTTTCCTTACAAAATCCCTGGGTCCCATGGTGTGTTCATACCAATCAAAGTAATAGTCAAGTTGAAACATGGTAGAAAGCAACACAAGCTATAGGAACAATAACAACGAAGTCTCACTTTCTTCCTATGCATTGGCATTTTATATATCACTAAATCACAACAAATAGAGGCATGCCATTGCATAATATCAGTAGGTGAACACAACATATAATAATTAGAAGCATAAAGAGTGCACTTATCACCTCCTCTTTCATAGTAGTTGCATTTACTAGAAGAAAATCTATCATTATAACCCTTCAAAGCATGCAAGTTCATAGAGTTATTCATGTAAAATAGTATCATTATACATATCATGGCATTTATTAGCATCCTTTCCTCTTTCAAAATAGTTGCTAGTAATATTTTGAATATCAATATCATGGTTGCAAACAACATTTTGCAAACCACATATATATTTCCAAGCAAGTTCATATTTCTCCTCTATGGTTAACATAGGAGAGTTCAAGAATATGATATAGGACTCTTACTAATAAGAGAATCATCATGGGTAGCAAGTTCATCATTTATATCTTCGTTTGTTAAACATGGATGGTTATCAAAATAAGCATAGGACCATCATCTAAATCCTTATCATATAGCATATCTAAGCACCACTCCTCATTATCAATAGTATCACTAGTAGCTTTAGTAGCAAGTGAAGGAGCGTTATTAGTTTCATCATAATAGCATGGGTTATCAAAGATGACCACATAGATTTTAGTGGCACAATTATCATAGCATGGGTTCTCATAAATGGCAAATGAGTTTTGAGTTTAAGTGTTACTATCATTTTTGAGAGGTTCCCATACATCCCCAATCTTAGGTTAGACCATATCTTCTTCTTCTTCTTCTTCTTCTTCTTCTTCTTCATTTTTCTCCTATTCTTTGGGGTGCATGGGCATCCCCAAGCTTAGATTTTTGTCATCTTCTTGTGTTTGCTCATCACTCTCCTCTTCTTGGGTGTGCATGGGCATCCCCAAGCTTATGATTTTGTCATCTTCTTCCTGCAAAATATTAGTTCTTTCCATGGCAACAAGAATATTATTTGCATAATCAATAACATAATCATTACCACAAAATATTTCTTTGCAATGTTTAAGGGTCATAGAACTTACTTTTTTAAGATCACGAGCTACATCACAAGTTTCATACTTTTTATTAATTAGGAAGTCCACCTCACTAGCTCCAATGAAAGCAATAAATTGATTAAGTAATCTCATTTCAAAGTAATCATGATGCTTTTCATGATGTGAGGCAATTATAAAGTGATTACTACATTTTCATTGATGGTAGATATGCATATCATTTTGTTTTGTGCAACAAGACACATCATATAACTCATATAGTTGTTTAGAAATCCCATTTGAGAAATAAATAAGTTTTTTCACATGCAATCTTTCTTGGAGAAAAAATAATTATCTTCATCTAAATCCCTAAGGTCCTCAGGTGAAAATTCATCCATAGTAAAATTTATAAAAATTATGTGTTTTTGATATAAGGAAAGTAAAAACTGAAAGTAAATCTAATGATAAAATCACAACCAAACAAGTTAAAGAAACCTCCCTAAGCATAGATGATTACAAGATATAAAACAAACTAAAACTAATCTAAAGTCTAGTGCACACAATAATAGAAACTTAAGTGCTACACTCCTCGGCATTGGCGCTAGAAAAGTATCTTGATAACCCCCAAGTGCAGAGAATCACCTTAGTACCTCTCAATGTGGAAGTAGGGTATCGATGCGCAGGATCAATAAGGAAAAGCTATCTATTATTTACAACTAAAGTGTCACAAGTTTTAGTTGATTATGCACTAAACAAGTTAAGGAACAAGATGGTTGATTTAATAGATGCAAATTTAATGTGACAAAACAAGATTGTAAAAGTGTCCCAGTCCTTTTCAATGCAAGAGGACAAGACAAGGGTTTTCTATTTTGGGAACAATGGACATTGGGTTCACTTAATCCTCTATTCTCCATCTTTGGTGATTATCGTGTTATAGATAGTAAAGGTACACCCAATTGCAATGTTTTAATGGTACTTTTATGGTGGCTACATGTCGAAAACACATAGGTTAAAGAATTACTCCTTTGTGTTGCTAGGTAACCATTGCAATAAGGCTAGCATTTGGTTTGTGTCACACCACACATCATACCTCTTCCTTTTTACCCCTAGATAAATGATTTTGGGTTGCATTGTTGTCACTAAATACATATGCCGCTATCACTCGGCCACCCATTACCTACATACATCATACTTCTTAATGGAAAACATTCTAAACGCTAGTGCAATGATTCATATGCTATGATATGTTGTGAGTATTATCACATCTCACTCATCTACCCCCACTTGGTGGTGTCAATCACCTCATGATATGGACAAACAAGGCATTATGTATAGATATAAATCATTACATGCATCATTGAATATTACCAAAGTATGAAAAACCATACAAGATCCAACACAACGGTAAATGAATAACAAGTACTATCTCATAACACAATATCCACCATAGAAATTACATAGATAAATCCATACTCATGCAAGGCACATCATATGGACTTCAACAATGATCACACATGGAGAGATTAGATCAAGTTACCACCATAAACCCAAAGTTGAGGGGGTGGACTACTCCCTCTTCATCATGGTGATGCTGGAGATGTTGGAGAAGGTGGAGATCCCACCAAAGATGGCTTCGGCAGAGTTTCCCCATCCAATGTTCATTGAATCTAACTCTATTTGGTGGTGTTTTTGTCTCTGGTGTGCTCCGTCTCGAGGACTCCCTAGGGTATCCTTATATAGGGTTTTTAGGTCAAGAGAACTCCGTGGGCGAAAGAATCAAGGCGATCGGATGACCGAGGAGGAAAAGAGGGTAGGTGGCGCGCCCACTTAGGCTAGGCGCGCCATCCAGACTCTTTTGGGCCACCTGGCCCTCTAGGTGAGGTTCCTATGCTCCAAATGCTTCTCGTGGATAAATATTAACATCCCCAAAAGCTCAGGTCCATTTGACTCTGTATAGGTCCTAAAACATCAAAAACATTGAAAGCATGGTTTTTCTGCCCTACCGGGTTATAACCAAAATAAAGGGGATCATTGGTAAATCCCCAAAAATCAATGTAAAACATGGATATAACATTATATATGATGCAAATATGTGGATAAACATGTTAAAAAACTACAAAGCTCTTGTATGCATTTTACATGCATCAGATGGGTGCATTTTCTTGTAGTAAATATTGTCGTCAGTGCGAGTTTACAACTATCAAGAAAGTAAATTCTCAAATTTCCATAAAGAAAAGGTTGAATAACATTGGATCTGAATGCCACAAGACAAGTTTACAGACATATATAGTGGACCAACACATTGTACCGACGATTCCCATGTTTTATGAGTTTTCAAACTTCCTAGCTAACTCTGCCCATTTGAATGACTTTATGTCACTTTATCGAAATTAGATCAAATTTGAAACTACAGGTAAATTGTAGGCTGCTTTTAAAGTTTTACAAAAAATCTTTTGGAGGTACCCATCGAGGGGTCATGATTAATATATCGGAAACCAACCGAGAGTTTTGATGATAGGTTCAACTTCTTGCTAATATTTTGCATCTTAACAATTTAACAAAATTAGGTCAAGCTTGACCTACAAGTAAGTGCGATGGATTTCTCTTGAATTAAAGGTCTTTTCAAAGGTAGATGGGTGCATCTTATTGTAGTAAACAATGCCGTTAGTGTGAGTTTCCAACTATCAGGAAAGAACATTCTCAGTTTTCTGACTGATGCCAATATTATTCTCTCCCGTAAAGGAAGTCCGAAGAATATTGATCTGAATACCAGAAGCCAAGTTTTCACACATATATAGTGGACCAACATGTTGTACTTACAATTTCCCATGTTTTATGAGTTGTCAAACTTCCTAGCTATCTTCGTCCACTTGAATGACTTTATGTCAATTTATCGAAATTAAGTCAAATTTGAAATACTACAAGAAAATTGTAGGATGCTCTGAAAGTTTCACGAAAAAGCTTTTGGAGGTACCCATTGGGGGTTCACAATTAATATATAAGAAACCACTAAGAGTTTTGACGATAGGGTCAACTTCTTGCTAAGATTTTGCATCTTGACAATTTAACGAAATTTGGTCAAACTTGAGCTACAAGTAAGTGCGATAGATTGCTCTTGAATTAAAGGTCTTTTTAGAGGTAGATGGGTGCATATTGTTGTATTAAAAAATGCCGTCAGTGTGAGTTTCCAACTATCAGGAAAGAACATTCTCAATTTTCTGAGTGATGACGAGATTATTCTCTCCCGTAAAGAAAGTCTGAAGAATATGGATCTGACTGCCACAAGCCAAGTTTTTAGACATATATAGTAGACCAACATGTTCTACTTATGATTTCCCATGTTTTATGCATTCTCAAACTTCCTATCTAACTTCGTCCACTTGAATGACTTTATGTCGATTTATCAAAATTAGGTCAAATTTGAACTACAACAAGTAAATTGTAGGTTGCTCTGAAAGTGTTATGAAAAAGAGTTTGGAGGTACACATCCAGGGTTCACAATTAATATATCAGAAACCACCGAGAGTTTTGATGATAGGTTCAACTTCTTGCTAAGATTTTGCATCTTGACAAATTTAACGAAATTAGGTCAAACTTGAGCTACAAGTAAACACAATAGATTGCTCTTGAATTAAATGTATTTTCGAAGGTAGATAGGTGCATCTTGTTGTATTAAATAGTGCCATTAGTGTGGGTTTCCAAATATCTTAGGAAAGAACATTAATTTCAATTTTCCGAGTGATGACGAGATTATTCTTTCCCGTAAAGCAAGTCCGAAAAATATGGATCTGAATGACACGAACCAAGTTTTCAGACATATATAGTGTACCAACATGTTGCACTAACGATTTCCCATGTTTTATGAGTTCTCAAACTTCCTAGCTAACTTCTCCCACTTGAATGACTTTATGCCGATTTATCGAAATTATTAGGTAAAATTTGACCTACTACAAGTAAACTAGGTTGCTTTGAAAGTTTGACGAAAGATCTCTTGGAGGTACCCATCGATGGGGGTAAATTAATATATCATAAACCACCGATAGTTTGGACGATAGGTTCAACTTCTTGCTAAGATTTTGCATCTTGACAATTTACGAAATTAAGTTAGACTTGAGCTACAAGTAAGTACAATAGATTTCTCTTGAATTATATCTCTTTTCGGAGGTAGATGGGTGCCTCTTCTTGTAGTAAACAATATCGTCGGTGTGAGTTTCCATCGGAAAGAACATTCTCAATTTTCTGAGTGGTGACAAGATTATTCTCTCCCGTAAAGGAAGTCCGAAGAATATCTATCTTAATGCCACAAACCAAGTTTTCACACATATATACTGGACCAACATATTGTACTTACGATTTCCCGTGTTTTATGAGTTCCCAAACTCCCTAGCTAACTCCACCCACGTGAATGACTTTATGTAGATTTATCAAAATTAGGTCCAATTTGAACTACTACAAGTAAGTTGTAGATTGCCCTGAAAGTTTTACAAAAAAGCTTTTGAAGGTACCCATTAGGGGGTCACAATTAATATATGAGAAACCAAGGAGAGTTTTGACGACAAGTTCAACTTCTTACGATTGTGCATCTTGCTAGTTTAACAAAATTAGGCCAAACTTTAGCTACAAGTAAGCGTGGTAGGTTGCTCTTGAATTAAATATCTTTTCAGAGGTAGATATAGGTGCATCTTCTTGTAATAAACAATGTCGTCAGTGTGAGTTTCCAACTATCTCAGGAAAGAACATTCTCAATTTTCCAAGTGATCATGAGATTGTTCTTTCCCATAAAGAAAGTCTGAAGAATATGGATCTGAATGCGAAAGGCCAAGTTTTCAGACATATATAGTGGACCAACATGTTGCACTTACGATTTCCCATGTTTTATGAGTTCTCAAATTTCCTAGCTAACTCCACCCACTTGAATGACTTTATGCCGATTTATATAAATTAGGTAAAATTTAGACTACTATAAGTAAACTATAGGTTTCTTTGAAAGTTTGATGAAAAATCTCTTGGAGGTACTGATGGCTCAGATTTTTGCCATCTTCCACTTCGTTTAAACATTGTTTTTGGTCAAGCAATTGCCAAAGAAACTCTCAACTCTTGCCGCTAATGACTAATAATTGCAAAGATATGCAGATTCCTTCTTTGATTTATGTTGTGCAGGAAATCATGGCTTTTAAAGCGAAATAAGGAGTCATAATGAAGGATTTTGAGGAAGTACACATAGCCAAGTAATTGGAGAAGCATTCCAGGGTGTCTGCGAGCTTAATGACCACTGGTACGGGCACGGTATGCCCGTACCAGGTGGCGATGGCTTCGTCTCGTCAAACCCTATAACTTTCATGAAGACGCCTATATATTTCGAGGCTCCAGCCGTCGGCCAGAGAGCCACCATTCTCAGATTGCATCACAACACCACTAAAGGAGATCCATGAAGGGTTCGCAACATAGAAAACAAATTTTTTCCTTTGATGGGAACTATTATACGCCAAGATATATCTACTAGATACAAGCAACGGGTGGATATACATCCATAGAGAACATACCCTCGAAGACAACAAAGCTTTGTCAACGAGATGGAACTCGTGGATGATGTAGTCATTCGCTTGCCGATCTCAAGATCGTGCGGAAGTCCTAGCGCCGCAAACCAGCAGCACATCCGCACTCGCACACACGTTCAGGCCACCGAACAACCTCTGCCTCCTTGCTCCAGCGATGCAGCAGAAGCAGCAACTCCTTCCAAACGAAATGCCACCGGGAACATGTATCTCGCTAATCCGAGACCATGGGGGAATAATACTAGAGGGGGAGAGAGATTCATCACGAGGAGGTGTGAGGAAGGAGTGAGAGGGGGGCCTTTTATAGGAGGAGGGGGTACCCCTCCCCATTGCCGGCACCCCATGGGGGGTGACCCCTCACCTCCCCCATTCATGTGTTGGTAACCCCCTCCACATAAATTTGCCCCTTAACATTCCCCTTTAAAGGCTTCTCTTTAAATGCATTAAATTTCTCCAAATTTAATGCTCTCTCATTTAATAAAACTCTTTTATTAATTTTATTCATAATTTTGTTAATTACTTTAATTAACAAACATTCACATAAAACCCCCTGCAACATTTCAATATTACATGCAGAACCAATTTCAGCAATTTCACCCAAAACAGTTTCGGTGTCTATTAAAATAATTCTAGCGCTTTGCAATTCATTCGTCTGAAACATATTTGCTCCAAATGGTGTTGGTGTCCCTTAAGTGTGTCACCCTACGGTTCGTGAATAATGTAGACATGATTGAGACCCCTCTCAGATCAATAATCAGAAGCGGGACCTGGAGATCCATACTGACTCCTACACATTCAACGATGACTTCTGTGATCGTGAGAACCTTTAACGCTAGTAACTAAATCCCTCTGTCTCGCAATATATTACATGTCCGAGATTCGATCATCAGTATCTCCATACCTAGTTTGATCTCGTTACCGACATGTACTCTTTTCTCGTTCCCGTGATATAACATTCTAGTGATCTCATCACTTGCTTGCAAGCTAACCAATGTGATATCACCGAGAGGGCCCAGAGTATATCTATCCGTCATCAGGATGGACAAAGCCCACTCTTGATCCATGAGCCTCTACATAACACTTTTGTAGTAATGAACCCACCTTTATAATTACTCTTTCACGGTATGACGTTTGATGTTATCAAGATACTCTTCCAGTGTTAGTGTTTAACATGATCTCATGGTCTAAGGACTAGGATTACTTCGTTAGATGTTATAGCAATGTAAACACAATGACTTTGATCGTAATGCTATACTTCGAATGAATCACTACAAGAAAAGTTGGCTTTTAATACGGAAGATTTTCGTGGTTGAAGGCCCATTTTTCGTGGCTAAAAAGTCTTCTACGACGGATGGCCACCGTGGTAAAAGCCCTGTCACAAAAGAATCTACCACGGTTTTTTCCTAACCGTGGAAGATCACAACCTTCAGCCACAAAAACTTGTTCCATCGTAGATCTGTTTGCCAGCCGCGTTGACTGCTGACGTCATGCAAACTTCCACGTGGCAGCCACCGTTAGCGGTTAGTTACCACCGTTAACATCCATAGAAACAGTGGCAGAAGCCAGGTCCAGCCAAGGCCTGCTAAATTTTAACCGGGCCGGCCCATTAAGGGAGCCCAATAAGAAGATGGCCCATTACTGTTTTATCCTGTACTGTTTGAAATGGGCCCAAAGTTGTAGCCAACAGCGGCCCACGAACTTTCAGGCCCAATACTGTTTCGGCCTAAAGAAGGCCCATGATGGTCCAACACTCTGTGGCCCATTAGCAGCCTGCGCTAAGTCGCTCCTGTACATTTAAGGCCTGCGGGCGGCCCATCACTGTTTATCACAGCCCATCATAGGCGGCCTACTGACGGCCCTTGTCTGAGATGGCCCGTTACTATTAAGGCCTGTTACTGTCCTGGCCTTTCACTATTCCGGGCTTTACCTGTTCAGGCCCACAAGCGGCCCTTTACTGATCTAGTCTGGTAAATGTGTCGGCTTGTTACTGCCCTAGCCTGGAAATTTCTCGGGCCGTTACTGTTCTGGCTTGTCACTATTCTGGCCTTTCACTGTTGGGGCCCATTACTGTTATGGCCGGCTACTATTTTGGCCTGTTACTGTTCTAGGATTTCACGGTTTCTTGCATGTTACAGCGGTGGGCCGTTTCTGTTATGGCCTGCTACTGTTAAGGCCTATTACTGTTATGGCCTGTTACAGTTATGACCTGTTACTCTTACGGCTGTTACTGTTACGTCCAGTTACAACTTGTAGGTCAGCCCATTACATTTACGGCCTTTTACAGTTTTGGCCTTTTCTGAAGCCCATAACAATATCATAAAACGTTTATATAATACAACATTTTTTACTATTCATCATCGTCCGAATACACGACGGGCCAATAACAAAGCGCGGTATTGTTGCCTAATCGACCTGCCTGGCGTAATTACTGTAACGACTAACGCATATGTGGACAGCGTCAACTAAATGCATACATGGCCTACGCGAGTTATCTAGATATTACATCAACTGCAAACTTCTTCAAATTATTACATATTATCAAATCAAGGGAAAGAAAAATCGGCATTTCAGTTGACAATCAAGTTGATAGCAGAGTCCTTAATTGATCACCTACATCTTCCTTTGAGTGTGACAGCTACATTGGAGGAGACATGATCTTGCAGCCCCCTCTTTGGTGGTAATAGCAATAATTGCACCATGAAACAAAGTAATAACAAGTTAATACATCAAACAAGACAAACTACTCATTTGACTGATATGACAGGAGCTATGATCTGGAGTTTACAACTGGTCAATGGTTCAATTATTGACCAACACGTCAAACAAATAGGTCAAGCAAGCATGCATTAAACAAGTGTGCCTACCGTGAAACGAGCAATCAAAAAATGTGTGTGTGTGGCTTAGAATTTCAGCAAAAATAAACTAGCCAGGTCATTTCAACAAAAATATATGGAAGCAATTCTATACCCTAAAATGCAAGAGACGTCGGGTGACTCGAAATTTGCGCTGAGACACAAAATGGCATGCAGTTACTGTCATAGTGAAGAATGAACCAGATAGAAATTATAACTGCGTCATACAAGAACTTGTAGAGCAGTAATGCAAACCATGAATGAACTATATATTGTAGAGGATAGTTATGTCGTGACTTAGGACGAACCAGACCCAGAACCAGATGCGAGATATAATGGCGTCACTCGTGAACCTGTAGAGAAGGACAAACAATCATTAGACTAGTGTGCCTAGAATGAAATGAGCAATCAAACAAAGTGTTTCTTAGAATTTCACCAAATATAAACAAGTGAGGTCATTTCAGCAAATATATATGGAAGGAGTGATATCTCCTGGAATGCATAGTCGTTGGGTGACTTAGAATTTGCGGTGAGCTACACAATAGCATGTAGTTGCTGTCATAGCTAAGAATCAACCAGATAGAAATTATAGTGGCATCATAAGAGAACTTCTAGAGCAGGAATGCAAACCATGAGTGAACTACATAGTAGAGGACAGTTATGCCGTTGTCAGGACGAACAAGCACCAGATAAGGAAATAATGGCATCCCTTGTGAACCTATAGAATAGGCTAGGCAAACCAACATGTTCATTGTTCCATTTTAAGCTATATGCAAGAAAAAGGAAATAGTTAGTGATGCAGCTTTTGAAGAAGCAGATAGAAACAACAAAATTATAATCGAATTAGTACAAAGAGTTTAAACGGCTACTACAGGATAGCAGAACAATGCCAAGGAGGAAATAATAGCAGGAACTGATCTCAGGACGAAACATATAGATTCAGCAACTGTAGAGCAGGGAATCCACACTAATATTTTTCGCTGACTTCAGATTTTGCAAGAATTACACGGTAGCAGGAAATTACTGTTGTATGGAGTAGCTAAGAACATGTATATAACAAAATAACAGACATGTCCATGACTTGAAATTTGTAGAGCAGCGCATGCAAACCAACATGTCTAATGACCTTGTATGTACTAGCACGAAGAACAGGCATGCCCACTGACTTGTATGTACGAGCACGATGACAAAAATGTAGTTCACTGCGACAGGCTTGAACCTGCTATACTGCTGACAAAACAAAAACAGGTTGCATATTTGGTTAACCTTGGTCGGAGAGGCGTCTAAGCACCGTCGGTACCATGCAGGTGACATCCAGGTCACCGAGGGTGCTGCAGTTGCGGTGGGTGTTGGCGTCGAGGAAGCAGATCTTGGGCGGTCGATGCTGGCTTGAGCGCGGTGGACGAGAGTGTCGCTCAGGCAGATCCAGTGTAGTGAACAGCGACGACAGAGCAGCTAGTCTAGAGCGGTGGACATGGAACTCCCGGAACTAGATCAAGTCCGGTTGGGTAGCTTTCGGTGGCCGGGAAGCAGAGCTTGGGTGGTCATTGATGCCATCGGCATGGTGAACGACACCGCAGCTCCGGTGCAATGGCAGAGAGACCCGGTGAACCAGATCCGGTGGGTGAGCATTGGTGAAGCGGGTCCACAGCGGTGCACGAGACCGCCTCTCAAGCGGGTACAGCCGCCGTGGAATTTCCGCCAGCCATTGCGCATCGTGGTCATGGAGGTCAGGGCGTGGGAGAGAGGGGGCTGGGATTTTTGGAAGGACCAGCGGGAAAATTTGGGCAAATTCAGACTAAGGAGGTGGACAGAAATATAAATTACGATCGTGCCCCCAAGGTACCGACTTTAGCTTTCCCATAGGGGGTCAGAACAATGGGTAGAATCTGATTTTTGAAGTCAAAACTTTTTGAAACTGAGGGGCAGAAAATGCTTCAAGATCGGTGTGTGATTTTGTCGCTTGATTGAGATACTAAAGTTGGCGACCGTCTATCTAATAATAATATAAAAATGGTACTGCCCCGGTGGGATATTTTGCCTCAAAGTTTTTGAAACTGAGGGGCGGGAAATGCTTCAAAGTCAGTGTATGGTTTAGCCACTCGATTGAGATTTTGAATTTGACAAGCGCCCATCTGATAATAATACAAAAATGGTACAGCCCTGGTGGGAGATTTTGCCTCAAAGTTTTTGAAATGGAGGGACGGGAAATGCTTCAAAGTATTTGTGCGGTTTTGCCGCTCGATTGAGATTTTGAATTTGACAAGCGCCCAATTGATAATAATAATAATATAAAAATGGTACTCCCTAGGTGGGAGATTTTGGCTCAAAGTTTTTGAAATGGTTAGGCGGGAAATGCTTCGAAGTTGGTGTGTGTGATTTTGCCGCTTGATTGTGATTTTGAATTTTGCTAGCGTCCATGTACTACTACTACTACTAGTAGTAGTAGTAGTAAAAAAGGTGGTAGAACATACGGCTATATGGTCAGGAATTCGTGACCAAGAGTCACATCAACTGATCATCCATATAACCACACTTGAGGTACTCCCTGTGTTCGGTATTACTAGGCTGGAGTAGTATTAGTTCGGAGAATTAACTTCACCTACTTGCTCTATAGCTAGTTATTGCATGAAGTAGTAATTCTAAAATCCAGGCAATGCTCGTGGCCACCGCATCTAATTGAAAAGATGCAAGACAATGGATGCACTTCCATTTTAACAACATGATCGGCCAGGAGCATTACACGACGTGGTGGTTCATATTTTACGGTCAACTAGAGGAGTAATTGTGCAAAACTAGGAGCATTAATTGGTCCTCTGGCCTAGCAATTGAGGTTGTAAAATAATTAAGAGGTATATACACCTTTAGTCCCACATCTTGCACCGTGAGAGTGTTTTAGTCCCACATATTAAAAAATGAGCAATACTAGTCCCTAAACTTATATCTCGAGAGCATTTTAGTCTAATTTAATGGAATTTCAGTGAATTTGACTTAATTTGTCGACAAATAAAGTTGATTTTTTTAAAATGACCCCTCTATATTTTTATATCATTTGTGTCCCTATGTGGACTGATAAGTGGGCCACCTGTTAGTAGACGTACAGATAAAATAGTTAAATCTCTAAGAGGAGAATGGATTCGAACTTAACACTTTTGTACAATGACACACACACACCCACAAGCCACTATGCCGATAGATGCCCACGACTACTCATGTGAGACGAGGAGTACTTGAGAGGACGTAATTATGCCAGACGAGGAGTACTTGGGGGGAGGGGGGAAGTAATTATTTATACAATAAAAAAGCACATACGAACGCAAAAAATGCTCAAGTCTATGTTGACACGGTCCATAATATCAATTGTATAGCTTTATCGTTAACCTAGTAGCTAGCTGCAGTGTCTAAAATAAATTTGAGTTTTTTCTTATTCGCAAAAATGAAAAGGAATAAACTTGAGTTGTTATTGTACCCCAGAACACATATTTTTGAATATCCAAAATAAAGAACACATCAGCCAGAGCGCTCTTCCGTTAATAACTTTCGTGTGCATGTTGGAGTGGCAAGGTTGATTTCTTCAGTAGCGTATGTAATCAGTTCGATACCCTACAATGCATTGGTAGTTTTTCTTATTTGTTTTCTTACCTATCAAGTCATACAAAGGTCACAACTGGCAGGCAGAAAATACACAGGGGCCATTTTGCAAAAATTATGATGCCACATGTCACTTCCAGAATTTGTTACGATGAATTCAGACAAAATCACAGAAATTTGATTGAATTGGACTAAAATGTTCCTGGTTACAAGTTGTGCGGCTAGTGTTGCTCACTTTGCAAGATGTGGGACTAAAACTCTCCCGTGATGCAAGTTGTGGGACTAAAAACATATATACCTCAATAATTAACAACCGTGCTATTGAGAGAACATGAGGTTTTTAGCTCCACGGAGCATACATCCCATCCGGCCACATGGTGAGCATCCAAGGGCACAGCCAAAAAGCGAAATTGAAAAATGGAAAATGCCATGCAAAAAATGGAAAATTCCCTATGTTTGCGTGTGCCCTGAGGACCAGGGAGCGTAGGTTTTTTCTTAGATTTTGGGATAATTAAATACAATGAAGTTATGATACTACTACTACTAGTATCATCTTACACCTACACACTCGCGTTCTCCCAGGAGTCGTAAAGCTGGTGTTCGCACGACCGTTGTACCGTAATTAGTGCACGTGTGCATGCGCGTGCCCGTGCCAGTTTGATGAAACGGGCATGCGGTTGCTGTGTGCATGCCGTTGTCTCATTTCCACACGATTCACTTGGCTTTCCTAGGCCTTTGTTTAAATGTGTGTCTCTAGAACCGTTTCCTGTGCCAGTCGGTGGGACCGAGACCACACGAACGCCATCATCCATGGCCGGCAAGAAGCAGGAGGACTCTGCATGGGCTGTCTCCATGAGGGACTCGTCCATAAGATAGGTGACATCTTCCTTTCGATGGACGACTTCGACTACTATGCCGGCTTTCGGGTAGTCTGCAGCGCCTGGCGCGGCTTCACGGAGGAGCGCTTTATGCCAGCCAATTGGATTGTTCTAGAGCACCAGTTGTCGAAGGAGTATCGGGTAGAAGACACCGCGATCACATTGCTGAACGTGAGAACTGGCCGCCACCTTGAGAAGAAGATTAGCCAGGTTATTCGCAGGTGCTTTCTTTATATTCATCTGTATATATGCGGTCCATTTTTTGCATTCACATCCTATACTATCTGTTTTTCAGGTTCTGTTTCTTCATCCACCTGTTGCCCAGGGTTTTGCTCCATGGTTTAAATTGATTGAATTTCAGTCTGTTTACCTTGATTGAATCTCTGTTTCTCCTCCCTCTATCTCTGGAAGGTACTTTTATGTCGGTAGCACAACCAGCAGCCGTACAAGACCCAGTTGTACAACCCCTTCTCGAGTTCTATCAAGCGCCTGAGGGCGAAGATACCGACCGAGCGGGTGGCTTCTGTCACTGTGACGATGTTCCCATTGTTGATGGTGTTTACATCAAACAATCAGAACACCATCATTCGGTGGGCGGATGAGAGCACGGAGGAAGGGGTTTGCCCGGCCTTTGGTGAAGGGTGGTACTCGCCATATGACTTCGCGGAACTCCGGAGCATGACCTCTTACGCCGGTGATGTTTTTGTCATAGACGGGTCTGTCCTCTTGACTATGTGTGATGCTGCTCATGGAGATGAGCAGCTGCAGCGCTCCGCACGAACCCTGGAGATGCATCCCACCGTTGCAGGCCCTGTTCCGGGCTGCCAGTTCTCAGAGAATCGTTTTTACCTTGTCGAGTCCGACGGGGAGTTGCTGTTTGTTGTGAGTGGACCGGTCTACGGCGGCAGGCCGGTTGTTTACCGGTTGATACCCAAAACCATGTCCTTCCGCCGGTCAGAGGCATCAGAAGTCGTGCTCTCTTCGTTGCTGAGAATCGGTGTGTCTGCGTCGACAACACCAGGGTACCCACAATGCAGGCCGGCAGCATATACTATGCGGATCTATCCGAGATTAGATCTTACAATTTTGAGGCTCTTGCATGGGAAGAGGAGCCAAGCGTTGTATATGGGTATGGGGTAGGAGGATTATGGAATGACCGTCCTTTCGAACTCGATCGATTGCTGGCGGAGTATTGCAGAATCATCGAGCATTCTTAGCTACAGATGGTGCCTCCATATGGCGAGGATGGTACCACCCACTATGATTACAACGATGGCTATCCATTAGATTGATGGATTGTGTGGGTCTGCTCCTGATGTATTCTCTTCAGGTCTGCTCTTTATGTGTTCACTTTGTTGAGTGAACGTCTATGAATTTTTGCAAGTTCTATGGTGCCCGTGTAATACAATGGACGTCCTCCCTGTTCCGGTAGATCGTGTGTTGTACCTCTTACAATTTCACTGTTTTTTCATGTGTGTGTAGTAATTCTCATAGATGCTCAGTTTGCAACAATCCTCAAACAACTTACAACTGCAAATTACAGTACATTATTACAATCTTCAGTAAACTTGATAGTAATAAAATAAAGCATAAAAGTTGCAGCAGAGTCCAGACAACTAAAAAAACACCATAACTCGTGTTACAGAAAAGGTGTCTATGGAGCTTGCATCCTGAGACATGTAACAACTGGCTTCCCATGAGACCTGCAGATGAGATTATTAAGTATGTTCTGCGTTAAGGCTTGCCTGTTTTTCAATTCATATAAGTATTTGCGGGCTATGGTGATTACTGAATATGTTTTTCTTGGCTTCTTGCTCAACAATATCACGGGCATCTTGGAGGGCATCCTCAAATAATCTTTCGGCTAAAAAACAAGGATCAATCGAAGCGGTGTGCCATGAGCAATAGGTATTGTCACTGCTGTTGTGTGAAACAAAATCTAAACTTGGAGAAGCGGGTCTTTGTTCGGCATTCAGAGGGTCATTTGCAGCCTAAAACAAACACAAAACAAGTTATAACATCATTACCATGTAGTCACACCACCATGAATTTTAAATGTGTCAATGCGGTAATATATAAGGAAGCAATTAACAATGGTGGCTCATACATCTATTTCTTCTTGAATAAGTGGACCAGCTGGCGCCATGGAGCGATGCGAGCATGTGCTGCTCTGTGAAATGACTGCTCTACTTGAAGATGGCTGAGACCAAGACAAAACAACAGACTTGGGAAACAAACTACAAGTTCATTTTGAATAACAATGCGAGCAATCAACCAAAGTACCTGATGCAGACTGCTCAAACTAGAATGTGCAGAACATGAATAAAATGAATATTAAAACTAAGCCATTATGTTTCTCATATATAAACTAGCTAGGAACTACACAATGAAATCTGCCACTGATTTAATCATAGACAAAAAAGAGTAACTCAGCCAATAAAAACACATCAATTGTGAGCCTCGAATATGCTAGCCAGATAATTTCAGACAAACAATGAATCAAGAAATCATACATTGAATTATTCATGAATAGCCAGATAATTTCAATGCTTCGATGGCCTGAGAACAACAAACTGAACCATCAAGTGCCTCGTATTAAAATAGCCAGTTCATTTAACTATGATACACAGTAGATACAAGAGTGAGATGAGCTGCACAGAGTTCCTTATGATACATGTGTGGATCTTCTCGCTAGTGTGTCCTTGTTCTTATTATCAGACAACTCAGATGCAATACACCCGGCCTCTCCATATCTAGGAAATTTAACTAAGCACATGGAACAAAAACAGACCATAGTGGGGCCAAAATGTTTGACGCTAATTTTTGGCAAAAAAATATGAAAACAAGAAAGACAAATGGTAAATTTAAGCAAACAAAAAATGTGGCAAGGACTAAACTTCGGGTGGGGGGCCTTACGGTAGGTGTTACACGAGATCTATGACGGCTCGTGTGGACGGGTGGAGTTTTTACTCCATTGTTGCTCCTCTACATAAAGGTAAGGCCAACTGTAAATACAAACAGGTTCCAACATGATATACGTTGGCATGAAGTGAAACAAAAGTGATGGGGTCTTATGAGATTATAGGAGTCATTTACTCTATGATATTGTGTGCAAACTAAGGCCGCTCCTTGCATATAACAGTAAACTGTTTGAGCCACAGGTTAAGAGGGATCAAATCGGCAGTACATAATGGTCAAATAGTATGACATGTGTAAACGTGTAGTATAGGATAGCAGGACAATAGCACGATGGAAATACTATAGTTCGTAAATCAGCGAATGAGAGAGATATTATATAATCATATCTCATGTGGATAGGTACAACAAAGAATGTAAAAAAATATGTTAAGTGACTAATAATTCACAAAGAAATAGTACAGTACATAAAAATAGTTCAATGCGTGGAGTTTAAGCGTAACCACATCGGGTTAATTTAGTACTCCCTCCATTTCAAAATATAAGATGTTTTAGCTTTGTGAAAAGAGTGCATCTAGACCTCTTTTAGTGTGTAGGTTCATCTAGGTTTGGAGTGAACCTACACACTAAGATGAGTCTAGATACACTTATTTCACAAAGCTAAAGCATCTTATATTTTGAAACAGCAGGAGTATATAACAGGTGTATATCAAGTAAAGAACCTGTTAGTTAGGAAATTTAGCACGAATACAGTACATTGCCAACAAACAAATCGCGCAGGGAGATCTAGTTTTACCTCGGTCGAGGCGGCGTCTAGGCCTCCTCCGCATCCTCACGGGTCACGTCGAGGTCGCTGAAGGTGCTACGGTCGTAGTGGGTGTCGACAACGGGGAAGCAGATCTTGGGCAGGCAAGGATACGAGCAGAACGCTGGACCACGGCGTCCGTGGAACAGATCCTAGGCGGTCGATGATGTGATCAGCATGCCGGACAAGAGGGTTCGTTGAGCAGATCAGGTGTGCGGGTATGCCGGCTAAAGTGCAGCGGGGATGTTTCGGCGGGTGACGTATTCTTGGAGGAGAGAGTGGGGAGGGGGTTTAGGTATTGCTAGCACTATACTGGGAAAATTACGAGTGAAGCCCCCCTACCGAATTTAATAGGGGTCGAATGGGAATTTCAAAGTATCTGAAATTTTGGGGCACGAACTATGTCCAGACGCGCGGGATCATTTTCAAAAGGTGTTCAAAATTTTCATGATGCAAAGTCTTAGCTAGAGGTCGAACCACTCGTCAAAACTCTCTATGGTTTCTGATATATTAATTAACTGCTCGATGGGTAACTCCAAAAGCTTTTTTCATAAAACTTTCAAAGCAACCTACAATTTATTACTTGTAGTTCAAGTTTGACCTAATTTCATTAAATTCAAGAGAAATCTATCGCACTTAGTTGTAGGTTAAGTTTGACCTAATTTCATTAAATTGTCAAGGCGCAAAATCTTAGCAAGAAGATGAACATGTCGTCAGAACTCTCTTTTGGTTCTTGATAGTGTATTAATCCCCCCTGCGCGCCCCCTCCGATGGGTACCTCTAAGAGCTTTTCTGTAAAACTTTCAAAGCAAGCTACACGGTTTACTTATAGTAGTTCAATTTTTACCTATTATATTTTTTCCGATTTGCTTATTATAATTTTATATAGTGATGATATGCCATATGTCTATTATCCGGGTCTCACATGCAGGGCACATGCAATTTACTAGTACTTGTAGTTTCAAATTTGACCTAATTTCGATAAATCGACATAAAGTCATTCTAATGGGTAGAGTTAGCTAGGAAGTTTGAAAACTCATAAAACATGGGAATTGTTGGTACAACATGTTGGTCAAATATATATGTATGTAAACTTGGCTTGTGGCATTGAGATCCAATATTCTTCGGACTTTTCTTTAGGAAAAAGAACAACCTCGCTCGTATTCTTCACTCGGAAAATGTAGAATTGAATGTTCTTTCTTAATAGTTGGAAACTCACACCGACGACACCGTTTACTACAAGAAGATGCACCAATGATCTACCTATGAAAAGACATTTAATTCAAGAGCAATCTCTGGTGTTTACTTGTAGCTAGCTCAAGTTTGACCTAATTTTGTTAAATTACCAATATGCAAAGTCTTAGCAAGAAGTTGAACCTATCGTCGAAACTCTCACTGGTTTCTAGTATATTAATTTTGAACCCTTGATGGGTACGTCTGATGGCATTGAATGTAGAATTGAATGTTCTTTCCTGATAGTTGGAAACTCACACTGACGACATTGTTTACTACAAGAAGGTGCATCGATCTACCTCCGAAAATACATTTAATTTAAGAGCAATCTATCGCGTTTACTTGTAGCTCAAGTTTGACCTAATTTCGTTAAATTGTCAAGATGAAAAATCTTAGCAAGAAGTTGACCCTATCGTCAAAACTCTCGGTGTTTTTTGATATATTAATTGTGACCCCTCGATGGGTACCTCCAAAAGATTTTTCGTAAAACTTTCAAAGCAACCTACAATTTACTTGTAGTTTCAAATTTGACCTAATTTTGATAAATCAACATGAAGTCATCCGGTCAAATGGGCAGAGTTAGCTAGGAAGCTTGAAAACTCATAAATAAAACATGGGAATCGTTGGTACAACATGTTGGTCCACTATATATGTCGGTAAACTTGGCTTCTTGCATTCTGATCCAATATTATTCTTCGGATATTTCTTTACAAAAAAGAACAATCTTGCTCGTCATCACTCGAAAACTAAGAATAATTGAATCTTCTTTCCTGATATAGTTCGAAAATCACACCATACCGATGGCACTGTTTACTACAAGAAAATGCACCCATCTACCTCTCTGAACAGTCATATATTTCAACAGCAATCTATCACGCTTACTTGTAGCTCAAGTTTGACCCAATTTCATTAAATAGTGTCATGCGATGCAAAATCTTAGCAAGAAGTCAAACCAGTTATCAAAACTCTCAGTTTTTTCTCATATATTGATTGTGACACCCCTCCCGATCGGTATGGTACCTCCAAAAGCTTTTTCGTAAAACTTTCAGAGCAACCTACAATTTAGTTATAGTTCAAGTTTGACCTAATGTAACACCCCAAATCTTTAATCAAGGTTATCAAGTTCCTAATCACCCAATTTAGTGTTACCAAAAACTTTTATTAAGAAGAAAGCATATGAAGGCATGTGTGTTTGCATTAGTGTAGAATTGAGTGTATATGCCATGCTTGATTGTTCTAAATGTTGTGAAATGGTTTAAAGGTGAATGTCACATCATCTAGACCATTTACAAATAAAATTCAAAGAGAAAGAAATCAAATAAGAATGAATAAAGCAAATGGTCATTTTGACCATTTTAAACCACTAGGCCACTTTAGGTGTTCCTAGGAGAAGATTTCTAATAGAAACATTTCTATATCTTTCCCCCCCTTGCTAGACCAAGTAAAGGTGTCTCAAGGCCCACTTTACAAACTTACAAAAACATCTAGCAAAGCCATTTAATGGACATTTGAAAATTGAATCAAGTGTATGTGCTAAGATCACACTTTTTAAAAAACACACCAAATGAATTCACCTTGACCTATACAAGCAAACCTAGTCTCTCAAGCTTAAGACAAGTTCACCCAAAAAGTTTAAATCAAAAATTCAAAAATAATTTTCATGCGGCCATTAACACAAACACTTGGCATTCACAGATTAATCTCTAGCCTAACTCCACTGTTTTGGAGCAGTAATCCACCACCTCTTTGTCACCTCTTCACTCCCTTGTCCCCCTGAGTGTCGAGCAGCAGCAGACAAGCCCCCCTTCGCCGTGGAGAACAGTGGATCGCGCCCATTTGTGGTCGTCGCCAGCTGACCACGGCCAGCTCACACCAGACAGCCCCGCGCCCATCCAGCATGTCCACTAGCCTCGCCGCACCCTACCGCCACTCCTTGTCTAGGCCACAGCCCCAGCCAAGTCGTGGACCACACTAGCACCACCGTGCACCGCCTCTCTGCACCATGTCCAGAGTGCGCCAGTGCGACCCATAGAAGCCGCACGCCGCCGCAAACACCACTGCCTCCGCTCAGAGCGCCAAACGCGCCAGACCAAACCAAGCCGCCCCATGCCGCGCCATTAAGTCCGTGAGAACCGCCAGGGAGCACCGTCCAACGCCCTCGCCCATGCCGTTAGCTGCTTGTAGCAACGCCACCGTCGAGCTCACCGCCGCACCGCTCGGTCCCCTCGCCGAGCTATAAAAGGAGGCCACCCTAGCCTCCATTCCTCACACCATTCAACTCCCCTCTCCTCATTGACCTTCCCCACTTCTCCCCGGAGCAAGGCGAGTACCACCACACCAGAATTGCACCGGAGTCCGCCGCTGCTGGAGGAGAAGGGCGCAGTCGATTCCGACCACCCCGAGCCCTGCCGTGACCGCGCCTAGTCTCGCCGTCGTCTACCAAGTCATTTGCCCCCATCGCCGAGCCTAGCTAGAGCCCAGGTGAGCCCCGCGAGACCCCCACTGCCGTGTTAGGTTTAGCTCCTCGCCGGAGCTGTTCGTCGTCGACGACGACCCTCACATGTCGATCTTGTTCTAATCGCACAGCCTAGAATCAAACATACCGCTTCGCGTTAGATGAGTCACTGACCAGTGGACCCCCTCTGTCAGCCGCACGCTGTGCTGCACTGTGCAGTTGGCCCGGCCCGTTTAGCTTTCCCACGCTGGCCCAAAAATTCAAATAAGTGATTTTCCAATTTAGTTGAAATCATATTCTGTCCACTTATTCAAAAATCAATTCAGAGAGTTTCACTTAACCAAATGACATGATTCAAATTTTGTTAGAAAGATAATTAAAATATCTATCCAAGCCTGTTGGATTTAAATCATTTGGAGTTAGAGATAATCTATAGTAAAAATGACAAGACAAAGACTTTTGCAAATTCAAACATTTTTCAAAAATCAACCATAATAGCTTTTGAGTTGATTCCAACTCTCAAAAATCACATTTGATAATATCTATCTGAATAAGTAAAAATATTTAGGTTTACATGCAGTGATGACGAGGTTTAATCTCGTCAATGCCCATTGTTATGGACTTGGGTTTTGGAGAAGATGGGGATGCTGGAGATTGTGGCACGGTTAACAGACAAGCAACCAGGGGACATGAGATTTACCCAGGTTCAGGCCCCCGGAGGGAAAACCCTACTCCTGCTTGTCTGCTCTTTGATTACGGCGGAACCGAAGGTTACAGGGTGCGCAGATTCGATCTGGCGTGGATGCGTGTGCGAAAGTATGAGTCTGGTTGATCTAGGACGTGCCCTCCTGACCTTTATATAGACTTAGGCAGGTCCCGGGCGTAGTCCTAGTCGGTTACAAGTTCTAGGGTTTTACCCCTTTGAATTTCCTATCTCCGCTAGTCTTGCTCTCCAAGGATCGAAGGCGTCATGGGCCTTGGCCACCCGAAAATCTTCATGGGCCAGCGTATGTCTACCGTGGGCCTTCCTTGGGCTGGACTAGGTATGCTGAAGTTACGTACCCATGGCTTGGGTTTGACCCGCTACCGCGTCGACTTCGCCATGACAACCAACAAAGTTAAGTTTGCCTCTACTCGGAGTTGATTCTTTTATTTTTAACTCGCACTCGAAACACTCGGGGGCTGCGCCCTCTTCAAGTAACCTAATGTGCCATTGGCTCCACGCACTCGAGCACCTCGAACGCGACAACCCGAGTAGCTGATTCTGCCTGATCGTCGAATCCTTGAACTCTGAGTGCCTCGGCAAGGTACTGAGACTAACGATAATCAGGCTAACGAAAAGGCCTAGCATACAGTGCAAAAGTGTCGACTCGATCGGCACCAGAATCTTACGGTACAAGCCGATAGGCAAATATTATTTACAAGATACAAGTACTTCACAATTCTTTATGTTTTCTGCAGCTTACAAGGACATCGACTGCGTCGAGCTATTCTATTAGGTCCTCCAACAGGAGTCGACAAAAGAGCTGGCTACGCCATACAATCAAGACCCGAGTCGAGTCCCTCCTTGGATGGTTGCATCGCTCGATGCTACGAAGACACGACATTGGTCGCTCACCCGACAGAAGCAACGGTGTTGACTTCATCCGCAACGTAGAGTCCTTCCGGCTAAACGCCGCACGACTCCGCCACATCGACTCCGACTGCATCATCGATTCTTGGATCCTTATGCATGAGACGCTGACTCGATGCACTTCCAGGTCAGTGATTTGTCCTCGCATGAGTCTCCACTCGAGTCTGCGACTCGACTAGACACTCGGGGCTACTCCTATCAGGAGCGCTGGTCGCGCACCCGATGTACTTCCGGGTCAGCGGTACGCCCGCGAGATTGTCCACTGCGTCTACAAGATACAAGACTCGAGTCTCTGCCCGAGTCTACGACTCCGCCAGACACTCGGAGGCTACTCCAAACTGGAGCGCTGGTTGCGCACACACAAGATCTTCGAGTCCTACGCCGAGTCTACGACTCCACTACGGACTCGGGGGCTACTCCCATAGGGAGGATTGATTCAAGCATCCGAAAAAAATAGTGTCCTATGGACCTGAAGCAAACAACGGCTGAATTAAAGTCTCTGCTCGAGTCTACGACTCAAACAGACACTCGGGGGCTACTCCCATAGGGAGCGCTGGTCGCGCACCCTATAGTCCATTGTGTTGACTACGTCCATGATGTCGATTCCTTTACAACAGCCGAACAAATTCAGCTGACCCGATGAACTTCCGGGTGAAGTGCTTCGCACTTGACACAACTTTCGACTCCGACATCCAAATACAAGGTTCAAGACAACTAAGTCTCCACCCGAATCTACGTTTCGGATGGACACTCGGGGGCTACTGACATGGATATGCCCTACGGGTACCCGATGTTAGCATACTTGGTCCAGCCCGACGGAAGGCCCACTCGACGACCTGCCAGGGTCCAGGACGCCCAAGATGTTTCGGCTGCACGAAGCACATATGGACACGGACTCCAAAGCGCACAAGACAAGGATACCTCAAGACTAGAGTTTGAATACAACTTGTAACCTACTCGTATTGGCACCCGAGACCTAGCCTCCCCATATATAAAGGCTAGGAGGGTCCAACGAGGAGGAGAGATGACGACTACACACACGACCCACAGACGCCATACCCCCGATAGACTAGACCACAACAGATCTACAGATCTAGCCACAAGAACTCTCGACTCATACTTTCGCACATGCATCCACGCTAGATCGAATCTGCGCACCCTGTAACTTTCGGTTCCGCCGTAATCAAAGAGCAGACAAGTAGGAGTAGGGTTTTCCCTCCGGGGGCCTGAACCTGGGTAAATCTCGTGTCCCCTGGTTGCTTGTCTATTAACCATGCCACGATCTCCAGCATCCCCATCTTCTCCAAAACCCAAGTCCATAACAATGGGCATTGACGAGATTAAACCTTGTCAATGGGCTTGAATCAAAGATCGCGTCGGGTCGACGCATCCGAAAGATGTAGTAGGTCACTGCAGCCGAAGGCCATAGTGGGTCACCAGAGCGGATGGAGCCCCCAAGTCGCTGGAGCCGAGGATCGTATCGGGTCGCTGCGGTCGAAGACCGCAACAGGTCACCGCATCCGAAGATTGTGGAAGGTCACCCGGCGGTGCTGGCGCAGCCCCTAGGCGTTTCCTCGTCGGTTTGGATGACTGCGGCGCACAGATAGCGCCTGCAGATTGGTTGGCTGCTGCCGCAGCTTTCGGATCCGGAACCGTAGGTCCCTTCATCCGAAGGTGGATCGCACAGATCGGAGTTGCAGCTGCTGCTGCTGTAGAACTCATCTGTTGATGGTGACGTGCGTAGCACGGGGTGTGGAGTCCACGAAGCGGGTCTGATTGACGGCACGGGCACCCGCTCAGGGAGGCGGAGGGTGCCAGTTTGTCCCACCTGGAAGCAGAAGCTCCCGAACAGAATTTCGAGTCCGTCGCCTACGGGCTCGAAATCCTTCATGGTGGCCGGCGAGTGGGCGGTGAAGTCGAAAGCGCCGAAGAGGAGGTGATTCTCCGTCGCCGTGGAGTTGTAGATCGATTGGGTCGGAACCGTCACGACCGCACAATCAGCAGCCCCAATTCCCACAGACGGCGCCAATTGACGAGGTTTAATCTCGTCAATGCCCATTGTTATGGACTTGGGTTTTGGAGAAGATGGGGATGCTGGAGATCGTGGCACGGTTAACAGACAAGCAACCAGGGGACACGAGATTTACCCAGGTTCAGGCCCTCGGAGGGAAAACCCTACTCCTGCTTGTCTGCTCTTTGATTACGGCAGAACCGAAGGTTACAGGGTGCACAGATTCGATCTGGCATGGATGCGTGTGCGAAAGTATGAGTCTGGTTGATCTAGGACGTGCCCTCCTGGCCTTTATATAGACTTAGGCAGGTCCCGGGCGTAGTCCTAGTCGGTTACAAGTTCTAGGGTTTTACCCCGTTGAATTTCCTATCTCCGCTAGTCTTGCTCTCCAAGGATCGAAGGCGTCATGGGCCTTGGCCACCCGAAAATCTTCATGGGCCAGCGTATGTCTGCCGTGGGCCTTCCTTGGGCTGGACTAGGTATGCTGAAGTTACGTACCCGTGGGGTATAACCATGTCAAGTGACATTGGACTAGTACCAAAAGAATGCTATTAGGGCATTTCTAGTCACTTTAAATCTATTAAACAATAATCTTAAACTTTATAAAATGTGATCAACCCTTTAAAACACATTCCCATGTATTAGAATATGTGGTGATGACATGTGTCAACATGATCCCATATTTTAATTGGAGAATACTAAATCTTAATTAATTTCAGTGAGTAGAAATTACTTTTCTCAAATAAACTAAATAAAACTAGTCATTATTGCATGTGATGATTGTGATGATGCTAGATCATCAAGTGTGAGCCTTAGTGTGCTAAATTGACTTAGTTAAGTATTGTTTGGTGATTGTGTACCCCGTATTCATTTATAGACGATAGTACCGACCAAGGATACGAGGAGGAGGAGTTCTACCCTGAAGAAGACGAAGAGACCTTCAATCACTGCACCAATCAAGGCAAGCTATTATTAGCAAGCTAGAACTAGGCAAGTTAACACTTGCCCCCTTTTTATAACTTAAGCAATTGCATTAGGCATGCTTGGTTATACCTTTTGAGTTATACCCATCCCAAGTTTTACTTGCAAGCTTTACTTTTTGCTTTACCAAAGTTCTTTACTTTTAGTTAATGCTTTGTGAGATTTTGGAAAGATAGTATAGATAGCATAAAGAGTATAAAACTAGGCCTATACAAGATGTCATTCTATGGCATGAGATTGAGATTAGCATCCCTCATTAGTGAACACTCTTAACTTAGTGGCTAGTGCTAAGCATAAATCTTGATCACTTTAGATGGGAATACTTGGTGAAAATGATTATGAAAACCTTGGAATGATGAGTCATTCTATTGAATTTTTTTACATGTGTTGATAAACACAAATGGAGTTGATGATGAAAATGTTGAGGCATGAGTCTTAGCCCTTTTTAAAAACGGATGGTTGGGTTCGGATGCGATACCATTCCAATTTTACCGTATAACCACAATACCTGAATTGGGTAAGGCTTAGCCAAAAGTTTATATGCATTAGTATGGGTTCCCTCGCGGAGGAGGTTTGAGCTGAGGCTACCTCTTGATGATGTCCACCTATGAAGTGCCCAGGATGGCAGATGGCCATGGCTGGGAGGCCAAGCTCATAGGGGAGGTGCCTATACTAGAGTGTGTAATTGAAAGGTTATGATTGCTTATCCGCATACTAAGTATGATGATTCAAGGTTATCCCTAATGGATGTATCGAATTTTGTGGTAAAAGTTTAACACCTCTGCAGAGTGTAAAACTATTCGAATAGCCGTGTCCGCGGTCATGGACAGTTGGAGTGGCCATACTGTTCCATTGTCAGATGTTTTCAAAATGACTTATGAAGTGATCTATGATTTTGACTTGACCACAACAGGGTATTGAATATGAAAACTAGGTTCCCAAATTAAAGTGATTTAGAACTTTTACTTAGTTTTCTTCTGAACTCAGCTTAGGTTAAATTTAGCTTTTGCAAATAAACTTAGAGCTTAGCATTCCTACTAGAACTACCTTACTTGTTAGTGATAGTTTGCGAGTACTTAAAGAGTACTCATGGCTTTCTCCCTGGCTATTCCCATGGCCAGACTATGAGGAGGACTATCAGGAAGATGGACAGCAGGACGGCTATGACAACTAGGATCAACTCCCATCGTCAGCATTGCTTGTGACACAGAAGATGGAGCCCACTGCTACGCTTATCATTCCGCTGCTTGTTTGTACTAAGACTTGATCATGCGATCCTTTATTTGTGTAAAACCTTATTATGGTTTGTAATGGATGATGTACTGCGATATCCAATCTGTTATGTCTCGCAAAAATGGTAATCATGGGATTGCAATGTATGGTATAATAGGCATCTGGGATTAAAAATCCGGGTGTTGACAAGTTGGTATCAGAGCCATCCTAACCATAGGAGACCCTAGTTAGAATGGACACCCGAACAAAAACTTAGTTTCAAAACCAAAGAAGTAAGTATTTATAAAAACATATTCCCACTCTTATCCTTGATTCTTTCAAAAAAAATCGTGTTCCTCAAAAATTCTTACATTACTACATAAAATTTGACACTCTTGATCACCTCACTAACTTACTCATCCTAAATTATTATAGATGGAAGTTCAGTATTGCATGTTCTATCAGTTGGACAACGAAGACTAGCTGATCTTTGAGAGGGATCTTGATGCACTGTCAGAGTATCTTGAGCGCCCGCATCCGAAATTCTTCGGAGCTCAACTCAAGGATTTTCCAGGAGGAGATCTACAATGGCTGATAGTTGCAGAACTTCGAGGCAAGATGGAAGCACCCCTTTTTGAGAAGATACAATTCACCATGAGAGAGAACAATTGGCTAGATGGATTAGCTAGGGCTATGCACGAAGCTTTTGCCCGTCTGTGTGGGAAAAACATCAACTTGATCTAGGGAACTCGCTTTGCTCATTACGCAAGGCGTGATTCTATGGGAATGCCATTGGAGATGCCAAATCACCCAGAGATGAAGCGCCAAGTGGAGAATCTTGACTTCCTACTATATGATAGACAGAAGTAATTGGACAATGCTCGAGCCTACGCCAACCACAACCTTGCTGTTGCCGCCAAGAAGGACCAGACTTTCGCCATGCTCGTCAAGGATCACCAATCATTTCGTCGGCAACGCGAGAAGAATGATTGCACCATCGCTCGTCTTTGCAATAAGGTGGCCAACCTCGATAAGACCATCCAAGAACAAGAAGCTCAGCTTGCAGCAAAAGAAGAAGAGGAAGAAGGTGAAGACATCCAGGGAGATATTCACTCATACCTCAATGATGGCAATGACTACCTGGAGGATGATGCCATGGATTTCTACACCGATGATGATGACTCCGACTTCATTGATGATGAGTAGATGCACTTGATCACTACCGTAGGAAGGAGTTGTATCAGTCCCATTGTATCTTAGCTTCACCGAATGGTTCTTAAAACCATCTGTTTGCCTTTTGTGTTGTGGTGTGTGTTTGTAATGTGTGCATGAATGAATGAATGATAAGAAGTTAGTTGCAAAACCTGAGTTCAAACTCAAAGTCTAAAGCTTTTGAAAACAAAACCATGAACCTTAGAACTTTCCCTCTTACCCCTTTATCTATCTCAATCTTCAGATGACTCGTGGGAACCCCGGAGGAAGCAGCTCATCGCAAGACCCAATGTTGCAGATTCTGCAAATGCTAGTTTCCGATCGTGAAGCTAGTAGAGCCGAGCGCCAAGCCAACCTAGCCACCCTGCAACAGATAGCTCAGATGGCCCACAATAATCAAGGCCATGGAAATCGACATCATCATGGATCCAAGCTTAAGAACTTTCAGAGTACCAATCCCCCTATCTTCAATAAATCTGAGGATCCCTTAGATGCCGATGATTGGTTGCAAACCATGGAGAATAATCTGGAAATCGCAGGAGTTGACGCCAACGAGAAGGTATTGTTTGCCACCCACTCTCTGGCAGGAGATGCAAGAGCCTGGGGGAATAGCACCCGTACCATGAACCATGGTCAGATCATGACTTGGCAAGCTTTCAAGATCAAGTTCAGTCGCACCCACGTGCCCCAAGGTTTAGTCACCCGGATGAGAGATGAGTTCAGAGAACTGAAGCAAGGAAGGATGACGGTCGTTGAATACCGTGACAAATTTATGTCCCTCGCTAGGTATGCCCCTGATGAGATCAACACTGAAGCCAAGAAGAAAGAAAGATTCCTGGATGGATTGCATGATGAGATGCAGACGGTGTTAGTCAACATCCGTTTTGAAGATCTAGAAGAGTTAGTCGACTCTGCCATCCAGATGGAAGGGAAGATCAACCAAGCCAATGACAACCGCAAGCGTAGAATGATGCACCAGATTGGGTCCCACAATACCCAGAAGTATCGCCCCAACCCATCTGCAGGATATGCCCCAAGAAACAACTGACCCCCGATGTCTCGTCCAAGCTACCCCAATCATAGCGGAGGAAACTTGAAGTCCGGAGGAAACCACAACAACAACCCCGGCAACTCCAACAACTTCAACCATGCACAGCCCAAGTCCAACAACAACAACAACAACAAGAATGCCCCAAGGACTGGAAGCAATGCCGTGCCTGTTGCAGCCAAAGACAAGTCCCAGATTACTTGCTTTGAATGTGGAGTCAAGGGTCACTACTCCAACAAGTGTCCTAAGAAGCTTGCAGCCACCACCAATGTGAATGCCCCAGCTCAGCAGCAGCGCCATGTTCAGCCTGGAAGAAGATTTGCCCCAGGGAACTCTCTCAACCGCAACGGTCGTCTGTTCCACATGAGTGATGAAGAAGCCTAGGAAGCGCCATATGTCGTGCTGGGTATGTTTTCTGTTAACTCACTACTTGCAAGAGTGTTGTTTGATTCTGGAGCATTGCACTTGTTTGTTACAGAAGAATTTGCATGCACTAGTAAGATTCAACCAACAAAATTGAAGCATGTTATGATAGTTCAAATACCTGGTTCAACCACCAAAGCTAGAAAAATTTGCAAGGCTGTACCTATCAGAATCCATGGGATAGATTTTTATGCCAATCTAATAGTACTTGGAACCAAAGGTTTGGAAGTAGTACTAGGAATGGATTGGATGTCGAAACATAAAGGATTGATCGTCTGTGCCAAGAAAGCCATAACCATGACTAGTAGCTCTGGAGTATCAGTAGAGCATGTATCTGAAACCTTGCCCCGTCAATTCAAATACAACAAGAGTCTAGCCCAACCAACCCTAGACCAAGTCAGAGTAGTCTGTGAATACCCCGACATATTCCCAGATGAATTGCCCGATATGCCCCCAGATCGGGATATCGAGTTTATTATTGAACTAATTCCTGGAGCTAGACCCATAGCTCAGAGACCTTATAGCATGAACCCATCAGAGTTAGTGGAGCTGAATAAGCAACTTGATGCTATGCTAGAGAAAGGTCTGATTCAACCAAGCGCATCTCCATGGAGATCACCTGTTCTGTTTGTGGACAAGAAAGATGGAGGTAACCGTTTGTGTACAGATTACCAGAACCTGAATGATGTCACCATCAAGAACAAGTACCCACTGCCAAAGATTGAGGATCTGTTTGATCAGTTGACTGGCGCCAGAGTGTTTTCTAAGATTGATCTTAGAACTGGTTATCACCAACTCAAGATTTGTGCAACGGATATTCCAAAGACCGCCTTCACCACCAGATATGGGTTGTATGAGTATACAGTCATGTCTTTTGGATTAACCAATGCCCCCGCTTATTTCATGGATCTCATGAATAAGATTTTTATGAACTTTCTAGATAAGTTTGTCATTGTGTTTATCGACGATATTCTAATATATTCCAAGTCAGAAGAAGACCATGAGCAACACCTGAGAAGCATCCTTAAAACCCTTAGAGAGCATCAGTTGTATTCCAAGTTCAGCAAATGTGAGTTCTGGTTGAAGGAGGTAGGATTCCTCAGACATATTGTGTCGGCAGGAGGAGTCGCTGTTGATCCCGCCAAGATAAAAGATGTTGAAGAATGGGAATCCCCAACCACTCAAACCCAAGTCCGTGCATTTCTCGGATTAGCAGGATATTACTGCAAGTTCGTAGAAGGATTTTCGAGCATCGCAAGACCGATGACCCAATTGTTGAAGAAAGACAAGAAGTTTGAATGGACCGACAAATGTGAAGCAAGATTTCAAGAGCTCAAGAAGATATTGATTTCGGCCCCAATATTGATCATGCCAGATATCAAGAAGCCTTTTGATGTGTATTGTGATGCATCCAAGATTGGTCTTGGATGTGTGTTGATGCAAGAAGGCAAAGTCATCGCATATCTGTCTCGACAACTGAAGCAGCATGAGCAAAACTACCCTACCCATGATCTTGAATTAGCACTTGTAGTTTTAGCTTTGAAGACATGGCGTCATTACCTTATGGGTAACCGCTGTGAGATTTATTCAGATCACAAGAGCCTGAAGTATATTTTCACCCAGAAGGAGCTGAATATGAGGCAAAGGAGATGGATAGAGTTAATCAAGGATTATGACCTTGACATTCACTATCACCCTGCAAAGCCAATGTGGTAGTGGATGCTCTTAGCAGATTGCCGTGTAGGTTAAACACCATGATCAAAGAGGCCCAACCAAGTTTGCATGAGGAGTTGGAGTAGTTTAGAACGGAGCTAGTTAGCAAAGGATTTTTATCAAGCATTGAACTTCAACCCATGTTGATCAGTCAGATCAAGGAAGCCCAGAAGGGAAATGCAAGTATCGACGGAATCAAACGTCGTATTAGTACAGGAAAGGTACCTGGATTTACCGAAGATGAAGAAGGAGTTTTGTGGTACAAAGGACGTATCTGTGTGCCAGCAGATTTGGAGCTGACACAAGTTATCATGCAAGAAGCTCATGATACTCCTTATTCTATCCACCCCAGAGGAACGAAGATGTATCAGAATTTGAAGGAGCAATTTTGGTGGCACAAGATGAAGAGAGAAATCGGAAGCTACATAGCCAAGTGTGATATCTGTCAAAGAGTCAAAGCAGAACATCAGATACCCGTAGGACTGTTGCAACCATTGTAGATTCAGAAATGGAAATGGGATTCCGTCAGAATGGACTTTATCACCGGTTTGCCTACTTGTAGTAGGGGAAATGACTCAATCTGGGTCATAGTTGATAGACTGTCTAAAGTAGCCCATTTTATACCTGTCAAGACAACCTACCAGAGTTTGAAGCTAGCTGAGTTGTACATTGCTAGAATTGTAAGTTTGCATGGAACCCCCAAGACCATAGTGTCAGATCGAGGAACCCAATTTACCTTGAGATTTTGGCAGAAAGTCCAAGAAGGATTAGGAACCAAGTTAAATTTCAGCACAACTTATCACCCCTAGACCGATGGATAGACTGAAAGAGTCAACCAGATCTTAGAAGATATGTTGAGAGCTTGTGTGTTAGAGTATGGATCAAAATGGGAAGATTGTCTGCCTTTCGCAGAATTCTCATACAACAACAGTTATCAAGCCAGTTTGCAAATGGCCCCATTTGAGTTCTTATATGGAAGAAAGTGCCGTACCCCTTTAAATTGGTCGCAAGTAGGAGAGAGTCAGATCTTTGGACCCGACATCCTACGAGAAGCTGAAGAAAAGGTTCACAGAGTCCGGGAGCACCTCAAGACCGCCCAATCCCGATAGAAGAGACGTAGAGACTTGAATTTCAACATCGGAGATTTTGTATATCTCAAAGTTTCACCGTTGAAAGGAATGCAGCGTTTTCAGCTGAAAGGAAAGTTAGCCCCCAGATATATTGGACCCTTCAAGATTCTGAATCGTCGAGGAGAAGTATCTTATCAACTGGAACTGCTAGAGGAGATGTTAGCCATCCATAATGTGTTCCATATCTCATTACTTCGCAAATGCCTAGAAGTGCCGGAGAAGACCAAAGTTTTCAAGAACATCGATCACTGAGCCATTGATATCAACAAGGATCAGACATATCGCGAAGTGCCCATCCATATCTTGGAAGAAGCCTTCAGAACCACCAGGACCCGGAGTATCAAATTTCTCAAGATCCAATGGAGCAACCATACCGAGGAAGAATCTACCTAGGAGCGAGAAGATTACATTAGGACTGAGTTTCCAGATCTCTTTAGTTCCTAGTTTTTCTTAAATCTCGGGATGAGATTTTGTTTAAGGAGGGAAGGTTTGTAACACCCCAAATCTTTAATCAAGGTTATCAAGTTCCTAATTAACCAATTTAGGCTTAACAAAAACTTTTATTAAGAAGAAAGCATATGGAGGCATGTGTGTTTGCATTAGTGTAGAATTGAGTGTATATGCCATGCTTGATTGTTCTAAATGTTGTGAAATGGTTTAAAGGTGAATGCCACATCATCTAGACCATTTACAAATAAAATTCAAAGAGAAAGAAATAAAATAAGAATGAATAAAGCAAATGGTCATTTTGACCATTTTAAACCACTAGGCCACTTTAGGTGTTCCTAGGAGAAGATTTCTAACAAAAACATTTCTATCTCTTTCCCCCTTGCTAGAACAAGTAAAGATGTCTAAAGGCCCACTTTACAAACTTACAAAGACATCTAGCAAAGACATTTAATGGACATTTGAAAATTGAATCAAGTGTATGTGTTAAGATCACACTTTTTCAAAAACACACCAAATGAATTCACCTTGACCTATCCAAGCAAACCTAGTCTCTCAAGCTTAAGACAAGTTCACCCAAAAAGTTTGAATCAAAAATTCAAAAATAATTTTCATGCGGCCATTAACACAAACACTTAGCATGCACAGATTAATCTCTAGCCTAACTCCACTGTTTTGGAGCAGTAATCCACCACCCCTCTGTCACCTCTTCACTCCCTTGTCCCCCTGAGTGTCTAGCAGTAGCAGACAAGCCCCCACTTTGCCCTAGAGAACAGTGGAGCGCCGCCCATTTGTGGTCGTCGCCGGCCGACCACGGCCAGCTCGCGCCAGACAGCCCCACGCCCATCCAGCATGTCCACTAGCCACACTGCACCCTACCGCCAATCCCTGTCCAGGCCACAGCCCCAGCCACGTCGTGGACCACACTAGCACCACCGCGCACCGCCTCTCTGCACCGTGTCCAGAGCACGCCAGTGCACCGTGCCCGACCAGCCCCGCCAGATCGCGCCTTGCCCTCACCACGCATGCGCAGCCTCGCCATGATCACCCCACCCCGACAGACACTCCCGTTCGCCGCTGCGCGACCCGTAACAGCCGCATGCTGCCGCAAACACCACTGCCTCCGCTCAGAGTGCCGCGCGCGCCAGACCAAACCAAGCTGCCCCACGCTGCGCCATTAAGTCTATGAGAACCGTCAGGGAGCACCGCACCGTCCTACGCCCTAGCCCATGCCGTTAGCTGCCTGTAGCGACACCACCGTCGAGCTCACCGCCGCACCGCTCGGTCCCCTCACCGAGCTATAAAAGGAGGCCACTGCAGCCTCCATTCCTCACTCCATTCGACTCCCCTCTCCTCACTGACCTTCCCCACTTCTCCTCGGAGCAAGGCGAGCACCACCGCACCGGAATTGCATCGGAGTCCATCGCTGCTGGAGGAGAAGGCGCCGTCGATTCTGACCACCGCGAGCCCTGCCGTGACCGCGCCTCGCCTCGCCGTCATCTACCAAGTCATTTTCCCCCGTCGCCAAGCCTAGCTAGAGCCCAGGTGAGCCCCGCGAGACCCCCACTGCCGCGATAGGTTTAGCTCATCGCTGGAGCTGTTCGTCGTCGACGATGACCCTCGGCCGTCGATCTTATTTCAAATCGCACGGCCTAGAATCAAAGATACCGCTTCGCGTTAGATGAGTCACTGACCAGTGGACCCCCTCTGTCAGCCGCGTGCTGTGCAGTTGGGCTGGCCCGTTTAGCTTTCCCGCGCTGGCCCAAAAATTTAAGTAAGTGATTTTCCAATTTAGTTGAAATCATATTCTGTCCACTTATTCAAAAATCAATTCAGAGAGTTTCACTTAACCAAATGGCATGATTCAAATTTTGTTAGAAATATAATTAAAATATATATCCAAGCTCGTTGGATTTAAATCATTTGGAGTTAGAGAAAATCTATAGTAAAAATGACAAGACAAAGACTTTTGCAACTTCAAACATTTTTCAAAAATCAACCATAATAGCTTTTGAGTTGATTCCAACTGTCAAAAATCACATTTGATAATATCTATCTGAATATGTAAAAATATTTAGGTTTACATGCAGTGACATTGGACTAGTACCAAAAGAATGCTATTAGGGCATTTCTAGTCACTTTAAATCTATTAAATAATAATCTTAAACTTTATAAAATGTGACCAACCCTTTAAAACACGTACCCATGTATTAGAATATGTGGTGATGACATGTGTCAACATGATCCCATATATTAATTGGAGAATATTAAATCTTAATTAATTTCAATGAGTAGAAATTAATTTTCTCAAATAAACTAAATAAAACTAGTCATTATTGCATGTGATGATGCTAGATCATCAAGTGTGAGCCTTAGTGTGCTAAATAGACTTAGTTAAGTATTGTTTAGTGATTGTGTGCCCCGTATTCATTTATAGACGATAGTACCGACCAAGGATACGAGGATGAGTTCTACCCTGAAGAAGACGAAGAGAACTTCAATCATTGCACCAATCAAGGCAAGCTATTATTAGCAAGCTAGAACTAGGCAAGTTAACACTTGCCCCCTTTTTATAACTTAAGAAATTGCATTAGGCATGCTTGGTTATACCTTTTGAGTTATACCATCCCAAGTTTTACTTACAAGCTTTACTTTTTGCTTTACCAAAGTTCTTTACTTTTAGTTAATGCTTTGTGAGATTTTGGAAAGATAGTATAGATAGCATAAAGAGTATAAAACTAGGCCTATACTAGATGTCATTCTATGGCATGAGATTGAGATTAGCATCCCTCATTAGTGAACACTCTTAACTTAGTGGCTAGTGCTAAGCATAAATCTTGATCACTTTAGATGGGAATACTTGGTGAAAATGATTATGAAAACCTTGGAATGATGAGTCATTCTATTGAAATGTTTTGACATGTGTTGAGAAACACAAATGGAGTTGATGATGAAAATGTTGAGGCATGAGCCTTAGCCCTTTTTAAAAACTGATGGTTGGGTTCGGATGCGATACCATTCCAA
Source organism: Avena sativa (assembly GCA_916181665.1). NCBI lineage: Eukaryota > Viridiplantae > Streptophyta > Magnoliopsida > Poales > Poaceae > Avena > Avena sativa. Next base: position 430,145,538 of record OV702290.1, read on the forward strand.
TTTTACCGTACAACCACAATACCTGAATTGGGTAAGGCTTAGCCAGAAGTTTATATGCATTAGTATGGGTTCCCTCATGGAGGAGGTTTGAGTTGAGGCTACCTCTTGATGATGTCCACATATGAAGTGCCCAGGATGGCAGATGGCCATGGTTGGGAGGCCAAGCTCATAGGGGAGGTGCCTATACTAGAGTGTAATTGAAAGGTTATGATTGATTATCCGCATACCAAGTATGATGATTCAGGGTTATCCTTGACGGATGTATCGAATTTTGTGGTGAAAGTGTACCACCTCTGCAGAGTGTAAAACTATTCGAATAGCCACGTCCGTGGTCATGGATAGTTGGAGTGGCCATACTGTTCCGTCGTCAGATGTTTTCAAAATGACTTGTGAAGTGATCTATGATTTTGACTTGAGCACAACAGGGTTGTGAATATGAAAACTAGGTTCCCAACTTAAAGTGATTTAGAACTTTTACTTAGTTTTCTTTACTTCTGAACTCAGCTTAGGTTAAATTTAGCTTTTGCAAATAAACTTAGAGCTTAGCATTCCTACTAGAACTACCTTACTTGTTAGTGATAGTTTGCGAGTACTTAAAGAGTACTCATGGCTTTGCCCCTGGCTATTCCCGTTGCCAGACTATGAGGAGGACTATCAGGAAGATGGACAGCAGGACGGCTACGACAACTAGGATCATCTCCCATCGTCAGCATTGCCTGTGACACTGAAGATGGAGCCCACTACTATGCTTATCATTCCGCTGCTTGTTTGTATTAAGACTGGATCATGAGATCCTTTATTTGTGTAAAACCTTATTATGGTTTGTAATGGATGATGTACTGTGATATCCAATCTGTTATGTCTCGCAAAAATGGTAATCCTGGGATTGCGATGTTTGGCATAATAGGCATCTGGGATTAAAAATCTGGTTGTTGACAACTAATTTCGATAAATCGACATGTAGTCATTTAAGTGGGCAGAGTTAATTAGCTAGGGAGTTTGAAAACTCAAAAAACATATGGGAATCATAAGTAAAACACGTTGGTCCACTCAATATGTCTAGAATCTTGGCTTATGGCATTGAGATCCATATTCTGCTTCGAGCTTTCTTTACGGAAAAGAACCATCTCGTCATCACTCGGAAAACTGAGAATTTTATTTCCTGATAGTTGGAAACTCACACTGAAGACATTGTTTACTACAAGAAGATGCACCCATCTACCTCCGGAAATAAATTTAATTCAAGAGCAATCTATCGCTCTTACTTTTAGCTCAAGTTTGACCTAATTTCATTAATCGACAAGAAGTCACTGAAGTGTGCGTAGTTATCTAAGAAGCTTGAAAAATCCTAGTACTAGAAACTTGGGTCTTACGTATAAGAAACGGTGGTCCAGTTTGTTTGATAATTGGGGCGGTTGCATTTCCTTTTAACCATGGTAGGTCTCGTAGGAGCGAGGTGCTTGAGAGTTAACACGGTCGATGGAAGTACAAGTTACATCAAGGTCCTCATAAAAATGAAAATTGCACCCAAGTCCATGCATTTAGCACAAGGACCCTGAAACTAAGCAATGGAGTGTGTGTTTTGAGGTTTGCGCATACTAGCGTTCATCGTGCTAAAGACTATCAGTAGAATCTTTGTAGATGCTAAGAATGGAAAAGAAGATCCAACGATTAGCAATGTTTGGATTTGCCGGTCTTGATCAAACGGTCAGTGTTCGAAGTTATCCATACACTATAAAGTGGTATGGTATGGTCTTGTAAGAGATAAGACAAGATAAAGATAAGATAAGAAGTACTGTGAATGGCCGATCTTTTGGATAACCTTCCCTCCCGATGTTGCGGAAGGAAGTGAAAAATTTGAAAACCGGAAAAGTTTGAATTTTTTTTCCACCAAGGACCAAAGTGGTTTCCTTCCTATGTACTCCTCGTCCCAACTCCACACCAACGCGCGGCTGCCGAGCACGCCAGAGACACAGAGCCGCTGTACCAACGCACACGTGCGTAGCGCCACGCTGTGGACGAGGGGAGAGAGATCAACCAGATCGGTGCGTGAGGGGAAAGGGGAGGAGAGATGGAGCATAGGGAAGGAGAGAGAAAACACACGATTTGTTTTGTGTGCATAGGTCCTTGTCGTGGTGGTGGCATGACAGATGCCATGGATAGGCTAAAGATGGGGCCAATGAGTGCTAGGGGAATCCAGGGAGGGAGAACATGGTGATTCCATGCACATATGTTCTTGTATTCTCTCTATCAATGGTGTTTACAAGTCCTTTTAAAGCTCTTGGTAAGAAGGAGACTATGTCTCTTACTCCCTACAAACTAGCTCTAGAGTTGTACCTTAGATAGAGAAAATGATCGATCCCCCTCTATGGAGGCCCCGATGCTCCTTATATAGGGGAGCCCGGGTTACAATATTAGGGCACACACGCTAGCATATCCAGAGAATATGCTCCTCGCCTAAAGCTAGATGCTTCTTTATTCTCTTTAACGACTTGTCTGGGCTTTGGACGTAACCCATAGTGTAATCTTTGTCTTTAAGCGTCATCAGACACGGGCTACGTCATCCGACATTGCCCGCGTCACCTTGGTCGCCCCTGACCCGCTGGTCCTCTTCTTTGCTTTGCTTCGCTCACGCTACAGCTAATAAAGCCACCTTTTGACCATGGGAGATTCCTTCCTTCTCTTGGAATCCATGGGATAGTCCGGCTAGCATGTGGCTAATCCGGCTACCAAGATACCTGCAAAACAAATAAAAAAACATGGCCGGCACATATTTTATGCCGTCCGGACTACAGTTAAGGAGATGCTCCATGGGCCGGGTCACTCCGTGGTTCGGCCTGCCTTGAGGTGACCCGGTTAGCACTTGCTTTAACCGTGCCATACCCCGGCTAACTCGGCCTTTATACCCCAGCGTCACCCTACCCGGGGGTATCCCCCAACATTAGTCCCGAAGCTGGTGCGGTCTTAGCAACTTTTAGTTGTTAAGGCCACATCAGGTTCCCATATCCGGATCTTTGCCTCTTCGGCCGAGTTTATCTAGTAACCCGAGCTTCTCTTGTGGGGATCCCTTGGCTCATTCCGAGTTATTCCTTGCTAGCCTGGTTTTTGCCTGTTTATCCGGGTCACCGTTCTTTCTCTTGTACGCTTCCCCACATCCTACATGGAGGGTAATCATCATTTTGCCTCATTTTAAGGGCTATGTGCATTTAATGCGCCAGTTAGTGTCGCAATGTCAGGAATAACTGTTGCGCACGTCTATTCACTACAGCGCCTCGTTAACTGTAACATTACATCGCGTCATGGGATCCTTTGCCCCTGTGGTCCTTGTTGTGTTCATGCTCTGATTGGCTGACTCGGCCGCGTACATGCCCATTGCGTGCGGCGTGGCAACCGTAAGGGATCCCACTACACGCCCATTGCGCGGTTAAGTAGCGGGCCTGGGGCAATCTCTGGGGAAGTTCCCCATTCTCTCTGCGCTTACCAGCCTCCTTTCTCTCTCACTGTGACCTTGCCGCCACCGCTAGTTTCTCGTTCCACAAGCGCCGTCGCGACCGCGCACAGGCAGCACCTTGCATCTGCACCGCCGTTCCCACTCAAGAACTTCATCATGGGGCCTTGCGCTTCCCGTTTCCCCTCCACTGGTTACTCCTATTCCGATTTCCTTCTCGAAGACCTTGAGTCCACCATGACCGAGGAGGAAGCAGCCGTGGTGGCGCAACAGGAGGAAGAAGCAGAAGGCCACGAGCGCGGCTGCTGGGATGGCGCGTTCGTTTGCAAGGACGACTTGGACTAGCTCTGTGTCTTGCGCTGCATCCCCGCCAGCATCGCCTGTCACCTCGCCACCGACAAGATCTTCCCCTCTCCCAATCCAAGTGAGTATGTTGTTTTCCGATCTCATTTCTAGCATGGCTTTGGCCTTCCTACCTAAGATTTATTTTTATATTTCATTTCTACGAATAAACTGCAACCGCATCATCTCCCTGCCAATGCTATCACTTCTTTGTCCTCCTTTGCCTCTGGCATTGAGGGATACATCGACCTCTGGCCAACTAAGGAACTTTGGATCAAATTCTTCAGTCTCCGGAGGAATGTGGTTCCGGATCCGGAGCTTTCTCTGGAGGATAAGCACCTGACCCAATGCGGCGCTACCTCCATATGTTCCCACAAGAACTCCGCATTTCCCCGGGTCACCGGGCTTGAGTCCTGCAAAGTCTCGGCCCGGACTTTTTTCTATGTCCAGAACACCACCGAGGAGGACTTGATCTGGCTCCTCCCCTTCAAGCTTGGCCCTCCAGATACCTCACTTTGGGAGAGAATTCCCAAGCGACCCACCGCACTGGGGAATCAGGTGGAGCGCTGGATCAAGGAGAAGCTTCGGGGGGGGGGGGGACTTTTATCAGTAGCCGGGTCTCCCCCCTTCAGAAGCGTGCCCACAAGATTTGTTACTTGAGCGCCCCCCTCGACCCCCACTGGACTTCATCTTTTGAGCTCGATAACTCGACGGTTTACCGCTGGGTTAAGGCCATTTTCAATGTGGAGACGGAATTCTCCGAAGATTGGGAATGGGGACTCGATCCCTTCACCCGGGAAAACCCTCCTCCAAAGGTAAACTTCTTACTATTTTCCGGATCTTCTCTGTATGTTGGCTTGCTTTCGTAACTTGCAATTGTTGTCTTGTTCTCAGCGATTCCTCTAGCAGCCACTAGAGGATGGCGAGGTGCTGGCGAGCAAGTGGGTGACGGACCGCAACGAGGAGGACGAGGAGGATCCTAATCTGGAGACCTTTCTGCCTACTCCGGACATCGTCAAACACAGCGCTAGTAAGGCCTCTCTCTAAGGGATTGGCTAGATGACGATGACTCGGACGTTGAGGTCCTGGAGGTACTTGATCCGGTTCTCATTTCTTACGCGCATCTGGTTATGTCTGAATCTTCAGCTAACCCGTCCGGTCAGGTCCACGAGGTTCCTCCCCTCGCCACTAGTGGTCCGGTCCCTACTTCTTCCTAGAAATGCATGGCTACCTCGGCCGCAACTTCGGAGGTGCCGTCGCCCAAGAAGAGGCAGAAGAAGTCCGGGGTGAAAACCTCAACTAAGCCGGCTGCCAAGAGCACGGTCCGGAAGATGCCCAAACCTCGGGCTCCCCCAACCTCCGACGAGTAAGTCTTTTGCATTTGCCCTTCAAGTTTTTCCCTTTGTGTTTGCTCTTGTCTCTTATTGGTTCTTTTTCTCTTTTTGACTTGATTCTTTTCTACTTCTTAGAGCTCCTAGGGTCATTCCCCAGAGTGGCTCCGGCATAGCATCTCCAATCCGGAGCAGCCATTCTCCACCCCCCCGTGATGATGATACTCGCTCACTCAGCCCTATCCAAGAGGGCTCCGTGGTTGCGCCTGGCCAGAGACCACCTCGTCATGAGGAGGGCAATGTCGGTGCGAGGGGTAGCGGGGCAGCTTTGGATACGGCCATGCCGGATCTCCCCAGCTCCTCTTCGGCCCCAGCGCCAAGTGTTAAGGCGCCAGCTCCATCGATGCTGCCCCAATCAAGTTTCTCTCCTGTTCTAGTTTCCTCCGAACTAGCAGTACTAGCAGCAACAACACCAACAGCAGCAACGCCAGCACCATCAGCAGCACTAGCACCAGCAGCAACGCCAGCACCAGTAGCACCACCAACACTAGCAGCAGCAAGAACACCAACAGCAGCAGCAGCACCAGCAGGTTCCACCAAGCCTCCCAAGAGGAAGGCCACGTCAGCTCCCTCCGGATCAAATCCCTCAGTCACGGATATCTTCCAGCTAGCTCCCTAGGCTTCATCTGGCAAGCTCAAGAAAGCTGTCGGATTTGCTAAAGGGATCTCCTTTGGGTCATATGCTGCCAGATCAGAGGGTAGCAGGCAGCTGGTTCTGCATACTAGCCCTGCTGCAGCTCAATCCGCCAGGCGAGAGGCCCATGTCAAAGGCCTTGTGGCGAACTACTCTCCTAGCGGAAAAAGTTACAGTCCACTGCTTCTGGAGTACGTGAAGAACTGGAACAATGCTGAATTCATCGACCCACAAGATGATCTGCCGGAGAAGTTCGGCCCAGCCGAGTTCAGCACCCAGATGATCTGCCGGAGAAGTTCGGCCCAGCCGAGTTCAGCGCCCATATGAACTCCGCTACCAAGGCCATCTCTTTGGCTGGCTAGATGATGGAGGTAATTCTTTTCCTCTGTTGTTGGTACTTTGTATAGCTGAGCATTTGTAGATATATCCCCTAGTCCCCGAGCCTTCGAGGGAGTAAGTTGTTACTCGGTCGGATGCTCCTTAGAGAATTTGGTTTCTATTCGTAGGAACTTCAAAATTTAACAAAGTTAGAGCCGGGTTAAGTTCCCTTGGCCCGGATCTTGTAGACTTTGAATATCCACACACCTAGAACCGGGTTAAGTTCCACTTGGCCCAGATCTTGTAGACTTTGAATATCCACACACCTAGAGCCGGGTTAAGTTCCACTTGGCCCAGATCTTGTAGACTTCGAATATCCACACACCTAGAGGCGGGTTAAGTTCCACTTGGCTAGGGTCTTGTAGACTTCGAATATCCACACACCTAGAGCTGGGTTAAGTTCCACTTGGCCCGGATCTTGTAGACTTCGAATATCCACACACCTAGAGCCGGGTTAAGTTCCGCTTGGCCTGGATCTTGTAGACTTGGAATATCCACACACCTAGAGCCGGGTTAAGTTCCACTTGGCCCAAATCTTGTAGACTTCGAATTATTTTTTACTTTGCCTTTTGAACTTGACATTGCCTTGCTTATTTCAGATTACCACTAACCGCTGATCTGCTGAGTTCCAGCGCCTGCTGGACTCCTATAAAGACATGCGCGCGTGTTATCGCAAACTCCTGGAGGAGCACCAGAAGAAGGGTAATATTCCGTACTTAGACTTTACCTCTTCCATTTTCGTCCATTCGAGTTATCTGTGATCCATATTAATTTGTTATCTGAACCATGCAGCCAAGGTTGAAGCTGAGAATATTATCCTGCGGAAGAACCTTGCTGAGATCCAAGGTATCCTATCTCGTTCACTCCATTATTGTGCGCTATTTTCTTCATCCGTTGTATATTTATACTCCGGCCCTACCGGATTAACCCACTGTTGCAGTTTCTCTTGAAGATAGTGTGCCCATGCTTGGGGACCCATTTCCTCGAACAAACAGGGAAGCATCAGGCTAAACTAAAAAAGAAGGATGATGATATAGCTCGGTTGCGGCTTCATGACTCAGAAATTACTCGGCTGAATGCCGAAATCCAGAGGCTTCAAGACCTCCACAAAACTGAGCTGGAGAAGGCAGACCAGGAGTTTGCCGAGGAAAAAGAGCGTTTGACAACTCAAATTTCCAAGGACAAGGATATATTGGGGGAAGCCGACGTAAAACTTACGTCGGTAACCTCCGAATACGAGAAACTCCAGGACAGCAATGCCAACGTTGATGCCGAGCTCCAGCGTCTCCTTTTCCCAATTTCCCGTGAGTTTCTTTGCCCTTGCTTAATTTTCCTTCCTCCGGGTTTGGTGCTTTTGCTCACTGTCTCCTCTGCTCCATTCTCAGGAAAATTTCCAGAAAGTGACACTCTTGCTAGCGCTGCCGTAACCCGGTCCCGCGATCAACGTGGTGTTCCTACGGGTCCTGGATCCGGGTCAGTCCCTTACTCGACAGAGGATCTACTTGTTAGCCTTGCTGCTCGCCTAGAACTGGTAAAGAACTATGGTGCGGACATCATGCCGGCTGTGACGCGAATGTTCGGCTCCCTCTGGCCCACTGAGACCATTCCAAAAAGAAGTTTGGGTTTCATAGCCAAATTAATGGAGTGCGATACGCAGCTGCACCTGTGGCGTGAATCTGCCGCACGGGCTGGGGCTGGCATTGCTTTGCAGTTTGTCCTTTCGTGGTATGAAGGAATTTATCTGGGGTTGCTTACTTTCTTGCGCACCAGATCCAAGTGGTGCGAAGATCCAAATTGGATTGCGCGCTGCAAAGCCTATGCCAACAAGCTTATTCAATACTCCTTCTACCACGCTTGGAACGAAGGGCCGAGTTATCTTGACGTTTTTGATGACGAAGTTGCTTCTAGAGACGAAGAAGAAGAAGAAGAAGAAGAAGAAGAAGGGAGTGAGGGTGAGGCCTCCGAGCTTGGCGACGAGGCCGAAGACCTAGAGGATGGCGAGGTCGATCCTGAGGATCAAGCCGAGGCTAGCGCCCCTCCCCCAAACTCCGAAGTGCCACCTTCTTCGGTTGAAGATTCGGCTGCTGCTCCTGCTCCTTAAAAACACTTATCATATTCGTCAGATCCTCGGAATGCTGGGCGGAAATGTATTTAAGTACTTTACTTTGGTTGTGCTACAACTTATCATTTTGAACTAAGTTCTTAATGCTGGATTATCGTGGGCGAAGTCCCCGAGTTTCGTTTTATTGTTCCCCCAATTTTTGATTCGGCTCGCGTCTACCTTGATTCGGCTATTCGACTTACGAGTCCGAGGTTCAAAAAATTGATTTAACAATACTTGAAACTTTGAGATTAGCTCAAAATGATCCAGCGTTAGATAAATACAATAAACCAAAGGTTAGTCAAGATAACGAATGTTGGCCCGCGTAAGTTCTTTTCCTTAGTCGTTTTTCATGCGCTTTGCCATTACAAACTTGTTCTCTTGCTTGCCATGAAGCCAATTCTTGTTGGACAACAACAAAGTCAAATAGTTGGGTTTTTGGTACTCACACATTACTAACCTGACTAAGATATAAGCGACTTAAGCCAACCGACATAGAAATACGAAAATGAGAAAGACAATTATTACGGTAGTCCCCGAGTCTCTGCTTGGGGTGCGAAAGCTTTATTAATAAGCTCATTGCCGACATACATACCGACATATGAGTAGATCGGATACATTCACCTCTTTGTTAGGTGTAGAAAGGATGAAGTAGTGGTACATTCCACGGTCGCTTAGATTCCTCTCCGGACCTGTCCGCCTTGTTCTTTTCCTGGGGCTATGCATCAATAAGATAGTAGGAATCATTGTTTAAGGCTTTGCTTAGAATGAAAGGTCCTTCCCATGGAGGGGATAGCTTATGCATGCCAGAAGTGCGCTGTATCAACCGGATTACTAGGTCACCTTGTCAAAAGACCCGGGGGTTTACTTTCTGGCTATGATAGCATCGGAGATTTTGCTGATATATGGCAGATCTAGACAAGGCCAGTTCTCTCGCTTCTTCCAGCAGATCAACATCATTTTGCTGGGCTTCACGCACTTTGCCTTCTGTGTATTGGGTGACCCTTGGCGAATCATGCTCTATGTCAACTGGTAATACAGCTTCTGCCCCATATACCAGAAAGAATGGTGTATAGCCTGTTGATCGATTTGGATGTTGTTCTTAAACTCCACAGTACCGCTGGTAGTTCTTCTATCCAGCACCCCGCTGATCTTTGCAGCGGCTCTATGAGCTAGGGTTTTATCTCGGACAATACTAGTACGTTAGATCTTTCCACTTTCCCATTCGATGCGGGGTGGGCGACTGTGGCGACATCCAGCCGGATCTTCTTTTCTCGGCAGAACCTCGCAAATGCTCCTTCAGCGAAATTTATTCCATTATCAGTTATGATGCTATGGGGATAGCCATATCTCAGGATTATATCCATGAGGAATCTTACTGCTATTGCCCCATCACATTTCCGAATTGGTCTCACTTCAATCCACTTGGTGAATTTGTCAACCATAACTAGGATATGGGTCATCCCTCCTTTAGCCGTCTTAAATGGCCCTACCATATCTAGGCACCATACAACAAATGGCCAGATGATGGGGATAGTTTTCAGCTCTGACATTGGTAAATGAGTTTTCGTGGCGTATCTTTGAAAACCATTACATTTTCTCACCAGATCCTCTGCTTGCTCCAAATCACTGGGCCAATAAAATCCATCCCGGAAAGCCTTTGCCACTAAAACCCTTGAGGAGGCATGATGACCACATTCCCCTTGGTGAATATCTCGGAGTATGTCAAGTCCTTCCTTCGGGTCAATGCACCACTGCTGCACTGTTGTTACACTTCTTTTGTATAGCTCGGCGTTGATAATAGTATAGGCCTTTGCTCTCCTCTAGATCTGTCTTGAGATTACCTCATCATTCGGCAAGGTTCCCTCTTTTAGGAAATCAAAAATTGGCTTGGCCCAAGTTGGTATAGTCCAGACGGGAAATGGTTCCTCATCAATTTCCATCACATCTACCGACATAACTCCAGCCGGGTCAGGTTGTTCAGTCCCCAGGTTTGCTGAGGTAGTCCCCGGGTTTGCTGAGGTGCCTCCCCACTCTATCTCCATAGGTGCAGCTCCTGATCCGGAGAGTGCCGGGATATAAATTGAGTCTGATTCAGGTGATGGCGTGATAGATGGTTTTCTCAGGTGCTCCAAAGCAACATTTGGCGTGATTGGCTGCCGGGATGAGCCTAACTTGGACAGCGTATCTGCTGCCTCATTTTCAATCCGAGGTATGTGATGGAACTCACACCCTTCGAAAAACCCACTTATCTTTTGAACATGGAATCTGTATAGGGCCATGTTAGCATCCAAGGCATCCCAATTTCTAGACACTTGTTGCACCACCAAATCCGAATCTCCAAAGCATTGTATCCGACGTATTCCCACTTCTTTCGCTACCTTGAGACCATGTACCAATGCTTCGTACTCCGCAACATTATTCGAGGCACTGAAGTGGATCTGAAGGACATATTTCAGTTGATCCTTATTGGGCGAGGTAAGTACTACTCCGGCGCCCAACCCATCTTTAAGTTTTGATCCATCGAAGTGCATTCGCCAATAATATGAGTTAGGTAGAGGTGGCTCATATTGCATTTAAGCCTAGTCCACAAAGAAATCCACCACATATTGTGACTTTATAGCATCTCTTCTGTCAAATTGTGGAGCATATGGGGCTAACTCAATTGCCCACTTTGCTATCCGGCCACTTGCATCTTTGTTACTCATAATCTCTGATATGGGTGCCTCACATATCACTTTGATGGGTTGTTCCTCAAAATAGTGTTTGAGTTCCTTGGCCGACATATATACGCCATACGCCATCTTTTGATAGTGAGGGTAATTATGTTTTGAAGCAGATAATACCTCGCTTAGATAATATATCGGCCTTTGCACCGACTTTCCTTCTTCCTCGCGCTCCACTATAATTACCGTGCTTACGACTCGGTTGGTCTTGGCTACGTAGAGCAACATTGGCTCCTTGGGTAGTGGTGCTGCTAGGATCGACGTAGTAGATACCATCTTTTTCAATTCTCGAAACGCAAGGTCCGCTTGTGGTGGCCATGTGAATTTGTCTGCCTTTTTCATTAACTGGTAGAGGGGCAAGGCCTTCTCTCCCAACCGACATATGAACCGGCTTAACGATGCTAGGCAACCAGTGAACTTCTGCACATCGTTAAGGCATTTTGGCAATTCCATTCTTTCTATGGCCCGGATTTTCATCGGGTTAACTTCGATACCTCGGCTAGATACTAAAAAACCGAGTAACTTTCCAGCGGGCACGCCAAAGGTGCACTTCTCTAGCTTTAGCTTCATTCGGAACCTTCTTAAGTTCGCAAATGTTTACCGGATATCATCAAGGAACGTATCGCTTTCCTTGGTCTTTATCACCACATCATCCACATAAACTTGCACGTTCCGACCTATTTGGTCATGTAAGCATTTTTGCATGCATCGTTGGTACGTTGCTCCTGCATTATGTAGTCCAAACGGCATAGTGCGATAGCAATAAGCCCCATACGGGGTAATAAACACACTCTTTATTTGATCATCCGGATTCAGGGGTATCTGGTGGAAACCAGAATACACGTCAATGAATGATAGTAGCTCACATCCGGCTGTTGAGTATATGACTTGATATATTCTAGGGAGTCGGAATGGATCTTTGGGACATGCCTTATTCAGGTTCATGTAATCAATGCACATGCGCCATACCATAGCCACGTTCGGATCATCTTTCTTCTTTTCCACCAGCACTGAATTAAAGAGCCAATCCGGATAGAGTACTTCCATGATAAATCCGGCCGCTAGGAGCCTAGCTATTTCATCCCCAATGACTTTCCTTCTATCTTCTGCGAAATGCCAGAGAGGCTTCTTTACCGGCTTAGCCCCGCATCTTACGTTTAATGAGTGCTCAGCCAACTCCCTCATTACACCTTGTAGATCCTGAGTGTACCAAGCAAAGATATCCCGATTCTCACAGAGGAAGTTGATGAGCTCTCTTTCCTATTTGCTGCTTAACCTAGCACCGATGGTTACGGTGTGCTCTGGGAACTGATCATCGATTGGCACTTTCTTTGTGTCCTTGGTTGCTTGGAACGACACGCTCCCGTGTGGGTTGGTCAGAGCCGGCATATGTTGTTGCGCGGATTGAGCCAATGCCACCACTTCTAGTATCTTCCTTTTTTTCCTAAGCTATCACGAGTGACTCGGCTAAGTTTGATCCGGCTGAGGCGCACTTGATCGAATGCCAGAAGTGCACTGATACAGTTATCACGCCCCTTGGTCCGGGCAGTTTTATCTTAAGGTAGCTGATGTGAGTAGTTTCCATGAACTTGTTCATCGCGGGCCTACCGAGTAACATGTGATAAGCGTTGTCCAGATTCACCACTTCGAACTCCAAATTTTTAGTCCGGCAATTATCTCTCGTGCTGAATAACACATCAACTCGGACCTTGCCAATTGGCTCACAGGAAATACCTAGTACAATGCCATGAAAAGTGGTCCTCGTTGCTTGCAACATGTTCTCTGTTATTCCCAACTTGTTCATGGTATCCTTGTACATAATGTTGATACTGCTGCCATTGTCAATCAGTACCTTGGAAACCCTCACATTGAGATTTGGCCTGATGAACGTTGGATCCAGGACCAATGCATAGGTCCCAGGGCTAGGCATGATCTTTGGGTGATCTTTTATACTCCATGTGATCTCCTGATATGCCCAGGGCATGCATCTCACAACTGCCGGCATTATTGTGTTTAACTCCATATGCCGGTGCTGCAAGCTTTTCCGGTCATTTTCTTCCGTGGTAAACACACAGTAACTTTGATGGTGCTCCCTGTACTCGCTTCATCCCTCATTCTCGTGGTAACCTTGACCTTGTTATTACCTACTTGATGTACTGCATCCCTTCTTTCCTGATTCTCGTACCTCGGCGGAGGTGGTGGCAGCATCAGTTGCTATCCAGTTCCCCCTATTAGTAACGGTTGCCGTGGTGCCTCATTCCTAGGTGCCTCGTTCCGAGGTGCCTGAGCATTCCCCGAACTGCCCTGCTCTAACTTTCTCATCCACTCACACTTCAGGGTTGTATGGTTTGCCGGACTATTTGGACTTGGTGTATGGAACTTGCATGGTTGATCTAACATAGACTTGAAAGTATACCTCGTTCTATCTTTCCGTTCTTGCCATTGCTTTTTTTTGCTCCGGAGTCCAAGGCTTTTTCCCTTTGTTTTTCTGTTGCCAGTTTTGTCCTCTAGTTTTTTGGCGCTGGCTGGCACCGGCATTAGGATGGTCTTGGTCTACCGCTGCCACCTATTGCGAGTTATATCGATAATCCGGGCGCTCGTCCCTTCTCTTTCCTCGGAAAGCATTTCTCCTTGATGACCCGGAGCCATCTCGGTTGTAATATTCCTCATTTTCCTCGCTCGACATTAGCCGGGGTTGAGTTGGATCTCCTAAGGCATACGAATCCGCGATCCGGATTGTCTCAGCTAAAGTGGTTGGCATATCTCGCTGCAACCTCTGCCAGAACATACTCCCATATCTTCATCCCAGGGCGAACCATGCAATAGCTTGTGATTCAATTAATCCCTCGCATGAGTTACACACGTTGCTCCATCGAGTCAGGAAATCCCGGTCTGGCTCATTCGGTCTTTGCCGGCATAGCGCCAGAGTCTGTAGCCTGTTAGGCCTCTTGTAGGTGCTCAAGAAGTTGCTAACGAACAACTCCTCAAAATCCAGCCAACAGTTGACACTTCCTGGTGGCAAATTGTTCAGCCAAACTCTGGCTGGTCCTTCCAACATTTGTGGCACATATCTTACTGCCCATCTCAAATTTCCTGTCGCGATCTTGACCCCCATCGCGTAATCAATCAGCCAATCCTATGGCCTAGTACTACCATCACAGGTTCTAGTTCCTCTAGCCAGCTAAAAGTTCGGCACTGGTGGCTCCTTCATGATCCGGGCCCAAAGCATGCCAGACCCGGTGGACCTTGTACCTTGATTAGCTCCGACCTATAAATTCTATCCAGTTTCAGCCTCGCATCATCTGGCTGGAAGTTCCTGCTTCCCAGCCTTGACCCAATTATGTGGTGATCCGGTCTGGGGTATCCGTCATTGATCATAGCCGAATAACCATCATTGTATCTTTCCTGATCCGGACATGCATTTTGTTGTTGTGATGCTTGTCCTGCACTTCCCTCCTGCCGAGGTGCGCATTGTTGCTGCTGCCGAGGTATATTTTGCCCCGTTCCCACGGGATCATGTTGTCCGGCATTACCGTTGGAAGCATTTCTCTGACTGGCATTGCCTTGATCACGGTTACCTCGGCCGGCCACACCTCGGCTGGTACTATGTTGATCTTCATCAACTTGCACTACTTTGCCTTTTCTGGCCCTTCCCGGATCATAGGGAACCATCTGTTTGTCGCTTCTCCTGGAGTTTACTACTTCTTCTCTCCTAGGATTGTAACCCGAAGATGACGTGGCTCCTCCGGATCTCGCTGGGTTATTCCTAGCCGAATGTACCACATGTGATGCTCCTGGTGGCGCCGGGTTTGCCTTGTTCATTTCTTCATTCTGCTGGCAAGCGACTCTCAGCAAGTGATTCGCCCTCTCTTGTTGCCTTTGCCGAGCCTCTCCGGTTAAACCTTCTAACTCGGACGCGTCCCCATTTGCTACCCTGAGGTTCTTTGCCGGGGTACTGTACCTATCCAGCCCTCCTGTTACTATCGTGGCTGTCTGACCCGGCCTAGGCTCGTATTCCTTGTCAATCTCAGTAATCAGGTTCCTACCTCAGATTTTCACTCCATCTATGCGGTTTGCCTTAGCATATTCTCTCAAGGTAATGTTCAAAGACTAATGTAGCTCTGTTACCTTCTTTGCCCTAGCTAACATTTTCCGCCTAGTTTCCTCTAGCTCAGCTTGCGCCTGAGCCGGATCTACCACAGGTGCTATTGGCGTTGCTAGCATATCTATTGCTTGCTAGAGCACATTCTCTAGCCTTTCTAGTGGAGGAAACCTAGATCTGGTCTGCTTTTGCGTAACCTCCGGCTCTGGTGCCGGGCCCTTGCTCGCTTCTGTGTCTGGCGCGGTCATCAGGACCTCAACGCTGCTGGTGGGGCAAGTGATACGCACACCACGAGCTGCGCTGAGAGGCGGTTCGCCTCCCTCAATGATGTGCTGTGGATGAACACAGTACTCATCCACGCCGACGTAGATCTTGTGCGTTCCAAGCTTGATGAAGACGCCATTACATGGAGGGGGTGCCTGTCGAAGCTCCCTGCATTGTCGCTGACGTAGTCCAGCGCTCCAAAGCGCTGAACCAGGCTGGAGACGACGCGCTGGCCGGTGCTGGAGAAGCTTCCCATCTGGATTTTCACCCCTGCTAGCACCGCTAGCCCCACGGTGGGCGCCAACTGTCGTGGTGGTGGCACGGCAGTTGCCATGGATAGGCTAAAGATGGGGCCAATGAGTGCTAGGGGAATCCAGGGAGGGAGAACATGGTGATTCCACGCACAGATGTTCTTGTATTCTCTCTATCAATGGTGTTTACAAGTCCTCTTCAAGCTCTTGGTAAGAAGGAGACTATGTCTCTTACTCCCTACAAACTAGCTCTAGAGTTGTACCTTAGATAGAGAAAATGATCGATCCCCCTCTATGGAGGCCCCAATGCTCCTTATATAGGGGAGCCCAGGTTACAATATTAGGGCACACGTGGCAGCATATTCGGAGAATATGCTGCTCGCCTAAAGCTAGATGCTTCTTTATTCTCTTTAACGGCTCGTCCAGGCTTTGGACGTAACCCATAGTGTAATCTTTGTCTTTAAGCGTCATCAGACACGGGCTACATCATCAGACATGGCCTACATCACCTTGGTCGCCCCTGACCCGCTGGTCCTCCTCTTTGCTTTGCTTCGCTCACGCTACAGCTAATAAAGCCACCTTTTGACCATTGGGAGATTCCTTCCTTCTCTTGGAATCCATGGGATAGTCCGGCTAGCATGTGGCTAATCCGGCTACCAAGATACCTGCAAAACAAATAAAAAAACATGGCCGGCACATATTTTATGCCGGCCGGACTACGGTTAAGGAGATGCTCCATGGGCCGGGTCACTCCGTGGTTCGGCCTGCCATGAGATGATCCAGTTAGCACTTGCTTTAACCGTGTCATACCCCGACTAACTCGGCTTTATACCCTGGCGGCACCCTACCCGGGGGTATCCCCCAACAGTCCTAAAATTTACTACTAGTCGAGTGTACACTTTAAGGCCACATGAGTACCTCGTGTTAGAAACCCATCATAACTTTGCTCTGACATGGAACCGTCTTCAACTTCTCTTCGCTGCTGCCCTCTTCCCCTGCCAACATTTTATTCTCTCAACATGTACAGCGCGTGGACAGAGGTGACCATATGTCTAAGCAAAGAAATATACTACTCCCGCATTGTGTAAAAAGCACACCTTAATATGGCCTACTACCCATTCAAACAAAAAATTCCTACTATGTGGCATCCGCTAAGGTTCACCATATTCATAGTGGAAAAAATAAAGTTATCTTTAAGCCTAAGGTGCACCTCAAGCTTGTGGGTTGCCCATAGAGAATAGAAATACCATTTCCCCTCTCTCCCTATTTCATGTGATCGTTTTCAAAAGGTGTTCAAAATTTTCATGATGCAAAATCTTAGCTAGAAGTCGAACCTCTCGTCAAAACTCTCTGTGGTTTTTGATATATTAATTAACCGCTCGATGGGTACCTCCAAAAGCTTTTTTCATAAAAATTTCAAAGCAACCTACAATTTATTACTTGTAGTTCAAGTTTGACCTAATTTCATTAAATTCAAGAGCAATCTATCGCACTTAGTTGTAGGTCAAGTTTGACCTAATTTCATTAAATTGTCAAGACGCAAAATCTTAGCAAGAAGATAAACCTGTCGTGCGGAACTCTCTTTTGGTTCCTGATAGTATATTAATTGCCCCCCACCCCCCACCCCTGCGCGCCCCCTCCGATGGGTACCTCTAAGAGCTTTTCTGTAAAACTTTCAATGCAACCTACAAGGTTTACTTGTAGTAGTTCAAATTTTACCTATTATATTTTTCCCACTTTGCCTAGTATAATTTTATATAGTGATGATATGCCAGATGTCTATTATCCGAGTCTCACGTACAGGGGACGTGCAATTTACTAGTACTTGTAGTTTGAAATTTGACCTAATTTCGATAAATCGACATAAAGTCATTCTAATGTGAAGAGTTAGCTGGGAAGTTTGAAAACTCATGAAACATGGGAATCGTCGTTACAACATGTTGGTCCAATATATATGTATGTAAACTTGGCTTGTGGCATTGAAATCCAATATTCTTCGGACTTTTCTTTAGGAAAAAGAACAACCTCGCTCGTATTCTTCACTCAGGAAATGTAGAATTGAATGTTCTTTCTGGATAGTTGGAAACTCACACCGCCGACACTGTTTACTACAAGAAGATGCACTGATGATCTACCTATGAAAAGACATTTAATTCAAGAGCAATCTATGGTGTTTACTTGTAGCTAGCTAAAGTTTGACCTAATTTCGTTAAATTACCAATATGCAAAGTCTTAGCAAGAAGTTGAACCTATCGTCGAAACTCTCGCTAGTTTCTGGTATATTAATTTTGAACCCTCGATGGGTACGTCCAAAAGCTTTTTCGTAAATCTATCAAAGCAAAACCTACAATTTACTTATAGTTTCAAATTTGACCTAATTCTGAGATATCGACATAAAGTTATTCAAATATGCGGGGTTAGCTATAGGAAGCTTCAAAACCCATAAAACATGGGAATCGCAAGTATAACATGTTGTTCATCCACTATATATATATGTCTGTCAACTTGGCTTGTGGCATCCACATCCAATATTCTTTGGACTTTTCTTTATGGAAAATAACAACTAACCTCATTCGTCTTCACTCGGAAAATGTAGAATTCAATGTTCTTTCCTGGTAGTTGGATACTCACACCCACGACACTATTTACTACTAGAAAATGCACCCATCTACCTCTAAAATGACATTTAATTCAAGAGCTATCTATCGCGCTTACTTGTAGCTCAAGTTTGACCTAATTAATTTTGTTAAATTGTCAAGATGCAAAATCTTAGCAGGAAGTTGAACCTATCATCAAAACTCTTGTTGTTTTCAGATATATTAATTTTGACCCCTCGATGGGTACCTCCAAATTAAAAGCTTTTTCGTAAAAGTTAAAAAGCAAAACCTACAATTTACTTGTAGTTTCAAATTTGACCTAATTTTGATAAATCGACTTTAAAAGTCATTAAAAGCGGCAGAGTTAGCTAGGAAGTTTGAAAGCTCATAAAACATGGGAATCACAAGTACAACATGTTGTCGATCGACTATATATGTCTGTCAACTTGGCTTGTGGCATCCACATCCAATATTCTTTGGACTTCTCTTTACGAAAAATAACAACTAGTAGCGTCGCTCGTCTTCACTCAGGAAATGTAGAATTGAATGTTCTTTCCTGATAGTTGGAAACTCACACTGACGGCATTGTTTACTACAAGAAGGTGCATCGATCTACCTCCGAAAATACATTTAATTCAAGAGCAATCTATCGCGCTTACTTGTAGCTCAAGTTTGACCTAATTTCGTTAAATTGCCAAGATGCAAAATCTTAGCAAGAAGTTGAACATATCGGCAAAACTCTCGGTGTTTTATGATATATTAATTGTGACCCCTCGACGGGTACCTCCAAAAGATTTTTTGTAAAACTTTCAAAGCAACCTACAATTTACTTGTTGACGAGGGTTTAACTCATTAATGGCCATTGTTATGGACTTGGGTTTTGGAGAAAAAGGGAGCGCTGGAAGCATCAATCGGCTAGCAAACAAGCACACAGGGGACTCGAAGATTTACCTAGGTTCAGGCCTCGTAGAGGTCCCTACTCCTGCTTGTCTTCTTGTGGAATTAACAGAGGAATCGAAGATTACAATGGTGCGCAGATGCAATCTGGCGAGGGTTGCGGAAACTATGGTTGCGTGTGTCCTCCTCGCCGCCCCCTCCTAGCCTTTATATAGATAGGCGAGGTCTCGGGTAGCAGGTCGAGTCGGTTACAGGATAGGGTTTCCCTTTAAACTTTCTATCTTTAGCTTCTTCTTATTCTGCAAGCAATTGAGAGTCCGTAGGTTACTCGAGTTCTCCTATTTGGGCCTTGGCGATACCATGGGCTTCCGCTGTATTCATGCCGTATGTACCAAGCTCGAGTACCTGTAGGGTATACCCATGTCAGTAGCCCCCGAGTGTCCAGTGGAATCGTATATTCGACTGGGGACTTTATGAAGCCTTTCGAGTGCATGTATGAGTATATTTTCGACTGCTCTATTTGTGTCATAGGGATTGTTGATGTGCGTGCCTAATTTAACCGATGTATCGGTATCAGTTAACTACCTTAGGGTAAAACAACGCAATCTACTCGAACTCGAGTCCCCGGACTCGAATCCGGAAAGTGCTGGTGTAATTCGACTCAAGGCACGGAGGTCTTACAGGAGTCAAATTCCAGTATATGGGTGTGAGCACTCGATGCGTCCATCAAGGCAAGTTCATCGTACCTGTAGGCACGGATATATTTCTGGTAGTGCGCAGGGAATGCGTTGCTAGGCCTTATTTAGGTCTTATCTTCACGCTGCAAGTGCGACATCCGAATTTTATCATCGTGGAGATGATTCGGGTGACCCAGGAGACGCAATCTCTTTGTAAGGAAAAATTATGAGGCGGTGTCGCCATAATCTTCGAGTGTGGATGTTATCGACACACAGTACGATGTAAAAATAATCATAGGGTGCGCGACCAGCGCTCCCTATGGGAGTAGCCCCCGAGTGCCTGGTTGAGTCGAAGACTCAGGTAGGGACTAAAGAACTTTTGCGACTGCTATCGTCTTTTGTTTGCTTTGTTTCAGTTGAATTTATTTCCGATGCTCCCTATGGGAGTAACCCATGTCCATAGTCGAATCATCGATTCGAGTGGTTGGGTATGCTTTGAATGTCCATATTCCTGCAGAAAAGAAAAATCGTAGGGTGCGCGACCAGCGCTCCCTATGGGAGTAGCCCCCGAGTGCTTGGTGGAGTCGAAGACTCAAGCGAGGATTAAAGTAGTCGAAGTCTTCTGCTGCTCAATTTTTGATGACATTAGTGCTGACGATATGATGATCTCAGTTGCCCGCGTGAGCGGGTTTGACGGGACATGACGAGCGGTGGGTCCCATTTTCTGACTCTGACTTGACCGGGCGTGCGTAATATTTGTTTTAACCGTGCCTCCTCGATTTCCGTGCGTACTAGGGGTAGTGGAGGACGGTTCGCGCTTCGGGTCCTCCACATGTCGATCACGATGGACACCATGCGTCTGATAGGGTTTTTGCTGGCCGTTTGATTCCACATCCAGGGGTTAAGTAGCAGTGCTGCGACGGTAATTTTTCCCATCTGCTCCTTTCTCTGCCTTTGCCTCCGTCGCCATTGTTGCTCCTCTGCTTCCTAGAGTTCATCTTTCTCGCGGCACTGGACCAGCTCCGCGTATTCCCTAGTTACTTCCTCGGGTCGCATCGCCACCGCAAGATGGGGAAGAAGAAGGGAGGTGTCGTGGCTGAATCTGCAGTCGCCACTGTTGCTGCCAAGAAGAAGGGTGGCTCCGCCACTGCGGGCACCAGCACCGCCATCGCCGGGAAGAAGAAGGGCGCAGGCATTCACGTCACCAATGGCGCGTGGCGTGCGTCCGTGATCAAGTCATCTGAGCTCCGTCTCCTGTGCCAAGACGGAGTTCTATCCTCTGCGGTCGCTGACTTGCGAGTCCCTGGTAGTGAGGTAACCCCTTGTCCTCCTGCCGGTTTCCGGGTGATGTTCCTAGCGTTCATCATCCGCGGTCTATCGCTGCCCCTGCATCCTTTCTTCAGGGGCCTTTTCTGTTTCTATGGGCTCCAGCTGCACCAGTTGTCCCCCAACTCCATCCTCCATGTAGCTTGCTACATTACACTTTGCGAGTGCTGGCTCGGAATCGAGCCACACTTTGGTCTCTTCAAACGTCTCTTCAAGCTGAAGCGCCAGTCGGCGTCTGGCTCCGTAGTCTACGATGTAGGAGGCTGCGGTATCCACGTCGACTCCTCCGTCACGTACTTTGACATCAAACTCATGGCGTCCGTCCAAGGATGGAGGGACAAGTGGTTCTACATCCGTGACCAGAAGGCCGACAGAGACCACTTCGGACTCGCACCTTTCGATCCCGCGACGCCGTGCAAGAGGAGGTGCTCCTGGAAGAATGTAGTGATGCCCGGCGAGTCCACGGAGACAGATGTGCTGTACGAGCACGTCTGCGACCTCGAGAGTGACATGGGTAAAGAAGAGGGAGGATGCGCCCTTATTCGCACGTGATTGCGCCGTCGCGTCTAGCCCCTGCAGGTCAGAGTCCACTCTATGTTCTAGTGGGCTGGCGTAGATGATGTCACTCACGTATCTGCCGATGGCATTTCCGCGAGTGAAGTAGATAAGAGTGTGCGACTGCTCACCAAGTACACCGCCAAGAATGTGCTCCCCAGTGAACCAGTCGTACCTCCATTCGATGGTGCTAATTCTCCTCCGGAGGTACTGTTGTGCTACGAAGAAGCTTTGTTTGCCGAATGCTTATTTTTCCTTGACTTGCGCTAACTTGTTTCCGTATGCAGGATTGGAGGGTGTCACCCTGTATTCCCTCTCTTCCTGAGGGGGTTATTGCTCGTGAAGCCTTGGAAGAGGACGAGTCGGAGTCGACCGTCCCATCTGATGTGGAGGAGGAAGCCCCCGAGTCGAGTAGTCCGGACACTCGCAAGCGTTTGCGCAGCGAGGATTCGGATGCATTATCTCCTTCGACTCCAAA
This sequence comes from Avena sativa, assembly GCA_916181665.1. Taxonomy (NCBI): domain Eukaryota; kingdom Viridiplantae; phylum Streptophyta; class Magnoliopsida; order Poales; family Poaceae; genus Avena; species Avena sativa. The sequence continues at coordinate 430,167,705 of OV702290.1, forward strand.
ACGCGCAACTATTGGTGCAGAGTCGCCGATACCTGCCATTCCTGTGAGTGCTGTGGCACCGTCTTCCCGCAAGAAGATGCGGCTGCCGAAGGAGTCGTCGTCGGAGTCGGGGGATCAAACCTTTGATTTTGACAAGTTTGATTGGTAAGTATACGAGTCTTCTTTTTTGGTTCTTCTTTGGAATTGCATTCTCTTGATGTTGGTTTTGTTCTACAGTCAGCCGGCATCGTCATCTTCTGGCGACGTCCAATTTTTGAAAGAATCTGGAGTCGCGACCTCCAAGGCCAAGAAAGCGGCTGAGCAGACTCCTTCTCCATTGGCGGCCCACTCCGGGCACAATTCATCAAGTTCTCCACACGATGTGGAGCATCAGATGGTTGTCCGGACGACTGCGCGGCAATCGACCTCAGAGTCACTAGAGGATCATGTAAGTGTAATGTTGCTTCGTCTGATTTTTGCAGTCGAATGTATCGTCCCTATCATCTGCTAATCCTTTGCTGTTTCTTCTGTCACAGCTTGTTGTGAAGGAAGCTGCTCGCTTGGCGGAGCAGGTGCTTGCGATGGGTCGCCAGCATGCAATGCTGGACAATCGCCATCGCGTGGTTGAAAGTGAGTGTTTTTTGCTTCTTCTTCTTCATCTTTCTGATATATTCGACTGACAGTCTATCTTTGTTTGTTTCACAGCTAAGCATAATGCACTCCTTCGTGACGCCGCTTCCCTCGAAAAGGCGCTCGCCGCGGCGGTGGAGAGTCGCGATGAGGCAATCGCAGCACATGACGAATCACGGAAACACGAAGAGGATCTGCGCGCCTCCATCGTAGCTAGGGAGGAGTTGTTCGAAGAACAACTTCTCTCGATTGCCAAGGCTCTCTCAGGTATTCCCTTGTCTGGATTTTTTCCTTGTTCTTTCTTTCAAATTTGTTGTTGTGCTGAGTTTTGTGCCAATGCTTGATTCTTGTGTAGATGCCAGCGGTCTGAGCTTCGACGCCCAGGCACTTCATCATGATGATGCCTTGGCGGGTGCCGTCTCGGCAGTCGAAGATTGTAGTGCTGCTGTTCAGGGGACGCTCACCAAGGCCAAGGGCGTGCTCAGTCGCCTCCATGAGGAGATGGCGCCAAAGGCTGAGTTAATCAAAAATATAGATGATCTGGTGGAGTCCCTTGCTGGAGGCATTCCTGCAGGCTTCAAGAACTCACTCCGTGCGGCTAGCGCTTCGATATCACTCGCAATGGTTCAAGCCCATGGAGTCGAGGTTGATCCTTCTGTGGTCTCCAAGGCGATGCCTGTCAGCGCGGATGGCCAACAGGTAGTCTTTGCTCCTTTCGCAGCTGCCTGTGGCAAGTACGGGGTGCAGCTAATCAACACAGTTGCGAAGTACTCTGAGGAACTGCAACGAGCCAAGAAGGCGGCGAAGGCTGCTGCGTCAAGGGACGGCGGGAAGTCTGTGGCATCTGATACTGCCATAGACTCGATGAGGCCCCCAAAACCAAAGTCTAAGTCGAAGAAGCCAGTTGCTCCTCAGTAGTCACGTTCTGTAATAGTTAAATAGTCTGTCTCTTTTGTCTGGAACATGCCTTTGGCGAGTGTATCTGCTGATACTTTATTATGTTTGAATGCAATCGAGTCTACTGTCCATGCATCGCCTTAGTCTTCTTATTATCTCTTGCTTGGCTTGTGATAGGGCACATCGAGTGGTCCTTCGAGTGAACCTCGTTATATGCCTGATGATACTTTGGCGTAATCGCGCTCAAGGGTGGATGAGCTGTCGCTGCTCTCGTGACTCCGTGACCGCGTGAAGCAGTTGGAGCGCGAACTGCCTGTGCTCCATGGTAACGCGGATGTATGGAAGTCGAGGGCGGAGAAGGCCGTCACCCGAGAGCAATATCTGCTAGGGGAGGTGATGCAGCTGGGCGATCAATTCAAGTGTTAGCTTTCTTATTCCTTGTCTTTTCTTGTAGCCACTCGTGGTAGTTCATTGTCTTCATGCTCTTGCCTTTGCTGGTATAGTTGTCAGTGCACGCCATCCGTAGGATGAGAAGGACAGGATTGCCATTCGTATGAATGATCTGACCCAAGAGCAGGTTCAGGCGAGTGGATACTTCTGGGTGGATCATGATCGTGCAATCACACTTGCGACCCTGCAGGATCGTGCTTCGCGTGTGCTTCACTTCCTGAAGAAGTCGCAATCGTGCTTGACGAATATTTATCAGACGATGTTCCCGCTGGACGTCGTTCCATCGAGCCTGCTGGCCCTTCTTGCCAAATTTCAAGACTTGAGTGCAGTCCACGAGTGTGTACGGCAACAGTTAGTGGCTGGTGCCAAGGCTGCTCTGTCGCTGGTGCGACTGCACAGGCCTGATGTGGATGTTGCAGCAGTTGCTGCAGGACCGCCAGCGCCGCCAGTAGGTTCGACTTGGAACATGGTTCCTCACTACCAGGCAGTGGATCGCCCAGCGGAGGAAATCGTTGACTTCTTCGAGGAGCAGACAAACGTTCCTTTGTTGCAGCAGTAGTTTAGTTTGTATCCTGCACATAGTTGCACCAGTGTTGTAAAGTTCATATATATATATGTTGTGTATAATTGATTGACCTTGATGTATGTGAAGTCCTTGTTAGCGTGCATGTTTTGCGAGTGTGTTGCACTATGCGATTCCCTTTCATTAGCCTGACTTGTGTTTGTCTCAGCACCTTGCCAACCTGTCAGGTGCGTTGCAATTGGGTTGGTGTTTGTCAAGGGATCGATTAGTACGTCAGCTACTCAATATATCGCGTTGGTTTATAGAACATATGTGTATAGGGTGGCACAGCCCCCCGAGTGGATAATTTGCAGAAAAAAATAAAAAGAACACAGAATTTTGGGGTACTTAGCTTTATTTATTCGCAGAATAGTACGGGGTACAATGTGTTGGCTAAGTAGCCTTGGCTGAGTAGCCTTATTTGTAATGTAAAAATAAAAGACGACTAAGGGTAGAAGCACCACAACTGCGCGACGTTCCAGGGGTTGGAGTACGCGACTCCTGTCTCGAAATCTTTAAGGCAATAGGCGCCACCTGGAATTACTTCTGTAATCACGTATGGTCCCTCCCAGGGGGACTCGAGCTTGAGATGCCCTTGCCGTTTTAGTCGCAGGACCAGGTCTCCTTTGACGAAGGACCTAGGGCGTAGCCTTCTGCTGTGATAGTTGCACAGGTTCTGCTGGTAGATCATTGATCGTTCCGCGGTGATTTCCCGTGCCTCGTCAAGGAGGTCGACGGAGTCTTCGAGTGCAAGAGTTGACTCCTGCTCGCTGTAAGCGACCACTCGCAGTGCTTTGTATCGTACCTCTGCGGGTAGCACCGCTTCAGCACCGTGCACCATGAAGAAAGGGGTGTACCCTGTGGCACTGTTTGGAGTTGTGCGTAGGCTCCAGAGTACCGATTGCAGCTTGTCTAGCCAGCAGCCCGCGGCTTGTTCGAGTGGCCTAAGGAGTCGCTTCTTGATGCCGCCGCAGACAAGCCCGTTGGCTTTTTCGACCTGACCGTTGGTCTGTGGATGTGCCAAGGAGGTATAACTTACATTGATTCCCAGATTCTCGCAGAATTCTTGGAACTCCTTGGATGTGAAGTTCGTCCCATTGTCCGTGATGATGTTGTGTGGTACTCCGAAGCGATAGACGATTGACTGGAAGAACTTGACTGCGTTGTATCCCGACTGGATAGTCACTGGCATGGCTTCTATCCACTTGGTGAATTTGTCGACTGCGACTAGAAGGTAGACGTAGCCTCCTCGTGAGGACTTTGGGAGCTTGCCGACCATGTCGAGTCCCCATTGAGAGAAGGGCCAGGCCAATGGAATTGGCCGGAACTCCATGCCAGGTGCGTGTGGCTTGTCCATGAATCGCTGGCAGGCGTTGCATTTTTGGATGATGTCCTTGGCGTCATGCATGGCCGTAGGCCAGTAGAATCCAGCTCGTAGAGCTTTGGCGATGAGGGCTCGACTGCCAGCGTGGTGCCCGCAAGTACCCTCATGGATGATGAGGAGGACAACTCGTCCATCAGCGTTTGAGGCGCATCTTTGGAGTACTCCTGTGATGCTGCGCTTGTATAGTTCACCGTTGATAACGGCGAATGCCTTGGATCTCCGTGCGATGTGCCATGCTTCAGTCGGGTCGTCCGGTAGCCTTTTGCTGAGAAGGTATGTGATGTATGGTTGAGTCCAAGATGGCTCGATCATCATGATACTCATTGGTCCTTGGAGTCCTGTGTCAAGCTCTGGGTCGTTGAGTGCCATTGGCTCATTGGGTGGCGCAGCCCCCGAGTTCGTTGTTGCGCTTGTTTTCTTCATTGTGGCCTTTGGCTTGATGGAACATTCACATATGCGCTCGAGAAATACCTTAGGTGGTATGGGGGTGCAGGTAGAGCCAATGTTGGCGAGTGCGTCCGCCTCTTCATTGCTTTCGTGGCCTATGTGCTGTAGCTCGTAACCGTCGAAGTCCCCTTCGAGTGTGTCATAGAGGTCGCGGTAGGCGATCATATTGTCGTTCAGTGCGTCGCACTCGTGCATTGTCTGGTTGATGACCAGCTTGGAGTCGCCATATATTATGAGCCTCTTGGTGCCGCAGGCTTTTGCCATCCTCATCCCATGTAGCAGGGCCTCATATTCAGCTTCATTGTTGGAGGCAGTGAACTACATTCATAGAATATATTTCAGCTTATCTCCCTGGGGCGATGTCAGTATGACACTTGCGCCAACTCCATCCTTTCGCTTGGATCCGTCGAAGTGCATTGTCTAGAGGTAGGACATATCTGGTTTTTCAGGGAGCTAGTTCTCCATCCAGTGCACGAGGAAGTTAGGGAGAACTTGCGACTTGATTGCATCGCGTTTTTCATATGTAATGTCTCGTGGAGACAGTTCGATTCCCCAAAGCGCGACTCGTCCAGTGGCATCAGGATTGTTGAGGATATGCCCAAGCGGGGCGTCGTTTACTACCACGATTGGGTGTTCCTGTAAGTAGTGGCGCAGTCGCCGGGCTGTCATGAAGACGCCGTACGCCAGCTTCTGGTAGTGCGGGTATCGCTGCTTTGTTGGCGTGAGTACCTCGCTGAGGTAGTAGACTGGTCGCTATACTACGTGGACCTTGTTTTCCTTGGCTCGTTCTACCACGAGCACTGTGCTGACCACCTGGTTGGTGGCGGAGGTGTATAGCAACAGTGGTTCTCTTTCGTGTGGAGTCACCAGTACTGGCGAGGTGGACAGTAGGCGCTTGAGGTCTTCGAATGCTTCCTGTGCCTTGTTTGTCCACTCGAACTTGTCAGCTTTGCAGAGAAGTTGGTAGAAGGGCAGTGCCTTTTCGCCCATTCGGCTGATGAATCGACTGAGCGCCACAATTCGCCTTGCCAGCTGCTGGACACCTCTAATACATTGCAAATGTATCTATAATTTTTGATGATCCATGCTTGGTTTTATCCACTTTCTTGTGATTTGTCCACACTTTGGAGTACTTTTCATATGATTTCTTGGACTAACCTATTAACAAGAGCCACAGTGCCAACTGCCTGTTTTCTGCTATTTTTGGTTACAGGAAAGTCAGAAAATGAATATTCTCGGAATTGGACAGGACAAAAGCCAAAGTGCCGATTTTTCTAGAAGACTCCAGGAGCCAGAATACGAGACGGAGGAGGGTCAGGGGCTGGCCACACCACCCCAGGCGCGGGCTGGGCCTGGCCGCGCCAGGGCATGGTGTGGTGGCCCTAGGCACCCCCTCGGTCTCCCTCTTCGCCTATAAGAAGCCCTCTGACCTAAAAACTCCTGGGGGTTTGACGTTTTTTTAGAAGGAGTTCCGCTCCGCCGCCACCACCAGATTCCACGAAACAACACCAGAAACTCCGTTCTGGCACCTTGCCGGGACGGGGAATTGGTGGAGATCATCGCCATCATCATCACCATCGCTTCTCCATCGACCATCCATGTTTCTCCCATCTATGAGTGAGTAATCCCCCGCTGTAGGCTATGGGGATGGTAGGGATTGGATGAGATCGTTCATGTAATGGCATCAGATTGTTAGGGCATGGTGCCTAGTATCTTTTATTAGTGCTTTATGACTTTGTTGCGACTTGTTGTGCTTAATGCTTGTCACTAGGGCCCGAGTGCCATGATTTCAGATCTGAACATGTTATTGATTCATTATGATAGTATTGTTTTTGGTCTTATCTGCAAGTTGTATACACACGTTGATGTCCGGAACCTATGGCCCCGAAGTGACAGAAATCGAGATAACCGGAAGGGAATGGCTTTGATGTGAGGATCACATGTGTTCATGGAGTGTTAATGCTTTGCTCCGGTGCTCTATTAAAAGGAGAACCTTAATTGCTAGTAGTTCCCTAGAGGCCCCGCTGCAAACGGGCTGGCAGGACAAAAGATGTTGTGCAAGTTCTCATTGCAAGCATGTATGACTATATATGGAACACATGCCTAGGATTGTCTAGTACTTGGATGCTTTATCTTATTTATCTGCAATTGCACTATGTTCTGATTGCTATGTGAATTGTCTTGTCCATGCAACGCCCGTCCATCCATCCCTATGCCTACCGCACTCGAATCCCACTATTACTGCTTTTGTTACCACTGTCTTTGCTTTACTACTGTTGTTACTTTGCTATTCCTACTACAAAACTATTGCTACTGATAAACTACTGTGAGCAAGATTGTTTCCAGGTGCAGCTGAATTGACAACTCAGTTGTTAAGGCTTATAAATATTATTTGGCTCCACTTGTGTCGAATCAATAAATTGGGTTTCAATTCCCTCGAAAATACTGCGATACACCCCCTATACTTGTGGGTCATCAAGACTATTTTCTGGCGCCGTTGCCGGAGAGCATAGCTTTATTTATCAAGTTCACCTAGATTCACTATTGTTCAAGCTAAGTTTATTTTCGCCTTGTTTGCTTGTTTCTTTATCAAAAATACAAAAAAAATTAGTTCCTACTCTAGTTGTTATATTCGTTGGTCTGTTATTGTCTTGCTTTATCATGCTTGTTGTCAATGGTTGGTTTCTTTGAAACTGAAGCTTATTGGCAAGGTGGGTTCACGGAAGATCAAAAATATTATTATAAGGAACACCGCTTGTCACAAAAAGGGAAACACTTATGGGAACAAATTGGTAGATTGTATACCATTGCTAGAAACGTGTGCTCTACTTATAATGTTACTTATTGCTGTGATGAATCTCGTTGCAGAAAGAGGTATAAACACCTCCCTTTTCAATGTGAGTATAATGATAATGATACCATATCTTCCTATGCTAAAGGAATTTATGACTTTTATGATGTGGAACAAATTGAAGAATTTATTGCTTGGAAGGGTGCTTTTGAACTTGCTAGTTTGTTTGAAAATATTGATGATTCACCTTATAAGAATGAGGTTTATGGTATACTTAAATTTTGCTTTGATAATTACAAGGATGAAAATGGATATATTCTTGAATATTTTAATAGATGCTTTCCACAAATGGAAGAGACTAATGCCTTGCAGGATCCTATGGAAGAAGAAATTGATGAACCTGAAATATCATTAGATGAAAAAGAGGAGGAGAGTGATGAACAAAAGGAGGAAGAATGGATTATCTACCCATGCCTGCCTTCTAATGAGAGTAACTCTTTATCCCTTACATTATTTGATTGTCCCCCATGTTTACTAAAGGAGGATGAATGTTATGTTCCTGAGGATTCTTTTGAAGATGTTTATAATAAAGCTCTAGTGCTTGTAGATCATGAAAAGCATGCTTTATGTGATAGTTATATTGTTGAGTTTATTCATGAGGCTACTGAAAATTATTATGAGAGAGGAAAATATGGTTGTAGAAGTTTTCATGGTATTGAAACACCTCTCTATGTGCTGAAAGTTTTGAATTTACTCTTGTTTTATCTTCCTATGCTTGTCACTTTGTTCTTTGTGAATTTATTTGCATACACGATTCCTATGCTTAGGAAGTGGGTTAGACTTAAATGTGTTTTGAATTTTCTTTTTGATGCTCTCTTTTACTTCAACTCATATTTCTTATGAGAGCATCGTATCAAACTATTATGCCTCAAGATGACAATATGTCTATTATTCTTGGGAGACCTTTTCTTAAATACTGCAGGAGCTGTTATTAATTATAATCAAGGGAAGGTGACCTTCAATGTTAATTATAAGGAACATACTATCTATTTCCCCAAGAAGATTGAAAGGACTTATGGTTTTGAATTCAATTGAACATGATGAGGGCATTCAAGTTGGAGAAATATATTGTCCCATACCAAGAGAAAAATTTGAAACTATTATGATTGGGACCATTGCTATCAAGGTTGAGGTAACATAATCATTAGTGTAATACAAAGTTTTGTCTCATATGAAATTGTTTTGGTAACAAGACCTGATCAACCTTGTTAACAAAAGGATTTCATTGAACAAAACAATGTTTTCACCATGATTATCTCCACTTACTTCTATTTTTATCCATTTTCAGTTTTTGCTTTTGCCTAACTTAAAGGCGTTAAAGAAAAGTACTTATTGGGAGATAACCCAAAAGTCTTAGATGAGTCTTGGAAGTTATTACTTCAGTAATAACCGCTCCTTATCCTTTTTATTTGCTTTTTGTGCCAAGAATAATAGACATATTTTTGTGCTTCACCGTAAAAAATTCGTGAGAGAGATCTGTATGTCAGATTGAGCTGTATTTTTTTGTGCTTCTGACCTAGGTTGTTATCTAACTTTCGTTAGTTCAACACTTTTTTATTTGAGCAATAGAAGGTCTTCTAAAAAATTCGTCTTTACCTGCTGGTCTGTTTTGACAGATTTCTGCCGTTTTCTGCATTTGCTTCTTGTTGGTTCCTTTTTGAGTTCTTTTGGGGAATTGAGCTTTCTGAGGAAAGTGCTACAGTAGCTAGTGTTCTAGTGGAAGTTTTATTGGTGTTAGAATTGAACCTAAAGACTTATTATCTTGAGTGCACTAATGTTGCTAATAAAGATTGTGTGAAGTTTTGTATGAAGGAAAAATTTCAGGTGTATGGAAGGAATGAGTAATGAGATGAAGGATGGACTAAAAATCAAGCTTGGGGATGCCACGCGTGTCACCCCAAGAAATATCCAAGAAGTACAAGCGTCAAAGCTTGGGGATGCCCAAGGCATCCCCTTCTTCATCAATAAAAATCCCAGGTTTCTTCCAAACACTTCATTTTTATTGTTTCATGCACAGTTGTGTTGTTCTTGGAGCGTCTTATTTTTCGTTTTGGTTTTGGTTTTTAGTTTGCGTGGTTTTCTTAGTTTGATGAATAAATTGGTTGGACCTCCTCTTTCATGCATTGGTGTTCAAATAGTTTGGTTTGGTTTGGTTTGGTTTAGAAAAGAGTAGGAAAGCTCATGCTTAAGTGGTAAAGAGAGCTTGTTTTTAACGGTGGCCTATGCTTTGTCATGCCATGCTTGATATTGTTTTGGCTTTATGCTTAGTATTCTTTGCTGTAGTATGACTTGTTATAAACAATTGAGGTTGCTTAATATGCCTTGTATGAATCATGCGTTGTTTTAGCATATTAAAGCATAGTATAGTGGTATTCTCCTTTGATGCTTTATTTGGGTTGACTTGGCGCATGCTCACACCATGTTATGACTATCCCAAGTCACCATAAGCCTTTATGATCCTTTAGTTTTCAACTTGTAGTATCACTTTATGTTTTGATCAATGATGTTTTGTCGCTCTACATGATTATGGCCATTATTGCTCTCCCGTTTGTCGCTCCCTTACTATTGCTAGCCTTCACCTTCACTGAGTATGTTTTACTCATGTTTCCAACTCCCTAAAACCAAATATTGCCAAAGTGTCCACCATACCTACCTATTAGCATCATTTGCTACTTCCGAGCATATTCATTATGCCTTGTTTTCTTTCGAATAAAATGTTTGCTTGTTATGAGAAAGTTAGTTAGTAAAGCTCTCATGAACTTGATGGCACACTTTATTTTCTTGCAATTAATAAACCTGAACCGTTGCGTCCTTCTTTGTTATGTATATGCTTGCTCTTTATAAGTTGAAGTTAGCAGAATCATGTATCATGGGGAACGCTTTCAACATTGCATTAGTACTTGTACCTAGTTGATATCATGTTCTTTTTCTTATGGATCCCGACGGTGTGAAATAAAAGTGGAACTTGTAAGATCATGGAGTTTGTATGTATGTTAGAGAAACGCCTGGGCCGCTAGCCTAAGCCATGCCTAATCATGGTGGAAACTTGCAGCATAACCATAATGAGCATTCTATGAAGCATCCTCAATAAAAATCTATGCACATAGTAAATAAAAAGATCGCTGAGATGCTCATTGTCTGCTTGCCTTATCATTTTGATTATGGGATAGCTCCTGTATCATGTGCAAGGGGTACCCCGTTGGCGGTTCTCTATGATATGTATATACTTACGATGACAAGAGCTTACTTGTGACTGAAGTTGAGTAGCATGAGGATCGGTCTTCGTAAGTAAGGGGCATGAGACTTTGATTTATAACTTGTCAAGCATATCCTCTTAGTTGTGTCACTTTAACCTTAACCATTTAAAGATGCTTATGATAGGGCAATGAGAGCTCAAAGCTAATGAGTACCATACTTTCAGCATTTGGAAGCCTTTCAATCTTTTCAAAACCTGTTCATTCCCTTGTTGAGTCTCCACACATTCTATGAGCACTTTCTTGAGAGTATAGTTGTCAACACCCGGATTTTTAATCCCAGATGCCCGTTATGCCATACCTCGCAATCCCAGGATTACCATTTTTGCGAGACATAACGGATTGGATATCACAGTACATCATCCATTACAAACCATACATAAGGTTTTACACAAATAAGGATCTCATGATCCAGTCTTTAATACAACAAGCAGCGAAATAAAAGATAAGCGTAGCAGTGGGGTCCATCTTCAGGGGCACAGGAAATGCTGACAAAGGCAGATAGTCCTAGTTATCATAGCCGTCCTGCTAACCATCATCTTGATAATCTCCTTCATAGTCTGGCCATGATAATAGCCAGGGACAAAAGCCATGAGTACTCTTTAAGTACTCGCAAAGTACTACTAACAAGGAGTATAATTCTAAGTTAAAGTTCTAGAGCTAAGTTTAACTATAAATTTAAGTTTGAAACCTAAGTTGAGTTCAGAAACCAAGAAAGATAAAATAAGGTTATAGAATCACTTAAGTTGGGAAGCTATTATCATCAACACAACCCTGTTGTGGTCAAGTCAAAGTTCATCATTCATTTCAAGTTATTTAGAAAACATCTGACAACGAAACAGTTTGGCCATTCCAACTGTCCATAACCGCGGACGCGGCTATTCGAATAGTTTGACACTCTACAGAGGTGGTACACTTTCACCACAAGATTCGATACATCTGTCAGGGATAACCCTGAATCATCATACTTAGTATGCAGATAATCAAACATAACCTTCCCTTTACACACCCTAGTACAAGCACCTCTCCTATGAGCATGGACTCCCAACCATGACCATCAGTCATCTTGGGCACTACATAGGTGGACAACATTGAGAGGTAGCCTCAGCTCAAACCTCTCCCGTGAGGGAACTAATACTAATGCATATAAATTTCTAGCTAAGCCTTACCCAATTCAGGTAATGTGGTTGTACGGTAAATTTGGAATGGTATCGCATCCGAATCCAACCATCAGTTTTATAAAAGGGTTAAGGCTCATGCATCATCATTTTCATCATCATAAACCAGTTGTGTCTCTCAACACATGTCAAAACATCTCAATAGAATGACTCATCATTCCAAGGTTTTCACAATTCATTTTCATCAAGTGCTCCCATCTAAAGTGACTCAAGTTTTTGATCTACTCTAAAGTACTAAGTTAAGAGTGTTCACTAAGGTGGAAAGATGGGATCAATCTCATGCCATAGGATGACATCTAAAGATTTCTAAGTAGGTCAAGTTTTATACTATTTATTCTACCTTCAAAATAAGTAAGGAACTTTGTATACTAAGGGAAGTAAAACTTGTAAGTAAGGCTTGGGGTACTAATAGTCAAAGGGGTGTGATCAAAGCATGCCTAAAGCATCCTTGCTCATTCATCTAGCTTAATTCTAGCTTTATAACAATAGCTTGCCTTGGTTGGTGCAGTGGTTGAAGTTTTCTTCTTCTTCTTCTTCTTGGTAGAACTCCTCCTCCTCAAAAGCTTGGTCGGTACTAGCGTCTACAAATACATAGGGAGTAGGCAATCACCAACAATACTTAACTAGTCTAAGTAGCATTCTAAAACACACATTTGATGATCTATTATCATCACAAACATCACAAGTTTTAATTCAATAGTTTCATCCTTTTTATTTTAGAAAAGTAATTTCTACTCATTGAAATATTAACTAAAATTTAATATTCACCACCAAAATATGGGATCATGTGGACACATGTCCTCACCACATATTCTAACATGTGGGAATGAGATTTAAGGGTTGAATCAATATTACTTTGGTTTAAGTTCATTATTTAATGATTTAAAGTGACTAGAAATGCCTATATAGCATTATTTTGGTACTAGTACAAAGTCACTGCATGTAAATCTTAATATTATTACATGGTTAGATAGACCCGATGAAATGTGATTTTTGAGAGTTGGAATCAACTCAAAAGCTCACTTGGTTGATTTTATAAAAATGTTGCAAGTTGCAAAAGCTTCTATTTTGTTATTTTTAGTAGGAGTGATCTATAACTCTAATTGAATTAAATCCAACGGTCTTGGATAGATCATTTTAATACCTTTCAGACAAAATTGGTTTCATGCAATTTGGATTTCTAAACTCTCTGAATTGATTTTCAAACTAGTGGACAGAAACTAGATTTAACTAAAAAAGAAAAATCCAGATTTAAATTGATGGGCTAGCACGGGAAAAGACTTGGGCCGGCCCAAAGGCGCTCCGCGGTGCGGGGCTCAGCTGACAAGGGGGTCACGCGTGTCAGCGGCACTTCAAACGCGAAACGGTACGCGCGATGTGGGCCGTAGGATTAGAAGCGAGATCAACGGCTGAGGGTCGTCGTCGACGACGAACAGGTCGCCGGCAAGCTTGAACCCTAGCGGCTCGGTGGGGGTCTACTAGGGGCGTACCAAGGCTCCAGCGGGGTCGGCGAGGCGGGAAAACGACGTGGAAGACGACGGCGAGGCGAGGCGCGGTTACGGTGGAGCTTGGGGTGGTCACAATCAACGGCGCCCTTCTCCTCCTGTCGCGGCTGCTCCGGCTCCAATTCCGGCGAGCTGCTGCTCCACTTGCTCCGGCTAGAGGTGGGTGAGGTTCAGAGAGGTGAGGGGAGTGGAATGGTGTGGAGAGAAGAGGCTAGGGAGGGCTCCTTTTATAGGCCCGATGGTGAGACCGAGCAGGATAGGCAGGCGATGGTGGCGACATGGCTACGGCGAGGTAGAGGCATGGCTGGGGTGGCGATCGATGTGTGGTTCCCTGGCGGTGCTCTAGGAATTGAATGTGGCCGTAGGGGCAGTGGCACGCGGTCTGGGCGAGGTGGCGCTCTGAGAGGCAGATGCGGCGGTGTCCACGGCGAGCGGTGGCTGTGAGGCTTTGGGCGGCGAACGGGGATGTCTGGGTGTTCTCCAGGTCGAGGTGGAGTGGCGAGCGCGGGCTGGTGCCAAGGGATGGTCTGTGCGAGCAGGGACAGAGCGCGCTCTGGGGGCGGCACTGGCATGGTGCGGTGGCACTGGCCGCGGTTTGTGCTCGGTGGTCCACTGCTGCTCTAGGATCGGGCAAGGGACAGGGGGTGGCGGTGAGCTCCTGGCTACCTCCTAGACATGGCGAGAGAGGGGGAGATGGTCTGCTACGGCGGGGCACCGGCGACCATGCCCTCGGGGTGACATGGCAAGAGGGTTAGGGACAAGGGAGAGGGGTGTTAAGGGTCTGGTTAGACTAGGAGGGGACCGAGGAGATAAATGGGGATCAATTGGGGGCAAAACCCTGTAGTAAACAATGAGCTAGGATTAGAGTAGAGATTATGCATGCCAAGTGTTTGATGAAATGGCCGCATTAAAGAAAGTTTTGAATTTTGGTTTCAAAATTTTTGAGTGATCTCAACTAGTGATAGGTAGTCTCTGGTTGCAAGGGTTTTGAAAATGGAGCTCAAATAGATGGTTTTTGAAATAGGGGTGATCTATGCATATGCATTAGATTCAATTTTAAACTGTCATTTAAAATAGTTAACAGAATGTTTTTAGCAGATCAAAAGGTGGGCCTTGGTACCTCATTATGTGTACTAGCAAGGGGTGCAAAGATCAGGAATGGTTTCTGTTAAGAATTGAGTACTAGGAATAGCCAAAGTAGGCATGAGAGTTAAATTTGCCAAAATGACCATTCCTTCTTTTTAATTTTCTTTGATTTGATTTTCTTGAGGAAAAGTTTGGGAATGATGTAGATGATGTTTAAATCACCTAAGAAACATTTGACAAGCATTGGATCAATCAATCATGGCAATTCAAACAACACCTATTTTAAATGCATACATATATGGATGCTTTCATTTTAAATTTGGAAAAGTTTTTGTTAACCCTATTTCTGGATGATTTGATCTTGATAACCTTGGATTAAAGTTTTGGGATGTTACAAACCTTCCCCCCTTAAACAAAATCTCTTCCCGAGTTTTACAAAGAAAACTAGGAACTAAAGAGATCTGGGAACTCTGTTCTAATGTAATCTTCGCGTTCCCAAGTAGCTTCCTCCTCGGTATGGTTGCTCCACTGAATCTTGAGAAACTTGATACTCCTAGTCCTGGTGGTTCTGTAGGCTTCTTCTAAGATACGGATGGGTACTTCCCGATAGGTCAGGTCATTATTGATTTCCACAACTCTGTGATCGATGTTCTTGAAAACTTCAGTCTTCTCAGGCACTTCCAAGCATTTGCGAAGTAACGAGATATGGAACACTTGTGGATGGCTGACATCTCTTCAGGCAGTTCTAGTTGATACGATACTTCTCCTCGCAGTTCAGAATCTTGAAAGGTCCGGTATATCTAGGAGCTAACTTTCCTTTCAGACTAAAGCGTTGAGTTCCCTTCAATGGTGAAACCTTGAGATATACGAAATCTACGACATTGAAAGTCAGGTCTCTCCTTCTTTTGTCAGCATAACTCTTCTGTCTGGATTGGGGGGTCTTGAGGCGCTCACGGACTTTGTGAACTTTCTCTTCTGCTTCTCGAAGAATGTCGGGTCCAAAGATCTGACTCTCCTACATGCGACCAATTCAAAGGGGTACGACACTTTCTTCCGTATAGGAATTCAAATGGTGCCATCTGCAAACTAGCTTGATAACTGTTATTATATGAGAATTCTGTGAAAGGCAGGCAGTCTTCCCATTTTGATCCGTATTCCAACACACAAGCTCTAACCATATCCTCTAGGATCTGGTTGACTCTCTCAGTCTGTCCATCGGTTTGCGGGTGATACGCTGTGCTGAAGTTGAACTTGGTTCCTAAACCTTCCTGAACTTTCTGCCAAAATCTCGAGGTAAACTGGGTTCCTCGATCTGAGACGATGGTCTTGGGGGTTCCATGCAGACTAACAATCCTAGCAATATACAGCTCTGCTAGCTTTGCACTCTGGTAGGTTGTCTTGACAGGTATGAAGTGGGCTACCTTGGACAGTCTATCAACTATGACCCAGATTGAGTCATTTCCCCTACTAGAAGTAGGTAAACTGGTGATAAAGTCCATTCCGACGGAATCCCATTTCCATTCGGGAATCTGTAATGGTTGCAATAGTCCTACAGGTCTCTGATGCTCTGCATTGACTCTTTGACAGATGTCACATTTGGCGATGTAGCTTCCGATCTCTCTCTTCATCTTGTGCCACCAAAATTGCTCTTTCAAATCCTGATACATCTTTGTTCCTCTGGGGTGGATAGAATAAAGAGTATCATGAGCTTCCTTCATGATAACTTCCTTCAGCTCCGAATCTGCTGGCACACAGATACGTCCTTTGTACCACAGTACACCATCTTCATCTTCGGTGAATCCAGGTACCTTTCCTGTACCAATACGACGTTTGATTCCGTCGATACTTTCATTTCCCTTCTGGGCTTCCTTGATTTGTCTAATCAAAGTGGGTTGAAGTTCAATGCTAGCTAGAAATCCTTTTCTAACTAACTCAGTCCTGAACTGCTCCAACTCCTCATACAAACTTGGTTGCTTCTCTTTGATCATGGTGTTAAGCCTACACGGCAATCTGCTAAGAGCATCCACTACCACATTGGCTTTGCCGGGGTGATAGTGAATGTCAAGGTCATAATCCTTGATTAAATCTATCCATCTCCTTTGTCTCATATTCAGCTCCTTCTGAGTGAAGATATACTTCAAGCTCTTATGATCTGAGTAAATCTCACAGCGATTACCCATCAAATAATGACGCCATGTCTTCAATGCTAGAACCATGGCTGCTAGCTCAAGATCATGGGTCAGATAGTTCTGCTCATGTTGCTTCAATTGTCGAGACAGATATGCGATGACTTTGCCTTCTTGCATCAATACACATCCTAGGCCAATCTTGGATGCATCACAAAACACAGCAAACGGCTTCTTGATGTCTGGCATGATCAAAATTGGGGCTGATATCAATCTCTTCTTTAGCTCTTGGAAACTGGCTTCACACTTGTCTGTCCATTCAAACTTCTTTTCGTTCTTCAACAATTGGGTCATTGGTCGGGCGATGCTTGAGAATCCTTCTACGAACTTGCGGTAATATCCCGCTAATCCGAGAAATGAACGAACTTGGGTTTGATTGGTTGGGGCTTCCCATTCTTCGACATCTTTGATCTTGGTGGGATCAACAGAGACTCCTCCGGCAGAAACAATATGTCCTAGGAATCCTACTTCTTTCAGCCAAAACTGACACTTGCTGAACTTGGCATATAACTTATGCTCTCTCAGGGTTTCTAGGATGATTCTCAGATGTTGCTCATGCTCTTCTTCTGACTTGGAGTAGATAAGGATGTCGTCGATAAACACAGCTACAAACTTATCTAGGAAATTCATAAAGATCTTATTCATGAGATTCATGAAATAAGCAGGGGCATTGGTTAATCCAAAAGACATAACCGTATACTCGTATAAACCATAGGTAGTAGTAAAGGCGGTCTTCGGAATATCCGTTGCACGAATCTTAAGTTGGTGATAACCAGTACTAAGATCAATCTTTGAGAATACCTGAGCTCCAGTCAACTGATCAAATAGATCCTCTATCTTTGGCAAAGGGTACTTGTTCTTGATGGTGACGTCATTCAACTTTCTGTAATCTGTACACAAACGATTGCCTCCATCTTTCTTGTCGACGAATAATACTGGTGATCTCCATGGCGATGCGCTTGGCTGAATCAAGCCTGTTGCTAACATGGCATCCAACTGCTTCTTTAGTTCTACTAACTCTGAGGGGTTCATGGTATAGGGTCTCTGGGCTATAGGTCTAGTTCCGGGGATTAGTTCGATAATGAACTCAATATCCCTATCCGGGGGCATACTGGCAATTCATCTGGGAATATGTCAGGGTATTCACAGACTACTCTGACTTGGTCAATGGTGGGCAGGGCTACACTCTTGTTGCACTTGAATTGACGGGGTAAGGTTTCTTAGCACAGTCTATCAGTCCTTTATGCCTTGAAATCCAGTCCATACATAGTACTACTTCCAATCCTTTGGTTCCAAGTACAATTAGGTTGGCATAAAAATCTATCCCATGTATTCTGATAGGTACAGCTTTGCAAATTTTTCTAGCTTTTGTTGTTGAACCGGGGATTTGAACTATCATGACATGCTTCAGGTTGGTTGGGCGAATCTTACTAGTGCATACAAATTCTTCGGTGACAAATGAATGCGATGCTCCAGAATCAAACAATACTCTTGCTAAAACTGAGTTGACAGAAAACATACCCAGCACTACATCTGGCGCTTCCTGGGCTTCTTCTGCGTTCATGTGGAAGAGACGACCGTTGCGGTTGTGCGGGTTCCCTGGGGCAAATCTCCTTCCTGGTTGAACACGACACTGCTGCTGAGCTAGGGCATTCACAGGGGCATTGGCGGCAGTCTTCTTGGGACACTCATTGGAGTAGTGACCCTTCACTCCACACTCGAAGCAAGTGATCTAGGACTTGTCCTTGACTGCGAAAGGCACAACATTGCTGCCAGTTCTGGGTGCAGTGTTGTTGTTGTTGTTGTTGTTGCTCTTTGGAGGGGCACGGTTGAAATTGTTGGCATTGCCGGAGTTGTGATTGTTTCCTCCAGACTTCACATTACCTCCGCTACGGTTGGGGTAGCTTGGGCGAGAATTTTGGGGTCGGTTGTTCCTTGGTGCATATCCTGGTGAGGTGTTGGGACGGTACTTCTGGTGACTACTGGATCCAGACTGCTGCATCATACGACGCTTGTGGTTGTCGTTTGCCTGGTTAATCTTCCCTTCCATCTGAATGGCAGAGTCGACTAGCTCTTCGAGATCGTCAAAACGAATGTTGACGAGGACAGTCTACATCTCATCATGCAGTCCGTTTAAGAATCTCTCCTTCTTCTTGGCCTCCGTGTTGATCTCATTCGGTGCATATCTGGCAAGTTACAAGAATCTGTCACGGTACTCCACCACAGTCATTCTTCCTTGCTTCAATTCGCGGAATTCTTCTCTCATCCTGTTGACAAGACCTTGTGGCACGTGGGTGCGGCTGAACTTGACCTTGAATGCTTCCCAGGTCATCACCTGGCCATGGTTCATATTGCGGATGCTATTCCACCAAGCTCTTGCATCTCCCGCCAGATAGTGGGTGGCGAAGAGAACTTTCTCATTCTCATCAACTCTGGAAACCTTTAAGTTGTTTTCCATGGTCTATAACCAGTCATCAGCATCTAATGGGTTTTCAGATTGGTTAAAGATTGGGGGATTGGTGTTCTGAAAGTTTTTGAGTTTGGATCCTTGGTGATCCTGATTTCCATGTCCTTGGTTGTTGAGAGCCATTTGGGCGATCTGCTGCAATGTTGCTAAGTTGGCTTGACGCTCGGCCCTGCTTGCTTCACGGTCCATGATGAGATTCTGCAAGATCTGCAGCATTGGGTCCTGCGACGAGCTGCTCCCTCCTTGGTTTCCGCGAGTCATCTGAAGATTGAGATAGATATAGGGGTAAGAGGGAAATTCTAAGGTTCATGGTTTTGGGGTTTTCAAAGCTAAAACATTGAGTCATAATCAGGTTTTTCAACTAACTTCAATTTCATTCATGCAAGCAAGCACACGATACAACACACACCACAACAAGCAAAGGGGAAAACAGATGGTTTGAAGAACCAATCTGCAAGCTACGATACAATGAGATGATACATCTCATGCTACGACAGTGCTCTAGTGCATCTACTCATCATCGACGAAGTCGGAGTCTTCATCATCAGTGTAGAAGTCCACAGCATCCTCCTCCAAAAAGTCATCATCGTTGCTGAGGTAAGAATCCATATCTCCCTGAATGTCTTCACCCTCATCTTCTTCTTCCTTGGCGGCAAGCTGAGTTTCCTGCTCCTTGACTGTCTTCTCGAGGTCGGCCACCTTCTTGCGAATACGGGCGATGGTTCGATCCTTCTTTGCACGCTGGCGACAAAGAGACTGGCGATCTTGGACGAGCAGTGCGAAAGTCTGGGCCTTCTGGTCAACGATGGCACGGTTCTGGTTGGCTAACTCTCTGGCATTGTCTAGTTCCTGCTGTCTGTCATGAAGCAAGAAATCAAGGTTCTCCACTTGACGCCTCAACTCTGGGTGACTTGGCATCTCCATCGGCATTCCCATGAAGTCACGTCTTGCATAGTGGGCAAAACGGGTTCCTTGGATCTTGTTGACGCTGAGGGCACATAGACGTGCGAGAGCTTCATGCATTGCCCTGGCTAATCCATCTAGCCAGTTGTTCTCTCTTACGGAGAACTGAATTCTCCCGGAAGTTGGTGCTTCGATGCTTCCTCGAAGGTCCGCGGTGACTAGCCACTGTAGGTCTCCTCCTGGGGGTCCTGGAAGTTGAGCTCCAAGAAACTCCGGATGTGGGCGTCCCAGTAACTCTGAGAGTGAATCCAGATCCCTCTCGAAGATCAGCTGACCTCCGTTTCCCAATTGGTAAAACTTGCTGAACGTAGTCTCCATCTACAAGGATTAAGGATGAGGAAGTTAGTGAAGTGATCAAGTGTCTCAAATTTTAAGTAGTAATGTAAGAATTTTGAGGAACATGTATTTTTGAGAAAGAATGAGTTCACAAGGGTAAGAGGGGAAATAGTTTTTCATAAATATTCACTTTGGTTTTGAAGCTAAGTTTTTTGGTTTGGACGTCCATTCTAACTAGGGTCTCCTATGGTCAGGATAGCTCTGATACCAACTTGTCAACACCCGGATTTTTAATCCCAGATGCCCGTTATGCCATACCTCGCAATCCCATGATTACCATTTTTGCGAGACATAACGGATTGGATATCACAGTACATCATCCATTACAAACCATACATAAGGTTTTACAAAAATAAGGATCTCATGATCCAGTCTTTAATACAACAAGCAGCGGAAATAAAAGATAAGTGTAGCGGTGGGGTCCATCTTAAGGGGCACAGGCAATGCTGACGAAGGAAGATAGTCCTAGTTATCATAGCTGTCCTGCTGACCATCATCTTGATTATCTCCTTCATAGTCTGGCCATGATAATGGCTAGGGACAAAAGCCATGAGTACTCTTTAAGTACTCGCAAACTACTACTAACAAGGAGTATAATTCTAAGTTAAAGTGTTAGAGCTAAGTTTAACTATAAAGTTAAGTTTGAAACCTAAGCTGAGTTCAGAAACCAAGAAAGATAAAATAAGGTTCTAGAATCACTTAAGTTGGGAAGCTATTATCATCAACACAACCCTGTTGTGGTCAAGTCAAAGTTCATCATTCATTTCAAGTTATTTAGAAAACATCTGACAACAAAACAGTATGGCCATTCCAACTGTCCATAACCGTGGACACGGCTATTCGAATAGTTTGACACTCTGTGGAGGTGGTACACTTTCACCACAAGATTCGATACATCTGTCAGGGATAACCCTGAATCATCATACTTAGTATGCAGATAATCAAACATAACCTTCCCTTTACACACCCTAGTACAAGCACCTCTCCTATGAGCATGGCCTCCCAACCATGACCATCAGTCATCTTGGGCACTACATAGGTGGACAACATTGAGAGGTAGCCTCAGCTCAAACCTCTCCCGTGAGGGAACTAATACTAATGCATATAAATTTCCAGCTAAGCCTTACCCAATTCAGGTAATGTGGTTGTACGGTAAATTTGGAATGGTATCGCATCCGAATCCAACCATCAGTTTTATAAAAGGGTTAAGGCTCATGCCTCATCACTTTCATCATCATAAACCAGTTGTGTCTCTCAACACATGTCAAAACATCTCAATAGAATGACTCATCATTCCAAGGTTTTCACAATTCATTTTCACCAAGTGCTCCCATCTAAAGTGACTCAAGTTTTTGATCTACTCTAAAGTACTAAGTTAAGAGTGTTCACTAAGGTGGAAAGATGGGATCAATCTCATGCCATAGAATAACATCTAAAGGTTTCTAAGTCTGTCAAATTTTATACTTTTTATGCTACCTTCAAAATAAGTAAGGAACTTTGTATACCAAGGGAAGTAAAACTTGTAAGTAATGCTTGGGGTACTAATAGTCAAAGGGGTGTGATCAAAGCATGCCTAAAGCATCCTTGCTCATTCATCTAGCTTAATTCTAGCTTGCTAACAATAGTTTGCCTTGGTTGGTGCAGTGGTTGAAGTTTTCTTCTTCTTCTTCTTCTTGGTAGAACTCCTCCTCCTCGAAAGCTTGGTCGATACTAGCGTCTATAAATACATAGGGAGTAGGCAATTACCAACAATACTTAACTAGTCTAAGTAGCATTCTAAAACACACATTTGATGATCTATTATCATCACAAACATCACAAGTTTTAATTCAATAGTTTCATCCTTTTTATTTTAGAAAAGTAATTTCTACTCATTGAAATATTAACTAAAATTTAATATTCACCACCAAAATATGGGATCATGTGGACACATGTCCTCACCACATATTCTAACATGTGGGAATGAGATTTAAGGGTTGAATCAATATTACTTTGGTTTAAGTTCATTATTTAATGATTTAAAGTGACTAGAAATGCCTATATAGCATTATTTTGGTACTAGTCCAAAGTCACTGCATGTAAACCTTAATATCATTACATGGTTAGATAGACCTGATGAAATGTGATTTTTGAGAGTTGGAATCAACTCAAAAGCTCACTTGGTTGATTTTATAAAAATGTTGCAAGTTGCAAAAGCTTCTGTTTTGTTATTTTTAGTAGGAGAGATCTATAACTCTAATTTAATTAAATCCAACGGGCTTGGATAGATCATTTTAATACCTTTCATACAAAATTGGTTTCATGCAATTTGGATTTCTAAAACTCTTTGAATTGATTTTCAAACTAGTGGACAGAAACTAGATTTAACTAAAAAAGAAAAATCCAGATTTGAATCGATGGGCTAGTGCGGGAAAAGACTCGGGCCGGCCCAGTGGCGCTCCGTGGCGTGGGGCTCAGCTGACAGGGGGTCCTGCGTGTTAGCGGCACTTAAAACACGAAACGGTACGCGCGCTGTGGGCCGTAGGATTAGAAGCGAGATCAACGGCTGAGGGTCGTCGTCGATGACGAACAGGTCGCCGGCGAGCTCGAACCCTAGCGGCTCGGTGGGGGTCTACTGGGGGCGTACCTGGGCTCAAGCGAGGTCGGCGAGGTGGGCAATCGATGTGGAAGACGATGGTGAGGCGAGGCGCGGTTGCGGCGGAGCTTGGGGTGGTCGCAATCAACGACGCCCTTCTCCTCCTGTCGCGGCTGCTCCGGCTCTAATTCCGGCGAGCTGCTGCTCCACTTGCTCCGGCTAGAGGTGGATGAGGTTTAGAGAGGTGAGGGGAGTGGATTGGTGTGGAGAGAAGAGGCTGGGGAGGGCTCCTTTTATAGGCCCGACGGTGAGACCGAGCGGGATGGGCAGGCGACGGTGGCGACATGGCTACGGCGAGGTAGAGGCATGGCTGGGGGTGGCGATCAATGTGTGGTTCCCTGGCGGTGCTCTAGGAATTGAATGCAGCCGTAGGGGCAGTGGCACGCGGTCTGGGCGAGATGGCGCTCTAAGAGGCAGAGGCGGCGGTGTCCACGGCGAACGGTGGCTGTGAGGCTTTGGGCGGCGAACGGGGATGTCTGGGGTGTTCTCCAGGTCGAGGTGGAGCGGTGGGTGCGGGCTGGTGCCAAGGGATGGTCTATGCGAGCAGGGACAGAGCGTGCTCTGGGGGCAGCACTGCCATGGTGCGGTGGCACTGGGCGCGGTTTGTGCTCTGTGGTCCACTGTTGCTCTAGGCTTGGGCAAGGGACAGGGGGTGGTGGTGAGCTCCTGGCTACCTCCTAGACATGGCGAGAGAGGGGGAGATGGTCTGCTGCGACGGGGCAAAGTTTGGCCGGCGACCATGCCCTCGGGTTGACATGGCAAGAGGGTTAGGGACAAGGGAGAGGGGTGTTAAGGGTCTGGTTAGACTAGGAGGGGATAGAGGAGATAAATGGGGATCAATTGGGGGCAAAACCCCATAGTAAACACTGAGCTAGGATTAGAGTAGAGATTATGCATGCCAAGTGTTTGATGAAATGGACGCATGAAAGAAAGTTTTGAATTTTGGTTTCAAAATTTTTGATTGATCTCCACTAGTGATAGGTAGTCTCTGGTTGCAAGGGTTTTGAAAATGGAGCTCAAATAGATGGTTTTTCAAATAGGGGTGATCTATGCATATGCATTAGATTCAATTTTAAACTATCATTTAAAATAGTTAACATAATGTTTTTAGTAGATCAAAAGGTGGGACTTGGTACCTCATTATGTGTACTAGCAAGGGGTGCAAAGATCAAGAATGGTTTCTGTTAAGAATTGAGTACTAGGAATAGCCAAAGTAGGCATGAGAGTTAAATTTTCCAAAATGACCATTCCTTGTTTTTAATTCTTTTTTATTTGATTTTCTTTAGGAAAAGTTTGGGAATGATGTAGATGATGTTTGAATCACCTAAGAAACATATTACAAGCATTGGATCAATCAATCATGGCAATTCAAACAACTCCTATTTTAAATGCATACATATATGGATGCTTTCATTTTAAATTTGGAAAAGTTTTTGTTAACCCTATTTTTGGATGATTTGATCTTGATAACCTTGGATTAATGTTTTGGGATGTTACAATAGTGGCCATTCTTAGTTCTATGTGCATTGTCCCAAGACTAGTTGATTGATGCATAACTTGATATTGCTTGTTTTAAACTATTTGTATCTAGTCACTCTTATGAACTTTGAAGGTGTCCTATGCATTTATACTTGCTACTCTATGAGGGACAAGCTGAATGCCATTATGCTATGTTTTCTTTATGTGAAACAAACAAACGTCTTGCAAAGCATTGTTATTCATGAATCTTTTGTTTGTGCATTTTCATGTTGCATCATAGTTTCTTTGTCTTATTGCTAGAACTTTGTCTTTCATGTTATGATTGAAGTACTATGATCGCAGCTTTGAATATTTTACAAATACTTTAATCAAGTTTATGATGGTGCATGTCACCTCAAAAATTATTCTTTCTTTCTATCACTTACCTACTCGAGGACGAGCAGGAGTTAAGCTTGGGGATGTTGATACATTGCAAATGTATCTATAATTTTTGATGATCCATGCTTGGTTTTATCCACTTTCTTGTGATTTGTCCACACTTTGGAGTACTTTTCATATGATTTCTTGGACTAACCTATTAACAAGAGCCACAGTGCCAGCTGCCTATTTTCTACTGTTTTTGGTTCCAGGAAAGTCAGAAAATGAATATTCTCGGAATTGGACGGGACAAAAGCCAAAGTGCCTATTTTTCTAGAAGACTCCAGGAGCCAGAATACGAGACGGAGGAGGGCCAGGGGATGGCCACACCCCCCCAGGCGCGGGATGGGCCTGGCGGCGCCAGGGCATGGTGTGGTGGCCCCAGGCACCCCCTCGGTCTCCCTCTTCGCCTATAAGAAGCCTTCTGACCTAAAAACTCCGGGGGGGTTGACGTTTTTCTAGAAGGAGTTCCGCTCCGCCACCACCACCAGATTCCACGAAACAGCACCAGAAACTCCGTTCTGGCACCCTGCCGGGACGGGGAATTGGAGGAGATCATCGCCATCATCATCACCATCGTTTCTCCATCGACCATCCATGTTTCTCCCATCTATGAGTGAGTAATCCCCCGCTGTAGGCTATGGGGATGGTAGGGATTGGATGAGATCGTTCATGTAATGGCATCAGATTGTTAGGGCATGGTTCCTAGTATCTTTTATTAGTGCTTTATGACTTTGTTGTGACTTGTTGTGCTTAATGCTTGTCACTAGGGCCCGAGTGCCATGATTTCAGATCTAAACATGTTATCGATTCATTATGATAGTATTGTTTTTGGTCTTATCTGCAAGTTGTATACACACGTTGATGTCCGGAACCTATGGCCCCGAAGTGACAGAAATCGGGATAACCGGAAGGGAATGGCTTTGATGTGAGGATCACATGTGTTCATGGAGTGTTAATGCTTTGCTCCGGATCTCTATTAAAAGGAGCACCTTAATTGCCAGTAGTTCCTTAGAGGCCCCGCTGCAAACGGGCTGGCAGGACAAAAGATGTTATGCAAGTTCTCATTGCGAGCACGTATGACTATATATGGAACACATGCCTAGGATTGTCTAGTACTTGGATGCTTTATCTTATTTATCTGCAATTGCCCTATGTTCTGATTGCTATGTGAATTGTCTTGTCCATGCAACGCCCGTCCATCCATCCATATGCCTACCGCACTCGAATCCCACTATTACTGCTTTTGTTACTACTGTCTTTGCTTTACTACTGCTGTTACTTTGCTATTCCTACTACAAAACTGTTGCTACTGATAAACTGCTGTGAGCAAGATTGTTTCCAGGTGTAGCTGAATTGACAACTCAGTTGTTAAGGCTTATAAATATTCTTTGGCTCCCCTTGTGTCGAATCAATAAATTGGGTTTCACTTCCCTCGAAAATACTGCGATACACCCCCTATACTTGTGGGTCATCAACCTATTATGTTCTTCGACTTTTCCATGGCCAGTATGGCCTTTATTTTCTTCAGGTTTGCCTCGATTCCCCTTGTGGAGATGAGGTACCTGAGTAGTTGCCCAGATGGTACACCTAAGGTGCACTTGTCTGGATTGAGCTTGATCCGGTAGCGGTCGAGGTTGGCGAAGGTTTCACGTAAATCTTCGATTAGCGAAGCTTCCTCTTTGGTCTTGATTACGATGTCGTCAACATAGACTTGGATGTTGAGACCAAGTTGGTTTTTGAGGTTAGCCTGCATGCACCGCTGGTATGTGGCTCCTGCGTTTTTTACCCCGAAGGGCATTGTGTTATAGCAGAACACACCAAAAGGCATTGTAAACACCGTTTTCTCTTGATCCTCCTCCTTCATTCGAATTTGATTGTAACCTGAGTAGGCGTCGAGGAAGCAGAGGCTCTCACATCCCGCGGTGGAGTCGATGATCTGGTCGATTTGTGGCAGCGGGAAGTGGTCCTTCGGGTAGTGCTTATTCAGAGAGGTGAAATCCACGCACATCTGTAGGATATCCTTGTCCTTTTTTGGCACTAGCACCGTGTTGGCGAGCCAAGTGCTTTCCTTGATCTCGCATATGAATTTGGCGTCGAGGAGTCTATTGATCTCCATTCCGACTACTTTTGCTCTTGGTTTAGACAATCGCCGAATTTTTTGTTTGACTGGCCTTGTGTCTGGGTTGACATTGAGTGCGTGCTCGGCGAATTCTCTGGGAACTCCTAGCATGTCCGCTAGACACCAGGCGAAGATTTCCCAATGCTCACGGAGGAATTCGACGAGCACGAGTTCCTATGCGGGACTCAAATTGTTGGCGACGAGGGCCGTTTTGGTGGGATCCAATGGGTGGACCTGAACTTTCTTCGTGTGCACCGACGAGTCGAAGGACAGGTCGGGTGAACTTGGCCGGCTCAGGGGAGGCAGACTGTTGTCTGTTGACTCCTTCAATCTTGCGAGTTCCTCCTGCATACCGAAGGATTGGGAAATTCTGTTGAACTCCCTGTCACAGCTGTCGGACCTCTCGAAGCTCCCGTTGATTGTGATGAAGCCGTTAGGGCCAGGCATTTTCATCTGCAGATAGGCGTAGTGTGGCACTGCCATGAACCTAGCGAACGCGACACGTCCGAGAATGCAGTGGTACTATGAGGGCCAGTCGATGACTTCGAAGTCGATGCGCTCGTGTCGAAAGTTTTTTGGCGTGCCAAAGATGACGTCGAGGTTGATTTTGCCAAGGGGATATACGCCCTTGCCTGGTACGATGTCGTGGAATGTTGTGTCCGAGGCCTCTAGGCAGGTCAGAGGGATCCTCATTGCTTGCAAGGTACTCACGAACATAAGGTTGATGCCGCTTCCGCCGTCCATAAAGATGCGGCTCATGTCGAAGCCTCCAATTTGTGCCTCGAGTACGAGGGGACAATGTCCTAGACAAGGTACTTGGCGTAGATGGTCGCACTTGTCGAAGGTGATGCAGGAGTCGCTTCCACTGAGGTGCTCAGTGGTGGATGGTGGTGAGTTTGTCGCCAGATTCACTTGGCGAGTGATGGCCTTTTGCACCCAATTAGAGGGGCGGCCCTTTTGGATCATCATGGTACCCATGGCCCGTGGGTACGGTTCGCGTCCGGGGTGCTGGTCCAGTGCAGCTGTGTTTGGTTGTGGTCCGGGTGGTGGTGGTGGAGGAGCTCCATGTGCCACAGCGCCTGGGGCGGCGCCATATCCCCTATTGACTGTGTTGCGATTCATCCGAGCCAGACCCTCGTGAAGTTTGAGGAACTCGCGGTAGTCCTTGAGGAGGTGGCTAGATTTCTTTTTGCCGTCATGCTTGTCGATGTAGAAGTGCACCGTGCATGGCCCGGACAGCTTATCCTCAATGGATGTTGCGGGTGTCTCGTCGCGAGTGTGGCGCTGCCATACTTGCATGGTTTTACCAGAGTCACGGTGTCCACTGTTGCGGTAGCCGCTATTGCGGTTGTCGTCGCGTCTGTCGGCATAGCCGGCTGCGACCATGTTGACGTCGCTGCGGTCATCATAGATGCACATTCGACGTTTGCTTCAGCGATCGCGTATGCGCTCGACTTCTGCTTCATCGTCGGAGTGAACGTGATTTTCACCGAATCTTCTCCATCTGCCCACCGATTCGCGATTTCCATCAGGTGCTCTATGGTTTTGGGCTTCAAGTGGCCCAGCTCCTCCCTAAGCTCTATGCGACGAACTCCGCCGTTGAATGCGTTGATTGCGTGATCCTCCGAGATATTTTCCGCGGAGTTCTTGATGATGGACCACCTCTGGATGTATGAGCGTAGCGATTCGCTCGACCTTTGCTAGCAGCACCTCAGTTCTTTGATTGACGCGGCCTTTTGTAGGTGCCCTTGAAGTTGCGCACAAAGCTGTAGACCAACTCTTCCCAACTGCGAATGGATCCGCGTGGGAGGTTGTTGAGCCATGCTCGGGCGGCGTCCTGTAGCTGTAGCTGCAGGCATTGCATGGCCGTGCTTCGACTCCCGCCGTGGAGCCTAACGGAGGAGATATGGTCCTCTAACCAAATTTTCGGGTCTTGCAGGCCGTCAAACTTTGGGTTCTCTGATGGGAGCTTAAACCCCTTGGGCATTCACTTTTGCCTGATGGCCCTGCTGAAGCATCTAGCACCATAGAGCTCCACATCTTTGTCTTCTGAGTCAGTCGATCAGGCACGCCGTGCCCTTGACTTGTCGATCTTGCACTGCGTGATGTCATCACGTGCGTCGTAGTCATGGTCGTTTCGCCGTGAGCGGCGGCGTCGAGACAGGTCATGACTGTCGTTGCTGGATGATGGCGAGGAATGGCGTTTTGCTAGAGCCTTGCCTTTCTTCGGCTCCGGTGTCGGCTCTTTGTCGAGAGCGGCTTCGATTAACCCCAAGCCTATGATCATAGATCGGTGCATGGCATCTCGAGGATCTCCAGCTGGCGGCTGGTTGTCGAGGAGGTACATGGTGGCCGCCGTTACCGCGGCCTGCGGCGTTTTTGGAAGCACGTTGCCACGCATACCCACCGTCATGGAGCCGAAGTCGAGGACCTTTGCGGCTTCTACGCGCTCTTGTTCGGTGAGGTGGGCCAGTTGAGATCGCCTCTTGTTAGCGATGTACTTGTTGCACTTGGAGGAGGATCCTCCGTGGGAGGAGAGCCCAGCTCGTCGGAGGCTCGACTCGTCTACCGCCTTTTATACGCGCCTCGAGTGGTGTGATTGTTTGCAGTTGGCGTTTGTATTCTTCTTTCAGGAGCCAATGGTAGCCCATCAACAGTTCTTGCGGGGAGCCGAAAGGCAGAGGGTGGCCTCGTAGGGCTTCACGGCAGCGGGCCCACTCGAGATCATTGAGTCTAATCACGACGCGTTCACCAGTTTGCTCGTTCACCATGGTGGGGGGTTCGGCTGCCCCTCAGTTGTTGATGGTGGCGCCGTTAGTGGGGCCGCCGTTGGGCGGTCCGCCATTGGGTGGTCCGACATTGGGTATGTCGTTGTTTGGCGGGTCGGTTCCATTGCCACCGTTGCCCGTGTTGTCGCGGTTGGCGGAGGAGTCGCCCGGGTTGATGACGGCGCACATGAAGTGGTTGGGGAAGCTGCTGCTCCCACAATTTTCAGATCCGGAACCGTAGGCTCCGCCTTCAGTTGCCAGATCGCCCAGATCGGATTCGCGACTGTTGTCGCTCGCCGTATTCTTGACTATTGTTGAGGCATTGAGTTCACTGAGGGTGCCAATTGGCGGAAGGAACCACGATGCTAGAGCAATCGATGGTGTTGTCAGCTGGTCAGGCATGCGAAGCATGCCCATCTGACCAACTTGGAAGCGGAAGCTCCTAATCACCAGGCTAATTCCATTGCCCACGGACTCGAAGGCTGGGCGAGTGGCCGGCGTGTGGATGGTGAAGTCGAACCCGCCAAAGAGCTGGCGAATCTCCGCTGTTGCGGAGTTGTAGATCACAGTTGATGGGGCCGAAGAATCCGCAACATCAGCACTCTCAATTCCCACAGACGGTGCCAATTGACGAGGGTTTAACTCATCAATGCTCATTGTTATGGACTTGGGTTTTGGAGAAGAAGGGAGCGCTGGAATCATCAATCGGCTAGCAAACAAGCACACGGGGGACTCGAAGATTTACCTAGGTTCAGGCCTTGTAGAGGTCCCTACTCCTGCTTGTCTGCTCGTGGAATTGACAGAGGAATCGAAGATTACAATGGTGCGCAGATGCAATCTGGCGAGGGTTGCGGAAACTAGGGTTGCGTGTGTCCTCCTCGCTGCCCCCTCCTAGCCTTTATATAGATAGGCTAGGTCTCGGGTAGCAGGTCAAGTCGGTTATAGGTTAGGG
Organism: Avena sativa; assembly: GCA_916181665.1. Taxonomy (NCBI): domain Eukaryota; kingdom Viridiplantae; phylum Streptophyta; class Magnoliopsida; order Poales; family Poaceae; genus Avena; species Avena sativa. The sequence goes on from OV702290.1 coordinate 430,198,253, forward strand.
TTTCCCTTTAAACTTTCTATCTTTAGCTTCTTCTTGTTCCGCAAGCAATCGAGAGTCCGTAGGTTACTCGAGTTCTCCTATTTGGGCCTTGGCGACATCGTGGGCTTCCGCTGTATTCAGGTCGTATATACCAAGCTCGAGTACCTGTAGGGTATACCCATGTCACTTGTAGTTTCAAATTTGACGTAATTTCGATAAATTGACATGAAGTCATTCGTTCAAATGGGCAGAGTTAGCTAGGAAGCTTGAAAACTCATAAATAAAACATGGGAATCATTGGTACAACATGTTGGTCCACTATATATGTCGGTAAACTTGGCTTCTGGCATTCAGATCCAACATTATTCTTTGGACATTTCTTTATGGAAAAGAACAACCTCGCTCGTCATCACTTGAAAAATTGAGAATAATTGAATCTTCTTTCCTAATATAGTTCGAAAATCACACCGTACCGATGACACTGTTTACTACAAGAAAATGCACCCATCTACCTCTCTAAAAAGTCATATATTTCAACAGCAATCTATCGTGCTTACTTGTAGCTCAAGTTTGACCCAATTTCGTTCAATAGTATCATGCGATGCAAAATCTTAGCAAGAAGTCAAACCAGTTGTCAAAACTCTCGGTTTTTTCTCATATATTGATTGTGACACCCCTCCCGATCGGTATGGTACCTCCAAAAGCTTTTTCGTAAAACTTTCAGAGCAACCTACAATTTAGTTATAGTTCAAGTTTGACCTAATTTCGATAAATCGACATGTAGTCATTCAAGTGGGCGGAGTTAATTAGCTAGGGAGTTTGAAAACTCAAAAAAATATGGGAATCATAACTAAAACACGTTAGTCCACTTAATATGTCTAGAAGCTTGGCTTATGGCATTGACATCCATATTCTGCTTCGAGCTTTCTTTACAAAAAAGAACCATCTCGTCATCACTTGGAAACTCACACTGACGATATTGTTTACTACAAGAAGATGCACCCATCTACCCCTGAAAATACATTTAATTCAAGAGCAATCTATCGCGCTTACTTGTAGCTCGAGTTTGAACTAATTTCATTAATCGACAAGAAGTCACTAAAGCGTGCGAAGTTAGCTAGGAAGCTTGAAAAATCTTAGTACTAAAAACTTGGGTATTACGTATAAGAAACAGTGGTCCAGTTTGTTTGATAATTGGGGCGGTTGCATTTTCTTTTAACCGTGGTAGGTCTCGTAGGAGCGAGGTGCTTGAGATTTAACACGGTCGGTGGAAGTACAAGTTACATCAAGGACCTCATAAAAATGAAAATTGCACCCAAGTCCATGCATTTAGCACAAGGACCCTAAAACTGAGCAATGAAGTGTGTGTTTTGAGGTTTGCACATACTAGCGTTCATCGTGCTAAAGACTATCAGTAGAATCTTTGTAGATGCTAAGAATGGAAAAGAAGATCCAATGGTTAGCAATGTTTGGATTTGTCGGTCTTGATCCAACGGTCACTGTTCGAAGTTATCCGTACACTATAAAGTGGTATGGTATGGTATTGTAAGAGATAGGACAAGATAAAGATAAGGTAAGAGGTACTGCGAATGGCCAATCTTTTGAGTAACCTTCCCTCCTGATGTTTGGGAAGCAAGTGAAAATTTCAAAAACCAGAAAAGTTCGAATTTTTTTGCCGCCAAGGACCAAAGTGGTTTTCTTCCTATGTACTCCTCGTCCCTACTCCAAACCAACCCGGCTACCGAACACACCAGAGACACTAAGCCGCCGTACCAAGGCACACGTACGCAGCACCACGCTGTGGACGAGGGAGAGATCAGTCGGGCCGGTGCGCTAGGGGAAAGGATAGGAGAGAGGGAGGATGGATGGTGAGAGGCAGCGAAGGAGAGAGAAAACACACAATTTGTTTTGTGTGCATAGGTCCTGAAATTTACTAGTACTAGCATAGTGTAGTACACTATAAGGCCGCAGGAATACCTCGTGTCAGAAACCCATCATAACTTTGCTCTGACATGGAACCGCCTTCAACTTCTCTTCGCTGCTGCCCTCTTCCCTGCCAACGTTTTATTCTCTCAGCATGTACAGCGCATGGACAGAGGTGACCATATGTCTAAGCAAAGAAATATTCTACTCCCGCATTGTGTAAAAAAGCACACCATAATATGGCCTACTACCTGTTCAAAAAAATGGCCTACTATGTTGCATCCGCTAAGGTTCACCTTATACATAGTGGAAAAAATAAAGTTATCTTTAAGCCTAAGGTGCACCTCAAGCTTGTGGTTTGCCCATAGAGAACAGAAATATCATTTCCCCTCTCTCCCTATTTCATGTGATCATTTTCAAAAGGTGTTCAAAAAATTTATGCTGCAAAATCTTAGCTAGAAGTCGAACCACTCGTCAAACCTCTCTATGGTTTCTGATATATTAATTAACCGCTCGATGGGTATGTCCAAAAGCTTTTTTCATAAAACTTTCAAAGCAACATACAATTTATTACATGTAGTTCAAGTTTGACCTAATTTCATTAAATTCAAGAGCAATCTATCGCACTTAGTTGTAGCTCAAGTTTGACCTAATTTCATTAAATTGTCAAGATGCAAAATCGTAGCAAGAAGATGAACCTGCCGTCAGAACTCTCTTTTTGTTCCTGATAGTATATTTATTGCTCCCCCCCCCGCGCACCCCCTCCGATGGGTACCTCTAAGAGCTTTTTCTGTAAAACTTTCAATGCAACCTACACGGTTTACTTGTAGTAGTTCAAATTTTGCCTATTATATTTTTTCCGCTTTGCCTATTATAATTTTATATAGTGATGATATGCCAGATGTCTATTATCCGAGTCTCACGTGCAGGGCACGTGCAATTTACTAGTACTTGTAGTTTCAAATTTGACCTAATTTCGATAAATCGACATAAAGTCATTCTAATGGGCAGAGTTAGCCGGGAAGTTTGAAAACTCATAAAACATGGGAATAGTTGGTACAACATGTTGGATATGTATGTAAACTTGGCTTGTGGCATTGAGATCCAATATTCTTCGGACTTCTCTTTAGGAAAAAGAACAACCTCGCTCGTATTCTTCACTCGGAAAATGTAGAATTGAATGTTCTTTCTTGATAGTTGGAAACTCACACCAATGACACTATTTACTACAAGAAGATGCATCGATGATCTACCTATGAAAAGACATTTAATTCAAGAGCAATTTATGGCGTTTACTTGTAGCTAGCTCAAGTTTGACCTAATTTTGTTAAATTACCAATATGCAAAGTCTTAGCAAGAAGTTGAACCTATCGTCGAAGCTCTCGCTGGTTTCTGGTATATTAATTTTGAACCCTCGATGGGTACGTCCAAAAGCTTTTTCGTAAATCTATCAAAGCAAAACCTACAATTTACTTGTAGTTTCAAATTTGATCTAATTCCGAGATAACGATATAAAGTTATTCAAATGTGCGGGGTTAGCTATAGGAAGCTTCAAAACCCATAAAACATAAGAATCACAAGTACAACATGTTGTCGATCCTCAAAAATATGTGGGGTGCAAAATAACTATTCTGCACCCTGGGTGCTGAATATATATATAGGTCTGGCAACTTGGCTTGTGGCATCCACATCCAATATTCTTTGGACTTCTCTTTACGGAAAAGAACAACTAACCTCGTTCGTCTTCACTCGGAAAACGTAGAATTCAATGTTCTTTCCTGGTAGTTGGACACTCACACCCATGGCACTGCTTACTACTAGAAAATGCACCCATCTACCTCTAAAATGACATTTAATTCAAGAGATATCTATCGCGCTTACTTGTAGCTCAAGTTTGACCTAATTAATTTTGTTAAATTGTCAAGATGCAAAATCTTAGCAAGAAGTTGAACCTATCGTCAAAACTCTCATTGTTTTCAGATATATTAATTGTGACCCCTCGATGGGTACCGCCAAAAGATTTTTCTTAAAACTTTCAAAGCAACCTACAATTTACTTGTAGTTTCAAATTTGACCTAATTTTGATAAATCGACATATAGTCATTCGGTCAAATGGGCAGAGTTAGCTAGGAAGTTTGAAAACTCATAAATAAAACATGGGAATCGTTGGTACAACATGTTGTTCCACTATATATGTCTGTAAACTTGGCGTGGCATTCACATCCAATATTCTCTGGACTTCTTACAAAAAGAACAATGTCGCTCATCTTCACTTGGAAAATGTAGAATTGAATGTTCTTTCCTGATAGTTGGAAACTCACATTGACGACATTGTTTACTACAACAAGATACACCGATCTACCTGTGAAAATACATTTAATTTCAAGAGTAATCTATCGCGCTTAATTACTTGTAGATCAAGTTTGACCTAATTTTGTTAAATTGTCAAGATGCAAAATCTTAGCAAGAAGTTGATCCTATCGTGAAAACTCTCGATGTTTTATGATATATTAATTGTGACCCATCGATGGGTACCTCCAAATGTTTTTTTGTAAAACTACCAAAGCAACCTATAATGTACTTGAAGTTTAAAATTTGAACTAATTTTTATAAATCGACATAAAGTCATTCGGTCAAATGGGCAGAGTTATCTAGGAAGTTTGAAAACTCATAAAACATGGGAATTGTTGGTACAACATGTTGGTCCACTATATATGTCGGTAAATTTGGCTTCTGGCATTTAGATCCAATATTCTTTGGACATTTCTTTACAGAAAAGAACAACCTCGCTCGTCATCACTCGAAAAATTGAGAATTGAATGTTCTTTCCTGATAGTTGGAAAATAACACCAACGACATTATTAACTACAGGAAAATACACCCATCTACCTCTGAAAAGTCATATATTTCAAGAGCAATCTATCGCGCTTACTTTGTAGCTCAAGTTTGACCCAATTTCGTTAAATAGTGTCATGATGCAAAATCTTAGCATAAAGTCAAACCAGTTGTCAAAACTCTCGTTGTTTGTCATATATTGATTGTGAACCCCTGATGGGTACATCCAAAAGCTTTTTCGTATAACTTTCATAGCAACCTACAAAACTTGTAGTATATAGTTCCAATTTTACCTAATTTTGATTAAATGACATATAAGGTCATTCAAGTGGGCAGAGTGATAAGCTATAGGAATTTTGAGAACTCATAAAACACAGGAAAACATAAGTACAATATGTTGTTCCACTATATATGTGTGAAAACTTGGCTTGTGGCATTTAGATCCTTATTCTTCGGATTTCCTTTATAGGAGAGAATAATCTCGATATCACTTGAAAAATTGAGAATGTTCTTTCCCGATAGTTGGAAACTCACACTGACAGCATTGTTTACTACAAGAAGATGCACCCATCTATCCTAGAAAAGACATTTAATTCAAGAGAAATCTATCGCACTTACTTGTTTGTAGCTCAAGTTTAACCTAATTTCGTTAAATAGTTAGGATGCAAAATCTTAGCAAAAAGTTGAAACTATCGTCAAAACTCTTGGTGGTTCTGACATATTGATTGTGACCCCTCGATGGGTGCCCCCCAAAAGCTTTTTCGTAGAACTTTCAAAGCAACCTACAATTTACTTGTAGTTTCAAATTTTACCTAATTTTGATAAATCAACATAAAGTCATTCAAATGGGCAGAGTTAGCTAGGAAGTCATTCAAATATCGACAAACAGTTAATTCAAGAGCGATCTTTCGCGCTTACTTGTAGCTCAAGTTTGACCTAATTTTGTTGAACTGTCAAGATGTAAAATCTTAGCATGAAGTTGAATGTGTCGTCAAAACTCTTAGTGGTTTATGATATATTAATTGACCCCTGAATAGGTACCTCCAGAAGAGTTTTCATAAAACTTTCAAAGCAACCTACAATTTACTTGTAGTTCAAATTTGACCTAAATTCGATAAATAATTGGCATAAAGTCATTCAAGTTGGCAGAGTTAGCTTGGAAGTTTGAAAGCTCATAAAACATGGGTATCGTCAACACAACATGTTGGTCCACTCTCTATGTCTGAAAACTTGTCTTCTGGTATTCAGATCCATATTCTTCGGAGTTTCTTTACGTAAAATAACAATCTCATCATCTCTTGAAAAATTGAGAATTAAATGTTCTTTCGTGATAGTTGGAAACTAACACCGACGACATTGTTTACTACATCACCCATCTACCTCTAAAAATACATTTAATTCAATAGCAATCAATTGCCCTTACTTGTGTAGCAAATGTTTGACCTAATTTCGTTAAATCGGCAAAAAGTCACTAAAGTGTGCAATGTTAGCTGGGAAGCTTGAAACATCCTATTTCTTAAAATTTTGGAATTATAGCAAAACAAATTCCACTTTGTCTGATAATCAGGGCAGTGTAAATATTTTTTAATTGTGGTAGGTCCCGTAGGAGCGAGGTGCTTTATTAGTTAACACGCGGTCGGTGGAAGTACAAGTTACATTAAGGACCTCATAAAAATGAAAATTATATCCAAGTCCATGTATTTAGCACAAGATCCCTGAAACTAAGAAATGAAGTGTCTTTTGAGGTTTACGCGTATGCTATATATTGTAGAGCCAAAATTTGTTCTAAAACAATTTACATTTTATCTTTTACTACTAGTACGTATAGTAAACAAGAATCCATAAAACAGAGTGACCGTACTCTCTATTAGAGTAGTAACTTGGATTGGTTTTTCACATATCTAAGTACTACTACTAATTATAATTTTTCAAAAAAAAGTACCACTAATAAATGCAGTACTGATTTGTCTGATTTGTTGTAAGATGTATTACTACTACTATTACCATTTAAATTTGATAAGACCAAAATAGTTAATTACAGATTGGTATCAAAGACATGCATGCAGTCCTTGGTATCTCCCCTGCATCACTGGACACCCTGCAGCAGGCCGCAGTCTTTTCGTCTCTTTCCAGGAGTAGATCTTCTTGACTCTCACTCACCTGGATCTTCTTTCCTTGCTCTCTCCCTCTGTCTGTATTATACTGTGTACTGTCTGGTACAGTACAGCATGACATCTAAATTATTACTCACCTGTCAACTTTCTTTAGCCTTTTTGTTTTGACAAAGCATGTACAGCGTGTGGGACATTGTCTAAGAAAAAAGTGGCCAAGTGCAGCTGCCGACAGTGCGCCCATGCCTAGCGTATTCATGTACAATCGTACCAGTACAGTACGAAACTCAATCAGTATACTCTTCATTATGAAGGAGGCCCATGGGATCATAGTAACCAGGGCCATCTACGGCAGCGCCTTCTGATGGCCCAAAATATATTGAGCTCGTTGGGGAACCCCAAGAGGAAGGTATGATGAGCACAACAGCAAGTTTTCTCTCAGTATGAAACCAAGGTTATCAATCCAGTAGGAGCAAGGAAACACCCCAAAGGTGTTGCTAGATGAACGTTGGCAGGGCGCACTACCGGTGCTAGTAGCAACGTGGAGACCTGCACAACACAACCACAGAACTTTGCCCCCAACTTGCGATGAGGTTGTCAATCTCACCGTTTTGCTGAAAACAAAGGATTAAACGTATCGAATGGAAGGAAGTAAATAGTTTGTAGAAAGTAAACACAAAGCAGTAAACAGTTTGATAGTAGATTGAAGTAAAAGAAAGGACCGGGGTCCATAGTTCACTAGAGGTGGCTCTCCTTAAGATAGATAACATGCTGGGTGAACAAATTACAGTGGGGCAATTGACAAACATCGAGAAAGCATACAAGCATATACTAATCATCTTGACTCCTTTGAGATTCGATTGGGCATTACAACATTATACATAGACCGCCATCCAACTATATCTATGACTAATAATCCACCTTCAGGTTATCATCTGAACCCCCTCTAGTATTAAGTTGTAAGCAATAGATTATTGCATTACGAATTGCGTGTAACGTAAACATTACGATTCTTCTATGAACAAAGGATTATTGTTTTCTCCCTAGTAGCAACAGCACATCTAGTACCTTAGAGATTTCTGTCACTTCCCCAGATTACCAGAGGCATGAACCCACTATCGAGCATAAATACTAACTCTTTGAGTTGCTAGCATCTACTTGGCCAAGATAGCTACTAACAACGGAAAGCATGCAAGATCACAAATAATAAAGACATGATAGAATCAATAATCAATCTGAAATAGCATCTCAATATCCATCGGATCCCCGCTAACACAACATGCAGAATTACAAATAGATGATCTTGATCATGAACGGAGCTCATAAGAACTAGACATGAAAGCACAAAGGAGGAGAACCATCCATCTAGCTACTACATGGATCTGTAGTCCAGAGATAAACTACTCACGCATCACACCGGAGGCTTGCATAATGATGAAGAAGGCCTCTAGGGTGAATTCCCCTCTCTGGCAGGGTGCCGGGAAGAGCTTTAGATCCCTCCCGATCTAGGGATGGAGATGACGGCAGCTACAGATTCTTTCGTGGAATTTTGATCGGGTACTTAGGGTTTCCATATCAGAAGCAGTATATAGGCGAAAGGAGAGGATGAGGGGGTGCCTGGGCTGGCCACATGACCCCTGGCACGGGCCAAGCCTAGCCACGCGGCCAGGTGGTGTGGCCGCCCTCTGTCCCTTCTCCGTCTCATATTCTGGCTCCAAGTGTCCCCCAGTAAAATAATAACTTTGGCTTTTGTCCCGTCCAATTTCGAGAATATTCATTTTCTGACTTCCTGAAACCAAAAACAGCAGAAAACAGGCAGCTGGCACTGTGGCTCTTGTTAATAGGTTAGTCCAAGAAATCATATGAAAAGTACTCCAAAGTGTGGACAAAAAATAAGAAAGTAGATAAAACCAAGCATGGAACATCAAAAATTATAGATACATTTGCAATGTATCAACATCCCCAAGCTTAACTCCTGCTCGTCCTCGAGTAGGTAAGTGCTAAATAGAAAGAATAATTTTTTAGGTGACATGCACCACCATAAACTTGATCAAAGTATTTGTAAAACATTCGAAGATGGGATCATAGTACTTCAATCATAACATGAAAGACAAAGTTCTAGCAATAAGACAAATAAACTATGTTGCAACATGAAAAGGCACAAACAAAAGATTCATGAAGAACAATGCTTTGCAAGACGTTTGTTTGTTTCACATAAAGAAAACATAGCATAGTGGTATTCAGCTTGTCCTTCATAGAGTTCTCATTATGGTGATGCTGCAAGTTTCCACCATGATTAGGCAAGGCTTAGGCTAGCGGCCCAGGCTTTTCTCTAACACATACAAACTCCATGATCTTACAAGTTCCACTTTTATTTCACACCGCCGGGATCTATAAGCAAAAGAACATGATATCAACGGGGTACAAAGTACAAGTGCAATGTTGAAAGCTTTCCCCATGATACATGGTTCTGCTAATTTCAACTTATAAAGCGCAAGCATATACGCAATAACAAGGACCCTATGGTTCAAGTTTATTAAATGCAAAAAAGTAAAGTGTGCCATCAAGTTCGTGAGAGCTTTAATCACTAGTTTTCTCATAACAAGTTTAATTTGGAAGATAAACAAAAGCATGAATATACTTGGAATAGCATAAGCTAATAGGTAGGTATGGTGGACTCTTTGGAATAACTTGGTTTAGGGAGTTGGATGCATGAGTGGAACTCATACTTGGTTGTGGAGGCTAGCAAAAGACTGGTGATGGCGTGGAAGAGACTAAAGGAAATATGAAATAAAGATGGAAGCAAGCAAACATGTAACAGATCTAGTTGCAAACGAAGTTTCAATGCTTAGAAACAAGGCCTAGGGATCATACTTTCACTAGTGAACACTCTCATATAAATATCTTCTCTTTATGATACTACTCTGAACTACTCTCCGGTTGGACACTCTAATCCATGGTAGGGCTATAACAGCACACCTCAAAGTTCGCTTTCCCATCTAGATAACCCCACACTGTCACCTTGAGCACTAGATGGTTCAAACAAACACCACAATTTCATAAAGACATCCAACTCCAAATATAACTCATAACAAGTATTTGAGATCTCTAGCCTAAGTGCCACCATGGTGTGCACACTGTCAACTTCACACACATGGGGAGAGCAGAGATCTATTAAAGCACTTGAGTAGCAAGGTAGATCTATAGATTACAAGCTCATGATCTCAATAAGATCATTCATAGAAAGAGAGATGAACACATAGCTACCGCTAGAACCCTTAGCCTGGAGAGAGAACTACTCCCTCCTCATCATGGGAATCAGCAACGGTGATGGAGATGGTAGTGGAGATCGATGGAGATGGCTTCGGGGGCAATTCCCCGTCCCGGAAGGGTGCCGGAACAGAGACTTTCTGTCCCTCGAATCTCCTCTTCGGTGGCGGCGGTGCTACGGAACTTTTCGTGGCTAGAGGCTAGATGATCTAGGGTTTTTGCCTCGGGGGAGATATATAGGCGAAAGAGGCAAGGTCGGTGGTCGGCCAGGGGGGCCACACCATGCCCTGGCGCGGCCAAGGGGGACCCGCGCCTAGGGGTGGTGTGGCCACCCTGTGGCCCCTCTTTGTCTCGTATTCTGGCTCCGTGAGTCTTCCGGGAAAATAACAACTTTGGCTTTTGTCCGGTCCAATTCCAAGAATATTCATTTTCTGACTTTCCTGGAACCAAAAACAGCAGAAAACAGGCAACTGACACTGTGGCATCTTGTTAATAGGTTAGTCCAAGAAATCATATGAAAAGTACTCCAAAGTTGGAACAAAACAAAAGAAAGTAGATAAAACCAAGCATGGAACATCAAAAATTATAGATACATTTGCAATGTATCAACATCCCCAAGCTTAACTCCTGCTCGTCCTCGAGTAGGTAAGTGATAAAAAGAGGGCCGCTCCTCATGCTACTCAAGTTTAGTCACTGGTAAGTTCTTGTCATTGTAAGTACATGTGTATCATAGAGAACCGCCAACGGGGTACCCCTTGCCCGATGATACGGAAGAATCCCCATATCAAAATGACAAGGCAAGCAGACAACGAGCATCTCAGCAATCTTCTTATTTACCATGGGAATATGGTGCTTTTTTCTCTCTTTCCTCTTTTCATAATCTCTTTTTTTTCTTTTTCTCTTTTTCTCAATATAGGACTCTCTTTTTTTATAAGAAGAATGCTTCATAGACATCTCATTATGGTTAAGCTGCAGGTTTCCACCATGTCAGCATGGATTAGACCAGCGGCCCAGGCGTTTCTCTAACACATATACATAACTCCATGGACTTACATGCTCCCCTTTCATTTCACACCTACTACATCCATAGACAAAAGAGCATGATATCAACTAGGTACAAAGTACTAGTGCAATGTTGAAAGTGTTCCCCATGACAGCATGGTTCTGCTAATCCCCAACAAATAAGTGCAAGCATATACAACATAGACGACACAATGGTTCAATTTTATTAAGGTCAATAAAAGTAAAGTGTGCCATCAAGTTCGTGAGAGCTTTAATCACTAGTTTTCTCATAACAAGTTTAATTTGGAAGGTAAACAAAAACATGAATATACTTGGAATAGCTTAAGCTAATAGGTAGGTATGGTGGACTCTTTGGAATAACTTAGTTTAGGGAGTTGGATGCATGAGTGGAACTCATACTTGGTTGCGGAGGCTAGCAAAAGACTGGGAGCGACAAACTAAGAGAGCAATAATGCCATAATCATGCAGAGCGACAAAACATCATTGATCAAAGCATAAAGTGATACTACAAGTTTAAAACTAAAGGATCATAAAGTCTATTGTGACTTGGAATAGTCATAACATGGTGTGAGCATGCGCCAAGTCAACCCAAATAAAGCATCAAAGGAGAATACCACAATACTATGCTTTAATATGCTAAAACAACGCATGATTCATCCAAGGCACATTAAGAAATCTCAATTGTTTATAACAAGTCATGCTACAGCAAACAATACTAAGCATAAAGCCAAAACAATATCAAGCATGGCATGACAAAGCATAGGCCACAGTCAAAAACAAACTCTCTTTAACACTTAAGCATGAACTTTCCTACTCTTTTCCAGTCCAAACCAAACTATTTGAAAACCAATGCATGAAAGAGGGGGTCCAACCAATTTATTCAGAAAACTAAGCAAACTAAGCAAACGAAAAACCAAAACGAAAAAGAAGACGCTCCAAGAACAACACAACTGTGCATGAAAGAATAAAAATAAAGCGTTTGGAAGGAACCTGGGATTTTTATTGATGAGGAAGTGGATACCTTGGGATCCCTAAGATCTGACTCTTGTACTTCTTGGATATTCTTGGGGTGACACGTGTGGCATCCTCAAGCTTGAGCTTTAGTCCATCCTTCATCTCATTACTCATTCCTTCCATACACCTGAAATTTTTCCTTCATACAAAACTTCACACAATCTTTATTAGCAACATTAGTGCACTCAAGATAATAAGTCTTTAGGTTCAGTTCTAACACAAATTAAACTTCCATTAAAACACTAGCTACTGTAGTACTTCCCTCAAAAAGCTCAATTCCCCAAAAGAACTCAAAAAGGAACCAACAAGAAGCAAATGCAGAAAATGGCAGAAATCTGTCAAAACAGACCAGCAGGTAAAGACAAATTTTTTCGAAGACCTTCTTTTGCTCAAATAAAAATGTGTTGAACTAACGAAAGTTAGATAACAACCTGGGGCAGAAGCACAAAACTTTATGCCTCAAAATCACGTTCAGAGATTTTACACGGATTTTTACGGTGAAGCACATAAATCTGTTTCTGGACAGCAACTTTCCCAATCATTACTTCTCTCTTATTAGAGGTTACTCTTGGCACAAAAAGAAAATAAAAAGGATAAGGAGCGGTTATTACTGAAGTAATAACTTCCAAGACTCATCTAAAACTTTTGGGTTATCTCCCAATAAGTACTTTTCTTCAACGCTTTTAAGTTAGGCATGATAGTTTGAGAAGATGCTCACATAGGAAATATGAATTGTAGTAAAAGAGAGCATCAAGAAGCAAATTCAAAACACATTTAAGTCTAACCCTCTTCCTATGCAAAATAATCTTGTAAAGAAACAAGTCATGAAAGCACAAAGTAACAAGTATAGGAAAGCAAAACAAGTGCAACTTCAAAAATTTCAACATAAAGAGGGGAAACTTAATATTATTGAGACACATAAAACCATGTTTTCCTCTCTCATAATAACTTTCAGTAGCAACATGAATAAAATTAAAAATATAACTATCACACGAAACATTCTTATCATGATCCACATGCATAAAAGAATTAATACTCCCCACATAAACATAGTCATTCTTATTGATTGTAGTGGGAGCAAATTCAACAAAATAGCTATCATTATTATTTTCATCACCATAATCATCAAATATAGGAGGCATATTATAATCATAAATAATTTCCTCCTCAATAGTAGGTGGACTGAAAATATCATATTCATCATTGCAATCATCATATATTGGAGGTATAGTATCATCATAAGCAATAGAATAGCTATCCTCCAAAGTGTGTTCATTTGTAAACATATCATCATTGGAAGGATCATGGATAGAACTAATAGTATAGCAATTATTAATATCATCATTTTCAGAATTGGTACCGAAGAGATTATCAATATCAAAAGTAGTGTGATTTTCCCAATCATGATCACTACTATAGGTAATAGGCATAGGAACATCATCGAGTTCAGACTCATCAAAAACTATAATAGGAGCAACATGCTTAGGGGGAAATACCGTTTCCTCTCTCCTTTTACTCCTCCTCTTCTTCTTTTTCTTCTTCTCTTTAGGAGGGAGAGGCTTGAAAGGAAGCTTCTCCATATATCCTGGTTCATTGTTAGAGACAATAGAAGAAACTATGGAGGATTCCTCCTTTTCATTAATAAGGCCAGAACACATATTAGTCCTGTCATATTTTGGTAAAATCTCATCATTTATAATATTTTGTATATAAGTATTTGTGTGGCAATTATCAACACAATAAACATGACAACCATGCATGTCGCTATTCATACCAAAAGCACTCATATCTACCAAAGAAGTTTTTCTTGATAATTCTTCACACCCCAAAAATAATGTAAGTTCATCATGCTGATTTGGAGTGATCCTGTCATCACAATACAAACTTGCAGTACTCATTGGATTAGAAGGGCTATTATTATGGCCTGAGCATTGAAAATTGAAATGACCCACTTCAAAGCAAAGTTCACAAATAAAAGGATAGAGGGCACAAACTTTTTTACCAAGATCATTTAGAGCCCTATACCACATTCTAGTTTTTTCATTCCTGTGGGTGATACAATATACTTCTTCAATTTGATTATTATCACAAGGTCTATGTATTCCACAAAAATTAACATGCTTATAAGAAATAGTACTTTCAGAGGTTTGAGCATGTTTATTGCTATCATTAATAACAATTTCATTTTCCATGCAAGTGTCTTTAAAAGGCTGATGATACATGTCCCATTTTTCTTTAGGAGCATTAATATGAGAAGCAAAGGTTCTAAAACAATCAATAAGAATTTGAGGATCAAGATCATACTTAGCACTAAGCTCTTGAAAATCAGCAGTTTCAGCGAAAGACTTAATGCAATCATACTCATAGTTTATACCTGGTTCTTTACCTTTGTTGTTATCCCAATCTTCGGTATTGCTTTTAATTGTTTCAAGGAGATCCCACTTAGATTTGACCTCCTTACTTGTGAAGGATCCCTCTAAACAAGTATCTAGATAGTCCTTGTAATGTCCTGAAAGCCTTGCATAGAAATTATTAATAACAATATTACTGGGGAGCTCATGAACGGGACATTTGAGCATTAGTGACTTCAATCTCCCCCATGCTTGGGAAATACTTTCTCCATCATGAGGATGAAAATTATAAATATAACTCCTATCTTTATGAATTTCATGAGGAGGATAAAATTTAGAGTAAAAGAGAGATTCAAGTTCCTTCCACTCCAAATGATGAGGATCATCTAATAGCTCATACCACTGCCTTGCTTTGCCCTTAAGTGACTTGGTTCATTGAAATACCTACACACTTGAACAACTCACATAATTCATGTATAAAGAGTAAATGATCACCAGGATGGACAGTTCCATCTCCAAAATAGCAGTTATTCATAACACGTTCAACAATTTTTATAGGTATTTTAAAAGGGATGCTTTTAGTATGTGGATTTAAAATATCACAAGTATCATTAGAATTACCACATATGGGATATAAAGTATCATGAGAGAAAATTTTCTTCTTTAAAGCTGGGGAACTAAAAAGATCATTTTCATAAAAACCAACTTCCCCAAGCGTTTCCATAGCATTAGTAACATAGGTGTTCAAAAGATTCATACTAATAACATTGCTATTAGCATGCAAAGAAAGTTCCATGGGTTTTTTAATTTTCTTTTCAGACAATTCATGTTCTAACTTAGGAAAAATACTAAAAAGCTCTCTAGTTTTTTGTTGTTTTCCATTAAGCCTAACTAGTGAAAACAAGGAACAAAAAGATAAAATTGTAGAATCTAGAGGAAATAACTTCGAGCACTCACACCGGAGGATGTGAGTACCTTTTACCTTACCTCCCCGGCAACGGCGCCAGAAAATAGCTCGATGGCGTGGAAGAGACTAAAGGCAATATGAAATAAAGATGGAAGCAAGCAAACATGTAACAGATCTAGTTCTAAACGAAGTTTCAATGCTTAGAAACAAGGCCTAGGGATCATACTTTCACTAGTGAACACTCTCATATAAATATCTTCTCTTTATGATACTACTCTGAACTACTCTCTGGTTGGACACTCTAATCCATGGTAGGGCTATAACAGCACACCTCAAAGTTCGCTTTCCCATCTAGATAACCCCACACTATCACCTTGAGCACTAGATGGTTCAAACAAACACCACAATTTCATAAAGACATCCAACTCCAAATATAACTCATAACAAGTATTTGAGATCTCTAGCCTAAGTGCAACCATGGTGTGCACACTGTCAACTTCACATACATGGGAGAGCAGAGATCTATTAAAGCACTTGAGTAGCAAGGTAGATCTATGGATTACAAGCTCATGAGCTCAATAAGATCATGCATAGAGAGAGATGAACACATAGCTACCGGTAGAACCCTTAGCCTCGAGAGAGAACTACTCCCTCCTCATCATGGGAATCAGCAACGGTGATGTAGATGGTAGTGGAGATCGATGGAGATGGCTCCAGGGGCACTTCCCCGTCCCGGCAGGGTGCCGGAACAGAGACTTTTTGTCCTCTGAATCTCCTCTTCGGTGGCGGCGGCGCTGCGGAACTTTTCATGGCTGGAGGCTGGATGATCTAGGGTTTTTGCCTCGGGGGAGATATATAGGCGAAAGAGGCAAGGTCGATGGCTGGCCAGGGGGCCCACACCATGCCCTGGCACGGCCAAGGGGGACCCATGCCTAGGGGTGGTGTGGCTACCCTGTAGCCCCTCTCCGTCTCGTATTCTGGCTCCATGAGTCTTCCGGGAAAATAACAACTTTGGCTTTTGTCCGGTCCAATTCCGAGAATATTCATTTTCTGACTTTCCTGGAACCAAAAACAGCAGAAAACAGGCAACTGGCACTATGGCATCTTGTTAATAGGTTAGTCCAAGAAATAATATGAAAAGTACTCCAAAGTTGGAACAAAACACAAGAAAGTAGATAAAACCAAGCATGGAACATCAAAAATTACAGATACATTTGCAATGTATCAACTGGGAGCGACAAACTAAGAGAGCAATAATGGCCATAATCATGCAGAGAACCAAAACATCATTGATCAAAGCATAAAGTGATACTACAAGTTGAAAACTAAAGGATCATAAAGGCTATGGTGACTTGGGATAGTTATAACATGGTGTGAGCATGCACCAAGTCAACCCAAATAAAGCATCAAAGGAGAATACCACAATACTATGCTTTTAATATGCTAAAACAACGCATGATTCATCCAAGGCACATTAAGCAATCTCAATTGTTTATAACAAGTCATGCTACAGCAAAAAATACTAAGCATAAAGCCAAAACAATATCAAGCATGGCATGACAAAGCATAGGCCACAGTCAAAAACAAGCTCTCTTTACCACTTAAGCATGAACTTTCCTACTCTTTTCCAAACCAAACCAAACTATTTGAAAACCAATGTATGAAAGAGGGGGTCCAACCAATTTATTCAGCAAACTAAGTAAACAAAGCAAACGAAAAATGAAAACGAAAACAAAAAAGAAGACGCTCCAAGAACAACATAACTGTGCATGAAACAATAAAAATGAATCGTTTGGAAGAAACCTAGGATTTTTGTTGATAAAGAAGGGGATGCCTTGGGCATCCCCAAGATTTGACGCTTGTACTTCTTGTATATTTCTTGGGGTGACACACGTGGCATCCCCAAGCTTGAGCTTTAGTCCATCCTTCATCTCATTACTCATTCCTTCCATACACCTGAAATTTTTCTTCATACAAAACTTCACACAATCTTTATTAGCAACATTAGTGCATTCAAGATAATGAGTCTTTAGATTCAGTTCTAACACCAATAAACTTCCATTAAAACACTAGCTACTACAGAACTTCCCTCAAAAATCTCAATTACCCAAAAGAACTCAAAAAGGAACCAAGAAGAAACAAATGCAGAAAATGGCAGAAATCTGTCAAAACAGACCAGCAGGTAAATACGAATTTTTTCGAAGACCTTCTGTTGCTCAAATCAAAAAGTGTTGAACTAATGAAAGTTAGATAACAACCTGGGGCAGAAGCACAAAATTTCACGCCTCAAAAAGACGTACAGAGATTTTACACAAATTTTTACGGTGAAGCACAGAAATCTGTTTCGGGACAACAACTTTCCAAATCATTACTTCTCTCTCATTAGAGGTTACTCTTGGCACAAAAAGAAAATAAAAAGGATAAGGAGCGGTTATTACTGAAGTAATAACTTCCAAGACTCATCTAAAACTTTTGGATTATCTCCCAATAAGTACTTTTCTTCAACGCTTTTAAGTTAGGCATGATAGTTTGAGAAGATGCTCACATAGGAAATATGAATTGTAGTAAAAGAGAGCATCAACAAGCAAATTCAAAACACATTTAAGTCTAACCCTCTTCCTATGCATAGGAATCTTATATGCAAATAAATTCACAAAGAACAAAGTGACAGGCATAGGAAGATAAAACAAGAGTAACTTCAAAACTTTCAGCACATAGAGAGGTGTTTTAGTATCATGAAAACTTCTACAACCATATTTTCCTCTCTCATAATAATTTTCAGTAGCCTCATGAATAAACTCAACAATATAACCATCACATAAAGCATGCTTTTCATGATCTACAAACACTAGAGATTTATTATAAATATTTTCAAAAGAATCCTCAGGAACATAACATTCATCCTCCTTTAGTAAGCATGGGGGACAATCAAATATTGTAGGGGCTAAAGAGTTACTCTCATTAGAAGGTAGGGATGGGTAGATCCATTCTTCCTCCTCTTGATCATCACTCTCCTCCTCTTTTTTATCCAATGAGCTTCCAGTTTCAGCAATTTCTTCTTCCATAGGCTCCTTGTTGGGGGGATACCCCCGGGTAGGGTCACGCCGGGGAATAAAGGACGAGTTAGCCGAGGTTCGGCAAGGCCAAAGCGGATGCTGGCCGGGTCACCTCAAGGTAGGCCGAATCACGGGGTAACCCGGATCAGGGGCGTTCGCCTAACTAAGTCTCAACCGACTTAAGCAGTAAGTCGGAAATGTATGTTTAACTTGTATGCAGGAACAGGTGTGGCCGGATCAACTATGATCCGGGGCACACCTAGCTTCTAGGAGAAGGAAGGAATCTCGCTGGTCAAAAGAAGCCTCGGTATGCACTGCCTGAGCGAAGCAGACAAGGGCAGGACCACCGAGGCGTGGCCGACAAGGGTGACGATGCCCATGTCGGCTGACGTAGGCGCCGCAGAGGCTCACGTAGCCTCTGCATGTGTGACGCGAGGGAAAAGTAACCCGGTGGCTTACTACTTTGGGAGATGGCATATTCTTAGGAATATACCTCCACGTATGCCCTAGATGGAGACCTAGCCCCCCCTATATAAGGAGGGTTAGGGCTTCTCTAGAGGGGGTTCCGATTTGGCTAGTTTGGCTAGGGTTTTAAGGGTGATCTATGAGCGAGAGTAAGAGAGCTCCTTCTTCCTCCTCTCACCAATACAGCTCTAGGAGCACTTGTAACCATGGAGACAAAGAAAATATAAACTTCTGTGTGGAGAATCACTTCACTATCCCTCCCTGGATTCCCCTAGCGTGTATTAGTCCCCACCTTTAGCCTATCCATGGCATCTTCCGTGACACCACCACGACAGTTGGCGCCCACCGTGGGGCTAGCGATGCTAGCAGGGGTGAAGATCCGGACGGGAAACCTCATCGGCACCGGCAAACGCATCGTCTCTGGGCTTGTTCAGCGCTTTGGAGCACTGGACTTCGTCAGCGACAATGCTGGCTGCTTCGGCACGCGCCCACTTCTGCGCAACGGCCTCTTTGTCCAGTTGGGTGCGCACAAGGTCTACGTTGCTGTGGACGTACCATGCGTTCATCCGCGACACATCGCTGAAGCAGGGGAACCACCCCTTAGCGTGGTTCACGGGGCGCGTATCACTCGCTCCTCGGACCATGCAGAGGTGATGATGACCACGTCTGGTGCAGGGGCAAGCAAGGATCCAGCACCAGATATAAAGGTAACACCTAAGGCACCAAGGAAAGGTAGAGGTCCTCCACTAGAGAGGCCTGAGAATGTACTGAGAGAGGCTATGGATAGCTTAGCAAACCCAGTAGCAGCAGTGGTAGATCCGGCTCAGGCACAGGCCGAGCTAGAGGAAACTAGGCAGAAAATTCTAGAGGGAGCAAAAAAGATTGCTGCGGCTCAGCAGTCGTTGAACATGACGCTGTGTGAGTACGCAAAGGCAAACAAGGTAGATGCTGTAAAAGTGAAGGGGAGAAATCTCATGAGTGAAATGAACAAAGAAGGGGATACTCAGATTGAGGAGTCTAAAAACTGTTTGTCCGTAGGGCTGCCGAAGTACAGTACCCCGGCGAAAAACCTCAGAGCAGCAGATGCAGCCGCATCCGAGCTAGAGGGTCTGATGGGTGAAGCTCGTCATAGATAGCAAGATTGGGTCAATGAGTTGGTTCGGATAGCGAACAGGCAAAATGAGGAACTGCTTAGGGCAAACCCGGAGAGAGCTGGGGCCTCCAAGATCGTTCATTCGGCGGTGGGTAACCCAGAGAAATCCGCTGGAGCCGCATCGTCCCCTCATGGTGGTCAAAGGAGAGAGGAGGTAGTAACCTCGGCCAGGAGAAACAAGCAGATTGTTCCGTATGACCCGACAAGGGCAGGAAAGGCAAAAGAAGTACAAAGAAACGATGATCGACGGAGTGTAAGCCGAGGTGAAGCTGGCCGAGGTAACCGTGACCAAGGCAATGCCGGTCAAGGAAATGCTGTTAACAGCAATGCCGGACAGCGCAACTCTACAGGACAACCGCAGCAGCGGAATATGCCAAGGCAAGAGCAAAGTGCCGGCCGAGGTATGCAACAGGAAGATGCGCCACGAGAACAAGACCAGTACAATGAGGGAGATTCGGAAATGGTAAATGCAGGATACCCAAGGCCGGACTATCATGTGATAGGGTCAAGATTGGGAAGCAGGGATTTGATGCCGGATGATACCAGGTTGAAACTGGATCGACTGTATAGGTCGGAGCAGATTGAAAGTCAAGGTCCTCCGGGTCCTGCGTGTTTTGGATCCCGGATCATGAAAGAGCCACCAATACCTAACTTCCAGTTACCTAGAGGCACGAAGACGTATGACGGCAGCACTAAGCCAGAGGATTGGTTGATAAATTATGCAACGGCTGTGAAAATTGCTACAGGCAACTTGAGGTGGGTTGTACGATACGTACCCCAGATGTTGGAGGGCCCGGCAAGGGTATGGCTGAACAATTTGCCACCCGGAAGCATTAACTGCTGGATAGATTTTGAAGAGATGTTCATCAGCAATTTCTCGAGTGCGTATCAGAGGCCGAATAGGCCACAGACCCTAGCTATGTGCAAGCAAAGACCGAATGAGACGGACCGGGAGTTTTTAACTCGGTGGTGTACCGTGAGAAACTCATGTGAGGGCGTGATAGAATCATAGGCCATAGCGTGGTTTGCACAGGGATGCATATATGCAAGCGAACTGTGGCAAAAGTTACAAAGGGAGATGCCCACCACGTTGGCAGAGATGATCCGGATTGCTGATTCGTATGCTCTGGGAGATCCGACTCAACCTAGGCTTGTGTCAAACGAGTCGAACGATGAGTACTACCAGAGAGATGGAGCCGGATCATCCCGGAGGAATGACTACAGAGGTAAAAGGAGGGATGATAGAACAGATCATCGATTCGGTTCGCAACAAGTTGCAGCTGTGAATCAAGATCAGCCCGGAGCAGGGGGAAATCAACGCTAGAAAACTGGAGGGCAATGGACTCCGAGAAACGATGGCAAGAAAACTTGGACGCCAGAACAAAAGAAAAAGTGGCAAGAAAGGAAGGATCGTCCGAGGTACACCTATGAGTCGATGTTGGATCAGCCGTGTAAGGTTCACATGCCAAATCCGAGCAACCTAGCGGGTCATACAGCGAGGCAATGTGAGTGGATGCGCAAGATTGAACAAGGCGGTGCGGGGAATGCTCAGGCACCCCGGAATGATCAACCTCGGCAGGAGTTACCCCGGCAGCAATTGCTCTCTGGAGCGAACACGCAACAACTAATGTTGCCTCCCCCTCCGCCGAGGTATGACAACAATGACAGAAGGGGTGCAGTGCATCAGGTGGAAAATCAGCACCAGCCGGATCAGAGGTACCCCGGAAATGAGGGAAGGAATGAGTACAGGGAGCATCATCAGAGTTATTGTGTATTTACCACCGAGGAAATAGATAGAAAAAGCTTGCAGCACCGACATATGGAGGTGAATGCAGTAATGCCTGCAGTGATGAGGTATATGCCTTGGTCTGACCAAGAAATCATGTGGAGCGTCAAGGATCATCCCAAGCTTATGCCGAGTCCTGGCTCGTATGCGTTAGTGCTGGACCCGACATTCATTGGGCCTAACATCAATGTGAGGTTCTCCAAGGTACTGATTGACAATGGTAGTTGCATTAACATCATGTATGCGGATACAATGCGCAAGTTGGGTATCTCGGAGAACATGCTCCAGGCTACAAGGACAACTTTCCATGGTATTGTACCAGGCATTTCTTGTGAGCCCATAGGCAAAGTCTGGGTCGACGTATTGTTCGGCACGAGAGATAATTGCCGAACTGAGAATCTGGAGTTTGAGGTGGTGAACTTGGAAAGTGTGTATCACGCGTTACTCGGAAGGCCAGCATTGAACAAGTTCATGGCAAGCTACCACATCAGTTATCTGAAGATGAAGTTGCCCGGGCCAAATGGAGTGATTACCATTGCAGGAGATTTCTGACGTTCTATTGAGTGTGCCTTAGCCGGGTAGAACCTAGCCGAGTCACTCGTGATTGCGCAAGAGAAAAGAAAAATCCAAGAGGTGGCGACATTAGCTCAGTCCGCGCAGCAGTATATGCCGGTGCCGAGTAACCCGCATGGTAGCATTTCGTTCCAAGCCGCAAAGGATACTAAGAAAGTGCATGTTGATGATATGTTCCCAGAGCGCACCGTAACAATTGGTGCCAGGTTGAATGATAAATAGGAAAGCAAGCTCGTCAACTTCCTCCGTGAGAATCGGGATATTTTTGCTTGGTCTACACAGGACTTGCAAGGTGTTCCGAGGGAGTTGGCCGAGCACTCTTTGAACGTAAGACCCGGAGCAAGGCCGGTGAAGCAACCTCTCCGCCGCTTCGCCGAGGATAGGAGAAAAGTCATTGGACGAGATAGCTCGGTTGCTAGCAGCAGGATTTATCATGGAAGTACTGTATCCGGATTGGCTCTCTAATCCGGTGTTGGTGGAAAAGAAGAAGGATGATCCGAACGTGGCAGTAGTTTGGCGTATGTGTATCAATTACACGAACCTGAACAAGGCGTGTCCAAAAGATCCATTTCCACTGTCGAGGATAGATCAGGTCATAGACTCAACGCGGGATGTGAACTGTTGTCATTCATTGATGCATATTCTGGTTTCCACCAGATACCTCTGAATCCGGATGATCAAATAAAGACCGCATTTATCACCCCGTACGGGGCTTATTGCTATCGCACTATGCTGGTTGGTTTACGTAATGCAGGTGCAATGTACCAAAGATGTATGCAAAAATGTTTGCACGACCAAATAGGTCAAAATGTACAAGTATATGTGGATGATGTGGTTATCAAGACCAAGGAAAGCAAAACGCTCCTTGACGACATCAGGCAGACATTCGCGAACTTAAGAAGGTTCCGAATGAAGCTTAACCCGGAAAAATGTACCTTCGGTGTCCCAGCTGGAAAATTACTCAGACTTCTCGTCTCCAGCCGAGGTATTGAAGTTAATCCAACTAAGATCCGGGCCATTGAACGAATGGAGCTGCCGAAGTGTCTTAACGATGTCCAGAAGCTCACTGGGTGCCTAGCATCGTTGAGTCGGTTTGTATGTCGGTTGGGAGAAAAGGCATTGCCTCTCTACCAACTCATGAAAAAGTCAGATAAGTTCGTTTGGACGCCACAGGCCGATGAAGCCTTTGCCCACTTAAAAAAGATGTTAGCCACTGCACCAGTGTTAGCCTCTGCACTATCAAAGGAGCCAATGTTGCTCTACATAGCCGCAACCAACCGAGTTGTAAGTGCAGTGATTGTAGTAGAGCGCGATGAAGAGGGTAAGTCGGTGCAGAGGCCAGTGTATTACTTGAGCGAGGTATTATCTGCCTCAAAGCAGAACTACCCGCACTTTCAAAAGGTGGCATATGGTGTCTATATGGCGGCAAAGAAGTTAAAGCATTACTTTGAGGAGCACCCGTTCAAATTAATATGTGAGGCTCCCATATCCGAGATAATGGGTAACAAGGATGCAAGTGGTCGAATCGCAAAATGGGCAATTGAACTAGATCCTTATGCGCCACAATATGACAGAAGAGAAACAATCAAGTCTCAAGTTGTGGTGGACTTTTTTGTAGATTGGGACGAGGTACAATACGAACCACCGCCACCAGATCCGAACTACTGGAGGATGCCCTTTGATGGGTCAAAAACAAAAACCGGGCTAGGCGCCGGAGTTGTGCTTACCTCGCCAAAGAAGGACCAGCTAAAATATGTGCTCCAAATCCATTTCGCGGCATCGAATAATGTCGCAGAGTATGAGGCACTTGTGCATGGGCTCAAGGTAGCAAAAGAGATTGGGCTACGTCGGATCATATGCTTTGGCGACTCGGATTTGGTGGTACAGCAAGTATCAGGACTGTGGGACGCCCTTGACCCAAACATGGCGTTGTACAGATTTCATGTATAGAAGATATCTGGTTACTTTGAGGGGTGTGAATTTCACCATGTACCCCGGGTGGAAAATGAGGCTGCCGACATGCTATCGAAGCTCAGATCAACCCGACAAGCAATTCCACCCGGTGTAGCATTGGAACACCTCAGAAAACCATCTATCAGGCCGTCCCCAGGAATCGACTCGATCTATGTCCCGGAAGATACAGAATCCGGAGCTGAGCCCATGGACATTGACATGGGAGGTAGTGCACGAAACCCAGGGACTGCATCAGCAAACCCAGGGACTGCCTCAGCGAACCCGAGGACTACCTCGCAGGACCCGGGGACTGCTCAGCGTGATCCGGTTGAAGTTATACCGGTGGATCAGATGGAAATTGATGAGGATGTGTTCCCTGCACGAGCAATACCAGCTTGGGCACTGCCTATATTTCAATTCCTGAAAGATGGAACGTTACCCACTGAGGAGGTGTTAGCCAGGCAAACTCAGAGGAGAGAAAACGCATACACGATTATCGATTCCGAGCTGTACAAACGGATTGTAACCAATGTCCTCCAGCGATGCGTTGACCCGGAAGAAGGGCTTGACATCCTCCAAGATATACACCAAGGAGAATGCGGGCATCATGCCTCATCCAGAGCCTTGGTGGCAAAAGCATTCCGGCATGGATTCTACTGTCCAAGTGCCTTAGAACAAGCAGAAGATCTGGTGAGAAAATGCAATGGTTGTCAGAGGTACGCTACCAAGACACATATGCCAATGTCGGAACTCAAGACCATACCAATTACATGGCCATTTGTTGCATGGTGCTTGGATATGGTTGGTCCATTTAAACCAGCAAGGGGAAACATGACTCATATTTTGGTCATGGTGGATAAATTTACGAAGTGGATCGAAGTAACGCCTATTAGGAAATGTGATGGGGCTATGGCCATAACGTTTCTCAAAGATATAATCTTGAGGTATGGTTACCCACACAGTATCATAACTGATAATGGAACAAATTTTGCGGAAGGAGCATTTGCGTGTTTTTGCCTGGACAAGAAGATCCGACTCGACGTAGCCTCGGTAGCCCACCCCGCATCGAACGGACAGGTGGAAAGATCCAACGGATTAGTATTATCCGGGATAAACCCCGGCTCATTGAGCCACTGCAAAGATTAGCGGGGTGCTAGATAGAAGAACTACTAGCGGTACTGTGGAGTTTAAGAACAACTCCGAATCGATCAACAGGCTATACGCCGTTTTTTCTGGTATATGGGGCAGAAGCTGTATTACCAGCCGACATAGAGCATGATTCGCCTAGGGTCACCCAATACATAGAAGCCTAAGTGCAAGAATCCCGGCAAAATGATGTTGATCTGCTGGAAGAAGCGAGAGAACTAGCATTGTCCAGATCTGCCATATATCAGCAAAATCTCCGACGCTATCATAGCCGGAAAGTAAGCCCCCGAGTCTTTCGGGAAGGCGATCTGGTGCTCTGGTTGGTACAACATACTGCCGGCATGCATAAATTATCCTCCCATGGGAAGGGTCGTTCATCGTGAGCAAAGCATTGCACAATGACTCTTATTATCTTATAGATGCAAAGCCACAGGAAAAGAACAAGGCGGACGGGTCCAGCGAAGAATCTAAGCGCCCATGGAATGTAGCTCTACTTCGTCCTTTCTACACTTAGCAGAGAAGTGTATGTATCCGAGTCTTCTCATATGTCGGTATGTATGCCAGCAATGAGCTTATGAATGAAATATTGGCACCTCGAGCAGTAACTCGGGGACTGCCTTAATAATATTTGTTGTTTTTTATTATTTTTACGTTAGCTGGAGTAAGTTGTTCTACTTAACTTGGATCAGTAATGTGTGAGCACCAAAAACCCAACTCTTCGACTTGCTGTTGTCCAACAAGAATTGGCTTCATGGCAAACAAGAGAACAAGTTTGGAATTGCGTAGCACATGAAAAACGACTAAGGAAAAAGAACTTAATCGAGCCGACGTTTGTTTTTCGGACTAACCTTGTATTTACTTTCAAACTATTATGCTAAATTATTTTGAGCTAAGCCTAAAAGTTTCTAAGTATTGTTAAAACAATTTTTGAAGATCGGATTCGTAAGTCATAAAACCGAATCAAGGTAGACACGAACCGAGCCAGAAGATTGGACGAACAAGAAAATGAAACTCGGGGACTACGCCCAAGTTAATCCGGCATACAAACTTAGTAGCAAAATATTACATAAGTACGGGATAGATTTCCACCCGGCATATCGGGGATCTGATAAGTTTTCAAGTGTTTTTAATTAAGGAGCAGCAGGAGGAGGAAGTTCGGCGTCATCTTCGCCTTCTTCGATATCCGAGGCATCATCCTCTCCATCCTCGTCCGAACTATCTTCGACATTCTCGACCTCTTTGTTGCCAGCGGCTTCAGGAAGCTCGGACCCTTAGTCCATTCATGAATGGGAGAATATTCAACAAGGCTATGGGCGCAAGCCTGGCGCTGAGCTACCCATTCCGGGTCATCGGTCCACTTGGATCCGGTGCGCACACGCATCAGGAGGCTGAGATCGATCTTCTCATACCACCTGAGTATGTGGTGAAGAACGGTCTCAGCTGCAGCACGTCCAGCAGACTCCCTCCAAAGGTCGAGCTGAGTCTCGATCTCCGACAACTTTTCAGCAAGAAGTGAAACTCTCTTCGGAGCGCTCTCACCGGGCCAGAACGTGTTGAAGACTCGGACTGAAACATCGAGGAGATCCCTGCCGTAGTTCTTGATGATTTCCATGCGAGATGACAGGCTGACCAATAGGTCCTCCATGTCAAGGGGAATGCTCTCACCGTCAGAAGCGACGGGAGTACCCCTCTCTCGGCAGAAGTTGGCAATAGCAGCGCTTGCAATAGGAGTACCCTCTGGAAAGTGGCCTGAAAACAAGGCAAAGGAAGAAGTTGAAGAAAAGACATATGAAGTAACCCAGAGAAGTATGTCGGATAAGGGAAAGGAACTTACATGAAATGTGGCTGTGGATCCGGG
Source organism: Avena sativa (assembly GCA_916181665.1). Taxonomy (NCBI): domain Eukaryota; kingdom Viridiplantae; phylum Streptophyta; class Magnoliopsida; order Poales; family Poaceae; genus Avena; species Avena sativa. The sequence goes on from OV702290.1 coordinate 430,225,656, forward strand.
TCAATTCATTGATGCAATTATCGCGTCTTTGACGGAGCTGCACCAGATCAGCGTTCGCCGACTCAAGTTTGACGTCGGCCTCCTGGAGAAGATCGTGGTCCTTGGCAATTTGGAGGTTGAGGCGCTCACGTTCTTCGGTGAAGTCCTGGCCAGCCTTTTCAAGCTCGGTTTGGTGCTGCGCCTTCATCTTCTTCATTTCTGCCTTTATCTTGGCAATCTCGTCATTCTTGGTTCAGAGGAGGGCAAGCTCATCGTCTTTCTTTTTGAGCTCGGCCTGATGTTGCCCTGCTTGTTTGAGAAAATGCAGCATCATGTCAGGCACGGGCACACTATCTTCAAGAGATGCTAAAATAGCGTGTTGACCCGGCAGAGCCGAGGTATGAATGTTTGCCGAGCCAAGAGGAAAATAAGATGGAAAGCAAAGCAGGGTCAGACAAAAAGGACTTACCCTTGATCTGCTCCAGGTTCTTTCGCATAATCTTGTTCTCAGCCTCCACCCCAGCTGCGGAAACCAAATAATAAGATTAGTTCGACAGAGGAAGATGAAGGAAAATGGAGAAGCGCCAAGGGAGAAATTTACCCCTTTTCTCATGCTCAGCGAGATGTGCATTGTGCTTTGCGAGCAACGTCTTGTGGGTATCCAGAAGTCGCTGGAACTCAGCACTCCGGCGGTTGGTGGTCACCTGAAAATAATACAAAAATTTGGCTTAAGCCTTGTGCACATTCGAAGTGTACAAGATCCGGGCCAAGTGGAACTTAACCCGGCTCTAGGTGTGTGCATATTCGAAGTGTACAAGATCCGGGCCAAGTGGAACTTAACACGGCTCTAGGTGTGTGCATATTTGAAGTGTACAAGATCCGGGCCAAGTGGAACTTAACACGGCTCTAGGTGTGTGCATATTCGAAATGTACAAAATCCGGGCCAAGTGGAACTTAACCCGGTTCTAGGTGTGTGCATATTCGAAGTGTACAAGATCCGGGCCAAGTGGAACTTAACACGGCTCTAGGTGTGCGCATATTCGAAGTGTACAAGATCCGGGCCAAGTGGAACTTAACCTGGCTCTAGGTGTGTGCATATTCGAAGTGTACAAGATCCGGGCCAAGTGGAACTTAACCCGGCTCTAGGTGTGTGCATATTAGAAGTGTACAAAATCCAGGCCAAGTGGAACTTAACCCGACTCTAGGTGTGTGCATATTTGAAATTATGAAGGAGCTACGTTAGTTCTCTAAGGAGCATCCGGCCGAGTAACAAGTTACTCCCCCGGAGGCTCGGGGACTAATGGTTATATTGCTAGTGCATGATAAGGAAAAGGTGAGGTAACGTACCTCCATCATCCGACCCGCAAGGTTAATCGCCTTAGAGGTTGTATTCATCTGGGCAGCGAATTCGGCGGGACCGAACTTCTCCGGGAGATCGTCGTTATAGACGAACTCCGCCTTGTTCCAGTTATTCATAAACTCGATCAAGGTCGGAGGATATCGCTCCCCGCTGAGCATGTGGGGTGCCACCAAGCCCCTCGCATGTGCCTCTCTCCTCTCAACCTGAGCAAGGGCTGGACTGGTGTGCAGAATAACTTGCTACGCACTAGTTGGCTCGACAGGGGCGTCCTTCGGTGCTGGAGCCTTCTGGCCAAGCATGGACGCAAGGGTGCGCTTTCCAGACCTGGTGGACACTTCCCTGGTGACGTCAAGGGCTTTCTTGCCTTTGGCTTGCTGAGAAGAGGAAGTGGTTACGGCTAATTTACCCTTAGGAGTTGCCTGGGTACTTCCTCGCCGAGACTGAGAAGACTCGGACGAGGCGGAGGAGCTTGGCGCTGGTGCCCTTGTTGCTGGTGTCGGAATTGGTGCTGGTGCTGGTGCTAGTGTTGGTGCTGGTACGGAGGTAGTTTTAGTAGTTGCTGGTTCCGGTGGAGCCGAAGTGGTGGATGCCGCTGCCTCGGCTGGATCTGTCTCCCCCGCTCTAGGGTCCCCCCTCTTGACGAGGCGGGCTGGAACCCGGAGCAGCCGCAGAACCCTCTAGAATAGGGCTCAGCGGGCGTGACTCATCATCACGAGGGGGAGAGGAGCTAGGATGGAGCGGCGAAGAGATGCTAGATCCACTCTGAGGGACCTCCACCGTAGCCCTGTCAAATCAAATAATTTTAGAAGAGAAATTACAACAATGCAAGAAAGAACAAGTTGTAGGAGAAAAAGAGACTTACGTGTCCGAGGTTTGGGGCTCCTTGGGTTTCCGAGCCCTTCGTGTCAGGGCCTTGCCTGCAGGCTTGGAAGGAGTTTTGTCTCTGGACTTCTTTCGCCTTTTGGAGGGCTAAGAAGGTCCAGAGGAGGAACTTGATGCAGCTCCACGCTTCTTCTTCGGCGCTGCCGGAACAGGTTCCCCCGTGGCAAGGGGAGGGTCCTCGTGGATCTACCCACCGGGGTTAGCTGATGCCAGAAAAGCATAAGAAAGGGGGACAGCATCAACAGGTTCAATCACCTCGACATCCGAGTCATCTTCATCATCGGGCCAATCTCTAATAGAAGAGGGTTTACCGGTGGGTCGCTTCGTAGCGTCGGTCATCGGGAGGAACATCTCCTGGTCCGGCTCTTCCTTGTCCGGGGTCTCCCGGTCAGGCGCCCATTTAAGGGTCGGATCGGTGCCGTCCTTGAGGGTCTGCTAAAGGAATAGCTGAGGAAAAGAATGAACAACGGAGTCAAAAGTGGAACAATGACCGACATATAATTAACCCAGAGTAAATTTGCGCCACGAAGCTTACCGAGGGAGGGAGCCTATCCCGACAGAAATGCTCAATTCCCCACGGCAATTCAGTGGAGAAGTCCTTGTGGGTGGTGAAGAGAGCCTTGACCCGGCGATAGATCTCTGAGTTGCTCAACTCGAAGGACGAGGTCCGGTTGGGGTCGCGGCCGAAGCTCATATGGCACACCTTGTGGGTGCGCCTCTAGAGGGGGGAGATTCGGTTGCACACAAACGTGATCATAGCATCCTCGTTTCGCAACCCGAGCTTCTTCAGCTCTGCAAACCTCTTGTTGACCTGATTGGCCAAGGCTGTGGGCTTCTTGGGGACAACGTCCCACGTTTCCGGGTTAGGTGGACCCGGAGCATAGGGAAGCAGCCGGATCAAGTCTTCAGTGCCCTCATTCCGGACATAAAAGAAAGTCCGAGCCCATCCTTTCAGGACTCCAGCCCGGTGACTCGAGGGAAAACGGAAAACCTCCGGGGTGAGATGGATGCAGCTCCAAATTGAATGAGCTGCTTGTCCTCCGGATCAAGTTGAATATTCGGAATGACATTACGACGAAGGCCAAAAACCGGATCCATAGCTCCTTCGTGGGCCACAATCCGGCGTAGCCCTCGATCGTAGAGGCAAAAGCAGAAAGAGAGGTGATTGCGTTGGCAGGAAGGTACAGTGGTGCGGCTGGAGTTCGTACGTGCTTAACCTGTCATGGAAGAAATCGCTAACCATCAAACCGAACCCCCGTTGGAAGTGCGACAAGAACACGACGTACTCACCCGGGTTGGGTGAGGGGGCGAGTTCGGCGGAGGCAAGGCGCGTGATGACGCCAGCGGGGATGCGTCTGGTCCGGTAGAGCTAGTCCAAGTCATCTTGATAGACCCATGACCCGGCCCTTGCACCACGGTCCGCGGCGGCGGAGTCTTCCTCCATTTCTTGCTTAGCAATGACGAGCTCCTCCTCCGTCATCTGATAATCACTGCCCTCGCTAGCGCTAGCGGCAGCGGGGGCAAAGGCCTAGATTGGCAGCGACCCATGGTGGAGGAGGCGCGTAGCGGCGGCGATGACGTAGAAATCTGGGGGGAAAATGCGGTGGCGGCGCTGCTGCTTGGGAGCACTGGCGGCGGCGCGGTCGCGAGGAAGACAAAGAAGAAGAGCAAAGGGCAGAGGGGCGCGGTGAGGGGATAAAGCCTAAGTGATGCACCCCTCCCCTATTTAACCTCTCCCACGAGGAGAAGGTGGGATCGCGTCTTGTGGGCAAGCCACACGCAATGGCCGTGTACCACCCACATCAACCAATCAACAAGATGCCACACCGAAGGCCACAGAGATGAGTTGGTCCCGTGACGTGACACGTTGATGCGGTAAACGAGGAGGCAGGCGTGACGTGACCCGCGCACAGTGATGACTGACAATTACTACGACGGTTACTGTGCTGGCCCTTAAAATGAGACGACATAATGATTAGCCTCCACGTGGGTTGGTGTACGAGAGAAGGAAGCAAAACCCGGATAGGACCGTGGTAACCCGGCCAGCAAGTGAAAACTTGGAATGTGCAGAGGGAAAGTAAAGCCATGAGGTCCGAGTTGAAGTGGTAACCCGGCCGGCAAGTGAAAACTTGGAACGTGCAAGGGGAACATAAATCCATATAACCCGAGACAAGGAGGTAACTCGGAAATAACGTCCAAAGGTCAAACATAATTGAACTTGATGTGGCCTTAGCGGCTGAGGCAGCTAAGACCGCACCAGCTTCGGGGACTAATGTTGGGGGGATACCCCCGGGTAGGGTCACGCCGAAGTATAAAGGACGAGTTAGCCGAGGTTCGGCAAGGCCAAAGCAGATGCTGGCCGGGTCACCTCAAGGCAGGCCGAATCACGGGGTAACCCGGACCAGGGGGTGTTCGCTTAACTAAGTCTCAACCGACTTAAGCAGTAAGTCGGAAATGTATGTTTAACTTGTATGCAGGAACAGGTGTGGCCGGATCAACTATGATCCGGGGCACACCTAGCTTCTAGGAGAAGGAAGGAATCTCGCTGGTCAAAAGAAGCCCCGGTACGCACTGCTTGAGCGAAGCAGACAAGGGCAGGACCACCGAGGCGTGGCCGACAAGGGTGACGATGCCCATGTCGGCTGACGCGGGCGCCGCAGAGGCTCACGTAGCCTCTGCATGTGTGACGCGAGGGAAAAGTAACCCGGTCGGCTTACTACTTTGGGAGATGGCATATTCTTAGGAATATACCTCCACGTATGCCCTAGATGGAGACCTAGCACCCCCTATATAAGGAGGGCTAGGGCTTCTGTAGAGGGGGTTCCGATTTGGCTAGTTTGGCTAGGGTTTTAAGGGTGATCTGTGAGCGAGAGTAAGAGAGCTCCTTCTTCCGCCTCTCGCCAATACAGCTCTAGGAGCACTTGTAACCATGGAGACAAAGCAAATATAAACTTCTGTGTGGAGAATCACTTCACTATCCCTCCCTGGATTCCCCTAGTGTGTATTAGTCCCCACCTTTAGCCTATCCATGGCATCTGCCGTGACACCACCACGACAAAACTAGCAAGTTCAAATGCACCCTTCCAAGCAATAAATTCTTCAATTTGTTCCACATCATAAAAGTCATAATTCCCTTTAACATAAGAAGATATGGTAACATTATCATTACACTCACATTGAAAAGGGAGGTGTTTATACCTCCTACAGCAACAAGATTTATCAAATCAATAAGTAACATTATAAGTAGAGCACACGTTTATAGCAATGGTATACAATTTATCAATTTGTTCCCATAAATGTTTCCCTTTTTGTGACAACCGGTGTTCCTTATAATAATATTTTTGTTCTTTCGTGAACCCACCTTTCCAATAAGATTCGGTTTAAAAGAAACCAACCATTGATAGAAGGCATGATAAAGCAATACAATAACAGACCAATGAAAATAACAACTATAGTAGAAACTATTTTTTTGTGTTTTTGATAAAGAAACAAGCAAACCAAGCAAAAAGAAACTAAGGAAAACAAAAATAACAAAGTAAAGAGATTGGTTATGAGGGACTCCCCTTGTGAAGATGTCCTTGACTCCCCGGCAATAGCGGCAGAAAAAGAGCTTGATGGCCCAAAATATATCGAGCTCGTTGGGGAACCCTAAGAGGAAGGTATGATGAGCACAGCAGCAAGTTTTCCCTCAGTACGAAACCAAGGTTATCAATCCAGTAGAAGCAAGGAAACACCCCAAAGGTGTTGTTAGCTGAACGTTGGCAGGGCGCACTACCGATGCTAGTAGCAACATGGAGACCTGCACAACACAACCATAGAACTTTGCCCCCAACTTGCAATGAGGTTGTCAATCTCACCGGTTTTGCTGAAAACAAAGGATTAAGCGTATCGAATGGAAGGAAGTAATAGTTTGCAGAAAGTAAACACAAAGCAGTAAACAGTTTGATAGTAGATTGAAAGTAAAAGAAAGGACCGGGGTCCATAGTTCACTAGAGGTGGCTCTCCTTAAGATAGATAACATGCTAGGTGAACAAATTACAGCGGGGCAATTGACAAACATCGAGAAAGCATACAAGCATATACTAACATCTTGACTCCTTTGAGATTCTATTGGGAATTACAACATTATACATAGACCGCCATCCAACTGTATCTATGACTAATAATCCACCTTCAGGTTATCATCCGAACCCCCTCCAGTATTAAGTTGCAAGCAACAGATTATTGCATTACGAATTGCGTGTAAAGTAAACAATACGATTGTTCTATGAACAAAGGATTGTTGTTTTCTCCCAAGTAGCAACAACACATCTAGTACCTTAGAGATTTCTATCACTTCCCCATATTACCAGAGGCATGAACCCACTATCGAGTATAAATACTAACTCTTGGAGTTGCTAGCATCTACTTGGCCAAGATAGCTACTAACAACGGAAAGCATGCAAGATCACAAATAACAAAGACATGATAGAATCAATAATCAATCTGAAATAGCATCTCAATATCCATCGGATCCCCGCAAACACAACATGCAGAATTACAAATAGATGATCTTGATCATGAACGGAGCTCACAAGATCTAGACATGAAAGCACAAAGGAGGAGAACTAGCCATCTAGCTACTACATGGACCCGTAGTCCAGAGATCTACTACTCACGCATCACACCAGAGGCTTGCATGATGATGAAGAAGGCCTCCAGGGTGAATTCCCCTCTCCGGCAGGGTGTCGGGAAGAGCTTCAGATCCCTCCCAATCTAGGGATGGAGATGACGGCGGCTACAGACTCTTTCGGGGAATTTTGATCGGGTACTTAGGGTTTCCGTATCAGAGGCAATATATAGGCGGAAGGAGAGGCCGAGGGGGTGCCTGGGCTGGCCACACCATCCCCTGGTGTGGGCCAAGCCTGGCCGCCCTCTAGCCCTTCTCCGTTTTGTATTCTGGCTCCAAGTGTCCCCCGGTAAAATAATAACTTTGGCTTTTGGCTCGTCCAATTCCGAGAATATTCATTTTCTGACTTCCTGAACCAAAAACAGCTGAAAACAGGCAACTGCCACTGTGGATCTTGTTAATAGGTTAGTCCAGGAAATCATATGAAAAGTACTCCAAAGTGTGGACAAAACATAAGAAAGTAGATAAAACCAAGCATGGAACATCAAAAATTATAGATACATTTGCAATGTATCACCTTCTTTTGCCTCATCCCGACTCCACCACCAACAAGAACAAGGGGATTCACGCGCTTCCTCTGTGGGGATGATGGTGTCGTGTTCCGCATGACCATCAGCGCGCTCAGCCCGGCCGCCATCGTGTCCTTGGTGTGCATCAGGTAGGACAGGTGCTTGTGGCCGCGGTACATGGTGAAATTGTGTGCGCCTGGCCCGCCGGGGTCGGCGGACTTGTCGATGGTCGAGAGCCTTAATGCGATAATCGACCTGACGAGCAGCTCGTCGTCGGCCAACCTCCCATCTGACAAGCTCATGACGTACCTCGGGGTGCCGCCATGGTTCCTGATGAAGGAAGGACAGTCCACTGATACGTTGCAAACGTATCAATAATTTTTATGTTCCATGCTTGGTTTATATCTACTTTCTTATGTTTTGTCCACACTTTGGAGTACTTTTTATACACTTTCTTAGACAAACCTATTAACAAGATGCCATAGTGCCAGCTGCCTGTTTTCTGTTGTTTTTGGTTCCAGGAAAGTCAGAAAATGAATATTCTCGGAATTGGACGGGACAAAAGCCAAAGTCAATATTTCACTAAGGGGGCATGGAGCTAGAAGACGAGATGGAGAGGGGCCAGAGGCCGGCCACACCACATGGCCGCACGGCCAGGCCTGGCCCGCGCCAGGGGGTGGTGTGGCCACCTAGGGCACCCCCTCGGCCTCCCCTTTGGCCTATATATCGCCTCCAATACAGAAACCCTAAATCGAACAGCCTCCAGCCACGAAAAGTTCCACAGCACCGATGCCACCAAAGGGGAGATTTAGGGGACATAAAGTCTCTATTCCGGCACCCTGCCGGGACGGGGAAGTGCCCCCGGAGCCATCTCCATCGATCTCCACCACCATCTCCATTGTTGTTGCTGATTCCCATGATGGAGAGGGAGTAGTTCTTCCTCGAGGCTATGGGTTCTATCGGTAGCTATGTGTTCACCTCTCTCTCTGCATGATCATATTGTGATCATGAGCTTTGTAATCAAGTAGATCTACTTTGCTACTCAAGTGCTTTAATAGATCTCTGCTCTCCCCACGTGTGTGAAAGTGACAGCGTGCACACCATTGTGGCACTTTAGGCTAGAGATTACAAATACTTGTTATGTGTTATATTTGGAGTTGGGTGTTTCTATGAAATTGCGGTGTTTGTTGGAACCATCTAGTCCTCAAGGTCATAGTGTGGGGTTATCTAGATGGGGAAAGTGAACTTTGAGGTGTGTTGTTATAGTCCTACCATGGATTAGAGTGTCCAACCGGAGAGTAGTTCAGAGTAGTATCATGAAGAGAAGATATTTATATGAGAGTCTTCACTAGCGAAAGTATGATCCCTAGGCCTTGTTTCTAAACATTGAAACACCATTTGCAACTAGATCTGTTACATGTTTGCTTCCTTCCATCTTTATTTTAGATTGCCTTTAGTCTCTTCCATGCCATTAAAGCTATTTTCTGGCACCGTTACCACTTATAATTATCCATACCACTTGTATTTCACTATCTCTTCGCCGAACTAGTGCACCTATACACCTGACAAGTGTATTGGGTGTGTTGGGGACACAAGAGACTTCTTGTATCTTGATTGCAGGGTTGCTTGAGAGGGGATACCTTTGACCACTTCCTCCATGAGTTCGATAAACCTTAGGTGATCCACTTAAGGGAAAACTTGCTGCTGTTCTACAAACCTCTACACTTGGAGGCCCAACAACTGTCTACAAGAATAGAAGTGCGTAAACATCAAGCTATTTTCTGGCGCCGTTGCCTGGGAGGTAAGGTAAAAGGTACTCACATCCTCCGGTGTGACTGCTCGAAGTTATTTCCTTTAGATTCTGCAATTTTGCCTTTTGTTTCTTGTTTTCACTAGTTAGGCTTAATGGAAAACAACAACAAAATTAGAGAGCTTTATAGTATTTATCTTGAGTTAGGACATGAAGTGTTTGAAGAGAAAATTAAAAAACCTATGGAACTTTATTTGCATGCTAATGGCAATGTTGTTAGTATGAATTCTTTGGAGACCATTATTGCTAATGCTATGGAAAAGTCTAAGCTTGGGGAAGCTAGTTTTTATGAAAATGATCTTTTTAGTTCCCTAGCTTTGGAAGATAGCTACTCTATTGCTTATGATGATACCAAACCTCCAATATGTGATGATTACAATGATGAATATGATATTTTCAGTCCACCTACTATTGAGGAGAAAATTAATGATTACAATATTCCTCCTATATTTGATGATTATGGTGATGAGAATAATAATGATAGGTATTTTGTTGAATTTGCTCTGACCACAATTAATAAGAATGACTATGCTTATAGGGAGAGTAATAATTATTTTATGCATGTGGCTCATGATAAGAATGTTTTATGTGATAGTTATATTGTTAACTTTATTCATGATGCTACTAAAAGTTATTATGAGAGAGGAAAACATGGTTTTATGTATCTCAACAATATTAAGTTTCCCCTCTTTATGTTGAAAGTCTTGAAGTTGCACTTGCTTTGATTTACTATGCTTGTTGCTTTGTGCTTTCATCACTTGTTTCTTTACAAGATTCCTATGCATAGGAAGTGGGTTAGACTTAAATGTGCTTTGAATTTGCTTCTTGATGCTCTCTTTTACTTCAATTCATATTTCTTATGTGAGCATCTTCTCAAACTATCATGCCTAACTTAAAGGCGTTAAAGAAAAGTACTTATTGGGAGATAACCCAAAAGTTTTAGATGAGTCTTGGAAGTTATTACCTCTGTAATAACCGCTCCTTATCCTTTTTATTTGCTTTTTGTGCCAAGAGTAACCTCTAATGAGAGAGAAGTAATGCTTGGGAAAGTTGTTGTTCCGAAACAGATTTTTGTGCTTCACCGTAAAAATTCGTGTAAAATCTCTGTATCTCGTTTTGAGGCGTGAATTTTTTTGCTTCTGCCCCAGGTAGTTATCTAACTTCCGTTAGTTCAACACTTTTCGATTTGAGCAACAGAAGGTCTTCTAAAAAATTGGTTTTTACCTATTGGTCTGTTTTGACAGATTTCTGCCATTATTTGCATTTGCTTCTTGTTGGTTCCTTTTTGGGTTCTCTTTGGGGAATTGAGATTTTTGAGGGAAGTGCTACAGCAGATTGTGTTTTAATGGAAGTTTTATTGGTGTTGACACTGAACCCAAAGACTTATTATCTTGAGTGCACTAATGTTGCTAATAAAGATTGTGTGAAGTTTTGTATGAAGGAAAAATTTCAGGTGTATGGAGAGAATGATGTAATGAGATGAAGAATCGACTAAAGCTCAAGCTAGGGGATGCCAAGCGTGTCACCCCAATAAATATCCAAGAAGTACAAGCGTCAAAGCTTGGGGATGCCCAAGGCATCCCCTTGTTCATCAATAAAAGTCCCAGGTTTCTTTCAAACACTTCATTTTTATTGTTTCATGCACAATTGTGTTGTTCTTGGAGCGTCTTCGTTTTTGTTTTTGGTTTTCGTTTGCTTGGTTTTCTTAGTTTGCTTGAATAAATTGGTTGGACCCCCTCTTTCATACATTAGTTTTCAAATAGTTTGGTTTGGATTGGAAAAAGAGTAGGAAAGTTCATGCTTAAGTGGTAAAGAGAGCTTGTTTTTGATTGTGGCCCATGCTTCGTCATGCCATGCTTGATATTGTTTTGGCTTTATGCTTAGTGATCTTTGTGTAGCATGACATGTTATAAACAATTGAGATTGCTTAATGTGCCTTGGAAGAATCAAGCGTTGTTTTAGCATATTAAAGCATAGTATTGTGGTATTCTCCTTTGATGCTTTATTTGGGTTGACTTGGCGCATGCTCACACCATGTTATGACTATCCCAAGTCACCATAGCCTTTATGATCCTTTAGTTTTCGACTTGTAGTATCATTTTATGCTTTGATTAATGATGTTTTGTCGCTCTGCATGATTATGGTCATTATTGCTCTTTTAGTTGGTCGCTCCCAGTCTTTTGCTAGCCTCCATAACCAAGTATGAGTTCCACTCATGCATCCAACTCCAAATAAAACCAAGTTATCCCAAAGAGTCCACCATACCTACCTATTAGCATTGCTATTCCAAGTATATTCATGTTTTTATCTACCTTCTGAATTAAACTTGTTATGAGAAAACTAGTGATTAAAGCTCTCACGAACTTGATGGGACACTTTACTTTTCTTGCCCTTAATAAACTTGAACCAGTGTTGTCTATGTTGTATATGCTTGCACTTATATGTTGGGGATTAGCAGAACCATGTTGTCATGGGGAACGCTTTCAACATTGCACTTGTACTTTGTACCTAGTTGATATCATGCTCTTTTGTCTATGGATGTCGTCGGTGTGAAATGAAAGGGGAGCTTGTAAGTCCATGGAGTTATGTATGTGTGTTAGAGAAACGCCTGGGCTGCCAGTCTATTCCATGCCTAATCATGGTGGAAACCTGCAGCGTAACCATAATGAGCTGTCAATGAAGCATTCTTCTTATAAAAAAAGATAGATATTGAGAAAAAGATAAAAAAGAGATATGAGGAAAGAGGAAAGAGAGAAAAAAGCACCATTTTCCCATGGTAAATAAGAAGATTGCTGAGATGCTTATTGTCTGCTTGCCTTGTCATTTTGATATGGGGATTCTTCCGTATCATCGGGCAAGGGGTACCCCATTGGCGGTTCTCTATGATATACATGTACTTACTATGACAAGAACTTACCGGTAACTAAACTTGAGTAGCATGAGGAGCGGCCCTCGTAATCAAGGGACATGAGATTTCCAACTTATACTTTGTCAAGCATATACTCCATAGTTTGTTCACTTTAACCTTAATCACTTCAAGATGCTTATGATAGGGGCAATCAGAGCTGAAAGCTAATAAGTACCATAATTTCTGGAAGCTCTTTATGAAACTTGAATCCCTTCTTCCTTCTATGAAGGCCTTTCTTTTATGTTTATGTTGAGTCTCCACCTTCTATCTTTATGCACCTATTTTGAGAGCATAGTGGCCAATCTTAGTTTTATGTGCATTGTTCCAGGACTTGTTGATTGATGCATAACTTTGGTATTGCTTATTCTTAAACTATTTGTATCTAGTCACTCTTATGAACTTTGAAGGTGTCCTATGCAATTATGATTTGCTACATTATGAGGGACAAGCTGAATGCCACTATGCTATGTTTTCCTTATGTGAAACAAACAAATGTCTTGCAAAGCATTGTTATTCATGAATCTTTTGTTTGTGCCTTTCATGTTACAACATAGTTGCTATGTCTTATTGTTAGAACTTTATCTTTCATGCAATGTTGAAGTACTATGATCCCAACTATCAATGTTTTACTAATACTTTGATCAAGTTTATGATGGTGCATGTCACCTCAAAAATTATTCTTTCTTTTTTATCACTTACCTACTCAAGGACGATTAGGAGTTAAGCTTGGGGATGTTGATACGTTGCAAACGTATCTATAGTTTTTGATGTTCCATGCTTGGTTTATATCTACTTTCTTATGTTTTGTCCACACTTTGGAGTACGTTTTATACACTTTATTGGACTAACCTATTAACAAGATGCCACAGTGCCAGCTACCTGTTTTCTGCTGTTTTTGGTTCTAGGAAAGTCAAAAAATGAATATTCTCGGAATTGGACGGGACAAAAGCCAAAGTCAATATTTCACCGAGGGGGACACGGAGCCAGAAGACGAGATGAAGAGGGGCCCAAGGCCGGCCACACCACCTGGTCGCGCAGCCAGGCTTGGCCCGCACCAGGGGGTGGTGTGGCCGCCTAGGGCACCCCCTTGGCCTCCCCTTTTGCCTATATTCGCCTCTGATACAGAAAACCTAAATCAAGCAGCCTCCAGCCATGAAAAGTTCCACAGCGCTGCCACCACCGAAGGGGAGATTCAGGGGTCAGAAAGTCTCTGTTCCAGCACCCTGTCAGGATGGGGAAGTGCCCCCGGAGCCATCTCCATCGATCTCCACCACCATCTCCATCGTCGTTGATGATTCCCATGATGAGGAGGGAGTAGTTCTTCCTCGAGGCTAAGGGTTCTATCGGTAGCTATGTCTTCATCTCTCTCTCTATGCATGATCATATTGTGATCATGAGCTTTGTAATCAAGTAGATCTAGTTTGCTACTCAAGTGCTTTCATAGATCTCTGCTCTCCCCACGTGTGTGAAAGTGACAGCGTGCACACCATGGTGGCACTTAGGCTAGAGATTACAAATACTTGGTATGAGTTATATTTGGAGTTGGATGTTTCTCTGAAATTGTGGTGTTTGTTGGAACCATCTAGTGCTCAAGGTGATAGTGTGGGGTTATCTAGATGGGAAAAGCAAACTTTGAGGTGTGCTATTATAACCCTACCATGGATTAGAGTGTCCAATCGGAGAGTAGTTCAGAGTAGTATCATGAAGAGAAGATATTTATATGAGAGTGTTCACTAGCGAAAGTATGATCCCTAGGCCTTGTTTCTAAACATTGAAACACCATTTGCAACTAGATCTATTACATGTTTGCTTGCTTCCATCTTTATTTCAGATTGCCTTTAGTCTCTTACACGCCATTAAAGCTATTTTCTGGCACCGTTACCACTTATAATTATCCATACCACTTGTATTTCACTATCTCTTCGCCGAACTAGTGCACCTATACACCTGACAAGTGTATTGGGTGTGTTGGGGACACAAGAGACTTCTTGTATCTTGATTGCAGGGTTCCTTGAGAGGGGATACCTTTGACCACTTCCTCCCTGAGTTCGATAAACCTTGGGTGATCCACTTAAGGGAAAACTTGTTGTTGTTCTATAAACCTCTACACTTGGAGGCCCAACAACTGTCTACAAGAATAGAAGTGCATAGACGTCATCCACCCATGTATCTTTCTGGATTTGCATCGACAGGAAAAAATGATCTTAAACTATGGCTGATGATCAAGGCTGTAATGGTGTATTAGCAGATAAATAGTACTGCTAGTAGTACTATTTTACTACTCCAGTTTACTAGTAGTAGTCGCATGTAGGTTCTCTTTTGGTACTAGGAAGTATGCATTTTGGATGTAAACTAAGTTTGCTTCTAATGTTATTATGGAGTATTTAGGGGTTTACTATGACTTTTATGTAATTGTTCACTTCTACAACATGGACCAAAGGTAAACACACTAACTGTTCTTACGGTGCTTCGATTTTAGTCATCTAACTCAGTGATTACGGAATTTTATGCCCAAACTTGTCAATTCGACTTGATTTAAGTCTTGAACCAAGATTATCGTCGAAATTGCACTGGTGTGGACGATGTATCGACGTGGGTCCAGCGTGCAGGATATGCTGTCCTGGAATTTAGCCTAAATATCTAGAAAATAATATGGACATGTACGACATCAACTCAATGTTATCAGAATCATCACGAACCATGTTTTCATATTATATGCGTTTGACATTATGTAAGTTAGTATGTTTGTACATATAGTTGGTTAAACTTTATAAATATTGACTTTCACAAAACCTAGTATGGTTTTTAATTTGGAAATGAGGGAGCATCTAAGTACTAAAATGCATCGAAATACATGTGTATCTAGACAAAGCCAAGTCAGTAACTACTATTTTAGGATGGATGGAGTAATTATTTATGAGTAATCTATTTTTCACAAAAAAATTACTGCTACGGCACGTGCCCACGACTAGAGCATTGTCGTGGTGGTGTCACGGCAGATGCCATGGATAGGCTAAAGGTGGGGACTAATACACGCTAGGGGAATCCAGGGAGGGATAGTGAAGTGATTCTCCACACAGAAGTTTGTATTGCTTTCCTTTCAAGATTACAAGTGCTCCTAGAGCTGTATTGGCTAGAGGAGGAAGAAGGAGTTTTCTTACTCGCACCCACAGTTCACACCTAAAACCTTAGCCAAATCAGAATAGAAGAAAACCCAACCCCCTATACTGAAACCCTAGCCCCACTTATATAGGGGTGGCTTGGTCTCTGCCTAGGGCATACGTGGAGGCATATTCTTAGGAATATGCCTCCTCTCAAAGTGGTAAGCCGACCGGGGTGCTTTTCCACCGTGTCACGCATGCTTTAGCTACGTGAGCCTCTACGGCGCCCGCGTCAGCCGACATGGGTGTCGTCACCCTTGTCGGCCATGACCCGGTGGTCCTGCCCTTGTCTGCTTCGCTCATGCAGTGCGTACCGGGCCTTCTTTTTGACCAGCGAGATTCCTTCCTTCTCCCAGAAGCTAAACGGGACCCGAATCATAGTAGATCCGGCCATACCTGTTCCTGCATACAAGTTAGACAAGCACTTCCGACTTACTCCTTAAGTCGGCTAAGATAATGTTAGGCGACCCCCCTGGTCCGGGTTACTCCGTGATCCGGCCTGCCTTGAGGTGACCCGGCCAGCATCCGCTTTGACCCTGCCGAACCTCGGCTAACTCGGCCTTTATACCCCGAAGTGACCCTACCCGGGGGTATCCCCCCAACATTAGTCCCCGAAGCTGGTGTGGTTTTAGCTGCCTTGGCCGCTAAGGCCACATCAGGTTCATTTATGTTCGAGCCTTGGACGTTATTTCTGGGTTAGCTCTTTATCTCGGATTATATGGATTTACGTTCCCTTCGCACGTTCCAAGTTTTCACTTGCCGGCCGGGTTACCACTTTGACTCGGATCTCATGGTTTTACTTTCCCTCTGCACATTCTAAGTTTTTACTTGCTGTTCGGGTTACCATGGTTCGATCCGGGCCTTGCTTCCTTCTTTCATACGCCAACCAATGTGGAGGCTAATCATTACGTTATCTTATTTTAAGGGCCTGCACAGTAACCGCCACAGTAATTGTCAGTTATCACTGTGCGAGGGTCACGTCACGCCTGCCTCCTCGTTTACCGCATCCGTGCGTCACGTCATGGGATCGCCTCTGCCCTGTGGCCCTCCGTGTGGCTCCTCACTGATTGGCTGAGGCAGGTGATACACGGCCACACCATGTGGCTCATTTGCAGGGTGCGATCCCACTCACCCCTTTAGGGAGTGGTTAAATAGCGGAGGGGCGCACCCCTTAGGATTTTTTCCTCTTCCGCGCCCCTCTGCCCGTTGCTATTCTTCTTCGTCTTCCTCGCGACCGCGCCGCCTCCAGTGCTCCTAGCAGCAGCGCTGCCGCCGCACTTTTCCCCGTGCCTCTGCGTCGCGGCCATTGCTGCGCAACTCCCTCGCCACGGGTCCTCGCCAATCCAGGCCTCTGACCCCGCCGCCGCTAGCGCTAGTGAGGGTAGTGAGTACGAGATGACGGAGGAGGGTCTCGTCGTCGCCGAGCAAGAAATGGAGGAGGACGCCGCTACGGCGGACCGTGGCGCGTGGGGCGGGTCTTGGGTCTGTCAAGATGACCTTGACTGGCTTTACCAGACCAGACGCGTCCCTGCTGGCGTCGTCGCTCGTCTCCCCTCCGCCGAACTGGCCCCCTCACCCAATCCGGGTGAGTTCATCGTGTTCTTGTCCCACTTCCAACAGGGGTTCGGCTTGCCGGTGAGCGAATTCTTCCGGGATTGGCTTAGCACCTACCAGCTGTAGCCGCACCACCTTCCAGCCAACGCTATCACTTCTCTCTCTGCTTTTGCTTCTACGATCGAAGGCTACACCGGACTGTGGCCCACGAAGGAGCTGTGGATCCGGTTTTTCGGCCTTCGTCGTAACGTCATCCCCAACATCCAAGTCGAGCCAGAGGACAAGCAGCTCACCCAATTTGGAGCTGCGTCCATCTCACCCTGGAGGACTTCCGTTTTCCCCTTGGTCACCGGGCTTGACTCCTGCAAAGGATGGACCCGGACCTTCTTCTATGTCTGGAATGCGGGCACTAAAGATTTGATTCGGTTGCTCCCCTATACTCCGGGTCCACCTAACCCGGAATTTTGGGAGGAGGTCTCCAAGAAACCTACGGCCTTGGCCAACCAGGTTAACAAGAGGTTCGCGGAACTGGAGAAACTCGGATTGTGCAACGAGGATGCTATGATCACGTTCGTGCGCAACCGAATCTCTCCCCTCCAGAAGCGCACCCACAAGGTGTGCCACATGAGTTTCGGCCGCGACCCCAACCGGACCTCCTCCTTCGAGCTGAGCAAGACGGAGATTTTTCGCCGGGTTAAGGCTCTCTTCACCACCCACAAGGATTTCTCCGCTGAGTGGACGTGGGGAATTGAGCACTTTTGTTCGTGACAGGCTCCCTCCCGCGGTAAGCTTCGCGGGGCAAACTTACTTCGGATTAAATATATGTCGGTTTTTGTTGTACTTTTGACTCTGTTCTTCATTCTTTTTCTCAGCTATTCCTTCAGCAGACCCTTGAGGATGGCACGGATCCGACCCTTAAGTGGGCGCCGGACCAAGAGACCCTGGATGAGGAGGAGCCGGACCAGGAGATGTTTCTCCCTATGACCGATGCTACAAAATGACCCAACGGTAAATTCTCTTCTATTAGAGACTGGCCCGATGATGAGGATGACTCGGATGTCGAGGTGATTGAACCTGTTGAGGTTGTCCCTCTTTCTTTTGCCTTTCCGGCATCAGCTAACCCCGGTGGGCATATCCACGAGGATCCTCCGCTTGCTATGGGTGAACTGGTTCTGGTGGCGCCGAAGAACAAGCGCGGAGCCGCACCAAGTTCCTCCTCCGGACCTTCTCAGCCCACAAAAAGGCGAAAGAAGGCCGGAGACAAAACTGCCTCCAAACCGGCAGGCAAAGCCCCGGCACGAAGGGCTCGAAAACCCAAGGAGGCCCAAACCTCGGATGCGTAAGTCATTTTTCCTTCCGTAACCCACTTTTCCTTGCATCGTTGTAATTTCTCTTCTGACATTATTCTCTTCTACAGGGCTCCGGTGGAGGTCCCTCAGAGCGGATCTAGCATCTCTTCACCGCTCCAATCTAGCCCTTCTCCCCCTCGTGACGACGAGTCACATCCGCCGAGCCCTATTCCAGAGGGTTCCGCGGCTGCTCCGGGTTCCGCACTACCTCGTCAAGAGGAGTGCAACCTCGGAGCAGGAGAGACCAGCCCAGCCGAGGCGACGGCGTCCACAACTTCGGCATCGCCGCAACCAGCAGCCACCGAGACTACCTCAACACCAGCACCGGCCCCAGCACCAGCAACAGCTCCAGTACCAGCGACCGAACAAGCACTAGCACCCGTTCCGGAACCAAGAAAATCAGCAACCGCACCAAGTCCAGCTATAAGAGCTCCAGCGCCAAGTTCTTCCGCCTCCTCCGTGTCATCTCAACCTTGGCGAGGAACTACCCCAGCAGCTCCTAAGGGGAAATCCGCTGCAGTTACTTCTTCCCAGCAAGCCAAGGGTAAAAAGGCTCCGGATGCTACCAAGTCACCATTTGTCGAGGCTGGGCAGCGAACCCTAGTGTCAATGCTTCCCAAGAAAGCTCCAGCAGCAAAGGATGCCCCTGCGGAGCCAACTGATGCGCAGCAAATGGTTCTGCATACTAGCCCAGCCCTTGCCTTGGTTGAGAGGAAAGAAGCGCATGCGAAGGGCTCGGTGGCACCCCATATGCCCATCGGTGAGCGGTATCCTCCGAGCCTGATTGAGTTCGTCATGAACTGGAACAATGCGGAGTTCGTCCACAACGACGATCTTCCGGAAAAGTTCGGCCCCGCAGAATTTTCCGCCCAAATGAACACAGCCGCTAAGGCAATTAACCTCGCGGGGCGGATGATGGAGGTATGTCGCTTCTCCTTTACATGCTGTAGATAATAACCATTAGTCCCCGAGCCTCCGGGGGAGTAACTTGTTACTCGGCCGGATGCTCATTAGAAAACTAACGTAGCTCCATGAGAACTTCGAATATGCACACACCTAGAGCCGGGTGAAGTTCCACTTGGCCCGGATCTTGTACACTTCGAATATGCACACACCTAGAGCCGGGTTAAGTTCCACTTGGCCTGGATTTTTTACATTTCAAATATGCACACACCTAGAGCCGGGTTAAGTTCCACTTGGCCCGGATCTCTATACACTTCGAATATGCACACACCTAGAGCCGGGTTAAGTTCCACTTGGCCCGGATTTTTTACATTTCGAATATGCACACACCTAGAGCCGGGTTATGTTCCACTTAGCCCGGATCTTGTATGCTTCAAATATGCACACACCTAGAGCCGGGTTAAGTTCCACTTGGCCCAGATCTTCTACGCTTCGAATATGCACACACCTAGAGCCGGGTTAAGTTCCACTTGGCCCGGATCTTGTATACTTTGAATATACACACACCTAGAGCCGGGTTAAGTTCCAATTGGCCCGGATTTTTTACATTTCAAATATGCACACACCTAGAGCCGGGTTAAGTTCCACTTGTCCCGGATCTCTGTACACTTCGAATATGCACACACCTAGAGCCGGGTTAAGTTCCACTTGGCCCGGATCTTGTACGCTTCAAATATGCACACACCTAGAGCCGGGTTAAGTTACACTTGGCCCGGATCTTGTACGCTTCGAATATGCACACACCTAGAGCCGGGTTAAGTTCCACTTGTCCCGGATCTCTGTACACTTCGAATATGCACACACCTAGAGCCGGGTTAAGTTCCACTTGGCCCGGATCTTGTACGCTTCAAATATGCACACACCTAGAGCCGGGTTAAGTTACACTTGGCCCGGATCTTGTACGCTTCGAATATGCACACACCTAGAGCCGGGTTAAGTTCCACTTGCCCGGATCTTGTACGCTTCGAATATAGATCAAGCTAATTTATGCTTCTACACTTTTTTCAGGTGACCACCAATCGCCGGAGTGCTGAATTCCAACGCCTGCTAGATACCCACAAGATACTACGCGCAAAGCACGTTGCACTTATCGCAGAACATGAGAAAAGGGGTAAGTTTCTCCCTTGGCGTTTTTCCGTTTTCCTTCATCTTCTTTTGCCGAACTAATCTCATCATTCGGTTTTTGCAGCTGGGGTGGAGGCTGAGAACAAGATCATGCGGAAGAACTTGGAGCAAATCAAGGGTATGTCCTTTTTGTCCGACCTTGTAGTGTTTTCCATTTCCTTTTCTCCTTGGCTCGGCAAACATTCATTCCTCGGCTCTGCCGGGTTAACATACTATTTCAGCATCGCTTGAGGATAGTGTGCCCGTGCCTGATATGATGCTGCATTTTCTCGAACAAGCAGGGCAGCATCAAGCCGAGCTGAAGAAGAAGGATGATGAACTCGCTCTCCTCCGGACCAAGGACAATGAAATTGCCAGGCTCAAGGCTGAGATGGAGAAGATGAAGGCCCAGCACCAAACCGAGCTCCAAAAGGTTGGCCAGAACTTCACAGAAGAGCACGAGCGCCTTACTCTCCAGATCTCCAAAGACCAGGACCTACTCAAAGAATCCGACATCCAGCTTGGGTTGGCAAACGCTGAGCTTGAGCAACTTCGCAAGAGACGCGATGACTGCATCAAGGAGTTGACTCGGATCCTCGGCCATATATCATGTAAGTTCCTTCCCTTATCCGACATACTTTTCCGGGTTACTTCATATGTATTTTCTTTACCTTCTTCATTTGTCTTGCTCCCAGGCAAATTTCCTGAGGGCACCACTATTGCAAGCGTAGCAGTTCCAGATTTCCGCCGAGCGAGGGGTACTCCTGCCGCCCCTGATGGTGAGGAGGTTCCCTACGACATGGAGGACCTGTTGGTCAGCTTGTCATCTCGCGTGGAACTCATCAAGAACTATGGCAAGGATATACTCAACACTGCAGTTCGCATCTTCAACACGTTCTGGCCCAAAGAAGATACCCCGGAGACCACCGCGATTCTCGTCGAGAAGCTAATGGAGACTGAGACCCAGCTCGATCTCTGGAGAGAGTCCGCTGGGCGTGCTGCAGCTGATACTGTCCTTCATCACATACTCACATGGTATGAGAAGATCGACCTCAGCCTCCTTACACGCCTGCGCACCGGATCCAGATGGACTAATGACCTGGAGTGGGTAGCTTGGTGCCAGGCTTGCACCCACAGCCTCATCGAATACTCTCCTATCCATGAATAGGCTGAAGGACCGAGCTTCCTGGAATCCGCTAGGGACGAGAACGCTGAGAACACTGAAGACGGGTCGGATGAGGACGAAGAAGGCGATGCCTCAGATATTGAAGACAGCGAAGACGACGCCGAACTTCCTCCTCCTGTTACTCCTTAAGTCAAAAAAGAAACTTGAAAATTTATGAGATCCCCGGTATGCCGGGCGGAACTGTA
The DNA here is from genome assembly GCA_916181665.1 of Avena sativa. Classification (NCBI taxonomy): domain Eukaryota; kingdom Viridiplantae; phylum Streptophyta; class Magnoliopsida; order Poales; family Poaceae; genus Avena; species Avena sativa. The sequence goes on from OV702290.1 coordinate 430,247,275, forward strand.
TCCCGTGTATATGTGATATTTTGCTACTAAGTTCATATACCAGGTTAACTTGCGCGTAGTCCCCGAGTTTCTTTTTCTTGTTCGTCCAATCTTTTGGCTCGGATCGTGTCTACCTTGATTCGGTTTTATAAGTTATGAATCCGAGCTTCAAAAATTGTCTTAACAATACTAGGAAACTTTTAGACTTAGCTAAAAAATAAAGCTACAAAATAACTTGAAAATAAATATAGGGTTAGTCCAAAAAACAAAACGTTGGCTCGAATAAATTCTTTTCCTTAGTCGCTTTTCATGTGCTACGCAATTCCAAACTTGTTCTCATGCTTGCCATGAAGCCAATTCTTGTTGGACAGCAGCAAGTCGAAGAGTTGGGTTTTTGGTGCTCACACATTACTAATCCGAGTTAAGTAGAACAACTTATTCCAGCTAACGCACAAGAGACAACAACAAAAATTATTAAGGCAGTCCCCGAGTTACTGCTCGAGGTGCTAATATTTCATTGATAAGCTCATTGCCGACATTCATACCGACATATGAGACGACTCGGATACATACCCTTCTTAGCTAAGTGTAGAAAGGACGAAGTAGTGCTACATTCCATGGTCGCTTAGATTCCTCTCCGGACCTGTCCGCCTTGTTCTTTTCCTATGGCTTTGCATCTATAAGATAATAAGAATCATTGTGCAATGCTTTGCTCACGATGAATGGCCCTTCCCATGGGGGGGATAATTTATGCATGCCAGTAGTACGTTGTACCAACCGGAGCACCAGATCGCCTTCCCGAAAGACTCGGGGGCACACTTTCCGGCTATGATAGCGTCGGAGATTTTGCTGATATATGGCGGATCTGGACAGTGCCAGTTCTCTCGCTTCTTCCAGCAGATCAACATCATTTTGCCAGGCTTCTTGCACTTCGGCTTCTGTGTATTGGGTGACCCTAGGCGAATCATGCTCTATGCCGGCTGGTAATACAGCTTCTGCCCCATATACCAGAAAAAACGGCGTATAGCCTATTGATCGATTCGGAGTTGTTCTTAAACTCCACAGTACCGCTGGTAGTTCTTCTATCTAGCACCCCGCTGATCTTTGCAGCGGCTCAATAAGCCGAGGTTTTATCCCGGATAGTACTAATCCGTTGGATCTTTCCACTTCTCTGTTTGATGCGGGGTGGGCTACCGAGGCTACGTCTAGCCGGATCCTCTTATCCCGGCAGAAACGCGCAAACGCTCCTTCTGCAAAATTTGTGCCATTATCAGTTATGATACTGTGTGGGTAACCGTACCTCAGGATTATATCTTTTAGAAATGTTACAGCCATAGCCCCATCACATTTCCTAATAGGCTTTACTTCGATCCACTTTGTAAATTTATCCACCATGACCAAAATGTGAGTCATGTTTCCCCTTGCTGGTTTAAACGGACCAACCATATCCAAGCACCATACGGCAAATGGCCATGTGATTGGTATGGTCTTGAGTTCCGACATTGGCATATGTGTCTTAGTAGCATACCTCTGACAACCATTGCATTTTCTCACCAGATCTTCTGCTTGTTCTAAGGCACTTGGCCAGTAGAACCCATGCCGGAATGATTTTGCCACCAAGGCTCTGGATGAAGCATGATGCCCGCATTCTCCTTGGTGTATATCTCGGAGGATGTCGAGCCCTTCTTCCGGGTCAACGCATCGCTGGAGGACATTGGTTACACTCCATTTGTACAGCTCGGAATTGATAATCGTATATGCTTTTGCTCTCCTCTGAGTTTGCCTGGCTAACACCTCCTTAGTGGGTAACGTTCCATCTTTCAGGAATTGAAATATAGGCAGTGCCCAAGCTGGTATTACTCGTGCAGGGAACACGTCCTCATCAATTTCCATCTGATCCACCGGCATAACTTTAGCCGGATCACGCTGAGCAGTCCCCGGGTCCAGCAAGGTAGTCCCCGGGTTTGCTGAAGCAGTCCTCGGGTTTGCTGATGCAGTCCTCGGGTTTCGTGCACTACCTCCCATGTCAATGTCCATGGACTCAGCTCCGGATTCTGTATCTTCCGTGACATAGATCGAGTCGGTTCCTAGGGACGGCCTGATAGATGGTTTTCTGAGGTGCTCCAATGCTACACCCGGTGGAATTGCATGTCGGGTTGATCCGAGCTTCGATAGCATGTCTGCAGCCTCGTTTTCCACCCGGGGTACATGGTGAAATTCGCATCCCTCAAAGTAACCAGATATCTTCTGCACATGAAATCTGTACAGTGTCATGTTTGGATCCAGGGCGTCCCACACTCCGGACACTTGCTGCACTACTAAATCCTAGTCGCCAAAGCATATGATCCGACGTATGCCAATCTCTTTTGCCACCTTGAGCCCATGCACAAGTGCCTCATACTCTGCGACATTATTCGATGCCGCGAAATGGATTTGGAGCACATATTTCAGTTGGTCCTTCTTTGGCGAGGTAAGCACAACTCCGGCGCCTAGCCCGGTTTTTGTTTTTGACCCGTCAAAGTGCATCCTCCAGTAGTTCGGATCTGGTGGCGGTGGTTCGTATTGTACCTCGGCCCAATCTACAAAAAAGTCCGCCACAGCCTGAGACTTGATTGCTTCTCTTCTGTCATGTTGTGGCGCATAAGGAGCTAGTTCAATTGCCCATTTTGCGATTTGACCACTCGCATCCTTGTTACCCATTATCTCGGATATGGGAGCCTCACATATTACTTTGATGGGGTGCTCCTCAAAGTAGTGCTTTAACTTCTTTGCCATCATATAGACACCATATGCCACCTTTTGAAAGTGCGGGTAGTTCTGTTTTGAGGCAGATAATACCTCGCTCAAGTAATACACTGGCCTCTTCACCGACTTACCCTCTTCATTGAGCTCTACTACAATCACTACACTTACAACTCAGTTGGTTGCGGCTATGTAGAGCAACATTGGCTCCTTTGATAGTGGAGAGGCTAACACTGGTGCAGTGGCCAACATCTTTTTTAAGTGGGCAAAGGCTTCATCGGCCTGTGGCGTCCAAACGTATTTATCCGACTTTTTCATGAGTTGGTAGAGAGGCAATGCCTTTTCTCCCAACCGACATACAAACCGACTCAACGATGCTAGGCACCCAGTGAACTTATGGACATCATTAAGACACTTCGGCAGCTCCATTCGTTCAATGGTACGGATCTTAGTTGGATTAACTTTGATACCTCGGCTAGAGACAAGAAATCCGAGTAATTTTCTAGCCGGGACACCGAAGGTACATTTTTCCGGGTTAAGCTTCATTCGGAACCTTCTCAAGTTCGCGAATGTCTGCCTGATGTCGTCAAGGAGCGTTTTGCTTTCCTTGGTCTTGATAACCACATTATCCACATATACTTGTACATTTTGACCTATTTGGTCGTGCAAACATTTTTGCATACATCTTTGGTACGTTGCACCTGCATTACATAAACCAAATGGCATAGTGCGATAGCAATAAGCCCCGTACGGGGTGATAAATGCGGTCTTTATTTGATCATCCGGATTCAGAGGTATCTAGTGGAAACCAGAATATGCATCAATGAATGACAACAGTTCACATCCCGCGGTTGAGTCTATGACATGATCTATCCTCGGCAGTGGAAATGGATCTTTTGGACACGCCTTGTTCAGGTTCGTGTAATCGATACACATACGCCAAACTACTGCCACGTTCGGATCATCCTTCTTCTTTTCTACCAGCACCGGATTAGAGAGCCAATCCGGATACAGTACTTCCATGATAAATCCTGCTGGTAGCAACCGAGCTATCTCATCTCCAATGACTTTTCTCCTATCCTCGGCGAAGCGGCGGAGAGGTTGCTTCACCGGCCTTGCTCTGGGTCTTACGTTCAAAGAGTGCTCAGCCAACTCCCTCGGAACACCTTGCAAGTCCTGTGTGGACCAAGCAAAAATGTCCCGATTCTCACGGAGGAAGCTGACGAGCTCGCTTTCCTATTTATCGGTTAATCCGGCACCAATTGTTACGATGCGCTCCGGGAACATGTCATCAACTAGAACCTTCTTGGTATCTTTCATGGCTTGGAAGGACACAAATCCATGTGGGTTACTCAGCGCCGGCATATACTGCTGCGCGGACAGAGCCAAAGCTGCCACCTCTTGAATTTTCCTTTTCTCCTACGCGATCACAAGTGACTCGGCTAAGTTAGACCCGGTTAAGGCACACTCAATGGAACGTCGGAAGTCTCCTGCAATGGTAATCACTCCATTTGGCCCAGGCAACTTCATCTTCAGATAACTGATGTGGCAGCTTGCCATGAACTTGTTCAATGCTGGCCTTCCGAGTAATGCGTGATACGCACTTTCCAAGTTCACCACCTCAAACTCTAGATTCTCAGTTCGGCAATTTTCTCTCGTGCCGAACAATACGTCGACCCGGACTTTGCCTATGGGCTCACAAGAAATGCCTGGTAAAATACCATGGAAAGTTGTCCTTGTAGCCTGGAGCATGTTCTCCGAGATACCCAACTTGCACATTGTATCCGCATACATAATGTTGATGCTACTACCATTGTCAATCAGTACCTTGGAGAACCTCACATTGATGTTAGGCCCAATGAATGTCGGGTCCAGCACTAACACATACGAACCAGGGCTTGGCATAAGCTTGGGATGATCCTTTATGCTCCAGGTGATTTCCTGGTCCGACCAAGGCATGTACCTCGTCACTGCCGGCATCACCGCATTTACCTCCATAAGCCTACGCTGCAGGCTTTTTCTGTCAGTTTCCTCAGTGGTGAACACGCAATAGCTCTGATGATGCTCCTTGTACTCATTTCTCTCCTCATTTCCGGGGTTCCTCTGATCCGGCTGATGTTGGTTTTCCACTTGATGCACTGCATCCCTTCGCTCAATGTTATCATACCTCGGCGGAGGGGGAGGCAACATTAGTTGTTGCGTGTTCGCTCTAGAGAGCAGTTGCTGCCGGGGTAACTCTTGCCGAGGCTGATCATTCCGAGGTGCCTGAGCATTCCCCGAACCACCTTGTTCAATCTTGTGCATCCACTCACATTGCCTCGTCGTATGACCTGCTGGATTACTCGGATTTGGTGTGTGGAACTTACACGGCTGGTCCAACATCGACTCATAGGTATACCTCGGACGGTCTTTCTTTTCTTGCCACTGTCTCGTTTGCTCCGGCGTCCACGTTTTCTTGCCATCGTTTCTTGGAGTCCATTGCCCTCCAGTTTTCTGGCGCTGATTGCTCCCTACTCCGGGTTGATCTTGATTCACAACCACAACTTGTTGCGAACCATAGCGATGATCTGGTCTATCATCTCTTCTTTTTCCTCTGTAGTCATTCCTCCGAGATGACCCGGCTCCATCCCTCTGATAGTATTCCTCGTTCAACTCGTTTGATGCGAGCCTAGGTTGAGTCGGATCACCCAAAGCATACGAATCGGCAATCCGGATCATCTCTGCCAATGTAATTGGCATTTTCCTTTGCAACTTCATCCACAACTCACTGCCAGATCTGCACCCTTGCGCAAACCACGCTATGGCCTGTGACTCTATGACACCCTCACACGAGTTTCTCATGGTACACCACCGGGTCAAGAATTCACGGTCTGTCTCATTAGGTCTTTGCTTGCACATTGCTAGGGTCTGCGGCCTATTTGGCCTCTGATATGTACTTGAGAAATTGCTGATAAACATTTCCTCAAAACCTATCCAACAGTTGATGCTTCCGGGTGGTAAATTGTTCAGCCATACTCTTGCCGGGCCTTCCAACATCTGGGGTACGTATCGTATAGCCCATCTCAAGTTGCCAGTGGCAATTTTCACAGCCGTAGCATAGTTTATCAGCCAATCCTCTGGCTTGGTACTGCCGTCATACGTCTTCGTGCCCCTAGGCAGCTGGAAGTTGGGTACCGGTGGCTCCTTCATGATCCGGGGTCCAAAGCACGCTGGACCCGGTGGACCTTGACATTCGATCTGTTCCGACCTATACAGGCGGTCCAGTTTCAACCTGGCATCATCCGGCATCAAATCCTTGCTTCCCAATCTTGACCCTATCACATGATAGTCCAGTCTTGGGTACCCTGCGTTCACCATCTCCGAATCACCGTCATTGTACCGGTTTTGTTCTTGTGGCGCACCTCTCTGTTGCATACCTCGGCCTGCACTTTGCTATTGCCTTGGTATATTCCGCTGCTGCGGTTGTCCTGCTCCTGCTGAGTTTCGCTGTCCGGCATTGCCGTTGGCAGCGTTCCCTTGACCGGCATTGCCTTGGTCGTGGTTACCTCGGCCTGCTTCACCTCAGCTCACACTTCGTCGATCATCATTTTTCTGTGCTTCTTTTCCTTTTCCTGCCCGCTTCGGGTCGTATGGGACGATCTGTTTATTCCGTCTGACCGAGGTTACTACCTCTTCTCTCCTTGGACCACCATGAGGAGACGATGCGGCTCCAGCGGATTTCTCCGGGTTACCCATCGTTGAATGGACGATTTTGGAAGCTCCAGCTCTCTCCGGGTTAGCTCTGAGTAGCTCTTCGTTCTGTCTGTTTGCGATCCGAACTAGCTCGTTAACCCTATCTTGTTGTCTTTGAGGGGCCTCACCCGTCAGACCCTCTAACTCGGATGCAGCCGCATCCGCTGCTCTGAGGTTCTTCGCCGGGGTACTATACTTTGGCAGCCCCACGGATAAACAGTTTTCCGATTCCTCGGCTCCATTATCACCTTCTCTGTTCATCTCACTCATGCGATTTCTCCCTTCTACTTTTACCGTATCAACTTTGTTTGCTTTTGCATACTCACGCAGCATCATGTTCAATGACTGCTGAGCCGCGGCTATTTTCTTTGCGCCTTCTAGTATCTTTTGTCTAGTTTCCTCCAGCTCGGCCTGCGCCCGAGTCGGATCTACTGCTGCTACTACAGGGTTTTCCAAGCTATCCATTGCCTCTCTCGGAATATTTTCCGGCCTCTCTAGTGGAGGACCTCTAGCTTTCCTTGGTGCCTTAGGCGTTACCTCCGGATCTGGCGCCGGATCCTTGTTCGTGCCCGCACCAGGCGCGGTCATCATCACCTCTGCATGGTCCGGGGAGCGAATGATACGCGCCCCATGAGCCACAGTGAGGGATGGTTCCCCTGCTTCGACGACACGGCGCGGATGAGCGCACGTTACGTCCACAGCAACGTAGACCTTGTGCGCGCCGAGCTTGACAAAGAGGCTGTTGCATGGAAGTGGGTGCGTGCCGAAGCAGCCTGCGTTGTCGCTGACAAAGTCCAGCGCTCCAAAGCGCTGAACGAGCCCGGAGACGATGCGTTCGCCGGTGGCGATGAAGTTTCCTGTCCGAATCTTGGCCCCTGCTAGCACCGCTAGCCCCAAGGTGGGCGCCAACTGTCGTGGTGGTGTCACGGCAGATGCCATGGATAGGCTAAAGGTGGGGACTAATACACGCTAGGGGAATCCAGGGAGGGATAGTGAAGTGATTCTCCACACAGAAGTTTGTATTGCTTTCCTTTCAAGATTACAAGTGCTCCTAGAGCTGTATTGGCTAGAGGAGCAAGAAGGAGCTCTCTTACTCTCACCCACAGTTCACACCTAAAATCTTAGCCAAATCAGAATAGAAGAAAACCCAACCCCCTATACTGAAACCCTAGCCCCCTTATATAGGGGTGGCTTGTTCTCTGCCTAGGGCATACGTGGAGGCATATTCCTAAGAATATGCCTCCTCTCAAAGTGGTAAGCCGACCGGGGTGCTTTTCCACCGCGTCACACATGCTTTAGCTACGTGAGCCTCTACGGCGCCCGCGTCAGCCGACATGGGCGTCGTCACCCTTGTCGGCCATGACCCGGTGGTCCTGCCCTTGTCTGCTTCGCTCATGCAGTGCGTACCTGGCCTTCTTTTTGACCAGGGAGATTCCTTCCTTCTCCCAGAAGCTAAACGGGACCCGGATCATAGTAGATCTGGCCATACATGTTCCTGCATACAAGTTAGACAAGCACTTCCGACTTACTCCTTAAGTCGGCTGAGATAATGTTAGGCGACCCCCCTGGTCCGGGTTACTCCGTGATCCGGCCTGCCTTGAGGTGACCCGGCCAGCATCCGCTTTGACCCTGCCGAACCTCGGCTAACTCGGCATTTATACCCCGAAGTGACCCTACCCGGGGGTATCCCCCCAACAAGCATGGACCAATGCATAATAATCACGCGACCATGCGGTGGCGATCTACTCTGTACTAGATTACCCTACGTGCGGAGGCGCACTAGTGGAGCACACGCTCGTGCCGTCCTGACACGTAGTAGTACTACTAGTATATGCAAATAGGAGTACAAAAATAGATAGATCTTGTTGCTCATCGTACTATTTTTTTCCTGTAAGGCAACCTGGACGTGACTACTACAGTACTATACTGGCACGACTTCTGTTTTTGGCGATACAAGATGAATGTGGAACTCTTTGTGTCCGTTCAAATATAAAACTTTTTGTGTAAATTAGTGTACTAGTACTTCTTGTACTCCCTAGTTTTTCGGACACGTAGTAAAGTAGTGCAGTGAGTCTGTTTGGTCAAGCTACATGGAACGAGCATTGGTTTAACAGGACAATTCAGGGTTTTAGATATCCAAATTTCTACTCCAGCTCGATGGCTCAATACATGAAGCAGCTAGTACTCCTCTATCCTCCGGCTGTCGCCCAGATCAAAATGAACAAGCAAAAGATTGTGTATCTTGGAAATTAACATGGCCATTTATTACCTGCAGATCTTTATTTTGTTTCCTTCTCAGCACCTACAAAGACTGATACTGTACTGTACTAATTAGTACTACTTGTAAATAATGTTCTATGGTTGGACCCTATAGCTAGTACTAGACATAGACTTTAGTAGTAGCTACTCTCGTCACAGTGAATTGTCCAAGAGGTGGAGTTCCTTTTTTTTCTCCAAGAGGTCGAGTTCCTTTTTTTTCTCCAAGAGGTGGATTTCCTTTTTTTCCTGAGAGGGGAAACTTTTTTTATTCCTTCTTTGATTCAAAGAAAATTCAAAGTTTTGTGAAGGACCTTGTCCCTTAGGAAATAATCCTACGCTGTTTTGTTTGATTCATAGGATTCCAATATGTAGGAATTATGTCCCGTTTGGAATGCAGGATAGGAAAAATATAGGAATAGGAAAAACACCGGAATTGAGATTCCTTCAAAGTATTCCTTCGCTTTCCCTGTGATTCAAACACATACTTGATCCAAATTCATGTAGTTTCCTCTTCTTCTGTTTTGAGAATCCTGCAAATCAAACGAGCCCTAAGAGATGGTCTTTCTTTTTTTGTTTATCTTTGATCATTTTTTTGTTTGAACATAGGGTCATAGAGCTTCCTCGGAACACGAGGAGGGTGAAAATTGCACAAACCACCAACAACTGGATTCGAAATTGCAGGGAACTCCAGATAATCAGGATAGTCTAGTTGCAAGAAACTATTATACTACAATTACTTTTGGGTACAAATGTTGCACATAGCACAAAATTCTTGATTAGCCCTCTTAGCATTATTTATTACATACCTGAGGCTCAACAGTTGGAGCTCTTCACAACTACGGCTCTAATTGTTGGAGGTTTGTGCAACTAGCCCCAATTGGAGCCCCACCCCCCACTCACCCACCTTCTGTAGTACTACTAGTAGTAGAGTAATGCACCATCAGCCTTTGTCTTCTCCATTGCACCCTGGATGCCAGCTCACGCCAACGATCTTCCCTCCCTCCCCCACCCCACCCCACCCCAAAGAAAGCCCCCAAAACACCATCCGTAGCCTCCTTCCATGGTGAGCTCGAGCAAGGTCTGTAAAGATCCTGAGCAGTTTCAAAAGGTGTTCACCGAAGGCCCTCTTCAAGTACTCATCAACCATTGTGACGCCACCACCACCGCGAGCCTCATCGGTTCGTCCAAACATATTCTTCAATCAGCAAAAGAGAGCAGAACTACGCCTTCTTCTCATCCATTTGGCCTCCCATGTGTTCTTCATTCACACCTGACGGTGAGACCGTGGGAATCCAAAGACTGCTTCGAAGTGGCGGGTAGCCCGTGCAAGCTGACGCCGCTGGACAGGTTCTCCTCCGATGTTGTGATGCCAAATGGTTTTGATGAGCAGCGAGCAGGCGGCAATGGAGATTGGATCGTCACAGTTGGGCCTGATTTCATGTGGGACCTTGTCAACGTGTACACTCGTCGCAAGATTGTTATTCCACAAGTGTCGGGGTTTGAACCGACCGAAGGTTCTGCACTTACATTTCAGGATGATGCTGATAAAGGTCGACGTACTAAACTGCAGAAGATAGTCATTTGCCAAGTTCTGACAGCTGCTGGGGGATACAAAGATTTCTCTCTAGTCACCATTTTCGAATTCAATATTGCTGTCATCAACGGGAATGATAGTCATGGATGGTCAGTTTGTGTGAACGAGTTCTAGGGCTACTTCAGATACTGTGATGCTATTATCCAACACGATTGTGTGTTTGCCGTGACCGAGAATGGTTGTGTTTATGCATGGAAGTCTCTAGAATTTGGTCAATTCTCCTCCCTACGTATTTTATTAGCTTTTTTCCTGAATCGATGCAAGCTATTTTTCTGAACTTTCATTGGTTAGTAGGAATTCCATTAAAATTTTAGTTTCTTTGATTTGAAGGAATTCCCTAGGAATTTCAGAGGAATGCAATCTTTAGGAGGTTTTCTTACATATAAGTAGTTTGTTTCATATGATTGAGTTATGCTGATAGTATTGCTTCGTCTCCTAGTACATCCCATGGAAACTATGGTATCTACTACGTAGTAGTAAGTACTTATGTAAGACCCAGATATTATTCCTGAATCAATGTAAGTTAGTTTTTCTGAAGTTTCTTTGGTTAGTACGAATTTCATAGGAATTTTAGCCTCTTTGATTCGTACAAATTCCCTAGGAACTTTAAAGGAATACAATCCTTACTAAGTTTTCTTACATATAAGTAATTTGATTCATAGGATTGAGTTCTGCTGATAGTATTGCCTTGTCTCCTAGTACTAATACATCCATGTAAAATATGGTATCTACTAGTAGTATTTACGTGAGACTCAGATACTAGACATATGCATATCATTACTATATAGAATTATAATACTAGGTAAAGCTCAAAAAATTAGAAATTTGATCGACATCTATAAAGTATGGGCGCATATTTAGTTCTTGTATTTTCTATCATGTAGAAGTTGATGTTTATTAGGTACTAGTACTTGTAAATTTTGCTAACATGGTCTTAAGAAATGAAGGAGAAGATTCTAGAATAATGAAGAAGTGTGTTTGAGGATTGTGCATAGCGTTCATTGTGCTAACGACTATCAATAGAATCTTCAAGTAGATGCCAAAATGGAAAAGAAGATCCAAATGCTGGCAATGTTGGGATTCGCAAGTCCTGATCCAACAATGAATATTAAAAGTTATTCATACACTACATAGTGGTAATATTATTATAAGATAAGATAAGATAGTAAACCTCCTAGAAATAATCCTTGTTGGTTTTCCTTTGGTATATAAGACACCAAAATCTTGTAGGATCCAACCTTGATTTTTTCCTTATGAACTTTACATTCAAGATCCTATAGGATTATTTCCTATTTCATTTGATCCCATGAATCAAACTGTGTCTCTAGGAGAATTTCCATAGCATAAGCCCATTTCAAAAAGCATTAGAATTTCCATAGCATCTCCCTAGGTTAGCAGTTTTTTACGCAATCAAACATCTTAAGTATAATGAAGAATTTTGAAAATAGTACTGTATATCAACTTCTACAATGTCAGATCAATATCAATATTATTTCCATGTTACATTTCCTTTCCCTTTGAAGGTCATATCCTTATCCTGTCGCCACGCGATGTGCTGTACCTAACACATGGGTTTGTTGAGGACGATGAGGAGAATGATCCTGGTAGGTGGTGGTTAGCAAGATCTGCCGGTGCTTCAAGACTTCTTCTGGTCTATACGTATGGTGTCTCAAGCAATGCAATTGCTGATGATACTAGTGTTGTTCACTATGGTCGCACTGTTCGCACCTATCCTTCTGGGTTTAAGTGCATGGTGTTCTCGATGGACACAAGCCAGTTAACTGCAGCTAACCGATGAAAAAGGGTTACTGACCTTGGATCATATTCTCTTTTCCTTGGCGTGAACTATCCGATTATCATTGCAGTAGGCAATGCAAATGATCCGCCAGGACATCTGACGAGAAGGAACTGTGTTTACACATCACACCAAGAAATTGGCTACGAGTACATGCCACGTCCTGAAATTTGCCGCTTTAGTCTGAATGGTGACGCAGCTGTTGGTTTCCACACCAACACTCACTGGACATGGTCGGAGACTCCATTTTGGTCCATCCCAAGCTTCTCAAACGCCTTGGAGTGGAACAAGCCTGTTCAAGGATAGCTCATTTGGTCTCGGCCTTTTGTTGAACTCTTTCTTTTGGTTGGTTTTTAGCTGATTTACGGGTACTTAGCATTTAGTTTTGCATCCGGTCCGGCTTGTAAAATACTCCGTATGACCAAAAACCCCTTTTGTACAATTGGTACTTTCTCCAGTATGTATATTTGACCAAACTTGTAAAGAACCTTATTAGGAGTACAGTTGTACTCTACTACTACTATTCCGTACATAAATATTGTATAATAGTAGTACGGTTAGTATTACTCCCTATAGGTTCGTAGTTTTGTTTCTTTTTCACTGCAGTTTGGGTCCTGTAAGCCTAAGTTGGACGTGTTGGTAAGTACTTCACTCAGAAACTGCATGCGGTGGAAGGAACACGATGTTTCCAGGTTTACCAGGAAAAAACATGTCGCTCATCATGGCATCACCAGTGATTTGACAAGGCAATATTGTATGACGGTGTGCTAGTCTAGTTTTTTTCTTCTTCTGAACAAGTACTCCTTGTCTAACCTAGTAGTAGTAAAAAAGTAGTAAAGGTCTACTAGTAGGAGTACCAGAGAACTCGATGAAGCTAGCTGGAGTACTACTGTCAGTAGCTGCCACAGAAGAGAGAGGGAGGGAGTTTTGCACACGTCGATCCACGTGGCAGCGTGTTCCTTCCGAGACAAGCTGGATTTAACTCCCTCACTGGCCTCCCCCCAAGCACACACAGCCTCTTTTACTCAGTCCCTTCTTCCCATCCACTACCGCCCTCTGGCCTCTCGCTCCATATTGTTGTCGACCAGCTCCTCGGCCCCGTCCTCTATAGGTGGCGGCGAGATCGGCGCGACAACCTTCTGTAGGGCGGTGGAGAATCCGTCATCTCTGTCCCGCGGCAACAATGGCGGTTTGTGAAATACTAGAACACTCGTACCTATTCCCTCTATTTCATAATATAATATGTTTTAGCTTATGTGAAACGAGTGTATCTAGACTCACTCCGAACTTACATGATAGAGTTGATGATGCGGTTAAATTTTTATTGTCGATTGCGCAACATTGTCATGTGTAGAGTAGTTATTATCCCGGGTATGCATCCTTTTTTGTAGACTAGGATTCCATAGAAGCTTGTTTTCTGGGCTAGATCCCATAACTAAGAACAGTGGGGATTCGTTCGAAGTTGGTAGTTCGATAGTGCAAACTTTTGAACATTTGCATATATTTGTCAATAACATCATGTAATCAATATTACAACTTGCTGCAGAAGAAGATAGGCGAAGGAGCGAAAACGAGGATTCTCGATGAAATAGGATCCAATCCTGTGACTTCTGCTATCCCAGATGACAAGGTAAATCAATAGAATGACATATGTTCTTGTCGTTCCACGTAGATGCTTTCGTTGTAATCTCTGCTTATCTTGTAACCGCAGAAGCACAAAGTTGAAGAAGACTCTCAGCTTCCTGATGACGGAGTAGAAAATCGATGTCATATCGCTACACCTAAGACGCCTCCTTGTTTACCTTCTGTGGAGACTGATGCAGTTGCAGCTGCAGCTGGTACTGATGAGACTACACCTGCCATCGTCGTGCCAGATGATGGAGGTGGTGGATTGGTTTTACCATCCGTGGAGACTTGTGCGGCTGGAGCTGGCAGTGAAGAGCCTTCAGAGGACATTGTGGTGCTTGATAGTTCGCCTATTGTGGAGACTCATGCTACCGGTGCTGGCACTTCTGTTGGTGCTGCTGATCCCGCTCCCGAAATTATCGTGCCACCTGAAGGAGGCGGTGATTTGGGTTTACAATCTGTAGAAACTGTTGCACCTGAAGGTGGTGAACTGTGATGTGGAGCTTTCTTTCTTATGATTTGTGTGCTTTTCTCTAGAACCTATATTATGGAGCTACCTTACGCATTTCTTACACTTTTGCCTGTTGAACTGTACTGTGGAACTGGAACTACTCCTAGTATGTAATCATAATATTCGGATGCTTGAGTATTATTGATGATAAACCAATGCTAGCTGAGCTGCACGAGAATTGGCCTCTGCCACTTGCGGGCGTGGTTCCTGGCTCATCTCCTTTTCACAAGCACGGTGAAAATATGCTTATGTTCCTTTTCTTGCAATGCCATTATGCTTGTGTAGTTGATCTGGCAATTTTATGCTGATTTTGTCACCTAGTCCGCATGTATGTCTCTACATACAAACATATTTGTTCACATGACTTGAACAGAAAACAGTATCTTCTTTGCATCGACTAACACAAGGAGACATGCAAATATTTATTTATTTTTGAAACAAGGCAAACGATATGCCATTTTCATTGATAGAGAGGGACATGCAATTCATAAATCATCACCTCCAGCATCTTGTTCTACAGAAGGCGTTATTACTAGATCCACAACCTTCTTTTCCTTGGGACGACAATGTCAAGTGCGGGATTTCGAATCTAAACGCAATCCAGTGCAGGTTCATCAGGACAACCTCCAGCTGCGTCAGTCTCCACAGAAGGTACATCGGCGCTATAGCAGACACCGTTGGAAATGCAAGCTGAAGCTTTTGTTATACTCCTATCAGGACCACAGATAAGGGACAGAAATTCAAGCTCTGAAATCTAGCGTTACAAAATAGACAAGAGGTTACCCCATCTAGACAAGTCATAGACAATTCACAGTGCAATTTGAGCGTCTTACATGATCCTTAGATCTTAGTCCATCCGGTATTTTTATTGGTGGAACGAAATTTGCTGGTACTTTTATTTCTGTGAAGAACCTACAAAACATAGTCAAGTCAGACATCTGAATATATCTAACTTTTCTATAGTCTTATATGTGAAGATATCTTTGCATAACACTCACTTATCAAATTATCTACGGATATCTTCCCACTCCTTGGAAAGGCGAAGTCGACGTTTTATAGGGTACATCCATCTATACTGTATTGTACCTCTAAGTACTTCCTCGCCAGGTACATCAACAGCCAAATGCTCCATCATATCAAAGAAGGATGGGGAATATATCAGGTCAAAAGCTTGCACAGGATCTCTGCCAAGTCCTTTTTAAGATGTTTTCAAACACTTCTGTCTAGAGCTTTAATATAGATTTACCTACCCAAATCTGCAAGCACCTTGTAAATCTAGATGGTAACAAGCTTTAACTATTTCTAGGAGAGGTGGAGAACAAACCAAAGCCAAGAAGAATGTCAAGTGCCTGAATCTAGCAGGCGAAGCGTGGGAATCGCCTAGCTGACCGCCGGCCGGTGCGTCTCATGAAGAACGGTGTAGCCAATGGTGGTAGGCCAGCACTGTTGATAGAATGGCGTCGAGAAGTTTTTTTAAGGCGTCGACAAGTTTGCGGCCTGGTTCTAATCCATTGCATCTCCCATAAGAATGGCGCAAAATTTGAAGAGACAGGGGCTGGTTACTCGATTGAGGGCGGGCTTAGGAAAGTTTGGGGTCTTGGCGGAAAGTTTCGGCGGGCGCGGGGTGTCTGTCCACAATTTTCACAGAAATATGTGTGAATATTTTATCGGATTTGTCAGTTCTCAAGAGTTACCTCTCTCGTCATTGGATTTACCTCGCGATTGGTGCAACGTGAGGGCTACACATTTGTTGCAACAGCTTGTAACTAGGAATTTAATGAGTTGCAACTACTAGGTCACAACTGAGTATTAACACAATTAGTAGGGTGACGTCAGCTTCTTAACATAACAAGTTCTCAGGCGCCTGGGATCTAGGCGCGCATATTTTATACAATTTTTTCCCTTATTGACGGCTTTGTTTCGAATTCGGCCGATCCCCAACACGTACCTTGGGATTTTAACTATCGAGCCCAAGAAATTAGCCCATCCGCCCTCATTATAGCCCAAGACCTTCTAACTCGACCATGTTTTGGGTCATTCGACCGCGCAAATAGCCCAATTAGATTGGGCGAGAGCCCAGGCGAGAGCCCACGAAAAATAGTCCATCAATCCCTGCTTGGCCCATTTTTCTTCAATTCGGCCTTTTTTGGGCACCGTCCACCCACCCCTAAAAAAACTTCGCCTATCCATGTTTTTAAGTACTACCTACTACATTATTTATACTTAACATTTTTTAGTTGAGCTGCTAGCAATCACGTGTAGCAGATGGATAAGCAATTTTTTAAGAAGAAAATAAATAAGGTATATACGATGTTAGTATATATTTTTTATATTTTATAAAAGGATAACAATTTTCTTGTGTAGTGGCAAGGCATGCAGTTTATCTGTACCAATATTTTTATACTAAGAGGCTGACATGGCCGACCCACCTGCCTGTAGCTAGCACCCATCACCTTACCATACAAGAGATCAAGTCTAACAAGCGCGTTTAAAAAGTACTTGTACAACAGTCTCGACCAGAAAAAAAGAAGACCAAGATCGACACGTTTCTTGTCGAGAGAGGCTGACACGTGGGCCCCAGTAGCAAGACCATACACACCTGCCGCATGGAACAACGTTACCAAGGTCAAACCGATGGACGCGGCCAAAAAAATGTCCAACATACACATGTTTCCTCTACATAGGCGGCTGACATGTGGACCCAGCAGGGAGATATTATACGGGTGCTATATCGAGCAACCTTGCCAAGTTCCAAATGGGGAGGCGCGAGAGAAGAAAAAAAGTCTAGCATGCACATGTTTCCTACACAGAGGAGCTGACATGTCGGGCCCACCAGCCTGTATAAACGGCTGAAGCAGCGAGCAACACTATCAAGTTCGGAACACGAAGGCGCGACAGAGGGTAAAAATTCCATCATACACACATTTCTTCTAATGAGAGGATGACATGTGGGGCCCAGCATCGTGATTAAACGGTAGATGCATTGAACAGCGCTATCAAGTTTGGAACAGGGTAGCGCAAGCGAAGGAAAAAATCCATCATACACACGTTTCTTTTAATGAGAGGATGGCATGTGGGGCTCAGGAGGTTGGTTAAATGGTAGATGCATCGAGCAGCGCTATCAACTCGGAACGGGGTAGCGCTAGCGAAGGAAAAAATTCCATCATACACACGTTTCTTCTAATGAGATGATGACATGTGGGTCCCAGAAGGTTGATTAAACGGTAGATGCATGGAGCAGCGCTATCAACTTCGGAACAGGGTAGCGCGAGCGAAGGAAAAATTCCATCATGCACACGATTCTTCTAATGAGAGGCTGACATGTGGGACCTAGCAGCCTGACTAAACGGCAGGCGCCTCGAGCAATGTTATCAAGTTCAAATCAGGGAGGCGCGACCAAAAAGTACGGTCTGCTAGAGACACTGACGTCTGGGACCCACACGCCTCAAAAGACTTCGGGGAGTCAACATCCTGCGAGGAAACGAAAATCTTGCTTCTACCACACGCCAGCCGAGCTTCCTCCATGTTTTTAGCAGATCCGTCATAGTAGAGGGCCGCGGAACAGGAAAAAAAGTTTTCCATCGGCCATGGCCGAGCCGAGAATTTCATCGCGGAAGACGCGCCTTCTACGACGACCGTCGGGCCAATTCGTTGCGGAAGGAAACTTTTCTTGTAGTGAATGTTCATCACATCATTCCACTAATGTTGTGACCTCGTTATTAACTACATCCAATGTCCATGATACAGGAAACCTTGATCATCTTGTTAATCAACGAGCTAGTTTATAAGAGAGGCATAACTAGGAACTTTCCTTTTGTTTATTAAATACACATGTATTAACGTTTCCAAATTAATACAATTATATCATGCAAAATAAAAATCTATCATATACTTGGAATATATATAATGACAATTTTATTATTGCCTCTCGGGGCATATTCCCTTCAATCCACACCATTGTTCATCCATTGTTCATCACTTCTATCAACACCCGGATTTTTAATCCCAGATGCCTGTTATGCCATACCTCGCAATCCTAGGATTACCATTTTTGCGAGACATAACAGATTGGATATCATAGTACATCATCCATTACAAACCATAATAAGGTCTTACATAAATAAAGGATCTCATGATCCAGTCTTAGTACAATCAAGTAGCGGAATAAATAGCATAGCGGTGGGGTCCATCTTCAGAGTCACTGGCAATGCTGACGATGGGAGATGATCCTAGTTGTCGTAGTCGTCCTACTGTCCTTCATCTTGGTAGTCTCCTTCATAGTCTGGCCATGGGAATAGCCAGGGACAAAAGCCATGAGTACTCTTTAAGTACTCGCAGACTACCACTAACAAGTAGGATGATTCTAGTAGGAATGCTAACTCTAAGTTTATTTGTAAAGTTAAGTTTGAAACCTAACCTGAGTTCAGAAATAAAGAAAGATAAAATAATGTTTGAAAACACCGAAGTGGGAACTTAGTTGTCATAGTCACAACTATGTTGTGGTGAAGTCATGTCACAATTCATTTCATAAGTCATTTTGAAAACATCTGATAACGGAACAGTATGGCCACTCCAACTGTCCATAACCACGGACGCGACTATTCGAATAGTTTGACACTCTGCAGAGGTGGTACACTTTCACCACAAGATTCGATACATATGTTAGGGATAACCCTGAGTCATCATCCTTAGTATGCAGATAATCAAACATAACCTTTCCTTTACACACCCTAGTATAAGCACCTCTCCTATGGGTATGGCCTCCCAGCCATGACCATCTGTCATCCTGGGAACTGCATAGGTGGACAACATTGAGAGGTAGCCTCAGATCAAACCTCTCCCGCGAGGGAACTAATACTAATGCATATAAACTTCCGGCTAAGCCTTACCCAATTTAGGTATTGTGGTTGTACGGTAAAATTGGAATGGTATCACATCTGAACCCAACCATCAGTTTTGAAAAAAGGGGCTAAGGCTCATGCCTCAACATTTTCATCATCAACATAAACCATTTGTGTTTCTCAACACAGTCAAAACATGTCAATAGAATGACTCATCATTCCAAGGTTTTCACAAGTCATTTTCACCAAGTATTCCCATCTAAAGTGAATCAAGTTTTGGTTTAGCTCCAAACTACTAAGTTAAGAGTGTTCACTAATGTGGGATGCTAATCTCAATCTCATGCCATAGAATGACATCTAAGTCTAACTAGATAGGTCAAGTTTTATACTCTTTATGCTACATTTCAACAAGTAAAGGACTTTAGTAAAGTAAAGGAAGTAAAGCTTGTAAATAAAACTTGGAATAGGTAGAAGTAAAAGGGGTATAACCAAAGCATGCCTAATGCATCTTGATTAGGTTATCTAGCTTGCAAGGATTATCTTGCATTGTTAATGATGGCTTGCCTTGGTTGGTGTAGTGGTTGAAATTCTCTTCCTCCTCTTCTTGGTAGAACTCCTCCTCCTTGAAAGCTTGGTCGGTACTATCGTCTATAAATACATACGGGATACACAATCACCAAACAATACTTAACTAGTCTACTTAGCACACTAAGGCACACATTTGATGATCTATTATCATCACAAGCATCACAAGGTTTAATGCACTAGTTTCATTTATTTTATTTGAGAAAAGTAATTTCTACTCATTGAAATTAACTAAGATTTAATATTCTCCAATTAAAATATGGGATCATGTGGACACATGTCATCACCACATATTCTAACATATGGTAAAGTGATTTAAATGTTGGATCACATTTTAATAAGTCCAAGTTTAATAATTTATGATTTAAAGTGACTAGAAATGCCTATATAGCATTATTTTGGTACTAGTCCAAAGTCACTGCATGCAAACCTTAATATTATTACATATTCAGATAGGTATGGTTAAATGTGATTTTTGAGAGTTGGAATCAACTCAAAAGCTATTATGATTGATTTTAGAAAAATGTTGGAATGTGAAAAAGCTTATGTCTTGTTATTTTTACTAGGAGAGATCTCTAACTCTAAATTATTTAAATCTAACGGGCTTGGATAGAGTTTTTAATTATCTTTCCAACAAAATTGGAATCACTCAATTTGGATTTGTAAAACTGCCTGAATTGATTTTTGAACTAAGGGAAAAAATTAAGTTTACTTCTAGAAAGAAAAACCTATATTTGAATTACTGGGTCAGCGCGGGAAACTAAATGGGCCGGCCCGTGTACACTCCGCGGTACTGAGGGCTACTAACAGGGGGGGTCCCGCCTGTCAGTGACTCATTAAATGCAAAGCGCTACGGGGCGATACGGACCACACGATTAGAGCTAGATCTAACGGCTCACGGTTGTCGTCGACGACAGACACGACGCCGACGAGACTGAACCCTAGCATAGTCAGTGAGGGTATGGTGGGGGCATACCAGGGCTCCAGCTAGTGCGGCGATGCGGGCAAACAAACTGGACGACGACGAGGGACTCAGGCGAGGTCGCGGCAGGGGCTAAGGTGGACGAAATTGACGGGGATTTCTCCTCCTCTGCAGCGGCTACCTCCGATGGATTTCCGGCGATGGGCGCCTCGAGCGGCTCCAGCGAGAGAGGGGAAACAATCAGTGGAGAGAGGGGAGTGGAATGGTGTGGTGATTGAGGCTGGGGATGGCCTCCTTATATAGGCTCGACGAGAGGACCGAAGGCTGTGGGCGGAGCTCGCCGGTAACGATGGCACAGGGGGCTACCGGCGTGGGCGAGGTAGGCGGACGGTGGGCGGTCTGCTGGCGGTCATCTATGGCGTAATGGCGTGGCTAGGGGCGATGGCTAACAGTCAAGAGCTTCCCACGCTCTGAGGGACAGAGGCGATGCTCGACGGTGCTCCTGGCGACTGTGGGTCGCGCGGCGGTGCACGACCGTGTCTGGCGGGTTGGTGTGGTCAAGGCGGAGCGGTGTGCATGGTCTGGTGTCGAGGCGCGGTCTATGGCATGCTGGCAGCGAGGGTGCTCTGGCGTGGCGCAGAGAGGAAAGGGCGGCGCTTCTCTGGGGTGGTCTAGGGGCTGGCAGTGCTCGTGGGGTGGACCGTGGGCGGCGGTGAGATCACGCCTCACTCCCTGGAGCGGCAGAGAGGGGCTGGCAGTCTCCTGCGCCTTGTGCATGTTTGGCCGGCGAGCATGGCCTCAGGGTGGCGGTGCACTGCTGCTAGGGACAAGGGGGTGGGGTGATTATGGTCTGGTTAGAGCTAGGAGGGACAGAGGGAGTAAGTTGAGGTCAAATGGGTGACAAAACCCTGTAGAAACAGTGAGCTACAACTAGAGTGTGATTCATGCCTGCCAAGTGTTCGACCAAATGGCCGCATGAACAAAATATTTGAATTTTTCAAAGATTTTTGGTGGAGTGTTTTATCTTATGCTTAAGTATCTAGGTTTGCTTGGGATTTTGAAATGGGGTTCATTTGAGTGGTTTTTGAATAAGTGTAATCTATACATATGAACTAGATTCAATTTTCAAATGTTATTTAAAATTAGAGTTTGAATGTTTTTGGAAGATCACAAAGTGGGCCTTGGTACATTACTACTTGTACTAGCAAGGGGTGCAAAGATCCACAATTGTTTCTGTTTGAATTTGAGTGCTAGGATTAGCCAAAGTGGGCTAGGTGATTAAAATGGCAAAAGTGACCATTTCCTTATTTAATTCTTTTTGATTTCTTTTTCTTTGGGATTTGCTTGGGGATGATCTAGATGATGTGTAAATTACCTTAGAGTCATTTTACAACCAATAGATCACTCAATCATGGCATTTCAAACAACTCCTATTTTCAAATGCACACACATATGAATGCTTAAAGATTTTAAATAGAAAAAGTTTTTTGTTAACCCTAAATTGGGTAGATTTGATTTTGATCACTTGGATTAAAGTTTTGGGATGTTACAAATCTTCCCCCCTTAAACAAAATCTCGTCCCGAGATTTAAGAAATAAAACTAGGAACTAAAGAGATCTGGGCAGTCCTAATGTAATCTTCTCGCTCCCAAGTGGCTTCTTCCTCGGTATGGTTGCTCCATTGAATCTTGAGAAACTTGATACTCCTGGTCCTGGTGGTTCTGTAGGCTTCCTCCAAGATACGGATGGGCACTTCACGATACGTCAGATCCTTGTTGATATCAACAGCTCGGTGATCGATGTTCTTGAAAACTTCGTTCTTCTCCGGCACTTCTAAGCATTTGCGAAGTAACGAGATATGGAACACGTTGTGGATGGCTGACATATCTTCAGGCAGTTCCAGTTGATAAGATACTTCTCCTCGGCGGTTTAGAATCTTGAAGGGTCCGATATATCTAGGGGCTAACTTTACTTTCAGACTAAAGCGTTGGGTTCCCTTCAATGGCGAAACCTTGAGATACACAAAATCTCCGACATTGAAAGTCAGGTCTCTCCTTCTCGTGTCAGCATAACTCTTCTGTCTGGATTGGGCGGTCTTGAGGTGCTCACGGACTTTGTGAACCTTCTCTTCGGCTTCTCGGAGAATGTCGGGTCCAAAAATCTGACTCTCTACTACCTGCGACCAATTCAAAGGGGTACAACACTTTCTTCCATATAGGAATTCAAATGGTGCCATTTGCAAACTAGCTTGATAACTGTTGTTGTATGAGAATTATGCAAAAGTCACACAGTCTACCCATTTTGATCCATATTCTAACACACAAGCTCTCAACATATCCTCTAGGATTTGGTTGACTCTTTCAGTCTGTCCATCGGTTTGCGGGTGATAAGCGGTGCTGAAATTCAACTTGGTTCCTAATCCTTCTTGGACTTTCTGCCAAAATTGCGAGGTAAATTGGGTTCCTTGATCCGACACTATGGTCTTGGGGGTTCCATGCAAACTGACAATTCTAGCAATGTACAACTCTACTAGCTTCGAACTCTGGTAGGTTGTCTTGACATGTATAAAATGAGCTACCTTGGATAGTTTATCAACTATGACCCAGATTGAGTCATTTCCCTTACTCGAAATAGGCAAACCGGTGATAAAGTCTATTCTGACGGAATCCCATTTCCATTCCGGAATCTAAAAGGGTTGCAATAGTCATGTGGGTCTCTGATGTTCCGCTTTGACTCTCTGACAGATATCACACTTGGCGATGTAGCTTCCGATTTCCCTCTTCATCTTGTGCCACCAAAATTGCTCCTTCAAATCCTGATACATCTTTGTTCCTCCGGGGTGGATAGAATAAAGAGTATCATGAGCTTCTTGCATGATAACTTGGTTCAATTCTGAATCTGCTGGCACACAGATACGGCCTTTGTACCACAGAACTCCTTCTTCGTCTTCAATGAATCCAGGTACCTTTCTTGTACCAATACGACGTTTGATTCCGTCGATACTTTCATTTCCCTTCTGGGCTTCCTTGATTTGGCTAATCAAAGTGGGTTGAAGTTCAATGCTAGCTAAAAATCCTTTGCTAACTAGCTCAGTTCTAAACTGCTCCAACTCCTCATACAAACTTGGCTGCTTCTCCTTGATCATGGTGTTTAGCCTACACGGCAATCTGCTAAGAGCATCCGCTACCACATTGGCTTTGCCGGGGTGATAGTGAATGTCAAGGTCATAATCCTTGATTAACTCTATCCATCTCCTTTGCCTCATATTCATCTCCTTCTGAGTGAAAATATACTTCAAGCTTTTGTGATCTGAGTAAATCTCACAGCGATTACCCATAAGATAATGACGCCATGTCTTCAATGCCAAAACTATGGCTGCTAACTCAAGATCATGGGTAGGATAGTTCTGCTCATGCTGCTTCAGTTGTCGAGACAGATACACGATGCCTTTGCCTTCTTGCATCAACACACATCCTAGACCAATCTTGGATGCATCACAATACACATCAAACGGCTTCTTGATATCTGGCATGATCAATATTGGGGCTGAGATCAATCTCTTCTTCAGCTCTTGGAAACTTGCTTCACATTTGTCGGTCCATTCAAACTTCTTGTCCTTCTTCAACAATTGGGTCATGGGTCTGGCGATGCTTGAAAATCCTTCCATGAACTTGCGGTAATATCCCGCTAATCCGAGGAATGCACGGACTTGGGTTTGAGTGGTTGGGGCTTCCCATTCTTCAACATCTTTGATCTTGGTGGGATCAACAGCGACTCCTCCGGCAGACACAATATGTCCTAGGAATCCTACTTCTTTCAGCCAAAACTCACATTTGCTGAACTTGGCATACAACCGATGCTCTCTAAGGGTTTCAAGGATGATTCTCAGATGTTGCTCATGGTCTTCTTTTGACCTGGAGTATATAAGGATATCGTCGATAAACACAACGACAAACTTATCTAGAAAATTCATAAAGATCTTATTCATGAGATTCATGAAATAAGTGGGGGCATTGGTTAATCCAAAAGACATGACCGTATACTCGTATAATCCATAACGAGTAGTAAAGGCGGTCTTCGGAATATCCATTGCACGAACCTTAAGTTGGTGATAACCAGTCCTAAGATCGATCTTAGAGAACACATTTGCTCCAGTCAACTAATCAAATAGATCCTCTATCTTTGGCAAAGGGTACTTGTTCTTGATGGTGACGTCATTCAGCTTCCTGTAATCTGTGCACAAAGGGTTGCATCCATCTTTCTTGTCGACGAATAACACTAGCGATCTCCATGGCGAGGCGCTTGGTTGAATCAAGCTTGTTGCTAACATAGCATCCAGCTGCTTCTTCAATTCCACTAACTATGAGGGGTTCATACTATAGGGTCTCTGGACTATGGGTCCGGTTCCAGGGACTAGTTCAATAATGAACTCAATATCCCTATCTAGGGGCATACCTGATGAGGACATCCCTATAATTACACCTACCCCAATTGCTAATAAAGATGTTCCAATTGCAAAGAAGGATCAATCCAATGAGATAAGGATTCGACCAATCACAAGAGCTCGTGCCAAGCTACTAGAACAACAGGTGAACTTGCTTCTTAATGAACCTGGTGTTTTAATTAATGAGAATTTTATACTACCTAAGTCTTTGAATTATTGTATTATCAGGTATTTAGGAGAAGAAGGCATATCATAGAGTGAGGAGCTGAAGGAACATGGCGTGTTGATCAATGAGGAATGCGCGAGGGAGGAGAGGGAGGAAGCGCAAGGAGCACTCCACGAGAAGATCAACACATGGTCGAGGGATCTCTGCCGCGGCAGAGAAACCATGCAGCCTTCTGCCGTGGCAGCCTGCCGCGACAGAGAAACCGGGTCCGACTCTGCCACGGCAGAGTAGGCCTGCGCACCTTGAGCCGACCCACCTTGGGTCGGTTGTATCTTAGTCTAGGTTGAGTTGAACTGTTATTCCTAGTCGCAGCCGCTAACCCTTAGCCCTTAAATAGATGGGGCGCCGTAGTTTAGTGTTCAGACCACATTAAAATATTTTGGAGTTGTTTCTTTCATAGAACCTCTAGAATTACCCTGTGTTCGAATCTACCAACTATAATTGAGTGTGATCTGTTGTTCCATTGGGAATTAGTAGATTGCATACTACCGTTTGTGGTCACGGTTGTGTGCGCATAAGCGTGGTGTTGTGAATATCCTACAAGGATCGAGAGCTGTTGCATTGGCATCAGGGATCGAGCGGGAGAGTTCATAGCTACAGGCTAGTTATCTATCATCCACCATCATCACCGCCATCCGCTTATTGAGAAGATCGGGCCACCCCATATCATCTTGGTATCAGATTTCCTTGTTGCCTCGGTAAGCAATCCACAATCCATCCATAGATTAGAGAGTGTTTTTAGTCCTATCCAGAAAAAGCCCCACAAAAAGAGTTGTCATAGACTAGATTGCATCGAGACGAGTAATAGTTGCTGGTCGTGTTCATCCTTTAGTTTAGATCTAGATCTATTTCTTCGTAGTTTTGTTTTTCTCTTTGTTTTTAGTCGTTTGCCACCATTGTTTTCCGCCACCATCAAGTCAGATCCGATCTACTCTAAGAGTCCTAGTCTTCTACTCTTGGCTGAGTCGGAATTAAAAAAAATACTTTCCAAGTTACCGAGTCTGCCACGGCAGGATTTCGGTGTTTTCTCTGCCACGGCAGGACTTTCTGAGTTACCAAGTTACCGCTCTACCGCGGCACGATTTCTGACCGTTTTGCTATCGCCGCTCTGCCACGGCAGGATTTTGAGTTGTTTTTCTGCCACTACACCATAATTACAAAGTGTGATCAATTTGCACTTTTCCAAAAACCTTAGCCACAGCCAATCTACTACATAGGTGTAGGAACTTGCCTATTGAGACTAGTTTCCGCTCCTACAGGCTGCTCTTGGGAAAAAAATTGGTGTTGTACTTTGTAATTGGCCATGTGTTATCTATTTAAAAAAAATCAAGATAGCAAAAGGAAAAGTATCAAGAAAAAGCTATACAAACGAAAAAGAAAAGTTGTGAAAAAAAAGAGAATTTGAGCAAGAGGCCTAGTGTTATCTTTGTGCACCGGTAGATTGAGCAATCTTGTGCCTGTTTACTTTGAGCTTTGCTAGTGTCTCTCGAGCGTAGTGCAACACCCTTCATAGTTGCATTGCCATGTTTTTCTCCACGTGTGTGTTTTCTTGGGTATTTGTACGATCAGCACTAGGACTTGTTTGCGGTGTAGTTAGGATACCATACCTATAACTCCACCATAAATACCTTGTGTGCCCTGTGATCGTTCTCTATACCTTTGATATTCACTTCATCACATCAAGTGCATAAGTCTTTGATTTCGTTTGGTAGAGCATCTTTATTCACTTTGGAATGGTAAGATCTCCTTTCTTATTAGTTGTGAGTGAGCTGTGAGAATTCCACCATACAGATTTTGATTTTTGTGCACTAACCTACTAATCATGTCTTCTAGTGATGATGATGTTGTGATGCAGAAAAAGAAGGATGAAGACCTCATCAATTGGCGTGAATATGAGGCTTTGAAGTCCCACTTGACACGTGTGTTTACTCACACGACAGATGCCATTGACAAGAATCTCCAGGATATGAATGTGAGATTGGATCACCATGTTGGAACGGTTGATACTATTCAAACACAAGTGGCTATGCTCAATGTCAATGTCACCGCTTTGCAGCAGTCCATTGAGGGTTTAACAGCCGCTTTACATAGAAGGGAAGAGCCTCAACATGATGATGCCTTTGATGATTTTGATGAGGGTAGCGCTGTGGATGCTGGTCCACCTGTTGGCAGGGGACGTGCTATTCCCCCTGCCCATGCACCTGCCCATGCACCTGCCCATGCACCTGCTCATGGCCGTGGGTATGCTCCTCTTGGGCGTGCTCAACGTGTTCCCAACCAAACTGTTGATGATGGTTTGGGAAAGCCAAAATTCTCAATTCCTAAGTTTGATGGTTCCATTGATCCTGAAGACTACCTCACATGGGAGTTGAAGATTGAGAAACTTTGGCGCTTATTTGACTATCCAGAAGATAAGAAGGTCAAGCTTGCAGCATCTGAATTTGATGGTTATGCTTTGCGTTGGTGGGATGCTCTTGTGCAACATAGGAGGGAGGACAATGAACTTCCTATGATGGATTGGCGCGAGATGAAGCAAATCATGAAAGCTCGTTTCGTCCCAACCAACTACTTGCGTTCAGTTTTTGATAAATTGACGCAACTGAAGCAAAGAACAATGACAGTTGATGAGTACTACATGGAGATGGAGATGCTTATGCAGCGTGCTAGAATTCGTGAGTCCATTGAGATGACCATGCAGCGATTCCTAAACAATTTGAAGTTACCAATCAAGAGCATTGTTCGTCATCACAAGTATGAGACCATGAATGAGTTGTTGCATCATGCTAGAGAGGCCGAATCCTAGTTGGCAGAAGAGGCGAAGTGACGTACTCGTTTTCCATCCTCCAGCAGATTTTCGGCCAGACCTATTCCTCCTACAGCTGCGTCACCACCTGTTGTTCCGTTTACACCATCGGCCAAACCAGCAAGTGCACCTTCGTTTGGTTCTAATGCTCGGAAACCCGCTGCTCCTGCTGCTAGCTCGGGTTCCAACATGTCTACTGCACGTACTCGTGATGTGGTGTGCCACACTTGTGGTGGTAGAGGTCACTACAAGAAGGATTGTCCAAACAACAAGGTTATGTTTGTTAATGAACAAGGTGAAGTAGAAAGTGGAGATGAAGCTTCTGATGTTGATATTGATGATGGCAAGGATGGTGTTGATGCATATGCTGAGCGTGCACCAACTATCATCGTGTCTTCACGTGTACTTAGTGTGCAACCGGTTGAGGAATCCTAGCATTGCAACTTGTTCCAAACAAAAGCTCTAGTTGGACCAAATAAAGCTTGTAAGGTCATTATTGATGGAGGTAGCTGCAGAAATCTTGCAAGTAAGGAATTATGTGCCAAACTAAATTTGACATACTTACCTCATCCCAAGCCATACTACATACAATGGTTGAGCAACAATGGTGATATGAAGGTAAATCATATGGTACGAGTGAACTTTCAAATAGGGCCATACAAAGATTCTATTGATTTTGATGTGGTTCCTATGACTGTTTGTCACCTCCTATTGGGTCGGCCATGGCTCTATGGTCGCCATGTGCAACACAATGGCCGAGCCAATACATATCACTTGGAATTCAAAGGAAGAAAGATTACTATGCAGCCAATGACACCACAAGAAATTGTGAATGATTCTCGCCAGAAGATAGAGGTGAATTTGAAGGAAGATACTACCACTCGGCGAGATTGTGTGACAGCTGTTCCTGATGTAATTGAGCCTAAATTGAGTGATATAACAAAAAGTGAGAGAGTGCCTGGTTTATTGATATTAGACACTAAGGAAGATATGCGAGAATTTCGTGAGGATCCTACAGCCATGCCACTTGAGCTCATGTATAAGGGCGAGGTATTGGTTTCTAACGACATGACCCCTATTTCTCTTGGTGTTTCATCTGTTTTGCAGGACTTTGGGGATGTGTTTCTAGAATACGTACCCGCAGGTTTGCCTCCCTTGCGTGGTATAGAACATCAAGTGGACTTGATTCCTGGCGCCACACTTCCCAACCGTGCACCTTACAGGACTAATCCCGAAGACACTAAGGAAATTCAGAAGCAAGTACAAGTGTTGCTGGATAAAGGGTACATTCGTGTCTCTCTTAGCCCTTGTGTTGTTCCTGTTATTTTAGTTCCTAAGAAAGATGGTACATGGCGCATGTGTGTTGATTGTAGAGCGATTAATAACATCACTATTCAATATCGTCATCCTATTCCACGCTTAGAGGATATGGTAGATGAATTGAGTGGTGTTGTTGTTTTCTCTAAAATTGACTTGCATAGTGGTTATCATCAAATTAGGATGAAAGAAGGGGATGAATGGAAAACTGCTTTCAAAACAAAATTCGGTTTGTATGAGTGGTTAGTTATGCCGTTTGGTCTTACTAATGCACCTAGTACTTTCATGCGTTTGATGAATCATGTTTTGAGAGAGTTTATTGGTCGTTTCATGGTTGTTTACTTTGATGATATACTCATATACAGCCACACCGAATCTGAACATTGCACTCATATTAGACAAGTTTTGCAAGTGTTACGTGATAATAAACTATATGCTAATCTTGAGAAGTGTACATTTGCAAAAGATAAGGTCATATTCCTAGGATTTGTTGTTTTTAAGCATGGAGTAGAGGTGGATCAATCTAAAATTGAATCAATTCAAAATTGGCCTACTCCAATGAATGTAAGTCAAGTGCGTAGTTTCCACGGTCTCGCTGGTTTCTATAGGCGCTTTGTGAAAGATTTTAGCACCATTGCTGCACCTTTGAATGATTTGACAAAGAAAGGTGTTCCTTTTGTATGGGGCGCGGCCCAAGACATTGCTTTTGATACATTGAAACGTTTGCTTACTTCTACACCATTGCTTGCATTACCTGATTTTTCGAAGCAATTTGAAGTTGAATGTGATGCTAGTGGTATAGGCATAGGTGGCGTTTTGATGCAAGAGGGTCGGCCTATAGCTTATTTTTCTGATAAATTGACTGGTGCTCGTTTGCATTATTCTATCTATGATAAAGAATTGTATGCACTTGTTAGAGTACTTGAGGTTTGGCAACATTATTTGTGGCCAAAGGAATTCATCATACATTCTGATCATGAAGCATTGAAATACTTGAAAGCTCAATCAAACTTGCATAGAAGATTAGCTAAATGGGTTGAGTTCATTGAGTCTTTTCCTTACATCATTAATTATAAGAAGGGAAAAGAAAATGTTGTTGTTGATGCTCTATCTAGGAAGAACATGCTATTAACCAATCTTGATGTTAAAATTCCTGGATTATAAGCTATTTGTGCACTTTATGCAACTGACCATGATTTTGCTGAACCATATCGTTTGTGTGCTCTTAGAAATGCATGGGATAAGTATCATATACATGATGGATATTTGTTTCGAGCTAACAAACTATGTATTCCAGAATCGTCGTTGCGTTTGTTTTTAGTGCAGGAATCACATGTTGGTGGTTTGATGGGTCCCTTTGGGCGTGAGAAGACGTTGCTCATGCTTGCTGATCACTTTTATTGGCCCAAGATGAGGCGTGATGTGTACAGATTTGTGAGCCGATGTATTACATGCCACAAGTCGAAATCTAAGTTGAAGCCTCACGGTTTGTATACACCTCTCTCTACACCTACTACTCCATGGGAAGACATTAGTATGGATTTTGTGCTAGGTCTACCTAAAACTCGGAGAGGTCATGATTCTATATTTGTGGTAGTAGATAGGTTCTCTAAGATGGCTCATTTTATTGCCTGCCACAAAAGCAACGATGCGTCGCATGTTGCTAACTTGTTTTTCAGGGACATCGTGACATTACATGGAGTACCAAAGACGATTGTTTCTGACCGTGATGTGAAGTTCATGAGCTACTTTTGGAAGACCTTATGGGGGAAGCTAGGAACGAAGTTGCTGTTCAGTACTACATGTCATCCCCAAACAGATGGTCAAACGGAGGTGGTGAATAGAACATTGTCACAGCTGCTAAGGACCATGATTAAAAAGAATCTGTGGGAGTGGGAAGAGTGTTTGCCACATGTTGAGTTTGCTTACAACAGGGTTGTGCATTCAACTACTCAGCTTTGTCCTTTTGAGGTGGTGTATGGTTTCAAGCCATTGACGCCACTTGATATGTTGCCTCTGCCATTACATGAGAGAGTTGATATGGAGGCATCAAAACGTGATGATTATGTGAAGAAAATACATGAGAAGACTCGATAGGCTATTGAGAAGAAAGGCAAGAACATTGCTGCTGCAAGGAATCAAACACGAAAAGAAGTGTTGTTCGAGCCTGGAGATATGGTTTGGGTGCATCTACGCAAGGATAGGTTCCCACTACTTCGAAAGTCAAAATTGAAGCCACGTGGTGCTGGTCCTTACAAGGTGTTAGCCAAGATTAATGATAATGCCTACTCGGTTGATATACCTATTGAGGAGTTTGGTGGAGTTAGCAATAGCTTCAACGTTGCTGATTTGTCACCATATCTTGGAGAAGACCTTGGAGCGTCGAGGACGACGCCTTTTGAAGGGGGGGAGATGATGAGGACATCCCTATAATTACACCTACCCCAATTGCTAATAAAGATGTTCCAATTGCAAAGAAGGATCAATCCAATGAGATAAGGATTGGACCAATCACAAGAGCTCGTGCCAAGCTACTAGAACAATAAGTGAACTTGTTTCTTAATGAACCTGGTGTTTTAATTAATGAGAATTTTATACTACCTAAGTCTTTGAATTATTGTATGATCGGGTACTTAGGAGAAGAAGGCATAGCACAGAGTGAGGAGCTGAAGGAACATTGCGTGTTGATCAATGAGGAATGCGCGAGGGAGGAGAGGGAGGAAGCGCAAGGAGCACTCCACGAGAATATCAACACATGGTCGAGGGATCTCTGCCGCGGCAGAGAAACCACGCAGCCTTCTGTCGCGGCAGCCTGCCGCGACAGAGAAACCGGGTCCGGCTCTGCCACGGCAGAGTAGGCCTACGCACCTTGAGCCGACCCACCTTGGGTCGGTTGTATCTTAGTCTAGGTTGAGTTGAACTGTTATTCCTAGTCGCAGCCACCGACCCTTAGCCCTTAAATAGATGGGGGCACCGTAGTTTAGGGTTCAGACCACGTTAAAATATTTTGAAGTTGTTTCTTTCATAGAACCTCTGGAATTACCCTGTGTTCAAATCTACCAACTATAATTGAGTGTGATCTGTTGTTCCATTGGGAATTAGTAGATTGCATACTACCTCGTTCGTGGTCACGGCTGCGTGCGCAAGAGCGTGGTGTTGTGAATATCCTACAAGGATCGAGAGTTGTTGCATTAGCATCAGGGATCGAGCGGGAGAGTTCATAGCTACAGGCTAGTTATCTATCATCCACCATCATCACCGCCATCCGCTTACTGAGAAGATCGGGCCACCCCATATCAATACCGGGCAATTCATCTGGGAATACGTCGGGGTATTCATAGACTACTCTAACTTGGTCAATGGTG
This sequence comes from Avena sativa, assembly GCA_916181665.1. Classification (NCBI taxonomy): domain Eukaryota; kingdom Viridiplantae; phylum Streptophyta; class Magnoliopsida; order Poales; family Poaceae; genus Avena; species Avena sativa. Next base: position 430,280,015 of record OV702290.1, read on the forward strand.
GGCAGGGCTAGACTCTTATTACACTTGAATTGACAGGGCAAGGTTTCAGATATATGCTCTACTGAGACTCCAGAGCTACTGGTCATGGTGATGGCTTTCCTGGCACAGTCAATCAATCCTTTATGCTTTGACATCCAATCCATTCCTAGTACTACTTCCAAACCTTTGGTTCCAAGTACTATTAGATTGGCATAAAAATCTATCCCATGTATTCTGATAGGCACAACTTTGCAAATTTTTCTAGCTTTTGTAGTTGAACCAGGGATTTGAACTATCATGACATGCTTCAAATTGGTTGGGTGAATCTTACTAGTGCATGCAAATTCTTCGGTGACAAATGAGTGTGATTATCCAGAATCAAACAACACTCTTGCTAAAACTGAGTTGACAGAAAACATACCCAGCACTACATTTGGCGCTTCTTGGGATTCTTCGGCATTCATATGGAAGAGACGGCCGTTGCGGTTGTGAGGGTTCCCTGGGGCGAATCTCCTTCCTGGTTGAACACGACGCTACTATTGAGCTGGGGCATTCACATTGGTAGTGGCGGCAATCTTCTTGGGGCACTCATTGGAGTAGTGACCCTTCACTCCACACTTGAAACAAGTGATTTGAGACTTGTCTTTCGCTGCCACGGGCACATCATTGCTTCCAGTTCTCGGTGCGGTGTTGTTGTTGTTGTTGTTGCTCTTGGGAGGTGCACGGTTGAAATTGTTGGTGTTTCCGGGGTGATTGTTGTTCCCTCCGGACTTCACAATTTCCTTCGGCACGGTTGGGGTAGCTTGGGCGAGACATTGGGGGTCGGTTGTTCCTCGGTGCATATCCTATAGACGGGCTGGGACGGTACTTCTGGTGACTGTTGGATCCAGCTTGGTGCATCGTACGACGTTTGCAGTTGTCGTTTGCTTGATTAATCTTCCCTTCCATCTGAATGGCAGAGTCGACTAGCTCTTCGAGATCCTCGAAATGGATGTTGATGAGGACAGTCTGCATCTCATCATGCAGTCCGTTCAGGAATCTCTCTTTCTTCTTGGCCTCCATGTTGATTTCATCAGGTGCATACCTGGCTAGAGACAAGAATTTGTCACGGTACTCCACTACAGTCATTCTGCCCTGCTTCAACTCTCTGAATTCATCGCTCATTCGGGTGACTAGACCCTGCAGCACGTGGGTGCGAATGAACTTGATTTTGAAGGCTTCCCATGTCATCACTTGACCATGGTTCATTGTGCGGGTGCTGTTCCACCATGCTCTTGCATCTCCTGCCAAATAGTGAGTGGCAAAAAGAACCTTCTCGTTGGCATCCACTCCTGCTACTTCTAGATTGTTCTCCATTGTCTGCAACCAGTCATCAGCATCCAGTGGGTTTTCTGAAGTACTAAAGATTGGGGGATTGGTATTCTGGAAGTTTTTGAGTTTGGATCCATGATGATCCTGATTTCCATGGTTCTGATTGTTGTGAGCCATCTGGGCGATCTGCTGCAGTGTTGCTAGATTAGCTTGGCGCTCTGCCCTACTAGCTTCACGGTTTGCGATGAGAGTCTGCAGAATCTGCAGCATTGGGTCTTGCGATGAGCTGCTCCCTCCTTAGTTTCCACGAGTCATCTAAAGATTGAGATGGATAAAGGGGTAAGAGGGAAAGTTCTAAGGTTCATGGTTTTGATTTCAAAGCTAAAACTTTGAGTTTGACTCAGGTTTTGCAACTAATTTCTTTTCATTCATTCAAGCAAGCACTCGATACAAACACACACACACCACAACATCAAAGGAAAACATATGGTTTTAAGAACCATTATGTAAGCTACGATACAATGGGACCGATACTCCTCATTCTACGATAGTGCTCTAGTCATCATCGATGAAGTCAGAGTCATCATCATTGGTGTATAAGTCCACGGCATCCTCCTCCAGAAAGTCATCATCATTGCTGAGGTACGAGTCAATATCTCCTTGGATGTCTTCACCTTCCTCTTCTTCTTCTTTTGCTGCAAGCTAAGCTTCTTGCTCCTTGATGGTCTTCTCGAGGGAGGCCACCTTCTTGCAAAGACGGTCGATGGTGCGATCCTTCTTTGCACGTTGACAGCGAAGAGACTAACGATCATGTACTAGCAGTGAGAAAGTCTAGGCCTTCTGGGCGGCAAGGGCGAGGTTGTGGTTGGCGACCTCTCTAGCATTGTCCAACTCCTTCTGTCTATCATACAATAGGAAGTCGAGGTTCTCCACTTGACGCTTCAGAATTGGGTGACTTGGCATCTCTAGCGGCATTCCCATGGAATCACGCCTTGCATAGTGAACAAAGAGGGTTCCTTGGATTAGTTTGACACTCAGGGCACATAGACGTGCGAGAGCTTCATGCATTGCCCTGGCTAATCCATCTAGCTAGTTGTTCTCTCTTACTGAGAACTGAATCCTCCCAGATACTAGTGCTTCTATCTTTCCTCGCAGATCAGCAGTTACTAGCCATTGTAAATCTCCTCCTGGTGGACCCGGGAGTTGAGCTCCAAGGAACTCCGGATGAGGACGCTCCAAGAACTCAGACAGTGCATCAAGATCCCTCTCAAAGATTAGTTGGCCTCCGTTGCCCAACTGGTAGAACTTGTTGTATTGGGCTTCCATCTATAAGATTTTAGGATGAGAAAGTTAGTGAAGTGATCAAGTGTGTCAAAGTTTTATGTAGTAATGTAAGAATTTGGAGGAACATGAATTTTTTTGAGAGAAAGAATCCCCAAGGGTAAGAGAGGAAATAGTTTTCATAAATACTCACTTTGGTTTTTGAAACTAAGTTTTTGTTCGAACGTCCATTCTAACTAGGGTCTCCTATGGTCAGGATGGCTCTGATACCAACTTGTCAACACCCGGATTTTTAATCCCAGATGCCTGTTATGCCATACCTCGCAATCCCAGGATTACCATTTTTGAGAGACATAACAGATTGGATATCACAGTATATCATCCATTACAAACCATAATAAGGTCTTACACAAATAAAGGATCTCATGATCCAGTCTTAGTACAATCAAGTAGCGGAATAAATAGCGTAGCGATGGGGTCCATCTTCAGAGTCACAGGCAATGCTGACGATGGGAGATGATCCTAGTTGTCGTAGTCGTCCTGCTGTCCTTCATCTTGGTAGTCTCCTACATAGTCTGGCCACGGGAATAGCCAGGGACAAAAGCCATGAGTACTCTTTAAGTACCCGCAAACTAACACTAACAAGTAGGATGATTCTAGTAGGAATGCTAACTCTAAGTTTATTTGTAAAGTTAAGTTTGAAACCTAAGCTGAGTTCAGAAACAAAGAAAGCCAAAATAACGTTTGAAAACACCGAAGTGGGAACTTAGTTGTCATAGTCACAACTATGTTGTGGTGAAGTCATGTCACAATTCATTTCATAAGTCATTTTGAAAACATCTGACAACGGAACAGTATGGCCACTCCAACTGTCCATAACCGCGGACGTGGCTATTCGAATAGTTTGACACTCTGCAGAGGTGGTACATTTTCACCACAAGATTCGATACATCTGTCAGGGATAACCCTGAGTCATCATACTTAGTATGCAGATAATCAAACATAACCTTTCCTTTACACAGCCTAGTATAAGAACCTCTCCTATGAGTATGGCCTCCCAGCCATGACCATCTGTCATCCTGGGCACTGCATAGGTGGACAACATTGAGAGGTAGCCTCAGCTCAAACCTCTCCCGCGAGGGAACTATTACTAATGCATATAAACTTCTGGCTAAGCCTTACCCAATTCTAGTATTGTGGTTGTACGGTAAAATTGGAATGGTATCGCATCTGAACCCAACCATCAATTTGAAAAAAGGGGATAAGGCTCATGCCTCAACATTTTCATCATCAACATAAACCATTTGTGTTTCTCAACACATGTCAAAACATCTCAATAGAATGACTCATCATTCCAAGGTTTTCACAAGTCATTTTCACCAAGTATTCCCATCTAAAGTGAATCAAGTTTTGGTTTAGCTCCAAACTACTAAGTTAAGAGTGTTCACTAATGTGGTATGCTAATCTCAATATCATGCCATAGAATGACATCTAAGTCTAACTAGATAGGTCAAGTTTTATACTCTTTATGCTACCTTTCAACAAGTAAAGGACTTTAGTAAAGTAAAGAAAGTAAAGCTTGTAAATAAAACTTGGAATAGGTAGAAGTCAAAGGGGTATAACCAAAGCATGCCTAATGCATCTTGCTTAGGTTATCTAGCCTGCAAGGATTATCTTGCATTGTTAATGATGGCTTGCCTTGGTTGGTGCAGTGTTTAAATTCTCTTCATACTCTTCTTGGTAGAACTCCCCCTCCTCGAAAGCTTGGTCGGTACTATCGTCTATAAATACATACGGGATACACAATCGCCAAACAATACTTAACTAGTCTACTTAGCACACTAAGGCACACATTTGATGATCTATTATCATCACAAGCATCACAAGGTTTAATGCACTAGTTTCATTTATTTTATTTGAGAAAAGTAATTTCTACTCATTGAAATTAACTAAGATTTAATATTCTCCGATTAAAATATGGGATCATGTGGACACATGTCATCACCACATATTCTAACATATGGGAAAGTGATTTAAATGTTGGATCACATTTTAATAAGTCTAAGTTTAATAATTTATGATTTAAAGTGACTAGAAATGCCTATATAGCATTATTTTGGTACTAGTGCAAAGTCACTGCATGCAAACCTTAATATTATTACATATTCATATAGGTTTGGTTAAATGTGATGTTTGAGAGTTGGAATCAACTCAAAAGCTATTATGGTTGATTTTAGAAAAATGTTGGAATGTGAAAAAGCTTCTGTCTTGTTATTTTTACTGGGAGAGATCTCTAACTCTAAATGATTTAAATCCAACGGGCTTGGATAGAGTTTTTAATTATCTTTCCAACAAAATTGTAATCACTCAATTTGGATTTGTAAAACTCCCTAAATTGATTTTTGAACTAAGGGACAGAATTAAGTTTACTTCTAAAAAGAAAAACCTATATTTGAATTACTGGGTCGGCACGGGAAACTAAATGGGCCGGCCCGTGTACACTCCACGGCGCTGAGGGCTGCTGACAGGAGGGTCCCGCCTGTCAGTGACTCATTAAACGCGAAGCGGTACGGGGCGATACGGACCACACGATTAGAGCTAGATCTAACGGCTCACGGTCGTGGTCAACGACGGACACGTTGCCGGTGAGACTGAACCCTAGCACGGTCAGTGGGGGTACGGTGGGGGCATACCAGGGCTCCATCTAGTGCGGAGATGCGGGCAAATGAACTGGACAACGACGGCGGACCCAGGCGAGGTCGTGGTAGGGGCTGAGGTGGACAAAATCGACGGGGACTTCTCCTCCTCTGTGGCGGCTACCTCCGGTGGAATTCCGGCGATGGGCGGCTCGAGCGGCTCTGGCGAGAGAGGGGAAACAATCAGTGGAGAGAGGGGAGTGGAATGGTGTGGTGATTGAGGCTGGGGGTGGCCTCCTTATATAGGCTCGACGAGAGGACCGAAGGGTGTGGGCGGAGCTCGTCGATGACGACGGCACAGGAGGCTACCAGCATGGGCGAGGTAGGCGGACGATGGGTGGTCTGCTGGCGGTCATCTATGGCGTAATGGCATGGCTAGGGGCGGTGTCTAATGGTCGGGAGCTTCTCGCGCTCTGAAGGACAGAGGCGGTGCTCGACGGTGCTCCTGGCGACTTTGGGTCACGCGGCGGTGCACGGCCGTGTCTAGCGGGTTGGTGTGGTCAAGGTGGAGCGGCGTGCACGGTCTGGTGTCGAGGTGCGGTCTGTGGCGTGCTGGCGGCGAGGGCGCTCTAGCGTGCTCTGACGCGGCGCAGAGAGGAAAGGGCGGCGCTTCTCTGGGGTGGTCCATGGGCTAGCAGTGCTCATGGGGTGGACCATGGACGGCGGTGAGGTGACGCATCACTCCCTGGAGCGGTGGAGAGGGGCTGGCGGTCTCCTGCGCCTTGTGCATGTTTGGCCGGCGAGCATGGCCTCGGGGTGGCGGTGCACTGCTGCTAGGGACAAGGGGGTGGGGTGATTATGGTCTGGTTAGAGCTAGGAGGGACAGAGGGAGTAAGTTGAGGTCAAATGGGTGACAAAACCCTGTAGAAACAGTGAGCTACAACTAGAGTGTGATTCATGCCTGCCAAGTGTTCGACCAAATGGCCGCATGAACAAAAGATTTGAATTTTTCAAATATTTTTGGTGGAGTGGTTTATCTTATGCTTAAGTATCTAGGTTTGCTTGGGATTTTGAAATGGAGTTCATTTGAGTGGTTTTTGAGTAAGTGCGATCTATACATATGAACTAGATTCAATTTTCAAATGTCATTTAAAATTAGAGTTTGAATGTTTTTGGAAGATCACAAAGTAGGCCTTGGTACATCACTACTTGTACTAGCAAGGGATGCAAAGATCCACAATTGTTTCTGGTTTAATTTGAGTGCTCGGATTAGCCAAAGTGGGCTAGGTGATTAAAATGGCAAAAGTGACCATTTCCTTATTTAATTCTTTTTTATTTCTTTTTCTTTGGGATTTGCTTGGGGATGATCTAGATGATGTGTAAATTACCTTAGAGTCATTTTTCAACCAATAGATCTTAAATAGAATGCTTAAATAGTTTAAATAGAAAAAAAATGTTAACCCTAAATTGGGTAGATTTGATCTTGATCACTTGGATTAAAGTTTTGGGATGTTACAACTTCCCCCATCCATCCATACACTAGCCATAGCAATTGCTTTGTACTTTAGATCTCCTCATATTTGATTTCAATCTAAGTATTTGCATGATGTTTTCTATCTCCGATCTTTATTTGTTATAAGTGAGTAGTCCTCGCGAGCTGCGGGTTGGGGAGAAACCTCGCAGCAATTATGTGCATCTAGATCATAGGAGAATTGTATTTTGTTTGAGATTGTAATTTGTATCTTTTGTTTCTTCGTCTATTGTCTTGATATGTGGACTTGTAGGTACCCAAGATCCCATAGATTAACAAAGGCTTGAGGTGAGATACTTGGCTAGCGGCAATCTTATAGGAACCCTAGCGACAGAAAGGGTAGTACAGTCTTCGCTTAGCGCCCCATTCGGATCAACAACAACATCACCACTTAAAGCTTTGATTTGTGTTTTGCACTTAATAATCATTTGTAACCCATGGCTTCGATGTACTCTTGGTTGGATTAAAAGTCTATTGCTATGCCCGCTACGTCACAGGGGATCTGGAATATTAGGATGTGTTGTCCACAAGATATTATCTCGATTCAAAAATTATACATGACTATGCTTATTATTATCTTTTATCCCATTTGATGTGCAGCTGCAGATGGATCTTCAACCCTGGCCTATCTCCATCCATTGATTCAAACCCTTTATAAAGTAAACTAGATTGGTCAGGTCAACTAAGGTAAAACGAACAAACAAAGTATTGTAGATGTGTGCTTTTTATTATCTTTTAGCAATGCTTTCTAAGGTTCGATTAAACCTAGGTCTTCTAGGGAAAAAGCTATTATACTAGATCCGTGTATCCAGATCGAAGGTATCAGGTACCCATCGGGGGTCAATTAATATATCAGAAATGACCGAGAGTTTTGATTTCAGGTTCAACTTCTTGCTAAGATTTTGCATCTTGATAGTTTAATGAAATTAGGTCAAACTTGAGCTACAAGTAAGAGTGATTGATTGCTCTTGAATTAAATGTCATTTCATAGGTAGATGGGTGCATCTTCTTGTTGTAGCAGTGCCATTGATGTGAGTGTCCAACTGCCAGGAAAGAACATTCTCAATTTTCCGAGTGATGACGAGATCGTTCTTTTCCATAAAGTAAGTGCGAATAATATTGGATCTGAATGCCACAAGCTAAGTTTTCAAACATATATAGTGGATCAACACCATATTGTACTTTCAATTCCCATGTTTTATGAGTTTTCAAGATTCCTAGCTAACCCCTCCCACTTGAATGAATTGATGTCAATGTATCGAAATAAGGTCAAATTTGAACTACAAGTAATAAATTGTAGGTTGCTTTGAAAGTTTTATGAAAAAATATTTTGGAGGTACCCATCAAGCAGTTAATTAATATATCAGAAACCACAAAGAGTTTTGATGACTGGTTCGACTTCTAGCTAAGATTTTGCATCTTGAAAATTTTGAACCCCTTTTGAAAACAATCGCATGAAATGAGGAAAGAGGGGAAATGATTTTTCTATTCTCTATGGGTAACCCACAATCTTGAGGTGCACCTTAGGCTTAAAGATAACTTTATTTTCTCCATAATGTATAAGGTGAATCTTAGAGGATGCCACATACTAGGCCTTAAGGTGTGCTTTTTTACACACTACGGATGCCCTTATTAGGGAAAAGGCAAATAGGAGCATTATATTTCTTTGCTTAGACATATGCTCACCTCTGTCCATGCGATGTACATGTTGAGAGAATAAAACGTTGGCAGGGGAAGAGGGCAGCAACAAAGAGGAGTTGAAGGTGGTTTGTTGTCAGAGCAAAGTTATGATGGGTTCCTGACACGAGGTACTCCTGTGGCCTTACATTGTACACTCTACTAGTAGTAAATTTCAGAACCTATGCACACAAAACAAATTGTGTGTTTTCTCTCTCCTTGCTTCCTCTCACCATCCATCCTCCATCTCTCCTCCCCTTCCCCTCATGCACCGGCCCGGCTAATCCCTCCCTCATGCATAGCGTGGCGCTACACATGTGTGCCTTTGTATGGTGTCTCCATGTCTCTGGCGTGTTCGGCAGCCGCGTTGGTGTGGAGTACGAGGAGTACATAGGAAGGCAACGGCTTTGGTCCTTGGTGGCCAAAAAATTCAAAGTTTTCCAGTTTTCGAAATTTTCATTTTCTTCCTAAACATCGGGAGGGAACGTTATTCAAAAGATTGGCCATTCGTAGTACTTCTTATCCTGTTTTATCTCTTACAATACCATACCACTATATAGTGTACGGAACATTGACCGTTGGATCAAGACTGGCAAATCCAAACATTTCTAACCATTGGATCTTACTTTTCCATTCTTAGCATTTAGAAAGATTATATTGATAGTGTTTAGCACGATAAACGCTAGTACACGCAAACCTCAAAACACACTTCATTTCTTAGTTTCAGGGTCCTTGTGCTAAATGCATGGACATGGATGCAATTTTCATTTTTTATGAGGTCCTTGATGTAACTTGTACTTCCACATAACCGTGTTAACTCAAGCACCTTGCTCCCAAGAGACGTACCACAGTTAAAAGAAAATGCAACCGCCCCAATTATCACACAAACTAGACCACGGTTTCTTATACATAATACCCAAGTTTCTAGTACTAGGAATTTTCAAGGTTCCTAGCTAACATTGCACACTTAAGTGACTTCTTGCCAATTTATCGAAATTAGGTCCAACTTGAGCTACAAGTAAACGTGATAGATTCCTCTTGAAATAAATGTCTTTTCAGAGGTAGATGGGTACATTTTCTTGTAGTAAACAGTGTCGTCTGTGTGAGTGACAACTATCAGGAAAGAAAATTCTCAGTTTTCCTAGTGATGACGAGCGAGGTTGTTCTTTTCCGTAAAGGGAAGTCCAAAGAATATTGGATTTGGATGCCACAAGACAAGTTTATAGACATATATAGTGGACCAACATGTTGTATGGACGATTCCCATGTTTTATGAGTTTTCAAGACCCCTAGCTAACTCCGCCCACTTGAATGATTTCATGCTGATTTATCGAAATTAGGTAAAATTTGAAACTATAAGTAAATTGTAAGCTACTTTGAAAGTTTTACGAAAAAGCTTTTGGAGGTACCCATCGAGGGTCACGATTAATATATCAGAAACCAACCGAGAGTTTTGACGATAGGTTCAACTTCTTGCTAAGATTTTGCATCTTAACAATTTAACGAAATTAGGTAAGACTTGAGCAACAAGTAAGCGTGATAGATTGCTCTTGAATTAAAGGTCTTTTCGGAGGTAGATGGGTGCATCTTATTGTACTAAACAATGCCATCAATGTGAGCTTCCAACTATGAGGAAAGAACATTCTCAATTTTCCGAGTGATGATGAGATTATTCTCTCTCGTAAAGAAAGTCCGAAGAATATGTATCTGAATGCCACAAGCCAAGTTTTCACACATATATAGTGGACCAACATGTTGTACTTATGATTTCCCATGTTTTATGAGTTCTCAAACTTCCAAGCTAACTCTGTCCATTTGAATGACTTTATGTCGATTTATCAAAATTAGGTCAAATTTGAACTACTACAAGTAAATTGTCGGTTGCTCTGAAAGTTATACAAAAAATCTTTGGAGGTACCCATCCGGGGTTCACAATTAATATATCAGAAATCACCAAGAGTTTTGATGATAGGTTCAAATTCTTGCTAAGATTTTGCATCTTGACAATTTAACGAAATTAGGTCAAACTTCAGCTACAAGTAAGCGTGATAGGTTGCTCTTGAATTAAATGTCTTTTCGGGGATAAATAGGTGCATCTTGTTGTAGTAAACAATGCCGTCAGTATGAGTTTCCAACTATCTCAGGAAAGAATATTATTCTCAATTTTCTGAGTGATGATGAGATTGTTCTTTCCCGTAAATCTAGTCCGGAAAATATGGATCTGAATGACACGAGCCAAGTTTTCAAACATATATAGTGGACCAACATGTTGTACTAACAATTCCCATGTTTTATGAGTTCTCAAACTTCCTAGCTAACTTCTCCCACTTGAATGACTTTAGGCTGATTTATCGAAATTATTAGGTAAAATTTGAACTACTACAAGTAAACTAGGTTGCTTTGAAGTTTGACAAAAGTTCTCTTGGAGGTACCCGTCGGGGGGTCAATTAATATATATAAACCACTGAAAGTTTTGACGATAGGTTGAACTTCTTGCTAAGATTTTGCATCTTGACAATTTAACAAAATTAATTCACACTTGAGCTATAAGTAAGCGCGATAGATTGCTCTTGAATTGAATGTCTTTTCGGAGGTAGATGGGTGCATCTTCTTGTAGTAAACAATACCGTCAGTGTGAGTTTCCAACTATCAGGAAAGAATATTCTCAATTTTTCGAGTGATCATGAGATTATTCTCTCCCGTAAAGGAAGTCCGAAGAATATTGATTTGAATGCCAAAAGCCAAGTTTTCACACATATATAGTGGACCAACATATTATACTTACGATTTCCTGTGTTTTATGAGTTCTCAAACTCCCTAGCTAACTCTGCCCACTCGAATGATTTTATGTCGATTTATCGAAATTAGGTCAAATTTGAACTACTATAAGTAAATTGTAGGTTGTCGTGAAAGTTTTACGAAAAAGCTTTTGAAGGTACCCATCGGTGGTCACAATTAATATATGAGAAACCAACAAGAGTTTTGACGACAAGTTCAACATCTTGCTAAGATTTTGCATCTTGTTAGTTTAACAAAATTAGGCCAAACTTTAGCTACAAGTAAGCGCGGTAGATTGCTCTTTAATTAAATGTCTTTTTGGAGGTAGATATAGGTGCATCTTCTTGTAGTAAACAATATCATCAGTATGAGTTTCCAACTATCTTAGGAAAGAACATTCTCAATTTTCCGAGTGATGACGAGATTTTTCTTTCCCGTAAATAAAGTACGAAGAATATGGATCTGAATGCCACAAGCCAAGTTACAGACATATATAGTGGACCAACATGTTGCATTTATGATTTCCCATGTTTTATGAGTTCTCAAATTTCCTAGCTAACTTCACCCACTTGGATGACTTTATGCCGATTTATTGAAATTATGTAAAATTTGGACTACTACAAGTAAACTGTAGGTTGCTTTGAAAGTTTGACAAAAAAATCTATCGGAGGCGCCCATCAGGGGGCAATTAATATATTAGAAATGATCGAGAGTTTTGACGATAGGTTCAACTTCTTGCTAAGATTTTGCATCTTGACTGTTTAATGAAATTAGGTCAAACTTGATCTACAAGTAAGCGTGATAGATTACTCTTAAATTAAATGTCATTTCAGAGGTAGATGGATGCATCTTCTTGTAGTAAGAAGTGTCGTCGGTGTGATTGTCCAACTACCAGGAAAGAACATTCTCAATTTTCCTAGAGATGAGGAGATCATTATTTTCCCTAAATGAGGTGACCCAGCATACCACTGCATGATGTAGTACACTATAGTCGTTGACATAACACCAATGAAACACCATTCACTAGTATTACATCCCTCGGAGTGGTACAACAGAAACAGAGCAGATCCAAGACATGACTATAGATTACAACTCGACTCTTTACAAAAGATCCAGAGGACACTCTAGGTTAAAGAGAGAGAAAGAACTTCTTACAAAGAAGAACCATAAATAATAACTATGCACTATTCTTCTAACAAGCCTAATATCTAAACTATCTGGCTTGCAATTTCTACTCAAGCAATGCTCTACAGAAATAGGTTTTATGGCTAGAGAATCTATTCCTATCTACTCAAGAGCTTCGTCTTCACTTTAGTTGATGCACAAGTTGACTTTGTTGACTTGCTTGGAGAGCTTGAGCTGTCGATGATAGTTTCTTGAATAGAAGTTGGTGTTGACATCGTCTTCAACGGCTTAGAACCTAGCAAGGGTTAAGAAGGTACGGTTGAGTATGAGCATACTCAGCAAGTTCACTAAAAAGGAGTGTATGATGCACTATCTCTACAGCCACAGACCAAATGTCGTAGGCAATGCATGTTTTCGTAAATATTTCTTCAAAGGTTGCTTTTATTCTGAAAACTATATCCGACAGCCTTCACAGGTTGACCAGAACTTTCATAGATTTCCTTTCCTGCCGCGTTCGTAGCTTCTTCCAGGAACATGGAGTAACATGTCACAGTTCTTACACTTTGCAAAGGTGCGTTGCTTTAACCATGAGAGACCAAATCCTTGTTGCACAACTGGGCAGCTTATTTCCGTCCACAATTCCTTGATTTGGGGCCCAGTAGATGATCCAAGCCAATCACTTCCCTTCTCCACGACCCCGCATGAAGACACGATCCTCTAGGACATGCCCCACCTCTGTCAAGCCCCTTATAGGACCGGCTATAACTCTGGTAGGCACCCGAAGACTCTATGAAACGGTTATGCCCTGGCAAGCTCCCTTAAAGGACCAGATAAACCACTAACAACCTCTCAAGATAATCTAGACACCAAAATCACGAAAACTAAGGGGTTCCACCCATGTGCTAGGTTTCTCCTCGAGAAATCCTCAGCCTCATGATCAGGTCATATGTCCATGCGAAAGGAAGAAGATCCAGCTAACTTCTCCATCCCATTCCAGATCTCATGGTTAACGTGTAATATACGACACTAGAATCACTCGCGACATTGGTTGTTAAGTCCTAGATGATACATTCCTATACAATGGTGTTTCCATTTCTAGTTATAATAGATTAGCTGATCACCCTGTATCAGTAACCGTACTTCCAGTTAATTACGAAAATAGTGTTTTCGACCTTTCGACATGCAGGTGATGACAACATTTGAGTTACAAGTATTTGATAGAAAATAATCAAAGGACATGAGCAAGTTGTGAACTTGCCTTTTGTGCTTACAAGATTATGCACTCACGGTTTTCGAGATACTAGAAGATCCAAATTCTATAAACAACATCATTGGTCTGGTAAGGACTAATGTTTAAATAAGCAAGATGCAATCATGCATAAGTAATGTAATGCAGTTTGATAAACGTGAATCCCCGGAATAACCGTATCTGATCTAGGGTTTGAAGTTTGTGATGAGTTCTTTGGAATGTGTTGCACTTTTATACTAGCTTCACACTTATTCTTCTTATTAAGGCTTGTGTGAGTGTGTGTAACAATATGTAAGTATAACAAGTAGCACGCAATACTAAATCACTCAAATGGAGCATGGTATCTAAACAATTTCTTAAGCGAGATTATTAATCAATTAGAGCTTTTATAGAAATGATTAAGAATTACTTTTAATGTTTCTTAAAAGAATAACTTTTAAGGAAAATATTTCTTTACAAAGTAAAAGTATTTTAATTATAAGTCAATACTCTTAGGTTTAATTTCTAGTTATAATTCTCAAACAAGAAAGAATTACTTTATTTGAATAAGGACCACACTAGTACTTGAGACTTATCTATCTTGGTCATTATATGGTATTCTAATTTGTTCACTTCATAATGTTTCTTTAAAGTTAATTAAGAGTGATATTACCTTTATTTGAGTAGTAGTTTCTTAACTTTATGATTGAATAGAATCATTTGTCTCCTTATAAATGAATGGTTATAATTTGTAAACAAGGAAACAATATTATTTAACTACTTATGAATTACCTTTGGATTTATAATATATTTATAAACTTGTGGATAAACTAATGGTAGAAGGTTTTAATAATTTCAAAATAATAATCTTGAGATCGTACATTTGATATCTCCTTCTCGGAAATGCTGAACTTATTTATGAATGATAGTTTATCAAAAATTGTAATTAAGATGTTTTGGACTACTTAGACCTCATATAATTAATAATTTTAATACTAATACTATTTTTAGACTTCTCATGGACATATTAGAGGTATTAGCAATTTTATACCTATTTTTATGAATTACCAACTAAGGAACTAAGTTTGAATTCAATTTATTAGGGTATTAAATTTTTACTTACTTCAAAAGTGTAATGTTATATTTTTAACATGTAGATATTATTTTTGTGATCATTTTGGCATATTATATGTATTTTGTGATTTTCAAATAATAAGATATGATTTTTATAAGTTTTATCACTTTATAAATACTAAATAAATAATAAATATTAGCTAAGTGATACAAAAATGTATAAAACAAGTTTATAAGTCTATATTTTGCTTTTCTAAGACTTTTGATATATTATACCTATTTTGGGAATTTTTAAATTATAGAATATGTTTATTTAAGATTTATCCCTAATAGGTTATTTACTAATAATAATTATCATTTCATTTCAGTTAGAGAATAAAATATGATAATAGGTTTAGGTTATAGAATTTATTTTTCTGAACATTTTGATATATAATATATTTTTTTCTAAATTATAAAACAAAAGTATTGAATTTATAAGATTTATTCCATTTTTGGAATTAATAAATTAATTTTTAAAGGATTTAATGCATCAAGGTGACATCAGCATGACACAGCACCTGCGGGTTAGACTTTTTATACCCAACCTATTTTACTCAAGCCACTGACTGGTGGGGCCGATGCCACACCATATCCAGAAACTTAAAAATAATAAATAAGACGATATTATGACATCATCATGATGTCATGCTGACATCACCTAGGGATGATCCTCCCAGGTTGATGATCGATCCATCGATCCACTGCACGCGGGGGCTTATGCTTAGGCTAGTTGGAAAGAGGAGTCTGTGGCGAGTCGGACAGTGGTTGCACCGCTAGTAAATGGTCACCAGGGTTACTCCGGCGACGTACTTCTGCGGCGGCCGATGGTGGCACACGGTGTGGTGGTGATTCTGGAAGCAAATGAAACAACGGAGTCCACTGGGAGGTAGAGGAGCTCACCCTGATCACGATAGGATGCTCGAGGAAGTGAGGGAAGGCATGACGACAACGAATCAACGATGATGGCCACGGTGGCCGACGGAAGGGAACGCTCTATTCCGCATGATTCACGGCGCGCCAGCTCCCGTGCTTGGTCCTAGGCGAACAAGGACATGATGGAGTTTCCAACAGTGTCTTCACCAAGGCGGGTAGCAGTCGGACACGGCCGAGACGACAACCTCCGGCAAGCTAGGGTTTCGGTGACGAAGATAGATAGAGCTGGAGAGCGATAGAGAGGATAAGAATGGTATGGATAGGTAGAAGACGACATGGCCAATCTTATCAACGAGGTTTGGGGTGTCGGCGAGCATCGTGGCGGTCCAATTCTGCTGACAACGATGATTGGCATTGATGACCCACAAGTATAGGGGGTGTATCGCAGTATTTTCGAGGGAAGTGAAACCCAATTTATTGATTCGACACAAGGGGATCCAAAGAATATTTATCAGCCATAACAACTAAGTTGTCAATTCAGCTGCACCTGGAAACAATCTTGCTCACAGCAGTTTATCAGTAGCAACAGTTTTGTAGTAGGAATAGTAAAGCAACAGCAGTAGCAAAGCAAAGACAGTAGTAACAAAAGCAGTAAACAGTGGAATTCGAGTGCGGTAGGCATAGGGATGGATGGATGGGCATTGCATGGACAAGACAATCCACATAGCAATCAGAACATAGGGCAAATGCAGATAAATAAGATAAAGCATCCAAGTACTAGACAATCCTAGGCATGTGTTCCATATATAGTCATACGTGCTCGCAATGAGAACTTGCACAACATCTTTTGTCCTGCCAGCCCGTTTGCAGCGGGGCCTCTAGGGAACTACTAGCAATTAAGGTGCTCCTTTTAATAGAGCACCAGAGCAAAGCATTAACACTCCGTGAACACATGTGATCCTCACATCAAAGCCTTTCCCTTCCGGTTATCCCGATTTCTGTCACTTCGGGGCCATAGGTTCCGGACAACAACGTGTGTATACAACTTGTAGATAAGACCAAGAACAATACTATCATAATGAATCAATAATAAGTTCAGATCTGAAATCATGGCACTCGGGCCCTAGTGACAAGCATTAAGCACAACAAGGTTGCAACAAAGTCATAAAGCACTAATAAAAGATACTAGGCACCATGCCCTAACAATCTGATGCCATTACATGAACGATCTCATCCAATCTCTACCATCCCCATAGCCTACAACGGGGGATTACTCACTCAATGATGGGGAAACATGGATGGTCGATGGAGAAGCAATGGTGATGATGATGGCGATGATCTCCTCCAATTCCCCAACACAGCAGGGTGCCAGAACAGAGTTTCTGGTGTTGTTTCGTGAAATCTGATGGTGGCGGCGGAGCGGAACTCCTTCTGGAAAAACATCGAACCCCCTGAAGTTTTTAGGTCAGAAGGCTCCTTATAGGCGAAGAGAGAGGCCGAGGGGGTGCCTGGGGGGCCCACACCACCCCCTGGCGTGGCCTGGCCTGGCCCGCGCCACCAGGTGGTGTGGCCACCCCAGGGCTCTTCTCTATCTCGTATTCTGGCTCCTGGAGTCTTCGGGTGAAATAGGATTTTTGGCATATTTTCTGGGATTTTCCTGATAGTTGATTTTCTACACAAAAAGTAGACACCAAGGCAATTCTGCTGAAAATAGCGTCAGTTCGCATTAGTTGCATCCAAATCAGACAAGTATAGAGGAGAAACAATAGCAAAAGTGTTCGGGAAAGTAGATACGTTTTGGACGTATCAACTCCCCCCAAGCTTAGCTTATTGCTTGTCCTCAAGCAATTCAGTTGAAAACTGAGTGCGATAAAAGAACTTTCACGAACACATTTTCTTCATATGATGTAAATATTCTCAGCAATGTGATAAACTACTTAGGAAATTCATAATAAAGAGTATGCAACTGAGTCTACTTAATAGTCATTGCAAGCTATGAAGAGATTCCAACTCAAGAATAATAAGTAGCACAAAGCACAAACATAAGCAACATTACAATGCTCATAAAAAGGTATGATAGAGTGGTATCTCGCTTGCCTTTGATTATGAATGCCAAGGCACCTCTGAAGTTCAAGTGATGAATAGAAGTAAAGATATCAAAGATACAAGCATCAAAGTCATAACAAAAATAATCAAGTATTGGAACAAACACAAAGATGACAACTATGCTCTCAAGAAGGTGCTCAAAGAATAAGTGGAGACTCAACAAGTAGAAGAAAAGGTTTTGAATAATTTGAAAGGCTTCCAAATGCTGAAAGTATGGTACTTGTTAGCTTTGAGCTCTCATTGCCCCTATCATAAGCATCTTTAATGTGGTTAAGGTGAAAGTGACACAACTAAGAGGATATGCTTGACAAGTTATAAATTGAAGTCTCATGCCCCTTACTTACGAAGACCGATATTCATGCTACTCAACTTCAGTCACAAGTAAGCTCTTGTAATTGTAAGTACATACGTATCATAGAGAACCGCCAACGAGGTACCCCTTGCACATGACACGGGAGCTATCCCATAATCAAAATAACAAGGCAAGCAGACAATGAGCATCTCGGCGATCTTTTTATTTACTATGTGCATAGATTTTTATTGAGGATGCTTCATAGAATGCTCATTATGGTTATGCTGCAAGTTTCCACCATGATTAGGCATGGCTTAGGCTAGCGGCCCAGGCGTTTCTCTAACATACATACAGACTCCATGATCTTACAAGTTCCACTTTTATTTCACACTGCCGGGATCCATAAGCAAAAGAACATGATATCAACTAGATACAGAGTACCTATGAAGCATTGAAAGCGGTCCCCATGATACATGGTTCTGCTAACCTCAACTCATAAAGCGCAAGCATATGCACAACAAAGAAGGACGCAATGGTTCAGGTTTATTAAGTGCAATAAAGTAAAGTGTGCCATCAAGTTCGTGAGAGCTTTACTAACTAACTTTCTCATAACAAGCAAACATTTTATTCGGAAGAAAACAAGGCATATTGAATATGCACGGAAGTAGCAAATGATGCTAATGGGTAGGTATGGTGGACACTTTGGAAATATTTGGTTTAGGGAGTTGGAAACAGAGTAAAACACTCAGTGGAAGTGAAGGCTAGCAATAGTAAGAGAGCGACAAACGAGAGAGCAATAGCTGTCATTATCATGCTTGCAACAAAACAAGACTACTCATGGCATGAAAGTGATTCAGGATCCTTAAGGCAAAATAATTCATCGAGGCTCAACTGATTATTACAGTCATGTGCATGCGTGAGCATGTGCCAAGTCAATTCAAATGAAACATTTAGAGGAGGATACCATGGTGTCATACTAATTTATGAATAGAGTAATGCAAGCAAACACTCATGAGACATGCTACAAACTATTAGCAAGCTGGAGCTAATCATAAGAAAGCAAGAACTACTAAGCATCCAAAGAAAACATACACTCTACATGAACGGACTAAGCAAGCTCACAAAGATGAGTATATGTACAAAAATGAAGACAAATAGAGTTCGTTACCAACCTCTTACCACGCCTTAAGTTGTCATTAATCCTCATTATTGCTCTTCACTTGTATGGCTTGAATAATAATATGAAACCAATAATCCACTGAGAACTGCCAAACCCTGAAGCAAACACGCAAAAACCAAAGAAGAACGACATATTTTTGGTGTTTTTGATTTTTGAACAAGAACCAAAAGAGAGAAACAAGCAAAGCAAAATCTTTTTGGGTTTTTCGAATAGTTCAAACAAAGCAAAAAGGAAAAAGCAAACCAAGGCAAAAAGAAGAAGCAAGCCAAAGAGAAACAACAAAAATATTTTTGGTCTTTTTGTGTTTTTAGAAAGCAAAAGCAAAGAAGAACGAAAACTAAAAAGAGAACGAAAACATGAACATACAAAGTACCGACGCAACATGATATGGAGATGAGTACGGTGTCGGCGTACCTCCCCCCAAGCTTAGGCTTTTGGCCTAAGTGGGTATTAGTCCATGTACGAATAAGGGTTCCAAGCGGGCGGATCTTGGTAAGAATGGTCGTAGCTGGGCCCATGAGAAGAAGAGGAAGCTCCCCAATCATAAGTGGGCTGCTGATATGAAGACTCTCCCTCATTCGAAGGCTGGACCGAATCATCGTGACCTCCCTTCTAGTGTCCTGCTCTTGCTGGGAAATCTCTCCCAGGTACGTGTCAAGCTCCTCCTCAGTGAGGGACCATCCTTCCCTGTTATCAAGGTTAAACAAAACAGGTGCAGGCAAAAGAACAACACGCTCGGACTTGCTCTTTCTCCATCCGGCCTTAAGAAAGGTTATTTCATAAGATAACTCACTCAAACTAGCCCACGAGGAAATAAATTTATGTTGTATCATGGAATTAAGATCAAGCCTCTCTATGGGGAACTGTATGTCTAGATGATGAGGCACTAAACCATGCAATGCTAGCAAACGAGAAGCAATGAGGCCTCCAGAAATTCCACCTTTCTCACGGTTAGCAGCAAGACGGAAGGCTATCAAAGCACCCAAGTTGTAAGACCTATCTCGTCTAAGGGCAGCAGAGATAAATGCTAGATCAAACGAAGATAACTTATTGGCAATTTTCCTAGCAAGAACACACTTGGCAATAAAGTAGGCAAAGTAGCGAATGGAGGGAAGATGAATGTTACGGATTTTTCCATTCTCCTTCGAGAAGCTACTCCCTTGACAAATTTCTGCTTATAAATCCATGAGTGGTTCCGGTCTCTCTTTAATCTTCTTACATGATCCCCATTGAGGTACCTTAATAGCTGCACAAAAATCATCAAGAGAAAGATTGACAGCAATATTGTAAATTTTGTAATGGACCATGGGGTTAGGCAAAGAGTGACTAAATTGGAAAACCTGCACCACAGACATGGTTAGCTTCACAAATTGACAAGGTTCATCTTCCAAGAAACGCTCTAACCCTGCATTAGAAACCAAAGTGTGGAAATCTTGTAAAATTCCTGCAGCTCTCATGAACTCAGGGCATGGATAAATGGAGGGAAAAACTTCCTCCTCCCGATGGACCTTCATGACCTCAGGCACCCAAAGCTCATGTTGGTTTAGGTGGTGTCCACTCATCTTCTATTCTGAAATTTAAACACCTATTAAACAAGTGATTGCAAAGTAAATATAATAAAGGATTCTACTCATAGGGACTTGCAAGAGGCCTAAACATGAATCAAAACTATATCTCTAAGCATCAAACAAGCTTACAAGCTCTCATAACCAGTCACCTACAGCAGCAAAATACTCAGCATATAATCCACTAAACACAAATCTACTTGGACAAGGGGAGGAGTCACATACCAAGCAACAATTGCTCCAAATTTCAGCAAGAAAGATGGGCTGAGCAAGGAGATCGAAGAAATCGAGAGCAAGCACAGAAAGAACGCGATTTTGAGCTATGAATTGGAGCTTACTCGGGAGAGAGAAGAAAGTGGCAGGTGAGAGAGGCAGTGGGGGGCCAGGGGTGGCCCACACCAGGGCATGGCGCCACTTAGGGCTGGTCGCGCCACCACATGGTGTGCCTGCCTGGTGGGCCCCCCTGGTACCTACCAGGTACTCCTCTGCCCCTTTTTTCACGTAAAAATTTTATGAATTTTCTGGAATTTTTCGAGACACTTTATTTTTGGGCATTTTTCAGAAATAGAAGAATGATTTTTCTGACAAACAGATTTTTTTTCTTTTGGAAACATGATGCAAGGACAAAACAAGGCTAGAACTACAGAAGTTCTAACATGCAAACAAACTACCAACACAAAGAAAACTAAACGAGAGCAAAAACTAAAATGCAAAGGATAGAAATAAACGGAGATAATCATAATGAAAACATTGTTTTGTTCAATGGAATCCTTTTGTTAGCAAGGTTGATCAAGTCTTGCTACCAAAACAATTGCATATGAGACAAAACTTTGTACTCCACTAATGATTATGTTACCTTAACCTTGATAACAATGGTCCCAATCATAATAGTTTCAAATTTTTCTCTTGGTATGGGACAATATATTTCTCCAACTTGAATTCCTTCAACATGTTCAATTGAATTCAGTCCATAAGTCCTTTCAATCTTCTTGGGGAAATAGACAGTATGTTCCTTGTCATTAACATTGAAGGTCACCTTTCCTTGATTACAATTAATAACAGCTCCTGCAGTATTAAGAAAAGGTCTCCCAAGAATAATAGACATATTATCATCTTCAGGCATTTCAAGCACAACAAAAGCAGTTAATATCAAGCAATTGTGAGCCACCTGAACAGGTACATCCTCACATATCCCCACAGGAATAGTGGTAGATTTATCAACCATTTGCAAAGATATATCAGTTGGTATCAATTTTTCAAGCTGAAGCCTCTTATAGAGAGAAAGGCATAACACTAACTCCAGCTCCCAAATCACACAAAGCAGTTCTAACATAACTATTCTTAATAGAGCAAGGGATAGTTGGAATCCCTGGGTCTCTAAGTTTCTTAGAAACCTTACCATTGAAAGAATAATTAGCAAGCAAAGTAGAGATTTCTTCATTATGGATCTTCCTTTTATTCGAGACAATATCCTTCATATACTTTGAGTAAGGAGGCAATTTAATAGCATCAGTCAAAGGAATTTGCAAGAATAAAGGCTTCATCCACTCACAAAACTTATTATAGTGTTCATCTTCCTTTTACTCGTGTTTCTTATCAGGGAATGGCATAGGTTTTTGGACCCAAGGTTCTCTTTCACTACCATGTTTCTTAGAAATAAAATCTTCTTTAGTGTATTTAGTATTCTTAGTGTGGTTTTCAGGTTCTTCTTCAACTTTTTCTTCATTAGGAACAACATTTTCTTCATTACCACTTTCAGTTTCAGCATCAGAGATAGATATACTATTAGGATCCATAGCAGGTTTAGAGGGTTCTACAACGGTTTTATGTTTCTTTTTCCTTTTCTTACGAGTAGAACCACTATTTTCAGCTTGTTGAGAATCCTGCTCAATTCTTTTGGGATGCCCCTCAGGATATAGAGGATCCTGGGTAGCAGCTCCACTTCTAGTTCTAATTTCATAAGCATGTTTTTCTTTAGCAACATTAACTAGCAAGTCATTTTGCACTTTAACAAGTTGATCTATTTGAGTTTGAACCATTTGAAAGTGTTTAACAATCATTTTAACATCATTAGAAGTTCTTTCCACAATATCTTTCAACTCAACAATAGCTCTAGTGTTTTCCATTAGATGATTTTGCACCCTTTTATTAAAGTTATCTTGCTTAACAATAAAGATATCAAATTCTTCTAAGCATTGATCAGGAGGCTTCAAGTAAGGGATATCACCTTCATAAAAGTGCTGGAGAGAGTGTACCTCAATAGTGGGTGAGTAGGGAATAGGCTTACATAATTCTTCTATAGGAGGTAAATTCTTGACATCTGCAGCTTTAATTCCCTTCTCCTTAAGACATTTCTTACCATCCTTCATCACTTCATCATTTAATTCAATAACTCCCCTCCTCTTTGATGTTGGAATAGGCACCGGAATAGATGGTGCAGGTACAATTACTTCAGGTATAGCTTGTTTAGGAGGAGTCCAATCTTCATAATTCTTGCTTATTTTAGCCATTAGTTCCTCAGCTTCCTTAGGAGTCCTATTCCTGAAAACACAATCAGCACAACTATCTAGGTATGTCCTAGATTCCTCGGTTAGTCCATTATAAAATATATTAAGAAGCTCATTCTTAGGTAATGGACTTCCAGCCTGTGCATGAATCAAAGCACAAAACCTTGCCCAAGATTTAGGCAATGCCTCTTTTTCTCCCTGTTTAAAATCAAAAAGTTCCTGCAAAATAGCATGTCTAGCACTGGGAGGAAAATATTTCTGCAGGAAAGTACTAACCAAGCACTCAGGGCTATCAATAGATCTAGTAGGTAAATTACTAAACCAAGTTTTAGCTTCTCCTTGCAGTGAAAAGGGGGAAATCTTAGCAACAAAGTAAGTACGCATCTTAATATCATCGGAAAACAAACCACTCATGGTAGAAAGTTCATTCATATGTGCTACCGCACTTTCATTCTTAGTCCCACAAAAAGGTTCATTCTCAACAATAGCTATGTAAGATAGATCGAGAGAGAAATCATAATCTTCATCTATAATGTTTATGGGAGAAGCAGCAAACTTAGCATCAGGAGATAATTTGGGTCTAATAGTATGCCTCTCAAGGAGATTCTTAGCAGCGCTCCTATCATGGGTGTTCCTACATTCTTCAATAAACTCATCAGTCATCTCAACATAATCTTCTTCAGCATCATAACTCTTACTAGACTCAGGTGAGCTAACAGGTGTGGCAGTGTCTTCATTAGGAGTTTCGGTATTTCCAGCTATAGTTCTAGCAATCGTAGCATCTAGGAAAGGACCTAATGAACCACACTTATCAAGCACAGTAGAGGCAGCATCATAAGTATCAGAAGTTTCAGATTTAGCAGTAGTAGCAGTGTGTGTAGCATGTGTATGTGGTGGTGTAAGGAACTTACTCAAAACAGACGGTGAATCAAGAGCAGTAGAGGTGTTCAGAACCGTACCTCTTCTTGTAGTAGATGGTAAAATAGGAACCTTGCCATCACGAGACTTACCCATGATGGATGGATAGCAGCGAACAATAGAGAACCCAAGTGAACTTGATAAATAAAGCTATGCTCCCCGGCAACGGCGCTAGAAAATAGTCTTGATGACCCACAAGTATAGGGGGTGTATCGCAGTATTTTCGAGGGAAGTGAAACCCAATTTATTGATTCGACACAAGGAGAGCCAAAGAATATTTATCAGCCTTAACAACTGAGTTGTCAATTTAGCTGCACCTGGAAACAATCTTGCTTACAGCAGTTTATCAGTAGCAACAGTTTTGTAGTAGGAATAGTAAAGCAACAGCAGTAGCAACGCAAAAACAGTAGTAACAAAAGCAGTAAACAGTGGGATTCGAGTGCGGTAGGCATAGGGATGGATGGATGGGCATTGCATGGACAAGACAATCCACATAGCAATCAGAACATAGAGCAATTGCAGATAAATAAGATAAAGCATCCAAGTACAAGACAATCCTAGGCATGTGTTCCATATATAGTCATACATGCTCGCAATGAGAACTTGCACAACATCTTTTGTCCTGCCAGCCCGTTTGCAGTGGGGCCTCTAGGGAACTACTGGCAATTAAGGTGCTCCTTTTAATAGAGCACCGGAGCAAAGCATTAACACTCTCTGAACACATGTGATCCTCACATCAAAGCCTTTCCCTTCCGGTTATCCCGATTTCTGTCACTTCGGGGCCATAGGTTTCGGACAACAACGTGTGTATACAACTTGTAGATAAGACCAAGAACAATATTATCTGTAAGATCCCTCCTTATTAAAGGAAAGGATCCCTGTGATTGCAATGCTAGTCCCTGGATCAATCCTAGCATCCACAGTTTAAGATGAAGTACACAGATACAAAGGTCGTTTATTACATCCATTCCAGAGATAAAACATAGTCTTTTACAACTCAGGGCCAAAGGCCTAATACAAGAGTTTATGGAATAAGTAAATAAACATAAGTCTTCATCTTCATGTGCCACAGGCAAGCATGTTGAGTGTAGACTCATGACTCCTATTCATTATCGGAGTAACCTGCAACATTACAAGTTACAGCCACAGAGGGTCAATACTTTGGAATAGTATTGGCAAGTGATACCTTAGCTTATTTAAAGTGGACTATAATACTATATGCATTTGGCTAGGTGGAGCTTAGGCTTGCATTGCTCAAAATATATTTTTCCTTAACATTTGAAAACGCTAAATTTTTGCTTGACAAAATCTTTCCCAAGGCATCTACCAATCAAAGACTGAAGATCCTTTCCAAGGCATCTACCAATCAAAGACTGAAGATCCATTAACCCTTGTTCACCCACAGGATTTTAACTTAGAAATTGGGATGAGGAGATTCTTGATAGCTTCCATGTCTTGATGCTCAAATTGTCCTTTTCCAGGGACATGGCTAAGTACTTAGGTTTTACACTCTGCAGAGGTGGTGCACTTTCCCCACAGGACTTGGTTTCCCAAGATAAGATCTTTCAGAAGCCTTTCCTTAGTCAAATGGACGCGTTCCAACCTATCATTCCCTCTACCACCAACTGTCCAAGAGACTAAGTTCTAGCAACCTATATGATCATGGCAGAGCCCATATTGCCAAGTGGTTGCACTTGAAGCTTCTCAACATTTGACATCTCAAATCTCTTTGTTCCTGGGTGGCCATCCACAAGTGAGATACACAAGCCAAGTCCATGGCCTTGTGAACCACTCAACACAAACCATTCCTTCCATTCCACTCAGGTGATTCATTCACTTAGTTGTTTTATTAAACAAAACATAAGTCCACAGACTTAGAAATTTTTCCATAGCATGAATATATATTCCACCCTTGTTTTCTATTAGCTAATCTAAGCATGAAAGTAGTAGGAATCTTAACTTAGGAAATTTCTTCTAAGGCTTCATCTACTAGGTTTTCCCATAGCAAGGTCTATACTTAGCAAAATAAAATCCATGCAAGATTTACTTAGCAAAAACACTAATGCATAGTGAAAGTAATGGGACAAAAGATATGAAGCATCACTTGCCTTGGTAATGGGGAGAGTAGCACTCTTCACAGTCACAATCACTAGCAAAATCTACACACAAAATTGTAGCACACATTTACACACAATTCATATACAATCAAAAATAATGTGAATGCATGCATGCATGAATTTACTGAGTGGGCATTTTGAAAACTTTTCCAAGCAAGTGCATGAATATAGAAACTTAACAAGACACCAAAATTGCCAAAACACACTTATTTAACCCTAAAACAAATTACTAAACTAAATCCATACTCAAAATAGCCTTAAACAAGTTTCTACAAATAAAGTCATTCTAATGGTTACTATTTGTTAAACACATTGGATATTCAGAAAGGTCTTGATTCACTGAATCCAACGGTATAAAGTTTGCAAAATTCCAACATGGAAATCTAAAGTTATGGCAGTTTGAATTTGGATCAAAATCTGATTTTTAAATCTGTCTTTAGATCTAACCCTAGCCACGCGTCGTGTTGTGATTGGCACGTACCGGTTCGCACTGGATCGAGCTCTGCAGCCGCAGGATCTAAACAGATCGTATGCTCCAGTTCGCGTACCGCTTCACAATTAAATGAATCTATCCTAGCGCTCGGATCTGGATCTAACGGCTCGCGAGCAAGCGACCATGTCCTGGCGGCGCGCGGCGTCAGCGAGCGGCGGAGCGCTCGGTCTACGGCGGAGCTTGCGTTCCGGGTCGTCCGCGAGAGGGAGAAGGGTCATACCAGGCTCGCGAGAAGCTGCTGAAGCTCAAGGTAGCGTCGGTTTGCGAAGGGGCGCTCGGATGTGGCTGAGAGATCTCGTCGGAGTTGTGCACGGCGTCGGGTGGTCGTTGTCGGAGTCGTTGCCGAGGGTCTGCGTTGCCCTAACACGAGCCAGAGGGTTTAGGTGATGCGTAAGAATGTTGTGAACAAACTCGTGTGAGTCAGAAGTGAAGGGGCGCACGGGACTTACGGAATTTGGTCGCCGGAGTCGAGGTGGTCGTCGGTGCTTGCGGTGTCGAGCGGAAACGGCGACCTGGGGCAGTACAGGATGAACTAGTGGGGTCAGGAGGTGCGCAAAGACTCACTGAATCAGATAGCAAGAGTGAGAGGCAGAGGGGAACACGAGGCTCACCGGAATTGATCGCCGGAGTGGGCTCTGTCTGCGGCGGTGTGGGGTTGATTGAGGGCAGCCTGGTGGCGGAGTGAGCGAGGTGTTTGGGGGGGAAATGCTCGCGAGGCAGAGAGGATCTTATAGCCAGAGGCTCGATAGGAAACGCTCGCGGATTAATGCCCAATTACGTCGCGCCATTACCGGCCATGACTGCAGCGGCGACGTGGTCGCGAGCGCGGTTTGGGGAAGACGGGTTGACGTGGGCGGGGCCCGCTGGTCAGCGTAATAAGCAAAGGGGGTGTGGGGTAGGTCTGTCAGCGGCTGAGTGCGTGCGCTCGTGCGTGAGAGAAGAAAAGGAAAACTCCTCGGGTGGGCTTGTTGGGCTCGTTTCGTTGCTGGGCCAGATACCTGGCGCGCGTCCCTTTTCCTTTGATTAATCCTTTTCTTTTTCTAAAACCATTTCCTGAAATGATTTTGATATGAATTCAAATCCTTTTGAATTCAAAAAAAATTGGAGATTTTTGTAGGGTACTGAGGTTTCAAAATCAGTCATTTAACCATGTGGTTACCTTGCAAGGGCTTGATCAAGCTTGGGCTTAATACAAACAGAGACTTTGCCTCTGGTTTGCAAATGTTTTGAAAAGGGTTTTGAAATTATTTCTAAGTTGAAAACTTTGGTTAAATTGCTACACCTAAACTTTCCAACAATGGAGGCAAGCAACCAAGTTCCTAAACAATCAAGTCTCAAAGGGTGATGGCTATTTGAATTAAATCTGCTCACATGAAATCATAGCACCAAGCTTCTGTTTCTGAAATGATTTTGAGAAAAACCCTAAATGATGAAGGATGCAATGATGATATGAATGATCTTTGAAATATGAATTTAGGGATGTTACAAATCTAACCCCCTTAAGATGAATCTCGCCCTCGAGATTCGGATTGGCTAGAAAATAGGTGAGGGTGGTCTTTCCGAAGATCATCTTCTCTTTCCCATGTTGCTTCCTCTTCGGAATGATGATTCCATTGTACCTTGCAAAACTTGATAGTTTTTGTCCTTGTGACTCTTTCTGCGGTCTCAAGAATCTTGACAGGCTTTTATTCATAGGTGAGATCACTTTCTAGTTGAACTTCTTCCAAGGATATGGTATCCTTCAAAGAAGATTCTTCCATTTCTGGGTGACATTTCTTGAGCTGACTCACATGAAAAACATTATGGACTGCTGATAAAGATGCTGGCAGTTCGATTTCATATGCAGCTTCTCCCTTGCGACTTAGAATGTTGAATGGTCCAACATATCTTGGTGCCAACTTTCCTTTGACTCCAAATCTTTTCACTCCACGAAGGGGTGATACTCTAAGATAAGCTCTATCCCCAACTTCGTAGGTGACTTCTCTACGCTTAGAATCTGCGTAGCTTTTCTGTCGAGACTGTGCTATCTTCAACCTGTCCTTAACCAATTTGACCTTTTCTTCGGCGTCTTTGATAAGATCTGGTCCGAACAAACTTCTTTCTCCCACACCATTCCATAGTAACGGGGTGGTACACTTCCTTCCGTAGAGAAACTCAAATGGTGCCATCCCAATGCGAGATTGGTAACTGTTATTGTAAGAGAACTCTGCGTAAGGCAGACTTTCATCCCAACTTGCTCCATAGTCTAGGGCACATGCCCTCAACATGTCTTCAAGAATTTGATTAGTCCTTTCTGTTTGTCCATCAGTTTGAGGATGAAAAGCAGTGCTGAATTCCAACCTCGTTCCTAAAGATTCATGAAGCTGTCTCCAAAAGTGAGAAGTGAACTGAGTTCCTCTATCAGACACAATACTCTTAGGCACACCAGGAAGGCATACAATTCTACTCATGTAGATTTTGGCTAACTTGTCACTTGTATAAGTTGTCTTTACGGGTATAAAATGAGCCACTTTAGTTAGGCGATCCACTACTACCCATATGGAATCATACCCTGACCTGGTCCTTGGTAATCCGGTAATGAAATCCATACCAATATTTTCCCACTTCCATTCAGGAATAGGCATTGGTTGAAGCAAACCTGCTGGTTTCTGATGCTCTACTTTCACTCTACTACACACATCACACAAAGCAATGTGTTCGGCGATGTCCCTTTTGAGGTTGTTCCACCAAAATCTTTCTTTTATATCCATGTACATTTTGGTGTTTCCCGGGTGAATAGAATACGGAGAGTTATGGGCTTCTTGTAGAATCAGTTTCCGCAATTCCGGATCTTGTGGAACACAAATACGTTTCTCGTGCCATAAAGTACCTTGTTCGTCTATATGGAAACTTTTAGCTTTCCCTTGGCTAATCCTTTCCTTAATCTCTTCGATTTCTTTATCCGTCTTTTGGGCTTCTTTAATTTTATCCAACAGAGTGGGTTGAACATCCAAAGACATGAGATGTCCTTCTGGCACAACCTCCAACCTGAGTTCCTTGAATTGCTTACACAAGTCATCTGGCAATTCACCTTTGGTAAGGCCATTTACAAACGCCTTACGACTTAGAGCATCTGCTACTACATTTGCTTTACCAGGATGGTATTGCAAACTCAAGTCGTAATCCTTGATAAGTTCTAGCCATCTCCTTTGTCTCATATTGACTTCCTTCTGGGTGAAGATATACTTCAAACTCTTATGATCGGTGAATACTTCACAACGTTTTCCCAAAAGGTAATGTCTCCATGTTTTGAGTGCATGGACAACAGCAGCTAACTCTAAATCATGAGTAGGATAGTTTACTTCATGAGTTTTGAGTTGTCTCGAGGCATAAGCCACAACTTTTCCGCCTTGCATAAGTACGGCACCTAATCCTTGATGCGAAGCATCACAATACACTTGGAAATCCTTTTCCAAGTCTGGTAGGCACAGAACTGGTGCTGACACAAGCCTCTTCTTTAATTCTTGAAAGCTGAGTTCACAACCTTCAGACCAAGCAAATTTCTTATCTTTCTTTAACAATTCTGTCATTGGTTTAGCAACCTTTGAAAAAATTTCAATGAATCTTCTGTAGTATCCTGCTAAACCAAGGAAACTACGAACCTCTTTTACGTTCTTAGGAGATTCCTATTCTGTCACAGCTGAAACTTTAGCAGGGTCAACTGCTACACCATCCTTTGTCATAACGTGACCAAGACATCCAACTTCCTCTAACCAAAACTCACACTTGCTGAATTTGGCATAAAGCTTATGTTCCCTTAGTTTCTCAAGTATCAGGCGTAGATGTCTTTCATGCTCTTCCTTGCTCTTGGAGTAGACTAAGATGTCATCAATGAAAACGACAACAAACTTGTCGAGAAATTCCATGAACACTTTGTTCATCATATTCATGAAGTATGCTGGAGCGTTGGTTAAACCAAATGGCATCACCGTGTACTCATACAATCCATACCTTGTGGTGAATGTTTTTTTAGGTATGTCTTGCTCTCTTATCTTGAGTTGAAAATAGCCTGACCGAAGATCAATCTTCGAGAACACACAAGCTCCTTCTAGCTGATCAAACAAGTCATTTATTCTTGGCAAAGGATATTTGTTCTTGATGGTTACCTCGTTGAGAGAACGGTAATCTATGCATAATCTTTGAGTTCTGTCTCTTTTTTCTACGAACAAAACTGGAGCTCCCCAAGATGAAGAACTTGGCTGGATGAATCCTTTCTGCAATTGTTCTCCAAGCTGTTTCTTGAGTTCCTTAAGTTCGTCAACTGACATTTTATAAGGCCTCTTTGCTCTTGGTCCAGAAACTGGTACCAAATCTATTATAAACTCTACATCTCTATCTGGGGGCATTCCCGGTAACTCTTCTGGAAACACATCCGGATACTCACACACAATTGGCACGCTGTCCATGCTAACCCCTTAAGAGAATTCAGCTTACTTCCTTTAGATTTAAAATTGGACTTGAATTTTATCCTCTTACCTTCAGGGGTTGTGAGTGCAACTGTACGATTGGCACAATCTAGTACTCCCTCATACTTAGCCATCCAATCCATTCCCAAAATTACATCCAATCCTTGGGAATTTAGGATTATTAGGTTCACTAGAAACTTATGTTTTCCGATCTCTACGACTAAGTCATGACATCCTGAGTTTACTATCATTTCTCCACCAGGAGAACTTACTCTTATAGGACACCCAATGGTTTCTACCGGTAGTTCATTTCTTTCGACAAATACTTTTGATATGAATGAATGAGATGCACCAGTGTCAAAGAGTACAAATGCTGAGATGGAATTGAGTCTGAACTTACCAGCAATAGCATCAGGCTCTTCATAGACCTCCTCCACATTGATGTGGTTAACCTGTCCTTTCTGAAAAGGATTGGGCTTGTTAGGTCCTTCAACTTTCTTTTCAGGGCACTCATTAGCATAATGCCCCAGCTTCTTGCATTTGTAGCATTCGACCTAACTGATGTCCGTTTTAGGCTGGTTTCTACTTCCACTTCCACTTCCACTTCCACTATGGTGGCTCTTATGTCCACTCTTGTGATTCTTGTACTTATCATTGTCATGACTGCGATGATGCTTGTTATCATGATGGTTGTGGTTGTGGTGCTTGTTAAATTTCCCATGCTTGTGGAATCCTGAGCTGACACTATCATCATAGTGAGATCGTTTATGGGACGATCCCGAGTTGTGCTTGTCGGAGTGTTTCCTCTTCCTACTCTCGACTTGCTTCATTTTATTCTCCACAATAACAGCCTTGTCACACAGTGACTGATAAGTTGGAACATATGCCACAGACAGCTGCAGATTCAGCTCATCATTCAAGCCTTCCAGAAACTTTTCCTTCCTTTTGGCATCTGTGTCAACCTCATCCGGTGCATAGCGCGCCAGATTGTTGAACTCTTCAATATATTCAGCCACGCTGTGGTGGCGCTACTTCAGGTTGTGAAACTCCTTCTTTTTTACGCTCATCATTCCTGGTGAGATATGAGTAGTGCGAAAACCATCTTCAAAGATAGCCCAAGTCACCTCATCGATAGGAGTGGTGATCTGGAAGTTGTCCCACCATGCGGCGGCTGGTCCTTCCAACAGGTGTGCCGCGAACCTGACTTTTTCAGCATCCGTGCATCCCACGGTCACTAAGTCTTTGTTCACAGAACGTAGCCAATCATTGGCCACCATGGGATCAGTCGTTCCTGAAAACTTAGCTGGCCTCAGATGCAGAAATCTGGTGAGCATATCAAAACCCGGAGGGTGGTTGTTGTTGTTGTTGTTGTTATTGTTATTGGGGTTGTTGTTGTTCTGGTTTTGGATGAATGTCGTCATCATTTGCATAAGCTGTGTCTCCGCATTCATCATTTGTTGCATTTCCGGGGTAATGTTGTTGGGGTTGGGTTGGGGTTTGCGCGACGGGGAGGCATCTGTGGTTTATTCATATAGAGATAAGAATGAGATACCCTTACATGATTCATGCACAATACATCACACAAGCAAACACATAGCATGAAACACAAGGATAAAATCTCAACAACAAGATAACAAAAGTCTCAAAGTAAAAACACACAAGTGGCAAGCCATCCACATGTCGGATGGTCCAATAATAAGTTCACAAATAACAAGTACGGTAAATAAAGATAACTGAGTAGTCAAGTCTACTCGTCAGCATCAATCTCCTCCTCGACAAAGGTAAGACCTGCGTTCTCCATCGCGGTCTTGTTCTCCTTGATGGTAGTGGTCAAGGAGTCGATCTTGGCCTTGAGAGCCCTCTTCTATGAACGAAGTCTCTCAATCACTGTCTGCTGCTGCTCTAACTCGAAGTCCATGGACTGCAGTTCCTCGGTCATATCCCGAATCCTCTTGTTTCTATCCTGGACACGTTTCTCTTGACTCTTGAACTTACGGTCTTGGGTCTCGAACTTCGCCTCCATCTCCTTGACTACCTCGTCCTGCTGCGCGAAGAGCTTGTCCTTCTCGCGAAGCTGCACCTGGAGCTCGTCATTGCTAAGCATGACGTTGGTCCTGTTAGTATCCACGTGCCTAATAAGAGTCTCTAAGTCCTGGAGGTACAGGCGTATCGACTCTGTTGTGGCCCTCGAGTCGTCCTCAAAGTCGATGGACTCTCCGTCATCATCACGCCTTCCGAAGGCGTGGAAGTGAGTGCCTCTAACCTGTCGGGAGTGACGGCCTAACAGTCGTCTTATCAGGTCCTGCATGACAACCTCCATGCCTCTCTCCATGTCATCGTGCATAAGCTTGAAGATGATGGCCTCCGTAGTAGGCTCTGTCTGGCGTCCTGGCTGGTTTACCTTGAAACCCTAGAGGTCCTTCCTCTCAAACTTGGTGAGTGGGTGCACCGTAATGGTGGGAAGAGGGAGATCGAGCAAGGTAGTAAGCTCTACGATACGAGGACCAAAACGGGTAACCTGGAACTCCTCAACAGTGCTGATGGTAATAGGCATCTATTTATAAGATTGAAAAAGTTAGAACAACACAATTTAAAATAAACAAGACCACATTCATACATATCCATGGAACACAAAAATCACACAAGCCATGCATACATGTATCCATTACATCAACCAAGGTTCAAACTTATTTAAGGTATCATTTGGAAAATAAGGTGATAGGTGGTGGTCCAACTAACGAAGTGCGCTTACAAACCTATCTCACTGGATCTGGTGGCTAACACAATGTTCCTAGAGGCAATCAGCCTATCTTGTTCACATGCTTCTATCACTAAGCCTATAATATCTCCCCTTAAGGTTTGGTTGGTGACTTCCAACTCTTGGGTATGTTCCTTCTCTTTCTCTAAGTCTTTTTGGAGGTTGAGCATCTTGCACTTGACTCTAGCACTGAGTTCTTTGATAGTCTTCCAAGCTGCTTCTCTTGCTGACTCAAAGAATGTGGTGTGCATAAAAGTGTTGGTATACATGCAGAAGCCTCTTTCCTTGTGGTTGTCTTCCTTGTTTTTGTACAAGTGAAGTTGCACCCACCAATACTCCACTCCTTCCTCCATCACTGGAAAGCCCTTGTACACAGCTGCACCATGTGCTTCCATTGCCTCCATGAGGTCCTTGAGAATCTTGGGAAACTCAGTTTCACACTCCAAGGTCATGGTCATGAGTGGTCCTTTCTTCACGGCTTCGTTGATGGAGTTCATCTACAAATAGAGATGAGAATGAGAAGATTAGAAAAGTTTACGAGAAGAATAGACAAGTGTAGAAGTAGTTAAAATTTTTCCTTAGTGGTTTCCAATCCTAGGGTCATAATCCTACAGGCAACACAGTGCTCTGATACCATCTGTAAGATCCCTCCTTATTAAAGGAAAGGATCCCTGTGATTGCAATGCTAGTCCCTGGATCAATGCTAGCATCCACATTTTAAGATGAAGTACACAGATACAAAGGTCGTTTATTACATCCATTCCAGAGATAAAACATAGTCTTTTACAACTCAGGGCCAAAGGCCTAATACAAGAGTTTATGGAATAAGTAAATAAACATAAGTCTTCATCTTCATGTGCCACAGGCAAGCATGTTGAGTGTAGACTCATGACTCCTATTCATTATCGGAGTAACCTGCAACATTACAAGTTACAGCCACAGAGGGTCAATACTTTGGAATAGTATTGGCAAGTGATACCTTAGCTTATTTAAAGTGGACTATAATACTATATGCATTTGGCTAGGTGGAGCTTAGGCTTGCATTGCTCAAAATATATTTTTCCTTAACATTTGAAAACGCTAAATTTTTGCTTGACAAAATCTTTCCCAAGGCATCTACCAATCAAAGACTGAAGATCCTTTCCAAGGCATCTACCAATCAAAGACTGAAGATCCTTTAACCCTTGTTCACCCACAGGATTTTAACTTAGAAATTGGGATGAGGAGATTCTTGATAGCTTCCATGTCTTGATGCTCAAATTGTCCTTTTCCAGGGACATGGCTAAGTACTTAGGTTTTACACTCTGCAGAGGTGGTGCACTTTCCCCACAGGACTTGGTTTCCCAAGACAAGATCTTTCAGAAGCCTTTCCTTAGTCAAATGGACGCGTTCCAACCTATCATTCCCTCTACCACCAACTGTCCAAGAGACTAAGTTCTAGCAACCTATATGATCATGGCAGAGCCCATATTGCCAAGTGGTTGCACTTGAAGCTTCTCAACATTTGACATCTCAAATCTCTTTGTTCCTGGGTGGCCATCCACAAGTGAGATACACAAGCCAAGTCCATGGCCTTGTGAACCACTCAACACAAACCATTCCACCCAGGTGATTCATTCACTTAGTTGTTTTATTAAACAAAACATAAGTCCACAGACTTAGAAATTTTTCCATAGCATGAATATATATTCCACCCTTGTTTTCTATTAGCTAATCTAAGCATGAAAGTAGTAGGAATCTTAACTTAGGAAATTTCTTCTAAGGCTTCATCTACTAGGTTTTCCCATAGCAAGGTCTATACTTAGCAAAATAAAATCCATGCAAGATTTACTTAGCAAAAACACTAATGCATAGTGAAAGTAATGGGACAAAAGATATGAAGCATCACTTGCCTTGGTAATGGGGAGAGTAGCACTCTTCACAGTCACAATCACTAGCAAAATCTACACACAAAATTGTAGCACACATTTACACACAATTCATATACAATCAAAAATAATGTGAATGCATGCATGCATGAATTTACTGAGTGGGCATTTTGAGAACTTTGCCAAGCAAGTGCATCAATACAGAAACTTAACAAGACACCAAAATTGCCAAAACACACTTATTTAACCCTAAAACAAATTACTAAACTAAATCCATACTCAAAATAGCCTTAAACAAGTTTCTACAAATAAAGTCATTCTAATGGTTACTATTTGTTAAACACATTGGATATTCAGAAAGGTCTTGATTCACTGAATCCAACGGTATAAAGTTTGCAAAATTCCAACGTGGAAATCTAAAGTTATGGCAGTTTGAATTTGGATCAAAATCTGATTTTTAAATCTGTCTTTAGATCTAACCCTAGCCACGCGTCGCGTTGTGATTGGCGCGTACCGGTTCGCACTGGATCGAGCTCTGCAGCCGCAGGATCTAAACAGATCGTACGCTCCAGATCGCATACCGCTTCGCAGTTAAATGAATCTATCCTAGCGCTCGGATCTGGATCTAACGGCTCGCGAGCAAGCGACCATGTCCTGGCGGCGCGCGGCGTCAGCGAGCGGCGGAGCGCTCGGTCTACGGCGGAGCTTGCGTTCCGGGTCGTCCGCGAGAGGGAGAAGGGTCATACCAGGCTCGCGAGAAGCTGCTGAAGCTCAAGGTAGCGTCGGTTTGCGAAGGGGCGCTCGGATGTGGCTGAGAGATCTCGTCGGAGTTGTGCATGGCGTCGGGTGGTCATTGTCGGAGTCGTTGCCGAGGGTCCGCGTTGCCCTAACACGAGCCAGAGGGTTTAGGTGATGCGTAAGAATGTTGCGAACAAACTCGTGTGAGCCAGAAGTGAAGGGGCGCACGGGACTTACGGAATTTGGTCGCCGGAGTCGAGGTGGTCGTCGGTGCTTGCGGTGTCGAGCGGAAACGGCGACCTGGGGCAGTACAGGATGAACTAGTGGGGTCAGGAGGTGCGCAAAGACTCACTGAATCAGATAGCAAGAGTGAGAGGCAGAGGGGAACACGAGGCTCACCGGAATTGATCGCCGGAGTGGGCTCTGTCTGCGGCGGTGTGGGGTTGATTGAGGGCAGCCTGGTGGCGGAGTGAGCGAGGTGTTTGGGGGGAAATGCTCGCGAGGCAGAGAGGATCTTATAGCCAGAGGCTCGACAGGAAACGCTCGCGGATTAATGCCCAATTACGTCGCGCCATTACCGGCCATGACTGCAGCGGCGACGTGGTCGCGAGCGCGGTTTGGGGAAGACGGGTTGACGTGGGCGGGGCCCGCTGGTCAGCGTAATAAGCAAAGGGGGTGTGGGGTAGGTCTGTCAGCGGCTGAGTGCGTGCGCTCGTGCGTGAGAGAAGAAAAGGAAAACTCCCCGGGTGGGCTTGTTGGGCTCGTTTCGTTGCTGGGCCAGATACCTGGCGCGCGTCCCTTTTCCTTTGATTAATCCTTTTCTTTTTCTAAAACCATTTCCTGAAATGATTTTGATATGAATTCAAATCCTTTTGAATTCAAAAAATTCTGGAGATTTTTGTAGGGTACTGAGGTTTCAAAATCAGTCATTTAACCATGTGGTTACCTTGCAAGGGCTTGATCAAGCTTGGGCTTAATACAAATAGAGACTTTGCCTCTGGTTTGCAAATGTTTTGAAAAGGGTTTTGAAATTATTTCTAAGTTGAAAACTTTGGTTAAATTGCTACACCTAAACTTTCCAACAATGGAGGCAAGCAACCAAGTTCCTAAACAATCAAGTCTCAAAGGGTGATGGCTATTTGAATTAAATCTGCTCACATGAAATCATAGCACCAAGCTTCTGTTTCTAAAATGATTTTGAGAAAAACCCTAAATGATGAAGGATGCAATGATGATATGAATGAGCTTTGAAATATGAATTTAGGGATGTTACAAATCTAACCCCCTTAAGATGAATCTCGCCCTCGAGATTCGGATTGGCTAGAAAATAGGAGAGGGTGGTCTTTCCGAAGATCATCTTCTCTTTCCCATGTTGCTTCCTCTTCGGAATGATGATTCCATTGTACCTTGCAAAACTTGATAGTTTTTGTCCTTGTGACTCTTTCTGCGGTCTCAAGAATCTTGACAGGCTTTTATTCATAGGTGAGATCACTTTCTAGTTGAACTTCTTCCAAGGATATGGTATCCTTCAAAGAAGATTCTTCCATTTCTGGGTGACATTTCTTGAGCTGACTCACATGAAAAACATTATGGACTGCTGATAAAGATGCTGGCAGTTCGATTTCATATGCAGCTTCTCCCTTGCGACTTAGAATGTTGAATGGTCCAACATATCTTGGTCCCAACTTTCCTTTGACTCCAAATCTTTTCACTCCACGAAGTGGTGATACTCTAAGATAAGCTCTATCCCCAACTTCGTAGGTGACTTCTCTACGCTTAGAATCTGCGTAGCTTTTCTGTCGAGACTATGCTATCTTCAACCTGTCCTTAACCAATTTGACCTTTTCTTCGGCGTCTTTGATAAGATCTGGTCCGAACAAACTTCTTTCTCCCACACCATTCCATAGTAACGGGGTGGTACACTTCCTTCCGTAGAGAAACTCAAATGGTGCCATCCCAATGCGAGATTGGTAACTGTTATTGTAAGAGAACTCTGCGTAAGGCAGACTTTCATCCCAACTTGCTCCATAGTCTAGGGCACATGCCCTCAACATGTCTTCAAGAATTTGATTAGTCCTTTCTGTTTGTCCATCAGTTTGAGGATGAAAAGCAGTGCTGAATTCCAACCTCGTTCCTAAAGATTCATGAAGCTGTCTCCAAAAGTGAGAAGTGAACTGAGTTCCTCTATCAGACACAATACTCTTAGGCACACCAGGAAGGCATACAATTCTACTCATGTAGATTTTGGCTAACTTGGCACTTGTATAAGTTGTCTTTACGGGTATAAAATGAGCCACTTTAGTTAGGCGATCCACTACTACCCATATGGAATCATACCCTGACCTGGTCCTTGGTAATCCGGTAATGAAATCCATACCAATATTTTCCCACTTCCATTCAGGAATAGGCATTGGTTGAAGCAAACCTGCTGGTTTCTGATGCTCTACTTTCACTCTACTACACACATCACACAAAGCAATGTGTTCGGCGATGTCCCTTTTGAGGTTGTTCCACCAAAATCTTTCTTTTATATCCATGTACATTTTGGTGTTTCCCGGGTGAATAGAATACGGAGAGTTATGGGCTTCTTGTAGAATCAGTTTCCGCAATTCCGGATCTTGTGGAACACAAATACGTTTCTCGTGCCATAAAGTACCTTGTTCGTCTATATGGAAACTTTTAGCTTTCCCTTGGCTAATCCTTTCCTTAATCTCTTCGATTTCTTTATCCGTCTTTTGGGCTTCTTTAATTTTATCCAACAGAGTGGGTTGAACATCCAAAGACATGAGATGTCCTTCTGGCACAACCTCCAACCTGAGTTCCTTGAATTGCTTACACAAGTCATCTGGCAATTCACCTTTGGTAAGGCCATTTACAAACGCCTTACGACTTAGAGCATCTGCTACTACATTTGCTTTACCAGGATGGTATTGCAAACTCAAGTCGTAATCCTTGATAAGTTCTAGCCATCTCCTTTGTCTCATATTGATTTCCTTCTGGGTGAAGATATACTTCAAACTCTTATGATCGGTGAATACTTCACAACGTTTTCCCAAAAGGTAATGTCTCCATGTTTTGAGTGCATGGACAACAGCATCTAACTCTAAATCATGAGTAGGATAGTTTACTTCATGAGTTTGAGTTGTCTCGAGGCATAAGCCACAACTTTTCCGCCTTGCATAAGTACGGCACCTAATCCTTGATGCGAAGCATCACAATACACTTGGAAATCCTTTTCCAAGTCTGGTAGGCACAGAACCGGTGCTGACACAAGCCTCTTCTTTAATTCTTGAAAGCTGAGTTCACAACCTTCAGACCAAGCAAATTTCTTATCTTTCTTTAACAATTCTTTCATTGGTTTAGCAACCTTTGAAAAAATTTCAATGAATCTTCTGTAGTATCCTGCTAAACCAAGGAAACTACGAACCTCTTTTACGTTCTTAGGAGATTCCCATTCTGTCATAGCTGAAACTTTAGCAGGGTCAACTGCTACACCATCCTTTGTCATAACGTGACCAAGACATCCAACTTCCTCTAACCAAAACTCACACTTGCTGAATTTGGCATAAAGCTTATGTTCCCTTAGTTTCTCAAGTATCAGGCGTAGATGTCTTTCATGCTCTTCCTTGCTCTTGGAGTAGACTAAGATGTCATCAATGAAAACGACAACAAACTTGTCGATAAATTCCATGAACACTTTGTTCATCATATTCATGAAGTATGCTGGAGCGTTGGTTAAACCAAATGGCATCACCGTGTACTCATACAATCCATACCTTGTGGTGAATGTTGTTTTAGGTATGTCTTGCTCTCTTATCTTGAGTTGAAAATAGCCTGACCGAAGATCAATCTTCGAGAACACACAAGCTCCTTCTAGCTGATCAAACAAGTCATTTGTTCTTGGCAAAGGATATTTGTTCTTGATGGTTACCTCGTTGAGAGAACGGTAATCTATGCATAATCTTTGAGTTCTGTCTCTTTTTTCTACGAACAAAACTGGAGCTCCCCAAGATGAAGAACTTGGCTGGATGAATCCTTTCTGCAATTGTTCTCCAAGCTGTTTCTTGAGTTCCTTAAGTTCGTCAACTGACATTTTATAAGGCCTCTTTGCTCTTGGTCCAGAACCTGGTACCAAATCTATTATAAACTCTACATCTCTATCTGGGGGAATTCCCGGTAACTCTTCCGGAAACACATCCGGATACTCACACACAATTGGCACGCTGTCCATGCTAACCCCCTTAAGAGAATTCAGCTTACTTCCTTTAGATTTAAAATTGGACTTGAATTTTATCCTCTTACCTTCAGGGGTTGTGAGTGCAACTGTACGATTGGCACAATCTAGTACTCCCTCATACTTAGCCATCCAATCCATTCCCAAAATTACATCCAATCCTTGGGAATTTAGGATTATTAGGTTCACTAGAAACTTATGTTTTCCGATCTCTACGACTAAGTCATGACATCCTGAGTTTACTATCATTTCTCCACCAGGAGAACTTACTCTTATAGGACACCCAATGGTTTCTACCGGTAGTTCATTTCTTTCGACAAATGCTTTTGATATGAATGAATGAGATGCACCAGTGTCAAAGAGTACAAATGCTGAGATGGAATTGAGTCTGAACTTACCAGCAATAGCATCAGGCTCTTCATAGACCTCCTCCACATTGATGTGGTTAACCTGTCCTTTCTGAAAAGGATTGGGCTTGTTAGGTCCTTCAACTTTCTTTTCAGGGCACTCATTAGCATAATGCCCCAGCTTCTTGCATTTGTAGCATTCGACCTAACTGATGTCCGTTTTAGGCTGGTTTCTACTTCCACTTCCACTTCCACTTCCACTATGGTGGCTCTTATGTCCACTCTTGTGATTCTTGTACTTATCATTGTCATGACTGCGATGATGCTTGTTGTCATGATGGTTGTGGTTGTGGTGCTTGTTAAATTTCCCATGCTTGTGGAATCCTGAGCTGACACTATCATCATAGTGAGATCGTTTATGGGACGATCCCGAGTTGTGCTTGTCGGAGTGTTTCCTCTTCCTACTCTCGACTTGCTTCATTTTATTCTCCACAATAACAGCCTTGTCACACAGTGACTGATAAGTTGGAACATATGCCACAGACAGCTGCAGATTCAGCTCATCATTCAAGCCTTCCAGAAACTTTTCCTTCCTTTTGGCATCTGTGTCAACCTCATCCGGTGCATAGCGCGCCAGATTGTTGAACTCTTCAATATATTCAGCCACGCTGTGGTGGCGCTACTTCAGGTTGTGAAACTCCTTCTTTTTTAGGCTCATCATTCCTGGTGAGATATGAGTAGTGCGAAAACCATCTTCAAAGATAGCCCAAGTCACCTCATCGATAGGAGTGGTGATCTAGAAGTTGTCCCACCATGCGGCGGCTGGTCCTTCCAACAGGTGTGCCGCGAACCTGACTTTTTCAGCATCCGTGCAGCCCACGGTCACTAAGTCTTTGTTCACAGAACGTAGCCAATCATTGGCCACCATGGGATCAGTCGTTCCTGAAAACTTAGCTGGCCTCAGATGCAGAAATCTGGTGAGCATATCAAAACCCGGAGGGTGGTTGTTGTTGTTGTTATTGTTATTGGGGTTGTTGTTGTTCTGGTTTTGGATGAATGTCGTCATCATTTGCATAAGCTGTGTCTCCGCATTCATCATTTGTTGCATTTCCGGGGTAATGTTGTTGGGGTTGGGTTGGGGTTTGCGCGACGGGGAGGCATCTGTGGTTTATTCATATAGAGATAAGAATGAGATACCCTTACATGATTCATGCACAATACATCACACAAGCAAACACATAGCATGAAACACAAGGATAAAATCTCAACAACAAGATAACAAAAGTCTCAAAGTAAAAACACACAAGTGGCAAGCCATCCACATGTCGGATGGTCCAATAATAAGTTCACAAATAACAAGTACGGTAAATAAAGATAACTGAGTAGTCAAGTCTACTCGTCAGCATCAATCTCCTCCTCGACAAAGGTAAGACCTGCGTTCTCCATCGCGGTCTTGTTCTCCTTGATGGTAGTGGTCAAGGAGTCGATCTTGGCCTTGAGAGCCCTCTTCTATGAACGAAGTCTCTCAATCACTGTCTGCTGCTGCTCTAACTCGAAGTCCATGGACTGCAGTTCCTCGGTCATATCCCGAATCCTCTTGTTTCTATTCTGGACACGTTTCTCTTGACTCTTGAACTTACGGTCTTGGGTCTCGAACTTCGCCTCCATCTCCTTGACTACCTCGTCCTGCTGCGCGAAGAGCTTGTCCTTCTCGCGAAGCTGCACCTGGAGCTCGTCATTGCTAAGCATGACGTTGGTCCTGTTAGTATCCACGTGCCTAATAAGAGTCTCTAAGTCCTGGAGGTACAGGCGTATCGACTCTGTTGTGGCCCTCGAGTCGTCCTCAAAGTCGATGGACTCTCCGTCATCATCACGCCTTCCGAAGGCGTGGAAGTGAGTGCCTCTAACCTGTCGGGAGTGACGGCCTAACAGTCGTCTTATCAGGTCCTGCATGACAACCTCCATGCCTCTCTCCATGTCATCGTGCATAAGCTTGAAGATGATGGCCTCTGTAGTAGGCTCTGTCTGGCGTCCTGGCTGGTTTACCTTGAAACCCTAGAGGTCCTTCCTCTCAAACTTGGTGAGTGGGTGCACCGTAATGGTGGGAAGAGGGAGATCGAGCAAGGTAGTAAGCTCTACGATACGAGGACCAAAACGGGTAACCTGGAACTCCTCAACAGTGCTGATGGTAATAGGCATCTATTTATAAGATTGAAAAAGTTAGAACAACACAATTTAAAATAAACAAGACCACATTCATACATATCCATGGAACACAAAAATCACACAAGCCATGCATACATGTATCCATTACATCAACCAAGGTTCAAACTTATTTAAGGTATCATTTGGAAAATAAGGTGATAGGTGGTGGTCCAACTAACGAAGTGCGCTTACAAACCTATCTCACTGGATCTGGTGGCTAACACAATGTTCCTAGAGGCAATCAGCCTATCTTGTTCACATGCTTCTATCACTAAGCCTATAATATCTCCCCTTAAGGTTTGGTTGGTGACTTCCAACTCTTGGGTATGTTCCTTCTCTTTCTCTAAGTCTTTTTGGAGGTTGAGCATCTTGCACTTGACTCTAGCACTGAGTTCTTTGATAGTCTTCCAAGCTGCTTCTCTTGCTGACTCAAAG
Source organism: Avena sativa (assembly GCA_916181665.1). NCBI lineage: Eukaryota > Viridiplantae > Streptophyta > Magnoliopsida > Poales > Poaceae > Avena > Avena sativa. The sequence continues at coordinate 430,323,758 of OV702290.1, forward strand.
AATGTGGTGTGCATAAAAGTGTTGGTGTACATGCAGAAGCCTCTTTCCTTGTGGTTGTCTTCCTTGTTTTTGTACAAGTGAAGTTGCACCCACCAATACTCCACTCCTTCCTCCATCACTGGAAAGCCCTTGTACACAGCTGCACCATGTGCTTCCATTGCCTCCATGAGGTCCTTGAGAATCTTGGGAAACTCAGTTTCACACTCCAAGGTCATGGTCATGAGTGGTCCTTTCTTCACGGCTTCGTTGATGGAGTTCATCTACAAATAGAGATGAGAATGAGAAGATTAGAAAAGTTTACGAGAAGAATAGACAAGTGTAGAAGTAGTTAAAAATTTTCCTTAGTGGTTTCCAATCCTAGGGTCATAATCCTACAGGCAACACAGTGCTCTGATACCATCTGTAAGATCCCTCCTTATTAAAGGAAAGGATCCCTGTGATTGCAATGCTAGTCCCTGGATCAATGCTAGCATCCACATTTTAAGATGAAGTACACAGATACAAAGGTCGTTTATTACATCCATTCCAGAGATAAAACATAGTCTTTTACAACTCAGGGCCAAAGGCCTAATACAAGAGTTTATGGAATAAGTAAATAAACATAAGTCTTCATCTTCATGTGCCACAGGCAAGCATGTTGAGTGTAGACTCATGACTCCTATTCATTATCGGAGTAACCTGCAACATTACAAGTTACAGCCACAGAGGGTCAATACTTTGGAATAGTATTGGCAAGTGATACCTTAGCTTATTTAAAGTGGACTATAATACTATATGCATTTGGCTAGGTGGAGCTTAGGCTTGCATTGCTCAAAATATATTTTTCCTTAACATTTGAAAACGCTAAATTTTTGCTTGACAAAATCTTTCCCAAGGCATCTACCAATCAAAGACTGAAGATCCTTTCCAAGGCATCTACCAATCAAAGACTGAAGATCCTTTAACCCTTGTTCACCCACAGGATTTTAACTTAGAAATTGGGATGAGGAGATTCTTGATAGCTTCCATGTCTTGATGCTCAAATTGTCCTTTTCCAGGGACATGGCTAAGTACTTAGGTTTTACACTCTGCAGAGGTGGTGCACTTTCCCCACAGGACTTGGTTTCCCAAGACAAGATCTTTCAGAAGCCTTTCCTTAGTCAAATGGACGCGTTCCAACCTATCATTCCCTCTACCACCAACTGTCCAAGAGACTAAGTTCTAGCAACCTATATGATCATGGCAGAGCCCATATTGCCAAGTGGTTGCACTTGAAGCTTCTCAACATTTGACATCTCAAATCTCTTTGTTCCTGGGTGGCCATCCACAAGTGAGATACACAAGCCAAGTCCATGGCCTTGTGAACCACTCAACACAAACCATTCCTTCCATTCCACCCAGGTGATTCATTCACTTAGTTGTTTTATTAAACAAAACATAAGTCCACAGACTTAGAAATTTTTCCATAGCATGAATATATATTCCACCCTTGTTTTCTATTAGCTAATCTAAGCATGAAAGTAGTAGGAATCTTAACTTAGGAAATTTCTTCTAAGGCTTCATCTACTAGGTTTTCCCATAGCAAGGTCTATACTTAGCAAAATAAAATCCATGCAAGATTTACTTAGCAAAAACACTAATGCATAGTGAAAGTAATGGGACAAAAGATATGAAGCATCACTTGCCTTGGTAATGGGGAGAGTAGCACTCTTCACAGTCACAATCACTAGCAAAATCTACACACAAAATTGTAGCACACATTTACACACAATTCATATACAATCAAAAATAATGTGAATGCATGCATGCATGAATTTACTGAGTGGGCATTTTGAGAACTTTGCCAAGCAAGTGCATGAATACAGAAACTTAACAAGACACCAAAATTGCCAAAACACACTTATTTAACCCTAAAACAAATTACTAAACTAAATCCATACTCAAAATAGCCTTAAACAAGTTTCTACAAATAAAGTCATTCTAATGGTTACTATTTGTTAAACACATTGGATATTCAGAAAGGTCTTGATTCACTGAATCCAACGGTATAAAGTTTGCAAAATTCCAACATGGAAATCTAAAGTTATGGCAGTTTGAATTTGGATCAAAATCTGATTTTTAAATCTGTCTTTAGATCTAACCCTAGCCACGCGTCGCGTTGTGATTGGCGCGTACCGGTTCGCACTGGATCGAGCTCTGCAGCCGCAGGATCTAAACAGATCGTACGCTCCAGATCGCATACCGCTTCGCAGTTAAATGAATCTATCCTAGCGCTCGGATCTGGATCTAACGGCTCGCGAGCAAGCGACCATGTCCTGGCGGCGCGCGGCGTCAGCGAGCGGCGGAGCGCTCGGTCTACGGCGGAGCTTGCGTTCCAGGTCGTCCGCGAGAGGGAGAAGGGTCATACCAGGCTCGCGAGAAGCTGCTGAAGCTCAAGGTAGCGTCGGTTTGCGAAGGGGCGCTCGGATGTGGCTGAGAGATCTCGTCGGAGTTGTGCACGGCGTCGGGTGGTCGTTGTCGGAGTCGTTGCCGAGGGTCCGCGTTGCCCTAACACGAGCCAGAGGGTTTAGGTGATGCGTAAGAATGTTGCGAACAAACTCGTGTGAGTCAGAAGTGAAGGGGCGCACGGGACTTACGGAATTTGGTCGCCGGAGTCGAGGTGGTCGTCGGTGCTTGCGGTGTCGAGCGGAAACGGCGACCTGGGGCAGTACAGGATGAACTAGTGGGGTCAGGAGGTGCGCAAAGACTCACTGAATCAGATAGCAAGAGTGAGAGGCTGAGGGGAACACGAGGCTCACCGGAATTGATCGCCGGAGTGGGCTCTGTCTGCGGCGGTGTGGGGTTGATTGAGGGCAGCCTGGTGGCGGAGTGAGCGAGGTGTTTGGGGGGAAATGCTCGCGAAGCAGATAGGATCTTATAGCCAGAGGCTCGACAGGAAACGCTCGCGGATTAATGCCCAATTACGTCGCGCCATTACCGGCCATGACTGCAGCGGCGACGTGGTCGCGAGCGCGGTTTGGGGAAGACGGGTTGACGTGGGCGGGGCCCGCTGGTCAGCGTAATAAGCAAAGGGGGTGTGGGGTAGGTCTGTCAGCGGCTGAGTGCGTGCGCTCGTGCGTGAGAGAAGAAAAGGAAAACTCCCCGGGTGGGCTTGTTGGGCTCGTTTCGTTGCTGGGCCAGATACCTGGCGCGCGTCCCTTTTCCTTTGATTAATCCTTTTCTTTTTCTAAAACCATTTCCTGAAATGATTTTGATATGAATTCAAATCCTTTTGAATTCAAAAAATTCTGGAGATTTTTGTAGGGTACTGAGGTTTCAAAATCAGTCATTTAACCATGTGGTTACCTTGCAAGGGCTTGATCAAGCTTGGGCTTAATACAAATAGAGACTTTGCCTCTGGTTTGCAAATGTTTTGAAAAGGGTTTTGAAATTATTTCTAAGTTGAAAACTTTGGTTAAATTGCTACACCTAAACTTTCCAACAATGGAGGCAAGCAACCAAGTTCCTAAACAATCAAGTCTCAAAGGGTGATGGCTATTTGAATTAAATCTGCTCACATGAAATCATAGCACCAAGCTTCTGTTTCTAAAATGATTTTGAGAAAAACCCTAAATGATGAAGGATGCAATGATGATATGAATGAGCTTTGAAATATGAATTTAGGGATGTTACACTATCATAATGAATCAATAATAAGTTCAGATCTGAAATCATGGCACTCGGGCCCTAGTGACAAGCATTAAGCACAACAAGGTTGCAACAAAGTCATAAAGCACTAATAAAAGATACTAGGCAACAATCTGATGCCATTACATGAACGATCTCATCCAATCCCTACCATCCCCATATCCTACAGCGGGGGATTACTCACTCATAGATGGGGGAACATGGATGGTCGATGGAGAAGCAATGGTGATGATGATGGCAATGATCTCCTCCAATTCCCCATCCCAACAGGGTGCCAGAACGGAGTTTCTGGTGCTGTTTCGTGGAATCTGATGGTGGCGGCGGAGCGGAACTCCTTCTGGAAAAACGTCGAACCCCCCAAAGTTTTTAGGTCAGAAGGCTCCTTATAGGCGAAGAGAGAGGCCGAGGGGATGCCTGGGGGGGCCCACACCACCCCCTGGCGCGGCCTGGCTAGGCCCGTGCCACCAGGTGGTGTGGCCACCCCAGGGCTCTTCTCCGTCTCGTATTCTGGCTCCTGGAGTCTTTGGGTGAAATAGGATTTTTGGCATATTTTCCGGGATTTTCCTGATAGTTGATTTTCTGCACAAAAAGTAGACACCAAGGCAATTCTGAACAGCGTCAGTTCGCATTAGTTGCATCCAAATAACACAAGTATAGAGGAGAAACAATAGAAAAAGTGTTTGGGAAAGTAGATACATTTTGGACGTATCAGGCATCGGGCGACAGCGCCAGCTCCAGAGAGTTGCTTGTGATGCATGGAAAAGACGACAGCAAACCGGTACCTGGGCATGGGCTAGTGTTGGGCCGTGGTCAAGCGAGCGGGTTATTTTCTCTGCTGCTCGCAAGCGACAAATAGGTACAGAAGAAATGGGCAGTGGGCTGGGCGTCTAACCGACTTCTTTTTTTCAATTCTATTTTCGGTTTGCTGTTTTTGTAAAAACCTTTTCAATTTTGAATTTCCTCCATGAATCAAATATTCAAAACTCAGTGAGTCAACATGGTTTTGCATGGACCAATGTACTAATTGATTTGGCATTCTCTTAGTCGCATTTATACTAATCATGATTATTGATAGGATTATTTTGTTAGAAAATATTAATAGGAATTAGGGTTTTCGAAATCAGTTCTTATCTAAAGATTCCTTTAAGACCATTTTTCTTTTCACTTGATATTTTTCATGGCAATGGTTTAAAATGGTTAATAATGTATATAGAATCTTATTAATGCTTAACTTCCTGAAGGAATTATAAATATACATTATAAGGTATTAAACCTTGTGGTTCTTAATATGATGATTTGATTTTCATGGTTCTACATATTTGGTGATTTCTCTTATTCAAATCCTACTTGATTTATAGTGTTTAGTATTACTATGGACAACCTTGGTGAAGTCAAGAAGCATGAACAGCAATCATTAATGAAATTGTTCATTTCCAAATAACTGCCCTGAGTTTTAGGAAGGTTTTAATAGACTCATATCTATTATGGATATGGATGAAGATTAAGAGCTAGGATAATTTGCATTCATGTCTTGTGGCCATGGATAATAACTCAACTTAGAGTGAGCTATTGAGATTGCTTTCTTAAAGTGATCTTGATGGTATATGAGACTAGGTCTTTATTAGGGTTTAAGACAATCAGGTGGACAAGGCTTCCATCAATACACTCTCAACTAGTATACTACTTATCTCTTAGACATTTCATTTGACTAAGAGATACTATCCATTGGCTGCCTAAAAATAGGAATTGGTTTAACTACCCTCTTTATTCTAGGGTTTTAAACAAAGAGGTAGACATAGGTTTTCTCATGGCTTGATATGATATTGGTTAAGTCTTCTAAATAATCCCTACCTTAATACCTCGCTAAGGTTATCCTTAGATAAGGAATTCCTTTCCTAAATATACTCTCTATATCTCTCTTATCTTATTCACAAAGATCACATCCTTCTGAATAAGTTAATTATCTGACTCCACCATATCAATCATCATATGATGACATGGTCATGTCACTTCAACATTACTCCTTATTCATTCTTCTCCTAGTATATATATAACTTCCATTTCTAAACTACTCTTGAGGAAGTCATTCATCTGGTTAGTTCCACTTCATTAATCCACTCTTCTAACATTCTTCCTTTACTGCATAACTTGCACTTCTTAACTACCCTTGATGAATCCATCAATGTAGTTGTTTATAACTCCATCCATAAACTCCTTTTTATTAGCCTTGCATTTACTTCCAAGGCTTGCAAGATTACAATCCTCACTATATATAACAAGGGATATCAATCCTCTAGAATAGGTATGGTACTACTCCCATAATACAAGTTTGTTCTTGTACTAGCTTGGTTAAACTACTATGCTTCCAACTACTCCATAAACTCATATTATATACTTCATCAAACTCTAGCTTGACTTCTCATAATCAAGCTAGATGACTCATCTTACTAGGGCTTTACCTAACTTGGTCTACTCACAATTCTTTTTAACACCTAGTCATCTATTCTCAAATGACTTGAGAATAATGACCACCAACCCTTGATCATGCTTAGATTAGGCTTCTAATTATCTAATCAAGATCTATTATCACTAGGTAGTAGACTTGTACTAGTCTCTCTAAAAGCTTATCTTGTTAAGGAAACTTACTTTAGGTTTGTACCTACTTGTCTTAACTAGATCATCATTGGATACTCTAATACTACTAGCTTTCTCGTAGCTTCACGATCACTAGCTTAACTCTTGGGTTTAGGTGCTTCTTCTAGTTAACTCATGAATGAGTTAACTCCTTCAACATCAAATGGTTTGATCCCCACCAAGGATCACATTCCATTGATGATGGCATACTCTACCATAGCTGGTTCCTTCTTCTCATTAATTTACTTAAGGTCTTTGGAAGGTTAAGGGTATGTGCTGGATGGTCTTGGCTTAACTTCCTTTCCTACTCTATTTGTAATAAGAGTTAGTGTTTAGAAACTACCATGATTCTCATGGTAGGAATAACTATGGCAAGCAAGTATATCAAGGTTTAGTTATTGGTTTCTTTACTTAAGTGATATACTTAACTTGGTATTCAGGGTTTGTTGTAGGTAATACCTTGATATAATTTTTAGAATATTGAGTATTCATCCTAGAGTTGTTATATGGAATACCATGTAATGATCTCTAGAAGATCTAGTACTCCTTATTAAGTAGTGTGGTGTGACTTAGTTTTATTACATTTTATCTACCCTTAGATCAAATTATATTACCCAAAGGTAAGGTTTTACCAAAGGTCATATCGAAACTTATCGCAGTCAACTTGATGATCTACTTCAGATCCACCAAGTTAAGAGAAGCTTCAATCACTTTGACAATTTTTATTTAAAAGCGCGAAAATTATCCAGATTTTCTATGCATGAATGCAATGCACACACCTGAGCTCAGCTTATTTCTAACCTCTAATGCTGGGGTGTTACAGTAAAGAAAGTGCAAAGAATATTGGATCTGAATGCCACAAGCCAAGTTTTCAAACATATATAGTGGATCAATAGCATGTTGTACTTGCGATTCCCTTGTTTTATGAGTTTTCAAGCTGCCTAGCTAACCTCGCCCACTTGAGTGACTTTATGTCGATATATCGAAATAAGGTCAAATTTGAACTACAAGTAATAAATTGTAGGTTACTTTGAAAGTTTTATGAAAAAAGCTTTTGGAGGTACCCATAAAGCGGTCAATTAATATATTACAAACCATAAAGAGTTTTGACGACTGGTTCGACTTCTAGTTAAGATTGTACATTCGCTACATTTACGGTAATTAAGAGAGGGACGGGGGAGTCTACCTGCGGCGGGGGTGGCGCGGCGGTGCAAAGTTGAAGAGGTCGGGGTCAAAGAGGCATGGCTCCAACACGAGGTCGGGCGGTGTTGCATGAGGTCAGGGCGAAGAGGCGCGGTGACACGAGGTCGGGGCGGGGCACAAGGTCAGGGCAGAGAGGCGCGGCAGCGCAAGGTCGGGGCGGACAGGCGCGACGATGCGAGGTCAGGGTGGAGATTTGGCGAGGGAGTTGCAATGAGAGAGAGAGGGAAGGGTGCGGGTGGCGGAGGTTATATTTTGGATGTAACAATGGTGGCATATGCATGTCCTAGAACGCCACCACTACAAATTTGTTACGACATTCACGTTTTCTGAACGTCTGGACTACATTGGTCCCGGCTCGCATCGTGGTCCCTACTTAGTGCCAGCGTTAACTAATCCTCGAATACCAGGACTAAGGTATAGTGGCGGCGTTCGATATTATATGAATGCCACGACTATGTTGCATCACAATAGTGGCACCCGTTTTGCTTTGGACGCTATTAGTAAAATGACTACTATAAGCATTTTCCTACTAGTGCCAAGTCGTTCGGAGTGAACCAAAAGGTGTTTCGGGTTAAAACGAATTTAATTATATGTATTTTATGTTAATTATTGGAATTAATATTAAATAAATATTTAAAATTAAATTTTAAAGGGAAACTTCCCTAATGGGTCAAATCCTCGGATGGAAAAGACCTAAGAGGCAAGCCATCCCATGGGGAGCTGTTGTCGCCGCCTAGGGCATGGCGGGAGGTGGGGCCCACCCAATTGTCTGGCCCTCCCATGGCATGCCTCCTCCCCTCCCTCTCATTTAGTCCCACCCAGGACTTGAGGAGAATAGGGTATCCATTTTCCCCTATATAAGGAGGGTCCTATGGGTGGAAATAACCACATTAATTAATATATTATCTAAGGAAGTTTCCTTAGAGAATATCTCTCTCCTATCTCACAACTATGGCCCCAAGTCAGGGTTGCATGTGCAAGAGATTGCTTCACTTTAGCACATTGTTGTGTTGTGGGATTCCGGCCAGAAGATCTACTTCTGCACTCTCGACTGTATTAGAGAACCAGAGGTCGTCGTTGTGCACCGGATGTGTGCAAAACCCTGGAGGTGCTACCACTTGTGGCACCTGGATTGTTTGGAAAAGAGCTTCACGACCTTGAGGTCAGCTACGAGTATGACTACATCATCCATGTTCCTCGCAAAACGTTAAACACTTTCAGTCTACAAGGGTATGTTACCGAAACTCTCTCCATTACAACATTACTCCTAGATAGATCCTAGCAAATGGTGTTGTGCTAGTTAAGAAAAAATTGTGTTTTCTGCTATGAACTCCTTCAGTGGTATCAGAGTCGATCTATGTGTATTATTTCTTGTATGGTTAGAACATATATTGAATGTGGGCATTGATCCTATAGTTGTTACTCTCTCATGTATACTTGTTTATATCTCGGCACTGTTTGATGAAACGGCCCGGATCGACCTCACACATAATCTTACGTAAGACTAGTTCCACACACGACATATGGCTTGTACCATATAAGTGGCTAGCGGGTGTCTTTATCTCTTTCAGTAATTTATATGGCATTTGCAACGGAGGGCCCTGAAAGGGGTGTAATAGAGACAACTGTTTGATTCATGTTGTTTTTAGAAGTTCGTAGGTAGAAGGTTTTGTCACAAAAGCCTAACAACCACGTAAAGCTTGCATAAGATAAAGTAGAGGCGACTAACTTTGTTTTGCAGGAGTCATATGATGTGATATGGTCATGGTCATAATCAAAGTAAAGTAGTTTACTTTATGTTGCTAAGTTGTAGTAATAGTCATCGTATCGATGGACGACCAACCGTTGGAGTCGAGGACTTGGCGTAGTACTGGTGGGCAAGATGGCGATCATGCTGGAGCGCTCGATGGAGATCATGTCGGAGCGCTCGATGGAGATCATGGCACATGAATAAAGGACCATATCACACTATAAAATGCGTGTGATGTTAATCCTTTTATGCATCTTATTGTGTGCTAGTATTAGATACTCGGCAGTAGAATTATATAAGATGATCCCTTAATTAATATTGGTAGTAGTGTTTCCCTGAGTGTGCACCACTAAGAAAGTCCATAGTTATGAAGCACGCCATGATGATCGGGTTTTAGACATATCGATATTCGCATACGGTGGGTGTAAGCCATGTTGTACTGTGAATACACTTAGGTTACACTGGCGAGCTTAGCATGTACAAACATGGCCTCGGAACACAAGCGATTGAAAGATTGAGCATGATTCACATGAATAATGTGGCCGACATAGTGTTGCCCACCTTTGCAACTATATCATCGGCCGTGATGATCGGGGTGGTTTAGTGAATTGGGATCATGTAATCACTAAAACTGTTTTAGGAATGATAGTTTTAGTGGGATCTCAAATAAATAATTTAATTATAAGTTGAACTCATATTATGAACTTAGTCTAAAATTTCTTTGCAAATTTCCTTGTAGATCATGGACAATGATTTTTTCGATCACGATTCTTTCTTGCATGACGTGGAACTTAAAGTAGATGGGTCAAACTTCATAGACTTGTACCAACGCTTAAGGGATACTCTCGAGTTGAACGAGCTGCTCCATGTGATACAAGAACCACTAGAAGATTGTTCCTATGACTCTACAAATGAGCAAAAGAATGAATGTTTCTGTGCTCAACATGACATCTCCATTTTTGTCCAATGCACCATGCTCTATTCGATGGAGACTGAGTTGCGACTGTGTTTCTTCAACATCAATGCATATGAGAGGATCGAAGCTATGGAGATGCTATTTGCACCGCAAGTCAGACTTATGAAGTACGACTGCTTGACAAGTTTCTTTCAACAAAGATGAAGGAAAATGCATGCTTAGAGAATCACTTAGCGGTCATGCATGACCTTCACCAACACCTTGCATATGATGTGGACTACTAGATGACAGAAAAATTTGCGATAGATGGGGTGTTGTGCTCGCTTCCTCCCAGCTACAAAGATGTCATCAGAGACCACGTCATGAGAGAGGAATTGTTCAACTTTCACGAGTTCGTGTCTGAGTTTAGAACTACCAATGTAGAACCAGTCGGAGGGATGTCATGGATGAAGAAGTTATATATTTGATATAAAAGTTATTGCAAACACTTGTTGTAGTTTACTAAATATATTGATACTTTTTTGTTTTATGAAAACAAGACCATCTGCTTGAGAGCTTGCTGGAAGGGACGAGGTGGAAATGGCGTGATGGCAAACAAGCTGGTTGATGGCCAACCACATTCTCCCTCTGCATCCATCATTTGGATTAGTTTATGGAATTTAATAAGATTTTTTGTAATCATTAAGTGTGTAAACCTTATTAGTGTGTCTTGCTTCTTGCGAGATGGTTATTCATATAAATGAGATACAATTCAGTTGTTCTATTTCTATGAATGATTTCTTTATGGTCACATTATGGTTATGAATGAGTTATTCTTATGTTTATCTAAATGGTAGTAGTTTAAAGAATTTATCAAACATTGAAAATGTCAAAAGATACTCAAACTTAATAATGATATCATTTTGAATGATAGTAGTGTTTAAGTCATGTTGGTAGTTTCATTTTGATAAAGCATGAAGTCCTTAGATACTTGATATTTTCACTTATGCAAACCATGCATCACTAAGTGAGATTACTAAAACTCCATGTTTTGGTAAAATAGATTGTTGATTAAATTGTTGAATATCATGCATGATGATTGTTAGTCAGCAATATAGTGGATATCATTATTTTGTAAAATTCATTATGAATTTAAGTACATATGTGAATTTACTAAATAAAACATGAGTCTAGAACTATTTGAATTGTTCAAAGATTTTCAGAATGAAGATGGGTATTAATTTAACAGGAATATGAAGGTCGCTGCGATTTGATCAAAGTGACAACATATTTGAGTTATAGTTTTTGCATAAGGACTTGTGAAAGATGTCTTCACAAATTATGATGATTGTATGTTTTCAAAGTGTATTGATATATCTAAAACATCATAATCATATGATATTAGATACATAATGTTTGTAAATCATCTCTTAACGGGTTATCATTACCATTAGGATTGTAGATCAAAACATCAAACACTCACTTTAGAAATAAGAAACATTCTAAAGATTCGTGGAAACAACACCATATGAGTTATGGCATGTTCGAGTTTCTAGAGACTTCGATGATTCGAAGTCGTGGTGAATAAGTAAATCTTTGTAGTGTATACTAAAGAAACTATGAATACATCTTGTAAACTAAAACTAAAAAAGGCAAAGCTTGTGTTGCCTAGCGTCGTGCTTTGATGAATCCAATTGTAAGCATATTTACCTTATGTTTTTGCACAAGTAGAGTAGGATTTTTGGTATTTTACTATGCTCGTGTGCACCTTTTATCCTTGTTCCAACAGGATCTCGAATTATTAAGTCTTTTGTGAATATATCAATTGGGACTATCATGTTATGCAATAATATGATACTTCTAAGTGATAAATGTCATTTAAATGATTTTTCCACGCTCATGGGAGAATAGAGGATGCAAAGAAAAGGTACTAAAGTTTAGCGACCATCGGTATGGGCAGAGCTTGCATGTACCACCTTACAAGATGTCCGCCTCATCAAATACTCTCACCATGCAAAAACGGATCTGAGATCTCACATTCACAGAAACTTCCGGTCTCGAAACACAACATCAAAGAGGGATCTAGAGGAGGAACTAGGAGAAGGGAGAATCCTTGTTGCTTCAGGGATCATCGGAGGACATCACATCATCTCCTTCATAATCAACCACTACATCTCCATCACCATTATCATTCCCCTCTATCATCCATTAGATCTTATTGTAATTTGAATACAATTGTGGTTTGTAATAGATTTACCTTTGCACTTTCGATCCATCCATATGAATATGATGATGTTGTTGATTGCTTCCATGTGTGAGTAGTTCCCTTTGGTCTTGGGGAGATGGAGAAACACTAGCATTATTATGAAATGAAATAAAGATGATCTATTACTATGGTCCATGATCTATTGATCTATGATATTGTGTTAGATCTTTCTCTTTAGATGGTATGTAAAGTCGACCACATAGCATTTGCCCTCAGGACTAAAGAGAGGGATATACCTTTGGTACATGCACGGGAGTATGTCTAGTGTTATTTTGTGACTACAAGCATTGGCTTCTAACCTGCACGTTCCAAGGGGAATTAAGAGAGATTCACTTAGATTATTATCATATCCATGGGGAAACCCTTAATTGTGCTAGTATGTATGAGCGATTGCTCACAAGCATCGCAGTGGTTATTTAGAGATGACCTCAATACCTGATTCAAGAAGCGACTGTTTATGAGTCTTGTAGTGAACATCTTATTATGGAGCTCTCTCCACACATGTAATGACGGAAGAAATATATTATTCTAATTATGAATAATTGTCATATGCTAGTGGTGTATCCTACATCCTCAAGAATATTTTAGCCTTATTGAGTTCCAACACCGTTTCCCAGCACTTTCATTACTTATTTACTTTACTTGCTTTTATTAATTTTTTGCACACAAATACAAAACCTTTCAAACACCCATTACTTGAAATCAAAGGCATCTTATAAGTATCCTTTGGTAGATAGTGATGAGGGGCATAAATACCTTAACCAAATAGCTCTCTGTGGGTTTGATACTCTTATTTCAAAACTATCTACAATCGATTTGTTCTCTTGCAGTCATCATGCTTCCTCGAGAAAATTGTTTTCTCGTAGAAGGTGTTAGTGGAAGAAAGTGAAATCTCAAACAAGGTACTCGACTTTACCTTCAACTGTCGAGTGGCGCAATAGAATATGTTTCGCAAGCTGTACTTTGCAAGTAGAGGAGAAACTTATGATGATGATCATAATGTTTTAGCTAATACTTTTACAAAAGAAAGTAGGATTCAAGAATACATCCTGCCATTTGCAGAATTATATTGTTGATTTTCTTTTCATGTTAATGGAATAGGACATACCTGTGAACTATGAAGAAGCGTGATGCACCTAAGTACGAGAAATGACTAAAAGTCATAAATTCCACATTAAGTTACATTTAAGATTGCAAAAGTGAGATGTTACTTAATCTTATTAGGTAAAGATGTTTACTTGATCTTCTCAATAACTTCAAAGTTATAAGGAATAAATGAAACTCAAAGGAAGACTTAAAAGCTCGATTTGTCACAAAGTATGTTTTGACAAATTCAATGAGATTGAATACAATATGTAGCAATGCAATTACTGCAATTTGATAATTGTTAGTAAGGTTGTAAAAAATTGTGTGTTTTTCGATGACAAGATTGAAGAAAGGCTACAACTGGTACAACAAGCAGGTTTTGTAAAATCAGATGGATGCTAGTGTCTCGTAGATGGAATTCTCGATTTGATAGATGATCAAAGAAATTTTGGGATTACCAAAATATCGAGAGGACTCGCGTTTACGATAAATTGAGTGGGAGCTAAATATCTTGCCTGAATCTTAATATGTAGATGACATATTTTGAGTCAGAGCTAAGAGAATATCCTGATCTCATATGTGTGGATGACATATTTGAGTGGGAGTGTGACAACATTCTTGTATATGTGGTATACATATAATGAATGATGTGATTGGTATTTAAGTTAGTAAATATTTTATGAATGAAGTTTGAACAAATTATTAGTCATTGAAATCTACCAAGATAAATTGATTCGTTTAATAAACATTATAGTCGAAATGTTTCCTTGATTAGATTCTGAAGGAATTTAGAATGTCCTAAGTTCAGATTCTAAAGTAGTTCAGTATGGGAAAAGCAAAGAAATAGGTTATTACTTGTGAAACTAGGAGGAGCATTGAGTTAATATCAGTATGACAACAATGGTGTAAAAGAAAGAAAAGAGATGATCTTCATATCCTATGCATTGGTCATAGGTTCTTCCATATAACCATGTTGTATAGTTGACGTAATGTGACCTGGAATTTTTGGTTAGAAGAACAAGTTCTTAGTCGTAAGAACATGTTTTGAAGTGATTCCTGAGTTAATCACTAAACCAGAGTTAAGTTTATCTTTAAGCTATAAGAAGCATGGTTACGTATTGAAGTTGCATCATATGCACTGTCGATTAAAATCTACATTGTTATAGAAGTATGTGGCTACTTATGAAGTGTCAAGTATAATTGTTATGGCTTAGGAAGTTCGACCTTCTACTTAGTGTGTTTCTATGTATACATTACAACGGTGAAAGTCCACTTGACTTAACAACCGTCATGGTAGATAAAAGGAAACAAAATTCTCACTCTGCCACCAAATATATACTTTGACATATTATGTGATAATAGGATAATTTCAAATTATGTGACATTAAATGATTTGCAAAGGACATAAGGATCAGGTAATACATATCAAAGACAAAAAGGTTTCTCCATAAGCGAGCATGATCTATAAAACACATATGTGATATATGGTTTTATGATTAGTAACAAATGCAACTAGATTATTTGTACTCTAGTGCAAGTGGGAGACTAAAGGAGATATGCCCTAGAGGCAAATAATAAAGGGTGTTTATTATCATATCTCATTAGTGCATAATAGTTTTATACCATGCTATAACTGTATCAATCGGAAACATTGATACACATGTGGTATGTAAACAAACGAAATGTCCCTAGTAGCCTATATTCAATTAGTTCATTGGGCAACTAATGATCAAGATTTCCTGATCATGGAGAATTTATGTCAATTGACAATGGAGTCATACCATTAGTGAATGATGTGGTGGAAACTAACCAACATAAGTATTGCGATACGATCAAGTCACATAGTTCATAGTTGCAATAATTAGAAACGAAGTGACCTACTCCTTAGACCGGGAGATCATATTTAATCACTATCACTTGAGGCTGCTTAGATTGCATCAACTGTTACACCATAACATGGTGATCATAAAGGTGTATAATGGGTATTCCAGAGGTATATGTTGAGGCGTATGCATCGGGATTTGTTCTCCCGCGTGACAGGCAGATACATCAAGCCCACTTGGTGAGATTGCATCCATAATGTTGCGCGGCACATGACTAGGTCACAGATCGAATATCACGGGTACGAGTAAAGCAGTAATTGTCGGTAATGAGATTGAATAAGGTATCATGATACCAATGATCAGACCTCGGACAAGTCAAGTATCGAAGTAACAAAGGGAATTGGACTCGGCTTTTATGGTTCAAACGATAATAAACATCATGGAATGCACATGGGTTATGATGGACATCTCGGTCCTACTGATGATCATTGATATGTGAGGTGTCTCTATCATGTCTGTGATGTTCCCGAACTGTAGGGTAACACACTTAAGGGCACGATGACGCTCGGAGATCGTTTTGGTTATAACGGAATCACCGAAGGAAAAGAGATAGAGATAAGAATGCCAGAAGTGTTCCATGTGAGAGAAACAAAATCGTTCTAGGAGGATCTGAAGTCGTTTGGAGTGAACCAAAAGGTGGTTCAGGTCAAAAGGAATTTAATAATATATATTTTATATTAATTACTAGAATTAATATTAAATAAATATTTAAAATAAATTTAAAAGGGCAACTTCCCTAATGGGCCAAATCCCTAGAGGGAAGAGGCCTAAGAGGCAAGACACCCCATGGGAAGTTGCCGCCGCCTAGGGCATGGCGCGAGGTGGGGCCCACCCGGCCACCGCTCCCCATGGGCCACACGTGGGGACCACCTGGCCGGCCAGCCCTCCCATGTCGTGAAGGAAATATACCCTGAGAGGCAATAATAAAGTTGTTATTATGCATTCCTTGTATATGATAGATGTTTATTTTGCATGCTATAATTGTATTGATAGGAAACATCAATACATGTGTGTTTAATAAACAAAAAGGGTTCCTAGTTATGCCTCTCTTATAGACTAGCTTGTTGATTAACAAGATGATCAAGGTTTCCTGATCATGGACATTGGATGTTGTTAATAACAAGGTCACAGCATTTGTGAAATGATGTGATGAACATTCATCCGAAGTATAGCATTACGATCAAGTCATTATGTTTATATTGCTATAACATCATACGAAGTAGTCTTAGTCCTTAGACCATGAGATCATGTTAATTACTGACACCAGAAAAGTATCTTGATAACATCAAACGTCACACCGTAACAGGGTGACTATAAAGGTGGGTTCAGTGCTATGAAGGTGTTATGTTCAGGCTAATGGATCAAGAGTGGAATTTGTCAATCCCGATGATGGATAGATATACTCTGGGCCCTCTCGGTGATATCACATTAAGATAGCTTGCAAGCAAGTGATGTGATCACTAGAATGTTATATCACGGGAACGAGAAAAGAGTGCATGTCGGTAACGAGATCAAACTAGGTATTTGGATACCGATGATCGAATCTCGGACATGTATTATATCATGAGACAAAGGGATTAAATTACTAGCGTTAAAGGTTCTCACGATCATAGAAGTCATCGTTGAATGTGTAGGAGACAGTATGGATCTCCAGGTCCCGCTTCTGATTATTGATCTGAGAGGAGTCTCAATCATGTCTGCATTATTCGCGAACCGTAGGGTGTCACACTTAAGGGTTGCCGGATACCATTTAGGAGCACATATGTTTCAGACAAAAGGTTTGCAAAGCGCAGGAAATGTTTCGATAGAAACCGGAATTGTTTCGAGTGAAATTGCAGAAAGTGGTTCTACATGTGATATTGAAATGTTGCAAGGGGTTTTATGTGAATGTTTGTTAATTAAAGTAACTAACAAAATTCTGAATAAAATAAATAAAAGAGTTTTATTAAATTGAGAGTTGCATTTAATTTGGTGGAAATTAAATACATGTGAGTGGGATTTTGGGTGGAGGCCATGTTTATGTGAGTGGAGGTTCACCACATGAATGAAGGAGGGGAGGAGTCACCCCCCCCCTCATGCGCCGGCTATGGGAGGGGAGGGGTCTCCCTCCCTCCTATATAAAGCCCCCCTCTCCCCTCTCACAAACCACAACTCCTCGTGAAGGATCTCTCTCCCCCTCTAGATATTCCCCCATGGTCTCGGATTAGCGAGATACATGTTCCCGGTGGCCTTGCGTCTAAAAGGAGTTGCTGCTTCCGCTGATTCGCTGGAGCGAGGAGGTGGAGGTTGTCCGGTAGCTTGAACGTGTGTGCGAGGACGGATGCGCTGCTGATTTGCGGCGCTCGGACTTCCACACGATCTTGAGATCGACAAGTGTACGACTACATCAACCACGAGTTCCTACTCGTTAACAAAACTCGTTGTCTTCAAGGGTAAGTTCTCCATGGATGTATGTCCACCCGTTGCTCTGTATCTAGTAGATAGATCTTGGCGTATAGTTCTCATTGTAGGAATTTTTTTGTTTTCTATGCTGCGGACCCAACAGTGGTATCAGAGCCTGATCTAGGTGCTTTGCACGGGTAGTACACATATGTTTATATGTGGGCGATGATGATCATGTTATTGCATCTTCTATGTATTTTGGATATTGGTGGTATAGTGGGATGAAGCGGCCCGGACCAACCTTACATGTCATCGTACATGAGACCGGTTCCACGACTGACATGCAACTAGTTTTGCATAAGTGGCTAGCGGGTGTCTGTCTCTCCTACTATAGTCAATATCTGATTTACAACGAGTTGCTAATAACTTGGTTATCCTCGTTGTGGTTCATGTTCATAGGTAAGACCAGTTCTTTCTCCGAAAGCCCTAAGCCACGTAAAACTTGCAATTGATAAATTAGAGGCGTCTAGTTTAGATCGTTGATGGGCTAGTGTCTTGATATGGTATTGTTGTAAGTAGATGTATGATAGCTACTCTTACAACTCACTTAACGTGTAAGTTCCATAGACCTTGGACTTACACACAAAGGAATGATAGAGATCATACCACGATGCAAATGATAGAGATCAAATGCATGGACCGTATCATCTCACTTCACACATTAGATGTTAGCATCTTATATTGCTAGTTTGGCATTTTTTAGCATTATAAGATGATCCCTCATTAAGATATCAAGATAAAATGTGTTCTTCCTTAAGTATGCACCGTTTTGTGGATCGTGTTTTGAGGCATCACGTGATGATCAGGTGTTTTCGACTCGATGCTTTCATACAACGGGTGTAAGACAGTTTTACACACGCGAATACTAAGGTTCTTACTTGGCGAGCCTAGCATGTACAGACATGGCCTCGGAACACGGACCAAAAGGTTAAGCATGAGTCATATAGTTGATATGATGCCCATATAGATGCTCACCTTTGAAGCTACACCGACTCACGTGATGATCGGACTTGGTGTAGTGGATTTGGTTCATGTAATCACCCAAAAGGAAACAAGGGATGTCATTTTTGAGTGGGAGTTCATTAGTAATTTGGATTAGTTGAACTCAATCTATCATAAACTTAGTCTAAATATACTTTACAAATTCTGTTGTAGATGGCACCACCTGCTTTTAATTTCAATGTGTTCATGGAGAAAGAGAAGCTTGTTGCGAATGGTAGCAACTTCACCAACTGGGCTATGAATTTGAGGATTCTCCTCACTGCTGCACAAAAGCAATATGTGCTAGAGGCGCCACTAGTCCCCCCACCAGCTCCTGATGCCCCTGACGAGGAAAATAATGTCTATATAACTCGTCAGGAGGACCACAACTTAGTTCATTGCGGCATACTGTATGGGCTAGAGCCAAAACTTCGAAAATGTTTTGAAAATGGCAATGCCTTTGATACCATGGGAGAATTGAAAATGATTTCGATACCCATGCTGCCGTAGAGAGTTATAATGCTTCTGAAAAGTTCTTTAGCTGCATGATGGAGGAGAACAGCTCCGTTAGTGAGCATGTACTCAAAATGTCTGGGTACGCCGATAAGCTTGTGTCCTTAGGAATAACGATTCCCATTGACTTAGGCATACATCGTGTTCTCCAATCTCTGCCACCTACCTACAAGAGCTTCGTGATAAACTATAATATGCAGGGCATGAAGAAGTCTCTTCCTGAGCTTTTGTCAATGCTTAAGACTGCAGAAGTGGAGATTAGGAAAGAACATCAAGTGTTGATGATCAATAAGACCACCGGTTTCAAGAAGGACAAGAAAGGCAAGCAGAAGGGAAAGAAGGGCGGCAAATCTGTTGCCGCACCTAAAAAGAAACCCCGAGCTGGCCCTAAGTCTGACACCGAGTGTTACTATTGCAAGGGGGCTGGCCATTGGAAGCACAACTGCCCCAAGTATTTGGCGGACAAGAAGGCCGGCAAGGCAAACAAAGGTATATGTGATATACATGTTATTGATGTGTACTTGACTAGTACTCGCAGTAGCACCTGGGTATTTGATACGGGATTGGTTGCTAATATATGTAACTCAGTTCAGGGGCTGTGGAACAAGCGACAATTAGCAAGGGATGAGGTCACGATGCGGGTCGGCAATGGATCAAGATTTGATGTGATCGTCGTCGGAACGCTGCCTCTCCATATGCCATCGGGATTAGTTATAAACCTAAATAATTGTTATTTGGCGCCTGCACTGAGCATGAACATTGTATCCGGATCATGTTTGATGCAAAGTGGTTATTCGTTTAAGTCTGAAAACAATGGTTGTTCGATTTATATGAATGATATATTTTATGGTCATGCACCTGTGTTGAATGGTTTATTTCTGTTGGATCTCGATAGTAGTATTACGCATATTCATAATGTTGATGCTAAAAGGATTAAACTTGATAATGATATATTTGCATATATGTGGCACTGCTGTCTAGGTCATATTGGCGTTAAACGCATGAAGAAACTCCATTCTGATGGACTTTTGGAATCACTTGATTTTGAATCATTTGGTACATGTGAGCCATGCCTTATGGGCAAGATGACTAGAACACCGTTTTCCGGTTCAATGGAACGGGCACCGATTTATTGGAAATCATACATACTGATGTGTGTGGACCAATGAGTGTGTCGGTGCGAGGTGGATATCGTTATTTTGTTAATTTCACGGATGATTTGAGTAGATATGGGTATATCTATTTGATGAAACATCAGTCTGAAACCTTTGAAAAGTTCAAAGAATTTCAGAATGAAGTGGAAAATCATCGTAACAGAAAGATCAAATTCCTGCGGTCCGACCGTGGAGGATAGTATCTTAGTTACGAGTTTAGCACACATATGAAAGACTGTGGAATAGTTTTACAACTTACGCCTGCCGGAACACCACAACGTAATGGTGTGTCAGAACGTCGTAATCGTACTTTATTGGATATGGTTCGATCTATGATGTCTCCGACTGACTTGCCACTGTCATTTTGGGGTTATGTACTGGAAACCGCTGCATTCACTTTAAATAGGGCACCATCTAAATCCGTTGAAAAGACACCGTATGAATTATGGTTTGGAAACAAACCTAAGCTGTCATTTCTTAAAGTTTGGGGATGTGATGTTTATGTGAAGAAACTTCAACCAGATAAACTCGAACCCAAAGCGGAAAAAATGCGTCTTCATAGGATACCCTAAGGAAACGATTGGGTATACCTTCTATCACAGATCTGAGGGCAAGGTTTTTGTTGCCAAGAATGGATCCTTTCTTGAGAAGGAGTTTCTCGCGAAAGGTGTGAGTAGTTGGAAGGTAGAACTTGAAGAGGTTATTGAACCTTCTCTTCATGAAATGGCGAGTAGCGTAGCACCGGAAGTTGTTTCGGAGTTGACTTCACCTAATGAAGAGAGAGCTAATGATATTGATCATGAAACTCTGAAAGAGGACACTACTGAACCTCGCATGTCAAGCAGGACACGTGCAGCTCTTGAACTGTACGTCAATCCTGTTATGAATTTCATGATTGATGAAATAGATGACCCTGCAACGTATGAAGAAACGATGATGAGCCCTGATTCCAACAAATGGCTAGAAGCCATGAAATCCGAGATGGAATCCATGTACGAAAAACAGGTTTGGACTTTGGTAGACTTACCTCACGATCGAAAGGCCGTTGAGAATAAATGGATTTTCAAAAGAAAAACGGATGTTGATGGTAATGTGACCATCTATAAGGCTCGACTTGTCACAAAGGGGTTTCGACAAATTCAAGGAGTTGACTACGATGAGACATTCTCTCCCGTAGTGATGCTTAAGTCGGTTAGGATTATATTAGCAATTACTGCATATTTCGATTATGAAATATGGCAGATGGATGTCAAAACTGCGTTCCTCAATGGTAATATTGAAGAAGAGTTGTATATGATACACCCTAAGGGTTTTGTCGATCCTAAGGATGCTGATAAGGTATGCAAGCTTCAGCATCCATCTATTGACTGAAGCAAGCATCCCGGAGTTGGAATCTCCGCTTTGATGAGGTGATCAAAGAGTTTGGATTTGTCCAAACTTATGGAGAGGCTTGTATTTACAAGAAAGTGAGTGGGAGCAATGTGGCATTTATAATATTATATGTGGATGACATATTATTGATTGGAAATGATATAGATCTTTTAAACAGTGTTAAAAGTTATCTAAACATCAAATTTTCGATGAAAGACCTTGGTGAAGCTTCATATATATTAGGCATTAAAATCTATAGAGATAGATCAAGACGCCTAATTGGGCTATCGCAGAGTAGATACCTTGATAAGATATTAAAGAAGTTTAATATGGACGGAAGTAAGAAGGGGTTCTTACCTATGTTGCAAGGCAAGACATTGAGTAAGACTCAAAGTCTGGCTACAGCGGAAGAAAGAGAGATAATGGATAAGATCCCCTATGCCTCAGCCATAGGCTCTATAATGTATGACATGCTATGTACAAGACCGGATGTGGCACATGCTATTAGTTTGACTAGTAGTACCAATATGATCCAGGTTCGGAACACTGGATAGCGGTCAAGAATATCCTTAAGTACTTGAGAAAAACTAAGGATATGTTTCTTGTATACGGAGGTGAAGAAGAGCTAGTCGCTAAGTGTTATGTCGATGCTAGCTTTGACACTGATCCGGATGACTCTAAGTCTCAATCGGATACGTATTTCTCTTGAATGGAGCAGCAGTTAGTTGGAGGAGCTCCAAACAACCTGTGGTGGCTGGATCAACGACGGAGGCAGAATATGTTGCTACTTCAGAAGCAGCGCGGGAAGCGGTTTGGATGAAGGAGTTCATAACGGAAGTAGGTGTGGTTCCTAGTGTGTTGGACCCAATGGATGACAACAATGGAGCCATAGCCAACGCCAAGGAACCAAGGTCTCACAAGAATTCCAAGCATATTAAGCGCCGGTTTCACTCCATCCGCGAGCATGTCAAGGATGGAGATATAAAGATTTGTAAAGTGCACACGGACCTGAATGTAGCAGATCCGTTGACTAAAGTACTCCCTAGGGCAAAACATGATCAACACCAGAACTCCATGGGTGTTAGATTTATCACTATGTAAACTAGATTATTGTCTCTAGTGCAAGTGGGAGACTGAAGGAAATATGCCCTGAGAGGCAATAATAAAGTTGATTATGCATTCCTTGTATATGATAGATGTTTATTTTGCATGCTATAATTGTATTGATAGGAAACGTTAATACATGTGTGTTTAATAAACAAAAAGGGTTCCTAGTTATGCCTCTCTTATAGACTAGCTTGTTGATTAACAAGATGATCAAGGTTTCCCGATCATGGACATTGGATGTTGTTAATAACAAGGTCACAACATTTGTGAAATGATGTGATGAACATTCATCCGAAGTATAGCATTACGATCAAGTAATTATGTTTATATTTCTATAACATCATACGAAGTAGTCTTAGTCCTTAGACCACGAGTTCATGTTAATTGCTGACACCAGAAAAGTATCTTGATAACATCAAACGTCACACTGTAACAGGGTGACTATAAAGGTGGGTTCAGTGCTATGAAGGTGTTATGTTGAGGCTCATGGATTAAGAGTGGAATTTGTCAATCCCGATGACGGATAGATATACTCTGGGCCCTCTCGGTGATATCACATTAAGATAGCTTGCAAGCAAGTGATGTGATCACTAGAATGTTATATCACGGGAACGAGAAAAGAGTGCATGTCGGTAACGAGATCAAACTATGTATTTGGATACCGATGATCGAATCTCGGACATGTATTATATCATGAGACAAAGGGATTAAATTACTAGCGTTAAAGGTTCTCACAGTCACATAAGTTATCGTTGAATGTGTAGGAGTCAGTATGGATCTCCAGGTCCCGCTTCTGATTATTGATCTAAGAGGAGTCTCAATCATGTCTGCATTATTCACGAACCATAGGGTGACACACTTAAGGGTTGCCGGACACCATTTAGGAGCACATATGTTTCAGACAAAAGGTTTGCAAAGCGCAGGAAATGTTTCGATAGAAACAGGAATTGTTTCGATAGAAACCGGAATTGTTTCAGGTGAAATTGCAGAAAGTGGTTTTGTATGTGATATTGAAATGTTGCAAGGGGTTTTATGTGAATGTTTGTTAATTAAAGTAATTAACAAAATTCTGAATAAAATAAATAAAAGAGTTTTATTAAATTGAGAGTTGCATTTAATTTGGTGGAAATTAAATACATGTGAGTGGGATTTTGGGTGGAGGCCATGTTTATGTGAGTGGAGGTTCACCACATGAATGAAGGAGGGGAGGAGTCCCCCCCCCTCATGCGCCGGCTATGGGAGGGGAGGGGTCTCCCTCCCTCCTATATAAATCCCCCCTCTCCCCTCTCACAAACCACATCTCCTCGTGAAGGATCTCTCTCTCCCTCTAGATATTCCCCCAGGGTCTCGGATTAGCGAGATACATGTTCTCGGTGGCCTTGCATCTGGAAGGAGTTGCTGCTTCCGCTGATTCGCTGGAGCGAGGAGGTGGAGGTTGTCCAGTAGCTTGAACGTGTGTGCGAGGACGGATGCGCTGCTGATTTGTGGCGCTCGGACTTCCACACGATCTTGAGATCGGCAAGTGTACGACTACATCAACCACGAGTTCCTACTCGTTAACAAAACTCGTTGTCTTCGAGGGTAAGTTCTCTATGGATGTATGTCCACCGGGTGCTCTGTATCTAGTAGATAGATCTTGGCGTATAGTTTTCATCGTAGGAAATTTTTTGTTTTCTATGCTGGGACCCAA
This sequence comes from Avena sativa, assembly GCA_916181665.1. Taxonomy (NCBI): domain Eukaryota; kingdom Viridiplantae; phylum Streptophyta; class Magnoliopsida; order Poales; family Poaceae; genus Avena; species Avena sativa. The sequence goes on from OV702290.1 coordinate 430,348,399, forward strand.
CATATCGTGCCTCCTCCCCTCCCACTCCTTTAGTCCCACCCCAAGACTTGAGGAGAAAATGGTCTCCCCTTTTCTCCTATATAAGGAGGGTGCCATGGGTGGAAATAAACACAACAATTAATATATTCACTAAGGTAGTTTTCTTAGAGAATATCTCTCTCGCAACCGCATCTCCAAGTCAGGGCTTCACGCGCAAGAGATTGCTTCGCTGCAGCACGTCATTGTGCTGCGGGGATTTCGGCTAGAAGATCTACTTTCACACTCTATGATGGAATAGAGAACCGGAGGTCATTGTCATGTATCCGACGTGTGCGAAACCATGGAGTTGTTGTCACTTATGGCACCTAGATTGTTGGGCGAAGAGCTTCACGACCTTGAGGTCGGCTACGAGTATGACTACATCATCCACGTTCCCCGCGGAATGTTAAACACTTTCGGTACGTTACCGAAACTCTATCCGTTACAACATTACTCCTAGATAGATCATGGCATATGGTGTTGCACTAGTTAAGAAATTTTGTGTTTTCTGCTGCGAACCCCTTCATGTTTCGTTGAACCCCTGGTCGATGTCCGGGCTAGAAACATGGAACAAGTTACTGTCATAGAAATCACCAGGAGAAGTGTGTTATCACTCCCGCTAAGCCACTGGCGAATCGATGTAGTCATTGTTGAGGTTGATGCTTTCTCGGCGGTGATCATTGATGCTTGGGGAAAAGAAAAGGTTCGGGTTGAAAACTCCATAGCCGTCATGCTCAGTCTCTGTGAGTTCGGGGGAGAACTGCTCTCTAGAGCGGCATCACACCCGTGTCAGCGCTTTCCTAGAAGTATCTCGACGTCAATTACGACCTAGGCCCGAGGGGTGGAGTTGGAGCCGCACGACTTGCCGATGTCGTGCTCCCCAGCTGCTGCTTCCTGCACAGAATCATTGGCTAATCACAAGGTTCACCGCTATGTTGACGACCTTCTTCTCCTTGTGGCATCAAGCATTTCATTCATAGGTGGTGAACCTCCGTCACATGCAGATACCGTTCCCCTCCATCTCCAGCACCCCGCCGGCTTGAGCTTCGCCGCCAACTTCTTGCGGGGATCTTGAAAGTCTCATCTGACCCCTTGTTGATACCCTTCATCATTGGCACCTTCGGTGGCATGGCGGCATGGCATAGGCGGCCATGCTATGGGAGAGGGGCAAGAAATAGGAGCGACGGGTCAGAATAAATGAATTGAAAAGAGGTAAAAAAGTCAAATAGGAACGCAACGATGACAATGTGTCACTGCTAGGATTGGCTCACGCAACACTCATCTTGTGTCCAGTGCGTCCAGAAGGCTCCCGGTGACATGGGGACCGACGTGCCCATAAAAGCTTTTTTGTGAAACCTGTTACAACGCTCACAAATACGTACAAACACTCATCCCTATAAACGCACATACACACACTCTAACCCTATGAGCACCTCCAAAAGTCTGGATCTGAGAGACTCGTCTGACGGATCTTAAGATTGACGAAATCACCACATGTGTCTCGTTATCGAGGGGAACATCGTCCATGAATATTCCATTTTTAACAACACACCGGGCATTAAACCTGGGTATCCGGTGAACTGGAAGTACGACTGTCCTAAGAGCATCTCCACTCGCGTTCCCAGGACACCGTTCCCAGGACACCGTTCCCAGGGCATATTTTTGGTCCGAACGGTGTTTTTTCGCCTAGTCGCGTTCCCAAGACGCCGGTTTCATCCGGATTTGGCCCAAAATTGGTCCGGCATTCCCAGGCTGAACCCGAGGCACCAGGAACATCCTGAAAACGCCGGATGGAGAGAAAACAAGGGTGGGCCAGCCCTGTCGGCGAGACATCCCATTTTCCCATCAGCAGTGGCCTCCCCCGCAGCGAAGGATTCCAACCCCCAGCTGCCTCGCCGCCATGCTTGCACCGGTGAAGCTCCGCCGATTCAAGCCGAACTCGAGCTTGTAGATAGGTCCACCGCCACCGCCGCTAGTTCCCCCTGTAACCTAGGGCACTTTCGTCGTCCCTCCTTCGCCGTAGCTCGGCCACGCTTCTAGCTCCCACCACCTCGCCCGTCAAGTGTTCGACGATTGGCCCGTTCGGCCATGGACTCCGACGATGAAGAGTTGTTCGCCGTGTTGCTGGAGGAAGAGAACGTCGCAGCCTCCGAAGACGTAGAGCACATGCATATCCTCGCCTCCCTGGTACAAATGTACATGCAGACTGTAACACCGAAGCGTGGAGGCTCGGTGAAGGGCCACTGGAAGTGCAAAGCAAGGCAGCATGCAGAGGGCTACTGCATGTTGTACGCCGACTACTTCGCCGACGAGCCGCTCCACGAAGAGGCCGTGTTTCTGCGCCATTTCAGGATGAGCTGAAAGCTCTTCCTAGAGATCGTGCACTCTGTCCGGGAATTTGACCCCTATTTCGTGTGCAAGAAATATTGCACCGACATGGTTGGGTTTTCCTCACTGCAGAAGTGCACAGTGGCGATGAGGTTGCTTGCATACAGAGCGCCAGGTGACAGTGCTGATGACTATTTTCGCATGGCTGAGTCCACCGACATCGATTGCTTGTACCGATTCTGCAGGGCGGTGATTGCAGTGTTTGGGCCACAGTACTTGAGAACACCCACTGCGAAGACACTGCTCGGATCCTTGCAATCAAAGAAAAAAGAGGATTACCTGGGATGCTTGGGAGCATAGACTGTATGTATTGGCACTGGAAGAACTGTCCATTTGCATGGCAGGGGATGTACAAAGGGCACAAAGGAGGTTGCACTGTGATACTTGAGGCAGTTGTTACACATGATCTTTGGATCTGGCACTCCTTCTTTGGCATGGCAGGATCGAACAACGACATCAACGTTCTCAGCTCCTCAAATATTTTTGCCAAGCTTGTTGAGGGTCATGCTCCCCCGTGGACTTTGAGATCAATGAGCACCACTACAATAAGGGATACTATCTTACAGATGGCATCTATCCAAGATGGCCAACATTCGTGAAGACTATCTCAAACCCAATACTTTCCAAGCATGCTCAGTATGCCAAGGAACAAGAAGCTTGCAGGAAGGATGTGGAGCGGGCATTTGGTGTGCTCCAACAGAGGTTTGCAATTGTCCGGTTTCCTGCAATGACCTGGTCGAAAGATCAGATGTGGGAAGTGATGAACTATTGTGTGACCTTGCACAACATGATCATTGAGGATGAGAAGAAGGACCCAGTGAGTTTGGTCGATCAGAACGAGCCATACTACAGACAGGGACCTCTTGCACAGCCTGATCACCAGGTGCCGCCAACCTGGGCTGCCTTCATCGCTATACGTCAGGAGATTCGAGATCTGGTAGTGCATCAACAGCTGAAGGATGATCTGGTTGAGCACCTATGGATACGCAAGGGAAACACATAGATGCCTAGCATGAATCTGGCCGAACAAGGCCGAAATATGTTGTATTTTCATTCTTCGCTGAACTATGTTTAAATTTATGCCGAACTGTGGTTGATTTCATCCAGAACTATGCCGAACATTGCTATGTATTGAAGTATGCGAAAACTAGACGAATTTAAGCCAAATTTGGACGAAAATACGCCGACTGGGAACTCGGCTGGAAACGCGAGTAGGAAATCGGCCATTTTCAGACCAAAACCTTCATCCGTCCGACACTATTTAGGTCCGAATTTCGGTTTAAGAACGGCCAACGAGTGGAGATGCTCTAACCATGCAACTACGGGTAGTGTGCATAGCAGCGTTGTGCTCTAAAATACGTTGCATTGTGAAAACCTTACTAGATCTGTCCTTCTAGTGAATCACGGTCGATCGGTCCTATACTAATTGTCTGCAAACAGAACAAATTCCAACTTCGCTCGCTCGGTAATCTCGCCGCGTACCTATCCATCCATATGCATCTCCTCCTGCAACTGCAATCTCCTTTCCTTTTTTTACCCCTACACGCCTCTGCACACCGCAACCGCGGTCTCTGACAGACACCGCCGCCCCCGCCCTCGCCTCCTCGATTACTCCCCTGCTTTTGCTTTTGCTTTGCCATTACCGCGGCACCGCAAACCTCGCTAAACCCACCGAGTGATTGATTCAAGACCTCCTCTTTGTTTTCCTTAATCTCTTCTCTAATTAATGCCGCGATGAGGCGGGTGGCGCCAGCGACCGGCGGTCTTGCTGCACCGGACTTGGGCCACAAGGACAGGGTGGCCATCCCCGACGGAGATGCCTACACACGCCACTCCTTCACCAGGCCGGACGGCTACGTCTGGGCCGCCTACGACAGCGGCGCCGGCACGTTCGCCACGCCAGACAGCACACGCCACCTCGGGCCCCGCGGGCCGCCGCAGCACCACGTCGACATTGCCGGGCGCAACCGCTCGTCGCCGGCGGAGGCCAGCCGCGCCTTGCCGCGGATCTGCATCCGAGAGTCCGACGGCGACATCTCCTGCGACGTTGTCGAGGCCCCTGTGGACGACGCCGCCACCCCGCGCACCACTCTGGACCCGTGTAGCACCAGGCAATGGAGGCGGCCGGGGAAGACCATCTCCAAGGGCCACAAGAACTACCACCTCATGCTCAACCTGCAGCTCGGCATCAGGTACATACTCTTTTTTTTTCTTCTTTTAAACAAGGGAACACTGTCTGTCCCTGATTTTCCATTACGGACCTCGTCATCAGTTTATAAGGTAGTGATGGAATTGAACGAACCGATAGAGGCCAAAAGTATACACATTTTACAGTTTTTGTACCTAGGCACGAGGTGGGGAAGTCGGCGGCCAAGCCGATGCGGGAGCTCAAGCGGGCGGATTTCGATCCTGGCAACAAGTTCTGGACACGGTTCCCGCCGGCGGGGTCCAAGCTGACGCCTCCGCACCCGTCCCCGGAGTTCCGGTGGAAGGACTACTGCCCCATGGTCTTCAGGTGGTTGGCCTGTCTAATGTCAAACCTTCACTTCACTTCAGTTCAGTCACTGGAGCTGGAGGCAGGCTGCTCTGTAACTGACTCTGATTTGTGGTTTCTACCTGTGTCATGATGGATTCTTGATCTGGCAGGCACATGAGGAAGTTGTTTGCCATCGATCCAGCAGATTACATGCTTGCAATCTGTGGGGACGATGCCTTGCGGGAGCTGTCCTCTCCTGGAAAAAGCGGGAGCTTCTTCTACCTCACTCAAGACGAGCGATTCATGATTAAGACTGTCAAGAAATCAGAAGTGAAGGTAACACTAGCATTCATATTTCTTGAGTAGTTTTATCATTATTGGTGTACTCTATTTTATGTTGCATACTTTTGCTGAGAAATCAGTTTCTGGGTGTGCAGCTGTTAATTCGGATGTTGCCAAGCTACTACAAACACATTAGGCGGTACAAGAGCTCACTGATCACAAGGTTCTACGGTGTTCACTCCGTGAAGCCAAATGGTGGGCAGAAGGTGTGTAATGTTTGCCACAAGACAACAACCACACCTTGGTTGCCTCCTAGTGCCTCTCACCGTTTCTTGGTGTATGGCAATTTACACATGTTCTCTCACAGGTGCGGTTTATCATTATGGGTAATTTATTCTGCTCGGACCACCGGATCCATCGCCGTTATGATCTGAAAGGCTCCTCCTATGGTCGGCAATCGGACAAGTTCGAACAAGAGATTGATGAGGCAACCACACTCAAAGACTTGGATCTCGACTTTGTATTTCGTATGCAGCAGTCTCGGCATAAGCAGCTTCATGAGTAAGTTTTCTGATTCCTGGTGATGATGCTAGGACAACTATATTATCTTCAGAGGAAACAACAACACTAAGTCTGGCATGATGTTGTTGTTCCTTAGGCAACTTAGGCGAGATTGCATGTTTTTGGAATCAGAGGGTATTATGGACTACAGTTTATTGGTTGGTGTTCACTTTCGTGATGATATCCCTGCGTCAAAGATGGGTTTATCTACTTCTACCACTTCCCCTGGTAAGTTGTTCTTGCTTGAAGGGCATGCTTTTGCTAAATACTCCCCTCTGTTCCACAATATAAGCCTATAAGCCTTTTTAGCAAGCTGTTTTAGCTTCCTAAAAAGGCTTATATTGTGGAACGGAGGTAGTACTAAATAGTGAACTTTGACATTATGGATTTTTTCCTAACATGAGCAATCATATTACCCAGAGCTTTCAGCCAACATGTTGACGGCATGTCACAGCAGTGTCAGCATGCCTAAGCCATGCCTCTCAGCTATAGATTTGGACAAAACGCCTGATCATCGGTATGTCATCATAGTATTTGCACATATGCATATCTGTAGCTTCTTGTCCCATGAGGATTATTATTTCCCCCGAATTAAATCTAATCATATGTTCATAAATAGTGCCAATAAATATCTAATCAAGTGAAGATTTCGAACCGCTTTTGTCAATGGCAAGATACCTGTAACCATCATGACAGTGACATGAAAATTAAATTCGATGCCACAAATCAGCGAAGTGCTTCTTTAGTAGGAAAATGTGAATAGCCTATGATGGGAACACTTTGAAGTTTGAACTACCGAAGTGTTCCCAGAACTTCAGTTGTTTGCTACTCCACTATGAGAGCTTCAGTTATTAAATATATCACCTTTTGTAAACACATTAGTTCTAACGGAACAGATGCCTTGTTAACAGGTGCTACACTTGGTTTTTGCCTGCTTAAGATGCTACACTTGTCCCACTATCCGCTTTTTTCTAATAAAATATGAGCTGTCACCATGGTGCAAACTTGATTACTGTCGCCCCTAGTTTTCACATAGTGCCTGATGTGGCATCATTTGGCCTGTTTGCCCCAACTATGATACAGAGAGAGCATGATCCCTTAATAATTCTACCATGTCGATCTTTTTCTCGTACGTAATACCAACTGGAAACTACGAAACTCTTGACTACAAGTTTGGCTTTAAGCGTTCTTCTATAATGGCTTCAGGAAACCACTGGCTGGATTGGGTGCACGCTTACCCGCTCGAGCAGAGCATACATCCAGGAGCAAGATTGACTCATTTCTCTTTGGTGGCGGGGGCCGGAGCAAGAACAGGGAAGCCTATGAAGTCGTTCTCTATTTCGGGATAATCGACATCCTCCGAGATTATGACATCAGCAAGAAGCTAGAGCACGCGTACAAGTCGTTACGGGCGGACCCTGATTTGATCTCTGCGGTGGACCCGAAGCTCTACTCGCAGAGGTTTTGGAACTTCATGTGCAGAGTTTTCGTCAAAGAGGGGTAGTGGGAGATTCAGTGGAAACTCTGAAATGTGGAATGCTTTCCTGTGATGGAGAAAGAAAAGAAGCTCCATGATTGACGGCAATCATCTCAGTGGATGGTGAGATTCGGACGCAGAAGCCGCTCGTCTTACCAGGGGAGTAACTGTAAGTTTATGACTGTACATTACTGTAAGAACTTGAACATGAGGTTGGAGTGGCTGAATTTTGAGACACACAACCATGATGAGAGAGAAAGAGATGTAGTGTCTGTAAATGGTGTCAGTGAGAGGCAGATTCCTAGTTCTATTTTCTTAGGGTTTGTTGGTTCCCTCCCCTTTGTATATAAGTACTAAACGTTCGCGCCATTATATATGTATCTATGTGTTGGGTGATGTGAAAGGGAGAGACAAAGTTGCTGATTTTATACTGGAATAGGGGATGAGTGTAAGGTTGTTGGATAATATGATAATAGGAAGAAAGATCTTGTACATGTTACACTTTGATGCATGAGGATATGGATCTCACGGTCTCCCAAGTTGAATTTTAGCAGTATCTGCTTGTAGAGCACTCTGTGTCTTTTGCATTTTTCAGGGGACAGAGAAGCTCTCCCTTTGAGTATTTTGGTGTGGAACAAAGTGCAAGTAAAGAACCAATTGATATCACACTGCTATATGTCTAATGTGTCCATGCGGATGGGTGCAAAGGTTGGCATGCACACGTTAAAGTATCTATTCGCCCGAATTCACCCGAATCTAGATAAATCCAAATCAATTAATTTGAATCGGAGGAAGTAGTAAAAAATAAGTCGAAGCGACCATTTATCTTGTGCACATGGACACCAGTGCTTCCTTCAATTTTAGTTTTTGAAAACTTCAAAACCTCACACTGCTATGTCTCAAAAAACTATGATGTTATATATATGGTTGGATATATATAAATGGAGTGTACGCAAAAAAAAAGTCCCATAAAAAAAACTTCATATTTTGGGAGTTATAAAAAAAGACAAATTTCTGACAGCAGTAAAAACAAACAGTATAAAATAGTATTTTTTTTTGAAAAATTGTCTTTTATATTTTCCAAAATACATCGTATTTTTAACGGAACTTTTTTGCGTACACTCCTGTATATATCTATCTATATATTTAACACCATAATTTTTGGAAACATAGAAATATGAGGTTTTTAAATTTTCAGAGATCCGAAAGTGAAGGGAGCACCGATGTCCATGTGCCAAAGACACTTTCCGCGAGGAAAAGGTCAATGCATCCATCTTGCAATATTTATTGTACTCTAGTTTGGTTTTATTCCTTATACAAAAATGTCATATATGATCCAGATTTTATCGAGCTCCTATTCTCATATCCTATCCTAATTTTCATATTTATTCGGGTCCTTATCTAAATCAGTTATTTTTGAACGGAGGAAATATGATTTTTATATTTTTTTAGGAATACACACATCTACGTGAAGGTTTTCCTAAAAACCCCATGACCATAACGTGGATTCACCACTGCTTATGACAAACCTAAAACTTCAAATATTTTGAAACCAAGGGGGCGGACAATTAATTGTAGACACGTGATTTTTTTCAAGATTTAATACCGTTGTGGTGATCAATTTGTACTCATTTAGCTTATAAAGTTCAATGATAAGAGACATGGGAAAGCTTTGGCTACAAACGAACACACTACCTGCTTATGCTAAACTACCTCCGTTTTCAAAGATTAAGTCTTATATTTTTCTAAAAAGTCAAACTACGTAACGTTTGATCAAGTTTTAAAAAAAATTAATATTTATAATACAAAATCCCTACCTTTATACATCATGAAACATATTTCACATTGTATCTACTCTCTCAATTTTAAAATATAAGATGTTTTAGCTTTATGAAATGAGCGTATATAAATCTCTTTTAGTGTGTAGGTTTATTTAGGTTTAGAGTGAACCTACACAACACCAAACGGGTCTAATACACTCTTTTCACAAAGCTAAAACATCTTATATTTTAAAACGGAGTGAGTATATAATATCATAGTTATTGATATTTTTTCCTAAAAGTTTGGTCAAAATTTATGTAGCTTGACTTTTAAAAAAAGGTCTTAAGCTTTCAAACGGAGGTACTCCCTTCGTCCTAAGAAGGATGTCTTAGATTTTAATTTTTTTTAATGTATCTACGCATTAAAATATATCTAGATTCATTTAAATTTAGATAATTTTGCAACGTCCTTTTTTGAATGGAGGGAGTAGTATATTTTATCCAATACTAAAAATCAAGTGAAGTCTTGCTTATGGAAAATGTCTTATGTTTATGTTTGGTTAGAGCGGTTGGTCACTATGGCGCTGATGTCAGGTTTGGAGAGATCAGCTAGAAAAAAGCACACCCTCCCATGGAGAATCGATAAAATTTCTTCTGTTTCGTTTTTTTGTTGTTGCTGATTTTGGAAAACGGAAAAGCTGTGATCCAAATCGAACGAAGGCAATTGGGCCGGGCCAGCGGGCCTGGTTGAGATTCCGACTAGTTAAATCAACCAACAAACTCTTCATTTCTGCTCGCCTAATCACTTGCCTTTCTCTAGCTCGGCTGTTGCATCTCAGATCTCGCGGGCACCGAGGAACCAGAGCTTTCCCACTCTCCTATTCGCGCTCTCTGAAATCTCCCAGGTAAAACTCTTCTTCTCTAGATCTCTCCGACCTCCAATCCTCGAGAAATTCTCTACGACCGACCCGATGCGCGCGTTCGCTACGTGTGATCTGCGGTACTGGCAGTCATCTCGATTATTTTCATTGGTTGCTTTTTAGCCCGGATCTGACGGGAAACGGGGCGTTCGGATCCGAGCTGTTGTTGATCTTATACCTCTCTGGGTGTGTTTCTTTCCTCGGCAGGAAAAAGAACTTGGACCCAAGGAAGGAGCTGGGGAGGTGGAAGGAGGCCATGGGGGAGTTCTCCAAGGTCTGCATATTCTTTCGCTGCATCTGTTAAACCTGTTAACGTACATTCTGGCTATGTATTTATTTACCTTCGAATGACGCGTTCGTTGTACCGAGGCTGATCTTGCGCAACTAAATTTGGTTCCCAATGCCCGATCAGTCGATCTGTCAGATACAAATGTTAGCCGTGCAGAAATGAAAAATATTATGTCAGTATGATTTATGATTGACAGTAACATTTTCCTTTATGTAGAGCTTGGCCACTCCATTCCACTTAGAGTAGCGGTGGCCTTTCTGAAACCAGCTGATCCATCCCAGTTCTTGTATTATGTTTATGAATTTTGAATTTGGAAAGTTGGCAGCTTGATGCTAAATGTAAAGAAAAGAAGGAAAAGACCACGTGACATTTTGTTTTTGTAGTATGTTAAATAAAATGTTGATTGCTGATATGTTCTGTATTTAACTATTTATTAACGATTGTCCATTACGCTTTACACAGGCGTCTTGCCCTTCTGTGAAGAACATTTTGCTACTGGATTCTGAGGGGAAGCGTGTTGCTGTGAAGTACTTCTCAGATGATTGGCCGACTAACGTATCAAGGCTGACATTCGAAAAGTCCATCTTCACTAAAACTTTGAAGACAAATGCACGCTCCGAAGGTAATCAATGCATATGTAGTTGTTTTTGCTACTTTACACCATTAGGTATATATCGTAATTCACAAAATTACTCGACTGTGTCATTAAGCTTTATATTTCAGATCTTAGTTGCAGTTACACATGTGTCTAAGCTTGGCCTTAAGTTGAAGCACATTATTAATTTACTCCCTCCGTCCTGGTTTATTAGGCACGCACGCATTTTAAGAAAATCTTTGACCATCAATTTTTGCCAATAAAATATACAATATGCATCTCAAAAAATATACCATCGAAAACTTCTTTTGAAGATGAATCCGATGGTATAATTTTTGTGACATATTATGTAAAATTTGTTGACTAAAATTAATGGTCAAAGTTGTCCTTAAACTACGTGCGTGCCTAATAAACCGGGACGGAGGGAGTATAATGCAGTCCTCTTGTTTGACGTTCCTCTATTGGTTTCTAAGCTATTTGGTAGGAGCATCTTGTTTGATTGTGTTGACAATTGTTCAACACTTTGCTGGTTTATGCTATGTAGTTGTGTCTCATGTAACCAAATAAGGTCTATTAGTTTACTGTTTGTAGCAAATAGTATAGGCTGCATTGAGGAAGCCTGAGTGTCCAATGAACTTGAAATACTAAATATTGGGTGCATGAAATGTTTCAAGTTTATGTTCATTATTTGCTTCCAACAGTATCAACTATTTTGTTGTCTAAATTTAATTTGCTTTTACCTTTGACACCTATTTTGATTCTCTGTAGCTGAGATAACATTGCTTGATGGCTATATTATCGTCTACAAGTTTGTACATGACCTTCACTTCTTTGTCACTGCCGGAGATGACGAGAATGAGCTCATCATCTCAAATGTCCTTCAGGGTTTTGCTGATTCAGTTGGTCTTCTACTCAGGTAGTATACTTATTCTAGTGTTACTGCATGAAATGGTATTTAGTTACCAGTAATTTGTAAGGCAGCTGGTTCACAGTGAAATTCAATGTGCTTTAGGGGTGATGTTGAGAAGAGGACTGCACTTGAGAACTTGGACTTGATACTTCTCTGCATTGATGAGATTATTGACGGCGGGTAAGGATTTCTTCTGATCTATGCTAAATTTGGACCTTGTACCATTTCAACATGATGCTGCTGCTGCATGTTTATATTGCTATTATTTACATTTTGACTTGTTTCTTGCATTCATTTTCTGGAGCTCTCATGGAGTTTCAGCTACAATGAGGTCTTAAAATTTAGCTAGTTGACGCAGATAGCTTTAGGCCCAATTCTTTTACTCCCTCCGACCCATATTAATTGACTTGGATTTATCTAGATTCGGATGTATCTAGCACTAAAACATGTCTAGATACATCCGAATCTAGACAAATCCAAATCAACTAATATGGGTCGGAGGGAGTATGAAAAACTGGGTGTTATATTAATTAAGAAGAAATAGGTTGGTTACAATCACGCATAGCTGTTTCCAGCACACAGGCTGGAACCGAGCTTTACGCCCAATTCTGAAGACAAAAGTTTCACCGATATAGTTCGTCCGTATGATAAAATTGGCAAAACCTCTACTGTTCAAAACAAGGAGGTAAAATGAGTGAGCATAAATGCATCGCAGTGTTTGCTTGAGGCTAATATCATCTAATTAAGGACACAGCCTGTTTGAACGTAAACTTTCCTGTAATTTGTAGCCAGTATATGTGCCTTCTAAATTATTGCAAATAATCTGAAACTATGCAATCGTTTCTGTACTTCCTCAGCATAATTCTCGAGACAGATGCAAACACCATCGCCGGGAAGGTTGCGACCAATGCTGCCGACGGTTCAGTCCCTTTCTCTGAGCAGGTAATTTTCTGCACCTCGGTTCCCGCGCAGTCCTTTGTGAGTCACTGTCACAATATTTCTCACGCATATTCTTTTTGTTCTCTGTAGACTATATCTCAAGCTCTGGCCACAGCTAGGGAACACTTTGCAAGATCTCTTCTCAAATGAACGACCGGCGCTTCTTTTTTAACTTGTTATTACAACTTGTGTGAGTTCAGGGTTGGGCTGCTGAATGTTGGGCCTGGTAGTTGTTACTCATCCTGATCTGAAGCGCAATTGTGGCAGACAGAAGTAATTAAACGTGACCGGATACTCCTCGGATGCTATGTAATTCTTTCTTTTTCGTCAAGTTTCGTGTTTCTTACATTTTCCGGAAGTATAGAGGAAAATAAATATTGTTTTTATCAAGTCTTGGTGAAACAGCACTCCTATCTTGAACTGGAAAGGCGACCGGTTCTCGCTACAACTTGGTCTTCCTATGTGTAGACGCTTCCTTATGCGTGTACGTGTGTTTGGTTTGGGCGCAGGTTGTTTGTCTCTCGATCAGTATGTCAGTATCCCCACTGTGTCTGTTGGTGCAATCTGCAATACACATGAACGAGTTTATGAGCCCTCTTCGATGGGTGGCAAAGCTTTGCTACTGTAAAAGGCACAGCTCTTTAACAATTTGGAACCGAAAAATGCAGTCCCTTGAATTTTTTCGGAGTTCTACATTAGTACACAAACCATGGGTCTCACATCAGACTGCGGTAAAAGAGGATGGATGACCACAAGCCACCGGCGGAGGCATGAGCTGCCACGAGCTCGGTTTCGGGCACGAGCCGATGGCGCTGCAAGGGTGGCGGCCGAGGAGGAGCAGATCCCTTGTCGCCTCTTTGGATAGAGGGGACGATCGTCTATCCCTGTAGGCCGGATGTAACGTTTTTCTACCTGTGAATGATGAAGCACCACCGCTGCATTGATCTCAAGGTAAACATCTACTTATGTTGTTATGTTTTCAGTGCTATTAGGAGTGCTTATGCTAGAATATGCTACTCGTGAACACAGTGTTATGCTAAAATCAGCTATTGGTGAACACGGCGCCATGTTCTTATATATTTTTAGTGCTATTGGTGAACACAGTGGTAAGGCAGTGTTATTTTTGCCATAGAATCGGAAATTTATACAACTACTTTTTATTTTATACACATTTTTAAATTAATTTTGAGAACTAATTGTCTAGTTAGCTTATACTATTTCTTAATCTACGAAGGCAAAACATGGTACTGTGTGTTTGCAGTGGGAATCATCTTTTAAACTTCCATGTCACTTGTTGGCCAAGTGTTACATGCTTGTTTGCCAATCTTTTAAACTTTATTTATCCTTTGTATTCTGGACCATAATTGAAAAGGTGAATACATATGTTTCATTGGTTGCAACCTTTAGTGTTAGACATTGCTGCTTTCTTGGACGCGGATATTTTGCTCCGGCGTGCATATGCCCCCTTTATTTGAACTTAATTTTCAACAAATTTTGAAATGTCAATTTTTTAAAAAAAATACGCGAGCATACATCTCCACATTTTAGGTGCTCACAAGGTCATTTCACGGAACATAGACATTTTATGTGGCTTCTGTAAAAAAGATAAATTTAGATGGTAAAATAAGGCTCTCCACGAGACATGTTTTTATCATTTTTACATAACCTACAAAACATATCGGTTTATCGTGAAACCGCATCGTGTGCCCATATAATGTGCAAATACACAAACATATTTTTTTGGATTTTTTTTAAACATTTGGACTATGTGTTTTAATAAAGGAAGCACATGCACATGGGATTAAAGTTGCATTTCTGCTGCTTTCTTGTGCTATTTATCCTGGCTAAGAGCATGACTAACAGAGTCCGTAAACGCCTGATCCGTAAAACGCGAGTACATGCCTCTATACTCGTGTTTTTCACGTTTGAGGGCTCCGACGCAGATCAGCGTCCTTACCCGAACCCTGTAAAACAAAATCCTGACCCGTAAAAAAGGGATGTAGGCAGATTTTCATGCAATATGTAGAAATATGCAAACATTTGATGCATAATTCATAGTTTTACATCAATTCAACAAAGCAGTTCACAACAAATTCATACGCAAACAGTTCAAGGGAGCACATCAAAGCAATGATTATATGCAAAGCTTTTGCCCTTGCTGCCGGCCATTTCTTTGTACCGTGCATTGGCAAAACCCTCCTATAAGCACAACACAAAGGTTAGTTCGCAAACTAATGATCAAAATTGACTAAGAAGTAATGGAAAAGAAACTCACATATTCGTCGATAGTGCTACCACTTGGAGGATTGGTCCTAACCGTGTCCATCGCGGCACTCCAACGGCTACAAAACGGTTTGATCACCTCCCAACAACCTTGAAGGGATCGGAGAGTGCGATACACCGGTTGGCGTACTCGAGGCATGAGCTTCAAAAACCTATTTTGGACGCGGATATTTTGCTCCGACGTGCATATGCTCTCTTTATTTAAACTTAATTTTCAACAAATTTTGAAATGTCAATTTTAAAAAAAAACACGTGAGCGTACATCTCCACATTTTAGGTGCTCACAAGGTCGTTTCACGGAACATAGACATTTTATGTGGCTTCTGTAAAAAAGATAAATTTAGATGGTAAAACAAGGCTCTTCACGAGACATGTTTTTATCATTTTTACATAACCTACAAAACATATCGATTTATCGTGAAACCGCATCGTGTGCCCATATAATGCGCAAATACACAAACATATTTTTTTGGATTTTTTTTAAACATTTGGACTATGTGTTTTAATAAAGGAAGCATATGCGCATGGGATTAAAGTTGCATTTCTGCTGCTTTCTTGTGCTATTTACCCTGGCTAAGAGCATGACTAACAGAGTCCGTAAACGCCCGACCCGTAAAACGCGAGTACATGCCTCTATACTCGTGTTTTTTACGTTTGAGGGCTCCGACGCAGATCAGCATCCTTACTCGAACCCTGTAAAACAAAATCCTGACCCATAAAAAAGGGATGTAGGCAGATTTTCATGCAATATGTAGAAATATGTAAACATTTGATGCATAATTCATAGTTTTACATCAATTCAACAAAGCAGTTCACAACAAATTCATACGCAAACAGTTCAAGGGAGCACATCAAAGCAATGATTATATGCAAAGCTCTTGCCCTTGCTGCCGGCCATTTCTTTGTACCGTGCATTGGCAAAACCCTCCTATAAGCACAACACAAAGGTTAGTTCGCAAACTAATGATCAAAATTGACTAAGAAGTAATGGAAAAGAAACTCACATATTCGTCGATAGTGCTACCACTTGGAGGATTGGTCCTAACCGCGTCCATCGCGGCACTCCAACGGCTAAAAACGGTTTGATCACCTCCCAACAACCTTGAAGGGATCGGAGAGTGCGATACACCAGTTGGCGTACTCGAGGCATGAGCTTCAAAAACCTATCCTCAATGCGCTGCTAGTAGCGCTTCCCGGCTTGGTCCGTGCCCGCGGCCGCATCCATTCCAACTTGAGCCCAAGCACGGCACAAAGTTGCATCCTCTATCTCCGTGTAGTTAGAAGTTCTCTTCTTCTTCGGCTTCACCTCGCCCACAGCGTCAACCTCCGTCACCTCTTCTTCCTCCGCATCCTCTTCCTCCTCGTTGCAGAATGGAGCGAGTGGGGGAACATCGGTGTTCACAGTCATCTCATTCAAGAGATCCATGAACCCCATCCATTGTTGCTAAAATCAGAGATAAATGTCATAGTAAATCGATTTGGGATTCACTAGACTCGGAGTACAAACTGACATACCTTTGCGGCATCTCCTCGAGCACGTGCGGGGCGGTGTCAGGGGAAGACGACACCAGAGAGGCAGTGACCACCGGGAGGGTGCTGCGGTGGGCCGGTTTCTTCTGCTTCGTCCCCGGCCCGGCCGGCGTCGATTTTTGGCGGCGCGCCCTCTTCGGCTTTGTCTTCGGGGCCGGCGCAGGGGTAGGGGCAGCCACGGGGGTGGGGGCCAGCGTAGGGGCAGTCGCGGGGGCAACTCCTGGTTGCGGGACGAGGTGTGTTCCTGTCTGCTTCCTCTTCTTCACGCTGATGGCGGTGACCATTTTCGCCACGTCGGCGTTCGTCGGAAGCCCAGCCCCCGGAGATATGGTCAACGCCGGTGAAGGAGACTGCTGTGGATTGCCTCCATAGGTGAGCAGAGCCGATTCGAGGTCCATTCCACCGGGATCCGGCCGCGGTGTTGTAGGAGAAGGTGGGGGCACGGAGATCAGCGGCGATGGCTAGGCGGGACGGGGGAAGAGCTGAAACGAACTCGCGCGCAAACAGCCTGTGGAGTGCGGGTCGCGTTCGGGTCGGCCTCCCAGCCCTTGTTTGTACAGGTGGACGGGCGGTTTTGCCCATAATTTTTTTTCACGAATCGCAACGAGTGCTGATCGCCGCCGTTTTCTCGCCGAAATTCATAAACTGACAGTTATTATAAGAGTTTGCCCTTTTTACGGGCTCTGTTAGTCATGCTCTAATATGTCCTTTAGGGCAAGGTGGAAGACGAAGGACACGATGACTGACTCGCCTCGGCAGCTTGGACCGGTCCCCATCATCAAGCTGCATATGGGATGATGCAGCTAGGAAGTGTGTGTTTCCTTTTCTAATTATATATAAATTTCACATTAAAATAATTATTTTATTAGTATGTCTTGTCCATCATTTGGGATGTCAGAGAGTAAATGACGCAAAAATACCACATATTAGGTGGTCTTGATACGAAACTAGCACAATTGCGCGAGTTGACACATAGACAGTTTTTGGGACAGGAGTGTGACACATACCACTGATTATGCGATTGGCTGGGCTTAAACCGTTCTCTGACATGTGGGATCTGTTGTCAGGTCCTACGTGGCAGGTAGTTGAACAATGGAGACCATGGCCGTTAGGTAGATAATTTTCCAACAGCTTGGTCCCGGTTCTAGATGGCAAAAACAGATGACTTTTCTTTCTTTATTTTCTTCTTTTCCCCATTGGGGCTTGGACCAATCTGGCCATCTTGACCTCCGCGGCTCCGCCGCCGATGATCATCTTGGCGGTGGAGAGGAGGAGGGCTGCAGAGAACAGTGGCAGACGGGCCTGCACTACACGGCGATGGACGGGGATGTACTGCACGCCGGAACGATGCACTGAACCGTGGCCGCGATAGAACCGCACCGAGTGACCAACGGTTTAATTTGCTCCCTCTACCATTGTACAGGCAGAAGCAGGTGCATTAAGCTAGGTAGACATACCGATCGATTCTTGTCTTCACGGTCTGTGCTAGCTAGCCGATTGATCGGATCTGCTGCTAGCCGGCTTAATTGTAGAGAGAAAATCAACAAATCTAGACAGAACGCAGCGCGTACCGTCGAGAGGGCAGCAACGCTCGATCAGATGAGCGAGAAAAAAGTCACGCTAGGGAGAGACCTGGCAGTGCCACGCCGGCGCCGTGCTCCGCTTCGGTCAGGTCAGCAAAGGCGAAGACATCGCCGTGTGTGTATCTCGTGGCAGCAGCACCTCCTTATCAGGTGGAGCTCGGCGACTCACGAGGCGACTCCGCCGCTCGCCCCCAACCACCCCCCTCCCCGCCTTCTCCCTCCCCCGCCGCCGTCGCCGGAGGCCTCCGGCCTGCCCGCGGCGGCGGCGAGGCTACCCTGCCCGAGTGTTTAGCATAAAACCACCACTTTTCACGTTAAATTTCGAAAAACCATCACTTTACGTTTGAATCGCAAAAAACCACCACTTTACGTCCGATTTGTTACAATGTGCGCTAAACACCGATTCGAGGCGAATTGACACAAGCTCTGACAGGTTGGGCCCACACAGAACACGGCGCCCGTCTGTTGCCGTTAGCATAAAACCACCACTTTTCCGTCAAATTTCGAAAAACCACTAGTTTATGTTTGAATCGTAAAAAACCACCATATTTTATACTGATTTTGATCGCGAATTGAAAAGAATCTTGCTGGTTGGATCCATTTGTCAGGGACCATTTGCTAACGTGGACTGACTGGGACCCACTTGTCAGCCCAATTAAGAAAATCTAAAAAATAAAAAATAAAAAAAGTGGGAGGCAGCCCGAGACCACGTCTCCTGGTCTCCCGTCCCGTCCATCCCATTGACCACGCCCGTCGCCTCGGGCCATCGGCAAGGCAGGCCGTCGCCGCCGCCTTCATAGCAAACTCGCCGTTGGCACCCGCCCTTCTGCCCCAAACCCCTCGTCCACCTGCCCTCCACTGCTCACTATCGGCTGTCGCCATTGTTGTCGCCGCCTTGCCCGCCAAGCCCCGCGTGGCCTCCCTCCCAGCAGCTCCGCTATGCCCCAAATTCGTCACGGGATTGGGGATGGGGTGGCCGGCGGCGGGAGTCCGAGCCGCCGGTGCCGGAGCTGTTGCTGATTGGGGGCTTGGGGTCAAACCTCCCATGTACTCTAGTTTTCTTTTAGATTATCTGGATTTTCTTAAATGGGCTGACAAGTGGGACCCAGTCCACCTCAGCAAATTGGCCCTAACAATTGGGTCCCATAGGTCAGAAACACTATTAATTCGATGTTAATTTCATTTTAGTGCGAATTGCAAAAATCAGTCCAAAATGTGGTGGTTTTTTGTGATTCAAACGTAAACTGGTGGGTTTTTTGAATTTTAAGCAGTTCTATGCTAACGGCAACAGACGGGCGTCGTCTTCTGTGTGGGCCCAACCTATCAGAGCTAGTGTCAATTCGCCTCGAATCGGTGTTTAGCGCACATTGCAACAAATCAGACGTAAAGTGGTGGTTTTTTGCGATTCAAACGTAAAGTGGTGGTTTTTCGAAATTTAACGTGAAAAGTGGTGGTTTTATGTTAAACACTCACCCTGCCTCCTCTTCCTCCTTAGTCCCTCCCTGTTCCATCTCCCCGCCGACCTGCAGGCTTTCCCGGTGGCGAGCGGCCGTTCGCGGGTCCCCAACGCTCTCCAAGACCTTGGTGGCGACGGCGGGACATGGGTGTGCCGCCACGAGCTTCGACGACCGGTGGCTTGAGCAGCTCTGCGCGAATCGGGCTGGTTTCGCCCAGAACTGGCGAGCTTGGCTCTGCCATGGCAACCCCTGCTAGGGTGCGAGGGTCCAGCCACTCGCTCCGGTGGTTGGCCGAAGCCCATCACCATCATCAGATCCTCCTCGCAGGCGTTTGGTTTTTCCCCTTCGGCGAGTTCTTCAGATCTAGGGTTTCTCACGTCTGGCCGCCAGGACGGCCTCTGGTCTTGCGGTGCTAGCTTGGGGATGGCATGGGTTTGGATCTCAGAGGAGTGCCGGCCATGGTTGCTGGGTTGGCTGGTTTCGCGTCGGTGGATCGTTGCTTCTTGGGCAACGGTTGAGGTTGGTACATCTGGTACATTGGGGCGGCGGCCCTGAGCAGTGGGTGTGGCGGTGGTTTGGCGGCGGGCCCTGTTATGCTAGGTGTTGGATGACTTCCTTGATCGCGAGGGCGGTGAGGTCGTCGGCATGGGTCGGTCGTGTTCGAGAGCTCTCTTCTCTTGTGTAGACCTTGGTGTCTCGCCTGCTCCGTCTCCATCCGTGCTACTGGTGAGACTTGCTTGACACTAAAGGTGGTACCCAGGTGAAAACCTTGCCTAGCGTGCTGGTGCCGGCGATGGTGACGCTTTCAGGCGCCATGTTCCCTCTTAGGGGCGTTGTCGAGGGTCCAGGTCTCTTTGTCGTCGGGCTCCGGGTGAAAATCCATGGTCTTTGGACCAGGCATCGGCGACGCCTTGGTGCCGTTAACCTTCTTGAAGGCGCTGTCTTTGGAGCCCAGTGTCTGCCGATTAACCGAGTGTGGGTGGTTTGTAGGTGTTGGCGGTGCCCTTCTCGTCACTGTCTCTGTTCCGGTGGGTTGGCCGTGTCCCTAATCTCCCTTGGCTACCTTGTTGTCTCCCTGTCTTCCGTGTGCTCTAGGGTGAGCTTCTCCAACTCCGACGGTACGGCGCTCTTCAAACCGAGCGAGGGGGCATGGGCCCTCTTCGGACGTGGAGACGGATGGCGCCTCGACAACGGGAAGCCCCAAGGTTGCATATGTGGGCACATTCTCCTCAACGTCTCGGCGGCTTCGTCATCAAGATCTTGCTCTCGCGTCACCTTCAGTCAGCGATCGTTGCGGCTCATAAGGATTTGGAGCATCTCAAGCGACGTGTATTGCTTATTTTATGTTTGCTTGTTGTTCTTTTTCTTGTAAGCTGATTTTCTCAGCATCTGTACTCTCTAGCCGTATGAGCTTTATTAATTTAAAGCTGGGCGTTATCGCCTATGTCTAAAAAAATCAGGAGGAGCTCGACGCCACCTAGTGCTGGGCGGGTCATCTCCGATCTCGGGACCTCCAGCGGAACCCTCCTCAACGGCACGTCCCTCGTGGACTCCATCCCCACCCTGCTCTCCCACAAGGACCTAATCAAGGTCGGGGATTCCACCGTCTCTACTCACGTCTCCATGGTGTCTGATTCCCACGAGGGAGGACGGTGGCGTGCAAGCTGTAGGGGAGGAGAGGGGTGGTGCGCTAGTTGGTAGGTGAAGGGACAACGGTAGAGGGGGCTGCGCGAAGGCTTGCCGTGGCCCGGCGTGGGTAGTTGCCGTGGACGGGGAGGAAGAGGGAGGAGTGGTGGTCGGGATCGGGTCCCATGTCCAAAGCTAATGACCGGCATTTAGATCCATCTATTTTTTTCGCCATGTAGGCCTGACGTGGGTCCAACCGGTCAGAAAACGGTTTAAGCCCAGCAAATCGCACAATCAATGCTATGTGTCACACTTCTGCCTCTAAAATGGTCTTTATGTGTCAACTCACGCAATTGTGGTAGTTTTGTATTAAGACTGCCCGATATGCGATAGTTTTGTGTCATTTACTCGGTATCAGAGTTATTTTCCAACCATTTAGTATATCATCAAATAGGACACAGAGTTAGTACAACTGGGCCGATGAGAGCCCGTCATCTGTGACAAGGAGGGAAGGTGTGGAAATCGTGTCCAATGCATATTTTTTGGCCTTTGTCCCTTTATCTTTCTCCACTAGTAGTAGTCACTCTTTTTGTTCAATGGTATTTCAATCAATTTTATGCAGTTTCATTCATTTATATTAAAGTTTCAGTCACTTTTGTGAAGTTTTAGTTATTTTTTATGAAGGCATTTTTAATTTGTGAGGTTTTGTTTATTTTATTATTTGTTACAATTGCATTTTTTGTTTTCTTGCATTTATGGCAATTACACTTTCATTTTGGCACAATGTACTTTTTTATTAGATGGATTGCACTTTAAATAGTTACTGAAACTTTTCACATTTGTAATCACATGCGCACTAGAAACCCCGTAACAATTTGTGTTTCAACTCAACGTCTTTTCCACAAATACTTCCCCTACTCTCTTCCCCCTCTCGTGAACCCATATAACGATGTGATTAGTAAACATTCACTACTTTCTAGCTAGTAAACATTCCAGTAAAAGACGTGAGATGTAATTGAAAAGGTGTAGTATAAACGTGTGATGTCACTAATGTGGTTCAGAAAACTGCAACAGAAACACGAGATGCAATCGAAATACATGTGAATCTGCTCCGTAAACCACCTCGGTACTATATTAGGTCTCTTTTTAGCGATGAGCTATATGTTAATTGCATGACTTTCTCACTCTCCTGAGTCGACACGGGAGATCCTACCCTGACACGGCTGTCAGCCCCCAACCTGCCCTCCCTCCCCCTCACAGCTAGAGGAGGTTGCCCGATGTTGTATGGCGGTAGTGGGGAGGCCCCTTTTCCTTTCCCTTATTTCCTAGCACCCTAACATCTAGTTTTTCTCCGTATCTCTCCAATATGTGATGCGTCCGTTGATCCAAGTGTGGCCGATGATCGCCGACAATCCTTGTTGAAGGGAATATGCCCAAGAGGCAATAATAAAATGGTTATTACTTTATTCCATGTTTATGACAAATATTTATTTTACATGCTATAATTGTATTAATTAGAAATATTAATACATGTGTGTTTAATAAACAAATAAAGAGTTCCTAGTTATGCCTCTCATATAAACTAGCTCGTTGATTAACAAGATGATCAAGATTTCCTGATTATGGACATTGGATGTTGTTAATAACGAGGTTACAGCATTGGTGGAATGATGTGATGAACATTTATCAAAAGTATAGCAATACAATCAAAGTCATTGTGTTTAAATTGCTATACCATCATACGAAGTAATTTTAGTTCTTAGACCATGAGAAATCAAGTTTCTGAACTTGGAAGACCCTTCGGAAAGGCATGAAGTCTATCGGTCGTATTTGGATCTATAAAGAAATAGACATGGATTTTAACATCTATGAAATAGTCGACATGTTGAAAAATAGTTTACGACAATGTTCAAGGAGTTGACTATGACAAGATTTAATCTTTCATAGCAATATTTAGTCTTGACAGATTAATATAGCAACCGCTACATATAATTTGGTATATGGTAGTTGAACAAACAAAACAAAGTTCTTCTAATAGAATAGTTACCTAGGACATGTACAAGACACGGTCCGAAGGCTTTTGTCAATTCAAAGGATGCTAAAAGGGCATGCATACTTCAATGGTTAAAGTAAGCATAAGGGAGTTGTAGTCTTCACCGTGATGAAACTGTTAAAAGGTTTAATTTCATCGGAGACGATGAAGATGCTTGCATTTGCAAGAAATTGAGTGGGAGTGCTGAGCCATATTTCTAATACATTGTGTATAAGACATATTGTTGATTGGAAATGATGTATCTTTCATTGACACAAGTGGAGAATTTTGTTAAAATTTGATATTAATGAAAGACTTGGGTAAAACCAGAATATTGGGCATCAATGTCTATATGGATAGATTGAGACACTAATATGGTTATGCCATACTTACATATATGAGATATTGAAAGGGTTCAACATGGAATCGATAAGAAATGTTCTTGCCGCATGGAAAGGGTTGAATCAAGATTCAAGTTTTTTGACACTTGGTGAGTGAAGTCACATGAATATTTTGATCAATAATACCGTGATATGTACATATCCAGATATGTCCTATGCTCTAAATGTTGTGACCATATACCAGAATGATTCATAAGATGATCATTCGATGATAGTAATGATATTCTTATGATCTTTGGAAGAACTAAGAGTATATTTATGTAGAGGTGACAAATAGTTATAAAAAGTTCATTGTAAAATGTTACATTGATACTAGTTTGTCACAAGATACAAATTAAATTTATCTGAATTTAAACTATGGGTGGCATAATGTAATGGAAAGAAGGTTCCATGATAGATTTGGATGAGTTCCAAAGATGATACATTGTGGCGGATACTACAATAAAAGGCTAAGTATTTGAATGCTATAGTAGCAACAAAGGAGAGAATTTGGTTAAGTAGTTTGTTATCAAACTAGGTATGGTTCCCAGTGGGATAGTACTATGGAGATATATTGTGCGACAATTATATCAACATGTTTTAATCCAAAGGAAGTAAAGGTATCACCAAAGGACTAAGTTTATACAATACCATCTCACTAGAGAATGAGTGATGCGTAGAGACACAAAGACATGCAAATACACGTGGACCTGAAAATGTCAGATCCGGACATTATGTTGACCACTAGTAAACGCGTATATACAACACCAGAAAGCCATAGATGTTGAATGTGCAAGTTTTTCAAAACTAGACTATTGACTCTAGTGCAAGTGGGATACTAAAGGGAATATGCCCAAGAGGCAATAATAAAGTGGTAATTATCTTATTCCATGTTTATAATAAATGTTTATTTTGCATGCTATAATCATATTAATTGGAAACGTTAATACATGTGTGTTTAATAAACAAATAAAGAGTTATTAGTTATGCCTCTCATATAAACTAGCGTGTTGATTAACAAGATCATCAAGGTTTTCTGATCATGAACATTGGATGTTGTGAATAACGAGGTCACAACATTGGTGGAATGATGTGATGAAAATTAATCCAAAATATGGCAATACGATCAAAGTCGTTGTGTTTAAATTGCTATAACATCATACGAAGTAATTCTAGTCCTTAGACCATGACATCATGTCAATCACTAACACTAGAAGAGTAACTTGATAACATCAAACGTCACACCGTAATAGGGTGACAATAAAGGTGGGTTCAGATATTCCGAAGGTGTTATGTAGAGGCTCATGGATCAAGAGTGGGAATTGTCCATCCTGATGACGGATAGATATACTCTGGTCCCACTCGGTGATATCACATTGAGATAGCTTGCAAGCAAGTGATGTGATCACTAGAATGTTATATCACTTGAACGACAAAAGAGTGCATGTCGGTAATAAGATCAGACTAGGTATGGGGATACCGATGATCGAATCTTGTACATGTAATATATCGCGAGAAAAATGGATTTAGTTACTAACATTAAAGGTTCATAGAATCACTGGAGTCATCGTTGAATGTGTGGGAGTCAGTACAGATCTCCAGGTCCTGCTATTCATTATTGATCGGAGAGGGATCTCGATCATGTCTGCATTATTCGCGAACCATAGGGTGACACACTTAAGGGATACCGACACCATTTGGAGCAAATATGTTTCAGATAAAGATTTAAGAAAGTGCTGGAATCATTTCGATGGAAACCAAAATTGTTTCGGATGAAATTGCAGGAACTGGTTCTGCATGTGATATTGAAATGTTGCAGGGGGTTTTATGTGAATGTTTTTAAATTAAAGTAATTAACAAAATTCTGAATAAAATAAATAAAAGAGTGCTATTAATAAGAGTTTGCATTAAATTTGGTAGAAATTTAATGGAGGTGAGTGGACTTTTGAGTGGAGGCATGTTTATGTGAGTGGGAACTCTACCCACATGAATGATGGAAGAGGTGGGGCACCATCTTGGCCGCCGACCATGGGAGGGGCTGCTCATATCCCCTATAAAGGCCCTCCACTCCTCCTCTCATCTCACACCTCCTCATGAAGGATCTCTCTTCGCCTCTAGAAATTATTCTCCATGGTCTCAGATTAGCGATATACATGTTCCCCGTGGATTTGTCTAAAAGGAGTTGTTGTTTCTGCTGCATTGCTGGAGCGAGGACCCGGAGGTTGTCGGGGTATCAAACGTGTGTGCGATCACGGATGCACCGCTTGCTTTGTGGTGTTGGACTTGCTGGTGCTGGACCTGCTGGACTCGCTGGACTTCATCACGATCTTGAGATCGGCAAGTGTACGAGTACATCATCCACGAGTACAACCTCGTAACGCTTTGTCACTCTTCAAGGGTATGTTCTCTATGGATGTATATCCACACGTTGATTGTATCTAGGTAGATAGATCTTGGTGCTTAGTTGTTCACATCGTAGGAATTTTTTTTGTTTTCTATGATGCAAACCCAACAGTGGTATTAGAGCCTGATCTATGCGTAGATGCTTTGCACAGGTAGAACACATATGAGTATGTGGGCATTGATGATCATTTTATTGCATCTTCTATGTATTTTGGATATTGGTGGCATAGTGGGATGAAGCGGCCCGGACTGAGTTTACATCTCCTCGCACATGAGACATGTTCCATGCTTGACATGCAACTAGTTTTGCATAAGTGGCTAGCGGGTGTCTGTCTCTCCTACTATAGTCAATATCTGACTTACAATGAGTTGCTAATAATTTGGTTATCATATTTGTGGTTCCATGTTCGTAGGTAAGATTTGTTCTATCTTCGAAAGCCCTAAGCCATGTAAAACTTGCAATTGATAAATTAGAAGCGTCTAGTTTAGATTGTTGTTGGGATAGTGTCATGATATAGTAATGTTATAATTTGAAGTATAGTTGATACTCTTGGAAATTATAGCATACCTAAGTTCTATAGACCTTGGCCTTACACATAAAGGAATGATGAAGATCATACCATGATGCATATGATAGTGATCAAGTGCAAGAACCATATCATTTCACTTTATGCATATGATGTTTTGTTTCATCTTATATTGCTTGTTTGGCGCTTTAGTAGCATTATAAGATGACCCCTCATTTAGATATCAAGATAAAATGTGTTCTTCCTTAAGTATGCACTGATACATTGCAAATGTATCTATAATTTTTGATGTTCCATGCTTGGTTTTATCAACTTTCTTGTGTTTTGTCCACACTTTGGAGTACTTTTCATATGATTTCTTGGACTAACATATTAAAAAGAGCCATAGTGCTAGCTGCCCGTTTTCTGCTGTTTTTGGTTTCAGGAAGTCAGAAAATGAATATTCTCGGAATTGGACGGGACAAAGGCCAAAGTCACTATTTTACCGGGAGACATCTGGAGCCAGAATACGAGACGGAGAGGGGCTGGGGCCTGGCCACACCACCTGGCCGCACGGCCAGGCCTGGCCCGCGCCAGGGGGTGGTTTGGCCGCCCCAGGCACCCCCTCGGCCTCTCCTCCCGCCTATATATTGCCTCTGATATGGAAACCCTAAGTACCCGATCAAAAATCCACGAAAGAGTCTGTAGCCGCCGTCATCTCCATCCCTAGATCGAGAGGGATCTGAAGCTCTTCCTGGCACCCTGCCGGAGAGGGGAATTCACCTTGGAGGCCTTCTTCATCATCATGCAAGCCTCCGGTGTGATGCGTGAGTAGTTCATCTCTAGACTACGGGTCCATGTAGTAGCTAGATGGCTGGTTCTCCTCCTTTGTGCTTTCATGTCTAGATCTTGTGAGCTCCGTTCATGATCAAGATCATCTATTTGTAATTCTGCATGTTGTGTTTGCGGGGATCCGATGGATATTGAGATGCTATTTCAGATTGATTATTGATTCTATCATGTCTTTGTTATTTTTGATCTTGCATGCTTTCCATTGTTAGTAGCTATCTTGGCCAAGTAGATGCTAGCAACTCCAAGAGTTAGTATTTATGCTCGATAGTGGATTCATGCCTCTAGTAGTTTGGGGAGGTGACACAAATCTCTAAGGTACTAGATGTGCTGTTGCTACTAGGGAGAAAACAACAATCCTTTATTCATAGAACAATCATATTGTTTACTTTACACGCAATTCGTAATGCAATAATCGGTTGCTTGCAACTTAATACTAGAGGGGGTTCGGATGATAACCTGAAGGTGGATTATTAGTCATAGATACAGTTGGATGGCGGTCTATGTATAATGTTGTAATGCCCAATCAAGTCTCAAAGGAGTCAAGATGATTAGTATATGCTTGTATGCTTTCTCGATGTTTGTCAATTGCCCCGCTGTAATTTGTTCACCCAGCATGTTATCTATCTTAAGGAGAGCCACCTCTAGTGAACTATGGACCCCGGTCCTTTCTTTTACATTCAGTCTACAAACTGTTTGCTGCTTTGTGTTTACTTTCTGCAAACTATTACTTCTTTCCATTCGATACGTTTAATCCTTTGTTTTCAGCAAAACCAGTGAGATTGACAACCTCATCGCAAGTTGGGGACAGAGTTCTATGGTTGTGTTGTGCAGGTCTCCATGTTGCTACTAGCACCGGTAGTGCGCCCTGCCAAGGCTCAGCTAGCAACACCTTTGGGGTGTTTCCTTGCTCCTACTGGATTGATAACCTGGGTTTCGTACTGAGGGAAAACTTACTGTTGTGCTCATCATACCTTCCTCTTGGGGTTCCCCAACAAGCTCGATATATTTTGGGCCAGCAAGAATTTTTCTGGCGCCGTTGCCGGGGACTGAAGAAGAAGAAGCTCCCACGTCAACCACGCGCCATCAAAGAGTTTTTCTGGCGCCGTTGCCGGGGAGTCAAGGACATCTTCACAACGGGAGTCCCTCATAACCAATCTCTTTACTTTGTTATTTTTGTTTTACTTAGTTTACTTTTGTTTTGTTTGCTTGTTTCTTTATCAAAAACACAAAAAAATAGTTTTACAAGTTTGCTTTCTTTATCAAAAACACAAAAAAATGACTACTCTTGAAAACACTAAGTTGTGTGACTTCACTAGCACCAACAACAATGATTTTATGAGCACACCTATTGCTCCACCTGTGCCTGAAGCTACTTTCTTTGAAATTAAACCTGCTTTACTCAATCTTGTTATGAGAGAACAATTTTCTAGTATTGGTAATGAAGATGCTGCTGCCCATCTAAATAACTTTGTTGAACTTTGTGAGATGCAAAAGCATAGGGATACAGATGGAGATATTTTTAAGCTTAAATTGTTTCCTTTCTCTTTGAGGGGAAAAGCTAAAGAATGGTTGAATTCCTTAACTAGGAATAGTATTGATTCTTGGACTAAATGCAAAGATGCTTTCATTGGAAAATACTATCCTCTTGCTAAGATTATATCTATGAGAAGTGAAATAATGAAGTTTAAACAATCTGATAATGAACATGTTGCTCAAGCTTGGGAAAAAAATGAAATCTTTGGTAAAGAATTGCCCCACTCAAGGACTGACTGCTTGGATGATTATCCAAACTTTTTATGCAGGATTGAACTATTATTCAAGGAACCTATTGGATTCTGCTGCTGGAGGTACCTTTATGATCATTACTTTGGGTGCTGCAACAAAGCTTCTGGATAATATGATGGTTAATTACTCTGAATGGCATACTGAGAGAGATCCACAAGGTAAGAAGGTAAATTCTGTTGAGGAAACCTCCTCCTTGAGTGATAAGATTGATGCTATTATGTCTATGCTTGTTAATGGGAAAGCCCATATTGATCCAAATAATGTTCCCTTAGCCTCATTGGTTGCTCAAGAAGAGCCAGTTGATGTGAACTTTATAAGAAATAACAATTTTAGCAACAATGCCTACATGAATAATTTTGGTAGCAACAATTATAGGACATATCCTCCCAACAATGGTAATGGTTATGGAAATTCCTACAACAACAATAGGAGTGCTCCCTCTGAACTTGAAGTTATGCTTAAGGACTTTATTAGTAAACAAACTGCTTTCAATGAAACTATTGAGGAAAAACTCTCTAATGCTGAAAGAAAT
Source organism: Avena sativa (assembly GCA_916181665.1). Lineage (NCBI taxonomy): Eukaryota > Viridiplantae > Streptophyta > Magnoliopsida > Poales > Poaceae > Avena > Avena sativa. The sequence continues at coordinate 430,377,983 of OV702290.1, forward strand.
ATAGCATCTCTGGCTGAAGCTCAATCTTCTTTGAATAAAATGGCTGCTAAACTTGAAACTAATGATAATCCCTTTGCAGCTACTAATGCCATACAAGTTAGAATTGATGAAAATGTTAGACTATTAGCTTAATTACATGCTAAGTGGGAAAGAGAAGATGAAATTGCTAGAAACATTAGTGTTTCTACTATCACCACCACTAGTGTTGAGGCTAGTAATAGCTCTACTACCTTAGAAGATAATTATGGTTTTGATCTTGATGGTTGCAATATCTCTAAAGTTATTAAGTTCCTACAAAAGCTTGCTAAAAGTCCTAATGCTAGTGCTATGAACATGGCCTTTACAAAACACATTACTGATGCTCTCATAAAGATTAAAGAAGAAAAGATGAAACATAAAGCTTCTATTCCTATAAAACAATAAGATGGTTGGGAACCCATCATTAATATGAAAGTGAATGATTTTGATTTCAAAGCTTTATGTGATATTGATACTAGTGTTTCTATTATGCCTAGAAGGATTTATGATATGCTTGAATTGCCACCACTTGAAGATTGTTATTTGAATGTACCACTTGATGATAATGCTAAAAATAAACTCATGGGGAGTATTAATGATGTTCTTATTATGGTTAACAATGCCTATGTGCCCGTTGATTTCTATGTTTTGGATGTTGAATGCAATGCTTCTTGTCCTATTACTTTGGGAAGACCTTTTCTTAGAACTGTTGGTGCCATTATTGATATGAAAGAAGGCACCATTAAATATCAACTCCCACTCAAGAAAGGTATAGAACGCTTCCCTAAGAAGAGAGAGAAGATTTCTTTTGCCTCTCCTATGAAAACAAAATTTGCTCTTAATGCTTCTTCATTTGAGAACACTTGATTCTTGTTCTTGCTTCTTATGCCTAACTTAAAGGCATTAAAGAAAAGTACTTATTGGGAGATAACCCAAAAGTTTTAGTTGAGTCTTAGAAGTTATTACTTCAGTAATAACCGCTCCTTATACTTTTTATTTTCTCTTTGTGCCAAGAGTAACCTCTAATGAGAGAGAAGTAATGATTGGGAAAGTTGCTGTCCCGAAACAGATTTCTGTGCTTCACCGTAAACATTCGTGTAAAATCTCTGTACGTCCTTTTGATGCGTGAATTTTTGTGCTTCTGCCCTAGATTGTTATCTAACTTTCGTTAGTTCAACACTTTTTGATTTGAGCAACAGAAGGTCTTCGAAAAAATTCCTCTTTACCTGCTGGTCTGTTTTGACAGATTTCTTCCATTTTCTACATTTGCTTCTTGTTGGTTCTTTTTTGAGTTCTTTTGGGGAATTGAGCTTTTTTAGGGAAGTGCTACAGTAGCTAGTGTTTTAATGGAAGTTTATTGGTATTAGAACTGAACCTTAAAGACTTATTATCTTGAATGTACTAATGTTGCTAATAAAGATTATGTGAAGTTTTGTATGAAGGAAAAATTTCAGGTGTATGGAAGGAATGAGTAATGAGATGAAGGATGGACTAAAGCTCAAGCTTGGGGATGCCACGCGTGTCACCCCAAGAAATATCCAAGAAGTACAAGCGTCAAAGCTTGGGTATGCCCAAGGCATTCCCCTCTTCATCAATAAAAATCCCAGGTTTCTTCCAAACGCTTCATTTTTATTGTTTCATGCATAGTTGTGTTGTTCTTGGAGCGTCTTCTTTTTTGTTTTTGTTTTGGTTTTTCGTTTGCTTAGTTTGCTGAATAAATTGGTTGGAACCCCTCTTTCATACATTGATTTTCAAATAGTTTGGTTTGGTTTGGAAAAGAGTAGGAAAGTTCATGCTTAAGTGGTAAAGAGAGCTTGTTTTTGGTTGTGGCCTATGCTTCGGCATGCCATGCTTGATATTGTTTTGGCTTTATGCTTAGTATTCTTTGCTGTAGCATAACTTGTTATAAACAATTGAGATTGCTTAATGTGCCTTGGATGAATCATGCGTTGTTTTAGCATATTAAAGCATAGTATAGTGGTATTCTCCTTTGATGCTTTATTTGGGTTGACTTGGCGCATGCTCACACCATGTTATGACTATCCAAAGTCACCATAGCCTTGATGATCCTTTAGTTTTCAACTTGTAGTATCACTTTATGCTTTGATCAATGATGTTTTGTCGCTCTGCATGATTATGGCCATTATTGCTCTCTTAGTATGTCGCTCCCAGTCTTTTGCTAGCCTCCGTAACAAAGTATGAGTTCCACTCATGCATCCAACTCCCTAAACCAAGTTATTCCAAAGAGTCCACCATAAATACCTACTAGCATATGCTATTCCAAGTATATTCATGTTTTTGTTTACCTTCCAAATTAAACTTGTTATGAGAAAACTAGTGATTAAAGCTCTCACGAACTTGATGGAACACTTTACTTTTCTTGCCCTTAATAAACTTGAACCATTGTGTCGTCTATGTTTTATATGCTTGAACTTATTTGTTGGGGATTAGCAGGACCATGCTGTCATGGGGAACGATTTCAACATTGCACGGGTACTTTGTACCTAGTTGATATCATGCTCTTTTGTCTATGGATGTCGTCGGTGTGAAATGAAAGGGGAGCTTGTAAGTCCATGGAGTTATGTATATGTGCTAGAGAAACGTCTGGGCCGCTGGTCTAATCCATGCTGACATGGTGGAAACCTGCAGCGTAACCATAATGAGCTGTCTATGAAGAATTCTTCTTATAAAAAAAGAGTCCTATATTGAGAAAAGGGAGAAAAAGAGAAAAAAAGAGATTATGAAAAGAGGAAAGAGATAAAAAAGCACCATATTCCCATGGTAAATAAGAAGATTGCTGAGATGCTCGTTGTCTGCTTGCCTTGTCATTTTGATATGGGGATTCTTCCGTATCATCGGGCAAGGGGTACCCCGTTGGTGGTTCTCTATGATACACATGTACTTACGATGACAAGAACTTACCGGTGACTAAACTTGAGTAGCATGAGGAGCGGCCCTCGTATTCAAGGGACATGAGATTTCTAACTTATACTTCATCAAGCATGTACACCATAGTTTGTTCACTTTAACCTTAATCACTTCAAGATGCTTATGATAGGGGCAATGAGAGCTCAAAGCTATGAGTACCATAATTTTTGGAAGCTCTTTATGAGACTTGAATCCCTACTTCCTTCTATGAAGGCCTTTCTTCCACCATTATATTGAGTCTCCACCTTCTACCTTTATGCACCTACTTTGAGAGCATAGTGGCCATTCTTAGTTCTATGTGCATTGTCCCAAGACTAGTTGATTGATGCATACCTTGATATTGCTTGTTTTAAACTATTTGTATCTAGTCACTCTTATGAACTTTGAAGGTGTCCTATGCATTTATGTTTGCTACTCTATGAGGGACAAGCTGAATACTACTATGCTATATTTTCTTTATGTGAAACAAACAAATGTCTTGCAAAGCATTATTATTCACGAATCTTTTGTTTGTGCCTTTTCATGTTGCATCATAGTTTCTTTGTCTTATTGCTAGAACTTTGTCTTTCATGTTATGATTGAAGTACTATGATCCCAGCTTCGAATGTTCTACAAATACTTTGATCAAGTTTATGATGGTGCATGCCACCTCAAAAATTATTGTTTCTTTTTATCACTTACCTACTCGAGCACGAGCAGGAGTTAAGCTTGGGGATGTTGATACATTGCAAATGTATCTATAATTTTTGATGTTCCATGCTTGATTTTATCTACTTTCTTGTGTTTTGTCCACACTTTGGAGTACTTTTCATATGATTTCTTGGACTAACCTATTAACAAGTGCCACAGTGTCAGCTGCCTGTTTTTTGCTGTTTTTGGTTTCAGGAAGTCAGAAAATGAATATTCTCGGAATTGGACGGGACAAAAGCCAAAGTCACTATTTTACCGGGAGACATCTGGAGACAGAATACGAGAGGGAGAGGGGCTGGGGCCTGGACACACCACATGGCCGTGCGGCCAGGCCTGGCCTGCGCCAGGGGGTGGTCTGGCCGCCCCAGGCACCCCCTCGGCCTCTCCTTCCGCCTATATATTGCCTCTGATACGGAAACCCTAAGTACCCGATCAAAAATCCAAGAAAGAGTCTGTAGCCGCCGTCACCTCCATCCCTAGATCGGGAGAGATCTGAAGCTCTTCCCGGCACCCTGCCGGAGAGGGGAATTCACCCTGGAGGCCTTCTTCATCATCATGCAAGCCTCCGGTGTGATGCGTGAGTAGTTCATCTCTGGACTACGGGTCCATGTAGTAGCTAGATGGCTGGTTCTCCTCCTTTGTGCTTTCATGTCTAGATCTTGTGAGCTCCGTTCATGATCAAGATCATCTATTTGTAATTCTGCATGTTGTGTTTGCGGGGATCCGATGGATATTGAGATGCTATTTCAGATTGATTATTGATTCTATCATGTCTTTGTTATTTGTGATCTTGCATGCTTTCCGTTGTTAGTAGCTATCTTGGCCAAGTAGATGCTAGCAACTCCAAGAGTTAGTATTTATGCTCGATAGTGGGTTCATGCCTCTGGTAATCTGGGGAAGTGACAGAAATCTCTAAGGTACTAGATGTGCTGTTGCTACTAGGGAGAAAACAACAATCCTTTGTTCATAGAACAATCGTATTGTTTAATTTACACGCAATTCGTAATGCAATAATCTGTTGCTTGCAACTTAATATTGGAGGGGGTTCGGATGATAACCTGAAGGTGGATTATTAGTCATAGATGCAGTTGGATGGCGGTCTATGTATAATGTTGTAATGCCCAATCAAGTCTCAAAGGAGTCAATATGATTAGTATATGCTTGTATGCTTTCTCGATGTTTGTCAATTTCCCCGCTGTAATTTGTTCACCCAACATGTTATCTATCTTAAGGAGAGCCACCTCTAGTGAACTATGGACCCCGGTCCTTTCTTTTACATTCAATCTACAAACTGTTTGCTGCTTTGTGTTTACTTTCTGCAAACTATTACTTCTTTCCATTCGATACGTTTAATCCTTTATTTTCAGCAAAACCAGTGAGATTGACAACCTCATCGCAAGTTGGGGACAGAGTTATGTGGTTGTGTTGTGCAGGTCTCCACGTTGCTACTAGCACCGGTAGTGCGCCCTGCCAAGGCTCAACTAGCAACACCTTTGGGGTGTTTCCTTGCTCCTACTGGATTGATAACCTTGGTTTCGTACCGAGGGAAAACTTACTGATGTGCTCATCATACCTTCCTCTTGGGGTTCCCCAACGAGCTCGATATATTTTGGGCCAGCAAGACTTTTTCTGGCGCCGTTGCCGGGGACTGAAGAAGAAGCTCCCACGTCAACCACGCACCATCATGCACCGTTAAGAAAGTTCGTTGTTTCGAGATATGACGTGATGATAGGGTGTACTTGACTCTATGCTTTCATACAATGGGTGTTAGACAGTTTTACACACGCCAGTACTAAGGTTCTTACTTGGCGAGCCTAGCATATACATACATGGCCTCAGAACACGGACCGAAAGGTTAAGCATGAGTCATATGGTAGATATGATGCCCATATAGATGCTCGCCTTTGAAGCTACACCGACCCACGTGATGATTGGATTTGGTGCGGTGGATTTGGTTCATGTAATCAACAAAAAAACTTGAGTGGTGTTGGTTTTGAGTGGGAGTTCATTTGTAATTTAGATTAGTCGAACTCAATTTATCATAAACTAAAATCAAAGCGAATTTGCATAATTTTTTGTAGTCATTGGCATCCGTTTACTACCTTGTGCTTAGTTTTAATTGAGATAATAGAATTATAGAATTCTGGTTATTTACTTTACAAACTGGTATCGTATTGTTTTGAGTATCAATTCTATCTATAGAAGTCCTATTGCAAACTTTTAGCAAACTCCATCTACTCCATGAAGTTTAATAAGTAGTATTAAATCAAGAGTAACAATTCCAGTGTTAGTATCTAAAGTATCATGTTTGCCTCCATGATTATTCATATTCAAAAGTTGTTTTAATATCAAGGTTATCTAGGAGCTGAAAGAATTATTTCAGAAACCATCATGTGTGGAAGATATTGTGATATCTGAAACAGTGTTTATGGTTCCAATATGATAGAGTATAATTTAGCAAAATACATGTTCTCATATTGTATGAGAATTTGCGAATGTTGGAGACGCTAGGCGTCCTAATCTCTCAAAAGGTTTTGGGAACTGACATTATACTCACGATTCGTCCTTATAATCTATAGTAGATTGATCATGAAAGTTGTCATGATAAGGATGAATAGAAGATGTAGGTAAATGTTTACTACACTAATATATTACTAAAGAATGGATTTTTGAAAGAACGCCAAACATTTGATGATGGTGATCAACTTCAAAGTGCAAGTCAAAGGTATTAGTATTTGAATACACACGCTTTGGACTATGTGTCATGTGTATGGAACCACTCTTCATGTTGATAGATTATTTTAAAGGGAAAGGAAATGCTGAAACAGAATCTATAAAACATTTGGCAAAAAAGAGAAAAGACTGGAAATGTCCAACTAAGGTATATAGATGATATACATGTTATGGTTGTATTCTTTGCTTGTTAAACAATTTGTCTCTTGGGTATTGGATACCGAATTGGATGGTATGTGTAACTACCTCGGTGAATTACGCTCCTAGTTACAAGCCTGGGTGAGCGGAAATGGTTGAAATAGTACGGTGGGGCCCAAATGCCACTCACAGGTAGACCTTTCGGCCGTCCCAACCATTTCCAAACATCGGGACAAGAACAGGCGGCGTAATCGGCAGGCGAAGGGATCAACTACATACACAAATGAGTATGTATGCAAGCCACCATACAACAGTACATCAGAGTCATCCCATCTAAAAAGAAAGGAAATATAGCAACGTCATACGGCAAGATCCAAATATCCTAGATAGACATAATAGTTTAGGATATCTCCTCATACATCAATCAATAGAGTATCAAGCGGAAGCGGAAGACAAGGTCCGAGTACGGATAAGAAGCAAATCGGCATAAGATGCCCCATAAATAAGCAGATCCCGCCCACAGATCTCACGGATCCCCGTTCCCGGAATCTCTACACCGAATGATCGTTGCCCACATCGTCCGTCTCTTCCACCCAGTATCCATCTTGCGAGGGTACCTGTTCATCTGAACCAATAATTTAACGTGTGAGACCCTAGGGGTACTCAGCAAGTCTTTATGCCTCTAAAGGGGACACAACCTGGGGTGACGCAATTGCAGCAAAAGATAAACCCTAACAATTCTACAGATACTCACTAACCATCCGCCTAACCAGAGATAGACGGATGTCCGTGAATTAATAACAACAGCTATAACAGTTATAAAGGTAATCTTAACAGATCCATCCTCCTCCTCGCTTACCGACGAGGAAGCGGACGAACAACCCCCCATCCGTTGGCAGTTTTATTATTCATTCCATGAGTGTTGCACTATTTACTAGTCAGGTACCTAGTCTAGTCAAATTAAAAGCGGTACTTTAGTTATGCTTGTCTATGATCGAGAAACTGTGCTCCAAGTCGTCCATAACCGCGGACACGGCTTTCAGAAAGTTTTACCCTGCAGGGGTGCACAAATAGCAACACACACTCGATATGCCTCGGAAAAAACCAAATCAAAACCAATGAGGCAGTCACGACAAAGCGATCACAAGATTCAGAAATATTTCAGGGGGCCACCCCATTAAGCTACCCGCATCGGAGCTAGCTGACTCCGAGACGGACTCAAGGTTTGCGCCAATGGCTGTGAACGACTGGGAACCCGAAAATGTGACTGGGCTTGTCGACACCGCGAAAACACTCCGCAATCCTAAACAGTACAGTGTGCAGTACCTCGCACAATTTAAAATAAAGCGGTAAAGCATGGCATAAGTACAGGATAGTAAATAAAACCTCAAACTAGTTTGTGGCCCCAAGAAATAAGAATGAATCAAGCTCTGGCTCAGGGGGGTCCATAAGGCCTCCCGGATGTGGATAGCGCGAATAATCTTGGAACAGGAATCAAGTACTCGGGGTCTTACGGGACACAAGTGAGCCTGAAAAACCAAATAGCGAATATGGCTCACCGATGCCGCTTTCATTAGTTATCCCATTACTACTCAGGTTAAGTTGTATAGGTACCTCGTTATCCATTAGACACTCACATACCCTACACATGCTGTTCTACGACTCGCATGGCTCAAACAACTCCTGTAGTAAGGGCTCATGGGATGGAGGAAAAAGCTTCGGTGGGGTTTAAAAGTAAAGGCTATGCGATACTTGGGATTCAATTTAATGCATTCGCGACTCAATGATGCAAGAATAAGATAGAGGCAATAGGTACTATATGTATGCAAGCATGTGGTAGTGCTTGCCTGGCAGCTCAGTTGAAGCAAGGGATGGATCTGGGTAGTGCTCCTGGTTGTCTTGATAAATCCCCTGCTCAGCGTCTATCCGAGGAAGAACCAAACAAACAAGGACCAACATAAATAAAGTGCACAAGCATATGAATAAATGCGACAAGCAAGCAATCATGCCATGATGAATGATGCACAATTTGCATGGCAATAAAGTAGCATGGCATGGGTGAGGTGTGGAATACAATAATAAAGCATTTTATTTAGTTTTGGCCCCATTTTTATTCTCATATTAGTTGCTGTATACTTTATATTTATATGATGCATGCTGCAAATCAAACCATGGAATGCATAAACAGAAAGGTCTCGTCGAGCTAATCATTTTAGACATATTATTTGTTGAATTTGGAGTTATAAAACAAAAGTTATTAATTTATTAAGTCAAAAGGGCATTTTGTTGTAATTTAAATAAACTTGGAATTTTAGATGTTCAAAATATATTTTGGATTGCATATTTGAAATCCTCATATTTTTCTGATCTCAAAACATATATTATATGTATTATTTGGATTAATATTTTAAAAGTTATTTAAAAACAGAATTTAAATTCGAAATTGAATAATTAGAAAAAGATTTGAATTTAAAACAGATTCACAGAATTACTTTTGTTACTCAGGTTTAGCCAGACACAGACGCTGACGGGTGGGCCGCTCTGCTGACTGGGACTCCACAGCGCCGAAAACCTTTTTACACCGCAGCCTAATCTAGCTCAAGTGCATGACATGTGGGGCCACGGCACACACGGACCCGCGCGTCAGCGAACGGTCACGCGGGGGCTGCCAGGTGGGCCGAGCGTGGGAGCGCGGGTTAAGTCCGGAGAAACAGAGGGGCTTCTCTGCAAGATCTTCGGGGTGGCTGGCAGGTGGGGCTTGGTGGACCGCGGGTTAAGCAGAAACAAAACGGAGGGGGGTATCGGCAAAATGACCGCCCGTACTGTGCTTCTTCCCGGCGCTGGCGACCGATCGGTGCTCGCGCGCGGCGCGGGCGGGGATCGAACCAGGGACCTGCGGGCGCGCGCTGGGGTGGCTAACCGGTGCGGTGGGTTGGGCTAGGTGACAGAGAGGTGGTCTGGGGCCTAGTTAGGGCTGGTTTGGCGCGGGGCGGCTGCAGACAGAAGCAAGCGGCGGCGCGCAGAGAGCGCTCGACGGAAGGGCCGGCTGATCTAGACGGTGGCGACGAGGCGGACCGAGCCAGGGAGGGAGAGGGGATCACCGCGGGGCTGTCGGTGGCGTTGGTTCGGCTCGAGGCGCAGGCGATCGACATCGAGGCAGAGGACGGGCGGTCTAGGGTTTGCATCGGGCTCGCGCTGGTACTAGTGGCTCCGGCGCTCCTCTTCGACGACGGCGTGTTCCAGGCGACGCAGGGGAGCCTCCTGGTACTCTCCAACCACTCCACGGACTGCCCGCGCGTCTGGAGCGGCGGGGTGCGGTGGAGGCCGAGGGTGCCGGCGATGGTGTAGGCGGCAACGGTGGAGAAGAGAGGGGGAGGAAGCAGGGCTCCTCGGCCAGATCTGGAGAGGCAGAGGGGTTCCGTGGGGTGGTGGTAAAGCAGAGGGAGGGAGGCTGACGCCGTGGGGAGCAGGTAGACGATAAAGGTGGCTCGGCCACCTTTATCCTCCCTCTCCTTCACGTGCTTGGCAGGGGCAGGTAGGGCAGGGGTAAGGGGGGCTGCCAGGTGGGGTAGGACAGGCCAGGGTCGGGGTGGTTCGGGCTGGGGGGCCTGCAGGCAGAGAGCTAGAGGGAGAGAGAGGAGAGGCTCGGGTAGGGTGGAGCTAGGCTCGGGTAGAGCTAGGTTTGGAGCTAGGTTAGGGTTTGGGGATTGGTAGCTAGGGCAGGGAGAGGTGGCCAGGGAGAGAGGGTGGCCGGTGGGGCCAGCTAGGGTAGGCCATGGTGGGGTGGCTCGGCTTAGAAGGAGGAGAGAAAGAGGGGGGTACTTAGGGTTTAGGTTTTGAGAGGGGTATGGTAGATTATATGAGATGGAGAGGTAGGTTTAGGGTTTGAAGAGAGGGGGAAAGGTTAGTTGCTAGGGTGTCCCTTTGTCAAGATCAAGCCAAGCACAAACCAAACCCCAACAAGATCAAGACTAGGAAAGAGAGGACAAGGTGATGTGGTTTTGTAAAAGATCTACTCAAAATGCAAATAAAACCAAAGCTAGCAAAAGATGGTTCTTGCATGGCCCATGCAAGCAATTAATGTCATGCTTCTTTTGTGAAAACAAGATCATCACATGGCATTAAACTTAGGCATGCCCACAAGTGGAATAAAACCAAGCCAAGAATTTAAAAGAAAGTCCCAATTGGATTGAATGGAGATGATCACATTTGGGTACAAATGGGTCATGCTAGTGGTATATGCCACTAGGTAGTTAATAAGCCCACAAAATATTCCAACATGATGATCACCCCAACAACACATATGGGAGCTAGAAATAGGGTTCCACTCTCAAGGCATGCAAAGGTGGCCATGTGGCTCTCATATATCAATGTTGTGAAAACAACATGATGCAAAAATGAAAGCATGTGGAAAAGATTTGGATCCATCCCAACCCACATGAACTAGAAGTAAAACCAGTAAATGCCAAGCTCATATTTAGTTGGATGGTGGAATTATAAGGTGGTGAAAGAAAGGTGGTGGAGTTAATAAAAGATATACCCCCAACTCAACTTGGGCATTAACAATATATCAAGAACCAAATACAATATCAAGAGGCAAATACAATTAATGATGCATATGAGACAAGATCCAAAACACAAAGGGGTTTTATATGATGCTCAAATGCAAGGTGGCATGATGACATGAGCATGATATAATGATGATGCAACAATTATATAGTTGAAGTAGCCATTATATTACTAGACCAAGTAGCATTACAATTGTTAGACAATTGGGATGCTACAGTATGAAATGTCATACAGAACAACGCAGTTCATGAACTACAATGGCCTAAGTAACTAGCAAGAGAATATGTGATAATGTTCATCAAAAACAAATAAAGTGTTACTGTGTTTCTCGTTGACATCAAAACTTGCCTTCAAGATTTGTTTAAATAATTGTTATTTTATTCCGGTATTATGAGAACAATGGTTGTTTAAATACCGTATTCCATAGAAGATGGATGAACTTTTACACTAGTTGGAGAAATCACGTCCATAAAAACTAATGCTAAAATGTCACCAGACAAATGATTGAAAGATCACTTATGAAGTGACATTGCCGTTTAAATTATATTGGAAAGAAAATCTGAAGAAACTCCATGTTGATGGATTTTTGGAGTCTTTGATTTTTTATCAATTGATGCTTGTGAGACTTTCCTCGAGATAATTGAAACTCTGTTCATAGGCCAAAGCGGAACGGATGACTAACTTATTGGAATTTGTGCATATTTATGTACATAGTCCATTATATGTAGCCATGTGCGGTGAATCTTTCGACTTCATATGCTTTCTCCGAAAATTTGAGTAAATATATCTGTATATTTACTTAATAAGGAAGAAGTATGAAATGTTTGAAAAATTGTTCAAAGACTTTCAAGATGAAGTGGAAAATCATTGTAACGATAAAATAAAAAATTATGATTCTATCATAAAAGAAGATATTTGAGTTACATGTTTAGCAAAACACCTAAGATTTGAGAAATTGTTCCATGTATTTGTGTTTCTCGATAAACCATAGGAGTATGGTATGTTCGAGAGATGAAATTGAACCTTGTTTGACATGGTAAGATCAAAGGTGTCATTTATAAAACTGCCACTATGTTTTAAGGATTAAAGATTTAGAGACTACCGCTTTTACACTGAAAAGAGCACCATCGTGATCCGTTGAAATGACACCATATGGGTTATGGTTTGGGATAAAACCCGAGTTGTCTTTTATTAAATTTTGATATGCTAGGCATAAGTAAAATGTTTACAACCAAAGTCGGATAAGCACGTCTTTGTAGGTTATCCCAAAGAATTTGTTGGGTATTCCTCCATAACACCGAGGATAAAAGATTTTGTCGCTTGGAACATGAAGTTTCTTGAGAAGGAATTTTCGCGAAAAGTTAAGTGGGAGGACAATATGTTGGGACACGCAGAGAAAAACAACACTTTTTCCTACGCGGTGATCCCAAGATCCAGCTCAAGTAGAAGGCCACGAGGATTACCACTAGACGCGCAGTTGCGGAATTGATGAAGCACGTCGCTTGATGCAGTGCAGTCCTCACGATCCGTTCCGGTTCCACGATCCACGATCCGTTCTTTCTTCACGATCGTCGAAGTGCTGAACGTACAGCACCTCTGCCGGTATCCACACGTACGAGGAGGAGCGCCGGCGATGGACTGCTAGGTCCGGTACGGCGGCGATAGGACTGGACTGGAGCTAGGGTTTCCAACACATGGAGTGACCTAACCTTGTGCTCTAAGCACCTGCGCCCCAGCTTATATAGGGAGTGAAAGTGGGCTCCACTCACTTATGGCCCATTCACTAACAGGCCTATATTTGCCACTACAAGTATCACTTGCTGACCAAGTCCATGTCACTATTTGGGTCCAACCCAAATAGGTTTCCTGTTTGGGTCTAACCCAAACTACTCCCTCTCTTAAGTGTGTGACCCGATAGGCTCTTGGTAACCCGGACACGATTCCGAGTCTCACTCGTGATCGATCAGTTGGTAGCGGCTCCTAGCAGAACGTGCCAACTCCCAAGTACCAATAAGTCATGACGACATACCTTCCAATGCGACTTTCGTCTGAGTCCCTTTTGCCTCACGATATACCTTGTCGGACTATAGGCGAATGATCGTCATCCCTTAAATAGTCCGACTCTCTTTCTCAATCCGAGATAAGTGATTCATCCGACTAACTCTTAGTCGGCTGCCTCGGTTAACACTTATCCGAGACGTGCATGGCCATGCTTTCTGAATCATATCTTCCGAGAGGTCCCAGAGAATATCTCTTCGGATGGAGGGGCAAAATCCCGTCTTGGTTATTCACATCACGCAACTTGATTCTCAGTCGACCCGAACTCCGCCTTTATAACTGCCCAGTGACGGAACAACGTTTGATAGAACCTAAGTCGGAGATCCTCAACTCGGATTGTGCAATAACCTCAGGTCTAAGGATTACATTGATTGAGACATGCAAATGACGACTTGTTCGTTGCATCTCAATATGGGTCAGTCCGACTCGCTAAACTCTTTAGCCGAATCCGTGTAAGTCGGAATAGCATCTCCATGCCCATGACAAGTGGAACCTAGTCATCTGCCGACTTTCACATTGGTCTAAGTTGTGTGTCCAGCACAACCTCAATGACCAAGGACAATTAGTATGAACAACATGAATATATAGTTCCACAATCAAATCACATATTCGATGATACATATTAGTAGTTCATACATGGACCATAACCTTATGAATACATTGGGAATAACATCATACATGATTGCCTCTAGGGCATATTCCCAACAGTCTCCCACTTGCACTAGAGTCAATCATCCGACATCACATGTCTAGGCATCTAATGCCCATAGCTCTCAGGTGCGCCTCATGCTTTGGCTGTGGAAGTGGATTTGTCAACGGATCTGCAATGTTTGCATCCGTGTGTACCTTGCATAACTTGATATCACCTTGATCCACGAACTGGCGAATAAGGTGGTACCGCATGAGTATATGTTTGTTCTTCTGGTGTTGTCTAGGTTCCTTGGCTTGTGCAATAGCACCATTGTTGTCACAATACACGTCTAACGGATTGGACGAGCCCTGAACCACACCAAGATCTATGAGGAAATTCCTCATCCAAACGGCTTCTTTTGCCGCCTCCGAGGCAGCAATATACTCAGCCTCTGTCGTAGACGCAGACACTGTCTCTTGCTTGGAACTCTTCCAGCTCACAACCCCTCCGTTTATTACAAACACATATCCGGATTGCGAACGAGAATCATCCGAGTCAGTGAGATAACTCGCATCCGTGTAACCCTTTACACTGAGTTCATCCTCACCTCCATAAACTAGGAACATATCCTTAGTCCTTCTCAAGTACTTTAGGATATTTTTAGCTGCTGCCCAGTGGATTTCTCCAGGGTCAGCCTGGTACCTGCTCACAACACTTAGAGCATAGGAAACATCCGGCCTAGTACAAATCATAGCGTACATGATGGATCCGACTGCAGAAGCATAAGGAATCGCACTCATCCGACTTTGCTCATCAGTTGTCGAAGGACACTGAGTCTTGCTAAGTTTTACGCCATGGGACATCGGTAAGAACCCCTTCTTGGACGATTCCATGTTGAACTTCTTCAACACTTTGTCCAAATATGTACTCTGACTCAATCCAATGAGCCGCCTTGATCTATCTCTATAGATCCGGATTCCTAGTATGTAAGTCGCCTCACCCAAGTCTTTCATCGAAAAACTCTTTTCCAATGATTCCTTGGTCTCTTGCAACATCTGGACATCATTTCCAATCACTAATATGTCATCCACATATAAGATCAGAAAGTTCACTTTGCTCCCACTAAACTTCTTGTATAAACAAGAATCATGATCACTTTTGATGAAGCCAAACGATTTGACTACCTCATCAAAGCGAATGTTCCAACTTCGAGATGCTTGCTTCAACCCATAAATGGATTTCCGAAGCTTGCATACCTTGTCAGCATTAGCCGGATCGACAAAACCCTCGGACTGTATCATATACACATCCTCGGTTAAATTTCCATTAAGGAAAGCCGTTTTGACATCCATCTGCCATATCTCATAATCGAAATAGGCTGCTATAGCTAACATGATCCGAACTGATTTAAGCATCACTACAGGAGAGAAAGTCTCATCGTAGTCAACTCCTTGAACTTGTCGAAACCCTTTCGCGACAAGCCGTGCCTTATAGATAGAAACATTTCCATCCATATCAGTTTTCTTCTTAAAGACCCATTTGCACTCGACGGGTCTTGCACCGTCTGGCAGATCAACCAAGTTCCAAACTTGATTTTCATCCATGGAATTTAACTCGGATCTCATGGCTCCAAGCCATGACTCGGAATCAGAACCCAGCATCGCTTCCGAATAAGTTGTTGGCTCATCACTGTCCAACAACATCACATTACGAACACTTCGCAATCTGGCCGATCTTCGCAGTGTCGGTGCAATTTCCGGCTCAGGTACCACGTCCGGCTCAACCTCTAAGGCTTTTGCCGACTCGCTGCTAGCCGGTATTTCTTGAATTTCTTCGAGATGCACCGTACTCCCACTGACTCCCCGACTGAGAAACTCTTTCTCAAGGAAGACACCGTTTCGAGCGACAAACACTTTGCCCTCTTCTCGGTTGTAGAAGTAGTAACCCAAGGTTTCCCTCGGATACCCCACGAAAATACACTTATCCGACTTAGCTGTAAGCTTGTCCGACTGAAGTCGCTTGACAAAAGCTTCACAACCCCAAATCTTGAGAAAAGACAAACTCGGCTTCTTGCCAGTCCACATCTCATGCGGTGTATTCTCTACCGACTTTGATGGTACTCTGTTTAGTGTGAACGCTGCAGTTTCTAGACAATAACCCCAAAATGATAAAGGCAGATCTGTCCGAATCATCATTGATCGTACCATGTCCAACAAGGTCCGATTCCTCCTTTCCGATACACCGTTTCTCTGCGGCGTTCCTGGAGGAGTGAGCTGGGGAACTATTCCACAACTCTTCAGATGGTCATCAAACTCATGGCTCATGTACTCGCCTCCTCGGTCCGACCGAAGAAACTCTATTTTCTTGCCAAGTTGATTTTGTACCTCATTCTGGAATTCCTTGAACTTTTCAAAGGCTTCCGATTTATGTTTCATCAAGTAGATATATCCATATCTACTCAAATCATCAGTGAAGTTAATGAAGTACTCATAACCACCTCTAGCTGTCCTGCTCATTGGGCCACATACATCACTGTGTACTAGTCCCAATAACTCGGACGCCCTTTCACAACTCTTTACAAAAGGTGTCTTGGTCATCTTGCCGAGAAGGCAGGATTCGCATGTCTCGAACGACTCCAAGTCGAACGAAGTTAGGAGTCCCTCATCATGGAGCTTCTTCATGCATTTCCAACTTATATGACCAAGCTGACAATGCCAAAAGTAAGTCATATTCAGATCATTTGGTTTTAACCTTTTCACATTTATGTTAAAGACAGATTCACCCTCAAGATTCAAAATAAATAATCCGTCCTGGACGGGTGCAAAGCTGTGAAACATATCATTCAAATATAAAGAACAACCATTATTATTAATATTTGACTCATAGCCCTGTCTCATCAAACATGAGGCAGAAATAATGTTTCGACTAAGCACTAGAACATAATAACAATTATTCAGCTCCATTAAGAATCCGGAAGGTAAATGAAGTTGCATCGTGCCGACTTCCAACGCAACAACTCTTGCTTTGTTGCCAACCCGAATGTCAACCTTGCCTCTTGCCACGCTCCTAGTTCTTACCAGTCCCTGCAACGAGTTGCATATGTGAATGACTGATCCGGTATCATATACCCAAGAACTACCAGGTGCATCAGCAAGATAAATGTCTATAACATTGCAAACAAGCGTACCTGAGCCAGAAGTCACACCTCCGCTCTTGGCTTTGTCAGCCAGATACTGCAATTCCTCTTCCAGTGGCCATCCGACTTGCAGTAGAAGCAAGTGGATCCGGCTGCAGGAGATGGCTTAGTTCCTGAGGAAGCGCTTTGGACTGGATCCTCAGCCTTACCTCCTGACTTTG
The DNA here is from genome assembly GCA_916181665.1 of Avena sativa. Classification (NCBI taxonomy): domain Eukaryota; kingdom Viridiplantae; phylum Streptophyta; class Magnoliopsida; order Poales; family Poaceae; genus Avena; species Avena sativa. Next base: position 430,395,105 of record OV702290.1, read on the forward strand.
CCTTCTTCTTCTTAGTCCAAGAACTCTTCTTGAACTTAGCCTTGTTTTGCACCATCAACACTTGACTGGCACCTTTCTTGAGATCTGCCTCAGCCTGCTTGAGCATCCCATGTAATTCAGTGAGCTTCTTATCCATACCATGCATGTGGTAGTTCGATATGAACTGGCCATACGCACTAGGAAGAGAGTTCAGAATTATGTCTGTAGCGAACTCTTCACTAATGGGGTAGCCAAGTCTTTCCAGAGACTGCACGTAACCAACCATCTTGATCACATGCGGACTCAGTGGATCACCATCCTTAAGCTTGCAGCTCAACAAAGCCTGAGAGACTTGATACCTCTTAGTCTTTGCCTGAGCCTGGAACATACTTTTGAGGCTTTCGATCATATCGTAGGCCTCAACATTCTCGGACTGCTGCTGCAAGTCCGGTTCCATGTGAGCAAGCATAAGACAGCTAATCTCCGTGGATTCATCACAAATCCGACGGTAGGCATTGGTGGCCGTGACAGTCGCATTCTCATCTGGCTCAGCTGGAAGTGGGTTGTCTAGGACACGATCCCTCTTTTCTTGTTTGAGAACAATTCTCAGATTACGATACCAGTTGGTGAAATTAGTTCCATTCAGCTTATCTTTCTCTAAGATGGTTCTCAAAGCAAAATCGGAAATCTAAGGAAGACTGCTAGGTGCCATTGATCTACAACAGAAAATATGCAAAACACTTAAGACATGTATCCATAAATGAGCAAGCATATTAAACCTTTTAATATTTATGCTCCCACTAGAACCAACACCCCTCCGATGGTTACTTAGTGATTCAGGACCCTAAATAAGCAAGTCGACTAGTGAGCTTTAGCATCACTGCTAGCCGTCAAGTGATCTAGGTAGACAACTCCTTGTCAATCGTATCTCATACGACTCCCGTTGAATGGGTGGCATCACATGCCCTGGCTCCCCTCCGACTTTTCCCCAAGTCCCACAACCGTTGTGATAGACCTGTCTAGATTACCAAGTGCTTCCGCTGTAAGAGTCTGACTCGAACCCACCTAGTCGGAAAGAATTGATAGCACCTCAATTTTATGAGCCCACTACCAAAAATGTCCGACTTGTGATGGTGCAGCACTAGCGGGGAAACCGACTAGACCTTCCTTGAGGGATTACTTTCTACCAACTATCTAATAGAGGTAAAACAGAGACATAACAATAACACAAAATAAGGCAATTATAATGTGAAATGGTATGGCTCTCTTCATGGCGATCTCCATCTCCATAAAGCCTGTAATCCGACTCGTGTCAACTCTTGTCACGTGCCGTCTTACACCATGTAGCCGACTTGTACACCGACTTGCATGCCATCCTGATTCTCCAAACAGCTACACTAGCTAGTAATGCAAATTACACAGAGAATCCGACACGCAGGCCGTTATACAATTAGATGACAACACCTAGGCTCCAGCCGGCTGACAAAAACCGTGATACGCAGATCACGTATGGATTACACACATCACATGCACATAAGCCATACCATTCACAACATCATCCTGCAAAAACAAGTTATGCATAGATACGATATCTACCGGCGTTGTGAAACTCGCAACGACATCTAAGGCGCTGCGACAGGGCAAAGCCGGCGGTCCCGCTAGCCGGATAGCGGGCGGGGATCAATTTCGAAAAGTGCAGATCTCATCTGCATTCTGGACATGGATTTCATCATCGGATAAAACAATTTTACCCAAATCCGATCCGGAATCCGATTCGACCAAACTCTTTGATCTTTGATCACCGCATCCGGGTTTACGTGTCACAGTCTACCCCGATGGCGGAAGCTGACCGGTAGGGGTATGTCGTTCCACGACCTTAGCAGTTAGATCACGGAAACCAGATCATCCATTCCCCCGAGTACAGTTGATTCAATCAACTTTGTACAAAACCGATCTATCTGATAGATCGACACCCAAAACTGCAATTAGATCCAATCTAACGCCAACCGCATATCACATATGCATGATCTCGAGCCTAAAACCAGAAGCTAACGCTCTGATACCACTGTTGGGCCACGCAGAGAAAAACAAAACTTTTTCCTACGCGGTGATCCCAAGATCCAGCTCAGGTAGAAGGCCACGAGGATTACCACTAGACGCGCAATTGCGGAATTGATGAAGCACGTCGCTTGATGCAGTGCAGTCCTCGCGATCCGTTCCGGTTCCACGATCCACAATCCGTTCTTTCTTCATGATCGTCGAAGTGCTGAACGTACAGCACCTCTGCCGGTATCCACACGTACGAGGAGGAGCGCCGGTGATGGACTGCTAGGTCCGGTACAACGGCGATAGGACTGTACTGGAGCTAGGGTTTCCAACACATGGAGTGTCCTAACCTTGTGCTCTAAGCACCTGCGCCCCAGCTTATATAGGGAGTGAAAGTGGGCTCCACTCACTTGTGGCCCATTCACTAACATGCATATATTTGCCACTGCAAGTATCACTTGCTGACCAAGTCCATGTCACTATTTGGGTCCAACCCAAATAGGTTTCCTGTTTGGGTCTAACCCAAACTGCTCCCTCTCTTAAGTGTGTGACCCGACAGGCTCTTGGTAACCCGGACACGATTCCGAGTCTCACTCGTGATCGATCAGTTGGTAGCGGCTCCTAGCAGAACGTGCCAACTCCCAAGTACCAATAAGTCATGACGACATACCTTCCAATGCGACTTTCGTCTGAGTCCCTTTTGCCTCATGATATACCTTGTCAGACTATAGGCGAATGATCGTCATCCCTTAAATAGTCCGACTCTCTTTCTCGATCCGAGATAAGTGATTCATCTGACTAACTCTTAGTCGGCTGCCTCGGTTAACACTTATCCGAGACGTGCATGGCCATGCTTTCCGAATCATATCTTCCGAGAGGGCCCAGAGAATATCTCTCCGGATGGAGGGGCAAAATCCCGTCTTGGTTATTCACATCACGCAGCTTGATTCTCAGTCGACCCGAACTCCGCCTTTATAACTGCCCAGTGACGGAACAACGTTTGACATAACCTAAGTCGGAGATCCTCAACTCGGATCGTGCAATAACCTCAGGTCTAAGGATTACATTGATTAAGACATGCAAATGACGACTTGTTCGTTGCATCTCAATATGGGTCAGTCCGACTCGCTAAACTCTTTAGCCGAATCCGTGTAAGTCGGAATAGCATCTCCATGCCCATGACAAGTGGAACCTAGTCATCTGCCGACTTTCACATTGGTCTAAGTTGTGTGTCCAGCACAACCTCAATGACCAAGGACAATTAGTATGAACAACATGAATATATAGTTCCACAATCAAATCACATATTCGATGATACATATTAGTAGTTCATACATGGACCATAACCTTATGAATACATTGGGAATAACATCATACATGATTGCCTCTAGGGCATATTCCCAACACAATAGAATTTTGATAAGGTTATTGAACCTTGGATATATGTGCTAAGTAGCGTAGCGCCGGAAAGTGTCCCGAAGGCGGCTAAAATGCTCATGGCTCCTGTGATTACAAAGGTTGTGATCTCAGAGATTAGAGTTCCCATTGAACCATATGGGTCAGGTAAGAATCAAATAATGAGATTTGATAAACAAGTCGTTATTGTTTTAACAATGATAAATCAACTACGTGCAAAGAAGCGATGATGGGCTCTAACTCCATAAAATGACTAGAAGTCATAAAATCTGTGATAGTATCCATACACGAGAAATCAAGTTTCTGAACTTGGAAGACCCTTCGGAAAGGCATGAAGACTATCGGTCGTATTTGGATCTATAAAGAAATAGACATGGATGTTTAACATCTATGAAATAGTCGACATGTCGGAAAAGAGTTTATGACAATGTTCAAGGAGTTGACTATGATAATATTTAATCTTTCATAGCGATATTTAGTCTTGACGGATTAATATAGCAACCGCTATATATAATTTGGTATATGGTAGTTGAACAAATAAAACAAAGTTCTTCTAATAGAATGGTTACCTAGGACATGTACAAGACATGGTCCGAAGGGTTTTGTTAATTCAAAGGATGCTAAAAGGGCATGCAAACTTCAATGGTTAAAGTAAGCATAGCGGAGTTGTAGTCTTCACCGTGATGAAACTATTAAAATGTTTAATTTCATCGGAGACGATGAAGATGCTTGCATTTATAAGAAATTGAGTGGGAGCGCTGAGCAATATTTCTAATACATTGTGTATAAGACATATTGTTGATTGGAAATTATGTATCTTTCATTGACACAAGTGGAGAATTTTGTTAAAATTTGATTTTAATGAAAGACTTGGGTAAAACCATAATATTGGGCATCAATGTCTATATGGATAGATTGAGGCACTAATATGGTTATGTCATACGTACATATATGAGATATTGAAAGGGTTCAACATGGAATCGATAAGAAATGTTCTTGCCGCATGGAAAGGGTTGAATCAAGATTCAAGTTTTTTGACACTTGGTGAGTGAAGTCACATGAATATTTTGATCAATAATACCGTGATATGTACATATCCAGATATGTCCTATGCTCTAAATGTTGTGACCATATACCAGAATGATTCATAAGATGATCATTCGACGATAGTAATGATATTCTTATGATCTTTGGAAGAACTAAGAGTATATTTATGTAGAGGTGACAAATAGTTATAAAAAGTTCATTGTAAAATGTTACATTGATACTAGTTTGTCACAAGATACAAATTAAATTTATCTGAATTTAAACTATGGGTGGCATAATATAATGGAAAGAAGGTTCCATGATGGATTTGGATGAGTTTTAAAGTTGATACATTGTGACGGATACTACAATAAAATGCTAAGTATTTGAATGCTATAGTAGCAACAAAGGAGAGAATTTGGTTAAGTAGTTTGTTATCAAACTAGGTATGGTTCACAATGGGATAGTACTATGGAGATATATTGTGCGACAATTATATCAACATTTTTAACCCAAAGGAACTAAAGGTATCACCAAAGTACTAAATTTATACAATACCATCTCATTAGAGAATGAGTGATGCGTAGAGACGCAAAGACATGCAAATACACGTGGACCTAAAAATGTCAGATCGGGGCATTATGTTGACCACTAGTAAATGCGTATATACAACACCAGAAAGCCATAGATGTTGAATGTGCAAGTTTTTAAAAACTAGATTATTGACTCTAGTGCAAGTGGGATACTAAAGGGAATATGCCCAAGAGGCAATAATAAAGTGGTAATTATCTTATTCCATGTTTATGATAAATGTTTATTTTGCATGCTATAATTGTATTAATTGGAAACGTTAATACATGTGTGTTTAATAAACAAATAAAGAGTTCTTAGTTATGCCTCTCATATAAACTAGCATGGTGATTAACAAGATGATGAAGGTTTTCTGATCATGGACATTGGATGTTGTGAATAACAAGGTCATACAATTGGTGGAATGATGTGATGAACATTAATCCAAAGTATAGCAATACGATCAAAGTTATTGTGCTTAAATTGCTATAACATCATACAGAGTAATTCTAGTCCTTAGACCATGACATAATGTCAATCACTAACACTAGAAGAGTAAATTGATAACATTAAACGTCACACCGTAATAGGGTGACAATAAAGGTGGGTTCAGATACTCCGAAGGTGTTATGTAGAGGCTCATAGATCAAGAGTGGGATTTTCCATCCCGTTGATGGATATATATACTCTGGACCCTCTCGGTGATATAACATTGAGATAGCTTGCAAGCAAGTGATGTGATTACTAGAATGTTATATCACGGGAACAAGAAAAGAGTGCATGTCGATAACGAGATCAAACTAGGTATGGAGATACCAATGATCAAATCTCGGACATGTAATATAATGCAAGACAAATGGATTTAATTACTAACGTTAAAGATTCACACGATCACTAGAGTCATCGTTGAATGTGTGGGAGTCAGTACAGATCTCCAGGTCCCACTGCTGATTATTGATAGGAGAGGGGTCTCGATCATGTCTGCATTATTCGCGAACCATAGGGTGAGACACTTAAGGTATATCGACACCATTTGGAGCAAATATGTTTCAGATAAAGATTTAAGAAAGGACTGTAATCATTTCGATGGAAACCAAAATTGTTTTGGGTAAAATTGCAGAAACTGGTTCTGCATGTGATATTGAAATGTTGCAGGGGGTTGTATGTGAATGTTTGTTAATTAAAGTAATTAAAAAAATTCTGAATAAAATAAATAAAAGAGTTTTATTAAATGAGAGCTTGCATTAAATTTGGTGAAAATTTAATGGAGGTGAGTGGACTTTTGAGTGGAGGCATGTTTATGTGAGTGGGAGCTCCACCCACATAAATGATGGAAGAGGTGGGGGCACCAACTTGTCCGTCGACCATGGGAGGGGCTGCCCCCTCTCCCCTATAAAAGACCCCCCCACTCCTCTCATCTCACACCTCCTCGTGAAGGATCTCTCTCCGTCTCTAGAAATTATTCCCCATGGTCTCGGATTAGCGAGATACATGTTCTCGGTGACTTTTTCTTAAAGGAGTTGTTGCTTCCACTGCATTGCTGGAGCAAGGACGCGGAGGTTTTCGGGGTACCGGACGTGTGTGCGATCACGGATGCACCGCTGCTTTGCGGTGCTAGACTTGCCGGTGTTGGACATGCTGGACTCGCTGGACTTCATCATGATCTTGAGATCGACAAGTGTACGACTACATCATCCACGAGTACAACCTTGTAACGCTTTGTCACTCTTCAAGGGTATGTTCTCTATGAATGTATATCTACCCGTTGATTGTATCTAGGTAGATAGATCTTGGTGCTTAGTTGTTCATATCATAGGATTTTTTTGTTTTCTATGCTACGAACCCAACACTTGTGTGCGACAATGTCATTCGTGTAATGGTCGTCTAAGATCTGAGCCTTTGCAGCTGGTGCGACCATGTCAGGAGGTCGACCGCCCGTTCCTTCGGCCTTGTGATTTGGTCATGGTGATTTGCCGACTTCGGTTGGGGGGCACTGAATCTAGGGGCCTCGGGGATGGGAAGGGACATTAGAGGCTCTACGATCCACTCTTGCCAACACCTTGAAGTATATCGATTACAACTAGTATCCGATATTACCAAGATCTGGCACATTTGGGAATATGAATGGCGAATCGATTTTCAGAGGTTCTCCATGCTCATGTTGAGTGAGACCACTATGTACCGATGGTGACAAGGACCATCAAGGATGGGGTCAAGACTAATGTGTACCTAGTGATCATCACTTAGCGGTATTTGCAACAATTCCTACTAGGTGGTGGTGACAATGGCATATTTCTTTCTTGTCGATTCCCTTGGAGCTCTGTGTCTCAGTGTCTAGGGTGAGAACCCTAGGTCTGGCCTTTGGTGGTTGTTCCTGGCAATGTGGCTGCCTAGTCATCTACTTATTGAATTCATTATCTAGAGATTGAATTTTCTCAGGGTGAAAACTAGAGATTTGACAATGCTTGTTAGATTGGACGAAGATGGTGTTTGGACATTGTTACCTTCCAAGAGACTTTGTTTTTGGAGAAGCTTTTGGAAATCGAGGTCCTATCCCTTGGTGGTGCTTTTGCTGCTGCGAGTCTGTTCACTTTGGCGAGGTATTTTTGATTGTGTGCATCTTCATGTCAGGACTTGATCTAGCCATTAAGTTGTTGCAGAGGCTAGGTGTACTTAGTATTTTCTCGGTATTAATATATTTACATTACCAAAAAAAATCTTATGAATTATATGTTGATGTTTTTTCCCCGACCAGTTTATGATTCTAATGTTCTATCGTGGTCCAATGAAGTTTTGGTTGATTCAGAGCATTCTTCAAATAGAGTCCGATGCATATTTGCATATTTGTATTTTGACGTTTACAGATTATTATTTACAAACGAAACCCAACCATAATCGTTAGTAAGGTATCGTACATACTTTCTATTTGGATTTTTCTAGATTCACATGTATCTGACATTGAATTTAGACAAATTCAAGTCAATTTTCTGTGAAATCCTCATGTTTAGAGCATCTCCACTCATCCCCACGAGCGCCCCCAGGCCCAAATACGCTTTTTTGTCCGAATGGACAAAAACGGTCCAGTCACACTTCGAGAGTCTCGTTTTTGTTCGGATTTTCGCTAAAATATGCCAGCAATCTGAGGCCAACCTCAGCGCACCAAGGGCATCTAGGGCTCCAGATTTACCTTTTTCATCCATTTTGGCCCACTTTTAGCCTCTCTTTTCTCCCTTTCTCCCTTACTGACCCACTCTTCTCTTTTTCTCCCCCTCTCTCCTCCTTTTCTCCCCCATCCGCCGGCCATCTCTCCTCCAATTCTCCTCCACCAACCAATCTTTTGGCTCTAGGCCGAAAGCTTCGTCCGTACGACGAAAAAATATGCCGGATTTTGGTTAGGGGGCACACACGAGTGGAGATGCTCTTAATATGTCGTGTCTCATCAATACGGCATATGCTCTTCTTATTTTATTTTATTTTTAACAGTTGGTGAATTTCAAGGTATCGATGCGCAAGTGGTGTTCAATGTGGATACAACGCGATTTCAGTGTTCAGTAGACATCGCATTTTAGCAATGAATAAATCTGGAACTGGATTTCTAAAATCCACGGACTTTTGGACCTGAAGTCAATTGGACCTAACTAGACTGGACTTTGTTGGACGTGGACACGAAGTGGACATCAGGTCCAATAACATTGGATGGACTTGGACCTTAATGTTGGATAGTCCAGTGTCCAATGGACCTCAACAAGACGCGAGTTTGCCCTCCGCCCCCCCCCCCCCAAAAAAAATAACACGACAAGAGAATTTGCTCTGTATCGATTTACTCTGCTCCCGAATTCCTGCGCCTCCTCTATCGCTAGCAAACCCCTCCGCCGCTGCCGTCTCCTACTCCCCTTCGACCCTAGCCCCTCAAGTACATCAACGATTTCACCCTCTCTCCCTGCCCGCCAGCAGCCACCCTATCCTCGGGGGTACGGCGGCGGTGGCTCTCGACGGCGCGTTGGATGTGGGCGTCGGCGGCCTTCGGCGGAGCAGTGAGTGTGGGCGGAGGCGCTACAACAATAGGTTTCTCTCTCGCGTGGTCTGTCGCTCGGTGCGTTGACGAAGACGAAGGAAATGGGCGCGCTGTTGGTGGTGGGCCCAAGTGACGTGTCACATGCAGGGAGCGTTTTCCTTCAAGGATTAAGGTCCATTTGGACCTTGGATATCCAAGTTAGGATCGCCTTGGATTTGGATGGTTTTGGGCTTGGCGTATAAAGCATAGACTTGGACCTGGACAATAATATATTTAAATGTATATCTGTTGGACACTTCTGTTTTGGATCTGGACCCTGATCCAGTTCCAGGTTTAGCAATGAAATTCATCACGGAAGAGAAGAAAATACAAAATTACAAAATAGAGGAATGTAGCGAGATACTGGGACCCCTTTCCAATCATTTCTTTATCATTTGTCCAATCATTTGAGGGGACCCCCCTGTCTCTCACCAAGGTCATAAAACCCGTGCCACCCTCGTCTCACCGTCCACCGCCTCCACCGTCCTCTCTCGTATCATGGCTCGACCGAGGCCTCCTCCCCTCTACCTCCTCGCTGTCGTCTTCTTCCTCCTCCCCATCCAGCCACCACCCGCCGCCGCCGCGGACACCACCGTCGCTTTCTCCTTCCCGTCCTTCTCCCTCCGGAACCTCACCCTCCTTGGCGGGGCCTCGCTCCGCTCCGCCTCCGTGTCCCTCCCGCCGCCTTCCTCCCACGCCCTCTTCCCGCTCCCTCTCCCGTTTCCCAGCAACGCCTCCTTCTCCACCTCCTTCCTCTTCGCCTCCCCCGCTTCCGCGCGCCCCGCCTCCCGCCTCTCCTTCGTGCTCCTCCCCGACCCGCTCGCCGCCACCGAGGGTTCACACGGGAACCGATCCCTCCTCCCGCTCGAGGTCGCGTTCGACGCGCCTAGGAACCGCGTGTACGCGTCGTCCAACGGCGAGCGCGTCGCCGGGAACTCCACCGGACCCGTGGACCTGCGGAATGGCAACGAGGTCGGTTCCTGGGTCGTCTACGACGCACGCCGCGCTCGCCTGGAGGTGTTCCTGAGCCACGCGAGCCTGCGCCCCCAGACGCCCGCGCTGGTGGTGGCCAACTCCACGGGCCTCGCCGCCCGCTTCGCGGAGTTCATGTTCGTCGGCTTCGAGGTCTCGTCCTCCTCCGACAACGGGAGCGGCGTCGACGGCGGCTTCGCCATCCACAGCTGGAGTTTCCAGACCAACGGGCTGCGCACCGTCGACCTCGCGTCCAGATCCTCGCACAACGTCTCCGATAGCGTCCGCGGCGCTGGCCGCGCATTGGACGGTGGCGTCCCTGGCTCCGCTTCGGACGGTGTCGCTGGCCGTAAGGATGGGCGCCGCAGAAGGCTGGTGCTGGGGCTCGGCATTCCTCTGCCCATTGTGTTTCTCGGCGCAGTCATGGTGCTTGTGATAATGTCTCTGAAGAGGTGGAGGTCTCGTACTGCAGGGTTCAGCGAGGGTGCTAGAGCAAAATCGGGCCAGCCAAGGGAGTTCATGTACCAAGATCTCTTCTCCGCGACAAAGGGATTCGATCCTTCTCTAGTGGTTGGCAGTGGTGGGTTCGGTACTGTATACAAGGCGGTCTGCCCGCGCTCTGGGATCACATATGCAGTCAAGCGCTCCAAGCAATCCAGGGAGAGCCACAAGGAGTTCACCGCCGAACTTACCATAATCGCTGACCTGAAGCACCCCAATCTGGTTCATCTGCAAGGGTGGTGCGCGGAGAAGGACGAGCTGCTGCTTGTGTACGAGTTCATGTCAAATGGCAGCCTGGACATGGCTCTCCACCCTTGTTCAGGTCTCCACCATCATCCCACTCTCAGCTGGGCTCGGCGGTACAATGTGGCCGTCGGCATTGCCTCTGTTGTTGCATACCTACATGAAGAACATGAACAGCAGGTGATCCACAGGGATATCAAGTGCAGTAACATACTTCTGGATTCGAATTTCAATCCGAAGCTGGGGGATTTTGGGCTTGCAAGGTTGAAGGATCCTGATAATAGCCCTCGGTCAACCTTGGCAGCAGGAACTGTTGGTTACCTTGCTCCTGAGTACCTCCAGATGGGGAGAGCCACAGAAAAGAGTGATGTCTACAGCTATGGGGTTGTGCTGCTGGAGATCTGCACAAGAAGGCGGCCAATTGAGCGAGAAGCACCTGGCAGTATGAACATGTTGAATGTTGCCGATTGGGTTTGGAATTTGCACTCTAAAGGCAAGCTTCTGGATGCTGTCGATATGAGCCTGAATGGGGAGTACGACACAGAGCAAATGATGAGGCTGCTTCTTCTAGGTTTGAGCTGCGTGAATCCCTTTTCAGAAGAGAGACCTGTTATGAGGACGGTTCTTGGTATACTGGAGGGCAAGAATGAGCCACTGCCTGTTCCGAAGAAGAAGCCGCTGCTTGTTTTTGTTTCAAATGCACCTATTGATTTTGAGGGGATAGTTTCTGAGTGCAACCAGAGTACAGTTTCAAGTGATCTCTTTGAGCTTAAGATCGATATAAACTAGGTGAGAACTTCTTTCTTGAAATATAATCGCTTGCAATTAATTATGATCCATATACTTTTAATCTGTGCATCTTTGTAGTGTGTGGAATTGTGGCTAAACTTTGTTCTAGTCCAAATTATGCCAATAAGTCCATGTTGTCTATTGAATGACACTAGCATTAGTTCAGCACTCCAGCAGAATTGCATCAAACTCCTCTGTTGTGAATAATCATCTATGATAATATGCATGTTTAGCTTGTGGGTGTCTGGGAATGATTATTCTTCAATCAACATATAGTGCCCAGCATCTCATATATGTGTTGGCACCAGAACTGCGACCTGTTGATACCGAATGTTAACTTGTTGTACCCCACAATTCAGCAGAGCAGTAGCTGAATGAACGCAGCAATTTTAGCGTGCATGCTAGATCGCGTGCATGTCTATGCCGTTCATTTGCTGCTTCAAGATTTTTGTGCTGCCAAGTTTCATCTAGTGTCATCGTATCTCTAAAATTTAAGTTCGATTTATACCCAATGAAACATATTTAAACTGTGCATGGTAGATAGCATGCACGCTAAAATCTCATTTCTCAGTAGCTGAACACGCTAGTGTTATCTGATGTAATGGGAGGCAAACTGAATTACTGCTTTTCTGACAATCATACCCAGCAGACTAAGATTGTACAAGTTAACCAAACCACCGTACTGGGATTTGTTTTTGACAAAGCCGCTGTACTGTGATTAATTTGAAGTTCGTATTATCAGACTTTCATTGTTTAATCCATGAACTTCTGATTTACAGGTAGCTGCTGCGAAGGCTAATCATGTGGGTCAACTCTAAAGTTTTGGTGATAGTTTGTAGATGTTGACACTATCAACATGCAAATCCACCGCAGAAGGAAATATGGTTATGGATCAATGAGTTCCTGTTGAGTGCTTGCAGAGGATAGAACTCACATGTTCGAAAGATAGTTTTAAATTCAGCAGAGAATACATCGCTCGCGTCACATGTTTGTAGCACCATTCAGGATTCAGGGTTTTCCACTGCATATTTGTAAGATGGCCACCAATCCATGTTTCTTCCTGGGAAATATCTTGACAACTGTTTGAATTTGCAGCTCTGCACATAGATGGCAAGTGTTGCAGGTTTCCGCCTGAACATGATACATCTGAACATGATAGATTTGATGGGTAAAAAAGATCTTTATAGCACTTTCCTTACTGCAAATAGCTTGTTTGTACCGTTATCTTGATATGGTTAGGGTTCCTATTTAGTGGGAGCAGTCATGGGGAGTCGGAGTTCTTCCTTCCGAGGATCAGTTTTATGCATGGGTAAAGGGGCTGCGTCCATGAAACGATAGAGGCAGCAGGACAATAGAACATTTCTCCTATCTACAAACAAAACTATCTATCTCAACTTGGATCCAGCCTGAAATGTTTGTCAACTTTATGAACGTGCATGATTTGATTCAAACGGCAATCATTATCCAACAATTTTTCTTTTTGAAGCTGAGTACCCAACAAATAAGAAGTGCATAACTAGTTTGCTTTGAATATCACATGTGTAAATAGTTATATTGTTTTACCAAAATTTGCATATAACCGAGAAGCATATAGTTTTCACTGACCTAGACGATAAAGTGAAGTAGCTTAATCCAAAACTAATTAAACATCAAAATAGTAATTAAGCATATAACGAAAATAGACCAAATAATGTCCTAGCTAGCTAAGACGTCTACTCGAACGCCCACGGGTTCTCTTTGCGTATTTCCTCCTCCTAGTGAAGTCATTCTTGATATTGAACGTCATACGAATCTCCTCAACCGGCTTGCCCTCTATCATGTCGGTGACCGTCTGGCAGCTGAGGTCGAGGAGCCCCTTTGATATCTAGATAGTTGGCGGTGACGATGATATCGAACAATGTGGCCTGATCCACTTTGACAAACTTGCTGTTAGAGGAAGCCCAATGCTCGATGGCCCATGTGCTCCCCGCCTCCTTGTCAGGTGCGCGATCGGTGGCTAGGACCGGCGCCACACCTCCATGCTGCTCCGAGAGAGTGCGCACGGGCTCACGCGGCACGCGACGACACCTCTCGGCGCCGCGCCTACTCCATCGGGGATGCAGCTCTACGGCCACGCAGCGAATAGAGCAAGCTCCACGGCCTTGACCATAACAAAAAGTACGGCACGTGTCAATATGCAATGTTGTTTGGTGCTATAAATCATTCAAAAAGTGCATATAGGTGCAATTTTTATGGGCCATGTCGTTTTATGGTATATGCAAGAGATGCTCTAAAAATTTATTTATAGCACTTCCTTACTGTAAATATCTTGTTTCTATCCTTTAGGGTAATTCCTATTTAGTGCACGGAGTCATGCAGTTGCTAGGTTGTCCGGAGGCGACGCTCTCTGAGTACATGGGTCAAGAGTGGTTGCATGCATCAGACTATAGATGCCATATGACACTAAAACTTTGCTCCTATATATAAAGACAAAAAACATGCATGGGCTAACTTCTATTCTTGCTCATGTTTTCTTGCTGATTATCCAGTCTAAAATATTTTTCAACTATTTGTCAACTTTATGAGCATACATGATTTGCTTCAAACAACAACCGGCGTCCAACAAATGAAAAGTACACAATTAATTTTGCTTCTAATATCTCATGTATAGATAGTATTGTTCTACCAAAATTTGCATATAACTACCAAACATATAGTTTTCACGGATCTAGACGATAAAGTAAACTACATTAACTCATAACAACTTGTGACACCCTAGGATCAGGGTTAGACAAATCCCAAACCTTAGTATGAAACCTAACCCGGGATGAGAGAATTGGTAACACAATAGTGTTCCTATGGCTCAAAAAGTATTACAAGCTCATAACCAAGCAGAGAAGCAAAATATTACAAGTAGAGGCCAACGACCACATACATCAAACAATGGAAGACAAATTATGCTATTAAACATAGCAAACCTAACAAATGGCCTAAGAGCCCTAAAGCATAACGGTGACATCCCAACCCATAGATTCCAGGATACCACCTGGGAATCCCAACTACTTGTCGATGCCGATGTCATACCAAACTCATCTTCAAGAGAACACTTACTCTGCTGCAAAAATATCAACGAAGCAAGGCTGAGTACAGGGTGTACTCTGCAAGATTTATGGCTGATGGAGTTACTTTGAGTAAAGCAATCTTTATTTGCAAAACAAAAAGGAATAGGAACTCGTTTAATCGGAACATTTAAAATAGGATAAGAGAACGATATCTCTAACTTTATTGATCATCTTTTGTTACCCACCAAACATCATCACCAGAACCTCTACACTAGGTTCACCCCCTCGTTCCCTAAGGACGCATTCTTAAACACACCTTAGTTGCCAAGTTTTTCGATTAGGTTAATGTTCTTTATGATAATCACGACCTTTCCCATGTCTTCCATAACCTTGGACATGGCCTTTTGAAAATATTTAACCCAGCAGGGGTGTACAACTTTACTCATACGCGCCGACCGACTCTTAATGCCAGTACATTAGCTCTCTTTTGTGGAAAGCTGACAGAGGGTGGCCGACCAAAACGTTTCCTTGCATTCGCCTAATCCACGAGTCACTAGAAAGGTTCGTTCGTCTGCTATAGTCGACCGCACTCTCAGCTCGTTCCTAGTCTCTATGTCCAAGGATCTGAAGTCTAGCCCAGCAGAGCCCTTCTCCTTGACCATGCCTTGTATGTGATGCACCATCTTTAACCCATCCAAACACATATGAAAAATCCAAATCTCAAACTACGGACTCAGGGATCAAACTAGGCTAGTTGGGGCCAAGGGGTTTCCAAGCCCTATGTGGCTGCACACTCGGTCTTGGTTACAGTGTCAAGAACTTGATTCCTAGTGGTGGAAAGTATGGGACTAGGAAAATCACAACCCACCTAGCCTCTCATACAATTCTTAGCATGTTTACCTCACATCACTGATCATACCACGTCATCTTGCCATACTAGATTCATTTGCATCTTTGATACATCAACTCAATGAACCAGACTTTACAGCTAAGCATGGCTAAGCAGGACACATGCAGAGGCTCTAGCAATGCTCACAAGCCAAACCTAGTTATGCTAGGGGAATGGATAATAAAATAAGCAAACTTCCAAAAAGGAGAACTAATTAAAAAGATCATATCAGGTAATATAGGCTACAAAGGGGACAATACAAAAAAATATGATACTCTATCTATCAATAAGAGACCACATTAGAACCGCATGCAACATGACAAGAATTGAAATATTTTGAAATCATATGATCATATATGGTGGGCCTATGCTTGCCTTGTTCGTTGATAACCAGAATATAATTATTCGAGGATCTTTTGATTGACTTCTTCGATGGAGGAGTATTGATCTTTGATCTTTAATGGTGTTGATCTCAGTCTCGACCTCGGACTTGTTCTCAAACTCTACCGAGAAGAGGCAAACCACCGGAAAGGGAAAACAACAATCAACACATGACATCGATGCAATGATCAACATAGTATGGATGATATTCAAGTTAAAGGATACTAAAATTGAAACCCTAGACAAGATCATTAATTTAAATGGGTCCATAGGGTTTAAACCCTAGTGTTTATAAAACCCCATATGCATATGAGAGGGTTCAATTGGTTCTCCTAAATAACTTGCAATTGAAGCTTCTTAACAATGCATGATTTTGATACCAAAATATAGATATTATTTTTCTGATCATTTTGATATATTATACTCCATCAGTTCCAAAATATAAGATGTTTTAGCTTTTGTAAATCAAATGTATCTAGACACATTTTATGTGTACATTCACTCCAAACCTACACACCAAAAGGTGTCTAAATACATTCGCTCCATAAAAGCTAAAATATCCTATATTTTGGAATGTAGGGAGTACTTATTTTTTTGATTTAAAATAAATTAGTTATGATTTCTCCCCATTTTAATCCTTTTTAATGATTTTAAAATAAATTTGGAATATATGAAAATGTTTCCACTTGGTCCCACTTGTCATAGTTTTAATAATTATAGAATTAAATTGTAAATTTTTTTAAAAATCTTACAGGTAGGTCCTATAGAGTTTAATTAAATTCTAGAAAAGAATTCCAGAAAATATTAAAAGAAAGAAAAGGATGACATCATGATGATGTCACCCTGACATCATCAATGGAGATGCCCCACGTGGAGCACGTATTCTATGACTGAGAGCACGTGGGGACAACGAGAGAGGACGCATTCAAAGCGTGTGCACATTGAGCCTAATAGTGGCAGCACCGCTGCGGAATGACCACTAGAGGAACCTCCATGGCGATGTACCACGGCGGGCGACATTGGTGTACGACGCGGGTGAAGGAGATATGCCCCAAAGAAAAATAATAAATAGGTTTATTATCATATCTCAAACTAGTTCATAATAGTTTCATACTGTGCTATAACTGTATCAAGAGGAAACATTGATACATGTGTAGTATGCAAACAAATCTAGTTCCTAGTAGCCTCTATTCAATTAGTTCGTTGGACAACCGATGATCAAGATTTTCTGATCATGGAGCATTTATGTCAGTTGACAATGGAGTCATATTATTGGAGAATTATATGATGGAAATTACCCACATAGTTATTACAATGTGATCTAGTCACATGGTTCATCATTGTGATAGTTAGAAACAAACTGACCTTCTCCTTAGACCGTGAGATCATATTAATCACTGTCTCCCGTGGATGCTTTGATCATATCAACCATCATGACCGTAACTAGGTGAATATAAAGGTGTGTGTTGGGTATTCCATATTAACAGGTTGAGGCATATGCATCAAGACAGAGATTTTCTCACCCGCGTGACGGGAAGAGACACTGATCCCACTCAGTGAGATTGTATCCAATAAGCTGCAGCGTATGACTAGGTCATGGGGATACAATATCATGATAGCGAGTTAAGTAGACTTGTCGGTAATGAGATTAGTATGTTGATACTATATATCAAATCTCGGGCAATTCATGTATCGAAAAGACAAAAGGAATTGGACACGGAGTTTATGGTTCAAACGTGAGAGTTTTGTGGAATGCGTAGGGATCATTATGGGCATCCCGGTCCTGCTATTGATCATTGACCAGAAAGAGATCTCGATCATGTCTATGCCATTTCTAAACCGTAGGGTAACACGCTTAAGGGTATTACGGCGTTCTGAGGTCGCTATGGAAGCGAAGGGATCACTGATGAGAAAGAGAATATCAGAATTATTCCGAAAAATATTACCAGAATAGTTCCAAAGGGGATCTGAAGTTGTTCGAAGAAGGAAAAAGCCGAAAGGTATTTTTGGATTAATAGATTTTATAATATGCATTTATATATTAATTGTGAATTAATATATTAATAAATATTTAAAATTAATATTAAAGGGGCAACTTCCTCTATCAGGCCAAATCATAGAAGGGAAAATGCAGATAGGGAAGCCACCCCAAAGGGAAGCCGCCACCATAGTAGGACCCCACAGGCCAGGCCGACCCATGCGGGCAGGCACACTCGCAGGATCAGGAGGGCAGGCGCGAGGCGCGCTGGTGGGACACGGGTCAGGGCCCACCTAGCCAACCGCTGCCTCGTGAGCCACTTGGGCTACGGGCGTGTGTTTTGGCTGATACCTTCAATCCAGATTACAAAGTAGTATAGTAGATTTCTCCCTAGTATACCTAGGTTTATCGATCCTTGGGAAACAATTGTTGTATGGAAAATATAAGGACTTCTACAAGACTTTTTTTACTCGTTTTACTTTATATTTACTGGACCTTTCTAGTTTACTTTGAATCATTGGTTGTTGTAATGAATAGAAATATGCCAGGATTGAAGATTCACATGTAGCTACACATACATATGGGATAAAGATAATAATAAGCACCATGGGAGTTGCTACCAGGGGTAGCGATTGGAAGGTTTTGGGGCAAGAGCGGGCAGCCATCTACGAAGCGAGATGAGGACGAAGACACAGGGTTTACCCAAGTTCGGTCCCCGGAGGGTAAAGACCTACTCCTGCTAGATTGTATTATCGAGTGACTACAATGGTGGCGAGCTTGATGGCTAGGCAGCGAGTCGATGGGGTGTATGATGGAACGTATGTATAGAGAGCACCCTAGGGAGGTTTATATAGGGGTACTTTGCTAGGGTTTACAGGTATACAACCGAGTCAGTTAGGGACTCGGAGGATTTGACCTAATCCGACTGGGCTGCTACGCTTCTGGGCCTCCAGCTTCTAGTTGCCAGGCTTCTTCTCAGTCGCATTCTAGTCGTCGTCCTGCAGGCCCACTTGCAGAGATTATGGACCACTCGAACCGTCCTGCTGGGCATACCCCATTCGGCATATCCCCATCAGTAGTCCCCGAGGCCAACGTTGGTTTGGCGCAGGTGTTCTTTTGGCAGTCGGAGTAGGCGAGTCCAATTTGGACGCCTATTCGAATCGGCAATGGACTCCCTCAATGAAGGAGTAAATCTCTCCGGCAGGTCTTCAATCACAACATTGGCGAGTAGAGTCCATGTTTGAGTCGCCACACCTTATCGAATGGACAAGGCGCACCAACAGGCGAGTCGAGCGAGTGAAGTTGGACCGTCAAGTAGGTGAAACTAGCCGTTGGGTAATCCAACAGTAACTTCGACGTAATTACCACGGGGTAACAGCTAGCCCGAGATTGGCAGGTAGCGTCCCCTTATAAGAAGAATGATAGAGAGAAACAAATCTTCGCATTTCTCCATCCCCGTGCACTCCCAGTCTCCAAATCTGCTCCTGATCCAAAATCTCCAGACACAGCGACTTCCTTTCTCCACCCATGGTGCCTCCCGAAGATCTCTGGGGAAAATCCAAATGCACCACGGCCGCCTTGAAGTCCTTTCAGGACACGGGCATCCTCTGCAAGGGGAATTGGCGGATCCCTACACCCGGTAAGATGGAGCCGAAGCCTCGCCATGGAGAATTCATCTTCTTCTAGAGCCACTTAGAAAGAGGGCTAGGATTCCTGACGTCGCTTTTCTTCCGGCGATTCTGCGCGTACTACGCGATCAAGACGTCGGATCTAGGGCCACACAGCGTGGAGCAGCTCGTGATCTTTGTCACCTTCTGCAAAAGTTACCTCGGGTGCTACCCCTACTTCCCCTTGTGGCTGGAGTTGTTCCATGGCCACGTAGGTCGCGAAGGGACTGGCGGCCCCATTCTGGCGCCAGGCGAAGTTACGTTTCAGCTGAAGCCCAAGGCCACCTTTATGAAGCTTCTACTGCCGAAGAAAGCCGCCAGCGAGTGGAAAAAGAGTTGGTTTTATGTGACGGAGTCTACCCCCGATGGCGAGGTGGCGCTCCCGATGTACACCGCCGAGAGGAGTGAACCGTGCCGACTGTCGGTGACCGTGCTCCCTGAATACCAAAGGATGGCCGTCGATGAAATGATGACACAAATCAAGGAGCTGAAGAAGGAGGGTCTAGAGTCCATTAATTTGTACAACTGCTAGCTCGGGTGGCGGCTGGTCCCGCTAGCCAACCGAGCCTACTAGATGTATGAATACACTGGTAAAGACGATACCACGAAGGCAATCAAGGAGGTCTAGGAGGCCTACGACTATATCGCCGTGCTGAAGAAGATCACGAACGCGGAGTACAACGACCCCAAGGCTGGGCTCGCTCCATATACCGCGATCGAAACGTTAGGCCCCCACAGTAAGTGTTCTTTCCTATCCTTAATTTTGCAGTTGCCACTTCGTAGTCGCAGTTTCTGTGCTCATTTTGATCACCTTTCTATCTCTTGTCAGCTGTTTCAGGTGTTGGAAAATTGGCTCCCTCCTCTTGACGAGGAGGTTCCTTCTGAGCTTGAAGAAGGGGCGGTGGAGTCCTCTGACGATGAGGACAAGGTAGCAGAGGTCGCCATGCCCGTGCCCGCAGCCTGCAAGACCCATGGGAAAAAGCAACACGAAATCGAGGCAAGTCGCAGCCTCGAAGAGCGCGACAGTGACGAAGACATGGTGCAGGAGCACAGGTCACGGCGCGTGGCAATGTCGGTGAAGCCCGTTCCGAAGGCGAAGTCACCCGCGAAGAAGCCGATGACAAAGCGGACGTCACCGCCTCAGTCAGTGGTGGCATTCAAATCGTGAGACGAGGATTCTGACGATGAAAGGGGGAGGCCACAACCAAGATTCCGGAGGACACCGCTCCGATGACGGAATCAAGGGCAGGGGATGCGGTGGTGGAATAGGCGGTTCCGCTCGCCGTGATCGCGCCGACCGCCTCGGCGGCCCCAGAGCCAGGGGCTACCGATCGTACGGGATCGAAGTCCCCGCCGCTGGAGGGGGCGCCCGTGTTTCCCGGGCCAGAGGTTCCTGCAGCCGCGAGCTCAATGTCAAAGAAGCCTGCAATGTTGTGGGCCACGAGCATTTTCGAGAAGGGGCTCTCACGCAAGTTGGGCCCGGAGCTAGAGAAGCCTGCCCATATTAGCACCAAACTGTGCGCTCTCCTTGTCGCCAAGTAAGTTTGATGTTCGCTTTCTCGTGCTTCGATGCTTTTCTTGTATAATTGGCTCGCTGATTGTGGCAATTTCGCAGGTCTGGTGTCAAGAAGATTGGTCGCCCCTTGGTGTCCAAGGTTTCGCCAGTCGACATTGACGGGGAGGTTGACCCTTCCAAGAAGAGGAAGGCTGTCATGGTGGAGGCACCAGTCGCTGGCGTGAAGAAGAAGAAGGAGGAAGACTCTGCTTCCGTGGCGGAAGAAGACATGGAGAAGGGCGATTCCACTGTTCCCGCTGAAGGTGAAGTGGCCGCTAGCTCAGAGCCGAGCAAATCGACTGAACCGACGGAGGTGCCGATGCCTACGGCCAGCACTCCGATAGCGACGACCGCATTATTCCCTCACTTTATGGCGAGGGCCTCTGCCGCGGGGATTGCAACGCGGTCGCCACAGGTCCTTGAGGTTGTTGATGGCGACGCCGGACAACATCGCGGGTGTACCTCATTCGTGATTTCCTCGACGAATGCCATCGAGCTTCACGGCATGTTAACTTCTGCTATACAGGTATGTCTAGTCCCTGAGGGTCTAGTCGCTGAATTTCAGAGGTTAGACACTTAGAATCTTTAGTCGTCCAGTCCCCGAGGGTCTAGTCGCTGAATTTCAACGGCTAGACACTTAGAGCTTTTAGTCATCCAACCCTTACTGTTTGTTGTCTTCAGGGCCTACAACGGGAGTCGGCTGACCGTCTAGCCACGAAGGAACGCTTGGAGCACAATCTGCAGGAGACACATGAGGCCAACCAGCGACTCCAAGCGTCTGCTGGTAAGTTGTATTGTCTTCGGTAAATTTGAGTTCTCACTGATGTGGGGATATTGAAGTATAGTTTTCTTTCCAGTTGATTCTTGTGCTGCAATCGCCAAGGCCCACGAGGGTTATGTTCCAGTCGCCGAGCTGGACACCGCGAAGGCCACTTTGGCCATTGCGGAGGAGCGAATCATCTTGTTGACGAAAGAGTTGGAGGCAGCAAAGGCCTCGATGATCTCTTCTGAAGAGAGGGCCAAGGCTGCGGTCGCCACGGTGGAGGAGGAGCGGAAGGCCTCCGACTGGGTCATCCTTGGGCTGCAGGACAACCTTGGGACGCTTGAGAAGCATGTGACGGATAGCTACCGCAAACTCCTTGGTGAGTATCTTTTTCTCCTGCTTTTCTGGTATACTGCGAGTCCCCGAGCAGGTCAGTCCCCGAGCGGGTGAGTCCGCTAGATTGAAGTGATATTGATTTTCTAACATTGCAGCCGTGATAGATCAAAGTGATCCAGTGGTGCAAACATTTGACACTTCGCAATGTGTGACGGCGGTGGCGAATGTGGCCATCGCCTCGGCACTTTGTGTCCAGGCCGTTCTTCAAGGAATCTCTCCCACCGAGGTAATTCCTGGTGGGATGATGGAGGTGTGGTGCTACCTCAAGGAAGCGCCCGCGGTGGTCGAGTGGATGGAGCGGCCGGCCTTCCGGTGAGGAGCCACCACGGCGCTCAGTCTCGGGCTCGTGCACTTCCTCGACGACCTCGATCTCGATGACGTCACCAGCGGGTATCCCTCAGCGACTGGCTCGATGGAGATCACGAAGGTGCTGAGGTTGACCGCCAAGGCCGCTCTGTTCGCGGAGCAGGTGTTGGCGATGGGGGATCTTCTGCCGTATTAGGAGACGGTGGTGGCGCCAGGCGACCCCGAGCCGGAGCACCACGACTTGAAGTTGGAGCAGCCCTTCCAGTCGTCGTTGGCGATGCACCTGACAATGTACCTATCGAACCCTTGGGAACCATTTATCCGGGTCAAGGGCGATGGTGGCGCTTCTTCTTCAAGCCCTGCAAAGTGAAGAAATTGCCTTGGGGCATTGTGTTAGTCGCCGTGATTGGCCCCTTTTGTAATGAACAATGTATTTTGTTGTTTGAAATGGGAAAGGTCAATCGACTTGCATTGCTGTGTGATTTTGTTTGTTTTGTATTTTTGGTTGAGCGAGCCCCCGAGCGCGTCCGCCCTTTATTGGGGTTAACCTCGCGTGTATGTATGTTTGTTTGTTTGTGTTAGGCTGTTGGGTTAACCGGAGTCGACTCGCCATGGCTCGTAGAGCTAGTCGCTTGGCGACCCCAAGGGGTGCTCTATACTTGTCCGTTTTCCCGGGCACGACCGGGGTTGGCTAAGCGAGTCCCTGAGCGTGGTACTTGCATGTTCTAGTCGCATGCCCAAAGTAGGTGAGGATGTTGTGTGTTGTTTGTAACTTGTCGACCCCCTGCCTTGGAAAGGCAGTCGCTTGGCGAGCCCGAGGCAGGCTCTCATACTTAGTGCGTTCTCGAGCCGTGTGAGGGACGTTTGTGGCGAGTCCCTGAGCATGGTACTTGACCTTTTGAGTCACCATGCGCAGGGGTGTGGAGGACGGGTTAGCTGTAAGAAGCGTGTTCAGTTTTCTTGGCCCGGCAGGCCAGTCGAGTGAGGCGACTCTGATGGTGGCTCCGGGATGGCATTTTCGTGTACGAGCAAGGCCCGAACATTTTCGGTGCCCTTGAGCCGCACTACTTAGCCGTGCTGGTCGCTCGACCAAGGGTTGAATTCCGGAGGTAGCATATTGCTGAATTTACAAGTACGATTGGCACAAGGAGACGGCGAGTAGACACAATTTGTGCGATCAATTTTATTTTATCATATGGTAGCCAGAGATTTACATTCCAAGTGAGGTAGTAGGCGTCGTTGCCGAGGACTCGTCTTATGGCAAACATCCCCTCCACCATGGGAGAGAAAGCTTGTGCATGCCCTTCATGTCCTAGACCAGTCGCAGGACCAGGTCGCCCTCTTGGAAGGTGTGAGTCCGGACTCGATGACTATGGTAGCGACGGAGCACTTGCTAGTAGATGGCTCTGCTCAGGTATCATGGTGTTTGTCATGGCGTACGATGGTCATGGGGTGCGCGGCATCAAACGGGCGTGTCTGGGAGGTCACTGGCGTCGCGGCGAATGCATTTATGCAAGGGGAGAGCGAGGCGTGGTGTGGCTGCACGGGGCGACTCGGTGCTCTAGCATGCGCATTGGCATGGCAGAGAGATAAATGGGTAGGGCGATGCTAGCGTCTCCACTGGCTGTCGTTGGCTGAGGCGTGTACTAGCGAGTGCGGTGAGGTCACGCCTATCTCCTAGTGGTCGTCAACGAGGGCGGTGAGGCTTGTGGCGTCGTGTCCATGTCCGGCCGGCATGACATGGTCGAGTACGACTAGCACTAGTCCAATTGGCGAGTGAGAGAGGCTCCACTGCACGGGCTGGTACTGGGGGTGATCGTGGGCTAGTAGTGGAGCTGTGTTGAGTACAAAGATGATCACTAGATTGATCACAACAGTAGATATTTGGTAGACTTGTACTGTGCATGCTAAGTGTTTAATTAAATGGCCATAAGAGAAATTTATTTGAATTTTCAAATTATATTTGGTAGGTGTTTTGGTCAGATGCTTGAGTGTCTCTGATTGCAAAGGTTTGCCAAGTGGAGAAGTTTTTGAGGGTTTTGGCAAAATGGCCATCTTGATGTCTATGATGGATTCAATTTTGAAATGTCCCTCAAATGGATTTGAATTTGTTTCTGTAAGTTTAGAAAGTTCACTTGTGTTCACTTTCACTTGGTCTAGTAAGGGGAGAAAAGAAATGAAATTTCTTATGTTTGAAATCATTTACTAGAGATGCCCAAAGTGGGCTAGGTGTTAACTTTGGCAAAAATGACCATTAGATCATATGCCTTATAATTTGATTTTATTTTGATTTGCTTTGGTTTGGATTTGACCTAGATGATATTTCTTTGATCCTTAAACTATTTCTCAACATATATAACAAACCAACATGGCATAACAAGCATTCATACATCATTAATAAACACACATGCATTCATATATTGTTTAAGATTAACCCTAATTTTGGGTAATTGAAAATTGATATTCTCCTTTAATATTTTTGAGATATTACATTGCCCACCACAACAAGCAATGATACAAGTGGAACCTCAACAAGAGCAAGAATGCCATGGTGAAGACCATCAAAATGATATGCGTCATCATCCACCACATGACCATCGTCCACCACATCACATCAATCAAGAACCGGAATGGGATACAAGTGATGAGGAAGATGATATGAACCGCGCTAGATGCAACAACCGTCATGCTCAACCCCACCATCGTCATCAACAACCAATGAATGGAAATGATCTCGAGCAAAGGCGTAGAAGATACTTTGAGAATCATCAAGCTCCTCCTCCACCACGACCTCGAGACAATCAAGCTCCTTCCTCCTCTTCCACTACCACGCACACCAAGTGAAGCAAGTATGCACCCAAGAACACTGAAAAACACCGTGAGTGTGATGATGGAAAGTTTGGGAAGATAAAAATTTGTGATGCCCAAGTTTAAAGGATAAGAAGATGCTGATGTGTACATTTATTGGGAACTCAAAGTTGATATGATCTTTTGAGTCCACAACTATTCTAAAGAGAAGAAAGTTGTAATGGCGTCCCTTGAGTTTGAGGACTACGCAAAGAACTCGTGAAAAGCAAGAAGAGACACCGATTAACACTTGGATGGAAATGAAGCAAGTTATGTATACAAGGTTTGTCCCTAATCACTATATACAAGATCTCTTCGACAAGCTACAAAACTTGAAACAAGGCACAAGGTAAATTTAAGAGTTCTACAAGGAAATGGGGAAGATTATGATGCGAGCTGATGTGAGCAAAGTCAAAGAGCAAACAATAGAAAGGTTACTCAATGGTTTGAATTGCCCAATATGGAAGATTGTTGACTTCCAACCGTATAAGAACCTCATAGAGCTTCTCCACCAAGCCACAAAAGCCGAGCGCCACTTGCAATACGATAGATAATCCATACATTATGGTACTACTAATCAATACCCCTTCAAGTGGAATGACAATAAGTTTGTGATACAACCTATGACGCCAAGCCAAGTTGTTGCTTCCAACATGACAACCTTACCCAAGATAAAGCAACCTAAGGACCCTTATGAGATGAGTGGTGAGAGAGTGAACCACCATCAAGTGAGTGAGTGCCACAAGCCTCAAATGAGTGGAAAAATCATGAGTGCCATGATGCATGCCACCAAAAGTGAGAAGAGATATTTGAGTGTGACCCATACTAACAATCCATCATACAATTATCTTTCTATTGTCGATTTTGCAAGGTACCCAAGATAGACCACCACCTCCAAGGAACATGCTACAAGATCTCCGACCGCAACATGAAGACAAGCACAACCTCATGCTGTTTTACAACTTGGCACAAGGCTTCGACACTAGAGATCCATTCACATACAAGATCAATACCACAGGCATATCTCTTTACTTGCATGATGAAGGAACATCCTCGAGGTCGACTCATTTTAAAGCGGGGGGAGATGATGTAGCCCAACACATGGCAATCACCATTGGTCCACATCACGTTGCACCAACCATTCCTACAAAGGTGAATTCAATCCATCACTTGTATTCCGTTGATCATCAATTGAATATGATCCTACTTGACACGAATGCCTATGGTATGAATAGACCCATGACCATGATGCCAAGAGGAGACAAGGATGCACTAGGAGCCAAGACCCCCAATAAATAAGCCTAGAAGAGAAGATGCAAGAAGCTGTTTTCCAAGGACTGGAGTCTCCGCCCCTACCGACCGGAGTCTCCGCCCCTGGACCCCGGAGTCTCCGGCCTATTGCCCAAAGGACTCCAGACCATCGCCGGGAGCTTACAATATACTCCCTAGGATACTAAAGCCCAACCGGAGTCTCTAGACACCCCGGAGTCTCTGTCCCCTCTAATCAGAGTCTCTAGCCTAAGTGAACAGGCTTGTGAGCCTTCAAGTTGTACTAGGCCCATGTAATGCCCCATTTCGCCCAACACTTCTTGTTTATGCCTAGAATTCCCCTTCTTAAGTGGATGGTATATATATATATGCCCCCACCTCTCCTAGAAACCTTAGAGATGATGAAGAATTGAGTTGAACTCATAGAATGTGCCAAACCCTAGATGGGGACCCCTTCTCTATAGATTGAATCTAAGAGTTGTATCAAGGCCCTCCTCGAGTACTTGGTCTCTACTATTTCAAGGATTCTAGTAGTGCTTGGTCTCTCCCCTTTGGGATTCTACTTGGTTGCTACTCTCTCCTTTGATTTGGAATTCTACCATTTGCTTGCCGATCTCTCCTCGGGTGATTCTACCACAAGGTCTCCCTCCTAGGATTCTTGGACTGGTTGTTCAAACCAACGGGAGAAAATCGAATAGTGTGTGTGTTTTGCGTGTGTTTGTATCTTTACCTTACATTAGATTTGAGTTCATCGTGTACATCGGGTTTCCCCTCACCCCCGGTCTCAAATCCATTAAAGTCGGGCCACCCCAAGGGTCAATTCACAAGGATACCCATAACATAAATTTCTTAGCCGGAGACACCGGTAGGGCCAGAGACTCCGATCCCCATAGCTAGAGACTCCGGCCCGGTAGGATATTCTAGGGTTGTTCTGCAGAGACTCCGAGCCAATTACTAGCACTTGTTCTGGTTTCATCGTCTTGTTGCAACATCTATATTCCTAGAAAATCATGCTTATCCCCTGCTATCCCTCGTTCTCTATTTTGTTCATAGGTGGTTCCGGTAGCTCTTGTCCTCATCGCACCAAGCCCATGCCTCTCAGCTTGTGGATCATGCCCTTCTCCAAATGAAACGGAAGGCCTCGTCTACCTCAAAGAATCCTCGCAGTTATGGCACTCCTATGCAACACAGTGATGATGAGATTGAGGAGGATGAGGATAGTATCCCTCCCATGGGTCGCATGAGGCTAGGGATGAAGAATGCCAACAATTCATTGATGCCTCCTCATTCCAAAGAGATTGTGAAACAATAGTTGAAGTAGGCCACCTTTTTATATAAGACTTTTATTTACATGAACATAGATATTCGCAAGGGTCAGCATGAAGCTTACAAACGAGATAGACAAATGATGATAAATCAATGCCAATGTGATGATAGTTTGAAAAAGAACTGTGTTGGATTCAACTCTAATAATTTTAAGAACTTGAGTAAGCATCTATGAGATGACTTTGGTTCCTTGTACTTATCTTAAAGATTTAACTTTACCAATGCTCAACCCCATGAAACTTGAATTTAATTGACTTGATATGCACTTGCTGAGAAAGAATTGTTTGAAAGAATGAATTTCTAGCGGTAGTCGAGATGTATGCCAATTCTTGACTTGTTGATTAAAAGTAAGATATAGTTTTATGTGTGTCTCACAATACTATCGCACTCCATGGGATTTACAACTCCGCTGGCCTTCGAACGACCTACCAAAGTTAAATCTTAGATTTCGGCTATGGGTTGATTAAACATCTGTAGCAGTTATGCTATGATGGGTAAAAGTATTGGTCTTATGGGCCCGCGTTATAAACAAATTTCAATCCATTTACCAATGTATGTAGAGTATCGATTAAACTAACTAAGTCTTAGCATCATCTCACTACCTTAGGTTTAAGTTCTAGAAAACCAATGAAAATGATTGAGTGGTAGAGGATCACGATTTTTGAAGTGGGTGTTAATGACCTACTCTAATGTTATATCTCTTTTGACTTTACTTGAGCACCCTTAATTTGACAAGCATTCCTTGCTAAACTTGTTTCACTCTCATTAAAAGAGAGGCACTAAAAGATTTGATTCGCAAGCCTAACTAAGCTTTTGACACTTTCTCTTGGGACTAAGACTTATTTGCTAGCTTACATGTGGTTAGGAAGCAAACTTAGGTGCAACCATTCAAATATATTATGATCATGTTTAAGTTCGCAAGATTTGTGAAGATGGAATACGATGTCACCTTAGACTTATGAGTTTTTTTACCCAAGTTTTATTTGTCGCTATAATTATTTATCACTTTTTCACGCGAGGGCGAGTAATAACTAAGTGGGGATGTTGATAGCTCCAACTTATGACACCTTTTACCAAGGATTTTCCATTGGTTTTCACTTGGTTTCGTTGGTTTTCATATTTCAACTAATTCTAATATCGCGATTTAGTGAAACCTTGTAGTTTTTATGTGATTTTCAGATTCTAGACACTTTTGTAAGGATCCAAGGTCATTTATGTGAAAATTGGAACAAATCAAGCAAATATCTAATTGAAGGCTTTTCAATTCGAAGCTCCAGAAGTGTTAATGAGCATCAGTATGGGCAGAGCTTTCTCGTACGGCCAGCCAATAGCACATGCAGCCGCCTTTGCCTGATCATTATAAGCACTTTTTGTGAAGGAGGTCAGGAAGAAAAATAGACGCGGCCACTGATACGTCCAAAACGTATCTACTTTCCCGAACACTTTTGCTATTGTTTTTCCTCTAAACTTCTGTGATTTGGATACAACTAACACGAACTGACGCTATTTTCAGCAGAATTACCTTGGTGTCTAGTTTTTGTGCAGAAAATCAACTATCAGGAAAATCCCCAAAAATATGCCAAAAATCCTATTTCACCAGAAGACTCAAGGAGCCAGAATACGAGATAGAGAGGGGCTGGGGCCTGGCCACACCACCTGGCCGTGCGGGCTAGGCCTAGCCACGCCAGGGGGTGGTCTGGCCGCCCCAGGCACCCCCTCGGTCTCCCTCTTCGCCTATAAGTTGCCTCCTGACCTAAAAACCTAGGAGGGTTCGACATTTTTCCGGAAAGAGTTTCGCTGTGCCGCCACCACCAGATTCCGCGATTCGGAACCAGAAACTCCGTTCTGGCACCCTGCTGGGACGGTGAATTGGAGGAGATCATCACCATCATCACCATCGCTTCTCCATCGACCATCCATGTTTCCCCCATCTATGAGTGAGTAATACCCCGCTGTAGGCTATGGGGATGGTAGGGATTGGATGAGACCATTCATGTAATGGCATCGGATTGTTAGGGCATGGTGCCTAGTATCTACTATTAGTGCTTTTTGACTTTGTTGCAACTTGTTATGCTTAATGCTTGTCACTAGGGCCCGAGTGCAATGATTTCAGATCTGAACATGTTATTGACTCATTATGATAGTATTGTTTATGGTCTTACCTACAAGTTGTATACACACGTTGTTGTCCGGAACCAAAGGCTGCGAAGTGATGAAATCGGGATAACCGGAGGGAATGGCTTTGATGTGAGGATCACATGTGTTCACGGAGTGTTAATGCTTTTCTCCGGTGCTCTATTAAAAGGATCACCTTAATTGCCAGTAGTTCCCTTGAGGCTCCAATGCAAACGGGCTGGCAGGACAAATGATGTTGTGCAAGTTCTCATTGCAAGCATGTATGACTATATATGGAACACATGCCTATGATTATTTAGTACTTGGATGCTTTATCTTATTTATTTACAAATGCCCTATGTCTTGATTGCCATGTGAATTGTCTTGTCCATGCAACGCCCGTCCATCCATCCCTATGCCTACCGCGCTTTAATCCTACTGTTTACTGCAATTCTTACTACTGTCTTTACTTTTACTACTGCTATTACTTTACTATTTCTACTACAAAAATGTTGCTACTGATAAACTGCTGTGAGCAAGATTGTTTCCAGGTGCAGCTGAATTTACAACTCAGTTGTTAAGGCTTATAAATATTGTTTGGCCCCCCTTATGTCAAATCAATAAATTGGGTTTCATTTCCCTCGAAAATACTGCGATACACCCCCTATACATGTGGGTCATCAAGACTATTTTCTGGCGCCGTTGCCGGGGAGCATGGCTTTATTTATCAAGTCCACTTGGAATCATTATTGTTCGCTGCCATCCATCCATCATGGGTAAGTCTCGTGATGTCAAGGTTCCTATTTTACCATCCACTACAAGAAGAGGTACGGTTCTGAACACCTCTGTTGCTCTTGATTCACTGTCTGTTATGAGTAAGCTCCTTACACCACCACATACACATGCTACACACACTGCTACTACTATTGAATCTGAAACTTCTGATACTTATGATGTTGCTTCTACTATGTTTGATAAGAGTGGTTCATTAGGTCCTTTCCTAGATGCTACGATTTCTAGAACTATAGCTGGAAATACTGAAACTCCTAATGAAGACACTACTACACCTGTTAGTTCACCTGAGTCTAGAGAGAGCTATGATATTGAAGACGGTTATATTGAGATGACCGATGAATTTATTAAAGAATGTCAAAACACCCATGATAGGAGTGCTACTAAGAGTATCCTTGAGAGGCGTATTATTAAACCCAAATTGTCTCCTAATGCTAAGTTTGCTGCATCTCCCATAAACATTAAAGATAAGGATTATGATTTCTCTCTTGATCTATCCTACATAGCTATTGTTGAGAAAGAACCTTTTTGTGGGACTAAGAATGAAAGTGCGATAGCACATATGACTGAGCTTTCTACCATGAGTGGCCTGTTTTCTGATGATATTAAGATGCGCACCTACTTTGTTGCTAAAATTTTCCCCTTTTCACTGAAAGGAGAAGCTAAAACTTGGTTTAATAATTTACCTCCTAGGATCTATTGATAGCCCTGATTGCTTGATTAGTACTTTCCTGCAGAAATATTTTCCTCCTAGTGCTAGGCATGCTATTTTGCAGGAACTTTTTGATTTTAAACAGGGAGAAAAAGAGATATTGCCTGAATCATGGGCAAGGTTTTGTGCTTTGATTCATGCACAGGCTGGATGTCCATTACCTAAGAATGAGCTTCTTGATATATTTTATAATGGACTAACTGAAGAATCTAGGACATACCTGGATAGTTGTGCTGATTGTATTTTCAGGAATAGGACTCCCAAGGAAGCTGAGGAATTAATGGCTAAAATAAGCAAAAATTATGAAGACTGGACTCCTCCTGAACCAGCTATACCTGAAACAATTATACCTGAACCAACTATCCCTGTGCCTACACCAACATCAAAGAAGAGGGGAGATATTGAACTAAATGATGAAATGATGAAGGAAGCTAAGAAATGTCTTAAGGATAAGGGAATTAAAGCCGCTGATGTCAAGAATTTACCTCCTATAGAAGAATTATGTAAGCCAATTCCCCACTCATCAACTATTGAGGTCCACTCTCTCCAACATTTTCATGAAGGTGATACCCCTTACTCTAAACCTCCTGATTTATGCTTAGAAGAATTTGATGTTTTTATTGTTAAGCAAGATAATTTCAATAAAAGGGTGCAAAATCATTTGATGGAAAACTCTAGAGATATTGTTGAGTTAAAAGATATTGTGGAAAGAACCTCTAATGATGTTAAAATCCTTGTTAAACATTTTTAAATGGTTCAAACTCAAATAGATAAACTTATTAAAGTGCAAAAAGACTTGCTAGTTAATGCCGCCAAAGAAAAACATGCTTATGGAATTAGAACTAGAAGTGGTGCTACTACCCAGGATCCTCTATATCCTGAGGGGCATCCCAAAAGAATTGAGCAGGATTCTCAACAAGCTGAAAATAGTGGTACTACTCATAAGAAAATAAAAAAGAAACATAAAATTATTGTAGAACCCTCTGAACCTGCTAAAGCTCCTAATAGTATATCTGTCTCTGATGCTGAAACTGAAAGTGGTAATGAAGAAAATGATGTTCCTGGTAAAGAAAAAGTTGAAGAAGAACCTGAAAGGCACACTAAGAATACTAAATACACTAAAGAAGATTTTGTTGCTAAGAAACATGGTAGTGAAAGAGAGCCTTGGGTCCAAAAACCTATGCCTTTCCCTGATAAGAAACAAAAGTCAAAGGAAGATGAACACTATAATAAGTTTTGTGAGTGGATGAAACCTTTATTCTTGCAAATTCCTTTGACTGATGCTATTAAATTGCCTCCTTATTCAAAGTATATGAAGGATATTGTCTCGAATAAAAGGAAGATCCCTAATGAAGAAATTTCTACTTTGCTTGCTAATTATTCCTTTAATGGTAAGGTTCCAAAGAAACTTGG
Source organism: Avena sativa (assembly GCA_916181665.1). Taxonomy (NCBI): domain Eukaryota; kingdom Viridiplantae; phylum Streptophyta; class Magnoliopsida; order Poales; family Poaceae; genus Avena; species Avena sativa. Next base: position 430,428,151 of record OV702290.1, read on the forward strand.
AGACCCAGGGATTCCAATTATCCTGTGTTGTATTAAAAATAGTTATGTTGGAACTGCTTTGTGTGATTTGGGAGCAGGAGTTAGTGTTATGCCTTTTTCTCTCTATAAGAGACTTCAACTAGAAAACTAATACCAACTGATATATCTTTGCAAATGGCTGATAAATCTACTACTATTCCTGTTGGTATATGTGAGGATGTACCTGTTCAAGTGGCTCATAATTGCTTGATATTAACTGATTTTGTTGTGCTTGAAATGCCTGAAGATGATAATATGTCTATTATTCTTGGGAGACGTTTTCTTAATACTGCAGGAGCTGTTATTAATTGTAATCAAGGAAAGGTGACTTCTAATGTTAATGACAAGGAGCATACTGTCTATTTCCCCAAGAAGATTGATTGGACTTATGTTTTGAATTCAATTGAACATGTTGAGGGCATTCAAGTGGGAGAAATATATTGTCCCATACCAAGAGAAAAATATGAAACTATTATGATTGGGACCATTGCTATCAAAGTTGAGGTAACATAATCATTAGTGGAATACAAAGTTTTGTTTCATATAAAATTGTTTTGATAACAAGACCTGATCAACCTTGTTAACAAAGGGATTTTAATGAACAAAACAATGTTTCCACCATGATTATCTCCGCTTACTTTCATCTTATCCATTTTTAGTTTCTGCTTAAGTTTAGTTTACTTTTCTGTTGTTAGTTGCTTGCATTTTAGAGTGTCTTAGAACTTATGAAGTTTTAGCCTTGTTTTGTCATTGCATCATTCTAGAAACTTCTTTCTGTTAGAAAATCATTCATTTATACCTGAAAATTGCTCAAAAATAAAGTGTCTCGAAAAATTCCAGAAAATTCATATTAAATTTTTACGTGAAAAAAGGGGCAGAGAAGTGCCTGGAAGGTACCAGGGGGGCCCACCAGGCACGCACACCACCTGGTGGCGTGGCTAGCCCAGGGGCGCGCCTGGCCATGGTGTGGGCCACCCCTGGCCCTCCACTCACTCTCTCACTTGCCACTGCTCTCTCTCCCAAGAAAACACCAGCTCATTGCTCAAAGTCGCGTTCTTGTTGTTCTTGCCTTCGATTTTTCGATCTCTTTGCTCAGCCCATCTTTGCTGCTGAAATTTGGGGCATTTGTTCTCCGGTATGTGACTCCTCCGCTTGTCCAAGTAGATTTGTGTTTAGTGGTTTATATCTTGAGTATTTTGCTGCTGTAGGTGACAGGTTATGATAGCTTGTAAGCTTGTTCAATGCTTAGAGATATTGTTTTGATGCATGTTTAGGCCTCTACAAGTCCCTATGAGTAGTGCCCTTCATTATATTTTCACTTTGCAATCACTTGTGTAATAGATGTTTAAATTTCAGAATATCAAAGATGAACAACCATAGCTTTGGAGAAATATTTGAGAGGGACACACCTAGGAGGTCAAGGCCCTCAAGATCAGCCTCTCATTTTAGGCCTTCATACAATGAAGATCTCATTGCACCATGCTTTGGCAATGAAGGAGATAAGGGGGATGCTCACCCATCTACTTTTCCTTGTTATACCTTCTTGCAAGCTGCAGGGATCCTCGATGATTTCTTACTATTGGTTCAGATGGTCGGTTTGACCTCATACATGGAAGATGAGAGTGAGAAATATGCCATGCTCACCAAAACTTTCATTGAGAGTTTCATTTTCACTAACACCCCTATCAGTCAACTGTTTCTTTCAAAATTTATAATCTGCCGTTTACCATGCCATTGGAAAGATTTTGCAGCATTATAGGTATAAGCATGACAGGGACCGTGAAGAAGATCCAAGGGCGACCTGCTGATTTGCTGGAGCTCTATCGAGGTGTGACCAATGACGATGACCGTGTAGCTCAGCGTGGGAAGATAAGAAACATCCAACTCCCAGCTCTTAGATACTTTGCTTATTATCTTGCTACTAGCATTCTTGGTAGGGAGAATACAAGTAATATCTCCAATTATCATTTAGCCTTCCTTGTTGCTGCGCTTAATAATGATACTCGGTACAATCTTGGCTCTCTCATTGCTTGCCGCCTAGCTGCTAGGGGACCTATTTATGGGGGCATCATCGCTTCACGTATGGTCAATGCATTAGAACTTTCGGTGGATCCAAATGATACTATATTGGCACCACAAAGGCTTGACCTTGCTGCCATGAAAACACATCACTTCGTCACTTCTGACTCTGATATGGATAGTTTAGTATACAAGATGTTGTTTACTGACGGGGTGAAAGGGAGATTCCTTTGCCGCAATCTACTTTGTTCAGTGTTCACAGGAGGTCGTGGTCGCGCTCTAAGGAGGAGGTGGATGAGCAGCTCCATTTGCTTGGTTTCCACAGGCAACACCAGGAGGATGTGCCCTCCTACGATTACTCTGCGCACTACAGTGGGGCATCCTCGAGCTCGCACCAGGACGAGGGTACCTCCTCACCGTACTACGGAGGCGCTCCATCCTGGCCAGCTTGGGATTGATACCCATTTAGGACAATAGTCTAAGCTTGGGGGGAGGTACACCGACATCACACTCATCTCCATATCATTTTTCGTCGGTACTTTGTATATTCATGTTCGTTCTATTTTTAGTTTTCATTCTCTCTTTGTTTTTGCTTTCTAAAACACAAAAAGACCAAAAATATTTCTGTTCTTTCTCTTTGTTTTCTTCTTCTTCTTTTTGCCTTGGTTTGCTTTTCCCTTTTTGCTTTGTTTGAACTATTCGAAAAACCCAAAAAGATTTTGCTTTGCTTGTTCTTCCTTTTTGGTTCTTGTTTTTTTTTAAATCGAAAACACCAAAATATTTGTTGTTCTTCTTTGGTTTTGTGAGTTTGTTGCAGGGTTCAGAAGTCCTCAGTGGAATCCGGTTTCATGTTATTATTCAAGCCACACAAGTGAAGGGCAATAATGAGGATTAATGACAACTTGAGGTGTGGTAAGAGGCTGGTAACAAACTCTATTTGTTTTCATTTTTGTACATATACTCATCATTGTGGGCATGCTTAGTCTGTTCATGTAGGGTGTATGTTATTATGGATTCTTAGTAGTTCTTGCTTTCTTATGATTAGCTCCAGCTTGCTAATAGTTTGTAGCATGTCGTATGAATGTTCGCTTGCATTGCTCTATTCTTGACTTGATATGACACGGTGGTATCTCCCTCTGAATGTTTCACTTGAATTGACTTGGCACATGCTCATGCATGCATATGACTGAAACAATAATCAGTTAAGCCTCGGTGAATTATTTTGCCTCAGGGGTCTTGAATCACTTGCATGCCATGATTAGTCCTGTTTTGTTGCAAGCATGATTATGACAATTACTTCTCTCTTGTTTGTTGCTCCCTTACTATTGCTAGCCTTCACTTGCACTGAGTATGCTTTACTCGTGTTTCCAACTCCCTAAAACCAATATTGCCAAAAGTGTCCACCATACCTACCTATTAGCATTATTTGCTGTTCCGTGCATATTTAGTATGCCTAGTTTTCTTCCGAATAAAATGTTTGCTTGTTATGAGAAAGTTAGTTAGTAAAGCTCTCACGAACTTGATGGCACACTTTACCTTCTTGCACTTAATAATCTTGAACCATTGCGTCCATCTTTGTTGCGTATATGCTTGCACTTTATAAGTTGAAGTTAGCAGAACCATGTATCATGGGGAACGCTTTCAACATTGCACTGGTACTTTGTACCTCGTTGATATCATGATTCTTTTGCTTATGGATCCCGGCAGTGTGAAATAAAAGGGGAACTTGTGAGATCATGGAGTCTGTATATGACATGGGTATACCCTACAGGTACTCGAGCTTGGTATATATGGCCTAAATACGTAAAGGCCCACGGTGTCGCCAAGGCCCAAATGAAGGACTCGAGTAACCTACGGACTCTCGATTGCTTGAAGAACAAGAAGAAGTTAAAGATAGAAAGTTTGAAGGGGAAACCCTAACTTGTAACCGACTCGACCTGCTACCCGAGACATAGCCTACCTATATAAAGGCTAGGAGGGGGCGGCGAGGAGGACACACGCAACCCTAGTTTCCATAACCCTCGCTAGATTGCATCTGCGCACCATTGTAATCTTCGATTCCTTCGATAATTCCACGAGCAGAAAAGCGGGAGTAGGGACCTCTACGAGGCCTGAACCTGGGTAAATATTTGAGTCCCCTGTGTGCTTGTTTGCTAGCCGATAGATGTCTCCAGCGCTCCCTCCTTCTCCAAAACCCAAGTCCATAACAATGGGCATTGATGAGTTAAACCCTCGTCAATTGGCGTCGTCTATGGGAATTGGGAGTGCTGATGTTGCGGCTTCTTTGGCCCCATCAACCGCGATCTACAACTCCGCAACGGCGGAGATCCGCCAGCTCTTCGGCGCGTTCGACTTCACCGTCCACACGCCAGCCACTCGCCCGGCCCTCAAGTCCGTGGGCGATGGAATCAGCCTGGCGATAGGGAGCTTCCGCTTCCAAGTCGGTCAGATGGGCATGCTTCGCCTGCCTGATCAGCCGACGGCACCGTCGATTGCCCTAGCATCATGGTTCCCTCCATCGATCGGCACCCTCAGTGAGCTCAACGCCCCGACAACAGTCGAGAACACGGTCAGCGATAGCAGTCGCGACTCTGATCTGAGTGATCTGGCCACTGAAGATGGAACCTACGGTTCCGGATCTGAGAGTTGTGGAAGCAACAGCTTCCCCAATAACTTCATGTGCGCCGTCATCAACACAGGTGATACATCTGCCAACCGCGATAACACGGGCAATCACGGTAACGCAACCGACCCGCCTAATGGCGGCAACAGTGCCAATGGCGGCAACGGCGGCAACGGTGGAAATCGCACCCCCGTCAACAATGGAGGAGCAGTCGAACCTCCAACCATATTAAACGAGCAAACCGGCGAACACGTCGTGATCAGGCTCAACGAGCAAGAATGGGCTCGCTGCCGCGAGGCCCTACAAGGCGCTCCTCTACCCTTTGGATCCCCGCAAGAACTGCTGATGAGCTATCACTGGCTCCTGAAGGAAGAATTCAAGTGCCAAGTACAAACAATCGCGCAACTCGAGGCGCGCAAAAAGGCAGCAGACGAGTCGAGCCTTCGTCGTGCTGGGCTCTCCTCCCACGGAGGATCCTCCTCAAAGGGCAACGAGTACCTCGCCAAGAAGAGGCAATCTCGGATGGCCCATCTCACCGAGCAAGAACGCATAGAAGCTGCAAAGGTCCTCGACTTCAGCTCTATGACAGTCGACACACGGGGCAATGTGGTCCCCAAGACGCCGCAGGCTGCGGTGACAGCGGCCACCATGTACCTCCTTAATAACCAGCCGCCAGCTGGAGATCCCCGAGCCGCCATGCACCAATCTACGATCGCGGGCTTGGGATTAATCGAGGCCGCCCTCGACAAGGAGCCAACACCAGAGCCAAAAAAGTGCAAAGCGCTAGCAAAGCGCTACTCCTCGCCCTCATCTAGCAACGACAGTCACGATCTGTCTCGACGCTGCCGCTCACGGCGACACGACCGTGACTATGATGCGCGCGACGACCTCACGCAGCGCAATATTGACAAATCCAGGGCACGACGTGCTCGGTCGACTGACTCAAAATAGGAAGACGTGGAGCTCTGCGGCGCCAGATGCTTCAGCAGATCCGTTAGGCAGAAGCGAATGCCTAAGGGGTTTAAACTCCCGTCGGAGAACCCGAAGTTTGACGGCCTACAGGACCCAAAAATCTGGCTGGAGGACCACATCTCCTCCGTCAGGATCCACGGAGGCAGTCGAAGCACGGCCATGCAATGCTTGCAGCTACAGCTGCAGGGCGCCGCCCGAGCATGGCTCAACAACCTCCCACGCGGATCCATTCGCAGCTGGGATGAGCTGGTTTACAGCTTCATGCGCAATTTCAAGGGCACGTACAAGCGGCCTGCATCAATCAAAGAGCTAAGATGCTGCCAGCAACGATCGGGCGAATCTCTACGCTCTTACATCCAAAGGTGGTCCATCATCAAGAACTCCGCAGAGAACATCTCGGAGGATCGCGCGATTGATGCATTCAACGGCGGCGGCCGCCGCATAGAGCTCAGGGAGGATCTGGGCCGCTTGAAGCCCAAGACCATTGACCACTTGATGGAAATCACAAACCGGTGGGCTGATGGAGAAGATTCGGTGAAAAATCGCGTTCACTCTGACGAGGAGGCAGAACTTGAGCGCAGACGCGACCGCCGAAGAAAACACTGTATGCGCATCTACGATGACCGCGACGACGTCAACATGGTCGCAGTCGGCTACGCCGACAGACGCGATGACAACCGCAACAGCGGATACCGTAACGGTGGATACCTCGACTCTGGGAAGACCACGCAAGTGTGGCAACGCCGCGATCGTGACGAAGCACCCGCAACAACCATTGAAGATAAACTGTCCGGGCCATGTACGGTACACTTCCACATCGACAAGCATGATGGGAAGAAGAAGTCCAGCCACCTCCTCAAGGACTGCCGCGAGTTTCTCAAACTACACGAGGGATTAGCTCGGATGAACCGCAACACAGTCGAAAGAGGCTACGGCACCGCCCCAGGCGCCGTGGCACATGGCGCTCCACCACCACCACCGGGAATGCCCCCAAACGCAGCTACACCAGACCAGCACCAGGGAGGCAAACCCTACCCAAGGGCCATGGGTACCATGATGATCCAAAAAGGACGCCCCTCCAATCGGGTGCAGAAGGCCATCACTCGCCAAGTCAACTTGGCCACACACTCGCCACCATCTACCACTGAGTACCTCAGTGGAAGCGATTCATGCATCACCTTCGACAAACGCGACCACTCGCCTCAAGTACCTCGTCCAGGCCATTGTCCCCTCGTACTCGAGGCGCAAATTGGAGGCTTCGACATGAGCTGCGTCTTCATGGATGGCGGAAGCGGCATCAACCTTATATTCGCGAGTACATTGCGAGCAATGAGGATCCCTCTGACTTGCCTGGAGGCCTCGGACACAACATTTCACGGCATCGTTCTAGGAAAAGGCGTATATCCCCTCGGCAAAATCAACCTCGACGTCATCTTCGGCACGCCAAAGAACTTCTGGCGTGAGCGCATTGACTTTGAGGTCATCGACTGGCCCTCATAATACCACTTCCTCCTCGGACGTGTCGCGTTCGCTAGGTTCATGACAGTGCCACACTACGCCTACTTGCAGATGAAAATGCCAGGTCCCAATGGCGTCATCACGATCAACGGGAGCTTCGAAAGATCCGATAGTTGCGACAAGGAATTCAACAGAATTTCCCAGTCCTTCGGCATGTAGGAAGAACTCGCGAGACTAAAGGAGTCGACGGACAACAGTCTGCCTCCCCTGAGCCGGCCAAGTTTGCCTGATCTATCCTTCGACTCATCGGTGCACACAAAAAAAGTGCGGGTCCACCCATTGGATCCCGCCAAGACAGCCCTCATCGCCAACAACTTGAGTCCCGCATAGGAACTCGTGCTCGTCGAATTCCTCCGTGAGCACTAGGAAATTTTCGCCTGGTGTCATGCGGACATGCCAGGAGTTCCCAGGGAATTCACCGAGCATGCACTCAATGTCAACCCCGACGCAACGCTAGTCAAGCAAACAATTCGGCGATTGTCCGAGCCACGAGCGCAGGCAGTTGGAATGGAGATCAACAGACTCCTCAATGCCAAGTTCATACGCGAGATCAAGGAAAGCACTTGGCTCGCCAAAACGGTGCTGGTACCAAAAAAGGACACCGATATCCTGCGGATGTGCGTGGACTTCACCTCTTTGAATAAGAACTGCCCAAAGGATCACTTCCCGTTGCCGCGCATCCACCAGATCATCGACTCCACCGCGGTATGCGAGCGCCTCTGCTTCCTTGATGCCTACTCAGGCTATAATCAGATTCGAATGAAGGAGGAAGACCAAGAGAAAACATCGTTTACAATGCCCTTTGGTGTGTTCTGCTACAACACAATGCCCTTCGAGCTAAAGAACGCGGGAGCCACCTACCAGCGGTGCATGCAGGCTTGCCTCAAGGAACAACTGGGTTGCAATATTCAAGTCTATGTCGACAACATAGTAATCAAGACCAAGGAAGAAGCCTCCCTAATCAAAGATTTGCGCGAAACCTTCGCCAACCTCGACTGCTACCGGATCAAGCTCAATCCGGACAAATGTGCCTTTGGCATGCCATCTGGGCAACTACTCGGGTACCTCATCTCTACGAGGGGAGTCGAGGCAAACCCGAAGAAAATAAAAGCCATACTGGCCATGGAGAAGCCGAAAAACATAAGGGGCATCCAGCAGCTGGCTGGGCGAATCGCGGCCCTCAGTCGATTCATCAGTCAGATGGGTGAAAAGGCGCTGCCCTTCTACCAACTCCTCCGCAAAGCTGAAAAGTTCGAGTGGACCAACAAAGCGCAGGAAGCATTCGAAGACCTCAAGCGCCTTCTATCCACCTCGCCAGTACTAGTGACCCCACGGGAAAGGGAACCACTATTGCTATATATCTCCGCCACCAACCAGGTGGTCAGCATAGTGCTCGTCGTCGAGCGAGCTGAGGAAAACAAGGTCCACGGGGTACAATGCCCAGTATACTACTTCAGCGAGGTCCTCACGCCAACAAAACAGCAGTACCCGCACTACCAGAAGCTGGCATACGATGTCTTCATGACCGCCCAACGACTGCGCCATTACTTCCTGGAACACCCAATCGTGGTGGTCAACGATGCCCTGCTGGGGCATATCCTCAATAACCCCGACGTCACGGGACGAGTCGCACTTTGGGGAATAGAATTGTCTCCACGAGACATCACATACGAAAAGCGTGACGCAATCAAGTCACAAGTTCTCCCTGACTTCCTCGTGCACTGGATGGAGAACCAGCTCCTGGACAAACCAGATATGTCCTACCTCTGGACAATGCACTTCGATGGGTCCAAGCGGAAGGACGGAGCAGGTGCAGGTGTCATACTGACATCACCTCAAGGGGACAAGTTGAAGATATCCTGCGAATGTAGTTCACAGCCTCCAACAACGAAGCTGAATACGAGGCCCTGTTGCACGGGATGAGGATGGCAAAAGCCTGCGGCGCCAAGAGGCTCCTCATATACGGCGACTCCAAGGTGGTCGTCAACCAAACAATGCATGAGTGCGACGCACTGAATGACAACATGATCGCGTGCCGCGACCTCTACGACACACTCGAAGGAGACTTTGACGGTTGCGAGCTGCGGCACGTAGGTCGCGAAAGCAACGAAGAGCCGGACGCACTCGCCAACATAGGCTCTACCTGCGCCCCCATACCACCCGGGGTATTTATCGAGCGCATCTGCGAACGCTCCATCAAGCCAAAGGCCGCAGAGAAGAAAACAAGCGCAGCAACGAACTCGGGGGCTACGCCGCCCAATGAGTCAATGGCACTCGATGACTTGGAGCTGGACACAGGACTCGAGGGACCAATGAGCGTCATGATGATCGAGCAATCCTGGACGCAACCATACATCACGTACCTCCTCAGCAAAAGGCTACCGGACGATCCGACTAGTGCACGACACATCGCGCGGCGATCCAAGGCATTCGCTGTTATCAACAGCAAACTGTATAAACGCAGCGTCACAGGAGTACTCCAGCGCTGCGTCTCCACGGCCGATGGAAGAGCTGTTCTCCTTGACATCCATGAGGGGACCTGCGGGCACCACGCCGGTAGTCGTGCCCTCGTCGCCAAAGCTCTACGAGCTGGATTCTATTGGCCTAGGGCCATGCGTGATGCCAAGGACATCGTCCAAAAATGCAACGCTTGCCAACGATTCGCGGACAAGCCGCACGCACCAGGCGTAGAGATCCGACCAATTCCATTGGCCTAGCCCTTCGTGCAATGGGGACTCGACATGGTTGGCAAACTCCCAAGATCCTCACGAGGAGGCTACGTCTACCTCTTGGTCGCAGTCGACAAATTCACGAAGTGGATTGAGGCCATGCCAGTGACCAACCAATCAGGACACAATGCAGTTAAGTTCTTCGAATCCATCGTCTATCGCTTTAGAGTGCTGCGCAGCATCATCACCGACAATGGGACGAACTTCACATCCAAGGAGTTTCAAGAATTCTGCGAGAATCTGGGGATCAAAATCAGCTACGCCTCTGTAGCACATCCACAGACCAATGGTCAGGTGGAAAAAGCAAACGGGCTCGTCTGCGGCGACATCAAGAAGCGACTCCTCTGGCCACTCGAACAAGCCGCGGGTTGCTGGCCAGACGAACTGCAATCCATACTCTAGAGCCTACGCACAACTCCAAACAGTGCCACGGGCTACACGCCATTCTTTATGGTGCACGGTGTCGAGGCAGTGCTACCCGCCGAGGTACGGTACAAGGTGCCACGCGTGGTCGCTTACAGCGAACAAGAGTCATCCCTCGCACTCGAAGACTCCGTCGACCTCCTTGACGAGGCAAGAGAAATCACCACGAAAAGATCAACGATCTACCAACAGAACCTGCGCAACTACCACAGTAGGAGGCTACGCCCCAGATCCTTCGTTGAAGGCGACCTGGTCCTGCGACTGAAGCAGCAGGGACATCTCAAGCTCGAGTCCTCCTGGGAAGGACCATCCATGATTACAGAAGTAATCCTAGGTGGCGCCTATCACCTTCAAGATTTAGAGACAGGAATCGCATACTCCAACCCTTGGAACGTCGCGCAACTGCTACGCTTCTACCCTTAGTTGCTTTTACTTTTAGATCACAAATAAGGCACTCAGCCAAGGCTACTTAGCCACACATTATACTTCGTACTGTCCTTCGAATAAATAAAGCTAAGTGCCCCAAAAAACTCTGTGTTCTCCTTTATTTTTTCCAATTTATCTACTCGGGGGCTGCGCCACCCTATATAAATCTGTTCTATGAACCAAAACGCGATATCCTGAGTAGCTGGCACATCAATCAAAACTCTTGACACAACATCAACCCAGCTGCAACGCACCTGACAGGTTGACAAGGGACTGAGATAAAAGCATGGCCAGGCTAACGAAAAGGACTCGTATAGTGCAACGCACTTCATGCTAACAAAGCTCTTTATACATATTCGACAATAAATTATATACAACATTTATACGAACTTTACAACACGGGTACACTTATGTGCAGGATACAAACTAAGCTACTACTGCAGCTAGAGAACGTTGGTTTGTTCCTCAAAGAAGTCGGCGATCTCTTCTGGTGGGCGATCCACAGCCTGGTAGTGCGGCACCATATTCCAGGCAGAACCTGCTGGTGGCGCAGGCGGCCCAGCCGCAATTGCCGCGACATCTATGTTAGGCCTATGCAGTCGCACCAGCAATAGAGCGGCCTTGGCACCAGCCACCAACTGTTGCCTCACGCACTCGCAAACCGTCGTCAGGTCTTGAAACTTGGCAAGGAGGGCCAGCAAGCTCGATGGAGTAACATCCAGTGGAAACATCGTCCGATAAATGTTCTTCAAGCATGACTGCGACTTCTTCAGGAAGTGCAGCACTCGTGACACATGATCCTGCAGGCTCGCCAGCACAATCGCACAACCATGATCTACCCAGAAGTATCCACTCTCTTGAAGTTGCTCCTGGGTGAGATCATGCATACGAATGGCAATTCTATCCTTCTCATCCTGCGGATGACGCGCGCTGACAACTACACGAAGCAGCAACAACAGCATAAGTACAACGCACCATCGTGAGTGACTACAAGGAAAAGATAAGAGCAAGCAAACTAACACTTGAATTGGTCGCCCAGCTGTGTCACCTCGCCAAGCAGATACTGCTCTCGGGCGGCGGCTTTCTCCGCCTTTGACTTCCATACATCTGCGTTACCGCGGAGCACGGGTAACTCATGCTCCGGCTGCTTCACGCGGTCACGCAGTCGCGAAAGCAGCGACAGCTCATCTACCCTGGAGCGCGGCGGCGCCAAAGTATCATCAAGAGGCGGCAAGTCCTGAGTTTCCCTCAAAGGATCACTTGATGTACCCTACCACAAGCCAAGATAGAAGCAAATAAGACGACCAAATCAACACAAAGACAAAAGATTCAAGTGCATTCAAGACCAGCAAAAGTATCATCAGATACACTCGCCAGCAGGCATGTTCTTAACAAAGGACATAAACTAATTAACTATTACAAAGTCACTAAGGAGCGATTGGCTTCTTCGACTTCGACGGCTTCGGGGGCTAGATCGAGTCTGTGGTAGTGTCAGATGCCACTGACATTCCACCAACCCCTGATGCCGCAGCCTTTGCCGCCTTCTTGGCGCGTTGCAGCTCCTCAGAATACTTCGCAACTGTGTTTATCAGCTGCGGCCCATATTTACCACAGGCAGTCGCGAAAGGAGCAAAGACTGCCTGCTGGCCGTCCGCGCTAACAGGCATCGCCTTAGACATCGCGGTAGGGTCAATCTCGACTCTGTGGGCCTGCACCATGGCAAGTGACATGGACGCGCCAGCCGTGCGGAGTAAGTTCTTTAAGCTGGAAGGAACACCCCTGGCAAAAGACTCCACTAGCTCATCCATGTTCTTGATTAGCTCAGCCTTGGGCATCAGCTCCTCCCGGAGGCGACTGAGAACGCCCTTGGCCTTGGAGAGTGTATCTTGAACGGCGGTGTTGCGGTCCTCGACTGCCGAAAGCGCACCCGCCAAAGCGTCGTCGCGGCGGAGGGCCTGAGGATCGAAGCTCAAACCGCTAGCATCTGCACACAAACCAACACATGGACAAAGCATCAGCGCCAACGGCAAGCAGTCGAGAAGAGAAGGATAACGATATCCAAAGCAAAGTACCTGAGAGGGCCTTGGCAATCGAAAAAAGATGTTCTTCGAACAACTTCTCCCTGGCTGTGAAGGAGGCATGCAGATCCTCTTCGCGCCTTTGCGCCTCGTCACACGCCGCGATTGCCTCATCGCGACCCTTCACAGCCACGGTGAGGGATTTCTCCATGGTGGCAGCATTGCGCAGGAGGGCGTTATGTTCAGCTACAAAACAAACGGGATTGACTATCAGTCGACCATATAAAAAGGAGAAGAAGAGGAAGTGAAAAAAAACTTACTTTCGACCATGCGATGATGCGTCTCCAGCATCGCATGCTGGCGGCCCATCGCAAGCACTTGCTCCACCAAGTGCGTGGCCTCCTTCACAAGGAGCTATCGCATAACAAAGGATCAGCAGAAGCCATCGACTGCAACATCAAAAAGAAGAAAAGCCTACACTTACATGATCCTCCAAAGACTCCGAAGTCGTTTGGTGCGCAGTCATCCGGGCAACCATTCGATGCTCCCCTACATGAGGAGAACTAGAAGAGTTGTGCCCGGAGTGGGCCGCCACTGGAGGGGAAGGAGCATGCTCGACCTCTTTCTTGGCCTTTGAGGTCGCGACTCCTGATTCTTTCAAAAAATGGACGTCGCTAGAAGATGACGACACCTCTTGACTGCAAGACAAAATCCACATCAAGAAAGGGCAAACCCAGAGACGAGCCAACAAGGGCAAAACAGAGAAGAACAAGTAAACTAGAAAACTTACCAATCAAACTTGTCAAAGTCAAAAGTGGGCTCCCCCGACTCTGACGAGGACTCCTTGGGCAATCGCATCTTCTTGCGAGAGGATGGTGCCACGGTGCTCACAGGAATGGCAGGGATCGGCGACTCCGCACCTACACCTGCACCTTCCGGAGTCGAAGGAGACGACGCATCGGAATCCTTGCTGCGCGAACGCTTGCGAGTATCCGGACTACCGGACTCGGGGGCTTCCTCCTCCACATCAGATGGAACGGTCGACTCCGACTCGTCCTCTTCCAAGGCTTCACGAGGGATAATCCCCTCGAGAAGAGGGGGCATACAAGGCGACACCGCCCAATCCTGCATACAGTCAACAAATTCAGCAAAAAGCAAGTAAACAACAGAGAAGCAATCGATAAACTAAGCTACTGCATGGCACAACTATACCTCGGGAGGAGGATTAGCAGCATCAAATGGAGGAACAACTGGCTCACTAGGGAGCACATCCTTGACGGTGTACTTGGTGACCAGCCGAACCCTTTTGTCCACCTCACTCGCGGACATGCCATCGGCAGACACGCGAGTGGCATCGTCAGTGCCAGTCCACTGAAACATGGGGTGGACTCTGGCCTGCAGGGGCTGGACGCAATGGCGCAGCCAGGTGCGAATGAGGGTGCAACCTCCCTCCTCTTTGCCGATGCGATTCTCGAGGTCGCAGACACGCTCGTACAACACATCTGTCTCCGTGGACTCGCTAGGCATGACTACATTTTTCCAAGAGCGCCTCCTCATGCACGGCGTCGCCGGATCGAAAGGCGCGAGTCCGAAGTGCTCCACGTCAACTTTCTCATCGCGGATGTAGAACCACTTGTCCCTCCACCCTTGGACGGACGCTGTGAGCTTGATGTCGAAATAGGTGGCGGATGGGTCGACGTGAATTCGTACACTAAGGAGCCGGAAGCAGATTGGCGCTTCAACTTGAAGATGCACTTAAAGAGGCCGAAGTGCGGCTCGATTCCGAGCCAGCACTCGTAGAGGGTGATGAAGCAAGAGATGTGGAGGATAGAGTTCGGGGACAGCTGATGGAGCTAAAGCCCGTAGAAACAAAGGAGGCCCCTAAAAAAGGATGCAGGGGCGACAAGAGGCCGCGAATGACGAATGCCAAAAACATCACTCGAAAACTAGCGGGAGGAGAAGGAATTGTCTCACCGCCGGGGACGCGCGCGTCGGCGACTGCGTCGGACAGCACTCCGTCTTGGCGAAGAAGACGAAGATCAGATGACTTGATGATGGAGGGACGCCACGCGCCATTCGTGATGCGGGTTCCCGTGCCCTTCTTCTTCCCGCCGGCGGCGGTGCTAGTGCCCGTAGCGGCGGAGCCGCCTTTCTTCTTCGCTGCAGCAGTGGTAGCCGCGGAATCGGCGCAGCACCTCCCTTCTTCTTCCCCATTGCGCGGCGGTGATGCGACCGAAGGAAGTAGCTCGGAAACGAGCGGAGCTGGTCCAGCGTCGTGGAAGAAACGAACGCAGAGGAGTAGCGGCAATGGTGATGGAAGCAAAGGATGAATGAGAACAGATGAGAAATTACCGTCGCAGCACCACTACTTAACCCCTGGAAGATGCAATCCAACGGCTCAGAAAAACCCTACTGGATGCGTGGCAAACATCGTGCTAGACACGTGGAGGAGTGGAAACACGAACCGTCCCCCCACTTCTCCCATTACGCGTGGAAATCGAGGAGGCGCAGTTAAAATAAAAGATTACGCACACCCAGTCAAATCAAAGTCAGGAGTGGGACCCACTACTCGTCATGTCCTGTCAAACTCGCTCACGCGGGCAACTGATGTCATGACATCGTCAGCACTGACGTCATCACAGCTACGCAGCAGAAGACCTCGACTACTTTAGTCCTTGCTCGAGTCTTCGACTCCACCAAGCACTCGGGGGCTACTCCCATAGGGAGCGCTGGTCGCGCACCCTACGATTTTTCTTTCTTCTTTTTTCAAGAACAAGGATAATCAAAGCAAACCCAACCACTCGAAGCATGGCTATGGACATGGGTTACTCCCATAGGGAGCGCCGAAAGCAAACTCGACTGAAACAAGCAAAGAAAAGACGACAGCAATCACAAAAGTTACTTAGTCCCTGCCTGAGTCTTCGACTCAACCAGGCACTCGGGGGCTACTCCCATAGGGAGCGCTGGTCGTGCACCCTATGATTATTTGTACTAAGTACTGTGTGTTGATAACATCCACACTCAAAGTTTATGGTGACACCGCCTCATTTCCCTACAAAGAGACTGCGTCTCCTAGGTCACCCGAATCATCTCCGCGATGATAAAATTTCGGATGTCGCGCTTACGGCATGAAGGTAAGACCCGAATAAGGCCTGACAACGCATTTGCTGCGCACTACCAGAAATATATCCGTGCCTACAGGTACGATGAATATGCCTTGACGGACGCGTCGAGTGCTTACACCCATATAACTGGAATTCGACTCCTGTAAGACCTCCGCGGCTTGAGTCAAATTACACTAGCACTTTTCCGGATTCGAGTCTGGGGACTCGAGTTTGAGTAGAATGCGTTGTTTCACCCTAAGGTGGTTAACTGATACAGATACAACGGTTAAATCAGGCACGCACATCAACAATCCCTATGACACAAACAAAGCAGTCGAAATATACTCATTCACGCACTTGAAAGACTTCAAAAAGTCCCCAGTCGAATCTGCGATTCCACTGGACACTCGGGGGCTACTGACATGGGTATACCCTACAGGTACTCGAGCTTGGTATATACGGCCTAAATACGTAAAGGCCCACGGTGTCGCCAAGGCCCAAATGAAGGACTCGAGTAACCTACCGACTCTCGATTGCTTGAAGAACAAGAAGAAGTTAAAGATAGAAAGTTTGAAGGGGAAAACCCTAACTTGTAACCGACTCGACCTGCTACCCGAGACCTAGCCTACCTATATAAAGGCTAGGAGGGGGCAGCGAGGAGGACACACGCAACCCTAGTTTCCACAACCCTCTCTAGATTGCATCTGCGCACCATTGTAATCTTCGATTCCTTCGATAATTCCACGGGCAGAAAAGTAGGAGTAGGGACCTCTACGAGGCCTGAACCTGGGTAAATATTTGAGTCCCCTGTGTGCTTGTTTGCTAGCCGATAGATGTCTCCAGCGCTCCCTCCTTCTCCAAAACCCAAGTCCATAACAATGGTCATTGATGAGTTAAACCCTTGTTAGTATATGTGTTAGAGAAATGCCTAGGCCGCTAGCCTAAGCCATGCCTAATCATGGTGGAAACTTGCAGCATAACCATAATGAGCACTCTATGAAGCATCCTTAATAAAAACTTATGCAAATAGCAAATAAAAAGATCGTTGAGATGCTCATTGTCTACTTGCCTTGTCATTTTGATTATGGGATAGCTCCTGTATCATGTGCAAGGGGTACCCCGTTGGCGGTTCTCCATGATACATATGTACTTACAATGATAAGAGCTTACTTGTGACTAAAGTTGAGTAGCATGAGTTCCGGTACTCGTAAGTAAGGGGCATGAGATTTTAGCTTATAACTTGTCAAGCATATCCTCTTAGTTGTGTCACTTTAACCTTAACCATTTAAAGATGCTTATGATAGGGGCAATGAGAGCTCAAAGCTAATGAGTACCATACTTTCAGCATTTATAAGCCTTTCAAACTATTCAAAACCTTTTCATTTCTTTGTTGAGTCTCCACATATTCTATGAGCACTTGCTTGAGAGCATAGTTGTCATTCTTAGTGTAATATGCTTGTCTCAAAACTTGATTATTTGTGTTATGACTTTGATGCTTGTATCTTTGATATCTTTACTTCTAGTCTTCACTTGAACTTCAGAGGTGCCTTGGCATTTATGTTTGCTCTACCATCAAAGGAAAGCGAGATACCACTCTATCAGACCTTTTTATGAGCAGTACAATGTTGCTTATGTTTCTGTTTCATGCTACTTATTATTTTTGAGTTGGATCTCTTCATAGCTTGCATTGACTATTAAGTAAACTTAGTTGCATACTCCTTATTATGAATTGCCTGAGTAGCTGATCATATGTTGAGAATATATACATCATATGAAGCAAATGTGCCCGTGAAAGTTTCTTTTATCGCACTCAGTTTTCAACTGAATTGCTTGAGGACAAGCAATAAGCTAAGCTTGGGGGGAGTTGATACATCCAAAACATATCTACTTTCCCGAACACTTTTGCTATTGTTTTTCCTCTAAACTTGTGTGATTTGGATACAACTAACATGGACTGATGTTGTTTTCAGAAAAATTACCTTGGTGTCTAGTTTTTGTGCAGAAAATCAACTATCAGGAAAAATCCCGGAAAATATGCCAAAAATCCTATTTCACCAGAAGACTCAAGGAGCCAGAATACGAGACGGAGAGGGGCTGGGGCCTGGCCACACCACCTGGCCGCGCGGGCTAGGCCTGGCCATGCCAGGGGGTGGTCTGGCCGCCCAGGCGCCCCCTCGGTCTCCCTCTTCGCCTATAAGTTGCCTCCTGACCTAAAAACCCAGGGGGTTCGACGTTTTTCCAGAAAGAGTTCCGCTGCGCCGCCACCACCATATTCAGTGATTCGGAACCAGAAACTCCGTTCTGGCACCCTACCGGGACGGGGAATTGGAGGAGATCATAGCCATCATCATCACCATCGCTTCTCCATCGACCATCCATGTTTCCCCCATCTATGGGCGAGTAATCCCTCGTTGTAGGCTATGGGGATGGTAGGGATTGGATGAGATCGTTCATGTAATGGCATCGGATTCTTAGGGCATGGTGCCTAGTATCTACTATTAGTGTTTTTTTGACTTTGTTGCAACTTGTTATGCTTAATGCTTGTCACTAGGGCCCGAGTGCCATGATTTTAGATCTGAACATGTTATTGATTCATTATGATAGTATTGTTTATGGTCTTACCTGCAAGTTGTATACACACGTTGTTGTTCGGAACCAAAGGCCCTGAAGTGACAGAAATCGGGATAACCGGAGGGAATGGCTTTGATGTGAGGATCACATGTGTTCACGGAGTGTTAATGCTTTGCTCCGGTGCTCTATTAAAAGGAGCACCTTAATTGCCAGTAGTTCCCTTGAGGCCCCGCTGCAAACGGGCTGGCAGGACAAAAGATGGTGTGCAAGTTCTCATTGCGAGCACGTATGACTATATATGGAACACATGCCTATGATTATTTAGTACTTGGATGCTTTATCTTATTTATCTGCAAATGCCCTATGTCTTGATTGCCATGTGAATTGTCTTGTCCATGCAACGCCCGTCCATCCATCCCTATGCCTACCGCGCCTTAATCCTATTGTTTACTGCAATTCTTACTACTGTCTTTACTTTTACTACTTCTATTACTTTACTATTCCTACTACAAAACTATTGCTACTGATAAACTGCTGTGAGCAAGATTGTTTCCAGGTGTAGCTGAATTGACAACTCAGTTGTTAAGGCTTATAAATATTCTTTGGCTCCCCTTGTGTTGAATCAATAAATTGGGTTTCACTTCCCTCGAAAATACTGCGATACACCCCCTATACTTGTGGGTCATCAGCCACCACCATCCATTCCAGAATAGAGGAACAAGAGATCTGAAGGAGAAGAAGAATTCCATCGACCCTCTCCAAGATCTCTAGCCTTTAGATCATCCACACCTCCATAATTCCCCTTGCACTAGATTGAGAGAGAGAGATTCACACTTGTAATATTATGGTTTGAGACTCTATTCATACTTTGTTTTGTATTGGATTTGATCTTCCCTTTATTGTGGCTTGCTACGGTAATATCGAGATGAGCTTTATTTACATTATGATTATATCATTGTGCTATTCTCCTCTCATGT
Source organism: Avena sativa (assembly GCA_916181665.1). NCBI lineage: Eukaryota > Viridiplantae > Streptophyta > Magnoliopsida > Poales > Poaceae > Avena > Avena sativa. The sequence continues at coordinate 430,447,549 of OV702290.1, forward strand.
GCAAGTAAATATCCATAGGTGTGGGAGATTTAGGGAATTGGTGAGATGTGATGTGCCTATTTTACTTCCATCTAATTGTGATTATCGTTGTGATTATTCTATGTAAGAATGATTGTCTTTGTGTGACTAATGCTTGTTGTCTAATTTAAGGGCCCAGACAACATGATCCTGAGATCTCAGACATGAACTTATTTGGTAGTGAGTCAGCGACCCCCAAGTGACATGACCGATATCAAAGATGAGCTAGTATAACCCGGGGAAAATGAGGAACTACTGATTTTAAAGCCTTAATCTGGTCCCATGACCTTAATTAATGCGTTGACCATTGTTATGGTAATAGGAAAATGGATAATTGAAGCTAAGTGAATCTACCAATAGGAGTCTTGACTATTACATGGGTTTCTTGCCTACTTACACATTTACAAGAAGTATTATAATCACTTATCCCATTTATTCCGCCTGACACGTTCACTTTTAACATGAACTGTATCTCTTCACACTTAATCTTCCATCTGCAAGAAACTCAAGCAATCTTAGTTTTGTTTACTTTTATGTTATTTACTTTAAACACTGATCAATACTCAATTCTCAACCATTCACACTCACCTTCTTTCATATCAATTCTTGTAGTCAACTCACTCAAGACAAGTGACACCTTGAGTACAATAGAAACGCTGATGATAAATACTTTCCTGTGCTCCTTGTTGGGATCAATATAAAAACTAGAACTAATACTTCCACGAAAACTTGCTCTAACGAATATGTGCTCTTGTAGGCCATCACAAGGCTCCAACACAAGCATAAGAAGGTGGTTATGAAGATGTGAGCTCTAAAGAAGAGGAGGAGTACAGATAGTGATCTCCTTGGGATGTGTAGCACCGCTCTTTTCCCCTTTTGGTGTCTTGATGCCAAAGGGGGAGTAGTTGTTCTATTAGGGTGTCTATCGAGATTTGCTTGGGTTGCACAAGCTTCGTGTTTTCTCGATTGGACTCTTTCAAGCTTGTGACCTTTTCTTGTTCATGAGAGAACTGTGTGTTTATGTTTGTGTGTGGTAATACATGTGGTGCCTAGTTTTATGTTAAATACTATGTTATGGTTAAGTTTATCTTGTACTAGTATTTACTCTTTTATCATGTCTTACCCTTTGTGCAAGTATATGTGTTGTTGTTTTGTGCTTGTTGCTTAGTTTTTACATATAAAAATCCTTGTGTTGTCATCACACACAAAAAAGGGGTGGATTGAAAGGGAATTTTCCTTCTAATTGTGTTTTGGTGCTTGTTAACAACACCCATGAGTTTTTACCATCTGCTAAGTATTTTTCAGATAGTATGGTAAAAATCACAAGGCCGTGTTCAGCCCCTCAAAAGTGAAATGATCAGAGAAGTTTCAAGATGAGTTGCAATTTGTAAATCTTAGAGGAGACCTCCTTTGGAAATAGGTGTTCGATGGAAATTCGTATCCAAGTCGCATATTCCAATCTCAGAATAAGTACATGTTCTACTCGTACGTGCATGGGCTCCTAGTTAAGGGTCGATCCTGCATGTACATGAGCCTAGATAGATGACGTGTCCGGGTGTATATATACGTCGACCGGCCGGAGACGCATCCGTATATAACAAACAGCATGTCAACAGTTTATACGTACATACATCCACCGTTGATCGACCTCTTCAAGTATACGAGTCGTGCATATGTGTCCAGGGAGACCAGAATCGTGTGCAGACGTGACAATCCAATTCCAACTTCGTCCCTAAGAGTCCAGTCCCTTTAATCATGAGTCAGCCGGTTGGATCGAACCAGACTTCTCGCTAGCTATTTCACCAAGACGTAGAGATAATATTTTGAACAGATTTTCTGGATAGATAAAAGACGTGCGTCTCAAGAAAGAAAGCTGGAACGATAAGGAGTTTGTTCCGGAAATTATGCAGGGCAGCGTCGGGCTTCTGCCTATATAAAGCAAGCCTCGCCATATCGAGGGGGAGAAGAAAAAGCAATCGGGAGAGCCAGACGCGGCAGCTAGCGAGAGGAGGGCGACCGGAAGAAACCAGCTGGAGGACAAAGCCGGAGATCGCATCTGAAGCAGCAGCTAGCGCGGACGGACGAAGCCAACCGATCGAGGGGAGAAGCAGATCGGGCAACGGAGATCGAGAGGAGGAGATCAATCATGGACGCAAGGGCCATCGTCCCCAATGGTAGAGTATATGTTTGAATTGTTTCTTCTTTGTTTTCTCACAGCTAGCATGCCCACGGTCGAATATGTGCGGAACAACACCACCGTCGGAGCACGCCCACGAGCAGCCCGTCGACCAGTGTATAGGACACGCCGATGAAGTTTGCCGCCTCCGTACCAGTTGGAGGCGCGAGGCACGATGGCGCGGAAGCCCGAAGATGCCGGAGCACGCCAAGGAGCAGCCCGTTGGCCGGTGTGTCGTCCACGCCGTCGGCTCGCCACTGTCAGAGGCTACGAGAAGCTGCAGCGCCAACCTCGTCGGAACACCGGAGCTCACCTACGCGCAGCCTGTCAGCTAGTGCGTCCTCCACGCCGACGAGGCTCGCGGTCGCCGCCGGTTGCTGGATGCATGGAGCCTGATGGTACGGACCAGCCCACGTCCCGATCTGCCGGGAGGCGGAAGCCAGAGTTGACGGAAACGATGCTGCGAAGTCCCCAACATACAGACGCCTCTCGACACCCGGTGTACAGGTGGTACAGCTCGGCTCGATGGTGCAGGTGCCAGGCGGACAAGCACGAACCACGCTTGGCTGAACGGAGCAGCGTACAGGTTCAGCTTCACCCGAGCCGGACGGACGGACGCCGGCGCACAGGTTCACGTATAGCCTGACGTACTGGTGCAAACAAGTACCGATTCCAGGAGCACGGAAGCTCATACGTGCATGGCTTTGTGCACCAGGCCATGCATGCCCGCAAGTGGAGGAGCTGCACTGGAAGGGCGTATAGATTGGATGCCGCTCTTTGTCCTTGACGTACAGGTCTAGCTTTGGATCCGGATGTGGCTCCCCGATGCGCAAATCCCTGCTGGGCGACTGACTCACAGGAGTAGCCCGACGTGCCCACTTGCGAGTCGGACGACGCCCCGACACCACCCCTACGTGACCTATGAGACGGAACTTGTCACGCTGGCTGCCGTAAGCTCGGCGCTGCGCCGAGACGAAGGAGCCGACCACGCCGGCCATGTCGATATGAGCGACACTGGTCTCCTTACAAAATACTCCCGCAAGGCATACCCCTTGCACACCCCGACGAAGCCGCAAGGTCGTCAAGAAGTCCCAGCCAAGCAGACTGCATCCATCTAAATCAACAACTCTTCATCGCCGTTCAAGACCGACGAGGCGCAACGGCGAGGGCGGGCGAGACCGGAGCAAAGGCCACGCTTTCAGCGGCGCGTGTACCGACGAGGACACGGGCTCTGCCGCTGCCCACACACACACCATCACCACCACCATATATGCAGGACGTGAAGCGAAGACGACAAAGACGCGGCTTAATCGGAGGTGTCTCGCGGCGTAACCCGTGGGAGTAATTAACCGGGAGCCTTCCGAGGCCCCGGGAACCAGGAGATCATACAATCGCCGTTGTCAGGCTGGCCGCGCTAGTAGGCCACGGAGCGCAAATCCTCGGGAATTGTATTTGTTATCTCAAATGATTAATGAAATACTGTTCCCACCTATTTTGTTTTCTTTGTGTATTTATTATACACTGGCACGCCCGCACCTTCCCTTTATCTTACCGCACCCCGGTGCGCATGAGAGAAACTACCGCTCCCGCATGTACTCGCGGAGGCGTCATGTACGTTTTTCTCATGTCAAACAAATTGGCACGCCCGGTGGGACCAGGTTCTCCTCCCATCTTTGCTTCGCCGTGGTCGTCGGAATCGTCTTCGCCCGTTCATCCATCCGCACAGCATACTGCATGACAAGGCACAGGTATTGAGTCCCGCTGATCAATGATCATGTTCATGCAGGAGGACCGTACAACTACACCGAGCCTATGACGATCCAGTTCGGGTCGCAGCCGCCCATGGTGTTCTTTGAGATGGGCGCCAAGGTGTATATGCACGAAGCTCAAGACCCGGCGCAATTCCAGGTCTTGAAGAACAAGAAGGCGCAAAAGCGGGTAGCCGCCAAAGCAAAGAAGGAGCGCCGCGAGCTGATGCTCGAGGCTCGCGCCCTGTTGAAGGAGTCAACAAGGGCCGAGATCAAAGGAGACGTGGAGGCGGCTCAGCGCCTCCGCATCAAGGCTGCCAACAGACGGACAGGTGCAGCGTCCCTTCGCGCGTCCACCTCGACACCACCACCAGTGCTGCCTAAACCAACAGCTAAGCGCACCGAGGTGGAACTCATCGAGGGCTTGGAGGCCGCCTCCTACCACTTGCGGAGGCTGATGGCAAGCGCACGCTTGTCAGCCAGCCCGCACCCACTTCGGAACTACAGGAGGAAGTACCGTAAGGTACAACGACTACAACAACAGATAAGCTCGCGCGTCGCTCAATGCGCGGTGCCCGAGGAGGATTGGTCCCTTGGTGCTGGGGACCTGGCTGACAAGGTGTTCGCCTATGCGAACACCATCACCCCACCCTACAACTTGTTCCCCGATGAATGGGCGAACGAACCACTGAAGGTTAAGCAAATGGTACGACGCACCATCATGAAGGAGTTCTGGAAGCGGCGCTCACGCAAGGAGCCCATTCTTCCAGGCCCTACAATCGCCATCAACCGCAACGCTTCTCGGGGAGGCATGTGGGCACCATGCCTCCACACTTCGACGGTGGAAGGACGGTCCCTTCCAAATGATAACAGGTTTGCCGTTCTTCGAAACGAGGCACCTGCTCCACGCAACGAGGACCTACGGCATGAATTTCGCCAACTCCAGGAGCAAATGGACAACATCCAGAGGCGGCTCCATCATCAAGAAGCGCCACGTACATCACCGACACGAGCTGGGGGCAGGACGACACGGCAAGCCCCGAGCTATCGTCCTCAACATGAGCGTCGTACCTTGGCGCCACGACGTCCGCCTTCACCAACTCGTCCCATTCGCGGGAGGCATCCTAATATGCCCCCACGGTGGAATCAATGGTCACGCCATCAAGGAGATGAGAGGAACTCTCGTCCCACCCAAGTGTGGCGAACAAGGGATCCTCCACGAGCTCCACTTCCACCACGACCCTCTTCTCCTTCGAGGCGGGGAGATCAACTCCAAGTGCAGCCACCACAGGAAACGTCTACGTCCGCTCCTCGTGCTGCACCACCTCTTTGGCCCACACCTCGGGTAACTTCCAGGGCCGCCACGGAGAACCAGCGCAAACGAGAGGCGTCGAAGGAACCGACGAGTTCTGTACAAAGAACTAGAAGACTTGGTACTTCGGTATACCCAAGTCCGTGTACGACCCGATGGTGGGGTCATGCAAGAAAACGACAGGATCGGCTTCCGCATCTCTCCCGAGTTGGAGCGACACGAGCGGTACAGTTACCTGCTCAGTCGCCTAACACCTAAGCCACGCAAGCCATCATCGCGGCATGCGGGGGAGAAGAACATAGAGGCTCCACCCTCGCTCCCTCAAGCAACCACACATCAAGACGGTGAACATGTGAAGGCTGCCGTGATAGCCTCATCTTCCGAGAAGCAAAAGGCACCCGCATCGACGGCCACGCCAATGGAGGGTGTGGAGGAGTCTCACCACACTACCTCCCCAAACCACGAAGAGGAGCCTGGAGCTACAACTAATGTTGCCCCAGGACAAGGCGCGACGCTCCACGTGCTACCTTCTCTTGTTTCCCTCGCAGGTGTAGAACAAGACAAGGATAAAGAGATGACAGAAAAGAACCTCGCCCCATGCGGCACTCTTGTGGTGCGCCCGTGGATGGAGTCAAGCGATGGATGGCAACCTCCGGAGGTCACTCACGAATTTGGCTATCCCTCGGATGAGGAGATTGTGCCAAATCCGAAGGCGGACTTCAAGAAGGCATTCCTACCACGCCTTGGCCATGTACGCTCATGGTTCAAAGGCGCCGAGGCAGAATCAAGGCCAACCACATCCTCGTCTCAAGATGGATCAAAATCCCCATGCCTTCCTATCATGACGGGGAAGGGCTCACTCTCCGAAGGAGATGCGGGGTATCATCCGGACATATCACCGCGTCGCTACACCGACATCAACTCACGACTTCCCCATAATTCAAACAAGATATTGCAGATGGCGAGTCGGCCCGGGGCCAAGACACGGCTAAAGTCTGTTGCACTTCGAAGTGTGACAGATGGACTAGCTAGAGAGGACGGACTGGCGGACTACATCGATGATGAGGGGAGCTTATCCGACTCTTCTTCTTCATCCTCATTGGAGAAGCTTCCAAACTCTCCTCCATATCATGAGCTTGCACCGTCTGTGCCATCAGATTGTGAAGATGGCCTTGAAGACCTTCATACCGCACCTGCCCGCATGGCGGTGGATGGTGGAAAGGGCGACGAAGCAAGTACAGCGGTCGCACGAGAAACCGCACTTGAAGAACAGATTCAAGAGCAACGCCAGAAGATTGACCAACTGACGTCAAAGCTCGACCAATTCATCGAGCTCATGATGAACAATAGCAACAACAACGGTGTTCCACCCCCAAGCGTACCACAAGGAGTGGTAGACCCGCAAGTGGAGGAGCTACAGGCTGGCACTCTAGCGACTGCGCCACCCAATCAGGAACGACAACATGAAGGAACAAGTGCACACTCGACATTGGGCTACACCCACCGTCCCAACCACCGAAGTGACACAGCAAAGTATGCTAAAAGGCTACCATGATATGCTTAAAGGCGTGGTGGACAAGAGATTCAGGCAATTGAAGGTCGATAATGCTCCTCGCACCACAGGAAGCGAGCTGGAGAAGCCCTATGAAGCATGGCACGACCTGGTGTCATTCCCCGCAGGATGGCATCCACCAAAGTTCCGTCAATTCGATGGGACGGGCGATGCAAGTGAGCACTTGGCATACTTCGAGGCGGCATGCGGCGACACCGCAAACAACTCGTCACTTCTCCTACGACAATTTTCAGGATCGTTAACCGGCCCCGCCTTTCATTGGTATAGCCGTCTACCGGTTGCATCCATCGGAAGTTGGTCAGGCATGAAGGAAGTCTTCAAGAAGCACTTTGTCGCCATGAAGAAGGACTTCTCAGTTGTGGAGCTCGCACAAGTTCGACAGCAACGAGATGAGTCCATCGATGAATACGTCATTCGCTTCCGCAATAGCTATGTGCGGCTCGCTCGAGAGATGCACCTCGAGGATGCCATCGAGATGTGCGTCCATGGGATGCAACAACATTGGTCACTTGAGGTCTCTCGGCGCGAGCCTAGAACCTTTAGTGCTCTAAGCACGGCGGTGGCAGCAACACAGCTCGAGTTCGAGAAATCGCCGCAGATCATGGAGCTCTACAAGAATGCTAGTGCATTCGATCCAGCCAAGCGCTTTGCCTCGACATCCAAGCTAACCAATACCAGCACCAAGATGAAGGCACCGGCGGAGGCGAACGCTGCTAGAGTCTTCTCCTCTACACCACAAGGCATCGTGCCAATGTTGGGCGCAAGAGGCGAGCAAGTTGGAGGAAGGCAACGACCAACGATGCAGGAACTCCTCAAGAAACAATACATCTTTCGCAGGGACCTAGTGAAGGACATGTTCAACCAGCTGATGGAACATCGAGCCTTGGACCTTCCAGAACCTCGAAGACCCGTTCAGATGAGGATGACGGATAATGCTTTGTTTTGTCCATATCATAGGTATGTGGGACATGTCATTGAGGACTGTATCGCCTTCAAGGAGTGGCTCCAAAGAGCCGTTAATGAAAAGAGGATCAACTTGGACCCAGAAGCCATCAATCCAGGTTATCAAGCAGTGAACATGGTGAGCGTAGCTACACCCTCTTCATCAAGGCAAGACAAGGACGACCAGAAATCATGGGCGGCGTTCTCAGAAGTTGAGAATCAACTATCAAGTCTCATCGTTGCCAAGACATCAAGACCTTCTCTTCATCAGGAGGTGACCTAGACCTCATACAAAGAGAATCCTTGGAACATAGTTCAGCGAAGGACGCACTCGAGGAACCCTACACCTCGACCACCTCGTCCGGCATCATCAACACGCGCTTCCCCAATGATCCTCAAGCAACTTGATCCAAGTCAGCGCCGGCCTCCACCAAGATTTGTCCCAAGATCCGAGGGAGACGAGTCCTTCCCTCGACCAAGGCGCACGCTACCCACTTTGGCGCAGTTCATGCCGCGAGACGTGAAGCGAGTGCCAATGGAGGAGACAGAAGGAGCAAAAGGGGAATCTAGAACCCCTCAACCATCCACCCTTGAGAGTTGCAATGTCGTCCTCAACTACAAGGATAGGCCTAGCTCCGATTCAGATGACGTGTTCACCCCTGAAGAGCAAGAGGCATTCCAGACTGAGGGAGCCATGAAAGATTTGCAGATTGAAGAAGTGAACATGAACTTGCGTGGGGGCAAGGTTCTACCTGAACTCCCAAAGGCCAACCAAACAAGAAGGGACAAGGTAGCAACCCAAAAGGAGGCCCCCACACAAGATGAATCACCAGAAGGACAGGTTGAAGGGAAGAAGAAGTCACACGAAGTCGACTACAACATCATCGCCCACCTCAAGAGGATCCCTGCGCTTCTGAGTGTACATGATGCCCTCATGATGGTGCCAGACCTCCGTGAAGCCCTTGTCAAGGCGCTCCAAGCTCCGGAACTCTATGAGGTGTGCATGGCAAAACACCGTCTCTTCACCAACCCCTGCTTCGTGAATGAGATTACGTTCGATGAGGAAGACAATATCATAGAAGATGGTGCCCACAATCGTCCACTCTATGTAGAAGGGAACATCGGCGTCGCATACCTTCGTCGAATCCTCATTGACCCAGGATCTGCCATGAACATACTACCCCTTCGGAGTTTGACAAGGGCTGGTTTCACGGTAGATGATTTGGAGTCAACCGACGTTATGATATGCGGCTTCGACAATCAAGGAAAGCCAACGTTGGGTGCCATCACGGTGAAGATCCAAATGTCAACATTCAGCTTCAAGGTACGCTTCTTCGTCATTGAAGCGAACACCTCCTACTCAGCCCTCTTAGGAAGGCCATGGATCCACAAGTATCGTGTGGTGCCTTCTACCCTTCACCAATGCTTGAAGTTCCTTGACGGCAATGGCACACAACAACGCATCAACGGAAACACCAACCCCTACATCGTCCAAGAGTCGCATCATGCGGATGCGAAGTACTACTTCCCTGTTGAAGATAATGATCATAAGATCGGGCGGACAACACCAGCAGTTGATGTCTTGGTCAAACCTGGTGTCACGCCGGCAGTCGAGGCAAGGCGGCTCATCATGCCAAGATCACCAAAGGACATACAGGTTTCTTCGTCATGGAGTCGCAAGCACTCTGCACGAAGACGATCTTCCTCAACCACTCAACACGAAAACAAGCGCTACTCCCCAGTAGCGATGGGGAGTTCTACTCCAACGTCATCGGGAGGAGGCTCTTCTATGCCTACCCTGTCAGCCCCATTGCTTTTGAAAGCTAGATTACCATCATCAACACCAATCACGCTGAGGTCAACCCCAACACCCAAGGCTTCCACATCTTCGTCGACTTCGGTGCACCACGAGCCTGATGGTTTAACACTTGGAAGCTCTGCAGGTGCCCAGGGAAGTTCGAAGATGAGGACCGGCAGCAGTGATGCGCCACCAGCCATCACATTGCGGGTACGCAACTCTCCAAAAGAGGAGCAAGTGCCCGCACAAGCAGGGGTGGTCAAAAGAAGAATACAAGAGTTGGAGGAAGTAGCAAGGGGAGCTCAAGGAGTGTAGCCCCCATCCCTCTACATATCCGTGTCTTCTCCATTGGAGGTTTGGGCTATCCCAAGTTCATGTGGGTCTAGAACCCGAACCATTTTCTATAAAGTTCCGCAGGTACAACACTGCGATTCAATATTTGAACTTCCCCAACCTTGCCACGGTACGGAAGAAGCACTATCCACGACGATGAAGGTCGGGTCGAAGATGGCTCGTCTCCTGAAGAAGGATGGCTTCACTCTTCGCGGAAACAACAGAATGCCGGCACCACCCGCTGTCTGTGAGGAGTGGTGGAGACAAGCAGAAGATCTCATCAAGAGCGAATGCAAGATACGCCCCAAGTTCGGGCTCGGCTACATCGACACCGGCGACGCAAAGGACAAAGGCGATGGCCCACGGGCCACTTGTCATGCCACGTCCGTCTCCTCAGGAAGCGACGAGCTCGGCGAGGTCGAAGAGGAGATAGGTTCTACATCAGCCCCACCAGAGCTAGAAAACGGCGGACAACCCACCATCGACGAGCTCGTTGAAATCAATCTTGGGACGGAAGATGATCCACGCCCAACTTTTGTTAGCGCCACGCTGACAGAAGAGGAGAGAGAAGGCTATCGAAGCTTCCTGATGGAGTACCAGGATTGCTTCGCCTGGAGCTACAAGGATATGCCAGGGCTCGACCCACGTGTCGCCACACACAAGCTAGCGATTGACCCGCGACACCGACCCGTCAAGCAGCCGCCGCGACGATTGCGACCGGAGTTTCAAGATCAAGTCATCGCCGAAGTAGATAAGTTAATCATTGTAGATTTCATCAAAGAGGCCAAATACGCTGAGTGGCTCGCAAACATCGTCCCCGTGGAGAAGAAGAATGGCCAGGTACGGGTTTGCCAAGACTTCCGCGATCTTAATCGAGCATGCCCCAAAGACGACTTTCCCCTACCGATCACGGAGATGGTCATCGACTCCACAACGGGACATGGTGCACTGTCCTTTATGGATGGTTCATCGGGCTACAATCAGATCAAGATGGACCCTGAAGACGCCATCAACACCGCGTTCAGGACCCCGAAGGGCAACTTCTACTACACCGTCATGCCTTTCGGCTTGAAGAATGCCGGAGCAACATACCAGCGCGCCATGACATACATCCTCGGAGACCTCATCCACCATTCGGTGGAATGCTACGTCGATGACATGGTGGTCAAGACCAAGGACCGCCAAGATCATCAGGAGGACCTTCGGATCGTCTTCGAGCGACTACGTCAACACCAGCTCAAGATGAACCCACTAAAGTGTGCCTTCGCCGTACAATCGGGCCTCTTCCTCGGCTTCGTGGTTCATCATCGAGGCATAGAGATAGAACCAAAGAAGATCAAGGCGATCCTCAACATGCCTCCCCCTTCTAACCTCAAGGAGTTGAGGGCATTGCAAGGGAAGTTGGCGTACATCCGTCGTTTCATCTCCAACCTCTCCGGACGCATCCAGCCCTTCTCAAGTCTCATGAAGAAAGGAGCTCCATTCGTGTGGGATGAAGGATGTCAAGAGGGCTTTGACGCTATCAAGAGGTACTTGCTTAGTCTACCCGTATTGGCAGCTCCTGTACAAGGGCGCCCCCTTATTCTTTACATTGCAGCGCAGCCTACTTCTATAGGCGCCTTACTCGCTCAACACAATGACGAAGGGAAGGAGGTGGCTTGCTACTACCTGAGCCGCACGATGGTCGGTGCCAAGCGAAACTACTCTCCAATAGAGAAGTTGTGCTTGGCGCTAATCTTCGCGTTGAAGAAGTTGAGGCACTACATGCTCGCACTCCAAATCCAGCTCGTGGCAAGAGCGGATCCAATAAGGTATGTGCTAAGTCAGCCTGCACTAATGGGGCGACTCGGGAAGTGGGCATTGCTCATGATGGAGTTCGACCTCACCTTTGTCCCTCAGAAGGCGATTAAAGGACAAGCCTTAGCAGAGTTTCTTGCAGCGCATCCCGTCCCTGAAGACTCTCCGCTTGTCACCAACCTTCCAGACGAGGAGGTATTCACCGCCGAGCTCGAAGGTCCGTGGAAGCTCTACTTCGACGGTGCTTCCCGCACGGAGGTCAACCCAGACGGGACCCCAAGGCGGAGAGCCGGCGCAGGACTAGTGTTCAAAACTCCACGAGGGGAGGTGATGTACCACTCATTCTCCCTCCTCAAAGAAGAATGCTCCAACAATGAGGCCGAGTACGAGGCGCTCATCTTTGGCCTGCTCCTGGCCCTTTCCATGGACATTCGTGTCTTACAAGCCTATGGAGATTCTCAGCTCATCGTTAGGCAGGTCAATGGCATCTATGAGGTGCGCAAGCCTGAACTGGTGCCGTACTACAGCGCGGCCCGGAGACTCATGGAGAAGTTCCAACAAATTGAAGTCCTACACGTCCCACGAAGCAGGAATGCACCAGCTGACGCCTTGGTGAAATTGGCGGCAGCACTAGTGCTCCCAAATGATAAATCTATGCAGGTAACAGTGGAAGAAAGGTGGCTTCTTCCCGCTGTGCTGGAGCTCATCCCGACGGAATATGAAGTCAACACGATCACTACAAATGCCGTGTATGAAGACGAATGGTTGCAACCATTCCTCGACTACTTCAAGCATGGAAGACTCCCCGATGACCCCGTTAGCAGGCGCCAACTACAGCGACGATTGCCCTTCTATGTCTATAAAGCTGGTGTTTTGTACAGGCGGTCTCATGGACAGGAGCTTCTTCTCAGGTGCGTTAACCAAAGCGAGGCCGAGAAGGTTTTGCAGGAGGTGCACCACGGTGTCTGCGGCGGCCATCAGGGCGGAGCCAAAATGTACCATGCCATACGCTTGGCTGGATACTATTGGCCCGGTATCATGAGGGACTGCCTTCAGGTAGCCAGGTCATGCCATGGTTGCCAAATCCATGGCGACTTCAAGCACCAACCTCCGGTTCCTCTACACCCTACCATTCCCTCATGGCCGTTCGACGCCTGGGGGATAGATGTCATCGGCCCCATTGACCCACCATCTTCCAGGGGCCACCGTTTCATCCTTGCAGCGACGGACTACTTCTCCAAGTGGGCAGAGGCTGTCCCGCTGCGGGAAGTGAAGAGTGACAACGTCATCAACTTCCTAGAGCGAAATATCATCCATCGCTTTGGGATACCACACCGCGTCACCTCCGACAACGGCAAGGCATTCAAGTCCAATAAGATGTACAGGTTCATGGCGAAATAAAAGATCAAGTGGAACTACTCCACCGGCTACTATCCTCAAGCCAACGGAGCAATTGAAGCCTTCAACAAGACACTGGGCAAGATACTCAAGAAGACGGTGACCAGACATAGAAGAGATTGGCCGGACCGTCTCTACGAGTCTCTATGGGCGTACCGTGTTACCGTCCGTACCCCAACTCAAGCTACTCCGTATTCCCTTGTCTATGGTTGTGAAGCAGTTTTGCCATTGGAGGTCGAGCTACCCTCTCTACGGGTGGCCATCCAGGACGAACTCACCAAAGATGAACAGGTACAACTGCGTTTCTAGGAGCTCGACGCCCTAGAAGAGGATCGACTCAACACCGTGCAAAACCTGGAGCTCTATCGCCGGAACATGGTGAGAGCCTACGACAAGCTCGTCAAGCAGCGTGTCTTCTGGAAGGGCGAACTAGTCCTGGTGCTAAGGCGTCCGATCGTCGTCACGCACAAGACGAAGGGAAAATTCGAGCCGAAGTGGGAAGGACCTTACGCCATCGAGCAAGTCTATGATGGAGGTGCATACCAACTGGTCGATCCCCAAGGATCCCGGCCTATGCCTCCAATCAACGGAAGGTTTCTCAAAAAGTATTTTTGCTAAAATATTTGCCTCTTCTGTTGCCTTTTTTTTTCTCGTTTTTAATGGGGAATTCTTCGGTCGGCTCGGATCCATGATGCATTCTCTTTTGCATAACATGGATATTCATTTTCCCCAACAACAAAAAAACGGCTTTCCCTCATCATACCATGCTGGTGATAGAAGATCTCGCTACCCTAGGATTTGTCAGAGGGTGGCACAACGTGTCAAATTGCAGGTGGAGCGGCTCTCACACCCACTAAGCACGACACGTACCAGGTGTATTCTTCCGGAGGCAGCGAAGAAGATTCTTGGGCACTTCAACGTACCGAGGCTCCACGCCCCTCATGCTTTCAGGCGGGCCGCACGCTCATAGGGACTCACGCCCCAGGGAAGACCATAAGAAAAGATCATGAAAAGGCTGCCCGATTTGGTGCGTAGCCGCATGACAACTCTAGGGCGTGGCGTTAAAAGCTCCAGATAAAGTGCCAGAGGGTGACGTAGTCCACCAAGCTGAATGGTTGCCTTCCAAGTTCTCGTGGAGGTCCACAAGCAAGCAAGAAATCCAAAGGAAGTTCAAGCCAAAAAAAATCACAAGTTCCAGAAACCAGTGAAGTCCATGAACGCCCAAGTGGTCCATTCAAGCAATCCTCTTAAGAGGGCGAATATCCAGAAGGTCAAGAATCAAGTCCAATGGTTCCGAATATCAAACAAATCATGGAAAGAAGGAGGAAGGTAGCTGTTCACCACCCCTCAAGAAGGCATGAAAAACCTCAAATTTTCATCCCAAAACCATTTACCATCATCCACCATTCCCAAGTCTCTGCGTTCGTGGGGCGTCGCGCCGGGGGCATGGTTGAGCTGTGGGGTTCCTCGGTACCACAATGGGCTAGGGCATGACTATCCGCTGCCTCTCGGGAGCATCTCCGAAGACGGCGTCTCCACACACGCACACGGAAGGAAAAGTTACGATCGTCATGGTCTTGCGACGATTCCCAATGACAAGTCCTTTGGCGGCTTTTTCGAATGTCACACATATAGCTAGTGTATAACGGGAAAGCCAACATTTTAAAAAACACAAACCCAAAACCATATTTTGTCGATGTTGTCCCTCGCTTCTTTTATTTTGCCTTGGATGCTTTGTCCATCAAGCTTGAGCAGGTACATCGTCGAGAGGGCCCAATGCCGCCCTACATCAACAATATTGGTGGTGTTCCTTGCCCTCGGTGACATACACCTCGTCATCAATGGCGATGCCCATGGAACGACGCTCTCTCCGCCTTAAGGATGGAGTCTCTACGCCGATGGCTTACCGGCGCCCATCTACATCAATGCGTCAAGATACGGGAGCAGTGACGCGCGCCAGTGCGGCTAGCGTGAATCTGTGAAACCCTTCAGTCTAGTCGGCTGGCACTGCCTGGGCTAGGCGGTCCCGACTAGATTGATAAAAAAAAATTCAGGACATGGCACGTTCTTTCGCCACGGAACGAAGATGAGCGAGGGTTAGCTGGTTCACTAGCACCATACACGGTCTCAACCGGCTTTCTTCAGAGTCGCGGATGTCCATGCCCGCACTAATTTCCACTAACACTTGGCGACATGTAACATGTCGCGTCAAATTGGAAGATCAATTACGTTAACCGCGACCTGACTCTAGGGTCAGTGTAAACGGCTGTCACCACAACGACCACACGCCGTCACAAGAAGGACGCATGCGCTGTAATTTCTGCGGTTTCTTTTTCTTTCTTTCTTTCTTTCTTTCTTTCTTTTTTTTTATTGTAGGGCCTCCACGCGGTGACTCAAAGAGGAGCCGGGCGCACGTACTATAATGTATTTGCATATTCTTGCCACGACATCCTCCTTGGAGCGCGGGATGGTACCAATAACGCAAGCAAACGCGTCGCAAGCACGACGGGATGCGACGGTCGTGCATGCGGCAAACAGGGTTATGGAGTTGTCGGCCGGCCGGCCGCTCGTGCACGATTTCTGACTGCCAGAAGAGCAAATCACGTGTAATCTTTTGTTTTGTTTTCTATTCTTTCTTATGCCAGGTCTGATGCGGGTTGCTAGCCGAGAAGATAGTAAACCATGCAGCGTGGGACTTTTGCCCGCCCAAGATCACACGAGTCGGCCGGGGCTAACAGGACCTGATGAAGCCGGTGGCAGCCAGAATACAAAGCAATCGATAGTAGCATAAAAAAAATGCAACGGAGTACAAAGCATGGTAAAAGCCGTCATCTGACCATGACAAGAGACAACCAAGCTCACGACATGTCACGACGCCCGGGCGTCCGTGGATAGGTCTCTATGTCCAGACCGCACACGACTCACGAAAGTTCACCAAGCTAAAATTCGATCTGCTTCGCGCTCGAATTTTACTTGGTGAGGGGGCAATTTGTTCGATGAAAATTCGTATCCAAGTCGCATATTCCAATCTCAGAATAAGTACATGTTCTACTCGTACGTGCATGGACTCCTAGTTAAGGGTCGATCCTGCATGTACATGAGCCTAGATAGATGACGTGTCCGGGTGTATATATACGTCGACCGGCCGGAGACGCATCCGTATATAACAAACAGCATGTCAACAGTTTATACGTACATACATCCACCGTTGATCGACCTCTTCAAGTATACGAGTCGTGCATATGTGTCCAGGGAGACCAGAATCGTGTGCAGACGTGACAATCCAATTCCAACTTCGTCCCTAAGAGTCCAGTCCCTTTAATCATGAGTCAGCCGGTTGGATCGAACCAGACTTCTCGCTAGCTATTTCACCAAGACGTAGAGATAATATTTTGAACAGATTTTCTGGATAGATAAAAGACGTGCGTCTCAAGAAAGAAAGCTGGAACGATAAGGAGTTTGTTCCGGAAATTATGCAGGGCAGCGTCGGGCTTCTGCCTATATAAAGCAAGCCTCGCCATATCGAGGGGGAGAAGAAAAAGCAATCGGGAGAGCCAGACGCGGCAGCTAGCGAGAGGAGGGCGACCGGAAGAAACCAGCTGGAGGACAAAGCCGGAGATCGCATCTGAAGCAGCAGCTAGCGCGGACGGACGAAGCCAACCGATCGAGGGGAGAAGCAGATCGGGCAACGGAGATCGAGAGGAGGAGATCAATCATGGACGCAAGGGCCATCGTCCCCAATGGTAGAGTATATGTTTGAATTGTTTCTTCTTTGTTTTCTCACAGCTAGCATGCCCACGGTCGAATATGTGCGGAACAACACCACCGTCGGAGCACGCCCACGAGCAGCCCGTCGACCAGTGTATAGGACACGCCGATGAAGTTTGCCGCCTCCGTACCAGTTGGAGGCGCGAGGCACGATGGCGCGGAAGCCCGAAGATGCCGGAGCACGCCAAGGAGCAGCCCGTTGGCCGGTGTGTCGTCCACGCCGTCGGCTCGCCACTGTCAGAGGCTACGAGAAGCTGCAGCGCCAACCTCGTCGGAACACCGGAGCTCACCTACGCGCAGCCTGTCAGCTAGTGCGTCCTCCACGCCGACGAGGCTCGCGGTCGCCGCCGGTTGCTGGATGCATGGAGCCTGATGGTACGGACCAGCCCACGTCCCGATCTGCCGGGAGGCGGAAGCCAGAGTTGACGGAAACGATGCTGCGAAGTCCCCAACATACAGACGCCTCTCGACACCCGGTGTACAGGTGGTACAGCTCGGCTCGATGGTGCAGGTGCCAGGCGGACAAGCACGAACCACGCTTGGCTGAACGGAGCAGCGTACAGGTTCAGCTTCACCCGAGCCGGACGGACGGACGCCGGCGCACAGGTTCACGTATAGCCTGACGTACTGGTGCAAACAAGTACCGATTCCAGGAGCACGGAAGCTCATACGTGCATGGCTTTGTGCACCAGGCCATGCATGCCCGCAAGTGGAGGAGCTGCACTGGAAGGGCGTATAGATTGGATGCCGCTCTTTGTCCTTGACGTACAGGTCTAGCTTTGGATCCGGATGTGGCTCCCCGATGCGCAAATCCCTGCTGGGCGACTGACTCACAGGAGTAGCCCGACGTGCCCACTTGCGAGTCGGACGACGCCCCGACACCACCCCTACGTGACCTATGAGACGGAACTTGTCACGCTGGCTGCCGTAAGCTCGGCGCTGCGCCGAGACGAAGGAGCCGACCACGCCGGCCATGTCGATATGAGCGACACTGGTCTCCTTACAAAATACTCCCGCAAGGCATACCCCTTGCACACCCCGACGAAGCCGCAAGGTCGTCAAGAAGTCCCAGCCAAGCAGACTGCATCCATCTAAATCAACAACTCTTCATCGCCGTTCAAGACCGACGAGGCGCAACGGCGAGGGCGGGCGAGACCGGAGCAAAGGCCACGCTTTCAGCGGCGCGTGTACCGACGAGGACACGGGCTCTGCCGCTGCCCACACACACACCATCACCACCACCATATATGCAGGACGTGAAGCGAAGACGACAAAGACGCGGCTTAATCGGAGGTGTCTCGCGGCGTAACCCGTGGGAGTAATTAACCGGGAGCCTTCCGAGGCCCCGGGAACCAGGAGATCATACAATCGCCGTTGTCAGGCTGGCCGCGCTAGTAGGCCACGGAGCGCAAATCCTCGGGAATTGTATTTGTTATCTCAAATGATTAATGAAATACTGTTCCCACCTATTTTGTTTTCTTTGTGTATTTATTATACACTGGCACGCCCGCACCTTCCCTTTATCTTACCGCACCCCGGTGCGCATGAGAGAAACTACCGCTCCCGCATGTACTCGCGGAGGCGTCATGTACGTTTTTCTCATGTCAAACAAATTGGCACGCCCGGTGGGACCAGGTTCTCCTCCCATCTTTGCTTCGCCGTGGTCGTCGGAATCGTCTTCGCCCGTTCATCCATCCGCACAGCATACTGCATGACAAGGCACAGGTATTGAGTCCCGCTGATCAATGATCATGTTCATGCAGGAGGACCGTACAACTACACCGAGCCTATGACGATCCAGTTCGGGTCGCAGCCGCCCATGGTGTTCTTTGAGATGGGCGCCAAGGTGTATATGCACGAAGCTCAAGACCCGGCGCAATTCCAGGTCTTGAAGAACAAGAAGGCGCAAAAGCGGGTAGCCGCCAAAGCAAAGAAGGAGCGCCGCGAGCTGATGCTCGAGGCTCGCGCCCTGTTGAAGGAGTCAACAAGGGCCGAGATCAAAGGAGACGTGGAGGCGGCTCAGCGCCTCCGCATCAAGGCTGCCAACAGACGGACAGGTGCAGCGTCCCTTCGCGCGTCCACCTCGACACCACCACCAGTGCTGCCTAAACCAACAGCTAAGCGCACCGAGGTGGAACTCATCGAGGGCTTGGAGGCCGCCTCCTACCACTTGCGGAGGCTGATGGCAAGCGCACGCTTGTCAGACAGCCCGCACCCACTTCGGAACTACAGGAGGAAGTACCGTAAGGTACAACGACTACAACAACAGATAAGCTCACGCGTCGCTCAATGCGCGGTGCCCGAGGAGGATTGGTCCCTTGGTGCTGGGGACCTGGCTGACAAGGTGTTCGCCTATGCGAACACCATCACCCCACCCTACAACTTGTTCCCCGATGAATGGGCGAACGAACCACTGAAGGTTAAGCAAATGGTACGACGCACCATCATGAAGGAGTTCTGGAAGCGGCGCTCACGCAAGGAGCCCATTCTTCCAGGCCCTACAATCGCCATCAACCGCAACGCTTCTCGGGGAGGCATGTGGGCACCATGCCTCCACACTTCGACGGTGGAAGGACGGTCCCTTCCAAATGATAACAGGTTTGCCGTTCTTCGAAACGAGGCACCTGCTCCACGCAACGAGGACCTACGGCATGAATTTCGCCAACTCCAGGAGCAAATGGACAACATCCAGAGGCGGCTCCATCATCAAGAAGCGCCACGTACATCACCGACACGAGCTGGGGGCAGGACGACACGGCAAGCCCCGAGCTATCGTCCTCAACATGAGCGTCGTACCTTGGCGCCACGACGTCCGCCTTCACCAACTCGTCCCATTCGCGGGAGGCATCCTAATATGCCCCCACGGTGGAATCAATGGTCACGCCATCAAGGAGATGAGAGGAACTCTCGTCCCACCCAAGTGTGGCGAACAAGGGATCCTCCACGAGCTCCACTTCCACCACGACCCTCTTCTCCTTCGAGGCGGGGAGATCAACTCCAAGTGCAGCCACCACAGGAAACGTCTACGTCCGCTCCTCGTGCTGCACCACCTCTTTGGCCCACACCTCGGGTAACTTCCAGGGCCGCCACGGAGAACCAGCGCAAACGAGAGGCGTCGAAGGAACCGACGAGTTCTGTACAAAGAACTAGAAGACTTGGTACTTCGGTATACCCAAGTCCGTGTACGACCCGATGGTGGGGTCATGCAAGAAAACGACAGGATCGGCTTCCGCATCTCTCCCGAGTTGGAGCGACACGAGCGGTACAGTTACCTGCTCAGTCGCCTAACACCTAAGCCACGCAAGCCATCATCGCGGCATGCGGGGGAGAAGAACATAGAGGCTCCACCCTCGCTCCCTCAAGCAACCACACATCAAGACGGTGAACATGTGAAGGCTGCCGTGATAGCCTCATCTTCCGAGAAGCAAAAGGCACCCGCATCGACGGCCACGCCAATGGAGGGTGTGGAGGAGTCTCACCACACTACCTCCCCAAACCACGAAGAGGAGCCTGGAGCTACAACTAATGTTGCCCCAGGACAAGGCGTGACGCTCCACGTGCTACCTTCTCTTGTTTCCCTCGCAGGTGTAGAACAAGACAAGGATAAAGAGATGACAGAAAAGAACCTCGCCCCATGCGGCACTCTTGTGGTGCGCCCGGGGATGGAGTCAAGCGATGGATGGCAACCTCCGGAGGTCACTCATGAATTTGGCTATCCCTCGGATGAGGAGATTGTGCCAAATCCGAAGGCGGACTTCAAGAAGGCATTCCTACCACGCCTTGGCCATGTACGCTCATGGTTCAAAGGCGCCGAGGCAGAATCAAGGCCAACCACATCCTCGTCTCAAGATGGATCAAAAGCCCCATGCCTTCCTATCATGACGGGGAAGGGCTCACTCTCCGAAGGAGATGCGGGGTATCATCCGGACATATCACCGCGTCGCTACACCGACATCAACTCACGACTTCCCCATAATTCAAACAAGATATTGCAGATGGCGAGTCGGCCCGGGGCCAAGACACGGCTAAAGTCTGTTGCACTTCGAAGTGTGACAGATGGACTAGCTAGAGAGGACGGACTGGCGGACTACATCGATGATGAGGGGAGCTTATCCGACTCTTCTTCTTCATCCTCATTGGAGAAGCTTCCAAACTCTCCTCCATATCATGAGCTTGCACCGTCTGTTCCATCAGATTGTGAAGATGGCCTTGAAGACCTTCATACCGCACCTGCCCGCATGGCGGTGGATGGTGGAAAGGGCGACGAAGCAAGTACAGCGGTCGCACGAGAAACCGCACTTGAAGAACAGATTCAAGAGCAACGCCAGAAGATTGACCAACTGACGTCAAAGCTCGACCAATTCATCGAGCTCATGATGAACAATAGCAACAACAACGGTGTTCCACCCCCAAGCGTACCACAAGGAGTGGTAGACCCGCAAGTGGAGGAGCTACAGGCTGGCACTCTAGCGACTGCGCCACCCAATCAGGAACGACAACATGAAGGAACAAGTGCACACTCGACATTGGGCTACACCCACCGTCCCAACCACCGAAGTGACACAGCAAAGTATTCTAAAAGGCTACCATGATATGCTTAAAGGCATGGTGGACAAGAGATTCAGGCAATTGAAGGTCGATAATGCTCCTCGCACCACAGGAAGCGAGCTGGAGAAGCCCTATGAAGCATGGCACGACCTGGTGCCATTCCCCGCAGGATGGCATCCACCAAAGTTCCGTCAATTCGATGGGACGGGCGATGCAAGTGAGCACTTGGCATACTTCGAGGCGGCATGCGGCGACACCGCGAACAACTCGTCACTTCTCCTACGACAATTTTCAGGATCGTTAACCGGCCCCGCCTTTCATTGGTATAGCCGTCTACCGGTTGCATCCATCGGAAGTTGGTCAGGCATGAAGGAAGTCTTCAAGAAGCACTTTGTCGCCATGAAGAAGGACTTCTCAGTTGTGGAGCTCGCACAAGTTCGACAGCGACGAGATGAGTCCATCGATGAATACGTCATTCGCTTCCGCAATAGCTATGTGCGGCTCGCTCGAGAGATGCACCTCGAGGATGCCATCGAGATGTGCGTCCATGGGATGCAACAACATTGGTCACTTGAGGTCTCTCGGCGCGAGCCTAGAACCTTTAGTGCTCTAAGCACGGCGGTGGCAGCAACACAGCTCGAGTTCGAGAAATCGCCGCAGATCATGGAGCTCTACAAGAATGCTAGTGCATTCGATCCAGCCAAGCGCTTTGCCTCGACATCCAAGCTAACCAATACCGGCACCAAGATGAAGGCACCGGCGGAGGCGAACGCTGCTAGAGTCTTCTCCTCTACACCAAGGCATCGTGCCAATGTTGGGCGCAAGAGGCGAGCAAGTTGGAGGAAGGCAACGACCAACGATGCAGGAACTCCTCAAGAAACAATACATCTTTCGCAGGGACCTAGTGAAGGACATGTTCAACCAGCTGATGGAACATCGAGCCTTGGACCTTCCAGAACCTCGAAGACCCGTTCAGATGAGGATGACGGATAATGCTTTGTTTTGTCCGTATCATAGGTATGTGGGACATGTCATTGAGGACTGTATCGCCTTCAAGGAGTGGCTCCAAAGAGCCGTTAATGAAAAGAGGATCAACTTGGACCCAGAAGCCATCAATCCAGGTTATCAAGCGGTGAACATGGTGAGCGTAGCTACACCCTCTTCATCAAGGCAAGACAAGGACGACCAGAAATCATGGGCGACGTTCTCAGAAGTTGAGAATCAACTATCAAGTCTCATCGTTGCCAAGACATCAAGACCTTCTCTTCATCAGGAGGTGACCTAGACCTCATACAAAGAGAATCCTTGGAACATAGTTCAGCGAAGGACGCACTCGAGGAACCCTACACCTCGACCACCTTGTCCGGCATCATCAACACGCGCTTCCCCAATGATCCTCAAGCAACTTGATCCAAGTCAGCGCCGGCCTCCACCAAGATTTGTCCCAAGATCCAAGGGAGACGAGTCCTTCCCTCGACCAAGGCGCACGCTACCCACTTTGGCGCAGTTCATGCCGCGAGACGTGAAGCGAGTGCCAATGGAGGAGACAGAAGGAGCAAAAGGGGAATCTAGAACCCCTCAACCATCCACCCTTGAGAGTTGCAATGTCGTCCTCAACTACAAGGATAGGCCTAGCTCCGATTCAGATGACGTGTTCACCCCTGAAGAGCAAGAGGCATTCCAGACTGAGGGAGCCATGAAAGATTTGCAGATTGAAGAAGTGAACATGAACTTGCGTGGGGGCAAGGTTCTACCTGAACTCCCAAAGGCCAACCAAACAAGAAGGGACAAGGTAGCAACCCAAAAGGAGGCCCCCACACAAGATGAATCACCAGAAGGACAGGTTGAAGGGAAGACGAAGTCACACGAAGTCGACTACAACATCATCTCCCACCTCAAGAGGATCCCTGCGCTTCTGAGTGTACATGATGCCCTCATGATGGTGCCAGACCTCCGTGAAGCCCTTGTCAAGGCGCTCCAAGCTCCGGAACTCTATGAGGTGTGCATGGCAAAACACCGTCTCTTCACCAAC
The DNA here is from genome assembly GCA_916181665.1 of Avena sativa. Taxonomy (NCBI): domain Eukaryota; kingdom Viridiplantae; phylum Streptophyta; class Magnoliopsida; order Poales; family Poaceae; genus Avena; species Avena sativa. The sequence continues at coordinate 430,470,992 of OV702290.1, forward strand.
CCCTGCTTCGTGAATGAGATTACGTTCGATGAGGAAGACAATATCATAGAAGATGGTGCCCACAATCGTCCACTCTATGTAGAAGGGAACATCGGCGTCGCATACCTTCGTCGAATCCTCATTGACCCAGGATCTGCCATGAACATACTACCCCTTCGGAGTTTGACAAGGGCTGGTTTCACGGTAGATGATTTGGAGTCAACCGACGTTATGATATGCGGCTTCGACAATCAAGGAAAGCCAACGTTGGGTGCCATCACGGTGAAGATCCAAATGTCAACATTCAGCTTCAAGGTACGCTTCTTCGTCATTGAAGCGAACACCTCCTACTCAGCCCTCTTAGGAAGGCCATGGATCCACAAGTATCGTGTGGTGCCTTCTACCCTTCACCAATGCTTGAAGTTCCTTGACGGCAATGGCACACAACAACGCATCAACGGAAACACCAACCCCTACATCGTCCAAGAGTCGCATCATGCGGATGCGAAGTACTACTTCCCTGTTGAAGATAATGATCATAAGATCGGGCGGACAACACCAGCAGTTGATGTCTTGGTCAAACCTGGTGTCACGCCGGCAGTCGAGGCAAGGCGGCTCATCATGCCAAGATCACCAAAGTACGTACAGGTTTCTTCGTCATGGAGTCGCAAGCACTCTGCACGAAGACGATCTTCCTCAACCACTCAACACGAAAACAAGCGCTACTCCCCAGTAGCGATGGGGAGTTCTACTCCAACGTCATCGGGAGGAGGCTCTTCTATGCCTACCCTGTCAGCCCCATTGCTTTTGAAAGCTAGATTACCATCATCAACACCAATCACGCTGAGGTCAACCCCAACACCCAAGGCTTCCACATCTTCGTCGACTTCGGTGCACCACGAGCCTGATGGTTTAACACTTGGAAGCTCTGCAGGTGCCCAGGGAAGTTCGAAGATGAGGACCGGCAGCAGTGATGCGCCACCAGCCATCACATTGCGGGTACGCAACTCTCCAAAAGAGGAGCAAGTGCCCGCACAAGCAGGGGTGGTCAAAAGAAGAATACAAGAGTTGGAGGAAGTAGCAAGGGGAGCTCAAGGAGTGTAGCCCCCATCCCTCTACATATCCGTGTCTTCTCCATTGGAGGTTTGGGCTATCCCAAGTTCATGTGGGTCTAGAACCCGAACCATTTTCTATAAAGTTCCGCAGGTACAACACTGCGATTCAATATTTGAACTTCCCCAACCTTGCCACGGTACGGAAGAAGCACTATCCACGACGATGAAGGTCGGGTCGAAGATGGCTCGTCTCCTGAAGAAGGATGGCTTCACTCTTCGCGGAAACAACAGAATGCCGGCACCACCCGCTGTCTGTGAGGAGTGGTGGAGACAAGCAGAAGATCTCATCAAGAGCGAATGCAAGATACGCCCCAAGTTCGGGCTCGGCTACATCGACACCGGCGACGCAAAGGACAAAGGCGATGGCCCACGGGCCACTTGTCATGCCACGTCCGTCTCCTCAGGAAGCGACGAGCTCGGCGAGGTCGAAGAGGAGATAGGTTCTACATCAGCCCCACCAGAGCTAGAAGACGGCGGACAACCCACCATCGACGAGCTCGTTGAAATCAATCTTGGGACGGAAGATGATCCACGCCCAACTTTTGTTAGCGCCACGCTGACAGAAGAGGAGAGAGAAGGCTATCGAAGCTTCCTGATGGAGTACCAGGATTGCTTCGCCTGGAGCTACAAGGAGATGCCAGGGCTCGACCCACGTGTCGCCACACACAAGCTAGCGATTGACCCGCGACACCGACCCGTCAAGCAGCCGCCGCGACGGTTGCGACCGGAGTTTCAAGATCAAGTCATCGCCGAAGTAGATAAGTTAATCATTGTAGATTTCATCAAAGAGGCCAAATACGCTGAGTGGCTCGCAAACATCGTCCCCGTGGAGAAGAAGAATGGCCAGGTACGGGTTTGCCAAGACTTCCGCGATCTTAATCGAGCATGCCCCAAAGTCGACTTTCCCCTACCGATCACGGAGATGGTCATCGACTCCACAACGGGACATGGTGCACTGTCCTTTATGGATGGTTCATCGGGCTACAATCAGATCAAGATGGACCCTGAAGACGCCATCAACACCGCGTTCAGGACCCCGAAGGGCAACTTCTACTACACCGTCATGCCTTTCGGCTTGAAGAATGCCGGAGCAACATACCAGCGCGCCATGACATACATCCTCGGAGACCTCATCCACCATTCGGTGGAATGCTACGTCGACGACATGGTGGTCAATACCAAGGACCGCCAAGATCATCAGGAGGACCTTCGGATCGTCTTCGAGCGACTACATCAACACCAGCTCAAGATGAACCCACTAAAGTGTGCCTTCGCCGTACAATCGGGCCTCTTCCTCGGCTTCGTGGTTCATCATCGAGGCATAGAGATAGAACCAAAGAAGATCAAGGCGATCCTCAACATGCCTCCCCCTTCTAACCTCAAGGAATTGAGGGCATTGCAAGGGAAGTTGGCGTACATCCGTCGTTTCATCTCCAACCTCTCCAGACGCATCCAGCCCTTCTCAAGTCTCATGAAGAAAGGAGCTCCATTCGTGTGGGATGAAGGATGTCAAGAGGGCTTTGACACTATCAAGAGGTACTTGCTTAGTCTACCCGTATTGGCAGCTCCTGTACAAGGGTGCCCCCTTATTCTTTACATTGCAACGCAGCCTACTTCTATAGGCGCCTTACTCGCTCAACACAATGACGAAGGGAAGGAGGTGGCTTGCTACTACCTGAGCCGCACGATGGTCGGTGCCAAGCGAAACTACTCTCCAATAGAGAAGTTGTGCTTGGCGCTAATCTTCGCGTTGAAGAAGTTGAGGCACTACATGCTCGCACTCCAAATCCAGCTCGTGGCAAGAGCGGATCCAATAAGGTATGTGCTAAGTCAGCCTGCACTAATGGGGCGACTCGGGAAGTGGGCATTGCTCATGATGGAGTTCGACCTCACCTTTGTCCCTCAGAAGGCGATTAAAGGACAAGCCTTAGTAGAGTTTCTTGCAGCGCATCCCGTCCCTGAAGACTCTCCGCTTGTCACCAACCTTCCAGACGAGGAGGTATTCACCGCCGAGCTCGAAGGTCCGTGGAAGCTCTACTTCGACGGTGCTTCCCGCACGGAGGTCAACCCAGACGGGACCCCAAGGCGGAGAGCCGGCGCAGGACTAGTGTTCAAAACTCCACGAGGGGAGGTGATGTACCACTCATTCTCCCTCCTCAAAGAAGAATGCTCCAACAATGAGGCCGAGTACGAGGCGCTCATCTTTGGCCTGCTCCTGGCCCTTTCCATGGACATTCGTGTCTTACAAGCCTATGGAGATTCTCAGCTCATCGTCAGGCAGGTCAATGGCATCTATGAGGTGCGCAAGCCTGAACTGGTGCCGTACTACAGCGCGGCCCGGAGACTCATGGAGAAGTTCCAACAAATTGAAGTCCTACACGTCCCACGAAGCAGGAATGCACCAGCTGACGCCTTGGTGAAATTGGCGGCAGCACTAGTGCTCCCAAATGATAAATCTATGCAGGTAACAGTGGAAGAAAGGTGGCTTCTTCCCGCTGTGCTGGAGCTCATCCCGACGGAATATGAAGTCAACACCATCACTACAAATGCCGTGTATGAAGACGAATGGTTGCAACCATTCCTCGACTACTTCAAGCATGGAAGACTCCCCGATGACCCCGTTAGCAGGCGCCAACTACAGCGACGATTGCCCTTCTATGTCTATAAAGCTGGTGTTTTGTACAGGCGGTCTCATGGACAGGAGCTTCTTCTCAGGTGCGTTAACCAAAGCGAGGCCGAGAAGGTTTTGCAGGAGGTGCACCACGGTGTCTGCGGCGGCCATCAGGGCGGAGCCAAAATGTACCATGCCATACGCTTGGCTGGATACTATTGGCCCGGTATCATGAGGGACTGCCTTCAGGTAGCCAGGTCATGCCATGGTTGCCAAATCCATGGCGACTTCAAGCACCAACCTCCGGTTCCTCTACACCCTACCATTCCCTCATGGCCGTTCGACGCCTGGGGGATAGATGTCATCGGCCCCATTGACCCACCATCTTCCAGGGGCCACCGTTTCATCCTTGCAGCGACGGACTACTTCTCCAAGTGGGCAGAGGCTGTCCCGCTGCGGGAAGTGAAGAGTGACAACGTCATCAACTTCCTAGAGCGAAATATCATCCATCGCTTTGGGATACCACACCGCGTCACCTCCGACAACGGCAAGGCATTCAAGTCCAATAAGATGTACAGGTTCATGGCGAAATAAAAGATCAAGTGGAACTACTCCACCGGCTACTATCCTCAAGCCAACGGAGCAATTGAAGCCTTCAACAAGACACTGGGCAAGATACTCAAGAAGACGGTGACCAGACATAGAAGAGATTGGCCGGACCGTCTCTACGAGTCTCTATGGGCGTACCGTGTTACCGTCCGTACCCCAACTCAAGCTACTCCGTATTCCCTTGTCTATGGTTGTGAAGCAGTTTTGCCATTGGAGGTCGAGCTACCCTCTCTACGGGTGGCCATCCAGGACGAACTCACCAAAGATGAACAGGTACAACTGCGTTTCTAGGAGCTCGACGCCCTAGAAGAGGATCGACTCAACACCGTGCAAAACCTGGAGCTCTATCGCCGGAACATGGTGAGAGCCTACGACAAGCTCGTCAAGCAGCGTGTCTTCCGGAAGGGCGAACTAGTCCTGGTGCTAAGGCGTCCGATCGTCGTCACGCACAAGACGAAGGGAAAATTCGAGCCGAAGTGGGAAGGACCTTACGCCATCGAGCAAGTCTATGATGGAGGTGCATACCAACTGGTCGATCCCCAAGGATCCCGGCCTATGCCTCCAATCAACGGAAGGTTTCTCAAAAAGTATTTTTGCTAAAATATTTGCCTCTTCTGTTGCCTTTTTTTTCTCATTTTTAATGGGGAATTCTTCGGTCGGCTCGGATCCATGATGCATTCTCTTTTGCATAACATGGATATTCATTTCCCCAACAACAAAAAAACGGCTTTCCCTCATCATACCATGCTGGTGATAGAAGATCTCGCTACCCTAGGATTTGTCAGAGGGTGGCACAACGTGTCAAATTGCAGGTGGAGCGGCTCTCACACCCACTAAGCACGACACGTACCAGGTGTATTCTTCCGGAGGCAGCGAAGAAGATTCTTGGGCACTTCAACGTACCGAGGCTCCACTCCCCTCATGCTTTCAGGCGGGCCGCACGCTCATAGGGACTCACGCCCCAGGGAAGACCATAAGAAAAGATCATGAAAAGGCTGCCCGATTTGGTGCGTAGCCGCATGACAACTCTAGGGCATGGCGTTAAAAGCTCCAGATAAAGTGCCAGAGGGTGACGTAGTCCACCAAGGTGAATGGTTGCCTTCCAAGTTCTCGTGGAGGTCCACAAGCAAGCAAGAAATCCAAAGGAAGTTCAAGCCAAAAAAATCACAAGTTCCAGAAACCAGTGAAGTCCATGAACGCCCAAGTGGTCCATTCAAGCAATCCTCTTAAGAGGGCGAATATCCAGAAGGTCAAGAATCAAGTCCAATGGTTCCGAATATCAAGCAAATCATGGAAAGAAGGAGGAAGGTAGCTGTTCACCACCCCTCAAGAAGGCATGAAAAACCTCAAATTTTCATCCCAAAACCATTTACCATCATCCACCATTCCCAAGTCTCTGCGTTCGTGGGGCGTCGCGCCGGGGGCATGGTTGAGCTGTGGGGTTCCTCGGTACCACAATGGGCTAGGGCATGACTATCCGCTGCCTCTCGGGAGCATCTCCGAAGACGGCGTCTCCACACACATGCACATGGAAGGAAAAGTTACGATCGTCATGGTCTTGCGACGATTCCCAATGACAAGTCCTTTGGCGGCTTTTTCGAATGTCACACATATAGCTAGTGTATAACGGGAAAGCCAACATTTTAAAAAACACAAACCCAAAACCATATTTTGTCGATGTTGTCCCTCGCTTCTTTTATTTTGCCTTGGATGCTTTGTCCATCAAGCTTGAGCAGGTACATCGTCGAGAGGGCCCAATGCCGCCCTACATCAACAATATTGGTGGTGTTCCTTGCCCTCGGTGACATACACCTCGTCATCAATGGCGATGCCCATGGAACGACGCTCTCTCCGCCTTAAGGATGGAGTCTCTACGCCGATGGCTTACCGGCGCCCATCTACATCAATGCGTCAAGATACGGGAGCAGTGACGCGCGCCAGTGCGGCTAGCGTGAATCTGTGAAACCCTTCAGTCTAGTCGGCTGGCACTGCCTGGGCTAGGCGGTCCCGACTAGATTGATAAAAAAAAATTCAGGACATGGCACGTTCTTTCGCCACGGAACGAAGATGAGCGAGGGTTAGCTGGTTCACTAGCACCATACACGGTCTCAACCGGCTTTCTTCAGAGTCGCGGATGTCCATGCCCGCACTAATTTCCACTAACACTTGGCGACATGTAACATGTCGCGTCAAATTGGAAGATCAATTACGTTAACCGCGACCTGACTCTAGGGTCAGTGTAAACGGCTGTCACCACAACGACCACACGCCGTCACAAGAAGGACGCATGCGCTGTAATTTCTGCGGTTTCTTTTTCTTTCTTTCTTTCTTTCTTTCTTTCTTTCTTTTTATTGTAGGGCCTCCACGCGGTGACTCAAAGAGGAGCCGGGCGCACGTACTATAATGTATTTGCATATTCTTGCCACGACATCCTCCTTGGAGCGCGGGATGGTACCAATAACGCAAGCAAACGCGTCGCAAGCACGACGGGATGCGACGGTCGTGCATGCGGCAAACAGGGTTATGGAGTTGTCGGCCGGCCGGCCGCTCGTGCACGATTTCTGACTGCCAGAAGAGCAAATCACGTGTAATCTTTTGTTTTGTTTTCTATTCTTTCTTATGCCAGGTCTGATGCGGGTTGCTAGCCGAGAAGATAGTAAACCATGCAGCGTGGGACTTTTGCCCGCCCAAGATCACACGAGTCGGCCGGGGCTAACAGGACCTGATGAAGCCGGTGGCAGCCAGAATACAAAGCAATCGATAGTAGCATAAAAAAAATGCAACGGAGTACAAAGCATGGTAAAAGCCGTCATCTGACCATGACAAGAGACAACCAAGCTCACGACATGTCACGACGCCCGGGCGTCCGTGGATAGGTCTCTATGTCCAGACCGCACACGACTCACGAAAGTTCACCAAGCTAAAATTCGATCTGCTTCGCGCTCGAATTTTACTTGGTGAGGGGGCAATTTGTTCGATGAAAATTCGTATCCAAGTCGCATATTCCAATCTCAGAATAAGTACATGTTCTACTCGTACGTGCATGGACTCCTAGTTAAGGGTCGATCCTGCATGTACATGAGCCTAGATAGATGACGTGTCCGGGTGTATATATACGTCGACCGGCCGGAGACGCATCCGTATATAACAAACAGCATGTCAACAGTTTATACGTACATACATCCACCGTTGATCGACCTCTTCAAGTATACGAGTCGTGCATATGTGTCCAGGGAGACCAGAATCGTGTGCAGACGTGACAATCCAATTCCAACTTCGTCCCTAAGAGTCCAGTCCCTTTAATCATGAGTCAGCCGGTTGGATCGAACCAGACTTCTCGCTAGCTATTTCACCAAGACGTAGAGATAATATTTTGAACAGATTTTCTGGATAGATAAAAGACGTGCGTCTCAAGAAAGAAAGCTGGAACGATAAGGAGTTTGTTCCGGAAATTATGCAGGGCAGCGTCGGGCTTCTGCCTATATAAAGCAAGCCTCGCCATATCGAGGGGGAGAAGAAAAAGCAATCGGGAGAGCCAGACGCGGCAGCTAGCGAGAGGAGGGCGACCGGAAGAAACCAGCTGGAGGACAAAGCCGGAGATCGCATCTGAAGCAGCAGCTAGCGCGGACGGACGAAGCCAACCGATCGAGGGGAGAAGCAGATCGGGCAACGGAGATCGAGAGGAGGAGATCAATCATGGACGCAAGGGCCATCGTCCCCAATGGTAGAGTATATGTTTGAATTGTTTCTTCTTTGTTTTCTCACAGCTAGCATGCCCACGGTCGAATATGTGCGGAACAACACCACCGTCGGAGCACGCCCACGAGCAGCCCGTCGACCAGTGTATAGGACACGCCGATGAAGTTTGCCGCCTCCGTACCAGTTGGAGGCGCGAGGCACGATGGCGCGGAAGCCCGAAGATGCCGGAGCACGCCAAGGAGCAGCCCGTTGGCCGGTGTGTCGTCCACGCCGTCGGCTCGCCACTGTCAGAGGCTACGAGAAGCTGCAGCGCCAACCTCGTCGGAACACCGGAGCTCACCTACGCGCAGCCTGTCAGCTAGTGCGTCCTCCACGCCGACGAGGCTCGCGGTCGCCGCCGGTTGCTGGATGCATGGAGCCTGATGGTACGGACCAGCCCACGTCCCGATCTGCCGGGAGGCGGAAGCCAGAGTTGACGGAAACGATGCTGCGAAGTCCCCAACATACAGACGCCTCTCGACACCCGGTGTACAGGTGGTACAGCTCGGCTCGATGGTGCAGGTGCCAGGCGGACAAGCACGAACCACGCTTGGCTGAACGGAGCAGCGTACAGGTTCAGCTTCACCCGAGCCGGACGGACGGACGCCGGCGCACAGGTTCACGTATAGCCTGACGTACTGGTGCAAACAAGTACCGATTCCAGGAGCACGGAAGCTCATACGTGCATGGCTTTGTGCACCAGGCCATGCATGCCCGCAAGTGGAGGAGCTGCACTGGAAGGGCGTATAGATTGGATGCCGCTCTTTGTCCTTGACGTACAGGTCTAGCTTTGGATCCGGATGTGGCTCCCCGATGCGCAAATCCCTGCTGGGCGACTGACTCACAGGAGTAGCCCGACGTGCCCACTTGCGAGTCGGACGACGCCCCGACACCACCCCTACGTGACCTATGAGACGGAACTTGTCACGCTGGCTGCCATAAGCTCGGCGCTGCGCCGAGACGAAGGAGCCGACCACGCCAGCCATGTCGATATGAGCGACACTGGTCTCCTTACAAAATACTCCCGCAAGGCATACCTCTTGCACACCCCGACGAAGCCGCAAGGTCGTCAAGAAGTCCCAGCCAAGCAGACTGCATCCATCTAAATCAACAACTCTTCATCGCCGTTCAAGACCGACGAGGCGCAACGGCGAGGGCGGGCGAGACCGGAGCAAAGGCCACGCTTTCAGCGGCGCGTGTACCGACGAGGACACGGGCTCTGCCGCTGCCCACACACACACCATCACCACCACCATATATGCAGGACGTGAAGCGAAGACGACAAAGACGACCACGCGGCTTAATCGGAGGTGTCTCGCGGCGTAACCTGCGGGAGTAATTAACCGGGAGCCTTCCGAGGCCCCGGGAACCAGGAGATCATACAATCGCCGTTGTCAGGCTGGCCGTGCTAGTAGGCCACGGAGCGCAAATCCTCGGGAATTGTATTTGTTATCTCAAATGATTAATGAAATACTGTTCCCACCTATTTTGTTTTCTTTGTGTATTTATTATACACTGGCACGCCCGCACCTTCCCTTTATCTTACCGTACCCCGGTGCGCATGAGAGAAACTACCGCTCCCGCATGTACTCGCGGAGGCGTCATGTACGTTTTTCTCATGTCAAACAATAGGCTCAAGGTGCCCTGAGTCCGGAGACTCTGGGATCCAACCCTGGAGACTCCGGTGTGTCGGACCGGAGACTCCAGCTAGGTATCCGGCCTTTTCTCCGACTATGGTCCAGAAGCTCCTAGTACACCCTCCCAGAGACCCTCCCGGAGACTATGGTCACCAGCACCTGAGACTTTGGTGTTCCTGCCCGGAGACTCCGTCCTGGTCTGCAGCCTGGTTCCATATGCTCCTAGTACCCTCCCCTCCTGCCACCCCGAAGTCCTGGCCGGAGACTTGGGTCGCGCCATTGGAGACTCCGGCTTGACCGGACACCGATGGTCAAGCACGGGGACTCCAATGTTAGTGAGCTGCAACGACTCTTTCCGAGGAACTTCTATAAAAGGAGCCTTCTTACCCAAGAACTAGTTGCGGCTTCCACTCTCTTTCATCCATTGTTGCTGAGCTCAAAACTCCAAGATCTCCACCCCTAGCCACTAGAACTTGATGCCCTTTAGGGAATCAAGGGTAAGACCTAGATCTAGCTTTTCACTTAGGGGATTTGTGTCTCCCCACCTTTTGTGTAAGAAGTTTGTTGTTCTAGGGTTTGATTAAACTCTAACTTGAAGAAGTTGCCCTCCAAGCTCATCCTCATGTGAAAGAGCTTTGAGGTCATGTTAGGAGCCTCCAATTTAGTGGTGGAGAAGTTCCCCAAGCTTTGTGCGAGGCTCTGGATTTCCACCTACAAGTGAACCGAATAGTGAATCGAGTACCCACATTTTTGGTGCGTGCTTGGGAGAAGAAGGTGAGACCTTTGTGGCGCTTAGGAGACCTTGCATGGCCCCAACACCTCTCCAATGGAGACGTACTTCCATTAACAATGAGTGAACTCTGGGAATCACATCCTCGTGTCATCTTACGGTTATCTCTATCCTTATCTCCTTATTATTCTTGCCATCTAGGGAAACTCACATAGTTGCATATCTAGAGAATTTACCTTTGTGTCAAGCCTAAACCTGAAAAAGATATAAAATGCGGTAGCATCTAATCACCTCTAGTCACTCATATTGGTCCTTCCAATAGGACATCATCGAGTTAGAGATGAAACCGGACAGGAGAGAGAGGCCGCGAGGTCGCGGTCATCTACATGGAGTTGGGGCAAAGTAGATATTGTCCGGGATGAGGGCAGGCCGATGAAGCTCGAGACGAGATCGGTGGCAGCGGAGCTCTATGGGCGGGGTGAGGTGGAGCTCGATAGGCGGACGTGGTGCGGTCTAGTGGGGTGAACTAGAGAGGCGAGAGAGATAGAGAGGTGGGGGATAAGTCTAGGTGCGGGAGCAGCCACTGGAGAGGCAAGGAGGGCGAGCTCCATGGGGAGGCGGGGGGAGCGAGCTTGGTCCAGGGAGGGGAGGAAGACGAGCATGAGAGAGGTTGGTGGTGAGGACGAGAAAGAGCAAGGGAGAGGCTGGCGACACAGAGGGGTTCTGCAAAAGTGACAACAGATTCGTAGAGAGCCAGTTAGGGCTAAGGGTTGGGATGGGGTGGCTCCGTTTGAGCCTTAGCTAGGCTGGTTTTGGCCTGGCTGGTCCTATCCAGATGATTGGGGGCCTTTTCCTTTTCTTTCCAAAATGTTTTTTCTTTAATTTTCATTAAAGAAAATAATTTAGTAACTGTGGTTTTTGATTTAAAATTAAAGGAGGGAAGAATATATTAGAATTGAGGATAATGTGCGGTAGATATTTTTTTGGTGTAACAAAAATATAGTTTTAGGGTTCATAAAAGTGCAACAAAAATATGCATGATGTCATGGTGATGTGCAAACCAAAATTAATAGGCAAAAACTAATAGGGGATATTTTCTAGGATGTTACAACCTTGCTGGTCAAGTACTGCGACTAGAGCTTCACTTGCTTCGATCCTGGCATCGGTGTGCATGATGGTGATAGTGATGGTGTCGGTGATGATACTTATGATGTACATTTGGTGTAAATAGGTCCCAAAAAATTCTTATGAATTGTACATTTTGATGAGGTGGTATATAGTAACCCCTCATGTGATGGTGAATTGGCGGTGGTAGGATGACACCCATTTTGATGTGGTGGTAGATTAATACCATAGTATTAGGATGAACTTGTGGTCCCCTTTTGCTAATGATCATGCATGCACCTGTTAGTATGGAGTTGTGATGCTTGTTATGATTGCTAGATGCTTATGATGATCTTGTGATGTTGTATGTTTACATGTTACTCTTGTGACTTATAGTGAAACTTCTATATGATGTACAAAGAGAGGTGTCCATGAGTGTACACTTCATGGAATAGGTGCCAGGATCAAGTGAACGATTACTCGAACAACAGCTACATAGGGTTTGCCACTAGGGAGGAGGTAGACAAGGCTTACTACAACTTCTTGGGTCATGAGGACAACAATTAGGGGAACAACATGTAGACATTGTCATCGAGAGAGAACAACATGTATAGATTGTTGCCAAGGGAAAACAACAAAATGTCCAAAATGGTAGTCTCAAAGATTTCATTATCGTCGGTCTCCTTGTGGTGATCGTGAAGTTGATCTTCTACTAGGTTCTTGTGTACGATCGTATGTAGTTGTATGCTAAGACATGGTAACCTCACCATATTTTGAACAAGGTGACCATAACGAATCTTATGTGGGCAACCAAACAAGACCCGTGTGCATGAGAAGGGCTAAAAGGTAGATACACGCAACCAAACAAAGTGGGGGGCAATAGCCTAACTCATACAACCACCACTTATGCAAGCATATAATCGAGCTGCACAACATTGTCCAAACCCTATTTTTGGCTAGTCGTGCCACATGGGTACCGTCCGGTCAGGCAAAACCATCCAAAAATATGAAAAATAAGCAAAGGATAAAGCTGTGTGAGCTGGTAAGGTCTTGCTTTAACGATGTATCATAGGTCCGTGGTATTGTTTGTGCTGCAGAGTCTATATGTTTATTCTGTTTAATTAAATAATGCACAGCTCACCAAAGATGATTTTTTACCACTTCATTTTTGTTACCAAGGTGAGTTCTTAAAAATTCTGAGAATTGTACTTATTCTATCATTTCAAAAAAGATATTCAGGATATTATCTGTTTAGTTCTACCAACTGACTATCATCTCCCCATATTGAAAAAAAAAAGACTATCATTGTCCCGCTAGCAAACACGTCCACAGGGAACAGTGTTGCCTAGAGGTAGCTAAAATAGAGTGTAGTGTGTGGAGCCGGTGTGTGCTGCATGGTTCAGTTGCCCGCTGCATGACGGGCCTGGTTAGGCGACATTGTAATCCCAACACAGTTACTTGCTGAATATACAACCTGCGTTCAAAAAAAATAACTTCAAACAAGATATATTAGATAAGAGAATGCAGCATGTTATATTAAATCAGCAATATTTATTATGGATCGAAGGGAGTACAATCTTTCTTACTGAGAGATCATCTCTTAGTTAAGAGAATACAATTCTTTTTTTTGGTTTTCTCACTTCCAGCAGTCATCCTAAGCGACATTGCTAAATACCACCAAATTTATCCAAGTATTTGCCCCTCCCACGTCTTCTATTTTTATTTTTTAGATTTCTTCTCCAAAATACAAAATGGAAATGATAAATATTACTATCACACAAACTATTTCTAACATGTAAATATGAGACATAAATGTTCTCAGCATCACATGACAAATCTATCTTTTCATTACATTCTGTTGTTGCTGAGTGAAGAGTCAAATGGCCTCATCAACAAAACAATCAAATAATTGACAACTAGTTTGGGCATCGTCACCATGAACTACTGAACAACAGTTGGTTGAGGAGATCACATGAACAACAACTTTCAACGGGTGACGTGTCCCATGTACAACAGTTGGTTGAGGAGATCACATGATGAAACTACAAACAGAATGGCCAGACAACAGACTTTCTCTTCTCCCTATCAGTTGTATCGAGCTCCTTGAATGGTACCAAACAAGCAATAATCTGTAGTAATGGATCATGTTGCTGAACGATGTCAGCTTCGCAAATTCGCGAGTGGCTCACATTCATAACGCCCACAGATGCATAAGGCTAAAAATGGTTGAGTTGGCGACAGCAACTTATTGGTCAGTGATCCATTTTCAGGTCAGCGATCTTCTGGCAGGGTCTCTTCTATGTACCTTTTTTTTTTCTCTCAACGGCCTATGTGTCATCTGTAGCTGCAGACGCTGCACCCTTTTTATTCCTGGTGACCTTGCTTGCTGGAAAGTGAAGCCTCGCGTACAGTGGTCTTGGTGCCCTAGATATCCTATCAAAGCCCCTCACACACACAAATCCTGCACATGTTTGGATCAAACAAACATCTATGACAACATTCCTGAGTAAAAATGTTACTGGAACCCTCTCGATTAAACAATAAAGAAATTCCATCCATAGCATTCCACTTGTATGAACGGGCTCATGGATAAACGGGTTTTTCACATTGGCACATTTTGAATAGTTTTGTCTACCTCCAATATGAAAATCCTCCACAAAAAATAATTCCCAAATGTTTTCTTTGTTTGACAAATAAAACCGATATGTAAGATATTATATCCCTTTGGGAGCAGATGAAGCATCAGGCAATACAATAGTATTTGTTTGTCTGGTGCGACTAAGTACATCATATTTGGCCAATAATATTTTAATATATTTGTATTCATTGAGTAATAGTACAAGTAGAATCTGTATGGGAAAAACTTCCACAATGCTATGCAGTTATGCACCCTGGGTAGAATCTGTTTTGAAAAAACTTCCACAATGCTATGCAGTAGAATCTGTATGTAACACAACATTGTTTTTGCAAATACTAGGTATTAGTGATGCACCCTGGGGCATGAAAAGGTCAACAAACAAATGACAATAACTTTTTACTCTAGGAAATAGTTTTGATCACATCCCTCCCCATGCATGACAAAATGTCACATGACAGCATATTTTGTATCCATTTGTAGTAACCGAGTTGGCAATCCAACCACTTCAGCACTGACAAAATACAAATAGAAATAAAACTGGTGTTGTGATACTAATCAATCTAAAAACTAAAAGTAAACAAACTTAAAAATACATATATATTCTCTGATGCTCTCCTTCGAAGATAATAAAAAAATATCTTGAAGGAAACCATGATTCTACAGTGTGCTGTGTGCAATCATTTTGCTACGTGCTTAAGCTATCACAAACAGATATCTGCCCATTTCATGTTTCTTTGTGTGGAGAAACAGTAACAAAAACATTTAGATGATTACCTTTCCAAAAGCAATGTTGTATTTCTTCAGTTGTTAAACCTGCAAAAGAAACACGTAAGTCATAATCAGCTGCACAAGCTCGACACGGTAATCTATTATTAACCATTACATTTTTTTAAATGTTTGTCCAGTAGAACATAACCTGCCAAAGATATATTGCTTATGCTAACACAGCTGGTAAAGTTAGTATGGAACTCCTGTGTTGATACAGGACAAATGGATGTGGGGGTACATTCTGGTGCTTAACAGCAACAAACGCAATCTGCCAAGATGCCCGCTATGCGACCAAATGGAGGAGACCATGGTGCATATCCTCACTGGCTGCCCATTCTCCAGGACGATGTGGCATGAGCTGCTGTCGTGGATTCGATCCACGGCTGACGCTCCTGTTGCTGAAGACGAATTTGCGGATTGGTGGGCGCAAGTGCTGAGGGCCACCCCTCGACAGCTGTGCAAGGGTACCTCATCGATGATTATACTCATGGTTTGGTGGCTATGGAAGCATCGGAACGCGGCAGCCTTCGACAACGTTAACCCTTTGGTATCTTCACTGCTCGACACGATCAAGACTGAGGCGAGATCATGGGCAACAGCGGGAGCCCGAGGCTTCGCCAACTTCTCCCCTAGATAGCTTTTACGGATTGAGTTGTATGGTGGGGTGTTAGTCCTTTCCTGGACTTGTACATTAACTTCTTTTTCTATCAATGCATCGAAACGCAAAGCTTTTGTGTTTTTGCAACAAAAAAAAAACAGCCTGCCAATCTCTCATACGTGAATCTGGAACCAGGTCTAAAGAATATCTCACTGCATCCGAGTACAGTGAAATCCGCGCACCCCATTGCTGATTTCTCTCCACCAGCCTGGTTTTACGTCTACATGGGATGTGGCATTGTAGTTATAGGCATTAAGGAATGGCTCATCATTAATTGGATGCTGATAATCTGAAGTCAAAATGTTAATTTTAAAGGTTATCCAGGATTCCAGGTCAGATGATGTAGTTTGCAAATGTCGATTGATATGTCGAATTATATATGCTAACTTGCTAAGAACTGCCTAGCACATAACCGTTAGTACAATTTTAAGTTGAAATTACATACATCGTTGCATCGATGTCGAAGTTGTTCACACGGATTTTTCTCTAGCTACACCTCTGGACACTAGTATTGCACTGATGGCCAGCTAGATGCTCATATATGCCTCAAAATAATCTCATTCCATACTAGCATCACTAAAGCTAGTCCAACGAACTAGTAAGTAGGAACACAATAGTAGTCAGCAAGTGACAAGAACTGGAGTTATGTTGTCAGTACATTAGTTTTTCTATCTCAGACCTTCTTGGCCCATCTATATGGTTTAAAAGATAGGAGCACACCCAGTGGCACTAAATTCTCTTGTTCTCATTATTAGGGAAATACCTTTAAAGATTGAAGGAGTTGAAGTTCCAAAGTAAACTGTTCTCTTGGGGAGGTCCCATATCCATCTCCTTGGAACATCAACAGGGTTTCGGCTTGAGTCATGATCAGCAAATACCTGCAATATAACATTAAACTAGTTAGTAATTTTGATATCATGAATGTTTGCAATTTCTATTAACGGTAATATACCACTTCAACTTAAGTGGGCTGTAACCCCTTTCAGCCATTACCTCATTTACTTGAAAATATGTCCCATTGAGTGGAAAACTTCCTCTCATAGCTGTTCGGCATGGTATCTATTTGAGTTTAATCAACAAAAAAGATAGTTAGACACTACCATTTTAGAGATAATAATATGCAGCCTCATTCGATCATTGATAATTGGCATATGGAACTTCTGTACATACTGCGGTGGATAATCTACTCCAGGAAGTTCACGACCAGATACTGTCTTACTTTAACTCGTATGAAAGTCTAAATATATTCAGTTTCGTCATAGCGTGGATAGTATGTACAACATGGGACATGGCGGGACAACCAAATGCATTATAAGCCATGGCACTGTTTATTGACTTCTACATGGCACAATGCAAGAATGCAAGTTCACAATGAGGGGAAGTCATTGGTTTGATTCAAACTCAGTCCAAAGGACCAAACCAATTGAAAGTCTAAATATATTCAGTTTCGTCATAGCGTGGATAGTATGTACAACATGGGACATGGCGGGACAACCAAATGCATTATAAGCCATGGCACTGTTTATTGACTTCTACATGGCACAATGCAAGAATGCAAGTTCACAATGAGGGGAAGTCATTGGTTTGATTCAAACTCAGTCCAAAGGACCAAACCAATTGATCTCACTGTGCCATGCACAAACATCGAAACTGTATACCCACTAATACATCACATCATTAGTCGAGACAGGAATGATTACTCAACATCTATCAGGTGTTTAGGCTTTTAAGACTACTAAGAATCTTGTTCTAGTCTCTTCCTATTCTTCTCCCTGGAAAGTAACTTGTACACCGATTCCTACAGGACATCTTGCTGGTCGGCCACTGGTATGGATCTTTAATCTGCCTCGGAACGTACTTGCTGCTACCAAACCAAGCTATGCACACAAGCTGAACTGACCAACAGCTAAAACGTTTCTTTGGACGGAAGATAGGAAATTTAGGAATACAAAAGACACAGCAGCAAGATGTGACATACTATGGATTCCAACAGGATTTTAAAACATATGAAGTTTACGAATGCTGTTTTTGGATGGTTTATAGGAACTAGCACCGAATTTAGGGGGAAAGGAAGTTCTTGAAGAAAGACGATGCAGTGGATGACTCAAAGTAAATAAAATGAAGTTTGAGCTCACGTTGACTTTCTTACGGAATTGGGGCATAGGAATGCAATCCTTAGGAATTTGACAATTCCAAACTATGATCCAAAGGGCCCTCGAGGGCAAAAAACCCAAAAACCCATTATTCAAAATTCCTATGAAATTCATACAATCCTGGAAGGCCTTTAAACGGTCACAGTGAACTCGATAAAATATGGCTAAACGGGCCATACATTACTAATCCCCACTGGTTAACTGAATCCAGGATTCAACCAGGATGCATAGCTGTTGACGGTTGTAATTTTTTACTCTGGTAAATATTACATAAATTAGCGACATACCAAAATTGTTCCTCTGACTTTCTGAGCCTGTGTCTCCCGTATACTGTTGCAACTAAAGCATGCACTGCTGTCACATAGTTTGCCACTCTCATGGGAGTTGCAAGATGTCCTAGGAACGTCAGTTGACTGAGCTGTTTCACCTGTTTTATATGTAAATAAACATCAAGAACCCTCGATCGTACAGGAATATGAAGCCATAATACTTCAACTTATATGTGCTTCTTACCTGGGGTCCATATAGAGAGTAGATACGGGCAAGGATCATCAGGCTCTCTTTGGTCATACTGCACAAAGTAAGGAAATAGTCGTCGTTATGATCTTAACTCCTGATTAGTACAGTGTAATTTCAACAATGTGTTATGAACTCACTCCTTCCAGAAGTGGATGTGAGTCTGGCAGTTCATAACTGCAGCCATGTAGACATAGAGAAGTCAATAACATTTCAAATATAGATCCGTGTAAACTTCTCTAATACAACAAAACATATGAGGGTACTATAGTTATTATCAATGATACTGTGGATTTATGGAAGACATGGACATACACTTGATGCTCTGTTCGTAGGCGACTAATATTTTTGAGCCTAGGAGTTGGGATAGATGCAGCTTCCGGAGTTATCGCAACCAAGGCACTTGACATATCAGCCTCTTCAATTTCAATGTTATTGACTTGCATATAATTCTTGAGATTCTGTGCAAACTCCTCGAAATTAAGCTTGATTGTAGGAATTTCTTCAGGACCGTCAAAGAAAATATCCTCTATGGCACTCTCCTTTATATCTACAGTCTCTGGTTCTGGTTCCGGACTTGCTGGCTCTTCAATGATTGGCTGGCGGTTATCCAAAACAAGGTCATGGGCATGTGCATTCCAATCAAGTTGATTTACAGGCCTAGAACTTATATATGGCTGGTGGCAGCTCTCTGCAGCAATTGGGTTTCCTGACGTAACTAAACTCTTCACTTCAGGTCCAGGAAGAGCAAGCCTAGCACTGTATCAAAAACAAACTTGTTAGCAACGTACAACCATCCATTAGCACTTCATTTCTTCTACTGAGAGAGCTAATGGCTCCACTGGATTTGTCAAATCTATTGAACTGGAATAAATTCTTCTCCAGCGACCCAATTTTATGCAGGGGGTATTATCAGTTGCTGCCGTCAAGAAAGTAAATAGATTGTTATCCACAACGGAGGTATTGGAGCTACCAAATTTGCTCCAGATGATTTTTTTTTTGAGAAAATGCAAAGAGGTGTTTGCGTTTCATTTCATTGCAAAGATAGAGTTCGATACATGCCTCCTAGGAGGGAACCACAACTATCCAGGTGATTTTAGCTACCAAATAACACACTGCAATGATAGCTACACAGAAAACTAGCTCTCACAAATATTCAATTAGCCTAGTAGAATGTATATTAATATACACTTATCTTCAGACATTACCTCGCAAATGCACTTGCAAAGTGCTTGCATTCAGCTCTCATTGGGCACGCATTACAGTTTGGCTTACTTTTGGTACAGAACACCTGACAGGGAAAACAAAATAAAACAATTTCAATAACACACAGTAAGCCAATTACTAAATTTTGCTTTGCTAAGTTTCATATATCTCATGTTTACCTTTCCAAATGTTATCATTTGATAGTGAAGCTCGTACCTGCACGTCGTAAATTGTCACTATATACCTGCAGATAATTGACCTTTTCCAAAGTATTTATTTAACAGGGCTTCTAAGACTTACAATGTCCGCTGATCAAGCTTGCATAATCGAGGCCAAAGGTATTTCTGTATGTTTTCCAGCATCGGATACCTTCAGCAGTGGATGATCAATATTCAGTCATTTGTGTATATACTACTTGAACCAACTTTAAGGATTGAGGACACTCACAGCTCCAGCAGATGCAACTGAAGAGACTCAGGTAGGGGTTGAAGTGGCACCCATCCAAGCCTCACACAAATCCTACCAACGTTTGTATCCACCTAAATAATTAACTGATACAGATAAATCTCCAGAACTAATGAATAATTATTAACAAAAGTTGGAAAAGGAAGAACTTACAGGGAAAGCCATATGATGGAGTGTCAAAAGACGCACACACTCTACACTCTTGAGTCCAAGTCCTCTAATACTTAAGAGGTACTCCCTGAAAGAGACACAACAAGAATGTTTTAAATGTCAAAACCATTCAATAACAGAACTTTACATGCATTTGAGGAAATCAAGCAAGAAGAATCAATAGGTTCTCTTGGTCTCAACCTATTAGGTACATGTATTATTTTGAGGGAATCAAGAAAGAAAAATCTATCTATTTTCTCAATGTTATTCTCTCTCTCAACCCAATCCTTCACAGCATGTAAGTGTTAGTTTAGGTAACTTTTGAGGAAATCAAGCAAGAAGAATCAATAGGTTCTCTTGGTCTCAACCTATGTCTACCCAATCTCTTGCAGCCATGGTAAAATTCCAACCTATGTCTGGTTATCTTCACTTCTTCAGCACAGTAGTTATCCATCGTGAATGAAGATTCAGAACAATAACAAAGACCAAATTCCATTCAACTACCAGAACATGTAAAATCTTAGCAAGGAGGCTCGGTAGAAAAAAATCAATGGAAGCCCTCGTAGAATTTTTCCTCAAATAGTGATGACGAGACAATGTGCAGAACAAACAATTACTGCTATGAATGTTAGCTCATATATAATGATCTAGCTTACTTTGCTTTGTCTGGATCCACATAGCGCAACCATTCAAGATCAATGGCCCCATGGTCTGTCACCAACCGGTTTAGAAATGCCTACAATGGAAATTGATAAAGATGAGTATACATGACCGGACAATGGTATTCCAACAAATAGGCAAATCTAGATTGAACTGGACATGTGTTCATACGACTAAGTTATATCGTACTTCATTTAATAACTACTTTGTGACATACTTACTTTTATACGCTCCGACAGCATGTTATTCATCCCTCTCTCTCTAATCGTGTCAGATATTTCCTTCACATCTATTTGCCTTATTGTTTCCCAATCAAGTGCGTCTTTTGCATTCTGACCCCTTTCTTCATTTCCACGATTGACAAGGACTTCTTTTCTTAAAATATCCCAATCATATGTTTTCTTTTTACGAGCCCCAACTCTTGCCTTCTTTGTTTTTGATCTGTCAGCAGGAACTTCAGGCAAAGCCTTTTGAGTATCTTTGGGTTTCTCTATTGGATCTGAAGCAACACCCTGTAGGATTTCAGAATTTGGTTTCTCGCTTTGATATAAGTTTGAAGAATAATGACTCCCATCCTTGTTTTTTAGAAGTCCAACATTACCTCCGATTTGCTCTGTTTTGGCAGGACATTCCTCTTGCAAATCCGGAATTACATGCTGTTCCACAAATGCAGCTACAACATCATTTCTTGAAAGACTGTTTCCAATGGACTGCTCCTTAGCAAATGACACCGACTCTGAACTTGACGGATAAAAAAATTTATCCATGATTGGTGAAATGATGTCAGCTCCACGTGTCATTGCAGAAGGGAAATGAATTTTGTCCTGACTTAAAGATCCATCTATATCATATAAAAGGGCAGTTAAAGAATCAGCCATTTTGGTTTTATCACAGTCAATTCCAGGAGAAGACAAAGGACAAGCAAATCTAGTATCAGCTGGTGTAGCATTGGAATCATCTGTTCTGTTGAGGCCAGTGTATACTGAGCGCTCCAAATAACTGGCATATGTTATATCTGGCAGATGAACTTGGCTATTCTGGTGACAAGAGACAGAAGCATGAAATGGTTGACGCTTGCTTGTAAGATTATGTACTTCACTGGGCATTGACCCCTTGTTTGTACATGGCTCTGGAAACCGATCATATTCTGATAAACCATTTTTTTCATTAGGATTGCTTTTTAGCTCTTGCATGCTTAGAAGTTCTGTATAAGTGGTGGAATTGCTCGTACCATTGAACATATTTCTGCCAACAAAGTCTTCTGCTGTAAAATTTACATATGTGCTCGGAAACATATGATCAGTCATGTGAAACAGATAATCTGGGGAACTTTGAGATGAAATGGCAGAGTTCTGCGATGAAACAACATCCTCCAATGCCACATCTTCAGCTTCAACAACATTTTCAGTTCCAGCTGCCAGTGTCTTGCTCTGATGCAGTCTAACCGGCACTGTCCCATAAGAATTATAATAAACTCCTGCACAGTCCACTCCATCTCCAGGAGAATTTCCGAACAATCCAATACTGTTGCTTCCTTCTTTTTCTTCTGTTGTAACTAAGGAGCCTGTTGTATTACTCGCCTCTTCAACAAGGATACCGCCCTGCAATTTGACAGAATCACCAAACAATCCAGAACAATCTCCATTCTCTTCTGACATGGCATGAAACATCCCACTTGCAGGTATTCTAGAGACTTCTGGCTTTGCAGGAAATTTTGCAGCGAGAGACATAAAAGCAGAGCTACAAAATGTAAAAACAACAGTCAGACAAACAACATAACCTCAGAATGCTAGTCACAAACAGCTCCTAATTCAAATATGTTGTGAGCTTTATTTCACCTAGAAAGATGGTCTGAGACATTCTGAGTAAGAAAAACGCCCACTACTGAATCCACAACTGATCCTTTCCAAGGAGAAAAACGTCGATCTCCTGCAAATAGACAGAGGTCATTCAAGAATTAAAGCCTTAAAGTGCCTTTCTGCAAATCTGTAAGCAAAAAACTGCATCCAACACAGTGCAACCCAACCACAAACTCAGGAGATCGAACATGAGACCATGTCAGGTTCTGGAATTCTATACATGGAAACTATATGAAAAGGAGTATATATATAAGGGCCTACAGGAGTACTCATTTGAAATAGTAGCAATACCTTGAACTAGATGCATGCGAGCAATGAATGAATCAATACGTCCTCGAAATATCTTTCTTTCTTCATCAAGCCATTTCTCCTTGTCCTTGTCCATCTCTTCAGAACCATCAACCATATCCGGTTCCATTAATAACTTCCACATTAGGGTAGTTACTGGATCAAGGTTCACTTTCACCCGAGCATGTTTTCTTTTTCCTTTCCCCTCATACGGAACAATTACACCAAATTCTTCTTTGTAAGGGACAAGAGCACCACATGGTTCAGGTGTCCCAGTGTCATCTGATTTGCTTATGTCTAAGACTTTTATCTTTTGAATTATGAGATCCAAAGGATCCACCAGGGATGCTATAGCTCCAGAAAAGCTTTCTCCACTTCTTTCCATATTGAGCCCTTTGAAACCAGGAGCCTCAACCGCATGATGTCCAGAGACACTACAAATATCCTCATGTTGTAATCGATCAGTATGGCTGCCTTTGGACTTAAGTTCTGTACCAACCACCTTTTCCTTCCTTGGACGACCTCTAGGCTTTGGCATCTCACCAGGTTTTATTTCTTTTCTGGGCCGTCCTACTTTTCGCTTCTCACTGGCTTTAGCTGCAGTGGCTTCTCCACAAACCTCCACTTGATAATTCTCATTTCTCAGAACATCAGTAACTGGTGATGAATTTATTGGATTGGTAAGGGGCCTGATAACTTCTCCAGAACTCTCCAGTTGGCCACTAATTTTTTTCACAGTGTCGTTACCTTTTGATTGGGTTGTTGGAACGACAGGAAAACTAAGACAATTCCCATTGATACTTCTATCAAGCTCATCAGAAGGACCAATGCAGAAACTACTTTGAGTATCATCTTGAGGGGAAGTGCTCTGCTTATGCAGTTCAGCCGGCAAATCTGACCCTTTAACTGTGTTGCCTTCCAAAAACTGAAGTTGATGGCTTCCAATTCTCGAAATATAATTTTGGTTTTGGAGCATGTTTGTATTACTAGGCAACTGAGTAAACTTTGCTGTTATGAGCCTGAAATGTTCGTCAGGTGCTTCAAGAGAATCCCTGCATGCAGTGCCATGCATAGCATGTCTGTAATGTTGTTGGATCATTTCTGGTCTTTCAACTATATTGTGTCCTGATGCTCCAAAACTAATCATTCCTCGGGAAGCTCGTGATTTCTCACGGGCTATCAATCTTTGAGCATCAGCTAAGGTAAACACATTAGAGTTGATAGCTGAAACCACATTTGTATTCTGGTTGTTCGACAAATACATAGATGGGGTAGAAATATTACTCACAGCTCCATTCAGACTGTTACTATGATTATCTGTTCTCATTCTTTTGTAATTTTCAGGAAAATATGACCCCTGAGAAGTTGCAGCACGGCAAGCATCTAACGATGTCCATCCATTCCTTTGCTGGTCGAAATTCACACCTAACGAAGTATGAGCACCATTGGAAGCATTATGTTGTCCTCTGGTATCCAGTACATGCATATGTGATGAGCCGCTAGAACCATGAGGTCCAAGTGCACCACCTGTTTGCATGTAAGAACTGGTTGTAAACTTTAAATAGTTGTCTATCGCTGTGTGCCCATTCAAATTTGCTATCTTGGAATGCCCTTCAATGTTCTTGGGCAGTGAGATGAGGTTTTGTGCGGATCTGTACCCATGAGACATTTGGTCGGTTACCCAAGCCTCTCTTGAATAAGGATTGGGATTAAAATTTTCCCTCATTGCAACCCCTTCAGAAGACTGACCAGTTGTAATTGAATTTCCAGGAATTTTGCGACAATTAAGCATCTGCTTGTCCATTTGGGTCTCTGTTACAGAAGCTTGTGGAGAAGAAAGCAAGTATTCAGTAAAATTAGTTGGCATGCCCTGCATTAAACTGATTGAACTATTGAGATCAGGTAAACGTTTGCCTGGCATGCCAGTACAGAGCTCTAGCAAAGGATCGTTTTGTACTGTTTCCTTTATTCCTGCCTGAAAAAATTGTGCAGGCCTGTCCACAAAATTAGTATACTCATTTTGTATCTGATCCATAGAACTATTGAGGTCAAGTAATACTGTTTTTGGCATATAATGTGCAGGCAAAAACTGTGCATTGGCCATTTCATTGGCTGACCTGTAAATTGTTGTTTCTGTAGTATCTGCAGGCAGTAACTGTGCACCAGCCATCTGATTGGCTGAACTGTACATTGAACTGGTGGTAAAACCCACATGGCATGGCAACTGGGTTTGAACATTACTTTGACTGGTAGAAGACTCGGATTGCTGATAATCCTTGGGATTAGTAGACATCAGCTGAGCTTGAGATCCAGGATGGGTGCTCTCTCGTGGAGCATCGCCATCAATGTTCAAACACCGTTTAGCTGATTTTGGCTTAGATCTGCAGTGTGAATCCCCGGTCTGTTCTGGGGGAGGTTGGCCTGCTGGTGTATTCTTGCGGACATACTTTCTTTTGCCAGATGGTTTTTCTTCCTTTACCTTGGAAGGCTTCGGGGTTGCAGACTTAGGAGTCTTTGGTGGTTTGAAGACCTTTGGCCTGTGCTTTTTCCTCTTTGCCTTTGGTGGCGGAGTGTTGTTCAAGTCAATAACTTCAGCTGGTCCAGCACCATTTTGAACGTCTTCAATTGCCCCAGCATCATTTCTTGTGACTTCAATTGGCCCAGCAGCAGTCCTAATGCCAAGCGGATGAGCAGACTCTTTCTCCAATAATGCAACTGTGCTGTTTCTAGTCTGGATCTCTAAGGAAGAGTCCAGCTGAGACAACATCATACTTGAGAAACAAAATTCGCCTGAGCTCTGTGATTGAGGAAGCCATTGTCCAAAATCCTGCATATTTACTTTGTCTACTTCATCTACCTGTTGTACACAAAAGACTAATGTGCCATATGTTGCTACCAAGTTTTTTGTCACTTGTCAGGAGCAGCAAGATTGGATCAGGCAGGGCCACCTATTTGGTCTCCCAGTTTCCAGTTCTGCACCTGCAAAATTTGAAGGAACACTTCATCAACCTTAAATATACACAGACAATGAAGCAACTGTCACATATACACAACCAACACGTTGTGATTATCTAAAATATACTAGTACTAAAGCGAGGAGCCTTTATCAGATTATCAGTGGCTAACATGAAACTCCTGTCACTCTTATCAAAACAACAAAACAAAAAGGAAAAGAAATCATTCTTGAAAGAAAAAGGAAAAGAAATAAAGTATGCAGCTGAGTAAGCAAAATTATTTTTGTTAAGGTCCTTTACACATAAAATTCCACCCGCCATCGTGTGTTGTATGCATCCTCCATTTACTCTCTAAATTCACATGGCCATCTTTGTCCTTTAGAGAAAAAGTGTGTACTTTAACTGCCCTGGCGCAAGAAAAAACATGGGAACTCATGTGCCCCCCACCGCTACCTGTTGGAACTATGTGGTTGCAGTTTCTGGCAATGGTCCTCTCAGAGAATTCTTTCTTTTTCCACTCTGTGAACTACAACTCCCAATCAAGAAGAAAAAACTTCACGTGCAGAATGGCAGATTATAGTTGATAAACATTCAACTTTCAGCTCAAAGAATACTATTTCTATCACATCCAAGTTCCAATTCTATCAATCACAACTCTCAATCCAATAAATTCAGAAAACATGCCTCTGTATGGCATCCTAAAAATATATGTACCTTCAGTTTGCATCAGTTCCGGTTGGATATATGGTTCAGTTTCACATCACGTCAGGCTCTGTTTGCATTAGCGGTCAGGTTAAGCGTCTAGCATTGAGTTAAAAATCATCCTACATTCTTCTTTTGGGTAAAGAGTCATTCTCCAGCAACGGTTCTACTAATTTTTGGCAGGACTGAACTACACTGTGCAACAATTTCTTAAACTGCAAAGCATCAGGCGGATGGGTATTAACATCCAATCATGTGGCAATGCAAAGGACTGGCTTTTATATGCGTTCATCCTACTGAAATTTTAACATATAACATTGACATCATGACCAAGCAATTCTATAAAGCAAAGTATCGACAGGAAAATCTGTAATCAGACTAGTAGTACAGATTCTCGAACTCGGAGAATAAAAGGAGAATCACTGAAATTGACCAAACAACTAAAGTCGTTACCACTAAATCCGTGATCTGCAGGTGGAGCTACCGCGGCGGCGGTGGAACTGAAGTACGCCGACGGCGAAGGAGGAGGAACTAGCACCTCTGGGGCTTTCTTCCTGCTTCAGTCCATGGGGGCACGAGCAGACGTCAGCTTGCCGTTCCGGTAGGTGGCGGTCAAGCGGGGCAGACGGGGTCCGAGGAGGGCGAGGGGAGGCGGATGGAGGGGCCCAGAGGCAGAACGTGGGGAGGGCGGCGGAGGGACGACGGCGGCGAGGCGAGCGGCGAAAGGGACACGAGGGAGGGGATGGTAAGCGGTAGCAGAGGGTGCGGCGAGGCGAGCGATGGCACCGCGTGAATGACTACGAGGGAAAGATCTCCTGCGGATCATAAATAACGAGGCATTTATGTGCCTCTCCTAAGCTAGGCTCGTTTCAGTAGAAGCTACTTACCTTTGTGATTTTGTTTGAAAAATGGTGCAGGTTATTGCTATGGTTACTTTAGCCACACCTGATCACTCACACGTCTCTATCGAACTACCCGGTCAAATAGACAAGTTGCCGCGCACCCACGTTCTTTTCAAATATTATATTATATTATTATTTTTTACGTCTAGTTTAACGGTCGACTCTATTA
This sequence comes from Avena sativa, assembly GCA_916181665.1. Classification (NCBI taxonomy): domain Eukaryota; kingdom Viridiplantae; phylum Streptophyta; class Magnoliopsida; order Poales; family Poaceae; genus Avena; species Avena sativa. The sequence continues at coordinate 430,498,603 of OV702290.1, forward strand.
CCAATCATAGATCAATAAAACCAAGCAGAAAGCTTATGACTTAGCATAGCTAGTGAGTTTTCTAGTGAAATCATTTGAAATGTTGTTTAAATCTGGGTGGAAGCTATGCATCTCTTACTTTTACCGCACATAATAATCTGCCCTTTTGGAGCTACCTAGACAATTGTATTAGTTGGTGCATAAGCCTATTGTTTTCCACCATTTCATTTTTTATATTATTCTCCATGCATAATCTGATATGAAATCATTTCAAATGAGTTTCAAATTTATTAACCATATGATATGAAATGTTGCTAAAAACATGAGCAATAGTTTGTTGAATCACATGAATAGAGGTCGATCGGATGATGAAACTAAGTCAATAGCATGGATATGACTTTTTATAGACGGTTTTCGTTTCCACACATTTTTTTATCTTATATGACAAGATTAGTGGCTATTATATACCTATAGTATCTTTAAAGTTATGAGTAAGGAATGTCCTACTAATTTAAACCATTCACCCATTTATCAATTCTACCCTCTAAATTCATCATAGATGTATATTTGATCGCCCACTTCTAATTGTCTTTGTCAAAATCACCCAAATTCACAGCCTCCTCTCTCTCTCTCTTGATCTCCAAATATCCCTTTTCTCTTCAACGTGCCTCTCTTCTTCCTCTCTTGACATCTCCCTCCATCTCCTCATTTTCACACCCTTTCGTCCTTCTGCACTTCATTGATCCATTCGTCGATCGTGCCAAGTGGCATTGGTTGTCTAGAGTTGCATGTATGTGTCCAATGTGGTCGGCGCTAATAAGCATCGGCATTGCCATTAATCTTGTGATGGTGTGGCTTGAAATGCAGGGGTAACAATGACTATCCTCCTACATACCGCGGTTGCTCTTGAGTTTTAGTGTTTTGTGCCTACTTTGTGCGTGTAATAGTAATAGAGGATTGCGCCCGGTGAACGCTACATACAATATTTTTCTTATAGCCTCGCCTCTTGTTACCCTATGTCATGGAAAATATTGAAATTTCCCCTCCCATGTGCATAATATGATATATTTATGTAATGTCAATGTCATGTAATGGAGGGCATATTTGCCAAATTTTTATTTTGATGTGGCGTATCCGTGTTATTTCGCATATCGAATACACCTGTTACAATAGTACTACCTTCTCTAAGTTTTGCTTATCGGATCACAATGAGGGATACCAGGTATGCTAGGCAATTAGAGGCAAACTCAATTATGTATTGGTTATTTGGAGCAAATGCAACGAGGTGCAAAGCTTATGACCCTATATGAGTGCACCTTCATACCTTAATATTGATGTTCATTTTGTCTTTGTGGGATTATAAGACACACCTTTTTAAAATGATTTATTTGTGTCTCATCGTCCACTCACCTATTTAAGTACTATGCCTTGAGAAGTAAGTGCTACTAGTTATAACTATGTAATGGATAAAGTCAGTCACTGACTCTTCTACCCCTCCTCGTTAACTAAAGTCGACATTAAAATAGTTCATATTAGTGTTGTCTTAAACTGACTCTATGAAGATTTATTATTGAATGAGACGACACACAAAGACAGGGGCGGACCTGCACCCAGGGCAGCCCGTCCTGCAACCCTGGTCTTAGGGTCAAAACTACACTAGAATTCCTTTGGAAATTGAAAAAATTGTGTAAAAAAAATAACGAAACGTCTAAAAGCAAGGGCCAGCCCAGGGCTTAGCCCATTTCTGGGTCCGCCCCTGCACAAAGACCAACTCTTGTCCGACCGTTAGTGAAGAGTTAACTTTATTTTCATCCTCTCATTATCTTTCAAACACATAGTAATTATCATTTGTGATGAATTAAGAGACATCCTTTGTTGAGTCACGTAGGAGGGAGAGAATGAAACGAATATTCAAGAAGTCGGATTAAGAATCAACGTAAATTTTTATATTGTCTTTCAATAGCTAATTTCGTGTGCATAGTCCATCTAAAGACATCAACATCCATGATCTTAATCAGAGTAGGGCGATCCCACATATCTTTTTACTCTTACTTTTAGTAGCTAACTCCTCACATAGAAGTTTTTTTTGTGAGGACACATAGAAGGTCAAAAGATACACTCCATTATATGAACTCAGTATTTTTATTTGCTTTAGTGATAGAAGATCCAACGTCTCACTCTACCACCTTCTAGGACACCTCACCTCACATAAACTTGGAAAATAAACCAACAATATTAGGAAACAAATGATTTGCTTTTAATGTTTGCCAAGTATTCTATATATATGGAAGAATATAATGATACTAATTAATGTTAGCTTTATTTGTCTAATGCATTTTTCTTACTATTTTTAGCATGGAAGCTTCTGGGGAACGATAAACATAGACAATGATTACAGCTCACGTGAACAAAGGTGACTGGTGAGCCTCTTATGTGAGTTTCGTGCACATTGCAGCATGCATAATGCACCTGATATGAGTTTATGTATCGCTTCTGTATATTGCAGTATACATATATTCTCTCGTTCGTATATCTCATTAATTACATTTGAGATTTTAATGCAGACTTTTATTCGTCTAGGTTTGCCCACTCTATTTTCCTAAGAGAGATAAACTGGAAGAGTGCTTGGAAGTTGAAATATCCTAAGCTACTCGTAGAAAGTCATATATGTGCTATGGAAGTACGTATTGAACTTGAAAATTTGTTACTTGTGTGTAAAATTAGGTTACCTTTGTGATCTAAAAGAAGGGCAAGAGAGAGAGAAAATATGTGCATCATTTTTTAGGACATCATACAAATAGCCATAGCATTTTACACAAATGTAAGTGCACCTCGTGATTTTATATGAACATGTGTTATTTTTTGGATTGATTCACGAGCCATACAATATTAGCTTCCTCTAGGCATGACAAAAAACATAAAATCTACATACTTCATGTAACTGTTGTAAGTCTGTTGACATAATATCAAAGTTTTGTGTAATGTGAATGAAAGATATATAAATAAGTCAAAGTATAATGGCCAGAATTTTAACAAAACAAATGAATAAAAGCATATTTGTTATATGTTATAGTATGAATGTATGTTATTTGTAGTGCATAAGTATGGATATTTCTTTATCCAAATGCTCTACGAGAACCGTCTGAGCGTATCTAAAAAAGTGCATCCCTCTCATTTCCAAGTTTGTCATTGAGAAACCACTAATTTTAAAAGGATGATTAAATCGCTTTAATATATTCTTTCTTTAGCTCATACAATTGCTTACCATAAGTAGCAAGAACACATGCCAAAAAATAACCTTGATCAATGTGGGCCAGGATTAAGTCATGTATTACATGTAATATCATAAGGGATGCATAACTACAGCTTATTGTGAATAGTTATTTGGTTGTTAATAGTTCATACGAAAATTTATAAGATTCACAAGATCAAATAGTACCTAGTGTTGTTTTACTGTTGTCATTTATCCATGTCTATTTTACAGTGTCATGACTAAAACGGTACACCCAAATTGCAATCTAAAGTACGGTACATGCAACTAATTGATCTTTGGTTTCACCCATTTCACTTCCATTTTTGAGATATTTTGGGTTTTATTGTAGCCAATTGCTACATAAAATATATAATAAATTACTTCTAACATTAGGGTTTCTCTGTCAAATAAAATAGTATTTTTTTAGTTCCAATAGTGTGAATCTTGATTTGTCTAAGATAATTAGAAATAATAATCCTTAAAGTTGGGTTAATGAATTATTTACCATAGTCTAATATGCCATTTAGATTGTGTTATATGATAATTGATGCCCAACCCCATGTATTTCACTATGGATCTACAAGAGTATCAAAAAAAGTAATTGTAAGATTTTTCTACTATCTTGAAGTGATTAGGTCACAATTCGGTGGAGTGTTACACATGAGGAGAACATACAAAAAGAATGCACATACATAGTGTGAAAAATGTCATTAGGTAGTATATCTTTTGAACTAATTTTACTTACATACCTTTGTATAGTGATTGTGCATGTATATATGATTGCGGATCACTGAAGCAAGAAATGGTAGAATTAGTGACCCAAAGTGTTGTCGAGATTGCCATTGGCCAAGGTGATGCTAGTAGAGAGGAGGCAGTGAAGGAGAGATATGTGAATGAGGAGAGCCGTATTTCAGGTCGCGGAGAAGAGGTGTGATGAGGGAACACCGAAGGGGTAGACCCAAAAGTTAGAGATGGACAATAGAACCAGGGAGGCCTACATGACTAAGGAAACCCACGACAGACAGTTGGCTATCCTCCTTGATGTGCTTACACAAGAATACATGGGCTATATTGCGCCTAAGTTGGTCCATAAGACGGAATCCAGGAGCAAGGTGAAGTAAGAGCCTTGACGTGCAAGACTAGTTGGCAAAGTCCGGATCCAATAGGAACACCGACTCCTGAACATACATGGTATAGATCTATAAATTCTAAGCCAGTCATGTATATAAGGTCTGTTAATGACACCCTAGAGGGGACAAAATCGAGAGTAGAAAACTCGCCTCCTGAGCATCCAACTTAGTTAGAGACCAATGTAATCGACTTGCAGTCATCAATACAACAAAGCAGGAGTAGATATTCACCTCTAGAGAAAGGGGTCGAACCTGGGTACATCGTGTGTACAAATCTTTTCCCTAGGATCCTTCGTTGCGCTCTACTCCACCCTTCATAAGCCACCCCCGATGGCTAATGTTGTGACTTTCCCACGACAAGGTGTTAATCATGAGAGGCGGATTCTAGGCCACTAAGGATAGATGCAAATGAGGGAGAGACAGATTGCAGGTTACAAAGGTTCGGGGAGAAAGATCACGGGTTAGATCGCGCTTGCTTGATTTCTTGTTATTAAGATTTTGATATTGTTAAGACAACATTTTAATAGACTTTTACATTTTGAGAAAAGGTTGATTACAAATTTCATGATTTATTTGCAACACTAAAATCTATTATTTTTGTACAATGTGTAGTTTTATAAATAAATATGTAGCACTAAATAAAATGGCAAGATAAGGATCATACAATCTCTATCTATAAAGGGAACCGAAGGTCCCCACGATTTTGCTATCCACATAGTCCTAATTATTTCGGACCGTGTGATTTGGCTAACTTTCACCGACAGCAAACGATAGATCTGGCCTCCTGAGGCCGGCCCTCAAAATCCTCATGTAAAACTAAAAAAATAAGTTGGAAGCCCTCCCAAGCCCGGACTGCTCACTAATACCGAGTTCTTTCATCATGAAAATGTGTCCCTCTCATCTTCCCATGCCCCGTGGACTCATCGGGTTCCCCACAAAAAAGTGTATCGTCCAATGACGATCCTGGAAGGACACACAAAGCCTTTGGGATAGATCCACCTCTTTTGTCCTCGATTCCATTGTGTGCTATGTCTCCACATTCCCTACCCCCCCCCCCCCGGCGTCCTGTTGATACATTCGAAATACATCTACTTTTCCAAGCATTTTTATCATTGAGTTAAGGAATCTCACCAAACTTGGAGTAAAACTGTCAGGACTGGTGTTGTTTTTAGCAAAATCCCCCTTTTGTCTTTTTCGTGTAGGAAACAATGGGAATAAATTCCGCGAAAAATATACAGTGCGTTTTTATGGATAAGAAGGACAACATGCCAAAGGAGAAGTGGTCCAGAAGGCTGACGAGGCACCAGGGAGGGCCCATGGCACGGACCACTTCCTCTATCACGCCATGGGTGGCCCCTAACCCCTCGAGCCTCGCCTTGCCACCTCCTTTTGCAGCAACCCTACATATACCTATAAAACATAATATTATTAGGGCGATAGAGAATTTTGGCAAACCAGGGTGCCGTCACCACACCGATCTTTGTTTTTGAGATTATATTTGTCTTTATCTCCAGGCCAAAGAGGGGGATTTTGATGCGATCTTTACCACCATCACCGCCAAGCCCATCTCCATCAACCATGTGTTTATCCCTCATCACCATGTGTGAGTAGTCCTCTATAAGCATGTGATGTGGATGAGAATTGGATGAGATTGGTCATACAATAATGCATAGCCATCATGATTCACTACAAAAATACCCTCGTGCGTGACATTTTTTCGGAGCGGCAAAAGCACAAAGTACCTTCAAAAGTGTTTTACCCAGTGGATGGGCATTCACGACACCATTTTAAGGCGGTGGCCAAGTATACGCCATGCTAGTCTCACTATCGGCACATAACTATGTCGTGGTAGGTGGCATGCAAGAGAAACACTTTTTAATGCCACACTTGGGAAATGGAGACATTCACCCATGCGCTATCCATTCTAACTCTCGCCAAATATGGGTGAATGATCAAACACGTCCCACTGACTAGCTAGGCATGTCACGCTGATATCTATGTCCCACCATCAGCTACACAGGCGTATTAGGTCTCGATCAGTTTGTACAGCTAACATCGAAACATGTCTATAAAAATTTATTTGTTTTTATTAATATTAATATGTGCTTGGGACTTTTTTATGGAAGTTTATGAAAATGAATAACATGGAGTTAGCCGAGTCGCTGACTAGTTGGACCTAATGAATATACCCACGGGAGTGGGCCTCTATGGCTTATGGGGCCTTTGAGCAAGCGAGGCCCAAAGTTCTACCTCACTTTCTCAAGGATCCATAAAGCAAACCCTATCCCTCCCAGTGTTTCCTATATAATAAATCAGACACTTCCTCTAACCATACACTGTTGCACTCCCTCTGTCCCATCCCAACCCTATATCTCATAGTAACACAAGATCCCATCCCCATCCCTCTCTAGCCTCCACTAGTGTTCAGTACTAACTCAAGATCCCATCTCTCCCTACTATTGTGCATTACTAACCCCGAAGATCTCATCCTCTTTTATCGCAAGTAGGGACTAAGCAGAAGCAATGTAGGTTAACCTCGGGTGGTACCGTACCACCTGATATGCTCATGTCGTGTTAGAGGCTTCCACCATTGGGCCTATTCTGTAGGTCATTTCTTCACCCTTCTATAGATTCAGTTTCATTTGTTTTTCTATCTCTTCATTAATCAATTGTGTTGCTCTTTCAGATCCACTATGAGGAGGTCATATGATAGATCTGATGTGAGGAGGCCGGCTAGTAGATCTGTTATGAGGGGGTCGGCTGGTAGATCCATTATGAGAAGGCCGACCAGCGTCAAGGTCGTCAACTTGTGCCGCTCGGATGATGCCTTCTAGATCGATAGCTAGATTGTTTGTATCACGAAGATATTTTAACACAGATTCTATACATAATCTATGTAGAATGTCAAGATGCTCAAGGACTACACAAAAAATTGAAGATTTTTTCTAACAGATTTTTTAGGTATAAGTTTAGTTAGAAAGAGAGGAACTCAAGAGCTTATCTCTTAGGTAAATCCTAATCTTTAACATCCGCATCATCAAACTGAGGATGGAGAAACTTTATATCTTAAATGTAATAGATGAAAATGAAATTTTATATTTTAAATATTATTGGTGGGGATATACTTTCCAGGTATACCCACGATGAATCACTGACCAGGATGGCCTACTTCCGGGTTAGAGCTATGCTCCATAGGTGATCCAGTTAGGGAGAGAAGAAGGAAGATCATCCGGCTATGGGAAGGCCTAAGAAGACTTACCGACTTAGACCTATAAGAATACTTGTAGTCTAAGATGTAATCTGTACTGACTCTGTATCGTAGCTCGATAGGAATCTCCTGTAAACCCTAGGTCGTATGACTATATAAGTTGTTCTAGGGACTAGCCTTTAGCACACAACCACAACACCACAACCTGAACTCGCACAGGAGAAACCAAATCTTGTAATTTGTTGCACTTATGGCTCTGTTGATATACTGGATTGCTAGCAGGAGTAGAACCCGTCCACCATAATCGGATCTGGACCTGGGTAAGCTTGTGTGCTCACCGTCCCGGCTACCATACCTCTCACAGTCCACCTTTTCCCACACCTCGAGGACCCCCTCATGGCGTACTTGTCCTCAATCCGATGACAGTTGGCGTCCACCGTGGGGCAAGTGACCTCCGGATCTGCGTTTTAGGCGGAATCTGCGTATGCAAGAATCGACGAGACAGTCGTCGTCAGCCGCTTCCTCTATGCTAGTGACGTCCCTCTCGTCCTCCTCGAAGATATCTGGATTCTGGCTAGGGTGACCGTGATGAGCTACACCAGCATGCCGATCGGCGAGATTGACATTTACCTCGGTTTCACTGAACCTGTCCAACCCAGCCTAGTAGTGATCATAGGAGCGGAAGAACTTCTGGATCCACTTTGTCCGCGAAGGCGATAGAGTTCCGGATCTTAGAAAACCCTAATCCCACCCAACCCGCCCCAAGGCGGAGATCGTGGAGAAAGAGAAGGTCGAATCTGAATAAGATCTCCTCAGGAGACCAAATCTTAGGAAGACCAAAGCTATAATAGCTCTAGATCCGGTTCTACCGATGTAGGAGCGGAAAAGTTGCTTCTAAGGCACATAATAAGGCGGATGATGATGCGCCCCAATGTCAATCTAGATGACATCCTCGAGACCATCAAAAGTTTCGAGGAAGCCAATGCCAAAAACCTTACCCACCTCAGAGCACAAGGATCTCACTTTGTCGGCTACGTCGGCTCTAGATCCGGCTCTGCCGATGCTAGAGGCGACAACGACTCAGTTTTGGACGCCATCGAAACAAACACCGACACACCGGCTCCCTAGGAGAGTCCATGATGTCAGCAGATTTTCGGGTGTACAAAGAAGAAATCAGAGAAGAAATCAACTCTAGATCTGTGTAGGAAGGAGAAGGGTCACATCCGATTTTGTACAACTGTACGGATGAGGATTACAACGAAGAGCATCCCGACTCTCAAGGTGACATGGATCTCGGAGAAAATCCCTAGGTCTCGATGTCCGAAAGTACTAATGGAAGTTTATCTCCAGGAAACGAACCTAAAGTCGTCTTTTCCACTAGTGCCCAAAGGACCAAGAAGGCAAAGAAGAAGAAGAAAAACAAGACTCTGAAACAAGACCTTCCAGCGGAAGAAGAAGAAGTTGATGAGAGTATCTAGATGGAGGACTTGGATGGCGCTCTGGTCCCCCATGAGCCCAAAAAATCTCCGATGGATGGCCCTGTGGTTACCCCTAGTGCCCGTGAAATCTATGGAGAAGCATTAACAACACCAATCCCAACCACTTTAGAACTTGCTTCGGAGGAATTAGAGCAAAGGGCACAAGCCCTAGAAGCACAACGTTTACGACACGTCGATGAAGCAACCCTTCTCTTCATGGAGTGATGACTTCAAGTGCACAAATCGATTGTAGATAGTTTCGAAATAAGAGTATCGAACCATAAACAGCTATTTGGTTAAGGTCTTTATGCCCCTCGTCACTATCTACCAAAGGATACTTGTAAGCTGCCTTTGATTTCAACTAAAGGGTGTTTGAAAGGTTTTGTTTGAATGTAGAAAAGTAAATAAAACAAGTAAAGAAAAGCAAGTAACAAAAGCGTTGGAATTGGTGTTGGAATTCAATAAGGCTAAAGTGTTTTCGGGGATTTAGGATACACCGCTAGCATGGGATAATTAATCATAATTAGGATAACATATTTCTTTCGTCATGATATGTATGGAGAGAGCTCAATAATAAGATGTTCACTACAAGACTCATGGGCGGTCGCTTTCTTGAGTCAGGTAATGAGGCCACCTCTAAATAACCACCACGATGCCTATGAGCAGTGACTCGTACATGCCACCACAATTAAGTATTTCCTCGTGGATATCATAATAAGATTAGTGAATCTCTCTTTATTCCCCCTCTGACTGTGTAGGTTATAAGACAATGCTTATAGTCACAAAATTAGCACTGGACATACTTGAAAGGATATCGATTTCTCTAAGTATTTTGGTGTTGATGACAACTCCACTTGTGGTTTAACCGTTTTCCTAAGTTGTAGGTTTTACTTATGGACATTCTCTATGTGGGGACTCATCTCTTGAAGACTCGTGAAGACGATGCCTCCTTTTTAGTCTTTCTCTATATTTTTTTTTAGGAGGACATACTATCAAGAGGGGGTCTACCTAGGAAGGTTATGGGAAATCACGTTTTCATGCACACACTATACTTGCACCACCACAACCATCCTATTGTTTAGCGAGAGAGCGATCCTGTGAGGTGTTTGGGTTGTTTCTGCCCTGGTCGGAAGTACCGGCCATGCGTTGGTAGTTCCGCCCGTAGCTTTCTGTGGGGCTGGCCTAGGCGGTAGTTCCATCTCATGTGTCGGCCGTAGTTCCAATCAGTTTCAGTAACCCTCTGCTTGAAGTGTTCGAATTGACAAAATTGACGCCGGAAGTTGGTCCGGTAGTACCAGTGGGAAGTACCGGCCAACCCTGACCGGAACTTTTAGTTGGCACTACATGGCACTTCCTTCGGTACCCATGAGCGGTACTACCACCCAGGCTTCGGTAGTTCCGGTCAGGGGCCTCGTGACGCAGTATGTTCGGCGCTAGATCCAAGTTCCGACAGCACCCTGGTTCAGTTCAGCGATACTTCTGTTTGAAGTGTCCTATTTGCTGGAACTTTCGCCGATAGTACCGGTCGGTAGTTCCGCTCGCACTGAGCCGGAACTTCCGTCCGCATCGTGAGCCTCTCCAGTCATCTTTCGAGCCGTTGGAGCGGGCTCACCGGAAATACCGGTCGCCCACCGGTAGCATCAAGATCTTGAGAGTGTGATCTCAATAGAATAATTCAAGATATGGTTCTAAGTCGGTGTCATGATAGCCTCATCAGTTGAGCTATTTTTGACTAAGATTTAGAGCATGTGATCAAGTGAAGAGTTATTTATGTACCTCAAGATATTGATATGGAGCATGAGAAGATACATGGTTGACCAATACGAAGAGTGAGGAGTGAATTCAAGTTGGTCAACACCTGAAGCAAAAAGAATGTACCACATGGATCTTGTAGTATGGTAAGCCTTGTAAATTATGCATCATGAAATAACCCATTATATATGTGCCGTTGTGTCACAAAAGTAACACTCGACATACTTGAAAGGATATCGATTTATCTAAGTATTTTGGTGTTGATGACAACTCCACTTCTGGTTTAACCGTTTGCCTAAGTTGCAGGTTTTACTTATGGACATTCTCTGTGTGTGGACTCGTCTCTTGAAGACGCGTGAAGACGATGCCTCCTTTTTAGTCTTTCTCTCTTTTTTTGTTTTAGGAGGACATACTATCAAGAGGGGGTTGCTGACTCGTGTAATAATGAGCTCGTTGGGGAACCCCAAGAGGAAGGTATGATGAGCACAACAGTAAGTTTCCCTCAGTTATGAAACCAAGGTTATCGAACCAGTAGGAGCAAGGAAACACCTCCAAGGTGTTGCTAGCTGGACTTTGGCAAGGCGCACTACGGGTGCTAGCAGCAACGTGGAAACCTGCACAACACAACCACAGAACTTTGCCCCCAACTTACGGTGAGGTTGTCAATCTCACCGGTTTTGCTGAAAACAAAGGATTAAACGTATTGTGTGGAAGAAAGTAATTGCTTGTAGAAAGTAAACAGAAAACAGTAAACAGTTGTAGATTGATGGTAAAAGAAAGGACCGGGGTCTATAGTTCACTAGTAGTGGCTCTCCTTAAGATAGATGACATGTTGGGTGAACAAATTACATCGGGGCAATTGACAAACATCGAGAAAGCATACATGCATATACTAATCATCTTGACTCCTTTGAGATTTGATTGGGCATTACAACATTATACATAGACCGTAATCCAACTGCATCTATGACTAATAATCCACATTCAGGTTATCATTCGACCCCCTCCAGTATTAAGTTGCAAGCAACAGATAATTGCATTACGCATTGCGTGTAAAGTAAACAATACGATTATTCTATGAACAAAGGATTGTTGTTTTCTCCCTAGTAGCAACATCACATCTAGTACCTTAGAGATTTCTGTCACTTCCCCAGATTACTAGAGGCATGAACCCACTATCGAGTATAAATACTAACTCTTGGAGTTGCTAGCATATACTTGGCCAAGATAGCTACTAACAACGGAAAGCATGCAAGATCACAAATAACAAAGACATGATAGAATCAATAATCAATCTGAAATAGCATCTCAATATCCATCGGATCCCCGCAAACACAACATGTAGAATTACAAATAGATGATCTTGATCATGAACGGAGCTCACAAGATCTAAACATGATAGCACAAAGGAGGAGAACCAGCCATCTAGCTACTACATGGACCCGTAGTCCAGAGATGAACTACTCACGCATCACACCGGAGGCTTGCATGGTGATGAAGAAGGCCTCCAGGGTGAATTCCCCTCTCCAGCAGGGTGCTAGGAAGAGCTTCAGATCCCTCCCGATCTAGGGATGGAGATGACGGCGGCTATAGACTCTTTCGTGGAATTTTGATTGGGTACTTAGGGTTTCTATATCGGAGGCATCTTATAGTCAAAAGGGGAGGCCGAGGGGGTGCCTGAGGCGGCTAGACCACCCCCTGGCGCGGGTCAGGCTTGGCCGCGCGGCCAGGTGGTGTGGTGGGCCCCTAGCCCCTCTCCGTCTCGTATTCTGGCTCTGTGTCGCCCTCGGTGAAAAACTGACTTTAGCTTTTGTCCCGTCCAATTCCAAGAATATTCATTTTCTGACTTTCCTGGAACCAAAAATAGCAGAAAACAGGTAGCTGGCACTTTGGCTCTTGTTAATAGGTTAGTCCAAGAAAGTGTATAAAAAGTACTCCAAAGTGTGTACAAAACATAAGAAAGTAGATAAAACCAAGCATGAAACATCAAAAATTATGGATACGTTAGCAACGCATCAACATCCCCAAGCTTAACTCCTGCTCGTCCCTGAGTAGGTAAGTGATAAAAAGAAAGAATATTTTTTGAGGTGACATGCACCATCATAAACTTGATCAAAGTATTTGTAAAACAATGATAGCTGGGATCATAGTAGTTCAACATAGCATGAAAGATAAAGTTCTAACAATAAGACAAAGCAACTATGTTGCAACATGAAAAGGCACAAACAAAAGATTCATGAATAACAATGCTTTGCAAGACGTTTGTTTGTTTCACATAAAGAAAACATAGCATAGTGGCATTCAGCTTGTCCCTCATAGAGTAGCAAACATAAATGCATATGACGCCTTCAAAGTTCATAAGAGTGACTAGATACAAATAGTTTAAGGCAAGCAATATCAAAATTATGCATCAATCAACAAGTCTTGGGACAATGCACATAGAAATAAGAATGGCCACTATGCTCTCAAAGTAGGTGCATAAAGATAGAAGGTGGAGACTCAACATAAAAGTAAAAGAAAGGCCTTCATAGAAGGAAGTAGAGATTCAAGTTTCATAAAGAGCTTCCAAAAATTATGGTACTTATTAGCTTTCAGCTCTCATTGCCCCTATCATAAGCATCTTGAAGTGATTAAGGTTAAAGTGAACAAACTATGGTGTATATGCTTGATGAAGTATAAGTTGGAAATCTCATGTCCCTTGAATACGAGGGCCGCTCCTCATGCTACTCAAGTTTAGTTATCGGTAAGTTCTTGTCATAGTAAGTACATGTGTATCATAGAGAACCGCCAACGGGGTACCCCTTGCCCGATGATACGGAAGAATCCCCATATCAAAATGACAAGGCAAGCAGACAACGAGCATCTCAGCAATCTTCTTATTTACCATGGGAAAATGGTGCTTTTTTCTCTCTTTCCTCTTTTCTCATATCTCTTTTTTTTTCTTTTTCCCTTTTTTCTCAATATATGACTCTTTTTTTATAAGAAGAATGCTTCATAGACAGCTCATTATGGTTATGCTGCAGGTTTCCACCATGACAGCATGGATTAGACCAGCGGCCCAGGCGTTTCTCTAACACACATACATAACTCCATGGACTTACAAGCTCCCCTTTCATTTCACACCGACGACATCCATAGACAAAAGAGCATGATATCAACTAGGTACAAAGTACAAGTGCAATGTTGAAAGTGTTCCCCATGACGGCATGGTTCTGCTAATCCCCAACATATAAGTGCAAGCATATAAAACATAGACGACACAATGGTTCAAGTTTATTAAGGGCAAGAAAAGTAAAGTGTGCCATCAAGTTTGTGAGAGCTTTAATCACTAGTTTTCTCATAACAAGTTTAATTCAGAAGGTAGATAAAAACATGAATATACTTGGAATAGCAAATGCTAATAGGTAGGTATGGTGGACTCTTTGGAATAACTTGGTTTTAGGAGTTGGATGCATGAGTGGAACTCATACTTGGTTATGGAGGCTAGCAAAAGACTGGGAGCGACCAACTAAGAGAGCAATAATGGCCATAATCATGCAGAGCAACAAAACATCATTGATTAAAGCATAAAGTGATACTACAAGTCGATAGTCATAACATGGTGTGAGCATGCACCAAGTGAACCAAAATAAAATCATCAAAGGAGAATACTACAATACTATGCTTTAATATGCTAAAACAACGCATGATTCTTCAAAGGAACATTAAGCAATCTCAATTGTTTATAACATGTCATGCTACAGCAAAGATTAATAAGCATAACTCCAAAACAATATCAAGCATGGCATGACAAAGCATAGGCCACAGTCAAAAACAAGCTCCTTTTACCACTTAAGCATGAACTTTCCTACTCTTTTTCCAGTCCAAACCAAACTATTTGAAAACCAATGCATGAAAGAGGGGGTCCAACCAATTTATTCAAGCAAACTAAGAAAACCAAGCAAACGAAAACCAAAAACAAAAACAAAAACAAAAAATAAGACGCTCCAAGAACAACACAACTGTGCATGAAACAATAAAAATGAAGTGTTTGGAAGAAACCTGGGATTTTTATTGATGAAGAAGGGGATGCCTTGGGCATACCCAAGATTTGACGCTTGTATCTCTTGAATATTTCTTGGGGTGACACGTGGTGGCATCCCCAAGCTTGAGCTTTAGTCCATTCTTCATCTCATTACATCATTCTCTCCATACACCTGAAATTTTTCCGTCATACAAAACTTCAGACAATCTTTATTAGCAACATTAGTGCACTCAAGATAATAAGTCTTTAGGTTCAGTTTCAGCACTAATAAAACTTCCAATAAAACACAAGCTACTGTAGCACTTCCCTCAAAAAGCTCAATCCCCCAAAAGAACTCAAAAAGGAACCAACAAGAAGCAAATGCAAATAATGGCAGAAATCTGTCAAAACAGACCAGCAGGTAAAAACCATTTTTTTCGAAGACCTTCTGTTGCTCAAATAGAAAAGTATTGAGCTAACGAAAGTTAGATAACAACCTGGGACAGAAGCACAAAAATTCACGCCTCAAAACAACGTACATAGATTTTACACGAATTTTTATGGTGAAGCATAAAAATCTGTTTCGGGACAGCAACTTTCCCAATCATTACTTCTCTCTCATTAGAGGTTACTCTTGGAACAAAATGCAAATAAAAAGGATAAGGAGCGGTTATTACAGAGGTAATAACTTCCAAGAATCATCTAAAACTTTTGGGTTATCTCCCAATAAATACTTTTCTTTAACGCCTTTAAGTTAGGCATAAGAAGCAAGAAAAAGAATCAAGTGTTCTCAAATGAAGAAGCATTAAGAGCAAATTTTGTTTTCATAGGAGAGGCAAAAGAAATCTTCTCTCTCTTCTTAGGGAAGTGTTATATACCTTTCTTGAGTGGGAATTTATATTTAATGGTGCCTTCTTTCATATCAATAATGGCACCAACAGTTCTAAGAAAAGGTCTTCCCAAAGTAATAGGACAAGAAGCATTGCGTTCAAACATAAAAATCAATGGGGACATAGGCATTGTTAACCATAATAAGAACATCATTAATAATCCACATAAGTTTCTTTTTAGCATTATCATCAAGTGGGACATTCAAATAACAATCTTCCAATGGTGTCAAATCAAGCATATCATAAATCCTTCTAGGCATAATAGAAACACTACTATCAAGATCACATAAAGCTTTAAAATCAAAATCATTCACTTTCATATTAATGATGGGTTCCCAACCATCTTCTTGTTTTATAGGAATAGAAGCTTTATGTTTCATCTTTTCTTCTTTAACCTTTATGAGAGCATTAGTAATGTGTTTTGTAAAGGCCATATTCATAGAACTAGCATTAGGACTTTTAGCAAGCTTTTGTAGGAACTTAATAACTTCAGAGATATTTTAACCATCAAGATCAAAATCATAATTATCATCTAAAGTAGTAGAGCTATTACTAGCCTCAACACTAGTGGTAGTGATAGTAGAAACACTAATGTTTCTAGCAATTTCATCTTCTCTTTCCCACTTAGCATGTAATTCAGCTAATAGTCTAACATTTTCATAAATCCTAACTTGTATGAATTAGTAGAAGCAAAGGGGTTCTCATTAGTTTCAGATTTAGCGGCCATTTTATTCAAAGAAGATTGGGCTTCAACTAATGATGCTATATTTCTTTCAGCATTAGAGAGTTTCTCCTCAATAGTTTTATTGAAAGCAGTTTGTTTACTAATAAAGTCTTTAAGCATAACTTCAAGTTCAGAGGGAGCACTTCTATTATTGTTGTAGGAATTTCCATAAGCATTACCATTGTCGGGATGATATGTCCTATAATTGTTGTTACCAAAATTATTCCTGTTGGCATTATTGCTAAAATTGTTATTTCTTATAAAGTTCACATCAACTTGCTCTTCTTGAGCAACCAAAGAGGATAAGGGAACATGATTTGGATCAATATGAGCCTTCCCATTAACAAGCATAGACATAATAACATCAATTTTATCACTCAAGGAGGAGGTGTCCTCAACAGAATTTACCTTCTTACCTTGTGGAGCTCTTTCAGTGTGCCATTCAGAATAGTTAACCATCATATTATCCAGAAGCTTTGTTGCAGCACCCAAAGTACTGGTCATAAAGGTACCTCTAGCAGCAGAATCCAATAGATTTCTTGAAGAATAGTTCAGTCCTGCATAAAAGGTTTGGATAATCATCCAAGCAGTCAGTCCATGAGTGGGACAATTCTTTACCAAAGATTTCATTCTTTCCTAAGCTTCAGCAGCATGTTCATTCTTAAATTGTTTAAACTTCATTATTTCACTTCTCATGGATATAATCTTAGCAGGAGGATAGTATTTTCCAATGAAAGCATCTTTGCATTTAGTCCAAGAATCAATACTATTCCTAGTTAAGGAATTCAACCATTCTTTAGATTTTCCTCTCAAAGAGAAAGGAAATAATTTAAGCTTAATAATATCCCCATCTATATCCCTATGCTTTTGCATCTCACAAAGTTCAACAAAGTTATTTAAATGAGCAGCAACATCTTCATTACCAATACCAGAAAATTGTTCTCTCATAAAAAGATTGAGTAAGGCAGGTTTAATTTCAAAGAAAGTAGCTTCAGGAACAGGTGGATCCATAGGTGTGCACATGAAATCATTATTGTTGGTGCTAGTGAAGTCACACAACTTAGTGTTTTCAAGAGTAGTCTTTTTTTGTGTTTTTAATAAAGAAAGCAAACTAGTAAAACTATTTTTTTGTGTTTTTGATAAAGAAACATGCAAACAAAGCAAAAATAAACTAATCAAAACAAAAACAACAAAGTAAAGAGATTGGTTATGAGGGACTCCCCTTGTGAAGATGTCCTTTGACTCCCCGGCAACGACGCTAGAAAATATACTTGCTGACTCGTGTATTAACGAGCTCGTTGGGGAACCCCAAGAGGAAGGTATGATGAGCATAGTAATAAGTTTTCCCTCAGTTATGAAACCAAAGTTATCAATCCAGTAGGAGCAAGGAAACACCTCCAAGGTGTTGCTGGCTGGACTTTGGCAGGGTGCACTACCGGTGCCAGCAGCAACGTGGAAACCTGCACAACACAACCACAGAACTTTGTCCCCAACTTACAGTGAGGTTGTCAATCTCACCAGTTTTGCTGAAAACAAAGGATTAAACGTATTGTGTGGAAGAAAGTAATAGTTTGCAGAAAGTAAAAAGAAATCAGTAAACAGTTGTAGATTGATGGTAAAAGAAAGGACCAGGGTCCATAGTTCACTAGTGGTGGCTCTCCTTAAGATAGATAACATGTTGGGTGAACAAATTACAGCGGGGCAATTGACAAACATCGAGAAATCATACATGCATATACTAATCATCTTGACTCCTTTGAGATTTGATTGGGCATTACAACATTATACATAGACCGTAATCCAACTACATCTATGACTAATAATCCACCTTCAGGTTATCATCGAACCCCCTCCAGTATTAACTTGCAAGCAACATATAATTGCATTACGCATTGCGTGTAAAGTAAACAATACAATTGTTCTATGAACAAAGGATTGTTGTTTTCTCCCTAGTAGCAACAACACATCTAGTACCTTAGAGATTTCTGCCACTTCCCCAGATTACTAGAGGCATGAACCCACTATCGAGCATAAATACTAACTCTTGAAGTTGCTAGCATCTACTTGGCCAAGATAGCTACTAACAACGGAAAGCATGCAAGATCACAAATAACAAAGACATGATATAATCAATAATCAATCTGAAATAGTATCTCAATATCCATCGGATCCCCGCAAACACAACATGTAGGATTACAAATAGATGATCTTGATCATGAACGGAGATCACAAGATCTAAACATGATAGCACAAAGGAGAAGAACCAGCCATCTAGCTACTACATGGACCCGTAGTCCAGAGATGAACTACTCACGCATCACACCGGAGGCTTGCATGGTGATGAAGAAGGCCTCCAGGGTGAATTCCCCTCTCCGGTAAGGTGCCGGGAAGAGCTTTAGATCCCTCCCGATCTAGGGATAGAGATGACGGTGGCTATAGACTCTTTCGCGGAATTATTATCGGGTACTTAGGGTTTCTGTATCGGAGGCATCTTATAGGCGGAAGGGGAGGCCGAGGCGGTGCCCGAGGCGGCTAGACCACCTCTGGCATGGGGCAGGCTTGGCCGCATGACCAGGTGGTGTGGTGGCCCCCTGGCCCCTCTCTTTCTCGTATTCTGGCTCCGTGTCCCCCTCGGTGAAAAACTGACTTTGGCTTTTGTACCGTCCAATTCCGAGAATATTCATTTTCTGACTTTCCTGGAACAAAAAACAGCAGAAAACAGGCAGCTGGCACTGTGGCTCTTGTTAATAGGTTAGTCCAAGAAAGTGTATAAAAAGTACTCCAAAGTGTGGACAAAACATAAGAAAGTAGATAAAACCAAGCATGGAACATCAAAAATTATGGATACGTTAGCAACGTATGAGGGGTCTACCTAGGAAGGTTGTGGGAAATCATGTTTTCATGCACAAACTATACTTGCACCACCACAGCCATCCTATTGTTTAGCGAGAGAGCGATCCTGTGTGGTGTTTGGGCTGTTTCTGCCCTAGCCGGAAGTACCGGTCATGCATCGGTAGTTCCGCTCATAGCTTTCTGCGGGGCTGGCCTAGGCGGTAGTTCTAGCTCATGTGTCGGCCGTAGTTCCAATCAGTTTCAGTAACCCTCTGCTTGAAGTGTTCGAATTGACAAAATTGACATCGGAAGTTGGTCCGGTAATACCGGTGGGAAGTACCGGTCAACCCTAACCGGAACTTTCAGTTGGCACTGCGTGGACACTTCCTTCGGTACCCATGAGCGGTACTACCACCCAAACTCCGGTAGTTCCGATCAGGGGCCTCGCGACGCAGTATTTTCGGTGCTAATTCTGATCCAAGTTCCGCCGGCACCCTGGTTCAGTTCAGCGATACTTCTGTTTAAACTGTCCTATTTGCTGGAACTTTCGCTGATAGTACCGGTTGGTAGTTTCGCTCGCACTGAGCCGAAACTTCCATCCGCACCATGAGCCTCTCTAGTCATCTTTCGAGCCATTGGAGCGGGCTCACCGGAAATACTGGTCGCCCACCGGTAGCATCAAGATCTTGAGAGTGTGATCTCAATAGAAGAATTCAAGATATGGTTCTAAGTCGGTGTCATGATAGCCTCATTAGTTGACCTATGGTTGACTAAGATTTAGAGCATGTGATCAAGTGAAGAGTTCTTTATGTACCTCAAGATATTGATATGGAGCATGAGAAGATACATGGTTGACCAATACGAAGAGTAAGGAGTGAATTCAAGTTGGTCAACACATGAAGCATAAAGAATGTACCACATGGATTTTGTAGTATGGTAAGCCTTGTAAATTATGCATCATGAACTAACCCATTATATATGTGCCTTTGTGTTTTCTATATGGATAGGTATCTTTCCATGGGATGCTTCAAAAGTGAAGATTTCATATAGCTCATCAGAGGATGACATCAAGTGGTGATCGTTATCAAGGTTTAGAAGCGCAAGTTCAATATAAGCATATCAAGGAGATCATATGGTTGAAGCTTGATGTCCATATTGGTGATAATGGGCATGTGAAGATGTTCCTTAATGAATCTAGCCCATAGTGGTGTATGGGGGAGCAAATTATGAGACTTCACGAAGCAACAATGATCAAGTGAGGCATTCTGCCTTGAATGAAGCTTGAAGTGCTATCATCAAGATCAAGAGGGATGCACAAGGCAAAGGTATGGCCTTGCTAGGTTTTTCTGTTTACCAGTTTCAAGGTGGTTGTTGGGAGAGTAGGTTATAGGATAGATAGCCACACTATCAAGAGGAGCTTTCGGTTGGGTAACTTGATCACATCATCTTAGGGAGCTCAATCCTTTGCATACTCTGCATCTCCCTATTTTTTTGCTTCTTAGTGTTTCTCTATGTGAGGTTCTTCAACTTGTTTCTAGCTCTTCAACAAGCCCGAGTTCATTGAAAATGGAATTCGTATGCATCTTCTATTGCGTTTTCAGGTTTGGAGGTTTTACCGGTTCGTCTCTTAGGGAGGTTTCATACCTCTCCTTATTTCATACTTTACCTCTTGATGTTTCTTGGGTTATATAGTCTCTACTAGATAGAGCTTGTTCTTAGATTTTCAAAACTTCCAATGCTAAATTCAGAGTCCGAACGCAAAAGTTTTCACTGTTTTAGTCTTTGATGTTTTCTGTCAGCGGGAAAACCGGCACCGCTGGACGTGGTGCCGACTCAGATTGGTATAAGATGAAACGCTATGTAGAGAGCCAAGTTGGCATGGCACTGACTCGTTTGGCTGCTCGACACCGCTAAACTGACTGCCGAATTTGCCTAGACTATGTGTTTTCAGGTCCAACGGGCATATTTGCTTTCCCCTATAAAAGAGGCTTCTCCCCCAAGGTTCCTTAGGATTCTTAAGCATGTTTTTACCACCATTGTTGACTCTCTTGAGCTTGCTTCCTCTCCCTTCCCTCCTATGATTCTTGTATCTTTTTGAGGGCTTTGGGAAAGGAGATCTAGATCTACAATTCCCACCAATGAATTCCTCCTCTAAGTAAGGGGAACCATTTGGATCTAGACCTTGGAGTCATTTGTTGATTTCCACCGTTGTTATTCCTCTCTAATTCCTCCCTAGCACTTTTTTGTTTTGGTGGGATTTCAGATTGAAGGATTTGAGCACCCTTGGTGTTCTTGCTTTGCATTCTTGCATAAGTGTTGAGCTCTCCATTACGATTTGTTCGAGCGAGAGACTGTGAGCTTGTTACTCTTGGAGGGTGACCTCCTAGTTGGCTTGGCGGTTGGTGTCACGGTGTCCTCTTCGTGGAAGATTGTGAAGGGACTCGGGATTCTCCTTCATGGAGCTTGTGAAGTGGTTGTGGAGCTTGTCATCTCCGGAGTGGAGGAAAAGCTAGCCATAAGTAAAGGGCCTATTCCTTTGTGGGATAACTTGGAGAAGAAGATGAGCCTTCATGGCGGAAATCCTTCATGGAGTCCCACACCTCTCCAACATGACGTACCTTACTTGTAAGGGAACACGGGAATACATCTTCGTCTCCGCGTGCCTCGGTTATCTCTATACACGAGCTTACTTTCCTTGTGATAGCCATCGAGCTTGAAGTACTTATATCTTGTGCTATCTTGCTTATCTTAACTTGTTGTTGGTGCACTTAGTTGAGCCTAATGTATTTAGGTTGTGTGCTTGTAAAATAAACTTTAGTTTAATTTCACATTCTATCTAGCCAAAACCATAATAGTTTTGAATTGCCTATTTATCCCCTATCTAGGCGACATATCTATCCTTTCAGGTGGTCAGAATGTGGAGTCTGACTCCTTGGAGTTATATCTCAATTTCCCCATCTCCGTTGTGCAAGGATTCTCGGGGAATTTATTCTTAGCAAGTATTGTAGGGATAAGTATTCAGAGTGAGTCTTCTTTTTTTAGTTGTTTTTTATATATCTACATGTGTTTTATTTGATTGCTCCTTTAAGAGTTTCTGATTATATTGTTTTTACTACTGTTTATGTTGAGCAGGAAATTATTTTGTAGATTCAGTCACGGTACAAACATTGATGGCGACTAAAAGATCGGTATAAGCGACTAGAGGTGGGGGTGAATGTAACATCCTAGCATTATAGCTTAGAAATAAGCTGAGCTCAGGGGTGTGCATTGCATTCATGCATAGAAAATCTGGATAATTTTCGCGCAGAACTAAAGAAGCTAGTTAGGGATCGAGGTCTCTCTTGCTCTGATGGAAGCATTCAGGCAAGTGCGATAGATTTCAACATGACCTCTACTGTATTTTTGGGTTTGAGGGGAAGAAAATTCAGATTTGGATATTGAATTGATAAATTTGAACTCCAAAAGAATTTGAAATGGAATAATAAATGTAATATGATATTACAATAAAGAAATAATGAATAAGAATTAATGAAGACTATCTTATTTACACCACACAATATTATATTATTACAATTATAAACAAAAGGGATAATAAGACTAATGTAGTAGAAAAGAATCATTTTATTACAATAATACAAATATTATATTATTGTTTACAAGTGTCTAAATTCCACTTTATTTATAATATACAACAATACCAGGTCTTTACAATATCCAAAAAGACAAGATATTACAAAATTTGGTAAAAGGAAAACCTAGACTAATCTTCTAACTATTCATGTGCCCTCAGTCCCTCAATTCTTCATATTATTGATCTGGTTCCCTGCAAGCAAAGACAAAAAAAAGAAACAAAAAATAGGAACAAGGGGTTGAGGTGGATGTGGTACTCTCAGGTTGGCAAGGAAATGCCTTGCTGAATCATCACCGAGTATTTTAAATAAAAAGGGTCAAGTGTAAATCTGTTCTTATCAAGATTCCTTTGCCTCAGTTCCACATCATAGGATTTAGAGGGGCAAGTTTCACCAAATCAGTAAAAGTCAAAAGATAGACAGTCAATAAGTATACAACTTATAGCTTATCTGATCCTCAATTCCAGCCAAGAGAAACTTTGTAACTTGCACATAGCAGGGGCCACCTGCAAGCAGCTTACACATCCTGCATATGGAGTGTGCTGTCACCACGGCAGGAGTACATCAACAAGGGATAAAGGGAGCAGCTACAACAGCCCTTATCACCTCTCAGTTCACTTCACCACACTCCATACCCACCATCAACTATTCCATTTCCACAAGTTCATCCACACATGTTCTTGCCATGTTCAAAGAAGCAACACATGCAGTAGTAGCAAGGAAAGGTGGATTAAGGTGGAGAAGGCCACAAGGACAAGTTAGTTGCAAGCCAAAGCAGACCAAGTGGACAGCTAAGGGTAGTGGACCAAGATCCACCACCACCACATCCACAACCAAATCACCTGTCCACACTACAAGCAGCAGGTTGACTACTAGATCCATACTAGAGAGCTCTCTGTCCAGCATAGGAAAGCTATGCTAGTCTCATCATAGAGTAGAGAGGCAACAAATAGTATTTGTTCTTATTCAAAGTTTGTCCTCAGCTTTCACATCTCAGGCTTGGGGTAGCATCACAAGTAGAAACAACACAGTAGCAAATCATGCTGACTGGCTACTGCTGTGCACACTCCAGATAATGGAGGCACCATAGCAGCAGCTCAGTACAATAAATGCCACTAGGGTCAGCACATACTTGAGTCCAATTTATAAACAATAAATCCCAACACCATAGGTTCAATCATCTTCTTAATCAAGTAGACTAAGAATCATTTATAAGATCTTCTTATTACACAAGCTAGCATACACTTCTTGGCCTCAGACTTGGCATCATTGGCAAGCACATGAACCAACATCTTGTTAAGAAAAAGTATAGCAGATCATGTAAATGATCTATGCTATTGTGCTCACTCTCAGGGAGGTTCCACAACAACATAGTCATTTTACAGAAGCCATTTCTTTATGCAACAATGATAATCTAATCAAAACATATCATTTTCCTAGCAAGTGTTCCAGGAATCAAGTATATAGGTTACTTCACTATACAAAATTATAGGAAGACAAATTCTTCCTTAAGACCCCCAACAAAGCATCAATCATATATGTTCTTACAAAGCTAAAGCCTCAACATAGATAGCATGGGCAGGGACTGTAATAGTTTGATTTCCATGTCTCATCATTTATAATAATAATCTCATCAAGCCTAGCCAAATCAATCACAATAGGTCATGCTTAAATGACTATGCTGATGTGCACACTCCAAAATGAGGCACCACGGCAGCAAGAGCATCCAGCAGAAGCCACTATATTCACTAACCAAGATCATAACTGAACCAAAGGTTCATCACATCATGCCCATCACAAACATGAATTCAACTAGCAACAAATCATATAGAGTCAGTAGTAGCTGCATCAGCAAGCCTGCATATAAGCCTATCAGAGAACTATGAATCAAGTTCTTTCTTGTTACCCAACAATATTTGTATGTGATACAAGCAAATAAATCCATCCTACATAAATGGAAATCAAGGACCATACATGTATATCAATTAAACTACAGTATGACTAACTTAAGCCAAAGACATCGGGGATGAGTAAATCATCCAGGTGGAGAGACTGGACTTAGTAGCATCTCAACACACATAGATCATCACCAGTAGTTCACAAAACATCACCACGACCAGGAGACCACCATGATCCTACTATACATACATGAGATCATCGGCTCGAGGGCCGGTCACACAAGAATTACCTGAATTAGAGTAGGTGAAGAAGTAGCAGAAGCATAGCCACCAAAATAGATAGACAGTTCGACGTCGGGGTTGCGCAGCTGCAACGCCATCCTGCCAATATTAGAGTCGAGGTAGTCACCCCTAGAGCATCACCATCACAACAAGATCAAGAGTTGAAGGACACCGGGTTGTGACCATGGTCACCATCCCGCAAGCGTCGTGGTCGACATGGCAGAGAAGTAACCGGGGCCCAAGGGAGGTCGCCACATCCAAGAAGTGGTCGCTAAGAAGTGTGTGTACCTGGAGCTCGGGAGCACCGCAGTGGTATGGTGAGGCAGTGCCCACGCGGACACAATGGCGTGAGCCCGAGGACGACATCGACGGCGAGCCATGGCAGCATGGCAACACGAGGAGCGTCGCAACGCTGCTACCCGCGCCAAGCTGCATCAGCTCGAGCAGCGCGTCGTAGAGCCATCATTAGTGCTAGGAGGAGATGATGGCATCATCGGCGCACGAAGGAGTCGAGGCGGCAAAACCCTAGCTCCAGAGAGGGGGTCAGCGCGGCCAGAATAAGAGGCGGAGGTCGAATCGAAGAGGTCCAGGTTGTAGGCCGGAGAAAAGGCGGTGCTTTGGCGACCGATGCCGGAATCGGTGGCCGGAGGTGAGAAGGGTCACGGCGGCGCCCTGGGGACGCGAGAGAGGAACGAGACCAAGTCTCACTGAGTGCCTGAGTGCCTGTGCATGAGTGGGAGGGTTGGGTCGAGTTGACCCAACCAGAGTGGGCTCTATTGGGCTGATTTGGTTTAGCAATACCCATTGGGCTAGGCCAGCCCATGAGCCGAACCAAACAGGCCAGTTTAAAAATAAAGTAAGAAATAAAATAAAAATTACCAAAATACCCCTAAACTTGTTTTAACCCTAGAAAAATATAGAAAAATCCTAAAAATACATCTAACACATTGAAATGATCACAAAAATAATATCTACCTAAGGAGAATATAACTTTACTTATTTAAGTTAAATAAAATGCAAATATGTTAACACCACTAAAGTCTAAGTGATATTTCATAAATTAAAGAAAAGTCCTAAAACTGAATAAAAATCATTTTTGCATATGAAAATAAATCTACTATTTTATAAAATACTAACTTAATTTGTTTACAAATAAAACTTGAAGCAAATATTTAAAGATATATAATCCTTTGTGGAATTTTATAAAAATAAGGATAACACCTAAAATTAAATTAAATTCACTTTGAAGATCTTAAGTAAGTATGTTTTACTATAAAAAATACTAATTATATTATTCCAACACATTTTAAGGTTCTTAAGTAATAAATCCTTATTTATTATCTATTTGGTAAATTCTTTAAAAACATTTCTTAAATAAGAAATAATCACAATTTTATATAAAACCATAAATCTTGTACATTTAAATACTACTTCCAAAACCATAACTTGAGTATATAATAACACTTAAAACTAAACTATTAACTTTTAGAAAACTCTTTAAAACCATAACTCCAAGGTAAACCAACAATTTGAATAAATTTTAATCATCATTCACTTATAATAAAAGTGAATGTTATATATCTCTTAGCTATTCATGATTTCAAACTTTAATAGATTATTAAAATCATCTAAATTTACTTTCCTTAAAAGATAAATTATATTCATAATAACAAGTCATATTTAAACTCATCACTCAGTGAAACTGAAAGTGAATGATCTCATACTCTTAAACATGCTTATTACAAAGCTTAAAAGTTATTAATACTTTAAAACATCACACCCTAGGTCTACTTATGTTTTAAAGTTAACTTTGGTACACCAAGTCATGCATAATGCCTGAAGTATATTTATGTTTTTATAGTTAACTTTTGTCTGATCCAAATTAACTCATAAAGCATTTCAAGTCCAAGCTTACTGAATAAGCGCAAACAAAATCGATCACATTCTATTAACCATAAGAATTGTTTAAACTTGTAAAAGAAATATTTTCTTCAAAAGTTATTCGTTTTGCTACTTCAAATAGTAATCTTATAATAAGTCCTTTATCTCTTAACAACTTAACATAATAAGTCCCATTATAATTACCATATAACAATTCACCTCAATCTTAGAATGTTATTATACTTCACTTATATACTTTGCATATTAAACACTTAAATGCTTTGTAGATCGATTTAGTTATGGAGGAAACATTAGAAATAACTAAATCATAAAATACATCACTTAAATTTAACTCAATCATATTATCGGGGAGTTATCTCGGAATTTTACAAAATGGATTACATTATTTATGCATCAACATATTGCTTCTTTAAACATTAGTCCTTACCGGACCAATGCTGTTATTTACAGATTTTTGGATCTTATATCGTCTCGAAGACCGTGACCGCATATTCTTGCAATCATAAAAGGCAAGTTCACACCTGCTCATGTCCTTCGGTTATTTTCTATCAAATGCTTGTAACCCAAATGTTGTCATCACCTGCATTTCAAAAAGGTCAAAAAACACTATTTTCATAATAATATGATTATGGATTATTTACCATATGGTAATAATCTACTCATACAGTTCTAGTGGTAAAGGAACATAATATCTAGGACTTAACAACCAATGTCGCCAATGATTCTAGGGTCGTATAGACTTGGAATGGGACGGGAAAGTCAGCTGTATCTTCTTCCTTTCGCATGTAGCTGGATATGTAGGTCGTGGCTGTTATCCTTGTAGCATGCATTAATTGGTAATTCGTAGTGGATATGCAACATATGGGTGGGAACCCTCAACGTCCCACGATAGTTCTGGCATTTGAACGGTCTGTACTAACCATTGCCGTAATTCTATATGTGGGCATGGCGTACACCAAGGAGACATGCGGGGTCATGAAGGGGGCAGTGATTGGCTTGGATCTTAGACTAGGCCCCATACCAAGGAAGTATGGACAAGCTCGTGACTTGGATGTGCAACAAGGCTAAGGTCTCTTATGGGTAAAGTAACGCACCTCTGCAGAGTGTAAGAACTGTGACATGTTACTCCCTATTTCGGGAAGGAGCTATGAACGCAACAGGAAAGGAACTCAATGAAATATTTGGTAAACCTGTGAAGGCTGACGGACATAGTTTTCAGAATAAAAACAACCTTTGAAGAAATGTTTACGAAAACCTGCATTGCCTATGACCTATGGTCTGTGGCTGTGGATAGTGCATCAAACACTCCTTTTTAGTGAACTTGCTGAGTACGCTCGTACTCACCCGTACCTTCTTAATGCTTGCTAGATTCTGAAGCCGTTGAAGACGATGTCAACACCAACTCATCCTCAACAACTCATCACCTAAAGTTCAAGTTCTTCAATGAAGTTAATGGAGTCAACATATACATTAGCTGAAGTGAAGACGGAGTCTCTGATTA
The DNA here is from genome assembly GCA_916181665.1 of Avena sativa. Classification (NCBI taxonomy): domain Eukaryota; kingdom Viridiplantae; phylum Streptophyta; class Magnoliopsida; order Poales; family Poaceae; genus Avena; species Avena sativa. The sequence continues at coordinate 430,527,064 of OV702290.1, forward strand.
GATAGGAGTAGATACTCTATCCATAAAACCTACTTCTGTAGAGCAACGCAATAGCATCATTTGCAAGCCAGATAGTTTAGATGCTAGTCTTATTAGCCATATAGTTTTGAGTTATTTTTTTCTAGTTCTTCTTTGTAAGAAGTTTCTTTCTCTCTCTTTAACCTAGAGTGTTCTCTGGATCTTTTCTAAAGAGTCGAGTTGTAATCTATAGTCATGTCTTGGACCTGCTGTGTTTCTATTGTACCACTCTAAGGGATGTAATACTAGTGAACGGTGTTTCATTGGTGTTATGTCAATGACTATTGTGTACTACATCATGCAGTGGTATGCTGGGTCACTGTAGTGAATAGGTGCTACTCAATTTTTCACTTCATTTCAAATTAAGGCTTACCACAAAGTAAGTTCTCTAGATGTGCAACTAGGTGAGAGAACCTATATGACAAGCAAGCAAGCAATAACAAGTAAGGAGTAAAGTATAGAAATAACAGCGGTAGACACGAAGATGTTTTCTCGAAGTTCCTTCCTTTTAAAGGGAAGTACGTCTCCGTTGTATGGGTGGGTGGTACTAAGACCACCAGCACCGCATAAGGCCTCACCCTATTCTCCCAAGCACCCACCTTGCGGCAAGCACCTGTTCCACTATGCAGTGACCTTGAAGGTGGCGACCGAAACCTTTACCAACTTATTGAGTAGACCTCCACCACACTTGGAGTCTCCCAACATGATCATGAAGCTTTATAACCAATGCCCAAGGTCCGAGACCGACCTCTTCCATCTAGGGTTCAAAGAACCCAATATAACAAGATCCATAATGGAAAACAAGGGGGAATCAACTTTGCTTTGGTGAAACCCTAGATCTAGGCCTCCTCCACCAAATCCCAAAGAATCAAGTAGATTGGAGAACTAGGGGAGGAGATCTAGGGAAATTACAGCTCAAGAACAATGGAGGAGAGAGATAAAAAGGCTAACTTCTCGTTGGAGAAGAAAGACCCTTTTATACCCAAAGGAGGGATTCTGCCTGTTATTGCCTGTCCCGAGTGGTACTACCGGTACGAGAAGCAGTAGTACTAGAAACAACTAGTACTACCGAATTGGTACCAGACATGGTACTGGATGGGGCCAGAGGCGAATGAATACTCACTGTCTCCCCCGGTAGAACCAGCTGAACAAGTGGTACCACCACGAGGCGGTAGTACCAGAAGTACCAGCGGTACTATCGGAAGGGGTGGTAGTAACGGCCCAGAGGTACCGGGTGATTCTGAATAGAGAAGAGGCTCATCGAAGCATTCAGAGTCGTCCGGTACCACCAAGCGGTACTACCGGTGTCAAGTGGTACTACCGGAAAAAGTTCCGGTACTACCAGAGGACACAGAATGAGTAGGCTATAACAACATGGACAGAATCCTCCAAGGACTCATCCATCGAGCAAAGCTTTGAAGGGCAACAAGGTAGAGTTGATTCCACCAAACTTTCCAACACGGACCCCCTCTTAATAGTACGGTTTTCCTACGGCTCAAACAAGAGATCTAAGAAAAACAACGTCTTGCTATTGACCCTTTGGAGGGGAAACCAAATGCATTGCAAACATAAATAGCCTGAAAGACATTTAGCAAACAACTAGACCGACATGTGTGTTATCATCAAACATCAAAACCACTTAGGGAAGGAAATGCCCTTTCAATCTCCCCCTTTTTGGTGTTTGATGACAACACACACACACAATTGCATGATATATATTATGATAATGCACAAGGTTTGAAAAATAGAGACGGGCTCCCCCAAGATGTGTGCACTAATGGACTGGGTTCCTGCACCTATAATAGGGTTTTTGCAGTACTTGTAGTAGCAAATATTTAAAGCGTTGGTCCCGATGAGAGCTCGGCGAACATGACCCCGCAACCACGTTGTCAATGCAACCACGTTCGCACCCAAACCGTGGTTTGGAAATAGCCTATTCTATAAGTTGCTCGGATAAATGAATTTAAGATGTTTTGTCATAACTACTACTAGGACTAGAAGAAAACTAGAACAAAAGTAAAACTGAAAAGAGGTGAATGCAATGAGATGAAATATTAATGCTATGATCCCTCAAGTAATGTTGTGTATACCGGTGTGCATGATAAGTGCTTATCGAATAGCTGTTAACTATAATTGTGGCGGTCCCTCATATACCATTGTCTCCCACCGTTGGTAAGTGACAAATAGACAACTCAATTGTCCACACCCTCTTCGGACATGTGTCATTTTGTAAGAGAATAGTGTATTAAGGTAACAAGGACCAATCAAGGTAAACCAGAGCAAAGGCATTAAGTTCTATGGATAACCATACTCCTAAGCAAGTGTGCTAGTCACAAGATATCCCGTCTATCGCTTCTGGGTCAAGCAATTCGCAACACTATACCTATCTATATCATGAGTGATCTTGAGGAAACTTTGGGCGATGCATCCTAAGCTGCTATTGCCTCCGCAAATCACTTATAGCAAATAACCTATTAGTTCTACCCATGGACTTTTTAGGTACCCATGGAAGAGTAGAGACTAATGATAAGTTTTGTAACACTCTGTGAATCCCTAGTAAACTCCTCAACAATGGATTGGATGTCTCCAATCACTAGAATAATATCATGAATAGAACAATGTAAAGATAAAGCACAAACATATTAATTAACAAGAACACACCACACGTCAATTACTCAAATCATCATAACATTAATAAAAGGGGGTTCAAGCCATGTTACAACCCATCACGGAGATCATGATGGGGAAGGATGAAGGAGTAGTAGTGATGGAGATGGTGATGACGGCGTGGTGATGGTGGCGTCAGCGTGGTGATGGCGGCGTCCTCCTTCTCCTCCTCTTCTTGATTGGATGGCTTGATCGTGTTGATGGATATCTAGATATTGGTGGAGCTGTAGAGGCTATGGAGGCGGCATGGCGGAAGGGCGCCGCCATGGAGGCGGTATATGGGATCTAGATCTTGTATATGGTGTATGGTGGCTTTCTCCTCTCTTCTTTGACTCCTCCCTCCTTTATATAGGCCTTGGGGGTGCCCTAGGGTTCCCCAATACCGTCATATGACTTAGGAAGGTTCTGGAGCTTCCGGAGGGCGAAATCCCATCATTTGCGACCTTTTTGGCAACTATACGGCGGGAGCTATACGGCCAGAATTATTGCTCCCGCCATATAGTTGGTCGTCAAATCTTCACCCTTTAGTATTTTGGTCGCCATTTCTTCATACGAACTCCGTTTTGGGTGTTCTTGGGCTTGTTGAATTCGTATCGTGGAGGACTACAACTTTGTGGTCTTGGATATTTATTTTGAGAAGTTGGAGAAATTCACTTTTCCAACACCTCAAATGGCTAAGTTTGGTCCCTGTAGCTCCTCGATACTATGCTCTCTTTTTTCCTTTTGCCTTTGTTTTATCCATAATCATCATCAACACCTACACACATGTCAAATACAAGGAATAGGGATAAAATTCTACCTAAACTACTAAATGTGCAAAGCTTATATTGAATTTAATAAAAACAAGTAATCATGCATATCAGGCATAACAATAGTTAGATGGAACATGATATGATAGGCAAATGACACAATTTATATTGCTAAAAAGTGTTGTATTATCACAGCCATCAACTTCCCCAAGCTAGATCTTGCTCGTCCTCGAGCAAAAGGGATCGATAAATTAATGGATGTGATCTTGCTTATCATTGGAAATCAATGCACCGTATCCTTGTTTCTCCTGCAAGCTCAAAGCAAGAGAGCACATAATCATACAAGGAAATATAAGCTCAGTTATATTATTCCATACCACTAGAGATTAGTCAAAAACTTCTATGCCCCATGTCAAAGTTAAATCTAGCTTATAAGTAAACCTGTGATCCTTCTATACGCATATTATTGCATTTTTGTATTTTTATTTGTATAAGGAAAAGCTAAACATGGTTAGTTATCAATCATAAATATAAATAGAGTTTTCCAATGCTGCACACCCATGCCATCTATTAAAGTCTCTCAAGTGCAAACTTCGATTGTTGATCTCATAGAAAATATATTTCTTAGAGGATTATTTCTTAACCTGAAACTTAGCGAAACACCATGTTTTGACAGAAAAATGACAGATTAAATTTCCAACCAACATTTAGCATGTATAAAACGGGATTTAAGTACAACCAAGTTTATGCAACACATAGTAACAATAAATTCTACCTTTTGAAAACTTCAACAAGATTACTCTAATAGGAAGACATGCGAAGAATAAAAGTGCCAATGCAATATGAATGCAACTAGACTCAAGAAACAAAACTAAGAAAGACGCCTAATGACTTCCGGGTTGCCTCCCGGGATGCGCTCTTTTTAAATCCATAAAGCCAGGCTAGGATGCTCCATATATTTCCAACCTGGATCCCAAGGGATATCGACTCGAGGTGAGGTTGTACATACCAGCTTGTAGCATCTTGAAGTAGAGTTCGGTCGGAGTCGTACCCACTTACGGTGCATCGGCATCATGTAGATGAACAAGTTCTCGCTTTCAAGCGAGTGTTGATGAACCAAGCTTGGTGAACATGCCTCCGTGTATAGCTGCATTGAGAGGATTTGAGATCCATATAAAATTCTTAAATCTTTACCTTGGTTACTTGTGTAGGGGAACACTTCATAGTATTCTTCCTTCATAGCAGGGTGTTTAGGACCCTACATGTTAGTATAGCAAGGTTCTATCTCTAGTTCATTATTATTAATGCTCTCCATATGAGTGTCTAGGCACAAGGCCTCCGCAGAACAATATCAACAATTTTAGCATCATAAAAATCACTACTAGAGTGAGAGGCATCACAAACAAAAGTTGTAGTGTGACTCTCTTTGTCAACCTCACCTTTTTGTTCCTCCTTTTCATTGACTAGTGTTTTAATAGCAATGATAGAATCAAAAGTAGGAGCCCAAGGTGTGAGCGGGTGATCAATCCGTTCTTCCTCCTTGTGCTCCTTTTCCTCTTCGCTCTTTAGTGAGTCCTGCAAAAGGTTATCTTCCTCCATGGCGGTTTTAGACCGCTTTGAATAATATAATACCAATGCATTTCTACTTAAATTATTGTCGCAAAAGAGGAATATGAGGTATACTAAATTAAAAACTCCATCAAGTTCTTCACTTTCAACATCAATAATTCCTAGTCTAAATACCATTTTAGATGCACCTTTGAAAAGAAAGTATTCTAGTACTTCCAAACTAGCATAGGATTTATCTCTATTATAATTTGCTAGAGTAGGATTGTTGGAACACTTACATTGAAAATTAAGGTGGTCATCTGTTATGCAAATTGTGCAATAAGATCCATCATTAACACGCAACTATAATGAATGTATTTCTAATTGGTCCATCAATTTCTTTACTAGCTCATATCTAGCAACCATGCTTGATGAACTTGAATCCTTTATCTCCTCCAATGCTTGTATTATCTCTTGAACAAAATTTATCTTGGAAGACATGATTAGTAGCAACAGTTTTTATAAATTTTTGGTTTTGTAAATTTTTTATTGTTTTCAATATAAAAGAAAGCAGTAAGATAATAGCAACAAACTAAAATAAACTATGTGTGAGTAGATAACTGAACGCTTTGCTCCCCGGCAACGACGCCAATTTGATGGACTAGGTTCCTACACCAATAATAGGGTTATTGCAGTACTTGTAGCAGCAAATATTTAAAGAGTTTGTCCCGATGGGAGCTCGGCGAACACGACCCCTCAGCCATGTTGTCAATGCGACCACGTTTGCACCCAAACCATGGTTTGTAAATAGCCTATTCTATAAGTTGCTAGGATAAATGAATTTAAGATGTTTTGTAATAACTATTACTAGGACTAGAAGAAAACCAGAACAAAAGTAAAACTGAAAAGAGGTGAATGCAATAAGATGAAATATTAATGCTATGATTCCTCAAGTAATATTGTGTATACCGGTGTGCATGATAAGTGCTTATGGAATAGCTGTTAACTATAATTGTGGCGGTCCCTCATATACCGTTGTCTTCCACCGTTGGTAAGTGACAACTAGACAACTCAGTTGTCCATGCCCTCTTTGGACATGTGTCATCTCGTAAGAGAATAGTGTATTAAGGTAACAAGGACCGATCAAGGTAAACCAGAGCAAAGGCATTAAGTTCTATGGATAACCGTACTCCTAAGCAAGTGTGCTAGTCACAAGATATCCCGTCTGTCACTTTGGGGTCAAGCAATTCGCAACATTATACCTATATATATCATGAGTGATCTTGAGGAAACTTTGGGTGGTGCATCCTAAGCTGCTATTGCCTCCGCAAATCACTTATAGCAAATAGCCTATTAGTTCTACCTATGGACTTGTTAGGTACCCTTGGAAGAGTAGAGACTAATGATAAGTTTTGTGACACTCTGTGAATCCCTAGTAAACTCCTCAACAATGGATTGGACGTCTCCAATCACTAGAATAATATCATGAATAGAACAATGTAAAGAGAAAGCACAAACATATTAATTAATAAGAACACACCACACGTCAATTACTCAAATCATCATAACATTAATAAAAGGGGGTTCAAGCCATGTTACAACCCATCACAGAGATCATGATGGGGAAGGATGAAGGAGTAGCGGTGATACATTGCAAATGTATCAATAATTTTTGATGTTCCATGCTTGGTTTTATCTACTTTCTTGTGTTTTGTTCCAACTTTGGAGTACTTTTCATATGATTTCTTGGACTAACCTATTAACAAGATGCCACAGTGCCAATTGGCTGTTTTCTGCTGCTTTTGGTTCCAGGAAGTCAGAAAATGAATATTCTCGGAATTGGATGGGACAAAAGCCAAAGTTACTATTTTCCCAGAAGACTCACGGAGCCAGAAGGAGAGTCGGAGAGGGACCATAGGGTGGCCACCCTCCTTGGCGCGAGCAACCCTAGGCCGCGCCATGGCATGGTGTGGGCCCCCTGGCCGGCCACCGACCTTGCCTCCTTCGCCTATAAGAGCCTCCCGATACCAAAACCCTAGATCATCAATCAGAAATCCACGAAAAGTTCCACATCGTCTGCCACCAAAGGGGAGATTCGGGGGACAGAAAGTCTTTGTTCTGGCACCCTGCCGGGACGGGGAAGTGCCCCCGGAGCCATCTCCATCGATCTCCACCACCATCTCTGTCACCATTGCTGATTCCCATGATGAGGAGGGAGTAGTTCTCTCTCGAGGCTAAGGGTTCTACCGGTAGCTATGTGTTCATCTCTCTCTCTATGCATGATCTTATTGAGATCATGAGCTTGTAATCTATAGATCTACCTTGCTACTCAAGTGCTTAATAGATCTCTGCTCTCCCCATGTGTGTGAAGTTGACAGTGTGCACACCATGGTGGCACTTAGGCTAGAGATTACAAATACTTGTTATGAGTTATATTTGGAGTTGGATGTCTCTATGAAATTGTGGTGTTTGTTGGACTCATCTAGTGCTCAAGGTGACAGTGTGGGGTTTTCTAGATGGGAAAGATGAACTTTGAGGTGTGCTGTTATAGCCCTACCATGGATTAGAGTGTCCAACCGGAGAGTAGTTCCGAGTAATATCATAAAGAAGAATATATTTATATGAGAGTGTTCACTAGTGAAAGTATGATCCCTAGACCTTGTTTCTTAGCATTGAAACACCGTTTCCAACTAGATCTGTTACATGTTTGCTTGCTTCTATCTTTATTTCAGTTTTACTTTAGTCTTTTCCACGCCATCAAGCTATTTTCTATCACCGTTACCACTTATAATTATCCATACCACTTGTATTTTACTATCTCTTCGCCGAACTAGTGCACCTATATACCTGACAAGTGTATTGGGTGTGTTGGGGATACAAGAGACTTCTTGTATCTTGATTGCAGGGTTGCTTGAGAGGGGATACCTTTGACCACTTCCTCCCTGAGTTCGATAAACCTTGGGTGATTCACTTAAGGGAAAACTTGCTGCTGTTCTACAAACCTCTACACTTGGAGGCCCAACAACTGTCTACAAGAATAGAAGTGTGTAGACATCAAGCTATTTTCTGGTGCTGTTGTCGGGGAGGTAAGGTAAAAGGTATTCACACCGGAGGATTAAATAAGAAGAACCTCCCACGGCAAACGCCTATTTTCTGGCGCTGTTGCCGGGGAGGTAAGGTAAAAGGTATCCACATCGGAGGATTAAAGAAGAAGAACCTCCCACGGCAAACGCCTATTTTCTGGCTCCATTGCCGAGGAGGTAAGGTAAAAGGTATTCACATCCTTCGGTGTGAGTGCTCGAAGTTATTTCCTTTAGATTCTGCAATTTAGGCTTAATGGAAAACAACAACAAAATTAGAGAGCTTTATAGTATTTATCTTGAGTTAGGACATCAAGTGTTTGAAGAGAAAGTTAAAAAACCTATGGAACTTTATTTGCATGCTAATAGCAATGTTATTAGTCTGAATTCTTTGAACACCATTATTGCTAATGCTATGGAAAAGTCTAAGCTTGGGGAAGCTAGTCTTTATGAAAATGATCTTTCTAGTTCCCCAGCTTTGGAAGATAGCTATTCTATTGCTTATGATGATACAAAACCTCCAATATATGATGATTATAATGATGAGTATGATATTTTCAGTCCACCTACTATTGAGGAGAAAATAAATTATGATTACAATATGCCTCCTATATTTGATGATTATGGCGATGAAAATAATAATGACAGCTATTTTGTTGAATTTGCTCCCACTACAATTAATAAGAATGAATATGTTTATGTGGAGAGTATTAATTCTTTTATGCATGTGGCTCATGATAAGAATGTTTCTTGTGATAGTTATATTGTTAATTTTATTCATGATGCTACTGAAAGTTATTATGAGAGAGGGAAACATGGTTTTATGTATCTCAACAATATTAAGTTTCCCCTCTTTATGTTGAAAATTTTGAAGTTGCACTTGTTGTGCTTTCCTATGCTTGTTGCTTTGTGCTTTCATGACTTGTTTATTTACAAGATTCCTATGCATAGGAAGTGGGTTAGACTTCAATGTGCTTTGAATTTGCTTCTTGATGCTCTCTTTTACTTCAATTCATATTTCTTATGAGAGCATCTTCTCAAACTACTATGCCTAACTTAAAGGCGTTAAAGAGAAGTACTTATTGGGAGATAACCCAAAAGTTTTAGATGATTCTTGAAAGTTATTACTTTGCTCCTTATCCTTTTTATTTGCTTTTTGTGCCAAGAGTAACCTCTAACGAGAGAGAAGTAATGATTGGGAAAGTTGCTGTCCCGAAACAGATGTTTGTGCTTCACCGTAAAAATTCGTGTAAAATCTCTGTACGTCATTTTGAGGCGTGCATTTTTGAGCTTCTGCCCCAGGTTGTTATCTAACTTTTGTTAGTTCAACACTTTTTTATTTGAGCAACATAAGGTCTTCGAAAAAATTCGTCTTTACCTGCTGGTCTGTTTTGACAGATTTCTGCCATTTTCTGCATTTGCTTCTTGTTGGTTCCTTTTTGAGTTCTTTTGGGGAATTGAGCTTTCTGAGGGAAGTACTACAGTAGCTTGTGTTCTAATGGAAGTTTTATTGGTGTTATAACTGAACCTAAAGACCTATTATCTTGAGTGCACTAATGTTGATAATAAAGATTGTGTGAAGTTCTGTATGAAGGAAAAATTTCAGGTGTATGGAAGGAATGAGTAATGAGATGAAGAATGGACTAAAGCTCAAGCTTGGGGGTGCCACGTGTGTCACCCCAAGAAATATCCAATAAGTACAAGTATCAAATCTTGGGGATGCCCAAGGCATCCCCTTCTTCATCAATAAAAATCCCAGGTTTCTTCCAAACGCTTCATTTTTATTGTTTCATGCACAGTTGTGTTGTTCTTGGAGCGTCTTCTTTTTCATTTTTGTTTTGGTTTTTCATTTGCTTGGTTTGCTTAGTTTTCTGAATAAATTGGTTGGACCCCCTCTTTCATACATTGGTTTGCAAATAGTTTGGTTTGGATTGGAAAAGAGTAGGAAAGTTCATGCTTAAGCGGTAAAGAGAGCTTGTTTTTGACTGTGGCCTATGCTTTGTCATGCCATGATCGATATTGTTTTGGCTTTATGCTTAGTATTCTTTGCTGTAGCATGACTTGTTATAAACAATTGAGATTGCTTAATGTGCCTTGGATGAATCATGCGTTGTTTTAGCATATTAAAGCATAGTATAGTGGTATTCTCCTTTGATGCTTTATTTGGGTTGACTTGGCGCATGCTCACACCATGTTATTACTATCTCAAGTCACCATAGCCTTTATGATCCTTTAGTTTTCAACTTGTAGTATCACTTTATGCTTTGATCAATGATGTTTTGTCGCTCTCAATGATTATGGCCATTATTGCTCCCTTAGTTTGTTGCTCCCAGTCTTTTGCTAGCCTCCACAACCAAGTATGAGTTCCACTCATGCATCCAACTCCCTAAACCAAGTTATTCCAAAGAGTCCACCATACCTACCTACTAGCTTATGCTATTCCAAGTATATTCATGTTTTTATCTACCTTCCAAATTAAACTTGTTGTGAGAAAACTAGTGATTAAAGCTCTCACGAACTTGATGGCACACTTTACTTTACTTGCCCTTAATAAACTTGAACCATTGTGTCGTCTATGTTGTATATGCTTGCACTTATTTGTTGGGAATTAGCAGAACCATGCTTTCATGGGGAACGCTTTCAACATTGCACTTGGTACTTGTACCTAGTTGATATCATGCTCTTTTGTATATGGATGTCGTCGGTGTGAAATGAAAGGGGAGCTTGTAAGTCCAAGGAGTTATGTATATGTGTTAGAGAAACATCTGGGCCGCTGGTCTAATCCATGCTGACATGGTGGAAACCTGTAGCGTAACCATAATGAGCTGTCTATGAAGCATTCTTCTTATTAAAAAAAAGAGTCCTATATTGAAAAAAAGAGAAAAAGAAAAAAAAGATTATGAAAAGAGGAAAGAGAGAAAAAAGCACCATATTCCCATGGTAAATAAGAAGATTGCTGAGATGCTTGTTGTCTGCTTGCCTTGTCGGATTCTTCCGTATCATCGGGCAAGGGGTACCCCGTTGGCAGTTCTCTATGATACACATGTACTTACGATGACAAGAACTTACCGGTGACTAAACTTGAGTAGCATGAGGAGCGGCCCTCGTATACAAGGGACATGAGATTTCTAACTTATACTTCATCAAGCATGTACACCATAGTTTGTTCACTTTAACCTTAATCACTTCAAGATGCTTATGATAGGGGTAATGAGAGCTGAAAGCTATAAGTACCATAATTTTTGGAAGCTCTTTATGACACTTGAATCCCTGCTTCCTTCTATGAAGGCCTTTCTTCCACCATTATATTGAGTCTCCACCTTCTACCTTTATGCACCTACTTTGAGAGCATAGTGGCCATTCTTAGTTCTATGTGCATTGTCCCAAGACTAGTTGATTGATGCATAACTTGATATTGCTTGTTTTAAACTATTTGTATCTAGTCACTCTTATGAACTTTGAAGGTGTCCTATGCATTTATATTTGCTACTCTATGAGGGACAAGATGAATACTATTATGCTATGTTTTCTTTATGTGAAACAAACAAACGTCTTGCAAAGCATTGTTATTCATGAATCTTTTGTTTGTGCTTTTTCATGTTGCATCATAGTTTCTTTGTCTTATTGCTAGAACCTTGTCTTTCATGTTATGATTGAAGTACTATGATCCTAGCTTCGAATGTTTTACAAATACTTTGATCAAGTCTTTGATGGTGCATGTCACCTCAAAAATTATTCTTTCTTTTTATCACTTACCTACTCGAGGACGAGCAGGAGTTAAGCTTGGGGATGTTGATACATTGCAAATGTATCTATAATTTTTGATGTTCCATGCTTGGTTTTATCTACTTTCTTGTGTTTTGTTCCAACTTTGGAGTACTTTTCATATGATTTCTTGGACTAACCTATTAACAAGATGCCACAGTGCCAGTTGCCTGTTTTTTGCTGTTTTTGGTTCCAGGAAGTCAGAAAATGAATATTCTCGGAATTGGATGGGACAAAAGCCAAAGTTACTATTTTCCCAGAAGACTCACGGAGCCAGAAGGAGAGTCGGAGAGGGGCCACAGGGTGGCCACCCCCTTGGCGCAGGCAACCCTAGGCCGCGCCAGGGCATGGTGTGGGCCCCCTGGCCGGCCATCGACCTTGCCTCCTTCGCCTATAAGAGCCTCTAGATACCAAAACCCTAGATCATCAATCAGAAATCCACGAAAAGTTCCGCAGCATCGCCGCCACCGAAAGGGAGATTCGGGGGACAGAAAGTCTCTGTTCCGGCACCCTGTCGGGACGGGGAAGTGCCCCCGGAGCCATCTCCATCGATCTCCACCACCATCTCCATCACCATTGATGATTCCCATGATGAGTGTTGGGTCCGCAGCATAGAAAACAAAAAATTTCCGACGATGAGAACTACACGCCAAGATCTATCTACTAGATACAGAGCAACGAGTGGACATACATCCATGGAGAACTTACCCTCGAAGACAACAAGCTTTGTTAACGAGTAGGAACTCGTGGTTGATGTAGTCGTACACTTGCCGATCTCAAGATCGTGAGGAAGTCCGAGCGCCGCAACTCAGCAGCGCATCCGCACTCGCACACACGTTCAAGCCACCGGACAACCTCCACCTCCTCGCTCTAGCGATCCAGCGGAAGTAGCAACTCCTTCCAGACGAAATGCCACCGGGAACATGTATCTCGCTAATCCGAGACCATGGGGGAATAATTCTAGAGGGGGAGAGAGATCCTTCACAAGGAGGTGTGAGGATGAAGGAGGGAATGGGTGGCCTTTTATAGGAGGAGGGGGGGGTGCCCCCTCTCTCCATGGCCGGCGCATGGGGGGTGACCCCTCACCTCCCCCATTCATGTGGTGGTAACCCCTCCACATTAAAATGCCTCTTCACATTCCCTTTTAAAGTCTCCACTTTAAATGCATTAAATTTCTCCAAATTTAATGCTATCTCATTTAATAAAACTCTTTTTATTAAATTTATTCAGAATTTTGTTAATTACTTTAATTAAAAAACATTCACATATATCCCCTTGCAATATTTCAATATCACATGCAGAACCATCTTCTGCAATTTCACCCGAAACAATTTCCGGTTTCTACTGAAACAGTTCCTCTGCTTTGCAATTCTTTTGTATGAAACATATGTGCTCCAAAATGGTGTCCGGTAACTCTTAAGTGTGCCACCCTATGATTCGCGAATAATGCAGACATGATCGAGACCCTTCTCCGATCAATAATCAGCAGCGGGACCTGGAGATCCGTACTGACTCCTACACATTCAACGATGACTCCTGTGATCGTGAGAACCTTTAACGCTTGTAACTAAATCCCTTTGTCTCTCGATATATTACATGTCCGAGATTCGATTATCGGTATCTCCATACCTAGTTTGATCTTGTTTCCTACATGCACTCTTTTCTCGTTCCCGTGATATAACATTCTAGTGATCACATCACTTGCTTGCAAGCTATCCTAATGTGATATCACCGAGAGGGCCCAGAGTTTATCTATCCGTCATCTGGATTGACAAATTCCACTCTTGATCCATGAGCCTCAACATAACACCTTCGTAGTACTGAACCCATCTTTATAGTCACCCTGTTACGGTGTGACGATTGATGTTATCAAGATACTCTTCCGGTGTTAGCAATTAACATGATCTCATGGTCTAAGGATAAAGATTACTTCGTATGATGTTATAGCAATATAAACATAATGACTTGATCGTAATGCTATACTTCAGATGAATGTTCATCACATCATTTCACAAATGCTGTGACCTTGTTATTAACAACATCCAATGTCCATGATCAGGAAACCTTGATCATCTTGTTAATCAACAAGCTAGTCTATAAGAGAGGCATAACTAGGAACCCTTTTTGTTTGTTAAACACACATGTATTGATGTTTCCTATCAATACAATTATAGCATGCAAAATAAACATCTATCATATACAAGGAATACATAATAACAACTTTATTATTGCCTCTCAGGGCATATTTCCTTCAGTCTCCCACTTGCACTAGAGACAATAATCTAGTTTATATAGTGATAAATCTAACACCCATGGAGTTCTGGTGCTGATCATGTTTTGCCCTAGGGAGTACTTTAGTCAACGGATCTGCTACATTCAGGTCCGTGTGTACTTTACAAATCTTTATATCTCCATCCTTGACATGCTCGCGGATGGAGTGAAACCGGCGCTTAATATGCTTAGAATTCTTGTGAGACCTTGGTTCCTTGGCGTTGTCTATGGCTCCATTATTGTCACAATAGATCACCATTGGGTCCAACGCACTAGGAACCACACCTAGTTCCGTTATGAACTCCTTCATCCAAACCGCTTCCTGCGCTGCTTCTGAAGCAGCAACATATTCCGCCTCCGTCGTTGATCCAGCCACCACAGGTTGTTTGGAGCTCCTCCAACTAACTGCTGCTCCGTTCAAGAGAAATACATATCCGGATTGAGACTTAGAGTCATCCGGATCAGTGTCAAAGCTAGCATCGACATAACACTTAGTGACTAGCTCTTCTTCACCTCCGTATACAAGAAACATATCCTTAGTTCTTCTCAAGTACTTAAGGATATTCTTGACCGCTATCTAGTGTTCCGAACCTGGATGAGATTGGTACCTACTAGTCAAACTAATAGCATGTGCCACATCCGGTCTTGTACATAGCATGGCATACATTATAGAGCCTATGGCTGAGGCATAGGGGATCTTATCCATTATCTCTCTTTCTTTCGCCGTAGCCGGACTTTGAGTCTTACTCAATGTGTTGCCTTGCAACATAGGTAAGTACCGCTTCTTACTTCCGTACATATTAAACTTCTTTAATATCTTATCAAGGTATGTACTCTGCGATAGCCCAATTAGGCGTCTTGATCTATCTCTATAGATTTTAATGCCTAATATATATGAAGCTTCACCAAGGTTCTTCATCGAAAATTTGCTGTTTAGATAACTTTTAACACTGTTTAAAAGATCTAAATCATTTCCAGTCAATAATATGTCATCCACATATAATATCAGAAATGCCACATTGCTCCCACTCACTTTCTTGTAAATACAAGCCTCTCCATAAGTTTGGACAAATCCAAACTCTTTGATCACCTCATCAAAGCGGAGATTCCAACTTCGTGATGCTTGCTTCAGTCCATAGATGGATCGCTGAAGTTTGCACACCTTATTAGCATCCTTAGGATCGACAAAACCCTTAGGTTGTATCATATACAACTCTTCTTCAATATTACCATTGAGGAACGCAGTTTTGACATCCATCTGCCATATTTCATAATCGAAATATGCAACAATTGCTAACATAATCCTAACCGACTTAAGCATCGCTACGGGAGAGAATGTCTCATCGTCGTCAACTCCTTGAATTTGTCAAAACCCCTTTGCGACAAGTCGAGCCTTATAGATGGTTACATTACCATCAGCATCAGTTTTTCTTTTGAAAATCCATTTATTCTAAACGGCCTTTCGATCATGAAGTAAGTCCACCAAGGTCCAAACCTGGTTTTCGTACATGGATTCCATCTCGGATTTCATGGCTTCTAGCCATTTGTTGGAATCAGGGCTCATCATCGCTTCTTAATACGTCGCAGGGTCATCTATTTCATCAATCATGAAATTCATAACAGGATTGCCGTACAGTTCAGGAGTTGCATGTGTCCTGCTTGACCTACGAGGTTCGGTAGTGTCCTCTTTCGGAGTTTCATGATCAATATCATTAGCTCTCTCTTCATTAGGTGAAGTCAACTCCGAAACAACTTCTAGAGCTGCGCTACTCGCCATTTCATGAAGAGAAGGTTCAATAACCTCTTCGAGTTCTACCTTCCGACTACTCACACCTTTCGCGAGAAACTCCTTCTTAAGAAAGGATCCATTCTTGGCAACAAAGACCTTGCCCTCGGATCTGTGATAGAAGGTATACCCAATCGTTTCCTTAGGGTATCCTATGAAGACGCATTTTTCCGCTTTGGGTTCGAGTTTATCCGGTTGAAGTTTCTTCACATAAACATCGCATCCCCAAACTTTAAGAAATGACATCTTAGGTTTGTTTCCAAACCATAATTCATACATTGTCTTTTCAATGGATTTAGATGGTGCCCTATTTAAAGTGAATGCAGCGGTTTCCAGTGCATAACCCCAAAATGACAGTGGCAAGTCAGTCAGAGACATCATAGATCGAACCATATCCAATAAAGTACGATCACGACGTTCTGACACACCATTACCTTGTGGTGTTCCGGCAGGCGTGAGTTGTGAAACTATTCCACAGTCTTTCATATGTGTGCTAAACTCGTAACTAAGATACTCTCCTCCACGGTCGGACCGTAGAAATTTGATCTTTCTGTTATGATGATTTTCCACTTCATTCTAAAATTCTTTGAACTTTTCAAAAATTTCAGACTTATGTTTCATCAAATAGATATACCCGTATCTACTCAAATCATCTGTGAAAGTAACAAAATAACGATATCCACCTTGCGCCGACACACTCATTGGTCCACACACATCAGTATGTATGATTTCCAATAAATCTGTCGCCCGTTCCATTGAACCGGAAAACGGCGTTCTAGTCATCTTGCCCATAAGGCATGGCTCACATGTATCAAATGATTAAAAATCAAGTGATTCCAAAAGTCCATCAGAATGGAGTTTCTTCATGCGTTTAACGCCAATATGACCTAGACGGCAGTGCCACATATATGTAGATATATCATTATCAAGTTTAATCCTTTTAGCATCAACATTATGAATATGCGTAATACTACTATCGAGATCCAACAGAAATAAACCATTCAACACAGGTGCATGACCATAAAAGATATTATTCATATAAATCGAACAACCATTGTTTTCAGACTTAAATGAATAACCACTTTGCATCAAACACGATCCGGATACAATGTTCATGCTCAGTGCAGGCACCAAATAACAATTATTCAGGTTTATAACTAATCCCGACGGCATATGGAGAGGCAGCATTCCGACGGTGATCACATCAACTCTTGATCCATTGCCGACCCGCATCGTGACCTCATCCCTTGCTAGTTGTCGCTTGTTCCGCAGCCCCTGAACCGAGTTACATATATTAGCAACCGATCCCGTATCAAATACCCAGGTGCTACTGCGAGTACTAGTCAAGTACACATCAATAACATGTATATCACATATACCTTTGTTTGCCTTGCCGGCCTTCTTGTCCGCCAAATACTTGGGGCAGTTGCGCTTCCAATGGCCAGTCCCCTTGCAATAGTAGCACTCGGTGTTAGACTTAGGGCCAGCTCGGGGTTTCTTTTCAGGCGCGGCAACAGATTTGTCGCCCTTCTTTCCCTTCTGCTTGCCTTTCTTGTCCTTCTTGAAACCGGTGGTCCTATTGATCATCAACACTTGATGTTCTTTCCTAATCTCCACTTCTGCAGTCTTAAGCATTGACAGAAGCTCGCGAAGAGACTTCTTCATGCCCTGCATATTATAGTTCATCACGAAGCTCTTTTAGCTAGGTGGCAGAGATTGGAGAACACGATGTATGCCTAAGTCAATGGGAATCATTATTCCCAAGGACACAAGCTTATCGGCGTACCCAGACATTTTGAGTACGTGCTCACTAACGGAGCTGTTTTCCTCCATCATGTAGCTAAAGAACTTTTCTGTAGCATTATAATTCTCTACGGTAGCATGGGTATCGAAAATCATTTTCAATTCTCCCATGGTATCAAAGGCATTGCCATTTTCGAAACGCTTTCGAAGTTCTGGCTCTAGCCCATACAGTATGCCGCAATGAACTAAGTTGTGCTCCTCCTGACGAGTTATATAGACGTTCTTTTCCTCGTCAAGGGCATCAGGAGCTGGTGCGGGGCCTAGCAGCGCATCTAGCACATATTGCTTTTGTGCAGCAGTGAGGAGAATCCTCAAATTCATAGCCCAGTTGGTGAAGTTGCTACCATTCGCAACAAGTTTCTCTTTCTCCATGAACACATTGAAATTAAAAGCAGGTGGTGCCATCTACAACAGAATTTGTAAAGTATATTTAGACTAAGTTTATGATAGATTGAGTTCAACTAATCCAAATTACTAATGAACTCCCACTCAAAAACGACATCCCTCGTGTCCTTTTGGTGATTACATGAACCAAATCCACTACACCAAGTCCGATCATCACGTGAGTCGGTGTAGCTTCAAAGGCGAGCATCTATATGGGCATCATATCAACTATATGACTCATGCTTAACCTTTCGGTCCGTGTTTCGAGGCCATGTTTGTACATGCTAGGCTCGTCAAGTAAGAACCTTAGTATTTGCGTGTGTAAAACTATCTTACACCCGTTGTATGAAAGCGTAGAGTTGAGAACACCCGATCATCACGTGATGCCTCAAAACATGATCCACAAAACGGTGCATACTTAAGGAAGAACACATTTTATCTTGATATCTAAATGAGGGATCATCTTATAATGCTACCAAAAACGCCAAACTAGCAATATAAGATGCTAACATCTAATGTGTGAAGTGAGGTGATATGGTCCATGCATTTGATCTCTATCATTTGCATCGTGGTATGATCTCTATCATTACTTTGTGTGTAAGGCCAAGGTCTATGGAACTTACATGTTAAGTGAGTTGTAAGAGTATCTATCATACATCTACTTACAACAATACCATATCAAAACACTAGCCCATCAACGATCTAAACTAGACGCCTCTAATTTATCAATTGCAAGTTTTACGTGGCTTAGGGCTTTCGGAGATAGAACCTGTCTAACCTACGAACATGAACCACAACAAGGATAACCAAGTTATTAGCAACTCGTTGTAAATCAGATATTGACTATAGTAGGAGAGACAGACACCTGCTAGCCACTTATGCAAAACTAGTTGCATGTCAGTCGTGGAACCGGTCTCATGTACGATGACATGTAAGGTTGGTCCGGGCCGCTTCATCCCACTATGCCACCAATATCCAAAGTACATAGAAGATGCAATAACATGATCATCATCGCCCACATATAAACATATGTGTACTACCCGTGCAAAGCACCTACGCATAGATCAGGCTCTGATACCACTGTTGGGTCCGCAGCATAGAAAACAAAAATTTTCCTACAATGAGAACTACACGCCAAGATCTATCTACTAGATACAGAGCAACGGGTGGACATACATCCATGGAGAACTTACCCTCGAAGACAACGAGCTTTGTTAACGAGTAGGAACTCGTGGTTGATGTAGTCGTACACTTGCCGATCTCAAGATCGTGAGGAAGTCCGAGCGCCGCAACTCAGGAGCGCATCCGCACTCGCACACATGTTCAAGCCACCGGAGAACCTCCACCTCCTCGCTCCAGCGATCCAGTGGAAGCAGCAACTCCTTCCAGACGAAATGCCACCGAGAACATGTATCTCGCTAATCCGAGACCATGGGGGAATAATTCTAGAGGGGGAGAGAGATCCTTCACAAGGAGGTGTGAGGATGAAGGAGGGAATGGGTGGCCTTTTATAGGAGGAGGGGGGTGCCTCCTCTCTCCATGGCCGGCGCATGGGGGGGTGACCCCTCACCTCCCCCATTCGTGTGGTGGTAACCCCTCCACATTAAAATGCCTCTTCACATTCCCTTTTAAAGTCTCCACTTTAAATGCATTAAATTTCTCCAAATTTAATGCTCTCTCATTTAATAAAACTCTTTTTATTAAATTTATTCAGAATTTTGTTAATTACTTTAATTAACAAACATTCACATATAGCCCCTTGCAATATTTCAATATCACATGCAGAACCACCTTCTACAATTTCACCCGAAACAATTTCCAGTTTCTATTGAAACAATTCCTGCACTTTGCAATTCTTTCGTCTAAAACATATGTGCTCCAAAATGGTGTCTGGTAACTCTTAAGTGTGCCACCCTACGGTTCGCGAATAATGCAGACATGATCGAGACCCTTCTCCGATCAATAATCAGCAGCGGGACCTGGAGATCCGTACTGACTCCTACACATTCAACGATGACTCCTGTGATCATGAGAACCTTTAACGCTTGTAACTAAATCCCTTTGTCTCTCGATATATTACATGTCCGAGATTCGATCATCGGTATCTCCATACCTAGTTTGATCTCGTTTCCGACATGCACTCTTTTCTCGTTCCCGTGATATAACATTCTAGTGATCACATCACTTGCTTGCAAGCTATCCTAATGTGATATCACCGAGAGGGCCCAGAGTATATCTATCCGTCATCTAGATTGACAAATTCCACTCTTGATCCATGAGCCTCAACATAACACCTTCGTAGTACTGAACCCATCTTTATAGTTACCCTGTTACGGTGTGACGTTTGATGTTATCAAGATACTCTTCCGGTGTTAGCAATTAACATGATCTCATGGTCTAAGGATAAATATTACTTCGTATGATGTTATAGCAATATAAACATAATGACTTGATCGTAATGCTATCTTCGGATGAATGTTCATCACATCATTTCACAAATGTTGTGACCTTGTTATTAACAACATCCAATGTCCATGATCAGGAAACCTTGATCATCTTGTTAATCAACAAGCTAGTCTATAAGAGAGGCATAACTAGGAACCCTTTTTGTTTATTAAACACACATGTATTGATGTTTCCTATCAATACAATTATAGCATGCAAAATAAACATCTATCATATACAAGGAATACATAATAACAACTTTATTATTGCCTCTCAGGGCATATTTCCTTCAATGAGGAGGGAGTAGTTCTCTCTCGAGGAAAAGGGTTCTATCGGTAGCTATGTGTTCATCTCTCTCTCTATGCATGATCTTATTGAGATCATGAGCTTGTAATCTATAGATATACCTTGCTACTCAAGTGCTTAATAGATCTCTGCTCTCCCCATGTGTGTGAAGTTGACAGTGTGCACACCATGGTGGCACTCAGGCTAGAGATTACAAATACTTGTTATGAGTTATATTTGGAGTTGGATGTCTCTATGAAATTTTGGTGTTTGTTGGACTCATCTAGTGCTCAAGGTAACAGTGTGGGGTTTTGTAGATGGGGAAGATGAACTTTGAGGTGTGCTGTTATAGCCCTACCATGGATTAGAGTGTCCAACCGGAGAGTAGTTCCGGGTAGTATCATAAAGAAGAATATATTTATATGAGAGTGTTCACTAGTGAAAGTATGATCCCTAGACCTTGTTTCTTAGCATTGAAACACCGTTTCCAACTAGATCTGTTACATGTTTGCTTGCTTCTATATTTATTTCAGTTTTACTTTAGTCTTTTCCACGCCATCAAGCTATTTTCTATCACCGTTACCACTTATAATTATCCATACCACTTGTATTTTACTATCTCTTCACCGAACTAGTGCACCTATACACCTGACAAGTGTATTGGGTGTGTTGGGGACACAAGAGACTTCTTGTATCTTGATTGTAGGGTTGCTTGAGAGGGGATACCTTTGACCACTTCCTCCCTGAGTTCGATAAACCTTGGGTGATCCACTTAAGGGAAAACTTGCTGCTGTTCTACAAACCTCTGCACTTGGAGGCCCAACAACTGTCTACAAGAATAGAAGTGCGTAGACATCAAGCGGCAATAGAGATGGTGATGATGACGCGGTTTTGGTGGCATCGGCGTGGTGATGGCGGTGTCCTCCTTCTCCTCCTCTTCTTGCCTTGATGGCTTGATGGTGTTGATGGAGATATAGACCTTGGTGGAGCTGTAGAGGCTATGGAGGCGGCACGACGGCAGGGCGCCGCTGTGGAGGCGGTAGATGGGGTCTAGATCTTGTATATGGTGTATGGTGGCTTCCTCCTCTCTTATTTGACTCCTCCTTCCTTTATATAGGCCTTGGGGGTGCCCTAGGGTTCCCCAATACCGTCATATGACTTAGGGAAGGTGCTGGAGCTTCCGGAGGGCGAAATCCCATCGTTTGTAACCTTTTTGGCAACTATACGGCGGGAGCTATACGGCCGGAATTATGGCTCCCGCTGTATAGTTGGTCGTCAAACCTTTAGTACTCTTTAGTATTTTGGTCACCATTTCTTCATACGAACTCTGTTTTGGGTTTTCTTGGGCTCGTTGAATTCGTACCATCGAGGGATACAACCCTGTGGTCTTGGATCTTTATTTTGAGAAGTTGAAAATTTTCACTTTTCCAACACCTCAAATGAATAAGTCTAGTCCCTGCAGCTCCTCCATACTATGCTCTCTTTGTTCCTTTTGCCTTTGTTTTATCCATAATCATCATCAACACCTACACACATGTCAAAGACAAGGAAGAGGGATAAAATTCTACCTAAACTACTAAATGTGCAAAGCTCATATTGAATTTAATAAAAACAAGTAATCATGCATATCAGGCATAGCAATAGTTAGATGGAACATGATATGATAGGAAAATGACACAATTTATATTGCTAAAAAGTGTTGTATTATCACAACCATCATGCACCAACAAGCATATACTAGGATCAACACTCCCCCTCTATTTTGCAAACCAACCGGGAGTGCAAGGAAAAGAAAAATATGGCTTGAAACTCATACCTTTGCACAACATTATGTGATGGGAAATAGACGTGTAACACTTAGATAGTATCATCACATAAGATGGATCCACATAACCACATAGTCTTCACTTACATAGTTCACACAAAGGTAGTACATAGAGTTCACAAATAATAGGAGGCAAAAAAGTTCACAAGCAACCAAAGATCAAACAAAGAACAAGCTTGTGACTTTCCCATGCAAATCCCCGCAAAGCCTATATTGAAACTTCTCCCCCTTTGGCATCAAGATGGCAAAAAGGGGCAAGAGCAAGACTAACATCCCAACGACCACTCCTCCTCATCATCATCATTGTCATCAACATGGAAGCCCGAGGCACGGAAGGAGGAGGAGGAATCATCGTCATCCCAGTTGCTATGCTTGGAGATCCATTGCTCTTGAGGGGTGATGTTGTTCTCTGAGCCTTCTGACACAGTCATACCTTGAGATTCCATCCACTCTTTTCGACGAGCGCAAGCTTTCTTGGCATAGACGTGGGCTTCATACATACTCTTTTGATTGTCGACTTGAAAGTAGAAAATTTTCTTGAGCTTGGCTTCAAGCCTCTTGGCCCATTAGGGCGGAGCATCCGCGCGACGAGAAACAACAAAAGCATGGCAACCACGACCACCCACATCTTCATCGGAGTCATCTTCTACCACATTGCCTTCCTCATCAACTCTTTGGCCATCCGTGTTGCACGGCTTAGAATGCTTGTTGATCAGTAGAGCCTTGGACTTGTGTTGCACGAGATGGCGATTGTGGAGGTCATTGGCAATGAAGGTGCACTTGCTGATGATAAGAGCCATAACATAGGGAGCAAAAGGTGGCACCCTCCTAGTGTGTGTGTGGCAATAACCATCTCATTTCACAAGAAGTCCATCACATCAAGACGAGTACCGGTGTCACGGTTGACACGAGTGTTGTACATGAGATCAACCATAAAGCCATGAATCTCATCCTATTCCCCGCCCGAGGGGCAATGGTCTCACGGAAGATGCGGGGCATGATATCATAAGTGGGAAGAAGATCCTTGATCTTGCCGCAAACACCATGACCTCGAATGTAGAGATGCACAAGAACATACTTCTTCTTCGGTCTACCAATAGTGTGACAGTGAAAACCACAAGGGATGTTGATACGTCCATTTTGCATCACTATTCTATATCATAATTTACTGTTATTCATTGATATATTTCATATTAAGAGATGATACTTATGTTATTTCATCTATTTTTGCATGGTTGATGACTTTTGGAGGATGGACCGCTGAAGTCAGGATTCTGATGGAAAAGGCACTATTTGGAGGCGAAATTCGCGAAGATCAGAAAATCCCAGAAAATATACGGAAAATCCTATTTTTCCAGAAGACGAAGGAACCCATAAGGGGGAGCGGAGATGGCCCATAGGGGGCCCACACCATCCCCTGGCGCAGGCCAGCCCTGGCCGTGCCACTAGGTGGTGTGGCCACCCTGGCCCACCTCTGGCTCTGCTCTTTTGTGTATATTATCCTTCCGAAACCCTAAGACTCGGGGAGCGACCATAGAAAGATTCTGTCGCCTCTGTAGGGCAGAAAAGTACAGAGAGAGAAAGAGCTCTCCGACAGGTAGAAATCTGCCGGGGAAATTCCTTCCCAAAGAGGGGAGATTGTTGCCATCAACACCACCATCAAGCTGGACTTCATCGGGATCATCATCATCATCATCTCCATCATCATCTCCACCAGCACCATCATCACCACTTCATACCGCTGTAACAATTGGTTGAATCTTGCATAGTTCTTAGGGTAAACTTTCCTGGTGATGATTACTTGTTGTAGTTGATGCTATTGAGTGGAACCATTGAATTATCGTTCATGTTCAGATTGTTACTTATCATTATTTCATCTCTGATCTTGATCCATATGATGTCTTGTGAGTAGTTCGTTTAGTTCTTGAGGACATGGGAGAAGTCATGTTGTTAGTAGTGGAATTGTGTTGAGAAAGACTCAATGGTTTGATATTTAAGTTGTGGTGTTATTCTTCTAGTGGTGTCATGTGAACGTCGACTACATGAGACTTCACCTTTATGGGCCTAGGGGAATGCATTGTGTATTTGGCTACTAATCATAGGGGTTGCCGGAGTGGCAGAAACCTAAACCCCCGTTAGGAAACCTTTGCACAAGGGAGTGTAGGATCTTAGAGTTTAAAGTTGTGGTTAGGTTTCTATCTTAATTACTTTCTTGTACTTGCGGATTCTTGCAAGGGGTATAATCACAAGTATGTATTAGTCCTAGGAAGGTCAGTACATTAGCACAGGTTCACCCACACAACACTTATCAAACTAAAGAAGATTAATTAACTATATGAAGAAAAAGCACTTGACGATATTCCCATGTTTTCTCGAGAACGTTTGGTCATCTTAAGTAATACAACCGGCTTGTCCTTTGCTAAAGAAAGGATTGGGCCACTTGCTGCATCTATTATTATTGTCTTTTATTTACTCGTACTTTATTTATTTACATTATCAAAAAACCCTAAAAACCCATTTCCTAAGTATTTATAGAGAATTCCTGCTCCAAGCCACTCGTCAAAACCTTCTGCTCCTCGTTGGGTTCGACACTCTTACTTATCAAAAATACTGCGATACACCCCCTATACTTGTGGGTCATCAAGACTATTTTCTGGCGCCGTTGCCGGGGAGTGAAGCACTATTGGAGAGTGGAACTGGTAAAGGAAACATCTACTGTGAGTATTGTTTATTTCTGTTAGTTACTTTATTTCAATATGGATAATTCACTTAGTTTCTTATTTTGTAATGCTACTACCACTGCTAAGGTAGTAGATGAATCTCCACCTGCTGAAAATGATACTTTTAAGATACCTACAAGAATTATTGACCATGTTATGGATAACTACTATTTTGGAGATGGAACTGTCCATCCCGGTGATCATTTGCTCTTTATACACGAATTATGCGGGTTGTTCAAGTGTGCTGGTATTACAACAGATCAAGTCAAGAAGAAGGTATTCTCATTATCACTGAAAGGAAGAGCTGAGGAATGGTACAAGCTGCTGAAGAATGGTCAAGCTCTTGAATGGGAGGAAGTAGTACCTCTCTTTTATTCAAAATTTTATCCTCCTAGTGAGATTCATAAAGATTGGAATCAAATATATAACTTTTGGCCTCGTGATGGAGAGAGTACAACTCAAGCTTGGGGAGATTGAAGTTACTAATGCTCAAATGTCCTATTCATGAGCTCCCCAACAATATTATTATCAATAACTTTTATGCAAGGCTTTCTCTTCATGATAAGGATCTATTAGATGCTTCTTGTGCTGGATCATTTACACGCATGGAAGAAGAAGTTAAATGGGATCCTCTAGACCGTATTCAAGACAATGCTGAAGCATGGGAGAATGATAAAGGAAGAAAGTCAGGTATAAATTATGATTATGAATGCATTAAATCTTTTATGGGAACTGATGACTTTCATAATATTAGTAATGCTTATGGTCTTGATTCTCAAAGTATTGCAACTTATTTTAAGGATTTTGCTTCTTATATTGAAATTCCTAAAAAGAAATTGAATAAGTATCATGAGCCATATAAAGATATTGTTAATTGTGTTCCTGCAAGAAATACTGAAGTTTATACTGCTAATCATATTTTACCTGAAACTTACATTAAGAAAATGCCTTTCCCAGCTAAGATAAAGGAACATTCTATGATAGCTAGTATTGTTAATGAAAGTACAAATAAAGCTATTGAACCTGATGAACAAATAGCTGTTGAACCTATAATAGCAAATGTGAAAGACTTTGTCACTAAATATGTAGAAGATGGACACATTATCCTTTGTAGGGATACTTCTAAAATTGGAACTAGGAAAGCTAGTGTCCCTGTGTTTTCTATTAGAGTAAATGATCATTTCTACAATGGTTCATGTGATAGTTATATCATTAAATTTATGCACGATACTGAAAGTTATTATGAGAGAGGGAAAATTGTTCTTATGCATCTCAATAATATTAAGTTTCCTCGCTTTATGCTGAAAGTCTTTATGTTGCACTTGTTTTGCCTTCCTATGCTAGCAGCCTCTGGTTTCAACAATTTATTTTCTTACAAAATTCCCTTGCATAGGAAGTGGGTTAGACTTAAACATCTGTATTTTTGCTTGTTGATGCTCTCTTTTACTTCAATTCATATTCTTATGTGAGCATCATTGAAATTATCATGCCCATCTTAATGGCTCTAAAGAAAGAGCTTTTTGGGAGACAACCCAATATATTTTTGCTTTCAGATTGTTTTTGTTTATTTGAGTCTTGGAAGTTATTGCTTTTGCAATAAGCTCTCCTTATCTTTTTGTTTGGTCAAGATCAACCTCTAATGAGAGAGAAGTAAGATTTGGGGAAGTTGCTGGCCTAAAACAGATTTTTGTGCTTCACTATAAAAAATTGTTAAAAATTCCAGAACGTCGTACTGATCTGTAATTTTTTGTGTGCATGCCCCAGGTTATTATTTAACTTTCGTTAGTTTTGAACTTTTTGATTTGAGCAACATAAGATTTTCGAAAAAATTGATCTTTACCTGCTGGTCTGTTTTGACAGATTTCTGCCATTTCTGCATTTTCCTCTTAAATCGATTTCCTTTTTGAATTCCTTTTTGGGCTTTCGGAAGGAGTTGCTACAGTATCTTATGTTTTGATGGATTTCAGTTGAAATTGAACTTAAAGGTTTATTATCTTGCATGCACTAATGTTGCTAATGAGAAATGTGTGAAGTTTTGTGTGAAAGAAATTTCCAAGTTGTAGGAGAAAATGGTGTAATAAGATGGTGAATGGTTAAATGACTCAAACAATATGTTTAAGAAGATGAAGATATTGATGTTATTCAAGTGGTGACTCCAGAAGAATTTATTAAATGCCAAGCTTAGAGACCTGCAGAGTCCGTTTTTGAATAGGTAACAGTTATGGTAAGAAAAGGTCCACGAAAAATCTATCAATTTATATTTTTGCAATTTTTATCTAACATGGAAAGCAACGAGTCGAAAGTGGGACGGAAACGGAGCCCGGGTGGCTCACACCACCCCGTGGCGTGGGCCCACCTGGCCGCGCCACCCCGGAGCCTGTCTCCGACCCGTTTTCCCTCAGTACCTTCCTTTTGTTGTTAAAATTCGTAATATATAATCCCCCGGATCCCCCGAGGTTCGTATATCGTGTTCTCGTCGTGTTTTCGTTTCGATCTGTTTCTGACAGGTAGAGTATCAGTTTTGGAGCCACAATGTCTTTCTCTAGATCAGCCAAGGAAGATTCCTCCACGAACATCATCAAACCATACGTGCGTGAGTTGAAGATTCATCCCAAGGAGTTGTTGCTCGAAGATGGGAAGGTACAGATAAAAGAGGTCTAGGTCCCTAGAAATGAAGGTAGTCTGGAGGACAGGATGTAAGCACTGGAACAAGAAGTCTTTAAGTACAAGAAGATGGTGGAACATGAAGTGGATATCATCCATAAGATTAGTTCAGAACTCATCGCTGAGCACCAGAAGGAGACTGCTGAGCTTAAGGATGAAATTATCTCATTCCACCGAACAACCAACCAACTACAAGCACAACTCTACGACGTGCAAAATCAAAACTATGAGTATGAGGTTAGGTTTAAATAAGTGCTGCTACTAGTTTTAGGATGTTGGAAACTAGGACGTCTTTTGTTGATGGGGAACCCTTACCTTGGAAGTCGGACGATGACGAGAGAACACCACCACCACCGAAGGAGTAATTCGTCATCAGGTTTTGGCATCCCCTTGGTTTGTTCCAAGCTTGGGGGAGTGTCGCGGTATCACATCACTATCTTTTATCTTTTTACTTTTTCAGTAGAGTCATATCATGAGTAGAGAAGTTATCATATAGGATGGTTTGCATTATAGAAGTGTCTCCCCTCTCGTTAGATATCTATGTATCCCTTGGTGCGAGTTGCCGTTGTGGAATATTAATGAGAAGTTATATCATTTACCTTTTGCATATCTTATATTAGTTTTCAATTTCTGTTATATGATTGATCTTGTTGTTAGTATTGGTATCACTTTGGGATCATAAAGTAAATTTAGTTGGTTTTGGAAAACCTGGCTCGGTTAGTAGCAACACTATTATGAGAATTGAATGAAAAAGATAAAAGTACTCTCAAGAATATAATTTCATCATCTTTCTTTCTTTATTGGCTCATAAGCTCAGTATTCTCTAGTTAAGATATTTTGTGCTTCCAAGGAAGATTGCATGTTTGTTTTTATCACTTGTATGTTTATTTGTTTCCTTCAACTCTTATGCTTGCTACTGATGGCTCAAAATATATTCGAGCTCGTTGGGGAACCCCGAGAGGAAGGTATGATGAGCACAACAGCAAGTTTTCCCTCAGTTATGAAACCAAGGTTATCGAACCAGTAGGAGCAAGGAAACACCTCCAAGGTGTTGTTTCCAACTTGGAATCCTGCACAACACAACCACAGAACTTTGCCCCAACTTACAGTGAGGTTGTCAATCTCACCGGTTTTGCTGAAAACAAAGGATTAAACGTATTGTGTGGAAGATAGTAATAGCTTGCAGAAAGTAAACAGAAAATAGTAAATAGTTGTAGATTGATGGTAAAATAATGGACCGGGGTCCACAGTTTACTAGTGGCGATTCTCCTTAAGATAGATGACATGTTGGGTGAACAAATTACAGCGGGGAAATTGACAAACATCGAGAAAGCATACATGCATATACTAATCATCTTGACTCCTATGAGATTTGATTGGGCATTACAACATTATACATAGACCGTAATCCAACTGCATCTATGACTAATAGTCCACCTTCAGGTTATCATCCAAACCCCCTCCAGTATTAAGTTGCAAGCAACAGATAATTGCATTAAGCAAAGTGTGTAAAGTAAACAATACGATTGTTCTATGAACAAAGGATTATTGTTTTCTCCCTAGTAGCAACAACACATCTAGTACCTTAGAGATTTCTGTCACTTCCCCAGATTACTAGAGGCATGAACCCACTATCGAGCATAAATACTCCCTCTTGGAGTTGCTAGCATCTACTCAGCCAAGATAGCTACTAACAACGGAGAGCATGCAAGATCACAACTAACAAAGACATGATAGAATCAATAATCAATCTAAAATAGCATCTCAATATCCATCGGATCCCCGCAAACACAACATGTAGGATTACAAATAGATGATCTTGATCATGAACGGAGCTCACAAGATCTAAACATGGTAGCACAAAGGAGAAGAACCAACCATCTAGCTACTACATGGACCCATAGTCCAGGGATGAACTACTCACACATTACACCGGAGGCAGGCATTGTGATGAAGAAGGCATCTAGGGTGATCTCTCCCCTCCCGTACGGTGCCGGGAAGAGCTTCAGATCCCTCCCGATCTAGGGATGGAGATAGCGGCGGCTACAGATTTTTTCATGGAATTTTTATCAGGTGCTTAGGGTTTCTGTATCGGAGGCTTCTTATAGGCGAAAGGGGAGGCTGAGGGGGTGCCTAACACGGCTGCACCACTCCTAGGCGCGGGCCAGGCCTGGCCGCGTGGCCAGGTGGTGTGGCCGGCCCCTGGCCCCTCTCCGTCTCGTCTTTTGGCTCCGTGTTCCCCTCGGTGAAATATTGACTTTGGCTTTTGTCCCGTCCAATTCCGAGAATATTAATTTTCTGGCTTTTCTGGAACCAAAAATAGCAGAAAATAGGCAACTGGCACTATGGCATCTTGTTAATAGGTTAGTTCCAGAAAATGTGTAAAAATACTCCAAAGTGTGGACAAAACATAAGAAAGTAGATATAAAACAAGCATGGAACATCAAAAATTATAGATACGTTTGCAACGTATCAATATCCCCAAGCTTAACTCCTGCTCGTCCTCGAGTAGGTAAGTAATAAAAAGAAAGAATAATTTTTGATGCGACATGCACCATCATAATCTTGATCAAAGTATTTGTAGAACATTGATAGCTAGGATCATAGTACTTTAACATAGCATGAAAGATATAGTTCTAACAATAAGACATAGCAACTATGTTGTAGCATGAAAAGGTACAAACAAAAGATTCATGAATAACAATGCTTTGCAAGACATTTGTTTGTTTCACATAAAGAAAACATAATGAGAATGGTATTCAGCTTGTCCCTCATAGTGTAGTAAAACATAAATGCATAGGACACCTTCAAAGTTCATAAGAGTGACTAGATACAAATAGTTTATGAACAAGCAATATCAAAGTTATGAATCAATCAACAAGTCTTGGGAAAATGCACATTAAACTAAGAATGGCCACTATGCTCTCTCAATAGGTGCATAAAGATAGAAGATGGAGACTCAACATAAAAGTAAAAGAAAGGCCTTCATAGAAGGAAGCAGGGATTCAAGTCTCATAAAGAGCTTCCAAAATTATGATACTTATTCGCTTTCATCTCTCATTACCCCTATCATAAGCATATTGAAGTGATTAAGGTTAAAGTGAACAAACTATGGAGTATATGCTTGACAAAGTATAAGTTGGCAATCTCATGTCCCTTGAATACGAGGGCCGCTCCTCATGCTACTCAAGTTTAGTTACCGGTAAGTTCTTGTCATAGTAAGTACATGTGTATCATAGAGAATCGCCAACGGGGTACCCCTTGCCCGATGATACGGAAGAATCCCCATATCAAAATGACAAGGCAAGCAAACAATAAGCATCTCAGCATCTTCTTATCTACCATGGGAAAATGGTGCTTTTTCTCTTTTTCCTCTTTTCTCATCTTTTTCTTTTCTTTTTTCTCAATCTCTATCTCTTTTTTTATAAGAAGGATGCTTCATAGATTGCTCATTATGGTTACACTGTAGGTTTCCACCGTGATTAGGCATGGATTAGACTAGCCGCCCAGGCGTTTCTCTAACACACATACATAACTCCATGGACTTACAAGCTCCCCTTTCATTTCACACCGACGACATCCATAAACAAAAGAGCATGTTATCAACTGGGTACACTGAACAAGTGCAATGTTAAAAGCATTCCCCATGACAACATGGTTCTGCTAATCCCCAACATATAAGTGCAAGCATATAAAACATAGATGACACAATGGTTCAAGTTTATTAGGGGCAAGAAAAGTAAAGTGTGCCATCAAGTTCGTGAGAGTTTTAATCACTAATTTTCACATAACAAGTTTAATTCGGAAGGTAGATAAAAACATGAATATACTTGGAGTAGCAAATGCTAATAGGTAGGTATGGTGGACTCTTTGGAATAACTTGGTTTTATTTGGAGTTGGATGCATGAGTGGAACTCATACTTGGTTATGGAGGCTAGCAAAAGACTGGGAGCGACCAACTAAGAGAGCAATAATGGCCATAATCATGCAAAGCGACAAAACATCATTAATTAAAGCATAAAGTGATATTACAAGTCAAAAACTAAAGGATCAGAGAGGCTATGGTGACTCGGTATAGTCTTAACATGGTGTGAGCATGCGCCAAGTCAACCCAAATAAAGCATCAAAGGAGAATACCACAATACTATGCTTTAATATGCTAAAACAATGCATGATTCTTTCAAGGCACATTAAGCAATCTCAATTGTTTATAACATGTCATGCTACAGCAAAAATCACTAAGCATAAAGACAAAACAATATCAAGCATGACATGACAAAGCATAGGACACAGTAAAAAACAAGCTCCTTTTTACCACTTAAGCATGAACTTTTTCCCACTCTTTTCCAATCCAAATCAACTTATTTGAAAACCAATGTATGAACTAGGGGGTCCAACCAATTTATTCAAGCGAACTAAGCAAACTAAGCAAACAAAAACCAAAAACGAAAACAAAGACGCTCCAAAAACAACACAACTGTGTATGAAACAATAAAAATGAAGTGTTTGGAAGAAACCTGAGATTTTTATTGATGAAGAAGGGGATGCCTTGGGAATCCCCAAGATTTGACGCTTGTACTTCTTGGATATTTCTTGGGGTGACACGGCTGGAATCCCCAAGCTTGAGATTTTGTCCATTCTTCATCTTATTCCATTACTCTTCCCTACACTTTAAAAATTTCCTTCATACAAAACTTCACACAATCTTTATTAGCAACATTAGTATACTCAAGATAATAAGTCTTCTGGTTCAGTTTCAACACAAGTAAAACTTCCATTAAAACACAAGATATTGTAGCACTTCCTTTAAAAAGTTCAAATGTGTCGTGGTGGTGGCACGGCAGATGCCATGGATAGGCTAAAGATGGGGCCAATGAGTGCTAGGGGAATCCAGGGAGGGAGAACGTGGTGATTCCACGCACGGAAGTTCTTGTATATTCTCTATCAATGGTGTTTACAAGTGCTCCTCAGGCTCTTAACAAGAAGGAGACAATGTCTCTTACCCCTTGTTCACCAGCCTAGAGTTCTACCTTAGACAGAGAATGATTCATCTATTGGCCGTCCCTCACTATGGAGGCCTCGGTGCTCCTTATATAGGGGAGCCCGGGTTACAATTCTAGGGCACAGGTGGTAGCATATTCTACGAATATGCTCCTTTCCTAAAGCAGATGCTCCTTTATTCCCTTTAACGGCTCGTCCAGGCTTTGGACGTAACCCATGGCGTAATCCTTGTCTTTTGGTGTCACCAAACACGGGCTATGTCATCCGGCTTTTCCCGCGTCATCTTGGTCGCCCCTGACCAGCTGGTCCTCTTCTTTACTTTACTTTGCTCATGCTACAACTAATAAAGCCACCTTTTGACCAACGGGGGATTCCTTCTCTTGGAAGCTAAGATAATTCGACTAGCATATAGCTAATCCGGCTTACCCATTTACCTACAAAACAGATTGACATGGCCGACATACATCTTATGCCGGCCGGACTATTGTTAAGGATATGTTCCATGGGCCGGGTCACACCGTGATTCGACCTGCCTTGAGGTGACCCGGTCAGCACTTTGCTTTGACCGCGCCGTACCCCGGCTAACTCGGCCCTTATACCCCGGTGTTACCCTACCCAGGGGTATCCCCCCAACATTAGTCCCCGAAGCTGGTGCGGTCTTAGCAACTTTTAGTTGTTAAGGCCACAACAGGTTCCCATATCCGGATCTTTGTTCCTTAGGACGAGTTACCTCGTAGCCCGGAGTTTCTCATCTCGCGACCCTTTTGCTCTTTTCGAGTTATTCCTCGTTGGCCAGGTATTTTGCTTGCTCATCCGGGTTACCTTTCCTTCTCTTGTACGCTTCTCCACATCCTACATGGAGGGTAATCATCATTTTGCCTCATTTTAAGGGCCACGCGCATTTAATGCGCTGGTTACTATCGCAATGTCAGGAATAACTATTGTAAACGTCTCTTCACTGCAACGCCTCGTTAACCATAACGTTGCTTCACATCACGGGGTCATCTGCTCCTGTAGCCCCTCCTGTGGCCTTGCTCTGATTGGTCATTCTGGCCTCTTACACGCTAGTTGCACGCGACGCGTCACCCGCATTGGATCCCACGATGCGCGTGCAGCGCGGTTAAGTAGGAGGCCCGGGGCGCTCTCTAGGGAAGTTCCCCCATTTCCTTCGTTCTTCCCTACCTCTCTCTTTCACAGCGACTCCACCGCCGCCGCCAGTTTTTTGCTCCACGAGCGCCATCGCGACCGTGCTCCGGCAGCATTTTGCTCCATCACCACTGTTCCTAGTGCCAATTTCCACCACGGGGCCTTGCGCTTCTCTCTTCCCTTCTTCCGGCTACCTATACTCCGATTACTCCTTGGAAGATCTTGAATCCACCATGTCTGAGGCGGAAGAAGCGATGGTGGCGCAACAAGAAGAAGGAGCGAAGGGCCGTGAGCGCGGCGGTTGGGACGGTTCCGTCATCCGCGAGGAGGACCTTGACTGGCTCCGCGCCACGCGGCACATCCCCACCGGCGTCGCCTGCCGCCTCGCCTCCGGTGAAGTCTCTCCTTCCCCCGCATCTGGGGAGTATGTAGTTTTTTTATCGCATTTCCAGCGTGGCTTCGGCCCTCCCACCTCCGATTTCTTCTTTGATTTTGTCTCCACATACAAGTTTCAACCACATCACCTTCCCGCAAACGCCATTACCTCTCCGTCCTCCTTTGCTTCTGGCATTGAGGGGTACATTGGCCTCTGGCCAACCAAAGAACTTTGGATCAAGTTCTTTGGCCTGCGGAGGAATGTGATTCTAGATAAGGAGCGCACCTCGGAGAACAAGCATTTGACCTAGTGTGGCGCAGCCTCCATCTCTCCCCGGAAACAGTCCGTGTTCCCACGGGTTACGGGACTCGAATCTTGCAAGGTCTAGGCCCAGACTTTCTTTTATGTCCGGAACACCACCAAGGAGGACCTGATCTAGTTGCTCCCCTTCAAACTTGGCCCTCCTGACACCTCGTGTTGGGAGAGCATTCCGAAGCGGCCCACGGCCCTGGTGAACCAAGTGGAGCGCCGGATCAAGGAACTTCTCAAGGAGAGACTCCGGGGGGAGGACATCATGATCACTTTCCTCAGCAGCCGGGTCTCCCCCTCCAGAAGCGAGCCCACAAGATTTGCTATCTTAGTGGCCCTCTTGACCCTCACCGGACTTCTTCCTTCGAGTTGGATAACTCGATGGTTTACCGCCGGGTTAAGTCCATGTTCAATGTGGAGAAGGAGTTCTCCGAGGATTGGGAGTGGGGACTGGAGCCCTTCACCCGGGTCAACCCTCCACCCTGGGTTAGTTTTCCTTCTCGTTTTCCGAATCTCTTCTGTATGTCGATTTTACTCTTGTAACTTGTCAATTGTTGCTTTGTTCTCAGCGATTCCTCCAGCAGCCACTGGAGGATGGCGAGGTGCTGGCGAGCAAATGGTTGCTGGACCGCACCGAGGAGGATGAGGAGGAGCCTGATCCGGAGGCTTTCCTGCCTACCCCGGACGTCGTCAAACACAGCGCTGGTAAGGCCTCTTCTCTAAGGGATTGGCCTGACGATGATGACTCAGATGTTGAGGTCCTTGAGGTATTTGATTCGGTTCTCATCCCTTACGCGCACCTGTCTATGTCTGAATGTTCAGCTAACCCGGACGATCAGGTCCATGAGGTTCCTCCCCTTGCAACTGGTGGCCCGTCCCTGGCTCCGTCCCAGAAGCGCGCAGCTACCTCGTCCGCAGCTTCGGAGGCGCCGCCACCCAAGAAGAGGCAAAACAAGTCCGAGGTTAAACCCTCGGCCAAGCCTGCCGCCAAGATCATGGTTCGGAGGGCGCCCAAACCCCGGGCTCCTCCTACCACAGATGAGTAAGTTCTCTAGTACTCCTTGGGATTTTTTCCTTTGCTTGCCTTTGTTTCTTACTGATTCTTCTTTTTAACTTGGTGCCTTATCTTTTATTCAGAGTTCCTAGGGATATCCCTCAGAGCGGCCCTAGCATTGCCTCCCTACTCTGGGACAGTCCCTCTCCCCCTCGCAATAATGATTATCGCCCGCTCAGCCCTATTCAAGAGGGCTCCGCGGCTGCGCCTGACCAGAGTCCACCTCGCCAAGAGGAGGGCAATGTCGGCGGGGGGTAGTGGGCCAGATCAGGATACAGCAATGCTGGATCTCCCCGGTTCCTCGGCCTCAGCGCCAGATCCTGAGGTGCCAGCTTCATTGGCGCCGCCTCCAACATCCCTAGTGCCAGCACCAGCACAGCACCAGCAGCAACAGCAGCACCAGCAACAGCAGCAGCACCAACAACCTCAAGAGCCTCCAAGCCTCCAAAGGGAAAAGCTCCATCAACTCCCTCCGGGTCTACCCCTTCTGTAGCGGATATCTTTCAGTCAATTCCTCCACCCTCATCCAACGAAGCCAAGAAGACATCCGGGTCAGCCAACGTAACTTCATCCGGGTCTATTGCCTCCGGATCAGAGGGCGGCCAGCAGCTGGTTCTGCATACCAGCCCCGCTACAGCTCAATCCGCCAGGCGGGAGGCCCACGTGAAGGGCCTTGTGGCGAACTACTCTCTGAGTGGCGAAATTTACAGTCCACAACTCCTTGAGTATGTGAAAAACTGGAACGACACCGAATTCGTCGACCCTCAAGACGATTTGCCGGAGAGGTTCGACCCCGCCGAGTTCAGCGCCCAGATGAACTCCGCTACCAAGGCTATCTCCTTGGCTGGCCGGATGATGGAGGTAATTCATTTTCTCTGCTGTTTGATGTTTTACATAACTGAGCACTTATAGATATAGCCCCTAGTCCCCGAGCCTCCAAGGGAATAACTTGTTATTCACTCAGATGCTCCTCATAGAACTTAGCTTTTGTTCAAAATAACATCAAACTTTTAGTAGATTTTGAGCCGGGTCTAGTTCCCTTGGCCCATATTAGATGTACTTCGAATATCCACATACCTAGAGCCGGGTTAAGTTCCACTTGGCCCGGGTTTTGTAGACTTCAAATATCCACACACCTAGAACCGGGTTAAGTTCCACTTGGCCCGGGTCTTGTAGACTTTGAATATCCACACACCTAGAGCCGGGTTAAGTTCCACTTGGCCCGGGTCTTGTGGACTTCAAATATCCACACACCTAGAGCCGGGTTAAGTTCCACTTGGCCCGGGTCTTGTAGACTTTGAATATCCACACACCTAGAGCCGGGTTAAGTTCCACTTGGCCCGGGTCTTGTAGACTTCAAATATCCACACACCTAGAGTCGGGTTAAGTTCCACTTGGCCTGGATCTTGTAGACTTCGAATTATTTTTATCTTGTGTTTGAACTTTTGTATTTTCCTCGCTTGTTTCAGATTACCACTAACCACCGAACCGCGAGTTCCAGCGCCTGCTGGACTTGTACAAAGACATTCGCGCGTGTTATGGGAAAGTCCTGGTGGAGTACCAAAAGAGAGGTAAATTTCCATTCTTGCTCTTCCTTGTTCCTTCAAACTTCTTAGGACCTATATAAATTTGTTGTCTAGATCATGCAACCGAGGTTGAAGCTGAGAATATAGTCATGAGGAAAAACCTTGCGGAAATCAAAGGTAAACTTATCCCCTTCACATGATCGTTGTATTTTCCTTGCTTTATCCAGTGGACACTCATATTTTGGGTCCTCTGGATCATTGTGCTGTTGCAGTTGCTCTCGGGGATAGTGTCACCATTCCTAAAATGATGACTCACTTCCTCGAACAAGCAGGAAATCATGAGGCTGAACTGAAAAAGAAAGATGCAGAGATAGCTCGGCTCCAACAGCAGGACTCGGAGATTACTCGGCTGAATGCCAAAATCCAGAGGCTTAAGAGCCGCTATCAGTCCGAGTTGGAGAAGGCCGACCAGGAGTTTGCCGAGGAGAAAGAGCGTTTAACCATGCAAATCTCCAAGGATAAAAGCCTATTGGAGGAAGCCGACGTCAAGCTTACGTCGGTGATCACCGAATACGAGAAACTCCAGCCCCATAATGCCAACATTGATTCCGAGCTTCAGCTACTCCTCTTCCAGATCGCGCGTAAGGTTTCTGCTCTTGCTTGACCTTCTACTATCCGGATTTGGTCCTTTTGTTCACTATCTTTCTTCTTATCCTTAGGCAAATTTCCAGAGAGTGATACGCTCGCTGCCTCTGCCGTACGCCTGTCCCGTGATCATCGTGGAATTCCTGCTGCCCTTGATGCCGAACCAACCCCTTATACCATAGAGGATCTCCTGGCGAGCCTCACCGCTCTCCTTGAGGTAGTGAAGAATCATGGTGCGGACATCATCCCGGAAGCAACACGGATGTTCAGCTGCCTCTGGCCCAGTGAACCCATTCCCAAGAAAGGTTCAGCTTTCATAGCCAAGCTAATGGAATGCGACACGCAGCTGCATCTGTGGCGCGAATCTGCCGCACGGGCTAGGGCCAACATTGCTTTGCAATTTGCGCTCTCATGGTATGAAAAGATTGACTTGGCATTGCTCACTCGCATGCACACCGGGTCTAAGTGGTGCGAGGATCCGGAGTGGATCACGCGCTGTGAAGCTATGCTAACAAGGTCATCTAGTACTCCTTCTGCCACGCTTGGAATGAGGGGCCGAGTTATCTTGATGTTGCTGATGATGAAGAAATTGTCTGTGGAGCTGAAGATGAAAGGGGGTGAGAGCGAGGGTTCCGAGCTGGGCGATGAAGCTGAAGACCCGGAGGACAGCGAGGTTAACCCGGAGGATGAGGGCAAAGCTAGCGCTCCTCCCCCACATTCCGTAGTACCTCCCTCCTCGACAGATGATTCGTCTGCTGCTCCTGCCCCTTGAAAAACACTTGTCACATTTATCAGATCCCCGGAATGCTAGGCACAGATGTATTTAAATACTTTGGTTTGTTTGTGCTACAATTTTAAGTTCTGAACTAAATCTTATTGCCAGATTATCATGGGCGAAGTCCCCGAGTTTCATTTTCTTGTTCCCCCAATTTTTGACTAGGCTCGCGTCTACCTTGATTCGGTTTTTCGACTTACGAGTCTGAGGTTCAAAAAATTGACTTAACAATACTTGAAACCTTGAGATTAGCTCAAAATGATTCGGCATTTTAGTGAATAAACTAAACTAAGGGTTAGTCAGAAAACTAATGTCGGCCCACTTAAGTTCTTTTCCTTAGTTGTTTTTCATGTGCTTTGCCATTCCAAACTTGTTCTCTTGCTTTCCATGAAGCCAATTCTTGTTGGACAACAGCAAAGTCGAAGAGTTAGGTCTTTGGTGCTCACACATTACTGATCCAACTAAGACATAAGCGACTTAACCCAGCCGACACAAAATACGAAAACAATTGACAAGTGTTATAGCAGTCCCCGAGTCTCTACTCGGGGTAGCAAAGTTTTTATTGATAAGCTCATTGCCAACATACATACCGACATACGAGTAGTTCGGATACATTCACCTCTTAGGTGTAGAAAGGACAAAGCAGTGCTACGTTCCATGGTATTTTGGATTCTTCTCCGGACCTATTCGCCTTGTTCTTTTGCTGGGGTTGTGCATCAATAAGATAGTAGGAATCATTGCGCAAAGCTTTGCTCACAATGAAAGGTCCTTCCCATGGAGGAGATAACTTATGCATGCCAGCCGTGCGTTGTATTAGCCTTAGCACCAAATCACCTTCCCGGAAAACTCGGGGGTTTACTTTCTGGTTGTGATAGCATTGGAGATTTTGCTGATATATGGCGGATCTGGACAAGGCCAGTTCTCTCGCTTCTTCCAGCATATCAACATCATTGGGTGACCCTTGGCGAATCATGCTCTATGTCGACTGGTAATACAGCTTCTGCCGCATATACCAGAAAGAATGGTGTATAGCCTGTTGATCGATTCAGAGTTGTTCTTAAACTCCATAGCACCGCTGGTAGTTCTTCTATCCAGCACCCCACTGATCTTTGCAGCGGCTCTATGAGCCGGGGTTTTATCCCGGACAATACCAGTCCGTTGGATCTTTCCACTTGCCCGTTTGATGCAGGGTGGGCGACTAAGGCGACATCTAACCGGATCTTCTT
This sequence comes from Avena sativa, assembly GCA_916181665.1. NCBI lineage: Eukaryota > Viridiplantae > Streptophyta > Magnoliopsida > Poales > Poaceae > Avena > Avena sativa. The sequence continues at coordinate 430,567,132 of OV702290.1, forward strand.
TTCCTGGCAGAATCTCGCAAACGCTCCTTCAGCGAAATTCGTTCCATTATCAGTTATGATGCTATGGGGGTAGCCGTACCTTAGGATTATATCTTTGAGGAATCTTACTGCTATTGCCCCATCACATTTCCGAATCGGTTTCACTTCAATCCATTTCGTGAATTTGTCAACCATGACCAGAATATGGGTCATCCCTCCTTTGGCAGGCTTAAATGGTCCTACCATGTCTAGGCACCATACAGCAAATAGCCATGTAATGGGGATAGTTTTCAGATCCGACATTGGTAGGTGAGTTTTTGTGGCGTATCTTTGACAACCATTGCATTTTCTCACCTAGTCCTCTGCTTGCTCCAAAGCACTGGGCCAATAAAACCCATGCCGGAAGGCTTTTGCTACTAAGGCCCTTGAGGAGGCATGGTGGTCACATTCTCCTTGGTGAATATCCTGGAGTATCTCTAGTCCTTCCTCTGGATCAACAAACCGTTGTAGTACTAACGTCACACTTCTTTTGTATAGTTTGGAGTTGATAATTGTATAGGCCTTTGCCATTCTCTGAATTTTCCTTGAACTTATTTCATCATCCGGCAAGATTCCCTATTTTAGGAAATCAAAAATTGGCTTGGCCCAAGACGGTATAACCCGGATGGGAAATGGTTCCTCATCAACTTCCATTGCATCCACCGATATAACTCCCGCCGGATCAAGCTGCGCAGTCCCCGGATTTGCTGAGGCAGTCCCCGGGTTTGCTGAGGTGCTTCCCCATTCTATCTCCATAGGTGCAGCTCCTGATCCGGACGGTGCCGGGATGTAAATTGAGTCTGATTCGGGTGACAGTGTGATAGATGGTTTTCTCAAGTGCTCCAAGGCGACATTTGGCGGGATTGGCTGCCGGGACGAGCCCAACTTGGACAGCGTATCTGCTGCCTCGTTTTCAATCCGGGGTATGTGATGGAACTCACATCCTTCAAAGAACCCGCTTATTTTCTGAACATGGAACCTATATAGGGCCATGTTAGCGTCCAGGGCATCCCAATTTCTAGACACTTGCTGTACCACCAAATCCGAGTCTCCAAAGCATTGTATCCGACGTATTCCTACTTCCTTTGCCACTTTGAGACCATGTACCAATGCTTCGTACTCCTCCACATTATTCGAGGCACTGAAGTGGATTTGAAGGACATACTTCAGTTGATCCTTCTTGGGTGAGGTAAGCACTAGCCCGGCGCCTAACCCGTCTTTCAGTTTCGATCCGTCAAAGTGCATTTGCCAATAATTGGAGTCCGGTAGGGGTGGCTCGTATTGCATTTCAGCCCAGTCCACAAAGAAATCCACCACAGCTTGTGACTTGATCGCATCTCTTCTATCAAACTGTGGTGCATAAGGAGCTAACTCGATTGCCCACTTTGCTATCCGGCCACTTGCGTCTTTGTTACTCATGATTTCTGAAATGGGTGCCTCACATATCACCTTGATGGGGTGTTCCTCAAAATAGTGTTTGAGTTTCTTGGCCGACATATATACGCTGTATGCCATATTCTGATAGTGAGGATAGTTCTGTTTCGAGGCTGATAATACCTCGCTCATATAGTACACTGGTCTCTGCACGGATTTTCCTTCCTCTTCGCGCTCCACTACGATTACTGCACTTACGACTCTGTTAGTCATGGCTACGTAGAGCAACATTGGCTCCTTTGGCAGTGGTGCAGCTAGGATTGGAAGGGTAGATAACATCTTTTTCAATTCTCGAAATGCAAGATCCGCCTGTGGTGTCCATGTGAACTTATCTGCCTTTTTCATTAGCTGATAGAGGGGCAAGGCCTTCTCTCCCAGCCGACATACGAACCAACTTAACGATGCCAGGCAACCAGTGAACTTCTGCACGTCATTAAGACACTTTGGTAGTTCCATTCTTTCTATCGCCCGGATTTTTGTCAGGTTAGCTTCAATGCCATGGCTAGATACCAAGAAACCGAGTAACTTTCCGGCGAGTATGCCGAACATGCACTTCTCCAGGTTTAGTTTCATTCGGAACCTTTTCAAGTTCGCGAATGTCTGCCGGATATCCTCAAGGAGCGTATTGCTTTCCTTGGTTTTTATTACCACATCATCCACATAAACTTGCACATTCCGACCTATCTGATCATGTAAGCATTTTTGCATGCATCTCTGGTACATTGCTCCTGCATTACGTAACCCAAACGGCATAGTTCGATAGCAATAAGCCCCATACGGGGTAATAAATGTAGTCTTTATTTGATCATCTGGATTCAGGGGTATCTGATGGAAACCAAAATACGCGTTAATGAATGACAGTAGCTCACATCCAGCTGTCGAGTCTATGACCTGATCTATTCTAGGGAGTGGAAATGGATCTTTTGGACATGCCTTATTCAGGTTCGTGTAGTCGATACACATGCGCCATACAATAGCCACATTTGGATCATCCTTCTTTTTCTCCACCAGCACCGAATTAGAGAGCCAATCCGGATAGAGTACCTCCATGATAAACCCAGTCGCTAATAGTCTTGCTATTTCATCTCCAATAACTTCCCTTCTATCTTCTGCGAAACGCCTGAGATGCTGCTTTACCGGCTTAGCCCCGGGTCTTACATTTAATGACTGCTCAGCCAACTCCCTCGGTACACCTTGTAGATCTTGCGTAGACCAAGCAAAGATATCTCGATTCTCACGGAGGAAGTTGACGAGCTCGCTTTCCTATTTGCTGCTTAACCCGGCACCAATGGTGACGGTGCGCTCTGGGAACTGATCATCGGTTGGCACTTTCTTCGTGTCCTTAGTAGCTTGGAATGATACGCTCCCGTGCGGGTTGGTCAGGGCCGGCATATGCTGTTGCGCGGATTGAGCCAATGCTGCCACTTCTAGTATCTTCCTTTTTTCTTGAGCTATCACGAGTGACTCGGCTAAATGGGATCCGACTGAGGTGCACTTGATCGAACGCCAGAAGTCCCCCGTTATAGTTATCATGCCCCTTGGTCCGGGCAACTTCATCTTAAGGTAACTGATGTGGGTAGTTGCCATGAATTTTCTCAGCGCTGGCCTGCCGAGTAATGTGTGATAAGCACTCTCCAGATTCACCACCTCGAATTCCAAGTTCTCAGTGCGGCAGTTGTCTCTTGTGCCGAATAACACGTCAACCCGGACCTTACCAATTGGTTCACAAGAAATACCCGGCACAATGCCATGAAAGGTGGTCCTTGTTGCTTGCAACATGTTCTCTGTTATCCCCAACTTGTGAATTGTATCCTTGTACATAATGTTGATACTGCTACCATTGTTAATCAACACCTTGGAAAATCTTACGTTGAGATTCGACCTGATGAACGTCGGATCCAGGACTAGAGCATAGGTTCCTGGGCTCGGCATGATCTTTGGGTGATCCTTGACACTCCATGTAATATCCTGATCCGCCTAGGGCATATATCTCACCACCACTGGCATTATTGCATTTACCTCCATATGCCGACGCTGCAAGCTTTTCCGGTCATTCTCTTCTGTGGTGAACACACAGTAGATTTGATGATGTTCCCTGTTCTCATTTCGTCCCTCATTCCCGTTATAACCTTGGCCTTGTTGTTGGTTATTGCCCACTTGATGTACCGCATCCCTTCTTTCCAGGTTCTCGTACCTCGGAGGAGGTGGTGGTAGCATCAATTGCTCTCCATTCCCCCTGTTAGTATCGGTGGCCAGGGTGTTTCATTTCTAGGTGCTTCGTTCCGAGGTGCCTGAGCATTCCCCGAACTCCCCTGTTCTAATTTTCTCATCCATTCACACTGCCGGGTCGTATGATTCGCCGGACTGTTCGGACTTGGCGTATGAAATTTGCAAGGTTGATCTAACATAGACTCGAAAGTGTACCTCGGCCTATCCTTACGTTCCTGCCATTGCTTTTTCTGCTCCGGGGTCTAAGGCTTTCTCCCTTCGTTTTTCTGTTGCTGCTCTGCCCTCCAGTTTTTTGGCGTTGACTGGCTCTAGCATTGGATTGATCCCGGTCCACTGCTACGACTTGCTGCGAGTTATACCGATAATCTGGACGCTCGTCCCTTCTTTTTCCTCGAAAATCATTCCTTCTTGATGATCCAGGGCCATCTCGGCCATAATACTCTTCGTTTTCCTCGCTAGACATTAAACGGGGTTGCGTTGGATCTCCCAAGGCATACAAGTCTGCGATCCGGATTGTCTTAGCCAAGGTAGTTGGCATATCTCGCTGTAATCTTTGCCACATCATACTTCCATATCTGCATCCCTGAGCGAACCACGCGATAGCTTGTGATTCAATCACTCCTTCACATGAGTTTCGCACATTGCACCACCGAGTCAGGAAATCTCTATTTGGCTCATTCGGTCTCTGCCGGCATAACGCAAGGGTTTGTGGTCTGTTGGGTCTCTTGTAAGTACTTGAGAAGTTGCTAATGAATAGCTCCTAGAAATCCAACCAGCAATTAACGCTTCCTGGTGGCAAATTGTTCAGCCAAACTCGCGCTGGTCCTTCCAACATGTGTGGTACATACCTCACTGCCCATCTCAAATTTCCTGTTGCGATCTGGACTGCTGTGGCATAGTCAATCGGCCAATCCTCTTGCCTGGTACTACCATCATAAGTTCGAGTTCCTCTAGCCAGTTGAAAGTTCAGCACTGGTGTCTCATTCATGATCCGGGGCCCGAAACATGCTGGACCCGGAGGACCTTGTAATTCGATTTGCTCCGACCTATAAATCCTATCCAACTTCGACCTCGCATCATTTGGCTGCAAGTTCCTGCTTCCCAGCCTTGATCCAATTGCGTGGTGATCCGGTCTGGGGTATCCATCGTTGACCATCGCCGAATAACCATCATTGTATCTTTCCTGATCCGGATGTGCTCGATGCTGTTGTGCCGCTTGTCCCACACTTCCTTCTTGCCGAGGTACGTGTTGTTGCTGTGTCCGAGGTAAATTTTGCCCTGCTCCCACGAGATCGTGCTGTCCGGCATTGCCGTTGGCAACATTTCTTTGACCGGCATTGCCTTGGTCATGGTTACCTCGAGCAGCCACACCTCGGCTGGTACCGTGCCGGTCCTCATCAACTTGTACTGCTTTGCCTTTTCCAGCCCTTACCGGGTCATAAGGAACCATTTTCTTGTCTCTTCTTCCGGAGTCCACTACCTCTTCTCTCCTGGGATTATGACCCGGAGACGACGCGGCTCCTCTGGATCTTCCCGGGTTATTTCTGGCCAAATGTACCACCTGTGAGGCCCCTGGTGGTGCCGGGTTAGCCTTGTTTATTTCTTCATTTTGTTGACATGCAACTCTCAACAAGTGATTTACCCTCTCTTGCTACCTTTGCCGGGCCTCTCCGGTTAAACCTTCTAACTCGGATGCGGCCGCATTCGCTGCCTTGAGGTTCTTTGCCGGGGTACTATACCGATCCAACCCTCCTGTTACTATCATAGCTGTCTGACCCGGCCTAGGCTCGTACTCCTTGTCAATCTCACTGATCAAGTTTCTACCCCGGATTTTCACTCCATCGATATGGTTTGCTTTAGCATACTCTCTCAAGGTGATGTTCAACGACTGATGCAGCTCTGCTACTTTCTTTGCTCCAGCTAACATTTTCCGCCTAGTTTCCTCTAACTCAACTTGTGCCTGAGCCGGATCTACCACAAGTGCTATTGGCGTTGCTAAGCTATCTATCGCTTGCTGGAGAACATTTTCTGGCCTTTCTAGCGGGGGAAACCTAGACCTGGTCTGTTTTGGTGTTACCTCTGGCTCTAGCACCGGATCTTTGCTTGGTCCCGTGTCTGGCACGGTCATCAAGACCTCAACGCTGCTAGTGGGGCGAGCGATACATACTCCACGAGCGGCGCTGAGAGATGGCTCGCCTCCCTCGACGATGTGCCGCGGGTGAACACAGGACTCATCCACCCCGACATAGATCTTGTGCGCGCCAAGCTTGAGGAAGACGCTGTTGCGCAGTGGAGGGTGCCTGCTGAAGCTCCCCGCGTTGTCGCTGACGTAGTCCAGCGCTCCAAAGCGCTGAACCAAGCCTGAGACGATACGCTCGCCGGTGCTGGAGAAGTTTCCCGTCTGAATTTTCACCCCTGCTAGCACCGCTAGCCCCACGGTGGGTGCCAACTGTCGTGGTGGTGGCACGGTAGATGCCATGGATAGGCTAAAGATGGGGCCAATGAGTGCTAGGGGAATCCAGGGAGGGAGAATGTGGTGATTCCACGCACGAAAGTTCTTGTATATTCTCTATCAATGGTGTTTACAAGTGCTCCTCAGGCTCTCAACAAGAAGGAGACGATGTCTCTTACCCCTTGTTCACCAGCCCTAGAGTTCTACCTTAGACAGAGAATGATTCATCTATTGGCCGTCCCTCAATATGGAGGCCCCGGTGCTCCTTATATAGGGGAGCCCGGGTTACAATTCTAGGGCACAAGTGGCAGCATATTCTACGAATATGCTCCTTTCCTAAAGCAGATGCTCCTTTATTCCCTTTAACGGCTCGTCCGGGCTTTGGACATAACCCATGGCGCAATCCTTGTCTTTTGGCGTCACCAGACACAGGCTATGTCATCCGGCTTTCCCCACGTCATCTTGGTCGCCCCTGACCCGCTGGTCCTCTTCTTTACTTTACTTTGCTCATGCTACAGCTAATAAAGCCACCTTTTGACCAGCGGGGGATTCCTTCTCTTGGAAGCTAAGATAATCCGGCTAGCATATAGCTAATCCGGCTTACCCATTTACCTACAAAACAGATTGACATGGACGGCATATATCTTATGCCGGCCGGACCATTGTTAAGGAGTTGTTCCATGGGCCGGGTCACACCGTGATTCGGCCTGCCTTGAGGTGACCCGGTAAGCACTTTGCTTTAACCGTGCCATACCCCGGCTAACTCGGCCCTTATACCCCGGTGTTACCCTACTCGGGGGTATCCCCCCAACAAAATGATCAAAGAGAACTCAAAGAGAAAGAGATTAAGAGGCAAATGCAAATAATGGCAGCAATCTGTCAAAACAGACCAGCAGGTAAAAACCAATTTTTCGAAGACCTTTTGTTGCTCAAATCGAAAAGTGCTGAAGTGACGAAAGTTGGGTAACAACCTGGGGCAAAAGCAAAACAAATTACATCTCAAACCGACGTACAGAGATTTTTCACGAATTTTTACAGCGAAGCACAAAAATCTGTTTCGGGGCAGCAACTTTCTCAAGCATTACTTCTCTTTCATTAGAGGTTACTCTTTGCACAAAAACCACACAAAAATGATAAGGAGAGGTTATTACTGAAGCAATAACTTCCAAGACTCAACTAAAACTTTTGGGTTTTCTCCCAATAAGTACTTCTCTTTAATGCCTTTAAGTTAGGCATAAGAAGCAAGAAAAGAATCAAGTATTCTCAAATGAAGAAGCATTAAGATTGATAACAGAAATATCTTCAACAAGGCAAGGTATCTCATCCAAATAGGTTCTAGAGGATCCTCTCTCAATTCTCTTAGGTTCACTATTTTCATCAAACGGGTTTTCAGGAACAATCCAATCAAAATTCTTTTCTAAGGCTTCATGCATTCCTACAAGTTTAAAAGGTATTGGTATCTTAATTTCCTCCCCATTAGGTTCGGTTTTGTCCATCTTTTCTCGTGTACCAATAACATCTACACATGATCCTAGCATATTAAAACGATCAAAGACTTTTCTAGCTTCCTTAGCAACATCATATAATTCTTTAAGCAAGGTTTCCAGAATAAAATCTCTCTTTTTAGGGTCCTCAATTTCTTTAAGTTTAAGAAACATTACTTGCATTATGGGGTTAAGGTTAACAAACCTAGCTTCCAACATGTGAACTAAAGAAGCTGCAGCAATTTCATAATTTGGAGCAAGTTCTGCAAGGGATCTATCCTCAATATCCTCATGCTTACTAACATGATTAAAGAATTCTTCAATATTATCTTTCCCAACTATAGAGCCACTACCTATTGAAAGGTCTTTCAGGGTGAACTTAGGGATCAACATGGTGTGCTAGGAACTAGGTAACAACTATAGAAAGAACTATTTTTTGTGTGTTTTTGATAAAGAAAGAAGCAAAGAAAGCAGGAAATAAACTAAGCAAAACCAATAAAACAAAGTAAAGAGATTGGTTATGAGGGACTCCCCTTGTGAAGATGTCCTTGACTCCCCGGCAACAGCGCTAGAAAAAGAGCTTGATGGCTCCAAATATATTCGAGATCGTTGGGGAACCCCAAGAGGAAGGTATGATGAGCACAGCAACAAGTTTTCCCTCAGTTATGAAACCAAGGTTATCGAACCAGTAAGAGCAAGGAAACACCTCCAAGGTGTTGTTTCCAACTTGGAATCCTACATAATACAACCACAGAACTTTGCCCCAACTTACAGTGAGGTTGTCAATCTCACCGGTTTTGCTGAAAACAAAGGATTAAACGTATTGTGTGGAAGATACTAATAGCTTGCAGAAAGTAAACAGAAAACAATAAATAGTTGTAGATTGATGGTAAAAGAATGGACCGGGGTCCATAGTTCACTAGTGGTGATTCTCCTTAAGATAGATGACATGTTGGGTGAACAAATTACAGCGGGGCAATTGATAAACATCGAGAAAGCATACATGCATATACTAATCATCTTGACTCCTATGAGATTTGATTGGGCATTACAACATTATACATTGACCGTAATCCAACTGCGTCTATGACTAATAATCCACCTTCAGGTTATCATCCGAACCCCCTCCGGTATTAAGTTGCAAGCAACAGATAATTGCATTAAGCAAAGTGTGTAAAGTAAACAATATGATTGTTCTATGAACAAAGGATTGTTGTTTTCTCCCTAGTAGCAACAACACATCTAGTACCTTAGAGATATCTGTCACTTCCCTAGATTACTAGAGGCATGAACCCACTATCGAGCATAAATACTCCCTCTTGGAGTTGCTAGCATCTACTCGACCAAGATAGCTACTAACAATGGAGAGTATGCAAGATTACAAATAACAAAGACATGATAGAATCAATAATCAATCTGAAATAGCATCTCAATTTCCATCGGATCCCTGCAAACACAACATGTAGGATTACAAATAGATGATCTTGATCATGAACGGAGCTCACAAGATCTAAACATGGTAGCACAAAGAGAAGAACCAACCATCTAGCTACTACATGGACCCGTAGTCCAGGTATGAACTACTCACGCATCACACTGGAGGTAGGCATGGTGATGAAGAAGGCCTCCAGGGTGATCTCTCCCCTCTGGCAGGGTGCCGAGAAGAGCTTCAGATCCCTCCCGATCTAGGGATGGAGATGGCAATGGATACAGACTCTTTCGTGGAATTTTTATCGGGTGCTTAGGGTTTCTGTATCCGAGGCTTCTTATAGGCGAATGGGGAGGCCGAGGGGGTGCCCGAGGCGGCTGCACCACCCCCAGGCACGGTCCAGGCCTGGTCGCACGACCAGGTGGTGTGGCCGGACCCTGGCTCCTCTCTGTCTTGTCTTCTGGCTCCCTGTTCCCTCGATGAAATATTGACGTTGGCTTTTGTCCCATCCAATTCCGAGAATATTCATTTTCTGGCTTTTTTGGAACCAAAAATAGCAGAAAATAGGCAACTGACACTGTGGCATCTTGTTAATATGTTAGTTCCAGAAAATGTGTAAAAATACTCCAAAGTGTGGACAAAACATAAGAAAGTAGATAGAAAACAAGCATGGAACATCAAAAATTATAGATATGTTTGCAACGTATCAGCTACCCAGCCTTGCTAGCCAAAAACCTGTACTGAGAGGGAATGCTTCTCGTGCATCCAATCCTTAAACCAAAACCTATGCCTTGTGTCCACCATACCTACCTATTAGCATTATTGCTATTCCAAGTAAATTCATGTTTTTATCTACCTTCTGAATTAAACTTGTTATGTGAAAATTAGTGATTTCAGCTCTCACGAACTTGATGGCACACTTTACTTTCTTGCACTTCATAAACTTGAACCATTGCACTTTATTTAGTTGATATCATGTTCTTTTTCTTATGGATCCCGACGGTGTGAAATGAAAGGGGAGCTTGTAAGGCTCATGGAGTTCGTATATGTGTTAGAGAAACGCCTGGGCGACTGGTCTAAGCCATGCATAATCATGGTGGAAACCTGCAGCGTAACCATAGTGAGCAATCTATGAAGCATCCTCTATATAAAAAACCCTATGCAAATAGGAAAGAAAAAAAGAGAAAAAGGAAAAAAAAGAGAAAAAAGGGCCTTTGCAAATAGGAAATAAAAGGATTGCTGAGATGCTCATTGTCAGCTTGCCTTGTCATTTTGATATGGGGAATCTTCCATATCATCGGGCAAGGGGTACCCCGTTGGCGGTTCTCTATGATACACATGTACTTACAATGACAAGAACTTACCTGTGACTAAACTTGAGTAGCATGAGGAACGATACTCGTAAGTAAGGGCATGAGATTTTCAGCTTATAACTTGTCACGCGTATCCTCATATTGGATCACTTTAACCTTAATCACCTAAATATGCTTATGATAGGGGAAATGAGAGCTGAAAGCTAATAAGTACCATAATTTTTGGAAGCTCTTTATGAAACTTGAAATCCCTACTTCCCTCTGCGAAGGGCCTATCTTTTACTTTTTAGTTGAGTCAGTAAACCTATTCCTTTCTATCTCAGCAAGAATTCCTGCTCCAAGCCACTCGTCAAAACCATCTGCTCCTCGTTGGGTTCGACACTCTTACTTATCGAAAATACTGCGATACACCCCCTATACTTGTGAGTCATCAGATGTCCAAACCACGGTCCTCATACCCAAGAATATCCGCAAGCTTGGACAAAGTTGCTTCCTTGATAACTCCCTGGGTCATCCAAGTTATCTTACTTGTGTTAGAGGAGCCAAAATGCATGGTGGCATAGAACTGAGCCACAAGTTGAGGGTCAAAGACTTGTTTGAACTCCATGAGAGGAAGCAAACCGATGTGGGTGCAAATCTCTTTGGCCTCCCCAAAGAGATCAATATGTTTGTCAATGTGAGCCATATCAATCCATTTCTAATCCACAAACAACTGATTATTGTGCAGAAGAATGTCCTTGAACACCCTCTCATGAAAGTCAGTGAAGAATAAGCTACCTTCGTGGTCACGGTCACAAGCACGAATATAGGGGTTCTCTTTTCGTTGGGTAGCGAAATCATCCTCAGAGAGATCCGATAGAAGCCTTGGCCCTGCTGATGACTGCAAGTGCATAGATCAATTTTAGCTAGTTTTGAAGTAAAAGTATCAAACCCATAGAGAGCTAGTGGTAAAGGTCTTTATGCCCCTCATTACTATTCACTAGAGAGTACTTGTAAGTTATCTTTAATTCCAAGTAAAGGGTGTATAAAGAGTGTGTTTGAATAACTGCTAAAGTGAACAAGAACAAAGTAAATAGCAAAAGTAAACTAAAGCAAGAGAGTGTTTATGAAGTGTTGTGTAATATGGTTGAGGGGTTCTCAAGGAGTGTAGGATTCACCACTAGCATGGAATAATTATGAATGATTAGGATAACCTATTTCTTATGTCATGATATGTGTGGAGAGAGCTCCATAATAAGATGTTCGCTACAAGGCTCGTAGGAGGCAACTTTGTTGAGCCAAGAGTGAGGTCACCTCTAAATAACCATTGTGATGTCTGAGAGCAGTCACCCATATAAACCACCGCAATTAAGAGTTTCCCCTTGGATATCATAATTAGCTTAGGGAGTCCCTCTTTATCCTGCTTTGACCGTGTAGGTTACGAGCCGACACCAATCTGTCATGGGGCGATTCCGGGTATAATCCCAAACATGTCCAAAGGATTTCTCCCTCCCTTTAGTCCTGAGGGTAAATGATATGTGGCCAACTACACATACCATCTAAAGAGAGAGATCAAACACAAATCATAGATCAATGGATCTTTGTACACAAGTAATAGATCATCTTTATTTCAATGCATAATAATACTAGGGTTTCACAATCTCTTCCCAAGAACAAGGCAACTACTCATACATAAACCTAGGCAAACCCGGTTTAAGACAGTTTGAACAGTTTTCTCAACCAAGCCTGTTGCCACAGGTTTAATTGGGCTGGTCCAGTTTAAACCTTTTGCATACGGGAGAACATGACGGCCTGGTGCGGGTTGGTTTCAAGATGTCAACAGTTTGACACCAGTTTTCATCTCTCAACGTGTACAGAGGCGAAAGAATGATGGCTTCCATCCATAGTACGTACATGCAGTCTAGCAGAAAAACAATAGTATTTGGAGTTGACATCCTATTCCCAGGATTCTTTGCAATAATCAACTTAACTTAACTACAAATCATATCTTTGTGATGAACACTAAACGAAATTCAGAACATAATGCAGCTAATGAACACATGTCCATCAAGAAATTTTAGAGAATTTATCGTTGTCAGCAACTACATTTAGACCAATACATGCTGCCTTGCTTGTCTTCAAGACGAGATTCTCATCTAAAAGATCTCTCAAACTGGAACTTCAGTGGACTAAAATGCTTCTTGATCTATGGGACAGTAGTTGTTTTCAAGAATGTAAGGGCCTCTTCTGCAGCCTGAAACAACATAATGTCCGACTAGTCTAATCGAGCTGAAACTACAAGATAGGATATTTTTAAAATTATGCGTCACTAAGACTAGACTATAGACTGCAGCCTCTTCTGCACAAGAGATGAATTACAAGACATCATTTGAGATTTAAAATTATAAGCTGGGATTTTTTTAAGACAATCTGTTAACTGGTAATTTTAGTAGAAATAATACAATATAAATTTTCAAATAGAAACTGCAGCATGTCTCAAAAGAGCAGATTTAAGAAGAAAGACATAGTTTCAGCACAACAGTTTTAGTTAGGTTTAAAACAGTTTCAACATGAAGAGTTTCATAGGTCCATAGCTGGGTTTCAACAGTTTTAGCTGGGTTTAGCACAACAGTTTGACTATTGTCCATAGGTCCTCATGCATACATCCTAACAAAGAAAAATCAGAAATAATATAGACAACCGTAAAATGGAAACCACATACCTGCTTTTCTTGCCGACATCATGCTTCTCCAAACTCCAAACCTCCAAGCTCTAATGAATTTAAATAACAAGAAATTCAGTATAACTTACACATCAGGAATATAAAAGAACTAAGAGCTAGGATCTAGGATCTTGTTCTTACCTTGTGCAAGCTCTTCATACTTGTGTAAATATGCAATTGTCTGTCGTATATCAATTTTGTTGGGTGATGATCTTAACCAACTCTGTCCGCAAATTAGTGCTTCAACCATCTTTGGGGACAATGAGCTCCTTTGCGGATTAATTACTCTACGACCAGTGCTAAAGCTAGCTTCAGAAGCAATTGTTGAAACTGGAACAACTAAGACATCCTTTGCTACCTTGTATAATGTTGGATATTTGTTTCGTTGCCTTCTCCACCAAGTTAGAATGTTGAATTCATGTGTATCCTTCTCACACAATTTTGACAAATATCTAGATAACTCAGTATTTGCTTCTTTACTTTCTATGACTTGGAAATGTTCCTTAAAATTGGATGCCCATAACTTTCTTGGATCCTCGGCACATTCTTCAAGATCAACTACAAGGGGTGCATGAGGAGCCTCACTATTACTTGCAGCTGACTCAACTTTGACATACCATTCAAACAGTCTTCTCAAAACATCTTCAACCTTTTTTGTGAAATTTTTGGCCTTATCTTGATCATAAATATTGGAAAAGCAAAATTCCAAAAATTTAAGTTTGTACCGAGGATCAAGAATAACAACAATAAATAGCAGTGGGTTCAATATATCATTATTATCCCAATACTTTTCAAATTTTAGCTTCATATTTTTTGCCATTGATGCTAGGCCAGGTTCTTCCTTTTTTCCGTGAATCAGTTGTGTTATCTTGTTATGCATCAACAAGAAATCATGAAAGAAGGCAGTTGATGTGACATTTAGTTGTCCGGAGAATTGGACTATCACATTGTTGAAAAGTTTGAAGACAGAAATCAATTTCTGGGCTTCCAACCAGTCATCAGCAGTGGGAGGACCACCAACTCTAGAAAAGTATGGTGTAAAGTATTTGCATTCTTCACCTAATCTTTTGAAAGCTTTTTCAAAGGGGATCGTACCCTTGAACATAAGGTAAGTGGAGTTCCACCTTGTGTCAACATCTAGCGAAAAGAGACCCCTCTCTCTAATCTTCTCTTTCTTCACACATTTCTTAAATAGACCTAACCTTCCCGGGGATGATTTTACAAATAGAAGGGCAGTTCTAATTTTTGCAACCAATGGATTACTACCTTCCCAACCCTTTTTCACCACCAGATTCACGATGGGGCAACAACACCTCACATGCAAGAACTGATTGCTGCATATTGTGGATGGCCAATGTTCGGTAGCAGTTTTCAAATACCCGATTGCAGTATTATTTGAGGTTGCATTATACACGGTTAGGGTAATAACTTGCCCAATGTCCCACTCGAGAAGGCATTCTTCTACCATTCTGCCAAGAGTATCACCAACATGATCAGGTACAAAACAGAAGTTCAGCACTTTTCTTTCAAATTCCCACCTACTATTGATCCAGTGCGTAGTCAAACTCATGTAATTCTTGTTGGGGGGATACCCCCGGGTAGGGTCACGCCGGTGTATAATGGCCAAGTTAGCCGAGGTACGGCAAGGTCAAAGCGAATGTGTGGCGCCCCGCAAAACCACTACTAGAAAATCGCGTTGTTTTTGTGCATTGCATGATCATGGCCGCATGCTCATGTCATCATGCCATCTTGCATTTGAGCATCGTCATGTCATCTTGCATTTGTTTGCATAAAACTATTTTTGAAAAGTCTGTTTTTGTTTTCGAAATGCCCCGTCTTTATTTTAAATTAAAACCTGGGTCTCTGGAATATTTGTTTTGTCTACCAACGGTTTTTAAAAGCCCCGTTTTAAATAAACAAAATTTTATATATTATTTTTATAGGAGGCAGCCAGCCAGGCCTGAAAGCCTAGCCGGCCACCTCCAAATTAAAACCCTACCCTGTCTATCCCTAAACCCTTTTCTACCCCAAACCTAGCCTACCCAGCCCCCTCCACCTCACCCCATCCAATCCCCTCCCTCCACCTCACATCTCCACCTCACTCCAGCCAACCCCGCTATGCCACCTTAGCCCCTGGCCCCACTTCTTCCGCCCAACCACCTGGTCGCCCTCCACCCAATCCCTAGCACCTACTACCGCCTGGCCCCACTACCTGCTGACCCACCCCTCTCCACACGACACACACACACTGCCCACCCCGGGCCAACTCTCCACCCCGCCGCCTGGTCCCACCCCGCGTGGGCCCATCCCGGAGCCCCCGCTCGCTCCGCTCCCCGACCCATCTCTCTCCCCTCGACCCCATCCTCCCTTCGTTCCCCAACCCGACAAATCCCCGCTGCCACCAACCCTGGGCAGCGCCTCCCCAACGCCCGAGCTCCACCTCGCCGCCCGACCGCGCCCTCCGCCTCGCCGAACGATCCCCGTCGCCGCTAGGGGCCCCCGCCTCCCTCGCTGTTCCCAAGCCACCGCCGGCCCCGTCGACCGCGACCCCACTCTCCCGTCCCCCTCGTGATCCCCTCCTCCTTCCGCTCGCTCGCTCGACGCCATCTGTCCCTGCTCTGATCCCCGGCCGCCACCGCCACCCTCGCCGGTGCTCGGCGACTTCGGCCGTGTCACCAAGGCCGCTGCTCGAGCCCGACCCGAGCCCCGCCGCCCCTGGTCCTTCTCCTCCGCCCGAGCCCGTCTCTCCGTCGAGCTGCGCCGCAGGACGCCGCCATCGGCCTCCTCGCCGGCACCGCCCTGCAAGCCCTCCTGCGCCCCACCTCGCAGGACCCGCGTCGGCCTCGCCATCCCCTCCACCAGGAGCTCTGTCTCCTCTTCAGCCACACCTGCCGCCACCAGCGAGCCTCGCCGTCGTCGCGGTCCCACCTCCTACACCGGCCGTCGGGCCTCCTCCTTCCCGCGACCATGCCTGCCAGCGTCGCCGCGGACCACTTCCCCGACCTTGACCTTCCCGAGCTCCTCTGCCGCTGCTGAGTCCCTTCTCGCCGCTCCAGCTCGGCTCCATGTTTTCTTTTTTAGCCATATGCTGTGGTGGTTTACGATGATCTATTTATGGCGCCGTGTGTTTGCAACGTGAGGCTCCCCGTGTACCTGGTGATGCCAACAGGGGTCCTGCGGTGGTGTTGATGGTACTGCAAGATGGTAACACTGCCTAGAATCCTTCCGGTGAACAAGAGCTGCAAGCCGGACAAGTACCCCGAGAAGCCACCCGAACATTCGGTGCTAAGTCCAAGTTCGCCATCGACAATCGAAGCCTCGAAACCCCAAGCTCTCCTTCGCGGTACCCGAAGACCGATCTTGGGACGCCATGAACTCCTTCACGGACGTCAAGGCCTCCTTCCCGGAACCCGAAGACACCGAGACCCCTAGGTGCGGTGACATGGATCCAAAGATCGATATCACCGAACCCCAAGACCCCGGATCCGAAACCTCCCTCAATGTGTGATTCCTTCCTGAGCCCTATTTTATAAATGAAATATAAACTTGTTTCATATTAAAGTATCATGCTTGCACACATATTTTGTGGTTTGGGGGTTTTTAGTTGTTTCACCTTATAATTAAATATGGAGACTATATGCGGGCTTTTCTAGTCTAATATTGACTCCATTTAAATTTGTATAGCGAACCGATGATATATTTTTGCCTTGATAAGACAACATTTAAATTGCGGGGTACCTAAATAACATGAAACTATTAATTAGTTGTCGGGACCCCGGGTCCGCTTAATATTGCCTAATTGCATCGCATCTTGCCATGTCATACATCATACATGCATCATGCCCGATCTTCTGTCATAGTATTAAATAGTGCATCCGGTGTTTGTGCTAGTGTTTTGCTTCTTCACGGACTAGGCCGATGAGTTGATGCGAGTGTCGATCCGATCTTCGGATGAACCTTCGACAATGTTTTCAGGCGAGCATTCTCCCCCTTTCTACCTATCTTACTTTTATAGTCTTTATTTCCTCCTGTTGATCTATTGCTATCTGTGATGCGATGCTCTAGTTTTCGTACCCGTGATATCCCTTGGAGCCACTAAATTGCCTTGGACACATCCTATTACCTGTTGTTTGGTAGATAGTCAGCCTTGCGAGTCGTAGTTGCTTGCGCAGGTGTTGCAGCGCGCCGTCGATGTACCACCGTTGTTAGAGTAATGCCGCATGTTTAATGTTGGAGATGATCATGGCTTTAATTATTGTTTAATAACTAAAATTGAAAGTAGGTAAATGCAGAGGCACCGATGGGTAATAGACAATATTTGGTTTTTTAACCGCTCACTGGTGTCCCGTAGGACCCCGAGTTCTTGACACCTGTTCCGAGATCGAGCGCGCTAACCACAGGTGGGGTGTGTGGGCACCCCTATCAATTTAGTACCTGATTCCAAGTATTGTACCGGGGGCCACAAAGTAGTTTGGGGCTTTATTACTATCCTGTACTTATGCCATGCTTTACTGCTTTATTTAAGATTGTGCGTGGAGCACCTGTACTATTTAGGACCGTGACACGTTTTCGCTGTATCGACAAGCCCAGTCACACTTTCGGGTTCCCAGTCGTTTACAGCCGTCGACACAAACCCTGAGTCCGTCTCGGAGACCGGCCGACTTCGTTACGGGTAGCTTAGTGGGGTGGCCCCCCGTGCTTGCTTTGGGTCTGGGAAACGTCGTGTCCGAAACCCCGTCGACATACCGTTGGGTGTATGTTTTGTGATCTTGTACCTACCTGATCCGACAACAAGGGTGTAGGTGCGTGTGGAAACTTTGGTGCACCCCTGCAGGGTTAAATCTTTTCGAGAAGCCGTGTCCGCGGTTATGGACGACGTGGAGCACAGTTCTCGATCATAGACAACTATAACTAAAGTTTACTGTTATAATTTGACTTGTATCCGATATGACTAGTAATCAGCTTCACTGCAACGGAATGGCTAAATAAAAGTACCAACAACTGCTGGGTTTGGGATATCTCATGCTAATTGTATCTGACTAGTAAGTGTTGCAACTACAACGGAATGGTTAACTAAAAGTGCCCACTGCTTATTATATCAGGATGACTATCTATACCTGACTAGTAATTGCTGCAACGATAACTGAATAACTAAAACTGCCAACTGTGTGAGTTCCTCGGTTGACTTCCTCGTTTGGTCTCGAGGGGGAAATACCAGGATGGGTATGTTTGGTGGTAGCATCAGGTTGGTTCCGAATAGGTCTTTCTTATCCCTCTCTGATAGCCGACAGTTATATCGAGTCTCTATAGGTTGTTTAGTGCATGCTGCGCTGCCGCTTCAGTCCACCATACCTATGTAGGCGAGGACCGCCGAATTCTAGTCTCGCCGTGTACTGGCCTCAGTACTGACCGCTCTCTTTTTCCTTTGCCCTTTGTCGGCACCCCTTTGTCTTTAGCAGGTTTTGAGGTCGACGTCGTTAGCAGGGTTACCCTTCCGGCTTGGCCTGGGCAGGGTTATGGACGCCATTGGTTATTCTTCAGGGCTCTTAGCTCAATTTGCATCTTGTCCGTACTCGGACGCTATATCGTTTTAAAGGTGATTTGGATCTTTGTATTGTATATCTGTATTCTTGACTCTTTGAGTCGTTGTTGTATATATCTGTTCTGTGGGTTCCATCGTGGAATATTGTGTAATGGTATTACTTCGTTTTCCACCCGCATGAAAGTGCCTGGTGGGCACCTTTGAATTGTTTCTATGCGGGTTTGGCGGGAATCGCTGAAACTTGCATAGGGCCGATTCCGAGGGTGTTACAGAATGCTGGCCGAGTCACCTCAAGGCAGGCCAAATCACGGAGTAACCTGGACCTGAGGATGTACGCCTAATTGAGTCCCGACCGACTCATGTCGTATGCCGGCAGAATTTATGTAACTTGTATGTAGGTACCAGTGTGGCCGGATCAACTAAGCACGATCTGGGTTACATCAAGCTTGCAAGAGAAGGAAGGTATCTCGCTGGTCAAAAGGTGACCACTGTACGCAAAGCGTGAGCGAAGCAGACAGAGGCCAAGACCACCGAGGCGTGGCCGACAAAGGTGACGATGCCTGTGTCGGATGACGCAGGCGCCATAGAGGCTCATGTAGCCTCTGCGGGGATGACGTTGGGCAAAAGTGACCCGGTCGGCTTACTATTTTGGGAAGAGGCATATTCCCTGGAATATCCCTCCACGTATGCCCTAATTGGAGACCTAGCCACCCCTATATAAGGAGGGCTAGGGCATCTGTAGAAGGGGTTGGTCTTGGACTAGTTGATCTCTAGTTGGTTGAGTTTTACTAGTATGTTCCTGAGGGCTAGCTAGTGGTACGAGTAAGAGAGTTCCTTCTTCCTCCTCTCCCCAATACAGCTCAAGGAGCACTTGTAAACCTTGGAAGTGAATCAAATACAAACATCTATGTGTCGAATCACCACACTATCCCTCCCTGGATTCCTCTAGTGCATCTTGTCCCCACCTTTAGCCTATCCATGGCATCTGCCGTGACGCCACCACGACAGTTGGCACCCACCGTGGGGCTAGCGGCGCTAGCAGGAGTGAAGATCCGGACAGGAAACCTCATCGGCACCGGCGATCACATCGTCTCCGGGCTTGTTTAGCGCTTTGGAGCGCTGGACTTTGTCAGCGACAACGCTGGCTGCTTCGGCAAGCGACCTCTCCCGGGCAATGGCCTCTTCGTCAAGCTCGGCGCACACAAGATCTACGTTGCTGTTGATGTGTCGTGCCTTCACCCGTGGCACGTCGTCGAGGGATGCGAGCCACCCCTTAGCGTGGTTCACGGGGCGTATATCACTCGCTCCCCTGACCAAGCCGAGGTGATGATGACAGCGCCTGGCGCTGGCGCGAGCAAGGATCCGGCACCAGATCCGGAGGTAACACCAAAGGCACCAAGGAAAAGTAGAGGTCCTCCACTAGAGAGGCCTGAGAATGTGCTGCAGCAGGCGATAGATAGCCTAGAGAGCCCCATAGCACCTGCAGTAGATCCGGCTCAGGCACAGGCCGAGTTAGAGGAAACTAGGCAGAAAATACTAGAGGGTGCAAAAAAGATAGCCGCGGCTTAGCAGTCGTTGAACATGACACTGCGTGAGTATGCAAGAGCGAATAAGGTATATGTTGTAAAAGTAAAAGGGAAAAACCTCATCAGTGAAATGAACAAAGAGGGTGATACTAGAGTTGAGGAGTCAGAGAACTTTCTGTCCGCGGGGCTGCCGAAGTACAGTACCCCGGCAAAGAACCTCAGAGCAGCGGATGCAGCTACATCCGAGTTAGAGGGTTTGACGGGTGAAGCCCGGCAAAGATAGCAGGAAAGAATCAATGAGTTAGTTTGGATCGCGAACAGACAAAATGAAGAGTTGCTCAAGGCAAACCCGGCAAGGGCTGGGGCATCCAAAGTTGTTCACTCAGCTATAGGTAACCTGGAGAAATCAGCTGGAGCAGCGTCATCCCCTCATGGAGACCCAAGAAGAGAGGAGGTGGTAACCTCGGTGAGGAGAAACAAACAGATAGTCCCATATGACCCGGCAAGGGCAGGGAAAGGAAAAGCTGTACAGGGAAATGATGATCGACGAAGTGTCAGCCGAGGTGAGGCTGGCCGAGGTAACCGCGACCAAGGCAATGTCGGTCAAGAAAATGTTGTAAACGGAAATGCCGGACAGCGCAACTCGGCAGGAGCAGGGCAACCGCAGTAGCGGAATATACCACGGCAAGAGCAAAGTGCCGGCCGAGGTATGCAACAGAGAGGCGCTCGACGAGAGCAATACATATATAATGATGATGATTCGGAAATGGTGAATGCAGGATACCCAAGGCCGGACTATCACGTGATAGGGTCAAGATTGGGAAGCAGGGACTTGATGCCTGACGATGCCAGGTTGAAGCTGGATCGGCTTTATATGTCAGAGAAAATTGAGTGTCAAGGTCCTCCGGGTCCGGCGTGTTTCGGGCCCCGGATCATGAAGGAGCCTCCGGTACCGAACTTCTAGTTACCCAGAGGCACGAAAACATATGACGGTAGCACAAAGCCGGAGGATTGGTTGATCAACTATGCTATGGCGGTGAAGATTGCTACAGGCAACTTGAGATGGGCTGTGAGATACGTACCTCAAATGCTGGAAGGGCTAGCAAGGGTATGGTTAAACAATTTGCCACCCGGAAGTATCAACTGTTGGATTGATTTTGAAGAAATGTTTGTAAGCAACTTCTCGAGCACGTATCAGAGGCCAAATAGGCCACAGACCCTAGCAATGTGCAAGCAGAGACCGAATGAGACAGATCGGGAGTTCTTAACCCGGTGGTGCACAGTGCAAAATTCATGCGAGGGCGTGATCGAGTCACATGCCATAACCTGGTTTGCACAGGGATGTAGATATGCAAGCATGTTGTGGCAAATGTTGCAAAGGGATATGCCAACTACACTGGTAGAGACAATACGAATTGCAGATTCATATGCCTTGGGTGATCCGACTCAACCTAGGCTTGTGTCAAATGAGTCCAATGAGGAGTACTACTAGAGAGATGGAGCCGGATCATCCCGGCGAAATGATTACTGGGGTAAGAGAAGAGATGATAGACCGGATTACAGGTACAATTCGCAACAAGTTGCTGCTGTAAATCAAGATCAACCCGGAGCAGGGAGTAATCAGCGTCAGAAAACTGGAGGACAACAATGGACCCCAAGAAATGATGGCAAGAAAACTTGGACGCCAGAGCAGAAGAAATAGTGGCAAGAAAAGAAGGACCGTCCGAGGTATACCTATGAGGCAATGTTGGATCAGCCGTGTAAATTTCACACGCCAAATCCGAGTAACCTGGCGGGTCACACGATTCGACAATGTGAGTGGATGAGGATGATAGAACAAAGTGGTTTGGGGAATGCTCAGGCACCTCGGAACGATCAACCTCGGCAGGAGTTACCCCGGCAGCAATTGCTCTCCGGAGCAAACACGCAACAGTTAATGTTGCCTCCCCCTCCGCCGAGGTATGAAAACCATGAGAGAAGGGATGAAGTGCATCAGGTGGAAATCAACACTAGCCAGATCAAAGGTATCCTGGAAATGAGGGGAGAAATGAATACAGAGAGCATCACCAGGGTTACTGTGTGTTTACCACAGAGGAAACAGATAGAAAGAGTTTGCAGCGCCGACATATGGAGGTGAATGCGGTAATGCCTGTAGTACCAAGGTATATGCCTTGGTCGGATCAGGAAATCACCTGGAGTATCAAGGATCACCCCAAGCTTATGCCTATCCCTGGTTCGTATGCGTTAGTGCTGGACCCGACATTCATCGGGCCAAATATCAATGTGAGATTTTCTAAGGTGCTGATAGACAATGGTAGCAGCATCAATATCATGTATGCGGATATAATGCGCAAGTTGGGTATCTCGGAGAACATGCTCCAGGCTACCAGAACAACGTTTCATGGTATTGTGCCAGGCATATCCTATGAGCCCATTGGCAAAGTCTGAGTCGATGTGTTATTCGGCACGCGAGATAACTGCCGAACTGAGAATTTGGAGTTTGAAGTGGTGAACTTAGAAAGTGCATATCATGCGTTACTCGGCAGGCCAACACTGAACAAGTTCATGGCAAGTTGTCACATCAGTTACTTGAAGATGAAGTTGCCCGGGCCAAATGGGGTAA
The DNA here is from genome assembly GCA_916181665.1 of Avena sativa. NCBI lineage: Eukaryota > Viridiplantae > Streptophyta > Magnoliopsida > Poales > Poaceae > Avena > Avena sativa. The sequence continues at coordinate 430,589,883 of OV702290.1, forward strand.
TTACCATAGCTGGAGATTTCTGACGTTCCATTGAGTGTGCATCATCCGGGTCTAACCTAGCCGAGTCACTCGTTATTGCGCAAGAGAAAAGAAAGATACAGGAAGTGGCGACACTGGCTCAGTCCGCGCAGCAGTATATACTAGCGCTAAGTAACCCGCATGGAAGTGTTTCGTTTCAAGCAACGAAGGATACGAAGAAAGTGCCTGTTGATGATCTATTCCCAGAGCGCACCGGAACAATTGGTGCCGGGTTAAATGACAAATTGGAAAGCGAGCTCGTCAACTTCCTCCGTGAGAATCAGGATATCTTTGCTTGGTCCACACAGGACTTGCAAGGTTTTCCGAGGGAGTTGGCCGAGCACTCTTTGAATGTGAGACCCGGAGCAAGGCCGGTGAAGCAATCTCTCCGCCGCTTCGCCGAAGATAGGAGAAAAGTCATTGGGGATGAGATAGCTCGGCTCCTCGCAGCCGGGTTTATCATGGAAGTGCTTTACCCGGATTGGCTATCCAATCCGGTGCTTGTGGAAAAGAAGAAAGATGATCCGAATGTGGCAGTGGTTTGGCGTATGCAAAAATGTTTGCACGATCAAATTGGTGGAAATGTGCAAGTATATGTGGATGATGTGGTTATAAAGACCAAGGAAAGAAAAACGCTCCTTGATGATATCAGGCAAATGTTCGCGAACCGGAGATGATTCTGGATGAAGCTTAACCCGGAAAAATGTACCTTCGGTGTCCCGGTTAGAAAATTACTCGGATTTCTTGTATCCAGCCGAGGTATCGAAGTTAACCCAACTAAAATCCGAGCCATAGAGCGAATGGAGTTACCGAAGTGCCTTAATGATGTCCAGAAGTTCACTGGTTGCCTGGCATCTTTAAGTCAGTTTGTATGTCTAATGGGAGAAAAGGCATTGCCTCTCTATCAACTAATGAAAAAAGCGGATAAGTTCATATGGACGCCGCAGGCCAACAAAGCCTTTATCCAATTAAAGAAAATGTTAGCCATTGCACCAGTGTTAGCCTCTCCACTATCAAAAGAGCCAATGTTGCTCTATATAGCCGCAACCAACCGAGTTGTAAGTGCAGTGGTAGTGGTAGAGCGCAACGAAAAAGGTAAGTCGATGCAAAGGCCAGTCTATTACCTGAGCGAGGTGTTATCCGCATCAAAACAAAACTATCTTCACTATCAGAAAATGGCATATGGTGTATACATGTCAGCAAAGAAGCTAAAGCACTACTTTGAAGAACACCCCATCAAAGTGATATGTGAAGCCCCCATATCTGAGATAATGAGTAACAAGGATGAAAGCGGCCGAATCGCAAAATGGGCAATTGAGCTAGCCCCTTATGCTCCACAATACGACAAGAGAGATGCGATCAAGTCTCAGGCTGTGGCCGACATTTTCGTAGATTGGGCAGAGATGCAATACGAACCACCGTTACTAGATCCGAACTACTGGAGAATGCACTTTGACGGATCAAAGACGAAAACCGGGTTAGGCGCCGGAGTGGTACTTACCTCGCCAAAGAATGACCAGCTGAAGTATGTGCTACAAATCCATTTCGCCGCGTCAAACAATGTCGCTGAATATGAAGCACTTGTGCATGGACTCAAAGTGGCAAAAGAAATTGGGATACGTCGGATCCAATGCTTTGGCGACTCCGATTTGGTAGTTCAGCAAGTCTCAGGGCAGTGGGACGCTCTTGATCCAAACATGGCATTGTACAGATTCCATGTGCAAAAGATATCTGGGTACTTTGAGGGATGCGAGTTTCACCATGTACCCCGGCTGGAAAACGAGGTTGCCGACGTATTGTCGAAGCTCGGATCAACCCGACAAGAAATTCCACCGGGTGTAGCACTTTAGCACCTCAGAAAACCATCTATCAGGCCGTCCCCAGAAACCGACTCAATCTATATCCCGGCAGATCCGGAGTCCGGAGCTGTACCCATGGACATTGACGTGGGAAGTGGTTCAGGAAACTCGGGGACTGCTTCGTAGAACCCGGGGACTACGCAGCGTGATCCAGCCGAGGTTATGCCAATGGAGCAAATGGAAGTAGATGAGGAGCTGTTTCTAGTGCGAGCTATACCAGTTTGGGCGCTGCCCATATTTCAATTCCTGAAGGATGGAACTTTGCCCAGTGAAGAGGTGCTTTCCAGGAAAATTCAGAGGCGCGCAAAGGCGTACACAATCATCAATGCCGAACTATACAAGAGAAGTGTCACAAATGTACTACAGCGATGTGTTGACCCGTAAGAAGGGCTTGACATCCTCCGGGATATACATCAAGGGGAATGTGGGCGTCATGCCTCATCCAGAGAGTTGGTGGCAAAAGCTTTCCGACATGGATTCTACTGGCCAAGTGCCTTAGAACAAGCAGAAGATTTGATGAGAAAATGCAATGGCTGTCAGAGGTATACAACAAAGACACATATGCCAATGTCGGAGCTCAAGACCATACCAATCACTTGGCCATTTGCCGTATGGTGTTTGGATATGGTTGGCCCGTTCAAACCAGCAAGGGGAAATATGACCCATATCTTGGTTATGGTGGACAAGTTTACGAAGTGGATTGAAGTGAAGCCAATAAGAAAATGTGATGGAGCTACGGCCATAACATTCCCCAAAGATATCATCTTGAGATACGGCTACCCTCATAGTATCATAATAGATAATGGCACAAATTTTGCTGAAGGAGCATCTGCATGATTCTGCCGAGATAAAAAGATCCGGCTGGACGTTGCCTCGGTAGCCCACCCTGCATCGAACGGACAAGTGGAAAGATCCAATAGATTAGTATTATCCGGGATAAAACCCTGGCTCATTGAGCCGCTGCAAAGATCAGCGGGGTGCTAGATAGAAGAACTACCAGCGGTACTGTGGAGTTTAAGAACAACTCCGAATTGACCAATAGGCTATACGCCATTCTTTCTGGTATATGGTGCAGAAGCTGTATTACCAGCCGACATAGAGCATGATTCGCCCAGAGTCACCCAATACACAGAAGCCGAAGTGCGAGAAGCCCGGCAAAATGATGTTGATCTGCTGGAAGAAGCGAGAGAATTGGCATTGTCCAGATCCGCCATATATCAGCAAAATCTCCGACGCTATCATAGCTGGAAAGTTAACCCCCGAGTCTTTCGGGAAGGTGATCTGGTGCTCCGGTTGGTACAACGTACTGCTGGCATGCATAAGCTATCCCCCCCATGGGAGGGGTCATTCATTGTGAGCAAAGCATTGCACAATGACTCGTATTATCTCATCGATGCAAAACCACAGGAGAAGAACAAGGCGGACAGGTCCGGCGAGGAATCTAAGCATCCATGGAATGTAGCTCTACTTCGACCATTCTACACTTAGCAAAGAAGTGTGTGTATCTGAGTCTCTCATATGTCGGTATGTATGCCGACAATGAGCTTATCAATGAAATCTTGTCACCTTGAGCAGTAACTCGGGGACTGCCTTAGTGGTATTCATTGTTTCCTGTATTTATTATTTATTTTTATGTCGGCTGGCGTAAGTTGCTTCTACCTAAGCCGGATTAGTAGTGTGTGAGCACCAAAAACTCAACTCTTTGATTTGCTGCTGTCCAACAAGATTTGGCTTCATGGCAAGCAAGAGAACAAGTTTGGAATTGCGTAGCACACAAAAAACGACTAAGGAAAAGAACTTAATCGAGCCGACATTTGTTATTTCTACTACCTTTATGTTTACCATGTTTTTATTATGATGAATTATTTTGAGCTAATCCTAAAGTTTCCAAGTATTGTTAAATCAATTTTTGAAACTCGGACTCGTAAGTCATAAAACCGAACAAAGGTAGACACGAGCCGAGCCAAGAAATTGGAGGAACAAGAAAATGAAACTCGGGGACTACGCCCAAGTTAATCCGGCTCAAACAACTTAGTAGCAAAATATAACTGGTGTGCTTAATACATTTGCACCCGGCATACCGGGGGTCTGATAAACTGCAAAGTGTTTCTAATCAAGGAGCAGCAGGAGGAGGTAACTCGGCGCCAGCAGGTGCAGCTCCAGCCTCGGCTTCAGCTTCGTCTTCATCCTCTTCGACATCCAAGGCTTCGTCCTCTTCTTCCTCACCAGAACCTTCTTCGACATATTTGTCGTCGACAGCGCCAAGGAAACTTGGTCCTTCATTCCATTGATGGATGGGGGCATATTGAATGAGGCTATGGGCGCAAGCCTTGTGCCGAGCAATCCAATCTGGGTCAGTGGACCACCTTGATCCGGTGCGCATGCGCTCGAGAAGCTTCAGGTTTAACTTTTCATACCATGTGAGCACATAGTGGAGGACGATTTCAGCTCAGGCGCGTCCAGCGGATTCCCTCCAAAGATCGAGCTGGGTCTCGCACTCCATTAGCTTGGCAATAAGAGAAGTAGCCCCCTCAGGAGTATCTTCTTTAGGCTAAAAGGCATTGAAGATCCGGATTGCTACATCCAAGATATCCTTGCCATAGTTCTTCACGATCTCGACTCGGGAGGACAAGCTGACTATCAAATCCTCCAGATCAAGAGGAATGGTGCCAGGACCAGATGGAGTACCTCTCTGCTGGCGGAACTTGGTAACGACATTGGATGCAATGACATCGCCCTACGGAAATTTGTCTGAAAAACGAGACAAGTGAATTAAGTAAAGGAAGTAGACCCGGAAAGATCAATGTCGGTTGGAGGAAAAGAACTTACGAGAAATATGGCTATGGATCCGGGTCAGCTCCTTGGTGCAGTTGTCGCGCCTCTCCCGGAGTTGCATAAGTTCGGCATTTGCCGACTAGAGCTTAGTGTCGGCCTCTTTCAGCAGTTCTTGGTCCTTGGAAATTTGGAGCTGCAAACGCTCTTGCTCTTCGGAGAAATCTTGGCCAGCTTTATCCATCTCGGATTTGTGGAGCACCTTGAGTTTCTTCATCTCTTCCTTAATCTTGGCAATTTCTTCATCCTTGGTCCGGAGGAGGGAAAGCTCATCATCCTTCTTCTTGAGTTCGGCCTGGTGCTGCCCTGCTTGTTCGAGAAAATGCAACATCATATCAGGCACGAGCACACTATCTTCAAGAGATGTTGAAATAGTTTGTTCACCCGGCAAAGCCGAGGTATAAATATTTTCCGAGCCAAGAAGAAAAGAAGATAGGGCGCAAAGGGAGATTAAGCAAAATGACTTACCCTTTATCTGATCCAAATTTTTTCTCATAAGGATGTTCTCAGCCTCCACTCCGGCTGCACAATCCAAATATCAGATTAGTTCGGCGGAAAAAGACGAAGAGAAATGGGAAAAATGCCAAGGAGAAAACTTACCCCTTTTCTCGTATTCTGCAAGAAGCGTATGATGTTTCACGCGTAGCATCTTGTGAGTATCTAAGAGATGCTGAAACTCAGCGCTCCGGCGATTGGTGGTCACCTGGAAAGAGTACAAAAGGATAGCTTAGTCATGTGCATATTCGAAGTGTACAAAATCCGGGCCAAGCGGAACTTAACCCGACTCTAGGTGTGTGCATATTCGAAGTGTACAAAATCCGGGCCAAGTGGAATTTAACCCGGCTCTAGGTGTGTGCATATTCGAAGTGTACAAAATCCGGGCCAAGGGGAACTTAACCCGGCTCTAGGTGTGTGCATATTCGAAGTGTACAAAATCCGGGCCAAGCAGAACTTAACCCGGCTCTAGGTGTGTGCATATTCGAAGTCTACAAGATCCGGGCCAAGCGGAACTTAACCCAGCTCTAGGTGTGTGCATATTCGAAGTGTACAAGATCCGGGCCAAGTGGAACTTAACCCGGCTCTAGGTGTGTGCATATTCGAAGTGTACAAGATCCGGGCCAAGCGGAACTTAACCCGGCTCTAGGTGTGTGCATATTCGAAGTGTACAAGATCTGGGCCAAGCGGAACTTAACCCGGCTCTAGGTGTGTGCATATTCGAAGTGTACAAGATCTGGGCCAAGCAGAACTTAACCCGACTCTAGGTGTGTGCATATTCGAAGTCACTAAGGAGCTATGCTAGTTCTCTAAGGAGCATCTGGCCGAGTAACAAGTTACTCCCCCGGAGGCTTGGGGACTAATGGTTATATCACTAATATCTAGTACATGTTAAGGAAAAGGCGAAGTAGCATACCTCCATCATCCGACCTACAAGGTTGATTGCCTTGGCAGCAGTGTTCATCTGGGCAGCAAACTCGGCAGGCCCAAATTTCTCCGAGAGATTGTCATTATGGACGAACTCCGCCTTGTTCCAGTTGTTAACAAACTCGATCAAGGTCGGAGGATATCTTTCTCCGCTAAGCATGTGGGGCGCGACCAGACCCTTAGCATGGGCTTCCCTCCTTTCAACCTGGGCAACAGCGGGGCTCGTGTGCAAAACGAGTTGCGCATCAGCTGACCCGGCAGAGGTGTCCTTCGTCGGTGGGGTCTTCTTCGAAAGCATGGACGCAAGTGTGCGCTGTCCAGCCTCGATAGACGCTGCCTTGGCGGTGTCAGGAGCCTTTTTGCCCTTGGGCTGCTGCTGAGAGGTTGAAGTTGCTGCGACGGATTTGCCTTTGGGCACGGCCTTGGTGCTAGCCTTGGTGCTAGTTGTGTCTTCTCGCCGAGCCTTGGAAGACTTGGACGAGGCGGAAGGACTTGGTGCTGTTGCTGATGCTTGTGTTGCTGCTGTTGGTGCTGGCGCTGATGCTGGTGCTGATTTTTGTCTTGGCGGGGGTGCTGTTGGTATCTCGGATGAAGCTGGTTGCGGCGGATCCGAAGTGGTGGTTGCCGCTGCCTCGGCAGAGCCACTTCCCCCTGCTCCGAGGTTGCCCTCCTCTGGACGAGGTGGGCTAGAACCAGGAGCACCTGCTGAACCCTCCTGAATGGGGCTCAGTGGGCGAGAATCATCGCCATGAGGGGGAGAAGGGCTATGTCGGAGCGGCAAGGCAATGCCAGATCCGCTCTGAGGAACCTCCACCACGGTCCGGCCGAATCAAATGATGAGTGACAAGAAACTATAACAAAGGAAGAACAAATGAATAGCAAATCACGAAGCAGAAAATTGGATAAGGAAGAAATGACTTACTCATCAGAGGTCAAAGGCTCCTTGGGCTTGCGAGCTCTCCGGGTTATCGCCTTGGTCGTAGGCTTGGTGGCAACTTTGTCTACAGACTTCTTTCGTCTCTTCGCTGGTTTGGAAGGTTCGGAAGAAGAAGCAGATGCAGCTCCCCTTTTCTTTGGCGTGACCGGGACAGGCTCGCCCATAGCGAGGGGAGGATCTTCATGGATCTGCCCACCGGGGTTAGATGATGCCGGAAAGGCGTAAGAAAGGGGGACAACGTCAAATGCTTCCATCACCTCAACGTCAGAATCATCTTCATCCTCAGGCCAATCTCTAATGGAAGAGAGTTTACCGGTATGTCGCTTGGTCGCATCGGGGAATGGAAGGAACATCTCCTGATCTGGCTCCTCCTCGTCCGGGACATCTCGATCCAGCTCCCACTTGAGAGAAGGCTCGGTGCCATCCTCAAGAGTTTGCTGAAGAAACATCTAAGAGAGAAAATGCGAGGGATCAAACATACAATAAATTCCGACATAAGACTTAATTCGGAAAAAGATTGGAGCACGAGATTTATCGTAGGAGGAAGCCTGTCTCGGCAGAAGTGCTCAATCCCCCACTCCCAATCAACGGTGAACTTTTTGTTGGTGGTGAAGAGGGCCTTGACTCGGCAGAAAATCTTGGTGTTGCTCAACTCGAATGAGGAGGTCCGGTTGGGGTCAAGGCGCCAGCTCATGTGGCAGAGCTTGTGAGTGCGTTTCTAGAGAGGGGAGATCCGGTTGCGGACGAATGTGACCATTGCGTCCTCGTTGCGCAGTCCCAGATCCTTCAGCTCCTGGAACCTTTTGTTGACTTGGTTCACCAGGACAGTGGGCTTCTTGGGGATCTGGTCCCAAAGATCCGGATTAGGAGGACCCAAAATGTAGGGGCGCAGCCAGATCAGATCTTCAGTTGTGCCATTTCTAACATAAAAGAAGGTTCAGACCCAGCCCTTGCAAGAGTCAAGCCCCGTGACTCAGGGAAAGACAAACTGTTTCCGAGGAGAGATGGAAGCAGCGCCGAATTGTGTGAGTTGCTTGTCCTCCGGGTCAAGCTCTCTATTCAGAATCACATTCTGGCGCAGACCAAAGAACCGGATCCAGAGCTCCTTACTGGGCCATAATCCGGCGTAGCCCTCTATGGTGGAAGCAAAAGCAGAGAGGGAGGTGATGGCATTCGCCGGAAGGTCATGCGGCTGAAGCTCGTAGGTATTGAGCTAGTCGTGGAAAAAGTCACTGACGGGGATCCCAAACCCACACTGGAAGTGGGAGAGAAACACCACAAACTCACCCGGGTTAGGTGAGGGAGCAAGTTCCCCGGCGGCGAGACGAGCCACCACACCCTCCAGGATGCGACGCGTGCGGTACAACCAGTCCAGGTCGTCCTGGCATACCCAGGACCCAGCCCAGGCGCCGCGCTCGGCGTTCTCCGCATCCTCCTCCATCTCCTGCTCCGCGACGGCGAGTTCCTCCTCTGGCATCTCTAGGTCACTGTCCTCACTGGCCCTATCGGCGGTGGGGGCAGTGGCCTGGACTGACGCGGACCCGTGGCGGTGGAGATGCGCGGGAGTGGCAATGATGCTACCGCGGCAAGGCACGGTGCGGCGGCAGCGCAGCTAAGCGGGGGCGGCGGCGGTGACGCTGGCAATAGGAAGAAGAAGAAGAGGCAAAGGGGCGCGAGAATGGGGAAAAGTCCCAAGGGGCACACCCCTCCCCTATTTAACCACGCCCAGGAGGGGTAGTGGGATCGCGCTGTGCGGAAGACCCACACGGTGTGGCCGTGTATAATCCAGATCAACCAATCATAAACGAGCCACTGGAAGGGCCACAGGGCGCAGGAGATCCCACGACGCGACGTGGTGACACAGTTAACGAAGCGACAGACACGATGTGACGTGTGCAACAGTAACACCTGACATTAACTGCAGCAGTAACTGGCTCAGGCCCTTAAAATGAGGCAAAATAATGATTACCCTCCATGTAGGACGTGGGGAAGCGTACGAGAGAAGGAAGAGTAACCCCGATAACTATGGGATGACCCGGCCAGCGAGTAAAAACTCGGAATGAGCCAAGGGAAAAGATAGTCAATGAAATCCAGGATATGATGTAACTCAGAAAAGGGAGCAAAAGGCTCGGTGAAGTTGAACCTGCTGTGGCCTTAGCGGCTAAGGCAGCTAAGACCGCACCAGCTTCGGGGACTAATGTTGGGGGGATACCCCCGGGTAGGGTCATGCCGGGGTATAATGGCCAAGTTAGCCGAGGTACGGCAAGGTCAAAGCGAATGCTGGCCGAGTCACCTCAAGGCAGGCCGAATCACGGAGTAACCCGGACCTGAGATGTCCACCTAATTGAGTCCCGGCCGACTCATGTCGTATGCCGGCAGAATTTATGTAACTTGTATGCAGGTACCAGTGTGGCCGGATCAACTAAGCACGATCTGGGCTACATCAAGCTTGCAAGAGAAGGAAGGTATCTCGCTAGTCAAAAGGTGACCACTGTACGCAGAGCGTGAGCGAAGCGGACAGAGGCTAGGACCACCGAGGTGTGGCCGACAAAGGTGACGATACCTGTGTCGGATGACGCAGGCGCCATAGAGGCTCACGTAGCCTCTGGGGGGATGACGCTGGGCAAAAGTGACCCGGTCGGCATATCTCCTGCGTCAAGACGGAGTTCTATCTTCGGCGGTCGCTGACTCATGTGTCCCTGGTGGTGAGGTAACCCCTTGTCCTCCTGCCGGTTTTCGGGTGATGTTCCTAGCGTTCATCATCCGCGGTCTCTCGCTACCCCTGCATCCTTTCTTCAGGGGCCTTCTTTGCTTCTATGGGCTCCAGTTGCACCAGCTGTCCCCCAACTCCATCCTCCATGTAGCTTGCTACATTACTCTTTGCAAGTGCTGGATCAGAATCGAGCTACACTTTGGTCTCTTCAAACGTCTCTTCAAGCTGAAGCGCTAGTCGGCGTCTGGCTCCATAGTCTACGATGTAGGCGGCTGCGGTATCCACGTCGACTCCTCCGTCACGTACTTCGACATCAAACTCATGGCATCCGTCCAAGGGTGGAGGGACAAGTGGTTCTACATCCGCGACCAGAAGGCCGACAGACTCGCGCCCTTCGATCCCGCAATGCCGTGCAAGAGGAGGCGCTCCTGGAAGAATGTAGTGATGCCCGACGAGTCCGTGGAGACATATGTGTTGTACGAGCGCGTCTGCGACCTTGAGAGTCGCATGGGTAAAGAAGAGGGAGGCTGCACCCTCATTCGCACGTGGCTACGCCGCCGCGTCTAGCCCCTGCAGGCCAGAGTCCACCCTATGTTCTAGTGGGCTGGCACGGACGATGTCAGTCGCGTATCTGCCGATGGCATTTCCGCGAGTGAAGTAGATAAGAGGGTGCGACTGCTCACCAAGTACACCGCCAAGGATGTGCTCCCCAGTGAACCAGTCGTACCTCCATTCGATGCTACTAATCCTCCTCCGGAGGTACGGTTGTGCTACGAAGTAGCTTTGTTTGTCGAATGCCTATTTTTCTTGATTTGTGTTGACTTGTCGTATGTAGGATTGGAGGGTGTCACCCTGTAGGCCCCCTCTTCCTGAGGGGGTTATTCCTCGTGAATCTTTGGAAGAGGACGAGTCGGAGTCGACCGTCCCATCCGATGTGGAGGAGGAAGCCCCCGAGTCGAGTAGTCCGGACACTCGCAAACGTTCGTGCGGCAAGGATTGAGATGCATCATCTCCTTTGACTCCGGAAGGTGCAACTATTGGTGTAGAGTCACCGATACCTGCCGTTCCTGTGAGTGCCGTGCCGCCGTCTTCCCGCAAGAAGATGCGGTTGTCGAAGGAGTCGTCGTCGGAATCAGGGGATCAAACCTTCGATTTTGACAAGTTTGATTGGTAAGTATACGAGTCTTCCTTTTGGTTCTTCTTTAGAGTTGCATTCTCTTGATGTTGGTTTTGTTCTGCAGTCAGCCGACGTCGTCATCTTCTGGCCACGTACAATTTTTGAAGGAATCTAGAGTCGCGGCCTCCAAGGCCAAGAAAGTGGCTGAGTGCACTCCTTATCCTCCATTGGCGACCCACTCCGGGCATAATTCATCAAGTTCTCCACACGATGTGGAGCACCAGATGGTTATCCGGACGACTGCACATCAATCGACTTCGGAGTCATTGGGGGATCATGTATGTGTAGTGTTGCTTCCTCCAATTTTGCAGTCGAATTTTTTCATCCATACCATCTGCTGATCCTTTACTGTTTCTTTTGTCGCAGCTCATTGTGAAGGAAGCTGCTCGCCTGGCGGAGCAGGTGCTTGCGATGGGTCGCCAGCATGCAATGTTGGACAATCTCCATCGCGCGGTTGAAAGTGAGTGTTTTTTCTTCTTCATCCTTGTGATATGTTCGACTGACGGTCTATCTTTGTTTGTTTCGCAGCTGAGCATAATGCACTCCTTCGCGACGCCGCTTCCCTCGAAAAGGCACTCGCCGCGGCGGTGAAGAGTCGCGATGAGGCAATCGCAGCACATGATGAATCACGGAAACGCGAAGAGGATCTGCACGCCTCCATCGTAGCTAGGGAGAAGTTGTTCAAAGAATAGCTTTTCTCGATTGCCAAGGCTCTCTCAGGTATTCCCTTGTCTGGATTTTCGTCGTGTCCCTTCTTTCGAATTTGTTGCTGTGCTGACGTTTGTGCCAATGCTTGATTCTTGTGTAGATGCCAGCGGTCTGAGCTTCGACCCCCAGGAACTATGTCGTGATGATGCCCTGGCAGGTGCCATCTCGGCAGTTGAAGATCGCAGTGCTGCCATTCAGGGGACGCTCACCAATGCCAAGGGCGTGCTCAGTCGCCTCCGTGAGGAGCTGGCGCCCAAGGCTGAGTTAATCGAGAATATGGATGATCTGGTGGAGTTCCTCGCTGGAGGCATTCCTACAGGCAAGTCACTCCGTGCGGCTGGCGCTTCGATGTCACTCGTGATGGTTCAAGCCCATGGAGTTGAGGTTGATCCTGCGGTGGTCTCCAAGGCAATGCTTGTCAGCACGGATGGCCAATAGGTATTCTTTGCTCCTTTCGCAGCTGCTTGTGGCAAGTGTGGGACGCAGCTGATCAATACAGTTGTGAAGTACACTAAGGAACTGCAGTGAGCCAAGAAGGCGGCGAAGGCTGCGGCGTCAGGGGCCGGCGGGAAGTCTGTGGCATCTAATACCGCCACAGACTCGATGAGGCCCCCAAAACAAAAGTCCAAGTCGAAGAAGCCAGTTGCTCCTCAGTAGTCGTGTCTGTAATAGTTAAATATCCTGTCTCTTTTGTCTGGAACATGCCTTTGGCGAGTGTATCTGCTGATACTTTATTATGCTTGAATGCACTCGAGTCTTTTGTCTATGCATCGCCTTAGTCTTCTTATTGTCTCTTGCTTGGCTTGTGATAGGGCACATCGAGTGGTCCTTCGAGTGAACCTCAGAATATGCCATCTGCTGATGATACTTTGGCGCAGTCGCGCTCAAGGGTAGATGAACTGTCTCTGCTCTCGCGACTCTGTGACCGCCTGAAGCAGTTGGAGCGAGAACTGCCTGTGCTCCGTGGTAACACGGATGTATGGAAGTCGAGGGCGGAGAAGGCCGTCGCCCGAGAGCAATATCTGCTAGGGGAGGTGACGCAGCTGGGCGACCAATTCAAGTGTTAGCTCTCTTCTTCCTTATCTTTTTCTTGTAGTCACTCGCAATAGTTTGTTGTCTTCATACTTTTGCCTTCGCTTGGTATAGTTGTCAGTGCACGCCATCCGCAGGATGAGAAGGACATGATTGCCATTCGCATGAATGATCTGACCCAAGAGCAGCTCCAGGCAAGTGGATACTTCTAGGTGGATCATGATCGCGCAATCACACTTGCGACCCTGCAGGATCGTGCGTCGCGAGTGCTTCACTTCCTGAAGAAGTCACAATCATGCTTGAGGAATATTTATCAGACGATGTTCCCGTTGGACGTCGTTCCATTGAGCCTGCTGGCCCTTCTTGCCAAATTTCAAGACTTGAGTGCAGTTCATGAGCATGTACGGCAACAGTTAGTGGCTGGTGCCAAGGCTGCTCTGTCGCTGGTATGACTGCACAGGCCTGATGTGGATGTTGCAACAATTGCGGACAGACCGCCAGCGCTGCCAGTAGGTTCAGCTTGGAACATGGTTCCTTACTACCAGGCGGTGGATCGCCCAGCGGAGGAAATCGTCGACTTCTTCGAGGAGCAGACCAACGTTCCTTTGTTGCAACAATAGTTTAGTTTCTATCCTCTGCGGGTAGCACCACTTCAGCCCCGTGCACCATGAAGAACGAGGTGTATCCCATTGCACTGTTTGGAGTTGGGCGCAGGCTCCAGAGTACTGATTGCAGCTCGTCTTGCCAGCAACATGTGGCTTGTTCGAGTAGCCCGAGGAGTCGCTTCTTGATGCCGCCGCAGACGAGCCCGTTGGCTTTTTCGACCTAACTGTTGGTCTGTGGATGTGCTATGGAGGCGTAGCTTACGTTGATTCCCAGATTCTCGCAGAATTCTTGGAACTCCATGGATGTGAAGTTCATCCCATTGTCTGTGATGATGCTGTGTGGTACTCCGAAGCGATAGACGATGGACTCGAAGAACTTGACTGTGATGTATCCTGATTGGTTAGTCACTGGCATGGCCTCTATCCACTGGGTGAATTTGTCGATTGCGACCAAGAGGTAAACGTAGCCTCCTCGTGAGGACTTTGGGAGCTTGCCGACCATGTCGAGTCCCCACTGCGTGAATGGCCAGGCCAATGGAATTGGCCGGAGCTCCGCGCCAGGTGCGTGTGGCTTTTCCGCGAATCGCTGGCAAGCGTTGCATTTTTGGACGATGTCCTTGATGTCACGCATGGCCATAGGCCAGTAGAATCTAGCTCGTAGAGCTTTGGCGACGAGGGTTCGACTACCAGCGTGGTGCCCGCAAGTCCCCTCATGGATGTTGAGTAGAACAGCTCTTCCATCGGTGTTGGAGACGCATCATTGGAGTACTCCTGTGATGCTGCGCTTGTACAGTTCGCCGTTGATAACAGCGAATGCTTTGGATCGCCGCACAATGTGCCGTGCGTCCGTCGGGTCGTCCGTTAGCCTTTTGCTGAGAAGGTACGTGATGTACGGTTGAGTCCAAGGTGGCTCGATCATCATGACGCTCATTGGTCCTTCGAGTCCTGTGTCAAGCTCCAGGTCATCGAGTGCTATTAGCTCATTGGGCGGCACAGCCCCCGAGTCCATTGTTGCGCTTGTTTTCTTCTCTACGGCCTTTGGCTTGATGGAGCGTTCGCAGATGCGCTCAAGAAAATACCCCAGGTGGTATGGGGCGCAAGTAGAGCCAATGTTGACGAGTGCGTCCGCCTCTTCATTGATTTCGCGGCCTATGTGCTGCAGCTCGCAACCATCGAAGTCCCCTTCGAGTGTGTCGTAGAGGTCGATGTAGGCGATCATATTGTCGTTCAGTGCGTCGCACTCGTGCATTGTCTGGTTGACGACCAGCTTGGAGTCGCCGTATATTATGAGCCTCTTGGTGCCGCAGGCTTTTGCCATCCTCATCCCATGTAGCAGGGCCTCGTATTCAGCTTCATTGTTGGAGGCGGTGAATTGCATTCGCAGGATGTATTTTAGCTTGTCTCCCTGGGGTGATGTCAGTATGACAGCTACGCCAGCTCCATACTTTCGCTTGGATCCGTCGAAGTGCATTGTCCAGAGGTAGGACATATCTGGTTTTTTAGGGAGCTGGTTCTCCATCCAGTGCACGAGGAAGTCAGGGAGAACTTGCGACTTGATTGCATCGCGTTTTTCATATGTAATGTCTCGTGAAGACAGTTCGATCCCCCAAAGCGCGACTCGTCCGGTGGCGTCGGGATTATTGAGGATATGCCCAAGCGGGGCGTCGTTGACTACCACGATTGGGTGTTCCTGGAAGTAGTGGCGCAGTCGTCGGGCTATCATGAAGATGCCGTATGCCAGCTTCTGGTAGTGTGGGTACCGCTGCTTTGTTGGCGTGAGTACCTCGCTGAGGTAGTAGACTGGACGCTATACCCCGTGGACCTTGTTTTCCTCGGCTCGTTCGACCACGAGCACCGTGCTGACCACCTGGTTGGTGGTGGAGATGTATAGCAACAGTGGTTCCCTTTCGTGTGGGGTCACCAGTACTGGCGAGGTGGTCAGTAGGCACTTGAGGTCTTCGAATGCTTCATGTGCCTTGTTGGTCCACTAGAACTTGTCAGCTTTGCGGAGGAGTTGGTAGAATGGTGGTGCCTTTTTGCCCATTCAACTGATGAATCGACTGAGTGCCACGATTCGCCCAACCAGCTGCTGGACACCTCTTATGTTCTTCAGCTTCTCCATGGCCAGTATGGCTTTTATTTTCTTCGGGTTTGCCTCGATCCCTCTCGCGGAGATAAGATACCCAAGTAGTTGCCCAGATGGTATGCCGAAGGCGCACTTGTCCGGATTGAGCTTGATCCGGTAGCGGTCAAGGTTATTAAAGGTTTCACGCAAGTCGTCGATTAGTGAAGCTTCCTCTTTGGTCTTGATTACGATGTTGTCAACATAGACTTGGATGTTGCAACCAAGTTGGTTCTTGAGGCAAGCCTGCATGCACCGCTGGTAGGTGGCTCCTGTGTTTTTTAGCCCGACGGGCATTGTGTTATAGAAGAACACACCAAAAGGTGTTGTAAACGCCGTTTTCTCTTAATCCTCCTCCTTCATTCAAATCTGATTGTAGCCTGAGTAGGCGTCGAGGAAGCAGAGGCGCTCACATCCCGCGGTGGAGTCGATGATCTGGTCGATTCGTGGCAACAAAAAGTGGTCCTTCTGGCAGTGCTTATTCATAGAGGTGAAGTCCACGCACATCCGCAGGATATCCGTGTCCTTTTTTGGTACTAGCACCGTGTTGGCGAGCCAAGTGCTTTCCTTGATCTTGCGTATGAATTTGGCGTCAAGGAGTCTGTTGATCTCCATTCCGACTGCCTTTGCTCTTGGTTCAGACAGTCACCGAATTGTTTGTTTGACTGGCCTTGCGTTTGGGTTGACATTGAGTGCGTGCTCGGCGAATTCTCTGGGAACTCCTGGCATGTCCGCTGGACACCAGGCAAAGATTTCCCAGTGCTCATGGAGGAATTCGACGAGCGAAAGTTCCTATGCGGGACTCAAGTTGTTGGCGATGAGGGCCATCTTGTCGGGATCCGATGGGTGGACCTGAACTTTCTTCGTGTGCACCGATGAGTCGAAGGATAAGTCAGGTGAGCTTGGCCGGCTCAGGGGAGGCAGACTGTTGTCTATTGACTCCTTCAGTCTTGCGAGATCTTCCTGCATGCCGAAGGACTAGGAAATTCTGTTGAACTCCCTGTCACAACTGTCGGACCTCTCGAAGCTCCCGTTGATTGTGATGACGCCATTAGGGCCTGGCATTTTCATCTGCAGATAGGCGTAGTGTGGCACTGCCTATCTGAACCTAGCGAACGCGACATGTCCGAGGATGCAGTGGTACTGTGAGGGCCACTCAACGACTTCAAAGTCGATGCGCTCGAGTCGAAAGTTTTTCGGCATGCCAAAGATGACGTCGAGGATGATTTTTCCAAGGGGATATACGCCCTTTCCTGGGACGATACCGTGGAATGTTGTGTCTGAGGCCTCTAGGCAGGTCAGAGGGATCCTCATTGCCCGCAAGGTACTCGCGAACATAAGTTTGATGTCGCTTCCACCGTCCATGAAGACGCGGCTCATGTCGAAACCTCCAATTTGTGCCTCGAGTACGAGGGGACAATGGCCTGGACGAGGTACTTGGCGCGGATGGTCGCTGATACATTGCAAATGTATCTATAATTTTTGATGTTCCATGCTTGGTTTTTTCCACTTTCTTGTGTTTTGTCCACACTTTGGAGTACTTTTCATATGATTTCTTGGACTAACCTATTAACAAGAGCCACAGTGCCAGCTACCTATTTTCTGCTGTTTTTGGTTCCAGGAAAGTCAGAAAATGAATATTCTCGGAATTGGACGGGACAAAAGCCAAAGTGCCTATTTTTCCAGAAGACTCCAGGATCCAGAATAACCGCTCCTTATCCTTTTTATTTTCTTTTTGTGCCGAGAGTAACCTCTAATGAGAGAGAAGTAATGATTGGGAAAGTTGCTGTCTCGAAACAGATTTTTGTGCTTCACCATAAAAATTCGTGAGAGATCTCTGTATGTCGGATTGAGCTGTAATGTTTTGTTCTTCTGACCCAGGTTGTTATCTAACTTTCATTAGTTCAACACTTTTTGATTTGAGCAACAGAAGGTCTTCGAAAAAATTCGTCTTTACCTGCTGGTCTGTTTTGACAGATTTCTGCCATTTTCTGCATTTGCTTCTTGTTGGTTCCTTCTTGAGTTCTTTTGGGGAATTGAGCTTTTTGAGGGAAGTTCTACAGTATCTAGTGTTCTAATGGAAGTTTATTTGGTGTTAGAACTGAACCTTAAGACCTTTTATCTAAAGTGCACTAATGTTGCTAATAAGATTGTGTGAAGTGTTGTATGAAGGAAAATTTTCAGGTGTATGGAAGGAATGAGTAATGAGATGAAGGATGGACTAAAGGTCAAGCTTGGGGATGCCACGCGTGTCACCCCAAGAAATATCCAAGAAGTACAAGCGTCAAATCTTGGGGATGCCCAAGGCATCCCCTTCTTCATCAATAAAAATCCCAGGTTTCTTCCAAACAATTCATTTTTATTGTTTCATACACAGTTGTGTTGTTCTTGGAGAGTCTTCTTTTTCATTTTTGTTTTGGTTTCTAGTTTGTGTGGTTTGCTTAGTTTGCTGAATAAATTTGTTGGACCTCCTCTTTCATGCGTTGGTTTTCAAATAGTTTGGTTTGGTTTGGAAAAGAGTAGGAAAGCTCATGCTTATGTGGTAAAAAGAGCTTGTTTTTGACTGTGGCCTGTGCTTTGTCATGCCATGCTTGATATTGTTTTGGCTTTATGCTTAGTATTCTTTGTTGTAGGATGACTTGTTATAAACAATTGAGATTGCTTAATGTGCCTTGGATGAATCATGCGTTGTTTTAGCATATTAAAGCATAGTATAGTGGTATTCTCCTTTGATGCTTTATTTGGGTTGACTTGGCACATGCTCACACCATGTTATGACTATCCCAAGTCACCATAAGACTTTATGATCCTTTAGTTTTCAACTTTTAGTATCACTTTATGCTTTGATTAAATGATGTTTTGTCGCTCTGCATGATTATGGCCATTATTGCTCTCTTAGTTTGTCGCTCCCAGTCTTTTACTAGCCTCCACAACCAAGTATGAGTTCCACTCATGCATCCAACTCCCTAAACCAAGTTATTCCAAAGAGTCCACCATACCTACCTACTAGCTTATGCTATTCCAAGTATATTCATGCTTTTGTTTACCTTCCACTTGTTATGAGAAAACTAGTGATTAAAGCTCTCACGAACTTGATGGCACACTTTACTTTACTTGCCCTTAATAAACTTGAACCATTGTGTCGTCTATGTTGTATATGCTTGCACTTATTTGTTGCGAATTAGCAGAACCATGCTTTCATGGGGAACGCTTTCAACATTGCACTTGGTACTTGTACCTGGTTGATATCATGCTCTTTTGTATATGGATGTCGTCGGCGTGAAATGAAAGGGGAGCTTGTAAGTCCATGGAGTTATGTATATGTGTTAGAGAAACGCCTGGGCCGCTGGTTTAATCCATGCTGACATGGTGGAAACCTACAGCGTAACCATAATGAGCTGTCTATGAAGCATTCTTCTTATAAAAAAGGTGTCCTATATTGGGAAAAAAGAAAAAAGAAAAAAAAGAGATACTATGAAAAGAGGAAAGAGAGAAAAAAGCACCATATTCCCATGGTAAATAAGAAGAATGCTGATATACTTGTTGTCTGCTTGCCTTGTCATTTTGATATGGGGATTCTTCCGTATCATCGGGCAAGGGGTACCCCGTTGGCAGTTCTCTATGATACACATGTACTTACGATGACAAGAACTTACCGGTGACTAAACTTGAGTAGCATGAGAAGCAGCCCTCGTATACAAGGGACATGAGATTTCTGACTTATACTTCGTCAAGCATGTACACCATAGTTTGTTCACTTTAACCTTAATCACTTCAATATGCTTATGATAGGGGCAATGAGAGCTGAAAGCTATAAGTACCATAATTTTTGGAAGATCTTTATGAGACTTGAATCCCTACTTCCTTTTACAAAAGGCCTTTCTTCCACCATTATATTGAGTCTCCATCTTCTATCTTTATGCACCTAATTTGAGAGCATAGTGGCCATTCTTAGTTCTATGTGCATTGTCCCAAGACTAGTTGATTGATGCATAACTTTTCATTGCTTGTTTTAAACTATTGTATCTAGTCACTCTTATGAACTTTGAAGGTGTCCTATGCATTTATATTTGCTACTCTATGAGGGACAAGCCGAATGCCACTATGCTATGTTTTCTTTATGTGAAACAAACAAACATCTTGCAAAGCATTGTTATTCATGAATCTTTTGTTTGTGCCTTTTCATGTTGCATCATAGTTTCTTTGTCTTATTGCTAGAACTTTGTCTTTCATGTTATGATTGAAGTACTATGATCCCAGCTTTGAATGTTTTACAAATACTTTGATCAAGTCTTTGATGGTGCATGTCACCTCAAAAATTATTCTTTCTTTTTATCACTTACCTACTCGAGGACGAGCAGGAGTTAAGGTTGACACTGGTGGATCCATGTGTGGTTTGTGAAAAGAACTGACATGCAATGGCACTAGGTGGATCCATGTGTGGTTTGTTTAGAGGAACAGACATGCAATGACACTGGTGGATCCTTATGTGGTTTGTTTAGAAGAACACACATGCAATGACAGTGGATGTGGTTCATGAAAAGAACATACATGCAATGACACTATTGGATCCTTATGTGGTTTGTTTAGAAGAACACACATGCAATGACACTAGGTGTGGCTCATGAAAAGAATAGACATGCAATGACACTAGTGGATCCTTATGTGGTTTTTTAGGAGAACACACATGCAATGACTCTAGCTGTCGTTGATGAAAAGAATACACATGCAATGACACTGGCATATCCATGTGTGGCTTGTGAAAAGAACAGACATGCAAGCAAACTAGGTGGATCCATGTGTGGTTTGTTTAGAAGAACACACATGCAATGACTCCAGGTGTGGTTCATGAAAAGAACACACATGCAATGATACTGGTGGATCCATGTGTGGTTCATGAAAAGAACAGACATGCAATGACACTTGTGGATCCTTATGTGGTTTGTTTAGAGGAACAGACATGCAATGACACTGGGTGTGGTTCATGAAAAAAACAGACATGCAATGACACTGGTGGATCCATGTGTGGTTCATGAGAAGAACATACATGCAATAACACTGGTAGATCCATGTGTGGTTCATGAAAATAACTGACATGCAATGACTCTAGTTGTGGTTCATGAAAAGAACATACATGCAATCACACTAGGTGGATCCACGTGTGGTTTGTTTATAAGAACACACATGCAATGACACTGGGTGTGGTTCATGAAAAGAACAGACATGCAATGACACTGGTGGATCCTTATGAGGTTTGTTTAGAGGAACAGACATGCAATGACACTGGGTGTGGTTCATGAAAAAAACAGACATGCAATGACACTGGTGGATCCATGTGTGGTTCATGAGAAGAACATACATGCAATGACACTGGTAGATCCATGTGTGGTTCATGAAAATAACTGAGATGCAATGACTCTAGCCGTGGTTCAAGAAAAGAACATACATGCAATCACACTAGGTGGATCCATGTGTGGTTTGTTTATAAGAACACACATGCAATGACACTGGGTGTGGTTCATGAAAAGAACAGACATGCAATGACACTGGTGGATCCTTATGTGGTTTGTTTAGAAGAACACACATGCAATGACACTGGGTTTGGTTCATGAAAAGAACAGAGATGCAATGACACTGGTGCAATCACACTAGGTGGATCCATGTGTGGTTTGTTTAGAAGAACACACATGCAATGACTCTAGCTGTGGTTCATGAAAAGAACACACATGCAATGACACTAGTGGATCCATGTGTGGTTCATGAAAAGAACAGACATGCAATGACACTGGTGGATCCTTATGTGGGTTGCTTCGAGGAACATACATGCAATGACACTGGGTCTGGTTTGTGAAAAGAACAGACATGCAATGACACTGGTGGATCCATGTGTGGTTCATGAGAAGAACACACATCCAATGACACTAGTGGATCCTTATGTGGTTTGTCTAGAAGAACACACATGCAATGACACTGGGTGTGGTTCATGAAAAGAACAGACATGCAATGACACTAGTGGATCCTTATGTGGTTTGTTCAGAAGAACGCACATGCAATGACTCTAGCTGTGGTTCATGAAAAGAACATACATGCAATGACACTGGTGGATCCTTATGTGGTTTACTTAGAAAAACAGACATGCAATGACTCTAGCTGTGGTTCATGAAAAGAACACACATGCAATGACACTGGTGTATCCATGTGTGGTTCATGAGAAGAACACACATGCAATGACATTGGGTGTGGTTCATGACAAGAACACACATGCAATGACACTAGGTGTGGTTCATGAAAAGAACAGACATGCAATGACACTGGTGGATCCTTATGTGGTTTGTTGAGAAGAACACACATGCAATGACACTAGGTGTGGTTCATGAAAAGAACAGACATGCAATGACACTAGTGGATCCTTATGTGGTTTGTTTAGAAGAACACACATGCAATGACACTAGCTGTGGTTCATGAAAAGAACACATATGCAATGACACTGGTGGATCCATGTGTGGTTTGTGAAAAGAACTGACATGCAATGGCACTAGGTGGATCCATGTGTGGTTTGTTTAGAGGAACAGACATGCAATGACACTGGTGGATCCTTATGTGGTTTGTTTAGAAGAACACACATGCAATGACACTGGATGTGGTTCATGAAAAGAACATACATGCAATGACACTGTTGGATCCTTATGTGGTTTGTTTAGAAGAACACACATGCAATGACACTGGGTGTGGTTCATGAAAAGAATAGACATGCAATGACACTGGTGGATCCTTATGTGGTTTGTTTAGAAGAACACACATGCAATGACACTAGTGGATCCTTATTTGGTTTGTGAGAAGAACAGACATGCAATGACTCTGGCTGTGGTTCATGAGAAGAACACACATGCAATGACACTGGTGGATCCATGTGTGGTTTGTGAAAAGAATATACATGCAATCACACTAGGTGTATCCATATGTGGTTTGTGGAAAGAACAGACATGCAATGACTCTAGATGTGGTTCATGAAAGTAACACACATGCAATGACACTGGTGGATCCATGTGTGGTTTGTGAAAAGAACAGACATGCAATCACACTAGGTGGATCCATGTGTGGTTTGTTTAGAAGAACACACATGCAATGACTCTAGCTGTGGTTCATGAAAAGAACACACATGCAATGACACTGGTGGATCCATGTGTGGTTCATGAAAAGAACAGACATGCAATGACACTGGTGGATCCTTATGTGGTTTGTTTAGAGGAACAGACATGCAATGACCCTGGGTGTGGTTCATGAAAAGAACAGACATGCAATGACACAGGTGGATCCATATGTGGTTTGTGAAAAGAACAGACATGCAATCACACCGGCTGGATCCATGTGTGGTTCATGAGAAGAACACACATGCAATGACACTGATGATATGTGGTTTGTGAAAAGAACAGACATGCAATGACTCTAACTGTGTTTAATGAAAAGAGCAGACATGCAATCACACAGGTGGATCCATGTGTTGTTTTGTTAGAAGAACACACATCCAATGAACTCTAGTGGATCTATCTTGGCATAATTTGATGTATTCCATGATGTATTTCATTGTACAAGACACTTTCCATTTTTATACTACTTAGTTTTTCCCTTGGTTTTATGTGGTACTACTTAGTTTTGCCCCCCTCTCTCTATCTTTTGTAGAAGCCCAAACCTGTGCTCACTCTATCTGCTACTCCCTGATTGGTTGTCATAGTTGTCACGCAGATCGTGCGCACCAACCGTTGATTCTGTGCGATCCAATGATGATCGTTGCACACGTCGTGCCCTTCATAGTACAGCGTGAGAGAGCACGGACGTATCCCTCAACGAGACTTCTACAGGAAGGAACACGATGTCGTCCATGAAAAAAGTCGTCGAGCGGTCGTGTCAAGTTTAATCAAGTCTGAAATGCCTACTACTGCTACTACAACACATGCACAGGGCAACGGGGTCATCGAGTGCACGGTTGTCGACAGGACGCTGCAATTTATTGCCACTTGATTTTAATAAGACATATCCCATTTTTACGCAGGGCTCTCAATCTCACTTCCAACTAGGCCCTACCGCTAGTAACTTCCATGTGTCAAGGGCCCCCCCTCGAGTAGATCTAACATTGCTAGAAATTGGTTCCGCGCCACTTGCATGTAGTGGAATCGAGGTCTGCCATGAGCGTGTTTTCAATGCAGCTCTAAAGTGGAGATCATGGCTGTTTCAAAAAAAGGGAACCCAAAAAAGGGTGGAGATCGTGGTAGGCCCCCGCCCACCACACGTGTCCACTTGAGGACTACGAACGGTCCGGTGTTTATAACCCCCCTTGACCTTCTTCTTCCATGAGCTCGTGTCATTTTCCCCCAGTCTGTCTAGTCCCAAGACCCCAATCTACACCTACCGCGCGCGCCAAAGCTCCCTCACTTGCACTACCTCCCTCCCTTGGTGTGCCATGAAGCATACACGTTGAGACGAGCCGGAGGTGAAGCCAGTTGAAGGTGCAGAAGCAGATGGCTCGGTCGTTGCCAAGCAGGTGAAGGCGTCTTCTCCGGGCACGAACGCCACTCGTCACCACACCATCGAGGGTGCGAGCTCATCCATCCAGCCAGTAGCCATTGCCGCTGAGCAGCAGGTAGTAGCCGTCGCTGCCGAGCAGCAGGTGGCCAACAACGTCATGGTGCCAGCGGCAGATCTGGATTGGGGAAAGCGGCAGGCGGAGGCAATCCGGTGCTCTACATCAACGATCCCATCACCGTACAAGAAATCTTAGACGCAATCATGGAGAATGACGAGTTCGATGAGGAGGTCCCTGATGAGGAGTCTGAGGTACTACATTGCTAGCTTCTCTAGTTGCATCCGCAGATTTCACTATTCATACATAAGATTTGCTCAAACATGTACAAATTCTTTTGCTCTTGAAGTAGGGTAGTATATATATGGTTTGATCGGTCGATTGATGCATCTGCCATCTAGTCACAAAACCCCAATCTGCTCATCTGCCATCTAGTTGAGTTTGCTAGTTGAGTGTTGATTTTGATACACAACATGCCTATAACATTACATTTCTATTCCTTACTGAGTCCAATGATTCAATTTTGCCCCAAAATAGTTCAATGGCATCTGATGGTGTCGTTTTCTTAGGTATGGTTAGTGAACCTGAGGCAGCAATGCACATAAATAATATAGGTTGTGTTGTTGGTATTTTGGTTCCCCGACTCCATCGCTGAAAAAAATGAGGCCCTAATTTTTTCTCATATGGAAACTATATATAATCTTTGTATTGTTCCTGATCTATGAATGCGTTGTATGATGCATATGTATATTCCTGAATATTGTTTTGTATGATTACATTTCAATTTCTTATTGTGACCAATGATTCAAATTTGCCCCAAAGAGAGGCAGACACATTGGTGTCAGATTTTTTCAGGGATGAGTGAGCGAACCTGGGGCCATGTACAAGATCAATATAAGCTGTGCAATTGTTACTTGGTTCGCTTACGCCATCTCTGTAGAAACTTATGAGGCTGCAATCTTTATTCTACATTCATAGAACTATGATATTTGAATTATCTATTCCATGCATTCATAGTGTATAAGAATTACATTTTAGTTTGTCACCGAGGCCGATGATTGAAATTTGCCCCAAAAGAGTTCAACGGGAGACACGTATGATGGTGTCGTGTTTTAGGGATGGGTTAGTGAACCTGAGGCAGCAATGCACACAAACAATATAGGTTGTGTTGTTGGTACTTTGGTTCTCCAACTCCATCTCTGAAACAAATTATGAGGCCCTTGATTTATTCTCATATGGAACTACATATATGATCCTTGATTTGTTTATGATATTTTAATGATTGGTATGATGCATATGTATATGAATGGTTTTGATCATAAGTATTTTTAACATGTACCTGAAGATTAATTATTTGGTTTTTTATTTATAATTACAATATTTAGGCTTGTTTTTGTACCTGACTATGTATATCCCTGAATATTATTTTGTACGATTACATTTCAATTTCTTATTGTGGCCAATGATTCAAATTTGCCCCGAAGAGAGGCAGACACATTGGTGTCAGATTTTTTCCGGGATGAGTTAGCGAACCTGGGGCCATGTACAAGATCAATATAAGCTGTGCAAGTGTTACTTGGTTTGCTTACGCCATCCTTGTAGAAACTTATGAGGCCACAATCTTTATTCTACATTCATAGAACTATGATATTTGAATTATCTATTCCATGCATTCATAGTGTATAAGAATTACATTTTAGTTTGTCACCGAGACCGATGATTGAAATTTTCCCCAAAAGAGTTCAAGGGGAGACACACATGATGGTGTCGTGTTTTAGGGATGGGTTGGTGAACCTGAGGCAACAATGCACACAAATAATATAGGTTGTGTTGTTGGTACTTTGGTTCGCCAACTCCATCTCTGAAACAAATTATGAGGCCCTAGATTTATTCTCATATGGAACTACATATATGATCCTTGAATTGTTTCTGATCTTTTAATGATTGGTATGATGCATATGTATATGAATGGTTTTGATCATAAGTATTTTTAACATGTACCTAAAGATCAATTGTTTGGTTTTTTATTTATAATTACACTATTTAGGCTTGTTTTTGTACCCAACTATGTATATCCCTGAATATTGTTTTGTACGATTACATTTCCATTTCTTATTGTGGACAATGATTCAAATTTGTCCCAAAAGAGAGGCAGACACATTGGTGTCATATTTTTTCAGGGACGAGTTAGTGAACCTGGGGCGATGTACAAGAACAATATAGGTTGTGCAATTGTTACTTAGTTCACTCACGCCGTCCCTGAATAAACTTATGAGGCCGCAATATTTATTCTACATACACTCTGATGCAATTATTTGTCATTGTGTTGAGATGAAATGATATATGAACCGATCAAACTATTGCTGAGATGCTTTATCTTTGATATCCATGGATATATTGTCTTACATATACATGTTGTCAATTCTTGAGTTGTAATACAATTCAATCATATGTATGAGTTCTAAGTTATGTTCTTAAAAATCAATAGGAGGATGATGATGAAGTGGACGATAGCAAGGTATCCAGGGACAACAAGAGCCGCTACGTGTTGAGGCGGTTATGGTGTGGGCTAGTTCGTTTCCACCATAGGGGGAGACTGTTTTGCCCATTCTGTGCTAGAGCAATCAACGTGGACCTCAGAAGCATGATCCAGCACACGGAGGGTGTTGGCAGAGGCGGAGGCGGACGCCATAGGACGATTACCTTGGTGCGGCACGCAACCTATAGCAAATTCCTCCAGGAGTATGTCAGGACTGGCCTGTATCCCATCGACTCGGCTGTTGCTGCCTCCTGCTGATATGCCCCAGCCCTGCTAGGCGTCTCCGTGTCCCGGCCTCCTGCTACCGCCCCTGCTTTTATTTTGTTTTAGTTAATTATTACCTGTGTGTGGCATGTAAGACAATATATCCGTGGTGTCTCTGGTGAACCTTCTATATTAATCTACTCCTTTATATGGAGTGCCTTAAAATTTCTAGTGTTCAATTATATTACTGATCATGCTCATGCACACTACAAAATATTTCTAGTGCTCGATTATATTAGAATTGTCAAGGAATACATCAACAAGTTAAATTGGTAGAAATTTTGTATTGAAGTAACTAAATGATCTCACATCGGCGGTGGACGTTGGCATCAACCGAAGACCTTGGAGCGGCACACAGTCTTCAGCAAATTCCTTGCAGGTTCAACAACGGGTTGCCGCCGCCCAGCTCCGAATTCGCTTACAGGTGCAACATGACAGAACTTGAGCTACCACAGAGACCTCGGCAGAGGTGGCAGAATTGGTGCGGGTGCAACCACGATGACCATGAGCTCAGATTATAGAGGAGGAAAACAGAATCGAGCATGGTCGACACGGTGACAGATCTCACCGGGAACCAATTCTCGTCCCCGCACCATGCCATGGGTGCGTCCATGGTGAGGGCGAGCTCCAACTCGGGATGGGGAGGAGAGCGGGGCCGAGCAGGTTCGTCACATCCCAGCTCTGCGCCATGGCCGCGACCACAGATTGCCGCTCCAGGGAAGAAGAAGACGCGTAATGGATGCAGGCGCCAACGCTGCAAGCCTACAGGGAGGAGAGCTGGGCCGAGCAGGTTCGTCCACGTCCCAGCTCTGCACCATGGTTGCGACGCCCCACATATTGCCGCTCCGGGGAAGAACAAGACGCGTAATGCATGCAGGCGCCAACGCTGTAAGCCTAATTAACACCTAAGCGACGGGAGCGACATAATAGTGAGAACTGATAGGGGGCCCAACTTGACGGCCATTAGCCCGATTTTTTGTATTTAAACGTAAAGTTGAATTCGTGCCGAAAAAGGCCCTCTAAGTATTTGGCACACCAACTGTAGTCATCCCAGCTGATTTTAGAGAACTTGGGTACCGTGTTGCCTGGGCGACCCAACTTTCGGGCCGCAAAATGATATTCTCCCAAGGCATCCCCTTCTTCATCAATAAAAATCTCACGTTCTTCCAAACACTTCATTTTTATTATTTCGTGCACAGTTGTGTTGTTCTTGGACCGTCTTTGTTTTTTTTTGGTTTTCGTTTGCTTGGTTTTCTTAGTTTTCTTGAATAAATTAGTTGGACCTCCTCTTTCATACATTAATTTTCAAATAGTTTGGTTTGGATTGGAAAAGAGTAGGAAAAGTTCATGCTTAAGTGGTAAAAAGGAGCTTGTTTTTGACTATGGCCTATGCTTTGTCATGCCATGCTTGCTATTGTTTTGGCTTTATGCTTAGTGATCTTTGCTATAGCATGACATGTTATAAACAATTCAGATTGCTTAATGTGCCTTGAAAGAATCATGCATTGTTTTAGCATATTAAAGCATAGTATTGTGGTATTCTCCTTTGGTGCTTTATTTGGGTCGACTTGGCGCATGCTCACACCATGTTAAGACTATCCCAAGTCACCATAGCCTTTATGATCCTTTAGTTTTCGACTTGTAACATCACTTTATGCTTTACTTAATAATGTTTTGTCGCTCTACATGATTATGGCTATTATTGCTCTCTTAGTTGGTCGCTCCCAGTCTTTTGCTAGCCTCAATAACCAAGTATGAGTTCCACTCATGCATCCAACTCCAAATAAAACCAAGTTATTCTAAAGAGTCCACCATATCTACCTATTAGCATTTGCTATTCCAAGTATATTCATGTTTTTATCTACCTTCCAAATTAAACTTGTTATGAGAAAACTAGTGATTAAAGCTCTCACAAACTTGACGGCACACTTTACTTTTCTTGCCCCTAATAAACTTGAACCATTGTGTCGTCTATGTTGTATATGCTTGCACTTATATGTTGGGGATTAGCAGAACCATGCTGTCATGGGGAACGCTTTCAACATTGCACTTGTACTTTGTACCTAGTTGATATCATGCTCTTTTGTCTATGGATGTCGTTGGTGTGAAATGAAAGGGGAGCTTGTAAGTCCATGGAGTTATGTATGTGTGTTAGAGAAACGCCTAGGCTGCCGGTCTAATCCATGCCTAATCATGGTGGAAACCTGTAGCGTAACCATAATGAGCAAGCTATGAAGCATTCTTCTTATAAAAAAGAGATAGAGATTGAGAAAAAGAGAAAAAGAAAAAAATAGATATGAGAAAAAAGGAAAGAGAGAAAAAAACACCATTTTCCCATGGTAAATAAGAAGATTGCTGAGATGCTCGTTGTCTGCTTGCCTTGTCATTTTTATATGGGGATTCTTCCGTATCATCGGGCAAGTGGTACCCCGTTGGTTGTTCTCGATTATACACATGTACTTACTATGATAAGAACTTACCGGTAACTAAACTTGAGTAGCATGAGGAGCGGCCCTCGTATTCAAGGGACTTGAGATTTCCAACTTATACTTTGTCAAACATATACTCCATAGTTTGTTCACTTTAACCTTAATCACTTCAAGATGCTTATGATAGGGGCAATGCAAGCTGAAAGCTAATAAATACCATAATTTTTGGAAGCTGTTTATGAGACGTGAATCCCTGCTTCCTTCTATGAAGGCCTTTCTTTTACTTTTATGATTGAGTCTCCACCTTCTATCTTTATGCACCTATTGAGAGAGCATAGTGGACATTCTTAGTTTAATGTGCATTGTCCCAAGACTTGTTGATTGATGCATAACTTTGATATTGCTTGTTCTTAAACTATTTGTATCTAGTCAACCTTATAAAGTTTGAAGGTGTCCTATGCATTTATGTTTGCTACTCTATGAGGGACAAGCTGAATGCCACTATGCTATGTTTTCTTTATGTGAAACAAACAAACATCTTGCAAAACATTGTTATTCATCTTTTGTTTGTGCCTTTTCATGTTACAACATAATTGCCCTGTCTTATTGTTAGTACTTTATCTTTCATGCTATGTTGAAGTACTATGATCCCAGCTATCAATGTTTTACAGATACTTTGATCAAATTTATGATGGTGCATGTCACCTCAAAAATTATTCTTTCTTTTTATCACTTACCTACTCGAGGACGAGCAGGAGTTAAGCTTTGGGATGTTGATACGTTGCAAACTTATCTATAATTTTTGATGTTCCATGCTTGTTTTATATCTACTTTCTTATGTTTTGCCCACACTTTGGAGTACTTTTTATACACTTTCTTGGACTAACCTATTAACAAGATGCCATAGTGCGAGCTACCTGTTTTCTGTTGTTTTTGGTTCTAGGAAAGTCAGAAAATGAATATTCTTGGAATTGGACGGGACAAAATCCAAAGTCAATATTTCACCGAGGGGGACACGGAGCCAGAATACAAGACAAAGAGGGGCCAGGGGCCGCCCACACCACCTGGCCGCGCGGCTAGGCCTGGCCCGCGCCAGGGGGTGGTGTGGCCACCTAGGGCACCCCCTCGGCCTCCCCTTTCGCCTATAAGATGCCTCCGATACAGAAACCCTAAGTACCCGATCAAAATTCCATGAAAGAGTCTGTAGACACCATCATCTCCATCCCTAGATTGGGAGGGATCTAAAGCTCTTCCCGGCACCCTGCCGGAGGGGAGAATTCACCTAGGAGGCCTTCTTCATCACCATGCAAGCCTCCGGTGTGATGCGTGAGTAGTTCATCCTTGGACTACGGGTCCATGTAGTAGCTAGATGGTTGGTTCTTCTCCTTTGTGCTACCATGTCTAGATCTTCTGAGCTCCGTTCATGATCAAGATCATCTATTTGTAATCATACATGTTGTGTTTGCGGGGATCCGATGGATATTGAGATGCTATTTCAGATTGATTATTGATTCTATCATGTCTTTGTTATTTGTGATCTTGCATGCTCTTCGTTGTTAGTAGATATCTTGGCCGAGTAGATGCTAGCAACTCCAAGAGGGAGTATTTATGCTCGATAGTGGGTTCATGCCTCTAGTAATTTTGGGAAGTGACATAAATCTCTAAGGTACTAGATGTGCTGTTGCTACTAGGGAGAAAACAACAATCCTTTATTTATAGAGCAATCGTATTGTTTACTTTACACGCAATGTGTAATGCAATTATCTGTTGCTTGCAACTTAATACTAGAGGGGGTTCGGATTGATAACCTGAAGGTGGATTATTAGTCATAGATGCAGTTGGATTACGGTCTATGTATAATGTTGTAATGCCCAATCAAATCTCATAGGAGTCAAGATTATTAGTATATGCATGTATGCTTTCTTGATGTTCGTCAATTGCCCCGCTGTAATTTGTTCACCCAACATGTCATCTATCTTAAGGAGAACCACCACTAGTGAACTATGGACCCCGGTCCTTTCTTTTAGCATGAATCTACAACTGTTTACTATTTTTTGTTTATTTTCTGCAAGCTTTTACTTTCTTCCACACAATACGTTTAATCCTTTGTTTTCAGCAAAACCGGTGAGATTGACAACCTCACTATAAGTTGGGGGCAAAGTTCTGTGATTGTATTGTGCAGGATTCCAAGTTGGAAACAACACCTTGGAGGTGTTTCCTTGCTCCTACTCGTTCGATAACCTTGGTTTCATAACTGAGGGAAAAATTGCTGCTGTGCTCATCATACCTTCCTCCTGGGGTTCCCCAACGAGCTCGATATATTTTGGGCCAACAAGCACACAACATGTAGGATTACAAATAGAAGATTTTGATCATGAACGGAGCTGACAAGATCTAAACATGGTAGCACAAAGGAGAAGAACCAACCATCTAGCTACTACATGGACCCGTAGTCCAGGGATGAACTACTCACGCATCACACAGGAGGCTTGCATCGTGATGAAGAAGGCCTCCAGGGTGAATTCTCACCTCCGGCAGGGTGCTAGGAAGAGCTTCAGATCCCTCCCGGTCTAGGGATGGAGATGACGGCGAGCTATAGACTCTTTCGTGGAATTTTTGATCGGGTACTTAGGGTTTCTGTATTGGAGGCATCTTATAGGCAAAGGGGAGACCGAGGGGGTGCCCTAGGCGGCCACACCACCCCTAGCGCAGGCTAGGCCTGGCCGCGTGACCAGGTGGTGTGGCTGCCCTCTGGCTCCTCGCCGTCTTGTATTCTGGCTCCGTGTCCCCCTCGGTGAAATATTGACTTTGGCTTTTGTCCCGTCCAATTCCGAGAATATTCATTTTCTGACTTTCATGGAACAAAAAGAAGCAGAAAATAGACAGCTGGCACTACGGCATCTTGTTAATAGGTTAGTCCAAGAAAGTGTATAAAAATACCCCAAAGTGTGGACAAAACATAAGAAAGTAGATATAAAACAAGCATGGAACATCAAAACTTATAGATACGTTAGCAACGTATCATCGAACCATTTGCTTATTCGACCATTTATTCTTTTATGTGTAGAAATTCCTTTAGTAAACCGTTGAGGACACCTCGAATCTTGCCCTTAAGTGGGGTAAGGATCCGGTTACCACGGATCCGGAGGAGCTGGAATCTAAGGAGTTCATGCCTATCCTAGAATCCAGCTCCGACCAATCCCCCGGTAAGACTTCTGTCTTAAAGGATTGGACGGATGATGATGACTGTGATATTCTCGAGGTATTTAACCCAATGCCTATCCAACTGATCCCACTCAAGCTAACCTGGTTGGGCAGGTGCTTAACATGCCTCCGGTGGCTATGGGAGGCCAAGGAGTGGTGAGAAAACACGCTGCAACCTCGGTCCCGCCAGCCGAACCATTTAGGGCCAGGAAAGGTTCAAGAGACCCGGAAAGAAACCCGCGTCGTGGAAGGCTCCTAATCCCAAACCACCTCCAACTGTGTCCGGGTAAATACCTTTCTCCGGGTTACTCTTGTGTTTCATATTTCCCTTTCCTGTATTTCTTTTTTATCTCTTTCTTATTTGACTCGATCGTTTCCTCTATTTAACTTGGCAAGGCCATCGTGGATGTCTCCCAGAGCGGTTCCAGCATCACCTCTCCCATCCATGAGGCCCCACCTTCTCCTCCTTGTGGTGATGCTCCCGTTCTCAGCCCTGTTCGGGAGAATTCTCCTGCTACACCGAATAACAGTCCATCTCGGCGGGAGGGGATAACATCGGCACAGGTGGAGGGGATGCCACAGAGGACATGGCTGTTCAAGAAGAAGAGGATCGTGGCGCCGATAGTACCGGCACCGAAATAGTTTCTGCCAAGGTGCCGGAGTCTCTCCGGCACCAGTTCAACCTCAGCCTCAGCCTCAGTCACAACTAGCCCCCGTCTCAGCTTCTAGTCAGGAACAACAAGTGCCACCAGCATCATCCGAGTCTCCCAAGACTCGGCCAGATGACCAGCCTTAGCACAGCCCACGAGCCAAATCTCCATCGACTTTATAATCTCAGCCCACGTCAGCTTCGGCAGTCGACTCTCAGTCAGCAGCCTCCCAGCAGCGGGATAAACCGACCGCTAAGGTGAAGAAGACTACCGAGGTGACCAAGGCAGTGCCAGAGGGATCAACTGCTGGATCTCGGTAGCCACCATTGCCTCTATGATGCAACATGGTAGTGCTGCTTCTCGCTCTACTTCAGATAATCAGATCATGTTGCATACTATCCCGACTGCTGGAAGGCCGCCCAACAAGAAGCTCTCGGGAAAGGCTTAGTCCTTACTCGGACCCTCAGCGGTGGAAGCTTCGGCTCACTTGCTGAATACACCGAGAACTGGAACAATGCTGAGTATGTCGAGGTCAGCTTAGGGAATCCTCAGAAGTTCATTCCTGTAGAGATTGGCGCAAAGATGTATACTGCCAGCAAAGCTATCACTGATGTTGGCCGAATGATGGAGGTAAACATCTCGATTATCTCTTTTATATTTGCATAAGTGTATGTGTAGATAACCTCTAGTCCCTGAGCCTCCGGGGGAGTGAGATATTACTCGGCCATATGCTCTTAGCATTAAACTTGTGCAATTTTCCTTTATACTTTCTTCAATTCTGAGGTATTTAAACCAAGCTAATAAGATTTAGGCAAGGGGCCTATTAGCTTCGATTAGCCAGCCACCTAGATTCGGTCCGAGCTTACTCGTTTCAAATCTTGAGTAGAGTTTTAATATCCAGCCACCTAGAGCCGGGTCAAGTTTTACTTGACTCAGATATTTTAGTAGCTTCAAATATCCAACCACCTAGAGACGGGTTAAATTTTACTTGACTCGGATCTTCAGTAGCCTCGAATATCCACCCACCTAGAGTTGGGTTAAGTTTTACTTGACTCAGATCTTTAGTTGCTTTGAATATCCAACCACCTAGAGCCAGGTTAAGTTTTACTTGACTCAGATCTTTAGTAGCTTCAAATATCCAGCCACCTAGGCCGGGTTAAGTTTTACTTGACTCGGATCTTTAGTAGCTTCGAATATCCTTGTTACTAAGTGACTAACAATTGTTCTTTTTAGATCGCCACCAACCGGCATACTGCTAAGGTCCAACTTCTGCTCACTGCGCATAAGGAGCTTTCCACAAATCACAAAGCATTGCTGCTGGAGCTTAAGAAGAAATGTAAGTTTTTGCTTAATAACCCATGCTGCTTTGTTTGTTCTTGATTCACTAAGTTAACCTATGACTCGGATTTCTCTAGCCGAGGTGGAGGCCCAAAATAAGGAGCTGCTGAAGCACGTAGCCGAGCTAGAAAGTATTTTTCCTCTTACTCCCTATCCTTGGCACCTTTCCCTTTTGGCTCGGCGAGTAATTATTCCTCGGCTCGGCCGGGTCAAAAATCATTATAGTGTCTCTTCAAGATAGCATATCCATGCTTGAATTGATGCTTCACTTTCTCGAACAAGCAAGGAAGCATCAGGCCCATCTG
Organism: Avena sativa; assembly: GCA_916181665.1. Classification (NCBI taxonomy): domain Eukaryota; kingdom Viridiplantae; phylum Streptophyta; class Magnoliopsida; order Poales; family Poaceae; genus Avena; species Avena sativa. Next base: position 430,624,615 of record OV702290.1, read on the forward strand.
AAGGAGAAATACGAGGAGATCGCTCGGCTCTGTGCCAAGAATGACCTCAAACAACTCTAGAATACTGAGCTAGATAGGCTGGATCAAGAGTTCTCCGAGGAGAAGAGCTGACTCACTAGCCAACTCGACAAAGACAAGGAGCTTCTCCAAGAGGCCGATGTCAAATTTGAGTCGGTGAGCACTGCGTTTGAGGATCACTAGAAGAAGGAGGCTGCTTGGCTAGCTGATCTGACTTGGATTGGTGGCATCGCAGCTCATAAGCTTACTTTTACCAAATTTTCCTTTATTGCCGAAGCCTCCCCTTTTCCTTGATTTGTTTCCTCTGACTTGCTCTCCTCGCTTGTTCTCTTAGGTGATTCCCCCAATCAAAGGCTCGTGTCGCCACTACCATCCGCAAAGTCCGGGAGAAGAAAGTCGAAACTGGCCCCCTCCCTAAAGAGTATGACATTGATGAACTCTTGGTTGGCCTCAAGGCCAGCATCGAACCCATGAGGGTCTTTGGGGTTGAGCTCTTGGATGCCGCCATCGGAGTCTTCCACGTTCTCTGGCCAGCGGAGACAACTTCCAGGAAGGTCGCTCAGCTGTCCGAGAAATTGATGGACTACGAGACGCAGCTGAACTTGTGGAGGGAGTCAGCTTCCCACGCTGGTGCCGACATGGCCTTATCCTTTGTGCTATCCTTGTACAAAGGTATCAATTTAGATACTCTTCAGAACATGCGCACTGGCTCACGGTGGACAACTGACCTGGACCATATCCAGCGCCGCCAAGATCGGGCCTATCAATTTATTCAATATGCCAATATCCATGCTTGGACTGATGGGCTGAGCTTTCTCAACGTGGTGGATGACGCATATGTCAAAGAAGGCGCTGATGAAGATCAGGAAAACCTGGAAGGAGATGAGGGGAACTCAGATGACGAAGCTGAAGCCGAGGCTCCCAACGTTGAAGCTAACATTCCTCCTTCTGCTGCGGATGACCCGGTGATACATTGCAAATGTATCTATAATTTTTGATGTTCCATGCTTGGTTTTATCTACTTTCTTATGTTTTGTCCACACTTTGGAGTACTTTTCATATGATTTCTTGGACTAACCTATTAACAAGAGCCACAGTAGCAGTTGCCTGTTTTCTGCTGTTTTTGGTTCCAGGAAGTCAGAAAATGAATATTCTCGGAATTGGACGGGACAAAAGCCAAAGTTACTATTTTCCCGGAAGACTCACGGAGCCAGAAGGAGAGTCGAAGAGGGGCCACAGGGTGTCCACACCCCCCCTTGGCGCGGGCCAGCCCAGGCCACGCCAGGGCATGGTGTGGGCCCCCTGGCCGCCCACCGACCTTGCCTCTTCACCTATAAGAAGCCTCCCAATGCATAAACCCTAAAGGATCAATCAGAAAGCCACGAAAAGTTTCGCAGCACCACCGCCACTGAAGTGGAGATTCGGGGGACAGAAAGTCTTTGTTCCGGCACCCTGTCGGGATGGGGAAGTGCCCTCAGAGCCATCTCCATTGATCTCCACCGCCATCTCCATCACCATTGCTGATTCCCATGATGAGGAGGGAGTAGTTCTCTCTTGAGGCTAAGGGTTCTACCGGTAGCTATGTGTTCATCGCTCTCTCTATGCATGATCTTATTGAGATCATGAGATTGTAATCTAGTAGATCTACCTTGCTACTCAAGTGCTTTAATAAATCTCTGCTCTCCCCATGTGTATGAAAGTGACAGCGTGCACACCATGGTGGCACTTAGGCTAGAGATTTCAAATACTTGTTATGAGTTATATTTGGAGTTGGATGTATTTATGAAATTGTGGTGTTTGTTGGACTCATCTAGTGCTCAAGGTGACAGTGTGGGGTTTTCTAGATGGAAAAGATGAACTTTGAGGTGTGCTGTTATAGCCCTACCATGGATTAGAGTGTCCAACCGGAGAGTAGTTAAGAGTAGTATCATAAAGAAGAATATATTTATATGAGAGTGTTCACTAGTGAAAGTATGATCCCTAGGCCTTGTTTCTAAGCACTAAAACACCGTTTGCTACTAGATCTGTTACATGTTTGCTTGCTGCCATCTTTATTTCAGTTTGCCTTTAGTCTTTTCCATACCATCAAGCTATTTTCTATCACTGTTACCACTTATAATTATCCATACCACTTGTATTTCACTATCTCTTCGCCAAACTAGTGCACCTATACACCTGACAAGTGTATTGGGTGTGTTGGGGACACAAGAGACTTCTTGTATCTTGATTGCAGGGTTGCTTGAGAGGGGATACCTTTGACCACTTCCTCCCTGAGTTCGATAAACCTTGGGTGATCCACTTAACGGAAAACTTGCTGCTGTTCTACAAACCTCTGCACTTGGAGGCCCAACAACTGTCTACAAGAATAGAAGTGCGTAGACATCACCCAGCTGTTGCCGCTCCTTGAGCACATAAACTTTAAACTTCGTTAAATCCCTAGTATGCCGGGTAGAAGATGTATGATACAATTTAAGTTATTTTGCTACCCTATGCTTTTATGTCGAACCCTTTTGGGCGAAGTCCCCGGGTTTCATTTTATTGTTTGCTCAATCTGATGACTCGACTCGTGTCTACCATTTCTTGGCGTTCGACTTACGAGTCCGAGATCACAGAATCAAATTAACAATACTTGAAATTATGAGGATTAGCTCAAAATGATTTGACATAATATTAAAGAAAGTAAATACAGGGGTTAGTCCAAAAAACAAATGTCGGCTCGATTAGTTTCCCCTTCCTTAGCAATTTTTCATGTGTCTAGCATTCACGAGCTATTTCTCTTGCTTGCCATTAAGCCAATCTTTTGGACAACAGCAAGTCAAAGAGTTAGCCTTTGGTGCTGACACACTACTAATCCAGCCTAAGGGGTAGGAAATTTAAGCGAGCTGACATATAAAATGTAAATACAAAAAAAGACAATTACTACTAAGGTAGTCCCTGAGTTTCTACTCGAGGTGCCGAGGTTTCATTAATTAGCTCATTGCCGACATACAATCCGACACATGAGAGTTTGAGATACATACACTTCAGCTAAGTGTAAAATGGACGAAGAAGTGCTACATTCCATGACCTTTTTATTCTTATCCTGGCCTGTTCACCTTATTATTCTCTCGTGGTTGAGCATCTATAAGATATTATGCATCATTGTGTAGTTCCTTCCTCACGATAAATGGTCCTTTCCATGGAGGTGATAGCTTGTGCATGCCGGAGTGTGTTGCACTAGCTGAAGCACTAAATCCCCTTCCTGAAAAACTCGGGGGTTCACTTTCTAGCTATGATAGCATCGGAGATTCTGTTGATATATGGCGGATCTAGACAATGTCAACTCTCTTGCCTCTTCTAGCAGATCAACATCATTTTGCCAGGCTTCTTGCACTTCGGCTTATGTGTATTGGGTGACCCTAGGCGAATTATGCTCTATGTCAGCTCGTAGTACAGCTTCTGCCCCATATACCAGAAAGAATGGCGTATAGCTAGTTGATCGATTTGGAGTTGTCCTGAGGCTCCATAGTACTGCCAGGAGTTCATCAATCCAACATCCCGCCGATCTTTGCAGCGACTCAATGAGTCGGGGTTTTATTCCGGACAGTACTAGCCCATTGGATCTCTCCACTTGGCCATTCAATGCGGGGTGTCCGACTGATGCAACATCTAGTCTTATTATTTTAACTTGGCAGAACTAAGCAAATTCTCCCTCGGTAAATTTGTGCCATTATCTGTTATGATACTGTGCGGGTACCCATATCTCAAGATGATGTCCTTGAGGAATGATACGGCTATGGGACCATCACACTTTCTGATTGGCTTGACCTCAATCCACTTTGTAAACTTGTCCAACATGACTAGGATATGAGTCATGTTTCCACGAGCCAGCCTAAATGGTCCAACCATATCCAAACACCATCCAACAAATGACCACGTGATAGGTATAGTTTTCAGTTCAGAGGATGGCATACCTATTTTGCTCGAATACCTCTGACATCCATTGCACTTCCTCACAAGGTCCTCAGCCTCTTGTAAAGCACTAGGACAATAAAATCCATTCCGAAATGCCTTGGCGACTAAAGCTCTGGATGAGGTATGATGCCCACATTTGCCCTGATGTATATCTTGGAGGATCTCTTGTCCTTCTGCCGGATCAACACATCACTGAAGGACACTTGTGACACTTGTCTTATATAAATCGGCATTTATTATGGTATATGCCTTTGCTCTTCTCTGAATTTGCCTGGAGAGTACCTCATCACTTGGCAAACTCCCATTTTTCAAGAAGCAAAAAATGGCTATGCCCATGCTAGTACAACACATGCCGGGAAAATCACTTCATCCACTTCCATTGGGTCAACCGACATAACTTATGTCGGGTTAAGCTGAACAGTCCCCGAGTTCTATGTGACAGTCGTCGGATTCGCCGAGGTAGTCCCCAGGTGTGCCGAGGCAGCCCTCGGGTTACTGAACCGATCCCCCAATCAATGTCCATTGGGACAACCTCGGATCCTGGATTGGCCGGGATATAGATTGGCTCGGATTTTGGCGATGGTTTGATAGATGATTTTCTGAGATGTTCCAGAGCTCTGCCAGGCGAGATTGCTTGCCAAGATGAACCAAGTTTCGACAATATGTTGGCTGCATCATTTTCAGCTCGAGGTACATGATGGAATTCACATCCTTCAAAGTACCCACAGATTGTTTGCATGTCGAATCTATATAATGACATATTTGCATCCAAAGCATCCGAATGACCCGAAACATGCTGTATCACCAAATCTGATTCACCAAAACACTGGATCCGACGTAATCCAATTTCTTTTGCTACTTTTAAGCCATGCACAAGTGCCTCATATTCGGACACATTGTTTGATGCTCTAAAGTGAATCTGTGATGGCTTAAAATATATTCGAGCTCATTGGGAACCCCAAGAGGAAGGTATGATCAGCAGAGCAGCAAGTTTTCCCTCAGTTATGAAACCAAGGTTATCGAACCAATAGGAGCAAGGAAACAACTGCAAGATGTTGCTAGCAACTTGGAATCCTGCACAACACAACCACAAAACTTTGCCCCAACTTATAGTGAGGTTGCCAATGTCACCGGTTTTGCTGAACACAAAGAATAAACATATAGTGTGGAAGATAGTAATTGCTTGCAGAAAGTAAACAGTAAACGGTAAACAATAGATGGTATATCAATGATAAAAGCATGGACCGGGGTCCATAGTTCACTAGAGGTGTTTCTCCTTAAGATAGATAACATGCTGGGGTGAACAAATTATAGCGGGGCAATTGACAGATTTGAGAAAGCATAACAATGCATGTACTAGACATCTTGACTCCTATGAGATTAATTGGGCACTACAACATTATACATAGACCGTAATCCAACTGCATCTATGACTAATAATCCACCTTCAGGTTATCATTCGAACCCCTTCCAGTATTAAGTTGCAAGCAACAGATAATTGCATAAAGCAAAGTGTGTAAAGTAAACAATACGATCGCCCCATGGACAAAGGATTGTTGTTTTATCCCTAGTAGCAACATCACATGTACAACCTTAGAGATTTCTGTCACTTCCCAAGATTACTAGAGGCATGAACCCACTATCGAGCATAAATACTCCCTCTTGGAGTTGCTAGCATCTACTTGGCCAAGATAGCTACTGACGACGGAGAGCATGCAAGATCACAAATAACATAGACATGATAGAATAAATAATCAATCTGAAATAGCATATCAATATCCATCGGATCCCAGCAAACACAACATGTAAGACTACAAATAGATGATATTGATCATGAATGGAGCTCACAAGATATAAACATGATAGCATAAAGTAGGAGAACCAACCATCTAGCTACTACATGGACCCATAGTCCAAGGGTGAACTACTCACCTATCACAACAGAGGCTTGCATGGTGATGAAGAAGGCCTCCAAGGTGATCTCTCCCCTCCGGCAGGGTGTCGGGAAGAGCTTCAGATCCCCCCGATCTAGGGATGGAGATAGCGGCGGTTACAAACTCTTTCGTGGATTTTTGATCGGGTCCTTAGGGTTTTCCTCCCGGGAGGCTTTTATAGGCGAAGGAGCGAGGTCGGCGCGCCCCCCAGGCCGTGCCGCCACAAGGTGTGGCCGCCCTAGTGCGCCACTTCGTCTCTCCTCTGGACTCCGTGTTGCTTCGGGTAAAATATTGACTTTGGCTTTTGTCCCGTCCAATTCCGAGAATATTTCTTTACTAGCTTTTCTGAAACCAAAAACAACAGAAAACAGGCAAGTGGCACTGTGGCATCTTGTTAATAGGTTAGTTCTAGAAAATGTATAAAAATACCTCAAAGTGTGAACAAAACATAAGAAAGTAGATACTAAACAAGCATGGAACATCAAAAATTATAGATACGTTTACGACGTATCAATATCCCCAAGCTTAACTCCTGCTCGTCCTTGAGTAGGTAAGTGATAAAAAAAATAATTTTTGAGGTGGCATGCATCATCATATTTGTAAAGCATTAATAGCTGGGATCAAAGTACTCTAAACATAAGCATGAAATATAGAGTTCTAACAATAAGACATAGCAACTATGTTGTAACATGAAAAGGTACATACAAAAGATGATGAATAACAATGCATTGAAAGACGTTTGTTTGTTTCACATATAGAAAACATAATAAAAGTGGTATTAAGCTTGTCCCTCATAGTATAGCAAAACATAAATGCATAGGACACCTTCAAAGTTCATAAGGGTGACTAGATACAAATAATTTAAGAACAAGCAATATCAAAGTTATGAATCAATCAACAAGTTTTGGGACAATGCACAGTAAACTAAGAATAACCACTATGCTCTCTCAAAAGGTGCATAAACATAGAAGATGGAGACTCAACATAAAAGTAAAAAAGAAAGGCCCTTCACAAAGGGAAGCAGAGATTCAAGTTTCATAAAGAGCTTCCAAAAATTATGGTACTTGTTAGCTTTCATCTCTCATTGCCCCTATCATAAGAATCTTGAGGTGATTAAGATTGAAGTGACACAATAATAAGGATATGCTTGACAAGTTATAAGTTGAAAATCTCATGCCCCGTGCTTACGAGTACCGAACCTCATGCTACTCAACTTTAGTCATGAGTAAGTTCTTGTCATTATAAGTACATGTGTATCATAGAGAACCGCCAACGGGGTACCCCTTGCCCCATGATACAGGAGCTATCCCATATCAAAATGACAAGGCAACAAACAATGAGCATCTCAGCGATCTTTTTATTTGCTATTTGCATAGGTTTTTATTGAGGATGCTTCATAGAATGCTCACTATGGTTATGTTGCAAGTTTCCACCATGATTAGGCATGGCTTAGGCTAGCTGCCCAGGCGTTTCTCTAACACACATACAAACTCCATGAGCTTACAAGCTCCACTTTTATTTCACACCGTCGGGATCCATAAGCAAAAGATCATGATATCAACTGAATAATAAGTGCAATGTTGAAAGCATTCCCCATGACAGCATGGTTCTGCTAATTCACAACTTATAAAGCGCAAGCATATACGCAATATAGATGGACACAATGGTTCAAGTTTATTAAGTGCAAGAAAGTAAAGTGTGCCATCAAGTTTGTGAGAGCTTTAATCACTAATTTTTACATAACAAGTTTAATTCGGAAGGTAGGTAAAAGCATGAATATACTTGGAATGGTGTAACACACCATGCATAGGAATTTATAGTGGACTCTTTGGAATAACTTGGTTCCATTGGGAGTTGGATGCATGAGTGGAACTCATACTTGGTACACGTGGAGGCTAGCAAAAGACTGGGAGCGACCAACTAAGAGAGCAATAATGGCCATAATCATGCAAAGCGACAAAACATTATTAATTAAAGTATAAAGTGATATTACAAGTCATGAACTAAATGATCATAGAGGCTAAGGTGACTCATTCATAGTTTTAACATGGTGTAAGCATGTGCAAGTCAACCCAAATAAAGCATCAAAGGAGAATACCACAATATTATACTTTTGAATGCTAAAATAACGCATGATTCTTTCAAGGCACATTAAGCAATCTCAATTGTTTGGAACAAGTCATGCTACAATAATAATCACTAAGCATAAAGCCAAACCAATATCAAACATGACATGATAAAGTCTAGGCCACAGTCTAAACAAGCTCCTTTTGTACCACTTATAAGCATGAAACTTCCTACTCTTTTCCAATCACCAATCAACTTATTTGAAACCACATATGAATGAGGGGGTCCAGGCAATTTATTCAAGCAAACCAAACAAAATAAAACTAGAAACGAGAACGGATACGCTCCAAGAACAACACAATTGTGCATGAAACAATAAAAATGAAGTGTTTGGAAGAAAACCTGAGATTTTTATTGATGAAAAAGGGGATGCCTTGGGCATCCCCAAGCTTTGATGCTTGTACTTCTTGAATATTTCTTGGGGTGACACGGGTGGCATCCCCAAGCTTGAGCTTTTGTCCATACTTCATCTCATCACATTGTTCTTCCCTACACTTTAAAATTTCCTTCATACAAAACTTCACACAATCTTAATTAGCAACATTAGTGTATTCAAGATAATAAGTCTTTAGGTTCAGTTTCAACACAAGTAAAACTTCCATTAAAACACAAGCTACTGTAGCAATTCCTTCTAAAAGCTCAAGTGAACAAGGAGAACTCAAGGAGAAAGAGATTAAGGGGAAAATGCAAATAATGGCAGAAATCTGTCAAAACATACCAGCAGGTAAAAACCGATTTTTGGAGTCCTTTTGTTGCTCAAATCGAAAAGTGATAAACTAACGAAAGTTAGATAAAAACCTGGGGCATCAGCACAGAAAATTACAGCTCAATCTGACATACACGGATTATCACGATTTTTTTACAGTGAAGCACAAAAAATCTGTTTCGGGACAACAACTTTCCCAAGTCTTACTTCTCTCTCATTAGAGGTTATTCTTGGCACAAAAACCACACAAAAAGGATAAGTAGAGGTTATTACTGAATAAATAACTTCCAAGACTCAACAAAAGAAAAACATACTGAATAAAAATTTGGGTTATCTCCCAATAGTGCTTTTCTTTAACGCCTTTGAACTAGGCACAGGAAGCAAGATTCAAGTATTCTCAAATGAAGAAGCATTAAGAGAAAATTTTGTTTTAATAGGAGAGGCAAAAGGTATCTTTTCTCTCTTCTTAGGGAAGTCTTCTATACCTTTCTTTAATGGGAATTGATATTTAATGGTGCCTTCTTTCATATCAATAATGGCACCAACAGTTCTAAGAAAAGGTCTTCCCAAAATAATAGGACAAGAAGCATTGCATTTAACATCCAAAACATAGAAATCAATAGGGACATAGGTATTTTTAACCATAATAAGAACATCATTAATACTCCCCATGAGTTTCCTTTTAGCATTATCATCAAGTTGGACATCTAAATAACAATCTTTCAATGGTGGCAAATCAAGTATTTCATAAATCTTTCTAGGCATAATAGAGACACTAGTACCAAGATCACATAAAGCTTTGAGATCAAAATCATTCACTTTCATATTAATGATGGGTTCCCAACCATCTTCTAATTTCCTAGAAATAGAAGCTTTATGTTTCAATTTTTCTTCTTTAATTTTTATGAGAGCATCTGTAATGTGCTTTGTAAAGGCCATATTCATAGCACTAGCATTAGGACTTTTAGCAAGCTTTTGTAGGAACATAATTACTTCAGAAATATTGCAACCATCAAGATCAAAATCAACATTACCATCCAAGGTAGTAGAACTATTGTCTCCCATATTAATTGGGACTTCTTGTGGTTTGCTAGCATCAGCATTAGTGGTGGCGATAGTACAAATACTACTATTTCTAGCAATTTTATCTTCTTTGTCCCACTTAGCATGCAATTCAGCTAACAATCTAACATTTTTGTCAATTCTAACTTGTATGGCATTAGTAGCAGTAAAGGGGTTTTTCATAGTTTCAGATTTAGCAGTCATTTTATTACTCAAAAAGGATTGTGCTTCAAACAAACATGATATATTTTTTTAGCGTTCAAAAGTTTTTCCTCAACAGTTTTATTGAAAGCAGTTTGTTTACTAATAAAATCCTTAAGCATGACTTCAAGTTCAGAGGGTGCACTTCTATTGTTGTTGTAGGAATTTCCATAAGAATTACCATTATTAGGAGGATATGGCCTATAATTATTACTATCATAATTGTTCCTATAGGCATTGTTGCTAAAATTATTACTTGTAGTGAAGTTTACATCAACTTGCTCTTCCTGAGCAACCAAAGAGGCTAAGTGATAGCCCAAAATATATCGAACTCGTTGGGGAACCCCCAAAAGAAAGGTATGACACTACAAGAAAAATATCATGTGAAGAAGTTTGTTGTGATACGCTATTATTTTCGTCTCTACATCCGTAGCTTATCCATATGTTGAGACGTTTATTGAGACGCGGGGGAAAACGTCTAAACTGACTCTAAACATTAGGAAAAAAACAACTTAATAAATAATGCCCAAGTAAACTCACCCAGCCACCCTTGTTCATCTATCTATTCCCCACCCCGTGAAAAACTAGGGCCGCCGCAGCAGCAGCGCCACCTGATCCGATCGCGATGGCCGTCTCCGGCGAGCGCTTCCCGCCGACAATCTCAGGAAGACCGAATTCTGTGCCTCTGTTGAGACCCACTCAACGACGTAATCTGGCTGCTAGGATCGATTAACATTGAATCTGGTGAGTTCCCTACCGAGTCAATTAACTGATCATTGCTGCCAGAGAGCTAGAATCAATCAATCGTTCCTTCTCGCAGGTCTCGGTCAACTATCCTTGCCTCTTGCCTCGTTATTCATCCTTGCAAGTAGTTATTTCTTCCGCCTCTCCCTACAAGATCTCTAAAATATTAAGTAAAAAAACAAGATCTCTGAAATATTTCTTTGTATTGTGCAGATTACTCTCGTTCTTTATTTGCCTGTGGTCGTGGATATTTTAGTAAATTTTGCACAAAAGATAACGCCTCGAGGTGGTATTCACAGCGGGCGCCATTTGCATCTACAAGAATAAGTAACGAATAATGCAGCTACGAATAAAGTACTGCAACTAATACTCAGTGTTCTGGATTTTTGTACATACAGGATCAGGTTTTGGCATGTCACTTGACTCATCTAGTACATGATTGGAACTTACATAATAACTTTTTCTGCTGCACACGGTATGTACTCTGAGATCATATACATATTAAGTTGTTATCAAATTTGGAATTACTATGCTGATTGATTTTTTGCTAATGTAGTTGTTCCTCTACTGCTCTACAGGATACCTTTTGCGAAGATTTTTCAAGCAACATTGTATAGAGAGTAAAGAAAGTCTGCAGCTGGATGGAAGATGATTCCAAGATCTAAAAGATTATTTCCCATTAGTTAGAAAATTACAAACAAGATTCTTTGAATTATTCAGTCGTGTAAGCAAATCTGTGTAAGGGAATTCCATGAACTATTCAGTGTTGTATGCAAATCATTGTAAGGATGCACCATTTCACTTGTAAAGTACAGTTGCCATTAAGTGATATAATAGGATTTTTCTGAAGTGCGGCGTGTTTTTCCAGTTCTTCTTGTTAGTTGACAGCTGGAATTTGATTTTATTCATACGAATGTGCAGTGGTACTAGCTGATTACAAATTTTTGAACAATAAATAATGTTTTATATAAAACAAAATAATCTTGTTCGAAGACCCAATAAAGAGATTTAATGTTGGTAGAGACGATATGTTGGGCATCCACAAGCGCCTATATGAGCATAAACACGCTTTTGAAAATGTCTCATATTATTTTTTGAGACGCTCACAATGCATTCTTTTGGTATTTGAGACGGTGCATCGGAAGACGCTCATACGACGCTTTGTAATGGCGTCTTTACAACTACGTAGAGATGAAATTTAGCGTCTTTAACCTATATATTAGATGTCTCTACATGACTTCTGTGTTGTAGTGTGATGAGCACAATAACAAGTTTTCCCTCAGTTATGAAACCAAGGTTATCAATCCAGTAGGAGCAAGGAAACACCTCCAAGGTGTTGCTAGCTGGCCTTTGGCAGGGCGCACTACCGGTGCTAGCAACAACGGGGAAACCTGCACAACACAACCATAGAACTCTATCCCCAACTTACAGTGAGGTTGTCAATCTCACCGGTTTTGCTGAAAACAAAGGATTAAACGTATTGTGTAAAAGAAAGTAATAGCTTGCAGAAAATAAACAGAAAGCAGTAAACAGTTGTAGATTGATGATAAAAGAAAGGACCGGGGTCCATAGTTCACTAGTGGTGATTCTCCTTAAGATAGATGACATGTTGGGTGAACAAATTACAGCGGGGCAATTGACAAACATCGAGAAAACAATCAAGCATATACTACTCATCTTGACTCCTTTGAGATTTGATTGGGCATTACAACATTATACATAGACTGTAATCCAACTACATCTATGACTAATAATTCACCTTCAGGTTATCATCCGAACCCCCTCTAGTATTAATTTGCAAGCAACAGATAATTGCATTACGCATTGCATGTAAAGTAAACAATATGATTGTTCTATGAACAAAGGATTGTTGTTTTCTCCCTAGTAGCAATAGCAGATCTAGTACCTTAGAGATTTCTGTCACTTTCCCAGATTACTAGAGGCATGAACCCACTATCGAGCATAAATACTAACTCTTGGAGTTGCTAGCATCTACTTGGCCAAGATAGCTACTAACAACGGAAAGCATGCAAGATCACAAATGACAAAGACATGATAGAATCAATAATCAATCTAAAATAGCATCTCAATATCCATCGGATCCCCGCAAACACAACATGTAAGATTACAAATAGATAATCTTGATCATGAACGGAGCTCACAAGATCTAAACATGATAGCACAAAGGATAAGAACCAACCATCTAGCTACTACATGGACCCGTAGTCTAAGGATGAACTACTCACACATCACACCGAAGGCTTGCATGGTGATGAAGAAGGCCTCCAAGGTGAATTCTCCCCTCCGGCAGGGTGCTGGGAAGAGCTTTAGATCCCTCCCGATCAAGGGATGGAGATGACAGCGGCTGTAGACTCTTTCGTGGAATTTTTGATTGGGTACTTAGGGTTTCTGTATCGGAGGCATCTTATAGGCGAAAGGGGAGGCCGTGGGGATGCCCTAGGCATCCACACCACCCCCTGGCGTGGGCCCGGCCAGGCCACGCGGCCAGGTGGGGAGGCCGGCCGCTGGCCCCTCTCCGTCTCATATTCTGGCTCCATGTCCCCCTCGGTGAAAAACTGACTTTGGCTTTTGTCCTGTCCAATTCCGAGAATATTCATTTTCTGACTTTCCTGGAACCAAAAACAGCAGAAAACAGGCAGCTGGCACTGTGGCTCTTGTTAATAGGTTAATCCAAGAAAGTGTATAGAAAGTACTCGAAAGTGTGGACAAAACATAAGAAAGTAGATAAAAACCAAGCATGGAACATCAAAAATTATGGATACGTTAGCAACGTATCAACATCCCCAAGCTTAACTCATGCTAGTCCTTGAGTAGGTAAGTGATAAAAAGAAAGAATAATTTTTGAGGTGACATGCACCATCATAAACTTGATCAAAGTATTTGTAAAACATTGATAGCTGGGATCATAGTACTTCAACATAGCATGAAAGATAAAGTTCTAACAATAAGACATAGCAACTATGTTGCAACATGAAAAGGCAAAAACAAATGATTCATGAATAACAATGCTTTGCAAGACGTTTGTTTGTTTCACATAAAGAAAACATAGCATAGTGGCATTCAGCTTGTCCCTCATAGAGTAGCAAACATAAATGCATAGGAAACCTTCAAAGTTCATAAGAGTGACTAGATACAAATAGTTTAAGAACTAGCAATATAAAAGTTATGCATCAATCAACAAGTCTTGGGACAATGCACATAGAACTAAGAATGGCCACTATGCTCTTAAAATAGGTGCATAAAGATATAAGGTGGAGAGTCAACATAAAAGTAAAAGAAAGGCCTTCATAGAAGGAAGTAGGGATTCAAGTTTCATAAAGAACTTCCAAAAATTATGGTACTTATTAGCTTTGAGCTCTCATTGCCCCCATCATAAGAATCTTGAAGTGATTAAGGTTAAAGTGAACAAACTATGGAGTATATGCTTGACAAAGTATAAGTTGGAAATCTCATGTCCCTTGAATACGAGGGCCGCTCCTCATGCTACTCAAGTTTAGTTACCGGTAAGTTCTTGTCATAGTAAGCACATGTGTATCATAGAGAACCGCAAACGGGGTACCCCTTGCTCGATGATATGGAAGAATCCCCATATCAAAAAGACAAGGCAAGCAGACAACGAGCATCCCAGAAATCTTCTTATTTACCATGGGAAAATGGTGCTTTTTTCTCTCTTTCCTCTTTTCTCATATCTTTTTTTTCTTTTCTCTTTTTTCTCAATATCTAACTCTTTTTTTATAACAAGAATGCTTCATAGATAGCTCATTATGGTTACGCTGCAGGTTTCCACCATGACAGTATGGATTAGACCGACGGCCCATGCGTTTCTCTAACACACATACATAACTCCATGGACTTACAAGGTCCCCTTTCATTTCACACCGACGACATCCATAGACAAAAGAGCATGATATCAACTAGGTACAAAGAACAAGTGCAATGTTGAAAGCGTTCCCCATGACAGCATGGTTCTGCTAATCCCCAACATATAAGTGCAAGCATATACAACATAGACGACACAATGGTTCAAGTTTATTAAGGGAAAGAAAAGTAAAGTGTGTCATTAAGTTCGTGAGAGCTTTAATCACTAGTTTTCTCATAACAAGTTTAATTCGGAAGGTAGATAAAGACATGAATATACTTGGAATAGCAAATGCTAATAGGTAGGTATGGTGGACTCTTTGGAATAACTTGGTTTTAGGAGGCATGAGTGGAACTCATACTTGGTTATGGAGGTTAGCAAAAGACTAGGAGCGACAAACTAAGAGAGCAATAATGGCCATAATCATGCAGAGCGACAAAACATAATTGATTAAAGCATAAAGTGATATTAAAAGTCAAAAACTAAAGGAACATAAAGGTTATGGTGACTTGGGATAGTCTTAACATGGTGTGAGCATGTGCCAAGTCAACCCAAATAAATCATCAAAGGAGAATACCACAATACTATGCTTTAATATGCTAAAACAACGCATGATTCTTCCAAGGAACATTAAGCAATATCATTTGTTTATAACAAGTCATGCTACAACAAAGATCACTAAGCATAAAGCCAAAACAATATCAAGCATGGCAAGACAAAGCATAGGCCATAGTCAAAAACAATCCCCTTTTACCACTTAAGCATGACCTTTTCCTACTCGTTTTCCAATCCAAACCAAACTATTTGAAAACTAATGCATGAAAGAGGGGGTCCAACCAATTTATTCAAGCAAACTAAGAAAACCAAGCAAACGAAAACCAAAACGAAAAACGAAAAAGGAATACGCTCCAAGAACAACACAAGTGTGCATGAAACAATAAAAATGAAGTGTTTGGAAGAAACCTGGAATTTTTATTGATGAAGAAGGGGATGCCTTGGGCATCCCCAAGCTTTGATGCTTGTACCTCTTGAATGTTTCTTGGGGTGACACAGGGTGTCATCCCCAAGCTTGAGCTTTAGTCCATTCTTCATCTCATTACATCATTCTCTCCATACACCTAAATTTTTTCCTTCATACAAAACTTCACACAATCTTTATTAGCAACATTAGTGCACTCAAGATAATAAGTCTTTAGTTTCAGTTTCAACACCAATAAAACTTCCATTAAAACACAAGCTACTGTAGAACTTCCCTCAAAAATCTCAATTCCCCAGAAGAACTCAAAAACGAACCAACAAGAAGCAAATGCAAATAATGGCAGAAATCTGTCAAAACAGACCAGCAGGTAAAAACCAATTTTTTAGAAGACCTTGTGTTGATCAAATCAAAAAGTGTTGAACTAACGAAAGTTAGATAACAACCTGGGGCAGAAGCACAAAAATTCACGCCTCAAAACTACGTAGAGATATTTTACACGAATTTGTACGGTAAAGCACAGAAATCTGTTTTGGGACAGCAACTTTCCCAATCATTACTTCTCTCTCATTAGACGTTACTCTTGGCACAAAAATCAAATAAAAAGGATAAGGATAGGTTATTACTGAAGCAATAACTTCCAAGACTCATCTAAAACTTTTGGGTTAGCTCCCAATAAGTAGTTTTCTTTAACGCCTTTAAGTTAGGCATAAGAAGCAAGAAAAAGAATCAAGTGTTCTCAAATGAAGAAGCATTAAGAGCAAATTTTGTTTTCATAGGAGAGGAAAAATAAATCTTCTCTCTCTTCTTAGGGAAGCGTTCTATACCTTTCTTGAGTGGGAGTTGATATTTAATGGTGCCTTCTTTCATATCAATAATGGCACCAACAGTTCTAAGAAAGGGTCTTCTCAAAGTAATAGGACAAAAAGCATTGCATTCAACATCCAAAACATAGAAATCAACGGGGACATGGGCATTGTTAACCATAATAAGAACATCATTAATACTCCCCATGAGTTTCTTTTTAGCATTATCATCAAGTGGGACATTCAAATAACAATCTTCCAATGGTGGCAAATCAAGCATATCATAAATACTTCTAGGCATAATAGAAACACTACTATCAACATCACATAAAGCTTTGAAATCAAAATCATTCACTTTCATATTAATGATGGGTTCCCAACCATCTTTTTGTTTTATAGGAATAGAAACTTTATGTTTCATCTTTTCTTCTTTAATTTTTATGAGAGCATCAGTAATGTGTTTTGTAAAGGACGTATTCATAGCACTAGCATTAGGACATTTAGTAAGCTTTTGTAGGAACTTAATAACTTCAGAGATATTGCCACCATCAAGATCAAAATCATAATTATCATCTAAAGTAGTAGATCTATTACTAGCCTCAACACTAGTGGTAGTGATAGTATAAACACTAATGTTTCTAGCAATTTCATCTTCTCTTTCCCACTTAGCATGCAATTCAGCTAATAGTCTAACATTTTCATCAATTCTAACTTGTATGGCATTAGTAGCAGCAAAGGGATTATCAATAGTTTCAGGTTTAGCAGCCATTTTATTCAAAGAAGATTGAGCTTCAGCCAATGATGCTATATTTCTTTCAGCATTAGAGAGTTTTTCCTCAATAGTTTTATTGAAAGCAGTTTGTTTACTAATAAAATCTTTAAGCATAACTTCAAGTTCAGAGGGGGCACCCCTATTATTATTATAGGAATTTCCATAACCATTACCATTATTGGGAGGATATGACCTATAGTTATTATTACCAAAATTAATCCTGTAGGCATTGTTGCTAAAATTATTATTTCTTATAAATTTCACATCAACTTGCTCTTCTTGAGCAACCAAAGAGGCTAAGGGAACATGATTTGGATCAATATGAGCCTTCCCATTAATAAGCATAGACATAATAACATCAATTTTATCACTCAAGGAGGAGTTCCTCAACATAATTTACCTTCTTACCTTGTGGAGATCTTTCAGTATGCCATTTAGAATACTTAACCATCATATTATCCAGAAGCTTTGTTGCAGCACCCAAAGTAATGGTCATAAAAGTACCTCCAGCAGTAGAATCTAGTAGATTTCTTGAAGAATAGTTCAATCCTGCATAAAAGGTTTGGATAATCATCCAAGCAGTCAGTCCATGAGTGGGACAATTCTTAACCAAAGATTTCATTCTTTCCCAAGATTGAGCAACATGTTCATTATCAGATTGTTTAAATTTCATTATTTCACTTCTCATAGATATAATCTTGGCAGGAGGATAGTATTTTCCAATGAAAGCATCTTTGCATTTAGTCCAAGAATCAATACTATTCCTAGTTAAGGATTGCAACCATTCTTTAGCCTTTCCTCTCAAGGAGAAAGGAAACAATTTAAGCTTAATAATATCTCCATCTATATCCCTATGCTTTTGCATCTCACAAAGTTCAACAAAGTTATTTAGATGAGCAGCGGCATCTTCATTACCAATACCAGAAAATTGTTCTCTCATAACAAGATTGAGTAAGGCAGGTTTGATTTCAAAGAAAGTAGCTTTAGGAACAGGTGGAGCAATAGGTGTGCACATGAAATCATTGTTGTTGGTGCTAGTGAAGTCACACAACTTAGTATTTTCAAGAGTAGTCATTTTTGTGTGTTTTTAATAAAGAAAGCAAACTAGGCAAAAATAAACTAAGCAAAACAAAAATAACAAAGTAAAGAGATTGGTTATGAGGGACTCCCCTTGTGAAGATGACCTTGACTCCCCGACAACGGTGCCAGAAAAATAGCTTGATGGCCCAAAATATATCGAGCTCATTGGGGAACCCCAAGAGGAAGGTATGATGAGCACATCAGCAAGTTTTCCCTCAGATATGAAAGCAAGGTTATCAATCTAGTAGGAGCAAGGAAACACCTCCAAGGTGTTGCTAGCTGGCCTTTGGCAGGGCGCACTACCGGTGCTAGCAACAACGTGGAAACCTGCACAACACAACCACAGAACTCTGTCCCCAACTTATAGCGAGGTTGTCAATCTCACCGGTTTTGCTGAAAACAAAGGATTAAACATATTGTGTGGAAGAAAGTAATAGCTTGCAGAAAGTAAACAGAAAGCAGTAAACAGTTGTAGATTGATGATAAAAGAAATGACCGGGGTCCATAGTTCACTAGCGGTGGTTCTCCTTAAGATAGATGACATGTTGGGTGAACAAATTACAGCGGGGTAATTGACAAACATCGAGAAAACAATCAAGCATATACTACTCATCTTGACTCCTTTGAGATTTGATTGGGCATTACAACATTATACGTAGACTATAATCCAACTGCATCTATGACTAATAATTCACCTTCAGGTTATCATCCGACCCCCCTCCAGTATTAAGTTGCAAGCAACAGATTATTGCATTACGCATTGCGTGTAAAGTAAACAATATGATTGTTCTATGAACAAAGGATTGTTGTTTTCTCCCTAGTAGCAATAGCAGATCTAGTACCTTAGAGATTTCTGTCACTTCCCCAGATTACTAGAGGCATGAACCCACTATCGAGCATAAATACTAACTCTTGGAGTTGCTAGCATCTACTTGGCCAAGATAGCTACTAACAACAGAAAGCATGCAAGATCACAAATAACAAAGACATGATAGAATCAATAATCAATCTAAAATAGCATCTCAATATCCATCGGATCCTCGCAAACACAACATGTAAGATTACAAATAGATGATCTTGATCATGAACGGAGCTCACAAGAGCTAAACATGATAGCACAAAGGAGAAGAACCAACCATCTAGCTACTACATGGACCCATAGTCCAAGGATGAACTACTCACGCATCACACCGGAGGCTTGCATGGTGATGAAGAAGGCCTCCAGGGTGAATTCTCCCCTCTGACAGGGTGCCGGGAAGAGCTTCAGATCCCTCCCGATCTTGGGATGGAGATGACAGCGGCTACAGACATTTTCGTGGAATTTTTGATCGGGTACTTAGGGTTTCTGTATCAGAGGCATCTTATAGGCGAAAGGGGAGGCCGAGGGGGTGCCCTAGGCGGCCAGACCACCCCCTGGCATGGGCCAGGCTTGGCCGCACGGCCAGGTGGTGTGGACGGCCCCTGGCCCCTCTCCGTACTGTATTCTGGCTCCGTGTCCCCCTCGGTGAAAAACTGACTTTGGCTTTTGTCCCGTCCAATTCCGAGAATATTCATTTTCTGACTTTCGTGGAACCAAAAACAGCAGAAAATAGGCTGGCACAATGGCTCTTGTTAATAGGTTAGTCTAAGAAAGTGTATAGAAAGTACTCCAAAGTGTGGACAAAACATTAGAAAGTAGACAAAAACCAAGCATGAAACATCAAAAATTATGTATACATTAGCAACGTATCACTAAGGGAACATGATTTGGATCAATATGAGCTTTTCCATTAACAAGCATAGACATAATAACATCAATTTTATCACTCAAGGAGGAGGTTTCTTCAACCGAATTTACCTTGTTACCTTGTGGAGCTCTCGTAGTGTGCCATTCGGAATAGTTAACCATCATATTATCAAGGAGCTTTGTTGTAGCACCCAAAGTAATGGTCATAAAGGTGCCTCCAGCAGCAGAATCCAATAGATTTCTTAAAGAATAATCTAGTCCTGCATAAAAAGTTTGGATAATCATCCAAGCAGTCAATCCATGAGTGGGACAATTCTTTACCAAAGATTTCATTCTTTCCCAAGCTTGAGCAACATGTTCATTATCAAATTGTTTAAATTTCATTATTTCACTTCTCATAGATATAATCTTAGCAGGAGGATAGTATTTTCCAATGAAAGCATCTTTGCATTTGATCCAGGAATCAATACTATTTCTAGGTAGGGATAACAACCATTCTTTAGCTTTCCCTCTCAAAGAGAAAGGAAACAATTTAAGCTTAATAATATCTCCATCTATATCCCTATGTTTTTGCATCTCACAAAGTTCAACAAAGTTATTAAGGTGAGCAGCAACATCATCAGTACCAGCACCAGAGAATTGTTCTTTCATAACAAGATTAAGCAAAGCAGGTTTAATTTCACACAAAGTAGCTTCAGGAACAGGTGGAGCAATGGGTTTACACATGAAATCATTGTTGTTTCTGCTAGTGAAGTCACACAACTTAGTATTTTCAAGAGTAGTCATTTTTTTGTGTTTTTGATAAAAGGAAGCAAACTAGTACAACTAATTTTTTTGTTTTTGATAAAAGAAACAAGCAAACGAAGCAGAAATAAACTAAGAAAAACAAAAAAAAATTAAGAGATTGGTTGTGAGAGACTCCCGTTGTGAAGCTGTCCTTAACTCCCCGGCAACAGCGCCAAAAAAAGGCTTGATGGCTCAAAATATATTCGAGCTTGTTGGGAACCCCAAGAGGAAGGTATGATAAGCATAGAAGCAAGTTTCCCTCAGTTATGAAACCAAGGTTATCGAACCAGTAGGAGCAAGGAAACAACTACAAGGTGTTGCTAGAAACTTGGAATCCTGCACAACACAACCACAAAACTTTGCCCCAACTTATAGTGATGTTGTCAATCTCACTGGTTTTGCTGAACACAAAGGATTAAATGTATAGTGTGGAAGATAGTAATTGCTTACAGAAAGCAAACAGTAAACGGTAAACAATAGATGGTATATCAATGATAAAAGCATGGACCGGGGTCCATAGTTCACTAGAGGTGTTTCTCCTTAAGATAAATAACATGCTGGGTGAACAAATTGCAGCGGGGCAATTGACAGATTTGAGAAAGCATAACAATGCATATACTAGACATCTTGACTCCTATGAGATTTGATTGGGCATTACAACATTATACATAGACCGTAGTCCAAATGCATCTATGACTAATAATCCACCTTCAGGTTATGATCCGAACCCCTTCTAGTATTAAGTTGTAAGCAACAGATAATTGCATTAAGCAAACTATGTACAGTAAACAATACGATCGCCCCATGGATAAAGTATTGTTGTTTTCTTCCTAGTAGCAACAACACATATACATCCTTAGAGATTTCTGTCACTTCCCAAGATCACTAGAGGCATGAACCCACTATCGAGAATAAATGCCCCCTCTTGGAGTTGCTAGCATCTACTTGGCCAAGATAGCGACTAACGACAGAGAGCATGCAAGATCACAAATAACATACACATGATAGAATCAATAATCAATCTGAAATAGCATCTCAATATCCATCGGATCCCCGCAAACACAACATGTAAGATTACAAATAGATGATCTTGATCATGAATGGAGCTCACAAGATCTAAACATGATATCACCAAAAGAGGAGCTCCAAGGGTGAACTACTCACGCATCACACCGGAGGCTTGTATGGTGATGAAGAAGGCCTCCAGGGTGATCTCTCCCCTCCGGCAGGGTGCCGGGAAGAGCTTCAAATCCCCCGATCTAGGGATGGAGATGGCGGCGGCTACAGACTCTTTCGTGGATTTTTGATCAGGTCCTTAGGGTTTTCATCCGGGAGGCTTTTATAGGCGAAGGGGCGAGGTCAATGGAGCACCAGGGTGCCCACACCCCCTTGTGGCGTGCCCCGCAGGCCGCGCCGCCACCCAGTGTGGCCGCCCTGGTGCGTCACTTCGTCTCTGCTCTGGACTCCGTGTTGCTCCGGGTAAAATATTGACTTTGGCTTTTGTCCGGTCCAATTCCGAGAATATTTCGTTACTAGCTTTTTTGAAAGCAAAAACATCAGAAAATAGGCAACTGGCACTGTGGCATCTTGTTAATAGATTAGTTCCAGAAAATGTATAAAAATACCTCAAAGTGTGAACAAAACATAAGAAAGTAGATACTAAACAAGCATGGAACATCAAAAATTATAGATACGTTTACGACGTATCAATCTACAACACATACCTCAGCTGGTCTTTCTTGGGCAAGGTAAGCACTACCCCAGCACCTAAACCGGCCTTTAGTTTTGACCCGTCAAAGTGCATTCTCCAGTAGTTCGAATTAGGCAAGGGCGGCTCATACTGCATCTCAGCCCAATCCACAAAAAAACAGCCCTTGCCTAGGACTTGATTGCATCTCTCCTATCATATTGCCCATTTGGCGATTTGGCCGCTTGCATCTCTGTTTCCCATTATCTCGGATGTGGGTACTTCACATATCACCTTTATGGGGTGTTCTTCAAAGTAGTGTTAAAGCTTTTTGGCCGCCATATAGACGCCATATGCCATTTTCTAATAATGGGGATAGTTTTGCTTCGAAGCAGAAAGAACCTGCTTAGCTAATAGACTAGCCTCTACACCGAATTACCTTCCTCGTCATGCTCCACCACTACCATGGCACTTACGACTCAGTTGGTGGCTGCTATGTAGAGAAACATCGGTTGTTTGGATAGTGGTGATGCTAAGACAGGTGTAGAGGCTAGCATCTTTTTTAACTCATGAAATGTGTCATTCGCCTACGGTGTCCATATGAACTTATCCGACTTTTTCATTAGTTGGTAGAGGGGTAAAGCCTTTTATCCCAGCCAACATAGCAAGCGACTCAATGATTCTAGGCAACCAGTGAACTTCCGTAGATCATTTAGACACTTCGGTAGTTCCATGCGCTCAATAACTCAGATCTTAGTTGGACTAGCTTCTATACCTCGGCTGGATATGAGGAAACCAAGTAATTTTCTGGCCGGGACACCGAATGTGCATTTTTCTGGGTTAAGATTCATTCAGAACCTTCTCAAGTTCGTGAATGTTTGTTGGATATCATCTAAGAGAGTATGACTCTCCTTGGTTTTATCACCACATCATCGACATATACTTGGACATTTTTGCCAATTTGATCCTGCAAACATTTTTGCATGCATCTTTGATACACTGCCCCTGCATTACGTAAGCCAAATGGCATAGTGTGATAGCAATAAGCCCCGTATGGGGTAATCAAATAGTCTTTATTTGATCAGCCGGGTTTAATGGTATCTGGTGGAAACTAGAGTACGCATCTACAAATGATAAGAGCTCATAATCAGCTGTCGAGTCAATGACCCGATCTATCCTTGGCAAAGGAAAATGATCCTTTGGACATGCTTTGTTTAGGTTCATGTAGTCAATACACATTCGCCATACTATTGCCACGTTTGAGTCATCCTTTTCTTCTCCACCAACACCGGATTAGATAGCCAATCCGGATGAAGCACTTCCATGATAAACCCGGCCATGAGGTGCCGAGCTATCTCATCCCCTATATTTTTCTCCTATCCTTGGCGAAGCGGCGGAGAAGTTTCTTCACCGGCCTAGCATCAGGTCCCTCGACACACCGTGCAGGTCCTGTGTGGACCAAAAAAATATATCATGATTCTCACGAAGGAAGCTGATGAGCTCGATATCCTATTTGTCATTCAGGTCCACACCAATAGTCACGGTGCGCTCTGGGAACTGGTCATCAATTGGAACTTTCTTGGTGTCCTTAGTCAGCTGGAATGAAACACTCCCATGTGGGTTAGTCAGTGCCGGCATACTCAGCTGAGCCGACTGAGCCAATGCCACTGCATCATGGATTCTCTTCTTTACCTATGCTATCACGAGTGACTCGGCCAGATTTGACCCGGCTGAGTGATGTCTATGCACTTCTATTCTTGTAGACAGTTGTTGGGCCTCCAAGTGCAGAGGTTTGTAGAACAGCAGCATGTTTTCCCTTAAGTGGATCACCCAAGGTTTATCGAACTTAGGGAGGAAGTGGTCAAAGGTATCCCCTCTCAAGAAAACCTGCAATCAAGATACAAGAAGTCACTTGTGTCCCCAACACACCCAATACACTTGTCAGGTGTATAGGTGCACTAGTTCGGCGAAGAGATAGTGAAATACAAGTGGTATGGATATAAGATATTGGTGCTAGAAAATACTTTGATGGCATGGAAGAGACTAAAGGCAAACTGAAATAAACATGGAAGCAAACAAACATGTAACATATCTAATAGCAAACAGTGTTTCAGTGCTTAGAAACAAGGCCTAGGGATCATACTTTCACTAGTGAACACTCTCATATAAATATATTCTTCTTTATGATACTACGCTGAACTACTCTCTGGTTGGACACTCTAATCCATGGTAGGGCTATAACAACACACCTCAAAGTTCATCTTTCCCATCTAGATAACCCCACACTGTCACCTTGAGTACTAGATGGTTCCAACAAACACCACAATTTCATAGAGACATCCAACTCAAAATATAACTCATAACAAGTATTTGTAATCTCTAGCCTAAGTGCCACCATGGTGTGCACACTGTCAACTTCACACACATGGGGAGAGCAAAGATCTATTAAAGCACTTGAGTAGCAAGGTAGATCTATAGATTACAAGCTCATGATCTCAATAAGATCATGCATAGAGAGAGAGAGATGAACACATAGCTACCGTTAGCACCCTCAGCCTCGAGAGAGAACTACTCCCTCCTCATCATGGAAATCAGCAACGGTGATGGAGATGGCGGTGCAGATCGATGGAGATGGCTCCAGGGGAACTTCCCCGTCTCGGCAGGGTGCCGAAACAGAGAATTTCTGTCCCCTGAATCTCCCCTTTGGTGGCGGCGGCGCAGCGGAACTTTTCGTGGCTGGAGATTTGATGATTTAGGGTTTTTGCACCGGGAGACATCTTATAGGCGAAGAGGCAAGGTCGGTGGGAGGCCAGGGGGCCCACACCACCTGGTGGCGCGACCAAGGCTAG
This sequence comes from Avena sativa, assembly GCA_916181665.1. Classification (NCBI taxonomy): domain Eukaryota; kingdom Viridiplantae; phylum Streptophyta; class Magnoliopsida; order Poales; family Poaceae; genus Avena; species Avena sativa. Next base: position 430,649,923 of record OV702290.1, read on the forward strand.
CCCGCGCCACCACATGGTGTGGCTGCCTTGTGGCCCCTCTCCGTCTCGTCTTCTGGATCCGTGAGTCTTCTGGTAAAATATCGACTTTGGCTTTTGTCCGGTCCAATTCCTAGAATATTCATTTTCTTACTTTCCTAGAACCAAAAATAGCAGAAAACAGGCAACTGGCACTTTGGCATCTTGTTAATAGGTAAGTCCAAGAAAGTCTATGAAAAGTACTCCAAAGTTGGAACAAAACATAAGAAAGTAGATAAAACCAAACATGGAACATCAAAAATTATGGATACGTTTGCAACGTATCAACATCCCCAAGCTTAACTCCTGCTCGTCCTCGAGTAGGTAAGTGATAAAAAGGAAGAATATTTTTTGAGGTGACATGCACCATCATAAACTTGATCAAAGTATTTGTAAAACATTGATAGCTAGGATCATAGTACTTCAATCATAACATGAAAGACAAAGTTCTAACAATAAGGCAAAGCAACTATGTTGCAACATGAAAAGACACAAACAAAAGATTCATGAATAACAATGCTTTGCAAAATGTTTGTTTGTTTCACATAAAGAAAACATAGCATAGTGGCATTCAGCTTGTCCCTCATAGAGTAGCAAACATAAATGCATAGGACACCTTCAAAGATCATAAGAGTGACTAGATACAAATAGTTTAAAATAAGCAATATCAAAGCTATGCATCAATCAACAAGTCTTGGGGACAATGCACATAGAACTAAGAATGGCCACTATGCTCTCAAAGGAGGTGCATAAAGGTAGAAGGTGGAGACTCAATATATAAGTAAAAGAAAGGCCTTCATGGAAGGAAGTAGGGATTCAAGTCTCATAAAGAGCTTCCAAAAATTATGGTACTTATTAGCTTTCAGCTCTCATTGCCCCTATCATAAGCATCTTGAAGTGATTAAGGTTAAAGTGAACAAACTATGGTGTATATGCTTGACGAAGTATAAGTTGGAAATCTCATGTCCCTTGAATAAGAGGGCCGCTCCTCATGCTACTCAAGTTTAGTCACCGGTAAGTCCTTGTCATTATAAGTACATGTGTATCATAGAGAACCGCCAACGGGGTACCCCTTGCCCGATGATACGGCAGAATCCCCATATCAAAATGACAAGACAAGCAGACAACGAGCATCTCAGCAATCTTCTTATTTACCAAGGGAAAATGGTGCTTTTTTCTCTCTTTCCTCTTTTCTCATATCTTTTTTTTTCTTTTTCCTCTTTTTTCTCAATATCTGACTCTTTTTTTATAAGAAGAATGCTTCATGGACTGCTCATTATGGTTACGCTACAGGTTTGCACCATGACAGCATGGATTAGACCAGCGGCCCAGGCGTTTCTCTAACACACATACATAACTCCATGGACTTACAAGCTCCCCTTTCATTTCACACTGATGACCCACAAGTATAGGGGGTGTATCGCAGTATATTCGATAAGAGTGTCGAACCCAACGAGGAGCAGAAGGTGCTGGCTAGTGGTATGGATCAGCAATTCTCTGCAAATACTTAGCAAACGGATATTTAGGGGTTTTTGATAAAGCAAGTAAACAAAGTACGAGTAAATAAAAGACAATAAGAATAAATGAAGCAAGTGGCCCAATCCTTTATGTAGCAAAGGACAAGCCGATTGTATTACTTAAGATGACCAAACGTTCTCCAGGACACATGGGAAGACTGTCAAGTGCCTTTGCTTCATATAGTTGATTAATCTTCTTTAGCTTGCTAAGTGTTGTGTGGGTGAACATGTGCTAATGTACCGACCTTCCTAGGACTAATACATACTTGTGATTGTACCCCTTGCAAACATCCGTAAGTACAAGAAAGTAATTAAGGTAGAAACCTAACCACAACTTTAAACTCTAAGACCCTTACGTCCCTTGTGTAATGGTTTCCTAACGGGGGTTCAGGTTTATGTCACTCCGGCAACCCCTATGATTAGTAGCCAAATACACAATGCATTCCCCTAGGCCCATATAGGTGAAGTGTCATGTAGTCGACGTTCACATGACACCACTAGAAGAAGTACACCACAACTTAAATATCAAACTATTGAATCTTTCTCAACACAATTCCACTACTAACAACATGAATTCTCCCATGTCCTCAAGAACAAAACGAACTACTCACAAGATATCATATGGATCATGATCAAAGATGGAATAATGATGTATAACAATCTGAACATAAACAATAATTCAATGGTTCCACTCAATAGCATCAACTATAAAGAGTAATCAACACCGGGAAAGTTTCCCCTAAGAACTATGCAAGATTCAACCCAATTGTTACAGCAATATGGAGATGGTGATGAGGGTGCTGATGGTGATGATGATCCCGATGAAGTCCAGCTTGATGGTGGTGTTGATGGCGACGATCTCCCTCTCCGGGGAGGAATTCCCCCGACAGAAATCTGTCTGCCGGAGAGATCTTTTTCTCTCGGTGTTTTCCGCCCCGCAGAGGCGGCGGAATCTTTCTGTGGTCGCTCCCCCAGTCTTAGGGTTTCGGGAGGAATATATACACCAGAGGGGAGAGATAGAGGTGGGCCAGGGCAGCCACACCACCTGGTGGCGCGGCCTAGGGTGGCCTGCGCCAAGGGGTGGTGTGGGCCCCCTGTGGCCCATCTCCACTCCCTCTTCTGGCTTCCTTCGTCTTCTGGAAAGATAGGATTTTCCGTATATTTTCCTGGATTTTCTGATCTTCACGAATTTTGCCTCCAAACAACACCTTTTCCATCAGAATTCTGACTGCAGCGGTCCATGCTTCAAAAGTCATCAACCATGCAAAAACATATGAAATAACAGTGAATTATGATATAGAATAGTGATGCAAAATGGACATATCAACTCCCCCCAAGCTTAGACTTCGCTTGTCCTCAAGCGAAACTGAGCTCAATAAACATGACCTCAGGTTTATGTAGTGAAGAGTCGATAAAAGAATACGGACAAGAAGCATCACATTCATCAATACATAGATCATAATAGAAGATAACTCACTATTATTTAACTTAACTTGCAATAAGTAAAGGAAACACAATAAAGATACATAAAGTAAATCATAATTGGTAATGGCAAACTTAGCTCTTGGTCGAAGAATAGTTGATAATTTGCTAAAGTTCACAAATAACTGATTTTCAATGAAAGCTTTCAAAGTAGTAAACACCCAGATAAGAGCAATGTGCAAAACAAGGAACATAAGAAACATGATTGAATAAATCATCATATGAATGAAACACAACAACTCAAATACTTGCTGAGATAGAAGGGAATAGGTTTACTGACTCAACTAAAAAGTAAAAGAAAGGCCCTTCGCAGAGGGAAGCCGGGATTGCAAGTCTCATAAAGAGCTCCCAAAAATTATGATACTTACTAGCTTTTAGCTCTCATTTCCCCTATCATAGGCATCTTTAGGTGATTAAGGTTAAAGTGATCAAATATGAGGATATGCATTGACAAGTTGTAAATTGAAAATCTCATGTCCCTTGAATACGAGGGCCGCTCCTCATGCTACTCAAGTTTAGTCACTGGTAAGTTCTTGTCGTTGTAAGCATATGTGTATCATAGAGAACTGCTAACGGGGTACCCCTTGCCCGATGATACGGAAGAATCCCCATATCAAAATGACAAGGCAAGCAGACAACAAGAGTCTCAACAATCTTCTTATTTACCATGGGAATATGGTGCTTTTTTCTCTCTTTCCTCTTTTCATAATATCTTTTTTTTCTTTTTCTCTTTTTCTCAATCTCTATCTCTTTTTTTATAAGAAGAATGCTTCATAGATGCTCGTTATGGTTACGCTGCAGGTTTCCACCATGTCAGCATGGATTAGACCAGCGACCCAACCATTTCTCTAACACACATGCATAACTCCATGGACTTACAAGCTCCCCTTTCATTTTACACCGACGACATCCATAGACAAAAGAACATGATATCAACTAGGTACAAAGTACTAGTGCAATGTTGAAAGCGTTCCCCATGACAGCATGGTTCTGCTAATTCACAACTCACAAAGCGCAAGCATATACGCAACATAGATGGGCACAATGATTCAAGTTTATTAGATGCAAGAAAGTAAAGTGTGCCATCAAGTTCGTGAGAGCTTTAATCACTAATTTTCACATAACAAGTTTAATTTGGAAGGTAGATAAAAACATGAATTTACTTGGAATAGCAATAATGCTAATAGGTAGGTATGGTGGACATAAATGGCAAAGGTTTTGGTTTAAGGAAGTGGATGCACGAGAAGAATTCCCTCTCAGTACAGGTTTTTGGCTAGCAAGGCTGGGTAGCAAGTATAAGAGTTGAAGGAAACAACCAAACATACAAGTGATAAAAACAAACATGCAATATTCCTTGGAAGCACAAAAGATCTTAACTAGAGAATACTAGACTTATGAGCAAATCAAGAAAGAAAGATGATGAAATTATTTTTCTTTAGAGTACTTTTATCTTTTTCATTCAACTCAAAATAGTGTTGCTACTGACGGAGCCAGGTTTGCCAAACCAACTAAATTAACTCAATCATCCCAAAGTGATACCAATACTAACAACAAGATCAATCATATAACCACGAATTGAAAACTAATATAAGCTATGCAAAAGAGTAAATGATAGAACTTCTCATTAATATTCCATAACGGGAACTCACACCAAGGGATACATATCTAACGAGAGAGGGACACTTCCATAATGCAAACCATCCTACATAATAACTTCTCTATTCATGATATGACTCTACTAAAAATGTAAAAAGATAGAAGATAGTGATGTGATACCGCGACACTCCCCCAAGCTTGGAACAAACCAAGGGGATGCCAAACCTGATGACGAATTACTCCTTTGGTGGTGGTGGTATCCTCTCGATGAGCTTCTTGACCAATTTCCCCAAGTCTTCAATCTCGAAGGTGAGGGTACGAATCAACTCCGAGTTGTGCTTGATGTGGTGCATGATCATGTTAGATTGTGGGTCCCAGCTCTTGTGATTCCTTTTCCGTTCTTCCCTCTTGCAGTCTTCTTTTCCTGCATGGTTATGGATAAAGGTAAGGAAGGGACTCTTGGTGCTTGGAGAAGGTGTCCTTGGTGCCAAACAGTGATGCGGAGGTTTCCCTCCATTTGACATCCGTGCAGTCCTTCTGATCCTGGCAGGGTTCGCCACCACTCCAATGCTTGCAATGGTAGTGCCGGTGTGGTTTGCCTCCTCTTCACCTTCACTCTTGATCTCCTTCTCCTGCCCGGGGTCTTAGAGATTCTCCTCCATAGGCTCCTTCCCTTTATCCTTGGTGGACACCATTGTGCTTCTAAACATTCAAAGAGTATGTCTTGGCAGAAATAGATCAAAACGAAAACACGACGAAAACACGATATACGAACCTCGGGAGATCCGGGGGGTTATATATTACGAAGTTTCACAACAAAAGGAAGGTACTGGGAGAAAACGAGTCGGAGACGGAGTCCGGAGTGGCCACACCACCTGGTGGCGCGGCTAGGGGTGGGCCCGCGCCACAGGGTGGTGTGAGCCACCCTAGCTCCGTTTCCATCCCTTTTTTGCTTCATAACTTCCCTTATTGTCTAAAAACTGCAAAAATATAGTTGGATAGTATTTTCGCGGAACTTTTCTTACCAGAACTGTTACCTATTTGGAAACAAACTCTGCAGGTCTCTAAATTTGGTCCTTGATAAATTTCTCCTGAGTTATAACTTGAAAGGCATCAACATCTTCATTGTAAGAATCTCCAGCAATATAGTGCTTGAGTCGCTGCCCATTCACTACTTGTGTAGTATTATCTTTTAAAGAAGAAATTTGTATTGCCCCTGAACGATACACTTCTTCAATAATGAAGGGTCCTTCCCATTTTGATAGTAGCTTTCCTGCAAAAAATCTGAGATGAGACCTATACAATAGAACTTTCTCACCAACATGAAATTCTCTCTTAAGTATTCGCTTGTCATGCCATCTTTTAACTTTTTCTTTAAAGAGCCTAGCATTTTCATAGGCTTCACTCCTCCATTCATCTAAGGAACTTAAATCAAATAATCTTTTCTCACCTACGAGCTTACAATCTCTATTGAGTTCTTTAACTGCCTAGTAAGCTTTGTGTTCTAATTCTAAAGGTAGGTGACAAGCTTTCCCATAAACCATTTTATAAGGAGACATCCCCATAGGGTTTTTGTAGGCAGTTCTATAAGCCCATAAAGCATCATTCAACTTTTTAGCCTAGTTTTTCGAGATCTATTAACAGTCTTTTGCAAGATGGATTTAATTTCTCTATTTGATAACTCTACTTGCCCACTAGTTTGGGGTGATAAGCTGAAGCAATTCTATGATTAACATCATATTTAGCAAGGGTCTTTCTAAAACCACCATGAATTAAATGAGAACCCCCATCAGTCATGAGATACCTAGGCACTCCAAACATAGGAAAGAGAACATCCTTAAGCATTTTGAGAGAAGTCTCCCCGTCAGCACTCTTTGTAGGAATGGCTTGTACCCACTTAGTAACATAATCAACGGCAACAAGAATATGAGTATAACCTTTCGAGGGAGGAAAAAAGACCCATAAAGTCAAAACTCCACCAATCAAAGGGTTCAATAACTAGAGAGTAGTTCATAGGCATTTCATTGCGTCTAGAAATATTATCAACACGCTGGCATTCATCACAAGATAAAACAAATTTTCTTGCATCTTTAAAAAGGGTAGGCCAATAGAAACCTGATTGTAGCACCTTTTTCGCGGTTCTATCTCCTACATGATGTCCCCCATAAGCACTACCATGACATTTACGCAATATCTCCTTTTGTTCATATTCTGGAACACATCTTCGCATAATACCATCCAATCCTTCTTTATATAAGTGTGGGTCATCCCAAAAATAATGCCTCAAATCATAAAAGAACTTCCTTCTTTGCTGAGTTGTAAAAGTTGGAGGCAAATACTTGGAGATAATAAAATTAGCATAATCAGCATACCAAGGGCTCCCTTGCAAGCTTACCCCTACTGCAGCCAACTGTTCATTTGGGAAACTATCATTAACAGGCATAGGGTCAAAAGAGATGTTTTCCAATCGAGATAAATTATCAGCTACAGGGTTTTCAGCACCTTTTCTATCTACTATATGTAGATCAAACTCTTGTAAAAGCATCACCCATCTAATAAGCCTAGGCTTAGCGTCCTTCTTCGTCATAAGGTATTTAATAGCAGCATGATCAGTATGAATGGTGACTTTTGAGTCTACAATATAGGGTCTAAACTTATCACAAGCAAAAACGACATCTAGAAATTCTTTTTCAGTAGTAGCATAATTCCTTTGAGCAGCGTCTAGAGTCTTACTAGCATAATGGATAACGTTTAGCTTTTTATCAATACGTTGCCCAAGGACAGCACCTACAGCAAAATCACTAGCATCACACATTATTTCAAAGGGTAAACTCCAATCAGGTGGTTGAACAATAGGGGCTGTAGTTAAAGCCTTCTTAAGGGTTTCAAAAGCTTCCTTACAATCATCATTAAAAACAAAAGGTACATCTTTTTGAAGAAGATTAGTGAGAGGTTTTGATATCCTAGAGAAGTCTTTAATAAACCTCCTATAGAAACCAGCATGACCAAGGATACTACGAATACCTTTGATGTCTCTTGGACATGGCATCTTCTCAATTGCCTCAACCTTAGCTCTATCAAATTCTATGCCTTTTCAGAAACTTTATGCCCAAGAACAATCCCTTCATTAACCATGAAGTGGCATTTCTCCCAATTAAGAACAAGATTAGTTTCTTCACATCTCTGCAATACTTTATCAAGGTTGTGCAGACAATTATCAAAAGAAGTTCCATACAGAGAAAAGTCATCCATGAACACTTCCACAATTTCCTCACAAAAACCATGAAAGATAGCAGACATGCATCTTTGAAAAGTAGAAGGAGCATTACATAAACCAAAAGGCATACGTCTATAAGCATAAGTTCCGTAAGGGCAAGTAAAAGTAGTTTTTTCTTGATCTTGTTGTTTAACCGCAATTTGAGAGAAACCAGAATAACCATCAAGAAAACAAAAATGGGTCTTTTTAGACAACCTATCCAACATTTGATCAATAAAAGGAAGCGGGTAATGATCTTTCTTAGTAACTTTGTTGACTTTTCTAAAATCAATGCACATCCTATAGCCTACTACTATTCTTTGGGGAATAAGCTCATCATTATCATTAGGAACAACGATAATTCCTCTTTTTTTAGGAACACAATGGACAAGACTAACCCATTCACTATCAGCAATAGGGTAAATAATACCAGCATCAAGGAGTTTCAATACCTCATTCCTTACCACTTCCTTCATCTTAGGATTTAAACGTCGTTGGTGCTCTACTACTGGCTTTGCATCTGGTTCTGTATTGATAGAATGCTGACATATAGTAGGTGAAATCCCTTTTAAATCATCCAGAGTATAGCCCATAGCTCCTCGGTGTTTCTTCAAAACCTCCAATAACCTTTCCTCTTCCTTCCCTGAAAGTTTAGAGCTAATAATAATAGGACATATCTTTTTATCATCAATATAAGCATATTTAAGATCATCAGGGAGAGGTTTTAGATCGAAGACCGGATCCTTTTTAGGTGGCAACATGGTACCCAAGTCTTCTACAGGCAAGTTATGCTTAAGCATCTTGGGTTGACGACGGAGAATCTCGTCAATCTCATTCCTTTCTTCCATGAAGATCTCACTCTCGTGATCTTCCATAAATTGCTGCAAAGCATTGTTAGGAGCAAGAGAAATAGAAGCAAGTTGTTCAACTCTAAAATCCTCATTATGGGTTTCCTCTTCACAAGGTTCTTTAGTAAATTTCGAAAAATTAAAGTCATAAGATTCCCCATCAAACTTAGTCAAGATTTTCTCCCTCTTGCAATCTATAATAGCTCCACAAGTACTCAGGAAAGGTCTACCAAAAATGATAGGATAAGTTTTACTAGCAGCTGAACCAAGTACTAGAAAATCAGCAGGATACTTAATCTTACCACAAAGAACTTCCACATCTCGTACAATACCAATTGGAGAGATGGTCTCTCTATTAGCAAGGTGAATAACCACATCAATCTCTTCCAATTCGCAGGGACTGATTTCATGCATAATTTCTCTGTAAAGCTCATAAGGAATATGTAGCATCCCAATTGTCTAACAATTGTAATGCTACTTGGTCTAGTAATATAATGGCTACTTCAAATATATAATTGTTGCATCATAATTATATCATGCTCATGTCATCATGCCACCTTGCATTTGAGCATCATATAAAACCCTTTTGATTTGGTTCTTCTCTCATATGCATTGTAAATTGTATTTGCCTCTTGATATTGTATTTGGTTCTTGATATATTGTTTAAATGCCCAAGTTGAGTTGGGGGCATATCTTTTGTTAACTCCACCACCTTTCTCTCCTCACCTTATAATTCCACCATCCAACTAAATATGAGCTTGGCACTTATTGGATTTACCTCTAGCTCATGTGGGTTGGGATGGATCCAATTCTTTTCCACATGCTCTCATCTTGGCATCATGTTGTTTTCACATTATTGATGAATGAGAGCCACATGGCCACCTTTGCATGCCTTGTGAGTGGAACCCTTTTTCCTAGCTTCCATATGGATTATTATGGGTTCATGCTCATGTGGGAATATTTTTGGGACTAGTAATCATCTAGTGGAACATACACACTAGCATGTCTCATTTTATTTCAAACATGGCCATCTCCAACTACTCCACATGGGGCATCCTTTCATTTCTTCTGCTTGGCTTTAGTCCACCTTTGGAAATGCAAATGAATAATGCCATGTAATAATATTGTTTTCACAATGATCAACATGGCAATAAATATTTGCATGGGCCATGCAAGTACCACCTTTTGCTTGTCATTCGGAATTTTATTGGAAGTTTGAGTGGATCTTTTCCCCATATCTCTCTCTACCCCCCTTTAGCTTGGTCTTGCTTGATGCATGCTAGCATTAAAACCCCATCACCATATCCATCTATGCCATCATCCCCTTTTCCTTCTTTTCTCTCTTTTGGCTACCTTGCTTGAGCTTGTCTTAATCATGCTTGATCTAGCCAAAAGAATCACTCCATCTATCTCTCTCTCTTAACATAAACCATACACCCTCTCCCCTCTAATCTAAACCCATACCCCTAGTACCAAACCCTAGTTACCACGCCTCCCCTCTCTCTTGGCCCCCTCTCTACCTGCCAAGGCTACCCCACCTAGCCACCCTGGCCCACCTAGCTACCACCCCACCCCAAACCCTGGCTACACCGAGCCAAACCTGGCCCTAACCCGACCCTAGCACCTAGCCGAGCCACCCCCTCTCTCTCAGCTCTCTCTCTGCATGGGGGCCCCTCCACCGAGCCTACCACCTCTCTGGCCTCACCCTTGCCCCACCTGGAAGCCCCAGCTGCACCTGCCCTGCCCTGCCTGCCCGACCGAGCACGTGAGGAAAGGAGGAGGAAAGGTGGCCGAGCCACCTTTTCCATCTACCCCGCCTCCCCACGGCACCTCCCTCTCCCCTCTGCTTTATCCCCCTCCCGGCTCTCTTCTGGCCTCTCCAGATCAGGCCGAGGTGCCTGCCCTCCCCTTCTCCCTTCTTCGCCATCGCCGCCAGCTACCCATCGCCGGCCATCGTCGGCACCACCCCACCACCACCGTAGCAGCAGGAGGGCGCGGTGACTGGACGTTGGGGAAGACCAAGACGAGCACCTGCACCACCCCTGTACCCGGAGCCGAGCAGGAGGAGCCCCAGGAGCGCTGGACCCGACGCCGCACCGACGAAACCCTAGCTCCGCCCGGCGCCTGCTATGTCGCTGATCGCCGGCTCCTCTGCCCTAACCAACCGCACCGACCAACTCCCGGTGAGCCCACGATCCCCCCTGACATGCTCCGCCGCGCTGTCGTCGTCTAGAGCCGCTTCTCGTTTCGTCGAGCACACTGTGTACGCCGGCGAGCGTGTGCGTCTGCTTGCTCCTCGCGTCGCAGAACCCTAGCTAGCCTTGCAGCCCTACCCTACCACTAACCCTAGCCCACCGCGGTGGCTCCGCCCTACGCGCGCGAGCCCTAGGTCACCGGATCGAGCCCCGCGTCGCGTCCCGAGCCCTGTCGAGCACCGATCGATCGGCAGAGGGCAGAGGAAGAAGCACAGTACGCGTCACCGTTTTGCACAAAACCCCCTCCTAGTTTTTATGCCTAACCCGCGGTACCTCGTGGCCCACCAGACAGCCACCCAGTCAATCTTGCAAAGAACCCCCCCGTTTAACCCCAGCCTTAACCCGCGCTCCCTGGATCTACCACGTGTCGTGTCCCCGCTGGCGCGCCCGCGAGTGGGTCCGCGTGAGCCGTGGCCCCACATGTCATTTGCTAGGGCTAGATCAAGCTGCGGTGAGAAAAGCTGTTCTGCGTGCTGAGCTGCTGAGTCAGCCAGTGGCCCACCAGTCAGTGTCTGAGGCTAGATAAACTCGAGTATAAAAAGTATTTCTGCTTTCCTGTTTAAATTCAAATCTTTTCAAATTTAATTCAAAATCAAATTTAAATCTGTTTTTAAATAACTTTTAAAATACAAATCCAAATAATGCATATAATATATGTTTTGAAATCAGAAAAATGTGAGGATTTCAAATATGCCATCCAAAATATATTTTGGACACTTTAATTCTCAAGTTGATTAAATTACAACAAAATGCCCTTTTGCCCTAATTAATTAATAACTTTTGTTTTATAACTCCAAATTTAACAAATAATATGTCTAAAATGATCAGCTCGACGAGACCTTTCTGTTTATGCAATCCTTTACCTGTTTTGAAGCATGCATCATATAAATATATTGTGTACAGCAACTAATTTGAGTATAAAATATGATTAACACCCCATAAAGTGATTTAATCTTGTACTTCACACCTCACCCATGCCATGCTACTTTAATGCCATACAAATTGTGCATCATTCATCATGGCATGATTGTTTGCTTAATGCATTTAATTCATATGCTTGCGCACTTCATTTATGTTGGCCCTTGTTTGTTTGGTTCTTTTTCGAATAGACGCTGAGCAGGGGATATATCAAGATACCCAGGAGCACTACCCAGATCCTTCTCTTGCTTCAACTGAGCTGCCAGGCAAGCACTACCACATGCTTGCATACATATAGTACCTATTGCCTCTATCTTATTCTTGCATCATGGAGTCGCGATTGCATTAATCTGAATCCCAAGTATTGCATAGCCTTTACTTTTAAACCCCACCGAAGCTTGTTCCTCCATCCCATGAGCCATTACTACAGGAGTTGTTTGAGCCATGCGAGTCGTAGAACAGCATGTGTAGGGTATGTGAGTGTCTGATGGATAATGAGGTACCTGAACAACTTAACCTGAGTAGTAATGGGATAACTAATGAAAGTGGCATCGGTGAGCCATATTCGCTATTTGGTTTTTCAGGCTCACTTGTGTCCCGTAGGACCCCGAGTACTTGATTCCTGTTCCTTGAATATTCGCGCTATCCACATCCGGGAGGCTTATGAACCCCCCTGAGCCAGAGCTTGATTCATTCTTATTTCTTGGGGCCACAAACTAGTTCGTGGTTTTATTTACTATCCTGTACTTATGCCATGCTTTACTGCTTTATTTAAATTGTGCGAGGTACTGCACACTGTACTGTTTAGGTAAGCGGAGTGTTTTCGCGGTATCGACAAGCCCAGTCACATTTTCAGGTTCCCGGTCGTTTACAGCCACTGACGCAAACCTTGAGGCCGTCTCGGAGTCAGCTAACTTCGTTGCGGGTAGCTCAATGGGGTGGCCCCCTGAAATATTTCTGAATCCTGGGATCGCTTTGTCGTGAATGCCTCGTTGGGTTTTGATTTGGTTTTTCCGAGGTTGATCGAGTGTGTGTTGCTATTTGTGCACCCCTGTAGGGTAAAACTTTCTGAAAGCCGTGTCCGCGGTTATGGACGACTTGGAGCACAGTTTCTCGATCATAGACAAGCATAACTAAAGTACCGCTTTTAATTTGACTAGACTAGGTACCTGACTAGTAAATAGTACAACACTCATGGAATGGATAATAAAACTGCCAACGGATGGGGGGGGGGGTTGTTCGTCTGCTTCCTCGTCGGTAAGCGAGGAGGAGGATGGATCTGTGGATATTACCGTTATAACTGTTATAACTGTTGTTATTAATTCACGGACATCCGTTTATCTCTGGTTAGGCGGATGGTTAGCGAGTATCTATAGAATTGCTAGGGTTTATCTTTTGCTGCAATTGTGTCACCCAGGTTGTGTCCCCTTTAGCGGCATAAAGACTTGTTGAGTACCCCTAGGGTCTCACACGATAAATTATTGGTTCAGATGAACAGGTACACTCACAAGATGGATACTGGGTGGAGGAGACGGACGATGTAGGCAACGATCATTCGGTGTAGAGATTCCGGGAACGGGGATCCGTGAGATCTGTGGGCGGGATGTGCTTAATTATGGGGCATCTTATGTCGATTTGCTTCTTATCCGTACTCGGATTTTGTCTTCCGCTTCCGCTTGATACTCTGATGTTTGATGTATGAGGAGATATCCTAAACTATTATATCTATCTAGGATATTTGGATCTTGCCGTATGGCGTTGCTATATTTCCTTTCTTTTTAGATGGAATGGCTCTGATGTACTGTTGTATGGTGGCTTGCATACATACCCATTTGTGTATGTAGTTGATCCCTTCGCCTGCCGATTACGCCGCCCGTTCTTGTCCTGATGTTTGGAAATGGTTGGGACGGCCGAAAGGTCTACCTGTGAGTGGCATTGGGCCCCACCGTACTATTTCAACCATTTCTGCTCATCCAGGCTTGTAACTAGGAGCGTAATTCACCGAGGTAGTTACAGAATAGCACTAGAACTTGCACCAATATCGCATAAACCATAATAGCAATGATCACCAATTCTAACGGAAAGCACAGGGACACTAGCCTTTTTAGATCTATTAGGATGTGAAACAATATTAGAAGCATCCTCACAAAAGACTATGTGTCCATCTTCTATGCCTTTAGTGACAAGGTCTTTCACAATTGCTACCACAGGTTCAATGTTTATTTCTTCATCAGGTTTTACAGTTCTCTTTTCACTTTTAGTGATTACACTAGTTATCATAGGATGATCCTTTACCTTATCTGGGAAGGGAATCTTCTCGATATAAGGTTCAGGTAAGATGTGATCAATAGTGCAATACTCAGTACTCCCAACAGGAACACAGTCAACAATATATTTATAAGGTGCATGGTACTTGTTCCATCCCCTTTTTGGAATTTCAATATAAGAAGCAAAAGCCTTAAAGCAATTTGTAATAACTTGTAAATCAAGACCATAAGCATTACTAATGTTTTGAAAGTCATCAGTTCCCATAAAAGATTCAATGCATTCATAATCATAATTTATACCTAACTTTCTACCTTTGTCATTCTCACATGCTTCAGCATTGTCTTGAATACGATCCAGAAGATCCCATTTAGCTTCTTCTTCCATGCGAGTGAATGATCCAGCACAAGAAGCATCCAATAAATCCTTGTCATGTAGAGGGAGCCTTGCATAAAAGTTATTGATAATGATATTATTGGGGAGCTCATGAATGGGACATTTGAGCATAAGTAACGTCAATCTCCCCCAAGCTTGAGCTGTACTCTCTCCATCAAGAGGCCAAAAGTTGTATATTTGATTCCGATCTTTATGAATCTCACTAGGAGAATAAAATTTTGAATAAAAGAGAGGCACTATTTCCTCCCATTCAAGAGCTTGACCATTCTTCAGCAGCTTATACCATTCCTCAGCTCTTCCTTTTAGTGATAATGAGAATAACTTCTTCTTAACTTGATCTGTAGTAATACCTGCACACTTGAACAACCCGCATAATTCGTGTATAAAAAGCAAATGATCACCGGGATGGACAGTTCCATCCCCAACATAGTAGTTATCCATAACACGATCAATAATTCTTGTAGGTATTTTAAAAGCATCATTCTCAGCGGGTGGTGCTTCATCTACTACCTTAGCAGTGGTAGTAGCATTACCAAATAAGAAACTCAGTGAATTATCCATAACGAAAATAAAGCAACTAACAGAAGTAAACAATACTCACAGTAGAAGTTTCCTTTACCAGTTCCACTCTCCAATATCGCTTCACTCCCCGGCAATGGTGCCAGAAAATAGTCTTGATGACCCATAAGTATAGGGGGTGTATCACAGTATTTTCGATAAGTAAGAGTGTCGAACCCAACGAGGAGCAGAAGGTGCTGGCTAGTGGTATGGATCAGGAATTCTCTGCAAATACTTAGCAAACGGATTTTTAGGGATTTTTGATAAAGCAAGTAAACAAAGTACAAGTAAATAAAAGACAATAAGAATAAATGTAGCAAGTGGCCCAATCCTTTATGCAGCAAAGGACAAGCCGATTGTATTACTTAAGATGACCAAACGTTCTCGATTACACATGGGAAGACTGTCAAGTGCTTTCGCTTCATATAGTTGATTAATCTTCTTTAGCTTGCTAAATGTTGTGTGGGTGAACCTGTGCTAATGTACCGACCTTCCTAGGACTAATACATATTTGTGATTATACCCCTTGCAAACATCCGTAAGTATAAGAAAGTAATTAAGGTAGAAACCTAACCACAACTTTAAACTCTAAGACCCTTACGTCCCTTGTGCAATGGTTTCCTAACAGGGGTTCAGGTTTCTGTCACTCCGGCAACCCCTATGATTAGTAGCCAGATACACAATGCATTCCCCTAGGCCCATATAGGTGAAGTGTCATGTAGTCGACATTCACATCACACCACTAGAAGAAGTACACCACAACTTAAATATCAAACTATTGAATCTTTCTCAACACAATTCCACTACTAACAACATGACTTCTCCCATGTCCTCAAGAACAAAACGAACTACTCACAAGACATCATATGGATCATGATAAGAGATGGAATAATGATGTATAACAATCTGAACATAAACAATAATTCAATGGTTCCACTCAATAGCATCAACTACAAAGAGTAATCAACACTTGGAAAGTTTCCCCTAAGAACTATGCAAGATTCAACCCAATTGTTACATCAATATGGAGATGGTGATGATGGTGGTGATGATGATGATGATCCCGATGAAGTCCAGCTTGATGGTGGTGTTGATGGCGACGATCTCCCCTCTCCGGGGAGGAATTCCCCCGGCAGAAATCTATCTGCCGGAGAGATCTTTCTCCCTCATTGTTTTCCGCCCCGCAGAGGCGGCGGAATATTTCTGTGGTCGCTCCTCCAGTCTTAGGGTTTTAGGAGGAATATATACGCCAGGGGAAGAGCCAGAGGTGGGCCAGGGCAGCCACACCACCTGGTGGCGCGGCCTAGGGTGGCCCTCGCCAGGGGTGGTGTGGGCCCCCTGTGGCCCATCTCCACTCCCTCTTTTGGCTTCCTTCGTCTTCTGGAAAAATAGGATTTTCCGTATATTTTCCCGGATTTTCTAATCTTCACGAATTTTGCCTCCAAACAGCACCTTTTCCATCAGAATCCTGACTGCAATGGTCCATGATCCAAATGTCATTAACCATGCAAAAACAGATGAAATAACATAAGTATCATCTCTTAATATGAAATATATCAATGAATAACAGTGAATTATGACATAGAATAGTGATGCAAAATGGACGTATCACACACCGACGACATCCATAGACAAAAGAGCATGATATCAACAAGGTACAAAGTACAAGTGCAATGTTGAAAGCGTTCCCCATGACAACATGGTTTTGCTAATCCCCAACAAATAAGTGCAAGCATATATAACATAGACGACACAATGGTTCAAGTTTATTAAGGGCAAGAAAAGTAAATTGTGCCATCAAGTTCGTGAGATCTTTAATCACTAGTTTTCTCATAACAAGTTTAATTCGGAAGGTAGATAAAAACATGAATATAATTGGAATAGCATATGCTAGTAGGTAGGTATGGTGGACTCTTTGGAATAACTTGGTTTTAGGAGTTGGATGCATGAGTGAAACTCATACTCGGTTACAGAGGCTAGCAAAAGACTGGGAGCGACCAACTAAGAGAGCAATAATGGCCATAATCATGCAAAGTGATAAAACATCATTAATAAAAGCATAAAGTGATACTACAAGTTGAAAACTAAAGGATCATAAAGGCTATGGTGACTTGGGATAGTCATAGCATGGTGTGGGCATGTACCAAGTCAACCCAAATAAAGCATCAAAGGAGAATACCACAATAATATGCTTTAATATGCTAAAACAATGCATGATTCTTCAAAGGCACATTAAGAAATCTCAATTGTTTATAACAAGTCATGCTACAGCAAAGAATACTAAGTATAAAGCCAAAACAATATCAAGCATGGCATGACAAAGCATAGGCAACAGTCAAAAACAAGCTCTCTTTACCACTTAAGCATGAACTTTCCTACTCTTTTCCAATCCAAACCAAACTATTTGAAAACCAATGTATGAAAGAGGGGTCCAACCAATTTATTCAGCAAACTATTAAAACAAAGCAAACGAAAAACCAAAACAAAAACAAAAAGAAAACGCTCCAAGAACAACACAACTGTGCATGAAACAATAATAATGAAGTGTTTGGAAGAAACCTGGAATTTTTATTCATGAAGAAGGGGATGCCTTGGGCATCCCCAAGCTTTGACGCTTGTACTTCTTGGATATTTCTTGGGGTGACACGCGTGGCATCCCCAGGCTTGAGTTTTAGTCCATCCTTCATCTCATTACTCATTCCTTTCATACACCTGAAATTTTTCCTTCATACAAAACTTCACACAATCTTTATTAGCAACATTAGTGCACTTAAGATAATAGGTCTTTAGGTTCAGTTCCAACACCAATAAAACTTCCAATAAAACACAATTTACTGTAGCACTTCCCTCAAAAAGCTCCATTTCCCCAAAAGAACTCAAAAAGGAACCAACAAGAAGCAAATGCAAAAAATGGCAGAAATCTGTCAAAACAGACCAGCAGGTAAATACGAATTTTTTCAAAGACCTTCTGTTGCTCAAATCGAAAAGTGTTGAACTAACGAAAGTTATATAACAACCTGGGGCAGAAGCACAAAAATGCACGCCTCAAAAGGATGTACAAATATTTTTCACGAATTTTTACGGTGAAGCATAGAAATCTGTTTCGGGACAACAACTTTCTCAGGAATTACTTCTCTCTCATTAGAGGTTACTCTTGGCACAAAAAAGCAAATAAAAGGATAAGCAGCGGTTATTATAGAGGTAATAACTTCGAAGACTCATCTGAAACTTTTGGGTTATCTCCCAATAAGTACTTTTCTTTAACGCCTTTAAGTTAGGCATGATAGTTTGAGAAGATGCTCACATAAGTAATATGAATTGAAGTAAAAGAGAGCATCAAGAAGAAAATTCAAAGCACATTTAAGTCTAACCCACTTCCTATGCATAGGAATCTTGTAAAGAAACAAGTCATGAAAGCACAAAGCAACAAGCATAGTAAAGAAAAATAAGTGCAACTTCAAGACTTTCAACATAAAGAGGGCAAACTTAATATTGTTGTGATGCATAACACCATGTTTTCCTCTCTCATAATAAATTTCAGTAACATCATGAATAAAATTAACAATATAACTATCACATAAAACATTCTTATCATGAGCCACATGCATAAAAGAATTAATACTTTCCACATAAGCATAGTCATTCTTATTAATTGTAGTGGGGGCAAAATCAACAAAATAGCTATCATTATTATTCTCATCACCATAATCATCAAATATAGGAGGCATATTGTAATCATTAACTTTCTCCTCAATAGTAGGTGGACTAAAAATATCATATTCATCATTGTAATCATCATATATTGGAGGTTTGGTATCATCATAAGCAATAGAATAGCTATCTTCCAAAGCTGGGGAACTAAAAATATCATTTTCATAAAAACTAGCTTCCCCAAGCTTAGAATTTTCCGTAGCATTAGCAATAATGGTGTCCAAAGAATTCATACTAACAACATTGCTATTATCATGCAAATAAAGTTCCATAGGTTTTTTAATTTTCTCTTCAAACAGTTCATGTCCTAACTCAAGATAAATACTATAAAGCTCTGTAATTTTGTTGTTGTTTTCCATTAAGCCTAACTAGTGAAAACAAGAAACTAAAAGACAAAATTGCAGAATCTAAAGGAAATAACTTCGAGCACTCACACCGGAGGATGTGAGTACCTTTTACCTTACCTCCCCGGCAACGGCGCCAGAAAATAGCTTGATGTCTACGCACTTCTATTCTTGTAGACAGTTGTTGGGCCTCCAAGTGTAGAGGTTTTTAGAACAGCAACAAGTTTTCCCTTAAGTGGATCACCCAAGGTTTATCGAACTCAGGGAGGAAGTGATCAAAGGTATCCCCTCTCAAACAACCCTGCAATCAAGATATAAGAAGTCTCTTGTGTCCCCAACACACCCAATACACTTGTCAGGTGTATAGGTGCACTAGTTCGGCGAAGAGATAGTGAAATACAAGTGGTATGGATATAACATAACGGTGCTAGAAAATACTTTGATGGCGTGGAAGAGACTAAAGGCAAAATGAAATAAATATGGAAGCAAGCAAACATGGAACATATCTAATAGCAAACGGTGTTTCAGTGCTTAGAAACAAGGCGCTAGGGATCATACTTTCACTAGTGAACACTCTCATATAAATATATTCTTCTTTATGATACTATGCTGAACTACTCTCCGGTTGGACACTCTAATCCATGGTAGGGCTATAACAGCACACCTCAAAGTTCATCTTTCCCATCTAGATAACCCCACACTATCACCTTGGGTACTAGATGGTTCCAACAAACACCACAATTTCATAGAGACATCCAACTCCAAATATAACTCATAACAAGTATTTGTAATCTCTAGCCTAAGTGCCACCTTGGTGTGCACACTATCAACTTCACACACATGGGGAGAACAGAGATCTATTAAAGCACATGAGTAGCAAGGTAGATCTACAGATTACAAGCTCATGATCTCAATAAGATCATGCATAGAGAGATAGATGAACACATAGCTACCGGTAGAACCCTCAGCCTCGAGAGAGAACTACTCCCTCCTCATCATGGAAATCTGCAACGGTGATGGAGATGGCGGTGGAGATCGATGGAGATGGCTCCGGGGGCACTTCCCCATCCCGACAGGGTGCTGGAATAGAGGCTTTCTGTCCCCCGAATCTCCCCTTTGGTGGCGGCGGCGCTGCGGAACTTTTCGTGGCTGGAGGCTTGATGATTTAGGGTTTTTGCATCGGGAGGCATCTTATAGGTGAAGAGGCAAGGTCGGTGGGCGGCCAGGGCTAGCCCACGCCACCACATGGTGTGGCCGCCCTGTGGCCCCTCTCTGTCTCGTCTTCTGGCTCCGTGAGTCTTCCGGTAAAATATCGACTTTAGCTTTTGTCCGGTCCAATTCCGAGAATATTCATTTTCTGACTTTACTAGAACCAAAACAGCAGAAAACAGGCAACTGGCACTGTGGCATCTTGTTAATAGGATAGTCCAAGAAAGTCCATGAAAAGTACTCCAAAGTTGGAACAAAACATAAGAAAGTAGATAAAACCAAACATGGAACATCAAAAATTATAGATACGTTTGCAACGTATCACTGAGGCACATTGCATAGAGAGCCTATAATCTCATGCGACGGTGATGACCCCATTCGGCCCTGGCAGTTTCATCTTCAAATAGCTTATGTGACAACTTTCCATGAACTTGGATATAGCTGGTTGATGACCCACAAGTATAGGGGGTGTATCGCAGTTTTTTCGAGGGAAGTGAAACCCAATTTATTGATTCGACACAAGGGGAGCCAAAGAATATTTATAAGCCTCTACAACTGAGTTGTCAATTCAGCTGCACCTGGAAATAATCTTGCTCACAGCAGTTTATCAGTAGCAACAGTTTTGTAGTAGGAATAGTAAAGTAGCAGCAGTAGTAAAGCAAAGACAGTAGTAACAAAAGCAGTAAACAGTGGGATTCGAGTGCGGTAGGCATAGGGATGGATGGACGGGCGTTGCATGGACAAGACGATTCACATAGCAATCAGAACATAGGGAAATTGCAGATAAATAAGATAAAGCATCCAAGTACTAGACAATCCTAGGCATGTGTTCCATATATAGTCATACGTGCTTGCAATAAGAACTTGCACAACATATTTTGTCCTGCCAGCCCGTTTGCAGCGGGGCCTCTAGGGAACTACTTGAAGGAAATATGCCCTGAGAGGCAATAATAAAGTTGCTATTATGTATTCCTTGTATATGATAGATGTTTATTTTGCATGCTATAATTGTATTGATAGGAAACATCAATACATGTGTGTTTAATAAACAAAAGGGTTCCTAGTTATGCCTCTCTTATAGACTAGCTTGTTGATTAACAAGATGATCAAGGTTTCCCGATCATGGACACTAGATGTTGTTAATAACAAGGTCACAACATTTGTGAAATGATGTGATGAACATTCATCCGAAGTATAGCATTACGATCAAGTCATTATGTTTATATTGCTATAACATCATACAAAGTAGTCTTAGTCCTTAGACCATGAGATCATGTTAATTGCTAACACCGGAAGAGTATCTTGATAACATCAAACGTCACACCGTAACAGGGTGACCATAAAGGTGGGTTCAATGCTATGAAGGTGTTATGTTGAGGCTCATGGATCAAGAGTGGAATTTGTCAATCCCGATGACGGATAGATATACTCTGGGCCCTCTCGGTGATATCACATTAAGATAGCTTGCAAGCAAGTGATGTGATCACTAGAATGTTATATCACGGGAACAAGAGTGCATGTCGGTAACGAGATCAAACTAGGTATTTGGATACCGATGATCGAATCTCGGACATGTATTATATCATGAGACAAAGGGATTAAATTGCTGACGTTAAAGGTTCTCACGATTATAGAAGTCATCGTTGAATATGCAGGAGTCAGTATGGATCTCTAGGTCCCGCTTCTGATTATTGATCTGAGAGGAGTCTCAATCATGTTTGCATTATTTGTGAACCGTAGGGTGACGCACTTAAGGGTTGCTGGACACCATTTAGGAGCACATATGTTCCAGACAAAAGGTTTGCAAAGCGGAGGAAATGTTTCGATAGAAACCGGAATTGTTTCGGGTGAAATTGCAGAAAGTGGTTCTGCATGTGATATTGAAATGTTGCAAGGGGTTTCATGTGAATGTTTGTTAATTAAAGTAATTAAAAAAATTCTGAATAAAATAAATAAAAGAGTTTTATTAATTGAGAGTTGCATTTAATTTGGTGGAAATTAAATACATGTGAGTGGGATTTTGGGTGGAGGCCATGTTTATGTGAGTGGAGGTTCACCACATGAATGAAGGAGGGGAGGAGTCCCCCCCCTCATGTGCCGGCTATGGGAGGGGAGGGGTCTCCCTCCCTCCTATATAAAGCCCCCCTCTCCCCTCTCACAAACCACACCTCCTCGTGAAGGATCTCTCTCCCCCTCTAGATATTCCTCCATGGTCTCGGATTAGCGAGATACATGTTCCCGGTGGCCTTGCGTCTGGAAGGAGTTGCTGCTTCCGCTGATTCGCTGGAGCGAGGAGGTGGAGGTTGTCCGGTGGCTTGAACGTGCGTGTGAGGACGGGTGCGCTGCTGATTTGCGGCGCTCGGACTTCCACATGATCTTGAGATCGGCAAGCATACGACTACATCAACCACGAGTTTCTACTCGTTAACAAAACTCGTTGTCTTCGAGGGTAAGTTCTCCATGGATGTATGTCCACCCATTGCTCTGTATCTAGTAGATAGATCTTAGCGTATAGTTCTCATCGTAGGAATTTTTTTGTTTTCTATGCTGCGGACCCAACAGTGGTATCAGAGCAAGGTCTATGCGTAGGTGCTTTGCACGGGTAGTACACATATGTTTATATGTGGGCGATGATGATCATGTTATTGCATATTCTATGTACTTTGGATATTGGTGGCATAGTGGGATGAAGCGGCCCGGACCAACCTTACATGTCATCGTACATGAGACCGGTTCCACGACTGACATGCAACTAGTTTTGCATAAGTGGCTAGCGGGTGTCTGTCTCTCCTACTATAGTCAATATCTGATTTACAATGAGTTGCTAATAACTTGGTTATCCTCGTTGTGGTTCATGTTCATAGGTAAGACCGGTTCTATCTCCAAAAGCCCTAAGCCACGTAAAACTTGCAATTGATAAATTAGAGGCGTCTAGTTTAGATCGTTGCTGGGCTAGTGTCTTGATATGGTATTGTTGTAAGTAGATGTATGATAGATACTCTTACAACTCACTTAACGTGTAAGTTCCATAGACCTTGGCCTTACACACAATGGAATGATAGAGATCATACCACGATGCAAATGATAGAGATCAAATGCATGGACCATATCACCTCACTTCACACATTAGATGTTAGCATCTTATATTGCTAGTTTGGCGCTTTTGGTAGCATTATAAGATGATCCCTCATTTAGATATCAAGATAAAATGTGTTCTTTCTTAAGTATGCACCATTTTGTGGATCGTGTTTTGAGGCATCACGTGATGATCGGGTGTTCTTGACTCTACGCTTTCATACAACGGGTGTAAGACAGTTTTACACACGCGAATACTAAGGTTCTTACTTGACGAGCCTAGCATGTACAGACATGGCCTCGGAACACGGACCGAAAGGCTAAGAATGAGTCATATAGTTGATATGATGCCCATATAGATGCTCGCCTTTGAAGCTACACCGACTCACGTGATGATCGGACTTGGTGTAGTGGATTTGGTTCATGTAATCACCAAAAGGACACGAGGGATGTCGTTTTTGAGTGGGAGTTCATTAGTAATTTGGATTAGTTCAACTCAGTCTATCATAAACTTAGTCTAAATATATTTTACAAATTTTGTTGTAGATGGCACCACCTGCTTTTAATTTCAATGTGTTCATGGAGAAAGAGAAGCTTGCTGCGAATGGTAGCAACTTCACCAACTGGGCTATGAATTTGAGGATTCTCCTCACTGCTGCACAAAAGCAATATGTGCTAGAGGCGCCGCTAGGCCCCCCACAAGCTCCTGATGCCCCTGACGAGGAAAAGAACGTCTATATAACTCGTCAGGAGGACCACAACTTAGTTCATTGCGGCATACTGTATGGGCTAGAGCCAGAACTTCGAAAACGTTTCGAAAATGGCAATGCCTTTGATACCATGGGAGAATTGAAAATGATTTTCGATACCCATGCTGCAGTAGAGAGTTATAATGCTTCTGAAAAGTTCTTTAGCTGCATGATGGAAGAGAACAGCTCCGTTAGTGAGCACGTACTCAAAATGTCTGGGTACGCCGATAAGCTTGTGTCCTTGGGAATAACGATTCCCATTGACTTAGGCATACATCGTGTTCTCCAATCTCCGCCACCTAGCTACAAGAGCTTCGTGATGAACTATAATATGCAGGGCATGAAGAAGTCTCTTCCCGAGCTTCTGTCAATGCTTAAGACTGCAGAAGTGGAGATTAGGAAAGAACATCAAGTGTTGATGATCAATAAGACCACCGGTTTCAAGAAGGACAAGAAAGGCAAGCAGAAGGGAAAGAAGAGCAGCAAATCTGTTGCCGCGCCTGAAAAGAAACCCCGAGCTGGCCCTAAGTCTGACAACGAGTGCTACTATTGCAAGGGGACTAGCCATTGGAAGCGCAACTGCCCCAAGTATTTGGCGGACAAGAAGGCCGGCAAGGCAAACAAAGGTATATGTGATATACATGTTATTGATGTGTACTTGACTAGTACTCGTAGTAGCACCTGGGTATTTGATACGGGATCGGTTGCTAATATATGTAACTCGGTTGAGGGGCTGCGGAACAAGCGACAACTAGCAAGGGATGAGGTCACGATGCGGGTCGGCAATGGATCAAGAGTTGATGTGATCGCCGTCGGAACGCTGCCTCTCCATATGCCGTCGGGATTAGTTATAAACCTGAATTTGGTGCCTGCACTGAGCATGAACATTGTATCCGGATCGTGTTTGATGCAAAGTGGTTATTCTTTTATGTCTGAAAACAATGGTTGTTCGATTTATATGAATAATATCTTTTATGGTCATGCACCTTTGTTGAATGGTTTATTTCTGTTGGATCTCGATAGTAGTATTACACATATTCATAATGTTGATGCTAAAAGGATTAAACTTGATAATGATATATCTGCATATATGTGGCACTGCCATCTAGGTCATATTGGCGTTAAACGCATGAAGAAACTCCATTCTGATGGACTTTTGGAATCACTTGATTTTGAATCATTTGATACATGTGAGCCATGCCTTATGGGCAAGATGACTAGAACGCCGTTTTCTGGTTCAATGGAACGGGCGACAGATTTATTGGAAATCATACATACTGATGTGTGTGGACCAATGAGTGTGTCGGCGCGAGGTGGATATCGTTATTTTGTTACTTTCACGGATGATTTGAGTAGATACGGGTATATCTATTTGATGAAACATAAGTCTGAAACCTTTGAAAGGTTCAAAGAATTTCAGAATGAAGTGGAAAATCATCGTAACAGAAAGATCAAATTTCTGCGGTCCGACCGTGGAAGAGAGTATCTTAGTTACGAGTTTAGCACACATATGAAAGACTGTGGAATAGTTTCACAACTCACGCCTGCCGAAACACCACAACGTAATGGTCTGTCAGAACGTCGTAATCGTACTTTATTGGATATGGTTCGATCTATGATGTCTCTGACTGACTTGCCACTGTCATTTTGGGGTTATGCACTGGAAACCGCTGCATTCACTTTAAATAGGGCACCATATAAATCCGTTGAAAAGACACCGTATGAATTATGGTTTGGAAACAAACCTAAGCTATCATTTCTTAAAGTTCGGGGATGCGATGTTTATGTGAAGAAACTTCAACCGGATAAACTCGAACCCAAAGCAGAAAAATGCGTCATCATAGGATACCCTAAGGAAACGATTGGGTATACCTTCTATCACAGATCCGAGGGCAAGGTCTTTGTTGCCAAGAATGGATCCTTTCTTGAGAAGGAGTTTCTCACGAAAGGTGTGTGTAGTCGGAAGGTAGAACTCGAAGAGGTTATTGAACCTTCTCTTCATGAAATGGCGAGTAGCGCAGCACCGGAAGTTGTTTCGGAGTTGACTTCACCTAATGAAGAGAGAGCTAATGATATTGATCATGAAACTCCGAAAGAGGACACTATCGAACCTCGCAGGTCAAGCAGGACACGTGCAGCTCCTGAACTATACGGCAATCCTGTTATGAATTTCATGATTGATGAAATAGATGACCCTACGACGTATGAAGAAGCGATGATGAGCCCTGATTCCAACAAATGGCTAGAAGCCATGAAATCCAAGATGGAATCCATGTACAAAAACCAGGTTTGGACCTTGGTGGACTTACCTCACGATCGAAAGGCCGTTGAGAATAAATGGATTTTCAAAAGAAAAACTGATGCTGATGGTAATGTAACCATCTATAAGGCTCGACTTGTCGCAAAGGGGTTTCGACAAATTCAAGGAGTTAACTACGATGAGACATTCTCTCCCATAGCGATGCTTAAGTCGGTTAGGATTATGTTAGCAATTGCTGCATATTTTGATTATGAAATATGGCAGATGGATGTCAAAACTGCGTTCCTCAATGGTAATATTGAAGAAGAGTTGTATATGATACAACCTAAGGGTTTTGTCGATCCTAAGGATGCTGATAAGGTGTGCAAACTTCAGCGATCCATCTATGGACTGAAGCAAGCATCCCGAAGTTGGAATCTCCGCTTTGATGAGGTGATCAAAGAGTTTGGATTTGTCCAAACTTATGGAGAGGCTTGTATTTACAAGAAAGTGAGTGGGAGCAATGTGGCATTTCTGATATTATATGTGGATGACATATTATTGATTGGAAATGATATAGATCTTTTAAACAGTGTTAAAAGTTATCTAAACAGCAAATTTTCGATGAAGGACCTTGGTGAAGCTTCATATATATTAGGCATTAAAATCTATAGAGATAGATCAAGACGCCTAATTGGGTTATCACAGAGTACATACCTTGATAAGATATTAAATAAGTTTAATATGGACGGAAGTAAGAAGGGGTACTTACCTATGTTGCAAGGTAAGACATTGAGTAAGACTCAAAGTCCGGCTACGGCGGAAGAAAGAGAGATAATGGATAAGATCCCCTATGCCTCAGCCATAGGCTCTATAATGTATGCCATGCTATGTACAAGACCGGATGTGCCACATGCTATTAGTTTGACTAGTAGGTACCAATCTGATCCAGGTTCGAAACACTGGATAGAGTTCAAGAATATCCTTAAGTACTTGAGAATAACTAAGGATATGTTTCTTGTATACGGAGGTGAAGAAGAGCTAGTCGCTAAGTGTTATGTCGATGCTAGCTTTGACACTGATCCAGATAACTCTAAGTCTCAATCTGGATACGTATTTCTCTTGAACGGAGCAGCAGTTAGTTGGAGGAGCTCCAAACAACCTATGGTGGCTGGATCAACGACGGAGGCGGAATATGTTGCTTCTTCAGAAGCGGCGTAGGAAGCGGTTTGGATGAAGGAGTTCATAACGGAACTAGGTGTGGTTCCTAGTGCGTTGGACCCAATGGTGATCTATTGTGACAATAATGGAGCCATAGCCAACGCCAAGGAACCAAGGTCTCACAAGAATTCCAAGCATATTAAGCGCCGGTTTCACTCCATCCACGAGCATGTCAAGGATGGAGATATAAAGATTTGTAAAGTGCACACGGACCTGAATGTAGCAGATCCGTTGACTAAAGTACTCCCTAGGGCAAAACATGATCAACACCAGAACTCCATGGGTGTTAGATTTATCACTATATAAACTAGATTATTGTCTCTAGTGCAAGTGGGAGACAGAAGGAAATATGCCCTAAGAGGCAATAATAAAGTTGTTATTATGTATTCCTTGTATATGATAGATGTTTATTTTGCATGCTATAATTGTATTGATAGGAAACATCAATACATGTGTGTTTAATAAACAAAAGGGTTCCTAGTTATGCCTCTCTTATAGACTATCTTGTTGATTAACAAGATGATCAAGGTTTCCTGATCATGGACATTGGATGTTGTTAATAACAAGGTCACATCATTTGTGAAATGATGTGATGAACATTCATCCGAAGTATAGCATTACGATCAAGTCATTATGTTTATATTTCTATAACATCATACAAAGTAGTCTTAGTCCTTAGACCATGAGATCATGTTAATTGCTAACACCGGAAGAGTATCTTGATAACATCAAACGTCACACCATAACAGGGTGACCATAAAGGTGGGTTCAGTGCTATGAAGGTGTTATGTTAAGGCTCATGGATCAAGAGTGGAATTTGTCAATCCCGATGACGGATAGATATACTCTGGGCCCTCTCGGTGATATCACATTAAGATAGCTTGCAAGCAAGTGATGTGATCACTAGAATGTTATATCACGGGAACGAGAAAAGAGTGCATGTCGGTAACGAGATCAAACTAGGTATTTGGATACCGATGATCGAATCTTGGACATGTATTATATCATGAGACAAAGGGATTAAATTGCTGACGTTAAAGGTTCTCACGATCACAGAAGTCATCGTTGAATATGCAGGAGTCAGTATGGATCTCCAGGTCCCGCTTCTGATTATTGATCTGAGAGGAGTCTCAATCATGTCTGCATTATTCGCGAACCGTAGGGTGACACACTTAAGGGTTGGCGGACACCATTTAGGAGCACATATGTTCCAGACAAAAGGTTTGCAAAGCGGAATTGTTTCGATAGAAACCGGAATTGTTTCGGGTGAAATTGCAGAAAGTGGTTTTGCATGTGATATTGAAATGTTGCAAGGGGTTTTATGTGAATGTTTGTTAATTAAAGTAATTAACAAAATTCTGAATAAAATAAATAAAAGAGTTTTATTAATTGAGAGTTGCATTTAATTTGGTGGAAATTAAATACATGTGAGTGGGATTTTGGGTGGAGGCCATGTTTATGTGAGTGGAGGTTCACCACATGAATGAAGGAGGGGAGGAGTCCCCCCCTCATGCGCCGGCTATGGGAGGGGAGGGGTCTCCCTCCCTCCTATATAAATCCCCCCTCTCCCCTCTCACAAAACACACCTCCTCGTGAAGGATCTCTCTCCCCCTCTAGATATTCCCCCATGGTCTCGGATTAGCGAGATACATGTTCCCCGTGGCCTTGCGTCTGGAAGGAGTTGCTGCTTCCGCTGATTCGCTGGAGCGAGGAGGTGGAGGTTGTCCGGTGGCTTGAACGTGTGTGCGAGGACGGATGCGCTGCTGATTTGCGGCGCTCGGACTTCCACACGATCTTGAGATCGGCAAGCGTACGACTACATCAACCACGAGTTCCTACTCGTTAACAAAACTCGTTGTCTTCGAGGGTAAGTTCTCCATGGATGTATGTCCACCGGTTGCTCTATATCTAGTAGATAGATCTTGGCGTATAGTTCTCATCATAGGAAATTTTTTGTTTTCTATGTTGCGGACCCAACACTACTGGCAATTAAGGTGCTCCTTTTAATAGAGCACCGGAGCAAAGCATTAACACTCCATGAACACATGTGATCCTCACATCAAAGCCTTTCCCTTCCGGTTATCCCGATTTCTGTCACTTCGGGGCCATAGGTTCCGGACAACGACGTGTATACAACTTGCAGATAAGACCAAGAACAATACTATCATAATGAATCAATAATAAGTTCATATCTGAAATCATGGCACTCGGGCCCTAGTGACAAGTATTAAGCACAACAAGTCGCAACAAAGTCATAAAGCACTAATAAAAGATACTAGGCACCATGCCCTAACAATCTGATGCCATTACATGAACGATCTCATCCAATCCCTACCATCCCCATAGCCTACAGCAGGGGATTACTCACTCATAGATGGGGGAAACATGGATGGTCGATGGAGAAGCGATGGTGATGATGATGGCGATGATCTCCTCCAATTCCCCATCCCGGCAGGGTGCCAGAACAGAGTTTCTGGTGCTGTTTCATGGAATCTGGTGGTGGCGGCAGAGCGGAACTCCTTCTGGAAAAACGTCGACCCCCCCCCCCCGGAGTTTTTAGGTCAGAAGGCTTCTTATAGGCGAAGAGGGAGACCGAGGGGGTGCCTGGGGCCACCACACCATGCCCTGGCGCGACCAGGCCCAGCCCGCGCCTGGGCGGGGTGTGGCCAGCCCCTGGCCCTCCTCCGTCTCGTATTCTAGCTCCTGGAGTCTTCTAGAAAAATAAGCACTTTGGCTTTTGTCCCATCCAATTCCGAGAATATTCATTTTCTGACTTTCCTGGAACCAAAAACAGCAGAAAACAGGCAGCTGGCACTGTGGCTCTTGTTAATAGGTTAGTCCAAGAAATCATATGAAAAGTACTCCAAAGTGTGGACAAAACACAAGAAAGTGGATAAAACCAAGCATGGAGCATCAAAAATTATAGATACATTTGCAATGTATCAACATCCCCAAGCTTAACTCCTGCTCGTCCTCTAGTAGGTAAGTGATAAAAAGAAAGAATAATTTTTGAGGTGACATGCACCATCATAACTTGATCAAAGTATTTGTAAAACATTCAAAGCTAGGATCATAGTACTTCAATCATAGCATGAAAGACAAAGTTCTAGCAATAAGACAAATAGACTATGATGCAACATGAAAAGGCACAAACAAAAGATTCATGAATAACAATGCTTTGCAAGACGTTTGTTTGTTTCTCATAAAGAAAACATAGTATAATAGTATTCAGCTTGTCCCTCAATAGAGTAGCAAATATAAATGCATAGGACACCTTCAAAGTTCATAAGAGTGACTAGATACAATAGTTTAAAACAAGCAATATCAAGTTATGCATCAATCAACTAGTCTTGGGACAATGCACATAGAACTAAGAATGGCCACTATGCTCTCAAAGTAGGTGCATAAAGATAGAAGGTGGAGACTCAATATTATGGTGGAAGAAAGGCCTTTTGTAAAAGGAAGTAGGGATTCAAGTCTCATAAAGATCTTCCAAAAATTGTGGCACTTATACCTTTCAGCTCTCATTGCCCCTATCATAAGCATCTTGAAGGTGATTAAGGTTAAAGTGACACAA
Source organism: Avena sativa (assembly GCA_916181665.1). Taxonomy (NCBI): domain Eukaryota; kingdom Viridiplantae; phylum Streptophyta; class Magnoliopsida; order Poales; family Poaceae; genus Avena; species Avena sativa. Next base: position 430,681,154 of record OV702290.1, read on the forward strand.
CTAAGAGGATATGCTTGGCAAGTTATAAACCGAAATCTCTTGCCCCTTACTTACGAAGAGCGATCCTCATGCTACTCAACTTCAGTCACGAGTAACCTCTTGTCATTGTAAGTATATGTGTATCATTAAGAACCGCCAACGGGGTACCCCTTGCACATGATACGGGAGCTTTCCCATAATCAAAATGACAAGGCAAGTAGACAATGAGCATCTCAGCGATCTTTTTATTTGCTATTTGCATAGGTTTTTATTGAGGATGCTTCATAGAGTGCTCATTATGGTGATGCTGCAAGTTTCCACCATGATTATGCATGGCTTAGGCTAGCGGCCCAGGCGTTTCTCTAACACACATACAAACTCCATGATCTTACAAGTTCCACTTTTATTTCACACTGCCGGGATCCGTAAGAAAAAGAACATGATATCAATGGGGTACAAAGTACAAGTGCAATGTTGAAAGCGTTCCCCATGGTACATGGTTCTGCTGATTTCAACTTATAAAGCGCAAGGATATACGCAACAAAGAAGGACCCAATGGTTCAAGTTTATTAGAGGCAAAAAGTAAAGTGTGCCATCAAGTTCGTGAGAGCTTTAATCACTAGTTTTCTCATAACAAGTTTAATTCGGAAGGTAAACAAAAGCATGAATATACTTGGAATAGCATAAGATAATAGGTAGGTATGGTGGACTCTTTGGAATAACTTGGTTTAGGGAGTTGGATGCATGAGTGGAACTCATACTTTGTTGTGGAGGCTAGCAAAAGACTGGGAGCGACAAACTAAGAGAGCAATAATGGCCATAATCATGCAGAGTGACAAAACATCATTGATAAAAGCATAAAGTGATACTACAAGTTGAAAACTAAAGGATCATAAAGGCTATGGTGACTTGAGATAGTCATAACATGGTGTGAGCATGTGCCAAGTCAACCCAAATAAAGCATCAAAGGAGAATACCATTATACTATGCTTTAATATGCTAAAACAACGCATGATTCATCCAAGGAACATTAAGAAATCTCAGTTCTTTATAACAAGTCATGCTACATCAAATAATACTAAGCATAAAGCCAAAACAATATCAAGCATGGCATGACAAAGCATAGGCCACAGTCAAAAACAAGCTCTCTTTACCACTTAAGTATGAGCTTTCCTACTCTTTTCCAATCCACACCAAACTATTTGCAAACCAATGTATGAAAGATGAGATCCAACCAATTTATTAAGAAAACCAAGCAAATTAAAAACCAAAACAAAAACAAAAAATAAGACGCTCCAAGAACAACACAACTGTGCATGAAACAATAAAAATGAAGCGTTTGGAAGAAACCTGGGATTTTTATTGATGAAGAGGGGGATGCCTTGGACATCCCCAAGCTTTGACGCTTGTACTTCTTGGATATTTATTGGGGTGACACGTGTGGCATCCCCAAGCTTGAGCTTTAGTCCATCCTTCACTCATTACTCATTCCTTCCATACACCTGAAATTTTTCCTTCATACAAAACTTCACACAATCTTTATTAGCAACATTAGTGCACTCAAGATAATAAGTCTTAAGGTTCAGTTATAACACCAATAAACTTACATTAGAACACTAGCTACTGTAGCACTTCCTCAAAAAGCTCAATTCCCCAAAAAAACTCAAAAAGGAACCAACAAGAAGCAAATGCAAATAATGTCAGAAATCTGTCAAAACAGACCAGCAGGTAAAGACGAATTTTTTCGAAGACCTTGTGTTGCTCAAATCGAAAAGTGTTGAACTAACGAAAGTTAGATAACAACCTGGGGCAGAAGCAAAAAAATTCACGCCTCAAAAAGACGTTCACACATTTTACACGAATTTTTACGGTGAAGCACAGCAATCTTTTTCGGGACAACAACTTTCCTAATCATTACTTCTCTCTCATTAGAGGTTACTCTTGGCACAAAAAGCAAATAAAACGGATAAGGAGCGGTTATTACTGAAGTAATAACTTACAAGACTCATCTAAAACTTTTGGGTTATCTCCCAATAAGTAATTTTCTTTAACGCCTTTAAGTTAGGCATACGGAAAAACTAAAATGGATAGAATAGAAGTAAGCGGAGATTATCATGGTGAAAACATTGTTTTGTTCAATGAAATCCTTTTGTTAACAAGGTTTATCAGGTCTTGCTACCAAAACAATTCCATATGACACAAAACTTTGTATTCCACTAATGATTATGTTACCTCAACCTTGATAGCAATAGTCCCAATCATAATAGTTTCAAAATTTTCTCTTGGTATGGGAGAATATATTTCTCCAACTTGAATGCCCTCAACATGTTCAATTGAATTCAAAAACATAAGTATATCAATCTTCTCGGGGAAATAGATAGTATGTTCCTTGTCATTGACATTGAAGGTCACCTTCCCTTGATTACAATTAATAACAGCTCCTGCAGTATTTAAGAAAAGGTCTCCCAAGAATAGTAGACATATTATCATCTTCAGGCATAATAGTTTGAGAGGATGCTCTCATAAGAAATAAGAGTTGAAGTAAAAGAGAGCATCAAGAATCAAATTCAAAGCACATTTAAGTCTAACCCACTTCCAATGCATAGGAATCATGTATGCAAATAAATTCGCAAAGAGCAAAGTGACAGGCATAGGAAGATAAAACAAGAGTAACTTCAAAACTTTCTGCACATAGAGAGGTGTTTCAATACCATGAAAACTTCTACAACCATATTTTCCTCTCTCATAATAATTTTCAGTAGCCTCATGAATAAACTCAACAATATAACTATCACATTAAGCATGCTTTTCATGATCTACAAGCACTAGAGCTTTATCATAAACATCTTCAAAAGAATCCTCAGGAACATAACAATCATCCTTCTTTAGTAAGCATGGGGACAATCAAATAATGTAAGGGATAAAGAGTTACTCTCATTAGAAGGTAGGCATGCGTAGCTAATCCATTCTTCCTCCTTTTGTTCATCACTCTCCTTCTCTTTTTCATCTAATGAGATTTCAGGTTCATCAACTTCTTCTTCCATAGAATCCTGCAAGGCATTAGTCTCTTCCATTTGTGGAAAGCATCTATTAAAATATTCAAGAATATAGCCATTTTCATCCTTGTAATTATCAAAGCAAAATTTAAGTATACAATAAACCTCATACTTATAAGGTGAATCATCAATATTTTCAAGCAAACTAGCAAGTTCAAATGCACCCTTCCAAGCAATAAATTCCTCAATTTGTTCCACATCATAAAGGTCATAATTTCCCTTAACATAGGAAGATATGGTAACATTATCATTATACTCACATTGAAAAGGGAGGTGTTTGTACCTCCTACACCAACAAGATTTATCAAGGCAATAAGTAACATTATAAGTAGAGCACACATTTCTAGCAATGGTATACAATCTATCAATTTGTCCCCATAAGTGTTTCCCTTTTTGTGACAAGCGGTGTTCCTTATAATAATATTTTTCATCTTCCGTGAACCCACCTTGCCAATAAGATTCAGTTTCAAAGAAACCAACCATTGACAACAAGCATGATAAAGCAAGACAATAACAGACCAACGAAAATAACAACTAGAGTAGGAACCAATTTTTTGTATTTTTGATAAAGAAACAAGCAAACAAGGAGAAAATAAACTTAGCTTGAACAATAGTGAATCCAAGTGAACTTGATAAATAAAGCTATGCTCCCCGGCAACGGCGCTAGAAAATAGTCTTGATGACCCACAAGTATAGGGGGTGTATCGCAGTATTTTCGAGGGAAGTGAAACCCAATTTATTGATTCGACACAAGGGGAGCCAAAGAATATTTATAAGCCTTAACAACTGAGTTGTCAATTCAGCTGCACCTGGAAACAATCTTGCTCACCGCAGTTTATCAGTAGCAATAGTTTTGTAGTGGGAATAGTAAAGTAGCAGCAGTAGTAAAGCAAAGACAGTAGTAACAAAAGAAGTAAACAGTGGGATTCGAGTGCGGTAGGCATAGGGATGGATGGACGGGCCTTGCATGGACAAGACGATTCATATAGCAATCAGAACATAGGGCAATTGCAGATAAATAAGATAAAGCATCCAAGTACTAGACAATCCTAGGCATGTGTTCCATATATAGTCATACATGCTCGCAATGAGAACTTGCACAACATCTTTTGTCCTGCCAGCCCGTTTGCAGCGGGGCCTCTAGGGAACTACTGGCAATTAAGGTGCTCCTTTTAATAGAGCACCGGAGCAAAGCATTAACACTCCGTGAACACATGTGATCCTCACATCAAAGCCTTTCCCTTCCGGTTATATCGATTTCTATCACTTCGGGGCCATAGGTTCCGGACAACGACGTGTGTATACAACTTGCAGATAAGACCAAGAACAATACTATCATAATGAATCAATAATAAGTTCAGATTTGAAATCATGGCATTCGGGCCCTAGTGAAAAGAATTAAGCACAACAAATCGCAACAATGTCATAAAGCACTAATAAAAGATACTAGGCACTATGCCCTAACAATCTGATGCCATTACATGAACGATCTTATCCAATCCCTACCATAGCCTACAACAGGGGATTACTCACTCATAGATGGGGGAAACATGGATGGTCGATGGAGAAGCGATGGTAATGATGATGGCGACGATCTCCTCCAATTCCCCATCCCGGCAGGGTGCCAGACCGGAGTTTCTAGTGCTGTTTCGTGGAATCTGGTGGTGGCGGCAGACCGGAACTCCTTCTGGAAAAACTTCAAACCCCACAGAGTTTTTAGGTCAGAAGGCTTCTTATAGGCGAAGAGGGAGACCGAGGGGGTGCCTGGGGCCACCACACCATGCCCTGGCGCGACCAGGCCTAGCCCGCGCCTGGGGGGGAGGGTGTGGCCAGCCCCTGGCCCTCCTCCGTTTCATATTCTGGCTCCTGGAATCTTCTGAAAAAATAGGCACTTTGGCTTGTGTCCCATCCAATTCCGAGAATATTCATTTTCTGACTTTCTTGGAACCAAAAATAGCAGAAAATAGGCAGCTGGCACTGTGGCTCTTATTAATAGGTTAGTCCAAGAAATCATATGAAAAGTACTCCAAAGTGTGGACAAAACACAAGAAAGTGGATAAAACCAAGCATGGAGCATCAAAAATTATAGATACATTTGCAATGTATCACTGGTCTGCCCAACAGTGCGTGGTAACAACTTTCTAGATTCACAACCTCAAATTCCAGGTTCTCTGTCCGAAAGTTCTCTCTTGTGATGAATAAAACATCTATCCGAACCTTCCCGATTGGCTCACACAACAAACTCGGCACAATGCCATGGAATGTAGTCTTAGTCACTTGGAGCATGTTTTTCGAGATTTCCTTCGTGTGCATTGTGTCCTTATACAATATATTGATACTACTGCCATTATCGACCAACACCTTGGAGAACTTGACATTCATACTCGATCCAATGAATGTTGGATCAGTACTAGAGCGTATGCACCAGGACTCAGCATGAGCTTTAGGTGATCCTTTATGCTCCATGTGATTTCCTAATCTGACCAATACATGTACCTCGGCACTCTCGGCATAACCGCATTGACTTCCATATGTCGCCTTTGCACACTTTGCTTGTCATTCTGCTCTGTGGTGAACACACAATAGCTCTGATGATGCTCCCTATACTCATTTCGGCCTCCTTGGCCGACATATTCATAGTTCACCTGATTCTGGTCCTCCGCCCTATGCACTTCCCTTCTCTCCTGGTTCTCATACCTCGGCGGGGGTGGTGGCAACATTACTTGCTGAGAATTTGCTCTTGTGAGTTGTGGTTGCGAAGGTGTCTATGGAGGTCCCATGTTTCCTTGTCCTGCACACTGAAACCATTCACATTGTCGGGTTGTATGATTTACCAGTTTACTCAGATTGGGCATGTGGAACATACACGGCTGATCCATCATGAACTCATACGTATACTTCAGCCTATCTATTCTTTCTTGCCATTGCTTTTTTTGTTCATTGGTCCAAGTTTTCTTGCCATCATTCTTTCGTGTCCACTGTTGGCTACTATTCTTCTGTTGTTGGTTACTCCTAGCATCTAGCTGATCTTGACTCACTGGGGAAACATGGTTTCAACTATACTGATAATCCGGCCTTTCATCTCCTGTCTTGCCCCGGAAGTCATTCCGCCGAGATGACCTAGCTCCGTCCCTAGAGTAGTACTCCTCATTCGGCTCGGCCGACATAAGCAGGGGTTGGGTCGGATCTCCCAATACATATGACTCTGCAATCTTAATTGTCTCGGCCAATGTAGTTGGCATATCTCTTTGTAGCCTCTGCCACAATACACTTCCATGTCAGCATCCTTGTGCAAACCAAGCAATTGCTTGTGGCTCAATCACACCTTCACATGAGTTGAGCATTGTACACCACCGAGTCAAAAACTCTCGGTCTGTCTCATTCGCCCTCTATTTACACATTGCCAAGTGTTGTGGCTTATTCGTCCTCTTGTACGTACTAGTGAAGTTACTGATGAACATCTTCTCAAAATCCAGCCAACAGTTGATACTTCCTGCCGACATATTATTCAGACAGACTCTTGATGGTCCCTCTAGCATTTGAGGCGCATATCTTACCGCCCATCTGAGATTGCCCTGTGCAATGTGACTGTGGAATAATAAATCAACCAATATTGTGGCTTGGTACTACCATCATATGTCTTTGTTCCCCTGGCTAAAGGAAAGTTCAGCACAGGTGGTTCCCTCATGATCCGAGGTCCAAAACATGCAGGACCTAGAGGACCTTGTCCCTCCAACAGCTCCGACCTATATATTCGATCCAGCTTCAACCTTGCATCATCCGAGTACAAATTCCTATTTCCCAGCCTTGATCCCATTGCACTTCCTATCGCATGATGATCCGGCCTGGGAAACCCGGCATTGGCCATAGCCGAGTAACCATTATTATACTCGTTTTGCTCTAGATGAGCATATTGCTGCTGCATAGCTGGACCTGCACTTTGCTCTTGTCGAGGTATATACTGTTGCTGCTATGGGTGATACAGTCCTGCTCCTACCGAGTTACGCTGTCTGTCATTGCCATTCCCAGCATTCTCTCGACCGCCATTTCCTTTGTCGGAGTTCCCTTGACCACCGTTACCTCGGCTAGCACTTCCTGAGTTAGCATTCCGCTGTGCTATTTTGCCTTTCCCGGCCACTCCCAGGTCATACGTACCATCTGCTTATTCCTACTTCTAGAGGTTACCACCTTGTCTCTCCATGGGACATCACCAGGTGAAGATGCCGCCCTGTCTGATCTTGCGGGAGCGCCCCCAGCCGAATGAATGACATGGGAATCCCCTGCCCTTGCCGGGTTATACCTATGAATCTCCTCATTCTGCTAGTTCATAATCCGCACCATCTCTGTGACTCTATCTTGCTGCTGACAAGTGGGACCCCCTTTCAGCTGAGCCCCGTGCCACGTAGCGCCACTAGGCCGGCCCATTTCTTTTCCCGCGCGAGCCCGTAGATTCAAATCCGGATTTTTTTTAGTTAGAATATAGTTTCTGTCCAGTGTTTCAAAATTCAATTCTGTGAATTTGACAAATCCAAATTACATGAAACTAATTTTGACTGAAAGGTATTGAAATGCTCTATCCAAGCCTGTTGGATTTAATTCATTTAGAGTAATAGATTTCTCCTAATAAAAATAAGAAGACAGAAGCTTTTGCAACTTGAAACATTTTTATAAAATCAACCAAGTTAGCTTTTGAGTTGATTCCAACTCTCAAAAATCACATTTCATCATATCTATCCAAATATGTAATAATATTAAGGTTTACAGGCAGTGACTTTGGACTAGTACCAAAATAATGCTATATAGGCATTTCTAGTCACTTTAAATCATTAAATAATGAACTTAAACCAAAGTAATATTGATCCAACCTTTGAATCTCATTCCCACATGTTAGAATATGTGGTGAGGACATGTGTCCACATGATCCCATGTTTTGGTGGTGAATATTAAATTTTAGTTAATTTTTCAATGAGTAGAAATTACTTTTCCAAAATAAAAAGGTTGAAACTATTGAATTAAACTTGTGATGTTTGGGATGATAATAGATCATCAATTGTGTGGTTTAGAATACTACTTAGCCTAGTTAAGTATTGTTTGGTGATTATGCACTCTCTATGTATTTCTAGACGATAGTACCGACCAAGCCTTCGAGGAGGAGGAGTTCTACCAAGAAGAAGAAGAAGAAAACTTCAACCACTGCACCAACCAAGGCAAGCTATTAGTGGCAAGCTAACCCTTGCAAACATGCTTTAGCAAGCTATTAGTGGCAAGCTAACCCTTGCAAACATGCTTTAGCAAGCTATTAGTGGCAAGCTAACCCTTGCAAACATGCTTTAGCAAGCTATTAGTGGCAAGCTAACCCTTGCAAACATGCTTTAGCAAGCTATTAGTGGCAAGCTAACCCTTGCAAACATGCTTTAGCAAGCTATTAGTGGCAAGCTAACCCTTGCAAACATGTTTTAGTAAGCTATTGTTAGCAAGCTAGAATAAAACTAGATGGTTTAGTAAAGATGCCTTAAGCATGCTTTGATCACACCCCTTTAACTATTAGTACCCCAAGTCTTATTGACAAGTTTTACCTCCCTTGGTTTACACAAAGTTCTTTACTTAATTTTGAAGGTAGCATAAAGAGTATAAAACTTGACCTACTTAGAAACCTTTAGATGTCATTCTATGGCATGAGATTGATCCCATCTTTCCACCTTAGTGAACACTCTTAACTTAGTATTTTAGAATAGATCAAAACTTGAGTCACTTTAGATGGGAACACTTGGTGAAAATGAATTGTGAAAACCTTGGAATGATGAGTCATTCTATTGAGATGTTTTGACATGTGTTGAGAAACACAACTAGTTTATGATGGTGAAAATGATGAGGCATGAGCCTTAACCCTTTTATAAAACTGATGGTTGGATTCGGATGCGATACCATTCCAAATTTACCGTACAACCACATTACCTGAATTGGGTAAGGCTTAGCTGGAAATTTATATGCATTAGTATTAGTTCCCTCACGGGAGAGGTTTGAGCTGAGGCTACCTCTCAATGTTGTCCACCTATGCAGTGCCCAAGATGACTGATGGTCATGGTTGGGAGGCCATGCTCATAGGAGAGGTGCTTATACTAGGGTGTGTAAAGGGAAGGTTATGTTTGATTATCTGCATACTAAGTATGATGATTCAGGGTTATCCCTGACGGATGTATCGAATCTTGTGGTGAAAGTGTACCACCTCTGCAGAGTGTCAAACTATTCGAATAGCCGCGTCCGCGGTTATGGACAGTTGGAATGGCCATACTGTTTCGTTGTCAGATGTTTTCTAAATAACTTGAAAGGAATGATGAACTTTGACTTGACCACAACAGGGTTGTGTTAAGGATAATAGCTTCCCAACTTAAGTGATTCTAGAACTTTACTTTATCTTTTCTTGCTTCAGAACTCAGCTTAGGTTTCAAACTTAACTTGATAATTATTCTTTAAATTCAGCACTTTAACTTAGCATTATAACCCTTGTTAGTAGTAGTCTGCGAGTACTTAAAGAGTACTCATGGCTTTTGTCCCTGGCTATTATCATGGCCAGACTATGAAGGAGATTATCAAGATGATGGTCAGCAGGACGCTATGATAATTAGGACTATCTGCCTTCGTCAGCATTGCCTGTGCCCCTGAAGATGGACCCCACCGCTACGCTATCGTTTATTTCCGCTGTTTGTTGTATTAAAGACTGGATCATGAGATCCTTATTTGTGTAAATCCTTATGTATGGTTTGTAATGGATGATGTACTGTGATATCCAATCCGTTATGTCTCACAAAAATGGTAATCCTGGGATTGCGAGGTATGGCATAACGGGCATCTGGGATTAAAAATCCGGGTGTTGACAGACACCCAGTCTCCACAGAGTCCGGAGATCGTGGATGTGGACATTGGGTCCCGTCGTGGGCGCACTTCCTTCACGATCCCGTTGACTAACACCGGAGAACTCCACAAGATGCTTGGCGCCGCTATTCAGGTATGTCCAGTCCCCGAGTTCTTAGTCGCTGAATTTCAGCGGCTAGGAACTGAACTTCTTTCTACTCTCCAGTCCCTGAATTCTTAGTCGCCGAATTTCAGCGGCTAGGAATTGAACTTTTTTCTACTCTCCAGTCCCCGAGTTCTTAGTCGCTGAATTTCAGCGGCTAGGAACTAGATGTTGATTTTGGTAAGTGTTGAGTTGTGTTGTTTGTTTGCAGGGTTTGCAAAGGGAATCAACCGATCGGCATGCCGCAAGGGAGCTCTTGGAGCGGGATCTGCGCGAAACGCAGGAGGCGAACCAGTGGCTTCAGGAAACTATTGGTAAGTATCTGCCTCTCTGTCCTTTCCACTGTCAGGTGTGAACTGTTGGTGTATGGCGCGCTGATGGCTTCTCTTTCAGATGGTCTCCTGACTGCGATTTCCAAGGCCCGTGAAGGGTATGTTCCAGTCACTGAGCTGGACACGGCGAATGGTCGAATTGCCTCGCTGATCCAAGACTTGGAGGAGGCGAGAGCGGCCTCAGTTTCTTCGGAGGACCGAGCGAAGGATGCTGTCGCTGCGGCTGAGGAGGAACGCAAGGCCGCGGATTCGATCATCATGGGGCTGCACAATGATCAAGCCGCCTTGGAGAAGCATGTCACGGAGAATTTCCGCAAAGTACTTGGTGAGTCTCCGGCTTTGCCTGACTTGTTTGGCGAGTCCCTGATTGGGGAGGTCTGTAGTTTCACTGACGTCTGATTTTGCAGATGTGATAGGCCAAAGCGACCCGGTGATTCAGACCTTCAACGCTTCGCAGTGCGTGACTGCCGTGGTGAACGCGGCCATGGCTTCAGCATTATGTGTCCAAGCGGTTCTTCAAGGCATGTCCCCCACCGAGGTTATTCCTGGGGGGCTTACGGAGGTGTGGCGCTATTTGGAGGAGGTGCCTGTCGTCATGGAGTGGATGGCGTGCTCGGCGTTCAGGCGCGGGGCCACCACGGCGTTGAGCTTGGGTCTCGCCCACTTCCCCGACGACTTCGACCTAGACGACGTGACGAGTGGCTACCCATCAGCGACCGGCACGGTGGAGATGTCAGAGGTACTGAAGCTAACTGCGAAGGACGCCCCTTACGCCTATCGGGTCCTGGCTATGGGGGATCTTCTGCCATACCAGGAGACGGTGTTGGCGCCTGGTGACCCCGAGCCAGAGCATCACGATATGAACTCGGAGCAGCCCTTCCAGTCAGCGTTGTCAAAGTTGCTGATGACGTACCCGACGAACCCGTGGCAGCCTTTTGTTCGTGTCAAGGGGGGTGGTGGTGCTTCTTCATCGGGACCTGTGGAATAAACAATGTAGTTGGGCAGTTTGTGATGTATGCCAAGTGGCGACAGTTGTAACGTGTTTTGTAATATATGCCAAGGGGAGTCAATCGACTCGTATTGCAACCAGGATTGTGTGGTGTGTTTATTTTTGATTGAGCGAGTCCCCGAGCGCGTCCGCCCTTTAATGGGGTATAACTCGATTGTATACTTTTGTGTTTTGTTTTGGTTGTGCCTTGTTTTATCTCTCGCGTCTTCTGAGTGGCGAGTCCCCGAGCGTGAGTGGGATTGTTTTGTAGGCGAGTCCCCGAGCGTGGTGCTCAACCATATTGGTCGCGTTCCTGTTGTAGGTTATTAATGCGTTGTTTGTAACGCGTCTCCTCCCCTGGCTCGGAGAGCCAGTCGCTTGGCGAGTCCAAGGCATCTCTCTTACTTGGTGTGTTCCCGAGCCGCGTGGGGGTTCCCGTTTTGCGGAGTCCCTGTGCGTGGTACTTAACCGTTCGAGTCGCTTTGCGCGAGGATGGGAGGGACAGGTTGCTGTGAGAAGCGTATACCGGTTGTCTTGGCCCGGTGGGCCAGTCGGGCTAGGCGTCTCCAATGGCAGCTCCGGGTTGGCGTTTTCGTGGACAACCCAAGGCCCGAGTATTTCCGGTGCCCTTGTGCCGCACTACTTAGCCATGCCGGTTGCTCGACCAAAGGTTGACTTCCGTGAGTAGCATATTGCTAATATGTACGAGTGCGAGTGGCACAAGAATATGGTGAGTAGACACAATTTGTGTGATCCAAATGATTTCATTATATATGCCAGCTGAGTACAATTTGAGGTTCTATGTATAGAACTTTCTGAGGACGTTTACATTCCATGGCCTCCTGACCTCGAGCTGGCCGTCACCCCGTATGCCGATGAGGTAGTAGGCGTCATTACCGAGGACTCGTCCTATGGCGAATAGCCCCTCCCATGGGGGGAGAGTTTGTGCATGCCTTTCTTGTCTTGGGCTAGTCGTAGGACCAGGTCACCTTCCTGGAAGGTGCGAGTCCGTACTCGGCGGCTATGGTAGCGGTGGAGTCCTTGCTGGTAGATGGTGGTGCGAGAGCGAGCCAGGTCACGTGCCTCGTCGAGTTGATCGATGCTGTCTTGGCGGGCGACCTCGTTGGTCGCCTCGACATAGTTGGTGACTCGAGGTGAATCGTGTTCTAGGTCAGTTGGCATTATGGCCTCGGCGCCGTACACCATGAAGAAGGGTGTGAACCCGGTGGAGCGATTGACGGAAGTGCGGATCCCCCATATTATGGAGGGGAGCTCGTCGACCCAGCATCCTGGGGTGCGCTTGAGGGGCACCTGGAGTAACGGCTTGATCCCATGGAGGATGCTCTGGTTGGCGCGTTCTGCTTGGCCGTTCGACTCCGGGTGGGCGACTGAAGCGAGGTCGAGTCGTACGCCATGTTCTTCACAGAATTCCTCCATGGCCCCCTTGGCGAAGTTTGTGCTGTTGTCTGTTATGATGCTGTGCGGGTAGCCGTATCGGTAAATGAGCTCGCGTAAGAACTTGGTGGCCGTCTTGCCATCGCACTTTTTTATTGGCTTGGCCTCGACCCATTTGGTGAACTTGTCGACCGCGACCAGGAGATGGGTGAAGCCAGATGGGGCCTTCTTGAACGGGCCTACCATGTCCATGCCCCATACAGCGAATGACCATGTAATGGGGATGGTCTTGAGTGCCAAACCAGGGAGGTGCGTCTGGTGGGCGTACTTCTGGATGCCGACGCATCGCTGGACGATGTTGGTGGCGTCGGCATGTGCGATGAGTCAGTAGAAACCGTGGCGCATGGCCTTGGCGACTAGCGACTTGGCGCCGGTGTGATGGCCGCAGTCGCCGGCGTGAATGTCCTGGAGGATCTTGCGGCCTTCTTCTGGCTGTACGCAGCGCTGGAACACGCTAGTCACGCTGCATCTGTGGAGCTCGCCGTTGATGATGACGAAGGGTTTGCAGCGGCGCATGATCATTCGCGCCTCAGCCTCGTTGCTTGGTAGGATCTTGTGCTCCAGGAAGGCGACGTATGGTGTAGTCCAGTCACTAGGCTCCACAACCATGGCGACTAGGGCCGGCTCTACTTGCAGCGGTATCCCGACGTCGATCTCCTTTGGTGGGCTGACCGAAGGTTTGTGGATGATGTCGAGGAAGACACCTGCTGGTGGCGCTTATCGGGCCGACCCGATGCGGGAAAGGGCGTCTGCCTCCTCGTTCTTGCGTCTGTCAATCCACTCGACGGAATAGCCATCAAAGTGCCCTCCCAGCTGGTCTACCGCTTGGCGATATGCGATCATTGTTGGAGAGACGGCGTCGCACGTCCCGGCGACCTGGCCGGTGACTAGGTCGTAGTCTCCATAGCATCGTAAGCGGTTGACGTTCATCTCCTTAGCGGCTCTCATGCTGTGAAGGAGGGCCTCGTATTCTACCATGTTGTTGGTGCAGGGCTTGAAGTCGAGGTGGAGCACGTAGCGGAGCTTGTCTCCTTTGGGAGATGTTAGTATGACCCTAGCCCCTGCGCCGTCGGTGTTCTTGGAGCCGTCAAAGTGGAGCGACCAGTAATGGAGGTACGGGAGCTTCTTCGGTTGCTGTGCTTCTTCCCAATCTGCGAGGAAATCATCTAGGGCTTGTGACTTGATCGCTTTGTGGGGCTCGTATTTGATGTTGTGGACGCTGATTTCAACGGCCCACTTGGCGACTCGCCCGGTCGCCTTGCGGTTGCGTATTATGTCCTGCAAAGGTGCGGAGGAGACCACCGTGATCGGGTGCTCCTGGAAATAGTGCGGGAGTCGCCACTGAGCCAGGAATACCGCGTACACCAGTTTCTGGTACTATGGGTAGCACTGTCGTGAATCCGTCAGGACTTTGCTGATCTAGTAGACAGGGCGTTGTATGAGGCTCTCCTTGCCCTCCTCTGGTCGTTCGACGACCATCACGGTGCTGACGACTCGAGCGGAGGCCGCGACGTAGACGAGCATTGGATCTTTGTCGAGTGGAGCGGCGAGGAGTGGAGCTGCGACTTCTTTGAGCGCTTTGAGTGCATCGTCGGCCTCCGCGTCCCATTGGAACGTGGGGTTCTTGCGCATCAGGCGGTAGAGGGGAATTGCCTTCTTGCCTAGTTGGGGGATGAAGTGATTAAGGGCCGCGACTCGCCCTGCCAACTTCTGGATGCCGCGCAGGCACTCGGTTTTCCCGAGTCGCGCGATGGTGTCAATCTTGGTGGGGTTGGCTTCGATGCCTCGCTTGGAGACTACATATCCCAGGATTTATCCGGTGGGGACGCCGAAGGTGCACTTTCCGGGGTTCAGCTTGATATTGTACCTCCGCAGGTTTGTGAAGGTTTCTGCCAGGTCGGCGAGCAGGTCGTCCTGGCGGGTGGATTTTACCACCACGTCATCGATGTAGACGTGAATGTTGTGGCCAATTTGTCTTGCTAGGCACTCCTGCATGCATCTCTGGTATGTGGCGTCGGCATTCTTGAGGCCGAACGTCATGGCCGTGTAGCAGAAGGTGCCGAATGGCGTGATGAACACCGTCTTCTCCTCATCCTCGACCGCCATCTTGATCTGGTTATAACCAGAGTAAGCGTCGAGGAAGCACAGTGACTCTGATCCCGCGGTCGAGTCGATGATCTGATCGATGCACGGTAGGACGAACTCCTCCTTCAGGTAGGCGCTGTTGAGGTTGGTGTAGTCGATACACATTCTCCATGTGTTGTTCTTTTTTAGAACCAGGACTGGGTTTGCCAGCCACTTGGAGTATTTGATTGGCCGAATGAAGCCTCTGGCTAGCAGGCGTTGTTCTTCTTCGGCAATTGCTCGACGGTGCTCTTCATTGAAGGGCCATAGCGACTGCTTTACTGGTCGCACTTTGGGGTCGGCATTGAGTTTGTGCTCAGCGAGTTCCCTCGGGACACCTGGCATGTCAGATGGCTTCCATGCGAAGATGTCACGGTTCTCACAGAGGAACCCGATGAGCGCGCTTTCCTATGCGGGGCTCATGTGTGCCCCGATGGTGACCGTCTGGCTGGAGTCGCCTGGGACGAGCTCGACGGTGCGGGTGTGCGTGGTCGCCTCAAACGTGGAGTTCGCGGTGGTTGGTTTCTTCAGGATGGTGGGGTCGTCCTTGTTGATGTTGCCCGCGTATTTCGCGAACTCCTCCGCATGGTCGGTCTCCGCAGCGATGACGGTGTCAGCGAGCACGGCTCCTTTGTCCTCGCATTCCACGGCCATGTCGGGGCCACCGTGGACGGTGATGATGCCGCTTGGCCCTGGGAGCTTCATCATGTTATACGCGTAGTGGGGGGTCGCCATGAATTTGGCAAACATCTGGCGTCCCAGCACGCAGTGGTAGGGGCTGCGGAAGTTCACCAGCTCGAATTCGATTCGCTCGGTGCGGTAGTTCGCTGGTGTGCCGAAGGTGACGGGTAGCGTCACTTTTCTGATCGGGTATGCCTTCCGACCAGGGACGATACCGTGGAAGGTCATCAGGGTCGGCTGGATTGTCGACTCCGGGAGCTGTAGCCTCTTAAACGTGTCCAGGTACATGATGTTGATGGAGCTCCCGCCGTCCATCAATGTCTTGGGTAGCCAGTAATCGGCCACTTTGGGCCTGACTACCAGGGCGACTCACCCTGGGTACTCGATTCTGGGGGCATGGTCCTGGCGACTCCAAGTGTTACTCTGCTCGGACCAGTTGAGGAAGCGTGGGATTGACGGTGACCGCACGAGCGAGAACCTTCCTCTCGCGCTTGGTGCCGAGTCCGATGAAGGTGTGTAGCGAGCCGACGGCGTTGCCGAAGCTGCTAGCGTTCCCATTGTCCCGGGGTGGGTTGTTGTTGGGGTCCTCCCTTGCTCGCCTCACCTTTTCAATCTCTTTGAGAGAGTGGCAATCCGCGGTGGTGTGGGTGGCGGATTTTCCCTCCCTGCTATGGTAGATGCAGGGCTGATTGAGCAGGGCAGCAGGGTCGAATTTCGGTCTCGCTGTATTGTTGGAGCGGTAGTGTCCGCTGTCGCGGTAATTTCCTCCGTCGCGGCGATAGCTCTTGGGGTCGTGCTGGCCGTAGCCGGCGTTGGCGACGAAGTCGACTAGCCCGTCTGTGCGGCGCTTGCCGGTGATGCGGGTGTTGCTGTAGCGCATGTCGCGTAGGCGCCCGCTATCGTGGATGTTGGTTCGGCGTCTTCCTCCCGACTCGTCGTTGGAGTCTTGGTTGGGGTCCTCCTCCGCGTAGCGCTTGGCGATCTCGAGGAGGTCGGGGATGTTGTCGAGCGTCCGGTAGACCCTCTTGATCTTAGCCACCAGGGGTTCGTACCATCACACGTTCTTGAAGCAATGTATCGTCGTATCTGGGTGGATGCCGGAGGCATTGATCCATAGGTCTTGCCATCTTTGGATCCAGCGGCGAGTCGACTCGCGTTGTCCCTGGATGCATCGCTCTAGGTCTTCTATGGTGGTGGCGCGGGTGTAGGAGCCCTCGAAGTGTCTGATGAAGGCGTCCCGCATTTCTTCCTAGGAATCGATGCTGTCGGCGGGGAGGGTGTTGATCCATTGTCGAGTCGCACCCTCCATCATCAGGGAGAGATAGCGAGCGGCGAGCAGGTCGGTGTGGCCGGCGATTCCCATTGCCATGAGGTATGTGTCCAGCCAGACAGCGGGATCGTACGTCGGATCATACTTTTCGATCTCCTTCGGAGCCTTGAAGTTGGCGGGGTATTTTCCCCACGGATCATGGGCCCGAAGCATTGCGTCCGACTCGACTGAGCGAGCCTCTTGGTTCCGGGTCGCCGCGGTTGGTGAGGGTGTGCCTCAACTCGTTGGGCTGGCGCGCCCGCCACGCTTGGCTGTTGGTGATGTTCGTTCGGGCATCAATGGGCTACCCGTTGGCGGCGACCGTGTTATTCGCCAGTCGCGGCTTGTTGGTGGACAGCGCGGGGTTGGCGGCCCGTGGTTGGTTCGCCAGGGGCTACGGTGGAGGGCAGGTCACTACGTTGGCGACGGTTGGGTGGCCGCTTGATGCTGCCCTGCTTGTTGAGGAGCGGGAATACATCCGCCCCCGCGGTTCGACTCCCGCAGCTTGTTACTCGACGGCCCTGGCGAGTAGGGCCTTGGCGTACTGGATCTGCAGCGTGCCATCGCCTTGGACGTCGAGGTTGGTGACCGCGGCGTCGGCCACGACGACGTTGTCCATCGGGGTGGAGTAGAGTGGTAGTCCATTGGCGTCGCGGGCTTGAGGCGAGATGATGATCCGCGGTTGGTCCGACGGGGGCGCGCGGCCAATGGGTGGTGGAGGGGCTCCGGTCGCCGGTGCGCCGGGTGGTGGTCTTGCGGGGTCGCTTCCGCCTAGCGGCGCGTTCTCGCAGTATTCGTGCTCGGCCGCGCGTGCGGGGTCGCTTTCGTCGTTGAAGTTCAGGACGCGGCCCTGGACGTTGGAGTTCAGGCGGGTCCTGATGCGGCGCTGCTGATAGAGTGATAGCTCCCGCGTTGTTTCCCGCTCGAGGCGGTATTTCTCGCGCTCGGCGAGTTTGTTGCGTTGTGCCTCCGCGAGTCGTAGGTGGGATTCCTCCACCTTTGTGGCCATAGCAGTCGGCCGGATCAGCGTGGCGAACGGATCTGGCGGGGCGGCCGTGCTACCCGCCATGTAGATCGCGTTAAAGCGACCGGATCTGGCGCGGAAGTCTTCAGGCGACTCCGATCCGGAATCGGAATCGAAGATCCTGAGGATGGAAGGGTCCTCGAAATCCTCCGGGTTAGAGACTCGCGTGATGGAGTCCTCTCGTGATGCGGCGGTGATAGATCCGTCGACCGAGGCAGGGGTCGCGGAGTCGGTGTCGTCGTTTAGGGCCTCGTCGTTGGTGGCGGTGTTGGTCTCGGCCGCGTCGCTGGCGGACGAGTCGTACTCGGTGACGAGGCTCCTGATGGAGCGGACCTGCTCCTCCGAGAGCAGATCGCAGTGCGGCGGCGATCCGCCGACGATCATCATCACAGCTGGGTCGACCGCGCCGGTGAAGCCGACGAAGAGGTTGCTGAGCCGACCGGCATCACCGCACCGTGAGTGACCGGGCGTGACGCCGGGATGTAGCTGCTGGGCAGGATCTGTAAGATCCCACCGATGGCGATCATGCGGCCGGTGGCGAGTGGCCGATCAATCGGCGAGTAGGGTCTCGCCACAGAACTCAGGCCAGTCCCGCTATGCCCCACGGTGAGCGCCACTGTCGTGGAAATGGCCACGGCAGTCGCTGCTACTGGCAGCGATTGATTGTAACGTGAGGAAGAGCTGGCGGCCATCTGCGGTGCGAGATGGGGGCGGATGCACATGGGTTTACCCAGGTTCGGCCCCCCGGAGGGTAAAGACCTACTCCTACTAGATTAGATTATTGGAGAGCGAGTTACAGGGGTGGAGAGCTCGGCGTCTAAGCAGCGAGTCGCTTGAGGGGGTGTATGATGGAACGTAAGTCCTTAGGATACCCTAGGGAGGTTTATATAGGAGTCACCTCGCTAGGGTTTACAAGTTACAACCGAGCCAGATATGGACTCGGAGGCTTTTTGACCTAATCCGACTAGGCTTAAGATACGCTTTTGGGCCTTCAGTTTCCAGTCGCTAGGCTTCTCCTTCAGTTGTAGTCCAGTCGCCGTCCTTCAGGCCCACTCACAGGCCCTTCGGCCCAATCGGAACGTCCTGCTGGGCATACCCCCTTCGGCATATCCCTATCAGGTGACAACTGACAAGGAAGGTGGCTGGATAGCTCCTGTCGACCGCCATGGATATGCTACAACAGAGATGCGTCTTGGCTTGCAAGCCTAGAGCTAGGCCCATATGGGCTCGGTCTAGGGCGAGCGGGCACAGTCAGTTCTCATGCATGCCATCATGTCGGTGGTTGGCTATGTGCGCCTCCTTAGGGGTTTTCGGAGCAGCGGAGGTCTCGACTGCCATGTCACGGTGAATCGTGAGGACAAAGCCCCTCACCAAAGTAGGAGGTGGCGAGGACTGGGTCGGCTGATAGACATGGGGACGGTGGCTAGAGGAGCTGGCCCTATGTGGGTTTCAGGGGCTCCTGGCACTCCAGGCCATGGGGTCGCTGGGGTGTCGGATTTGGCCCACTCGTCAAGCCCTCGTTGTACAAGTGTCGATTGGTTGTCTTGGACCTTTCTCGTCTTCTGTGGTTGAATACTGTCGTGGCGTTTGATGTGTCATGGGTGTGAGATCTTGGATGCCGAGGCGGGTGGCCTCGGAAGGTGTACTATGCGGGTGACTCTATGGAGAGCGACGTGACAGTGGTGATGGTCTCTCTCTTCGTTCATGCGGGGTGGCGAGGAGCATGCAGTGGGGGACCCTGGTGTGCACGGCGCTTCGGCTTTGACAGCTCCCAGATTACGTGTCGAAGGCCTAACTCGGGATCAGTGGGCAGCCCGAATTTGGGAGCGGTGTGAAGGATTTTCCTGCCGAAAACTCAGCACTTCGCACCAACGGTGACAACACCTGCAGGTGTTGTAACCCTCTTGAGTGTGTCGTTGTGGTTACCTTCTCTGTGACATAGCTCCAGGTGAAAACACTTGACCACTGCAGTCTCGACGGCGGCTGCGCGGTATGTCGTCACCCTCTTGGGGCATCATAGAGCTCTGGTTCCACTCGGCATCGGTTCGGTTCCTCTAGTGGCAAGTTTTAAGCTTTTTGTGTTTTTCTTTGTATCTCGCTCTACTTTGTAAGAGGTCTTCTCATCATGTTGTATCAATTCGTCCTCTATGACTTTATATTTATAAAATGGGACATTAGCCTGTTTCGAGAGAAGCCGGAAGATAGAACAACGTGAATTACCACACCTAAAAAAACGTGAAACACCAAATGCGGCTGCATGGTCCAGGCAAAAACGCGTACCACCTGGAATACGACTCTAAATTTGCAATTTTTTTAAACCGCTAAACTTGCACGTTGTTGGATGAAATACTGACAGCTACTCCCTCCGGTTCATATTAATAGTCATAATTATCTAGATACGCTACTAGTCTAAATACTACTCCTTCCGTCTTAAAATATAAGATGTTTTAGCGTTATAAAACTAATGAATCTAGACCACTTTTAGTATGTAGGTTTATTCCAAACTTCTTCGAACATATATATTAAAAAGAATCTAGCTGCATTAGCTTCACAAAACTAAAAAATATTATATTTTAAAACGAAAGGAGTACATACTAATCTACTAGTTAAAGTTGAGGCTATTAATACCTCAACATAAAACGTACCTACAGATGAAAAAACGCGTACCGCCTAAACAGTACGGATCAAAAGTGAAATACCACACCTAAAAAAGGGAAAGAAAACGTTTCCGGCAAAGAAAGAAAAAAAAAACGTGAAACACCAAATGCGGGCGCGGCTGGATGGTTCAGGTGAAAAACGCGTACGTACCACCTGGACTACGACTCTGAACTTGCACGTTGTTGGATGGAATACTTTTTTTCTTTTAGGGTTTGTTGATGGAATACTGAAAGCTATACCTTGTCGTACGTGCGGTGAGCGGTGGAAACGTGAACTTTTTTGTTTGAGAGGGGAAAAGTGAACTTAGAGCATATGTAAATGTTTGCTGTTAGCAAAACAGCAGCCACTTTACCGGCTACCGCAAAAATGTAGCAGCGGCTGTTCCAATAGTTGTTGTATTTTGCCGCATTTTGCAGAGACAGCTTTGGTGGCAGCGAATCGGTGGTAAAAATCAAATCGACGAGGTTAGGCGGCGGCGGGGCGATTTCTCGTGGCGGATTTGTGGCTGCGGCATGACGGGAGAGCTAGGTGTGGCAGCGGAAGGAGTGGTAGGTGGGGAGAGAAAATTAAATTTCATTGATAATTGACCGCGCGCAAGAGCCAGGAGGCTATTTGCGGCTCTGCTGGATTTGCCACAAATATGCAGCACGAGAGGGTGATGCTCCAAAAATTTTGCGACAGTTGGATGGAGTAGCTGTTGGAGTTGCCCCGCGGTGCCGCATCCGGCGGTTATTTGCACTGCTATAGCATTTTGCAGCTGCGGTTAGAGATGCTCTTAAGTATAATAAGATTATTTGTCCAAACCCACTCGACTAGCTAGCAGCAAATAAATCATAGACGAAAACATTTTCCGTGGAAAGAAGAAGAGTTAAATACACTGACAGTCCATGTACTTGTCGGGCTGACTCGATTTAATCTCCTACTCGGAATTTGCTGAATTTTGCCCGTGTACTTGTGAATTGAGCTCGATTTAGTCCTCATTCATGTTTGGCATCGAAATTGCACTGACTCAGATGCCACGTGGAGGCTCCCAC
Organism: Avena sativa; assembly: GCA_916181665.1. Classification (NCBI taxonomy): domain Eukaryota; kingdom Viridiplantae; phylum Streptophyta; class Magnoliopsida; order Poales; family Poaceae; genus Avena; species Avena sativa. The sequence goes on from OV702290.1 coordinate 430,702,809, forward strand.
TTGCAGGAGCGAAGATGGACCGGAAATTTGCAGTTAGCCCCTCTCACGTTACTCTGTTACCATTAGTTAACCTTTTATTGTAAATATATCACTCCACCTTTTGGTCCAGCGATCACCACATTGTCGCCTGCCCGTCACCTCCGCCTCCATCGAGTCTTCATTTTTTCCTCCCTCGAATAGAAATCTCCGGGCTGAAAGAATCTGTAACATCGTGGGGCGCTCTGCATAATGGATGTGATGGGGAGGGGAATACGTGCAAATATCTGGCAGTGGAAAAAACCGTTCTAGATGTGGGAGGGTGTTCCTGCAAGATTCCAGTCCACGTGGCGTTCGAATCAGCGCCAACTTCAACACTAAACATGGATTAGGACTAAATCGAGCCCAATTAACAAGTACACGGACAAAATTCAGCAAATTTCGAGTACAAGGACTAAATCGAGTAGTATGACAAGTACAGGGACTGTTAGTGTATTTAACTCAAAGAAGAAACACGTGCAGCGCTACATTTCCAGGTCATTGATTCTGGTGGGACGATCCAAAAGTGTGTACTCGAGTTGGCACCTGATCCACCCATCCACTCGATTAGTAAGCAAATCGTGCTACACGGAACTCTGAAGCAAGAAACATACAATCGATGTGCTTACATTTCCAAGCGTCAAAGCACGCGCCTCTCGGAATTCCGGCTCGCTCCACGCCGCCCGCGGGCGATCGACTGGTGTCAAGAGACCGGACGTCAACGTTCGAACGGTCGCGACGGGGCAGTACCTGTCCGCGCGAGCACGGGATCCCGAAAGTTCCACGCCGCGAAGCTGCCAGGAGTAGTCACACGTGCGACCACATCCATCCACCTACTCCAATCCGAAAAGGAGACCGAAAAGGGAGCTGGATCGCTGGATATCTTGCGGAGTCGAGTGAGCGAGTCCAGCGGCTGACGTGCCAATCCGGCAAGTGCGTGCTGGACAGGGCATGTATGGGCTGCGACCTTCGCCGCGTTGGTCGCGGACCGGGGGCGCTGGCCGGGCAAACGCGCGCGGTGCCGGTTCTCTTCTTGGTAGTACATACGAGTGTTTGATTTGACCGGGGGTTTGGTGGGAGGGGATACCGGACGAGACGAGGGTTCCTGAGACGCGGCCACATAATCCGATCGAGCCGTAAGACCGTTGAATACTACTAGTAGTAGTACTACTATATTTTTAACAGAAATGAGCATGGACTTAGTTTGCTGTTGGACCAAACCAACCAACCAACCGGGCTCATTCGTGACGCGTGCTGCACCAACCTTAAATTAATAGTTCTATCGATTACTGGCGTGCACCAAGCTTAAATTAATATCGTTGCTTAGTCATGAAACAACAATAGGCTAAAGCAATGCTCGAGGAGTTCCGGATATACTACTATCAAGCTTAGCTCTTGATCACCCGTGTGATCATGCGTGCTAGCCTCAGATGATGACGCGCGGTGACTGTGAGGGGTGCGAAGTATGAGGCCAACGGGCTCGTCTATAATTGGAATCTCCGTCCATACACGAAAATACACAGTAGACAAAAATTATCCTGATCATATTCATTACTAAATGCTAGTGCTATACCCGGAACTCTCCGAGAACGCTTTTGCCCTATTGTTGTTTCATCACTTTACACCGCTTGCTCGATGTCTATATCCACAACATTTTCTCTTTTAAATATTGTCTGCTCTCATTCATAAAACACTCTCAACATTCTTTTATTAGAAATCAAAGGTAATTTTTTGCTTACGCTTTGATAACTTCATAACGAGGGCCATAAAGACCATTGCTGACAGCTCTATGTGGTTCGATACTCTAAATATAGAAAATCGCAACACCGTACGCAACATCGACAAAAATCCCCAATAACTGACCTTCGCCGGCGTTTATGGAGTCACCTCCATGGTCGATTCAAGGTCACGGGACAAAAATTCCACCAACAAGAGCATACGAGGGAGAGCTTGGGTGAGAAAGAGAGATGCGGCTGTCTTTAAGCGAGAGGAAGGAGATGCGCGTGAGGAGCGAGAAGAGCCGGTCGAGGAAAATCTCTTTCCCTTAAACTAATACACACTTTGTACAAAATGTTCAAAAAATAGCTTGTTTAGTCCACTCCTCATTTTGCTCTCCAGCAATTTATTCATTTATTTTAGCGAGTTGGTGATGTGATGTATGCACATGTGACTTGCAAACGGTTCCGGGTAAGAATATACCACAGCAGCTGTGTTGTCATCTCAGCCTACAACATTTGTAGTACTAGCCATTCAATGTGAAAACCCTAGGTTTTGCTGCTGTTACGAGGATAACGACTATCCGCGGTGTTCTCCTCCTTGTTGGTACACGGTTCCCGGATGAAAATCCAGGACTTTGTCACATTGGCTTTGGTGTTGAATGTCCCTCGATCGTGTTGATGACTCGGCTTCTCTCCACCTCGTCAAATTTTGCCTTCTTCTTTTGTTGCCGAGTAAACCTGGTTCGTAATGCACCACTGGTGCGTACAGGGTGACGAAGATTTTATTTCCCTCAAAAAATATTAATTTGATACGTATGAGTTTTTATGATACATTAATATATTGCCTAATCTAGATTTACCAGGGAATTATCCGTTCCAGGGCAGCAAATTATTACGGAAGAAAAGGAAGTTCATTAGTAGTAGTATGCCAAATCCGAACGCATATTCCAAGTACTGGGTCAACAGCGACTACTTGCCATTCAAACCAAACGCGGGGCCAAAGCGCCGGGCTTCCTCTGCCGCTGCTGCGCTGCAGGCGCCTCAGCCCTCCCTATATATATCTCCTCCATCGGGATCACAACGGCATTCATTCACTCACCTTCGATCTCTTGCGCCACCTCTCCCTCCTCCGACTCCCATACGCCTCTAACCTCTTCCCGCTTCCAAACAACTCAATCTACTCTCTCGTCACCGTCACCGGACAAATGGAGTCTCTCCTCGCCGCCGCGCACCTCCAGCCGGTAGCCTTCTCACCGGCGCCCCTCTCCTCCTCCACCTCTTCCTCCCGCTCGTCGTCCGTCGTCCGCGGCGCCTGCCGTGGTAGCCACGCCGTCCGATGCGCCTACGCCAAGGTGCCCTCTCTTTCTTACTAACTCGGCGTTTTGGTCTGCATGCTCTGTTTCGTCTTGACGTCCTCTGAAACTCTCTGTCTTGGTTTGTTGGCTCAGGACGCGATCCTGTACGCGCTGGAGCACGACGAGATGTTCAACTCTGACGAGGTGATCCAGTGGGAGAGCGGCAAGAACATCAACACCATCGCTGCCGCACAGGGCATCAGCATCCGCCGCCGCTGCCGCCCCCGCTACCCCTCCGAGGGCACCGGCGACGACAAGGCCGTGCCGCGCCACATCCTTGAGCAGATCGTCTGGGACAAGGAGGTGGAGGTGTCACAGGTATACACATACTACATGCAGATAGATATGCGGTGATGCTATTGTTGGAACATAGAGACTACTATTTGTGGCGTTGCTGACTCCTCTAACATATATTCATGCGCAGAGGAAAGCCAAGAAGCCTCTAAGGGATGTGATGGAGTCCAGCGAGCACGCGCCCCCGGTGAGGGATTTCATCGGCGCTCTCACCACGGCCTACGTTCGCAACAGCGTGCCGGCCCTGATCGCCGAGATTAAGAAGGCGTCGCCAAGCAGGGGCGTGCTCAGGGAGAACTTCAATCCAGTGAGTCCCGACATTCTGTCATGCACAGTTCTGTCATGTTCAGTGCTAGTACTAGTGAGTATCGTCAACTAATAATGTTCAAACACTCGAAACAGGTTGAGATCGCGCAGGCGTACGAGGAGAACGGCGCCGCCTGCATCAGCATCCTCACAGACGAGAGGCACTTTCAGGTTTGGTGCTTTTCTTTCCTGGGGGATCACCAATTCTTGCAGTCATCTAAGTTGGTTTAGCATGTCTCACTCTGACATTTGGAACTACTTTGGTTCATTCTACAGGGGAGCTATGAGCACCTAGAGACTGTTCGTAATTCTGGAGTGAAGGTACGTAAAAGGATGGAGCACATACTCTTCTTCTGCTTTAAGTTGGCCGCCCTATATAGTATATGTGACAAACCAATTGAGTATGTATGGCTGTGTGTGCAAATGCAGCTGCCGATTTTGTGCAAGGAGTTCATCATTGATAGCTGGCAAATCTACTACGCGAGATCAAAGGGTGCCGATGCGATTCTATTGATCGCTGCCGTGCTACCTGATCTTGACCTCAAGTACATGGTCCGTGTCTGCAACAATCTGGGAATGACCGCTCTTGTTGAGGTATGTTTTAGATGTTTTGGGTTCCTTGGCACTTGATACCTCTATAAATATTGTTTGTACAATTCAACTTTCACTACTTCTGTCAATTCTACCGTGGAATGCCAAAGTAGCCAAGGAAGCTATACTTTTCTTTTCGACATATGACAAAGTAGCCAGGAAGCTACTTTCTTTTTGACAGCTAAATTCTTATTATTAGGCTTTCGGTTCCAGTTCACAAAAATAAAATAAAAACATTAATATTTGTTGTGAAAAATTGATTGCTCATGTTTTGGCAAATCCAATCCTGAAGATTCAGTCTAGTTCATTACATCATATCACTAGCGAACTTGAATAGTGATGCTTGCATCGTGCTAAATATTATTTGTATTTCAGGTTCATGACGAGAGAGAACTGGACCGTGTGCTGAAAATAGATGGTGTCAAACTTATCGGAATCAACAACCGTAATCTAGGTACTGTTGTCTGTCGGACATTTTCCATCCAAAATGCAGTTTCTCACGCCGATTCTGTTTTCCGTCTATGCAAACATGATGCTGAAGATTTATTATTCTTTGCAGAAACATTTGTAGTTGATACATTGAACACAAGGATGTTGATGGAGAAACGTGGTGATGACATAAGGGAAAAGGGAATACTGGTACGCTCTCCTTAACTGATCGTTGGTCCCTTATATCTACTAATATAAATGAAGCCCCCCTCCTTAATGTGGTTTATTGCTTCTTCTTTGTACACGTTTTTTTAGTTGCTACTCAATCTAACAACACAAAATGCTTAAAATAAAATTTAACAATGAGTTTATTTTCCTCAGGTGGTTGGGGAATCTGGTTTGTTCACTGCTGAGGATGTTGCATATGTGCACAGGGCCGGTGTTTCCTCGGTAAGTTTTCTGATTACTCCTTACTTTCCAGCTTTGTCTAACTGCATGATTTCAGTGCAATGTTTTGAAGTGTTTTTTTTTTCATAGTAGATTATAAATCCAACTCTCAGAAATGTTGAGATCACATCTCATAATTTTCCCACGACATGCTCCTTTGTACACTAACAATTATTTCCATGAGAGACCGGTCTTAAAGTGCTTGTGTTTTCATTGATGGGTGTTCATATTTGCAGATTTTGGTAGGAGAGTCCCTGATGAAGGCAGAAGATCCCGGGCGAGCCATTGCTGGGTTGTTCGGGAAAGAGCTCTTGCACTGAATTAGTTTCAATTGTATATGTGTTGGTTATTAATTTTTTTTATTTAGTTGGGAAAAATTTATGCTTGTGTTTACTGTGTATGTAGCAAGCATAGATAGGTGCATGTGCTTCTAAATAGAAGATAGATGCATAAAGAATGAAGTACAACCAATGTAATTATGAATAAGAGCAGTATAATGCCAAATAGTTTCATTTGTTCCCTTCTTTGGATGGACATGTGGCCCGACTCATCAGTGAGTAGAAATTTGATCAAGATTTGTCCTTAGTCACGAAACGAGTGTTGCTATCAAGATTTGAACGTGATTAGTGGAGTTATGCCTCCACAATTATACATATCCAACAAAAGGGGATATTTAGGTTCTAAGCATCCTGACAATCCACGGTCCACGGAAATAGGAACCAACATTGCATGGAATGAATTTAGATATGTATGAAATGGAACCCAATGGGGGTGATATGATAGAATGCTTTACCATTTTTTTCTCTATCTTTTGGTAGACAAGAATTGTAGGTAGAACTTGGCATACTACAGGGTTGCCCGTGTTTCAGGATCGATATTCTAAAGCCTGCCATAAAATGGCAAGCCTCGCTTTGCCCGAGGCCTAATAAAACTGTTAAATTGGTCCTAAATATATTTTATTATATGAAAGGACAATTTTATGATGTATTGCACCATTTTTAATACAATACAGTATTTCATATCTTTTGGGTTTTAGGTCGGGCTAGGCTTCATGTGCCTATGTCTTGTGAGTACATAATACCGTATCACCTAAATAGTGGGAGCACTAGATGCTTAGACGATACCTAAGCGATCACCCCCCCCCCAACAATAACCACATGGAATAAAGCTCTACACGTAACTGAAAGAGAACCCAACCTATATGGAGTCTGGGATTTTGAAAAAAAGTGAAAACACTATTTTAAATCCTAAAAGCATTCCGTATTTTTTTCTACATATACATATAGATATTGTCAGTGATGGGTAGATTTCGTCCTAGACATCACATGGCCCTCAATCCACGATCCGTGTCGACGAAGATCTCAACACTTAAGATTCGGTGGCCTATGCCCTGAATCTTTGAACTGACCTGACTTGTGGGGCTGCAAGACAACTCTCTAGAGATTTGTGAACATCAGATATGCATCTGAGGGAGATCAAGAATCAACTTAACGTGCACAACAAGATAAAGACTTGTCGTGACTAGGAGAAACTCTGGCACCATCAAATGCTATACATATACTTGAAGACATTTACCTGAAGGGGACATGCCATAAACGCTCAAGTTAGAGACTTTAGCCATAATCATAAACCCTAGATTCATCTACTCTCACCGGGTCCTGTTATCAACCCGTCGAGATTATATTGTAGCTACATTGTATGATCTCTTGATCACCTTACGAATAAAGTCTTAGGGAATCATCTCCATTATACACATTTATTTGTCCGAAATCCAAACCTGCTGACCTGAGCCGATTGTTGAACAAATAAACTCTCTTTCAATCTGCTGAAATGAGGGTGCCGTGGGATCGTGAAAACGAAGATGTGTAGTACATACATGTTTTTTTATTAATATATCTTTGAGTTGTGGTCAACATAGAAAATACAACTAGAAGTACTAAAAAATGACTTACTATATATTGCTTTTATGAACGGACAGATTTGTATTCTTTGTGTAGCTTAAAAGTAATCCCTTTTTCAAGTTATGATACCTGACTAAAGGTACCAAAAATTCAGATAAAATTATATGAAATTTGTTTTTTTTTTCATAGCGGCGAAACATTTGTTGTTTCGATCTTTGCCAGTTTCCCTTGTTGAAACTTTCAGTTTTTCATTTAGAGATACCGAGGACCGCATATTACATTTGGAAGTGAAAATTATGTACCTTTAGTCTAGGTCTTGTGTTAATGTTTAATCTAGCTCATTCATCGTTAGGTGGCTAGGAAATGTGTAGTTTTCTACCCAAAAGACATAAGAGCATGGAGGGAATGTACTACTCCCTTCGATCCATATTAATTGCCGATGAATTGGATGTCTCTAGCACTAAAACATGTCTAGATACATCCAATTCTATGACAATTATGGATTGGAGGGAGTAAAAGTTTCCAAGTACAACAAAGTGCATCAAGCCAATACATACATGTAATGTCATAACAATAGAGATTCAAATTCGATACCCAAAGAGAAACTAGGCAAAGAATGATGATGTGAACCATTTTTTTACATGGCTTGCCGCTTGGTAACCCATGTGAATACTATTTTCGTTATTAGAGTTCCACTTCTATTCGTTACCAGAGTGTGTCCAGAATTCAAATTTCCAAATTTCATGGATCCACCAAATTTGTTTAGATTTTTTGATTGAATTACCATCGTGTAGGAGTATATGTAATACTTTATCGGTTTGAATATATGCATATCCTGTATTTAAGATACGAGTACTTGGAAGCATGTTAAATGAAAAAAACGCGAGTATGCCCGACTACACCCACGCACTGAGAACTGAGAAGCACACAGCTGAATACAAACCATTGCATGCGAATCGCTGTTTCCAGGTGATGGATTCGGGTAGGTCGCCTCGCGCGGTCAATGCATACGAAAAAACCGTCAACGTGCAAATGGCCGACGGAGCTACTCCATCGATCGGCGCGGCTTCGTGAAAGTTCCACGCTATGAAGTTACCAGGCAACGGGCAAAGTTCCACCTGCATACACACGACTGCCATGCGTCATGGGGACCAACACCAACAGCGTCAACGAACAAAAAACAAAACAGCCCCAAAAGGGGACTCGGTTTCTGCGGTGTAGATGAGTTGAGCGAGTCCGGCATGCGGCTCGATCATGGACGGACCGATTCAGGTAGGCATGGACGACCTACCTTTGCCACGAAGATCATGCATGGACCATGATGTTCGGTATTTGTTCTTGGTATTTGATTTGACCGGGTAGGTGTTTGTTGGGCTGCAGCACGTTCCGTAGGTCAAGTTGGTCGTGCGTGCTGTCCATATTTGATATAGGACTAGCACACGGCCCGTGCGTTACGACGGGAGAGAAAAAATACCTCGTGAAACTACAAACTGGTTGAGGAATAGATCAAGTCTCCAATCTTATTAGTTGTATCGTAATATTTTTAACTCATTTTTATTTAGTTGTATGTAAAACCTTTTCTAAATATAGCTTGACACAATTTTTCATTCACTTTGAAACTATATTTTCTATTGATAAACCTATTAGCTCTATCCTAACCGTTTTCCGCAATTTGTCCCCGGGTACAATCATGGTTTGAAAGTGGAAGAATTTCTCATGTTCAAGTGTGCAGCCAAGTAGCCATCCCCATTTCTCATCACTGTAGTAAAAAATTCAAAACGAAATCACAAACAGTAGTAATTCTGCTGAATTCATCTGCTAGAGTCTGAGAAACATGCAAATCGAAAGCAAGGATACACACATCCAACGTCCATATATGTACTATTTGTACATAACCACAAGATCCGAAGCCGAGTCCATGTTTTGAACTGAACTGAACTGAACTGAACTTCATATCCATGTTCTGAACTGAACTTCATATCCAAACGTCTAAAAATCAGTGTTAGCTAGCTAGCTAGCTCTAGGGACAGCCGAATCAATCCATGTGACCTTAGCCAGGCTCGTACTTGTCAATCCACTTGCCGTGTACGTCGCCGGGCTCCGGCAACGCGCGGGCGCCAAGAGAAGTTCGCCTTGCAGGAGTTCGACAAAGATCGCACCAATCCCCTTCGATAAGGAGGCTGCCTTGTAGTGCTGCTTCTCAAAGAAAAACCTCCAGGAGCCAGAGCGCAGCGGTGTGCGTGGAGCCGTTTACTCGGAATTGGACATCCAGCATGCAGCCCAGCGAGTCACCGTCAGAGCGGTTCAAATCTGCGCATGGTCGAAACCACGCCCAACATCAACTTGGACAATCATTAGGAGAATTGTCGCATGCCCACATCAGCGCGTCGCTCTACTCCCCCACATGATGCTGGATTGGCACTCAGCAGTATGACCTGGCTCGTATAATCGTATTTGCTTCTGCAGAGATGATTCCACATCTCCTCCTGCAGGTCCACACCGAGCTCCTTCAGATCCGAGTCCAGGTACCTGTGTATCACCCAGTGCCAAAGGTCGCTTCGCCTCGAAGGCAAGAGCACCCTCAGGAGGTGATTCAGAGCAGACGCCATGGCTGGTCACCAGCAGCAGCAGATGGATCCGGATTATTTATCACCATCGCCTCCGGCAGCGAGGGAGCGTGAACAGGGAATAAGGGAGAGCGCAAGGAGGGGGTCTCGGCCGTTGCAGATATGCAGAGCAGGCCGGAGCAGGAGAGGCATGGGGGTGTGGTTTCTGGAGGATTCTACGGCCGGATGCGTCGATGGCCGGCCAAATCAGAAGATGTAGAAGATGGAGGATTGACCCCCGGACGGACCGGAATTCGGAGAAGGGATAACGTCGGAAAGTGGCCTAGTTCCTACCGCCAGAGGAGGAAGGCGACACCGCTCACCGAGAGATCAAGTGGTGCCGGACGGTTGGGGAAGATGCAGTCAAATCTCCCTGTCGAGGATATGTTCGGTTGGGTTGAAAAAAAAGAAAAGCGAATCGGTATAGGGGCATCAGTGCGTTATATGTAATTTGGTAGGAGGGTAAAACTGTCCAAATAAAAAGCTGGTTGACAGAAGCGTTTCTTTCTTTATTATTAGGTATATAGAAGTACGTTCGTTGGAGAGAAATCAGTTTGCCAATCGAGGCGGAATTGGTAGACTTAGTTCTTAGAGCATCTCCAGCGCGTCGGCAGCCGAATTCACGTCCAGCCCACCCCTAAATTACTTTTGGCGCCGGCGTGGTCCGGTTTGACATCCGGGCCCCAGGCTGAACCCAACCCACGGGGGGCTAGCGGGGGCGCCGGATGTCGCTTTTCTGGTGGGAAGAGGCGGGGAATCTGGCGCGCGAAATGGCTGGTCATTTGCAGCCGATGCGACCCGCCTTCCTCCTCGCCTGTCGCGCCCCAGTAATAGCGCTGCTACCCGTCAATCAGCCTTTTGCAGCCGATGCGACCCGTCCGCCACGCCTCCCACCTCGTCTGTCGCGCCATCGTCTGCATTCAATGGCCGCGCCACCGCCCCGCGGATAACCCCCCATGGCTGCTCCATCCTCGCATACCCCTCTCTCGTCTTTTCCAACCACGCAAAGCCGCCGGCCATGGAGCGATACCACGGAAACGGAGCCGCCGCGAACGGGTTTGGCTGCCGATCCCTGCGTGTCCACGAGGCGCACGCGCTGTGGGAGGCAGGGTACCTAGCACCGCCGGACGTGCGCTACCCTAGTGGCTAGGTCCTCAGTGCCGGTGGACGGCCCGTCCCGCCAGTCCCCCGTGGGCAGGTGCGGCAGGCGGAGATCTACCACCACTACTGGGAGGTCCTCTCGCCAGAGGAGCGGAACAACCCGTCCTGGGATCCCGACAACACGGAGGCGTGAACCACGTTCTTCGAGGCCCAGCACCACGACCGCCTCGCCGCCTACGATGGCAATGGCCCCCGCCCGCTAGACAGCAACATCGAAGGGCGGACCCGGTGGTGGAGCGCGCCAGGCCGGTCGCTGTCCTGGGTCCTCGAGCACATCGCTGCCAGCAACAACCCGCCATTGACAGTTCCGCCTCGTCACGCCGTGCCACGCCGTTTGGACTAGCGATGGGCCCCACGCCACGTCGCCCGGTCTTCCTCCACGTCGTCCTCGTCGCGGTCTTCATCGCCGTCGGCTCGCTACTCCCCGTACTCCACGTAGTCCCCGCGCTTCTCGGCTATCCTCGCGCCGGTGAAGGACAAGTATGAGGAGGCTCCTCTATCGCGCCGGCGCTCCGGCCGGCGCGAGCGGTCTCCTCCTCGTGGCCGCCTGCGTCTGGGCGCGCCCCAGCGCCAAGTGAAGAAGGAGTGGACGCCGCCGCCGGAGTACAAGGCGACCGCCCTCCAACTGAAGATCGACGAGGACCCAGAGGAGTTTCTGGGCCAGCGCGTCACCGAGCGTGCCTCCTACGAGGCCGTGCCGCCAGCGATGGACGACTTCGCGAAAGCGTGGTCCGCGGAGGAGTACCGACGCAAGCAGACAGAGCGAGCGCGCTGCCTCGGCATGTTCGTCGACCTCGAGGGAGACAACGACGGGCCGAGCTGCTCGAGCTGGGGCGGCGATCCGTGCCAGGGCTACATCACCATGCTGCCGCCGAAGCAGGAGGCCAGTGATGACGATGATGTTGACTACGTGATGGTGATGTACCGCTGCCTTGGACTGGGTGGACGTGGCCAGGACCGCCATTAGGGTTTAGGTTTTTTTTTTAAATGTGTACAAACATGTTTGCCAATGTATGTGAAACGGCAGTGCCTGAGGAGGCTAGATAGAGGTGGGGGCAAACAGCTGGGAAGCTATTGACAGGGTCCGCAGGCGGGATTAGATACAAGCCAACATAAAGAGACGTAGGAAGTACCCAGGTTCGAGGCCCTCGTGAGGGGGTAACACCCCTTCTCCTGCCGATCTGACTATAGTGTGATATGGGAGCTATAGGATGCTCCTCGAGCTGTATGAACTGCCTAGCTAATGAAAGTACAACCCCTTGCTATGATATCCTCGCCCCCTTATATAGGCTGGGGGCAGCGATCTTACTGGCCAGTCCAGCTGGAGGGTCCCACAGGCGGGCCACAGCTAGCTGGTCATCAACAGTGCCGTGCAGTGGCGGGTCTTGTCGAGGGTACACACCGCATGATGCATCGTGGGCACAGTGAATGCCGTGCGAGCCTTTCGTCAGCAGTCGGCCACTATGACCCCGTCAACCACAAAGTCGCCGGCATGGTCCTTGTTCTTCTTGCTTTAAGTCTTGTCGATAGTCCAAGGTGTATCGGGAACTGTACCGCATGTTGCCCTGCCTACCACCTCTGTCTTGATTGCATCCGGCTAGGATCATCTAGCCGGACCAACATCTTTGCGACTTTCTTTTATCCGGCTGATATGTGCGTCGGCTTCCTCTGGTCAGAGTCCTTATTTTGCGTCCTGTCTTGTGCTTTAGTCCGGCTAGGCCCCGCTAGCCGGCCATGACTTGCTTGCCTTGTTCTTGTCTGGATAGGCTATCCAGGGGTCATCCCCCGACACTAGCCCCCGAGGACATGTAGATTTCTCCCTTAGGTGAAATGTGCATGCGCTCCCTTCCTAATTTGAACTTGCGTCCGGCTGGTATCCGGCGGTTGTAGTGCCTTGTGACATCACCTCCGATGTCGACCATGCCCACGCGCGCCATCATTGCGCTGCCGCGCGCAGCGTCACGTCCCGTCACACGTCGCCTGGCGCTTCGGTTTCCGCCCTCAGATCTTGTGTGCGCGCAGTGCCGCCCCATATGATCTTGAGTGGCGGGTGGGGGTGCGGTGCGGCCCCGCGGGTGCCACACGGCGACCTTGACGGTTTCTCTCCCCCAGGGTTAAATACCGCCCAGGGAGCAGTTCCCCCCACCCGCTGCTCACTTCTCCCATTTCTGTTCTTGCGCTCGCTGTTGCCGCTCGCTCTGCCTCTGCTTTTCTTTCTGTCAACCTCGCCGTGCCGCCTGTTCGTGGTCGCCGAAGACACGGGCTCCCGTTTCTCGATGCTCGCAACAACGGCGGAGGAGGAGGTGATGGCGGCAAACCGCGGTGCCTAGTGCGGGTCCTCGATGACGGAGAACCACATCGCCAAGTACCGCGCCACGCAGGTTCTTCCGCCGGAGTCAGAGATGGCAGTGCGGCTCGCGCCGCCGGAGGAGTCACCGCACCCCTAGGAGGGGGAGCGGGTCATCTTCCTATTGCACCTCGCCCGTAGTTTTTCCCTTCCCGCCAATCCTTTCCTCCCGAACTTCCTTGCTTTCTTTGATCTCCGTCTCCACCACCTCGGTGCCAACGCAATCGGCACCTTCGCCCACTTCACCGCATTCTACACATGCTACCTCGGGATCTAGATCTCGGGCTCTTCTCCTGGCTCTTACGCGTTCGGCCGCAAGTTCAGTTCGCCCAGGGCCCGCTGGTCCACTGCTGTGGCGCCTCCATCTACTCCCGCATGCAGACTGTCTACCCGAAGTTTCAGCTGCACGACACAGTTCGGCTTTGGCTGCAGACGTATTTCTACATCCACAACGTCACCGCCGTCGACTGGATCAACCTTTCGGCTTTCCAGGATGTGGAGTCCAGCCGGCTGAACTGGGACATGAAGATCCACGGCGAGAAGGCGGAGTCAGACGAGATGCTGCAGCAGCTGAGGGCGCTCGTGACCGCTGGCCTAACCGTCCTGGACATCACGCTTGCCTGGATGTCTCGGCTGATGATGCCCTGTAGCACCAGGCGCACAAGATGTGCTTCTACTCCGGCCGGCTGGACCCGACCCGGCTCTCCCGTCGCATCCCTGCTACCCCAACCTCAAGGAGTGGTTGTGGACGATTACGAAGGAGAGGCTTCCGAAGAACTGGCAGTTCGGGCTGGCCCCGTACACGCGCGAGAACTGTGCCCCCGGGTAAGTCCTCTGTTCCTTCTTCTTGCTTTCAGTTTTTTGTTTCGTGCGTTCATCTGACTGACGCCTTGATTTTTCTTCCTTGCGGCAGCACTTTCCCTGCATCATCCGAGAGGAAGGTGAGGCCCCCCTCCAGGTCTTCACTCCCGACCTGCCGAAGCCGTGCGCGCGACGAACCGGCAAGGAGTCCGACAACGAGGGTGACATCTTTCCTAAGCAGAACGACGAGCCGGCGAACAACCCCCATGCGCCTATTGCTGAAGACGTGGAGGTTGCCCCGTCCCCCAAAGAGAGCCGACACCAGACAGCAGATGGCAAGTCTAGCCGGTCCGCTGCAGGAGGGTGGTAGGTCTAGTCAGCTCACGGTGGAGGAGCCGACACCCAAGAGGAGTCGGAGTGGTTCCCCGCACCCGAGCCGAGGTGGCTGCAAGAAGGTCGTGCCTCCGGTGGTCCAGGGGTAGGATTTCTTCTACCCTTTCGTTCTTTTTTCCTTTCGGCCTATCCGACTTGCTTTCTTTCCTTATTCGGTCAATCTGGCTCTTTCTCTTTTCTTTTTTGACTAGCTAAGTTTTTCTTCTTGTAGCACCCTCATCTCTTTCAGCGCGGCGAGCCCCGCGTGCGCATCTATCGCCTCGCTGCCTCGCGCACTGCCCATCGATCTGGCTGCTTTGTCCGGTGTTGCTCCTTCTCCAATGCGGGAGGGCCCTCCATCGCACCGCGAAGGTCTGGCTGATGCCACCAGATCCGGCGGTGATGCCCCGCTGACCATCGTGGTCTAGCCAGACACCACTGTGCCGAGCCCGAGTAGCGGCGGGGGCTCCTCCGCGGGGGCAAAGGCATCTGCAGCTGGCAAAGAGCTACTGGTGGTGGCGGATGATAACTCCAACAGGGAGCTGAGAGAGGAGTGGCGCGTCGCGCTGCGCGAAGCCAAGGAGTCCCTGACCCTCAACACTATCGATGACACCTTCCCCTCGGCCGCGTCCTTGGCAAATCTGACTGCCAGCCTGGAGGTTGGCCTCAAGGAGGTCCGGCTCCTCAAGGCCTTGCTCGGGGCTAGCCGCTCGCTGGAGAAGAAGCTCGCCGCGGCGAACGTCACTTTGCAAAGTAAGTTCTTTCCATCCGGCTATGGCCTTTTTATTTTGTTGATCTTATAGCCTTTTTTATACTCACATCCAGCTACGTCTCGCAGCCGTCATGGTTTGCACCTAGCGGGAGAATGACCGGCTGATCAAGACTAATGAGCGCCTCAGCCGAAGAAATACCCTTCTCCGCCAACAAAACAAGGAGTGGCACTCCAAGGTGGAGAAGCTGGAAGCCATCGTCAAGGAATGTGACGACGCCCTCGCCAGCCGGGCCTAGGCCTCGAGCTCCTTAACACCCAGTGCAAGGACTAGGAGAAGGAGGTTAAGCAGCTGGTGGAACGGGATAAGGTCCTCCTGGAGGAGTTGATGCAGATTGGCCACACCACCAGAGGTACGATTTCTAGCGAATCTCTTATTTTCATCCGGATCCGGTAGCTAGATATGACTTATATTTTTCTGATAGCCCATTATACTAGAGTAGACCTGCTGGCCTACAACTAGCTCTAGGTGTACTGGCGGGGCGAACAACCTTCTACCCAGGATCTCGTCACGCTGCTTGGCAAGGAGGTTGCCGAGCTGCGCAAGGCCGCCAGCTCGGTCTTCGACTTCCTATGTCCGGATGAAGCCACCTCGGATACCATTGCCTTGTTGGCGGCGAAGGTCGCGGAGGTGCCGCCTACCGTCGATCGTGTGAGGGACTTGGCGACACGGGTCGGAGCAGAGATGGCCCTAGCGCTGATGCTCTTCCGTTACAATGACGCGTGCCTGGAGAAGATCGATGGCGGCTTCCACGCCCGCGCCGACCTTGCCGCCAGCCGTCAGGCCCATCCTGGACTTCGCGCTTCCGCCATCAAGATCGCAGGCTACGCCGACATCGACAAGGTCCTCACCAACTCTGAGTCCGCCAAGACGCTGGAGCCGGACAGTGAGCCACACCCACAGCCGGATGGCGGAGCCCGTGGAGAAACCGGAGCCAGATTTTCCAGCATGCCTCCTTTCCCTGAAGCCGCAGCCAACCATGTCAAGGGCCCAGTAGTTTAGCTTTTTATCCCTGGGATGTCTGGTGGAATTGTAGAACTCTGTATTCTATTGAACTTGTGGGTCTGTGGGAGCTTCTACTCCCCTAACTTTTATGCGTCGTCTGTTTGCTTCTTATCTTTCCTTTTACTTTTCTGCACATCACGTGTTTTCTAAATTTGCCGACTAGGCCCGTCCGATCATCTTACCCGCCTGAACTCCTTTAGCCGGGGAACTACGCTTTCCAGTGGGGGCACGTCAGTGCACCCACTGGGTAATCTTCTCTCTTTCTTCCTTTTCCTTCAAATTCTTCCGACTGAGCACCTTCAGCCGGATAGCATGACCTTCCTTGGCCAACCGGACAACCACGACCAACAGTTGGGGCGTGTCAGCGCACCCACTAGGTGTAGCCCCCGAGATCCAGAGTAGCTGACGAAGGCATGTGCTTTGAATCTTCCCTTCTGTTTTCTTGCTCTTGCCCACACCTAGGCCTGAATATCCGACTACACTCCTTTAGCCGGTCGGAACTACATGATTCAACTAGGGGCGCGTGAGCGCACCCAGTGGGTGTAGCCCTCGTGATTCAGAGTGCTTGATAAAGACAAGGACTTCGAATCTTCTCTGTACTTGAAATCCGACTCGGTGTAGTCGTGCAAAACAAATATACATGAATGAGATTTTTGTTAGTACATTAGTCGTATGATACGCATGCTGTTAACCGGATTACGGTTTTGCTTTTCAAAAACTATCTTGTGCTTTTTTGAATACTTTAGTTGTTTTCCCATGCGCTCTGCTGTTTATGCTTTGTCCTTGCCGGCCAGCCAGGTTGCGATCTAGAGCCAGAATCAAAGGGGGAGCTGACAATACATTGCACATGGTACTAAGAGCCGAGCAGCTGGAAAACACAACCTAGACGCTTGGCTAGAACGTCCAGTTTGTCACGTCTTTTGCCGTGTTTGATGTGGGATGCCTTAGCCTTTTGCTCTTTCTAGCCGGATAGCCGGGTTGCGGTCTGTAGCTAAGATGAAGAGTGGGCCTCTGACACCATTGCACACTACTCAGCCGGTTCTTAGAATTGGCAAGCGGGAGCCAAAAAATCCGAATCGAAGAAGAACAATATGGAAATTTCTAGCAAGGAGCCCCTGAGTGTCTCTCGGGGTTCCACATTTTTCATTAATCCATAGGGTTCGTGAGATACATACACTGTCATACAACTAGGTGTAAAATGGGCGGAACAGGGCCGCATTCTAGGGGTGCTCCGTCTCCTCGTCCGACTTGTCCATCTTGTTCTTACGCGGCTGTTGCGTGTTTGATGAGATAGTAGGAGTTGTTGTGCAGAGCCCGGCTGATGATGAAGGGCCCCTCCCAAGGTGGCGACAACTTGTGCATGCCCTTCGTGTCTTGCACCAGCCGGAGGACCAGACCGCCCTCGCGGAACGCGACGAGGCGGATCCGACTTGAATGGTAGCGGCATAGACTCTTCTAGTACATCGCCGATCTTGATAGTGCTAGCTCACGGGCCTCCTCGAGGAGGTCCACGCTGTCCTCCCATGCCTCTTGATTCTCTTTCTTGGTGTAGAGGAACTTGTGGGGCGAGTCGAACTCGATGTCCACCGAGAGGACAGCCTTTGAGCCGTATATGAGGAAGAACGGGGTGAACCCGGTTGAGCGATGCGGGGTGGTGCGGATGCTCCACAGCACAACTGGAAGTTCCTTGATCCAGCATCCGGCAGACTGCTCCAAGGGCTCAATGAGTCGTGGCTTGAAGCTGGCTAGTACTAGGCCATTTGACCTCTCCACCTGCCCGTTGGATTGCGGGTGTGTGACGGATGCGAGGTTCAGCTGGATCCCCTTGTTGCTATAGAACCGGGCGAAGGCTCCCTTGGCGAAGTTCGTGTCATTGTCCGTGATGATGCTATTGGGGTAGGCGAACTGGTTGATGATGTTGGTAAAGAAGGTGACTATAGTTTCCCCATGCAGCTTCTGGATAGGCTTTGCTTCTATCCACTTGGTGAACTTGTGCACCGCCACCAGTAGATGGGTCATGCTTGCACGAGCCCCAAACAATGAAGGGCCACATGATTGGGATGGTCTTGAGCACTGTAGTCGGCATGTGCCTTAGTTGGCCGAAGCGCTAGCACCCGTTGCATGCATGGACTAGCTGTTCTGCATCCTCAAGGGCGGTGGGCCAATAGAAGCCATGGTGGAATGCCTTGGCGACTATTGCCCGGGATGAAGCATGGTGTCCTCACTCGCCCTAGTGGATGTCCTTCAGCAGCCGGTAGCCCGTGTCCATATAGACGCATCGCTAGAATATGCCGGATACGCTGCGCTTGCACAACTCTTTGTTGATGATGGTGTATGTGTGCGTGCGGCGCCGGATCTGCCTGACCTCCACCTCGTCGTCCGGGAGATCCCCATTGGCGATGTAGTTCATGAAGGGTTGTGCCCAAGATGGTATCTCCCGGATTGTGAGGATGCTCCCTTGCTCCGGCTGGAGGATGTCGAGAGGCTGCCCGAGTGGGGTACCCGGAACGGCAGCCCCCGAGCTGCGTGACGATCTGGTAGCCCTTGAGTTTTTCGAGCCGGAGGGTGCGTGCGTATCGGAGTCGGTGCAAGCCTTCTTCTTTGCAAGTTCCGAAGGTTCCGGGTCGGTTGAGCCGGCAGCCCCCGGGTTTTCCGGCCCAGATGATGGAGTCGGACTAGGGAGACGGGGTGATGGATGGCTTGCGCATATGCTCCAGGGAAACCCCTGGCAGGATCGCCTACCTGGTGGATCCGAATCGTGCGAGCGAGTCGGCTGCCTCATTGTTGGCGCGGGGGACGTGATGGAACTCACATCCATCGAAGCAGGCACTGAGCTTCTGCATGTGGAAGCGGTAGAGGGCCATGTTCGCATCACGGACGTCCCACTCTCTGGATACCTACTGCATCACCAGATCCGAGTCCCTGAAGCAGAGGATCCGGTTGATGCCTATCTCCTTGGCGAGCCGGAGGCCGTGCACCAATGCCTCGTACTCAGTGACGTTGTTTGAGGCCTTGAAGTGGATTTGTTGGACATACTCTAGCCGGTCCCCCTTGGGTGAGCTGAGGACGAGGCCAGCTCCAAGCCCCTGAGCATCTTCGAGCTTCCAATGATCCGAGTCGGGAACCGGAGGCAGGTACTGGGTCTCGGCCCAGTCGACTAGGAAGTCGGCCAAAGCCTGCGACTTGATCATGAGCCTTGACTCGTACTAGATGGAGTAGGCAGCGAGCTCGATAGCGCATTTCGTGACCCGGCCAGTGGTGTCCTTGTTGCCGATGATCTCCGAGATGGGTGCAGTGCACACCACCTTAATCGGATGCTCCTGAAAGTAATGCTTGAGCTTCTTGCATGCCAGGTACACTCCGTAGCACATCTTCTAGTAGTGGGGGTAGTTCTGCTTGGAGATGGAGAGGACCTCGCTCAGGTAGTAGACAGGCCTCTGAACCAGCTGAGCCTTCTCTTCCTCGGGGCGCTTCACCACACAGACGACACTGGCGACCCGTGTAATGGCTGCTATATAGAGCAACATCGGCTCCTTGCTAGATAGCGTGGCTAGAACCGGTGCCATGGATAGCATGCCCTTGAGGTCGTGAAACGCGGCATCCGCTTGCGAGGTCCAGGAGAACTTGTCCGTCTTCTTCATCGGCTAGTACAGCGGGAGTTCCTTCTCTCCCAGCTGGCTGACGAAATGGCTAAGCGAGGCCAGGAATCCGGTGAACTTCAAGACTCCAAGCAAGCTCTTGGGTGGCTGCATCCTCTCGATGGCTGCAATCTTCTCTGGATTCGCCTCGATTCCTCGTTGCAAAACAAAGAAACTGAGGAGCTGGCCAGATGGGACGCTGAAGACGCACTTCTTCGGGTTCAGCTTCATCTAGTACCGATGGAGGTTGCCGAACATATCCCCCAAGTCCTCAAGAAGGGTGTGCTTCTCCTTCGTCTTGATGTCGATGTCATCCACGCGGGCATGCACATTCCGGCCAATCTACGAGTGCAAGCACTTCTGCATGCAACGGTGATAAGTGGCGCCTGCATTTTTCAGACTGAAAGGCATGGTCACATAACAGTATGCCCCATATAGGGTGATGAATGACGTCTTCAGCTGGTTAGCCGGATTTAATTGGATCTGATTGTAGCTGGAATAGCAGTCCTGGAAGGACAACAGGCTACAGCCGACCGTGGAATCGATGACTTGATCAATGCGGGGCAAGGCGAAGGGGTCTTTCGGGCACACTTTGTTCAAGCTAGTGTAGTCGATACACATGCGCTAGGTCTTTTTTCTTCAACAATATGACTAGGTTGGCCAACCGGTCCGGTTGGTACTCCTCCATGATGAATTCGGCTGCTAGGATCCAGGTGATTTCGTCATTGATGATCTTTCTCTTCTCCTCCGCGAAGCGGTGGAGGGGCTGCTTGACTGGCTTGGCATCCGGCCGCACATGAAGTGAGTGCTCGGCGAACTCCCTCGGGACACCCGACATGTCCTTTGGCGACCATGTGAAGATGTCCCGATTCTCACGGAGGAAGTCGACAAGCACACTTTCCTATTTGCTATCCAAGTTGGCACCAATGGTGACGAACTTGGTCGGGTCGGATGGGTCGAGCAGGATTTTCTTCGTCTCCTTGGTCGGTTGAAAGCCCGCGTCTCTAGTCAGCTTCTTGTTAGACGGCACCTCCTACTGACCCAACGCAATATTGCACATGATATCGTGCTTCTCCTCAGCAATGATGAGGGCTTCTGCTATCTTGGAGCCTGCTGCTGCGCATTCCATCGACCGCCTGAAGCAGCCGGCCACGGTGATCACACTGTTTGGCCCTAGCATCTTCATCTTGAGGTATGCGTAGTGGGGGACGACCATGAGCTTGGCGAGGGCGGGACTCCTAAGGAGAGCATGGTAGGTGCTGGTTAGGTTCACCACCTTGAACCACACCGGCTCACGGCGGAAGTTCTCCTTTGTTCCAAAGATGACGTCGAGCCAGATTTTTCCCAGCGGCGCGCACGCTGGTCCCGGCAACACGTTGTGGAACGCCGTGGTGGTCGGCTGTAGGTCTCACTCCCGGATGCCCAGTTTCTCCAAGGAGGAATGATAGAGCAAGTTGAGGCTGCTGCCACCGTCGATGAGAATGCGAGAGAAGTGGTAGGTGCGCTCGTTGGAGATGATGAGAGGGTCGAGACCATCGCGTAGCCCCTAGGATTTAGCAAGAGATCTGGCTGATCCTCCCAGCTCTAGGTGATGGGATTCTCCGACCAGTTCAGGTACTGGGGGATCGAGGGAACAATGGTGTTCACTTCCTTGGTGCACCGCCTGTGGTTATGCTTGTCATCCGGTTCCTTCTCGAAGATGTGGTAGTTGGCATTCGGCTGCGGGTACCCGTTGTTGTTTTTGTTGGCTCCCCTAGCTGGTGGAGGCGGTGGCAGTCGAGCGAGAGGGGGCGGGGGTAGGCCGCCTTGCTCCTTCATCTTACGGGTCCAGCTGCAATTCCGGGTGGTATGTGTAGCCGTCTTGAAGGTTCTGCTATGCCATTTACATGGGCCGTCAAGCATTTGTTCGATGGTGAACCGCGGCTTCTGCCTCCTTGCGTCGCCAGCTGGCACCTCTAGTGCACCCTCCACGGCATTGACCTGCCACACGTGGTAGCGAGGTTTCTGCTGTCCGGCTTGGTGGTCGCCCTGGAAAAAATTGTCGTTTCCCTGCTGCCATGACGATATGGCCTCCTCGCCAGGGTTACTCGGCCATTCGCGACCCAGATCCATGGGAACCAGTCGACCTTCGGCATTCACCTAGAGGGGTTTCTTCATAGCGGCGTCAGCCATGGCATACTACTCCATGGAGCAGGGAGTAGGGACTTGGCTAGGCCAAGGTGCTAGGGGCTTCGTTGGAGGTAAATATCTCCTCGTGGTTTTGTTCTTTTTCCTCAGCCGGTTTCATTGTTCTCTTTGTCACTTCTTCTTTTCTGCAGAAATCTTTTTCTAAGGCGACCAATAATACACAGGATCTGGGGCATAAGTTGCTCTCTGCCATGTCCTCCCAATTGCATGAATTTTCGTGGTTTTTGTTGACCATCAGGTACCCTCCTACAGCCATGATAGCGGACATGGAGCGAGAGGTGGAACAGCTGAAGGCAAAGGTGCTCCGGCTGCAGGACTCCAATAATACTCGCCAGACTCAGATTAATGAACTGGTGGAGCATCAAAAGAAGATGGAGATTGCAGCTGGCTAGGCTAATAAAACTGCCGGTATCCGTGCTGAGGCTATCAAGAACCTCAAGGATCTGTACAATAAGCAGGAGGAGGTGTTGAAGGATGGGAAGGTCCGGGAGAAGGCGGAGCTGAATCATATTGCCAAGATCGTCATCAGTAAGTCATTCTTCATCTGCTGAACTTGTTTTTTGCTTGATGTAGCCGGTGGTAACAATTGCCGTTTGGCCGGGTGCAGCTCACTACCCTGAGGCGACTGACCAAGCTCTTGCCAGCGTGCCCTAGGCGGAGGTCGAACACGACCTGTGTCCCGAGGATCTGGTCGTGGTGGTGAGTGAGCAGGCTAGTCGGCTGCGTAACACAACCCTGGACATCTTCGCCTACCTCTGGCCTAACAACACACTGCATGCTTTGATCGATGCCCTGACTACCAATCTTGGCCCTGCTGGTGATCTCATGGACGCAACGGGGGAATGGGCGGCACGCGACAACACGATGATGGTGCTCATGCTGTTGAAGTTCTGGTACCTTGTCACAGATCTTTGGAGCCTTTCCCGAGGGTTCCGGCAAGGGACCAGTTATGACCAGCTTTGCTCTGAGGTCCCTAACATCCGCTCCTGAGGTGTCAAGATTCGGAGCTTCATCCGGCTGCATCGGGACTTTAGCGACCCGGAGAGGCTAGAGGCGTTTTGCTTTGTTCCGTCGTCTTCTGACCTGGCTCAAGCTGTTGTGCCAAGCTCCAACCCGACCGTCACCGATATCGCCTTCAACAGGAAGCCTCCAACGTCTACCTCTGATCCTTCTCTCGAGCCCCAAGCCTGATCCCTGGAATGCCAGGAGTATTTGTATCCCGTGAAACTTGTCGTCGGTCTGTGTGAACAACTTGTCCTTGTTGAACTCTAATTGAAGCTTTGCCTTCTTTTATGTTATGATATTTGTCTTGTGCTTCTGATTCTTGCATTTTCTGACTGCTTGGCCTGCGTTTGTTGCATGCTCATTTTTGTGTGGGGGCATGGGAGTGCACCCATAGGGTGTAGTCCTCGAGGTTCGGACCGGCTGGAGAATCCAGCCGGGTCGAAGCTCTCTTCTTTCTTTTCTGTTTGCAGGTTTTTGTGTGGGGGCGCGTGAGCGCACCCATAGGGTGTAGTTCCCGAGGTGCAGGCCAGCTGGAGGATCTAGCCGGGTCGAAGGTCCTTTCTGCCTTCTACCGTATGGGGGGTGATTAGCACCCGACCCTGGTGCTTGGCTTGGATTTTGACTCGTGCAAAAATAAAACACAAGTAATGGTTTGTGCGTTAGATATGCATAAGGGGAACATAGTTTGCAGTTCATTCATTAAGTTTGGAAACTTTGCCGTTTCACGTGAGGCCAACAACTTTGTCCTTTTCTTAGTGAGCATAGGGCATTTAAGATGTGGGCTTGCCGGCCGCGAGTCGGGTTTTGGTCTGCAGCCGGAACTGAAGGGGTAGCTAGTGAGCATACTGCACGATACTTCAGATTTCTGTTATTAGTGTCGAGCTAGCGAGAGCAACCGGAATCTTCCAGACATTTTTGTTTTCCTTATGACTTTTTGTGTAGGGGTCCTCAAGCTCTCTGCTCTTGCCAAACTGTTAGCCGGATTGCGTTGTACAGCCGGAACCGAAGAGGAAGCCCTCGAAGCTGCATAAAATACTTCATCATTTGGAGCTTGCGGACGTTTGGTCTACCCGGTGAGTCTCCAGGAGAGATTGCCGGATCCGGGGTTAAATATAATGCAGCCGAAAAATGCCAAATGATGCAGCAAGAAATGCTAAATGATTATGGAGTCCCCAAGACTGTGTCAAGGCTCCTTAGATTGTTCATTACATAAAAGTAAGATAAATACACTTCTTGTTCAAGTGTAAAATGGGCGAAGTAGGTTCGCATTCCATGGGCACTCAGTTTCCTCGTCAGAACGGTCCATCTTGTTCTTTTCCGGCTGGCGGGCGTCAATGAGGTAGTATGAGTTGTTCTGCAGCACTTGTCTAATGATGAATTGCCCTTCCCAAGGTGGAGACAGTTTGTGCATCCTCTTGGTGCTTTGTACCAGTCGCAACACTAGGTCGCCCTCTCGGAACGAGACGTGGCGGATCTAGCTAGCATGGTAGCACGTAGGTTCTGCTGGTAGATGGTGGATATAGACAAGGCCAATTCGCACGGCTCTTCGAGGAGGTCGACGCTATCCTCACGTGCTTCTTTGTCCTGCTGCTTTGTGTATAACAGCTTGCAATGTGCCTCAAACTTGATGTTAGTTGGTAGGACTGCCTCCGCTCTGTACACGAGGAAGAATGGTGTGTTGCTGGTGGAGCGATTTACCGTGGTGCGCAGACTCCACAGTACAACCGACAACTGTTCTATCTAACACCCGGGGGATCTCATTAGTGGCTCGATTAGCCGGGGCTTGATTCCAGCTAGGACCAGGCCGTTCGCTTGCTCGTACTGCCCATTGGACTAGGGGTGCGCGACGGAAGCAAGGTCCAAGTAGATGATGTTTTCTCCGCACAAACGGCCGAATGCCTCTTTGGCGAAGTTTGTGCCTGTTGGGGACATGCTAAATGGGTATCACCATTGCATGTCTCTAATCCGGCTAACCTGGGTGGCCCATAGTTGGTAGCATAGCCCATGGCCTGCTGGGTGGCCAAGTTAGACGGATCCAGAAGGGAGGCTCATGTCGGATAAAGGAAGGCTAGGTGGCAGTCACCGACATACGCAGAGCCTTGGAGTACAAGACACAAAGACTAGTTAGTATTAGTGTAGGACTCCGTAACCTGTCCAACAAGGTCTTTCCCTATAGCCCTAGGTCTTGGCGCCTTTATAAGCCGGCCTACGGGAGCCTTTAGGGCAACACACAAGTGCATAGCACTACTCGCATACAGCAAACCCCATAATCTCTGTAACTCGGCGTACTGCCATTATAGTGATTTATAGCAGGAGTAGGATCATGCCACCGTAATTAGATCTGAACCTGGGTAAGCTGTGTCACGTCATCCCGGACGCTCTCCGCCTTTCCTCATGTCTCTAAACTTGCCGTGGAACACCTCTATGGCATACATGTCGACAATACCACGACAATTGGCACCCACCATGGGGCAAGAGGCGCTTCGAGCTCTACACCGGGCGAGGTCCAATCTCTTTGCGGGAATCAGTGACACCATAGCCATTTGGCATGTTCTCTTCTCCGTCAACATTCTGATCGTTCCTCTGTACGAGTTCTAGATCCTGGCAAAGACGAACCCCTCCCACTGCTCTGTTGTCCCAATCAGGGACATCCACATATTCATTGGTGAAACCAACTTGGGTCCTAGCTCCCAGGAAGTCGGAAACTTGTCAAGGCCCGCACGGACCGCCTCCGAGCAGTACATGTTTGCGGAAGGATCTGGCCCGAATCTCTCTTTGGAGTTTGCCAGCTCAGATTGCAAAAATTCAAGGCCCACCCAAACTGCCCTTGTGGAGGATATAACGGTGGAAGGACCCCGCAGATCCGCTTGGCTTCCCCGAGCATCGAGAAGCAGAGGTCACACTTTGTCGGCGTAGTCACACTTCATCTAGCCAGATGTGTTTAGAGGGAGGGAGAATACCCTCGTGAGTACCTTGCCAGATGGTTAAGGGTGAAGGAAACCCTAGAGGGTGACCGCACCAATGACCTTGTCTACCACTTTGTGGAAGGGCTCATGCTCGGAACACTCCTCTGTCATACGCTTAGGAGGCGACAGGCTGCCGGCTTGCTTACCCTCAATGAGATGATCGAAACTATTAGCAGTTACGCCAATGAGGAAGCTGTGTCTGACATTGCTGCCGCAACCGGAGCAGGCAACAACAACGTCCCATCACTGTCCCCCTAAAGCTCCGCCATCGACAACACCGATGCCAACTCTGACTCAATGCTTGACACACTCTATGCTGATATAAACATGGATGGCAGTGCCTCAGACGCCAACTCGGAGGAATATGATGCCACTATGAGGGAGATCAAGAAGGAGATTAAGAGGGAGGAGCTCGTCGGGAAGGCTGTCACTTCCCGCCAGGTACTAGTGGCCATCGGGAATGTGATAGAAGAAGACCAGCAGAACCGGGCCGGCAAAGCTCTGCCAGCAGCGGAGGAGGCAGGAGCCGCGATAGCTAAAGGCAAGAAAGCCGCTGATCCTACGGGCCAGCAAAGGCCATGCCGCCTCCGGCTATTCCCTTGCCGCAGCCACAGGAGCTCACCACCAGGCCCAGCACCGCGAACACAACTAACATACCACCACCACTGTCCATGTCAGCAGCCGGCAATCCCTTGGTTACTCCAGCCGATAAACTGATGTGCGGTCCGCTTCTTGTCGAGCCGTTAACCGTCGCCCATATATGGAGTTTTACGAAGCTTGACAACAAGCGCGCTGAGATACTCGTGGAGGCCAAGTACATCGGAGAATAAGGAGCCCAGCTAGACAAGGACCTGGCCAAGGCACAACTATCAGTCAAGGCGAAAAGAGCCATGGAGGCTGAGTACAAGCAGCTGCTACTAAAGGACAAGGCAAAGAAAGCTCTAGCTCATGTCGTTGAGGATCCAGGCATTCGACGCAACCTAGGGTGGGCTCTGTCCAAACCTACAAAGGCTACCCACTATATAGATTCTGTCGAGAAGCAAGTAATACCAACCCCTGCCCTTAACATCATCGTCGCCAAGACCCTACTCGAACAAGACAGATCACCTAAAGCGGTGGACCAGGTTTACGACCTCATTGCCAATGCTTGCAAGAAATAGGAAAATGCCACCTTGCAGAGGCTAGAGTGCAATCCCGAGCTTTGCCAGTCAAGCATCAACAACCACTGAAGGCTAAGATCTCCTCGTGATGAAGGATCCCACACGGGCTCCATGGAGCGAATGCAAAGGGAGGCACGAAACATGACTGATGCTATCAAAGTATCCTCCGGCAACGGAGACAAAGCTCATCCTTGTTGTTCGCCGCCACCTCCACACCCCCGACATCACGAGGAACCATAGGCGCGCCACCATACAAGCATGCCACCTCCTAGGCGTCCCCAAGCTGGCATTGTCATACGCGATCAGGGGGAGCAACCCGGCATGACATAGAGCGCAGCGGCACTAAAGGACATGGGAGCAAATCCCACAAGGAAGCCTCACGTCCGACAAGCAATATTGACAAACGTGAGGATTCGCATGGAGGGAGTAGCAAGATGGCTAACCCACCACCACCACCGCCACTGTCGCCACCTAGCAGCCACCATGGAGGAGGATCGCATAGGTCCTGCGACTCGCGGCGAGACTCCACTCCCCATGGCGGAGTGCAGGATAAACAAGAACCGGAGCCGTACGATGCACGTTCAAGGCTTGACAAGATCCAAGAAGCCATGGAAGAGCCATACTTGGGGCCACGTTGTTTTGGACCAATAATCTGGGCTACAACATACCCAAGGGCCTCCAGGTTGACAAGACTATCAAGCCCTATGACACATTGCCAGGCCAGTAACTGTAGGGGTTCCGCGTATGAAAACAATAATTTTTACCCTACGCCCCTGAACCCCGGATGTTGCCAGGACCTATCTATTAGTAATACAGTAACAGGAGCGGCTTTTCATGAACTTACCCTTGTAGACCGAAAAGCGTTGTCAATGCTCATGAGAGCATGGTTGATGTAGACGAGCCAAAGTCGACCTCAAGGTCGTGATGAAGTCCTTGCGATCTTGTGGCTCTAATGACTTGAGTGTCTCAAGTGTGACACCTCGCAGGGAGTTACACACGTCCGGTGCCTGACGATGACTCCCGCTTCCTCGATCCAGTAGCAGTTGTGAAAGTAGAGCTCCCGAATCCGAATCCCGCAGCATGATGGTGCTCCGCCATGGAGATGTCTCTCGTTCGTGCAGTCCGAACTTGGGACCACGGTCACGAGAGAGTGAGAGATAGATAGATAGATAGATAGATAGATAGAGAGAGAGAGAGAGAGAGAGAGAGAGAGAGAGAATATCAATTGGAGGTCTCCCCAAAAGTGAGGAAACCTTTATTGAATATTATGTGTATTTATCTAGCCAAATACCCCCACTATATATAGGGGAAGGGGAGGTACTACCTCCCTCAAAGTCCCGGGGTGGGACTAAAGGAGAGGGAGAGGGGGGAAGCCGCCGGCCAGCCCTAGTGGGCCCCGCGCGGCAGGGGGAGGCTTGGCCCAGCCGGCCACCCCTTGCCCCTTCTCCCCTCTTGCCTTTCCCTAATGGGCCCTTTTCCCTCCAGAATTGGCCCATTAAGCCTTTTGACCATTTAATTGATTTTCTCTTTTATTAAATAATTATGAATAAATGATTAAGTCAATATTTAACATTCATTCACATATTATTAAATTTTCGTGGCTATGGAAAACCTTCCACCTCAACTCTAGACATCCTCCGGACTTACCGAAACCCTTCAGGTTTTTCTCTCTACTCTTCTTCGGTGATTCTACCGATCCCATAAACACTCTCTAAGCATCATAAAACCCTTAAGCGTGATACACCACGGTTCAGGAATACTCCAGACATGGTCGGGACATTCCTGGACCAATGATCGACAGAGGGACCTAGATGGCCATGTGACCCCTGTGCATTCCACGAAGATCTTTCGTCATTTGAACCGGTACATTCGTGTCTTATTCCCTTTGTCTCTCGACACTCGCATTGCCCGAGATCTGATCAATGACATCACCATGTCGTGTTCGATCTACCGAACAATGCTCCTTGACTCGTTCCGACAAGTGATATCCCTGTGATCAAATCACACGCTGCGCAGCTATTGGATATAACTTCTACAAGTGGGCCCTTGAGTATCTTTCTATCACGTGGACGGACAAATCCTGCTCTAAGGTAGTATTTATGCTCGATAGTCGGTTCATGCCTCTGGTAATCTGGGGAAGTGACAGAAATCTCTAAGGTACTAGATGTGCTGTTGCTACTAGGGAGAAAACAACAATCCTTTGTTCATAGAACAATCGCATTGTTTAATTTACACGCAATTCGTAAAGCAATAATTTGTTGCTTGTAACTTAATACTGGAGGGGGTTCAGATGATAACCTGAAGGTGGATTATTAGTCATAGATGCAGTTGGATGGCGATCTATGTATAATGTTGTAATGCCCAATCAAGTTTCAAAGGAGTCAAGATGATTAGTATATGCATGTATTGCTTTCTCGATGTTTGTCAATTGCCCCGCTGTAATTTGTTCACCCAGCATGTTATCTATCTTAAGGAGAGCCACCTCTAGTGAACTATGGATCCCGGTCCTTTACTTTTACATACAATCTATAAATTGTTTACTGCTTTGTGTTTACTTTCTGCAAACTATTACTTCCTTCCATTCGATACGTTTAATCCTTTGTTTTCAGCAAAACACGGTCGGATTGACAACCTCATCGCAAGTTGGGGACAAAGTTCTGTGGTTGTGTTGTGCAGGTCTCCATGTTGCTACTAGCACTAGTAGTGCGCCCTGCCAAAGCTCAGCTAGTAACACCTTTGGGGTGTTTCCTTGCTCCTACTAGTTCGATTAAACCTTGGTTTCATAACTGAGGGAAACTTGTTGCTGTGCTCATCATACCTTCCTCTTGGGGTTCCCAACGAGCTCTACATCAACACCGAGCCATCAAGCATTTTTCTGGCGCCATTTCCGGGGAACGGAGAAGAAGAAACTCCCACATCAATACCGCACCAACATTTTTCTGGCGCCGTTGCCGGGGAGTCAAGGACATCTTCATAAGGGGAGTCCCTCATAACCAATATCTTTACTTTGTTATTTTTGTTTTGCTTAGTTTCTTTTTGTTTTGTTTGCTTGTTTCTTTATCAAAAACACAAAAAAATAGTTTTACTAGTTTGCTTTCTTATTCAAAAACACAAAAAAATGACTACTCTTGAAAACACTAAGTTGTGTGACTTCACTAGCACCAACAACAATGATTTTATGAGCACACCTATTGCTCCACCTGTGCCTGAAGATACTTTCTTTGAGATAAAACCTGCTTTACTCAATCTTGTTATGAGAGAACAATTTTCTGGTATTGGTAATGAAGATGCTGCTGCCCATCTAAATAACTTTGTTGAACTTTGTGATATGCAAAAGCATAGGGATATAGATGGTGATATTATTAAGCTGAAATTGTTTCCTTTCTCTTTGAGAGGAAAAGCTAAAGAATGGTTGAATTCCTTAACTAGGAATAATATTGATTCTTGGACTAAGTGCAAAGATGCTTTCATTGGAAAATACTATCCTCCTGCTAAGATTATATCTATGAGAAGTGAAATAATGAAGTTTAAACAATCTAATAATGAGCATGTTGCTCAAGCTTGGGAAAGAATGAAATCTTTGGTAAAGAATTGTCCCACTCATGGACTAACTGCTTGGATGATCATCCAAACTTTTTATGCAGGATTGAACTATTCTTCAAGGAACCTATTGGATTCTGCTACTGGAGGTACCTTTATGACCATCACTTTGGGAGCTACAACAAAACTTCTGGACAATATGATGGTTAATTATTCTGAATGGCATACTGAGAGAGCTCCACAAGGTAGGAAGGTAAATTCTGTTGAGGAAACCTCCTCCTTGAGTGATAAGATTGATATTATTATGTCTATGCTTGTGAATGGGAAATCTCATATTGATCCAAATAATGTCCCTTTAGCCTCTTTGGTTACTCAAGAAGAACAAGTTGATGTGAACTTCATAAGAAATAACAATTTTGGCAATAATTCTTATAGGAACAATTTTGGTAAAACAATTATAAGCCATATCCTCCCAACAATGGTAATGCTTATGGAAATTCCTACAACAATAATAGGAGTGCACCCTCTGAACTTGAAGTTATGCTTAATGACTTTATTAGTAAACAAATTGCTTTCAATAAAACTATTGAGGAAAAACTCTCTAATGCTGAAAGAAGTATAACATCTTTGGCTGAAGCTCAATCTTATTTGAATAAAATGGCTGATAAACCTGAAACTAATGATAATCCCTTTGCAGCTACTAATGTCATACAAGTAAGAATTGATGAAAATGTTAGACTATTAGCTGAATTACATGCTAAGTGGGAAAGAGAAGATGAAATTGTTAGAAACATTAGTGTTTCTACTATTACCACCACTAGTGTTGAGGCTACTAATAGTTCTACTACTCTAGATGATAAATTTGATTTTGATCTTGATGGTTGCAATATCTCTGAAGTTATTAAGTTCCTACAAAAGCTTGCTAAAAGTCGTAATGCTACTGCTATGAACATGGCTTTTACAAAACACATTACTGATGCTCTCATAAAGATTAAATAAGAAAAGATGAAACATAAAGCTTATATTCCTATAAAACAAGAAGATGGTTGGGAACCCATCATTAATATGAAAGTGAATGACTTTGATTTTAAAGCTTTATGTGATCTTGATAGTAGTGTTTCTATTATGCCTAGAAGGATTTACGATATGCTTGGTTTGCCTCCACTTGAAGATTGTTATTTGAATGTCCCACTTGATGATAATGCTGAAAAGAAACTCATGGGGAGTCTTAATTATGTTCTTATTATGGTTTACAATGCCTATGTCCCCGTTGATTTCTATGTTTTGGATGTTGAATGCAATGCCTCTTGTCCTATTACTTTGGGAAGACCTTTTCTTAGAACTATTGGTGCCATTATTGATATGAAAGAAGGCACCATTAAATATCAACTCCCACTCAAGAAAATTATAGAACACTTCCCTAAGAAGAGAGAGAAGATTTCTTTTGCCTCTCCTATAAAAACAAAATTTGGTTTTAATGCTTCTTCATTTGAGAACACTTGATCCTTTTTCTTGCTTCTTATGCCTAACTTAAAGGCGTTAAAGAAAAGTACTTATTAGGAGATAACCAAAAGTTTTAGATGAGCCTTGGAAGTTATTAATTCAGTAATAACCGCTCCTTATCCTTTTTATTTGCTTTTTGTGCCAAGAGTAACCTCTGATGAGAGAGAAGTAATGATTGGGAAAGTTGCTGTCCCGAAACAGATTTCTGTGCTTCACCGTAAAAATTCGTGTAAAATCTCTGAACGTCTTTTGGGGGACTGAATTTTTGTGCTTCTGACCCAGGTTGTTATCTAACTTTTGTTAGTTCAACACTTTTTAATTTGAGCAACAGAAGGTCTTCGAAAAAATTCGTCTTTACCTGCTAGTCTGTTTTGACAGATTTCTGCCATTTTCTGCATTTGCTTCTTGTTGGTTCCTTTTTGAGCTCTTTTGGGGAATTGAGCTTTTTGAGGGAAGTGCTATAGTAGCTAGTGTTCTAATGGAAGTTTATTTGGTGTTATAACTGAACCTTAAGACCTTTTATCTTGAGTGCACTAATGTTGGTAATAAAGATTGTGTGAAGTTTTGTATGAAGGAAAAATTTCAGGTGTATGGAAGGAATGAGTAATGAGATGAAGGATGGACTAAAGCTCAAGCTTGGGGATGCCACGCGTGTCACTCCAAGAAATATCCAAGAAGTAAAAGAGTCAAAGCTTGGGTATGCCCAAGGCATCCCCTTCTCCATCAATAAAAATTCCAGGTTTCTTCCAAATGCTTCATTTTAATTGTTTCATGCACAGTTGTGTTGTTCTTGGAGCGTCTTCTTTTTCGTTTTCGTTTTGGTTTTAGTTTTCTTTTTTTTGCTTAGTTTTTTGAATAAATTGGTTGGACCCCCTCTTTCATACATTGGTTTGCAAATAGTTTGGTTTGGATTGAAAAAGAGTAGGAAAGTTCATACTTTTGTGGTAAAAAGAGCTCGTTTTGACTGTGACCTATGCTTTGTCATGCCATGATTTATATTGTTTTGGATTTATGCTTAGTATTCTTTGCTGTAGCATGACTTGTTATCAACAATTGAGATTTCTTAATATGCCTTGGATGAATCATGCGTTGTTTTAGCATATTAAAGCATACTATAGTGGTATTCTCCTTTGATGCTTTATTTGGGTTGACTTGGCGCATGCTCACACCATGTTATGACTATCTCAAGTCACCATAAGCCTTTTTGATCCTTTAGTTTTCAACTTGTAGTATCACTTTATGCTTTGATCAATGATGTTTTTTCGCTCTGCATGATTATGGCCATTATTGCTCTCTTAGTTTGTCGCTCCCAGTCTTTTGCTAGCCTCCACAACCAAGTATGAGTTCCACTCATGCATCCAACTCCCTAAACCAAGTTATTCCAAAGAGTCCACCATACCTACCTACTAGCTTATGCTATTCCAAGTGTATTCATGCTTTTGTTTACCTTCCGAATTAAACTTGTTATGAGAAAACTAGTGATTAAAGCTCTCACGAACTTGATGGCACACTTTACTTTTCTTGCCCTTAATAAACTTGAACCATTGTGTCGTCTATGTTGTATATGCTTGCACTTATTTGTTGGGGATTAGTAGAACCATGCTTTCATGGGGAACGCTTTCAACATTGCACTTGGTACTTGTACCTAGTTGATATCATGCTCTTTTGTATATGGATGTCGTCGGTGTGAAATGAAAGGGGAGCTTGTAAGTCCATGGAGTTATGTATATGTGTTAGAGAAACGCCTGGGCCGCTGGTCTAATCCATGCTGACATGGTGGAAACCTGCAGCTTAACCATAATGAGCTGTCTATGAAACATTCTTATAAAAAAAGAGTCCTATATTGAGAAAAAGAGAAAAAGAAAAAAACAGATTATGAAAAGAGGAAAGAGAGAAAAAAGCACCATATTCCCATGGTAAATAAGAAGATTGCTGAGATGCTTGTTGTCTGCTTGCCTTGTCATTTTGATATGGAGATTCTTCCGTATCATCGGGCAAGGGGTACCCCGTTGGCGGTTCTCTATGATACACATGTACTTACGATGACAAGAACTTACCGGTGACTAAACTTGAGTCGCATGAGGAGCGGCCCTCGTATACAAGGGACATGAGATTTCTAACTTATACTTCGTCAAGCATGTACACCATAGTTTGTTCACTTTAACCTTAATCACTTCAAGATGCTTATGATAGGGGCAATGAGAGCTGAAAGCTATAAGTACCATAATTTTTGGAAGCTCTTTATCAGACTTGAATCCCTACTTCCTTTTATTAAGGCTTTCTCCCACCATTACATATTGAGTCTCCACCTTCTACCTTTATGCACCTACTTTGAGAGCATAGTGGCCATTCTTAGTTCTATGTGCATTGTCCCAAGACTAGTTGATTGATGCATAACTTGATATTGCTTGTTTTAAACTATTTGTATCCAGTCACTCTTATGAACTTTGAAGGTGTCCTATGCATTTATATTTGCTACTCTATGAGGGACAAGCTGAATACTATTATGCTATGTTTTCTTTATGTGAAACAAACAAACGTCTTGCAAAGCATTGTTATTCATGAATCTTTTGTTTGTGCCTTTTCATGTTGCATCATAGTTTCTTTGTCGTCTTTCATGTTATGATTGAAGTACTACGATCCCAGCTTTGAATGTTTTACAAATACTTTGATCAAGTCTTTGATGGTGCATGTCACCTCCAAAATTATTCTTTCTTTTTATCATTTACCTACTCGAGGTCGAGCAGGAGTTAAGCTTGGGGATGTTGATACATTGCAAATGTATCTATAATTTTTGATGTTCCATGCTTGGTTTTATCCACTTTCTTGTGTGTTGTCCACACTTTGGAGTACTTTTCATATGATTTCTTGGACTAACCTATTAACAAGAGACATAGTGCCAGCTGCCTGTTTTCTGCTGTTTTTGGTTCCAGGAAAGTCAGAAAATGAATATTCTTGGAATTGGACGGGACAAAAGCCAAAGTGCCTATTTTTCTGGAAGTCATCAGATGCAAGAATACGAGACGGAGAAGGGCTGGGGGCCGGCCACACCACTTGGCCACGCGGCCAGGCCTGGCCCGCGCCAGGGGGTGGTCTAGCCGACCCTAGCACCCCCTCGGCCTCTCCTTCCGCCTATAAGATGCCCTCGGGACGAAAACCCTAAGTACCCGATCAAAAATCCACGAAAGAGTCTGTAGCCGCCGTCATCTCCATCCCTAGATCGGGAGGGATCTGAAGCTCTTCCCGGCACCTTGCCGGAGAGGGGAATTCACCCTGGAGGCTTTCTTCATCACCATGCAAGCCACCGGTGTGATGCGTCAGTAGTTCATCTTTGGACTACGGATCCATGTAGTATCTAGATGGCTGGTTCTCCTCCTTTGTGCTTTCATGTCTAGATCTTGTGAGCTCCGTTCATGATCAAGATCATCTATTTGTAATTCTGCACGTTGTGTTTGCGGGGATCCGATGGATATTGAGATACTATTTCAGATTGATTATTGATTCTATCATGTCTTTGTTATTTGTGATCTTGCATGCTTTCCGTTGTTAGTAGCTATCTTGGCCAAGTAGATGCTAGCAACTCCGAGAGTTAGTATTTATGATCGATAGTGGGTTCATGCCTCTGTTAATCTAGGGAAGTGATATAAATCTCTAAGGTACTAGATGTGCTGTTGCTACTAGGGAGAAAACAACAATCCTTTGTTCATAGAACAATCGTATTGTTTACTTTACACGCAATTCGTAAAGCAATAATCTGTTGCTTGCAACTTAATACTGGAGGGGGTTCGGATGATAACCTGAAGGTGGATTATTAGTCATAGATGCAGTTGGATGACAGTCTATGTATAATGTTGTAATGCCCAATCAAGTTTCAAAGGAGTCAAGATGATTAGTATATGCATGTATTGCTTTCTCGATGTTTGTCAATTGCCCCGCTGTAATTTGTTCACCCAGCATGTTATCTATCTTAAGGAGAGCCACCTCTAGTGAACTATTGATCCCAGTCCTTTACTTTTACATACAATCTATAAATTGTTTACTACTTTGTGTTTACTTTCTGTAAACTATTACTTCCTTCCATTCGATACGTTTAATCCTTTGTTTCCAGCAAAACACGGTGAGATTGACAGCCTCATCGCAAGTTGGGGACAAAGTTCTGTGGTTGTGTTGTGCAGGTCTCCACGTTGCTACTAGCACCGGTAGTGCGCCCTGCCAAAGCTCATCTAGTAACACCTTTGGGGTGTTTCCTTGCTCCTACTGGTTCGATTAAACCTTGGTTTCATAACTGAGGGAAACTTGCTGCTGTGCTCATCATACCTTCCTCTTGGGGTTCCCAACGATCTCTACATCAACACCGAGCCATCATCTGTGCATGCATAACTCATCAATTATACACTTAACATCGAGTAAGCGAAATAGAATGTGTACAAGACAATAACACTCACTCGAAGTTGTAAGGTAATAGTATTTCCCTTTTGGTTTCTTCAAACCTTACCGCCATTAAAATTTTATCCTCTGTGTCCTTGGGATTAAGTTTCACAGTAAGTTCATGAACCCAATATGGGTCAATGAACCCAATGTCATAGATCTGTCCTCTTTTTCATTCGAGAATCTTCAGTCTGCATAATATAGTGAGTATGAGTATACATGCTATAAACGATGTGAGCTAACTAGATACTTAATTACAGAAATATTACTTATAGACAATAGGCACTGGCAATCGATTTGTCGAGGGTGTCTTGATTCTAAAACTGATGTAGTTTAGAAAATTCAATCAATATCTGGGCATCTCCATACCCATAATGCTCGTTTCGAACTCCTAACACTATCCAGTTTGCCCCTTCCTTTGTGACTTTCATGTACCAATTATGCAATCTTCGCATTTTTGTTGGTAGATACTTGACCTCCTCAGGTTTGACGAGAGATTTCCCATACTTGTATTTGTATGCTTCCTCAGCCACGGGGAACTCTAACTGGTCTATGTACCGAGCAATAGTCAAACCATGAGCAGCGACCACTTCTCCGTACAATGCAACAATTTCTAGATTATACTGCTCATCCGAACCTTTGCTCGACCCCACCCCAGTATCGGAAATCACCTTGAGCAGCGTGCATGTTTGGTTTTTCTATAAACCGAGCTGGGGAACTGATTTCCCGCTTGAACTACTACTGTTCGACCACACCATTGACTCATGTGACTTGAGAATAGAGCGTTCATAGTCCGATGACAGCTTTGGCTCAGGTTGATGAAGGGTCTTCAACATTTTATGCACTTTGGCTTCTTCTTCTTTGGTGCTCGGGAACTCTGGCTCTTTTGGCCGCTTGAGGTTATCAAACCACTATTGCTTTTCTGCCTTTGCAATCACCGTATTCTCCTCATCGGTATAGTCGTAAGATATCATGGGAGGAACCTTTGGTACTTTTGGGAGGGGCTCGAGTCGATGTTTCGGTGATCGGTTACTCTTTCGCTTTTGGCATTGGTACTTAGTGGGCTGAGACGGCTGATGCGGCAACGAAGATGGCTGCGCTGGAGAAAGGGCCTATTTTGGCGGAGACGGCTGCACTGGAGAAAGGGCCTATTGTGGTGGAGACGGCACCTAACGAGGCGATGGCAAATATGACTGATGCGCTGGAGACGGGTGAGGGTGCGACAAAGATGGAGTGTCTGAAGAGTCAATGGCCTTGGCTTCCGATTTGGAAGCACGATGTGTTCCATACGCCATAGAATGGTGATGTTTTTGCTTCTCCCAGTTCAGTCACATCCCCTTCACCTGCAGGGTAGTCAAGCTTGAGATGCGCGAATCCGTTCATAACTTCATCCACCCAGGCAATAGCGTAGCCCTGTGGAACCGAAGAACAATGTTAAGTTGGTACCGTTCGAACTAATGGCAAGGCATAGCCGATCGCCACCTTGATGGTTATGTTCACAACCAAACCTTAAACAACCCCTAAAACCTAAACCCTAAACCCTAAAACCGTAAAACCTCAGCCCATAAACCCTAACCAAGCAGGTGTCATGCATTTATAGATCAAAATTTGAGATACTTTCATTAAATTAGGTAACACCATTCTACTCGATGAATACAAGTACAAAGCTTGCGAATTATTGAAAATTCGCTAAACTCTAAACACTAAACAACCCATAAAACCTAAACTATAAAACCCTAAACCCTCGACCCATAAACCCTAACCAAGCAGCTACCATGCACTTATAGATAAAAATTTGAGATACTTTCATTAAATTGATGTAATGCTATTCTATTCCACGAATATAAGCATAAAGCTTGAACATTATTGAAAATTTCAGAAACCCTAAAACCTTACCAAGCATGTAGAATGCACTTATAGACCAAATTTTGAGATACTTTTGTTAAATTGGGTAACGCCATTCTATTCGACGAATATAAGCATAAATCTTAATCATTATCAAAAATTACCTAAACCCTAAACGCTAAACAACCCCTAAAACATAAACCCTCAACCCATAAACCCTAACCAAGTAGGTATCATGCACTTAGAGCATCTCCACTCATTGGCCGTTCCTAGGCCAAAATCTGGAGCTAAATAGCGCCGAATGAAGAAAGTTTTCGGCCGGGGAACGACCGGTTTTCCAGTCGCGTTCCCAGGCCGAGCTCCTAGGTTTGGACAAATTTTAACAAAATTTGGTGAAATTTGGGTAAATGTAGGTGGATTTCACTGATAAATGAGAGATTCATAAACATTACATTAAATTCGGGAGGGCACCCGAATTCTGACTTACTTAGGCTAAAAACTAAAAAAGAACTAGAAAATACGACGCCGAAGACTATACCGATGCCGATGCCAACGATGACGGTGGATGTCGTCTACATGCCGAAGAGCTGCCCTGGCTTGTGTTGCCATACCTCCACGGCTGGTAGGATGGGTCGACATTGTCGTCATCATCAAGGACAACGAGAGGCGCGTGTGGTAGGCGGGCTCGTGACATGCTCTGGCCTGGCGCTCGACCGCCTCCTGTAGGCGTTGGACGCGCCGTGCCTCCTCCTGCTCCTAGTCCGCCCTGGACCAGGCAAGGATGTTTGGCTCTGGGATCAGCGTCAGTGGCGTGGCATCGTGCATAGAACGTTCTATCGCCATTTTAATGGAGAAGCAGTCCTTGTCGATAGCCACGCCCCAGTCGCCAGGCTCCGGCTTCGGCTGTCGAAGGCGGAGCCGGCCTGTCAACGTCATCACCGTGCGGG
The DNA here is from genome assembly GCA_916181665.1 of Avena sativa. Classification (NCBI taxonomy): domain Eukaryota; kingdom Viridiplantae; phylum Streptophyta; class Magnoliopsida; order Poales; family Poaceae; genus Avena; species Avena sativa. The sequence continues at coordinate 430,742,146 of OV702290.1, forward strand.
GCTCGTTGATGACGATGCCCGGTGCGCATGTCCTCGGCGGCGAGTTCCTGGGCGTGTCGGCCTCACGTTTGGGAGGCTGAAATAACTCGCCGCTGCTCAGCAACGACTACACAGGTGTCGTCCGGACGAGCGCAACACGGTGGAGGTGGAGGAGGCGAGGCTCATCCTCCTGGGCAGCCAGTTCACCGGAGGTCGGCTTCCGTGGCGAGGTGCTGGCACCGGAGAGCACAGGAAGATGAGGCAGTGGTTGTTGCCGGCGTGGATGTGTTCGAGGACGGCAACGAGCATGCGTCCCGGCGCACTCCACCACCGACGGTTCTCACCTGATTTGTTGTGCTTCGGCGGCGTGTCGGGCGACCCCTCATTGGCGGAGAGCTCACGCAGCCACCGCTCGGCGAAGAACTGTTCCTAATGGACTAGGTTGCCAGGGTCTTCAGCGAGCTCCGGGTCCTCCATCGCCGCGATGGCCTCCTGGATCGCCTCAACCATCTCCTCGCCCTCCGGCACCGGCGGCATCGGTATGCGTCGGCACTGAGCTTCCAGCTGGGCGGGTAGTGGAAATCTGGCGACGCCATGTACCTGGTGTCGTAGAGCATCCGCGCCTCCCACGGCTGCAGAGTGCGCCGGTCGAAGCCGTTGGCCGCCATGGGCTGTTTCGCTGAGTTCTACTGTTCACCGGAGTTGGAGTGGGGGTTGGAGAGTGTGAGTCATGAGCCGTGCGGTAGCCGGCTTTTATAGGCCGAGCGCGGGCGGCGAAGGCGGGAGGGGTGTAGTTGATTCGAAAGGAAAAGGGGAAATGACGGGAAGCCGAGGTAGCGGTGGCACGCCACTACACCGACGCGTGTCGAGGAGACGGACAGTTAATGCCCGACGGTCCGTCTAGCGGTCCTTCGCGGGAGCCAAGGCGGAAGGATGATGACGAACGGCCTTTGATCGCTGACTGGGCGGGTCCATGCACCGAGATCTTTTTTCCCGCCGAATTTGCTTCGTCCGGCGTTCTCGGTGCGTTCCCAGAGCTGTGGGATCAGCCTGGAAACGCCAGAGCTATTTTGGGCTAACTCCGGACGAAACCGGCAACCTGGGAACGCAGCTAGGCCAATTGTCGGTGTCCGGACAAAAAAATTCCCTCGGAACGGCCTGCTAGGAACCCGAGTGGAGATGCTCTTATAGATCAAAAATTGAGATACTTTCAATAAATTAGGTAAAGACATTCTATTCGAAAAATATAAGCATTAAGCTTGAGCATTATTGAAAATTCGCTAAACACTAAACCCTAAACAACCCATAAAACCTAAACCGTAAAACCCTAAACCCTCGACCCTCAATCCATAAGCCCTAACCAAGTAGGTATGGTGCCCTTATAGATCAAAATTTGAGATACTTTCATTAAATTGTGGTAACGCTATTGTATTCCACGAATACAACCATAAAGCTTGAACATTATAGAAAATTTCCTAAACCCTCTACCCCTAAACGACCCTGACAAATGAGGTATCATGCAATTGTAGATCAAATTTTCAGATATACTTTCATCAAATTGTGCTAACACCATTCTAATCCACGAAGATAAGCATAAAGCAACTTGAACATTATTGAAAATTCCCTAAAACCTAAACCCTAAATCCCTATCACCTAAAAACCATAAACCCTAGAACCGTAAACCCTCATCCTCTCAACCCCGTACCAACAAGGTATCATGCACTTATATATCAAAATTCGAGATACTTCCATTAAATTGCAATAATACCATTCTATCCCATGAATATATATATATATATAAAGCTTGAACATTATTATTGAATAATAGATAAACCCTAAAACCTAGACAACCCTAAAACCCTCAATCCTGAACCCTAAACCCTAAATACTGAACCTCAAACTCCTAAACCCTTAACCTTAAAATCCTAAACCATGTAACATAAACCCTAAACCCCTAAACGCTTAACCCAAAAACCCCGAACCCTAAACCCTAGGCTATATATATCTTGTCTGAATACTAGGGAAGTGAGATTTTGAGCCATACTTATTTGTAGTTGCTTCATGACAAAATCCACTATCGTCGCTTAAAAAATTGAAAATAACTTCAAATTTGGATTGTAAATAATATTTTAAATGCCAATATGCACTAATCTACCAAATACGGACATGTTATTATAGACTATAGCAAAGATATGGCCATGACCTTGTTCATCTGGTTTGAAAGCCATGCATATTCATACATGGTACACCATATATCATATGACAAAATTAAAACCATTATTATTGATTGGGGCTTTTAAAATAACTTCAAATATGGAAGCTCTTTTTGTAAACAATGTTTAAATGCCAATATGCACCAATCTACCAAACATGGTTACATTATCATAAAGTGTGGTAACACATATGGCCTTGACAATGGTAATCTAGTTTTCAAAAGCCATCAATGTTTGCACATGGTACGCCATATTGTGAAACAAGTTTTTTCTAGAGTTATCAAATTTTAAGATTATATTTTTCATGGAAACTAGCTAGTGCAGATAGTGAGACACCAAGAGAGAAAATAATGGTTGTATTTCATTTTATATTCTGTTTCTTTATTTTTTTAAATGGCCCAAATTTGGTGTCATTACCATTCATATCAAAAAGTTGAATCTTGCAAAACTCTCGGTGGTTCTACAATATTGACTAATTCGGCATCTTTAACTTATTTTTAAAAAGTCAAGAGCAAGCTATATCACACACTTTGAAGTTCAAAATTAGACATACTTTCTTTAAATTGTCAAAAAGATATTTTATTGCACATATTTATCTAGGAAGCTTGGAAATTCATGAAAGTAGGGAATTATCCATCAAATCTGTAATCTCCTTTTGTAAACATTGCTTGAAATGCCAAGCTGCACTGATCTACCAAATATGGACACCTTTGTAAGCAAAGCTTGATTGGAGAATATGTATCAATGTATGGAGTAGTATAAAACATGGGCACGGTACATAAACTATGGCTGTGACCTTGGTCATCTTGTTTGAAAGCCTTGAAAATTGATGAAATCCTAAACCATAAACTCTAAACCCCTAAACCCTGACCAAGCAAGTATCGTGCAATTATAGATCAAAATTTGAGATACTTTCGTTAAATTGGGCAACACCATTCTATTCCATGAATATAAGCATAAAACTTGAACATTATTAAAAATTCCTAAAACCACAAACCCCTAAAACCCAAACCCAAACCCTAAACCCCTAAATCCTAAAAACCTAAACCCTGACCAAGCATGTAGCATGCACTTAAAGATAAAACATTGAGATACTTTCGTTAAATTGGGTAATGCCATTCTATTCCATGGATATAAGCATAAAGCTTAAGCATTATCGAAAATTCCCTAGACCCTAAACCCTAAACAACCCCTAAAACCTAAACTCTAAACCCTCACCCCATAAACCCTTATAAAGCAGGTACCATGCACTTATGGATCAAAATTTGAGATACTTTCATTAAATTGCGATCAAGCCTTTCTATTAGACGAATATAAGCATAAATCGTGAGCATTATTGAAAATTTTATAAATCCTAAAGCCTGAAAAACCCATAAAACCTAAATCGTCAAACCATAAAACCCTAAATCCTGTACCCTTAAACCCTAACCAAGCAGGTATCGTGCACTTATAGATTAAAATTTGAGATACTTTCATTAAATTGTGGTAATGTCATTCTATTCCACGAATATAACCATAAAGCTTGAACATTATTGGAATTCAAAAACCCTATACCATAAACCCTAACCTCCTAACCCTAAACCCTAACCTCCTAACCCTAGTACCCTAAACCCTTACCAACTAGGTATAATGCACTTATAGATCTAAATATGAGATAGTTTCATTAAATTGTGATAATGCCATTCTATTCCACAAATATTAGCATATATATAAAGCTTGAACATTATTATTGAAAATTCCCTAAACCCTAAAACCTAAAAAATCATAAACCCTAAAACCCTAAACAACCCTAAACCCTAAATCTTGAACCCTAAACCCCTAAAGCCTAAAGCCTAAAATCCTATACCCTCAACCCAAAATAAAACCCGAACCCTAAACCCTAGTCTATATATACTTTGCGTGAAAACTAGGGTAGTAGGATTTTGAGCCATATTGTGTAGTTGCTTCATGACAAAAGCCATTGTTGTGCCTTAGAAAATTGAAATAACTTCAAATTTGGAAGCTTCCTTTATAAATAATATTTTAAATGCCAATACACACCAACAACCAAATATGTATAGGTTATTATAAACTATACAAAAGATATGCCCGTGACCTTGGTCATCTGGTTTGAAAGCCATGCATATTCATACATGGTACTCCATATATTGTGAAACAAGTTTTTTTTCAAAAGTTATCAAATTTTAAGAATATATATTTCCATGGAAACTAGCTAGTGCACATGGTGTGACACCAAGAGAGAAAAGAGTTTTATATATTGTTTCTTTATATTTTTTAAAAATGGCCAAAAATTTTGGTGTCATTGCCATTCATATAAAAACATCAATCTTGCAAAACTCTTGGTGGTTCGCAAGTATTTGATTACTTGGTACCTTTGAATTATTTTAAAAAACTCAAGAGAAATCTATATCACTTTGTAGTTCGAAATTAGACATACTTACTTCATATTGTCAAAAAGTCATTTTATTGCATAGATTTAGATACAAAGCTTGGAAATTCATGAAAGTAGGGCATTATCCATCAAATCTGGAATCTTCTTTTGAAATGCCAAGATGCAGCGACCTACCAGATATGGACATGCTATCATAAATTATAGCAGAGATATGGCTGTGACCTTGGTTATCTTGTATCAAAGCCTTCAAAATATAATGTCTATCAATTTCGGAAAATGTGTGAAACTTATTTAAATGTTGGTAAGCATATTGTCATTGGCGAGTGGGTCTAGACGGGGCCAACACATGAGAGATGCCGGGTCGGAGTAGCATACGTCGGAAGCTTCAACCTCAAAATTTCCGTAGAGCACTAAAACATCATGTGCATCTATTCAAATATCTTGCCCTGCTTTTTGCAAATGCAAAATTCCTCTTCTATCCCTGGTCCAGAAACAAGGACCGGAGGAGTAATGCAATAATAGAGGGATATAGGTGGTAAATGTGCGTCATCCACCTATATCCCCCCATCGCATCTTCCCCACCCACACCCCTCTGACCTCAACCTTCCTCCAGCTGCTTCACCGTCGGCCCTCTCTTCCACATCAGAGCTCCTTCACTGCAAGTGCTCTCTTCCACACCGAAACTATTTCATCGACTCTCTCGCCGCACCGGATCTGCTTCACCAATGCAGTCATCTACCCTATGGGGCGCTTCACCAAATCACTCCTTGCTGAGCCCGAAATGCCCAGTCGCTGCCCTCTTGGCCGTCCTAGCCATCCTCGCCGCGCAACGGTAATTTCTCTTGCATGTTTGCTATTTTTTGGTACTCGTACGCTACGAAATCGTTAGAATGTTGCTCAATATCCTGCATGTTATTGCCATTTTGTTTGCACCCACATCTGGTAGGTCCTATCCACATCATTAGCTTCTTGGTTTTATCCCTTTCTTACATTCTCACGCCATCGATATAATCCCGCAACACTAACTCATAGATGCTATTCTTTCCGAGTGCTCGCATGGGTCATGCAAACATCTCATAGAGGATCCAACAATGACAATCTAACGCCAAGTAAGGCTGAAGTGCGAGGTTTCCTTGTGTTACTTAGGCCAGTTTCTTGTCATGTTAATAAGTTATATAACTTACATGCCTAATAAGTTAATTAGTCATTCTATCGAAAACTTTGCCATAACATTTGCATTCATGTTCTATTGTGTTTCTATGTGCGAATGCGTAATTTAGAAAATTTCCATCTAGTTTCAATCATATACTTGGTCATTTTTAATGCTATATTTTTTATGTTTTCACCTAATTTCATCTTTCCAAACCAGCTATCTAGTTTGAATCATACATCTGGTAATTTTTAGTGCTATGTTTTTCGTGTTTTTCAAGAGTTTTCATCCTTCCAAACCAGCTAACTGGGTTGTAAATGTCATGCCTTAATGCAGAGAAATGACAATGAAGTACAAGGACCAGATTTATAGCTGATCGGCTCAAATTTTTCAAGCAGATTGACCAGAAGTCACACCCGCTTGAGAAGGAGCTACTATCAGCCTGAACGTGCTACTGTGAGTTCATACTTACTTTAAATGATCTCTACTTTATATAGTACTAATTGTTTCCCTTGTTATTTGTTTTAACCTCTTTCACCATATTTTAGTAGGCTGTAGTTAAAACCAAGCAGGTGTCCTCGGAAGGCAGGACTGAAAGTTGTGACCCCTCTTCCCATTCATCCTCCCATTGCACTTCTAAAGCAAACAACTTACTTAATAGTCCACTTAGAACAACTCCTACAGGTGATAAATATATAAAGGATCTATTTCATGCAGAAAGAAAGGGTGTAGATTCTCTTAGATCTGTAGCTGAAATGTTAAAGAAGAAGACAAATAATACATTGAAGCAAATCGCCATGTACCGATCTCTTATTGATGATACCAACACTTTGTAATGTTTCAGAATGTCGATCTTGTTGTATAATCTGTTGTAATAAACTTTTATTTTTGTGTAATAAGTAGTTTAAATCTGTGCATGTTTATTAATTGATGTCTTGACTTTCCTGTGTTCTTCTGCAAAAAACTAGGCGCTACCAAAAAAGGCCGAAACAGTAATAGGTCGGAGCAGTAACATGCCGAACATTGAAACAACGTGAAGATAGATGGTCCAAAATGAAAATTTAAAGGGGAGAACACTAGAAGGCCAAAATACTAGAAGGCCGGAATAGTAGTAGGCCAGAAATCTAAAGGCCAGAACAGTACAAGGCCGGAACAATAGAAGGCCGGAATAGTGAAATGCCAGAATAGTAGAAGACCAAAACTGTGGAAGGCCTGAATAGTAGAAAGCCGAAACAATGAAAGGCCTAAGTAGTGGGAAGATAGAATAGTGAATGGCCTCAATAGTAGAAGGCTGGAACTCCTAATGGAAGAATAGTAGAAGGCCAGAACTTTTAAAGGCCAGAATAGTAAATGGCTAGAACAGTAAAAGGCCAGAACATTGAAAGACCAGTACAGTGGAAGGCCACTATAGTAACAGGCCGAATAGTATCGCCCTGAATAGCCAAAAGCCCAAACACTAAATGGCCTAAATAGGAACAGGGAGAAATCCTAAAAGGCTAGAACAGTAACATGCCTAAACAATAAATGGCTAGATTGACACTAGGCCTAAACAGTATTGGGCCGTCGTGGTGGAGGCCTCAAGTGGCCTCACAGTGTTGGGCTAACTTGGGCGTCATGTAGGCCAAAATAGTATCGGGCCCAAAAGTGTATGGGACGCGGTTGGCTGCAGTACTAGGCTGATTTCAAATAGTGTAGGACAAAACAGTAAATGGTTGTATTCTTATTGGGATCTCCTCATGGGACGGCCCACTTGTTAATTAGCAGGCCTTGGCTATGCCTGGCTTCTACCATGGTTTCTATGATCGTTAATGGTGGTAACTGGGCATTTGCCATGTGGCAGTTTGCATGACATCAGCAGTCAGCGTGGGTGACGAACAAATCTACGATGGAACAAGTTTTCGTGGCTGAAGGGTGTGATCTGCCACGATCAAAAAAATCGTGGTAGATTCATTTGTGATAGGGCTTTCACCACGAAGGACATTCGCTGTAGAAGACTTTTTAACCATGAAAAAGGGCCTTCAACCACTTAAATCGTCCGTTGTAAACGCCAACTTTTCTTATAGTGAACCAAGATAGTGTAAACTTTATATGTATGTAAACTAATCATAAGTCGAATACTCCATATCTCACTTCTTAATTGGCTGACTGGTTGCACTAATAAGCAGGGCAAGACAATTAAACATAAGAAGGATAAGAATCTTTAATGCAATTAAATAGGCAATTAAACAAGCCATAACATATGATTACGTAAACGACCATTGGACGATTCTTATCACATTGTTCAACAGTAATCAGCATGTAAAACAAACAACTATGAACAATTTATACTTTGCTCATGAGACATGTCATGAAGCAGTCAAACTAATGCAATAGACTGGATAATGCAACCCTGATGACAAGACTTGTAAAATCACAAGCAATTTCATAGGCTAAACAAATAAGAGAGAATAATTGCAATAAAATAGGCAAATTGGTGGCATAAATAGAAGAATGAACATCATTTCACAAACAAAGTAAAAACATGAGCATCGAGGATGAGTGTGTTTCCTTGCCTACAGAGGACGACACCGAGGAAGGTGGGGAAATTTGGATCTATCTCATTTCATCAAGAGGATAAAAAGGTTTTTGAATAGATTACGTAAACGACCATTGGGCGAATGCTTGCATGGCGCTGTGCGGGTGGGCTGAAAGTTAATTGCAGCACAATTTTTTTCATTTGGGTAGAAACTCTCCCACGCTGGCGCCAAATTTCGCATCGGCGGGAGTACATGACCTAATTTTGGGTTGGTGTCCTGGCCATCGGATGCATGATGGAGACTTCAAATAAATTAACCAGATTTTAAAAAGTCTTCATTAAAAGGACCTGGTGAAGAAAACTATAAATTATTGACGAATAATTCTTGAAAAAAGAAATAATGTGGACTACTACTTTATATTCCGACTTGTATAATGATCTCAAGAGAGGTAAAAGTATTTTAGATAATATATTTAAATTTAGATAACATTCAAAATGTAGGTAATTTATATTTCATGCGCATATATCGATATATGTGAGAACATGCTCACACGAGGGGCCTAGATATTGCCTATCTCAATAACCCATTTGTACATATTCTAGGAACACATGCAAGATCTAGAGGGATTCCAACGCTCTGGTATGGTGCTCATTGGTTTTCAATGAAACCCTAGACCGTGTGGGCCCCCAAGATCTTCCCCAATAGATTTCTCCAAATGAGGGTTGTTCTTATTTTGATTAATTATCTTAGGTCATATAGCAACATGGTAGATCAAAGTTTGAGCCCAAGATCTGAAAGAAGGATCCCCTCTGATGATTGACCCGGTCGACAAGGGGTAGTACTACTATAGTGCGCACTATTGCGCATATTGATAGATGTGAGAACATGCTCGCACCAGTCCTAGATATTAAATTGCCTATCTCAACAACCCATCACAGTTTTGTATATATTCTAGGGACACATGCAAGATCTGGAGGGATTCTGACACTCCGGTGCTCGATTTTTTACAAACCCCCTGGACCCCGTGGGTCCCACAATAATGTACCCCCTAGCTAGATTTCTCCACATCAGGGCTGGAACAATGGACTTTTATATGTTGGTTAGTTTTAGGTCACAGCAACATGGTAGATCAAAGTTTGAGCCCAGATGAGTGGGTCTCCTCTAATTAATAGACCTGAAGCGGGTAGCGCGCTAGCTATTGCATGTGCGTATATCAATGTATGTGAGAGCATGCTCACCAAGGGGCCTAGATAATGCCTATCTCAACATCCCATCACACTTTTGTACATATTCTAGGAACACATGCAAGATCTGGAGGGACTCTAACGCTCCGGTGCTCGGTTTTCAATGAAACCCTAGAATGTGGGCCCCACAGGTCTACCCCCTAGATTTCTCCACATGAGGATTGAACAATGGATGTTTAGGTCATATCAACATATGGTAGATCAAAGTTTGAGCCCAAGATGGATCGCCCTCTAATTAATAATATAATAGACCCGATGCGGGTAGTCCAGCTAGCGCGTTGCGTGCGCATATCGGTATATGTGAGAACATGCTCGCACTAGGGGCCTAGATAATGCCTATCTCAACAACCCATCACAGTTTTGTACATATTATAGCAACACATACATGCTATATCTAGAGGGATTCCGACGCTCCGGAGCATTGTTTTCAATTAAACCCTAGACCGTGGGCCCCATAGATCTACCCCCAAGATTTCTCCGCATGAGGGATGAATAATGGACCTTTATCCTTATTTTGGTTAGTTTTAGGTCATAAAAACATGATATATCAAAGTTTGATCCCAAGATAGTGTGTATCCCTATAATAAAACACTCGACGCGGGTAGTACGTCCAGCTAGCGTGCTAGCTATATGGGCATATTGATATATGTGAGAACATGCTCACCAGGGGCCTATATAATGCCTATCTCAACAACCCATCACACTTTTGTACATATTCTAGGAACACATGCAAGATCTGGAGGGATACGGGAGCTCTGGTGCTTGGTTTTCTACAAAACCTTAGACCGTGGGCCCCACAGATCTACCCCCCTATATTTCTCAACATGAGGGTTTGAATAATGGACTTTTATCCTTATTTTGGTTAGTTTAGGTCATAGCAACATGGTATATCAAAGTTTGAGCACAATAAGATTGTGGATCCCTACCTAGCATGTTGCATGCGCATATCGATATATGTGAGAACATGCTCACTAGGGGCCTAGATAATACTTATATCAACAACCCATCACACTTTTGTACATATTCTAGGAACAGATGCAAGATCTAGAGGGATTCCGACGCTCCAATGCCCGGTTTTCAATTAATCCCTAGACCGTGGGCCCCACAGATCTACCCCCCCTAAATTTATCCAGGTGAGGGTTGAACAATGGACTTTTATCCTTATTTTGGTTAGTTTTAGGCCATAACAACATGGTAGATCAAAGTTTGAGCCCAAGATCTCAAATAAGGATCGACCCCTCGACTAGTGCACAACACGCACTATTATTGTGCATATCGATACATGTAGTTAGAACTTTCTTGCACCAGGGGTGGCCTGGATATTTCCTATATCTCAACAACAATAACCTATCACACTTTTGTACATATTCTAGGAACACATGCAAGATCTGGAGGGATTCCGATGCTCCGGTGCTTGGTATTCAACGAAACCCTAGCCGTGGGCCCCATAGATCTACCCCTAGAGATTTCTCCACATGAAGGGTTAAAAAATGGGATTTTATCCTTATTTTGGTTATTATTAGGTCATAGCAACATGGTAGATCAAAGTTTGAACCCAAGATCTCAAAGAAGGATCCCCTCCGATTGACCCGACACGGGTAGTGCAGCGTGCATGCTACACATATCGATATATGTGTGAACATGCTCTCAACAACACATCACACTATTGTACATATTATAGGCACATGCAAGATCTGGAGGGATTCCGATGCTTTGGTGCTCGGTTTTCAACAAAATCCTACACCGTGGGCCCTAAAGTCAGCCACCTAGATTTCTCCACCTACAAGGGTTTACTAATGGACATTTGTCCTTCTTTTGGTTAATTTAGGTCATGGTAGACCAAGTTTGAGCCCAAGATCTCAAGTGATTCTCTGGTTGATCTGACACACGCAGGTGCTAGAAGACGGATACTAAGTGAACTATATATCTAAATCGCATGGACGTGAATGTGCTCGGTCGCACCCGGAAACTACAACTAGATATTGCAGGATTAATTACATAAGATGATGGAAATATATCTTTGGGAAACATCATTTGCCATTCGAAGATACTAACTGTACTATACATGCATGTTTGATACATGTTCCCCCTTCTAATGCTTAGATCCCAAACTGATCTGTACATCCCAAAATATATACTACACAAAATAAACTATAAACTAATCTAGTTCAAACACATAATTTATCACCACTCATTGTCGTCCTTGACTTGCTTACCCTTCAACCGCTTGCTGTCCCCACCGTTCCAAGATTCCTGCTCCTGCTGATACTGCTTTCTATCCTCCTCATGCTTCTTCTGCTAGGCGCACTTGCAAATCGGGCATAGTTCTATCGCGAAAACCCCTGAACAATCCCATATTTCATGGTAATGAGCCTACGATGCAACTCCTACGCCATGTAGGCATCTCTCACTTCATACTCGAGGCACAACTAGATCATCGGCTTCCACTCCCAGTAGCTGTGCTTGCTTCGCTGCAATTTCTTAAGTTCTGCATAGGAGCTATCGATGATTTCAGCTACCAGATAACCCATTCCATCCTTCTCTGGGTATGGTTTTATCTTGTATAGATTGTGGATGTCGACATGGTACCCATGTGGAATTTTTATCAACGCATGGGCAAGCATAGTTGTGTCATTTGTGATTGATGACCCACAAGTATAGGGGATCGCAATAGTCTTCGAGGGAAGTAAAACCCAATTTATTGATTCGACACAATGGGAGCCAAAGAATATTTATAAGCCTTAACAACTGAGTTGTCAATTCAGCTGCACCTGGAAACAGTCTTGCTCGCAGTAGTTTATCAGTAGCAAAATTTTTATAGTAGCAATAGCAAAGTAAAAAAGCAGTAGTAAAAGTAAAGACAGTACTAACAATTGCAGGAAACTGTAGGATTAAAGCGTGGTAGGCACATGGATGGATGGACGGGCGTTTGATGGCCCAAAATATATCGAGCTCGTTGGGGAACCCCAAGAGGAAGGTATGATGAGCACATCAGCAAGTTTTCCCTCAGTTATGAAACCAAGGTTATCGAACCATTGTGAGCAAGGAAACACCTCCAAGGTGTTGTTTCCAACTTGGAATCTTGCACAACACAAGCACATAACTTTGCCCCAACTTACAGTGAGGTTGTCAATCTCACCGGTTTTGCTGAAAACAAAGGATTAAACGTATTGTGTGGAAGATAGTAATAGCTTGCGGAAAGTAAACAGAAAACAGTAAATAGATTGTAGATTGATAGTAAAAGAAAGGACCGGGGTCCATAGTTCACTAGTGGTGATTCTCCTTAAGATAGATGACATGTTGGGTGAACAAATTATAGCGGGGAAATTGACAAACATCGAGAAAGCATACAAGCATATACTAATCATCTTGACTCCTATGAGATTTGAATGGGAATTACAACATTATACATAGACCGTAATCCAACTGCATCTATGACTAATAATCCACCTTCAGGTTATCATCCGAACCCCCTCCAGTATTAAGTTGCAAGCAACAGATAATTGCATTAAGCATTGCGTGTAAAGTAAACAATACGATTGTTCTATGAACAAATGATTGCTGTTTTCTCCCTAGTAGCAACAACACATCTAGTACCATAGAGATTTCTGTCACTTCCGAGATTACTAGAGGCATGGACCCACTATCAAGCATAAGTACTCCCTCTTGGAGTTGCTAGCATCTACTTAGCCAAGATAGGTACTAACAACGGAGAGCATGCAAGATCACAAATAACAAAGACATATAGAATCAACAATCAATCTGAAATAGCATCTCAAAATCCATAGGATCCCCACAAACACAACATGTATGATTACAAATAGATGATCTTGATCATGATCGGAGCTCACAAGATCTAAACATGGTAGCACAAAGGAGAAGAACCAACCATCTAGCTACTACATGGACCCGTAGTCCAGAGATGAACTACTCACACATCACATCGGAGGCAGTCATGGTGATGAAGAAGAACTCCAAGGTGAATTCTCCCCTCCGGTAGGGTGCCGGGAAGAGCTTCAGATCCCTCCCGATCTAGGGATGGAGATGATGGTGGCTACAGACTCTTTCGTGGAATTTTGATCGGGTACTTAGGGTTTCTGTATCGGAGGCGATATATAGGAGAAAGGGGAGGCCGAGGGGGTGCCCTAGGCGGCCACACCACCCCCTGGCGCGGGCCAGGCTTGGCCGCGTGGCTCCGTCTCGTCTTCTGGCTCCGTGTCACCCTCGGTGAAATATTGACTTTGGCTTTTGTCCCGTCCAATTCCGAGAATATTTATTTTCTCACTTTCCTGGAACCAAAAACAGCAGAAAGCAGGCAGCTGGCACTATGGCATCTTGTTAATAGGTTAGTCCAAGAAAGTGTATAAAAATACTCCAAAGTGTGGACAAAACATAAGAAAGTAGATATAAAACAAGCATGGAACCTCAAAAATTATAGATACGTTTACAACGTATCAACATCGCCAAGCTTAACTCCTACTCGTCCTCAAGTAGGTAAGTGATAAAAAGAAAGAATAATTTTTGAGGTGACATGCACCATCATAAACTTGATCAAAGTATTTGTAAAACATTGATAGCTGGGATCATAGTACTTTAACATAACATGAAAGATATAGTTCTAACAGTAAGACATAGCAACTATGTTGTAGCATGAAGAGGTACAAACAAAGGATTCATGAATAACAATGCTTTGCAAGACGTTTGTTTGTTTCACATAAAGAAAACATAATAAGAATGGTATTCAGCTTGTCCCTCATAGAGTAGCAAAACATAAATGCATAGGACACCTTCAAAGTTCATAAGGGTGACTATATACAAATAGTTTAAGAACAAGCAATATCAAAGTTATGCATCAATCAACAAGTCTTGGGACAATGCACATTAAACTAAGAATGGCCACTAAGCTCTCTAAATAGGTGCATAAAGATAGAAGATGGAGACTCAACATAAAAGTAAAAGAAAGGCCTTCATAGAAGGAAGTAGGGATTCAAGTCTCATAAAGAGCTTCCAAAAATTATGGTACTTATTAGCTTTCATCTCTCATTGCCCCTATCATAAGCATCTTTGAGGTGATTAAGGTTAAAGTGACACAACTAAGAGGATATGCTTGACAAGTTATAAGCTGAAATCTCATGCCCCTTACTTACGAGTACCGAACCTCATGCTACTCAACTTCAGTCACAAGTAAGCTCTTGTCATTGTAAGTGCATATGTATCATAGAGAACTACCAGCGGGGTACCCCTTGCCCCATGACACAGGAGCTATCCCATATCAAAATGACAAGGGAAGCATACAATGAGCATCTTAGCGATCTTTTTGTTTGCTATTTGCATATGTTTTTATTGAGGATGCTTCATAGAGTTCTCATTATGGTTATGCTGCAAGTTTCCACCATGATTAGGCATGGATTAGGCTAGCGGCCCAGGCGTTTCTCTAACACACATACAAACTCCATGATCTTACAAGTTCCCCTTTTATTTCACACCCCTGGGATCCATAAGCAAAAGAATCATGATATCAACGGAATATAAGTGCAATGTTGAAAGCGTTCCCCATGATACATGGTTCTACTAACTTCAACTTATAAAGCGCAAGCATATACGCAACAAAGATGGAGATAATGGTTCAAGATTATTAAGTGCAAGAAAGTAAAGTGTGCCATCAAGTTCGTGAGAGCTTTAATCACTAATTTTCACATAACAATTTTAATTCGGAAGGTAGATAAAAACATGAATATACTTGGAATAGCAAATGCTAATAGGTAGGTATGGTGGAATCTTTGGAATAACTTGCTTTTATTTGGAGTTGGATGCATGAGTGGAACTCATACTTGGTTATGGAGGCTAGCAAAAGACTAGGAGCGACCAACTAAGAGAGCAATAATGGCTATAATCATGCAAAGCGATAAAACATCATTAATTAAAGCATAAAGTGATATTATAAGTCAAAAACTAAATGATCATAAAGATTATGGTGACTTGGGATAGTCATAACATGGTGTGAGCATGCGCCAAGTCAACCCAAATAAAGCATCAAAGGAGAATACCACAATACTATGCTTTAATATGCTAAAACAACGCATGATTCTTTCAAGGCACATTAAGCAATCTCAATTATTTATAACATGTCATGATACAGAAAAAATCACTAAGCATAAAGCCAAAACAATATCAAGCATGACATGAGAAAGCATAGGCCACAGTCCACAAACAAGCTCCTTTTTACCACTTAAGCATGAACTTTTCCTACTCTTTTCCAATCCAAACCAATCTATTTAAAAACTAATGTATGAATGATGGGTTCCAACCAATTTATTCAAGTAAACTAATAAAACCTAGCAAACAAAAACAAAGACGCTCCAAAAACAACACAACTGTGCATGAAACAATAAAATGAAGTGTTTGGAAGAAACCTGTGATTTTTATTGATGAAGAAGGGGATGCCTTGGGCATCCCCAAGCTTTGACGCTTGTACTTCTTGGATATTTCTTGGGGTGACACGGGTGGCATCCCCAAGATTGAGCTTTAGTCCATTCTTCATCTCATTACATCATTCTTTCCCTACACCTGAAATTTTTCCTTCATACAAAACTTCACACAATCTTCATTAGCAACATTAGTGTACTCAAGATAATAAGTCTTTTGGTTCAGTTCCAACACAAGTAAAACTTCCATAAAACACAAGCTACTGTATCACTTCCCTCAAAAAGCTCAGTTTCCCCAAAAGGAACCTAAAAAGGAATCAACAAGAAGCAAATGCAAATAATGGCAGAAATCTGTCAAAACAGACCAGCAGGTAGAAACCGATTTTTTCGAAGACTTTCTGTTGCTCAAATCTAAAAATGTTGAACTAACGAAAGTTGGATAACAAGCTGGGGCATAAGCACAAAAAATCACAGGTCAAACCAACGTACAGATATTTTAGACGAACTTTACAGCGAAGCACAAAAATCTGTTTCGGGACATCAACTTTCCCAAGCATTACTTCTCTCTCATTAGAGGTTACTCTTGGCACAAAAAGCAAATAAAAAGGATAAGGAGAGGTTATTACTGAAGCAATAACTTACAAGACTCAACTGAAACTTTTGGTTTATCTCCCAATAAGTACTTTTCTTTAACGCCTTTAAGTTAGGCATGATAATTTCGATGATGCTCACATAAGAAATATGAATTGAAGTAAAAAAGAGCATCACGAAGCAAATTCAAAACATATTTAATTATAACCCACTTCCTATGCATAGGAATCTTATACGCAAATAAATTCACAAAGAACAAAGCGACATGCATAGGAAGATAAAACGAGAGTAACTTCAAAACTTTCAGCAAATAGAGAGGTGTTTCAGTACCATGAAAACTTTTACAACCATATTTTCCTCTCTCATAATAATTTTCAGTAGCCTCATGAATAAACTCAACAATATAACTATCACATAAAGCATTCTTTTAATGATCTACAAACACTAGAGCTTTATTATAAACATTTTCAAAAGAATCCTCAGGAACATAACATTCATCCTCCTTTAGTAAGCATGAGGAACAATCAAATATTGTAAGGGGTAAAGAGTTACTCTCATTAGAAGGTAGGAATGGGTAGATCCATTCTTCCTCCTCTTGATCATCACTCTCCTCCTCTTTTTCATCCAATGAGCTTCTAGTTTCAGCAATTTCTTCTTACATAGGCTCATGCAAGGCATTAGTCTCAAATATTGTAAGGGGTAAAGAGTTACTCTCATTAGAAGGTAAGAATGGGTAGATCCATTTTTCCTCCTCTTAATCATCACTCTCCTCCTCTTTTTCATCCAATGAGCTTCTAGTTTCAGCAATTTCTTCTTCCATAGGCTCATGCAAGGCATTAGTCTCTTCTGCTGGTGGAGAGCATCTATTAAGATATTCAAGAATATAGCCATTTTCTTCCTTGTAATTATCAAAGAAAAATTGAAGTATATCATAAACCTCATATTTATAAGGTGCATCATCAGTATCTTCAAGCAAATAAGCTAGTTCGAATGCACCCTTCCAAGCAATAAATTCTTCAATTTGTTCCACATCATAAAAGTCATAATTTCCCTTAACATAAGAAGATATGGTAACATCATCATTATACTCACATTGAAAAGGGAGGTGTTTATACCTCTTACAGCAACAAGATTTATCAAAGCAATAAGTAACATTATAAGTAGAGCACACGTTTCTAGCAATGGTATACAATTTATCAATCTGTTCCCATAAGTGTTCCCCTTTTTGTGACAAGCGGTGTTCCTTATAATAATATTTTTGTTCTACTGTGAACCCACCTTACCAATTAGAGTCAGTTTCAAAGAAACCAACCATTGATAGAAAGCATGATAAAGCAATACACTAATAGACCAACAAAAATAACAACTATAGTAGGAACTAATTTTTTTGTATTTTTGATAAAAAAAACAAGCAAACAAAGCAGAAATAAACTAAGCAAAACAAATAAAACAAAGTAAAGAGATTGGTTATGAGGGACTCCCCTTGTGAAGATGTCCTTGACTCCCCGACAACGGCGCTAGAAAAATAGCTTGATGGCCCAAAATATATCGAGCTCATTGGGGAACCCCAAGAGGAAGATATGATGAGCACAACAACAAGTTTTCCCTCAGTTATGAAACCAAGGTTATCGAACCATTAGGAGCAAGGAAACACCTCCAAGGTGTTGTTTCCAACTTGGAATCCTGCACAACACAAGCATATAACTTTGCCCCCAACTTACAGTGAGGTTATCAATCTCACCGGTTTTGCTGAAAACAAAGGATTAAACGTATTGTGTGGAAGATAGTAATAGCTTGCAGAAAGTAAAAAGAAAACAGTAAATAGATTGTAGATTGATAGTAAAAGAAAGGACCGGGGTCCATAGTTCACTAGTGGTGATTCTCCTTAAGATAGATTACATGTTGGGTGAACAAATTACAGCGGGGCAATTGACAAACATCGAGAAAGCATACAAGCATATACTAATCATCTTGACTCCTATGAGATTTGATTGGGAATTACAACATTATACATAGACCGTAATCCAACTGCATCTATGACTAATAATCCACCTTCAGGTTATCATCTGAACCCCCTCTAGTATTAAGTTGCAAGCAACAGATAATTGCATTAAGCATTGCGTGTAAAGTAAATAATACAATTGTTCTATGAACAAAGGATTGTTGTTTTCTCCCTAGTAGTAACAATATATCTAGTACCTTAGAGATTTCTGTCACTTCCTAGTTTACTAGAGGCATGAACCCACTATCGAGCATAAATACTCCCTCTTGGAGTTGCTAGCATCTACTCGGCCAAGATAGCTACTAACAGCGGAGAGCATGCAAGATCACAAATATCAAAGACATGATAGAATCAATAATCAATCTGAAATATCATCTCAATATCCATCGGATCCCCGCAAACACAACATGTATGATTACTAATAGATGATCTTGATTATGAACGGAGCTCACAAGATCTAAACATGGTAGCATAAAGGAGAAGAACCAACCATCTAGCTACTACATGGACCCGTAGTCCAGAGACAAACTACTCACACATCACACCAGAGGCAGTCATGGTGATGAAGAAGGCCTCCAGGGTGAATTCTGCCCCCAGGCAGGGTGCCGGGAAGAGCTTCAGATCCCTCCCGATCTAGGGATGGAGATGACAATGGCTATAGACTCTTTCATGGAATTTTGATCGGGTACTTAAGGTTTCTGTATCGGAGGCGATATATAGGCGAAAAGGGAGGCCGAGGGGGTGCCCTAGGCGGCCACACCACCCCCTAGCGCGGGACAGGCCTGGCCGCGTGGCCAGGTGGTGTGGCCGGCCTCTGGCCCCTCTCCATCTCGTCTTCTGGCTCCGTGTCCCCCTCGGTGAAATATTGACTTTGGCTTTTGTCCCATCCAATTCCGAGAATATTTATTTTCTGACTTTCTTGGAACCAAAAACAACAGAAAACAGGCAGCTGACACTGGTATCTTGTTAATAGGTTAGTCCAAGAAAGTGTATAAAAATACTCCAAAGTGTGGACAAAACATAAGAAAGTAGATATAAAACAAGCATGGAACATCAAAAATTATAGATATGTTTGCAACATATCAGTGTTGCATGGACAAGACAATTCATATGCAATAAATATATAGGGCATTTGCAGATAAATAAGGTAAAGCATCCAAGTACTAAATAATCATAGGCATGTTTTCCATATATAGTCATACGTGTTCGTAATAAGAACTTGCGCACCATCTTTTGTCCTGCCAGCCCGTTGCAGCGGGGCCTCAAGGGAATCTACTGGCAATTAAGGTGCTCCTTTTAATAGAGCACCGGAGCAAAGCATTAATACTCCGTGAACACACGTGATCCTCATATCACATTCATTCCCTCCGGTTATCCCGATTATTGTCACTTCGGGGCCTTCGGTTTCGGACAATAATATGTGTATACAACTTGCAGGTAAGAACATAAACAATAATATCCTCATGAATCAATAACATGTTCAGATCTGAAATCATGGCACTCGGGCCCTAGTGACAAGCATTAAGCATAACAAGTTGCAACAAAGTCAAAAGCACTAATAATAGATACTAGGCACCATGCCCTAACAATCTGATGCCATTACATGAACGATCTCATCCAATCCCTACCATCCCCATAGCCTACATCGGGGGAGTACTCACTCATGGATGGGGAAATCATGGATGGTTGATGGAGAAGCAATGGTGATGATGATATCCTCCAACTCCCCGTCCTGACAGGGTACCAGAATGGAGTTTCTGGTTCTGAATCGCGGAATCTGGTGGTGACGGCACAGCGGAACTCTATCTGGAAAAATGTCAAACCCCCTATCTGGTTTAGGTCAGAGGGCTTTTATAGGCGAAAGGAGAGGTCGAGGCAAAGTCCGAGGCGGCCACACCACCTCCTGGCATGGCCTGGCCTGGCCCGCGCGACTAGGTGGTGTGGGCCTGATACGTCCATTTTGCATCATTATTCTATATCATAATTCACTGTTATTCATTGATATATTTCATATTAAGAGGTGATACTTATGTTATTTCATCTGTTTTTGCATGGTTGATGACTTTTGGAGCATGGACCGCTGCAGTCAAGATTCTGATGGAAAAGGTGCTGTTTGGAGGCAAAATTCACGAAGATCAAAAAATCTGGGAATATATACGGAAATCCTATTTTTTCAGAAGACGAAGGAAGCCAGAAGGAAGGGCTGGAGATGGGCCACAAGGGGGCCCACACCACCCCCTGGCACAGGCCAGCCTAGGCCACGCCACCAGGTGGTGTGGCCGCCCTGGTCCACCCCTGGCACTCCCCTCTAGCGTATATTATCCTCCCGAAACCCTAAGACTCGGGGAGCAACCACAGAAAGATTCGGCCACCTCTGCGGGATGGAAAACACCGAGAGAGAAAGATCTCTCCGGCAAACAGATTTCTGCCGGGGGAATTCCTTCCCGGAGAGGGGAGATCGTTGCCATCAAGACCACCATCAAGCTGGACTTCATCAGGATCATCATCATCATCACCACCATCATCACCATCAGCACCATCATCACCATCTCCATATTGTTGTAACAATTGGGTTGAATCTTGCATAATTCATAGGGGAAACTTTCCTGGTGTTGGTTACTCTTTGTAGTTGATGCTATTGAGTGAACCATTGAATTATTGTTTATGTTCAGATTGTTATACATCATTATTCCATCTCTGATCATGATCCATATGATGTCTTGTGAGTAGTTCGTTTTGTTCTTGAGGACATGGGAGAAGTCATGTTGTTAGTAGTGGAGTTGTGTTGAGAAAGATTCAATAGTTTGATATTTAAGTTGTGGTGTACTTCTTCTAGTGGTGTCATGTGAACATCGACTACATGACACTTCACCTATATGGGCCTAGGGGAATGAATTGTGTATTTGGCTACTAATCATAGGGGTTGCCGGAGTGACAGAAACCTGAACCCCTGTTAGGAAACCATTGCACAAGGGACGTAAGGGTCTTAGAGTTTAAAGCTGTGGTTAGGTTTCTACCTTAATTACCTACTTGTACTGACGAATGTTTGCAAGGGGTATAATCACAAGTATGTATTAGTCCTAGGAAGGTCGGTACATTAGCACAGGTTCACCCACACAACACTTAGCAAGCTAAAGAAGATTAATCAACTATATGAAGCGAAAGCACTTGATAGTCTTCCCATGTGTCCTCAAGAACGTTTGGTCATCTTAAGTAATACAACTGGCGTGTCCTTTTTTGCATAAAGGATTGGGCCACTTGTTGCATTTATTCCTACTGTCTTTTATTTACTCGTACTTTGTTTACTTGCTTTATCAAAAAACCCTAAAAATCCGTTTGCTAAGTATTTGTAGAGAATTCCTGATCCATACCACTAGCCAACACCTTCTACTCCTCGTTGGGTTCGACACTCTTACTTATCGAAAATACTGCGATACACCCCCTATACTTGTGGGTCATCAAGACTATTTTCTAGCGCTGTTGTCGGGGAGTGAAGCGCTATTGGAGAGTGGAACTGGTAAAGGAAACTTCTACTGTGAGTATTGTTTACTTCTGCTAGTTGCTTTATTTTTATTATGGATAATTCGTTGAGTTTCTTATTTGGTAATGCTACTACCACTGCTAAGGTAGTAGATGAACCACCACCTGCTGAGAATGATGCTTTCAAAATACCTACAAGAATTATTGATCGTGTTATGGATAATTACTATGTTGGGGATGGAACTGTCCATCCTAGTGATATTTTCTCTTTATACACGAATTATGCGGGTTGTCCAAGTGTGCAGGTATCACTACAGATCAAGTTAAGAAGAAGTTATTCTCATTATCACTGAAAGGAAGATTTGAGGAATGGTATAAGCTGCTGAAGTATGGTCAAGCTCTGGAATGGGAGGAAATAGTGCCTCTCTTTTTTTCAAAATTTTATCCTCCTAGTGAGATTCATAAAGATCGGAATCAAATATACAACTTTTGGCCTCTTGATGGAGAGAGTACAGCTCAAGCTTGGGGGGATTGAAGTTACTAATGAGCTCCCCAACAATATTATTATCCATAACTTTTATGCAAGGCTCCCTCTACATGACAAGGATTTATTGGATGCTTCTTGTGCTAGATCATTCTCTCGCATGGAATAGGAAGCTAAATGGGATCTTCTGGACCGTATTCAAGATAATGCTGAAGCTTGGGAGAATGACAAAGGTAGAAAGTCAGGTATAAATTACGATTATGAGTGCATTGAATCTTTTATGGGAACTGATGACTTTCAAAATATTAAAAATGCTTATGGTCTTGATTTACAAGTTATTACGAATTGCTTTAGGGATTTTGCTTCTTATATTGAAATTCCAAAAAGGGGAAGGAACAAGTACCATGAACCTTATAAACATATTATTGACTGTGTTCCTGTTGGGAGTGCTGAGTATTGCACTATTGATCCCATCTTACCTGAACCTTATATCGAGAAGATTCCCTTCCCAGATAAGGTAAAGGATCATCCTATGATAACTAATGTAATCACCAAAAGTGAAAAGAGAACTGTAAAACCTGATGAACAAATAAACATTGAACCTGTGGTAGCAATTGTGAAAGACCTTGTCACTAAAAGCATAGAAGATGGACACATAGTCTTTTGTGAGGATGCTTCTAACATTGTTTCACATCCTAATAGAACTAAAAAAGCTAGTGTCCCTGTGCTTTCTGTTAGAATTGGTGATCATTGCTATTATGGTTTATGTGATATTGGTGCAAGTTCCACTGCTATTCCTTATGAGCTTTACAGAGAAATTATGCATGAAATCAGTCCCTGTGAATTGGAAGAGATTGATGTGGTTATTCACCTTGTTAATAGAGAGACCATCTCTCCAATTGGTATTGTACGAGACGTGGAAGTTCTTTGTGGTAAGATTAACTACCGTGCTGATTTTCTAGTACTTGGTTCAGCTGCTAGTAAAACTTATCCTATTATTTTTGGTAGACCTTTCTTGAGTACTTGTTGAGCTATTATAGATTGCAAAAGGGAGAAAATCTTTACTAAGTTTGATGGGGAATCTTATGAGTTTAATTTCTCGAAGTTCGCTAAAGAACCTTGTGAAGAGGAAACCCATAATGAGGATTTTAGAGTTGAACAACTTGCTTCTATTTCTCTTGCTCCTAACAATGCTTTGAAGAAATTTATGGAAGATCATGAAAGTGAAATCTTCATGGAAGAAAGGAATGAGATTGACGAGATTCTCCATGATCAGCCTAAGATGCTTAAGCATAACTTGCATGTAGAAGACTTGGGTACCACGTTGCCACCTAAAAAGGACCCGTTCTTCGATCTAAAATCTCTCCCTGATGATCTTAAATATGCTTATATTGATGATAAAAAGATATATCCTATTATTATTAGCTCTAAACTTTCAGGAAAGGAAGAAGAAAGGTTATTGGAGGTTTTGAAGAAACACCGAGAAGCTATGGGCTATACTCTAGATGATCTAAAATGCATTTCACCTACTATATGTCAGCATTCTATCAACATAGAACCAGATGCAAAGCCAGTAGTAGAGCACCAACGACGTTTAAATCCTAAGATGAAGGAAGTGGTAAGGAATGAGGTATTGAAACTCCTTGATGCTGGTATTATTTACCCTATTGCTGATAGTGAATGGGTTAGTCCTGTTCATTGTGTTCCTAAAAAATGAGGTATTACCGTTGTTCCTAATGATAATGATGAGCTTATTCCTCAAAGAACAGCAGTAGGCTATAGGATGTGCATTGATTTTAGAAAAGTCAATAAAGTTACTAAGAAAGATCACTACCCGCTTCCTTTTATTGATCAAATGTTGGAAAGGTTGTCTAAAAAGACCCATTTTTGATTTCTTGATGGTTATTCTGGTTTCTCTCAAATTGCTGTTAAACAACACGATCAAGAAAAAACTACTTTTACTTTCCCTTATAGAACTTATGCTTATAAACGTATGCCTTTTGGTTTATGTAATGCTCCTACTACTTTTCAAAGATGCATGTCTGCTATCTTTCATGGTTTTTGTGAGGAAATTGTAGAAGTGTTCATGGATGACTTTTCTGTCTATGGAACTTCTTTTAACAATTGTCTGCACAACCTTGGTAAAGTTTTGCAGAGATGTGAAGAAACTAATCTTGTTCTTAATTGGGAGAAATGCCACCTCATGGTTAATGAAGGGATTGTCCTTGGGCATAAAGTTTCTGAAAGAGGCATAGAAGTTGATAGAGCTAAGGTTGAGGCAATTGAGAAGATGCCATGCCCAAGAGACATCAAAGGTATTCGTAGTATCCTTGGTCATGCTGGTTTCTATAGAAGGTTTATTAAAGACTTTTCTAGGATATCAAAACCCCTCACTAATCTTCTTCAAAAAGATGTACCCTTTGTTTTTGATGATGATTCTAAGGAAGCTTTTGAAACTCTTAAGAAGGCTTTAACTACAGCCCCTATTGTTCAACCACCTGATTGGAGTTTACCCTTTGAAATAATGTGTGATGCTAGTGATTTTGCTATAGGTGCTGTCCTTGGGCAACGAATTGATAAAAAGTTAAATGTTATTCATTATGCTAGTAAGACTTTAGACGCTGCTCAAAGGAATTATGCTACTACTGAAAAAGAATTTCTAGCGGTCGTTTTTGCTTGTGATAAGTTTAGACCCTATATTGTAGACTCAAAAGTCACCATTCATACTGATCATGATGCTATTAAATACCTTATCACGAAGAAGGACGCTAAGCCTAGGCTTATTATATGGGTGCTGCTTTTACAAGAGTTTGATCTACATATAGTAGATAGGAAAGGTGCTGAAAACCCTGTAGCTGATAATTTATCTCGATTGGAAAACATCTCTTTTGACCCTATGCCTGTTAATGATAGTTTCCCAAATGAGAAGTTATCCGCAGTAGGGGTAAGCTCATGAGGGAGCCCTTGGTACGCTGATTATGCTAACTTTATTGTCTCCAAGTATTTGCCTCCAACTTTTACAGCTCAGCAAAGAAGGAAGTTCTTCTATGATTTGAGGCATTATTTTTGGGATGACCCACACTTATACAAAGAAGGAGTGGATGGTATTATGCGAAGATGTGTTCCAGAATATGAACAAAATGAGATATTGCGTAAATGTCATGGTAGTGCTTATGGAGGACATCATGCAGGAGATAGAACTGCACAAAAGGTGCTACAATCAGGTTTCTACTGGCCTACCCTTTTTAAAGATGCAAGAAAATTTCTTTTATCTTGTGATGAATGTCAGCGTGTTGGTAATATTTCTAGACGCAATGAAATGCCTATGAACTACTCTCTAGTTATTGGACCCTTTGATTGCTGGGGATTTGACTTTATGGGTCCTTTCCCTCCCTCGAAAGGTTACACTCATATTCTTGTTGACGTTGATTATGTTACTAAGTGGGTAGAAGCCATTCCTACGAAGAGTGCTGATGGGGAAACTTCTCTAAAAATTCTTAAGGATGTTATCTTTCCTAGGTTTGGAGTGCCTAGGTATCTCATGACTGATGGGGGTTCTCATTTCATTCATGGTGGTTTTAGAAAGACCCTTGCTAAATATGATGTTAATCATAGAATTGCTTCAGCTTATCACCCCCAAACTAGCGGCAAGTAGAGTTATCAAATAGAGAAATTAAATCCATCTTGCAAAAGACTGTTAATAGATCTAGAAAAAACTGGGCTAAAAAGTTGAATGATGCTTTATGGGCTTATAGAACTGCCTACAAAAATCCTATGGGGATGTCTCCTTATAAAATGGTTTATGGGAAATCTTGTCACCTACCTTTAGAATTAGAACATAAAGCTTACTGGGCAGTTAAAGAACTAAATAGAGATTGTAAGCTTGCTGGTGAGAAAAGATTATTTGACTTAAGTTCTTTAGATGAATGGAGGAGTGAAGCCTATGAAAATGCTAGGCTCTTTAAGGAAAAAGTTTAAAGATGGCATGACAAGCAAATACTTAAGAGAGAATTTCATGTTGGTGAGAAAGTTCTATTGTATAGGTCTCGTCTCAGATTTTTTGCAGGAAAGCTACTATCAAAATGGGAAGGACCTTTCATTATTGAAGAAGTATACCGTTCAGGAGCAATACAAATTTCTTCTTTAAAAGATAATACTACACAAGTAGTGAATGGGCAGTGACTCAAACACTATATTGCTGGGGATTCTTACAATGAAGATGTTCATGCCTTTCAAGTTATAACTCCGGAAAAATTTATCAAGGACAAAATTCGGAGACCTGCAGACTCCGTTTTCAAATAGGTAATGGTTCTGGTAAGAAAAGTTCCGCGAAAATACTATCCAACTATATTTTTGCAGTTTTCAGACAATGAGGAAAGTTATGAAGCAAAAAAGGGACGGAAACGGAGCCAGGGTGTCTCACACCACCCTGTGGCGCGGGCCCACCCCTGGTCGTGCCACCAGGTGGTATGGCCACTCTGGACTCCGTCTCCGACCCGTTTTCTCCCAGTACCTTCCTTTTGTTATGAAACTTCGTGATATATAATACCCCGGATCCCCCGAGGTTCGTATATCGTGTTTTCGTTTCGATCTGTTTTTGACAGGTAGAGTCCCAGATTTGGAGCTACAATGTCTTCCTCTAGATCAGCCAAAGAAGATTCCTTAGAGGATATCATCAACCCATACATGAGAGAGTTGAAGATTCATCCCAAGGAGTTGTTGCTTGAAGATGGGGAGCTCTGGATAAAAGAGGTTTGAGGCCCTAAAGGTGAAGGAAGTCTGGAGGACAAGATGGAAGCACTGGAGCAAGAAGTCTTTAGGTACAAGAAGATGGCGGAGCGCGAAGTGGATATCATCCATAAGATTTGTTCCGAACTCATCACCGAGCACCAAAAGGAGACTGCTGAACTCAAGGATGGAGCCCTCTCACTCTGCCAAACAACCAACAAACTGCAAGCACAGTTCTACGATGTTCAAAATCAAAACTGTGAGTATGAGGTTAGGTTTAAACGCATAAGTGCTGCTGCAAGTTTCAGGATGCTGGAAACCACGATGTCCTTTGTTGATGGGAAACCCTTACCCTGGAAGTCGGACGATGATGAGATAATACCACCACCACCACCAAAGGAGTAATTTGTCATCAGGTTTGGCATCCCCTTGGTTTGTTCCAAGCTTGGGGGAGTGCTTCGGTATCATATCATTATCTTCTATCTTTTTACCTTATTAGTAGAGTCATATCATGAATAGAGAAGTATTCGTGTAGGATGGTTTGCATTATGAAAGTGTCCCCTCTCTCGTTAGATATGTATCCCTTGGTGTGAGTTGCCTTTATGGAATATTAATGAGAAGTTCTATCATTCACTCTTTTTCATAGCTTATATTAGTTTTCAACTCGTGGTTATATGATTGATCTTATTGTTAGTATTGGTATCACTTTGGGATCATTGAGTTAATTTAGTTGGTTTTGGCAAACCTAGCTCGGTCAGTAGCAACACTATTTTTGAGAGTTGAAAGAAAAGATAAAAGTACTCTAAAGAAAAATTATTTCATCATCTTTCTTTCTTGATTTGCTCATAAGTCTAGTATTCTATAGTTAAGATCTTTTGTGCTTCCAAGGAAGATTTCATGTTTGTCTTTATCACTTGTATGTTTGTTTGTTTCCTTCAACTCTTACTTGCTACCCAACCTTGCTAGCCAAAAACCTGTACTGAGAGGGAATTCTTCTCGTGCATCCACTTCCTTAAACCAAAACCCATGCCATTTGTGTCCACCATACCTACCTATTAGCATTATTGCTATTCCAAGTAAATTCTTGTTTTATCTACCTCCCAAATTAAACTTGTTATGTGAAAAGTAGTGATTAAAGCTCTCACGAACTTGATGGCACACATCACTTTCTTGCATTTAATAAACTTGAACCATTGGGTCCTTCTTTGTTGCGTATATGCTTGCGCTTTATGAGTTGAAGTTAGCAGAACCATGTATCACGGGGAATGCTTTCAACATTGCACTGGTACTTTGTACGTAGTTGATATCATGTTCCTTTGCTTATGGATCCCGACGGTGTGAAATAAAAGTGGAACTTGTAAGATCATGGAGTTTATATGTGTGTTAGAGAAACGCCTGGGCTGCTAGCCTAAGCCATGCCTAATCATGGTGGAAACTTGCAGCAGAACTATAGTGAGCATTCTATGAAGCATCCTCAATAAAAACCTATGCAAATAGCAAATAAAAAGATCGCTGAGATGCTCACTGTCTGCTTGCCTTGTCATTTTGATTATGGGATAGCTCCTGTGTCATGTGCAAGGGGTACCCCGTTGGCGGTTCTCAATGATACACATGTATTTACAATGACAAGAGCTTACTCGTGACTGAAGTTGAGTAGCATGAGGTTCGGTACTCATAAGTAAGGGGCATGCGATTTCAACTTATAACTTGTCAAGCATATCCTCTTAGTTGTATCACTTTAACCTTAATCACCAAAAGATGCCTATGATAGGGGCAATGAGATCTGAAAGCTAGTAAGTATCATAATTTTTGGGAGCTCTTTATGAGACTTGCGATCCCTGCTTCCCTCTGTGAAGGGCCTTTCTTTTACTTTTTAGTTGAGTCAGTAAACCTATTCCCTTCTATCTTAGCAAGTATTTTGAGTTGTTGTGTTTCATTCATTCCTATGATGATTTATTCAACCATGTTTCTTATGTTCCTTGTTTTGCACATTGCTCTTATCTTGATGTTTACTACTTTGAAAGCTTTCATTGAAAACCAGTTATTTGTGAACTCCAGCAAATTATCAACTATTCTTCGACCAAGAGCTAAGTTTGCCATTACCAATTATGATTCACTTTATGTATCTTTATTGTGTTTCCTTTACTTATTGCAAGTTAAGTTATATAATAGTGAGTTGTCTTCTATTATGATCTGCGTATTGATGAATGTGATGCTTCTTATCCGTATTCTTTTATCGACTCTTCACTCCATAAACCTGAGGTCATGTTTATTGAGCTCAGTTTTGCTTGGGGACAAGCGAAGTCTAAGCTTGGGGGGAGTTGATACGTCCATTTTGCATCATTATTCTATATCATAATTCACTGTTATTCATTAATATATTTCATATTAAGAGGTGATACTTATGTTAGTTCATCTGTTTTTGCATGGTTGATGACTTTTGGAGCATGGACCGCTGCAGTCAGGATTCTGATGGAAAAGGTGCTGTTTGGAGGCAAAATTTGCGAAGATCAGAAAATCCGGGAAAATATACGGAAAATCCTATTTTTCTAGAAGACGAAGGAAGCCAAAAGGGGGGCTAGAGATGGGCCACAGGGGGCCCACACCACCCCCTGGCGTGGGCCAGCCTAGGCTGCGCCACTAGGTGGTGTGGCCGCCCTGGTCCATCCCTGGCACTCCCCTCTGGCGTATATTATCCTCCCAAAACCCTAAGACTCGGGGAGCGACCACAGAAAGATTCCACCGCCTGTGCTAGGCGGAAAACACCAAGAGAGAAAGATCTCTCCGGCAGACAGATTTTTGCCGGGGGAATTCCTTCCTGGAGAGGGGAGATCGTCGCCATCAAGACCACCATCAAGATGGACTTCATCAGGATCATCATCATCATCATCAGCACCATCATCACCATCAGCACCATCATCACCATCTCCATATTGCTGTAACAATTAGGTTGAATCTTGCATAGTTCATAGGGGAAACTTTCCCGATGTTGATTACTCTTTGTAGTTGATGCTATTGAGTGAACCATCTAATTATTGTTTATGTTCAGATTGTTATACATCATTATTCCATCTCTGATCGTGATCCATATGATGTCTTGTGAGTAGTTCGTTTTGTTCTTGAGGACATGGGAGAAGTCATGTTGTTAGTAGTGGAGTTGTGTTGAGAAAGATTCAATAGTTTGATATTTAAGTTGTGGTGTACTTCTTCTAGTGGTGTCATGTGAACGTCGACTACATGACACTTCACCTATATGGTCCTAGGGGAATGAATTGTGTATTTGGCTACTAATCGTAGGGGTTGCCGGAGTGACAGAAACCTGAACCCCCGTTAGGAAACCATTGCACAAGGGACGTAAGGGTCTTAGAGTTTAAAGCTGTGGTTAGGTTTCTACCTTAATTACTTTCTTGTACTTACGGATGTTTGCAAGGGGTATAATCACAAGTATGTATTAGTCCTAGGATGGTCTGTACATTAGCACAGGTTCACCCACACAACACTTAGCAAGCTAAAGAAGATTAATCAACTATATGAAGCGAAAGCACTTGATAGTCTTCCCATGTATCCTCAAGAACGTTTGGTCATCTTAAGTAATATAACCGATGTGTCCTTTGCTGCATAAAGGATTGGGCCACATGCTGCATTTATTCCTACTATCTTTTATTTACTCGTACTTTGTTTACTTGCTTTATCAAAAACCCGTAAAAATCCGTTTGCTAAGTATTTGCAGAGAATTCCTAATCCATACCACTAGCCAGCACCTTCTGCTCCTCGTTGGGTTCGACACTCTTACTTATCGAAAATACTGCGATACACCCCCTATACTTGTGGGTCATCAAGACTATTTTCTAGCGCCGTTACCGGGGAGTGAAGCACTATTGGAGAGTGGAACTGGTAAAGGAAACTTCTACTATGAGTATTGTTTACTTCTGCTAGTTGCTTTATTTTTGTTATGGATAATTCGTTGAGTTTCTTATTTGGTAATGCTACTACCACTGCTAAGGTAGGAGATGAATCACCACCAGCTTAGAATGATGCTTTCAAAATACCTACAAGAATTATTGATCGTGTTATGGATAACTACTATGTTGGGATGGAACTGTCCATCCTAGTGATCATTTGCTCTTTATACACGAATTATGCGGGTTGTTCAAGTGTGCAGGTATCACTACAGATCAAGTTAAGAAGAAGTTATTCTCATTATCACTAAAAGGAAGAGCTGAGGAATGGTATAAGCTGCTAAAGAATGGTCAAGCTCTGGAATGGGAGGAAATAGTGCCTCTCTTTTTTTCAAAATTTTATCCTCCTAGTGAGATTCATAAAGATCGGAATCAAATATACAACTTTTGGCCTCTTGATGGAGAGAGTACAACTCAAGCTTGGGGGAGATTGAAGTTACTAATGCTCAAATGTCCCATTCATGAGCTCCCCAACAATATTATTATCAATAACTTTTATGCAAGGCTCCCTCTACATGACAAGGATTTATTGGATGCTTCTTGTGCTGGATCATTCACTCGCATGGAAGAAGAAGCTAAATGGGATCTTCTGGTCCGTATTCAAGATAATTCTAAAGCTTGGGAGAATGACAAAGGTAGAAATTCAGGTATAAATTACGATTATGAATGCATTGAATCTTTTATGGGAACTGATGACTTTCAAAATATTAAAAATGCTTATGGTCTCGATTTACAAGTTATTACGAATTGCTTTAGGGCTTTTGCTTCTTATATTGAAATTCCAAAAAGGGGATGGAACAAGTACCATGAACCTTATAAATATATTGTTGACCGTGTTCCTGTTGGGAGTGCTGAGTATTGCACTATTGATCCCATCTTACCTGAACCTTATATCGAGAAGATTCCCTTCCCAGATAAGGTAAAGTATCATCCTATGATAACTAATGTAATCACCAAAAGTGAAAAGAGAACTATAAAACCTGATGAACAAATAAACGTTGAACCTGTGGTAGCAATTATGAAAGACCTTGTCACTAAAAGCATAGAAGATGGACACATAGTCTTTTGTGAGGATGCTTCTAACATTGTTTCACATCCTAATAGAACTAAAAAAGCTAGTGTCCCTGTGCTTTCTGTTAGAATTGGTGATCATTGCTATGATGGTTTATGTGATATTGGTGCAAGTTCCACTTCTATTCCTTATTAGCTTTATAGAGAAATTATGCATGAAATCAGTCCCTGCGAATTGGAAGAGATTGATGTGGTTATTCACCTTGCTAATAGAGAGACCATCTCTCCAATTGGTATTGTACGAGACGTGGAAGTTCTTTGTGGTAAGATTAAGTACCCTACTGATTTTTTAGTACTTGGTTCAGCTGCTAGTAAAACTTATCCTATTATTTTTGGTAGACCTTTCTTGAGTACTTATGGAGATATTATAGATTGCAAAAGGGAGAAAATCTTGACTAAGTTTGATGGGGAATCTTATGAGTTTAATTTCCCAAAATTCGCTAAAGAACCTTGTGAAGAGGAAACCCATAATGAGGATTTTAGAGTTGAACAACTTGCTTCTATTTCTCTTGCTCCTAACAATGCTTTGCAGCAATTTATGGAAGATCATGAAAGTGAAATCTTCATGGAAGAAAGGAATGAGATTGACGAGATCCTAATAAAACATTCAGAGGAGGATACCATAATATCATACCAAGTTATGAATAGAACAATGCGAGTAACCAGTTATATGACACGTTAAGAACTATCAATGGATTGGAACTGATCATAAGAAGGCAAGAACTACTAAGCATCCATTAAACAACATACACCTTACATGAAATGACTAAGCATGCTCACAATGATGAGTATATGTACAAAAATGAAAACAAATAGAGTTCATATCAACCTCTTACCACACCTCGAGTTGTCATAAATCATCATTGCCTTTCACTTGTGTGACTTTAATAATAAGATAAAACCAAACTCCAAGGAGTCACTGAGTACCGCTGAACCTTGCAACGAACTTTACAAAACCAGAGAAGAAGAACAAATATTTTTGGGTTTTCGATTTTTAAAGGCAAGAACTAAAGGGAAAAATCAAGCAAAGCGAAATCTTTTCGGGTTTTTCAAATAATCAAAACAAAGCTAGAAAGGATGAAGCAAACGAAGGCTGGAATACAAAGAAACAAATAAAGAGAAATAACGGAAATATTTTTGGTCTTTTTGTGTTTTGGAAAGCAGAAATAAAGCAAGAACAAAAACTAAAAAGAAAGAGAAACATGGATATGCAAAGTACCGACTGAACATGATATGTAGATGAGTGTGATGTCAGTATACCTCCCCCCAAACTTAGGCTTTTGGCCTAAGTGGGTATCAACCCCAACGCGGGTAGGAACTCCAAGTCGGCGGTTCATCATAAGAATGATCATAGTTAGACCCTTGCGAAGAAGAAGCTTCCCAATCATAGGCAGGCTGCTGGTACGAAGTGTCAACACCTGGATTTTTAATCCCAGATGCCTGTTATGCCATACATCGCAATCCCAGGATTACCATTTTTGCGAGACATAACAGATTGGATATCATAGTACATCATCCATTACAAACCATAATAAAGGCTTACACAAATAAAGGATGTCATGATCCAGTCTTAGTACAAACAAGCAACGGAATAATAAGCGTAGAGGTGGGCTCCATCTTCAGTGCCACATGCAATGCTGACGATGGGAGATGATCCTAGTTGTCGTAGCCGTCCTGCTGTCCTTCCTCCTAGTAGTCCTCCTCATAGTCTGGCCACGAGAATAGCCAAGGACAAAGCCATGAGTACTCTTTAAGTACTCGCAAACTATCACTAACAAGTAAAGTAGTTCTAGTACGAATGCTAAGTTCTAAGTTTATTTGCAAAGTTAAGTTTGAAACCTAAGCTGAGTTCAGAAACAAAGAAAGATAAAATCAAGTTCTAAATCACATAAGTGGGAACTTAGTTTTCATAGTCACAACCCTATTCTGGTCAAGGAATGTCACAATTCATTTCATAAGTCATTTTGAAAACATCTAACAACGGAACAATATGGCCACTCCAATTGTCCATGAATGCGGACGCGACTATTCGAATAGTTTGACACTCTGCAGAGGTGGTACACTTTCACCACAACATTCAATACATCCGTCAGGGATAACCCTGAATCATCATACTTAGTATGAGGATAATTAATCATAACCTTTCCTTTACACACTGTAGTATAAGCACCTCTCCTATGAGCTTGGCCTCCCAGCCATGGCCATCTGCCATCCAGGGCAATACATAGGTGGAAACCATCAAGAGGTAGCCTCAGCTCAAACCTCTCCCATGAGAGAACAAATACTAATGCATATAAACTTCCGGCTAAGCCCTACCCAATTCAGGTATTGTGGTTCTACGGTAAACTTGGAATGGTATCGCATCCGAACCCAACCATCAGTTTTTATAAAGGGCTAAGGCTCATCCCTCAACATTTTCATCATCGGAAACCATTTGTGATTCTCAACACATTTCAAAACATTTCAATAGAATGACTCATTATTCCAAGGTTTTCATAAGCATTTTCACCAAGTGTTCCCATCTAGAATGATCAAGTTTTTGGTTTAGCTCTAACTACTAAGTTAAGAGTGTTCACTAAGGTGGGATGTAATCTCAATCTCATGCCATAGAATGACATCTAGTATAGGACAAGTTTTATGCTCTTTATGATATCTAAACTACTTTCTAAAATGTCACAAAGCATTACTAGAAGTAAAGAAACTTTGGTAAAGTAAAAGGGTAAAACTTGTAAGTAAAACTTGGGGTTGGTATAAATCCAAAGGTATAACCAACGCATGCCTAATGCATCTTTCTTAGGTCCTCTTGTATAATTTTAGCTTGCTAACAATAGCTTGCCTTGGTTGGTGCAGTGGTTGAAATTCTCCTCGTCTTCTTCGGGGTAGAACTCCTCCTCCTCGTAGACTTGGTTGGTACTATCGTCTATAAATATATACGGAATACACAATCACCAAGCAATACTTAACTAGTCTATTTAGTACACTAAGGCACATACTTGATGATCTAGTATCATCACATTCATCACAATATTTAATTTCTAGTTTCATTTATTTTATTTAAGAAAAGTAATTTCTACTCATTGAAATTAATTAAGATTTAATATTCTCCAATTAAAATATGGGATCATGTGGACACATGTCATCACCACATATTCTAATACGTGGGAATGTGATTTAAATGTTGGATCACATTTTATAAAGTTTAGGATTCATATTTAAATGATTTAAAGTGACTAGAAATGCCTATATAGCATTATTTTGGTACTAGTTCAAAGTCACTGCATGAAAACCTAGATATTATTACATATTCAGATTGGTATTGTCAAATGTGATTTTTGAGAGTTGGAATCAACTCAAAAGCTATTATGGTTGATTTTTGAAAAATGTTTGAATGTAGAAAAGTCTCTGTTTTGTTATTTTTTCTATATGTGATCTATAACTCCAATTGATTTCAATCCAACAGGCTTGTATAGATATTTGAATTATCTTTCTAACAAAATTGGAAGCATTCATTTTGGTTTAGTAGAACTCTCTGAATTGATTTTTAAACTAGTGGACAAAATTGAGTTTAAGTCTAAAAAGAAGAATCTTTATTTGAATCCGCGGGCTAAGGCGGGAAACTAAATGGGCTGGCCCAGTGGCGGTCCGTGGCGCAGAGGGAAACTGACAGGGGTGGTCCACACGTCAGCGGCTGACTCTAATGCGAAGCAGTACGGTGCGATGTGGGCCGTGTGATTAAATGGTGGATAACCGGTCGTGGTGCCTCATCGACGACGAACAGGTCGTCAGCGAGACTGAACCCTAGCGGCTCAGTGGGGGTCGATTGGGGGCTTACCAGGGCTCTAGCTAACGTGGCAATGGGAGCGATCGAGCTGGTGGACGACGGCGGTCTCAGGCGTGGTCGCGGCGGCTCCTGGGGTGGTCGCAATCGACGGCTCCCTTTCTCCTCTGCTGCGGCGAGCTTCGGCACAATTCTGGCAACTGAGGGCTTGAGTGGCTCCGGGGAGAAGTGGGGAAGGTTCAGCGACGAGAGAGGAGGTGAATGGTGTGCAAAAATGGGACGGGGGTGCCCTCCTTTTATAGGTCGACGAGGGGACCGTGAGGTGCGACGGTGAGCTCGTCGGTGACGATGGTACAGACGGCTAATGGCGTGGGTGAGGTAGGCGGACGGTTCTCTACATCTTGGCGTTCATCTACGGTGTAATGGCCCGGCTAGGGGCGGTGGCATTTGGTCGGGCGTGGCTGGCGCTTTGAGCAGGAGCGACGGCGTTCGACGTGGCTCACGGCGGGTGCTGGTTGCGTGGCGGGAAATGGGGATGTCTGGGAGTGTGCTAGGGTCAAGGAGAAGCGGCATGCATGGGCTATGGTCGAGGGGCGGCGTGTGCTGCCTTGTCGGACGCGACGCACCGGCGCGGTCCATGCACGGTGCAGAGGCGGAGAGCGCGGGTGTGCCTCGGTGGCCCAGTGGTCGGCTGTGTCCGTGGAGTGGACAGGGGGTCGCGGTGTGGTCTGGCCTACCTCCTAGACATGGCGAGAGAGGGCGGGGCGATCTCTTGTGGCTTAGGCACGGTTGGCCGGCAACGACCATTCTCGGGCGACGCAGTATTGGCGCTGCGGTGAAGAGGCGATGTTGTCTGGTGCTTAGTTAGGCTAAGAGGGGACAGAGGAGAGATGAGAGGGTCGAATTGGGGACAAGAACTTAATTAGCAACAGTATTAGTTAGGCCAGCTTATTTTTGCGTGCCAAGTGTTCGACAAAATGGTTGCAAGAGATTTTTATTTGAATTTTGCAAAGATTTTTGGTGGGTGCTTTGATATTATGGTTAGTAGTCTGTGTTTTCTTGGGATTGTCAAGGTGAACTCATTTGAGTGGTTTTTGAAAAAGTGGGATCTATGCATATGAAATGGATTCCATTTTCAAATGCCATTTAAAATTAGTGTTTAAATGTTTTTATAAGATTTCAAAGTAGGCCTTGGTAGATCTTTGCTTGTACTAGCAAGGGGTGAAAAGAGTTGAGAATGTTTCTGTTTGAGTTTGACTTCTAGGAACACCTAAAGTGACCTAGTGGATTAAAATGGCCAAAGTGACCATTTGGTATTTTTATTCTTATTTGATTTCTTTTTCTTTGGGTTTTGTTTCTAAATGATCTAGATGATGTGGCATTCATCTTTGAATCATTCTACAACCATTAGAACAAACAAACATGGCATTTCTAAACAATTCTATATTAATGCAACACACATACATTCATAATGGTTTTTAATAATAAAAGTTTTTGTTAACCCTAAATTGGGTGATTTGGATCTTGATTAACATTGATTAAAGTTTTGGGATGTTACAAACCTTCCCCCCTTAAACAAAATCTCGTCTTGAGATTTAAGAAAAACTAGGAACTAAAGAGATCTGGAAACTCAGTCCTAATGTAATCTTCTCGCTCCCAAGTGGCTTCTTCTTCGGTGTGGTTGCTCCATTGAATCTTGTGAAATTTGATACTCTGGGTCCTGAAAGCTTCTTCCAAGATATGAATGGGCACTTCATGATACGTCAGATCATTGTTGATATCAACGGCTCGGTGATCGATGTTCTTGAACACTTGGGTCTTCTCTGACACTTCCAAGCATTTGCGAAGTAACGAGATATGGAACACATTATAGATGGATGACATCTCCTCAGGAAGTTCCAGTTGATACGATACTTCTCCTCGACGAGTCAGAATCTTGAAGGGTCCAATATATCTGGGGGCTAACTTTCCTTTCAGACTAAAACGTTGCATTCTCTTCAACGGTGATACCTTGAGATACATAAAATCTCCGACATTGAAAGTTAGGTCTCTACGTCTCTTGTCAGCATAACTCTTCTGTCTAGATTGGGCGGTCTTGAGGTGCTCACGGACTTTGTGAACCTTCTCTTCGGCTTCTCATAGAATGTCGGGTCCGAAAATCTGACTCTCTCCTACTTGCGACCAATTCAAAGGGGTATGACACTTTCTTCCATATAAGAACTCAAATGGGGCCATTTGCAAACTGGCTTGATAACTGTTGTTGTATGAGAATTCTACGAAAGGTAGACAATCTTCCCATTTTGATCCGTATTCTAACACACAAGCTCTCAGCATATCTTCTAAGATTTGGTTAACTCTTTCAGTCTGTCCCTCGGTCTGCGGGTGATAAGCTGTGCTGAAATTCAACTTGGTTCCTAATCCTTCTTGGACTTTCTGCCAAAATCTGGAGGTAAATTGGGTTCCTCGATCTGACACTATGGTCTTGGGGGTTCCATGCAAACTGATAATTCTAGCAATATACAGCTCTGCTAGCTTCGAACTTTAGTAGGTTGTCTTGACAGGTATAAAATGGGCTACCTTTGAGAGTCTATCAATTATGACCCATATTGAGTCATTTCCCCTACTAGAAGTAGGCAAACCAGTGATAAAGTCCATTCCGACGGAATCCCATTTCCATTCTGGAATCTGCAATGGTTGCAACAGTCCTACGGGTCTTTGATGTTCCGCTTTGACTCTCTAACAGATATCACACTTGGTGATGTAGTTTCCGATTTCTCTCTTCATCTTGTGCCACCAAAATTGCTCCTTCAAATCTTGATACATCTTCGGTCCTCCGGGGTGGATAGAATAAAGAGTATAATGAGCGTCTTGCATGATAACTTGCTTCAGCTCCGAATCTGCTGGCACATAGATACGTCCTCTGTACCACAGAACTCCTTCTTCGTCTTCGGTGAATCTAGGCACATTTCCTGTACCAATACGACGTTTGATTTTGTCGATACTTGCATTTCCCTTCTGGGCTTCCTTGATCTGACTGATCAAAGTGGGTTGAAGTTCAATGGTACCTAAAAATCCTTTACTAACTAGCTCAGTTCTAAACTACTCCAACTCTTCATGCAAACTTGGTTGGTTCTCTTTGATCATGGTGTTTAACCTACACGACAATCTGCTAAGAGCATCTGCTACCACATTGGCTTTGCCGGGGTGATAGTGAATGTCAAGGTCATAATCCTTGATTAACTCTATCCATCTCCTTGCCTCATATTCAACTCCTTCGGAGTGAAAATATACTTCAAGCTCTTGTGATCTGAGTAAATCTCACAGCGGTTACCCATAAGGTAATGAAGCCATGTCTTCAAGGCTAACACTACAGCTGCTAATTCAAGATCATGGGTGGGGTAGTTTTGCTCATGCTGCTTCAGTTGTATGGACAGATATGCTATGACTTTGCCTTCTTGCATAAACACACATCCGAGACCAATCTTGGATGCATCAAAATACACGTCAAACGGCTTCTTGATATCTAGCATAATCAATATTGGGGCTGAAATCAATCTCTTCTTGAGCTCTTGGAAGCTTGCTTCACATTTGTCGGTCCATTCAAACTTCTTGTCCTTCTTCAACAATTGGGTCATGGGTCTTGCGATGCTCGAAAATCCTTCTACGAACTTGCGGTAATATCCCGCTAATCTGAGAAATGCACGGACTTGGGTTTGAGTGGTTGGGGCTTCCCATTCTTCAACATCTTTGATCTGGGCGGGACCAACAGCGACTCCTCCTGCCGACACAATATGTCCGTGGAATCCTACTTCGTTCAGCCAAAACTCACATTTGCTGAACTTGGCATACAACTGATGCTCTCTAAGGGTTTCAAGGATGATTCTCATATGTTGCTCATGGTCTTCTTCTGACTTGGAGTAGAGAAGAATATCATCGATAAACACAACGACAAACTTATCCAGAAAATTCATAAAGATCTTATTCATGAGATTCATGAAATAAGTGGGAGCATTGGTTAATCCAAAAGACATGACCGTATACTCATACAATCCATATCTGGTGGTAAAGGTGGTCTTTGGAATATCCGTTGCACGAATCTTAAGTTGGTGATAACCAGTCCTAAGATCAATCTTAGAGAACACTCTGGCACCAGTCAACTGATCAAACAGATCCTCTATCTTGGGAAATGGGTACTTGTTCTTGATGGTGACATCATTTAGCTTCCTGTAATCTGTGCACAAACGGTTGCCTCCATCTTTCTTGTCGACGAACAACACAGGCAATCTCCATGGCGATGCGCTTGGTTGAATCAAGCCTTTCTCCAGCATAGCATCCAGTTGCTTCTTCAGTTCCACTAACTCTGATGGGTTCATGCTATAGGGTCTCTGAGCTATGGGTCCGGTTCTAGGGATTAGTTCAATAATGAACTCAATATCCCGATCTGAGAGCATATCGAGCAATTCATTTGGGAATACGTCGGGGTATTCACAGACTACTCTGACTTGGTCTATGGTTGGTAGGGCCAGACTCTTCTTGCATTTGAATTGACGGGGCAAGGTTTCAGATATATGCTCTACTGATACTCCAGAGCTACTGGTCATGGTGATGGATTTCTTGGCACAGTCGATCAATGCTTTATGCTTCGACATCCAATCCATTCCTAGTACTACTGCCAAACCTTTGGTTCCAAGTACTATTAGATTGGCATAAAAATCTATTCCATGTATTCCGATAGGCACAGCCTTGCAAATTTTTCTAGCTTTGGTGGTTGAACCAGGTATTTGAACTATCATCACATGCTTCAAGTTGGTTGGGTGAATCTTACTAGTGCATACAAATTCTTCGGTAACAAATGAGTGTGATGCTCCAGAATCAAACAACACTCTTGCTAATACTGAGTTAACAGAAAACATACCCAACACGACATCTGGCGCTTCTTGGGCTTCTTCGGCGTTCGTGTGGAAGAGATGGCCGTTGCGGTTGTGCGGGTTCCCGGGGGCGAATCTTCTTCCGGGCTGAACACGGCGCTGCAACTGAGCTGAGGCATTCACATTGGCAGTGGCGGCAATCTTCTTGGGACACTCTTTAGAGTAGTGACCCTTCACTCCACACTCAAAACAAGTAATCTGGGACTTGTCTTTTGCTGCAATAGGAACGACATTGCTTCTAGTCATTGGGGCAGTATTGTTGTTTTTGTTGTTGTTGGACTTGGGTGATGCATGGTTGAAGTTGTTGGAGTTGCTGGGGTGGTTGTTGTTGTTTCCTCCGGTCTTCACATTTCCTCCGCTACGGTTGGGATAGCTTGGGCAAGACATTGGGGGTCTATTGTTCTGCGGGGCATATCCTGCAGACGGGTTGGGCGATACTTTTGGGCACTGTGGGACCCAGCTTTTTGTGCATCATCCGACGTTTGCGGTTGTCATTCGCTTGGTTGATCTTCCCTTCCATCTGGATGGCAGAGTCAACTAGCTCTTCGAGATCATCAAAATGGATGTTGACTAGCACCGTCTATATCTCATCATGCAGTCCGTTCAGGAATCTCTCCTTCTTCTTGGCTTTAGTGTTGATCTCATCCATGCATACCTAGTGAGGGACAATAATTTACAGTCATTCTGCCTTGCTTTAGTTCTCTGAATTCATCTCTCATTCTGGTGACTAAACCCTGCGGCACATGGGTGCGGCTGAACTTGACCTTGAAAGCTTCCCACGTCATCACTTGACCGTGGTTCATCATGCGGGTGCTGTTCCACCAAGCTCTTGCATCTCCTGCCAGATAGTTGGTGGCAAACAGAACTTTCTCGTTGGCATCCACTCCTGCAACTTCTAAGTTATTTTCCATGGTCTATAACCAATCATCAGCATCCAGCGGGTCTTCAGACTTGCTAAAGATTGGGGGATTGGTATTCTGGAAGTTTTTGAGTTTGGATCCATGATGATCTTGATTTCCATGGCCCTGATTATTGTGGGCCATCTGGGCGATCTGTTGCAGGGTGGGTAGGTTGGCTTGGAGCTCTTCCCTACTAGCTTCGCGGTTCGAAACTAGCATCTGCAGAATCTGCAGCATCGGGTCCTGCGATGAGCTGCTCCCTCCTTGGTTTCCATGAGTCATCTGAAGATTGAGATAGATAATGGGGTAAGAGGGAAAGGTCTAAGGTTCATGGTTTTGTTTTCAAAGCTAAAACTTTGAGTTTGACTCAAGTTTGGCAAACTAACTTCTTCTCATTCATTCAAGCAAGGCACACCATACAAACACACACACACACCACAACAAAAGGAAAACATATGGTTTTAAGAACCATTCTGTAAGCTAGGATACAATGGGACCGATACTTCTCACTCCTACGATAGTGCTCTAGTGCATCTACTCATCATCGATGAAGTCGGAGTCATCATCGTCTGTGTAGAAGTCCATGGCATCATCCTCCAAGTAGTTATCATCATTGTTGAGGTACGAGTGAATATCTCCCTGGATGTCTTCAATTTATTCTTCCTCTTCTTCTTTTGCTGCAAGCTGAGCTTGTTGCTCCTTGATGGTCTTCTCGAGGTCGGCCACCTTCTTGCGAAGACGGGTGATGGTGCGATCCTTCTTCTCGCGTTGCTGGTGAAGTGACTAACGATCCTTGATGAGCAGTGAGAAAGTCTGGGCCTTCTGGGCGGCAATGGCAAGGTTGTGGTGGCGTAGGCTCGAGCATTGTCCAATCCCTTCTGTCTGTCATACAGTAGGAAGTTGAGGTTCTCCACTTGGTGCTTCAACTCCGGGTGACTTGGCATCTCTAGAGGCATTCTCATAGAATCATGCCTTGCATAGTGAGCAAAGCGAGTTCCCTGGATCAAGTTGACGTTCTGTCCACAAAGACGGGCGAGAGCTTCATGCATTGCCCTGGCTAATCCATCTAGCCAGTTTTCTCTCTCACGGTGAATTGAATCTTCTCGGAAAGGGGTGCTTTCATCTTGCCTCGAATATCAGCAACTATCAGCCATTGCAAATATCCTCCTGGGTGGTCATTGAGTTGAGCTCCGAAGAATTCCAGATGCGGATACTCAAGGTACTCAGACAATGCATCCAGATCCCTATCGAAGATTACTTGGCCTCCATTCCCCAACTGGTAGAACTTGCAGTACTGAACTTCCATCTATAAGAATTTAGGATGAGAAAGTTAGTGAGGTGATCAAGTGTGTCAAATTTTATGGAGTAATGTAAGAATTTTGAGGAACAAGAATCTTTTTGAAAGAATCTCAAGGTTAAGAGGGGAAATAGATTTTCACAAATACTCACTTTGGTTTTGAAACTAAGTTTTTGTTCGGATGGCCATTCTAACTAGGGTCTCCTATGGTCAGGATGGCTCTGATACCAACTTGTCAACACCCGAATTTTTAATCCCAGATGGGTGTTATGCCATACATCGCAATCCTAGGATTACCATTTTTGCGAGACATAACAGATTGGATATCACAGTACATCATCCATTACAAACCATAATAAAGTCTTACACAAATAAAGGATATCATGATCCAGTCTTAGTACAAACAAGCAACGGAATAATAAGCATAGCGGTGGGCTCCATCTTCAGTGTCACAGGAAATGCTGACGATGGGAGATGATCCTAGTTGTCATAGCCGTCGTGTTGTCCTTCCTCCTAGTAGTCCTCCTCATAGTCTGGCCACGGGAATAGCCAGGGACAAAGCCATGAGTACTCTTTAAGTACTCGCAAACTATCACTAACAAGTAAAGTAGTTCTAGTAGGAATGCTAAGTTCTAAGTTTATTTGAAAAGTTAAGTTTGAAACCTAAGATGAGTTCAGAAACAAAGAAAGATAAAATCAAGTTCTAAATCACCTAAGTGGGAACTTAGTTTTCATAGTCATAACCCTGTTGTGGTTAAGGCATGCCACAATTCATTTCATAAGTCATTTCAAAAACATCTGACAACGGAACAGTATGGCCAGTCCAACTATCCATGACCGCGGATGCGGCTATTCGATAGTTTGACACTCTACAGAGGTGCTACACTTTCACCACAACATTCGATACATCCGTCAGGGATAACCCTAAATCATCATACTTAGTATGCGGATAATCAATCATAACCTTTCCTTTACACACTCTAGTATAAGCACCTCTCCTATGAGCTTGGCCTCCCAGCCATGGTCATCTGCCATCCTGGGCACTACATAGGTGGACAACATCAAGAGGTAGCCTCAGCTCAAACCTCTCCCTTGAGGGAACCAATACTAATGCATATAAACTTCTGGCTAAGCCATACCCAATTCAGGTATTGTGGTTGTACGGTAAACTTGGAATGGTATCGCATCCGAACCCAACCATCAGTGTTTATAAAGGGCTAAGGCTCATGCCTCAACATTTTCATCATCATAAACCATTTGTGTTTCTCAACACATGTCAAAACACTTCAATAGAATGACTCATCATTCCAAGGTTTTCATAAGCATTTTTACCAAGTGTTCCCATCTAGAGTGAGCAAGTTTTTGGTTTAGCTCTAACTACTAAGTTAAGAGTGTTCACT
Organism: Avena sativa; assembly: GCA_916181665.1. NCBI lineage: Eukaryota > Viridiplantae > Streptophyta > Magnoliopsida > Poales > Poaceae > Avena > Avena sativa. The sequence goes on from OV702290.1 coordinate 430,786,682, forward strand.
AAGGTGGGATGCTAATCTCAATCTCATGCCATAGAATGACATCTAGTATACGCCAAGTTTTATGCTCTTTATGCTATCTAAACTACTTTCTAAAATATCACAAAGCATTACTAGAAGTAAAGAAACTTTGGTAAAGTAAAACTTGGGGTTGGTATAAATCCAAAGGTATAACCAAAGCATGCCTAATGCATCTTGATTAGGTCCTCTTGTATAATTTTACCTTGCTAACAATATCTTGCCTTGGTTGGTGCAGTCGTTGAAATTCTCCTCGTCTTCTTCGGGGTAGAACTCCTCCTCCTCATAGACTTGGTTGGTACTATTGTCTATAAATATATATGGAATACACAATCACCAAACAGTACTTAACTAGTATATTTAGTACACCAAGGCACATACTTGATGATCTAGTATCATCACATTCATCACAATATTTAATTTCTAGTTTAATTTATTTTATTTAAGAAAAGTAATTTCTACACATTGAAATTAATTAAGATTTAATATTCTCCAATTAAAATATGGGATCATATGGACACATGTCATCACCACATATTCTAATACATGGGAATGTGATTTAAATGTTGGATCATATTTTATAAAGTTTAGGATTCATATTTAAATGATTTAAAGTGACTAGAAATGCCTATATAGCATTATTTTGGTACTAGTTCAAAGTCAATGCATGCAAACCTCGATATTATTACATATTCAGATAGGTATTGTCAAATATGATTTTTGAGAGTTGGAATCAACTCAAAAGCTATTATGGTTGATTTTTGAAAAATGTTTGAATGTAGAAAAGTCTCTGTTTTGTTATTTTTGCTATATGTGATCTGTAACTCCAATTGATATAAATCCAACGGGCTTGGATAGATATTTGAATTATCTTTCTGCCAAAATTGGAAGCATTCATTTTGGTTTAGTAGAACTCTCTGAATTGATTTTTAAACTAGTGGACAGAATTGAGTTTAAGTCTAAAAAGAAAAATCTTTATTTGAATCTGCGGGCTAAGGCAGGAAACTAAATGGGCCGGCCCAGTGACGGTCCGTGGCACAGAGGTAAACTGACAGGGGTGGTCCACACGTCAACGGCTGACTCTAACGCGAAGCGGTACGGGGTGATGTGGGCCGTGCGATTAAACGGTGGATCAACGATCGTGGTTCCTCATCGACGACGAACAGGTCACCGGCGAGACTTAACCCTAACGGCTCAGTGGGGGTCGATCGGTGGCTTACCAGGGCTCCAGCTAACGTGGCGATGGGGGCGATCGAGCTGGTGGACAACGGCAGTCTTAGGCGTGGTCGCGGCGGCTCCTGGGGTGGTCGCAATCGACGGCTCCCTTTCTCCTCTACTGCAGCGAGCTCTGGCACAATTCCGGCGGCTGAGGGCTCTAGCAGCTCCGGGGAGAAGTGGGGAAGGTTCAGCGGCGAGAGGGGAGGTAAATGGTGTGCAGAAATGTGACGGGGGTGCCCTCCTTTTATAGGTCGACGAGGGGACTGTGAGGTGCGATAGTGAGCTCGTTAGTGACAATGGTACAGAGGGATCATGGCATGGGTGAGGTAGGCGGACGGTGCTCTGCCTCCTGGCGTTCATCTACTGCGTAATGGCGCGGCTAGGGGCGGTGGCGTTTGGTCGGGCGTGGATGGCGCTTTGAGCGGGAGAGGCGGCGTTCGACATGGCTGACGGCGGGTGCTGGTTGCGCGACGGGAAATGGGCATGTCCGAGAGTGTGCTGGGGTCAAGGCGGAGTGGCGTGCGTGGGCTGTGGTCGAGGGGCGGCGTGTGCTGCCTTGTCGGGCGCAGTGCACCGGCACGGTCCATGCACGGTGCAGAGGCAAAGAGCGCGGGCGTGCCTCGGTGGTCCAGTGCTCGGCTGCATCTGCGGGGTGGACAGGGGGCCGCGGTATGGTCTGGCCTACCTCCTAGACATGGCGAGAGAGGGCGGGGCGGTCTTCTGTGGGTTGGGCACGGTTGGCCGGCAGTGACCATTCTCGGGCGGCACGGTACTGGCGCTGCGGTGAAGAGGGGATGTTGTCTGATGCTTAGTTAGGCTAAGAGGGGACAGAGGAGAGATGAGAGAGTCGAATGGGGGACAAGAACTTAATTAGCAACAATATTAGTTAGGCCAGCTTATTTTTGCCTGCCAAGTGTTGGACAAAATGGCCGCAATAGTTTTTTATTTGAATTTTTCAAAGATTTTTGGTGGGTGCTTTGATCTTATGCTTGGTAGTCTGTGTTTTCTTGGGGTTGTTAGGTGAACTCATTTGAGTGGTTTTTGAAAAAGTGGGATCTATGCATATGAAATGGATTCCATTTTCAAATGCCATTTAAAATTAGTGTTTAAATGTTTTTATAAGATTTCAAAGTGGGCCTTGGTAGATCTTTGCTTGTACTAGCAAGGGGTGAAAAGAGTTGAGAATGTTTCTGTTTGAGTTTGACTTCTAGGAACACCTAAAGTGACCTAGTGGATTAAAATGGCCAAAGTGACCATTTGGTATTTTTATTCTTATTTGATTTCTTTTTCTTTGGATTTTGTTTCTAAATGATCTAGATGATGTGGCATTCATCTTTGAATCATTTTACAACCATTAGAACAAACAAACATGGCATTTCTAAACAATTCTATATTAATGCAACACACATACATTCATAATGGTTTTTAATAATAAAAGTTTTTGTTAACCCTAAATTGGGTGATTTAGATCTTGATTAACCTTGATTAAGGTTTTGGAATGTTACACGAAGACTCTCCCTCATTCGAGGGCTGGTCCGAATCATCTGTAACCTCCCTTCCAATATCCTGCTCTTGCTGGGTGAGCTCCCCAGATATGTATCGAGATCTTCCTCAGTGAGTGACCATCCTATCCTGGCTTCAAGGTTAAACAAAACAGGTGCAGGCAAAAGAACAACACGCTTGGTGTCAACACCCGGATTTTTAATCCCAGATGTCTGTTATGTCATACATCGCAATCCTAGGATTACCATTTTTGCGAGACATAACAGATTGGATATCATAGTACATCATCTATTACAAACCATAAATAAGGTCTTACACAAATAAGGATCTCATGATCCAATCTTAATACAACAAGCAACGGAATAAAGTAATAAGCGTAGCGGTGGGGTCCATCTTCAGGGGCACAGGCAATGCTGATGATGGAAGATAGTCCTAGTTATCATAGCCGTCCTGCTGTCCTTCATCTTGGTAGTCTCCTTCATAGTCTGGCCATAGGAATAGCCAGGGACAAAAGCCATGAGTACTCTTTAAGTACTCGCAAACTACCACTAACAAGTAAGATAGTTCTAGTAGGAATGCTAAACTCTAAGTTTAACTGCAAATTTAAGTTTGAAACCTAAGCTGAGTTCTGAAACAAAGAAAGATAAAATAAAGTTTTGAAAACAATTAAGTGGGAACTTAATATTTATAGTCACAACTCTGTTGTGGTCAAGTCAAGTCACAATTCATTTCATAAATCATTTTGAAAATATTTGACAACGAAATAGTATGGCCACTCCAACTGTCCATAACCGCGGACGCGGCTATTCGAATAGTTTGACACTCTGCAGAGGTGGTACACTTTCACCACAAGATTCGATACATCTGTCAGGGATAACCCTGAATCATCATACTTAGTATGCAGATAATCAAACATAACCTTCCCTTTACACACCCTAGTATAAGCACCTCTCCTATGAGCATGGCGTCCCAACCATGACCATCTGTCATCTTGGGCACTTCATAGGTGGAAAACATTGAGAGGTAGTCTCAGCTCAAACCTCTCCCACGAGGGAACTAATACTAATGCATATAAACTTCCGGCTAAACCTTACCCAATTCAGGTATTGTGGTTGTATGGTAAAATTGGAATGGTATCGCATCCGAATCCAACCATCAGTTTTTGTAAAAGGGCTAAGGCTCATGCCTCAACATTTTCATCATCATAAACCATTTGTGTTTCTCAACACATGTCAAAACATCTCAATAGAATGACTCATGATTCCAAGGTTTTCACAATTCATTTTCACCAAGTGTTCCCATCTAAAGTGACTCAAGTTTTGATTTAGCTCTAAGCTACTAAGTTAAGAGTGTTCACTAAGGTGGGATGCTAATCTCAATCTCATGCCATAGAATGACATCTAAGGTTATCTAGATAGGTCAAGTTTTATACTCTTTATGCTACCTTCAAAAAGAGTAAAGGAATTTAATAAAGTAAAGAAGTAAAAGCTTGGAAATAAAACTTGGGGTAGGTAATAGTCAAAGTGGTATCACCAAAGCATGCCTAATGCATCTTGCTTAGGTTATCTAGATTGCAAGTGTTAGCTTGGAAGGGTTCACTGGTATAGTGCTAGCTTGCATTGTTAATGATGGCTTTCCTTGGTTGGTGCAGTGGTTGAAGTTTTCTTCCTCCTCCTCTTGGTAGAACTCCTCCTCCTCGTAAGCTTGGTCGGTACTATCATCTATAAATACATACGGAGTACACAATCACCAAACAATCTTAACTAGTCTACTTAGAACTCTAAGGCACACGTTTGATGATCTATTATCATCACCAGCATCACAAGGTTTAATTAACTAGCTTCATTCTTTTTATTTGAGAAAAGTAATTTCTACTCATTGAAATTAACTAAAATTTAATATTCTCCAATTAAAATATGGGATCCTGTGTACACATGTCATCACCACATATTCTAACATATGGGAATGTGATTTAAATGTTGGATCACATTTTAATAAGTTTAAGTTTAATATTTAATGATTTAAAGTGACTAGAAATTCCTATATAGCATTATTTTGGTACTAGTCCAAAGTCACTGCATGTAAACCTTAATATTATTACATATTAAGATAGGTATGGTTAAATGTGATTTTTGTGAGTTGGAAATAACTCAAACGCTATTATGATTAATTTTATAAAAATGTTTGAATGTGCAAATGCTTCTGTTTTGTTATTTTTACTAGGAGAGATCTCTAATTCTAAATGAATTAAATCCAACGGTCTTGGATAGATCTTTTCAGAAGCTTTCCAACAAAATTGGTATCACTCAATTTGGTTTAGTAAATCTTCCAGAATTGATTTTTAAACTAAGGGACATAATTGATTTTAAACCTAAATAGACAAATCTATATTTGAATTAACTGGGTCACGCGGGAAAGCAAATGGGCCAGCCCAGTGACGCTCAGTGGTGCAGAGAGCGGCTGACAGGTTGGTCCCACTTGTCAGTGAGACTTAAAACCCGAAACGGTATGGGACGATCTGGGCGCTACGATTAGAAGCTAGATCAACGGCTCACAGTCATCGTCGATGACGGACTCGTTGCCAGCGAGACCGAACCCTAGCGCGGTCAGTACCAGGGCTCTAGCTAGTACGGGGAGGCGGGCAAACGAATTGGACAGCGACGACAGTTCTCCTGGTACTAGCGGTGGCTCGGGGGATGGCCTGGATCAACGAAGCCTTTCTCCTCCTTCCGCGGCAGACTCCGGCGAAATTCTAGCGCTATGCGCTACGACTTGCTCTGGTGGGGCTCTGGGAGTGTTCTGAGGGGGAGTGGATGAGAGTGGTGTGAGGAAACGGTGCTGGGGAGGGCTCCTTATATAGGCGTGACGAGGGGACAGAGGGGGCAACGACGAGCTTGTTGGTTGGGTCTGGGGGAGAGAAGGGACTTGAATTGGGTTCAAATGGCTCGACCAAATTTGATCAAAAATATTATAAGTTAGGCCATTTTGATTCTGCCTGCCAGGTGTTCGACCAAATGGCCGCATGAAGTTTAAATTCGATTTTTGAAAAGATTTTTGGTGTGTGATCTGATATTATACTTGGTAGTCTCTGGTTGCTGGGAATTGTCAAGGTGAATTGGTTTGGTTGGTTTTTGCACAAGTGGGATCTTCTCATATGATATGGATTCCATTTTCAAATGCCATTTAAATTTAGGGTTTGAAAGTTTTTGGGGTGAAACAAAGTGGGCCGTGGTACATCACTACTTGTACTAGCAAGGGGTGCAAAGAACCAGAATTGTTTCTGTTAAGTTTTGAGTTCTAGGAATAGCCAAATTAGGCTAGGTGATTAAAATGGCAAAAGTGAGCATTTTCTTAGTTTATTCTTTTTGATTTTTTTGTTCTTTTGGATTTGTTTGGGAATGGTCCAGATGATGTTTAATTCACCTTAGAATCATTTTAAAACCAATGGATCACTCAATCATGGCAATTCAAAACAACTCCTAATTTAAATGCACACACATATGAATGCTTAATCATTTTAAATGGAAAAAGTTTTTGTTAACCCTAAATTTGATGATTTGGATCTTAATTAACCTTGGATTAAGTTTTGGGATTTTACAAACCTTCCCCCCTTAAACAAAATCTCGTCCCGAGATTTACGAAAGAAAACTAGGAACTAAAGAGATCTAGGAACTCTGTCCTAATGTAATCTTCTCACTCCCAAGTGGCTTCTTCTTCGGTATGGTTGCTCCATTGAATCTTGAGAAACTTGATACTTCTGGTCCTGGTGGTTCTGTAGGCTTCCTCTAAGATACGGATGGGCACTTCACGACATGTCAGATCCTTGTTGATATCAATAGCTCGGTAATCGATGTTCTTGAAAACTTCGGTCTTCTCCGGCACTTCTAAGCATTTGCGAAGTAACGAGATATGGAACACATTATGGATGGCTGACATCTCCTCTGGTAGTTCCAGTTGATACGACACTTCTCCTCCATGATTCCGAATTTTGAAGGGCCCGATATATCTAGGGGCTAACTTCCCTTTCAGACTAAAATGTTGGGTTCCCTTCAATGGCGAAACCTTGAGATATACAAAATCTCCGACATTGAAAGTCAGGTCTTTCCTTCTCTTGTTAGCATAATTCTTCGGTCTGGATTGGGCGGTCTTGAGGTGCTCACAGACTTTGTGAACCTTCTCTTCAGCTTCTCGGAGAATGTCGGGTCCAAAGATCTGACTCTCTCCTACTTGCGACCAATTCAAAGGGGTACGACACTTTCTTCCATATAGGAACTCAAATGGGGACATTTGCAAACTAGCTTGATAACTATTGTTAAATGAGAATTCTGCGAAAGGCAGGCAGTCTTCCCATTTTGATCCGTACTCCAACACACAAGCTCTTAACATATCTTCTAAGATTTGGTTGACTCTTTCAGTCTGTCCATCAGTTTGCGGGTGATAAGCGGTACTGAAGTTCAACTTGGTGCCTAATCCTTCCTGGACTCTCTGCCAAAATCTCGACGTAAACTGGGTTCCTCGATCTGAGACTATGGTCTTGGGGGTTCCATGCAGACTAACAATTATAATAATATACAGCTCTGCTAGTTTTGAACTCTGGTAAGTTGTCTTGACCGGTATAAAGTGAGCTACCTTGGATAGTCTATCCACGATGACCCAAATTGAGTCATTTCCCCTACTAGAGGTAGGCAATCCGGTGATAAAGTCCATTCCGACAGAGTCGCATTTCCATTCTAGAATCTGCAATGGTTGCAACAGTCCTGCGGGCCTCTGATGTTCCGCTTTGACTCTTTGACAGATATCGCACTTGGCGATGTAGCTCCCGATTTCTCTCTTCATCTTGTGCCACCAAAATTGCTCTTTCAAATCTTGATACATCTTCATTCCTCCGGGGTGGATAGAATGAGTATCATGAGCTTCCTGCATGATAACTTGCTTCATCTCCGAATCTGCTGGCACACAGATACATCCTTTGTACCACATAACTCCTTCTTCGTCTTCGGTGAATCTAGGTACCTTTCCTGTACCAATACGACGTTTGATTCCGTCGATACCTGCATTTCCCTTCTGGGCTTCCTTGATTTCGCTAATCAAAGTGGGTTGAAGTTCAATGCTAGCTAAAAATCCTTTGCTAACTAGCTCAATCCTAAACTGCTCCAACTCCTCATACAAACTTGGTTGCTTCTCCTTGATCATGGTGTTTAGCCTGCACGGCAATCTGCTAAGAGCATCCGCTACCACATTGGCTTTGCCGGGGTGATAGTGAATGTCAAGGTCATAATCCTTGATTAACTCTATCCATCTCCTTTGCCTCATATTCAGCTCCTGCTGAGTGAAAATATACTTCAAGCTTTTGTGATCCAAGTAAATCTCACAGTGATTACCCATCAGATAATGACGCCATGTCTTCAATGCCAAAACTACGGCTGCTAACTCAAGATCATGGGTCGGATAGTTCTGCTCATGCTGCTTCAGTTGTCGAGATAGATAAGCGATGACTTTTCCTTCTTGCATCAGTACACATCCGAGACCGATCTTGGATGCGTCACAATACACATCAAATGGCTTCTTGATATCTGGCATGATCAATATTGGGGCTGAAATCAATCTCTTCTTCAGCTCTTGGAAACTAGCTTCACATTTGTCGGTCCATTCAAACTTCTTGTCCTTCTTCAACAATTGGGTCATGGGTCTGGCGATGCTCGAGAATCCTTCTACGAACTTGCGGTAATATCCTGCTAATCCGAGAAATGCACGGACTTGGGTTTGAGTGGTTGGGGCTTCCCATTCTTTGACATCTTTGATTTTGGCGGGATCAACAGAGACTCCTCCGTCAGACACAATATGTCCTAGGAATCCTACTTCTTTCAGCCAGAACTCACATTTGCTGAACTTGGCATACAGCCTATGCTCTCTAAGGTTTCTAGGATGATTCTCAGATGTTGCTCATCCTCTTCTTCTGCCTTGGAGTAGATAAGGATATCGTCGATAAACACAACGACAAACTTATCCAAGAAATTCATAAAGATCTTGTTCATGAGATTCATGAAATAAGCAGGGGCATTGGTTAATCCAAAAGACATAACCGTATACTCGTATAAACCATAATGAGTAGTAAAGGCGGTCTTGGGAATATCCATTGCACGAATCTTAAGTTGGTGATAACCAGTCCTAAGATCAATCTTTGAGAATACCTGGGTACTTGTTTTTGATGGTGACGTCATCCAGCTTCCTATAATCGGTGCACAGACGGTTGCCTCCATCTTTATTGTCGATGAATAACACTGGCTATCTCCATGGTGATGCACTTGGTTGAATCAAGCCTGTTGCCAACATAGCATCCAACTCCTTCTTCAGTTCCAGTAACTCTGAGGGGTTCATGCTATGGGGTCCCTGGGATTTGGGTCCGGTTCCGGGGATTAATTCAATAATGAACTCAATATCCCTATCCGGGGGCGTACCCGGCAATTCATCTGGGAATACGTCAGGGTATTCACAGACTACTCTGACTTGGTAAATGGTGGGCAGGGCTAGACTCTTGTTGCACTTGAATTGACGGGGCAAGGTTTCAGATATGTGCTCTACTGTTACTCCGGAGCTACTGGTCATGGTGATGGCTTTCTTGGCACAGTCTATCAGTCCTTTATGCCTTGACATCCAATCCATTCCTAGTACTACTTCCAATCCTTTGGTTCCAAGTACTATTAGATTAGCATAAAAATCTATCCCATGTATTCTGATAGGCACAACTTTGCAAATTTTTCTAGCTTTTGTAGTTGAACCGGGGATTTGAACTATCATGACATGCTTCAAGTTGGTTGGGTGAATCTTACTAGTGCATGCAAATTCTTAGGTGACAAATGAGTGTGATGCTCCAGAATCAAACAACACTCTTGCTAAAACTAAGTTGACAGAAAACATACCCATCACTACATCTGGCGCTTCTTGAGCTTCTTCGGCGTTCATGTGGAAGAGACGGCCATTGCGGTTGTGAGGGTTCCCTGGGGCAAATCTTCTTCCTGGTTGAACACGACGCTGCTGTTGAGCTGGGGCATTCACATTGGCAGTGGCGGCAATCTTCTTGGGGCACTCATTGGAATAGTGACCCTTCACTCCACACTCGAAACAAGTGATCTGAGACTTGTCTTTAGCTGCGACGGGCACGACATTGCTTCCAGTTCTGGGTGCAGTGTTGTTGTTGTTGTTCTTGGGAGGGGCACGGTTGAAATTGCTGGCGTCGCCGGAGTGATTGTTGTTTCCTTCGGACTTCACATTTCCTCCGCTACGGTTGGGGTAGCTTGGGCGAGACATTGGGGGTCGGTTGTTCCTTGGTGCATATCCTGGTGAGGGGTTGGGACAATACTTCTGGTGACTGTTGGATCCAGATCGCTGCATCATACGATGTTTGCGGTTGTCGTTTGCCCGGTTAATCTTTCCTTCCATCTAAATTGCAGAGTCGACTAGCTCTTCGAGATCCTGGAAACGGATGTTGACGAGGACAGTCTGCATCTCATCATGCAGTCTGTTCAATACTCCTTCTTCTTGGCCTCCATGTTGATCTCATCAGGTGCATACCTTGCAAGGGACAGGAATCTATCATGGTACTCCACTACAGTCATTCTGCCTTGCTTCAACTCTCAGAATTCATCCCTCATTCGGGTGACTAGACCCTGCGACACGTGGGTGCGGCTGAACTTGATTTTGAAGGCTTCCCATGTCATAACTTGACCATGGTTCATTGTGCGGATACTGTTCCACCATGCTCTTGCATCTCCTGCCAAATAGTGGGTGGCAAAGAGAACTTTCTCGTTGTCATCAACTCTGGCTACTTCTAGGTTGTTCTCCATCGTCTGCAACTAGTCATCAGCATCCAATGGGTTCTCTGAAGTACTAAAGATTGGGGGATTGGTATTCTGGAAGTTTTTCAGCTTGGATCGTTGATGATCCTGATTTCCATGGTTCTGGTTGTTGAGAGCCATCTGGGCGATCTGTTGCAGTGTTGCTAGATTAGCTTGGCGCTCTGTCCTGCTTGCTTCTCTATCTGCGATGAGATTCTGCAGGATTTGCAGCATTGGGTCTTGCGATGAGCTGCTCCCTCCTTGGTTTCCACGAGTCATCTGAAGATTGAGGTAGATAAAGGGGTAAGAGGGAAAGTTCTAAGGTTCATGGTTTTGATTTCAAAGCTAAAACTTTGAGTTTGACTCAGGTTTTGCAACTAACTTCTTTTCATTCATTCAATCAAAGCACACGATACAAACACACACCACAACATCAAAGGAAAATAGATGGTTTTAAGAACCATTCTGCAAGCTACGATACAATGGGACCGATACTCCTCATGCTACGACAGTGCTCTAGTGCATCTACTCATCATCGATGAAGTCAGAGTCATCATCGTCAGTGTAGAAGTCCATGGCATCCTCCTCCAGAAAGTCATCATCATTGCTGAGGTAAGAATCCATATCTCCCTAGATGTCTTCACCTTCCTCTTCTTCCTTTGCTGCAAGCTGAGCTTCTTTCTCCTTGATGGTCTTCTCGAGGTCGGCCACCTTCTTGCGAAGATGGGCGATGGTGCGATCCTTCTTTTTGCGCTGGAGGTGAAGAGACTGACGGTCCTTGACAAGCAGTGGGAAAGTCTAGGCCTTCTGGGCGGCAATGGCACGGTTGTGGTTGGCAAACTCCCTAGCATTGTCCAATTCCTTCTTGGCGATCATACAGCAGGAAGTCAAGGTTCTCCACGTGACGCTTCACCTCCGGGTGACTTGGCATCTCCATTGGCATTCCCATGAAGTCACGCCTTGCATAGTGAGCAAAGCGGGTTCCTTGGATTTGGTTGACACTGAGGGCACATAGACGTGCGAGAGCTTCATGCATTGCCCTGGCTAATCCATCTAGCCAATTGTTCTCTCTTACGGAGAACTGGATTCTCCTGGACGTTGGTGCTTCTATGCTTCCTCGAAGATCAACGGTGACTAGCCATTATTAATCTCCTCCTAGGGGTCCAGGAAGTTGAGCTCCAAGAAACTCCGGATGTGGGCGTCCCAATAACTCAGACGGTGAATCTAGATCTGTAACATCCCAAAACTTCAATCCAAGCTTATCAAGATCTAAATCATCAAATTTGGGGTTAACAAAAACTTTTTCAAATTAAAAATAAAAGCATTCATATGTGTGTGCATTTAAAATAGGAGTTGTTTTGAATTACCATGATTGTGTGATCCAATGCTTGTATAATGTTTCTTAGGTGATTTAAACATCATATACATCATTCCCAAACTTTTCCTAAAGAAAATCAAATCAAAAAGAATTAAAAAGGAGGCATGGTCATTTTGGCCATTTTAATCCACTACACAACTTTGGCTATTCCTAGTACTCAATTCTTAACAGAAACAATTCTTGATCTTTATACCCCTTGATAGTACACATAATGAGGTACCAAGGCCCACCTTTGGATCTGCTAAAAACATTCTGTTAACTATTTTAAATGGCATTTGAAAATTGAATCCAATGCATATGCATAGATCATCCCTATTTCAAAACCCATCTATTTGAGCTCCACTTTCAAAACCCTTGCAACAAGAGACTACCTAGCACTAGTGGAGATCACTCAAAAAATTTGAAACCAAAATTCAAAACTTTCTCTCTTGTGGCCATTTCATCAAACACTTGGTAGGCAGATTTCAAACAAAACACATTTCACTATTTCAAATAGTATTCTGGCCAAACTTGTCTCCCATTTGGCCCCTTTTTACTCCCTTTGTCTCTAAATGATCTAGCAAAGCCATTTAAACCCACTCCCCAAGCCCCTAGTGGCATTGCCATGCCATGCCGAGCCACCTCTTGCCGGCCGACCATGCACCCGCTGCAGCAGACCACTCCCCTCTCCCTCGCCATGTCTAGGAGGTAGTCAGCACCTCACCACCACCCTCTGTCCCCTGCCCGAGCCGAGCCTCGCCGTGGACCACCGAGGATACCACGCTCCCAGTGCCACTGCACCATGCCGAGCATGCGCCAGAGCACCGCAACCGGCACGCGTGCACAGACCGCCGCTCGACCATAGCCCGCGCCCACCGCTCCGCCATGACTTGGAGAACACCCCAGACACCCCCGTTCGCCGCCCAAAGCACCAAAGCCACCACTCGCCGTGGACTTTGCCGCCTCTGCCGCTCAGAGCGCCACCTCGCCCAGACCGCATGCCACCGCCCCTACGGCCGCATTCACTTCCTAGAGCACTGCCAGGAGACCGCCTGTCGATCGCCACCCTCAGCCATGCCACTAGCCGGCCATAGCCATGTCGCCACCGTCGCCTGCCCATCCCGCTCGGTCTCACCGTCGGGCCTATAAAAGGAGGCCTCCCCAGCCTCTTCTCGCCACACCACTCCACTCCCCTCACCTCACTGAACCTCACCCACCTCTAGCCGGAGCAAGGGGAGCAGCAGCTCGCCAGAATTGGAGCCGGAGCAGCCGCAGCAGGAGGAGAAGGGCGTCGCTGATTGCGACCACCCCAAGCTCCGCCGCAACCACGCCTCACCTTGCCGTCAACCACCAGTTCGTTTGCCCGCCTCGCCTACCCCGCTGGAGCCCTGGTACGTCCCCAGTAGACCCCCACCGAGCCGCTAGGGTTCGAGCTCGCCGGCGACCTGTTCGTCGTCGACGACGACCCTCAGCCGTAGATCCCCCTTCTAATCCTACGGCCCACAGCGTGCGTACCGTTTCGCGTGTTAAGACCCACTAACAAGCGTGACCCCCCTGTCAGCTGTGCCCCGTGCCGTGGAGCGCCACTGGACCGGCCCAACTTCTTTCCCGCGCTAGCCCACCCGTTCAAATCTGGATTTTTCTTTTTAGTTAAATCTAGTTTCTATCCACTAGTTTAAAATTCAATTCAGAGAGTTTTATATATCCAAATTGCATGAAACCAATTTTATCTGAAAGGTATGGAGATGATCTATACAAGCCCGTTGGATTTAATTCAATTAGAGTTATAGATATCTCCTAATAAAAATAACAAAACAGAAGCTTTTGCAACTTGCAACATTTTTATAAAATCAACCAAGTTAGCTTTTGAGTTGATTCCAACTCTCAAAAATCACATTTCATCAGATCTATCTAAATATGAAATAATATTAAGGTTTACATGCAGTGACTTTGGACTAGTACCAAAATAATGCTATATAGGCATTTCTAGTCACTTTAAATCATTAAATAATGAACTTAAACCAAAGTAATATTGATTCAACCCTTAAACCTCATTCCCACATGTTAGAATATGTGGTGATGACATGTGTCAATATGATCCCATATTTTAAGTGGTGAATATTAAATCTTAGTTAAATATTCAATGAGTAGAAATTACTTTTCTAAATTAAAAAGAATGAAACTATTGAATTAAACTTGTGATGCTTGTGATGATAATAGATCATCAATTATGTGTCTTAGAATGCTACCTAGCCTAGTTAAGTATTGTTTGGTAATTGTGTACTGCATATGTATTCTTATAGACGATAGTACCGACCAAGTCTACGAAGAGGAGGAGTGCTATCAAGATGAAGAAGAAGAAAACTTCAACCACTGCACCAACCAAGGCAAGCTAGCACTATCCAAGATTAACCCTTGCAAGTTACTTGCAAGCCACCATTAACAATGCAAGCTAACCCTTGCAAGTTTAGTGCTTAGCAAACCAGAATTAAACTAGATGGTTTAGCAAAGATGCCTTAAGCATGCTTTGAGCACCCCTTTTTGACTATTAGTACCTCAAGTCTTATTGAAAAGTTTCACCTCCCTTAGTTTACACAAAGTTCTTTACTTGTTTTGAAGGTAGCATAAAAAGTATAAAACTTGACCTACTTAGAAACCTTTGGATGTCATTCTATGGCATGAGATTGATCCCATCCTTCCACCTTAGTGAACACTCTTAACTTAGTAATTTAGAGTAGATCAAAAAACTTGAGTCACTTTAGATGGGAACACTTGGTGAAAATGAATTATGAAAACCTTGGAATGATGAGTCATTCTATTAAGATGTTTTGACATGTGTTGAGAAACACAAATGGTTGATGATGACAAAAATGATGAGGCATGAGCCTTAACCCTTTTATAAAACTGATGGTTGGATTCGGATGCGATACCATTCCAAATTTACCGTACAACCACATTACCTGAATTGGGTAAGGCTTAGCTGGAAATTTATATGCATTAGTATTAGTTCCCTCATGGGAGTGGTTTGAGCTGCGGCTACCTCTCAACGTTGTCCACCTATGTAGTGCCCAAGATGACTGATGGTCATGGTTGGGAGGCCATGCTCATAGAAGAGGTGCTTATACTAGGGTGTGTAAAGGGAAGGTTATGTTTGATTATCTGCATACTAAGTATGATGATTCAGGGTTATCCTTGACAGATGTATCGAATATTGTGGTGAAAGTGTACCACCTCTGCAGAGTGTCAAACTATTCGAATAGCCGCGTCCGTGGTTATGGACAGTTGGAATGGCCATACTATTTCGTTGTTAGATGTTTTCCAAATAACTTGAAATGAAGGATGAATCTTGACTTGACCACAACAGAGTTGTGTTATGATAATATCTTCCCAACTTAAGTGATTCTAGAACTTTACTTTATCTTTCTTGGCTTCAGAACTCAGCTTAGGTTTCAAACTTAACTTTATGGTTAAACTTAGATTTAGCACTTTAACTTAGAACTATATAGTTGTTTGTAGTAGTTTGCGAGTACTTAAAGAGTACTCATGGCTTTTGTCCCTGGCTATTCTCATGGCCAGACTATGAAGGAGACTATCAAGAGGATGGTCATCAGGACGCCTATGATAACTAGGACTATCTACCTTCGTCAGCATTGCCTGTGCCCTTGAAGATGGACCCCACCGCTACGCTTATCTTTTATTTTCCGCTGCTTGTTGTATTAAAGACTAGATCATGAGATCCTTATTTGTGTAAGACCTTATGTATGGTTTGTAATGGATGATGTACTGTGATATCCAATCTGTTATGTCTCGCAAAAATGGTAATCCTGGGATTGCGAGGTATGGCATAACGGGCATCTGGGATTAAAAATCCGGGTGTTGACAAGTTGGTATTAGTGCCATCTTGACCATAGGAGACCCTAGTTAGAATGTACGTCCAAACCAAAAACTTAGTTTCAAAACCAAAGTGAGTATTTATGAAAAACTATTTCCTCTCTTACCCTTGTGAACTAATTCTTTCTCAAAAATTAATGTTCCTCAAAATTCTTACATTACTACTTAAAACTTGACACACTTGATCACCTCACTAATTTCCTCATCCTTAATTCTTGTAGATGGTGACTCGGTTCAGCAAGTTTTACCAGTTGGGAAACGGAGGTCAGCTGATCTTCGAGAGTGATCTGGATTCACTGTCAAAGTTACTGGGACGCCCACATCCGGAGTTTCTTGGAGCTCAACTTCCAGGACCACCAGGAGGAGACTTACAGTGGCTAGTCACCGCAGATCTTAGAGGAAGCATCGAAGCACCAACTTCCGGGAGAATTTAGTTCTCCGTGAGAGAGAACAACTGGCTAGATGGATTAGCCAAGGCAATGCATGAAGCTCTCGCACGTCTATGTGCCCTCAGCGTCAACAAGATCCAAGGAACCCGTTTTGCCCACTATGCAAGACGTGACTTCATGGGAATGCCGATGGAGATGCCAAGTCACCCAGAGTTGAGGCGTCAAGTGGAGAACCTTGACTTCTTGCTACATGACAGACAACAGGAACTGGACAATGCCAGAGAGTTAGCCAACCTGAACCGTGCCATTGCCGACCAGAAGGCCCAGACTTTCGCACTGCTTGTCCAGGACCACCAGTCTCTTCGCCGCCAGCGTGCAAAGAAGGATCGCACCATAGCCCGTCTTTGCAAGAAGGTGGCCGACCTCGAGAAGACCGTCAAGGAGCAGGAAGCTCAGCTTGCAGCCAAGGAAGAAGAAGATGAGGGTGAAGCCATCCAGGGAGACATGGATTCTTACCTCAGCAATGATGATGACTTTCTAGAGGAGGATGCTGTGGACTTCTACACTGATGATGAGGACTCCGATTTCATCGATAATGAGTAGATGCACGAGAGCACTGTCGTAGCATGAGTTGTATCGGTCCCACTGTATCGTAGCTGGCAGAATGGTTCTTCAAACCATCTGCTTTCCTTTGTTTGTTGTGGTATGTGTTGTATCGGGTGCTTGCTTGCATGAATGAAAATGAAGTTAGTTGAAAAACCTGAGTCTAACTCAAAGTTTTAGCTTTGAAAAAACCCAAAACCATGAACCTTAGAATTTCCCTCTTACCCCTATATCTATTTCAATCTTCAGATGACTCGTGGAAACCAAGGAGGGAGCAGCTCGTCGCAGGACCCAATGCTGGGGATCTTGCAGAATCTCATCGCAGACCGTGAAGCAAGCAAGGCAGAGCGCCAAGCTAATCTAGCAACACTGCAACAGATCGCCCGGATGGCTCTCAACAACCAAGGACATGGAAATCAGGATCACCATGGATCCAAACTCAAAAAATTTCAGAATACTAATCCCCCAATCTTTAACCAATCTAAGAACCCATTAGATGCTGATGACTGGTTACAGACCATGGAAAACAACCTCGAAGTTGCAGGAGTTGATGAAAATGATAAAGTTCTCTTCGCCACCCACTATCTAGTGGGAGATGCCAGAGCTTGGTGGAATAGCATCCGCAATATGAACCATGGCCATGTTATGACATGGGAAGCATTTAAAGTCAAGTTCAGCCGCACCCACATGCCGCAAGGTCTCGTCAACAGGATGAGAGATGAACTCCGTGAATTGAAGCAAGGAAGAATGATTGTGGTGGAGTACCATGACAGATTCTTGTCACTTGCCAGATATGCACCTGATGAAATCAACACAGAGGCCAAGAAGAGGGAGAGATTCTTGAACGGACTGCATGATGAGATGCAGACTGTCCTCGTCAACATCCGTTTTCAGGATCTCGAAGAGCTAATCGACTCTGCCATTCAGATGGAAGGGAAGATTAACCAGGCAAACAACTACCGCAAGCGTCGTATGATGCAGTAGTCTAGATCCAGTAGTCACCAGAAGTACCGTCCCAACCCTTCACCAGGATATGCACCAAGGAACAATCGACCCCCACATTCTCGCCCAAGCTACCCCAACCGTAGCGGAGGCAATGTGAAGTCCGGAGGAAACAATCAGAACTCTGGTAATGCCAACAATTTCAACCGTGCCCCTGCCAAGAGCAACAACAACAACACTACGCCCAGAACTGGCAGCAATGTTGTGCCTGTCGCAGTCAAGGACAAGTCCCAGATCACCTGTTTCGAGAGTGGAGTGAAGGGTCACTACTCCAATGAGTGTCCCAAGAAGAATGCAGCCAATGCCAATGTGAATGCCCCAGCTCAGCAGCAGCGTCGTGTTCAACTAGGATGGAGATTTGCCCCAGGGAACCCTCACAACCGCAACGGCCGTCTCTTCCACATGAACGCAGAAGAAGCCCAGGAAACGCCAGATGTAGTGCTGGGTATGTTTCCTGTCAACTCAGTTTTAGCAAGAGTATTGTTTGATTCTGGAGCATCGCATTCATTTGTCACCGAAGAATTTGCATGCACTAGTAAGATTCACCCAACCAACCTGAAGCATGTCATGATATTTCAAATCCCCGGTTCAACTACAAAAGCTAGAAAAATTTGCAAAGTTGTACCTATCAGAATACATGGGATAGATTTTTATGCCAACCTAATTGTACTTGGAACCAAAGGATTGGAAGTAGTACTAGGTATGGACTGGATGTCAAGGCATAAAGGACTGATAGACTGTGCTAAGAAAGCCATCACCATGACCAGTAGTTCTGGAGTAACAGTAGAGCATATCTCTGAAACCTTACCCCGTCAATTCAAGTGCAACAAGAGTGTAGCCCTGCCCACCATAGACCAAGTCAGAGTAGTCTGTGAATACCCCGACGTATTCCCAGATGAATTGCCAAGTATGCCCCCAGATAGGGATATTGAGTTCATTATCGAACTAATCCCCAGAACCGGACCTATAGCCCAGAGACCCTATAGCATGAACCCCTCAGAGTTAGTGGAACTAAAGAAGCAGTTGGATGCCATGTTAGCAACAGGCTTGATTCAGCCAAGCGCATCGCCATGGAGATCACCAGTGTTATTCGTCGACAAGAAAGA
Source organism: Avena sativa (assembly GCA_916181665.1). NCBI lineage: Eukaryota > Viridiplantae > Streptophyta > Magnoliopsida > Poales > Poaceae > Avena > Avena sativa. Next base: position 430,805,601 of record OV702290.1, read on the forward strand.
TGGAGGCAATCGTCTGTGTACAGATTACAGAAAGTTGAATGACGTCACTATCAAGAACAAGTACCCTTTGCCAAAGATAGAGGATCTATTTGATCAGTTGACTAGAGCCCAGGTATTCTCAAAGATTGATCTTAGGACTGCTTATCACCAACTTAAGATTCTTGCAACGGATATTCCGAAGACCGCCTTTACTACTCGCTATGGTTTATACGATTATACGGTTATGTCTTTTGGATTAACCAATCTTCTTATTTCATGAATCTCATGAATAAGATCTTTATGAATTTCCTAGATAAGTTCGTAGTTGTGTTTATCGACGACATCCTTATCTACTCCAAGTCAGAAGAATAGCATGAGCAACATCTAAGAGTCATCCTACAAACCCTGAGAGAGCATCAGTTATATGCCAAGTTCAGCAAGTGTGAGTTTTGGCTGAAAGAAGTAGGATTCCTAGGACATATTGTGTCTGCCGGAGGAGTCTCTGTTGATCCCGCCAAGATCAAAGATGTCGAAGAATGGGAAGCCCCAACCACTCAAACCCAAGTCCGTTCATTTCTCGGATTAGCGGGATATTACCGCAAGTTCGTAGAAGGATTCTCGAGCATAGCCCGACCAATGACCCAATTGTTGAAGAAGGACAAGAAGTTTGAATGGACAGACAAGTGTGAAGCCAGTTTCTAGGAGCTGAAGAAGAGATTGATATCAGCCCCAATTTTGGTCATGCCAGACATCAAGAAGCCGTTTGATGTATATTGTGACGCATCCAAGATTGGTGTAGGATGTGTATTGATGCAAGAAGGCAAGGTCATCGCGTATCTGTCTCGACAACTGAAGCAGCATGAGCAGAACTATCCGACCCATGATCTTGAGCTAGCAGTTGTGGTTCTAGCATTAAAGACATGGCGTCATTATTTGATGGATAATCGCTGTGAGATTTACTCGGATCATAAGAGCTTGAACTACATCTTCACTCAGAAGGAGCTGAATATGAGGCAAAGGAGATGGATAGAGTTAATCAAGGATTATGACCTTGACATTCACTATCACCCCGCAAAGCCAATGTGGTAGCGGATGCTCTTAGCAGATTGCCGTGTAGGCTTAACACCATGATCAAGGAGAAGTAACCAAGTTTATATGAGGAATTAGAGCAGTTCAGGACTGAATTAGTTAGCAAAGGATTCTTAGCTAGCATTGAACTTCAACCCACTTTGATTAGCCAAATCAAGGAAGCCCAGAAGGGGAATGAAAGTATCGATGGTATCAAACATCGTATTGGTACAGGAAGGTACCTGGATTCACCGAAGACGAAGAAGGAGTACTGTGGTACAAAGGACGTATCTGTGTGCCAGCAGATTCGGAGCTGAAGGAAATTATCATGAAGGAAGCTCATGATACCCTTTATTCTATCCACCCCGGAGGAACAAAGATGTATCAGGATTTGAAAGAGCAATTTTGGTGGCAGAAGATGAAGAGATAGATCGGAAGCTACATCGCCAAATGTGACATCTGTCAAAGAGTCAAAGCAGAGCATCAGAGACCTGCAGGATTGTTGCAACCATTACAGATTCCGGAATGGAAATAGGATTCCGTCGGAATGGACTTTATCACCGGTTTACCTACTTCTAGTAGGGGAAATGACTCAATCTGGGTCATGGTTGATAGACTGTCCAAGGTATCCCATTTTATACCTATCAAGACTACCTACCAGAGTGCAAAGCTAGCAGAGCTGTACATTGCTAGGATTGTTAGTCTACATGGAACCCCCAAGATCATCGTATCAGATCGAGGAACCTAGTTTACTTCAAGATTTTGGCAGAAAGTTCAGGAAGGTTTAGGAACCAAGTTGAACTTTAGTACCGCCTATCACCCACAAACAGATGGACAGACTGAGAGAGTCAACCAGATCCTAGAGGATATGCTTAGAGCTTGTGTGTTGGAATACGGATCAAAATGGGAAGACTGCCTGCCTTTCGTAGAATTCTCATATAACAACAGTTATCAAGCTAGTTTGGAGATGGCACCATTTGAATTCCTATACGGAAGAAAGTATCGTACCCCTTTGAATTGGTCGCAAGTAGGAGAGAGTCAGATCTTCGGACCCGACATTCTCCGAGAAGCAGAAGAGAAAGTTCACAAAGTCCGTGAGCACCTCAAGACCGCCCAATCTAGACAGAAGAGCTATGCTGACAAGAGAAGGAGAGACCTGACTTTCAATGTTGGAGATTTTGTATACCTCAAAGTTTCACCATTGAAGGGAACTCAACGCTTTAGTCTGAAGGGAAAGTTAGCCCCTAGATATATCGGACCTTTCAAAATTTTGAACTGTAGAGGAGAAGAATCGTATCAGCTGGAACTGCCTGAAGAGATGTCAGCCATCCACAATGTGTTCCATATCTCGTTACTCCGCAAATGCTTGGAAGTACCTGAGAAGACTGAAGTTTTCAAGAACATCGATCATAGAGCTGTGGAAATCAACAATGACCTAACCTATCTGGAAGTACCCATCCGTATCTTAGAAGAAGCCTACAGAACCACCAGGACCAGGAGCATCAAGTTTCTTAAGATTCAGTGGAGCAACCATACCGAGGAGGAAGCTATTTGGGAGCGCGAAGATTACATTAGGAAAGAGTTCCCAGATCTCTTTAGTTCCTAGTTTTCTTTGTAAATCTCGGGACAAGATTTTTTTTAAGGGGGGGAAGGTTTGTAACATCCCAAAACTTCAATCCAAGCTTATCAAGATCTAAATCATCAAATTTGGGGTTAACAAAAACTTTTTCAAATTAAAAATAAAAGCATTCATATGTATGTGCATTTAAAATAGGAGTTGTTTTGAATTGCCATGATTGTGTGATCCAATGTTTGTAAAATGTTTCTTAGGTGATTTAAACATCATATACATCATTCCCAAACTTTTCCTAAAGAAAATCAAATCAAAAAGAATTAAAAAGGAGGAATGGTCATTTTGGCCATTTTAATCCACTACACTACTTTGGCTATTCCTAGTACTCAATTCTTAACAGAATCAATTCTTGATCTTTGTACCCCTTGCTAGTACACATAATGAGGTACCAAGGCCCACCTTTGGATCTGCTAAAAACATTCTGTTAACTATTTGGCTAGTATTCTGGCCAAACTTGTCTCCCATTTGGCCCCTTTTTACTCCCTTTGTCTCTAAATGATCTAGCAAAGCCATTTAAACCCAATCCCCTAGCCCCTAGTGGCATTGCCATGCCATGCCGAGCCACCTCTTGCCGGCCGACCATGCACCCTCTAGAGCAGACCACTCCCCTCTCCCTCGCCATGTCTAGGAGGTAGCCAGCACCTCACCGCCACCCTCTGTCCCCTGCCCGAGCCGAGCCTTGCCGTGGACCACCGAGGATACCACGCGCCCAGTGCCACCGCACCATGCCAAGCACGCGCCGGAGCTCCACAACCGGCACGCGTGCACGGACCACCGCTCGACCGCAGCCCACGCCCACCGCTCCGCCACGACCTGGATAACACCCCAGACACCCCCGTTCGCCGCCCAAAGCACCACAGCCACCGCTCGCCATGGACACCGCTGCCTCTACCGCTCAGAGCGCCACCTTGTCTAGACTGCATGCCACCGCCCCTACGGCCGCATTCACTTCCTAGAGCACCACCAGGAGACCGCCTGTCGATCGCCACCCTCAGCCATGCCGCTAGCCGGCTATAGCCATGTCGCTACCGTCGCCTGCCCATCCCGCTCAGTCTCACCGTTGGTCCTATAAAAGGAGGCCTCCCTAGCCTCTTCTCGCCACACCACTCCACTCCCCTCACCTTACTGAACCTCACCCACGTCTAGCTGGAGCAAGGGGAGCAGCATCTTGCTAGAATTGGAGCCGGAGCAGCCGCATCAGGAGGAGAAGGGCGCCGCTTATTGCGACCACCCCAAGCTCCGCCGCAACCACGCCTCGCCTCGCCGTCGACCACCAGTTTGTTTGCCCGCCTCGCCTACCCCGCTGGAGCCCTGGTACGTCCCCAGCAGACCCCCACCGAGCCGCTAGGGTTCGAGCTCGCCGGCGACCTGTTCGTCGTCGACGACGACCCTCAGCCGTAGATCCCCCTTCTAATCCTACGGCCCACAGCGCGTGTACCGTTTCGCGTGTGGGACCCCCTGTCAGCTAAGCCCCGTAGCACGGAGCACCACTGGGCCGGCCCAACTTCTTTCCCGCGCTAGCCCACCCGTTCAAATCTGGATTTTTCTTTTTAGTTAAATCTAGTTTTTGTCCACTAGTTTAAAATTCAATTTAGAGAGTTTTATAATTCCAAATTGCATGAAACCAATTTTATCTGAAAGGTATGGAGATGATCTATCCAAGACTGTTGGATTTAATTCAATTAGAGTTATAGATCTCTCCTAATAAAAATAACAAAATAGAAGCTTTTGCAACTTGCAACATTTTTATAAAATCAACCAAGTTAGCTTTTGAGTTGATTCCAACTCTCAAAAATCACATTTCATCATATCTATCTAAATATGAAATAATATTAAGGTTTAAATGCAGTGACTTTGGACTAGTACCAAAATAATGCTATATAGGCATTTCTAGTCACTTTAAATCATTAAATAATGAACTTAAACCAAAGTAATATTGATCCAACCCTTAAACCTCATTCCCACATGTTAGAATATGTGGTGATGACATGTGTCAACATGATCCCATATTTTAAGTGGTGAATATTAAATCTTAGTTAAATTTTAAATGAGTACAAATTACTTTTCTAAATTAAAAAGAATGAAACTATTGAATTAAACTTGTGATGCTTGTGATGATAATAGATCATCAATTGTGTGTCTTAGAATGCTACCTAGCCTAGTTAAGTATTGTTTGGTGATTGTGTACTCCATATGTATTCTTATAGACGATAGTACCGACCAAGTCTACGAAGGAGGAGTGTTATCAAGACGAAGAAGAAGAAAACTTCAACCACTGCACCAACCAAGGCAAGCTAGCACTATCCAAGATTAACCCTTGCAAGTTACTTGCAAGCCACCATTAACAATGCAAGCTAACCCTTGCAAGTTTAGTGCTTATCAAACTAGAATCAAACTAGATGGTTTAGCAAATATGCCTTACGCATGCTTTGAGCACCCCTGTTTGACTATTAGTACCTCAAGTCTTATTGACATGTTTCACCTCCCTTAGTTTACACAAAGTTCTTTACTTGTTTTGAAGGTACCATAAAAAGTATAAAACTTAACCTACTTAGAAACCTTTGGATGTCATTCTATGGCACGAGATTGATCCCATCCTTCCACCTTAGTGAACACTCTTAACTTAGTAATTTAGAGTAGATCAAAAACTTGAGTCACTTTAGATGGGAACACTTGGTGAAAATGAATTATGAAAACCTTGGAATGATGAGTCATTCTATTGAGATGTTTTGACATGTGTTGAGAAACACAAATGGTTGATGATGACGAAAATGATGAGGCATGAGCCTTAACCCTTTTATAAAACTGATGGTTGGATTCGGATGCGATACCATTCTAAATTTACCGTACAACCACATTACCTGAATTGGGTAAGGCTTAGCTGGAAATTTATATGCATTAGTATTAGTTCCCTCATGGGAGAGGTTTGAGCTGAGGCTACCTCTCAACGATGTCCACCTATGCAGTGCCCAAGATGACTGATGGTCATGGTTGGGAGGCCATGCTCATAGGAGAGGTGCTTATACTAGGGTGTGTAAAGGGAAGGTTATGTTTGATTATCTGCATACTAAGTATGATGATTCAGGGTTATCCCTGACAGATGTATCGAATCTTGTGGTGAAAGTGTACCACCTCTGCAGAGTGTCAAACTATTCGAATAGCCCTGTCCGTGGTTATGGACAGTTGGAATGGCCATACTATTTCGTTGTCAGATGTTTTCCAAATAACTTGAAATGAAGGATGAATCTTGACTTGACCACAACAGGGTTGTGTTATGATAATATCTTCCCAACTTAAGTGATTCTAGAACTTTACTTTATCTTTCTTGGCTTCAGAACTCAGCTTAGGTTTCAAACTTAACTTTATGGTTAAACTTAGATTTAGCACTTTAACTTAGAACTATATAATTGTTAGTAGTAGTTTGCGAGTACTTAAACAGTACTCATGGCTTTTGTCCCTGGCTATTCTCATGGCCAGACTATGAAGGAGACTATCAAGAGGATGGTCATCAGGACGCCTATGATAACTAGGACTATCTGCCTTCTTCAGCATTGCCTGTGCCCTTGAAGATGGACCCCACCGCTACGCTTATCTTTTATTTTCTGTTGCTTGTTATATTAAAGACTGGATCATGAGATCCTTATTTGTGTAAGACCTTATGTATGGTTTGTAATGGATGATGTACTATGATATCCAATCCGTTATGTCTCACAAAAATGGTAATCTTGGGATTGCGAGGTATGGCATAATGGGCATCTGGGATTAAAAATCCGGGTGTTGACAAGATCCCTCTCGAAGATCAGTTGGCCTCCTTTGCCCAACTGGTAGAACTTGCTGAACTGAGTCTCCATCTACAAGAATTTAGGATGAGGAAGTTAGTGAGGTGATCAAGTGTGTCAAATTTTAGGTAGTAAGGAAGAACATGAATTTTTGAGAAAGAATGAATTCCCAAGGGTAAGAGAGGAAATAGTTTTTCATAAATACTCACTTTGGTTTTTGAAATTAAGTTTTTATTCGGACGTCCATTCTAACTAGGGTCTCCTATGGTCAGGATGGCTCTGCTACCAACTTGTCAACACCCGGATTTTTAATCCCAGATGCCTGTTATGTCATACATCACAATCCCAGGATTACTATTTTTGCGAGACATAACAGATTGGATATCACACTACATCATCCATTACAAACCATAAATAAGGTATTACACAAATAAGGATCTCATGATCCAGTCTTAATACAACAAGCAGCGGAATAAAATAATAAGCGTAGCGGTGGGGTCCATCTTTAGGGGCATAGGCAATGCTGACGATGGAAGATAGTCCTAGTTATCATAGCCGTCCTGATGTCCCTCATATTGGTAGTCTCCTTCATAGTCTGGCCATAGGAATAGCCAGGGACAAAAGCCATGAGTACTCTTTAAGTCCTCGCAAACTACCATTAACAAGTAAGATAGTTCTGGTAGGAATGCTAAACTCTAAGTTTAACTTCAAAGTTAAGTTTGAAACCTAAGCTGAGTTCTAAAACAAAGAAAGATAAAATAAAGTTTTGAAAACACTTAAGTGGGAACTTAATCATCATAGTCACAACTTTGTTATGGTCAAGTCAAGTCACAATTCATTTCATAAGTCATTTTGAAAATATCTGACAACGAAACAGTATGGCCACTCCAACTGTCCATAACTGCACACGTGGCTATTCGAATTGTTTGACACTCTGCAGAGGTGGTACACTTTCACCACAAGATTCGATACATCTGTCAGGGATAACCCTGAATCATCATACTTAGTATGCAGATAATCAAACATAACCTTCCCTTTACACACCCTAGTATAAGCACCTCTCCTATGAGCATGGCCTCCCAACCATGACCATCTGTCATCTTGGGCACTGCATGGGTGGACAACATTGAGAGGTAGCCTCATCTCAAACCTCTCCCGCGAGGGAACTAATACTAATGCATATAAACTTCTGGCTAAGCCTTACCCAATTCAGGTATTGTGGTTGTACGGTAAAATTGGAATGGTATCGCATCCGAATCCAACCATCGGTTTTTGTAAAATGGCTAAGGCTCATGCCTCAACATTTTCATCATCATAAACCATTTGTGTTTCTCAACACATGTCAAAACATCTCAATAGAATGACTCATCATTCCAAGGTTTTCACAATTCATTTTCACCAAGTGTTCCCATCTAAAGTGACTCAAGTTTTGATTTAGCTCTAAGCTACTAAGTTAAGAGTGTTCACTAAGGTGAGATGCTAATCTTAATCTCATGCCATAGAATGCCATCTAAGGTTATCTAGATAGGTCAAGTTTTATACTCTTTATGCTACCTTCAAAACAAGTAAAGGACTTTAATAAAGTAAAGAAGTAAAAGCTTGGAAATAAAACTTGGGGTAGGTAATAGTCAAAGTGGTATCACCAAAGCATGCCTAATGCATCTTGCTTAGGTTATCTAGATTGCAAGTGTTAGCTTGCAAGGATTCACTGGTATAGTGCTAGCTTGCATTGTTAATGATGGCTTTCCTTGGTTGGTGTAGTGGTTGAAGTTTTCTTCCTCCTCCTCTTGGTAGAACTCCTCCTCCTCGTAAGCTTGGTCGGTACTATCGTCTATAAATACATACAGAGTACACAATCACCAATCAATCTCAACTAGTCTACTTAGCACTCTAAGGCACACATTTGATGATCTATTATCATCACCAGCATCACAAGGTTTAATTAACTAGCTTCATTCTTTTTATTTGAGAAAAGTAATTTCTACTCATTGAAATTAACTAAAATTTAATATTCTCCAATTAAAATATGGGATCCTGTGGACACATGTCATTACCACATATTCTAACATATGGGAATGTGATTTAAATGTTGGATCACATTTTAATAAGTTTAAATTTAATATTTAATGATTTAAAGTGACTAGAAATGCCTATATAGCATTATTTTGGTACTAGTCCGAAGTCACTGCATGTAAACCTTAATATTATTACATATTCGGATAGGTATGGTTAAATGTGATTTTTGAGAGTTGGAAACAACTCAAAAGCTATTATGGTTGATTTTATAAAAATGTTTGAATGTGCAAATGCTTCTGTTTTTTTTATTTTTACTAGGAGAGATCTCTAACTCTAAATGAATTAAATCCAATGGGCTTTGATAGATCTTTTCGGAAGCTTTTAAACAAAATTGGAATCACTCAATGTGGTTTAGTAAATCTTCCTGAATTGATTTTTAAACTAAGGGACAAAATTGATTTTAAACCTAAATAGAAAAATCTATATTTGAATTAATTAGGTCGCGCGGGAAAGCAAATGGGCCAGCCCAGTGACGCTCAGCGGCGCAGAGGGCGGCTGACAGGTTGGTCCCGCTTGTCAGCGAGACTTAAAACCCGAAACGGTATGGGACAATCTGGGCGCTACGATTGGAAGCCAGATCAACGGCTCACAGTCGTCGTCGATGACGTACTAATCGCCGGCGAGACCGAACCCTAGCGCGGTCAATGGGGGTCTACTGGGGATGTACCAGGGCTCCAGCTAGTGCGGCGAGGTAGGCAAACGAACTGGACGGCGATGGCGGTTCTCCTGGTACTGGCGGCGGCTCGGGGGATGGCCTGGATCAACGGCGCCTTTCTCATCCTTCCGCGGCAGACTCCGGCGAAATTCCGGCGCTACGAGCTACGGCTTGCTCCGGTGGGGCTTTGGCAGTGTTCTGAGGGGGAGTGATGAGAGTGGTGTGAGGAAACGATGCTAGGGAGGCCTCCTTATATAGGCGCGACGAGGGGACAGAGGGGGCGACGACGAGCTCGTCGGTGACGACGATACAAGGCGCTATCGGCATGGGCGGCGTAGGTGGACGGTGGCTTGCCTCCTGGCGGTGCTCTACGGCTTAAAGGCGCGGCTAGGGGCGGTGGCATGTGGTCGGGAGCGTTGCGCGCTCTAGGAGACAGAGGCGGTGCTCAACGTGGCACTCGGAGACTATGGGTCACGCGGCGGTGCACGTCCGTGTCTGGTGGGTTGCTAGGGTCGAGGCGGAGCAGCCTGCGCGGGATGGGGTCGAGGCGCGGTATGTGGCATGCTGGCGGCGAGGGCGCTCTGGTGTGCTCTGGCTGCACGCAGAGACTTAGTGCGCGGCGGTTCCTCGGTGGTCCAGGGGCTGGCAGTGAGTGTGGGGTGGACCGTGGGCGGCGGTGAGGTCACGCCGTGCTTCCTTGAGCGGCGAAGAGGGGCTGCCGGTCTGCTGTGGCGTTGGCAAGGTTGGCCGGCGAGCATGGCATCGGGGCGGCATGGTACTGTTGCCCTAGGCCATTGGGTAGGTCTTTGATGGCTTGGTTGGGTCTGGGGGAGACAAGGGACTTGAATTGGGTACAAATGGCTCGACCAAATTTGATCAAAATAGTATAAGTTAGGCCAGTTTGATTCTGCCTGCCAGGTGTTCGACCAAATGGCCGCATGAAGTTTAAATTTGAATTTTGAAAATATTTTTGGTGTGTGATCTGATCTTATGCTTGGTAGTCTCTGGTTGCTGGGAATTGTCAAGGTGAATTGGTTTGGTTGGTTTTTGCACAAGTGGGATCTTCTCATATGATTTGGATTCCATTTTCAAATGCCATTTAAATTTAGTGTTTGAAAGTTTTTGGGGTGAAACAAAGTGGGCCTTGGTACATCACTACTTGTACTAGCAAGGGTTGCAAAGAACCAGAATTGTTTATGTTAAGTTTTGAGCTCTAGGAATAGCCAAAGTAGGCTAGGTGATTAAAATGGCAAAAGTGACCATTTGCTTAGTTTATTCTTTTTGATTTGTTTTTCTTTGGGATTTGTTTGGGAATGATCTAGATGATGTTTAATTCACCTTAGAATCATTTTACAACCAATGGATCACTCAATCATAGCAATTCAAAACAACTCCTAATTTAAATGCACACACATATGAATGCTTAATCATTTTAAATGGAAAAGGTTTTTGTTAACCCTAAATTTGATGATTTGGATCTTAATTAACCTTGGATTAAGTTTTGGGATGTTACACTCGGACTTACCCCTTCTCCAACCAGCCTTGAGAAAGGTTATTTCATAAGATAAATCACTCAAATTAGCCTAAGAAGAAACGAATTTATGTTGCATCATGGAATTAAGATCAAGCCTCTCTATGGGAAACTGTAGGTCTGAATGATGAGGCGCTAAACCATGCAAAGCTAATAACCAAGAGGCGATGAGGCCTCCACAAATTCCACCTTTCTCGCGGTTAGCAGCAAGACGGAAAGCTATCGAAGCACCCAAATTATAAGTCCTACCTTGTTTTAAGGCAGCTAAGAGGAAGGCTAGATCATATGAGGATAATTTACTAGCAGTTTTCCTAGCAAGAACGCACTTGGCAATAAAGTAGGCAAAGTACCAAATAGACGGGAGGTGAATATTACAAATTTTACCACTTTCCTTTGAGAAGCCGCTCCCTTGGCAAATCTCTGCATACAAGTCCATGAGTGGTGTAGGTCGTTCTCTAATTCTTTCACACGAACCCCACTGTGGTACTTTAATAGCTGCACAAAAATCATCAAAAGGAAGATCGATCAGCTATATTGTAAATTTTGTAATGAACCATGGGGTTAGGCAAGGAGTAATTAAATTTAAAATCCTGCACCATAGACATAGTTAGTTTCACATATTGGTAAGGTTCATCTCCCACAAAATGCTCCAATCCTGCATTAGAAATTAAAGTATGGAAATATTGAGAAATCCCTACAGCCTTCATGAATTCGGGGCATGGATAAATAGAAGGGAAAACTTCTTCCTCGCGGTGGACCTTCATAACCTCGGGCACCCTTAATTCATGTTGGTTGAGTTGGTGTTCATTCATCTCTTTTTCTGAAATTTTAGACAACCATCATACAAGTGATTACAAAGTGATTACATAATGAAAGGAACTACTTATAGGGACTTGTAAGAGGCCTAATATGCATCAAAACAATTTCTCTAAGCATTGAACAAGACTACAAGCTCACATAACCTGTCACCTATACTAGCAAAATACTCAAGATATCATCCACTAATCACAAATCTACTTGGACAAGCAGAGGAGTCACATACCGGAGATCAAATGCTCCAAATCTCAGCAGCAAAGATGGGCTGAGCAAGGAGATCGAAAATTGTGAGCAGAAATAGCAAGAACACGGGTTTGAGAAATGAACTAGTGTTTTCTCGGGAGAGAGAAAGGAGTGGCAGGAGGGAGAATAAGTGGAGGGCCAGGGGTGGCCCACACCATGGCCAGGTGCGCCCGTGGTGTGGCTGCGCCACCAGGTGGTGTGCCTGCCTGGTGGGCCCCCTGGGTCACTCCAGGTACTTTTCTGCCCCTTTTTTCACGTTAAAATTTAATATGAATTTTCTGGAAATTTTCGCGATACTTTATTTTTAGCAATTTTTAGGTATTGACGAATGATTTTCTGACAGAAAGATAATATTGGAATGATGCAATAACAAAACAAAACTAAAACTTCAGAAGTTCTAAGACACTCTAATATGCAAGAAACTAGCTATAGAAAAGTAAACTAAGTGAAAGCAAAAACTAAAATGGATAAACTAAAAGTAAGCAAAGATAATCATGGTGAAAACATTGTTTTGTTCATCAAAATCCCATTGTTAACAAGGTTGATCAGGTCTTGTTACCAAAACAATTTTATATGAAACAAAACTTTGCTTTTCACTAAATGATTATGTTACCTCAACCTTGATAGCAATGGTCCCAATCATAATAGTTTCATATTTTTCTCGTGGTATGGGACAATATATTTCTCCAACTTGGATGACCTCAACATTTTCAATTGAATTCAGGTCATAGGTCTTATCAATCTTCTTGGGGAAATAGACAGTATGGTCCTTGTCATTAACATTAAAAGTTACCTTTCCTTGATTGCAATTAATAACAGCTCCTGTAGTATTAAAAAAAGGTCTCCCAAGAATGATAGACATATTATCATCTTCAGGCATTTCAAGCACAACAAAGTAAGTTAATATCAAGCAATTATGAGCCACTTGAAGAGGAACATCCTCACATATACCAACAGGAATAGTAGTAGATTCATCAGCCATTTGCAAAGATATATCAGTTGGTATTAATTTTTCCAATTGAAGTCTCTTGTAGAGAGAAAAAGGCATAACACTAACTCCTGCTCCCAAATCACACAAAGTAGTTCTAACATAGCTATTTTTAATAGAACATGGAATTGTTGGAATCCCAGGGTCTCCAAGTTTCTTTGGAACCTTACCATTAAAGGAATAATTAGCAAGCAAAGTAGAAATTTCCTCATTAGGGATCTTCCTTTTATTAGAGACAATATCCTTCATATACTTTGAATAAAGAGGTAATTTAATAGCATCAGTTAAAGGAATTTGCAAAAATAAAGATTTCACCCACTCACAAAACTTATTATAGTGTTCGTCTTCCTCTGACTTGTGTTTCTTATCAGGGAAAGGCATTGGAAAAACATTCGGGACTCTATCTGGAAAACGTCGAACCCCCTGTCTGTTTTAGGTCAGAGGGCTTTTATAGGCGAAAGGAGAGGTCGAGGCAGAGTTCGAGGCGGCCACACCACCTCCTAGCACGGCCTGGCCTGGCCCACGTGGCCAGGTTGTGTGGGCCCCTGGTGGCTCCTCTTCGTCCCGTCTTCTGGCTCCGTGAGTCTTCTAGTAAAATAGGAGTTTTGTGATATTTTCCGGGATTTTTCCTGAAAATTGATGTCCTGCACAAAAACAAGACACCAAAGCAATTCTGCTGAAAACAGCGTTAGTCCACATTAGTTGTATCCAAATCACACAAATTAGAGGAGAAACAATAGCAAAAGTGTTCGGGAAAGTAGATACGTTTTGGATGTATCAGTGATATCCGTGCTAGCGAAAGTTATCCCTTTCCTACACAAGAATTTGACTAGAGTCGGACAATGCTTCTCAGTTGGTTTACTCTCGAAGTTAGGGGTTTTAGGGATGTAAGGGAACAAGGGATGCAGAAGTGGTGATCTCAAATTTAAATTTCACATACCTACAGAAGAGGTAAACGAGGATCTCCTCACGTATGGCGATTTGCACGACGGTAATCTCTTGTGAAGGATTTTCGCTTATTTGCACAAGTGTACTTCAAGTCTAGCCCTCCGAACATGTACTTCTCATTATCAATCAATTCCTCATACCTTGCGAGAGTTGCCTCCACAGTCACTTCATCATTTGTGTACACCACCATCAAAGTCATGGTGCCATGGGCAGGGATGAAGTGGGTCTCTATTGTGCGTTTTCCATCGTCCATGCCTGCAAGGGTGAAAGGAAATGTCTGCAAGGAAATGCCCGCGAGTAAGAATGGAAGAAGAAGAACCGACGGTTCTATAACAGAGGAACGGAGAAACAAAGGGGGAGGAAAAAGAAGCGCTCCAGGAATAACTATAGAGATCGTGGATATGTGGTAATAATGAGTAAATGCAGATTTGGTTCGAGAACTCACCATGGTTACGTGGAGATCATGGCAGTGCTGTCGGTTCAACAAGTGGGGCTGGTTCGTGCGAGAATATGGAATTAGTTATGCATTTTTCTATGCGAGAAATTGAGAGAAATCATTTGTATTTCCTCTTTCATTATTAAACAGAATGAAGTTGGTACAACCCAAGATATTTGCTAGATTAACATACAACAACACAAAAGTTTCTAAGCATGCATTCTTGAAATTTAAACTGATGATTTTTCAGAAGTTTTGAGCTACAATCGACATCACAGAGACAACCTCTCATCTTCATCCTCCTCCTTATGCTCGTCGTTGTCGTCTTCCATGTCCTCACGTCCCTCTGCTGGACCGGTGACCACCTCAATAATCAGCTTGATATAGTGCATCATCACCTTGACTTGGAGAATGAGCAAATCATCAAGGAAAATTTTGTTTTCACCATAGAATTCAGGCCAGGCATTAGTGAACTCAATGCAATCGTCATATACTTCCAATATGCGATATCGCCCCAAGATTATCTGGCCTTCATCACAATTATTCTTCATGCATACACGATAGAACCCTTTCTTTGGGATTTGGTGTTCCCTTGTGCATCTCAAAGGGATATCCTGAGTAACAAAAATACATAACAGATCTTAGTTAACTGACCACCCTGATAAATTTACAAAATAAGAAGGAAAAAGATAGGAAAAAGTGATTAACTAACTATCTAATTAAGATCATCTTCATCCTGCACCCGGTGAACCAACAACATTATCAGAATTTGACACTTTAACAACAAAGCACCTATCTACTCTATGGTATGCAAATGTGAGAACATCATTTTGTTCAATGTTATAAGTTGCACAGAACCCCCTCCAATATGGCCCACATAATGCTACCAACCTCCCAAAATTCCCATCATACAGCACAAAGAACTAGTATTCATCAATTGTTTTTTCTTGATCATCGCGGTCACTCTAAGCAAGGGTCCAGGTCAGATCTGGACCAAGAGCGAAATTTCGCATACGCTCAGCGAAACAACAAGGAATACCCTACATAAATTGTGAAATAGAAAAACCCATAAGATCATGAACATAAAGCAATATATATGGAAATTTCAAATAAGATATGTATATGAAAATCGAGAATACTTACAATTCCTCTGCAAAAAAGGGTGATCTCACCCTCATTCTAAAATACATCACATGGTCTAGGTTTCCACTCCCACACTAGGCGGGTTGTTGCTGAATGTCACACATTTGTTTTGAGCCATATTCCTTTTTTCTGAACACAAAGATTATAAAAGATCAGGAAAATAAATAATATGATGTTACTAATATCATGTCTGGACACTACTACTAGTGTCAAAATATATAAATGGTATGATGTTACTAATATCATCTCTGAACACTACTACTAGTGTAATTCAAAATATAAAAACTAAACTCTAAATTTGCAGCAATGATCTTTTGAGGAAAAACTACATTATCCGAGATAGGAAAATAATGGGATTTATATCCAAGCTAGGAATATTAATGATACTAATTACATTGTACTTTATCTAGTATAAATATACTACTAACTGCAACTAGTACTATATATGCAGAAATACAACTAGTTTGATATCCTACAAAAATACAACTAATGATGTGCATATTGTACTAATCTTCAGTTCTGCATACATATAGTGAAGATTTTACTAATATCATCTCTGAACACTACTACTAGTGTCAAAATATATAAATGGTATGATGTTACTTATATTATCTCTGAACACTACTACTAGTGTAATTCAAAATATCAAAACTAAACTATAAATTTGTAGCAATGATCTTTTGAGGAAAAACTACATTATCCAAGATAGGAAAATTATGGGATTTAGACCCAAGCTAGGAATATTAATGATATTGATTACATTGTACTTTATCTAGTATATACACTACTAACTACAACTAATACTATATATGCAGAAATACCACTAGTCTACAGTTCTACATAGATATCCTGCAAAAATACAACTAATGATGTGCATACTACTCTAATATGCAGCTTTGCATACATATACTGAAGATTGTTATTAACAAAATATCAGAAGATATTGTACCAAAAAATCTGCAGAAATTCAATCCAACAAAATCTGTAATATTTTTTTTTGGAGATCCTAGATTTACTCAAGAGATTCGATGAAGAAATTGTAGAGAAAATGCTACGGATTCGATGAAGCAATCATAGATAAAACTCTATGGATTCGATGAAGAACTAGTACTATTTATGCAGCTATGAAAACCCTATAGATTCATCGAGCTGCTGCTGCTGAAGATCTTTGTCATCGGTTATACTCTGGTGAAGGGGATTCTTACCATTATTGTAGAGCCTTACCGCCGATTATTCTACGGCCAATTTCATCCCTCAGTCTGCCGTCATCGCGTGTGCCCAAGGATGCTGCAGCTCCCTTGCATTTGTCGAGAAAAAACATGAGATCGGATGGCGCATCGTGCACCTACACGCGAAGCTCGCCAGAGATTGGAGAATATATAAATCACGCACATGCTTCCAGTGAAAGCTCGCCGGAGAGGAGCTCACCGGAGGAAGTGATGTGGCATGATCTATCTCTGTCTAGAAGAGTTGCATCTGTATTTTCCACTCTCTCTCTCTATGCGCCTCTTCAGTTCTGACAAAATGGAGCCAAAATAAAGTCCGAAGAAATTCAATAAAATGGACACCTCTAGGTCTTGAACCAGCAACCAAGAGGTCCCTGGGCGGTGGGTCCACCTATGTTGAACCCCACATGTCAGCTGGACAAGAGAAGTTTCTTTCGCTGACTTATGGGACCCACCTCTTTGCCGCCCATGCACTCACCTGAACTCCACCTAGGAGATTTCAAAATCAGATCTGAAATCCGGTCCACCACACGTGGCGGCAGTGGCAGCAAGGGCACCACTGCCTTTGTCAGTCCACCACACGCTATGGCGCCAGAGCTCCCGTCCATTCACCGTCTCCCTGTCCATGTTAGCATCCGCACTCCAAGGCTGACCACTGGGACTTCCCTTCCAGCCGACGTCTCTACGCACCACGATAGCTCCCCTTCTAGGTGCCATCTCCGTGCTCAACTCACTTGTCTCCGTGTCTACCAAGGTAAAAAATAGTTTGTTTAATTGTTCAACACATGGATATCACTTGGATTGTTCATGGTATAAAAAATTCTTCTTAAAAGGATTATTCTGATCTGAGAATGTGATTAATTTGTTTAATTGCTCAACACATGGATATCACTTGGATTGTTCATGGTACAGAAAATTCTTCTTAAAAAGGATTATTCTGCTCAGAAAATGTGATTAATTTGTTTAATTGCTCAACACATGGATATAACTTTGATAGTTCATTGTTAAGCAAATTGTTCTGAGAAATGATTAGTTTGTTTAATTGTCCAATAGATGGATAGGAGCTAGATTTATTCGTGGTAAAGTAAATTGTTCTGAAAAATGACTAGTTTGTTCTAAAAATGAGATTAGTTGTTTTAATTATTCAACACATGGATATGAGTTGGATTGTTCATTGTAAAGAAAATTGTTCTAAAAATCACTAGCCTATTCTAAAAGTGTGATTTTTTTATTTAATTTTTAACATATGGATAGGAGTTGGATTGTTCATGAAAGACTGTTTACTGAATCCTACAAAGCTGGCCTGAAAGATTTTGTCATATTTGTCAACGAGGGATATGGAGAGAATGTTGAGGTTACATGCCCTTGTCGTAAGTGCTTGAACTAGAGAACACTATATGTAGGGCTTATTTATCACCACTTACTCCTCAGTGGCATGTCGCACACATATACTCAGTGAATACATCATGGAGAGCCACATGATCTTGCTATTATTGAATATGCACCCAATGGTGGTAACAATGGTGGTCATGCCGGTGATGATAATGAAAATATGTATACGGATGATGAAGGCGATGATGATGGAGGACACAACATTCCAGATATATTGCAAGACCTTAAGCACACAAGCAATGCATTAACTGCAGAGCAGATTGCTGCTAATGTCCTAACTGAAGGTAAACATGAGAAATTGTTTGCAAACTTGTTGGAAGAGGCAAAGTCCAAGCTTTACCTGGGAAGTAAACACTCTGGGTTTGCATTTGTTGTGAAGCTCCTTCATCACAGGTCATATCATCGGATCACCAACACTACTTTCGATGATTGGATGAAGCTATTTACCAATGCATTTCTAGACCCCAATACCCTACCGAGATCATACCGTGAAGCAAAAACTTATTTGAAGGAGCTTGGACTTTCCTATGACAACATACACATGTGCAAACACAATTGCATGCGCTTCTATAAGAACAATAACAAGCTCGATAATTGTGTTAAGTGTGGCAACTCAAGGTGGAAATATCTGGAAAGAAGGTCGCCGGCTGTCAAAGTCTTGCATCATTTTCCTTTGGCACCACGGCTGTAGGGATTGTACACTTTGCGGAAAATAGTGGAGCACAAGGAGCGGCACAAGTTAAAGAGAATGCGCAAAGATGGTATACTTAGTCATCCCGCTGATGGCGAAGCATGGAAGGATTTTGACAGAACATTGCAGGACTTTTTAGCTGACCTTAGAAACATAAGGCTTGGCCTTGCCACCGATGGATTCAATCCTTATGGAACCATGAACACGAGCTATAGTATGTGGACTGTATTTTCCCTGTCGTACAACCTTCCACCATGGGATTGGATGGATGCATCAAAATACATGCATTGCCTTGTAATCCCTGGCAAATCAAGTCCTGGAAAGGGCTTTGATCTCTTTATTGAGCTTCTGGTCGATGATTTGCACCAGCTTTGGAAGGGTGTGCGTCCTTATGATGCATTTCAAAATGAAATGTTTGATCTTCGTGCAACAGTTCTTTGGTGTACCCATGACTACCCAGCTTGCAACACTATGTCTGGCCATACAACAAAGGGATTTCTATTTTCGTACCCTCGATTCATTAGTTGTGCTCAGTTTTCCCTAGCCGCTTAACTTTTCCTCCCTTTTGCCCATCTCCTTGTACAAAACTCTCACATGGTCTGAAACTCGCCGTCCGTCAGCCTTGCCATTACATGCTGACAAGTGGGGCCGCGTTCAGTCGGGTCCCATAATGGACCCTCGCTGTTACATGCTGACGAGTAGGGTCGCGTTCTGTCGGGTCCCGTAGTGTACCCTTGCCGTTACATGCTGACAAGTGGATCCGCGTTTAGTCGGTTCCCGTAGTGGGCACCTCCCTCCACTTATCTAGATCAGCATCGGACCCACAACTTATCCACGTGAGCGCCGGACCCACAGCTTATCCATGTGAGCGTCGTACCCACAACTTACCCAGGTTGGCATTGCAACTTGGGACCCCGAGCTAGCCCCGCGCCCCCGCCCGTGCCGTTGCCTCCCCTTTCTTCTTCTTCTCCAGTGACGGCGGCTCTTTGTCTAGCTTCATTTTCATATAGTAAATGTAATGTATATACGAAAATTATACACCTTTGAACTCTTTTAAATCACACTTAGGACATGATAATGTTGTTCTAATAAGATCCTGATCATTTATCATTTCTATGGAGTGAAATATAATGCATAAACTTGCGTATACGAAAATTATACACCTTTGAACTCTTTGAAATCGCACTTAATACGTGATAATGTTGTGCTAAGAAAATCATGAGAGATTATCATTTTCATAGAGTGGAATGTAACGTACAAACTTGCATATGCAAAAATTATAAACCTTTGAACACTTTTAAATCGCACTTAATATGTGATAATGATGTGCTAACAAAATTTTGAGGGATTGTTATTTTCTCCCCCATTTTCATAGAGTGGAATGTAATGCATAAAGTTGCATATACGAAGTTTATACACCTTTGAACTCTTTGAAATCGCACTTATTACGTGATAATGTTGTGCTAAGAAAATCTTGAGAGATTATTATTTTCATAGAGTGGAATGTAATGCATAAACTTGCATATACAAAAATTATACACCTTTGAACTCTTTGAAATCGCACTTAATACGTGATAATATTGTGTTAAGAAAATCTTGAGAGATTATCATTTTCATATAGTGGAATGTAATGCATAAACTGGCATATATAAAAATTATACACCTTTGGACTCTTTGAAATTGCACTTAGGACATGATAATGTTGTGCTAATAAAATCATGATCATTTATCATTTCCATGGAGTGAAATATAATGCATAAACTTGCGTATACGAAAATGTTAAACCTTTGAATACTGTGAAATCACACTTAATAACGAGATAATGATGTGCTAGCAAAATTTTGAGAGATTATCATTTTCTCACCCATTTTCATAGAGTGGAATATAATGTATAAACTTGCATATATGAAAATTATACACATTTGAACTCTTTGAAATCGCACTTAATACGTGATAATATTGTGCTAGTAAAATCTTGAGAGATTATCATTTTCATAGAGTGTAATATAATGCACAAATTATACACCTTTGAACACATTCCCTTCAAATTATATTCAAGTTCATTTTCTTATGGAGTTAAAGTACCGGTGGCAAACTCATTATTTTGCATGGATAGAGGGGTGCCCCCCGACAGATATAGGGGTTATCTTGTTCGCTAGATCACAGAGGATCAACGGTTGGTGGGCACGATCCGCGTAACAACTATCTCAACCAATTAGAGCGTAGCAGCGAAGATGAGCCAAGTGTGAGAGATTGTGACTAAGAGAGGGGAAACTGAGTAGAACTTAAGAACCAAGTGCAAAACTAAGTGGAACTTAAAAACCAAGGGCAAGACTGACAAAGGGATTCAAATAAAAAATAGAAAAATATTTAAAAATGGAAAATGTGTCTTTTATACAATAAAATACATCTTGGCATACATCAAACTATTTGCAATTCAAATATACACCAGTTTGACAATTATGGCCTCATTCAGACAAACTATGTTTTGGGGACGGATGTTTTGGGAAGAGGTTTGAGTAGAAAGCCATGAACCTTCATAGATAGTAGGTGATTTGAGAAGTGGAAATTTAGGTTAAAACTTGATTTATATATATTTCTTATGGTGGCAGGTCACATAATAAGACTCCCTGGGTAGATGCCACTATGGTTTGATCTTCTGAATTTGTTGTGCATAAAATGACTCAATTAGCTAGCTAAAACCCATTCATTGACTCTCAGTTGACCATCCACCGGAGGGTAAAACTGAGTATATTGCACACGACAGTGTTAGTACTAGAGGGCAAAACTAAGTACAACCAAACTGCTAGTGTTACACTCGAGGGCAAAACTGAGCACAACTAAGTCGCCAGGGTTAGACACGAGGGGGAAAACGTGACTCACGGTACACGTGTGTGGTGCACGGGGCGGTAGCGGACACGTGTAGCCGTGCACGATGCAGTAGCGTACACGGTTACGCGGTGCATGGTGGTGCAATGAAACATCGCTTCCCTTCTCCTTTAATAGAGGCCTCCTCACTCTGACTCGTCACTCACTCGCTCACTCAACCGCTTCCACTGTCCCATCACCTTCTACAAACCCCAAGAAAACCCCGACCACGCTGGTGATGGAGAAGAATGGCGCGGTGGCCATCGGCACCTCCAAGGCTGCCGGCGAGGAGGCCCCCGTCCCCGTACAGGCCCGCGTTGAGGCATCAAAGGCAGTCGCCATCCCCGTCCCCGCATCCGCCATAACCGCCGCCGAGGAGGCCTCCGCCGGTCTCAGGCAGATCCCGCTAGGCTGGGACCCCTACGAGGAGGTTGATTACATAAGGCTGGAGAACCCCTATGACACCAGCATCGCCGACCCATGGTCGGACTTAACCAGGGTTATATCCCCTTCCCTTGTTCTTCCCAATTCCCATCGTTGGATGTTAGATCATATGTTATTAGGGTTCAGCTGTTCATATTTTTACAGTAGCTAATCCTCTTATGCTAGATCTCGTATTTCGATGAATCCCCCTGTTCGTATTTGAATCCCCTGTTCGTAGTTGGGATCAGTATTTGATTTGGTTTGAGATTTGGGGAATAATCAGGGGATCTCAATCAGTTAATTTATGAAATAATCAATCCCGATAATCAAAGTATCTCAATCATGTCCTTATTGCACTCTACTGTTTTTTCCAATAGGAGGATAGAAGCGATGACGAGTTCAAGGACACCAAGACTCGTCATGTGCTGAGAAGGCTGAAATTCAGCCAGTACTATTACATCTTCGGCGACGACGTCTACAGGTTCCCCTTCTGCACCACCAGGAGGCTTCGTGCCACCAACTTCAACTCCCTCGTGAAGCATGTCGAGGACGTGAGGACCTGTGGCGAGTCCGTGAATGTCCACAGCTTCAAAGCCAAGCACCAGGAGCTCGGTCTTCACCTCCGCAACCTCCATAAGGTGGCCATCAAGGAGGGTCGCATGCCCCCGATCAAGCCCAAGGTGCCCAAGGTCAACGGACTGAGCAGCAAGAAGTGGAGGAGCCGCTAGAGGGAGGAGGCAGAGGCCATGAGGGGCCACTAATCTTGTGCTACTGCTGTTGTAAAGCAGCTTCTTTTGTCTTATCTGTGTTGAACTTGTCCGCTGCTGCTACTGAGCAGCCTCATTGTCGAACCTCGTTAAGTATCGTATTATATAACCTATATTAGCTGCTTTATCTACATCTGCTATGTTTACTAACTTTATTTATGGTGCTAGTTAGATTTTCTGCTCTAGATTTGCTACCAGATTGGGGAAAAACTAGGGCCAAAAGGAACAATGAATGAAGAGAGAAGCTGCTCTAGATTCGCTACCTTTTTGGGCAAAAAAACAAAACTGTTAGCAAGAGAGAGGGGAAAAGGCGCTCTTAAAAAGGCCAATCATAAAAATAACAAAAAAGAAAACTTCCAAGTTAGGGGATAGGGCGCACGTAACCACCAAACCCGCCCCACATGGTCCCACACCATCTCCCCATAACACGTTCCCAACAAACCAACCCCACCCAGTCCCACATGACGTGGCCCCACACGTCAGCATAACGCGTTCTTGAACAAACGACCCCACGTGGTCCCACACCGCGCGGCCCCACACATCAGCCAACGGTCAACCTGACGGCAGCTGTCGTTTGAGCTCTTTAATGGGGTTTCAAGAAGGAGAGGGGCGAAAGTGAGGAAAAGTTAAGTGGCTGGGGAAAAGTGAGTACAACTAACGAACCAGGGGCATGAAAATAGAAATACCTACAACAAAAGGATGTCATGCATGCCTGCATTGTGACAAAATGTTATCACTTGGAGAAGGATATCCATTTTTATTATGTCCTCAAGGATATCAAGGTGCTAGATTTTAACTCTAATTTTGGAACACCAACGATCAATTGTGTTATTCCACTATGATTGGTATTAGCTTCAGGGCCGCAAGGATGCAGATATGGTGTATGATAAAATCTTCCAGAGTGTCAACAATACCAATTTTTGGTACAAAGATGACAGTTACATCTTGGCAACGCAAGCTACAAATGTGTTCTACGTGCTAGACATAGCCAAGGGCAAAAACTGGCGGGTGGTTCAAAAAATAGTTCAAAGACATAAGTTTGATGTTGCCGAAGGAGAGGAGGAGGAGGAGGTGGTGCATACTGATGTAGCACACCAAGAGTTTGTAGGTTCTGACGATGAGACTATATATGAGGCTCTGCCTTTTAGTAAACATCGACCCTCTGTCAATGGAGGCTCTGATGATGAGATTGTATATGAGGCGTTGCAATATTTCTATTTCTTTTAGATGGTGTGGCTCTAATGTACTATTGTATGTCGCTGACATACATACTCATTTGTGCATGTTTTTGATCACTTTACCTATCGACTACGCCGCTCGCACATGAAGATATTATCATAAAAGTGGGTGGGATAGTTGGATGGTACCGTGCCCTGCTCCACGAGGTGGGCCTACTGTGTGTGGCTGCACGACCCCATGGTAGTATGTCCTGTCCACTTTTGGATCATGCTGGCTTATTGCTTAGAGCGTAGTTTCCAAGGTATCACAATTGGTATCAGAGGCATTCCACCCATCAGGATCTCAGCCAAGATAGTCGTTGTCAGTCTAGAAAATATTTTTGGTAGCTATGTATATTAGGGAAAAACTAAATGTGAAAGTAGGACTACTTCCATTTTTCTTCTTACCAGCCACCCACCCTTTTTTGGTAAGGAAGTCTAACGTTTGTCTATCCTCATCTAAAAATTCAAACTAGGATTCATGTGTTTGGGGTTTCCGTAGTACCATAGGATGTGTGTTAATCCCTTGTCTATCTGTTGCATCCAACCTTGTTGTCGCAATCTGCCTTTGGTTATCAACTGTTGGTACATTCCATACCGATAGGCTTATGTGTAAACGATGCGATCTATCTGACTCTTTGTTGACCGGCGCGATCTTGTTAAGGGTGTTCTTCCTTCCGGCATGCTTTTAGAAAATGTGGAGTTTCTAATATCCATCTGTTAAGTTGTTTTCACGTCAATTAGTATTTTAATACCAAAAATGCGGAAAAAATTTCTTTGATACATCTATGTTTCCACACTCCTTTCAGTCGTGTGTGATATGCTATCTATCTTCTTCTATCGGCATGTCCATGCTAACTTGATCTTTTGCTACCAATGCTCAATCTGAAGTTTTTACTTCATCTTCAATTCTTTTGGGCTAAATACACAACTTGTGTTGATTCGATGCTTGCGATTGTAATTTGGTTCTCGGTATAGCTACATGACACTTATGTGTGGGATATGGCCAATGCTATAAATCTAATCCTCCAGGTGATGGTGGTTATCTCCTGTGATTTTTAGTTATACCGTGATCATATCTATGTCATATTCAAATATCTTTAACAATCCAGAGGTTTCTTAAGGCATTATGGTAGATTATCATCCATTATCATGCTTCACATCTTTTTGAACTCCATATCTACAAGGTTCTCTTTGATACGATAGAATCTCATATTTTTTATCTTTGATAGCTTTGCTTAATGTACGAGTTATCATCGATTCTTCATCCAAGATTTCTTATCCTTGCAACCGGTGATCCGATCGACTATGTGAACCAGTCGACATCTCTTTTTCTCATATGAAGGACTAGATAATCTATAATTCCAATGCATGTCTCGAGCTTTTGTTCGTTCTCTTGCCGCATGAACTTGGTATTCTTGGAATATCTTGTTAAATTCATGGTGGTATATCTTGACGATATGCTTGCCTATTCTATACCAATGGAACCACATGAAGAGCTTTTTCTTTTTCTCTCAAGCTTTAGGAACACCACCTATGTGCAAAGTTCTCAAAGTATGAATTCCGAATTTTCAAAGTCGCCTATCTTGATCATGTCCTTCTACTAAAGATATTGCTACAATTCTGGAATCATCAAGTCAGTTATTAATTCCATACTCCACCTTCAACCAAATCTGGAGTTCTTCCTTGTTTAGGAAGTTATCATCATCATTCCGTTGTAGTCTTCCTTAAGACTATTAAATCCATCTCGGATCTTATTAAGAAGGATGAGAAATTATGTTGGTCTTACACACATCAAGGAAACTTTGGAAACCCTCTCTCTTTATCTTCGATCCTCAATCCACCGGATGCCACGAAGACTTTCCAGATCTTTCCTTTTTCATCTATCCAATACCTTGGTGCTTTTCTTGTTCTATCTGTAAAATCTTTTATCTGTCTCCGTCATCTTTGTTCATATCTTTTCTGATGGCCTAGGGCTTCCAACACGACGACAACATCATCATCTTTATCTAGTTTGGATCCAATAAAGTGTTTGCATCACATCCTTGTTTCCTTATCAAGCTTCATGAATTCTGCTTGTCAAGATCTTCAATCTAAATTTCTGAGAGTTGGGTTGCACAATTTGCATATTTAATGATGGAGTGATGCTTCGGGTGCGTGATGGACTGATGCCCATCAAACTACTCTTATCATTCGCCCTTGTACATTGAATTGGTGGATTAACACGATTTTACTCATTCCACGGAAGTTAGAAGTGGCCTTTATCCCTCGAGACTTTTAGTTCCGTCCTTGCTTTTCCATAGTGTTCTGTCAAGAACGTAATCAATAATCTCTTATTGGTGGTCTCGTCTATTTTCAATATGGAGAAAAATCTTCAATGATCTGGTGGAAACTAATGCAAAATATTCTTTGTCCTCTTATTTATGCTGGCGTGCTACATTGTCATACAAGATGGATGGAAGATATATCTGACTTAAATTTGTCAAAATCCTTTCTTTTGGTAAAGCCAATTATGGTCGATGCCATCAATCAAAAATCTATTGCAATAACCTCATGGTTAAGGAAAGCAATAAGCTGATGGCTCTAAAATATAGCCATCTACATCCACATTTAAACTAGATATTATTCATATTTTTGATGAAATATCTCTCTAAACCCTGCCACTAATGCCTAATAATCAAAGGGATATGCAATCCTTTCTTTCTAACTTTCCCTGCACAGATAATGACGTTTGATGATGGGAATCACTACATCAAAGTAAAAGATACGAGATTTCCAATGACCAAAAGAAACCAGGAGTCGTGAAGTGAGGCAAACGCTTTAACGACCAACTATACGACCAAAATAAAATTTCGGGCCATATAGTTGCGATCGTATAGTTGTCGTCGCCACTGCTAGGTCAAACAGAACAACTTTCGTGAAGGGACCCCTATATAAAGGGGCCTCTAGCGACGAGAAACTCCGCCCGCTCTCTCTCTCCCACTCTCTCACCCAAGAACCCTACATCCACAACACCACATAGCCACAGGAGGAATAGACTTAGATCTAATCTCAAAACCCTTCTCCACCACCATAGCCATATTTCACCACTTGTAATAGTAGATCTCATCTTAAAATGGTGACATTGTAAGACTATTTTATATCAATCTCATGATTTCCATTATAGTGTTTATGATATTTTATTTCATCTCTATGTGTGAGTAATTCTCCTAGGGCTAAGGGCTTCAGCCTAGCCATGTAGCTTTTGTGCATGTTATTTATTATAGATGGGATCATGTATTAGTTTGTATCACATGATGATTATTGTATCCTCTCTTGCCTCAATCCAAGGACTTGTCAGGTACCCAAGACCCCGAGGATTGAGCCAGGTATAGGGAGTATGAGTAATGACTAATCTGCAGGTTGGGAACCCTAGTGACAGAAGGGGTAGTACGGTTGTATGTGAGGGATTTATTTGGGATTAACGGTGACGTCACTATGCATAACATTAGTTCTCTTTCTTCTATGGATGAGACTAGTAGGTTATTGCTATAAGCGTTACGGAGGCATTAGGAATTATGGATGCACTCCCCACATATAATTATCTTTATCTAACAATTACATGCATACTTTATTATTATATTTTATCCCATCAGATGTTTTGTATAGCTACAGGTGAAACTGAAAGCCCTAGGCCCTCCTTCTCCATCATCGACAACAACAAAAGACAGCAAACTCTTGGTCCAGTAAAACACAAAAAGAATTCTAAAACCCCCAAAGGTCTGTTAAAGTAACTTCACTACGCATTCGCTTCCCGAGGATTCGATAACCTAGGTCTACTACATCCGTAATCCGGATCGAAGGTATCAACCCTTTTTCTAGTGCCGTTACCAGGGAAGCAATAGCTACCCTGGTGAGGTTAGTAGGAACCTTGCTAGTTTTAATTCTTGTTTTTAATTTTTGTTAGTTTGCTTTCAGTCTTTATTTGAAAAACCAAAAAAAATAGTTAATCTTTAAATTCTTGTTTTTACTATCATAAGTCTTTATTTAAGAAAAACCAAAAACATAGGAAATATGGCTGAAAAGAAGCTTGGGTAGTTTGCAACTCCCAACAATGATTATTTGCGTACTCCTATTACTCAGCCAGCAATTACTGCTGATGATTCTAAAATTAAGCCCCACTATTTAAGTTTCGTTCAACAGAAACAATTTGGAGGCTCTGATGTTGAGGACATAGGTATGCACTTGAATACTTTCACTGAAATATGTGATATGATGCGCATAAAAGATGTTGACCCTGATGCGGTCAAATTGCGCTTATTTCCTTTCTCTCTTAGAGGAAGAGCAAAAGAATGGTTGCTATCTTTGCCTAGAAATATTACTGCATCATGGGTGGAGTGTACTTCTTTATTTATGACTAAAATTTTCCCACTACAAAGACTATGCAACTAAGATCTAATATTACTGGCTTTAAATAGGAAGAGCGTGAGCCACTAACGCTTGCATGGGAGAGGATGAAAGAATGCATGAGAAACTGTCCTACTCATGAGATGGAAGATTGGTTAATTCTACATTTATTTTATAATGCTCTTAACCCTGTGTCTAAGTCTATGCTTGATACTGTAGCTGGAGGAACATTTATGGGCAAACATATTACTGAAGCAAAGCAGCTGCTAGACAATATGCAAGACAACCATGCCCAATGGCATGTGGATAGATCAAACACGAAGAAGGTAAACTCTGTCTCACCACAAGAAAATGAAGATCTCAATGCTAAGCTAGATGAGCTCATATTAGCCGTAAAAGGTAAGGAAAACCAGGTAAGAGCTATCCTAGAATGAAATATTGAAGAAATAGACTTCATAGCTCGTAATGATTATAACCCTGCTTGGAAGAAGAATTATAATCCTAATTTTTAGAAACATTATTCTAGTCCTGCAGGTAACTCTAATAATAATACGAGATCAAATAATGGTAGTCTCTAAGAAACACTTAAGTCTTTTATAGACTCACAAAATTAGCAAAACAATATCCTTGTTAAAATAACAGAGAACCATGATGCTATGCTTGGTAAATTATCTAACCAAGCTGTTAGTTTGAGGAATGATTCGCAGGCCCTCCAAGAAAGAACGAGGATCATTGAGGCACAGCTAGGTAAGATAACCGAGAGTCAAACTCTTATTCTAGCTAAATTTGTAGGTAAAGCTAAGCCCAACACTATTGAACACCTTAAGATGATGAGAATCCAAAGGGAGGAGCCTAAAGAACTTGATTATAATAATGCCCCTTCACCAAGTTACACCGTTGAAGATCTTGTGAAAAGGATCAATGTCAAGATTGTCGTAAGTGAAGGAAATGAGGAAGAAATGTACCAACACTTCGTTAATCAGGTAGCAATAAAGGTACGTGAGCTTGAGGAAGAATATAAGAACATTGCTGAAAAATTACCTATTATACTTGATGATATATTTGAGCCTACTATTAAGATTAAAATTGGGACCAATGAGATAGCTGCACTTTGTGATCTAGGTGCAAGCGTTTCAACAATTCCAAAAAGTCTTTTTTTAAGTTAAGTCTTGGCTCTTTTGAAATCACCAAGTTAAAATTGCATTTAGAATATTCTACCTACAAACAAGCTGTAGGAATTAAGGAGAATACTTTAGTATATATTAAAGGTTGTCCTGCTCTTATTGATTTTGTTATTGTTGACATGCCTAAAGATGCTACTGCTCCTATTATATTAGGCCATCCATTTTTAAGAACTATTAAGGCTTTGATTAATCTACATGAAGGGAATGTGAAGCTTCAATTGCCTTCGCGGGATCCTTTTGTTATTCATTTTCCCAGGAAGAAGAAAGCCAAGCATGATGAAAAGGAGGCCATCACTTTGAAGGCCAACTATTTTGGAGTAGGTGTTCCACTCATCTGGCCTAAGTGAGCAACATCAAGGTCAAGCTGTTGACCATAAAAGAGCACTTCATGGGAGGCAACCCATGTGAAATAAAGGTTGGAGTAAATTTTTAAGTTTCAGTTTAAGTTTTATGTTTAATAAAGAGTGCTAGAAAACTCCAGTTGAGGAGAAGAAGTTCGGTAGTACTAAAAATCCTGCTATATACATGCTAATGTTGGTCGACAATACTTACTATCATTTTCTGTAAAAAAAACAAGGTGTTTTGCTAAGTTTCAGGATAAGAAACAATTCTCGAAGAAATAGAAATTTTTTGATGCGTATAGAAGGTTCAACGACCAACTATACGGTGGGAATAAAAATTCCGGCCGTATAGCTCTGGTCGTATCGATATCTTTGCCATCGCCAATTTTTCTTTCAAAATTACTGACGGTTTAACGACCAACTATATGGCGGGAATAAAAAAATTGGCCGTATAAATCCGGTCGTATAGATATCGTTGCCTTTTTGGGAATTTCCTTTGCCAGGTACAGAAGCTTTGAAGACAACCTATACAGCACGAACACATTGTTCCGGCCATATTGTCTTGATCATATAGCTGTGCTGCCAGGAGAAACCCTAAATTTTTGACAATCGACCAACTATATGGCGGGAACACATTGTTTCGGCTGTATAGTTCCGGTCGTATAGTGGCGTCCGACCACAAAATCGCACGGGAAGGTACCTCCGACACCAAAACTTCAATCATTTTTCTCTCTTCTACCTCCAAACTCTCTCAAAACCTTAAGAGATCTTCATCTCTACTCAATTTCGTTCGATTTCCTTGCACACAAGTGATCTACGGTATGTTTCTCCTCCGATCCTCCAATTACTTTTTGCAAATTCATCTTCGATCTATTGTCATTATCAATCTAGGGTGAGACCTACTATGAACTAATTGCCATGATACTCTTGCCTAGATCATTATTTTGAGGGGACTCTTTAGTGTCCTATGATGAGGAATATGTTATGCTAACTATTGTTGGATCAAAAAGTTTTATATTTGTCTTCCTTT
Organism: Avena sativa; assembly: GCA_916181665.1. NCBI lineage: Eukaryota > Viridiplantae > Streptophyta > Magnoliopsida > Poales > Poaceae > Avena > Avena sativa. Next base: position 430,836,421 of record OV702290.1, read on the forward strand.
ACTATTTTAGATGATGAACACAAGGAGCCAAACTCGTGCTCGTGTCGCCGCTAGCGCTTCTCGGGCTGCCGCTCAAGAACGCATGGGGATACGGTTCAGGGATGAGCTCCAACGTGATCGCTTCAACAAGATCAAGAATCGAGAAGTGAAGGCAACCAGGTGGGCTTGCCCCATTATATTGAACCAACTCGGTATTTCTAATGACTTAAATTTTCTTTGCAATAGAGCTGGCCTGCTAAACTTTGTATACAATGATGTGCCTACTTATCGCCGATTAACTATTAAATTTCCAAGTTCTTCGCAAAGCACCGTTAATCTATGGCAAAGAGAGGACACAATTTCTTTCTGACTTATGAACAACAATTACACTTTTACACTAGATGAATGGTCCACATGTTTTAATTCCCCAAACAATGATGTTAATGCCTTACGCACATCCTTTACTGGCTTAGACCCTTCCCCGGAACTTTATTATAATGGAATGAGTTTCACTACTAGAGTAAGCAAGGGGAAGAATATTCAACATCCTGCAATTCGCTCTTTCTTCTATGTTATTGCTAACACCTTGCAGGCACGTAATGAGTTCACGAGACTCAATGAGGAGGACATCTTAGTCCTTGAAAAAGCTGCTTACACCAACTATAACTTGTCACTCAACTTGGGCGCAATTCTTGTGCGCTACCTGGAGCACCAATCCTCCCAAAGCCAAGGACCAATCACAGGTGGATGCGTCTTCACAGTGTGATGTGGGAATACCTTACATGTACTTGAAATTGGCAATTATGGTCCAATCTGGCAGAAGCCCGCGGTGTTACCAGGGCCCAATCAAAGATTCAGGTGACCGAAGGAGACTCCGACTGCTTGCGGCACACAGCAAGTTTAGATATAGAAAGTTTAAAGGGACAAACCCTAACTTGTAACCGACTTGACCTGCTACCCGAGACCTATCCTATCTATATAAAGGCTAGGAGGGGGTGGCGAGGAGGACAATCACAACCCTAGTTTCCACAACCTCGCTAGATTGCATCCGTGCACCCCCTGTAACTTTCGACTCCCACGGTAATTCCAAGAGCAGACAAGCAGGAGTAGGGTCCTCTATGAGGCCTGAACCTAGGTAAACCTTGTGTCCCTGTGTGCTTGTTTGCTAGCTGATTGATGAGTTTAACCCTCGTCAATTGGCGCCATCTGTGGGAATTGGGAGTGCAGATATTGCGGCTTCCTCGGCCCCATCAACTATGATCTAGAACTCTGCAATAGCAGAGATTCGCCTCCTCTTCGGTGCCTTCAACTTCACCGTGCACACGCCGGCGAATCGCCCGAATTTCGAGTTTGTAGGTGACGGAATTGGCTTGGCGATCGGGAGCTTACGCTTCCAAGTTGGCCAGCTGGGCACACTTCACCTCCCTGGCCAGCCGAAGGTTCATACGATTGCTCCAGCATCATGGTTTCCACCGCCGATCGACACCTTGAGCGAACTCAACACCTTTACAGCAGTCGGGAATACGATCAGGGACAGCAGTCATGGATCCGATCTGGGTGATATGGCCATAGAAGATGGAGCCTACGGCTCTGGATCTAAAAGTTGTGGAAGCAACAGCTTCCCCAAGCACTACATTTGTGTCGTCGTCAACACAGGAGAGAACGGCAGCACTCGAGACAACACCGGTACCGGTGGCAGTATACCAGTCGCGAACGGTGGTTCCGCCAATGGCGCACCCAACAACAACGGAACAGAAGGCAACCCGCATCTTATTGCAAACGAGCGTACCGAAGAGCGCGTGCTTATTAATCTCAATGACGCCGAGTGGCTTGCTGTAGAGAGGCCCTGTGGGGAAATCCCCTGCCACCAAACTCATCGCAAGACATGCTGATGGTCTATCACTGGCTTCTCAGGGAGGAGTAAAAGCGCCAGCAACAAGTAATTGCCCAGCTCGACGAGCGCAGAAGATTGGCGGACGAGTCGAGCCTTCGGTGAGATCAACTCTCCTCCATGAAAGGATCCTCCTCCAAGGGCAACGATCATGTGGCTGCCAAGAGACGCTCTCGACTGGATCACCTCACCGACAAGGAGCGAGAAGAGGCCGCGCGAGTCCTTGACTTCTCGTCTATGACGGTGGATACACGGGGCAACATGCTCCCGAAGACACCACATGCGGTGGTGATGGAAGCCACCATGTACCTCCTCAACAACTAGCCTCCGGCTGGGGACCAACGGGCCGCCATGCACCGATCTACGACCGTGGGCCTGGGGCTAGTTGAAGCCGCCCTCATCACGGATCCAACGCTAGAACCGAAGAAGAACAAAGCTCTGGCCAAACGCTACTCTTCACCCTCCTCCAGTGATGCTAGCCACGACTTGTCTCGACGGCGCTGCTCACAGCGGCACGACCACGACTATGACGTGCGTGATGACATCACTCAGCGCAAGGTCGACACGATGCGCGCGAGGCATGCCCATTCTAATGACTCGAAGGATGACAGGATAGAGCTCTGCGGTGCCAGCTGCTTCAGTGTAGCCATCAGGCAGAAGTGAATGCCTAAGGGGTTCAAACTCCTATCAGAGAACCCGAAATTCGACGGCCTGCAGAACCCGAAGATCTGGCTGGAGGATCACATCTCTCCGTTAGGCTGCACGGCAGAACCATGAGCATGTCGATGCAATGCCTCCAGCTACAGCTGCAAGGTGCTGCCCGTGCGTGGATCAACAATCTCCCGCGCGGATCCATTCGCAGTTGGGAAGAGCTAGTTTACAACTTTGTACGAAATTTCAAGGGCACTTACAAGAGGCCCGCATCAATCGAAGAATTGTGAGGCTGCTACCAGAAGACTGGCGAGTCGCTGCGCTCGTACATCCAGAGATGGTCCATCATAAAAAACTCTACAGAAGATATCTCTAAGGATCGCACAATCAATACGTTCAATGGTGGCGTACACCGCAGAGAGCTTAGGGAGGAGTTGGGCCGCTCGAAGCCCAAGACAATCGACCACCTGATGGAGATCACAAATAGGTAGGCTGATGGAGAGGACTCAGTGAAAAACCGTGTACACTCCGATGATGATGACGACCTCGGCCGCAGACGCGATCATCGAGGAAAATGTTGAATGCGCGGATACAAAGACCGCGAATAGGTCCACATGATTGCGGTTGGCTACACCGACAAACACGACGACAACCGCAACAGCGGATACCGCAACGGTGGATACCGAGACAGCGGAAAAACCGCGCAAGTGTGGCAGCGCCGCACTCACGATGAGGCACCTGGAACATCCATCCAGGACAAACTGTCCGGACCGTGCAACGTACACTTCTACATCGACAAGCAGGACAGCAAGAAAAAGTCCAGCCACCTTCTAAAGGACTGCCACGAGTTCCTAAAGATCCATGAAGGCTTGGTCCAGATGAATCGCGACGTGATAAACCAAGGCTATGGGGCTGCCCCAGGAGCCATGGCTCATGGAGCACCTCCACCACCGCCCGGGGCACAACCACCTACGGCTGCACCAGTCCAGAACCATGGAGGCGAGCCATATCCCCGACCTCTGGGGAACATGGGGATGATCCAAAAAGGTCACCCATCAAATTGAGTGCAGAAATCAATCACTCGCCAAGTTAATCTAGCGATGAATTCGCCGCCCTCTACCACTGAGTACCTTAGTGGAAGCGAGTCCTGCATCACCTTCGACAAGAGTGATCACCTTCGACAAGAGCGATCATCCGCGCCAAGTTCCTTGCCTAGGCCACTATCCCCTGGTGCTCGAGGCATAGATCGGAGGCTTCGAGATGAGTCGCGTCTTCATGGACAGCGGAAGCGGCATCATCCTCATGTTTGCAAGTACCTTGCGCGCAATGAGGATCCCTCTAACATGTCTGGAAGTTTCAGACACCACTTTCCATGGCATGATCCTAGGGAAGGGCATGTATCCCCTAGGCAAAGATCAGCCTCGATGTCATCTTTGGAATACCGGTAAATTTCCGGCGAGAGCGCGTCGAATTCGAAGTTGTCGATTGGCCCTCACAGTACCACTGCACCCTCGGACGTGTCGTGTTCGCGAGGTTCATGCTGGTGCCACACTACACCTACTTGCAAATGAAGATGTCGGGCCCAAACGGCATTATCACAGTCAACGGAAGCTTCGAGAGATCCGACAGCTATGATAGGGAGTTCAACAGTTTCCCAGTCTTTCGGCATGCAAGAGGAACTGGTGAGGTTAAGGGAGTCGACGGACAACAATCTGCCTCCCCCGAGCAAGCCAAGCTCACCCAACCAATCCTTCGACACGTTGGTGCACACCAAGAAAGTCTAGGTCCACCCAATGGACCCAACCAAGCGTCCCTCATCGCCAACAACTTGAGTCCCGCATAGGAACTCGTGCTTGTCGAATTCTACCATGAGCGCTAGGAAATCTTCGCCTGGTGTCCAGCGGACATGCCAGGAGTTCCTAGGGAATTCGCCGAGCACTCACTCAATGTGAATCCTGACGCAAGGCCAGTCAAACAAATAATATGGTGACTATCTGAACCAAGGGAAAAAGCAGTCGGAATGGAAGTCAACAGAATCCTCGATGCAAAATTCATACGCGAGATCAAGGAAACTACCTGGATCGCAAATCCGGTGCCCGTTCCTAAAAATACACGGATATCTTGCGGATGTGCGTGGACTTCACCTCCCTGAACAAGCATTGCCTGAAAGATCACTTCCCGTTGCCACAGATCGATCAAATAATCGACTCCACTATAGGGTGCTGATACATTGCAAATGTATCCATAATTTTTGATGTTCCATGCTTGGTTTTATCCACTTTCTTGTGTTTTTTCCACACTTTGGAGTACTTTTCATATGATTTCTTGGACTAACCTATTAACAAGAGCCATAGTGTCAGCTGCCTGTTTTCTGCTGTTTTTGGTTCCAGGAAAGTCAGAAAATGAATATTCTCGGAATTGGACGGGACAAACGCCAAAGTGTCTACTTTTCCGGAAGTCATCAGATGCCAAAATACGAGACGGAGAAGGGCTGGGGGCTAGCCACACCACCTGGCCGTGTGGCCAGGCCTGGCCCGTGCCAGGGGGTGGTCTGGCCGACCCCAGCACCCCCTCGACCTCTCCTTACGCCTATAAGATGCCCTCGGAAGAAAACCCTAAGTACCCTATCAAAAATCCATGAAAGAGTCTGTAGCCGCCGTCATCTCCATCCCTAGATCGGGGGGATCTGGAGCTCTTCCCGGCACCCTGCCGGAGAGGGGAATTCACCCTGGAGGCCTTCTTCATCACCATGCAAGCCTCCGGTGTGATGCGTGAGTAGTTCATCCTTGGACTACGGATCCATGTAGTAGCTAGATGGCTGGTTCTCCTCCTTTGTGCTTTCATGTTTAAATCTTGTGAGCTCCGTTCATGATCAAGATCATTTATTTGTAATTCTGCATGTTGTGTTTGCGGGGATCCGGTGGATATTGAGATGCTATTTCAGATTGATCATTGATTCTATCATGTCTTTGTTATTTGTGATCTTGCATGCTTTCCGTTGTTAGTAGCTATCTTGGCCAAGTAGATGCTAGCAACTCCAAGAGTTAGTATTTATGCTCAATAGTGGGTTCATGCCTCTGGTAATCTTGGGAAGTGACAGAAATCTCTAAGGTACTAAATGTGTTGTTGCTACTAGGGAGAAAATAACAATCCTTTGTTCAAAGAACAATCATATTGTTTACATTACACGCAATTCGTAAAGCAATAATCTGTTGCTTGAAACTTAATACTGGAGGGGGTTCGGATGATAACCTGAAGGTGGATTATTAGTCATAGATGCAGTTGGATGGCGGTCTATGTATAATGTTGTAATGCCCAATCGAATCTCAAAGGAGTCAAGATGATTAGTATATGCATGTATTGCTTTCTCGATGTTTATCAATTTCCCCACTGTAATTTGTTCACCCAGCATGCTATCTATCTTAAGGAGAGCCACCTCTAGTGAACTATGGATCCCGGTCCTTTCTTTTACATTCAATCTATAAACTGTATACTGCTTTGTGTTTACTTTCTACAAACTATTACTTCCTTCCATTCGATACGTTTAATCCTTTGTTTTCAGCAAAACCGGTGAGATCGATAACCTCATCGCAAGTTGGGGACAGAGTTCTGTGGTTGTGTTGTGCAGGTCTCCACGTTGCTGCTGGCACCGGTAGTGCGCCCTGCCATCGTTCAGCTAGCTACACCTTTGGGGTGTTTCCTTGCTCCTACTGGATTGATAAACTTGGTTTCGTACTGAGGGAGAACTTGATGTTGTGCTCATCATACCTTCCTCTTGGGGTTCCCCAACGAGCTCGATATATTTTGGGCCATCAGGTGTGAGAGACTTTGCTTCCTCGACGCCTACTCTGGCTATCATCATATTCGAATGAAGGAGGAGGACAAGGAGAAAATGGCGTTCATAATGCCCTTTGGCGTATTCTTCTACACAATGATGTGCTGCCCTTCGGGCTGAAAAACGCAGGAGCCACCTACCAGCAGTGTATGCAGGCCTGCCTCAAGAGCCAGCTTGGCCGCAACATCCAAGTCTACGTCGATGACATCGTCGTCAAAACCAAGGAGGAAGCCTCATTACTCGACGATCTCCACGAGACCTTCGATAACCTCAACCGCTACTGGATCAAGCTAAATCTTGACAAATGCGCCTTCGGCGTACCATCTGGGCAACTGCTCGGGTACCTCATTTCCGCGAGAGGGATCAAGGCGAACCGAAGAAAATAAAGGCCATACTGGCCATGGAGAAGCCAAAGAACGTAAAAGGCGTCCAGCAGCTCGCTGGGTGAATCGCGGCGCTCAGTCGATTCATCAGTCGAATGGGTGAAAAGGCACTACCCTTCTATCAACTTCTCCGCAAGGCTGACAAATTCGGGTGGACACACGAAGCACAGAAGCATTCAAAGACCTCAAGCGTCTATTGTCCACCTCACCAGTGTTGGTAACACCTCGCGAAAAGGAGTCGATGTTGTTATACATCTCCGCCACCAACCATGTGGTTAGCACTATGCTCGTAGTGGATCGAGCCGAACAAAATACGGTCCATGGGGTGCAACGCCCAGTCTACTACCTCAGTGAGGTGCTCACGCCAACAAAACAGCGGTACCCACATTATCAGAAGCTGGCGTACGGCGTCTTCATGACAGCCAGGCGACTACGCCACTACTTCCAGGAGCACCCAATCATAGTGATGAACAACGCCCCGCTTGGGCACATACTCAACAATCCTGACGCTACTAGACAAGTTGCACTCTGGGGAATAGAACTATCTCCATGAGACATCCCATATGAGAAGCGCGACGCGACCAAGTCACAAGTTCTCCCGGAGTTCCTCGTGCACCGGATGGAAAACCAGCTCCCCGATAAGCCAGACATGTCCTATCTATGGACAATGCACTTTGATGGATCCAAGCGCAAGGAGGGAGCTGGTGCGGGTGTCATCCTGACGTTGCCACAAGGTGACAAGATGAGGTACGTTCTACGAATGCAATTTACCGCCTCCAACAATGAAGCTGAGTATGAAGCCTTGCTCCACGGGATGCGTATGGCAAAAGCCTGCGGCGCCAAGTGACTCGTCATCTATGGAGACTCAACAAAACAATGAACGAGTGTGATGCTGTGAGTGACAACATGATCGCATACCGCGACCTCTACGACGCACTCAAGGGGACTTCGACGGCTGTGAGCTATGGCACGTAGGCCGTGAGAGCAACGAGGAGGCGGACATACTCGCTAACATCGGCTCCACCTGCACCCAAGTGCCACCCGGAGTATTTCTAGAGCGCATCTGCGAGCGCTCCATCAAGCCAAAGGCTCCAGAACATAAAACCAGCACGAGAAAGGACTCGGGGGCTACACCACCCAATGAGCCAATGGCACTCGACATCATGGAGCCAAACACAGGACTCGGAGGCCCCATGGAGGTGATGATGATCGAGCCATCCTAGATGCAACCATACGTCACATACTTGCTCAGCAAAGGTTGCAAGATGACCTGACTGATGCCCGTCATATAGCGCGACGATCCAAGGCATTTGCCCTCATAAATGGTGAACTATACAAGCGCAGCATCACAAGAGTCCTTCAGCGGTGTGTCACCAACAGGGTCGGAAGAGCCATCCTCCTCGACATACACGAAGGAACTTGCGAGCACCACGCCGGCAGTCGGGCCCTCGTCGCCAAAGCTCTACCAGCTGGATTCTACTGGCCAACCGCAATGCACGATGCCAAGGACATCGTCTAGCATTGCAGCTCCTGCCAGCGATTCACAGACAAGCCGCACTCACCTGGCACGGAGCTCAGGCCAATACCCGTGGCTTGGACTTTCGTGCAATGGGGACTCGACATGCTCGACAAGCTCCAAAAGTCTTCACCTGGAGGATACATCTACCTCCTCGTCGTGGTCGATAAATTCACCAAGTGGATTGAGGCCATGCCAGTGACAAACCAATCGGGAACCAGCGCTGTCAAATTCTTCGAGTCCATCGTCTTCCGGTTCGGGATGCCACATAGCATCATCAAGGACAACGGAACAAACTTCATCTCGAACGAATTCCAGCATTTCTATGAAAAACTAGGGATCAACATCAGCTACGCCTCCGTGGCACACCCTTAGACCAATGGTTAAGTTGAAAAGGCCAACTGCCTTGTCTGCAGCGGGATCAAGAAAAGGCTCCTCCGACCACTCGAAAGAGTTGTCGGCTGCTGGCCGGACGAGCTACAATCGGTACTATGGAGCCTGCGCACAACTCCAAATAGCGCCACAGGCTACACTCCGTTCTTCATGTACACGGTGTCGAAGCGGTGTTACCCGCAGAAGTGCGCTACAAAGCCCCGTGGGTAGTAGCATATAGCGAGACAGAATCAACTCTCGCACTCGAAGACTACGTCGACCTCCTCGATGAGGCACGCGAGGTTGTAGCAGAGAGATCCATGATCTACCAGCAGAACCTCCGCAACTACCACAGCAGAAGGCTACGCCGTAGATCCTTCGTCGAAGGAGACCTGGTCCTGCAACTAAAGCAACAAGGGCACCTCAAGCTCGAGTCCCCTTGGGAAGGACCCTATGTGATTACCGAAGTAATCCCAGGTGGCACCTATCGCCTTAAAAACTTAGAGAGTGGAGTCGCATACTCCAATCCCTAGAACGCCGTGCAACTATGCCGTTTCTACCCTTAGATGTTTTTACTTTACTAATAAGGTTATTCAGCCAGGCTACTTAGCCATACATTGTACCTTGTGATATTCTACGAATAAATAAAGCTAAGTGCCCCAAACCTTGTGTTTTACTTGCAATTATATCACTCGGGGGTTGCGCCACTGTTTACACCTCATTCCACGAACAACGCAGTATCCTGAGTAGCTGACACACTACCAATCAAACCCTTGATAAAACCAACCCAGATGCACTGCACCTGACAAGTTGGCAAGGTGCTGAGATGAATATACACCAAGCTAACAAAAAGTAACTACAGACTAAAATACACTCGAAAAAATATACAAGCTAACAAGCTCTTTACACATTAACGGGTGTCAAAAACACGTGGCACAATTGTATGAACTTTACAACACTTATACATCCATGTGCAAGTATAAACTACACTACTACCGCAAAAGAAGAACATTTGTTTGCTCCTCAAAGAAATCAACAATATCCTCGGCTGGCGGGTCCACCGCCTGGTAGTGCGGCACCATGTTCCAGGTCATCCCTTCCGGTGGAGGCGGTGGTCCAGCAGCAACAACTGCGACATCCACATATGGCCGATGCAATTGAACAAGTGCTAGTGCAGCCTTGGCACCTGCGACCAACTGCTAGCGCACGCACTCGCGTGCTGCGCTGATATCCTAAAACTTCGCCAGCAAAGCTAGCAAGCTTGAAGGCACCACGTCTAGGGGAAACATCACCTGAAAAATATGGCTAAGGCACGACTACGCCTTCTTCAAACACTGCAGCACCTGCGATGCACGATCCTGTAGTGTCGCCAATGCGATTGCACGATCGTGGTCCACCCAGAAGTACCCACTAGCTTGCAACTGCCCTTGGGTCAGGTCATTCATTCGAATGGCAACCCGATCCCTCTAATCCTGTGGGTGACGAGCGCTAACAACTACAAGAAGCAGAGCAGAGCATAAGGACACAGCAACGCCACAAATGGCTAAAGAAAAGGATAAGAAGCTAGAGAACTAACACTTAAATTGCTCATTCAACTGAGCAACTTGGTCTAAGATATACTTCTCGCGTGCATCGGCCTTCTCAGCTTTCGACTTCCACACATCCACGTTACCATGGATCATGGGCAACTCTTGCTCCAACTGCTTTATGCGATCGCGCAGTCGCGCAAGCAGCAACAACTCATCTACCTTTGAACACGGTGGCGCCACAGTTTCATCGGTGGGAGGAGAGTTAGGAGGACCACTTGAAGGACCCGATTACAGCCAAAGCAAGAGGAAAATAAGACCAACCATTCATCGACAAAATGAAGGAGTGCATCCAAATTCAGCAAGTATCAAAAGGGGTACCCCCACAGAATACAGTTCAGCAAAAGGAAAGCTAAGCTATTACACAAGGCAGCTAGGGAGTGCTCTACTTTTTTCGCTTTTGACTTCGGGGGCTTCCTCGAATATGTGGCAGTCTTAAACTACACGGACTTCCCAGTTGTAGCCCTAGATGCCACAGCCTTTGCCGCCTTCACTCGCCACAGCTCTGTGATGTCTACGCACTTCTATTCTTGTAGACAGTTGTTGGGCCTCCAAGTGCAGAGGTTTGTAGAACAGCAGCAAGTTTCCCTTAATTGGATTTCCCAAGGTTTATCGAACTCAGGGAGGAAGTGGTCAAAGGTATCCCTCTCAAACAACCCTGCAATCAAGATATGAGAAGTCTCTTGTGTCCCCAACACACCCAATACACTTGTCAAGTGTATAGGTGCACTAGTTCGGCGAAGAGATAGTGAAATACAAGTGGTATGGATATAAGACAATGGTGCCAGAAAATAGCTTTAAGGCGTGGAAGAGACTTGATACATTGCAAATATATCTATAATTTTTGATGATCCATGCTTGGTTTTATCTACTTTCTTATGTTTTGTTCCAACCTTGGAGTACTTTTCATACACTTTCTTGGACTAACCTATTAACAAAGAGCCATAGTGCCAGTTGCCTGTTTTCTGCTATTTTTGGTTCCAGAAAGTCAGAAAATGAATATTCTCGGAATTGAACGGGACAAAAGCCAAAGTTGATATTTTACCGAAAGACCCATGGAGCTAGAATACGAGACGGAGGAGGGCTAGGGCCTGGCCACACCATATGGTGGCGGGGGTGACCCCTGGCCGCACCACCAGGTGGTGTGGGCCCCTCGGCCGCCTACCGACCTTGCCTCTTCACCTATAATAAGCCTCCCGATGCGTAAACCCTAAATAGTCAATCAAAAATCCACGAAAAGTTCCGCAGCGCTGCCTCCGCCGAAGCAGAGATTCGAGGGATAGAAAGTCTCTGTTCCGGCACCCCTGCCGAGACGGGGAAGTGCCCCTAGAGCCATCTCCATCGATCTCCACCACCATCTCCATCGCCGTTGCTGATTCCCATGATGAGGAGGGAGTAGTTCTTCCTCGAGGCTAAGGGTTCTACCGGTAGCTATGTGTTCATCTCTCTCTATGCATGATCTTATTGGTATCATGAGCTTTGTAATCAAGTAGATCTACCTTGCTACTCAAGTGCTTTAATAGATCTCTGCTCTCCCCATGTGTGTGAAGTTGACAGCGTGCACACCATGGTGGCACTTAGGCTAGAGATTAAAAATACTTGTTATGAGTTATATTTGGAGTTGGATGTCTTTATGAAATTGTGGTGTTTGTTGGAACCATCTAGTACTCAAGGTGACAGTGTGGGATTTTCTAGATGGGAAAGGCTTACTTTGAGGTGTGCTGTTATAGCCGTATTATCGATTAGAGTGTCCAACCGGAGAGTAGTTCAGCGTAGTATCATAAAGAAGAATATATTTATATGAGAGTGTTCACTAGTGAAAGTATGATCCCTAGGCCTTGTTTCTAAGCATTGAAACACCATTTGCAATTAGATCTGTTACATGTTTGCTTGCTTCCATCTTTATTTAAATGGAAGCAAGCAATTAGATCTGTTACATGTTTTCTCATCGGGAGGCTTCTTATAGGCGAAGGGGCGATGTCAGAGGGTGGACCAGGGGCCCACACCACCTAGTGGCGTGGCCAGGGGGACCCGCACCACCACATGGTGTGGCCAGCACCTGGCCCCTCTCTGTCTCGTCTTCTGGCTCCGTTAGTCTTCCAGTAAAATATCGACTTTGGCTTTTGTCCGGTTCAGTTCTGAGAATATTCATTTTCTGGCTTTTCTAGAACCAAAAACAGAACAAAACAGGCAACTGGCACTATGGCATCTTGTTAATAGGTTAGTTCTAGAAAATGCGTAAAAATACTCCAAAGTGTGGACAAAACATAAGAAAGTAGATATAAAACAAGCATGGAACATAAAAAATTATAGATATGTTTCCAACGTATCACTCCGCCGAGTAATTGGCGACTGTTTCAATGAGCCGAGGCTCATATTTACTACAAGTACCGGCGAAAGGAGCAAACACTACCTGCTGGCCATCCGTGTTGACCGACATCACCTCGGATATTACGCTGGGGTCCATCTCCATGCAGTGGGCTTGCGCCATTGCGAGTGCCATGGTTACGCCAACTGATTGTTGTGCATTCTTGAATTCCATCAGCACGCCCTCTGCAAAATACTCCACCAGGCCGTCAAGATTTTTGATTCATTTGGCCTTGGGAGTCATCTTCTCTCGAAGGCAAGTCAGTACGCCCTTGGCCTTCCCAAGTGTGTCATGGAGAGAAACGTTGCGGTCCTTGACTGCAGCCACGGCGCCGGCCAAGGCATCCGCGCGGGCCAAGGCCTGAGCGTCAAAACTCATGCATGGAGCATCTGAAGGACACATGTCTTAGCTAAGCAACATGTATACAAAACGCAGGGGAAATGCAAGTGAAGCGGTGTCATACCTGAGAGCGCTTCCGTGACAGAGATGAGTTGTTCTGCGAACAACTTTTCCCTCTCAGCAGCGGAAGAACGCAAGTCCTCCTCATGCTTCTTCAAGCCTTCAAGAGCCTCGAGTGCCTCATCGCGTTTCTTCTCCGTCGTGACAAGTCCCTTATAGAGGGAGTCGACGCGAGGAAGAAGATCATTATGATCACCTACAAAGGATAAAAGGGCGAAATTTGAGTCCACAAACTCTCGCATATGAAAAATGAAAACATAAAGGTAAATCACCTTCGAAAGCATGGTAGAGAGTTTCCAGCGAAGCATGCTAGCAACCCAAGGACATGATCTGTTCAGCGAGGTGAGCAGATTCCTTCAAAACAGGCTATAAACAGAACAGGTGTGAGTATCAACCAAAACTCGAAATGCCAGCAGCAAGAGACACTTACATGTTGCTCTAGGGAATCTGAAGTTTCATTTTGAGTTGATCTCTCGGCAACCATTTGATGTCCCCCAGCGTGGGGTGAACTCGAAGAATTGGCACCGGAGTGGGCCGCCACCGGAGGAGAAGGAGGCTGTACTGCCACCTCCTTGTTTTTGGAGTCTGCGACTCCAGACTCCTTGACAAATTGGCAGTCGTCGGAGGATGACGAGGCCATTTGACTGCCAAGTATCCAACACCAAATTCAGAGGGACAAGATTTTTAGAAAGATAAGACGAACTTGCAAATACATAAAGACTTACCCGTCAAAATTCTCGAGGTCAAAGGAATCTCCGTAAGACTCCCTCGGCAGCCTCAGCTTCTCCCGCGAGGGAGGAGCCATGGCGTGCACAGGCACGGCGGGGATTGGCTCCTCTACAGCAGTAGGAAGAGCCTCCGACGTCGTCGGTGATGAAGCATCTGAATCCTTGCTATGGGAACGCTTGCGAGTCCCGTGCTCACTAGACTCGGGGGCTTCCTGCTCCTCCCCAACAGGGACGGTGGAGCCTGACTCGTCCTCTTCCTCCGCTTCGCGCGGAATTATTCCTTTAGGCTGAGGAGGCAAATTGGTGGCCACTTTCCAGTCCTAAAATCAGAAGAAGCATCAGTATAAAAAAACCTAACAGGCAATCGAAAATCAATAAAACTTCAAAGAGAAATCCACCTCAGGCTGAGGATTGTTAGCATAGAATGGAGGCACGACTGAGTCACCCAAGAGATCCTCCTTGGTGGTGTACTTGGTCAGCATTCGAAACCTCCTATCTACTTCACCAGAAGAAATGCCCTCCATAGAGATGCGAGTGACATCACCAGCACCAATCTAGTGGTACATTGGATGCACCCTGGCCTGCAGAGGCTGCACTCGGGGACACATCTAGGTGCGAATGAGATCAGCGCCGCCTACTTCTTTGCCTATGTGGTGTTCGAGGTTGCAGACACGCTGATATAGAGTCTCTGTTTCCTCAACTTTGTCGGGCATCACAACATTCTTCCACGACCTCCTCATCTTGCAGGCCGCCATCGGATCAAAGGGTGCGGGTCCGTAGTGCTCTCCGTGAACCTTCTGGTCGCGGATGTAGAACCACTTCTCCCTCCATCCTTGGAAAAACACAGTGAGATTGATGGAGAAATAGGTGACGTTGGAGTCGATGTGGATCCCGTAGCCTCCTATATTGTAGACTACTAAACCCGACGCTGACTGACGTTTGAGCTTGAAGAGTTTTTTGAAGAGGCCGAAGTGTGGCTAGATTCCAAGCCAGCACTCACAAACAGTAATGAAGCACGCAATGTGGAGGATAGAGTTTGGGGTCAGCTGGTGCAGCTGGAGCCCGTAGAAACAAAGCAACCCCCTCACAAAAGGGTGAAGGGGGAGAGAAGGACCACGAATGATGAAAGCAAGGAACATCACTCGAAAACCCGCAGGATGATTGGGGATTACCTCATTGCCGAGAACACGAGAGTCATACTCCGCGGCAGAGAGCGCTCCATCCTGACGCTGGGTGAAAAGCTCTAAGGACTTGATGATGGATGGGCGCCATGACCCATTGGTGACACGAGTCCCGGGGCCCTTCTTCTTCCTAGCTCAGGCGGTGCTAGTGCCCGAGGTGGCGGCACCCTTCTTCTTGGCCGTTGCAGATCCAGCGGCAGAGCTTCCCCTCTTCTTCCCCATCTGGCGCTTGCGATGGGAGCGCAGGAAGTAGCTAGGGAATATGGGGAGTTGGTCCAGTGCCATAAGGAAGATGAGAGCAATGGACCAGCAGGAGCAGCAATGGCAGAGGTGCGCGAGCGAGAAGAAGATGTGGGGAAATTACCTCACGGCAGACCTCTACTTAACCTCATAGCAGATACCATCCAACGGCTAGGAGAAAACCAACCCGACGCGTGGCACAAATTGACATCGACGTGTGGCAAGGGTAAATCACGAACCGTCATCCCACTACTCCCACTACATGCGAGAATCGAGGAGACACAGTTAAAACAGAGATTACGCATGCCTAGTCAAGTACAAGTCAGAAAATGGGACCGACTACTCGTCATGTCCCGTCAAAGCTGCTCACGCGGGCAACTGAGGTCATCTCACCATCAGCACTGACGTCATTAACTCCAGCAGGTGCACATTTTGACTACTCGAGTCTTCGACTTGACCAAGCACTCGGGGGCCTACTCCTAACAGGAGCGCTGGCCGTGCACCTGAAGAACTTTGTAAAGATATCCAAGCATCACGAAAAACCCTTCACTCGAATATACGATTCGATTGTGGACTTCGGATTACTCCCATAGGGAGCGCTGAAAGCACATTTCGACTGAAACAAGCAAAAGACAACAACAGTCGCAAAATACTTATAGTCCCCACTCGAGTCTACGACTCGAATAGGCACTCGGGGGTTACTCCCATAGGGAGCGTTGGCCGTGCACCCTATGATTTTTCTTATACATAAAACTATGTGTTGACTATGTCCACATTCGATAGATTCGGCGACTCTGCCTCGTAGTTTCCCTACAAAGATACTGCATCTCCTGGGTCACCCGAATCATCTCCGCGATGACAAAAATTCAGATGCCACGCTTGTAGCGTGAGGATAGGACCTGAAAAGGCCTGGCCATGCACCTACCACGCTCTACCAGAAACAATATGTGCCTATAGGTATGATGAATAAGCATTGACGGACGTGTCGAGTGCTCACACTTATACACTGGGATTCGACTCTATAATACCTCCATGGCCTGAGTTGAATTACGCCAGCACTTTTCCGAATTCGAATCCGGGGACTCGAGTTTGAGTAGATTGTGTTGTTTTTCCCTAAGGCAGTTAACTGATCCCGATATATCGGATAAATCAGGCACTTATATCAACAATCCCTATGATACAAATTAGATCACTCGAAAATATACTAATCTATGCACTCGAAAGACTTCATAAGTTTCTACTTGAATCTGTGATTCAAGCGGACACTCGGGGGCTACTGACGTGGGCATATCTTACAGGTACTTGAACTTGGCATATACGGTCCAATCTGGAAGAATCCCACAGTGTTACCAGGGCCCAATCAAAGATTCGAGTGACCGAAGGAGACTCCGACTACTTACGACACACGGCAAGTTCAGAGATAGAAAGTTTAAAGGGACAAACCCTCACTTGTAACCGACTTGACCTGCTACCCGAGACCTAGCATATCTATATAAAGGCTAGGAGGGGCGGCGAGGAGAACAATCACAACCCTAGTTTTCACAACCTCGCCAGCTTGCATCTGCGCACCCCCTATAACTTTCAACTCCCTCGGTAATTCCAAGACCAGACAAGCAGGAGTAGGGTCCTCTATGAGGCCTGCACCTGGGTAAACCTTGCGTCCCTGTGTGCTTGTTTGCTAGCCGATTGATTCCTCCAGCACTCCCTCCTTCTCCAAAACCCAAGTCCATAACAATGGGCATTGATGAGTTTAACCCTCGTCACCGTGCTTGCCATTACCCTAGGCATTGACCTAGGTGAGTTGCAACCGGTGCAAGGTGAGCGACTTGTTGGTTTCTCTACTTTAAAGGCTTGTGGAATGCTCACTAGGAGAGGTGGTGTTTATTACTTGCATATTGCTAGAGCTGGGCATCTCTACCCCGCTCCTTTTCATAATTGTCTTTTCTCTACCGAGGAGGGACGTTTGCTATATGACTTGTAGGTTGAGCAACACCAACCTTAGGAGGAGATTCCAAATGAGGATGAGGACCAAGAAGAGCAGCAAGAAGTTCCTTATCAAGAGGAGCAGCAATCAACCCGGTTCGCTACATACCAAGACTTCCAAGAACTTAGAGGGACTGTGGGGAGATGCATAACCTCTCCTTGAACCTCCGAGAAACAACTAGTAATTTATCAACTCAATTTGCAAACTGGAGTAACGACTTTTTCCTGCCACCACAATGATTTGAAGGGCTTGCAAAATCCTAAGATTGGGGAAGTTTCCTCATGTATCTTTATTTGGCGTTCATTTGCTTTTATTTATTTCTAGGTTATGTTTTTAATTCGAGTTTATAAGCACTCGTGTTGGTTGCCCCAACACTTTATCTTTAGTTATTTCTATTAGTTTTCAAGATTTTCTAGCCGAGCTTTGCCACCAATTTTCTATTCTTTAAATTCCTGCTCTTAAAACCAACAAAAAAATCTCCATTTATCTTTATTTCCCCTCTTTTTTATTTTTGCCTCGAGGTTCTCATGTATTTGCAGGAAGAGTGACTGACCTCGAGTTTCCAAGAAGCAAACCAAAAGGGAAGAGAGAAGTGGAACCAAACATGAGAGTTATGCCTTATGACTCCCCACTTTTGAAGTTTGAGAAACCCATGCTAGTTAGTAGTAAATGGCATATTATAATGGTGGAATGAGTCTTTATATTGTAGTAAAATTTTGTTTGCATGTGTATTTAGTTGGGTACGTTTTGTTCCAACTCTTGTAGTTAACCAAGTCTTGCCTAAAAATTTGCTAAACAATTGTAATAAGAAAAAGTCTCACAATTGAAGGCTTGGGTGTTGTAGTGTTCAGTATTGAAGGCTTATTTCTAGAGACACTCAACACCACAGAAAATAATGATTGAGTTGATAGCTCTCTTTAAAAAGATTTATTCAATTGAATTAATGTTTAGTGGTTTTTGTGAGCATGCTAAAGTTTGACTTGTGAATCATAAGAATGATATAGCTTTATGCGTGTCAAACTTCATGGGATGCCAACAACTCCACTAGCCTACGAACGATCTTCATGGAGGAAACTCCTAGATTTCGGCTATGAGTGGATTAAACATATGTAGCAGCAATGCTATAGTGGGTAAGATTCTTGGCACTCCCGGGTAGCTGTGTTCATGATAGAATCACTCCTTTGGCTGATATGAGTAATCATTGTGCAAAAGGAACAAAAACCTTAGTGATGCCACGAGTGTCCATCATAGCCCGATAAACTAATTATTTTTTGCATGCTCTCAATTACTTAAGAACTAAGATTCTTGAAGAACAATGAATAGAAAAGTAGTGCTTGAAAAGTCTTGATTTATCGATGTGGGAAAATTGAGATACTCTAGTATATATGCTTTTCATGACAACTCTCACACTCTCAATTTTCATGATTATACTTTATTGTTCAATGGAAAGCCTATGAGTTGATTACATGACATGGAATAAAAGTTTACTCATTTGAATCATCCATGTTAACAATAATTTTGCTGTGCTACAAGGATGCATAAAAACCCGTATGATATGCTTGCTATTACTCTATCTATGCTGAAGTTTTTCAGATTTATAAAGTGGAGGAAACATGTGACTACCAATCATGAGTAAGATCATCATCTTGTTATTTCAGTTTAAATGTTGAGTTCCTTTTTGATTTTGGTTTTCTTGCTCGAGGACGATCAAGTTTAAGCTTGGGGAGGTTGATGGCTCTAAAATATAGCCATCTACGTCCACATTTAAACTAGATATTATTCATATTTTTTATGAAATATCTCTCTAAACCCTGCCACTAATGCCTAATGATCAAAGGGGTATGCAATCCTTTCTTTCTATTTTCCCTACACTGATAATGACATTTGATGATAGGAATCACTACATTAAAGTCAAATATACGAGATTTCCAATGACCAGAAGAAACCAGGAGTCGTGAAGCGGAGGCACATGCTTTAATGACCAACTATATGACAGGAATAAAATTCTGGCAGTATAGTTGCGGTCGTATAGTTTCCGCCACCACCGCTAGGTCAAACAGAACAACTTTCGTGAAGGGACCCCTATATAAAGAGGCCTCTAGCAACAAGAAACTCCACTCACTCTCTCTCCCCCGCTCTCTCACCCTAGAACCCTGCATCCACAACACCGCATAGCCGCCAGAGGAATAGACTTAGATCTAATCTCCAAACCCTTCTCCACCACCATAGCCATATTTCACCACTTGTAATAGTAGATCTCATCTTCGATTGGCAACATTGTAAGACTATTTGCTATCAATCTCTTGATTTCCATTACAATGTTTATGATCTTTGATTTCATCTCTGTGTGTGAGTAATTTTCCTTGGGCTAAGGGCTTCGGCCTATCCATGTAGCTTTTGTGCATGTTATTTATTATAGATGGGATCATGTATTAGTTTGTATGACATGATGATTATTGTATCCTCTCTTGCCTCAATCCAAGGACTTGTTAGGTACCCAAGACCCCGAGGATTGAGCCAGGTATAGGGAGTATGAGTAATGACTAATATGCAGGTTGGGAACCCTAGTGATAGAAGGGGTAGTACGGCTGTATGTGAGGGATTTACTTGGGATTAACGGTCACATCACTATGCATATCATTAGTTCTCTTTCTTCTATGGATGAGACTAGTAGATTATTGCTATAAGCGGTTGCGAAGGCAATAGAAATTATGGATGCACAACCCACATATAATTATCTTGCTCTAACAATTTAATGCATACTTTATTATTATCTTTTATTCCCATCAGATGTTTTGCACAGCTACACGTGAAACCGAAAGCCCTAGGCCCTCCTTCGCCATGATCAACAACAACAAAAGACAGCAAACTCTTGGTCCGATCAAACACAAAAAGAATTCTAAAACTTCTGAAGGTCCGTTAAATTAACTTCACTACGCATTCGCTTCCTGAGGATTCGATAACCTAGGTCTACTAGGGAAAAAGAGCTATACTACATCTGTAATCTGGATCAAAGGTATCATAAGCATCCCTACAATAAACTCCAGATATTCAACATTCAACTTCTTCCTCAGGTTTTCACCATAAACATGGGTCACCTCCTTCTCGTAAAGAGCAATCCATGCACCTCAACTGTGTGATCCTTTGGTTCCTACCGGTGCAAGACGAATCAAATCCGAGAACTCCTAAACCCAAATCTTTCCTGTTGATATCAAGGAACCCTGTTGTTTGAAGGCGACATTGTTTTCCCAAACTTCATTTCTTAAATCTAAGTGAAGAAACAATGCTATTTTCATAGTGGTTGACAACTTCTCCAAAGTCGATCTTTTCTTCCGGCGACACAAACAATCATATTCATGTGCACATGTGATCTTTAATCTGAACAATGTGTCCTTCTTTTCTCATCTTGATACATCGTATTTTCAATTCTCTCAACAAGTGGTTCTATTCTTTTACCGTGTTCGCAAGGGCACCTGAGCTATGTTCATCCTACCTTTTGTGTTTGCGATAATCCTCAAATCTCGTCAAGCCTTTCTTTTCAACAAGCAAAATACAAGACTTGCAACAGGTCTATCAATTTTTGCAAGGTGTAATGGTCGCACCATTTTGTTGTTCATCATCTTGGGATCGTGAGGATCACCTTCATTCCGAGAACCCGTCTCTCGTCGTGTTATTTTCTTTTCCTAGGAATCTCGGGGCGAGATTCTTGTTTAGTGGGGGGAGAGTTGTAGCATCCTAATTGTCTAACAATTGTAATGCTACTTTCCTAGTATATATAATGCTACTTCCTACATATCATTATTTCATCATCATTATATCATGCTCATGTCACCATGCCACCTTGCATTTGAGCATCATATAAAACCCTTCTATTTGGTTCTTATCCCATATGCATTATATTTTATCTCTTGTAGTTGCCTCTTGATATACTGTATTTGCTTCTTGATATATTGCTTCATGCCCAAGTTGAGTTGGGGGCATATCTTTTCAAACTCCACCACCTTTCTTTGGCTCTATCTAAATTCCTCCATCCCAAGTAATATGAGCAATTGCATTTCTCTTTGTCTTTTAAATCTAGCTCATAAATAATTGAGGTGGGTCCTATCTCTTTGTCCATGCTTCCATACTTGTTGATGGTGGTGGTGTGTTGAACTGATGATCGTGGGGATGCTTTGTGTTGCATGGTTGAACAGATGGATGTGTGCATGCTTGTGTTGAACTGATGATCTTGTGTGCATACTTTGTGTTGCATGCTTGAACTAAATGTTGTGTGCATGCATGTCTTGTATTCTTTGTGTTGAACTAACGGTTGTGTGCATGCCTTTGAACTGATCAATATGAATGCCCTTTAGTTCGTGGAATTAATAGTTATTCATTGGGAAAATTAGCCAAAACATTGTGCTATTATTATGTCTGTTAAACTTGGCTGAACATAAGCTCTTTTTGTGGTAGAAAAAATGTGTTGTTATTCAGTTCGCGTGGGACCCATTCGTCAGCCTCGCAGATGATGCAAGTGTGAACCAAAACCGCTCACACATGGGACCCACCTATCATAGCAGCTAGAAGAAACCCTCTCCCCTCCATGCCACTCCCAAATCCCACACCACTTCTCCTAAATCCGTGTTATAAAAAACCCTCTGCCCTTCCCGCTGACGACCAAATCCCCTCCTTGTCGATGACCAAATCCCGGTGATGATGGTGGCAGCAGAGGCTGCAAACTGACGTGTAAGTGCTCCTCATCCTACCGCCCTTTCACCGCATCAACTATTTGTTAACCGGCCAGTGATGTCGTTGCCTCCTCATCACCGGCGATGTGGTCGCCTCCTTGTTCTAGTTCGACGCGTCGCCTCCTTGTTCTAGGTCACCGTGTCGATGTTGCTGTTTAGTTCTATGTCACAATTTTATTCTCTGGATGCCGCATCGTTCTAGTTCGATGTGTCACCTCCTTGTTATATGGCAGCACGTATGTACTCAATCTAGTGCTTCGTGCATCGATGTTGCTACTTACGGCAAAGGATCAATCTAGTTCACTGGAAGCGCCCTTTAGTTTTACTCACTGAATTTGATTCTCGTAATAATTCACTAATTAGAATTGTATTGTAACTTAATTCTTGTATTTACTCTTTGGGGAAGGTAGGATGAAGGCTAAGGAGATACATGAGCAGGTTCTAAACTTGATGCTACACTACTGTATATGGCATAAAAACTAAACATTCTAATTAGTGCAATGTCTAATTTAGGCTAAAAAGGATGCCTACAAGGTTGGTGAAACTAAGGTTGTCATCATCGATATCTCATTTGATGATGATGTGAAGAAACCTGCTATAGTTTTTGCAAGATGAAAGCTAAGATAGCAAGGCGAAGAGCTAAGTCTTATATGAAAAGATTCCAATTAGTCGAGAAACCAAGGATCCTTATTCGTAGAGGTGGGGCATTGGCTAAGTACATGTTTTGCTACATTTATATGTAGATACAGATTATTACTTTCTAATATTTTCTTTCTAGGTCCAAGGATGAAGGGGGTGAGGAATTCGATGATCACTGCGTATTTGGAAACAATTTAGAATTGACTTCTGACCAACTTTCTTCCCTCAAAGTGATAGTTAAACAACACAAGCTATCTATACCATACTAAGTGTGCGAGATGAACAAGTTAAATGTCATCCCTGGAAAAGCTAAGATGGTTAAAATTTGACATTTCAATATTTAAATTTTATTATGCACATTGAACTCTAGCCAATAACTAATATTATTCTTCTCCTACAGTACTTTTCAGCTAGCTACAGCAGTTCCCACCTCAACCGCTTTGTCCCAAAGGATTTACCACTCGCATGCTCCTACAAGACCACTTTTAGCATGTTAACTTCTTCCAAGGTATGAATGATGTTGCCCAGATGACAAGAGGTTGGTCTAAGGTTCTCGAACTCACTGGAATCAGGGAGGGGAATGTGTGCCTCTTCACCTTTTTAAATGGGGGATAGAAGTCTTCACTTGTTGTGTTAATATTCTGTAGTTAGAACAAAAAGTATCTTGTTTATGCTAGTGTTGGATGAACCATTAATGTAATATGTTGTCAGTGAACTTGTAGTGGTAAAGAACTTGTTATCAACCTGGTGCTCCATATGCTAAGTAATATTATCTCTATATGATATGTATATATTTGGTTGGTGGTGTACATGTTGTTGCTTTTCTACGTACTCATAAAAAATGATCTAACAATATGCTTTGTTGTTTTCTCTTTTATAGTTGTGTGAAATGTACAATATGTATCAACCGTGTCGATACATACTATGTTGATTGTCTATTTTCGAATTACTTCATTTCATGTGACTGGGAGCTGGTATGTAATATATAGACTAAAGTAGTAGATTTGCAAAAATTAATGGATAGTTGCAGCGGTTGTAAGTTGTTACTGCTAAAGATTGGTTGCCGGTTAGATTTCATCTACCTGCACGAACTACTTTTCTATTATTTAATTTGTATCAAGTGCACTAACACCTAGGACCAGCCAAAAACGTCATGAAGCAGCATCAAACCCAGCACTACCGTGAGATACTATCGTGAACACCGAGCTGACATGTAGGGTTGAGCACGGAGGAGACGATCGATGGGAAAAAAAGTCGAACATGGGTTGTGATGAAATCCACGACGAATTTGGCACCAGATGAAATGGGAAACTGGGCTTTAGGGCCCAGAACAAAATTTGCGATGAATTTGCCACGGCGAAAACAAGGAACGTCAGGGATAACCGGGTTGGAGGGCCTTCGAGCTTGTTGTGATGAAACATTCTAAAACGTCAGAAATCCGCGACATTTTTAGGTCACGTCATAAAAAATGTCATGAATCGTCTAGATTCTTGTAGTTCCACCACACCTCAAGGTGAGCCATTTGTGGCGTTCGGGGAGCATTGCGCCATCGCACCTCTCCAATAGAGATGTAGCTTCTTTGGAAGTAAACGTCATGATAAAATCATCGTCTTCGCGTCCATCGTTTATCTATCAACCGAACCCTTTACTTATGCAATTTACATTGTGCTAGCCATCATACTTGAAATATTTTATATTGATATCACCTTGTTGTTTGTCTTGCTTATCATAGGTTGTTGGTGCACTTAGTTGAAACTAGTGGTTTTAGGTTTGGTGCTTTGATAAATTAAATGATAGTTTTATCCCACATTTATTAGACCCTAAACCATAATTATTTTAAAAGCCTATTCCCCCCTCTAGGCAACATCCATTGTTCTTTCAGGCGGTGCTGTTGGGTCTGCAGCCTAGGAAACAAAAAATTTCCTACGATGAGAACTACACGCCAAGATCTATCTACTAGGTACAGAGCAACGGGTGGACATACATCCATCGAGAACTTACCCTCGAAGACAACGAGTTTTGTTAACGAGTAGGAACTCGTGGTTGATATAGTCGTACACTTGCCGATCTCAAGATCGTGAGGAAGTCCGAGCGCCACAACTCAGCAGCACATCCATACTCGCACACACGTTCAAGCCACCGGACAACCTCCACCTCCTTGCTCCAGCGGCCCTGCGGAAGCAGCAACTCCTTCCAGACGAAATGCCACAGGGAACATGTATCTCGCTAATCTGAGACCATGGGGGAATAATTCTAGAGTGGGAGAGAGATCCTTCACGAGGAGGTGTATGGAAGAAGGAGGAAGAGGGGGGCCTTTTATAGGAGGAGGGGGTGCCCCTCTCTCCATGGCCGGTGCATGGGGGGGTGACCCCTCACCTCCCCCATTCATGTGGTGGTAACCCCTCCACATTAAAATGCCTCTTCACATTCCCTTTTAAAGTCCCCACTTTAAATGCATTAAAATTCTCTAAGTTTAATGCTCTCTCATTTAATAAAACTCTTTTATTAAATTTATTCAGAATTTTGTTAATTACTTTAATTAACAAACATTCACATATAACCCCTTGCAATATTTCAATATCACATGCAGAACCACTTTCTACAATTTCACGCGAAACAATTTCCGGTTTCTATCGAAACAATTCCTGCGCTTTGCAATTCTTTCGTCTGAAACATATGTGCTCCAAAATGGTGTCCGGTAACTCTTAAGTGTGTCACCCTATGGTTCGCGAATAATGCAGACATGATTGAGACTCCTCTCAGATCAATAATCAGAAGCGGGACCTAGAGGTCCATACTGACTCCTGCATATTCAACGATGACTTCTGTGATCGTGAGAACCTTTAATGCTTGTAATTTAATCCCTTTGTCTCTTGATATAATACATGTCCGAGATTCGATCATCGGTATCCAAATACCTAGTTTGATCTCGTTACCGACATGCACTCTTTTCTTGTTCCCGTGATATAACATTCTAGTGATCACATCACTTGCTTGCAAGCTATCACAATGTGATATCACCGAGAGGGCCCAGAGTATATCTATCCGTCATCGGGATTGACAAATTCCACTCTTGATCCATGAGCCTCAACATAACACCTTCTTAGCACTGAACCCATCTTTATAGTCACCCTGTTACGGTGTGACGTTTGATGTTATCAAGATACTCTTCAGGTGTTAGCAATTAACATGATCTCATGGTCTAAGGATAAAGATTACTTCGTATGATGTTATAGCAATATAAACATAATGACTTGATCATAATGCTATACTTCGGATGAATGTTCATCACATCATTTCACAAAAGTTGTGACCTTGTTATTAACAACATCCAATGTCCATGATCAGGAAACCTTGATCATCTTTTTAATCAACAAGCTAGTCTATAAGAGAGGCATTTTTTTGTTTATTAAACACACATGTATTGTTGTTTCTGATCAATACAATTCTAGCATGCAAAATAAACATCTATCATATATATAAGGAATACATAATAAGAACTTTATTATTGCCTGTCAGGGCATATTTCCTTCAGTCTCCCACTTGCACTAGAGACAATAACCTAGTTCAAATAGTGATAAATCTAACACCCATGGAGTTCTGGTGTTGATCATGTTTTGCCCTAGGGAGAGCTTTAGTCAACGGATCTGCTACATTTAGGTCCGTGTGTACTTTACAAATCTTTATATCTCCATCCTTGACATGCTCGCGGATGGAGCGAAACCGGCGCTTAATATGCTTGGAATTCTTGTGAGACCTCGGTTCCTTGGCGTTGGCTATGGCTCCATTGTTGTCACAATAGATCACCATCGGGTCTAATGCACTAGGAACCACACCTAGTTCCGTAATGAACTCTTTCATCCAAACCGCTTCCTGTGCCGCTTCTAAAGCAGCAACATATTCCGCCTCCGTCGTTGATCCAGCCACCACAGGTTGTTTGGAACTCCTCCAACTAACTGCTGCTTCGTTCAAGAGAAATATGTATCTGGATTGAGACTGAGAGTCATCCGGATCGGTGTCAAAGCTAGAATCAACATAACACTTAGGGACTAGCTCTTCTTCACCTCCGTATATAAGAAACATATCCCTAGTTCTTCTCAAGTACATGAGGATGTTCTTGACCGCTATCCAGTGTTCCGAACCTGGATCGGATTGGTACCTACTAGTCAAACTAATAGCATGTGCCACATCTGGTCTTGTACATAGCATGGCATACATTATAGAGCCTATGGACGAGGCATAGGGGATCTTATCCATCATCTCTCTTTCTTCCGCCGTAGCCGGACTTTGAGTCTTACTCAATATCTTGCCTTACAACATAGGTAAGAACCCCTTCTTACTTCCGTCCATATTAAACTTCTTCAATATCTTATCAAGGTATGTACTCTGCGATAGCCCAATTAGATGTCTTGATCTATCTCTATAGATTTTAATGCCTAATATATATGATGCTTCACCAAGGTCTTTCATCGAAAATTTGCTGTTTAGATAACTTTTAACACTGTTTAAAAGATCTATATCATTTCCAATCAATAATATGTCATCCACATATAATATCAGAAATGCCACATTGCTCCCACTCACTGTCTTGTAAATACAAGCCTCTCCATAAGTTTGGACAAATCCAAACTCTTTGATCACCTCATCAAAGCGGAGATTCCAACTCTGGGATGCTTGCTTTAGTCCATAGATGGATCGCTGAAGTTTACATACCTTATTAGCATCCTTAGGATCGACAAAACCCTTAGGTTGTATCATATACAACTCTTCTTCAATATTACCATTGAGGAACGCAGTTTTGACATCCATCTGCCATATTTCATAATCGAAATATGCAGCAATTGCTAACATAATCCTAACCGACTTAAGCATCGCTACGGGAGAGAATGTCTCATCATAGTCAACTCCTTGAATTTGTCGAAACCCCTTTGCGACAAGTCGAGCCTTGTAGATGGTCACATTACCATTAGCATCTGTTTTTGTTTTGAAAATCCATTTATTCTCAACGGCCTTACGATCATGAGGTAAGTCTACCAAGGTCCAAACCTGGTTCTCGTACATGGATTCCATCTCGGATTTCATGGCTTCTAGCCATTTGTTGGAATCCGGGCTCATCATTGCTTCTTCATATGTCGCAGGGTCATCCATTTCATCAACCATGAAATTCACAACAGGATTGCCATACAGTTCAGGAGCTACACGTGTCCTACTTGACCTGCGAGGTTCGGTAGTATCCTCTTTCGGAGTTTCATGATCAATATCATTAGCTCTCGCTTCATTTGGTGAAGTCAACTCCGAAACAATTTCCGGTGCTGCGCTACTCGCCATTTCATGAAGAGAAGGTTCAATAACCTCTTTGAGTTCTACCTTCTGACTACTCACACCTTTCACGAGAAACTCCTTCTCAAGAAAGGATCCATTCTTGGCAACAAAAACCTTGCCCTCGGATCTGTGATAGAAGGTATACCCAATCGTTTCTTTAGGGTATCCTATGAAGACGCATTTTTCCGCTTTGGGTTCGAGTTTATCCGACTGAAGTTTCTTCACATAAACATCGCATCCCCAAACTTTAAGAAATGACAACTTAGGTTTGTTTCCAAACCACAATTCATACGGTGTCGTTTCAACGGATTTAGATGGTGCCCGATTTAAAGTGAATGCAGTTGTTTCCAGTGCATAACCCCAAAATGACAGTGGCAAGTCAGTCAGAGACATCATAGATCGAACCATATCCAATAAAGTACGATTACGACGTTCTGACACACCATTACGTTGTGGTGTTCCGGCAGGCATGAGTTGTGAAACTATTCCACACTCTTTCATGTGTGTGCTAAACTCGTAACTTAGATACTCACCTCCACGGTCAGACCGAAGAAATTTGATCTTTCTATTACGATGATTTTCCACTTCATTCTGAAATTCCTTGAACTTTTCAAAAGTTTCAGACTTGTGTTTCATCAAATAGATATACCCGTATCTACTTAAATCATCCATGAAAGTAAAAAAATAACGATATCCACCTCGCGCCGACACACTCATTGGTCCACACACATCAGTATGTATGATTTCCAATAAATCTGTCGCTCGTTCCATTGAACCGGACGGCGTTCTAGTCATCTTGCCCATAAGGCATGGCTCACATGTATCAAATGATTCAAAATCAAGTGATTCCAAAAGTCCATCAGAATAGAGTTTCTTCATGTGTTTAACGCCAATACGACCTACACGACAGTGCCACATATATGCAGATATATCATTATCAAGTTTAATCCTTTTAGCATTAACATTATTAATATGCGTAATATTACTATTGAGATCCAACAGAAATAAACCATTCAACATAGGTGCATGACCATAAAAGATATCATTCTTATAAATCGAACAACCATTGTTTTTAGATTTGAAGGAATAACCACTTTGCATCAAACACGATCTGGATACAATGTTCATGCTCAGTGCAGGCACCAAATAACAATTATTTAGGTTTATAACTAATCCCGATGGCATATGGAGAGGTAGCATCCCGAGGGCGATCACATGAACTCTTGATCCATTGCCGACCCGCATCCTGACCTCATCCCTTGATAGTTGTCGCTTGTTCCGTAGCCCCTGAATCGAGTTACATATATTAGCAACCGATCCTGTATCAAATACCCAAGTGCTACTGCGAGTACTAGTTAAGTACACATCAATAACATGTATATCACATATACCTTTGTTTGCCTTGCCAGACTTCTTGTCCGCCAAATACTTGGGGCAATTGCGCTTCCAATGGTCAGTCCCCTTGCAATAGTAACACTCGGTGTCAGACTTAGGGCCATCTCGGGGTTTCTTTTCAGGTGCGGCAACAGATTTGCCACCCTTCTTTCCCTTGCGCTTGCCTTTCTTGTCCTTCTTGAAACCGGTGGTCTTATTGATCATCAACACTTGATGTTCTTTCCTAATCTCCACTTCTACAGTCTTAAGCATTGACAGAAGCTCGGGAAGAGACTTCTTCGTGCCCTGCATATTAGAGTTCATCACGAAGCTCTTGTAGCTAGGTGGCAGAGATTGGAGAACACGATGTATGCCTAAGTCAATGGGAATCGTTATTCCCAAGGACACAAGCTTATCGGTGTACCCAGACATTTTGAGTACATGCTCACTAACGGAGCTGTTCTCCTCCATCATGCAGCTAAAGAACTTTTCAGTAGCATTATAACTCTCTACGGCAGCATGGGTATCGAAAATCATTTTCAATTCTCCCATGGTATCAAAGGCATTGCCATTTTCGAAACGCTTTCGAAGTTCTGGCTCTAGCCCATACAGTATGCCGCAATGAACTAAGCTGTGGTCCTCCTGACGAGTCACATAGACATTCTTTTCCTCGTCAGGGGCATCAGGAGCTGGTGGGGGGCCTAGCAGCGCATCTAGCACATATTGCTTTTGTGCAGCAGTGAGGAGAATCCTCAAATTCATAGCCTAGTTGGTGAAGTTGCTACCATTCGCAGCAAGTTTATCTTTCTCCATGAACACATTGAAATTAAAAGTAGGTGGCGCCATCTACAACAGAATTTGTAAAGTTTATTTAGACTAAGTTTATGATAGAGTGATTTCAACTAATCCAAATTACTAATGAACTCCCACTCAAAAACAACATCCCTCGTGTCCTTTTGGTGATTACATGAACCAAATCCACTACACCAAGTCCGATCATCACGTGAGTTGATGTAGCTTCAAAGGCGAGCATCTATATGGGCATCATATCAACTATATGACTCATGCTTAACCTTTCGGTCCGTGTTCCGAGGCCATGTTTGTACATGCTAGGCTCGCCAAGTAAGAACCTTAGTATTCGCGTGTGTAAAACTGTCTTACACCAGTTCCTATGAAAGCGCAGATTCGAGTACACCCGATCATCACATGATGTCTCGAAACACGATCAACAGAACGGTGCATACTCAAGGAAGAACACATTTTTATCTTGATATATAAATGAGGGATCATCTTCCAATGCTACAGAAAGCGCCAAACTAGCAGTATAAGATGCTAACATCTAATGTGTAAAGTGAGATGGTATGGTCCATGCATTTGATCTCTATCACTTGCATCATGGTATGATCTCTATCATTCCTTTGTGTGTAAGGCCAAGGTCTATGGAACTTACACGTTGAGTGTGTTGTAAGAGTATCTATCATACATCTACTTACAACAATACCATATCAATACACTAGCCCAGCAACGATCTAAACTAGACGCCCCTAATTTATCAATTGCAAGTTTTACGTGGCTTAGAGCTTTCAGAGATAGAACCGTTTTTACCTACGAACATGAACCACAACAAGGATAACAAGTTATTAGCAACTCGTTGTAAATCAGATATTGACTATAGTAGGAGAGACAGACACCCGACAGCCACTTATGCAAAACTAGTTGCATGTCAGTCGTGGAACCGGTCTCATGTACGATGACATGTAAGGTTGGTCCAGGCCGCTTCATCCCACTATGCCACCAATATCCAAAATACATAGAAGATGCAATAACATGATCATCATCGCCCACATATAAACATATGTGTACCACCCGTGCAAAGCACCTACGCATAGATCAGGCTCTGATACCACTGTTGGGTTTGCAGCATAGAAAACAAAAAAATTCCTACGATGAGAACTACACGCCAAGATCTATCTACTAGGTATAGAGGAACGGGTGGACATACATCAATCGAGAACTTACCCTCGAAGACAACGAGTTTTGTTAACGAGTAGGAACTCGTGGTTGATGTAGTCGTACACTTGCCAATCTCAAGATCATGAGGAAGTCCGAGCGCCGTAACTCAGGAGCGCATCCGTACTCGCACACATGTTCAAGCCACCGGACAACCTCCACCTCCTCGCTCCAGTGATCCAGCGGAAGCAGCAACTCCGTCCAGACGAAATGCCACCGGGAACATGTATCTCGCTAATCCGAGACCATGGGGAATAATTCTAGAGGAGGAGAGAGATCCTTCACGAGGAGGTGTGTGGAAGAAGGAGGAAGAGGGGGGCCTTTTATAGGAGGAGGGGGTTCCCCTCTCTCCATGGCCGGTGCATGGGGGGTGACCCCTCACCTCCCCCATTTATGTGGTGGTAACCCCTCCACATTAAAATGCCTCTTCACATTCCCTTTTAAAGTCCCCACTTTAAATGCATTAAAATTCTCTAAGTTTAATGCTCTCTCATTTAATAAAACTCTTTTATTAAATTTCTTCAAAATTTTGTTAATTACTTTAATTAACAAACATTCACATATAAACCCTTGCAATATTTCAATATCACATGCAGAACCACTTTCTGCAATTTCACCCGAAACAATTTCCGGTTTCTATCGAAACAATTCATGTGCTTTGCAATTCTTTCGTCTGAAACATATGTGCTCCAAAATGGTGTCCGGTAACTCTTAAGTGTGTCACCCTACAGTTCGTGAATAATGCAGACATGATTGAGACTCCTCTCAGATCAATAATCAGAAGCGGGACCTGGAGGTCCATACTGACTCCTGCATATTCAACGATGACTTCTGTGATCATGAGAACCTTTAACGCTTGTAATTTAATCCCTTTGTCTCTTGATATAATACATGTCCAAGATTTGATCATCGGTATCCAAATACCTAGTTTGATCTCGTTACCGACATGCACTCTTTTCTTGTTCCCGTGATATAACATTCTAGTGATCACATCACTTGCTTGCAAGCTATCTCAATGTGATATCACCGAGAGGGCCCAGAGTATATCTATCCGTCATCGGGATTGACAAATTCCACTCTTGATCCATGAGCCTCAACATAACACATTCATAGCATTGAACCCATCTTTATAGTCACCCTGTTACGTTGTGACATTTGATGTTATCAAGATACTCTTCAGGTGTTAGCAATTAACATGATCTCATGGTCTAAGGATAAAGATTACTTCGTATGATGTTATATCAATATAAACATAATGACTTGATCGTAATGCTATACTTCAGATGAATGTTCATCACATCATTTCACAAATGTTGTGACCTTGTTATTAACAACATCCAATATCCATGATCAGGAAACCTTGATCATCTTGTTAATCAACAAGCTAGTCTATAAGAGAGGCATAACTAGGAACCCTTTTTGTTTATTAAACACACATGTATTGTTGTTTCCGGTCAATACAATTCTAGCATGCAAAATAAACATCTATCATATATAAGGAATACATAATAACAACTTTATTATTGCCTCTCAGGGCATATTTCCTTCAGGTGCCCTACCTGTCGAAGGCGAAGGCAGAGAGGACGCACCGCAATGGTGCTTCTACAAGCAGAGCAATGGCATTTTATAGATCATGGGTGGGGGGGTTGATAATAGCGGTGGATCATGAAGGAGCGGTGGATCAGAGATAGTACAAGGATGGTGAGGTGGTAGAGATGGTGGTGTCATGCAACGCGTGGTACAAGATCTCGGGGAAAGCTGGTAGTAGCCCACATGCCCAATCTAGGCCTAGTATGGGCTAGGAGGTCCACTCAGTTGCAAGCTCGGCGAGAAGGCAGAGCTAGCAATGGTGGCATCTAGGTGCAGGGGCTCACAGAGCTCGCACTGGGTGTTCTTGGTGGCATGTGGCTCAATATGGGTCAGAGTGATCTAGCAATTGCGCATCACTACCACTCGAGCTGGTTCACGAGTGTGGCGGTTGTTGTGTGCACAATGCGATTGGACAAGAGGTCGTTAGGATTTGATTTGCATGTTGTTGGTTATCCAGAGAGGAGAAACTAGGGCTAGTTATGCGTGTCTTCCAGGGGAGGGTGTCATGGTTGACTAGGTGGGTTGGCCGCTTCCTGGATTTGTGCATGTGAGGTTGCCGTAAATTTCGTACTTCGGTTGTGGCGGGAGTCATTGACAGTGGCGCCTATATGGTCATCATTCCCTTTTTGGAGGCATTGATGAAGTAGCTCCAAGGGAAACCCTAGATATGGTCTCTAGGATTGGATAATGGCAGCGCAATTAGCTATGCTTGGTGGCACATTCCCTTTTGGGGCCATAGTTTTGGAGGTGGATCCGAACACTGGGAGACCCATGGATCGTGGAGGTGTGTGATGGTGGTGGGCCTAGGAGCATCAGATGATCCACACTGTTCATTACTCGTGGAATAGATGAGGCACATGTCCTCCTCTTTTGGGCATGTGGCCCCTCTCTAGTGTTGACAAGTCTGGCGAATATGCTCACAACAAATCATATCGATGTGATAGCTTTTGTGTGCATTTTGGTAGCGACAAAGTCTTCGTCTGAGAGTTCGTCTATGTGTGTCGTGCGTTCATCCTTCCTGGTCTCTTGTATGTCCTATGGTGCTTTAAACCTAGTTGTATCTTGCCATTTTTCATGTTTTTGCCTATTTTTCTTCAATAAACTAAGTTGTGTCGGCCTTTGTACCTTATTCTTTCTATTCAATGGATTTAACATCTCTTCTGGTAACACCAAAATAATAATAATAAGAAACGTACAAAGGGACCATAAATTATAAATAAAGAAACCACACCATACATGTGTTCAAATAAATAAAATGCTAGGGCAACAATACAAACATGTCCAACAGAAAATAAAAGCAAACACAAAAGAAGACAGTGTTCAAACAACAAAGCGATGTGGCGATCCGCAAACGATGTGCCCTCAACTAGTCCCGCCATGCTACATGCACCCTGGATCACCGAGTACCAAGGCAGCGCCTTCAAGAAAGGAAGCGGTGTCAACACGACACTACTACCTAGACCAATGAGTTAGTCCTAGGGTTTACCCTGGCACTCAGATGGGAGCGAAGGCGATAGCATCGATGCCCTACAGGTAGGAATGGCGACACCCATAGGCACCACTATGTTGGTGTCAGATGTGCCGACAAGGGTTTCTTGTGGTCCTCCAAACCACAACCCCACAAATATGTGTTCCAGAAGCCCCACGAGGTCGCACATGCATAGATGGGGGAAGGAATGGTAGAAGCTGGAGGGAAAACTTGCTGCTGTTCTACAAACCTCTGCACTTGGAGGCCTAACAACTGTCTACAAGAATAGAACTGCGTAGACATCAAGCTATTTTCTGGCGTCGTTGCCGGGGAGGTAAGGTAAAAGGTACTCACATCCTCTGATGTGAGTGCTCGAAGCTATTTCCTTTAGATTCTGCAATTTTGTCTTTTTGTTTCTTATTTTTATTTTCACTAGTTAGGCTTAATGGAAAACAACAACAAAATTAGAGAGCTTTATAGTATTTATCTTGAGTTAGGACATGAAGTGTTTGAAGAGAAAATTAAAAAACCTATGGAACTTTATTTGCATGCTAATAGCAATGTTGTTAGTATGAATTCTTTGGACACCATTATTGCTAAGGCTATGGAAAAGTCTAAGCTTGGGGAAGCTAGTTTTTATAAAAATGATCTTTTTAGTTCCCCAGCTTTGGAAGATAGCTATTCTATTGCTTTTGATGATACTATGCCTCCAATATATGATGATTACAATGATGAATATGATATTTTCAGTCCACCTACTATTGAGGAGAAAATTAATTATGACTACAATATGCCTCCTATATTTGATGATTATGGTGATGAGAATAATAATGATAGCTATTTTGTTGAATTTGCTCCCACTATAATTAATAAGAATGACTATGTTTATGTGGAGAGTAATAATAATTGTATGCATGTGGCTCATGATAAGAATGTTTTATGTGATAGTTATATTGTTAATTTTATTCATGATGCTACTGAAAGTTATTATGAGAGAGGGCAACAATACAAACATGTCCAACAGAAAATAAAAGCAAACACAAAAGAAGACAGTGTTCAAACAACAAAGCGATGTGGCGATCCGCAAACGATGTGCCCTCAACTAGTCCCGCCATGCTACATGCACCCTGGATCACCGAGTACCAAGGAAGCGCCTTCAAGAAAGGAAGCGGTGTCAACACGACACTACTACCTAGACCAATGAGTTAGTCCTAGGGTTTACCCTGGCACTCAGATGGGAGAGAAGGCGATAGCATCGATGCCCTACAGGTAGGAATGGCGACACCCATAGGCACCACTATGTTGGTGTCAGATGTGCCGACAAGGGTTTCTTGTGGTCCTCCAAACCACAACCCCACAAATATGTGTTCCAGAAGCCCCACGAGGTCGCACATGCATAGATGGGGGAAGGAATGGTAGAAGCTAGAGGACAGGCATGGGAGGACGCATCATAGCCAACAGTGCCCGAGCCCGAAAAGGCTCATCGAAGAACCACTAGATCCTAGCCCACCTGGCCTAGATCTGACATGCATGATCACACTGGCCGCCGCCTCCACATCATCGATGCATGACCACCTCGCACCGTATAACCACCAGCATACCCGGCTACCAACCACTGGCTGACCAAAACTGGTCGTCGGACAGCCAACACCTGACCTCTATCACCCCTGCCGCCCACCAGCATGTGTCCGTTAGTCTTGAGGCCACCAACGCCATCTCTTCCTGGCCAGCATCGCCTAGAGGTCATGGTTTGCTGCCACCAGTAGAATCGGACCCTCCTAGCCTAGATCTAGCCCATAGACCCACGTCGCCGCCCTTCGAGCAACTCAGCCAATAACCAATGCTTCCCCTCCTTCCCGAGCACAATCAGCAATGCCATCTCAGTTCACTAGGACGATATCGAAACAACATCAGCACACCATTGTTGGACACTGCTGCCCCACACAGGCTTCAACGCAAGTGATAAAAGGAAGGTCGCCGTTGTCGGCACCGCCCAAGATTCGCCTGGTGGCTCCAGTCTACAGGGCTTGGCGGGGGAGGGGAGGGGAGGAGGTGGGGCTCGAAGAGGAGCGACATGGAGCGAGCACCCTTCTTAGTTCTTTTTGTCTTCCTCCATGGCTCGTTTCTATGGAGAAATATCTTATCTAATTTGTTTCTACTTTGCGCGATACTTAATTCAAGAATGAAAATGACTCTAATTCTCTAAATGAATTTTGAGTTTGATACAAAACAGAGCAGGAACATCAACAAATATGTGTGTTAGAGCATCACCAGCCAGGCCCCCAACGCCCCCCCCCCCCTCCGAGGCCATTTTTTGCACTGGCGATTTTTTCACCCAGTCAGCCCCTAAG
Organism: Avena sativa; assembly: GCA_916181665.1. Classification (NCBI taxonomy): domain Eukaryota; kingdom Viridiplantae; phylum Streptophyta; class Magnoliopsida; order Poales; family Poaceae; genus Avena; species Avena sativa. The sequence continues at coordinate 430,873,075 of OV702290.1, forward strand.
AAACAAAATTTCACCGAATTGGGCCAAACTCTTAGCCAGCGTTCCCACACCAAATCCAGCTTGTTGGGGGTTGCTCGGGGACACCGACAGAAATGAAAGGCGAGCCGAAAAACCGCCTGACAAGTGGCCCCGCCCTGTCACTGAGCCGAAGTGTCGTCATCCTCATCGTCTCATCTTCTGTGCCGCTTTGATGGCATGCCGCCAGACAGTATTTTAGGCAAGCGGACGACGCGTCCAATCGCGGGGCACATGGCGAATTAGGACACGCCATCGCAGTGATTTTCCGCCTAGCTTCTCGTGTCATCTACACCCCTCTTGCCTCCCCGCACGCTTGAGGCCATCCTCATGCACATCGAGGCTGGCAACAAGCTGCGCCTTGCTTACCCGTCGTCACCTGTCTCCCTCCATGAAGGGAGCTCTTGGATTCCACGATGGATAGCGCCGCCGTTCTCCTCCTCTTCGGCATCGGTGTCACGGTCGTCAAGGTCCGCACCGGCAACACTGTCACTACGTTTCGCGGCCTAGCTCACCCCTGTTAAGGATGAGACCGATGAGAAGCCTAAATTTATGAAAACCGTTCAAATTCGCGCACTTTTGTACCATTCCTCTAAACTTTCTCTGGGACACTACTAGAAAATCGAGCGCCTAGGCCAGAAATAGCGTCGGCGCCTCCCCAAGAGGTCCATTTTTGCGTCGAAAAATGGCCTAAGGGCGCCAATGGCTGGAGATGCTCTTAACAGTTTGATCTCCAGCCAAGAAGTAGGACATGTATAATGGTAGGAAAGGCATGCCTTCCCTTAGCTATATATGAATTGTTCAATGCATTATCTCTTAGTGTCATTTCTAGAAATTAATGAAAATTAACTTTTTTAGTAAGAAATTGACTTGCTAAGGGAAGACATATGGTACAATAGCGAAAATAGCATTCTCTTATTTTTTAATAGATCATCCCTTAGCTAAGGGGGAGCGCTACGCGTCTCCCGGGGATAACTCCCCCGATCCCTAGGTCCTATGCACGCCACTTGTCTCCTAAAATAGACTCAAATCCCTTTTTGCTACAAAACGATCCGCTTTTGCTAAAAATAGTCCCTCTTTTGCTATATGTAGCAAAAAACGGTTCGACCCAGAAAACAGAACAGACATACTAGACCTTGTCGGAGAGTTCGCCGACGACCTTGTAGCAAAAAGTTGTGCTAATGTAGCAGATACGACCTCGCCGGAGATCGCCGAAGACTTTCGCCGGAATCCGTGTAGCAAAAAATTTACACTGTTGTAGCAAAATTATAGCAAAATTATAAAACGGTTGTAGCAAAAAAAAAGATAACAATTGTAGCAAAAAAGGCTCTATCGACGGAGCACACGATGTCGCCGGAGAAGACGCCATCGTGCCTCTGTAGCAAGGCCATTGTGCCCTTGTAGCATGCCTTCGCACCGTTTGTAGCAAAACTAAACGGCCACTTGTAGCACTGCCGCAGACCCCGTGGTAGCAAAACTTGACGCCGCTTGTAGCACCACCGTCAACCGCTTGTAGAAAAACCTGACGCCATTTGTAGCACTGATGTTGGCCGCACGTAGCTACCCTCGACGTCGTATGTAGCAACGACGCTGGCTTTTTGTAGCACCTCCGACGACTGCATGTAGCAAAAACTGGGACCCTGGCAGAGGTCGATTCAGCGGCGGAGCTTGGAGCGGTGCGGTGAAGGTCGGCAGATCTCGGAGGGGGCGCGGTAGGAGAAGGAGGTCGGGGGGGGGGGGGGGTTGCTTGAGTTCGTCGGAGAACGGGACGTGCACGACAAAGCTTGGACCTCCTCCATGGCCTGCACGCTGTGGCGGCAGGAAGCAGGGCAGCGGCCGCGATGGGAAGCTAGCGGCCCTGGTGGGACGTGGGGTGGTGGAGCAGCGTCACGAGGACGTGGGAGCGGGAGCTACAGCGGCGGAAGAGATGGTCGTGCAACGCCAGGAAGAAGGTCAGGGAGAGAAAAGGAATGCACGTGGTGGGCCCCTCTGCGTCCGCATCGTTGATTCTCCACGGGAGTACTATCATTTCCTTAACTAAGAAAAGACAACTTTATTTTTTTATTTCTCTTTTATCTCCAATGTGATAACAATAAGAGAAGACTGACACGTGCCATAAGGCTCAACTATCTAACCGCGATGAAGATGGTGCACTAGGTAGTTGTCGGTTTATCGTGTGTCCGATCGATATGTACGAATGTACAACATCAGTACAAGGAGCGATACAACGGGAACCCACAATACTAGTAGAGAACTGCTATACATATGATGAATTCTTGTCCGACTTTTGTACGACGCAACCCATGGCCCTTCGTTTTGCATCAGAGCATCAACATGGGCCAGTGAATGACAGGGTCGTACAAGAATCGTATAGAAAATGTCGTATGCAAAGCAATTTCGATACTAGTAGTAGACCGAGGCTGCACATATCTCTAACCAAAAAAGTGCCTCATGTACGACATGATTTGTTACGATTCCTATACGACTAGACTAACGAAAGATATCCCATGATTTGGCGCACAATCTCACAGGCCCTTTTGACTTTTGAGACGCACGTGAAGGAATGAATCCGTTCAGTCCTCGTGAAACTCGTGCGACGCCTGGTACGCATGGTAACGTTGCCATCCATCACACTATTCATCCGTAGTACGCGTACGTAGTGAAAAATCGTTTTGGATCTGGAGCTACATAAAAAACGTGCTGCGTGGTACACATGGTAACGTTGCCATCCATCACACTATTCATCCGTAGTACGCGTACGTAGTTAAAAATCGTTTTGGATCTGGAGCTACATAAAAAACACGATGACTCCAGGGAATGGTATCTCGTGGGCTATACATTATTAGGTAGATTAGACCTCTTCAGCAGCGGATTATATGCGTTTGGAGACTCGAACCCGGGATGACTGGCTGCGCACTCGCACGTTTTGTCACCAAGCCAGCACTTGGTTCTCGATCTGGAGCTACATAGAGTTATATGTTTTTTTAAACTGAAAATTTAATTTTAAAGTATCAAAAAATTATGAAAACAATTCCGCACGTAGATAATGGTGTACTCTACTAAAGTAACTAAACACACAAATTCTCAACTCGAAATATCTTATATTTTGGTCCCAACAAAATTGACAAAACCTCACAGAATTTGGTGGTTTAAAAATTGATACTGTTCACTAATTTAGATGTCAGATTCTGGCATTTTTGTGCAGCCCAAAATACTGGGTATTTCATGATGAGATTTTTTTCACAGTCATAGAGCACATTATTTTGTACATCTAGAATTTTTACTTACAATTTTTTAAAAACTTCAGAATACAAATTTTTAAAGGTTAAATAGACGGACTCCATTGCTCACGAGACCTGAATTTTTGACATAACTGACCACTTGCTACAACGAATTGATAAAAAGAACCAGATCTGAAAATATTTGTCAAAATAGAACTGCCGCCACACCGGCCCAGGGGGCACGTCGGAGTCGACGGCCACGGCACAGACGAAAACGACGAGGTGGGACCTGCTTCCATGATTCGAGCCATGCATATGCTCCCATCGCGCGCGCGAGTCTGCTGCTAGCTGGAATGCTGGAATACCGTGTCAGTGACCCTAACATGCGGAACATACATGCTCTGCTAGCTGTAGCTGTGTTAGTCGCGTGTGATCAGATCATCAGATGAAGATCGCCCGCGTGCTACCTCGCTAGTAGAAACCGGGCCATTTGCCCCGGTTTATAAGGATCTTTAGCTTCGGATTGTGAACCGGGACTGCAAAAACGGGACTAAAGGTTCAAGCTTTAGCCCCGGTTCTGTTATGAACCGGGACTAGAGGTCCAACCATGTGGCCTGCGAGGCGCGTTAGGCGGCAGGACATTTAGCTCCGGGTCGTGTTACGAACTGAGACTAAATGTTTCCTGCCGCGGCAGCATTTTAGGCTATTTGGCTGCCACAGCAGGGGATGGGGTTTTAGGGTTTTGTGTTTTTCTTTTCATTTTGTGTTTTGTGTTCAATTATTTTTCATTCTGTGTTTTTATTAGAAACAAGTTATCGTATACATACAGAACGCTACTACACGGTACTTGTACACATTGACGCAATATATAATATAATTTCTTTTACAAGCATACATGGAGTTTCAACCGGATCCAGAGCATGTCTATTTGATTACATGGAGATCATTACATGGATGCTTTAGGGTTTACGTATACAGTATTCTCCGCGTAGGTCTATGACCTCGTCGACAAAAAATGCAGCAAATTTCTCTTGGATTGCTATTAGGCGGTCCTCTGGTAGGAGCTTGTCCCGCATCGCGTCCAACTATATAAAAAGGAGATCGTATGAATTAGACTCAACACAACATTTTGTAATAAAAATAAAGGGTGAATACATTGTTTACTTACTCGAACATTTTTCGAGGGCTTCTCAATACTGATGCGAATGAACTCGCACACGTAGAATCCACATAGATTAGTTCCCTGTGGCTGCCTCGCGCACTTTACAAAAATAGAATTCAATCAAATAATAACGCTAGCATGATAAATGCACATAAACTAGAATTAAATATATGTGTGGACTTAGCTCGTACTACTTACCGAGAGTGATTTAAAAAATAGTTCCTCACGCCATTGACCGCGGACATGGTTCTTGAACTGTGTCCAAACCCTACCCGACAAAGAAAATTATGTATGACTTAATAACTACTTGATATCCTAAAAAATGAACGAAAGAAACCGATATAGTGCGATAGTGGTTGAAATTACCTCTGGAGCACATCGATAATGCTGCGGTAGTTTTCAATGTCTTTGTTTAGTGAGTCCATGATATGAACTCTTCTTAAGTCAAGTGAAATGCTTAGAAGAATCCAGTGGTACCTACGCAAGGTTTACATACGTCAGTAACTCATCATTTACACTGAACATCGAGCAAGCAAAAGTTAATGTGTACAAAATCTCACTTGCCGTCGTGGTAAGGAAATAGTATTTCATTACAGAAATGTTGTTTCGTGAGAAACCACAACAGGTTGTGCTCGGTCTCCAGTGGTTTATCCTTTAGTATAGCTCCATGAACTCGATGTGGGTCAATGAACCCAAATCCATTGATAGCCTTTCTTTTACAATCGAGCATCTTCATTCTGCATCATTATATATAGCGTACAAAAGAATATAGTGAGTATACTTACCGGCAATGAATTGAACAAGCTGAGATAGAGACCTAATTACATAAATAAAGTAATCACTTACGAACAATACGAACTGAGGATAGTTTTATCGAGTTCCTTTAGATTGAATAACTGAAATAATTCTGTAAATTCAATAGGGACCTCGTCTTCAGTGAAGTAATGCAATTTTCGAACTTTCAGTAAGAGCCAATTTCGCTGTTCTTTTGATGCTTTCATGTACCATTCATGGAATCGTCGCATTTGTGTTGGCATATCCCGAAGCCTCTCTGAACTGACCAGAGGCTCCCCGTTAACAAATTTGGAAGCTACCTTAGCCTTGGGCATATCGCCGTGAATAATTTCATGAATAGGCATACCACATTGCTCGGCCAATATCCTAGCCGTTTTCGGATCCATAAGTTCCTCATATAGTTGAGGTTCGGGTATGTTCACCTGGAGTGGGGGGAGCAATTGGTTTGCTTGTTTCCCCAGCTAGGGAACATCTCTTTTGGTTCTTCGGCTACCACTCGATTGTTTTGCTTGTTTTCTTCGTGGGGGGAGGCACCAACCGGGACTAAATGTGGATGTGGAGACAACATGTCGACACTATGTCCTCAGTGGGCAGCACTAAGCCAGTAAATTAAATGCCGACACTATTTTGGGTGGGTGGCAGCACTATGCCAGGGTGAGTGTGTCGACATTATGTCATCAGTGTCCGACACTATGTTGTGCTTCTTAATCTATAAATAGGTATGCATTCTTGTGAAGAACTACAAGATGGTGTGCGAGACCAGGGACACCACTACGGCGGAGCTTCTCGAAGATGTCTTAGGACCTCGTCCTCAGACATCTTCGTGGAGCTCGTCGTAGAGGCACTCTCTAATATGTGAAATTAGTTAGTTCCACCAGCATACTGATTTAGCTAGAGAAGATATAAACCAAAAGATGGTGTGGAAGAGCAGGGACACCACTACGGCAGAGCTTCTCGAAGATGTCTCAGGATCCCGTCCTCAGACATCTTCGAGGAGCTCGCCATAGAGGCACTCCCTAATATGTGAATTATGATGTCTTCTTATCAAGCTTTTATGAATTAACCCTATCTTTGTTACAATTTTTCAGTTTGTTGAACGCAGGTAGACGAAGAAGGATATTTTGTCCAGCTAGCTAGTTAAAATGATAAACTCACACATGTGTGTGCTTCTAAAATCAAATTTCGAGACTATATGCCAAAACAAGATATATATATAGATAGAATCCACATATTGTGATATTTATCTTAGAGTTTCTTACATTAATACAAGATAGATAGAATCTAAACATCGATCTCATGCTATCATTGCAAAAATTACTACCAAACTAAATCTACAAATCCATCTATAAGATAGAGCATGAAATGAGCTAATATAGCAATGAGAGTTCAAAGGATGAAGTTGTTCACTTTTTAGAACCTTTGAATAGATGGGGCACCACAAAATATAAACAAACCTTGAGGAAAAAAAGGGCATGAACTCGAGCTTGAAGCAAGAAAGAGAGAGAGAGAAGAGCCACCAGTTTGAATGGTGGCTCAGACAGGGAAAGAAGATATAGCCAGACCTTTAACCTCGGTTCGTGTCTAGAACCAGGGCTAAAGGTGGAGGTCCACCTTTAGCCCCGGATGATATAACAAACCGGGACTAAAGGGTCTGGCGCCCGACCTAGCCTGCCTGAAACTCTTTAGCCCCGGTTTGTTATACGACCCGGGGCTAAAGGCCCGTTCGAACCGGAGCTATTGTCAGCCACCCCTCTAGGGCCAGTTCTAGCCGTTGGACCGGGCATTAGTCCCGGTTTATAGCAAAACCGGACTTAATACCCTGAACGAATGGTCTGTTTTCTACTTGTGCCTAGTGAATGATTAATCACATGATAGTTAGCATGATCTGCTAGTTGCAGCTGTGTTAGTCGTGCGTGATCAGATCATTAGATGAAGATCGCCTACTTGCGAATGATTAGTGAATGATTAATCACATGATAGTTAGCATGATCTGCTAGTTGCAGCTGTGTTAGTCGTGCGTGATCAGATCATTAGATGAAGATCGCCTACTTGCGAATGATTAATCAAATGATAGTTAATTAACTGCATGCTCCCTTACGACCGTACCGTGACTGGCCGCGCGAGCTTGTATGGAGTATATACGAACGATTTGCTACCTAGCGGATTGATTGGGCCCGGCGAGTGCCGCCTCGAGCCACGCGGCAGGTTGCACCTGCACAGTCGCCATCCATGTTGACGTGCCTCCGGGGTCAGTGGCCGCAGGTCCTTGCCGCCTCCGCCGACGGCAGCAGGATGGCCAACCCTGCCGCCACGAAGAAGTGTTCTTTTTTGCAATCTTTTCGGAAGATTTTTTTTATGTTTTAGTAGAATATAGGTGGTCTTTTGTGTCAAAACATCCCGAGACCCAACATCCGCACCCGCGCGTCCGTAGAGCATCTCAGACCGACACGGCCCAATTAGTTATTCGGTGTCCTCAGACCGAACCCAATCCGGGAAGGGAGGGGGGGCTAGCGAGGTGCCGGATGGACAAGAAAACGCCATTGGCAAGCCATGTCGGCAAGTGAGACAGAAACTCCTCCTCCATCTCACTATTCCACCGTGCGACGGCCACCTCCACCCTAGATCGCCGAGGCAACCACCCCTCTCCTTCCCCGGTCGTTCCCCCGCCGACGGCTCCCACCAAAAATACCCCACCGCCGCTTCCCGCATCCCGCGCCCCTAGCCCCGCCATGTCTCGCCGTAGTCCGGCATCTCCAAGGAAGATATGTTCCCACCCGCGTCCACCTTGCGCGTGAGGTGTTCGGTACCCAGCACTTACATGGTCGAAAGATCAAATGTGGGAGGTTATGACTCCATGTGGTGATCTTGCACAACATGATCATTGAGAGCGAGCAGGAGAACCCAGTGTTTGACATTGAACCGTATTATTGATAGGGTCCTCTTGCAAGTGTTGATCACAAGGTGCCATCGGCATTTGCTTCTTTCATCGGCAGGCATCAAGAATTTCCAGACACCAATATTGATCACCAACTGCAAGATAATTTGGTGGAGGCTTAAAGCTGGGTTGTGTGTTTAAAATTGTTATTCAAAAATTGTTAAATTATGTATGGACTATATTGAACTTGTTAAATTATTTGTTTGATTCGGTGAATTTGTAATAAATTATTGTGTTGAATTTTACGTTTAATTTGATTTATTGGTCTTTGTATATTTATATAAAAAATGTATAGGAGGGGCATATGGGGTAACGGGTTGGACGCCTTCGTCTCTCCATATCGCCATCCACGCCGGCGTCGGACGTTTTATAGGAAGGACGAGTGGAGATGCTCTTAGCTCCTTCTTTAACCTATGACCATTAAAACTAAGAAACTTGATGTTTAGTGCTGAGCTTGGTAAACGAATTCAAATTAGGGAACAGAGTCTGAAATGTGCGAAACAACTCATCATACCATTTTGGTGATTTCTAATATCTCAAAAAAAAATCATACAAAATGAAGTTGTGTTTTGAATATCTGAGAAAAATTATGGATTTAGAATTCAAAGGAAAATCTTTATTTACTCTCATTTCAATTTCCAATAAAATAAATTACAATGAATGTTATTTTGATTTGATTATTTATAGTGATATAAAAATTAGATATATTGTAGTAAAATAGAATATTTGAATCTTTGTTAAAAAAATAGAATATTTGAATCTTATTAACTTAGAAATTGTATAGGCTCTCTCTATTTAGAAAATAATGTTATAGATTTATCTATATTTGCATGTATTTAAAATATTTTTGCGTCTAAATATATGTGAATCTAGACAAATTCTGCTTATCATGATGTTGTATCGATCTCATCATGATGTTGCATAGATAGGACTAATATTTTAAAATAAGAGTGGGATCATATAATATCGGTTTTGTATTGTGATACTAGAGATACCACAATACATATCGTGATACAAGTAAGATACTACCAAATTAAGATACCATCATGATACATATCGGTTGGAAAAACTAATGTTGTAATATCGTAAGATACCACGATACATATCGGGATACTGACAACCTTGGATAACGTTCAACGTCCGTCCCCGAGAGATAAAAAGTTCCGATCTCCGGGTGGACCAACGGACACGTGTCACAAAAATCGTTCTAGTTCTAGTTTTTGCTGTAAAACCTACATATATCTCTCTTTTGTTACATTATACAAAAAAATGTTGTCCCGGGAACAAAAGGAGGACTGTCCATGCCTGGAAACTTCGTCGAAGACTTTGTCAGATATTTTGTAGCAAAAAATTATACTAATGTAGTAAAACCGATTTTATCGGTGGCATTGCCAGAAACTTAGTTGGAGACTCGTAAAATAATATACTAATATAGCAAGGCTTACAAATAATTGTAGCGGAAAGTTTATATTATTGTAGCAAAAACCAACTTAGTTAGAGACAAAGTCGGAACTCTCATCGAAGACATCATACTCCTCGAAATAGTATTTTGCCCCGCTATATTAATATAGCAACCACACGATACAACTATAATAATTTCGAAACGAAATAAAATGTTGGGACAGCAGCAGACACACGCTCAAAACAAACAAATAAGAAACACAATAGAGATAGAGGCGGATCAACGAAATGAGGATGACCCGCAGCCGCTGTGCCCTCCGGAGAAACCCCACCACGCTCCTTGCAATGACTTGTCAAGCGCCAAGAAACACCCTCAAGAGGGAAAGCAATCGTTGTTGTTTGGATCAGAGACCGGTCCTTGGGTTTCCTCCAGCACACAGAAGAAAGTGGGGGAAGTGTAGACCTGATTGTGGGGCCCCCCAGATTAACCATCCCAGGATCCATGTTATGCACATTTCCACGTTCCCATGATTAGTGAGCCGTGAAATGTAACCAACCAGTATCATTACAACATCCATATCATAACGAGAACACGACTTACATGGATACCATTATGGCTTATGAAAATCATCATCAGTGGAGCTTCATCAGTCGCAGAGCCCAAGTCATGCCTTAACCCTACATGCAGCTGACTGGGAGAACATCATAGCTCGCATAGTCATCAACGGCATCTTCTTCCTCGCCTTCCTTCTCGAAGTCTGACCAAGTAAATAGCCAGGGACAATGTCAGTGAGTATGTTTGAATGTACTCGTAAACCACCTTAAGAGGATAACAATAAAAGGATATGCAGTATGACTTTGGTAATAGGAGGGCTCCATAAGAGGTTCTTTTCTAAAATAGTTTTTCTTATAGATATAGTATCTCTATATCTTTATTTAAAAACCTTTTTAAAACATTAGGAAACATTTAGATGAAAACCACTAGGTTAGGGTCACCCAATTTCATCTCTCGGTCATCCACTGACTGAGTTCCTCTTTCCTCATGATCTCCGTGATCACAATACTTCTTCTGTGGTCATCTAGACCACCCTATTCAGAAAACTATTTCTTTCTCAAAAACCTTTTTAGAAACCAAAACCACATTGCTCGGAAGTAGTTTATCCAACTGTCCATGACCGCGGACACAGTTATACAAATAGATTTACACTCTGTAGAGGTTGTACACTTTACCCACAAGATTTGATACATCCATCATGAACAACCATGGATCGTCATACTTCAGTATGCAGGGTTCGGATAATCAAACAAAAACTCTTGGGAAGCCTACACCAACATGGGCCCTACCCTATGAATTGTTCCTCTCAATGTCGGGATGCCAGGTACCTTCAAAAGCCAATCGAAGTGCATTCTTCCTCTTAGGACATACACTTTCAATGAGAGGCTCATAGTATTGTCTGGCCACCTACAAGGACGGTTCGCACCTCTCCCAGGTCAGGGTTCCAAACCACTGACCCTTTAACTTGGAGAGACCCGACATTCGAGGGAGATGGTCCCTTATAAGTAGTTGCGAGGAGTCCCATATCGGAGCAAACTAACTTTGAGCTAGGCCCCTTCCCATTTAGGGGTAATGTGGTTGCACGGTTTAGTTGTTATAGCTAGGCTGCAAAGAACTGGGTGCGTTTTTGTAAACATTTTTCCTACTCTTCCTTTCAGCATCTTTTGTAAAGCGAAAACATTTCCTTTTTCTAAAACTCCTCTTGATAAGGCAATCTTACCAAGGTTTTACCATAAAATAGTTTTATAAACATACTGAGGGTTCCCAACCTAGAATTTTTCCTTGGGCTAAACTGTGTTTCTAAGGGGTTATGGTGAAACCACCAACTGACAATACTAGGGTACAAGTGAGTGTCATCAAGGGATTGTACTTAGCAGTACACAAGTGTAATGGCTTGGAGGAGCCAAGCTACTACAAGATATAGAAGTAATATAATAAACAATGCAGTTTGCATAAATGGGTAAGTAAAACATGCATGAGTAAAATAGTAGGACAAGGCTTATGAACAAGTAGGTGGCTTGCCTGTGTCCAGCAATATGTCCCTAGAATTCTTCTTAGAAATCCAAAATAACCAATATCTTCTCTGCAATATCCCAATTTCAGCAACCCTGATTAGTTGTCCAGAATGCAAAAATCAGGGGGAACAAAAACTTTTTCTTGTACTTTGGTGCAGTTATGCTTGTTGTTTGTTTATGCTTGTGCATGTGAGTGTATACCATATGATACTACTTGGCTCACCATCAGTTGACAAAAGCTATTTAACAAAACTATCCTAGCTCATTTTACATATTCTCAAATGTTCTGGCATTTCAAAAACATGAGCCAAGATGCTTATGTAACCAAAACTATTTTAGTAGCTTCTATTGACAAAACTATGGAGAGCTATAATCTCCTTATGTTTTCAAGACAGAACCTTCAACTACTCCTACCTCTAGGATTCTCAAAACCTTATATAAAACTCCTGAATTCTACTCTTTGTAGAAATACCAAGTACTCTTACCTTACTCAAGCTCCAACCTTTCAAAATTTCCCATCCTTACCTCAAGCTAAGCTTGATGGTAACCCAAGTAGTAGTTGATTTGTTTGTAAGATGAGTTGCCTTGATCTGTTGTTTGACTTGATTGCTTAGAAATAGTATGAGCTACTTTAGGAGCTCATTCTATAGGATCTAGATACTTTATGATCACCAAACCCTAAGCAAGAATACAAGATGAATCTGATCTCTAGCCACTAGGTGATCATCAAAAACCCTTAACCAGATCAATTCTGAAGTGATATAATCTAGAAGCTTCCAAGCCAATGAAGACCAACATCAAGCATGGATCTTTCATACTCATTCATCACTTCAACATCATCAACTTGATGATGCTTTGGTACCTTGCATCCCATCAAAATCATCACCACCCACATACTAGTCAAAAACCCTAAATCTGCCAAATTTGGCCAAGTATGGAATCTGTTCCAACATCACCTTTTTGAATGTCTCCCTTTCTCAACCCTTGTGCATTTTTGGAAATGCATTTAAACCATATTGTAGAACATCATAATGACTACCAAGTACCACTCTTTACCTTGGTTAGATAATCCTCCAACCCACTTGTTCTTGATGGTTATGCATGCAAGAAAATAACTTGTCCTGCAAATCTAGTCAACATGCCTACTTTGATAGAAGCTCACACCACCATCCAACCTTCTATGGACCAACTCTTTGCATGGTTGTGTTCTACTCATATAGGTCTACCATCATCTACTTCACTTGTTCCAAGTGGATCCTTGTGCTTCTTAAACCCACATGGTTTATAAGGCATCATGACTCATCTGGTATGGCAGCCTTATTTTCAACAAAGTTTGCCATCACTTCTAGACCACCTCAAATGTAACCAATACAAACTCCTTCTGCCATGATCACCTATATGACTTGGTCTAACTACCCATCTATCCCTTGCATCAAGGTGAGCTTTGAGCTCCAAGATCCAACAAGGTTTTGGTGGTATAAAAATAACATCACCCTAGATCCACAACTCCTTGTTTTCCATCTAATTCAAGTTGGGTTTCCAATTCCCAAGCTTGAAAATGCTTTATACACCTTTTCTACATCATCTACCTTTATCATAAAGATTTATCAAATATTACCCATATTTATTATGGCCCCAAAACCTATTAAATCCCTTTATTTAACAAAAACCTTACAACTCCTATAAAGGAAAGTTTGGTTTTTGCCAAAACACTTCCCCAACTTTTGGCTCATTTGAGATCCATATATCATACCCTACATTCCCGTCTCAAAAATAAATATTTTTGAGATCCTTTATTATTTCTTTTTGCCCTTTTTCTCAAATGGCAGAAATGGAATAATAATAGTTGTAAAGACTTTTAAACCTCCATAAATCTTGGGAAAATTCCCCTAAGTGTGTATTAACACTTGGGATCATCTCAACTCAAAAACCCACCTTGTCCAATGTAAAAATATCAAATGAACTCCAAGAATTCACTTCTGCAGTTTCTTAATAAATGGATTTAAGTGAACTTCTAATCTTCTGAAAAATCCCAAATAAATCCTAGAGATGCATATTAACCTTACCCATCTACCATCATCCTTACCTCTTTTGGTCAAGATAAAAAATCAATACATGCCACTTGATCATCCCTTATGGCGGAATTGGATACTTAGCCTTTTTGAATCAAAAACCCAAACACAACCACCACCAATCTTGCAAAACAATGCACCACACCCACCAGAACTCCCCTGGTCGAGATTACTATAGCACTGCCCTCTTGGGTCCCATGTTCTTGTATGAGAGAAGGAGAGGCATATCTTGCAAAAGATCTTGCACATTAAAAGCAGCAACAGCCACCTCCACTCCTCTCTCTCTCTGGTCGAGCAAATGGCCCCACATGTCGCCCTCCTCGAGCAATGCCCTTGTCTTGACCTCCCCCATGCTCCCCATGGACTTTGTCCATCATGGACATCCCCCACCCGAGATAAAAGGACCAGAGGCAGGCCAGCGCCCTCTCGGCCTCTCATTTGCTCCATCCCACTCCCACTCACCTCCCCCGAGCACCACTACCTCTCCCTTGTCTGGTCCTGCCCGAGAGAAAGTGAGGAAGAGCTCTCGGCTCCCTCCATGAAGATGAGTGATGACCCACAAGTATAGGGGGTGTATCGCAGTATTTTCGATAAGTAAGAGTGTCGAACCCAACGAGGAGCAGAAGGTGCTGGCTAGTGGTATGGATCAGGAATTCTCTGCAAATACTTAGCAAACAGATTTTTAGGGTTTTTTGATAAAGCAAGTAAACAAAGTACGAGTAAACAAAAGACAGTAGGAATAAATGCAGCAAGTGGCCCAATCCTTTATGAAGCAAAGGACAAGTCGGTTGTATTACTTAAGATGACCAAACGTTCTCGAGGACACATGGGAAGACTGTCAAGTGCTTTCGCTTCATGTAGTTGATTAATCTTCTCTAGCTTGCTAAGTGTTGTGTGGGTGAACCTGTACTAATGTACCGCCCCATCCAAGACTAATACATACTTGTGATTATACCCCTTGCAAACATCCGTAAGTACAAGAAAGTAATTAAGGTAGAAACCTAACCACAGCTTTAAACTCTAAGACCCTTACGTCCCTTGTGCAATGGTTTCCTAACGGGGGTTCAGGTTTCTGTCACTCCGGCAATCCCTACGATTAGTAGCCAAATACACAATGCATTCCCCTAGGACCATATAGGTGAAGTGTCATGTAGTCGACGTTCACATGACACCACTAGAAGAAGTACACCACAACTGAAATAACAATCTATTGAATCTTTCTCAACACAACTCCACTACTAACAACATGACTTCTCCCATGTCCTCAAGAACAAAACAAACTACTCACAAGACATCATATGGATCATGATCAGAGATGGAATAATGATGTATAACAATCTGAACATAAACAATAATTAAATGGTTCACTCAATAGCATCAACTACAAGGAGTAATCAACACCGGGAAAGTTTCCCCTATGAACTAATGCAAGATTCAATGCAATTGTTACAGCAATATGGAGATGGTGATGAGGGTGCTGATGGTGATGATGATGATGATCCCGATGAAGTCCAACTTGATGGCGGTGTTGATGGCGATGATCTCCCCTCTCCGGGAAGGAATTCCCCCAGCAGAAATCTGTCTGCCGGAGAGATCTTTCTCTCTCGGTGTTTTCCGCCCCGCAGAGGTGGTGGAATCTTTGTGAGGTCGCTCCCCGAGTCTTAGGGTTTCGGGAGGATGATATACGCCAGAGGGGAGAGGCTGGAGTGGGCTAGGGTGGCCACACACCTCCTGGCGCGGCCTAGGCCTGCCCGCGCCATGGGGTGGTGTGGGCCCCCTGTGGCCCATCTCCACTCCATCTTCTGGCATCCTTAGTCTTCTGGAAAAGTAGGATTTTCCGTATATTATCCCGGATTTTCTGATCTTCGCGAATTTTGCCTCCAAACAGCACCTTTTCCATCAGAATCCTGACTGCAGCGGTCCATGCTCCAAAAGTCATCAACCATGCAAAAATAGATGAAATAACATAAGTATCACCTCTCAATATGAAATATATCAATGAATAATAGTGAATTATGACATAGAATAGTGATGCAAAATGGACGTATCAACTCCCCCCAAGCTTAGACTTCGCTTGTCCCCAAGCGAAACTGAGCTCAATAAACATGACCTCAGGTTTATGGAGTGAAGAGTCGATAAAAGAATACGGACAAGAAGCATCACATTCATCAAATACATAGATCATAATAGAAGACAACTCACTATTATATAACTCAACATGTAATAAGTAAAGGAAACACAATAAAGATACATAAAGTGAATCATAATTGGTAATGGCAAACTTAGCTCTTGGTCGAAGAATAGTTGATAAATTGCTGGAGTTCACAAATAACTGGTTTTTCAATGATAGCTTTCAAAGTAGTAAACATCAGGATAAGAGCAATGTGCAATACAAGGAACATAAGACATGATTGCATAAATCATCATATGCATGAATGAAACACAACAACTCAAAATACTTGCTGAGATAGAAGGGAGTAGGTTTACTGACTCAACTACAAAGTAAAAGAAAGGCCCTTCAAAGAGGGGAGCAGGGATTGCAAGTCTCATAAAGAGCTCCCAAAAAATATTATACTTACTAGCTTTCAGCTCTCATTGCCCCTATCATAGGCATCTTTAGGTGATTAAGATTAAAGTGATCAAATATGAGGATATGCATTGACAAGTTGTAAGTTGAGAATCTCATGTCCCTTGAATACGAGGGCCGCTCCTCATGCTACTCAAGTTTAGTCACCGGTAAGTTCTTGTCATCGTAAGCATATGTGTATCATAGAGAACCACCAACGGGGTACTCCTTGCCCGATGATACGGAAGAATCCCCATATCGAAATGACAAGGCTGGCAGACAACAAGTATCTCAGCAATCTTCTTATTTACCATGGGAATATGGTGCTTTTTTCTCTCTTTCCTCTTTTCATAACCTCTTTTTTTTCTTTTCTCTTTTTTTCAATCTCTATCTCTTTTTTTATAAGAAGAATGCTTCATAGATACTCGTTATGGTTACGCTGCAGGTTTCCACCATGTCAGCATGGATTAGACCAGCGGCCTAGGCGTTTCTCTAACACACATGCATAACTCCATGGACTTACAAGCTCCCCTTTCATTTCACACCGACGACATCCATAGACAAAAGAACATGATATCAACTTGGTACAAAGTACCAGTGCAATGTTGAAAGCGTTCCCCATGACAGCATGGTTCTGTTAATTCACAACTTACAAAGCGCAGGCATATACGCAACATAGGTGAGCACAGTGGTTCAAGTTTATTAAGTGCAAGAAAGTAAGGTGTGCCATCAAGTTCTTGAGAGCTTTAATCACTAATTTTCACATAACAAGTTTACTTTGGGAGGTAGATAAAACAAGAATTTACTTGGAATAGCAATAATGCTAATAGGTAGGTATGGTGGACACAAATGGCAAAGATTTTGGTTTAAAGGAGGTGGATGCACAAGAAGAATTCCCTCTCAGTACAGGTTTTTGGCTAGCAAGGCTGGGTAGCAAGTACAAGAGTTGAAGGAAACAAACAAACATACAAGTGATAAAGACAAACATGCAATCTTCCTTGGAAGCACGAAAGATCTTAACTAGAGAATACTAAACTTATGAGCAAATCAAGAAAGAAAGATGATGAAATTATTTTTCTTTAGAGTACTTCTATCTTTTTCATTCAACTCTCAAAAATAGTGTTGCTACTGACCGAGCCAGGTTTGCCAAAACAAACTAAATTAAGTCAATGATCCCAAAGTGATACCAATACTAACAACAAGATCAATCATATAACCACGAATTGAAAACTAATATAAGCTATGCAAAAGAGTGAATGAAGGAACTTCTCATTAATATTCCATAACAGCAACTCACACCAAGGGATACATATCTAACGAGAGAGGGGACACTTCCATAATTCAAACCATACTACATAATAACTCCTCTATTCATGATATGACTCTACTAAAAAGGTAAAAAGATAGAAGATAGTGATGTGATACCGCGACACTCCCCCAAGGTTGGACCAAACCAAGGGGATGCCAAACCTGATGACGAATTACTCCTTCGGTGGTGGTGGTATCCTCTCGATGAGCTCTCTAATCAGCTTCCCCAAGTCCTCAATCTCAAAATTGAGATTACGAATCAGCTATGAGTTTTTCTCAATGCGGATCATGATCATATCGTGTTGAGAATTCCATCTCTTGCTATTCTTTCCCCACTCTTCCTCCTTGAAGTCTTCTTTTCCTACATGGCTAGAACGAGGCAAATCCCAATTGGAGGGTAATTTCCCTTTGGCCATATTCTGGTATTGATGCTCATGGATAAGGGTATGGAAAGGATTCTTGGTGCATGGAGGAAGTGACCAGGGATCTGAACGGTGATGAGGAGGCTTCCCTCCAATGGCTGGATTTTCCACCACTCCAATTCTTGCAATGGTAGTGTCGGTATGCGGATGTTGGCCTTGCTCCTCTTCACCTTCACTCTTGATCTCCTTCTCCTTCCCGGTGTCTTGGAGGTCTTCCTCCATAGGATCCTTACCTTTATCCTTGGCAGACACCATTGTGCTTCTAAGCTTTCAAAGAGTATGTCCTGACAGAAACAGATCGAAACAAAAACACGACGAAAACACGATATATGGACCTCGGGGGATCTGGGGGGGGTTATATATTACGAAGTTTCATATCAAAAGGAAGGTACTGGGAGAAAACGAGTTGGAGGCGGAGTCCGGGGTGGACTCACCACCTGGTGGCGCGGCCAGGGGTGGGCCCGCGCCACAGGGTGGTGTGAGCCACCCTGGATCCGTTTCCATCCCTTTTTCGCTTCGTGTCTTTCTTTATTGACTGAAAACTGCAAAAATATAGTTGGATTGTATTTTCGTGGAACTTTTCTTACCAGAACTGTTACCTAGTTGGAAACGGACTCTGCAGGTCTCTGAATTTGGTATCTAGTAGATTCTTTCGGAGTCACCACTTGAATAACATCAATATCTTCATCTTCATACACTTATTACTTGAGTCATAAAACCCTTCTCTTCCTTATTACACCATTGTCTCCACTTCCTAGAAATTTATTTCACATAAAACTTCACACAATTCTCATTAGCAACATTAGTATAAGTGAAGTTGTAAAACCTTTTGAGTCCAACTTCAACTTAAAACCATCAAAACAAAAGCTACTGAAACAACTCCTTCCGAAAACCCAAAAAGAATTCAAAAAGGAAATCGAATAAAGAAGCAAATGCAAGAGTGGCTAAATCTGTCAAAAACAGACCAGTAGGTAAAGATCAATTTTTTCGAAAATCTTCTTTTTCTCAAATCAAAAAGTGCAAATCTAACGAAAGTTAAATAACAACCTGGGGCATAATAACAAAAAATTACAGCTCAATCCCACATACAGAGATCTCTCACGAATTTTTACGGTGAAGCACAAAAAATCTGTTTCGGGACAGCAACTTCCCCAAATATTACTTCTCTCTCATTAGAGGTTGATCTTGACACAAAAACCAAACAAAACGGATAAGGAGCGGTTATTACCGAAGTAATAACTTACAAGACTCAAAGAAACAAAAACAAACTGAAAGCAAAAACAAATTGGGTTGTCTCCCATAAAGCTCTTTCTTTTTAGCCTTTAAGATGGGCATGATAATTTTGAAGACGCTCTCTTAGGGATATGAATTGAAATGAAAGAGAGCATTAAGAAGCCAACACACACACACACATTTAAGTCTAACCCACTTCCTATGCAAGGGAATTTTGTAAACAAACAAGTTGTTGAAACCAGAGGCTACTTGCATAAGAAGGCAAAACAAGTGCAACATAAAAACTTTCAGCATAAAACGAGGAAACTTGAGATTATTGAGATGCATAAGAACACTTTTCCCTCTTTCATAGTATCTTTCAGTATCATGCATAAACTTAACAATATAGCTATCACAAGGACCATCATAGCAATGATCACTTATTCTAACAGAAAACACGGGAATACGAGCTCTCATAACACTATTTTGTGAAACAATATTAGAGGTATCCTTACAAAGGATAGGGTGTCCCTCTTTTTCATATTTACTGATAAAGTCTTTCACACTTGCTATTATAGGTTCATCAACCATTTGTTTATCAAGTTCAATATCTTTACTCATACTTTCATTAACCATACTAGCTATCATAGAATGTTCCTTTACCTTAACTAGAAAAGGCATTTTCTCAATATAAGGTTCAGGTAAAACATGATTAGTAGTATAAACTTCAATATTTCTTGCAGGAACACTCTTAGCAATATCTTTATAAGGCTCATGATACTTATTCCACTTCTTTTTAGTCACTTCAATATAGGAAGCAAAAGCCTTAAAATAAGAAGCAATAGCTTGAAAGTCTAAACCATAAGCATTTTTAATATTTTGAAAGTCATCAGTTCCTATAAAAGATTCAATGCATTCATAATCATAATTTATACCTGACTTCCTACCTTTGTCATTCTCCCAAGCTTTAGCATTGTCTTGAATACGGTCCAGAAGATCCCATTTAGCTTCTTCTTCCATGCGAGTGAATGATCCATCACAAGAAGCATCCAATAAATCTTTATCATGTAGAGGGAGCCTTGCATAAAAGTTATTGATAATAATATTGTTGGGGAGCTCATGAATGGGACATTTGAGCATTAGTAACTTCAATCTCCCCCAAGCTTGAGTTGTACTCTCTCCATCAAGAGGCCAAAAATTGTATATTTGATTCCGATCTTTATGAATCTCACTAGGAGGATAAAACTTTGAATAAAAGAGAGGCACTATTTCCTCCCATTCCAGAGCTTGACCATTCTTCAGCAGCTTATACCAGTCCTCAGCTCTTCCTTTCAGTGATAATGAGAATAACTTCTTCTTAACTTGATCTGTAGTAACACCTGCACACTTGAACAACCCGCATAATTCGTGTATAAAAAGTAAATGATCAACGGGATGGACAGTTCCATCCCCAACATAGTAGTTATCCATAACATGATCAATAATTCTTGTAGGTATTTTGAAAACATCATTCTCAGCAGGTGGTGGCTTATCTACTACCTTAGCAGTGGTAGTAGCATTACCAAATAAGAAACTCAGCGAATTATCCATAACGAAAATAAAGCAACTAGCATAAGTAAACAATACTCAAAGTAGAAGTTTCCTTTACCAGTTCCACTCTCCAATAGCTCTTCACTCCCCGGCAACGACGCCATAAAATAGTCTTGATGACCCACAAGTATAGGGGTGTATCGCAGTATTTTCGATAAGTAAGAGTGTCGAACCCAACGAGGAGAAGAAGGTGCTGGCTAGTGGTATGGATCAGGAATTCTCTGCAAATACTTAGCGAACAGATTTTTACGGGGTTTTGATAAAGCAAGTAAACAAAGTACGAGTAAACAAAAGACAGTAGGAATAAATGCAGCAAGTGGCCCAATCCTTTATGCAGCAAAGGACAAGCTGGTTGTATTACTTAAGATGACCAAACGTTCTCGAGGACACATGGGAAGACTGTCAAGTGCTTTCGCTTCATGTAGTTGATTAATCTTCTCTAGCTTGCTAACTGTTGTGTGGGTGATGTACCGCCCCATCCAAGACTAATACATACTTGTGATTATACCCCTTGCAAACATCTGTAAGTACAATAAAGTAATTAAGGTAGAAACCTAACCATAGCTTTAAACTCTAAGACCCTTACGTCCTTGTGCAATGGTTTCCTAACGGGGGTTCAGGTTTCTGTCACTCTGGCAACCCCTATGATTAGTAGCCAAATACACAATGCATTCCCCTAGGCCCATATAGGTGAAGTGTCATGTAATCGACGTTCACATGACACCACTAGAAGAAGTACACCACAACTTAAATAACAATCTATTGAATCTTTCTCAACACAACTCCACTACTAACAACATGACTTCTCCCATGTCCTCAAGAACAAAACAAACTACTCACAAGACATCATATGGATAATGATCAGAGATGGAATAATGATGTATAAAAATCTGAACATAAACAATAATTCAATGGTTCACTCAATAGCATCAACTACAAGGAGTAATCAACACCGGGAAAGTTCCCCCTATGAACTAATGCAAGATTCAACGCAATTGTTATAGCAATATGGAGATGGTGATGAGGGTGTTGATGGTGATGATGATGATGATCCTGATGAAGTCCAGCTTGATGGTGGTGTTGATGGCGACGATCTCCCCTCTCTGGGAAGGAATTCCCCCGGCAGAAATCTGTCTGTCGGAGAGATCTTTCTCTCTCGGTGTTTTCCGCCCCACAGAGGTGGCGGAATCTTTCTGAGGTCGCTCACGAGTCTTAGGGTTTCGGGAGGATGATATACGCCAAAGGGGAGAGGCTGGAGTGGGCCAGGGTGGCCACACCACCTCCTGGCGCGGCCTAGGCCTGCCCGCGCCATGGGGTGGTGTGGGCCCCCTGTGGCCCATCTCCACTCCATCTTCTGGCATCCTTAGTCTTCTGGAAAAATAGGATTTTCCGTATATTTTCCTGGATTTTCTGATCTTCGCGAATTTTGCCTCCAAACAGCACCTTTTCCATCAGAATCCTGACTGCAGCAGTCCATGCTCCAAAAGTCATCAACCATGCAAAAATAGATGAAATAACATAAGTATCACCTCTCAATATGAAATATATCAATGAATAATAGTGAATTAAGACATAGAATAGTGATGCAAAATGGACGTATCAATGAGGTAAGCTCTCTCTCCTCGTCTCCTCCCCTGCTGCATGTCACTCTGTGGTGATCCCCTCCTCCTCCTCTTACTGACCGTACCTTTATTTTTGCCCAGGACTACCTCTACCGGCCGCGCCGGCGAGCTCCAACGAAGCCACCTTCGGCCACCACCGTGTGAGCCACCTCCCAGCGTCGAAGCCCACCTTGCTTCCCATCGCTAGGACCAGCGTCGCGGGCCGCTTCACCTCCGCCCCTCCCCGGCTCCTCTCCGCCCTGCTGGTAAGCCCCCGCCGCCGCCCAGTGATACATTGCAAATGTATCTATAATTTTTGATGTTCCATGCTTGGTTTTATCTACTTTCTTGTGTTTTCTCCACACTTTGGAGTACTTTTCATATGATTTCTTGGACTAACCTATTAACAAGATGCCACAGTGCCAATTGCCTGTTTTCTGCTGTTTTTGGTTCTAGGAAAGTCAGAAAATGAATATTCTCAGAATTGGATGGGACAAAAGCCAAAGTTCCTATTTTACCAGAAGACTCATAGAGCCAGAATACGAGACGAAGGAGGTCTAGGGCCTGGCCACACCCCCAGACGCGGGTACCCCCAGGCCGTGCCAGGGCATGGTGTGAGCCCCCTGGCTGGCCACCGACCTTGCCTCCTTCGCCTATATATTCCTCCCGAGGCAGAAACCCTAGATCGTCAATCAGAAATCCACGAAAAGTTCCACAGTGCCGCCACCACCGAAGGGGAGATTCGAGGGACAGAAAGACTCTGTTCCGGCACCCTGCCGGGACGGGGAAGTGCCCTCGGAGCCATCTCCATCGATCTCCACCACCATCTCCATCACCATTGCTGATTCCCATGATGATGAGGGAGTAGTTCTCTCTCGAGGCTAAGGGTTCTACCGGTAGCTATGTGTTCATCTCTCTCTCTATGCATGATCTTATTGAGATCATGAGCTTTGTAATCTATAGATCTACCTTGCTACTCAAGTGCTTTAATAGATCTCTGCTCTCCCCATGTGTGTGAAAGTGACAGCGTGCACACCATGGTGGAACTTAGGCTAGAGATTACAAATACTTGTTATGAGTTATATTTGGAGTTGGATGTCTTTATGAAATTGTGGTGTTTGTTGGAACCATCTAGTGCTCAAGGTGACAGTGTGGGGTTATCTAGATGGGAAAGGCTTATTTTGAGGTGTGTTGTTATAGCCCTACCAACGATTAGAGTGTCCAACCGGAGAGTAGTTCAGTGTAGTATCATAAAGAAGAATATATTTATATGAGAGTGTTCACTAGTGAAAGTATGATCCCTAGGCCTTGTTTCTAAGCATTGAAACTTCGTTTGCTACTAGATCTGTTACATGTTTGCTTGTTTCCATCTTTATATCAGTTTGTCTTTAGTATTTTCCACGCCATCAAGCTATTTCCTGCCACCATTACCACTTATAATTATCCATACCACTTGTATTTCACTATCTCTTCGCCGAACTAGTGCACCTATACACCTAACAAGTGTATTGGGTGTGTTGGGGACACAAGAGACTTCTTATATCTTGATTGCAGGGTTGCTTGATAGGGATACCTTTGACCACTTCCTCCCTGAGTTCGATAAACCTTGGGTGATCCACTTAAGGGAAAACTTGCTGCTGTTCTACAAACCTCTGCACTTGGAGGCCTAACAACTGTCTACAAGAATAGAAGTGCGTAGACATCAAGCTATTTTCTGGCGCCGTTGCCGGGGAGGTAAGGTAAAAGGTACTCACATCCTCCGGTGTGAGTGCTCGAAGCTATTTCCTTTAGATTTTGCAATTTTGTCTTTTTGTTTCTTGTTTTTATTTTCACTAGTTAGGCTTAATGGAAAACAACAACAAAATTAGAGAGCTTTATAGTATTTATCTTGAGTTAGGACATGAAGTGTTTGAAGAGAAAATTAAAAAACCTATGGAACTTTATTTGCATGCTAATAGCAATGTTGTTAGTATGAATTCTTTGGACACCATTATTGCTAAGGCTATGGAAAAGTCTAAGCTTGGGGAAGCTAGTTTTTATAAAAATGATCTTTTTAGTTCCCCAGCTTTGGAAGATAGCTATTCTATTGCTTTTGATGATACTATGCCTCCAATATATGATGATTACAATGATGAATATGATATTTTCAGTCCACCTACTATTGAGGAGAAAATTAATTATGACTACAATATGCCTCCTATATTTGATGATTATGGTGATGAGAATAATAATGATAGCTATTTTGTTGAATTTGCTCCCACTACAATTAATAAGAATGACTATGTTTATGTGGAGAGTAATAATAATTTTATGCATGTGGCTCATGATAAGAATGTTTTATGTGATAGTTATATTGTTAATTTTATTCATGATGCTACTGAAAGTTATTATGAGAGAGGGCAACAATACAAACATGTCCAACAGAAAATAAAAGCAAACACAAAAGAAGACAGTGTTCAAACAACAAAGCGATGTGGCGATCCGCAAACGATGTGCCCTCAACTAGTCCCACCATGCTACATGCACCCTGGATCACCGAGTACCAAGGCAGCGCCTTCAAGAAAGGAAGCGGTGTCAACACGACTCTACTACCTAGACCAATGAGTTAGTCCTAGGGTTTACCCTGGCACTCAGATGGGAGAGAAGGCGATAGCATCGATGCCCTACAGGTAGGAATGGCGACACCCATAGGCACCACTATGTTGGTGTCAGATGTGTCGACAAGGGTTTCTTGTGGTCCTCCAAACCACAACCCCACAAATATGTGTTCCAGAAGCCCCACGAGGTCGCACATGCATAGATGGGGGAAGGAATGGTAGAAGCTAGAGGACAGGCATGGGAGGACGCATCATAGCCAACAGTGCCCGAGCCCGAAAAGGCTCATCGAAGAACCACTAGATCCTAGCCCACCTGGCCTAGATCTGACATGCATGATCACACTGGCCGCCGCCTCCACATCATCGATGCATGACCACCTCGCACCGTATAACCACCAGCATACCCGGCTACCAACCACTGGCTGACCAAAACTGGTCATCGGACAGCCAACACCTGACCTCTATCACCCCTGCCGCCCACCAGCATGTGTCCGTTAGTCTTGAGGCCACCAACGCCATCTCTTCCTGGCCAGCATCGCCTAGAGGTCATGGTTTGCTGCCACCAGTAGAATCGGACCCTCCTAGCCTAGATCTAGCCCATAGCCCCACGTCGCCGCCCTTCGAGCAACTCAGCCAATAACCAATGCTTCCCCTCCTTCCCGAGCACAATCAGCAATGCCATCTCAGTTCACTAGGACGATATCGAAACAACATCAGCACACCATTGTTGGACACTGCTGCCCCACACAGGCTTCAACGCAAGTGATAAAAGGAAGGTCGCCATTGTCGGCACCGCCCAAGATTCGCCTGGTGGCTCCAGTCTACAGGGCTTGGCGGGGGAGGGGAGGGGAGGAGGTGGGACTCGAAGAGGAGCGACATGGAGCGAGCACCCTTCTTAGTTCTTTTTGTCTTCCTCCATGGCTCGTTTCTATGGAGAAATATCTTATCTAATTTGTTTCTACTTTGCGCGATACTTAATTCAAGAATGAAAATGACTCTAATTCTCTAAATGAATTTTGAGTTTGATACAAAACAGAGCAGGAACATCAACAAATATGTGTGTTAGAGCATCACCAGCCAGGCCCCCAACGCCCCCCCCCCCCCTCCGAGGCCATTTTTTGCACTGGCGATTTTTTCACCCAGTCAGCCCCTAAGAAACAAAATTTCACCGAATTGGGCCAAACTCTTAGCCAGCGTTCCCACACCAAATCCAGCTTGTTGGGGGTTGCTCGGGGACACCGACAGAAATGAAAGGCGAGCCGAAAAACCGCCTGACAAGTGGCCCCGCCCTGTCACTGAGCCGAAGTGTCGTCATCCTCATCGTCTCATCTTCTGTGCCGCTTTGATGGCATGCCGCCAGACATTCTTTTAGGCAAGCGGCCGACGCGTCCAATCGCGGGGCACATGGCGAATTAGGACACGCCATCGCAGTGATTTTCCGCCTAGCTTCTCGTGTCATCTACACCCCTCTTGCCTCCCCGCACGCTTGAGGCCATCCTCATGCACATCGAGGCTGGCAACAAGCTGCGCCTCGCTTACCCGTCGTCACCTGTCTCCCTCCATGAAGGGAGCTCTTGGATTCCACGATGGATAGCGCCGCCGTTCTCCTCCTCTTCGGCATCGGTGTCACGGTCGTCAAGGTCCGCACCGGCAACACTGTCACTACGTTTCGCGGCCTAGCTCACCCCTGTTAAGGATGAGACCGATGAGAAGCCTAAATTTATGAAAACCGTTCAAATTCGCGCACTTTTGTACCATTCCTCTAAACTTTCTCTGGGACACTACTAGAAAATCGAGCGCCTAGGCCAGAAATAGCGTCGGCGCCTCCCCAAGAGGTCCATTTTTGCGTCGAAAAATGGCCTAAAGGCGCCAATGGCTGAAGATGCTCTTAATAGTTTGATCTCCAGCCAAGAAGTAGGACATGTATAATGGTAGGAAAGGCATGCCTTCCCTTAGCTATATATGAATTGTTCAATGCATTATCTCTTAGTGTCATTTCTAGAAATTAATGAAAATTAACTTTTTTAGTAAGAAATTGACTTGCTAAGGGAAGACATATGGTACAATAGCGAAAATAGCATTCTCTTATTTTTTAATAGATCATCCCTTAGCTAAGGGGGAGCGCTACGCGTCTCCCGGGGATAACTCCCCCGATCCCTAGGTCCTATGCACGCCACTTGTCTCCTAAAATAGACTCAAATCCTTTTTTGCTACAAAACGATCAGCTTTTGCTAAAAATAGTCCCTCTTTTGCTATATGTAGCAAAAAACGGTTCGACCCAGAAAACAGAACAGACATACTAGACCTTGTCGGAGAGTTCGCCGACGACCTTGTAGCAAAAAGTTGTGCTAATGTAGCAGATACGACCTCGCCGGAGATCGCCGAAGACTTTCGCCGGAATCCGTGTAGCAAAAAATTTACACTGTTGTAGCAAAATTATAGCAAAATTATAAAACGGTTGTAGCAAAAAAAAAGATAACAATTGTAGCAAAAAAGGCTCTATCGACGGAGCACACGATGTCGCCGGAGAAGACGCCATCGTGCCTCTGTAGCAAGGCCATTGTGCCCTTGTAGCATGCCTTCGCACCGTTTGTAGCAAAACTAAACGGCCACTTGTAGCACTGCCGCAGACCCCGTGGTAGCAAAACTTGACGCCGCTTGTAGCACCACCGTCAACCGCTTGTAGAAAAACCTGACGCCATTTGTAGCACTGATGTTGGCCGCACGTAGCTACCCTCGACGTCGTATGTAGCAACGACGCTGGCTTTTTGTAGCACCTCCGACGACTGCATGTAGCAAAAACTGGGACCCTGGCAGAGGTCGATTCAGCGGCGGAGCTTGGAGCGGTGCGGTGAAGGTCGGCAGATCTCGGAGGGGGCGCGGTAGGAGAAGGAGGTCGGGGGGGGGGGGGGGGGGTTGCTTGAGTTCGTCGGAGAACGGGACGTGCACGACAAAGCTTGGACCTCCTCCATGGCCTGCAGGCTGTGGCGGCAGGAAGCAGGGCAGCGGCCGCGATGGGAAGCTAGCGGCCCTGGTGGGACGTGGGGTGGTGGAGCAGCGTCGCGAGGACGCGGGAGCGGGAGCTACAGCGGCGGAAGAGATGGTCGTGCAACGCCAGGAAGAAGGTCAGGGAGAGAAAAGGAATGCACGTGGTGGGCCCCTCTGCGTCCGCATCGTTGATTCTCCACGGGAGTACTATCATTTCCTTAACTAAGAAAAGACAACTTTATTTTTTTATTTCTCTTTTATCTCCAATGTGATAACAATAAGAGAAGACTGACACGTGCCATAAGGCTCAACTATCTAACCGCGATGAAGATGGTGCACTAGGTAGTTGTCGGTTTATCGTGTGTCCGATCGATATGTACGAATGTACAACATCAGTATAAGGAGCGATACAACGGGAACCCACAATACTAGTAGAGAACTGCTATACATACGATAGATTCTTGTCCGACTTTTGTACGACGCAACCCATGGCCCTTCGTTTTGCATCAGAGCATCAACATGGGCCAGTGGATGACAGGGTCGTACAAAAATCGTATAGAAAATGTCGTATGCAAAGCAATTTCGATAATAGTAGTAGACCGAGGCTGCACATATCTCTAACCAAAAAAGTGCCTCATGTACGACATGATTTGTTACGATTCCTATACGACTAGACTAACGAAAGATATCTCATGATTTGGCGCACAATCTGACAGGCCCTTTTGACTTTTGAGACGCACGTGAAGGAATGAATCCGTTCAGTCCTCGTGAAACTCGTGCGACGCCTGGTACGCATGGTAACGTTGCCATCCATCACACTATTCATCCGTAGTACGCGTACGTAGTGAAAAATCGTTTTGGATCTGGAGCTACATAAAAAACGTGCTGCGTGGTACACATGGTAACGTTGCCATCCATCACACTATTCATCCGTAGTACGCGTACGTAGTTAAAAATCGTTTTGGATCTGGAGCTACATAAAAAACACGATGACTCCAGGGAATGGTACCTCGTGGGCTATACATTATTAGGTAGATTAGACCTCTTCAGCAGCGGATTATATGCGTTCGGAGACTCGAACCCGGGATGACTGGCTGCGCACTCGCACGTTTTGTCACCAAGCCAGCACTTGGTTCTCGATCTGGAGCTACATAGAGTTATATGTTTTTTTAAACTGAAAATTTAATTTTAAAGTATCAAAAAATTATGAAAACAATTCCGCACGTAGATAATGGTGTACTCTACTAAAGTAACTAAACACACAAATTCTCAACTCGAAATATCTTATATTTTGGTCCCAACAAAATTGACAAAACCTCACAGAATTTGGTGGTTTAAAAATTGATACTGTTCACTAATTTAGATGTCAGATTCTGGTATTTTTGTGCAGCCCAAAATACTGGGTATTTCATGATGAGATTTTTTTCACAGTCGTAGAGCACATTATTTTGTACATCTAGAATTTTTACTTACAATTTTTTAAAAACTTCAGAATACAAATTTTTAAAGGTTAAATAGACGGACTCCATTGCTCACGAGACCTGAATTTTTGACATAACTGACCACTTGCTACAACGAATTGATAAAAAGAACCAGATCTGAAAATATTTGTCAAAATAGAACTGCCGCCACACCGGCCCAGGGGGCACGTCGGAGTCGACGGCCACGGCACAGACGAAAACGACGAGGTGGGACCTGCTTCCATGATTCGAGCCATGCATATGCTCCCATCGCGCGCGCGAGTCTGCTGCTAGCTGGAATGCTGGAATACCGTGTCAGTGACCCTAACATGCGGAACATACATGCTCTGCTAGCTGTAGCTGTGTTAGTCGCGTGTGATCAGATCATCAGATGAAGATCGCCCGCGTGCTACCTCGCTAGTAGAAACCGGGCCATTTGCCCCGGTTTATAAGGACCTTTAGCTTCGGATTGTGAACCGGGACTGCAAAACGGAACTAAAGGTTCAAGCTTTAGCCCCGGTTCTGTTATGAACCGGGACTAGAGGTCCAACCACGTGGCCTGCGAGGCGCGTTAGGCGGCAGGACATTTAGCTCCGGGTCGTGTTACGAACTGAGACTAAATGTTTCCTGCCGCGGCAGCATTTTAGGCTATTTGGCTGCCACGGCAGGGGATGGGGTTTTAGGGTTTTGTGTTTTTCTTTTCATTTTGTGTTTTGTGTTCAATTATTTTTTATTCTGTGTTTTTATTAGAAATAAGTTATCGTATACATACAGAACGCTACTACACGGTACTTGTACACATTGACGCAATATATAATATAATTTCTCTTACAAGCATACATGGAGTTTCAACCGGATCCAGAGCATGTCTATTTGATTACATAGAGATCATTACATGGATGCTTTAGGGTTTACGTATACAGTATTCTCCGCGTAGGTCTATGACCTCGTCGACAAAAAATGCAGCAAATTTCTCTTGGATTGCTATTAGGCGGTCCTCTGGTAGGAGCTTGTCCCGCATCGCGTCCAACTATATAAAAAGAAGATCGTATGAATTAGACTCAACACAACATTTTGTAATAAAAATAAAGGGTGAATACATTGTTTACTTACTCGAACATTTTTCGAGGGCTTCTCAATACTGATGCGAATGAACTCGCACACGTAGAATCCACATAGATTAGTTCCCTGTGGCTGCCTCGCGCACTTTACAAGAATAGAATTCAATCAAATAATAACGCTAGCATGATAAATGCACATAAACTAGAATTAAATATATGTGTGGACTTAGCTCGTACTACTTACCGAGAGTGATTTAAAAAATAGTTCCTCACGCCATTGACCGCGGACATGGTTCTTGAACTGTGTCCAAACCCTACCCGACAAAGAAAATTATGTATGACTTAATAACTACTTGATATCCTAAAAAATGAACGAAAGAAACCGATATAGTGCGATAGTGGTTGAAATTACCTCTGGAGCACATCGATAATGCTGCGGTAGTTTTCTATGTCTTTGTTTAGTGAGTCCATGATATGAACTCTTCTCAAGTCAAGTGAAATGCTTAGAAGAATCCAGTGGTACCTACGCAAGGTTTACATACGTCAGTAACTCATCATTTACACTGAACATCGAGCAAGCAAAAGTTAATGTGTACAAAATCTCACTTGCCGTCGTGGTAAGGAAATAGTATTTCATTACAGAAATGTTGTTTCGTGAGAAACCACAACAGGTTATGCTCGGTCTCCAGTGGTTTATCCTTTAGTATAGCTCCATGAACTCGATGTGGGTCAATGAACCCAAATCCATTGATAGCCTTTCTTTTACAATCGAGCATCTTCATTCTGCATCATTATATATAGCGTACAAAAGAATATAGTGAGTATACTTACCGGCAATGAATTGAACAAGCTGAGATAGAGACCTAATTACATAAATAAAGTAATCACTTACGAACAATACGAACTGAGGATAGTTTTATCGAGTTCCTTTAGATTGAATAACTGAAATAATTCTGTAAATTCAATAGGGACCTCGTCTTCAGTGAAGTAATGCAATTTTCGAACTTTCAGTAAGAGCCAATTTCGCTGTTCTTTTGATGCTTTCATGTACCATTCATGGAATCGTCGCATTTGTGTTGGCATATCCCGAAGCCTCTCTGAACTGACCAGAGGCTCCCCGTTAACAAATTTGGAAGCTACCTTAGCCTTGGGCATATCGCCGTGAATAATTTCATGAATAGGCATACCACATTGCTCGGCCAATATCCTAGCCGTTTTCGGATCCATAAGTTCCTCATATAGTTGAGGTTCGGGTATGTTCACCTGGAGTGGGGGGAGCAATTGGTTTGCTTGTTTCCCCAGCTAGGGAACATCTCTTTTGGTTCTTCGGCTACCACTCGATTGTTTTGCTTGTTTCCTCCGTGGGGGAGACACCAACCGGGACTAAATGTGGATGTGGAGACAACATGTCGACACTATGTCCTCAGTGGGCAGCACTAAGCCAGTAAATTAAATGCCGACACTATTTTGGGTGGGTGGCAGCACTATGCCAGGGTGAGTGTGTCGACATTATGTCATCAGTGTCCGACACTATGTTGTGCTGCTTAATCTATAAATAGGTATGCATTCTTGTGAAGAACTACAAGATGGTGTGCGAGACCAGGGACACCACTACGGCGGAGCTTCTCGAAGATGTCTTAGGACCCCGTCCTCAGACATCTTCGTGGAGCTCGTCGTAGAGGCACTCTCTAATATGTGAAATTAGTTAGTTCCACCAGCATACTGATTTAGCTAGAGAAGATATAAACCAAAAGATGGTGTGGAAGAGCAGGGACACCACTACGACAGAGCTTCTCGAAGATGTCTCAGGATCCCGTCCTCAGACATCTTCGAGGAGCTCGCCATAGAGGCACTCCCTAATATGTGAATTATGATGTCTTCTTATCAAGCTTTTATGAATTAATCCTATCTTTGTTACAATTTTTCAGTTTGTTGAACGCAGGTAGACGAAGAAGGATATTTTGTCCAGCTAGCTAGTTAAAATGATAAACTCACACATGTGTGTGCTTCTAAAATCAAATTTCGAGACTATATGCCAAAACAAGATATATATAGATAGAATCCACATATTGTGATATTTATCTTAGAGTTTCTTACATTAATACAAGATAGATAGAATCTAAACATCGATCTCATGCTATCATTGCAAAAATTACTACCAAACTAAATCCACAAATCCATCTATAAGATAGAGCATGAAATGAGCTAATATAGCAATGAGAGTTCAAAGGATGAAGTTGTTCACTTTTTAGAACCTTTGAATAGATGGGGCACCACAAAATATAAACAAACCTTGAGGAAAAAAAGGGCATGAACTCGAGCTTGAAGCAAGAAAGAGAGAGAGAGAAGAGCCACCAGTTTGAATGGTGGCTCAGGCAGGGAAAGAAGATATAGCTAGACCTTTAACCTCGGTTTGTGTCTAGAACCAGGGCTAAAGGTGGAGGTCCACCTTTAGCCCCGGATAATATAACAAACCGGGACTAAAGGGTCTGGCGCCCGACCTAGCCTGCCTGAAACTCTTTAGCCCCGGTTTGTTATACGACCCGGGGCTAAAGGCCCGTTCGAACCGGAGCTATTGTCAGCCACCCCTCTAGGGCCAGTTCTAGCCGTTGGACCGGGCATTAGTCCCGGTTTGTAGCAAAACCGGACTTAATACCCTGAATGAATGGTCTGTTTTCTACTTGTGCCTAGTGAATGATTAATCACATGATAGTTAGCATGATCTGCTAGTTGCAGCTGTGTTAGTCGTGCGTGATCAGATCATTAGATGAAGATCGCCTACTTGCGAATGATTAGTGAATGATTAATCACATGATAGTTAGCATGATCTGCTAGTTGCAGCTGTGTTAGTCGTGCGTGATCAGATCATTAGATGAAGATCGCCTACTTGCGAATGATTAATCAAATGATAGTTAATTAACTGCATGCTCCCTTACGACCGTACCGTGACTGGCCGCGCGAGCTTGTATGGAGTATATACGAACGATTTGCTACCTAGCGGATTGATTGGGCCCGGCGAGTGCCGCCTCGAGCCACGCGGCAGGTTGCACCTGCACAGTCGCCATCCATGTTGACGTGCCTCCGGGGTCAGTGGCCGCAGGTCCTTGCCGCCTCCGCCGACGGCAGCAGGATGGCCAACCCTGCCGCCACGAAGAAGTGTTCTTTTTTGCAATCTTTTCGGAAGATTTTTTTTATGTTTTAGTAGAATATAGGTGGTCTTTTGTGTCAAAACATCCCGAGACCCAACATCCGCACCCGCGCGTCCGTAGAGCATCTCAGACCGACACGGCCCAATTAGTTATTCGGTGTCCTCAGACCGAACCCAATCCGGGAAGGGAGGGGGGGCTAGCGAGGTGCCGGATGGACAAGAAAACGCCATTGGCAAGCCATGTCGGCAAGTGAGACAGAAACTCCTCCTCCATCTCACTATTCCACCGTGCGACGGCCACCTCCACCCTAGATCGCCGAGGCAACCACCCCTCTCCTTCCCCGGTCGTTCCCCCGCCGACGGCTCCCACCAAAAATACCCCACCGCCGCTTCCCGCATCCCGCGCCCCTAGCCCCGCCATGTCTCGCCGTAGTCCGGCATCTCCAAGGAAGATATGTTCCCACCCGCGTCCACCTTGCGCGTGAGGTGTTCGGTACCCAGCACTTACATGGTCGAAAGATCAAATGTGGAAGGTTATGACTGCATGTGGTGATCTTGCACAACATGATCATTGAGAGCGAGCAGGAGAACCCAGTGTTTGACATTGAACCGTATTATTGATAGGGTCCTCTTGCAAGTGCTGATCACAAGGTGCCATCGGCATTTGCTTCTTTCATCGGCAGGCATCAAGAATTTCTAGACACCAATATTGATCACCAACTGCAAGATAATTTGGTGGAGGCTTAAAGCTGGGTTGTGTGTTTAAAATTGTTATTCAAAAATTGTTAAATTATGTATGGACTATATTGAACTTGTTAAATTATTTGTTTGATTCGGTGAATTTGTAATAAATTATTGTGTTGAATTTTACGTTTAATTTGATTTATTGGTCTTTGTATATTTATATAAAAAATGTATAGGAGGGGCATATGGGGTAACGGGTTGGACGCCTTTGTCTCTCCATATCGCCATCCACGCCGGCGTCGGACGTTTTATAGGAAGGACGAGTGGAGATGCTCTTAGCTCCTTCTTTAACCTATGACCATTAAAACTAAGAAACTTGATGTTTAGTGCTGAGCTTGGTAAACGAATTCAAATTAGGGAACAGAGTCTGAAATGTGCGAAACAACTCATCATACCATTTTGGTGATTTCTAATATCTCAAAAAAAATCATACAAAATGAAGTTGTGTTTTGAATATCTGAGAAAAATTATGGATTTAGAATTCAAAGGAAAATCTTTATTTACTCTCATTTCAATTTCCAATAAAATAAATTACAATGAATGTTATTTTGATCTGATTATTTATAGTGATATAAAAATTAGATATATTGTAGTAAAATAGAATATTTGAATCTTTGTTAAAAAAATAGAATATTTGAATCTTATTAACTTAGAAATTGTATAGGCTCTCTCTATTTAGAAAATGATGTTATAGATTTATCTATATTTGCATGTATTTAAAATATTTTTGCGTCTAAATATATGTGAATCTAGACAAATTCTGCTTATCATGATGTTGTATCGATCTCATCATGATGTTGCATAGATAGGACTAATATTTTAAAATAAGAGTGGGATCATATAATATCGGTTTTGTATTGTGATACTAGAGATACCACAATACATATCGTGATACAAGTAAGATAGTACCAAATTAAGATACCATCATGATACATATCGGTTGGAAAAACTAATGTTGTAATATCGTAAGATACCACGATACATATCGGGATACTGACAACCTTGGATAACGTTCAACGTCCGTCCTCGAGAGATAAAAAGTTCCGATCTCCGGGTGGACTAACGGACACGTGTCACAAAAATCGTTCTAGTTCTAGTTTTTGCTGTAAAACCTACATATATCTCTCTTTTGTTACATTATACAAAAAAATGTTGTCCCGGGAACAAAAGGAGGACTGTCCATGCCTGGAAACTTCGTCGAAGACTTTGTCAGATATTTTGTAGCAAAAAATTATACTAATGTAGTAAAACCGATTTTATCGGTGGCATTGCCAGAAACTTAGTTGGAGACTCGTAAAATAATATACTAATATAGCAAGGCTTACAAATAATTGTAGCGGAAAGTTTATATTATTGTAGCAAAAACCAACTTAGTTAGAGACAAAGTCGGAACTCTCATCGAAGACATCATACTCCTCGAAATAGTATTTTGCCCCGCTATATTAATATAGCAACCACACGATACAACTATAATAATTTCGAAACGAAATAAAATGTTGGGACAGCAGCAGACACACGCTCAAAACAAACAAATAAGAAACACAATAGAGATAGAGGCGGATCAACGAAATGAGGATGATCCGCAGCCGCTGTGCCCTCCGGAGAAACCCCACCACGCTCCTTGCAATGACTCGTCAAGCGCCAAGAAACACCCTCAAGAGGGAAAGAAATCGTTGTTGTTTGGATCAGAGACCGGTCCTTGGGTTTCCTCCAGCACACAGAAGAAAGTGGGGGAAGTGTAGACCTGATTGTGGGGCCCCCCAGATTAACCATCCCAGGATCCATGTTATGCACATTTCCACGTTCCCATGATTAGTGAGCCGTGAAATGTAACCGACCAGTATCATTACAACATCCATTTCATAACGAGAACACGACTTACATGGATACCATTATGGCTTATGAAAATCATCATCAGTGGAGCTTCATCAGTCGCAGAGCCCAAGTCATGCCTTAACCCTACATGCAGCTGACTGGGAGAACATCATAGCTCGCATAGTCATCAACGACATCTTCTTCCTCGCCTTCCTTCTCGAAGTCTGACCAAGTAAATAGCCAGGGACAATGTCAGTGAGTATGTTTGAATGTACTCGTAAACCACCTTAAGAGGATAACAATAAAAGGATATGCAGTATGACTTTGGTAATAGGAGGGCTCCATAAGAGGTTCTTTTCTAAAATAGTTTTTCTTATAGATATAGTATCTCTATATCTTTATTTAAAAACCTTTTTAAAACATTAGGAAACATTTAGATGAAAACCACTAGGTTAGGGTCACCCAATTTCATCTCTCGGTCATCCACTGACTGAGTTCCTCTTTCCTCATGATCTCCGTGATCACAATACTTCTTCTGTGGTCATCTAGACCACCCTATTCAGAAAACTATTTCTTTCTCAAAAACCTTTTTAGAAACCAAAACCACATTGCTCGGAAGTAGTTTATCCAACTGTCCATGACCGCGGACACAGTTATACAAATAGATTTACACTCTGTAGAGGTTGTACACTTTACCCACAAGATTTGATACATCCATCATGAACAACCATGGATCGTCATACTTCAGTATGCAGGGTTCGGATAATCAAACAAAAACTCTTGGGAAGCCTACACCAACATGGGCCCTACCCTATGAATTGTTCCTCTCAACGTCGGGATGCCAGGTACCTTCAAAAGCCAACCGAAGTGCATTCTTCCTCTTAGGACATACACTTTCAATGAGAGGCTCATAGTATTGTCTGGCCACCTACAAGGACGGTTCGCACCTCTCCCAGGTCAGGGTTCCAAACCACTGACCCTTTAACTTGGAGAGACCCGACATTCGAGGGAGATGGTCCCTTATAAGTAGTTGCGAGGAGTCCCATATCGGAGCAAACTAACTTTGAGCTAGGCCCCTTCCCATTTAGGGGTAATGTGGTTGCACGGTTTAGTTGTTATAGCTAGGCTGCAAAGAACTAGGTGCGTTTTTGTAAACATTTTTCCTACTCTTCCTTTCAGCATCTTTTGTAAAGCGAAAACATTTCCTTTTTCTAAAACTCCTCTTGATAAGGCAATCTTACCAAGGTTTTACCATAAAATAGTTTTATAAACATACTGAGGGTTCCCAACCTAGAATTTTTCCTTGGGCTAAACTGTGTTTCTAAGGGGTTATGGTGAAACCACCAACTGACAATACTAGGGTACAAGTGAGTGTCATCAAGGGATTGTACTTAGCAGTACACAAGTGTAATGGCTTGGAGGAGCCAAGCTACTACAAGATATAGAAGTAATATAATAAACAATGCAATTTGCATAAATAGGTAAGTAAAACATGCATGAGTAAAATAGTAGGACAAGGCTTATGAACAAGTAGGTGGCTTGCCTGTGTCCAGCAATATGTCCCTAGAATTCTTCTTAGATATCCAAAATAACCAATATCTTCTCTACAATATCCCAATTTCAGCAACCCTGATTAGTTGTCCAGAATGCAAAAATCAGGGGGAAGAAAAACTTTTTCTTGTACTTTGGTGCAGTGTTTGCTTGTTGTTTGTTTATGCTTGTGCATGTGAGTGTATACCATATGATACTACTTGGCTCACCATCAGTTGACAAAAGCTATTTAACAAAACTATCCTAGATCATTTTACATATTCTCAAATGTTCTGGCATTTCAAAAACATGAGCCAAGATGCTTATGTAACCAAAACTATTTTAGTAGCTTCTATTGACAAAACTATGGAGAGCTATAATCTCCTTATGTTTTCAAGACAGAACCTTCAACTACTCCTACCTCTAGGATTCTCAAACCTTATATAAAACTCCTGAATTCTACTCTTTGTAGAAATACCAAGTACTCTTACCTTACTCAAGCTCCAACCTTTCAAAATTTCCCATCCTTACCTCAAGCTAAGCTTGATGGTAACCCAAGTAGTAGTTGATTTGTTTGTAAGATGAGTTGCCTTGATCTACTGTTTGACTTGATTGCTTAGAAATAGTATGAGCTACTTTAGGAGCTCATTCTATAGGATCTAGATACTTTATGATCACCAAACCCTAAGCAAGAATACAAGATGAATCTGATCTCTAGCCACTAGGTGATCATCAAAAACCCTTAACCAGATCAATTCTGAAGTGATCTAATCTAGAAGCTTCCAAGCCAATGAAGACCAACATCAAGCATGGATCTTTCATACTCATTCCTCACTTCAACATCATCAACTTGATGATGCTTTGGTACCTTGCATCCCATCAAAATCATCACCACCCACATACTAGTCAAAAACCCTAAATCTGCCAAATTTGGCCAAGTCTGGAATCTGTTCCAACATCACCTTTTTGAATGTCTCCCTTTCTCCACCCTTGTGCATTTTTGGAAATGCATTTAAACCATATTGTAAACCATCATAATGACTACCAAGTACCACTCTTTACCCTGGTTAGATCATCCTCCAACCCACTTGTTCTTGATGGTTATGCATGCAAGAAAATAACTTTTCCTGCAAATCTAGTCAACATGCCTACTTTGATAGAAGCTCACACCACCATCCAACCTTCTATGGACCAACTCTTTGCATGGTTGTGTTCTACTCATATAGGTATACCATCATCTACTTCACTTGTTCCAAGTGGATCCTTGTGCTTCTTAAACCCACATGGTTTATAAGGCATCATGACTCATCTGGTATGGCAGCCTTATTTTCAACAAAGTTTGCCATCACTTCTAGACCACCTCAAATGTAACCAATACAAACTCCTTCTGCCATGATCACCTATATGACTTGGTCTAACTACCCATCTATCCCTTGCATCAAGGTGAGCTTTGAGCTCCAAGATCCAACAAGGTTTTGGTGGTATAAAAATAACATCACCCTAGATCCACAACTCCTTGTTTTCCATCTAATTCAAGTTGGGTTTCCAATTCCCAAGCTTGAAAATGCTTTATACACCTTGTCTACATCATCTACCTTGATCATAAAGATTTATCAAATATTACCCATATTTATTATGGCCCCAAAACCTATTAAATCCCTTTATTTAACAAAAACCTTACAACTCCTATAAAGGAAAGTTTGGTTTTTGCCAAAACACTTCCCCAACTTTTGGCTCATTTGAGATCCATATATCATACCCTACATTCCCGTCTCAAAAATAAATATTTTTGAGATCCTTTATTATTTCTTTTTGCCCTTTTTCTCAAATGGCAGAAATGGAATAATAATAGTTGTAAAGACTTTTAAACCTCCATAAATCTTGGGAAAATTCCCCTAAGTGTGTATTAACACTTGGGATCATATCAACTCAAAAACCCACCTTGTCCAATGTAAAAATATCAAATGAACTCCAAGAATTCACTTCTGCAGTTTCTTAATAAATGGATTTAAGTGAACTTCTAATCTTCTGAAAAATCCCAAATAAATCCTAGAGATGCATATTAACCTTACCCATCTACCAGCATCCTTACCTCTTTTGGTCAAGATAAAAAATCAATACATGCCACTTGATCATCCCTTATGGCGGAATTGGATACTTAGCCTTTTTGAATCAAAAACCCAAACACAACCACCACCAATCTTGCAAAACAATGCACCACACCCACCAGAACTCCCCTGGTCGAGATTACTATAGCACTGCCCTCTTGGGTCCCATGTTCTTGTATGAGAGAAGGAGAGGCATATCTTGCAAAAGATCTTGCACATTAAAAGCAGCAACAGCCACCTCCACTCCTCTCTCTCTCTGGTCGAGCAAATGGCCCCACATGTCGCCCTCCTCGAGCAATGCCCTTGTCTTGACCTCCCCCATGCTCCCCATGGACTTTGTCCATCATGGACATCCCCCACCCGAGATAAAAGGACCAGAGGCAGGCCAGCGCCCTCTCGGCCTCTCATTTGCTCCATCCCACTCCCACTCACCTCCCCCGAGCACCACTACCTCTCCCCTGTCTGGTCCTGCCCGAGAGAAAGTGAGGAAGAGCTCTCGGCTCCCTCCATGAAGATGAGTGATGACCCACAAGTATAGGGGGTGTATCGCAGTATTTTCGATAAGTAAGAGTGTCGAACCCAACAAGGAGCAGAAGGTGCTGGCTAGTGGTATGGATCAGGAATTCTCTGCAAATACTTAGCAAACAGATTTTTAGGGGTTTTTGATAAAGCAAGTAAACAAAGTACGAGTAAACAAAAGACAGTAGGAATAAATGCAGCAAGTGGCCCAATCCTTTATGAAGCAAAGGACAAGTCGGTTGTATTACTTAAGATGACCAAACGTTCTCGAGGACACATGGGAAGACTGTCAAGTGCTTTCGCTTCATGTAGTTGATTAATCTTCTCTAGCTTGCTAAGTGTTGTGTGGGTGAACCTGTACTAATGTACCGCCCCATCCAAGACTAATACATACTTGTGATTATACCCCTTGCAAACATCCGTAAGTACAAGAAAGTAATTAAGGTAGAAACCTAACCACAGCTTTAAACTCTAAGACCCTTACGTCCCTTGTGCAATGGTTTCCTAATGGGGGGTCAGGTTTCTGTCACTCCGGCAATCCCTACGATTAGTAGCCAAATACACAATGCATTCCCCTAGGACCATATAGGTGAAGTGTCATGTAGTCGACGTTCACATGACACCACTAGAAGAAGTACACCACAACTGAAATAACAATCTATTGAATCTTTCTCAACACAACTCCACTACTAACAACATGACTTCTCCCATGTCCTCAAGAACAAAACAAACTACTCACAAGACATCATATGGATCATGATCAGAGATGGAATAATGATGTATAACAATCTGAACATAAACAATAATTAAATGGTTCACTCAATAGCATCAACTACAAGGAGTAATCAACACCGGGAAAGTTTCCCCTATGAACTAATGCAAGATTCAACGCAATTGTTACAGCAATATGGAGATGGTGATGAGGGTGCTGATGGTGATGATGATGATGATCCCGATGAAGTCCAGCTTGATGGTGGTGTTGATGGCGATGATCTCCCCTCTCCGGGAAGGAATTCCCCCAGCAGAATGTCTGCCGGAGAGATCTTTCTCTCTCGGTGTTTTCCGCCCCGCAGAGGTGGTGGAATCTTTGTGAGGTCGCTCCCCGAGTCTTAGGGTTTCGGGAGGATGATATACGCCAGAGGGGAGAGGCTGGAGTGGGCTAGGGTGGCCACACACCTCCTGGCGCGGCCTAGGCCTGCCCGCGCCATGGGGTGGTGTGGGCCCCCTGTGGCCCATCTCCACTCCATCTTCTGGCATCCTTAGTCTTCTGGAAAAGTAGGATTTTCCGTATATTATCCCGTATTTTCCGATCTTCGCGAATTTTGCCTCCAAACAGCACCTTTTCCATCAGAATCCTGACTGCAGCGGTCCATGCTCCAAAAGTCATCAACCATGCAAAAATAGATGAAATAACATAAGTATCACCTCTCAATATGAAATATATCAATGAATAATAGTGAATTATGACATAGAATAGTGATGCAAAATGGACGTATCAACTCCCCCCAAGCTTAGACTTCGCTTGTCCCCAAGCGAAACTGAGCTCAATAAACATGACCTCAGGTTTATGGAGTGAAGAGTCGATAAAAGAATACGGACAAGAAGCATCACATTCATCAAATACATAGATCATAATAGAAGACAACTCACTATTATATAACTCAACATGTAATAAGTAAAGGAAACACAATAAAGATACATAAAGTGAATCATAATTGGTAATGGCAAACTTAGCTCTTGGTCGAAGAATAGTTGATAAATTGCTGGAGTTCACAAATAACTGGTTTTTCAATGATAGCTTTCAAAGTAGTAAACATCAGGATAAGAGCAATGTGCAGTACAAGGAACATAAGACATGATTGCATAAATCATCATATGCATGAATGAAACACAACAACTCAAAATACTTGCTGAGATAGAAGGGAGTAGGTTTACTGACTCAACTACAAAGTAAAAGAAAGGCCCTTCAAAGAGGGGAGCAGGGATTGCAAGTCTCATAAAGAGCTCCCAAAAAATATTATACTTACTAGCTTTCAGCTCTCATTGCCCCTATCATAGGCATCTTTAGGTGATTAAGATTAAAGTGATCAAATATGAGGATATGCATTGACAAGTTGTAAGTTGAGAATCTCATGTCCCTTGAATACGAGGGCCGCTCCTCATGCTACTCAAGTTTAGTCACCGGTAAGTTCTTGTCATCGTAAGCATATGTGTATCATAGAGAACCACCAACGGGGTACTCCTTGCCCGATGATACGGAAGAATCCCCATATCGAAATGACAAGGCTGGCAGACAACAAGTATCTCAGCAATCTTCTTATTTACCATGGGAATATGGTGCTTTTTTCTCTCTTTCCTCTTTTCATAACCTCTTTTTTTTCTTTTCTCTTTTTTTCAATCTCTATCTCTTTTTTTATAAGAAGAATGCTTCATAGATACTCGTTATGGTTACGCTGCAGGTTTCCACCATGTCAGCATGGATTAGACCAGCGGCCTAGGCGTTTCTCTAACACACATGCATAACTCCATGGACTTACAAGCTCCCCTTTCATTTCACACCGACGACATCCATAGACAAAAGAACATGATATCAACTTGGTACAAAGTACCAGTGCAATGTTGAAAGCGTTCCCCATGACAGCATGGTTCTGTTAATTCACAACTTACAAAGCGCAGGCATATACGCAACATAGGTGAGCACAGTGGTTCAAGTTTATTAAGTGCAAGAAAGTAAGGTGTGCCATCAAGTTCTTGAGAGCTTTAATCACTAATTTTCACATAACAAGTTTACTTTGGGAGGTAGATAAAACAAGAATTTACTTGGAATAGCAATAATGCTAATAGGTAGGTATGGTGGACACAAATGGCAAAGATTTTGGTTTAAAGGAGGTGGATGCACAAGAAGAATTCCCTCTCAGTACAGGTTTTTGGCTAGCAAGGCTGGGTAGCAAGT
Source organism: Avena sativa (assembly GCA_916181665.1). Taxonomy (NCBI): domain Eukaryota; kingdom Viridiplantae; phylum Streptophyta; class Magnoliopsida; order Poales; family Poaceae; genus Avena; species Avena sativa. Next base: position 430,916,368 of record OV702290.1, read on the forward strand.
ACAAGAGTTGAAGGAAACAAACAAACATACAAGTGATAAAGACAAACATGCAATCTTCCTTGGAAGCACGAAAGATCTTAACTAGAGAATACTAAACTTATGAGCAAATCAAGAAAGAAAGATGATGAAATTATTTTTCTTTAGAGTACTTCTATCTTTTTCATTCAACTCTCAAAAATAGTGTTGCTACTGACCGAGCCAGGTTTGCCAAAACAAACTAAATTAAGTCAATGATCCCAAAGTGATACCAATACTAACAACAAGATCAATCATATAACCACGAATTGAAAACTAATATAAGCTATGCAAAAGAGTGAATGATAGAACTTCTCATTAATATTCCATAACAGCAACTCACACCAAGGGATACATATCTAACGAGAGAGGGGACACTTCCATAATTCAAACCATACTACATAATAACTCCTCTATTCATGATATGACTCTACTAAAAAGGTAAAAAGATAGAAGATAGTGATGTGATACCGCGGCACTCCCCCAAGGTTGGACCAAACCAAGGGGATGCCAAACCTGATGACGAATTACTCCTTCGGTGGTGGTGGTATCCTCTCGATGAGCTCTCTAATCAGCTTCCCCAAGTCCTCAATCTCAAAATTGAGATTACAAATCAGCTATGAGTTTTTCTCAATGCGGCTCATGATCATATCGTGTTGAGAATTCCATCTATTGCTATTCTTTCCCCACTCTTCCTCCTTGAAGTCTTCTTTTCCTACATGGCTAGAACGAGGCAAATCCCAATTGGAGGGTAATTTCCCTTTGGGCATATTCTGGTATTGATGCTCATGGATAAGGGTATGGAAAGGATTCTTGGTGCATGGAGGAAGTGACTAGGGATCTGAACGGTGATGAGGAGGATTCCCTCCAATGGCTGGATTTTCCACCACTCCAATTCTTGCAATGGTAGTGTCGGTATGCGGATGTTGGCCTTGCTCCTCTTCACCTTCACTCTTGATCTCCTTCTCCTTCCCGGTGTCTTGGAGGTCTTCCTCCATAGGATCCTTCCCTTTATCCTTGGCAGACACCATTGTGCTTCTAAGCTTTCAAAGAGTATGTCCTGACAGAAACAGATCGAAACAAAAACACGACGAAAACACGATATATGGACCTCGGGGGATCTGGGGGGGTTATATATTACGAAGTTTCATATCAAAAGGAAGGTACTGGGAGAAAACGAGTTGGAGGCGGAGTCCGGGGTGGACTCACCACCTGGTGGCGCGGCCAGGGGTGGGCCCGCGCCACAGGGTGGTGTGAGCCACCCTGGATCCGTTTCCATCCCTTTTTCGCTTCGTGTCTTTCTTTATTGACTGAAAACTGCAAAAATATAGTTGGATTGTATTTTCGTGGAACTTTTCTTACCAGAACTGTTACCTAGTTGGAAACGGACTCTGCAGGTCTCTGAATTTGGTATCTAGTAGATTCTTTCGGAGTCACCACTTGAATAACATCAATATCTTCATCTTCATACACTTATTACTTGAGTCATAAAACCCTTCTCTTCCTTATTACACCATTGTCTCCACTTCCTAGAAATTTATTTCACACAAAACTTCACACAATTCTCATTAGCAACATTAGTATAAGTGAAGTTGTAAAACCTTTTGAGTCCAACTTCAACTTAAAACCATCAAAACAAAAGCTACTGAAACAACTCCTTCCGAAAACCCAAAAAGAATTCAAAAAGGAAATCGAATAAAGAAGCAAATGCAAGAGTGGCTAAATCTGTCAAAAACAGACCAGTAGGTAAAGATCAATTTTTTCGAAAATCTTCTTTTTCTCAAATCAAAAAGTGCAAATCTAACGAAAGTTAAATAACAACCTGGGGCATAATAACAAAAAATTACAGCTCAATCCCACATACAGAGATCTCTCACGAATTTTTACGGTGAAGCACAAAAAATCTGTTTCGGGACAGCAACTTCCCCAAATATTACTTCTCTCTCATTAGAGGTTGATCTTGACACAAAAACCAAACAAAACGGATAAGGAGCGGTTATTACCGAAGTAATAACTTACAAGACTCAAAGAAACAAAAACAAACTGAAAGCAAAAACAAATTGGGTTGTCTCCCATAAAGCTCTTTCTTTTTAGCCTTTAAGATGGGCATGATAATTTTGAAGACGCTCTCTTAGGGATATGAATTGAAATGAAAGAGAGCATTAAGAAGCCAACACACACACACACATTTAAGTCTAACCCACTTCCTATGCAAGGGAATTTTGTAAACAAACAAGTTGTTGAAACCAGAGGCTACTTGCATAAGAAGGCAAAACAAGTGCAACATAAAAACTTTCAGCATAAAACGAGGAAACTTGAGATTATTGAGATGCATAAGAACACTTTTCCCTCTTTCATAGTATCTTTCAGTATCATGCATAAACTTAACAATATAGCTATCACAAGGACCATCATATCAATGATCACTTATTCTAACAGAAAACACGGGAATACTAGCTCTCATAACACTATTTTGTGAAACAATATTAGAGGTATCCTTACAAAGGATAGGGTGTCCCTCTTTTTCATATTTACTGATAAAGTCTTTCACACTTGCTATTATAGGTTCATCAACCATTTGTTTATCAAGTTCAATATCTTTACTCATACTTTCATTAACCATACTAGCTATCATAGAATGTTCCTTTACTTTAACTGGAAAAGGCATTTTCTCAATATAAGGTTCAGGTAAAACATGATTAGTAGTATAAACTTCAATATTTCTTGCAGGAACACTCTTAGCAATATCTTTATAAGGCTCATGATAATTATTCCACTTCTTTTTAGGCACTTCAATATAGGAAGCAAAAGCCTTAAAATAAGAAGCAATAGCTTGAAAGTCTAAACCGTAAGCATTTTTAATATTTTGAAAGTCATCAGTTCCCATAAAAGATTCAATGCATTCATAATCATAATTTATACCTGACTTCCTACCTTTGTCATTCTCCCAAGCTTTAGCATTGTCTTGAATACGGTCCAGAAGATCCCATTTAGCTTCTTCTTCCATGCGAGTGAATGATCCATCACAAGAAGCATCCAATAAATCTTTATCATGTAGAGGGAGCCTTGCATAAAAGTTATTGATAATAATATTGTTGGGGAGCTCATGAATGGGACATTTGAGCATTAGTAACTTCAATCTCCCCCAAGCTTGAGTTGTACTCTCTCCATCAAGAGGCCAAAAATTGTATATTTGATTCCGATCTTTATGAATCTCACTAGGAGGATAAAACTTTGAATAAAAGAGAGGCACTATTTCCTCCCATTCCAGAGCTTGACCATTCTTCAGCAGCTTATACCAGTCCTCAGCTCTTCCTTTCAGTGATAATGAGAATAACTTCTTCTTAACTTGATCTGTAGTAACACCTGCACACTTGAACAACCCGCATAATTCGTGTATAAAAAGTAAATGATCAACGGGATGGACAGTTCCATCCCCAACATAGTAGTTATCTATAACATGATCAATAATTCTTGTAGGTATTTTGAAAACATCATTCTCAGCAGGTGGTGGCTTATCTACTACCTTAGCAGTGGTAGTAGCATTACCAAATAAGAAACTCAGCGAATTATCCATAACGAAAATAAAGCAACTAGCATAAGTAAACAATACTCACAGTAGAAGTTTCCTTTACTAGTTCCACTCTCCAATAGCTCTTCACTCCCCGGCAACGACGCCAGAAAATAGTCTTGATGACCCACAAGTATAGGGGTGTATCGCAGTATTTTTGATAAGTAAGAGTGTCGAACCCAACGAGGAGAAGAAGGTGCTGGCTAGTGGTATGGATCAGGAATTCTCTGCAAATACTTAGCGAACAGATTTTTACGGGGTTTTGATAAAGCAAGTAAACAAAGTACGAGTAAACAAAAGACAGTAGGAATAAATGCAGCAAGTGGCCCAATCCTTCATGCAGCAAAGGACAAGCTGGTTGTATTACTTAAGATGACCAAACGTTCTCGAGGACACATGGGAAGACTGTCAAGTGCTTTCGCTTCATGTAGTTGATTAATCTTCTCTAGCTTGCTAACTGTTGTGTGGGTGATGTACCGCCCCATCCAAGACTAATACATACTTGTGATTATACCCCTTGCAAACATCTGTAAGTACAATAAAGTAATTAAGGTAGAAACCTAACCACAGCTTTAAACTCTAAGACCCTTACGTCCCTTGTGCAATGGTTTCCTAACGGGGGTTCAGGTTTCTGTCACTCCGGCAACCCCTATGATTAGTAGCCAAATACACAATGCATTCCCCTAGGCCCATATAGGTGAAGTGTCATGTAATCGACGTTCACATGACACCACTAGAAGAAGTACACCACAACTTAAATAACAATCTATTGAATCTTTCTCAACACAACTCCACTACTAACAACATGACTTCTCCCATGTCCTCAAGAACAAAACGAACTACTCACAAGACATCATATGGATCATGGTCAGAGATGGAATAATGATGTATAAAAATCTGAACATAAACAATAATTCAATGGTTCACTCAATAGCATCAACTACAAGGAGTAATCAACACCAGGAAAGTGCCCCCTATGAACTAATGCAAGATTCAACGCAATTGTTACAGCAATATGGAGATGGTGATGAGGGTGCTCATGGTGATGATGATGATGATCCTGATGAAGTCCAGCTTGATGGTGGTGTTGATGGCGACGATCTCCCCTCTCTGGGAAGGAATTCCCCCGGCTGAAATCTGTCTGCCGGAGAGATCTTTCTCTCTCGGTGTTTTCCGCCCCACAGAGGTGGCGGAATCTTTCTGAGGTCGCTCACGAGTCTTAGGGTTTCGGGAGGATGATATACGCCAGAGGGGAGAGGCTGGAGTGGGCCAGGGTGGCCACACCACCTCCTGGCGCGGCCTAGGCCTACCCGCGCCATGGGGTGGTGTGGGCCCCCTGTGGCCCATCTCCACTCCATCTTCTGGCATCCTTAGTCTTCTGGAAAAATAGGATTTTCCGTATATTTTCCTGGATTTTCTGATCTTCGCGAATTTTGCCTCCAAACAGCACCTTTTCCATCAGAATCCTGACTGCAGCAGTCCATGCTCCAAAAGTCATCAACCATGCAAAAATAGATGAAATAACATAAGTATCACCTCTCAATATGAAATATATCAATGAATAATAGTGAATTAAGACATAGAATAGTGATGCAAAATGGACGTATCAATGAGGTAAGCTCTCTCTCCTCGTCTCCTCCCCTGCTGCATGTCACTCTGTGGTGATCCCCTCCTCCTCCTCTTACTGACCGTACCTTTATTTTTGCCCAGGACTACCTCTACCGGCCACGCCGGCGAGCTCCAATGAAGCCACCTTCGGCCACCACCGCGTGAGCCACCTCCCGGCGTCGAATCCCACCTTGCTTCCCATCGCTAGGACCAGCGTCGCGGGTCGCTTCACCTCCGCCCCTCCCCGGCTCCTCTCCGCCCCGCTGGTAAGCCCCCGCCGCCGCCCAGTGATACATTGCAAATGTATCTATAATTTTTGATGTTCCATGCTTGGTTTTATCTACTTTCTTGTGTTTTGTCCACACTTTGGAGTACTTTTCATATGATTTCTTGGACTAACCTATTAACAAGATGCCACAGTGCCAATTGCCTGTTTTCTGCTATTTTTGGTTCCAGGAAAGTCAGAAAATGAATATTCTCAGAATTGGACGGGACAAAAGCCAAAGTTCCTATTTTACCAGAAGACTCATAGAGCCAGAATACGAGACGGGGGAGGTCTAGGGCCTGGCCACACCCCCAGACGCGGGTACCCCCAGGCCGTGCCAGGGCATGGTGTGAGCCCCCTGGCTGGCCACCGACCTTGCCTCCTTCGCCTATATATTCCTCCCGAGGCAGAAACCCTAGATCGTCAATCAGAAATCCACGAAAAGTTCCACAGTGCCGCCGCCACCGAAGGGGAGATTCGAGGGACAGAAAGACTCTGTTCCGGCACCCTGCCGGGACGGGGAAGTGCCCTCGGAGCCATCTCCATCGATCTCCACCACCATCTCCATCACCATTGCTGATTCCCATGATGATGAGGGAGTAGTTCTCTCTCGAGGCTAAGGGTTCTACCGGTAGCTATGTGTTCATCTCTCTCTCTATGCATGATCTTATTGAGATCATGAGCTTTGTAATCTATAGATCTACCTTGCTACTCAAGTGCTTTAATAGATCTCTGCTCTCCCCATGTGTGTGAAAGTGACAGCGTGCACACCATGGTGGAACTTAGGCTAGAGATTACAAATACTTGTTATGAGTTATATTTGGAGTTGGATGTCTTTATGAAATTGTGGTGTTTGTTGGAACCATCTAGTGCTCAAGGTGACAGTGTGGGGTTATCTAGATGGGAAAGGCTTATTTTGAGGTGTGTTGTTATAGCCCTACCAACGATTAGAGTGTCCAACCGGAGAGTAGTTCAGTGTAGTATCATAAAGAAGAATATATTTATATGAGAGTGTTCACTAGTGAAAGTATGATCCCTAGGCCTTGTTTCTAAGCATTGAAACTTCGTTTGCTACTAGATCTGTTACATGTTTGCTTGTTTCCATCTTTATATCAGTTTGCCTTTAGTCTTTTCCACGCCATCAAGCTATTTCCTGCCACCATTACCACTTATAATTATCCATACCACTTGTATTTCACTATCTCTTCGCCGAACTAGTGCACCTATACACCTAACAAGTGTATTGGGTGTGTTGGGGACACAAGAGACTTCTTATATCTTGATTGCAGGGTTGCTTGATAGGGATACCTTTGACCACTTCCTCCCTGAGTTCGATAAACCTTGGGTGATCCACTTAAGGGAAAACTTGCTGCTGTTCTACAAACCTCTGCACTTGGAGGCCTAACAACTGTCTACAAGAATAGAAGTGCGTAGACATCAAGCTATTTTCTGGCGCCGTTGCCGGGGAGGTAAGGTAAAAGGTACTCACATCCTCCGGTGTGAGTGCTCGAAGCTATTTCCTTTAGATTTTGCAATTTTGTCTTTTTGTTTCTTGTTTTTATTTTCACTAGTTAGGCTTAATGGAAAACAACAACAAAATTAGAGAGCTTTATAGTATTTATCTTGAGTTAGGACATGAAGTGTTTGAAGAGAAAATTAAAAAACCTATGGAACTTTATTTGCATGCTAATAGCAATGTTGTTAGTATGAATTCTTTGGACACCATTATTGCTAAGGCTATGGAAAAGTCTAAGCTTGGGGAAGCTAGTTTTTATAAAAATGATCTTTTTAGTTCCCCAGCTTTGGAAGATAGCTATTCTATTGCTTTTGATGATACTATGCCTCCAATATATGATGATTACAATGATGAATATGATATTTTCAGTCCACCTACTATTGAGGAGAAAATTAATTATGACTACAATATGCCTCCTATATTTGATGATTATGGTGATGAGAATAATAATGATAGCTATTTTGTTGAATTTGCTCCCACTACAATTAATAAGAATGACTATGTTTATGTGGAGAGTAATAATAATTTTATGCATGTGGCTCATGATAAGAATGTTTTATGTGATAGTTATATTGTTAATTTTATTCATGATGCTACTGAAAGTTATTATGAGAGAGGGCAACAATACAAACATGTCCAACAGAAAATAAAAGCAAACACAAAAGAAGACAGTGTTCAAACAACAAAGCGATGTGGCGATCCGCAAACGATGTGCCCTCAACTAGTCCCGCCATGCTACATGCACCCTGGATCACCGAGTACCAAGGCAGCGCCTTCAAGAAAGGAAGCGGTGTCAACACGACACTACTACCTAGACCAATGAGTTAGTCCTAGGGTTTACCCTGGCACTCAGATGGGAGAGAAGGCGATAGCATCGATGCCCTACAGGTAGGAATGGCGACACCCATAGGCACCACTATGTTGGTGTCAGATGTGCCGACAAGGGTTTCTTGTGGTCCTCCAAACCACAACCCCACAAATATGTGTTCAAGAAGCCCCACGAGGTCGCACATGCATAGATGGGGGAAGGAATGGTAGAAGCTGGAGGACAAGCATGGGAGGACGCATCATAGCCAACAGTTCCCGAGCCCGAAAAGGCTCATCGAAGAACCACTAGATCCTAGCCCACCTGGCCTAGATCTGACATGCATGATCACACTGGCCGCCGCCTCCACATCATCGATGCATGACCACCTCGCACCGTATAACCACCAGCATACCCGGCTACCAACCACTGGCTGACCAAAACTGGTCGTCGGACAGCCAACACCTGACCTCTATCACCCCTGCCGCCCACCAGCATGTGTCCGTTAGTCTTGAGTCCACCAACGCCATCTCTTCCTGGCCAGCATCGCCTAGAGGTCATGGTTTGCTGCCACCAGTAGAATCGGACCCTCCTAGCCTAGATCTAGCCCATAGCCCCACGTCGCCGCCCTTCGAGCAACTCAGCCAATAACCAATGCTTCCCCTCCTTCCCGAGCACAATCAGCAATGCCATCTCAGTTCACTAGGACGATATCGAAACAACATCAGCACACCATTGTTGGACACTGCTGCCCCACACAGGCTTCAACGCAAGTGATAAAAGGAAGGTCGCCGTTGTCGGCACCACCCAAGATTCGCCTGGTGGCTCCAGTCTACAGGGCTTGGCTGGGGAGGGGAGGGGAGGAGGTGGGACTCGAAGAGGAGCGACATGGAGCGAGCACCCTTCTTAGTTCTTTTTGTCTTCCTCCATGGCTCGTTTCTATGGAGAAATATCTTATCTAATTTGTTTCTACTTTGCGCGATACTTAATTCAAGAATGAAAATGACTCTAATTCTCTAAATGAATTTTGAGTTTGATACAAAACAGAGCAGGAACATCAACAAATATGTGTGTTAGAGCATCACCAGCCAGGCCCCCAACGCCCCCCCCCCCTCCGAGGCCATTTTTTGCACTGGCGATTTTTTCACCCAGTCAGCCCCTAAGAAACAAAATTTCACCGAATTGGGCCAAACTCTTAGCCAGCGTTCCCACACCAAATCCAGCTTGTTGGGGGTTGCTCGGGGACACCGACAGAAATGAAAGGCGAGCCGAAAAACCGCCTGACAAGTGGCCCCGCCCTATCACTGAGCCGAAGTGTCGTCATCCTCATCGTCTCATCTTCTGTGCCGCTTTGATGGCATGCCGCCAGACAGTCTTTTAGGCAAGCGGCCGACGCATCCAATCGCGGGGCACGTGGCGAATTAGGACACGCCATCGCAGTGATTTTCCGCCTAGCTTCTCGTGTCATCTACACCCCTCTTGCCTCCCCGCACGCTTGAGGCCATCCTCATGCACATCGAGGCTGGCAACAAGCTGCGCCTCGCTTACCCGTCGTCACCTGTCTCCCTCCATGAAGGGAGCTCTTGGATTCCACGATGGATAGCGTCGCCGTTCTCCTCCTCTTCGGCATCGGTGTCACGGTCGTCAAGGTCCGCACCGGCAACACTATCACTACGTTTCGCGGCCTAGCTCACCCCTGTTAAGGATGAGACCAATGAGAAGCCTAAATTTATGAAAACCGTTCAAATTCGCGCACTTTTGTACCATTCCTCTAAACTTTCTCTGGGGACACTACTAGAAAATCGAGCGCCTAGGCCAGAAATAGCGTTGGCGCCTCCCCAAGAGGTCCATTTTTGCGTCGAAAAATGGCCTAAGGGCGCCAATGGCTGGAGATGCTCTTAACAGTTTGATGATGGGTATGACGTGGGTTTTCTCCAGCCAAGAAGTAGGACATGTATAATGGTAGAAAAGGCATGCCTTCCCTTAGCTATATATGAATTGTTCAATGCATTATCTCTTAGTGTCATTTCTAGAAATTAATGAAAATTAACTTTTTTAGTAAGAAATTGACTTGCTAAGGGAAGACATATGGTACAATAGCGAAAATAGCATTCTCTTATTTTTTAATAGATCATCCCTTAGCTAAGGGGGAGCGCTACGCGTCTCTCGGGGGATAACTCCCCCGATCCCTAGGTCCTATGCACGCCACTTGTCTCCTAAAATAGACTCAAATCCCTTTTTGCTACAAAACGATCCGCTTTTGCTAAAAATAGTCCATCTTTTGCTATATGTAGCAAAAAACGGTTCGACCCAGAAAACAGAACAGACATACTAGACCTTGTCGGAGAGTTCGCCGACGACCTTGTAGCAAAAAGTTGTGCTAACGTAGCAGATACGACCTCGCCGGAGATCGCCGAAGACTTTCGCCGGAATCCGTGTAGCAAAAAATTTACGCTGTTGTAGCAAAATTATAGCAAAATTATAAAACGGTTGTAGCAAAAAAAAGATAACAATTGTAGCAAAAAAGGCTCTATCGACGGAGCACACGATGTCGCCGGAGAAGACGCCATCGTGCCTCTGTAGCAAGGCCATTGTGCCCTTGTAGCATGCCTTCGCACCGTTTGTAGCAAAACTAAACGGCCACTTGTAGCACTGCCGCAGACCCCGTGGTAGCAAAACTTGACGCCGCTTGTAGCACCACCGTCAACCGCTTGTAGAAAAACCTGACGCCATTTGTAGCACTGATGTTGGCCGCACGTAGCTACCCTCGACGCCGTATGTAGCAACGACGCTGGCTTTTTGTAGCACCTCCGACGACTGCATGTAGCAAAAACTGGGACCCTGGCAGAGGTCGATTTAGCGGCGGAGCTTGGAGCGGTGCGGTGAAGGTCGGCAGATCTCGGAGGGGGCGCGGTAGGAGAAGGAGGTCGGGGGGAGGGGGAGGGTTGCTTGAGTTTGTCGGAGAACGGGACGTGCACGACAAAGCTTGGACCTTCTCCATGGCCTGCAGGCTGTGGCGGCAGGAAGCAGGGCAGCGGCCGCGATGGGAAGCTAGTGGCCCTGGTGGGACGTGGGGTGGTGGAGCAGCGTCGCGAGGACGCGGGAGCGGGAGCTACAGCGGCGGAAGAGATGGTCGTGCAACGCCAGGAAGAAGGTCAGGGAGAGAAAAGGAATGCACGTGGTGGGCCCCTCTGCGTCCGCATCGTTGATTCTTCGCGGGAGTACTATCATTTCCTTAACTAAGAAAAGACAACTTTATTTTTTTATTTCTCTTTTATCTCCAACGTGATAACAATAAGAGAAGACTGACACGTGCCATAAGGCTCAACTATCTAACCGCGATGAAGATGGTGCACTAGGTAGTTGTCGGTTTATCGTGTGTCCGATCGATATGTACGAATGTACAACATCAGTACAAGGAGCGATACAACGGGAACCCACAATACTAGTAGTAGACCGAGGCTGCACATATCTCTAACCAAAAAAGTGCCTCATGTACGACATGATTTGTTACGATTCCTATACGCCTAGACTAACGAAAGATATCCCATGATTTGGCGCACAATCTGACAGGCCCTTTTGACTTTTGAGACGCACGTGAAGGAATGAATCCGTTCAGTCCTCGTGAAACTCGTGCGACGCCTGGTACGCATGGTAACGTTGCCATCCATCACACTATTCATCCGTAGTACGCGTACGTAGTGAAAAATCGTTTTGGATCTGGAGCTACATAAAAAACGTGCTGCGTGGTACACATGGTAACGTTGCCATCCATCACACTATTCATCCGTAGTACGCGTACGTAGTTAAAAATCGTTTTGGATCTGGAGCTACATAAAAAACACGTTGACTCCAGGAAATGGTAACTCGTGGGCTATATATTATTAGGAAGATTAGACCTCTCCAGCAGCGGATTATAAGCGATCGGGGACTCGAACCCGGGAGGACTGGCTGCGCACTCGCACGTCTTGTCACCAAGCCAGCACTTGGTTCTCGATCTGGAGCTACATAGAGTTATATGTTTTTTTAAACTGAAAATTTAAATTTAAAGTATCAAAAAATTATGAAAACAATTCCGCACGTAGATAATGGTGTACTCTACTAAAGTAACTAAACACACAAATTCTCAACTCGAAATATCTTATATTTTGGTCCCAACAAAATTGACAAAACCTCACAGAATTTGGTGGTTTAAAAATTGATACTGTTCACTAATTTAGATGTCAGATTCTGGCATTTTTGTGCAGCCCAAAATACTGGGTATTTCATGATGAGATTTTTTTCACAGTCGTAGAGCACATTATTTTGTACATCTAGAATTTTTACTTACAATTTTTTAAAAACTTCAGAATACAAATTTTTAAAGGTTAAATAGACGGACTCCATTGCTCACGAGACCTGAATTTTTGACATAACTGACCACTTGCTACAACGAATTGATAAAAAGAACCAGATCTGAAAATATTTGTCAAAATAGAACTGCCGCCACACCGGCCCAGGGGGCACGTCGGAGTCGACGGCCACGGCACAGACGAAAACGACGAGGTGGGACCTGCTTCCATGATTCGAGCCATGCATATGCTCCCATCGCGCGCGCGAGTCTGCTGCTAGCTGGAATGCTGGAATACCGTGTCAGTGACCCTAACATGCGGAACATACATGCTCTGCTAGCTGTAGCTGTGTTAGTCGCGTGTGATCAGATCATCAGATGAAGATCGCCCGCGCGCTACCTCGCTAGTAGAAACCGGGCCATTTGCCCCGGTTCATAAGGACCTTTAGCTTCGGATTGTGAACCGGGACTGTAAAAGCGGGACTAAAGGTTCAATCTTTAGCCCCGGTTCTGTTATGAACCGGGACTAGAGGTCCAACCACGTGGCCTGCGAGGCGCGTTAGGCGGCAGGACATTTAGCCCCGGGTCGTGTTACGAACTGAGACTAAATGTTTCCTGCCGCGGCAGCATTTTAGGCTATTTGGCTGCCACGGCAGGGGATGGGGTTTTAGGGTTTTGTGTTTTTCTTTTCATTTTGTGTTTTGTGTTCAATTATTTTTCATTCTGTGTTTTTATTAGAAAGAAGTTATCGTATACATACAGAACGCTACTACACGGTACTTGTACACATTGACGCAATATATAATATAATTTCTCTTACAAGCATACATGGAGTTTCAACCGGATCCAGAGCATGTCTATTTGATTACATGGAGATCATTACATGGATGCTTTAGGGTTTACGTATACAGTATTCTCCGCGTAGGTCTATGACCTCGTCGACAAAAAATGCAGCAAATTCCTCTTGGATTGCTATTAGGCGGTCCTCTGGTAGGAGCTTGTCCCGCATCGCGTCCAACTATATAAAAAGGAGATCGTATGAATTAGACTCAACACAACATTTTGTAATAAAAATAAAGGGTGAATACATTGTTTACTTACTCGAACATTTTCCGAGGGCTTCTCAATACTGATGCGAATGAACTCGCACACGTAGAATTCACATAGATTAGTTCCCTGTGGCTGCCTCGCGCACTTTATAAGAATAGAATTCAATCAAATAATAACGCTAGCATGATAAATGCACATAAACTAGAATTAAATATATGCGCGGACTTAGCTCGTACTACTTACCGAGAGTGATTTAAAAAATAGCTCCTCACGCCATTGACCGCGGACATGGTTCTTGAACTGTGTCCAAACCCTATCCGACAAAGAAAATTATGTATGACTTAATAACTACTTGATATCCTAAAAAATGAACGAAAGAAACCGATATAGTGCGATAGTGGTTGAAATTACCTCTGGAGCACATCGATAATGTTGCGGTAGTTTTCAATGTCTTTGTTTAGTGAGTCCATGATATGAACTCTTCTCAAGTCAAGTGAAATGCTTAGAAAAATCCAGTGGTACCTACGCAAGGTTTACATACGTCAGTAACTCATCATTTACACTGAACATCGAGCAAGCAAAAGTTAATGTGTACAAAATCTCACTTGCCGACGTGGTAAGAAAATAGTATTTCATTACAGAAATGTTGTTTCGTGAGAAACCACAACAGGTTGTGCTCGGTCTCCAGTGGTTTATCCTTTAGTATAGCTCCATGAACTCGATGTGGGTCAATGAACCCAAATCCATTGATAGTCTTTCTTTTACAATCGAGCATCTTCATTCTGCATCATTATATATAGCGTACAAAAGAATATAGTGAGTATACTTACCGGCAATAAATTAAACAAGCTGAGATAGAGACCTAATTACATAAATAAAGTAATCACTTACAAACAATACGAACTGAGGATAGTTTTGTCGAGTTCCTTTAGATTGAATAACTGAAATAATTCTGTAAATTCAATAGGGACCTCGTCTTCAGTGAAGTAATGCAATTTTCGAACTTTCAGTAAGAGCCAATTTCGCTGTTCTTTTGATGCTTTCATGTACCATTCATGGAATCGTCGCATTTGTGTTGGCATATCCCGAAGCCTCTCTGAACTGACCAGAGGCTCCCCGTTAACAAATTTGGAAGCTACCTCAGCCTTGGGCATATCGCCGTGAATAATTTCATGAATAGGCATACCACATTGCTCGGCCAATATCCTAGCCGTTTTCGGATCCATAAGTTCCTCATATAGTTGAGGTTCCGGTATGTTCACCTGGAGTGGGGGAGCAATTGGTTTGCTTGTTTCCCCAGCTAGGGAACATCTCTTTTGGTTCTTCGGCTACCACTCGATTGTTTTGCTTGTTTCCTCCGTGGGGGAAGGCACCAACCGGGACTAAATGTGGATGTGGAGACAACATGTCGACACTATGTCCTCAGTGGGCAGCACTAAGCCAGTAAATTAAATGCCGACACTATTTTGGGTGGGTGGCAGCACTATGCCAGGGTGAGTGTGTCGACATTATGTCATCAGTGTCCGACACTATGTTGTGCTGCTTAATCTATAAATAGGTATGCATTCTTGTGAAGAACTACAAGATGGTGTGCGAGACCAGGGACACCACTACGGCGGAGCTTCTCGAAGATGTCTTAGGACCTCGTCTTCAGACATCTTCGTGGAGCTCGTCGTAGAGGCACTCTCTAATATGTGAAATTAGTTAGTTCCACCAGCATACTGATTTAGCTAGAGAAGATATAAACCAAAAGATGGTGTGGAAGAGCAGGGACACCACTACGGCAGAGCTTCTCGAAGATGTCTCAGGATCCCGTCCTCAGACATCTTCGAGGAGCTCGCCATAGAGGCACTTCCTAATATGTGAATTATGATGTCTTCTTATCAAGCTTTTATGAATTAACCCTATCTTTGTTACAAATTTTCAGTTTGTTGAACGCAGGTAGACGAAGAAGGATATTTTGTCCAGCTAGCTAGTTAAAATGATAAACTCACACATGTGTGTGCTTCTAAAATCAAATTACGAGACTATATGCCAAAACAAGATATATATAGATAGAATCCACATATTGTGATATTTATCTTAGAGTTTCTTACATTAATACAAGATAGATAGAATCTAAACATCGATCTCATGCTATCATTGCAAAAATTACTACCAAACTAAATCCACAAATCCATCTATAAGATAGAGCATGAAATGAGCTAATATAGCAATAAGAGTTCAAAGGATGAAGTTGTTCATTTTTTAGAACCTTTGAATAGATGGGGCACCACAAAATATAAACAAACCTTGAGGAAAAAAAGGGCATGAACTCGAGCTTGAAGCAAGAAAGAGAGAGAGAGAAGAGCCACCAGTTTGAATGGTGGCTCAGGCAGGGAAAGAAGATATAGCCAGACATTTAACCTCGGTTCGTGTCTAGAACCAGGGCTAAAGGTGGAGGTCCACCTTTAGCCCCGGATCATATAACAAACCGGGACTAAAGGGTCTGGCGCCCGATCTAGCCTGCCTGAAACTCTTTAGCCCCGGTTTGTTACACGACCCGGGGCTAAAGGCCCGTTCGAACCGGAGCTATTGTCAGCCACCCCTCTAGGGCCAGTTCTAGCCATTGGACCGGGCATTAGTCCCGGTTTGTAACAAAACCGGACTAATACCCTGAACGAATGGTCTGTTTTCTACTTGTGCGTAGTGAATGATTAATCACATGATAGTTAGCATGATCTGCTAGTTGCAGCTGTGTTAGTCGTGCGTGATCAGATCATTAGATGAAGATCGCCTACATGCGAATGATTAATCAAATGATAGTTAATTAACTGCATGCTCCCTTACGACCGTACCGTGACTGGCCGCGCGAGCTTGTATGGAGTATATACGAACGATTTGCTACCTAGCGGATTGATTGGGCCCGGCGAGTGCCGCCTCGAGCCACGCGGCAGGTTGCACCTGCACAGTCGCCATCCATGTTGACGTGCCTCCGGGGTCAGTGGCCGCAGGTCCTTGCCGCCTCCGCCGACGGCAGCAGGATGGCCAACCCTGCCGCCACGAAGAAGTGTTCTTTTTTGCAATCTTTTCGGAAGATTTTTTTTATGTTTTAGTAGAATATAGGTGGTCTTTTGTGTCAAAACATCCCGAGACCCAACATCCGCACCCGCGCGTCCGTAGAGCATCTCAGACCGACACGGCCCAATTAGTTATTCGGTGTCCTCAGACCGAACCCAATCCGGGAAGGGAGGGGGGGCTAGCGAGGTGCCGGATGGACAAGAAAACGCCATTGGCAAGCCATGTCGGCAAGTGAGACAGAAACTCCTCCTCCATCTCACTATTCCACCGTGCGACGGCCACCTCCACCCTAGATCGCCGAGGCAACCACCCCTCTCCTTCCCCGGTCGTTCCCCCGCCGACGGCTCCCACCAAAAATACCCCACCGCCGCTTCCCGCATCCCGCGCCCCTAGCCCCGCCATGTCTCGCCGTAGTCCGGCATCTCCAAGGAAGATATGTTCCCACCCGCGTCCACCTTGCGCGTGAGGTGTTCGGTACCCAGCACTTACATGGTCGAAAGATCAAATGTGGGAGGTTATGACTGCATGTGGTGATCTTGCACAACATGATCATTGAGAGCGAGCAGGAGAACCCAGTGTTTGACATTGAACCGTATTATTGATAGGGTCCTCTTGCAAGTGTTCATCACAAGGTGCCACCGGCATTTGCTTCTTTCATCGCCAGGCATCAAGAATTTCTAGACACCAATATTGATCACCAACTGCAAGATAATTTGGTGGAGGCTTAAAGCTGGGTTGTGTGTTTAAAATTGTTATTCAAAAATTGTTAAATTATGTATGGACTATATTGAACTTGTTAAATTATTTGTTTGATTCGGTGAATTTGTAATAAATTATTGTGTTGAATTTTATGTTTAATTTGATTTATTGGTCTTTGTATATTTATATAAAAAATGTATAGGAGGGGCATATGGGGTAACCGGTTGGACGCCTTCGTCTCTCCATATCGCCATCCACGCCGGCGTCGGACGTTTTATAGGAAGGACGAGTGGAGATGCTCTTAGCTCCTTCTTTAACCTATGACCATCAAAACTAAGAAACTTGATGTTTAGTGCTGAGCTTGGTAAACGAATTCAAATTAGGGAACAGAGTCTGAAATGTGCGAAACAACTCATCATACCATTTTGGTGATTTCTAATATCTCAAAAAAAATCATACAAAATGAAGTTGTGTTTTGAATATCTGAGAAAAATTATGGATTTAGAATTCAAAGGAAAATCTTTATTTACTCTCATTTCAATTTCCAATAAAATAAATTACAATGAATGTTATTTTGATCTGATTATTTATAGTGATATAAAAATTAGATATATTGTAGTAAAATAGAATATTTGAATCTTTGTTAAAAAAATAGAATATTTGAATCTTATTAACTTAGAAATTGTATAGGCTCTCTCTATTTAGAAAATGATGTTATAGATTTATCTATATTTGCATGTATTTAAAATATTTTTGCGTCTAAATATATGTGAATCTAGACAAATATGCAGCATCTAGTATGGGCGAGGAGTATTTAGTATGCATTTAACGGTTTTCTGCTTATCATGATGTTGTATCGATCTCATCATGATGTTGCATAGATAGGACTCATATTTTAAAATAAGAGTGGGATCATATAATATCGGTTTTGTATTGTGATACTAGAGATACCACAATACATATCGTGATACAAGTAAGATACTACCAAATTAAGATACCATCATGATACATATCGGTTGGAAAAACTAATGTTGTAATATCGTAAGATACCACGATACATATCGGGATACTGACAACCTTGGGTAACCTTCAACGTCCGTCCCCGAGAGATAAAAAGTTCCGATCTCCGGGTGGACTAACAGACACGTGTCACAAAAATCGTTCTAGTTCTAGTTTTAACTGTAAAACATACATATATCTCCCTTTTGTTACATTATACAAAAAAATGTTGTCCCGGGAACAAAAGGAGGACTGTCCATGCCTGGAAACTTCGTCGAAGACTTTGTCAGATATTTTGTAGCAAAAAATTATACTAATGTAGTAAAACCGATTTTATCGGTAGCATTGCCAGAAACTTAGTTGGAGACTCGTAAAATAATATACTAATATAGCAAGGCTTACAAATAATTGTAGCGGAAAGTTTATATTATTGTAGCAAAAACCAACTTAGTTAGAGACAAAGTCGGAACTCTCATCGAAGACATCATACTCCTCGAAATAGTATTTTGCCCCGCTATATTAATATAGCAACCACATGATACAACTATAATAATTTCGAAACGAAATAAAATGTTGGGACAGCAGCAGACACACGCTCAAAACAAACAAATAAGAAACACAATAGAGATAGAGGCGGATCAACGAAATGAGGATGACCCGCAGCCGCTGTGCCCTCCGGAGAAACCCCACCACGCTCCTTGCAATGACTCGTCAAGCGCCAAGAAACACCCTCAAGAGGGAAAGCAATCGTTGTTGTTTGGATCAGAGACTGGTCCTTGGGTTTCCTCCAGCACACAGAAGAAAGTGGGGGAAGTGTAGACCTGATTGTGGGGCCCCCCAGATTAACCATCCCAGGATCCATGTTATGCACATTTCCACGTTCCCATGATTAGTGAGCCGTGAAATGTAACCGACCAGTATCATTACAACATCCATTTCATAACGAGAACACGACTTACATGGATGCCATTATGGCTTATGAAAATCATCATCAGTGGAGCTTCATCAGTCGCAGAGCCCAAGTCATGCCTTAACCCTACATGCAGCTGACTGGGAGAACATCATAGCTCGCATAGTCATCAACGACATCTTCTTCCTCGCCTTCCTTCTCGAAGTCTGACCAAGTAAATGTAGGGGTTCGTAGCAAGGAAAACAAAAATTTTCTATCGCATACAAACAAACAAGCCAAGATCTATCTACTAGATTGTAGCAACGAGTCGATGGAATAACTCACCCTCGAAGATTCCAAAGTGTTTAACGAGAGCAGATTCTCGTGGGTGATGTAGTCGTACTCTTTCCGATCTCAAGATCGCGTAGACGATCCTTCCGGCGCCGCGTTCCCGCAGCGCTCCCGCAGTCGGTCACACGTTCGGTACTCGACGAAGACCTTCCTCTCCCTTGTTCCAGCAGGCAGCGGAGGTTGTAGCACTCTCCTCGCGATTCCGGCAGCACAACGGCGTGGTACCGGAAGTAGAGGGGAGATCCCGCAGGGCTTCGCCTTAAGCCGGTGCGAGTATGGTGGAGCTTATGAGAGAGGCTATTAGTGGTCTAGTAATTAGACACACCAATTAGAGGGCTCTAAACCAATTAGAAGGCTCTAAACCGAATAGCTCTAAACCGGGGTCTAGATCTAGGGTTTAGTTTAGAGGATAGGAAACTTGTGTGTATTGGGAGGGAGCCCTGCCCCTCCTTATATAGGTGGGAGGGGCTGGCCGGCCAAGGGGAGGGAGTGGAGTCCCTCCCCAACTCGGCCTAGGTGGGGCGCCGGCTTGGGGAGGAGGACTCCTCCCTCAAGTCGGTTTCCTCCTCTCCTCCCACTTCCCAAAAACTGCCGTTTGACTTTCAAACTAGCCGTTTGACTTTTTCAATTTAGGATTCAATTTAATCCTTTATTTGGGACAGCAAGAACACTTAGTACATGATGCAATCATTCCAACATGTAATGACACATTCATGTACCCCTTCCCCCCCGGAGTGCCGGACAATCCGGGACCTTCTAGAATGTTCCCGATGGAAACACCGGAATCATTCCCGAACTCCGAAACGGGACTTTCCTTATATGAATCTTATTCTCCGGACCATTCCGGATCACCTCGTGATATCCCGGATCCCATCCGAGACTCCGAACAACATTCGGTCTCTTTCTCATAATACCATAACTACTCAAACAACGTCGAATCCTTAAGTGTGTCTCCCTACGGTTCGTGAATTATGCGGACATGATCGAGACACTTCTCCGAACAATAACCAATAGAGGAATCTGGAAATTCATATGGCTCCCACATATTTCTACGATTACTTTGCGATCGAATGAACCACTTACATACGATACCAATTTCCCTTTGTCTCACGATATGTTACTTATCCGAGGTTATGATCATCGGTATCTCTGCATACCTAGTTCAACCTCGTTACTGATAAGTACTCTTTTCTCGTTCCCGTGATATGTGATCCCTTGTGACCAAGTCACATGCTTGCAAGCTAATTGGATGACATTTCACCGAGAGGGCCCAGAGTATATCTATCCGTCATGTGGATGGACAAATCCCACTCTTGATCCATGTGTTTCAACCAATACTTTCCGAACACTCAATGCCACTTTTATAGCCACCCTGTTACGGTGTGGTGTTTGATGACATCAAAGCATCCATCCAGCAAAGGTGATATGCATGATCTCATGGTCGAAGGAATTAGGTTACTATGTATCAGAAAGCATATAGCAATTGAACTATTGAAATGTCTTGATCTTTATGCTACGCTTATCTATAGGAGTATGTCCACCATATCATTCTCCTAATGATATGATCTTGTTGTTGATAACATCTCAATGTTCATGATATGGAAACCACAATCATTAATCAACCAACAAGCTAGTGAAGTATAGAGGCTATACTAGGGACTTTAAATTAAGTTTACAAATCACACAAGTATTAATGGTTTCCTTGTTAATACTATTATAGCATGAATGTAAACATTTATCATAAGTGTGAAGATATGATAATAACCACTTTATTATTGCCTCTTGGGCATATCTCCAACAGTCTCCCACTTGCACTAGAGTCAATAATCTAGTTTCGAACCTTTGTGTATTCAACACCTATGGCTTTCCGGTGTTGTATGTACATGATTGCTAGTGGTCAACTGATCTCCGGATCTGACACTTCCAGGTCCGTGTGTAATTGCATGTCTTTGCGTCTCTACGCATCACTCATTCTCTAATGAGATGGCTTTGTATAAATTTGGTCTTTCGGTGTGACCTTTAGTTCTTTAGGGTTAAAACATGTTGACAATATTGTCGTACAATATATCTTCATAGTATTATCCCGCTGTGAACTACACCTAGTTTGATAACAAACTACTTGACACAAATGCCCTCTTTTGCTGCTATAATAGCAGTCATATACTTAGCCTTTTGTTGTAGTATCTGTCACAATGTCTTAACTTTGGAAATCATCCAAATCCATTATGGAACTCACTTTCCATTATATTGTGCCACCCTTAGTTTAGATTGAGATAAACTTAATCTGTACTTTGTGACAAAGCTAGTATCAATGTAGTACTTTTACAATGAACTAACCATCTATTTGTCACTTCTACAAATAATATACTCTTAGTTCTTCCAAAAGATCATAAGAATATCCTTACTATTGTCCAATGATCATCTTACGAATCATTCTGGTATATGCTCACAACATTTAGAGCATAGGACATATCTGGATTTGTACATATCACAGTATGATTGATATAAATACTCTTTGTGATTTCATACATCAAGTATCAATCTATACTTGATTATTTGTTTCACTTTACCAAATGTCAATACACTTGAATATATCATCAACATTGAACTTATTCAATCCTTTCTGTGCAACAAGAACCTTTCTTGTAGTTCCTATATTGAACTCATTCAATATCTTGTCTATGTACTTCTGGCACAACCATATTAGCGTCTATTGATGCCAAAATACTTGGGTTTTGCCTAAGTCTTTCATCGGGATGAAATTCTTAATATGTGTTAATAAAAGATACATTATTTCCAATCAACAATATGTCTTCCACATAATGTATTAGAAACATGTCTTAGCGCTCCCACTTAATTTCTTGCAAATGCAAGCATCTTCATTGTCTCTGATGAAATTAAACCCTTTTAACAGTTTCATCATAGTGAAGATTCCAACTCCGCTATGCTCACTCTAACCATTGAAGTTTGCATATGCTTTTAGCATCCTTTGAATTGACAAAACCCTATGGACCGTGTTTATGCACATGTCCTAGGTAACGATTCTATTAGAAGAACTTGTTTTGTTTATTCAACTACCATATAACAAATTATATGTAGTGGTTGCTTTCATTAATCCGTCTAGACTAAATATCACTATGATAGATCAAATCTTGTCATAGTCAACCTTTGAACATTGTTGTGAACTCTTTCCCAACATGTCGACTATTTCATAGATGTAAAACATCCATGTCTATTTCTTTATAGATCCAGACACAACTGTAAGGTCTTACACCTTTCTCGAGGGTCCTTCAAGTTCAAAACTTGATTTCTCGTGTATGGAATTATCACGGATTTTATGGCTTCAAGCCATTTGACGGAGTCAGGGCCCATCATCGCTTCTTTGCATGTAGTCGGTTCATTATTCTCAAATAATGATTCAACCCTCAAATCTTGGTATTTGATTGTTTACCCGATCTACTTGTTTCAATAGGAACTTAGATCTCCGTGACCACAACCTTTGAGGCACGTGAGCCATGAGCATTGTTGCCGCCTCCGGAACACTTTTCGGCGCTGCGCAACTTTGCACATACAGCTAAGGTTCTTAACCTTATCAAAGTTCTATTGTCCTCCCACTTAACTTTTCACGAAAAATTCCTTCCAAAAGAAACTTGACGTTCTAAGCAACAAACACTTTTGTCTCCGGTGTTTATGGAGGAATACTTAATAGTCATACAAAGACAGGTTCATCCGACTTTGGTTGCAAACATCTTTCTTATGCATAGCATACCAATGTTTAAGAAAGGACAACTTGGGTTTTATCCCAAACCATAACCTTATATGGTGTCATTTCAACGGATTATGATGAAGCTCTTTTCAGTGGAAAAACGGTAATCTCTAAAGCTTTTAATCTTTAAAATACAATGGCAGTTTTATGAATTACACCTTTCGATCTTACCATGTCAAACAAGGTTTAATTACATATCTCGAACGCTCCATACTCTTATGGTGTTTCGGGAAAATGCAAATCCACGGAACGATTCCTTAAATCTTAGGTATTATGCTAAACTTGTAACTCAAATATCTTCCTTTATGATCTTATCATAAACTATTTATATTCTTGTTACAATGATTTTGCACTTCATCTTGAAAGTCTTTTGAACTTTTCAAATATTTCATACTTCATCCTTATTAAGTAAATATTCATATATTCACTCAAATTTTCGGAGAAAGCATATGAAGTTGAAATCCATCGCTCTTGACTACACATAATGGACTTCGTACAACAATATGTACAAGTTCCAATAAGCTAGTCATTCGTTCCCTTTTGGCCTATGGACGAAGTTTTAATTATCTCTAGGAAAGTTTCACAAGCGTCATTTGATCAAAATCAAATAGACTCCAAAATTCCATCCATATGGATTTTTCTTCATGTTTTCTTTCCAATATAATTTTAAACGGCGATGTCACTTCCTAAGTGATCTTTCAATCAATTTGTCTTTCGACATTTTAGCACTAGTTTTATGGATGTGATTTCTCCAACGAGATTTGTGAATCATCCATCTTTTATGGATTACGGCAATTATTTGAACAACCCTTTTGTTCTCATAATACCCGATAAAACAAATCTTTGAAGGCAAGCTTTGATGTTTAACGAGCAACACAATAACCCTTTATTTGTTCTCGATGAACATCATCACATATTCTTTTGCTAGTTACTTAGGCCATTGTAGTTCATGAATTGTGTTGTTTCGTATGACGATTCACACCAACAAATTCAGTATCAAATACTTAAGAACCACATTGTTTAACAAGCAAAGAATATAGCCATAACATGTATATCATCTATATACTTAAACTGAACGATTCTAGTCTTTTCTTTTCTGCCATATATTTATGAGATTCTCTTTCAGTATTTCCTTTTCAGTTTGAAAGAATCTATCAACATCAATAGTGGAGTCATACATATGACATATAGTCCAAAGCGTGTATAGTTAAATACCAATGTCTTTGGACTTGCACTTTGAAGTAGATCACCATCATCAAATGTTTGGTGTTCTTTCAAATTCCTTTCATTAGTAATCTCTTGGTGTAGTAAACATTTTACCTACATCAAATATTCACCCTTATCATGGTATCGTCCATGATCAAGCTACTTTTAGCTTATAACGATGAATTATTAGTATAATGTTGCTATCCAAAACCTTTTGGAGGATTAGGACAACAAGTGTCTCCAACCTTTTTGCAAATTCTCATCAAAATATGAGAACATGAACTTTGCCATATTATACTCTATCATGTTGTAACCAAAACTTCGTTTCAGATATCACAATATCTTCCACACATCATGGTTTCTGAAACAACTCTTTCAGATCCTAGATAACCTTGATATTAAGGGAATCCTTTGAATATCAAGAATCATGGATACAAACATGATACTTATATACTAACACTTGGAATTGTTACTCTTGATTTAATACTAATTATTAAACTTCATGGAGTAACCGGAACTTACTGAAAGTTTGCAATAGGACTTTTAAACTTTAGATTAACACTTAAAACAATACGATACCAGTTCGTAAAGTATCTAACCAGAATTCTATAGTTCTATCATCTCAATTATAACTAAGCGCAAGGTGGTAAACGGATGCCAATGACTACAACAACTATGCAAATTCACTTTGATTTAGTTTATGATAAATTGAGTTCTAATTAATAATTAAATTAATCTAGGTGAACTCCCACTCAAAACAATATCCCTCACATTGTTTTAGTGATCACACGAACCAAATCCACCACATCAAAACCGATCATCACGAGAGTTGATATAGCTTCAATGGCGAACAATCAACATGTTCATCATATCTACTATATGACTCATGCTCTACCTTTCGGTAATCCGTGTTCCTGAGGCCATGTCTGTACATGCTAGGCTCGTCAAGATCAAACCTTAGCTACCGCATAAGCAAATCTGGCTTGCTTACGTTGTATTTACCCGTGGAATCAAAGACACCCGATCATCACGTGGTGCTTCGAAGCAACAAGTTTTAGCAACGGTGCTAACTAAGGGCGAACACTTTAGAACTTGAAATTTATGTGCATGAGGGATCATCTTATAATGCTACCGTCGTCTACTAAGCAATACAAGATGCATAAAGGATTAACATCACATGCAATTCATAATATGTGATATGATATGGCCTTTCTTCTTTGTGCTTCCGATCTCCATCTTCAAGCACGAACATGATCTCCATCATCACCGGCGTAGCATCAAGGTCAATGACGCTTCTTCATGGTTGTCGTCCACCAGCTTCAACTATTACAACTATTTTGAATAGACACGCAGGTCTTAACAGAAATTAAAGACAACCATATGGCTCCTGCCGGTTGCCAACTTACAATAAGGAACATTGCATACATCAAATATAATCACAATCATGGCCATATCACATCACTGCACACCCCTGCAAAACAAAGTTAGACGCTTCTACTTTCTTTGCATATTTTACGTGGTTTGGGGCTTTCCATAAGTGTCGTTCTAACCTACGAACAAGAACCACAACATTGATACTAGCATTGTTGATTACCCGTTGTAAATTGGATCTTTACTATGCTAGGAGAAACTGGCACCCGCAAAGCCACTTATGCAATACAAGTTGCATGTTAAGCGTGGAGCAAGTCTCATGAACGATGTCATGTAAGGTTAGCCCGGGCCGCTTCATCCCAACATACCGCAAGATGCAAAGTACACGCAAAGCAATCTACAATAAAAGCATCAACGCCCACAATGACCATTGTGTTCTACTCGTGCAACAGATCTACATATAGACACGGCTCTGATACCACTGTAGGGGTTCGTAGCAAGGAAAACAAAAATTTTCTATCGCATACAAACAAACAAGCCAAGATCTATCTACTAGATTGTAGCAACGAGTCGATGGAATAACTCACCCTCGAAGATTCCAAAGTGTTTAACGAGAGCAGATTCTCGTGGGTGATGTAGTCGTACTCTTTCCGATCTCAAGATCGCGTAGACGATCCTTCCGGCGCCGCGTTCCCGCAGCGCTCCCGCAGTCGGTCACACGTTCGGTACTCGACGAAGACCTTCCTCTCCCTTGTTCCAGCAGGCAGCGGAGGTTGTAGCACTCTCCTCGCGATTCCGGCAGCACAACGGCGTGGTACCGGAAGTAGAGGGGAGATCCCGCAGGGCTTCGCCTTAAGCCGGTGCGAGTATGGTGGAGCTTATGAGAGAGGCTATTAGTGGTCTAGTAATTAGACACACCAATTAGAGGGCTCTAAACCAATTAGAAGGCTCTAAACCGAATAGCTCTAAACCGGGGTCTAGATCTAGGGTTTAGTTTAGAGGATAGGAAACTTGTGTGTATTGGGAGGGAGCCCTGCCCCTCCTTATATAGGTGGGAGGGGCTGGCCGGCCAAGGGGAGGGAGTGGAGTCCCTCCCCAACTCGGCCTAGGTGGGGCGCCGGCTTGGGGAGGAGGACTCCTCCCTCAAGTCGGTTTCCTCCTCTCCTCCCACTTCCCAAAAACTGCCGTTTGACTTTCAAACTAGCCGTTTGACTTTTTCAATTTAGGAT
Organism: Avena sativa; assembly: GCA_916181665.1. NCBI lineage: Eukaryota > Viridiplantae > Streptophyta > Magnoliopsida > Poales > Poaceae > Avena > Avena sativa. The sequence continues at coordinate 430,943,098 of OV702290.1, forward strand.
TCAATTTAATCCTTTATTTGGGACAGCAAGAACACTTAGTACATGATGCAATCATTCCAACATGTAATGACACATTCATGTACCCCTTCCCCCCCGGAGTGCCGGACAATCCGGGACCTTCTAGAATGTTCCCGATGGAAACACCGGAATCATTCCCGAACTCCGAAACGGGACTTTCCTTATATGAATCTTATTCTCCGGACCATTCCGGATCACCTCGTGATATCCCGGATCCCATCCGAGACTCCGAACAACATTCGGTCTCTTTCTCATAATACCATAACTACTCAAACAACGTCGAATCCTTAAGTGTGTCTCCCTACGGTTCGTGAATTATGCGGACATGATCGAGACACTTCTCCGAACAATAACCAATAGAGGAATCTGGAAATTCATATGGCTCCCACATATTTCTACGATTACTTTGCGATCGAATGAACCACTTACATACGATACCAATTTCCCTTTGTCTCACGATATGTTACTTATCCGAGGTTATGATCATCGGTATCTCTGCATACCTAGTTCAACCTCGTTACTGATAAGTACTCTTTTCTCGTTCCCGTGATATGTGATCCCTTGTGACCAAGTCACATGCTTGCAAGCTAATTGGATGACATTTCACCGAGAGGGCCCAGAGTATATCTATCCGTCATGTGGATGGACAAATCCCACTCTTGATCCATGTGTTTCAACCAATACTTTCCGAACACTCAATGCCACTTTTATAGCCACCCTGTTACGGTGTGGTGTTTGATGACATCAAAGCATCCATCCAGCAAAGGTGATATGCATGATCTCATGGTCGAAGGAATTAGGTTACTATGTATCAGAAAGCATATAGCAATTGAACTATTGAAATGTCTTGATCTTTATGCTACGCTTATCTATAGGAGTATGTCCACCATATCATTCTCCTAATGATATGATCTTGTTGTTGATAACATCTCAATGTTCATGATATGGAAACCACAATCATTAATCAACCAACAAGCTAGTGAAGTATAGAGGCTATACTAGGGACTTTAAATTAAGTTTACAAATCACACAAGTATTAATGGTTTCCTTGTTAATACTATTATAGCATGAATGTAAACATTTATCATAAGTGTGAAGATATGATAATAACCACTTTATTATTGCCTCTTGGGCATATCTCCAACAGTAAATAGCCAGGGACAATGTCAGTGAGTATGTTTGAATGTACTCGTAAACCACCTTAAGAGGATAACAATAAAAGGATATGCAGTATGACTTTGGTAATAGGAGGGCTCCATAAGAGGTTCTTTTCTAAAATAGTTTTTCTTATAGATATAGAATCTCTATATCTTTATTTAAAAACCTTTTTAAAACATTAGGAAACATTTAGATGAAAACCACTAGGTTAGGGTCACCCAATTTCATCTCTCGGTCATCCACTGACTGAGTTCCTCTTTCCTCGTGATCTCCGTGATCACAATACTTCTTCTGTGGTCATCTAGACCACCCTATTCAGAAAACTATTTCTTTCTCAAAAACCTTTTTAGAAACCAAAACCACATTGCTCGGAAGTAGTTTATCCAACTGTCCATGACCGCAGACACAGTTATACAAATAGATTTACACTTTGTAGAGGTTGTACACTTTACCCACAAGATTTGATACATCCATCATGAACAACCATGGATCTTCATACTTCAGTATGCAGGGTTCGGATAATCAAACAAAAACTCTTGGGAAGCCTACACCAACATGGGCCCTACCCTATGAATTGTTCCTCTCAACGTCGGGATGCCAGGTACCTTCAAAAGCCAACCGAAGTGCATTCTTCCTCTTAGGACATACACTTTCAATGAGAGGCTCATAGTATTGTCTGGCCACCTACAAGGACGGTTCGCACCTCTCCCAGGTCAGGGTTCCAAACCACTGACCCTTTAACTTGGAGAGACCCGACATTCGAGGGAGATGGTCCCTTATAAGTAGTTGCGAGGAGTCCCATATCGGAGCAAACTAACTTTGAGCTAGGCCCCTTCCCATTTAGGGGTAATGTGGTTGCACGGTTTAGTTGTTATAGCTAGGCTGCAAAGAACTAGGTGCGTTTTTGTAAACATTTTTCCTACTCTTCCTTTCAGCATCTTTTGTAAAGCGAAAACATTTCCTTTTTCTAAAACTCCTCTTGATAAGGCAATCTTACCAAGGTTTTACCATAAAATAGTTTTATAAACATACTGAGGGTTCCCAACCTAGAATTTTTCCTTGGGCTAAACTGTGTTTCTAAGGGGTTATGGTGAAACCACCAACTGACAATACTAGGGTACAAGTGAGTGTCATCAAGGGATTGTACTTAGCAGTACACAAGTGTAATGGCTTGGAGGAGCCAAGCTACTACAAGATATAGAAGTAATATAATAAACAATGCAATTTGCATAAATAGGTAAGTAAAACATGCATGAGTAAAATAGTAGGACAAGGCTTATGAACAAGTAGGTGGCTTGCCTGTGTCCAGCAATATGTCCCTAGAATTCTTCTTAGAAATCCAAAATAACCAATATCTTCTCTACAATATCCCAATTTCAGCAACCCTGATTAGTTGTCCAGAATGCAAAAATCAGGGGGAAGAAAAACTTTTTCTTGTACTTTGGTGCAGTGTTTGCTTGTTGTTTGTTTATGCTTGTGCATGTGAGTGTATACCATATGATACTACTTGGCTCACCATCAGTTGACAAAAGCTATTTAACAAAACTATCCTAGATCATTTTACATATTCTCAAATGTTCTGGCATTTCAAAAACATGAGCCAAGATGCTTATGTAACCAAAACTATTTTAGTAGCTTCTATTGACAAAACTATGGAGAGCTATAATCTCCTTATGTTTTCAAGACAGAACCTTCAACTACTCCTACCTCTAGGATTCTCAAACCTTATATAAAACTCCTGAATTCTACTCTTTGTAGAAATACCAAGTACTCTTACCTTACTCAAGCTCCAACCTTTCAAAATTTCCCATCCTTACCTCAAGCTAAGCTTGATGGTAACCCAAGTAGTAGTTGATTTGTTTGTAAGATGAGTTGCCTTGATCTACTGTTTGACTTGATTGCTTAGAAATAGTATGAGCTACTTTAGGAGCTCATTCTATAGGATCTAGATACTTTATGATCACCAAACCCTAAGCAAGAATACAAGATGAATCTGATCTCTAGCCACTAGGTGATCATCAAAAACCCTTAACCAGATCAATTCTGAAGTGATCTAATCTAGAAGCTTCCAAGCCAATGAAGACCAACATCAAGCATGGATCTTTCATACTCATTCCTCACTTCAACATCATCAACTTGATGATGCTTTGGTACCTTGCATCCCATCAAAATCATCACCACCCACATACTAGTCAAAAACCCTAAATCTGCCAAATTTGGCCAAGTCTGGAATCTGTTCCAACATCACCTTTTTGAATGTCTCCCTTTCTCCACCCTTGTGCATTTTTGGAAATGCATTTAAACCATATTGTAAACCATCATAATGACTACCAAGTACCACTCTTTACCCTGGTTAGATCATCCTCCAACCCACTTGTTCTTGATGGTTATGCATGCAAGAAAATAACTTTTCCTGCAAATCTAGTCAACATGCCTACTTTGATAGAAGCTCACACCACCATCCAACCTTCTATGGACCAACTCTTTGCATGGTTGTGTTCTACTCATATAGGTATACCATCATCTACTTCACTTGTTCCAAGTGGATCCTTGTGCTTCTTAAACCCACATGGTTTATAAGGCATCATGACTCATCTGGTATGGCAGCCTTATTTTCAACAAAGTTTGCCATCACTTCTAGACCACCTCAAATGTAACCAATACAAACTCCTTCTGCCATGATCACCTATATGACTTGGTCTAACTACCCATCTATCCCTTGCATCAAGGTGAGCTTTGAGCTCCAAGATCCAACAAGGTTTTGGTGGTATAAAAATAACATCACCCTAGATCCACAACTCCTTGTTTTCCATCTAATTCAAGTTGGGTTTCCAATTCCCAAGCTTGAAAATGCTTTATACACCTTGTCTACATCATCTACCTTGATCATAAAGATTTATCAAATATTACCCATATTTATTATGGCCCCAAAACCTATTAAATCCCTTTATTTAACAAAAACCTTACAACTCCTATAAAGGAAAGTTTGGTTTTTGCCAAAACACTTCCCCAACTTTTGGCTCATTTGAGATCCATATATCATACCCTACATTCCCGTCTCAAAAATAAATATTTTTGAGATCCTTTATTATTTCTTTTTGCCCTTTTTCTCAAATGGCAGAAATGGAATAATAATAGTTGTAAAGACTTTTAAACCTCCATAAATCTTGGGAAAATTCCCCTAAGTGTGTATTAACACTTGGGATCATATCAACTCAAAAACCCACCTTGTCCAATGTAAAAATATCAAATGAACTCCAAGAATTCACTTCTGCAGTTTCTTAATAAATGGATTTAAGTGAACTTCTAATCTTCTGAAAAATCCCAAATAAATCCTAGAGATGCATATTAACCTTACCCATCTACCAGCATCCTTACCTCTTTTGGTCAAGATAAAAAATCAATACATGCCACTTGATCATCCCTTATGGCGGAATTGGATACTTAGCCTTTTTGAATCAAAAACCCAAACACAACCACCACCAATCTTGCAAAACAATGCACCACACCCACCAGAACTCCCCTGGTCGAGATTACTATAGCACTGCCCTCTTGGGTCCCATGTTCTTGTATGAGAGAAGGAGAGGCATATCTTGCAAAAGATCTTGCACATTAAAAGCAGCAACAGCCACCTCCACTCCTCTCTCTCTCTGGTCGAGCAAATGGCCCCACATGTCGCCCTCCTCGAGCAATGCCCTTGTCTTGACCTCCCCCATGCTCCCCATGGACTTTGTCCATCATGGACATCCCCCACCCGAGATAAAAGGACCAGAGGCAGGCCAGCGCCCTCTCGGCCTCTCATTTGCTCCATCCCACTCCCACTCACCTCCCCCGAGCACCACTACCTCTCCCCTGTCTGGTCCTGCCCGAGAGAAAGTGAGGAAGAGCTCTCGGCTCCCTCCATGAAGATGAGTGATGACCCACAAGTATAGGGGGTGTATCGCAGTATTTTCGATAAGTAAGAGTGTCGAACCCAACAAGGAGCAGAAGGTGCTGGCTAGTGGTATGGATCAGGAATTCTCTGCAAATACTTAGCAAACAGATTTTTAGGGGTTTTTGATAAAGCAAGTAAACAAAGTACGAGTAAACAAAAGACAGTAGGAATAAATGCAGCAAGTGGCCCAATCCTTTATGAAGCAAAGGACAAGTCGGTTGTATTACTTAAGATGACCAAACGTTCTCGAGGACACATGGGAAGACTGTCAAGTGCTTTCGCTTCATGTAGTTGATTAATCTTCTCTAGCTTGCTAAGTGTTGTGTGGGTGAACCTGTACTAATGTACCGCCCCATCCAAGACTAATACATACTTGTGATTATACCCCTTGCAAACATCCGTAAGTACAAGAAAGTAATTAAGGTAGAAACCTAACCACAGCTTTAAACTCTAAGACCCTTACGTCCCTTGTGCAATGGTTTCCTAATGGGGGGTCAGGTTTCTGTCACTCCGGCAATCCCTACGATTAGTAGCCAAATACACAATGCATTCCCCTAGGACCATATAGGTGAAGTGTCATGTAGTCGACGTTCACATGACACCACTAGAAGAAGTACACCACAACTGAAATAACAATCTATTGAATCTTTCTCAACACAACTCCACTACTAACAACATGACTTCTCCCATGTCCTCAAGAACAAAACAAACTACTCACAAGACATCATATGGATCATGATCAGAGATGGAATAATGATGTATAACAATCTGAACATAAACAATAATTAAATGGTTCACTCAATAGCATCAACTACAAGGAGTAATCAACACCGGGAAAGTTTCCCCTATGAACTAATGCAAGATTCAACGCAATTGTTACAGCAATATGGAGATGGTGATGAGGGTGCTGATGGTGATGATGATGATGATCCCGATGAAGTCCAGCTTGATGGTGGTGTTGATGGCGATGATCTCCCCTCTCCGGGAAGGAATTCCCCCAGCAGAATGTCTGCCGGAGAGATCTTTCTCTCTCGGTGTTTTCCGCCCCGCAGAGGTGGTGGAATCTTTGTGAGGTCGCTCCCCGAGTCTTAGGGTTTCGGGAGGATGATATACGCCAGAGGGGAGAGGCTGGAGTGGGCTAGGGTGGCCACACACCTCCTGGCGCGGCCTAGGCCTGCCCGCGCCATGGGGTGGTGTGGGCCCCCTGTGGCCCATCTCCACTCCATCTTCTGGCATCCTTAGTCTTCTGGAAAAGTAGGATTTTCCGTATATTATCCCGTATTTTCCGATCTTCGCGAATTTTGCCTCCAAACAGCACCTTTTCCATCAGAATCCTGACTGCAGCGGTCCATGCTCCAAAAGTCATCAACCATGCAAAAATAGATGAAATAACATAAGTATCACCTCTCAATATGAAATATATCAATGAATAATAGTGAATTATGACATAGAATAGTGATGCAAAATGGACGTATCAACTCCCCCCAAGCTTAGACTTCGCTTGTCCCCAAGCGAAACTGAGCTCAATAAACATGACCTCAGGTTTATGGAGTGAAGAGTCGATAAAAGAATACGGACAAGAAGCATCACATTCATCAAATACATAGATCATAATAGAAGACAACTCACTATTATATAACTCAACATGTAATAAGTAAAGGAAACACAATAAAGATACATAAAGTGAATCATAATTGGTAATGGCAAACTTAGCTCTTGGTCGAAGAATAGTTGATAAATTGCTGGAGTTCACAAATAACTGGTTTTTCAATGATAGCTTTCAAAGTAGTAAACATCAGGATAAGAGCAATGTGCAGTACAAGGAACATAAGACATGATTGCATAAATCATCATATGCATGAATGAAACACAACAACTCAAAATACTTGCTGAGATAGAAGGGAGTAGGTTTACTGACTCAACTACAAAGTAAAAGAAAGGCCCTTCAAAGAGGGGAGCAGGGATTGCAAGTCTCATAAAGAGCTCCCAAAAAATATTATACTTACTAGCTTTCAGCTCTCATTGCCCCTATCATAGGCATCTTTAGGTGATTAAGATTAAAGTGATCAAATATGAGGATATGCATTGACAAGTTGTAAGTTGAGAATCTCATGTCCCTTGAATACGAGGGCCGCTCCTCATGCTACTCAAGTTTAGTCACCGGTAAGTTCTTGTCATCGTAAGCATATGTGTATCATAGAGAACCACCAACGGGGTACTCCTTGCCCGATGATACGGAAGAATCCCCATATCGAAATGACAAGGCTGGCAGACAACAAGTATCTCAGCAATCTTCTTATTTACCATGGGAATATGGTGCTTTTTTCTCTCTTTCCTCTTTTCATAACCTCTTTTTTTTCTTTTCTCTTTTTTTCAATCTCTATCTCTTTTTTTATAAGAAGAATGCTTCATAGATACTCGTTATGGTTACGCTGCAGGTTTCCACCATGTCAGCATGGATTAGACCAGCGGCCTAGGCGTTTCTCTAACACACATGCATAACTCCATGGACTTACAAGCTCCCCTTTCATTTCACACCGACGACATCCATAGACAAAAGAACATGATATCAACTTGGTACAAAGTACCAGTGCAATGTTGAAAGCGTTCCCCATGACAGCATGGTTCTGTTAATTCACAACTTACAAAGCGCAGGCATATACGCAACATAGGTGAGCACAGTGGTTCAAGTTTATTAAGTGCAAGAAAGTAAGGTGTGCCATCAAGTTCTTGAGAGCTTTAATCACTAATTTTCACATAACAAGTTTACTTTGGGAGGTAGATAAAACAAGAATTTACTTGGAATAGCAATAATGCTAATAGGTAGGTATGGTGGACACAAATGGCAAAGATTTTGGTTTAAAGGAGGTGGATGCACAAGAAGAATTCCCTCTCAGTACAGGTTTTTGGCTAGCAAGGCTGGGTAGCAAGTACAAGAGTTGAAGGAAACAAACAAACATACAAGTGATAAACACAAACATGCAATCTTCCTTGGAAGCACGAAAGATCTTAACTAGAGAATACTAAACTTATGAGCAAATCAAGAAAGAAAGATGATGAAATTATTTTTCTTTAGAGTACTTCTATCTTTTTCATTCAACTCTCAAAAATAGTGTTGCTACTGACCGAGCCAGGTTTGCCAAAACAAACTAAATTAAGTCAATGATCCCAAAGTGATACCAATACTAACAACAAGATCAATCATATAACCACGAATTGAAAACTAATATAAGCTATGCAAAAGAGTGAATGATAGAACTTCTCATTAATATTCCATAACAGCAACTCACACCAAGGGATACATATCTAATGAGAGAGGGGACACTTCCATAATTCAAACCATACTACATAATAACTCCTCTATTCATGATATGACTCTACTAAAAAGGTAAAAAGATAGAATATAGTGATGTGATACCGCGGCACTCCCCCAAGGTTGGACCAAACCAAGGGGATGCCAAACCTGATGACGAATTACTCCTTCGGTGGTGGTGGTATCCTCTCGATGAGCTCTCTAATCAGCTTCCCCAAGTCCTCAATCTCAAAATTGAGATTACGAATCAGCTATGAGTTTTTCTCAATGCGGCTCATGATCATATCGTGTTGAGAATTCCATCTCTTGCTATTCTTTCCCCACTCTTCCTCCTTGAAGTCTTCTTTTCCTACATGGCTAGAACGAGGCAAATCCCAATTGGAGGGTAATTTCCCTTTGGGCATATTCTGGTATTGATGCTCATGGATAAGGGTATGGAAAGGATTCTTGGTGCATGGAGGAAGTGACTAGGGATCTGAACGGTGATGAGGAGGATTCCCTCCAATGGCTGGATTTTCCACCACTCCAATTCTTGCAATGGTAGTGTCGGTATGCGGATGTTGGCCTTGCTCCTCTTCACCTTCACTCTTGATCTCCTTCTCCTTCCCGGTGTCTTGGAGGTCTTCCTCCATAGGATCCTTCCCTTTATCCTTGGCAGACACCATTGTGCTTCTAAGCTTTCAAAGAGTATGTCCTGACAGAAACAGATCGAAACAAAAACACGACGAAAACACGATATATGGACCTCGGGGGATCTGGGGGGGTTATATATTACGAAGTTTCATATCAAAAGGAAGGTACTGGGAGAAAACGAGTTGGAGGCGGAGTCCGGGGTGGACTCACCACCTGGTGGCGCGGCCAGGGGTGGGCCCGCGCCACAGGGTGGTGTGAGCCACCCTGGATCCGTTTCCATCCCTTTTTCGCTTCGTGTCTTTCTTTATTGACTGAAAACTGCAAAAATATAGTTGGATTGTATTTTCGTGGAACTTTTCTTACCAGAACTGTTACCTAGTTGGAAACGGACTCTGCAGGTCTCTGAATTTGGTATCTAGTAGATTCTTTCGGAGTCACCACTTGAATAACATCAATATCTTCATCTTCATACACTTATTACTTGAGTCATAAAACCCTTCTCTTCCTTATTACACCATTGTCTCCACTTCCTAGAAATTTATTTCACACAAAACTTCACACAATTCTCATTAGCAACATTAGTATAAGTGAAGTTGTAAAACCTTTTGAGTCCAACTTCAACTTAAAACCATCAAAACAAAAGCTACTGAAACAACTCCTTCCGAAAACCCAAAAAGAATTCAAAAAGGAAATCGAATAAAGAAGCAAATGCAAGAGTGGCTAAATCTGTCAAAAACAGACCAGTAGGTAAAGATCAATTTTTTCGAAAATCTTCTTTTTCTCAAATCAAAAAGTGCAAATCTAACGAAAGTTAAATAACAACCTGGGGCATAATAACAAAAAATTACAGCTCAATCCCACATACAGAGATCTCTCACGAATTTTTACGGTGAAGCACAAAAAATCTGTTTCGGGACAGCAACTTCCCCAAATATTACTTCTCTCTCATTAGAGGTTGATCTTGACACAAAAACCAAACAAAACGGATAAGGAGCGGTTATTACCGAAGTAATAACTTACAAGACTCAAAGAAACAAAAACAAACTGAAAGCAAAAACAAATTGGGTTGTCTCCCATAAAGCTCTTTCTTTTTAGCCTTTAAGATGGGCATGATAATTTTGAAGACGCTCTCTTAGGGATATGAATTGAAATGAAAGAGAGCATTAAGAAGCCAACACACACACACACATTTAAGTCTAACCCACTTCCTATGCAAGGGAATTTTGTAACAAACAAGTTGTTGAAACCAGAGGCTACTTGCATAAGAAGGCAAAACAAGTGCAACATAAAAACTTTCAGCATAAAACGAGGAAACTTGAGATTATTGAGATGCATAAGAACACTTTTCCCTCTTTCATAGTATCTTTCAGTATCATGCATAAACTTAACAATATAGCTATCACAAGGACCATCATAGCAATGATCACTTATTCTAACAGAAAACACGGGAATACTAGCTCTCATAACACTATTTTGTGAAACAATATTAGAGGTATCCTTACAAAGGATAGGGTGTCCCTCTTTTTCATATTTACTGATAAAGTCTTTCACACTTGCTATTATAGGTTCATCAACCATTTGTTTATCAAGTTCAATATCTTTACTCATACTTTCATTAACCATACTAGCTATCATAGAATGTTCCTTTACCTTAACTGGAAAAGGCATTTTCTCAATATAAGGTTCAGGTAAAACATGATTAGTAGTATAAACTTCAATATTTCTTGCAGGAACACTCTTAGCAATATCTTTATAAGGCTCATGATACTTATTCCACTTCTTTTTAGGCACTTCAATATAGGAAGCAAAAGCCTTAAAATAAGAAGCAATAGCTTGAAAGTCTAAACCGTAAGCATTTTTAATATTTTGAAAGTCATCAGTTCCCATAAAAGATTCAATGCATTCATAATCATAATTTATACCTGACTTCCTACCTTTGTCATTCTCCCAAGCTTTAGCATTGTCTTGAATACGGTCCAGAAGATCCCATTTAGCTTCTTCTTCCATGCGAGTGAATGATCCATCACAAGAAGCATCCAATAAATCTTTATCATGTAGAGGGAGCCTTGCATAAAAGTTATTGATAATAATATTGTTGGGGAGCTCATGAATGGGACATTTGAGCATTAGTAACTTCAATCTCCCCCAAGCTTGAGTTGTACTCTCTCCATCAAGAGGCCAAAAATTGTATATTTGATTCCGATCTTTATGAATCTCACTAGGAGGATAAAACTTTGAATAAAAGAGAGGCACTATTTCCTCCCATTCCAGAGCTTGACCATTCTTCAGCAGCTTATACCAGTCCTCAGCTCTTCCTTTCAGTGATAATGAGAATAACTTCTTCTTAACTTGATCTGTAGTAACACCTGCACACTTGAACAACCCGCATAATTCGTGTATAAAAAGTAAATGATCAACGGGATGGACAGTTCCATCCCCAACATAGTAGTTATCCATAACATGATCAATAATTCTTGTAGGTATTTTGAAAACATCATTCTCAGCAGGTGGTGGCTTATCTACTACCTTAGCAGTGGTAGTAGCATTACCAAATAAGAAACTCAGCGAATTATCCATAACGAAAATAAAGCAACTAGCATAAGTAAACAATACTCACAGTAGAAGTTTCCTTTACCAGTTCCACTCTCCAATAGCGCTTCACTCCCCGGCAACGACGCCAGAAAATAGTCTTGATGACCCACAAGTATAGGGGTGTATCGCAGTATTTTCGATAAGTAAGAGTGTCGAACCCAACGAGGAGAAGAAGGTGCTGGCTAGTGGTATGGATCAGGAATTCTCTGCAAATACTTAGCGAACAGATTTTTACGGGGTTTTGATAAAGCAAGTAAACAAAGTACGAGTAAACAAAAGACAGTAGGAATAAATGCAGCAAGTGGCCCAATCCTTTATGCAGCAAAGGACAAGCTGGTTGTATTACTTAAGATGACCAAACGTTCTCGAGGACACATGGGAAGACTGTCAAGTGCTTTCGCTTCATGTAGTTGATTAATCTTCTCTAGCTTGCTAACTGTTGTGTGGGTGATGTACCGCCCCATCCAAGACTAATACATACTTGTGATTATACCCCTTGCAAACATTTGTAAGTACAAGAAAGTAATTAAGGTAGAAACCTAACCACAGCTTTAAACTCTAAGACCCTTACGTCCCTTGTGCAATGGTTTCCTAACGGGGGTTCAGGTTTCTGTCACTCCGGCAACCCCTATGATTAGTAGCCAAATACACAATGCATTCCCCTAGGCCCATATAGGTGAAGTGTCATGTAATCGACGTTCACATGACACCACTAGAAGAAGTACACCGCAACTTAAATAACAATCTATTGAATCTTTCTCAACACAACTCCACTACTAACAACATGACTTCTCCCATGTCCTCAAGAACAAAACGAACTACTCACAAGACATCATATGGATCATGATCAGAGATGGAATAATGATGTATAAAAATCTGAACATAAACAATAATTCAATGGTTCACTCAATAGCATCAACTACAAGGAGTAATCAACACCGGGAAAGTTCCCCCTATGAACTAATGCAAGATTCAACGCAATTGTTACAGCAATATGGAGATAGTGATGAGGGTGCTGATGGTGATGATGATGATGATCCTGATGAAGTCCAGCTTGATGGTGGTGTTGATGGCGACGATCTCCCCTCTCTGGGAAGGAATTCCCCGGGCAGAAATCTGTCTGCCGGAGAGATCTTTCTCTCTCGGTGTTTTCCGCCCCACAGAGGTGGCGGAATCTTTCTGAGGTCGCTCACGAGTCTTAGGGTTTCAGGAGGATGATATACGCCAGAGGGGAGAGGCTGGAGTGGGCCAGGGTGGCCACACCACCTCCTGGCGCGGCCTAGGCCTGCCCGCGCCATGGGGTGGTGTGGGCCCCCTGTGGCCCATCTCCACTCCATCTTCTGGCATCCTTAGTCTTCTGGAAAAATAGGATTTTCCGTATATTTTCCCGGATTTTCTGATCTTCGTGAATTTTGCCTCCAAACAGCACCTTTTCCATCAGAATCCTGACTGCAGCGGTCCATGCTCCAAAAGTCATCAACCATGCAAAAATAGATGAAATAACATAAGTATCACCTCTCAATATGAAATATATCAATGAATAATAGTGAATTAAGACATATAATAGTGATGCAAAATGGACGTATCTATGAGGTAAGCTCTCTCTCCTCGTCTCCTTCCCTGCTGCATGTCACTCTGTGGTGATCCCCTCCTCCTCCTCTTACTGACCGTACCTTTATTTTTGCCCAGGACTACCTCTACCGGCCGCGCCGGCGAGCTCCAACGAAGCCACGTTCGGCCACCACCGCGTGAGCCACCTCCCGGCGTCGAAGCCCACCTTGCTTCCCATCGCTAGGACCAGCGTCGCGGGCCGCTTCACCTCTGCCCCTCCCCGGCTCCTCTCCGCCCCGCTGGTAAGCCCCCGTCGCCGCCCAGTGATACATTGCAAATGTATCTATAATTTTTGATGTTCCATGCTTGGTTTTATCTACTTTCTTGTGTTTTGTCCACACTTTGGAGTACTTTTCATATGATTTCTTGGACTAACCTATTAACAAGATGCCACAGTGCCAGTTGCCTGTTTTCTGCTGTTTTTGGTTCCAGGAAAGTCAGAAAATGAATATTCTCAGAATTGGACGGGACAAAAGCCAAAGTTCCTATTTTACCAGAAGACTCATAGAGCCAGAATACGAGACGGAGGAGGGCTAGGGCCTGGCCACACCCCCAGACGCGGGTACACCCAGGCCGTGCCAGGGCATGGTGTGAGCCCCCTGGCTGGCCACCAACCTTGCCTCCTTCGCCTATATATTCCTCCCGAGGCAGAAACCCTAGATCGTCAATCAAAAATCCACGAAAAGTTCCACAGTGCCGCCGCCACCGAAGGGGAGATTTGGGGGACAGGAAGACTCTGTTCCGGCACCCTGCCGGGACGGGGAAGTGCCCTCGGAGCCATCTCCATCGATCTCCACCACCATCTCCATCACCATTGCTGATTCCCATGATGATGAGGGAGTAGTTCTCTCTCGAGGCTAAGGGTTCTACCGGTAGCTATGTGTTCATCTCTCTCTCTATGCATGATCTTATTGAGATCATGAGCTTTGTAATCTATAGATCTACCTTGCTACTCAAGTGCTTTAATAGATCTCTGCTCTCCCCATGGTGTGAAAGTGACAGCGTGCACACCATGGTGGAACTTAGGCTATAGATTACAAATACTTGTTATGAGTTATATTTGGAGTTGGATGTCTTTATGAAATTGTGGTGTTTGTTGGAACCATCTAGTGCTCAAGGTGACAATGTGGGGTTATCTAGATGGGAAAGGCTTATTTTGAGGTGTGTTGTTATAGCCCTACCAACGATTAGAGTGTCCAACCGGAGAGTAGTTCAGTGTAGTATCATAAAGAATAATATATTTATATGAGAGTGTTCACTAGTGAAAGTATGATCCCTAGGCCTTGTTTCTAAGCATTGAAACTTCGTTTGCTACTAGATCTGTTACATGTTTGCTTGTTTCCATCTTTATATCAGTTTGCCTTTAGTATTTTCCACGCCATCAAGCTATTTCCTGGCACCATTACCACTTATAATTATCCATACCACTTGTATTTCACTATCTCTTCGCCGAACTAGTGCACCTATACACCTAACAAGTGTATTGGGTGTGTTGGGGACACAAGAGACTTCTTATATCTTGATTGCAGGGTTGCTTGATAGGGATACCTTTGACCACTTCCTCCCTGAGTTCGATAAACCTTGGGTGATCCACTTAAGGGAAAACTTGCTGCTGTTCTACAAACCTCTGCACTTGGAGGCCTAACAACTGCCTACAAGAATAGAAGTGCGTAGACATCAAGCTATTTTATGGCGCCGTTGCCGGGGAGGTAAGGTAAAAGGTACTCACATCCTCCGGTGTGAGTGCTCGAAGCTATTTCCTTTAGATTCTGCAATTTTGTCTTTTTGTTTCTTGTTTTTATTTTCACTAGTTAGGCTTAATGGAAAACAACAACAAAATTAGAGAGCTTTATAGTATTTATCTTGAGTTAGGACATTAAGTGTTTGAAGAGAAAATTAAAAAACCTATGGAACTTTATTTGCATGCTAATAGCAATGTTGTTAGTATGAATTCTTTGGACACCATTATTGCTAAGGCTATGGAAAAGTCTAAGCTTGGGGAAGCTAGTTTTTATAAAAATGATCTTTTTAGTTCCCCAGCTTTGGAAGATAGCTATTCTATTGCTTTTGATGATACTATGCCTCCAATATATGATGATTACAATGATGAATATGATATTTTCAGTCCACCTACTATTGAGGAGAAAATTAATTATGACTACAATATGCCTCCTATATTTGATGATTATGGTGATGAGAATAATAATGATAGCTATTTTGTTGAATTTGCTCCCACTACAATTAATAAGAATGACTATGTTTATGTGGAGAGTAATAATAATTTTATGCATGTGGCTCATGATAAGAATGTTTTATGTGATAGTTATATTGTTAATTTTATTCATGATGCTACTGAAAGTTATTATGAGAGAGGGAAACATGGATTTATGTATCTCAACAATATTAAGTTTCCCCTCTTTATGTTGAAATTTTTGAAGTTGCACTTGATTTGCTTTCCTATGCTTGTTGCTTTGTGCTTTCATGACCTGTTTCTTTACAAGATTCCTATGCATAGGAAGTGGGTTAGACTTAAATGTGTTTTGAATTTTCTTCTTGATGCTCTCTTTTACTTCAATTCATATTTCTTATGTGAGCATCATCCCAAACTATCATGCCTAACTTAAAGGCGTTAAAGAAAAGTACTTATTGGGAGATAACCCAAAAGTTTTAGATGAGTCTTGGAAGTTATTACTTCAGTAATAACCACTCCTTATCTTTTTTTTTTGCTTTTTGTGCCAAGAGTAACCTCTAATGAGAGAGAAGTAATGATTGGGGAAGTTGTTGTCCCGAAACAGATTTCTGTGCTTCACCGTAAAAATTCGTGTAAAATCTCTGTGCGTCCTTTTGAAGCGTGAATTTGTGTTCTTATGCCCCAGGTTGTTATCTAACTTTCGTTAGTTCAACACTTTTTGATTTGATCAACAGAAGGTCTTCGAAAAAATTCGTCTTTACCTGCTGGTCTGTTTTGACAGATTTCTGCCATTTTCTGCATTTGCTTCTTGTTGGTTCCTTTTTGAGTTCTTTTGGGAAATTGAGCTTTTTGAGGGAAGTGCTACAGTAGCTTGTGTTTTAATGGAAGTTTTATTGGAGTTAGAACTGAACCTAAAGTACTATTATCTTGAGTGCACTAATGTTGCTAATAAAGATTGTGTGAAGTTCTGTATGAAGGAAAATTTGCAGGTGTATGGAAGGAATAGTAATGAGATGAAGGATGGACTAAAGCTCAAGCTTGGGGATGCCACACGTGTCACCCCAAGAAATATCCAAGAGGTACAAGCGTCAAAACTTGGGGATGTCCAAGGCATCCCTCTCTTCATCAATAAAAATCCCAGCTTTCTTCCAAACGCTTCATTTTTATTGTTTCATGCACAGTTGTGTTGTTCTTGGAGCGTCTTCTTTTTCGTTTTCGTTTTGGTTTTTCGTTTGATTTGTTTGCTTAGTTTTCTGAATAAATTGGTTGGACCCCCTCTTTCATACATTGGTTTTCAAATAGTTTGGTTTGGTTTGGAAAAGAGTAGGAAAGTTCATGCTTAAGTGGTAAAGAGAGCTTGTTTTTGACTGTGGCATATGCTTTGTCATGCCATGCTTGATATTGTTTTGGATTTATGCTTAGTATTCTTTGTTGTAGCATGACTTGTTATAAACAATTGAGATTGCTTAATGTGCCTTGGATGAATCATGCGTTGTTTTAGCATATTAAAGCATAGTATTGTGGTATTCTCCTTTGATGCTTTATTTGGGTTGACTTGGCACATGCTCACACCATGTTATGACTATTCCAAGTCACCATAGCCTTTATGATCCTTTATTTGTCAACTTGTCGTATCACTTTATGCTTTGATCAATGATGTTTTGTCGCTCTGCATGATTATGGCCATTACTGCTCTTTTAGTTTGTCGCTCCCAGTCTTTTGCTAGCCTCCACAGCCAAGTATGAGTTCCACTCATGCATCCAACTCCTTAAACCAAGTTATTCCAAAGAGTCCACCATACCTACCTATTCATGCTTTTGTTTACCTTCCAAATTAAACTTGTTATGAGAAAACTAGTGATTAAAGCTCTCACGAACTTGATGCCACACTTTACTTTTCTTGCATTTAATAAACTTGAACCATTGCGTCCATCTTTGTTGCATATATGCTTGCGCTTTATAAGTTGAAGTTAGCAGAACCATGTATCATGGGGAACGCTTTCAACATTGCACTTGTACTTTGTACCCCGTTGATATCATGTTATTTTGCTTATGGATCCCGGCGGTGCGAAATAAAAGGGAAACTTGTAAGATCATGGAGTTTGTATGTGTGTTAGAGAAACGCCTGGGCCGCTAGCCTAATCCATGCCTAATCATGGTGGAAACTTGCAGCATCACCATAATGAGCACTGTATGAAGCATCCTCAATAAAAACCTATGCAAATAGCAAATAAAAAGATCATTGAGATGCTCATTTTCTGCTTGCCTTGTTATTTTGATTATGGGATAGCTCCTGTATCATGTGCAAGGGCTACCCCATTGGCGGTTCTTTATGATACACATGTACTTACAATGACAACAACTTACTCGTGACTAAAGTTGAGTAGCATGAGGTTCGGTCTTCGTAAGTAAGGGGCATGAGATTTCGGTTTATAACTTGTCAAGCATATCCTCTTAGTTGTGTCACTTTAACCTTAATCACCTTCAAGATGCTTATGATAGGGGAAATGAGATATGAAAGCTATTAAGTACCATAATTTTTGGAAGCTCTTTATGAGACTTGAATCCCTACTTCCTTCTATGAAGGCCTTTCTTCCACTTATATATTGAGTGTCCACCTTCTATCTTTATGCACCTACTTTGAGAGCATAGTGGCCATTCTTAGTTCTATGTGCATTGTCCCAAGACTAGTTGATTGATGCATAATTTGATATTGCTTGTTTTAAACTATTTGTATCTAGTCACTCTTATGAACTTTGAAGGTGTCCTATGCATTTATATTTGCTACTCTATGAGGGACAAGCTGAATGCTACTATGCTATGTTTTCTTTATATGAAACAAACAAACGTCTTGCAAAGCATTGTTATTCATGAATCTTTTGTTTGTGCCTTTTCATGTTGCAACATAGTTTCTTTGTCTTATTGCTAGAACTTTGTATTTCATGGTATGATTAAAGTACTATGATCCCAGCTTTGAATGTTTTACAAATACTTTGATCAAGTTTATGATGGTGCATGTCACCTCAAAAATTATTCTTTCTTTTTATCACTTACCTACTCAAGGACGAGCAGGAGTTAAGCTTGGGGTTGTTAATACATTGCAAATGTATCTATAATTTTTGATGTTTCATGCTTGGTTTTATCTACTTTCTTATGTTTTGTCCACACTTTGGAGTACTTTTCATATGATTTCTTGGACTAACCTATTAACAAGAGCCACAATGCCAGCTGCCTGTTTTCTGCTGCTTTTGGTTCCAGGAAAGTCAGAAAATGAATATTCTCGGAATTGGACGGGAGAAAAGACAAAAATCCTATTTCACCAGAAGACTCCCGGAGCTAGAATATGAGACGGAGTGGGGTTGGGGCCCAGCCACAACACCTGGCCGCGCGGGCTGGGCCTGGCCACGCCAGGGGGTGGTCTGGCCGCCCTAGACACCCCCTCGGTCTCCCTCTTCGACTATAAGATGCCTTCTGACCTAAAAACTCAGGGGGACAGGGGGGAGGGGGTCGACGTTTTTCCAGAAGGAGTTCCGCTCCGCCGCCAGCACCAGATTCCATGAAACAGCACTAGAAACTTCGTTCTGGCACCCTGCCGGGACAGGGAATTGGAGGAGATCATCGCCATCATCATCACCATCGCTTCTCCATCGACCATCCATGTTTCCCCCATCTATGAGTGAGTAATCCCGTGCTGGCTAGTGGTATGGATCAGGAATTCTCTGCAAATACTTAGCAAACGGATTTTTAGGGGTTTTTGATAAAGCAAGTAAACAAAGTATGAGTAAATAAAAGACAGTAGGAATAAATGCAGCAAGTGGCCCAATCCTTTATGCAGCAAAGGACAAGTCGGTTGTATTACTTAAGATGACCAAACGTTCTTGAGGACACATGGGAAGACTGTCAAGTGCTTTCGCTTCATATAGTTGATTAATCTTCTTTAGCTTGCTAAGTGTTGTGTGGGTGAACCTATGCTAATGTACCGACTGTTGGGGATATACTTTCCGGGTATCCTCACAGTTCCTCACTGACCAGGGTGGCCCACTTCGGGTTAGAGCTTTGCTTCACGGGCGGCCCAGTCAGGGAGAAAGACGGAGTCCAGTCCGGCTACGAGAAGGCCCAGAAGACTTACCGACTTAGGCCCATAATGTTACTTGTAGATCAAGATGTACTCTGTAACCGACTCTTAGTCGTAGCCGGACTGATCTCTCCTGTAAACCCTAGGCCGGATATCTATATAAGCCATCCTAGGGAGAGCCTTTAGGGCAACACCAATACTTTAGACCCTCAACTCGCACAGGCGAAACCCTTGTAACCCATATTCCGGCTCTGCCGTATTACTGGATTGCTAGCAGGACTAGGATCCGTCCAAAGCCGGCGGATTCGAACCTGGGTAAACTTGTGTGCTCACCGTCCCGGAATACCGTACGTCTCACACCCCTCTCTTCCGCACGCCTCGAGGACCCCCTCATGGCGTACTTGTCCTCAATCCGATGACAGTTGGCGCCCACCGTGGGGCAAGTGAGCTTCGGATCTGCGTTCCGAGCGGAATCTGCAAGAATTGGAATCGGCGAGACTATCATCGTCGATCGCATCCTCTATGCCAGTGACATCCCTCTCATCGTTCTTGACGAGACTTGGATTCCGGCTAGGGAGGCCGTGACTGCCTACACAATTATGTCCTTTGGCGAGATCGATGTTTACATCGGTTTCGCTGAACCTGCCCAACCCGCCCTAGCGGTGATGATAGAGGCAGAAGAATCTTCTGGGTCCCCTTTGTCCGTGGAGGCGGCAAAGTTTCGGATCTCAGAAAACCCTAATCCCACCTAGCCCGCACCAGTTGCGGAGATAGTGGAGAAATCCGAGCCTGAAGAAGACCTAGCGGTCCAAGTCGAATCTGGAGTGGATCTCCCTGGAGGAGCCGGATCCCAGATCGACCCACCCGCGGAAGTCGAAATCCAGGAGGATCATATCAATGACACTGATTCTGGCTCTAACGATGCCGGGACAGACAGACCTTTTCTAAGGTACACATTACGACGTATGATACTGTAAGGCGAAAGCGCAGATGCAATTCTCGAGACCATCAAAATTTTCGACATGGCTGATCGCGAAAGCCGTAGGTACCTCAGGAAGCACGCGTCGCACTTCGTCGGATACGTGGGATCCGGATCCGGCTCTGCCAATGCTGGAGAAAACACCGACTCGGTGCTGGAGGCAATTGGAACAAATGCCGACATACCCGCATCCTCGGATGAATCGATGATGTCAGCAGATTTCCGAAAGTTCTCCGTGGAATATGAAGAGGAGTACAACTCCAAGGCTGCAGAAGAAGGAGAAGCCATGGATGAAGGATCCGAGGAACACTCTCCCAAAGCGCAGGATGACATGGACGTCGGAGATAATCCCGAGGTCCAGATGTCCAAAAGTACCGATCAGAGCTTGACTCCGGGAAACGGACCCAAAGCCGTCTTTGCTACCGGCGCTGCCAAGAAGGCAAAAAAGAAGAACAAGAAGAACAAAACCCCGGCAAAAGACCCTCTAGCTGAGGAGGTGATTGTCGAGGAATACGAAGAAGACTCGGATGGAGCACTTATCCCAGACGAGCCAAAAAAAGAAGAATCGGTGGATGGACACGTGATCACCAAAGGTGCGCGTAAACTCATAGATGCTGCATTAACCACACCTATCCCTACAGCTGCAGAACTTACTGCTGAAGAGCTGGATGAAAGGGCCCAAGCCCTAGAAGCGCGTCGTCAACAACTCCTCGATGAAGCCAAAAACATCGAGGTGGATAAGAAACGCATGGCAACCAAGGACTACATGTCTCGGTTGCATCAGAAGACACGGAAGCGTCACACAGATGACAACCAATTCCCACATATCCGTGCCATCATTTTCGGAGATGAGATGGGGAAGCCACGGAAAGATAGCAAAGGAGATGGGTATATCCAACCCCAGTACAGAATACCGTGGTGGCCCGAGAAATTCTATCGGCTAATCCAGGACCAGAGGAGATCCGTTTGGGTATCAAGCTACTCAATAAGGGGCTGGAGCAGCAAAAGGTCGCCCTGTCCGGAAGTCAAAAACTGGTCTCGGATTACGACCAATGTCGAACAGATCCGGCATGGGCTGACGTAAGACCCCACCGTGTTCCGGAGAAGTACTATCGCCTCGAACGACGGGAGGAAAATTATTCGAGAACCGGAGCGTCAGGTCAGCATCGCAGGACTGCACGCGACTGGAGCAACGTCGCACCAGCGGCCGAGAAAGAGGCCATCGCTGCTCTGAATCTGAGGAATCCTCCCCGGCGAGAATCTAACGATCGAAGGGGAGAAGATAAAGAGAAATGTCGGGAGGAGGATCATCAAAAAATGCAACCTCTTAGACATGCAAGTCGTCCGGCTGAGCCCCACCATGGTGGGAACGACGGACGAAGAAACAAAGGAAACCACGCCGGAAGAGGAGGCTCATCGTTGTCAAGACCCTCCCCGGAATCGGAATAATGACGTTTCGGACGGAGGCCAACGATCAGCCAGAAATTATCCAGCTGCCCCACCCTCTCCACCACACAGTCATCACAACGGCTCCCAAGGAGGGCAAGGAGGACGACGTGGCGGAGGAGGTGGTGGCAGAAGCCGAAGTCCGGCTCCAGGGCACCGCAGCCACAGCCGACATTCGGGACGATCTTCATCCCCGAACGACGCAAGGCACAGGATCAACTCCAACATAGAGGCTCGGCGCTACGAAAATGATGATATGTATGTGGGTCCAAAGTCCTTCGGACCACACATCAGAGCTACAAAATTCCCAGAAGGATTTGCTATCTCAAGACATATCCAAGCCTACAATGACATTGCTCGGCCAGATACCTGGCTACAGGATTTTTTCCAAGCTTGCTGCATCGCCAAAGGCGGAAATAGCCTAGTCGCAACCCGATATCTCCCACTTATGTTGTGGAAGACGGCACGATCATGGCTCAATGAACTTCCGGAGAACACCATCGATAACTGGTATGACATGCAAAGTGCGTTCTTTCGGAATTTCAAAGGCACATATCGGAGGCCCTGTATGGTCGGAGACCTACAGCGTTGCACCCAGAAAGCCAGAGAAACTTGCCGGGACTACCTCGGACGATGGATCGACACCAAGAACTCCTGTGAGGGAGTAAAGATCAAACTGCGATTGAAGCTTTCATTGCAGGTCTCCCAATTGGTCTACTGCATCATCGCTTGAAGTGTGACAAGGTCACTGATTTGGGAGAGAGATAGAAACAGCGAGCAAGTATGCAGACGCTGACGACGATGCAGAGAGATTGCTCAATGCCCTAGCTGTGCCTCAGTCAGCAAGACAACCAGAGCAACAAGCTCAGAAGCACAAAAATACCTCGGAAGAAAAACCCAACGTGGAAATAGCGGTGGTTACTACTGTTTCCGGGTCTGGAGGACGAGGAGGACGTGGCGGAGGCCGCGGGCGTGGCCATGGGACTTCAAGGGTCCAAGGTAGTGGAGAACAACAACCAGGCAAAACCTACTCTTGGGCCGACATTGCCAATAACCCATGTGTGCATCACCTAGACGCCAATGGGGGCTCGTCCCACACCAACGCTGAATGTCGTTTCAATGACGACATCAAAAGAGATGACACCACGGGATACAAAGCTAAACAGAAGAAGGGAAAGAAAAATCCCGAAAAGGACAAGGAGACCAAGGAAGATTCCGACATGGAGGAAGCTGATGCTTCAAATCCCAAGCCGAAAGGGAAGAAAACTTTTCCCACCAAGAAGGACACTTATGTCACTTTCCTTGGATCTCAACCAGCAAAGGTCAAGAAAGCAGTTCTACACGAGCTCAATGCAACAGTTCCGGTTGTCCCCCAGTATCTGGACTGGTCGGAAGTGGCAATCACATTTGACCGTGACGATCATCCACCTAAGTTACACAGGCGAGGAAAATACGCCTTAATTGTCAACCCACTTATTGACGGTTATGGTTTCTCCAAGACCCTCATGGACGATGGTAGCAGCATCAATATTCTATATGTCGAAACGCCACGCCGGATGAAGATCTCGGAGACCCAGCTGAACCATAGCTCTGTGATCTTTCACGGAGTTATCCCAGGAAGACAAGCTAATTCCCTGGGAGAGATTACTTTGGATGTTACCTTTGGAACTCCAAAGAACTATCGAACGGAAGCACTTTCCTTCAAAGTGGTCCCGTTCAAGAGCGCATACCACGCGATATTCGGACGTCCGGCTTACTGGGCTTTTATGGCTCGTCCGTGTTACATTTACAATATGATGAAAATTCCAGGTCCCAACGGCGTGATCACCATCAGGGAGACCCGAAGAAAGCACGAGAATGCGAGGATGGTAATGCCACCTTTGCCAAAACCGTGCTGCACGCCTAGGAGTACCAGGAGATCAAGAAGAGCATAGATCCGTCCGAGATGCCCGCAACAAAGAAGGAGGTGACAAAGCCAAATC
Source organism: Avena sativa (assembly GCA_916181665.1). NCBI lineage: Eukaryota > Viridiplantae > Streptophyta > Magnoliopsida > Poales > Poaceae > Avena > Avena sativa. The sequence continues at coordinate 430,967,029 of OV702290.1, forward strand.
TAGAGTTCAAGGCATCAGAAGAGACGAAGAAAGCACCATTGAAGGATGATGACCCCTTCAAGGTGACCCAGATAGGCGTAGGCCTAGGTAGCGCATAGGAAAGCACGCTCGTTAAGTTCCTCCAAGCAAATCAAGATATCTTCGCATGGCAGCCATCTGACATGACCGGAGTACCTAGGGAACTTGCCGAGCACTCTCTAAATGTAAACCCAAACGCTAAACCCGTCAAACAGTCCCTACGACGGTTTGGCGATGAAAAGCGTAAGGCAATAGCTAAGGAACTAGCGCGGATCGAGTTAGCCGGATTCATAGAAGAGGTCATCCACACTGAGTGGTCGGCCAATCCTGTAATGGTCCCTAAAAAGGACACCACTGATTTAAGGATGTGTGTTGATTATACTGCCTTGAACAAGGCTTCTCCAAAAGATCCGTTCGCTCTGCCTAGAATTGATCAAGTTATCGATTCTATGGCAGGCTCGAAACTCCTCTGTTTTCTCGACGCATATTACGGCTATCACCAAATCCGGATGAAGGAATCTGACAAAGTCAAAACTTCATTCATAACCCCTTTCGGAACCTTCTGTTTTGTTACGATGCCCTTTGGGCTGAAGAACGCAGGAGCTACGTACCAGCGCACGATGCAGCGCTGCCTTCATGACCAACTCGGACGCAATGTACATGCATACGTGGATGATATCGCGGTAATGTCCAAAAAGAAGGAAACGCTGATTTCCGACTTGGAGGAAACATTTGCCAATCTACAAAAATACAACATCATGCTTAACCCAAAGAAATGCTTCTTTGGAATACCAGCTGGAAAATTGTTAGATTTCATCGTGTCTCAAAGAGGCATAGAGGTGAACCGAGACAAAATCAAGGCTATACTCAATATTTCCAGGCCAACCCGCCTGAAGGACGTACAAAGACTAACTGGTTGCATTGCTGCGGTCAGTCGATTTGTAAGCCGTCTTGGTGAAAGAGCCGCACCACTATACAAACTCCTGAAAAAGACCAAGGATTTTGTCTGGACTGACGAAGCTAAAGCTGCACTACAAGACCTGAAGAAAGTACTCTCATCTGCTCCTATCCTTGCAGCGCTGGAACCTAAGGAACCGATGTTGCTTTATCTTGCTGCGACAAATAAGGTCGTTAGTATCGTCATGGTGGTGGAGAGACCAGAGGAAAATCAGGAACACCCAGTGCAGTGTCCGACTTACTTTGTTAGCGAGGTTCTGACAGAATTAAAACAGCGGTATCCACACTATCAAAAGTTAGCTTACGGTGTTTTTCTAGCATCTCGTAAGTTACGACACTACTTTCAGGAGCATCCAATTACCATGGTGAGCACAGCTCCCATGAGAGATATAATCAACAACAGTGACGCCACAGGACGCGTCGCCAAATGGGGCATAGAGCTTTCAGCTTTCGATATTGAGTATAAACCTCGGACAACAATCAAATCCCAGATCCTTGCTGACTTTGTCGCTGATTGGACAGAGACGAAGGAGAACATGATCCTCCCAGAGTCGGAATATTGGACCCTCTTTTTCAATGGGTCTAAGGCTCGAGGGGGCTCGGGGGCTGTCGTGGTGCTCAAATCACCCCTAGGAGATAAACTTTTATACGTGTTGCAGATCCACTTCACAGCGACAAACAATATTGCCGAGTATGAAGCATTGATGCATGGAATCCGGATTGCTAAGGATATTGGCATCCGACCTTTGATGTGTACAGAGATTCGGATCTTGTTGCTCAGCAAGTGTCGGATATTTGTAATGCAAATAATCACATGGCAGCATATAAAGCTGTCGTGGATGATCTATCTAAATCATTCGAAGGGTTTGAAGTTCAACACATCCCTCGAGCAGAAAATGAGGAAGCAGATGCACTATCTCGGATAGGTTCTGCGCGGAAAGAGGTCCTAGATGGCGCTTTTCTAGAGCACCTCAAAGTTCCCTCAATAAAGGGAGTAGATGAGGAATATCCGACCAAATCTGACTCACCCTTGATAGCAGTTCTGGCTGTAATTCCCAGCCGGACTCAACCCTACCTTGATTATTTGTTAGAGGGCAAATTACCCGAAGATGAGGTGCTGAGCCGGCAGATTATCCGACGAGCAAAACCCTATACTATTGTTAAAGGTGAGCTCCATAAACGGAGTGTTTCTAGGGTTTTTCAGCGCTGTGTATCTCCGAAAGAAGGAGTGGAAATCTTAAGAGAAATCCACGAAGGCGAGTGTGGTCACCACGCTGCAGCCAAATCTTTAGTGGCAAAAGCTTTTAGACACGTATTTTTCTGGCTTACAGCTCAGGCAGATGCCGAACGATTAGTCAAGACGTGCAAAGGCTGCCAAAAGTACGCCAAGCAAGCTCATGTTTCGGTTGATCAGCTGCGAGCAATACCTATAACATGGCCCTTTGCGGTCTGGGGGATTGACATGGTAGGACCATTTAAACGAGCTCCAAGTGGATTTACTCACCTCTTAGTGATGGTGGATAAATTCACCAAATGGATTGAGGCTAAACCTGTCACTAGTTGTGATTGAGCAACAGCAAGGAGTTATCCACTAGTTGTCGAGGATGTTATAATCCGGTATGGTTATCCGCGTAGCATTATCACGGACAACGGGAGTAACTTTTCTATGGGAGAATTGGCTGAATTCTGCAACGAGCAAAATATCCGGCTTGACATTGCGTCAGTCGCACATCCACAGGCTAAGGGACAAGTCGAAAGAGCAAATGGTTTAATTCTACAAGGCCTAAAACCGAGACTCGAAGCACCACTACGACGTGCTGCGGGGGCTTGGGCAAAGGAGTTACCCTCTGTAATTTGGAGTTTACGAACAACTCCAAATAGGTCAACAGGATACACACCTTTCTTCTTGGTCTATGGCGCAGAAGCAGTTCTTCCTAGTGATTCGATTCATACTTCTCCTAGAGTGGCCGCGTATATTGAATAGGATGCCGAGATTTCTCGACAAAATGATCTCGACTTAGTCGAAGAAGTTCGTGTCGTTGCTAAAATGAGATCTACAGCCTATCAGCAGAAGTTACGCAAGTATCATAGCCAGAGAGTCAGAAACCGATCTTTCAATAAAGGCAATTTGGTTCTCCGGCTTGTGCAACAAAGAAAGCACAAACTTTCCCCAGTATGGGAAGGGCCCTTTTTAGTTAGTCGAGTATTGCACAATGGATCATACTACTTAACTGGCATGAGGCCAGTCAAAGAAAGACCTGCTACTAAGAAGAGAAAGAGAGCTGGAGGCAGTACAAATCCGGATGAGTTAGACAGACCGTGGAATATTGCTCAGCTACGTCCCTTTTATTCTTAGTTTATCCTTCTTTGTAAACATATATATGTACATGATTCTGTGAGAAATAAAAGTTTTGGTTACCTCAAATTTTTCTGAGAAGTTTTTACCATCTTATTTCCGAATGGTCATGTCATAGTCGAAATTCCCAGAATGCTTGAAAGTACTTTATGCTCATGTTCGTTCTGGTTACCCTCGGGTATAACTCTAAAGTTTCTAATCTTTACTTTGGTTATTTGTCTGATTGCTGGACGCGGGTATTTTTCGAGTAGTGAATTGTTGGTACTAGAAGCCGGCTTTGTTACTGAGTTTAAACTGGTTTAGCAATTGCGCTCCGTTGCTCGGCAAAGTTTCCGGCAGAAGGTTTAGCCGGCTCACGAAAGGGACGAGGCGGAAAGCCAGATAAATGATAAGTAGAGACGAAAAAATACAAGTGCTTATGTAAACATTTCAGGCACACACAAAAAAAAACTCAAAGCCAAAAGTGCTGAATAGATCAAAATCTTAGCACTAGCAAAATTAAAGTACTGCATATTTACAGATGCATCATGTTTTTCCAGAATAATACAAAGATTTCTGATCTATGATGCAGGAGGAGATGAAGGAGCTGCCGGCTCGCTGGAGATTCCGCCTTGATATCGTTCTGAGATGTCCGCATCCGAGGTGGTGCGTTCATCATCAGAAACTTCTGTTGGTTCTTCCGGAGGAGGAGGCGGAGCAGCCACGCGGGTGAAGAAGGGGATCCCGTAGCTGGTCAGGTCAGCCACGTGACACCCATATCCGGCGCAGGAGTGCATGATGGCTTGAAGGTCCTGCTCATGGCCGTCTTCGTCTACCTTGCAGTACCCTCTGGTCACTTGCCATATTTCCATGTTTCTATGGTGGCTCATGACCATGGTGAGAACGTTCTACGCAGCAGTCCGCGCGTAGGACATGTTCCAGTCCCGAACAAGTTGCGGCATCTCCTTCGCCTTGTCCCGCACCTGAAAATCCGACATGCTTGGCATGTCCAGAATCTTGAGAGCTTCGCCGACGTCCTCAAGGGACTGGCGGAAGTCATGAAGCAGGTCACTGACTTGGGTAAGCCGGTGGGTGTGGGGCTCAGAGGAGGAAGAGTCCGTCAAGTTCAGAGGACCTATACACAAAACAAGTTAAGAAAAATCCGACATTGATAAAAGTCGAAGAAAGAGACAAGTCAGATAGATGGAACGTACCGTAAATGACGTCGTCAATTTTGGTCTTCTCCTCCCGGATACTCTGGAGTTCAACCCGGAGCGCCTGGGACATATCCTTTTCTCTGCTAAGCTCATCCTTGAGGTCCGAGATTATTTTATCTTGAGCAGCAATCTTGCGATCACGCTCTTCAGTGGCCATGGAGGAGGATTCAAGGACTTGAGCTATGCTATTTTCGTGGTTTACCTTGAGCTGGTCCAGCTCTTGGCGAAGCTCCTTGTTCTCCACCACCAGGATCTTGAGGTTCTCGGCCTCTTCAATCATGGCGACAGATTGTTTCACCAGCGCTGTAAGTCAAAAAGAACAAAAGTTTAGAAAAATTCGACATTGAAAATAACAAAGACAAGGTTTGAGTCTCGGAATGTTTACCTTCCGCCTCATCCTTGGCAACTTTGAGTTCAGCATTTTTAAGCCGGAGAGCTTTGATCTCTCTCTTCTTATCGCAGACATTGGTCAGTAATTCCTGGTTATAGGAACATACTTTCTGTAAGTCAGAATACCCAAAGTCAGAAAGCTACTTAAGACTCGGGCTAATATTTTTGCTAAATATCAGCACGAGCCTTGGGGGCTACACTAGTTCGTTCTTTGGCATCCTAATGAAGCATAAACCCGGATTATATATCCTACTTCATGATTGGGGGCTAGAGGATATGATATAAAATACAATAAAGGAAAAACAGGAGTTGGAATTACGACTTACATATTTTCGCGGGTGAGTTTATCCAAACCCGTGTTCACTTCAGCAGCCACCTTCTCGGCGAGAGTTAGAGGAATCACTGGGGCTGTTAGAAGCTCACTAGTCCTAATCCTCTCGTCACGGAGGCACACTTGAGCGAAAAGGTCGGAGAACTTGACGTCCTCTGCTTCTTGCACTTCTTCTTCGACAGATAAAGTACTTTTATCCAAGCATTGCTTGGCTAGCCGCTGGATTTCTTCAGCAGATTTCCGGGACAAGCCAAACTTGGCAAGACCCGGATTGCTCATGAGGTTTTCGGCGAAGGTTTCTGCCAAGGGATCATTACCCAAAGAGGGTTCACCCTTATCTAGATCTGACACACTCGTAGTGACGTCAGTTTGCGACCCAAGGTTCGCAGGCCCCGTTGAAGGAGCCGGATCTTCTGCAGCGTCCGGCGAGATAACCGGTGTTGCAGAAGGTTGAGGGGCAGGAGTCGGAGGAGCCACGACAGGGGAAGCTATGGTAAGCTTCGTCTGCCACAACGGCTTCGAAGGAATCCCTTTCCCCTTGGCCTTGACGAGCGGTTTTGCTCTGAGAATGTAGTAAAGTCGGAAAACATTACATCTCGGAAAGAAATTTGAATAAGGTACAAAGGCAGAGAATTGTGATTGAAAATTACCTCTTCACAACGGGCACCTCCTTTGTGCCGACAGCCACTGTTGGAGCTTTGCGCTTCTTGAGCGCAAGGTCCGGCAATGGGACCACTTCTACCTCCTGAGAGAACTCCGGAGGATATCCTTCGAGCGGAGCAAATTCCGACTCGGGGAGGTCAGCAAGCTGAAAAGAAGAAAACATATCAGCATTGCGCTATAACTCAAATGATGAAACACATAAAAATATGTACTGATAGAAGCTTACCGGCACTACGGGGTTATCCGCCGTGTGCATGTCCAGAGAAACCTCCGGGATTCTCCTCTCGATCCGCTCCCGAATCAGCCACTTGATCTGGCTTATGTAGCCTTCAGTGGTGTAGGCTTTGGAGCTGATGTGGAGGGAGTCTTTTGGAGACGACGTGATGGAATGCATCAGTCGGGTTTCATGATACTGGAGGGGCTGGATCCGACGTGAGGCCTAGCACTAGACCAAGTCGGATCTCTTCAGATCCTTGTGTTTTATTAAATATTCGATCCGCCTCTTAGCGAGGATCAGATCGTCGGTGAGATCCGGAGCAGCCTCGTCCCAAGAAGGTTGGGCCGTGGCGGATCCATCGATGAAAGCCGACAAAGCAGTGGCTTTGCCGGGAGCCGGAATATCCCTATGATAGAAAAATGTGGCTGGCCATTGTTTGACCGAGTCACTGGCTAGAATTTTGGGATACGCCCGCTCGCGTCTAAGCGAAAAACTAATAGTGCCGATGATATAAGGAACACCGGCGGTAATGGAGTTTCTCCGGACATGGAAATAATACCGGAAGAGAGTCAGACTCAGCCTAATGCCGAGAAAGCCCTCACACAGCGAAGCATACGCACTCATCTCTAAGAGAGAGTTGGGAGGAAGATGGTGGAGTTGAACTCCGTAATGATCTATCACCTCGGAGAAGAACTCCGAGGGAGGAAAGGACAGACCTCTGTCGAGATGGGTGCCGAAGTGGACCCGCTCGCGTCGCGCGGGTTGGGAATGGTTTCATCGAAGCCACTCCGCTAGTCGCCGGCGGCAAGAAGCCCCTCCTTCTCCACGTTCTTGAGGCCCTCCTCGTTGAGAGCGCAGGGAATCCAGAGCCCGTGATAGCTCTCCTTTTCTGCCACCGCTTCTGCCGTCGCCGCCGCCGCCGCTGCCGCCAAGCCAGAGGAAGAAGATGAAGCCATTTCTCCGGCGAGAAGTTGACCTAAAAGGGGCGGCGCTGGGAGTTCTGTGGGGGAAGAACGAGGGAGCTCTGTGCGCGCAGGAGGATTGGGAGGAGAAGAAAAGGCAAAGGACTGGTGGAAGGAGAAGGAAGAAATCCTAACCCCTTATATCCACCTAACTGCGCCAAGATTCGTGCAAATGCTACAGTGTAACCGCCATGCGTCGTGGAAGGGAAGGACCCACGTGATGATTGCGTCGCCTCGATCTCCATGCATGCATTGAAACGGCGCCTCGGTTCCGCGAACCGTGGACCCACCAACGGTCGTGCTGACGGAATGCCTGCCAAATGACATGACTTGACCATGACTTGTGTCAGGTGGCATTGGGAACCAAGTTCCGGCTTAGTTTGAAATCAAGCTAGAAAATCCGAGTAACCTACTGATAGGTCCGACTTATTTTTTAAGACCCGGATCGTATTTTTGTTGTGAAGTTTCAGGAACCCTTCAAGATTCTGCAAGCCGAACATCAGGCTAGACGATGATAAATCCGACTTTGGATCTTGGAGGCCTCCGGGGGCTGCTGTTGGGGATATACTTTCCGGGTATCCTCACAGTTCCTCACTGGCCAGGGTGGCCCACTTCGGTTAGAGCTTTGCTTCACGGGCGGCCCAGTCAGGGAGAAAGACGGAGTCCAGTCCGGCTACGGGAAGGCCCAGAAGACTTACCGACTTAGGCCCGTAATGTTACTTGTAGATCAAGATGTACTCTGTAACCGACTCTTAGTCGTAGCCGGACCGATCTCTCCTGTAATATCTAGGCCGGATATCTATATAAGCCGTCCTAGGGAGAGCCTTTAGGGCAACACCAATACTTTAGACCCTCAACTCGCACAGGAGAAACCCTTGTAACCCATATTCCGGCTCTGCCGTATTATTGGATTGCGAGCAGGAGTAGGATCCATCCAAAGCCGGCGGATTCGAACCTGGGTAAACTTGTGTGCTCACTGTCCCGGAATACCGTACGTCTCACACCCCTCTCTTCCGCACGCCTCGAGGACCCCCCCATGGCGTACTTGTCACCAATCCGATGACACCGACCTTCCTAGGACTAATACATACTTGTGATTATACCCCTTGCAAACATCCGTAAGTACAAGAAAGTAATTAAGGTCGAAACCTAACCACAGCTTTAAACTCTAAGACCCTTACGTCCCTTGTGCAATGGTTTCCTAACGGGGGTTCAGGTTTCTGTCACTCCAGCAACCCCTACGATTAGTATCCAAATACACAATGCATTCCCCTAGGCCCATATAGGTGAAGTGTCATGTAGTCGACGTTCACATGACACCAATAGAAGAAGTACACCACAACTTAAATATCAAACTATTGAATCTTTCTCAACACAACTCCACTACTAACAACATGACTTCCCCATGTCCTCAAGAACAAAATGAACTACTCACAAGACATCATATGGATCATGATCAGAGATGGAATAATGATGTATAACAATCTGAACATAAACAATAATTCAATGGTTCACTCAATAGCATCAACTACAAAGAGTAATCAACACCGGGAAAGTTTCCCCTATGAACTATGCAAGATTCAACCCAATTGTTACAACAATATGGAGATGGTGATGATGGTGCTGATGGTGATGATGGTGGTGATGATGATGATGATTCCGATGAAGTCCAGCTTGATGGTGGTGTTGATGGCGACGATCTCCCCTCTCCAGGAAGGAATTCCTTCGGCAGAAATCTGTCCGCTAGAGAGATCTTTCTCTCTCGGTGTTTTCCGCCGCGCAGAGGCGGCATAATCTTTCTATGATCACTCCCTGAGTCTTAGGGTTTCGGGAGGATAATATATGCCAGAGGGGAGTGCCAAGGGTGGACTAGGGCGGCCACACCACCTGGTGGCGCGGCCTAGGCTGGCCCGCGCTAGGGGTGGTGTGGGCCTCCTGTGGCCCATCTCCAGCCCCCCTTCTGGCTTCCTTTGTCTTCTGGAAAAATAGGATTTTCCGTATATTTTTCCGGATTTTCTGATCTTCACGAATTTTTCCTCCAAACAGCACCTTTTCCATCAGAATCCTGACTGCAGCGGTCCATGCTCCAAAAGTCATCAACCATGCAAAAACAGATGAAATAACATAAGTATCACCTCTTAATATGAAATATATTAATGAATAACAGTGAATTATGATATAGAATAATGATGCAAAATGGACGTATCAACTCCCCCCAAGCTTAGACTTTGCTTGTCCCCAAGCGAAACTGAGCTCAATAAACATGACCTCATGTTTATGGAGTGAAGAGTCGATAAAGGAATACGGACAAGAAGCATCACATTCATCAATACGTAGATCATAATAGAAGACAACTCACTATTATATAACTTAACTTGCAATAAGTAAAGGAAACACAATAAAGATACATAAAGTGAATCATAATTGGTAATGGCAAACTGAGCTCTTGGTCGAAAATAGTTGATAATTTGCTGGAGTTCACAAATAACTGGTTTTCAATGAAAGCTTTCAAAGTAGTTAACATCAAAATAAGAGCAATGTGCAAAACAAGGAACATAAGAAACATGGTTGAATAAATCATCATATGAATGAATGAAACACAACAACTCAAAATACTTGCTGAGATAAAAGGGAATAGGTTTACTAACTCAACTAAAAAGTAAAAGAAAGGCCCTTCGTAGAGGGAAGCGGGGATCGCAAGTCTCATAAACAGCTCCCAAAAATTATGATACTTACTAGCTTTTAGCTCTCATTGCCCCTATCATAGGCATCTTTAGGTGATTAAGGTTAAAGTAACACAACTAAGAGGATATGCTTAACAAGTTATAAGTTGAAATCTCATGCTACTCAACTTCAGTCACGAGTAAGCTCTTGTCATTGTAAATACATGTGTATCATTGAGAACCACCAACGGGGTACCCCTTGCACATGACACAGGAGCTATCCCATAATCAAAATGACAATGCAAGCAGACAGTGAGCATCTCAGCGATCTTTTTATTTGCTATTTGCATAGGTTTTTATTGAGGATGCTTCATAGAATGCTCACTATAGTTATGTTGCAAGTTTCCACCATGATTAGGCATGGCTTAGGCTAGCGGCCCAGGCGTTTCTCTAACACACATATAAACTCCATGATCTTACAAGTTCCACTTTTATTTCACACCGCCGGGATCCATAAGCAAAAGAACATGATATCAACTAGGTACAAAGTACCAGTGCAATGTTGAAAGCGTTCCCCATGATACGTGGTTCTGCTAACTTCAACTCATAAAGCGCAAGCATATACGCAACAAAGAAGGACCCAATGGTTCAAGTTTATTAAATGTAAGAAAGTAAAGTGTGCCATCAAGTTCGTGAGAGCTTTAATCACTACTTTTCACATAACAAGTTTAATTTGGGAGGTAGATAAAACAAGAATTTACTTGGAATAGCAATAATGCTAATAGGTAGGTACGGTAGACACAAATGGCATGGGTTTTGGTTTAAGGAAGTGGATGCACGAGAAAAATTCCCTCTCAGTACATGTTTTTGGCTAGCAAGATTGGGTAGCAAGTATAAGAGTTGAAGGAAACAAACAAACATACAAGTGATAAAGACAAACATGCAATCTTCCTTGGAAGCACAAAAGATCTTGAGTAGAGAATACTAGACTTATGAGCAAATCAAGAAAGAAAGATGATGAAATAATTTTTCTTTAGAGTACTTTTATCTTTTCTTTCAACTCTCAAAAATAGTGTTGCTACTGACCGAGCCAGGTTTGCCAAAACCAACTAAATTAACTCAATGATCCCAAAGTGATACCAATACTAACAACAAGATCAATCATATAACCACGAGTAGAAAACTAATATAATCTATTAAAAAGAGTGAATGATAGAACTTCTCATTAATATTCCATAACGGCAACTCACACCAAGGGATACATATCTAACGAGAGAGGGGACACTTCCATAATGCAAACCATCCTACATGATAACTTCTCTATTCATGATATGACTCTATTAATGAGGTAAAAAGATAGAAGATAGTGATATGATACCGCGGCACTCCCCCAAGCTTGGAACAAACCAAGGGGATGCCAAACCTGATGACGAATTACTCCTTTGGTGGTGGTGGTAATATTTTCTTAGTTGACGTGAGGAAATCTTCCAGCATCTTGCGAATCCTATTATTATCCCATTGAAGCATGTCTACCTTCCTCTGCAGGTCTCGATACTTATCGTAGAACTCCTTAGTGACTCATAGGGCTTCCGCTGATGCAGGGCAAGAGACTAAAGGTACCAGCCCATGCTTGGGGTCTTGAAGATCCTCCTCCATAGGCTCCTTCCCTTTATCCTTGGTGGACACCATTGTGCTTCTAAGCTTTCAAAGAGTATGTCCTGGCAGAAACAGATCGAAACAAAAACATGACGAAAACACGATATACGAACCTCGGGAGATCCGGGGGTTATATATTACGAAGTTTCATGACAAAAGGAAGGTACTGGGAGAAAACGGGTCGGAGACGGAGTCTGGAGTGGCCACACCACCTGGTGGCGTGGCCAGGGGTGGGCCCGCGCCACAGGGTGGTGTGAGCCACCCTGGCTTCATTTTCGTCCCTTTTTTGCTTCATAACTTTCCTTATTGTCTAAAAACTGCAAAAATATAGTTGGATAGTATTTTCGCGGAACTTTTCTTACCAGAACTGTTACCTATTTGAAAACAGACTCTACAGGTCTCTGAATTTGGTATCTAGTAGATTCTTCCAGAGGCACCACTTGAATAACATCAATATCTTCATCTTCGTACACTTATTGTGGGTCATGAAACCTTTCACTTCCTTATTACACCATTATCTCCACTACCTGGAAATTTCTTTCACAAAAAACTTCACACAGTTCTCATTAGCAACATTAGTATAAGTGAAGTGGTAAAACCTTTCGAGTTCAACTTCAACTGAAAACCATAAAAACATAAGCTACTGTAGCAACTCTTTCCGAAAACCCAAAAATAATTCAAAAAGGAAAATCAAATAAAGAAGCAAATGCAAGACTAGCAAAATCTGTCAAAACAGACCAGCAGGTAAAGATCAAATTTTTTCGAAAATCTTCTGTTGCTCAAATAAAAAAAGTGCAAAACTAACAAAAGTTAAATAACAACCTGGGGTAGAAGCACAAACAATTACAGCTCAATCTGACTTACAGAGATCTCTCACGAATTTTTACGGTGAAGCACAAAAAAATCTGTTTCGGGACAGCAACTTTCCCAAATCTTACTTCTCTCTCATTAGAGGTTGATCTTTGACACAAAAACCAAACAAAAAGGATAAGGAGCGGTTATTACCAAAGTAATAACTTCCAAGACTCAAAGAAACAAAAACAAACTGAAAGCAAAAACAAATTGGGTTGTCTCCCAAAAAGCTCTTTCTTTATAGCCATTAAGATGGGCATGATAATTTTGAAGATGCTCACTCAGGAATATGACTTGAATTGAAAGAGAGCATTAAGAAGAAAAATACACACATTTAAGTCTAACCCACTTCCTATGCAAGGGAATTTTGTAAACAAACAAGTTGTTGAAACCAGAGGCTACTTGCACAGGAAGGCAAAATAAGTGCAACATAAAAACTTTCAGCATAAAACAGGGAAACTTGATATTATTGAGATACATAAGAACACTTTTCCCTCTCTCATAGTAACTTTCAGTATCATGCATAAACTTAACAATATAGCTATCACAAGGACCATCGTAGCAATGATAACTTATTCTAACAGAAAACACAGGAATATTAGCTCTCATAATACTACTTTGTGAAACAATATTAGAGGTATCCATACAAAGGATAGTGTGTCCCTCTTCTTCATATTTAGTAACAAAGTCTTTCACTTGCTATGATAGGTTCATCAACCATACTAGAATCATAGAATGTTCCTTAATCTTAACTGGGAAAGGCATTTTCTCAATATAAGGTTCTGGTAAAACATGATTAGCAGTATAAACTTCAGTACTTCTTGCAGGAACACTCTTAGCAACATCTTTATAAGGTTCATGATACTTATTCCACTTCTTTTTAGGCACTTCAATGTAGGAAGCAAAAGCCTTAAAATAAGAAGCAATAGCTTGAGAGTCTAGACCATAAGCATTTTTAATATTTTGAAAGTCATCAGTTCCCATAAAAGCATTCATAATAGTAATTTATACATGACTTTCTACCTTTGTCATTCTCCCAAGCTTCAGCATTATCTTGAATACGGTCCAGAAGATCCCATTTAGCTTCTTCTTCCATGCGAGTGAATGATCCAGCACAAGAAGCATCCAATAAATCCTTGTCATGTAGAGGGAGCCTTGCATAAAAGTTATTGATAATAATATTGTTGGGGAGCTCATGAATGGGACATTTGAGCATTAGTAACTTCAATCTCCCCGAAGATTGAGCTGTACTCTCTCCATCAAGAGGCCAAAATGTGTATATTTGATTCTGATCTTTATGAATCTCACTAGGAGGATAAAATTTTGAATAAAAGAGAGGCACTATTTCCTCCCATTCCAGAGCTTGACCATTCTTCACCAGCTTATACCATTCCTCAGCTCTTCCTTTCAGTGATAATGAGAATAACTTCTTCTTAACTTGATCTGTAGTGATACCTTCACACTTGAACAACCCGCATAATCCGTGTATAAAGAGCAAATGATCACCGGGATGGACAGTTCGATCCCCGACATAATAGTTACCCATAACACGATCAATAATTCTTGTAGGTATTTTAAAAGCATCATTCTCAGCAGGTTGTGGTTCATCTACTACCTTAGCAGTGGTAGTAGCTTTACCAAATAAGAAACTCAGCGAATTATCCATAACGAAAATAAAGCAACTAGTAGAAGTAAACAATACTCACAATAGAAGTTTCCTTTACCAGTTCCACTCTCCAATAGCGCTTCACTCCCCGGCAATGGCGCTAGAAAATATTCTTGATGACCCACAAGTATAGGGGGTGTATCGTAGTATTTTCGATAAGTAAGAGTGTTGAACCCAACGAGGAGCAGAAGGTGCTGGCTAGTGGTATGGATCAGGAATTCTCTGCAAATACTTAGCAAACGGATTTTTAGGGGTTTTTGATAAAGCAAGTAAACAAAGTACGAGTAAATAAAAGACAGTAGGAATAAATGTAGCAAGTGGCCCAATCCTTTATGCAACAAAGGACAAGCCGGTTGTATTACTTAAGATGACCAAACGTTCTTGAGGACACATGGGAAGACTATCAAGTGCTTTCGCTTCATATAGTTGATTAATCTTATTTAGCTTGCTAAGTGTTGTGTGGGTGAACCTGTGCTAATGTACCGACCTTCCTAGGACTAATACATACTTGTGATTATACCCCTTGCAAACATCCGTAAGTACAAGAAAGTAACTAAGGTAGAAACCTAACCACATCTTTAAACTCTAAGACCCTTACGTCCCTTGTGCAATGGTTTCCTAACGGGGGTTCAGGTTTCTGTCACTCCGGCAACCCCTACGATTAGTAGACAAATACACAATGCATTCCCCTAGGCCCATATAGATGAAGTGTCATGTAGTCGATGTTCACATGACACCACTAGAAGAAGTACACCACAACTTAAATATCAAACTAATGAATCTTTCTCAACACAACTCCACTACTAACAACATGACTTCTCCCATGTCCTCAAGAACAAAACAAACTACTCACAAGACATCATATTGATCATGATCAGAGATGGAATAATGATGTATAACAATCTGAACATAAACAATAATTCAATGGTTCACTCAATAGCATTAACTACAAAGAGTAATCAACACCGGGAAAGTTTCCCCTATGAACTATGCAAGATTCAACCCAATTGTTATAGCAATATGGAGATGGTGATGTATGGTGGTGATGATGATGATGATGATCTTGATGAAGTCCAGCTTGATGGTGGTGTTGATGGCGATGATCTCCCCTCTCCGGGCAGAAATCTGTCTGTCGGAGAGATCTTTCTCTCTCGGTGTTTTCCGCCCCGTAGAGGAGGCGGAATCTTTCTATGGTCGCTCCCCGAGTCTTAGGGTTTCGGGAGGATAATATACGCCAGAGGGGGGTGCCAGGGGTGGACCAGGGTGTCCACACCACCTGGTGGTGCGGCCTAGGCTGGCCCGTGCCAGGGGGTGGTGTGGGCCCCCTATGGCCCATCTCCAGCCCCCCCTTCTGGCTTCCTTCGTCTTCTGGAAAAATAGGATTTTCCGTATATTTTCCCGGATTTTCTGATCTTCGCGAATTTTTCCTCCAAGCAGCACCTTTTCCATCAGAATCCTGACTGCAGCGGTCCATGCTCCAAAAGTCATCAACCATGCAAAAACAGATGAAATAACATAAGTATCACCTCTTAATATGAAATATATCAATGAATAACAGTGAATTATGATATATTATAATGATGCAAAATGGACGTATCAAGGCCCCGCTACAAATAGGCTGGCAGGACAAAAGATGTTGTGCAAGTTATCATTGCGAGCACGTATGACTATATATGGGACACATGCCTAGGATTATCTAGTACTTGGATGCTTTATCTTATTTATCTACAATTGCCCTATGTTCTGATTGCTATGTGAATTGTCTTGTCCATGCAACGCCCGTCCATCCATTCCTATGCCTACCGCACTAGAATCCTACTGTTTACTGTAATTGTTACTACTATCTTTACTTTACTACTGCTATTACTTTACTATTGCTACTACAAAACTGTTGCTACTGATAAACTGTTGTGAGCAAGATTGTTTCCAGGTGCAGCTGAATTGACAACTCAGTTGTTAAGGCTTATAAATATTCTTTGGCTCCCCTTATGTCGAATTAATAAATTGGGTTTCACTTCCCTCAAAAATATTGCGATACACCCCCTATACTTGTGGGTCATCACCGCGCCAAGCTAGCCCAATCCCCTTCTGTTACTCTTTCTCTTTTAATCCTTTTTCTCAGATCCAGAAAAGTGGCCTTTGGTTTAAATCATTTTGAAAATGGAAAATGCTTCCAAATTCCCAGATCAAAAGTTTATGATGTTTATGAATGTTTTCTTAAACATTCAGTATCCTTGGTTAACCCAAATAATGTCCAGATTATTTATAGTAAATCCTTTACCCAGATGTATCTTTTCCACTATTAAAATATTTCTGTAAATTTTATAACTCTAATTGAGTTGAAACCTTTTGTTTCTGGAGGGTAATAGTTATCCCTTTCATGTCCCCCTGGCCTCACCTAAAATAGATTCCTATATTGCCCCTAGTAAAAATAACAAAAATAGTCACAATCTGACTTTAGAAAATTCCCTAGACCAAACCATGAGTTCTTTTGACCTAATCCCAACTCTCTGTGATGTGGTACACTAAGGTCTACCAAAATCCAGGAGATCAAATTTTATTGAGGCTCTGTTTAGTTTTGGTGAATTAATCACCTCTGCCTAGGGTAGTCTCAGTAGAAAAATCACTATAGAAGTCTTAGAACTCCAAAAAGAGTGAATCCAATTCCTACAGAAAGGTATTCAAAATACCTACCATGTGGACTTGGTTTCCTATCAAAAACTACCGTAGATTAAATCTGGTGAAAAAGACAAAAACCCTCTAGAACTTCCTTTGGTAATTTCCTGAGGGCATTCTGGTTAATATTTTGACATGATCCCAACTCTATTTGGATCAGTACATAAGACCCTACTGAACCATCCAAGGAAATAATTTTTGGAACTCCAGAACTTTTCTAGTGAATTATTTCCTAAAACGAGAGCCATTATCACTAGAAAATTTATAAGAAATTAAAGAAAAATGATAAAATCATGAAACCACATTGGTTCGTCCTGTTTTGTCAAAACCTACCTGATGGTATTCTGGTTGCACATTGATACCATATTTACCTAGGCCTTGGTCCCAAACCCCCTTCATTAGTGGTTTTGACCATTTCCCGAACAAAGGAAATCCCACCACTGCAATTAGGGTTTTTGCAATGGTTATAATCTCAACCACTCAAAACCTACTGAATATTATACTTATATTGTCCACTTGCTTGCTCTATGTATTGATGTTTGTATGCCTGGTATTGATTGTGTCATTTGTTTGCTTGCATGTGATCCATATCGACGATAGATGCGATTATATCGGAAATCAGAAGAAGTTGGTTAGTATTATTGGGTATTATGGTTTTCTAAGGAGAAGTCCAGGGAGATATTGTCATATTGCTGATCATCAGGCAAGCCACCTTCATGCTCATAAGCCTTGTCCTACTGTTTTACCTATGCATGTTTTATCTACTGTTTATCAAAACTGCATTGTTTACTATATGTTGATGCATATATGGTAGTGGTTTGGATCCTCCGAACTATTACACTTTTGTACTATTAAGTACAACCCCCTTGATGACACCTACTTGTCCCTAGTATGGTAGATGGTGTAATACACCATACCCTTTGGAGACCCCTGATTTAGCCGAAGCAAAGCTATAGGATGGGAAGACCCCGGAAAAGTATTACCAAATGTTTTATGATAAAACCTTGGTGAGGTGGGACCTCCCAAGAGATGTTGAGAAAGAAAAAGGTTTTGTTCTACAAAATACTGAAGGAAGCTGGAGGAAAAAGGTTTACGAAAACGCACCCGGTTCTTTGCAGTTGAGCTATAACAACTTAACCTGTGGAACCACATTACTCTGGAATGGGACAGGGCTGGATTTGATGTTTGTTTACTCTGGTATAAGCTGCCTTGCAACAACTACAGGGGATAAAAATCCCTGGAGGGTGGGCCTTCTCACGTAAGGGTCCATGTGGGACATCGACCTAGAGAAGGAATGAAGGGTCTGCGAGCCTCCACGCGTTACTATGAGCCCCTCATTGAAAGCACCCACTATGTGAAGTGTAAAATGCGCTCCGGTTGGTCCTCGGTACCCGACGTCCCGGTGTTGAGGGGAACAACACTCATAGGGTAGGCACTTATATTGGAGTGGGCATCCGGAGAGTCTTGATCGGTTACTCGACCCACGATCGGTGTAGATCAGGGTAGTGTACCCGGATAGTGTGGGTAAAGTGTACAACCTTGATACGTCCAAAACGTATCTACTTTCCCAAACACTTTTGCTATTGTTTCTCCTCCATACTTGTGTGATTTGGATGCAACTAATGCGGACTGATGCTGTTTTTGGCAGAATTTCCTTGGTGTCTACTTTTTGTGTAGAAAATCAACTATCAGGAAAAATCTCGGAAAATATGCCAAAAATCCTATTTCACTCGAAGACTCCAGGAGCCAAAATACGAGACGGAGAAGAGCCAGGGGATGGCCACACCACCTGGTGGCGCGGGCCAGGCTAGGCTGCGCCAGGGGGTGGTGTGGGCCCCCCAGGCACCCCCTCGGCCTCTCTCTTTGCCTATAAGGAGCCTTCTGACCTAAAAACTTCAGGGAGGGTCGACGTTTTTCTAGAAGGAGTTCCGCTCCGCCGCCACCACCAGATTCCATGAAATAGCACCAGAAACTCCGTTCTGGCACCCTGCCGGGATGGGGAATTGGAGGAGATCATCATCACCATCGCTTCTCCATCGACCATCCATGTTTCCCCCATCTATGAGTGAGTAATCCCCCGCTGTAGGCTATGGGGATGGTAGGGATTGGATGAGATCGTTCATGTAATGGCATCAGATTGTTAGGGCATGGTGCCTACTATCTTTTATTAGTGCTTTATGACTTTGTTGCGACTTGTTGTGTTTAATGCTTGTCACTAGGGCCCGAGTGCCATGATTTCAGATCTGAACATGTTATTGATTCATTATGATAGTATTGTTTATGGTCTTATCTGCAAGTTGTATACACACGTTGTTGTCCGGAACCAATGGCCCCGAAGTAATAGAAATCGGATAACCGGAGGGAATGGCTTTGATGTGAGGATCACATGTGTTCATGGAGTGTTAATGCTTTGCTCCGGTGCTCTATTAAAAGGAGCACCTTAATTGCCAGTAGTTCCCTAGAGGCCCCGCTGCAAACGGGCTGGCCGGACAAAAGATGTTGTGCAAGTTCTCATTGCGAGCACGTATGACTATATATGGAACACATGCCTAGGATTGTCTAGTACTTGGATGTTTTATCTTATTTATCTGCAATTGCCCTATGTTCTGATTGCTATGTGAATTGTCGTGTCCATGCAACGCCCGTCCATCCATCCCTATGCCTACCGCACTCGAATCCCACTGTTACTGCTTTTGTTACTACTGTCTTGACTTTACTACTGCTGTTACTTTGCTATTCCAACTACAAAACTGTTGCTACTGATAAACTGCTGTGAGCAAGACTGTTTCCAGGTGCATCTGAATTGATAACTCAGTTGTTAAGGCTGATAAATATTCTTTGGCTCCCCTTGTGTCGAATCAATAAATTGGGTTTCACTTCCCTCAAAAATACTGCGATACACCCCCTATACTTGTGGGTCATCAAGACTATTTTCTGGCGCCGTTGCCGGGGAGCATAGCTTTATTTATCAAGCTCACTTGGATTCTCTATTGTTTGCTTCTATCCATCCATCATGGGTAAGTCTCGTGATGGCAAGGTTCCTATTTTACCATCCACTACAAGAAGAGGTACGGTTCTTAACACCTCTGTTGCTCTTGATTCACCGTCTGTTTTGAGTAAGTTCCTTACACCACCACATACACATGCTACACACACTGCTACTACTGCTGAATCTGAAACTTCTGATGCTTATGATGCTGCTTCTACTGTTCTTGATAAGAGTGGTTCATTAGGTCCTTTCCTAGGTGCTACGATTGCTAGAACTATAGCTGGAAATACCGAAACTCCTAATGAAGACACTACCACACCTGTTAGCTCATCTGAGTCTAGTGAGAGTTATGATATTGAAGATGGTTATGTTGAGATGACCTATGAGTTTATTAAAGAATGTAAGAACACCCATGATAGGAGCGCTGCTAAGAGTCTCCTTGAGAGGCGTACTATTAGACCCAAATTGTCTCCGGATGCTAAGTTTGCTGCTTCTCCCATAAACATTATAGATGAAGATTATGATTTCTCTCTCGATCTATCTTACATAGCTATTGTCGAGAAAGAACCTTTTTGTGGGACCAAGAATGAAAGTGCGGTAGCACATATGAATGAACTTTCTACCATGAGTGGCTTGTTTTCTGATGATATTAAGATGCGTACTTACTTTGTTGCTAAGATTTTTCCCTTTTCGCTGAAAGGAGAAGCTAAAACTTGGTTTAGTAATTTACCTCCTGGATCTATCGATAGCCCTGAGTGCTTGATTGGTACTTTCCTGCAGAAATATTTTCCTCCCAGTGCTAGACATGCTATTTTGCAGGAACTTTTTGATTTTAAACAAGGAGAAAAAGAGGTATTGCCCGAATCTTGGGCAAGGTTTTGTGCTTTGATTCATGCACAGGCTGGAAGTCCATTACCTAAGAATGAGCTTCTTGATATATTTTATAATAGACTAACCGAGGAATCTAGGACATACCTAGATAGTTGTGCTGATTGTGTTTTCAGGAATAGGACTCCTAAGGAAGCTGAGGAATTAATGGCTAAAATAAGCAAGAATTATGAAGATTGGACTCCTCCTAAACAAGCTATACCTGAAGTAATTGTACCTGAACCATCTATTCCTGTGCCTATTCCAACATCAAAGAAGAGGGGAGTTATTGAATTAAATGATGAAGTGATGAAGGAAGCTAAGAAATGTCTTAAGGAGAAGGGAATTAAAGCTGCAGATGTCAAGAATTTACCTCCTATAGAAGAATTATGTAAGCCTATTCCCTACTCACCCACTATTGAGGTACACTCTCTCCAGCACTTTGATGAAGGTGATATCCCTTACTCTAAACCTCCTGATCAATGCTTAGAAGAATTCGATATCTTTATTGTTAAGCAAGATAACTTTAATAAAAGGGTGCAAAATCATCTAATGGAAAACACTAGAGCTATTGTTGAGTTGAAAGATATTGTGGAAAGAACCTCTAATGATGTTAAAATGATTGTTAAACACTTTCAAATGGTTCAAACACTTTATTGCTAAGAAACATGGTAGTGAAAGAGAACCTTGGGTCCAAAAACCTATGCCTTTCCCTAATAAGAAACACAAGTCAAAGGAAGATGAACACTATAATAAGTTTTGTGAGTGGATGAAGCCTTTATTCTTGCAAATTCCTTTGACGGATGCTATTAAATTGCCTCCTTACTCAAAGTATATGAAGGACATTGTCTCGAATAAAAGAAAGATCCCTAATGAAGAAATTTCTACTTTGCTTGCTAATTATTCCTTCAATGGTAAGGTTCCTAAGAAACTTGGAGACCCAGGGATTCCAACTATCACTTGCTCTATTAAGAACGGTTATGTTAGAACTGCTTTGTGTGATTTGGGAGCTGGAGTTAGTGTTATGCCTTTCTCTCTCTATAAGAGGCTTCAACTTGAAAAATTAATACCAACTGATATATCTTTGCAAATGGATGATAAATCTACCACCATTCCTGTGGGTATATGTGAGGATGTACCTATTCAGGTGGCTCACAATTGCTTGATATTAACTGATTTTGTTGTGCTTGAAATGCCCGAAGATGATAATATGTCTATTATTCTTGGGAGACCTTTTCTTAATACTATAGGAGCTGTTATTAATTGTAATCAAGGAAAGGTGACCTTCAATGTTAATGACAAGGAACATACTGTCTATTTCCCCAAGAAGATTGAAAGGACTTATGGTTTGAATTCAATTGAATATGGTTGAGGTAACATAATCATTAATGGAGTACAAAGTTTTGTCTCATATGCAATTGTTTTGGTAGCAAGACTTGATCAACCTTGTTAACAAAAGGATTCCATTGAACAAAACAATGTTTTCATTATGATTATCTCTGTTTATTTCTATCCTTTGCATTTTAGTTTTTGCTTTCGTTTAGTTTTCTTTTTGTTGTTAGTTGCTTACATGTTAGAACTTCTATAGTTCTAGCCTTGTTTTGTCCTTGCATCATGTTTCCAAAAGAAGAAAAAATCTGTCTGTCAGAAAAATCATTCTTCTATTTCTGAAAAATGCCCAAAAATAAAGTGTCTCGAAAAATTCTAGAAAAATCATATTAAATTTTTACATGAAAAAAGGGGCAGAGGAGTACCTGGGAGGTACAGGGGGACCCACCAGGCAGGCACACCACATGGTGGCGTGGCCAGCCATGGGTGGCGCCATGCCCTGGTGTGGGCCACCCCTGGCCCCCCACTAACTCTCTCACCTGCCACTTTCTTCTCTCTCCCGAGTAAGCTCCAGTTCATATCTCAAAATCACGTTCTTGCTGTTCTTGCTCCTGATTTTTTCGATCTCCTTGCTCAGCCCATCTTTCTTGCTGAAATTTGGAGCATTTATTCCCTGGTATGTGACTCCTCCCCTTGTCCAAGTAGATTTGTGACGAGGGTTTAACTCGTCAATGCCCATTGTTATGGACTTGGGTTTTGGAGAAGGAGGGAGCACTGGAGACATCTATCGGCTAGCAAACAAGCACACATGAGACAAAGGATTTACCCAGGTTCAGGCCTCATAGAGGTCCCTACTCCTGCTTGTCTGCTCGTGGAATTATCGAGGGAGTCGAAAGTTACAATGATGCGCAGATGAAATCTGGCGAGGGTTGCAAAAACTAGGGTTGCGTGTGTTTTCCTCGCTGCCCCCTCCTAACCTTTATATAGATAGGCTAGGTCTCGGGTAGCAGGCTGAGTCAGTTACAAGTTAGGGTTTTCCCCTTCAAACTTTCTATCTTTAGCTTCTTCTTGTCCTTCAAGCAATTGAGAGTCCATAGGTTACTCGAGTCCCTCCATCCGGGCCTTGGCGACACCGTGGGCCTGTACGTATTTGGGCCGTATGTACCAAGCTCGAGTACCTGTAGGGTATACCCATGTTAGTAGCCCCCGAGTGTCCAATGGAATCACAGATTCGACTGGGGACTTTTGAAGCCTTCGAGTGCCTGAATGAGTATATTTCGATTGCTTTTATTTGTGTCATAGGGATTGTTGATATACGTGCCTGATATGACCGAAGTATCGGTATCAGTTAACCAC
This sequence comes from Avena sativa, assembly GCA_916181665.1. NCBI lineage: Eukaryota > Viridiplantae > Streptophyta > Magnoliopsida > Poales > Poaceae > Avena > Avena sativa. The sequence goes on from OV702290.1 coordinate 430,990,173, forward strand.
CTTAGGGTGAAACAATGCAATCTACTCGAATTCGAGTCCCCGGACTCGAATCCGGAAAAGTGCTGGTGTAATTCGACTCAGGCCGCGGAGGTCTTACAGGAGTCGAATTCCAGTTATATGGGTGTGAGCACTTGACGCGTCCGTCAAGGCATGTTCATCGTGCCTATGGGCACGGATATGTTTCTGGTAGTGCGTAGTTAAATGCGTTGCCAGGCCTTATGCAGGTCTTACCTTCACGCCGTAGGCGCGGCATCCGAATTTTATCATCGCGGAGACGACTCGGGTAACCTAGGAGACGCAGTCTCTTTGTAGGGGGAAAATTATGAGGCGGTGTCGCCATGAGTTTTGAGTGTGGATGTTATCAACACATAGTTTTTTGTTCAAATAATCATAGGGTGCGCGACCAGCGCTCCCTATGGGAGTATCCCCCGAGTGCCTGGTTGAGTCGAAGACTCAGGCAGGGACTAAAAACTTTTGCGACTGCTGTTGTCTTTTGCTTGCTTATTTCAGTCGATGACTCAGGCAGTTAAAATATTTTCGCGACTGCTGTCGTCTTTTGCCTGTTTGTTTCCGGCGCTCCCTATGGGAGTAACCCATGTTCATAATCGAACTGTGTTTCGAGTGGTTGGGTTTGCTTTTTGTGATTGTCCATGTTCCTGCAACAAGAAAAGAAAAATCATAGGGTGCACGGCCAGCGCTCCCTATGGGAGTAGCCCCCGAGTGCTTGGTGGAGTCGAAGACTCTAGCAAGGACTAAAAATAGTCGAAGTTCTCCATTGCATAGCCTTTGGTGACGTCAGTGTTGACGCTTGTATGACCTTAGTTGCCCGCGTGAGCGGTTTTGACGGGACGTGACGAGCTGTGGGTCCCACTTTCTAACTTTGATTTGACTGGCGTGCGTAATCTTATTTTTTTAACTGTGCCTCCTCGATTTCCGCGCGTAATGGTAGAAGTGGGGGGACGGTTCGCGCTTCCTCTTCTCCACGTGTCCTACGCGATGCATGCCACGTGTCCAATAGGGTTTTTGTCAGCCGTTGGATTGCATCTTCCAGGGGTTAAGTAGCGATGCCGCAGCGGTAATTTTCTCATCTAAGTTCTTTCTTCCTTGCTACCATCGCCATTGCCCTTTGCTTTCCTGCTTTTCTCTGCGCCCATCTTTGCCACGACGCTGGACCAGCTCCGTTCGTACCCCAGCTACTTTCTTCGCTCTCATCGCCGCCGCGCAATGGGGAAGAAGAAGGGAGGCATTGCCACCGATTCCGCGGCCACCCTCGCTGCAGCAAAGAAGAAGGGTGGCTCCGCTGCTGCGGCCACCAGCGCCGCTGCCGCCGGGAAAAAGAAGGTCGCGAGCACCCGCGTGACTAATGGCGCGTGGCGCCCCTCCATCATCAAGGCATCGGATCTCCGTCTTCTTCGCCAAGACGGAGTGATCTCTGCATCAGTCGCCGATTCGCGCGTCCCCAGTGGTGAGACCGTTCCTGTGCCTCCCGCTGGTTATCGAGTGATGTTTCTTGCATTCATCATTCGCGGTCTTTCCTTGCCTTTTCACCCCTTTCTTCGGGGTCTTATTTGTTTCTATGGGCTCCAGCTCCATCAGCTGTCCCCAAATTCTCTCCTCCACATTACTTGTTTCATCACCCTCTGCGAGTGCTGGCTCGGAATCGAGCCGCACTTTGGTCTTTTCAAACGCATTTTTAAATTGAAGCGTCAGTCCGCATCTGGCTCTTTAGTTTATGACGTAGGTGGCTGCGGAATCCATGTTGACCCATCCACCACTTACTTCGATATCAAGCTCACCAAGTCTGTCCAGGGATGGAGGGACAGATGGTTTTATGTGTGCGACCAGAAGGCCAAGGACGAGCACTTTGGTCTCGCGCCTTTCGATCCCGCGGCTCCCTGCAAGAAGATGTGTTCCTGGAAGAACGTGATCATGCCTTCCGAACTCGCGGAGACAGACGTGTTATATCAGCGCGTCTGCGACCTCGAGAGTCGCATAGGTGCAGAAGAGGGAGGTTGCGCCCTTGTCAGGACTTGGTTGCATCGTCGCGTCCAGCCTCTCCAGGCCAGGGTCCATCCCATGTTCCAATGGGGTGGCGCTGATGATCCCACTCGCGTGTCTGCCGATGGCATGTCCGCGAGTGAGGTAGATAAGAGGGTGTGACTGGTCATGAAGTATACCCTCAAGGATGTGCTTCCGAATGAGCCAGTCGTTCCTCCTTTCGATGCTTCGAATCCTCCTCCTGAGGTATGGTTGTGCTACGTAGTAGCGTATTTTCTCGATTTCGTCTTCTGTTGCTTATCTGTTTCACTTTTTGTATGCAGGAGTGGGCGGTGTCGCCTTGCATGCCTCCCCTCCCTGAGGGGATTATTCCTCGTGAGGCTGTGGAAGAGGACCAGTCTGAGTCGACTGTCCCTTCCGATGTTGAAGAGGAAGCCCCCGAGTCCGAGAGTCCGGATACTCGCAAGCGTTCGCGTAGCGAGGATTCCGACACGTCGACTCCTTCCACTCCAGGAGGCGCGGCCGTTGGTGCGGAGTCGCCAATTCCCGCCGTTCCTGTGAGGGCTGTGGCACCGTCTTCTCGCAAGAAGATGCGATTGCCCAAGGAATCTTCGTCGAAGTCGACGGAGGCCACATTTGATCTTGATAGATTTGACTGGTAAGTTTGCTAGTGCATTTGCTCGTCACTTGTTTTCTTCTTGTTGGCTTTTCCCTGGAGTTTTCCTTATCAGTGCGGATTTTGTCTTGCAGTCAAGAGGCGTCGTCATCTTCTGGTGACGTCGAATTTTTGAAGGAATCAGGAGTCGCGACCTCAAAGGCCAAGCGTGCTCCTTCTCCTCCGGTGGCGGCCCACTCCGGGCACAATTCTTCGAGTTCTCCTCACGTAGGGGAGCATCGAGTAGTAGCTCGGATGATGGTTCAGCAATCTTCTTCGGAGTCACTGGAGGACCATGTAAGTATATCTTTCTCTCTCTCTTTTTTTTATAATCTGGTAGTCAATGCCCTTTGTTGCCTTCTGCTGATTCCTTGTTTTGTGTGACAGCTCCTTGTAAAGGAAGCCGCACAGGTGGCGGAGCAAGTGATGGCGATAGGTCGCCATCATGCGATGCTGGAGAAGCGCCACCGCGTGGTTGAGAGTAAGTGTTCTATACTTATTCTTGTCGTCTTCTCTGTATTTTGGTATCATCGACTGACAGCCAAATTTTGACTGCCCTATAGCTGAGCATAATGCTTTATTGCGTGACGTTGCCACGTTGGAAAAGACTCTGGCCGCAGCTGTGAAGGGGCGCGACGAGGCAATCGCAGCTCGTGATGAAGCCCAGAAGCGCGAAGAGGATCTGCGTGCCTCCTTTGTGGCCAGGGAGAATTTGTTCGAAGAGCAACTATTCTCAGTCGCCAAGGCCCTCTCAGGTACCTTTACTTGGTGGATATTTTTATTGATGTTCTTCTCTTCCTCTATGGCGCCGGTGGCATTTAGAAGTTTGACCCGTGTCTGTTTTTTTGGTGTAGATGCTGGTGGCTTGAGTTTTGATCCACAAGTCCTTGGTCGCGATGACGCTCTGGCGGGCGCGGTATCTGCGGTCGAAGACCGTAGCACCGCCATCCAAAATACGTTGTCCAAAGACAAGGCCACCCTGAGTCGCCTCTGGGAGGAGCTGATGCCGAAGGCGGAGCTAGTCAACAATGTGGAGGAGCTGGTGGAGTCACTCGTTGGGGGTGTGCCTGCCACGTACAAGAACTCCCTCCACGCAGCTGGCGCGACCATGTCGCTAGCCATGGTGCAAGCCCACGGAGTCGAAGTGGATCCCTCGGCGGTGTCGAAGACAATGCATGTTGGCGCGGATGGTCAGCAGGTAGTGTTCGCTCCCTTTGCGATTGCCTGTGCCAAATATGGCCATTCCTTGATAAACATTGTTGCCAAGTATTCGGAGGAGCTTAATCGCGCAAAGAAGGTGGCGAAAACTTTGGCCTCAGGGGCCGGCAGAAAGTCAGTGGCATCTGATACTTCCACGGACTTGATGAAGCCCCCGAAGTCCTCGAAGTCGAAGAAGCCAGATGCTCCGTAGTTAGTTTCTTGTAATAGCTGATGAACTCGCTCTTTTGATTGTAGATCATGCCTGTTGGCGAATGTGTTTTTACATACTTTTATTGATCCTGAATGCACCTGTTACTTTTGGCTTTTGAGTTGGTCGCCTTATTTTGCTTCTGGCTTGATTTTTGGTAGGGTACATCAAGTGGCCCTGTGGGGGGAACCCCGGACTCGCCATCTCTTGAGGATGCAACGGCACCACCTTGCTCCAGAGTAGAGGAGCTTTCCTTGCTTTCGCGACTTCGTGATCGCGTTAAGCAGCTGGAGCGTGAGTTGCCCGTGATCCGTGGTAGCGCAGACGTGTGGAAGTCAAAGGCTGAAAAATCCGCCGCCCGCGAGCAATATCTGCTTGGCGAGGTGACGCAACTGGGCGACCAGTTTAAATGTTAGTTTGCTCATCCTCGTCTTTTCCTTTGTAGTTAATTGGAATGGTTCGTTGTACTCATGTTGTTGATGTTGCTTCGTGTAGTTGTTAGCGCACATCGTCTGCAGGAGGAGAGAGATAGGATTGCCATCCGCCTTCATGATCTTACCCAAGAGCAACTTCAGGAGAGTGGATACTTCTGGGTAGATCATGATCGTGCGACTGCGTTAGTGACCCTGCAGGATCGCACCTCGCGAGTCATGCTCTTTCTGAAGAAGTTACAGTCGTGCCTGAAGAACATCTACCAGGCGATGTTCTCGCTGGATGATACTCCATCAAGCTTGCTGGCCCTTCTGACAAAATTTCAAGATATGTCCGCGGTTCGCGAGTGCGTGAGGCAGCATCTAGTGGCTGGTGCTAAGGCTGCGCTCTCTTTGGTGCGTTTGCACAGGCCTGACGTGGATGTCGCCGCCATTGCATCTGGGCCACCGATGCCACCTGCAGGATCTTCCTGGAACATGGTGCCGCATTATCAAGCGGTGGATAGTCCAGCCGAGGAAATTGTCGACTTTTTCGAGGAACAGACTAATGTTCTTCTGTTGCAAGGGTAGCCAAATATGTATCCTGCATACAAGTGTACTGGTGTTGTAAAGCTCATAAATAATTTTGTAGATAATTTACAAAGAGCTTTATAAGCGTGGGGTGCGTTGCACTTATGCAAGTCCTTTTCGTTAGCCAGGCCATCTTTTGTATCTTTCCCCTATCAACCTGTCAGCCGCGTGGCAGCTGGGTTATGTTGGTGTTTAGGGGTTCGATTGGTGTGCCAGCTACTCAGGATGTCGCGTATTTATTCGAAGAACATATGTATATAGGGTGGCGCAGCCCCCGAGTATGAAAGTTGACAAAAGAAAAGAGAGCACGAAGTTTTGGGGCACTTAGCTTTCATTTATTCGGAGAACAGTACGTAGTACAATGTGCGGCTAAGTAGCCTTGGCTGAATAGCCTTATTTGCGATGCAAAAGTAAAGAAGAAACGACTAAGGGTAGAAGCATCGCAGTTGTGCGACGTTCCAAGGCTTGGAGTATGCGACTCCTGTCTCTAAATCTTGAAGGCGATAGGCGCCACCTGGGATTACTTCTGTAATCACGTACGGTCTTTCCCAGGGGGACTCGAGCTTGAGATACCCCTGCTGCTTCAGTCGCAGGACCAGGTCACCTTCGACGAAGGATCTTGGGCGAAGCCTTCTGCTATGGTAGTTGCGCAGGTTCAGCTGGTAGATCGTAGATCTTTCTGCGGCGATTTCTCTTGCTTCGTCAAGGAGGTCGACGGAGTCTTCGAGTGCGAGGGATGACTCCTTCTCGCTGTAGGCGACTACGCGTGGCGCTCTGTATCGTATCTCGGTGGGTAATACTGCCTCTGCTCCATGTACCATAAAGAATGGTGTGTAGGTCATGGCGCTGTTTGGAGTTGTGCGCAGGCTCCAGAGTACGGATTGCAGTTCGTTTGGCCAGCAGCCCGCGGCTTGTTCGAGTGGCCGGAGGAGTCGCTTCTTGATGCCGCTGCAGACGAGCCTGTTTGCCTTTTCACCTAACCGTTGGTCTGCGGGTGTGCGACTGAGGCATAGCTGATGTTGATCCCCAGGTTCTCGTAGAAATCTTGGAACTCCTTGGATGTAAAGTTCGTTCCATTGTCGGTGATGATGCTGTGTGGCATGCCGAAGCGGTAGACGATGGACTCGAAGAACTTGACTGCACTGTGCCCTGATTGCTTGGTTATTGGCATAGTCTCGATCCACTTGGTGAACTTGTCGACTGCGACCAAGAGGTAGACGTAGCCTCCTTGCGAGGACCTTGGAAGTTTTCCGACCATGTCGAGTCCCCACTGGGCGAAGGGCCAGGCCAATGGAATAGGCCGTAGCTCTATGCCTGGTGCGTGTGGCTTGTCCGCGAATCGCTGACAGGCGTTGCACTTTTGGACTATATCCTTGGCATCACGCATGGCCGTGGGCCAGTAAAATCTAGCTCGTAGAGCTTTGGCGACGAGGGCGCGGCTGCCGGCGTGGTGCCCGCAGGTCCCTTCATGGATGTCGAGGAGGACTGCTCTTCCATCGGCTAGGGAGACGCATCGCTGTAACACGCCTGTGATGTTGCGTTTATACAGTTCGCCGTTGATAACGGCGAATGCCTTGGAGCGTCGCGCGATGTGTCATGCATCTGTCGGGTCGTTCGGTAGGCGCTTGCTGAGGGGTACGTAACGTACGGCTGCGTCCAAGATTGTTCGATCATCATGACGCTCATTGGTCCCTCGAGTCCTGTGTCGAGCTCCAAGTCATCGATTGTCGTTGGCTCATTGGGTGGCGTAGCCCCCGAGTCCGTTGCTGCGTTTGTTTTCTTCTCTGCGGCCTTTGGCTTGATGGAGCGTTTGCATATGCACTCGAGAAATACTCCAGGTCGTATGGGTGCGCAGGTGGAACCTATGTTGGCGAGTGCGTCCGCCTCCTCATTGCTTTCGCGACCTATGTGTCACAACTCGCAGCCATCGAAGTCTCCTTCAAGTGTGTCGTAGAGGTCGCGGTATGCAATCATGTTGTCGTTTAGTGCGTCACACCCGTGCATTGTTTGGTTTACGACCAGCTTGGAGTCGCCATATATGATTAGCCTCTTTGCGCCGCAGGCTTTTGCCATCCTCATCCCGTGTAACAGGGCCTCGTATTCAGCCTCGTTGTTTGAGGCTGTGAACTGCATTCGCAGGACGTACTTCAGCTTGTCCCCTTGAGGCGATGTCAGTATGACACCTGCTCCTGCTCCATCTTTCCTCTTGGACCCATCGAAGTGCATTGTCGTAGGACATGTCTGGCTTGTCCGGGAGTTGGTTTTCCATCCAATGTACGAGAAAGTCCGGGAGAACTTGCGACTTAATTGCGCCGCGCTTTTCGTATGTGATGTCTCGTGGAGACAGTTCGATTCCCCAAAGCGCGACTCGCCCTGTGGCGTCAGGGTTATTGAGGATATGTCCCAATGGGGCGTCGTTGACTACCACGATTGGGTGTTCCTGGAAGTAGTGGCGCAGTCGTCGGGCGGTCATCAAGACGCCGTACGCCAGCTTCTGATAGTGCGGGTACTGCTGTTTTGTTGGCATGAGGACCTCGCTGAGGTAGTATACGGGGCGTTGTACGCCGTGGACCTTGTTTTCCTCGGCCCGTTCGACGACGAGCACTGTGCTAACCACTTGGTTGGTGGCGGAGATGTACAGCAGCAGTGGTTCCCTTTCTTGTGGAGTTACCAATACTGGCGAGGTGGATAGCAGGCGCTTGAGGTCTTCGAATGCTTCTTGCGCGTCGTTGGTCCACTCGAATTTGTCGGTTTTGCGGAGGAGCTGATAGAAGGGCAGCGCCTTTTCTCCCATTCGACTGATAAATCGACTGAGGGTCGCGATTCGCCCAGCTAGTTGCTGAACGCCTCTTATATTCTTTGGCTTCTCCATGGCCAGTATGGCCTTTATCTTTTTTGCGTTTGCCTCAATCCCTCTCGCGGAGATGAGATACCCGAGCAGTTACCCGGAGGGTACGCCGAAGGCGCATTTGTCCGGATTGAGCTTTATCCGGTAGCGATCGAGATTGGTGAAGGTTTCGCGCAAGTCGTCGATGAGAGAATCTTCTTCCTTGGTTTTGATTACTATGTCGTCGACATAGACTTGGATGTTGTGACCAAGTTGCTCCTTGAGGCAAGCCTGCATGCACCACTGGTACGTGGCTCCTGTGTTTTTTAGCCTGAAGGGCATTGTGCTGTAGCAGAACACGCCGAAGGGCGTTGTAAACGCGGTCTTCTCCTGGTCTTCCTCCTTCATTCGAATTTGGTTGTAGCCTGAGTAGGCGTCGAGGAAGCAGAGGCGCTCGCATCCAGCAGTGGAGTCGATGATTTGATCGATCCATGGTAGCGGGAAGTGATCTTTTGGGCAGTGCTTGTTGAGAGAAGTGAAGTCGACGCACATCCGCGGGATATCCGTGTCCTTTTTTGGCACTAGTACTATCTTGGCGAGCCAGGTGCTTTCCTTGATCTCGCGTATGAATTTGGCCTCGAGGAGTCTGTTGATCTCCATTCCGACTGCCTGTGCCCGTGGCTCAGACAGTCGCCTGATTGTTTGCTTGACTGGCCTTGCGTCGGGGTTGACGTTGAGTGCTTGCTCGGCGAATTCCCTGGGAACTCCTGGCATGTCCGTAGGACACCAGGCGAAAAATTCCTAGTGCTCACGGAGGAATTCGACGAGCGCGAGTTCCTATGCGGGACTCAAGTTGTTGGCAATGAGGGCCGTTTTGGCGAGATCCAATGGATGGACCTGCACCTTCTTTGTGTGCACAGATGAGTCGAAGGAGAGATCAGGTGAGCTTGACCTACTCAGAGGGGGCAGACTGTTGTCTGTCGTTTCCTTCAATCGCGCGAGTTCCTCCTGCATGCCGAAGGACTAGAAGATTCTGTTGAATTCCCTGTCACAACTGTCAGATCGCTCGAAACTCCCGTTGATCGTGATGACGCCGTTGGGACCTGGCATTTTCATCTGTAGATAGGCGTAGTGAGGTACTGCCATGAACCTGGCAAACGCGACGCGCCTGAGGATGCAGTGGTATTGTGAGGGCCAGTCGACAACTTCAAAGTCGATGCGCTCGCGCCGGAAGTTCTTCGGCGTGCCGAATATGACGTCGAGGTTGATTTTGCCCAGGGGGTATACGCCTTTTCCTGGGACGATGTCGTGGAACGTTGTGTCCGATGCCTCCAAGCAGGTTAGAGGGATCCTCATTGCTCGCAAGGTACTCGCGAATATGAGGTTGATACCGCTTCCGCCGTCCATGAAGACGCGACTCATGTCGAAGCCTCCAATTTGCGCCTCGAGTACGAGGGGGCAATGACCTGGGCGAGGTACTTGAGGCGGGTGGTCGCGTTTGTCGAAGGTAATGCACGACTCACTGCCACTGAGGTACTCAGTGGTGGATGGTGGCGAGTGCGTGGCCAGATTGACTTGGTGAGTGATGGCTTTCTGCACCCGGTTGGAGGGGCATCCCTTTTGGATCATCATGGTGCCCATGGCCCGTGGGTACGGTTCGCCTCCGTGGTGTTGGTCCGGTGCAGATCCGTTCGGGGGTGGCCCAGGTGGTGGTGGTGGTGCGTCATGTGCCACGGCGCCTGGAGCGGTTCCGTAGCCTCTTTCGACCATGTTGCGGTTCATCCGCACCAATCCCTCGTGTAGCTTGAGGAACTCGTGGCAGTCCTTGAGGACGTGACTGAACTTTCTCTTGCCGTCATGCCTATCGATGTAGAAGTGTACCGTGCATGGTCCGGACAGTTTATCTTCGATGGTGGTCGCGGGTGCTTCATCGCGGGTGCGGCGTTGCCATACTTGTGTGGTTCTCCCGGAGTCGCGATATCCGCCGCTACGGTATCCGCTGTTGCGGTTGTCGTCGCGTCTATCGGCGTAACCGGCGGAGACCATGTTGACGTCATCGCGATTGTCGTAGACGTGCATACGACGTTTGCCCCGGCGGCCGCGTCTGAGTTCTGCTTCCTCGTCAGAGTGAGCGCGGTTCTTCAGCGAATCTTCTCCATCAGCCCACCGGTTCGCGATCTCCATCAGGTGGTCGATGGTCTTGGGCTTTGAGCGTCCTAGCTCCTCCCTGAGTTCTATGCGGCGGACACCGTCGTTGAATGCATCAATCGCACGGTCTTCCGAGATGTTCTCCGCGGAGTTCTTGATGATGGACCACCTTTGGATGTAAGAGCGCAGCGATTCACCAGATTTTTGCTGGCAGCATCTCAGTACTTCGATTGAAGCGGGACGTTTGTATGTGCCCTTGAAGTTGCGCACGAAGCTGTAGACCAGCTCATCCCAGCTGCGAATGGATCCGCGCGGGAGGTTATTGAGCCATGCTTGGGCGGCGCCTTGCAGCTGTAGCTACAAGCATTGCATGGCGGTACTCTGACTGCCCCCGTGCAACCTGACTGAGGAGATGTGATGTTCCAGCCAAATCTTGGGGTCCTGTAGACCGTCAAATTTCGGATTCTCTGATGGGAGTTTGAACCCTTTAGGCATTCGCTTCTACCTGATGGATCTGCTGAAGCATTTGGCACCGCAGAGCTCTCCATCTTCTTCTTCCGAATCAGTCGACCGAGCACGTCGTGCCCTTGACTTGTCGATCTTGCACTGAGTGAGCTCGTCGCATTCATCGTAGTCGTGATCATGCCGTCGCGAATGGTGGTGTCGAGACAGGTCATGACTATCGTCGCTTGACAAGGACGAGGAATAGCGTTTTGCTAATGCCTTGCCCTTTTTTGGGTTGGGTACTGGTTCTTTGTCGAGGGCGGCCTCAATTAGTCCAAGGCCCGCGATCGTAGATCGGTGCATGGCCGTCCGAGGATCTCCAGCCGGTGGCTGGTTATTGAGAAGGTACATGGTGGCCGCCGTCACCACGGCCTGCGGCGTCCTGGGAACCACGTTGCCTCTCGTGTCGACTGTCATGGAGCCGAAGTCGAGGATTTTCATGGCGTCTATGCATTCTTGCTCGGTGAGGTGAGCCATCCGCGATTGCCTCTTCTTGGCGAGGTGTTCGTTGCCCCTTGAGGAGGATCCTCCGTAGGAAGAGAGCCCAGCACGACGAAGGCTTGACTCGTCTGCCGCCTTTTTACGCGCCTCAAGTTCCGCGATTGCTTGTTTCTGGCGCTTGAATTCCTCCTTTAGGAGCCAGTGGTAGCCCATCAGTAGTTCTTGCAGGGACCCGAAGGGTAGAGGTGTACCTCGTAGGGCTTCGCGGCAGCGTTCCCACTCTTGCTCGTTGAGCCTGATCACGACGCGTTCGCCGGTTTGCTCGTTGATTATGGTAGGGGGTTCGACTGCTCCTCCATTGCCACCGTTGACGCCGTTGGCAGCATTGGGCAGGTCGGTGCCGTTGCCGCAGTTGGCGGAGGTGTCGCCCGCGTTGATGACGGCAAACATGAAGTGATTTGGGAAGCTGTTGCTTCCACAACTTTCAGATCCAGAACCGTAGGTTCCTGCTTCAGTGGCCAGATCGCTTAGATCGGAGTCGCGACTGCTGTTTGCTTACCCTGTTCCCGACCGCCGCTGGAGCATTGAGCTCGCTGAGGGTACCGATCGGTGGAGGGAACCATGATGCTGGGGCAATCGCCGGTGCCGTCGGCTGATCGGGCATGCGAAGCGTGCCCATCTGACCAACTTGGAAGCGGAAGCTCCCAATTGCCAGGCTGATTCCTTCGCCCACAGAGTCGAAGGCCGGGCAAGTGGCCGGCGTGTGGACGGTGAAGTCGAAGGCGCTGAAGAGCTGGCGAATCTCCGCTGTTGCAGAGTTGTAGATCGCGTTTGATGGGGCGGAAGAAGCCGCAACATCAGCACTCCCAGTTCCCACAGACGGCGCCAATTGACGAGGGTTTAACTCGTCAATGCCCATTGTTATGGACTTGGGTTTTGGAGAAGGAGGGAGCGCTGGAGACATCTATCGGCTAGCAAACAAGCACACAGGGGACAAAGGATTTACCCAGGTTCAGGCCTCGTAGTGGTCCCTACTCCTGCTTGTCTGCTCGTGGAATTATCGAGGGAGTCGAAAGTTACAATGATGCGCAGATGAAATCTGGCGAGGGTTGCGAAAACTAGGGTTGCGTGTGTTTTCCTCACCGCCCCCTCCTAACCTTTATATAGATAGGCTAGGTCTCGGGTAGCAGGTCGAGTCAGTTACAAGTTAGGGTTTTCCCCTTCAAACTTTCTATCTTTAGCTTCTTCTTGTCCTTCAAGCAATTGAGAGTCCATAGGTTACTCGAGTCCCTCCATCCGGGCCTTGGCGACACCGTGGGCCTGTACATATTTGGGCCGTATGTACCAAGCTCGAGTACCTGGAGGGTATACCCATGTCAATTTGTGTTTAGTGGATTATATATTGAGTATTTTGCTGCTGAAGGTGACTGGTTATGAGAGCTTGTAATCTTGTTTGATGCTTAGAGATATAGTTTTGATGCATGTTTAGGCCTCTTGCAAGTCCCTATGAGTAGAATCCTTCATTATATTTACTTTGCAATCACTTGTTTAATAGGTGTTTAAATTTCAGAATACCAAGCATGAACAACCATACTTTTGGAGAGATATTTGAGAGTGATGCACCTAGGAGGTCGAGGCCCTCAAGAACAGCCTCTCAAGCTAGGCCATCATACAATGAAGATCTCATTGCAACTCGTATTGGTAGTGAAAGGGATGATGGGGATGCTCACCCATCCTCATTTCCTTGTTTTACCTTCTTACAAGCTGCAGGTATTCTTGATGATTTCTTGCTACTGGTTGAGAAGGTTGGTTTGACCTCATATATGCAAGATGAGAGTGCGCAATACGCTATGCTCACCAAAACTTTTGTTGAGAGCTTCACGTTTACTAACACACCCTATCAGTCTACTGTCTCTTTTAAAATCTATGATCTGCCCTTCACCATGCCTTTGGAGAGATTTTGCAGTATTGTAGGTGTGCGTATGACAGGGACCGTGAAGAAAATTCAAGGGCGACCCGCTGATTTGTTGGAGCTTTACCGGGGAGTGACCAATGATGATGACCGTGTGGCGCAGCGCGGAAAGATAAGAAATATCCAACTCCCTGCTCTTAGATACTTTGCATATTATCTCGCTACTAGTGTACTTTGGTAGAGAGAACACAAGTAATATCTCCAACTATCATTTAGCATTCCTTGCTGCTGCGCTTAACAATGACACTCGGTACAATCTTGGCTCACTTATTGCTCGCTGTCTAGCTGCTAGGGGGCCTATCTATGGGGGCATCATTGCCTCGCGTATAGTCAATGCATTAGGTCTTTCGGTTGATCCCTATGATGCTATGCTGGCACCACAGAGGCTTGACCTTGTTGCTAGAAAGCTCATCACTTTGTCACTGCTACTTCAGATTTGGACAGTCTAGTATGTAGGATGCTTTTCACTGACGGGGATGAAAGGGAGATCCTTTTGCCACAACCTGCTTTGTTTAGTGTTCACAAGAGACCGTGGTCGCGCTCCAAGGAGGAGGTGGACGAGCAGCTTCGCTTGTTGGGTTTCCACGAGCAGCACCAAGAGGATGTGCCCTCCTATGATTACTCCGCGCATTACGGAGGGACGTACTCGAGTTTGCACCAGGATGAGGGGACTTCTTCGTCGTATCAGGGTGACACTTCATCCTGGCCATCTTGGGATTGATACCCACTTAGGCCAAAAGCCTAAGCTTGGGGGAGGTACGCCGACACTGCACTCATCTCCATATCATGTTGCGTCGGTACTTTGTATATTCATGTTTTCATTCTCTTTTTAGTTTTCGTTCTTCTTTGCTTTTGCTTTCTAAAAACACAAAAAGACCAAAAATATTTCTGTTGTTTCTCTTTGGTTTGCTTCTTCTTTTTGCCTTGGTTTGCTTTTCCCTTTTTGCTTTGTTTGAACTATTCGAAAAACCCAAAAAGATTTTGCTTTGCTTGTTTTTCGCTTTTGGTTCTTGCTTAAAAATCGAAAACACCAAAAATATTTGTCATTCTTCTTTGGTTTTTGTGAGTTTGCTACAGGGTTCGGCAGTCCTTAGTGGATATTGGTTTCATATTATTATTCAAGCCACACAAGTGAAGAGCAATAATGAGGATCAATGACAACTTGAGGCATGGTAAGAGGCTAGTAACGAACTCTATTTGTTTTCATTTTTGTACATATACTCATCACTGTGGGCTTGCTTAGTCCGTTCAAGTAGGGTGTATGTTATCTTTAGATGCTTAGTAGTTCTTGCTTTCTTATGATTAGCTCCAGCTCGCTAATATTTTGTAGCATGTCTTATGAATGTTTGCTTGCATTGCTCTATTCATAAATTGGTATGACACCATGGTATCCTCCTCTGAATGTTTCATTTGAATTGACTTGGCACATGCTCACGCATGCACATGACTGTAATAATCAGTTAAGCCTCGATGAATTATTTTGCCTTGAGGATCTTGAATCATTTTCATGCCATGATTAGTCCTGTTTTGTTGCAAGCATGATAATGACAACTATTGCTCTCTCGTTTGTCGCTCCCTTAATATTGCTAGCCTTCACTTCCACTGAGTGTTTACTCATGTTTCCAACTCCCTAAACCAAATATTTCCAAAGTGTCCACCATACCTACCTATTAGCATCATTTGCTACTCCCGTGCATATTCAATATGCCTTGTTTTCTTCCGAATAAAATGTTTGCTTGTTATGGGACAATTAGTTAGTAAAGCTCTCACGAACTTGATGGCACACTTTATTTCCTGCACTTAATAAACCTGAACCATTGTGAACTCTCCATGAAAGTTATATGCTTGCAAATTATAGGATGGGGATTAGCAGAACCGTGTTGTCAAGGGGAACGCTTTCAACACTTGTAAATATATACCCAGTTGATACCTGGATCTTTTGTTTGCGGATGTCGTCGGTGTGAAATAAAAGGGGAGCTTGTAAGTCCATGGAGTTATGTATGTGTGTTAGAGAAACGCCTGGGCCGCTGGTCTAATCTATGCTGACATGATGGAAACCTGCAGCGTAACCATAATGATATCTATGAAGCATTCTTCTTATAAAAAAAGAGAGATATAGCTATTGAGAAAAAGAAAAAAAAGAGTTTTATGAAAAGAGGAAAGAGAGAAAAAAGCACCATTTTCCCATGGTAAATAAGAAGATTGTTGAGATACTCATTGTCAGTTTGCCTTGTCATTTTGATATGGGGATTCTTCCGTATCATCGGGCAAGGGGTACCCCATTGGCGGTTCTCAATGATACGCACATACTTACGATAACAAGAACTTACCGGTAACTAAAGTTGAGTAGCATGAGGAGCGGCCCTCGTACTCAAGGGACTTGGGATTTTCAGTTTATAGTCTGTCAATCATATAACTCAGATTGGACCTCACTTTCACCTTAACCACATTAAAGATGCCTATGATAGGGGCAATGAGAGCTCAAAGCTAACGAGTACCATACTTTCAGCATTTGGAAGCCCTTCAAATTATTCAAAACCTTTTCTTCTACTTGTTGAGTCACCACATATTCTTTGAGCACCTTCTTGAGAGCATAGTTGTCATTCTTTGTGTTTGCTCCATTACTTGATTATTTGTGTTATGACTTTGATGCTTATATCCTTGATATCTTTACTTCTAGTCATCACTTGAACTTCAGAGGTGCCTTGATATTCATAATCAAAGGGCAAGCGAGATACCACTCTATCATACCTTTTTATGAGCATTGTAATGTTGCTTATGTTTGTGCTTCATGCTACTTATTATTCTTGAGTTGGAATCTCTTCATAGCTTGCAATGACTATTAAGTAGACTCAGTTGCATACTCTTTATTATGAACTGTCTAAGTAGTTGATCACATTGCTGAGAATATTTACATCATATGAAGCAAATGTGTTCGTGAAAGTTCTTTTATCGCACTCAGTTTTCAACTGAATTGCTTGAGGACAAGCAATAAGCTAAGCTTGGGGGAGTTGATACGTCCAAAACGTATCTACTTTCCTGAACACTTTTGCTATTGTTTCTCCTCTATACTTGTGTGATTTGGATGCAACTAATGCGGACTGACGTTGTTTTCAGCAGAATTGCCTTGATGTCTACTTTTTGTGCAGAAAATCAACTATTAGGAAAAATCCCGGAAAATATGCGAAAAATCCTATTTCACCCGAAGACTCCAGGAGCCAGAATACGAGAAGGAGAAGAGCCAGGGGGTGGCCACACCACCTAGTGGCGCGGGCCAGGCCCGGCCGTGCCAGGGGTGGTGTGGGCCCCCTAGGCACCCCCTCGGTCTCTCTCTTCGCCTATAAGGAGCCTTCTGACCTAAAAACTTCGGGGGGGGTCGACGTTTTTCTAGAAGGAGTTCCGCTCCGCCGCCACCACCAGATTCCACGAAACAGCACCAGAAACTCCGTTTTGGCACCCTGCCAGAACGGGGAATTGGAGGAGATCATCGCCATCATCATCACCATCGCTTCTCCATCGACCATCCATGTTTCCCCCATCTATGAGTGAGTAATCCCCCGCTGTAGGCTATGGGGATGGTAGGGATTGGATGAGATCGTTCATGTAATAGCATCAGATTGTTAGGGCATGGTGCCTAGTATCTTTTATTAGTGCTTTATGACTTTGTTGCGACTTGTTGTGATTAATGCTTGTCACTAGGGCCCGAGTGCCATAATTTCAGATCTGAACATGTTATTCATTCATTATGATAGTATTGTTTATGGTCTTATCTGCAAGTTGTATACACACGTTGTTGTCCGGAACCAATGGCCCCGAAGTGACAGAAATCGGGATAATCGGAGGGAATGGCTTTGATGTGAGGATCACATGTGTTCATGGAGTGTTAATGCTTTGCTCCGGTGCTCTATTAAAAGGAGCACCTTAATTGCCAGTAGTTCCCTAGAGGCCCCGCTGCAAACAGGCTGGCAGGACAAAATATGTTGTGCAAGTTCTCATTGCGAGCACGTATGACTATATATGGAACACATGCCTAGGATTGTCTAGTACTTGGATGCTTTATCTTATTTATCTGTAATTGCCCTATGTTCTGATTGCTATGTGAATTGTCTTGTCCATGCAACGCCCGTCCATCCATCCCTATGCCTACCGCACTCGAATCCCACTATTACTGCTTTTGTTACTACTGTCTTTGCTTTACTACTGCTGTTACTTTGCTATTCCAACTACAAAATTGTTGCTACTGATAAACTGCTGTGAGCAAGATTGTTTCCAGGTGCAGCTGAATTGACAACTCGGTTGTTAAGGCTGATAAATATTCTTTGGCTTCCCTTGTGTCGAATCAATAAATTGGGTTTCAATTCCCTCGAAAATATTGCGATACACCCCCTATACTTGTGGGTCATCAAACCTCTGCAGAGTGTAAATCTATTCGAATAGCCGTGTCCGCGGTCATGGACGGGTTGGACAAACTTCTGTAGAGCGGTGCTGGTTTTGTTTTCAAAAAGGATTTCGGAAAAGAAATGGCTTTGGAAATGTTTTGACCATGGGATGGTCGTAAAGGAGAAAGGTTTTGACCATGGGATGGTCGGAAGGAGGAAGGAGTTTGGTCGTGGGACGACCTGAAGACGGGAACAAATGGGTACCCCAATCCTAGTGTTTCCAAAACTTTTCAAAAAGGTTTCCAAAATGTTTTACAAAAGTTTTCAACAAAGAAATGTAGATGTTATATCTACAAGAGAAACTATTTGAGAAAGGAACCTCTCTTGGAGCCCTCCTACTACCACAGCCATATTGCATATCCTCTTGTTATTATTATTCTCTTAAGGTGGTTTGCGAGTACATTCAAAGTACTCACTGGCATTGTCCCTGGCTATTAACTTGGTCAGATATCAAGAAGAAAGTGAAGTGGACGACTATGCGAGCTAGGATGTTCTCCCAGTCAGTTGCCTGTAGGTTAAGGCATGGCTCAGGCTCTACGCTTAATGAAGTTCCGCTGATGTTGATCGATGTAGCCATAATGGCAAATAAGGTATGACATGTATTCGTTATGTATTGGATGTTTACTTTGATCCTTGTCGGTTATGTGCCACAACTAACTAATCATGGGATCGTGGTTGTATGCATAACAGGAATTCTCGGAGGATTAATCCGGGGGCCCCACATTCTCCTTCTTGACTTCAATTCTATTGCAACTATCGTCGTCATGGATCACACATGCAAAAAACAAATACCATAATCAATACAAGGCATACAAGAACCAATGCAATACAGCAAGCCATTGAACAAAATACCACTACTCTTTAGTAGGTTTTGGTAAAATCAACTCATAGCAAGAGAAAGTAACTTATTTGCCCTTTTAGAACCTTACTTATGATTTGATTGCCAAATACCACTTAGTTTGGGGTTCAATACAAGGGCCATGCTCTGTATGATACCAATGTCCAAAACTGATATCAACAGATAGGTATTGAAAATAACAAAGCCACTAAAAGTGGTTTCATTATTTTATCAATTGTCTTTATTTACTTTTGAATTTTCTAGTGGGATAAACCCTTTTTTTGGTGAATAAATCCCCAGAAAATATATGTACGTCAAACAATTAATTCCTCTTAGGTTTGGAATACACATGATTATTGGTTCACTGAGAGTTGGTTTCACTTCAAAACAATTAACAGAATGCCCTTGGTAAATTCCCAAAGTTCTAATGGGAATTTGTCTTTTTCACAAGATTTATCCTACAGGTTCAAATGGTATGAGACCAAGGAAAATGGGTATATAATAAAAATACCTTACAGTAGAATTTGGATTCATCGTTTTTGGAGTTTCATAAATTCTTCTATGATTTATCTAGTGAAGTAATCCTAAATAGAAGATTTTAATTCAATGAAATTCATAAGATGCTCAATAAATCTTGATCTCCTAGTGATTAGTAGGCCTTATAGTAACACACTACTGAGAATTGGAATCAACTCCAAATGTGCATTTGATCTATCTAGAGAATTTCTCAAAGTCAGATATGAGGGCTTTATGTTATTTTTGCTATAGCAAAACTATAGGGATTTTTGTAGTGGGGTCAAAGTGACATGCAAGGTATCTTACATACCTCACAATAACAAGTGGTTTCATCCCCTTTGGATTTATGAAACTTTCTGAAAGATTTATTTAGTCAAAAAGGCACCCCTATGTATACTATTTATCAGAAAAGGTACAAGTAGTTTTTGGGTATCTTTTTTAGCCGTATGTTGAAGAAAACAGTCAGGTACATGCTAAAAATGATATCTGTCCATTTTTATGGATTTTACATTTTCCTATGAATTAATTTCTGGTAGCTATTTTAACAAATCTAGGAAAAATAGAATAATCCATAAAAGAAATGGGGCCAGAAGTGAGTGAGACTGGACAACTCGGCACTAGGCCAGACCATCTCAATGCCCACACGAGTGAAAGATGTAGCGCACTTGAAACACCAGGCAGGGACCGCTCGTCATTAAGCGCAGGCGGCTGAACCGGCATCGTTTGATCCGTGCCGCATGAATAAAGGAGATCCAACGAAGCGGGGTCGTCTTCAACCTCTGGCCGCCGGACAGATGACAAAAACCCTAGCAAAGGGTAGGAGGCGTGGGGAGGCTCATCGCGGGCTTATTTGGCGCTAGTGAGGAGACGGGGCGATGGAGAACACAAAGGCGAGCCTAAGGAGGGGCGGCGTGATTGGGTTTGGCGCCGAAGGAAGGCCCACACATGGAAACCCACGCAGGTTGCTCGGGAGCTCAATAGGGAATATGGTTTCTGGCATCCCTGGGTAGCAAGGAGGGCATTGTTATGCAGGTCTAGTCGAGAGTAAGACATGCATAAAAATATATGTGGAGGGGGTGGCCTATATCAATGGCAAACCTCTTCAGAAGCTCGCATAATCGATGTGAGTTTCTCCTCCGCCTGGGCTATATAGAGAGAGGGATCTAGAGCTTCTGGGAGGTGAGAGTGGGACGCTAGGGGAGTGGAATGAGGGTGGGGTGAGAGGCTGGGGTGGTCTGGGGCCTTTTATCCAGAGAGGTGACTATCCATGGTGGACCAAGCTCATACTCGATCTAGGGAGGGGATGTGGCTTCTGACTGGGAGAGGGAGGTAGTTAGGGGTTGTGTTGAATGGTCTAGGGACAGCGAGGGGGTTGGCGCTGCAATTTTTTCTGCCCACTAGGGCTGCAACTATTGGCTCGGGGGTGGTGTGGGGGGGTCCTGCAGGCGACCAAGGGTGAGGGGAGGAGTGAGTGCTACTGCCAAGATTTAAGACATTAAACTAGGACAAGACATGAAGTAATGGCATGATCCTCTCCATCTCCCCTTCCAAGCACTAAGGGACAAAAGAGAGGTGTGCTACAGTGTAGCTACAGTGCTTTTTGACCAGAGGAGAGGGGTTTGTGTGCTGGAATGGTTAACCAAGGGATTAAGGAAGGTTTGATAGTTAGGGCAAGTGTCATGTTAATATACACTATGGTTTGGATTTATTTCCTCTCAAGCACTATCATAATTATTGGTAGGAGTGGTTGATGTTGTTGGGTAATATTTAGTGTGAGAGGAAGCTTAAGGAGGATCACTAGATCAGATTGGAAGGAAATTAGTTTGAGCAAATTAAAGATTTGATGAGACTGGGGATCTAGTGTTTTGTTAAGTTTATACCAACTTGGTCAAGCCATAAGAAGGGGCACAAGGCCTCAAATGTAGCAAGGGGCCCATGGGTGGGTAGACCAAGTGATGTAGATCACCATGGTACAGAGGATTGTGTTGATCATGATTGAGATTTTCTAGGATTGATGCCAAACTTGGTTGAAAATAAGGGTGTCAAAACAGAATATAATTTAGCCTCCAAAACCATGTGGGTTGAAGAAGCACAAGGCTCCAACAGAAACAAGGAAGGTACGGATGGATAGAAAATCATGAGTAGATGACAATCATGCAAAGAGTTGGTCAAAAGAAGATGACAGGGAGGTGGAAGCTTCTTCCAAAGTAGGCATGTTGATAAGATTGGCAGAGACAGATTATTTTCTTGCCTACAAAACCATCAAGAACAAGTGGGTCAAAGGATGATATAGCCAAGGGAAAGGGTGGCATTTGGAAGTGCTTAGGATGGTCTACAGGATGGTTCAAGTGCATTTCCATAAATGCACAAGGGTTAGAATAGGTAGGGACTCAAAGATGTGATGTTTACATAGTTCCAGACTTGGTCATATTTTGACAGATTTGGGGTTTTTGACTAGGGTACACTGGTTAATGCTTTTTGGGGGATACAATGTTCCAAACTCATCCTCAAGTGAATGATGTTGAGGAGTAAGTTAAGTAGAGGGGATCCATGGATTGAGTTGGTATTTTCCACTTTGGAAACTACAAAAGGGAAATGACTCAAAATGGAGTCTGATAAGGAAAAGCATATGGCCACTTGAGTGGCTAAGGATCAAGACAAGCTTGGGGGAGTTGGTGAAGGGGTTCATTGATCAAGAGAGAGTATGGGGATGGTCAGGCACATCCCCCAAGGATGGGTGTAGAGGGAGCACCAGGCCTTGGAGCAAGAGTCAGGGTTTTTTGAAAAGTTTATCTAGAGGTGATCTTCCTACCCAAGATGGATGATTTCTTCTCAAAGGATTAGGGGTTTCACTATTGGATTGGTTGGTTGTCAAGGATGAGTTCTTAGGGTGGCTCATACTACTTTCTAAGCAAGCAAGTCAAATAGTAGATCAAGAAAATTCATCTTACAGCAGATCAAGACTACTACTATGGATATCATCAAGCCTAGCTTGAGGTATAGAGAGGTATTTTGAAAGGTTGAAGTTTTGAAATAGGTAAGAGTCTCTTGGTATTTCTACCAACAGCGGAAGTCAAAGGTTTTATAACAGTTTTTGGAAAGACTAGAGATAAGATTATTTGGAAACTCTGTCTTAAAAACATAAGGAGATATTATTATATAGATCTCCATAATTTTGTCAACAGAAGATACTAAATGTTTGAATTTACAAAAGTATCTTGGCTCTTGTTTTGAATTGCCAGAACATTTAAGAATATATAAAATAACCCAAGACACATCTTTTATTAAATAGCTTTTGTAAATTGAAAGTGAGATAGGGATGTATCTTAACTATTACTCATTCAGAAAAATGAGTACAATAAGCAGACAATTGTTTCATCATTAAGCAAGAGAAAGTTTTGTTCCCCCTAATTTTTGCACTTTAGACACACAGTTAGTGTTACTGAAAGTGTGTTGTTACACCGATGCCCTCCATAGAGGAAGGATGCCACCCGAGGGCGGCACCGCGTCGATGCCAGATGAGCCGACAAGGATTTCTCTGGAAGCCCTCCCCACAACCCCCGGGAGAACCGTTGCAAAGGAGCCTCGCGAGGTTGAGGCCTCGCCATACCAAACTTGCCATCCACGAACATGCGCCACCACGATCACGAAGCCACCATCATCGTCTCACCGAGAGTATCGTGGTGAGGTTTGAAGGACAGAGGTTGGAAGTGGCTCGAATAAGGGCCAGCAGAACCGCGATCCACGGGAGGGAACAACCTCCACAGCCAAAGGTGGTAGTCGAGCGGGCCGCGGCCGCTGGGACACCGGTCCCAGTCAAGTTCGGCAGGTCCAACATACCTGTAAAGCCCAGGCAGGGGCATACCAATCTCAAGATGGTCCGGCCAGGCCCATATGTGCTCGTAAAGCCCACAGCCACGCTGCAACCAGCTGGTCACCATCGTCACTACACCCTGCACTAGCCAAATCACCGCCGCCTGCAGATCCGGGGGCCACATGGCAGGCTGGCCCGCCCCTGGCCATCTGTGGCCCTAAGGGCCTAGATCTAGGACGGTTGGGCCCGGCTAGCACCACCCATCGCTGCCAACTGCTTGCCGCGTTGCCCCACAGCCCGCAACCGCGTCGCCGCCTAACCACTAGCGCCCTACTAGCACCGTCGCTGATGGAGAAGGGTCCCTGATCCCTCCTCCTACAGCACGGGGAGGACATATCGCCGGCGCCACCCAGGCCGTGCCCGGCGGCGGCGATGAGGGAGAGGAGTGAGGGGGTCGGCCGGAGGAAGGTGGAGGCCCCCGTCGCCCTCGGGAATGGGGTGGGGGCGAGAAGGGACGGGTCGTGTTTTTTCTCGTTGAAGACATCATACATGCAGTCGTCATATTGGGTTGGGTTGGAGGGGAGGGGCGTCATGATATCAGTGTGGTGCTTGCGCAAGTAGCGGATTTAGAAAGACGGTGACGGCGCTACGGGATCGAGATACCTCGCGCCTCGCGGCATGGCTCTCTCAAGAGGGAACAGTATCGATGGGAATTGATAGTAGACGAAAAGCAAAGACGGGATGGGACCCATGTGCAACGCATCTCTTTTGTCAACGCGTGGGGCGCGCTGCGGGAGTAGCGACCCGGACGATCGCTTCCCCCGGCTGACGGGAATCTCACTTCTCATATAATAATATACCTCCTCGATGGGATCGACCTTCACCGGCCGGACGTCACTCTCTGCCTCCTCCGATTCGCCTCCTCCCATTTCCAATCAACTCACGAATGGAGTCTCTTCTCGCCGGGGCGCACCTTCACCCAGCAGCCTTCTCGCCGGCGTCCCTCTCCCGCTGCCACCCGCCGTCCGTCGTCCGGGGCGTCAACGTTGTTGGTGGCCGCGCCGTCCGATGCGCCTACACCAAGGTGCGCTCTTTCGCTACACCACGTCGGTCTGTTTGGACAGAAGCCGCGGAAATGCGTGCTCTGTTTCTTTCTTCCATTTAATTTGTGCCTTGTCAGGACGCGATCCTCTACGCGCTGGAGCACGACGAGATGTTCAACTCCGAGGAGGTGGTCCAGTGGGAGAGCGGCAAGACAATCAACACCATCGCCGCCGCGCAAGGCATCCAAATCAGCCGGCGCTGCCGCCCCCGGTACCCCTCTGAGGGCTCCGGAGACGACAAGGCCGTGCCGCGCCACATACTCGAGCAGATCGTCTGGGATAAGGAGGTGGAGGTGTCCCAGGTAGGCATATATATATATATATGAAAAATATTTCTTACTCCGGGTGTAATTCGTCTCATATACTATCTTACAGAAGTATTTGTAATACTTTATCTGTTTGAGTATGTTACTATATTTAAGATACTTCTAAGCAAGTTAGGTAAAAAAATTGCAAATACACCTATAGTTTGTACTATATATGTAAAATACTGTCATATTTGTACGTACAAAAAGAGTATATGAATAAAAATTACATACTACCAAAAAAATAGTATATATACTACCCAAATATTCTTATATACTTCATACTACGCGTACATACCTTCCGGTATGGTAGATACTACCTATATAGTGTGAAACATGTGTGGGTGTAACTACACCCGGGTGTAGTATGAATATGTCATATATATATATATATATATATATATATATATATATATATATATATATATGTATGTATGTATGTATGTATGTATGTATGTATGTATGTATGTATGTATCTCAAGTACAAGGCGTGCATTGGTGTTAACAGCGTTGTTGACTCCTCTGTAACATATATTCTTGCGTAGAGGAAAGCCAAGAAGCCTCTGATGAATGTAATAGAGTCCAGCGAGCACGCGCCGCCGGTGAGGGATTTCATCGGCGCTCTCACAGCGGCCTACACTCGTAACGGCGTGCCTGCCCTGATCGCCGAGGTAAAGAAGGCGTCGCCAGGCAGGGGCGTGCTCAGGGAGAACTTCAATCCAGTGAGTCTCAGAATCCTGTGTAAACACTTCTGTCACGTTCACTGCTACTAGAAATTATCTACTACCTAAAACTGATGTTCGAAAACTCGAAATAGGTTGAGATCGCGCAGGCCTATGAAGGGAACGGTGCGGCCTGCATCAGCATCTTCACAGACGAGAAGCACTTTCAGGTTTGGTGCTTTTCTTTTCTAAGGGATCACCTACCCAGCAATTCTTGCAGTGATTGAATCTGTTTTGCATGACTGACATTTGCTAACTCCTTTGGTTCTACAGGGGAGCTTTGAGAGCCTGGAGATGGTTCGCAATTCCGGAGTGAAGGTACGTAGACTGATGGAGACAGACATCACATACATGCCGAGTGTATTCTCCTCTGTTTCTATTGGTACTGACAAATCAATTTACTATGGTTGTGTGTGCAAATGCAGTGCCCTCTTCTGTGCAAGGAGTTCATCATTGATAGCTGGCAGGTCTACTACGCGAGATCAAAGGGTGCCGATGCGATTCTTTTGATCGCTGCCGTGCTACCAGATCTTGACCTCAAGTACATGCTTCGTGTCTGCAAAAATCTTGGAATGACTGCTCTTATTGAGGTATGTTTTAGATGTTTTGGATTCAGTGGTATTCCGATAAATATTTTTTGAACAGTTCAATTTTTGACTACTTCTGTCAATTCTACCATAGAATGACTAAATAGTCAAGGAAGCTACTTTTGTGGGAAAAGGCTACTTTTCTATTTGATGACTAACTTCTTGCCAGAACTATCAGATTTGGTCCCCGACATAATACTACTACTACTACTAATCTTTATAGTAAAAAATTGATTGCTCATGTTCTGGAAATTTATGTTTTTAACTCAAAGTTAAAGAGATTCTCCTGAAGATTCAGTCCAGTTATTATATCATATCACTGACGATAATGAATTGTGATACTTTTATTTTTCACCAATGACGAAGTAGCCAAGAAAGCTACTTTTCTTTGTGACGACTAACTTTTTGCCAGAACAATCAGATTCAGTTCACAAAAATAAAATAATAATATCAATATTATTTGTGAAACATTGATTGCTCACGTTCTGGCAAATTCATGTTTTTAACTACTCCTACATGTTAAATTTGCATTGTCCTGAAGATTCAGTCTACTTCATTGGATTGTATCATTGGTGAAATTAACTTGTGAAATTTGTGCTAAACATGATTGGTGTTTCAGGTCCAAGATGAGAGAGAATTGGATCGCGTGTTGAAAATAGATGGTGTTGAACTTATCGGAATCAACAACCTCAGTCTAGGTATTGTTGCTCGTCAGATAGTTTCATCCAGAATGTAGTTTCTGAAGCGAAAGCTGTTTCCAGTTTGTGCATTGGTGCTGAAGATTATTGTTCTTTGCAGAGACATTTGTAGTCGATACTTCAAACACAAGGATGTTGATGGAGAAACGTGGTGATTCCATCAGGGATCGGGGGATATTGGTATGCTCTTCTTAACTGGTTGTTGGTCCTTTTAATCTAATACATTGAAGGGGCTCACCCCCAACTTATTTCTTTTGAAGAAACCACCATCAAGCTATACAACAGTTCAGCATTGTTATTTCAACTACTCCGCTTAATTATATTATCGTGATGTACGAAATACATTAAATATGATAGTTATAAGTAGATTTTCTTTGTCATTTTCATTTATTCCTCGACTTAGTGTAGTTATTCTTCTATGTAGATGTTTTTTTTGTAGTTGCTATTCAAATTGACAACGTAAAATGCTTAAAAAATTATTTCCAATGGTTTTTTATGGGTTTATTTTCCTCAGGTTGTTGGGGAATCTGGCCTGATCACTCCTGATGATGTTGCATATGCACAGAGCGCTGGTGTTTCCGCGGTGTGCTCTCTGGTTACTCCTTACTTTCCAGCCATCTCTAATTACATGATTCAGTACAACGTTTTGTAGTGTTTTTACTATGATACATCATGAAGCTAAATTTCAGAAACGTTGAGACGCTGATGTTTTCACTGCTCATAATTTACCTAGCACAGTTCCTTTGTCCACCAACAATTGTTTCCATGAGAAACATTGGTCCTGAATATTTTGTCAGTGATATGTCTGTAATCGTTGATGGATGTTTATGCTTGCAGGTTTTGGTAGGAGAGTCCCTGATCAAGGCGGAAGATCCTGGGCAAGCTATTGCGGGATTGTTCGGGAGAGAGCTCTTGCACTGAATTAAATTTGATGGATGTATTTTTGTTGGTTATTTTATTTATTGTTGAAATAGATTTATGTACTTGGTTACTAATCCCTCCGTCCGGAAATAAGTGAATTCAATTTATTTAGATTTGCAAGTATCTAGACGCATTTTAATGTATAGATACATGCAAATCTGGACAAAAATCCAAATTTCTTATTTTCAGACGGAGGGAGTATATATGTAGCAAGCATAAATAAGTGTGTGTGCTTCTGAATGGAGGCTTAGATTCATAAGTGAGTGCAGTACAACCGATGTAAAAACGAACGAGAGCAGTATTGCACGAAAAAATAAATCCATGTGTTCCCTTCGGACCGTCCTGTAACTGAGCAGAAAATTTGATCAAGAGTTGTCCTAATTCTCCATGAATGTTGCTATCAGGATCTGAACCCGGACAAATGGAGCCATGCATCCACGACTCTACCTACCCAACAAAAGGTGGTTCTCAGGTTCTATGCTTTCTTCTCTCGCCTTTTGGTATCCAAGGTTTTCATCAGATCATCTTCAATGAAGCTCCCCAAGTTCGGTCATCTTTTATCCGCGCGGATACCGATGCACATGTCCGTCCCTTGTCCTCCCATTGAACCCAACGGTGTCCACCCAAATCTTGTTATCTAGTTTTTTTTCTCATTTCTTTGTCATCATTTTTCTGATGAGTCAAATTGGGCCCAAATTGATCATACATTTCCAAATTCATCCACAGCACACCCACATTTTGTCTATATTAATAGCAATCAATTGATGATGTTAAAAAAGAAAATAAAAAATGACAAAAAATGCACAAAACAACCAGCTAGCACGCACAAATGACAGCCACCGCGCAACTAGCAGCTAGCACCGCGCGCGCGCCCAGTCAGCGGCTCGCTGGAGGAAGCGGGCCTGCATCGCGCGCGCCCGAGCGGTGGCTCGCTGGATGAAGCGGCCGGTGGGTGGAGCTCGGGCACATCTCGCCTAGGCTAACACGCGCGGATCCGGCCAAGACACCCCCGTCTCCATCTTCATGCGCAGCCACGGTCTCTTGCAGATGCGGCAGCCGCAGGCCGCCAAGATATGTGCCTCATGGCAACCGCGTGGAGGCGAGGTGGAGGTGGCCGAGGGGTCCGGTGGCGATCTTCCATGGCATGGTCGGAGCACAGTGGCGAGGCAGGGGTGGTGGCAGCGAGAAAGCAGGAGAGAGGCGAGATGAGAGAGAAGTCGTGGGGATGGTGGGCTTTTTTGGCTGACATGGGGGCCAGGGAGAACATGGGAGGATAACGGACAGTGTCCGTTTGCCCCCAAACCGTCCCCAAAAAGGGGTTGTCCGGGGGGACCAAGTTTGGGGAGCCCGTTGGGTGTTGTTTGTTGGGTGCTGTTTTTTGGACCGGACTGTCCCCTCGGAGAAAAACAAACAGATGGGAGCATTTGGGGAGCCCCTTGAAGATACTCTCAGGGCACCCAATCCCCCTGGCAAACAGATCGTGTGGGTTCGTTCATGTCCTTCTGGATTGAGGCCATGGCCCAACATGCACTCGCAAATCACGATGCATCCTCAGACCGGTCTGTTTCGACGCAGACCGGACCTAGAATTGAGCTAGGTTTGCGGGGGCATGGATGGCTTGTGCATCCGTGTGGTGTCCTCCCCTTCCCCCGCCCGGGCCCTCCCGTCGGCCACAAACGTGCATCCCAACCCCTTCTTCCCCACCTTCTCCCACCCCCGTCGTCGCTCCCGCGCCACCATCCCTCCAAGAAGGCCGCCACGAGACCCCTTTGTCTCTCTCGTTGCCTCTGTCTCCCACAAGCCTCTTGCCGTTGAAGCTCCTGGCCTGCCTAGTGTTGCCGAAGTAGTGAGCTATTGCCGGCCTCTCTCCTTCTTTCCCGCTCGTTGTCACGTCCTAGGAGTCCCGCGAAGCGTGCTCCAAGGGTCTTGGTCGGCCGCATGTGGTACCAGACCGGCTAGTATCCGAAGATCTCACCGGCCACCACCTCGAACTTGGCCTTCTCATAGGATGCACACCACTTGTTCGACCCTTTGCCCTATCCGGGACGGATATAGGTATTGCATTCTACCATTTTTATGGTCATGGATGTCCTCGTCTTGGTACACAGGCTTGAGCTCATATGTTTTATTGTGTAGACCATGGATGACAGTGGGGACGAGTTATTCAAGAACTACGTCGTGCCATTCTCCGACGAGTCCGACGATGATAGTGGGCTTTTGAAGGGGTTCGTAGCAGAAAACACAAATATTTTATGACTAGTGCAACACCCAATGCTAGGATCTATCTAGGAATAATAATGTAACGGAGAAGGTTTCGATTAGATACCCTTGAATACCGAAAGCACTTAATGTTCCACATGAAACATGGATGAGGTAGTCGAACTCATAGCTAACCTGAAGGTCACGGAGCTCCTCGCAAGTCACCCCTGGTCCTTGCACGACAACCCCGGTGCCACAAGTGGCAACACCTCTGTGGTTTCGCACATGTCCGGTGCACGATGACAACCTCCGGTTCTTTGATCCCTGCCGAGAGTATGGAAATAGATATCCTAGTTGGAATCCCCACAGAAAAACGGTGTGCCGCAATGAAGCAATCCCTTGCGCTCACAGCCCTGACTCAGAACCGCAGTTGCAAGAGAGGAGAGAGAGAAATAAATTCTCTAAGAACAATGCCTTACAGAATATCTTATTTAGTTGTGTCTTTTTTCCACCTATAGGACCCTCCTTATATAGGGAAAAAGGGGAGACTCCATTGTCCTGAAGTCCCGGGGTGGGACTAAAGGATAGGAACGAGTGGAGGCGTGGGAGGAGAGGGTGTCGCTGGCCGGCCAGCCAGGTAGGCCCCATGTGCGCATGTGGCCCGAGGAGCCAGCGGTCAGGGTAGGCCCTACCCACATGTTAGCCAAGGCCCGACGGCGGCGGTTTCCCTTACCTACTTTGGAGGCTTGACCTATCTGGCCCTTCCCTCCGGGATTTGGCCCATTAGGAAAGTTTTCCCTTTTAAATTTAATATATTAAATATGTTTTTAATATTAATTCCAATAATTAATATATAAATGCATATTATTAAATTCCTCTTGATCTGAAATACCTTTCGTCTCACTCCGAACGACTTTGGATCCTCCCGGAATGATTCTGGTTCTCTCTCGGAACAGTTTCAGTATTCTCTCTTTCTTTCTTACTTTCTTGCTTCAGTGATTCCAATAACCAAAACGATCTACGAGCGTCATCGTACCCTTAAGTGTGTTACCCTACGGTTTGGGAATATCACAGACATGATCGAGACTTCTCTTGTATCAATGATCAATAGCGGGACCGGGACGCCCATAATGACCTTTGTGTATTCCACGATGTCTATTATCGTTTGAACCATAAACGTCGAGTCTAATTCCCTTTGTTATTTCGATATATGACTTGTCTGAGATCTGATCATTGGTATCATTATACCTTGTTCAATCTCGTTACCGACAAGTGTCATTTTACTCATTCCGTGATATTCCATCCATGTGACCTAGTCACATGTTGCACAATATTTATGGATGTAATCTCACTGAGTGGGTCTAGTGTATCTTCCCATCGGGCAGGAGAACAAATCCCGATCTTGATGCATGCACCACAACATGTCCCTCTGGAATACCCAACATACACCTTTATGATCACCCTGTTACGGTGTGACGATTGATGCAGTCAAAGCAGCCTCACGTGACTATGGTTAAACATGATCTCACGGTCTAAGGATTAGGATACATCGTTTCTAACTATTGCTGCGGTGAACTTTGTGACTTAATCATGTTGAAATACTTATATGGGTAACTGAAAGAACATAGATGCTGCCTAGAGGAGGGGTGAATAGGCGGTTTAAAACTTTTACGAGAGGGTCTTAACAAAGGCGGAATAAAACTAGCGTTTACTTTCTCAAGCACAAAATATATATAAACTACGGTTCACCTATGTGCACCAACAACTTATGCTAAGCAATACAAGCAACAATGTGATAGATAGATATAACACTTCAAGCACGAAGGCTATCACAAAGTAAAGTGCATAAGTAAATAGCTCGGGTATAGAGATAACCGAGGCACGCAGAGATGATGATTTATTACCGAGTTCCTCCCATAAAGGGAGTACGTCTCGTTGGAGGGGTGGGTGGTAATAAGACCACCATGCCACAAAAGTCCTCAACCTATTCTCCTGTGAACCTCGCCACAAGAGTCCAGGTTCACTTCTTCACTATCGGTGCACTTGTCGGTGGCAATCTATAACCTCTCACAAAGATTGGGGCACTTCTTCACAACTCAATTGGAGGCTCCCTACAAACAAGATCAGGGAAAGCTCCATAACTTAATTGGAGGACCCAAGTAATCCACAAACCTACAAAACAACTAAACCATCTAGGGTTCCAAGAACCCAAGAGTAAAAAGCTTCTCACCTTTCACCCAATTGAATCCTCACTGAGAACTCAAACCGATGCACCAAATGCAATGGAAAGAACACAAGAAGTGCTCAATTCCTTCTCTCCCAAATTCCACGAAAGCTACAAAAGCTATTGGGGAAATAAGAGAGGAAGAACACAAGAGTAAATCCACAAAATAAACCCAAAGATCTAGATCCCAAGATGTTCCCCTCACATAGAGGAGAGATGGATTGGTGGAGTTGTAGATCTAGATCTCCCCTTTCAAATCCCCCAAAATGATTCAAGAAATATGGGAGGGATTTAGAGTATTTGCAAGCTCCTGAAGGTAGAAACAATGGAGCATATAGAGGATGCAAGCAACCAGCCCAAGGAGGAAGAGGGGGTCTTTTTATAGCCTCTCCCCAACAAAATATGACCGTTTGGAACCTCCAGGCCGGATATTACGGTCCCTCGTAGGGTCAGATAATCCCCCCCCCAGAACAGGGGCCGGATATTTTGGTATTTGGGTCGGATAATCCGCCCCATCGAAAACTGGCAGAAACAACAAAAGTAAAATGATCATAACCTTTGCATCTAGACTCCGATTTTGATGATCTTGGGATCATTTTGAAGATAGTAACGAGCTTCTACAAGATCATGAAGGGAACCATCATAGTACAGCAATGGAGGATAGAACCAAATTATGAAAGGTTTAACCTATCTATAAAAGACAAATCGGTAAAACCTCCAATATCAAAAATGCAATAGAGAATGCATATGAAATCCGTTGTCGATGAACTTGAGCTTGTCATGGATATTAACACAAGCTCTAAATCTTCCCATGGATTAGAACCAAATAAGAACCAAGAAATATGATGCCAAGAATGAAAAGGTTTGAGATCTCTCCTAAGGATATGATCAAGTTACTCACTTGAGAGCCCCTCTTGATAGTACGGTTATCTATCATATAAACTGGTCTCCCAACTAACATCATGAGACCGGTAAGAAAGAAACCATGTCAATACCATACATTTACCTTGCGCACATTCCACATGATCTTGATGATGACGATCTTCTACACCTCAAGATGGAGCACCTTTCTTGATTGCGCTAGCTTGGTGACGACTTGGAATTTTATCTCCCATACTCCACTATGGAAGAGCCTCTATTTTAGGCATATATTCACAAATCCATGATCACCATAAGGATGGAAAGCTTCAAGCATATGATCTCTTCGAGATGGCTCATCTTGAACTTGCACTTCATTTTTTCTTTCTTTATTATGTTGGTGTCTTGAAGGAACACAAGAGATATCACTCCATCTTATTCTTCAAGACACACTTGCTATAGGCCCAACTCACTTGACCAATATTTGGGTCACTCTTGAAACCTTGGTCAATACTTGATCTTCTTCACTTTCTTCTTCTTTAAACCTTGAAGCCAACATATGGTTCAAGCATTACCTATGCACAAATCCTACAAGTAAAACTCAACACAAACATAAGTCCATAAAGATTGTCATTAATTACAAAAACCACACATGGGGGCACACATGCTCTTTCAGTAATGTCCATCCCATCATATACTAATGATATGACTTCATTGTCAATTGGCATAAATGCACCTTGATCATCAGTTGCCCAATGAACTAGTTAAATAGAGGCTACTAGGGACTCTGGTTTGTTTATATGCCACACGAGTATCAATGTTTCCGATCGATACAATTATAGCATAATATAAAACTATTATGAACTAACGAGATATGATAATTAACATCCTTTATTATTTGCCTCTAGGGCATATCTTCTTCAGTCTCCCACTTGCACTAGAGTACAAATAAATAGTTGTATTGTTACTAATCATAAAACCATACATATATGTGTTTATTGATCATGCTTGTTTATGGGAAGCTTCCTATCTTTAATATGTGTTACCAGATCGTAAATCTTTGTAAATCATTAATGTCTCCTAATTTTGAAATTTACATCATTATCATATAATGTGTTGAAGTATTCATTTGGCAATAGTGTGAGACTTTGTTTCTTGGTGTTTACAGTGACGTTCGATTAGTCAATTGAAATTTCAATGTTGTCATGTATACAAAACACACTCAGTTGAAGTCGAACTTCTTTAAGACATAACAACTATACTAGCCACTTCAGAAGAAGTAAAATACTTATATGTATATGTAAATCCTAATCAATAGTGCATAGAATGAAACTTTGATGCCTTATATTGCTCGTTACAATTTTAAGGATAACCTTATGTATGATTCAGTAATTAAGTTAGGAATCACTTCAAAACATGTCCCTACAACTAATAACTTGTTTTCTAACTAAAACTTGGGTCACATTACATCGAGTATACAATATGGTTATATGGAAGAACGTATGAACAAGGCATAGGAGATGTAACATATCTATGTTCTTCCTTTTAACCATGGTTGTAATACTGAGACTTAACTCAATGGTCTTCCTAGTTTCACAAGTAAGAACCACTTTCTTTCCTTGTTCTATTCTGAACTATTCATAATTTAGCCAGAACATTTCGACAATAATGTTCATTAAATAAGTTAATCTATCCGAATAGATTTCAATGTTTAATGCTTTGTTCAAACTTCATCTATAGAATATTTACTTTAAATAACTAATAGTACTGATTGCATCATTCATATATGCCAGTTACATACATACCAATGTTGTCACACTCCCACTCAAAATGTCATCCACATATGAGATCAGAATTCCCACTCAGCTCCCACTCAAAATATTCCATCTACATATTATGATTAGGAAATCTACTTAGCTCCCACTCAAATTTATCTAAATGCAGGACTTCTCGATATTTTTGTAATTTCCAAAATTCATTGACCATTTATCAAATCAAGAATTTTCCCACTACGAGACACTAGCAATCATATGGCTTTACAAAACCTGCTCGTTATACCAATTACAACTCTATCTTCAATCTTGACATTCAAGAACACGCAGTTTTGATAACCTTACTACAAATTATCAATCTAGAGTAATTGTGTGTGTACATCTAGCCGATTGTAAGCATTGCTACATATTGTAGTCAATATTTGAATTTGCCAAAATATTTTTGTGACAAATTGAGATTTATGCCTTCCTTTTAAGTTTCATTTCTTCCTTATGACTTTGCAGTCATTGAGAAATATCAAGTAACACCCTTACTTAATAAGATCAAGTAACACTTTACATTGCGATATTAAATGTAACTTAATGTGTATTTCATGACTCTTTAGTCAATTCTCGTCCTTAAGTCCATCACGCTTCTTCATAGTTTGTAGGTATGTCATGTTTCACTAACATGATAAGTAAATCAACAATACAATATTGCAAATGGAAGAATGTATTCTTGAATCCTACTTTTCTTAATAAAAGTATTAGCTAAAACATCATGATCACCAATCATTACTTTCTCCTTTGATTGCAGAGTTCAGCTCGTGGGACATATTCTGTTGCGCCACTCGACAGTTGAAGGTAAGGTCAAATACCTTGCTTGAACTTTCACTTTCTTCCACTAACATATTCTATGAGAAAATGCTTTCTCGAGAAGCACCATGCTAGAAAATACAAGCTTTGCCTTCTTTGGTTTTAGTTTGGAAGATGTATCCGTAGTTGCCTAAGAATACACTACAAAGACTTAGTATTCGTCACAACTTTGAATCGTCAAAATCTCTAGAAACTCAAGCATGCCATAACTTCTTATGGTGTTGTTTCCACGAATCTTTAGATGGTTTCCTATTTATAAATTGAGTGTTTGTTGTTTTGATCTACAACTCTAACGATAACGATAACTCGGTAAGGGATAATTTGCAGACCATATAATTATGATGTCTTTAAATATATTAATACACTTTGAAAGATCCAATCATCATAATTTTTGAAGACATTTTCACAAGTCCTTATGCTAAAATTTAACTCAAATATGTTGTCACTTTGATCAAATCTCAGAGACTTTGATATTCTTGTTAATATTCAACTTTATTCTGAAGATCTTTGAACAATTCAAATAGTTTCAGACTCATGTTTTATTTACTAATACACGTATTTACTTAAATTTATCATGAAGCTTATAATGATATCCAATAATTTGTTGAATCACAATCATCATGTATGATATTCAACGATTCAGTTTGTATTCTGTTTTACCAGAACGCAAAGTTTTATTCATCTCTGATGGTTTATTCAAGTCGAAAGATCAAGCATCTTAAAATACTTTATGTTTCATCAAAGTGAAACCACCAATATGACTTAAACATTAGTGTCATGCAAAATAATGTCATTATTAGTTTGAATCTCTTTTAGAATTTTTCAACATTTTATAAATGATTAAAAGTGCTATCATTTAGATAAAGGTAAGAACAATTCATTCATAACAGAAATGTGACCATAAAAGAAACATTCATAGAAATAGAACAACTAATTTTTTCTCATTAATATGAATAACCGTCTCACAAGATGTAAGACATACTAATAAGTTTTACACACTCATCTATAATAAAATTCTTATTCAAATCTATAAACTAATTTGAATGATAGATGTAGAGGAAGAATGTTGTTAGCCATCAACCAGTTTGTTTTCCATCACGCCATTCTCTCCTCGTCCCTTCATCAAGCTCTCAAGCATATGGTCATGTTTTCATAAAACAGAACAAGTATCAGTATACTTGGTAAAGTACAAAGTGTTTGCTAGAAAATATTTATAATTTGTATATCAAATATATACCTTCTTCATCCATGACATCCTCTTTGATTGGATCTACCTCGAGAGTCCTCAACTCAGTTACGAATTCATGAAAGGTGAACTTTTTGTCGCCCATGACATAGTACATGATGACATCTTTGTATCTTGGAGGCAGTGAGCGCAACACCCCATCTATCACAAAACTATCAGTCATCTCCTAGTCCACATCGCTTGCAAGGCATCGATGCAACTCATGCATGACAGCTAAGTGACTCTTCAAACAACCATCTTCTCTCATTTTGGTTGAGAGAAACTTGTACAATAGCTCATACTTCATAAGCCTGAATTGCGGTGTGAAGAGGGTATTCAACTTCTCGACCATCTCATATGCGTCGGTGTTAAAGAAATGGAGCCGCAGCTCAGTCTCCATTGAATGGAGCATGGAGCATTGGACAACAATGGAGGTGTCACGTCGAGCACGATAATCTCTACTCTCTTGCTTACTTGCTGAGTAATCAGGATAATCTCCTAGTGGTTCTTGTATCATGTGGAGGAAGTCATTTATGTCAAGGGTATCCTTGAGGCGCTCGAACCAGTCTATGAAGTTTGTGTTGGAGATATGCCCTAGAGGCAATAATAAATATAGTTATTATTATATATCTTTGTGTTTATGATAAATGTTTGCATTCATGCTATAATAGTATTAACAAGGAAACCATTAATACTTGTGTGATTTGTAAACTTAATTTGAAGTCCCTAGTATAGCCTCTATACTTCACTAGCTTGTTGGTTGATTGATGATGTGGTTTCTTTGTCATGAACATTGAGATGTTATCAACAACAAGATCATATCGTTAGGAGAATGATATGGTGGACATACTCCTATAGACAAGCGTAGCATAAAGATCAAGTCATTTCAATAGTTCAATTGCTATATGCTTTCTGATACATAGTAACCTAATTCCTTCGACCATGAGATCATGCATATCACCTTTACCAGATGGATGCTTTGATATCATCAAACACCACACCGTAACAGGGTGGCTATAAAGGTGGCATTGAGTGTTCGGAAAGTATTGGTTGAAACACATGGATCAAGAGTGGGATTTGTCCATCCACATGACGGATAGATATTCTCTGGGCCCTCTCGGTGAAATGTCATCCAATTAGCTTGCAAGCATGTGACTTGGTCACAAGGGATCACATATCACGGGAACGAGAAAAGAGTACTTATCAGTAACGAGGTTGAACTAGGTATGCAGAGATACCGACGATCATAACCTCGGATAAGTAACATATCGTGAGACAAAGGGAAATTGGTATCGTATGTAAGTGGTTCATTCGATCGCAAAGTAATCGTAGAAATATGTGGGAGCCATATGAATTTCCAGATTCCTCTATTGGTTATTGTTCGGAGAAGTGTCTCGATCATGTCCGCATAATTCACGAACCGTAGGGAGACACACTTAAGGATTCGACGTTGTTTGAGTAGTTATGGTATTATGAGAAAGAGACCGAATGTTGTTCGGAGTCTCGGATGGGATCCGGGATATCACGAGGTGATCCGGAATGGTCCGGAGAATAAGATTCATATAAGGAAAGTCCCGTTTCGGAGTTCGGGAATGGTTCCGGTGTTTTCATCGGGAACATTCTAGAAGGTCCCGGAATGTCCGGCACTCCGGAGGGGGAAGGGTACATGAATGTGTCATTGCATGTTGGAATGATTGCATCATGTACTAAGTGTTCTCGCTGTCCGAAATAAAGGGTTAATTCAAATCCTAATTGGAAAAGTCAAACTGCCAGTTTTCGGTCAAACTGCCAGTTTTCGGAAAGAGGAGAAAGAGGAGGAGAGGTGGAGGCCGAGTTGGAGGAGGGTTCCTCCCCTTGGCCGGCGCACCTCCCAAGGCCGAGTTGGGGAGGAACTCCTCCCCTTGGCCGCCGGCCCTCCCACCTATAAAGGGAGGGGCAGGGCTCCCCTCTCTAGACACACTAGTTCCTACCCCTCTAAACTAAACCCTAGATCTAAACCCCGGTTTAGAGCTATTTTGGTTTAGAGCCTTCTAATTGGTTTAGAGCCCTCTAATTGGTGTGTCTAATTACTAGAACACTAATAGCCTCTCTCATAAGCTCCACCATACTCGCACCGGCTTAAGGCGAAGCCCTGCGGGATCTCCCCTCTACCTCCGGTACCACGCCGTTGTGCTGCCGGAATCACGAGGAGAGTACTACAACCTCCGCTGCCTGCTGGAACAAGGGAGAGGAAGGTCTTCGTCGAGTACCGAACGTGTGACCGACTACGGGAGCGCTGCCGGAACGTGGCGCCGGAAGGATCGTCTACGCGATCTTGAGATCGGAAAGAGTACGACTACATCACCCACGAGAATCTGCTCTCGTTAAACACTTTGGAATCTTCGAGGGTGAGTTATTCCATCGACTCGTTGCTACAATCTAGTAGATAGATCTTGGCTTGTTTGTTTGTATGCGATAGAAAATTTTTGTTTTCCATGCTACGAACCCCTACAGTGGCATCAGAGCCGTGTCTATATGTAGATCTGTTGCACGAGTAGAACACAATGGTCATTGTGGGCGTTGATGCTTTTATTGTAGATTGCTTTTTGTGTACTTTGCATCTTGCGGTATGTTGGGATGAAGCGGCCCGGGCTAACCTTACATGACATCGTTCATGAGACTTGCTCCACGCTTGACATGCAACTCGTTTTGCATAAGTGGCTTTGCGGGTGCCTGTTTCTCCTAGCATAGTAAAGATCCAATTTACAACGGGTGATCAACAATGCTAGTATCAATGTTGTGGTTATTGTTCGTAAGTTAGAACGACACTTATGGAAAGCCCCAAACCACGTAAAATATGCAAAGAAAGTAGAAGCGTCTAACTTTGTTTTGCAAGGGTGTGCAGTGATGTGATATGGCCATGATTGTGATTATATTTGATGTATGCAATGTTCCTTATTGTAAGTTGGCAACCGGCAGGAGCCATATGGTTGTCTTTAATTTCTGTTAAGACCTGCGTGTCTATTCAAAATAGTTGTAATAGTTGAAGCTGGTGGACGACAACCATGAAGAAGCGTCATTGATCTTGATGCTATGCCGGTGATGATGGAGATCATGTTCGTGCTTGAAGATGGAGATCGGAAGCACAAAGAAGAAAGGCCATATCATATCACATATTATGAATTGCATGTGATGTTAATCCTTTATGCATCTTGTATTGCTTAGTAGACGACGGTAGCATTATAAGATGATCCCTCATGCACATAAATTTCAAGTTCTAAAGTGTTCGCCCTTAGTTAGCACCGTTGCTAAAGCTTGTTGCTTCGAAGCACCACGTGATGATCGGGTGTCTTTGATTCCACGGGTGAATACAACGTAAGCAAGCCAGATTTGCTTATGCGGTAGCTAAGGTTTGATCTTGACGAGCCTAGCATGTACAGACATGGCCTCAGGAACACGGATCGCCGAAAGGCAAAGCATGAATCATATAGTAGATATGATGAACATGATGATTGTTCGCCATTAAAACTATATCAGCTCTCGTGATGATCGGTGTTGATGTAGTGGATTTGGTTCGTGTGATCACTAAAACAATGTGAGGGATGTTGTTTTGAGTGGGAGTTCACCTAGTTTAATTTCATTAATTAATTTGAACTCAATTTGTCATAAACTTAGTCTAAACTATTGCAAATATGTTGTAGATCAATGGCAGCCCCTACCATCAATTTTAATGCGTTCCTAGAGAAAGAAAAGTTGAAAAACAATGGAAGCAACTTCGCGGATTGGTTCCGCAATTTGAGGATTGTCCTCACAGCTGGTAATTTGACCTATGTGCTGGATGCACCGCTAGGTGACCCACCTGCAGCTGATGCTTCCGATGAAGTAAAGAATGTTTACCTCGCTCGGAAGAATCAGTACTCCATAGTTCAGTGTGCTATCTTGTATGGTTTAGAATCGGAGCTTCAGAAAAGGTTTGAAGAGTCAGACCCATATGATATTGTCGAGGATCTCAAATTAATTTTTGAGACTCATGCGGCAATTGAAAGTTATGAAGCTTCTGAAAAGTTCTTTAACTGCAAGATGGAAGAGGGTAGCTCCGTCAGTGAGCATGTGCTTAAAATGTCTGGGCACGCGAATAAACTTCAAAGCTTGGGTATAGTGATTCCTAATACTTTGGGAGTTTACCGCATCCTCCAATCACTACCACCAAGTTACAAGAACTTTGTGATGAACTACAACATGCAGAACATGAACAAAGAGTTGCCAGAACTATTTGCTATGTTAAAATCTGCAGAAGTGGAGATCAAGAAAGAGCACCAAGTGTTGATGGTCAATAAGACCACCAAATTCAAGAAAGGCAAGTCTAAGCAGAAGGGACACTTCAAGAAGGGTGGTAAGAAAGCTACCATGCTGACGAAGAGGACCAAGGCTGGACCCAAGCCTGATACTGAGTGCTTTTACTGCAAGGGAGAAGGTCACTGGAAGCGGAATTGCCCAAAGTACTTGGCGGATTTGAAGAACGGCAACATCAAGAAGAAAGGTATATCTGATATACATGTTATTGATGTGTATTTCACTAGTATTCGTAGTAGTGCCTGGGTATTTGATACTGGTTCGGTTGCTCATATTTGTAACTCGAAACAGGAGCTGCAGAATAAACGAAAGCTAGCGAAGAACGAGGTGACGATGCGCGTAGGAAACGGATCAAAGGTTGATGTGATCGCGGTCGGCACGCTACCTCTTCATCTACCATCGGGATTAGTTTTATACTTAAATAATTGTTATTTGGTGCCTGCGTTGAGCATGAACATTATATCGGGATCTTGTTTATTGCGAGACGGTTACTTGTTTAAATCCGAGAATAATGGTTGTTCGATTTATATGAGTAATATGTTTTATGCACATGCACCTTTGATAGATGGTCTATTCATATTGAATCTCGATAGTGGAAATACACATATTAATAACATTGAAGCTAAACGTTTGAAATCAAGCGATAACTTAACCTATATGTGGCACTGTCGTCTTGGTCACATTGGAGTGAAGCGTATGAAGAAACTCCATTCCGATGGACTTCTTGAATCACTTGATTTTGAATCACTTGAAAGATGCGAAGCATGTCTGATGGGTAAAATGACTAAGACTCCATTTTCTGGTATGATGGAGCGAGCTACGGACTTATTGGAAATCATACATACCGATGTGTGTGGTCCAATGAGTGTAGCATCGCGCGGTGGTTATCGTTATGTTCTTACCTTCACGGATGACTTGAGTAGATATGGGTATATCTATTTCATGAAACATAAGTCCGAAACTTTCGAGAAGTTTAAGGAGTTTCAAAGTGAGGTAGAGAATCAACGTAACAAGAAGATTAAATTTCTACGTTCTGATCGTGGAGGTGAATATCTAAGTTACGAGTTTGGCGAGCATTTGAAGAAATGTGGAATACTTTCGCAGTTGACACCGCCGGGAACACCACAGCGTAATGGTGTGTCTGAACGTCGTAATCGAACTCTCTTAGATATGGTTCGTTCTATGATGTCACTTACAAATTTACCGCTATCATTTTGGGGTTATGCATTAGAAACAGCCGCATTCACTTTAAATAGGGCACCATCTAAATCCGTTGAAACGACACCGTATGAATTATGGTTTGGGAAGAAACCTAAATTGTCGTTCCTTAAAATTTGGGGGTGCGAAGCCTATGTAAAGAAGTTACAGCCGGACAAGCTTGAACCCAAAGCGGAAAAATGCGTCTTCATAGGATACCCGAAGGAAACTATTGGGTATACCTTCTATCATAGATCCGAAGGCAAAATCTTTGTTGCCAAGAATGGATCCTTTCTAGAGAAGGAATTTCTCTCGAAAGAAGTGACTGGAAGGAAAGTAGAACTCGACGAGGTTGTCGAACCTTCTCTCGAAATTGCGAGTAGCGCAGCACCGGAAGAAGTTCCTGTGGTGCCTGCACCAATGAGGGAGGAAGCTAATGATAGTGATCATGAAACTTCGGTTGAGGTTGCTACAGAGCCTCGGAGGTCAACGAGAACTCGTACCACTCCAGATTGGTATGATTCCGTTATGAATGTCATGTTGGTGGACAACACCGATGATCCCGAGACATATGAGGAAGCGATGATGAGCCCAGATTCCAATAAATGGCAAGAAGCCATGAAATCCGAGATTGGATCCATGTACGAAAACCAAGTATGGACTTTGGTGGACTTACCGGATGGCCGGAAGGCTGTCGAGAACAAATGGATTTTCAAGAAGAAAACAGATGCTGATGGTAATGTTACTGTCTATAAAGCTCGACTTGTCGCAAAAGGGTTTCGACAAATTCAAGGAGTTGACTACGATGAGACTTTCTCACCAGTAGCGAAGCTAAAGTCTGTGAGGATTATGTTAGCAATCGCTGCATATTATGATTATGAGATATGGCAGATGGATGTCAAAACAGCATTCCTCAATGGAGACATTGATGAAGAATTGTATATGATGCAACCCAAAGGTTTTGTCGATCCTAAAGATGCTAACAAGGTATGCAAACTTCAACGGTCCATCTATGGATTGAAGCAAGCATCCCGAAGTTGGAATCAACGTTTTGATAAGGTAATCAAAAGTTTTGGTTTTATACAAACTTATGGAGAAGCTTGTATTTACAAGAAAGTGAGTGGGAGCTCTGTAGCGTTCTTAATACTATATGTGGATGACATATTATTGATTGGGAATGATGTAGACCTTCTTAATAGTGTCAAAGAATATTTGAATAATAGTTTTTCAATGAAGGATCTTGGCGAAGCAGCTTACATATTAGGCATAACGATTTATAGAGATAGATCGAAACGCCAAATATCATTGTCACAAAGTACATATTTGGACAAAGTTCTAAAGAAGTTTGGAATGGAAGAAAGCAAGAAAGGGTTCTTGCCCATGTTGCCCAATACGACCTTGAGTAAAACTCAAAGTCCGACATCGGCAGAAGATAGAGAAAGGATGAGTAAGACTCCCTATGCCTCAGCCATAGGATCTCTAATGTATGCCATGCTATGTACTAGACCCGACATCGCATATGCTGTTAGTCTAACTAGCAGATATCAAAGTGATCCAGGAGTGGATCATTGGACAGCGGTCAAAAACATCCTTAAGTACTTGAGAAGAACTAAGGATATGGTTCTTTCTTATGGAGGTGATGAACAGCTCGTTGTTAATGGTTACACCGATGCTAGTTGGAACACCGATCCGGATGATTCTAAATCACAATCTGGATACGTATTTATTTTGAATGGTGCAGCAGTTAGCTGGAGGAGTGCAAAGCAAAGCGTTGTGGCGAGATCTTCAACTGAATCGGAATACATGGCTGCTTCGGAGGCTTCACAAGAAGCGATATGGATGAAAGAGTTCATTACAGAGCTGGGTGTGGTTCCTAGTGCGCTGGACCCAATGTCTATCTACTGTGATAACATGGGCGCCATAGCCAATGCGCAAGAACCAAGGTCACACAAGAAGCTGAAGCATATCAAGCTGCGTTTTCACGCTATTCGAGAACATATCCAGGATGGGGATATAAAGATTTGCAAAGTACACACAGATCTGAATGTGGCGGATCCGTTGACTAAACCTCTCCCGAGGGCAAAACATGACCAACACCAAACTGCCATGGGTGTTCGGTATATTACCATGTAATCTAGATTAGATGACTCTAGTGCAAGTGGGAGACTGTTGGAGATATGCCCTAGAGGCAATAATAAATATAGTTATTATTATATATCTTTGTGTTTATGATAAATGTTTGCATTCATGCTATAATAGTATTAACAAGGAAACCATTAATACTTGTGTGATTTGTAAACTTAATTTGAAGTCCCTAGTATAGCCTCTATACTTCACTAGCTTGTTGGTTGATTGATGATGTGGTTTCTTTGTCATGAACATTGAGATGTTATCAACAACAAGATCATATCGTTAGGAGAATGATATGGTGGACATACTCCTATAGACAAGCGTAGCATAAAGATCAAGTCATTTCAATAGTTCAATTGCTATATGCTTTCTGATACATAGTAACCTAATTCCTTCGACCATGAGATCATGCATATCACCTTTACCAGATGGATGCTTTGATATCATCAAACACCACACCGTAACAGGGTGGCTATAAAGGTGGCATTGAGTGTTCGGAAAGTATTGGTTGAAACACATGGATCAAGAGTGGGATTTGTCCATCCACATGACGGATAGATATTCTCTGGGCCCTCTCGGTGAAATGTCATCCAATTAGCTTGCAAGCATGTGACTTGGTCACAAGGGATCACATATCACGGGAACGAGAAAAGAGTACTTATCAGTAACGAGGTTGAACTAGGTATGCAGAGATACCGACGATCATAACCTCGGATAAGTAACATATCGTGAG
Organism: Avena sativa; assembly: GCA_916181665.1. Taxonomy (NCBI): domain Eukaryota; kingdom Viridiplantae; phylum Streptophyta; class Magnoliopsida; order Poales; family Poaceae; genus Avena; species Avena sativa. The sequence continues at coordinate 431,034,595 of OV702290.1, forward strand.
ACAAAGGGAAATTGGTATCGTATGTAAGTGGTTCATTCGATCGCAAAGTAATCGTAGAAATATGTGGGAGCCATATGAATTTCCAGATTCCTCTATTGGTTATTGTTCGGAGAAGTGTCTCGATCATGTCCGCATAATTCACGAACCGTAGGGAGACACACTTAAGGATTCGACGTTGTTTGAGTAGTTATGGTATTATGAGAAAGAGACCGAATGTTGTTCGGAGTCTCGGATGGGATCCGGGATATCACGAGGTGATCCGGAATGGTCCGGAGAATAAGATTCATATAAGGAAAGTCCCGTTTCGGAGTTCGGGAATGGTTCCGGTGTTTTCATCGGGAACATTCTAGAAGGTCCCGGAATGTCCGGCACTCCGGAGGGGGAAGGGTACATGAATGTGTCATTGCATGTTGGAATGATTGCATCATGTACTAAGTGTTCTCGCTGTCCGAAATAAAGGGTTAATTCAAATCCTAATTGGAAAAGTCAAACTGCCAGTTTTCGGTCAAACTGCCAGTTTTCGGAAAGAGGAGAAAGAGGAGGAGAGGTGGAGGCCGAGTTGGAGGAGGGTTCCTCCCCTTGGCCGGCGCACCTCCCAAGGCCGAGTTGGGGAGGAACTCCTCCCCTTGGCCGCCGGCCCTCCCACCTATAAAGGGAGGGGCAGGGCTCCCCTCTCTAGACACACTAGTTCCTACCCCTCTAAACTAAACCCTAGATCTAAACCCCGGTTTAGAGCTATTTTGGTTTAGAGCCTTCTAATTGGTTTAGAGCCCTCTAATTGGTGTGTCTAATTACTAGAACACTAATAGCCTCTCTCATAAGCTCCACCATACTCGCACCGGCTTAAGGCGAAGCCCTGCGGGATCTCCCCTCTACCTCCGGTACCACGCCGTTGTGCTGCCGGAATCACGAGGAGAGTACTACAACCTCCGCTGCCTGCTGGAACAAGGGAGAGGAAGGTCTTCGTCGAGTACCGAACGTGTGACCGACTACGGGAGCGCTGCCGGAACGTGGCGCCGGAAGGATCGTCTACGCGATCTTGAGATCGGAAAGAGTACGACTACATCACCCACGAGAATCTGCTCTCGTTAAACACTTTGGAATCTTCGAGGGTGAGTTATTCCATCGACTCGTTGCTACAATCTAGTAGATAGATCTTGGCTTGTTTGTTTGTATGCGATAGAAAATTTTTGTTTTCCATGCTACGAACCCCTACAGTTTGATCCATCTAACTTAAGTTCCACATCATGAAAGAAGGTCCCATAGTCAAAAACTTAGTGGGACAGGCCATGATCTACAAGGACATTTGTAAATCAATTTTAGACTAAGTTCATAATATGAGTTCAAATTTATAATCAAATTATCAGTTGATCTCCCACTGAAACTATCACCCCTAGATAGTTTTAGTGATTACATGATCCCAATTCACCATATCATCCTCGATCATCATGGGGTTTGATATATCTACAAAGGTGGACAACAAAGTGTCGATCACATCATTCATGTGACTCATGCTCGATCTTTTGATCTTCTCGTGTTCCGAGGCCATGTCTGTAAATGCTAGGCTCGCTAATTCAACCTTAGTGTATTGCAGTGCATACATGGATTGCACCCACCATATACATCGATATATCTAGCACCGACCATCATGAATTGCTTCATAACGATGGACTTTCTTGGTGGTGCACACTAATGGTAGAACACTATGGTTGGTATTTATTAGGGATCATCTTATGTAATGCTAATTTTAGGGTATCTAATACTAGCACATAACAAGATGTATAAGGTATCAACATCACATGTAGTTATAGTGATATGATATGGTCCTTCTTCTTGCGCCATGATCTCCATCGATGTAACATCCCAGCATTTAGGGACTGGTGACAGCAAGTGCACAGACCAATTGTAGCTAGTTTCGAAGTAAAGATATCGAACCCACAGAGAGCTATTGGTAAAGGTTTGTATGCCCCTCGTTACTCTCTACCAAAGTATACTTATAAGCTGTCTTTGATCTCAAGTGAAGGGTGTTTGAAAGGTTTATGGTTGATTGCAGAAAAGTAATTAAAACAAGTAAAAGAAAACAAGTAACAAGTTTATGTGAAAGCGTGGTTGAACTCGATAGGGCTAAAACGTTCTCGGGGATGTAGGATACACCACTAGCATAGTATTATTGTTATATGTAATCAAGATAACATACTCCTTGTTGAAGGAGATATGCCCTAGAGGCAAATAATAAATAGGTTTTTATTGTCATATCTCAATTAGTTTATAATAGTTTCATATTGTGCTATAACTGTGCCAAGTAGAAACATTGGTACAGGTGTGGTATGAAACAACCAAGTCCCTAGTAGCCTCTATTCATACTAGTTCGTTGGTCACGAAGATGATCTGGGTTTCAAGATCATGGGCATTTATGCCGACTGACAACAAGATCATATCATTAGAGAATGATGTGATTGGACATTCCTCGAAGGATTGCAACACCATCAAAGTCATATAGTTCATTGTTGCAACAGCTATACCTAGACTCCTTCTCCTTAGACCGTGAGCTCATATTACTCACCGTTTCCCTAGGCTGCTTAGACTGCATCAACCGTCATCTCGTAATACGGTGGCCATAAAGGTGTACGTTGGATATTCCGAAGGAACAGTAGATGACATGTGACTGCAAGACCGGGATTTGTTCACCCACATGACAGGTAAAGATACATACGGCCGGCTTGGTGAGATTACATCTATAAATGTTACAACATGTGACTAGGTCACGGGGATGTAATATCATGGTAACAAGAAAAACAGAACTTGTTGTGAATGAGATTGAACAAGGTATGAGATACCAATGATCAGATCTCGGACAAGTTGTATCAAGAAACAAAAGGAAGAGGATGCTACATTTAGACGGTTCAAACGACGTTGTCATCAGGAATGCATAGGGGTCACATGGATATCCCTGGTCCCTCTGTTGATCATTGATTTAGATCATGTCTAGAGCATTCCCGAGTCGTGAGAGGATACACTTAAAGGTACGATGAGAGCGATCATTCGTAAGATGGAATGACAGTAGAGAAAGAGAGAAAGTCGGAATCGTTCCGCAGAGAGATCCAAAGTTGTTCGGAGAAAGAATAAAGGACCGGAATCATTCCGGGAAAGATCTGAAGTCGTTCGGAGGAAATCGAAAGGGAACCGAAAGGTGTTTTGGGTCTAGATGGATTTTGTAATATGTATTTACATATTAATTAGTGTAATTAATATTAAATATAATATTAAAATCTAATTTGAAGGGTTATTCTACTAATGGGCCAAACTTCCTAGGGAAAAAGGGCCCATGAGGGAAAACCGAAGGGGGGAAGGGCCAAGGCCCAGGCGCCTCAAGGGGGCCCACCCGGCCAGCCTAGGGCGGTGCGCGGGGTGGGGCCCACCCCTGGCCGGCCGGCCCATGAGGCCCATGCGCCTCCCCCCCCTCTCCCTTGAATAGTCCCACATGGGAAACCCAAAGGGGAGGGCACACCCCCTCCCCCTATATAAAGGGTGCCCATGGGTGGGATTAAACACACCATCAATTGGAGAAGTCCTTTGGTTGACTTCCTCCTTACCTCTCTCTCTCTAGCCCTTGTTACCATGGCCCCAAGTCTGGGCTGTGCGATCGAGGCACACCTGCAGTACGCCGTTGCGCTGCAGGGATTCCTAGCCGGATATCAACTTCCGCACTCCTGGCGGGATCAGGGAGCCGGAGGTCTCATCGTGCACCAGATGTGTACGAAGACACGAGGCGCAACACTTGGGGCGCTTGAATGTCATGAGCCGGAGCTGTTGCACGATGAAGATCAAGAAGGAGCAAGGGGTGACCTGCGAGGAGCTTCGCGACCTTGAGGTCGGCTACAAGTACGATTACATCAACCACGTTCCCCGCGGAACGTTAACCGCGTATGGTCTACAAGGGTATGTATTCTCTACGCATCGGTCGTTACTGCATTACTAAATACATAGATCCTAGGCAGTTTTTGGGGTTCCGTCGTAGGAATTTTTTTGTTTTCCGTACCGATCCCCTACAGTGGTATCAGAGTCGATCTATGCGTAGGAGTGTTGTACGGCCAGTACGCACAAGTTTTGTGCGGGAATTGATCCCTTAGTTGTTACCCTCTAACGTGTACTTGTTTATATCGCGGTATTGTTTGATGAAGCGGCCCAGACCAACCTTACATGTATTTGTATGTGAGACTGGTTCCACGCTCAGCATACGGCTTGTACCGTATAAATGGCAAGCAGGTGTATGCCTCTCATTCAATAGTTGATATAACATTTACAACGGAGGGCCCCAAAAGGGGTGTAATAGAGACAACTGTTGGATCCATGTTGTGGTTGGAAAGTTCGTAGTTTAGAAACGGTTCTATTGTGAAAGCCCTAACAACCACGTAAAACTTGCAATAGATAAAGTAGAGGCGTCTAACTTTATTTTGCAGGGGCATGTGATTATGATATGGCATTGGTCGTTACAAAGGTAAAGTAGTTTACTTTTCTATTACTAAGTAGTATAGTGATAGTCATCGTTCCGATGAACGACCTGGTGGAGGCGTCGTGGACTTGGCGTCAAACCAAGGGAAAGATGGAGATCGTGTCGGTGCCTCGATGGAGATCAAGGCGCCAGAAAGACCATATCATATCACATTATACATATGATGTTGATACCTATTTTTACATCTTATTGTGTGCTAGTATTTAGATACCCAACGGTAGCAAATAAGATAATCCCTATTGAATTCCAATGTTCCGTGTTCCCCTTGTTTGTGCACCACCAAGAAAGTTCTTTGGTATGAGGCGATCCAGGGTTATAGGCCTGGGTGTCAGACATATCTACGTTCGCATACAGTGGATGTAAGCCATGTTGCACATCGAATACACACAAGTTAGATTTGGCGAGCCTAGCATGTATAGACATGGCCTCGGAACGCAAGAGATCGAAAGATCGAGCATGAGTCACATGGATGATGTGATTGGCATTAGTGAATGCCTACCTTTGATAATGCACTGATGGCCGTGACGATCGGGGAATGTGTAGAGGATAGGGATCATGCAACCACTAAAATCGTCCAGGGGATGACCATTTTAGTGGAGACCAATTATAAATTGATCTCTTATTATAAACTTAGTCTAGATGTCTGTTTGCAAATATCTTAGTAGACCTTGGCCTATCCCATTGAGGTCCTTTGTGACCATGGGAATATATTGGTTAATTTGGAACTTAACAAAAGGGTCCAACTTCATAGATTAATACCCACGCCTGAGGCATATCCTCGTAAAAGGTGATCTTCTCTTCTTGATACAATAACCATTAGGAGATAATTCGATGACTCCAGAATGTTTGGAAAAACACTTAGCGATCTTGCATTAGAGTTGAGAACTCTTGGAAGGGCTTGATTATAAAAGGAGATCATGGATGAAAAGGTATATCTTAGATATAAAAAATTATAAATGTGGTTCTTGCAGAACTCGTTGCAGTTTGCAAAGTATTTGATACTTGTCCTGCTTTGTGAAAACAGGATGATCTACTTGAGAATTGCTAGATTTGAGGCAATGTGACTTGATGATGGCAAGCAAAATAGTTGATGGCCGACATCACCTCTTTCCTCAAAGTTTGTCATTTGGATTAGTGTACTTGAATATAAATTTGTAATCCCTATTTGTGTGTCTTGTTTTTGGCAAGACGATTATTCATATGAATAAGTTACAAACCAGTTTGTACTATTCTTATGAACAATACCTTATGGTCACATTATGATTATAAATAAGTTATTCTCATCACTATGTTAATGATAATGGTTTAAACATTTATAAAGGATTAGAATGCTAAAAGATATCCAAAGTTTAATAATGAAATGACAATATAGTTTAAGTCATTTTGGTTATTGCATGTTCTTTATGAAAGATCGGGGTCCTAGATGCTTAATCTAGAGACTTTGCAAAACCATGCCTCTTGGGCAGAATGACTAAAACTCCGCATTTTGGTAAAACGGTGATATGCGAAGAAATGTTGAATCTTATACATAATGATGTATCGCATTTTCAACAAGTAGTGTAAATCATTTATTGTGGACCTAAGTGAATAAGTATATTTACTTAATGAAACATGAAGTTTGAATTGATTTGAATTGTTCAAATGAGTTCATGACTAAATGGGATATTGAATTGACTGAATTAACAAGTCTCTTCGATTTGATCGACATGACTAAAGTATTCAAGTTAAGTTTAGCATAAAAGGAACTTGTGAAAGATGTTTCACAAATTATGATAATTGGATGAATTCAAACTGTGTTGAAATATCCAAACATCATAATCATTATGTATTAGATACACATGGTATAATATTATCCCTTATCGGGGTTATAATTGTCGTTTAGAGTTAGAGATCAAAATAAGCAAACACTCGTTTGAAATACAAAGGAACATCTAAAGGATTCGTGGAAACAACACCATAAGTGTTATGGCAAGTTCGAGTTTCTGGAGATTTCGATAAGTCGAAGTCGTGGCGAATAAACAAGTCTTTGTAGAGCATTCTTAGGAAGCTATGAATGCATCTTCCACAAAGGGGCAAACCTGTTGTTGTCCAAAGCTGATGTGTCTTGATGAAGATACAGGTGGAAGAAAGTAAAAGATCAAACAAGGTATTTAACTTTACCTCCGGATTGTTGAATGGCGCAGCGGAATTTGTTTCGTGAATCCAAACTCTACAAATAGAGGAGAAACCAATGATAATGATCATAAAGTTTCAGTGAATACTTTTACTAAAGAAAGTAGGATTCAACTATATATTCTACAAGTTTGTGGAATTATATATTGATTCACTTGTCTTGTTCTAAACAAGACATACCTACGAATTACAAAGAAGCGTGATGGACCTAAGTACGAGAAATGAATAGTCATTGAAATCTCGTTAGTGGAATTCTTGATTTGATAGTGATCAAAGAACTTTGGAATGTCCAAGATTGTCGAGAGGACCTGGTTTTGAGTGGGAGCTAAGTGAAATCCCTGGATCTCAAACATGAATGTCATATTTGAGTGGGAGCGTGAAATCATTCTGGGATATGTGAAAGACATATGTGAATGATGTGATTGGTGTTAATAATATTTAAGTAAGGATGAAGTTGAGGTTGTTAAACAATAAGATCTATCGAGATAGATTGGTGAATGTAATAAACACTAAATGTCGAATGCTTCCTGGACTTGATTCTGAAAGATGTTCAGAATGTCCTAAGACAAGATTCTGAAGAAGCTCAGAATGGAACAAGGTGAGAAAGTAGTTCTTACTATATGAAGCATTGAATTAGTATTACAACTATGGTTGAAAGAAAGAGATGTGTTGCATCTCCTATGCCTCAGTCATAGGTTCTTCCATATAACCATGTTGTATACTCGACGTAATGTGACCCGAAGTTCTGGTTGGTAGGAAAAAGTCTTAACTATAAGAATGTGTCCTTAAGTGATTCCTAAGTTGGTCACTGAACCAGAATTAAGTTTGTACATAAAAGGCAAGAAGCAATGTAAGTGGCATAGTTTCATTTCATGCACTAGGATCTACATAGATATAGAAGTATAAAAGCTCCATCTGATGTGATGTATAATGTTGTGGCAAGGCTAGTTCGCTTTTAACGTAGAATGATGTGTCCCAGGGCCCAGTGCCCATGAGCAAGCCCTCGAGGTTGATCTAACGTCACTGTAAGCTCCTGAAATCCGGCCTCGTTCTGCTGCCATAACTATAGTATATACACAAAGGATAACAAAGTGTGTTTCGAAGTTTAGATGACAACAGTGAAAACGACCGTCATCATAAACACTAGAAACAAAAGTCTCACTTTGTCGCCAAACAAATACTTCGACCCATTATAAAATAATGGAGTGAATGTCAAAATTAGGAAGACATTAACGATTTGCAAAAGACATAATGATCTGGTAAAACAGAACATGGACATGACGTTTCCCATGAGCATGCATGATCTGTAAATGCATATGGTATATGGTTTATATGAGTAAAATGCGAGCTAGTTTATTTTTACTCTAGTGCAAGTGGGAGACTGGAGGAGATATGCCCTAGAGGCAAATAATAAATAGGTTTTTATTGTCATATCTCAATTAGTTTATAATAGTTTCATATTGTGCTATAAATGTGCCAAGTAGAAACATTGGTACAGGTGTGGTATGAAACAACCAAGTCCCTAGTAGCCTCTATTCATACTAGTTCGTTGGTCACGAAGATGATCTGGGTTTCAAGATCATGGGCATTTATGTCGACTGACAACGAGATCATATCATTGGAGAATGATGTGATTGGACATTCCTTGAAGGATTGCAACATGATCAAAGTCATATAGTTCATTGTTGCAAAAGCTATACCTAGACTCCTCCTTAGACCGTGAGCTCATATTACTCACTATTTCCCTAGGCTGCTTAGACTGCATCAACCGTCATCTGGTAATACGGTGGCCATAAAGGTGTACGTTGGGTATTCTGAACGAATAGTAGATGACATGTGACTGCAAGACCGGGATTTGTTCATCCACATGACGGGTAAAGATACATACGGCCGGCTTGGTGAGATTACATCTATAAATGTTGCAACATGTGACTAGGTCACGGGGATATAATATCACGGTAACAAGAAAAACATAACTTGTTGTGAACGAGATTGAACAAGGTATGAGATACCAATGATCGGATCTCGGACAAGTTGTATCGAGAAACAAAAGGAAGAGGATGCTACATTTATACGGTTCAAACGACATTGTCATCAGGAATGCATAGGGGTCACATGGATATCCCTGGTCCCTCTGTTGATCATTGATTTAGATCATGTCTAGAGCATTCCCGAGCCGTGAGAGGATACACTTAAGGGTACAATGAGAGCGATCATTCGTAAGACGGAATCACAGTAGAGAAAGAGAGAAAGCTGGAATCGTTCCGTAGAAAGATCTGAAGTTGTTCGGAGAAAGAATAAAGGACCGGAATCATTCCGGGAAAGATCCGAAGTCGTTCGGAGGAAATTGAAAGGGAACTGAAAGGTATTTCGGGTCAAGATGGATTTTGTAATATGTATTTACATATTAATTAGTGTAATTAATATTAAATATAATATTAAAATCTAATTTGAAGGGTTATTCTACTAATGGGCCAAACTTCCTAGGGAAAAAGGGCCCATGAGGGAAAACCGAAGGGGGAAGGGCCAAGGGCCAGAGGGCCAAGGCCCAGGCGCCTCAAGGGGTCCCACCCGGCCAGCCTAGGGCTGTGCGTGGGGTGGGTCCCACCCCTGGCCGGCTGGCCCATGAGGCCCATGCGCCTCCCCCCTCTCCCTTAATAGTCCCACATGAGAAACCCAAAGGGGAGGGCACACCCCCTCCCCCTATATAAAGGGGTGCCCATGGGTGGGATTAAATACATTATCAATTGGAGAAGTCCTTTGGTTGACTTCCTCCTTCTCTCTCTCTCTCTCTCTAGCCCTTGTGACCATGGCCCCAAGTCTGGGCTGTGCGATCGAGGCACACCTGCAGTACGCTGTTGCGCTGCAGGGATTCCTAGCCAGATATCAACTTCTGCGCTCTCGGTGGGATCGAGGAGCCGGAGGTCTCATCATGCACCGGATGTGTACGAAGACACGAGACACAACACTTGGGGCGCTTGAATGTCGTGAGCCGGAGCTGTTGCACGATAAAGATCAAGAAGGAGCAAGGGGTGACCTGCGAGGAGCTTCACGACCTTGAGGTCGGCTACGAGTACGACTACATCAACCACGTTCTCCGCGGAACATTAACCGCGTACGGTCTACAAGGGTATGTATTCTCTATGCATCGGCCGTTATTGTATTGCTACATAGATAGATCCTAGGCAGTTTTTGGGGTTCCGTCGTAGGAAATTTTTTGTTTTCCGCACCGATCCCCTACACTTGTGTCATGATATGTATGGAGAGAGCCCCATAATAAGATGTTCACTACAAGGCTCGTAGGAAGCCACTTTGTTGAGCCAAGAGTGAGGTCACCTCTAAATAACCACTACGATGTCTGAGAGCAATCACCCATACAAACCACCGCAATTAGGGTTTCCCCATGGATATCGTAATTATCTTAGGGAGTCCCTATTTAATCCTCCTTTGACCATGTAGGTTACGAGCCGGCGCCAATCTGCCACGGGGCATTCCGGGTACGCTTCCAAGACATGTCCAAAGGATTTCTCCCTCCCTCTAGTCCTGAAGGCAAATGATATGCGGCTGACTATGCATACCATTTAAAGAGAGAGATCAAACACAAATCATAATTATATCATAGACAAGCAAGTCATACGGACACAAGAATAGATCATCTTTATTACAAGTTCATAATGGTGATAGGGTTTCTCCATCTCCTTTCTCCATCTCCCCAAGAACAAAGGAACAACTCACTCATGGAAGCAATCAACAACATCATCATAATCAAATGAATGGATAAAAGTACGAAGGTAGATCTAATGCAAACCACAATTGGATCTAGAATTACAAAGAGATCTAGTAGATGAAAGATGGGAGTAATGGTGGTAATGGAGATGCAGCGGTTAATGATGAAGGGGAACATGCGTTGTCCTCCAATGATCCGTGAAGCAGCCGGGATTTTGCCCTAGCCAAATTCCTCCTTTAGATCCCTTCCGGATGTGGTTTTTCGTGGTTTCTGGTAGCTGTGAATGTCGGATCTCTCTCGTCTTTGTCAGGGAGAAGTATTTGACGAGGTGGTCGCGATGGCACCTGGTATGGGTGGATGGTACGGGGGGCTCCGCTCGTACCAGTGGTCGTTAACCATACTGGTGCCTCCTCCTTGTTTAGTATTCTTCCAGATGCGAAGGTAAATTCATAAAATGACTTTTATCACTTAGAAATATCATACAGTTACACAATATGATAGCTCTAATTGATATGTTCATATATGACTCCATGATTTGGGATCCTATTGAAACAAGGACAAAATAGCGCGCGTAGACGCAGTGAATTACAAAGATCCCTACTTTATTTATGCAAAAACAAAAAGTATATATGCTTCAATTTTGGACTCATCAGGAACCAATGAAGGGTAGAAATAGAAATTTGTGCACATGCATTCATCTATAAAATTGTGATAAATTTTTTGCCAAACAAAATCCTGGGGAGATCAGAGTTTCTTTCACTACTTTGAGTTAGGATTTAGCTCTCAGGAGTGTTTGCTATGAATTCTCACATGATCCTTAGGAATTATTATGAATTTGGGTGAATAATTTAAATTCATATTTGAAATTTGAAACATTTGAATAAGATTAGTAAATTATAAGTAATTAGTGTTTATTTGAATTCCAAAAAGATTTAGCTATTATTATTTGAATATTATAAAACAATAAAGGAAATTGAGAACAATACAAAATGTATAACTCAAATAGTACTTCTTAAATCTTTCCTTTATTCAACAATTAATTATGAATACAAAGGTATTTGAAGTGAAAACATTATAGAGACATTCTTGGAGAAATAAAAGCTTTATTAAATAATGAATATGTAATACATTGTTCTTAAAAAGAGAAAAATAAAAGATTACAATTGAAGAAATAAAAGACTAGTCCTAAACTAATCTTCTTATTCTTCACTTGGTCTTGTACCTGCAAACAAAAACAAAAAAAGAAATAAACAAAGAGCCGCCTTGCTAGTCGCTAGGAGCCACCGCCGCCCGGCCCCTCTCCCCTCCGCCTCCGGCAGCGCTGCCTTCGTGGGTGGGGTGGGTAGAGGCGGCCGGGCTCCCCTATGCAGTAGTAGTAGCCCTAGGGTAGGTCTCCCCTTTGTGGAGTTTGGTGTCATGTCGTACAGGAGTGTGCCGCGGTAGCGCTCGAGCAGCCTCCGGTGGCCGGCAATGATTTGCCTCCTCCTCTTGGTGCTTCTGTGGCTAAAGCTGCTGGAGGGTGTGGTCCTTGTTCCCCTCCTTCTAAATAAGCTTGCTCTCTCTCCGTTTGAGCTCAATACGGTGGATGAGATCCCGGAGCTCAGGCCGCTGGTCTTCAGGAGCCGATGTGGTGGCTGTGAGGCTGGGCTTGGCTCTGAGCTTCCCTTGGGATTGATTTGATGGTGCAATGGAGGGAGCTCCCGATTCCATCTGGTTGGTAAGAAGAGGATTTCCTCTTTGTCCCGCTTGGCTGGCCGTGGTGGCAGGGGGAGAGGTGCAGGGGGAGAGGTGCAGTGGTGTGGAGTGGTGGCATGTTCCCCTTCCTCCGGCCGGCTACGGCAGCGAGGGGATGAAGGGGACAATTGCTGCTTTTGATTCTTCTTGCTCAAGATGGTGTCGGCTTGGGCAAATGCATACTATGGTGCGGATTTGCCAAAGTTGTCATGGTGTCAGTATAGGCAGGGATGCCCAAATCTCCAATGGCCCTTGCTGGAGATCGGAGGGGACGGGGTCTCCATTTACTACTGCTCCAAAAGGTTTTCAGCTGCCTGATTTTATCTCACTTGGATATAGCTATTCAGTCCTGCTGCTACACGAAGGATCAATTGCGAATTGCTGTTAAGGCAACCTTTGCAATCTTCATTTCGCTCGGGCGTATGCGCCGGAGGCAGGTGAGATCATCTCCGATGTCGCTCCTCAGATTTGGCGATGAAGATCTCTTTGGATTGAGCTCGGTGAAGCTTCCTCTACATCTACAGCTCAATTTTCAACCTCGAGCCCCTGAGCCATCATGACTGCTGGTTGAGCCGCTGGCTTTTTGGTTGGCTCGACATTGCAAGGCCCTGGAAGAACTCATTTGCAGGAGTGGTGTGTCCATGTTCTCGATGGACTTCCTGATAGGCTCCATTTATGTTCTTCTGCTCAGGCAGCCTTCAGATTTACTTTTCTCTTGTGTGCATCTAGATTGTAGGTTTCTCTAATCTTCACAGCAGATGTTGTTTGAGCTACATTGTAATTTGGTCATGATATTAATATATTAGCTCTCCGTAAAAAAAAAACATGTCATGGAAGGACGATAAGACCATACATCAGATGAGCCTCATATGTCCGTGTCCTAGACGGGGTAAAAAATCAACATGAGTCGATATCACGCAGCACCCCGAGCAGTGCAAGTACATGCATTCCGACAGTGAACTCGATTTCTCTCTGGGACCGAATCTGCTTCAGTGCATACAACGTCTCCATCTTTTTTTTTAGATGTACAACGTCTCCATCTTGGATGTAAAACGACAGTACGGGTGCACTGTTAAGACAATTAGACAATTGATGGACCCACTGTTTTTCTGCCATACAGTTGCTGGCTGAGGAGATAAGACAACTGACAGCTCCGTGATATACTGTTAATGGCGTGAAACTCGTGCCACACCGCATCTGAGCTCTGTTAATCAGCGAGGCCTTTTCTCAGAGCTCAAGCACGAACGTCAATTAACAGTTTACCACATCCAATTTTACATACGAGGGGAGAATCCTTGTGCTGGCTAAGTAGTAATGTAGTATTAAGGAGGGATATAACCACCTACAAGCCGTAAAACTGTATGTAACTGTTTCGTTCACAGCTTTACAGACTCCAGATTAGCAACCAGACACGTACAAATTATTTGTAAAACGTAGTATCACAAATGAGTACCCACACAAATCACAAATGAGTACCGGGGGTCGTAGGTCAGTGATAGAGCTTGTTCAGATCATCCTTAAATTTGGTCTTCAACTGCTCCCTCTTCAGCTTAAGCGCAGCTGTCACAAGCCCAGACTCTGGAGTCCAAGGTTCAGCAAGCAAGATAATCTTAGCTGGTACTTCAAACTTCTCAAGCCGTGCTGCTTTCGCGGCCTGCACAGTTGGAACATATTGCTTAGACGCCAGTGGAGAACTACAGACAGCACAGGTGATACAAGAATATATTTTCTGGCAACAGATTGAAGAATTTGTCCAGAGAAAACAGTGGTATGCAAAAAAGAATACTCTGAAGCAGACTGTTCTGATGTAAGCTTTGGCGCCTCAGCACCATAACAACCCGTAAAAAAAATTTAAGGGCCGGGGCCAAATTCGCTTGTCGACCCATTCATTTCACGGGCTGGGGGGCCGCACTCGTGGGAGAGCTAGGGGCGGGCGCGCGGAAGTTTCATTCCCCTGCCCGCACATGCGCACATCCATTCCGCGCGCCACCACCAGATTCCGCTGCCGACGCCCGATTCGGCCGCTTCCGCTCACACCGATCCGCCCCCGACTGCCCCACAACCCCGCCCGCCCATCCTCCCTCACTTCCGCACGCCGCAACCAGATTCCGCCGCCACGCCATCCGATTCAGGGATGAACTCGGGCGAGGAGTTCGATCTATCCGATTCGTCATCTTCGGACGATTCGGACATCAAGAATCTGCTCCACGGCAACGACACCGAGACAAATCCTCCTCGCCGTCAAGGAGCTTTAGTTGAAACATTAATAACTTGGATGCTTATTGTGTGCTCAAAACTATTATTTTATTCTCAATTGTTGTTTGTGTATTATGCTTTTGCAAATGAAAAAACTGTCCAAAAACCTGTTTTACGGGTCAGGAGACTGCTGGCGCGGAACAGAGCAGTTTCCCTACCTGTTCGAGCAGTTTCCCGAGCCAGCAGTTTCCCGACCCGTAAAGTAGGTTTTTCACTGCCTGTAAACTACGTTTACAGTTTCCCTATGTACGGTGTCCAATCATTCGTCAACGGCGCGTGAACGTGCTCTTGGCTTCCCAACGGACCTGCACAGGCACAGGCTCTCCACACTCCTTTCGGTCACTGATCAACTATATTTAGGCAGGTGCACCGTGGATGGAGTAGTGAGTAAGTTCGTAGTGAGTATGAGCTGTCAAGTGAGTATGAGCTGTCAGGTGCACAGGTAACTGATCCGAAAACTGATCTAAACCACGGTTCCTGCCACTAGTTTGGTTCGGTTTGGGTGGAGGTACCATGTAGTTTAAGTTTGGTTTGGTCGCCAACAAAAAACTAGATCGGCTACTAGTTCGATTTGGTTTCACACGGGTTCAGTTTGGTTACAGTCCGGTTCCCCAACCATTGCCAGGTTTGATCCTATGCAAGCAAAGGTTTGAAGGATCCCAACCATTGCCAGGTTTGATCCTATGCAAGCAAAGGTTTGAAGGATCCGCAACATCAGGAAGCCGACGTGTTTTTATTTCGGTTTGTAGCTAGTTCCCCTACTACCAGGAGGGCATTCGCAGGGTAATATCGAGGTGGAATCGGATCAATTTAAATATATCTACACCATATTTTCCATGCCATTTGTCTCCCCTCAAAAAGCTGGATCTTTGGAGCCTGTTGGGAGCATCTCTGGGCCGAAGTGGGCCGGCCTGAGCCGGAATGGCCAGACGGCCGGAGTGGTTCGGTGGCCTGCCTGCTGGTGCTTGCGGCACCACGGACGGACCAATGGGCCGGAGTGGTCCAGGCTTGGTCGCCGACCAGCCAGAGTGGTCCGAGCCAGTGGGCCGGCCAGCAGGTGTGGTCCAGACCTGGTCCAACAGCTGGACTCGCTGCTCCCCGGCCGGTCCCTTGGGCCGGAATCCTAGCAGTCTGGCCAGCCGGAGTGGTCCGCCAAGGCCCCGCCGGTCCGCGCGTGCAGGCTGCTCCTCCCCAACGGCTCCAAGTCGTTCTCCCTCATATAAGAAGGATCTCCACCTACCTTGTGCTCTACCGGTTGCATTTCCTCTCTTCATTACTCCGGCACACCAAAGCTCCATTAACTCCCTCCCTAGCCTACCAAACTCCTTGAGGCCCCGTTTGGAACAAAAGAAAAGCATAGGATTTTTGGAGGATAGGATTCCTATAGAAAAAATTCCTATGATGTAGTTTGGAACAAAGGAATAGGAATCTAAAATTCCTTTGAAATTCCTATGGTGTAGGCTATCTCATAGGATTTTTGTAGGAAAACGAACATGAGGTCACACCTCTTGTTTTCATCTCCTTGTGTCTACAATTCCTGCTTTCCTGTGTGACATCCAAACGACACCCTTGAAGTTTTCCTGCGGTTTTGATTCCTGTAGGAATTGAGCATACATGACATCTCAATTCCTGCATTTTTCCTATTCCTACATTTTGAATTCCTGCGTTTCCAAACGGGGCCTGATTCTTTGGGGATTGGGAGAGGAACCTAGATCTACATCTCCAACAAACCAATTTGATTCCACCGCCCTATTTCATTGCGAATCATGTTACTCTTGTTTCTTCAGGATCGTGTTGGGAGCCTCCAATTGAGTTGTGGAGCTCATCTCAACAAGTTTTCGGTTGCCGCCTTCAAAGCCGACGCATAGTGGATCGGGCGCTTGCCGTGAGGCGGTGCTTGGGAGAATAGGGTGACGCATAGTGGATCGGGCGCTTGCCGCGAGGCGGTGCTTGGGAGAATAGGGTGAGCCCTTCGTGGCGTTGGTTGTCTTAGTACCATCCACCCGTCTAACGGGGACGTACTTCCCCTCAAAAGGAAGGAATTTCGGAAACATTATTTCTATCCTTTACTCACTTGTATTGTTGTTCTCATCCGTGTATGCTTGCTTGTCATATAGGCAAATTCACCTAGTTGCATCTCTCGTGAATTTACTTTTGTGTCAAGCCTTAACTTTGAAAAAGTATTAAAATTTGGTAGCGCCTATTCAAAACAGATCTAACAGACCTACTCAAAACAGATCTAACAGACCTACTTGAAACAGATCTAACAGACCTACTTAAAACAGATCTAACAGACCTACTTGAAACAGATCTAACAGACCTACTTAAAACAGATCTGGTCAGTATGAGATTGCAGGGTAATCAAAACAGATCTAACAGACCTACTTAAAATTAGGTTTCTGAAAGAGCAGGTTAGTTTCCTATTTTTCCCTGACCTGGTCGGTATGAGATCGCAAGGTATTCAAAGACCTACTTAAAACAGATCTTACAGACCATACCTGGCCATTTAACGGGCCATAATGACGCACACAGGGAGAGACGCAGACATGCAGTTCTGAGTTTTGTACAGATGTTGACGTTAGTGTTCCATCTCTATCAGCATTTCTTGCAAAATTATTCAATTGTAAAGGGTTATATGTCGTTGTTCCCCTCTGCTTAAGCTGCACGATTTGAAGTTGTCATTCCAAAAGTTGGCATGTGCATTATTTAATTGTTGCTCACCAACTCCCATTCTCAAATTTATTCTGATGCTACATCAATATACGTTTATATATGTATTTAAATTAAATGACATATAATAACTACAAGGTGAGGCAACATGTTGAGTACTGGCAACCTAAATTTAGAAAACTGGACTATCACATCCTCTATAAGTACAGTATGCCTCATATTAAGCAAGAACTGAACCTACGTGCAAATCTTTCCCCGGGTCCCTAGAGGCTTTTTGAAGAACAAATCATAGACAAATGCAGATTTTTGCAAAAATATAACTGTATACTAGGGTGTGCAACCTTACTGTATACCTCATATAGAAGAAAGTAAATTTTGTCTCGCTAAAGAGCATACCATTCACTACTATCTATAGAAATTTGTTAACTTAGTACGAGACATATGATCATTGTTATGCAGGTTACATATGATCATTGTTATGCAGTTTTTTTTTTTGCAAGTGCGGATGTCATGTCCTGATGAACATTCATATTTTTCAATGTTCTCAAGTTTTTGAAGGGACTGTAACAATGAAGACTCAAATTTGATGCCATCCATGCAGACTACAATCAACAAGGTGGTGTCATAGGCATCATTACTTGTTCACATGAACAGAACATAAATATTGTAGTGATATCACATGCATAAATGCTGTATACACCCCCACAGAACCAACAGAGGTCAAGGACAACTCCCGGCAATGAAGGCGTACACAGCAAGTATAGCTCATGTTAAGAATATCACATGCACAATTGCTGTATACAAAACCACAGAACCAACACAGGTCAAGGACAACTCCTGGCAATGAAGGCGACCACAGCAAGTATAGCTCATGTTAAGAGTGACGTGGGTACATCGAGGATTAGGATTTTTTTTCCCCGCCATTGTATCTATTTCTCCAAGGTATCGGCTGAGGTCACGAAGTAGAACGTAATGAAATGGTTCCGCACCTGAAGGTCATTTGGTGTTTAGTCAATAAATAGAATACAGCGAGGTTGTTCCTCCAAAGAGAATATTCCCTTCAGACAGGTATGCGCCCATTCTTCAAAATCGGTTGAATCGCCCCATTCATCTATGTTAAACGTACCCCACGCCTGCTCACCTCCTCTATTCCTTTTGTCTCTCTTTCTGCTAAACACAGCCCACGACTGCTCACCTTCTCTATCCACAGAATTTGGCCCATTCCACTCTCCAACCGAACACATGAACAATACTGACCCGTTCTAGCTCAAACCAGACATAGAGATGGAACCAACCCATACCTCTGGAATGGGACCACATCCTACTTCGTCCCTAAGCCAAACACACCCACAGAATTTGGCCCATTCCACTCTCCAACCGAACACATGAACGATACTGACCCGTTCTAGCTCAAACCAAACATAGAGATGGAACCAACCCATACCTCTGGAATGGGACCACATCCTACTTCGTTCCTAAGCCAAGCACACCCTAAATAGTTTGATTGGTCTCAAAGGATAAAGATTAGATGTTTTGTATCTCACAAATTAGCTGAGGCAATATTTGGGGTTTCATGGATAAAAGCGGGTCATCCATATAAGGCTTATTGTAATTGTTAGCATTAAACAAGTTACGAAACCAGTCTTACGTCTATGGTCTCATCTTTCTCCTTAGATCCATCCCCTTCAACTGTGCCAAACTGCCAACCACCCCACCGACAGACCCCCATATAGTAGTAACCCAATGTACTAACGTAGATGACATGTTTACAACCTGCAACTACCATGGTAAACTAAACTCTGAGAAGTATGCTAGTTGTGCTACAATTAGTTAAACCAGAGACTGAGACTGAAAAAATCCGACTGCATTCCTTGAAATGCGCAAATGCATTTGGGTACACCAGGGACAAGCTAGCAACTAACATAGTACCGTGGAGATATATCATATGTAAATCTGGCAATGGTTTCTGATTAACCGGGTGAAACAGTTTGGTTTTGTGATCTGGGCCTAATCAGTTTGGGTTGCTATGGGTCGAGTCTGTCGACGGTAGGGTTTGGTTTGGGTCTGGTTTGGGTCCACGAAGGACGATAGTTAGATATGGTTGGGTGTGAGTCCAAACAATCTGGTCCCTAACAGCTAGTAACTATGGTTCAGAACCGGGGTTTTAGATTGGTTTGAGTCGTGTTCGGGGATCCTGCATTAGCGATTAGCAATGAGAAGAAGCAGCAGCCCGGCCATCCCTCCACCACCACCGGGCATCCCAGCAGCACATCTTTGCACGTTCAGCTAGCACGTGGTAAGCTGTCAGGTGCACGGGTGGTTAACTGATCTCAAACCGAAATCACACTTCCTGTCATTAGTTCTGTTTGGTTTGGATGGACAATCATGTAATTCGGTTTCGGTTTGGTGCAAATACATAGTTTCGAGGGTTAGTTGGATTTGGTTTGTTCAAATTGGTCAAGCGGATTCAGTTTGGACATGGTTCAGTTGCCCAACCATTGCCAGATTTAATCATATGAACAGGATGCTAGACTGAAGTAGTCAATTTGTGATCAGAACCAACCTTCGACAGAGATTGCTGGACCTCCTTAATTGCTTGATCATTGTGGCACAGCTCCTCAAAATTTTGGTAGTTTATCCCTGAATTTTGAGCCCACTTCTCCAAGGCCTGGTGTGGCGGCACTACCAGTGCAACACAGTAACTATGAAATGGGTCAGCGTGTACCATGATGTTATCCACATAGTTGCTTGTCTGTAGAGCTGACTCGACCTGCAGAGAGACAGAGAGAGTTAATCACATACCCAAACAGAATGCTCAGTGAAGGACCCAGTTTAAAGCGAACCTTGCCGAGAGATACATATTCTCCATGCTGAAGTTTTACTATGTCCTTTTTCCTGTCGATGATCTCAACACACCCATCTGGATGGAACTGGCCAATATCTCCAGTGTAAAACCAGCGTATTCCCCTCTCATCCACCTGTAGAACACATAAAACAATCATGAGATGGTAATATATACATTCAGTGACTGCAGATGTGGAGATAAGAACCTCACCTTGTACACCTCGGCCGTTTTTGCTTCATTGTTGAAATAACCTTTTGTTATGCTGTGACCACCAATCACAACTTCTCCTCGGGGCATTGGAGAATCAGAAATCCTATAACCACCTTCTTCCCATGAAATAAGCTGCACCCGTTTGATAAAAGGGATTATAAGCCTAGACATTATGAAGTCACGTATGAATTTGGAGTGTGTGCACATCAAATCCGGTCGAGGTATCTCGAAGTTCTCAAAATTATGACAAAATTCATGAATATAGTGCACGCTATAACACATGAACTGGCAAAATTTAATGCAAAAATACAACAACTGTGACCATAAAAAATAACCTAAGTGAAAAGTATTGCAACTTAAAGTGTTTAGATCTTGCTCTCATGTGTTGTGCACAGACCAGAAGCAGACATTATCCTGATAATTTGCAGTTTCACATCTTGTAATATTCTTTGCATCAATGCTATCTTTAAACTATCGAGTGGCTGAACCAATACGGTATGCACCCGCACCCATGCTCATATAACTCGCGCTACATACACATGTTAATTAAAAACGAATCAAAAAACATCACAGGAAAAAATGAAAAGAACAAAGTGAAGTTGTTAGAGAATCAACATCATATCTTACTTATAATTGTATTGAATATTATTGTTAGGTATATGCATATAGCATGACATGGCATATGTGGAGCTGGGCACATAGATCTAGAATGTCCGTGTGGGATCCTATATCTAAGCTCATGCTAATCGAATACAATGCATAGTTGTGAATTATGGAATCACCATGCCAACACTTTCTCAACGACTTGAGTTGGCTGGAGGTGTGGACCACATATAGATTTAGGTGGCAGGGGCGATAAGGTAGCAGCCTGGTGGTACGGGAAGCGAGTAGATGACTTACATGGGCTTTTGGGTTGTGGTACCAGGATCTACAATTTATTTGTTTTTACGTATACATAATTATTAAGCTCTGAAACACCAACACATGCAAAACCTGGTGTATCCCTAAACCATATCGGGTACATATAAGTATCCAGGAAATATTGGAACATATAACATCAAAAATGAATATAAAAAACAATTCAGGCATATGTTAAATACTTTGTTAAAATGTATCCGGTATGTCATTACCAGACATTGTATATGATAAGATATGCCAGGTTTTGCATGTATCTGTGTTTCAGAGCATCAAGTTATCATTCGTGATATGAATAGCAACAGTACTTGTTACAGACTATTCAAAATATATATCAGGAGAGCTGATTGTTTATCTGTGGAGAACACAAACCTTGACATAGCAACAAGGGAGGGGTGGACCGACACGACCCACACTAATGTCATCCCATTCAGAAAAGGCTGCTCCAGCACAAGTCTCAGTCAATCCATAGCCTTGACCTACTGGGACACTGCAGCACCAGTTAAGCAATGCATAAGCATAAAAAGACAAATATAGCATCTCAAAACTAAACAAAGAAGTTGCCAGCCTTAAAGCAATTTGATCTTAAAATGATGTCTGATTTATGTAATTAAGCTTCTAGCCTTCAATTGACAGACTAATCAAAGAGAAAACAAAAATAATGAGACTAAGAACGAATTTCTGTTAACGGTTTCAACTGACGAATGACCTGAGTGATGTGCATGTTGCTAAGCTTGCAAATTCATACCCCAACTAGCCTCAGGATCTACTACGAGAGCATAGGGCTGAGTTAAAAACTGTTGCAAGCTAAACTTCAGCCATAATACTATATCACTGACATCGTTTGCTACATCAGGCACAAGAATGACAAGATAGACAATTAACTTAGTAAAACTATAAACTGGAGATAAGATGATAACGCGAAGATTACCCCAGACATATATTTATAAATCTTTGTGTATCGCTTGATAGAGGTGCACCACCACAAAGAATAAATCTTATACGGCCTCCAAGCATGGAACGTATTGGCTTGAAGATAATGCTGTTCCACAGAAGCCTCTCTGGTGCCCAAGATCCAAACCAACTCCCTTCAATTGCTGCAAGATTCCGTTTATACGCAACATCAAATAACTTTTTTGTCACGCCACCCTTATCAGCAACCTGTAAAAAGAAACGAGCTGAAGAATTTTAGGGAACATACAACACCTAAGGTAATGTCAAACTATAGATTGCACGTCTATGAGAAAACACAAAGATGACAGTGCTTAACACACAACTCAAAACCGGTGCACATGACCCCTCAAGACAGTTTTGCATGGCAGTATTTCCATGGTGGCTGTGGTATATTCTAGTGGCAACAGAGAAAGTTACGGAAAAGAGAGAAGGGAGAATGAAGAAGAACGAGATGGTGCATGACATGTGCGGTTCAAGGTACATGGCCATCCAAAATGAAATTTATCCACATTGGAGCTCCATGCGCGCAGAGCCTTCAGCCACCATTGCAAAATCACAGTGCAGAACTGCCTTGGATATGTACACCGATTCTGAAGTTCAGAAGATCAGATGTCTGGCTTTATAGCAAAGGTTTAAGTACGCTAGGTACCAAACTCGAGGAGGTTAAGTAAGTTTTTCTAGTGCAAACGGCCAAGATGGTTGTATAAGAATCAAGATAGCAGCACATGAATTTACAATCGAGGGAAGAAACGTGAACCTTCTTAAACACTGCATCTCTTATACGATCCAGAATTGCAGGAACGGAAATCATAAGAGTAGGTTTCAGTACAGAAACATCTCCTTTTGTCCCCTTCTTTATCTTGTTTGATGCATCAGTCATTGTCAGAGCTGAGCCATATCCAATCGCAACACCAGAAGCTAACATGACAGTCTGGACAAATAACACAACACCCATGTCATTGCATAAACTCACAGTTGTTATAATTGATGTCTCTGAATCTCAAAAAATATCACCTCCGCTGCTAGTTCAAAAACATGAGCCAACGGAAGGTATGCCAGATAAACATCTCCCGTGCCCAGATTTGGAATAATTGTCCTGACAGCTGCAGTTGTAGCCACCATGTTGCCATGTGTAATCATTACACCCTATGTCAAAGGAAACAACCCAATTCCGTTAAGAAGAGATAAATGAACTGGGTAGATCAAACGTGCTCAAAGTTACATTCTCTAGAAGTGCACAATACTAGGTGTGATGACATGGAGTATTCAGCCATGGATTCAAAATTCATACCAACAGGCTAGCAAACCTGACACTTCAAACTTTACGCCTGTGCAGCATTTTCTCATTCAATTTTCACTTGACTCATTTATATCCTCTGACATTCAGAAGAGCCAAATCAGACATCCAGACCTTCTACATTGTTTTTTCCTTCTACATTGTTTTTTCCGTACATTTAGTTGATGAATTGGTGCGCAAGAGCAAGTGTAACAGGTAAGTATGCCCTTTGGATAATGCAGAATATGTGAGTGGCTGTGTGCACTAAGAAAAAATATATTAAAAAACATTAACTCGATTTTCTTACCAACGAGCAAGTATATAACAAGAAAACCAACCATGCAGGAAAAATGTTCATGTTTTATCTCTCTTCTGTGGATATAACTGCCAATAGTCGTAGCTATGGATGTTACACTTAAATGTGCAAAGCAACAGCCCAACAGCAAAAAATCCTCTGACAGTATCTAACCCTTTCCGTTAGGACTGTCATTTTATAACACACCAGTCTATTTATCGTTATTTTCATACTACTGGTGAATGGATACAGAAGAATGTAAAAACAGAATTGTACCTTGGGGAGACCAGTACTTCCACTTGTATACATAATAACCGCAGTATCAGTGCTTGATGGTAATCTTGCATCTGTATGTGATGTTTTGCCCAACTCCTCAACCGCAGTGAAAGATAATGTTGTCAGGTGTTTCAGTTGATCGAGCGTGTCAGCGTCAACAGGTTCATCCTCGATATAGATAACATGCTTAAGACTCTGCAACTTCGAGCTGACTGCGGGCAATTTCTTAAGTTGCTTTGAATCACAGATCAGGGTTGACACCTGTGTCTGAAATTCAACAGCAGAAAATATCTTTAAAATATGGAGCACCAGTAAGATAGTTCTTTCTTGGAAGTTTATACGTGTAATTGGTAAACACTTCTGTATTGCATGGCCTCCCATAACTAGTAGATAATTAAGGACAAATACAAGTACTAAAATTGAGGCAAGGTAAACCACAGTTGATATGGACATCAAGACCTTATGAACTACTGAGGATAATTTAGGCAACGTAAGTACTAAACCCTGACCAAGATAACCCACGGCTGGTACGGGCATAAAAATATAGTGTTTCCTAAGGAAATGTGGCAATATACTATACTTCACCAACAAAAACACCTAAAAGCTACCAATTTGAAGTGAAAACACTATAAATAGTAGGAATGGGATTGGCTCCCAGGTAGATTAATATGATCATGACTACATAAATCCAGCACAGCCAAAAAATCCAAATGACTGTACCTCGTTTAGTGAGTGCACCAGTGCATCCTCGCCAAGTGATGCATAGATTGTTACAACAGTTAAATTTTGTCGAAAGCATCCCTGGCAAAAAAAATATTCAATCATTCACATGCAGGCCTATAAATTCTAGGAAACATATAGAGACAATGTTACAACTTAGTACAAATACGATACCTGAGAAGCAATGATCCACTCAGCTCTTGTGTCAGAGAAGATAGCAGCACGACTATCTACCTGGTGGCCCATCTTGATGAGACCAGAAGCAAAGTTACTTGCACGAGTAAATGCTTCCGAATAGGAATTCCACTGATATTCACCAAGATGCAATTTCTCAAACTTGCGGCCATCGGCGGCTTCTATAAATTCGCTCTTAATCAGATTTCTTGTGCCTAGACACCGGTGTTGAGGGTATTTTTTGCTAGCCATCTCAAACAGAGCTGCCATTGTCGTGGCACCTGCCCACGGAACTTGAACTAAAGAGGAAAATCTACTGTTTCGCATGGCAAGGCCTGCTTCACCCCCCACATCAGCAAGCACTGCTCTCTTCTTCATCTTTTTGCTAAACATTGAAGAAAGCAAGATGGGGATAACTATAGCAAGTAGAAGAGCACCAACAACACCAGGAAGACCATATTCCTTCACCAGTGGCACGTCACTTATGCCCAACCTTTGTAGAATAGACATGTTTGGGTTTTCGCCGGTTTCCATGATCTTATTCTATATCTGAAACGCTGTTTGTAGCTTCGCGAATTTCTCTACAGTAATGTAAACATTAATTAATGAGAAAAGGCGGTATAGTTGCAAAGAAGTAATAACTCGGGTATGCTTGACAGTGTACCATATACATAACTGCCTCCAATAGAAGCAACAAATATAACTACTGAAAATGCGGCATGGAAAACAATCACACAACAAAGTATCACTATAGGCAACACTAAGCATCACACCAGAAGGAAAATACAGAAGAATCAGTAATATGCTGAAACAAGAACATTGCCTTTCCTACTATATCAGAATCAAACATTCTTTTGTTGTGTTTAACCTGTCAGGAATCAGGACAGCACATGTTACAGTGTACAAAAACAACCAGCGAGAGATACCTTTATTGGACTGCACTGCACACAGGACACTAGAAGCGTCTATGACATCGAAATGTTCTGCTGCAACGTGAGCAACTACAATGCAAGGATTTCAACATCATATCCCGTTATCTAGCCTCTGTCCAGCTGAACTCTACGACTAACCCAAAGCGGCCATTTCAATTCGCTCGGATTGAGGTGGTTCAATTCGTTCAACTGAGGTAGAAGGGATCCCTCCTTCCATGGGGAAGGACGTCACGGAACTCTCCCTAAACACGTGTATTTTGCTGCATCTTGTTCACGGCAGACCATATATATAAGAGAGAAGACTGATAAATCCACAGTAATTTCCTACCCCTCCCAAATCCAAGGGTTCGATCGTGCACATAGTAATAACGAAAGAAAAGATCAATCCAACCCCGGAGCGATGGATCTCCACCGCCACGTCCCCACCCCACCCCACTCGACACGACGGCGACGGCGACTACGAGGGAGGGTAAGGAATCCTCTCGGAGGAGAGGGTTCGATCAAGCGGAGCTCCGCGGGTGAACGGAGGAGGACAAAGAGGGGAGGCTCACCTCGGGCGAATCGGGGCCGCGGGGGGGCGCGTCGGCGTCCGGATCTGCGCCGGCTCGTCGTCGCTGCTTCCAAAGCCTTTTCAGTGGCACCTTTCCGGAATGAATGGTGCTTTGCTTTTCAGCCTCTGGTTCGGTTGCTTCGCCGGCCGGCTTCTCGAAGGAAAGGGGAGCAGCGGGGGGAGAAAATGCCGAGGGAGGGAGTCGTTGCTTGCGTGGGCCGTGCCCGTGGGCTCGTTCGTTGTTGGCAGTTTGGGTGGGGTGAACGCGTGTGATCCTTCTCTGTGCGACGTGGCGCGGCTCGCGGGCTCTGCGGGAGGTGGAAATGCTTCGAGAAAATTGTCGCGAGCCACGTACCGGCCGACAGCAGTCCGGTAGGCAACGCGAGCGAGCCAGCGCACGTGCACCGACTCATAAATGGCGCCGTGAGCGCATCCCAGGACTTTGCGACCGGTCTCTGGTCTTGGCCGAACCTTTTTTGACTTCAAGATTGTCGAGAAATCCCCTAGACACGGCAAAAACATAATGATCAGAAACATCAATTTAAGCCATACATGATTTGACAATAATTACAGGTTACATTTTTTTGACGGGAATTACAGGTTACATTAACACATACTATAAAACATTCAGTGGTAGATAACAAGGGATAAAATTTGAGAGAGAGAGAAAAGTGCATTCAAACATACCTAATGTAGCATCGGAGGAAAAAAAATGTTTGGCCCCGTGTCGCTCTGCTTAGGGGCGACACAGGAGGCGACCACACCCTAGCCCACCATTCTTCCCTTGCCCTTCTCCCCTCACCTCTCTGTCACCGGAGATAGTCTTGAATCGGTACTGGGCTTTTCCAGTGTGGATCCCTTTTGGCCCATGTGGCGTATATATAGAAGGGTTCTCTCATGAAGAAACCCTAAGACGGAATATACAGAGGTGGCTGCCCAAAACAGGTTAGCCACCTTCACCCCTCTTGTGTGCTACATGGTATCAGAGCTAGGTTCGATGGTGATGGTGGCCAAGGCTGTTGCTGCTGGGAGGTGCGCCTCTCTGGTGGAGTGAAGAAGGGAAGGGAAAGTTCAGATCTGCTGCAGGGTAGTGGATTTGGAGGAGCTGGTGAAGTTCAGATCTGCTACACGGGCAGTTGATTTGGACGAGCTGGTGGTAGTGCTGGAAGGAGGAGATGGTGGAGAACGGCAACAACCAATAGTTGGCTCAGGCCTTGGAGAAACTAGCGGAGTTCCTCATCGCCAATAAGGAGGATGGTGCTAGCTACTACGGTGCAGTTCCTCAATAGGTAGAGCTAATTCAGAAGATTGATCTCATGCCAAATGAGATCAAACTAGAAGGTGTGGGAAACTACTTGAGCTGGTCAAGAAGGCTCTTCTAATCCTAAGGACCAAGAATTTGGAGGGGTATGTCTTTGGTCAGGTCGGTGAGCCAGGGGACAAGACAAGTTCAGAGTGGAAGAAATGGAGTACCACCAATTCTGTGGTGATGACTTGGCTGTTAAACTCATTAGTTCCTATGATTGCTGCATCAGTGGAAGCTCTCTCTACTGCAGAAGAGGTATGGAGTACACTGTCAAATTTGTACTCGGGGAAGGGAAATGTCATGCTCATGGCACAAATCGAGGATAAGGTGCATGATTTAAAGCAAGGTGAACAACCATTCATGGAGTATGTGGCTGAAATGCAGCGTTTGTGGTCTAATCTGGATGACTATTGGCGTTGTATTGGAAACGGCGGTACTTGAGGAGGCTAGATAGAGGTGTGGGCAAACGGCAGCGAAGCTATCAACGGCGTCCGCAAGCGGGATTGAATACAAGCCAACGTAACTGAGACGCAGGAAGTACCCAGGTTCAGGGCCTTTGTGAGGATGTAACACCCCTACTCCTGCCGATCTGACTAAGGTGAGATATGTGGAGTACAAGCTGCTCCTCGAGCTGTATGAACTGTCTAGCTACTCAATTGCCAACCCTTGCTACGAGAGCCTTGCCCCTCCCCTTATATAGGCTGGGGTAGCGATCTTACTGACTAGGTCGGTTGGCAGGTTCCACAGGCGGGCCCCAGCTGGCTGGTCATCTACAGTACTGCGTAGTGGCGAGTCTTGTCAAGGGTACATGTCGTGCGGGTTGTCGTGGGCATAGTGAATGTCGTGCGGGCCTGGCATCAGCAACCGGCCACTGTGACCCCGTCAGCCGCAAAGTCTTCGGTATGGTCCTTGTCCTCCTTGTGTCTTGTCGCTATACCAGGGCGTACCACGCACTGTACAGCATGTCGCCCTGCCTCCGTCTTGATTACGTCCGGCTACGGTCATCTAGCCGGATCCACGTCTTGCCGACCTTCCTCGTTCCAGCTACGGTCTTGTGCTTGCGTCCGGCTAGGATCTGCTAGCCGGCCGTTACCTGCTTGCCTCTATTCTTGTCCGGCTAGGCTATCCGAGGATCATCCCCCAAGCACGTGTAGATTTCGCCCTTAGGTGAAATGTGCGCGTGCTCCCCTCCTGATTTGAATTTGCGTCCGGCTATGAACTGACGATTGCGCTGCCCCGTGACGTCAGTGCTGACGGCGGCCACGCTCACACGCGCCATAATTGCGCTGCCACGCGCAGCGTCGCGTCCCATCGCACATCGCCTGGGGAACCGTCGCCTGGCTCTTCGGTTTCCGCCCCCGGATCTTCTGTGCGTGCGGTGTGGTCACATGCGATCCAGAGCGGTTGGTGGGGGTGCGGCGCGGCCCAACGGGCACCACGCGGCGACCTGAACGGTTGCTCCCCCCGGGGTTAAATACCGCCCGGGGGAGCAGTTCCTCCCACCCTGTTACTCGCCTTCCCCATTTTTGCTCTTGCGCTCGCTGCTGCTGCTCGATGTGCCTTCCGTTGCCCGCCGCCGAACCTGCTACGCCGCTCACTCGTGGTCACCGGTGACACGGGACCTCGCTTCTCATTGCCCGCAACGATGGCAGAAGAAGAGGTGATGGCGGCAGACCGTGGCGCCTGGTGTGGGTCTTCGGTGACGGAGGACCACATCGTGAAGTACCACGCGACGCGGGTTCTGCCACCGAAGTCAGAGGTGGCAGTGCGGCTCGCGCCACTGGAGGAGGAGCCATCGCACCCCCAGGAGGGGCAGTGGGTGATCTTCTTGTCCCACCTCGCGCGCGGCTTCGCCCTCCTGGCGAACCCTTTCTTCCTCACCTTCCTTGCTTTCTTCGACCTGCGCCTCCACCACCTCGGCGCCAACGCCATCAGCATTCTTGCGCACTTTGCCGCCTTCTGCGAGTGCTACCTCGGGATCCAGCCAGATCTCGGGCTCTTCTGCCGACTCTTCCGTGTTCGGCCACAGGTCCAGTTCACCCAGGGCCCGCTGGTCCCCTGCGTTGGCGCCTCCATCTACTCCCGCGTGCAAACCGACTATCCGAAGTTCCGATTGCATGCCACGGTCTGACTCTGGCAGCAGTCGTACTTCTATGTCCGCAACATCAACAAAGTTGATCGGATCAACCTTCCGGCCTTCTAGGACATGGAGTCTAGCCGGCAGAACTAGGACCTAAAGATCCACGGCGAGAAGGCGGAGTCCAGACGTGATGCTGGTGCGGCTGAGGTCACTCATCACCACCGGTCTGATCGGCCTGGACATCACCCTCGCCTGGATGTCCCGACTGATGATGCCCCTGCAGCGCCGGGCACGCAAGATGTGCTTCTACTCCGGCCGATTGGACCCGACCTGGTTCTCCCACCGTGATCCCCGCTACCACAACCTCAAGGAGTAGGTGTGGATGATCACGAAGGAGAAGCTGCTGGAGAACTGGAAGTTTGGGCTGGCTCCGTACACGCACGAGAATCGCATGCCCCAGGTAAGTCCTCTGCCCTAGTTCTTGTCCTTCGTTTCTTGCTTTGTGTGCTCATCTGACTAACGTTCTGTCTTTTCCCTTTGCGACAGAATTTCCCTTACATCATCCGGGAGGAGGGCGAGACCCCCCTCTAGGTCTTTACTCCTGATCTTCCGAAGCCGCGCGCATGGCGGTCCGGCGAGGAGTTCGACAGCGAGGCTAACATCTTTCCCAACCGGAACGATGAGCCGGCGCACGGCCCCCATGTGTCGGTTGTTGAGGAAGAGGAGGCCGCCCCGCCCCCGAACCCAGCCGGCGTCGGGTGGTGGATGGCGACTCTAGCCGGTCCGTCGCGGGGGGAGCGGAACCAGCCGACCCGCGGTGGAGGAGCCGACAGCCAAGAGGAGCCGGACCGGCACACTGCATCTGAGGCACGGTGGCCACAGGAAGGCGCCGCCCCCAGTCGTCTAGGGGTAGGACTTTCTCCTTCCCCTATTTGTTATTTTCCTTTCAACTGTCATGTTTTGCTTTCGTTGCCTTTTCTTACTAGCTTTGTCTTTCTCCCTTTGCAGTACCCTCGTCTCCTTCAGCGTCGCGAGCCCTGCGTGTGTGTCCACCACCTCGCCGCCTCGCGTCGTGTCTGCCCATCCGGCCACAGCCTCCGTTGTCGCCCCTCTCCTTCATGCGGACACACAATCACCAAACAATACTTAACTAGGCTACATAGCATTCTAAGACACACATTTGATGATCTATTATCATCACAAGCATCACAATTTTTATTCCATAGTTTCCTCCTTTTATTTTAGAAAAGTAATTTCTACTCATTGAAAAATTAACTAAGATTTAATATTCACCACTTAAAATATGGGATCATGTGGACACATGTCATCACCACATATTCTAACATGTGGGAATGAGATTTAAGGGTTGGATCATAATTACTTTGGTTTAAGTTCAATATTTAATGATTTAAAGTGACTAGAAATGCCTATATAGCATTATTTTGGTACTAATCCAAAGTCACTGCATGTAAACCCTAACATTATTACATATTTAGATAGGTATGATGAAATGTGATTTTTGGGAGTTGGAATCAACTCAAAACCTATCTTAGTTGATTTTATAAAAATGTTGTAAGTTGCAAATACTTCTGTGTTGTGATTTTTATTAGGAGAGATCTATAACTCTAATTGAATTAAATCCAATGGGCTTGGATAGCTCATTTCAATACCTTTCAGACAAAATTAGTTTCATGCAATTTGGATTTACAAATCTCTCTGAATTGATTTTCAAACTAGGGGACAGAACTAAGATTTAAACTAAAAAGAAAAATCCAATTTTGAACGGCTGGGCTAGCGCCGGAACAAACATGGGCCGACCCAGTGGCGCTCCACGGCACGGGGCTCAGCTGATAGGGGGTCCCGCTTGTTAGTGGCTCTTAACACGCGAAACGGTATGCGCGCTATGGGCCGTTAGATTAGAACTGGGATCTACGGCTGGGGATCATCGTCGACGACGAACAGGTCACCGGCGAGCTCGAACCCTAGCGGCTCGGTGGGGGGTGCGTAGGGGGCGTACCAGGGCTCCAGCAATGACGGCGAGGCGGGCAAACAAACTGGTGGTCGACGGCGAGCTCAGGGACGGTCGAGGCAGCTCCGGGGGTGGTTGCAATCAGCGGCGCCCTTCTCCTCCAGAGGCGGCATGCGCCGATGAAATTCCAGCGAGCTGCTGCTCCCCTTGCTCCGGCTAGAGGCGTGGGATGGTCAGTGAGGTAAGGGGAGTGGAGTGGTGTGCTTCAAATGGCTGGG
This sequence comes from Avena sativa, assembly GCA_916181665.1. Classification (NCBI taxonomy): domain Eukaryota; kingdom Viridiplantae; phylum Streptophyta; class Magnoliopsida; order Poales; family Poaceae; genus Avena; species Avena sativa. Next base: position 431,066,447 of record OV702290.1, read on the forward strand.
GGTGCCCTCCTTTTATAGGCCCGATGGTGAGACCGAGCGGGATGGGCAGGTGACGGTGGCGAGATGGCTATGGCCGGCTAGAGGCATGGTTGAGGGTGGCGATCGACATGCGGTCTCCTAGCGGTGCTCTAGGAAGTGAATGTGGGCTTAGGGGCGGTGGTATGCGGTCGGGGCGAGCTGGCGCTCTGAGCGGCAAAAGCGGCAATGTCCACGGCGACCGGTGGCTATGGTGCGTTGGGCGACGAACGGGCGTGTCCGTCGTGTTCCCTGGGTCGTGGCGGAGCGGCGGGCACGGGCTGCGGTTGAGCATCGGCTTGTGCACGCGTGCCGGGTGCGGCGCTCGGGCGCATGCTTGGCATGGCTCGGTGGCACTGGGCGCGGGCTCTCCTCGGTGGTCCACTGCTGCGCTTGGCTCGGGCACGGGACAAAGGGTGGCGGTGAGGTCCTGGCTACCTCCTAGACATGGCGAGAGAGAGGGAAGTGGTCTGCTGGGGCGAGTGCATGGTTGGCCGGCGAGCTAGTGCTCGGGGTGGCTCGGCACTGTGGCTAGGGACAAGGGAGATGGGTGCTAATGGCATGGTTAGATCAAGAGGGGACCAAAAGATTAAATGGGGATCAAATGGGGGCAAAACCCTGTTCAAAACAGTGAGCTATGATTTAGAGTTTAAACCTGCCTCCCAAGTGTTTGATTAAATGGCCGCAAGAAATAAACTTTTGAATTTTGAAAAGATTTTTGGTGGGTTTGCTAGATAGAAGCTTGAGACTCTGTGGGTGCTTGGGTTTTGAAAATTGAGCTTGTTTGAGTGGTTTTTGAAAAAGTGGGATCTTCCCATATGAAATAGATTCAATTTTGAACTATGATTTAAAATTAGCATTTGAAAGATTTTTGCAGATCACAAGGTGGGCCTTGGTACCTCATTATGTGTACTATCAAGGGGTGTAAAGATCCACACATGTTTCTGTTAAGTTTTGAGTACTAGGAATAGCCAAAGTAGGCATGATAGTTAATTTGGCCAAAATGACCATTCACTTCAAATATTCATTTTGAGTTGTTCTTCTTTGGGAAAAGTTTGGGAATGACTTAGATGATGTTTATTTCACCTAAGAAACATTTTACAAGCAAAGAATCACAGAACCATGGCAATTCAAATCAATTCCTAATTTAAATGCTCATACACATGAATGCTTTCATTTTTACTTTGGAAAAGTTTTTGTTAACCCTAAAGTTGATGATTTGGATCTTGATAAGCTTGGATTAAAGTTTTGGGATGTTACAAACCTTCCCCCCTTAAGAAAAATCTCGTCCCAAGATTTACAAAGAAAACTAGGAACTAAAGAGATCTGGGAACTCTGTCCTAATGTAATCTTCACGCTCCCAAGTGGCTTCCTCCTCGGTATGGTTGCTCCACTGAATCTTGAGAAACTTGATGCTCTTGGTCCTGGTGGTTCTGTAGGCTTCTTCTAAGATACGGATGGTCACTTCCCGATAGGTCAAGTCATTGTTGATTTCTATGGCTCTATGATCGATGTTCTTGAAAACTTCAGTCTTCTCGGGCACTTCCAAGCATTTGCGAAGTAACGAGATATGGAACACATTATGGATGGCTGACATCTCTTCAGGCAGTTCCAGTTGATACGATACTTCTCCTCGACAGTTCAGAATCTTGAAAGGTCTGATATATCTGGGGGCTAACTTTCCCTTCAGACTAAAGCGTTGAGTTCCCTTTAGTGGTTAAACCTTGAGATATACAAAATCTCCAACATTGAAAGTCAGGTCTCTCCTTCTCTTGTCAGCATAACTCTTCTGTCTGGATTGAGCGGTCTTGAGGTGCTCACGGACTTTATGAACTTTCTCTTCTGCCTCTCGGAGAATGTCGGGTCCAAAGATCTGACTCTCTCCTACTTGCGACCAATTCAAATGGGTGCGACACTTTCTTCCGTATAGGAATTCAAATGGTGCCATCTGCAAACTAGCTTGATAACTGTTTTTATATGAGAATTCTGTGAAAGGCAGGCAGTCTTCCCATTTTGATCCGTATTCCAACACACAAGCTCTAAGCATATCCTCTAGGATCTGGTTGACTCTCTCAGTCTGTCCATCTGTTTGCGGGTGATAAGTGTTGGGGGGATAACCCCGGGTAGGGTCACTCCGGGGTATAAAGGCCGAGTTAGCCGAGGTTCGGTAAGGTCAAAGCGGATGCTGGCCGAGTCACCTCAAGGCAGGCCGGATCACGGAGTAACCCGAACCAAGCGGGTCGCCTAACATTGTCTCGTCCGACTCAAGGAGTAAGTCGGAAATACTTGTCTAGCTTATATGCAAGAACAGGTGTGGCCGGATCAACTGTGATCCGGATCCTCGCTTGGCTTCTAGGAGAAGGAAGGAATCTCTCTGGTCAAAAAAGAAGGTCCGGTGCGTACTGGATGAGCGAATAAAGCAAGGGCAGGACCACCGGATCGTGGCCTACAAGGGTGACGACGCTCACGTCGGCTGACGCGGGCGCCGCAGAGGCTACGTCGCTAAAGCAAGTGTGACGCAGGGGAAAAGCACCCCTGTCGGGTTACTATTTTGGGAGGGGGCATATTCTTAGGAATATGCCTCCACGTATGCCCTAGGCCAGGACCGAACCACCTCTATATAAGGGGGGGTTAGGGTTCTGGTAAGGGGGTTGGGTTTTTTCGGATACTTAGCAAGGAGAATTCTAGTTCGTCGAGCACTAGTGGATCTAGGGTTCTTTGGCTAGTGGGTAGGCAAGAGTAAGAGAGTTTCTTCTTCCTCCTCTTGTCAATACAGCTCAAGGAGCACTTGTCATCTTGGAGATTGAACATCAATACAAAGCTTCTGTGTAGAGAATCACTCTACTATCCCTCCCTGGATTCCCCTAGCGCATATTAGTCCCCACCTTTAGCCTATCCATGGCATCTGCCGTGACACCACCATGACAGTTGGCGCCCACCGTGGGGCTAGCGGCGCTAGCAGGGGTGAAGATCCGGACGGGAAACTTCACCGGCACCGGCAAACGCATCGTCTCCGGGCTCGTTCAGTGTTTTGGAGCGCTGGACTACGTCAGCGACAACGCTGGCTGCTTCGGCACCCGCCCCCTTCCGCGCAACGGCATCTTCGTCAAGCTCGGAGTGCACAAGGTCTACGTTGCTGTGGACGTGTCTTGCGTTCATCCGCGTCGCGTCGTCGATGCAGGAGAACCACCCCTCACTGTGGCTCGCGGGGCGCGTACCGCTCGCTCCCCGGACCATGCAGAGGTGATGATGACTGTGCCGGGCGCGGGCATGAGCAAGGATCCAGCGCCAGACCCGGAGGTAACGCCCAAGTTACCGAGGAAAGCTAGGGGTCCTCCGCTAGAGAGGCCTGAGAACGTGCTGAGGGAAGCTATGGATAGCTTGGCGAACCCGGTGACAGCAGTGGTAGATCCGGCTCAGGCACAAGCCGAGCTAGAGGAGACCCGGCAAAAGATACTGGAGGGCGCAAAGAAAATAGCAGCGGCTCAGTAGTCGTTGAACATGACGCTGTGTGAGTACGCGAAGGCAAACAAGGTTGATGCAGTAAGGGTAAAAGGGAAAAATCTCATAAGTGAGATGAACAGAGAAGGTGATGATGGACCAGAAGGGTCGGAAAACTATCTGTCTGTAGGGTTGCCGAAGTATAGTACCCCGACGAAGAACCTCAGAGCAGCAGATGCTGCGGCGTCCGAGCTAGAGGGTCTGACGGGTGAAGCCCGTCAAAGACAGCAAGACCGGGTTAACGAGCTAGTTCGGATCGCGAACAGGCAGAACGAGGAGCTGCTGAGAGGTAACCCGGAGAGAGTTGGATCTTCTAAGATCGTCCATTTGGCGATGGGTAACCCAGAGAAATCCGCTGGAGCCGCATCGTCGCCTCATGGTGGCCCAAGGAGAGAAGAGGTAGTAACCTCGGCCAGACGGAACAAGCAGATCATTCCGTACGACCCAACATGTGCGGGAAAAGAAAAAGAGATGCGGAAAAACGACGATCGACGAAGTGTGAGCCGAGGTGAAGCTGGCCGAGGTAACCACGACCAAGGCAATGCCGGTCAAGGGAATGCTGCCAACGGTAATGCCGGACAGCGAAACTCGGCAGGAGCAGGTCAACCGCAGCAGCGGAATGCACCAAGGCAAGAACAAAGTGCCGGCCGTGGTATGCAACAGAGAGGAGCACAACGAGAGCAAGACCGATACAATGACGGAGACTCGGAGATGATGAATGCGGGATACGCAAGACCGGACTATCATGTGATAGGATCGAGATTGGGAAGCAGGGACTTGATGCCGGATGACGCCAGGTTAAAGTTGGATCGTCTGTATAGGTCGGAACAGATCGAATGTCAAGGTCCTCCGGGTCCAGCGTGCTTTGGACCCCGGATCATGAAGGAACCGCCAGTACCCAATTTCCAACTACCCAGGGGCACGAAGACGTATGACGGCAGTACAAAGCCGGAGGATTGGCTGATAAACTACGCAACCGCTGTGAAAATTGCAACTAGCAACTTGAGATGGGTTGTTCGATATGTACCCCAAATGTTGGAAGGTCCGGCTAGGGCATGGCTGAATAATTTACCACCCGGAAGCATCAATTGCTGGATAGATTTTGAAGAAATGTTTATCAGCAACTTCTCAAGTACATATCAGAGACCGAATAGACCGTAGACCCTGGCAATGTGCAAGCAGAGATCTAACGAAATGGACCGTGAATTCTTGACCCGGTGGTGTACCGTGAGAAACTCGTGTGAGGGAGTCATAGAGTCACAGGCTATAGCATGGTTCGCACAAGGGTGCAGATATGGCAGCGAGTTGTGGATGAAATTGCAAAGGAAAATGCCAGTCACATTGGCATAGATGATCCGGATCGCGGATTCTTATGCTTTGGGTGATCCGACTCAACCTAGGATCGCGTCGAACGAGTCAAATGAGGAGTACTATCCGAGGGACGGAGCCGGGTCATCCCGGAGGAACGATTACAGGGGAAAAAGGAGAGACGATAGACCGGACCATCGGTATAGTTCGCAACAAGTTGTAGCCGTGAATCAAGATCAGCCCGGAGCAGGGAGCAACCAACGCCAGAAAACGGGAGGGCAATGGACTCGTCGGAACAATGGCAAGAAAACGTGGACTCCGGAGCAGAAGAAGCAATGGCAAGAAAAGAAAGATCGTCTGAGGTATACCTATGAGTCAATGTTAGACCAGCCGTGTAAATTTCACACGCCAAATCCGAACAGCCCGGCGGGTCACACAACGAGGCAATGTGAGTGGATGCGCAAGATAGAAAAAGGTGGTTTGGGGAATGCTCAGGCACCCCGGAATGATCAACCTTGGCAGGAGTTACCCCGGCAGCAATTGCTTTCCGGTGTAAACACGTAGCAACTGATGTTGCCTCCCCCTCCGCCGAGGTATGACAACAGTGAGAGAAGGGATGCAGTGCATCAGGTGGAAAACCAGCCTCAGCTAGATCAGAGGTACTCCGGAAACGAGGGAAGGAATGAATACAGGGAACATCACCAGAGCTATTGTGTGTTCACAACAGAGGAAATAGATAGGAAGAGCTTGCAGCGCCGACATATGGAGGTTAACGCGGTTATGCCTGCAGTGACGAGGTACATGTCTTGATCGGACCAGGAAATTACCTGGAGCGTCAAAGATCATCCCAAGCTTATGCCAAGTCCGGGCTCGTATGCACTAGTGTTAGATCCGACGTTCATTGGACCAAACATTAATGTGAGGTTCTCCAAGGTACTAATCGACAATGGCAGTAGCATTAACATCATGTATGCGGATACGATGCGCAAGTTGGGTATCTCGGAGAACATGCTCCAGGCTACAAGAACAACTTTCCATGGTATCGTACCAGGCATATCCTGTGAGCCCATAGGCAAAGTCCGGGTCGACGTGCTATTCGGTACGAGGGATAACTACCGAACTGAAAATCTGGAGTTTGAGGTGGTGAACTTGGAGAGCACGTATCATGCATTACTCGGGAGACCAGCACTGAGAAAATTCATGGCAAGTTGTCACGTTAGTTATCTGGAGATGAAGTTGCCCGGGCCAAATGGAACAATTACTATCACTGGGGATTTCCGACGTTCTATTGAGTGCGCCTCAGCCGGGTCTAACCTAGCCGAGTCACTCGTAATTGCCCAAGAGAAAAGAAAAATTCAAGAGGTGGCGGCTTTAGCTCAGTCCGCGCAGCAGTATATGTCGGCGTTAAGCAATTCGCATGGAAACGTTTCATTTCAAGCCGCGAAGGACACCAAGAAGATTCCAGTGGATAACCTGTTTCCGGAGCGTACCATAACAATTGGTGCCGGGTTAACTGACAAATAGGAAAGTGAGCTCGCCAACTTCCTCCGTGAGAATCGGGATATTTTTGCTTGGTCCACACAGGACTTGCAAGGTGTTCCGAGGGAGTTGGCCGAGCACTCTTTGAACGTAAGACCCGGAGCAAGGCCGGTGAAGCAGCCTCTCCGACGCTTCGCCGAGGATAGGAGAAAGGTCATTGGTGACGAGATAGCTTGGTTGCTAGCAGCAGGATTTATCATGGAAGTACTGTATCCGGATTGGCTCTCTAATCCGGTGCTGGTAGAAAAGAAGAAAGATGATCCGAACGTGGTAGTGGTTTGGCGTATGTGTATCGATTACACGAACCTGAACAAGGCGTGTCCAAAAGATCCATTCCCACTACTGAGGATAGATCAGGTCATCGACTCTACCGCGGGATGTGAACTGTTGTCATTCATTGACGCTTATTCTGGTTTCCACCAGATACCTCTGAACCCGGATGATCAAATAAAAACTGCCTTTATTACCCCGTACGGGGCTTATTGCTATCGCACTATGCCGTTCGGTTTACGAAATGCAGGAGCAACGTACCAAAGATGTATGCAAAAATGTTTGCACGATCAAATAGGTCAAAATGTACAAGTCTACGTGGATGATGTGGTTATTAAGACCAAGGAAAGCGCAATGCTCCTTGACGACATAAGGCAAACATTCGCGAACTTGAGGAGATTCCGGATGAAGCTTAACCCGGAGAAATGTACCTTCGGTGTCCCGGCTGGGAAATTACTCGGATTTCTCGTCTCCAGCCGAGGTATCGAGGTTAATCCAACTAAGATCCGAGCCATCGAACGAATGGAGCTGCCGAAGTGTCTCAACGACGTCCAGAAGTTCACTGGATGCCTAGCGTCGTTGAGTCGGTTTGTATGTCGGTTAGGGGAAAAGGCACTGCCTCTCTACCAACTCATGAAAAAATCAGATAAATTTGTTTGGACGCCGCAGGCCGATGAAGCTTTTGCCCACTTGAAAAAGATGTTGGCCACTGCACCAGTGTTAGCTTCTCCACTGTCAAAGGAGCCAATGTTGCTCTACATAGCCGCAACCAACCGAGTTGTAAGTGCATTAATTGTAGTGGAGCGAGATGAAGAGGGTAAGTCAGTGCAGAGGCCAGTGTATTACTTGAGCAAGGTATTGTCTGCCTCAAAACAGAACTACCCGCATTTTCAAAAGGTGGCATACGGAGTTTATATGGCGGCAAAGAAGTTAAAGCACTACTTTGAGGAGCATCCCATCAAAGTGATATGCGAAGCCCCCATATCCGAGATAATGGGTAACAAAGATGCGAATGGCAGAATTGCGAAATGGGCAATTGAGCTAGCACCTTACGCACCCTAGTATGATAGGAGAGAGGCGATCAAGTCCCAGGCTGTGGTGGACTTTTTCGTGGATTGGGCCGAGGTACAATATGAACCGCCGCCACCAGATCCGAACTACTGGAGGATGCACTTTGACGGATCGAAAACCAAAACCGGGTTAGGCGTCGGGGTTGTGCTTACCTCGCCAAAGAAGGATCAGCTCAAGTACGTATTGCAGATCCATTTCGCGGCATCAAACAATGTCGCTGAGTACGAGGCTCTTGTGCATGGTCTCAAAGTGGCAAAGGAGATTGGCATACGTCAGATAATCTACTTTGGCGACTCGGATCTAGTAATACAGCAAGTGTCCGGAGTGTGGGACGCCCTGGATCCAAACATGGCACTATACAGATTTCATGTGCAGAAGATCTCGGGTTACTTTGAGGGATGCGAATTTCACCATGTACCTCGCGTGGAAAACGAAGCTGCCGACATGCTGTCAAAGCTCGGATCGACCCGACAGGCAATTCCACCGGGCGTAGCATTGGAGCACCTCAGAAAACCCTCTATCAGGCCGTCCCCAGGAACCGATTCAATCTATGTCCCGGAAAACGCGGAATCCGGAGTTGAGCCCATGGACATTGACATGGGAGGTAGCACGCCGAACCCAGGGACTACCTCGGCGAACCCGGGGACTACCTCGCTAGACCCGGGGACTGTTCAGCGTGATCCGGCTGAAGTTATGCCGGTGGATCGGATGGAAATTGATGAGGAGATGTTCCCTGCGCGAGCAATACCAGCTTGGGCACTGCCTATACACCAGTTCTTGAAAGATGGAACGTTACCCACTGAGGAAGTGCTAGCCAGGCAAACTCAGAGGAGTGCCAAAGCTTACACAATCATCAATTCCGAGCTGTACAAACGGAGTGTAACCAATGTCCTCCAGCGGTGTGTTGACCCGGAAGAAGGACTTGACATCCTCCGAGATATACACCAAGGAGAATGCGGGCATCATGCCTCATCCCGGGCCTTAGTGGCAAAGGCATTCCGGCATGGATTTTATTGGCCAAGTGCCTTGGAGCAAGAAGAAGATCTGGTGAGAAAATGCAATGGTTGTCAAAGGTACGCCACCAAGACACATATGCCTATGTCGGAACTCAAAACCATACCAATTACATGGCCATTTGCTATGCGGTGCTTGGATATGGTTGTCCCGTTCAAACCAGCAAGAGGGAACATGACGCACATTCTGGTCATGGTGGACAAGTTTACAAAATGGATCGAAGTGAAGCCTATAAGAAAATGTGATGGGGCTACGACCGTAACATTTCTCAAAGACATTATCTTGAGATACGGTTATCCTCATAGTATCATAACGGATAACGGCACAAATTTTGCTGAAGGAGCATTTGCAAGATTCTGCCGAGATAAGAAAATCTGACTCGACATAGCCTCGGTAGCTCACCCCGCATCGAACGGACAAGTGGAAAGATCCAACGGATTAGTGCTATCCGGGATAAAACCCCGGCTCATTGAGCCGCTGCAAAGATCAGCAGGGTGCTGGATAGAAGAACTGCCAGCGGTATTGTGGAGTTTGAGAACAACTCCGAATCGATCAACAGGCTACACGCCGTTCTTTCTGGTATATGGGGCAGAAGCTGTATTACCAGCCGACATAGAGCATGATTCGCCTAGGGTCACCCAATACACAGAAGCCGAAGTGCAAGAAGCCCGGCAAAATGATGTTGATCTGCTGGAAGAAGCGAGAGAACTGGCACTGTCCAGATCCGCCATATATCAGCAAAATCTCCGACGCTATCATAGCCGGAAAGTGTGCCCCCGAGTCTTCCGGGAAGGCGATCTGGTGCTCCGGTTGGTACAGCGTACCACTGGCATGCATAAATTATCCCCCCATGGGAAGGACCCTTTATTGTGAGCAAAGCATTGCACAATGATTCCTACTATCTTATAGATGCAAAGCCGCAGGAAAAGAACAAGGCGGACAGGTCCGGAGAAGAATCCAAGCGACCGTGGAATGTAGCACTACTTCGTCCCTTCTACACTTAGCTAAGAAGTGTATGTATCCGAGTCATCTCATATGTCGGTATGTATGTCAGCAATGAGCTTATCAATGAAATAGCGGAGCCTCGAGCAGTAACTCGGGGACTGCCTTAATAAATTATTGTTGTTACTTTTTATGCGTTAGCTGGAATGACTTGTTTCACTTAACCTGGATTAGTAATGTGTGAGCACCAAAAACCCAACCCTTCGACTTGCTGCTGTCCAACAAGAATTGGCTTCATGGCAAGCAAGGGAACAAGTTTGGAATTGCGTAGCACATGAAAAACTACTAAGGAAACAATCCTATTCCAGCTAACGTTTGTTTTTTCGGACTAACCCCGTATTTACTTTCAAGCTATTATGTTGAATTATTTTGAGCCAAGCCTCAAAGTTTCTCAGTATTGTTAAAACGATTCTTGAGGCTCGGATTTGTAAGTCGTAAAACCGAATCAAGATAGACACGGATCGAGCCGGAGAATTGGACGAACAAGAAAATGAAACTCGGGGACTACGCCCAAGTTAATCCGGCATACAAGCAAAGTAGCAAAATATCATGTATTCAGCATACAATTGCACCCGGCATACCGGGGATCTGATAAATTTTCAAGTTTTTTCAACTAAGGAGCGGCAGGAGGAGGAATTTCGGCGTCATCATCACTGTCTTCAATATCTGAAGCAGCATCTTCTCCATCATCGCCCGACCCAACCTCCACGTTCTCCATCTGCTCCTCCTCGCCGGATTCCAGAAAGCTCGGCCCCTCAACCCAGTCATGGACTGGAGAATATTCGATGAGGCTGTAGGCGCAAGCCTGGCGCCGAGCTACCTACTCCGGATCATCGGTCCATTTGGATCCGATGCGCCGACGGGTGAGGAGGCTCAGATCGATCTTCTCGTACCATGAAAGGATATGATGGAGGAGGGTATCTACTACGGCACACCCGACGGATTCTCTCTAGAGGTCAAGCTGAGTCTCAACCTCCATCAGTTTTTCGGCAAGGAGCGTGATCCTTTCCGGAGCGCTCTCGCTTGGCCAGAAAGTGTTGAAGATCCGGACCGCAACGTCGAGGAGATCTTTCCCATAGTTCTTAATAGTTTCCACCCGAGCTGACACGCTGACCAATAGGTCCTCCATGTTTAAGGGGATGCTCTCACCATCAGGAGCGATGGGAGTACCCCTCTCTTGGCAGAATTTGGCAAAGGCAGCACTGGCGATGGCAGTACCCTCCAGAAAGTTATCTGAAAATAAGGAAAGGGAAGATTCTGAAGCAAAGGCATATGAGCTAACCCGGAAAACTAGGTCGGACAAGGGGAAGAAACTTACGTGAGATATGACGATGGATTCGGGTCAACTCCTTGATACAACTGTCGCGTCTCTGGCGAAGTTGTTCAAGCTCGGCGAGCACCGACCCAAGCTGGACCTCAGATTCCTTAAGCAGGTCCTGGTCCTTGGAGATCTGAAGGGTAAAGCGCTCACGCTCTTCGGTGAAGTTCTGGCCAACTTTTTGGAGCTCGGTTTTGTGTTGGGCCTTCATCTTCTCCATCTCGGCCTTGAGTTTGGCTATTTCGTCGTCCTTGGTCCGGAGGAGGGCGAGCTCATCGTTCTTCTTCTTCAGCTCGGCTTGATGCTGTCCTGCTTGTTCGAGAAAATGCAGCATCATATCAGGCACGGGCACACTATCCTCAAGCGATGCTGAAATAGTGTGTTGACCCGGCAAAGCCGAGGAGTGAATGTTTGTCGAGCCAAGGAGAAGAAAGAATGGAAAACACAACGACGTCGGCCGAAAGAGGACATACCTCAGATTTCCTCCAAGTTCTTCCGCATAATTTTGTTTTCAGCTTCCACCCCCGCTGCAAAAAACCGAATGAGGAGGTTAGTCCGACAGAAACAAATGAAACAGAGAGGTGTTAAGAGAAGAAATTACCCCTCTTTTCATGCTCCGCACCAAGTGCAACGTGTTTTGCACGCAAGATCTTGTGGGTATCAAGCAGGCGCTGAAACTCGGCGCTCCGATGATTGGTGGTTACCTGACAAAGGTACAGGCGTGTAAAATTAGTTCGGTGCATATTCGAAGTATACGAAATCCGGGCCAAGCGGAATTTAACCCGACTCTAGGTGTGTGCATATTCGAAGTGTACAAGATCCGGGCCAAGCGAAACTTAATCCGGCTCTAGGTGTGTGCATATTCGAAGTGTACAAGATCCAGGCCAAGCGGAACTTAACCCGGCTCTAGGTGTGTGCATATTCGAAGTGTACAAGATCCGGGCCAAGCGGAACTTAACCCGGCTCTAGGTGTGTGCATATTTGAAGTGTACAAGATCCGGGCCAAGCGGAACTTAACCCGGCTCTAGGTGTGTGCATATTCGAAGTATACAAGATCTGGGCCAAGCGGAACTTAACCCGGCTCTAGGTGTGTGCATATTTGAAGTTTACATGCAGCTACGTTGATCTTATAAGGAGCATCCGGCCGAGTAACAAGTTACTCCGCCGGAGGATCGGGGACTAATGGTTATTATCTACAGCATGTAAAGAAGAAACGACGTACCTCCATCATACGCCCAGCGAGGTTAATGGCCTTGGCGGCGGTATTCATCTGAGCGGAAAATTCAGCTGGGCCGAACTTTTCCGGGAGATCGTCGTTGTAGACGAACTCCGCCTTATTCCAGTTCATGACAAACTCGATGTAACTACCTCGATGAATTACGCTCCTAGTACAAGCCTGGATGTTCAGAAATGGTTGAAATAGTACGGTGGGGCCCAAATGCCACTCACAGGTAGACCTTTCGGCCGTCCCAACCATTTCCAAACATCGGGACAAGAACGGGCGGCGTAATCGGCAGGCGAAGGGATCAACTACATACACAAATGAGTATGTATGCAAGCCACCATACAACAGTACATCAGAGCCATTCCATCTAAAAAGAAAGGAAATATAGCAATGCCATACGGCAAGATCCAAATATCCTAGATAGACATAATAGTTTAGGATATCTCCTCATACATCAATCAACAGAGTATCAAGCGGAAGCGGAAGACAGAATCCGAGTACGGATAAGAAGCAAATCGGCATAAGATGCCCCATAAATAAGCACATCCCGCCCACAGATCTCACGGATCCCCGTTCCCAGAATCTCTACACCGAATGATCGTTGCCCACATCGTCCGTCTCTTCCACCCAGTATCCATCTTGCGAGTGTACCTGTTCATCTGAACCAATAATTTATCGTGTGAGACCCTAGGGGTACTCAGCAAGTCTTTATGCCGCTAAAGGGGACACAACCTGGGGTGACGCAATTGCAGCAAAAGATAAACCCTAACAATTCTATAGATACTCGCTAACCATCCGCCTAACCAGAGATAGACGGATGTCCGTGAATTAATAATAACAGTTATAACAGTTATAACGGTAATATCCATAGATCCATCCTCCTCCCCGCTTACCGACGAGGAAGCGGACGAACCACCCCCATCCGTTGGCAGTTTTATTATCCATTCCGTGAGTGTTGCACTATTTACTAGTCAGGTACCTAGTCTAGTCAAATCAGAAGCGGTACTTTAGTTATGCTTGTCTATGATCGAGAAACTGTGCTCCAAGTCGTCCATAACCGCGGACACGGCTTTCAGAAAGTTTTACCCTGCAGGGGTGCACAAATAGCAACACACACTCGATATGCCTCGGAAAAACCAAATCAAAACCCAACGAGGCAGTCACGACAAAGCGATCACAGGATTCAGAAACATTTCAGGGGGCCACCCCATTGAGCTACCCGCAACGAAGTTAGCTGACTCCAAGACGGCCTCAAGGTTTGTGGAGCCGGCTGTAAACGACTGGGAACCCGAAAGTGTGACTGGTCTTGTCGATACAGCGAAAACGGGTCACGGACCTAAACAGTACAGTGTGCATTACCTCGCACAATTTAAATAAAGCGGTAAAGCATGGCATAAGTACAGGATAGTAAACAAAACCTCAAACTAGTTTGTGGCCCCAAGAAATAAGAATGAATCAAGCTCTGGCTCAGGGGGGTCCATAAGGCCTCCCGGATGTGGATAGTGCGAATAATCTTGGAACAGGAATCAAGTACTCGGGGTCTTACGGGACACAAGTGAGCCTGAAAAACCAACTAGCGAATATGGCTCACCGATGCCACTTTTATTAGTTATCCCATTACTACTCAGGTTAAGTTGTTTAGGTACCTCGTTATCCATCAGACACTCACATACCCTACACATGCTGTTCTACGACTCGCATGGCTCAAACAACTCCTGTAGTAATGGCTCATGGGATAGAGGAACAAGCTTCGGTGGGGTTTAAAAGTAAAGGCTATGCAGTACTTGGGATTCAATTTAATGCAATCGCGACTCAATGATGCAAGAATAAGATAGAGGCAATAGGTACTATATGTATACAAGCATGTGGTAGTGCTTGCCTGGCAGCTCAGTTGAAGCAAGGGATGGATCTGGGTAGTGCTCCTGATTCTCTTGATATATCCCCTGCTCAGCGTCTATTCGAAGAAGAACCAAACAAACAAGGGCCAACATAAATAAAGTGCACAAGCATATGAATAAATGCATCAAGCAAACAATCATGCCATGATGAATGATGCACAATTCCATGGCATTAAAGTAGCATGGCATGGGTGAGGTGTGGAATACAATAATAAACATTTTTATTGGGTTTTGGACCCATTTTATTCACAATTAAGTTGCTGTACACATTATATTTATATGATACATGCTTCAAAACAGAACATGGAATGCATAAGCAGAAAGGTCTCGTCGAGCTAATCATTTTAGACATATCATTTGTTGAATTTGGATTAATAAAACAAAAGTTATTAATTATTTAAGGAAAAGGGCATTTTATTTGTAATTTAAATCAACTTGGAATTTTAAATGTTCAAAATATATTTTGGATTGCATATTTGAAATCCTCACATTTTTCTGATTTGAAAACATATATTATTTGCATTAAATGGATTTATATTTCAAAAGATAATTAAAAACAGATTTAATTTTGAATTTGAATTAATTTGAAATAAGTTTGAATTAAAACAGATATCTAGAAAACCTTTTTATACCCAGGAATAGCTAACCCCCAGTCACTGACGGGTAGGGCCAGTGCTGACTGGGACTCCACTGCGCGCAGAAAACGTTTAACACCGCGGCCTAAACTAGCTTAAGCGAATGACATGTGGGGCCACGGCACACACGGACCCGCGTGTCAGCGAGCGGTCGCGCGGGGGCTGCCAGGTGGGCCGAGCGAGGGAGCGCGGGTTAAGTCCGGAGAAACAGAGGGGCTTCTCTGCAAGATCTTCGGGGTGGCTGGCAAGTGGGGCTTGGTGGACCGCGGGTTGAGTCGAAAAAGAAAGCAGGGGGGGTATGCGCAAAACGACCGCCCGTACTGTTCCTCTTCTCCGCGAGCAGAGGACAGATCGGTGCTCGCACGCGCGAACGCGACGCGGGGATTCGAACGCGGGACCTAGGGCTCGCGCGCGGGGGCGGAACCACTGCGCTGGCCTGGGCTTGGTGTCAGGGAGGCGTGCGTGGCCTAGCTAGGGTTTTCTGTGCGGCGGGGGAGCGAGCAGACGCTGCGCTCGCCGGCGCACCGAGCGTGCTCGAAGAAACGCAAGACGGCTCTGGACGACGATAGCGCGGCGGAGCATGTCCAGGAGATCAGGTAGCTCACCGAGAGTGTGTCGGTGCGGTTGGATCGGCTCGAGACGTAGAGGATCGGCGTCGAGGCAGACGGCCAGAGGATCTAGGGTTTGCGTCGGGCTCGCGCTGGTTCGGGTGGCTCCGGTCCGTCTCCTCCTTGTCGCCGGGCTTAGGGTGAAGCAGAGAAGCGCCATGGATCTCCCAGGCCGCTCCACGGACGTGCTGCTCGGCTGGATCGGCTGGACGCGGTGGAGGCCGAGGGTTTCACCGGCGATGGTGTAGCCGGATGTGGTGGAGAAGAGGGGGAGAGGCAGGGCGCTGGGGCTGGATCTGGCGAGGCAGAGAGGTGGTGGGGGGATGGGATAAAGCAGCGAGGGTAGGTAGATGCCGTGGGGAGGTGGTAGAGAAAAAGGTGGCTTCGGCCTTTTCTTCCTCCTCCTCCTCACGTGCTCGGTCGGCAGGGCAGGGCAAGGGGCTGGCAGGTGGGGACGGCCAAGGCCAAGGGAGGCAGGGGCAGGCTCGGGCTAGGGGGCCACTAGGCAGGGAGAGAAGAGAGGGAGGGAGGGTAGGCTCGGGTTAGGGTTTGCTTGGATGGGGTTAGGGTTAGATGGGTAGGTGAATAGGGTGGTAGGGTTTAGGATTAGATAGAGGATTAGGGGAGGATGGTTAGGGTTTAGATAGGATACACAAGATCATGCATGGATGGTGGAGAAAAAGGAGAGGGAGGTGAAGAAAAGAGAGAGAGATGGATAGATGTGTGTGGTTTACATTCACCCAAAAATGCAAATGAAATCCAAATAACAAGCAAAAAGGTGGTACTTGCATGGCCCATGCAAAATATTTAATGCCATGTTGATTCTTGTGAAAACAATATTATTTCATGGCATCATTATTATGCATCCCAAATTGTGGAGTAAGTCCCAAGCAAAGGAATTTAGAAAGAATTCCAAGTGGAGCATAAGGAGATGATCACATTGGATTATATTTGGGACTTGCTAGTGAGTATATGCCACCAGGTATTTAATAAGCCCACAAAAATATCCCAACATGATGCTAACCCCAAAACCACACATATGGAAGCTAGGAAAAAGGTTCCACTCACAAAGCGTGCAAAGGTGGCCATGTGGCTCTCATATATCAATAATGTGAAAACAACATGATGCCAAGATGAGAGCATGTGGAAAAGAATTGGATCCATCCCAACCCACATGAGCTAGAGGTAAACTCAAATAAAGTGCAAAGCTCATATTTAGTTGGATGGTGGAATTATAAGGTGGTGAAAGAAAAAGGTGGTGGAGTTAATAAAAGATATGCCCCCAACTCAACTTGGGCATTTAAACAATATATCAAGAACCCAATACAATATCAAGAGGCAAATACAATTAATAATGCATATGAGATAAGAACCAAATGGAAAAAGGGTTTTATATGATGCTCAAAATGCAAGGTGGCATGATGACATGAGCATGATATAATGATGATGCAACAATTATATATTTGAAGTAGCCATTATATTACTAGACCAAGTAGCATTACAATTGTTAGACAATTGGGATGCTACAACTCTCCCCCACTAACAGGAATCTCGCCCCGAGATTCTAGGATGAAGAAGAAGACACGAAGAGGGTAGGATACTCGGCACGGAGCTCATCTTCACGTTCCCAAGTCGCGGCAGTAATGCTCGATTCCCCACGTCCATTCGGCAGAAAAATCCTTATGGGTGGTGAAAAGAGCCTTGACCCGGCGGAAGATCTCCGTATTGCTCAACTCGAACGAGGAGGTTCGGTTGGGGTCGCGACTGAAGCTCATATGGCACAACTTGTGAGTGCGCCGCTAGAGGGGAGAAATTCGGTTGCGCACGAATGTGATCATGGCATCCTCGTTGCGCAATCCGAGCTTCTTCAGCTCCACAAACCTTTTGTTGACTTGGTTGGCCAGAGCTGTAGGTTTTTTGGCGACCTCCTCCCAGAAATTCGTGTCCGGGGGAACCGGAGCATAGGGCAGCAACCGGATCATGTCTTCGGTGCCTTTGTTCCGGACGTAGAAGAAGGTCCGGGCCCATCCTTTGCAGGAGTCAATCCCGGTGACCCGGGGAAAGATTGAATACCTCCGGGGTGAGATCGAGGCAGCTCCGAACTGAGTGAGTTGCTTGTCCTCCGACTCGACGTGGATGTTGGGGACGACGTTGCGATGGAGGCCGAAGAACTGGATCCACAGCTCCTTAGTGGGCCAAAGTCCGCTGTAGCCTTCAATCGAGGAAACGAAAGCGGACAGAGAGGTAATGGCGTTCGCCGGAAGATGATGTGGTTGCAGGTGATAGGTCCGGACCCAGTCCCGGAAGAAATCACTCACCGGAAGGCCAAATCCCCGTTGGAAATGGGATAGGAAAACGACAAACTCAATCGGATTGGGTGAGGGGGCCAATTCCAAGGAGGGGAGACGAGCGGCGACGTCGGCGGGAATACGCCGGGTCCGGTAGAGCCAGTCGATGTCGTTCTGGCAGACCCACGAGCCGGCCCATGCGTCGCGGTCCGCCGTGCCGGCGTCCTCCTCCATCTCCTGCTCGACGACGATGAGCTCCTCCTCCGTCATCTCAATTCCGTTGTCCTCGCTGGAGCTGGCAGCGGTGGGGCTCTGCGGTCTAGATTGATGAGGACCCATGGCTAAACAGTGGTGCAACAGTGGCTGCGGTGCGGAGGCACGGAGAAGGTGCGGTGGCGGTGCTGCTGCAACGGGCACTGGCGGCGGCGCGGTCGCGAGGAAGAAGAAGAGGAACGGGCGAGGGGGCGGGAGATAGAAAAGTGCTAAGGGGCGCGCCCCTCCCCTATTTAACTGCCCCCAGTAATCAACAAGTGGGATCGCGCTGCGCTGGAGAGCCACACGCTGTGGCCATGTATCACCGGCAGTGGCCAATCAGAGAGAAGCCACAACGGAGGCCACAGAGTAAAAATGATCCCATGACACGACGTGTAGTTGCGGTAAACGAGGAGACAGGCGTGACGTAACCAACGCACAGTAATGACTGACAGTTACTGCGCAGTTACAGTGCAGGCCCTTAAAATGAGGTAACGCAATGATTAACCCTTACGTGGGTTGGCGTATGAGAGAAGGAAGCAAGGTCCGGATCCGAGCCTCCGTGGTAACCCGGCCGACAAGTGAAAACTTGAAATGTGCAGAGGGAAAGTAAAACCTTCAGATCTGAGCTACAAAGGTAACCCGGCCGGCAAGTGAAAACTTGGGACGTGCGAAGGGAACGTAAATCCATATAATCCGAGACAAGAAGTTAACCCGGAACCAAACATCCGAGGCTTAAATACGAATGAACCTGATGTGGCCTTAGCGACCAAGGCCGCTAAGGCCGCACCAGCTTCGGGGACTAATGTTGGGGGGATAACCCCGGGTAGGGTCACTCCAGATTATAAAGGCTGAGTTAGCCGAGGTTCGGTAAGGTGAAAGCGGATGCTGGCCGAGTCACCTCAAGGCAGGCCGGATCACGGAGTAACCCGAACCAGGCGGGTCGCCTAACATTGTCTCGTCCGACTCAAGGAGTAAGTCGGAAATACTTGTCTAGCTTATATGCAGGAACAGGTGTGGCCGGATTAATTGTGATCCGGATCCTCGCTTGGCTTCTAGGAGAAGGAAGGAATCTCTCTGGTCAAAAAAGAAGGTCCGGTGCGTACTGGATGAGCGAATAAAGCAAGGGCAGGACCACCGGATCGTGGCCTACAAGGGTGACGACGCTCACGTCGGCTGACGCGGGCGCCGCCGAGGCTACGTCGCTAAAGCAAGTGTGACGCGGGGGAAAAGCACCCCTGTCGGGTTACTATTTTGGGAGGGGGCATATTCTTAGGAATATGCCTCCACGTATGCCCTAGGCCAGGACCGAACCACCTCTATATAAGGGGGGGTTAGGGTTCTGGTAAGGGGGTTGGGTTTTTTCGGATACATAGCAAGGAGAATTCTAGTTCGTCGAGCACTAGTGGATCTAGGGTTCTTGGGCTAGTGGGTAGGCAAGAGTAAGAGAGTTTCTTCTTCCTCCTCTTGTCAATACAGCTCGAGGAGCACTTGTAATCTTGGAGATTGAACATCAATACAAAGCTTCTGTGTAGAGAATCACTCTACTATCCCTCCCTGGATTCCCCTAGCGCATATTAGTCCCCACCTTTAGCCTATCCATGGCATCTGCCGTGACACCACCACGACAATAAGCGGTACTGAAGTTCAACTTGGTTCCTAATCCTTCTTGGACTTTCTGCCAAAATCTTGAGTAAACTGGGTTCCTCAATCTGATACGATGGTCTTGGGGGTCCCATGCAGACTAACAATCCTAGCAATGTACATCTCTGCTAACTTTGCACTCTGGTAGGTTGTCTTGACAGGTATGAAGTGGGCTACCTTGGACAGTCTATCAACTATGACCCAGATTGAGTCATTTCCCCTACTAGAAGTAGGTAAACCGGTGATAAAGTCCATTCCTACGGAATCCCATTTCCATTCCGGAATCTGCAATGGTTGCAACAGTCCTGCAGGTCTCTGATGCTCTGCTTTGACTCTTTGACAGATGTCACACTTGGCGATGTAGCTTCCGATTTCTCTCTTCATCTTGTGCCACCAAAATTGCTCTTTCAAATCTTGATACATCTTTGTTCCTCCGGGGTGGATAGAATAAAGAGTATCATGATCTTCCTTCATGATAATTTCCTTTAGCTCCGAATCTGCTGGCACACAGATACGTCCTTTGTACCACAGTACTCCTTCTTCGTCTTCAGTGAATCTAGGTACCTTTCCTATACCAATATGATGTTTGATTTCGTCGATACTTTCATTCCCCTTCTGGGCTTCCTTGATTTGGCTAATCAAAGTGGGTTGAAGTTCAATGCTAGCTAAGAATCCTTTGCTAACTAATTCAGTCCTGAACTGCTCCTACTCTTCATACAAACTTGGTTGCTTCTCCTTGATCATGGTGTTTAGCCTACACGGCAATCTGCTAAGAGCATCCGCTACCACATTGGTTTTGCCGGGGTGATAGTGAATGTCAAGGTCATAATCCTTGATTAACTCTATCCTTCTCCTTTGCCTCATATTCAGTTCCTTCTGAGTGAAAATATACTTTAAACTCTTGTCATCTGAGTAAATCTCACAGCAATTTCCCATCAAATAATGACGCCATGTCTTTAATGCTAGAACCACAGCTGCTAGCTCAAGATCATGGGTCGGATAGTTCTGCTCATGCTGCTTCAGTTGTCGAGACAGATACGTGATGACTTTGCCTTCTTGCATCAATACACATCCTAGACCAATCTTAGATGTGTCACAATACACATCGAACGGCTTCCTAATGTCCGGCATGACCAAAATTGGGGCTAATATCAATCTCTTCTTTAGCTCCTAGAAACTGGCTTCACATTTGTCAGTCCATTCAAACTTCTTGTCCTTCTTCAACAATTGGGTCATGGGTCGGGCGATGCTTGAGAATCCTTCTACGAACTTGCGGTAGTATCCCGCTAATCCGAGAAATGCGCAGACTTGGGTTTGAGTGGTTGGGGCTTCCCATTCCTCGACATCTTTGATCTTGGTGGGATCAACAGAGACTCCTCCGGCAGACACAATATGTCCTAGGAATCCTACTTCTTTCAGCCAAAACTCACACTTGCTGAACTTGGCATATAACTGATGCTCTCTCAGGGTTTCTAGGATGATTCTCAGATGTTGCTCATGCTCTTCTTCTGACTTGGAGTAGATAAGGATGTCGTTGATAAACACAACTACAAACTTATCTAGAAAATTCATAAAGATCTTATTCATGAGATTCATGAAATAAGCAGGGGCATTGGTTAATCCAAAAGACATAATCGTATACTCGTATAAACCATAGCGAGTAGTAAAGGCGGTCTTCGGAATATCCGTTGCATGAATCTTAAGTTGGTGATAACCAGTCCTAAGATCAATCTTTCAGAATACCTGGGCTCCAGTCAACTGATCAAATAGATCCTCTATCTTTGGCAAGGGGTACTTGTTCTTGATGGTGACGTCATTCAACTTTCTGTAATCTGTGCACAGACGGTTGCCTCCATCTTTCTTGTCGACGAATAACACTGGTGATCTCCATGGCGATGCGCTTGGTTGAATCAAGCCTGTTGCTAACATGGCATCTAACTACTTCTTCAGTTCCACTAACTCTGAGGGGTTCATGCTATAGGGTCTCTGGGCTATGGGTCCGGTTCCGGGGATTAGTTCGATAATGAACTCAATATCCCTATCCGGGGGCATACCTGGCAATTCATCTAGGAATACGTCGGGGTATTCATAGACTACTCTGACTTGGTCTATGGTGGGTAGGGCTAGACTCTTGTTGCACTTGAATTAGCGAGGTAAGGTTTCAGAGATATGTTCTACTGTTACTCCAGAACTACTGGTCATGGTGATGGCTTTCTTAGCACAGTCTATCAGTCCTTTATGCCTTGACATCCAGTCCATACCTAGTACTACTTCCAATCCTTTGGTTCAAGTACTATTAGGCTGGCATAAAAATCTATCCCATGTATTCTGATAGGCACAACTTTGCAAATTTTTCTAGCTTTGGTTGTTGAACCGGGGATTTGAACTATCATGACATGCTTCAGGTTGGTTGGGTGAATCTTACTAGTGCATGCAAATTCTTCGGTGATAAATGAATGCGATGCTCCCGAATCAAACAATACTCTTGCTAAAACTGAGTTGACAGAAAACATACCCAACACTACATCTGGCGCTTCCTGGGCTTCTTCTGCGTTCATGTGGAAGAGACGACCGTTGCGGTTGTGAGGGTTCCCTGGGGAAAATCTTCTTCCTGGTTGAACACGACGCTACTGTTGAGCTGGGGCATTCACAGTGGCATTGGCTGCAGTCTTCTTGGGACACTCATTGGAGTAGTGACCCTTCACTCCACACTCGAAACAAGTGATCTAGGACTTGTCCTTGACTGCGACAGGTACAGCATTGCTTCCAGTTCTGGGTGCAGTGTTGTTGTTGTTGTTGTTGTTGTTGCTCTTGGGAGGTGCACGTTTGAAATTGTTGGTATTGCCAGAGTTGTGATTGTTTCCTCCGGACTTCACATTGCCCCTGCTACGATTGGGGTAGCTTGGACGAGACGTTGGGGGTCGGTTGTTCCTTGGTGCATATCCTGGTGAGGGGTTGGGACGGTACTTCTGGTGACTGCTGGATCCTGATTGCTGCATCATATGATGTTTGCGATTGTCGTTTGCCTGGTTAATCTTCCCTTCCATCTGAATGGCAGAGTCGACTAGCTCTTCGAGATCCTAAAAACGGATGTTGACGAGGACAGTCTGCATCTCATCATGCAGTCCGTTCAAGAATCTTTCCTTCTTCTTGGCCTCCATGTTGATTTCATCCGGTGCATATCTGGCAAGTGACAGGAATCTATCACGGTATTCTACCACAGTGTAACACCCTCAAATCGGCCCTATGCAAGTTTTAGCCTTTTTCGCCAAACCCGCATAGAAACGATTCAAGGGCGCTCACCAGGCACTTTCGTGCGGGTGGAAAACGAAGTAATAACATTACACAATAGTCCTCGATGGGACCCACAGAACAGATATATACATCAACGACTCCATGAGTCAAGAATACAGATATATAATACAACGATCCAAATCACCTTGGAAACGATAGAGCGTCCGACTACGGACAAGATGCAAATGGGGCTAAGAGCCCTGAAGAATAACCAATGGCGTCCATAACCCTGCCCAGGCCAAGCCGTAAGGGTAACACTGCTAATGACGTCGAGCTCAAACCTGCTAAAACAAAAGGGGTGCCGACAAGGGCAAAGGAAAAAGAGGAGCGTCAGTACTGAGGCCAGTACATGGCGAGGCTAGAATTCGGTGGCTCTCGCCTACATAGGTACGGTGGACTGAAGCGGCAGCGCAGCATGCACTAAGCAATCTATAGAAACTCGTTCAACTGTCGGCTATTAGAGAGGGATAAGAAAGACCTATTCGAAACCACCTGATACTAACACCAAACATACCCATCCTAGTATTCCCCCTCGAGACCAAACGAGGAAGTCAAGCCGAGGAAAACTCACACGGTTGGTAGGTTTATTTAATCTTTCCATGGCAGTTATCCAACTTACTAGTCATCTCAGATGTAAGTCAAATTATAACAGTAAACTTTAGTTATTGTTGTCTATGATCGAGAAACTGTGCTCCAAGTCGTCCATAACCACGGACACGACTTTTTGAAAAGATTTAACCCTGCAGGGGTGCACCAAAGTATCCACACGCACTTCGACCCTTTTTGCCAGATCAATTAACATACACCCATCAGTATGTCGGCGGGGCCTAAGTCATGACGTTTCCCAGACCCAAAGCAAGTACATGGGGGCCACCCCACTAAGCTACCCGCAACGAAGTCGGCCGGCTCCGGAACGGACCCAGGGTTTGTGTTAATGGCTGTAAACGACCGGGAACCCGAAAGTGTGACTGGGCTTGTCGATACCGCGAAAACACTCCGCAATCCTAAATAGTACAGGTGCTCCACGCACAAACTTAAATAAAGCAGTAAAGCATGGCATAGGTACAGGATAGTAATAAAGCCCCAAACTACTTGTGGCCCCTGGTACAATACTTTGAAATCAGGTAGTAAGCCGATGGGGGTGCCCACACACCCCACCTGTGGTTAGCGCGCTCGATCTCGGAACAGGTGACAAGAACTCGGGTCCTAGGTGGACACAAGTGGGCGGTTAAAAACCAAATAATTACTATTACCCACCGGTGCCTCTGCATTAGTTATGTCTAGCATTTTAATAGTTGTATTGAAAGTCATGATCATCTCCACCAGTAAGCATCTCCACCATTAACATCTGCCAGCATTCCAACAACTGTGGTACTTGACAACACGAGATCACACCTGAGCAAGCGACTACGACTCGCTAGGCCAGCTATCTACCAAACACAGGTAATAGGAGGTGTCCAAGGCAATATAGAGGCTGCACGGGATATAACTGGGGTACGGAAACTAAAGCATCGTGACACGGATAGCAGTAGATCAACAGGAGGAAATAAAGACTATAAATGCAAAATAGGTAGAAAGGGGAGAGATGCTCGCCTGGGAAACACTGCCGACGGATCATATCCGGAGAACTTGTCGAAACTCGCATCAACTCATCGGCCTAATCCGCGAAGAAGCAAACACTAGAAGAAACACCAGATGCAATATTTAATACTATGGCAGAAGATCCGGCATTATCATGATATGCATGCGAGATGAACAATTATTATGCAACAGGTTTTATATATAGCATTTATAAAATAGGGGCTCGGGAAAAAGGTTCACACATCTGGGTTCGGCAGATCTTGGGTTCCGGGGGTGTGGGGTTCGACAGGGTTCGACGGGGATCGGTCTCGGCAAAAACGTTCTCGGACAACAGAGTAGATCTTGTTGCATCCGGGAAGAAGGACTTGCTTTGGCGTCGGGGGCGCATCGAATTTGCCCTGGTCGGTGTCGATCTTGTTGTCGTGAAGATTTTGTCGGGTCCACGCGTCGGGTCAATCTTGGCGTCCGGTCCTCGGGCATCGGTGCGGAAAGAAGGTCTTGTCGCATGTGTGATCTTCGGGTCCGTGAAGGAGAACTCGTCGATCCACGATGTAGATCCACCTTCGGGTTCACGACCGGGGTTTGCTAGACGGAGTACTCGAGGTTCTGGTCTTGTTGTCAAAGACGGACTTGGCCGGATGTCTGGTCTCCGAGCGGGGCTGCATCATCTTCACATGGGCATCACCTCATCGGTACCACCACGTCGGCACACCCGATAAATACACTAGCAGGCACACACACACGTGCTTGTAGATGAGAAGCACCATGACAGGAGGTCAACGGTAGGAGCTCGTATAACACAGAATACATGGGCCTCAACGGTAGCTTGCAAGACCGTCCCTGCGAGTAGAAGAGCCTGATCAGGACAACACAAAGAATTACAAAGGAGGCCGAGCAGGTTATGTAACACGTCCCTGGAGCGGTACTCGCGGCGGCCAACAACTACCGCTCTAGGAGGTCGTCGGAATAGAGACTCGGTGAGGCTGGACGGTGGATAAGAAGGCGGGGGCGCTGCTGCGAGGTGGGGCCGGGGTAGGGAACTCGACGACCGGCGCAAGGAGGAGTGGCGGCCATGGCGACAGGGAGGCGATGCATAGAGCCCGGGAGGAAGACGAGAAGGGGACGGGGTGGATCGTGGAGAGGTGCAGGCAGCCGGCGCTAGCGGTGTCTCCCGGCGGGGCTCGGAGACGGAGGTGAGGGACGCTCGGTGGTGGTGGTTGGCCGAAGAGGCGGAGAGGAGGACCCCGAGGCGGCGGCGCGGGGCTCTGCGTGAGGGGAGGGAGGCGACGGGGAAAGAGGGAGCGGGGACGAGGGAAGGAGAGACGGCGGTGGCGGGCGCCAGGGAGGAGGCGGGGTCAGTCGGTGGTGGGGATTTGCGTCGAGGAAGGGGAGGCCAGGAGCAGGTCGCGTCGTGGTGGTGGGGCCGCGCGGTTGTCCGTGTACGCGGTAGGTGAGGCGCGAGAGGAGCGTGGCGATAGGGACGCGCGGGGTGGTGGGGCCGTGCGGGCGGAGATCCCGAGGCGGTCGGGCGTGGGCTTGCTGCGGGACGGGGCTAGGA
This sequence comes from Avena sativa, assembly GCA_916181665.1. Classification (NCBI taxonomy): domain Eukaryota; kingdom Viridiplantae; phylum Streptophyta; class Magnoliopsida; order Poales; family Poaceae; genus Avena; species Avena sativa. Next base: position 431,092,468 of record OV702290.1, read on the forward strand.
GCGTGCAGGGCGGGAGCGGTGAGTGCGGCGGTTTGGTGTGTGTCAGAGTGCGTGTGCTGTGTGGGCTGGGCTGTGTGGGTGCGGTGGGTGTGAGTATTGTGTGGATAAGGGTAGGGGTTAGGTGGGTTAGGGTTTAGGTAGATCTAGGGTTTTGGAGGATTAGGAATTAGACTAGGTTTTAGTTTAGGGCTTGGAGGTGGCCGGCCGGGCTTTCGGGCCTGGCGGGCTGCCTCCTAAAAATAAGAGAAATATTTTATTATTTAAAACGGGGCTTTTGAAAACCGTTGGTAGCCAAAACAAAATATTCCGGAAAAGCCCGGTGTTTTTGATTTGAATTAAAGACGGGGTATTTAGAAAACAATAATAGACTTTTCGAAAATAGTTTAAGACAAAACCATGCATGATGATGACGATGCTCAAATGCAAGGTGGCATGATGACATGAGCATGAGGTCATGATGATGCAATGCACAAAAACACCGCGATTTTCTAGTAGTGGTTTTTGCGGGGCGTCACAATTCGACACCACTAACAATGGATCTCGCCCTCGAGATCCACCTCATGGTACCAGGAAGAAAGTCGGCGATCTGAATCTTCTCGCTTCGTGTCGATCCTCGCGACACCACTAACAATGGTTCCTTCTTCGTCTTGAATCGGCGACACCACCAACAAGGGGTCATTGCTCGCGATCATCGAGAGAACACTCCGGGAACAAAGGAGAAGGTAGAGGTATCAACAAATAAAGCCACCTCCAGCTTCCGTGGACGGAGTAAAATTGCTTGATTCACCGATTCGATATACAGAAGCGAATGATAAGAGTAGTCGGATGGTGATCAGTCCATCGCGCACCCAAACCATTACTCTGTACACTAATAGGAGAATTATGCAATCAACTCTCGGAATCAGACTGAAGATCTCGACAAGCGAGGTTCGGGAACAAGGAGGGATGCAGTCTCTGCATCGGATCTGGCATAGATGATGTCGTCGCGTTGGAAAACACCGGAAGGCACAAACAAGGAACAAAGAATGGTACCACAGCAGACGGATTCCTCAGATAGCATGACGACCGGATGTGGAAGCACCGTTACCAAAGAAGGAAGCGAAACCCTGAAGGTACGACGGAAACCCAACCACGAGAAATCCTGGACTTAGAGAAAGGGAGGAGAGCAGATTCAAAACACGCAGAGGTAAGAGGAGAATAGAAGAGGGGTAAGGAGTAAAACAGACCTAATCAGATCTATCCAACCGATTTTGCAAAATAGTTTTGACACTCTACTTCGGCCATTAGCTAGGTTATCCTACAGGCTGGACTTGTGGGGTATCGTAACTGCTAAGCTCTGATACCACTCTGTAACACCCTCAAATCGGCCCTATGCAAGTTTTAGCCTTTTCTGCCAAACCCGCATAGAAACGATTCAAGGGCGCCCACCAGGCACTTTCGTGCGGGTGGAAAATGAAGTAATAACATTACACAACAGTCCTCGATGGGACCCACAGAACAGATATATACATCAACGACTCCATGAGTCAAGAACACAGATATATAATAGAAAGATCCAAATCACCTTGGAAATGATAGAGCGTCCGACTACGGACAAGATGCAAATGGGGCTAAGAGCCCTGAAGAATAACCAATGGCGTCCATAACCCTACCCAGGCCAAGCCGGAAGGGTAACCCTGCTAACGACGTCGAGCTCAAACCTGCTAAAACAAAAGGGGTGCCGACAAGGGCAAAGGAAAAAGAGGAGCGTCAGTACTGAGGCCAGTACATGGCGAGGCTAGAATTCGGCGGCTCTCGCCTACATAGGTATGGTGGACTGAAGCGGCAGCGCAACATGCACTAGGCAATCTATAGAAACTCGATTCAACTGTCGGCTATTAGAGAGGGATAAGAAAGACCTATTCGAAACCACCTGATACTAACACCAAACAGACCCATCCTGGTATTCCCCCTCGAGACCAAACGAGGAAGTCAAGCCGAGGAAAACTCACATGGTTGGCAGGTTTATTTAATCTTTCCATGGCAGTTATCCAACTTACTAGTCATCTCAGATGTAAGTCAAATTATAACAGTAAACTTTAGTTATTGTTGTCTATGATCGAGAAACTGTGCTCCAAGTCGTCCATAACCACGGACACGGCTTTTCGAAAAGATTTAACCCTGCAGGGGTGCACCAAAGTATCCACACGCACTTCGACCCTTTTTGCCAGATCAATTAACATACACCCATCGGTATGTCGGCAGGGCCTAAGTCATGACGTTTCCCAGACCCAAAGCAAGTACATGGGGGCCACCCCACTAAGCTACCCGCAACAAAGTCGGCCGGCTCCGGAATGGACCCAGGGTTTGCGTTAATGGCTGTAAACGACTAGGAACCCGAAAGTGTGACTGGGCTTGTCGATACCGCGAAAACACTCCGCAATCCTAAACAGTACAGGTGCTCCACGCACAAACTTAAATAAAGCAGTAAAGCATGGCATAGGTACAGGATAGTAATAAAGCCCCAAACTACTTGTGGCCCCGGGTACAATACTTTGAAATCAGGTAGTAAGCCGATGGGGGTGCCCACACACCCCACCTGTGGTTAGCGCGCTCGATCTCGGAACAGGTGACAAGAACTCGGGTCCTAGGTGGACACAAGTGGGCGGTTAAAAACCAAATAATTACTATTACCCACCGGTGCCTCTGCATTTGTTATGTCTAGCATTTTAATAGTTGTATTGAAAGTCATGATCATCTCCACCAGTAAGCATCTCCACCATTAACATCTATCAGCATTCTAACAACTGTGGTACTTGACAACACGAGATCACACCTGAGCAAGCGACTACGACTCGCAAGGCCAGCTATCTACCAAACACAGGTAATAGGAGGTGTCCAAGGCAATATAGAGGCTGCACGGGATATAACTGGGATACAGAAACTAAAGCATCGTGACACGGATAGCAGTAGATCAACAGGAGGAAATAAAGACTATAAATGCAAAATAGGTAGAAGGGGGAGAAATGCTCGCCTGGGAAACACTGCCGACGGATCATATCCGGAGAACTTGTCGAAACTCGCATCAACTTATCAGCCTAATCCGCGAAGAAGCAAACACTAGAAGAAACACCGGATGCAATATTTAATACTACAGCAGAAGATCCGGCATGATCATGATATGCACGCGAGATGAACAATTATTATGCAACGGGTTTTATATATATCATTTATAAAATAGGGGCTCGGGAAAAAGGTTCACACATCTGGGTTCGGCAGATCTTGGGTTCCGGGGGTCCGGGGTTCGACAGGGTTCGACGAGGATCGGTCACGGCAAAAACGTTCTCGGACAACGGAGTATATCTTGTCGCATCCGGGAGGAAGGACTTGGTTTGGCGTCGGGGGGGCATCGGATTTGCCCTGGTCGGTGTCGATCTTGTTGTCGCGAAGATCTTGTCGGGTCCGCGCATCGGGTCAATCTTGGCGTCCGGTCCTCGGGCATCGGTGCGGAAAGGAGGTCTTGTCGCATGTGTGATCTTCGGGTCCGTGAAGGAGAACTCGTCAGTCCACGATGTAGATCCACCTTCGGGTTCACGGCCGGGGTTTGCTAGACGGAGTACTCGAGGTTCTGGTCTTGTTGTCGAAGACGGATTTGGCCGGATGTCTGGTCTCCGAGCGGGGCTGCATCATCTTCACATGGGCATCACCTCATCGGTACCACCACGTCGGCACACCCGATAAATACACTAGCAGGCACACACACACGTGCTTGCAGATGAGAAGCACCACGACAGGAGGTCAACGGTAGGAGATCGTATAACACAGAATACATGGGCCTCAACGGTAGCTTGCAAGACCGTCCCTGCGAGTAGAAGAGCCTGATCAGGACAACACAAAGAATTACAAAGGAGGCCGAGCAGGTTATGTAACACGTCCCTAGAGCGGTACTCGCGGCGGCCAACAACAACCGCTCTAGGAGGTCGTCGGAATAGAGACTCGGTGAGGCTGGATGGTGGAGAAGAAGGCGGGGGCGCCGCTGCGAGGTGGGGCCGGGGTAGGGAACTCAACGACCGGCGCGAGGAGGAGTGGCGGCCATGGCGACGGGGAGGCGATGCATAGAGCCCGGGAGGAAGACGAGAAGGGGACGGGGTGGATCGTGGAGAGGTGCAGGCGGCCGGCGCTAGCGGCGTCTCCCGGCGGGGCTCGGAGACGGAGGTGAGGGACGCCCGATGGCGGTGGTTGGCCAAAGAGGCGGAGAGGAGGACCCCGAGGCGGCGGCGCGGGGCTCTGCGTGAGGGGAGGGAGGCGACGGGAAGCGGGGACAGGGGAAGGAGAGACGGCGGTGGCGGGCGCCAAGGAGGAGGCGGGGTCGGTCGGTGGTGGGGATTTGTGTCGAGGAAGGGGAGGCCAGGAGCGGGTCGCATCGTGGTGGTGGGGCCGCGCGGTTGTCCGTGTACGCGGTAGGTGAGGCGCGAGAGGAGCGTGGCGATAGGGACGCGCGGGGTGGTGGGGCCGTGCGGGCGGAGATCCCGAGGCGGTCGGGCGTGGGCTTGCTGCGGGACGGGGCTGGGAGCGTGCAGGGCAGGAGCGGTGAGTGCGGCGGTTTGGTGTGTGTCGGAGTGCGTGTGCTGTGTGGGCTGGGCTGTGTGGGTGCGGTGGGTGTGAGTGTTGTGTGGATAAGGGTAGGGGTTAGGTGGGTTAGGGTTTAGGTAGATCCAGGGTTTTGGAGGATTAGGAATTAGACTAGGTTTTAGTTTAGGGCTTGGAGGTGGCCGGCCGGGCTTTCGGGCCTGGCGGGCTGCCTCCTAAAAATAAGAGAAATATTTTATTATTTAAAACGGGGCTTTTGAAAACCGTTGGTAGCCAAAACAAAATATTCCAGACAAGCCCGGTGTTTTTGATTTGAATTAAAGACGGGGTATTTAGAAAACAATAATAGACTTTTCGAAAATAGTTTAAGGCAAAACCATGCATGATGATGACGATGCTCAAATGCAAGGTGGCATGATGACATGAGCATGAGGTCATGATGATGCAATGCACAAAAACACCGCGATTTTCTAGTAGTGGTTTTTGCGGGGCGCCACACACAGTCATTCTCCCTTGCTTCAATTCGCGGAATTCATCTCTCATCCTGTTGAATAGACCTTGCGGCACGTGGGTGCGGCTGAACTTGACTTTGAATGCTTCCCATGTCATCACTTGACCATGGTTCATATTGCGGATGCTATTCCACCAAGCTCTTGCATCTCCCACCAGATAGTGGGTGGCGAAGAGAACTTTCTCATTTTCATCAACTCCTGCAACTTCGAGGTTGTTTTCCATGGTCTGTAACCAGTCGTCAGCATCTAATGGGTTTTCAGATTGGTTGAAGATTGGGGGATTGGTATTCTAAATTTTCTTGAGTTTGGATCCATGGTGATCCTGATTTCCATGCCCTTGGTTGTTGAGAGCCATTTGGGCGATCTGCTGCAATGTTGCTAAGTTGGCTTGGCGCTCTGCCCTGCTTGCTTCACGGTCGGTGATGAGATTCTGCAAAATCTGTAGCATTGGGTCGTGCGACGAGCTGCTCCCTCCTTGGTTTCCACGAGTCATCTGAAGATTGAGATAGATATAGGGGTAAGAGGGAAATTCTAAGGTTCATGGTGATGGTTTTTCAAAGCTAAAACTTTGAGTTAGACTCAGGTTTTTCAACTACTCCATTTCATTCATGCAAACAAACACACGATACAACACACACCACAACAAACAAAGGAAAACAGATGGTTTGAAGAACCATTCTGCAAGCTACGATACAGTGGGACCGATACATCTCATGCTACGACAGTGATCTAGTGCATCTACTCATCGTCGATGAAGTCGGAGTCCTCATCGTCAGTGTAGAAGTCCACGACATCTTCCTCCAGAAAGTCATCATCATTGTTGAGGTAAGAATCCATGTCTCCCTAGATGTCTTCACCCTCATCTTCTTCTTCCTTGGCCACAAGCTGAGATTCTTGCTCCTTGACGGTCTTCTCGAGGTCGGCCACCTTCTTGCGAAAACGGGCGATGGTGCGATCCTTCTTGGCACGCTAGCGGCGAAGAGACTGGCGATCTTGGACAAGCAGTACGAAAGTCTGGGCCTTTTGGTCGGCAATGGCACGGTTCTGGTTGGCTAACTCTCTGGCATTGTCCAGTTCTTGCTGTCTGTCATGCAGCAAGAAGTCAAGATTCTCCACTTGACGCCTCAACTCTGGGTGACTTGGCATCTCCATCGGCATTCCCATGAAGTCACGTCTTGCATAGTGGGTAAAACGGGTTCCTTGGATCTTGTTGACGCTGAGAGCACATAGACATGTGAGAGCTTCATGCATTGCCCTGGCTAATCCATCTAGCCAGTTGTTCTCTCTCACGGAGAACTAAATTCTCCCAGAAGTTGGCGCTTCAATGCTTCCTCTAAGATCCGCGGTGACTAGCCACTGTAGGTCTCCTCCTAGGGGTCCTAGAAGTTGAGCTCCAAGAAACTTCGGATGTGGGCGTCCCCGTAACTCCGACAGTGAATCCAGATCCCTCTCGAAGATCAGCTGACCTCCGTTTCCCAACTGGTAAAACTTGCTGAACTGAGTCTCCATCTACAAGAATTAAGGATGAGGAATTTAGTGAAGTGATCAAGTGTGTCAAATTTTAAGTAGTAATGTAAGAATATTTGAGGACATGAATTTTTGAGAAAGAAAGAATCCACAAGGATAAGAGAGGAGATAGTTTTTCATAAATACTCACTTTGGTTTTGAAACTAAGTTTTTGTTTGAACGTCCATTCTAACTAGGGTCTCCTATCGTCAGGATGGCTCTAATAACAACTTGTCAACACCCGGATTTTTAATCCCAGATGCCCATTATGCCATACCTTGCAATCCCATGATTACCATTTTTGCGAGACATAACAGATTGGATATCACAGTACATCATCCATTACAAACCATACATAAGGTCTTATACAAATAAGGATCTCATGATCCAGTCTTAATACAACAAGCAGCGGAATAAATATAAAGCGTAGTGGTGGGGTCCATCTTCAGGGGCACAGGCAATGCTGACGAAGGCAGATAGTCCTAGTTATCATAGCTGTCCTGCTGGCCATCATCTTGATAGTCTCCTTCATAGTCTAGCCATGAGAATAGCTAGGGACAAAAGCCATGAGTACTCTTTAAGTACTCGCAAACTACCACTAACAAGTAGTATAGTGCTAAGTTAAAGTGCTAAATCTAAGTTTAACTATAATGTTAAGTTTGAAACCTAAGCTGAGTTCTGAAGCAAAGAAAGATAAAATAAAGTTCTAGAATCACGTAAGTTGGGAAGCTAATATCATAAACACAACCCTGTTGTGGTCAAGTCAAGATTCATCATTCATTTCATAAGTTATTTGGAAAACATCTGACAATGAAACAGTATGGCCATTCCAACTGTCCATAACCGCCGACGCGGCTATTCGAATAGTTTGACACTCTGCAGAGGTGGTACACTTTCACCACAAGATTCGATACATCTGTCAGGGATAACCCTGAATCATCATACTTGGTATGCAGATAATGAAACATAACTTTCCCTTTACACACCCTAGTATAAGCACCTCTCCTATGAGCATGGCCTCCCAACCATGACCATCAGTCATCTTGGGCACTGCATAGGTGGACAACATTGAGAGGTAGCCTCATCTCAAACCTCTCCCGCGAGGGAACTAATACTAATGCATATAAATTTCTAGCTAAGCCTTACCCAATTCAGGTATGTGGTTGTACAGTAAATTTGGAATGGTATCGCATCCGAATCTAACCATCAGTTTTATAAAAGGGCTAAGGCTCATGCCTCAACATTTTCATCATCATAAACCATTTGTGTTTCTCAACACATGTCAAAACATCTCAATAGAATGACTCATCATTCCAAGGTTTTCATAATTCATTTTCACCAAGTGCTCCCATCTAAAGTGACTCAAGTTTTTATCTACTCTAAAATACTAAGTTAAGAGTGTTCACTAATGTGGAAAAGATGGGTTCAATCTCATGCCATAGAATGACATCTAAAGGGTTCTAAATAGGTTAAGTTTTATACTTTTTATGCTACCTTCAAAACAAGTAAAGAACTTGGGTAAAGTAAAGGAAGTAAAGCTTGTAAATAAGACTTGGGGTATCTAATAGTCAAAGTGATATGACTCAAGCATGCCTATAGCATCTTGCTAAGCTATCTAGTTTAATCCTAGATTGCTAAGCATTATACTTGCAAGTGTTAGTTTGTATTGCTAATGGTAGCTTGCAAGTACAACTTGCAAGTGTTAACTTGGATAGGGCTAGCTTGCCTTGGTTGGTGCAGTGGTTGAAGTTTTCTTCTTCTTCTTCTTGGTAGAACTCCTCCTCCTCGTAGACTTGGTCGGTACTATTGTCTATACATACATATGGAGTACAAAATCACCAAACAATACTTAACTAGGCTACATAGCATTCTAAGACACACATTTGATGATCTATTATCATCACAAGCATCACAATTTTTATTCCATAGTTTCCTCCTTTTTATTTTAGAAAAGTAATTTCTACTCATTGAAAAATTAACCAAGATCTAATATTCACCACTTAAAATATGGGATCATGTGGACACATGTCATCACCACATATTCTAACATGTGGGAATGAGATTTAAGGGTTGGATCATAATTACTTTGGTTTAAGTTCAATATTTAATGATTTAAAGTGACTAGAAATGCCTATATAGCATTATTTTGGTACTAGTCCAAAGTCACTGTATGTAAACCCTAACATTATTACATATTTAGATAGGTATGATGAAATGTGATTTTTGGGAGTTGGAATCAACTCAAAACCTATCTTAGTTGATTTTATAAAAATGTTGTAAGTTGCAAATACTTCTGTGTTGTTATTTTTATTAGGAGAGATCTATAACTCTAATTGAATTAAATCCAACGGGCTTGGATAGCTCATTTCAATACATTTCAGACAAAATTAGTTTCATGCAATTTGGATTTACAAATCTCTCTGAATTGATTTTCAAACTAGGGGACAAAACTAAGATTTAAACTAAAAAGAAAAATCCAATTTTGAACGGCTGGGCTAGCACGGGAACGAACATGGGTCGACCCAGTGGCGCTCCGCGGCACGGGGCTCAGCTGACAGGGGGTCCCTCTTGTCAGTGGCTCTTAACACGCGAAACGGTACGCGCGCTGTGGGCCGTTAGATTAGAACTGGGATCTACGGCTGGGGATCGTCGTCGACGACGAACAGGTCGCCGGCGAGCTCGAACCCTAGCGGCTCGGTGGGGGGGGGGTGCATAAGGGGCGTACTAGGGCTCCAGTGATGACAGCGAGGCGGGCAAACGAACTGGTGGTCGACGGCGAGCTCAGGGACGGTCGAGGCAGCTTCGGGGGTGGTTGCAATCAGCGGCACCCTTCTCCTCTAGAGGCGGCATGTGCCGGTGAAATTCCGGCGAGCTACTGCTCCCCTTGCTCCGGCTAGAGGTGTGGGATGGTCAGTGAGGTAAGGGGAGTGGAGTGGTGTGCTTCAAATGGCTGGGGGTGCCCTCCTTTTATAGGCCCGATGGTGAGACCGAGCGGGATGGGCAGGTGACGGTGGCGACATGGCTATGGACGGCTAGAGGCATGGTTGAGGGTGGCGATCGACAGGCGGTCTCCTGGCGGTGCTCTAGGAAGTGAATGCGGGCTTAGGGGCGGTGGTATGCGGTCGGGGCGAGATGGCGCTCTGAGCGGCAGAAGCGGTAATGTCCACGGCGACCGGTGGCTGTGGTGCGTTGGGCGGTGAACGGGCGTATCCGTCGTGTTCCCTGGGTCGTGGCGGAGCGGCGGGCGCGGGCTGCGGTCGAGCGGCAGCTTGTGCACGCGTGCCGGGTGCGGCGCTCTGGCGCGTGCTTGGCATGGCTCGGTGGCACTAGGCGCGGGCTCTCCTTGGTGGTCCACTCCTGCGCTTGGCTCGGGCAAGGGACAAAGGGTGGCGGTGAGGTCCTGGCTACCTCCTAGACATGGCGAGAGAGAGGGAAGTGGTCTGCTGGGGCGAGTGCATGGTTGGCCGGCGAGCTAGTGCTCGGGGTGGCTCGGCACTGTGGCTAGGGACAAGGGAGATGGGTGCTAATGGCATGGTTAGATCAAGAGGGTTCCAAAAGATTAAATGGGGATCAAATGGGGGCAAAACCCTGTTCAAAACAGTGAGCTATGATTTAGAGTTTAAACCTGCCTCCCAAGTGTTTGATTAAATGGCCGCAAGAAATAAACTTTTGAATTTTGGAAAGATTTTTGGTGGGTTTGCTAGATAGAAGCTTGAGACTCTGTGGGTGCTTGGGTTTTGAAAATTGAGCTTGTTTGAGTGGTTTTTGAAAAAGTGGGATCTTCCCATATGCAATAGATTCAATTTTGAACTGTCATTTAAAATTAACATTTGAAAGATTTTTGCAGATCACAAGGTGGGCCTTGGTACCTCATTATGTGTACTATCAAGGGGTGTAAAGATCCACACATGTTTCTGTTAAGTTTTGAGTACTAGGAATAGCCAAAGTAGGCATGATAGTTAATTTGGCCAAAATGACCATTCACTTCAAATATTCATTTTGAGTTGTTCTTCTTTGGGAAAAGTTTGGGAATGACTTAGATGATGTTTATTTTACCTAAGAAAGATTTTACAAGCAAAGAATCACATAACCATGGCAATTCAAATCAATTCCTAATTTAAATGCTCATACACATGAATGCTTTCATTTTTACTTTGGAAAAGTTTTTGTTAACCCTAAAGTTGACGATTTGGATCTTGATAAGCTTGGATTAAAGTTTTGGGATGTTACATCAATCCGAACCTTTCAATTACACACTCTAGTATATGCACCTCCCCTATGAGCTTGGCCTCCCAGCCATGGCCATCTGCCATCATGGGCGCTGCATAGGTGGACATTCACATTCACGAGGTAGCCTCAGCTCAACCTCTTTCCGCGAGGGAACCCATACTAAGGCATATAAACTTCCAGTTAAGCCCTACCCAAATCAGGTATTGTGGTTATACGGTAAAATTGAAATGGTATCGCATCCGAACCCAACCATCAATTTTTATCAAAATCAAGGCTCATGCCTCAAGAAGTTTCATCATCAATTCATTCTGTGTTCATAACACATGTCAAAACATTTCAATAGAATGAACCATCATTCCAAGGTTTTCATAATCATTTTCTCCAAGTATTCCCATCTAAGTGATCAGTAGTAGTTTAGCACTAGCAACTAGCAATGAGGGTGTCACTAAGAAGGGGTGCTAATCAAGGGTAACTATCCAAATCTAGTTTTATGCCTTTTAATGGCATCTAAGTATAACTACTTAGGCCTAGTTTTATACTCTTTATGGTATCTATCCGATTTTTCCAATACTCACAAATCACTAACAAAAGGTAAAGAACTTTGGTAAAAGTAAAAGAGTAAAGCTTGCAAGTAAAACTTGGGATTGGTATAATCAAGGTTGCCTAACCAAAGTATGCCTAATGCATATTGCATAGGTTATCTTGCAAGGATGGCTTGCAATTAGTGATGGCTTGCATATGTATGAAACTTGCAAGTGTTAGCTTGCATAGTTAACTTGTAGTGTTAGGCTTGCCTTGAGTAGTGCAGTGGTTGAAGTTCTCTTCTTCTTCTTCTTCTTCTTCTTCTTCTTCTTCGTACTCCTCCTCCTCGTATCCCGGGTTGGTACTAGCGTCTATAAATGAATACGAGGTACACAATCACCAAACAATACTTAACTACTTCTATTTAGCACACTAAGGTTCACACTAGATGATCTAGCATCATCACAAACATCACATGAAATAAAGGCATAGTCTTATTTATCTTATTTTAGAAAAGTAATTTCTACTCATTGAAAACTACTTAAGATTTAATATTCTCCAATTAAAATATGGGATCATGTTGACACATGTCATCACCACATATTCTAATACTTGGGAATGTGATTTAAAGTGGTGGTCATATTTTATAAAATTTAATATTAAAGTGACTAGAAATGCCTATATAGAATTCTTTTGGTACTAGTCCAATTTCACTGCATGTAAACCTAAATATTTTTACATATTCAGATAGATCTTGTCAAATGTGATTTTCGAAAAATGTTTGAAGTTGGAAAACTCTCTGTCTTGTTATTTTTGGTATAGGTGATCTATAATTTCAAATGATTTGAATCCAACGGGCTTGGATAGATATTTTGAATACCTTTCTAACAAAATTGGAATCATGTAATTTGGTTCAGTGAATCTCTTTGAATTGATTTTTGAATCTACTAACAAAATCTAGTTTTAACTAAAATGGAAAAAGTTTATTTGAATCAACGGCTCCGCGTGGGAAACTAATTGGGCCGGCCCAATCGGCACAGCATGGCGCAGTGGGCTGCTGACAGGCGGGTCCTACTGGTCAGCGACTCAATTAACGCGAAGCGGTAAGTTTCAATCTAGGTCATGCGATTAGACTAGGATCTAACGGCCATGGTTCGTCGTCTCCGGCGAATAGCTCCGGCGAGAAACAAACCATAACGCGACGGTGGGGGTACGTGGGGGCTGACCTAGGATCCAGCTAGGATCGGCAATGGGGGCGAATGAGGTTGTCATGGATGGCGAGTCGAATGGTGGTCGTGGCGGCTCCTGGGGTGGCTCCTAGCTCCGGTTCCTCTTCTCCTCTGCAGCGGCGGGATCCGGTGAAATTCTGGTGATGTGGTGCTTGCCTTGCTCCAGGGAGAGGTGTGAGAGGTGTCTGAGAGAGAGGGGGTGAGGTGGTGTGGTGAATTGGAGCTTGGGTGGCCTCTATTTATACACCGGCGATGGGGACAGAGCGGCATGGCTCGGGCTCGTCGGCGACGTTGTTACAGAGGGCTATCGGCATGGCTGAGGGTAGGGGTCGACGCGGTGCTTTAGGGCGGTAGTCATGCGAGTGATGGCGCGGCAAGGGGCGGTCGAGAACGGTCAGGAGCGGTCCGTGCTCTGGGCGTAAATGGCGGTGCTCGAGACGGTGCATAGGGGCTACGGGTCGCGCAGTGGCAAACGGGCGTGTCTGGGGGTAGCTGGGGTCACGGTGAGTGCGGGCACGCGCAGAGAGGGCAAGGTGCGGCGTGTGTGCGCGTGTCGGCTGCGGCGCTCTGGCGCGCTCTCGGCATGGCAGACATCAATGTGGGCGTGGCGATTACGGCTGGTCCACGGCTTGCCTACGGTCGAGGGGTGGACAGAGGGTGGCGGTGGAGTGTCGCCTATCTCCTGGGCATCGTGGGAGAGGGCGGCATGGTCTATGGTGAGTGGTGCTTGGTCGACCTACACGGGTCGCTCGGGCGGCGCGACACTGGTGCGAACGACAAAGGGGGAGCTGGTCCACTGCGCTGCTAGGAACTAGGGGAGACCAGGGGAGAGAAATGGGGCACAGTGGGGATTGATCACTACTCAGAATCATGGAAGTTAGGCAATGTTTAATTATGTCTGCTAGGCGCTCGACCAAATGGCCGCATGAACTCAAGATTTGAATTTTTGGCTAAAATTTTGTGAGTGTTCTGAGTACTTGCTTGATAGTCTAAGGTTTCTTGGGTTTGCCAAGTTGAATTGATTTGAGTGGTTTTTGAAAAGTGGTGATCTTAGCATATGAACTTGATTCAATTTTGCACTATTCTTTAAAATGATTTGGAATTTGTTTCTGTTAGTTTGTAAAGTGGGCTTGGGTTCACTTTTACTTTGTCTAGCAAGGGGTGAACAGAATTGCGAAAATTTCTGTTAGAAATCTTTTACTAGAAACACTCAAAGTGGTCTAGTGGATAATTTTGTTCAAAATGACTATTTGATCATATGATTCATATTTGATTTTTTTCTTTTGATTTTGTTTGTAAAGGGCCTAGATGATGTAGTATTCATCTTTAAACCATGCCTTATCATTTGTAGCAATCAAACATGGCAATTGCCTTCATTCATACACTAATGCAATTCACACATACACTCATATTAGATTTAATAAGAAAAGTTTTAGTTAACCCTAAACTTGGGTGATTAAAACTTGCTTATCTAGATTAATATTTTTGGGGTGTTACACGGTGGCTCCTCTGTGGGAGCAAGGTCGGCTGCAGCCCGCAAATAGCTGGTGGTGGTGGCTGATGGCTCGGTGTTGATGTAGAGCTCGTTGGGAACCCCAAGAGGAAGGTATGATGAGCACAACAGCAAGTTTCCCTCAGTTATGAAACCAAGGTTTAATCGAACCAGTAGGAGCAAGGAAACACCCCAAAGGTGTTGCTAGCTGAGCCTTAGCAGGGCGCACTACCGGTGCTAGTAGCAATGTGGAGACCTGAACAACACAACCACAGAACTCTGTCCCCAACTTGCGATGAGGTTGTCAGTCTCACCGGTTTTGCCGAAAACAAAGGATTAAACGTATCAAATGGAAGGAAGTAATAGTTTGCAGATAGTAAACACAAAGTAGTAAACAGTTTATAGATTGTATGTAAAAGAAAAGGACCGGGATCCATAGTTCACTAGAGGTGGCTCTCCTTAAGATAGATAACATGTTGGGTGAACAAATTACAGCGGGGCAATTGACAAATATCGAGAAAGCAATACATGCATATACTACTCATCTTGACTCCTTTGGAACTTAATTGGGCATTACAACATTATACATAGACCGCCATCCAACTGCATCTATGACTAATAATCCACCTTCAGGTTATCATCCGAACCCCCTCCAGTATTAAGTTGCAAGCAACAGATTATTGCTTTACGAATTGCGTGTAAAGTAAACAATACGATTGTTCTATGAACAAAGGATTGTTGTTTTCTCCCTAGTAGCAACAACACATCTAGTAGCTTAGAGATTTCTGTCACTTCCCCAGATTACTAGAGGCATGAACCCACTATCAAGCATAAATACTAACTCTTGGAGTTGCTAGCATCTACTTGGCCAAGATAGCTACTAACAACGGAAAGCATGCAAGGTCACAAATAACAAAGGCATGATAGAATCAATAATCAATCTGAAATAGCATCTCAATATCCATCGGATCCCCGCAAACACAACATGTAAAATTACAAATAGATGATCTTGATCAGGAACAGAGCTCACAAGATCTAAACATGAAAGCACAAAGGAGGAGAACCAGCCATCTATCTACTACATGGATCCGTAGTCCAAGGATGAACTACTCACGCATCACACCAGAGGCTTGCATGGTGATGAAGAAGACCTCCAGGGTGAATTCCCCTCTCCGGCAGGGTGCCGGGAAGATCTTCAGATCCCTCCTGATCTAGGGATGGAGATGACGGCGGCTACAGACTCTTTCGTGGATTTTTGATCGGGTACTTAGGGTTTTCGTCCCGAGGGCATCTTATAGGCGGAAGGAGAGGCCGAGGGGGTGCCAGGGTCGGCTAGACCACCCCCTAGCGCGGGTCAGGCCTGGCCGCGCGGCCAGGTGGTGTGGCCGGCCCCTAGCCCTTCTCCGGCTCGTATTCTGGCATCTGATGACTTTCGGAAAAATAGGCACTTTGGCTTTTGTCCCGTCCAATTCTGAGAATATTCATTTTCTGACTTTCCTGGAACCAAAAACAGCAGAAAACAGGCAGCTGGCACTATGGCTCTTGTTAATAGGTTAGTCCAAGAAATCATATGAAAAGTACTTGAAAGTGTGGACAAAACACAAGAAAGTGGATAAAACCAAGCATGGAACAACAAAAATTGTAGATACATTTGCAATGTATCAACATCCCCAAGCTTAACTCCTGCTCGTCCTCGAGTAGGCAAGTGATAAAAATAAAGAATAATTTTTGAGGTGACTTGCACCATCAAAGACTTGATCAAAGTATTTGTAAAACATTCAAAGCTGGGATCATAGTACTTCAATCATAACATGAAAGACAAAGTTCTAGCAATAAGACAAAGAAACTAAGATGCAACATGAAAAGGCACAAACAAAAGATTCATGAATAACAATGCTTTGCGAGACGTTTCTTTGTTTCACATAAAGAAAACATAGCATAATAGCATTCAGCTTGTCCCTCATAGAGTAGCAAACATAAAGGCATAGGACACCTTCAAAGTTCACAAGAGTGACTAGATACAAATATTTTAAAACAAGCAATATCAAGATATGCATCAATCAACTAGTCTTGGGACAATGCACATAGAACTAAGAATGGCCACTATGCTCTCAAAGTAAGTGCATAAAGATAGAAGGTGGAGACTCAATATAATGGTGGAAGAAAGGCCTTCATAGAAGGAAGTAGGGATTCAAGTCTCATAAAGAGCTTCCAAAAATTATGGTACTTATAGCTTTCAGCTCTCATTGCCCCTATCATAAGCATCTTGAAGTGATTAAGGTTAAAGTGAACAAACTATGGTGTATATGCTTGACGAAGTATAAGTCAGAAATATCATGTCCCTTGTATACGAGGGACGCTCCTCATGCTACTCAAGTTTAGTCACCGGTAAGTTCTTGTCATCGTAAGTACATGTGTATCATAGAGACCCGCCAACGGGGTACCCCTTGCCCGATGATACGGAAGAATCCCCATATCAAAATGACAAGGCAAGCAGACAACGAGCATCTCAGCAATCTTCTTATTAACCATGGGAATATGGTGCTTTTTTCTCTCTTTCCTCTTTTCAGAATCTCTTTTTTTTCTTTTTCTCTTTTTTCTCAATATAGGACTCTTTTTTATAAGAAGAATGCTTCATAGACAGCTCATTATGGTTACGCTGCAGGTTTCCACCATGTCAGCATGGATTAGACCAGCGGCCCAGGCGTTTCTCTAACACATATACATAACTCCATGGACTTACAAGCTCGCCTTTCATTTCACACCGACGACATCCATATACAAAAGAGCATGATATCAACTAGGTACAAGTACCAAGTGCAATGTTGAAAGCGTTCCCCATGAAAGCATGGTTATTCTAATTCCCAACAAATAAGTGCAAGCATATACAACATAGACGACACAATGGTTCAAGTTTATTAAGGGCAAGAAAAGTAAAGTGTGCCATCAAGTTCGTGAGAGCTTTAATCACTAGTTTTCTCATAACAAGTTTAATTTGGAAGGTAAACAAAAACATGAATATACTTGGAATAGCATAAGCTAGTAGGTAGGTATGGTGGACTCTTTGGAATAACTTGGTTTAGGGAGTTGGATGCATGAGTGGAACTCATACTTGGTTGTGGAGGCTAGCAAAAGACTGGGAGCGACAAACTAAGAGAGCAATAATGGCCATAATCACGCAGAGCGATAAAACATCATTGATCCAAGCATAAAGTGATACTGCAAGTTTAAAACTAAAGGATCATAAAGGCTTATGGTGACTTGAGATAGTCATAACATGGTGTGAGCATGCGCCAAGTCAACCCAAATAAAACATCAAAGGAGAATACCACTATACTATGCTTTAATATGCTAAAACAACGCATGATTCATCCAAGGCACATTGAGAAATCTCAATTGTTTATAACAAGTCATGCTAGAACAAAGAATAATAAGCATAAAGCCAAAACAATATCAAGCATGGCATGACAAAGCATAGGCCACTGTCAAAAACGAGCTCTTTTTACCACATAAGCATGAACTTTCCTACTCTTTTCTAAACCAAACCAAACTATTTGAAAACCAATGTATGAAAGAGGGGGTCCAACCAATTTATTCAGCAAACTAAGAAAACCAAGCAAATGAAAAAACCAAAACGAAAACGAAAAAGGAGACGCTCCAAGAACAACACAACCGTGCATGAAACAATAAAAATGAAGCGTTTGGAAGAAACCTGAAATTTTTATTGATGAAGAGGGGGATGCCTTGGGCATCCCCAATCTTTGACGCTCGTACTTCTTGGATATTTCTTGGGGTGACATGCGTGGCATCCCCAAGCTTGAGCTTTAGTCCATCCTTCATCTCATTACTCATTCCTTCCATACACCTGAAATTTTTTCCTTCATACAAAACTTCACACAATCTTTATTAGCAACATTAGTGCACTCAAGATAAATAAGTCTTAAGGTTCAGTTCTAACACCAAATAAAATTCCATTAGAACACTAGCTACTGTAGCACTTCCCTCAAAAATCTCAATTTCCCAAAAGAACTCAAAAAGGAACCAACAAGAAGCAAATGCAGAAAATGGCAGAAATCTGTCAAAACAGACCAGCAGGTAAAGACGAATTTTTTCTAAGACGTTCTGTTGCTCAAATTAAAAAATGTTGAACTAAGGAAAGTTATATAACAACCTGGGGCAGAAGCACAAAAATTCACGCCTCAAAAAGAGGTTCATAGATTTTACACGAATTTTTACGGTGAAACACAGAAATCTGTTTCGGGACAGCAACTTTCCCAATCATTACTTCTCTCTCTCATTAGAGGTTACTCTTGGCACAAAAAGCAAATAAAAATGATAAGGAGAGGTTATTACTGAAGTAATAACTTCCAAGACTCATCTAAAACTTTTGGGTTATCTCCCAATAAGTACTTTTCTTTAACGCCTTTAAGTTAGGCATAAGAAGCAAGAAAGAATCAAGTGTTCTTAAATAAAGAAGCATTAAGACCAAATTTTGTTTTCATAGGAGAGGTAAAAGAAATCTTCTCTCTCTTCTTAGGGAAGTGTTATATACCTTTCTTGAGTGGGAGTTGATATTTAATGGTGCCTTCTTTCATATCAATATTGGCACCAACAGTTCTAAGAAAAGGTCTTCCCAAAGTAATAGGACAAGAAGCATTGTATTCAACATCCAAAACATAGAAATCAACAGGGACATAGGCATTGCTAACCATAATAAAAACATCATTAAGACTCCCCATGAGTTTCTTTTTAGCATTATCATCAAGTGGGACATTCAAATAACAATCTTCAAGCGGAGGCAAATCAAGCATATCATAAATCTTTCTAGGCATAATAGAAACACTACTATCAAGATCACATAAAGCTTTCAAATCAAAGTCATTCACTTTCATATTAATGATGGGTTCCCAACCATCTTCTTGTTTTATAGGAATAGAAGCTTTATGTTTCATCTTTTCTTCTTTAATCTTTATGAGAGCATTAGTAATGTGTTTTGTAAAGGCCATGTTCATAGCACTAGCATTAGGACTTTTAGCAAGCTTTTGTAGGAACTTAATAACTTCAGAGATATTGCAACCATCAAGATCAAAATCAAATTTATCATCTATAGTAGTAGAACTATTACTAGCCTCAACACTAGTGGTGGTAATAGTAGAAACAATAATGTTTCTAGCAATTTCATCTTCTCTTTCCCACTTAGCATGTAATTCAGCTAATAGTCTAACATTTTCATTAATTCTTACTTGTATAGGATTAGTAGCTGCAAAGGGATTATCATTAGTTTCAAGTTTACCAGCCATTTTATTCAAAGAAGGTTGAGCTTCATCCAAAGATGCTATATTTCTTTCAGCATTAGAGAGTTTTTCCTCAATAGTTTTATTGAAAGTAGTTTGTTTACTAATAAAGTCTTTAAGCATAACTTCAAGTTCAGAGGGTGCACTCCTATTATTGTTGTAAGAATTTCCATAAGCATTACCATTGTTGGGAGGATATGGCTTATAATTGTTGTTACCAAAATTACTCCTATAAGCATTATTGCCAATTTTTTTATTTCTTATGAAGTTCACATCAACTTGCTCTTCTTGAGCAACCAAAGAGGCTAAAGGAACATTATTTGGATCAATATGGGTTTTCCCATTAACAAGCATAGACATAATAATATCAATCTTATCACTCAAGGAGGAAGTTTCCTCAACAGAATTTACCTTCCTACCTTGTGGAGCTCTCTCAGTATGCCATTCAGAATAATTAACCATCATATTGTCCAGAAGTTTTGTTGCAGCACCCAAAGTGATGGTCATAAAGGTACCTCCAGCAGCAGAGTCCAATAGGTTCCTTGAAGAATAGTTCAATCCTGCATAAAAAGTTTGGATGATCATCCAAGCAGTCAGTCCATGAGTGGGACAATTCTTTACCAAAGATTTCATTCTTTCCCAAGCTTGAGCAACATGCTCATTATCAGATTGTTTAAACTTCATTATTTCCCTTCTCATAGATATAATCTTAGTAGGAGGATAGTATTTTCCAATGAAAGCATCTTTGCACTTAGTCCAAGAATCAATACTATTCCTAGTTAAGGAATTCAACCACTCTTTAGCTTTTCCTCTCAAAGAGAGAGGAAACAATTTCAGCTTAATAATATCACCATCTACATCCCTATGCTTTTGCATCTCACAAAGTTCAACAAAGTTATTTATATGGGCAGCAACATCTTCATTACCAATACCAGAAATTTTTCTCTCATAACAAGATTGAGCAAAGCAGGTTTTATCTCAAAGAAAGTATCTTCAGGCACAGGTGGAGCAATAGGTGTGCTCATAAAATCATTGTTGTTGGTGCTAGTGAAGTCACACGACTTAGTGTTTTCAAGAGTAGTCATTTTTTTGTGTTTTTGAATAAGAAAGCAAACTTGTAAAACTATTTTTTGTGTGTTTTTGATAAAGAAACAAGCAAACAAAGCAAAAGTAAACTAAGCAAAACAAAAATAACAAAGTAAAGAGATTGGTTATGAGGGACTCCCCTTGTGAAGATGTCCTTGACTCCCCGGCAACGGTGCTAGAAAAATGCTTGATGGCTCGGTGTTGATGTAGAGCTCGTTGGGAACCCCAAGAGGAAGGTATGATGAGCACAACAGCAAGTTTCCCTCAGTTATGAAACCAAGGTTTAATCGAACCAGTAGGAGCAAGGAAACACCCCAAAGGTGTTGCTAGCTGAGCCTTGGCAGGGCGCACTACCGGTGCTAGTAGCAACGCGGAGACCTGCACAACACAACCACAGAACTCTGTCCCCAACTTGCGATGAGGTTGTCAATCTCACCGGTTTTGCTGAAAACAAAGGATTAAACGTATCGAATGGAAGGAAGTAATAGTTTGCAGAAAGTAAACACAAAGAAGTAAACAATTTATAGATTGTATGTAAAAGAAAAGGACCGGGATCCATAGTTCACTAGAGGTGGCTCTCCTTAAGATAGATAACATGCTGGGTGGACAAATTATAGCGGGGCAATTGACAAATATCGAGAAAGCAATACATGCATATACTAATCATCTTTACTCCTTTGGAACTTGATTGGGCATTACAAAATTATACATAGACCGCCATCCAACTGCATCTATGACTAATAATCCACCTTTAGGTTATCATCCGAACCCCCTCCAGTATTACGTTGCAAGCAACATATTATTGCTTTACGAATTGCGTGTAAAGTAAACAATACGTTTGTTCTATGAACAAAGGATTGTTGTTTTCTCCCTAGTAGCAATAGCACATCTAGTACCTTAGAGATTTCTGTCACTTCCCCAGATTACCAGAGGCATGAACCCACTATCGAGCATAAATACTAACTCTTGGAGTTGATAGCACCTACTTGGCCAAGATAGCTACTAACAACGGAAAGCATGCAAGATCACAAATAACAAAGACACGATAGAATCAATAATCAATCTGAAATAGCATCTCAATATCCATCGGATCCCCGCAAACACAACATGCAGAATTACAAATAGATGATCTTGATCATGAACGGAGCTCATAAGATCTAAACATGAAAGCACAAAGGAGGAGAACCAGCCATCTAGCTACTACATGGATCCGTAGTCCAAGGATGAACTACTCACGCATCACACCGGAGGCTTGCATGGTGATGAAGAAGGCCTATAGGGTGAATTCCCCTCTCCGGCAGGGTGCCGGGAAGAGCTTCAGATCCCTCCCGATCTTGGGATGGAGATGATGGCGGCTACAGACTCTTTCGTGGATTTTTGATCGGGTACTTAGGGTTTTCGTCCCGAGGGCATCTTATAGGCGGAAGGAGAGGCCGAGGGGGTGCCAGGGTCGGCCAGACCACCCCCTGGCGCGGGTCAGGCCTGGCAGCGTGGCCAGGTGGTGTGGCCGGCCCCCAGCCCTTCTCCGTCTCGTATTTTGGCATCTGATGACTTCCGTAAAAATAGGCACTTTGGCTTTTGTCCCATCCAATTCCGAGAATATTCATTTTTTGACTTTCCTGGAACCAAAAACAGCAGAAAACAGGCAGCTGGCACTATGGCTCTTGTTAATAGGTTAGTGCAAGAAATCATATGAAAAGTACTCCAAAGTGTGGACAAAACACAAAAAAGTGGATAAAACCAAGCATGGAACATCAAAAATTGTAGATACATTTGCAATGTATCAGTGGCCGATGACAACTCCGACGACGAACCAGGAGAAGAGTAGCGGGTGGCGCTCCGCGAGGCGAAGGAGTCCCTGACCCTCAATGCTGTTGATGACTCCTCCTCCTCCGCGTCCTTGGCCGCTCTGGCCGCTACCTGATGGCTATCATAATACAACACTTTTTAGCAATATAAATTGTGTCATTTGCCTATCATATCATGCTCCATCTAACTATTGCTATGCCTGATATGCATGATTACTTGTTTTTATTAAATTCAATATGATCTTTGGACAGTTAGTAGTTTAGGTATAATTTTATCCCTCTTCCTTGTCGTTGACATGTGTGTAGGTGTTGATGATGATTATGGATGAAACAAAGGGAAAAGGAACAAAGAGAGCATAGTATGGAGGAGCTGTAGGGGCCAGACTTAGCCATTTGAGAGGTTGGAAAAGTGAATTTTCCAACTTCTCAAAATAAATATCCAAGACCATTTAGTTGTAGCCCTCGATGATACGAACTCAACGAGCCCAAGAACACCCAAAATGGAGTTTGTATGAAGAAATAGTGACCAAAATATTAAAGAGTATTGACGGTTTACCGAGCAACTATACGACCGGAGCAATAATTCCAGCCGTATAGTTGCACCCATATAGTTGTAAAAAGGGTCGGAAATGATAGGATTTCGCCCAAGAGAAGCTCCAGAACCTTCCCTAAGTCATATGACAGTATTGGGGGAACCCTAGGGCACCCCCAAGGCTTATATAAAGGAGGGAGGACCCGAGGAAGCCACAATACACCATATACAAGATCTAGATCCCATCTACCGCCTCCATAGCGGTGCCCTACTGTCGTGTCGCCTCCATAGCCTCTACAGCTCCACCAAGATTTAGATCTCCATCAACACCATCAAGCCATCCAAGCAAGAAGAGGAGGATAATGAGGACGCCGCCATCACCACGCCGATGCCACCATCACCGCGCCGTCATCACCATTTCCACCGCCGCTACTCCTTCGTCCTTCCCCATCATGATCTCCATGATGGGTTGTAACATGTCTTGGACCCCCTTTTATTAATGTTATGATGATTTGAGTAATTGAAGTGTGGTGTGTTCTTGTTAATTAATATGTTTGTGCTTTCTCTTTACATTGTTCTATTCATAATATCATTCTAGTGATTGGAGATGTCCAATCCATTGTTGAGGAGTTTACTAGGGATTCACAGAGTGTCACAAAACTTATCATTAGTCTCTACTCTTCCAAGGGTACCTAACAAGTCCATAGGTAGAACTAATAGGCTATTTGCTATAAGTGATTTGCGGAGGCAATAGCAGCTTAGGATGCACCGCCTAGAGTTCCCTCAAGATCACTCATGATATAGATAGGTATAGTGTTGCGAATTGCTTGACCCCAAAGTGACATACGGGATATCTTGTGACTAGCACACTTTCTGGAGTACGGTTATCCATAGAACTTAATGCCTTTGCTCTGGTTTACCTTGATTGGTCTTGTTACCTTAATACACTATTCTTTTACGAGATGACCCATATCCGAAGGTGTGGACAATTGAGTTGTCTAGTTGCCACTTACCAACGGTGGGAGACAACGGTATATGAGGGACTGCCACAATTATAGTTAACAACTATTCCATAAGCACTTATCATGCACACTGGTATACACAACATTACTTGAGGAATCATAGCATTAATATTTCATCTCATTGCATTCACCCTTTTTCAGTTTTACTTTTGTTCTAGTTTTCTTCCAGTCCTAGTAGTAGTTATTACAAAACATATTAAATTCATTTATCCTAGCAACTTATAGAATAGGCTATTTCCAAACCACGGTTTGGGTGTGAACATGGTCGCATTGACAACGCGGCTGCGAGGTTCGTGTTCACCGAGCTCCCATCGGGACAAGCTATTTAAATATTTGTTGCTACAGGTACTGCAATAACCCTGTTTTGGTGCAGGAACCCAACCCATCAAATTGGCGTTGTTGCCGGGGAGCAAAGCCTTCGGTTATCTACTCGCACATAGTTTATTTCTGTTTGTTGCTATTATCTTACTGCTTTCTTTTATATTGAAAACAATAAAAAAATTACAAAACCAAAAATTTATAAAAACTGTTGCTACTAATCATGTCTTCCGAGATAAATTCCGTTCAAGAGATAATACAAGCATTGGAGGAGATAAATGATTCAAGTTCATCAAGCCTGGTTGCTAGATATGAGCTGATAAAGAAATTGGTGGACCAATTGGAAAGGCATTCATTATGGTTGCGTGCTAATGATGGATCTTATTGCACAATTTGTATAATAGATGACCACCTTAATTTTCAATGTAAGTATTCCAACAATCCTACTCTAGCAAATTATAATAGAGATAAAGCCTATGCTAGTTTGGAAGTACTAGAATACATTCTTTTCAAAGGTGCATCTGAAATGGTATTTAGACTAGGAAGTATTGATGTTGAAAGTGAAGCACTTGATGGAGTTTTAAATTTAGTATACCTCATATTTCCCTTTTGCGAAAATAATTTAAGTGGAGAGGAAAAGGAGCACAAGGAAGAGGAGGAAGAACGGATTGATCACCCGCTCACGCCTTCAACTCCTACTTTTGATTCTATCATTGATATTAAAACACTAGTCGATGAAAAGGAGGAACAAAAAGGTGAGGTTGATAAAGAGAGTCATGCTACAACTTTTGTTTGTGATGCCTCTCACTCTAGTAGTGATTTTCATGATGCTAAAACTGTTGATAATTGTTTTGCGGAGGCCTTGTGCCTAGACACTCATATGGAGAGCATTAATAATAATGAACTAGAGATAGAACCTTGCTATACTAACATGCAGGGTCCTGAACTCCCTACTATGAATGAATAATACTATGAAGTGTTCCCCAACACAGGTAACCAAGGTAAAGATTTAATAATTTTATATGAATCTCAAATCCTCTCATTGCAGCTATACACGGAGGCATGTTCACCAAGCTTGGTGCATCAACATTCGCATGAAAGCGAGAACTTATTCATCTACATGATGCCAATGCACCATAAGCGGGTACGACTCCGACCGAACTCTACTTCAAGATGCTCCAAGCTGGTATGTACAACCTCACCTCGAGTCGATATCCCTTGGGATCTAGGTGGGTAATGTATGGAGCATCCTAGCCTGACTTTATGGCTTTAAAGAGAGCGCTTCCTGGGAGGCAACCCGGAAGTCACTAGACGTCTTTCTTAGTTTTGTGTCTTTAGTCTAGTTGCATTCATGTTGCATTGGCACTTTTATTCCTCGCATGTCTTGCTATTGGAGTAATCTTGTGGTAGTTTTCAAAAGGTAGAATTTATTGTTACTATGTGTTGCATAAACTCGGTTGTACTTAAATCCCGTTTTATACATGCTAAATGTTGGTCGAAAATTTAATCTGTCATTTTTCTGACAAAAACAAGGTGTTTCGCTAAGTTTCAGGATAAGAAAGAATTCTCGAAGAAACATAATTTTTTTGATGTATACAGAAGGTTTAACGACCAACTATATGGCGAGAATAAAAATTCCGGCAGTATAGTTTCGGTCGTATTGATATTTTTGCCATTGACAATTTTTCCTTCATAAGTACTGACGGTTTAACGACCAACAATACGGCGGGAATAAAAATTCCGGACGTATAGTTCCAGTCGTATAGATATCGATGCTTTCATACAATTTCTTTTCGAGGTATAGAGGGTTTGACGACCAACTATACGGCGGGAACACATTGTTCCAGCCGTGTAGCTGCGCCTGTATAGTTGGAAAAACCCCTCAAACGCCAACTGGAAGGTAACCATTGCACAAAATTTCATTCTTTCTTCTTCCTTCTTCTTCTAAAAACCTCGAAACACCACCGAGGAGCTTCTCCCATGTTTTAGAGAAGCCGAGCGTATGTAAACAATAAAGTTCTATCTCAGAAATTCCTTAAGTTGTAATTCTCTTTAGTAGTTCATGTTTTCTTTTTGTTTTTCTTTCATTAGTTGGGTGAATGAACTTCATTCATACACCAAACCGTTGTCTTTTATTTTGTGTGTTATTTTCGCAGGGACTTGAACCTTGTGTGACAACGTGTGCGATAGTGCCAACCGTGTAAACACTCACATGAGCCACTTGGTTGCTTCAATTCAACATTTCAACAATCAGTGTTTGGTAAAACCTTCCAACTCAAACCTCTTTTAAATAAGCACATAGGGGCTACACACTCGTGTTTCATATTTTTTCTCACTTACACTTCATCACAATCTAGGAGAAGCACACTCCTAGAATTAGTTTGTCGACTTAAGCGTGGTGTTTAGGTTGATGAACCGACTCAGTGGGACTTGTATTTTTATCACTTGTGAGCTAAACCCGTGTCTTCAAAAACACAAAAAAATTGTCTTCTTTCTAGTCTTGTTCCTACCAGGTTCTTAAGGAAGGTATACACCGGATCATGAAACATTCATTGAAGCAAAGGTTCTTTGTCCATGAAAGTAGAGGTTAAAAGCACCTCAACGGTAAAGTGTTTCACCCTTGCTTTAACTTAAGCTTCGGTAGGTAACCACTTCCTTATACTCTCTTTTGATAACTACATTTTCTCTTTTGTTTTCATGATCTTCTCAAGTTTAGCTTGGGGAGGTTATTTTGCATGCGTAGAGTCTTGTGCAAAGTTCTTTAGCTTAAAAAGTTTTCATGCTATTGTGTATCTCTCTGTTTTGAATGCTTGCTTAGGTGAGATTTTGTTCATATTTATATAAGGGATATACTTGCTCATGTTAGGCCCCATAGGAGACAAGCCATAGCTTTGATGCACCTTGTTCAACTTATATCTAGCTTGTGAAAAACATTGTGATCCTCTAAATATACATTGCCATGTTCTCTACATTTTGAAAAGAAAAAAAAATAATAAAGAAGTTCTTCGAAATTTGCTAGTTGTCACTGTTCAGAATTGTCTTAAGTGAATGGTTATGGAGTAGCACGATCCCATAGTGTTGGAAATGATAGTCTTAATAGATGCTTACTGAGTGAGTTGTCAAATAAGAAATGTTTCAAAGTTTCAAGATTACATATGCCAAAATTTTGTCTTGGAAATCAAAGTGAGATATTGCTTTATGTGTGTTTGGCGCCACTATCGCACAGCATGGGATGCTAACAACTCCGCTGGCCTTTGAACAATCCAAAAAGAGGAAACTCTTGAAGTTTGGCTATGAGTTTCCCAACATATGTAGCAAAACTGCTATATTTGGGTATGCATTGTGTCATGGGCCTGCGTTAAAAGCAAAAGTCGGAATACTCCTCTGACCATTATGAGAAATCATTATACCGAAAAGGGAAACCTTGGTAATAGTCATGAGTGTCCTTCCTAGCCTGCACAGTCTCGATTGAACATATACCACTCTTTTGGCATGGTCTCGTTACTAAGAAATATATTTTCTATGAGCTCAACAATCGAAGTTTGCACTTGAGAGACTTTAACAAATGGCATGCGTGGGCAGCATTAGAAAACCCTATTCCTATTTATGATTGACAACTAACCATTTTCAGCTTTGCCTTATACAAATAAAAATACAAAAATACAATAAAGTGCGTATAGAAGGATCACAAGTTTACTTGCAAGCTAGATTTAACTTTGACATGGGGCATAGAATTTTTTGACTAATCTCTAGTGGTTTGGAATAATATAACTGAGCTTATATTTCCTTGTATGATTATGTGCTCTCTTACTTTGAGCTTGCAGGAAAAACAAGAATACGGTGCATTGATTTCCAATGATAAGCAAGATCACATCCATTAAGTTATCGTTCCCTTTTGCTCAAGGAAGAGCAAGATCTAGCTTGGGGAAGTTTATGGATGTGATAATACAACACTTTTTTAGCAATATAAATTGTGTCATTTGCCTATCATATCATGCTCCATCTAACTATTGCTATGCCTGATATGCATGATTACTTGTTTTTATTAAATTCAATATGAGCTTTGGACATTTAGTAGTTTAGGTAGAATTTTATCCGTCTTCCTTGTCTTTGACATGTGTGTAGGTGTTGATGATGATTATGGACGAAACAAAGGCAAAAGGAACAAAGAGAGCATAGTATGGAGGAGCTGCAGGGACCAGACTTGGCCATTTGAGTGGTTGGAAAATTGAATTTTCCCAACTTCTCAAAATAAATATCCAAGACCATGGAGTTGTATCCCTCGATGATACGAACTCAACGAGCCCAAGAACACCCAAAATGGAGTTCGTATGAAGAAATGGTGACCAAAATACTAAAGAGTACTGATGGTTTAACGAGCAACTATATGACCAGAGCAATAATTCCGGCTGTATAGTTGCGCCCGTATAGTTGTAAAAAGGGTCGGAAATGAAGGGATTTTGCCCCAGAGAAGCTCCAGAACCTTCCCTAAGTCATATGACGGTATTGGGGGAACCCTAGGGCAGCCACAAGGCCTATATAAAGGATGGAGGACCCGAGGATGCCACAATACACCATATACAAGATCTAGATCCCATCTACCGCCTCCACGACGGCGCCCTGCCACCGTGCCGCCTCCATAGCCTCTACAGCTCCACTAAGAGTTAGATCTCCATCAACACCATCAAGCCATCCAAGCAAGAAGAGGGGGAGAAGGAGGACGCCGCCATCACCACACCGACGCCACCATCACCGCACCATCATCACCATCTCCATCGCCGCTACTCCTTCGTCCTTCCCCATCATGATCTCCGTGATGGGTTGTAACATGGATTGAACCCCCTTTTATTAACGTTATGATGATTTGAGTAATTGAAATGTGATGTGTTCTCGTTAATTAATATGTTTGTGCTTTCTCTTTATATTGTTCTATTCATGATATTATTCTAGTGATTGAAGACGTCCAATCTGTTGTTGAGGAGTTTACTAGGGATTCACGGGGTGTCACAAAACTTATCATTAGTCTCTACTCGTCCATGGACCTGACAAGTTCATGGGTAAAACTAATAGGCTATTTGCTATAAGTGATTTGTGGAGGCAATAACAACTTAGGATGCACCGCCCAGAGTTCCGTCAAGGTCACTCATGATATAGATAGGTATAGTGTTGCGAATTTCTTGACCCCAAAGTGACATACGGGATATCTTGTGACTAGCACACTTGCTTAGGAGTACGGTTGTCCATAGAAATTAATGCCTTTGCTCTGGTTTACCTTGATTGGTCTTGTTACCTTAATACACTATTCTCTTACGAGATGACCCATGTCCGAAGAGGGTGTGGACAATTGAGTTGTCTAGGTGCCACTTACCAACGATGGGAGACAGCGGTATATGAGGGACTGTCACAATTATAGTTAACAGCTGTTCCATAAGCACTTATCATGCACACCGGTATACACAACATTACTTGAGGAATCATAACATTAATATTTCATCTCATTGCATTCACCCCTTTTTAGTTTTACTTTTGTTCTAGTTTTCTTCCAGTCCTAGTAGTAGTTATTACAAAACATATTAAATTCATTTATCCTAGCAACTTATAGAATAGGCTATATCCAAACCATGGTTTGGGTATGAACATGGTCGCATTGACAACGCGGCTACGAGGGTCGTGTTCGCCGAGCTCCCATCAGGACAAACTCTTTAAATATTTGCTGCTACAGGTACTGCAATAACCCAGTTTTGGTGCAGGAATCCAGCCCATCACTACCTTGGAGGTGGCGGTGCAAGAGGTCAAGCTGCTCGAGACCTTGCTCGGAGCCAGCCAAACGCTAGAGCAGAAGCTCGCGACGGCAAATGTCACCTCCTAGAGTAAGGCTCCTTATCTGGTTACCGTTTCTTCCTTTGTCCCTTCTTTTTTTCTCATCCGGCTGTTTTTGTAGCCGTCATGGTCTATGCTCAGCGGGAGATTGATCGGCTGACCAAGGCGAACGAGCGCCTCGGATAGAGCCACTCCACCCTCCGCCTCCAGAACAAGGAGTAACACTCCAAGGTAGAGAAACTAGAGGCCGTCATCAAGGAGCATGATAGCGCCCTCGCCAGCCGGATCTAGGCCTTTGAGCTCCTTGACACCCAGCGCAAGGACCCGGAGAAGGAGGTCAAGCGGCTGGCGGAGCGGGAGAAAGTCCTCCTGGAGGAGCTAATGCAGGTTGGCCGCACCGCCAAAGGTAGGATTTCTTGTCGACTTCTTTTCTTCACCCGGATCCGGTAGCCGGACCTGACTTTGTTTTTATGATAGCGTATTATCCGGGTGTAGACCTGCTGGCCTACAACCGGCTCCAGGTGAACTAGCCGGGTGAGCATCCCACCTACCAGGAGCTTGTCGCCCTTCTTGGCGAGGAGGTCGCTGAGCTACGGAAGGCTGCCCACGCCGTCTTCGACTTCCTATGGCCGGGCGCCACTACGCCGGACACCATCGCCCAACTAGAGGTGAAGGTCACAGAGGTACTGGATACAATCGACTGGCTGAGGGACTTGGCAGCGAGGGCCGGAGCCGAGATGGAGCTAACATTGATGTTGTCCTAGTACAAGGACGCACGCGTCGAGAAGATCGAAGGGGGCTTCCGTGCCGGTGCAGAGCTTGCCGCCGTTTACTAGGCTCATATGGTGCTTCGTGCCTCCGCCATCAAGGTTGCTGGCTACACCGACGTTGATGAGGTCCTCACCGACTCGGAGTCCACCAGGACGCCAGAGATGGAGGCCGACCCGTCCCCGCAACCGGATGGTGGATAAGCCAGAGCTGGAACCTCCAGCACACCTCCTCCTCCTCCTGAAGCCACTGCCAGCCAGGACCTGCCGCACGGCAAGGGCCCTGCCGCGTAGATCTGATTCCTGGGATGCCGGGTGGAATTGTAATATTTTTCCTTTTGTTGAACTTATGTTTGTGCACTGGTGAACTTGCGGGGGCTTTGACTCCCCTTATCTTTATGAATGTTTGCCTTTCGCTTTTCCTTCTGAATTTCTGTACTTTGTATTTCTTTCGACTTTTGCCGATTAGGCCCACCCGACTGTCTTCATCCAGCTAAACTCTTTTAGCCAGAGGACTACTGATTCCAGTGGGGGTGCGTCAGCGTACCCACTAGGTGTATCCCCCAAGATTCGGAGTGCTTGATGAAGACATGGACTTCGAATCTTATTTCTTTCTTCTTTTCCCTTAAATTCTCGTTTCTTTCTGGCTGAACACCTTCAGCCGCACATCCTGACCTTCACTCAGACTAAACACCTTCAGCTGGATGTCCTAACCTTCACTCTGGCTGAACACCCTCAGGCTGACATCCTGACCTTCCTTGACCAACTGGACAACCACGACCGATAGTGGGGGCGTGTTAGCGCATCCACTGGGTATAGCCCCCGAGATTCGGTGTATTTGGCGAAGCCAAGTGCTTTGAATCTTCTCTTCTCTTGATTTTTCCCTTGCGCTCACCTGGACCCGAATATCCGGCTAAACTCCCTTAGCCAGCCGGAACTACATGATTCCACTAGGGGCACGCGAGCGCACCTAGTGGGTGTAGCCCCCGAGATTCGAAGCGCTTGGTGAAGACAAGGACTTCGAATCTTCATTGCTTTTGATAGCAGACCGATGACCCACAAGTATAGGGAGTGTATCGCAGTATTTTCGGTAAGTAAGAGTGTCGAACCCAACAAGGAGCAGAAGGTGTTGGCTAGTGGTATGCATCAGGAATTCTCTGCAAATACTTAGAAAACGGATTTTTAGGGTTTTTTGATAATGCAAGTAAATAAAGTACGAGTAAATAAAAGACAATAAGAACAAATGCAGCAAGTGGCCCAATCCTTTATTCAGCAAAGGACAAGCTGGTTGTATTACTTAAGATGACCAAACGTTCTCGAGGACACACGGGAATTTTGTCAAGTGCTTTCGCTTCATATAGTTGATCAATCTTCCTTAGCTTGCTAAGTGTTGTGTGGGTGAACCTGTGCTAATGTACCGACCTTCCTAGGACTAATACATACTTGTGATTATACCCCTTGCAAACATCCGTAAGTACAAGAAAGTAATTAAGGTAGAAACCTAACCACAACTTTAAACTCTAAGACCCTGGCGTCCCTTGTGCAATGGTTTCCTAACGGGGGTTTAGGTTTCTGTCACTCCGACAACCCCTATGATTAGTATCCAAATACACAATGCATTCCCCTAGGCCCATATAGGTGAAGTGTCATGTAGTCGACGTTCACATGACACCACTAGAAGAAGTACACCACAACTTAAATATCAAACTATTGAATCTTTCTGAACACAACTCCACTACTAACAACATGACTTCTCCCATCTCCTAAAGAACAAAACGAACTACTCACAAGACATCATATGGATCAAGATCAAAGATGAAATAATGATGTATAACAATCTGAACATAAACGATAATTCAATGGTTCACTCAATAGCATCAACTACAAAGAGTAATCAACACCGGGAAAGTTTCCCCTAAGAACTATGCAAGATTCAACCCAATTGTTACAGCAATATGGAGATGGTGATGATGGTGGTGATGATGATGATGATCCTGACGAAGCCCAGCTTGATGGTGGTGTTGATGGCGATGATCTCCCCTCTCCGGGAAGGAATTCCCCCAGCAGAAATCTGTCTGCCGGAGAGATCTTTCTCTTTCAGTGTTTTCTGCCCCGCAGAGGCGGCAGAATCTTTCTGTGGTTGCTCCCCGAGTATTAGGGTTTTGAGAGGATTATATACGCCAGAGGTGGACCAGGGCAGCCACACCACCTGGTGGTGTGGCCTAGGGTGGCCCGCGCCAAGGGGTGGTGTGGGCCCCCTGTGGCCCACCTCAGGTTCCCCTTTTGGCTTCCTTCGTCTTCTGGAAAATAGGATTTTCCATGTTTTTTCCTAGATTTTCTGATCTTCACGAATTTTGCCTCCAAACAGCACCTTTTCCATCAGAATCCTGACTGTAGCGGTCCATGCTCCAAAAGTCATCAACCATGCAAAAATAGATGAAATTACATAAGTATCATCTCTTAATATGAAATATATCAATGAATAACAGTAAATTATGATATAGAATAGTGATGCAAAATGGACGTATCAACTCCCCCCAAGCTTAGACTTCGCTTGTCCCTAAGCGAAACTGAGCTCAATAAACACGGCCTCAGGTTTATGGAGTGAAGAGTCGATAAAAGAATATGGACAAGAAGCATCACATTCATCAATACATAGATCATAATAGAAGACAACTCACTATTATATAACTTAACTTGCAATAAGTAAAGGAAACACAATAAAGATACATAAAGTGAATCATAATTGGTAATGGCAAACTTAGCTCTTGGTCAAAGAATAGTTGACAATTTCTGGAGTTCACAAATAACTGTTTTTCAATGATAGCTTTCAAAGTGGTAATCACCAAGATAAGAGCAATGTGCAAAACAAGGAACATAAGTAACATGATTGAATAAATCATCATATGAATGAATGAAACACAACAACTCAAAATACTTGTTGAGATAGAAGGGAATAGGTTTACTGACTCAACTAAAAAGTAAAAGAAAGGCCCTTCACAGAGGGAAGCAGGGATTTCAAGTTTCATAAAGAGCTCCCAAAAATTATGATACTTATTAGCTTTTGGCTCTCATTGCCCCTATCATAGGCATCTTTAGGTGATTAAGGTTAAAGTGATCAAATACGAGGATATGCTTGACAAGTTGTAAGTTGAAAATCTCGTGTCCCTTGAATACGAGGGCCGCTGTCGTGGTGGTGGCACGGCAGTTGCCATGGGTAGGCTAAAGTTAGGGGCCAATGGATGCTAGTGGGATCTGGGGAGGGAAGATGTAGTGGATTCTACACACAGAAAGCTAACGCAAAGATCTGTATTTCTCCTTCCTTGAGTTACAAGTGCTCCTTGAGCTGTATACAAGGAGAAAGAGAGAACTTTACCAGCCTAACGGTACCAAGAATAAGTAGATCCCTCCCTCAGGGTCCAAGCCTGCCCTTATAAAGGAGGACCTTGAGTTCCCTTAGGGCTGATGTGGCAAGCATATTCGAGGAATATGCTTGTCCCGATATAGTAGTTCGGCGCCCCCCTTTCCCTGTCGCTCCCCTAATGACGGCAAGGTTCCAGAGGGGCCCTCCTGTGTGCCTCGGGCTTCAGGACTGTCACCTCTGTGACCTCCTTCTGTCTCTCTGTTGCTCTGCCCCTTTGTCCCTAGTGCTTGGCTTCGCTCTGATTCTTCCTAGCCTGCTACTAGAGTTTGACTTTAGGCTTCTCCTTCTCCTGCAAGCTTCGTATCATTCGGCCCTGCCTCGCGTAACTTCGGCTTGTTCTTCACCTGCATCAAGATTACTTGGGCTAACCCGGCCGACTTACGCCGTATCTCGGCCGGGTAATGCCTTGCCCTTACCACAAAGGGTCCTGTCCTTTCCTATCTCGGCCGACCTCTACAGGATTCGGCCGACTCAGAGTGTAACTCGAAAACTAGACGGGGAACACCCTTTCATCTTTCCCCGTCTTTACCCTATCCAGGGTTACCTCCCCAACATTAGTCCCTGAAGCTGGTACGTTCCCGCCGATAACCTCGGCCGGGTCGTATCAGTTTCACGACGCCCGTTATGTATTGTTTCCGAGTTATATTGTCGTGGTGATAGAGCCGTATCTTGTAGCGCACGCCTCATCCCACGTGTCATTCTCATCATTATTTATCTAGTTTTTTGTTCCTCTACAGCGTTTACTGACTAGCTACAGTTACTGTCGCGCCTGTCGCGCCGTTGCTGTGACGCCTCGTGCGCCGTTCTTGTTGGGGATCGTGAGTTCCCTGGTCAATCGTGTGACCTTCGGTGTGGTTCCGCTCAGCGACGTGTGGTCGTGCCGCGCACACGATCCGCGCCGCCAACTGCTACACCCATGATCCCACTACCTTGCCTGCGGCTTGGTTATAAAGGGGGCGCGGCGCCTGGGAGTTTCTTTTTTCCCCTTCTCGCTCGCCCGCACCCTTCTTCTTCCTCGCGTTTTTTTGCTTGTTCGTGGTTCCGCCGCCACACGCTCAACTGGTTCTGTGACGAGGGGGACTCCGCCGTGCTGCTCCACCTGCCTCGTCGCCGTTCACCTGTTCTGGCGTCGTCGCCGGTGAGTTCTTTTTGGTCGTGCCGCCTAGACTTCCCTCTAGATCTCTTCATTTCCTCTTTGCTTGTGCTGCGGTTCTGTCTTCGTTCCGCCGCCATTTTTGCGTAGAACTGCGACGGGGCCTCGTAGCTCTAAGTTTTCCTCCGCCGCGAGCTGTTCCTCCGGCGATCTTTCCGGCAAAATCATGTCTAGTTCCTTTAGTGGTGCATTGGTTGAGGATGATGATGCTGGCTCTGGGCCCGAGCGGGGCTCGTGGCAGGGCTCCTCCGTTACCCGGCGGGAGATTGAGTGGCTCATCTGAACCCGGAGGATTCCCGCCGAGGTCTCTTGTCGTTTACCCGGCAATGAGTTATCTCCAGAACTCAGGGAGGGTGAGTATGTAGTTTTTATGTCACATTTCTCGCGTGGCTTCGGTCTCCCTCTTAGCGATTTCGCAAGAGAGTTTCTCGACTACTTCGGCCTTCAGCCGCATCATCTTCCTGCGAACGCCATCGCTTCTCTTTCTGCATTCATCTCCGCCTCCGAGGGATACTTCGGCCTATGGCCGTCCGTTCACGTCTGGGCGAAGTTCTTCCAGAATCGTTCTAATGTGGTCCCGGACAAGTCTCTGCACCCTTCCGAGAAACTGCTTACTCAGTGCGGGGCGGCATCCATTACACCTCGGAGGAAGTCTGTATTTCCTCGCGTCACCGGGTTAGAATTGTGCAAGAAGTGGCACAAATCTTTCTTTTACGTCAAGAACAGAGGAACAGAAGACAAGATTCGGCTCCCTTCCTTCTCCATTGGTCCACCTTCCAAGGTAAACTGGACTTACAATCCAAGGAGGAGCCACGTCTTGACCGAGCTCTTCGAGACTCGGCTCAAAGAATTGATCCGGGCCGGGTTACGCGGCGAGGACTTGATGGCTACCTTCATCAGTAGCCGAATTTGCCCATTCCAGAAAAGGACGCACAAACTTTGCTACATGAGTGGTCCGCTTGATCCCAACCGAGTCTCGACCGTCGAGCTGGACAATTACCTTGTCTTCAAGCGGGTCTG
This sequence comes from Avena sativa, assembly GCA_916181665.1. Classification (NCBI taxonomy): domain Eukaryota; kingdom Viridiplantae; phylum Streptophyta; class Magnoliopsida; order Poales; family Poaceae; genus Avena; species Avena sativa. The sequence continues at coordinate 431,128,772 of OV702290.1, forward strand.
AGCTATATTTAAGACAGAGATGCCTGAAGATTGGACCTGGGGATTGAAACCGTTTACCCGCGAGCGTCCTCCTCCCGCAGTAAGTTTTAACCCTCAACGCTTTGATTCTCTTTTGTTTTCATAGATGTTTTCCCTAACCTTCCTTCTCCTTCGCCTCATAGAGGTTCGCGGAGCAAAAGGACGAGGACGCCGAGGTTTTGTCGCTTCCGTGGACTACAGATCGGAATACCCCGGACGTTGGGGAGCCGGACTCCGAAGAATTCGTCCCTAAGTCGGATCCTGCTACGGCTCGCGTTCGTGGCAAAACTTCGGTCCATGAGGAGGAAGGTGATTCGGACGAGGTCCAAGCTCTTGAGGTAGTTGCCGCAATGCCTATTTATTATGCATTTCCGGCTTCTACTTTCTCAGCTAATCCGGCCGGTCAGGTCCACGACGCCGAGCCTATTGCATCCCGGCCCCCAGTTACCTCGGGGAAACGCGGGGCTTCAGCTAGTGCTTCAGAGGCGGCCCCCAAGAAACGAATGAAGAAGTCTGCTCCGAACCCTCCCAGGCACAAGACCATGCCTGGGGTTGCAGGGTAAGTTCGTTTTGCTCGTATCTCTTGTTTCCCTATTTCTGTTTTTCCTCCTGACCCCCTTTTTTCTTTCTTATTTTCGCAGTGCTCCGCTTTTCGTTAAGCCTGGCGGTCCTAGCATGACTAGCCACACGATTCGGCAGCCGTCTCCTCCGCCTGTTGAAGATACTAGGATTCCTAGTCCTGCTCGTGCTACGTCTCCTCCAGCTCCACCTATGTCACCCCCTTGTCACGATGCGCCTGATATTCGCGCCTCCGAGATTTCTACTGAACCCGTTGCCCCTCCACTGAATCCGAGCCTGTCCACCGAGCCTCTTTCTACCTCGGTGGCTCCTACTGTAACCCCAGCCGCAGCCGTGGTCGATAATACCCCGGCGCCCTCAGCGCCTGTAATCCCTCCTGCTTCTAAGGGCACTGTTCCCACTGCCGAGGTATCAGCTTCTGCTGGTGCCTCCACAATAAGAAAAGCTGCTCCCACTAAAACTTCCACTTCCCAAAAAGGTCTTGCCGGCTCTTCTCAGCCTAGTATTGCCGACGTGCTGCGCAAAGGAACTGCGCCTACTAAAGCCTCTATTACCTCTGCTGCCAACACCCAGCTTGCTCTTCATACAAGCCCTGCTGCTGCAGTGGTTACACAACATGTCCGAGGTAAAGTCTTAACCCGGACGGCTAGTGGGAACAGCCTCGGCTCGCTGGTGGAATATGCTCATAACTGGAATGCTGCTGATCAGCTTGAGGGCAATCAAAACAGTCATCCGTTTCAACTCTCCGACATCAGCAGCCGTTTGGATCAAGCTGCCAAGATCATTCTGGATAGCAACAAGATGAACGAGGTAATTGCTACTTCTCGGGGTTTAGACTGATTCTCCATATGCTATTATATATACATTAGTCCCCGAAACTTGCAAACGAGTAACTTGTTATTCGCTTGGAAGTTTTTATAGTGCTATACTTAGTTCTACTTAATTTATGGCTCGAGCCTATATCCGAGTAGATCTATCTTAAACTTTTGCTTAAATTTTCCCTAGCTGTTCTTTGAATGTCTAGCCACATAGGTCTAGGTTAAGCTTTCACCTGACTCGAATCTACTTTTGGCTTTGAATATCCAGCCACCTAGATCTGGGTTAATTTCTCGCTTAACTCGGATCTGTTTTGGCTTTGAATATCCAGCCACCTAGATCTGGGTTAAGTTTTTGCTTAACTCGGATCTGGTTTAGCTTTGAATATCCAGCCACCTAGATCTGGGTTAAGTTTTTGCTTAACTCGGATCTGCTTTAGCTTTCAATATCCAGCCACCTAGATCCGCGTTAAGTTTTCGCTTAACTCGGATCTGCTTTTGCTTCGAATATCCAGCCACCTAGATCCGGGTTAAGTTTTCGCTTAGCTCGGATCTGCTTTAGCTTCGAATATCCAGCCACCTAGATCCGGGTTAAGTTTTCGCTTAGCTCGGATCTGCTTTAGCTTCGAATATCCAGCCACCTAGATCCGGGTTAAGTTTTCGCTTAGCTCGGATCTGTTTTGGCTTCGAATATCCAGCCACCTAGATCCGGGTTAAGTTTTCGCTTAGCTCGGATCTGCTTTAGCTTCGAATATCCATTCATTGTTTGTTCCATTGCTCAGGTTGCGCATGACCGGCGGACTGCTGAATTTCAAAGACTGCTGTTCTCGCACAAGAAGTTGGAAGAAAAATATGAAAAAGTTATTCCTGTGGTGAAAAAAGCAGGTATGCCCGATCATTTTCCTTGTCATCTCTATTATTGTCATTGTTTTGTCTGCGGGATGCCGGCTTACTTTGTGGGTTAACAGGTAACATCAATAATCTCAACATTCGTCTTGAGAAGAAAGTCAAGAGCTTGGAAGGTTAGTTTTCCATCTACCTCGTACTTTTCCTTTTCTAAGACGTGCACTAAGTTTCTTTTACTTTGTTTGGCTTTGATCAAGCCGAGATATGAACCTTTGCATCATCTCACCAAAATTGTACGCCCATGCCTGATGTAATGCTGCATTTGTTAGAACAAGGCGCCACCCATTCGGCGCAGCTAAAAGAAAAGGATGACGAGATAGCTCGCCTACACGCCGAGGTGGAGGCCCTTAAGCTTTCTCAGAAATCCGAGCTGGAGAAGGTCGATCAGGAGTTCTCCGAGGAGAAGAACCGGCTGGCTTTGGAATTGCAAAAGTATAAAGAGCTCTTAGAGGCTGCCGAGCTGAAAACTCGAGGAATGAGCGAGGAAATTGCTCGCTTTGAGAAGAACAAGATTGTCTGGGCGAAGGACCTTCAGCTGATGATGAGTTTCATTCATCATAAGCATCTTAACACAGCCGGATTATCTTTCTTCCTTCTGCTGCCCTCTGACGCCTCCCTTTTTTGCGCAGGTCATTTTCCTGAGGCTAAACCCATGAGCTCTAAAGCGGTCCTTGCTGCTCGTGCGCGCCGAGGTCTCCCTGTTGACGTGAACTTTGAATATTCAATAGAAGATTTCTTGGTTTCTGTCGGCGCTGCCCTTGGTCCGATGAAAATTATGGGCAGGGACTTGGTGCTGGCAGCTATTCGAGCCCACCGTGCTCTTTGGCCGAATACCTCTGGAACTCCTAAGATCAGCGAGATCGAATTGCTGGTGACTAGATTGAATGCCACTGAAAAGCAACTAAGTCTTTGGAGGGAATCTGCTGGGCGATCTGGCGCGGATATGGCCCTCACCGTTATCATGTCATGGTACGAAGACATTTCTCTTGATATCCTGAGGAATTTTCGCACAGGTTCCCGTTGGGTTGAGGATCCCACCTTTGTTGCTCTTCGGCAAGCTCGCGCCTTTCAACTCGTCGAGTATGCCGACGTGCACACCTGGAATGAAGGGCCGAGTTTTCTTTCAAACCCGGACGAGGAGGTCGTAGTCGAGGATGCCTCAGATGACTCAGCTGAGCAGGGGGAGATGAAGATGACTCGACCACTTCTGGTGACTCCAGTTCAAGCTCTGATGACAACGACGACGCGCGATCCTCCTCCAAGGGTACCGGGCATTCCACTGCACAAATTGATGCTCCTCAGCAGCCTCAGGCTTCGACCGAGGTTGCACCAGGTCTACGGAGGGCGAGGTAACCTCGGCCGAAGTTCCTCCTACCTTGGAGTCCCCAGCCCCTGACCAGGTTGCCGTCTCTCCAGTGAAAAACGTTTAAGTCATTTTCTATCCCTGGTATGCCGGGCGTACGATGTCCGTGGAATACACTTTTACTTCCTGTATGACCTTGAATCTCCTTTTGCCGTACATTGCTGCGACATATAAGTTTGCAGTTATTATAACTTTGCTTAAGTTGGTTGCCATCCGAATTCTTGCTTTGATATCCTGCATATTTTGGTGTTAGAATTTATCTTTGTCTTTGTTGTCTCATGTTTTAGTTGAGTAATCTGTGTGTGAGCTTCATACGGGGTTGATCTGTTCTTATCCTGAGTGCCGAAGTGTGATACCCTTTCCGTATCAAAGATTGACTACCACTTTGGAACAATTCATGGCAGTCCCCGAGTGATTGCCTGTTCTGCTGAAGTTCAGTGTGCAAACTAACTTTCAGAAAAAATACAAGACCACCACCGAGGTGCTGCTCAGGGCGTCAAGTTTTGGTGCTCAACATAGCTCTGGGGCGGTATATGGTAGTCTTCTAGCTGCTGCTTTGACTGCCGAGGTTTTAATACATAACCTGAAATTCAAATAACATATGGCAGTCCCCGAGTCACTGCTCTGGATGCTGAGATTCAATACATAACATGAAATTGAAATAACATATGGCAGTCCCCGAGTCACTGCTCCGGATGCCGAGGTTCAATACATAACATGAAATTGAAATAACATATGGCAGTCCCCGAGTCACTGCTCCGGATGCCGAGATTCAATACATAACATGAAATTGAAATAACATATGGCAGTCCCCGAGTCACTGCTCCGGATGCCGAGGTTTAATACTTCATTGGTCCTTGACCTTGAAATACTATGCTATGAGTAAAATGGACGAAGCAGGGCTACGTTCCATGGCCGCTTCGTTTCTTCGCCAGCTTTGTCTGCCTTGTCCTTTCCGGGGGGTTGAGCATCAATTAGATAATAGGCATCGTTATGTAATGCCTTGCTCACGATGAATGGTCCCTCCCATGGAGGTGACAGCTTGTGCATGCCGGCCGTGCGTTGTACCAGTCTGAGGACTAAATCTCCTTCTTTGAATACCCTTGGATTCACCTTTTTGCTGTGATATCGTCGTAGGTTCTGCTGATAAATAGCTGATCGTGATAGTGCCAGTTCTCTGGCTTCTTCTAGCAGGTCTACAGTATCTTGCCGAGCTATTTCGTTCACTTCAGAGGTTGTATACTGAGTAACTCTTGGCGAGTCATGTATTATGTCGGCAGGAAGCATGGCCTCTGCCCCATATACTAGAAAGAATGGTGTGTACCCTGTTGACCTATTTGGAGTAGTTCTGAGGCTCCATAATACGGCTGGGAGTTCCTCAATCCAACATCCTGCCGACCTTTGCAGTGGTTCAACAAGTCGTGGTTTTATTCCGGACAATACTAGTCCATTAGACCTTTCCACCTGCCCATTAGATGCTGGGTGAGCCACAGAGGCAATATCTAACCTTATGTATTTTTCTCTACAAAATCTGGCAAAGGCTCCTTCCGCAAAATTTGTGCCATTATCTGTAATGATACTGTGTGGGTACCCATATCTTAAAATAATATCTTTGAGGAATCTCACTGCTGTGGGCCCATCGCATTTTCTTATTGGTTTCACTTCAATCCATTTTGTGAACTTGTCCACCATAACCAATATGTGGGTCATTCCCCCTCGGGCCGGCTTAAATGGTCCCACCATATCTAAGCCCCATACAGCAAATGGCCAAGTGATGGGTATTGTTTTTAACTCGGCCGATGGCATATGTATTTTGGTTGCGTATCTCTGGCAACCATTGCATTTTTCCACCAACTCTTTGGCTTCCTTCAGCGCCGTCGGCCAATAGAACCCATGCCTGAATGCTTTGGCTACCAATGCACGAGATGAGGCATGATGTCCACACTCTCCTTGATGTATATCTAGGAGGATTTCCCGGCCTTCTGCCGAACTCACACACTTCTGCAATACGCTTGTGACACTTCTTTTATATAGCTCATTGTTTATGATCGTGTAAGCTTTCGCTTTCCTTACGGTTTGTCTTGCTAATACTTCATTGCTTGGTAATACCGCGTCCTTAAGGTAAGAGAATATGGGTTGCGCCCATGGTGGTGTGACTTTTTCTGGTATGGTCTCACTGTCTACTTCCATATTTTCTGCCGATATATTTACCTCGGCCTTCTCCATAATTGTGCTTACTTCTGCTGTCCTCCTCTTGGGGGATTCCGAGTTATATTGCTGATCTACCTCCATCGGCATATTGTCTGCTGCTGAATTAGCCGGGATAAAGATAGATTCGGATTCTGGTGAAGGGATTATTGATGGTTTTCTGAGGTGTTCCAGGGCAATACCCGGTGGAATTGACTGCCGGGTTGATCCGATCTTTGACAATGTGTCTACGGCGTCATTTTCTGCCCGAGGTATGTGGTGAAACTCACATCCTTCAAAGTATCCACTGATCTTTTGCACATGAAATCTGTATAAGGCCATACTAGCATCTAGTGCGTCCCAATTGCCAGAGACTTGCTGTACCACTAGGTCCGAGTCCCCATAGCATAGGATTCGGCGTATGCCAATTTCTTTTGCTACTTTCAATCCATGGACCAGTGCTTCATATTTGGCTACGTTGTTGGATGCAGCAAAATGTATCTGTAGCACGTATTTTAGCTGATCTCTTTTAGGCGAAGTTAATACTATTCCTGCCCCCAAACCATTTCTTAGTTTGGAACCATCAAAATGCATCGTCCAATAATTTGGATCTGGTAATGGTGGCTCATATTGCACTTCGGCCCAATCTACGAAGAAATCGGCGACTGCTTGAGATTTGATTGCATCTCTCCTATCAAATTGTGGAGCGTAAGGTGACAATGCGATTGCCCATTTTGCTATTCGGCCACTTGCATCTTTGTTGCTCAATATGTCGGCTATGGGTGCTTCACAAATCACTCTGATGGGATGCTCTTCGAAATAATGTTTAAGCTTTTTCGCCGACATATACACCCCATAAGCCATTTTCTGATAATGTGGGTAATTCTGTTTTGAAGTGGACAACACCTCACTCAAATAATATACCGGCCTCTATACCGACTTATTATTTTCGAGTCGTTCTACTATGACTACAGCACTCACTACTCTATTTGTGGCCGCTATGTAGAGTAACATAGGCTCTTTTGATAATGGAGAAGCCAAGATAGGTGTTGTGACCAGCATTTTTTTCAACTCATGAAACGCGCTGTCCGCTTGTGGAGTCCAAACGAATTTGTCTGATTTCTTCATCAGCTGATATAGTGGTAGTGCCTTTTCTCCCAGCCGACACACAAACCGGCTGAGCGAGGCTAGACAACCTGTGAATTTTTGCACATCATTTAAGCATTTCGGCAATTCCATTCTTTCTACTGCCTTTATCTTCGTTGGGTTGGCCTCTATACCTCGGCTAGATACAAGAAAACCGAGCAATTTTCCTGCCGGTACGCCAAACGTGCACTTTTCCGGGTTAAGTTTCATTCGGAATCTTCTCAAGTTTACGAAAGTTTGGCGTATATCCTCCAGTAAGGTTTTGCTTTCCTTGGTTTTGATGACCACGTCATCTACATACACTTGTACATTTTTCCCTATTTGATCGTGTAGACATTTTTGCATGCATCTCAGATATGTTGCTCCTGCATTTCGTAGGCCGAATGGCATCGTGCGATAGCAATAAGCCCCGTACGGGGTAATAAATGCAGTCTTTATTTGATCGGCCAGATTTAACGGTATCTGGTGGAAACCATAGTACGCGTCTACAAATGATAATAACTCACAACCAGCGGTCGAGTCAATGACTTGGTCTATTCTAGGTAATGGAAAAGGATCTTTTGGACACGTCTTGTTCAGGTTCGTGTAATCGATACACATTCGCCATACAATGGCTACATTTGGATCATCCTTCTTCTTTTCTACCAGCACCGGATTTGACAACCAATCCGGGTACATCACCTCCATGATGAACCCGGCTGCGAGGAGCCGAGCTATTTCATCCCCTATTATTTTTCTCCTGTCTTCGGCGAAGCGGCGGAGAGGTTGCTTCACCGGCCTTGATCCAGGCCTTACATTCAAAGAGTGCTCAGCCAACTCCCTCGGAACACCTTGCAGATCCTGAGTTGACCACGCAAATATGTCCCGATTCTCACGGAGGAAATTGGTGAGCTCGCTTTCCTATTTAGCGTCCAGGCCTGCACCAATAGTAACAGTACGCTCTGGGAATTGCTCATCTATTTGAAATTTCTTCGTTTCTTTAGTTGGCTGAAAAGAAACACTGCCATGCGGGTTGGCTAGTGCCGGCATGTTCAGCTGCGCCGACTGAGCGAGGGCTGCTACCTCCTGAATCCTTCTTTTTTCTCTTGCTATAACCAATGACTCGGCCAAATTTGACCCGGCTGAAGCCCACTCCATTGACTTCTTGTAATCCCCTACAACTGTTATCACTCCTTGTGGTCCGGGTAGTTTCATCTTCAGATAACTTACATGACAGCTACCCATGAATTTGGCCAATGCTGGTCGTCCGAGTAAAGCATGATAACAACTCTCTAGATCCACCACCTCAAACTCTAAGTTTTCTGCTCTGTAGTTATCTCTTGTGCCGAATAAGACATCGACTCGGACCTTACCAATGGGTTCACATGAAAGCCCTGGCACTATCCCATGAAAAGTGGTCCTTGTAGACTGCAACATATTCTGCGATATTCCAAGTTTATGCATGGTATCTTTGTACATGATGTTTATACTACTTCCATTGTCAATGAGTACTTTTGAGAATTTCACATTGATGCTTGGTCCGACAAATGTCGGATCCAACACGAGTGCATATGACCCAGGATTCGGCATTATTCTGGGATGATCCTTTATGCTCCAAGTTACTTCCTGATCAGACCAAGGCATATATCTCGGTATCGCCGGCATAACTGCATTTACTTCCATATGCCGACGTTGCACACTCTGTTTGTCTTGCTGTTCCGTTGTGAACACGCAATAAGACTGATGATGTTCTTTGTAATCATTACGTCCCGTATTTGCCGGGTTTGTTCTTCCATCCTGGACTTGGTTCATCACCGCGTCTCTCTGATCCGAGTTATCGTACCTCGGGGGAGGGGGCGGTAACATTAGTTGCTGTGCATTTGCTCCAGTCAATTGCGGTTGACACTGCTGATGTACTTGGTGGGGTGCCTGAACCGCTGCGGGGTTACCCATTGCATTTTTCATCCATGCACACTGGCGGGTTGTATGGTTAGCTGGTCTGGATGGGTTTGACGTGTGAAATTTACACGGCTGATCTAACATGGATTCGAATGTGTATTTCGGCCTTTCCTGCCACTGTTTCTTTTGTTCGTGGGTCCATTGCCCTTTTCCTTCATTCCTTGGTGTCCACTGCTGAGGACCATTCTTTTGCCGTTGAGCTGCTCCGTGATTCGGCTGATCTTGCGCTACTGCCGCTACTTGGGCCGAATTGTATCTATAATCCGGTCTTTCCTCTCTTCTTCTTCCTCTGAAATCACCGCGCCTGGATGACCCGGTGAAATCTCTTGCATAATGATCCTGTTGCTCGCGGTGATCTGCCGACATTAATTCTAGTTGCGTAGGATCTCCTAATGCGTAGGAGTCCGCTATTCTGATAGTTTCTGCCAATGTGGTCGGCATATCTCTCTGCAAACGTTGCCATAAAACGCTGCCATAACGGCATCCTTGCGCGAACCACGCTATTGCTTGCGATTCTATGACTCCTTCACATGAGTTTCTCAGGTTGCACCACCGAGTTAAAAATTCTCTATCTGTTTCATTCGGCTTCTGCTTGCACATGGCTAACTGTTGTGGCCTGTTTGGCCTCCTGTATGTACTGGTAAAGTTGCTGACAAACATTTCTTCAAAATCCAGCCAACAGTTGATACTGCCGGCTGGTAGATTATTCAGCCAAACTCTAGCTGGTCCTTCCAGCATTTGTGGTACATATCGTACTGCCCATCGTAAGTTTCCACACGCTATTTTTACAGCAGTGGCATAGTCAATCAACCAGTCTTGTGGTTTGGTACTTCCATTGTATGTTTTCGTGCCCCTTGCCAGCTGAAAGTTTGGCACAGGAGGTTCGCTCATGATCCGTGGTCCAAAGCATGCTGGCCCTGGTGGACCCTGTTCTTCCAATAATTCGGACCTGTATAGCCGATCCAGCTTCACCCTTGCATCATTTGATGGCAAATCTCTGTACAGAACTCTGTCCTGTATTCCATAACGATTGTTTCCGCCATGAATTGCATATTCCATTTCGGAATAACCATCATTGTATCTCTCATTAATTTGATTGTGGCGAGCTGGCCTTGTTTCTCTTTCCTGCCGGGGTTCATGCCTCGGTTGCGGGTTGAGTGGCCGTTCTCTCCTTACTTCGACCGGGGTGTTGTTCTCATGACTGCCTCTCGCGGGATCTCTTCTGCCGAGGTCTCCGTCGCCTCGGCTTCCGCCGTATTTCTCCACACGGCCGTGATTCCTCTCCCCACTGTTACCTCGGCTTGCATTGCCTCTGTTTTCATTTGCCTTTCCGGCCATTGCCGGATCATACGGGACAATCTGCTTGTTCCTCTTTCCCGAGGTTACTGCTCTGTCTCTTCGAGCATTATCTCCGGGTGAAGATGCTGCTGCCATAGACAGAGCTGGTGCTGCTCCTGCCGAATGAACCATTCGCGAGGCCCCCGGCCTCGCCGGGTTTGCTCTGAGCATTTCCTTGTTCTGCTGGTTCGCGATGCGCACCAGCTCGTTTACTCTTTCTTGTTGTGTTTGCCGGGCCTCTCCGGTGAACCCTTCTAACTCTAAAGCTGCGGCATTTGCCGCTCTTAGGTTTCTTGCCGGGGTGCTGTACCTCGGCAAACCTAAATCCTCTGATTCTGCTTTATGAGCTTCATGCTCTTTATTGATGTCATCCATGAGGTTCTTCCCTCTCAATCTTAGTTCGTCCACCCGTTCGGGCGCGACGTCAAGCTTATTTGCTTTGGCATACTCTCGCAGGGTCCTGTTTAAGGACTCCCGCAAGGCCGACACCTTTTTTGCCTCTATCAGCACCTTTTGCCTGGTTTCTTCCAACTCTACCTGAGCATTTGCCGGATTAAGTATCGGCGCTACAGGTGTAGTCAAGCTTTCTATGGTCGCCTGAAGAATATTTTCTGGCCTTTCCAGAGGTGGCCCTCTTACCCTTGGTGCCTTTGGGGTGGTGTCTTGCACCTTGGTCGGGTTGGTTGCCAGTGGGATTACCTCGGTGGGCATTGGCGCTGTCTGCCTGTGCGCGCCCTGTACACCGGTGGCGGGTTCTCTTCCTGCTCCGGCAGCCGCTACTCCAGTTTGCACCCCGGCCACGACCATGACCTCGACGCTACCTGCATGATGTGCTCCAGGCGGATGGCCTGCAGCGTTAAGAGGTGGATCTCCTGCAACAACAACTTGGTGAGGGTAAACACCGGAGATGTCGACGCCGACATAAACCTGGTGCCCACCCAGGTTGATGAGAACACCATTACGCGAGGGAGCCTTTACCCTGAAGCTCCCTGCATTGTCGCTGACATAATCACAGAGACCAAATCTCTGGACTAAGCCAGAAACAACGCGCTCACCAGTCTTGATGAAGTTTCCCGTCCATATCATAACTCCAGCTAGCACCGCTGCTGGCCCCACGGTGGGCGCCAACTGTCGTGGTGGTGGCACGGCAGTTGCCATGGGTAGGCTAAAGTTAGGGGCCAATGGATGCTAGTGGGATCTGGGGAGGGAAGATGTAGTGGATTCTACACACAGAAAGCTAACGCAAAGATCTGTATTTCTCCTTCCTTGAGTTACAAGTGCTCCTTGAGCTGTATACAAGGAGAAAGAGAGAACTTTACCAGCCTAACGGTACCAAGAATAAGTCGATCCCTCCCTCAGGGTCCAAGCCTGCCCTTATAAAGGAGGACCTTGAGTTCCCTTAGGGCTGATGTGGCAAGCATATTCGAGGAATATGCTTGTCCCGATATAGTAGTTCGGCGCCCCCCTTTCCCTGTCGCTCCCCTAATGATGGCAAGGTTCCAGAGGGGCCCTCCTGTGTGCCTCGGGCTTCAGGACTGTCACCTCTGTGACCTCCTTCTGTCTCTCTGTTGCTCTGCCCCTTTGTCCCTAGTGCTTGGCTTCGCTCTGATTCTTCCTAGCCTGCTACTAGAGTTTGACTTTAGGCTTCTCCTTCTCCTGCAAGCTTCGTATCATTCGGCCCTGCCTCGCGTAACTTCGGCTTGTTCTTCACCTGCATCAAGATTACTTGGGCTAACCCGGCCGACTTACGCTGTATCTCGGCCGAGTAATGCCTTGCCCTTACCACAAGGGTCCTGTCCTTTCCTATCTCGGCCAACCTCTACAGGATTCGGCCGACTCAGAGTGTAACTCGGAAACTAGACGGGGAACACCCTTTCATCTTTCCCCGTCTTTACCCTATCCAGGGTTACCTCCCCAACAGCCGCTCCTCATGCTACTCAAGTTTAGTCACCGGTAAGTTCTTGTCATAGTAAGCACATGTGTATCATAGAGAACCGCCAACGGGGTACCCCTTTCCCGATGATACGGAAGAATCCCCATATAAAAATGACAAGGCAAGCAGACAACGAGCATCTCAGCAATCTTCTTATTTACCATGGGAATATGGTGTTTTTTCTCTCTTTCCTCTTTTCATAATCTCTTTTTTTTCTTTTCTTTTTTTCTCAATCTCTATCTCTTTTTTTATAAGAAGAATGATTCATAGATGCTCATTATGGTTACGCTACAGATTTCCACCATGACAGCATGGATTAGACCGGCGACCCAGGCGTTTCTCTAACATACATGCATAACTCCATGGACTTACAAGCTCCCCTTTCATTTCACACTGATGACATCCATAGACAAAAGAACATGATATCAACTAGGTACAAAGTACCAGTGCAATGTTGAAAGCGTTCCCCATGACAGCATGGTTCTGCTAATTCACAACTCACAAAGCGCAAGCATATATACAACATAGATGGGCACAATGGTTCACGTTTATTAAGTGCAAGAAAGTAAAGTGTGCCATCAAGTTCGTGAGAGATTTAATCACTAATTTTCACATAACAAGTTTAATTTGGAAGGTAGATAAAAACAAGAATTTACTTGGAATAGAAATAGTGCTAATAGGTAGGTATGGTGGACACAAATGGCATAGGTTTTGGTTTAAGGATTGGATGCACGAGAAGAATTCCCTCTCAGTACAGGTTTTTGGCTAGCAAGGCTGGGTAGCAAGTATAAGAGTTGAAGGAAACAAACAAACATACAAGTGATAAAAACAAACATGCAATCTTCCTTGAAAGCACAAAAGATCTTAACTAGAGAATACTAAACTTATGAGCAAATCAAGAAAGAAAGATGATGAAATTATATTTCTTTAAGAGTACTTTTATCTTTTTCATTCAACTCTCAAAAATAGTGTTTCTACTGACCAAGCCAGGTTTGCCAAAACCAACTAAATTAACTCCATGATCCCAAAGTGATACCAATACTAACAATAAGATCAATCATATAACTACGAATTGAAAACTAATATAAGATATGCAAAAGAGTAAATGATATAACTTCTCATTAATATTCCATAACGGCTACTCACACCAAGGGATACATATCTAACGAGAGAGGGGACACTTCCATAATGCAAACCATCCTACATGATAACTTCTCTATTCATGATATGACTCTACTAAAAAGGTAAAAAGATAGAAGATAGTGATGTGATACCACGACACTCCGCCAAGCTTGGAACAAACCAAGGGGATACCAAACCTGATGACAAATTACTCCTTCGGTGGTGGTGGTATCGTCTTGGTTGGCGCGAGGAAATCTTCCAGCATCTTGCGAAGCCTATTATTCTCCTCTTGAAGCATATCCACCTTCCTCCTCAAGACTCGGTACTTGTCACAAAACTCATCAGTGACTCGTAGAGCTTCCACTGCTGTAGGGCAAGAACTGAGATCTAGAGTCGGAGGTATGATACATTGCAAATGTATCTATAATTTTTGATGTTCCATGCTTGGTTTTATCCACTTACTTGTGTTTTGTTCCAACTTTGGAGTACTTTTCATATGATTTCTTGGACTAACCTATTAACAAGAGCCATGGTGCCAACTGCCTGTTTTCTGCTGTTTTTGGTTCCAGGAAAGTTAGAAAATGAATATTCTCAGAATTGGACAGGACAAAAGCCAAAGTGCCTATTTTTCCGGAAGGGATCAAGTGCCAGAATACGAGACGGAGAAGGGCCAAGGAGCCACCACACCACCTGACCGCGCGGCCAGGCCTGGCCCGCGCCAGGGGGTGGTGTGGACGCTCCCGGCACCCCCTCGACCTCTCCTTCCGCCTATATATTTCCCTCGGGACAAAAACCCTAAGTACCCGATCAAAAATCCACGAAAGAGTCTGTAGCCGACGTCATCTCCATCCCTAGATCGAGAGGGATCTGAAGCTCTTCCCGGCACCCTGCCGGAGAGGGGAATTCACCCTGGAGGCCTTCTTCATCACCATGCAAGCCTCCGGTGTGATGCGTGAGTAGTTCATCCTTGGACTACGGATCCATGTAGTAGCTAGATGGCTGGTTCTCCTCCTTTGTGCTTTCATGTTTAGATCTTGTGAGCTCCGTTCATGATCAAGATCATCTATTTGTAATCCATACATGTTGTGTTTGCGGGGATCCGATGGATATTGAGATGCTATTTCAGATTGATTATTGATTCTATCATGTCTTTGTTATTTGTGATCTTGCATGCTTTCCGTTGTTAGTAGCTATCTTGGCCAAGTAGATGCTAGCAACTCCAAGAGTTAGTATTTATGCTCGATAGTGGGTTCATGCCTCTGGTAATCTGGGGAAGTGACAGAAATCTCTAAGGTACTAGATGTGCTGTTGCTACTAGGGAGAAAACAACAATCCTTTGTTCATAGAACAATCGTATTGTTTACTTTACACGAAGTTCATAAAGCAATAATCTGTTGCTTGCAACTTAATACTGCAGGGGGTTCGGATGATAACCTGAAGGTGGATTATTCGTCATAGATGCAATTGGTTGGCGGTCTATGTATTATGTTGTAATTCCCAATCAAGTCTCAAAGGAGTCAAGATGATTAGTATATGCATGTATTGCTTTCTCGGTGTTTGTCAATTGCCCCACTGTAATTAGTTCACCCAGCATGTTATCTATCTAAGGTGAACCACCTCTAGTGAACTATGGATCCCGGTCCTTTGTCTTTACATACAATCTATAAACTGTTTCTGCTTTGTGTTTACTTTCTGCAAACTTTTACTTCTTTCCATTCGATACGTTTAATCCTTTGTTTTCCACAAAACACGGTGAGATTGACAACCTCATCGCAAGTTGGGGACAAAGTTCTGTGGTTGTGTTGTGCAGGTCTCCATGTTGCTACTAGCACCGGTAGTGCGCCCTGCCAAATCTCAGCTAGTAACACCTTTGGGGTGTTTCCTTGCTCCTACCGGTTCGATTAAACCTTGGTTTCATAACTGAGGGAAACTTGCTGCTGTGCTCATCCTACCTTCCTCTTGGGGTTCCCAACGAGCTCTACATCAACCATGAGCCATCAACACATTTTCTGGGCGCCGTGCATTGAGCCATGAAGCGATTTTCTAGCGCCGTTGCCGGGGAGTCAAGGACATCTTCACAAGTGGAGTCCCTCATAACCAATCTCTTTACTTTGTTGTTTTTGTTTTGCTTAGTTTCTTTTTTGCTTTGTTTGCTTGTTTTGTTCTTCAAAAAAAACACAAAAAAATTAGTTTTACTAGTTTGCTTTCTTATTGGAAAAACACAAAAAAAATTAGTTCCTATCTTGAGTGCCACTATATCTAGCCTTGCTCCAATCACTATGTCACCCGAGGAAATGATTTTCACTTTTAAACAAGGAATTGAGGAAAGTTTTAAGGAAGCTTGGTCTAGAATCTTTGATCTACATGAAAAAACTGACCCTAAAATAACTCAAAGCTTGTTCCTTAGCAGTTTTTACCTCGGGATTGCTCTTTGCTATAGGTATGCCCTAGATGCTATTGTGGGAGGAGATTTCCTCCAATGTAATGAGGATGATGCTATTAATGCTATAAAGAAATTGATCCTTACTTACAACATGCCTAGCCAAACTGATATTTCCTTCGCAAAAATATTTGCTAGGTTGGATACTCTTAAGGCTAGCACTACTAGATTAGAAGGGTGCTATAATACACTTAGGGAGCAACACAATTATGTTTCAATAAATTCTAAACAATCAAAGTGGCTCCCTACAGTAAAGATTGAGATAAACACTGAAACTTTTCAATCCCGTTGTGATATAATGTCTGAATTTTGCCTTATGCCCAAGGATATTTATGAATCTTTGAATCTTTGGGGGCTTACTGAAGGAGGAAAAGAAATATCTCTTGCTAATAATACTACCATATACCTATTGGAATAGCTAAAGGAGTGTTTACAAAGATCCTTGGGAAAATGATTTCTACTGATTATCTTATTATTGAATGTGCACGAAAAGGACAAATTACACTTGGAAGGTCCCTATTAGAACTCCTTGGAGCAATAATAGATGTGGGAAAGGGGACCATGCACCTTTCTTCTCGACCAAACAATCACATTTTCCCAAAGGATAAGAATAAAAATAAGAGAGGTAAGGGCAAGAAAGTTGGTTTTAATGCTTCTTCATTTGAGAACACCTGATTCTTTCTTTGCTTCTTATGCCTAACTTAAAGGCGTTAAAGAAAAGTACTTGTTGGGAGATAACCCAAGAGTTTTAGATGAGTCTTGGAAGTTATTACCTCTGTAATAACCGATCCTTATCCTTTTTATTTGCTTTTTGTGCCAAGAGTAACCTCTAATGAGAGTGAAGTAATGATTGGGAAAGTTGCTATCTCGAAACAGATTTCTGTGCTTCACCGGCAAAATTCCTGTGAGAGGTCTGTAAGTCTGATTGATCTGTAATATTTTGTGTTTCTGCCCTAGGTTGTTATCTAACTTTCGTTAGTTCAATACTTTTTGATATGAGAAACATAAGGTCTTCGAAAAAATTCGTCTTTACCTTCTGGTCTGTTTTGACAGATTTCTGCCACTTTCTGCATTTGCTTCTTGTTGGTTCCTTCTTGAGTTCTTTTGGGGAATTGAGCTTTTTGAGGGAAGTGCTACAGTAGCTAGTGTTCTAATGGAAGTTTATTTGGTGTTAGAACTGAACCTTAAGACTTATTTATCTTAAGTGCACTAATGTTGCTAATGAGATTGTGTGAAGTTTTGTATGAAGAAAAATTTTCAGGTGTATGGAAGGAATGAGTAATGAGATGAAGGATGGACTAAAGCTCAAGCTTGGGGATGCCACGTGTGTCACCCCAAGAAATATCCAAGAAGTACAAGCGTCAAAGCTTGGGGATGCCCAAGGCATCCCCTTCTTCATCAATAAAAATCCCAGGTTTCTTCCAAACGCTTCATTTTTATTGTTTCATGCACAGTTGTGTTTTTCTTGGAGCGTCTTCTTTTTCGTTTTCGTTTTGGTTTTTAGTTTGCTTGGTTTGCTTAGTTTTCTGAATAAGTTGGTTGGACCCCCTCTTTCATACGTTGGTTTGCAAATAGTTTGGTTTGGTTTGGAAAAGAGTAGGAAAGCTCATGCTTATGTGGTAAAAAGAGCTTGTTTTTGACTGTGGCCTATGCTTCGTCATGCCATGCTTGATATTGTTTTGGCTTTATGCTTAGTATTCTTTGCTGTAGCATGACTTGTTATAAACAATTGAGATTGCTTAATGTGCCTTGGATGAATCATGCGTTGTTTTAGCATATTAAAGCATAGTATAGTGGTATTCTCCTTTGATGCTTTATTTGGTTTGACTTGGCACATGCTCACACCATATTATGACTATCAAAAGTCACCATAAGCCTTTTTGATCCTTTAGTTTTCAACTTGTAGTATCACCTTATGCTTTGATCAATGATGTTTTGTCGCTCTGCATGATTATGGCCATTATTGCTCTCTTAGTTTGTCGCTCCCAGTCTTTTGCTAGCCTCCACAACAAAGTATGAGTTCCACTCATGCATCCAACTCCCTAAACCAAGTTTTTCCAAAGAGTCCACCATACCTACCTACTAGCTTATGCTATTCCAAGTATATTCATGCTTTTGTCTACCTTTCACTTGTTATGAGAAAACTAGTGATTAAAGCTCTCACGAACTTGATGGCACACTTTACTTTATTGCCTCTAATAAATTTGAACCATTGGGTCCTTCTTTGTTGTGTATATGCTTGCGCTTTATAAGTTGAAATTAGCAGAACCATGTTTCATGGGGAACGCTTTCAACATTGCACTTGTACTTTGTACCCCGTTGATATTATGTTCTTTTGCTTACGGATCCCGGCGGTGTGAAATAAAAGTGGAACTTGTAAGATCATGGAGTTTGTATGTGTGTTAGAGAAATGCCTGGGCCGCTAGCCTAAGCCATGCCTAATCATGGTGGAAACTTGCAGCATCACCATAATGAGCACTCTATGAAGCATCCTCAATAAAAACCTATGCAAATAGCAAATAAAAATATCGTTGAGATGCTCATTGTCTGCTTGCCTTGTCATTTTGATTATGGGAAAGCTCCCGTATCATGTGCAAGGGGTACCCCGTTGGCGGTTCTTAATGATACACATATACTTACAATGACAAGAGCTTACTCGTGACTAAAGTTGAGTAGCATGAGGATCGGTCTTCGTAAGTAAGGGGCATGAGATTTCGGTTTATAACTTGTCAAGCATATCCTCTTAGTTGTGTCACTTTAACCTTAATCACTTCAAGATGCTTATGATAGGGGCAATGAGAGCTGAAAGCTATACGTACCATAATTTTTGGAAGCTCTTTATGAGACTTGAATCCCTACTTCCTTTTACAAAAGGCCTTTCTTCCACCATAATATTGAGTCTACACCATCTATCTTTATGCACTACTTTGAGAGCATAGTGGCCATTCTTAGTTCTATGTGCATTGTTCCAAGACTAGTTGATTGATGCATAACTTGTTATTGCTTGTTTTAAACTATTGTATCTAGTCACTCTTATGAACTTTGAAGGTGTCCTGTGCATTTATATTTGCTACTCTATTGAGGGACAAGCTGAATACTTTTATGCTATGTTTTCTTTATGTGAAACAAACAAACGTCTTGCAAAGCATTGTTATTCATGAATCTTTAGTTTGTGCTTTTTCATGTTGCATCATAGTCTCTTTGCTTATTTCTAGAACTTTGTCTTTCATGTTATGATTGAAGTACTATTATCCCAGCTTTGAATGTTTTGCAAATACCTTGATCAAGTCTTTGATGGTGCATGTCACCTCAAAAATTATTCTTTCTTTTTATCACTTACCTACTCGCGGACGAGCAGGAGTTAAGCTTGGGGATGTTGATACATTGCAAATGTATCTATAATTTTTGATGTTCCATGCTTGGTTTATATCCACTTTCTTGTGTTTTGTTCCAACTTTGGAGTACTTTTCATATGATTTCTTGCACTAACCTATTAAAAAGAGCCACAGTGTCAGCTGCCTGTTTTCTGCTGTTTTTGGTTCCAGGAAAGTCAGAAAATGAATATTCTCGGAATTGGACGGGACAAAAGCCAAAGTGCCTTTTTTTCCGGAAGGGATCAAGTGCCAGAATACGAGACGGAGAAGGGCCAGGGAGCCACCACACCACCTGGCCGTGCGGCCAGGCCTGGCCTGCGCCAGGGGGTGGTGTGGCCGCTCCCGGCACCCCCTCGGCCTCTCTTTCCGCCTATATATTGCCCTCGGGACGAAAACCCTAAGTACCCGATCAAAAATCCACGAAAGAGTCTGTAGCCGCCGTCATCTCCATCCCTAGATCAGGAGGGATCTGGAGCTCTTCCCGGCACCCTGCCGGAGAGGGGAATTCACCCTGGAGGCCTTCTTCATCACCATGCAAGCCTCCGGTGTGATGCGTGAGTAGTTCATCCTTGGACTACGGATCCATGTAGTAGCTAGATGGCTGGTTCTCCTCCTTTGTGCTTTCATGTTTAGATCTTGTGAGCTCCGTTCATGATCAAGATCATCTATTTGTAATCCATACATGTTGTGTTTACGGGGATCCGATGGATATTGAGATGCTATTTCAGATTGATTATTGATTCTATCATGTCTTTGTTATTTGTGATCTTGCATGCTTTCCATTGTTAGTAGCTATCTTGGCCAAGTAGATGCTAGCAACTCCAAGAGTTAGTATTTATGCTCGATAGTGGGTTCATGCCTCTGGTAATCTGGGGAAGTGATAGAAATCTCTAAGGTACTAGATGTGCTGTTGCTACTAGGGAGAAAACAACAATCCTTTGTTCATAGAACAATCGTATTGTTTACTTTACACGAAGTTCGTAAAGCAATAATCTGTTGCTTGCAACTTAATACTGCAGGGGGTTCGGATGATAACCTGAAGGTGGATTATTCGTCATAGATGCAATTGGTTGGCGGTCTATGTATTATGTTGTAATTCCCAATCAAGTCTCAAAGGAGTCGAGATGATTAGTATATGCATGTATTGCTTTCTCGGTGTTTGTCAATTGCCCCGCTGTAATTAGTTCACCCAGCATGTTATCTATCTAAGGAGAGCCACCTCTAGTGAACTATGGATCCCGATCCTTTGTCTTTACATACAATCTATAAACTGTTTCTTCTTTGTGTTTACTTTCTGCAAACTTTTACTTCTTTCCATTCGATACGTTTAATCCTTTGTTTTCCACAAAACACGGTGAGATTGACAACCTCATCGCAAGTTTGGGACAAAGTTCTGTGGTTGTGTTGTGCAGGTCTCCATGTTGCTACTAGCACCGGTAGTGCGCCCTGCCAAAGCTCAGCTAGTAACACCTTTGGGGTGTTTCCTTGCTCCTACCGGTTCGATTAAACCTTGGTTTCATAACTGACGGAAACTTGATGCTGTGCTCATCATACCTTCCTCTTGGGGTTCCCAACGAGCTCTACATCAACCACGAGCCATCAACACATTTTCTGGGCACCGTGCATTGAGCCATCAAGGGATTTTCTGGCACCGTTGCCGGGGAGTCAAGGACATCTTTACAAGGGGAGTCCCTCATAACCAATCTCTTTACTTTGTTGTTTTTGTTTTTCTTAGTTTCTTTTTGCTTTGTTTGCTTGTTTTGTTCTTAAAAAAACACAAAAAATTAGTATTACTAGTTTGCTTTCTTATTGGAAAAACACAAAAAAAATTAGTTCCTATCTTGAGTGCCACTATGTCTAGCCTTGCTCCAATCACTATGTCACCCGAGGAAATGATTTTCACTTTTAAACAAGGAATTGAGGAAAGTTTTAAGGAAGCTTGGTGTAGAATCTTTGATCTACATGAAAAAACTGAGCCTAAAATGACTCAAAGCTTGTTCCTTAGCAGTTTTTACCTTGGGATTGCTCTTTGCTATAGATATGCCCTAGATGCTATTATGGGAGGAGATTTCCTCCAATGTAATGAGGATGATGCTATTAATGCTATAAAGAAATTGATCCTCACTTACAACATGCCTAGCCAAACTGATATTTCCTTCGCAAAAATATTTGCTAGGTTGGATACTCTTGAGGCTAGCACTACTAGATTAGAAGGGTGCTATAATACACTTAGGGAGCATCACAATTATGGTCTAATAAATTCTGAACCATCAAAGTGGCTCCCTACAGTAAAGATTGAGATAAACACTGAAACTTTTCAAGCCTGCTGTGATATCATGTCTGAATTTTGCCTTATGCCCAAGGATATTTCTGAATCTTTGAATCTTTGGGGGCTTACTAAAGGAGGAAAAGAAATATCTCTTGCTAATAATACTACCATATTACCTATTGTAATAGCTGAAGGAGTGTTTACAAAGATCCTTGGGAAAATTATTTCTACTGATTATCTTGTTATTGAATCTGCAGGAAAAGGACAAATTACACTTGGAAGGTCCCTATTAGACCTCCTTGGAGCAATAATAGATGTGGGAAAGGGGACCATGCACCTTTCTTCTCCACCAAACAATCACATTTTCCCAAAGGATAAGAATAAAAATAAGAGAGGTAAGGGCAAGAAAGTTGGTTTTAATGCTTCTTCATTTGAGAATACTTGATTCTTTCTTTGCTTCTTATGCCTAACTTAAAGGCGTTAAAGAAAAGTACTTGTTGGGAGATAACCCAAGAGTTTTAGATGAGTCTTGGAAGTTATTACCTCTGTAATAACCGCTCCTTATCCTTTTTATTTGCTTTTTGTGCCAAGAGTAACCTCTAATGAGAGTGAAGTAATGATTGAGAAAGTTGCTGTCCCAAAACAGATTTCTGTGCTTCACCATAAAAATTCCTGAGAGAGCTCTGTACGTCGGATTGAGCTGTAATGTTTTGTGCTTCTGCCCCAGGTTGTTATCTAACTTCCGTTAGTTCAACACTTTTTGATTTGAGCAACAGAAGGTCTTCGAAAAATTTTGTCTTTACCTGCTGGTCTGTTTTGACAGATTTCTGCCATTTTCTGCATTTGCTACCTACATAAGCTACTGTAGAAACTCCTTCCGAAAACCCAAAAAGAATTCAAAAAGGAAATCGATTAAAGAAGCAAATGCAAGAGTGGCAAAATCTGTCAAAACAGACCAGCAGGTAAAGATCAATTTTTTCGAAAATCATCTGTTGCTCAAATCATAAAGTGCAAAACTAACGAAAGTAAATAACAACCCGGGGTAGAAGCACAAAAAATTACAGCTCAATCCGACATACAGAGATCTCTCACGAATTTTTACGGTGAAGCACAAAAATCTGTTTCGGGACAGCAACTTCCCCAAATCTTACTTCTCTCTCATTAGAGGTTGATCTTGACACAAAAACCAAACAAAAAGGATAAGGAGAGGTTATTATCGAAGTAATAACTTCCAAGACTCAAAGAAACAAAAACAAACTGAAATCAAAAATAAACTGGGTTGTCTCCCAAAAAGCTCTTTCTTTATAGCCATTAAGATGGACATGATAATTTTGATGAAGCTCACACAAGAATATGAATTGAAGAGAAGGAGAGCATTAAGAAGCAAAAATACACATGTTTAAGTCTAACCCACTTCCTATGCAAGGGAATTTTGTAAACAAACAAGTTGTTGAAACCAGAGGCTACTAGCATAGGAAGGGAAAAGAAGTGCAACATAAAAACTTTCAGCATAAAACGAGGAAACTTGATATTATTGAGATACATAAGAACACTTTTCCCTCTCTCATAGTAGCTTTCAGTATCATGCATAAACTTAACAATATAACTATCACAAGGGCCATTGTAACAATGATCACTTATTCTAACAGAAAACATAGGAATACTAGCTCTCATAACACTACTTTGTGAAATAATATTAGAGGCATCCTTACCAAGGATAGTGTGTCCCTCTTCTACATATTTAGTGACAAAGTCTTTCACATTTGCTATTATAGGTTCATCATCCATTTTTTATCAGGTTCAACAGCTTTATTTGTACTTTCATTAACCATACTAGCTATCATAGAATGTTCCTTTATCTTAACTGGGAAAGGGATTTTCTCAATGTAAGGTTTAGGTAAAACATGATTAGCAGTATAAACTTCAGTATTTCTTGCAGGAACACTCTTAGCAACATCTTTATAAGGTTCATGATACTTATTCCACTTCTTTTTAGGCACTTCAATGTAGGAAGCAAAAGCCTTAAAATAAGTTGCAATAGCTTGAGAGTCTAGACCATAAGCATTTCTAATATTTTGAAAGTCATCAGTTCCCATAAAAGATTCAATGCATTCATAATCATAATTTATACCTAACTTTCTACCTTTGTCATTCTACCATGCTTCAACATTGTCTTGAATACGGTCCAGAAGATCCCATTTAGCTTCTTCTTCTATGCGTGTAAATGATCCAGCACAAGAAGCATCCAATAAATCCGTATCATGAAGAGAAAGCCTTGCATAAAAGTTATTGATAATAATATTGGTGGGGAGCTCATGAATGGGACATTTGAGCATTAGTAACTTCAATCTCCCCCAAGCTTGAGCTGTACTCTCTCCATCAAGAGGCCAAAAGTTGTATATTTGATTCCGATCTTTATGAATCTCACTAGGAGGATAAAACTTTGAATAAAAGAGAGGCACTATTTCCTCCCATTCAAGAGCTTGACCATTCTTCAGCAGCTTATACCATTCCTCAGCTCTTCCTTTCAGTGATAATGAGAATAACTTCTTCTTAACTTGATCTATAGTAATACCTGCACACTTGGACAACCCGCATAATTCATGTATAAAGAGTAAATGATCACTGGGATGGACAGTTCCATCCCCTACATAGTAGTTATCCATAACACGGTCAATAATCCTTGTAGGTATTTTAAAAGTATCATTATCAGTAGGTGGTGGTTCATCTACTACCTTAGTAGCGGTAGTAGCATTACGAAATAAGAAACTCAGCGAATTATCCATAATGAAAATAAAGCAAGTAACAAAAATAAACAATACTCATAGTAGATGTTTCCTTTACCAGTTCCACTCTCCAATAGCGCTTCACTCCCCGGAAATGGCGCCAGAAAATAGTCTTGATGTCACATCCCAAGATTTTCCAAATCTTGTAATGTGAAAAATAAAATAAACAAAATAAATTTTGTTGAAAATCAGGGTGAAAAGAAACTTTTGTTTCTAAAAGGAGACTTAAAATCCCATCTTGAACAAACTTTGATTAAAGTTTGAATTCAACAAAATCCAAATCAAGGGAAATGCATTCCTCAATGAATGTATCTGGAAATTTGAACACTTGGAAAATAAATCCAAATCCCTAAACCCTAATGGAAGGAAATCATTTTCCAAAGTATCTCCAAATCCATAGATTTGATCCATACCAAAAAGGATCAAGTAAGACCTTAGAGATTGGTTTCACTTAGTTTGGAACCATAGACAAATCTTGTGAACTAAATGAGTTAAAGGAAATTGAATTTCCAAATCTAATAAAGCCCTTACCAAAAGCCATACCAATTGGTGAACAATTTTAATCCTAAAGGGATTAAAAAGATAAACATTTAATAAAGGAAAAATAAATTGTTTTGGAAATACAATTTGGATCTTTTAATAAAAGACTTTGTTTTTAAAGGAAAAGGTGAGCCAAATTAATTTTGGCCAAGCTTTTGTAATAAAATATTTTGTTTTGATTAAAATGAGTAAAGGTTTATTTAAATAAAATAATAAGGATTTAAATATCCAATTTTATTTAAGTAAAGGCTTTCCCATTTTAATTAAACACCAAAACTTATTTATTTATTTAAATAAGTTTCCAAGTATTCTTTTATTTTTCAAATAAAACCTTCTGGTTTGGTTTTGAAAATAATTGGAGTTCAAATGGAAATTTTATTTAAATAAATCAAACACTATTAATAAATCAAAGATCCATTTTATTTAATTATTAAATGGATCCTAAAAATAAATAAAAATAATATTTCATTTTGAGATTTGGATTATGTTTCTAAACAGAACCAAATTCAAAGTGAAGTTGAGTGCTGGTTTGAATGTTTGAACTTTGATTGAATGTGTGATTAATTGTTTGGAAATTCAAAACAGAAAAGAATTAGAAAAAGGAAAAAGAGTTAGACAGAGAAAAAAAAAATAGGAAAACAGAACCAGCCTAGCTTTGGCCCAACAGCAGTCCAGCCCAGTACTCCCTCCCCGAAGGAAAACATTTTACACCCAGAAACAGACCTGCTGAGTCAATGACAGCGAGGACCCACTTCCCCTCTCCCTCACTCGCTGACGAAACGACCCCACCTCTCTCAGCCACGCCCCAAACCGTTTTCTGCACCGCGAAAGGAACCCGTTAAGCAGCTGACCGGTGGACCTCCTCCTCCTTTCTTTTCCCACTGCCAGGTAGACCCCGCTTTACTGTTCATCGTCCTCCCCGCGACCCCGTCTCCCCCAGACTTCGCCGGCCGTTTCTGCCCGTTGAAAGCTCGCATCAATTCGAGTTACTGCCGCGTTTATTCAGTCCAGCGACAACGCCTACTTAACCGCCTCCCTCTCCTCTGTCATTTCCCACAGACATCGCCTCCCCTCTGCCCCTAGGCTGCCTCCATTTCTCTCTGTACCGCCGCAGCTCCGGCCACCGTATCCGAGCAATTCCGGCGAAACCAGACCTCCCCTTACCTTGCCGACCTAGCACCCTTACTCCACGCATCCAGACGCATCCTCCTGTGCCAGCCATTCATCCGCGGGTGCCCTGTAAGCTCGACTTCGACGACGACCT
The DNA here is from genome assembly GCA_916181665.1 of Avena sativa. Lineage (NCBI taxonomy): Eukaryota > Viridiplantae > Streptophyta > Magnoliopsida > Poales > Poaceae > Avena > Avena sativa. Next base: position 431,154,790 of record OV702290.1, read on the forward strand.
ACAGCACCGCCGACTGCCTCTTTCTCCGACGAGCCCCACAGGTAGATTCCGGTCGCCCCTCTTCTCCTCGTTCATGCACACAGCACCTCCGTGACCTCCTGCGTCTAACCCAACCCTCGGTTGTTCTTCTCGTGATCTGTAGCGATGAATCCGACAAGCACAGAGCGCCACCGAGTCTGCTTCTTCTCCGGCAACGTTTCCCGGTAAGCCTCGACCACCCCGACCCCTCTCGTTCACGCACACGACTCTGTCTCGAACTTGCGCATCTAACCGAGCCTTCTTTTCGCTTCGGAGAGATCCACAGCGACGCCAACAACGACAACCAGAGCCAACCGCCGCCGTTCCCAACTCCGGCGAGCAATTACGCCTGACCCCGAACGCCCCTCGCCCGACCAACACCTCCCCGAGCTTCGACGTGACCTCCTGAGCCCGGTGAGCAACTCCTCCTTCTCCCTCACCTCCTGTAGCGTCGCCTCCGTCGTCGACCGACCGCTCCGCCGCCGGTAGCCACCGCAGCGCCGCCAGCTTCTGGTCAATGCGTTGACAGCTATTCGATCCAGATCGGACGAGTACGATAGAACCACTTACACGCGAATAGGTACGCTCTCTGGACCACTCGATCTAACTAGATCCAACGCCCCACAGCCGCGATCCAACCGAACCGGTATGGACCAATAGGAACATGACGCGTGGCACTAGATCTGTTTAAAAGAAATTTGAAAACAGATTTATTTGCCATTTTCAAACCTTTGTATCTTTTGATCCACACGTCCAAATTTTACAAATTTGATGTCGTTGGAATCAGCAAGACAAGCTCTAACCAACCCTGCCCTTAGTTTAGCAAATAGTATCTGTTAACTTGTTTGATTTTGTAGATTCTTTTGTGTGCTTACTAACATTAGAAAAATCATTTAAAAATGATTTTTGGGTTAAAACCTTTGCAAATTAGTTTGTTGTGACCTTACTGACCCTAGGAACCAACCCATAGTTTGGAAAATGATTTTGGAAAAGAATAGGATGGATTAATTAGTTTAGTCCATTTCTAGCTAACTAAAACTATTTGTTTTGTTTATGAAAATGCTTTCATAAAGGAAACTTTGAGAAAATGGTTTAGACCAAACTTACTGACCCAAAACACCAAGTTTTGCAATAGCAACTCATTGGGTGAAACCTATAGGTTAATACCCTAGTAGAAATATTTCTACATCACATAAAATGACACTTTGTTTTGCAAATGGTTTTATAGTGAAACCTTTTGCAAATGACTTAGCCACTTCACAAAATGACCAATAGGTGTTCCCGAAAGTCTATGACCCTCTAGGAACCCCTTTTTCAAACAAAACAAGGCTTGGCATGCTTGCATGCATTACCTTAACTTTGCCACTTTGGTAAATGACCATTTTGGATCTTACAAAGTTTAGGAATCTAATAGAGACCCTCTTTGCAAATGACTTTGCCATTTTGGTAAATGACCAATTTGGAACTTACAAAGTTTAGAAGCCTAGTGAAGACCATCCCTACAATAGAACCAACCTTTGCATGCTTACATGCATTATCTTGACTTTAGGATTTTATGTGTGTTGTTTTGCTTGATTGGTGGATTGAGTTCGTGTTTGCTTGATTGACTTGTAGTGATGTTAGAGAAGAGTGAGACTAGCAAGATCAAGGAGTAAACCTATACCTTCTACCAAAAAGGCAAGTGATGCTTCATATCATTATCCCATTATTTTCACTATGCATTAGTGTTTTGCTAAGTAAAACTTGCATGGTTTTTATTTTGCCAAGTATAGACCTTGCTATAGGAAAAACTAGTAGAATGAATCCTTAGTAGGATTTTCCTAAGTTAAGAATCCTATTTCTACCAAGCTTAGCCTAGCTAATAGAAAACCTGGGTGGAACATATATTCACACTATGGAAAAATATTCTAAGTCTAAGGACTTGTGTTTTGTTTAATAAAACAACTAAGTTAATGAATCACCTGGGTGGAATGGAAGGAATGGTTTATGTTGAGTGGTTACTCAGGGCCCATTAAATGGACTACCCTGGTGTATCACACTTGTGGATGGCCACCCAGGAAACAAAGAGATTTGAGATGTCAAATGTTGAGAAGCTTCAAGTGCAACCACTTGGCAATATGGGCTCTGCCATGATCATATAGGTTGCAAGAACTTAGCCACATGGACAGTGGGTGGTAGTGATTGATAGGTTGGAGCGCGTCCATGTTGGTCTAAGGGAAGGCTTCTGAAAGATTTTGTCTTGGGAAACCAAGTCTTGTGGGTAAAGTGCACCACCTCTGCAGAGTGTAAAACCTAAGTACTTAGCCATGTCCCTGGTAAAGGACAATTTGAGCATCAAGACATGGAAGCTATCAAGAATCTCATCATTCCAATTTCTAAATAAAACTTGTGGGTGAACAAGGGTTGTGTGAAATTCTTCAATCTTTGATTGGAAGATGCCTTGAAAGGATCTTCAAATCTTCAGTCTCTGATTGGTAGATGCCCTGAGTGGATCTTCAGTCTTTGATTGGTAGATGCCTTGATAGGATCTTCAATCTTTGGTTAAGAAAATTGTTTTTGCCAAGTAAATCTTCAGTCTCTGATTGGTAGATGCCCTGAGTGGATCTTCAGTCTTTGATTGGTAGATTCCTTGGAATTTGTTTTTGCCAAACAAAACTTATTTTCAAAATGTTAGGGAAAAATCTATTTTGAGCAATGCAAGCCTAAGCTCCACCAGCCAAATGCATATAGTATTATAGTCCACTTAAAATATACTAAGGTATCACTTGCCAATACAATTCAAATGTATTGACCCTTGTGGCTGTAACTTGTAATGTTGCAGGTTTGATTGATTTAGTGAAGATTGATTGATTAGGATTACAAAGTCTACAACCAACATCTGCCTGTGGCACATTGAAGATGAAGGACCCATGACTATAGTTATTCCGCTGCAATGTAATGTAAATAGCCAATGAGCTATGTTTGATGTAATAAAACTATTTTATTCCTGGTTATAAAGTTGTATTATGACCTTTGTTTCTTGATATTACATCTGAACTGTGGATGCTAGCTATTGATCCAGGGACTAGCATTGTAAACACAGGGGGCTCAATCTTATTTAAGGTTGGGGACCTTACAGAATGGTATCAGAGCATTGTGTTGCCTGTAGGATTTGTAACCCTAGGATTGGACAAAAACCCTTAGACAATAGGAGTTGTCTTATTCCAAAACTTATTTACAAAACAAATCTTGTAAACTCTTTCCTCAATCATTTTTGGTTTCAACTCTACTTCTCTTCTACTTCAAAACTTGATGGAAAAGCCTACCCTATGACCAAAGACTACACCATGTGCAAAGGACTTCTTCAACACTTTCAACTCTAATGACTTCAACTTCTTCAACATCTTCAACATGTACACCAAGGACTTCAACTTGGATATCACTAAAGAATACAAGTCTTGAGTAACATTTCACTGGAAGACTAAGGAAACACAACTTAGAAGGAGCCATCATCACCTTTGAAGATTTGTGGCCAAGACACAAGAATTCTCCAAGGATACAAAGATCTCAATCAAGAAGAATCAATCAAGAAGGATGGAAAGATCACAAGTGAACCATGTAGATGGACCACCATATTTAGTTAAAGACAAACACACCAACTTATGTGGTATAACAAAAATATTTTGTTGCCTAAGTATGTGCTTGAAACTTGTTGTTTGAGTGGAATGTTTGTTTGTGATTGCTTGCACATTGCTTGTGTGAATTGTGATGTGTGTGATTAGGATTGATTCCCTTAGAAATCTTTTGCCTATTCTAATCCCCTCCAACCCAAACAGATGACTTCTCCAAGAAACTCCGACATCAAGGATGGTGACAACAACAACAACCAAGTTGACAGCATGAGAGAACTCCTAGCAACCCAACACCAATTGAGCCAATAGATGAAATTACATAAGTATCATCTCTTAATATGAAATATATCAATGAATAATAGTAAATTATGATATAGAATAGTGATGCAAAATGGACGTATCACCGACTCGGTGTATTCATGCAAAACAAACACATAGATGGATTTATTTAATATATTAGTTAGCCTCTATGGGAATTTTTAACCGGGTAATGGCTTCGGTTTTTCAAAAACTATCTTGCGCTTCTCTGGACACTTAGTCATTTTCTCGTACGCTCTATTGTTTATGTTCTGTCCTTGCCAGGCAGCCGGGATGTGGTCTAGAGCCGAAATCAAAGGGGGAGCTGACAATACAGTGCGCATTATACTAGAGGCTTATTAGCCGGAAAATTTCAAACTATTAACAAGGCTAGAACGTCCAATTTGTCCCATCTTTTCGCTGTTTTTCATGTGGGATGCCTCAGGCTTTTGCTCTTGCTAGCAGGACAGCCGGGTTGCGGTATATAGATGAGACGAAGAGTGGGCCTCTGACACTGTCGCACACTACTCAGTCGGTTTATAGAATTAGCAGGTCGGGCCAACTGGCGAGCCCCCGGGTAGGGGTTGCTGGAGCTGGAAAAAACTGAATCGAAGAAGAACGATATGCAAATTTCTAGCAAGGAGCCCCCGAGTATCTCTCAGGGTTCCACACTTTTCATTCATCCATAGGGTTCATGAGATACATAAAGTGCCAGATGACTTGGTGTAAAATGGACGGAGCAGGGCCACATTACAGGGGTGGTCTATCTCCTCGTCTGACTTGTCCATCTTGTTCTTGCACGGCTGCTGCGTGTCAATGAGGTAGTAGGAGTTGTTATGCAGCGCGTGGCTGATGATGAAGGGGCCCTACCAAGGCGGCAACAACTTGTGCATGCCATTTGTGTCTTGCACCAGCCGGAGGACCAGATCACCCTCGCAGAATGTGACAGGTCGGATCCGGCTCGAATGGTAGCGACACAGGTAGGCTTTGCTGGTACAGCACCAATCTGGACAATGCTAGCTCGTGGGCCTCCTCATGGAGATCCACGCTGTCCTCTCGTGCCTCTTGGTTGGCCTTCTCGTCATAGAGGAGCTTGCGGGGCGAGCCGAACTCGATGTCCGCGGAGAGAACGGGCTTCGAGCCGTAGACGAGGAAGAATGGGGAGAAGCCGGTTGACCGATTCGGGATGGTGCGAAGGCTCCATAGCACATCCGGAAGCTCCTCGATGCTAGCTAAAACTAGGTTGTTTGACCTTTCAACTTGCCCGTTGGACTGTGGGTGCGTGACGGATGCGAAGTCCAGTTGGATCCCCTTGTTGCTGCAGAACCGAGCAAAGGCCCCTTTGGCGAAGTTCATGTCATTGTACATGATGATGCTGTTAGGGTAGCCGAAACGGTTGACGATATCCGTGAAGAAGGTGACGATTGTCGCCCCGTCCAGCTTCCAGATAGGCTTCACCTCTATCCACTTGGTGAACTTGTCCACCACCACCAGCAGATGGGTCATGCCCGCGCGTGCCTGCTTGAAGGGGCCGACCATGTCTAGCCCCCAAACAGCAAAGGGCCACGTGATCGGCATGGCCTTAAGCACCACAGTCGGCATGTGGCTCAGTTGACCGAAGCGCTGGCATCCGTTGCATGCACGGACCAGCTGTCGGCATCCTCGAGGGAGGTGGGCCAATAGAAGCCGTGGATAAATGCCTTGGCGACTATTGCCTGAGATGAAGCATGGTGCCCGCACTCACCCTAGTGGATGTCCTTCAGTAGCCGGTAGCCTATGTTCACATCGACACACTGCTGGAATATGTCAGACACGCCGCACTCGTATAGTTCTTTGTTGATGATGGTGTACATGTGCACGCGCCACCGGATCTGCCTGGCCTCCACCTCGTCATCCGAAAGCTCCCCATTGGCGATGTAGTTCATGAAGGGTTGTGCCCAAGATGGTATCCTCTGGATAGTGAGGGCGCTCCCGTGCTCTGGCCGAGGGATGTTAGGGGGGCGTCCAGGTGGGGTACCCAGAACGGCAGCCCCCGAGCCACTTGACGAGTCGGAAGCCCCCGAGTCTTTCGAGCCGGAGGGTGCGGGCACGCCAGAGTCGGCACTGGCCTTTTTCTTTGCTAGCTCTGAGGGTTTCAGGTTGGTAGAGCCAGCAGCCCCTAGGCTTCCGTCCTAGATGATGGAGTCAGACTTGGGAGACGGGGTAATGAATGGCTTGCATAGATACTCTAAGGAGACCCTTGGCAGGATCGCCTGCCTGGTGGATCCGACTCGGGCGAGCGAGTCGGCTGCCTCGTTGTTGATGCGGGGGACATGATGGAACTCACATCCGTCGAAGCAGGCGCTGAGCTTCTGGACGTGGAAGTGGTAGAGGGCCATGTTTGCATCACGGGCGTCCCATTCTACGGATACTTGCTGCACCACCAGATCCAAATCACCGAAGCAAAGGATCTGGTTGATGCCAATCTCCCTGGAGAGCCGGAGGCCGTGCACCAATGCCTTGTACTCGGCGACGTTGTTGGAGGCCATGAAGTGGATCTGGAGAATGTACTCTAACCTATATCCCTTGGGCGAGGTGAGGACGATGCCGGATCTCAATCCCCCGAGCATCTTCGAGCCGTCGAAGTACATCTTCCAGTGATCTGAGTCGGGAACTGGCGACAGGTACCAGGTCTTGAAGGAAATATGTCCTGAGAGGCAATAATAAAGTTGTTATTATATATTCCTTATATATGATAGATGTTTATTTTACATGCTAGAAATGTATTGATTCGGAAACATCAATACATGTGTGTTTAATAAACAAAAAGGGTTCCTAGTCATGCCTCTCTTATAGACTAGCTTGTTGATTAACAGGATGATCAAGGTTTCCTGATCATGGACATTGGATGTTGTAAATAACAAGGTCACACCATTGGTGGAATGATGTGATGAACATTCATCTGAAGTATAGCATTACGATCAAGTCATTATGTTTATATTTCTATAACATCATACGAAGTAATCTTTATCCTTAGACCATGAGATCATGTTAATTGCTAACACCGGAAGAGTATCTTGATAACATCAAACGTCACACCGTAACAGGGTGACTATAAAGATGGGTTCAGTACTACGAAGGTGTTATGTTGAGGCTCATGGATCAAGAGTGGAATTTGTCAATCCAGATGACGGATAGATATACTCTGGGCCCTCTCGGTGATATCACATTAGGATAGCTTGCAAGCAAGTGATGTGATCACTAGAATGTTATATCACGGGAACGAGAAAAGAGTGCATGTCGGTAACGAGATCAAACTAGGTATGGAGATACCAATGATCGAATCTCGGACATATAATATATCGAGAGACAAAGGGATTTAGTTACAAGCGTTAAAGGTTCTCACGATCATAGGAGTCATCGTTGAATGTGTAGGAGTCAGTACGGATCTCCAGGTCCCGCTGCTGATTATTGATCGGAGAAGGGTCTCGATCATGTCTGCATTATTCGCGAACCGTAGGGTGGCACACTTAAGAGTTACCGGACACCATTTTGGAGGACATATGTTTCATACGAAAGAATTGCAAAGCATAGAAATTGTTTCAATAGAAACCGGAAATTGTTTCGGGTGAAATTGCAGAAGGTGGTTCTGCATGTGATATTAAAATATTGCAAGGGGCTGTATGTGAATGTTTGTTAATTAAAGTAATTAATAAAATTCTGAATAAATTTAATAAAAAGAGTTTTATTAAATGAGAGAGCATTAAATTTGGAGAAATTTAATGCATTTAAAGTGGAGACTTTAAAAGGGAACGTGAAGAGGCATTTTAATGTGGAGGGGTTACCACCACATGAATGGGGGAGGTGAGGGGTCACCCCCATGCGCCAGCCATGGAGAGAGGGGGCACCCCCTCCTCCTATAAAAGGCCACCCATTCCCTCCTTCATCCTCACACCTCCTTGTGAAGGATCTCTCTCCCCCTCTAGAATTATTCCCCCATGGTCTCGGATTAGAGAGATACATGTTCCCGATGGCATTTTGTCTGGAAGGAGTTGCTGCTTCCGCTGGATCGCTGGAGCGAGGAGGTGGAGGTTGTCCGGTGGCTTGAACGTGTGTGCGAGTGCGGATGCGCTGCTGAGTTGCAGCGCTCGGACTTCCTCACGATCTTGAGATCGGCAAGTGTACGACTACATCAACCACGAGTTCCTACTCGTTAACAAAGCTCGTTGTCTACGAGGGTAAGTTCTCGTTGGATGTATGTCCACCCGTTGCTTTGTACCTAGTAGATAGATCTTGGCGTGTAGTTCACACCGTAGGAATTTTTTTGTTTTCTATGCTGCGGACCCAACAGTGGTATCAGAGCCTGATCTATGCGTAGGTGCTTAGCACGGGTAGTACACATATGGTTGATATGTGGGGAATGATGATCATGTTATTGCATCTTCTATGTATTTTGGATATTGGTGGCATAGTGGGATGAAGCGGCCCGGACCAACCTTACATGTCATCGTACATGAGACCGGTTCCACGACTGACATGCAACTTGTTTTGCATAAGTGGTTGGCGGGTGTCTGTCTCTCCTACTATAGTCAATATCTGATTTACAATGAGTTGCTAATAACTTAGTTATCCTCGTTGTGGTTCATGTTCGTAGGTAAGAACAGTTCTATCTCCGAAAGCCCTAAGCCACGTAAAACTTGCAATTGATAAATTAGAGGCGTCTAGTTTAGATCGTTGCTGGGCTAGTGTGTTGATATGGTATTGTTGTAAGTAGATGTATGGTGGATACTCTTACAACACACTCAACGTGTAAGTTCCATAGACCTTGGCCTTACACACAAAGAAATGATAGAGATCATACCATGATGCAAGTGATAGAGATCAAATGCATGGACCATATCATCTCACTTTACACATTAGATGTTAGCATCTTATACTGCTAGTTTGGCGCGTTTGATAGCATTATAAGATGATCCCTCTTTTAGATATCAAGATAAAAATGTGTTCTTCCTTGAGTATGCACCGTTCTATGGATCGTGTTTCGAGACATCACGTGATGATCGGGTGTACTCGAATCTACGCTTTCATAGGAACAGGTGTAAGACCGTTTTACACACGCGAATACTAAGGTTCTTACTTGGCGAGCCTAGCATGTACAGACATGGCCTCGGAACACGGACCAAAAGGTTAAGCATGAGTCATATGGTTGATATCATGCCCATATAGATGCTCGCCTTTGAAGCTATATCAACTCACTGATGATCAGACTTGGTATAGTGGATTTGGTTCATGTAATCACCAAAAGGACACGAGGGATGTCGTTTTTGAGTGGGAGTTCATTAGTAATTTGGATTAGTTGAACTCAATTTATCATAAACTTAGTCTAAATAAACTTTACAAATTCTGTTGTAGATGGCACCACCTGCTTTTAATTTCAATGTGTTCATGGAGAAAGAGAAACTTACTGCGAATGGTAGCAACTTCACCAACTGGGCTATGAATTTGAGGATTCTCCTCACTGTTGCACAAAAGCAATATGTGCTAGATGCGCCACTAGGCCCCCCACCAGCTCCTGATGCCCCCGACAAGGAAAAGAATGTCTATGTGACTCGTCAGGAGGACCACAACTTAGTTCATTGCGGCATACTGTATGGGCTAGAGCCAGAACTTCGAAAGCGTTTCAAAAATGGCAATGCCTTTGATACCATGGGAGAATGGAAAATGTTTTTCGATACCCATGCTGCCGTAGAGAGTTATAATGCTACAGAAAAGTTCTTTAGCTGCATGATGGAGGAAAACAACTCCGTTAGTGAGCATGTACTCAAAATGTCTAGGTACGCCGATAAGCTTGTGTCCTTGGGAATAATGATTCCCATTGACTTAGGCATACATCGTGTTCTCCAATCTCTGCCACCTAGCTACAAGAGCTTCGTGATGAACTATAATATGCAGGGCATGAAGAAGTCTCTTCCCGAGCTTCTGTCAATGCTTAAGACTGCAGAAGTGGAGATTAGGAAAGAACATCAAGTGTTGATGATCAATAGGACCACCGGTTTCAAGAAGGACAAGAAAGGCAAGCACAAGGGAAAGAAGGGTGGCAAGTCTGTTGCCACGCCTGAAAAGAAACCTCGGGCTGGCCCTAAGTCTTACACCGAGTGCTACTATTGCAAGGGGACTGGCCATTGGAAGCGCAACTGCCCCAAGTATTTGGCGGACAAGAAGTCCAGCAAGGCAAACAAAGGTATATGTGATATACATGTTATTGATGTGTACTTGACTAGTACTCGCAGTAGCACCTGGGTATTTGATAACGGATCGGTTGCTAATATATGTAACTCGGTTCAGGGGCTACGGAACAAGCGACAACTAGCAAGGGACGAGGTCAGGATGCGGGTCGGCAATGGATCAAGAGTTGATGTGATCGCCGTCGGGACGCTACCTCTCCATTTCCCATCGAGATTAGTTATAAACCTAAATAATTGTTATTTGGTGCCTGCACTGAGCATGAACATTGTATCTGGATCGTGTTTGATGCAAAGTGGTCATTCCTTTAAATCTGAGAACAACGGTTGTTCGATTTATAAGAATGATATCTTTTATGGTCATGCACCTATGTTGAATGGTTTATTTCTATTGGATCTCGATAGTAATATTACGCACATTCATAATGTTAATGCTAAAAAGATTAAACTCGATGATGATATGTCTACATATATGTGGCACTGCCGTCTAGGTCATATTGGCGTTAAACGCATGAAGAAACTCCATTCTGATGGACTTTTGGAATCACTTGATTTTGAATCATTTGATACATGTGAGCCATGCCTTATGGGCAAGATGACTAGAACACCGTTCACCGGTTCAATGGAACGGGCGACAAATCTGTTGGAGATCATACATACTGATGTGTGTGAACCAATGAGTGTGTCGGCGCGAGGTGGATATCGTTATTTTGTTACTTTCACGGATGATTTGAGTAGATACGGGTATATCTATTTGATGAAACAAAAGTCTGAAACTTTTGAAAAGTTCAAGGAATTTCAGAATGAAGTGGAAAATCATCGTAATAGAAAGATCAAATTTCTACGGTCTGACCGTGGAGGAGAGTATCTAAGTTACGAGTTTAGCACACACATGAGAGATTGTGGAATAGTTTCACAACTCACGCCTGCCGGAACACCACAACGTAATGGTGTGTCAGAATGTCGTAATCATACCTTATTGGATATGGTTCGATCTATGATGTCTCTGACTAACTTACCTCTGTCATTTTGGGGTTATGCACTCGAAACAGCTGCATTCACTTTAAATCGGGCACCATCTAAATCCGTTGAAACGACACCGTATGAATTATGGTTTGGAAACAAACCTAAGATGTCATTTCTTAAGGTTTGGGGATGCGATGTTTATGTGAAGAAACTTCAACCAGATAAACTCGAACCCAAAGCGGAAAAATGCGTCTTCATAGGATACCCTAAGGAAACAATTGGGTATACCTTCTATCACAGATCCGAGGGCAAGGTTTTTGTTGCCAAGAATGGATCCTTTCTTGAGAAGGAGTTTCTCGCGAAAGGTGTGAGTAGTCGGAAGGAAGAACTCGAAGAGGTTATTGAACCTTCTCTTCATGGAATGGCGAGTGGCGCAGCACTGGAAGTTGTTTCGGAGTTGACTTCACCTGATGAAGAGAGAGCTAATGATAATGATCATGAAACTCCGAAAGAGGACACTATCGAACCTCGCAGGTCAAGCAGGACACGTGCAGCTCCTGAACTGTACGACAATCCTGTTGTGAATTTCATGGTTGATGAAATGGATGACCCTGCGACGTATGAAGAAGCGATGATGAGCCCGGATTCCAACAAATGGCTAGAAGCAATGAAATCCGAGATGGAATCCATGTATGAGAACCAAGTTTGGAACTTGGTTGACTTACCTCACGACCGAAAGGCCATTGAGAATAAATGGATTTTCAAAAGGAAAACTAATGCTGATGGTAATGTGACCATCTATAAGGCTCGACTTGTCGCAAAGGGGTGTCGACAAATTCAAGGAATTGACTACGATGATACATTCTCTCCCGTAGCGATGCTGAAATCGGTTAGGATTATGTTAGCAATTGCTGCATATTTTGATTATGAAATATGGCAGATGGATGTCAAAACGGCGTTCCTCAATGGTAAGATTGAAGAAGAGTTGTATATGATACAACCTAAGGGTTTTGTCGATCCTAAGGATGCTAATAAGGTGTGCAAACTTCAGCGATCCATCTATGGACTGAAGCAAGCATGACGAAGTTGGAATCTCCGCTTTGATGAGGTGATCAAAGAGTTTGGATTTGTCCAAACTTATGGAGAGGCTTGTATTTACAAGAAAGTGAGTGGGAGCAATGTGGCATTTTTGATATTATATGTGGATGACATATTATTGATTGGAAATGATATAGATCTTTTAAACAGTGTTAAAAGTTATCTAAACAGCAAATTTTCGATGAAAGACCTTGGTGAAGCGTCATATATATTAGGCATTAAAATCTATAGAGATAGATCAAGGCGCCTAATTGGGCTATCGCAGAGTACATACCTTGATAAGATATTAAAGAAGTTTAATATGGACGAAAGTAAGAAGGGGTTCTTACCTATGTTGCAAGGCAAGACATTGAGTAAGACTCAAAGTCCGGCTACGGCGGAAGAAAGAGAGATGATGGATAAGATCCCCTATGCCTTGGCCATAGGCTCTATTATGTATGCCATGCTATGTACAAGACCGGATGTGGCACATGCTATTAGTTTGACTAGTAGGTACCAATCTGATCCAGGTTCAGAACACTGGATAGCGGTAAAGAACATCCTCAAGTACTTGAGAAGAACTAAGGATATGTTTCTCATATACGGAGGTGAAGAAGAGCTAGTCGCTAAGTGTTATGTCGATGCTAGCTTTGACACCGATCCGGATGACTCTAAGTCTCAATCCGAATACATATTTCTCTTGAACGGAGCAGCAGTTAGTTGGAGGAGTTCCAAACAACCTATGGTGGCTGGATCAACAACGGAGGCGGAATATGTTGCTGCTTCAGAAGCGGCGCAGGAGGCAGTTTGGATGAAAGAGTTTATTATAGAACTGGGTGTGGTTCCCAGTGCATTGGACCCGATGGTGATCTATTGTGACAACACTGGAGCCATAGCCAACGCAAAGGAACCAAGGTCTCACAAGAATTCCAAACATATTAAGCGCCGGTTTCACTCCATCCGCGAGCATGTCAAGGATGGAGATAGAAAGATTTGTAAAGTACATAGGGACCTAAATGTAGCAGATCCGTTGACTAAAGTTCTCCCTAGGGAAAAACATGATCAACACTAGAACTCCATGGGTGTTATATTTATCACTATGTGAACTAGATTATTGTCTCTAGTGCAAGTGGGAGACTGAAGGAAATATGCCCTGATTGGCAATAATAAAGTTGTTATTATATATTCCTTATATATGATAGATGTTTATTTTACATGCTTGAAATGTATTGATTCGGAAACATCAATACATGTGTGTTTAATAAACAAAAAGGGTTCCTAGTCATGCCTCCCTTATAGACTAGCTTGTTGATTAACAAGATGATCAAGGTTTCCTGATCATGGACATTGGATGTTGCAAATAACAAGGTCACACCGTTGGTGGAATGATGTGATGAACATTCATCCGAAGTATAGCATTACGATCAAGTCATTATGTTTATATTGCTATAACATCATACGAAGTAATCTTTATCCTTAGACCATGAGATCATGTTAATTGCTAACACCGGAAGAGTATCTTGATAACATCAAACGTCACACCGTAACAGGGTGACTATAAAGATGGGTTCAGTACTACGAAGGTGTTATGTTGAGGCTCATGGATCAAGAGTGGAATTTTTCAATCCAGATGACGGATAGATATACTCTAGGGCCTCTCGGTGATATCACATTAGGATAGCTTGCAAGCAAGTGATGTGATCACTAGAATGTTATATCACGGGAACGAGAAAAGAGTGCATGTCGGTAACGAGATCAAACTAGGTATGGAGATACCAATGATCGAATCTCGGACATGTAATATATCGAGAGACAAAGGGATTTAGTTACAAGCGTTAAAGGTTCTCACGATCACAGGAGTCATCGTTGAATGTGTAGGAGTCAGTACGGATCTCCAGGTCCCGCTGCTGATTATTGATCGGAGAAGGGTCTCGATCATGTCTGCATTATTCGTGAACCGTAGGGTGGCACACTTAAGAGTTACCGGACACCATTTTGGAGCACATATGTTTCAGACGAAAGAATTGCAAAGCGCAGGAATTGTTTCAATAGAAACCAGAAATTGTTTCGGGTGAAATTGCAGAAGGTGGTTCTGCATGTGATATTGAAATATTGCAAGGGGCTATATGTGAATGTTTTTTAATTAAAGTAATTAACAAAATTCTGAATAAATTTAATAAAAGAGGTTTTATTAAATGAGAGAGCATTAAATTTGGAGAAATTTAATGCATTTAAAGTGGAGACTTTAAAAGGGAATGTGAAGAGGCATTTTAATGTGGAGGGGTTACCACCACATGAATGGGGGAGGGAGGGGGCACCCCTCCTCCTATAAAAGGCCACCCATTCCCTCCTTCATCCTCACACTGCCTTGTGAAGGATCTCTCTGCCCCTCTAGAATTATTCCCCCATGGTCTCGGATTAGCGAGATACATGTTCCCGGTGGCATTTCGTCTAGAAGGAGTTGCTGCTTCCGCTGGATCGCTGGAGCAAGGAGGTGGAGGTTGTCCGGTGGCTTGAACATGTGTGCGAGTGCGGATGCGCTGCTGAGTTGCGGCGCTCGGACTTCCTCACGATCTTGAGATCGGCAAGTGTACGACTACATCAACCACGAGTTCCTACTCGTTAACAAAGCTCGTTTTCTACGAGGGTAAGTTCTCGTTGGATGTATGTCCACCCGTTGCTTTGTACCTAGTAGATAGATCTTGGCGTGTAGTTCACACCGTAGGAATTTTTTTGTTTTCTATGCTGCAGACCCAACAGGTCTCAGCCCAGTCGAACAAGAACTCCGCTGTGTCCTGCAATTTGATCGTGAGCCTCGTCTCGTACTGGATGGAGTAGGCGGCAAGCTCGATTGCCCACTTGGCGAATTGTCCGGTGGCGTACTTGTTGTCGATGATCTCTGAAAGGGGTGCGGGGCACACCACCTTAATCGGATGCTCCTGGAAGTAGTGCTTGAGCTTCTTGCACGCCAGGTACACTCCGTAGCACATCTTCTGGTAGTGGGGGCAGTTCTGCTAGGAGAGGGAGAGAACCTCGTTGAGGTAGTAGACGGGCCTCTGAACTGGCTGAGCCTTGACTTCCTCGGGACGCTCCACCACCAGGATGACGCTGATGACCCGGCTGATGGCGGCTATATAGAGCAACATCGGCTCCTTGCTAGCCGGCGTGGCTAGCACTAGCCCTGTGGATATCATGCGCTTGAGGTCATGAAACGCGGCGCCGGCTTGCGAGGTCCAGGAGAACTTGTTCGTCTTCTTCATCAGTTGGTATAGCAGGAGTGCCTTCTTGCCCAGCCGGCTAACAAAACGGCTGAGGGAGGCTATGTTGGGTTCGCAGCATAGAAAACAAAATTTTCCTATGATAGGAACTATTATACGCCAAGATCTATCTATTAGACACAAGCAACAGGTGGATATACATCCATAGAGAACATACCCTCGAAGACAACAAAGCTTTGTTAATGATATGGAACTCGTGGATGATGTAGTCGTACACTTGCCAATCTCAAGATCGTGATGAAGTCCAGCAAGTCTAGCAGGTCCAGCTCCAGCACGTCCATCAGATCTAGCTCCAGCAAGTCCAGCATCACCAAGTCTAGCACCACAAAGCAGCGGTGCATCCATGATCGCACACACGTCCGGTACCCCGACAACCTCCGTCCCTCGCTCCATCAAAGTAGCGGAAGCAGCAACTCCTTTCCAGATAAAGCCACCGGGAACATGTATCTCGCTAATCCGAGACGATGGGGAATAATTTCTAGAGGGGAGAGATATCCTACACGAGGAGGTGCGTTGTGAGAGGAGGAGAGGGGGCCTTTTATAGGGAGAGGGGGCAGCCAAGGGCCATGGTGGTACCCCGACCTCTTCCATCATTCATGTGGTGGATGCTCCACTCACATAAATGTGCCTCCACTCACACTTCCACTCACATGCATTAAATTTCCACCAAATTAAATGCAAGCTCTCATTAAATAAAACTATTTTATTTATTTTATTCAGAATTTTGTTAATTACATTAATTAACAAACATTCACATAAAACCCCTTGCAACATTTCAATATCACATGCAGAACCAGTTTCTGCAATTTCACGTGAAACAATTTCGGTTTCCATCGAAATGATTCTAGCGCTTTCTTAAATCTTTATCTGAAACATATTTGCTCCAAATGGTGTCGGTATCCCTTAAGTGTGTCACCCTACGATTCACAAATAATGCAGACATGATCGAGACCCTTCTCTGATTAATAATCAGCAGCGGGACCTGGAGATCCGTACTGACTCCCACACATTCAACGATGACTCTTGTGATCGTGTGAACCTTTAACATTGTAAATAAATCCCTTTGTCTCGTGATATATTACGTGTCTGAGATTCTATCATCGGTATCTCAATACCAAGTTTTCTCTCGTTGCCGACATGCACTCTTTTCTCATTCCCGTGATATAACATTCTAGTGATCACATCACTTGCTTGCAAGGTATTTCAATGTGATATCACCGAGAGGGCCCTGAGTATATCTATCTGTCATCAGGATGGACAAATCCCACTCTTGATCCATGAGCCTCTACATAACACCTTCGTAGCACTAAACCCACCTTTGTAGTCACCCTGTTATGATGTGATGTTTCATGTTATCAAGATACTCTTCCGGTGTTAGTGATTAACATGATCTCATGGTCTAAGGACAAGGATTATTTTGTATGATGTTATAGAAATATAAACATAATGACTTTGATCGTAATGCTATACGTCGGATGAATGTTCATCACATCATTCCACTAATGTTGTGACCTCATTATTAACGACATCCAATGTCCATGATCAGGAAACCTTGACCATCTTGTTAATCAACGAGCTAGTATATATGAGAGGCATTACTAGGAACTTTGTATTTTGTTTATTAAACACACATGTATTAATGTTTCCAATTAATACAATTATAGCATGCAAAATAAACATTTATCATAAACATGGAATAAGATAATAACCATTTTATTATTGCCTCTCGGGCATATTCCCTTCAGTCTCCCACTTGCACTAGAGTCAATAATCTAGTTTGTAAACTTGTATATACAACACCTAGGTGTTGAATATACGCGCTTGCTAGTGGTTAACATAATCTCCAGATCTGGCACTTTCAGTTTCGTGTGTATTTGCATGTATTTGCATCTCTACGCATCACTCATTCTCTAATGAGATGGCATTGTATAAATTAGTCCTTTGGTGAGACCTTTAGTTCCTTTGGGTTAAAACATGTCGATAGTATTATCGTACAATATATCTTCATAGTATTATCCCACTGTGAACCACACCTAGTTTGATAACAAACCACTTGACACAAATTCCCTCCTTAGGTGCTACTATGGCAGTCATATACTTAGCCTTTTGTTGTAGTATCCGTCACAATGTCTTAACTTTGGAACTCATCCAAATCCATCATGGAATTTCCTTTCCATAATTCTATGCCAACCATAGTTTAAATTGAGATAAATTTAATTTGTATCTTGTGACAAATTAGTATCAATGTCACATATTACAATGAACTATTATCAACTATTTGTCACTTATACATGATATATTCTTAGTTTTTCCAAAGCTCATAAGAATATCTTTACTATCATCCAATGATCACCTTATGAATCATTCTGGTATATGCTCATAACATTTAGAGCATTGGACATATCTGGATATGTACATATCATGGTATTATTGATCAAAATCTTCATGTGATTTTAGTCACCAAGTGTTGAAACACTTGAATCTTGATACAATCCTTTCCATGCAGTAAGAACCTTTCTTGTTGTTTCCATATTGAACCCTTTTCAATATCTCATATATATGTCTGGCACAACCATATTAGCGCCTCAATCTATCCATATAGACATTGATGCCAAATATTCCGGTTTTGCCGAAGTCTTTCATCAAAATCTAACTTTAATGAAATTCTTAACCTGTGTCAATAAAAGATACATCATTTCCAATCAACAGTATGTACTCTGCATAATGTATTGGAAATATGTCTCAGCGCTCCCACTTAATTTCTTGCAAATGCAAGCATCTTCGTCTCCGATTAAATTAAACTCCTTTAACATTTTCATCACGGTGAAGATTCCAACTCCGCTATGCTCACTTCAACTATTGAAGTTTGCATGCCCTTTTAGCACCCTTTGAATTAACAAAACCCTTCAGACCATGTCTTATACATGTCCTAGGTAACCATTCTATTAGAAGAACATTGTTTTGTTTGTTCAACTACCATATACCAAATTATATGTATTGGTTGCTAGATTAATCCGTCAAGACTAAATATCGCTATGAAAGATCAAATCTTGTCATAGTCAACTCCTTGAACATAGTCATAAATTCCTTTCTAACATGTCGATTATTTCATAGATGTCAAACATCCATGTCTATTTCTTTATAGATCCAAACACGACCGATAGGCTTCATGCCTTTTCGGAGGGTCTTCCAAGTTCAAAAGCTTGATTTCTCGTGTATGGAAACTATCATAGATTTTATGACTTCTAGTCATTCTATGGAGTCAGGGCCCATCATCGCTTCTTTGCATGCAGTTGGTTCATTATTGTCAAAACAAAAACGACTTGTTTATCAAATCCCACTATTTGATTGTTACCCGATGCATATGGTTCAAATAGGAACTCTAATCTCCAAGATCACAACCTTTGTAATCACGGGATCCATGAGCATTATGGCCGCCACTGGAACACTTTCCGGTGCTGGCGCTGCTTAGCACATATATCTAAGGTTCAATAACCTTATCAAAGTTCTATTGTCCTCCCACTTAAATTATTGAGAAAAAATCTTTCTCAAGAAACTTAACGTTCCAAGCGACAAACTCTTTTATCCTCGGTGTTATGGAGGAATACCCAACAAATTCTTTGGGATAACCTACAAATACATGCTTATCCGACTTTGGTTGTAAACATTTTACTTATGCATAGCATACCAAAATTTTAAGAAAATACAACTCAGGTTTTATCCCAAACCATAATTCATATGGTGTCATTTCACCGGATCATGATGGTGCTCTTTTCAGTGTAAAAGCTGTAGTCTCTAAAGCTTTAATCTTTAAAACATAATGGCAGTTTTATAAATGACACCTTTGATCTTACCATGTCAAACAAGGTTTGGTTTGATCTCTCGAACATACCATACTCCCGTGGTTTATCGGGAAATGCATGTACATGGAATAATTCCTGAAATCTTAGGTGGTTTGCTAAACCTGTAACTCAAATACCTTCCTTTATGATCAAATCATAAACTCTTTTATTTTCTTGTTACAATGATTTTCCACTTCATCTTGAAAGTCTTTGAACAATTTTCAAATGTTTCATACTTCTTACTTATTAAGTAAATATATAGATACATTCACTCAAATTTCTAGAGAAAGCATATGAAGTCGAAAGATGCACCACACATGGGTACATATAATGGACTATGCACATCACCATGCACAATTTCCAATAAGTTAGTCATCCGTTCCTCTTTGGCCTATGAACAGAGTTTCAATTATCTCGAGGAAAGTTTCACAAGCGTCAATTGATCAAAATCAAAAGACTCCAAAAATCCATCAAAACGGAGTTTCTTGACGTTCTCTTTCCAATATAATTTAAACAGCAATGTCACTTTGTAAGTGATCTTTCAATCATTTGTCTTGTGACATTTTAGCATTAGTTTTATGGATGTGATTTCTCCAACTAGATTTGTAGAAGTTCATCCATCTTTTATGGAATACGATAATTATTTGAACAACTATTGTTCTCATTATACCAGAACAAGATAACAATTATTTAAACAAATCTTGAAGGAAAGCTTTGATGTCAATGATGAATACAATAGCACCTTATTTGTTTTTGATGAACATCATCACATATTCTTTTGCTAGTTACTTAGGCCATTGTAGTTCATGAATTGCATCGTTCTGTATGATATTTCATACCAACCAATTCGGTATCCAATACCCAAGAACCACATTGTTTAACAAGCAAAGAATACAACCATGACATGTATATCATCTATATACCTTAGCTGGGCATTACCAGTCTTTTATTTTCTGCCAAATATTTTATAGATTCTCTTTCAACATTTCCTTTTCCTTTTAAAAGAATCTATCAACATCAATAGTGGTGCCATACATATGACACATAGTCCAAAGCATGTATAGTAAAATACTAATACCTTTGGACTTGCACTTTGAAGGAGATCACCATCATCTAATATTTGGTGTTTTTTCAAAAATCCATCCTTCAGTAATCTTTTAAGTGTAGTAAACATTTTACTTACATCTTATATTCATCCTTATCATGAAAACTTTCATTATCAAGCTACTATGGCTTATAAGGACGAATCGTGAGTATAATGTCAGTTCCCAAAACCTGTTTGGGAGATTAGGACGTCTAGCATCTCCAACCTTCGCAAATTCTCATACAATGTGAGAACATGTATTTTGACAAATTATACTCTATCATATTGCAACCATAAACATTGTTTCAGATATCAAAATACCTTCCATGCATGATGGCTTCTGAAATAATTCTTTCAGCTCCTAGATAACCTCGATATTAAAAATAACTTTTGAATATCAAGAATCATGGAGGCAAACATGATACTATAGATACTAACATTGGAATTCTTACTCTCAATTTAATATTACTTATTAAAATTCATGGAGTAAATAGAGTTTGCTGAAAGTTTGCAATAGGACTTCTAAAATTGACATTCAAAACAATATGATACCAGTTCGTAAAGTAAATATCTAGAATTCTATAGTTCTATTATCTCAATTAAAACTAAGCATAAGGTAGTAAACAGATGTCAATGACTACAACAAATTATGAAAATTCACTTCGATTTAGTTTATGACAAATTGAGTTCGACTAATCCAAATAAAAATGAACTCCCACTCAAAAGCAACATCCCTCGAGTTGTTTTGGTGATTACATGAACCAAATCCACTACACCAAGTTCGATCATTACGTGAGTCAGTGTAGCTTCAAAGGCGAGCATCTATATGGGCATCATATCAACTATATGACTCATGCTTAACCTTTCGGTCCATGTTCCGAGGCCATGTTTATACATGCTAGGCTCGCCAAGTAAGAACTTTAGTACTCGCGTGTGTAAAACTGTCTTACACCTGAAATATGATCGTGGATTCAAGTACACCCGATCATCACGTGATATCTTGAAGCGGCGGAACATAAACGGTGCGTACTTAAGGGAGAACACATTTTTATCTTGATATCTAAATGAGGGATCATCTTATAATGCTACTAAAATGCCAAACTTGCAATATAAGATGCAAACATCATATGTGTAAAGTGGAATGATATGGTCCATGCATTTGATCACTATCATGTGCATCGTGGTATGATCTCTATCATCCCTTTGTGTGTAAGGCCAAGGTCTACGGAACTTACACGTTAGGTGTGTTGTAAGGGTATCAACTATACATCAACTTACAACATTTCCATATCATGACACTAGCCCAACAACAATCTAAACTAGACGCCTCTAATTTGTCCATTGAAACTTTTATGTGGCTTAAGGCTTTCGAAGATAGAACCGGTCTTACCTACGAACATGGAACCATAACGATGATAACTAAGTTATTAGCAACTCGTTGTAAATCAGATATTGACTATAGTAGGAGAGACAGACACCCGCTAGCCACTTATGCAAAGCTAGTTGCTTGTTAGTCGTGGAACCGGTCTCATGTGCGAGGACAGGTAAAGTTAGTCTGGGACGCTTCATCCCACTATGCCACCAATATCCAAATACATGAAAGAAGCAATAACATCATCATCATCACTCACATATAAACATATGTGTACTACCCGTGCAAAGCACCTACGCATAGATCAGGCTCTGATACCACTGATGGGTTCACAGCATAGAAAACAAAAAAAATCGTATGATGGGAACTATTATACACCAAGATCTATCTATTAGATACACGCAAATGGATGGATATACATTCATAGAGAACATACCCTCAAAGACAACAAAGCTTTGTTAACAAGATGGAACTCGTGGATGATGTAGTCGTACACTTGCCGATCTCAAGATCGTGATGAAGTCCAGCAGGTCCAGCTCCAGCACGTCCATCAGATCTAGGTCCAGCAAGTCCAGCACCACCAAGTCCAGCACCTCAAAGCAGCGGTGCATCCGTGATTGCACACACGTCCAGTACCTCGACAAACTCCATCCCTCGCTCCAGCAAAGCAGCAGAAGTAGCAACTCCTTTCCATATAAAAACACCGGGAACATGTATCTCGCTAATCCGAGACCATGGGGAATAATTTCTAGAGGGGGAGAGAGATCCTTCACAAGGAGGTATGTTATGAGAGGAGGAGCGTGGGGCCTTTTATAGGGAGAGGGGGTAGCCAAGGGCCATGGCGTGGCAACCATGGTGGTTCCCCCACCTCTTTCCATCATTCATGTGGTGGATGCTCCACTCACATAAATATGCCTCCACTCACACTTCCACTCACATGCATTAAATTTACACCAAATTAAATGCAAGCTCTCATTAAATAAAACTATTTTATTTATTTTATTCTGAATTTTGTTAATTACATTAATTAACAAACATTCACATAAAACCCCTTTCAACATTTCAATATCACATGAAGAACCAGTTTCTGCAATTTCACCCGAAACAATTCTGGTTTCCATCGAAATAATTCCAGTGCTTTCTTAAATCTTTATCTAAAACATATTTTCTCCAAATGGTGTCGGTATCCCTTAAGTGTGTCACCCTACGGTTCGTGAATAATGCAGACATGATTGAGATCCTTCTCTGATCAATAATCAGCAGCGGGACCTGGAGATCCGTACTGACTCCCACATATTCAACGACGACTCTTGTGATTGTGTGAACCTTTAACATTGTAACTAAATCCCTTTGTCTCGTGATATATTACATGTCCGAGATTCTATCATCGGTATCTCAATACCAAGTTTTCTCTTGTTGCCGACATGCACTCTTTTCTCATTCCCGTGATATAACATTCTAGTGATCACATCACTTGCTTGCAAGCTATTTCAATGTGATATCACCGAGAGGGCCCTGAGTATATCTATCTATCATCGGGATGGACAAATCCCACTCTTGATCCATGAGCCTCTACATAACACCTTTGTAGCTCTAAACCCACCTTTATAGTCACCCTGTTACGGTGTGACGTTTCATGTTATCAAGATACTCTTCCGGTGTTAGTGATTAACATGATATCATGGTCTAAGGACTAGGATTACTTCGTATGATGTTATAGCAATATAAACATAATGACTTTGATGGTAATGCTATACTTCGTATGAATGTTCATCACATCATTTCACCAATGTTGTGACTTTGTTATTAACAACATCCAATGTCCATGATCAGGAAACCTTGATCATCTTGTTAATCAACGAGCTAGTTTATTAAACACACATGTATTAATGTTTCCGATTAATACAATTATAGCATGCAAAATAAACATTTATCATAAACATGGAATAAGACAATAACCACTTTATTATTGCCTCTCGGGCATATGCCCTTCAGGCTAGGCATCCGGTGAATTTCTGGACTCCGAGCAAGCTCTTGGGCGGCTGCATCCTGTTGATGGCTGCAATCTTTTCCAGATTCGCCTTGATTCCTCATTGCGAAATGAGGAAAACGAGGAGCTAGCCGGATAGGACACCAAAAACACATATCTCCCGCTTTAGCTTCATCTGGTACCGGCAAAGGTTTCAGAACGTCTCCCCCAGGTCCTCGAGAAGGGTGCGCTTCTCCTTCGTCTTGATGACGATGTCATCCATGTAGGCATGCACATTCCGGCCAATCTGCGAGTGCAAGCACTTCTGCATGTAGTGCTGACAAGTGGCGCCTGCATTTTTCAGACCGAAAGGCATGGTTACATAACAGTAAGACCCATACGGGGTGATGAATGACGTCTTCAGCTGGTCAGCCGGATTTAACCGGATCTGGTTATAGCCGAAATAGCAGTCCAGAAAGGACAACAGGTCGCAAGAGGCCGTGGAATCGATAACTTGATCGATACGGGGTAAGGCGAACGGGTCTTTCAGGCACGCCTTGTTCAGGCTGGTGTAGTCGATACACATGCGCCATGTCTTGTTTTTCTTCAACACCAGGACTGGGTTGGCCAACCAGTCTAGGTGGTATACCTCCATGATGGATCCGGCTGCAAGGAGCCGGGTGATCTCATCACCAATGATCTTCCTCTTCTCCTCCGCAAACTGGCGGAGGGGCTGCTTAACTGGCTTGGCATCCGGCCGCACGTGAAGTGAGTGCTCGGCGAACTCCCTCGAGACACCCGGCATGTACTTTTGCGACCATGTGAAGATGTCCCGATTCTCATGGAGGAAGTCGACAAGCGCGCCTTCCTATTTGCTATCCAAGCCGGCACTGATGGTGATGAACTTAGTCGGATCGGTGGGGTCAAGCAAGATCTTCTTTGTCTCTTTGGATGGCTGGAAGGCCGCAT
Source organism: Avena sativa (assembly GCA_916181665.1). NCBI lineage: Eukaryota > Viridiplantae > Streptophyta > Magnoliopsida > Poales > Poaceae > Avena > Avena sativa. The sequence continues at coordinate 431,179,494 of OV702290.1, forward strand.
CTCCAGTCGGCTTCCTATTAGCCGGCACCTCTTACTGGGCCAATGCAACATTGCGCATGATCTCATGCTTCTCCTCAGCAATGATGAGGGCTTCTGCTATCTTTGAGCCTGCCGACACGCGCTCCATCGATCGCCCCGGCTGATACTTTCGATCCGGATTACGGATGTAGTATAGCTTCTTTTCCCTAGTAGACCTAGGTTATCGAATCCTTGGGAAGCGAAGGCATAGTGAAGTTACTTTAACGGACCTTCGGGAGTTTTAGAATTCCTTTTGTGTTTTTACCGGACCAATAGCTTGTGTCTTTTTGTTGTTGTCGATGATGGAGAGAGAGGGCCTAGGGCGTTCGGTTTCACCTGTAGTTGTGCAAAACATCTGATGGGAATAAAAGATAGAAATAAAGTATGCATGTACTTGTTAGAGCAAGATAAATTATATGTGGCCAGTGCATCTATAATTGCTATTGCCTCTGCAACCGCTTATAGAAATAACCTACTAGTCTCATCCATAGAAGAAAGAGAACTAATGATATGCATAGTGATGTCACCGTTAATCCCAAGTAAATCCCTCACATAGAGCCGTACTACCCCTTCTGCCACTGGGGTTCCCAACCTGCAGATCAGTCATTACTCATACTCCCTATACCTGGCTCAACCCTCGGGGTCTTGGGTACCTAACAAGTCCTTGGATTGAGGCCATAGAGGATACAATAATCATCATGTCATACAAACTAATACACGATCCCTTCTATGATAAATAACATGCACAAATGCTACATGGCTAGGCCGAAGCCCTTAGCCCAAGGAGAATTACTCATACATAGAGATGAGATCAACAATCATAAACATTGTAATGAAAATCATAAGGTTGATAGCAATAGTCTTACAATGTAGCCAATCGGAGAAGAGATCTACTATTACAAGTGGTGGAATATGGCTATGGAGATGGAGAAGGGTTTTGAAATAGGGAGGCGGCTGGTGATCTGTGGCAGAGACTTTTTAGCGAGGTCTAGCTTGTTTTCTCATCGCCCGAGGCTTCTTTATATAGGGGTCCCTTCACGAAAGTTGTTCTGTTTGACATAACGGTGGTGGCGCCAACTATACGACCGGAGCTATACAGCCAGAATTTTGCTCCGGTTGTATAGTTGGTCGTTAAAGCGTTTGCCTCCGCTTCACGGCTCCTGGTTTCTTTTGGATGTTGGAAATCTCGTATCTTTGACTTTAATGTAGTGATTCCCATCTTTAAACGACATTATCTGCACAGGAAAAATATAAAAGAAAGGATTGCATACCCCTTTGAATATTAGGCATTAGTGGCAGGATTTGGAGAGATATTTCATCAAAATTATGAATAATATCCAGTATAAAAATGGACGTGGATGGCTATATTTCAGAGCCATCAACCTCCCTAAGCTTAAACTTGATCGTTACCGAGCAAGAAAACCAAAATCAAAAAGGAACTCAGCATTTAAACTGAAAGAACGAGATGGTGATCTTACTCATGATTAGTAGTCTCATGTTTCCTCCACTTCATAAATCTGAAAAACATCAGCATAGATAGAGTAATGGCAAGCATATCATACGGGTTTCATGCATCCTTATAGTGCAGCAAAATTATTGTCAACATGGATGATTGAAATGAGTAAACTTTATTCCATGTCAAGTAATCAACTCATAGGCTTGCCTTTGAATGATAAAGTATAATCATGTAAGTTGAGAGTGTGAGAGTTGTCATGAAAATCATGTACACTAGAGTATCTTAATTCTCCCACATCAATAAATCAAGACTTTTCAAACACTACTTTTCTATTCATTGTCCTTCAAGAATTTTAGTTTTAAGTAATTGAGAGCATGCCGAAAAAATTATTAGTTTATCGGTCTATGATGGACACTCGTGGCATTAGTAAGGTTTTTATTCCTTTTGCATAATGATTACTCATAATAGCCAGAGGAGTGATTCCATCATGATTACAGCTACCCGGGAGTGCCAAGAATCTTACCCACTATAGCATTGCTGCTACAAGTGTTTAATCAACTCATAGCCGAAATCTAGGAGTTTCCTCCATGAAGATTGTTCGTAGGCCAGCGGAGTTGTTGGCATCCCATGAAGTTTGACAAACATAAAGCTATATCATTCTTATGATTAACAAGCCAAACTTTGGCATGCTCACAAAAACCGAAGCGCATTAATTCAATCGAACAAATCCTTTTAAAGAGAGCTATCAAGTCAATTAACATTTTCAGTGGTGTTGAGTGTCTCTAGAAATAAGCCTTCAAGACTAAGCACTACAACACCCAAGCCTTCAATTGTGAGACTTTTTCTTATTACAATTGTTTAGCAATTTTTAGGCAAGACTTGGTTAATTACGAGAGCTGGAACAAAACGTACCTAATTAAATACCCATGCAAACAAAAAATCTTACTACAATTCAAAGACTCACTCCACCAATATAGTATCTCAACATTTACTACTAACTAGCATGGGTTTCTCAAACTTCAGAAGTGGGGAGTCATAAGGCATACCTCTCATGTTTGGTTCCACTTCTCTCTTCCTTTTTTATTTTCTTCTTGGAAACTCGAAGTCGATCACTCTCCTGCAAATACATGAAAACCTCGAGGCGGAAAGAAAAGAAAGAGGGAAAACAAAGAAAAATGGAGAAATCTTTTTGTGGTTTTGAAAAGAGGGAGTTTAAAGAATAGAAAATTGGTGGCAAAGCTTGGCTAGAAATTTTTGAAAGCAAATAGAAAGAACTAAAAAAGGGTGTTGGGGAAACCAACACGAGTGCTTATAAACTCAAAATAAAAACATAACCTCGAAATAAATGAAAGCAAATGAACGCCAAATAAAGATACATGAGGATACTTCCCCAAGCTTAGGCTTTTGCAAGCCCTTCAAATCAGTGTGGTGGCGGGAAAACGTCGTTACTTCAGTTTGCAAATTGAGTTGAGAGGTTACTAGTTGATTCTCAGAGGTTCAAAGAGAGGCTATGTATCCTCTCCATAGTCCCTCCAAGTCCTTGGAAGTCTTGGTATGTGGAGAACCGGGTTTGTGGCTGCTCCTCTTGATAAGGAACTTCTTGCTCCTCCTCTTGGTCCTCACCCTCCTCCGGAATCTCCTCCTTGGGTTGGTGTTGCTCAACCTGCAATTCATATAGCAAACATCCTTCCTCGATAGAGAAAAGAACATTAGGCATAGGAGCGGGGTAGAGATGCCCAGCTCCAGCAATATGTAGATAATAAACACCACCTCTCCTAGTGAGCATTCCACAAGCTTTCAAAGTGGAGAAACCAACACGTGTCTCACCTAGCACGAGTTGCAAATCACCTAGGTCGATGCCTAGGGCAGTGGCAAGCACGGTGATGACGCCTCCACCTGTGATTGGTCCTTGGCTTTGGGAGGCTTGGTGCTCCAGGTAGTGTACAAGGATGGCGCCCAAGTTGAGTGACAAGCCGCAGTTGATGTAAGCAGCCTTTACAAGGACTAGGATGTCCTCCTCGTTGAGTATAGTGAACTCATTACGTGCCTGCAAGGTGTTAGCAATAACATAGAACAAATAACGAATTGCAGGATGTTGAATATTCTTCCCCTTGTTCACTCTACTAGTGAAACTCATTCCATTATAGTATTGTTCAGGGGTAGGTTCTAAGCCAATAAAAGATGCGCGTAAGGCATTAACATCATTGTTTAGTAAATTAAAACATGCACACCATTCATATAATGTTAAAGTGTAGTTGTTGTTCATCAGTCGGAAAGAAATAGTGTCCTCTCCTTGCCATTGTTTAATGGTGCTTTGCAACGAACTTAGAAATTCAATGGTTAAGCAGTGATAAGTACGCACATTATTGTACACAAAGTTTTGCAGGACAACTCTATTGCAAAGTAAATTGAAGTCATCAGAAATACTGAGTTGGTTCAATATAATGGGGCAAGCCCACTTGGTGGCCTTCACTTCATGGTTCTTGATCCTGTTGAAGCGATCACGTTGGGGCTCATCCCTGAACCATTCCCCCATGCGTTCTTGAGCGGCAGCCCGAGAAGCGCTAGCGGTGGCATGGGCACGAGTTTGGCTCCTTGTGTTCATCGTCTAAAACATTGAAGAAAGGCAAAAATAAAGCTTTTTGATCCAACAACAGTAAGTGCATCATATTCCTCATCATAGCACACTAAAGAATCTCCTCAAAATAATAATCAAGGCAGTCCATAGTAGGTCTCACCCTAGATTGATAATGATAATAGATCGAAGATGAATTTGCAAAAAGTAATTGGAGGATCGGAGGAGAAACATACCATAGATCACTTGTGTGCGAGGAAATCGAACAAAATCGAATAGAGACGAAGATCTCTTGGGGTTTTGAGAGAGTTTGGAGGTAGAAGAGATAAAAAAGGATTGAAGTTTTGGAGTTGGAGATACCTTCCTGTGCGATTTTGTGATCAGACACAACTATATGGGCGCAGCTATACGACCGGAACAATGCGTTCCTGCCATATAGTTAGCCTTCTGTCAAAATATTAGGGTTTCCTCCTGGCGGCGCAGCTATATGGGCACAACTATACGGCCGGAACAAAATGTTCTAGCCGTATAGTTGGTCGTCAAACTATCTGTCCCTGGGAAAGAAAATATACAAAGGCATCGTTATCTATATGACCAGAACTATACAACCGGATTTTTTATTTTCGCCGTATAGTTGGTCGTTAAACTCTCAGTATATTAGAAAAGAAATTGTATGGAGGCACCGATATCTATACGACCGGAGCTATATGGCCAGAATTTTTTATTCCCGCCGTATAGTTGGTCGTTAAACTCTTAGTACATTTTAAAGAAAAAATTTCGATGACAAAGATATCTATACGACCGGAGCTATACAACCGCAATTTTTATTCCCACCGTATATGTGGTCGTTAAACACTCTATGTGCATCAAAAAAAAATTGTTTCTTCGAAAACTATTTCTTTTCTTGTAACTTAGTGATATACCTTATTTTTGACAGGAAATTGACAGTAAATATCGTCGACCAACAACAGCATGAATAAAGTAGATTTTTTAGTACTACCAAACTTCTTCTCCTCAATTGGAGTTTTCTAGCACTCTTTATTGAACATAAACTTAAACTAAAACTTAAAAACTTTACTCAAACCTTTATTTCACATGGGTTACCTCCCATGAAGCGCTCTTTTATGGTCAATAGTTTAACCTCAATGTTGCTTACTTAGGCCAGATGACTGGAACACCCACTCCAAAGTAATTGGCCTTCAAAGTGATGGCCTCCTTTTCATCATGCTTGGCTTTCTTCTTCCTAGGAAAATGAATAACAAAAGGATCCCGTGAAGGATATTGAAGCTTCACGTTACCTTCATGTAGATTAATCAAAGCCTAAATAGTTCTTAAGAAAGGACAGCCAAATATAATAGGAGCAGTAACATCTTCAGACATATCAACAATAACAAAATCAATGAGAGCATGACATCCTTTAATGTATACTAAAGTATTCTCCTTAATTCCTACATCTTGTTTGTAGGTAGAATCTACTAGATGCAATTTTAACTCAGTGATTTCAAAGGAGCCAAGATTTAACTTGTTAAAAAGACTCTTTGGAATTGTTGAGACGCTTGCACCTAGATCACAAAGTGCAGCTGTCTCATTGGTTCCAATTTTAATCTTAATAGTAGGCTCAAATATGTCATCTAACTTCACAGGTAATTTTTCAGCAATTTTCTTATATTCTTTCTCAAGGTCACGTACCTTTATTGCTACCTGATTAACGAAGTGCTGATACATAACTTCCTCATTACCTTCACGTACTGAAATCTTGACGTTGATCCTTTTTACGAGATCTTCAACCGTGTAGCTTGGTGAAGGAGCATTACTATAGTCAAGTTCTCCAGGTTCCTCCCTTTGGATTCTCATCATCTTGAGGTCTTCAACGGGATTTGGCTCAGCTTTACCTGCAAATTTAGCTAGAATGAGAGTTTGACTCTCGGTTATCTTACCTAGCTGTGCCTCAATGATCCTCGTTCTTTCTTAGAGGGCCTGCAAATCATTTCTCAAACTAACAGCTTGGTTAGATTACCAAGCATAGCATCATGGTTCTCTGTTATTTTAACAAGAATATTGTTTTGTTCATTTTGTGAGTCTATAAAAGACTTTAGTGTTTCTTGGAGACTACCATTACTAGTTCCCATATTATTATTAGAATTACCTACAGGACTAGAATAATTTTTCTAAAAGTTAGGATTGTAATTCTTCTTCCAAGCAGGGTTATAATCATTACGAGCTACAAAGTCTATTTCTTCAATATTTGTTTCAGGGGTGTCTCTTACCTGGGTTTCCTTACCTTTTATGGCTAATATGAGCTCATCGAACTTGGCATTGAGTTCTTCATTTTCATGTGGTGAAATGGAGTTCACCTTCTTCATGTTTGATCTATCCACATGCCATTGGGTATGGTTGTCCCTCATATTGTCTAGCAGCTGCTTTGCTTCGGTAATATGTTTACCCATAAACGTTCCTCCAGCTGCAGTATCAAGCATAGACTTAGACACAGGGTTAAGAGCATTATAAAATAGATGGAGAATTAACCAGTCTTGCATCCCATGACTAGGACAGTTTCTCATGCATGCTTTCATCCTTTCCCATGCAAGCACTAGTGGCTCACGCTCTTCCTGTCTAAAACCAGTAATATTAGATCTGAGTTGCATAGTCTTTGCAGGTGGGAAAAATTTAGTCATAAATAAAGAAGTACAACCCACCCATGATGTAATAGTGCTTCTAGGCAAAGATAGCAACCATTCTTTTGCTCTTCCTCTTAGAGAGAAAGGAAATAAATGCAATTTGACCGCATCAGGGTCAACGTCTTCAATACAAATCATATCACATATTTTAGTGAAAGTATGCAAGTGCATATATGCGTCTTCAACAATAGAGCCTCCAAATTGATTCCGTTGAACCAAACTTAAATAATGGGTCCTAATTTCATAGTTATCAATAACAATTGCTGGCTGAGTAATAGGAGTACGCAAATAATCATGGTTGGGAGTAGCAAACTCCCCAAGCTTCTTTTCAGCCATATTTCCTATGTTTTTGGGTTTTCTTAAACAAAGAATTATAATAGTAAAAGCAAGAATTGTAAAGGCTAACTATTTTTTGATTTATCAAATAAAGACTGAAAGCAAACTAACAAAATTAAAAACAAGAATTAAGACTAGCAAGGTTCCTAATAACCTCACCAGGGTAGCTATTGCTTCCCCGGCAAGAGTGCCAGAAAAAGGGTTGATACCTCCGATCCGGATTACGGATGTAGTATAGCTTCTTTTTCCCTAATAGACCTAGGTTATCGAATCCTCGGGAAGCAAATGCGTAGTGAAGTTACTTTAATGGACCTTCAGGAGTTTTAGAATTCCTTTTTTGTTTCTACCAGACCAATAGCTTGCGTCTTTTTGTTGTTGTCGATGATGGAGAGAGAGGGCCTAGGGCGTTCGGTTTCACCTGTAGCTGTGCAAAACATCTGATGGGAATAAAAGATAGAATAAAGTATGCATGTACTTGTTAGAGCAAGATAAATTATATGTGGCTAGTGCATCCACAATTGTTGTTGCCTCTGAACCGTTATAGCAATAACCTACTAGTATCATCCATAGAAGAAAGAGAACTAATGATATGCATAGTGATGTCACCGTTAATCCCAAGTAAATCCCTCACATACAGCCGTACTACCCCTTCTGTCACTAGGGTTCCCAACCTGAAGATCATTCATTACTCATACTCCCTATACCTGGCTCAACCCTCGGGGTCTTGGGTACCTGACAAGTCCTTAGATTGAGGCAAGAGACGATACAATAATCATCATGTCATACAAACTAATACATGATCCCATCTATGATAAATAACATGCACAAATGCTACATGGCTAGGCCAAAGCCCTTAGCCCAAGGAGAATTACTCACACATAGAGATGAGATCAACAACCACAAACATTGTAATAGAAATCATGAGATTGATAGCAAATAGTCTTACAATGTCGCCAATCGAAAAAGAGATCTACTATTACAAGTGGTGGAATATGGCTATGGAGATGGAGAAGAGTTTTGAGATCTGGAGGCGACTGGTGATCTGTGGCAGAGACTTTTTGGCAAGGTCTGGCTTGTTTTCTCATTTCCCGAGGCTTCTTTATATAGGGGTCCCTTCACGAAAGTTGTTTTGTTTGACCTAACAGTGGCGGCACCAACTATACGACCGGAGCTATACGGCTGGAATTTTGCTCCGGTCGTATAGTTGGTCGTTAAAGCGTTTGTCTCCACTTCACGGCTCCTGGTTTCTTTTGGATGTTGGAAATCTCGTATCTTTGACTTTAATGTAGTGATTCCCATCTTTAAACGACATTACCTGCGCAGGAAAAATATAAAAGAAAGGATTGCATACCCCTTTGAATATTACGCATTAGTGGCAGGATTTAGAGAGACATTTCATCAAAATTATGAATAATATCTAGTTTAAATGTGGACGTGGATGGCTATATGTTAGAGCCATCACCGGCCATGGTGATCAGGTCCCGACATCTTTGTCTTGAGGTATACGTAGTGGGGGACTGCCATGAACTTGGCGAGGACGGGATGTCCGAGGAGAGCGTGGTAAGATCTTATTAGGTTCACCACCTCGAACCACACCGTCTCGCGGCAGAAGTTGTGCTCGGTTCTAAAGATGACATCCAGCCAGATTTTTCCCTGCGGAGCGCATGCTAGTCCCGATAGTACGTCGTGGAACACCGTGGTAGTCAAGCGTAGGTCACACTCGCGGATGCCCAACTTCTCCATGGAAGACCGATAGAGCAGGTTGAGGCTGTTGCCCCGGTCGATGAGGACGCGAGAGAACTGGTAGGTGCGCTCGTTGGAGATGATGAGGGGGTCGAGCACCATCGTGTATCCCCCGGGGTTCGGCAAGCGATCCGGCTGATCCTCCCGGCTCTAGGTGATGGGAGTCTCCGACCAGTTCAGGTACTGGGGGACCAGGGAGACGATGGCGTTCACCTCCCTGGAGTGCTGCCTGCGGCTGTGCTTGTCATCTGGCTCAGTCTCGAAGATATGGTAGGTGGCGTGCAGCTTAGGGTAGCCGTTATTGTTGTCCTTGTTGTTGGTGTCTCCCCTAGCTGGTGGTGGCGGTCCACCAGGAGGGGGCTATGGTGGATGAGGTAGGCCTCCTTGGTCCTTCATTTGGCAGGTCTAGCTGCAATTCCGAGTGGTGTGCATAGCCGGTTTGAAGGGTCCGCTATTCCACTTGCACGGGCCGTCGAACATCTGTTCGGAGGTGAACCGCGGCTTCTGCCTCCTTGCGTCACCAGCTGGCGCCTCGGGCGTGCCCTCCATAGTGTTGACCTGCCTCGCGTAGTAGCGGGGCTTTTGCTGTCCGGCTTGGCGATCGCCCTAGAAGCGCTTGTCGTTGCCTTGCTGCCTGGATGATCCGGCTTCTCCACCCGGGTTACCCGGCCGGTCGTGACCCAAATCCGTAGGGATCGGTCGATTGTCGGCGTTCACCCGGAGGGGTTTCTTCATTGCAACGTCAGCCGTGGCGTACTGGTCTGCAATCGTCATGAGCTCTGCCATGGTTTTCGGCTTGTCACATAGTAGCTGGTGGCAGAGCATGGTGCCTTCTCGGCATCCCTCCATGAAGAACCCGATCGCCGGGCTCTCCAGGATGCCCTCGCAAGTATTGCACGGTTCCGTCCACCTGGCGAGGTACTCGCGGTCTCCCTGGATGCACAAGGCCAGATCGTGAGGGTGACCCGGACGCTTGTACGTGCCATTGAAGTTCGGACAAATACCTTCTTGAAGTTAGGCCACACGTTGATGATGTTGGGTGCGAGGCTATTGAGCCACATCCTCGTGGACCCGGTTAGCATGAGGGGGACGTAGTGCACCGCTACGCGCTTGTTCCCATGTGCGATACCGACTGCCGTGGCATAGTCGGTCAGCCACTCTTCCAGCTTCATGCTGCTGTCGTACTTGGGGGTGTCCCATGGTAGTGTGAACTTATCCGGGAACGGCTCGTTCCGGATGCGAGGTCCAAAACAAACTGGGCCGGTAGAGTCTTTTTCTTCCGTGATGCACGCTTTAGCCAGGAGCTCGATGCGTTCACGGGCGTCTGGGGTATCCGGATTGGGCGCTCCTACCCGGCCCGAGAGACGGGAACCGGTAGGTCGTGGCGCTTCGGTTGGGGGACGGGCGGTGGTGGGTTGTTGTTCACCATTTTCCCCTAGCACGGCTGGCCCTTGTGTCCCGAGTCGCGATGCTTACTACGAGATTTCCCTGCCAGAGGGGAGGATGCCTAGGTCTCGCAGGGTGCACCCTTGCTGTTGCTGGGTGGCTTGCTTCCCCTGGAGCCGCTGGGGTTCTCGTGCATCTACCGGATGGCATTAGCCTGCTCATGCGCGATACAGAGAAGCTCCTGCACTTTGGCATGTTGCCGGTTTCACTCCTCGCCCTCCAGGTTAGGCAGCTCGTCCGCCGCGGCTCGCGTCACATGCAGGTTCTTGATGGGCGTGTTGTAGGTAGGCCGGGCGAGGAGAGGTGGTGGATCCGACTTGCCGTCCCTCTCCAGCCTTCCGCATAGCTTGCCGCCACGGCGTCATACTTCCCCATGCCGGCTTGGCTCCTTGCTAGCCAGAGTGTGGCCATGAGCACGGTCATACTCGCGCATGGTGATGTCGACCTACTTCTTGGTGGCTGCTAGGTCGATGGCCTCCCATAGGAGGAGCTGCCTCTCCATGGTGAAGTTTGCGGCGACCTCTTCCGGATCATCTCCGAGGTTAACCGGAGTGATGAGTCAGTCGATGCGTCCTCCACCGGGTCCTTTGGCCGCGGAGGGGCAGAAGTTCCGGCTTCCTCGCCGGAATGCTCCTGGGGCAGCAATGCTGAGTGCTAGAGACGACAATCATGAACTCCATGCCGCACAAGGCGACGGGAACGCCACTGCTGGGGAATAGCGGCTCCACGATGGAGACGATCTCCCTAGGGAAACGCTCCGGCATGGTGGCGACGTAGACGGGAAGGTCGCCGAACAACAAGATGGATCCACCCATCGGGAAGGTGGATCCAACGAAGCACGATGCGTTGTCGATGACGCAGTCAAATTTTCCCAGTGTAAGCACAAGGACAAAGGCCACGCACTCATGGCTGAAGTGCAGGGTCCCATGCGGAACGTGACTCCGGTCGAAGCCATGTTTGCCCCATGGTGGGCGCCAACTATCGTTGTATTTGAAACGGTGGTACCTGAGGAGGCTAGATAGAGGTGTGGGCAAACGGCAGGGAAGCTATCAATGGCTTCTGTAGGCGGGATTGATACAAGCCAACATAACTGGGACGCAGTAAGTACCCAGGTTCGAGGCCCTCGTGAGGAGGTAACACCCCTACTTCTGCCGATCTGACTAAGGTGCGATATGTGGAACACAAGGTGCTCCTCGAGCTGTATGAACTGTCTAGCTACTCAATTGCCAACCCTTGCTACGAGAGACTTTCCCCCCTTATATAGGCTAGGGGTAGCAATCTTACTGGCCAGGATGGCTAGCGGGTCCCACAGGCGGGCCCCAGCTGGCTGGTCATATACAATACTACATAGTGGCGAATCTTGTTGAGGGTACACGCCATGCGGGTCGTTGTGGTCACAGTGAACGTCGTGCATGCCTGGCATCAGCAACCGGCCACTGTGCCCCCGTCAGCCGCAAAGTCTTCAATATGGTCCTTGTCCTCCTGGTGTCTTGTCATTGTACCAGGGCGTACCGTGCACTGTGCATCACATCGCCCTGCCTCCATCTTGATTGCGTCCGGCTACAGTCATCTAGCTAGATCCACGTCTTGCCTACCTTCCTAGGATCTGCTAGCTGGCCGTTACCTGCTTGCCTCTATTCTTGTCCGGCTAGGCTATCCGGGGGTCATCCCCCCGACAACTATGATCCACATGAGCTTGCACATGCATACTGAATTGTCTCTGTAGAACAGTGGATAGAGCGCAGACATGTAATCAAGCTCCTGAAGGGATTGAACCAATGTTTTGAAGGAAGGAGAGCAAGTCTCTTTCACCAAACTAAAATGTTGTCTATTGGAGAGGTTATTGCAGCTATGGCACGAGAGGAGATGAGGCTAAAACTTGGAAAAGGAGGTTAACATGCCTCTAACCCTGCCTTCTTTGTGATAGAGAGGTGGGAGACAAGGGACTATTACAATTGTGGAACACCAGGCCACCTGAGCTACGATTGCACAGCTTCAAGGCGAGATAGAGGAAGAGGTTAAAACAGGGGGTTCTACCGTGGAGGTAGAGGTGGAGGTGGCCACAACAACTCAGGGCCACCGAGAGCACATATTGATGTTTCTAAAGACGGTTAGGTAAGTGCAGCCACCCATGAAGAGAACAAGAAGGGAGGACAGGAGGATGCCACATTTGGAAGCTTTGCACATTTCGCATGCGCAAATGAAGGTAATATTGGAAAAGCATCTATAGCTATGCATAAAATTGATCCAGAGTGGATCCTTGACTCGGGGGCATCTAAACATGTGACTAGTAACACTAGAGAATCTGAATCCTATGATAAATATCATATCTCTCAGATTGAAACCATACAAACTGCTGATGGAACAACTCAACCCATCAAAGGTGTAGGGACTATTCAGTACACTCCTTTCATAAAATAATCTTCAGTGTTACGTGTTACAACATGCCCTGTCAATTTGATATCTCTAAGTGCTTTAATTGATCAACTGGACTGCATAATATATCTTGATAAGAAAATGTGTGTGATTCAGGAGAGGCTGATGGGCAGGAGTATTGGGACTGGAACCAGGCATAGAGGACTATGGTACATGGATCGTGGAGGTTCGATGTTTGCTGTTGTTGCTGATGAAAGGGAGAATATTTCCATAATTCATCATTGTAGAATGGGTCATGTGTATTTTGATAAGATGATCAAAGTCTTCCCTGATGTAATGCATGGATTTGATAAGAACAAATTAAAATGTGATGCTTATGAGTATGCCAAGAACACACAAATCATTTATATGAGTAAGGTAATTCGAAGTACATTCCCATTTATACTTATTTATTCAGATGTGTGGACATGTCATGTTGTATCTGTGAGTGGAATGAAGTATTTTGTGACCTTTACTAATTGCCATACTCGTATGCAACACAAGGATGAAGTATTCAAAACTTTCCAGAACTTCTATTCTTATGTGAAAACCCAGTTTAATGTGCAGGTACAGATGATCAGGACTGATAATAGAACAGAGTATGTCAATAAAGGATTCAACACTTTCTTGTCAGAGCATGGCATCCTACATCAGACCTCTTGTCTAGACACACCTCCATAGAATGGAGTAGCAGAAAGGAAGAATCGACATATTTTAGAAGTTGCAAGATCTCTTATGTTTACTATGAATGTGCCTAAGTTCCTATGGAGTGAAGTGGTGATGACTACCACCTACTTGATAAATAGAATGCCTTCAAGAGTTATGGGCATGAAGTCATCATGTGAGATGTTATTGGGTGAGAATACATTTCTAGTCCCACCAAAATTATTTGGTTGTACGTTAGAGATCATAGACCATCTGTTGGTAAACTTGACCCAAAAGGTAGTAAAATGCATTTTTATTGGATATGCATCTAGGAAGCATGGCTACAAGTGTTGGAGTCCATCAGAACAACATACCTTTGTAAGTATGGATGTCACTTTTTGAGAATCTAAGCCCTTCTATGGTGAAAAGACTGATCTAAGCATGTTGTTTGAGGAGCTTGGCTAATAGAAGAATAATGAGGTTGGCCAAGAGGGGGATAAGAGTATTGTTGCAAGTCCAGAACAACATGCCCCACAACCAGTTGTGGTTTTAGTCCCTATTTATGTAGCTGTTGCACCATCTAATGTCCATGTTGAACCACATGTTGTACAACCTAAAAACATACAAAGGTGGAGGGACAACATGTTGGTGTATTCGCGATGACCTCGTAGGGAGTACAACATGAGCAACAGGTGTAGGGGAACAACAAATGCAGGCAGAGCAACAGGAGTATGATGTTGATGAGAGTATGTCTAGTTGCAGCAGTCAGTCCGAAAATGAGCCTATAACCATAGACGAGTTAGTGAATTTGCCAATTGCTTGGAGGAAGGGTAAACATGGAGTTAACCATGACATTAGCAACTATATGTCTTATGAGTGCTTATCTCCCTCGCATAGAGCATTTTTTGCTTCTCTGCAATCTATCTCAATTCCAACTAACGAGGGGTTAACTCGTCAATGCCCGTCGTTGATGGACTTAGGTTCGAGGAATTGGGAAGCGCTGGAGGTGTCAATCGGCTAGCAAACAAGCATATCGGGGACACGCGGTTTACCTAGGTTTATGTCCTCGGAAGGGACCCTACTCCTCCTTGTATGCTCTTAGATTATCGAGGAGTCGAAAGTTACAGGGGGTGCGTAGATGTAATCTGGTGAGGGTGTATGCTAGGGTTGTGGATGTCCTCCTCGCTGCCCCTTCCTAGCCTTTATATAGGTATGCTAGGTCTGGGGATAGCAGGCCGAGCCAGTTATAGATTAGGGCTTTACCCTTTTGAAAATCTATCTATTGCTTGCCATGTCCTTCAAGGAGTCGCCTTCCTCTGGACTTGGGCCACCTGAATCCTTGTTGGGCTTTAGTTGTCCTGCGGGTTCCTCTTGGGATGGACCGTATAGGCTAAGCCCGAGTAACAGAGGGTATACCCATGTCAGTAGCCCCCGAGTGTCCAGCCGAATCATAGATTCAGGTGGAGACTATAAAGTTTTAGAGTTCATGGATTGCAAGTTCATCCGAAAGTGCTTTTGGGTGCCGTAGTTTGTGTCAAGGGATTGTCGATATACGTGCCTGATACATCCAACAGACCGGGACCAGTTAACTACCTTAGGGCAAAACAACGCAATCTACTCAAAATCGAGTCCTCGAACTCGAATTCGGAACATTGCTGACGTAATTCGACTCCTGCCGCGGAGGTCTTACAGAGTAGAATTCTAGTGTTTTAATATGAGCACTCGACGCGTCCGTCAAGGCTTTTTCGTCATGCCTGTGGGCACGGTTTATTTCTGGCAGAGCGCAGCAGGTGCATTGCCAGGCCTTTCGCATGTCTTATCTTCATGTTGTAAACATGGCATCCGAATGTTTTTTCACCATGGAGGTGATTCAAGTGGCCCAGAAGACATTGTCTCTTTGTAGGGTACTTCCAGTGATTGTGAGGCGGAGTCTCTGAATGTTTCAAATGCTCATGGTGCGTACGTGGTCAGCGCTTTTTGCCATGGATAACTATTTTTCCTTTTCATAGGGTGGGCAACCAGCGTTCCCTATGGGAGTAGCCCCTGAGTGCCTATTCGAGTCATAGACTTGAGTCGAGACTTTGAACTTTTGCGATTGCTGTTGTTAGCCATAACTTATCGAGTGATCTCCTAGTGCTCCCTATGGGAGTAGCCCTCGAGTCCGCAATCGAATCGTTGATTCAATGTAGGGGTTGAGGTGTAAATGTCTTATACTATTGTAGTCTGTTCACTGGGCCCGGAAAATATTCGGGTGCACGACCAACGCTCCTATTATGAGTAGCCCCTGAGTGCTTGGTCAAGTCGTAGACTCGAACAAAAACAATAGGAGTCGAAGAAATTGACCGTTATACACTTCGGCCTTAGGCTACTGCCAAGGATAGTGCAAATGACGTTATTGCTTACAACTGGATGAGCTCAGCCACCGGCATGAGCGGTGCTGATGGGACGTGACGATGTTGGGTCCTAGAGTCTAACCAGAATTTGGCTAGTCACACGTAATTTTGGGGGTTTAACTGCGTCACCTAGTTTTCGTGCGGAGTGGGGATCATGCAGCGATGATTCAGTACATGCGCTACCACGTGTTCTCACTGCTACACGCCACGCATTCTGATGGAGCTTTCTTGGTCGTTGGGTGACTTCTTGTTGATGCTTAAGTAGGGATCTATGGCAGTAATTCTCGCACTGTGCTTCTTCTTCCTCCATGCATCACTGACATCATTGTTTTTTTCATTCTCCATTGTGCTCTGCCCCTTTCCGCGCTAGACATGCTTAGGGCGTTTCCAAGTTACTTTCTTCAATCACTCCGTCAGAGGAAAATGGGAAAGAACAAAGGCGCTAAGTCCGCCGCCACGGTTGCTGGATCTAGCATTGCTGCCGCCGTGAAGCCGAAGAAGGGCGCCGGGTCCCGTGTGACCAATGGGTCTTGGCGACGCTCAACCCTGAAGATGCATGAAATCCAAACTCACCACCAGTCTGGTTTGATTCTGGCTAACGAGGATGACTGCTGGGTCCCTAGGCCGGAGGTAATTCTTGATCCTCCTGCCGAGTTTCAGTTGATGTTTCTTGCATTCATCCTAAGGGGCCTTTCTCTCCCCCTCCAAAATTTGTGCGAGGGTTGCTTTATTTTTACAGGATTTAGCTCCATCAGCTGTTTCCCAACTCTATTCTACACATTCCATGCTTCATCACACTCTACGAGTGCTGGCTCGGAATTGAGCCACAGTTTGGTCTTTTCAAGAAGTTGTTCAAGTTGAAGAGACAATTTGGGTCTGGTTATGTGGTGGATGATCTGGGTGGATGTGGCATATATGCGGACCCCAGTGTCTTGTATTTTAGCCTCAACCTTGTCGATTCCGCCTAGGGATGGAGGGATAAGTGGTTTTATATCCGAGACTAGAAAGTCGACGAAGAAAGGTTTGGGCTTGCTCCCTTTGATCTGAAGGCTGAGCTGAGAAGAAGATGATCCTGAAAGAACGTCGTGATGCCCAGTGAATCGAAAGAAGTAGAGGTATTGTACCAGCGGGTTCTGAATCTTCAACTTGTCTGAGGCAAGGAGGTCACTGGCGTGGATCTCATTCGAATGTGGTTGCGGTGTCGGCTGCAACTGCTGCAGGCCAGAGCATATCCAATGTATTTGTGGACCAATGTGATGGACCCGACCCATATTTCACCTAAGGATATGCCTTCGGTGGAGATTTATAAGAAGATTAGGGCTCTGACCAAGTTCACCGTGAAGGATGTTCTTCCTGGAGATTCAAGCACTCTGCCTTTCCTTGCGACTCATCCTCCTCCTACGGTAACTTGAATATTTTCCTGAATATTTTCCTCCTTTTTGTCCGTGAGACAGTTGTATTCGTAATCTGATGGCATTGTCTTTATTGCAACATGACTGGAAGGTTGAGATTTCGCTACCTCCTCAACCAAAGGGGATACTTCCTCCTGAGGGTTCGGAGGAAGACGAGTCAAGGTCAACTATGCCCGTCATCGATGTGCAGGGAGCCCCCTAGTCCAGTGAAGGTGGCACTCGCAAGCGTTCCCGAAGTGAAGATTTAGATGCATCTACACCGGGGACGCCGAAGGATCCTTCGCCTGAGGTAGGTACTGAAGATCCTATTCCGGCGGTGCCTGTTAGCAGTATGGTCCCGACGCCGCTGAAGAGGTTGAGGAAGCTAAAGGAGAAGCAGGATGAGGTCTTTAACCTCGATAATTTTAACGGGTGAGTTTTTACTACTTGCTTGATGTGTGTTGAAGTTGTTATTGCCATCAGTATCCTTGCGTTGAATGCCTTTATATGCTTGTTGAAGCGTGAATGCATCGTCGTCGTCCGGCACGTACCACGACCAGGACATAGGAGTCGTGGACTCAAAAGATAAGGGTGCAGAGGGATCCAAGCCCTCCCGAAGACGACGGCCACCTCAGGAGTGAGTTCCTCGAGTTCCCCCAAGTTGGGAGAACATAGGGTTCTTGTCCGGACACCGAGCCAAAAAGAAACTTTGGAGTCTTCATGTGAACACATAAGTGTGCCTTGGTACTCGAAGGCCCCCCGAGTTAAAATCCTCCCTTGACATATCTTCTGCTGTAGCCTGTCCTTCAGGAAGCAATTCGTCTGGGCGAGGAAATTGTTCGCATCAACCGGGAGCATGTACGCCTGGATGCTAAGCACCATCAGCTACAGAGTAAGTTTGTCATTCCTTGCTTGGTTTGCCGAAGGTGGACGTAGACTATGCTTAATATGCTTGCTACATATACCAGAGGAGAACAATGACGTGCTTCATCGGCTGATCTCCCTTGAAAAGGGGCTTAGTGCAGCGGAGACCAAGCGGGATGAAGCGCTCGACACCCTCGAGTGCTTCAAGACGGAGTCAAAGAAGCACGAGGAGGACTTGATTGCTGCTGCTGCCGATAGAGAGAAATCATTCGTAGAACTGCTTCTCCTGACTGCTTAGGCCCTCTCCGGTAGGCTTTTACTTTAGTGCATGTGAGACTGCATCCTTTGTTTTGCTTTTTTCCTTAGACATTGACTACTGTGCTTTCACAGATGCGGCCTAGGTTGACTTCGACCGTTAGGCACTCATTCGCGAGGATCTGCTGGATGGTGTCGTGGCTACAATCGAAGATCGCAATGCTTCCGCCACCAACACACTTCAAAAATCCAAGGTCGTGTTTCGCCATATTTGTGAGGAAATGATGACGAAGGCCAAGGCGATTGAAGATGTGGGCAGGCTCGCAGACTCTCTCGCCGAAGGCATACCAGCAGAGTACAAGTAGGCTCAGAAAGGAGTGGATGCGTCTCTTGGCCTTGCAATGGCACAAGCCAGTGGCCCTGGTCTCAACATGAGCAAGATCATGAAGAGGATGCCGACGACCACAGATGGCGAAGAGGTAGCATTCGCTCCTTTTGCTACACGATGTCATAAGTACGGTCCCCGACTCATAGAGACGCTCACAAAGTACTCTGTTGAGTAGAAGCGACTAAGTGCGACTAAGGCCACAGTGTTGGGGGCTGCTGCTGCGAAAGCCACGACGTCGGGGGCTGCCACAGAGTCTGTGAAGCCCTCGGGTGCTGATGCGTAGGCATAGCTGCCTTTTGTTTTCTATGTAGAGATGTTAGGACCTTAGGTTGTCCTGAAGTACTTTGTGGGGGTCCCCCGATCAGAACTTGTGTTAAGTTTGATGTGTAAATCTTCTATTTTTGCTTCTTTTGGAGCTAAATTGCATGCTTCAAGAGCTCTTATACTTCAAATTTTTTATTGGTTAGGGGTCTTTGAGTGGCACGCAGGATATGCCATCTGTGGCCACGCCCTTGGTCCCTCCACCATCTAGAGTGGAAGAGCTGTCACTTCTGTCTCGCCAGCGCGACCGCGTGAAGTAGTTGGAGTGGGAGGCATTGATCATCCGCGATAACGCCAGCGTGTGGAAATCGAAAGCGGAGAGAGCCGTCGAGCGAGAGAAGCATCTCCTTGGCGAAGTTGCTCAGATTAATGAGCATTTGTGATGTAAGCTTTATTCGACTGATGTATCTTGTCGCCATGGACTTGACTGATGTATCTTGTTTTGCATGCGCAGTTGTCAATCTCATTCCGTAGGAAGAGAAAGACTGAATCAGCATTCGACTGAATTGCCTAACCCTGGATCTGGAAGTTAGGGATTTCTTCTAGACCGATTGAGATCGGGCCACCGTACTGGCGACCCTGTAGGATCGCATTTTGCAGGTATTGAATTTCTTGAAGATGGCGTGGTCGTCCTTTAGGCACATATTCACGGCAATGTATCCGCTAGACGTAGTCCCTGAGATTCTGCTGTCACTATTGCAGAAGTTCCGTGATGCTAACGTTGTTCGCGAGTGCATGCACCAACAGCTTTTCGCAGGTGCCAAAGTTGTGCTTGCGCTTGTGCATATGCAACGCCCGAACATGGACTTGGATGCTGTCGCAGAAGGACCTCCAGCACCTCAGGAGGGAATAGCGTGGAACATGGTTCCGCACTATCGAGCAGTCGCTGAGCCAGCAGAGGACATTGTGATCCTGTTTGACGAGCACACCAATGTACTGCTTCAGTGCCAATAGGGTAGTTTTTAACCTGCATAGGATGTATAGGTGTTGTAAAGATCGTATAATTTTTGACTGGGCTTTGTGTCTCCCTTTGTAGTATACAAGCTTGTTAGCTTATGTGTTTTTTGAGTATGTTTCTTATGTGATGCCTTTTCGTTAGCCTGACGCTTTTGAGTCTCAGCACCTTGCCAGCCTGTCAGTTGTGTTGCAACTGGGTAGGAATTATCAAGGGTTCGGTTGAAAGCCGAGTTGGCTACTCGGGTCATTGTAGTGGTGAATTATACATTTGACGAGGTCATCAGGGAGCCGCAACCCCCGAGTGTAAAATGCGAATAGAAGTAAATATAACAAGACTCATAGTAAAGGCACTTAGCATTATTTATTTGGAGAATAACATGAGGTACATTGTTTGGCTAAGTATCCTGGCTGAGTAGCCTTATTGTAAGGTAAAAACATCTAGGGGTAGAAACGTCGTAGCTACGCGACATTCCATGGGTTGGAGTATTCAACTCCACTTTCTACATCCTTCAGGAGATAGGCGCCACCTGGGATTACTTTAGTGACCATGTAGGGTCCTTCCCATGGGGATTCAAACTTGAGGTGCCCCTTCTGCTTTAGACGTAGGACGAGGTCTCCTTCGACGAAGGACCTTGGACGCAACTGTCGACTGTGGTAGTTGTGGAGGCTCTGTTGATAGATTGTTGATCACTCCGCCGCGATTTCGCGTGCTCTGTCGAGGAGGTCGATGGAGTCCTCGAGTGCGGCTGTAGATTTGACCTCGTTGTAAGCGACAATCCTTGGGGCTTTGTAGAGAACTTCTGCGGATAGTACCGCCTCAACACCATGCACCATGAAGAACAACGTGTAGCCCGTGGCGCTATTCGGAGTTGTGCATAGGCTCCACAGTACGGAGGGCAGTTCTTGAGCCTAGCAACCAGCTGCTCACTCGAGTGGTCGAAGAAGTCCCTTCTTGATGCCTTTGTAGATGAGGCCGTTAGCCTTTTCGACTTGACCATTGGTCTGGGGATGTGCCACGGAGGCGTAGCTGATGTTGATTCCTAGGTTGTCGTAGAAATCATGGAACTTGTTCAAGGTGAATTTCGTTCCGTTGTCGGTGATAATGTTGTGTGGCACCCCGAACCTGAAGACGATGGACTCGAAGAACTTGACAGTGGTGGCACTGGTTTGGTTAGTCACCAGCATGGCTTCGATCCACTTGGTGAACTTGTCGACAGCGATGAGGAGGTAGACGTATCCTCCGGATGATGATTTCTGGAGCTTGCCGACCATGTCAAGACCCCATTGTGCAAAGGGCCAGGCCAAGGGTATTGGCCTGAGTTCCACACCTGGTGCGTGCGGCTTATTCACAAATCACGGTGGGCCAGTAGAAGCCAGCTCGTAGAACTTTAGCGACAAGGGTGCGACTATCGGCGTGATGTCCATAGGTGCCCTCGTGTATCTCGAGGAGGATGCCCCTTCCATCGCCACTGGTGATGCTCGCTGGAGGACGCCCGTGATGCTGTGTTTGTACAGCTCGCCGTTGATGATGGTGAAAGCCTTTGAGCGTCGCGCTATGTGTCGCACGTCTGTTGGGTCATATGGAAGATTTTTGGTGAGCATGTATGTGATGTACGGCTGCGTCCAGGATGGCTCGATGAGCATGACCTCCATGGGACCTTCGGGTGCGGATCCTTGTTCTGCATCGCTGGATCCCTCAGCTTCTTCGGGTGGTGTAGCCCCCGTGTCCACTGCCGCGCCGGATGGTCCTGTAGGAGTCTTCAGCTTGATGAAGCGCTCGCAGATCTGCTCGAGGAATATGCCTGGTGGCACCAGGGCGCAGGTGGAGCCTATGTTAGCGAGCATGTCGGCCTCCTTGTTGCTTTCACGGCCTACATGTTGATACCTTCGATCCATATTACGGATGTAGTATAGCTTCTTTTTCCCTAGTAGACCTAGGTTATCGAATCCTCAGGAAGCGAATGCGTAGTGAAGTTATTTTAACGGACCCTCGGGAGTTTTAGAATTCCTTTTGTGTTTTCACTGGACCAGTAGCTTGCGTCTTTTGGTTGTTGTCGATGATGGAGAGAGAGGGCCTAGGGCGTTCGGTTTCACCTGTAGGTGTGCAAAACATCTCATGGAAATAAAGGATATAAATAAAGCATGCGTGTACTTGTTAGAGCAAGATAAATTATATGTGGGCAGTGCATCCATAATTGCTATTGCCTCCGCAACCGCTTATAGCAATAACCTACTAGTCTCATCCATAGAATAAAGAGAACTAATGATATGCATAGTGATGTCACCGTTAATCCCAAGCAAATCCCTCACATACAGCCGTACTACCCCTTCTGTCACTGGGGTTGCCAACCTGCAGATCAGTCATCACTCATACTCCCTATACCTGGCTCAACCCTTGGGGTCTTGGGTACCTGACAAGTCCTTGTATTGAGGCAAGAGAGGATACAATAATCATCATGTCATACAAACTAATACACGATACCATCTATGATAATTCACATGCACAATTGCTACATGGCTAGGCCGAAGCCCTTAGCCCAAGGAGAATTACTCACACATAGAGATGAGATTAACAATCACAAATATTGTAATGAAAATCATAAGGTTGATAGAAATAGTCTTACAATGTCGGCAATCAGAGAAGAGATCTACTATTACAAGTGGTGAAGTATGGCTATGGAAATGGAGAAGGGTTTGCAGATCTGAGGCGGATTTTTGGCGAAGTCTGGCTTCTTTGGGGCGGAGCCAGAGAGATGTTTTCCCGTCGCCTGAGGATTCTTTATATAGGGGTCCCTTCACGAAAGTTGTTCTGTTTGACCTAACGGTGGTGGCGCCAACTATATAGATGGAGCTATACGGTCGAATTTTTGCTCTGGCCGTATAGTTGGTCGTTTTGGTGTGTGACTTTGTTGGATGGCTCCTGGTTTCTTTTGGTCGAAGGAAATATCGTATCTTTGACTTTAATGTAGTGATTCCCTCCTTTAAACGACATTATCTGCGCAGGAAAAATACAAGAACAAAGGATTGCATACCCCTCTGAATATTAGCATTAGTGGCAGGGTTTAGAGAGATATTTCATAAAAAATATGACTAATATCCAGTTTAAATGTGGATGTTAGATGGCTATATTTCAGAGCCATCACATGTCACAGCTCGTAGTCATCAAAGTAGCCTTCGAGTGCGTTGTAGAGGTCGCGGTACACAACCATGTTGTCGCTCAGGGCATCGCACATGTTCATGGTTTGCTTGAACACGAGGTTGGAGTCGCCGTAGATGATGAGCCACGTGGCACCCCAAACCTTGGCCATCCGCATCCCGTGGATCATTGCCTTGTACTCCGCCTCATTGTTGGACGCGCGGAATTTCATCCGTAGGATGTACCTCATGTTCTATCCCTGAGGAGACGTCAGGATGATGCTTGCACCAGCTCCCTCTTTGCATTTGGATCCGTCAAAGTTCATGATCCAGAGGTTGGACATGTCGGGTGTGTCGGGAGTAGCTTCTCCATCCAGTGGATGAGGAAGTCTGGCGGGACCTGCGACTTGATTGCCACTTGCCGCTTGTATGTGATGTCCCACAGGGATAGATCGATGCCCTAGAGGGCAACTCGTCCCGTAGCATCAGGGTTGTTAAGCATGTGGTTCAGTGGGGCATCGTTCACCACGACTATGGGGTGCTCCTGAAAGTAGTGGCGCAGTCCCTGTGCTGTCATGAAAACACCGTAGGCTAGCTTTTGGTAGTGCGGGTATCGCTGCTTTGTTGGTGTTAGTACCTTGCTGAGGTAGTATACTAGGCGCTGCACCCCATCGATCTTGTTTTCTTCGGCTCATTCGACCACCAGCATGGCACTAACCACCTGGTTGGTGGCGGAGATGTATAGCAACATTGGATCCTTTTCCCTAGGGGTTACCGGCACAAGAGAGGTGGAGAGAAGGCGCTTGAGGTCTTCGAATGCCTCGTGTGCCTCGTCCGTCCACTCAAATTTGTCAGTTTTATGGAGGAGCTGGTAGAATGGTAGTGCCTTCTCACCACGACTGATGAATCGGTCGAGCACCATGATTTGCCCAGCCAGCTTCTAGACGCCTTTGACGTTCTTCGGCTTCTCCATGGCTACTATGGATCTTATCTTTTTTGCGTTAGCCTCGATTTCCCTAGAGGATATGAGGTACCCGAGTACTTACCTGGATGGCACGCCGAAGGCGCACTTCTCCGAATTCAGCTTGATTTGATAGCAGTCGAGGTTGTCGAAGGTCTTGCGGAGATCATTGATGAGTGTAACTTCTTCCATGGTGTTGACAACAATGTCATCGACATAAACCTATATGTTTCGACCGAGCTGGTTTTTGAGGCAGGCCTGCATACACCGATGATAGGTGGCTCCTGCGTTCTTCAGCCCGAAGGGTATCATGGTGTAGCAGTAAATGCCAAAAGGCGTGATGAAGGTTGTCTTCTCCTGGTTCTCTTCCTTCATTCGGATCTGATGATAGCCTGAGTAGGCATCGAGGAAGAAGAGGCATTCGCATAACGATGTGGAGTCGATTATCTGGTCGATCCGCGGTAATGGTAAGTGGTCCTTCGGGCAGTGCTTGCTGAGGGAGGTGAGTCCACACACATCCGTAGGATATCCGTGTCCTTTTTTGGAA
Organism: Avena sativa; assembly: GCA_916181665.1. NCBI lineage: Eukaryota > Viridiplantae > Streptophyta > Magnoliopsida > Poales > Poaceae > Avena > Avena sativa. The sequence continues at coordinate 431,204,018 of OV702290.1, forward strand.
TGAGCATGGGGTTAGCTACCTAGGCGCTTTCCTTGATTTCGTGTATAAAATCAGCGTCAAGGACTATGTTAACTTCCATGCCAACCTCCTTTGCTGTTGGTTCTGACAGTCGATGCATCAACTGCTTGACTGGTCTTGCATCTGGATTCATGTTGAGTGCATGCTCGGCGAATTCCCTAGGAACTTCTGGCATGTCCGCAGGACACCAGGCGAATATTTCCCAGCGCTCACAGAGGAATTCGACAAGCGCGAGTTCCTATGCGGGACTCAAGTTGTTGGCGATGAGGGCCGTCTTTGTTGGGTCTGTTGGGTGGACCTGGACCGCCTTGGTGTTCACCGACGAGTCAAAGGACTGGTCTGGTGCGTTCTTTTTGCTCATAGGAGGAAGACTGTTGTCTGTTGACTCCTTGAGCCTCGCCAGTTCTTCTTGCATGCTTGAAGGATTGGGAGATTCTGTTAAATTACCTATCACAACTATCAGACTTGGTGAAGCTTCCGTTGATGGTGATAATTCCATTTGGACATGGCATCTTCATCTGCAGGTATGCTTAGTGCGGGACCGCCATGAACCTCGTGAACTCAATACGTCCGATGATGGTGTGGTACTGTGAGGGCCAGTCGACCACTTCTAACTCGAGGCGTTCTTGTCGAAAGTTTGCGGGCATGCCAAAGATGACATCTAGCCAGATTTTTCCCAGGGGGTATGCTCCTTTCCCTAGGACAATGTCATGGAAGGTCGTTTTGGATGCTTCGAGGCTAGAGAGGGGGATTCGCATGGCACGCAGGGTGCTGGCGAACATGAGGTTGATGCCGCTGCCACCATCCATGAAGACTTGACTCATCTTGAATCCGTCGATCTATGCCTTGAGCACCAGGGGAGAATTGCCTGGGCAAGGGACCTGACGCAGGTGGTCGCTCCTATCAAAGGCGATGCAGCACTCCGACCCACTGAGGTACTCACGGGTTGAGTGAGGGGCGTTAACTGCCAGATTAACTTGTCGGGTCATTGTTTTCTGCACCCTATTCGAGGGGTGCCCCTTTGGATCATGCCCATGTTTCCTAGGGCTCATGGGTATTGTTCACTGCCGTTATTTTGTACCGGCGTAACCGTAGGCTGCACGGGTCCTCCAGGTGGTGGTGGTGGCACTCCGTGAGCTACGGCGCCTGGGGCAGCTCCATACCCCTGATTCATCGTGTCGCGATTTAGCTGGATGAGGCCTTCGTGAAGCTTCAGGAACTCGTGGAGGTCCTTGAGGAGGTGGATGGACTTCCTCTTTCCATCGTGCTTGTCGATGTAGAAGTGAACATTGTAGGATCCAAAGAACTTCTCCTGGATGGATGTTCCAGGTGCGTCATTGCGGGTCCGGCATTGCCACAATTGTGTGGGTTTCCCGCTATCGCGGTAGCTGCTAATACGGTACCCGCTGCTACGGTTGGCTTCGTCACGTTTGTTGGCATAGCCGGCCGCGACCATGTCGACCTCTTCACAGTCCTAGTAACCACACAGCCGATGCTTTCCTCAGCGGTCGTGTCTGTGGCAAAGATCATTCTCATTGTTTGAACAGACGCGATAGTTGTTCACCGAGGTTTTGGGCTTTGTGCGGCCCAGCTCCTCCTTGATCTCTCTGCGGCGTACACCTCCATTGAACACGTCGATTACGCGATCCTCGGAGATATCTTCCACCAAATTTTTGATGATGAACCACCTTTGGATGTAGGAGAGAAGGGATTCTCTCAGTTTAGCTCTTTGATTTGCATGGGCATCTTATAGGTGCCCTTGAAGTTTCTGATGAAGCTGTAGACTAGCTCCTCCCAGCCGCGGATCGATCTGCATGGAAGATTGTTGAGCCATGCGCGATCAGCACCTAGTAGATGCAGCTAGAGGCATTGCATGGATGTGCACTTTTTCCGCCGTGCAGCTTGACAGAAGAGATGTGGTCTTCTAGCCAGATCTTCGGGTCCTAGAGGCCATCGAACTTTGGTTCTCCGAAGGAAGTTTGAACCCTTTTGGCATTCATGTCTGCCCTATGGCTCTGTTGAAGCAGCTGGCACCACAGAGCTCTTTTCATTTGTCTTCTGACTCTGTTGAGTAGGCGCGCTTAGCACACATCTTGTCGACTTTGTGTTGGGTGATCTCGTCACGCGCGTCAAAATCACGAACGTGTCACCGTGAGCTATAGCGTCGCTGCAACAAGTCGTGATCGTCCTTGCTAGAAGATAGCAAGTAGTACTTGGGTGGAGCCTTGATTTTCTTTGGCTTAGTGTTGGCTCCTTGGCTAGCGCAGCCTCGACTAGTCCAAGTCCAGTGATCCTAGCCCGGTGTATGGAAAATCGTGGATCTCCGGTTGGTGGCTGATTGGTGAGCAGATACATGCTGGCCGTTGTCACCGCTGCATGTGGTGTTTTCGGGATCACATTGCCTCGCGAGTCCACCGTCGTGAACGAGGAGTCGATAGCTTTAGTGGCTTATTCGATCTTTATCATTGAGGTTGGCCAGTCAAGAGCACCTTTTGGCGACTGCAAGGTCATTGCATTTGGAGGAGGATCCACAATAGAGGAGAGTGCTGCCCGCCGGAGGCTCGACTCATCTACGGCCTTCCTGCGTTCCTCGAGTTGCTCATTCACCACCTGCTGGCAGTTGAACTCCTTGATGAGTAGCAAATGGTATCCCATCAACATCTTTTGTGATGAGTTTGGCGGCAGGTGGTTGCCCTGTAGGGTTTCCCTGCACCGTGCCCACTCAGTGTTGTTGCGGTGGATCTCTTGCCGCCTCTTCTCGTTGTTGACGGGTCTGCCCTGATTATCTGGGTTGGGCGGGTTGGGCGTCTATGGCTGCTTGCCGTTGACAGGACCGATGGTGGGGTCTCGATTGGCAGTCCCATTGTTGGTGGGCCCGCCATTGGTGGTGTCCCTTGAGTGCCTCTATCGCTGCTATTGATGACGGTGCACATGTAGTGGTTTGGGAAACCATTGCTCCCACAGCTCTCAGATTTAGGGCCGTAGGCGCCATCTTCTAATGTCAGATCAGACAGATCGGACTCGCAACTGTTGTTGCTATCCGTATCATAAGATGATGCTGAGGTGTTGAGCTCGCTCAGGGTGCCAATCGGTGGTGGGAACCACGATGTAGGGGCAATCGAAGGAGCTTGCGGGTGATCAGGGAAGCGGAGCGTGCCGATCTGACCAACTTGAAAGTGTAGGCTTCTGATCATCATACCAATCCCATCGCCCATGGACTCGAAATCCGGGCGAGTCACCAATGAGTGGACGGTGAAGTCGAAGGTGCCAAAGAGGAGGTGCTTCTCCGCTGCAGAGGAGTTGTAGATCGCAGCTGATGGGGCCGAGGAAGCCGCAACATCAGTGCTCCCATTCCCCCACGAACGGCGCCAATTGACAAGGGGTTAACTCGTTAATGCTGATCATTGATGGACTTAGATTCGAGTGATTGGGGAGCGCTAGAGGCATCAATCGGCTAGCAAACAAGCACATCGAGGACACGTGGTTTACCCCGGTTCAAGCCCTCGGAAGGGACCCTACTCCTGCTTGTCTGCTCTTAGATTATCGAGGAGTCGAAAGTTATAGGGGTGCGTAGATGTAATCTAGTGAGGTGTATGCTAGGGTTGTGGATGTCCTCCTCGCTGCCCCCTCCCAGCCTTTATATAGGGAGGCTAGGTCTCAGGATAGCAGGCCGAGTCGATTACAAATTAGGGTTTTACCCTTTTGAAAATCTATCTATTGCTTGCAGTGTCCTTCAAGGAGACGCCTTCCTCCGGACTTGGGCTACCCGAATCCTTGTTGGGCTTCAGTTGTCCTGCGGGTTCCTCTTAGGCTGGACCATATAGGTTAAGCCCGAGTACCCGTAGGGTATACCCATGTCACCACCTGATTGCAAAGCAGCTAAACAAGATCCAAACTGGAGGCAGGCTATGATGGAGGAGCTGAATGATTTGAGGAAGAACAAAACATGGGAACTTGCACATCTTCCAGAAGGAAAGAAGGCAGTGTCTTGCAAGTGGATTTATATAATTAAACAAAACTCAGAAGGCAATATCGAATGATACAAGGCAAGACTATTGGCGAGGGGATATAGTCAGACGTATGACATAGATTATGATGAAACGTTTGCTCCGGTGGCGAAAATGAACACTATGAGGATTTTGGTTTCTTATGCTGCTAATTTTGGGTGGCCTTTACACCAACTAGATGTTAAAAATGCCTTCCTGTATGGTGATCTAAAACAAGAAGTGTACATGGAACTCCCACCAGGATTTGCTACATCAGAAACTGCTGGCAAGGTTTGCAAATTGAAAAAGTCTTTATGGCTTAAACAATCTCCAAGGGCATGGTTTGAAAGATTCAGGCGTGCAGTTTGTTATATGGGATACATGCAATGTAATGGAGATCACGCTATCTTTTATAGACATCAAAACTAGAAAATCACTATACTTGGAGTGTATGTTGATGACATCATACTTACTAGCGATGATGAAGCAGAAATAGTGAAGCTAAAAGGGTGCTTGAGTAAAGCATTTGAAGTTAAAGATCTTGGAAAACTCAAATATTTCTTAGGTGTAGAAGTTGCTAGGTCTCCAAAGGGAATTGCTCCGTCCCAAAGAAAATATATCTTGGATATTCTCAGTGATATATATGGGCATGCTTGGATACCGGGCATATCCAGCTCCCATCGATCAAAACCATAAAGTGACTGCTATATATGGTGAACCAGTTGATAAGGAGAGATATCAAAATCTAGTTGGGCGACTTCTATATTTGTGTCATACAAGGTCTGACATTGCTTACTGATGTATGTAAAATGCATACATGAACTTTGTAGTGTGTTGCTATGAATTCCCACATATTTGCTACATATATGATGTTATATTCCTATTTTTCATTGATTTATGGGGATTAACCAATGATCCCCTTTATTTTGTTGATTACTCTACAGGACAGAAAACCCTGTTTTGTGTATTTTTACCTCTCAGGGACCTAAACAAAGTCAAATGGAGCTGGGCTTTTAGGAGCATCAATATTTCATCAAGAGAAGCACCTGGAGCATTTGGACTTCACCAGATGAGCTAGGAGGGCCAAAAGGGCCTAGGTGGCACGCCCAGTAAGGGTGGGTGCACCATCTAGGCCCTTTCCCTCCTCGATCATCGATTCTCTTCGATCTTTTGCCCACCGCCTTCATATGACCTAAAAACAACTATATAAAGGGCCCCTCGGCAGTTCGTGGGGGGAGGCACAGAAACACTGAAACACCAAAACAGAGCCAGAACTAGCGAAGATTGAAGGGGGAAACTCCACTGGAGCCGCTGCCGGAGGGATATCTACCTTCTCCAACATCTCCATAATCATCACCATGATGAAGAGCGAGTAGTCCACCTTTGGACTATGGGTTTGTGGCAGTAGCTTGATCTCTCGCTCTCTTGTTCTTCATAGATCTAGTACCATATGAGCTGCCCAACATGATTATGGTCATATTTTTAATTCCTATGTGGGGTCCCCCGGTTTGTCGTCCGAGAAATCCCTATTATTCCTATATTTCAAGTTCCCATGATCAATTAGCCGTGAGCATAACCGACAAGTATCATTACAACATCCATCAAATAACAAGGACAATACTTACATTGGTGCCATCATGGCTATATATTCATCAACAACGGAACTTCATCAATCATAGAGCCCAAGTCACGCCTTAACCCTATAGGCAACTAACTAGGAAGACGTCCTAGCTTTCATAGACGCCAGTAACTCCTTCATCCTCCACGCTTCTGAAAGTCTGGCCAAGTAAATAGCCTGGGACAATGCCAGTGAGTACTTCGAATGTACTTGCAAACCACCTTAGGAGAACAAATAATAACAAGATATGCAATATGGTTGTGGTAGTAGGAGGGCTCCACAAGAGGTTCTTTTCTAAAATAGTTTCTCTTCTAGATATAGTATCTCTATATCTTTGTTGAAAAAGATTTTTAAACCATTTGGAAACATTTAGTTGAAAACAACTAGGTTAGGGTCACCCAAATTTGTCTCCCGGTCATCCACTAACTGAGTTCTTCTATCTTCGTGATCAATCCGTGATCACAACACTTTTTCCGTGGTCACTCCAGAACACCCTGTTCAGAAAATCCTTTCATTCTCAAAACCTTTTTAGAAACCAAAACCACACTGCTAAGCAGCAGGCTTTCCAACCGCCCATCACCATAGACACAACTATTCGAATAGGTTTACACTCTGCATAGGTTGTACACTTTATCCACACCATTTGGGTACCCTGCCTAGATCCCACATGGACCGTGAGTCGAGTAACCAACCATAACCTTCAGAAAGCCTACCCCAGCATGGACCCTACCATATGAGTTGTTCCTCTCAAAACCGGGACGTCTGGTACCCAAGACCAACCGGAGCACATTTTACGCTCTCTAGAGTGGGCACTTTCAATGAGGGGCTCATAGTATCGTCCGGTTGTCTACAAGGATAGTTCGCACCTCTCCCAGATCATTGCTTCTGGCAAATGATCCTATCAGTAAGGGAAGCCTGATATTCGAGGGAGATGATCCCTTGTAAGCCGTTTTGAGGTATCCCATGCTAGGACAAACCAACTTCGACCTAAGCCCCGTCCCATTTTGGGATAATGTGGTTGCACGGTTTAGTTGTTCTAGCAAACTCCATATAACCTGGTGTGTTTTTGTAAACACTTTCCCTCCTTCTCCACTTCAGCATCACTTGCAAAACAAAACCTTTTTCATTCTCAAATTTCCTCTTAGCAGGGCAAACCTTACCAAGGTTTTACTATAGAACATTTTGTAAAATTTCCCATGGTTTCCCAACCTATAGGTTTTTCTTTGGCAAAAAAAGGTGGGTCTCCAAGGGGGTATGGCGTTAACCAACATCTTACAAAATTAGGAGACAAGTAGGTATCATCAAGGGGTTATACTTAGCAGTACAAAGGTGTACTAGCTTGGAGGAGCCAAGCCAGTACATGATATAGATACCAATAGTAAAAAATGCACTTTGCATAAATAGGTAGATAAACATGCATAAGTAAAATAGTAGGACAAGGCTTATGAATAAGTAGGTGGCTTGCCTATGATCATAAATAAGTCCCTAGACTTCTTCTTAGAAAACCAATAATGATAATATGATCCCTTCTTCTCGTAGCCAAAACAATCTCGCAACTATCATCGTCATAGAGCACACATGCAAACAAGCAAATACCACATTCAATAAAGGGCAGACATGCATCAATACAATATAGCAAATGAGTATACAAAATATCACTACACTTCAGTAGGGTTTGGTACTTTGAGCTTATAGCAATTGGAATTACTTGAGTTGCATTGGTAAGGCTTCTTTTATGATTTAAGAGTCAACTACTACTTAATTAAGGAATTTTGAACCAAGGCTTGGCTCTGTAAGATACCAATGTACAAAAATGATATGAATAGATAGGTATTGATATGACAAAACTACCAAAAGTGGTTTCATTATTTTACCCATTTTATTTATTTAGTTATGAATTTTCTAGTGGCTTAATCCTTTGTTTTGGTGAGTAATTCACCAGAAAAGATCTGTAAGTCCACAAATTATTTCCTCTTAGTTTTAGGAGGACCTTTTTTTACTAGTTCACTAGGAGTTGGATTCACTTCAAAATAATTACCATAATGCCCTTGGTAAAATCCCAAAGTCAGTTCTGTAGTTAGTTTGTATTTTTCACCAGATTAAATTTATGGGCTCTTTTGATATCAAAACAAGGACACAAGCTAGGTATTTCAATTATCTTCCCGTGAAAATTTGATTAACTATTTTTAAGGTTGTAGACCTCCTGGAGTGATTTATCTAGTGAAACAACCCTATGTAAAAGGGTTAATTCACTAAATTTCACCATAGGATCAATAAATCTTGAGCTCCTAGGATTGGGTAGATATGATAAATCATGAGTGCTGTAAGTTGGAAACAAGTCAAATAAAGTTATAGCTTGACCTAGGGAATTTTCTAAAGGCGGATCTGAGGTGATTTTGTTATTTTTTTCTATAGACAAACCATAACACTTTTTGGGTTGGGTCAAGGTGTCTTGTAAGTTATGTCAAAAAACTTGTAGGACAAAGTGGTTTCATCACGAAAGGATTTTCCAAACTCCTAGAAATAATAATTAGGTGAAAAGGATACATCTGGGAATTATTTTTTCTAGGAAAAACCTAGGCAAGATCTGGGGCCAATTTTTGTTCTGCATGTTGTAGAAAACATGCAGCTTCCTAGGGAAATTTAGATCTAAGCACTTGGGTGGTTTTTCATTTTTAGTTGAATTTAAATTGAATAGCTACTAAACAGAATCTAGTAAAATAATCAAATCAAAAAGGCAACTAGGACAAATTCATAGATGGAACTGAGCCAGGAGCGGGGATGTGGCCCAGCTCGCTAGCGAGCATTCACGTGAGGCACGGGTTGAAAATCTCGTAGCAGGTCCAGTCATCAATGACCCAGAGGGAGTGAAAGGGTATGCATCGGCCTCGGCTGTTCGATCAAGTTATGATCAATGGCCGAGCGTTGTCGTCTCCGCAGGATAGAGGATGGTGGCGGTAGAACCCTAGAGTGGACAGGGAGGCACGAGGAGCTTACCAGGGTTCAAGCCGACGACGAGGAAGAGACCAAGGCGATCCGAGATGATACAGGGAGTCGAACAAGGGGAGACATGACCCAGTTCCTCCTCGGTAATGTGTTCGCGCGAGAAAGGCTGGGAAGACCTCATCGAAGTTCACTAGAGGGAGGCTTTTCTGACGTTCCTAGGCAAGAAGAAGGGCTGGGTTAGATGGATCTCGACAAGAAAGGGAAATGCAGATGAAGGGGGAGGAGAGACACCTCGGATGGGCGGCAACCTTCTCGACAAGTTTGCAGCACCTCAGGGAAGCTTGCATTCTCCTCGGTTGTAGAGAGGGAGAGAGATCTGGGGCTTCTGGGAGGGGAGAGTGGAGAGGAGAGGGAGTGAAATGAGCCAAGCGAAGGGAGCTGGGGTGGTCAGAGGCCTTATAACCTGAGGGTCTTGGTATGGTGGAACTTGCTCATGGAGGAGCATGGGATGGTGGCTAGGGCCTAGGATTGTCCGGGATGGACGGTGGTGGTCGTTTGTGTCCGTAGGAAGGCAGTGGAGAAACAGGGGAGCAGTGTGAGGCAAGGTTGGATCAACCTTTCTTAAATGGTCATGTGAGCAAGGTGAAAGAGAGAGGGCTAGGGTTAGCTCATTGGAGGAGAGGGGTGGTTGATAAGGTGGTGTGGGGCCTGGATCTCGACCAGAGGGGGACAATGGAGGGTGGTGGCTTCTGGAGCAAGATATGTGGAGATACACACTTAAAGGCATGATCCTTTCTTCCCCTACCTCCAAGCACAAATGACAAATGGGATATGGGTGTGCTATAGTAGTAGCTACAGTGCACGACTAGAGGAAGGGGTGGGGTGCTGGAGTGATTAGGCCAAGAGCTTATGGAGGGTATGATGATTATGGCAAGTGGCGTGATAATGTACACTATGGTTTGAATTTAATTCATCTCATGCACTAGAATATTTATATGAGGAGGGTTGGTTGAAGATGTTGGGTATGATTAAGTGTGAGAGGGATCTTAGTGAGGCTCACTAGATCAGCTTGGAAAGGAATTTAGTTGGAGAAAGTTGAATATTTTATGAGACTAGAGATCTAGGGTTTTGTTAACATCGTACCGACTTAGTAAAGCCATAGTAAGTGGCTCAGGGCTCCAAATGGATCAAGGAATATATGGATGGATAGACCAAGTGATGTAGATCACCAAGGTGCAGAGAATTGATATTAATCATGATAGGGTTTTCCTAGAATTGATACAAAATATGGTTGAAAATAAGGTTGTCAGAACAGAACATTATTTAGCCTCCAAAACCATGTGGGTTTAAGAAGCACAAGGCTCCAATAGAAACAAGGAAGATATGGATGGATAGACAACCATGAGTAGAGCACAATCATTCTAAGAGTTGGTCAAAACAAGATGGCATGGAGATGGGAGCTTCTGCCGAAGTAGGCATGTTGATAAGATTAACATGGAAGATTATTTTCTTGCCTGCAAAACCATCAATAACAAGTGGTTTCTAAGATGATCTGCTCAAGGACAAGGGTGGGATTTTGAAGTACTTATGATGGCCTACAAGTTGGTTCAAGTGCATTTCCAAAAATGCACAAGGGTTAGTATAGGTAGGGACTCAAAGATGTGATGTTGATAACAGTTTCAGACTTGGTCATATTTTGACAGATTTGGGATTTTTGACTAGGGTACAAGGGTTAATGTTTTTGCGGGGATGCAAGGTTCCAAACTCCTAATCAAGTGGATGATGTTTAAGAGTAAGTTAAGTAGAGGGGATCCATGACTTGAGTTGGTGTCCACTATGTTGAGAACCTCAAAAGAGAAGTTGCTCAAAAAGGAGTCTAACAAGGTAATCAGATGATCACTTGGGTGGCTAGAGATCAAGATAAGTTTGGGGATCTAGGTAGAGGGGTACCAAGATCAAGATCAAGGGTTGGTGATGGTAAGGCATATCACCTAAGGATAGGATGAGGTGGGTTACTTGATTATGGTTCAGATGGAAGGTGGTACTTAGGGTTTACACAAGGGGTGTGAGAAGTCAAGGAGGAAGGTACTCTTCCTAATATGTTTGTGAGGTTTTGGACTTCCAGAGATATAGGATTTGGGTTCACACTATCCTTATCTTTGATTGACAAAAAGGTGTTAGGGGTTCATTGCGAAGAAGAGGGGTTGAGGGTTCTTACAGCTTTGGGGTTTGAGAAGGAGTAGAGGTAGTACCACAACTTGAATGGGATAGGGTTGTGTTGGTTAAGTGATGTACTATAGGGTGAGATCCTAGGGTATCTCACACTAACTCCTAAACAAGCAAGTTAGACAGCAGATCAAGGAAATTCATCTTAAGTATCTCAGAACTATTACCAGGATACCTTTTGTTGTCACTATTCAATCAGTACCACCATGCTACTCCATCTAATACACACTTCTCCCCACACATGATCCAGAACAAGTACTTAAGAACGGGGTACATGATATGCATCTATCAATACATCTTACACACAATAGGTTCCATCACATAGGATGTAATACCACATTTCCAGCTGCCATGATTAGTTTTCCATAAGGAGCTTGAGGTAAGGATAGGTATTTTGAAGGGTTGGGGGTTTTGAAGAAGGTAAGAGTCTCTTGGTACTTCTACCAAAAGTGGAAGTCAAAAGTTTTAGTAAAGGGCTTTGGAAAACTAGAGGTAAGATCATTTGGAGGTTCTGTGTTGAAAGCATAAGGAGATGATATCATACAGATCTCCATAGTGTTGTAAGTAGACGCTAGCAAACAATTGAGTTTTGTAGAAAGTATCTTGGCTCCTATTTTAAAATGCCATAACATTTGAGAATATGTAAAATAATCCAAGACATTATCTTTTGTTAAATAGCTTTTTCAATTGTGGACAAGGTGAGGAAGCAATCTTATCTACTACACAAGTAGGAACGCATGCACAGTCAAGAAAAAAACTATCACACATCAGCAAGATTTTTTTGCCTTATGGACAACTAATCATGGCAGCTGGAAATGTGGTATTACATCCTATGTGCTAGAACCTATTGTGTGTAAGATGTATTGATAGATGGATATCATGTACCCTATTCTTAAGTACTTGTTCTGGATCATGTGTGGGGAGAAGTGTGTATTAGATGGAGTAGCATGGTGGTATTGATTGAATAGTGACAACAAATTCGAGATCTACTATGGTATTTAGCTTTATTTTCTGCCCCACTAGGGATAAAGTGAATCCATGTGCTATAATTATCTTGTGACAGTTAGGCAATCTAATTTGGTTAAGGTGGCATATTTGTGATTCAAACATCATGTCAAATTACCTAAGGATATCATGTAAAACCCACTAAGTAATTATGTGATATCAAAGGTGAGAAGAGAGAGTATGCAGAGGCAAGGCCTTCCCAACAATCAAAGCAAGCAAAAAGTGACATAGAAAAATAAATATATAAATAAAGGAAAGAAGCAAAAGTTGCCAAAACAAGAATGCCAAAAAGAATCAGGTAATGAGGGGCAATGGAACCAAACATTAATGATGAACTATGCTTCAGCCATAAACTTAATGGATAGTGTTTGGAAGATAGCTGGTGTCTCACATATGATATTCCCTACTTGCCAGCCATACACTGTTTCCAACCTCCTTTGCCAAATATTCTGACCATAGGACCGCCATTATATATATTTCTCTATGCGAAGAATGCACTATTGCCTCATCTTACTATATGCATTTGTGTTATACATTATGAACAATGTGTTGTGATGAGTGCATATTTGCATCATGTTTTACATTATTATTTTGCATTGTATATGTAGGATCTTGGTATTTTACGGTGCTCGCGCACACATTTTATGTCTGTTTTCACCAGGATCAGGACATATGATGGATCCAATGGATACAATTCTTGGAGCAGTTGTAATGCGGAGAAAGAGAGTTAAAAACAATGTAAATCGCTTATTTGGGAAATAGTAATAAAACCAGAATAAAGCCAAAAGCGAATAAAGGAGACAGAGGGTTCAACGACCAACTATACGACTAGAATAAAATTTCTGGCCGTATAGTTCCGGCCGTATAGTTGGCGCCACATCCGCCTCCTCAAATAGTTTCACCCCGTGCAACTGGATCGGAGAGACGAGATACAGAACACCCAAAAAACACCGAAACCTCACCTCTAGAAGGCATATTGAGGGGGAACTCATGCACCAGGGATCCATCTTCGCCCTGCGCAGATCCGGGAGGCTAAGACATCGATCTTCAACATCCACCGCTGCATCATCACCATCTCCATCCATCCCATCTACATCTTGTCTAGATCTTTTTGTCATTTCCGTAATCCTTGTGGATTTATACAAGTACTATTCATCTATGATAGATCCCATTGTTATTGCCATGATGTTGATTGCCTCCATGTCTGAGTAGATCATTAGTTCTTGTGGAGATGGAGAAACCTAGTATGAGATTGAAATAAGACAAAGTCTATTATGATATTTCATCATTGTGACCATGTGTTAGATTGTCTTCATCTTGATGTTGAGAGAAGTCGGCCTCTCAATATTTGCCTCTCGTGGGGACTTGATGGAGGGAACTACTTGTTGGTAGACGAAGGTGTGTTAGCACTTACAGTGACTATAAAGCTGTTGGTACTCCTTACGTATCAACTTGGGAAACCGAGGGAACTCATGGGCGGTTTTACTGTTGTTCCTAATGAAAACAATGAATTGATACCTACTAGAACTATTGTTGGGCATAGGATGTGCATAGACTTCAGGAAATTAAATAAACAAACTAGGAAAGATCACTATCCTTTACCGCTCATAGACCAAACTTTATAAAGTTATCAAATCACACTCAGTTTTGCTATGGACGGATACTCTATTTTTTCTCAAATAGCTGTTCATCCGGATGACCAACTTAAAACAACTTTCATTAGTCCTTATGGTTTACATGCTTACCAATGTATGTCTTTTGGTTTATGTAATTCTCCAACTACTTTTCAAATATGCATGACTGCTATTTCTGTGGATTTTATAGAACTTATAATGGAAGTATTTATGGATGACTTTTCCGTCTATGGAACTTTGTTTACTAGTTGCTTGGATAATCTCAAAAGAGTTTTGCAGCATTGCGAAGAAACTAATCTTGTTCTAAAGTAGGAGAAGTGCCATTTTATGGTCAAAGAAGGTATAGTACTTGGACACAAGGTATCAGGTTAGGAAATTGAAGTGGACAGAGCTAAGGTTGAGGCAATAGAGAGAATGCCATAACCTAGGGATATTAAAGGTATAAGAAGTTTTTTTGGCCATGTGGGTTTTTATAGAAGGTTCATTAGAAATTTCTCTGGAATATCTAAATCTTTGACTAACCTCCTGCAAAAGGGAGTGAGATTTAATTTTGATGATAAATGTCTTGAAGCCTTTGATAAACTTAAAAATGCTTTATCCCGTGCTCCTATTATTAAACCACCTATCTGGGATACAACCTTTGACTTAATATGTGAAGCTAGTGACGATGCTGTAGGAGTAACTCTGGGACAACACATTGGTCGCAGATTAAATATTATATATAATGCTAGTAAAACTCTAAAATGGTGCTCAAAAGAATTACCCTAAGGAAGAAAGGGAACGTTTTGCTGTATTTTTCTCTTGTGATAAATTTCGTTCCCATATAGTTGATGCAAAGGTAAGAGTTCACACGGATCGTGATGGCTTAAAAGAACTCCTTGAGAGGAAAGACCATAAGCCAAGACTGATCCATTGGATTCTTTCACTTCAAGAATTTGAGTTGTAGATTATGCAAAGGCAAGAAATAAAGATGTTGGATGCAGTGTCCATGTTTGCCTAGCAAGACACGAGTCTTGTTTCGAGGAACTTTAGTCCTGGTGATTTTCATTTACGGGAATTATTCAATGAACTAAGGTCAATTCCTCCAAAAGATAAGAAGTCTTTGTTGTTGGAGGATCTTTTCATCCCCGAATAAGCAAACAGTAAGTGCAAGATAAGTGTTCTTACCCAAATAAGTGATTTGTTTTCACAAATTTTACTTCTGAAAATTTTGCCTTTAAATTCCTTGTGTTTTTTTGAAGTTTTTGAGGGTTTTACCAACTATACGGGTGGAACTATATGACTGGAGAGGAAGCTCCCGCCATATAGTTGGTCGTTAAATTCTGTGTATCATCGTCGTGAAATTGTTTTTTATATCTGAGCCTATACGGTCGCAACTATATGACCAGAGCCAACAATCCGGCCGTATAGTTGGTCGTTAAACTCTCAGATACTTTTAATTTTTGGTGTCTGCATCTATACGGTCGCAACTATATGACCGGAGCCAAAATTCCGGCCGTATAGTTGGTCGTTAAACTCCCAGACACTTTTTCGTTTGTCTTTTCGTTATTTAAAAAAATGGTATTGTCGGTTTCGAGTCGTGATTTAATCGACCTAGACTCGAGATATTTGGAAATATCTGCCCGGAACCAACTATACGGCCGGAGCTATACGGGTCGCGCTCGTATAGTTGGTCATTACACGGCAGGACACTTCCAAATCCATGATTTCTTTCCCTGTTTTGTTAAGATTCCTTTTTTCGGCGACAATTTGGTGTTTCTCGCGAGTTTTACCGATCTCTGACCCCCTTGTATACTGCCATTGTCTCTCTCTCTAATCATAATCTCTAGAAACCAATCCACCTTATTTTACACGTGAGGACACGCACCAAGGGATAGAAGCAAAGAAGCAAGGCCCCTATGGAGATCAGGAGCAATAGCGAGCAAGGTAAGGAGATCAAGGCTATCCCTTTGGAGTTCCTCGACGCCAACCATGGATGTCGGAAGAGGGATTTGAAGGCCCTAGAGCTGAAGATTGAAGAGTTTGACAAGGAGAAGCCAGGGACACACAAACACCTTCAATTGCCGCGACTTTATCTTGACAAACTTGATGAAGATATCAAGCAGACAATCGAAGCAGGGTTTTCTATGAGTCTTAAGGCGCTACAAACACTTCCGGAGAACAATGAATTCATTAAAGAACAAGTGAAAGTGCTGGAGAGGAATAATATTTTCTATAAGTTGTGTGTTAAAGAATTAGAAGCTGTCAATCAATCCCTTCGTCTCAGGCTGGCCCGTGAGGAGAAGATTCCACGGGTCATGGCGCCACAGTGATTTACAACAATCATGGTATCAAATAATCACAAGGGATTATTTGATCCCGCCTGGCTTGATTCCAAGCTTGGGGAGATCTTTAAGACCTTGTAATATATCTTATAAGTTTTTATTACTATTTTTTGCATTAGTTCGAACTAGAAATAAAGTTTGCATCATTAGAATTCCCTTCAGGAATAGTCGATCCCTTTAATGAAATTCTGAGTTTATTATTATATATGGAGCAATATTGAGTTTGTGTTTGTTTTATTGGATATATGAATGGCTTGAGTATAATTTTACTTACACTTGATGATAACAATAGGAGTCTTCCACACCATTGGTATTAATGGAACACATAAAGATAATTTGGTCAATATGTTGTAAGTCTACGGTTTGATTTACAAAGAAAAACTATCTAATCAGTTAAGTTGGAAAAGAAACCTTGAACCAAGGAAAATGAAAGTGCTATCGAAATAGAGTGAGAACAAGTCGAGGTAGAATCTTCAATTCATAATAATGCTTCATATACAATTGGAATTTGATAATTGAGATCGTTAAACTTTGGATTCCTACATGAAGTGGAATGTATGGCTAGCTCCTTTGCACAACACTTAAACAAAAGTGTGAGCATATATAAAAAAGAGAAGAAAAGAAAGAAGAAAAAGAGCAAGTGTGCAAAGAGCAAATAGGCATATACCAGTATATTGTAGTATGACAAAGAGACACTTTTGAGATTTTGAATCCCATGTGAATACGTTGATCCTAAAAGACTTGGGACTACCTCGCTAACTCATTCGGTTGAACCGGATACTTTTACACTATGTTGAGATTCATCTTTTGTGAACTGTTTATTACTAAGGTGTGGAAGCCTGCTAATATTATTCAGATGGTCCGAGTAAGGTACTATTCATGAACTCATTCTTATGTATCGTACATGATAACCACATGCTGCAACTGCCTCATTTATTTTACCGACTCAGCTTCATGAATATGAGGATCACATCCATTAAGCTAAACTTGCTCGGGACAAGCAAGAGTCTAAGCTTGGGGAAGTTGATGAGTTCATATTTCCATCATGTTTTACATTATTATTTTGCATTGTACATGTAGGATCTTGGTATTTTATGGTGCTCGCGTGCACATTTTATGTCTATTTTCACCAGGATCAGGACAGGTGATGGATCCAATGGATACAATTCTTGGAGCAGTTTTACTGAGGAGAAAAGGGGTCAAAAACAACATAAATCCCTTATTTGGGAAATATTAATAATACTAGAAGAAAACCAGAAGCGAATAAAGGAGACAGAGGGTTCAACGACCAACTATACGACCGGAATAAAATTTCTGGCCATATAGTTCTAGCCGTATAGTTGGTGACGCCTCTGCCTCCTCAAATAGTTTCACCCCGTGCAACTGGATTGGAGAGACGACAAACAGAACACCCACAAATCACCGAAACCTCACCTCTGGAATGGCATCTAGAGGGGGAACTCATCCACCAGGGATCCATCTTCGCCCTGCGCAGATCCGGGAGGCTAAGACATCGATCTTCATCATCCATCGCTGCATCACCACCATCTCCATCCATCCCATCTACATCTTGTCTAGATCTTGTTGTAATTTCCATACTCGTTGTGGATTTATACAAGTACTATTCATCTATGATAGATCCTATTGTTATTGCCGTGATGTTTATTGCCTCCATGTCTGAGTAGATCATTAGTTCTTGGGGAGATGGCGAAACCCTAGTATGAGATTGAAATAAGATAAAGTCTATTATCATATTCATTGTTGTGACCATGTGTTAGTTTGTCTTCATCTTGATGTTGAGAGAAGTCGGCCTCTCAATATTTGCCTCTCATGGGGACTTGATGGAGGGTACTACTTCTTGGTAGACGGAGGTGTGTTAGCACTTATAGTGACTATAAAGTTGTTAAAAATATATACGTATTGGGAAACCGAGGAAGCTCACAGAACACTATCCATGTCGGGCTTGTTCGTCTGCGGTACCAAAGTTCCCGGGCGAGCGCATGGCAGTACCTAAGTTGCCTGAAATTGCCGCATTTCGAAATGTTGGTCCGCAAACTACCGAGAGGGGCCATTTTGATGCAAACTCATCTCACCCCTGCCAAATTAAAACATTCCGTGAAACTGCCCCGTGAAGTAGACGGTCGGGACCCTCATGTCGGTCATCTATCTGTGACGCGGGCGCCAATACGGCAACCTCTTAGGCAAATAGAGGAACTAAGTGGATTGGATGCGTTGACCAATTTCACAAATCTATTCCCACCTTTCCCCTAGCACCGACATCGTCGGAATCCACCCTCCAGGCAGGACGATCCCTTCGGACATTTGACTTCCGGCGCCAAGTTGCTGCGCCTAGTCGCTGATCCCGAGCTCCAATGGTGCAAGTCGTAGCCGCCGTTGCGAGGCTCTAGCCCGCCTCCGCCACCGATGAGCCGAGCAGCTCGGGGGATGGCAGATTCTACTACCAAGGAAGAAGAAGTTCTAACTACAAGCAGGTGAGCTACCCTTCTCTTTTCTATTCGCACTAATTATAACAACTAGCTGGCTACTGAACCTAAAATTGTTTGTTAGCCCAACGCTGACAAACATATTTTATCGATAGTTTTCTGTCAAGTGGGATCTACGCAGACCACCCTTACCTGGTTACGGTAGTCCTCTTCAGTTACGACTCTAAGGGCAATTGGTATGGACACCATTGTATCACGATGGAAGAAGCGCATGCGCAGATCTACACTATATCTGGTATGGTTGCTGCTCTACGTAATCATGATGAATTATAGCCGAAGCAGAGTACAAAGTTCAGCTTCATGGATGAACGTGGCATCATGGTTCCTCTAACGTGTGACAGTCAGCTAATTGGGTTGATGAAAAGGTATGTTTCGGCTTGCATGTTTGAGCTGAATTGTGATGTACTAGATGTGGAAGCTACTGCAACTGGGAGTCACCCTTCTATTCTTGGACAGGGTGGTTGCTCGAACCCAATTAGCTCCTGGTAAGAAAAACTCTCTTGGGGTTCGCATGTTTGTGCTGAATTGTAATTTTTGTTTTATTTACTCTATAGATATTGGGCAGTTATGCAACAGTCTTGTTTCTTTGACAGGAAGCGCTGCAAGGTTAGAAACATGACTGACGGGTCAGTCATTTTACTGCCCAAAGAAATTAAAAACGAGTGGAAAGGTGATGCTAGACACGATTCTGGTGCCCATTGTCCTGGTGATGCAGAGTACGTGAAGCTAAGAAAATTGGCACCGAGGAAGAGGAAGAAGGCAGGAAATGAAGAAACCAGTGGACGTGAAGGCTTGGTACCCAGGCTGCGGAAGAAGGCTGCTGGCAATGAAGATGCATAGTAATGTGTTGAACTTTGATGGCCCAAAATATATCGAGCTCGTTGGGGAACCCCAAGAGGAAGGTATGATGAGCACAACAACAAGTTTTCCCTCAGTACGAAACGAAGGTTATCAATCTAGTAGGAGCAAGGAAACACCCCAAAGGTGTTGCTAGCTGAACGTTGGCAGGGCGCACTACCGGTGCCAGTAGCAACGTGGAGACCTAAACAACACAACCACAAAACTCTGTTCCCAACTTGCGATGAGGTTGTCAATCTCACCGGTTTTGCTGAAAACAAAGGATTAAACGTATCGAATGGAAGGAAGTAATAATTTGAAGAAAGTAAACACAAAGCAGTAAACAGTTTGATTGTATATTGAATGTAAAAGAAAGGATCGGGGTCCATAGTTCACTAGAAGTGGCTCTCCTTAAGATAGATAACATGCTGGGTTAACAAATTACAGTGGGGCAATTGACAAACATGGAGAAAGCATACAAGCATATACTAATCATCTTGACTCCTTTGAGACTTGATTGGTCATTACAACATTATACATAGACCGCCATCCAACTGCATCTATGACTAATAATCCACCTTCAGGTTATCATCCGAACCCCCTCCTGTATTAAGTTGCAAGCAACATATTATTGCTTTACGAATTGCGTGTAAAATAAACAATACGATTGTTCTATGAACAAGGGATTGTTGTTTTCTCCCTAGTAGCAACAACACATCTAGTACCTTAGAGATTTCTGTCACTTCCCCAGATTACCAGAGGCATGAACCCACTATCGAGCATAAATACTAACTCTTGGAGTTGCTAGCATCTACTTGGCCAAGATAGCTACTAACAACGTAAAGCATGCAAGATCACAAACAACAAAGACATGATAGAATCAATAATGAATCTGAAATAGCATCTCAATATCCATCGGATCCCCGCAAACACAACATGCAGAATTACAAATATATGATCTTGATCATGAACGGAGCTCACAAGATCTAAACATGATAGCACAAAGGAGGAGAACCAGCCATCTAGCTACTACATGGATCCGTAGTCTAGAGATGAACTACTCACGCATCACACTGGAGGCTTGCATGATGATGAAGAAGGCCTCCAGGGTGAATTCCCCTCTCCGGCAGGGTGCCGGGAAGAGATTTAGATCCCTCCCTATCTAGGGATGGAGATGACGACAGCTACAGAATCTTTCGTGAATTTTTTTGATCGGGTCCTTAGGGTTTCTGTATCAGAGCCAATATATAGGCGGAAGGAGAGGCCGAGGGGGTGCCTGGGCTGGCCACACCACCCCCTGGCACGGGCCAGGCCTGGCCGCGCGGCCAGGTGGTGTGGCCGCCCTCTGGCCCTTCTCCGTCTCGTATTCTGGCTCCAAGTGTCCCCCGGTAAAATAATAACTTTGGCTTTTGTCCCGTCCAATTCCGAGAATATTCATTTTTGGACTTCCTAGAACCAAAAATAGCAGAAAACAGGCAGCTGGCACTGTGGCTCTTGTTAATAGGTTAGTCCAAGAAATCATATTAAAAGTACTCCAAAGTGTGGACAAAACATAAGAAAGTAGATAAAACCAAGCATGGAACATCAAAAATTATAGATACATTTGCAATGTATCAACATCCCCAAGCTTAACTCCTACTCGTCCTCGAGTAGGTAAGTGATAAAAAGAAAGAATAATTTTTGAGGTGACATGCACCATCATAAACTTGATCAAAGTATTTGTAAAACATTCAAAGATGGGATCATAGTACTTCAATCATAACATGAAAGACAAAGTTCTAGCAATAAGACAAAGAAACTATGTTGCAACATGAAAAGGCACAAACAAAAGATTCATGAATAATAATGCTTTGCAAGACATTTGTTTGTTTCACATAAAGAAAACATAGCATAGTAGCATTCAGCTTGTCCCTCATAGAGTAGCAAATATAAATGCATAGGACACCTTCAAAGTTCATAAGAGTGACTAGATACGAATAGTTTAAAACAATCAATATCAAGGTATGCATCAATCAACTAGTCTTGGGACAATGCACATAGAACTAAGAATGGACACTATGCTCTCAGAGTAGGTGCATAATGATAGAAGGTGGAGACTCAATATAATGGTGGAAGAAAGGCCTTCATAGAAGGAAGTAGGGATTCAAGTCTCATAAAGAGCTTCCAAAAATTATGGTACTTATAGCTTTCAGCTCTCATTGACCCTATCATAAGCATCTTGAAGGTGATTAAGCTTAAAGTGACACAACTAAGAGGATATGCTTGACAAGTTATAAGCCGAAATCTCATGCCCCTTACTTACGAAGACCGAACCTCATGCTACTCAACTCTAGTCACGAGTAAGCTCTTGCCATTGTAAGTACATATGTATCATAAAGAACTGCCAACGGGGTACCCCTTGCACATGATACAGGAGCTATCCCATAATCAAAATGACAAGGCAAGCAAACAATGAGCATCTCAGCGATCTTTTTATTTGCTATTTGCATAGGTTTTTATTGAGGATGCTTCATAGAGTGCTCATTATGGTGATGCTGCAAGTTTCCACCATGATTATGCATGGCTTAGGCTAGTGGCCCAGGCGTTTCTCTAACACACATACAAACTCCATGATCTTACAAGTTCCACTTTTATTTCACACCGCCGGGATCCATAAGCAAAAGAACATGATATCAACGGGGTACAAAGTACAAATGCAATGTTGAAAGCGTTCCCCATGATACATGGTTCTACTAATTTCAACTTATAAAGCGCAAGCATATACGCAACAAATAAGGACCCAATGGTTCAAGTTTATTAAGGGCAAGAAAAGTAAAGTGTGCCATCAAGTCGTGAGAGCTTTAATCACTTGTTTTCTCATAACAAGTTTAATTTGGAAGGTAAACAAAAACATTAATATACTTGGAATAGCATATGCTAGTAGGTAGGTATGGTGGACTCTTTGGAATAACCTGGTTTAGGGAGTTGGATGCATGAGTGGAACTCATACTTGGTTGTGGAGGCTAGCAAAAGACTCGGAGCGACAAACTAAGAGAGCAATAATGGCCATAATCATGCATAGCGACAAAACATCATTGATCAAAGCATAAAGTGATACTACAAGTTGAAAACTAAAGTATCATAAAGGCTATGGTGACTTGATATAGTCATAACATGGTGTGAGCATGTGCCAAGTCAACCCAAATAAAGCATCAAAGGAGAATACCACAATACTATGCTTTAATATGCTAAAACAACGCATGATTCTTCCAAGGCACATTAAGCAATATCATTTGTTTATAACAAGTCATGCTACAACAAAGATCACTAAGCATAAAGCCAAAACAATATCAAGCATGGCATGACAAAGCATAGGCCACAATCAAAAACAAGCTCTCTTTACCACTTAAGCATGAACTTTCCTACTCTTTTCCAAACCAAACCAAACTATTTGAAAACCAATGTATGAAAGAGGGGGTACAACCAATTATTCAGCAAACTAAGCAAACCAAGCAAACGGAAAACCAAAACGAAAACGAAAAAGAAGACGCTCCAAGAACAACACAACTGTGCATGAAACAATTAAAATGAAGCGTTTGAAAGAAACCTAGGATTTTTATTGATGAAGAGGGGGATGCCTTGGGAATCCCCAAGCTTTGACGCTTGTACTTCTTGGATATTTCTTGGGGTGACACACGTGGCATCCCCAAGCTTGAGCTTTAGTCCATCCTTCATCTCATTACTCATTCCTTCCATACACCTGAAATTTTTTCCTTCATACAAAACTTCACACAATCTTTATTAGCAACATTAGTGCACTCAAGATAATAAGTCTTTAAGGTTCAGTTCTAACACCAATAAAACTTCCATTAAAACACTAGCTACTGTAGCACTTCCCTCAAAAAGCTCAATTCCCCAAAAGAACTCAAAAAGGAACCATCAAGAAGAAAATGCAGATAATGGCAGAAATCTGTCAAAATAGACCAGTAGGTAAAGACGAATTTTTTCGAAGACCTTCTGTTGCTCAAATCAAAAAGTATTGATCTAATGAAAATTAGATAACCACTTGGGGAAGAAGCACAAAAATTCACGCCTCAAAAGGACGTACAGAGATTTTACACGAATGTTTATGGTAAAGCAAAGAAATCTGTTTCAGGACAACAACTTTCCCAATCATTACTTCTCTCTCATTAGAGGTTACTCTTGGCACAAAAAGCAAATAAAAGGATAAGGAGCGGTTATTACCGAAGTAATAACTTCCAAGACTCATCTAAAACTTTTGGGTTATCTCCCAATAAGTACTTTTCTTTAACGCCTTTAAGTAAGGCATAAGAAGCAAGAAAAAGGCAAATGAAGAAGCATTAAAACCAAATTTCTTGCCCTTACCTCTCTTACTTTTATTCTTAACCTTGGGAAATATATGATTGTTTGGTGGAGAAGCAAGGTGCATGGTCCCCTTTCCCACATCTATTATTGCTCCAAGAAGTTCTAATAGGGACCTTCCAAGTGTGATTTGTCCTTTTCATGCACATTCAATAACAAGATAATCAGTAGAAATCATTTTCCCAAGGATCTTTGTAAACACTCCTTCGGCTATTCCAATAGGTAATATTGTAGCATTATTAGCAAGAGATATTTCTTTTCCTCCTTCAGAAAGCCCCCAAAGATTCAAGGATTCATAAATATCTTTGGGCATAAGACAAAATTCAGACATGATATCACATCGAGCTTGAAAAGCTTCATTATTTATATCAATCTTTATTGTGGGGAGCCACTTTGATGGTTCAGAATTTATTGGAACATAATTATGATGCTCCCTAAGCGTATTATAGCAATCTTTCAAATTAGCAGTGCTGGTCTCAAGAGTGTTCAATCTAGCAAATATGTTTGTGAAAGAAATATCAGTTTTGCTAGGCAAGTTGTAAGTAAAGACCAATTTCTTTATAGCATTAACAACATCATCCTCATTGCATTGGAGGAAATCTCCTCTCACAACAACATCTAAAGCATATCTATAACAAAGAGCAATTCCAAGGTAAAAGCTGCTAAGGAACAAGCTTTGAGTCATTTTAGGCTTAGTTTTTCATGTAGATCAGAGATTCTAGACCAAGCTTCCTTGAAGCTCTCCTCAGTTCCTTGTTTAAAAGTGAAAATCATTTCCTCAGGTGACATAGTGATTGGAGCAAGGCTAGACATAATGGCAACTTAAGATAGAAACTATTTTTTGTGTTTTTGATAAAGAAACAAGCAAGCAAAACAAAAGTAAACTAAGCAAAACAAAAATAACAAAGTAAAGAGATTGGTTATGAGGGACTTCCCTTGTGAAGATGTCCTTGACTCCTGATACGTCCATTTTGCATCACTATTCTATGTTTTAATTCACTATTAGTCATTGATATATTTCATATTGAGAGGTGATACTTATGTTATTTCATCTGTTTTTGCATGGTTGATGACTTTTGGAGCATGAACCGCTGCAGTCAGGATTCTGATGGAAAAGGTGCTGTTTGGAGGCAAAATTCATGAAGATCAGAAAATCCTGGAAAATATACAGAAAATCCTATTTTTCCAGAAGTCTAAGGATGCCAGAAGATGGAGTGGAGATGGGCCACAGGGGGCCCACACCACCCCATGGCGCGGGCAGCCCTAGGCCGTGCCTGGAGGTGGTGTGGCCGCCCTGGCCCACTCCAGCCTCTCCCCTCTGGCGTATATCATCCTCCAGAAACCCTAAGACTTGGGGAGCGACCATAGAAAGATTTCGCTGCCTCTATAGGGCGGAAAACACCGAGAGAGAAAGATCTCTCCGGTAGACAGATTTCTGCCGGGGGAATTCCTTCCCGGAGGGGGAAGATCGTCGCCATCAACACGACCATCAAGACTTCATCGGGATCATCATCATCACCACCATCATCACCATCAGCACCCTCATCACCATCTCCATATTGCTGTAACAATTGGTTGAATCTTGCTATAGTTCATACGGGAAACTTTCCCGATGTTGATTACTCTTTGTAGTTGATGCTATTGAGTGAATCATTGAATTATTGTTTATGTTCAGATTGTTATACATCATTATTCCATCTCTGATCATGATCCATATGATGTCTTGTGAGTAGTTCGTTTTGTTCTTGAGGACATGGGAGAAGTCTTGTTGTTAGTAGTGGAGTTGTGTTGAGAAAGATTCAATAGATTGTTATTTAAGTTGTGGTGTACTTCTTCTAGTGGTGTCATGTGAATGTCGACTACATGACACTTCACCTATATGGGCCTAGGGGAATGCATTGTGTATTTGGCTACTAATCGTAGGGGTTGCCGGAGTGACAGAAACCTGAACCCCCGTTAGGAAACCATTGCACAAGGGACGTAAGGGTATTAGAGTTTAAAGTTGTGGTTAGGTTTCTACCTTAATTACTTTCTTGTACTAACGAATGTTTGCAAGGGGTATAATCACAAGTATGTATTAGTCTTGGATGGGGCGGTACATTAGCACAGATTCACCCACACAACACTTAGCAAGCTAAAGAAGATTAATCAACTATATGAAGCGAAAGCACTTGACAGTCTTCCCATGTGTCCTCGAGAACGTTTGGTCATCTCAAGTAATACAACCGGCTTGTCCTTTGCTTCATAAAGGATTGGGCCACTTGCTGCATTTATTCCTACTGTCTTTTATTTACTCATGCTTTGTTTACTTGCTTTATCGAAAACACCTAAAAATCCGTTTGCTAAGTATTTGCAGAGAATTCCTGATCCATACCACTAGCCAGCACCTTCTGCTCCTCGTTGGGTTTGACACTCTTACTTATCAAAAATACTGTGATACACCCCCTATACTTGTGGGTCATCAACTCCCCGGCAACGGCGCCAGAAAAAGAGCTTGATGGCCCAAAATATATTGAGCTCATTGGGGAACCCCAAGAGGAAGGTATGATGAGCACAGCAGCAAGTTTTCCCTTAGTACGAAACCAAGGTTATCAATCCAGTAGGAGCAAGGAAACACCCCAAAGGTGTTACTAGCTGAACATTGGCAGGGCGCACTACCGATTCCAGCAGCAACGTGGAGACCTGAACAACACAACCACAGAACTCTGTCACCAACTTGCGATGAGGTTGTCAATCTCACCGGTTTTGCTGAAAACAAAGGATTAAATGTATCAAATGGAAGGAAGTAATAATTTGTAGAAAGTAAACACAAACCAGTAAACAGTTTGATTGTAGATTGAATGTAAAAGAAAGGACCGGGGTCCATAGTTCACTAGAGGTGGCTCTCCTTAAGATAGATAACATGCTGGGTTAACAAATTACAGTGGGGCAATTGACAAACATCGATAAAGCATACAAGCATATACTAATCATCTTGACTCCTTTGAGACTTGATTGGTCATTACAACATTATACATAGACCGCCATCCAACTGCATCTATGACTAATAATCCACCTTCAGGTTATCATCCGAACCCCCTCCAGTATTAAGTTGC
Source organism: Avena sativa (assembly GCA_916181665.1). Taxonomy (NCBI): domain Eukaryota; kingdom Viridiplantae; phylum Streptophyta; class Magnoliopsida; order Poales; family Poaceae; genus Avena; species Avena sativa. Next base: position 431,230,573 of record OV702290.1, read on the forward strand.
AAGCAACAGATTATTGCTTTACGAATTGCGTGTAAAGTAAACAATATGATTGTTCTATGAACAAGGGATTGTTGTTTTCTCCCTAGTAGCAACAACACATCTAGTACCTTAGAGATTTCTGTCACTTCCCCAGATTACCAGAGGCATGAACCCACTATCGAGCATATATACTAACTCTTGGAGTTGCTAGCATCTACTTGGCCAAGATAGCTACTAACAACGTAAAGCATGCAAGATCACAAACAACAAAGACATGATAGAATCAATAATCAATCTGAAATAGCATCTCAATATCCATCGGATCCCCGCAAACACAACATGCAGAATTAAAAATAGATGATCTTGATCATGAACGGAGCTCACAAGATCTAAACATGATAGCACAAAGGAGGAGAACCAACCATCTAGCTACTACATGGACCCGTAGTCCAGAGATGAACTACTCACGCATCACACCGGAGGCTTGCATGATGATGATGAAGGGCTCTAGGGTGAATTCCCCTCTCCGGCAGGGTGCCGGGAAGAGATTTAGATCCCTCCCGATCTAGGGATGGAGATGACAGCGGCTACAAACTCCATCATGGATTTTTTGATCGGGTCCTTAGGGTTTCCGTATCAGAGGCAATATATAGGCGGAAGGAGAGGCCAAGGGGGTGCCTGGGCTGGCCACACCACCCCCTGGCACGGGCCAGGCCTGGCCGCGCGGCCAGGTGGTGTGGCCGCCCTCTGGCCCTTCTCCGTCTCGTATTCTGGCTCCAAGTGTCCCCCGGTAAAATAATAACTTTGGCTTTTGTCCCGTCCAATTCCGAGAATATTCATTTTTTGACTTCTTGGAACCAAAAACAGCAGAAAATAGGCAGCTGGCACTGTGGCTCTTGTTAATAGTTTAGTCCAAGAAATCATATGAAAAGTACTCCAAAGTGTGGACAAAACATAAGAAAGTAGATAAAACCAATCATGGAACATCCAAAATTATACATACATTTGCAATGTATCAAACTTGAACCTATATATGTAATTCGGTTAAATTCTAGAGCTCTGTGGAACTTTGCTGGGCGAAACAATCTACCCACGTTCTCTGAGTAAAATGTACCGCGACTTAGGGTTTGGAAACGCCCGAGCCAGTAGTTGAATCCGAAATTGTGATTGTGCCACTACTATCTGAAAACACATAGCACCGGTTCAATGATTGCTGAGGGGCAGGATGTCTCCAAATACGACGGAATGTAAGTGGCACAGAAATAAATTATTTAAGCTGCTACACTCCATGAAGCAGCAACTTATTTCAGCTGCTGCACACAACAACATGGCAACATAAATAGCAATGGCAACCGATAATGCCCAGATGAGGACGAAGTCGGTACCACTTTCTAGCCTAATCTTGAGCCCGTCTATCTCATCGCCTCTCTGCTCTTGCATCCCCTGCATCTGGTGAAGCTCCCGGATCTCCAGTAACCGAGTGTACGTGCTTCCACTTTATAAATTGTGGTTGTGTCATTTGCATGCGGCACAATCCACATAGATTACGTTTAAACAAACCACTAATGTCAGAATACCACCATGATCGGACAAAAGGAAGTAATGCAGGGTTAAGGCAGATTAACGGGCGACCAATTTTTTTCCTCCCAGGACTCCGGGACCACTAGTTTAGACCGCTAGGTTAGCAAGTACAACTATTACAACTTAAAAAGGCATAGAGCTCAAGCTAAATAGAACTAGTTATCACACATCTCCTTGATCTTCCTAATCTTAGCCCGATGCGCATCTTCCTGCGAGAGCAAGGATCGAATCGTCTGCTCCTTCCTTTTAGCATCTTCCTTGCACAACTTCAATTGTTTCTCTGCATTTTTCCTCATGCACTTGTCAGTACTCGTAGTTGTGAAATACAGGACTTTGGCCTGGTGAAGATCCTTCCTTGCTTGAGTCAGTTCTTGCTCTGCTTTAGCCTTCAGGGCCAACGCCGCGTCCCTCTCCTTCTCGACTTTGCTAACCTTGTCTTGCACCCTCCTGAGATCTCGCTTATGCTTGGTCGTGTCAACTGGTTCCCATAGCTTCATCTCAACACTGTCAAGAAGTGAGCTGAATACGGATTCTTTCAACTCAACAAACATTTCCCATAGTTTGTCTAGCGTTTCCTGCATCGATTTGGGCCACTTTGGATCTACCCATTTGACAACACCGCAACTTTCGCCTTGCATCATTGCACGATGTCATTGACACCGTAGAAACCTCCTGCTTGTGTTTCGTCCTTCGAACGCTACAAATTTAGCGGGCACATATCCATGTTTACATAGCAGAGGACTGTCTTCATCCGCTAAACCATGATAGTCGGAGTCATACATTGTCTGGTTGGCCTAACACATCATACGCGCATGAGTAAACAGGGTAGATCTAGCTCAAAAAATAGATAAATGGCCACAGATGATAGAGATAGAGATGAGACGACTCACATCGAAATCACCGTCCCTGTCGTCACGACGCACTTCCTCGTTGTCTCCCCTTGAACCCATGGTAAGAGGGGGGGGGCGAGAGGGGGGTGGCTGCCGGAGAGGGGATTGGGATGGAGGCGCCGTCGGCTTGCGGCTACGGCAGGATGGGAGTGAAGTGGGGAAAGTGGCTTCGAGGGGAAGGGAGAGAAGTACGGGGAGGAAGAGAAGTAATGGGGACGTGACATTGGGATATGGCCCACTGAACTCGTGAGTCGTGACACTCGCAACAGGGGAGCGCCCAGTGTTGCCAGTTTGTCCAGAGCAAGCGTGGCCAATCATGCCATAGAACAGCCTACTCGCGGATCGCTCTCACAAAGACCATCCCAATCGTCCAAGCGCCCTGATCGAACGGTACGTAACAATCGTCAAGCAGAACAACTGTGTTAGGGCGTGCCTTCTAGAAGACTTAGTCTAACGGCCACCCATTGGGGGGCTAAGGTTAGGGCTCTCCTAAGGTTAGGATCCATATGTGGTTTATGAGAAGAACACACATGCAATGTCACTAGTGGATCCATGTGTGGTTTGTGAAAAGAACACACATGCACAAAGAGCAGACATGCAATGACACTGGTGGATCCATGTGTGGTTTGTGAGAAGAACACACATGCAATGACACTGGGTGTGGTTCATGAAAAGAACAGACATGCAATGACACTGGGTGTGGTTCATGAAAAGAACACACATCCAATGACACTGGTGGATCCATGTGTTGTTTGTGAGCACACATGCAATGACACTGGGTGTCATTCATGAAAAGAACACACATCCAATGACACTAGTGGATCCTTATGTGGTTTTTGAGAAGAATAGACATGAGATGACTCTAGATGTGGTTCATGAGAAGAACACACATGCAATGACACTGGTGGATCCATGTGTGGTTTATGAGAGGAACAAACATGCAGTGACACTGGGTGTGGTTCATGAAAACAACAGACATGCAATGACACTGGTGGATCCATATGTGGTTTGTGAAAAGAACAGACATGCAATCACACTGGGTGGATCCATGTGTGGTTCATGAAAAGAACACAAATTCAATGACACTGGTGGACCCATGTGTGGCTTGTGATAAGAACACACATCCAATGACACTGGGTGTGGTTCATGAAAAGAACACACATCCAATGACACCGGTGTATCCTTATGTGGGTTGTGAGAATAACACACATGTAATGACTCTAGCTGTGGTTTGTGAAAAGAACACACATGCAATGAATCTAGTTGTGGTTCATGAAAAGAACAGACATGCAATGACACTGGTGGATCCATATGTGGTTTTGAAAAGAACAAACATGCAATCACACTGGGTGGATCCATGTGTGGTTCATGAAAAGAACAGACATGCAATGCCACAGGTGGATCCTTGTGTGGTTTGTGAGAAGAATAGACATGCAATGACTCTAGCTGTGGTTCATGAAAAGAACAGACATGCAATGACACTGGTGGATCCATATGTGGTTTGTGAAAAGAATAGACATGCAATCACAATGGGTGGATCCATATGTGGTTTATGAGAAGAACACACATGCAATGACACTGGTGATATGTGGTTTGTGAAAAGAACACACATGCAATGGCACTGGTGGATCCATGTGTGGTTTGTGAGAGGAACAAGCATGCAATGACACTGGGTGTGGTTCATGAAACGAACACACATGCAATGACACTAGTGGATCCATGTGTGGTTTGTGAGAAGAACACACATGCAATGACATTGGGTGTGGTTCATGAAAAGAACACACATCCAATGACACTGGTGGATCCTTATGTGGTCTGTGAGAAGAACAGACATGCAATGACTCTAGATGTGGTTCATGAGAAGAACACACATGCAATGACACCGGTGGATCCATGTGTGGTTTATGAGAGGAACAGACATGCAATGGCACTGGGTGTGGTTCATGAAAAGAACAGACATGCAATGACACTGGTGGATCCATATGTGGTTTGTGAAAATAACAGACATGGAATCACACTGGGTGGATCCATGTGTGGTTAATGAAAAGAGCAGACATGCAATGATACTGGTGGATCCATGTGTGGTTTGTGAGAAGAACACACATGCAATGACACTGCGTGTGGTTCATGAAAAGAACACACACGCAATGACACTGGTGGATCCATGTGTGGTTTGTGAGAAGAACACACATGCAATGACACTGGGTGTGGTTCATAAAAAGAACACACATCCAATGACATTGGTGGATCCTTATGTGGTTTGTGACAAGAACAGACATGCAATGACTCTAGCTATGGTTCATGAGAAGAACATACATGCAATGACACCGGTGGATCCATGTGTGGATTTTGAGAGGAACAGACAGGCAATGACACTTGGTGTGGTTCATGAAAAGAACATACATGCAATTTCACTAGTGGATCCATATGTGGTTTGTGAAAAGAACAGACATGCAATCACACTGGATGGATCCATGTGTGGTTCATGAAAAGAACACACATGTAATGACACTGTTGGATCCATGTGTGGTTTGTGAGAAGAACACACATCCAATGACACAGGGTGTGGTTCATGAAGAGAACACACATCCAATGACACTGGTGGATCCTTATGTGGTTTGTGAGAAGAACAGACATGCAATGACTCTAGCTGTGGTTTATGAGAAGAACACACATGCAATGACACTGGTGTATCCTTATGTGGTTTGTGAGAAGAACACACATGCAATGAGTCTAGCCGTGGTTTGTGAAAAGAGCACACATGCAATGATACTGGTGGATCCATATGTAGTTTATGAGAAGAACACACATGCAATGACACTGGTGATATGTGGTTTGTGCAAAGAACACACATGCAATGACTCTAGCTGTGGTTAATGAAAAGAGCAGACATGCAATGATACTGGTGGATCCATGTGTGGTTTGTGATAAGAACACACACATGCAATGACACTGGTGGATCCATGTGTGGTTTATGAGAGGAACAAACATGCAGTGACACTGGGTGTGGTTCATGAAAAGAACAGACATGCAATGACACTGGTGGATCCATATGTGGTTTGCGAAAAGAACAAACATGCAATCACACTGGGTGGATCCATGTGTGGTTCATGAAAAGAACACAAATTCAATGACACTGGTGGACCCATGTGTGGCTTGTGAGAAGAACACACATCCAATGACATTGGGTGTGGTTCGTGAAAAGAACACACATCCAATGACACCGGTGTATCCTTACGTGGGTTGTGAGAATAACACACATGTAATGACTCTAGCTGTGGTTTGTGAAAAGAACACACATGCAATGACTCTAGCTGTGGTTCATGAAAAGAACAGACATGCAATGACACTAGTGGATCCATATGTGGTTTGTGAAAAGAACAAACAAGCAATCACACTGGGTGGATCCATGTGTGGTTCATGAAAAGAACAGACATGCAATGACACAGGTGGATCCATGTGTGGTTTGTGAGAAGAACACACATCCAATGACATAGTGTGTGGTTCATGAAAAGAACACACATCCAATGATACTGGTGGATCCTTATGTGGTTTGTGAGAAGAATAGACATGCAATCACAATGGGTGGATCCATATGTGGTTTATGAGAAGAACACACATGCAATGACACTGGTGGATCCATGTGTGGTTTGTGAGAAGAACACACATGCAATGACACTGCGTGTGGTTCATGAAAAGAACACACACGCAATGGCACTGGTGGATCCATGTGTGGTTTGTGAGAGGAACAAACATGCAATGACACTGGGTGTGATTCATGAAACGAACACACATGCAATGACACTAGTGGATCCATGTGTTGTTTGTGAGAAGAACACACATGCAATGTCATTGGGTGTGGTTCATGAAAAGAACACACATCCAATGACACTGGTGGATCCTTATGTGGTATGTGAGAAGAACAGACATGCAATGACCCTAGATGTGGTTCATGAGAAGAACACACATGCAATGACACCGGTGGATCCATGTGTGGTTTATGAGAGGAATAGACATGCAATGACACTGGGTGTGGTTCATGAAAAGAACAGACATGCAATGACACTGGTGGATCCATATGTGGTTTGTGAAAATAACAGACATGCAATCACACTGGGTGGATCCATGTGTGGTTAATGAAAAGAGCAGACATGCAATGATACTTGTGGATCCATGTGTGGTTTGTGAGAAAAACACACATGCAATGACACTGGGTGTGGTTCATGAAAATAACACACATGCAATGACACTGGTGGATCCATGTGTGGTTTGTGAGAAGAACACACATGCAATGACACTGGGTGTGGTTCATAAAAAGAACACACATCCAATGACATTGGTGGATCCTTATGTGGTTTGTGAGAAGAACAAACATGCAATGACTCTAGCTGTGGTTCATGAGAAGAACACCCATGCAATGACACCGGTGGATCCATGTGTGGATTTTGAGAGGAACAGACAGGCAATGACACTAGGTGTGGTTCATGAAAAGAACAGACATGCAATGACACTAGTGGATCCATATGTGGTTTGTGAAAAGAACAGACATGCAATCACACTGGATGGATCCATGTGTGGTTCATGAAAAGAACACACATGCAATGACACTGGTGGATCCATGTGTGGTTTGTGAGAAGAACACACATCCAATGACACAGGGTGTGGTTCATGAAAAGAACACACATCCAATGACACTGGTGGATCCTTATGTGGTTTTTGAGAAGAACAGACATGCAATGACTCTAGCTGTGGTTCATGAGAAGAACAGACATGCAATGACACTGGTGGATCCATATGTGGTTTGCGAAAAGAACAAACATGCAATCACACTGGGTGGATCCATGTGTGGTTCATGAAAAGAACACAAATTCAATGACACTGGTGGACCCATGTGTGGCTTGTGAGAAGAACACACATCCAATGACATTGGGTGTGGTTCGTGAAAAGAACACACATCCAATGACACCGGTGTATCCTTACGTGGGTTGTGAGAATAACACACATGTAATGACTCTAGCTGTGGTTTGTGAAAAGAACACACATGCAATGACTCTAGCTGTGGTTCATGAAAAGAACAGACATGCAATGACACTAGTGGATCCATATGTGGTTTGTGAAAAGAACAAACAAGCAATCACACTGGGTGGATCCATGTGTGGTTCATGAAAAGAACAGACATGCAATGACACAGGTGGATCCATGTGTGGTTTGTGAGAAGAACACACATCCAATGACATAGTGTGTGGTTCATGAAAAGAACACACATCCAATGATACTGGTGGATCCTTATGTGGTTTGTGAGAAGAATAGACATGCAATCACAATGGGTGGATCCATATGTGGTTTATGAGAAGAACACACATGCAATGACACTGGTGGATCCATGTGTGGTTTTTGAGAAGAACACACATGCAATGACACTGCGTGTGGTTCATGAAAAGAACACACACGCAATGGCACTGGTGGATCCATGTGTGGTTTGTGAGAGGAACAAACATGCAATGACACTGGGTGTGATTCATGAAACGAACACACATGCAATGACACTAGTGGATCCATGTGTTGTTTGTGAGAAGAACACACATGCAATGTCATTGGGTGTGGTTCATGAAAAGAACACACATCCAATGACACTGGTGGATCCTTATGTGGTATGTGAGAAGAACAGACATGCAATGACCCTAGATGTGGTTCATGAGAAGAACACACATGCAATGACACCGGTGGATCCATGTGTGGTTTATGAGAGGAATAGACATGCAATGACACTGGGTGTGGTTCATGAAAAGAACAGACATGCAATGACACTGGTGGATCCATATGTGGTTTGTGAAAATAACAGACATGCAATCACACTGGGTGGATCCATGTGTGGTTAATGAAAAGAGCAGACATGCAATGATACTTGTGGATCCATGTGTGGTTTGTGAGAAAAACACACATGCAATGACACTGGGTGTGGTTCATGAAAATAACACACATGCAATGACACTGGTGGATCCATGTGTGGTTTGTGAGAAGAACACACATGCAATGACACTGGGTGTGGTTCATAAAAAGAACACACATCCAATGACATTGGTGGATCCTTATGTGGTTTGTGAGAAGAACAAACATGCAATGACTCTAGCTGTGGTTCATGAGAAGAACACCCATGCAATGACACCGGTGGATCCATGTGTGGATTTTGAGAGGAACAGACAGGCAATGACACTAGGTGTGGTTCATGAAAAGAACAGACATGCAATGACACTAGTGGATCCATATGTGGTTTGTGAAAAGAACAGACATGCAATCACACTGGATGGATCCATGTGTGGTTCATGAAAAGAACACACATGCAATGACACTGGTGGATCCATGTGTGGTTTGTGAGAAGAACACACATCCAATGACACAGGGTGTGGTTCATGAAAAGAACACACATCCAATGACACTGGTGGATCCTTATGTGGTTTTTGAGAAGAACAGACATGCAATGACTCTAGCTGTGGTTCATGAGAAGAACACACATGCAATGACACTGGTGTATCCTTATGTGGTTTGTGAGAAAAACACACATGCAATGACTCTAGCTGTGGTTTGTGAAAAGAGCACACATGCAATGATACTGGTGGATCCATATGTAGTTTATGAGAAGAACACACATGCAATAACACTGGTGATATGTGGTTTGTGCAAAGAACACACGTGCAATGACTCTAGCTGTGGTTAATGGAAAGAGCAGACATGCAATGATACTGGTGGATCCATGTGTGGTTTATGATAAGAACACACACATGCAATGACACTGGGTGTGGTTCATGAAAAGAACACACATCCAATGACACTGGCGGATCCTTATGTGGTTTGTGAGAAAAACGACATGCAATGACTCTAGATGTGGTTCATGAGAAGAACACACATGCAATGACACTGGTGGATCCATGTGTGGTTTATGAGAGTAACACACATGCAATGACACTGGGTGTGGTTCATGAAAAGAACACACATGCAATGAAATTGGTGTATCCTTATGTGGTTTGTGAAAAGAACACACATGCAATGACTCTAGCTGTGGTTTGTGAAAAGAACACACATGAAATGACTCTAGCTGTGGTTCATGAAAAGAACAGACATCCAATGACACTGGTGGATCCATATGTGGATTGTGATAAGAAAGGACATGCAATTACACTGGGTGGATCCATGTGTGGTTCTTGAGAAGAACACACATGCAATGACACCGGTGGATCCTTATGTGGTTTGTGAGAAGACCAAACATGCAATGACTCTAGCTATGGTTCATGAAAATAACAGACATGCAATGACACTGGTGGATCCATGTGTGGTTTGTGAGAAGAACACACATGCAATGACACTGGCTGTGGTTCATGAAAAGAGTAGACATGCAATGATACTGGTGGATCCATGTGTTGTTTGTGAGAAGAACGCACATGCAATGACACTGGGTGTGGTTCATGAAAAGAACACACATCCAATGACACTGGTGGATCCTTATGTGGTTTGTGAGAATAACAGACATACAATGACTCTAGATGTGGTTCATGAGAAGAACACACATGCAATCACACTGGTGGATCCACGTGTGGTTTGTGAGAGGAACACACATGCAATGACATTGGGTGTGGTTCATGAAAATAACACACATGCAATGACACTGGTGTATCCTTATATGGTTTATGAGAAGAACACACATGCAATGACTCTAGCTGTGGTTTGTGAAAAGAATACACATGCAATGACTCTAGCTGTGGTTCATGAAAAGAACAAACATGCAATGACACTGGTGGATCCATATGTGGTTTTTGAAAAGAACAGACATGCAATCAAACTGGGTGGATCCATGTGTGGTTCATGAGAAGGACATACATGCAATGACACCGGTGAATCCTTATGTGGTTTGTGAGAAGAACAAACATGCAATGACTCTAGCTGTGGTTCATGAGAAGAACAGACATGCAATGACACCGGTGGATCCATGTGTGGATTTTGAGAGGAACAGACAGGCAATGACACTAGGTGTGGTTCATGAAAAGAACAGACATGCAATGACACTAGTGGATCCATATGTGGTTTGTGAAAAGAACAGACATGCAATCACACTGGATGGATCCATGTGTGGTTCATGAAAAGAACACACATGCAATGACACTGGTGGATCCATGTGTGGTTTGTGAGAAGAACACACATCCAATGACAAAGGGTGTGGTTCATGAAAAGAACACACATCCAATGACACTGGTGGATCCTTATGTGGTTTGTGAGAAGAACAGACATGCAATGACTCAAGCTGTGGTTCATGAGAAGAACACACATGCAATGACACTGGTGTATCCTTATGTGGTTTGTGAGAAAAACACACATGCAATGACTCTAGCTGTGGTTTGTGAAAAGAGCACACATGCAATGATACTGGTGGATCCATATGTAGTTTATGAGAAGAACACACATGCAATAACACTGGTGATATGTGGTTTGTGCAAAGAACACACGTGCAATGACTCTAGCTGTGGTTAACGAAAAGAGCAGACATGCAATGATACTGGTGGATCCATGTGTGGTTTATGATAAGAACACACACATGCAATGACACTGGGTGTGGTTCATGAAAAGAACACACATCCAATGACACTGGTGGATCCTTATGTGGTTTGTGAGAAAAACGACATGCAATGACTCTAGATGTGGTTCATGAGAAGAACACACATGCAATGACACTGGTGGATCCATGTGTGGTTTATGAGAGTAACACACATGCAATGACACTGGGTGTGGTTCATGAAAAGAACACACATGCAATGAAATTGGTGTATCCTTATGTGGTTTATGAAAAGAACACACATGCAATGACTCTAGCTGTGGTTTGTGAAAAGAACACACATGAAATGACTCTAGTTGTGGTTCATGAAAAGAACAGACATCCAATGACACTGGTGGATCCATATGTGGATTGTGAAAATAAAGGACATGCAATTACACTGGGTGGATCCATGTGTGGTTCGTGAGAAGAACACACATGCAATGACACCGGTGGATCCTTATGTGGTTTGTGAGAAGACCAAACATGCAATGACTCTAGCTATGGTTCATGAAAATAACAGACATGCAATGACACTGGTGGATCCATGTGTGGTTTGTGAGAAGAACACACATGCAATGACACTGGCTGTGGTTCATGAAAAGAGTAGACATGCAATGATACTGGTGGATCCATGTGTTGTTTGTGAGAAGAACGCACATGCAATGACACTGGGTGTGGTTCATGAAAAGAACACACATCCAATGACACTGGTGGATCCTTATGTGGTTTGTGAGAATAACAGACATACAATGACTCTAGATGTGGTTCATGAGAAGAACACACATGCAATCACACTGGTGGATCCACGTGTGGTTTGTGAGAGGAACACACATGCAATGACATTGGGTGTGGTTCATGAAAATAACACACATGCAATGACACTGGTGTATCCTTATATGGTTTATGAGAAGAACACACATGCAATGACTCTAGCTGTGGTTTGTGAAAAGAATACACATGCAATGACTCTAGCTGTGGTTCATGAAAAGAACAAACATGCAATGACACTGGTGGATCCATATGTGGTTTTTGAAAAGAACAGACATGCAATCAAACTGGGTGGATCCATGTGTGGTTCATGAGAAGGACATACATGCAATGACACCGGTGAATCCTTATGTGGTTTGTGAGAAGAACAAACATGCAATGACTCTAGCTGTGGTTCATGAGAAGAACAGACATGCAATGACACCGGTGGATCCATGTGTGGATTTTGAGAGGAACAGACAGGCAATGACACTAGGTGTGGTTCATGAAAAGAACAGACATGCAATGACACTAGTGGATCCATATGTGGTTTGTGAAAAGAACAGACATGCAATCACACTGGATGGATCCATGTGTGGTTCATGAAAAGAACACACATGCAATGACACTGGTGGATCCATGTGTGGTTTGTGAGAAGAACACACATCCAATGACAAAGGGTGTGGTTCATGAAAAGAACACACATCCAATGACACTGGTGGATCCTTATGTGGTTTGTGAGAAGAACAGACATGCAATGACTCAAGCTGTGGTTCATGAGAAGAACACACATGCAATGACACTGGTGTATCCTTATGTGGTTTGTGAGAAAAACACACATGCAATGACTCTAGCTGTGGTTTGTGAAAAGAGCACACATGCAATGATACTGGTGGATCCATATGTAGTTTATGAGAAGAACACACATGCAATAACACTGGTGATATGTGGTTTGTGCAAAGAACACACGTGCAATGACTCTAGCTGTGGTTAACGAAAAGAGCAGACATGCAATGATACTGGTGGATCCATGTGTGGTTTATGATAAGAACACACACATGCAATGACACTGGGTGTGGTTCATGAAAAGAACACACATCCAATGACACTGGTGGATCCTTATGTGGTTTGTGAGAAAAACGACATGCAATGACTCTAGATGTGGTTCATGAGAAGAACACACATGCAATGACACTGGTGGATCCATGTGTGGTTTATGAGAGTAACACACATGCAATGACACTGGGTGTGGTTCATGAAAAGAACACACATGCAATGAAATTGGTGTATCCTTATGTGGTTTATGAAAAGAACACACATGCAATGACTCTAGCTGTGGTTTGTGAAAAGAACACACATGAAATGACTCTAGCTGTGGTTCATGAAAAGAACAGACATCCAATGACACTGGTGGATCCATATGTGGATTGTGAAAATAAAGGACATGCAATTACACTGGGTGGATCCATGTGTGGTTCGTGAGAAGAACACACATGCAATGACACCGGTGGATCCTTATGTGGTTTGTGAGAAGACCAAACATGCAATGACTCTAGCTATGGTTCATGAAAATAACAGACATGCAATGACACTGGTGGATCCATGTGTGGTTTGTGAGAAGAACACACATGCAATGACACTGGCTGTGGTTCATGAAAAGAGTAGACATGCAATGATACTGGTGGATCCATGTGTTGTTTGTGAGAAGAACGCACATGCAATGATACTGGGTGTGGTTCATGAAAAGAACACACATCCAATGACACTGGTGGATCCTTATGTGGTTTGTGAGAATAACAGATATACAATGACTCTAGATGTGGTTCATGAGAAGAACACACATGCAATGACACTGGTGGATCCATGTGTGGTTTGTGAGAGGAACACACATGCAATGACATTGGGTGTGGTTCATGAAAATAACACACATGCAATGACACTGGTGTATCCTTATGTGGTTTATGAGAAGAACACACATGCAATGACTCTAGCTGTGGTTTGTGAAAAGAATACACATGCAATGACTCTAGTTGTGGTTCATGAAAAGAACAAACATGCAATGACACTGGTGGATCCATATGTGGTTTTTGAAAAGAACAGACATGCAATCAAACTGGGTGGATCCATGTGTGGTTCATGAGAAGAAGATACATGCAATGACACCGGTGAATCCTTATGTGGTTTGTGAGAAGAACATACATGCAATGACTCTAGCTGTGGTTCGTGAAAAGAATAGACATGCAATGACACTGGTGGATCCATATGTGGTTTGTGAAAAGAACAGACAAGCAATCACACTGGGTGGATCCATAAGTGGTTTATGAGAAGAACACACATGCAATGACACTGGTGATATGTGGTTTGTGAAAAGAACACACATGCAATGACTCTATATGTGGTTCATGAGAAGAACACACATGCAATGGGACTGGTGGATCCATGTGTGGTGTGTGAGAGGAACATACATGCAATGACACTAGGTGTGGTTCATGAAAAGAACACACATGCAATGACACTGGTGGATCCATGTGTGGTTTGTGAGAAGAACACATATGCAATGACACTGGGTGTGTTTCATGAAAAGAACACACATCCAATGACACTGGTGGATCCTTATGTGGTTTGTGAGAAGAATAGACATGCAATGACTCTAGCTGTGGTTCATGAGAATAACAGACATGAAATGACACCGGGGGACGCATGTGTGGTTTATGAGAGGAACAGAGAGGCAATGACACTAGGTGTGGTTCATTAAAAGAATAGACATGCAATGACACTGGTGGATTGATACGTCCATTTTGCATCACTATTCTATGTCTTAATTCACTATTATTCATTGATATATTTCGTATTGAGAGGTGATACTTATGTTATTTCATCTATTTTTGCATGGTTGATGACTTTTGGAGCATGGACCGCTACAGTCAGGATTCTGATGGAAAAGGTGCTGTTTGGAGGCAAAATTCGCGAAGATCACAAAATCCGGGAAAATATATGGAATATCCTATTTTTCTAGAATACTAAGGATGCCAGAAGATGGAGTGGAGGTGGGCCACAGGGGGCCCACACCACCCCATGGCGCGGGCAGGCCTAGACCGCGCCTGGAGGTGGTGTGGCCACCCTGGCCCACTCTAGCCTCTCCCCTCTAGCGTATATCATTCTCCCAAAACCCTAAGACTCGAGGAGTGATCACAGAAAGATTCCGCCGCCTCTGCGGGGCGAAAAACACCGAGAGAGAAAGATCTCTCCGGCAGACAGATTTCTACCGGGGGAATTCCTTCCCGGAGAGGGGAGATCGTCGCCATCAACACCACCATCAAGCTGGACTTCATCGGGATCATCATCATCACCATCAGCACCATCATCATCATCACCATCATCACCATCTCCATATTGCTGTAACAATTGCGTTGAATCTTGCATAGTTCATAGGGGAAACTTTCCCGGTGTTGATTACTCTTTGTAGTTGATGCTATTAAGTGAACCATTGAATTATTGTCTATGTTGAGATTGTTATACATCATTATTCCATCTCTGATCATGATCCATATGATGTCTTGTGAGTAGTTTGTTTTGTTCTTGAGGACATGGGAGAAGTCTTGTTGTTAATAGTGGAGTTGCGTTGAGAAAGATTCAATAGATTGTTATTTAAGTTGTGGTGTACTTCTTCTAGTGGTGTCATGTGAACATCGACTACATGACACATCACCTATATGGGCCTAGGGGAATGCATTGTGTATTTGTCTACTAATCATAGGGGTTGCCGGAGTAACAGAAACCTGAACCCCCGTTAGGAAACCATTACACAAGGGACGTAAGGGTTTTAGAGTTTAAAGCTGTGGTTAGGTCTCTACCTTAATTACTTTCTTGTACTTATGGATGTTTGCAAGGGGTATAATCACAAGTATGTATTAGTCTTGGATGGGGCGGTACATTAGCACAGGTTCACCCACACAACACTTAGCAAGCTAGAGAAGATTAATCAACTATATGAAGCGAAAGCACTTTACAGTCTTCCCATGTGTCCTGGAGAACGTTTGGTCATCTTAAGAAATACAACCGGCTTATCCTTTGCTGCATAAAGGATTGGGCCACTTGCTGCATTTATTCCTACTGCCTTTTATTTACTCATATTTTGTTTACTTGGTTTATCAAAAACCCCTAAAAATCCGTTTGCTAAGTATTTGCAGAGAATTCCTGATCCATACCACTAGCCATCACCTTCTGCTCCTCGTTGGGTTCGACACTCTTACTTATCGAAAATACTGCGATACACCCCCTATACTTGTGGGTCATCAAGACTATTTTCTGGCGCCATTGCTGGGGAGTGAAGCTCTATTGGAGAGTGGAACTGGTAAAGGAAACTTCTACTGTGAGTATTGTTTACTTCTGCTAGTTGCTTTATTTTCGTTATGGATAATTCGCTGAGTTTCTTATTTGGTAATGCTACTACCACTGCTAAGGTAGTAGATATGCCACCACCGGCTGAGAATGATGTTTCCAAAATACCTACAAGAATTATTGACTGTGTTATGGATAACTACTATGTCGGGGATGGAACTGTCCATCCCGGTGATCATTTACTCTTTATACACGAATTATGCGAGTTATTCAAGTGTGCATGTATTACTAAAGATCAAGTTAAGAAGAAGTTATTCTCATTATCACTGAAAGGAAGAGCAGAGGAATGGTATAAGCTGCTGAAGAATGGTCAAGCTCTGGAATGGGAGGAAATAGTGCCTCTCTTTTATTCAAAGTTTTATCCTCCTAGTGAGATTCATAAAGATCGGAATCAAATATACAACTTTTGGGCTCTTGATGGAGAGAATATAGCTCAAGCTTGGGGGAGATTGAAGTTACTAATGCTCAAATGTCCCATTCATGAGCTCCCCAACAATATTATTATCAATAACTTTTATGCAAGGCTCCCTCTACATCATAAAGATTTATTGGATGCTTCTTGCGCTGGATCATTCACTCGCATGGAAGAAGAAGCTAAATGGGATCTTCTGGACCGTATTCAAGACAATGCTGAAGCTTGGGAGAATGACAAAGGTAGAAAGTCAGGTATAAATTATGATTATGAATGCATTGAATCTTTTATGGGAACTGATGACTTTCAAAATATTAGAAATGCTTATGGTCTAGACTCTCAAGCTATTGCTTCTTATTTTAAGGCTTTTGCTTCCTACATTGAAGTGCCTAAAAAGAAGTGGAATAAGTATCATGAACCTTATAAAGATGTTGCTAAGAGTGTTCCTGCAAGAAATACTGAAGTTTATACTGCTAATCATGTTTTACCTGAACCTTATATTGAGAAAATGCCTTTTCCAGTTAAGGTAAAGGAACATTCTATGATATCTAGTATGGTTAATGAAAGTATGAATAAGGCTGTTGAACCTGATAAACAAATGGTTGATGAACCTATAATAGCAAATGTGAAAGACTTTGTCACCAAGTATGAGAAAGAGGGATACCCTATCCTTTGTAACGATACCTCTAATATTGTTTCACATAGTAGTGTTATGAGAGCTAGTATTCCTGTGTTTTCTATTAGAATAAGTGATCATTGCTATGATGGTCCTTGTGATAGCTATATTGTTAAGTTTATGCATGATACTGAAAGCTACTATGAGAGAGGGAAAAGTGTTCTTATGCATCTCAATAATATCAAGTTTCCTCGTTTTATGCTGAAAGTTCTTATGTTGCACTTGTTTTCCCCTCTTATGCAAGTTGCTTCTGGTTTTAAAAAATTGTTTGTTTAAAAAATTCCCTTGCATAGGAAGTGGGTAGACTTAAACGTGTGTATTTTTTTCTTCTTAATGCTCTCTTTCACCTCAATTCATATCCCTATGAGAGCTTCTTCAAAATTATCATGCCCATCTTAATGGCTATAAAGAAAGAGGTTTATGGGAGACAACCCAATTTGTTTTTGCTTTTAGTTTGTTTTTTGTTTCTTTGAGTCTTGGAAGTTATTACTCGGTAATAACTGCTCCTTATCCGTTTTGTTTGGTTTTTGTGTCAAGATCAACCTCTAATGAGAGAGAAGTAAGATTTGGGGAAGTTGCTGTCCCGAAATATATTTTTGTGCTTCACCGTAAAAATTCGTGAGAGATCTCTGTATGTCGGATTGAGCTGTAATTTTTTGTGCTTCTGCCCCAGGTTGTTATTTAACTTTAGTTAGTTTTGCACTTTGTGATTTGATCAACAGAAGATTTTCGAAAAAATTGATCTTAACCTACTGGTCTGTTTTGACAGATTTAGCCACTCTTGCATTTGCTTCTTTATTCGATCTCCTTTTTGAATTGTTTTTGGGTTTTCGGAAGGAGTTACTTCAGTAGCTTTTGTTTTGATGGTTTTCAGTTGAAGTTGGACTCAAAAGGTTTTATCACTTCATATATACTAATGTTGCTAATGAGAACTATGTGGAGTTATGTGTGATAGAAATTTCCAGGAAGTGGAGATAATGGTGTAATAAGGAAGAGAAGGGTTTTATGATTCAAGTAATAAGTATAAGAACATGAAGATATTGATGATATCCAAGTAATGACTCCGGAAGAATCTACTAGATACCAAATTCAGAGACCTGCAGAGTCTGTTTTCAAATAGGTAACAATTCTGGTAAGAAAAGTTCCGCGAAAATACGATCAACTATATTTTTGTAGTTTTCAGTCGATAAGGAAAGCTACGAAGCGAAAAAGGGACGGAAACGGAGCCAGGGTGGCTCACACCACCCTGTGGCACGGGCCCACCCCTGGTCGCGCCACCAGGTGGTGAGGCCACCCATGACTCCGCCTCCGACCCGTTTTCACCTAGTACCTTCCTTTTGATATGAAACTTCGTAATATATAACCCCCCAGATCCCCCGAGGTTCGTATATCGTGTTTTCGTCGTGTTTTTGTTTCGATCTGTTTCTGCCAGGACATACTCTTTGAAGGCTTAGAAGCACAATGGTGTCTGCCAAGGATAAAGGGAAAGAGCCCATGGAGGAAGACCTCCAAGACCCTGGGAAGGAGAAGGAGATCAAGAGTGAAGGTGAAGAGGAGCAAGGCCAACACCCACACGCCGGTACTACCGTTGCAAGCATTGGAGTGGTGGCAAATCCAGCCATTGGAGGGAAGCCTCCTCATCACCGTTCAGATCCCTGGTCACTTCCTCCACGCACCAGGAATCCTTTCCATACCCTTATCCATGAGCATCAATACCAGAATATGCCCAAGGAGAAATTACCCTCCAATTGGGATTTGCCTCGTTCTAGCCATGCAGGAAAAGAAGACTTCAAGGAGGAAGAGTGGGGAAAGAATAGCAAGAGCTGGAATTCTCCACACGACATGATCATGAGCCGCATTGAGCAAAACTCACAGCTGATTCGTAATCTCACTTTCGAGATTGAGGACTTGGGGAAACTGATCAGAGAGCTCATCGAGAGGATACCACCACCACCTAAGGAGTAATTCGTCATCAGGTTTGGCATCCCCTTGGTTTGTTCCAAGCTTGGGGGAGTGCCGCGGTATCACATCACTATCTTCTATCTTTTTACCTTATTAGTAGAGTCATATCATGAATAGAGGAGTTATTATGTAGGATAGTTTGCATTATGGAAGTGTCCCCTCTCTCGTTAGATATGTATCCCTTGGTGTGAGTTGCCGTTATGGAATATTAATGAGAAGTTCTATCATCCACTCTTTTTCATAGCTTATATTAGTTTTCAATTTGTGGTTATATGATTGATCTTGTTGTTAGTATTGGTAGCACTCTGGGATCATTGAGTTAATTTAGTTGGTTTTGGCAAACCTGGCTCGGTCAGTAGCAACACTATTTTTGAGAGTTGAATGAAAAAGATAGAAGTACTCTAAAGAAAAATTATTTCATCATCTTTCTTTCTTGATTTGCTCATAAGTTTAGTATTCTCTAGTTAATATCTTTTGTGCTTCCAAGGAAGATTGCATGTTTGTCTTTATCACTTGTATGTTTGTTTGTTTCCTTCAACTCTTATACTTGCTACCCAACCTTGATAGCCAAAAACCTGTACTGAGAGGGTATTCTTCTCATGCATCCACCTCCTTTAAACCAAAACCTTCGCCATTGGTGTCCACCATACCTACCTAGTAGCATTATTGCTATTCCAAGTAAATTCTTGTTTTATCTACCTCCCAAATTAAACTTGTTATGTGAAAATTAGTGATTAAAGCTCTCACAAACTTGATGGCACACTTTACTTTCTTGCATTTAATAAACTTGAACCATTGGGTCCTTCTTTGTTGCGTATATGCTTGCGCTTTATGAGTTGAAGTTAGTCGAACCATGTATCATGGGGACCGCTTTCAACACTTCATTTGGTACTTTGTACCTAGTTGATATCATGTTCTTTTGCTTATGGATCCTGGCGGTGTGAAATAAAAGTGGAACTTGTAAGATCATGGAGTTTATATGTGTGTTAGAGAAACATCTGGGCCGCTAGCCTAAGCCATGCCTAATCATGCTGGAAACTTGTAGCATAACTATAGTGAGCATTCTATGAAGCATCCTCAATAAAAACCTATGCAAATAGCAAATAAAAAGATCGCTGAGATGCTCACTGTCTGCTTGCCTTATCATTTTGATTATGGGATAGCTCCTGTGTCATGTACAAGGGGTACCCCATTGGCGGTTCTCAATGATACGCATGTATTTACAATGACAAGAGCTTGCTCGTGACTGAAGTTGAGTAGCATGAGGATCGGTACTCATAAGTAAGGGGCATGAGATTTCAACTGATAACTTGTCAAGCATATCCTCTTAGTTGTGTCACTTTAACCTTAATCACCTAAAGATGCCTATGATAGGGGCAATGAGAGCTGAAAGCTAGTAAGTATCATAATTTTTGGGAGATCTTTATGAAACTTGCAATCCTTGCTTCCCTTTGTGAAGGGCCTTTCTTTTACTTTGTAGTTGAGTCAGTAAACCTACTCCCTTCAATCTCAGCAAGTATTTTGAGTTGATGTGTTTCATTCATTCATATGTTGATTTATTCAATCATGTTTCTTATGTTCCTTGTTTTGCACATTGCTCTTATCCTGATGTTTAATACTTTGAAAGCTATCATTGAAAAACCAGTTATTCGTGAACTCTAGCAAATTATCAACTATTCTTCGACCAAGAGCTAAGTTTGCCATTACCAATTATGATTCACTTTATGTATCTTTATTGTGTTTCCTTTACTCATTACAAGTTGAGTTATAAAATAGTGAGTTGTCTTCTATTATGATCTATGTATTTGATTCATGTGATGCTTCTTGTCCGTATTCTTTTATCGACACTTCACTCCATAAACCTGAGGTCATGTTTATTGAGCTCAGTTTCGCTTGGGGACAACTGAAGTCTAAGCTTGGGGGGAGTTGATACGTCCATTTTGCATCACTATTCTATGTCTTAATTCACTATTATTCATTGATATATTTCGTATTGAGAGGTGATACTTATGTTATTTCATCTATTTTTGCATGGTTGAGGACTTTTGGAGCATGGACCGCTGCAGTCAGGATTCTGATGGAAAAGGTGCTGTTTGGAGGCAAAATTCGCGAAGATCAGAAAATCCGGAAAAATATACGAAAATCCTATTTTTCCAGAAGACTAAGGATGCCAGAAGATGGAGTGGAGGTGGGCCACAGGGGGCCAACACCACCCCATGGCGCGGGCAGGCCTAGGCCACGCCTGGAGGTGGTGTGGCCACCCTGGCCCACTCCAGCCTCTCCCCTCTGGCGTATATCATCCTCCCGAAACCCTAAGACTCGGGAGCAACCACAGAGAGATTCCATCGCCTGTGTGGGGCGGAAAACACCGAGAGAGAAATATCTCTCCGGCAGACAGATTTCTGCCGGGGGAATTCCTTCCCGGAGAGGGGATACCGTCGCCATAAACACCCTCATCAAGCTGGACTTCATCGGGATCATCATCATCATCACCATCAGCACCCTCATCACCATCTCATATTGTTGTAACAATTGCGTTGAAGCTTGCATAGTTCATAGGGGAAACTTTCCCGGTGTTGATTACTCTTTGTAGTTGATGCTATTGAGTGAACCATTGAATTATTGTCTATGTTCAGATTGTTATACATCATTATTCCATCTCTGATCATGATCCATATGATGTCTCATGAGTAGTTCGTTTTGTTCTTGAGGACATGGGAGAAGTCTTGTTGTTAGTAGTGGAGTTGCATTGAGAAAGATTCAATAGATTGTTATTTAAGTTGTGGTGTACTTCTTCTAGTGGTGTCATGTGAACGTCGACTACATGACACTTCACCTATATGGGCCTAGGGGAATGCATTGTGTATTTGGCTACTAATCGTAGGGGTTGCCGGAGTGACAGAAACCTGAACCACCGTTAGGAAACCATTGCACAAGGGACGTAAGGGTCTTAGAGTTTAAAGTTGTGGTTAGGTCTCTACCTTAATTACTTTCTTGTACAGACATGCAATGACACCGGTGGATCCTTATGTGGTTCATGAGAAGAACATACATGCAATGACACCGGAGGATCCTTATGTGGTTTGTGAGAAGAACACACATCCAATGACTCTAGCTGTGGTTCATGAAAAGAATAGACATGCAATGACACTGGTGGATCCATATGTGGTTTGTGAAAAGAATAGACATGCAATCACACTAGGTGGATCCATATGTGGTTTATGAGAAGAACACACATGCAATGACACTGGTGATATGTGGTTTGTGAAAAGAACACACATGCAATGACTCTAGATGTGGTTCATGAGAAGAACACACATGCAATGGCACTGGTGGATCCATGTGTGGTTTGTGAGAGGAACATACATGCAATGACACTGGGTGTGGTTCATGAAAAGAACACACATGCAATGACACTGGTGGATCCATTTGTGGTTTGTGAGAAGAACGCACATGCAATGACACTAGGTGTGGTTCATGAAAAGAACACACATCCAATGGCACTGGTGGATCCTTATGTGGTTTGTGAGAAGAAAAGACATGCAATGACTCTAGCTATGGTTCATGAGAAGAACACACATGCAATGACACCGGTGGATCCATGTGTGGTTTATGAGAGGAAAATACATGCAATGACATTGGGTGTGGTTCATGAAAAGAACAGACATGCAATGACACTAGTGGATCCATATGTGGTTTGTGAAAAGAACAGACATGCAATCACACTGGGTGGATCCATGTGTGGTTCATGCAAAGAACACACATGCATTGACACTCGTGGATCCATGTGTGGTTTGTGAGAAGAACACACATCCAATGACACAGTGTGTGGTTCATGAAAAGAACACACATCCAATGACACTGGTGGATCCTTATCTGGTTTGTGAGAAGAATAGACATGCAATGACTCTAGCTGTGGTTCATGAGAAGAACACACATGCAATGAGACTGGTGTATCCTTATGTGGTTTGTGAGAAGAACACACATGCAATGACTCTAGCTGTGGTTTGTGAAAAGAGCACACATGCAATGATACTGGTGGATCCATATGTAGTTTATGAGAAGAACACACATGCAATCACACTGGTGATATGTGGTTTGTGCAAAGAACACACATACAATGACTCTAGCTGTGGTTAATGAAGAGAGCAGACATGCAATGATACTGGTGGATCCATGTGTGGTTTGTAAGAAGAACACACATGCAATGACACTGGGTGTGGTTCATGAACAGAACACACATCCAAGGACACTGGTAGATCTTTATGTGGTTTGTCAGAATAACAGACATGCAATGACTCTAGATGTGGTTCATGAGAAGAACACGCATGCAATGACACTAGTGGATCCATGTGTGGTTTATGAGAGTAACACACATGCAATGACACTGGGTGTGGTTCATGAAAAGAACAAACATGCAATGACACTGGTGTATCCTTATATGGTTTGTGATAAGAACACACATGCAATGACTCTAGCTGTGGTTTGTGAAAAGAAGACACATGCAATGACTCTAGCTATGGTTCATGAAAAGAACAGACATCCAATGACATTGGTGGATCCCTATGTGGTTTGTGAAAAGAACAGACATGCAATCACACTTGGTGGATCCATGTGTGGTTCATGAGAAGAACACACATGCAATAACACCGGTGGTTCCTTATGTCGTTTCTGAGAAGACCAGACATGCAATGACTCTAGCTGTGGTTCATGAAAAGAACAGACATGCAATGACACTGTGGATCCATGTGTGGTTTGTGAGAAGAACACACATGCAATGACACTGGCTGTGGTTCATGAAAAGAACATACATGCAATGATACTGGTGGATCCATGTGTGGTTTGTGATTAGAACGCACATGCAATGACACTAGGTGTGGTTCATGAAAAGAACACACATCCAATGACATTGGTGGATCCTTATGTGGTTTGTGAGAATAACATACATACAATGACTATAGATGTGGTTCATGAGAAGAACACACATGCAATGACACTGGTGGATCCATGTGTGGTTGGTGAGAGGAACACACATGCAATGACACTGGGTGTGGTTCAGGAAAAGAACACACATGCAATGAAACTGGTGTATCCTTATGTGGGTTGTGAGAAGAACACACATGCAATGACTCTAGCTGTGGTTTGTGAAAAGAATACACATGCAATGACTCTAGCTATGGTTCATGAAAAGAACAGACATGCAATGACACTGGTGGATCCATATGTGGTTTGTGAAAAGAACACACATGCAATCACACTGGGTGGATCCATGTGTGGTTCATGAGAAGAACATAGATGCAATGACACCGGTGGATCCTTATGTGGTTTGTGAGAAGAACATACATGCAATGACTCTAGCCGTGGTTCATGAAAAGAACAGACATGCAATGACACTGGTGGATCCATATGTGGTTTATGAAAAGAACAGAAATGCAATCACACTGGGTGGATCCATATGTGGTTTATGTGAAGAACACACATGCAATGACACTGGTGATATGTGGTTTGTGAAAAGAACACACATGCAATGGCACTGGTGGAATCATGTGTGGTTTGTGAGAGGAACATACATGCAATGACACTGGGTGTGGTTCATGAAAAGAACACACATGCAATGACACTGGTGGATCCATGTGTGGTTTGTGAGAAGAACACACATGCAATGACACTGGGTGTGGTTCATGAAAAGAACACACATCCAGTGACATTGGTGGATCCTTATGTGGTTTCTAAGAAGAACAGACATGCAATGACTCTAGATGTGGTTCATGAGAAGAACACACATGCAATTACACCGGTGGATCCATGTGTGGTTTATGAGAGGAACAGACATGCAATGACACTGGTGGATCCATATGTGGTTTGTGAAAAGAACAGACATGCAATCACACTGGGTGGATCCATGTGTGGTTTATGAAAAGAACACACATGCAATGACACCGGTGGATCCATGTGTGGTTTGTGAGAAGAACACACATCCAATGACACTGGGTGTGGTTCATGAAAAGAACACACATCCAATGGCACTGGTGGATCCTTATGTGGTTTTCGAGAAGAACAGTAATGCAATGACTCTAGTTGTGGTTCATGAGAAGAACACACATTCAATGACACTGGTGTATCCTTATGTGGTTTGTAAGAAGAACACACATGCAATGACTCTAGCTGTGGTTTGTGAAAAGAACAGACATGCAATGATACTGGTGGATCCATATCTGGTTTATGAGAAGAACACACATGGAATGACACTTGTGATATGTGGTTTGTGAAAAGAACACACATGGAATGACTCTAACTGTGGTTAATGAAAAGAGCAGACATGCAATGATACTGGTGGATCCATGTGTGGTTTGTGAGAAGAACACACATGCAATGACACTGGGTGTGGTTCATGAAAAGAACACACATCCAATGACACTGGTGGATCCTTATGTGGTTTGTGAGAAGAACAAACATGCAATGACTCTAGATGTGGTACATGAGAAGAACACACATGCAATGACACTAGTGGCTCCATGTGTGGTATATGAGAGGAACACATATGCAATGACACTGGGTGTGGTTCATGAAAAGAACACACATGCAATGCCACTGGCGTATACTTATGTGGTTTGTGAGAAGAACACACGTGCAATGACTCTAGCTGTGGTTGGTGAAAAGAACACACATGCAATGACTCTAGCTGTGGTTCATGAAAATAACAAACATCCAATGACACTAGTGGATCCATATGTGGTTTGTGAAAAGAACACCCATGCAATCACATTGGGTGGATCCATGTGTGGTTCATGAGAAGAACACAAATGCAATGACACCGGTGGATCCTTATGTGGTTTGTGAGAATAATAGACATGCAATGACTCTAGCTGTGGTTCATGAAAAGAACAGACATGGAATGACACTGGTGGATCCATGTGTGGTTTGTGAGAAGAACACACATGCAATGACACTGGCTGTGGTTCATGAAAAGAACAGACATGCAATGATACCGGTGGATCCATGTGTGGTTTGTGAGAAGAACACATATGCAATGACACTGGGTGTGGTTCATGAAAAGAACACACATCCAATGACACTGGTGGATACTTATGTGGTTTGTGAGAAGAACATACATGCAGTGACTTTAGATATGGTTCATGAGAAGAACACACATGCAATGACATTGGTGGATCCATGTGTGGTTTGTGAGAGGAACACACATGCAATGACACTGGGTGTGGTTCATGAAAACAACACACATGCAATGACACTGGTGTATCCTTATGTGGTTTGTGAGAAGAACACACATGCAATGACTCTAGCTGTGGTTTGTGAAAAGAACACACATGCAATGACTCTAGCTGTGGTTCATTAAAAGAATAGACATGCAATGACACTGGTGGATTGATACGTTGCTAACATATCCATAAGTTTTGATGTTCCATGCTTGGTTTTATCTTCTTTCTTATGTTTTGTCCACACTTTGGAGTACTTTCTATACACTTTCTTGGACTAACCTATTAACAATAGCCACAGTGCTAGTTGCCTGTTTTCTGGTGTTTTTGGTTCCAAGAAAGTCAGAAAATGAATATTCTTGGAATTGGATGGGACAAAAGCCAAAGTCAGTTTTTCACCGAGGGACACAAGGAGCCAGAATACGAGACGGAGAAGGGCCAGGGGGCCGCCACACCACCTAGTCGTGCGGCCCAGCCTGGCCAGCGCCAGGGGGTGGGCTGGACGCCTCCGGCACCCCCTCGGCCTCCCCTTTCTCCTATAAGATGCCTCCGATATAGAAATCCTAAGTACCCGATCAAAATTCCACGAAAGAGTCTGTAGCCGCCGTCATCTCCATCCCTAGATCAGGAGGGATCTGAAGCTCTTCTCGGCACCCTGCAGAAGAGGGGAATTCACCCTGGAGGCCTTCTTCATCTCCATGCAAGCCTTCGGTGTGATGCGTGAGTAGTTCATCTCTGGACTACGGGTCCATGTAGTAGCTAGATGGATTGTTCTTCTCCTTTATGCTATCGTGTTTAGATCTTGTGAGCTCCGTTCATGATCAAGATCATCTATTTGAAATTCTACAAGTTGTGTGTCACATCCCAAATTTTCCAAATTTTGAAATGTGAAAAAAAAACTTAAATCAAGTGAAGAAACAAGGTCTTTGAAATTCAGAAGGAATAAAATGTTTTGGAACATTTAATATAATGCCCCCAAAACCCAAGCCAAATAAAATGATTTTTGTTTGTGAAGTGGTGTGCATGTTTTAAAATCCCAAATCATGAAGCATGCATGAGCATCTTGACTTGGTTGCATTTTAAAAACCTAAGAGAAGTGAAAATTATCTCAAACCCTAAAACTCTAATTATTTGTTAACACTAAGAACAACACAATACTATGGATATACTCCATATTTAAATTATACAAAAGAACTTCTATGTGAGCTAAAAAGATAAAGGACAAGATAATAAAACAATAGAGATTGGTTTCATCCTATTTGGAGCCATGGATAAAAAGATATGAATTATTTGAGAATAGAATTAAGAAAAAACAATATTAGCTATTAAAGCGAAAGTGAATAAATTTGATTAGTAAATCTGAGATGGAAAGTAAATGTGTTCTATAATGCCCTAAAAAACATGATTTGAGTTTTACAAATTTTTAGAAATTTGTTTGATTCAAATTGGATCACTAAATCAAAAGTTTTTGAAGAAAACAGAAAAAGAAAAACTAAAAAGAATAAGCAAAAGAGAAAGAATCACAGCAGCAGCATCTGGCCTGCTCGACCCAATCCCTAGCCCACTAAGCCCACCCGGCTCCCCTTCTCCCCCTCTCTTTATTTTTTCACCGACCCCTCTTCACCCCCTCTCGCTGACACCACGGTCCCACCTCCATGTCACCCTCCACCTCACCGTCTTCAACCAAACGACGAGCAACTCGTTCCCCTCCCCTACCGTTTCTGACTCGAATGAATTCGAGTTAATTCGCACAACTGTGGGAGTAATTCTCCACTCCAACCCCTGCCTCTTAATCCCCTCTCCCTCCTCTTCGTTTTCCCCTCAGACACCGCCACCAGAGAGCCCCTAGGCTGCTCGAATTCGAGCTCGGATCGCCACAGTCACCAACGAGCTCCGGCGACGATTCCGGTGAGAACCCACTGCCCTGCGCCCTCCTCTCTACCCTATTATCTTCACCATACTCTGGCACACCTATTGACTCTGCCCACGCATCTTTATGTGCCCAGGTCGACGCCACGGTCATCACCGGAGCTTCTTCTGCCGCCGCCGTTCACCAACGAGTTCCGGTGAGACGCAGGTTCCTGCCACCCTACTTTGGCCACCGCCATCTTCTACAAGACCTGGCGCACCTCACTGATGCCTTGTTTTCCCTGCTCGAGCCCCAGGACGACTCCACCGTCGGCAGGAAGTCCGGAGAGGAATCCCTGACGAAGCCGAGCGCCCCTTTCTCGACCACGACCACCATCGAGACCACCGAGACCGCCGCAAACCCCGGTAAGATCGCTACTTCCCCTACCCTTCTAGAACCACAGGAGCACCACCCTCCCGACGTGCCGCCGCGCACAGTCGTCAGCGCCGCTAGTCCGTGGCCAAAGTGCTGAGCACCGTCCAATCTAGATCCTAAGGCTAGGATTAGACCACTTACCGAAGCGGTATTAGCCGATCTGATCCACTCGTTGTCACTTAAAATCCAACGACCCACGTTACCGATCCGACTGAACCGGTATGGACCAATAGGAACACGCCACGTCGGCCTGAGCGTCTGTTTAATTTAGAAAATAGACAAAAAATATAATTAACTTAGAAATTCAATAACTTTTTATCCATAAATTAGAAAAATACAAATTTGGTGTCCATGGATTCAGACAAATGAGAGCTTCACTGTTGAGGCCTTAATTCACCCTTTATCTTCTGGAAAATTGGAGTTTTAGGCAGAACCTTTTTAGGAGTATTTTACCCATAAAAATTATTTGGTAAATTAATTTTTGGTGAAACTTTTTGCTATGGATTGCAAATTGAACCTTCTATCCAGTAAGACCAAAACATAAATTTAGTTTACCATACATAATAACATGGAAATCATTTAGTGAGAATGGCCTTTCCAAGTGTTGGAAAATATTGCTAATTGTTACAATTGCACAAATGGTTGCATTTGTAATCTTGCAAATATAAAATGTCCAGAAAGCACTTAGTAATGTTAAAAACCTTTATTATAACAATTTGTACAATAAGAATTGCCATCTTGCATGCTTGCATATTTTGCATGATTTTTGTATTGCCATTAGTGTTGATCTTGTGCATGTTTTGTCTTGGTTGTTTTGTTTGATAGATTGTGTGGATTGTCAAGTGTGTTACTGTGAAGAGTGTACCAACACCACCAACTACTAAGGCAAGTGGCACTATCATCCATGTCCTACTATTTTCATTACACTTAGTGGAATTTTGTAGTATGCATGATAGGACTACTATGTTACTATGCTATGCTATGTCCTATTTAGGATATCCTTTATATCTTTCTTAGTTGAAACATCGTAGTTGTAGTATGCTTAGCCCTGATATAGATTTGGGGTGGAATATACCATATTGTGATTATATGAAGTGTTGGAAAAATATATGTTTTATATAATAAAACAAGTACTCAATGAATCACCTGGGTGGAATGTGGATACTCAGTTGTGAATAAGGTGGCAGCGAAGGGAACCATATCTATGGCTATCTCTCTCGTGTGTGCACTAGAAGAATACCACCCAGGGACTTAAAGATAAAACATGTTTCTCGTACAGTGGCTTTCGTGTACAACCACATGCTAAATGGGCCCTGGCTTAGTCAATTACATGGTGGAAGACCCTTGCATTGGTACCTCTTTAGGTTAACTTGAATTATGTATTGGAAGTATATCCTTGCATTGGTGCCTGGTAGACGTGTTGGTATTATGTATTGGGAGGACTTCTATGGAAAGATTTGTGACATTCTCGATCTGCCGGTACTCCATCTTGGTGTGTACTAATCCAGCGGCCACTGGTGGCGTCAAGACGAGATTGTGTCATGTGGGTAAAGTGTACAACTTCTGTAGAAGATCAAATTCTAAGTACTTAGCCGTGTCCCCGGTTATGGACAACTCTGAGCAACTAAGGCCTGAAGCTATGGAAGATCTCGACATTCCAATTTCTCAAAGTAAAACTTGATGGTGTCAACAAGGGATTAGAATAACTTGGAGTTTGCCAAGGAGTTTAGAAAGTTGTTGAAAGATGAAAAGTATTTTACAAACATAGGATAAAACCATATTGCTTTCTGCAAATAAGCCTAAGATCTACTTAGCCAAATATGCATGTAGTGATAGTCCAACTTATATTCACCAACTTGTGACACTTGCCAATACATTCAAAGTATTGACCCTTTGTGGCTGCAACCTATCATATTGCAGGTTATTCTATTGATGAGTGAGGATTGATGTTAGAGGTTACGAGTCTGCACTCAACATGTTTGCCTGTGGCACATGAATATGAAGGACCCCATGCTTTACTTGTATTCTGCTGCTTTGTAATAAGATAGCCTATGGCTATAAGTTTGTAATAAGTATTCATATTCTGGATCATGTGATGTAATATGACCTTTGTATCTTGATATTACATCTTAAACTGTGGGTGCTAGCTATTCGATCCATGGACTAGCACTATAAACACAGGGACCTATACCTTACCGGGTTCGGGTCATGACAGATGGTATCAGAGCACTGTGTTGCCTGTAGGTTCGTAACCCTAGGAATTGGACAAACCCCTTGTTAGGAATGAACTTATAATTTTATACTTCGTAGATTTTCTCGTATACCTTGATCATTCTTTACTGAATCTCTTCTCCTTCAAATATGTAGAGGACCAACCTTTGCTTTCTCTAAGGACCTTGAAGATGGATCAGGTCAACAAGAAGTTCAAGATAGAAGTTTCTACAAAACCTCGAGCTTGCAATGTATGTGGAGAAGTAGGCCACACCTCTAAGGAACATCGAGATCAATGTCCCTTTTGTCATCACAACCATCTAGTTGGAGAATGCCCCACATCTCAAGTCACTTGTTACCTATGTGAAGGAACCAACCACAATCCTTCTCAATGCCACCTCGACTTCATAGTGAAACAAGTGAAAGAACAAGTCAAGGATGGAATGTATCAAGCTCTCGGGAAGATAGAATAAAACATTAGCCATATCACCTGCTTCAAATGAAAGAAAGAAGGACACAATATCAATGAATGCTTAGAGAAGGAAGTTCAAGAAAACCACAACAACACTTTAAGGAAAAAGACTCGAGACATGACAAAAGTGTTTTGCCATCGCCGCCGGAAGATAGGACACTTCACTGATGATTGCCCAACTCAAAAGAGAGCTCCCACTGATGTTATCATAGTGCGACCCATGAGACATTAGATTGCCTACCAACTATCATGTTCGAGTTATCGATATTGTGTTAGCGTATGGATCATACCGACCTATGTGGTGTGACTATACCAGGTTGCTTGTTTCAAGAGAACTTGTTGTTTTCTTCTATAATGAGTTAAACTCAGAAGTTTCTAAGTGATTGGTTGCTTGATGAATGATTGATTGAACTGGTTTGTTTTGGGTTGAGTGTGTTAGAACTCCTTTAGATCTATCTATCTATCATTACTTATCCCTATTAAACCAACAGATGCCTCCAAGACGCGCCAACGATCGCGATAACAATGGAGACAACAACAATGAAAATGAGATGCAATAGATGATGACTGCATAGACTCAGCTAATGCAGATGATGACACAATTCATGGCAACCATCAACAATCAGAATCAGAACAACAACAATAACAATATCAATCCACCACCTCTGGATATGCTCACTAGATTTCTATGGTTGTGACCTGCAAAGTTCTAGGGTACTTCTAATCCAATGGTAGCTGATGACTGGTTACGTTGAGTGAACAGGGATCTAGTGACTGTTGGATGCTCTGATGCTGAGAAAGTGAGATTTGCAGCACACTTGCTTGAAGGCCCTGCAGCTACATGGTGGGACAACTTTCAAGTCACTCACCCCATTGAAGAAGTGACTTGGGAAATATTTGAAGATGGTTTTCGCACTAATCATATCTCTTTAGGCATGATGAGTCTAAAGAAGAAGGAGTTTCACAACCTTAAACAGTGTCACCACAGCATTGCTGAATATATTGAGGAATTCAACAATCTATCACGTTATGCTCCAGATGATACTGATACTAATGCTAAGAGGAAGGAAAGGTTCCTAGATGTACTGAATGATGAACTTTCCATGCAATTATCAGTTTCTTATGTTCCAACTTATCAATCACTATGTGACAAAGCTAGAATTTTAGAGAGTAAGAAGGATAAAGTTGAAAACAGGAAGAGGAAGCATAGCTTTGACAAATATCACTCAGGATCATCACAGAAGATGTGTTCATTCAGAAAGGACAATGGGGATTCTGGATCACATCAGCATGAAGGAAATGGACATAATCACCATCATCATAAGAATCACCACATCAACAATGGAAGTGGTAGTAACAATGTGAATGGTACTAATAATGGAGATAACCTTGGTCAGAACCAACATAATGGTCCCAAGAAAGACATTAGCCAGTTGCAGTGTTACAATTGTAAGCAACTTGGACACTATGCAGCAGACTGTCCTGAGAAGAAGAATAAGAATGTTGGAGACTCTAATGAGAGCAATTCCAAAGTGACTCAGAAAGGACATGTGAACCACATCAACATGTATGGAACCCTTGAAGAACTAGATGATATGGATGGTAAGCTTTAGCTAACTCAATTCAGTGGTATAAGAATCTCAAGTTGAAGAAATGTTAACAACCTTTGGATGTCAATCATTGAACCCTTAGCCAAGTGAACCATCGAATGCAACCCAACAAAGTTTCCTTTTAAGGGTGGTAGCACCCAACTTATCCTAAAACCCAACCTATTCTTTCTAGCCTTCTCGAATCTCGGGACGAGATTCCTTTTAAGGCTGGTAGTCTGTCACATCCCAAAATTTTCCAAATTTTGAAATGTAAAAAAAAAACTTAAATCAAGTGAAGAAACAAGTTCTTTGAAATTCAGAAGGAACAAAAACTTTTGGAACATTTAATATAATTCCCCCAAAACCCAAGCCAAATAAAATGATTTTTGTTTGTGAAGTGGTGTGCATGTTTTAAAATCCCAAATCATGAAGCATGCATGAGCATCTTGACTTGGTTGCATTTTAAAAACCTAAGAGAAGTGAAAATTAGCTCAAACCCTAAAACTCTAATTATTTGTTAACACTAAGAACAACATAATACTATGGATATACTCCATATTTAAGTTATACAAAAGAACTTCTATGTGAGCTAAAAAGATAAAGGACAAGATAATAAAACAATAGAGATTGGTTTCATCCTATTTGGAGCCATGTATAAAAAGATATGAATTATTTGAGAATAGAATTAAGACTTCTACACGACCTGGCGCACCTCACTGATGCCTTGTTTTCCCTGCTCGAGCCCCAGGACGACTCCACCGTCTCGAGGCACTAGCTCCACCGTCGGCAGGAAGTCCGGCGAGGAATCCCCGACGAAGCCGAGCGCCCCTTTCTCGACCGCAACCACCATCGAGACCACAAGACCGCTGCAACCCCCCGGTAAGATCGCTACTTACCCTACCCGTCTAGAACCACGGGAGCACCACCCTCCCGACGCGCCGCCGCCGCGCACAGTCGTCAGCGCCGCCAATCCGTGGCCAAAGTGCTGAGCACCGTCCAATCTAGATCCTAAGGCTAGGATTAGACCACTTACCGAAGCGGTATTAGCCGATCTGATCCACTCGTTTTCACTTAAAAACCAACGGCCCATGTTACCGATCTGACCGAATCGGTATGGACCAATAGGAACACTCCACGTCGGCCTGAGCGTCTGTTTAATTTAGAAAATAGACAGAAAATATAATTAACTTAGAAATTCAATAACTTTTTATCCACAAATCAGAAAAATACAAATTTGGTGTCCATGGATTCAGACTAATGAGAGCTTCACTGCTGAGGCCTTAATTCACCCTTTATCTTCTGGAAAATTGGAGTTTTAGGCAGAACCTTTTTAGGAGTATTTTACCCATAAAAATTATTTTGTAAATTATTTTTTGGTGAATCTTTTTGCTATGGATTGCAAATTGAACCCTCTATCTAGTAAAACAAAAATATAAATTTAGTTTACCATACATAATAACATGGAAATCATTTAGTGAGAATGGCCTTTCCAAGTGTTGGGAAATATTGCTAATTGTTACAATTGCACAAATGGTTGCATTTGTAATCTTGCAAATATTAAATGTCCAGAAAGCACTTAGTAATGTTCAAAACCTTTGTTATAACAATTTGTACAATAAGAATTGCCATCTTGCATGCTTGCATATTTTGCATGATTTTTGTATTGCCATTAGTGTTGATCTTGTGCATGTTTTGTCTTGGTTGTTTTGTTTGATAGATTGTGTGGATTGTCAAGTGTGTTACTGCGAAGAGTGTACCAACACCACCAACTACTAAGGCAAGTGGCACTATCATCCATGTCCTACTATTTTCATTACACTTAGTGGAATTTTGTAGTATGCATGATAGGACTACTATGTTACTATGCTATGCTATGTCCTATTTAGGATATCCTTTGTATCTTCCTTAGTTGAAACATCATAGTTGTAGTATGCTTAGCCCTGCTATAGATTCGGGGTGGAATATACCATATTGTGATTATATGAAGTGTTGGAAAAATATATGTTTTATATAATAAAACAAGTACTCAATGAATCACCTGGGTGGAATGTGGATACTCAGTTGTGAATAAGGTGGCAGCGAAGGGAACCATATCTATGGCTATCTCTCTCGTGTGTGAACTAGAAGAATACCACCCAGGGACTTAAAGATAAAACATGTTTTTCGTACAGTGGCTTTCGTGTACAACCACATGCTAAATGGGCCCTGGCTTAGTCAATTACATGGTGGAAGACCCTTGCATTGGTACCTCTCCAGGTTAACTTGAATTATGTATTGGAAGTATATCCTTGCATTGGTGCCTGGTAGACATGCTGGTATTATGTATTGGGAGGACTTATATGGAAAGATTTGTGACATTCTCGATCTGCCGGTACTCCATCTTGGTGTGTACTAATCCAGCGGCCACTGGTGGCGTCAAGACGAGATTGTGTCATGTGGGTAAAGTGTACAACTTCTGCCGAAGATCAAATTCTAAGTACTTAGCCGTGTCCCCGGTTATGGACAACTCTGAGCAAATAAGGCCTGAAGCTATGGAAGATCTCGACATTCCAATTTCTCAAAGTAAAACTTGATGGTGTCAACAAGGGATTAGAATAACTTGGAGTTTGCCAAGGAGTTCAGAAAGTTGTTGAAAGATGAATAGTATTTTACAAACATAGGATAAAACCATATTGCTTTCTGCAAATAAGCCTAAGATCTACTTAGCAAAATATGCATGTAGTGATAGTCCAACTTATATTCACCAACTTGTGACACTTGCCAATACATTCAAAGTATTGACCCTTTGTGGCTGCAACCTATCATGTTGCAGGTTATTCTATTGATGAGTGAGGATTGATGTTAGAGGTTACGAGTCTGCAATCAACATGTTTGCCTGTGGCACATGAAGATGAAGGACCCCATGCTTTACTTTTATTCTACTGCTTTGTAATAAGATAGCCTATGGCTATGAGTTTTTAATAAGTATTCATATTCTGGATCATGTGATGTAATATGACCTTTGTATCTTGATATTACATCTTAAACTGTGGGTGCTAGCTATTCGATCTAGGGACTAGCACTATAAACACAGGGACCTATACCTTACCGGGTTCGGGTCATGACATTGTGTTTGCGGGGATCTGATTGATATTGAGATGCTATTTCAGATTGATTATTGATTCTATCATGTCTTTGTTATTTGTGATCTTGCATGCATTCCGTTGTTAGTAGCTTACTTGGCCAAGTAGATGCTAGCAACTCCAAGAATTAGTATTTATGCTCGATAGTGGGTTCATGCCTCTAGTAATCTGGGGAAGTGACAGAAATCTCTAAGGTACTAGATGTGATGTTGCTACTAGGGAGAAAACAACAATCCTTTGTTCATAGAACAATCGTATTGTTTACTTTACACGCAATGCGTAATGCAATTATCCGTTACTTGCAACTTAATACTAGAGGGGTTCGTATGATAACCTGAAGGTGGATTATTAGTCATAGATGTAGTTGGATTACGGTCTATGTATAATGTTGTAATGCCCAATCAAATCTCAGAGGAGTCAAGATGACTAGTATATGCATGATTGCTTTCTTGATGTTTGTCAATTGCCCCGCTGTAATTTGTTCACCCAACATGTCATCTATCTTAAGGAGATCCACCACTAGTGAACTATGGATCCCGGTCCTTTCTTTTATCATCAATCTACAATCAACTGTTTACTACTTTCTATTTACTTTCTGCAAACTATTACTTTCTTCCACTCGATACATTTAATCCTTTGTTTTCAGCAAAACCGGTGAGATTGACAACCTCATCGCAAGTTGGGGGCAAAGTTCTGTGGTTGTGTTGTGCAGGTTTCCATGTTGCTGCTGGCACTGGTAGTGCGCCTTGCCAAAGTCCAGCTAGCAACACCTTTGAGGTGTTTCCTTGCTCCTACTGGATTAATAACCTTGGTTTCATAACTGAGGGAAAACTTGCTGCTGTGCTCATCATACCTTCCTCTTGGGATTCCCCAACGGGCTCGATATATTTTGGGCTAAGCAACTGATTATCTGGCGCCGTTGCCGGGGAGTCAAGGACATCTTCATAAGGGGAGTCCCTCATAACCAATATCTTTACTTTGTTGTTTTTGTTTTGCTTAGTTTATTTCTGCTTTGTTTGCTTGTTTCTTTATCAAAAACACAAAAAATTTAGTTTTACTAGTTTGCTTTCTTAAAAACACAAAAAAATGACTACTCTGGAAAATACTAAGTTGTGTGACTTCACTAGCACCAACAACAATGATTTTATGAGCACACCTATTGCTCCACCTCTTCCCGAAGCTATTTTCTTTGAAATAAAACCTGCTTTACTCAATCTTGTTATGAGAGAACAATTTTCTGGTATTGGTAATGAAGATGCTGCTACTCATCTAAATAACTTTATTGAACTTTGTGAGATGCAAAAGCATAGGGATACATGGAGATATTATTAAGCTTAAATTGTTTCCTTTCTCTTTGAGAGGAAAAGCTAAAGAATGGTTGAATTCCTTAACTAGGAATAGTATTGATTCTTGGATTAAATGCAAAGATGCTTTCATTGGAAAATACTATCCTCCTGCTAAGATTATATCTATGAGAAGTGAAATAATGAAGTTTAAACAATCTAATAATGAACATGTTTCTCAAGCTTGGGAAGGAATGAAATCTTTGGTAAAGAATTGCCCCACTCATGGACTGACTGCTTGGATGATTATCCAAACCTTTTATGCAGGATTAAACTATTCTTCAAGAAATCTATTGGATTCTGCTGCTGGAGGTACCTTTATGACCATTACTTTGGGTTCTACAACAAAGCTTCTGGATAATATGATGGTTAACTATTCTAAATGGCATACTGAGAGAGCTCCACAAGGTAAGAAGGTAAATTCTGTTGAAGAAACCTCCTCCTTGAGTGATAAGATTGATGTTATTATGTCTATTCTTATTAATGGGAAAGCCCATATTGATCCAAATAATGTTCCCTTAGCCTCTTTGGTTGCTCAAGAAGAGCAAGTTGATGTGAACTTTATAAGAAATAACAATTTCAGCAATAATGCCTACAAGAATAATTTTGGTAACAACAATTATAGGCCATATCCTCCCAACAATGGTAATTCTTATGGAAATTCCTACAGTAATAATAGGAGTGCTCCCTCTTAACTTGAAGTTATGCTTAAAGACTTTATTAGTAAACAAACTGCTTTCAATAAAACAACTAAGGAAAAACTCTCTAATGCTGAAAGAAATATAGCATCATTGGCTGAAGCTCAATCTTCTTTGAATAAAATGACTGCTAAACCTGAAACTAATGACAATCCCTTTGCAGCCACTAATGCCATACAAGTTAGAATTGATGAAAATGTTAGACTATTAGCTGAATTGCATGCTAAGTGGGAAAGAGAAGATGAAATTTCTAGAAACATTAGTGTTTCTACTATCACTACCACTAGTGTTGAGGCTAGTAATAGATCTACTACTTTAGATGATAATTATGATTTTGATCTTGATGGTTGCAACATCTCTGAAGTTATTAAGTTCCTACAAAATCTTGCTAAAAGTCCTAATGCTAGTGCTATGAATATGGCCTTTACAAAACACATTACTGATGCTCTCATAAAAATTAAAGAAGAAAAGATGAAACATAAAACTTCTATTCCTATGAAACAAGAAGATGGTTGGGAACCCATCATTAATATGAAAGTAAATGATTTTGATTTCAAAGCTTTATGTGATCTTGATAGTAGTGTTTCTATTATGCCTAGAAGGATTTATGATATGCTTGATTTGCCTCCACTTGAAGATTGTTATTTGAATGTCCCACTTGATGATAATGCTAAAAAGAAACTCATGGGGAGTCTTAATGATGTTCTTATTATGGTTAACAATGCCTATGTCC
The DNA here is from genome assembly GCA_916181665.1 of Avena sativa. Classification (NCBI taxonomy): domain Eukaryota; kingdom Viridiplantae; phylum Streptophyta; class Magnoliopsida; order Poales; family Poaceae; genus Avena; species Avena sativa. Next base: position 431,269,471 of record OV702290.1, read on the forward strand.
CTGTTGACTTCTATGATTTGGATGTTGAATGCAGTGCTTCTTGTCCTATTACTTTGGGAAGACCTTTTCTTAGAACTGTTGGTGCCATCATTGATATGAAAGAAGGCACCATTAAATATCAACTTCCACTTAAGAAAGGTATAGAGTACTTCCCTAAGAAGAGAGAGAAGTTTTCTTTTGCCTCTCCTATGAAAACAAAATTTGCTCTTAATGCTTCTTCATTTGAGAACACTTGATTCTTTTTCTTGCTTCTTATGCCTAACTTAAAGGCGTTAAAGAAAAGTACTTATTGGGAGATAACCCAAATGTTTTAGATGAGTCTTGGAAGTTATTACTTCTGTAATAACCGCTCCTTATCCTTTTTATTTGCTTTTTGTGCCAAGAGTAACCTCTAATGATAGAGAAGTAATGATTGGGAAAGTTGATGTCCCGAAACAGATTTTTGTGCTTCACCGTAAACATTCGTGTAAAATCTCTATACGTCCTTTTGAGGCGTGCATTTTTGTGCTTCTGCCCCAGGTGGTTATCTAACTTTAGTTAGTTCAACACTTTTCTATTTGAGCAACAGAAGGTCTTCGAAAAAATTCATCTTTACCTGCTGTCATGGTGGTGTCACGGCAGATGCCATGGATAGGATGAAGGTGGGGACTAATATGCGCTAGGGGAATCCAGGGAGGGATAGTAGAGTGATTCTCTACACAGAAGCTTCGTATTGATGTTCTATCTCCCAGATTACAAGTGCTCCTTGAGCTATATTGACAAGAGGAGGAAGAAGAAACTCTCTTACTCTTGCCTACCAACTAGCCCCAAGAACCCTAGATCCACTAGTGCTCCTTGAGCTGTATTGACAAGAGGAGGAAGAAGAAACTCTCTTACTCTTGCCTACCAACTCGCCCCAAGAACCCTAGATCCACTAGTGCTCAACCCCCTAGAATTCTCTCCACCCCTCCCTTATATAGAGGTGGTTCGGTCCTGCCCTAGGGCATACGTGGAGGCATATTCCCAGAATATGCCTCCTCCCAAAGTAGTAACCCGACAGGGATGCTTTTCCCCGCGTCACTCTTGCTTTAACGACGTTGCCTCTGCGGCGCCTGCGTCAGCCGACGTGAGCATCGTCACCCTTGTCGGCCATGATCCGGTGGTCCTGCCCTTGCTTTATTCGCTCATCCAGTACGCACCGGGCCTTCTTTTTGACCGGAGAGATTCCTTCCTTCTCCTAGAAGCCAGACGAGGATCCGGATTACAGTAGATCCGGCCACACCTGTTCCTGCACATGAGCTAGACAAGTGCCTCTGACTCACTCCTTGAGTCGGATGAGACAATGTTAGACGACCCCCCTGGTCCAGGTTACTCCGTGATCCGGCCTGCCTTGAGGTGACTCGGCCAGCATCCGCTTTGACCTTACCGACCCTCGGCTAACTCGGCCCTTATACCCTGGAGCGACCCTACCTGGGGTTATCCCCCCAACATTAGTCCCCGAAGCTGGTGCGGCCTCAGCGTCCTTGGTCGCTAAGGCCACATCAGGTTCATTCGTATCTACCCTTCTAATGTTTATTTCCGGGTTATATGGATTTACGTTCCCTTCGCACGCTCCAAGTTTTCACTTGCCAGCCGAGTCACCACTTTGGCTCGGGTCCTATGGTTTTATTTTTCCTTTGCACAGTTCAAGTTTTCACTCGCTGGCCGGGTTACCTTCATGTCTCGGATCCGGGCCTTGCTTCCTTCTCTCGTATGCCAACCCACGTAACGATTAATCATTACGTTGCCTTATTTTAAGGGCCTGAGCAGTAACCGCCGCAGTAGATGTCAGTGATTATTGTACGGGGGTTACGTCATGTCTGTCTCCTCGTTTACCGCAACTGCACGTCGTCTCATGGGATCACATTTACTCTGCGGCCCCCAGTGTGGCTTCTCTCTGATTGGTCAACGTTGGCGATACATGGCCACACTGTGTAGTTTTCCAGCACAGCACGATCCCATTCGTTGATGACTAAGGGCGGTTAAATAGGGAAGCAGCACTCTCCTTAGAACTTTTCCATCTCCGCGCCCCCTCGCCCGTTCCTCTTCTTCTTCCTCGCAACCACGCCGCCGCCAGTGCCCGTTGCAGCAGCGCCGCCGCCGCATTTTCTTCGTTTCTCCGTGCCGCAATCACCGCTGTGCCTCTGTTTAGCCACGGGTCCTCGTCAGTCTAAACCGCGGAGCCCCACCACCGCCAGCTCTAGCGAAGACACCGGAATTGAGATGACGGAGGAAGAGCTCGTCGTTGTTGAACAGGATATGGAGGAGGACGCCGGCGCGGTGGACCACGGCGCGTGGGCCGGCTCCTGGGTCTGCGAGGACGACATCGCCTGGCTCTACCGGACCCGGCGCATTCCCGCCGGCGTCGCTGCTCGTCTCCCCTCCTCGGAGCTGGCCCCCTCACCCAATCCGGGCAAATTTGTTGTTTTCTTGTCCCATTTCCAACGAGGATTTGGGCTTCCAGTGAGTGATTTCTTCTGGGACTAGATCCGGACCTATCACTTGCAACCACATCATCTCCCGGCGAACGCCATCACCTCTCTGTCCGCTTTCGATTCTTCGATCGAGGGCTACACCGGGTTATGGCCTACGAAGGAGCTGTGGATCCGGTTCTTTGGCCTCCGTCGCAACGTGGTCCCCAACATCCACGTCGAGTCGGAGGACAAACAGCTAACTCAGTTCAGAGCTGCCTCGATCTCGCCCCAGAGGTATTCAATCTTTCCCCGGGTCACCGGGCTTGACTCCTGCAAAGGGTGGGCCCGGACCTTCTTCTACGTCCGGAATGAAGGCACGGAAGATTTGATCCGGTTGCTGCCCTACGCTCCGGGTCCCCCTGACACGGATTTCTGGGAGGAGGTTGCCAGGAAGCCTACAGCCCTGGCCAACCAAGTGAACAAAAGGTTTGCGGAGCTGAAGAAGCTCGGATTGCGCAACGAGGATGCCACGATCACATTCGTGCGCAACCGAATCTCTCCCCTTCAGCGGCGCACTCACAAGTTGTGCCATATGAGCTTTAGTCGTGACCCCAACCGAACCTCCTCATTCGAGTTGAGCAATACAGAGATCTTCCGCCGGGTCAAGGCTCTTTTCACCACCCATAAGGACTTCTCCGCCGAATGGACGTGGGGAATCGAGCATTACTGCCGTGACAGGCTCCCTCCCGCGGTAAGCTTCGCGGGGTAAACTTATCTCGGATCAATTTCATGTCGGCTCTTATCATATTCTTGACCTTGCTCCTTGTGCTTTTTTCTCAGCTGTTTCTCCAGCAAACCCTCGAGGATGGCCCGGATCCGACCCTTAAGTGGGCCCCGGACCGAGAAATTCCGGACGAGGAGGAGCCGGACCAGGAGATGTTCCTCCCCACACCCGATGCCACCAGACGACCCAGCGGTAAATTCTCTTCTATTAGAGATTGGCCCGACGATGAGGATGACTCGGATATCGATGTGATTGAACCCGTTGAGGCTGTCCCTCTTTCTTTTGCTTACCCAGCATCAGCTAACCCCGGTAGGCACATCCACGAGGATCATCCCCTTGCCACGGGCGAGCCTGCTCCGGCGGCGTCAAAGAAGAAGCGCGGAACCGCGTCAAGTTCTTCTTCCGAACCTTCTCAGCCTTCCAAAAGGCAAAAGAAGGCCGGAGACAAGACTGCCTCCAAACGAGTAGGCAAAGCCCCAGCAAGGAGGGCCCGGAAACCTAAGGAGGCAGAGACCTCGGATGCGTAAGTTCTTTTTTCACTGCGCAACACACTTCTCCCTGCTTCGGGGTAATTTCACTCCTGACATTATTTTCTCTTGCAGGGCTCCTGTGGAGGTCCCTCAGAGCGGATCGAGAATCTCCTCTCCTCTTCGCTCTAGTCCTTCCCCTCCCCGTGACGACGAGTCACGCCCGCTGAGCCCTATTCTGGAAGGCTCTGCGGCCGCTCCGGGTTTCGCAGTACCTCCTTCAGAGGGACGCGACCTCGGATCAGGAGGGGTCGGATCGGCCGAGGCGATGGCGTCCGGCACTTCGGCATTGCCGCAACCAGCAACAATTAAGTCTACCGCAACTCCAGCCCCAGCAGCAGCTCCAGCACCAGCCACTGAACCAACGCATGTCCCGGTTCCGAAGAAACCAATAGCAGCTCCAATGCCAGCCACCAAAGCTCCTGCGCCAAGCTCATCTGCCTTGTCCGAGTCATCTCAAGCTCGGCGAGGACCCACTCCAGCGGTTTCCAAGGGCAAATCCACCGCGGTCACTTCCTCCCAGCAGGCCAAAGGCAAATTCACCTCCGCCGAGGCTAGGCAGCGAACCTTGTCGTCGATGCTTCCAAAGAAATCCCTAGCAGCGACGGATCCTCCTGCCGAGCCAGCTGATTCGCAGCAGATGGTTCTTCACACTAGCCCAGCTCTTGCCCTGATTGAAAGGAAAGAAGCTCACGCCGAGGGTTTGGTGGCGCCTCACATGCCCAATGGCGAACGGTACCCTCCGAGCCTCATCGAGTTCGTCATGAACTGGAATAAGGCGGAGTTCATCTACAACGACGATCTCCCGGAAAAGTTCGGCCCAGCTGAATTTTCCGCTCAGATGAATACTGCCGCCAAGGCCATTAACCTCGCTGGGCGTATGATGGAGGTACGTTGTTTCTTCTTTACGTGCTGTAGATAATAACCATTAGTCCCCGAGCCTCCGGCGGAGTAACTTGTTACTCGGCCGGATGCTCCTTAGAAGATCAACGTAGCTGCATGTAAACTTTGAAAATGCACACACGTAGAGCCGGGTTAAGTTCCGCTTGGCCCGGATCTTGTTTCACTTCGAATATGCACACGCCTGGAGCCGGGTTAAGTTCCGCTTGGTCCGGATCTTGTACACTTCGAGTATGCACACAGCTAGAGCCGGGTTAAGTTCCGCTTGGCCCGGATCTTGTACACTTCGAATATGCTCACACCTAGAGCCGGGTTAAGTTCCGCTTGGCCCGGATCTTGGACACTTCGAATATGCACACACCTAGAGCCGGGTTAAGTTCCGCTTGGCCTGGATCTTGTACACTTCGAATATGCACACCCCTAGAGCCGGGTTAAGTTCCGCTTGGCCCGGATTTTGTACACTTCGAATATGCACACACCTAGAGCCGGGTTAAGTTCCGCTTGGCCCGGATCTTGTACACTTCAAATATGCACACACCTAGAGCCGGGTTAAGTTCCGCTTGGCCCGGATCTTGTACACTTCGAATATGCACACACCTAGATCCGGGTTAAGTTCCGCTTGGCCCGGATCTTGTACACTTCGAATATGCACACACCTAGAGCCGGGTTAAGTTCCGCTTGGCCCGGATCTTGTACACTTCGAATATGCACACACCTAGAGCCGGATTAAGTTCCGCTTGGCCCGGATTTTGTACACTTCGAATATGCACCGAACTAACTTTACACGCCTGTGCCTTTGTCAGGTAACTACCAACCGTCGGAGCGCCGAGTTTCAGCGCCTGCTTGATACCCATAAGACCTTGCACGCAAAACACGTTGCACTTGGCGCGGAGCATGAAAAGAGGGGTAATTTCCTCTCTTAACACCTCACCGCTTCGTTTGTTTTTGCCGGACTAACCTCCTTATTCGGTTTTTTGTAGCTGGGGTGGAGGCTGAAAATAGGATTATGCGAAAAAACTTGGAGGAAATCCGAGGTATGTCCCCTTTCGGCCAACATCACTGTGTTCTCCATTCTTTCTTTTTCTTGGCTCGGCAAACATTCACTCCTCGGCTTTGCCGGGTCAACACACCACTTCAGCATCGCTTGAGGATAGTGTGCCCGTGCCTGATATGATGCTGCATTTTCTCGAACAAGCAGGACAGCATCAAGCCGAGCTGAAGAAGAAGGACGATGAGCTTGCCCTCCTCCGGACCAAGGATGACGAAATAGCCAAACTCAAGGCCGAGATGGAGAAGATGAAGGCCCAACACAAAACCGAGCTGCAGAAAGTTGGCTAGAACTTCACCGAAGAGCATGAGCGGTACACCCTCCAGATCTCCAAGGACCAGGAGCTGCTCAAGGAATCCGAAGTCCGGCTTGGGTTGGCGCTTGCCGAGCTTGGACAACTTCGCCAGAGACGCGATAGTTGTATCCAGGAGTTGACCCGGATCCATCACCATATCTCGCGTAAGTTTCCTTTCCTTGCCCGACGCAGTTTTCCGGGTTAACTCATATGCCTTTGCTTCAGCATCCTCCCCTTCCCTATTTTCAGATAACTTTCCGGAGGGTACTGCTATCGCCAGTGCTGCCGTTGCCAAATTTCGCCAAGAGAGGGGTACTCCCATCGCTCCTGATGGTGAGAGCATCCCCTTAGACCTGGAGGACCTGTTGGTTAGCGTGTCAGCCCGGGTGGAAACTATCAAGAACTATGGAAAGGATCTCCTCGACGTTGCGGTCCGGATCTTCAACGCATTCTGGCCAAGCGAGGACGCTCCGGAAAGGATCACACTTCTTGCGGAAAAGCTAATGGAGATTGAGACTCAACTTGACCTCTGGAGGGAATCCGCCGGGCGGGCCGCGACAGATACCCTTCTCCATCATATCCTTTCATGGTACGAGAAAATTGATCTGAGCCTCCTCACCCGTCGGCGTACCGGATCCAAATGGACTGATGATCCGGAGTGGGTAGCTCGGCACCAGGCTTGCGCCTACAGCCTCATCGAATATTCTCCAGTCCATGACTGGGTTGAGGGGCCGAGCTTTCTGGAATCCGGCGAGGAGGAATAGATGGAGAACGTGGAGGATGGGTCAGGCGATGACGGAGAAGATGCTGCTTCAGATATCGAAGACAGTGATGATGACGCCGAACTTCCTCCTCCTGCTGCTCCTTAATTCCAAAAAACTTGAAAATTTATCAGATCCCCGGTATCCCGGGTGCAATTGTATGCTGGATATGTGATATTTTTCTAGTACATTTCTATGCCGGATTAACTTGGGCGTAGTCCCCGAGTTTCATTTTCTTGTTCGTCCAATTCTCTGGCTCGGTCCGTGTCTACCTTGATTCGGTTTTATGACTTACGAACTCGAGCTTCAAAAATTGTTTTAACAATACTTAGAAACTTTTAGGCTTAGCTCAAAATAATTCAGCATAGTAACTTGAAAATAAATACAGGGTTAGTCCGAAAAACAAACGTTAGCTCGAATAAACTCATTTCCTTAGTCGTTTTTCATGTGCTACGCAATTCCAAACTTGTTCTCTTGCTTGCCATGAAGCCAATTCTTGTTGGACAGTAGCAAGTCGAAGAGTTGGGTTTTTGGTGCTCACACACTACTAATCCGGGTTAAGTAGAACAACTTATTCCAGCTAACGTATAAAAAGTAACAAGAATCATTTATTAAGGCAGTCCCCGAGTTACTGCTCGAGGCCCTGCTATTTCATTGATGAACCCATTGCCGACATACATACCGACACTAGAGGATGACTCGGGTACATACACTCTTTAGCTAAGTGTAGAAGGGACGAAGTAGTGCTACATTCCATGGTCGCTTGGATTCCTCTCCGGACCTGTCCGCCTTGTTCTTTTCCTGTGGATTTGCATCTATGAGATAGTAAGAGTCATTGTGCAATGCTTTGCTCACGATAAATGGTCCTTCCCATGGGGGGGATAGTTTATGCATGCCAGTGGTACGCTGTGCCAACCGGAGCACCAGATCGCCTTCCCAGAAGACTCGGGGGCACACTTTCTGGCTATGATAGCGTCGAAGATTTTGCTGATATATGGCGGATCTAGACAGTGCCAGTTCTCTCGCTTCTTCCAGCAGATCAACATCATTTTGCCGGGCTTCTTGCACTTCGTCTTCTGTGTATTGGGTGACCCTAGGCGAATCATGCTCTATGTCGGCTGGTAATACAGCTTCTGCCCCATATACCAGAAAGAACGGCGTGTAGCCTGTTGATCGATTCGGAGTTGTTCTTAAACTCCACAATACCGTTGGTAGCTCTTCTATCCAGCACCCCGCTGATATTTGCAGTGGCTTGATGAGCCAGGGTTTTATCCCGGATAGCACTAATCCGTTGGATGTTTCCACTTGTCCGTTCGATGCGGGGTGGGCTACCGAGGCTATGTCGAGTCGGATTTTCTTATCTCGGCAGAATCGTGCAAATGCTCCTTCAGCAAAATTGGTGACGTTATCGGTTATGATGCTATGAGGATAACCGTATCTCAAGATGATGTCTTTGAGAAATGTCACAGCCGTAGCCCCATCACATTTTCTTATAGGCTTCACTTCGATCCATTTTGTAAACTTGTCCACCATGACCAGAATGTGCGCCATGTTCCCTTTTGCTGGTTTGAACGGGCCAACCATGTCCAAGCACCACACAGCAAATGGCCACGTAATTGGTATGGTTTTGAGTTCCGACATAGGCATATGTGTCTTGGTGGCGTATCTTTGGCAACCATTGCATTTTCTCACCAGATCTTCGGCCTGCTCCAAGGCGCTTGGCCAGTAAAATCCATGTCGGAATGCCTTTGCCACTAAGGCCTGGGATGAGGGGTGATGCCCGCATTCTCCTTGGTGTATATCCCGGAGGATGTCAAGTCCTTCTTCCGGACCAACACACCGCTGGAGGACACTGGTTACACTCCACTTGTATAGCTCGAAATTGATGATTGTGTAAGCTTTGGCCCTTCTCTGAGTTTGCCTGGCTAGCACTTCCTCAGTCGGTAACGTTCCATCTTTCAAGAACTTGTATATAGGCAGTGCCGAAGCTGGTACTGCTCGCGCAGGGAACATCTCCTCATCAATTTCCATCCGATCCACCGGCATAACTTCAACCAGGTCTTGTTGAATAGTCCCCGGGTCTAGCGAGGTAGTCCCCGAGTTTGCTGAGGTAGTCCCCGGGTTTGCCGAGGTAGTCCCCGGGTTTGCCGAGGTAGTCCCCGGGTTCGGCGCACTACCTTCCATGTCAATGTCCATGGGTTCAGCTCCGGATTCCGCGTTTTCCAGAACATAAATTGAGTCGGTTCCTGGGGACGGCCTAATAGATGGCTTTCTGAGGTGCTCCAATGCAACGCCCGGTGGAATTGCCTATCGGGTCGAACCGAGCTTCGACAGCATGTCGGCAGCTTCGTTTTCCACGCGAGGCACATGATGAAATTCACATCCCTCAAAGTAACCCGAGATTTTCTGCACATGAAATCTGTATAGTGCCATGTTTGGATCCAGGGCGTCCCACACTCCGGACACTTGCTGTATTACTAGGTCTGAGTCGCCAAAGCAGATTATCCGTCTTATGCCAATTTCCTTTGCCACTTTGAGACCATGCACAAGAGCCTCGTATTCAGCGACATTGTTCGATGCCACGAAATGGATCTGCAATACGTACTTGAGCTGATCCTTTTTTGGCGAGGTAAGCACAACCCCGGCGCCTAATCCGGTTTTGGTCTTCGATCCGCCAAAATGCATCCTCCAATAGTTTGGATCCGGTGGCGGTGGTTCGTATTGTACCTCGGCCCAATCCACGAAAATGTCCGCTACAGCCTGGGACTTGATCTCTTCTCTTCTGTCGTACTGGGGCGCGTATGGTGCTAGCTCAATTGCCCATTTCGCAATTCTGCCGTTCGCATCTTTGTTACCCATTATCTCGGATATGGGGGCTTCGCATATCACTTTGATGGGATGCTCCTCAAAGTAGTGCTTTAACTTCTTTGCCGCCATATAAACTCTGTATCCCACCTTTTGAAAATGCGGGTAGTTCTGTTTTGAGGCAGACAATACCTCGCTCAAGTAATATACTGGCCTCTGCACCGACTTACCCTCTTCATCTCGTTCCACTACAATCACTGCACTTACAACTCGGTTGGTTGCGGCTATGTAGAGCAACATTGGCTCCTTCGACAGTGGAGAAGCTAACACTGGTGCAGTGGCCAACATCTTTTTTAAGTGGGAAAAAGCTTCATCGGCCTGTGGCATCCAAACGAATTTATCTGATTTTTTCATGAGTTGGTAGAGAGGTAGTGCCTTTTCCCCTAGCCGACATACAAACCGACTCAACGACGCCAGGCATCCAGTGAACTTCTGGACGTCATTGAGACACTTCGGCAGCTCCATTCGTTCGATGGCTCGGATCTTAGTTGGATTGACCTCGATACCTCGGCTGGAGATGAGAAATCCTAGTAATTTCCCAGCCGGGACACCGAAGGTACATTTCTCCGGGTTAAGCTTCATTCGGAATCTCCTCAAGTTCGCGAATGTTTGCCTTATGTCGTCAAGGAGCGTTGCGCTTTCCTTGGTCTTGATAACCACATCGTCCATGTAAAATTGCACATTTTGACCTATTTGATCGTGCAAACATTTTTGCATACACCTTTGGTACGCTGCTCCTGCGTTTCGTAAACCAAACAGCATAGTGCGATAGCAATAAGCCCCGTACGGGGTAATAAAGGCAGTTTTTATTTGATCATCCGGGTTCAGGGGTATCTGGTGGAAACCAGAATAGGCGTCAATAAATGACAACAGTTCACATCCCGCGGTAGAGTCGATGACCTGATCTATCCTCGGCAGCGGAAATGGATCTTTCGTACATGCCTTGTTCAGGTTCGTGTAATCGATACACATACGCCAAACCAGTGCCACGTTCGGATCATCCTTCTTCTTTTCTACCAGTACCGGATTAGAGAGCCAATCTGGATATAGCACTTGCATGATAAATCCTGCTGCTAGCAACCGAGCTATCTCGTCACCAATGACCTTTCTCCTATCCTCAGCGAAGCGTCAGAGAGGCTGCTTCACCGGCCTTGCTCCGGGTCTTACATTCAAAGAGTGCTCGGCCAACTCCCTCGGAACACCTTGCAAGTCCTGTGTGGACCAAGCAAAAATATCCCGATTCTCACGGAGGAAGTTGACGAGCTCGCTTTCCTACTTGTCAGTTAACCCGACCCCAATCGTCACGGTATGCTCCGGAAACATGTTATCCACCGGGATCTTCTTGGTGTCCTTCGTGGCTTCAAATGAAATGCTTCCATGCGGGTTGCTTAACGCCGGCATATACTGCTGCGCGGACTGAGCTAATGCCGCCACCTCTTAGATTTTTCTTTTCTCTTGGGCAATTACGAGTGACTCGGCTAGGTTAGACCCGGCTGAGGCGCACTCAATGGAACGTCGGAAATCCCCAGCGATAGTAATTGCCCCACTTGGCCCGGGCAGCTTCATCTTCAGATAACCAACGTGGCAACTTGCCATGAATTTGCCCAGCGCTGGTCTCCCGAGTAATGCATGATACACGCTCTCCAGGTTTACCACTTCGAACTCCAGATTTTCGGTTCGGCAGTTATCCCTCGTACCGAATAGCACGTCGACCCGGACTTTGCCTATGGGTTCGTAGGATATGCCGGGCACGATACCGTGAAAAGTTGTTCTCGTAGCCTGGAGCATGTTCTCCGAGATGCCCAACTTGCGCATCGTATCCACATACATGATGTTAATGTTACTGCCATTGTCGATCAGTACCTTGGAGAATCTCACATTAATATTTGGTCAAATGAACGCCGGATCTAACACCAGTGCATACGAGCCCGGACTTGGCATCAGCTTGGTATGATCTTTAACGCTCCAGGTAATTTCCTGGTCCGACCAAGACATATACCTCGTCACTGCGGACATAACCGCGTTAACCTCCATATGTCGGTGCTGCAAGCTTTTCCTATCTGTTTCCTTTGTTGTGAACACGCAATAGCTCTGGTGATGTTCCCTATACTCATTCCTTCCCTCATTTCCGGAATACCTCTGATCCGGTTGTTGCTGGTTTTCTACCTGATGCACTGCATCCCTTCTCTCATTGTTGTCATACCTCGGTGGAGGAGGAGGCAACATCAGTTGTTGCGCGTTTGCACCGGAGAGAAATTGCTGCCGGGGTAACTCCTGCCGAGGTTGATCATTCCGGGGTGCTTGAGCATTCCCTGGACCACCTTTCTCTATCTTGCGCATCCACTCACATTGTCTCATCGTGTGACCCGCGGGGCTGTTCGGATTTGGCGTGTGAAACTTGCACGGCTGGTCCAACATTGACTCATAGGTATACCTCGGATGATCTTTCTTCTCTTGCCATTGCTTCCTCTGCTCCGGAGTCCACATTTTCTTGCCATCGTTTCGAGGAGTCCATTGCCCTCCCGTTCTCTGGCGTTGATTGCTCCCTGCCCCGGGCTGGTCTTGATTCACGGTCGCGACTTGTTGCGAACCATACCTATGGTCCGGTCTATCATCTCTCCTTTTCCCCCTGTAATCGTTCCTCCGGGATGACCCAGATCCGTCCCTCGGATAGTACTCCTCATTTGACTCGTTCGACGCGATCCTGGGTTGAGTCGGATCTCCCAAAGCATAGGAATCCGCGATCCGGATCATCTCTGCCAAGGTGACTGGCATTTTCCTTTGCAATTTCATCCATAACTCGCTGCCATATCTACATCCTTGTGTGAACCACGCTATAGCCTGTGACTCTATGACTCCCTCACATGAGTTTCTCACGGTACACCACCGGGTCAAGAATTCACGGTCCATTTTGTTAGATCTCTGCTTGCACATTGCCAGGGTCTGCGGTCTATTCGGTCTCTGGTATGCACTTGAGAAGTTGCTGATAAACATTTCTTGAAAATCTATCCAGCAATTGATGCTTCCGGGTGGCAAATTGTTCAGCCACACCCTAGCCTGACCTTCCAACATTTGGGGTACTTATCGTATAGCCCATCTCAAGTTGCCAGTCGCAATTTTCACTGCTGTTGCGTAGTTTATCAGCCAATCCTCTGGTTTCGTACTGCCGTCATACGTCTTCGTGCCCCTGGGTAACTGGAAATTGGGTACTGGCGGTTCCTTCATGATCCGGGGCCCAAAGCATGCCGGACCCGGAGGACCTTGACATTCAATTTGTTCCGACCTATACAGGCGATCCAGTTTCAATCTTGCGTCATCCGGCATCAAATCTCTGTTTCCCAATCTCGACCCTATCACATGATAGTCCGGTCTAGCATATCCCGCATTCATCATCTCCGAGTCTCCATCGTTGTATCGGTCTTGCTCTTGTTGTGCTCCTCTCTGTTGCATACCATGGACAGCACTTTGCTCTTGCCTTGGTGCGTTCTGCTGCTGCGGTTGACCCGCTCCTACCGGGTTTCGCTGTCCGACATTGCCATTGACAGCATTCCCTTGACCGGCATTGCCTTGGTCGTTGTTACCTCGGCTCATGCTCTGCCGATCGTCGTTTTTCCGCATCTCCTTTTCCTTTCCCGCACGCGTTGGGTCGTACGGAACGATCTGCTTGTTCCGTCTGGCCGAGGTTACTACCTCTTCCCTTCTAGGACCACCATGAGGCGATGATGCGGCTCCAGCGGATTTCGCCGGGTTACCTATTACCAAATGGACGATCTTAGAAGCTCCAACTCTCTCCGGGTTACCTCTCAACAGCTCCTCATTCTGCCTGTTCGCGATCCGAACCAGCTCGTTAACCCGGTCTTGCTGTCTTTGGCGGGCTTCACCCGTCAGACCCTCTAGCTCGGACGCCGCGGCGTCTGCTGCTCTGAGGTTCTTTGCCGGGGTACTATACTTCGGCAACCCCACAGATAGATAGTTTTTCCGACCCTTCTGGTCCCTCACCACCTTCTCTGTTCATTTCGCTTATGAGATTTTTCCCTTTTACCCTTACTGCATCAACCTTGTTTGCTTTCGCATATTCGCGCAGCGTCATGTTCAATGACTGCTGAGCCGCTGCTATTTTCTTTGCGCCCTCCAGTATCTTTTGCCGGGTCTCCTCTAGCTCGGCCTGTGCCTGAGTCGGATCTACCAGCGCTGTCACCGGGTTAGGCAAGCTATCCATAGCCTCCCTCAGCACGTTCTCAGGCCTCTCCAGCGGAGGACCCCTAGCTTTCCTCGGTACCTTGGGTGGTACCTCCGGGTTTGGCGTTGGATCCTTGCTCACGCCCGCGCTTGGCACGGTCATCATCACCTCTGCATGGCCCGGGGAGCGGGCGACACGTGCCCCGCGAGCCACGGTGAGGGGTGGTTCCCCCGCATCTACGACACGACGCGGATGAACGCAAGACACGTCCACGGCAACATAGACCCTGTGCACGCCGAGCTTGACGAAGATGCCGTTGCGCGGGAGGGGGCGCGCGCCAAAATAGCCAACATTGTTGCTGACGTAGTCCAGCGCACTGAAGCGCTGAACGAGCCCGGAGACGATGCGTTCGCCGGTCCCGATGTAATTTCCCGTCCGGATCTTCACCCCTGCTAGCGCCGCGAGCTCCACGGTGGGCGCCAACTGTCGTGGTGGTGTCACGGCAGATGCCATGGATAGGCTGAAGGTGGGGACTAATATGCGCTAGGGGAATCCAGGGAGGAATAGTAGAGTGATTCTCTACACAGAAGCTTCATATTGATGTTCTATCTCCCAGATTACAAGTGCTCCTTGAGCTGTATTGACAAGAGGAGGAAGAAGAAACTCTCTTACTCTTGCCTACCAACTAGCCCCAAGAACCCTAGATCCACTAGTGCTCAACCCCCTAGAATTCTCTCCACCCCTCCCTTATATAGAGGTGGTTCGGTCCTGCCCTAGGGCATACGCGGAGGCATATTCCCAGAATATGCCTCCTCCCAAAGTAGTAACCCAACAGGGATGCTTTTCCCCCGCGTCACTCTTGCTTTAACGACGTTGCCTCTGTGGCGCCTGCGTCAGCCGACGTGAGCATCGTCACCCTTGTCGGCCACGATACGGTGGTCCTGCCCTTGCTTTATTCGCTCATCCAGTATGCACCGGGCCTTCTTTTTGACCGGAGAGATTCCTTCCTTCTCCTAGAAGCCAGACGAGGATCCGGATTACAGTAGATCCGGCCACCCCTGTTCCTGCACATGATCTAGACAAGTGCCTCCGACTCACTCCTTGAGTCGGATGAGACAATGTTAGACGACCCCCCCTGGTCCGGGTTACTCCGTGATCCGGCCTGCCTTGAGGTGACTCGGCCAGCATCCGCTTTGACCTTACCGACCCTCGGCTAACTCGGCCCTTATACCCTGGAGTGACCCTACCCGGGGTTATCCCCCCAACACATGCTGGTCTGTTTTGACAGATTTCTGCCATTATTTGCATTTGCTTCTTGTTTGTTCATTTTTGAGTTCTTTTGGAGAATTGAGCTTTTTGAGGGAAGTGCTATAGTATCTTGTGTTTTAATGGAATTTTTATTGGTGTTGGAACTGAACCTAAAGACTTATTATCTTGAGTGCACTAATGTTGCTAATAAAGATTGTGTGATGTTTTGTATGAGGGAAAAATTTCAGGTGTATGGAAGAAATGAGTAATGAGATGAAGGATGGACTAAATCTCAATCTTGGGGATGCCACGCGTGTCACCCCAAGAAATATCAAAGAAGTACAAGCGTCAAAGCTTGGGGATGCCCAAGGCATCCCCTTCTTCATCAATAAAAATCCCAGGTTTCTTCCAAACACTTCACTTTTATTGTTTCATGCACAGTTGTGTTGTTCTTGGAGCGTCTTATTTTTCGTTTTTGTTTTTGTTTAATTGGTTTTCTTAGTTTGCTGAATAAATTGGTTGGACCACCTCTTTCATGCATTGGTTTTCAAATAGTTTGGTTTGGATTGGAAAAGAGTAGGAAAGTTCATGCTTAAGTGGTAAAGAGAGCTTGTTTTTGACTGTGGCGCATGCTTTGTCATGCCATGCTTGATATTGTTTTGGATTTATGCTTAGTATTCTTTGTTGTAGCATGACTTGTTATAAACAATTGAGATTGCTTAATGTGCCTTTGAAAAATCATGCGTTGTTTTAGCATATTAAAGCATAGTATTGTGGTATTCTCCTTTGATGCTTTATTTGGGTTGACTTGGCGCATGCTCACACCATGTTATGACTATCCCAAGTCACCATAAGCCTTTATGATCCTTTAGTTTTCAACTTGTAATATCACTTTATGCTTTGATTAATGATGTTTTGTCTCTCTGCATGATTATGGCCATTATTGCTCTCTTAGTTGGTCGCTCCCAGTCTTTTGCTAGCCTCCATAACTAAGTGTGAGTTCCACTCATGCATCCAACTTCTAAAACCAAGTTATTCCAAAGAGTCCACCATACCTACCTATTAGCATATGCTATTCCTAGTATATTCATGTTTTTTCTACCTTCCGAATTAAACTTGTTATGAGAAAACTAGTGATTAAAGCTCTCACGAACTTAATGGCACACTTTACTTTCTTGCAATTAATAAACTTGTACCATTGCGTCAATATTTGTTGCGTATATGCTTGCTCTTTATAAGTTGAAGTTAGCAGAACCATGTATCATGGGGAACGCTTTCAACATTGCACCTGTACTTTGTACCCCGTTGATGTCATGTTCTTTTGCTTATGGATCCCGGCAGTGTGAAATAAAAGGGGAACTTGTAAGATCGTGGAGTTTGTATTTGTGTTAGAGAAACGCCTGGATCGCTAGCCAAAGCCATGCCTAATCATGGTGGAAACTTGCAGCATAACCATAATGAGCACTCTATGAAGCATCCTCAATAAAAACCTATGCAAATAGCAAATAAAAAGATCGCTGAGATGCTCATTGTCTGCTTGCCTTGTCATTTTGATTATGGGATAGCTCCTGTATTATGTGCAAGGGGTACCCCATTGGCGGTTCTCTATGATACATACGTACGTACAATGACAAGAGCTTACTTGTGACTAAAGTTGAGTAGCATGAGGTTCGGTCTTCGTAAGTAAGGGGCATGAGATTTCAGCTTATAACTTGTCAAGCATATCCTCTTAGTTGTGTCACTTGAGTTAGATATTGAGAAAAAAGAGTTAGATATTGAGAAAAAAGAGAACAAGAAAAAAAAGAGAAATGAGAAAAGAGGAAAGAGAGAAAAAAAGCACCATTTTCCCATGGTAAATAAGAAGATTGCTGAGATGCTCGTTGTCTGCTTGCCTTGTCATTTTGATATGGGGATTCTTCCGTATCATCGGGCAAGGGGTACCCAGTTGGCGGTTCTCTATGATACAAATGTACTTACGATGACAAGAACTTGCCGGTAACTAAACTTGAGTAGCATGAGGAGCGGCCCTCATATTCAAGGGACATGAGATTTCCAACTTATACTTTGTCAAGCATATACTCCATAGTTTGTTCACTTTAACCTTAATCACCTTCAAGATGCTTATGATGGGGGCAATGAGAGCTGAAAGCTAATAAGTACCATAATTTTTGGAAGCTCTTTATGAAACTTGAATCCCTACTTCCTTCTATGAAGGCCTTTCTTTTACTTTTATGTTGAGTCTCCACCTTCTATCTTTATGCACCTACTTTGAGAGCACAGTGGCCATTCTTAGTTCTATGTGCATTGTCCCAAGACTTGTTAATTGATGCATAGCTTTGATATTGCTTGGTTTAAACTATTTGTATCTAGTCACTCTTATGAACTTTGAAGGTGTCCTATGCATTTATGTTTGCTACTCTATGAGGGACAAGATGAATGCCACTATGCTATGTTTTATTTATGTGAAACAAACAAACGTCTTGCAAAGCATTGTTATTCATGAATCTTTTATTTGTGCCTTTTCATGTTGCAACATAGTTGCTTTGCCTTATTGTTAGAACTTTGTCTTTCATGTTATGATTGAAGTACTATGATCCCAGCTATCATTGTTTTACAAATACTTTGATAAAGCTTATGATGGTGCATGTCACCTCAAAAATTATTCTTTCTTTTTATCACCTACCTACTCGAGGACGAGCAGGAGTTAAGCTTGGGGATGTTGATACGTTGTCCACACTTTGGAGTACTTTCTATACACTTTCTCAGACTAACCTATTAACAAGAGCCAAAGTGCCAGCTGCCTGTTTTCTGCTGTTTTTGGTTCTAGGAAAGTTAGAAAATGAATATTCTTGAAATTGGATGGGACAAAAGCCAAATTCAGTTTCTCACCGAGGGACACAAGGAGCCAGAATACGAGACGGAGAGGGGCCAGGGGGCCGCCACACCACCTGGCCGCGCGACCCAGCCTGGCCCGCGCCAGGGGGTGGTCTGGCCGCCTCTAGCACCCCCTCGGCCTCCCCTTTCGCCTATATGATGCCTCTGATACAAAAACCCTAAGTACCCGATCAAAATTCCACGAAAGAGTCTATAGCCGCCGTCATCTCCATCCCTAGATCGGGAGGGATCTGAAGCTTTTCCCGGCACCCTGCTAGAGAGGGGAATTCACCCTGGAGGCCTTCTTCATCACCATGCAAGCCTCCGGTGTGATGCGTGAGTAGTTCATCTCTGGACTACGGGTCCATGTAGTAGCTAGATGGCTGGTACTTCTCCTTTGAGCTATCATGTTTAGATCTTGTGAGCTCTGTTCATGATCAAGATCATCTATTTGTAATTCTACATGTTGTGTTTGCGGGGATCCAATGGATATTGAGATGCTATTTCAGATTGATTATTGATTCTATCATGTCTTTGTTATTTGTCATCTTGCATGCTTTCCATTGTTAGTAGCTATCTTGGCCAAGTAGATGCTAGCAACTCCAAGAGTTAGTATTTATGCTCGATAGTGGGTTCATGCCTCTAGTAATCTGGGAAAGTGACAGAAATCTCTAAGGTACTAGATGTGTTGTTGCTACTAGGGAGAAAACAACAATCCTTTGTTCATAGAACAATCATATTGTTTACTTTACACGCAATGCTAATGCAATTATCCGTTGCTTGCAACTTAATACTGGAGGGGTTCGTATGATAACCTGAAGGTGGATTATTAGTCATAGATGCAGTTGGATTATGGTCTATGTATAATGTTGTAATGCCCGATCAAATCTCAAAGGAGTCAAGATGAGTAGTATATGCATGATTGCTTTCTCGATGTTTGTCAATTGCCCCGATGTAATTTGTTCACCCAACATGTCGTCTATCTTAAGGAGAGCCACCACTAGTGAACTATGGACCCCGGTCCTTTGTTTTATCATCAATATACAATCAACTGTTTACTGCTTTCTGTTTACTTTCTGCAAACTATTACTTTCTTCCACTTTATACATTTAATCCTTTGTTTTTAGCAAAACCGGTGAGATTGACAACCTCATCGCAAGTTGGGGGCAAAGTTCCGTGGTTGTGTTGTGCAGGTTTCGATGTTGCTGCTGGCACCAGTAGTGCGCCCTGCCAAAGTCCAGCTAGCAACACCTTTGAGGTGTTTCCTTGCTCCTACTGGATTGATAACCTTGGTTTCATAACTGAGAGAAAACTTCCTCTTGAGGTTCCCCAACGGGCTCGATATATTTTGGGCTAAGCATGAATCCATATGTGGTTTGTCAAAAGAACAGACATGCAATCACACTGGGTGGATCCATGTGTGGTTCATGAGAATAATAGACATGCAATGACACCGGTGGATCCTTATGTGGTTTGTGAGAAGAACAAACATGCAATGACTCTAGCTGTGGTTCATGAAAAGAACAGACATGCAATGACACTGGGCGTGGTTCATGAAAAGAACACACATGCAATGCCATTGGTTGATCCATATGTGGTTTGTGAAAAGAACACACATGCAATGCCATTGGTTTATCCATATGTGGCTTGTGGAAAGAACACACATGCAATTACTCTAGTGGATACATATGTGGTTTGTGGAAAGAACACAGATGCAATGAACACTGGTGGATCCATATGTGGTTCATGACAAGAACACACATGCAATGACATTGGTTGATCTATATGTGGTTTATGACAAAAACACACATGCAATGCCATTGGTTGATCCATATGTGGTTTGTGAAAAGAACACACGTGCAATGCCATTGGTTGATCCATATGTGGTTTGTGAAAAGAACACACATGCAATGACACTAGCCGTGGTTCATGAAAATAACAGGCATCCATATGTTTTTCATGAAAAGAACACACATCCAATGACTCTAGCTGTGGTTCATGACAAGAACACACATCCAATGACTCTAGATGTGGTTATGAAAAGAACACGCATCTAGTGACACTGGGTGTGGTTCATGAAAAGAAAACACATCCAATGATACTGGTGGATCCTTATGTGGTTTGTGAAAATAACAGACATGCAATGACTCTGGGTGTGGTTCATGGAAAGAAAACACATCCAGTGACACTGGTGGATCCATGTGTGGTTTGTGGGAAGAACACACATGCAATGACACTGGGTGTGGTTCATGAAAAGAAAACACATGCAATAACACTGGTGGATCCATGTGTGGTTTGTGAGAAGAACAGACATGCAATGACTTTGGGTGATCCATATGTGGTTTATGAGAAGAACACACATGCAATAAACTCTAGTGGATCTATCTTGGCATAATTTGATGTATGCCACAATGTATTTCATTGTACAAGACACTCACTTTCGATTTTTATACTACTCAGTTTTGCCCTTGGTTTTTTGATACTACTCAGTTTTGCCCTTGGTTCCCCCTCTCTCTTTCGTAGAAGCCCAAACTTGTGCTCACTCTGTATGCTACGCCCTAATTGGTTGTCACAGTTGTCACGCGGATCGTGCGCACCAACCGTTGATCCTGTGTGATCCAACGATGATCGTTGCACACGTCCTGCCCTTCATAGTACAACACGAGACAGCACGGACGTCTCCCTCAGCGTGAGACAGCACGGACGTCTCCCTCTACAAGAAGGAACGTGATGCCATCCATGGAAAAGTCGCTGAGTGGTCATGTCACGTTTAATCGAGTCTGCAAAGGCTACTACTGCTACTACAACACATGCACAGGGCAACGGGGTCATCCATTGCACAGTTGTCGACGGGACGCTGCAATTTATTGCCACTTGATTTTAATAAGACATATCCCATTTTACGCAGCGCTCTCAATCTCACTTCCAACTGGGCCCTACCGCAAGTAACTTCCATGAGTGAAGGCCCCCCCTCGAGTAGATCTAACGTTGCTAGAAATTGGTTTCGCGCCACTTGCATGCAGTGGAATCGAGGTCTGTCATGAGCGTGTTTTTAATGCAGCTCTAAAGTGGAGATCGTGGTTGTTTCAAAAAAAAGGGAACCCACCACACGTGTCCACTCGAGGACTACGAACGGTCCAGTGTTTATAAACCCAATTGACCTTCTTCTTCCATGTGCTCGTGTCATTTCCCCCCAGTCTGTCTAGTCCCAAGACCCCAATCTGCACCTACCGCACGTGCCGAATCTCCCTCGCTTGCACTACCTCCTTCCCTAGGTGCGCCATGAAGCGTACGCATGGAGACGAGCCGGAGGTGAAGCCAGTTGAAGGCGCAGTAGCAGATGGCTCGGTCGTCACCAAGCAGGCGGAGGCGTCATCTCCGGGAATGAACGCCGCTCGTCGCCGCGCCGTCAAGGGTGCGGGCTCATCCGTCCAGCCAGTAGCTGTCGCCACCGAGCAACAGGTGGCCGACAACGTCGTGGTGTCAGTGGCAGATCTGGATGGGGGGCAGGCGGTAGGCAGAGGCAATCTGGTTCTCTACATCAACGACCCCATCACCGTACAAGAAATCTTCGACACAATCACGAAGAATGACGAGTTTGAGGAGGAGGTCCCTGATGAGGAGTCCGAGGTACTACATTGCTAGCTTCTCTAGTCGCAGCCACAGATTTCACTATTCATACATAGGATTTGCTCAATCGTGTACATATTCTTTTGCTCTTGAAGTAGGGTAGTATATATATGGTTCGATCTGTCAATTGATGCATCTTCCATCTAGTAACAAAACCCCAATCTGTCTAGTCACAAAACCCCAATCTTCTCATCTGCCATCTAGTTGAGATTGCTAGTTGAGTGTTGCTTTCGATACACATCATGCCTATAACATTACATTTCTATTCCGTACTGAGCCCAATGATTCAATTTTGCCCCAAAATAGTGCAAGGGCATCTGATGGTGTCGTTTTATTAGGGATGGTTAGTGAACCTGAGGCAGCAATGCACATAAACAATATAGGTTGTGTTGTTGGTATTTTGGTTCTCCGACTCCATCGCTGAAAAAATGAGGCCCTAATTTTTTTCTCATATGGAACCTATATATATAATCTTTGTATTGTTTCTGATCTATGAATGCGTTGTATGATGCATATGTATATCCCTGAATATTGTTTTGTACGATTACATTTCTATTTCTTATTGTGGCCAATGATTCAAATTTTCCCCAAAGAGAGGCAGACACATTGGTGTCAGATTTTTTCAGGGGTGAGAAAGCAAACCTAGGGCCATGTACAAGATCAATATAAGCTGTGCAATTGTTACTTGGTTCCATACGCCATCCCTGAAGAAACTTATGAGGCCTCAATCTTTATTCTACATTCATAGAACTGTGATATTTGAATTATCTATTCCATGCATTCATAGTGTATAAGAATTACATTTTAGTTTTTCACCGAGGCCGATGATTCAAATTTGCCCCAAAAGAGTTCAAGGGGAGCCATGTATGATGGTGTCATGTTTTAGGGATGGGTTGGTGAACCTGAGGCAGCAATGCACACAAACAAGATAGGTTGTGATGTTGGTACTTTGGTTCTCCAACTCCATCTCTGAAACAAATTATGAGGCCCTTGATTTATTCTCATATGGAACTACATATATGATCCTTGATTTGTTTCTAATCTTTTAATGATTGGTATGATGCATATGTATATGAATGGGTTTGATCATAAGTATTTTTAACATGTACCTGGAGATTAATTGTTTGGTTTTTTATTTATAATTACAATATTTAGGCTTGTTTTTGTACCTGACTATGTATATCCCTGAATATTGTTTTGTACGATTACATTTCAATTTCTTATTGTGGCCAATGATTCAAATTTGTACCAAAAGAGAGGCAGACACATTGGTGTCAGATTTTTTCATGGATGAGTTAGTGAACCTGGGGCAATGTACAAGAACAATATAGGTTGTGCAATTGTTACTTGGTTCACTCACGCGGTCCCTGGAGAAACTTATGAGGCTGCAATCTTTATTCTACATACACTCCGATGCAATTATTTGTCATTGTGTTGAGATGAAATGATATATGAACCGATCAAACTATTGCTGAGATGCTTTATCTTTGATATCCACGGATATATTGTCTTATATATACATGTTGTCAATTCTTGAGTTGTAATACAATTCAATCATATGTATGAGTTCTAAGTTATGTTCTTAAAAATCAACAGGAAGATGATGATGAAGTGGACGATAGCAAGGTATCCAGGGACAACAAGAGCCGCTACGTGCTGAGGCGGTTACGGTGTGGGCTAATCTGTTTCCACCGTAGGGGGAGACTGGTTTCCCCATTCTATGGCAAAGCAATCAACGTGGACCTCGACAGCATGATCCAGCACGCGGTGGACGTTGGCAAAGGCGGAGGAAGAAGGCATAGGCCGATTACCTTGGCGCGGCACGCAGCCTTCGGCAAATTCCTCCAGGAGTATGTCAGGACTGGCCTGTATCCCATCGACTAGGCTGTCCCTGCCTCCTGTTGATATGCCTCTGCCCTGCTAGGTGTCTCCGTGTCCCGGCCTCCTGCTGCCGCCCCTGATTTTATTTTGTTTTAGTTAATTATTACCTGTGTGTGGCATGTAAGACAATATATCCGTGGTGTCTCTGGTGAACCTTCTATATTAATCTACTCATTTATATGGAGTGCCTTAAAATTTCTAGTGTTCAGTTATATTACTGATCATGCTCATGCACACTATAAAATATTTCTAGTGCTCGATTATATTATAATTGTCAAGGAATACATCAACAAGTTAAATTGGTCGAAATTTTTTATTGAAGTAACTAAATGATCTCACATCGGTGGTGGACGTTGGCAGAAGCCGAAGGCATCAGCCGAAGACCTTGGAGTGGCACGCAGTCTTCAGCAAACTCCTTACAGGTTCAACAACAGGTTGCCGCCGCCCAGCTCCGAATTCGCTTACAGGTCCAACATGGCAGAACTTGAGCTACCACAGATACCTCGGCAGAGGTGGCAGAATTGGTGCGGGTGCAACCACGGCGACGGCGAGCTTGGATTCTAGAGGAGGAAAACAGAACCGAGCATGGTCGACACGGTGACAGATCTCACCGAGAACCAATTCTCGTCCCCGCACCGTGCCATGGGTGCGTCCATGGTGAGGGCGAGCACTAACTCGGGACGGGGAGGAGAGCGGGGCCGAGCAGGTTCATCACGTCCCAGCTCTGCGCCATGGCCGCGACCACAGATTGCCGCTCCGGGGAAGAAGAAGACGCGTAATGGATGCAGGCGCCAACGCTGCAAGCCTATAGGGAGGAGAGCTGGGCCGAGCAGGTTCGTCCACGTCTCAGCTCCGCGTCATGGCTGCAACACCCCACAGATTGCCGCTCTGGGGAAGAAGAAGATGCGTAATGGATGTAGGCGCCAACGCTGTAAGCCTAATTGACACCTAAGCGATGGGAGCGACATAACAGCGAGAACTGACAGGGGGGCCCAACTTGACGGCCGTTAGCCTAATATTTTGTATTGAAACGTAAAGTTGAATTCGTGCCGAAAAAGATCCTCTGAGTATTTCGCACACCAACTGTAGTCATCACAGCTAATTTGAGGGAACTTGGGTACCGCAAAATGATATTCTCATCCATGCCATGGGATATGTCCTACGGGATTACGTCCCTTAATAGCGCAGTAATTCGATTGATGTCGATTGCTGACTGCTATGGTTATGAGGATGATGTGAGCAGCGGTTGCTGCCTATTTGTCCAAATACGGAGTTCCTCCCACACATACATAGTTGAGAATGTTCATGATAATAATCTTTATCTTAGCTCCTTATAATGCTAGTGGTGTATCCGCTACTCCCTGAGAACGCCTTTTCACTATTGCAGTTCCAATCTCTCTTACATACGCGATACTTACTTTCTGTGCTCAACTGTTTTACTTTACTTTATTGTTGCTCTTATACCTAAAACCCAAAAAAACACCTTTTTACGCAATACTCGCATTTTATCTTGTCACTTAGAACTTTATTTAGCATTTCTATCATAATATTTATTTCAAGAGTTATTAGACTTCAAACTCCTGCTCCATGTGGGATCAATATCTTTATTTCGAAACTAGCTACAAACGATATGTGCACTTGTAGTCATAATGTTGTCAAGTATGACATTATAAGGAGTGTCACTTTATGATATGCTTACTTGTTGTTATTCTGTTAAATTTTTTTTGATACTTGCTAGTGAAAAGAAGCACGAAACTCCAAAGCCCATGTTATTTTTATCACCTTCATGCTCGAGGATGAGCATAGGTTAAGCTTGGGGATGTTGATGCATGTAAAATGCATACATGAACTTTGTAGTTTGTTGCTATGAATTCTCACATATTTCCTACATATATGATGTTATCTTCCTATTTTACATTGATTTATGGGGATTTACTAATGAAACCCTTTATTTTGTTTATAAGTCTATATGATAGGAAAAACCTATTTTGTTTATAAGTCCCAGAAGACTTACCGACTTAGGACTGTTTAGTTACTTGTAGTCCAAGATGTACTTTGTAACCGACTCTTAGTCATAGCCGGATAGGTCTCTCTTGTAACCCTAGGCCGGATATCTATATAAGTCGTCCTAGGGACCATCCTTTAGGGCACCCACAATCTATAACCTCAACTCACACATGCAAACCTCTCTTGTAATTTGTACTTCTAGCTCTTCCATATTACTGGATTGCTAGCAGAAGTAGGATCCGTCCAAAGCTGGCGGATTGAAACCTGGGTAATGCTTGTGCAATCACCATCCCAGAATATCGTCGCCTCACACCCCCTTTGACCACACGCCTCGAGGACCCCCTCTCAGCATATGTCTTCAATCTGACGATAGTTGGCGCCCACCGTGGAGGAGGTGAGTTTCGGATCTTCGTTCTGGGCGGACTCTATATGAATCGTAATCGACGAGACAATCACCGTCGGCTGGGTCCTCTACCCCAGCAACGTCCCTCTTGTCCTTATCGATGAGACTTGGATTCTGGCTAGGGAACCTGTTGTAGGGGTTCACGTATGAAAACAATAAATTTTTACCCTACGCCCCTGAGCCCCTATGTTGCTAGGACCTATCTATTAGTAATGCAGTAACGGGAGGGGCTTTTCATGAACTTACCCTTGAAGACAAAAAAGCGTTGTCAATGCTCAGGAGAGCATGGTTGATGTTGTCGAGCTGAAGCCGACCTCAAGGTCGTGTTGAAGTCCTCGCACTCCTGTGGCTCCATAGACTTCAAGTGCCTCAAATGTGACACCTCACAGGGAGTTACATGCATCCGGTTCCTAGCGATGACTCCCGCTTCCCCGATCTAGTAGCTGTTGCGGAGGTAGAGCTCCTGGATCCGAATCCCTCAGCGCGACGGTGCTCCGCGGTGAAGTCTCTCATTCATGCAGTCCGGACTCGGGACCATGGTCATGGGAGAGAGAGAGACAGAGACAGAGACAGAGAGAGAGACAGAGAGAGAAAGAGAGAGAGATAGAGAGAGAGAAAGAGAGAGAGATCAATTGGAGGTCTCCCCAAAAGTGAGGCCACCCTGGTGCCCTACTCCGTCTCTGCTTCGTGTTTCTGTGTTGCTCCAGGAAAATAGGCATATTGGCTTTTGTCCCGTCCAATTCTGAGAATATTCATTTTTTTGTGGCGCCACCAGGGGGTGTGGCCCCTTGGCTGCCTCCTCGCCTCGCCTCTTCGCCTATAAGAAGCCTCCTGATGAGATAACCCTAAATAATCTAGGAGAAAGCCACAAAAACCTCCATAGCGCTGCTGCTACCGAAGGGGAGATTCGGGGGACATAAAGTCTCTGTTCTGGCACCCTGCCAGGACGGGGAAGTGCCCCCGGAGCCATCTCCATCGATCTCCACCACCATCTCAATTACCGTTGCTGATTCCCATGATGAGGAGGGAGTAGTTCTCTCTCGAGGCTAAGGGCTCTACCACTAGCTATGTGTTCATCTCTCTCTCTATGCATGATCTTATTGAGATCATGAGCTTTGTAATCTATAGATCTATTCTGCTACTCAAGTGCTTTAATGAATCTCTACTTATCCCCACATGTGTGAAGTTGACAGTGTGCACACCATGTGGCACTTTGGCTAAGGTTACATAAATACTTGTTATGAGTTATATTTGGAGTTGGATGTCTCTATGAAAATTGTGGTGTTTGTTGGAACCATCTAGCGCTCAAGGTGACAGTGTGGGGTTATCTAGATGGGGAAGGCGGACTTTGAGGAGTGCTGTTATAGCCCTACCATGGATTAGAGTGTCCAACCGGAGAGTAGTTCAGAGTAGTATCATGAAGAGAAGATATTTATATGAGAGTGTTCACTAGCAAAAGTATGATCCCTAGGCCTTGTTTCTAAACACTGAAACACCGTTTGCAACTAGATCTGTTACATATTTGCTTGCTTCCATCTTTTTGTCTTTAGTCTTTTCCTCCCATCAAGCTCTTTTCTGGCACCATTGTCTTATATCCATACCACTTGTATTTCACTATCTCTTCGCCGAACTAGTGCACCTATACACCTGACAAGTGTATTGGGTGTGTTGGGTTACAAGAGACTTCTTGTATCTTGATTGCAGGGTTGCTTGAGAGGGATACCTTTGACCACTTCCTCCCTGAGTTCGATAAACCTTGGGTGATCCACTTAAGGGAAACTTGTTGTTGTTCTACAAATCTCTGCACTTGGAGGTCCAACACTGTCTACAAGAATTGAAGCGTGCGTAGACATCTGTAACATCACTAAGGTTTTTATTCCTTTTGCATAATGATTACTCAAATAGCTGGAGGAGTGATTCCATCATGATTACAACTACCCGGGAGTGCCAAGAATCTTACCCACTATAGCATTACTCCTACATGTGTTTACTTAACTCATAGCCGAAATCTAGGACTTTCCTCCATGAAGATCGTTCGTAGGCTAGCGGAGTTGTTGGCATCCCATGAAGTTTGACACGCATAAAGCTATATCATTATTATGATTAACAAGTTAAACTTTGGCATGCTCACAAAAACTGCTAAACATTAATTCAATCGAACAAATCCTTTTGAAGAGAGCTATCAAGTCAATCAACATTTTCAGTGATGTTGAGTGTCTCTAGAAATAAGCCTTCAAGACTAAGAACTACAACACCCAAGCTTTCAATTGTGAGACTTTTTCTTATTACAATTGTTTAGCAATTTTTAGGCAACACTTGGTTAATTACGAGAGCTGGAACAAAACGTACCCAACTGAATATTCATGCAAACAAAAACCTTACTACAATACAAAGACTCACTCCACCAATATAACATCTCAACATTTACTACTAACTAGCATAGTGATGGCTCAGGATACGTTGAGCTTGTTAGGAACCCCAAGAGGAAGGTATGATGAGCACAGCAGCAAGTTTCCCCTAGTTATGAAACCAAGGTTATTGAACCAGTAGGAGCAAGGAAACACCCCCAAGGTGTTGCTACCAACTTGAAATCCTGCACAACACAACCACAGAACTTTGCCCCAACTTACAGTGAGGTTGTCAATCTCACCGGTTTTGCTGAAAACAAAGGATTAAACGTATTGTGTGGAATATAGTAATTGCTTGCAGAAAGTAAACAGTAAATACTAGATGGTATATCAATGGTAAAAGATTGGACCGAGATCCATAGTTCAGTAGAGGTGATTCTCCTTACGATAAATAACATGTTGGGTGAACAAATTACAGCAGGGCAATTGACAGACTCAATAAAGCATACCATGCATATACTAATCATCTTGACTCCTATGAGATTTGATTAGGCATTACAACATTATACATAGACCGTAATCCAACTGAATCTATGACTAATGATCCACCATCAGGTTATCATCCAAACCCCCTCTAGTATTAAGTTGGAAGCAACAGATAATTGCATTAAGCAAAGTGTGTAAAGTAAACAATACGAGTCTCCCATAGGCAAAGGATTGTTGTTTTCTCCCTAGTAGCAACAGCACATCTAGCACCTTAGAGATTCCTGTCATTTCGCCAGATTACTAGAGGCATGAACCCACTATCGAGCATAAATACCCCCTCTTGGAGTTACAAGCATCTACTTGGCCAAGATAGCTACTAACCACGGAAAGCATGCAAGATCACAAATAACATAGACATGATAGAATCAATAATCAATCTGAGATAGCATCTCAATATCCATCGGATCCCCACAAACACAACATGTATGATTACAAATAGATGATCTTGATCATGAACGGAGCTCACAAGATCTAAACATGATAGCACAAAGGAGGAGAACCAACCATTTATCTAGTACATGGACCCGTAGTCTAGGGATGAACTACTCACGCATCACACCGGAGGCAGTCATGGTGATGAAGAAGGCCTCCAGGGTGATCTCTCCCCTCCGGCAGGGTGCCGAGAAGAGCTTCGGATCCCCCTGATCTAGGGATCGAGATGGCAGCGGCTACAGAATCTTCCATTGATTTCTGATTGGGTCTTTGATCGGGTTCTTAAGGTTTTCATCCCGGGAGGCTTTTATAGGCGAAGGGGCAAGGTCAGTGGAGCACCAGGGGGCCACACCAGGTGGCGGCACACCTAGGGCTAGCTGCGCCACCCTAGGGTGTGGCCACCTCGTGGCCCCTCTTTGGCTGCCCTCCGGACTCCGTGTTGCTTCGGGTAAAATATTGACTTTGGATTTTGTCCGGTCCAATTCCGAGAATATTTCCTTACTAGCTTTTCTGAAACCAAAAACAGTAGAAAATAGGCAACTGGCACTATGGCATCTTGTTAATAGGTTAGTGCCAGAAAATGTATAAAAAATACCTCAAAGTATGAACTAAACATAAGAAAGTAGATACTAAACAAGCATGGAACATCAAAAATTATAGATACGTTTACGCCGTATCAACATCCCCAAGCTTAACTCCTGCTCTTCCTCGAGTAGGTAAGTGATAAAAAAGAATAATTTTTGAGGTGACATGCACCATCACAATCTTGATCAAGGTATTTGTAAAACATTGATAGCTGGGATCATAGTACTCTAACATAGAAATGAAAGATATAGTTCTACCAATAAGACATAGCAACTATGTTGTAACATGAAAAGGTACAAACAAAAGATTCATGAATAATAATGCTTTGAAAGCCGTTGTTTGTTTTACATATAGAAAACATAATGAGAATGGTATTCAGCTTGTCCCTCATGGTATAGTAAAACATAAATGCATAGGACACCTTCAAAGTTCATAAGGGTGACTAGATACAAATAATTTAAGAACAAGCAATATAAAAGTTATGAATCAATCAACAAGTTTTGGGACAATGCACATTAAACTAAGAATGACCACTATGCTCTCTTAATAGGTGCATAAAGATAGAACATGGAGACTCAACATAAAAGTAAAAGAAAGGCCCTTCATATAAGGAAGCAGGGATTCGAGTTTCATAAAGATATTCCAAAAATTATGGTACTTATTAGCTTTCAGCTCTCATTGCCCCTATCATAAGCATCTTTAGGTGATTAAGGTTAAAGTGAACAAATATGAGGATATGCTTGACAAGTTATAAGTTGAAAATCTCATGCCCCTTGCTTACGAGTACCGAACCTCATGGTACTCAACTTTAGTCACGAGTAAGTTCTTGTCATTGTAAGTACATGTGTATCATAGAGAACCGCCAACGGGGTACCCCTTTCCCCATGATACAGGAGCTATCCCATATCAAAATGACAAGGCAATAGACAATGAGCATCTCAGCGATCTTTTTATTTGCTATTTCCATAGGTTTTTATTGAGGATGCTTCACAAATTGCTCACTATGGTTATGCTGCAAGTTTCCACCATGATTAGGCATGGCTTAGGCTAGCCGCCCAGGAGTTTCTCTAACACATATACAAAATCCATGAGCTTACAAGCTCCCCTTTTATTTCACACCGCCGGGATCCATAAGCAAAAGAACATGATATCAACTAAATAATGTGCAATGTTGAAAGCGTTCCCCATGGTAACATGGTTATGCTAATTCACAACTTATAAAGCGCAAGCATATACGCATCATAGATGGGCACAATGGTTCAAGTTTATTAAGTGCAAGAAAGTAAAGTGTGCCATCAAGTTCGTGAGAGCTTTAATCACTAATTTTCACATAACAAGTTTAATTCGGAAGGTAGATAAAAACATGAATATACTTGGAATAGCAATAATGCTAATAGGTAGATATGGTGGACTCTTTGGAATAACTTGGTTTTATTTGGAGTTGGATGAATGAGTGGAACTCATACTTGGTACATGCAGAAGCTAGCAAAAGACTGGGAGCGACCAACTAAGACAACAATAATAGCCATAATCATGCAAAGCGATAAAACATTATTAATTAAAGCATAAAGTGATATTACAAGTCGAAAACTAAATGGTCATAGAGGCTATGATGACTGGTATAGTCTAACATGGTGTGAGCATGTGCCAAGTCAACCCAAATAAAGCATCAAAGGAGAATACCACAATATTATGCTTTTGTATGCTAAAACAACGCATGATTCTTTCAAGGCACATTAAGAAATCTCAATTGTTTGGAGCAAGTCATGCTACAGCAATAATCACTAAGCATAAAGTCAAAGCAATATCAAACATGACATGATAAAGTCTAGGCCACAATCAAAACAAGACTCCTTTTACACCACTTATAAGCATGAACTTCCTACTCTTTTCCAATCCAAATCAACGTATTTGAAACTATGTATGAATGCGGGGACCAACCAATTTATTTAAGCAAAGTAAGCAAAAGAAAACTAAAAACAAAACGAAGACGCTCCAAGAACAACACAATTGTGCATGAAACAATAAAAATGAAGTGTTTGGAAGAAACCTGAGATTTTTATTGATGAAGAAGGGGATGCCTTGGGCATCCCCAAGCTTTGATGCTTGTACTTCTTGAATATTTTTTGGGGTGACAAGGGTGGCATCCCCAAGCTTGAGATTTTGTCCATACTTCATCTTATCACATTATTCTTCCCTACACTTTAAAATTTCCTTCATACAAAACTTCACACAATCTTCATTAGCAACATTAGTGTACTAAAGATAATAAGTCTTTGGGTTTAGTTTCAACACAAGTAAAACTTCCATTAAGACACAAGCTACTGTATCAATTACTTTTAAAAGTTCAAGTAATTGGCAAGAACTCAAAGAGAAAGAGATTAAGAGGCAAATGGAAATAATGGCAGAAATCTATCAAAACAGACCAACAGGTAAAAACCTATTTTTTCGAAGACCTTATTTTGCTCAAATAGAAAAGTGCGAAACTAACGAAAGTTAGATAACAACCTGGGGCAGAAGCACAAAAAATTACAGCTCAATCCGACATACAGGGATTTTTCATGAATTTATACAGTGAAGCACAAAAATCTGTTTCGGGACAGCAACGTTTCCAAGTCTTATTTCTCTCTCATTAGAGGTTATTCTTGGCACAAAAACCACACAAAAAATATAAGAAGAGGTTATTACAGAAGTAATAACTTCCAAGACTCAACAAAATAAAAACTTACTGAATAAAAATTTGGGTTATCTCCCAATAAGTGCTTTTCTTTAACGCCTTTGAGCTAGGCATAAGAAGCAAGATTCAAGTATTCTCAAATGAAGAAGCATTAAGAGCAATTTTTTTTTCAATAGGAGAGGCAAAAGGAATCTTCTCTATCTTATTAGGGAAGTGTTCTATACCTTTCTTGAGTGGGAATTGATATTTAACGATGCCTTCTTTCATATCAATAATGGCACCAATAGTTCTAAGAAAAGGTCTTCCCAAAATAATAGGACAAGAAGCATTGCATTCAACATCCAAAACATAGAAATCAACAGGGACATAGGTATTGTTAACCATAATAAGAGCATCATTAATACTCCCCATGAGTTTGTTTTTAGCATTATTATTAAGTTGGACATCTAAATAACAATCTCCTAATGGTGGCAAATCAAGCATTTCATAAATCCTTCTAGGCATAATAGGAACACTACTATCAAGATCACATAAAGCTTTGAGATCAAAATCATTCACTTTCATATTAATGATGGGTTCCCAACCATCTTCTAATTTCATAGGAATAGAAGCTTTATGTTTCAATTTTTCTTCTTTAATTTTTATGAGAGCATCAGTAATGTGTTTTGTAAAGGCTATATTCATAGCACTAACATTAAGACTTTTAGCAAGCTTCTGTAGGAACATAATTACTTCAGAGATATTGCAACCATCAAGATCAAAATCATAATTACCATCCAAGGTAGTAGAGCTATTGTTTCCCATATTTCAAAAAATTTCAACACTTTTATTGGAAAAGGTTCGATTGATTTTAGGCAGCGTTGCAAAAGGAATGGGGACTTCATGTGGTTTGCTAGCATCAACATTGGTGGTGGTAATAGTACATATACTATTATTTCTAGCAATTTCATCTTCTCTTTCCCACTTAGCATGTAATTCAGCTAACATTCTAACATTTTCATCAATTCTAACTTGTATGTCATTAGTAGGAGCAAGGGGGTTTTCCATAGTTTCAAGATTAGCAGCCATTTTATTAATCAAAGAGGATTGTGCTTCAGACAAAGAGGATATTTTTTTCAGCACTCGAAAGTTTTTCCTCAACAGTTTTATTGAAAGCAGTTTGTTTACTAATAAAATCCTTAAGCATGACTTGAAGTTCAGAGGGTGCACTTCTATGGTTTTTGTAGGAATTTCCATAAGCATTACCATTATTGGGAGGATACGGCCTATAATTATTATTACCAAAATTATTCCTATCGGCATTGTTGTTAAAATTATTGTTTCTAATGAAGTTCACATCAACTTGCTCTTCTTGAGCAACCAAAGAGGCTAAGGGAACATGATTTGGATCAATATGAGCTTTCCCATTAACAAGCATAAACATAATAACATCAATTTTATCACTCAAGGAGGAGGTTTCTTCAACATAATTTACCTTATTACCTTGTGGAGCTCTCTCGGTGTGTCATTCAGAATAGTTAACCATCATATTATAAGGGAGCTTTGTTGCAACACCCAAAGTAATGGTCATAAAGGTACCTCCAACAGCAGAATCCAACAGATTTCTTGAAGAATAATTCAGTCCTGCATTAAAAGTTTGAATAATCATCCAAGCAGTCGGTCCATGAGTGGGACAATTCTTTACCAAAGATTTCATTCTTTCCCAAGCTTGAGCAACATGTTCATTATCAAATTGTTTAAATTTCATTATTTCACTTCTCATAGATATAATCTTAGTAGGAGGATAGTATTTTCCAATGAAAGCATCTTTGCATTTAGTCCAAGAATCAATACTATTTCTAGTTAGGGATATCAACCATTCTTTAGCTTTTCCTCTCAAAGAGAAAGGAAACAAATTAAGATTAATAATATCTCCATCTATATCCCTATGTTTTTTCATCTCACAAAGTTCAACAAAGTTACTAAGGTGAGCAGCAGCATCTTCGGTACCAACACCAGAGAAATGTTCTTTCATAACAAGATTGAGCAAAGTAGGTTTAATTTCAAAGAAAGTAGCTTCAGGAACAGGTGGAGCAATAGGTGTGCACATGAAATCATTGTTGTTGGTGCTAGTGAAGTCACACAACTTAGTGTTTTCAAGAGTAGTCATTTTTTGTGTTTTTGATAAAGGAAGCAAACTAGTACAACTAATTTTTTGTGTTTTTGATAAAAGAAACAAAGCAAAAATAAACTAAGCAAAACAAAAAACAAAGTAAAGAGATTGGTTGTGAGGGACTCCCCTTGGATAATATCATTTTGTGGCCTGAAAGTTGGGGCGCCCAGGCAACGCGGTACCCAAGTTCCCTGAAATCAGTCGCGATGACTACAGTTGGTGTGCCAAATACTCAGAGGGTCTATTTCGGCACGAACTCAACTTTATGTTTCAATACAAAATATCAGGATAACGGTCGTCAAGTTGGGCTCCCCTGTTAGTTCTCGCCGTTATGTCGCTTAGGTGTCAATTAGGCTTGCAGCATTGGCGCCTGCATCCATTACGCGTCTTCTTCCTCCCTAGAGTGGCAATCTGTGGGGCGTCGTAGCCATGGCACAGAGCTGGGACATGGACGAACCTGCTCGGCCCAGCTCTCCTCCCTGTAGGCTTGCAGCGTTGGCGCTTGCATCCATTACGCGTCTTCTTCTTCCCCGGAGCGGCAATCTATGGTCGCAGCCATGACGTAGAGATGGGACGTGACAAACCTGCTCGGCCCCGCTCTCCTCCCCATCCTGAGTCGGAGCTCGCCCTCACCATGGACGCACCCATGGCACGGTGCGGGGACGAGAATTGGTTCCCGGTGAGATCTATCATCGTGTCGACCATGCTTAGTTCTGTTTTCCTCCTCTAGAATCCGAGCTCGCCATCGCCGTGGTTGCACCCGCACCAATTCTGCCACCTCTGTCGAGGTCTCTGTGGTAGCTCAAGTTCTGCCATGTTGGACCTGTAAGCGAATTCGGAGCTGCGCGGTGGCAACCCGTTGTTGAACCTATAAGGAATTTGCTGAAGACTGTGTGCCGCTCCAAGGTCTTCGGCTGATGCCTTCGGCTTCTGCCAACATCCACCACTGATGTGATATCATTTAGTTACTTCAATACAAAATTTCGACCAATTTAACTTGTTGATGTATTCCTTGACAATTACAACATAATCGAGCACTAGAAATATTTTGTAGTGTGCATGAGCATGATCAGTAATATAATTGAACACTAGAAATTTTAAGGCACTCCATATAAAGGAGTAGATTAATATAGAAGGTTCACTAGAGACACCACGGATATATTGTCTTAAATGCCACACACAGGTAATAATTAACTAAAACAACATAAAAGCAGAGGCGGCAGCAGGAGGCCGGGACACAGAGACGCCTAGCAGGGCAGGGGCATATCAGTAGGAGGCAGGGACAACCTAGTCGCTGGGATACAGGCTAGTCCTGACGTACTCCCGGAGGAATTTTCCAAAGGCTGCGTGCCGTGCCAAGGTAATCGGCCTATTCCTTCTTCCTCCGCCTTTGCCAACATCCACCGTGTGCTGGATCATGATGTCGAGGTCCACGTTGATTGCTCTGCCACAGAATGCACAAAACAGTCTCCCCGTATGGTGGAAATGGATTAGCGCACACCGTAACCGCCTCAGCACGTAGCGGCTCTTGTTGTCCCTGGATACCTTGCTATCGTCCACTTCATCATCATCCTCCTATTGATTTTTAAGAACATAACTTAGAACTCATACATATGATTGAATTGTATTACAACTCAAGAATTGACAACATGTATATGTAAGACAATATATCCGTGGATATCAAAGATAAAGCATCTCAGCAATAGTTTGATCGGTTCATATATCATTTCATCTCAACACAATGACAAATAAGTGCATCGGAGTGTATGTAGAATAAAGATTGCGGCCTCATAAGTTTCTTTAGGGACGGTGTGAGTGAACCAAGTAACAATTGCACAACCTATATTGTTCTTGTACATCGCCCCAGGTTCACTAACTCATCCCTGAAAAAATCTGACACCAATGTGTCTGCCTCTCTTTTGGTACAAATTTGAATCATTGGCCACAATAAGAAATTGAAATGTAATCGTACAAAACAATATTCAGGGATATACATAGTCAGGTACAAAAAAAAAGCCTAAATATTGTAATTATAAATAAAAAACCAAACAATTAATCTTCAGGTACATGTTAAAAATACTTATGATCAAAACCATTCATATACATATGCATCATACCAATCATTAAAAGATCAGAAACAAATCAAGGATCATATATGTAGTTCCATATGAGAATAAATCAAGGGCCTCATAATTTGTTTCATAGATGGAGTTGGAGAACCAAAGTACCAACAGCACAACCTATATTGTTTATGTGAATTCCTACCTCAGGTTCACCAACCCATCCCTAAAACATGACACCATCATACATGTCTCCCCTTGAACTCTTTTGGGACAAATTTCAATCATCGGCCTCGGTGACAAACTAAAATGTAATTCTTATACACTATGAATGCATGGAATAGATAATTCAAATATCATAGTTCTATGAATGTAGAATAAAGATTGAGGCCTCATAAGTTTCTTCAGGGATGGCATAAGGAACCAAGTAACAATTGCATAGCTTAGATTGATCTTGTACATGGCCCCAGGTTCGCTAACTCATCCCTGAAAAAATCTGAAACCAATGTGTTTGCCTCTCTTTTGGGAAAATTTGAATCATTGGCCACAATAAGAAATTGAAATGTAATCGTACAAAACAATATTCAGGGATATACATATGCATCATACAACGCATTCATAGATCAGAAACAATACAAAGATTATATATATAGGTTCCATATGAGAAAAAAATTAGGTCCTCATTTTTTTCAGCGATGGAGTCGGAGAACCAAAATACCAACAACACAACCTATATTGTTTATGTGCATTACTGCCTCAGGTTCACTAACCATCCCTAAGAAAATGACACTATCAGATGCCCTTGCACTATTTTGGGGCAAAATTGAATCATTGGGCTCAGTACGGAATAGAAATGTAATGTTATAGGCATGATGTGTATCGAAATCAACACTCAACTAGCAAACTCAACTAGATGGCAGATGAGCAGATTGGGGTTTTGTGACTAGACGAATTGGGGTTTTGTGACTAGATGGAAGATGCATCAATCGACCGATTGAACCATATATATACTACCCTACTTCAAGAGCAAAAGAATATGTACACAATTGAGCAAATCCTATGTATGAATAGTGAAATCTGCGGCTGCGACTAGAGAAGCTAGCAATGTAGTACCTCGGACTCCTCATCAGGGACATCCTCCTTGAACTCGTCATTCTCCATGATTGCGTCGAAGATTTCTTGTACGGTGATGGGGTCGTTGATGTAGAGAACCGGATTGCCTCCACCTACCGCCTGCCCTCCATCCAGATCTGCCGCTGGCACCATGATGTTGTCGGCCACCTGCTGCTCGGTGGCGACGGATACTGGCTCGACGGATGGGCTCGCACCCTTGACAGTGTGGCGACAATCGGTAGTCGTGCCCGGATAAGATGCCTCCGCCTGCTTGGCGACGACCGAGCCATCTGCTGCTGCGTCTTCAACTGGCTTCACCTCCGGCTCGTCTCCACACGTATGCTTCATGGTGCACCTAGGGAAGGAGGTAGTGCAAGAGAGGGAGCTTTGGCACGCGCGGTAGGTGTAGATTGGGGTCTTGGGACTAGACAGACTGGGGACAATGACACGAGCACATGGAAGAAGAAGGTCGAGCGGGTTTATAAACACCGAACCGTTCGTAGTCCTCAAGTGGACAAGTGTGGTGGGCAGGGGTAGGGGGATACCACGATCTCCACCTTTTTTTGGGTTCCCTTTTTTTGAAACAACCACGATCTCCACTTTAGAGCTGCATTGAAAACATGCTCATGGCAGACCTCGATTCGACTGCATGCAAGTGGCACGGAACCAATTTCTAGCAACATTAGATCTACTCGAGGGGGGCCCTTGACTCATGGAAGTTACTTGCGGTAGGGCCCAATTGGAAGTGAGATTGAGAGCGCTGCGTAAAAATGGGATATGTCTTATTAAAATCAAGTGGCAATAAATTGCAGCGTCCCGTCAACAACCATGCACTCCATGACCCTGTTGCCCTGTGCATGTGTTGTAGTAGCAGTAGTAGCCTTTGTAGACTAGATTAAACGTGACATGACCACTCGACGACTTTTTCCATGGACGGCATCGCGTTCCTTCTTGTAGAGAGAGACATCCGTGCTGTCTCATGTTGAGGGAGACGTCCGTGCTGTCTCGCACTGTACTGTGAAGGGTACGACGTGTGCAACGATCATCGTTGGATCACACAGGATCAATGGTTGGTGCAAACGATCCGCGTGACAACTGTGACAACCAATCAAGGCGTAGCAGACAGAGTGAGAACGGGTTTGGGCTTCTACGAAAGAGACAGGGGGAACCAAGGGCAAAACTGAGTAGTATCAAAAAACCAAGGGCAAAACTGAGTAGTATCAAAAAACCAAGGGAAAAACTGAGTAGTATAAAAATCGAAAGTGAGTGTCTTGTACAATGAAATGCATTGTGGCATACATCAAATTATGCCAAGATAGATCCACTAGAGTTTATTGCATGTGTGTTCTTCTCATAAACCACATATGGATCACCCAGAGTCATTGCATGTATGTTCTTCTCACAAACCACACATGGATCCACCAGTCTCGTTGCATGTGTTTTCTTTTCATGAACCACACCAAGTGTCATTGCATGTGTGTTCTTCCCACAAACCACACATAGATCCACCAGTGTCACTGGATGTGTTTTCTTTCCATGAATCACACCCAGAGTCATTGCATGTCTGTTCTTTTCACAAACCACATAAGGATCCACCAGTATCATTGGATGTGTTTCCTTTTCATGAGCTACACCCAGTGTCACTAGATGTGTGTTCTTTTCATGAACCACAGCTAGAGTCATTGGATGTGTTTTCTTGTCATGAACCACAGCTAGAGTCATTGGATGTGTGTTCTTTTCATGAAAAACATATGGATGCCTGTTATTTTCATGAACCACAGCTAGTGTCATTGCATGTGTGTTCTTTTCACAAACCACATGCGGATCAACCAATGGAATTGCATGTGTGTTCTTTTCACAAACCACATATGGATCAACCAATGGCATTGCATGTGTGTTTTTGTCACAAACCACATATAGATCAACCAATGTCATTGCATGTGTGTTCCTGTCATGAACCACATATGGATCCACCAGTGTTCATTACATGTGTGTTCTTTCCACAAACCACATATGTATCCACTAGAGTAATTGCATGTCTGTTCTTTCCACAA
Source organism: Avena sativa (assembly GCA_916181665.1). Classification (NCBI taxonomy): domain Eukaryota; kingdom Viridiplantae; phylum Streptophyta; class Magnoliopsida; order Poales; family Poaceae; genus Avena; species Avena sativa. Next base: position 431,309,273 of record OV702290.1, read on the forward strand.
GCCACATATGGATCAACCAATGGCATTGCATGTGTGTTCTTTTCACAAACCACATATGGATCAACCAATGGCATTACATTTGTGTTCTTTTCATGAACCACACCCAGTGTCATTGCATGTATGTTCCACTCACAAACCACAAATGGATACACCAGTGCCATTGCATGTGTGTTCTTCTCATGAACCACATATAGAGTCATTGCATGTGTGTTCTTTTCACAAACCACATATCACCAGTGTCATTGCATGTGTGTTCTTCTCATAAACCACATATGGATCCATCTAGTGTGATTGCATGTCTGTTCTTTTCAAAAACCACATATGGACCCACCAGTGTCATTGCATGTTTGTTCTTTTCATGAGCCACAACTAGAGTCATTGCATGTCTATTCTTCTCACAAACCACATAAGGATCCACCGGTGTCATTGCATGTTTGTTCTTCTAATGAACCACACATGGATCCACCCAGTCTGATTGCATGTTTGTTCTTTTCACAAACCACATATGGATCCACCAGTGTCATTGCATGTCTGTTCTTTTCATGAAACATAGCTAGAGTCATTGCATGTGTGTTCTTTTCACAAACCACAGCTAGAGTCATTGCATGTGTGTTCTTCTCACAAACCACATAAGGATACACCAGTGTCATTGCATGTGTGTTCTTTTCATGATCCACACCCAGTGTCATTGCATGTGTGTTCCTCTCACAAAACACACATGGATCCACCAGTGTAATTGTATGTGTGTTCTTCTCAAGAACCACATCTAAAGTCATTGCATGTCTATTCTTCTCACAAACCACATAAGGATCCACCAGTGTCATTGGATGTGTGTTCTTTTCATGAACCACACCCAGTGTCATTGCATGTGTGTTCTTCTCACAAACCACACATGGATCCACCAGTATCATTGCATGTCTGTTCTTTTCATGAACCACAACCAGTCTCATTGCATGTGTGTTCGTCTCACAAACCACATATGGATCCACCAGTGTCATTGCATGTCTGTTCTTTTCATGAACCACAGCTAGAGTCATTGCATGTCTGTTCTTCTCACAAACCACATAAGGATCCACCGGTGTCATTGAATGTGTGTTCTTCTCATGAACCACACATGGATCCACCCAGTGTGATTGCATGTCTGTTCTTTTCACAAACCACGTATGGATCGACCAGTGTCATTGGATGTCTATTCTTTTCATGAACCACGGCTAGAGTAATTGCATGTGTGTTCTTTTCACAAACCACATCTAGAGTCATTGCATGTGTGTTCTTCTCACAAACCACATAAGGATAAACAAGTGTCATTGCATGTGTGTTCTTTTCATGAACCACACCCAATGTCGTTGCATATGTGTTCCTCTCATAAACCACACATGGATCCACCAGTGTCATTACATGTGTGTTCTTCTCATGAACCACATCTAGAGTCATTGCATGTCTGTTCTTCTCACAAACCAAATAAGGATCCACCAGTGTCATTGGATGTGTGTTCTTTTCATGAACTACACCCTGTGTCATTGCATGTGTGTTCTTCTCACAAACCACACATGGATCCACCAGTATCATTGTATGTCTGTTCTTTTCATGAACCACAGCCAGTGTCATTGCATGTGTGTTCATCTCACAAACCACATATGGATCCACCAGTTTCATTGCATGTCTATTCTTTTCATGAACCACAGCTAGAGTCATTGCATGTCTGTTCTTCTCACAAACCACATAAAGATCCACCGGTGTCATTGCATGTCTGTTCTTCTCATGAACCACACATGGATCCACCCAGTGTGATTGCATGTTTGTTCTTTTCACAAACCACAAATGGATCCACCAGTGTCATTGCATGTCTGTTGTTTTCATGAACCACAGCTAGAATCATTGCATGTGTGTTCTTTTCACAAACCACATCTAGAGTCATTGGATGTGTGTTCTTCTCACAAACCACATAAGGATACGCCAGTGTCATTGCATGTGTGTTCTTTTCATGAACCACACCCAGTGTCATTGCATGTGTGTTCCTCTCACAAACCACACATGGATCCACCAATGTTATTGCATGTGTGTTCTTCTCATGAACCACATCTAGAGTCATTGCATGTCTGTTCTTCTCACAAACCACATAAGCATCCACCAGTGTCATTGGATGTGTGTTCTTTTCATGAACCACACCCAGTGTCATTGCATGTGTGTTCTCACAAACCACACATGTATCCACCAGTATCATTGCATGTCTGTTCTTTTCATGAACCACAGCTAGTGTCATTGCATGTGTGTTCGTCTCACAAACCACATATGGATCCACCAGTGTCATTGCATGTCTGTTCTTTTCATGAACCACTGCTAGAGTCATTGAATGTCTGTTCTTATCACAAACCACATAAGGATCCACCGGTGTCATTGCATGTGTGTTCTTCTCATCAACCACACATGGATCCACCCAGTGTGATTGCATGTATGTTCTTTTCACAAACCACATATGGATACACCAGTGTCATTGGATGTCTGTTCTTTTCCTGAACCACAGCTAGAGTCATTGCATGTGTGTTCTTTTCACAAACCACAGCTAGAGTCATTGCAAGTGTGTTCTTCTCACAAACCACATAAGGATACACCAGTGTCATTGCATGTGTGATCTTTTCATGAACCACACCCAATGTCATTGCATATGTGTTCCTCTCATAAACCACACATGGATCCACGAATGTCATTACATGTGCATGTCTGTTCTTCTCACAAACCAAATAAGGATCCATCAGTGTCATTGGATGTGTGTTCTTTTCATGAACGACACCCAGTGTCATTGCATGTGTGTTCTTCTCACAAACCCCAGATGGATCCACCAGTATCATTGCATGTCTGCTCTTTTCATTAACCATAGTTAGAGTCATTGCATGTGTGTTCTTTTGACAAATCACATATCACTTGTGTCATTGCATGTGTGTTCTTCTAGAAAACCACATATGGATCCACCAGTATCATTGCATGTGTGTTCTTCTCACAAACCACATAAGGATACACTAGTGTCATTGCATGTGTGTTCTTGTCATTAACCACAGCTAGAGTCATTGCATGTCTGTTCTTCTCACAAACCACATAAGGATCCACCAATATCATTGGACGTGTGTTCTTTTCATGAACCACACCCAGTGTTATTGGATGTGTGTTCTTCTCACAAACCACACATGGATCCACCAGTGTCATTGCATGTGTGTTCTTCTCATGGACCACAGCTAGAGTCATTGATGTCTGTTCTTCTCACAAACCACATAAGGATCCACCAGTGTCATTGGATGTGTGTTCTTTTCATGAACCACACCCAGTGTCATTGCATGTGTGTTCTTCTGACAAACCACACATGGATCCACCAGTGTCATTGAATGTGTGTTCTTTTCATGAACAAAACCTAGTGTCATTGCATGTCTGTTCCTCTCACAAACCACACATGGATCCACCAGTGGCATTGCATGTGTGTTCTTCTCATGAACCACATCTAGATTCATTACATGTGTGTTCTTTTCACAAACCACATATCACCAGTGTCATTGCATGTGTGTTCTTCTCATAAACCACATATGGATCCACCCAGTGTGATTGCATGTCTGTTCTTTTCACAAACCACATATGGATCCACCAGTGTTATTGCATGTCTGTTCTTTTCATGAACCACAACTAGATTCATTGTATGTGTGTTCTTTTCACAAACCACATCTAGAGTCATTGCATGTGTGTTGTTCTCACAAACCACATAAGGATATACCCGTGTCATTGCATGTGTGTTCTTTTCATGAACCACACCTAGTTTCATTGCATGTTCGTTCCTCTCATAAAACACACATGGATCCACCAGTGTCATTGCATGTGAATTCTTCTCATGAACCACATCTAGAGTCGTTGCATGTCTGTTCTTCTCACAAACCACATAAGGATCCACCGGTGTCATTGGATGTGTGTTCTTTTTATGAACCACAACCAGTGTCACTGCACGTGTGTTCTTCTCACAAACCACACATGGATCCACTAGTATCATTGCATGTCTGCTCTTTTCATGAACCACAGCCAGTGTCATTGCATGTGTGTTCGTCTCACAAACCACATATGGATCCACCAGTGTCATTGCATGTCTATTCTTTTCATGAACCACACCTAGAGTCATTGCATGTCTGTTCTTATCACAAACCACATAAGGATCCACCGGTGTCATTGCATGTGTGTTCTTCTCATCAACCACACATGGATCCACCCAGTGTGATTGCATGTATGTTCTTTTCACAAACCACAAATGGATCCACCAGCGTCATTGGATGTCTGTTCTTTTCATGAACCACAGCTAGAGTCATCGCATGTGTGTTCTTTTCACAAACCACAGCTAGAGTCATTGCATGTGTGTTCTTGTCACAAACCACATAAGGATACACCAGTGTCATTGCATGTGTGATCTTTTCATGAACCACACCTAGTGTCATTGCATATGTGTTCCTCTCATAAACCACACATGGATCCACCAATGTCATTACATGTGCATGTCTGTTCTTCTAACAAACCAAATAAGGATCCATCAGTGCCATTGGATGTGTGTTCTTTTCATGAACCACACCCAGTGTCATTGCATGTGTGTTCTTCTCACAAACCACAGATGGATCCACCAGTATCATTGCATATCTGCGCTTTTCATTAACCATAGTTAGAGTCATTGCATGTGTGTTCTTTTCACAAATCACATATCACTTGTGTCATTGCATGTGTGTTCTTCTCAAAAACCACATATGGATCCACCAGTATCATTGCATGTGTGTTCTTTTCACAAACCACAACTAGAGTCATTGCATGTGTGTTCTTCTCACAAACCACATAAGGATACACTAGTGTCATTGCATGTGTGTTCTTCTCATGAACCACAGCTAGAGTCATTGCATGTCTGTTCTACTCACAAACCACATAAGGATCCACCAATATCATTGGATGTGTGTTCTTTTCATGAACCACACCCAGTGTTATTGGATGTGTGTTCTTCTCGCAAACCACACATGGATCCACCAGTGTCATTGCATGTGTGTTCTTTTCATGAACCACACATGGATCAACCAAGTGTGATTGCATGTTTGTTCTTTTCACAAACCACATATGGATCCACCAGTGTCATTGCATGTCTGTTCTTTTCATGAACCACACCCAGTGTCATTGCATGTTTGTTCCTCTCATAAACCACACATGGATCCACCAGTGTCATTGCATGTGTGTTCTTCTCATGGACCACAGCTAGAGTCATTGCATGTCTGTTCTTCTCACAAACCACATAAGGATCCACCAATGTCATTGGATGTGTGTTCTTTTCATGAACCACACCTAGTGTCATTGCATGTGTGTTGTTCTCAGAAACCACACATGGATCCACCAGTGGCATTGGATGTGTGTTCTTCTCATGAACCACATCTAGATTCATTGCATGTGTGTTCTTTTCACAAACCACATATCACCAGTGTCATTACATGTATGTTCTTCTCATAAACCACATATGGATCCACCCAGTGTGATTGCATTTGTGTTCTTTTCACAAACCACATATGGATCCACCAGTGTCATTGCATGTTTGTTCTATTCATGAACCACAGCTAGAGTCATTGCATGTCTGTTCTTCTCACAAACCACATAAGGATCCACGGTGTCATTGGATGTCTGTTCTTCTCATGAACCACACATGGATCCACCCAGTGTGATTGCATGTTTGTTCTTTTCACAAACCACATATGGATCCACCAGTGTCATTGCATGTCTATTCTTTTCATGAACCACAGCTAGCATCATTGCATGTGTGTTCTTTTCACAAACCACATCTAGAGTCATTGCATGTGTGTTCTTCTGACAAACCACATCAGGATACACCAGTGTCACTGCATGTGTGTTCTTTTCATGAACCACTCCCAGTTTTATTGCATGTGTGTTCCTCTCACAAACCACACATGCATCCACTAGTGTCATTGCATGTGTGTTCTTCTCATGAACCACATTTAGAGTCATTGCATGTCTGTTCTTCTCACAAACCACATATGGATCCACCAGTGTCATTGGATGTGTGTTCTTTTCATGAACCACGCCCAGTGTCATTGCATGTGTGTTCTTCTCACAAACCACACATGGATGCACTAGTATCATTGCATGTCAGTTCTTTTCATGAACCACAGCCAGTGTCACTGCATGTGTGATCTTCTCACAAACCACACATGGATCCACCAGTGTCATTGCATGTCTGTTCTTTTCATGAACCACAGCTAGAGTCATTGCATATCTGTTCTTCTCACAAACCACATAAGGATCCACCGGTGTCATTGCATGTGTGTTCTTCTCATGAACCACGCATGGATCCACCCAGTGTGATTGCATGTCTGTTATTTTCACAAACCACATATGGATCCACCAGTGTCATTGTTGTCTGTTCTTTTCATGAACCACAACTAGAGTCATTGCATGTGTGTTCTTTTCACAAACCACATCTAGAGTCATTGCATGTGTGTTCTTCTCACAAACCAAATAAGGATATACCCGTGTCATTGCATCTGTGTTCTTTTCATGAACCACACCTAGTTTCATTGCATGTGTGTTCCTCTCATAAACCACACATGAATCCACCAGTGTCATTGCATGTGTGTTCTTCTCAAGAACGACATCTAGAGTCGTTGCATGTCTGTTCTTCTCACAAACCACATAAGGATCCACCAGTGTCATTAGATGTGTGTTCTTTTCATGAACCACAACCAGTGTCATTGCATGTGTGTTCTTCTCACAAACCACACATTGATCCACCAGTATCATTGCATGTCTGCTCTTTTGATTAACCACAACTAGAGTCATTGCATGTGTGTTCTTTTCACAAACCACATATCACTAGTGTCATTGCATGCGTGTTCTTCTCATAAACCACATATGGATCCACCAGTATCATTGCATGTGTGCTCTTTTCACAAACCACATCTAGAGTCATTGCTTGTGCGTTCTTCTCACAAACCACATAAGGATGCACCAGTGTCATTGCATGTGTGTTCTTCTCATGAACCACAGCTAGTCATTGCATGTCTTTGCTTCTCACAAACCACGTAAGGATCCACCAGTGTCATTGGATGTGTGTTATTTTCATGAACCACACCCAGTGTCATTGGATGTGTGTTCTTCTCATAAACCACACAAGGATCCACCAGTGTCATTGGATGTGTGTTCTTTTCATGAACCACACCCTGTGTCATTGCATGTGTGTTCTTCTCACAAACCACACATGGATCCACCAGTATCATTGTATGTCTGTTCTTTTCATGAACCATAGCCAGTGTCATTGCATGTGTGTTCATCTCACAAACAACATATGGATCCACCAGTATCATTGCATGTCTATTCTTTTCATGAACCACAGCTAGAGTCATTGCATGTCTGTTCTTCTCACAAATCACATAAAGATCCACCGGTGTCATTGCATGTCTGTTCTTCTCATGAACCACACATGGATCCACCTAGTGTGATTGCATGTTTGTTCTTTTCACAAACAACAAATGGATCCACCAGTGTCATTGCATGTCTATTCTTTTCATGAACCACAGCTAGAGTCATTGCATGTGTGTTCTTTTCACAAACCACTGCTAGAGTCATTGCATGTGTGTTCTTCTCACAAACCACATAAGGATACACTAGTGTCATTGCATGTGTGTTCTTTTCATGAACCACACCCAGTGTCATTGCATGTGTGTTCCTCTCACAAACCACACATGGATCCACCAATGTCATTGCATGTGTGTTCTTCTCATGAACCACATCTAGAGTCATTGCATGTCTGGTCTTCTCACAAACCACATAAGGATCCACCAGTGTCATTGGATGTGTGTTCTTTTCATGAACCACACCCATTGTCATTGCATGTGTGTTCTCACAAACCACACATGGATCCACCAGTATCATTGCTTGTCTGTTCTTTTCATGAACCACAGCCAGTGTTATTGCATGTGTGTTCGTCTCACAAACCACATATGGATCCACCAGTGTCATTGCATGTGTGTTCTTTTCATGAACCACGCCCAGTTTTATTGCATGTGTGTTCCTCTCACAAACCACACATGCATCCACTAGTGTCATTGCATGTGTGTTCTTCTCATGAACCACATTTAGAGTCATTGCATGTCTGTTCTTCTCACAAACCACATATGGATCCACCAGTGTCATTGGATGTGTGTTCTTTTCATGAACCACGCCCAGTGTCATTGCATGTGTGTTCTTCTCACAAACCACACATGGATGCACTAGTATCATTGCATGTCAGTTCTTTTCATGAACCACGACCAGTGTCACTGCATGTGTGTTCTTCTCACAAACCACACATGGATCCACTAGTGTCATTGCATGTCTGTTCTTTTCATGAACCACAGCTAGAGTCATTGCATATCTGTTCTTCTCACAAACCACATAAGGATCCACTAGTGTCATTGCATGTGTGTTCTTCTCATGAACCACGCATGGATCCACCCAGTGTGATTGTATGTCTGTTATTTTCACAAACCACATATGGATCCACCAGTGTCATTGTTGTCTGTTCTTTTCATGAACCACAACTAGAGTCATTGCATGTGTGTTCTTTTCACAAACCACATCTAGAGTCATTGCATGTGTGTTCTTCTCACAAACCAAATAAGGATATACCCATGTCATTGCATCTGTGTTCTTTTCATGAACCACACCTAGTTTCATTGCATGGGTGTTCCTCTCATAAACCACACATGAATCCACCAGTGTCATTGCATGTGTGTTCTTCTCATGAACGACATCTAGAGTCGTTGCATGTCTGTTCTTCTCACAAACCACATAAGGATCCACCATTGTCATTGGATGTGTGTTCTTTTCATGACCCACAACCAGTGTCATTGCATGTGTGTTCTTCTCACAAACCACACATTGATCCACCAGTATCATTGCATGTCTGCTCTTTTCATTAACCACAACTAGAGTCATTGCATGTGTGTTCTTTTGACAAACCACATATCACCAGTGTCATTGCATGCGTGTTCTTCTCATAAACCACATATGGATCCACCAGTATCATTGCATGTGTGCTCTTTTCACAAACCACAGCTAGAGTCATTGCTTGTGTGTTCTTCTCACAAACCACATAAGGATGCACCAGTGTCATTGCATGTTTGTTCTTCTCATGAACCACAGCTAGTCATTGCATGTCTTTTCTTCTCACAAACCACATAAGGATCCACCAGTGTCATTGGATGTGTGTTCTTTTCATGAAGCACACCTAGTGTCATTGGATGTGTGTTCTTCTCATAAACCACACATGGATCCACTAGTGTCATTGCATGTGTGTTCTTTTCATGAACCACACATGGATCCGCCTAGTGTGATTGCATGTCTGTTCTTTTCACAAACCACATACGGATCCACCAATGTCATTGCATGTCTGTTCTTTTCATGAACCACACCCAGTGTCATTGCATGTCTGTTCCTCTCATAAACCACACATGGATCCACCGGTGTCATTGCATTTATGTTCTTCTCATGAACCACAGCTAGAGTAATTGCATGTTTGTTCTTCTCACAAACCACATAAGGATCCACCAGTGTCATTGGATGTGTGTTCTTCTCATGAACCACACCCAGTGTCATAGCATGTGTGTTCTTCTCACAAACCACATAAGGATCCACCAGTGTAATTGGATGTGTGTTCTTTTCATGAACCGCACCCACTGTCATTGGATGTGTGTTCTTCTCATAAACCACACATGGATCCACCAGTGTCATTGCATGTGTGTTCTTTTCATGAACCACACATGGATCCGCCCAGTGTGATTGCATGTCTGTTCTTTTCACAAACCACATACGGATCCACCAATGTCATTGCATGTCTGTTCTTTTCATGAACCACACCTAGTGTCATTGCATGTGTGTTCTTCTCATGAACCACATCTAGAGTCATTGCATGTATGTTCTTCTCACAAACCACATAAGGATCCACCAGTGTCATTGGATGTCTGTTCTTTTTCATGAACCACACCCAGTGTCATTACATTTGTGTTCTTCTCACAAACCACACATGGATCCACTAGTGTCATTGCATGTCTGTTCCTATCACAAACCACACATGGATCCACCAGTGCCATTGCATGTGTGTTCTTCTCATGAACCACATCTAGAGTCATTGCATGTGTGTTCTTTTCACAAACCACATATCACCAGTGTCATTGCATGTGTGTTCTTCTCATAATCCACATATGGATCCACCCAGTGTGATTGCATGTTTGTTATTTTCACAAACCACATATGGATCCACCAGTGTCATTGCATGTCTGTTCTTTTCATGAACCACAGCTAGAGTCATTGCGTGTCTGTTCTTCTCACAAACCACATAAGGATCCACCGTTGTCATTGCATGTCTGTTCTTTTCATGAACCACACAGGCATCCACCCAGTGTGATTGCATGTCTGTTCTTTTCACAAACCACATATGGATCCACCAGTGTCACTGCATGTCTGTTCTTTTCATGAACCACAGCTAGAGTCATTGTATGTGTGTTCTTTTCACAAACCACAGCTAGAGTCATTGCATGTGTGTTATTCTCACAAACCACATAAGGATACACCAGTGTCATTGCATGTGTGTTCTTTTCATGAACCACACGTAGTGTCATTGCATGTGTGTTCCTCTCATAAACCACACATGGATCCACCAATGTCATTGCATGTCTGTTCTTCTCAAAAACCACATAAGGATACACCAGTGTCATTACATGTTTGTTCTTCTCATGAACCACATCTAGAGTCATTGCATGTCTGTTCTTCTCACAAACCACATAAGGATCCACTAGTGTCATTGGATGTGTGTTCTTTTCATGAACCACAGCTAGAGTCATTGCATGCGTTTTCTTTTCACAAACGACAGCTAGAGTCATTGCATGTGTGTTGTTCTCACAAACCACATAAGGATACACTAGTGTCATTGCATGTGTGTTCTTCTCATGAACCACAGCTAGAGCCATTGCATATCTGTTGTTCTCACAAACCACATAAGGATCCACCAGTGTCATTGGATGTGTGTTCTTTTCATGAACCACACCCAGTGTCATTGGATGTGTGTTCTTCTCACAAACCACACACGGATCCACCAGTGTCATTGCATGTGTGTTCTTTTCATGAACCACACATGGATCCATCGAGTGTTATTGCATGTGTGTTCTTTTCACAAACCACATATGGATCCACCAGTGTCATTGCATGTCTGTTCTTTTCATGAACCACACCCAGTGTCATTGCATGTATGTTCCTCTCATAAACCACACATGGATCCACCAGTGTCATTGCATGTGTGTTCTTCTCACAAACCACATAAGGATACACCAGTGTCATTGCATGTATGTTCTTTTCATGAACCATACCCAGTGTCACTGCATGTGTATCCCAAAACTTTTAGAGTTAACAAAAACTTTTCCATTTAAAAATATTAAAGCATTCATATGTGTGTGTATTTAATTTAGGAGTTGTTTTGAATTGCCATGTTTAAGTGATCCATTGATTGTAAAACGATTCTTAGGTGAATTAAACATCATCTAGATCATTCCCAAACAAATCCGAAATAAAAACAAATCAAAATGAATGAAAGAAGCAAATGGTCATTTGTGCCATTTTAATCACCATGCCTACTATAGCTATTCCTAGAACTCAAAACCTAACAGAAACTAATGTGGATCTTTGCACCCCTTTCTAGTACAAGTAGTGATGTATCAAGGCCCACTTTGTTTCACCCCAGAAACTTTCAAACACTAAATTTAAATGACATTTGAAATTTGAATGTAGTTCATATGAGAAGGTCCCACTTATTCAAAAACCACTCAAATGACCTCCATTTTAAAAACCCAAGCAACAACAGATGTTTAAGCATGAGACAAACAACTCCACCAAAAATCATCTCAAAATTCAAAACTTGAATTCTTTTGGCCATTTCTACAAACACCTTGTGGGCACAATTCAAACAAAAACCACAAACACTATTATGAGCAGTGTTTGGACCAATGTGGTCTCCCATTTTGCAACCAAAGCCACCCCAGTGCACCCCCTACCCTTTTCTAGCCCGGCCACCCACTATGCACACGACCAAATGGTCATGGCCATTAAGGCCGAGCACCATTGAGCACCCTCACCGGCGACAGCGCGCCATAGCCACCGCAAGTCTCGCCCACCATGTCCAGCACGTCGCCTGTGGTCCACCTCCACCGCCAAGCCAGCCCCAGCCTGCGGACAGAGCAAGGAGCGGCCAAGAACCACCGCGCCCGGAGCCTGTCTGCCATGCCGACGCCGCCCGCAAAGTGTGCATGGTCCACACTCAGCCAGACCCCGCCTCGCTCCAGCCGCCCGCCTACACGATCACCACTGTACTAGGAAGCTAACAGACATGCATGTTCCCCCGACCGTGCCTCATAGTCGCTGGCCGCCGCGAAACTCGCTGTCAGCAAAGACATCGTGTGCGCCACGCCACTCACCTCTCCCGACCGCAAACCACTGCACACGCACCGCCGTGACACTCGCCAAGGCACCGCCCACCATCCTAGCCCATCGCCCACACCTCTAGCTCGCTGTGCCGTCGTCATCGGCGAGCACCACCCATGCTCCTCTGCCGCTTCGCCGAGCCTATAAATAGAGGCCTCCCCAGCATCGTTTCCTCACACCACTCTCATCTTCTCCCTCTCAGAACACTCCCAGAGCCCTACCGGAGCAAGCCACCGTCCGCAGCGCCGGAATTTCGTCGGAGTCTGCCGTGGAGGGAGAAGAAGGGGGTCGTTGATCAAGGCCACCTCTCGGGACGCCACCACTACCAGGAGAATCGTCGTCCTCGACTTGTTCGTTTTCCCGCCTCGCCGACCCTCGCAGGAGCCCCGGTAAGCCGCCCCAGACCCCCATCAAGCCGCTAGGGTTACACCTCGTCGGCGACCTGTCCGTCGTCGACGACAAGCCACAGCCGTAGATCTTCCTTTTAATCCAACGGTCCATGTCGCCCCGTACCGCTTCGCATTGGATATGTCATTGACCTGCGGGACCCCCCTGTCAGTTGTCATCCACGCTGCGGAGCGCCACTGGGCCGGCCCGTTAGTTTTCCCACGCGACCTAGTTAGTTCAAATATAGATTTTTCTATTTTAGTTTGAACTCACTTCTGTCCCTTAGTTTAAAAATCAATCTAGGATGATTTACTGAACCAAATTGAGTGATTCAAATTTTGTTAGAAAGCTTCTGAAAAGATATATCCAAGCTCGTTGGATGTAATTAAATTAGAGTTAGAGATCTCTCCTAGTAAGAATAACAAGACATGAGCTTTTGCACACTCAAACATTTTTATAAAATCAACCATAATAGCTTTTGAGTTGATTCCAACTCTCAAAATTCACATTTAACTATACCTATCTGAATATGTAATCATATTAAGGTTTACATGCAATGACTTTGGACTATTACCAAAATAATGCTATATAGGCATTTCTAGTCACTTTAAATCATTAAATATTACACTTACACTTAATTAAATGTGATCCAACCTCTAAATCACATTCCCATATGTTATAATATGTGGTGATTACATGTGTCCACATGATCCCATATTTTAATTGGAGAATATTAAATCTTAGTTAACTTCAATGAGTAGAAATTACTTTTCTTAAATAAAAAGAATGAAACTAGTTAATAAAACCTTGTGATGCTTGTGATGATAATAGATCATCAAATGTGTCCCTTAGAGTGCTAAGTAGACTAGTTAAGTATTCTTTGGTGATTGTGTACTCCGTATGTATTTATAGACGATAGTACCGACCAAGCTTTCGAGGAGGAGGAGTTCTACCAAGAGAAGGAGGAAGAAAACTTCAACCACTGCACCAACCAAGGCAATCTAGCACTATATCAGTGAATCCTTGCAAGCTAACCCTTGCAATCTAGAAAACCCAAGCAAAGACTTTATACATGCTTTGGTTATACCACTTTGACTATTTACCTACCCCAAGTTTTGTTTCCAAGCTTTTACTTCCCTACTTTATTAAAGTACCTTACTTGTTTGAAGGTAGCATAAAGAGTATAAAACTTGACCTATCTAGATAACCTTAGGTGTCATCCTATGGCATGATATTGAGATTAGCATCCCACCTTAGTGAACACTCTTAACTTAGTAGTTTAGAGCTAAACTAAAACTTGAGTCACTTTAGATGAGAATACTTGGTGAAAAGGAATTATGAAAACCTTGGAATGATGAGTCATTCTATTGAGATGTTTTAACATGTGTTGAGAAACACAACTGGTTTATGATGATGAAAATATTGAGGCATGAGCCTTAGACCTCTTACAAAAACTGATGGTTTTATTAGAATGCGATACCATTCCAAATTTACCGTACAACCACAATACCTGAATTGGGTAAGGCTTAGCCGGAAGTTTATATGCATTAGTATTAGTTCCCTCACGGGAGAGGTTCGAGTTGAGGCTACCTCTCGATGTTGTCCACCTATGCAGTTCCCAAGATGACAGATGGTCATGGTTGGGAGGCCATGCTCATAGGAGAGGTGCTTATACTAGGGTGTGTAAAGGAAAGGTTATGTTTGATTATCTGCATACTAAGTATGATGATTCAGGGTTATCCCTGACAGATGTATCGAATCTTGTGGTGAAAGTGTACCACCTCTGCAGAGTGTCAAACTATTCGAATAGCCGCGTCCGCAGTTATGGATAGTTGGAGTGGCCATACTGTTTCGTTGTCAGATATTTTTCAAAATGACTTCTGAAATGAATGATGAATCTTGACTTGACCACAATAGGGTTGTGACTATGACACTAGCTTCCCAACTTAAGTGATTCTAGAACTTTATTTTGTCTTTCTTGGTTTCAGAACTCAGCTTAGGTTTCAAACTTAACTCTATAGTTAAACCTAGAGTTAGTATTTTACACTAGAACTATACTACTTGATTGTGGTAGTTTGCGAGTACTTAAAGAGTACTCATGGCTTTTGTCCCTGGCTATTCTCATGGCCAGACTATGAAGGAGACTACCAAGATGATGGACAGCAGGACGGCTATGATAACTAGGACTATCTGCCTTCGTCAGCATTGCCTGTGCCCTGAAGATGGACCCCACCGCTACACTTATTATTTATTCCACTGCTTGTTGTATTAAGACTGGATCATGAGATCCTTATTTGTGTAAGACCTTATTTATGGTTTGTAATGGATGATGTACTGTGATATCCAATCTGTTATGTCTCGCAAAAATGGTAATCCTGGGATTGCAATGTATGGCATAACAGGCATCTGGGATTAAAAATCCGGGTGTTGACAGTATCAGAGCCATCCTGACCATAGGAGACCCTAGTTAGAATGGACGTCCGAACGAAAACTTAATTTCAAAACCAAAGTGAGTATTTATGAAAAACTATTTCCTCTCTTACCCTTGGGAATTCATTCTTTCTCAAAAATTCATGTTCCTCCAATTCTTACATTACTACCTAAAATTTGACACACTTGATCACTTCACTAACTTCCTCATCCTTAATTCTTGTAGATGGAGACTCAGTTCAGCAAGTTCTACCAGTTGGGCAATGGAGGCCAACTGATCTTCGAGAGGGATCTAGATTCACTGTCTGAGTTATTGGGATGCCCACATCTGGAGTTTCTTGGAGCTCAACTTCCTGGACCCCCAGGAGGAGATTTACAGAGGCTAGTCATCGCTGATCTTCGAGGAAGCATAGAAGCACCAACGTCCGGGAGAATCCAGTTCTCCGTCAGAGAGAACAACTGGCTAGATGGATTAGCCAGGGCAATGCATGAAGCTCTCGCACGTCTATGTGCCCTCAGTGTCAACCAATTAACCAAATCCAAGGAACCCGCTTTGCACACTATGCAAGGCGTGACTTCATGGGAATGCCAATGGAGATGCCGGGTCACCCGGAGTTGAAGCGTCAAGTGGAAAACCTTGACTTCCTGATGTACGATCGCTAGAAGGAATTGGACAATGCTAGGGAGTTTGCCAACCATAACCGTGCCATTGCCGCCCAGAAGGCCCAGACTTTCTCACTGCTTGTCAAGGACCGCCAGTCTCTTCGCCTCCAGCGCGAAAAGAAGGATTGCACCATCGCTCGTCTTCGCAAGAAGGTGGCCGACCTCGAGAAGACCATCAAGGAGCAAGAAGCTCAGCTTGCAGCAAAGGAGGAAGAAGAGGAGGGTGAAGACATCCAGGGAGATATGGATTCTTACCTCAGCAATGATGATGACTTTCTGGAGGAGGATGCCGTGGACTTCTACACTGACGATGAGGACTCCGACTTCATTGACAATGAGTAGATGCACTAGAGCACTGTCGTAGCATGAGATGTATCGGTCCCATTGTATCGTAGCTTGCAGAATGGTTCTTAAAACCATCTGTTTTCCCTTGTTGTTGTGGTGTGTGTGTGTGTTTGTATCGTGTGCTTTTCTTGAATGAATGAAAAGAAGTTAGTTGCAAAAACCTGAGTCAAACTCAAAGTTTTAGCTTTGAAATCAAAACCTTGAACCTTAGAACTTTCCCTCCTACCCCTTTATCTACCTCAATCTTCAGATGACTCATGGAAACCAAGGAGGGAGCAGCTCATCGCAAGACCCAATGTTGTAGATCCTGCAGAATCTCATCGCAGACAGAGAAGCAAGCAAGGCAAAGCGCCAAGCTAATCTAGCAACACTGCAATAGATCGCCCGGATGGCTCTCAACAACCAGAACCATGGAAATCAGGATCATCAAGGATCCAAGTTAAAAAACTTCCAGAATACCAATCCCCCAATCTTTAGCACTTCCGAGAACCCATTAGATGCAGATGACTGGTTAGAGACAATGGATAACAACCTAGAAGTAGCCAGAGTTGATGACAACGAGAAAGTTCTCTTTGCCACCCACTACTTGGCAGGAGATGCAAGAGCATGGTGGAACAGCATCCGCCTGATGAACCATGGTCAAGTGATGACATGGGAAGCCTTCAAAATCAAGTTCAGCCGCACCCACGTGTCGTAGGGCTTAGTCACCAGAATGGGGGATGAATTCAGAGAGTTGAAGCAAGGCAGAATGACTGTGGTGGAGTACCGTGACAGATTCCTGTCACTTGCTAGATATGCACCTGATGAGATCAACACGGAGGCCAAGAAGAAGGAGAGATTCTTGAACGGACTGCATGATGAGATGTAGATTGTCCTCATCAACATCCGTTTCCAAGATCTCGAAGAGCTAGTCGACTCTGCAATTCAGATGGAAGGGAAGATTAACCAGGCAAACGACAACCGCAAACGTCGTATGATGCAGCAAACTGGATCCAACAGTCACCAGAAGTACCGTCCCAACCCCTCACCAGGATATGCACCAAGGAACAACCGACCCCCAATGTCTCGCCCAAGCTACCCCAACCGTAGTGGAGGCAATGTGAAGTCTGGAGGAAACAACAATCACTCCGGCAACACCAGCAATTTCAACCGTGCCCTCCCAAGAGCAACAACAACAACACTGCACCCAGAACTAGAAGCAATGATGTGCCCGTCGCAGCTAAAGACAAGTCCCAGATAACTTGTTTCGAGCGTGGAGTGAAGGGTCACAATTCCAATGAGTGCCCCAAGAAGACTGCCGCCACTGCCAATGTGAATGCCCCAGCACAACAACAGCGTTGTGTTCAACCAGGGAGAAGATTTGCCCCAGGGAACCCTCACAACCGCAATGGTCGTCTCTTTCACATGAACGCCGAAGAAGCCCAAGAAGCGCCAGATGTAGTGCTGGGTATGTTTTCTGTCAACTCAATTTTAGCAAGAGTATTGTTTGATTCGGGAGCATCACGTTCATTTGTCACCGAAGAATTTGCATGCACTAGTAAGATCCACCCAACCAACTTGAAGCATGTCATGATAGTTCAAATCCCCGGATCAACTACAAAAGCTAGAAAATTTTGCAAAGTTGTGCCTATCAGAATACATGGGATAGATTTTTATGCCAACCTAATAGTGCTTGGAACCAAAGGATTGGAAGTAGTACTAGGTATGGACTGGATGTCAAGGCATAAAGGACTGATGGACTGTGCTAAGAAAGCCATCACCATGACCAGTAGCTCTGGAGTAACAGTAGAGCATATATCTGAAACCTTACCTCGTCAGTTCAAGTGCAATAAGAGTCTAGCCCTGCCCACCATTAACCAAGTCAGAGTAGTATGTGAATACCCCGACGTATTCCCAGATGAATTGCCAGGTATGCCCCTGGATAGGGATATTGAGTTCATTATTGAACTAATCCCCGGAACCAGACCCATAGGCCAGAGACCCTATAGCATGAACCCCTCAGAGTTAGTAGAATTAAAGAAGCAGTTGGATGCTATGTTGGCAACAGGCTTGATTCAACCAAGCGCATCGCCATGGAGATCCCTAGTGTTATTTGTCGACAAGAAAGATGGAGACAACCGTCTATGCACCGATTACAGAAAGTTGAATGATGTCACCATCAAAAACAAGTACCCTTTGCCAAGGATAGAGGATCTATTTGATTAGTTGACTGGTGCCCAGGTATTCTCAAAGATTGATCTTAGGACTGGTTATCACCAACTTAAGATTCGTGCAACGGATATTCCGAAGACCGCCTTTACTACTCGCTATGGTTTGTACGAGTATACGGTTATGTCTTTTGTATTAACCAATGCCCCTTCTTATTTCATGAATCTCATGAATAAGATCTTTATGAATTTCCTAGATAAGTTTGTCGTTGTGTTTATCGATGATATCCTCATGTACTCCAAGTCAGAAGAAGATCATGAGAAACATGTGAGAATCATCCTAGAAACCCTGAGAGATCATCGGTTATATGCCGAGTTTAGCAAGTGTGAGTTTTGGCTGAAAGAAGTAGGATTCCTAGGACATATTGTGTCTGCCGGAGGAGTCTCTATTGATCCCGCCAAGATTAAAGATGTCGAAGAATGGGAAGCCCCAACCACTAAAACCCAAGTCCGTGCATTTCTCGGATTAGCGGGATATTAACGCAAGTTCGTCGAAGGATTCTCAAGCATCGCCAGACCCACGACCCAATTGTTGAAGAAGGACAAGAAGTTTGAATGGACTAACAAGTGTGAAGCCAGTTTCCAAGAGCTGAAGAAGAGATTGATTTCAGCCCCAATATTGATCATGCCAGATATCAAGAAGCCATTTGATGTGTATTGTGACGCATCCAAGATTGGTCTCGGATGTGTGTTGATGCAAGAAGGCAAAGTCATCGCCTATTTGTCTCGACAACTGAAGCAGCATAAGAAGAACTATCTGACCCATGATCTGGAGTTAGCAGCCGTAGTTTTGGCATTGAAGACATGGCGTCATTATCTAATGGGTAATCGCTGTGAGATTTACTCAGATCACAAAAGTTTGAAGTATATTTTCACTCAGAAGGAGCTGAATATGAGGCAAAGGATATGGATAGAGTTAATCAAGGATTATGACCTTGACATTCACTATCACCCCGGCAAAGCCAATGTGGTAGCGGATGCTCTTAGCAGATTGCCATGTAGGCTAAACACCATGATCAAGGAGAAGCAACCAAGTTTGTATGAGGAGTTGGAGAAGTTTAGGACTGAGGTAGTTAGCAAAGGATTCTTATCTAGCATCGAACTTCAACCCACATTAATCAGTCAAATCAAGGAAGCCTAGAAGGGAAATGAGAGTATCAACGGAATCAAACGTCATATTGGTACAGGAAAGGTACCTGGATTCACTTAGACGAAGGAGTTTTTTGGTACAAAGGCCATATCTGTGTGCCAGCAGATTCAGAGCTGAAGCAGGTTATCATGCAGGAAGCTCATGATACTCTTTATTCTATCCACCCCGGAGGAACGAAGATGTATCAAGATTTGAAAGAGCAATTTTGGTGGCACAAAATGAAGAGATAAATCGGGAGCTACATCGCCAAGTGTGACATCTGTCAGAGAGTCAAAGCAGACCATCAGAGACCCACAGGACTGTTACAACCTTTGCAGATTCCGGAATGGAAATGGGATTCCGTCGGAATGGATTTTATCACCGGTTTGCCTACTTCAAGTAGGGGAAATGACTCAATCTGTGTCATTGTTGATAGACTATCCAAGGTAGCTCAATTTATACCTATCAAAACTACCTACCAGAGTTCGAAACTAGCAGAGTTGTATATTGTTAGTCTGCATGGAACCCCCAAGACCATAGTATCAGGTCGAGGAACCCAGTTTACCTCGAGATTTTGGCAGAAAGTCCAGGAAGGATTGGGAACCAAGTTGAATTTCAGCACCGCTTATCACCTGCAAACTGATGGACAGACAGAGAGAGTCAACCAAATCCTAGAAGATATGTTGAGAGCTTGTGTGTTAGAGTATGGATCAAAATGGGAAGACTGCCTGCCTTTCGCAGAATTCTCATATAACAACAGTTATCAAGCTAGTTTGCAAATGGCACCATTTGAGTTCCTATACGGAAGAAAGTGTCGCACCCCTTTGAATTGGTCGCAAGTAGGAGAGAGTCAGGTCCTTGGACCCGACATTCTCCGAGAAGCCGAAGAGAAGGTTCACAAAGTCCGTGAGCACCTCAAGACTGCCCAATCCAGACAGAAGAATTATGATGACAAGATAAGGAGAGACCTGACTTTCAATGTCGGAGATTTTGTATATCTCAAGGTTTCTCCATTGAAGGGAACACAACGCTTAAGTCTGAAAGGAAAGTTAGCCCCCAGATATATCAGGCCCTTCAAGATTCTGAACCGTCGAGGAGAAGTATCGTATCAACTGGAACTACCTGAAGAGATGTCAGCCATCCACAATGTGTTCCATCTCTCGTTACTTCGCAAATGCCTAGAAGTGCCGGAGAAGACTGAAGTTTTCAAGAACATCGATCACCGAGCCATTGAGATCAAGAAGGACCTGACGTATCGTGAAGTGCCCATCCGTATCTTGGAAGAAGCTTACAGAACCACTAGGACCAGAAGTATCAAATTTCTCAAGATTCAATGGTGCAACCATACCGAAGAAGAAGCCACTTGGGAACAAGAAGATTACATTAGGACAGAGTTCCCAGATCTCTTTAGTTCCTAGTTTTCTTTTGTAAATCTCGGGACGAGATTTTGTTTAAGGGGGGAAGGTTTGTAACATCCCAAAACTTTAATCCAAGTGATCAAGATCCAAATCATCAAATTTAGAGTTAACAAAAACTTTTCCATTTAAAAATATTAAAGCATTCATATGTGTGTGCATTTAATTTAGGAGTTGTTTTGAATTGCCATGTTTAAGTGATCCATTGATTGTAAAATGATTCTTAGGTGAACTAAACATCATCTAGATCATTCCCAAACAAATCCCAAAGAAAAACAAATCAAATTGAATAAAAGAAGCGAATGGTCATTTGTGCCATTTTAATCACCATGCCTACTATAGCTATTCCTAGAACTCAAAACCTAACAGAAACTAATGTGTATCTTTGCACCCCTTGCTAGTACAAGTAGTAATGTATCAAGGCCCACTTTGTTTCACCCCAAAAAATTTCAAACACTAAATTTAAATGACATTTGAAATTTGAATGTAGTTCATATGAGAAGATCCCACTTATTCAAAAACCACTCAAATGACCTCCATTTTCAAAACCCAAGCAACCACAGATGTTTAAGCATGAGACAAACAACTACACCAAAAATCATCTCAAAATTCAAAACTTGAATTCTTTCGACCATTTCTACAAACATCTTGTGGGCACAATTCAAACAAAAACCACAAACACAATTATGAGCAGTGTTTGGACCAATGTGGTCTCCCATTTTGCAACCAAAGCCACCCTAGTGCACCCCTACCCTTTTCTAGCCCGGCCACCCACTGTGCACACGACCAAATGGTCATGGCCATTAAGGCCGAGCACCATTGAGCACCCTCACTAGCGACATCGTGCCATAGCCACCGCCAGTCTCGCCCACCATGTCCAGCACATCGCCTGTGGTCCACCTCCACCGCCAAGCCAGCCCCAGCACACGGACAGAGCAAGGAGCGGCCAAGAACCACCACGCCCGGTGCCTGTCTGCCATGCCAACACCGCCCGCAGAGCGCGCACGGTCCCCGCTCAGCCAGACCCCGCCTCGCTCCAGCCGCCTGCCTACACGATCACCATCGTCCTAGGAAACTAACGGACATGCCCGCTCCCCCGACCGTGCCCCGTAGTCACCGGCCGCCGCGAAACTCGCTGTCGGCAGAGACATCATGCGCGCTGCGCCACTCACCTCTCTCGACCGCAAACCACTGCACACGCACCGCCATGACACTCGCCAGGGCACCACCCACTGCCCACACCTCTAGATCGTTGTGCCGTCGTCATCGGCGAGCACCGCCCATGCTCCTCTGCCACTTCGCCGAGCCTATAAATAGAGGCCTCCCCAGCACCGTTTCCTCACACCACTCTCATCCCCTCCCTATTAGAACACTCCCAGAGCCCCATCGGAGCAAGCCGCCGGTCGCAGTGCCGGAATTTCGCTAGAGTCTGCCGCGGAGGGAGAAGAAGGGGGTCGTTGATCAAGGCCACCTCTCGGGACGCCACCAGTACCAGGAGAACCGCCATCCTCAACTTGTTCGTTTTCCCGCCTCGCTGACCCTTGTCGGAGCCTTGGTAAGCCACCCCAGACCCCCACCGAGCCGCTAGGGTTACACCTCGCCGGCGACCTGTCCGTCGTCGACAACAAGCCACAGCCATAGATTTTCCTTTTAATCCAACGGTCCACGTTGCCCCGTACCGCTTTGCGTTGGATATGTCACTGACCTGCGGGACCCCCCTGTCAGTTGTCATCCGCGCCGCAGAGCGCCACTGGGCCAGCCCGTTAGTTTTCCCGCGCGACCCAGCTAGTTCAAATATAGATTTTTCTATTTTAGTTTGAACTCACTTCTGTCCCTTAGTTTAAAAATAAATCCAGGATGATTTACTGAAACAAATTAAGTGATTAAAATTTTGTTGGAAAGATTCTGAAAAGATCTATCCAAGCCCGTTGGATTTAATTCAATTAGAGTTAGAGATCTCGCCTAGTAAAAATAACAAGACAGGAGCTTTTGCACACTCAAACATTTTTATAAAATCAACCATAATAGCTTTTGAGTTGATTCCAACTCTCAAAATTCACATTTAACCATACCTATCTGAATATGTAATCATATTAAGGTTTACATGCAGTGACTTTGGACTATTACCAAAATATGCTATATAGGCATTTCTAGTCACTTTAAATCATTAAATATTACACTTAAACTTAAATAAATGTGATCCAACCTTTAAATCGCATTCCCATATGTTAGAATATGTGGTGATGACATGTGTCCACATGATCCCATATTTTAATTGGAGAATATTAAATCTTAGTTAATTTCAATGAGTAGAAATTACTTTTCTTAAATAAAAAGAATGAAACTAGTTAATAAAACCTTGTGATGCTTGTGATGATAATAGATCATCAAACGTGTCCCTTAGAGTGCTAAGTAGACTAGTTAAGTATTGTTTGGTGATTGTGTACTCCGTATGTATTTATAGACGATAGTACCGACCAAGCTTTCGAGGAGGAGGAGTTCTACCAAGAGAAGGAGGAAGAAAACTTCAACCACTGCACCAACCAAGGCAATCTAGCACTATATCAGTGAATCCTTGCAAGCTAACCCTTGCAATCTAGAAAACCCAAGCAAAGACTTTATACATGCTTTGGTTATACCACTTTGACTATTTACCTACCCCAAGTTTTATTTCCAAGCTTTTACTTCCCTACTTTATTAAAGTACCTTACTTGTTTGAAGGTAGCATAAAGAGTATAAAACTTGACCTATCTAGATAACCTTAGGTGTCATCCTATGGCATGAGATTGAGATTAGCATCCCACCTTAGTGAACACACTTAACTTAGTAGTTTAGAGCTAAACTAAAACTTGAGTCACTTTAGATGAGAATACTTGGTGAAAAGGAATTATGAAAACCTTGGAATGATGTCATTCTATTGAGATTTTTTAACATGTGTTGCGAAACACAAATGGTTTATGATGATGAAAATATTGAGGCATGAGCCTTAGACCTCTTACAAAAACTGATGGTTTTATTCGAATGCGATACCATTCCAAATTTACCGTACAACCACAATACCTGAATTGGGTAAGGCTTAGCCGGAAGTTTATATGCATTAGTATTAGTTCCCTCACGGGAGAAGTTGGAGCTGAGGCTACCTCTCGATGTTGTCCACCTATGTAGTTCCCAAGATGACAGATGGTCATGGTTGGGAGGCCATGCTCATAGGAGAGGTGCTTATACTAGGGTGTGTAAAGGAAAGGTTATGTTTGATTATCTGCATACTAAGTATGATGATTCAGGGTTATCCCTGACAGATGTATCGAATCTTGTGGTGAAGTGTACCACCTCTGCAGAGTGTCAAACTATTCGAATAGCCGCGTCCGCGGTTATGGACAGTTGGAGTGGCCATACTGTTTCATTGTCAGATATTTTTCAAAATGACTTATGAAATGAATGATGAATCTTGACTTGACCACAACAGGGTTGTGACTATGACACTAGCTTCGCAACTTAAGTGATTCTAGAACTTTATTTTATCTTTCTTGGTTTCAGAACTCAGCTTAGGTTTCAAACTTAACTTTATAGTTAAACCTAGAGTTAGTATTTTACACTAGAACTATACTACTTGATTGTGGTAGTTTGCGAATAATTAAATAGTACTCATGGCTTTTGTCCCTGGCTATTCTCATGGCCAGACTATGAAGGAGACTACCAAGATGACGGACAGCAGGACGACTATGATAACTAGGACTATATGCATTCGTCAACATTGCCTGTGCCCTAAAGGTGGACCCCACCGCTACGCTTATTATTTATTCCACTACTTGTTGTATTAAGACTAGATCATGAGATCCTTATTTGTGTAAGACCTTATTTATGGTTTCAAATGGATGATGTACTGTGATATCCAATCTATTATGTCACGCAAAAATGGTAATCCTTGGATTGCGATGTATGACATAATAGGCAGCTAGGATTAAAAATCCGGATGTTGAGACACATGGATCCACCAGTGTCATTGCATGTGTGTTCTTCTCATGAACCACATATAGAGTCATTGCATGTCTGTTCTTCTCACAAACCACATAAGGATCTACCGGTGTCATTGGATGTGTGTTCTTTTCATGAACCACACCCAGTGTCATTGCATGTGTGTTCTTCTCACAAACCACACATGGATCCTCCAGTATCATTGCATGTTTGTTCTTTCCATGAACCACAGTCAGTGTCATTGCATGTGTGTTCTTCTCACAAACCACACATGGATACACCAGTGTCATTGCATGTCTGCTCTTTTCATTAACCACAGTTAGAGTCATTGCATGTGTGTTCTTTTAACAAACCACATATCACCAGTGTTATTGCATGTGTGTTCTTCTCATAAACCACATATGGATCCACCCAGTGTGATTGCATGTGTGTTCTTCTCACAAACCACATAAGGATCCACCGGTGTCATTGTATGTGTGTTCTTTTCTTGAACCACACCCAGTGTCATTGCATGTGTGTTCTTCTCACAAACCACACATGGATCCACCAGTGTAATTGGATGTTTGTTCTTCTCATGAACGACATGTAGAGTCATTGCATGTCTGTTCTTCTCACAAACCACATAAGGATCCACCAGTGTCATTGCATGTCTGTTCTTTTCATGAACCACACCTAGTGTCATTGCATGTCTATTCCTCTAAACAAACCACACATGGATCCTCCAGTGTCGTTGCATGTGGTCATTGCATGTGTGTTCTTCTAAACAAACCACATATGGATCCAGCAGTATCATTGCATGTCTGTTCTTTTCATGAACCGCACCCAGTGTCATCGCATGTATGTTCTTCTCACAAACCACATAAGGATACACCAGTGTCATTGCATGTCTGTTCTTCTCATGAACCACATCTAGAGTCATTGCATGTCTGTTCTTCTCAGAAACCACATAAGGACCCACCAGTGTCATTGGATGTGTGTTCTTTTCATGAACCACGGCTAGAGTCATTGCATGTGTGTTCTTTTCACAAACCACAGCTAGAGTCATTGCATGTGTGTTCTTCTCACAAACCACATCAGGATACACCAGTGTCATTGCATGTGTGTTCTTCTCATGAACCATAGCTAGAGTCATTGCATGTCTGTTCTTCTCACAAACCACATAAGGATCCACCAGTGTCATTGGATGTGTGTTCTTTTCATGAACCACACCCAGTGTCATTGGATGTGTGTTCTTCTCACAAACCACACATGGATCCACCAGTGTCATTACATGTGTGTTCTTTTCATGAACCACACATGGATCCACCTAGTGTGATTGCATGTCTGTTCTTTTCACAAACCACATATGGATCCACCAGTGTCATTGCATGTATGTTCTTTTCATGAACCACACCTAGTGTCATTTCATGTTTGTTCCTCTCATAAACCACACATGGATCCACCAGTGTCATTGCATGTGTGTTCTTCTAATGAACTACATCTAGAGTCATTGCATGTTTGTTCTTCTCGCAAACCACATAAGGATCCACTAGTGTCATTGGATGTGTATTCTTTTCATGAACCACACCTAGTGTCATTGCATGTGTGTTCTTCTCACAAACCACACATGGATCCACTAGTGTCATTTCATCTGTGTTCTTCTCATGAACCACATTTAGAGTCATTGCATGTATGTTCTTCTCACAAACCACTGAAGGATCCACCAGTGTCATTGGATGTGTGTTCTTCTCATGAACCACACCCAGTGTAATTACATGTGTGTTCTTCTCACAAACCACACATGGATCCACCAGTATCATTGCATGTCTATTCTTTTCATGAACCACAGCCAGTGTCATTGCATCTGTGTTCTTCTCACAAACCACACATGGATCCACCAGTGTCATTGCATTTATGCTCTTTTCATAAACCACAGTTAGAGTCATTGCATGTGTGTTCTTTTCACAAACCACATATCACCAGTGTCATTGCATGTGTGTTCTTCTCATAAACCACATATGGATCCACCCAATGTGATTGCATGTGCGTTCTTCACAGAAACCACATAAGGATCCACCAGTGTCATTGGATGTGTGTTCTTTTCATGAACCACACCTAGTGTCATCGCATGTGTGTTCTTCTCACAAACCACACATGGATCCACTGGTGTCATTGCATGTGTGTTCTTCTCATGAACCACATCTACATTCATTGCATGTCATTTCTTCTCACAAACCACATAAGGATCCACCAGTGTCATTGGATGTGTGTTCTTTTCATGAACCACACCCAGTGTCATTGCATGTGTGTTCTTCTCACAAACCACACATGAATCCACCAGTGTCATTGGATGTCTGTTCTTCTCATGAACAACATCTAGAGTCATTGCATGTCTGTTCTTCTCACAAACCACATAAGGATCCACCAGTGTCATTCCATGTCTATTCTTTTCATGAACCACACCTAGTGTCATTGCATGTATGTTCCTCTAAACAAACCACACATGGATCCACCAGTGTCATTGCATGTGGTCATTGCATGGGTGTTCTTGTAAACAAACCACACATGGATCCACTAGTATCATTGCAAGTCTGTTATTTTCATGAACCGCACCCAGTGTCATCGCATGTCTGCTCTTCTCACAAACCACATAAGGATACACCAGTGTCATTGCATGTCTGTTCTTCTCATGAACCACATCTAGAGTCATTGCATGTCTGTTCTTCTCAGAAACCACATAAGGACCCACCAGTGTCATTGGATGTGTGTTCTTTTCATGAACCATAGCTAGAGTCATTGCATGTGTGTTCTTTTCACAAACCACATCTAGAGTCATTGCATGTCTGTTCTTCTTAGAAACCACATAAGGACCCACCAGTGTCATTGGATGTGTGTTCTTTTCATGAACCACAGCTAGAGTCATTGCATGTGTGTTCTTTTCACAAACCACAGCTAGAGTCATTGCATGTGTGTTCTTCTCACAAACCACATAAGGATACACCAGTGTCATTGCATGTGTGTTCTTCTCATGAACCATAGCTAGAGTCATTGCATGTCTGTTCTTCTCACAAACCACATAAGGATCCACCAGTGTCATCGGATGTGTGTTCTTTTCATGAACCACACCCAGTGTCATTGGATGTGTGTTCTTATCACAAACCACACATGGATCCACCAGTGTCATTACATGTGTGTTCTTTTCATGAACCACACATGGATCCACCTAGTGTGATTCCATGTCTGTTCTTTTCACAAACCACATATGGATCCAACAGTGTCATTGCATGTCTGTTCTTTTCATGAACCACACCTAGTGTCATTTCATGTTTGTTCCTCTCATAAACCACACATGGATCCAGCAGTGTCATTGCATGTGTGTTCTTCTAATGAACTACATCTAGAGTCATTGCATGTTTGTTCTTCTCGCAAACCACATAAGGATCAACTAGTGTCATTGGATGTGTGTTCTTTTCATGAACCACACCCAGTGTAATTGCATGTGTGTTCTTCTCACAAACCACACATGGATCCACTAGTGTCATTTCATCTGTGTTCTTCTCATGAACCACATTTAGAGTCATTGCATGTATGTTCTTCTCACAAACCACCCAAGGATCCACCAGTGTCATTGGATGTGTGTTCTTCTCATGAACCACACCCAGTGTAATTACATGTGTGTTCTTCTCACAAACCACACATGGATCCACCAGTATCATTGCATGTCTATTCTTTTCATGAACCACAGCCAGTGTCATTGCATGTGTGTTCTTCTCACAAACCACACATGGATCCACCAGTGTCATTGCATTTATGCTCTTTTCATAAACCACAGTTAGAGTCATTGCATGTGTGTTCTTTTCACAAACCACATATCACCAGTGTCATTGCATGTGTGTTCTTCTCATAAACCACATATGGATCCACCCAGTGTGATTGCATGTGTGTTCTTCTCACAAACCACACATGGATCCACCAGTGTCATTGGATGTGTGCTCTTTTCATAAACCACAGTTAGAGTCATTGCATGTGTGTTCTTTTCACAAACCACACATGGATCCACCGGTGTCATTGCATGTGTGTTCTTCTCATGAACCACATCTACATTCATTGCATGTCATTTCTTCTCACAAACCACATAAGGATCCACCAGTGTCATTGGATGTGTGTTCTTTTCATGAACCACACCCAGTGTCATTGCATGTGTGTTCTTCTCACAAACCACACATGAATCCACCAGTGTCATTGGATGTCTGTTCTTCTCATGAACGACATCTAGAGTCATTGCATGTCTGTTCTTCTCACAAACCACATAAGGATCCACCAGTGTCATTCCATGTCTATTCTTTTCATGAACCACACCTAGTGTCATTGCATGTATGTTCCTCTAAACAAACCACACATGGATCCACCAGTGTCATTGCATGTGGTCATTGCATGGGTGTTCTTGTAAACAAACCACACATGGATCCACTAGTATCATTGCAAGTCTGTTATTTTCATGAACCGCACCCAGTGTCATCGCATGTCTGTTCTTCTCACAAACCACATAAGGATACACCAGTGTCATTGCATGTCTGTTCTTCTCATGAACCACATCTAGAGTCATTGCATGTCTGTTCTTCTCAGAAACCACATAAGGACCCACCAGTGTCATTGGATGTGTGTTCTTTTCATGAAACATAGCTAGAGTCATTGCATGTGTGTTCTTTTCACAAACCACATCTAGAGTCATTGCATGTCTGTTCTTCTTAGAAACCACATAAGGACCCACCAGTGTCATTGGATGTGTGTTCTTTTCATGAACCACAGCTAGAGTCATTGCATGTGTGTTCTTTTCACAAACCACAGCTAGAGTCATTGCATGTGTGTTCTTCTCACAAACCACATAAGGATACACCAGTGTCATTGCATGTGTGTTCTTCTCATGAACCATAGCTAGAGTCATTGCATGTCTGTTCTTCTCACAAACCACATAAGGATCCACCAGTGTCATCGGATGTGTGTTCTTTTCATGAACCACACCCAGTGTCATTGGATGTGTGTTCTTATCACAAACCACACATGGATCCACCAGTGTCATTACATGTGTGTTCTTTTCATGAACCACACATGGATCCACCTAGTGTGATTCCATGTCTGTTCTTTTCACAAACCACATATGGATCCAACAGTGTCATTGCATGTCTGTTCTTTTCATGAACCACACCTAGTGTCATTTCATGTTTGTTCCTCTCATAAACCACACATGGATCCACCAGTGTCATTGCATGTGTGTTCTTCTAATGAACTACATCTAGAGTCATTGCATGTTTGTTCTTCTCGCAAACCACATAAGGATCAACTAGTGTCATTGGATGTGTGTTCTTTTCATGAACCACACCCAGTGTAATTGCATGTGTGTTCTTCTCACAAACCACACATGGATCCACTAGTGTCATTTCATCTGTGTTCTTCTCATGAACCACATTTAGAGTCATTGCATGTATGTTCTTCTCACAAACCACCCAAGGATCCACCAGTGTCATTGGATGTGTGTTCTTCTCATGAACCACACCCAGTGTAATTACATGTGTGTTCTTCTCACAAACCACACATGGATCCACCAGTATCATTGCATGTCTATTCTTTTCATGAACCACAGCCAGTGTCATTGCATGTGTGTTCTTCTCACAAACCACACATGGATCCACCAGTGTCATTGCATTTATGCTCTTTTCATAAACCACAGTTAGAGTCATTGCATGTGTGTTCTTTTCACAAACCACATATCACCAGTGTCATTGCATGTGTGTTCTTCTCATAAACCACATATGGATCCACCCAGTGTGATTGCATGTGTGTTCTTCTCACAAACCACACATGGATCCACCAGTGTCATTGGATGTGTGCTCTTTTCATAAACCACAGTTAGAGTCATTGCATGTGTGTTCTTTTCACAAACCACACATGGATCCACCGGTGTCATTGCATGTGTGTTCTTCTCATGAACCACATCTACATTCATTGCATGTCATTTCTTCTCACAAACCACATAAGGATCCACCAGTGTCATTGGATGTGTGTTCTTTTCATGAACCACACCCAGTGTCATTGCATGTGTGTTCTTCTCACAAACCACACATGAATCCACCAGTGTCATTGGATGTCTGTTCTTCTCATGAACGACATCTAGAGTCATTGCATGTCTGTTCTTCTCACAAACCACATAAGGATCCACCAGTGTCATTCCATGTCTATTCTTTTCATGAACCACACCTAGTGTCATTGCATGTATGTTCCTCTAAACAAACCACACATGGATCCACCAGTGTCATTGCATGTGGTCATTGCATGGGTGTTCTTGTAAACAAACCACACATGGATCCACTAGTATCATTGCAAGTCTGTTATTTTCATGAACCGCACCCAGTGTCATCGCATGTCTGTTCTTCTCACAAACCACATAAGGATACACCAGTGTCATTGCATGTCTGTTCTTCTCATGAACCACATCTAGAGTCATTGCATGTCTGTTCTTCTCAGAAACCACATAAGGACCCACCAGTGTCATTGGATGTGTGTTCTTTTCATGAACCATAGCTAGAGTCATTGCATGTGTGTTCTTTTCACAAACCACATCTAGAGTCATTGCATGTCTGTTCTTCTTAGAAACCACATAAGGACCCACCAGTGTCATTGGATGTGTGTTCTTTTCATGAACCACAGCTAGAGTCATTGCATGTGTGTTCTTTTCACAAACCACAGCTAGAGTCATTGCATGTGTGTTCTTCTCACAAACCACATAAGGATACACCAGTGTCATTGCATGTGTGTTCTTCTCATGAACCATAGCTAGAGTCATTGCATGTCTGTTCTTCTCACAAACCACATAAGGATCCACCAGTGTCATCGGATGTGTGTTCTTTTCATGAACCACACCCAGTGTCATTGGATGTGTGTTCTTATCACAAACCACACATGGATCCACCAGTGTCATTACATGTGTGTTCTTTTCATGAACCACACATGGATCCACCTAGTGTGATTCCATGTCTGTTCTTTTCACAAACCACATATGGATCAAACAGTGTCATTGCATGTCTGTTCTTTTCATGAACCACACCTAGTGTCATTTCATGTTTGTTCCTTTCATAAACCACACATGGATCCACCAGTGTCATTGCATGTGTGTTCTTCTCATGAACTACATCTAGAGTCATTGCATGTTTGTTCTTCTCGCAAACCACATAAGGATCAACTAGTGTCATTGGATGTGTGTTCTTTTCATGAACCACACCCAGTGTAATTGCATGTGTGTTCTTCTCACAAACCACACATGGATCCACTAGTGTCATTTCATCTGTGTTCTTCTCATGAACCACATCTAGAGTCATTGCATGTCTGTTCTTCTCACAAACCACCCAAGGATCCACCAGTGTCATTGGATGTGTGTTCTTCTCATGAACCACACCCAGTGTAATTACATGTGTGTTCTTCTCACAAACCACACATGGATCCACCAGTATCATTGCATGTCTATTCTTTTCATGAACCACAGCCAGTGTCATTGCATGTGTGTTCTTCTCACAAACCACACATGGATCCACCAGTGTCATTGCATTAATGCTCTTTTCATAAACCACAGTTAGAGTCATTGCATGTGTGTTCTTTTCACAAACCACATATCACCAGTGTCATTGCATGTGTGTTCTTCTCATAAACCACATATGGATCCACCCAATGTGATTGCATGAGTGTTCTTCTCACAAACCACATAAGGATCCACCAGTGTCATTGGATGTGTGTTCTTTTCATGAACCACACCTAGTGTCATCGCATGTGTGTTCTTCTCACAAACCACAAATGGATCCACCGGTGTCATTGCATGTGTGTTCTTCTCATGAACCGCATCTACAGTCATTGCATGCCAGTTCTTCTCACAAACCACATAAGGATCCGCTAGTGTCATTGGATGTGTGTTCTTTTCATGAACCACACCCAGTGTCATTGCATGTGTGTTCTTCTCATAGACCACACATGAATCCACTAGTGTCATTGGATGTCTGTTCTTCTCATGAATGAGATCTAGAGTCATTGCATGTCTGTTCTTCTCACAAA
Source organism: Avena sativa (assembly GCA_916181665.1). Classification (NCBI taxonomy): domain Eukaryota; kingdom Viridiplantae; phylum Streptophyta; class Magnoliopsida; order Poales; family Poaceae; genus Avena; species Avena sativa. Next base: position 431,342,416 of record OV702290.1, read on the forward strand.
CCACATAAGGATCCACCAGTGTCATTCCATGTCTGTTCTTTTCATGAACCACACCCAGTGTCATTGCATGTATGTTCCCCTAAACAAACCACACATGGATCCACCAGTGTCATTGCATGTGGTCATTGCATGGGTGTTCTTGTAAACAAACCACACATGGATCCACTAGTATCATTGCAAGTCTGTTATTTTCATGAACCACACGCAGTGTCATCGCATGTCTGTTCTTCTCACAAACCACATAAGGATACACCAGTGTAATTGCATGTCTGTTCTTCCCATGAACCACATCTAGAGTCATTGCATGTCTGTTCTTCTCAGAAACCACATAAGGACCCACCAGTGTCATTGGATGTGTGTTCTTTTCATGAACCACAGCTAGAGTCATTGCATGTGTGTTCTTTTCACAAACCACAGCTAGAGTCATTGCATGTGTGTTCTTCTCACAAACCACATAAGGATACACCAGTGTCATTGCATGTGTGTTCTTCTCATGAACCATAGCTAGAGTCATTGCATGTCTGTTCTTCTCACAAACCACATAAGGATCCACCAGTGTCATTGGATGTGTGTTCTTTTCATGAACCACACCCAGTGTCATTGGATGTGTGTTCTTCTCACAAACCACACATGGATCCACCAGTGTCATTACATGTGTGTTCTTTTCATGATCCACACATGGATCCACCTAGTGTGATTGCATGTCTGTTCTTTTCACAAACCACATATGGATCCACCAGTGTCATTGCATGTCTATTCTTTTCATGAACCACACCTAGTGTCATTTCATGTTTGTTCCTCTCATAAACCACACATGGATCCACCAGTGTCATTGCATGTGTGTTCTTCTCATGAACTACATCTAGAGTCATTGCATGTTTGTTCTTCTCGCAAACCACATAAGGATCCACTAGTGTCATTGGATGTGTGTTCTTTTCATGAACCACACCCAGTGTCATTGCATCTGTGTTCTTCTCACAAACCACACATGGATCCACTAGTGTCATTTCATCTGTGTTCTTCTCATGAACCACATCTAGAGTCATTGCATGTCTGTTCTTCTCACAAACCGCTGAAGGATCCACCAGTGTCATTGGATGTGTATTCTTCTCATGAACCACACCCAGTGTAATTACATGTGTGTTCTTCTCACAAACCACACATGGATCCACCAGTATCATTGCATGTCTATTCTTTTCATGAACCACAGCCAGTGTCATTGCATGTGTGTTCTTCTCACAAACCACACATGGATCCACCAGTGTCATTGCATTTATGCTCTTTTCATAAACCACAGTTAGAGTCATTGCATGTGTGTTCTTTTCACAAACCACATATCACCAGTGTCATTGCATGTGTGTTCTTCTCATAAACCACATATGGATCCACCCAATGTGATTGCATGTGCATTCTTCACACAAACCACATAAGGATCCACCAGTGTCATTGGATGTGTGTTCTTTTCATGAACCACACCTAGTGTCATCGCATGTGTGTTCTTCTCACAAACCACACATGGATCCACCGGTGTCATTGCATGTGTGTTCTTCTCATGAACCACATCTACAGTCATTGCATGTCATTTCTTCTCACAAACCACATAAGGATCCACCAGTGTCATTGGATGTTTGTTCTTTTCATGAACCACACATAGTGTCATTGCATGTGTGTTCTTCTCACAAACCACACATGAATCCACCAGTGTCATTGGATGTTTGTTCTTCTCATGAACGACATCTAGAGCCATTGCATGTCTATTCTTCTCACAAACCACATAAGGATCCACCAGTGTCATTCCATGTCTGTTCTTGTCATGAACCACACCCAGTGTCATTGCATGTATGTTCCTCTAAACAAACCACACATGGATCCACCAGTGTCATTGCATGTGGTCATTGCATGGGTGTTCTTGTAAACAAACCACACATGGATCCACTAGTATCATTGCAAGTCTGTTATTTTCATGAACCACACCCAGTGTCATCGCATGTCTGTTCTTCTCACAAACCACATAAGGATACACCAGTGTCATTGCATGTCTGTTCTTCTCATGAACCACATCTAGAGTCATTGCATGTCTGTTCTTCTCAGAAACCACATAAGGACCCACCAGTGTCATTGGATGTGTGTTCTTTTCATGAACCACAGCTAGAGTCATTGCATGTGTGTTCTTTTCACAAACCACAGCTAGAGTCATTGCATCTGTGTTCTTCTCACAAACCACATAAGGATACACCAGTGTCATTGCATGTGTGTTCTTCTCATGAACCATAGCTAGAGTCATTGCATGTCTGTTCTTCTCACAAACCACATAAGAATCCACCAGTGTCATTGGATGTGTGTTCTTTTCATGAACCACACCCAGTGTCATTGGATGTGTGTTCTTCTCACAAACCACACATGGATCCACCAGTGTCATTACATGTGTGTTCTTTTCATGAACCACACATGGATCCACCTAGTGTGATTGCATGTCTGTTCTTTTCACAAACCACATATGGATCCACCAGTGTCATTGCATGTCTGTTCTTTTCATGAACCACACCTAGTGTCATTGCATGTTTTTTCCTCTCATAAACCACACATGGATCCACCAGTGTCATTGCATGTGTGTTCTTCTCACAAACCTCACATGGATTCACCGGTGTCATTGCATGTGTGTTCTTCTCATGAACCGCATCTACAGTCACTGCATGTCAGTTCTTCTCACAAACCACATAAGGATCCACCAGTGTCATTGGATGTGTGTTCTTTTCATGAACCACACCCAGTGTCATTGCATGTGTGTTCTTCTCACAAACCTCACATGGATCCACTAGTGTCATTTCATCTATGTTCTTCTCATGAACCACATCTAGAGTCATTGCATGTCTGTTCTTCTCACAAACCACTTAAGGATCCACCAGTGTCATTGGATGTGTGTTCTTCTCATGAACCACACCCAGTGTAATTACATGTGTGTTCTTCTCACAAACCACACATGGATCCACCAGTATCATTGCATGTCTATTCTTTTCATGAACCATAGCCAGTGTCATTGCATGTGTGTTCTTCTCACAAACCACACATGGATCCACCAGTGTCATTGCATTTATGCTCTTTTCATAAACCACAGTTAGAGTCATTGCATGTGTGTTCTTTTCACAAACGACATATCACCAGTGTCATTGCATGTGTGTTCTTCTCATAAACCACGCATGGATCCACCCAATGTGATTGCATGAGTGTTCTTCTCACAAACCACATAAGGATCCACCAGTGTCATTGGATGTGTGTTCTTTTCATGAACCACACCTAGTGTCATCGCATGTGTGTTCTTCTCACAAACCACACATGGATCCACCGGTGTCATTGCATGTGTGTTCTTCTCATGAACCGCATCTACAGTCATTGCATGTCAGTTCTTCTCACAAACCACATAAGGATCCGCTAGTGTCATTGGATGTGTGTTCTTTTCATGAACCACACCCAGTGTCATTGCATGTGTGTTCTTCTCACAGACCACACATGAATCCACTAGTGTCATTGGATGTCTGTTCTTCTCATGAATGAGATCTAGATTCATTGCATGTCTGTTCTTCTCACAAACCACATAAGGATCCACCAGTGTCATTCCATGTCTGTTCTTTTCACGAACCACACCCAGTGTCATTGCATGTATGTTCCTCTAAACAAACCACACATGGATCCACCAGTGTCATTGCATGTGGTCATTACATGGGTGTTCTTGTAAACAAATCACACATGGATCCACTAGTATCATTGCAAGTCTGTTATTTTCATGAACCGCACCCAGTGTCATCGCATGTCTGTTCTTCTCACAAACCACATAAGGATACACCAGTGTCATTGCATGTCTATTCTTCTCATGAACCACATCTAGAGTCATTGCATGTCTAATCTTCTCACAAACCACATAAGGATCCACTAGATTGGATGTGTGTTCTTTTCATGAACCACAGCTAGATTCATTGCATGTGTGTTCTTTTCACAAACCACAGCTAGAGTCATTGCATGTGTGTTCTTCTCACAAACCACATAAGGATACACCAGTGTCATTGCATGTGTGTTGTTCTCATGAACCATAGCTAGAGTCATTGCATGTCTGTTCTTCTCACAAACCACATAAGGATCCACCAGTGTCATTGGATGTGTGTTCTTTTCATGAACCACACCAGTGTCATTGGATGTGTGTTCTTCTCACAAACCACACATGGATCCACTAGTGTCATTGCATGTGTTTTGTTTTCATGAACCACGCATGGATTCACCCAGTGTGGTTGCATGTTTGTTCTTTTCACAAACCACATATGGATCCACTAATATCATTGCATGTCTGTTCTTTTCATGAACCACACCCAGTGTCATTGCATGTTTGTTCCTCTCACAAACCACACATGGATCGACTAGTGTCATTGCATGTGTGTTCTTCTCATGAACCACATCTAGAGTCATTGCATGTCTGTTCTTCTCACAAACCACATAAGGATCCGCCAGTGTCATTCGATGTGTGTTCTTTTCATGATCCACACCTGGTGTCATTGCATGTGTGTTCTTCTCACAAACCACATAAGGATACACCAGTGTCATTGGATGTGTGTTCTTTTCATGAACCACACCCAGTGTCATTGCATGTCTGTTTCTTTCATGAACCACACCCAGTGTCATCGCATGTCTGTTCTTCTCACAAACCACATAAGGATACACCAGTGTCATTGCATGTCTGTTCTTCTCATGAACCACATCTAGAGTCATTGCATGTCTGTTCTTCTCAGGAACCACATAAGGACCCACCAGTGTCATTGGATGTGTGTTCTTTTCATGAACCACAGCTAGAGTCATTGCCTGTGTGTTCTTTTCACAAGCCACAGCTAGAGTCATTGCATGTGTGTTCTTCTCACAAACCACATAAGGATACACCAGTGTCATTGCATGTGTGTTCTTCTCATGAACCATAGCTAGAGTCATTGCATGTCTGTTCTTCTCACAAACCACATAAGGATCCACCAGTGTCATTGGATGTGTGTTCTTTTCATGAACCACACCCAGTGTCATTGGATGTGTGTTCTTCTCACAAACCACACATGGATCCACTAGTGTCATTAAATGTGTGTTCTTTTCATGAACCCCACATGGATCCACCTAGTGTGATTGCATGTCTGTTCTTTTCACAAACCACATATGGATCCACCAGTGTCATTGCATGTCTGTTCTTTTCATGAACCACACCTAGTGTCATTGCATGTTTGTTCCTCTCATAAACCACACATGGATCCACCAGTGTCATTGCATGTGTGTTCTTCTCACAAACCTCACATGTATCCACTAGTGTCATTTCATCTGTGTTCTTCTCATGAACCACATCTAGAGTCATTGCATGTCTGTTCTTTTCACAAACCACTTAAGGATCCACCAGTGTAATTGGATGTGTGTTCTTCTCATGAACCACACCCAGTGTAATTACATGTGTGTTCTTCTCACAAACCACACATGGATCCACCAGTATCATTGCATGTCTATTCTTTTCATGAACCACAGCCAGTGTCATTGCATGTGTGTTCTTCTCACAAACCACACATGGATCCACCAGTGTCATTGCATTTCTGCTCTTTTCATAAACCACAGTTAGAGTCATTGCATGTGTGTTCTTTTCACAAACCACATATCACCAGTGTCATTGCATGTGTGTTCTTCTCATAAACCACGCATGGATCCACCCAATGTGATTGCATGAGTGTTCTTCTCACAAACCACATAAGGATCCACCAGTGTCATTGGATGTGTGTTCTTTTCATGAACCACACCTAGTGTCATCGCATGTGTGTTCTTCTCACAAACCACACATGGATCCACCGGTGTCATTGCATGTGTGTTCTTCTCATGAACCACATCTACAGTCATTGCATGTCATTTCTTCTCACAAACCACATAAGGATCCACCAGTGTCATTGGATGTGTGTTCTTTTCATGAACCACACATAGTGTCATTGCATGTGTGTTCTTCTCACAAACCACACATGAATCCACCAGTGTCATTGGATGTTTGTTCTTCTCATGAACGACATCTAGAGTCATTGCATGTCTATTCTTCTCACAAACCACATAAGGATCCACCAGTGTCATTCCATGTCTGTTCTTTTCATGAACCACACCCAGTGTCATTGCATGTATGTTCCTCTAAACTAACCACACATGGATCCACCAGTGTCATTGCATGTGGTCATTGCATGGGTGTTCTTGTAAACAAACCACACATGGATCCACTAGTATCATTGCAAGTCTGTTATTTTCATGAACCACACCCAGTGTCATCGCATGTCTGTTCTTCTCACAAACCACATAAGGATACACCAGTGTCATTGCATGTCTGTTCTTCTCATGAACCACATCTAGAGTCATTGCATGTCTGTTCTTCTCAGAAACCACATAAGGACCCACCAGTGTCATTGGATGTGTGTTCTTTTCATGAACCACAGCTAGAGTCATTGCATGTGTGTTCTTTTCACAAACCACAGCTAGAGTCATTGCATGTGTGTTCTTCTCACAAACCACATAAGGATACACCAGTGTCATTGCATGTGTGTTCTTCTCATGAACCATAGCTAGAGTCATTGCATGTCTGTTCTTCTCACAAACCACATAAGAATCCACCAGTGTCATTGGATGTGTGTTCTTTTCATGAACCACACCCAGTGTCATTGGATGTGTGTTCTTCTCACAAACCACACATGGATCCACCAGTGTCATTACATGTGTGTTCTTTTCATGAACCACACATGGATCCACCTAGTGTGATTGCATGTCTGTTCTTTTCACAAACCACATATGGATCCACCAGTGTCATTGCATGTCTGTTCTTTTCATGAACCACACCTAGTGTCATTGCATGTTTGTTCCTCTCATAAACCACACATGGATCCACCAGTGTCATTGCATGTGTGTTCTTCTCACAAACCTCACATGGATCCACTAGTGTCATTTCATCTGTGTTCTTCTCATGAACCACATCTAGAGTCATTGCATGTCTATTCTTCTCACAAACCACTTAAGGATCCACCAGTGTCATTGGATGTGTGTTCTTCTCATGAACCACACCTAGTGTAATTGCATGTGTGTTCTTCTCACAAACCACACATGGATCCACCAGTATCATTGCATGTCTATTCTTTTCATGAACCACAGCCAGTGTCATTGCATGTGTGTTCTTCTCACAAACCACACATGGATCCACCAGTGTCATTGCATTTATGCTCTTTTCATAAACCACAGTTAGAGTCATTGCATGTGTGTTCTTTTCACAAACCACATATCACCAGTGTCATTGCATGTGTGTTCTTCTCATAAACCACGCATGGATCCACCCAATGTGATTGCATGAGTGTTCTTCTAGCAAGCCACATAAGGATCCACCAGTGTCATTGGATGTGTGTTCTTTTCATGAACCACACCTAGTGTCATCGCATGTGTGTTCTTCTCACAAACCACACATGGATCCACCGGTGTCATTGCATGTGTGTTCTTCTCATGAACCGCATCTACAGTCATTGCATGTCAGTTCTTCTCACAAACCACATAAGGATCCGCTAGTGTCATTGGATGTGTGTTCTTTTCATGAACCACACCCAGTGTCATTGCATGTGTGTTCTTCTCATAGACCACACATGAATCCACTAGTGTCATTGGATGTCTGTTCTTCTCATGAATGAGATCTAGAGTCATTGCATGTTTGTTCTTCTCACAAACCACATAAGGATCCATCAGTGTCATCCCATGTCTGTTCTTTTCATGAACCACACCCAGTGTCATTGCATGTATGTTCCTCTAAACAAACCACACATGGATCCACCAGTGTCATTGCATGTGGTCATTACATGGGTGTTCTTGTAAACAAACCACACATGGATCCACTAGTATCATTGCAAGTCTGTTATTTTCATGAACCGCACCCAGTGTCATCGCATGTCTGTTCTTCTCACAAACCACATAAGGATACACCAGTGTCATTGCATGTCTATTCTTCTCATGAACCACATCTAGAGTCATTGCATGTCTAATCTTCTCACAAACCATATAAGGATCCACTAGTGTCATTGGATGTGTGTTCTTTTCATGAACCACAGCTAGATTCATTGCATGTGTGTTCTTTTCACAAACCACAGCTAGAGTCATTGCATGTGTGTTCTTCTCACAAACCACATAAGGATACACGAGTGTTATTGCATGTGTGTTCTTCTCATGAACCATAGCTAGAGTCATTGCATGTCTGTTCTTCTCACAAACCACATAAGGATCCACCAGTGTCATTGGATGTGTGTTCTTTTCATGAACCACACCCAGTGTCATTGGATGTGTGTTCTTCTCACAAACCACACATGGATCCACTAGTGTAATTGCATGTGTTTTGTTTTCATGAACCACGCATGGATTCACCTAGTGTGATTGCATGTCTGTTCTTTTCACAAACCACATATGGATCCACTAATATCATTGCATGTCTGTTCTTTTCATGAACCACACCCAGTGTCATTGCATGTTTGTTCCTCTCATAAACCACACATGGATCGACTAGTGTCATTGCATGTGTGTTCTTCTCATGAACCACATCTAGAGTCATTGCATGTCTGTTCTTCTCACAAACCACATAAGGATCCACCAGTGTCATTGGATGGGTGTTCTTTTCATGATCCACACCTGGTGTCATTGCATGTGTTGTCTTCTCACAAACCACATAAGGATACACCAGTGTCATTGGATGTGTGTTCTTTTCATGAACCACACCCAGTGTCATTGCATGTCTGTTCTTTTCATGAACCACACCCAGTGTCATCGCATGTCTGTTCTTCTCACAAACCACATAAGGATACACCAGTGTCATTGCATGTCTGTTCTTCTCATGAACCACATCTAGAGTCATTGCATGTCTGTTCTTCTCAGAAACCACATAAGGACCCACCAGTGTCATTGGATGTGTGTTCTTTTCATGAACCACAGCTAGAGTCATTGCATGTGTGTTCTTTTCACAAACCACAGCTAGAGTCATTGCATGTGTGTTCTTCTCACAAACCACATAAGGATACACCAGTGTCATTGCATGTGTGTTGTTCTCATGAACCATAGCTAGAGTCATTGCATGTCTGTTCTTCTCACAAACCACATAAGGATCCACCAGTGTCATTGGATGTGTGTTCTTTTCATGAACCACACCCAGTGTCATTGGATGTGTGTTCTTCTCACAAACCACACATGGATCCACCAGTGTCATTACATGTGTGTTCTTTTCATGAACCACACATGGATCCACCTAGTGTGATTGCATGTATGTTCTTTTCACAAACCACATATGGATCCACCAGTGTCATTGCATGTCTATTCTTTTCATGAACCACACCTAGTGTCATTGCATGTTTGTTCCTCTCATAAACCACACATGGATCCACCAGTGTCATTGCATGTGTGTTCTTCTCACAAACCTCACATGGATCCACTAGTGTCATTTCATCTGTGTTCTTCTCATGAACCACATCTAGAGTCATTGCATGTCTGTTCTTCTCACAAACCACTTAAGGATCCACCAGTGTCATTGGATGTGTGTTCTTCTCATGAACCACAACCAGTGTAATTACATGTGTGTTCTTCTCACAAACCACACATGGATCCACCAGTATCATTGCATGTCTATTCTTTTCATGAACCACAGCCAGTGTCATTGCATGTGTGTTCTTCTCACAAACCACACATGGATCCACCAGTGTCATTGCATTTATGCTCTTTTCATAAACCACAGTTAGAGTCATTGCATGTGTGTTCTTTTCACAAACCACATATCACCAGTGTCATTGCATGTGTGTTCTTCTCATAAACCACGCATGGATCCACCCAATGTGATTGCATGAGTGTTCTTCTCACAAACCACATAAGGATCCACCAGTGTCATTGGATGTGTGTTCTTTTCATGAACCACACCTAGTGTCATCGCATGTGTGTTCTTCTCACAAACCACACATGGATCCACCGGTGTCATTGCATGTGTGTTCTTCTCATGAACCGCATCTACAGTCATTGCATGTCAGTTCTTCTCACAAACCACATAAGGATCCGCTAGTGTCATTGGATGTGTGTTCTTTTCATGAACCACACCCAGTGTCATTGCATGTGTGTTCTTCTCACAGACCACACATGAATCCACTAGTGTCATTGGATGTCTGTTCTTCTCATGAACAACATCTAGAGTCATTGCATGTCTGTTCTTCTCACAAACCACATAAGGATCCACCAGTGTCATTCCATGTCTGTTCTTTTCATGAACCACACCCAGTGTCATTGCATGTATGTTCCTCTAAACAAACAACACATGGATCCACCAGTGTCATTGCATGTGTTCATTACATGGGTGTTCTTGTAAACAAACCACACATGGATCCACTAGTATCATTGCAAGTCTGTTATTTTCATGAACCGCACCCAGTGTCATCGCATGTCTGTTCTTCTCACAAACCACGTAAGGATACACCAGTGTCATTGCATGTCTATTCTTCTCATGAACCACATCTAGAGTCATTGCATGTCTAATCTTCTCACAAACCACATAAGGATCCACTAGTGTCATTGGATGTGTGTTCTTTTCATGAACCACAGCTAGATTCATTCCATGTGTGTTCTTTTCACAAACCACAGCTAGAGTCATTGCATGTGTGTTCTTCTCACAAACCACATAAGGATACACCAGTGTCATTGCATGTGTGTTCTTCTCATGAACCATAGCTAGAGTCATTGCATGTCTGTTCTTCTCACAAACCACATAAGGATCCACCAGTGTCATTGGATGTGTGTTCTTTTCATGAACCACACCCAGTGTCATTGGATGTGTGTTCTTCTCACAAACCACACATGGATCCACTAGTGTCATTGCATGTGTTTTGTTTTCATGAACCACGCATGGATTCACCCAGTGTGATTGCATGTCTGTTCTTTTCACAAACCACATATGGATCCACTAATATCATTGCATGTCTGTTCTTTTCATGAACCACACCCAGTGTCATTGCATGTTTGTTCCTCTCATAAACCACACATGGATCGACTAGTGTCATTGCATGTGTGTTCTTCTCATGAACCACATCTAGAGTCATTGCATGTCTGTTCTTCTCACAAACCACATAAGGATCCACCAGTGTCATTGGATGTGTGTTCTTTTCATGATCCACACCTGGTGTCATTGCATGTGTGTTCTTCTCACAAACCACATAAGGATACACCAGTGTCATTGGATGTGTGTTCTTTTCATGAACCACACCCAGTGTCATTGCATGTCTGTTCTTTTCATGAAGCACACCCAGTGTCATTGCATGTGTGTTCTTCTCACAAACCACACATGGATCCACCAGTGTCATTGCATGTCTTCTCTTTTCATTAACCACAGTTAGAGTCATTGCATGTGTGTTCTTTTCACAAACCACACATGGATCCACCAGAGTCATTGCATGTGCGTTCTTCTCATAAACCACATATGGATCCTAACCTTAGGAGAGCCCTAACCTTAGCCCCCCAATGGGTGGTTGTTAGACCGAGTCTTCTAGAAGGCACGCCCTAACATAGTTGTTCTACTTGACGATTGTTACATACCGTTCGATCGGGGCGCTTGGACGATTCGGATGGTCTTCGTGAGAGTGATCCGCGAGTAGGCTGTTCTACGGCATGATTGGCCATGCTTGCTCTTGATAAACTGGCAACACCGGGCGCTCCCCTGTTGCGAGTGTCACGACTCACGAGTTCAGTGGGCCATATCCTAGTGTCACGTTCCCATTACTTCTCTTCCTCCCCGTACTTCTATTCCTTCCCCTCGAAGCCACTTTCCCCACTTCACTCCCATCCTGTCGTAGCCACAAGCCGATGGCGCCTCCATCCCAATCCCCTCTCCGGCAGCCACCCCCTCTCGCCCCCTCCCCCCTCTCACCATGGGTTCAAGGGGAGACGGTGAGGAAACGCGTCGTGATGATAGGGATGGTGATTTCGATGTGAGTCGTCTCATATCTATCTCTATCATCTGTGGCCAGTTATCTAGTTTTTGAGCTAGAACTACTTTGTTTACTCATGCGCGTATGATGTGTTAGGCCAACCAGACGATGTATGACTCTGACTATCATGGTTTTGCGGATGAAGACAGTCCTCTGCTATGTAAACATGGATATGTGCCCGCTAAATTTGTAGCGTTCGAAGGACGAAACGCAGGCAGGAGGTTTCTACAGTGTCAAGGACATCGTGCAATGATGCAAGGCAGGAGTTGTGGTGTTGTCAAATGGATAGATCCAGAGTGGCCCAAATCGATGCAGAAAACGCTGGACAAACTATGGGAAATGATTGTTGAGTTGAAAGAATCCGTATTCAGCTCACTTCTTGATAGTGTTGAGATGAAGCTATGGGAACCAGTTGACACGACCAAGTATAAGCGAGATCTCAGGAGGGTGCAAGACAAGGTTAGCAAAGTCGAGAAGGAGAGGGACGCGGCGTTGGCCCTGAAGGCTAAAGCAGAGCAAGAACTGACTCCAGCAAGGAATGATCTTCACAAGGCCAAAGTCCCGCAGTTCACAACTACGAGTATTGACAAGTGCATGAGGAAAAATGCAGAGAAACAATTGAAGCTGTGCAAGGAAGATGCTAAAAGGAAGGAGTAGACGATTTGATCCTTGCTCTCGCAGGAAGATGCGCATCGGGCTAAGATTAGGAAGATCAAGGAGATGTGTGATAACTAGTTCTATTTAGCTTGAGCTCCGTGCCTTTTTAAGTTGTACTTGTTGACCTAGCGGTCTGAACTAGTGGTCCTGGAGTCCTGGGAGGAAAAAATTGGTCGCCCGTTAATCTGTCTTAACCCTGCATTACTTCCTTTTATCTGATCATGGTGGTATTCTGACATTGGTGGTTTGTTTAAACGTAATCTACGTGGATTGTGCCGCATGAAAATGGCACAACCACAATTTATAAATTGGAAGCACGTACACCCGGTTACTGGAGATCCGGGAGCTTCGCCAGATGCAGGGGATGCAGGAGCAGAGAGGCGGTGAGATAGACGGGCTCAAGATTATGCCAGAAAGTGGTACAGATTTCCTCCTCATTTGGGCATTATCGGTTGCCATTGTTGTTTATGTTGCCATGTCATTGTGTGCAGCAGCTGAAATAAGTTGCTGCTTCATGGAGTGTAGTAGCTTAAATAATTTATTTCTGTGTCACTTACATTCTGTCGTATTTGGAGACATCCTGCCCCTCAGCAATCGTGGAACCGATGCTGTGTATTTTCAGATAGTAGTGGCACAATCACAATTTCAGATTCAACTACTGACTCGGGCGTTTCCAAACCCTAAGTCGCGGTACATTTTACTCAAAGAACGTGGGTAGATTGTTTCACCCAGCAAAGTTCCACACACAGAGCTCCAGAATTTAACCGAATTACATATATAGGTTCAAGTTCAACACATTACTATGCAAGTTCATTGCCAGTAGCCTTCTTCCGCAGCCTGGGTACCAAGCCTTCACGTCCACTGGCTTCTTCATTTCCTTCCTTCTTCCTCTTCCTCGGTGCCAATTTTCTTAGCTTCACGTACTCTGCATCGCCGGGACAATGGGCACCAGAATCATGTCTAGCATCATCTTTCCACTCGTTTTTAATTTCTTCGGGCAGCAAAATGACTGACCCGGGAGTCATGTTTCTAACCTTGCGGCGCTTCCTGTCAAAGAAACAAGACTGTTGCATAACTGCCCAATATCTATAGAGTAAATAAAACAAAAATTACAATTCATCACAAACATGCGAACCCCAAGAGACTTTTGGTTACCAGGAGCTAATTGGATTCGAGCAACCACCCTGTCCAAGAATAGAAGGGCGACTCCTAGTTGCAGTAGCTTCCACATCTAGTACATCACAATTCAGCTCAAACATGCAAGCCGAAGCATACCTTTTCATCAACCCAATTAGCTGACTGTCACACGTTAGAGGAATCATGATGCCACGTACATCCATGAAGCTGAACTTTGCAGTCTGCCTCGGCCATAATTCATCATGATTATGCAAAGCAACAACCATACCAGATATAGTGCAGATCTGTGCAGGCGCTTCTTCCATCGTGATACAATGGTGTCCATACCACTTGCCCTTAGAGTCGTACCTGAAGAGGACTACCGTAACCAGGTAAGGGTGGTCCGTAGAGATCCCACTTGACAGAAAACTGTGGACAAAATATGTTTATCAGTGTTGGGCTAACAAACAATTTTAGGTTCAGTAGCTAGCTAGCTAGCTGTTATAATTAGTGCGAATAGCAAAGAGAAGGGTAGCTCACCCGCTTGTAGCCAGAACTTCTTCTTCCTTGGTAGTAGGATCTGCCATCCTCCGAGCTCCTCGGCTCGTCGGCGGTGGAGGCGGGCTAGAGCCTCGCAATGGCGGCTACGGCATGTGCCATTGGAGCTCAGGATCAGCGACTGGGCGCAACAACTTGGCGCCGGAAGTCAAATGTCCGAAGGGATCGTCCTGCCTGGAGGATGGATTCTGACGCTGCCGGTGCTAGGGGAAAGGTGGGAATGGATTTGTGAAATTGGTCAACGCATCCAATCCACTTAGTTCCTCGATTTGCCTAAGAGGTTGTCGTGTTGGCACTCGCGTCACGGACAAATGGCTGACATGAGGGTCCCGACCGTCTACTTCACGGGGCAGTTTCACGGAATGTTTGAATTTGGCAGGGGTGAGATGAGTTTGCATCGAAATGGCCCCTCTCGGTAGTTGGCGGCCCAACATTTCGAAACGCGGCAATTTTAGGCAACTTAGGTACCGCCATGCGCTCGCCCAGGAACTTTGGTACCACGGACGAACAGGCCCCTCCCCTTGTGAAGATCTCCTTGACTCCCCGGCAATGGCGCCAGAAAAAGGCTTGATGGCTCAGAACATGTTGAGCTCGTTGGGAACCCCAAGAGGAAGGTATGATGAGCACAACAGCAAGTTTCCCTCAGTTATGAAACCAAGGTTATCCAACCAGTAGGAGCAAGGAAACACCCCCAAGGTGTTGCTACCAACTTGAAATCCTGCACAACACAACCATGGAACTTTGCCCCAACTCACAGTGAGGTTGTCAATCTCACCGGTTTTGCTGAAAACAAAGGATTAAACGTATTGTGTGGAAGATAGTAATTGTTTGAAGAAAGTAAACAGTAAATAGTAGATGGTATATCAATGGAAAAAGAATGGACCAGGGTCCATAGTTCACTAGAGGTGATTCTCCTTAAGATAAATAACATGTTGGGTGAACAAATTACAGCGGGGCAATTGATAGACTCGAGAAAGCATACAAGCATATACTAATCATCTTGACTCCTTTGAGACTTGAATGGGAATTACAACATTATACATAGACCGCCATCCAACTGCATCTATGACTAATAATCCACCTTCAGGTTATCATCCGATCCCCCTCCAGTATTAAGTTGCAAGCAACAGATAATTGCATTAAGCAAAGTGTGTAAAGTAAACAATACGATTGTCCCATGGACAAATGATTGTTGATTTCTCCCTAGTAGCAACAGCACATCTAGCACCTTAGAGATTCATGTCACTTCTCCAGATTACTAGAGGCATGAACCCACTATCGAGCATAAATACTCCCTCTTGGAGTTGCAAGCATCTACTTGGCCAAGATAGCTACTAACAACGGAAAGCATGCAAGATAACAAATAACATAGACATGATAGAATCAATAATCAATCTGAAATAGCATCTCAATATCCATCGGATCCCTGCAAACACAACATGTATGATTACAAATAGATGATCTTGATCATGAACGGAGCTCACAAGATCTAAACATGATAGCACAAAATAGGAGAACCAACCATCTAGCTACTACATGGACCCATAGTCCAGGGATGAACTACTCACGCATCACAACGGAGGCAGTCATGGTGATGAAGAAGGCCTCTAGGGTGATCTCTCCCCTCCGGCAGGGTGCCGAGAAGAGCTTCGGATCCCTCCCGATCTAGGGATTGAGATGATGGCGGCTATAGACTCTTCCGTTGATTTCTGATTGGGTCTTTGATCGGGTTCTTAGGGTTTTTGTCCTAGGAGGCTTTTATAGGCGAAGGGGCAAGGTCAGTGGACCACCAGCGGGGCCACACCTAGGGCTGACCACGCCACCCTATGGTGTGGCCGCCTCGTGGCCCCTCTTCGTCTCCCCTCTGGACTCCGTGTTGCTTCGGGTAAAATATTGACTTTGGCTTTTGTCTGGTCCAATTCCGAGAATATTTCCTTACTAGCTTTTTTGAAACCAAAAACAGCAGAAAACAGGCAACTGGCACTGTGGCATATTGTTAATAGGTTAGTCCCAAAAAATGTATAAAAAATACCTCAAAGTATGAACTAAACATAAGAAAGTAGATACTAAACAAGCATGGAACATCAAAAATTATAGATACGTTTACGGCGTATCACATAGGTTTCTCAAACTTCAAAAGTGGGGAGTCATAAGGCATACCTCTCATGTTTGGTTCTACTTCTCTCTTCCTTTTTTATTTGCTTCTTGGAAACTCAAAGTCGATCACTCTCCTGCAAATATATGAGAACCTCGAGGCGGAAAGAAAAGAAAGAGGGAAAATAAAGAAAAATGGAGAAATATTTTTGTGGTTTTTAAGAGAGAGAGTTTAAAGAATAGAAAATTGGCGGCAAAGCTCGGGTATAAAATCTCAAAAGAAAATATAAAGAACTAAAAATAAAGTGTTGAGGAACCAACACGAGTGCTTATAAACTCGAATTAAAAACACAACCTCGAAATAAATAAAAGCAAATGAACGTCAAATAATGATACATGAGGAAACTTCCCCAAGCTTAGGCTTTTGCAAGCCCTTCAAATCATTATGGTGGCGGGAAAAAGTCGTTACTCCAGTTTGCAAATTGAGTTGAGAGGTTACTAGTTGTTCCTCGGAGGTTCAAAGAGAGGTTATGCATCCTCTCCAAAGTCCCTCCAAGTTCTTGGAAGTCTTGGTATGTAGCAAACCGGGTTTGTGGCTGCTCCTCTTGACAAGGAACTTCTTGCTCCTCTTCTTGGTCCTCATCCTCCTCCGTAACCTCCTCCTAGGGTTGGTGTTTCTCAACCTGCAAGTCATATAGCAAACATCCTTCCTCGATAGAGAAAAGACCATTAGGCATAGGAGCGGGTTAGAGACACCCAGCTCCAGCAATATGCAGGTAATAAACACCACCTCTCCTAGTGAGCAGTCCACAAGCCTTTAAAGTAGATAAACCAACACGTCGCTCACCTGGCACGGGTTGCAACTCGCCTAGGTCGATGCCTAGGGCAATGGCAAGCACGGTGATGATGCCTCCACCTGTGATTGGTCCTTGTGTTTGGGAGTATTGGTGCTCCAAGTAGCGCACAAGGATGGCGCCCAAGTTGAGTGACAAGCCGCAGTTGATGTAAGCAGCCTTTGCAAGGACTAATATGTCCTCCTCGTTGAGTCTCGTGAACTCATTACGTGCTTTCAAGGTGTTAGCAATAACATAGAACAAATAGCAAATTGCAGGATGTTGAATATTCTTGCCCTTGCTCACTCTAGTAGTGAAACTTATTCTATTATAATATTGTTCAGGGGAAGGGTCTAAGACAGTAAAGGATGCGTGTAAGGCATTATCATCATTGTTTGGCAAATTAAAACATGCGCACCATTCATCTAATGTTGAAGTGTAGTTGTTGTTCATAAGTCGAAAAGAAATCGTGTCCTCTTCTTGCCATAGTTTAACGGTGCTTTGCAATGAACTTAGGAATTCAATAGTTAAGTGGCGATAAGTAGGTACATCATTGTACACAAAGTTTTGCAGGCCAGCTATATTGCAAATTAAATTGAAGTCATCATAAATACCTAGTTGGTTCAATATAATGGGGCAAGCCCACTTGGTGGCCTTCACTTCGTGGTTCTTGATCTTGTCGAAGCGATCACGTTGGAGCTCATTCCTCAATTGTATCCCCATGCATTCTTGAGCGACAACCCGAGAAGCGCTAGCGGTGGCACAAGCACGAGTTTGGCTCCTTGTGTTCATCATCTAAAACATTGAAGAAAGACAAAAATAAAACTTTTTGATCCAACAATAGTAAGTATAACATATTCCTCATCATAACACACTAAAGAATCTCCTCAAAATAATAATCTAGGCAAGAGAATCATGGCAATTGGTTCATAGTAGGTCTCACCCTAGATTGATAATGACAATAGATCAAAGAAGAATTTACAAAAAGTAATTGGAGGGTTGGAGGAGAAACATACTGTAGATCACTTGTGTGCGAGGAAATCGAACGAAATTGAGTAGAGATGAAGATCTCTTGAGGTTTTGAGAGAGTTTGGAGGTAGAAGAGAGAAAAAGGATTGAAGTTTTGGGGTTGGAGGTACCTTACCATGTGTTTATGTGGTCCGACGCAACTATACGGGTAGAACTATATGGTCGGAATAATGCATTCCCTCCGTATAGTTGGCCTTCTATCAAAATTTTAGGGTTTCCACCTGGCAGCGCAGCTATACGGCCAGAATAATATGATCCCACCGTATAGTTGGTCGTCAAACCGTCTGTACCTGGAAAAAAAATTATACAAAAGCATTGATATCTATACGACCGGAACTATATGGCCGGAATTTTTATTCCAGTCGTATAGTTGGTCGTTAAACCGTCAGTACATTGGAAAAGAATTTGTACGGAAGCACCAATATCTATACGACCAGAGCTATACGGCCAGAATTTTTATTCCCGCTGTATAGTTGGTCGTTAAGCCGTCAGTACATATGAAAGAAAAATTGTCGATGGCAAAGATATCTATACGACCGGAACTATATGGCCGGAATTTTTATTCCCGCCGTATAGTTGGTCGTTAAACTCTCTGTATGCATAAAAAAAATTGTTTCTTCGAAAATTATTTCTTATCCTGTAACTTAGCGATATACCTTGTTTTTGATAGAAAATTGACAGTAAAAATTGTCGACCAACAATAGCATGAATTAATCAGGCTTTTTAGTACTACCGAACTTCTTCTCCTCAATTGGAGTTTTCTAGCACTCTTTATTGAACATAAACTTAAACTAAAACTTAAAAACTTTACTCAAACCTTTATTTCACATGGGTTGCCTCCCATGAAGCGCTCTTTTATGGTCAATAGCTTGACCTCAATGTTGATCACTTAGGCCAGATGAGTGGAACACCCACTCCAAAGTAGTTGGCCTTCAAAGTGATGGCCTCCTTTTCATCATGCTTGGATTTCTTGTTCCTAGGGAAATGAACAACAAAAGAATCCCGCGAAGACAATTGAAGCTTCACGTTCCCTTCATGTAGATTAATCAAAGCCTTAATAGTTCTTAAGAAAGGACGACCTAATATAATAGGAGCAGTAGCATCTTTAGGCATATCAACAATAACAAAATCAGTAAGAGCAGGACGGCCTTTAATGTATAGTAAAGTATTCTCCTTAATTCTTGCAGCTTGTTTGTAGGTAGAAACTGCTAGATGCAATTTTAACTTGGTGATCTCAAAGGAGCCAAGATTTAACTTGTTAAAAAGACTCTTTGGAATTGTTGAGATGCTTGCACCTAGATCACAAAGTGGAGCTATCTCATTGGTTCCAATTTTAATCTTAATAGTAGGCTCAAATATGTCATCAAGCTTCACATGTAATTTTTCGGCAATTTGCTTATATTCTTCCTCAAGCTCACGTACATTTATTGCTACCTGATTAACAAAGTGTTGGTACATAGCTTCCTTATTACCTTCACTTACCAGAATCTTAACGTTGATCCTTTTTACGAGATCTTCAACGGTGTAGCTTGGTGAAGGTGCATTACTATAATCAAGTTCTTCAGGCTCCTCCCTTTGGATTCTCATCATCTTGAGGTCTTCAACAGGATTGGGCTCAGATTTACCTAGAAATTTGGCTAGAATGAGAGTTTGACTCTCAGTTATCTTACCTAGCTGTGCCTCAACAATCCTCGTTCTTTATTGGAGGGCCTACAAATCATTTCTCAAACTTACATCTTGGTTAGATAATTTACCTAGCATAGCATCATGGTTCTCTGTTACTTTAACAAGAATATTGTTTTGTTCATTTTGTGAGTCTATAGAAGACTTAAGTGCTTCTTGGAGACTACCATTACTAGTTCCCATATTATTATTAGAGTTACCTGTTTCTGAAAATTAGGATTATAATTCTTCTTCCAAGCAGGGTTATAATCATTACGAGCTATGAAATCTATTTCTTCAATATTTGTTCCAGGGATGGCTCTTACCTAGGTTTCCTTACCTTTTATGGCTAGTATGAGCTCATCCAACTTAGCATTGAGTTCTTCATTTTCTTGTGGTGAGATGAAGTTTACCTTCTTCGTGCTTGATCTATCCACATGCCATTGGGCATGGTTGTCTTGCATATTGTCTAGTAGCTGCTTTTCTTCGGTAATATGTTTACCCATAAATGTTCCTCCAGCTGCAGTATCAAGCATAGACTTAGACACAAGGTTAAGAGCATTATACAATAGATGGAGAATTAACCAGTCTTCCATCCCATGACTAGGACAGTTTATCATGCATTCTTTCATCCTCTCCCATGCAAGCGCTAGTGGCTCACGCTCTGCCTGTCTAAAACCAGTAATATTAGATCTAAGTTGCATAGTCTTTGCAGGTGGGAAAAATTTAGTCATAAATAAAGAAGTGCATTCCACCCATGATGTAATAGTATTTCTAGGAAAGGATAGCAACCAATTTTTGCTCTTCCTCTAAGAGAGAAAGGAAATAAACGCAATTTGACCGCATCAGGGTCAACGTCTTTTATACGCATCATATCACATATTTCAGCGAAAGTATTCAAGTGCATACGTGCGTCTTCAACAACAGAGCCTCCAAATTGATTCTGTTGAACCAAACTTAAATAATGGGGCTTAATTTCATAGTCATCAGCAGCAATTGCTGGCTGAGTAATAGGAGTATGCAAATAATCATTGTTGGGAGTATCAAACTCCCCAAGCTTCTTTTCAGCCATATTTCCTATGTTTTTGGGTTTTCTTATATAGAGACTTATAATAGTAAAAGCAAGATTTTAAAGGCTACCTATTTTTTTGGTTTTTCAAATAAAGACTGAAAGTAAACTAACAAATTAAAAACAAGAATTAAAACTAGCAAGGTTCCTACTAACCTCACCAGGGTAGCTATTGCTTCCCCGGCAACGGTGCTAGAAAAAGGGTTGATACCTTCGATCCAGATTACGGATGTAGTATAGCTTCTTTTTCCCTAGTATACCTAGGTTATCGAATCCTCGGGAAGCAGATGCGTAGTAAAGTTACTTTAACGGACCGGGGCGGGTTTCCTTGTCGCCCGGGGCTTCTTTTTATAGGGGTCCCTTCACTAAAGTTGTTCTATTTGACCTAGCGGTGGCGGCACCAACTATACGACCGGAACTATACAGCTGGAATTTTATTCCGGTCGTATAGTTGGTCGTTAAAACATCTGCCTCCGCTTCACAGCTCCTGGTTTCTTCTGGTTGATGGAAATCTCGTATCTTTGACTTTAATATAGTGATTCCCATCTTCAAACGATATTATTTGTGTGGAAAAAATAGAAAGGAAGGATTGCATACCCCTTTGATTACTAGGCATTAGTGGCAAGGTTTAGAGAGATATTTCATCAAAAATATGAATAATATCTAGTTTAAATGTGAACGTGGATGGCTATATTTCAGAGCCAATAGAGTACTGATAGAATCTTGACTCCAGGACTCAAACCCAAAGCCATCTTTGCTACAGGCGCAGCCAAGAATGCAAAGAAGAAGAAGACTCTGACTAAGGACCTTCCAACTGACGATGTGATAGCCAAAGAATACGAAGAAGACTCAGAGGGAGCCTTGATCCATGATGAGCCAAAAGATACTTCATTGGATGGACATGTGGTTACCCCTGGTGCCCGTAAACTCCTTGGAGAAGCAATTACCACACCTATCCCAACAGCTGCAGAACTTACACCTGCGGAGTTGGAGGATAGGGCCCAAGCCCTAGAAGCACATTGTCAAGTACTCCTTGTGGAAACTACAAATATCCTCGAAGAGAAGAAGCGTATTGCAGCTGCGGGGTAGCCTACCACCCGGCAGCATCAGAAGACCTGAAATGACCCTGAGTTGGGTAACAAAAATCCGGATGTTCACAAAACCCTTTTCGAAGGAGAGTACAGCCGTAGGGAAATCTCGGATCGACAGCAATGGTAACCGGGTGTATGGCATGCCGGTAGAAAATGTTGCTATGGCTCGAGATATCTTGGCAAACAACCCAAGTCCAGAGCAGATTCGGCTAAGTGCGAAGCTACTCACCAAGGGATTGGAATAGCAAAAACTCGCCACGTCCGGCATCGGTAAGCTGGTCTCCAGATCTGACCAATGTCACACGGACACGGGGCAACATCAAGATGCAAGACCCCGACGGGAGCCGGAACAACACTATCATCCCAACCCTCGGGAAGACAACTACTCAAGAACTGGATCGTTAGGACACCAGCACAGACCCACACGAAGCTGGAGCAACATCGTTCCAGCCGCAGAGCGAGACGCCCTTGCAGCAATGGTCCAACCTCCCTGGTGACAGTCGAACAATCGCAGTGAAGATGAAGAAGCTCAACATCGGGAGCGGGACCAACAAAGAATGCCCCTCCTAGACACACAATCCATTCGGCTGAGCCATGTCACAATGACGGCAATGACAGACGAAGGAACAACAAACATCGCGTTGGATCAAGCCAGTAGGATGGCCGTCACCACGAAGCCCCAGCTGGGAGTAAAAATCCACCAGCACCACCATCTTCGCCAAGTAGCCACCATAACGGCTCCAATGGAGGCCAAGGGGGGCACCATGGCGGAGGTGGTGGCAGAAGAAGCATAAGTCCGGCTCATGGGCACCGAGCCGCAGTGAACAACTAAGACAATGTGCCCTATCACCAAGTGATGCTAGGCACCGAATTAACTCAAACATAGAGGCGTGATGCTACGAGTCAGATAACATCTACGTGGGTCCAAAATGCTTTAGACCGTGTGTACGATAGACAAATTTTCTGGAAGGGTTTGCCATCTCAAGGCAAATCCAGCCCTACGACGGTGTGTCTTGGCTAGACACCTGGCTCCAGGACTTCTTTTAGGCCTGCTGCAACGCCAAAGGAGGAAACAACTTGGTCACAACCCATTATCTCCCGCTTATGCTGAGGAAGACGGCTCGATCATGGATCAATGAACTCCCGAAAAACACCAACCACAACTGGTATGATATGCAAAGTGCTTTCTTTCGGAACTTCGAGGGAACATATATGAGGCCCTGCACGGTCAGAGATCTGCAACGGTGCACCCAGAAACTCAGAGAAACCTGTCAGGATTACCTCGGATGATGGATCGACATGAAGAACTCCTGCGAAGGAGTAAACGACCAAACTACGATAGAAGTATTCATCACGGGACTCCCAATTGGTTCACTTCGTCATCGCTTAAATGTGACAAAGTGACAGATTTGGGGGAGATGATAGAAACGGCAAGAAAATACGCTGACGCCAACGATGATGCAGAAGGACTGCCCAACATACTGGCTATGCCATAGTCAGCAAAGCAACCAAAAGCAGCAGGCCACAAAACACAAAAACACCTCGGAGGAAAAGCCCAATCCGGAAACCGCAACAGTCAATGCAACTTTCTAAAGGGAATATGCCCTAAGAGGCAATAATAAAGTTTTTATTATGTATATTCCAAGTATATGATAGATGTTTATTTTGCATGCTATAATTGTATTAATATGGAAACATTAATACATGTGTGTTTAATAAACAAATAGAAAGGTCCTAGTTATGCCCCTCTTTAAACTAGCTCATTGATTAACAAGATGATCAAAGTTTCCTGATCATGGACATTGGATGTCGTTAATAACAAGGTCACAATATTCGTGAAATGATGTGATGAACATTCATCCGAAGTATAGCATTACAATCAAATTCATTTAGTTTATATTTCTATAACATCATACGAAGTCATCCTAGTCCTTAGACCATGAGATCATGTTAATCACTAACACTGGAAGAGTATCTTGATAACATCAAACATCACACCATAAAAGGGTGACTATAAAGGTGGGTTCAGTGCTACGAAGGTGCTATGTAGAGGCTCATGGATCAAGAGTGGGATTTTTCCATCCCGATGATGGATAGTTATACACTTGGTCCTCTCGGTGATATCGAGAATAGCTTGCAAGCAACTGATGTGATCACTAGAATGTTATATCACGGGAACAAGAAAAGAGTGCATGTCGGTAACGAGATCAAACTAGGTATTTGGATACCGATGATTTAATCTTGGACATGTAATATATTGTGAGACAAAGGGATTAAGTTACTAGTGTTAAAGGTTCTCACAATCACAGAAGCCATCGTTGAATGTGCAGGAGTCAGAATGGATCTCCATGTCCTGCTTCTGATTATTGATCTGAGAGGAGTCTCGATCATGTCTGCATTATTCGCAAACCGTAGGGTGACACACTTAAGGGTTGCCAAACACCATTTGGAGCATATATGTTTTAGACAAAAGAATTGCAAAGCGTTGGAATCATTTCGATGGAAACCGGAATTGTTTTGGGTGAAATTGCAGAAACTGGTTCTGCATGTGATATTGAAATGTTGCAAGGGGTTTTATGTGAATGTTTGTTAATTAAAGAAATTAACAAAATTCTGAATAAAATAAATAAAAGAGTTTTATTAAATGAGAGTTGCATTAAATTTCCACCAAATTTAATGCATGTGAGTGATTGTGTGAGTGGAGGCATGTTTATGTGAGTGGAGCTTCCACCACATGAATGAGGAAGAGGTGGGGGCACCCCCCCTTGGGCGCTGGCCATGGGGAGGGGAGAAGCCCCCCCCCCCTCTCCTCCCTCACAAAGCACACCTCCTCGTGAAGGATCTCTCTCCCCCTCTAGATATATTCCCCCATGGTCTCGGATTAGCGAGATACATGTTCCCGGTGGCATTTCGTCTGGAAGAAGTTGCTGCTTCAGCTGATTCGCTGGAGCGAGGAGGTGGAGGTTGTTCAGTGGCCTAAATGTGTGTGCGAGGATGGATGCGCTACTGATTTGTGGCGCTAGGACTTCCACACGATCTTGAGATCGGCAAGCGTACGACTACATCATCCACGAGTTCCAGCTTGTTAACAAAGCTTTGTTGTCCTCAAGGGTTAGTTATCTATGGATGTATATCCACCTGTTTCTTGTATCTAATAGATAGATCTTGGTGTATAGTTCCCATCGTAGGAATTTTTTTGTTTCCTATGCTGCAAATCCAACACTTTCTGGTCTGGAGGACGAGGAGGCCATGGAGTGACTGAGGACGAGGCCGTGGAACTTCCAGAGTCCAAGGTAGAGGAGACTAGCAACCTGGCAAAACCTACTCTTGGGCTGACATTGCCAACAATCAGTGTGTGCATCACCCGAACGACAACGGGGGCTCATCCCACACCAATGTTGAGTGTCGTTTCAATGATGACATCAAGAAAGACGAATCTGCTGGCTATAGGGCCAAGCAACAAAAAGGAAAGGAAAATTCCGACAAAGAGAAAGAGTCCAAGGAAGATTCTGACATGGAGGAGGTAGAATCTTCAAATCCCAAGTCATATGGAAAGAAGACCTTCCCAACCAAGAAAGACACTTATGGCTGCTTCCTCGGATCTCAACCAGCCAAGGTAAAAAAGGTAGTGATCCATGAGCTCAACACAACTGTTCTAGCTGTCCCCTAATATCTGGATTGGTCGGAAGTTACAATCACCTTTGACCGAAGCGATCATCCGGCTAAGATACACAAGCAAGGAAAGTACGCTCTGGTTGTCAACCCACTTATTGACGGCTTCCAAGACCCTCATGGACGGTGGCAGCAACATCAACATCATCTACGTCGAAACGCTGCGCCGGATGAGGATGCGGAAACACAACTGAACCACAACTCTGTGACTTTTCATGGAGTTGTCCCCAGAAGACAAGCAAATTCCCTAGGAGAGATCACTTTGGATGTTACCTTTGGAACTCCAAAGAACTACCGGATGGAAGCACTTTCCTTCGAAGTGGTCCCGTTCAAGAGCGCATATCATGTTATCTTTGGGTGTCCGACTTACTGGGCTTTCATGACTTGCGTTGTTATATTTACAATATGATGAAAATTCTAGGTCCAAATGGCGTCATCACAATCTGGGGATACCCGAAGAAAGCACAAGAATGCAAGGACAGAAGTGTCGCCTTTGCTGAAGTCGTACTGAGATCAAGAAGAACATCGACCCGTCCGAGATGCCCGCAACGAAGAAGGAGGTTACTAAGCTGACTCCGGAGTTCAAGGCATCGGAAGAGAAGAAGACAATGTTGTTGAAGGATGATGATCCCTCCAAGGTGACCCAGATAGGCGTAGGTTTAGACCACACATAGGAAAGCACGCTCGTCGAGTTCCTCAAAGCTAATAAAGATATCTTCGCATGGCAGCCATCTGACATGACTGGAGTACATAGGGAACTTGCCGATCACAGTCTAAATGTATACCCAAATGCTAAACCCGTCAAATAGTCGTTATGATGTTTCGGTGATGAAAAGGGAAAAGCAATAGCTAAGGAACTAGCTCGGCTCCAGTTAGCCGGATTTATAGAAGAGGTCATCCATACTGATTGGTCGGCCAATCCTGTAATGGTCCCTAAAAAGTACACCACTGATTTAAGGATGTGTGTTGATTATACTGCCTTGAATAAGGCTTGTCCCAAATATCTGTTCACTCTGCCTAGAATTGATCAAGTTATTGATTCGATAGCTGGCTCGGAACTCCTATATTTTCTCGATGCATATTCCGATATCATCAAATTCGGATGAAGGAGTCAGACAAAATAAAGACTTCGTTCATCACCCCCTTCGGAACCTTCTGCTACATAACGATGCCTTTTGGGCTAAAAAACGCAGGAGTCACATACCAACGCACTATGCAGCGTTGCCTCCATGATTAAATCGGACGCAATGTACATGCATATGTGGACGACATAGTTGTGATGTCCCAAAAGAAGGAAACACTAATTTTCGACTTGGAGGAAACGTTCAGCAATCTACAAAAATACAACATAATGCTTAACCTGATGAAGTATTTATTTGGAATACCAGCCGGAAAATTGTTAGGTTTCATTGTGTCTCAAAGAGGCATAGAGGTGAACCGTGATAACATAAAGGCTATACTCAATATTTTCCAAGCCAACTCGCATGAAGGACGTAGAACGGCTAACTGGCTGCATTGCTGTAGTCAGTCGGTTTGTAAGCCGGCTCGGTGAAAGATCCACACCATTATACAAGCTCTTGAAAAAGACCAAGAAGTTCGTCTGGACTGATGAAGCTGAAGCTGCGCTTCAGGATCTAAAAGCCGTACTTTCGTCCGCCCTATTCTTGCAGCACCGGAGCCACATGAACCGATGTTGCTATACTTAGATGCGACAAACAGAGTCGTAAGTGTCATCATGGTGGTGGAATAGCCAGAAAAAAAAGGAACGCCTGGTGCAGCGTCTGACTTATTATCTCAGCAAGGTCCTGACCTAATCAAAGCAAAGGTATCCCTAGTACCAAAAGTTAGACTATGGTGTATTCTTCGCATCCAGAAAGCTACGACACTATTTTCAAGAGCACAAGATTACTATGGTGAGCACAGCTCCCATGAGAGACATAATCAACAACAGTGATGCCATAGGACGCGTTGCTAAGTGGGGGATAGAGCTAGCAGATTTCGACATTGAGTACAAACCACGTACAGCAATCAAGTCCTAGATTATTGCTGAATTTGTCACTGATTGGACAAAGACAGTAGAAAACACAGGTCTCCTAGAGACGGAGGTTTGTACCTTACACTTTGATGGGTCTAAAGTGCTCAGGGGCTTGGGGCTAGCGTGGTGCTCAAATCACCCCAGGGTGATAAAATGTTCTATGTACTACAGATTCACTTCACAACGACAAACAACATTGCTGAGTATGAAGCTGTGCTGCATGGAATTCGAATCGCAAAAGACATCGGCATTCACCGACTGATGTGTTATAGAGACTCGGATTTAGTTGCCCAGCAAGTATCCGATATCTGTAATGCAAATAAGCACATGGCATCATATAGAGTTGTCGTGGATGAACTATCTAAATTGTTCGAAGGTTTTGAAGTCCAACACATTCCTCGAACAAAAAATGAGGAAGAAGATGCTCTATCAAGAATAGGTTCTACACAGAAACAAGTCCGGGACGGTGCTTTTTTGGAGCACTTGAGAGTTCTCTCTATCATAGTAGTTGATGAGGAGTATCCGGCCAAATCGGACTCACCGCTCATAGAAGTTCTGGCTATAATTCCTAGCTGGACAAAACCCTACATTGATTTCTTGGTAGATAGAAAATTACCCAAAGACAAAGTTTTGAGCTAACAAATCGTCCGACGAGCAAAATCCTACACAGTGGTGGGAGGTGAGCTCTATAAGCGGAGTGCATCTGGGGTCTTTCAGCGTTGTGTCTCTCTGTAAGAAGGTGTGGAAATCCTAAGGGAAATTCATGAAGGTGAATGTGGACATCACGCCATAGCCAAATCATTAGTGGCAAAGGCCTTCAGACACAGACTTTTCTGTCTTGCAGCTAAGGAAAACGCTGAACGGTTGGTCAAGACGTGCAAAGGTTGCCAACAATACGCCAAACAAGCCCATGTTCCGGCTGATCAGCTGCGAACAATTCCGATTACATGGCCTTTTGCGGTCTAGGGTCTTGACATGGTAGGACTGTTTAGACGGGATCAAAGTAGATACACTCACCTTCTTGTGATGGTGGATAAATTCACAAAGTGCATTGAGGCAAAACCTGTCACAAGTTGTGATGGAGCAACAGCCAAAAAGTTCATCGAGGACGTGATCATCCGATTTGGGTATCCGCACAGTATTATTACAGACAATGGGAGTAACTTTTCCATGGGGGAACTAGTCGAATTCTGCAATGAACAAGGAATCTGACTTGATATTGCATCATTCGCACATCCACAAGCCAATGGACAAGTCAAAAGGGCAAATGGTTTAATTCTTCAAGACCTATGACCAAGACTCGAAGCACCACTACATCGTGCTGCGGGAGCTTGGGCGGAAGAATTGCCGTCTGTGATATGGAGTTTACGAACAACTCCTAACAGGTCAACCGGATATACACCTTTCTTCCTGGTACACGGTGCAGAAGATGTCCTTCCGAGTGATCTTATTCATAACTCTCCCTGAGTCGCTGCGTATGTCGAAGAGGATGCCAAAGTTGCTCAACAAGACGACCTCGATATGCTCGATGAAGTTCACGTTGTTGCTGAACAGGGATCTATAGCCTATCAGCAAAAGTTACGCATATATCATAGTTAGAGAGTCAGAAACCAATCTTTCAGAAAGGGCGATATGGTTCTCTGGCTAGTGCAAAAAAGAGAGCACAAACTTGCCCCTATATGAGAAGGGACCTTTATAGTTAGTCGAGTATTGCACAATGGTTCTTACTACCTAACTAACATGAGGCCATAAAAAGAAAGACTTGCTACTAAGAAGAGAAAGAGAGCTGGAGGCAGTACAAATCCGGATGAAATAGACCGTCCATGGAATATTGCTCAACTACGTCCCATTTAGGCTTAGAATTTCTTTCTTTGTAATCATATACATATACATGTGCAAAGTGGAATAAATTATTGGTCTCCTCAATGTTTTTTCTGAGATGTTTTTTATGTACCATCTTATTTCCGAATGATCATATCACAGTCTAAAATCCCAGAATACTTGAAAGTACTTTCTGCTCATATTTGTTCTGGTTAGATTTTCGATTCTAAAAATGCTCCCTTCGGGTATAAGTCTAAATTTTCTAGTTCATACTTGGGTTTTTGTCTGATTGCTGGATGCGGGTGTTTTCCGAGTAGTAAATTGTTGGTACTGGAAGCCGACTTTGATTCCGGGTTTAAACTGGTTTAGCAATTGAGCTCCGTTGCTTGGCAAAGTTTCCGTGCTGAAGGTTTGCCGGGTCACGAAAGGGACGAGGCAGAAAGCCAGATAAACGATAAGTGTAGAGAAAATAAGTGCTTAAGCAATTTCTGAGCACATAAATAAACAGCTAAAAGTGCTAAAAGAGTAAAGCATAAGTTCTTACAATCTTAGCACCAGCAAAATAATAATCTACTTATTACAATCAGATTGTTTTCAGAATAATACATTGTTTTTCTGTCACATTCTATGATGCAGGTGGAGATGAAGTAGTCGTCGGCTCACTAGACACATCACCTGTATCACCCCGATATATTTTTGAGACGAGTATCTCAGACTCAGTTTTCTCGTCGTCTTCGAAAACTTCACCAACTTCTTCTCTTTGGGGAGGTGGCACTTCAACGGGCGTGAAGAACGGATCATCATAGCTGGTTCAACTCGGCCATGCGTGAAGCGTATCCGGCACAAGAATCCCAGATATCTTTGATGTTTTGTGGATTTCCATCTTCATCGATAATCGAATAACCCTTGGTAACTTGCTATATCTCCATGCGTCCATGGTGGCTCATTACCATTGTCAGGGCATTCTGTGCCACTGTGCGTGCATACGACATGTTCCAATCCTTGACTATCTTGGGCATATCTTTCGCCTTGTCTCGTAGCTCAAAGTCAGACATTGAGTCTAAGCTGGAGAGCTGGACAGATTCACCAATTTCTTTCAGAGACTGGCGGAAATCGTGAATCGGGTCCCCAACAGCGACAAGCCGGCTAGTACGAGGCTCGGATGAAGAGGCATCAAGAAGGTTGAGAGGACCTATGAATCAAAAAACAAAGTCAACAAAATATCCGAGTCTAACAAATCAGAAAAACAATAACTCAGGGATAGCAAAACTTACCAAAGATAGCATCATCTACTTTGGTCTTCTCCTATCGAAGACTTCGGATTTCATTTCAGAGAGATTCGGAGGTGTCCTTCTCCCTGTCCAAGGAATTTTTCAAGTCCAAGATTGTTTTGTCTTACTTGGCTATGGTGTGGTCATGCACCTCAGTAGCGTGATTGCTGGATTCAAGAACACTGGCGATGCTGGTATCGTGATCTACTTTGAGTTTTTTCCAGCTCAGCACGCAAGTCAGCATTCTTCACATCCAAGACTTTATAATCTTCAGCTTGTTCAATAATTTTGCAGGATTGTTTCACAAGTTCTGACAACAGCAAGACATAAAGCCGAATAAATATTCGGCTACAGATCACAAAACAGACTATGAAAATGAGGCCTAAAATGTTTACCTTCAGCTTCATCCTTTGCAACTTTAAGTTGCGCATTTTCAAGACGGAGAGCTCTGATCTCTCTCTCCTTGTTGCAAATATTTTTCAACAATTCCTAGTTATAAGCATTAACTTTCTGTAAGTCAGAATGGTAACCAGATTTAGAAGTCTACTAAGACTCGGGCTAATATTTTAACTAAGTTAAATATCAGTACAAGCCTTGGGGGTCTATACTAGTTCATTCTTTGGTATCCTATAAAAGCATAAATCCAGATTCCTATCCAACTTCGTGCTTGGGGGCTAGAGGATATGATATTAAATACAATAAAAAAGATTCAGATTATGACTTACATAATTCTCATGGGTCAATTTGTTGAGGCTCATGTTCACCTTAGAAGAAACCTTCTCGGCGAGAGTCAAAGGAATCACTAGTTGTGGCGGGGCCACACTAGCCTTCAACTTCTCATCACGAAGACGAACTTGGTCAAGAAGATCGACGAGCTTGATGTCCTCGGCTCCTTGTGCCTCCTCATCCACTCTGATATTCCGGGTCTCCAGGCAATGGAGAGCCAGCTTCTGGATCTCTTCTGCGCTCTTCCGAATAAGGCCAAGTTTGGCAATACCTAGATTCTGCAAAAGGTTGTTCGTGAAGGTCTCACCGAGGGATCATTACCCTTTGAAGGTTCACTCTTATTAAGTCCTGAGTCACCCATGGTGACGTCGGTCTGCGAACCAAGGTTCGTTGGCTCTGAATAATGAGTCGAAACATCTTCAATGCATGGAGAGGAAGTACCCTCCGGTGCTGATGATGGCCTTGGGGTAGGAGTCGGAGGCGGGGCAGCAGGTGAAATCAGAGTCAACTTCTGCTGGCGCAAAGTCTTCCTCGGCTTTCCTTTTGCCTTACCCTTGGTAGTTGTTTTAGCCTTGGATGGTAATAGAGTAAGATCATTGCAATTCAGTGAGAATACAAATTGATACTCAAAACCTTGTGAAGAAGTTGTACCTCTTTACAACGGGCACTTTCTGAGTGCCCACAACGACAGTCGGAGTTTTGCGCTTCCTGGTAAGCGCCTCCGGCAATAATTCAAGATCTTCATCCTCCTGAGGAACCGGATCCTTAGGCAGATACCCCTTGAGAGGATCAAGCTCCAACTCGGGGAGGTTGGCAAGCTGAAAAACAAGTTAGCTTAGTATTGCAAACAACAGAGTATAGATGAGCAAATCATTGAGTATGAAAGAATCAGTCGGAAAACTTACTAGTGTCAAAGGTTCATCAGCAGTATACATATCCAGAGAGATTTCTAGAATCTTCCTCTCAACCCACTCCTTGATCAACCATTTGAGATCTAGGTTTCATATTCTTTATCTAGGACTGGAAGCGGGCTAATCCTCATGCTGTCATTCTTGCTTTTGGTGATGGTATGCATGAGCCGATCACCATGGTGCTAGAGGGGTTGAATCCGACGTACCATCTAGCAATGGACTAGGTCGGATCCCTTCAGACACTTATGATTCATCAAATATTTGATCCGCCTCTTGGCACGGATCGGATCTTCAATAAGAGCCAGAGCATCTGCATCCCAAGACTCTTGGGGCGCGGTGGCACCATCGACGACAGTCGACAAAGCTTATTCTTTGCCGGGAGACAGTTTATCCTTATGATAAAAGAACATGGATGGCCACCTCTTCACTGACTCACTAGATTTAATCTTGGGGTAGACTCGGTCTCTCTTAAGGGTCAAGCTAAGAGTCCCGGTAATGTAGGGATTATCGGAAGTGATGGAATTTCTCTGGGTACCGAAGTAGTACCGGAACAAGACAAGACTCGGTTTTATTCTAAGATAACCCTCACACAAAGAATCCTAAGCACTAATCTCTAGAATCGTGTTTGGGGGGAAGTTGTGGAGTTGAAGTCCATAATGATCTATGACCTTAGAGAAGAACTCTGAGGGAGGAAAGCTCAAACATCTATCCAGGTGTGCCGAACTGAACCCTATCGCTAGCGCGAGGGATGGGGACGACCTCGTCGAAGCCGCTCCGCCAGTCACCGGCGCAGAGGAGACCTTCATTCTCGACGACGCATGATTTCTCTTCGTCGAGGACGCAAGAGATCCAAACTCCACGTAAATTATCCTTCTCCGCCGCTGTAGTTGTTGCTGTCATGGTCGATGCCGTATCGGCTGAAGATGCGTCAGCCATTTGGGTGGAGACGGTGACCTTGGATGGGCGGTGCAGTGTGATTTGGGGGAAGGAAAGAGGAGCAAGGGCATAGTGTCGCTTGGAGGAAGAAGGAGGCAAAGGCGCTGGTGAGAGAAAATGAGGAGATCTAAACCCCTTATATGCCTTGCCTACGTCAAGATTCGTGTGAAACGAACAGTAAATGTGCCACGCATCGTGGAAGGAGCTGGGTAACCTCCTTGAGAAGATCACGCCTCCTCGATCCGCGCACGCACTAAATGACACCTTGGTTCCGTGATAGGCGGACCCACCAATGGTCACACTATCAGGAATGTCTGTCAGTGAAATGACTTGGCCTTGACTGATGTCAGGTTACGTCAGAGACCAAGTTCTGGCTTAGTTTGAATTTCAAGTTGGAAAATTGAATGACATACTCACAGGTCTGACTCAATTTGACACCCGGATCCTACTTTTGTTTTGGAGTTTCAGGAACCCTTCAAGATTCTGCAAGCCAAAGATAGATCAAGCTAGATGATGGAATCCGACTCTAGATCTTGGAGGCTTCTGAGGGCTACCGTTGGGGATGTACTTTCTGGGTATATACCCACTGTGACTTGCTGACCAGGGTGGCCCACTTCGGGTTAGAGCTTTGCTTCACGAGCGGCCTAGTCAGGGAGAGAAGACGGAGGTCCATCCGGCTATGGGAAGGCCCAGAAGACTTACCGACTTAGGCCTATTTAGTTACTTGTAGTCCAAGATGTACTTTGTAACCAACTCTTAGTCGTAGCCGGATAGGTCCCTCCTGTAACCCTAGGGTGGATATCTATATAAGCCGTCCTAGGGACCAGCCTTTAGGGCATCCACAATCTACAACCTCAACTCGCACAGGCGAACCTCTCTTGTAATCTGTACTTCCGGCTCTGCCGTATTACTGGATTGCTAGCAGGAGTAGGATCTGTCTAAAGCTGATGGATTCGAACCTGGGTAAATCTTATGTGATCACCGTCTCGGAATATCATCGCCTCACATCCCCTTTCACCACACGCCTAGAGGACCCCCTCTCGGCGTACATGTCTTCAATCCGACGATACCACCCTGTTGGTTCTGTGGCCGGTGGCGCCTGATCTTGGACCAACCTAGGTGCTAGCGGCAGGAACTTGCGAGGGGGAGAAATCCCTAATCGACGGTGCCGATCTCGAAGGCGATGACACCTATTGGCACCGCTTTCCTCCTACAGGCGCATTCATGGTCCTCTCCCTCCCCCTATTATCCCGAATGAAAACACTAATTCTGCGTTTAGGCCACGGCAGCACCGCCGATGATGCTTCCCTTCCTGAAGGCGTGATCTTGGGATCATGGGGGTATGTGGTGCATGTGTTGTGGGTGGCGGCGTGTTGGTGACCAATGGGTGGTGGTGTGAGGGACATTATTCAACAATGGTGGCGAACCTTGGCTACCTTGGGTGTCACTCCATCCCTATGCGCCTCTATTGGCCTAGGCTTGTCATTGGCGCGTTTCGGTGATTGGGGAAGGGCTCCCTGCCTTCGGTGACAGTAGAGTGTGTAACGTTGGTGAGGGAAAATTCAAACTATGCCTTCTGGCCAGCCTCTTTTTGGCATTTAGTGCTTTGTTGGCTGCTACTCTACCTTCTTGGACCTCCCCAATAGCTTCTTCTCCGATGTGGTCTTTTTCCAGACAGTGGTGCAGTTCTTCTCAAGGTGTGTGCGTGATAACGAGTTGGGCCTGCTCGGAGTTGTCTTCCTCGGACCTCGACATTAGTGTTCATCCAAGTTCAGAGTGAGCATCTTCATCGGCCAACAGTACGGTGCCCTTTGAGCCAGGACGAGGAGGCAGGGAGCCTTCTTCGGTGATGGACAGGATGAGGCTACATTGCTCGGTTCCCGTGTGCAATGCTTGTGCTTTCAAGTTGATTTCCTTTGCAATGCTTGTGCTTTCAAGTTGATTTCCTTTTTGTCTCGGTTGTTTACTTGTAATTTTCGTTGCTTTGTTCTTCAGCACATGTGTACTTGTTTACGCTTTATTAATTTTAAGTCAGACACTTGAGTGCCTTATATCTTAAAAAACATAAATTATTAATTTTAAGTTGGACACTTGAGTGCCTTTTATTTTAAGTTGGACACTTGAGTGACTTTTAGACTAGCCCCAATAGGGGTAGCATAGATAGTATCATGCATGCCATGTTGGTAAAATTCTGGTCGTGGCATGCTAGTTAATGATAAAAGAGGTTGTCTTGGTATAATAGGTAGATACGGTATCATAGCACGTAGAACGAGAAAAACTAATCTCAACTAAATCTTGTACACAATTTTACATTGAGGTTGTACAAAACAATAAATACACTAAGACTATGATACTACTACATGATACTATGCATTGTGAAGATGGTATCATATACTAGTATCATATAAATGATACTACTATATGATACTCCCTATTGTGACTAGCCTTATCTAAAAAACATAACCTAGCATTTGTAGCTACCTTTCACGATGTGGTAGCATTCAAAGATACTACTCCCTCTGTTTAGGATTATTAATCCTAAGGGCTAAGTTACTAAGACCGAGACACTCCATAGCCCTCTCATTAATCTATACATGCAACAATAGTTTTACATGCACGAGAAAAGTGAGGAGAAAAGGAGAACATGTATTAGCCAAAAGAGACTAATAATGAGATAGACCTTATAATCCCAAACAATATAAAAATGCTCTCGACCCTTATAATCCTAAACAGAAATAATGTCTCAGTTTTATAACGCAAAAACTACTCCCTCCGGTCCATACTAATACAGATGCATATAGTCTAAATACTTATCTAGATACGTACGAATCTAGATAAAGTTGAGATCGTTAACTAGATACGTATGAATCTATGTAAAGTTGAGAACATTAACTAGATACGTACGAATAATCTAGATAAAGTTGAAACCATTAATATAGGACGGAAGGAATACTAAAGAGACTTACATTTTGGAACCGCGATAGGAACATTCAAATATGCCCCGGTTCCAACCATTTGGGCAAACGAAAAATATGCCCCGGTTCCAACCATTTGGGCAAACGAAAAAGATGCCCCGGTTCCAACCATTTGGGCAAACGAAAAAGTAACTAATAGTTGACGCTCCGGAGCCATGTAGCAAAATAGTACTCCCTCCGATCCATATTAGTTGACTTTGATTTTTCTAGATTCGGATGTATCTAGTACTAAAATATGTCTAAATACATTCGAATCTAGACAAATTTAAGTCAACTAATATGAGTCGGAAGGAGTAGCTATTCACTCCGATACACATTAATGACCTTAACTTTATCTAGATCCGGATGTTTAAGTATTTAGATTAGATGTATTTATATCTAGACAAAATTGATGCTATTAATATGGACCGAAGTGAGTATGAAATTTCATCATTTAGCAACACGCTAATCCTTTAGCAGATGCAGTCTTCTCCTTTTGCTTCATTGTGATGACACGTGAGATGACATATTACCATCAAGTTCAATTTCCAAACAAAAATAATACACTTGTACTTTCTCCCTTTTAAAATATAAGATGTTTTTAGTTTTGTGAAAGGGAGTGTATCTTCCTTTCGGTGTATAGGTGGCTAAAACATCTTATATTTTGAAACGGAGGGACTACACAGCAAAATTAGGTCTCCGGTGAGCAAGGCATTCTGGTCTTGCACTTACAGAACTTAAAATCACTTGCTCCTTCGCAAAGACCAGATCAGGAATCTTTCCAGCGTATCAAAATACTGATCTTGTAGTTACAGAACTTAAAATCACTTGCTCCTTCGCAAAGACCAGATCAGGACTCTTTCCAACATACCAGAATACTGCCTATTCGTAAACTATCATGGAATACTATGTAACAAAAAAAAGATGATTCAGATATCACAAGACCAAGAATCTATGACTATAATTGTCAAATAATAAACCAAATTAATTTAATACAGAAAAACATCATGCATCAGCAAGCTCTTCAGATGTTAAACTGCTACAGCCTTAACAGGAGAACGGCTATACACTTCCCACAGGAGGAGAATATCCTGA
This sequence comes from Avena sativa, assembly GCA_916181665.1. Lineage (NCBI taxonomy): Eukaryota > Viridiplantae > Streptophyta > Magnoliopsida > Poales > Poaceae > Avena > Avena sativa. The sequence goes on from OV702290.1 coordinate 431,379,960, forward strand.
TTAAAATTGTACTTAGTACACCGGCTGAGCAAAAACAAATCGGAACACACACGACTTACAGGAGATACAACAACATATACTCCCTCCGTTTCAAAATATAAGATGTTTTAGCCTTGTTTTGAAACACATGTATCTAGACGTCTTTTAGTGTGTAGGTTCACTCATTTTACTCCAAACCTATATAGTAAAAGACGTTCAGATTCATCTATTTTAGAAAAAGGCTAAAACATCTTATATTTTGAAAAAGAGAGTACATGTTTTGTCATCACATATTTCACACTGTACAGAAATTGCAAAATGGAGCATTGAAGAATCTGGGGAACTTCTTTTCAATGACACTAGCAGCGTTATTTGTACTACTCCCTCCGTCTCAAAATAAATGTCGCAAAATTTTCTAAATTCGGATGTATATAGACACTACTTAGTATAGTATCTAGATTCATCCAAATTTTGACAAACTTCCGATATCTATTTTGAGACGGAGGGAGTAGTACCTTGCAACTGGCGGGCTGCAGCCAAGTATTCAAATAGCACGGCTTATGAGCGAATATACGGAACGCGGATAGAGCAATGGATAGAGTAAACTCGAGGTCTGTCGTGGTGTGACGTTGATTCAGCCAGGAACTCAGGTTTTTTTCCTAAATTGGTTTTCGACTCTATAAGAAGCTACACACAAAAAAAGAACCATTAATGATCAGTAGAGTCAAGGGTTGTTAAATTTTTGGAAATACAGGTGCACATATAGTTATGAGCAAAAAGTCGCCTCATACACGTTTTTAATCGTGCAACAATAACATTTGTGCAATTTGGAAAGAAGTTTGTGTAAACATGCGTACCATAGGGCAAGGCTGCTGTCTCCAGTCTCATGATACTACCATTTTAAGGTGCCTCTTTCCATGGGCTACTCTAGTTCCTTCAACCTTTGACAGCCGCGAATCAAGACATTTTTTATTTCTGAAATTGCGTTCTCTCCACCAATTGATACTATGTCTGCACAATCATAAATCACTAAATTCTCAAGTGATGTGAGAATAGTGCTCCAAAGGTTGCCTGGAAGGGATGTTATACGCCGGCACTTAGCAATCTTTAATGTAACAAGGGATGCAAGGTTCTGTAGGCAGCTGGGGACCCATGCAGAGATATCCCCACAATCAACCAAGTACAGAATCTGGAGGGAAGATGGTAACACAAATTTCCTCCTCCAGCTCAGTCCACTGCAATAAGAGATCTCCAATTCCTTCAGAGAAGAAAAATTCCCAAACCTTTCACCAGACAAGGACACTAACCCATGGCAAGATTTAACATGAATTCTCCTGATGGCAAGTAGATATTCTTTTTCTAGGAGATCATCAATGGTTGACAGCATGTCACACCAGTAAATGGTTAGGGAAGTAAGAGATGAGAATGCCCTAACACCGCCAGTGCCTCTGATGACCTGTCCAGGTTGCCCAATAATAGATGTAAGATGGTCACATCGTGCTATGGTCAACTCCCGTAGTGCTGGAAGATTCCACTTCTGTAGTTGGATGGACGCGAGGTAGTTGCATGACAAAAAAAAGTAGGTGAGAGAGCAGCACTCCACATTGCCTGCGAGACTTCCATGGGTATGACCGTGACTCCAACCATTCTCCTTACCCAGCACAAGCCTCTTGAGAGAGGGTGCAACCAAACTTTGGGAACGTATATTTGGACATTCCTGCACCTCCAGTACTTCAAGGCAGCGGAGATCCCTTATAACTGGTACGGATACTAAACTCTTGCAATTTTTAATTGTCATTTTCTTGAGGGCCGGTATGCAAGCTGGATGTATAACATGTTCAAGGCTTGATAAATTTATGCATCCATCAACGATCAGATCTGTGATCCTGAGTACTGATGAGCTCTCGAGTCCATCAGAACTGACAAACGAAGGTGACATTAAGCTTGGCAAATTCTGTGGCGGAACCCAGCTTGGAAGAGACACACCTGAATAACCATGGAGGAGCAGAGACTTGAGGCAGGTGGGAGGTTGTAGAAATCGAAGCACTTCTATGTCATTTTCCTCTGGATTCCTAAAGAAAGACCATTCCAGGTTCAGCTTTTCAAGATATTTCTTGTTCTGTAGTTGGGCTTCTGCTGCATGCTCCTTGCTTATTGGCTTGTCAATATTATGTATCACCAATTCGCCGAGTTGGTTAATATTCTTTATCAACCTAAATCCTAATCCCTGCTCATCATTGGCTACATCAACACGTACTTCATAATAGTCTTTCTGGAATCTTCTAAACATTGAATCACAGCGAAATCCATGTGATGCAAATCTCTGCAAGCATATCAGCTTATTGAAGTCACTAGGCAAACTTTCAATCTTGCATTCCTGGACACATAAAATCTGCAGATTATAGTGCCAATATAACTCTACAGGAAGACTCTTGAAAGGGCAACCTCTGGAAATTTGAAGGTACCGAAGATGTTTCAAGTTGCCAATACTAGCTGGTAACTCCTGCGTAGAGGCTAAAACAATCACACGCAGCAGACGTGGCAGTTCACTGCACCAATCTGCCACTAAACTAGCAACAATTTTCTCATTCGCTAAAGGCTTGTTGCAAAGAAGCGTGCGGAGCTTTGTGAAATGGCGTAGACCCAACAAATTGGAATAGTCAATGTCTATGCTAGAGAGTATTGACAATGGCGAACATTTGGCGGAACACTTTTGAAGTCACTCCTTGTTTTGACGATGAAGCAGTCATCCTCCGACACTTTCTGTGCCATATCATGCAGCAAGTCATGGATTACGTATCCACTTCGAACTTCCTGAAAGAAGGACCGATCTAAAAGGTCATAAAAGTATTCACAGCCAACATCTTGAACTGGAATGGCACCTTGAGATTCCACAAAGCCTTCGGCCACCCAAATTTCAGCTAAACAACTCTTTTCAAATTTGTAATCTTTGGGGTACACGGCACAAAATGAGAAGCATCTCTTCAAATAGAATGGTAAATACATGTAGCTCAACCGAAGGGCTGGCAAGATTTCAGTCTCCTCCTGCCTCAACTTCCACAGTTCACTCTCTAGTATAGCATTCCAGTGTTCTTCTTTAAGGTTCATTCTTAATATCCGTCCAAGAGTTTTGGCAGCTAGAGGAGAACCCTTCAACTTAAGAGCAACTTTTTACCAATGGGCTCCAACTTGTCATTATTATTGGAACTCCCAGATTCGAACACACATAGTTTGAAGAAATTCCAAAAGACATCATCCTTTAAACCTTCCAAAGTAATAGGGTCAACTGTGCCAATTGTGTCAGCAACCATCTGACATCTAGTGGTGACCAACATCACACTTCCTTGTAGCACGTTCTTTAAAGGTGCACAAAACCTCTTTCAACGTTCCCCATTTTCCTTCAGAACATCTTCCCACATATCATCAAGGACAATCAAGAACTTTTTAGTTCCTACAATATGAGAAAGAACCTTTTGAAGAGAATTCAAATTTTCACCTGTTGCTTGTTTTCCAGTACATGACTCTATGGCCTCTTTAGTTAACCTCTTCACATCGAAGTCATCTGAGACGCAAACCCATATTATCAAGTCAAAACAAGACTTCACTTGTTTATCACTACAGATATGTTGAGCCAAAGTGGTTTTCCCAACACCCCCAATTCCAACTATTGGTAAAACAGGAAGATCTTTAATTCTTAACTCCTTGCTAACTTGGTTACTTGCTGATATGCTTGTTGATACATCGACTGCACTATTTGCTTCCTGGAGTTTGGGACAAGCATTGCTACTCTTTGTATGTTTACAAAACCATTCAATTATCTGCTTTCGCTCCATGTCACGATCAAATATTTCTGTTTCATTTGGAAAAGAGCTAGTCTCTGGCCTGATTGATTTGTCAAACCGTGTTGTTAATTCATATAACCCCATATTTCGAAGGTGATTGGAAATATTATCCAGCCTTTTCTGGATACTATTCACTTTCACAAAGCTTCCTTGAATGACACGATTGAAGAAGTCCATGAAAGGAGATAGGTTACGATGACCCTCCACTTTCACCTTTAGCATATACCATCTGAACTCATCAAGAAGGTCATCAGCATCATACACTGCATCCTTGAGGTTTGGAAGGAGCTTGGTCACACGATGTTTGTGGCTCCTCCACTCTGCTCGATCAATGAGGTCATACATGGCTGGAAGAGTTTCTCTAAGGCACTGTAGGCCACTCCCGAGGCAAAATAATTCATCATAGAGCACTTTCTCCTGTGTGCCCCTCCATTGCAATGAAATGTTATATCTAGCCCACTGAAAAAGATTGCCAAGAGTATCCATTACTCCCATGCTGACTGGAGTACGAACGTTTCCTTCTGCCCTGTCGACAAGGTGCAGAGAATGAGCATAGTGTATTACTTAGTCAGATATTATTAAAGGTGTACATACAATAAGCTGGTTGTATCTTAGGTCCTTAAACTAATAGTGCAATGCTAGTTTAGGATAAGTTGAACATGCCTATTATAATATTGATTATAAAGTCTCTAGAAGTTACATGGAGAAAAAATAATTTGTCCTCCATCTTGTGAGTCCGAGTTTTAACGGCTTGGATTAAAAACCAAAAAGGGAAATTGCACTACTCCCTCCGTTTTAAAATAGATGTCAGAAGTTTTTCTAAATTTGGATGTATCTAGGAGTACTTTTAATATGTATTGGGTACAGTTTTTACTTGATGGTACCTACTTGTTAGTACCAAAACAAACAAGGGAAGATACGTGCGAACTTATTGTGCGCTACCAATACCAAAACAGATGAAACTAGATGGGCGCCACTGCACCACCGTGTGAACTGAGTACTGAGTAGAACTCCAAATAATGTCTACGTTTGACTATTACTCCTAGGGTACATGATAGCGAATTCTAGCAGTGCTTGATGCACACGTGCCCCAGGCACGCGATGTCTATGAGCTGCTCAATCACTGTGGAACTTATTATCATCAAAAATTGATAGTAGTATTCAGTAACGAACCTCTATAGTTCTACATGCTTTTTTAAGCGTCACCTATTTCAAAATTGAAGGAGTAACACTTTTAAGTGTGAAAGGATACACAGATTATCGCAAAAACAGGATAAGACACTAAATTATAGCCTTATACCACTGCAAATACACACATATTTGGCACCAGCAATACAGAGCACCCGAGCAAAAATGGCTAAATGAGAATGGTCTAATTGTTGCAAAAATACAATGTATTTGTTTAAAGAAAAATAAACCTTAGATGTGGGTTACTCCTATGATGGCCATCGTCAAATGTGTCGACCTCGATTGTCTGGGTCACATCTCGAGGCTGCGAAATAGCTCTAGAAGCATTTCCTCCAATAGCATAGGACGCCGGGTCCCTAAAACATTCAAATGAGAATTCTAGAGTGCGTAAACAGCACATAATATGTACATCTTCTTAGAAAGAAAAAATGGCAAATATAATTTGTTAACCTCATGATAGGCTCGTGTACATAATCCATGGGGTCCTGCATTGAACTATCATTGTATCCTACCTCCTCCGGCACTGCAGGTTGTATATAGTCTATACCCTCTATTGAATCAAACTGGGTGGGGCTGTCATGCACCCCCATCAAAACTGACAAGATAAAAAAAATAGATAAACCGAAATGACATTGATCTATGTTATTGCAACATGCTGGAGAATTGCTTTTAAATAATCATTCCAGCTGCCCCGCACCAGAAGGTACACTCAACCAGAAATCATTATTACAAAATGCTTAGCTTTCAAGGCATTTCAAAAACACAAAACCTGAAAATGTAGTTATTCACACTTTAGGATTTTCATTTAGGATTGTATTAGCGGAAATGCAATTGTAACATTCAGAATGCGAACTTATGGTTAATTTTTAATGTTGTAACACAACTGATTATTATTTTTATGTTATACCCACACTTTTTAAATTTGGTGGAATGCACACATGTCTGCATTTAAAGCACACTGAATTATGTAACAACACTCTTCACTCCTTTCTTAGAATGTACACATATATGGATTGAATTATATCTTCACAGAAAATATTCCCTTCTTCTAGGAGGTTGATCCCCATTCTTTTTTTTTGGGGGTAAAAACGCAATGACATTGCGTTTCTTTTCATTGCATAGAAGAGTTTTTCAGAGTACAGATCACCCAGTGGGTCAGATTACAGGGAATGAAAATGAACTAATCAATGTACATCCCAGTCTGTAGGTATGACAACCCGAAGTCCAGCTGTACTAGCTCTGGCCCAAAGGGTCACTTCAGCTTGGTTGCCACATATTCAAGAGAAGGCATCCTTATGAGACAAACATTCTTCATAACTGATGAGAGTTTGAGATTATTTCGTATCCTCGCCTTGTTTGCCATAGATAGAGTGAAAAAAATATCACTGATCTTTCAATACCTCATATGTAAGCGGCAGTTTTGCAATATCGATCCTATTAAGATCATCAAATCCATATTGAAATTTGCAAACATTTGAAACACATAAATCTTACTATTTTAAGTGAGATGCTTACCGGAGGTTGTGTATTGGTTGTAGTCCAAGGCATCCCTGCTCTGTAAGCTGCTGGCCTACAAACAACGAATTGTAGAGGCTTAGTCCATGTTTGTAGAGGCTTCCCCGTTGTAGTATTTGAAAAAATTGCAGTCTTGCACCAGAACAATATTTCAAAAGATACATAAACCTGATCCCATTAATCAGTTATTAATCGGGAGTTAGTGCACGAAACAATTTGTAGCGCAAATTACAAAATGTTTAGTTGTTATATAGTAGGGTTTACTAGTTGGCACATTTTATGGGCAATGATAACGATTTTTCACTGGTTTATAGCTCTATTATTTCTTCACCATGTTTACCATAGATAGAGTGAAAGATATCACTAATCTTTCAATACCTCGTATGTAAGCGGCAATTTTGCAATATCAATCCTGTTAAGATCATCGACAATGTTGCTTATAGTAGGCCTTTCCTATCGGTCAGACTTCACACATCTTAATGCTATTTTGATGCATGTCTTAACTTCTTGTGTCCTTGCATGTAGCCTTTTCCCCCAGTTTTCACATACCTACAAAATGGAAGCAAAATGTTGACATGTTGCATACGTACAGAGCATGGGTGGACACCACATAACTCTATGAAAGACAAGTTCATGATTCAGAAACTTATTACTTACAAGCTCAATGATTTTGGATGGAGTACCCACATGGTCATAGTAGTGTTTCCTTCCTGCCATTATATGTATTATTACAACACCCAAACTGAATACATCATATTTAGGTGAGATTTCTTGTCAGTCTGGTGGTGTGTATCCCCTGCATTGTATCAAATATTAGTACTTCGTAACGAAATTATATTAGAAGCTGATTACTTCGTCAGATATGAACTCACATTGTTCCCAAAGGTGTTGTTGTGGTACATGTTTCAGTTGTAGGAAAGAGTCTGGTTAAACCAAAATCACCAATTTTTGGAATCATGTTGTTTTCCAACAATATATTTGCAGGTTTTAAGTCCAAATGGAAAATAGAATCTTTGTATCCATTGTGGAGGTAACTTAAGCCCTCATAGACTCCCTTGATTATTTTGTAACACGTGTTCCATTCAAGTCTGCATGGCTCGTCTGCAGAAGTTAACATGACGTGTATTACAAATACGAAAAATGAGAGATTGATTAAAATATATCTGAAGTTTAGGGATAATTTTTTCTACACGCATGATATTATTTTCTATGTACTGCATGATCTTACTAGAGACGTTTTTGTCAAGGCTTCCCCCCGACAAGTATTCGAAGCAGAGAGCTCTTTCATTCTCATCAGCAAAAACATATCCTCCATCATATTCAACACATCGACGATGTGTTTCATCATAGTAGCCAACTAACCGCGCAATATTTTGATATTGGACCCTCATAAGGTTGATACACTCATTGTGAAATTCTTTCTCGTTGCCATGGTCTAAAGGCCTGTTTATAAGCTTCTTGACAGCATTCTCCTCCCCATTGTCCAAGACTCCCTGTAAAAAAAATTGTTGTTAATATCGTCCATGGGCTCTTGTAATTAGGGGTCATATTGTCTTGTTTCCAAAGTAGAAGCCCAAGTAAAGGATGCAAATAACAATGATACCTTGTAAACCACACCATACGCACCAGAACCAATTATACGGTCCTTGGAAAAATTATTAGTAATAGTTGAATGCCCGTGCATTGCTACGGACAAATAAAAGTTAGATATAATGATTAACTAATTTCTTATCTAGCTTACTTCTATTTGCAAACCGCCTCACATTTTTTAATATTCCTTTAATTTACAAGTTTTTTCTTATCAACTCTTTCTTGCCATTTGTAAACGAGGAGAAAGCACCATCTCATAAAGGAGCTTAAATTGGGTATTATTGTAAAAGTGAAATTATATGATTTTGGTTGTGATTTCTGTTTTCTACTTTTATTTTAACCTGATTCAACATATACTTTAATTTTTCATCATGATATATTTTTGTCGCTGATTTTTTTAAAGTCACCTTACAAATAATTATTTACAAGTAAGCTCTGTAAGTACCCAATTGCCAACACCTAAAGAATATGAAATCAGTGCTCTGCCTGTATATACCATTTCCTCGGTGGATTAGCCTATAGAGTGGGCATCCGTAGTTACTGTTTATTCCAATTTCACTACCGTATATACTAATAAATTTGTTTCTGATATAACTCTCACCTAGAGAAATCTTTAGAGCAAAAACATGAAATAAAATGGAGCTGAAATAACACAATGGAAACATAAATATCGATTCCTAAACTAATTGGATTCATCTTGTTTAAAGAAGAGATGTGCATTGAAATAAACATCCACAAGTGTAGCTATAGTTACTTAATATCCGATAATTATAGAAGTCCTATTTTTAGTTCTTGTAGGCATATACACAAACATGTTCGGAGCACCAAACCGCAAACAACTGAACACTATATTTGCGTCTTAACAAGGCTTCTCCGCAGGCAAAAATAAAATGAAAAATACAACAATGTTTTGCGTACAAACTAATAAATTTTTCAGATTTTCGGATTTATGTGCTAATTCATGTTATATTTCATATAGAGAGAGGATCAGCAGCAGCTCTCCATGTGTGAGAGAGAGAGACACCAGCGGTACAGAGAGATAGAAGCAGCTGCAGTCTGCAGCAGCGGAGCGCGGCTGGATGGAAAAAATAGCAGCGGCAGGCCAGCAGCCTCTCGCACGAGGAAAGAGTGACATGCATAGGAGAAATCGCCTAGCAGGAAGCAAGAACCATGCACGGCTCCAGGTCTACCGGGCAGCACATTGCCTCTGCTGCCACGGTGTGCGCCCTGTCCGCCGCGGCCATCACCACCCTCCGATCCCCTTCCCCGAGGCGTCCTGCCGCTCGCCCTCGAGCTCGTCAGCCTCCGCCGCCAAGGACCGTGCGTCGCCACCCAGGTTCTTCTCCATCACGCGAGAAGGGCAAGCGGGAACAGGGCGCCTGGATATCCCTCCGCGGGGATCGATCCTTCCACAAACCAGACGGTCCCTGCCCTCCGATTGATTGGAGTTTATCCCGGTGGCAGCCACGAGGAGGATCCCGGAGGGAGAAGACCGCCTGGGAGGGACCGGCTCTGGCTCCGTAGGGCAGCGGCGTGCATGCCCTTCGTATGGCCCTGTCGATGCCGAGAGAGAGGATGGATTTTTTTTTGGAGTCGAGAGAGGATGGAGTCGGGTGGGAGATGCAAGTAATTGGGGAGCAGGCGGCGTCGCTGACCAGCGAACAAGACTGAAAACAAACTGTCCAGCTACTTCGCGGTGGCAAGTCATCGTAGTATCTCTGAAATCCTAGGGCAAAACCGAAAAATAACGGCAGACGGAAAACCTGGGCATGACAAACGTACCGCGTAAATTAGTAGATATAAGATAGAAGATATATTTTAAGAACTCGAACTTGAACTGTGATGTCGCCTCACTTGTGTGTTGTGACATGTTCAATGTTTTATTCTCCATCTTCTAATACTAATAACAAATAGTAAGTGAGTGTTGTTATAGTATATGTGGATTGTACTAGCTCTTTTCATCAGTTCGGACTTTTGGTCGCGTTGGTTAGTGCATGAAGCTTGACATGGTATCAGAGCTCAGGGTCTCGAGTTCGAGTCCTGGTTTTCGCAATTTATTAAAAATAGCTAGTAGCCCCCCTTTGTGTCTACGTATATGCCTCTTGAGCTATACCTCTGAGACTGTTATATTCACGTGTTGACTTGTCTTCCCGTCACACGTGAGAGGGGTGTTACAGTATATGTGGATTGTACTAGCCCTTTTCATCAGTTCGGACTCCATGTATGGATATACATGACGGAGGGAGTACTTTGTACTATGAGTTATATAAAAATTACAAAAGTGTAAATCTGTGTTCGTATAGTTTCAAATCTCAAAATATTATTTGTCATTTTTGTGTAGCCCGCAATATCAAAAACTTCCTTTGCGATTTTGCATGCTTGTAGGATACAACATTGAGTATGCACATAATTTATTTTCAGAGTTTTCTAGATTTATAAGCATGATTTTTGAATTTTTTTTTACCGAAATGAGCACTGGATTTCTCAGGAACCAAAGACACTTTCTGACATTTTTATTAATTTTAAGGATTTTTTTTATCATACCAGGTCTGGTGCATACTTTCGTTGAGGCCGAGGACCTTTTTTATGAACTAGCTAACGTGCAAGTGCAACACACGTATCTTCACTGTTGGCCCTTCTCATGTCCTCCTCAGACATTTCGAGAGGCAGTCCTTGAGAGGAGCTTTTCCGCAGCTGGGCCTCTCCCGTGTCTCCCTCGCCGGAATATCCGGTGAGTGGTGGCCGGGGGATGGCGCCGAGGTAGATCTAGGTAGTGGTAGGTTAGTTTCGGGCTCGGTCCCATGTAGTTGGAGTAGGGTTCCAGGTATTCCCATAAAGATCTGGGGCGGCCGACACATGTTGTTGGCGACAGTGGTGCTCTGCTAGGCACCGTTGCTTGCGATGGGGACGGGGCTGGCATCTCCATGAATAAGCCGTCATTGTCGAGTGTATCTCTTTCTCATTCGAGCTGTGGTGGGAGAGAGCCTCTTCTTCCTTCTCGTGTGAAGCCCCTGAGGTGGGGGAGGATCTTGAGTTGGAGGGGATCCGGCAGCTTGGCCAATAAGCTCGTCGTTCTCCTCTCTTAGGGAGATGTTTGTGGCCATCTTCCTTCCCTTCTTCTGCGCCGATGTGGAAGTGGTGCGAAGGGGTGCTGCAGAATCTGGCATGTCGTGGAGCTTTTCCTGGTCGGTCGTGGCGGCGAGGAGGAGGAGCGTTGCGGCGCGCCCTTCTTGGCATCGACTGGTGGGTGGCTTGTCTCCCTCTCCCCTCCTGTCAGCTTTGTCACTCTGTTGTCCCTCTCAGCCATCCTTGGTGGCGAGGGACAGGGCGTCAGAGTTGCTATGGCTGCTAGGGGTAGGGGAGCCATGGGTGGTCATATGAAGGTGAGACCACGGCAACAGTTTCCAAGCGGAGCTCTTCAGTAACCGTTATCTTTGTCCGCAAGGGCGGTCATGCTGCGCTCGATTCCTTTTCGAGCTTCTTCTACCTCATTCACTGGAGGCTTTTTCCCGATCTCGACGTGGGAGCAAGCGGAGCGTATTCACCAAGTGGTTCTGTCCCCGGTGGCAGCTGCGACGCCCATGTCTAGAGGCCAACCAGCCGTGGAGAGGGCAATGGACTTGATGGCTTTCTTTTTTCTTGTCCTGGGGTGTTTCTTGCAAACTTGGAGGTCTTATCTACAATTTCTAGGTTTTTTAAGGCTATATAAGTCACATGCCGCCTTGTAATCCTGTACCCACCATGAGTTAATTTAGCTTCACGGCCTTTCCGGGCCTTTCTATTCAAAAAAAAGTCCTCCTTGGCAAGCCAACAATTAGTCAGCTGAGAGGTAATCACGTTCTTAGACCGAGTTGGGGTGTAGGCTAAAAAACAAACCACACTGGAGGTCCTCAACGGTGCCGATAGTTTGGACTGCTCACTGAACTGTCCAGCACCCTCTTGCCATCCTCGGCAATCAGGGGCTGGGCTAGGGCTATCAGCAACGCGCAACAACGCTCGTCACGCTGGAAAGCTAGCGTCAAACTCTCATGCTAGCGACCAAAAACGCCCGCCCGTGATGGCTCGTCTCCTGACAGCGGAATAATGGTGTTGCCGCCGTCGTTTCCCGTCGGTTCCAGCGCTATTTCGCGCCTATTCTAGCTGTTTCTCGTCGTTCACAGTGGTTTCCCGCCGCTTCATGTGAGCTTTCCCGCCAGAGCGGCTCCCCTGCTATAAAAGGGGTCGAGGCCGCGGAAAGCGGCGCACCACACTCCTAGGAAACCCACCATGCCTGGCCGTGATCCAAACATGTGGACGATGCTCACGACGGCTGCTCGGGCTCTCTACCCGGCACCGGAGCAGCCAGAGCAACCGGCGGCTGTTCAACCGTAGACGGCGGAAGTGGAGGATGTATGTGTTGGGACCGCAGCATAGAAAACAAAAAAATTCCTACGGTGTGAACTACACGCCAAGATCTATCTACTAGGTACAAAGCAAACGGGTGGACATACATCCATAGAGAACTTACCCTCGAAGACAACGATCTTTGTTAACGAGTAGGAACTCGTGGTTGATGTAGTCGTACACTTGCCGATCTCAAGATCGTGAGGAAGTCCGAGCGCCGCAACTCAGCAGCGCATCCGCACTCGCACACACGTTCAAGCCACCGGACAACCTCCACCTCCTCGCTCCAGCGGAAGCAGCAACTCCTTCCAGACGAAATGCCACCGGGACCATGTATCTCGCTAATCCGAGACCATGGGGGAATAATTCTAGAGGGGGAGAGAGATCCTTCACAAGAAGGTGTGAGGATGAAGGAGGGAATGGGTGGCCTTTTATAGGAGGAGGGGGAGGGGTGCCCCCTCTCTCCATGGCCGGCGCATGGGGGGTGACCCCTCACCTCCCCCATTCATGTGGTGGTAACTCCTCCACATTAAAATGCCTCTTCACATTCCCTTTTAAAGTCTCCACTTTAAATGCATTAAGTTTCTTCAAATTTAATGCTCTCTCATTTAATAAAAACTCTTTTATTAAATTTATTCAGAATTTTGTTAATTACTTTAATTAACAAACATTCACATATAGCCCCTTGCAATATTTCAATATCACATGCAGAACCACCTTCTGTAATTTCACCCGAAACAATTTCCGGTTTCTATTGAAACAATTCCTGCACTTTGCAATTCTTTCGTCTGAAACATATGTGCTCCAAAATGGTGTCCGGTAACTCTTAAGTGTGCCACCCTACGGTTCGCGAATAATGCAGACATGATCGAGACCCTTCTCCGATCAATAATCAGCAGCGGGACCTGGAGATCCATACTGACTCCTACACATTTAACGATGACTCTTGTGATCGTGAGAACCTTTAACGCTTGTAACTAAATCCCTTTGTCTCTCGATATATTACATGTCCGAGATTCGATCATCGGTATCTCCATACCTAGTTTGATCTCGTTACCGACATGCACTCTTTTCTCGTTCCCGTGATATAACATTCTAGTGATCACATCACTTGCTTGCAAGATATCCTAATGTGATATCACCGAGAGGGCCCATAGTATATCTATCCGTCATCTGGATTGACAAATTCCACTCTTGATCCATGAGCCTCAACATAACACCTTCGTAGCACTGAACCCATCTTTATAGTCACCCTGTTACGGTGTGACGTTTGATGTTATCAAGATACTCTTCCGGTGTTAGCAATTAACATGATCTCATGGTCTAAGGATAAAGATTACTTCGTATGATGTTATAGAAATATAAACACAATGACTTGATCGTAATGCTATACTTCGGATGAATGTTCATCACATCATTCCACCAATGGTGTGACCTTGTTATTAACAACATCCAATGTCCATGATCAGGAAACCTTGATCATCCTGTTAATCAACAAGCTAGTCTATAAGAGAGGCATGACTAGGAACCCTTTTTGTTTATTAAACACACATGTATTGATGTTTCCTATCAATACAATTATAGCATGTAAAATAAACATATATCATATACAAGGAATACATAATAACAACTTTATTATTGCCTCTTAGAGCATATTTCCTTCAGTCTCCCACTTGCACTAGAGACAATAATCTAGTTCACATAGTGATAAATCTAACACCCATGGAGTTCTGGTGTTGATCATGTTTTGCCCTAGGGAGTACTTTAGTCAACGGATCTGCTACATTCAGGTCCGTGTGCACTTTACAAATCTTTACATCTCCATCCTTGACATGTTCGCGGATGGAGTGAAACCGGCGCTTAATATGCTTGGAATTCTTGTGAGACCTTGGTTCCTTTGCGTTGGCTATGGCTCCATTGTTGTCACAATAGATCACCATCGGGTCCAACGCACTGGAAACCACACCCAGTTCTGTTATGAACTCCTTCATCCAAACCGCTTCCTGCGCTGCTTCTGAAGCAGCAACATATTCCGCCTCCGTTGTTGATCCAGCCACCATAGGTTGTTTGGAGCTCCTCCAACTAACTGCTGCTACGTTCAAGAGAAATATGTATCCGGATTGAGACTTAGAGTCATCCGGATCAGTGTCAAAGCTAGCATCGACATAACACTTAGTGACTAGCTCTTCTTCACCTCCGTATATAAGAAACATATCCTTAGTTCTTCTCAAGTACTTAAGGATATTCTTGACCGCTATCCAGTGTTCCAAACCTGGATCAGATTGGTACCTACTAGTCAAACTAATAGCATGTGCCACATCCGGTCTTGTACATAGCATGGCATACATTATAGAGCCTATGGCTGAGGCATAGGGGATCTTATCCATTATCTCTCTTTCTTCCGCCGTAGCCGGACTTTGAGTCTTACTCAATGTCTTGCCTTGCAACATAGGTAAGAACCCCTTCTTACTTCTGTCCATATTAAACTTCTTTAATATCTTATCAAGGTATGTACTCTGCGATAGCCCAATTAGGCGTCTTGATCTATCTCTATAGATTTTAATGCCTAATATATATGAAGCTTCACCAAGGTCCTTCATCGAAAATTTGCTGTTTAGATAACTTTTAACACTGTTTAAAAGATCCAAATCATTTCCAATCAATAATATGTCATCCACATATAATATCAGAAATGCCACATTGCTCCCACTCACTTTCTTGTAAATACAAGCCTCTCCATAAGTTTGGACAAATCCAAACTCTTTGATCACCTCATCAAAGCGGAGATTCCAACTTCGTGATGCTTGCTTCAGTCCAGAGATGGATCGCTGAAGTTTGCACACCTTATTAGCATCCTTAGGATCGACAAAACCCTTAGGTTGTATCATATACAACTCTTCTTCAATCTTACCATTGAGGAACGCAGTTTTGACATCCATCTGCCATATTTCATAATCGAAATATGCAACAATTGCTAACATAATCCTAACCGACTTAAGCATCGCTACGGGAGAGAATGTCTCATCGTAGTCAACTCCTTAAATTTGTCGAAACCCCTTTGCGACAAGTCGAGCCTTATAGATGGTCACATTACCATCAACATCAGTTTTCCTTTTGAAAATCCATTTATTCTCAACGGCCTTTCGGTCGTGAGGTAAGTCTACCAAGGTCCAAACCTGGTTTTCGTACATGGATTCCATCTCAGATTTCATGGCTTCTAGCCATTTGTTGGAATCCGGGATCATCATCGCTTCTTCATACGTCGCAGGGTCATCCATTTCATCAACCATGAAATTCATAACAGGATTGCCGTACAGTTCAGGAGCTGCACGTGTCCTGCTTGACCTGCGAGGTTCGGTAGTGTCCTCTTTCGGAGTTTCATGATCAATATCATTAGCTCTCTCTTCATTAGGTGAAGTCAACTCCGAAACAACTTCTGGAGCTGCGCTACTCGCCATTTCATGAAGAGAAGGTTCAATAACCTCTTCGAGTTCTACCTTCCGACTACTCACACCTTTCGCGAGAAACTCCTTCTCAAGAAAGGATCCATTCTTGGCAACAAAGACCTTGCCCTCGGATTTGTGATAGAAGGTATACCCAATCGTTTCCTTAGGGTATCCTATGAAGACGCATTTTTCCGCTCTGGGTTCGAGTTTATCTGGTTGAAGTTTCTTCACATAAACATCGCATCCCCAAACCTTAAGAAATGACAGCTTAGGTTTGTTTCCAAACCATAATTCATACGGTGTCGTTTCAACGGATTTAGATGGTGCCCGATTTAAAGTGAATGCAGCTGTTTCCAGTGCATAACCCCAAAATGACAGTGGCAAGTCAGTCAGAGACATCATAGATCGAACCATATCCAATAAAGTACGATTACGACGTTCTGACACACCATTACGTTGTGGTGTTCCGACAGGCGTGAGTTGTGAAACTATTCCACAGTCTTTCATATGTGTGCTAAACTCGTAACTAAGATACTCTCCTCCACGGTCGGACCGCAGAAATTTGATCTTTCTGTTACGATGATTTTCCACTTCATTCTGAAATTCTTTGAACTTTTCAAAAGTTTC
Source organism: Avena sativa (assembly GCA_916181665.1). Lineage (NCBI taxonomy): Eukaryota > Viridiplantae > Streptophyta > Magnoliopsida > Poales > Poaceae > Avena > Avena sativa. The sequence continues at coordinate 431,396,530 of OV702290.1, forward strand.
AGACTTGTGTTTCATCAAATAGATATACCCATATCTACTCAAATCATCCGTGAAAGTAACAAAATAACGATATCCACCTCGCGTCGACACACTCATTGGTCCACACACATCAGTATGTATGATTTCCAATAGATCTGTCGCCCGTTCCATTGAACCGGAAAACGGCGTTCTAGTCATCTTGCCCATAAGGCATGGCTCACATGTATCAAATGATTCAAAATCAAGTGATTCCAAAAGTCCATCAGAATGGAGTTTCTTCATGCGTTTAACGCTAATATGACCTAGACGGCAGTGCCACATATATGTAGATATATCATTATCAAGTTTAATCCTTTTAGCATCAACATTATGAATATGCGTAATACTACTATCGAGATCCAATAGAAACAAACCATTCAACATAGGTGCATGACCATAAAAGATATTATTCATATAAATCGAACAACCATTGTTTTCAGACTTAAATGAATAACCACTTTGCATCAAACACGATCCTGATACAATGTTCATGCTCAGTGCAGGCACCAAATAACAATTATTTACGTTTATAACTAATCCCGATGGCATATGGAGAGGCCGCGTTCCGACGGCGATCACATCAACTCTTGATCCATTGCCGACCCGCATCGTGACCTCATCCCTTGCTAGTTGTCGCTTGTTCCGCAGCCCCTGAACCGAGTTATATATATTAGCAACCGATCCCGTATCAAATACCCAGGTGCTACTGCGAGTACTAGTCAAGTACACATCAATAACATGTATATCACATATACCTTTGTTTGCCTTGCCGGACTTCTTGTCCGCCAAATACATGGGGAAGTTGCGCTTCCAATGGCTAGTCCCCTTGCAATAGTAGCACTCGGTGTCAGACTTAGGGCCAGCTCGGGGTTTCTTTTCAGGCGTGGCAACAGACTTTCCACCCTTCTTTCCCTTGTGCTTGCCTTTCTTGTCCTTCTTGAAACCGGTGGTTCTATTGATCATCAACACTTGATGTTCTTTCCTAATCTCCACTTCTGCAGTCTTAAGCATTGACAGAAGCTCGGGAAGAGACTTCTTCATGCCGTGCATATTATAGTTCATCACAAAGCTCTTGTAGCTAGGTGGCAGAGATTGGGGAACACGATGTATGCCTAAGTCAATGGGAATCGTTATTCCCAAGGACACAAGCTTATCGGCGTATCCAGACATTTTGAGTACGTGCTCACTAACGGAGCTGTTTTCCTCCATCATGCAGCTAAAGAACTTTTCTGTAGCATTATAACTCTCTACGGCAGCATGGGTATCGAAAATCATTTTCAATTCTCCCATGGTATCAAAGGCATTGCCATTTTCGAAACGCTTTCGAAGTTCTGGCTCTAGCCCATATAGTATGCCGCAATGAACTAAGTTGTGGTCCTCCTGACGAGTTATATAGACGTTCTTTTCCTCGTCAGGGGCATCAGGAGCTGGTTGGGGGCCTAGCGGCGCATCTAGCACATATTGCTTTTGTGCAGCAGTGAGGAGAATCCTCAAATTCATAGCCCAGTTGGTGAAGTTGCTACCATTCGTAGCAAGTTTCTCTTTCTCCATGAACACATTGAAATTAAAAGCAGGTGGTGCCATCTACAACAGAATTTGTAAAGTATATTTAGACTAAGTTTATGATAGATTGAGTTCAACTAATCCAAATTACTAATAAACTCACACTCAAAAACGATATCCCTCGTGTCCTTTTGGTGATTACATGAACCAAATCCACTACACCAAGTCCGATCATCACGTGAGTCGGTATAGTTTCAAAGGCGAGCATCTATATGGGCATCATATCAACTATATGACTCATGCTTAACCTTTCGGTCCGTGTTTCGAGGCCATGTCTGTACATGCTAGGCTCGTCAAGTAAGAACCTTAGTATTTGCGTGTGTAAAACTGTCTTACACCCGTTGTATGAAAGCGTAGAGTTGAAAACACCCGATCATCACGTGATGCCTCAAAACACGATCCACAAAACGGTGCATACTTAAGGAAGAACACATTTTATCTTGATATCTAAATGAGGGATCATCTTATAATGCTACCAAACGCGCCAAACTAGCAATATAAGATGCTAACATCTAATGTGTGAAGTGAGGTGATATGGTCCATGCATTTGATCTCTATCATTTGCATCGTGGTATGATCTCTATCATTCCTTTGTGTGTAAGGCAAAGGTCTATGGAACTTACACGTTAAGTGAGTTGTAAGAGTATCTATCATACATCTACTTACAACAATACCATATCAAAACACTAGCCCAGCAACGATCTAAACTAGACGCCTCTAATTTATCAATTGCAAGTTTTACGTGGCTTAGGGCTTTCGGAGATAGAACCTGTCTAACCTACGAACATGAACCACAACGAGGATAACCAAGTTATTAGCAACTCGTTGTAAATCAGATATTGACTATAGTAGGAGAGACAGACACCCGCCAGCCACTTATGCAAAACAAGTTGCATGTCAGTCGTGGAATCGGTCTCATGTACGATGACATGTAAGGTTAGTCCGGGCCGCTTCATCCCACTATGCCACAAATATCCAAAGTACATAGAATATGCAATAACATGATCATCATTGCCCACATATAAACATATGTGTACTACCCGTGCAAAGCACCTACGCATAGATCAGGCTCTGATACCACTGTTGGGACCGCAGCATAGAAAACAAAAAATTTCCTACGGTGTGAACTACACGCCAAGATCTATCTACTAGGTACAAAGCAAACGGGTGGACATACATCCATAGAGAACTTACCCTCGAAGACAACGAGCTTTGTTAACGAGTAGGAACTCGTGATTGATGTAGTCGTACACTTGCCGATCTCAAGATCGTGAGGAAGTCCGAGCGCCGCAACTCAGCAGCGCATCCGCACTCGCACACACGTTCAAGCCACCAGACAACCTCCACCTCCTCGCTCCAGCGATCCAGCGGAAGCAGCAACTCCTTCCAGATGAAATGCCACCGGGAACATGTATCTCGCTAATCCGAGACCATGGGGGAATAATTCTAGAGGGGGAGAGAGATCCTTCACAAGGAGGTGTGAGGATGAAGGAGGGAATGGGTGGCCTTTTATAGGAGGAGGGGGGGTGCCCCCTCTCTCCATGGCCGGCGCATAGGGGGGGGGTGACCCCTCACCACCCCCATTCATGTGGTGGTAACTCCTCCACATTAAAATGCCTCTTCACATTCCCTTATAAAGTCTCCACTTTAAATGCATTAAGTTTCTCCAAATTTAATGATCTCTCATTTAATAAAAACTATTTTATTAAATTTATTCAGAATTTTGTTAATTACTTTAATTAACAAACATTCACATATAGTCCCTTGCAATATTTCAATATCACATGCAGAACCACCTTCTGCAATTTCACCCGAAACAATTTCCGGTTTCTATTGAAACAATTCCTGCGCTTTGCAATTCTTTCGTCTGAAACATATGTGCTCCAAAATGGTGTCCGGTAACTCTTAAGTGTGCCACCCTACGGTTCGCGAATAATGCAGACATGATCGAGACCCTTCTCCGTTTAATAATCAGCAGCGGGACCTGGAGATCCGTACTGACTCCTACACATTCAACGATGACTCCTGTGATCGTGAGAACCTTTAACGCTTGAAACTAAATCCCTTTGTCTCTCGATATATTACATGTTCGAGATTCGATCATCGGTATCTCCATACCTAGTTTGATCTCGTTACCGACATGCACTCTTTTCTCGTTCCCATGATATAACATTCTAGTGATCACATCACTTGCTTGCAAGATACCCTAATGTGATATCACCGAGAGGGCCCAGAGTATATCTATCCGTTATCTGGATTGACAAATGCCACTCTTGATCCATGAGCCTCAACATAACACCTTCGTAGCACTGAACCCATCTTTATAGTCACCCTGTTATGGTGTGACGTTTGATGTTATCAAGATACTCTTCCGGTGTTAGCAATTAACATGATCTCATGGTCTAAGGATAAAGATTACTTCGTATGATGTTATAGCAATATAAACACAATGACTTGATCGTAATGCTATACTTCGGATGAATGTTCATCACATCATTCTACCAATGGTGTGACCTTGTTATTAACAACATCCTGTTGGAGATATGCCCTAGAGGTAATAATAAATGTAGTTATTATTATATATCTTTGTGTTTATGATAAATGTTTACATTCATGCTATAATAGTATTAACAAGGAAACCATTAATACTTGTGTGATTTGTAAACTTAATTTGAAGTCCCTAGTATGGCCTCTATACTTCACTAGCTTGTTGGTTGATTGATGATGTGGTTTCTTTGTCATGAACATTGAGATGTTATCAACAACAAGATCATATCGTTAGGAGAATGATATGGTGGACATACTCCTATAGACAAGCGTAGCATAAAGATCAAGTCATTTCAATAGTTCAATTGCTATATGCTTTCTGATACATAGTAACCTAATTCCTTCGACCATGAGATCATGCATATTGCCTTTACTGGATGGATGCTTTGATGTCATCAAACACCACACCGTAACAGGGTGGCTATAAAAGTGGCATTGGGTGTTCGGAAAGTATTGGTTGAAACACATGGATCAAGAGTGGGATTTGTCCATCCACATGACGGATAGATATTCTCTGGGCCCTCTCGGTGAAATGTCATCCAATTAGCTTGCAAGCATGTGACTTGGTCACAAGGGATCACATATCACGGGAACGAGAAAAGAGTACTTATCAGTAACGAGGTTGAACTAGGTATGCAGAGATACCGACGATCATGACCTCGGATAAGTAACATATCGTGAGACAAAGGGAAATTGGTATCGTATGTAAGTGGTTCATTCGATCGCAAAGTAATCGTAGAAATATGTGGGAGCCATATGAATTTCCAGATTCCTCTATTGGTTATTGTTCGGAGAAGTGTCTCGATCATGTCCGCATAATTCACGAACCGTAGGGAGACACACTTAAGGATTCGACGTTGTTTGAGTAGTTATGGTATTATGAGAAAGAGACCGAATGTTGTTCGGAGTCTCGGATGGGATCCGGGATATCACGAGGTGATCCGGAATGGTCCGGAGAATAAGATTCATATAAGGAAAGTCCCATTTCGGAGTTGGGGAATGGTTCCGGTGTTTTCATCGGGAACATTCTAGAAGGTCCCGGAATGTCCGGCACTCCGGGGGGGGAAGGGGTACATGAATGTGTCATTGCAAGATGGAATGATTGCATCATGTACTAAGTGTTCTCGCTGTCCAAAATAAAGGGTTTATTTAATTCCTAAATTGGAAAAGTCAAACGGCTAGTTTGAAAGTCAAACTGCCAGTTTTGGAAAGTGGGAAGAGGAGGAGAAGAGGAGACCGACTTGGGGAAGGAGTCCCCAAGCCGGCGGCCAGCCCTAGGCCGAGTTGGGGAGGGACTCCCTCCCTCCCCTAGCGCGCCAGCCCTCCCACCTATAAAGGGAGGGGCAGGGCTCCCCTCCCAACACACACAAGTTCCTATCCTCTAAACTAGAAACTAGACCTAGACCCCGGTTTAGAGCTGTTTCGGTTTAGAGCCTTCTAATTGGTTTAGAGCCCTCTAATTGGTGTGTCTAATTACTAGACCACTAATAGCCTCTCTCATAAGCTCCACCATACTCGCACCGGCTTAAGGCGAAGCCCTGCGGGATCTCCCCTCTACCTCCGGTACCACGCCGTTGTGCTGCCGGAATCGCGAGGAGAGTGCTACAACCTCCGCTGCCTGCTGGAACAAGGGAGAGGAAGGTCTTCGTCGAGTACCGAACGTGTGACCGACTGCGGGAACGCGGCGCCGGAAGGATCGTCTACGCGATCTTGAGATCGGAAAGAGTACGACTACATCACCCACGAGAATCTGCTCTCGTTAAAACACTTTGGAATCTTCGAGGGTGAGTTATTCCATCGACTCGTTGCTACAATCTAGTAGATAGATCTTGGCTTGTTTGTTTGTATGCGATAGAAAATTTTTGTTTTCCATGCTACGAACCCCTACAGTGGTATCAGAGCCGTGTCTATATGTAGATCTGTTGCACGAGTAGAACACAATGGTCATTGTGGGCGTTGATGCTTTTATTGTAGATTGCTTTTTGTGTACTTTGCATCTTGCGGTATGTTGGGATGAAGCGGCCCGGGCTAACCTTACATGACATCGTTCATGAGACTTGCTCCACGCTTGACATGCAACTCGTTTTGCATAAGTGGCTTTGCGGGTGCCTGTTTCTCCTAGCATAGTAAAGATCCAATTTACAACGGGTGATCAACAATGCTAGTATCAATGTTGTGGTTCTTGTTCGTAAGTTAGAACGACACTTATGGAAAGCCCCAAACCACGTAAAATATGCAAAGAAAGTAGAAGCGTCTAACTTTGTTTTGCAGGGGTGTGCAGTGATGTGATATGGCCATGATTGTGATTATATTTGATGTATGCAATGATCCTTATTGTAAGTTGGCAACCGGCAGGAGCCATATGGTTGTCTTTAATTTCTGTTAAGGCCTGCGTGTCTATTCAAAATAGTTGTAATAGTTGAAGTTGGCGGACGACAACCATGAAGAAGCGTCATTGACCTTGATGCTATGCCGGTGATGATGGAGATCATGTTCGTGCTTGAAGATGGAGATCGGAAGCACAAAGAAGAAAGGCCATATCATATCACATATTATGAATTGCATGTGATGTTAATCCTTTATGCATCTTGTATTGCTTAGTAGACGACGGTAGCATTATAAGATGATCCCTCATGCACATAAATTTCAAGTTCTAAAAGTGTTCACCCTTAGTATGCACCGTTGCCAAAGCTTGCTGCTTCGAAGCACCACGTGATGATCGGGTGTCTTTGATTCCGCGGGTGACTACAACGTAAGCAAGCCAGATTTGCTTATGCGGAAGCTAAGGTTTGATCTTGACGAGCCTAGCATGTACAGACATGGCCTCAGGAACACGGATCGCCGAAAGGCAAAGCATGAATCATATAGTAGATATGATGAACATGATGATTGTTCGCCATTAAAACTATATCAGCTCTCGTGATGATCGGTGTTGATGTAGTGGATTTGGTTCGTGTGATCACTAAAACAATGTGAGGGATGTTGTTTTGAGTGGGAGTTCACCTAGTTTAATTTCATTAATTAATTTGAACTCAATTTGTCATAAACTTAGTCTAAACTATTGCAAATATGTTGTAGATCAATGGCAGCCCCTACCATCAATTTTAATGCGTTCCTAGAGAAAGAAAAGTTGAAAAACAATGGAAGCAACTTCGCGGATTGGTTCCGCAATTTGAGGATTGTCCTCACAGCTGGTAATTTGACCTATGTGCTGGATGCACCGCTAGGTGACCCACCTGCAGCTGATGCTACCGATGAAGTAAAGAATGTTTACCTCGCTCGGAAGAATCAGTACTCCATAGTTCAGTGTGCTATCTTGTATGGTTTAGAATCGGAGCTTCAGAAAAGGTTTGAAGAGTCAGATCCATATGATATTGTCGAGGATCTCAAATTAATCTTTGAGACTCATGCGGCAATTGAAAGTTATGAAGCTTCTGAAAAGTTCTTTAACTGCAAGATGGAAGAGGGTAGCTCCGTCAGTGAGCATGTGCTTAAAATGTCTGGGCACGCAAATAAACTTCAAAGTTTGGGTATAGTGATTCCTAATACTTTGGGAGTTTACCGCATCCTCCAATCACTACCACCAAGTTACAAGAACTTTGTGATGAACTACAACATGCAGAACATGAACAAAGAGTTGCCAGAACTATTTGCTATGTTAAAATCTGCAGAAGTGGAGATCAAGAAAGAGCACCAAGTGTTGATGGTCAATAAGACCACCAAATTCAAGAAAGGCAAGTCTAAGCAGAAGGGACACTTCAAGAAGGGTGGTAAGAAAGTTACCACGCCGACGAAGAGGACCAAGGCTGGACCCAAGCCTGATACTGAGTGCTTTTACTGCAAGGGAGAAGGTCACTGGAAGCGGAATTGCCCAAGGTACTTGGCGGATTTGAAGAACGGCAACATCAAGAAGAAAGGTATATCTGATATACATGTTATTGATGTGTATCTCACTAGTACTCGTAGTAGTGCCTGGGTATTTGATACTGGTTCGGTTGCTCATATTTGTAACTCGAAACAGGAGCTGCAGAATAAACGGAAGCTAGTGAAGAACGAGGTGACGATGCGCGTGGGAAACGGATCAAAGGTTGATGTGATCGCGGTCGGCACACTACCTCTTCATCTACCATCGGGATTAGTTTTATACTTAAATAATTGTTATTTGGTGCCTGCGTTGAGCATGAACATTATATCGGGATCTTGTTTATTGCGAGACGGTTACTTGTTTAAATCCGAGAATAATGGTTGTTCGATTTATATGAGTAATATGTTTTATGCACATGCACCTTTGATAGATGGTCTATTCATATTGAATCTCGATAGTAGAAATACACATATTAATAACATTGAGGCTAAACGTTTGAAATCAAGCGATAATTTGACCTATATGTGGCACTGTCGTCTTGGTCACATTGGAGTGAAGCGTATGAAGAAACTCCATTCCGATGGACTTCTTGAATCACTTGATTTTGAATCACTTGAAAGATGCGAAGCATGTCTGATGGGTAAAATGACTAAGACTCCATTTTCTGGTATGATGGAGCGAGCTACAGACTTATTGGAAATCATACATACCGATGTGTGTGGTCCAATGAGTGTAGCATCGCGCAGTGGTTATCGTTATGTTCTTACCTTCACGGATGACTTGAGTAGATATGGGTATATCTATTTTATGAAACATAAGTCCGAAACTTTCGAGAAGTTTAAGGAGTTTCAAAGTGAGGTAGAGAATCAACGTAACAAGAAGATTAAATTTCTACGATCTGATCGTGGAGGTGAATATCTAAGTTACGAGTTTGGCGAGCATTTGAAGAAATGTGGAATACTTTCGCAGTTGACACCGCCGGGAACACCACAGCGTAATGGTGTGTCTGAACGTCGTAATCGAACTCTCTTAGATATGGTTCGTTCTATGATGTCACTTACAGATTTGCCACTATCATTTTGGGGTTATGCATTAGAAACAGCCGCATTCACTTTAAATAGGGCACCGTCTAAATCCGTTGAAACGACACCGTATGAATTATGGTTTGGGAAGAAACCTAAATTGTCGTTCCTTAAAGTTTGGGGATGCGAAGCCTATGTAAAGAAGTTACAGCCGGACAAGCTTGAACCCAAAGCGGAAAAATGCGTCTTCATAGGATACCCGAAGGAAACTGTTGGGTATACCTTCTATCATAGATCCGAAGGCAAAATCTTCGTTGCTAAGAATGGATCCTTTCTAGAGAAGGAATTTCTCTCGAAAGAAGTGACTGGAAGGAAAGTAGAACTCGACGAGGTTGTCGAACCTTCTCTCGAAATTGCGAGTAGCGCAGCACCGGAAGAAGTTCCTGTGGTGCCTGCACCAATAAGAGAGGAAGCTAATGATGGTGATCATGAAACTTCGGTTGAAGTTACTACAGAGCCTCGGAGGTCAACGAGAACTCGTACCACTCCAGATTGGTATGATTCCGTTATGAATGTCATGTTGGTGGACAACACCGATAACCCCGAGACATATGAGGAAGCGATGATGAGCCCAGATTCCAATAAATGGCAAGAAGCCATGAAATCCGAGATTGGATCCATGTACGAAAACCAAGTATGGACTTTGGTGGACTTACCGGATGGCCGGAAGGCTGTCGAGAACAAATGGATTTTCAAGAAGAAAACAGATGCTGATGGTAATGTTACTGTCTATAAAGCTCGACTTGTCGCAAAAGGGTTTCGACAAATTCAAGGAGTTGACTACGATGAGACTTTCTCACCGGTAGCGAAGCTAAAGTCTGTGAGGATTATGTTAGCAATCGCTGCATATTATGATTATGAGATATGGCAGATGGATGTCAAAACAGCATTCCTCAATGGAGACATTGATGAAGAGTTGTATATGATACAACCCAAAGGTTTTGTCGATCCTAAAGATGCTAACAAGGTATGCAAGCTTCAACGGTCCATCTATGGATTGAAGCAAGCATCCCGAAGTTGGAATCAACGTTTTGATAAGGTAATCAAAAGTTTTGGTTTTATACAAACTTATGGAGAAGCTTGTATTTACAAGAAAGTGAGTGGGAGCTCTGTGGCATTCTTAATACTGTATGTGGATGACATATTGTTGATTGGGAATGATGTAGACCTTCTTAATAGTGTCAAGGAATATTTGAATAATAGTTTTTCAATGAAGGATCTTGGCGAAGCAGCTTACATATTAGGCATAAAGATTTATAGAGATAGATCGAAACGCCAAATATCATTGTCACAAAGTACATATTTGGACAAAGTTCTAAAGAGGTTTGGAATGGAAGATAGCAAGAAAGGGTTCTTGCCCATGTTGCCCAATACGACCTTGAGTAAAACTCAAAGTCCGACATCGGCAGAAGATAGAGAAAAGATGAGTAAGACTCCCTATGCCTCAGCCATAGGATCTCTAATGTATGCCATGCTATGTACTAGACCCGACATCGCATATGCTGTTAGTCTAACTAGCAGATATCAAAGTGATCCAGGAGTGGATCATTGGACAGCGGTCAAAAACATCCTTAAGTACTTGAGAAGAACTAAGGATATGGTTCTTTCTTATGGAGGTGATGAACAGCTCGTTGTTAATGGTTACACCGATGCTAGTTGGAACACCGATCCGGATGATTCTAAATCACAATCTGGATACGTATTTATTTTGAATGGTGCAGCAGTTAGCTGGAGGGGTGCAAAGCAAAGCGTTGTGGCGAGATCTTCAACTGAATCGGAATACATGGCTGCTTCGGAGGCTTCACAAGAAGCGATATGGATGAAAGAGTTCATTACAGAGCTGGGTGTGGTTCCAAGTGCGCTGGACCCAATGTCTATCTACTGTGATAACATGGGCGCCATAGCCAATGCGCAAGAACCAAGGTCACACAAGAAGCTGAAGCATATCAAGCTGCGTTTCCACGCTATTCGAGAACATATCCAGGATGGGGATATAAAGATTTGCAAAGTACACACAGATCTGAATGTGGCGGATCCGTTGACTAAACCTCTCCCGAGGGCAAAACATGACCAACACCAAACTGCCATGGGTGTTCGGTATATTACCATGTAATCTAGATTAGATGACTCTAGTGCAAGTGGGAGACTGTTGGAGATATGCCCTAGAGGTAATAATAAATGTAGTTATTATTATATATCTTTGTGTTTATGATAAATGTTTACATTCATGCTATAATAGTATTAACAAGGAAACCATTAATACTTGTGTGATTTGTAAACTTAATTTGAAGTCCCTAGTATGGCCTCTATACTTCACTAGCTTGTTGGTTGATTGATGATGTGGTTTCTTTGTCATGAACATTGAGATGTTATCAACAACAAGATCATATCGTTAGGAGAATGATATGGTGGACATACTCCTATAGACAAGCGTAGCATAAAGATCAAGTCATTTCAATAGTTCAATTGCTATATGCTTTCTGATACATAGTAACCTAATTCCTTCGACCATGAGATCATGCATATTGCCTTTACTGGATGGATGCTTTGATGTCATCAAACACCACACCGTAACAGGGTGGCTATAAAAGTGGCATTGGGTGTTCGGAAAGTATTGGTTGAAACACATGGATCAAGAGTGGGATTTGTCCATCCACATGACGGATAGATATTCTCTGGGCCCTCTCGGTGAAATGTCATCCAATTAGCTTGCAAGCATGTGACTTGGTCACAAGGGATCACATATCACGGGAACGAGAAAAGAGTACTTATCAGTAACGAGGTTGAACTAGGTATGCAGAGATACCGACGATCATGACCTCGGATAAGTAACATATCGTGAGACAAAGGGAAATTGGTATCGTATGTAAGTGGTTCATTCGATCGCAAAGTAATCGTAGAAATATGTGGGAGCCATATGAATTTCCAGATTCCTCTATTGGTTATTGTTCGGAGAAGTGTCTCGATCATGTCCGCATAATTCACGAACCGTAGGGAGACACACTTAAGGATTCGACGTTGTTTGAGTAGTTATGGTATTATGAGAAAGAGACCGAATGTTGTTCGGAGTCTCGGATGGGATCCGGGATATCACGAGGTGATCCGGAATGGTCCGGAGAATAAGATTCATATAAGGAAAGTCCCATTTCGGAGTTGGGGAATGGTTCCGGTGTTTTCATCGGGAACATTCTAGAAGGTCCCGGAATGTCCGGCACTCCGGGGGGGGAAGGGGTACATGAATGTGTCATTGCAAGATGGAATGATTGCATCATGTACTAAGTGTTCTCGCTGTCCAAAATAAAGGGTTTATTTAATTCCTAAATTGGAAAAGTCAAACGGCTAGTTTGAAAGTCAAACTGCCAGTTTTGGAAAGTGGGAAGAGGAGGAGAAGAGGAGACCGACTTGGGGAAGGAGTCCCCAAGCCGGCGGCCAGCCCTAGGCCGAGTTGGGGAGGGACTCCCTCCCTCCCCTAGCGCGCCAGCCCTCCCACCTATAAAGGGAGGGGCAGGGCTCCCCTCCCAACACACACAAGTTCCTATCCTCTAAACTAGAAACTAGACCTAGACCCCGGTTTAGAGCTGTTTCGGTTTAGAGCCTTCTAATTGGTTTAGAGCCCTCTAATTGGTGTGTCTAATTACTAGACCACTAATAGCCTCTCTCATAAGCTCCACCATACTCGCACCGGCTTAAGGCGAAGCCCTGCGGGATCTCCCCTCTACCTCCGGTACCACGCCGTTGTGCTGCCGGAATCGCGAGGAGAGTGCTACAACCTCCGCTGCCTGCTGGAACAAGGGAGAGGAAGGTCTTCGTCGAGTACCGAACGTGTGACCGACTGCGGGAGCGCTGCGGGAACGCGGCGCCGGAAGGATCGTCTACGCGATCTTGAGATCGGAAAGAGTACGACTACATCACCCACGAGAATCTGCTCTCGTTAAAACACTTTGGAATCTTCGAGGGTGAGTTATTCCATCGACTCGTTGCTACAATCTAGTAGATAGATCTTGGCTTGTTTGTTTGTATGCGATAGAAAATTTTTGTTTTCCATGCTACGAACCCCTACACATCCAATGTCCATGATCAGGAAACCTTAATCATCCTGTTAATCAACAAGCTAGTCTATAAGAGAGGCATGACTAGGAACCCTTTTTGTTTATTAAACACACATGTATTGATGTTTCCTATCAATACAATTATAGCATGTAAAATAAACATCTATCATATACAAGGAATACATAATAACAACTTTATTATTGTCTCTCAGGGCATATTTCCTTCAGTATGATCTCAACGAGCACGTCAGAGGATCAACATGCTATCCTCGCTGACATTCGGACGTTGCACTAGTGGAGGGAGATGCCATAGGCTACCACAGACGACGACGGCGACGACGATGACTTCGCTGATTACTACGCGTAGGCCGAGCACCAGTGCTCGAACAGTCAAACTAGGCGGCGTGACGCACTGTACTCTCACGTGCTCAGTGTGCCACCGTCGAACAAGGTGACCAAGGCCGCCAAGAGCTTTGCCGCACACCACTAGGCGCGATGGGCAGGCACCACCCCGAGTACTCGTCGGTAGCGGCGGAGCTAGTGGTGAGGAGGGAGAGGAACCGCCCCAGCGCGCTGTCGCACGAGGACAGTGATCACATGGTCGAGGCGAGGCACCAACGCCGCCCGGCCGAGGTGGAGAGGATATGACGCGTCTACTATAACCGCGAGAGTGAGCTACAGGCGAAACATCAAGCCGATTTCGATGCCAGCATGTAAGATTTCCCATGTATCTAGGCTAGTATATTTATGTATGCTCAAAGCAAATGTTTTAATTTCAAAATTTTGTTAGAGGTCGAGCCGGTGTGGGTGACTTTTTTCAAAGTGCCGACTGTTTGGGCGCCGGCCCTAAAATAACCGCCGGCAATCTTGCCAGCCATACTTTGTTGCAAGGCTGCATGGCTCACCAGAAGAGGAGGAGGAGGAGGCCACGAGGAGGGCCGGCGGTGACGTCAAATGACAGAGAATTCGTCAACGGAGAGCTAGTCACGTCCTTAAAATTTACCATTTGAACTCAGGAGAAAACTTGGAAAAAAAACAGAGATTCGCACTGGAGTATTCTGAACCGACAAGCTGAGTACTGTTTGGGGACTAATGGACACAACTATTTCTGATATCTGTCAGCTACTAGTCGTTTTGATGTAGCCGAGCATGGTGTACACCGTCTGCAGCAGTGACGGCACAACGAATATCGCGGCCGCCGCGAACAGGGATACGGCCACCCACGGCGACGGGAAGAAGTGCAGCACGAAGCCGCCGCACCACCAGCTGATCCTCCGCCTGCGGTGGCACGCCACGGCGTCGAGCATGTCGCCGAACTCGTCCGGCAGCCTGGCGCCGACGGTGTGCGCCCCGAGCTCCCGGAAGAAGCAGACGAGCTCGGCGTCCGTGAAGCGCGAGGAGGCGAGGACGCCCCGCCCGCGGAGGAACGAGGCGTCGGACGCGCACCGCACGAGGCCCTCCATCCTGGCGACGTGCGTGGTGACGCAGGCCCCGTGCGCCCAGTGGAAGTGCATCTCGAAGGCCAGCATGTTGTAGAGAACCACCGCGCTGTACTCGTGGACGTGGAAGCACGGGATGCTCATCACCGCCAGGGGGCTCGCCGGCCGGCTCCAGAAGGACATGTCGAGGTGGCTCTGGCAGGTCGACGACTCCGACGCATCATCCGACTGGCGGAACCACACCGCCGAGTGGCGCAGCTCCATGGAGCAGGGGAAGAGACGCTCCGACTCCCTCTTGATCTTGAGGAGCTTGAGCGGCGTGGAGAGGATAGCGTACTTGGTCTCCGGCACGCGGGACCAGTGGAAGAGGTGCAGGACGTGGTGGAACTCGGCGCCCGCGGCGTGGCAGGGGCGGCGCGCCCGCTTCGGGCACACGTCGTCGAAGCACCCGAGCACGACCTGCTCCACGCAGTGCCGGAGCTTGAGCCTGCTGCAGGAGGCCACCAGCAGCTTGACGGCGGCGAAGGGCACCTGGTTCTCCAGCACCAGCATGTCCAGCTTGATCTGCTCGGCGTGCTGCGCCACGGCCATGTGCAGGATGAAGTACTCCCGGTTGATGGACGCCGCCCGCGCCGCGCTGTCGGCGTCCTCGCCGACGCCTGCCTTGCTGAGCATCATGCTGACGACGAGGACAAAGCAGCTGTCCAGGAGCAGCATCTGCAGGAACCTCTCCTCGTCGTCCAGCACCAGCAGCGCCCTGTCCGCCGGGTCGTCGTCGTCGGCGAACTCGTCGCGAAGGCGGTCGCGCTCCGCCGACAGCGCGGCGACGTAGCGGTCGACGTCGAGCGCGCACTGGTCCTGCAGGTACCGCATGAACGGGAGCTTGGCGTCGTCGGGGAAAGCAAGGCCGGGGTCGCCGCGGTGGAACGGGCCGATGGCCACGGCGCGCACCGCGTGGAGCGCCTCGACGCGCCCGGAGCTGCCGGGGCGCGACCGGAGGATGGTGCCCGACCGCTCGCCGAGGTACCACAGCATGGGCGTCCGCGCGATGAGGTCCCTCATCACGGCCTTGTTCACCGTCGCCGACGTGAGCTTGCGCAGCCACTTCCGCTCGGCTTCGCCGCCATCCACCGTATCAGAAGAAGATTTCGTCTCCGCTGCGGTTTCAGTGTCAATGTCAATGCGGTGCTGGTCATCGGTTGATCTGCTCAGCTGATCCCCTTCCATGGTGATTTGATTTCTCAAAGCAGTTCAGCTCAATTGATGGTCAGATATGGATTTAACATGTCCCGTGTTGGTTGGGACCTGCAGGGACATACTGAGGACAATGAATCTGGCAGCATTCTTGCTGAGCAATGGACAAACGTAACAGGCCAGAACTTCATTTATCTGTCCAACTAAGATACAGAGACATCGACAAAAAGGCGAATTTGAACATGACACATTTGTCCGGCTGATTGTTCATGTCTGGTAGGAAGCAAGAACTCAGCCTGTTATTTGGTAGCATGGGCTTGGGTCATTCTCTGGACCCAACTTTGCTGAATTTTCCTACGTACTGTACTTGGTTTTAGCTCTAACTACCCTATCATCATTTGTTTTAGCTATAGTACATTTCTTCTTAATTTCTTTGTGATGTCATCGCGGTTCCTTGATCAAATTTCAAAGCAACAATGCTACCTGTCGCTGAAATTCAACTCTGGCTTCTCTCCTTAATGTTTTCGTCACTCCGCAGTGTTGTATCTATTACGGAATTGTATGAAGTTGACTTTTCGTCTGCAAGGCTAAAAATAATTGGATGTTGTGTCATTCATTGCATCTAAGCAGCCAGCTGACTCGAGTTTGATGCGTCTCAGTCAGCTCAGGAGATGTATACGAGAGTGCCTTTAAAAAAAATGAAGTAAAACCCTGCTTATTAAGCTCTACTCTTCCAAGAGAGGGAAGTACTCCCTCTATTTAGAAAAACTGACTTTAATTTGTTATACTCCCTCCGATCCAAATTAATTGACTTGTATTTGTCTACGTTCGGATGTATCTAGTACTAAAACATGTCTAGATACATCTGAATCTAGCCAAATCGAAGTCAATTAATTTGGGTCGGAGGGAATATTTGTATGTATTTACACAATAAAATGCGTTTAGATACATACGAATTTAGACAAATTCAAATCAGTTTCGCAATCAATTCTATCTAAGCATATTTTCGATAACTATGTATACTTTTTATTAATACAGTATTCAGGCAAAACATACTGGATGTGCACACCTTCTAGCGGATGCTAACAACTTCATTGGAAAATTCATTTTGTCTTGCCATGAGGGCGAGGTTACACTGTTACTATGGCTGGCAAGAGAACGAGATCAGGTCCACGGTGATACGATCCCAACCTCACATTTCGGTGTACATGACGGGGACATGCTAACGTATCAATATCTAAGCAATTGATGTCTTATCTAAACTGATTTTTTTTTGAAAATAAGTGGAGTATTTAAAAGGTTTAAGTATTATACCCTATTTCTGCATAACAAAGATGAACACTTCTGACAAAAATCGGAGGACAAAAAGGAAAAAAGAATCATCAGATATTGCAAATCGTATAAGGAGATGGAGGGTCAATCACCACTAGAAAAAGGGCCTTTGGTTCGGGCCACTAGTCCCGGCCGTGACTGGGGCCGGGACTAATGGTCCGAACCGAACGGCCCGAGGTCGTCGAATTCTGTGTCCCGGTCCGTAAGAGGCCACTAGTCCCGGTTTGAGACACAAACCGGGAATGCTGGGTCTGGGCACGCCTGTGTGGTCCTGGCAGAACCATTAGTCCCGGTTTGTCTCAAACCGGGACTAATGGTCTGGTCCTATATATATGCACCCAGCCCTCCACTCTCTCCTGTTTTTTTTTTATGTGAGGTGGGTATAACTTTGTGCTAACTTTTTTTTCATATGCACTAGAGGTGTTCGGTGAAATGCCTGTTAGAGCGATGCCACTTGAGTTCACACAAGACAAAACATGATATGAGGTGCCAGAGCGACACTTAAGGTTTCTCCTCTTTGTTTTGAAGTGTCCTAAAAGGTTAGCAACTATTTTCTCGTTTTGATCGCGTGGTACTAATTTAAGCATCGTGATTGCGTTTGATATATATGCATGGTTGTATGATGCAGATGAGCCACCCATGGATGTACGGTGACCGAAGCTCTAACGCTTACAGAGAAGGCGTGCGTTCTTTTCGCCTTGTGGCCGAGGCGAACAAGCGTCGGGATGGTTTTATGTGTTGTCCATGTGTTGAATGTCGGAATGAGCAGGCTCACACTTTCTCAAGAGTCATTCAGAGCCACCTGCTTTGGTCCAGTTTTATGTCCGGCTATAATGTTTGGACCAAGCACGGAGAAAGAGGGGTTATGATGGAAGACGGTGATGAAGAAGAGAATGATGATGACAACTACCGATCTATGTTCCCTGAATACAATGATACCGCAGTTGAAGATAATGAAGAAGAAGGGCGTGAAGAACGGGAACCAGATGAGCCCGTTGATGATTTTGGTCGGGTCATTAGTGATGCAAGGCGAGACTGCGACATAGCAAAGGAGAGGTTGCAGTTCGAACAGATGTTACAGGACCACAACAAATTGCTGTATCCAACTTGTGAAGATGGCCAGAAGAAGCTGGATAGCACACTGAAATTATTGAAGTGGAAGGCAGAGACCGGTATGACTGACTCGGGATTTGAAAAGTTGTTGGTAATAATGAAGAAACTGCTTCCAAGAAATAACCAATTGCCCTCCAGTACGTATGAAGCAAAGAAACTTGTCTGCCCTCTAGGATTAGACATGCAGAAGATACATGCATGCCCTAATGACTGCATCCTCTACCGCAGTGAGAAGTACGAGAATATGGATAAATGCCCGGTATGCACTGCATTGGGGTATAAGATCAGAAAAGATGACCCTGGTGATGTTGAGGGCGAGCCACCAGGAAGAGGGTTCCTGCCAAGGTGATGTGGTATGCTCCTATAATACCACGGTTGAAACGTTTGTTCAGAAATAAAGAGCATGCCAAGTTGTTGCGATGGCACATGGAAGACCGTAAGAAAGACGGGATGTTGAGGCACCTGCTGATGGTCGGCAGTGGAGAAAAAATCGAGAGAGACTTCCCGGACTTTGCTGGTGACGCAAGGAACTTATGGTTTGGTCTAAGTACCGATGGCATGAATCCTTTTGGGGAGCAGAACTATAGTCACAACACCTGGCCCGTGACTCTATATATCTACAACCTTCCTCCTTGGTTATGCATGAAGCGGAAGTTCATTATGATGCCAGTGCTCATCCAAGGCCCGAAGCAACCCGTCAACGACATTGATGTGTACCTAAGGCCATTAGTTGATGAACTTCTACAGTTGTGGGCCAAACCAGGTGTACGTGTGTGGGATGAGCACAAACAGCAGGAATTTGACCTACAAGCGTTGCTGTTCGTAACCATCAATGATTGGCCTGCTCTTAGTAATATTTCAGGACAGACGAACAAAGGATACAATGCATGCACGCACTGTTTAGATGAGACTGAAAGTATATATCTGGATAAATGTAGAAATAATGTGTACCCGTACAATCGTCGTTTTCTTCCGCCCAGTCATCCCTTAAAGAAGAAAGGCAAGCATTTCAATGGCAAGGCAGAAATCCGGACGAAGCCTGTCCCCCGTAGTGGTGCTGATGTATTTGGTATGGTCAAGGATTTGGATGTAATCTTTGGAAAGGGTCCTGGAGGACAACCTGTTCCGAAAGACGCTGACGGACACGCACCCATGTGGAAGAAGAAATCTATATTTTGGGAGCTACCCTATTGGAAAGTGCATGAGGTCTGCTCTGCAATCGACGTGATGCACCTGACGAAGAATCTTTGCGTGAATATTCTAGGCTTCCTGGGCTTGTATGGGAAGTCAAAAGATACCCCGACAGCACGGGAGGACCAACAACATCATAAAGGACGAGACGACAAGCATCCAGTGCAGTTTCAAGGGCTTGCCAGCTATGCTCTTACCAAAGAAGAGAAGGAAATCTTTTTTGAAGTCCTTTTCAGTATCAAGGTCCCGTTTGGCTTCTCGTCGAATATAAAGGGAATAGTAAATATGAAAGAGAAAAAATTTCAAAACCTAAAGTCTCATGACTGCCACGTGCTTATGACGCAATTGCTTCCGGTTGCATTGAGGGGAATTCTATCAGAAAATGTTCGACTAGCCATTGTGAAGGTATGTGCATTCCTCAATGCAATTTCTCAGAAGGTAATCGATCGATAAAGTATATCAGGGTTACAGATTGATGTGGTCCAATGTCTGGTCAGCTTCGAGTTGTTGTTCCTGCCATCCTTCTTCAATATTATGACGCACCTCCTAGTTCACCTAGTCGAAGATATTAGAATTCTCGGTCCTGTGTTTCTACACAATATGTTCCCCTTCGAGAGGTTCATGGGAGTCTTAAAGAAATATGTTCATAACTGTGCTAGGCCAGAAGGAAGTATCTCCAAGGGTTATGGAACAGAGGAGGTCATTGAGTTTTGTGTTGACTTTCTTCCTGACCTTAAGACGATTGGTGTTCCTGAATCTTGGTATGAGGGGAGGATGACTGGAAAAGGCACACTAGGAAGGAAATCAATGGTATGTAGGGACGGGCATTCTTTCTCTCAAGCACACTACACAGTTCTACACAATTCCACCGTGGTAGCTCCGTATATCGAGAAACACAAGAATATTCTACACTCCGAAAACCCGGGGAAGCCTGAAACCTTGATTAAAGGGGAACACGAGAAGAATTTTGGCAGTTGGTTGCAGACACATCTCATGAATAACACCACTGTTGGAGATGAGTTGTACTCGTTGGCCAGGTTACCATCTTCAACTATATGTACTTTCCAAGGGTACGAGATAAATGGGAATACATTTTACACGACCGCCAAAGATAAAAAGAGCACCAACCAAAACAGTGGTGTTCGCTTTGATGCAACAGATGATAATGGGCAGGAGGACACATATTATGGGTACATAGAGGAGATATGGGAACTTGACTATGGACCTACTTTTAAGGTCCCTTTGTTTCGGTGCAAATGGGTCAAGCTGACAGAAGGCGGGGTACATGTAGACCAGAAGTACGGCATGACAACAGTGGATCTCAACAATCTTGCGTACATGGATGAACCATTCGTTCTAGCCAACGATGTGGCTCAGGTTTTCTATGTGAAGGACATGTCTACCAAACCGAGAAAAAGGAAAGATAAGCAAAAGAATATAGAATACGACGAGCCAAAGTGCCACATAGTTCTTTCAGGGAAAAGAAACATCGTGGGAGTGGATGACAAGACAGACATGTTAGAAGATTACAATAAGTTTCATGAAATTCCGCCCTTCAAAGTGAAAACTGACCCAAGCATCCTGTTAAATGATGAAGATTCTTCATGGCTACGGTGCAGAAGAAAACCACAACACTAGATGTTGGTGATGTGTAATAATGTATTAAACCTTTTATTTGAGACATAAATCTATGTAATGTATTAAACCTTTTATTTGAGACATAAAGGTCCCCTTTCATGTAATACATCTTGCTCAATCAAACTAGACATTGACGACCGGGTTCTGAGCCGCGGGAGGTGATCACCCAAAGAGAAGGAACCATCACAAGAGAAGGAACCCACAAACACTAAGGATACATAGCACAACTGAAAATTAAGATACATAGCACAACTGAAAATTAAGAAACATGCCTAATATTGGAGTGATTTAGTCATGCTCCTGCCTAGCCCTATAATACGCGCCACTTTAGTTGTCGTAGTCGTCGGCGCCGTCGTTGCTGTCGTCGTCGGGGTCACCGTAGTCAAACCTTGAAGGTTGGGCATGCGTGGGCTGGATTTGAGGATACCGCAGGCGGGGGTTATTGCCGGTCGTGTTGTAGGCCATGACACTCTGGAGAGTCCGGCCGTACCACCACAGCCGACGGCCGGCCTCGTTGAAGTTCGAAGGAGGTGGGTCGTCCTCCTCGTGCCTGGCGAGCGCCCTATCATGCCGATTGATGAAGAAGGCTTCCCAAGTCGGGAAATAGTCGGGATGCCAGTTGGGATTCCTCCGCTGCTCTGGCGTGAGAGGTAGTAGTGGTTCGTGATGGCCATCCGACGCTCCACACCTAGAGGGACAGGAGGGACCGGCACGCCTCCGGCGCTCAACATCCAGCCGGTGGGGACGTGGTAGCCCGGTGGGCAGGGTTAGTTCAAGGCGCAAAGCGCCTCCGCCTCCCTGGGGGTTAGAGGTATGGTGGAAGCCATGGGAGAAAGTGGAGAGAGGCGGCAGATATGAGTCTAGATGTGCTATGGCAACGACCAAGCCTACATATATATAGTGAGAAATGGCGGGAAGTCAGAGGAGGGAAGCGGTGGAAAAGGCGGGAAGAAAATGGGCGGGAAAAAATAAGGCGGGAAGAAATAAGGCAGGAAGAAACAGACCTTTAGTACCGGTTTCGCGCGAATTTTTTACCAACCGGGACTAAAGGGGCTTATTTTTTGTAATAAAAAAAATAAAAAAATGCATTTCTTTAGAACCAAGTGTTAACGGAACAAATATGACATTGATTTCCATGTTGAGATACATATGTGCGCCGAAACCCGAAACCCTAACCCTAAACCTGTATTTTTAAATTGAAAATGGCAACATGGTTAATAATTTCACTAGTTAGAATAATTATTTTATAAAACAGAAAATAGATTTGGATTACTTATTCAAATTCAAGAAGTTTTCATGTTGAAAATTTTCTCAAATTCATAAGTATGCAAAAACTGTATAATTCAAATGTTTAAAAAATATGCAAATTGATTTCTTTTAAAACATATGCAAAAGGACCTTTAGTCCCGGTGCGTGCTACGCACCGGGACTAAAGGGGTGTCGTTGGCGCGCATGTTGAAAACCCTTAAGTCCCGGCCCGTGGCACGCACCGGGACTAAAGACCCCCCTTTAGTCCCGGTTGCAGCCACGAACCGGGACTAAAGGGTGGGAGCTATTTAAGCCCTCTTCTTCCCCCGGTCGAATCCATCGACCGGGAGCAATCGCGAGGAGCACACCAGAGCGCCGCCAGGCTGCCGAAATTTTCCGTCGATGTCCGCGCCTCCGGCCGCCGCCGCACCTCGTCCTCCCTCTCCGGGCGCCGCACCTCCAGCCGCTGCCGCTGCCACCACCTCCATCCACGTCGGCCAGTTCCAGCCGCCACCACGCCACCACCTCGTCCTCCCTCTCCGGCCGCCCCACCTCCAGCCGCCACAGCGCCGCCGCCTCGCCACCGTGCCGCCACCGCGCCGCCAACCCGCGCAGGTAATCCATCTAGTATTTTTTCTAGTGTTTTTTTAGTATTTTTTCTAGTACTTAGTGTATTTATAGTCTTAGTGTATTTTTCATAGTCTTAGTGTACTTAGTGTATTTTTTTTGTATTTTTTATAGTCTTAGTGTACTTTTTTATAGTCTTAGTGTACTTAGTATATTTATTGTTTTAGTGTACTTTGTGTATTTTTTATAGTCTTAGTGTACTTAGTGTATTTATAGTCTTAGTGTATTTTTTTATAGTCTTAGGGTACTTAGTGTATTTTTTTCTAGTACTTAGTATGTAGTAGTATCATAGTCTTAGTGTACGTTTTCTAGTACTTAGTAGTATCATAGAGGCTATGGTGATGGTGAGAGGCCAACGGCACTATCGGTTGTCGATGATGCATCGATGACTCGGTGGTGTGGTGGTGCTCGCGGGCCTTCGGACTTAGGGTTAGGGTGTTGGTGCTCCCGGGCCCCCGAAGGTAGGGTTAGGGTGGTGGTGCTCGCGGGCTCCCGGACTTAGAGTTAGAGTGGTGGTGCTCGTGGGCCCCCGGAGATAGGGTTAGAGTGGTGGTGCTCGTGGCCCCCTGAAGATAGGGTTAGGGTAGTGGTGCTTGCGGGCCGCCCGGACTTAGGGTTAGGGTTAGGGCATCACTAGAATTTTGCTATTGTTTAGTATTATTGTAGCAAATTGCGTGTTCATATTATTGTTTAGTATTATTTTATGCAGTAGTATTGAATGAAAAATGTTATTGTGTGCATTTTGTAGAAAACTATGGATCCAATCCAGAGAGACCTAGCACAGGAAGAAATTCTCGAGGATATGATCAACGACACCCCCCATGTTCATCCACCCGAATCTCCGTCGATTTATCTGAACCCCTCCGGTGAGGGAGAGGAGGTCGACCGAAATGATCAAGGAGAAGCCGACGGCTCCGGTGGTGGAGAAGCCGACGGCTTTGATGGAACCTTAACGAAGTCCGGCGAGGTATACATATGAAGTCTTGTGATCAGTAGATGCATTAACTGAGTTGTATATATATAAATTGACGAATGTTTCTTCTCTTAGGCCTCCACATCGAGCAAAAAATATTCCAAATGAGGCCCGACCAAAAAGTTGGACGCATCTACGCGTTATACAATTATGCTGGTATCAGCACAGGGTGAACCGTTGGAACCTGAAAAGGCTAAAAGTGTATTTGTACAACAATGCGGAGTTATGGTTAGGGATCGCATCCCGATCACCGCTCGAGAGTGGAATAAGACCAATGGGGCGGAAGAGGGTGAGTATGTCGCCGACAGGTACAAAGAGGGTCTTTGGAATGACCTTATGGCACATTTCACCCTACCAGAATGTGAGGATGAAGCCGACACAGGTGCATTGAGGAAGAAAGTCAAGCAGTGGACTCTTACGAAGATGGCCGAACTATTCAAGAACTAGAAGAAAGCATTATGGCAAAAGTATCAGAAGACGAAGACTCCTCCTAAATTCGAAGGTTATCTATCGAAGCAGCAGGCTAACTGGGATGCATTTGTGAAGTACAAGGATTCAAAACCTGCTAAGGAAATGTCGGAACAAAACAAGAAAAATGCCGCGATGAAGAAATATCACCATCACCTGGGGCCAGGGGCTACACAACTGCCATGCCAAAGTGGGATGCTAAAGAGAATGAGCTGCTTGCTAAAGGGATCACTCCAGAACCAATACGCGAAGAATGGGATCTGAGGGCAAGGAATTGGTTCCTTGAGCATGGGAGTGAGTACGACGAAAGTACAGGGGACCTTATTTGTAGTGACGGGATTAGGATACCCCTGGATACATGGTAGAAAGTGGTGAAGGAGATTAAAGCGGGGACAACAAAGTTCTGTCCCGATAGAGAGAAAGACTTGCTGACAAAGGTCCTCGGGAATGACGAACGCGGAGGACGTGTACGAGGCCTTGGCCCTAGTTATATGTGGGAGATGGGGTTTCCCAAAGACAGAGATACTTATAGGAGCCGAGAGAGAGCAAAGAGGCGACAGCAGGAGAAGGAGGGAGACAGGTTCACCGAGTTGCTAGGAACACTTCGAATGCATCAACAACAGATTAACGAACTTCGAGGAGCAGCGCGCCTGCAAGTTCCTGCACTCGATATTACCGCCGTTCCATCTCAGCAGAGAAGCAGCGTGGCTGAATCGGAGGTCCCTTCTGACGATGCACGTATGGTAGATGGTGGTCCCGGCTACCTCGTGGATGGAATCAAGGAGCAGGCATCTTGTGAGCTCCATCAGAAGGTGAAGAACCTATCCATAAAGGTGGCGGTCGGATGTGCTTTACCTTGTCCACCTGGCTAGTCTAAAGTTGCTGTGGATGAAATCGCAATGGGGTGGGACTCAATGGAGCTTGACATCCCTGGACCTGACACTTGGAGAAGTACTAGGTGGTATCATTCTAGGGGACAAGAACAACATCAAGCTTCCAAGCTCGACGCCAAAGCCAACACCGCCTCCAAGTCGTCGCATGTCACCTTCACCTCCATCACCTCCAAGAATCCCACCCCATGACTACGACCACCACAGCCCGAGTCCATCTCGATCTCCGCCGGAGCCTCCGATTAGTACTAAACGACGTAGCAGCCCAAAATGACAAATGTCGCCCCTCCCAAGAGTACCTCATAAGAATCTTCCCATCAGACCTTACGATCATACTGACGAGGAAAATGCAGCAATCACAAAGGCCCATTGTGATGCGCATTTTCAAAAGAAGAAACCTGAGCCTGCCCCGGTATACACCGAGAAGCAAAAAGCGTATGCACATTCTTTTCTGAACACAAAATCGCAGTATGAGTTGCACCATAAGCCAGATGACTATGTACGCACACTTCGCAAGGAAGCAAAGAAGAGCAAATCAAGTAGAAGTGCAAGCGGGAGCAAATCATTAGGTCAAAGTGCAACCGGGAAAAGAATGGACATCCCCCAGCTCGGGAAACAGGCCAAAAAATCGATCCCACCCCTCCAGGTGTTATCCTATGACACTCCCCAGCAGGATATGGAAGAAGCTAAGAAGCTTGTGGCCGCTATGAATGTGACTGTTGAGGAATTGCTAGGTGCCCAGGACGACAAGTTACCCAAGGCTCAGGTAGTCCCTAAATATGTCCTAGGGAAGCAACTGGTCCCATTTGAGCAGTTCCAACAACTGCCAACACACATGCGGAGTTTACATAAATGGTACATGAAATCCGTAAAGGAGGACAGAATAATGATCGTGGTGAAAGTCCCACATGACTACTACTTCCGAGCCGACGAGGTCCATGTTGAGTTTCTAGAACTCTTCCAGTTATACAGTTTCGACGCCCTCAACAAAAGTCTCATGAGTTGCTATTGTCTGTAAGTTGTTGAATTCATTGTCTATATATAAGTTGTTCATTTTTTCAGTTGTTCAGTTCATTGCATATAATTATCCTCATTATATCCTTTTGTACTCTGTTATTATGCAGAATGAAGATCATGGAATGTAAAAGAAGGTCACTCTTTAGTGTTGGGTTCATTGACCCAGATAAAATACATTGTAATACGCTAAAGGATAAACCCGAGGAGATGCAGGAAAACCTTCTAAGGTTTCTAACGGAGCAACATTTCTGTGATCACATACTGTTTCCTTAGAATTTCTGGTGAGGGTCTTACTATGTTGTACACATTCACCTTTTCTTACTCGATGTTAAATGTAATTGATGAGTTACTAATGTATATATAAACGTGTGCAGTTTCCACTGGATTCTCATGGACATTCAACTTGATAAGAGAAGAGTTGAAGTCATGGACCCATTGAAGAGACCCCTGGAACAGTTTAGGGACATGCAGGACATGCTCCAGAGGTAATTTGCATGCTACATCGGTCTCTTTATTTGATTTCCTGAGATATCACGTAATAAATAACTCATTCATTCATTTTCTTTGCCGGGCAGGGTTTGGAGCATGTTCAAGAGTAGGGTTAAGGGTTCCTTTAGTAAGGAGCTGACATTTACTCCGGTCTCGGTAAGTAATACGTGATATGTTCGCGTATCTCTTTACTTCTAGTTTCAGGACAATTATGATGCTAGATTATAATTTTGATTGAATTCTATTCTCGTAAAGTGCGCGAGGCAGCCACAGGGGACGAATCTATGTTGATACTATGTTTGCGAGTTCATTCACACGTTTACCACTGAGCACAATGATAATAGAGTCGACGTAAGCAATACATTCACAATATTATTTTATTACCGTCACTTTTTGTTATCATGATTGATATTCATATTGATCTCCTTTTCTTATATAGTTCGAGAGAATGCGGGATCAGCTCCTACCAGAGCAACACGTACTAGGAATTGCTGAAGAACTGGCAGGATTCTTGATGAACGAGATGATAGATGACGCCGGGGAATTTAGCATGAATAGGCTCTACCGATGATCCCCGACCGTGTAATTAAATCGTCGAATTATGATCTCCATGTAACTATCATGATCATGTATATATTTGTATGCTCGATCTTAAGAGAAGTTATCTTATGTATGCACGAACGTGTATGGTATGTGGTAGCATAGAAAACTATTTTGAAATGAAAAAGAGAAAAAAAGATACAAATTGAATTCTCTGCCGCGGCAGAGAAAGTGCCTAAACTTCTGCCGCAGCAGAGAACCATTTGTCCCGGTTCGTAATACGAACTGGGACTAATGGGAGGGCACCCAGCGCCCACAGAGACGGCCACGTGGATACCCATTGGTCTCGGATGGTAAGCGGTCCGGGACTAGTGGGGGGCCTTTAGTCCCGCCCCTCTAGTCCCGGTTACCAGGACCGGGACTAAATCCCCTTACGGGCCGGGACTGGAGGCCCTTTTTCCACTAGTGAATCCTCATATTATGCTATCATCCATGTCGGGAAAAAAATCGCTCGCCATATTCTCCAAATGTGTACATACCTCCATAAACATGTCTCGAAACTCTACACGTTGTAGAGACAACCTTAAACATATCGTAGTGGTGTTTCTATAGATCACCTACATAAGAGAAACCATTTTATTATTAAAAACTTTGTCATTTTTACATTGTCATAGAGACCAAATCATGGCAAGCGCTCCCATCCTAATCAGTGTTCTGAACTTATCATCAATCTCATGTAACCAATTACCAAATATATTGGCAACAGAATGAAGATAAGATAGTTTAGAAGCTACTTAAATGACTGACTATATACAACGAGCGAATTTACATTGGAAGAATAAAAGCTTAATTGTCTCGTCATGTTGATAAAAACACATTGTTCACTTCCATGTTAATTTATTTTAATAAGGTTGTCTTTCGCTCAATGGGGACTGGTGGGTAAACTTCACAAGGCATTCCCAAGAGGACACATCTTTCTACTAGTAGCAATCGACAAATTCACTAAATGGATTGAAGCAATGTCTGTTACTAGCCAGGATGGAACTTCGGCTATAAATTTCATCAAATTAATAGTATTCTGATTTGGTGTACCAAACAACATCATCACCGACAATTGAACTAACCCCATCTTCAATGAATTCAAGAAGTAACTACTGGGAGGAGATGGGTATAAAAGTAAGCTATGCATCAGTTGCTCACTCGCAAACCAATGGGCAAGTGGAAAAAACCAATGACCTCGTAACTACTGGTCTTAAGAAAAGATTGTTAGCACCACTCGACAGAGCAAAATGAGCATGAGTTGATGAGTTACCATCTGTTTTATGGAGCTTGCGTACCACTCCAAATAATTTAACGCAAGAAACACCTTTCTTTCTGGTCCATGACGCTGAAGTTGTCCTTCCAGTCGAAGTAACTCACGAATCTCCATGGGTCGCTGAATATGACGAGGAAGCATCTAGAGAAGCACTTGAAGACGATGTTGACGCACTTGATGAAGCTCGCAATGTTGCCTTACAAAGGGCCAGTGTGTATCATCAGAACTTACGCAACTATCACAGCAGACGATTGCGTCCTAGGTCCTTCGTTGTAGGAGACCTAGTTCTTCCCCTCAAGCAAGATGGTCACCATAAACTGGAGTCACCTTGGGAAGGGCCTTACATTGTCATAGAGGTTATCTCCGGAGGAGCATATCGTCTTCAAGATAAGAAGACAAGAGTCAAATACTCCAATCCGTGAAACGTCGCACAACTACAACGTTTTTATGCTTAGAATTTATTTTCTTCGCAATTTTAATTACAATAAGGCCTACGACTCAGCTTCTTAGCCACAATATTATTCAATAAGTCCAAACGTCCAGGCGAGCATGCCAAACTATGTATCTTCGTCTTAAGGTTTTAAATAAAAGATAAGTTCCCTTAACTCAGATTTCCTTTTTTTCTACATTATTTCTTCACCCACAATTGGGGGCTTTACTACTAAAACAGTTTACCACAAATGGAACATTCAGAAAATTTGAGAACATCGCTCTGAAGAAACTAACAAAAAATTATGAGCCTATGTCCCGATGTAGGCTCCGAACATAGTCTCAGGGCTACTCCCATCGGGAGCGCTGTCGTGCACCCGATAGAAAACTATATTGTGCATACAAGGTTAAAAATTTGACCCAAAGAAACACCATCCCGGCCTATGAGTATTATATCAGTGTATCCTCAAAAGGTTACTCCCATCGGGAGCTTATACAAAACATCATCCGACAAAATACGAAACTGATAAACTTCAGCAATTCCAACAGCCAAACAAGACAGTTGATAAAAATCATACAAAAATCTCGGATCGTGTCCGACGCAATAAAACTCTGAATGTCGTGTCCACGACATGAAGATAAGACTCCCGAATTCGTCTTGTGTGGCCTGGTAATCGCACAAGAATGCGCTCTGCCAGTAAAATATCCGTATCAACGATACGATGAAAAATCCTGATGGACGCGCTAGGTACCCGATATAATAGAACTGAAATTCAGTATTCGATAAGACCTCAACGGCTCGAACTGGATTTTGCCAGTAAAATTCCAAGTTCAAGTCTAGGGACTTGAATTTGATGTAGGTCTATAGTGTTTTTGCCTAGGAGCAATTAACTGATCCCCGATCCGTCGGATGCATCAACCTTGTTGTACCAAATCCCTACAAAACTAGAAAAATGAAATTTCTCATAAAACTTCAATCATAAAATACTGAAAATATCTTTGAGACTCAACCCAAATCTACGATTCAGATGGAGTCTCGGGGGCTACTGACATGGGTATGATTATTCGAGTGCTTATGTTTGGTTACCCCAGCTACTTAAAGGCTCACGACCCATGAAGACCAAAGAAGAAGGCCCAAGAAGCATATGACCGAAGTATTAGTTTTGCTAGATAAGAAAATAGAAACCGACATTGTGTTGATGTTGTAATCATAGTTTGTAACCTATCCGCATATGTCCTCGGGACCTAGCCTATTATATATATGCTAGAAGGAGCTAGTGGGGAGGTACCGAAAAACTCCCAAGCAATCTGTAATAGCATTGTCCATCGATAATCAGACGACTTCGACTCCCTTGTTTGTCTAACATCCGCCAAAATCCCCAGCTTCTCTTTTTCGAAACCCTAAGTCAATAACCATGGGCATTGCCGAGGTTACCCCTCGTCAGTAACAATCACCCCTCAACATAAATACTAGGCGAATATTTTCTTCTTAAGTGGTACCTTCATCTTTCGTCTTTTTTTGATTATTTTGACTGGTACATATGGCTGAACCAGAGCTCTAACATTGAATCTACTGAGAATTTACCACTCTCATGTATATGCCAATGGAACTCATGAGAGCCTACAGACAACTTCACCAAGTTTAAATGATGTAACAAAGTGTTCCATGATGCAAGTCCAATGATGTCTCTCCTGAACGTCACATTCAGAGGAGAAGTTTCTAGCACAATGGAAATTGTATCCCCTTTGATTTGAACAATGTTGTATAGAGCAGGGTATTCCTCCTGGAGAGTAGCATTTCGAAGCCACTTATCCTCCAAGAAACGAATTTCCGATTCATCCTTAACATAGAAAGTGCCAAAGTGGAAAAAATGTTTATTCGAAGCCATCAACCTGGTCCAAAAGTGCGAGTCTCCTGGCGTCGATAGCACTTGAGACAACACCTTCGAACCAACATATTTTCTCCTTAGGAGGGTTTGCCAAACACCATCCTCAATAAGTAGCTTGAAAAGCCATGTACCCAGTAGAGCGGTATTCTTGACCTCAAGGCAAACCACACTCCATTTGGCAAGTCGATATTTCTTTTTCTCACTATATCCTTACCAAAAGAATCTAAAATGAAAATAACCCAATCTATTCAAAACTACTTTAGGAAGTTGGAAGAAATAGATAATATATAGTACCGTATTACACGGTACTGAATTTATGAGCACTAGTCTCTGACCTAGAGATAACAATTTTCCTTTCCAACTACTAAGTCATTTTTTAGTGTCTTGTCAACATGTTTCCACTCAGTATTTGTGGGACTTAGGCATTGGATCGGGATTCCCAAATAGTTGATTGGAAACCGTTCTTGTCCGTAACCAAATAGATTAGCATACCGGTGGGCCTCGTCTTGAGCCTCACCAAAAAAATACAATTCACTCTAATGGTAATTTATCTTCAACCTAGAAATTTGTTCGAATACTAATAAAATTAACTTCATATTCTTAGCCTTTTCAAGTCATGTTTCATGAATATGATCGTATCATCAGCAGATTTAAGCATAGAGAGACCCCCACCCACTAGATGAGGCACCATGCCTTCAATCTGGCCATCAGCTTTTGCTCTCTCGATAAAGATAGCCAACATAGCCACCATTATATTAAATAGGATAGGTGATAATGGGTCACCTTATCATAATCCTTTCCTTGTATAGAAGTAACTAGCAACATCATCATTAACTTTGATGGCAACGCTACCTATAGTCACGAAACTATGGATTAAAGCATGCCACTCATCAAAAAACCCTTCATGAGAGTTTGCTGAAGAAAAGACCACTTGACCTTATCATATGCCTTTTCAAAATCAATTTTAAACAAGACCCCATCCAAATTTTTACTATGTAATTCGTGTACTATTTCCTGAAGGATTACTATACCGTCTAGGATGTTTCTTCCTTGAATAAAATCAGTTTGCGTAGGACGAACTACATGGTCAGCAACCGAGTTTAGTCTGATCATAGTGGATTTAGTGAAAATTTTGAAACTAACACTAACTAGGAATACATGTCTATACTATTGTATCCTTTGTATCTCATTAAACTTACGTAATAAAATTATCTCGTCGAAGTTGAGACAAAACTAATAAAGCTGCCCCACATGAAGAAACCAAAGAAATCTAGAAGGTCCACCTTGATAACATCCCAGAAGATTTGGTAAAATTCTGCTGGGAAGCCATATGGCTCTGGTGCCTTGTTGTGTTCCGTTTGGAAAACCACCTACTTAACTTCCTCCTCAGTGTAAGGTGTAGTCAGAAAGTTTTTTTCATCCATCGAAACCTGGGGTATATCCTCTGTTGGGTCTCATCCATTGAGAAACTACCTTCCTCTAGTACCCGAATAGAACTTATTATAAATTTTAATATATGACTTGAGTTGTTCAAGTCCCTTGACCATTCCCTCATCTTGTACAAGAGAATGAATAAGTTTCTTTCGGTGTCTGCCATTAGCCACACCATGAAAGTATCTTGTATTCGAATCCCTTCTATGTATGTATACGAAGCATATATGTTGACAATGAGACAATCTCTCAGAGAATCTCCAGCCATTGTTTTGAAATGCCGCCACAAACGGATGCACCAAACAGAAAGCCACGCCCAGCCGCGTGTCTCAAGGGATGTTTCTATCTAGCACAGACAAGCAACGTGTCTGGCGTGTCTAGGCCAACCTTTATTTACTTCAATTATCTTAGTTGTTCTTTCATTACCTTTTTTCCTCCATTTTTGGTTTTCTTGTGTTTATGTTGGGTTTCACATCTAGCCTACCCCAAATTGCTTGTAAAAGAAGTGTTGATGTTGTTACAAATTTTGTTATATAACAATCTGAATCACAGTTAATAATAGCGCATGAAAGATTCAGCAGAATCTGCTATCCGCGTCTCCCCGATTCTTTCTGGCCATGGGATGGCCGATAGGGAGGACACACGGCAACATCGCTGCAGAGTCTAGCTCTCCTGGGTAGGCGGACCTGAGGCCCCAAGTTCCCTATGGCAGAGAGATCACATGCCTTTTCCTACTTCGAGTCGTCAACCGGTGGGACACACACTGCCCTTGGGACATGTCACAGCGGCTATGGGCGGGGACACACTCCATACGAGATGTTTCGAGGGAGACATGCACTCCGCACCCATCGGTTCATGGGGACCTTCATGTGCCGACGTGTCCACAAGATCCGTCGTCCATCGTGGGTTCTCACAGCCGAGGGACGACGTGGCTAAAAGGGTACTTTACCCTCTACTGTTTTTGGTTGACAATGACATCGTAGTTAGAGCAGACTAATGCTACATACTAGTGTCTTAAACAGGTTTTAGTCCGATGGCATGTTGAAAGATCATCGGAGACCCCCATTTTAATAATGAAGCTTTATGACGTAGTTTTGCTTTATTATGTAACTTGAGTCTTTAGGAACTCCGCACTATTAAGAGGGTTTATCTCGATGAGATTGTTGGGGATGAATTCCTAAGCCATATACACATCCCATACACCCACTTGTCCCATCACCAAAGAGAGAGTAGACGGGGATCTACCTGTCAAAGCGTTTCTACAGGTTTCGGTTTGCAAGTCGGTTGAACTGGCTCCTAGACCAGGTGGTCCGGTACCAGCGCCGGAAAACCGACTCTCAACCGGGATTGCTGGTTCACTATACCGAGTCTATTCGGAGTTGCCAACAGTAACCACTCCCGGTTGAGTTCCGGTTTTCCGGCCTAGGAACCGGGTCGTCCAGTATGTGGGTCGGTCTAACCGAACTTAAAACCGGGCGGCGCATAATTGCTCCAAATGGCTAGATTTCTCCATGGGGGTATAAATATCCCTTCTTCCACCTTGATTAGGTTAGGCATTCTAGTTCATATTCATTCTTGAAGCTCTCTCTCCCCATTATTGAAACACAATTTCTTGAGGATCTCTCATTCTACCCAACCAATTCCAAATCCCTTTGGTAGAAAGTAAGAGGAGGTCCCGATCTATGTTTCCACCAAGCCAAAGTTCATTACACCTTGAGTTCATCGAGTTAGCTTGTTACTCTTGGGTTTGTGGGAAACCCTAGGCGGCTAGGGTCGCCCGGAGGCATTCGGCTTGTGATTTTCTCTGTGGAAAGTTTGTGAGGGTTTGGAGACTACCTTAAAGTCTACCACGAGTAAGTGAGCTATTCCTTCATGGGATAGGCTCGAAGAAGAAGGTGAGCCTTCATGACGTTGGGGAATCCTTCGTGGAACCTCACACCTCTCCAACGTGACGTAGCCTCCTTCCCAAAGGTGGTGAACATGGGAATACATCTCCGTCTCCATGTACTTCGGTTATTCCTTAACCAATATTTTACTTGTGTTGTTTACATTGTGATAGCCTTCGTGCTTGAAGTATCTTGTATCATCATCTAGGTTGCCTCACCTAGTTTGCATTTAGGCACACTTATATTCCGCAAAGCCTAAAACTTGCAAAAGATTACAAAGAATTTTGTAGATACCTATTCACCCCTCTAGGTAAATCATCTACACTTTCAGTTGGTATCAGAGCCAAGGGATCTTCTAAGGGCTTTACCTCCTAAGAGAAAAGATGATTTTCTCCGATGATGAGGAGGACAAGACTTATTCGGTCAAGGAGCTTCGTGAACTCTTCGCCAAGAGATCCCTTGAAAAGGCTAAGGCGGATTCTGATCTCCTTGCTCGAATAAGTTTCCTTAAAGGATGTTTTACGGGGATGGGTGAGGGGCTCATGCTTGCCGGACCTTCGGTAGTACCTCATGGGAGGCTGATGGACAACGGTAAGGAGGACATGAACAAGTCCTCTAGTGAGAGTGACCCGACGAAAGTCTCTATGCCTCCTAATCCATTTCTGTATATATATCCTAAGCAAAAGAACATCATGCCTCATATTAATGGTTTGGGTCCCGCACCTCATTATGATGGAACTCACTTCTCTCATTAGAAATCTTATGTGGGATCTCATCTTCGCATCTGTAGTGTGGAGCTTTGGGAGATTATGGGCAAGGGCTTCTATCCACAAGATCCCAACAATCTCACTATGGGAGAGTACTATGAACGTCAACTAAATGCAATGGGTTGTGACAATATAAGGAGTGCCATTCACCGCACTCTCCATGTTCAAGTTAGTGACATCCCCACCTCAAAGGATCTTTGGGATAGGATTGTCATTCTCCAAGAGGGAATGTCCCTTATCCAAAAGTCCAAGTATGTAGCTGCCAAGTCAGAGATGAACATGTTCATGAACCACAATAGTGAGTCTAACGCAGAAGCATACAAGAGACTTGTTCCCTCCGTGTGAAGATTAGTGGTCTTGGTTGTGACAAGTATGATGATGGGTTCAACTTGAATGATGAGCTCATCAAGTCCAAGATTGTCTCCATGATCGCAACCACCGACAAGAAGCTTGCCTTGAAGTTGCAACTCCTAGATTCAGCTAGCCATTTCTCTCCCGATGATCTAGTATCATATCTTGTTGCCACAGATAACTTGGCGTATGAAGGACCACTACTAGGAAACAGCCTATAGATAGACAAGATGTTCAGTGGCGCATATGACAAACTATGCGCCACAGGAAAACATCAGTGGCGCACCAGAAAGCATGCGCCACAGAAGATTGGAAGTTCTGTGGCGCATTGTCTAGAACATGCGCCACAGAAGATTGGTGGGACCTACCGGCCGGGGTGTCATGATCCATGTTCCGTGGCGCATTCTGAAATATGCGCCACAGAAGAGGCAACTTCTGTGGCGCATATTCCCTCATGCGCCACAGAACATGGAGGGGGGCCCCACCACGGAATCTAATTCACCCAAGTTCTGTGGCGCATGTTGACATATGCGCCACATATGTGTTTCACTTCTGTGGCACATAAGTCCAACATGCGCCACAGAACTTGGAGGTGGGCCCCACACAGGGAATCTTATTCACCCACTTCTGTGGCACATATGGACTTATGCACCACAGAAGTTTCAGCATCTGTGGCGCATTTCCTCCATATGCGCCACAGACGAGGGCGTCCAGATCCATGTTAAAAAGGTGACAAGAGCTAGCTTTCTTATCTATCTATCCACCACCACCCATTTCACATCTCTACCTCCTCCCAACTCGTCTTCCTCCTCCCTCACACCCCATCTTGCCCATAGTTTCTCCATTTTCTTTTATCTAAACCTACTTTAATCCATAGATTGGTAAGTGGAAGCTTCGCTCAGGCAACTTGCATTGTAGATCTAAAATTTCCTTACTTTTATCTCTCACATCTCTATTTGTTTACTAATTTCCTCTCCACCAACTTGCATTGTAGATCTATTTGTCCACACTCTCTCACCGCGCGGTCTCATCTTGCTATTATTGTGTCTACTATAGGTGAGTACTTGGCCATCATGAACATGTAGGTGAAGCTTGTCGCGCGGGCGGTGTGTGTGTGCGATCCATGGCGAGACGATGCTTGTGTGTGGTGCATGAATGTTTGCAATGGGAGGAAGTTTTTTGTTGTTTGCTTGTTGTTGTCGGGCCCGGCCGGTGTGGTTGCATGGATGTTTGCCGAAATGTTGATTCATTTCCATTTCGGCAAATTTTTGCACTACTCATATGTCCTAATTTTAGGAAAGGTCATGCCGAATTTTTTTCGGCTAGCATTCATGCATGTGTGTGTTCATATGGTGTGGTTCTCACCTATACACTCTGTTTTGACCGCTCAGGCAACCATGGTCCTCACGATGAGCGAAGGTCAAATTACTAGGTACAAGAAAGGCGCGAAGGAGGACATGATTCTGAACAACAAGACCATGATAAGATGTCCATGTCGAACATGCAAACTGCAGCGCTGGATCGACCCTGAATCTGGACAATTGGAGGGTCACCTTCTTAGGAGTGGTTTCATGCGCGACCTCAATGAGGCGCCGACAGGACATGGTGGTGGTCACGAAGACGTGGGCATGCGAGAAGACGAAGAGTCTACCGGGCATGATCATCATGACGAAGGAGATGCTAGCGGGCATGATCATCATGACGAAGGAGATGCCGGCGGGCATGATCAGCATGGAGAAGGAGATGACGACGGGCATGATCATGAAGAAGGAGAAGACGCGAACACACAGATGCTGCTAACTTCGATCTTGCAGGACCCTCATGTTCAAGAACTACTCCTCAAGGAGACGAGCAACGACAAAGCTGCAGCCAGAGAGAAAGCCAAGCTGGCCCAGATGGAGGTAGACGGGATGACTCCATTGTATCCTGGGTGTCGCTCTGAGGATACACGTTTGAGTGTAATGCTCAAGGCTCTAGATATGAAGGCCGAACACAAATGGACCGATGTGAGCTTCAACGCGAACATGGAATACTGGCATGACCGACATCCTAAGGGGAACACATTGCCAACAAGTATCGAGGAGGCCAAGAAAATCGTGTGCCCTCTCGACCTACCACACATTAAATACCACACATGCATCAATGATTGCGCACTTTATCGGAACGAGTACGCGGATAGAACCACTTGTCCGGTGTGTGGCCAAGGACGGTACAAGAGAGGGAACAAGAAAGTTTCTCGAAAAGTGGTATGGTACTTTCCTATCACCCCTCGTCTGCAGCGATATTTCGTAGATCCTAAGGAAGCAAAGCTCATGCAATGGCACGCGGAAAGAGAGAAACCCGAAGATGATCTAGAGAAGGGCAAGATCCTAACACACCCTTCAGACGCTAGCCAGTGGAACGCATTAGACATCGAGTTCGAAGAGTTCAGGGGCGATGCAAGGAACGTCAGGCTGGGTATGAGCACCGATGGACTCAATCCTTTTGGAAACCAGAGTAGCACGCATAGCACCTGGCCCGTGTTTGTATGGCCATACAACCTCCCCCATGGCTATGCACGAAGCAAAGGTATTTACACATGAGCATTCTTATTCAGGGGCCGAAACAACCAGGTATCGATATGCATCTGTGTCTCGGGCTATTGAGAGAGGAGTTAGCCAGCTTGTGGGAGACGCCGGCCCGTACGTGGGACGCCTACACTAAAGAATATTTCCATCTGAGAGCCACGTTGCTCACGACCGTGCAGGACTATCCTGGTTACGCATATGTATCGGCCCAGGTGAACCACAGACACAATGCATGCGTCAAGTGCATGGATGAGACACCGCATCTCCAGCTACCAAGGGATCCCGGGTCTTCGAAAACCGTGTTCCAAGGTACTCGAAAGTGGCTTCGCATGGATCACCCGTGGAGAAAACATGGTGACCTGTTCAATGGTAAGGACGAGCTCGAAAGAGCCCCGTGTCCGAGGAGCGACGAAGAAATCGAGGAGCTTTTGAATAATTGGGTAGATTTCCCTACGCCTGGAAAAAAACGACCGAGGACAAAGCCGCTGCTGGGTGTATGGAAAGCAAGGTCTGTTTTCTGGGACCTGCCATATTGGAAGGTCCTTCACACTCCCCATAGCCTCGATGTAAGGCACATCACGAAGAACATTACCGTGAGTCTGCTTGGCACTCTACTGAACATGCCGGAGAGGACCAAGGATGGGCCGAAAGCAAGAAAGGACCTTAAATTGCTTGGCATAAAGAAAGATTCTTCAGTACCCTAATAGTGATGATGATGATGATCATCATCAGGAAGGGACTCAAGGTCGCCGCAAAAGAGTTAAGAAGAATGAGGTGGTGCTTCACGCTGCCTGCTTCACTCTGAGTCTGGAGGAGCTCGAGCAGTTTTTCAGGTGCCTCTTAGGAGTGAAAGATCCTCACGGTTACTCGGGGAAGATAAGCAGATATCTGGACATGGCGAAGAAGAGGTTCAGCGGTATGAAGTCTCACGACTGTCACGTGATGATGACGCAGATACTCCCTTTTGCGATCCGTGGGATAATGGACGAGCATGTCCGTGAGACGTTGTTTGGCCTCTATAAGGTTTTCGACGTCATATCTAGGAAGTCGATCAGTGTGAAGCAGCTCGACAGGCTACAGGAAGAGATCGTGATGATACTATGCGAGCTTGAGATTTACTTCCCCCCGCATTCTTCGACATCATGGTGCATCTGCTTGTACATGTCGTGGACGACATCATCCAGCTCGGGCCGACGTTCCTGCACAACATGATGCCGTTATAAAGGCTAAACTGTGTCATGAAAGGATTCGTTCGCAATAGGTCTCATCCAGATGGAAGCATAGCCAAGGGCTTTCTGATCTACGAGTGCATCTCCTTCTGCCAGAATTATCTAACCACCGAGAACGAGGATGTTGGAATACCCACAAAGAAGCACCTCGGCAGGCTCAGTGGATATGGTCACCGCGAGGGCTGCCGCTCACTACATGTTGGCATTGATGGTCGATGCACTGATTTTGAAAGGGCACACCGAGTCGCGCTACAACACATTGAAGTGGTTGGCCCTTGGGTCGAAGAGCACATAAGCTTAATCGAGCAGGAGTACGTCGTCCAGGGCCGACCGAGGAAGAAGGGAGACGTAACCAGAGAGCACAACTCCAGCTTCACGGGTTGGTTCAAGAAAAGGCAACTGGACAATCCCCCACAGACGCCTTCTACGGAAGATCAAAAACTCATATTCTCCTTGTCGCAGGGCCCAGGGCGCAACCTAAGGACCTATCAGTCATACGACATAAACGGTTACAGATTCTACACCGAGGAAAAGGACAAGAATAGTGAATATCAAAACTCAGGAGTAACTATGTTATCCTTTGCTGATGATGAGACTACTGTGATGGAAAGATTCTACGGAAGGATCGAGGAGATATGGGAGCTCGACTACTATGGAGAGATCGTACCGATGTTCCGTGTTAGATGGGACAAGAACGTGGAAAAAGAAGGCCGCTATTTCACCACAATGGTTATACCAGATGCCAAATCAACAAAGGACGCCTCCGCAAAAAATGAGCCTTGGGTACTCGCTAGCCAAGTTGATCAATGCTTTTTTATTACCGACCCGTCAAAGCCCAACCGTGTTGTAGTTAGGAGGGGAAAGAGGAGCATCATCGGAATGGAAGGAGCCGCCAACGAGCAAAACTTCGACAAAAATGGTGACCCGAAGATCGAAGAGGAATTCGACAAGTACTTTGACATGACTACTACTACTAAAGTAAGAAGGAGGACCACACTGCCTACTAAAGGTTGTCCATTCACAAGAAGAAATCTCAAAGTGCATGGGCTAAAGTATTCAACCGCAACGAAAAAGGGCAAGAAGATTGTGAAGAGATGCTAGCTCGACACATCACATGATTGTATATGTTTGGGGAGAGAGATTTTTGAATAAATATGAATGTTTGTATATGATCTTGCTTTATTTTAAACATATATATAATTAAAAACACATCACATGATTGTATATGTCCGGGGAGAGAGTTTTTTGAATAAATATGAATGTTTGTATATGTACTTGCTTTATTTTAAACATATCTATAATTAAAAATATTTGTTTTAAAAAAGAAAAAAAATTGAGACAGCCAGGGATTCGAACCTGGTTGCCCCAGGTTTACAATGGCACAAGCAAGCAGAGACCACTAAGGCAAGTGTGTGATCTTTTCATACTAGCACGCGCGCTGTGTTTTGTACTAAGTCCACAGGTTCTGTGGTGCATTTCGGCAGTATGCGCCACAGAAGTTGAACTTCTGTGGCGCATACTGCCGAAATGCACCACAGAACCTGTGGACTTAGCTAAATAAACGGTTCGGCCTTTCCCCTGCTAATCCCCTTCTCCATTCGATTCTTCACACAGTTCCTAGCCTCGCCCACCGCGCTCAAACCCTAGCTAGCCTAGCCGACCTCGCTGCCGGAGCCGCCACCGCCGCGCTAAAGCCCGTGGAGGAGGAGGCCCGCCACCACCACCGCCGCGCTGAAGCCCGTGGAGGAGGACCCTCCACCGCCATGCTGCTAGGGCCGCGTTGAAGCCCGTGGAGGAGGAGGCCACCACCACCGCACCACCACCGCTCTAGAGCCCATGGAGGAGGAGGCCCGCTGCCGCCCCGCCCACAGCAGGAGCACCGCCGCCACCCTCGTCGTCGACGATCACCACAACAGCAGGTACCCTCGACACTAGAATTCTGTCTGCTCTGTCTGTCTGCTTTGTACTTGTACTTGTACTCTGCAAGCTTTAGAATTGTGTATATTCAGATAGAATTCAGTGTATATTCAGATAGTACTTGCAAGCTTTAGAATTGTGTATATTCAGATAGTGTATATTCAGATAGTACAAGGTACTCTACAAGCTTTAGAATTCTGTCTGCTCTGCTCTGTCTGCTTTGTACTTGTACTTGTACTAGAATTCAGTGTATATTCAGATAGTACTTGTACTCTGCAAGCTTTAGAATTGTGTAGATAGTAGCTTCAGAATTCAGATAGTAGCCAATGTCAAGCAGTTGAACCGCAAAGGGCTTCAAGCAAGTTCTTTCACCATCTTGTACTGCCTGACAGTATTGTTGTTAGGGATCGCTCTCAAAAGTTGCTAGACAGCAAGAACATATACCATAAAAAGTTGTACTTGCTTCTGAATCTTTGAGGCAGAACATATACCATAAAAAGTTGTACAGCCTAAACACATACTTTGAGGCAGAATTTTTCTCTAGAGGGGTACCTCTGCCTGCATTGTTTCTCTAGAGGGGTGAATTTTAATTGGTTACCAATCCCTTTTAGAGATGTGTAAATGTGCCTTTATTTACCTGAGGTAAAAACCTTGGCCAAAATACTATTGTTTACTGACTATGATCCTAGTGGAATGCCTCCATGCTGGTTTGAACCATTCAATTATCCATGCTGGTTTGAATTCAGAGTACATGCATGGATGTTCAGAGTAGTGCTAAATTCAGAGTAGTGCTAAATTCAGAGTACTGTTAATACTGCCTTCTTGCTGCTTGATGTATTCACCAAATGGTCTCTGTAATACATCTGAAGTTAAAATGTGTTAGGAATTTTCTAGGTTCTCTAAAAAAATCACATTGTATAGTACTATTTAACTAGC
Organism: Avena sativa; assembly: GCA_916181665.1. Lineage (NCBI taxonomy): Eukaryota > Viridiplantae > Streptophyta > Magnoliopsida > Poales > Poaceae > Avena > Avena sativa. The sequence goes on from OV702290.1 coordinate 431,438,530, forward strand.
TAACACGTTCTTATACATGTATAGTATGTAAAGTGTGTATGTAAAGTGTAAATAGTGTACAAGTATATATCTGTAAATAGAGTATGTTCTTGTGGTTTTCCACATATATATCAATCAGGCATGGTGTATGTAAAGTGTACAAGTGTATATAGTCAAGGATTAGTTGTTGGGTTAGCTGGAGGTTTAAAGTGCTCAGTGTTTTAAGTGTATAATGATGCAAATTTTAAAGTTTTTTAAGTTCTTATACATGTATCTGTTGGTTCTTACTACTGCTTGCTAAGCTTGCTGGTGCTGCTGGTGCTTGCTATGCTGCTACTGCTTGCTGTGTTGGTGTTGTTACATGCATGGTGTTGCTGTTGTATGCTATATGGTGTTGTCATATGGTGCTCCTGTTACATATGGTGATGTTATATGCTATATGGTGCTGCTATTATATGGGGATGGGGCTATCAATATGGGGATGGGGTGTTTTGTCTTGCAGGGATTTCATTTGAGTTGCCCATTTCTCCCGAAGTGTCGATTCACTTCCGTTTCTGTTGAGAAATGGGCACTCCTAGGTTAAAAAATTAGCAAAGGTCATGCCGAATTTTTCGGCCGAGATTTGTGCTAACTTTTTGCCTCTTTTAAATAGAGTAGTGCAAACATGTCGGGCAACAAGGAGTCTGGCCCTTCTAAGCACATGATCAACGTTGAAGAACAAGCTAGACAGGCCAACCAGTCATTCTGGCAGGGGTCCCAACAGGAGGAGGAGGAGGGGGCGATGAGGATGACACCACCACCGGAGGAGGAGGCGACCGTCTCCAGAGCTGCTGGGGCCAATGAGGGCGGAGATCCTGATTACGAGGGGGACGAAGATGACTACAATGGAACTAGTGAAGGCGGCGACAAAGAGGATGACACCACCGATGGCGGCGAGCGCACGGATGGCGGTAGCGGCAACCCGGCCGCTTCTCAGAAGAAGAAGAAGAAGGAACAGAAGGAGCGGAAGGTGCCAGTGCTCGTCACCATCTGCGATGACTTCACTGAGGTCACAGAAAGTGGCCAACCCATTGTTCCAGAGGCGATTGCTAAAGGGTACAGCCTGCAAATCGGGTGCATCGTCCGGGAAAGCATGTCGATCAACACGAAGTACATCAGACATGCTGACCATGCAGCTTTGGTCGATAACCTCCTTAAGAAGCTTCACAAGCGATATAGATTCCCAGAGCAGTTTAGAAACCTCGAGAGAAAGAACCCGGCGAACAAACTAGCCCTCACGAAGATGAGCAACGCCTTGAGCAGCTGGAAAACCCGGGTGAAGAATAGCATTGACAAAGGTGAAAGCTAGGAGGTTATTAGTAAGAAAAATCCGATGCTCGACGAAGAGGAGTTTAGGATATTCAAGGCGGATATAGCTACCGTGACGCTATAAAATGGACTCAATGGGGAAGGAGTATGCGGGAACAGAACATAGGTAACCACCACCTTGGAAGCGGCGGTTACAGGGGGAAACAGGCCATTTGGGATAAGCAGGACGCCGATCTTGAATGCCTTGGTAAAGACAACCCTTGGCTTAAAATCACGGACTTGCCGCTTAGGCAATTTGTTCGGGCCCGCTACTACCTGGACAAGGAAACATGGGAGTTCATCACCGATGATCCGGAGGTGAAGGAATTCGAGAAGAATCTGGTAAGGAATTTATCGCCGATCTCAAGTCTATTGCGTTCTAATTAAGATAATGAAGCCAAGAATCTAAATGGGTTCACATTTCCTTGTCTCTACAGGAGGAGGAACTGAACGCTACTGCCACAGAGTCGTCCCAGGATTCGACGGAGCCGTGGGACACGGTTTTCAACTGGGCGACCAATGCTTACAAGAAGAGGGACAAGGGGTTGCCGCCGTCCTCAGCTGGCCTTGTGTCCGGCTTCGGTACGAGCATGAAGTTCAAGGAGTTCTACAAAGAGGACGCAAAGAAAAGAAGGGAGATGAAGAACCAGGATAAAGCCGCTGTTGCAGAGCTGAAGATGAAGGTGCAGACACTGGAGGAGAAGGCGGTGGACCAGAAAACGATGGACAAGTTAGTGGAAGAGAAGCTCCGCTCGATGATCCCCCCTGAGTTTTTTGAGGGGCTTACTGCTTGGAATGCGGGAGGTCGATAGGGGCCAATACATCTGCCCAGCTTAAGCGGCAGCAACTCGGGCATCAATGTTACCGTGTTGCCGGACCTGGTGACCTCGCCGGCCGTCAACGTCGGGACGCAGCCCCTCATTTTGGTCACACCGACGCCCCCTCCCGCCAAAGATACCAATAAGGTGCAGCCGACGGCGGTGGTGCTTCATGAGGCACCCGAGCGGGAGATTGCAGATGATGATAGGCCGGCCGCCGGCATAGGCCGTGTCTCTACATTAGCCGAGATCCACGCCATCACCAAGGTAGCTAATTAGTTAGTGCACGTCATCTCCTTTATGCCTTTGATGCATGACTGTTGCCATCTCATGATGCCCAACAACATGTTTTTGCCTCAGGACACTTCTTGCGTACTCCTGCTTAAAGATGTCGGCGGTGAGTTGAAGGATGTTGCCAAGGGCACTCTTATACAACCAGCAAGCTGGACGATGCACAATAATCCAATGGATGATGACGTGATGAGGGTCAGGTTGGCTCGGGTGTTGCAAGGGTGCGACGACATGGACCCCCCTTTCAACCTCAGGGAGCCGACGAACACAAGACCCTTGGGGAATGCTACAACTGGCCCTTGACATGGCCGAAGACCCAGATTCGTCTTACGGGGGGGGGGGGGGGGGGGGAGCACCGGCGCCACCTCTCGACCAATCATCGCCCGGCCACCACCTCGGAAGCTAGTAGCCGCCGTTGTCGCCACCACCAGCCGTCACCATCAATTCTTGGCAGCGTGTGCACCGCCACATGGCAAAGACGTTGTGCCGCAACCGCCGTCGCCCCCGCTACCACCACCACATGATGGCACCCATGAAGATGATGATGAATTGGTCAACATTGACGACTTCATCAACACCGGCACCGCCAAAGGATTGTATATGCCTTCTGTGGATGAAGAACCCTTCGTAGCTCGCGACGACCATCAAGCTGGTCGGCCCAATACATGCACGCAGCGCCTGGTCTTCCATGGTCTTTCTCAAGAGACGCCTCTGGCCGCTGATCCACCACAAGAGAAACCGGGATTGGTTTTCAGCCCCAACACACTCCGAAAGGCGACTGATGAATAGATGGCAGTGGCTGACACTGTTGTGAAGAAGAAGCACTACAGGAAGATAGGTAATAATAATAATAAGAAGGGTGCGAGCCAGCCTCTTCCGAAGAGGATCCGGGGTCAAGACGCCATCGTCGTACCATCCACACAATTTGGCTTGCCCCGAGTGCATGTAGCTAGTGATCCGATATTGACTCTGGATATGATCCACATTGTGGTTGGAGCCATGTTAACTTTGCACGAGGGTGTCAAGACACTAGAGGCCCTCCTTCTTAAAGACGAAGATCCAAATTACCCGGTTTTCACGGCCAAGGTGCCATTGGACGTGGGCTTCGTCGATGAACCCCCCGCGGATATATTCTTCATAGTGTTCGAGGACATATTCAAGCTGTTTCTCACGAAAACGGCTGGACTATAACTAGGTCCGCCTATACGCGCTCAATCTGGCACTCACGATCAAGAGAGAAAGTACCCTGGAAATCACGATAGTGGATCCCTACTACATGCGGGACATCCAATTGGTCGAAGGACCAGAGACACGGACCAAGGCGACGATGTACCTTGAGAAGTTCATGGTGGACAACAAGAGGAAGGGCACACTTCTTTTGCCTTTCTTTCCCGAGTAAGTACACACACTCGCTCATCGTCACCGTAACTTATGCATTTCTTATAGATTTATTTCCTTTGCTCTTTTTCCAACATTCCGTTCCAATTGTGTTGCGCAGAGACAAATACTGCACACTCATCGTCCTTGCCCCGAGGTATTCGCTAGCCATGTATTTCGACTCGAGGAGTTTGACGAAGAAGAAAGACTACACCAGAATAAGGGGTGTTCTCAATGAGGCTCTCGAGGGCTACACCAAGAAGGGATGCACCTTCGTAGATAGGGGGAATGTATCAAGGATGGCAAACACGTGTTCAAGCACGTGCTTGACTTCCCCTACGTCAAGCAGTCGACTGCTGGTGCCAAGGAGGCCTTCTACGTCCTCCATCACCTTAAAGGCTATGTTCGGGATTGCCATAACCTAACGCTGCCATCTAGTCTCCGAGGATGGGCCGAAACTTTGGCGAAAATCGACGATGCTGATCTTAGAGAAGACTTCCATCGCATTCAGATGAAGTTGTCGCAAATCATCATTGAAGATGTCAACACAAGGGGCGGTGCCCTACAACAAGCCAGAGGGTTGAGTAAGAGGGAGATCGAAGAACGCCTCCGTAAGCAGGGTGACACAAGGACGTGGATGACGAAAGAGGGCTATCTACCGTTCCTGAAGCCGAGCCAGAATAGGAAGTCTTCATCATGATCGATGTGTGCCTCTAGCATGATCCAGTGTGTGTATATTCTTGATGGACGCCTGCTGTATTAGTGTGTCTGTGTCATAAACTTTACTATCTTGTGGTTAAAATGGTCATTGTTGTTAGACTTAAACTACCTTGTGGTCGTGTTGTCGTTGAACTTATTACTTCTATGATGATCTAAATTTTAGGTTTATGGATCCTTTGTTTTATATTCTATGAACATATATATATGGATGTGAACCCTTTATTCATTCTTTTCGTTGTATTTTTTACTTCCCTTGTCGTCTATAGAGATGGCGACGAGGTGGTATGTGGTGTACATGGGTAGGGTTCAAGGAGTCTATGAGGAGTGGGAGGATTGCCACAAACAAGTGAACAAGTTCAGCGGCAACATCTACAAAGGATACACGACTAGAGAGGAGGCGATAGCCAAGTGGAGGAACCACTTGTGGAAGAAGAACCGGATGAAGATATTGGTCGGGCTAATGCTCTTGCTCATCATTATCAAAGTTGTATTCTATTTGATCCTAGTGTAGGCGGCGGTGGCCACTTCATATTTGTAATGTGAGATGATATGAACTTTGTATTCAGCGCTTGTGTAAAAATTTGGCACTTGACACTATATATGTATCTCGATCGGGCTCTAAGTGTTTATATTATATATGTCGGTTTTCATGCATCTAATACTTGTGCAATGTATTTTATACTCATCTGGATAAATACTATATAAATCCTGTATAAATACCTGATTATACACCAGGAAAGTATTTTACTTCGAATACATGTTACACAATCAGTGGCACATATAATTATATAGTTAGTGGCGCATGGCATATCTGTGGCGCATACACGTAAATGTGCCACAAAAATTCTTCCTGTGGCGCATATGAAGGAATGCGCCACAGAAGTCTGGAACTTCTGTGGCGCATATCCATATGCACCACAGGAAGTAGTTATTAGTGGCGAGGTAACAGTGGCGACAAAGATATGCGCCACAGAAGTCCCCTTTTCATGTGCCACAGATAGGCTGTTTCCTAGTAGTGGACAAAATATCAAGGAGATCAACCATGCTATTGGGTCTTCTCACTACCTAGCATTGAAGGCCAAGCATGTGCAAGAGGATGTTGCAAGTGAAGAAGATAATGCTAGTGATGGAGTTGATGACATGCTCTCTCAGCTTGCACTCTTCACCAATAACTTGAAGTTTCAAAGAAGAAGATGTTCAACCGGACTAAGTGAGAAGAATATGACTTGCTACAATTGTGATGAGTCAGATCACTTTGCCGACAAGTGCCCTTATGAGAAGAGACTTGACAAGCCCAAGTATGAAGAGGGTGCCAAGCCAAGATTGAAGCCAAACCCCATCAATGAAAGATACAAGAGGAACAAGAAGCCTGATGGAAAAGGATTCCTAGGCCAAGAGTACTTATCCAGTGCGGAGAGTGAACATGAGGAGAAGATTGTGGGAGTGGCTAGTTTGGCTTTTACCGAACCCGGGTCACTTTTCACATATGATTACACCAAGGACTACACCGATACTCCACCACTCCCAAGGTCGCTGGCACTTGCCTTATGGAAAGAAGCTCCAAGGACTCATGTGGTGAGGAGTATGAGGACGAGGAGAAGGCGTTTAGTGAGCCTAGTTTGGTTTACACCGAACCCGGGTCACTACTCACCTACTACTATACCAAGGACTACATTGACGATTATCCTACTCCCAAGGTCACCGACGCTTGCCTTATGTCAAGGAGCACCAAGGTAATATCTTCTCCTCCATCTCTCCAGCATCTTGGATGACCATGTTACTACCAATGATAGTGACTATGATGAATTTCATGAGAATTATATACAAGAAATGTATAAAATCATGAAGTCTCTTCCTATCAATGCTCGTTCTAGATTCAAGCAATTAATGGACCTTGTCAACTCATGTGATGAGACCATTGATAGCTTGGAATCTCATATTGATGATGAGAAACAAAGATTCAATCTCCTTGAGCAAGAGCTAAGCAAGGAAAATAACATGACTTCACTTCTTAAAGAATGAATTGAAATCTATGAACTAGATAAGGAAAAAGATATGGATACCCTAGATATGGCTATTACCTTGTCCCAAGATCTTGATGCTTCAAAGAAGGAACTTGAGATTGCTCATGCTTCTCTCACTAATGACCTTGACGAACTTGAGAAAGCTAATTTTCTTGTCAAGTGTGAGCTCATAAAACTTGTGGAGAATCATGATCAACTTCGAGTATCCTATGAAAAGGCTCTTGGTACATTGAAGGATCCAATCATTATTGAGAATATTACTTGTGCTTCTAACTCTACCTTTGATCAAGCATGTCTCCTTGAAGAAAACAAGAAGTTGAAGGAACAACTTGAGAAGGAGCGTCTCACACCTATCTCCAAGGGCAAGATTCTTTATGAGAATCTTGCTTCCCAAACGGTGATAGCCCCAAGTCAAGGTATGGGGTTTGACCCCAAAAACAACAAGAATGGTGCCAACCCACATAAGATCAACTTTATGCGAGAAGGGCACAAGGGGGTTGACCAAGTAAAGAAGAATCTTGTGAATGGGGGAGCCACAAGGGGCAACCCAAATCACAAGTTTGCGGGAAAAACTAATCCATCCTATGTGCTATGTAAGGGCACCCAAGGAGATGTGTATGCCAAATATGTTTGCCCTCACAATGGTTATACTTATAGATGGTACTCAATTTGGGTACCAAATGATCTTGTTGCTAATGCTAGGGGATCCATTACTCAATGGGTTCCTAAATCAAAGAATTGATTTTGTAGGGGTATGCCTTCGGTGGATCAAAGTGGGTGTTTGATAGTGGATGCACCAATCATATGACCGGAGGTAGAAGTGTGCTTGACCAATTCATTCATGATGTCAATTCAACGTCAAGCATCACTTTTGGAGACATCTCTAAAGGAAAGGTACTAGGTTATGGCAAGTTGGTGGTCTCCAAGGCGTTGACCCTAGATACCGTCATGCTTGTTGAGAAACTTGGTTACAACTTGCTTTCAATTAAACATCTTGCGGATGCTGGTTATGATTCCTATTTTTCTAGAACTTTTGTGAAGTATTTAGGGGTGATAATCTCAATTTGTTCCTTGTTGGATATGTGGAAGACGACCTTTACATCGTCGACCTCTCGCAAGAGAGTCAATCTCTTTCCACATGTCTAATGGCCAAGGTTGATGAGGGATGGCTTTGGCATCACCGCCTTGGCCATGTCAACATGAGAAATCTTAAACAACTCCTAAAGGGTGAGCATATTGTTGGACTAACCGATGTGTCTTTTAAGAACGATCGTGTGTGTAGTGCTTGCATCTCCGGAAAGCAACACAGGAAGAGTCATCCATAAATATCCAAGGTGGCCACCTCAAGACCATTTGAGATTCTCCATTTGGATCTCTTTGAGCCATCAACATATGATACTCTTGGTGGAAGAAAGTATGGCCTTATCATCATTGATGACTATTCAAGGTACACTTGGGTCTTCTCAAGACAAAGGATGAGACCTGCAAGTACTTAATGATCTTCGCCAAGCAAGCTCAATGTACCCATGAAGTGGATATGAAGACCGTTAGGACCACCAAGGGCACCGAATTCAAGAACTACACCATGCAATAGTTTGTTCAAGATGAGTGGATCAAGCATGAATTCTCAGCTCCATATACCCCTCAACAAAATGGTGTTGTTGAAAGGAAGAACCGGACTATCATCAAGATGGAAAGAACAATGTTGAGTGAGTTCAAGTCACCCCAGAACTTTCGGGGAGAAGCCATAACTACCACGGTTCACTACTCGAACTAGCTCTTCCTCCGAGGTCCCTTGGACAAGACTCAGTACAAGATTCTCACAACAAACAAGCCCAATGTCAACTACTTCTGTGTCTTTGGGTGTAAAAGCCTCGTCAAGAACAAGAAAGAAAAGCTCAGTAAATTCGAATCTAGAACTATAGATGGCATCTTTGTTAGTTATGCAGAAAACTCTCATGCCTATAGATACTACAACAAAACCAATGGTTGTGTTGAAGTATCTTGTGACGTGGAGTTTTTGGAGGATAATGGCCCCCAAAGAGGGGCAAGTTGTTCCACGTGTTGTAGGTGATGGAGATTCTTCTGAAGTCATCAATTTGATGGGAATTGGGCATATTTTTCCCACCAAAGATCATATCCATGATCAAGAAGTTGATGGGGGAGGATCAAGCTCAACTCAAGAATATCCTAGCTCTACTCAAGTTGAACCATCAAGTAAACCACAAGACGAACAACTCTCGCAAACCAAAGAACAAGAACCAAGCCCTCAACCCGTTGAGCAAGACCAAGAAGACGAACAAGTTCCTCAAAACCAAGGTCAAGCTCAAGAAGTTGTCAATGATCAAGGACCATCAAAAGATGAATTTGTTGATCATGAAGGGACAATCCGGAAGATCAAGTCCGCCTATATTGCAAGTGTAATCCAAGTCAATAATATACTTGGAAGCATATCAAGAGAGATCGATACCCGCAACAAGAAGAAGCATCTCACTACCTTTTGTGGCCATCATGCATTTGTGTCCAACTTTGAGCCACTCAAGGTCCATAAAGATTTGGAGCATCCTGATTGGGTCATTGCCATGCAAGAATAACTCGATTGCTTCACCCGCAAGGAAGTTTGGTCTCTTGTGGAGAGGCCTAAATATCATCACATCAATGTCATTGGGACCAAGTGGGTGTTCCAGAACAAGCAAGATGAGAACGGAACCGTCACAAGAAACAAAGCAAGCTTAGTGGCGCAAGGGTATGCCCAAATAGAAGGTATTAACTATGAGGACGCATTTGTGCCTGTTGCTCGCCTTGAAGCTATTTTTCTCTTGCTTGCATATGCATCTTTTCATAAATTCAATCTTTATCAAATGGATGTGAAAAGTGCATTTCTTAATGGTCCCTTGAAAGAGGTTGCATATGTAGCTCAACCCCTGGGTTTCGAAAACACACGCTATCCCAACCATGTGTATCTAGTCCATAAGGCTCTCTATGGACTAAAGCAAGCTCCTCATTCTCGGTATCAACACCTTAGGGATTTCTTACTCATGGATGGTTTAAGCGTGGGTAAGTTTGATTCCACCCTTTTCACCAAACGGGTTAAAGGGGGTGGCTTATTCATTGTTCAAACTTATGTTGATGATATTATCTTTGGTGGAGCTAACGAATCTCATAGCAAAGCTTTTGCCAAGTTGATGACAAAGAAATTTAGGATGTCCATGATGGTGGATTTGAAGTATTTCCTAGGCTTCATTGTGAAGTAACTTGCTCAAGGCACCTTCATCTCCCAAGAGAAGTACATGAAGGACATGCTCGTGAAGTTTGAGATGAACAATGCTAATCTTATGAAGACACCCATGCCACTCAATGGGCAACTTGGTCTTGGAGTAGGTGAGAAGGACGTGGACCAAAAGGTATATCGCTCCATGATAGGTTCCTTTCTGTACCTTTGTGCTTCTAGGCTGGATATCATGTTAAGTGTTGGAATGTGTGATCGTTTTCAATTGGCTCCCAAGGAGTGCCATTTTATGGCGGTCAAATGGATTTTTAAATACCTTATTCTCACTCCTACACTCAGGCTTTGGTATCCAAAGGGGTCAAACTTTGATCTTGTTGGTTATTTGGATTCCGATTGGGCCGGTGATAAGGTTGACTAGAAGTCGACCTCTGGGGCTTGCCAATTCCTTGGCCGGTCATTGGTGAGTTGGTCATCCAAGAATCAAAAATCCACCACCCTATCCACCACCAAAGCTGAATACATTTCCACGACATCTTGTTGCGCTCAATTGTTATGGATGAGGCAAACCTTGAAAGACTATGGTGTGTCTCTTGGTACTATTCCTCTTCTATGTGACAAAGAAAGTGCAATAAAGATCACCAATAATCTCGTCCAACATTGTTGCACCAAACATATTGACATCCGCCACCACTTCCTACTTGACCATGTCGCAAATGGTGACATTAATCTCACTCATGTGGGAACGATGTTACAATTCATGGATATTTTCACGAAGCCTTTGGATGAAGCCGTTTTGTCATGTTGAGGCGAGAACTCGATATTCTAGATCCTAAAAACTTGGATTGATTTACTTGCATTATATTCTTTCTCTTAACTTGCTATGTAGCCTAGTCGCGCAACACATATGGGGATAGTCATCCTACCATGCCTTGGTTTGATGCATACCTATGTGTGCGATATTAATTGATCTTGTGTCATGATATGGGTCCAATCATCTATCTTTGAGGTGCCATGACATGTGTGTTGGGAATATGCCCTAGAGGCACTCATAGTTGATGATATTTCCCAAAGTATTCATAAAGTAAAGTTGTCCTTATATGAACATCAGATATAAATCACTGAATGCGTGATTCAGTTGTGGAACTATGTATTCATGATTGTTCATATTAGATTGTCCTTGGTCATTGAGGTTGTGCTAGGCACACAACTTAGACCAATGTGCAAGTCGGATGATGATACGGTTCCACTTGTCATAGGCATGGTGATGCTATTCCGACTTACACTGGTTTGGCTAAAGAGTTTAGCGAGCCAGACTGACCCACAGTTGAGATGCAACGAGCATGTTGTCATTTGCAGTCTCAAGCAATGGAATCCTTCGACCTGAGGTGATTGCATGATCCGAGTTGTGGATCACCAACTTAGGTTCTATCAAACGCTGTTCCGTAAGTGGGCAGTTATAAAGGTAGAGTTCGGGTTGGTTGTGAAGCAAGCTGCATGACGTGGATTACCAAGATGGGATTTTCCCCTCCGTAATGGAGAGATATTCTCTGGGTCCTCTCGTGTGATATGATTTGGAAGCATGGCCATGCGCTACTCATTTAAGTGTTAACTGAGGAGTCGGACTAAGAGTTAGTCCAGTGAATCACATATCATGGTACGAGAAGAGAGTTAAGCTATTTAAGGGATGGCAACTACTCGCCTATAGATTAATAGATATATCTTGTGGCAAAGGGACTTGGACGAAAGTCACATTGATGGTTCGTCTTCTGACTTTGCGACACTTAGGAGTTGGCACGTCTTGCTAGAGGCTGCTACCATCTATCGACTTGAGACCGAGTGTTCATGGGAGTGAGTTGGACTCAAAGCCATGACGGGATACTTGGAGGAGTAGCTCATGTCGTGTCCAGGTGTACGTGAACCTACAGGGTCACACACTTAAGGGTAAGGAGCCCATGTGGATTAGATCCATATGGAGATTGGAGTACGGCCTAGATGGGCCTCAAGCGTTGAGCCCAACTAGGAGTGTATATAAGTGGAGTGACAAGGGATAGTCCCTAACCTATCCGTCACTTTCTCCACTTCCATTTCGGGCTAGACATGATCTAGCAGTCCTCTGTCCGAAGCTTCTTCCTGTATGTGTGGATACCGGTAGAGGCGTTGCACGTGTGGCGCTGGATACAGGGAAGCTCGTGGGGATCTGACGAAGGAGTTCGTGGGATTCAAAAGGGCTATTCGGGGATTGTTCGGCACTTCTTTGACGCGCGATATCAAGTTCCACATCTGCGCGTCTAGTGGTAATCTCGTGGCCTATTACCTGAGCTGGATCTTGGGTGTACCGCGTTAGGGAAAAAGTTTTGTTTATCTCTGCGTGGCCCTATAATGTGTGCTTAAACATAGGTCTCCCCTGCCAACCATCGACTTCTCTTTTTTGGCTCTTATCATGTGTGGCTCTTGATATTCTCGAATCATGCCTATAGTTTTTGTTGTGTGTTTGAACTTGGTTCTTTTCCAATAGGCATGCCTAGATCACCTGATTCCTCTACCCCTTTGGAGTCTACTATCTTCTTCTACTTGCACATGCCATCCTCAAGAAAATTTTCGGTTTTCTGAAAAAAAAATCAGAGTTTTTCTTGGATTTCTGGTATGTGTCCCGGTTTGACCGGTTGAAGGATCGGACCATCTGGTGCACGGGCCAGATAAGACCGAGTCTATCCGAACCTACAAACATAGAATCCCCAATTGAACTTCGGTGGTCAGCCCGATCCAGACCGAGTGCTCCGGTCCTGGAGCCGGTTGACCAGGCTCACCACTGAATCTTCCCCGCGACCTCCTCATTCCCAGATTCAGTTTTAAGTTCGGTTTATCTGGCCTAGGGATCGAATGGTCCGGTCTGGACTTGGTTGAACCGGCTCCCACATCGGGATATGGAAATTTTTACTCCTTCTTCCTAGCCCGCTCCCACCCCTCCACCAGTTACCCTTTCACTTCCCCCGACCCCTCTCTCTCCATTGTCACCCCTCCCATCCTCCCCTCCTCTCCTAGGGTGGTTCCACCCCTAGGATCCATAGATCAGGCCATCAAATCATGTAGAAGGACCTTTGGAGGCTATCCACCGAAGGAATTTCTACATCTCGTGGTGGTTTGGGAGCATTTTTGTGTTCTTCCTCCTCAAGGTATCTTTGGTGTTTTCCTCCAAGGGAAGACATGTCCTCGGGTAATCCTTTGATCCCCCTCTTGGGCTTTTTAAATCCACATGCTATACATCTTGTTGGATTTTACAAGTTAGGGTTCCACCTTTGTTCTTGTATGCAAGCCACGTTAAACCATGGCCTACACTTACTGTTAAATTTGTATCTGGGCAAGTTTTTGAGTCATGGGTAAATTTTTACATCGCATAGATGGGATTTTGGATCTCCCTGTGAGATTCGGTATCTACCCCGGTTGAACGAGCCCTGCTACCGGGCTGTCCGGTCTAAGTTCGGTCCTCCGGCTCGGGCACCGGATTGTGCGGTTTGCTTTCGGTTCATCCGGTGCTGCCACCAGACCATCCGGTCCTAGAGCCAGTCCAACTGGCCCTGGCACCGAACCTCTCTGCAATGTGTTTTTTAACCATGCACTTGCCCAAATCCAAGTTTTTTCCTCCGTTTTTCCTTGTGGCATGTGTACTTATCTTTGTGCTCTCCAACCTCTCTCTCTTTTTCACAGGTGAAGATGATGACTATGTGAGCGAGGAGTATGTGCCTGAGGAAGCTGGCAGGGGCAAGAGGGCTCGTCAAGCCAGTCATTCTGTGCAACGTGAGGCTGAGGGTAGCACTCGTTCTGGTCGCATCAAGATCAAGGCCAATAGGGGTAAGCAAGATGCCGTGAAGGTTGAGGATGAAGATGTGCCTACTCAAAATCTAGAGAATATGGAGATTGCTATGTACTAGACTCTTCTCAAGCTGAATCCCTATCATTTCAAGACTCGTACCTATCCTGGCCCTGACATGAATTTCAAGACTCAAGCTTTGATGTGGGATCACATTTACACTCAGTTCAAGTCACTCTCTACGGTCACATTCTTGCTTTAAATGTGGAGTGGTTCAACATGTATGCAGCCTTAGATTATCATTTTGTTGATGACGCTCTGAAGAAGATGGATTTGTTTGACCTTATGCGTCTCAAGGAGGACTACTACCCTGAGTATATCCGTCAGTTCTTTTGCACAATGTATTTCCATGATGATGCTGAGCGCATTATGTCTTGGATGACTGGCACGTGGCGGTTGCGTGCCACCTATGCTAATTTGATTGAAGTTATGGGTTATGCTAGCAAGGGAGGTGGCTTTCGCATCCAAAGTGAAAAGGTCAAGCCTGCTGAGACTCTTTCTTTCTGCTATCCCAGGGATTCTGAGTGCACTCCTCCATGCGTTACTGGCATGTATTTCTATTATCACACCTTGGCCAACATCTTCTGTTAGTCCCTTGTTCCCCGAGTTGGAGATACTACAAAGTGTCGTGGGTACTTTGCCAATCTTCTCACTATTGTCACCCTGACTTGCTGAGGAAGATTGATGGTTGTGACTTCGTGTACTGTGAGTTGCGGCAGGCTTCTTTGGATAGGATGACCCCCACCTTCTGCATGTATGTGCAAAACCTTCTCAACAAGGTTGTGCCTCCTAATGTGATGGTGGGAGAGCGTATGGAACGAGGTGCTTACTCTTTCTCTTCGTGGTCAGTAACCTGATGTTCCTGAGATGAGGCCTCCCGAGCAACGCACCAAGGCTATTCACGACCCTCAGCCTCACTTTGCTACTAGGGTTGGTTCTCGTCGTCCCGTTGGTGAGTCCTCCTCTCGCCCAAGGCACAAGGGTGGTGCTGCCACATTCTTCAAGAGGTAGTTTTACATGTGCCGTTTGCGCTATGATGTGATCCACAAGGCTCTAGATATGAGCAAAGAGACTCAGCGCATGCACAATGAGTTTCTCGTGACCCAGAACGTCACTCCTCCACCTGATGGTCCCGAGATGACTCCCGTTCCCTATGTCAACTATGAGATGTTGCTGATTGATGATGCTATGTTCTATGGCTACTTCCCTAGTCAATTCCCTCCCGTTGGCCCTAGTGGTTCCTCTGCTGCTCCTCATGGCTCTGAGGATGATGATGATGATGCTGATGATGAGGAGGAGATCCATGAAGAGGAAGATGCCACTGTTCACCCTCCTATGCCACCTATGTTCTTCTAGTTGGGATAGTTAGCATCACTCTACTTCTCTTCCTTTTTGGTGTCTCGATGCCAATGAGGGAGAAGAGTAGAGTTTTATTAGATATCTACGGGATCCTTGCCGGGGTTTTTACGAGGTTCGCTGTTAGAACAATGCCCCTCATTTTATCATTGCTTCTTATGGCATTGTGCTTTCCCTTTGCTTTCGTGCTTGAACTATTTGCCCTTCTTCAGTGTGTTGGACAAGTTTGTGATATGTGTGTGAACCATGGATATTTCTATTGTGCTATGACTATGTGTACTACTATTATTTGTCTAGCTCTATTATTTATATATTCATGCTTTATATCTTGTCATCTCATGCTTGCTTCCAGGAAGACATGTGGGAAGCTTTCCATATACTATTTAGGTGCACCTTACATTCAAACACAAATTCAGCCAAGTGCATACCTTATGGGGGAGCTTCACGTATGTCTTTATGGAATTCCTCTATTAATAGCTCTTTATGTTATGTTTGTGAACTCTAGCTCGGTTTGTCATCACCAACCAAAAAGGGGGAGATTGAAAGGGTATTTTACCCTCTACTGTTTTTGGTTGACAATGACACCGTAGTTAGAGCGGACTAATGCTACCTACTAGTGTCTTAAATAGGTTTTAGTCCAATGGCGTGTTGGAAGATCGTTGGAGACCCCCCCATTTCGATAACTAAGATTTATGCTGGAGTTTCTCTTTATTATGTAACTTGAGTCTTTAGGAACTCCGCACTATTAAGAGGGGTTCTCTCGATGAGTGGCATGGGTATGATTATTCGGGTTCTTATGATTGGTTGCCCTAGATGCATAAAGGATTACAAGCCCACAAAGCCCTCAAAGAAGGCCTAGGAAGCATCCGACGGAAGATACAATTTGATAGATAAGGAAATAGAAATCGACATTGAACCGCTGTTGTAATCATAGTTTGTAACCTATCCGCATACAGCTTCAGGACCCAGTCTATTATATATAGGCTAGGAGGAGCCAACAGAGAGGTACCGAAAAATCCTTGAGTGATCTATAATCGATTTGACAATAAGAAATCACACAACATCGACTCCCTTGTTTGTCTGATCAGTTGATGAAATCCCCAGCGTTCTCTTTTCCACGAAACCCTAAGTCCATAACCATGGGCATTGCCGAGGTTACCCTCATCAATTGGCGCTGTCCGTGGGAAACCTAAATGCTGGAGCAATGGATTCAGCGCCCCCCTTTCGTCAACTAACAATCTGATAAAAGAAGCACCACGCCCACCCACCCCTGTCTCGATTCGCATCAACTTCAACGGTGGATCCGACCTCATCATTAGAAGTTTCCACTTTCGTGTAGAGGAACCCGAAGAACCGGGCCTATCGGCTCCGATCTCGCTAGGACCGTTGGTTGAAAAATTTGCTCCTGCGGCTATATCCGCAGAATCCGCACCACAGCTAGCAAACAACAAAGAAAACTATGGAGAATCAACATATATGGGGGATCTTGATGGTCTCTACGATCGTATCTCCCTCGAATCAGACTCCCAGCTAATGCCACCACGTGGGTCGATCCTAGTAAATGCTGAACCCAAAGAAAGTGGCAAAAGTATCGACTTCAGAATCAGGATGGCCGAAATCTCCCCAGAACAAAACCTGTTGGACTTCACTGATCCTCCAAATAGTGTCTCTCTCGGATCCGACGATGATGTCACTAGTTCATACATAACACACCACCAAGTGTGCGTGATCATCGGGGATGCCTCAACTCAGTGCGACTCCAACGGTAACCCTATCATTGATCCCAATGATATTTTGTCGGATGACAATGAAGGAAATCACGAAAACAAAGGAGACCCAGCAAACAACCGCATAATTGAAGGAGGAGGAGAACCTTGCGAAGGAGAACGGCGAACTCTCCGGCTATCAGCCGACGCATGGAAAAAAGCAAGGGACGCAGTATCAGGTGCGGTCCCAATGATAATTAAGGCCACGCCCGAAGAATTAATGGCCTACCAATACTTGATCCATTACAAGAAGAGGGATCTACTAAGGATGCAGAGGCAACTCGATGAAAGAAAAAGGCTAGCCGACGAGTCCAGCCTTCGGCATGCACAGTTAAGCTCTACCTGAGGATGAAGTGTAACTGGAGGAGCACAACCAAGAAGAGGAGCCTCATGACTGCAGAATGTCCCCGAAGCCAAGAGAAATGAACTGACCCGAGATCTTGATTTATCGTTTATGTCAGTAGATCCAACATGACACATCAAAGCAAAAACAACACAAGCAGCAATTGTAGCTGCGCAAACATACTTGATCACAACTCAACCTGCACCTGACGATCCACATGCGGATCTCCATTGCTCCGCCCTCATGAACCTCGGCATGGCGGGTTTATCTCTTGCGCAAGCCGAACAAGGAATCACACGACAATCCGACTGATCCCCACGCCGCCGCAGCAGCCCTCGGCAGGTAGGGGACACCCAACGATCGCAGTCGCCACATCGGGTGCACTTTTCGAGCTTTGAGCCACGAAACGACGCAAGAGACGACATTACACTGTGTAGGATCGACAGATCCAGGGAAGAGCACAACAGCCGAATATACTACAACGGTGAAATCGAGGATGATTATGAATTATGTGGAGCCAGTTGCTTTACCTGACGGGTTCGCATGACTCTAGAACCCAAGGACTTCAAACTCCCTCATGATCGCTAGAAGTATGACAGCCTCCAGGAACCCGAAGCTTGGTTGACATATTATCTAGCAACCGTCAAACTACAGGGTGGCTCATAGGCCACTGTAATGCAAAGCCTACAGTTACATCTAAGAGACACTGCTCGATCCTGGCTAAGGTAGTTACCTGAAGAATTCATCAGCAGCTGGAACAATCTTGAAGACAGGTTCATCCGAAACTTCAACTCCGTGTTCAAGCGACCTGCATCCCTGGAGGAATTGCGGGCGTGTAAGCAGAAATCTGGAGAATCAATATGAGCCTTCATCCAGCAATGGAACATCATCAAAAATTCGGCTAAAGCTATATCCAATGAAAGAGCAATTGACACCTTCAATGATGACCTTCGTCGATGAGAGTTCATAGAAGAGATGGGGTGGGTTAAACCCAAAACAATCTCACAACTGATGGACATGGCAAATCGTTGGGCTGACAGAGAAGATGCAGTACACAATAAGCGAGCATGTTCACCCGAAGAGGATAGGGACAGGTGCAACAATGATAGGAGACGACGGAGCAACGACGGATACGGTGGACGAAGCTATGTTGCAGCTGGTTTCTTTGGAGAGGACAACCGGAGAAACGATGATCACAACAACGGATACCGCAGTAATAGAGACGATGCTGTAGGAAGCCAACCAACACAGCGATATCAACCAAGATCTCAGGACCCACTAATGTCCCCAATGCAAATGCTGGAAGGACCCTGCAATATGCACTTCTACGTCGATTCAATAGGCAAAAGGCGATCAAACCATCTCATGAAGGATTGCCGAACGTTTTTAAAGATGCAGGAGGTATGCAACATAAAGGCAACTGAAGCAGCGAGCCGAGGATACGCCACTGCACCTAGAGCTTTAGCCATTGGTGCACCACCACCACCGCTAGTACATCCGCCAGCGAGAGAACCGCAAAACACAAAAAATCAAGAAGACGAATACCAAAAGTCTAAAGGCGCAATGTCAATGATTCAGAAAGGGAGACCGCCCAACAGGACCTAGAAGTTGATCACAAGACAAGTAAATATGGCAGTAACAGTGCCACCACCTACACCCGAATATCTCCACTAGTTAGAGCATAAAATACGTTCAACGGAGATGATCACCCGCTTCAGGTGCCATGACCAGGTCAGTCAGCTTTAATAGTGGAGGCACAAATTGGTAGGTTCGACATGAGCAAGGTTTTCTTGGACACAAGAAGCATCATCAATTTAATTTATGCCAAACCCTACGGGTAATGAATTGGTCCCTGACAAACCTAGCACCCACGAATACAACCTTCCACGGGATAGTTCCGGGCAGAGCTGAAATTCCTCTAGGCAAAGTTTATCTCGACATAGTCTTCGGATCAAGTAACAATTTTAGGCGTGAAAAACTCGAGTTTGAGGTCATGGACTGGCCATCACAGTACCACGTGATCCTGGGACACCCAGCTTTCGCCAGATTCATGGCAGTACCTCACGATGCATACCTGGTACTAAAAATGCCAGCCCCCAATGGAATCATAACTGTGAGAGGAAGCTTCACTCGTTTGGATAATTGTGACCGAGAATTCAACAAAATATTAGAATCTTTCGGGATGGAGGCAAAATTTGGCCAGATGAAAATTGCAGATATAGAGCCATTACCCGAAGGACACGTCCCCATCAACCAAACTCCAGAAAACCAGGTGTACCACACAAACCCAAAGGCGACCTATCCGGCCTCCAACATTGGTCCCGCATAGGAAGGCGTGCTCGTCGGTTTTCCCCGTGAGAATTGGGAGACTCTTTTTAACTCAATCAATATACAAGAAGTCCCCAAGGAACCCGATGAGCACCTAGTTAAACTACACGCAGCCACTGACATGAGATTCACCCGACATATCAGAGCCACTAGACAATAGTCCCCTCGCCTCACCAACTCATGGCAGATCATAGAGATAACAAAAGCGACATTGGTGAACAACTTAATACTCATCCTAAAGAAAAGCACATGACTTTGCATATATCGACTTTGCCGCTTGAAGCGACCAAGCAGAACACACCCTTTTCTCTCTGGTCCACCACGAAGAAGCCGTGCCTCCAGTCGAAAGTCTAGAAGAACCCCCTTGAATCACCATGATCAAAGGAACAAACGAGAAGACAGCAAAGGAGCACCTCAAACTAGAAAGCGCGGATGTTAGAAATTTTCCTTTACGCAATTTATATTCAATAAGGCCAACGTCCAGGCGAGCACACCAAAATATGTATACCCTATGATTTGACGATAAATAAAGATAAGTTCCTAAAACTGGGTCTCAATCTCTCTTCTGTTTTATTTTATTCATCAACCCGACACTTGGGGGCCATATCAACTAATAACCGATCAAAAATCCACCCGATACTCGGGGGCTTCGCCAAGAATACCATACAAAAATCTTTGACCTGAATAGCTAACTCAGCCTCAAGGTGTCAGGCAAACGAAAGGGTCTTGTGCAATAAACAAAATCTCGTATAAACTTACGACCATTTTGCTAAAACAAAGACACCATACATTAATTGTTGAATACAAATCTACATAGTGTACATGCACTGTTATGTGGGAAATATTCAGATGGCGAAATTCAGGAAGAAATCTTCATCTTCCTCTAGACACCTCCGGACAATCCTGATGGCAGGCTTGCGAGTAGCCGCGTAATGAGGCGCCATACTAACCATCCCACCGCCAGGAGGGGGAGGTAGTCCCCGTGACACAACATCTAAATCCAACATAGGGTGGTGCATGTGCACCCAGGAGAGTGCAAGTTTAGCACCCGCCACAAGATGCAGCTTCACAAAGTGGCGAATCCTCTCGCCTTGCCGAAACTCCGCCATTAGATCATCCAGGATCTAAGGTTGAGGATCCCAGGGAAACATGGCATCATACACAATAGCCAAGGACCTGCGACAGAACTCGATGAATTGCTCCACCTCTGATACACGATCCTGAAGCAAGGTTACCGAACATGCACGATGATGATCAGTCCAGAAATCATTATCGGTGCCTTGAGAGGCGGTCACTAGAGCATTCATTCAACTGCGCAGACATTTGGTTTCCGCCCTCTCGCACAGTCGAATGCCTAGAGAAAAAGAAGAAGGTCAAATTCTATGACTGAACAAGAAAAACTCGAGAGCGTTGTGAAAAACTTACATAACATCTTTTCACTCGCTTTGGAAATTTCTTCTAAGAAATCGCTTCACGATCCAAGGCCTTGCGCATCTTTGACTGAGACACATCTACCATCGCTTGCACAACCTGAAGATTACCTTCCATCCTCTTCACATGTTCAATATTTTCCGCATATAGCGATGGATCAATCACGCGAACAATAGCAGTTTCGGATGCACCCATCCCAGATGAAGATGGATGCGCATCTGAAGCCTGAGTGGACATAGACAGAGAAGTCGAATCAAAGAATATCTGGTAGAGCAGACGAAAGAGACATGGATTTCAGTAAAGAGAAAATTTGCATACACAACAATAGATGCATTATCCACATATATAAACCACACTTGTTGACAAAAGCAGTAATCCGACAACAAGGACCAAGTTTATTACAAAACAGAATAATAAAGGAGGCCTCTACAACTACAAGACTTAAGTTGAATTAAACTACTCATCTTAAATAACTTGAGCCTACAATCGAGTACAAATATTCGACATTAGTCTTTTGGGCCACTCCCATCGGGAGCGTTGGCCGCACACCCGATAAAGATGTCATGACAAGTTCTCAAACAGGTGATTGAAATCAAAGGCTTTCACGGATGACTAGAAACTTTGAGCCTATGTCCCGATGCAAACATCCGAACATAGCCTCGGGGGCTACTCCCATCGGGAGCGCTGTCGCACACCCGATAGAAAACTATGCTTTATATGTAAGGTCAGAACATGACCCAAAGAAAAAATATCCTCGTGTGCTGAAAACACACCCGATAAAATTTAAAGCTCCAACAAAGTGAAAAGAACCTATGAGTATTACATTAGTGTATCCTCAAAAGGTTACAAACAACATCTGAAAAAATAAAATCTGATAACTTCAGCAGTTCCAACAGCCAAACAAGATAGTCGATAAAATCATAAAAAATCTCGAATAGCGCTTGACGCCTAGTAACCGCACAAGAATGCACTTTGCTAGTAAATTATCCATATCGATGATACAATGAAAAATTCTGACGGACGCGTTGGGTACCCGATATAATAAAACTGGTATCTAGTATTCGATAAGACCTCAACGACTCGAACTGAATTACACCGGTAAAATTCCGAGTTCATGACTGGGGACTTGAATTCGATATAGTTCTATAGTGTTTCTGCCCAGGGGAAATTAACTGATTCCTGATCCGTCAGATGCATCAGGCATGTTGTACCAAATCCCTATAGATTAATATAAATATCTTGTAGATAAAACTTCAGATGAGACTCAACCCGAATCTATAATTCAGATGGAGTCTCGGGGGCTACTGACATGGGTATGATTATTTGGGTTATTATGATTGGATTCCCTAGCTGCATAAAGAATTACAAGCCCACGAAGCCCACAAAGAAGGACCAGGAAGCATCCGATGGAAGATATAGTTTGATAGATATGGAAATAGAAACCGTGTGACACCCCCGAGATTATTGCTAGAAAAATCCCAGACCTCTGTCTGATATAAGCCTAACCTAAATCTCGGAAGCGTACAGAGAAAGAATTGGTAACATTACAGTGACCGTACGACACAAAAGATATTACAGCAATCTCATAACTAAGCAGAGAACCAAATTATTACAAGCAGAGGTCACTGACCACAAACATCAAACAACGGAAGGCAAATTATGCTATTAAGTATAGCAAACTTAACTAATGGCCTAAGAGGCCTGAAGCATAATGATGACATCCCAGTCCATAGATTCCAGGCTACCGACCGGGAACCCCAAACTACTCGTCGATGTCGATTCTGTAACGAACTCATCTTCTATGGTAACACTTACCTACTGCAAAAGTATTAACAAAGCAAGGCTGAGTACAGGGTGTACTCCGCAAGACTTATGGCTGGTGGGGTTATTTTGCATAAAGCTAACTTTGTTTGTAAAAGAGAGAGGAGAAGCTCGACTAATGGAACCTTTTAAAAGGGATGAGAAAACGATATCACTAGCTTTGATCATCTTTGACATCCACCGAAACTTTATCAGCTGAACCTATCAACTAGGATCACCCCCTCGATCCCTGAGGAAGCATCCTTAAGCACACTTTACTTGCCAAGTTTTACGATTAGGTTATAGTTCTCTATGATCATCACATCCGTTACCAGTCATCCATAACTGTGGACACGGCTTTTCGAAAAGATTATTAACCCTGCAGGGGTGCACAACTTTACCGACACGTACCAACCGATTCTTAGTGCCAGTTAACATTAGCCCTCTTCCTTGGAAGGCCGACAGAGAGTGGTTGACCACGACCTTTACGTTGCTTTCGCCGAGACCATGAGTCACGCCCTAAGGAGATGCTGCCATAACAGGTCAAGTCTCGAAGTCGGTCCCTAGAGATGTGCGCAGGGTTCAAGATTACGGAGGCCATGCCTCTCTTGTTCCCGGCCACGCTTACCTACCTGTATGAATGCACCTCCTCCACCGCCTTCAAGAACAACCAGAAATGCATATGTCGAATGGAACGCCCGAACTATGTGACTCATGGAATCTAGTAGGCAAGTTAGTTGGTCGAGGGGGTTTCCAGGCCCCCGTGTGGTTGTACGCTCGTCTTGGTTCAAGAGGCACGAACTCAGATCCTAGTGGTGGCATGTATGGGACTGCAAAAACCACAACTCGACGTGGCCTCCCATACAAGCCTTAGCATGTTTAACTTTCATCTCTGATCATACCATGTCATCCTATCCAACTGGGTTCATTTGCAGATCTGATTCATCAACCAGATGGATCAGCGGTAACAACTAAGGATGGCTAAGCACAACATATATAAATAGCTCTAGCGAAGCTCATAAGCCAAACCCTAGTTATGCCAGGAGCAGTGGATCAGGGAATATAGGCTTCAAAGGGAACATGCATCAGATAGGATTAATACATCTATCAATAAAAGACTTTGAATCGCATGCACATGGCAAGAATGAAATAATTTGAAATCATAGGATTATATCATGTGTGGGGTTTTGCTTGCCTTTGCCTGTTGATACTCAGATATAGAACTTCAGGTTCATCTGCTTGGCATCATTCATCGATAACCTTCGATGGTGTTGATCTCGGTCTTCAAGCTTTGATGGTGTTGATCTCGGTCTGATCTCGATCTTGCTATCGTATTCTACCAGAAAGAACCAGACACAAGAAAGAAAGGGAAAACAACAATCAACACATGGCATCGATGCAATGCTCAAGCAAGGATGATGATATGACTAGTTAGATTGTATTGAAATGACACCCTAAGACATGCTTGGCAATTTAAACGGGGTCCGAGGGTTCCAAACCCTAAAACAGTGGAAACCTCGGAGTCACCTATGGGGGTTCACTTTGTTCTCTAATTAAACTTGTAATGAAAGTTGTTGATCAATTCATTATTATTAGTCTATTGGATAGATCTCATTTTTCTAAACATTTTGATATATTATACATATTTTTCTGATTTAAAATGAATTAGTTATGATTTTTCCCAATTTTAATTCATTTTTAAATCATTTTAAAACAATTAAACATTTTTGGATTATATTAAATATTTTTCCAGCTGGACCCACATGTCATAAGTTTAATAATTTCAGAAATTATTTCCAAAATGAATAAAACCCTGACAGACAGGGCCTACCTGTCAGCATTTTCAATTAATAAAACAATTACAGAAATCATTTAATAAAAGAAAAGGCTTTATTGCATCATGCTGACGTCATCATGATGTCAACACAGGCACTGGAACTTTTCGCACCGGGGTAGGGGCTAGCTTCTAAGGTTGACTACTGGGCCCGACACCATGTCAGCAAGCCATGCAGACAGAGCGGGACCCACAGCGTTTGACTGGGTTGACCCGCTCGCGCTGACATCACGATGACATCACCGCGCTGGTGACTGCCAGATCGGTGGCAGGGACGGAGATAGGAGGCTTGCGGGGATGCGCGGTTGGTTCTGTTTGACTCAGCGCATCAAGGCGGGCCTAATGGTGGCGGCTCCGCCTACTATTGGTCACCAGAACTGGGCTAGCAACAAGCTACTGTGGCGAGCAGCGGTGACACACGACGGCAAGGCGAGCTAGGGGAAGAGGGAGGAATCAGGGAGGCGCTAGAGCACAGGAGGGGTCTGGGAGGCATCCTAAGCTCGTACGACGCCGGAATTGACATCGGTGGCGATGGTGACCGACAGTAACGAGGTGGCGATTGAGGCGACTACGGGCACTCCGGCTTCCATGGAGTGGCTAAGGAGAACGATGACATGGAGGGGACCTTGATGGTGGCATCGGTTGGTTCTGGGGCGGTCGGAGACGAAGGGGACGACGACGAGCGGCTGGCTAGGGTTTCGGGATCCTGCCGAGAAGAGGGAAAGAGAGTGCACACGAGGAGAAGTGGGTAAGCTAGGGTTTTCCGGCAGCGGTATGGGGTACTTGTAGACGTGTGGTGACGGTAGCATGCATCTCCACGCTGGCGAGCAACGTGGTGGCGCCCGCGAGCTGCTTCCGTCGCAGCCGGAGGTGGACGACGACGATAGGAGGACAAAGGGGTAAGCTGGGCCTGGGCTTCTCTTAGACTTCGGCTGGGTGGCGGGCTTCTGCTAGCTGCTGCGCTGGGAGGCAGAGAGGAGAAAGGGAACTGGGCTTCAGCCCAGGTTAGGGTTAGCAACAGGTTTTATTTTTAGAATACCTTTTCTTTTCTGTTTTCTGTTTATTTTATCTTTTGTAATTTCAATTTATTTTCTATTTTGAGTATTTTCAAAATACCATAGGCTTTTGTAAAACTAGAGAAATATTGTGGGTCCCTTTTAGTCCATTTGGGATCCACACATTTTGTAGTTTTCGAAATTCAAACTAATTTGAACGTGTTTGAGAAGAAGAAGGAAACTAGGGTTTTAGGTTTTAGTATTGTTTCTTTTGCATGCAATTTAAAAGATGATGCTCATGAATGCACAAAACAAACCCTAATTAACAGTAGTAGAACTAGGGGTGTTACAAACCGACATTGTAACGTTGTTGTAATCATAGTCTGTAACCTATCCGCATACGGCTTTAGGATCCTGCCTATCATATATAGGCTGGGACGATCCAACGGAGAGGTACCAAAAAAGCCTTGAGCAATCTGTAATCGATTTGACTATAAGCAATCAGATGACATCGACTCCCTTGTTTGTGTGATTAGTGATGAGTGCATATTTGCATCATGTTTTACTTTATTATTTTGCATTGTAGACGTAGGATCTTGGTATTTTACGGTGTTCGCATGCACATTTTATGTTTGTTTTCACTAGGATTAGGACAGATGATGGATTCAATTGATACAATTCTTGGAGCAATTGTCTTATGGAGAAAAGGAGTCAAAAACAACGCAAATCACTTATTTGGGAAATATTAATAATACTAGAAGAAAACCAGAAGCGAACAAGGGAGGCAGAGAGTTCAACGACCAACTATACGGGCGGAGCAATTTTTCCGACCGTATAGCTACGGCCATATAGTTGGTGCCGCCTGCGCCTCGTCAAATAGTTTCACCCCGTGCAATTGGTTCGAGGAGACGACATACAGAACACCCAGATATTGCAGAAACCTCACTTCCACAAGGCATCTAGAGGGGGAAATCATCCACAAGGGATCCATCTTTGCCCTGCGCAGATCCGGGAGGCTAAGGCATCGATCTTCATCATCCATCGCTGCATCACCACCATATCCATGCATCCCATCTACATCTTGTCTAGATCTTGTTGTAATTCCTATACTCATTGTGGATTTATACAAGTACTATTAATCTATGATTGTTTCCATTGCCATTGCCATGATGTTGATTGTCTCCATGTCTCAGTAGATCATTAGTTCTTGGGGAGATGGAGAAACCCTAGTATGAGATTGAAATAAGATAAAGTCTATTATGATATTCATCGCTGTGACCATGTGTTAGATTTTCTACATCTTGATGTTGAGAGAAGTCGACCTCTCAACATTTACCTCTTGTGGTGACTTGATGGAGGAAACTACTTGTAGGTAGACGGAGGTGCGCTAGAACTTACAGTGACTATAAAGCAGTTGGCACCCCTTACGTATCGACTTGGGAAACCGAGGAAATTCACGGAAAACTATCAATGCCATGGGATACGTCCTACGGAATTATGTCCCTTAATATCACAGTAATTCGATTGATGTCGATTGCTGACTGTTGTGGTTATGAGGATAATGTGAGCAGAGGTTGTTGCCTATTCGTCCAAATACGGAGTTCCTCCCACACATACATAGTTGAGAATGTTCATGATGATAATATTTATCTTAAATCTTTACAATACTAGTGGTGTATCCGCTACTCCTTGAGAACGCCTTTTCCCTACTGTAGTTCCAATCTCTCTTACATACGCGATACTTACTTTCTGTACTCAGTTGTTTTACTTTACTTTATTATTGCTCTTATACCCAAAACCCCAAAACACCTTTTTACACAATACTCGCATTTTATCTTATCACTTAGAACTTTATCTAGCATTTCTATCATAATACTTATTTCAAGAGTTATTAGACTTCAGACTCCTGCTCCCTGTGGGATCGATATCTTTATTTCGAAACTAGCGACAAACGATCTGTGCACTTGCAGTCATCAAGCTATTTTCTGGCGCTGTTGCCGGGGAGCTAAGCGATGTAGGTCTTTTAGTTTTTTCTTATTTATTTTTGTCTTGCTAAATTTTGTTTTGAGTTATAGGTTTCCACCAACATGATGGATTTTGAGCATACGACTAGTGCTAACCCAATCAACCACTTTGGGAAGCCCTATGATATTTATAAAAGAGACAACTCTAATGAGAATACAAGAGGGTTTGAAATAAATCCTCTACTACTTAGTATTCTAAATAAGAAGAAATTTACTAGAGATGAAGAAAATCCTTATCCATATGAGAATATTGCATGTTTTAAGGATATATGTGGCACTTTTCTATTCACGGGATATACCGCCGATGAGGTATAGCTCTCTCAAGTATAGCTCTCTCATGGTATAGATCTCTACCCCCTGAAGACACTACTACTTGGGATAATCTAGCTTGTGAATTTCTTTCCAAATATTATCCATTATCAAAATCTTTTGGAATCAGACGTCTTATAATGACTTGGAAGAATCGTTCTAATGAAGGACTAGTAAGAGATTATATTAGATTCAAAGATTTACTACGACTATGTCCTCATCATGATTTTCCTGAATGGTATTTACTACATATCTTTTATTGTGATTTAATTGAATCTAATAAAATTGAACTAGACTCTTTCTTGGAAGGAGCCTTTATGAATCTCCCTATACCTAAAGCTTGGGCTTTACTTAATAGAATTCGTGATCATAGAATTTCATGGAATTTTGGTCTAGGAAGTGAAGGAGGCGTAGAAATAGAGCATGATTGCATTCATGACTATAATAAAAAGGCCATGTTAAAGAATTATCTAAATAACTTTATTTGGATTCAGATCTTGTGTTGCAAGTTGTTAAAGCTTTTACAGAACATATTAAAGCTCCAAAGGAGGGTCCAGTCAATTATGATCCACCACCCGAACCAGAAAAGAAAGGAGAAGATAAAGCAACACTGGCCTCCGTAGAACCAATATATGAAGTGCCTTTCCCTAACACTGCACAAAAGCATATTTTTGAATATGAACAGGTCAAAGCAGTACAAGAAAAGAGGGAAGACGAAAGCATGCCAGGAGTCAAGGAACACCTGGAAGAAACCAAAGATGAAGAGGTAACCAAGGAAGCAATTATGGCTATGTACTCACATTGTAACATAGTTGAACTTGATGAAGAGACTTCCGTATTGGTTGAAGGTAAAACAAAGGTAAAAGATGTGGGTAAGCCTATTCTTCCCTACATATTTAAAGAAACCTCTCATTACAGTTTATATGATCTTGGCACCAAAGTTAATGTTATATCTTATGATTTCTACTTAGAAATAAGGGAAGAAATAGAACCGGCTACAATTGAAAATACTGATATGACAATTATATTAGCCAATAAAAATTTGAGAATTCCAATGGGAGTAGTTGAAGATGCAACTATCACAATTGGCAACAAAAACTTTCCTATCGATTTTGTAGTTGTTGATATGCCAGTTGACACTCTTTGCCCAATCATATTTGGAAGCAACTTTTTGGGTGATATAGGTGCCTATGTTAACTTCAAGAAGGAGATTGTGTCTCTTAAGCTTGGGAACGGAAAATAAATTCCATTTTTTCAAATTTGAAGACATGCCTCCACAAATTCAAGAAGAAGAGAGAACTATTGAGGAAATGGTGGCTCTTTTCTTTAGTAACCAAGAAGAAGAAATAGATGAAGATCCAAATTATGAAGAAATAGTTATGGGGGACAAGTCCCTGGGAGAACTAGAAAATGAATTCGATTCACTTCCCGTTTTGGGACCTCCTACCGATGGGGCTTTTGACGAGCCAGAAAAGAGAGGGGACGAAGAACTTCCGCCTCCAGAATTGAAGACCCTACCAGAAAATCTTAAAAACAGGTTTTTAGATGATACAAATAAATTTCATGTCATTATTAGTGCTAAACTTTCAGGAGTAGAAGAAGAATAACTAATGAAGATACTTAAGGAGCATCGTTAGGCCTTTGGGTACTCAATGGATGACTTGAAGGGCATTAGTCCCATGATAGCCGTCCATCGAATATTCATAGAAGAAGGTGCTAAACCAGTTGCAGAATTCAATAGAAGACTGAAGCTTGAAATGAAAGAAGTGGTAAGAAAATAAATTGTATGCCTATTGGACGCAAGTATAATCTATCCTGTTAAAGAAAGTGAATGGGTAAGTCCTGTTCACTGTGTTCCTAAGAAGGGCAGTTTTACTGTTGTTGCTAATGAAAACAATGAATTGATACTGTAAGATCCCTCCTTATTAAAGGAAAAGATCCCTGTGATTGCAATGCTAGTCCCTGGATCAATGCTAGCATCCACAGTTTAAGATGAAGTACACAGATACAAAGGTCGTTTATTACAGTCATTCCAGAGATAAAACATAGTCTTTTACAACTCGTGGCCAAAGGCCTAATACAAGAGTTTATGGAATATGTAAATAAACATAAGTCTTCATCTTCATGTGCCACAGGCAAGCATGTTGAGTGTAGACTCATGACTCCTATTCATCATCAGAGTAACCTGCAACATCATAAGTTACAGCCACAAGGGTCAATACTTTGGAATAGTATTGGCAAGTGATACCTTAGTATATTTTAAGTGGACTAAAATACTATATGCATTTGGCTGGTGGAGCTTAGGCTTGCATTGCTCAAAATAGATTTTTCCTTAACTTTTGAAAATACTAAGTTTTTGTTTGGCAAAAACTTTCCAAGACATCTTCCAATCCAAGACTGAAGATCCACTCAGGGCATCTACAAATCAAGGACTGAAGGTTTACTTGGCAAAAACACCCAAGGCATCTATCAAACATAGACGCTAGATCCACTCAGGGCATCTAGCAATCAATGACTGAAGATCCTTTTATCCCTTTGTTCACCCACAAGTTTTATTTAGAAATTGGAGTGATGAGATTCTTGAAGCTTCCATGTCTTGATGCTCAAATTGTCCTTTACCAGGGACATGGCTAAGTACTTAGGTTTTACACTCTGCAGAGGTGGTGCACTTTCCCCACAAGTTTTGGTTTCCCAAGAATGATCCTTCAGTAGCCTTTCCTTAGTCAAATGGACGCGTTCCAACCTATCAACCCATCTACCACCCTCTGTCCAAGAGACTAAGTTCTAGCATCCTAAGATCATGGCAGAGCCCATAATGCCAAGTGGTTGCACTTGAAGCTTCTCAACATTTGACATCTCAAATCTCTTTGTTTCCTGGGTGGCCATCCACAAGTGAGATACACAAGCCAGTCCCTGGCCTTGTGAACCACTCAACATAAGCCATTCCTTCCATTTCACCCAGGTGGTTCATTAACTTAGTTGTTTTATTTTACAAAAACATAAGTCCTTAGACTTAGAAATTTTCCATAGTGAATATATAAACCACCCTTGTTTTCTAGTAGCTAGGCTAAGCATAATAGTAATAGGAATCTTGACTTAGGTAATTTTCACTAAGGCTTCATCTAATAGGTTTTCCCAAAGGATAGCTTGTTCTTAGCAAATAACCATGCAAGTCCTATACTTAGAAAAATAATACTAATGCATATATATAAAATATAGGAATGGAATATTCATGAGGATATCACTTGCCTTGGTAATGTGGAGAGTAGCACTCGTCACAATCACAATCACTAGCAAAATCTACACACAAAGTTGTAGCATACAATTACACACAAATATATACAAACAAAAGTATTATGAATGCATGCATGTATGAATCTACCAAGTGATGATTTTTGAAAACTCAACCAAGCAAGTGCATGTTTACAGAATCTAAACAAGTCACAAAAATAGCCAAGACAACTTATTTAGCCCCAAAACAAAAATACTAAACTAAATCTATACTCAAAAAGGCCTCAAACAAGTCTCTGCAATTTAAGCCAATCAAATGGTTACTATTTGCTAAACAAAAAGGATAGGCAGAAAGGTCTTGTTTTTCTGAATCCAACGGTATAAAGTTTGCAAAATTCCAACGTGGAATTCAAAAGATATAGGCATTTGAATTTGGATCAAATTTCTGGTTTTAAATTCTATTTTCAGATCTAACCTAGCCACGCGTCATGATCCTATTCGCCCGTACCGGTTCGTCTGGATCGAGCGATACGGACCGCTGGATCTAAAGGGGCAGGTGCGGCTCAGATCAATGCGTACCCCTTCGATTAGTCATTCTATCTAAGCCATCAGATGCAGATCTAACGGTTCTTATCGACCTGGCCAGAAACTTTCGGCGGAGCGGTGGCTACCGGCGGCGGAACTGTCGGTCGATGATGTTGCCGATGATGCAGACGGCGAGGGAGAAGGAGGAGTAGCTCACTGGGCTCAGGGGGTCACGGCGAAGCTCGTCGTACTCGCGGTTGGTCAAGGGGCGCTCGGGGCTGTCCTAGATTGCTCG
This sequence comes from Avena sativa, assembly GCA_916181665.1. Lineage (NCBI taxonomy): Eukaryota > Viridiplantae > Streptophyta > Magnoliopsida > Poales > Poaceae > Avena > Avena sativa. Next base: position 431,470,420 of record OV702290.1, read on the forward strand.
CCGGAGTTGCTGTGGGCGGCGGTTGCGTCGGGTGGTCGTCGTGGACGTCACTGTGAATCACCCCAAGGCAAGGCGAGGACACGGCTAGATTCACAGAGTCGAGACAGAGCTATGTGCGTGAACTAGAAAGCGCGGGGCGGTCTGGACTTACCACTGGAGTTCGCCGGAGTTCGTGCAGACGTCGGTGGCGACTAGTCGATGATGTTGCCGGAGCTACGGTCCATGCGAGAGCAAACGAAATGTGTTAAAAGAAGCGCAGAGGCTCACTGAATCAGTTTGCAAGAACGAGAGGCAGAGAGGAGCTCTGGACTCACCGGAATTCGCCGGCGCAGTCGTCGGAGACGGCGGGGTTTCAGAGAGCAATACACGCAGCCTGGTGGCGCTCTGGGTTCGGGGTTTGGGTGAGAAGAGAGAGGAGACAGAGGGGGTTCTTATAGCCTGATCACGAGCGAGAATCACTCGGCCAATAAATCGAATTGACGTCGCGAATTAAACACAGAAACGCCCGCGTTGATTTGGGGATGAACGGGTCGTGCGGGTGGAGACGACGGTGACGTGGAGAAGGCCCGCTTGTCAGTGTGGTGCGCGAGGTGTTGGTGGGGTCGGGCTGTCAGCGTCTTTCTGCGTGTGCTCGCGCGTGTGAGAAGAAAAAGGAGATCCCCGGGTGGGCTTGCTGGGCTCGTTTTGCTGCTGGGCCAGATTCTGGCCGCGCGGCCTTTTTCCTTTGTTAAGCCTTTTTCTTTTTCTAAATTCATTTTCTGGAATGAATTTGATATGAATTCAAATCCTTTTGAATTCAAACTGCTTTGGGAATTTTTGTAGGGTTCTGTGGGTTCATAAACAATCATTCTAACCAAGTGGTTACCTTGCAAGGCTTGGTCAAGCTTGGGTTTCAAAATAAACAGAGATTTGCTCTAGTTGCAAATATTTGGAATAGGGTTTATAAAATATTTCTAAATTTGGAATCTTGGGTTTAAATGCTACTTCTAATCTTTCCAACCATGGAGGCAAGCAAACAAGATCAAGGACAAACAAATCCCAAAGGGTGATGGCCAATTGAGATAAATTGCCCACATGAAATCATAGCCAAAGTGTATGCTTCTAAATGATTTTGAGAAAAACCCTAAATGAATGAATGATGCAAAGATGATATGAATGAGTTTTGAAACATGATTTTTAGGGATGTTACAATCTAACCCCCTTAAGATGAATCTTGCCCTCGAGATTCGGATTGGCTAGCAAATAGGTGTGGGTGGTCTTTCCGAAGATCATCTTCTCTTTCCCATGTTGCTTCTTCTTCGGAATGATGATTCCATTGTACTTTGCAAAACTTGATAGTCTTTGTTCTTGTGACTCTTTCTGTGGTCTCAAGAATCTTGACAGGCTTTTCTTCATAGGTGAGATCACTTTCTAGTTGAACTTCCTCCAAAGGTATGGTATCCTTCAAAGATGTTTCTTCCATTTCTGGGTGACATTTCTTAAGTTGGCTTACATGAAAAACATTATGGACTGCTGATAGAGATGCTGGTAATTCAATTTCATATGCAACTTCTCCCTTGCGACTTAGAATGTTAAATGGTCCAATATATCTTGGTGCCAACTTTCCTTTGACTCCAAATCTTTTCACTCCACGAAGTGGTGATACTCTAAGATAAGCTTTATCCCCAACTTCGTAGGTGATTTCCCTACGCTTAACATCTGCATAGCTTTTCTGTCGAGACTGTGCTATCTTCAACCTGTCTCTAACCAATTTGACCTTTTCTTCGGCGTCTTTGATAAGATCTGGTCCAAACAAACTTCTTTCTCCCACACCATTCCATAGAAATGGGGTCGTACACTTTCTTCCGTATAGAAACTCAAATGGTGCCATCCCAATACTAGATTGGTGACTGTTGTTGTAAGAGAACTCTGCGTAAGGCAGACTTTCATCCCAACTTGCTCCATAGTCTAGGGCACATGCCCTCAACATGTCTTCAAGAATTTGATTAGTCCTTTCTGTTTGTCCATCAGTTTCAGGATGAAAAGCAGTGCTGAATTCCAACCTCGTCCCTAGAGATTCATGAAGCTGTCTCCAAAAGTGAGAAGTGAACTGAGTTCCTCTATCAGACACGATACTCTTAGGTACACCGTGAAGGCATACAATTCTGCTCATGTAGATTTTGGCTAATTTGGCACTTGTATAGGTTGTCTTTACGGGTATAAAATGAGCCACTTTAGTTAGGCGATCCACTACTACCCATATGGAATCATACCCTGACCTGGTCCTTGGTAATCCGGTAATGAAATCCATACCAATATTTTCCCACTTCCATTCAGGAATAGGCATTGGTTGAAGCAAACCTGCTGGTTTCTGATGCTCCGCTTTCACTCTACTACACACATCACACAAAGCAATGTGTTCGGCGATGTCTCTTTTGAGATTGTTCCACCAAAATCTTTCTTTCATATCCATGTACATTTTGGTGTTTCCCGGGTGAATAGAATACAGAGAGTTATGGGCTTCTTGCAGAATCAGTTTCCGCAATTCTGGATCTTGTGGTACACAAATACGTTTTCCGTGCCATAAAGTACCTTGTTCATCCATATGGAAACTTTTAGCCTTCCCTTGGCTAATCCTTTCCTTAATCTCTTCGATTTCTTTATCCGTCTTTTGGGCTTCTTTAATCTTATCCAACAGAGTGGGTTGAACATCCAAAGACATGAGATGTCCTTCTGGCACAATCTCCAACCTGAGTTCCTTGAATTGCTTACACAAGTCATCTGGCAATTCACCTTTGGTAAGGCCATTTACAAATGCTTTACGACTTAGAGCATCTGCGACTACATTTGCTTTACCGGGGTGGTATTGCAAACTCAAGTCGTAATCCTTGATAAGTTCTAGCCATCTTCTTTGTCTCATATTGATTTCCTTCTGGGTGAAGATATACTTCAAACTCTTATGATCAGCGAATACTTCACAACGTTTTCCCAAAAGATAATGTCTCCATGTTTTGAGTGCATGGACAACAGCGGCTAACTCTAAATCATGAGTAGGATAATTTACTTCATGGGTTTTGAGTTGTCTCGAGGCATAAGCCACAACTTTTCCGCCTTGCATAAGTACGGCTCCTAATCCTTGATGCGAAGCATCACAATACACTTGGAAATCCTTTTCCAAATCTGGTAGGCACAGAACTGGCGCTGACACAAGTCTCTTCTTTAATTCTTGAAAGCTGAGTTCACATCCTTCAGACCAAGCAAATTTCTTATCTTTCTTTAACAATTCTGTCATTGGTTTAGCAACCTTTGAAAAATTTTCAATGAACCTTCTGTAGTAACCTGCTAAACCAAGAAAACTACGAACCTCTTTTACATTCCTAGGAGATTCCCATTCTGTCACAGCTGAAACTTTAGCAGGATCAACTGCTACACCATCCTTTGTCATAACGTGACCAAGAAATCCAACTTCCTCTAACCAAAACTCACACTTGCTGAACTTGGCATAAAGCTTATGTTCCCTTAGTTTCTCAAGTATCAAGCGTAGATGTCTTTCATGCTCCTCCTTGCTCTTGGAGTAGACTAAGATGTCATCGATGAAAACGACAACGAACTTGTCGAGAAATTCCATGAACACTTTGTTCATCATATTCATGAAGTATGCTGGAGCATTGGTTAAACCAAAAGGCATCACCGTGTACTCATACAATCCATACCTTGTGGTGAAGGCTGTTTTAGGTATGTCTTGCTCTCTTATCTTGAGTTGAAAATAGCCTGACCGAAGATCAATCTTCGAAAACACACATGCTCCTTCTAGCTGATCAAACAAATCATTTATTCTTGGCAAAGGATATTTGTTCTTGATGGTTACCTCGTTGAGAGAACGGTAATCTATGCATAATCTTTGAGTTCTGTCTCTCTTTTCTACGAACAAAACTGGAGCTCCCCAAGATGAAGAACTTGGCTGGATGAATCCTTTATGCAATTGTTCTCCAAGTTGTTTCTTGAGTTCCTTAAGTTCGTCAACTGACATTTTATAAGGTCTCTTTGCTCTTGGTCCAGAACCTGGTACCAAATCTATTATAAACTCCACATCTCTATCTGGTGGCATTCCTGGTAACTCTTCCGGGAACACATCCGGATACTCACACACAATTGGCACCGTGTCCATGCTAACCCCCTTAACAGAATTTAGCTTGCTTCCTTTTGATTTAAAATTGGACTTAAATGTTATCCTCTTACCTTCAGGGGTTGTGAGTGAAATTGTACGATTGGCACAATCTAGTACTCCCTCATACTTAGCCATCCAATCCATTCCCAAAATCACATCCAATCCTTGGGAATTTAGGATTATTAGGTTCACTGGAAACTTATGTTTTCCAAACTTTATGACTAGATCATGACATCCGGAGTTTACTATCATTTCTCCACCAGGAGAACTTACTTTTATAGGACACCCAATGGTTTCTACCGGTAGTTTATTTCTTTCGACAAATGCTTTAGATATGAATGAATGAGATGCACCAGTGTCAAAGAGTACAAATGCTGAGATGGAATTGAGTCTGAACTTACCAGCAACAGCATCAGGCTCTTCATAGACCTCCTCCACATTGATGTGGTTAACCTGTCCTTTCTGAAAAGGATTTGGCTTGTTAGGTCCTTCAACTTTCTTTTCAGGGCACTTATTAGCATAATGCCCCAGCTTCTTGCATTTGTAGCATTCGACCTGGCTGATGTCCGTCTTAGGCTAACTTCCACTTCCACTTCCACGGTGGTGGCTCTTATATCCACTCTTGTGGTTCTTGTACTTATCATTTTCATGACTGCGATGATGCTTGTTGTCATGACGGTTGTGATTGTGGTGTTTGTTAAACTTCTCATGCTTGTGGGATCCTGAGCTGACACTATCATCATGGTGAGATCGTTTATGAGATGATCCCGAGCTGTGCTTGTCGGAGTGTTTCCTCTTCTTACTCTCGACTTGCTTCATTTTATTCTCCACAATAACAGCCTTGTCACACAGCGACTGGTAAGTTGGAACATACGCCACAGACAGCTGCAGATTTAGCTCATCATTCAAGCCTTCTAGAAACTTTTCCTTCCTTTTGGCATCAGTGTCAACCTCATCCGGTGCATAGCGCGCCAGATTGTTGAACTCTTCGATGTATTCAGCCACGCTGTGGTGGCGCTGCTTCAGGTTATGAAATTCCTTCTTTTTCAGGCTCATCATACCTGGTGAGATATGAGTAGTACGAAATCCATCTTCAAAGATAGCCCATGTCACCTCATCAATAGGCGTGGTAATCTGGAAGTTGTACCACCATGCGGCGGCTGGTCCTTCCAACAGATATGCTGCGAACCTGATCTTTTCAGCATCTGTGCATCCCATGGTCACTAAGTCTTTGTTCACAGAACGTAGCCAATCATTGGCCACCATGGGATCAGTCGTTCCCGAAAACTTAGCTGGCCTCAGACGCAGAAATCTGGTGAGCATATCAAAACCTGGAGGGTTGTTGTTGTTGTCGTTGTTGTTGTTATTGTTGTTATTGTTGTTGTTGGGGTTGTTGTTGTTCTGGTTCTGGATGAACGTTGTCATCATTTGCATAAGCTGTGTCTGCGCATTCATCATTTGTTGCATTTCCGGGGTAATGTTGGGGTTGGGGTTGGTGTTTGCGCGACGGGGAGGCATCTGTGGTTTATTCATATAGAGATAAGAATGAGATACCCTTACATGATTTATGCACAATACATTACTCAAACCAACACATAGCAAGCAACACTAGGATAAAAGCTCAAACAACAAGATAACAAAAAGTTTCAAGGTACAAACACACAAGTGGCAAGCCATCCACATGTCGGATGGTCCAAACAATAAGTTCATAAATAACAAGTGCGGTAAATAAAGATAACTGAGTAGTCAAATCTACTCGTCAGCATCAATCTCCTCCTCGACAAAGGTAAGACCTGCGTTCTCCATTGCGGTCTTGTTCTCCTCGATGGTAGTGGTCAAAGAGTCGATTTTGGCCTTGAGAGCCCTCTTCTGGGAACGAAGCCTCTCAATTACTGTCTGCTGCTGCTCTAACTCGAAGTCCTTGGACTGCAGTTCCTCGGTCATATCACGAATCCTCTTGTTCCTATCCTGGACACGCTTCTCTTGACTCTTGAACTTACGGTCTTGGGTCTCGAACTTTGCCTCCATCTCCTTGACTATCTCGTCCTGCTGCGCGAAGAGCTTGTCCTTCTCGCGAAGCTGCACCTGGAGCTCGTCATTACTAAGCATGACGTTGGTCCTATCAGTATCCACGTGCCTAATAAGAGTCTCTAAGTCCTGGAGGTACAGGCGTATCGGCTCTGCTGTGACCCTCGAGTCGTCCTCAAAGTCAATGGACTCTCCGTCATCATCACGCCTTCCGAAGGCGTGGAAGTGAGTGCCTCTAACCTGTCGGGAGTGTCGGCCTAACAGTCGTCCTATCAGATCCTGCATGACAACCTCCATGCCTCTCTCCCTGTCATCGTGCATAAGCTTGAAGACGATGGCCTCCGTAGTAGGCTCAGTCTGGCGTCCTGGCTGGTTCACCTTGAAGCCCCAAAGGTCCTTCCTCTCAAACTTGGTGAGTGGGTGCACCGTAATGATAGGAAGAGGGAGATCGAGTAAAGTAGTAAGCTCTACGATACGAGGACCAAAACGGGTAGCCTGGAACTCCTCAACAGTGCTGATGGCAATAGGCATCTATTTATAAGATCGAAAAAGTTAGAACAACACAATTTAAGATAATCAAGTCAACATTCAAACACATTCTTGGAACTCACAAATCACTCAAGTCATGCATACATAAATTCATTACATCAACCAAGGTTCAAACTTATTTAAGGTATCATTTTGGAAAATAGGTGATAGGTGGTGGTCAACTAACGAAGTGCGCTTACAATCCTATCTCATTGGATCTGGTGGCTAACACAATGTTCCTAGTGGCAATCACCCTATCTTGTTCACATGCTTCAATCACTAAGTCTATAATATCTCCTCTTAAGGATTGGTTGGTGACTTCCAACTCTTGGGTATGTTCCTTCTCTTTCTCTAAGTCTTTTTGGAGGTTGAGCATCTTGCACTTGACTCTAGTACTCAGTTCCTTGATAGTCTTCCAAGCTGCTTCTTTTGCTGACTCAAAGAATGTGGTGTGCATAAAAGTGTTGGTGTACATGCAAAAGCCCTTCTCTTTGTGGTTGTCTTCCTTGTTTTTGTACAAGTGAAGTTGCACCCACCAATACTCCACTCCTTCCTCCATCACTGGAAAGACCTTGTACACTGCTGCACCATGTACTCCCATGGTCTCCATGAGGTCCTTGAGAATCTTGGGAAACTCAGTCTCACACTCCAAGGTCATGGTCATGAGTGGTCCTTTCTTCACGGCTTCGTTGACGGAGTTCATCTACAAATAGAGATGAGAATGAGAAGATCAGAAAAGTTTACGAGAAGAATAGACAAGTGTAGAAGAAGTTAAAATTTTCCTTAGTGGTTTCCAATCCTAGGGTCATAATCCTACAGGCAACACAGTGCTCTGATACCATCTGTAAGATCCCTCCTTATTAAAGGAAAAGATCCCTTTGATTGCAATGCTAGTCCCTGGATCAATGCTAGCATCCACAGTTTAAGATGAAGTACACAGATACAAAGGTCGTTTATTACAGTCATTCCAGAGATAAAACATAGTCTTTTACAACTCATGGCCAAAGGCTTAATACAAGAGTTTATGGAATATGTAAATAAACATAAGTCTTCATCTTCATGTGCCACAGGCAAGCATGTTGAGTGTAGACTCATGACTCCTATTCATCATCAGAGTAACCTGCAACATCATAAGTTACAGCCACAAGGGTCAATACTTTGGAATAGTATTGGCAAGTGATACCTTAGTATATTTTAAGTGGACTAAAATACTATATGCATTTGGCTGGTGGAGCTTAGGCTTGCATTGCTCAAAATAGATTTTTCCTTAACTTTTGAAAATACTAAGTTTTTGTTTGGCAAAAACTTTCCAAGACATCTTCCAATCCAAGACTGAAGATCCACTCAAGGCATCTACTAATCAAGGACTGAAGATTTACTTGGCAAAAACACCCAAGGCATCTATCAAACATAGACTCTAGATCCACTCAGGGCATCTAGCAATCAATGACTGAAGATCCTTTTATCCCTTTGTTCACCCACAAGTTTTATTTAGAAATTGGAGTGATGAGATTCTTGAAGCTTCCATGTCTTGATGCTCAAATTGTCCTTTACCAGGGACATGGCTAAGTACTTAGGTTTTACACTCTGCAGAGGTGGTGCAATTTCCCCACAAGTTTTGGTTTCCCAAGAATGATCCTTCAGTAGCCTTTCCTTAGTCAAATGGACGCGTTCCAACCTATCAACCCATCTACCACCCTCTGTCCAAGAGACTAAGTTCTAGCATCCTAAGATCATGGCAGAGCCCATAATGCCAAGTGGTTGCACTTGAAGCTTCTCAACATTTGACATCTCAAATCTCTTTGTTTCCTGGGTGGCCATCCACAAGTGAGATACACAAGCCAGTCCCTGGCCTTGTGAACCACTCAACATAAGCCATTCCTTCCATTCCACCCAGGTGGTTCATTAACTTAGTTGTTTTATTTTACAAAAACATAAGTCCTTAGACTTAGAAATTTTCCATAGTGAATATATAAACCACCCTTGTTTTCTAGTAGCTAGGCTAAGCATAATAGTAATAGGAATCTTGACTTAGGTAATTTTCACTAAGGCTTCATCTAATAGGTTTTCCCAAAGCATAGCTTGTTCTTAGCAAATAACCATGCAAGTCCTATACTTAGAAAAATAATACTAATGCATATATATAAAATATAGGAATGGAATATTCATGAGGATATCACTTGCCTTGGTAATGTGGAGAGTAGCACTCGTCACAATCACAATCACTAGCAAAATCTACACACAAAGTTGTAGCATACAATTACACACAAATATATACAAACAAAAGTATTATGAATGCATGCATGTATGAATCTACCAAGTGATGATTTTTGAAAACTCAACCAAGCAAGTGCATGTTTACAGAATCTAAACAAGTCACAAAAATAGCCAAGACAACTTATTTAGCCCCAAAACAAAAATACTAAACTAAATCTATACTCAAAAAGGCCTCAAACAAGTCTCTGCAATTTAAGCCAATCAAATGGTTACTATTTGCTAAACAAAAAGGATAGGCAGAAAGGTCTTGTTTTTCTGAATCCAACGGTATAAAGTTTGCAAAATTCCAACATGGAATTCAAAAGATATAGGCATTTGAATTTGGATCAAATTAAGGTTTTAAATTCTATTTTCAGATCTAACCTAGCCACGCGTCATGATCCTATTCGCCCGTACCGGTTCGTCTGGATCGAGCGATACAGACCGCTGGATCTAAAGGGGCAGGTGCGGCTCAGATCAACGTGTACCCCTTCGATTAGTCATTCTATCTAAGCCATCAGATGCAGATCTAACGGTTCTTATCGACCTGGCCAGAAACTGGCGGCGGAGCGGTGGCTACCGGCGGCGGAACTGTCGGTCGATGATGTTGCCGATGATGCAGACGGCGAGGGAGAAGGAGGAGTAGCTCACCGGGCTCAGGGGGTCACGGCGAAGCTCGTCGTACTCGCGGTTGGTCAAGGGGCGCTCGGGGCTGTCCTAGATTGCTCGCCGGAGTTGCTGTGGGCGGCGGTTGCGTCGGGTGGTCGTCGTGGACGTCACTGTGAATCACCCCAAGGCAAGGCGAGGACACGGTTAGATTCACAGAGTCGAGACAGAGCTATGTGCGTGAACTAGAAAGCGCGGGGCGGTCTGGACTTACCACTGGAGTTCGCCGGAGTTCGTGCAGACGTCGGTGGCGACTAGTCGATGATGTTGCCGGAGCTACGGTCCATGCGAGAGCAAACGAAATGTGTTAAAAGAAGCGCAGAGGCTCACTGAATCAGTTTGGAAGAACGAGAGGCAGAGAGGAGCTCTGGACTCACCGGAATTCGCCGGCGCAGTCGTCGGAGACGGCGGGGTTTCAGAGAGCAATACACGCAGCCTGGTGGCGCTCTGGGTTCGGGGTTTGGGTGAGAAGAGAGAGGAGACAGAGGGGGTTCTTATAGCCTGATCACGAGCGAGAATCACTTGGCCAATAAATCGAATTGACGTCGCGAATTAAACACAGAAACGCCCGCGTTGATTTGGGGATGAACGGGTCGTGCGGGTGGAGACGACGGTGACGTGGAGAAGGCCCGCTTGTCAGTGTGGTGCGCGAGGTGTTGGTGGGGTCGGGCTGTCAGCGTCTTTCTGCGTGTGCTCGCGCGTGTGAGAAGAAAAAGGAGATCCCCGGGTGGGCTTGCTGGGCTCGTTTTGCTGCTGGGCCAGATTCTGGCCGCGCGGCCATTTTCCTTTGTTAAGCCTTTTTCTTTTTCTAAATTCATTTTCTAGAATGAATTTGATATGAATTCAAATCCTTTTGAATTCAAACTGCTTTGGGAATTTTTGTAGGGTTCTGTGGGTTCATAAACAATCATTCTAACCAAGTGGTTACCTTGCAAGGCTTGGTCAAGCTTGGGTTTCAAAATAAACAGAGATTTGCTCTAGTTGCAAATATTTGGAATAGGGTTTATAAAATATTTCTAAATTTGGAATCTTGGGTTTAAATGCTACTTCTAATCTTTCCAACCATGGAGGCAAGCAAACAAGATCAAGGACAAACAAATCCCAAAGGGTGATGGCCAATTGAGATAAATTGCCCACATGAAATCATAGCCAAAGTGTATGCTTCTAAATGATTTTGAGAAAAACCCTAAATGAATGAATGATGCAAAGATGATATGAATGAGTTTTGAAACATGATTTTTAGGGATGTTACAGATACCTACTAGAACTAGGCATAGGATGTGCATAGACTTTAGGAAATTAAATAAAGAGACTAGAAAAGATCACTATCCATTACCGTTCATTGATCAAACTTTAGAAAGGCTAGCAAACCATACTCATTTTTGCTACTTGGACGGATACTCTAGTTTCTCTCAAATAGCTGTTCATCCTGATGACCAACTTAAAACAACTTTCATTAGTCCTTATGGTTTACATGCTTACCAACATATGACTTTTGGTTTATGTAATGCTCCAGCTACTTTTCAAAGATGCATGACTGCTATTTTTGCTGATTTTATAGAACTTATAATGGAAGTGTTTATGGATGACTTTTCTGTTTATAGAACTTCTTTTACTAGTTGCTTGGATAATCTCAAAAGAGTTTTGTAGTGTTGTGAACAAACTAATCTTGTTCTAAACTAGGAGAAGTGCCATTTTATGGTCAAAGAAGGTATAGTCCTTAGACACCAGGTATCAGGTAAGGGAATTGATGTTGATAGAGCTAAGGTTGAAGCAATAGAGAGAATGCCACCACCTAGGGATATTAAAGGTATAAGAAGTTTTCTTGGTCATGTGGGTTTTTATAGAAGGTTCATTAGAAATTTCTCTGTAATATCTAAACCTTGGACAAACCTCTTGCAAAAGGGAATGAGATTTAATTTTGATGATAAGTGTCTTGAAGCCTTTGATAAACTCAAAAATGCTTTATCTCATGCCCCAATTATTAAACCACCTATCTGGGATACAACCTTTTATTTAATATGTGAAGCTAGTGATGACGTTGTAGGAGTAACTCCAGGACAACATATTGGCCATAGATTTAATATTATACATCATGCTAGTAGAACTCTCAATGGTGCCCAAAAGAACTACCCTAAGGAAGAAAAGGAACATTTTGTTGTATTTTTCTCTTATGATAAATTTCGTTCCTATATAGTTGATGCAAAGGTAAGAGTTCACACGGATCATGATGGCTTGAAAGAACTCCTTGAAGGGAAAGACCATAAGCCAAGACTGATCCATTGGATTCTTTCACTTCAAGAATTTGAGTTGTAGATTATGCAGAGGCAAGAAATAAAAATGTTGGATGCAGTGTCCATGATTGCCCTGCAAGACACCAATCTTATTGAGATGAACTTTAGTCCTAGTGATTTTCGTTTACAGGAATTATTTAATGAACTAAGGTCAACTCCTCCAAAAGAGAAGAAGTCTTTGCAATGGGAGTAACTTTTCATCCCCGAATAAACAATGGTAAGTGCAAGGTAAGTGTTCTTACCCAAATAAGTGATTTGTTTTCACAATTTTTACTTTTGAAAATTCTGTCTTTGAATTCCTTGTGTTTTTCTGAAGTTTTAGAGGGGTTTTACCAACTATACGGGTGGAGCTATACGACCGGAGAGGGAGCTCCTGCCGTATAGTTGGTCCTTAAACTCTCTGTATCATCTTCATGAAATTGTTTTCGCTATCTGAGCCTATACGGTCATAACTATACAACCGGAGCAAAAAATTCTGGTCGTAAAACTCTCAGATGGTTTTGCTTTTGATGTCTATATCTATAAGGTCGCAACTATACGACCGGAGCAAAAATTCCGACTGTATAGTTGGTCATTAAACTCTCAGAAACTTTTGCTTTTGATGTCTGTATCTATATGGTCACAACTATACGACCAGGAACCAAAAATTCCAGCCGTATAGTTGGTCATTAAACTCTCAGACACTTTTTCGTTTGACCTTTCGTTTATTCATCTAAAAAAGCATTATTGTCGGTTCCGAGTCGTGATTTAATCGACCTGGACTCGAGATATTTGGAAATATCTGCCCGGAACCAACTATATGGCCAGAGCTATACGAGCCGCGCCCGTATAGTTGGTCGTTACGCGGCAGGACACTTCGAAATCCGTGATTTCTTGCCCTGTTTTGTTCAGATTCTTTTCTTGGGCGACAATTTGGTGTTTCTTGCGAGTTTTACCGACCTCTGACCCCCTTATATACTGCCATTGTCTCCCTCTATAATCATAATCTCCAGGAACCAATCTACCTCTTATTCACACGTAAGGACTCTCAACCACGGGATAGAGGTCAAGAAGAAAAGCTCCCATGGAGACCGGGAGCAATAACGAGCAAGGCAAGGAGATCAAGGCCATCCCTATAGAGTTCCTAGATGCCAACCAAGGGTGTCGGAAGAGGGATTTGAAGGCCCTGGAGCTGAAGATTGAAGAGTTGGACAAGGAGAAGCCAGGGACACCTAAACACCCTCGATTGCTGCGACTTTATCTTGATAAACTAGATGAAGATATTAAGCGGAAAACCGAAGCGGGTTTTTCTATGAGTCTTAAGGCGCTACAAACACTTTAGGATAACAATGAATTCATCAAAGAACAAGTGAAGGTGCTGGAGAGGAACAATCTTTTCTACAAGTTGCATGTTAAAGAATTATAAGATGTTAATCAATCCCTCCGCCTCAGGATGGCCCGTGAGGAGAAGATACCACGTGCCATGGCGCCACAGTGATCTACAACAATCACGGTATCAAATAATCGCAAGGGATTATTTGATCTTGCCTGGCTTGATTCCAAGCTTGGGGAGATCTTTAAGACCTTGTAATATATCTTATAAGTTTTTATTACTATTTTCGCATTAGTTCTAACTAGAAATAAAGTTTGCATCATTAGAATTCCCTTCAGGAATAGTCGATCTCTTTTATGAAATTACGAGTTTATTATTATATATGGAGCTATATTGAGTTTGCGTTTGCTTTATTGATATATGAATGGCTTGAGTATAATTTTACTTGCACTTGATGATATCAATAGGAGTCTTCCACACCATTGGTATTAATGGAACACCTAAAGATAATTGGGTCAATATGCTGTAAGTCTATGGTTTGATTTATAAAGAAAATTATATATACAGTTAAGTTGAAAAAGAAACCTTGAAACAAAGGAATGTGAAAGTGCTATCAAAATAGAGTGAGACCAAGACGAGGTAGAATCTTCAAGTCATAAGAATGCTTCATATACACTTGGAATTTGATAATTGAGATCTTTAAACCTTTGGATTCCTACATAAAGTAGAATGTATGGCTAGCTCCTTTGCACAACACTTAAAACAAAAGTGTGAGCATATATATAAAAAAAGAAAAGAGAAAAAGAAAAAGAGCGAGTGTGCAAAGAGAAAGTAGGCATATACCACTGCACTGTAGTAGAACAAAGATAAAACTTTGAGATTTTGAATCCCAAGTGAATACGTGAATCCTAAAAACACTTGGGACTACCTCGCTAACTCATTCGATTGAACCAGATACTTTTACATTATGTTGAAATTCATCTTTTATGAACTGTTGATCACTAAGGTGTGGAAGCCTGATAATACTATTCAGATGGTTCGAGTAAGGTACTATTCAATGAACTTATTCCTATGTATCGTACATGATAAACACATGCTGCAATTGCCTCATTTATTTTATCGACTCAGCTTCATGAATATGAGGATCACATCCATTAAGCTAGAGCTTGCTCGGGACGAGCAAGAGTCTAAGCTTGGGGAAATTGATGAGTGCATATTTGCATCATGTTTTACTTTATTATTTTGCATTGTAGATGTAGGATCTTGGTATTTTATGGTGTTCGCATGCACATTTTATGTCTGTTTTCACCAGGATCAGGACAGATGATGGATCCAATGGATACAATTCTTGGAGCAATTGTACTATGGAGAAAAGGAGTCAAAAACAACATAAATCGCTTATTTGGGAAATATTAATAATACCAGAAGAAAACAAGAAGCGAACAAGGGAGGCAGAGAGTTCAACGACCAACTATACGGGCGGAGCAATTTTGCCGACCGTATAGCTCCGGCCGTATAGTTGGCGACGCCCGCGCCTCTTCAAATAGTTTCACCCCGTGCAATTGGTTCGAGGAGACGACATACAGAACACCCAGAAATCGCAGAAACCTCACCTCCGGAAGGCATCTAGAGGGGGAACTCGTCCACAAGGGATCTATCTTTGCCCTGTGCAGATCCGGGAGGCTAAGGCATCGATCTTCATCCTCCACCGCTGCATCACCACCATCTCCATCCATCCCATCTACATCTTGTCTAGATCTTGTTGTCATTCCTATACTTGTTGTGGATTTATGCAAGTACTATTCATCTATGATTGTTTCCATTACCATTGCCATGATGTTGATTGCCTCCATGTCTAAGTAGATCATTAGTTCTTGGGGAGATGGAGAAACCCTAGTATGAGACTGAAATAAGATAAAGTCTATTACGATATTCCTTGTTGTGACCATGTGTTAGATTTTCTACATCTTGATGTTGAGAGAAGTCGACCTCTCAACATTTGCCTCTTGTGGGGACTTGATGGAGGAAACTACTTGTAGGTAGACGGAGGTGTGCTAGCACTTACAATGACTATAAAGCTGTTGGCACCCCTTACGTATCGACGTGGGAAACCGAGAAAACTCACGCAACACTATCCATGCCGTGGGATACGTCCTACGTGATTATGTCCCTTAATAGCGCAGTAATTCGATTGATGTCGATTGCTGACTGCTGTGGTTATGAGGATGATATGAGCAGCGGTTGTTGCCTATTCGTCCAAATATGGAGTTCCTCCGACACATACATAGTTGAGAATGTTCATAATGATAATATTTATCTTAAATATTTACAATACTAGTGGTGTATCCGCTACTCCCTGAGAACGCCTTTTCCCTACTGTAGTTCCAATCTCTCTTACATACGCGATACTTACTTTCTGTACTTAGTTGTTTTACTTTACTCTATTATTGCTCTTATACCCAAAACCCCAAAACACCTTTTTACACAATACTCACATTTTATCTTGTCACTTAGAACTTTATCTAGCATTTCTATCGTAATACTTATTTCAAGAGTTATTAGACTTCAGACTCCTGCTCCCTGCGGGATCGATATCTTTATTTCGAAACTAGCTACAAACGATCTGTGCACTCGCAGTCATCAATTAGTTGACTAAATCCCCAATGTTCTCGTTTCCACGAAACCTTAAGTCCATAACCATGGGCATTGCCGAGATTACCCCTCATCAATGAGCTTGTTCCGGAAAACCGACTCTGAACCGGGATTGCCGGTTCACTATACCGAGTCTATCCGGAGTTGCGAATAGTAACCACTCCTGGTTGAGTTCCGGTTTTCCAGCCTGGGAACCGAGCCGTTCCGGTATGTGGCTGGTCCATCCGAACTAAAAACGAGGCTTGCGCAAAATTGCTCTAAACGGCTAGATTTCTCCCTAGGGTATAAATACCCCTTCTTGCACCTTGAGTAGGTTAGGAATTCCAGTTCATATTCATTCTCGAAGCTCTCTCTCTCTCCCCATTGTTGAAACACAATTTCTTGAGGATCTCTCATTCTACCCAACCAATTCCAAATCCCTTTGGTAGAAAGCTAGAGGAGCTCCCGATCTATGTTTCCACCAAGCCAAAGTTCATTCCCCCTTGAGTTCATCGAGTTATCTTGTTAATCTTGGGTTTGTGGGAAACCCTAGGCAGCTAGGGTCACCCAGAGGCATTCGTCTTGTGATTTGCTCTGTGGAAAGTTTGTGAGGGTTTGGAGACTACCTGAAAGTATACCATGAGTAAGCGAGCTATTCCTTCGTGGGATAGTATCGGAGAAGAAGGCGAGCCTTCGTGGCGTTAGGGAATCCTTCGTGGAACCTCATACCTCTCCAACGTGACGTAGCCCCCTTCCCAAAGGTGGTGAACACAGGAATACATCTTCATCTCCGGGTGCTTCGGTTATTCCTTAACCAATCTCTTACTTGTCTTGTTTATGTTGTGATAGCCTTCGTGCTTGAAGTATCTTGTATCATCATCTAGGTTGCCTCACCTAGTTCGCATTTAGGCACACTTATATTCCGCAAAGCCTAAAACTTGCAAAAGATCACAAAGAATTATGTAGATACCTATTCACCTCCTCTAGGTAAACCATCTTACACTTTCAGTGGCATTAGAGACATTCGCCCTCTGTGTGTTCTCGCGGTCGAGAGCTAAGGTGGCAGCAGAACCCCATCCTCGCCGCGGGTTCTCATGGCTGAGGGACAACATGGTGTTGGAGACATTAGCCCTCCACGGGTTCTCATGGCCGAGAGCTAAGGTGGTAGTGGAACCCCTCCCTGGCCATGGGTTCTCGTGGCCAGGGACCATGGTGGGTACCATTTGAGTTGGAGACGCGCTCTCACATATAGTATTTGTACACGCGTCTTAGGCTCCGCCCCATGCCTTGTGGGAAACCGGCCCTCACGTATTCATGCGATATAGTCTTATCAGGACAGGGAACACACGCTGTTCCATGCTTATACCATCGCTTTAATGCGGCTCCCACCGCTTAGGTCTCTCACTATTGCATCCCTTCTTCTTCCTTGCTGCCGAGCCAAAGCCACGTTCGCTCCTCTGTTCTAGCATTTTCCTCGCTGTCATGTGTGATCTTTAGTAAGGCTCGCCTAGTGTCTTATGCTCCTCCCCATTCACTTTTCTACTTTCTTTGCTGCTTGTTCATGTTTATCTACAGGTTTTGCTGCCTGAGTTTGTCACTAAGTATGTCACTACAAGAAAAGTTGGATTTTACAACGGACGATTTTCGTGGTTTAAGGCCCTTTTGTGGTTCAAATGTCTTGTACGATGGATGGGTCCCGTGGTAAAAGCTCTATCACCAAAGAATCTACCATGATTTTTTCGTGACCGTGGCAGATCACACCCTTCAACCATGGAAACTCATGTCATCGTAGATCTGTTTCACCATCACCGTTGACTACTGTCGTCATGCAAACTGCCATGTGGCAAGCTTAGCTAATGGATGGTTACCACCGTTAATGTTCACAAAACTATGATAGAAGCCAGGCTTAGCCAAGGCCTGCTAACTATTAAGTGGGTTGGCCCATGAGACAAGCCCAATAAGTGTTGGAAATATGCCCTAGAGAAATAATAATATAGACTATTAACATATTTCATTAAGTTCATAATAGTTTCTATATCATGCTATAACTATATTGATAGGAACATCAATACACGTGTGATATGTAAACCACCAAAGTCCCTAGTGATCCTCTAGACACTAGTTCATTGGGCAACCGATGATTGATGTTTCCCAATCATGGACATTTATGTCAATTGACAAAGGGGTCAATTCATTAGGTGAATGAATGTGATGGACATACCCAACACAGGAATTGTAACAAGATCAAGTCATGAAATTCACTGTTACAATGACTGGAAACATAGCAACCAAATTCCTTAGACCGTGATACCATATCAATCACTATCACCCGAGAGTGCCTTGATTGCATCAAACGTCACTCGGTGAAACAGTGATCATAATTGTGTCTTCAGGTATTCAGAGGGGCATGTAGAGGATCTATGTGTCAATAGAGGGATTTGTTCTTCCGCATAATGGAGAGAGACTCTCGGCCCACTCGGAGACATGACATCCATAAAGTTGCAGCGTGTGACTAGGTCACGACGATGGCATATCTCCGAACGAGTAAATTTATACTTGTCGGTAACGATATTGAACTCGACATGGCGATGTCATTGATCAGGTCTTAGACAAGTAACATATCATAGTAAAAAGGGTATTGGACTCTATGTTTAATGGTTCAACAACAAAGATTCTCATGGAATGCACAGGGGTCATCATGGGCATCCAGGTCCCGCTGATGATCATTGGTTTGAGAGGGATCTCGACCATGTCTAGAGTGTTCCTGAATCGTAGGGTAACACGCTCGATTGTTTTACAATGCTCAGAGATCGTTCTAGTATCATAGGAATCACCGAAGAAAAGAGAAGGAAAACTGGAAGGGTTCCGGGAAAGTCCAGCGGGTGTCCGGAGTTATCCAGAAGGAGTTTCGGTGCAACGGGGATTAAATAATATGTAAATATATGTTAATTATTAAACTATATATTTATTTAATAATTTAAATATGATTTAATGGGGCAGCCCACCTAAAGGGCCAATTCCTGAAGGGAAAAATGGCCCAAGAGGGGGCCGCATGCCCTAGGAGGGCCAATGGGGTGGCCGACAGCCCTAATGGGCTATTACCCATGTGGGGCCCATGGGTGGGCTGGCCGGTGCGGATCCCCCACCTCCTCCTTTGATTAGTCCCACCCTAGGACTTTGAGGGAGGGACTAGCACCCCTCCACCTATATAAAGGATGGCATATGGAGGGATTCAAACACACTAATTGAGCTTTGAGGCTTCCCCTCCAAGTCCCCTCCTCTCTCTCTTGTGAGTGCGGCCCCATTATAAGGGCTATGCGAACGAGAGTGTTCTGCACTACGGAGCACCGTCGCGCTGCGAGGATTCTGGATCTAGGATATCTACTTCCACAACCTCTGATGGATTAGGGTATAGGAGTCATTGTAAAACACCGTATGTGTGTGACTCCCCACGAGGAACTACACTAGTGGTTCTCAAGTTGTTCGAGCCATCAGAGTCATTAGAGCCGGTGGAGCTGAAGCTGGTGGAGCCATCTGAGTTCAGAATGACCTTGAGGTCAGCGTCAACACAACTACATCAACCTCATTCTCCTAAACATTGACAAAGCTTTTCGGTCTTCAAGGGTAAGTTCACGAAAATCCCTTCCTGTTACTACATTACTAATAGATAGATCCTGGCATTAGCGTTGTTTGTGTAGCAAAAAATATTGTTTTTAGGCGCTAAACCCCTATAGTGGTATCAGAGCTAGATCTATGCATAGTATTGCTAGTACGACTAGGACACACGAGTTGTAGTGTGTGGGCGTTGATCTTATGATTGTTACCCTCCCAGGTGTACTTGCGTATACCACAACACTGATTTATCAAAAGCGGCCCCAAACGACTTTACGCGTTCATTGGAGAGACGGGTCCATGCTTTACATACGTCTTGTACCATATAATTGGCTTTGGGGCTGTCATTTTCTCTCGCATTAGTTGGTATACCATTTTCAATGGAGGGCCCTGAAAAGGGTGTAGTAGAGATAATCATTCAATCAACTTTGTGGTTCAAGTTCATAGGTAAGAAACATTTTTTTTGCAAAATCCCTAGAAGCCATGTAAAACATGCAAAAGATAAAGTAGAGGCGTCTAACTTTATTTTGCAGGGGCTTGTGATGTGATATGGTCAAAATAAAAGGTAAAATAGTTTACTTCCATGTTGCTAGGTTGTAGTAATAGGATGGTGGCATCAAGTTCTTGGCACCACACACCATAGTGCACGATGGAGATCATGGTGCGACGATCTACGACCATGTCATGTCACACTTATTTACATTTGATGTTTATTGTGTGCATCTTGTTTGTGCTAGTATTAGATACTCGACGGTACCATTAATAGGATGATCCGTTAATATAATACCAATATTGTGTTCTCCCTTAGTGCGCACCACCAAGAAAGTTCTCCGTTACAAGGCATGCCACGACGATCGGGTGTCAGACATATCATCGTTTGCATATGGTGGATGTAAGTCATGTTTCACAGCGAATACATGTAAGGTTGAATTGCTGAGCCTAGCATGTACATACATGTTCTCAGAACATGGATGGTCGAAAGATCGAGCATGAGTGACATGAATGATGTGATTGACATTGGAGAATGTCTAGCTTTGCAGCTATGTTGTCGGCTATGACGATCGGGGGTGTGATACATCCATTTTGCATCACTATTCTATATCATAATTTACTGTTATTCATTGATATATTTCATATTAAGAGATGATACTTATGTTATTTCATCTGTTTTTGCATGGTTGATGACTTTTGGAGCATGGACCGCTGCAGTCAGGATTCTGATGGAAAAGGTGTTGTTTGGAGGCAAAATTCGTGAAGATCAGAAAATCCAGGAAAATACATGGAAAATTCTGTTTTTCCAAAAGACAAAGATTGCTGGAAGGGGAAGTGGAGATGGGCCACAGGGGGCCCACACCACCACCTAGCGCGAGCAGCCCTAGGCTGCGCCAGCAGGTGGTGTGGCCGCCTTGGCCCACTCCACGCTCTCTCCTCTGGTGTATATTATCCTCCCGAAACCCTAAGACTCGGGGAGCGACCACAGAAAGATTCGGCCGCCTCTACGGGGCAGAAAACACCGAGAGAGAAAGATCTCTCCGGAAGACAGAATTCTGCCGGGGAATTCCTTCCCAGAGAGGGGAGATCGTCACCATCAACACCACCATCAAGCTGGACTTCATCGGGATAATCATCATCATCATCACCACCATCATATCCACCAGCACCATCATCACCACTTCATACCGCTGTAACAATTGGGTTGAATCTTGCATAGTTCTTAGGGAAACTTTCCCGATGTTGATTACTCCGTGTAGTTGATGCTATTGAGTGAACCATTGGATTATTGTTTATGTTCAGATTGTTACACATCATTATTTCATCTCTGATCTTGATCCGTATGATGTCTTGTGAGTAGTTCGTTTTGTTCTTGAGGACTTGGGAGAAGTCATGTTCTTAGTAGTGGAATTGTGTTGAGAAAGATTCAATAGTTTGATATTTAAGTTGTGGTGTATTTCTTCTAGTGGTGTCATGTGAACGTCGACTATATGACACTTCACCTATATGGGCCTAGGGGAATGCATTGTGTATTTTTCTACTAATCATAGGGGTTGCCAGAGTGACAGAAACCTGAACCCCCGTTAGGAAACCTTTGCACAAGGGACGTCAGGGTCTTAGAGTTTAAAGCTGTGGTTAGGTTTCTACCTTAATTACTTTCTTGTACTTGCGGATGCTTGCAAGGGGTATAATCACAAGTATTTATTACTCCTAGGAAGGTTGGTATATTAGCACAGGTTCGCCCACACAACACTTAGGAAACTAAAGAAGATTAATCAACTATATGAAGCGAAAACACTTGACGATATTCCCATGTGTCCTCGAGAACGTTTGGTCATCTTAAGTAATACAACCGGCTTGTCCTTTGCTAAAGAAAGGATTGGGCCACTTGCTGCATTTATTCTTATTGTATTTTATTTACTCGTACTTTATTTACCTACATTATCAAAACCCCCTAAAAAATCCGTTTGCTAAGTATTTACAGAGAAATCCTGCTCCAAGCCATCCGCGAACACCTTCTGCTCCTCGTTGGGTTCGACACTCTTACTTATTGAAAATACTGCGATACACCCCCTATACTTGTGGGCCATCAGGGTGACATAGTGAATGGGGATCATGTTATCACTAAAACTACTTTAGGGATGTTTTTTTAGTGGGATCTCATCTAATATAATGTGACTATAATTTGAACTCATATTATGAACTTAGTCTAAATGTCTTTGCGAATCTTTCGTAGATCATGTCAAAACCCAAGTCACTATTTAGTTTTGAGGGATTCATAGAGAGTGAGAAACTCAAAGTAGATGGGTCCAACTTCATAGACTTGTACCAACGCCTGAGGAATCTCCTCATCTTCCACGATCTGTTCTATGTGTTGCGAGAACCGCTAGGAGGTTTTCCTATGCCGGATTGCCCGATGATCATGATTATCGTGCCCGACATGACTCGTTCATGCCAGTCAAATACACCATGGCTCATGTCAAGGAGCCTACTCTAGGAGCACAGTTCCATGAGATTGAGGCCTTCAGCCTGTCCGACGGAATTCAGATGCTCTTTCCATCTCAAGTCAGAATCACGACGTTTGAATACATGGATGAATTCCTCTCAACCAAAATGAGGGAAGGCGCTAGCCTGGAAGACCACTTTGATATCATGGAAAGGATTCATGAGCGCCTTGTAGACATCATGGACTACTGGGTGACCGACAAATTTGCGATAGATGTGGTTTTGCACTTGCTACCCCACAACTACAAAGATGTCGTCTTGAACTACCTCGTGGAAGGGAAACCGTTTACCTTCCTTGAGTTCATGGCTCATATGAGAACCTAGAATGTAGTGCCTGCTCCAGGAGCTGTCATAATTAGGAAAGGTATATATTTGATATACAAAGTTATAAATGTTTAATTTTCAAACACTTATAGCAATTTATGAAGTATTTGATACTTGTACTATTTTGTGAAAATAAGACCCGCTGCTTGAGAAGTGATTGAAGGAGTGGGCACAACATTGTGTGTTGATGGTAAACAAGATGCCAACGATGCTCTCCTTCTGAATTTATCTTTTGTATTAGAAGTTTTGCATAAATTTGTAATCGATGTGAGTGAACTACATTAGTGTGTGCCTTGAATTTGTAAGACAATTATTCATATGAATTTCAGACAAATCAGTTGTTTTATTCCTATGAGTAATATCTTTTATATTCATGGTTTTGATTATGAATGGGTTATTGATACGTTGCAAACGTATCTATAATTTTTGATGTTCCATGCTTGGTTTATATCTACTTTCTTATGTTTTGTCCACACTTTGGAGTACTTTTTATACACTTTCTTGGACTAACATATTAACAAGATGCCACAGTGCCAGCTGCCTATTTTCTGCTGTTTTTGGTTCCAGGAAAGTCAGAAAATCAATATTCTCGGAATTGGACGGGACAAAAGCCAAAGTCACTATTTTACCGGAAGACACATGGAGTCCGAAGGAGAGACGAAGGGGGCCATGATACGTTGCAAATGTATCCATAATTTTTGATGTTCCATGCTTGGTTTTATCTACTTTCTTATGTTTTGTCCACTCTTTGGAGTACTTTTCATATGATTTCTTTGACTAACCTATTAACAAGAGCCTCAGTGCCAACTGCCTGTTTTATGCTATTTTTGGTTGCAGGAAAGTCAAAAAATGAATATTCTCGGAATTGGACGGGACAAAAGCCAAAGTCAGTTTTTCACCGAGGGACACCAGGAGCCAGAATATGAGACGGAGAGGGGCTGGGGCCCGGCCATACCACCTGGCCGCGCCAGGGGTTGGTCTGGCCCCCCAGGCACCCCCTCGGCCTCCCTCTTCGCCTATAAGTTGCCTCCTGACCTAAAAACCAAGGGGGGTTCGACGTTTTTCTAGAAAGAGTTCCGCTGCGCCGCCACCACCAGATTCCGCGATTCGGAACCAGAAACTCCATTCCGGCACCCTGCCGGGACGGGGAATTGGTGGAGATCATCACCATCGCTTCTCCATTGACCATCCATGTTTCCCGCATCTATGAGTGAGTAATCCCTCGCTATAGGCTATGGGGATGGTAGGGATTGGATGTGATCGTTCATGTAATGGCATCAGATTGTTAGGGCATGGTGCCTAGTATCTACTATTAGTGCTTTTTTGACTTTGTTGCAACTTGTTATGCTTAATGCTTGTCACTAGGGCCCGAGTGCCATGATTTCAGATCTGAACGTGTTATTGATTCATTATGATAGTATTGTTTATGGTCTTACCTTCAAGTTGTATACACATGTTGTTGTCCGGAACCAAAGGCCCCGAAGTGACAGCAATCGGGATAACTAGAGGGAATGGCTTTGATGTGAGGATCACATGTGTTCATGGAGTGTTAATGCTTTGCTCCGGTGCTCTATTAAAAGGAGCACCTTAATTGCCAGTAGTTCCCTTGAGGCCCTGCTGCAAACGGGCTGGCAGGACAAAAGATGTTGTGCAACTTCTCATTGCAAGCACGTACGACTATATATGGAACACATGCCTAGGGTTATTTAGAACTTGGATGCTTTATCTTTTTTAGCTGCAATTGCCATATGTTCTGATTGCTATATGAATTGTCTTGTCCATGCAATGCCCATGCATTCATCCCTATGCCTAACGCGCCTTAATCCTACTGTTTACTGCAATTGTTACTACTGTCTTTACTTTTACTACTGTTGTTACTTTACTATTCCTACTACAAAACTGTTGCTACTGATAAACTGCTGTGAGCAAGATTGTTTCCAAGTGCAGCTGAATTGACAACTCAGTTGTTAAGGCTTATAAATATTCTTTGACTCCCCTTGTGTCGAATCAATAAATTGGGTTTCACTTCCCTCAAAAATACTGCGATACACCCCCTATACTTGTGGGTCATCAAGACTATTTTCTGGCCCTGTTGCCGGGGAGCATAGCTTTATTTATCAAGTCCACTTGGAATCACTATTGTTCAAGCATAATCATAACCAATCTCTTTACTTTGTTATTTTTGTTTTGTTTTGTGGGGCCCCAGATTAATCCTCCGAGAATCCCTGTTATGCATACAACCACGATCCCATGATCAGTTAGTCGTGGCACATAACCGACAAGTATCAAAGTAAACATCCAATACATAACAAATACATGTCATACCTTATTTGCCATTATGGCTACATCGATCAACATCAACGGAACTTCATTAAGCGTAGAGCCCGAGCCATTCCTTAACCTATATGCAACTGACTGGGAGAACGTCCTAGCCCGCATAGCTGTCAACTTCATCCTCTTCTTGATATCTGACCAAGTTAATATCCAGGAACAATGCCAGTGAGTACTTTGAATGTACTCGCAAACCACCTTAAGATAACAATAATAACAAGAGGATATGCATTATGGCTATGGTAGTAGGAGGGCTCCAAGAGAGTTCTTTTCTCAATTAGTTTCTCTTGTAGATATAGCATCTACATATCTTTGTTGAAAACCTTTGTAAACATTTTGGAAACCTTTTGAAAAGTTTTGTAAACACTAGGATTGGGGTACCCATTTGTTCCCGTCTTCAGGTCGTCCCACGACCAAACTCCTTTCTCCTCCTTCCGACCATCCCATGGTCAAAAACCTTTCTACTTTACGACTATCCCATGGTCGAAACATTTCCAAAGCCATTTCTTTTCCGAAATCCTTTTTGAAAACAAAACCAGCACCGCTCTACAACAATCTTCCCAACTGTCCATGACCATGGACACGGTTATTCGAATAGATTTACACTCTGCAGATTGGAGCCCATTTTACACTTCACACAGTGGGCGCTTTAAATGAGGGGCTCATAGTAACGCCTGGGTGCCCGCAGACAGTTCGTTCCTTCTCCAGGTCGATGTCCCACATGGACCTTTACGGAAGAAGGCCTAGCCTCTGGGGATCGAGACCCCCTGTAGTAGTTGTGAGGCAGCTTATACTAGAATAGACAAACATCAAATGCAGCCCTGTCCCATTCCAAAGTAATGTGGTTGCACGGGTTAATTGTTCTAGCAAAACTGCAAAGAACCGGGTGATTTTTTGTAAACCTTTTTCCTCCATCTTTCCTTCAGCATTTTGTAAAACAAAACCTTTTTCTTTATCAACATCTCTTGGGAGGTCCCACCTCACCAAGGTTTTATCATAAAACTTTTGGTAAAACTTTTTCGGGGGTCTTCCCATATTCTAGTTTTTCTTCGGCTAAAACAGGGTCTCCAAAGGGGTATGGGGTAATACACCATCTATCATACTAGGGTTAAATAGGTGTCATCAGGAGGGTTGTACTTAATAGTACCATTGGATAATGGTTTGGAGGATCCAAGCTACTACCAGATATACATCAACATATAGTAAAACAGTGCATTT
Organism: Avena sativa; assembly: GCA_916181665.1. Taxonomy (NCBI): domain Eukaryota; kingdom Viridiplantae; phylum Streptophyta; class Magnoliopsida; order Poales; family Poaceae; genus Avena; species Avena sativa. Next base: position 431,496,764 of record OV702290.1, read on the forward strand.
TTAATAAAAAGTAGATAAAACATGCATAATTAAAATAGTGGGACAAGGCTTATGAGCAAGAAGGTGGCTTGCCTGAGATCAGTAATATGGCAATATGTCCCTAGACTTCTTCTTTAGATAACCAAGAATATCAAATATAATAACCAACTTCTTCTAGTCTCTGATATAATCGCAAATATCGTCGATATGGATCACATGCAAGCAAACAAAAGACACGATCAACACCAGGCATACAAACAACAATTCGTACAGCAAGAATGAACAATACAAGTTTACCATTCAGTAGGTTTTGAGTGGTTGGCTTCTACACAAGTGAAATTACTAGAAATGCTTTAGTGGGTTTTCTTTAATGATTTGGATGCCAAAACTACTTAATTAAGGGGTTTAAATATAAGGTCCAAGTTATGTAGGATACCTTTGTATTAAAATGTTATAATCAGATAGGTAATGATAATATAAAACCAACAAAAGTGGTTTCACTATTTTATCATAGTTATTTAATTAGTTATGATTTTTCGAGTGAAATAGACTCTAGTTTTAGGGGATAAATCACCAGATAAGTTCTGGAGCCCCAAAAATTATTTCCTTGAATGATTTTTTAGGGTTTGATGTACTGAGTAGCTGAGAGTTGGAACCACTCCAAAATAGTTACCAGAATGCCCTCATGAAATTCCCAAAGGCGGTTCTGGAGGGTTTTTGTCTTTTTCACCAGATTTAAACTACAGTAGATTTTGATTTTATTCCAAGGACACTTGGTAGGAATTTATAGTACCTTTCTGTAGAATTTTTAAGAAACCTTTTTGGAGTTGTGGAACTACTGTAGTCCATTTATTTGTGAATCAGATGTGCACAAAATATTTTAATTCACCAAAATTGAATTAAGGCTCAAATAATTATGAGCTCCTGGGATTTCAAGAATATGGATATGTAGGTGTATTGGGAATTGGAAATAGGTCAAAATACAATATGGTTTGACCTAGAGAATTTTCTAAGGGTGATTTAGGGCTGTTTTTGCCATTTTCTATAGTTAAACTTGGCATGAGACAAAGGACATGGGATAGGTACCTGGGATACCTACCAGAGGCATTTTGTTTTACTCCAATTGGAGATGTAAAACTCACAGAAAGATTTTATTAGTGGAAATGGATACCTCTGGGTAAAGGTTTTATTAGCATTATTCTAGTCCCTATTCGGAGCAACCAATGATGTTGCATGTTTAAGAAAACATTCCCAGACATCAGGAATTTTAGATCTGGGCATTTGGTGGGGGTTTTCATTTTCAAAAAGATTTAAACCAAACTGCTAACTTATAGATCTAGAGGAGAGTTTATAAAAGAAAAGGGCCTGGGGGTGTATTGGGCCGGATCTGGGAGCAGCTGTCACCGTGATACATTGCAAATGTATCTATAAATTTTTGATGTTCCATGCTTGGTTTTATCTACTTTCTTATGTTTTGTCCACACTTTGGAGTACTTTTCATATGATTTCTTGGACTAACCGATTAACAAGAGCCACAGTGCCAGCTGCCTGTTTTCTGCTGTTTTTGGTTCCAGGAAAGTCAGAAAATGAATATTCTCGGAATTGGACGGGACAAAAGCCGAAGTCATTATTTTACCGGGGGACACCTAGAGCCAGAATACGAGATGGAGAAGGGCCAGAGGGTGGCCACACCACTTGGCCATGCGGCCAGGCCTGACCCACGCCAGGGGGTGGTGTGGCTAGCCTAGGCACCCCCTCGGCCTCACCTTCCGCCTATATATTGCCTCTGATACGGAAACCCTAAGTACCGATCAAAAACCCATGATAGAGTCTGTAGCCACCGTCATCTCCATCCCTAGATCGGGAGGGATCTGAAGCTCTTCCCGGCACCCTGCCGGAGAGGGGAATTCACCCTGGAGGCCTTCTTCATCATCATGCAAGACTCCCGTGTGATGCGTGAGTAGTTCATATCTGGAATACGGGTTCATGTAGTAGCTAGATGGCAGGTTCTCCTTCTTTGTGCTTTCATGTCTAGATCTTGTGAGCTCCGTTCATGATCAAGATCATCTATTTGTAATTCTGCATGTTGTGTTTGTCGTGATCCGATGGATATTGAGATGCTATTTCAGATTGATTATTGATTCTATCACGTCTTTGTTATTTGTGATCTTGCATGCTTTCCGTTGTTAGTAGCTATCTTGGCTGATTAGATGCTAGCAACTCCAAGAGTTAGTATTTATGCTCGATAGTGGGTTCATCCCTATGGTAATCTGGGAAAGTGACAGAAATCTCTAAGGTACTAGATGTGCTGTTGCTACTAGGGAGAAAACAACAATCCTTTGTTCATAGAACAATCATATTGTTTACATTACACGCAATGCGTAATGCAATTATCTGTTGCTTGCAACTTAATACTGGAGGGGGTTCGGATGATAACCTAAAGGTGGATTATTAGTCATAGATGCTGTTGGATGGCGGTCTATGTATAATGTTGTAATGCCCAATCGAATGTCAAAGGAGTCAAGATGATTAGTATATGCTTGTATGCTTTCTCGATGTTTGTCAATGGCCCCGCTGTAATTTGTTCACCCAGCATGTTATCTATCTTAAGGAGAGCCACCTCTAGTGAACTATGGACCCTGGTCCTTTCTTTTACAATCAATCTACAAACTGTTTACTGCTTTGTGTTTACTTTCTGCAAACTATTACTTTCTTCCACTCGATACGTTTAATCCTGTGTTTTCAGCAAAACCGGTGAGATTGACAACCTCATCGCAAGTTGGGGACAAAGTTCTGTGGTTGTGTTGTGTAGGTCTCCACGTTGCTACTAGCACCGGTAGTGCGCCCTACCAAGGCTCAGCTAGCAACACCTTTGGGGTGTTTCCTTGCTCCTACTGGATTGATAACCTTGGTTTCGTACAGAGGGAAAACTTGCTGCTGTGCTCATCATACCTTCCTCTTGGGGTTCCCCAACAAGCTTGATAAATTTGGGGCCATCAAGCATATTTTCTGGCGCCATTGCCGGGGAGTCAAGGACATCTTCACAAGGGGAGTCCCTCATAACCAATCTGTTTACTTTGTTATTTTTGTTTTGCTTAGTTTACTTTTGCTTTGTTTGCTTGTTTCTTTATCAAAAACACAAAAAAATAGTTTTACAAGTTTGCTTTCTTATTTAAAAACACAAAAAAATTAAGTCTCCTTTAGTTGTTGCCTCTTCCTTAGCTCACCATGTTGATCCCTAAATTCACCCTGAAACACCTTTCAATAGGTAGTGGTTCTATAATTGGAAAAGATAATATTGAAGATTTCTTCAATCATGTTAGTAAACATGAGGATATTGAGGATAGATCCCTTGCAGAACTTGCTCCAAATTATGAAATTGCTGCAGCTTCTTTAGTTCACATGTTGGAAGCTAGGATTGTTAACCTTAACCCCTTAATGCAAGTAATGTTTCTTAAACTTAAAGAAATTGAGGACCATGAAAAGAGGGATTTTATTCTAGAAACTTTGCTTAAGGAATTCTATGATGTTCCCAAGGAAGCTAGAAAAGTATTTAAAAGTTTTAATATGCTAGGCTCATGTGTAGATGTTGTTGGTACACGAGAAAAGATGAACAAAACTGAACCTAATGGGGAGGAAACTAAGATACCAATACCCTTTAAACTAGTAGCAATGCATGAAGCCATAGAAAAGAATCTTGATTGGATTGTTCCCGAAAAACCGTTTGATGATAATAGTGAACCCAAGAGCATTGAGAGAGGATCCTCTAGAACTTATTTGGATGAGATACCTTACCTTGTTGAAGATATTTCTGGTATTAATTTTAATGCTTCTTCATTTGAGAACACTTGATTCTTTCTTGCTTCTTATGCCTAACTTAAAGGCGTTAAGAAAAGTACTTATTGAGAGATAACCCAAAAGTTTTAGATGAGTCATGGAAGTTATTACTTCAGTAATAACCTCTCCTTATCCTTTTTATTTGCTTTTTGTGCCAAGAGTAACCTCTAATGAGAGAGAAGTAATGATTGGGAAAGTTGTTGTCCCGAAACAGATTTCTGTGCCTCACCGTAAAAATTCGTGTAAAATCTCTGTACATCCTATTTAGGCGAGAATTTTTGTGCTTCTGCCCCAGGTTGTTATATAACTTTCGTTAGTTCAACACTTTTTGATTTGAGAAACAGAAGGTCTTCGAAAAAATTCGTCTTTACCTGCTGATCTGTTTTGACAGATTTCTGCCATTTTCTGCATTTCCTTCTTGTTGGTCCCTTTTTTAGTTCTTTTGGGTAATTGAGTTTTTTTAGGGAAGTGCTACAGTAGCTTGTGTCTTAATGGAAGTTTTATTGGTGTTAGAACTGAACCTAAAAGACCTATTATCTTCAGTGCACTAATGTTGCTAATAAAGATTGTGTGATGTTTTGTATGAAGGAAAAATTTCAGGTGTATGGAAGGAATGAGTGGTTTACTGAAGTATCAATAGTTGGCGTATCAACTTCGCATACCCCCTCGCGTTGCTCCCCAGGGAGATGCCAGGGGCGACTACCGCCGCCGCCAAAAGGTCCCCCTCGCGATTTAATCGCCACTGCTGCCGCCGGCCCTCGCCACGGTGGTGGCAGGCCTAGCCGCCGAAGGTGGCTGGGGGGTGGTGCGTCGGAGGCGGAGGCCAGTGCTGCTGGGGCAGCGGCGGTGGAGGCTGAGGCGCAGCAACCTGGGCGGCGTCCCTTGGTCGGGGTGGAGGCGGCGGTTCCCCGTGGTGGAGATGTGGTGGAGGAGGTGCTGGCGTTGGGATTCCGTTTGGAAGACCTAGATTGGCCCTCTACCCCTAATTTCTGGCGGGATCCATGCGTGGCCATGGACCTCTTGGCCATGGTGGGCGCGAGCCGGAGAGGCAAAGGGTGGTCACGGGGCGCGCATAGAGATGGGTTCGATCTGGATTAATCCGACCTGGTACTTGTCTCTAGCATTGCCTTGCCTTCTCTTTTGTTGTTCTGATCAGCGGCATGGGGGCCTGCTGGTGTGCTTGAATAATGGTGGCGGTCCTATGGTTCCTCTCACGCGAAGATGAAGATCTGTTGTTGCTTTCCCTTGTAGATCTGGTCGGAATGGTGAGTTCCGGATGGTTCCGCCGGCGAACTCGCATGGGCGAATAATGCCTGGAGATTGCCAGATTGGAAAGATTCGGTCGTGCGCACCCATGTTTTACTCTGGCCATTTGGGTTCAAAGGGAGTACTTCGAAGCTCAGTTGGCTATTAATATCATGGGGCATGTTCTCGTTCCATGGTGCCGACGAAGAATATCATGGAGATCGAGTTCTGAGGACTGACAATGGTGGTTCAACTCTGGGTGGTGATGAGGAATTGGCTTGGTGACTTGTGACTTGGAGCAGCGGCATGCAAGTGGGGGCGACTGCACAGGAGAGGTTCACAGTCCTACCTATCAGGGTGAAAACCCAAGGTCTGGCCTTAATTGGTTGTGCCTGGTAATGGCCTTGTTGAAGGCATTGTTTTGAGAGCGTGGACTTTCTTTAGGGTGAAAACCTAAGATCTATGATCGGGCAATGATGGTGTTGTGCACTATTCCCTTCTTATAGGCATCGCTTTTGGAGAAGTTGGACTTCGGGTGTTATCTTGGTGGTGGTAGTACTACTATTTCAACGAATGGGTCACTGTAGTGGGACTTTTCTTTTTTTTGTAATTCTTCTTTCTTTTTTTGGCTGTGTGCATCCGTTTGGCTGCTAGGGCAATACGTTGTTGCAGAGGCTGGGTGTAATTGGTATCTTCTAATATTAATATATGCTCTTTTACAAAAAAATGGAAGGAATGAGTAATGAGATGAAGGATGGACTACAACTCAAGCTTGGGAATGCCACGCGTGTCACCCCAAGAAATATCCAAGAAGTACAAGCGTCAAAGCTTGGGGATGCCCAATGCATCCCCTTCTTCATCAATAAAAATCCTAGGTTTCTTCCAAACACTTCATTTTTATTGTTTCATGCACAGTTGTGTTGTTCTTGGAGCATCTTCTTTTTCGTTTTCGTTTTGGTTTTTCATTTGCTTTGTTTGCTTAGTTTCCTGAATAAATTGGTTGGACCCCCTCTTTCATACATTGGTTTTCAAATAGTTTGGTTTGGTTTGGTTTGGAAAAGAGTAGGAAAGTTCATGCTTAAGTGTTAAAGAGAGCTTGTTTTTTACTGTGGCCTATGCTTTGTCAAGCCATGATCGATATTGTTTTGGCTTTATGCTTAGTATTCTTTGCTGTAGCATGACTTGTTATAAACAATTGAGATTGCTTAATGTGCCTTGGATGAATCATGCATTGTTTTAGCATATTAAAGCATAGTATTGTGGTATTCTCCTTTGATACTTTACTTGGGTTGACTTGGCGCATGCTCACACCATGTTATGACTATCCCAAGTCACCATAAGCCTTTATGATCCTTTAGTTTTCAACTTGTAGTATCACTTTATGCTTGTTCAATGATGTTTTGTCGCTCTCCATGATTATGGCCATTATTGCCCTCTTAGTTTGTCGCTCCCAGTCTTTTGCTAGCCTCCGTAACCAAGTATGAGTTCCACTCATGCATCCAAATCCTTAAACCAAGTTATTCCAGAGAGTCCACCATATCTACCTATTAGCATATGCTATTCCAAGTATATTCATGTTTTTGTATACCTTCCAAATTAAACTTGTTATGAGAAAACTAGTGATTTAAGCTCTCATGAACTTGATGGCACACTTTACTTTTCTTTCCCTTCATAAACTTGAACCATTGTGTCGTCTATGCTGTATATGCTTGCACTTATTTGTTGGGGATTAGCAGAACCATGCTGTCTTGGGGAACGCTTTCAACATTGCACGGGTACTTTGTACCTAGTTGACATCATGCTCTTTTGTCTATGGATGTCGTCGGTGTGAAATGAAAGGGGAGCTTGCAAGTCCATTGAGTTATGTATATGTGTTAGAGAAACGCCTGGGCCGCTGGTCTAATCCATGCTGACATGGTGGAAACCTGCAGCGTAACCATAATGAGCTGTCTATGAAGCATTCTTCTTATAAAAAAGGGTCCAATGTTGAGAAAAAAAGAGAAAAAGAAAAAAAGAGATTATGAAAAGAGGAAAGAGAGAAAAAAGCACCATATTCCCATGGTAAATAAGAAGATTGCTGAGATGCTCATTGTTTGCTTGCCTTGTCATTTTGATCCGTATCATCGGGCAAGGGGTACCCCGTTGGCGGTTCTCTATGATACACATATACTTATGATGACAAGAACTTACCGGTGACTAAACTTGAGTAGCAAGAGGAGCGGCCGTCGTATTCAAGGGACATGAGGTTTCTAACTTATACTTCGTAAAGCATGTACACCATAGTTTGTTCACTTTAACCTTAATCACTTCAAGATGCTTATGATAGGGGCAATGAGAGCTGAAAGCTATTAAGTACCACAATTTTTGGAAGCTCTTTATGAAACTTGAATCTCTACTTCCTTCTATGAAGGCCTTTCTTCCACTTATATATTGAGTCTCCACCTTCTATCTTTATGCACCTATTAAGTGGCCATTCTTAGTTCTATGTGCATTGTCCCAAGACTTGTTGATTGATGCACAACTTTGATATTGCTTGTTTTAAACTATTTGTATCTAGTCACTGTTATAAACTTTGAAGGTGTCCTATGCATTTATATTTGCTACTCTATGAGGGACAAGCTGAATACCACTATGCTATGTTTTCTTTATGTGAAACACACAAACGTCTTGCAAAGCATTGTTATTCATTAATCTTATGTTTATGCCTTTTCATGTTGCATCATAGTTTCTTTGTCCTATTGCTAGAGCTTTGTCTTTCATGTTATGATTGAAGTACTATGATCCCAGCTTTGAATGTTTTAAAAATACTTTGATCAAGTTTATGATGGTGCATGTGACCTCAAAAATTATTCTTTCTTTTTATCACTTACCTACTCGAGGACGAGCAGGAGTTAAGCTTGGGGATGTTGATACATTGCAAATGTATCTATAATTTTTGATGTTCCATGCTTGGTTTTATCTACTTTCTTATGTTTTGTCCACACTTTGGAGTACTTTTCATATGATTTCTTGGACGAACCTATTAACAAGAGCCACAGTGCCAGTTGCATGTTTTCTGCTGTTTTTGGTTCCAGGAAAGTTAGAAAATGAATATTCTCGGAATTGGACGGGACAAAAGCCAGTCATTATTTTACCGGGGGACACCTGGAGCCAGAATACGAGACGGAGAAGGGCTAGAGGATGGCCACACTACCTGGCCACGCGGCCAGGCCTGGCCCGCGCCAGGGGGTGGTGTGGCCAGCCCAGGCACCCCCTCGGCCTCTTCTTCCGCTTATATATTTCCTCTAAAATGGAAACCCTAAGCACCCAATCAGAAATCCACGAAAGAGTCTGTAGCCGCCGTCATCTCCATCCCTAGATCGGGAGGGATCTGAAGCTCTTCCCAGCACCCTGCCGGAGAGGGGAATTCACCATGGAGGCCTTCTTCATCATCATGCAAGCCTCCGGTGTGATGCGTGAGTAGTTCATCTCTGGACTACGGGTCCATGTAGTAGCTAGATGGCTGGTTCTCCTTCTTTGTGCTTTCGTGTCTAGATCTTGTGAGCTCCGTTCATGATCAAGATCATCTATTTGTAATTCTGCATGTTGTGTTTGTGGGGATCCGATGGATATTGAGATGCTATTTCAGATTGATTATTGATTCTATCATGTCTTTGTTATTTGTGATCTTGCATGCTTTCCGTTGTTAGTAGCTATCTTGGCCGAGTAGATGCTAGCAACTCCAAGAGTTAGTATTTATGCTCGATAGTGGGTTCATGCCTCTGGTAATCTGGGGAAGTGACCGAAATCTCTAAGGTACTAGATGTGTTTTTGCTACTAGGAAAAAACAACAATCCTTTGTTCATAGAACAATCGTATTACATTACACGCAATTCGTAATGCAATTATCCGTTGCTTGCAACTTAATACTGGAGGGGGTTCAGATGATAACCTGAAGGTGGATTATTAGTCATAGATGTAGTTGGATGGTGGTCTATGTATAATGTTGTAATGCCCAATCGAATCTCAAAGGAGTCAAGATGATTAGTATATGCTTGTATGCTTTCTCGATGTTTGTCCATTGCCCCGCTGTAATTTGTTCACCCAGCATGTTATCTATCTTAAGGAGAGCCACCTCTAGTGAACTATGGACCCCGGTCCTTTCTTTTACAATCAATCTACAAACCGTTTACTGCTTTGTGTTTACGTTCTGTAAACTATTACTTTCTTCCACTCGATACGTTTAATCCTTTGTTTTCAGCAAAACCGGTGAGATTGACAACCTCATCGCAAGTTGGGGACAAAGTTCTGTGGTTGTGTTGTGCAGGTCTCCACGTTACTACTAGCACCGGTAGTGCGCCCTGCCAAGGATCAGCTAGCAACACCTTTGGGGTGTTTCCTTGCTCCTACTGGATTGATAACCTTGGTTTCGTACTGAGGGAAAACTTGCTGCTGTGCTCATCATACCTTCCTCTTGGGGTTCCCCAACGAGCTCGATAAATTTTGGGCCATCACACCGGACCGGCCGTCGCCGCATTAGGCCGGCCCAATAGCGCACCTCTGGCGCACGGGGGCGGCGGTTTTTGAAACAGCCGGGGCGGGCCCGCCTGTCACTGACCCGCGGCGACGAAGCGGTTGGAGCGGATCTAGGCCGCCAGATCAAGTGCGATCCGACGGTGCCCGCTCGTTGCCTACCTCTGTTCGGACGCGACAGAGGGAAACCCTAGCTAGGCTCTACGGCGCGCGGGGAGCTCACCTGGGGCCATCTCCAGCGACGTGGGGGATGCAGGGCGATGCCGAGCGACACGACGGTCCAGGAGAGGGGCGACACGGACGGCTTCCCCGACTAGTTCTTGCTCACGCGACGACGACCGAGGCGAGCTCGTCGGAGCTCGTCGGTGCAGCTCAAGGTGATGGTCCTGGGCCAAAAAGAGGGCATGGTTAGATAGAGAATCGAGAGGAGATCTCAGGAGAGGGACTTGTAGGGGGAGAGAACCAGTGGGGAGGGAGCTATGCTCGATTGTTGAGGGAGGCCGAAGTTGCTTCTTCTTCTCCCTATGGGGAAGACAGAGCACGGGAAGGGGGAGAGGAGCTCTGGGGAGGGGAGTGGAGAGGATAGGAATCAAATGAGTGGCTAGAGAGGCTCGGGGGTGGCCTCCTAGCCTTATATCCGAAGGGGGTTGGGTGTATGGTGGACAAAGTCCATTGCCAAGCTTGGGATGGTGGTTGGCCAGGGATTGGCTAAGAGGGGTGGTGCTGGGTGGTGTGTGGGGCCTGGGCACGACCAGAGAGGGAGAGGGGAGTGGCTGCTGCCTAGCTTTTGATATAAAGAGGGACACACCAATAAATGACATAGATTTTCCTCCTTTCAAGGGGTAAATGACATGGGAGAGGGTGATGCTATTGTTATTTCGACCAGAGGGTGATGGTGGTTGCTATGGTGAGCCTTGGTGGTGATTTGATTTTTGGTTTAGCTCAATATTTCCTTAGTTTGCCCAATTTGATCAAATAGATGGTCATGAAGGAAGTCTAGAAATTTGACCTATGCAATATGAGGCAAAGATGCTGGTAGATGGGTGTGGAGAAGGTATACTCCATGAATTATTTGAGATTTATTGGATGAATTTTGGTCCACTTTATAACAAGTATTCAAATAGTACAGAAGTGGTTTTTAGGTTTGATTTGATATTTTTGAATTGAGCAAGGATGGTTTTTGGCTTGGTATGATCCCAATTATGAGTTCACACATTGGAGAATTTTCCCAATATTTATTGAGGCATAAAAATATTTAAAACATTTATTTTATCCTTTCTGCCATTTAAGAAAATAGGCAAAAAGAATTATTAAAAGTCTTCAAAAATATTTATTTTTGAAGTGTGAAGATAGGGTGTTATATATGGGCCTCAAAAGTTCTTAGAGTTGGGAGAGTTCTTTGTCAAAAACCAAACTTCCCTTGGTAGATGGAGTTTTTGATATTTCGCCCATTAAACGAATTAAATAGTTTTTGAGCCATAATAATTATGGATAATATTTATTAAATCCTTATAATCAAGGTAGATGATGTTCAGAAGGTGTATATAGCATTTTCAACCTTGGGTGTGGATAATCCAACTTGAATTTTGTAGGAAACAAGGAATAAGGGATCTAGGTTGATGTTATTTTCATACCATCAAAACATGGTTGTATCTTGGAGCTCAAGGCTCCCATTGGTTCAAGGGATATATGGATAGATAGAACAAGTTATCTAGATCACCATGGTACAGAATTTTGGGCTTGATCATGCTTGAGCTTACCAAGTATTGATTTCAAACTTTGGATAAAATAAGCCTGCCAAGGCAGATTATCAACTAGCCGTCAAAACCTTGTGGGTTTAAGAAGCACAAAGATCCACTTGGAACAAGGTAAGTATATATTGATAGGACTATATGAGTATAACACAACCATGCAAAGAGTTGGTCCATAGAAGGTTGGATGATGGTGTGAGCTTCTGTCAAAGTAGGCATGTTGACTCGATTTGCAGGAATAGTTATTTTCTTGCCTACAAAACCATTAAGAACAAGTGGGTTGGAGGATGATCTAAGCAAGGGCAAGAGTGGGCCTTGTTATTCCTTAGGATGTTTAACAATATGGTTCAAATTCATTTTCAAAAATGCACAAGGGTTGAGAAAAGGAGGCACTCAGAAAGGTGATGTTGGAACAGATTCCAGACTTGGCCAAATTTGGCAGATTTAGGGTTTTTGACTAGAATGTGGGTGGTGATGATTTAGATGGGATGCAAGGTTCCAAGCATCATGAAGTGGATGATGTTAAAGTGTAGATTTAGTAGGAAGGATCCTTGCTTGACATTGGTCTTCATTGACTTGGAAGCTTCTGGAATTAGGTCACTGTAGAAGGGGTCTGGTTAGGGGTTTTGGATGATCACCTAGTAGTTAGAGATCGGATCCAGGTTTGTATTCTTTCCTAGGGTGTGGTGGTTTTGAAACATATTGGTCCTAGTGATGAGCTCCTAGAGTATCTCATATTATCTCCTAAGCAGACAAATCAAGCAGCAGATCAAGGCAACTCATCTTACAAACCAAGCAAACCTACTACTAGGGTTACCATCAAGCCTAGCTCGAGGTAAGGATGGGTATATTGAAAAGGTTGTGGTTTGGATAAGATGAGAGTCCTTGGTATCTCTACCAAGATTAGAATTCGAAAGCTTTAAAAAGAGGTTTTGGGAAACCTAGAGATAAGAATGGTTGAAGGTTCTGTCTATAAAAAATAAGGAGATTATAATAGGTTGCTCTCCATAGTTTAGGGAAACAAAAGCTACTAAAATAGTTGGTTTTCAAAGGCTTCTTGGCTCAGGTTTTGAAATGCCAAAACATTTGAGAATATGGAAATTAAGCCAGGACTGTTTTGGGAAGTAGCTTTTGTCAGCTGGTGTTGAGGTAAGGAGTATATCTTCTAATACACATTCATAAGCATAAACATAGTCAAACAACAGGAAAACACTTCACCATTAAACAAGAAAAAGTTTTTGTTCCCCCTGATTTTTGCATTCTGGACAACTAATCAGGGTTGCTGAAATTGGGATGTTACATGCTTAGTTTATTTCCGCCTTGTTTGCTTGTTTCTTTATCAAAAATACAAAAAAAATTAGTTCCTACTCTAGTTGTTTATTTCATTGGTCTTTTATTTTCTTGCTTTATCATGCTTTCTATAAATGGTTGGTTTCTTTGAAACTGAATCTTATTGGCAAGGTGGATTCATGGAAGAACAAAAATATTATTATAAGGAACACCGCTTGTCACAAAAAGGGAAACACTTATGGGAACAAATTGATAAATTGTATACCATTACGATAAATGTGTGCTCTACTTATAATGTTACTTATTGCTTTGATAAATCTTGTTGATGTAGGAGGTACAAACACCTCCCTTTTCAATGTGAGTATAATGATGATGTTACCATATCTTCTTACGTTAAATAAAATTATGACTTTTATGATATGGAACAAATTAAGGAATTTATTGCTTGGAAGGGTGCATTTGAACTTGCTAGTTTGCTTGAAAATATTGATGATTCACCTTATAAATATGATATTTATGATATACTTAAATTTTGCTTTGATAATTACAAGGAAGAAAATGGCTATATTCTTGAATATATTAATAGATGCTTTCCACAAATGGAAGAGACTAATGCCTTGCAGGATCTTATGGAAGAAGAAATTGATGAACCTGATAGCTCATTAGGATAAAAAGAGGAGGAGAGTGATGAACAAAAGGAGGAAGAATGGATTAGCTACCCATGCCTACCTTCTAATGAGAGTAACTCTTTATCCCTTACATTATTTGATTGTCCCCCATGCTTACCAAAGGAGGATGAATGTTATGCTCATGTTATCTGTGATAATCCTTTATTTGTGCCTAACTTCAAGATGCATGGTACTAAAGAGTTTTTCTTAGAAATTGTTTATGATAAAGCTCTATACGATGGTCCTATATTGAATGATCAGTCATCTTGTTATAGAATTGTTAAAAGTGGGTTTGAAGGTTTTAATCCCACTATTTTTGAGCTGGATAAAAATTATATTTTTGTAGAACATGAAAAGCAAGCTTTATGTGATAGTTATATTGTTGAGTTTATTCATGAGGCTACTGAAAATTATTATGAGAGAGGAAAATATGGTTGTAGAAGTTTTCATTGTATTGAAACTCCTCTCTATGTGCTGGAAGTTTTGAAGTTACTCTTGTTTTATCTTCCTATGCCTATCACTCTGTTCTCTGCGAATTTATTTGCATACAAGATTTCTATGCATAGGAAGTGGGTTAGACTTAAATGTGTTTTTAATTTGCTTCTTGATGCTCTCTTTTACTTCAATTCATATTTCTTATCTGAGCATCCTCTCAATCTATCATGCCTAAGTTAAAGGCGTTAAAGAAAAGTACTTATTGGGAGATAACCCAAAAGTTTTAGATGAGTCTTGGAAGTTATTACTTCAGTAATAACCGCTCCTTATCCTTTTTATTTGCTTTTTGTGCCAAGAGTAACCTCTAATGAGAGAGAAGTAATGGTTGGGAAAGTTGCTGTCCCGAAACAGATTTCTGTGGTTCACCGTAAAAATTCATGTAAAATCTCTGTACGTGCTTTTGAGGCGTGAATTTTTGTGCTTCTCCCCAGGTTGTTATCTAACTTTCGTTAGTTCAACACTTTTTGATTTGAGCAACAGAAGGTCTTCAAAAAAATTCGTATTTACCTGCTGGTCTGTTTTGATAGATTTCTGCCTTTATTTGCATTTGCTTCTTGTTGGTTCCTTTTTTAGTTCTTTTGGGGATTTGACCTTTTTTAGGGAAGTGCTACAGTAGCTTGTGTTTTAATGGAAGTTTTATTGGAGTTGGAACTGAACCCAAAGACTTATTATCTTGAGTGCACTCATGTTGCTAATAAAGATTGTGTGAAGTTTTGTATGAAGGAAAAATTTCAGGTGTATGGAAGGAATGAGTAATGAGATGAAGGATGGACTAAAGATCAAGCTTGGGGATGCCACCCATGTCACCCCAAGAAATATCCAAGAAGTACAAGCGTCCAAGCTTGGGGATGCCCAAGGCATCCCCCTCTTCATCAATAAAAATTCCAGGTTCCTTCCAAACACTTCATTTTTATTGTTTCATGCACAGTTGTGTTGTTCTTGGAGCGTCTTCTTTTTCGTTTTCATTTTGGTTTTCGTTTTCTTGGTTTTCTTAGTTTGTGGAATAAATTGGTTGGACCCCCTCTTTCATGCATTGGTTTTCAAATAGTTTGGTTTGGATTGGAAAAGAGTAGGAAAGTTCATGCTTAAGTGGTAAAGAGAGCTTGTTTTTGAGTGTGGCCTATGCTTTGTCATGCCATGCTTGATATTGTTTTGGCTTTATGCTTAGTATTCTTTGTTGTAGCATGACATGTTATAAACAATTGAGATTGCTTAATGTGCCTTGGAAGAATCATGCGTTGTTTTAGCATATTAAAGCATAGTATTGTGGTATTCTCCTTTGATGCTTTATTTGGGTTGACTTGGCGCATGTTCACACCATGTTATGACTATCCCAAGTCACCATAGCCTTTATGATCCTTTAGTTTTCAACTTGTAGTATCACTTTATGCTATGATTAATGATGTTTCGTCGGTCTGCATGATTATGGCCATTATTGCTCTCTTAGTTGGTCGCTCCCAGTCTTTTGCTAGCCTCCATAACCAAGTGTGAGTTCCACTCATGCATCCAACTCCTAAAACCAAAATTTTCCAAAGAGTCCACCATATCTACCTATTAGCATCATTTGTTATTCCGTGCATGCTTAGTATGCCTTGTTTTCTTCCGAATAAAATGTTTGCTTGTTATGAGAAAGTTAGTTAGTAAAGCTCTCACGAACTTGATGGCACACTTTACTTTCTTGCACTTAATAATCTTGAAGCATTGCGTCCATCTTTGTTGCGTATATGCTTGCGCTTTATAACTTCAAGTTAGCAGAACCATGTATCATGGGGAACGCTTTCAACATTGCATGGGTACTTTGTACCTCATTGATATCATGATTCTTTTGCTTATGGATCCCGGCGGTGTGAAATAAAAGGGGAACTTGTAAGATCATGGAGTTTGTATATGTGTTAGATAAATGCTTGGGCTGCTAGCCTAAGCCATGCCTAATCATGGTGGAAACTTGCAGCATAACCATAATGAACATTCTATGAAGCATCCTCAATAAAAACCTATGCAAATAGCAAATAAAAGATCGCTGAGATGCTCATTGTCTGCTTGCCTTGTCATTTTGATTATGGGATAACTCCTGTATCATGTGCAAGGGGTACCCCGTTGGCGGTTCTCTATGATACATATGTACTTACAAAGACAAGAGCTTACTTGTGACTGAAGTTGAGTAGCATGAGGTTCGGTACTCGTAAGTAAGGGGCATGAGAGTTTAACTTATAACTTGTCAAGCATATCCTCTTAGTTGTGTCACTTTAACCTTAACCATTTAAAGATGCTTGTGATAGGGGTAATGAGAGCTCAAAGCTAATGAGTACCATACTTTCAGCATTTGGAAGCCTTTCAAACTTTTCAAAACCTTTTTCATTTCCTTGTTGAGTCATCACCCATTCTATGAGCACTTTCTTGAGAGCATAGTTGTCATTCTTAGTATAATGTGCATTGTCCCAAGACTTATTGATTGATGCATAGCTTTGATATTGCTTGTTTTAAACTATTTGTATCTAGTCACTCTTATGAACTTTGAAGGTGTCCTATGCATTCATGTTTGCTACTCTATGAGGGACAAGCTGAATGCCACTATGCTATGTTTTCTTTATGTAAAACAAACAAACGTCTTGCAAAGCATTGTTATTCATGAATCTTTTGTTTGTGCCTTTTCATGTTTCAACATAGTTGCTTTGTCTCATTGTTAGAACTTTATCTTTCATGTTATGTTGAAGTACTATGATCCCATCTATGAATGTTTTAGGAATACTTTGATCAAGTTTATGATGGTGCATGTCACCTCAAAAAAATATTCTTTCTTTTTATCACTTACCTACTCGAGGACTAGCAGGAGTTAAGCTTGGGGATGTTGATACGTTGCAAATGTATCCATAATTTTTGATGTTCCATGCTTGGTTTTATCTACTTTCTTATGTTTTGTCCACACTTTGGAGTACTTTTCATATGATTTCTTGGACTAACTTATTAACAAGAGCCTCAGTTCCAACTGCCTGTTTTCTGCTGTTTTTGGTTCCAGGAAAGTCAGAAAATGAATATTCTCGGAATTGGACGGGACAAAAGCCAAAGTCAGTTTTTCACCGAGGGACACCAGGAGATAGAATACGAGATGCAGAGGGGCTGGGGCCCGACCACACCACCTGGCCACGTGGGCCAGGCCTGGCCACGTCAGGGGTTGGTTTGGCCGCCCCAGGCACCCCCTTGGCCTCCCTCTTAGCCTATAAGTTGCCTCCTGACCTAAAAACCAAGGGGGGTTCGACGTTTTTCCAGAAAGAGTTCAGCTGCACCGCCACCACCAGATTCCGCGATTCGGAACCAGAAACTCCATTCTGGCACCCTGCCGAGACGGGGAATTGGAGGAGATCATCGCCATCATCATCACCATCGCTTCTCCATCGACCATCCATGTTTCCCCCATCTATGAGTGAGTAATCCCCCGCTGTAGGATATGGGGATGGTAGGGATTGGATGAGATCGTTCATGTAATGGCATCAGATTGTTAGGGCATGGTGCCTAGTATCTACTATTAGTGCTTTTTGACTTTGTTGCAACTTGTTATGCTTAATGCTTGTCACTAGGGCCCGAGTGGCATGATTTCAGATCTGAACGTGTTATTGATTCATTATGATAGTATTGTTTATGGTCTTACCTGCAAGTTGTATACACACGTTGTTGTCTTGAACCAAAGGCCCCGAAGTGACATCAATCGGGATAACTGGAGGGAATGGCTTTGATGTGAGGATCACATGTGTTCACGGAGTGTTAATGCTTTTCTCCGGTGCTCTATTAAAAGGAGCACCTTAATTTCCAGTAGTTCCCTTGAGGCCCCACTGCAAACAGGCTGGCAGGACAAAAGATGTTGTGCAAGTTCTCATTACGATCACATATGACTATATATGGAACATATGCCTAGGATTATTTAGAACTTGGATGCTTTATCTTATTTATCTGCAATTGCCCTATGTTCTGATTGCTATAGGAATTGTCTTGTCCATGCAATGCCCGTCCGTCCATCCCTATGCCTACCGCGCCTTAATCCTACTGTTTACTGCAATTGTTACTACTATCTTTACTTTCACTACTGCTGTTACTTTACTATTCCTACTACAAAAATATTGCTACTGATAAACTGCTGTGAGGAAGATTGTTTCCAGGTGCAGCTGAATTAACAACTCAGTTGTTAAGGCTTATAAATATTCTTTGGCTCCCCTTGTGTCGAATCAATAAATTGGGTTTCACTTCCCTCGAAAATACTGCGATACACCCCCTATACTTGTGGGTCATCAGGCCACAGGGCGGCCACACCACCCCTTGGCGTGGGCAGCCCCTGGCCACGCCAGGGAATGGTGTGGGCCCCCTGGCTGGCCACCGACATTGCCCCTTCGCCTATATATGCCTCCCGGGACGAAAACCCTAAATCAAACAGCCTCTAGCCATGAAAAGTTCCGAAGCGCCGCCACCATTGAAGGGGAGATTCGGGGGACAGAAAGTCTCTGTTGCGGCACCCTGCCAGGACAGGGAAGTCCCCCCGGAGCCACCTCCATCGATCTCCACCACCATCTCCATCACCGTTGCTGATTCCCATGATGATGAGGGAGTAGTTCTTCCTCGAGGCTAAGGGTTCTACCGGTAGCTATGTGTTCATCTCTCTCTCTATGCATGATCATATTGTGATCATGAGCTTTGTAATCAAGTAGATCTACATTGCTACTTGATGACCCACAAGTATAGGGGGTGTATCGCAGTATTTTCGATAAGTAAGAGTGTCGAACCCAACGAGGAGCAGAAGGTGCTGGCTAGTGGTATGGATCAGGAATTCTCTGCAAATACTTAGCAAACGGATTTTTAGGGGTTTTTGATAAAACAAGTAAACAAAGTACGAGCAAATAAAAGACAGTAGGAATAAATGCAACAAGTGGCCCAATCCTTTATGCAGCAAAGGACAAGCCGGTTGTATTACTTAAGATGACCAAATGTTCTCGAGGACACATGGGAAGACTGTCAAGTGCTTTCGCTTCATATAGTTGATTAATATTCTCTAGCTTGCTAAGTGTCGTGTGGGTGAACCTGTGCTAATGTACCGCCCCATCAAAGACTAATACATACTTGTGATTATACCCCTTGCAAACATCCATAAGTATAAGAAAGTAATTAAGGTAGAGACCTAACCATAGCTTTAAACTCTAAGACCCTTACATCCCTTGTGCAATGGTTTCCTAACGGGGGTTTAGGTTTCTGTCACTCCGGCAACCCCTACGATTACTAGCAAAATACACAATGCATTCCCCTAGGCCCATATAGGTGAAGTTTCATGTATTCGATGTTCACATGACACCACTAGAAGAAGTACACCACAACTTAAATAACAAACTGTTGAATCTTTCTCAACACAACTCCACTACTAACAACATGACTTCTCCCATGTCCTCAAGAATAAAACGAACTACTCACAAGACATCATATGGATCATGATCAGAGATGGAATAATGATGTATAACAATCTGAACATAAACAATAATTCAATGGTTCACTCAATAGCATCAACTACAAAGAGTAATCAACACCGGGAAAGTTTCCCCTATGAACTAATGCAAGATTCAACTCAATTGTTACAGCAATATGGAGATGGTGATGAGGGTGCTAATGGTGATGATGATGGTGGTGATGATGATGATCCCGATGGAGTCCAGCTTGATGGTGGTGTTAATGGCGGCGATCTCCCCTCTCCGGGAAGGAATTCCCCCGGCAGAAATCTGTCTGCCAGAGAGATCTTTCTCTCTCGGTGTTTTCCGCCCCGCAGAGGCGGCGGAATCTTTCTGTGGTTGCTCCCCGAGTCTTAGGGTTTCGGGAGGATAATATACGCCAGAGGAGAGATCCAGAGGTGGGCTAGGGCGGCCACACCACCTCCTGGCGCGGCCTAGGGCTGCCCGCGCCAGGGGGTGGTGTGGGCCCCCTGTGGCCCATCTCCACTCCGTCTTCTGGCATCCTTAGTCTTCTGGAAAAATAGGATTTTTCGTATATTTTCCCAGATTTTCTGATCTTCGCGAATTTTGCCTCCAAACAACACCTTTTCCATCAGAATCCTGACTGCAGCGGTCCATGCTCCAAAAGTCATCAACCATGCAAAAATAGATGAAATAACATAAGTATCACCTCTCAATATGAAATATATCAATGAATAATAGTGAATTAAGACATAGAATAGTGATGCAAAATGGACATATCAACTCCCCCAAGCTTAGACTTCGCTTGTCCTCAAGCGAAACTGAGCTCAATAAACATGGCCTCAGGTTTATCGAGTGAAGAGTCGATAAAAGAATACGGACAAGAAGCATCACATTCATCAAATACATAGATCATAATAGAAGACAACTCACTATTATATAACTCAACTTGTAATATGTAAAAGGAAACACAACAAAGATACATAAAGTGAATCATAATTGGTAATGGCAAACTTAGCTCTTGGTCGAAGAATAGTTGATAATTGCTGGAATTCACAAATAACTGGTTTCGAAGATAGCTTTCAAAGTAGTAAACATCAAGATAAGAGCAATGTGCAAAACAAGGAACATAAGAAACATGAATGAATTAATCATCATATGAATGAGTGAAACACAACAACTCAAAATACTTGCTGAGATAGAAGGGAATAGGTTTACTGACTCAACTACAAATTAAAAGAAAGGCCCTTCAAAGAGGGAAGCAGGGATTGCAAGTCTCATAAAGAGCTCCCAAAAATTATGATACGTACTAGCTTTCAGCTCTCATTGCCCCTACCATAGGCATCTTTAGGTGATTAAGGTTAAAGTGATCAAATATGAGGATATGCATTGACAAGTTGTAAGTTGAGAATCTCATGTCCCTTGAATACAAGGGCCGCTCCTCATGCTACTCAAGTTTAGTCATCGGTAAGTTCTTGTCATCGTAAGCATATGTGTATCATAGAGAACCGCCAACGGGGTACCCCTTGCCCGATGATACGGAAGAATCCCCATATCAAAATGACAAGGCAAGCAGACAACAAGTATCTTAGCAATATTCTTATTTACCATGGGAATATGGTGCTTTTTTCTCTCTTTCCTCTTTTCATAATATCTCTTTTTTTCTTTTCTTTTTCTCAATCTCTATCTCTTTTTTATAAGAAGAATGCTTCATAGATACTCGTTATGGTTACGCTACAGGTTTCCACCATGTCAGCATGGATTAGACCAGCGGCCAAGGCGTTTCTCTAACACACATGCATAAATCCATGGACTTACAAGCTCCCCTTTCATTTCACACCGACGACATCCATAGACAAAAGAACATGATATCAACTAGGTACAAAGTACCAGTGCAATGTTGAAAGCGTTCCCCATGATAGCATGGTTCTGCTAATTCACAACTTACAAAGCGCAAGCATATACGCAACATAGATGGGCACAATGGTTCAAGTTTATTAAGTGCAAGAAAGTAAAGTGTGCCATCAAGTTTGTGAGAGCTTTAATCACTAATTTTCACATAACAAGTTTAATTTGGGAGGTAGATAAAACAAGAATTTACTTGGAATAGCAATAATGCTACTAGGTAGGTATGGTGGACACAAATGGCGTGGGTTTTGGTTTAAAGGAGTTGGATGCACGAGAAGAATACCCTCTCAGTACAGGTTTTTGGCTAGCAAGGCTGGGTAGCAAGTATAAGAGTTGAAGGAAACACACAAACATACAAGTGATAAATGCAAACATGCAATATTCCTTGGAAACACACAACATATTAACTAGAGAATACTAAACTTGTGAGAAAATCAAGAAAGAAAGATGATGAAATTATTTTTCTTTAAAGGTACTTTTATCTTTTCTTTCAACTCGCAAAAATAGTGTTGCTACTGATCGAGCTAGGTTTGCCAAAACCAACTAAATTAACTCAATGATCCCAAAGTGATACCAATACTAACAACAAGATCAATCATATAACCACGAATTGAAAACTAATATAAGCTATGCAAAAGAGTGAATGATAGAACTTCTCATTAATATTCAATAACGACAACTCACACCAAGGGATACATATCTAACGAGAGAGGGGACACTTCCATAATGCAAACCATACTACATAATAACTCCTCTATTCATGATATGACTCTACTAATAAGGTAAAAAGATAGAAGATAGTGATGTGATACTGTGGCACTCCCCCAAGCTTGGAACAAACCAAGGGGATGCCAAACCTGATGACGAATTACTCCTTAGGTGGTGGTGGTATCCTCTCATCTTCGTCCGACTTCTAGGGTAAGGGCTTCCCATCAACAAAGGATATCGTGGTTTTGAACATCCTAAAACTTGCAGCAGCACTTATGCGTTTAAACCTAGCCTCATACACACAATTTTGATTTTGAACGTCATAGAACTGTGCTTGCAGTTTGTTGGTTGTTTGGCGGAGTGAGAGGACTTCGTCTTTGAGCTCAGCAGTCTCCTTTTGGTGCTCGGTGATGAGTTCAGAACAAATCTTATGGATGATATCCACTTCGCGCTCCGCCATCTTCTTGTACCTAAAGACTTCTTGCTCCAGTGCTCCCATCCTTTCCTCCAGACTTCCTTCACCTTTAGGGCCTTGAACTTCTTTAATACGGACCTCCCCATCTTCGAGCAACAACTCCTTGGGATGAATCTTCAACTCTCTCATGTATGGATTGATGATATCTTCTAAGGAGTCAGCCTCGGCTGATCCAGTGGAAGACATTGTGGCTCCAAATCTAGGATTCTACCTGGTAGAAACAAATCGAAACACAAACACGACGAAAACACGATATACAAACCTCGGAAGATCCGGGGGGTTATATATTACAAAGTTTCATAACAAGATGAAGGTACTGGGTGAAAACGGGTCGGAGGCAGAGTCTGGGGTGGCCTCACCACCTGGTGGCGTGGCCAGGGGTGGGCCCGCGCCACAGGGTGGTGTGGGCCACCCTGGCTCCGGTTCCGTCCCTTTTTCACTTCGTAACGTTCCTTATTGACTGAAAACTGCAAAAATATAGTTGGATTGTATTTTGGTGAAACTTTTCTTACCAGAACTGTTACCTATTCGAAAACAAACTCTGCAGGTCTCTGAATTTGGTCCTCGATGAATTTCTCCGAAGTTATAACTTGAAAGGCATCAACATCTTCATTGTAAGAATCTCCAGCAATATAGTGTTTGAGTCGCTGTCCATTCACTACTTGTGTAGTATTATCTTTTAAAGAAGAAATTTTTATTGCTCCTGAATGGTATACTTCTTCTATAATGAAAGGTCCTTCCCATTTTGACAGTAGCTTTCCTGCAAAAAATCTGAGATGAGACCTATACAATAGAACTTTCTCACCAACATGAAATTCTCTCTTAAGTATTCGCTTGTCATGCCATCTTTTAACTTTTTCCTTAAAGAGCCTAGCATTTTTATAGGCTTCACTCCTCCATTCATCTAAAGAACTTAAGTCAAATAATCTTTTCTCACCAGCGAGCTTACAATCTCTATTTAGTTCTTTAACTGCCCAGTAAGCTTTGTGTTCTAATTCTAAGGGTAGGTGACAAGCTTTCCCATAAACCATTTTATAAGGAGACATCCCCATAGGATTTTTGTAAGTAGTTTTATAAGCCCATAAAGCATCATTCAACTTTTTGCCCAGTTTTTTCTAGATCTATTAACAGTCTTTTGCAAGATGGATTTAATTTCTCTATTTGATAACTCTACTTGCCCGCTAGTTTGGGGGTGATAAGCTGAAGCAATTCTATGATTAACATCATATTTAGCAAGGGTCTTTCTAAAACCACCATGAATGAAATGAGAACCCCCATCAGCCATGAGATACCTAGGCACTCCAAACCTAGGAAAGATAACATCCTTAAGCATTTTTAGAGAGGTTTCCCCGTCAGCACTCTTCGTAGGAATGGCTTCTACCCACTTAGTAACATATTCAACGGCAACAATAATATGAGTATAACCTTTCGAGAGAGGGAAAGGACCCATAAAGTCAAATCCCCAGCAATCAAAAGGTTCAATAACTAGAGAGTAGTTCATAGGCATTTCATTGCGTCTAGAAATATTACCAACACGCTGACATTCATCACAAGATAAAACAAATTTTCTTGCATCTTTAAAAAGGGTAGGCCAGTAGAAACCTGATTGTAGCACCTTTTGTGCAGTTCTATCTCCTGCATTATGTCCTCCATAAGCACTACCATGACATTTACGCAATATCTCCTTTTGTTCATATTCTGGAGCACATCTTCGCATAATACCATCCACTCCTTCTTTGTATAAGTGTGGGTCATCCCAAAAATAATGCCTCAAATCATAGAAGAACTTCCTTCTTTGCTGAGCTGTAAAGTTGGAGGCAAATACTTGGAGACAATAAAGTTAGCATAATCAGCGTACCAAGGGCTCCCTTGCAAGCTTACCCCTACTGCAGCTAACTGTTCATTTGGGAAACTATCATTAACAGGCATAGGGTCAAAAGAGATGTTTTCTAATCGAGATAAATTATCAGCTACAGGGTTTTCAGCGCCCTTCCTATCTACTATATGTAGATCAAACTCTTGCAAAAGCAGCACCCATCTAATAAGCCTAGGCTTAGCATCCTTCTTTGTCATAAGATATTTAATAGCAGCATGATCAGTATGAATGGTGACTTTTGAGTCTACAATGTAGGGCCTAAACTTATCACAAGCAAAAACAACAGCTAGAAATTCCTTTTCAGTAGTGGCATAATTCCTTTGAGCAGCGTCTAGAGTCTTACTAGCATAATGGATAACGTTTAACTTTTTATCGATACGTTGCCCAAGGACAGCACCTATAGCAAAATCACTAGCATCACACATTATTTCAAAGGGAAAACTCCAATAAGGTGGTTGAACAATAGGGGCTGTAGTTAAAGCCTTCTTAAGAGTGTCAAAAGCTTCCTTACAGTCATCATCAAAAATGAAGGGTACATCTTTTTGAAGAAGATTAGTAAGGGGTTTTAATATCCTAAAAAAGTCTTTAATAAACCTTCTATAGAAACCAGCATGACCAAGGATACTACGAATACCTTTGATGTCTCTTGGGCATGGCATCTTCTCAATTGCCTCAACCTTAGCTCTATCAACTTCTATGCCTCTTTCAGAAACTTTATGCCCAAGAACAATCCCTTCATTAACCATGAAGTGGAATTTTTCCCAATTAAGAACAAGATTAGTTTCTTCACATCTCTGCAAAACTTTACCAAGGTTGTGTAGACAATTATCAAAAGAAGTTCCATAGACAGAAAAGTCATCCATGAACACTTCTATAATTTTCTCACAAAAACCATGAAAGATAGCAGACATGCACCTTTGAAAAGTAGCAGGAGCGTTACATAAACCAAAAGGCATACGTCTATAAGCATAAGTTCCATAAGGGCAAGTAAAAGTAATTTTTCCTTGATCTTGTTGTTTAACAGCAATTTGAGAGAAACCAGAATAACCATCAAGAAAACAAAAATGGGTCTTTTTAGACAACCTTTCCAACATTTGATTAATAAAAGGAAGCGGGTAATGATCTTTCTTAGTAACTTTATTGACTTTTCTAAAATCAATGCACATCCTATAGCCTACTACTATTCTTTGAGGAATAAGCTCATCATTATCATTAGGAACAACGGTAATACCTCCTTTTTTAGGAACACAATGAACAGGACTAACCCATTCACTGTCCGCAATAGGGTAAATAATACCAGCATCAAGGAGTTTCAATACCTCATTCCTTACCACTTCCTTCATCCTAGGATTTAAACGTTGTTGGTGCTCTACTACTGGCTTTGCATCTGGTTCTATGTTGATAGAATGCTGACATATAGTAGGTGAAATCCCTTTTAAATCATCCAGAGTATAGCCCATAGCTCCTCGGTGTTTCCTCAAAACCTCCAATAACCTTTCTTCTTCCTTCCCTGAAAGTTTAGCGCTAATAATAACAGGATATATCTTTTTATCATCAATATAAGCATATTTAAGATCATCAGGGAGAGGTTTTAGATTGAAAATCGGATCCTTTTTAGGTGGCATCGTGGTACCCAAGTCTTCTATAGGCAAGTTATGCTTAAGCATCTTAGGTTGATCACGGAGAATCCTGTCAATCTCATTCCTTTCTTCCATGAAGATTTCACTTTCATGATCTTCCATAAATTGCTATAAAGCATTGTTAGGAGCAAGAGAGATAGAAGCAAGTTGTTCAACTCTAAAATCCTCATTATGAGTTTCCTCTTCGCAAGGTTCTTTAGAAAATTTCAAAAAACTAAACTCATAAGATTCCCCATCAAACTTAGTCAAGATTTTCTCCCTCTTGCAATCAATAATAGCACCACAAGTACTCAAGAAAGGTCTACCAAAAATGATAGGATAAGTTTTACTAGCAGCTGAACCAAGTACTAGAAAATCAGCAGGATACTTAATCTTACCAGAAAGAACCTCCACGTCTCGTACAATACCAATTGGAGAGATGGTCTCTCTATTAGCAAGGTGAATAACCACATCAATCTCTTCCAATTCGCAGGGACTGATTTCATGCATAATTTCTCTGTAAAGCTCATAAGGAATAGCACTGGAACTTGCACCAATATCACATAAACCATAATAGCAATGATCACAAATTCTAACAGAAATCACAGGAACACTAGCTTTTTTAGTTCTATTAGGATGTGAAACAATATTAGAAGCATCCTCACAAAAGACTATGTGTCCATATTCTATGCTTTTAGTGACAAGGTCTTTCACAATTGCTACCATAGGTTCAACATTTATTTGTTCATCAGGTTTTACAGTTCTCTTTTCACTTTTGGTGATTACATTAGTTATCATAGGATGGTCCTTTACCTTTTCTGGGAAGGGAATCTTCTCGATATAAGGTTCGAGTAAG
Source organism: Avena sativa (assembly GCA_916181665.1). Classification (NCBI taxonomy): domain Eukaryota; kingdom Viridiplantae; phylum Streptophyta; class Magnoliopsida; order Poales; family Poaceae; genus Avena; species Avena sativa. Next base: position 431,523,424 of record OV702290.1, read on the forward strand.
ATGGGATCAATAATTCAATACTCAGCACTCCCAATAGGAACATAGTCAACAATATCTTTGTACGGTGCATGGTATTTATTCCATCCCCATTTTGGAATTTCGATATAGGAAGCAAAAGCTCTAAAGCAATTCGTAATAACTTGCAAATCAAGACCATAAACATTACTAATATTTTGAAAGTCATCAGTTCCCATAAAATATTCAATGCATTCATAATCATAATTTATACCTGACTTTCTACCTTTGTCATTCTCCCAATCTTGAGCATTGTCTTGAATACGGTCTAGAAGATCCCATTTAGCTTCTTCTTCCATGCGAGTAAATGATCCAGCACAAGAAGCATCCAATAAATCTTTATCATGTAGAGGGAGCCTTGCATAAAAGTTATTGATAATAATATTGTTGGGGAGCTCATGAATAGGACATTTGAGCATTAGTAACTTCAATCTCCCCCAAGCTTGAGCTGTACTCTCTCCATCAAGAGGCCAAAAGTTGTATATTTGATTCCGATCTTTATGAATCTCACTAGGAGGATAAAATTTTGAATAAAAGAGAGGCACTATTTCCTCCCATTCCAGAGCTTAACCATTCTTCCGCAGCTTATACCATTCCTCAACTCTTCCTTTTAGCGATAATGAGAATAACTTCTTCTTAACTTGATCTGTAGTAATACCTGCACACTTGAACAACCCACATAATTCGTGTATAAAGAGTAAATGATCACCAGGATGGACAATTCCATCCCCAACATAGTAGTTATCCATAACACGATCAATAATTCTTGTAGGTATTTTGAAAACATCATTCTCAGCAGGTGGTGGCTTATCTACTACCTTAGCAGTGGTAGTAGCATTACCAAATAAGAAACTCAGCGAGTTATCCATAACGAAAATAAAGCAACTAGCAGAAGTAAACAATACTCATAGTAGAAGTTTCCTTTACCAGTTCCACTCTCCAATATCGCTTCACTCCCCGGCAACAGCGCCAGAAAATAGTCTTGATGACCCACAAGTATAGGGGGTGTATCGCAGTATTTTCAATAAGTAAGAGTGTCGAACCCAACGAGGAGCAGAAGGTGCTGGCTAGTGGTATGGATCAGGAATTCTCTGCAAATACTTAGCAAACGGATTTTTGGGGTTTTTTGATAAAACAAGTAAACAAAGTACGAGCAAATAAAAGACAGTAGGAATAAATGCAACAAGTGGCCCAATCCTTTATGCAGCAAAGGACAAGACGGTTGTATTACTTAAGATGACCAAACGTTCTCGAGGACACATGGGAAGACTATCAAGTGCTTTCGCTTCATATAGTTGATTAATCTTCTCTAGCTTGCTAAGTGTCGTGTGGGTGAACCTATGCTAATGTACCGCCCCATCCAATACTAATACATACTTGTGATTTACCCCTTGCAGACATCCGTAAGTACCAGAAAGTAATTAAGGTAGAGACCTAACCACAGCTTTAAACTCTAAGACCCTTACATCCCTTGTGAAATGGTTTCCTAATGGGGGTTCAGGTTTCTGTCACTCTGGCAACCCCTACGATTAGTATCCAAATACACAATGCATTCCCCTAGGCCCATATAGGTGAAGTGTCATGTAGTCGACATTCACATGACACCACTAGAACAAGTACACCACAACTTAAATAACAAACTATTGAATCTTTCTCAACACAACTCCACTACTAACAACATGACTTCTCCCATGTCCTCAATAACAAAACGAACTACTCACAAGACATCATATGGATCATGATCAGAGATGGAATAATGATGTATAACAATCTGAACATAAACAATAATTCAATGGTTCACTCAATAGCATCAACTACAAAGAGTAATCAACACCGGGAAAGTTTCCCCTATGAACTAATGCAAGATTCAACTCAATTGTTACAACAATATGGAGATGGTGATGAGGGTGCTGATGGTGATGATGATGGTGGTGATGATGATGATCCCGATGGAGTCCAACTTGATGGTGGTGTTGATGGCGACGATCTCCCCTCTCCGGGAAGGAATTCCCCTAGCAGAAATCTGTCTGCTGGAGAGATCTTTCTCTCTCGGTGTTTTCCGCCCCGCAGAGGCGGCGGAATCTTTCTGTGTTTGCTCCCCGAGTCTTAGGGTTTCGAGAGGATAATATACGCTAGAGGAGAGCCAGAGGTGGGCCAGGGCGATCACACCACCTCCTGGCGCGGCCTAGGGCTGCCCGCGCCAGGGGGTGGTGTGGGCCCCCTGTGGCCCATCTCAATCTGTCTTCTGGCATCCTTAGTCTTCTGGAAAAATAGGATTTTCCGTATATTTTCCCGGATTTTCTGATCTTCGCGAATTTTGCCTCCAAACAACACCTTTTCCATCAGAATCCTGACTGCAGCGGTCCATTCTCCAAAAGTCATCAACCATGCAAAAACAGATGAAATAACATAAGTATCACCTCTCAATATGAAATATATCAATGAATAATAGTGAATTAAGACATAGAATAGTGATGCAAAATGGACGTATCACTACTCAAGTGCTTTAATAGATCTCTGCTCTCCCCATGTGTGAAAGTGATAGCGTGCACACCATGGTGGCACTTAGGCTAGAGATTACAAATACTTGTTATGAGTTATATTTGTAGTTGGATGTCTTTATGAAATTGTGGTGTTTGTTGGAACCATCTAGTGCTCAAGGTGACAGTGTGGGGTTATCTAGATGGGAAAGGCTTACTTTGAGGTGTGCTGTTATAGCCCTACCATGGATTAGAGTGTCCAACCGGAGAGTAGTTCATAGTAGTATCATAAAGAGATGATATTTATATGAGAGTGTTCACTAGTGAAAGTATGATCCATAGGCCTTGTTTCTAAGCATTGAAACACCGTTTGCAACTAGATCTATTACATGTTTGCTTGCTTCCATCTTTATTTCAGTTTGCCTTTAGTCTCTTCCATGCCATCAAGCTATTTTCTGGCACCATTACTACTTATAATTATATATATCACTTGTATTTCACTATATCTTCGCCGAACTAGTGCACCTATACACCGGACAAGTGTATTGGATGTGTTGGGGACACAAGAGACTTCTTGTATCTTGATTGCAGGATTGCTTGAGAGGGAATACCTTTGACCACTTCCTCCCTGAGTTCGATAAACCTTGGGTGATCCACTTAAGGGAAAACTTGCTGCTGCTCTACAAACCTCTGCACTTGGAGGCCCAACAACTGTCTACAAGAATAGAAGTGCGTAGACATCAAGCTATTTTCTGGCGCTGTTGCCGAGGAGGTAAGGTAAAAGGTACTCACATCCTCCGGTGTGAGTGCTCGAAGTTATTTCCCTTAGATTCTGCAATTTTGTCTTTTTGTTTCTTATTTTCACTAGTTAGGCTTAATGGAAAACAACAAAAAAATTAGAGAGCTTTTTAGTATTTTTCCTAATGTAGAACATGAATTGTCTGAAAAGAAAATTAAAAAAACATGGAACTTTCTTTGCATGATAATAGCAATGTTATTAGTATGAATCTTTTGGACACCTTTGTTACTAATGCTATGGAAACTTCTAAGCTTGGGGAAGTTAGTTTTTATGAAAATGATCTTTTTAGTTCCCCAGCTTTAAAGAAGAAAACTTGCTCAGATGATACTTTATCTTCGATATGTGGTAATTCTAATGATACTTGTGATATTTTAAATCCACATACTGAAAGCATCTCTGTTAAAATACCTATAAAAATTGTTGAACGTGTTATGAACAACTGTTATTTGGGAGATGGAATTATCCATCCTAGTGATCATTTACTCTTTATATGCAAATTATGCGAGTTGTTCAAGTGTGCAGGTATTTCAATGAACCAAGTTAAGAGGAAGCTATTCCATTTTCCACTCAAGGGCAAAGCAAGGGAGGGGTACGAGCTACTAGATGATCCTCATCATTTGGAGTGGAAGGAACTTGAATCTCTCTTTTACTCTAAATTTTATCCTCCTCATGAAATTCATAAATATAGGAATTACATTTATAATTTTCATCCACATGATTGAGAAAGTATTGCCCAAGCATGGGGAAGATTGAAGTCACTAATGCTCAAATGTCCCATTCATGATCTCCCTAGTAATATTGTTATTATTAATTTCTATGCAAGGCTTTCAGGACATTACAAGGACTATCTAGATACTTGTTTAGAAGGATCCTTCATAAGTAAGGAGGTCAAAGCTAAGTGGGATCTTCTTGAAACAATTCAAAGCAATACTGAAGATTGGGATACCAACAAAGGTAAAGAACCAGGTATAAACTATGAGTATGATTGCATTAAGTCTTTCGCTGAAACTGCTGATTTTCAAGAGCTTAGTGCTAAATATGGTATTGATCCTCAAATTCTTGTTGATTGTTATAGAACCTTTGCTTCTCATATTAATGCTCCTAAAGAAAAATGGGATATGTATCATGAGCCTTATAAAGGCACTTGCATGGAAAATGAAATTATTATTAATGATAGCAATAAACATGCTCAACCCTCTGAAAGTACTACTTCTTATTAACATGTTAATTTTTGTGGAATACATAGACCTTCTGAGAATAATCAAATTGAAGGAGAATATTGTATCACGCACAAGAATGAAAAAACTAGAACATGGTATAGGGCCCTGAATGATCTTGGTAAAAGTTTGTGCCCTCTATCCTTTTATTTGTGAACTTTTCTTTGAAGTGGGTCATTTCAATTTTCAATGCTTAGGCCATAATAATAGTCCTTCTATTCCAATGAGTACTGCAAGTTTGTATTGTGATGACATGATCACTCCTAATCAGCATGATCAACTTACATTATTTTTGGGGTGTGAAGAGTTATCAAGAAAAACCTCTTTGGTAGATATGAGTGCTTTTGATATGAATAGAGTCCTGCATGGTTGTCATCTTTATTGTGTTGATAATTGCCACACAAATACTTACATACAAAATATCCTAAAAGATGAGATCTTACCAAAATATGACATGACTAATATGTGTTTTGGCCTTATTAATGAAAAGAAGGAATCCTCCAAAGTTTCTTATATTGTCTCTAACAATGAACCATGGTATATGGAGAAGCTTCCTTTCAAGCCTCTCCCTCCTAAAGAGAAGAAGAAAAAGAAGAAAAGGAGTAAAAGGAGAGAGGAAACAGTATTTTCCCCTAAGCACGTTGCTCCTATTATAGTATTTGATGAGTCTGAACTCGATGATGTTCCTATGCCTGTTACCTATAGTAGTGATCATGATTGGGAAAAGCACACTTCTTTTGATATTGAAAATCTCTTCGGTACCAATTCTGAAAATGATGATATTAATAATTGCTGTACTATTAGTGCTATCCATGTCCCTTCCAATGATGATATGTTTACAAATGAACACACTTTGGAAGATAATTATTCAATTGCTTATGATGATACTACACCTCCAATATATGATGATTACAATGATGAATATGATATTTTCAGTCCACCTACTATTGAGGAGAAAATTAATTATGATTACAATATGCCTCCTATATTTGATGATTATGCTGATGAGAATAATAATGATAGCTATTTTGTTGAATCTACTCCCACTACAATTAATAAGAATAACTATGCTTATGTGGGGAGTAATAATGATTATATGCATGTGGCTCATGATAAGAATGTTTTATGTGATAGTTATATTGTTAATTTTGTTCATGATGCTACTAAAAGTTATTATGAGAGAGGGAAACATGGTTTTATGCATCTCAATAATATTAAGTTTCCCCTCTTTATGTTGAAAGTCTTGAAGTTGCACTTGTTTTGCTTTCTGATGCTTGTTGCTTTGTGCTTTCTTGACTTGTTTCTTTACAAGATTCCTTTGCATAGGAGTGGGTTACACTTAAATGTGTTTTGAATTTGCTTCTTGATGCTCCCTTTTACTTCAATTCATATTTCTTATGTGAGCATCTTCTCAAACTATCATGCCTAACTTAAAGGAGTTAAAGAAAAGTACTTATTGGGAGATAACCCAAAAGTTTTAGATGAGTCTTGGAAGTAATTACCTCTGTAATAACCGCTCCTTATCCTTTTTATTTGATTTTTGTGCCAAGAGTAACCTCTAATGAGAGAGAAGTAATGCTTGGGAAAGTTGCTGACCCAAAACAGATTTTTGTGCTTCGCTGTAAAAATTCGTGTAAAATCTATGTATGTCGGTTTGCGCTGTAATTATTTGTGCTTCTGTCCCAGGTTGTTATCTCACTTTCGTCAATTCAACACTTTTCGATTTGAGCAATAGAAGGTCTTCGAAAAAATTGGTTTTTACCTGCTGGTCAGTTTTGACAGATTTCTACTATTATTTGCATTTGCTTCTTGTTGGTTCCTTTTTTAGTTCTTTTGGGGAATTGAGCTTTTTGAGGAAAGTGCTACAGTAGCTTATGTTTTAATAGAAGTTTTATTGGTGTTGAAACTGAACCTAAAGACTTATTATCTTGAGTGCACTAATGTTGCTAATAAAGATTGTGTGAAGTTTTGTATGAAGGAAATTTCCAGGTGTATGTAGAGAATGATGTAATGAGATGAAGAATGGACTAAAGCTCATGCTTGGGGATGCCACCCCGTGTCACCCCAAGAAATATTCAAGAGGTACAAGCGTCAAAGCTTGGGGATGCCCAAGGCATCCCCTTCTTCATCAGGCACCATCAGGCCGGTACTGTTTAGGCCTACCTTAGGCCTGTCACTGTGCATAAAGCCCGTCGCTTTCCTTTCGTTGTGGGCCTTCTGCCGGAAGGCCTGTTACAGTTCAGGCCTTCCACCAATCTGACGTTTCACTATTCCATCTTGTTACTGTTCTGGCCCATTATGATTCTAGCATGTTACTGTTCTGGTCCGTTACTATTCTGGCATGTTACTATTCTAGCCTTTTACTCTTGTAGACATTTACTATTTTGTACTGCTTGGATTCTGGCCTGTTATGATTCATACCTTTTACTATTTAGACCTTTTACTATTCATTCCTTCTATTGATCTTCAGATCTTGTCCATTGTTTGTTGATCACTGGCTTCATTGTTCGGCCTATTACTGTTTCAGCATTTTAGTGTTCGGTCTGTTACTGTTTTGGCCTATTTGGTAGCATCAACGTTTTGCAGAACAACATAGGAATGTTGACACGTTGATTAATGAACATGATAAATTTAAACTTCTCTCTAAAATGAGAAATTTAAACTACTTATTACAAAATGATAGAATTTTGTTACATATAAGCCAATAGGGTATCTCCAGATTGAAAATTACAATATATCATTAGACAAGATCTGAATTTAAAAGATCATGAAGAATATTTGGCATCATCAATACAAGATTGGTACATGGCGATGTGCTGTATCGTATCATCTGTTCTCTTCTTCAATATTTCAGCTACAGATCTAAGAGTAGCTACACCCATTCTTTCTGCATGCAATACAACCTTTATATATATCACCTATAGGAGTTGTTCTAGGTGGACTATTAATAAAGTTGTTTCCTTCAACAATGCAATGGGAGGATAAATGGGAAGAGGAATCACAACTTTCAGCCCTTCCTTCCGAGGACTACTGCTTGGTTTTATTCACTGCTTGGTAAAATATGGTGAACGAGGTTAAAACAAAGAACAAGAGAAACAAGTATTATATAAAGTAGAGATTATTTAAGTAAGTATGAACTTACAGTAGCTCGTTTAGGCTCACAGTAGTTCCTTCTCAAGCGGGTGTGACTCCTGGTCAATCTACCTGTAGAATCCGAGTCGAGCAGCCGGAACTCTAGTACTTGTACTCCATTGTCCTTTCTCTGCATTAAGGCATGACATTTGAAACCGATTCAGCTAGTTTGGAAGGAGGAAAGCACTTGAAAACACGAAAAAGATAGTATTACAATTGACCAAATGTATGATTCAAACTAGCTAGCTGGTTTGGAAGGATGAAAGCAGTTGAAAAAACCAAAAACATAACATAAAAATGACAAGATGTATGATTCAAACTTGATGGAAATTTTCTGAATTACTCACAACATTCGTAGCAAGAAAGACAATAAAACATGAATGGAAATATTATGGAAGGTTTATAGCTATAGTGACTTATTAACTTATTATGCATAGAGGTTATATAACTTATTAACATGACAAGAGACTGGCCTAAGTAACACACGAAAACCTCACACTTTAACCTTGATTGGCATTAGATTGTCTATGAGAAATTTGCATGACCCATGCGAGATCTCCGAAAGAATAACATCTACGAGTTAGTGTTGTAGGATTATACCGATAGTGTGTATAATAAAGTAAATAATAGCGAGAAGCTAATGATGTGGATAGGACCAATCAGATATGGGTGCAAACAAAATGGCAATAGAAGGCAGGATATTGAGCAACATTCTGACGCTTTTGTAGCTTAAGAGTACCAAAAAATGTCAAACGAGAAAGAGAAATTACCACTTTGTGGTGGCGGCGGTCGTGATGGACAAGAGGACGGCCTGTGGGCATTTCGGAGGCCAGTGAACGGGTTATTTGACGAAACACCCCCCATGCAGTAGGCGACGACATTGGTGAAATAGTTCCAGTGTCCACGTCACAGGTGTAGGTGATGTAGAATGGTTGTGGTGGACGTGGGAGACAAGAGGCGGATCTGGTGCATGGACAAGGAAGGCAGTGAATAAGCTCCCGTGTGGAAGAGCGCGCTGGCGGTGAAGGAGCTCCGATATGGAAGAGAGGGCCGATGGGGAAGCAGGTGGAGGGGGAGGGGTGGGTGGGTAAATTTTGAGGAAGGGAGGAGAAGAGGCGATGGGTGGATATAGGTTGGGTGATGCACATTTACCACCTATACCCCTCTATTATTGCAGTGCTCCACGGGTCCTTGTTTCAGGACTAGGGATAGAAGAGGAATTTTTCATTCACCAAAAAACTGGGCGGGATATTTGAATGTATGCGCGAGATATTTGAATGGATGCACGGGATGTTTCGGTGCTCTGCGGAAATTTTGAGGTTGAACCTTTCAAGGTATGCTACTCCAACACGTGGCATCACCTCAGTTGCTGGCCCCGTCTAGACCGACATGCTAGCGATAGTATGCTTACTAGCATTTAATTGAGTTTCCAAACATTTGCCAAAATTGATAAACATTATTGAAGGCTTTCAAACAAGATGATGAAGGTCATAGCCATATCTCTGCCATAGTTTATGATAACATGTCCATATTTGGTAGATCGGTGCATCTTGGAATTTCAAGCAATGTTTATAAATGTAGATTCCAGATTTGATAGACAACACCCTACTTTCATGAATTTCCGAACTTCCTAGCTAAATTTATGCAATAAATGACTTTTTAACGATTTATAGTAAGTATGTCTAATTTCGAACTACAAACTGTGTGATATAGCTTACTCATGATTTTTATTAAATAATTTAAAGGTACCAAAGTAATCAAATATCAGTGAACCACTGAGATTTTTGCAAGATTCAACTTCTTGATATGTATGGTAATGATGGCAAATTTGGGACATTTTTTAAAATATACAAAGAAACAAAATACGAAAAGAAATACTACCAATCTTTTCTGTTGATGTTTCACTGTGTGCACTAGCTAGTTTCCATGAAAAATATAAACTTAAAATTTGATAACTTTTGAAAAAAACTGTTTCACAATAGGGCGTACCATGTATGAACATTCATTTCTTTCAAACTACATGACCAATATCAAGGCCATATGTTTACCATACTTTATGATAATGTAACCATATTTGATAGATTGGTGCATATTGGAATTTAAACATTGTTTTTAGAAAGAGCTTCCATATTTCAAGTTATTTTAAATTTTCCAATTGACAACAATGAATTTCGTCATGAATCAACCAGAAAGATTATGGCTCGAAAGCACACCACCCAATTTTCACACAAAGTATAACCTCTTTAATTGTTAATTCTTAAGTTTTATGGCTATATTCATGCAATAGAATGATTTTATGGCTATTTAATAAAAATATCTCAATTTTTGGTCTGCAAGTGCATAATACCTGCTTTCTTATGTTTTTTAAATTCATTTGATGGTATCCAAGTACTAAAACAAGGGAGAACCACCAAGAGTTCTGCAAGATTTAACTTCTTGACATGAACTCTTGGTTACTTCATGTGGCATTATAAACTAGTCATTAACCCGTGCGTCTGCACGGGCTATAGGATTTTGTAGTGATAGATGGTAAAACAATTGTGTTATGTAGAATTGATAATATTACTTAAAATATCTATACAATGATTTCACCTGGTTACTTCATGTGGCATTTTCTTTCAAGTTTAACTGCTCATATATCAGTACTCCAAAGCATACGACCAATTTGAACAATATACTTTTCCGTGCAATGAATATACTTGGTTTAAATTAGCGCATGCTGAACAATACATGTGATTTATTCCCAACAGAAAAGATCAACCCATGTATAATGAAAAAAGTGAACCCTTCATTTTCAAATGTGAGAGCTGGTACACACCAGCTGTATGGCCTTGTGATATCATCAGCTCCCATAAGCACGTTATTAATTTAATTTGGTATACTCTGATTATTCAAACAAATTCTACTAAGGGTACATATGCATACCAAATAAGTGTTTTAAGGATCCTACTTTTTAATAAAATATCATAGCAGACATCGTGCTTTATAAATCTTGGCTGATAAAAGATGCATGCACACTTATCTTGGCTTTATCACTCCCCAAACAGAAATTACTATCGATGGTGAAGAATATCGGATACTTCCATTCAACTTTATCCAATTAGTGAATTACCAATTCCATAGGGTCTCCAGAGTCTAGCTTATCATGACCCCACATCTTAGTTGCAGCATGCTTGAATCTGCCCGAATGCATATTCCAGCAGAAATCTTCATTTGGCAACCGATGCCATTTCAAATATCCGTTCAATTTCTTAGATTGACTAAGATATACATGAAAATATATCGTAAAGAAATTACCACGTGATTCACTGTAGTAGTATGTCAACAAAAATCAAATATGCACTGGCTAGATATGATTTTGAATACAATATTGAAATGAGCAAATGTTTATTGGGTATATATCAGATGACATGTCTTTTCAGTCTTTGTCGGTGGATAGAGTGCGACCATTTTTTGGTCAATAGATATAGGCTGAACTTGTTGTTGGCTGGAGCGTAAGTTTTTAAAACTTTAGTTGCACAGATATCATTGTTGGTTCGAATTAATCCTTCAGTGTCTTTGTGGCAAGATATAGCCTCTCTGTATAGAGAAAGGAACTGTAATATTATGGAAATTTCTGAAACATCCTATAGGCATATTTGTGCTTGGTTCACTGGTTTTAACTGACATGTGTACAGCAAAGAAATGTCGGCCCTTTATTGGCATATATAGCAGAATAAAATACATTGGTAACTTATCTCAAGATAATCTTTGACCCTTCAGCATAGGTTTTATTAGGCTTTCAGGTTGCAGTCTTATATTATGAGCCAAGAAGACATTATTTGATGTAGGGTAGAAGTTATTGTATACAAATATCACCTTTGTAGTGATTACTTCTACTGTTTAACTGATTTCGTACAACATGCATATCGTAAATGTCCTTAGGAGAGAAGCAATGTATGGACCTATATCTATGTTCGGCATAATGGACTTAAGTGATTATCACAAATCGCTGACATGTTTATTTTTGGTTGGAAAAAGAAGTTGGTCCTGCCAGAATGGCTGCTAAATAGTGTAGACAGATAAGAGAAGCACCAAATCTGAAAATTCTAAGAAATCCCACAGAGAGATCTGCTCAGAATTTCTCCTAGTATGTACAAACTGTACGCACTATTGTATGCACTGACCATGGTAAGTCATAGGAAATTACGGTTCATAATATGGGCTGAATAATACATATACAGATTAATATATTAATCAAAACCATAAGCATGAAAAATCAAGAAATGAAATATATTTTCCTTAATATAAATATGCAGGCATAAGCCATTATGAAATTAGTCTGCTTCCCAGACGCACACTACCATGAGATTTGGCGTGTATTCAGAGCAACATAATGATGACATATACCATGCAACTAACATGAGATTGGCGTTTATTCAGAAAAGTAACATACAACACCTGAATCTACTACCTTGTAAGCATCCATTGGCTAACATAGGGTGGCATGGAAAATAATCTGTGGTGCTTCGACCGACACCACACAGCTTGGTCTTCGCCGCTGCCTACATGGAAAGAATCCGGTAAAGAGCAGTGCTCAGGGAAAGAGAGATGCACAAAACTGATTTATGTTTTATTAAACAATCCAGATCATATCAATTTTATTTTTTCAAAATTCAACTATCTATAGAATTTAACAGGAAAATTACTACTAATTGATTACTTACCGGAGTGGGGGCAGGAGTAACAACAGAAAATCACAAAAATTGTCGGGGACATGAACCGCTGCTACACAAATCCTTTATATTCATCCTCTACTTAAGGTCTCATTGCCCGATCTATTTGAAACTGTCATTGATAGTCTGCTGCAATAACCCTCGTGAGATTGACTGGATCATGGAATGTGAGGGGAATCAAAAGTTGTAGTATTGGAGAGGGAGAGGATCAGGGGAGGCTGGATTGGATCGTGACATTTTTTACCTTGTAGATGATACTATGATATACACTAGTGGAAAACGGGCCTCCAGTCCCGGCCCGTAAGGGGCTTTAGTCCCGGTCCTGGTAACCGGGACTGGAGGGGCGGGACTAAAGGCCCACCCATTAGTCCCGGCTGCATCCACGTGGCTGTATCTGCGGGCGCTGGGTGCCCCCCATTAGTCCCGGTTCGTATTACGAACCGGGACAAATGGTTCTCTGCCGCGGCAGCATTTTAGGCACTTTCTCTGCCGCGGCGTTGAATTTAATTTGTATTCTTTTTTTTACGCTACCACATACCGTACATTCTTAAGTTTTCTACGCTACCACATACCGTACATGTTCGTGCATACATAAGATAACTTCTCTTAAGATCGAGCATACAAATATATACATGATAGTTACACATGGAGATCACAATTATCGGGACTAGAGCCCGTCTATTCAATTACACGGTCGGGGATCATCGGCGCCTATTCACACTAAATTTTCTGGTGTCATCTATCATCTCGTTCATCAAGAATCCTGCCAGTTGTTCAGCAATTTCTACTATGCGTTGCTGTGGTAGGAGCTGATCCCGCATTTTCTCGAACTATATAAGAAAAGGAGATCAATATGAATATCAATCATGATAACAAAAAGTGACGGTGATAAAACTAATGTTATGAATGTATTGCTTACATCGTGTAACATCCCAAATTTTTCATCTAAAATCATCATCATTGCACTCATATCATCATGGCATGTAATGGCGTTGCATTTAGAATGTCCTCCAAAGTTTGTACAATTTTGAGCCTTGAATAAAAAGATATGAATTTTTGAAAATAGGATCAAAGAAAATGCTATATTACCTATTAAATCCAAAGTAAAATACTTTGGATTAAAATAGAAGATAAATATGTTTCATAATACCCTAAAAACCTAACTTGAGCTTTCACAAATATTCACAAATTGATTTGAATCAATTTGAAACCTTAAAACCAAAGTTGTGGAGAAAACAGATTTAGAAAAAAGAAAAAGGGGAGAAAAAAAAGAGAGCAGCAGGCAACTTCTGGCCTTTTGGCCCAATCCGGCCCAGCAACCACCCGGACTCCCTCTCCCCCTCTGTCTTTCTGCACACCCCCTCAACTTACCCCCTCCCGCTGACAGACTGACCCCACGCCCACGTCACCACCACCCCGTCGTCTTCAACCCCCGGGCGACGAACACCCCTCCCCTTCTCTGTCGTTTCGAAATCGACCCAAATTCGGCCGTTTCCAGTATTAATCCCCCTCGGCGATTACTCCTACTTAACCCTCACCCTCTCCTCATCATTTTCCCCTCAGCCACTTCCCCCGGAGAGCCCCCAGGCTCCCCAATTACGAGCTCGAACCGCCGCTGTCCGACGGACTCCGGCGACGATTCCGGTGAACCCAGGCCGCCCGGCGCCCTTCTCTCTGTCCTACTTTGTTTGCCGTGTACTGGCGCGTGTTTTCTGGCCCCAGATCGATGACTCGGACGATTCCGGCGAACTCCTCTGCCACCACCGTCGGTCGCCTTCTCCGGTAAAGGTAGGGCTCCCGCCGCCCCTTTTTGGTCTTTATTAGATCGTGCAGACACTTGCGCACCTCGCTGACCTCTTTGCCGGGTGGTTCGAGCCCCAGGTCACCGTCTCCGTCACCGAGCCGTGAGCTCAGCCGGCAACGCAACTCCGACGAAGGATCCAGGCCAAGCCCGAGCGCCCCCCGCACCACGGTGACCTCCATCGAGATCGCCACGACCTCCCCGACCCCTGGTACGTGTCCACGGACTCCCTGCCCCTGTAGAACCGCCGGACCGTCATCAGCCGACGCTCCGCCGCCGCGCGCCGTCATTAGCACCGCCAGTCTCCGGCGAGATGCTTAGTAGTCGTTCGATCAGATCCTAGCGGGTAAGATTAGATCACTTAAACGAAAGGGTATGGCTGATGTGATCCGTCCAACGTCACTAAAATCTGACGGCCCACAGCGATCGATCCGGCCGAACCGGTACGGGCCAATAGGAAAGCGCCACGTCGCCAGACTAATTCTGTTTAATTAGAAAATAGACAGATTTAGTAATTAACTTAGAAAATCCATAACTTTTGATCCACAAATCAGAAAAATACAAATTTGGTGTCTATTGATTCAGAAAAATAAGACCTTTATTATGGAGGCCTTGTTTCACACTTTTGCCTTTGTAAACTTGGAATTATAGGCAGAACCTTTTTAGGAGTATTTTGTTCATAAAAATTGTTTTACAAATTATTTTTGAGTATTTCTTCTGCAATTAGTTGAAGTATTCTGTCCTCTGTACTGTAGACTCTGTAAGTTGTAGAGTTGTGTTCATATCATTGCATATTGCATGCATTCATGTTTTTGTAATGTTTTATTGATTGAATTATTGTTGTTATTTTGATCTTGTGTAGATTGTGTGGATTGTGAAGTTTGTTGCTGTGAGGATTGTACCTATTCCCCTAGATACCAAGGCAAGTGATATTTCATCCCATGTCCTATTATTTTCATTATTGTACTAGTGATAATTTGTAGATCTTAGCATGTTAGAATTATTCATATGCTACCATACTATGCCATGCTAACCTATAGTGTATATCTTGGTAGTATTCCCTTGATAAAGACTTTGTATGCTAGAATGCTTAGCTATGCTATTAGAATTTGTGGGTGGATTATACACATAAGATAGCATGGAAAGATATTATTTGGTTTAACTAAGAAAACAACTAATGTTAATGAAACACCTGGGTGGAATGGGCTTGCTTGGATTATGTTGAGTGGTTACTCAGGGGCCATGTCTATGGTCAGCTAGTGTATCACACTTGTGGATGGACACCCAGAAACAAAGAGATTGGAGACGTTCTTGTAGCGAAGCTTCTAGTGCAGCCACATGGCATATGGGCTTTGCCTTGACCAACTAGGTTGCAAGAACTCAGCCAGACGGACAGAAGGTGGTAGATATGATAGGTTGGAACGCGTCCGTGGTGGTCTGAGGGATTGCTTCTGAAAAGTCTTGTCTCGATGCATGTCGAGTCTTGTGGGGAAAGTGCACCACCTCTCTAGAGGGTAAAACTAAGTACTTAGCCGTGTCCCCGGTTATGGACATTCCTGAGCCTCAAGACAGTGAAGCAGTTCAATAATCTCCTCATCCAAATTTCTCTAAGTTAAAACTTGTGGGTGAACATGGGTAGAGGTTCAGTGATGTCCATCATTGGTACCTTATAGCTGGAATGAAAAACTTCTTCAAAAACTATAAGTTAAACTAATTTTAGCTAAGCCAGCCATAACCCCACTTAGCCATATATTCATGTAGTTGTTGGATTATACTAAGTATCTATGGTATCACTTGCCAATACAATTCCAAATGTATTGACCCTTGTGGCTGTAACTTATTATGTTGCAGGATACTCTGATGATGAGTAGGGTTGCGGGTCTACACTCGACATGCTTGCCTGTGACACATGAAGACTAAAGACTCTATTATTATTATACTATGTAATGTGAACTTTAAGTGTCTTAGCCTTGGGCTAAGTGAGTTGTAAGAACCATTATACTCCTGGATATGCGATGTAATAATGACCTTTGTTTCTGTGTACTTCATCATAAACTGTGGGTGCTAGCATTTCGATCCAGGGACTAGCACTGCAATCATAGGGATCTTACCTTATTATGGTGAGATCTTACAGATGGTATTAGAGCATCGTGTTGCCTGTAGGTTCGTGACCCTAGAATGGATTAGACTAAGGAAAACCCTTTAGGAAAAATAACTCTATATTTCAACTTTACACTTGTCTTTTCATCTTGTAAAGCTTTCCCTAATCATCCTTCTCTTCTATTTTTGTAGATGACCACCATCAATGAATCGGTCAAGAAGGGAACACTGATGACTATGACCCTAGAGTGTGAGACAGAATTTCCCAATGTGCTCAAGAACCTCATGCTTGGCTTGGGGATGAATGGTGAAGCCGTGTACAAGGGATTTCCTGTGATAGATGAAGGACAAGAGTATTGGTGGGTGCAACTCCACTTGTATAAGAACAAGGAAGATGATCCCAAGAGTACGGGATTCTGCATGTTCACCAACTCTAAAATGCACCCGTCATTCTTTGACTCTGCAAGGAATGCTGCATGGAAGGCTATTGAGGAACTTGGGGAAAGACTCAAGTGTAGAATGCTCAATACTCAGGAGGATCTCAAGGAGGAGAAGCGTCTTTCCCAAGACTCAAAGGCCACTGTGAAACGCCTAAGTAAGGATATCATAGGCCTAGCTTTGGAGCTATGCGACCAAGACAAGCAGATGGCTGCCAACGATGCCCAAATTGCCACCTTAGTTAAGAAGGAGTGAGATATTAGTCGGACCACCACCCTTGACGTTATGTCACGTTAATATCTCGACCATACCAACCTAAATAAAGTTATGTCTGGAACCTTGAGTGCTTGAGTTGAATTAATGTATTACTACTTGGAATGTTATGTTGGTTGATTTCTCTTTTATTTTGTGACTTGTATTTTTCTTTCTCCATTGTGTTACTAATTTTCTCCATGCTATGCAAAAGATGCCGAACTTTGTCTACAGCACGGCCGAGGATTTCAAGGGGACTCGCTTTGGGACTCGTATCTTGGAGCTAGTCCAAGTGCTCGCTCTTCCGATTCCCACTATTCAGGGACTTCAGTTGAGGAAGTTTCAGAGGAAGGACTTATGGGGATTCAGAGTTACCCAGCCAGGACGTGAGACAGAGCCCCAAACTGGGGAGATTACCTTCAAGGTTCTCCATGATGACATGGAGAGGGGCCTCGACGTTGTAATGCAGGAACTGTTGGGACACCTATGTGGACGTCATTCTTCCGAGATCAAGAGCCAGTACTTCCACTTCTTTGGGAGGCGCGACGAGGATGGAGAGCCTATTGTGTTGGACAAGGCCACTAAGGAGTCTATCAAGCCCGTGCATCACTACCTCCAGGACTTAGAGAGCCTCATTAGACACCTTGATACTGATAGGACTAACGTGATGCTTAGAAATGATGAACTACGAGTCCAACTCAAGGAGAAAGACAAGGCCTTCCAGGAACAGGAAAATCGAATCAAGGAAATGGAGAAGAAGTTTGAAGACCAAGATAAGAAATTCAAGAACCAAGAGAAGAGAGTTCAGGAGAAGAACAAGAAGATTAGAGACTTGGAGACCGAGTTAGAGCTGGAGAACATTGAGCTGGAAGCCGATCACGAGGTGATAGAGAGGCTACGCACACAGAAGAGAGAGTTACAGACGAAGATCGATGCTCTGACTACCAGCTTGGAGGAATACAAGGCAGGATTCGCATCAGCGAGACTTGCTCTAGTAGAGGAGGAAGTTGACATGGAGGAGTAGTGATACTGTTCCATCTACCTATCGTTCTATTATTATTGAGTGCATAGATCATATCGACTTGTGGGTGACTATGCTAGTATGTCATCTTTGCAGACTCTGTTATTGTTGTGATGTTGGAACCTGCATGTGCTTGTTGTCTGAATTGTTGTTTTATTTGGGTATCTATCATTACTTACCCTTACTAAACCCACAGATGCCTCCTCGACGCAACAACGAGGATAACAATGACAATGACAATGGAATGCAGCAGATGATGGCCGCACGGACCCAATTGATGCAAATGATGACTCAATTTATGGCGAACCAGAACCAGAACAACAATAATAACAATAACAACCAGAACAATCCACCACCTTTGGTTATGCTGACCAGATTTCTAAGGCTGAGACCTGCCAAGTTCTCAGGTACCTCTGACCCTATGGTAGCAAATGATTGGTTACGCTCTGTAAATAAGGACCTAGTCACGGTTGGGTGCACGGATGCAGAGAAGGTCAGATTTGCAGCACACTTGTTGGAAGGTCATGCAGCTGCTTGGTGGGATAATTTTCAAATTACCCACCCTATTGAGGAAGTGACTTGGGAAATGTTTGAAGATGGGTTTCGCACCACTCACATCTCTGCTGGAATAATGGGATTGAAGAAAAAGGAGTTTCATAACCTCAAGCAACGCCATCGCAGTATTTCTGAATACATCGAGGAGTTCAATAATTTGTCACGATATGCACCCGATGATGTTGACACTGATGCAAAGAGGAAGGAGAAGTTCCTAGATGGGTTAAATGATGAAATTTCTATGCAATTATCTGTTGCGTATGTTCCAACTTATCAATCTTTATGTGATAAAGCTACCATCCTAGAAAACAAGATGAAGCTAGTGGAGGGTAGAAAGAGGAAGCATCATTTTGATAAGTTTGGATCAGGATCTCCTCACAAGCGCCCTCATGGTGAACGAAGTGGGAGCTCAGGATTCCACAAGAATGGGAATCATAATAACCATTGTAACAACAACCACCACCATGATGGAAACAATCATCGTGGACATAACAAAAGTGGATTCAGGAACAATCACAATAATCATGGCTATGGGAACAAAATGGTCAGAACCGTCACAGTCAGCCAGCAAAGAAAGACATCAGTCAAGTGGAATGTTTCAAATGAAAGAAGACAGAACACTATGCTAATGAATGCCCAGAAAAGAAGACTGATGGGGCTAAGCCAAACCCATTCCAAAAGGGCCATGTGAATCACATTAATGTGGAGGAAATTCAAGAAGGATCTGATGTCGTGATCGGTAAGTTCATGATTAATGCCTTTCCTGCACTTATCCTTTTTGATACTAGCGCATCGCATTCATTCATTTCAAGAACATTTGTAATCAAAAATGAACTCTCCACTTAAACTATTGGATGTCCTATGAAGATAAGTTCTCCGGGTGGAGAAATGATAGTAAATTTAGGGTGCCGACATATCACCCTAGAAATTGGAAAACACAAGTTCCCGATTAGTTTAATAATCCTAGAGTCTCAAGGATTAGATGTTATATTAGGGATGGACTGGTTGACCCACTATGAAGGGGTGATTGATTGTGCCAAGCGGACTGTTATGCTTACTACCCCAGAAAAGAAAAGGATCAGGTTCAAGTCTAGCTTTGAACCCAAGGAAAGCAAGGTTAATTCTCTTAAGGGGGTTAGCCTAGATAATGTTCCAATAGTGAGGGAATATCCAGATTTGTTCCCCGAGGAATTACCTGGCTTGCCACCAGATAGGGATGTGGAGTTTCTGATAGACCTACTACCAGGAACGGGACCTATAGCAAAGAGACCTTATAAAATGTCGGTGGACGAATTAAAAGAACTCAAGAAATAGCTGGGAGAACAGTTAAAAAAGGGATTTATCCAACCAAGCTCGTCGTCTTGGGGAGCACCAGTCTTGTTTGTTGAGAAGAAAGACCAAAGTCAAAGGCTATGCTTAGATTATCGTTCACTCAACAAAGTGACCATAAAGAACAAATATCCCCTGCCTAGAATAAATGATCTCTTCGATCAGCTAAAGGGAGCATGTGTTTTCTCAAAAATTGATCTTCGCTCAGGATACTTCCAACTAAAGATCAGAGAACATGACGTACCCAAGACTGCATTCACCACTAGATACGGGTTGTATAAATATACAGTGATGCCGTTTGGATTGACTAATGCACCGGCCTACTTCATGAACATGATGAATAAGGTATTCATGGAATTCCTTGACAAGTTCATAGTGGTATTCATCGATGATATATTGGTATATTCCAAAAGCAGCAAAGAACATGAAGAACATCTACGCCTGATTCTAGAGAAACTTAGAGAACATAAACTTTATGCCAAGTTCAGCAAATGTGAATTCTGGCTGAATGAAGTGGGATTTCTTGGACACATAGTATCTGGTAATGGTATAGCTGTTGATCCAGCAAAAGTGGCAGCTGTGACAGAATGGGAACCTCCTAAATCCGTTAAAGAAGTCCGTAGCTTCCTTGGCCCAGCAGGGTACTATCGAAGGTTCATTGAAAATTTCTCTAAGATTGCAAAGCCCATGACTAATCTGCTGAAGAAGGAGAATAAGTTTAATTGGACAGAAACTTGCGAAACCAGCTTTCAGGAATTGAAAAATAGGCTAGTTTCAGCACCAGTGTTATGTTTGCCAGATCTTGAGAAATACTTTCAAGTATACTGTGATGCATCTCACCAAGGATTAGGAGGTGTATTAATGGAGGAAGGTAGAGTGGTAGCTTATGCATCAAGACAACTCAAAAATCATGAAGTGAACTACCCTACTCACGATCTAGAATTAGCATCAGTTGTGCATGCACTAAAAACATGGAGACATTATCTTATGGGAAAACGTTGTGAAATGTTCACTGATCACAAGAGTTTGAAATATATTTTTACACAGAAAGAGCTCAACATGAGGCAAAGAAGATGGCTAGAACTTATCAAGGACTATGACTTAAGTTTGCAATACCACCCTGGAAAGGGAAACGTCGTAGCCGATGCATTAAGCCGCAAGGCTCATGTAAATGGCCTCAATAAAGGAGAATTGCCGGAGGAGTTATGTGCCCAATTTAGAGAGCTGAGACTTGAAATTGTTCCTGAAGGGTACCTTGCATCCTTGGAAGTGTAACCCACACTAATGGACAAGATTCAAGAAGCCCAAAAGTTGGACAAATAAATAAAGGAAATCAAAAGTAAAGTTAGTGAAGGCAAGGCGAAAGGATTCCATGTGGATGATCAAGGAATCTTATGGTACGAAAAACGTATCTGTGTTCCGCAGGATCTTGAACTTAAGAAGCTGATCTTACAAGAGGCGCACAACTCACCGTATTCAATTCATCCTGGCAATACCAAGATGTATAAGGAGTTAAGGAGAGGTTTTGGTGGAATAATTTAAAGAAGGACATAGCAGAGCACATTGCCTTGTGCGACGTGTAAAGGCAGAACATCAGAAACCGGCAGGATTATTACAACCACTGCCAATACCTGATTGGAAATGGGATAAAATTGGTATGGATTTTATCACCGTACTACCCAGAACTAAATCTGGATACGATTCCATATGGGTTATCGTTGACCGCTTGACAAAAGTGGCTCATTTCATACCAGTGAAGACCACTTATACAAGTGCCAAACTAGCCAAGATTTACGTGAATAGAATTGTATGTTTGCATGGGGTACCTAAAAGTATCATGTCCGATAGAGGAACTCAGTTTACTTTGGACTTTTGGCGACAACTTCACGAGTCTTTGGGAACTCGACTGGAGTTTAGCACTGCATTTCATCCACAAACTGATGGACAGACAGAAAGGACCAATCAAATATTAGAGGATATGCTAAGAGCATGTGCGTTAGATTATGGATCCAGTTGGGATGAAAGTCTATCGTACGCAGAGTTTTCCTACAATAACAGCTATCAATCAAGCATAGAAATGGCTCCATTTGAATTTCTTTACGGAAGGAAGTGTACTACACCATTACTATGGAATGGAGTAGGGGAAAGAAAATTGTTCGGGCCAGACCTAATCAAAGAGGCCGAAGAGAAAGTCAAGATGGTGAGAGATAGGCTAAAGGTAGCTCAATCTCGGCAGAAGAGCTATGCTGATCCAAAACATAGAGAGGTCACCTATGAGGTTGGTGATAGAGCTTACCTCAGGGTATCACCACTTCGTGGTGTAAAGAGATTTGGAATCAAAGGAAAACTAGCACCACTCTATGTAGGGCCTTTCAAGATTTTGAGTCGCAAAGGAGAAGTGGAATATGAGATAGAATTACCAGAATCTTTGTCAGCAGTTCATAATGTATTCCATGTTAGTCAGCTGAAAAAGTGTCACCCAGAGATGGAAGAAACTTTGTTTAAAGACACCTTACCATTGGAGGAAGTTCAGCTAGATAATGATCTCACTTATGAAGAGAAACCTATTAAGATTCTAGAGACCGCAGAAAGAATTACCCGTACCAAGACCATCAAATTCTGCAAAGTGCAGTGGAACCATCACACTGAATCAGAAGCAACATGGGAACGAGAGGATGAACTACGGAGAGACCACCCTCACCTATTTGCTAGCCAACCCGAATCTCGAGGACGAGATTCATCTTAAGGGGGTTCGATTTGTAACATCCCAAATTTTTCATCTAAAATCATCATCATTGCAATCATATCATCATGGCATGTAACGGCATTGCATTTAGAATGTCCTCCAAAAATTTGGTACAATTTTGAGCCTTGAATAAAAAGATATGAATTTTTGAAAATAGGATCAAAGAAAATGCTATATTACCTATTAAATCCAAAGTAAAATACTTTGGATTAAAATAGAAGATAAATATGTTTCATAATACCCTAAAAACCTAACTTGAGCTTTCACAAATATTCACAAATTGATTTGAATCAATTTGAAACCTTAAAACCAAAGTTGTGGAGAAAACAGATTTAGAAAAAAGAAAAAGGGGAGAAAAAAAAAGAGAGCAGCAGGCAACTTCTGGCCTTTTGGCCCAATCCGGACCAGCAACCACCCGGACTCCCTCTCCCCCTCTGTCTTTCTGCACACCCCCTCAACTTACCCCCTCCCGCTGACAGACTGACCCCACGCCCACGTCACCACCACCCCGTCGTCTTCAACCCCCGGCGACGAACACCCCTCCCCTTCTCTGCCATTTCGAAATCGACCCAAATTCGGCCGTTTCCAGTATTAATCCCCCTCGGTGATTACTCCTACTTAACCCTCACCCTCTCCTCATCATTTCCCCCTCAGCCACTTCCCCCGGAGAGCCCCCAGGCTCCCCAATTATGAGCTTGAACCGCCGCTGTCCGACGGACTCCGGCGACGATTCTGGTGAACCCAGGCCGCCCGGCGCCCTTCTCTCTGTCCTAATTTGTTTGCCATGTACTAGCGCGTGTTTTGAACCCGACCACGTGTTTTCTCTTGCCCCAGATCGACGACTCGGACGATTCCGGTGAACTCCTCTGCCACCACCGTCGGTCACCTTCTTCGGTAAAGGTAGGGCTCCCGCCACCCCTTTTTGGTCTTTATTAGATCGTGCAGACACTTGCGCACCTCGCTGACCTCTTTGCCGGTTGGTTCGAGCCCCAGGTCATCATCTCCGTCACCGAGCCGTGAGCTCCGCCGGCAACGCAACTCCGGCGAAGGATCCAGGCCAAGCCCGAGCGCCCCCTGCACCACGGTGACCTCCATCGAGATCGCCACGACCTCCCCGACCTCTGGTACGTGTCCACGGACTCCCTGCCCCTGTAGAACCGCCGGACCATCATCAGCCGACGCTCCGCCGCCGCGCGCCGTCATTAGCACCGCCAGTCTCCGGCGAGATGCTTAGTAGCCGTTCGATCAGATCCTAGTGGGTAAGATTAGATCACTTAAACGAAAGGGTACGGCTGATCTGATCAGTCCAACGTCACTTAAATCTGACGGCCCACAGCGATCGATCCGGCCAAACCGGTACGGGCCAATAGGAAAGCGCCACATCGCCAGACTAATTCTGTTTAATTAGAAAATAGACAGATTTAGTAATTAACTTAGAAAATCCATAACTTTTGATCCACAAATCAAAAAAATACAAATTTGGTGTCTATGGATTCAGAAAAATAAGGCCTTTATTATGGAGGCCTTGTTTCACACTTTTGCCTTTGTAAACTTGGAATTATAGGCAGAACCTTTTTAGGAGTATTTTGTTCATAAAAATTGTTTTACAAATTATTTTTGAGTATTTCTTCTGCAATTAGTTGAAGTATTCTATCCTCTGTACTGTAGACTCTGTAAGTTGTAGAGTTGTGTTCATATCATTTCATATTGCATGCATTCATGTTTTTGTAATGTTTTATTGATTGAATTATTGTTGTTATTTTGATCTTGTGTAGATTGTGTGGATTGTGAAGTTTGTTGCTGTGAGGATTGTACCTATTCCCCTAGCTACCAAGGCAAGTGATATTTCGTCCCATGTCCTATTATTTTCACTATTGCACTAGTGATATTTTGTAGATCTTAGCATGTTAGAATTATTCATATGCTACCATACTATGCCATGCTAACCTATAGTGTATATCTTGGTAGTATTCCCTAGATAAAGAACTTTGTATGCTAGAATGCTTAGCTATGCTATGAGAATTTGTGGGTGGATTATACACATAAGATAGCATGGAAAGATATTATTTGGTTTAACTAAGAAAACAACTAATGTTAATGAAACACCTGGGTGGAATGGGCTTGCTTGGATTATGTTGAGTGGTTACTCAGGGGCCATGTCTATGGTCAGCTGGTGTATCACACTTGTTGATGTCCACCCAGGAACAAAGAGATTGGAGACGTTCTTATCGGAAAGCTTCCAGTGCAGCCACATGGCATATGGGCTCTGCCTTGACCAACTAGGTTGCAAGAACTCAGCCAGACGGACAGAAGGTGGTAGATATGATAGGTTGGAACGCGTCCGTGGTGGTTTGAGGGATTGCTTCTAAAAAGTCTTGTCTCGATGCATGTCGAGTCTTGTGGGGAAAGTGCACCACCTCTCGAGAGGGTAAAACTAAGTACTTAGTCGTGTCCCCGGTTATGGACATTCCTGAGCCTCAAGACAGTGAAGCAGTTCAATAATCTCCTCATCCAAATTTCTCTAAGTTAAAACATGTGGGTGAACATGGGTAGAGGTTCAGTGATGTCCATCATTGGTACCTTATAGCTGGAATGAAAAACTTCTTCAAAAACTATAAGTTAAACTAATTTTAGCAAAGCCAACCATAACCCCACTTAGCCATATATTCATGTAGTTGTTGGATTATACTAAGTATCTATGGTATCACTTGCCAATACAATTCCAAATGTATTAACCCTTGTGGCTGTAACTTATTATGTTGCAGGATACTCTGATGATGAGTAGGGTTGCGGGTCTACACTCGGCATGCTTGCCTGTGGCACATGAAGACTAAAGACTCTATTATTATTATACTATGTAATGTGAACTTTAAGTGTCTTAGCCTTGGGCTAAGTGAGTTGTAAGAACCATTATACTCCTGGATATGCGATGTAATAATGACCTTTGTTTCTGTGTACTTCATCTTAAACTGTGGGTGCTAGCATTTCAATCCAGGGACTAGCACTGCAATCGCAGGGATCTTACCTTATTATGGTGAGATCTTACACATCGACTCTATAATCATTCTGCTCACTGTTAAACGTGTGAATGAACTTGCAAACGTAGAATCCACATGGATTCGTCCCCTGTGGCTGCCTCGCGCACTTTACGAGAATAGAATTCAATCAAAATAATAATCATGCATCATAATTGTATTGAAACTAGAAGTAAAGAGATGCGCCTACTACTTATCGAGACCGGCTTAAACGTCAGTTTCTCAGTAAAGTCACCCGTAACTGCACTCTTGAACTGGTTCCAAACCCTACCCGGTAAAGAAAATGAATGAGTTATTTATTATGTGATATCTCAGGAAATCAACAAAAGAGACCGTTGTAGCGCAAAAATTACCTCTGGAGCATGTCCTGCATGTCACTAAACTGTTCCAGGGGTCTCTTTAATGGGTCCATGACTTCAACTCTTCCCTTATCAAGTTGATTGTCCATGAGAATCCAGTGGAAACTGTACACGTTTATATATACGTCAGTAACTCATTAATTACACTTAATATCGAGTAAGAAAAAGAGAATGTGTACAATAGAGTAAGACACTCACGTGAAATTGTAAGGAAACAGTATGTGGTCACAGAAATTTTGCTCCATTAGAAACCTTAGAAGGTTTTCCTGTGTTTCCTCGGGTTTTTCCTTTAGCGTCCGACAATGTATTTTATCTGGGTCAATGAACCCAACACTGAAGATTGACCTTCTTTTACATTCCATGATCTTCATTCTGCATAATAATAGAGTACAAAAGGATATAATTAGGATAATTACATGCAATGAACTGAACAACTGAAAAAATTGAACAGCTTATATATAGACAATGAATTCAACAACTTACAGACAATAGCAACTCATGAGACTTTTGTCGATGGCATCGAAAGTGTATAACTGGAAGAGTTCTAGAAACTCAACATGGACCTCTTCTTCTCGAAAGTAGTAGTCATGTGGGACTTTTGCCACGATCATTATTCTCTCCTCCTTTACGGCATTCAAGTACCATTTATGTAAACTCCGCATTTGGTGTTGGCAGTTGTTGGAACTGCTCAAAGCTGACCAGAGGCTTCCCTGGGACATATGTAGGGACTACCTGAGCCTTGGGTAACTTGTCGTCCTGGGAACCTAGCAATTCCTCAACAGTCACATTCATAGTGGCCGCAAGCTTCTTAGCTTCTTCCATATCCTGCCGGGGAGTGTCATAGGATAGCACCTTGAGGGGTGGGGTCGATTTTTTGGCCTGTTCCCCGAGCTAGGGGACGTCCTTTCTTTTCCCGGTTGCACTTTGACTTGATGATTTGCTCCCGCTTGCACTTCTACTTGATTTGCTCTTCTTCACTTCCTTCTGAAGTGTGCGTCGATAGTCATCTGGCTTATGGTGCAAGTCATATTGCGATTTTGTGTTCAGAGAAGAAAGCGCATACGCTTTTTGCTTCTCGGTGTATATCGGGGCGGGCTCGAGTTTCTTCTTTTGAAGCTGCGCAACACATTCGGCCTTTACGATCATGTCGGTTTCCTCGTCAGTACGATCGTAAGGTCTGACAGAAAGATTCTTATGAGGTACTCTTGGGAGGGGCGACATTTGTTGTTTTGGGCTCCTGCGTCGTTTAGTACTAATCGGAGGCTGCGGCGGAGATCGAGATGGACTCGGGCTGTGGTGGTCGTAGTCATGGGGTGGGATTCTTAGAGGTGATGGAGGTGAAGGTGACATGCGACCACTCGGAGGCGGTGTTGGCTTTGGCGTCCAGCCTGGAAGCTTGATGAGTTTCTTGTCCCATAGAATGATACCACCCAGTACTTCTTCGAGTGTCCTCTCACCTTCAGGTCCAGGGATGGCAAGCTCCATTGAGTCCCACCCCATTCCGATTTCATCCACACCAACTTTAGCATAGCCAGCTGGAATCTCACGGCCATGCCAGCGTGCGCCAGGTGGACAAGGTAAAGCACATCTGACCGCCACCTTGATGGATAGGTTCTTCACCTTCTGATGGAGCTCACAAGATGCCTGCTCCTTGATTCCATCCACGGGGTAGCCGGGACCGCCATCTACCGTACGTGCATCGTCAGAAGGGACCTCCGATTCAGCCACGCTGCTTTTCTCTGAGATGGGACGGCGGTAATATTGAGTACAGGATCTTGCAGGCGCGCTGCTCCTCGAAGTTCGTCAATCTATTGCTGATGCATTCGAAGTGTTCCTATCAACTCGGTGAACTTGTCTCGCTCCTCCTCCTGCCGTCGCCTCTTTGCTCTCTCTTGGCTCCTATAAGTATCTCTGTCTTTGGAAAACCCCACCTCCCACGTATAACTAGGGCCAAGGCCTCGTCCACGTCCTCCGCGTTCGTCATTCCCGAGGACCTTTGTCAGCAAGTCTTTCTCTCTATCGGGACGGAACTTTGTTGTCCCCGCTTTAATCTCCTTCACCACTTTCTGCCATGTATCCCGGGGTATCCTAATCCCGTCACTGCAAATAAGGTCCCCTGTACTTTCGTCATACTCACTCCCATGCCCAAGGAACCAATTCCTTGCCCTCAGATCCCATTCTTCGCGTATTGGTTCTGGAGTGATCCCTTTAGCAAGCAGCTCATTCTCTTTAGCATCCCACTTTGCCATGGCAGCCGCGTAGCCCCTGGCCCCAGGTGATGGTGATATTTCTTCATCGCGGCATTTTTCTTGTTTTTTTCCGACATTTCCATAGCAGGTTGTGACTCCTTGTACTTCACAAATTCATCCCAGTTAGCCTGCTGCTTCGTTAGATAGCATTCAAATTTAGGAGCCTTCTTCGTCTTCTGATACTTTTGCCATAATGCTTTCTTCCAGTTCTTGAATAGTTCGGCCATCTTCGTAAGGGTCCACTGCTTGACTTTCTTCCTCAGTGTAGCTGTGTCGGCATCATCCTCACATTCTGGCAGGGTGAAATGTGTCATGAGGTCATTCCAAAGACCCTCTTTGCACCTGTCGGAGACATACTCACCCTCTTTCACCCCTTTGGTCTTATTCCACTCTCGAACGGTGATCGGGATGTGATCCCTAACCATAACTCCGCATTGTTGTTTAAATACAGTTTTAGCCTTTTCGGGTTTCACCGGTTCACCCCGTGGTGATACCCGCATAATTGTATAACGCGTAGATGTGTCCAACTTTTTGGCCGGGCCTCGTTTGGAATATTTTTTGCTCGATGTGGAGGCCTAAGAGAAGAAACATGCCTCGCCGTCGGCTTCTCCACCACCGGAGCCTTCGGCTTCTCCACCACCGGAGCCGTCGGCTTCTCCTTGATCATTTCGGTCGACCTCCTCTCCCTCACCGGAGGGGTTTAGATAAATCGACGGAGATTCGGGTGGATCAACATGGGGGGTGTCGTTGATCATATCCTCGAGAATTTCTTCCTGTGCTAGGTCTCTCTGGATTGGATCCATAGTTTTCTACAAAATGCACAGAATAACATTTTTCATTCAATATTGCTGCATAAAATACCACTAAACAATAATATGAACACGCAATTTGCTACAATAATACTAAACAATAGCAAAATTCTAGTAATGCCCTAACCCTAACCCTAAGTCTAGGTGGCCCACAAGCACCACCACCCTAACCCTATCTCCGGGGGCCCACGAGCACCACCACTCTAACCCTAAGTTCGGGGGCCCGCGAGCACCACCACCCTAACCCTAAGTCCGGGCGGCCCACGAGCACCACCACCCTAACCCTAAGTCCGGGGGCCCGCGAGCACTACCACATTAACCCTAAGTCCGGGGCCCCGCGAGCACTACCACCCTAACCCTAAGTCTGGGGCCCGCGAGCACTACCACATTAACCCTAAGTCCAGGGGCCCGCGAGCACTAACACCCTAACCCTAAGTCCGGGGGCCCGCGAGCACTACCACATTAACCCTAAGTCCGGGGGCCCGCGAGCACTACCACCCTAACCCTAAGTCCGGGGGCCCACGAGCACTACCAGACTTAGGGTAGTTATTTCTTTAGCACTACTATATATATTATTAATAGTAATAAATATATATACACAAACATATATATATACTATATTTATATACTAGTAATAAATATTACAATATAAAAAAGATACAAGCAATAAAAAACATATATATACACAATATCTATATGATCTATTACTATTATACACAAACATATCTATATATACTATATCTATATATACTAGTAATAATTATTAACATATAAAAAATACACTAGAAATTAATATATACTATACTAGTAATACTAGTAATAATTCTATCTATTACTAGTAATAATTCTTAATTAATATATAAAAAATACAAAAAATTAAAAAAAGTGGCCGGGCTCGGGCTCGCCGGTCGGGGCCGGCGGGGATGGAGGCAGTGCGCGCGGTCGCGGGGCGCCGCCCAGACTCGAGAAGCACGCAGTGCGGTGGCCGGGGACGGGGACGGAGAGAGGCAGTACCTCCCAGCAACGGGCCGGCGGACGTGCGCGCGTCTTGAGAGGCGGCGACACGGCGCCAACACGGCGGGGTGGCTACGCGGACGGGCGTCTGGAGAGGCGGTACCACGGAGGGGTGGCTACGCGGACGGGCGGAGAGGCAGCGGCGTAGCTCCAAATTTTGGTAGCCTGGCGGCGTACTGCTAGCTCCTCGCGAGATGTGCTCCGGTCGATGGATTCGACCGGGGAAGAAGCGGCACAATAAATACCCCCACACCCTTTAGTCCCGGTGCGTGGCACAAACCGGGACTAAAGGGGGGGTCTTTAGTCCCGGTTCCAGCCACGCACCGGGACTAAAGGCTTTGGATGCCTTTTCGCCTGCAGAGCCTTTAGTCTCGGATGGTGTTCTGGGCCGGGACTAAAGACCCAAATTTGCGCGCGCTGTGCGTAAGTTGGCGCCTGTTTTTTCAAATATTACAATTTATAACTATTAGATTTTTTAAACATTTGAATTATAGAGTTTTTGCATACTTATGAATTTGAGAAAATTTTCAACATGAAAAGTTTTTGAATTTGAATAAGTAATCCAAATCTATTTTCTGTTTTATAAAATAATTATTCTAACTAGTGAAACTAATAACCATTTGGATGCTTGTCATCTCGTCCTTTATGATGTTGCTGGTCCTCCCGTGCTGCCGGGGTATCTTTTGACTTCCCATACAAGCCCAGAAAGCCTAGAATATTCACGTAAAGATTCTTCGTCAGGTGCATTACGTCGATTGCAGAGCGGACCTCATGCACTTTCCAATAGGGTAGGTCCCAAAATATAGATTTCTTCTTCCACATGGGTGCGTGTCCGGTAATGGGGTCTTTCGGAACAGGTTATCCTTCAGGACCCTTTCCAAAGATTACATCCAAATCCTTGACCATACCAAATATATCAGCACCACTACGGGGGACAGGCTTCGTCCGGGTTTCTGCCTTGCCATTGAAATGCTTGCCTTTCTTCTTTAAGGGATGACTGGGCGGAAGAAAACGACGATTGTACGGGTACACATTCTTTCTACATTTATCCAGATATATACTTTCAGTCTCATCTAAACAATGCATGCATGTATTGTATCCTTTGTTCGTCTGTCCTGAAATGTTACTAAGAGAAGGCCAATCATTGACGGTTACGAACAGCAACGCTTGTAGGTCAAATTCCCGCTGTTTGTGCTCATCCCACACACGTACACCTGGTTTGGCCCACAACTGTAGAAGTTTATCAACTAATGGCCTTAGGTACACATCAATGTCGTTGCCGGGTTGCTTCAGGCCTTGGATGAGCACTGGCATCATAATGAACTTCCGCTTCATGCATAACCAAGGAGGAAGGTTGTAGATACATAGAGTCACGGGCCAGGTGCTGTGACTACAGTTCTGCTCCCCAAAAGGATTCATGCCATCGGTACTTAGACCAAACCATAAGTTCCTTGTGTCACCAGGAAAGTCCAGGAAGTCTCTCTCGATTTTTCTCCACTGCCGACCATTAGCAGGGTGCCTCAACATCCTGTCTCTCTTACGGTCTTCCATGTGCCATCCTACCAACTTGGCATCCTCTTTATTTCTGAACAAACGTTTCAACCGTGGTATTATAGGAGCATACCACATCACCTTGGCAGGAACCCTCTTCCTGGGTTGCTCGCCCTCAACATCACCAGGGTCATCTTTTCTGATCTTATACCACAATGCAGTGCATACCGGGAATTTATCCATATTCTCGTACTTCTCACCGCGATAGAGGATGCAGTCATTAGGGCATGCATGTATCTTCTGCACGTCTAATCCTAGAGGGCAGACAAGTTTCTTTGTTTCGTACGTACTGAAGGGCAATTGGTTATTTCTTGGAAGCAGGTTCTTCATTATTACCAGCAACTTTTCAAATCCCGAGTCAGTCATACCGGTCTCTGCCTTCCACTTCAACAATTCCAGTGTGCTACCCAGCTTCTTCTGGCCATCTTCACAAGTTGGATACAGCAATGTGTTGTGGTCCTGTAACATCTGCTCGAACTGCAACCTTTCCTTTTCTGTGTCGTAGTCTCGCCTTGCATCACTAATGACCTGACAAAAATCATCAACGGGCTCATCTAGTTCCCTTTCTTCACCCCTTCTTTTTCATTATCTTTAACTGCGGTATCATCGTATTCAGGGAACATAGATCGGTAGTTGCCATCATCGTTCTCTTCTTCATCACCGTCTTCCATCATAACCCCTCTTTCTCCGTGCTTGGTCCAAACATTATAGCCGAACATGAAACCGGACCGAAGCAGGTGGCTCCGAATGACCCTTGAGGAAGTGTGAGCCTGCTCATTCCGACATCCAATACATGGACAACACATAAAACCATCCCGCCGCTTGTTCGCCTCGGCCACAAGGCGAAAAGAACGCACGCCTTCTCTGTAAGCGTCAGAGCGTCGGTCACCGTACATCTATGGGTGGCTCATCTGCATCATACAACCATGCATATATATCAAACGCAATCACGATGCTTAAATTAGTACCGCACAGTCAAAATGAAAAAATAGTTGCTAACCTTTTAGGACACTTCAAAACAAAGAGGATAAACCTTAAGTGTCGCTCTGACACCTCATATCATATTTTTTCTTGTGTAAACTCAAGTGGCATCGCTCTAATAGGCATTTCACCGAACACCTCTAGTGCATATGAAGAAAAAAAGTTAGCACAAAGTTATACCCACCTCTCACATAGGAAAAAAACAGGAGAGAGTGGAGGGCTGGGTGCATATATATAGGGCTAGGCCATTAGTCCCGGTTTGAGATACAAACCGGGACTAAAGGTTCTTCCAGGAGCATGCGCGCCGGCCTAGACCCATTTGTCCCGGTTTGTATCTCAAACTGGGACTAATGGTTCCTTACGGACCGGGACATAGTGCCTCGGCCTCCTCATGCCGTCTGGTTCGGACCATTAGTCCCGGCCCCAGCCACGGCCGGGACTAATGGCCCGAACCAAAGGTCCATTTTCTACTAGTGATAGGAGACCAAGCAGCAGCCTAGGTGTTCCACGATGCGCCGTCGGCCGGACATCCCTTAAAGAAGAAGTGAATAAGAAACATGCATATTGGGATGATGCCGTGTGAGTCTAGAAGGAGGTGACGACCATAGCGGCCTTAGCTTCGGCTCGATTGTTGGATGAGCGATGCAGCCGTGGAGATTCTCGTCGTAGACGGCGGCGATGGATGTAGGAAGACCTAAGGGTTGTTTTTTGACGTGGAGAAGACCTAAGGTTAACAAAATATTATGGATTGTGCACTTCTAGGACTCTAGGCGTGCGGGCATAGAACTTCGGGACCTTACTTTGATCCTAGTAGTACAAATTAAATCGTACGGCTGTTTTAAGCTGTTTTCTCTAGGATTAACGTGAAAGCTCGTATGATACTTCGAATGAGTAAATATAAGATATAAGATTGAAGCGTCTTTCTTTTGCACGGTGTTGCTATGTGCACTACCTAGTTTCCATGAAAAAGTATACTTCAAATTTGACAACTTTTGAAGAAACTTATCTCACAATATGGCGTACCATTTATGAACATTCATGGCTTTTGAACCAAATGACCATGGTCATGGCCATATGTTTCCCTAATCAATGATAACTTGTCCATCTCTGGTAGATTGGTGCCTGTTGGCATTTCAAACATTGTTTACAAAGGAATCTTCAAGAATTGAAGTTATTTTCTATTTTCCAAGTGAAAACAATGGTTTTTTCGTGAAAAAACTACAAAAATATGGCTCAAAATTCTACCGCCCCAATTTCCACACAAAGTATAATTTTTTTGATAGGTAATGCCCAAGCTTCATGATTTTCAAGCTTCCGAGCTAGTTTCACCGATTTTAACAAGATTATGTCGGTTTAGCAAAAAATGTGTGAATTTCTAACTAGAAACGATGGGAATCTCTACTTACCGTAACTCTAGGTCACTGACATGTGGGTCACGCGGATGGTGGGTCCAAAAAAGTCAGTGTAGTTTGGAGTGGGTGGGCAGGTAAATATTGAGGAAGGGCGGGTAAGCGACCATGGGTGATGTTGGTGGGAGAACACAAATTTACGACATGTATCTCTATATTATTACGGTGCTCCTCGGGTTCTTGTTTTTGGATCAGGGATATAAGAGGAATTTTGCATTCTAAAAAAGGTGAAGTATATTTGAATGGATGCACATGATATTTGATTGGATACGCGAGATGTTTGGGCATTGTACCAAAATTTTGACATTGAAACTTACACTACTCCGACGCGGGATGCTCAGATGACGTCCCTGTCTAGACCCACACGCCAGCGACAATATGCTTTTCAATATTTAAATGAGTTTCTAGAATTTTGCTAAAATTGTCGAACAATTCATGGCTTTCGAAAAGATGACCAAGGTCATGGCCATAGTTAATGATAACATGTCTATATTTGGTAGTAGTAGATCGGTGCATCTTGAAAAATCATCAATGTGTCTAGTTTCAAATTTTATGTCTTTTTTAGAATTTCCAAATGACAACAATGTGTTTGGTTGTGAAGCAACTACATAGATGATGACTAAAAATGCCACCGCCCCAATTTTTCACACAAAGTGTAACCTTTTTTGATATACTAGTTAAATGCCCGTGCGTTGCCACGGGATCTCAAGTGTTTTTTGTCTCCTCGCACATGTAAATATAATACATGTGACATTTTTTATTTCATATTGCATTATTCTTCCATTTTCCTCTCTTTTATAAACACAGAATCGCAAATGCATGACAACGATGCATATGTCAACCCTTCTATTTCCTACTCCTTCTCTGCCAGCCCCTTGGATTAACCTCACCATTGTGTCACATTGTATGTACTACAACATCACTAACATTGTACTTGGTAGTCACCCCACTCCAAGAGCCACTCACTATTGTACATCATGTGTGTGATGTTTTTATCCAACTCTGACAAAAAATTGCTACTCATTTCCGTACACCATAACTTGATAGAGATTGAGGTAGTTACCATTTCACATTAGACAACAATAATCATGGCACGCTTTACATTCTCACCCAAGTTTAGAAATACCTGTATTTTTCGTAAATATTTTTTCGAGGTTAGAAAGGCCCAAAGAAGGTTCCATTTTCCTTTCATTTATTTCTTTTAAGTATACCATGATAGAAGAGAGTTCAACTCACAAGAAATCTCCTAACTCAACATTATTAACCCATAAAAAGGAATAACATAACATAGTTCATTCTCCTATTCTTAAATAGCCAAATACCAGTTTAGATTGGTTCTACTTTGAATGCTAGGCGGAGAAGTTTAGATTTGTTTTATTGAAGATAACTTTATTATCTTGCAGAGTTCACAAGGACAGCACAAAGATTAATACATCAGTGTATGTGTCACATCGCATCGTTCTGTATCAAAATGAAGCATACAATATAATTAACTGACATGTTCTCTCACAATTATTTTCACAATTATTTTATATATGCCTCACTTTCGCTATGAACAAGGAATAAGGTGTCATCTTAACTCCGCCATGTCCGCTCATTATCCTTGTGAACGGATCCATCGATGATGCGTTGTTGCTTCATTTCTAGGTCAAACCAAAGACATTCATGTGAAAGAACAATTCAGTTATACACGGTACATAGGTTCCTTCCTTGGTCATCCAAAAAATAACTTCTGATGAAAGTGGCATGAACTTCAGACTCTATGTAAAAATATGTTTACCTCGAGCCTTCATGTTGTCCAGATTTAAAATCCACAGTGTTTGAAAGAGAATACTGCAAGAGAATACGATCTTACCTCCAAATAGAACTCTTACAGAGGTAATGCATGTAAATGCATTTACTTGATTTTCAAGCCTCCAAACTAACCGGAACATAAATCTCAATATTGTAGGCTTTTATCGTACCCCCTCAGTCCCTCTATTCCAATATTATGTATAGTTATGTTCCCTGATGAATAAGTACTATCAGAGCAAGTGTCCCAAAATTCCCATAGTAAATCATAGTCTAATATCATGGTATCAACAAAATTCAAGCCCACAATCTTAGATATTAATTTCATTGACTACACTCTGGAGATAGCCCTACAAGATACATAGTTTTTTACCTTTTCCCTGTACAACCTTTGTTTACAATTGGTTATTAAATCAAGTGCAGATTTTTGTCAATAATGGGAAAAAAAGAAAATAATGGTACACAATTTATTTGAGTAACTAATTTAATTACCTGCTTTTCACGTGTTGCATCTATGGATCTGTTCCCCGAGAGAGACATGTCTATGAACTTTACTACAGAAGGGATGATATATTCAGTCCAATGAAATCTATTCGAGGATCAAGCAGTACCATGGTGATGATACACCCAAACGGACCGCTTGCCCTTGGTAGATAACTTGATAGAGGGGTAAACTGCCATCCCTATAATCAAACACCATAGATGAATACCATTTTCTCTATCAGGGACAGAGCCTTTGCTGCCTTTCAAAATAATAGTTGATGTTTGTACTCTATACTGGAAGATGTCCAATACTAAGAGTGATAAATACATTAACAGCCTGCAAAATCGTGGCATTGGCATACATCAGCTTAGCAGATATATGAGTGGACACCAATAGTATTCAATTACTTATACCTGACACGTGATGGTACCAAAATAACTCGAGGACTAATGGTTTGAATATCAAAAAAAATATTTCAGGAGTGATGCTCCTATATTTTAGGAGCAACACAGAAAGATACAAGCAAAGACATGAAGTACACTTGTGTCAGACAAATACATGACACTACTAAAATAGAAAAACTTACTCTACATCAGTACATCACACAAACAAATTAATTTGATCTGGGAACCCGTTGGTCCGATTATAGTAGCAGGGAAAGCAAAGGCCAATATAAAACCTGCAAACTACATGGGGAGAACTAATCCAAACAAAGAATAGCCATTTTCCATTCATTTTTGCATGGTAAGCATATGATTGTTTGCCTTGTAGGTCATAGGGTTTTCACATCATGGATAATTCTATTGGACTCTAGTCGTCTATTTCAAAACAATTACCCAATGCAGCCTCTTAAAGCTAGACACCACCAAAAGAAATACACCTCTAAACAAGTGAGCAATTGACATGATAAATGAAATGACAATTATTTACATCTGATTACTCCTATGAATAAGCAAAAGTTTCCATGGATTAAACAAAAATAACTTTCTAGTTTCTTTTCCATGGATTAAACAAAAAACACCTTTCCAGTCTCCATACCTTCGAAAGTGTCAGTTAGTAGCTCAATACCAGAAAGGTAGGAGGTGTAATGCCCTCCGGCCTTGAAATGATAGCTCTGGTCCTGCAGTAAGCTCAGATACAAGAATATTGGGGGTAAGAACAATAATTGGAAGTTTTGCACTTGTCGGGAAAGGGTGATTCAGCAGGGACATTCACACTGCTTAAACTTCTGAATATTAAAGATTTCCTAGCACTAATATAAAATATCCATACGCATCGCTCCTCCAATATTCTTTCTCGACTTCTTTTACATCCAACTACTAATAGATATCATCTCCCTATCTGTGTCTCTGCCCACCCTTTGCATCCATACTACCACATTTTTAATGGCACAATTCAACTTATGATACCAACATAAACTGTTTATCCAAGCTAATCCAATAGGAAGTAAAATACTCCAGCCTCTAAGTTTTTTGCCTGAACTAATGCCACAAGCAAGTAAAGTAGCCTATGTAAGTAGCTTTGTCAGAGTACCATAATTTAATACAAAGTGCGTAATTCATTATTATATTACAGGGAGTAGGCTAACTGAATTTGTCTTTACTAACAATTTTAAGACGTTAGAGGAGGATAATTTATCTTTTAAACCATTTTACAACTGGTCAATAAAATATAGTCACGCAATAAAAAAACTCATAAATAAATCTTAACAAGGACACCTCTTTCAGAGAAAAGAATGGAAGTGACCACTTTTATGGAGAGTGAAGCTACATGCCTACAAGTTGTTTGCAAGGAGAAGGCTGCAACTCTTTGTTCCATGAAAGCTTTCCCTCAATGGAAGCGACCACTTTTATGCTCACCTTTGTAGACAGAATAACATGTCGAACTTTGGGAGGGGTCGTGCTTCTGGCAATATTGTCTTTCTTAGCTGCTTCGGTGCCTTCTCTTCTTCAACCTTCGCACACATATACACTGTGTTTAATCGCTAGAACAGGAAAAAGTGCTTGCACTTGCCCCAATACAACCTTTGAGATTCCGAGGAACCGGTGGATATACCTTTTGCGCAAATTCATTCTCCTCTCACAACCTCTTGTAACTGATCTTCTTCTCATTTACTTGCATCAGAATGACATGGTCCGTGCAACCACCTAATCAATCTAATGTTTTTAGAGTTAGTGGCCGATATTTCCCAACTCCGCAATGAACAATAGAAAGAGCACACCGCCAAAATCACTTATCATGTATAAATTCCAATCCTTGAATTGTCCTCTCATTGATGTGCAATTTAAACTTATGTACTTCAGTAAGAGGCTTCCGCTCCTTATCCGCAAGATTATTACGATCCCAGCAACCAAATTAAAAGTCTATTATTAAGCTTCCTACCAGAAAAAAGATATCCTAGAACAAGAGGTTGCATCTGCTACTTGTCCTTTTTTGTGTGTCTTGACAATTGTCCTCTCAGCCTCTTTGCCATCCTCTCTTTCGCCCATCAACTTCTCCTGCTCCACTTCCATGTCTCACAAAGCTCTCTACCTGAAAACCTTCTAGCCACGTGCATGGTTTTGGTGTAGGCTTTGGTGACACCTGAGAGGAAAATATAGTTGTATGTTAATAGATGGCCTGCAACCAGGATATACCCAGCACATATCACCTTACACATACAAGTGGGTTGTACATCTACTCTGATCTGAACTGAACTATGCATCACAGTAATTAAATACACAGACAATTGAATCATTCTTTATGAGCACCAAATACGAAACAGTTAGAAAGCCTTCTACCTTGTACTTTCTCATCAGGTACTGTAAGATTCAGAAGTCAAATTATGTCCTTGCATACTTACTTTGGAAAGAAGGTCAAATTTGCAATACAAAAACTTGACACCTATATGTTGCGAGTTTAGAACAGATAAGTCCGACACGTGTTATGCATTGCAGTTGGCTGACTCCGTTTTCCCCACACATAATGTGTTTTTTTCATTCACAGGGACCTTTGACTGCCTTTTAAGCTCCCGAGAGTCTGACAGGTGTTATGCATTGCAGTTCGCTGACTTCGTTTTCCCCACACATAATGTGTTTTTTTCATTCACAGGGACCTTTGACTGACTTTTAAGCTCCCGAGATTACGCCAGCGCTCTAAAATCTCGTCTTTACTTTCTGCATACCGCTATCTAACTCTCTGATTATTGACCTCTTCAGGATCTGCATGTATGATATTTTTAGAATATGCATATATGTCCCCTTTAGACGTGCATATATGCATGTTTAGGTTGTTGTTAATTACCTTGTTTTTTCCCGTTTCTTATGTCCATAAAAGTAAACCTTTTCTTTAGGATATGCATATATGATTGTGGATTAAAACCTATTTAGAGAATATTTGCATCATGAGTTCTGATTTTAACATTACTCAAGTTTCAGAATCACCACTAAAACAAAAACTAAACCTAATGATGAAATAGAAGTACATGGCACTATAGTTCAGGATTTGCGTATGAAAAGATTGATTTTCAGAACGCTGCATCCTGACACAAACCTTGATTTTCTGGCGTTGATCCTCGGCAGGGACGCGGGCCCCTTTCGTCGATCTAGGGACGGTCCGCCGGCGGGTGCAGATGAAGGTCGACGGAGGACGGTGATGCAGCGTAGCCGGAGGCGGCGCTGGGCTGTCAGTCTTGCGCGAGGCGTCCGGCGGTGGCGGGCAGGCTCAAGCTACCTCTGCCGCTGCCAGATCCGTCTTTCGTCGAGCTGGGGACGGACCGCTTGTGGGTGCAGATGAAGGTCGACGGCAGATGGTGATGCAGTGCAGCCGCCGCCGCCGGCACTGGGCAGTCAGTCTTGCGCGGGGCGTCCGGCGGTGGCGGGGAGGCTCAACCTACCTCTGCTACTGCCAGATCTATGCCCGGCCGTGGCGATGGGGAGGTGTGGCCCCTGCGCGGTTCCTACAGGAGAGCTTGTTGCCGGCCACGAGGAAGAGAGAGAGAGAGAGAGAGAGAGAGAGAGAGAGAGAGAGAGAGAGAGAGAGAGAGAGAGAGAGAGAGAGAGAGAGAGAGAGAGAGAGAGAGAGAGAGAGAGAGAGATGGGATGAGGTCGCAGGTGCCGCTGAGGAAGATGCGGGGATGAGATGATACGGGGACGGGACGGATCGAGCGAAGTCAGGACATGGTGGGTCCAGAGCGAGGGGGTTGCGTGGAAGGACGGGCGAAACAGGGGTGAGGCGCGACGAAGGGCGAGCGACACGCACACCAGGCAGAACACGGAACACCACTGTCAGTCTTGCGCGAGGCGTCCTGCGGTGGCGGGCAGGCTCAAGCGGGGCAGGCTCAAGCTACCTCTGCCGCTGCCAGATCCGTCTTTCGTCGAGCTGGGGACAGACCGCTTGTGGGTGCAGATGAAGGTCGACGGCAGATGGTGATGCAGTGCAGCCGCCGCCGGCACTGGGCAGTCAGTCTTGCGCGAGGCGTCCGGCGGTGGCGGGCAGGCTCAACCTACCTCTGCTACTGCCAGATCCATGCCCGGCCGTGGCGATGGGGAGGTGTGGCCCCTGCGCGGTTCCTGCAGGAGAGCTTGTTGCCGGCCACGAGGAAGAGAGAGAGAGAGAGAGAGAGAGAGAGAGAGAGAGGAGAGAGAGAGAGAGAGAGAGAGAGAGAGATGGGATGAGGTCGCAGGTGCCGCTGAGAAAGATGCGGGGATGAGATGATACGGGGACGGGAGGGATTGAGCGAAGTCAGGACAGGGTGGGTCCAGAGCGAGGGGGTCGCGCGGAAGGACGGGCGAAACAGGGGTGAGGCGCGACGAAGGGCGAGCGACACGCACACCAGGCAGAACACGGAACACCACTGTCAGTCTTGCGCGAGGCGTCCTGCGGTGGCGGGCAGGCTCAAGTGGGGCAGGCTCAAGCTACCTCTGCCGCTGCCATATCCGTCTTTCGTCGAGCTGGGGATGGACCGCTTGTGGGTGCAGATGAAGGTCGACGGCAGATGGTGATGCAGTGCAGCCGCCGCCGGCACTGGGCAGTCAGTCTTGCGCGGGGCGTCCGGCGGTGGCGGGGAGGCTCAACCTACCTCTGCTACTGCCAGATCCATGCCCGGCCGTGGCGATGGGGAGGTGTGGCCCCTGCGCGGTTCCTGCTGGAGAGCTTGTTGCCATCCACGAGGAAGAGAGAGAGAGAGAGAGAGAGAGAGAGAGAGAGAGAGAGAGAGAGAGAGAGAGAGAGAGAGAGAGAGAGAGAGAGAGAGAGAGAGAGAGAGAGAGAGAGAGAGAGAGAGAGATGGGATGAGGTTGCAGGTGCCGCTGAGGAAGATGCGGGGATGAGATGATACGGGGACGGGAGGGATCGAGCGAAGTTAGGACAGGGTGGGTCCAGAGCGAGGGGGTCGCGGGGAAGGACGGGCGAAACAGGGGTGAGGCGCGACGAAGGGCGAGCGAATCACACAGCAGGTAGAACACAGAACACCAGGTTCTTTTTAAGTAGTAGAGATAATGTCCTTTCAAACTTCCTAGCTAAATTTGTGAAGTAAATTAATTTTTGGGGCTACATGTTTAAATGAATACGCGATATATTTTAGTGCTCTATCGAAATTTTTTAGTTGAAGCTTTTAAAATATGCTACTATCACTTGAGACAACTAAGATGTTGTCCCTGTCAGATAGACCCGCACGTCACTGACAGTATGTTTTCCAGCAATTAATTTAATATATGATGTCCTTTCAAGCTTCCTAGCTAAATTTGTGAAGTAAATTAATTTTTAGGGCTAGATGTTTAAATGGATACGCGATATATTTTAGTGCTCTATCTAAATTTTTAAGTTGAAGCTTCTAAAATACGCTACTATCACTTAGGACAACTAAGATGTTGTCCCTGTCAGATAGACCTGCATGTCACCGACAGTATGTTTTCTAGCAATCAATGAGTTTATATACATCTTCTGAAATTCATGAACATTTATATGAAAAAAATTTAGTGAACATTATGTGATTTCAAACAAGATGAACAAGGTCACAATCATAGTTTCTGGTAATGTATCCATGTTTTGTATTCCGTACATCGGTGCATATTGGAAAATCAATCAATGTTTACAAAGAGGATCCAAATTTGAAGTTTCTTTTCATTTTCCAAGTGACAACAACGCTTTTGTTGTGAATCAACTTCAAAGACTAGTAAGTTGCACATCTTTTGCATGTGAGACTCAGATAAGAGAAGTATGTCATATCATCACTATATAAAATTGTAATAGGTAAAGCTCAAACCATAATTATAATTTTGAGAAGATAATATCCATAAATTATCGGGTGTATATTTGGTTATTGTACTTTATATTATTTAGAAATCAACCTTTACTTTTAGCTACCTAATACTTGAAAATTTTGGTAACAACCTCTAGAGAAACGACATGGAAGATTCTAGAATGATGGTGAATTATGTTTTGAGGTTCGTGCATAGCGTTTATTGTGCTCAAAACTATCATAGAATCTTCTAGATGCTAGAATGGTAAAGAAGATCCAATCGTTAGAAATGTCCTGATTTGCCAGTCTTGATCCAACGGTCAACATTCAAAGTTATTTGTACACAATATAGTTGTAATATTATAACTCAATATGCCATTGTTCCAATTTTCACATGAACTAACATATTTAAGGATAACACACATTCACGCTTACTAGCTAAATTCTTGCAATAAATTAACTTTATGGAAATTTATCGAAAGTATGTCAATTTTTTCTACATGTGCGAGATAGGTTGCTCTTGCTTTTTTGAAGAATAATAAATTGAAGGTACTTAATTAGTCAAATATGGGAGAACCACCGACAGTTTTGCAACATTTGAATTATTGATATGAATGATAATGCCTCCAAATTTGTTTTTGGAAGAAACACAAAAAACTAAATATAAATCGAAAGCACCCATTCATGGAAAATAGTGCACATAAATCGAAACCACACTACTAGGAAAAAGCCTATAGGAGACATGCTTATAGGAGGCGCATCCCTCAAACATGCGCTTCTAGTAAATATACAAGGCACATGTCTAAACAGTGTGACTCCTATATATTAATACTAGAGGCACATTCTTGAGGGACATGTCTCCTATATCACATGTACGGACCAGATCTGGCTGGCCCCCCTTACTCGAGGCGCATAACTACTTGAGGCGCATATGGAGCAGATGCGCCTCGAGTAAAGTGGATGGGCCTAGTGGTGATAGGTGCGACAATATAGGAGGCGCACCAGTAGATATGCGCCTCGAGTATTTTTCAATATTGGAGGCGCATCACTGTGACATGCGCCTTGAGTAAGTGATGTGGTCCCGGAGGGGGGGGGGGTGCAGGTGCCAGACACTCGAGGCGCACCTACCATATGCGCCTCAGGTATTTTATGTATACAAGGCGCGTATTGTATTGGATGCGCCTCAAGTAATCTCGCCACCTTTTGCACTTTTTTGGCACATGCACATGCACCTACACCCCACTCACTTCTCTCTGACTTGTTTTCTCCTCCACACAAAGAAATATATGGTC
The DNA here is from genome assembly GCA_916181665.1 of Avena sativa. Classification (NCBI taxonomy): domain Eukaryota; kingdom Viridiplantae; phylum Streptophyta; class Magnoliopsida; order Poales; family Poaceae; genus Avena; species Avena sativa. Next base: position 431,567,218 of record OV702290.1, read on the forward strand.
TCCACCCTCCTCCTCCCCACATCATTTTATCCATTGTTTCACCATAGAATCTTGCTAAACCTCTATTGATTGACACACATATGTAAGTGAAATATCTTGCACTTCTAGATCTAAAAGATGTCACTTTACTTCTCCTCTGACTCTCCTACTCTTAGTCGTTGTTGGAGGAAGCATGAAGGCATTGTTGCATGTATGCGCATTGTCGGCGACACCGACTAGATTGTGGTATGTGCTTCCTTTATTTTGTGCACGGATTTCATTTTGGGTTGTCAATGTTTCACCGACATGTCGATTCATTTCCATTCCGGTGAACTTCTGGCACCCGGCAGATGTCCTCTTTTTAGGGGAGGTCATGTCGAATTTTTCCGGCGATCTCGACGTCCATGCTCTAATTATTATTTGAAGGAAATATGCCCTGAGAGGCAATAATAAAGTTGTTATTATGTATTCCTTGTATATGATAGATGTTTATTTTACATGCTATAATTGTATTGATAGGAAACATCAATACATATGTGTTTAATAAACAAAAAGGGTTCCTAGTCATGCCTCTCTTATAGACTAGCTTGTTGATTAACAAGATAATCAAGGTTTCCTGATCATGGACATTGGATGTTGTTAATAACAAGGTCACACCATTGGTGGAATGATGTGATGAACATTCATCCAAAGTATAGAATTACGATCAAGTCATTATATTTATATTGCTATAACATCATACGAAGTAATCTTTATCCTTAGACCATGAGATCATGTTAATTGCTAACACCGGAAGAGTATCTTGATAACATCAAACGTCACACCGTAACAGGGTGACTATAAAGATGGGTTCAGTGCTACGAAGGTGTTATGTTGAGGCTCATGGATCAAGAGTGGAATTTGTCAATCCAGATGATGGATAGATATACTCTGGGCCCTCTCGGTGATATCACATTAGGATAGCTTGCAAGCAAGTGATGTGATCACTAGAATGTTATATCACGGGAACGAGAAAAGAGTGCATGTCGGTAACGAGATCAAACTAGGTATGAAGATACCGATGATCGAATCTCGGACATGTAATATATCGAGAGACAAAGGGATTTAGTTACAAGCATTAAAGGTTCTCACGATCACAGGAGTCATCGTTGAATGTGTAGGAGTCAGTACGGATCTCCAGGTCCCGCTGCTGATTATTGATCGGAGAAGGGTCTCGATCATGTCTGCATTATTCGCGAACCGTAGGGTGGCACAGTTAAGAGTTACCGGACACCATTTTGGAGCACATATGTTTCAGACGAAAGAATTGCAAAGCGCAGGAATTGTTTCAATAGAAACTAGAAGTTGTTTCGGGTGAAATTGCAGAAAGTGGTTCTGCATGTGATATTGAAATATTGCAAGGGGCTATATGTGAATGTTTGTTAATTAAAGTAATTAACAAAATTCTGAATAAATTTAATAAAAGAGTTTTATTAAATGAGAGAGCATTAAATTTGGAGAAACTTAATGCATTTAAAGTGGAGACTTTAAAAGGGAATGTGAAGAGGCATTTTAATGTGGAGGAGTTACCACCACATGAATGGGGGAGGTGAGGGGTCACCCCCCCATGCGCCGGCCATGGAGAGAGGGGGCACCCCCCTCCTCCTATAAAAGGCCACCCATTCCCTCCTTCATCCTCACACCTCCTTGTGAAGGATCTCTCTCCCCCTCTAGAATTATTCCCCCATGGTATCGGATTAGCGAGATACATGTTCCCGGTGGCATTTCGTCTGGAAGGAGTTGCTGCTTCCGCTGGATCACTGGAGCGAGGAGGTGGAGGTTATCCGGTGGCTTGAACGTGTGTGCGAGTGCGGATGCGCTGCTGAGTTGCGGCGCTCGGACTTCCTCACGATCTTGAGATCGGCAAGTGTACGACTACATCAACCACGAGTTCCTACTCGTTAACAAAGCTCGTTGTCTTCGAGGGTAAGTTCTCTATGGATGTATGTCCACCCGTTTGCTTTGTACCTAGTAGATAGATCTTGGCGTGTAGTTCACACCGTAGGAATTTTTTTGTTTTCTATGCTGCGGTCCCAACAGTGGTATCAGAGCCTGATCTATGCGTAGGTGCTTTGCACGGGTAGTAGACATATGTTTATATGTGGGCGATGATGATCATGTTATTTCATCTTCTATGTACTTTGGATATTGGTGGCATAGTGGGATAAAGCGGCCCGGACCAACCTTACATGTCATCGTACATGAGACCGGTTCCACGACTGACATGCAACTTGTTTTGCATAAGTGGCTGGCGGGTGTCTGTCTCTCCTACTATAGTCAATATCTGATTTACAAGGAGTTGCTAATAACTTGGTTATCCTCGTTGTGGTTCATGTTCGTAGGTTAGACAGGTTCTATCTCCGAAAGCCCTAAGCCACGTAAAACTTGCAATTGATAAATACTAAGGTTCTTACTTGACGAGCCTAGCATGTACAGACATGGCCTCGGAACACGGACCGAAAGGTTAAGCATGAGTCATATAGTTGATATGATGCCCATATAGATGCTCGCCTTTGAAGCTACACCGACTCACGTGATGATCGGACTTGGTGTAGTGGATTTGGTTCATGTAATCACCAAAAGGACACGAGGGATGTCGTTTTTGAGTGGGAGTTCATTAGTAATTTGGATTAGTTGAACTCAATCTATCATAAAATTAGTCTAAATATACTTTACAAATTCTGTTGTCGATGGCACCACCTACTTTTAATTTCAATGTGTTCATGGAGAAAGAGAAACTTGCTGCGAATGGTAGCAACTTCACCAACTGGGCTATGAATTTGAGGATTCTCCTCACTGCTGCACAAAAGCAATATGTGCTAGATGCGCCGCTAGGCCCCCCACCAGCTCCTGATGCCCCTGACGAGGAAAAGAACGTCTATATAACTCGTCAGGAGGACCACAACTTAGTTCATTGCGGCATACTGTATGGGCTAGAGCCAGAACTTCGAAAGCGTTTCGAAAATGGCAATGCCTTTGATACCATGGGAGAATTGAAAATGATTTTCGATACCCATGCTGCCGTAGAGAGTTATAATGCTACAGAAAAGTTCTTTAGATGCATGATGGAGGAAAACAGCTCCGTTAGTGAGCACGTACTCAAAATGTCTGGGTACGCCGATAAGCTTGTGTCCTTGGGAATAACGATTCCCATTGACTTAGGCATACATCATGTTCTCCAATCTCTGCCACCTAGCTACAAGAGCTTCGTGATGAACTATAATATGCAGGGCATGAAGAAGTCTCTTCCCGAGCTTCTGTCAATGCTTAAGACTGCAGAAGTGGAGATTAGGAAAGAACATCAAGTGTTGATGATCAATAGAACCACCGGTTTCAAGAAGGACAAGAAAGGCAAGAACAAGGGAAAGAAGGGTGGCAAGTCTGTTGCCACGCCTGAAAAGAAACCCCGAGCTGGCCCTAAGTCTGACACCGAGTGCTACTATTGCAAGGGGATTGGCCATTGGAAGCGCAACTGCCCCAAGTATTTGGCGGACAAGAAGTCCGGCAAGGCAAACAAAGGTATATGTGATATACATGTTATTCGATGTGTACTTGACTAGTAATCGCAGTAGCACCTGGGTATTTGATACGGGATCGGTTGCTAATATATGTAACTCGGCTTAGGGGCTGCGGAACAAGCGACAACTAGCAAGGGATGAGGTCTCGATGCGAGTCGGCAATGGATCAAGAGTTGATGTGATCGCCGTCGGAACGCTGCCTCTCCATATGCCATAGGGATTAGTTATAAACCTAAATAATTGTTATTTGGTGCCTGCACTGAGCATGAACATTGTATCCGGATCGTGTTTGATGCAAAGTGGTTATTCATTTAAGTCTGAAAACAATGGTTGTTCGATTTATATGAATAATATCTTTTATGGTCATGCACCTATGTTGAATGGTTTATTTCTGTTGGATCTCGATAGTAGTATTACGCATATTCATAATGTTGATGCTAAAAGGATTAAACTTGATAATGATATATCTACATATATGTGGCACTGTCGTCTAGGTCATATTGGCGTTAAACGCATGAAGAAACTCCATTCTGATGGACTTTTGGAATCACTTGATTTTGAATCATTTGATACATGTGAGCCATGCCTTATGGGCAAGATGACTAGAACGCCGTTTTCCGATTCAATGGAACGGGCGACAGATCTATTGGAAATCATACATACTGATGTGTGTGGACCAATGAGTGTGTCGGCACGAGGTGGATATCGTTATTTTGTTACTTTCACGGATGATTTGAGTAAAATATGGGTATATCTATTTGATGAAACACAAGTCTGAAACTTTTGAAAAGTTCAAAGAATTTCAGAATGAAGTGGAAAATCATCGTAACAGAAAGATCAAATTTCTGCAATCCGACCGTGAAGGAGAGTATCTTAGTTACGAGTTTAGCACACATATGAAAGACTGTGGAATAGTTTCACAACTCACGCCTACCGGAACACCACAACGTAATGGTGTGTCGGAGCGTCGTAATCGTACCTTATTGGATATGGTTCGATCTATGATGTCTCTGACTGACTTGCCACTGTCATTTTGGGGTTATGCACTGGAAACCGCTACATTCACTTTAAATAGGGCACCATCTAAATCCGTTGAAAATACACCGTATGAATTATGGTTTGGAAACAAACCTAAGATGTCATTTCTTAAAGTTTGGGGATGCGATGTTTTTGTGAAGAAACTTCAACCGGATAAACTCGAACCCAAAGCGGAAAAATGCGTCTTCATAGGATACCCTAAGGAAACGATTGGGTATAGCTTCTATCACAGATCCGAGGGCAAGGTCTTTGTTGCCAAGAATGGATCCTTTCTTGAGAAGGAGTTTCTCATGAAAGGTGTGAGTAGTCGGAAGGTAGAACTCGAAGAGGTTATTGAACCTTCTCTTCATGAAATGGCGAGTAGCGCAGCTCCAGAAGTTGTTTTGGAGTTGACTTCACCTAATGAAGAGAGAGCTAATGATATTGATCGTGAAACTCCGAAAGAGGACACTACCGAACCTCGCAGGTCAAGCAGGACACGTGCAGCTCCTGAACTGTACGCAATCCTGTTATGAATTTCATGATTGATGAAATAGATGACCCTGCGACATATGAATAAGCGATGATGAGCCCGGATTTCAACAAATGGCTAGAATCCATGAAATCCGAGATGGAATCCATGTACGAGAACCAAGTTTGGAACTTGGTGGACTTACCTCACGACCGAAAGGCCGTTGAGAATAAATGGATTTTCAAAAGGAAAACTGATGCTGATGGTAATGTGACCATCTATAAGGCTTGACTTGTCGCAAAGGGGTTTCGACAAATTCAAGGAGTTGACTACGATGAGACATTCTCTCCCGTAGCGATGCTTAAGTCGGTTAGGATTATGTTAGCAATTGCTGCATATTTCGATTATGAAATATGGCAGATGGATGTCAAAACTGCGTTCCTCAATGGTAATATTGAAGAAGAGTTGTATATGATACAACCTAAGGGTTTTGTCGATCCTAAGGATGCTAATAAGGTGTGCAAACTTCAGCGATCCATCTATGGACTGAAGCAAGCATCACGGAGTTAGAATCTCCGCTTTGATGAGGTGATCAAAGAGTTTGGATTTGTCCAAACTAATGGAGAGGCTTGTATTTACAAGAAAGTGAGTGGGAGCAATGTGGCATTTCTGATATTATATGTGGATGACATATTATTGATTGGAAATGATTTAGATCTTTTAAACAGTGTTAAAAGTTATCTAAACAGCAAATTTTCGATGAAGGACCTTGGTGAAGCTTCATATATATTAGGCATTAAAATCTATAGAGATAGATCAAGACGCCTAATTGGGATATCGCAGAGTACATACCTTGATAAGATATTAAAGAAGTTTAATATGGACGGAAGTAAGAAGGGGTTCTTACCTATGTTGCAAGGCAAGACATTGAGTGAGACTCAAAGTCCGGCTACAGCGGAAAAAAGAGAGATAATGGATAAGATCCCCTATGCCTCAGCCATAGGCTCTATAATGTATGCCATGCTATGTACAAGACCGGATGTGGCACATGCTATTAGTTTGACTAGTAGGTACCAATCTGATCCAGGTTCGGAACACTGGATAGCGGTCAAGAATATCCTTAAGTACTTGAGAAGAACTAAGGATATGTTTCTTATATACGGAGGTGAAGAAGAGCTAGTCGCTAAGTGTTATGTCGATGCTAGCTTTAACACTGATCCGGATGACTCTAAGTCTCAATCCAGATACGTATTTCTCTTGAACGGAGCAACAGTTAGTTGGAGGAGCTCCAAACAACCTGTGGTGGCTGGATCAACAACGGAGGCGGAATATGTTGCTGCTTCAGAAGCAGCGCAGGAAGCAGTTTGGATGAAAGAGTTCATTACGGAACTGGGTGTGGTTCCCAGTGCGTTGGACCCAATGGTGATCTATTGTGACAACAATGGAGCCATAGCCAACGCCAAGGAACCAAGGTCTCACAAGAATTCCAAGCATACTAAGCGCCGGTTTCACTCCATCCGCGAGCATGTCAAGGATGGAGATATAAAGATTTGTAAAGTGCACACGGACCTAAATGTAGTAGATCCGTTGACTAAAGTACTCCCTAGGGCAAAACATGATCAACACCAGAACTCCATGGGTGTTAGATTTATCACTATGTGAACTAGATTATTGTCTCTAGTGCAAGTGGGAGACTGAAGGAAATATGCCCTGAGAGGCAATAATAAAGTTGTTATTATGTATTCCTTGTATATGATAGATGTTTATTTTACATGCTATAATTGTATTGATAGGAAACATCAATACATGTGTGTTTAATAAACAAAAAATGTTCCTAGTCATGCCTCTCTTATAGACTAGCTTGTTGATTAACAAGATGATCAAGGTTTCCTGATCATGGACATTGGATGTTGTTAATAACAAGGTCACACCATTGGTGGAATGATGTGATGAACATTCATCCGAAGTATAGCATTACGATCAAGTAATTATGTTTATATTGCTGTAACATCATACGAAGTAATCTTTATCCTTAGACCATGAGATCATGTTAATTGCTAACACCGGAAGAGTATCTTGATAACATCAAACGTCACACCGTAACAGGGTGACTATAAAGATGGGTTCAGTGCTACGAAGGTGTTATGTTGAGGCTCATGGATCAAGAGTGGAATTTGTCAATCCAGATGACGGATAGATATACTCTGGGCCCTCTCGGTGATATCACATTAGGATAGCTTGCAAGCAAGTGATGTGATCACTAGAATGTTATATCACGGGAATGATAAAAGAGTGCATGTCGGTAACGAGATCAAACTAGGTGTGAAGATACCGATGATCGAATCTCGTACATGTAATATATCGAGAGACAAAGGGATTTAGTTACAAGCGTTCAAGGTTCTCACGATCACAGGAGTCATCGTTGAATGTGTAGGAGTCAGTACGGATCTCCAGGTCCCGCTGCTGATTATTGATCGGAGATGGGTCTCGATCATGTCTGCATTATTCGCGAACCGTAGGGTGGCACACTTAAGAGTTACCGGACACCATTTTGGAGCACATATGTTTCAGACGAAAGAATTGCAAAGCGTAGGAATTGTTTCAATAGAAACCAGAAATTGTTTCGGGTGAAATTGCAGAAAGTGGTTCTGCATGTGATATTGAAATATTGCAAGGGGCTATATGTGAATGTTTGTTAATTAAAGTAATTAACAAAATTCTGAATAAGTTTAATAAAAGAGTTTTATTAAATGAGAGAGCATTAAATTTGGAGAAACTTAATGCATTTAAAGTGGAGACTTTAAAAGGGAATGTGAAGAGGCATTTTAATGTGGAGGAGTTACCACCACATGAATGGGGGAGGTGAGGGGTCACCCCCCATGCGCTGGCCATGGAGAGAAGGGGCACCCCCCTCCTCCTATAAAAGGTCACCCATTCCCTCCTTCATCCTCACACCTCCTTGTGAAGGATCTCTCTCCCCCTCTAGAATTATTCTCCCATGGTCTCGGATTAGCGAGATACATGTTCCCGGTGGCATTTCGTCTGGAAGGAGTTGCTGCTTCCGCTGGATCGCTAGAGCGAGGAGGTGGAGGTTTTCCGGTGGCTTGAACGTGTGTGCGAGTGCGGATGCGCTGCTGAGTTGCGGCGCTCGGACTTCCTCACGATCTTGAGATCGGCAAGTGTACGACTACATCAACCATGAGTTCCTACTCGTTAACAAAGCTCGTTGTCTTCGAGGGTAAGTTCTCTATAGATGTATGTCCACCCGTTTGCTTTGTACCTAGTAGATAGATCTTGGCGTGTAGTTCACACCGTAGGAAATTTTTTGTTTTCTATGCTGCGGACCCAACATTATTTTGCTCTTTGTATACCATGAAGGCGACCATGGTACAACCACTCAGCACACCCCTCGTGGATAGGTGGATGATATGCGCAAGGGCCGACATGGCACAGACAAACATGACAGAGAGAAGATATCCGTGTTGCGACTGCAAACTGATGTATTTGATAAAGCATGATTGCAGAATGCTGGATTCGCACTTGCTCCAGCGTGGTTTCATAGATGGCTACACTCGGTGGATACGTGATGATGAAGATGATGATGAGGATACCTGGCCCGTGTTTGTATAGATCTACAACCTCTCCCTAGCTGTGCATGAAGAAGAAGTACGTAACCATGGGCATGCTAGTTCAAGGGCCAAAACAGCCTGGTATAGACATCAATTTGTATCTCACGCCGTTGAAAGAGGAGTTGGCCATGCTATGGGAAGACGGAGCCTGTATGTGGGACGCTGCCGCACAAGAATATTTTGATATGAGAGCAGCGGTGATCACGACGGTGCAAGACTATCCTGGTTATGGATACTTAATGGGGCAAGTGATCAAAGGATTCTTTGGGTGCGTTAGGTGCAAGGATAATACAACGTATCGCCAGCTACAGAAATATCCCGGGTCCGGGAAAACCGTGTACCAGGGGTCTCGAAGGTGGCTTCCAAAGAATCACGCCTGGAGAAAGTTGTCCCATCTGTTTGATGGGACAATCAAGCTCCAAGGAATGCCAGACCATAGGAGTGGCACAGAAATCGATGATTTGTTGAAAAACTGGAAAGAATGCCCTGCGCCAGGAAAGAACCAAAAGAAGCTAGAGCCGTTGTTGAGGGTTTGGAAGGCGGGGTTTGTTTTCTAGCACTTGTCATACTAGAAGCTCCTCCGCGTGCCTCATAGCCTTGATCTCATGCATATCACAAAGAACATGGGGGAGAGTCTACTTGCCACCATCCTTAACACCGACAAGACCAAAGATGGGCCGAAGGCAAGGAACGACTTGAAGCATACGGGCATCAGGAAGGACCTTCAACCACCACCTAGTGACGATGAAGCCGATGATCAGTCGAAGGAGGAGGAGACAGAAATGCAGAATAGTCGTCATTGTCGCAAGGGAAAAAAGGTTAAGAAGGCCAAAGTTAAGCTCAAGGCCGCGTGCTTCACTCTAAGCAAGGCAGAGGCCACACCGTTTATGAAGTGCCTCCTCGGAGTCAAATTTCTGAATGACTACGTAGGGAAGATAAGCAGATGGCTAGATGAGGTGAAGCAGCACTTCAGTGGGATGAAGTCTCATGATGTCGTCGTGCTAATAATGCAGGTACTTCCGGTTGCGATCTGAGAGATAATGGACAAGCACGTCCGTGAAATGCTGTTTGGCCTCTGCAACTTTTTCGATGTCATATCTCGGAAGTCGATGGGCATTAAGGTGCTCACAAGGCTACATGAGGAGATCGTGGTGATAATATGCGAGCTCGGGATCTACTTCCCTCCCACATTCTTCAACATCATGCTTCATCTGCTTCTCCATGTCGTGGAGGATATCGTCCAACTCGGGCCTCCATTTCTTCGAAGCATGATATCGTTCGAAAGGATGAATGGACACATCAAGGGATACGTTCATAATAGGTCCCATCAAGATGGAAGCATAGCAAACGACTTCCTGTATGAAGAGCGCATCTCTTTCTGCTCAAACTTTCTATAAACCGAGACCCCTATCGGTCTTCCATTCAACAAGCACCTTGGGAGGCTCGCTGGATGGGGTCACCACGAGGGTCAGCGCACAAAGGATGTCGACTTCGAGGAGCGAACCAAGAACTTTGAAAGAGCAAACCTGGTCATGCTAAAACACCTGCAGGTGGTCGATCCATATATACATGAGCACAAAGAATTTGTCAAGAAGAAGTACGCTGACCGCGGCCTAGTGAGGACAGAGGAAGGTGTAATCAAAGAGCACAACTCCGTTTCACGCAGTGGTTTAGGAAGAAGATTCTTGATAGTCCACCACAGTGAGAGTCTTTGGAGGATGATAAACTCATATTCCGGTTGTCAGAGGGCCCAGGGCACAACCTGATGACCTATCAGGCATACGATATCATCGGATACACGTTCTACATTGAGGAAAAGGACAATAACTGTGATTACCAGAACTCAGGGGTAACAGGGATATTCTACACCGACGACGTCCCGGAAAGATACTACAGAAGGATCGAGGAGATATGGGAGCTCGACTACGTTAGAGAGAAGGTGCCGATGTTCCGTGTCAGGTGGGCCAAGAGCGTCGAAAAGGAAGACTGGTATTTCACCACCATGGTTATACCTCCAAAGTCAAAGACTACCACGCGAACGTATCCGCGAGAAATGAGCCATGGGTTTTGGCTAGTAAAGTCGACCAATGCTTCTATATTACCGACCCGTCAAAACCTAGATGGGTTGTTGTCAGGAGAGGCAAAAGGAACATCATTGGAATGGACGGAGTCGCCAATGAGCAAGACTTTGACCAGTACGGCGACTCGAAGATGGAAGACAAATACGATGACCAAGCACCATACACCACAAGCCTACCTAAGAAAGGACTCCCGTTCAAAAGAAAAAGTGAAAAGGTTCTGGACCTAACCTATTCAACCACAACAAAGAAGGGCAAGAAGATAATTGTCAACAAGAAACGCTATTAACTAGCTCTGACGAATCACGATGTGCCGCGCGCGCGTGTGTGTGGCATTATTATGTATCGACACATTCTTAGTTATCTCTTTCGTATGCTAATTGCTGGATGGAATATTATGTATCGACATAATTATATATAATTTATAAGGTAATTTGATATTTAAAGTACTAAAATATATTTTATAGTTTATATTAATGTTGGAAAATGATTTAAAAGTTAAAATGTCTTTTTAAGAAAAGACATAAACTATGGACACCACAAGATTCAAACCTGGGTGGCCAGAGTATGGAGGGAATTGGACTAGGTGGCTAGCCACTAGGCGAATAACTTTTTTGTGTTAGCATCCGTGCGGTGCTTCTTTTGAGTAGTGGAAAACATTATATGAGACGCATCGTTCCGCGAAATGAGCCTCGCATAAGATTATACTAGAGGCGCATGTTTATGAAATGCAACTCACATAAGAATATACTAGAGAGAGCTCTCTATCGATCCAGACATTCAGTTTGTCAGACATTCGGTTTTTAAATTCCAAACAATAGTGATTTTTTTGGATATTTAAAATATTTACACTATTTTTAATAGTTCATATTAATTTTAGACTATTTTTGCTAGTTCATATTTATTTATTTTTTAGTTCCAAAAAAGGTGGCTCCCAGGATTTGGACCTGGGATGCCAGGAAAGAAAGGGTCGAGTGTGTGTAGCCATTGGGCTACGAAGTGTTTTGTGAAACATAAGGCGCTATCTTCCTTTTGAATATAGGTACACGATTATACGAGGCGCATCCTGGCAATATGCGACCCGCATAAGTTATACGAGTCGCATATTGCCAGGATGCGTCTCGCATAATCTCTGGCTAAAGTGTCGGCCGAGAGAGCTGTCGATCACATTCACTTTGTCAAAGACATTCAGTTCGTCAGAGACATTCTCTTACCCTTTGTTCCCCTCCTGTCGCCAGTCGATCCCGTCTGCTACCGCCATCCATTGTCCATCGTCCACGCCGTCGAGTCCGCAGGTGAGCCGCCCCTCTCCCTCCCCCTTCCCCTTTCCTCTTTTCTCTTCCCCCATCTAATCGACGACCTCATGTCGCCATCCGCAGGTGAGCGCAGAATTGAAGGTCGTCATCCAGGAGCTAGGAGCACCGTCCAGGAGCCAGAAGCCAGGTGAGCGCTGTCCAGGAGCCAGGAGCGACACCAGGAGCCAGGAGCACCGCTGTCCACCGGTCTTCTTCTCGGAGCCAGGAGCACCGCCACCACCGATCTTCTTCTCAGAGCCAGGAGTGCCACCTTCCCTCTCCCCCTCCCCTCCCCCTTTGACAGTGAGCGCTATCATCCGCCTCCCCCTCCCCTTCCCCATCCCCTCCCCCTTCATATGCATTGATGCAGGCAGTGACAATGTTAAACTATAATGTGCCTACTTAAGATCATTTCGGTGCACATCGTTAAAGTCTAATGGATCTGTAAAATCTTGGTGCCTCCTTGAAAGGTACTTCTTCTGCTTTTTATCATAATGAATCTTGCTGCAGGCAGCACATTGATCTATTTGGTACTCGTGTTAGGAAACACATGCTCCTTCTGAAGTAGTCTGCATCTTAACTATCTGAAATTTTTTAATGGCACCAGGAAAAAAGCTAGATGGACTCACCGGTTCTGCATCTTGACTATCTAAAACATTAGCTGCAGCCTAACTTGAACCAGGACATCGTTTCTTATGAGCACACTTAGACCAAGAACTGATCATCAAAATTCATATGGTCAGACATGTGCATGTTTCATGGTGAACCTTGTTGTAGTTGCACATTTGACTGTATCCATTATTGACATCCGGCAGTATGCCTCCAATTCGGTTGTGGAGTTGTGCCCCGCTAGTTGTGTAAAGGCATCGGTTCCCGCCTCGAAGGGTACCAATAGTGGAAAGGCGGATCAGACCTTTGGTGGTGAGATCCATCAGAGAACAGGTTGAGGCCTATTGTGGCGTGGTGGTCTTTGTACCGCCCACGCCTCCAACGCGGATGTACTTCCCTTAACAAGGAAGGAACTACGGTAAAACAAATCTTGTGTCTCCGCGTGCTCCACTACGGTTTCCTCGTTCCTCAATCTTACTCTCCTTTACTCGTTAGTAGTTAGGTTTGGATATAGGGAAATTCTTAGTACTTGCATATCTAGAGAATTTACCTTTTATGCCAAGCCTAAAATAGAAAAACGATTAATATTTGAAGTAGCACTTATTCACCCCTCCTCTAGGTGCCCATATGATCCATTTCATATACTGAAGCCATGGGTCACAAACGATTATTAAGTGTAAACACAGATCAAAGCTTTAAGTGGTGATGTTGTTGTTGATCCCGAATGGGGCGCTAAGCAAAGACCGTACTACCCTTTCTGTCACTGAGGTTCCTATGAGATCACCGCTAGCCAAGTATCTCACCTCAAGCGTTTGTCAATCTATGGGATCTTGGGTACCTATGAGTTCACAGATCGAGACAAGGGACGAAGAAACAAAAGATACAAATCATGAATTCAAACAAAATACAATTCTCCCATGATCTAGATGCACATAATTGCTGTGAGGTTTCTCCCCAACACGCAGCCGGTGAGGAGTACTCACTCATAACAAATAGATCGGAGATAGAAAACATCATGCAAATACTTAGATTGAAATCAAATATTCTTACCATGGTCGCCAAATCACAAGGAGATCTAAAGTACAAAGCAATGACTATGTCTAGTGGATGGGTGGATGGTGGAAGTGATGAACAATGGTGTGGATCTACTTTGGTGGTGTTGTGATGCAATCTGAGAATGGCGTCTCTCTGGCCAGTGGCCGGAGCCTCGAAATATATAGGCGTCTTCACGAAAGTTGTAGGTTTGACGAGACGAAGCCATTGCCACCTGGTACGGGCGAGCAGTACGGGCGGACCGCGCCCGTACTAGTGGTCGTTAAGCGTCTAACGCCCTAGAATTCTTCTCCAATTACTTGGTCGTGTGTACTTTCTCAAAACCCTTCATTATGACTCCTTATTTCGCTTTAAAAGCCGTGATTTCCTGCACAACATAAATCAAAGAAGGGATTTGCATATCTTTGCAATTATTAATCATTAGTGGCAAGAGTTGAGAGTTTGTTTGGCAATCGGTTGACCAAAAACAACGTTTAAACACAGTGGAATATGGCAAAAATCGGAGCCATCAAAGGGCAGGAAGCAGACCAAGAGCGCCGAGTAAAACACCTAAGGGAACAAGTGGAGAAGTTTCCGCAGCTGCACCAAGATACAGTGAAGGAGGTTGTGTTGGCAGTTCAGACACAATTCCAATCACAAGTCCAGATAGAAGTCTAGACAAAAGTGACAGAGAAGCTCAACACCATCCTTCCCGCCTACTTCGAACATTACGCCAAGTGGAAGAAGAGTGGTAAACAGGGGCCGCGCCCGGTTCCCAACATCCCTAGTGCCCAATCGGACAACGCGGTGCTAGAGGTGTTGGTGACTCCTTCGGCGGGGCCCGAAGGTCTAGAGCTTACCTTTTCTGGTGCGGTGAAGGCTCCGGCCCATACCTTGCCAGCAAGAAGCCACTCTGCTACTTGCGCGCTCGACATCAGTGGTGGTGCCTCGACATTGGCCGAGCTCGATGCCCTCAAGGTAACTAATTAAAGCGAGAGTTGGGAGGCTCAATCGATGACTTCAGCTCCCTTCTCTCCCTGTTTTACTAACGACCGACCTATACATGTATTTCACAGGAAAACACTCCTTGCACTCTAATGCATTGGGTGAACGACGAGTTGAAGGATGTTGCTAAGGGTTCTATTGTTCAACCAGCGAACCTCATCTTCCACAGCAAACCAATGGCACCGACATGCTTAGGTTCAAATACATTATGGTGCTTCCGGGATACGAGGGCTTGGAACCTCCCTCTCAACCTCATGGATGGGATAGTGACGAGCCGACAGTCCACAATACCAGCTTTGGCTACATGCTCCTATGGCCGAAGATCCAGATCCGTTTGGGGACGGAGGGCCGGGGAACCACCCCAGAGGCAGCACAACCAGCACATCATGAAGACATCGAGATTGCATAGAATCCTGCGGACAATGATGAAATTGATGAAAACTTTGGCGACCATTTCTTGAACACAAGGTTTGGTGATGATGACCATGAGCAACAGGGAGGCTAGTGATGGCTCAAAATATGTCGAGCTCATTGGGAACCCCAAGAGGAATGTATGATGAGCACAAAAGCAAGTTTTCCCTCAGTTATGAGACCAAGGATATCGAACCAGTACGAGTAAGGAAACAACTCCAAGGTGTCGCTAGCAACTTGGAATCCTGCACAGCACAACCACAGAACTTTGCCCCAACTTACAGTGAGGTTGTCAATCTCACTGGTTTTGCTGAAAACAAAGGATTAAACGTATAGTGTGGAAGATAGTAATTGCTTGCAGAAAGTAAACAGTAAACAGTAAATAGTAGATGGTATATCAATGGTAAAAGAATGGACTGGGGTCGATTCACTAGAGGTGTTTCTCCTTAAGATAAATAGCATGTTGGGTGAACAAATTACAACGAGGAAATTGACATATTTGAGAAAGCATAATAATGCATATACTAGACATCTTGACTCCTATGAGATTTGATTGGGCATTACAACATTATACATAGACCGTAATCCAACTACATCTATGACTAATAATCCACCTTCAGGTTATCGTCCGAACCCCTCCCAGTATTAAGTTGCAAGCAATAGATAATTACATTAAGCAAAGTGTGTAAAGTAAACAATACGATTGCCCCATGGACAAAGGATTGTTGTTTTCTCCCTAGTAGCAACAACACATCTACAATATTAGAGATTTCTATCACTTCCCTAGATTACTAGAGGCATGAACCCACTATCGAGCATAAATACTCCCTCTTGGAGTTGCAAGCATCTACTTGGCCAAGATAGCTACTAACAACAGAGATCATGCAAGATCACAAATAACATAGACATGATAGAATAAATAATGAATCTGAAATAGTATCTCAATATCCATCGGATCCCCACAAACACAACATGTAAGATTACAAATAGATGATCTTGATCATGAACGGAGCTCACAAGATCTAAACATGATAGCACAAAGGAGGAGAACCAACCATCTAGCTACTGTATGGACCCATAGTCCAAGGGTGAACTACTCACGCATCACTCTGGAGGCTGGCATGGTAATGAAGAGGGCCTCCAGGGTGATCTCTCCCCTCCGGCAGGGTGCCGGTAAGAGCTTCGGATCCCCCAATCTAGGGATGGAGATGGCGGCGGCTACAGACTCTTTCGTGGATTTCTGATCGGGTACTTAGGGTTTTTGTCCCGGGAGGCTTTTATAGGCAAAGGGGCAAGGTCGGTGGAGCACCAGGGGACCCACACCCCCTGGTGGCGCACCCCCTGGCCGCACGGCCACTAGGTGCTGCCACCTTGGTGCGCCACTTCGTCTCCCCTTCTTTCTCCGTATTGCTTTGGGTAAAATATTGACTTTGGCTTTTGTCCCGTCCAATTCCGAGAATATTTTTTACTAGCTTTTCTGAAACCAAAAATAGCAGAAAACAGGCAAATGGCATTGTGGCATATTGTTAATGGGTTAGTTCCAAAAAATATATAAAAATACCTCAAAGTATGAACAAAACATAAGAAAGTAGATATAAAACAAACATGGAACATCAAAAATTATACATTAGTTTATGACGTATCAGCTAGCTGTTCATGCAGACAATTGTCGACCTCCAACCAGCACCTGGACCCTCAGTGAAACCCACTTGCCAAGTGCGTCTCTTCCCATCTAGTCAGGAGATGCTGCTAGTCATCACCTTCACCAAGCCTCTGATGCCAGCTCATCCTATGATCAGCCCAAGCACCCCCCATAGGGCGGCCAAGGAGGTAGCAACGGCCGATGATGCCGTAAAGGGTGTAGCACCCCGCTAAAACCACTTCTAGAAAATCTCTTGTTATTTCTACCTTTGTGCATCATCATGATAGCATGCTCATGTCATTATGCCACATTGCATTTGAGCATCATCGTCATTATGCATGTGTTTGTCTAAAACTATTTTGCAAAAGCCTATTTTATTTTCTAATTATTGTCCCCTTTATTCAAACCCAAAACTCCGGTCTCTTCCGAATTATTTATCTTGTCTAAAAATTATTTGCAAAAGACTATGAAACTAAAATTAATAAATAAATGTTTTCAGGGGAGGCCAGCACCGACCAGGCCCGAAGGGCCCAGCTAGCAGCAGCCTACCACCCCAAAAATCAAACTCTAACCAAACCCTAAATCTATCTAGTCTAGACCCTAACCACCTACCTAACCGCTGCCCTGATCCCGCTCGCCCCATTCCTGATTGAATCGCACTCCACCCGCGCCTATAACCCGGCCCCACCCTACCTCGTCTTTTTCCCCAACGCCACCAACCCACCAAGGAATGATCCCCTTCCTCAGATTCATCTCGTATCGTGCTAGCTCCTTCCTTGCTCACCCAACCTCGCCACCGCTAGGGGCACCTCTCCGCCGGCCGCCCTTCTCCGCCACCGACGCCTTCCTTTGTCAGCAGCGTGGTACCGATGCTGGCTGGGGCCCTGCTCGCCTCCTTCCTTGGCTTGTTCAAGCACCGCCGCCTCCATCTTCGTCCGCACCTCCCTGGACCACGCCGGCGCCTGCGCCTCGTCCCCGCTCGTGCTCGCTGATACATTGCAAATGTATCTAAATTTTTTGATGTTCCATGCTTGGTTTTATCCACTTTCTTGTGTTTTGTCCACACATTGGAGTACATTTCATATGATTTCTTGGACTAACCTATTAACAGGAGCCACTGTGCCAGCTACCTGTTTTCTTTTGTTTTTGGTTCCATGAAAGTCAGAAAATGAATATTCTCGGAATTGGACGGGACAAAAGCCAAAGTGCCTATTTTTCTGGAAGTCATCAGATGCCACAATACGAGACGGAGAAGAGCTAGGGGCCGGCCACACCACCTGGCCGTGCGGCCAGGCCTAGCCCGTGCCAGGGGGTGGTCTGGCCGACCCCAGCACCCCCTCGGCCTCTCCTTCCGCCTATATATTTCCCTCGGGACGAAAACCCTAAGGACCCGATCAAAAATCCATGAAAGAGTCTGTAGCCGCTGTCATCTCCATCCCTAGATCGGGAGGGATCTGAAGCTCTTCCCGGCACCCTGCTGGAGAGGGGAATTCACCCTGGAGGCTGATACATTGCAAATGTATCTATAATTTTTGATGTTCCATGCTTAGTTTTATCCACTTTCTTGTGTTTTGTTGCAACTTTGGAGTACTTTTCATATGATTTCTTGGACTAACCTATTAACAAGAGCCATAGTGCCAGCTGCCTGTTTTCTGCTGTTTTTGCTTCCAAGAAAGTCAGAAAATGAATATTCTCGGAATTGGATGGGACAAAAGCCAAAGTTCCTATTTTTCTGGAAGGGATCAAGTGCCAGAATACAAGACAGAGAAGGGCCAGGGAGCCACCATACCACCTGGCAGCACGGCCAGGCCTGGCCCGCGCCAGGGGGTGGTGTGGCCGCTCCCGGCACCCCCTCGACCTCTCCTTCCGCCTATATATTTCCCTCGGGACGAAAACCCTAGGTACCCGATCAAAAATCCACGAAAGAGTCTGTAGCCGCCGCCATCTCCATCCCTAGACCGGGAGGGATCTGAAGCTCTTCCCGGCACCCTGCCGGAGAGGGGAATTCACCCTGGAGGCCTTCTTCATCACCATGCAAGCCTCCGGTGTGATGCGTGAGTAGTTCATCCTTGGACTACGAATCCATGTAGTAGCTAGATGGCTGGTTTCTCCTCCTTTGTGCTTTCATGTTTAGATCTTGTGAGCTCCGTTCATGATCAAGATCATCTATTTGTAATTCTTACATGTTGTGTTTGCGGGGATCCGATGGATATTGAGATGCTATTTCAGATTGATTATTGATTCTATCATGTCTTTGTTATTTGAGACCTTGCATGCTTTGCATTGTTAGTAGCTATCTTGGCCAAGTAGATGCTAGCAACTCCAAGAGTTAGTATTTATGCTCGATAGTGGGTTCATGCCTCTGGTAATCTGGGGAAGTGACAGAAATCTCTAAGGTACTAGATGTGCTATTGCTACTAGGGAGAAACCAACAATCCTTTGTTCATAGAACAATCGTATTGTTTACTTTACACAAAGTTCATAAAGCAATAATCTGTTGCTTGCAACTTAATACTAGAGGGGGTTCGGATGATAACCTGAAGGTGGATTATTAGTCATAGATGCAGTTGGATGGCGGTCTATGTATTATGTTGTAATGCCCACTCAAGTCTCAGAGGAGTCAAGATGATTAGTATATGCATGTATTGCTCTCTCGGTATTTGTCAATTGCCCTGTTGTAATTTGTTCACCCAACATGTTACCTATCCTAAGGAGAGCCACCTCTAGTGAACTATGGATCCCGGTCCTTTTTCTTTACATACAATCTATAAACTGTTTCTACTTTGTGTTTTCTTTCTACAAACTTTTACTTCTTTCCATTCGATACGTTTAATCCTTTGTTTTCCGCAAAACACGGTGAGATTGACAACCTCATCGCAAGTTGGGGACAAAGTTCTGTGGTTGTGTTGTGCAGGTCTCCACGTTGCTACTAGCACCGGTAGTGCGCCCTGCCAAAGCTCAGCTAGTAACACCTTTGGGGTGTTTCCTTGCTCCTACTGGTTCGATTAAACCTTGGTTTCATAACTAAGAAAAACTTGTTGCTGTGCTCATCATACCTTCTTCTTGGGGTTCCCAACGAGCTCTACATCAACCACGAGCCATCAACACATTTTCTAGGCGCCGTGCATTGAGCCATCAAGCGATTTTCTGGCGCCGTTGCCGGGGAGTCAAGGACATCTTCATAAGGGGAGTCCCTCATAACCAATCTATTTACTATGTTGTTTTTGTTTTGCTTAGTTTCTTTTTTCTTTGTTTGCTTGTTTTGTTCTTCAAAAAACACAAAAAAATTAGTTTTACTTGTTTCCTTTCTTATTTGAAAAACACAAAAAAATTAGTTCCTATCTCATTATGTCTATTCTTGCTCCTATCACTATGTCACCCGAGGAAATGATTTTCAGTTTTAAACAAGGAATTGAGGAAATTTTTAAGGAAGCTTGGTCTAGAATCTCTGATCTACATGAAAAACTGAGCCTAAAATGACTCAAAGCTTGTCCCTTAGCAGTTTTTACCTTGGGATTGCTCTTTGCTATAGATATGCCCTAGATGCTATTGTGGGAGGAGATTTCCTCCAATGTAATGAGGATGATGCTATTAATGCTATAAAGAAATTGATCCTCACTTACAACATGCCTAGCCAAACTGATATTTCCTTCGCAAAAATATTTGCTAGGTTGGACACTCTTGAGGCTAGCACTACTAGGTTAGAAGGGTGCTATAATACGCTTAGGGAGCATCACGATTATGTCCCAATAAACTCTGAACCATCAAAGTGGTTCCCTACAGTAAAGATTGACATGAACGCTGAAACTTTTCAAGCTCGCTGTGATATCATGTCTGAATTTTGCCTTATGCCCAAAGATATTTATAAATCTCTGAATACTTGGGGGATCATTGAGGGAGGAAAAGAAATATCTCTTACTAATAATACTACCATATTACCTCTTGGAATAGCTGAAGGAGTGTTTACAAAGATCCTTGGGAAAATGATTTCTATTGATTATCTTGTTATTGAATGTGCAGGAAAAGGACAAATTACACTTGGAAGGTCCCTATTGGAACTTCTTGGAGCAATAATAGATGTGGGAAAGGGGACCATGCACCTTTCTTCTCCACCAAACAATCATATTTTTCCCAAGGCTAAGAATAAAATCAAGAGAGGTAAGGGCAAGAAAGTTGGTTTATTGCTTCTTCATTTGAGAACACTTGATTCTTTCTTTGC
The DNA here is from genome assembly GCA_916181665.1 of Avena sativa. Lineage (NCBI taxonomy): Eukaryota > Viridiplantae > Streptophyta > Magnoliopsida > Poales > Poaceae > Avena > Avena sativa. The sequence goes on from OV702290.1 coordinate 431,588,163, forward strand.
TTCTTATGCCTAACTTAAAGGCGTTAAAGAAAAGTACTTGTTGGGAGATAACCCAAGAGTTTTAGATGAGTCTTGGAAGTTATTACTTCAGTAATAACCGCTCCTTATCCTTTTTATTTGCTTTTTGTGCCAAGAGTAACCTCTAATGAGAGTGAAGTAATGATTGGGAAAGTTGCTGTCCCGAAACAGATTTTTGTGCTTCACCGTAAAAATTCCTGAGGGAGATATGTATGTCGGATTGAGCTGTAATGTTTTGTGCTTCTGTCCCAGGTTGTTATCTAACTTTCGTTAGTTCAACACTTTTTGATTTGAGCAACAGAAGGTCTTCGAAAAAATTCGTCTTTACCTGCTGGTCTGTTTTGACAGATTTCTGCCATTTTATGCATTTGCTTCTTGTGGGTTCCTTTTTGAGTTCTTTTGAGGAATTGAGCTTTTTGGGGGAAGTGATACAGTAGTTAGTGTTCTAATGAAAGTTTATTTGGTGTTATAACTGAACCTTTAGACTAATTTATCTGAAGTGCACTAATGTTGCTAATGAGATTGTGTGAAGTTTTGTATGAAGGAAAAATTTCATGTGTATGGAAGGAATGAGTAATGAGATGAAGGAGGGACTAAAGCTCAAGCTTGGGGATGCCACGCGTGTCACCCCAAGAAATATCCAAGAAGTACAAGCGTCAAAGCTTGGGGATACCCAAGGCATCCCCTTCTTCATCAATAAAAATCCCAGGTTTCTTCCAAACGCTTCATTCTTATTGTTTCATGCACAGTTGTGTTTTTCTTGGAGCATCTTATTTTTCGTTTTCGTTTGCTTTGGTTTGCTTAGTTTTCTGAATAAATTGGTTGGACCCCCTCTTTCATACATTGGTTTTCAAATGGTTTGGTTTGGTTTGGAAAAGAGTAGGAAAGTTCATGCCTATGTGGTAAAAAGAGCTTGTTTTTGACTGTGGCTATGCTTTGTCATGCCATGCTTGATATTGTTTTGGCTTTATGCTTAGTATTCTTTGCTGTAGCATGGCTTGTTATAAACAATTGAGATTGCTTGCCTTGGATGAATCATGCGTTGTTTTAGCATATTAAAGCATAGTATAGTGGTATTCTCCTTTGATGCTTTATTTGGGTTGACTTGGAACATGCTCGCACCATGTTATGACTATCTCAAGTCACCATAGCCTTTATGATCCTTTAGTTTTCAACTTGTAGTATCACTTTATGCATTGATCAATGATGTTTTGTCGCTCTGCATGATTATGGCCATTATTGCTCTCTTAGTTTGTCGCTTCCAGTCTTTTGCTAGCCTCCACCACCAAGTATGAGTTCCGCTCATGCATCCAACTCCCTAAACCAAGTTATTCCAAAGAGTCCACCATACCTACCTACTAGCTTATGCTATTCCAAGTATATTCATGCTTTTGTTTACCTTCCACTTGTTATGAGAAAACTAGTGATTAAAGCTCTCACGAACTTGAAGGCACATTTTACTTTACTTGCCCTTAATAAACTTGAACCATTGTGTCTTCTATGTTGTATATGCTTGCACTTATTTGTTGGGAATTAGCAGAACCATGCTTTCATGGGGAACGCTTTCAACATTGCACTTGGTACTTGTACCTAGTTGATATCATTCTCTTTTGTATATGAATGTCGTCGGTGTGAAATGAAAGGGGAGCTTGTAAGTCCATGGAGTTATGTATGTGTGTTAGAAAAACGCCTAGGCCACTAGTCTAATCCATGCTGACATGGTGGAAACCTGCAGCGTAACCATAATGAGCTTTCTATGAAGCATTCTTCTTATAAAAAAAGATTCCTATATTGAGAAAAAAGAGAAAAGAGAAAAAAAAGAGATACTATGAAAAGAGGAAAGAGAGAAAAAAGCACCATATTCTCATGGTAAATAAGAAAAATGCTGAGATGCTCGTTGTCTGCTTGCCTTGTCATTTTGATATGGGGATTCTTCCGTATCATCGGGCAAGGGGTACCCCATTGGCGGTTCTCTATGATACACATGTACTTACAATGACAAGAACTTACAGGTGACTAAACTTGAGTAGCATGAGGAGCGACCCTCATATACAAGGGACATGAGATTTCTGACTTATACTTCGTCAAGCATGTACACCATAGTTTATTCACTTTAACCTTAGTCACTTCAAGATGCTTATGATAGCGGCAATGAGAGCTGAAAGCTATAAGTACCATAATTTTTATAAGCTCTTTATGAGACTTGAATCCCTACTTCCTTTTATAAAAGGCCTTTCTTCCACCATTATATTGAGTCTCCACCTTCTATCTTTATGCACTTACTTTGAGAGCATAGAGGCCATTCTTAGTTCTGTGTGCATTGTCCCAAGACTAGTTGATTGATGCATACTTTGATATTGCTTGTTTTAAACTATTGTATCTAGTCACTCTTATGAACTTTGAAGGTGTCCTATGCATTTATATTTGCTACTCTATTGAGGGACAAGCTGAATACTATTATGCTATGTTTTCTTTATGTGAAACAAACAAACGTCTTGCAAAGCATTGTCATTCATGATTCTTTCGTTTGTGCCTTTTCATGTTGCATCATAGTTTCTTTGCTTATTGCTAGAACTTTGTCTTTCATGTTATGATTGAATTACTATGATCCCAGCTTGGAATGTTTTGCAAATCCTTTGATCAAGTCTTTGATGGTGCATGTCACCTTTATTTCTTTTTATCACTTACCTACTCGAGGACGAGCAGGAGTTAAGCTTGGGGATGTTGATACATTGCAAATGTATCTATAATTTTTGATGTTCCATGCTTGGTTTTATCCACTTTCTTGTGTTTTGTTCCAACTTTGGAGTACTTTTCATATGATTTCTTGGACTAACCTATTAACAAGAGCCACAGTGCCAGCTGCCTGTTTTCTGCTGTTTTTGGTTCCAGGAAAGTCAGAAAATGAATATTCTCAGAATTGGACGGGACAAAAGCCAAAGTGCCTATTTTTCCGGGACGGATCAAGTGCTAGAATACGAGACGGAGAAGGCCCAGGTAGCCACCACACCACCTGGCCACGCGGCCAAGCCTGGCCCACGCCAGGGGTGGTGTGGCCGCTCCCGGCACCTCCTCGGCCTCTCCTTCCGCCTGTATATTGCCCTCGGGATGAAAACCCTAGGTCCCCGATCAAAAATCCACGAAAGAGTCTGTAGCCGCCGCCATCTCCATCCCTAGATCGGGAGAGATCTGAAGCTCTTCCCGGCACCCTGCCGAAGAGGGGAATTCACCCTGGAGGCCTTCTTCATCACCATGCAAGCCTCCGGTGTGATGCGTGAGTAGTTCATCCTTGGACTACGGATCCATGTAGTAGCTAGATGGCTGGTTTCTCCTCCTTTGCGCTTTCATGTCTAGATCTTGTGAGCTCCGTTCATGATCAAGATCATCTATTTGTAATTCATACATGTTGTGTTTGCGGGGATCCGATGGATATTGAGATGCTATTTCAGATTGATTACTGATTCTATCATGTCTTTGTTATTTGAGATCTTCCATGCTTTCCTTTGTTAGTAGCTATCTTGGCCAAGTAGATGCTAGCAACTCCAAGAGTTAGTATTTATGCTCGATAGTGGGTTCATGTCTCTGGTAATCTGGGGAAGTGACAGAAATCTCTAAGGTACTAGATGTGCTGTTGCTACTAGGGAGAAAACAATAATCCTTTGTCCATAGAACAATCATATTGTTTACTTTACACGCAGTTCATAAAGAAATAATCTGTTGCTTGCAACTTAATACTGGAGGGGGTTCGGATGATAACCTGAAGGTGGATTACTAGTCATAGATGTAGTTGGATGGCGGTCTATGTATTATGTTGTAATGCCCAATCAAGTCTCAGAGGAGTCAAGATGATTAGTATATGCATGTATTGCTCTCTCGGTGTTTGTCAATTGCCCTGCTGTAATTTGTTCACCCAGCATGTTATATATCCTAAGGAGAGCCACCTCTAGTGAACTATGGATCCCGGTCCTTTTTCTTTACATACAATCTATAAACTATTTCTGCTTTGTGTTTACTTTCTGCAAACTTTTACTTCTTTCCATTCGATACGTTTAATCCTTTGTTTTCCGCAAAACACGGTGAGATTGACAACCTCGTCGCAAGTTGGGGATAAAGTTCTATGGTTGTGTTGTGCAGGTCTCCACGTTGCTACTAGCACCGGTAGTGTGCCCTGCCAAAGCTCAGCTAGTAACACCTTTGGGGTGTTTCCTTGCTCCTACTGGTTCGATTAAACCTTGGTTTCATAACTGAGGGAAACTTGCTGTTGTGCTCATCATACCTTCCTCTTGGGGTTCCCAACGAGCTCTACATCAACCACGAGCCATCAACACATTTTCTGGGCGTCGTGCATTGAGCCATCAGAGGCCTTCTTCATCATCATGCAAGCCTCCGGTGTGATGCGTGAGTAGTTCATCTCTAGACTACGGGTCCATGTAGTAGCTAGATGGCTGGTTCTCCTCCTTTGTGCTTTCATGTCTAGATCTTGTGAGCTCCGCTCATGAACAAGATCATCTATTTGTAATTCTGCATGTTGTGTTTGCGGGGATCCGATGGATATTGAGATGCTATTTCAGATTGATTATTGATTCTATCATGTCTTTGTTATTTGAGATCTTGCATGCTTTGCGTTGTTAGTAGCTATCTTGGCCAAGTAGATGCTAGCAACTCCAAGAGTTAGTATTTATGCTCAATAGTGGGTTCATGCCTCTGGTAATCTGGGGAAGTGACAGAAATCTCTAAGGTACTAGATGTGATGTTGCTACTAGGGAGAAAACAACAATCCTTTGTTCATAGAACAATCATATTGTTTACTTTACACGAAGTTCGTAAAGCAATTATCCGTTGCTTGCAACTTAATACTGGAGGGGGTTCGGATGATAACCTGAAGCTGGATTATTAGTCATAGATGTATTCGGATGGTGGTCTATGTATAATGTTGTAATGCCCAATCAAGTTCCAAAGGAGTCAAGATGATTAGTATATGCATGTATTGCTTTCTCGATGTTTGTCAATTGCCCCGCTGTAATTTGTTCACCCAGCATGTTATCTATCTAAGGAGAGCCACCTCTAGTGAACTATGGATCCTGGTCCTTTCTTTTACATACAATCTACAAACTATTTACTGCTTTGTGTTTACTTTATGCAAACTATTACTTCCTTCCATTCGATATGTTTAATCCTTTGTTTTCAGCAAAATCGGTGAGATTGACAACCTCATCGCAAGTTGGGGACAAAGTTCTGTGGTTGTGTTATGCAGGTCTCCACGTTGCTACTAGCACCGGTAGTGCGCCCTGCCAAGGCTCAGCTAGCAACACCTTTGGGGTGTTTCCTCGCTCCTACTGGTTCGGTTAAAACTTGGTTTCATAACTGAGGGAAACTTGCTGCTGTGCTCATCATACCTTCCTCTTAGGGTTCCCAACGAGCTCTACATCAATACTGAGCCATCAAGCACTTTTCTGGCGCCATTGCCGGGGAGTCAAGGACATCTTCACAAGGGGAGTCCCTCATAACCAATCTCTTTACTTTGTTATTTTTGTTTTGCTTAGATTACTTTTGCTTAGTTTGCTTGTTTCTTTATCAAAAATACAAAAAAATTAGTTCCTACTATAGTTGTTATTTTCGTTTTCTGTTATTGTCTTGCTTTATCATGCTTTCTATCAATGGTTGGTTTCTTTGAAACTGAATCTTATTGGCAAGGTGGGTTCTTGGAAGAACAAAAATATTATGATAAGGAACACCGCTTGTCACAAAAAGAGAAATACTTATGGGAACAAATTGGTAAATTGTATACCATTGCTATAAACGTTTGCTCTACTTACAATGTTACTTATTACTTTGATAAATCTTGTTGTTGTAGGAGGTATAAACACCTCCCTTTTCAATGTGAGTATAATGATAATGTTACCATATCTTCTTATGTTGAAGGGAATTATGACTTTTATGATGTGGAACAAATTGAAGAATTTATTGCTTGGAAGGGTGCATTTGAACTTGCTAGTTTGCTTGAAAATACTGATGATTCACCTTATAAATATGAGGTTTATGATATACTTAAATTTTTCTTTGATAATTACAATGTAGAAAATGGCTATATTCTTGAATATCTTAATAGATGCTCCCCACCAATGGAAGAGACTAATGCCTTGTAGGAGCCTATGGAAGAAGAAATTGCTGAAACTAGAAGCTTATTGGATAAAAAAGAGGAGGCGAGTGATGATCAAGAGGAGGAAGAATGGATCTACCCATCCCTACCTTCTAATGAGAGTAACTCTTTTCCCCTTACATTATTTGATTGTCCCCCATGCTTACTAAAGGAGGACGAATGTCATGTTCCTGAGGATTCTTTTGAAAATGTTTATAATAAAGCTCTAGTGTTTGTAGATCATGAAAAGCATGCTTTATGTGATATTTATATTGTTGAGTTTATTCATGAGGCTACTGAAAATTACTATGACAGAGGAAAATATGGTTGTAAAAGTTTTCATGGTACTGAAACACCTCTCTATGTGCTGAAAGTTTTGAAGTTACTCTTGTTTTATCTTCCTATGCCTGTCAATTTTTTCTTTGTGAATTTATTTTCATATAAGATTCCTATGCATAGGAAGTGGGTTAGACTTAAATGTGTTTTGAATTTTCTTCTTGATGCTCTCTTTTACTTCAATTCATATTTCCTATGTGAGCATCTTCTCAAACTATCATGCCTAACTTAAAGGCGTTAAAGAAAAGTACTTATTGGGAGATAACCCAAAAGTTTTAGATGAGTCTTGGAAGTTATTACATCAGTAATAACCTCCCCTTATCCTTTTTATTTGCTTTTTGTGCCAAGAGTAACCTCTAATGAGAGAGAAGTAATGATTGAGAAAGTTGCTGTCCCGAAATAGATTTTTGTGCTTCACCGTAAAAATTCGTGTAAAATCTATGAATGTCTTTTTGAGGCGTGAATTTTTGTGCTTCTGCCCTAGGTAGTTATATAACTTTCGTTAGTTCAACACGTTTTGATTTGAGCAACAGAAGGTCTTCAAAAAAATTCGTCTTTACCAGCTGGTCTGTTTTGACAGATTTCTGCCATTTTCTGCATTTGCTTCTTGTTGGTTTCTTTTTGAGTTATTTTGGGGAATTGAGCTTTTTGAGGGAAGTGCTTCAGTAGCTAGTGTTATAATGGAAGTTTATTTGGTGTTATAACTGAACCTTAAGACCTATTATCTTGAGTACACTAATGTTGCTAATAAAGATTGTGTGAAGTTTTGTATGAAGGAAAAATTTCAGGTGTATGGAAGGAATGAGTAATGAGATGAAGGATGGACAAAAGCTCAAGCTTGGGGATGCCACGCGTGTCACCCCAAGAAATATCCAAGAAGTACAAGCGTCAAAGCTTGGGGATGCCCAAGGCATCCCCTTCTTCATCAATAAAAATCCCAGGTTTCTTCCAAACGCTTCATTTTTATTGTTTCATGCATAGTTGTGTTGTTCTTGGAGCATCCTCTTTTGTGTTTTCGTTTGTTTTTGTTTTCCTAGTTTTCTGAATAAATTGGTTGGACCCCCTCTTTCACACATTGGTTTGCAAATAGTTTGGTTTGGTTTGGAAAAGAGTAGGAAAGTTCATGCTTATGTGGTAAAAAGAGCTCGTTTTTGACTGTGGCCTATGCTCTGTCATGCCATGCTTGATATTGTTTTGGAATTATGATTAGTATTCTTTGCTGTAGCATGACTTGTTATAAACAATTGAGATTTCTTAATGTGCCTTGGATGAATCATGCGTTGTTTTAGCATATTAAAGCATAGTATAGTGGTATTCTCCTTTGATGCTTTATTTGGGTTGACTTGGCGCATGCTCACACCATGTTATGACTATCTCAAGTCACCATAAGACTTTATGATCCTTTAGTTTTCAACTTGTAGTATCACTTTATTCTTTGATCAATGATGTTTTGTCGCTCTGCATGATTATGGCCATTATTGGTCTCTTAGTTTGTCGCTCCCAGTCTTTTGCTAGCCTCCGCAACCAAGTATGAGTTCCACTCATGCATCCAATTCCCTAAACCAAGTTATTCCAAAGAGTCCACCATACCTACCTACTAGCATATGCTATTCCAAGTATATTCATGCTTTTGTTTACCTTCCAAATTAAACTTGTTATGAGAAAACTAGTGATTAAAGGTCTCACGAACTTGATGGCACACTTTACTTTTCTTGTCCTTAATAAACTTGAACCATTGGGTCCTTCTTTGTTGTGTATATGCTTGTGCTTTATAAGTTGAAATTAGCAGAACCATGTATTATGGGGAACGCTTTCAACATTGCACCTGTACTTTGTACCCCGTTGATATCATGTTCTTTTCCTTATGGATCCCGGCGGTGTGAAATAAAAGTGGAACTTGTAAGATCATGGAGTTTGTATGTGTGTTAGAGAAACGCCTGGGCCGCTAGCCTAAGCCATGCCTAATCATGGTGGAAACTTGCAGAATCACCATAATGAGCACTCTATGAAGCATCCTCAATAAAAACCTATGCAAATAGCAAATAAAAAGATCGCTGAGATGCTCATTGCCTGCTTGCCTTGTCATTTTGATTATGGGATAGCTCCTGTATCATGTGCAAGGGGTACCCCGTTGGCGGTTCTTTATGATACATATGTACTTACAATGAGAAGAGCTTACTTGTGACTAAAGTTGAGTATCATGAGGTTCGGTCTTCGTAAGTAAGGGGCATGAGATTTCGGTTTATAACTTGTCAAGCATATCCTCTTAGTTGTGTCACTTTAACCTTAATCACCTTCAAGATGCTTATGATAGGGGCAATGAGAGCTGAAAGCTATAAGTACCATAATTTTTGGAAGATCTTTATGAGACTTGAATCCCTGCTTCCTTTTATAAAGGACTTTCTTCCACCATTATATTGAGTCTCCACCTTCTATCTTTATGCACCTACTTTGAGAGCATAGTGGCCATTCTTAGTTCTATGTGCATTGTCCCAAGACTAGTTGATTGATGCATAACTTGATATTGCTTATTTTAAACTATTTGTATCTAGTCACTCTTATGAACTTTGAAGGTGTCCTATGCATTTATATTTGCTACTCTATGAGGGACAAGCTGAATACTATTATGCTATGTTTTCTTTATGTGAAACAAACAAACGTCTTGCAAAGCATTGTTATTCATGAATCTTTTATTTGTGCCTTTTCATGTTGCATCATAGTTTCTTTGTCTTATTGCTAGAACTTTGTCTTTCATGCTATGATTGAAGTACTATGATCCCAACTTTTGAATGTTTTACAAATACTTTGATCAAGTCTTTGATGGTGCATGTCACCTCAAAAATTATTCTTTCTTTTTATCACTTACCTACTCGAGGACGAGCAGGAGTTAAACTTGGGGATGTTGATACATTGCAAATCTATCTATAATTTTTCATGTTCCATGCTTGGTTTTATCCACTTTCTTGTGTTTTGTCCACACTTTGGAGTACTTTTCATATGATTTCTTGGACTAACCTATTAACAAGAGCCACAGTGCTAGCTGCCTGTTTTCTGCTGTTTTTGGTTCCAGGAAAGTCAAAAAATGAATATTCTCGGAATTGGACGGGACAAAAGCCAAAGTTCCTATTTTTCCGGAAGTCATCAGATGCCAGAATACAAGACGGAAAAGAGCTGGGGGCCGGCCACACCACCTGGCCGTCCGGCCAGGCCTAGCCCGCGCCAGGGGTGGTCTGGCCGACCCCAGCACCCCCTCGGCCTCTCCTTCCACCTATATATTGCCCTCGGGACGAAAATCCTAAGGACCCGATCAAAAATCCACAAAAGGGTCTATAGCCACCGTCATCTCCATCCCTAGATCAGGAGGGATCTGAAGCTCTTCCCGGCACCCTGTCGGAGAGGGGAATTCACCCTGGAGGCCTTCTTCATCATCATGCAAGCCTCCGGTGTGATGCGTGAGTAGTTCATTGATACATTGCAAATGTATCTATAATTTTTGATGTTCCATGCTTGGTTTTATCTACTTTTTTGTGTTTTGTTCCAACTTTGGAGTACTTTTCATATGATTTCTTGGACTAACCTATTAACAAGATGCCAAAGTGCCAGTTGCCTGTTTTCTGCTGTTTTTGGTTCCAGGAAAGTCAGAAAATGAATATTCTCGGAAGACTCACGGAGCCAGAAGCAGAGACGGAGGAGGGCCAGGGCCTGCCACACCATATGGTGGCGCGGGCTTGCCCAGGCCGCGCTAGGGCATGGTGTGGGCCCCCTGGCCGTCCATCGACCTTGCCTCCTTCGCCTATAAGAGCCTCCCGATACCAAATCCCTAGATAATCAATCAAAAATCCACGAAAAGTTCCACAACGCCGCCGCCACCGAAGGGGAGATCCGGGGGATAGAAAGTCTCTGTTCCGGCACCCCTGCCGGGACGGTGAAGTGCCCCTGGAGCCATCTCCATTGATCTCCACCGCCATCTCCATCACCATTGCTAATTCCCATGATGAGGAGGGAGTAGTTCTCTCTCGAGGCTAAGGGTTCTACCGGTAGCTATGTGTTCATCTCTCTCTATGCATGATCTTATTGAGATCATGAGCTTGTAATCTATAGATCTACCTTGCTACTCAAGTGCTTTAATAGATCTCTGCTCTCCCCATGTGTGTGAAAGTGACAGTGTGCACACCATGGTGGCACTTAGGCTAGGGATTACAATTACTTGTTATGAGTTATATTTGGAGTTGGATGTCTTTTTGAAATTGTGGTGTTTTTTGGACTCATCTAGTACTCAAGGTGACAGTGTGGGGTTTTCTAGATGGGAAAGATGAACTTTGAGGTGTGCTGTTATAGCCCTACCATCGATTAGAGTGTTCAATCGAAGAGTAGTTAAGAGTAGTATCATAAAGAGAAGATATTTATATGAGAGTGTTCACTAGTGAAAGTATGATCCCTAGGCCTTGTTTCTAAGCACTGATACACTGTTTGCAATTAGATCTGTTACATGTTTGCTTGCTTCCATCTTTATTTCAGTTTGCCTTTAGTCTTTTCCACGCCATCAAGCTATTCTCTATCACCGTTACCACTTATAATTATTCATACCACTTGTATTTCACTATCTCTTCGCCGAACTAGTGCACCTATACACCTGACAAGTGTATTTGGTGTGTTGGGGACACAAGAGACTTCTTGTATCTTGATTGCAGGGTTGCTTGAGAGGGAATACCTTTGACCACTTCCTCCCTGAGTTCGATAAACCTTGGGTGATCCACTTAAGGGAAAACTTGCTGCTGTTCTACAAACCTCTGCACTTGGAGGACCAACAACTATCTACAAGAATAGAAGTGCGTAGACATCATTCATCTCTGGACTACGGGTCCATGTAGTAGCTAGATGGCTGGTTCTCCTCCTTTGTGCTTCCATGTCTAGATCTTGTGAGCTTCGTTCATGATCAAGATCATCTATTTGTAATTCTGCATGTTGTGTTTGCGGGGATCCGATGGATATTGAGATGCTATTTCAGATTGATTATTGATTCTATCATGTCTTTGTTAATTGTGATCTTACATGCTTTCTGTTGTTAGTAGCTATCTTGGCCAAGTAGATGCTAGCAATTCCAAGAGTTAGTATTTATGCTCGATAGTGGGTTCATGCCTCTGCTAATCTGGGGAAGTGACAGAAATCTCTAAGGTACTAGATGTGCTGTTGCTACTAGGGATAAATGTTGGGGGGATACCCCGAGTAGGGTCACATCGGGGTATAAAGACCGAGTTAGCTGAGGTACGACAAGTTTAAAGCAAGAGCTGGCCGAGTCACCTCAAGGCAGGCCGAATCACGGGGTAACCCGGACCAGGGGATGTCCACCTAACCGGGTCTCATCCGACTTATGTCGTATGTCGGTAAGATGTATCTAACTCGTATGCAGGTACAGGGTGTGGCCGGATCAACTAGGTACGATCCGAGTTATATCTAGCTTGTAAGAGAAGGAAGGTATCTCGTTGATCAAAGGGTGACCACTATACGCAAAGCGTCAGCGAAGCGGATAGAGGCCAGGACCACCGAGGCGTGGCCGACAAGGGTGACGATGCCTGTGTCGGATGACGCGGGCGCCGCAGAGGCTCACGTAGCCTCTGCATGGATGACGCTGGGCAAAAGTGACCCGGTCGGCTTACTATTTTGGGAGGGGAATATGCCTCCACATATGCCCTAATTGGAGACCTAGCCACCCCTATATAAAGAGGGCTAGGGCCTCTGTAGAAGGGGTTGGTCTTTGACTGGTTGATCTCAAGAGGGTTGTATGTTACTTGGGTGTTCCTGAGAGCTAGCTAGTGCTGGGGGGGTACCCCGGGTAGGGTCAAGCCGGGGTATAAAGGCCGAGTTAGCCGAGGTACGGAAAGGTCAAAGCGTATGCTGGCCGAGTCACCTCAAGGCAGGCCGAATCACGGGGTAACCCGGAATAGGGGATGTCCACCAAACTGAGTCTCAGCCGACTTATATCGTAAGTCGGTGAGATGTATCTAACTTGTATGCAGGCACAGGTGTGGCCGGATCTACTAGGTACGATCCGGGTTACATCAAGCTTGTAGGAGAAGGAAGGTATCTCGCTGGTCAAAGGTGACCACTGTGCGTAGAGCATGAGCGAAGCGGACAGAGGTAGGACCATGGAGGCGAGGCCGACAAAGGTGACGATGCCTATGTCGGATGATGCAGGCGCCGCAGAGGCTCACGTAGCCTCTACATGGATGACGCGGGGGAAAAGTGACCCGGTAGGCTTACTATTTTGGGAAGAGGCATATTCCCTGGAATATGCCTCCACGTATGCCCTAATTGGAGACCTAGCCACCCCTATATAAGGAGGGATAGGGCCTCTGTAGAAGGGGTTGGTCTTTAGAGGTTTATGTTCTTCTAGCAAGTGACTAAGGGTTAGATAGTGAGGAGAGTAAGAGAGTTCCTTCTTCCTCCTCTCTCCAATACAGCTCAAGGAGCACTTGTAATCTGTGGAAGAGAAACAAATACAAAGCTATTGTGTGTGGAATCACCTCACTATCCCTCCCTGGGTTCCCCTAGTGCATTTGGTCCCCACCTTTAGCCTATCCATGGCATCTGCCGTGCCACCACCACAACAGTTCGCGCCCACCGTGGGCTAGCGGCGCTAGCAGGGGTGAAGATCCGGACGAGAAACCTCATCGGCACCGGCGAACGCATCGTCTCCGGGATCGTTCAGCGCTTTGGAGCGCTGGATTTTGTCAGCGACAACGCTGGCTTCTTTGGCAAGCGTCCACTTCCACGCAACGGCCTCTTCGTCAAGCTCGGCGCGCACAAGGTCACGTTGTTGTCGATGTGTCGTGCGTTCACCCGCGGCACGTCGTCGAAGGAGGCGAGCCACCACTTAGCGTGGTTCACGGGGCGCGTATCACTCGCTCCCCGGACCGTGCTGAGGTGATGATGACTGTGCCTGGCGCTAGCGCAGGCAAAGATCCGGCACCAGATCCGGAGGTAATGCCTAAGGCACCAAGGAAAAGTAGGGGTCCTCCACTAGAGAGGCCAGAGAATGTGCTGCAGCAAGCGATGGATAGCTTGGCAAACCCAGTAGCAGCGGTGGTAGATCTGGCTCAGGCACAGGCCGAGCTGGAGGAAACTAGGCAAAAAATACTAGAAGGTGCGAAAAAGATAGCCGCAGCTCAGCAGTCGTTGAACATGACACTGCGTGAGTACGCAAAGGCAAATAAAGTAGATGCTGTAAAAGTGAAGAAACCTCAAGAGTGAAATCAACAAAGAGGGTGATACTAGGATTGAAGAGTCAGAGAACTGTTTATCCGTGGGGCTGCCGAAGTATAGTACCCCGGCGAAAAACCTCAGAGCAGCAGATGCAGCTGCGTTCGAGTTAGAGGGTCTGACGAGTGAAGCCCGTCAGAGACAGCAAGATAGGTTCAATGAGTTGGTTCGGATCGCGAACAGGCAAAATGAGGAACTGCTCAGGGCTAACCCAGAGAGAGTTGGGGCCTCCAAAATCGTCCATTCGGCGGTGGGTAACCCGGAGAAATCCGCTGGAGCTGCATCATCTCCTCATGGCGGTCCTAGGAGATAAGAGGTAGTAACCTCGGCCAGGAGGAACAAGCAAATAGTCCTATATGACCCGGCAAGGGCAGGGAAAGGAAAAGAAGCGTAGAGAAATGAGGATCGACGAAGTGTGAGCCGAGGTGAAGCTGGCCGAGGTAACCGCGACCAAGGCAATGCCGGTCAAGGGAATGTTGTAAACGGCAATGCCGGACAACGTAATTCGGTAGGTGCAGGGCAACCGCAGCAGCGGAATATACCACAGCAAGAGCGCAGTGCCGGCCAAGGTATGCAACAGAGGGCAGCTCCACAGGAGCAAGATAGATACAATGATGGTGATTCGGAAATGGTGAACGATGGGTATCCCAGGCCGGACTATCACGTGATAGGGTCAAGAATGGGAAGCAGGAATTTGATGCCTGACGATGCAAGGTTGAAACTGGATCGACTGTATAGGTCGGAGCAAATTGAATGTCAAGGTCCTCCGGGTCCAGCATGTTTTGGGCCCCGGATCATGAAGGAACCTCCGGTACCTAACTTCTAGTTACCTAGAGGCACAAAAACGTATGACGGTAGCACAAAGTCGGAGCATTGGTTGGTCAACTACGCTACAACAGTGAAAATTGCTACAAGCAACTTGAGATGGGCTGTGAAATATGTACCCCAGATGTTGGAGGGGCCAGCGAGGGTATGGCTAAACAATTTGCCGCCCGAAAGTATTAACTGTTGGATAGATTTTGAGGAAATGTTTGTCAGCAATTTGTCAAGTACCTATCAGAGGCCGAATAGGCCACCGACCCTAGCAATGTGCAAGCATAAACCGAATGAGACGGACCGAGAGTTCTTAACCCGGTGGTGTAACGTGCGAAACTCCTGTGAGGGTGTAATTGAGTCACAGGCCATAGCATGGTTTGCGCAAGGGTGCAGATATGCAAGTACATTGTGGCAAAGATTACAAAGGGATATGCCAACTACGTTGGCAGAGACAACCCGGATCGCTGATTCGTATGCCTTGGGTGATCCGACCCAACCCAGGTTAATGCCAAGTGAGTCAAACGAGGAATACTACCAGAGAGATGGAGCCGGGTCATCCCGGAGGAATGATTACCGATGTAAAAGAAGAGATGACAGACCGGATTACCGGTACAGTTCGCAACAAGTTGCTGCTATGAATCAAGATTAATCTGGTGCAGGAACGAACCAACGTCAGAAAACTGGAGGACAACAATAGACTCAGAGAAATGATGGCAAGAAAACTTGGACGCGAGAGCAGAAGAAACAGTGGCAAGAAAAGAAGGACCGTCCGAGGTATACTTACGAGGCAATGCTGGATCAGCCGTGTAAATTTCACACGCCAAATCCGAGTAACCCAGCGGGTCACACAACTAGGCAGTGTGAGTGGATGCGAAAGATAGAACAAGGTGGTTCGGGGAATACTCAGGCACCTCGGAATGATCAACCTCGGCAGGAGTTACCCCGGCAGCAATTGCTCTCCGGAGCGAACACGCAACAGTTAATGTTGCCTCCCCCTCTGTTGAGGTATGACAACCATGCGAGAAGGGATGCAGTGCATCAAGTGGAAGACCAGCATCAACCGGATCTGAGGTACCCTGGAAACGAGGGGAGGAATGAGCAGAGAGAGTATCATCAGAGTTACTGTGTGTTTACGACTGAGGAAACAGATAGAAAGAGCTTGCAGCACCGACACATGGAGGTGAATGCGGTAATGCCAGAAGTGACGAGGTATATGCCTTGGTCGGACCAGGAAATTACCTGGAGCATCAAAGATCATCCCAAGCTTATGCCAAGTCCTGGTTTGTATGTGCTAGTGCTGGATCCGACATTCATTGGGACTAACATCAATGTGAGGTTCTCAAAGGTACTAATTGACAATGGCAGTAGCATTAACATCATGTATGCGGATACAATGCGCAAGTTGGGTATCTCGGAGAACATGCTCCAAGCTACAAGGACAACTTTCCACGGCATTGTGCCAGGCATTTCTTGTGAGCCCATAGGCAAGGTCCGGGTTGACGTATTGTTTGGCACACGGGATAACTGCCAAACTGAGTATTTGGAGTTTGAAGTGGTGAACTTAGAAAGTGCGTATCACGTGTTACTCGGAAGACCAGCATTGAACAAGTTCACGGCAAGTTGTCACATCAGTTATCTGAAGATGAAGCTGCCCGGGCCAAATGGAGTGATTACCATAGCTGGAGATTTCCGACGTTCCATTGAGTGTGCGTCAGCCGGGTCTAATCTAGCCGAGTCACTCGTGATTGCGCAAGAGAAAAGGAAGATTCAGGAAGTGGCGGCGTTGGCTCAGTCCGCGCAGCAATATATGCCGGCGTTGAGTAATCCGCATGGTAGTGTCTCATTCCAAGCCACGAAGGATACCAAGAAAGTGCCTATTGATGACATGTTCCCAGAGCGCACCGTAACAATTGGTGCCGGGTTAAACGATAAATAGGAAAGCGAGCTCGTCAACTTCCTCCGTGAGAATCGGGATATCTTTGCTTGGTCCACATAGGATTTGCAAGGTGTTCCGAGGGAGTTGGCCGAGCACTCTTTGAATGTGAGACCCCGAGTGAGGCAACCTCTTCGCCGCTTCGCCGAAGATAGGAGAAAAGTCATTGGAGATGAGATAGCTCGGTTACTAGCAGCAGGATTTATCATGGAAGTTCTTTACCCGGATTGGCTATCTAATCCGGTGTTGGTGGAGAAGAAGAAGGATGGTCCGAATGTGGCAGTGGTTTGGCGCATGTTTATCGATTACACGAACCTGAATAAGGCGTGTACAAAAGATCCATTTCCACTGCCAAGAATAGATCAGGTCATATATTCAACTGTTGGGTGTGAACTGTTGTCATTCATTGATGCATATTCTGGTTTCCACCAGATACCCCTGAATCCGGATGATCAAATAAAAACTGCATTTATCACCCCGTATGGGGCTTATTGCTATCGCACCATGCCATTTGGTTTACGTAATGTAGGAGCAACGTACCAAAGATGTATGCAGAAATGTTTGCACGACCAAATTGGTCAAAATGTACAGGTGTATGTGGATGATGTGGTTATCAAGACCAAGGAAAGCAAAACGCTCCTTGATGATATCAGGCAGACGTTCGCGAACCTAAGGAGGTTCCGGATGAAGGTTAACCCGGAAAAATGTACCTTCGGTGTCCCGGCTAGATAGTTACTCGGATTCCTCGTTTCCAGCCGAGGTATTGAAGTCAATCCAACTAAAATCCGGGCCATAGAGCGAATGGAACTGCCGAAGTGTCTTAACGATGTCAAGAAGTTCACTGGTTGCCTGGCATCGTTAAGTCGGTTGTATATCGGTTGGGAGAAAAGGCATTGCCTCTCTATCAACTCATGAAAAAGTCGGACAAGTTCATTTGGATGCCGCAGGCCAATGAAGCCTTTATCCAATTAAAGAAAATGTTAGCCACTGCACCAGTGTTAGCCTCTCCACTATCAAAGGAGCCAATGTTGCTCTATATAGCCGCAACCAACCGAGTTGTAAGTGAAGTAATTGTGGTAGAGCGCGACGAAGAGGGTAAGTCAGTGCAAAGGCCAGTGTATTATCTGAGCGAGGTATTATCAGCCTCAAAGCAAAATTATGCGCATTATCAGAAAGTGGCGTATGGTGTGTACATGTCGACAAAGAAGCTAAAACACTATTTTTAGGAGCACCCAATCAAAGTAATATGTGAAGCTCCCATATCCGAGATAATGAGTAATAAGGATGCAAGTGGCAGAATTGCGAAATGGGCAATTGAGCTAGCTCCTTATGCGCCACAATATGACAGAAGAGAAGCAATCAAGTCTCAGGCTGTGGCCGACTTTTTTGTGGACTGGGATGAGGTGCAATATGAACCACCATTACCAGATCTGAACTATTGGAGAATGCACTTTGACAGGTCAAAAACAAAAACCGGGTTAGGCACCGGAGTTGTACTTACCTCGCCAAAGAATGACCAGTTGAAGTATGTGCTGCAGATCCATTTCGCATCATCAAACAATGTCGCCGAATATGAAGCACTTGTGCATGGGCTCAAAGTGGCAAAAGAAATTGGGATACGTCGGATCCAATGCTTTGGCGACTCGGATTTGGTAGTTCAGCAAGTGTCAGGGCTGTGGGATGCTCTTGATCCAAACATGGCATTATACAGATTCCATGTGCAGAAGATATCTGGTTATTTTGAGGGATGCGAATTTCACCATGTGCCCTGCATGGAAAATGAAGCTGCCAACGTATTGTCGAAGCTCGGATCAACCCGACAAGCAATTCCACCGGGTGTAGCATTAGAACACCTCAGAAAACCATCTATCAGGCTGTCCCCAGAAACTGACTCAATTTACGTCCTGGAGGATTCAGAGTCCGGAGCCGTACCCATGGACATTGACATGGGAGATGGTGCGCGAAACCCGGGGACTGCTTCGGCAAACCCGGGGATTGCCTCGGCGAACCCGGGGACTGCCTCGGCGACCCCGGGGACTGCTTCGCAATACCCGGGGACTGCTCAGCGTGATCCATTTGAAGTTATGCAAGTGGATCAGATGGAAATTGACGAGGATGTGTTCCCTGTACGAGCAATACCAGCTTGGGCACTACCTATATTTCAATTCCTAAAAGATGGAACCTTACCCGCTAAGGAAGTGCAATCTAGACAAACTGAAAGGAGAGCAAAAGCATACACGATCATCAATTCCGAGCAATACAAAAGGAGTGTGACTAATGTCCTCCAGCGATGTGTTGACCCAGAAGAAGGGCTTGACATCCTCCGAGATATACATCAAGGGGGATGTGGGCATCATGCCTCGTCCAGAGCCTTGGTAGCAAAAGCTTTCCGGCATGGATTCTACTGGCCAAGTGCCTTGGAGCAAGCAGAGGACTTAGTAAGAAAATGCAATGGTTGTCAGAGGTATGCCACCAAGACACATATGCCAATGTCGGAGCTCAAGACCATACCAATCACCTGGCCATTTGCCGTATGGTGTTTGGACATGGTTGGCCCGTTCAAACCAGCGAGGGGAAATATGACTCACATTTTGGTCATGGTTGATAAATTTACAAAGTGGATTGAAGTAAAGCCGATAAGAAAATGTGATGGAGCTACGGCTGTGACATTTCTCAAAGACATCATCTTGATATATGGTTATCCTCATAGTATCATAACAGATAATGGCACAAATTTTGCTGAAGGAGCATTTGCGCGATTCTGCCGAGATAAGAAGATCTGGCTGGATGTTGCTTCGGTAGCCCATCCTGCATCGAACGGACAAGTGGATAGATCCAACAGATTAGTATTATCCGAGATAAAACCTCGGCTCATTGAGCCGCTACAAAGATCAGCGGGGTGCTGGATAGAAACTACCAGTGGTATTGTGGAGTTTAAGAACAACTCCGAATTGATCAATAGGCTATACGCCGTTCTTTTGTGTATATGGGGCAGAAGCTTTATTACCAGCCGGCATAGAGCATGATTCGCCTAGGGTCACCCAATACACAGAAGCCGAAGTGCAAGAAGCCCAGCAAAATGATGTTGATCTACTGGAAGAAGCGAGAGAATTGGCATTGTCCAGATCCGCCATATATCAGCAAAGCCTCCGACGCTATCATAGCCAGAAAGTAAACCCCCGAGTCTTCCGGGAAGGTGATCTGGGACTTCGGTTGGTACAACATACTGCTGGCATGCATAAGTTATCCCCCATGGGAAGGGCCATTCATTGTGAGCAAAGCATTGCACAATGATTCTTATTATCTTATCGATGCAAAAACACAGGAGAAGAACAAGGCAGACAGGTCCGGCGAGGAATCTAAGCGTCCATGGAATGTAGCTCTACTTCGTCCTTTCTACACTTAGCAGAGAAGTGTATGTATCCGAGTCTCTCATATGTCGGTATGTATGCTGGCAATGAGCCTATCAATGAAATGTGGGCACCTCGAGCAGTAACTCAACGACTTCCTTGAAAATATTTGTTGTCTTCTGTATTTATTATTTATACGTTGGCTGGTGTAAGTTTTTCTACTTAAGCCGGATTAGTAATGTGTGAGCACCAAGAACCCAACTCTTCGACTTGTTGCTATCCAACAAGAATTGGCTTCATGGCAAACAAGAGAACAAGTTTGGAATTGCGTAGCCCATGAAAAACGACTAAGCAAAGGAACTTAATCGAGCCGACGTTTGTTTTTCAAACTAACCTTATGTTTACTTTCGATTTACTATGCTGAATTATTTTGAGCTAATCCTAAAGTTTACAAGTATTGTTAAGACAATTTTTGAAGCTCGGACTCGTAAGTCATAAAACCGAATCAAGGTAGACACGAGCCAAGCCAAAAGATTGGATGAACAAGAAAATTAAACTCGGGGACTACGCCCAAGTTAATCCGGCATAAAAACTTAGTAGCAAAATATCACTTGTGTGCTTGATACAATTCGACCCGGCATACCGGGGATCTGATGAAATTTAAAGTGTTTATCAAGGAGCAGCAGGAGGAGGTAATTCGGCGCCAGCAGGTGCAGCCTTAGCCTCAGCTTCAGAATCATCTGCGTCTTCCTCGACATCTGAGGCTTTGTCCTCTTCGTCCTCATCCGACTCATCTTCAACATTTTCAACATTTTCATCACCAGCAGCATAGAGGAAGCTTGGTCCCTCGTTCCATTGATGAATGGGGCATACTGGATGAAGTTATGAGCGCAAGCCTTGCGCCGAGCTACCCAATCCGGGTCAGTAGACCACTTTGATCCAGTGCGCATACGCTCAAGGAGTTTGAGGTCAATCTTCTCGTACCACGTGAGCACGTAGTGAAGAACAATCTCAACTCCGGCGCGTCCAGCTGATTCTCTCCAGAGATCGAGCTGAGTCTCGCACTCCATGAGCCTAGCAAAGAGAGCAGGGGCACCCTCCAGAGTATCTTCTCCGGGCCAAAAGGCATTGAAGATCTGGACTGCTACATCCAAGACGTCCTTGCCATAGTTCTTCACAAGTTCGACGCGAGAGGACAAGCTGACCAGCAAGTCCTCCATGTCATATGGAATTTCTCCAGCGCTAGGGACAATTGGGGTACCCCTCTTCTGGCGGAACTTGGCGACGGCGGTGGTTGCAACAGCATTGCCCTCTAGAAATTTGTCTGAAAACGAGACAGTGGAAATAAGTGAGAAGGATTGACTCAGAGAGATTCATGACAACTGAAGAGCAAAGGAACTTACGAGAAATATGGCTGTGGATCCGAGTTAGCTCCTTGTTGCACTTGTCACGCCTCTCCCGGAGTTGAACAAGCTCAGCGTTCGCCGACTCAAGTTTAGAGTCAGCCTCCTTAAGCAGTTCTTGATCCTTGGCAATCTGGAGGTTGAGGCGCTCGCGCTCTTCAGTGAAGTCCTGGCCAGCTTTTTGCAGTTCAGATTCATGGTGCGCTTTCAGCTTCTTCATCTTCGCCTTGATCTTGGCAATTTCATCATCTTTGGTTCGGAGGGCGGCGAGCTCATCATCTTTCTTCTTGAGTTCAGCTTGATGCTGCCCTGCTTGTTCGAGAAAATGCAGCATCATATCAGGCACGTGCACACTATCTTCAAGAGATGATGAAATGGTTTCTTGACCCGGCAGAGCCGAGGTATGAATGTTTGCCGAGCCAAGGAGAAAAGGAGATACAAAGCATAGCAAGGTTGAGCAAAAATAACTTACCCTTGATCTGATCCAAGTTTCTCCTCATGAGGATATTCTCAGCCTCCACCCCAACTGTGAAATCCGAATGATGGATTAGTTCGGCGGAAAAAGAGGAAGAAAAACGGAAAAATACCAAGGAAGAAACTTACCCCTTTTATCATGCTCGGCGATAAGCACAGTATGTTTCGCACGCAGCATTTTGTGAGTATCCAGGAGACGTTGAAACTCAGCACTCCGGCGATTGGTGGTCACCTGAAAGAAGCATAAAGAGATAGCTTAGTCTTGTGCATATTCGAAGTGTACAAAATCTGGGCCAAGTGGAACTTAACCCGGCTCTAGCTGTGTGCATATTCGAAGTGTGCAAAATCCGGGCCAAGTGGAACTCAACCCGGCTCTAGGTGTGTGCATATTCGAAGTGTACAAAATCCGGGCCAAGTGGAACTTAACCCGGCTCTAGGTGTGTGCATATTCGAAGTGTACAAAATCCGGGCCAAGTGGAACTTAACCCGGCTCTAGGTGTGTGCATATTCAAAGTGTACAAAATCCAGGCCAAGTGGAACTTAACCCGGCTCTAGGTGTGTGCATATTCGAAGTGTACAAAATCCAGGCCAAGTGGAACTTAACCCGGCTCTAGGTGTGTGCATATTCGAAGTGTGCAAAATCCGGGCAAAGTGGAACTTAACCCGGCTCTAGGTGTGTGCATATTCGACGTGTACAACATCTAGGCCAAGTGGAACTTAACCCGGCTCTAGGTGTGTGCATATTCGAAGTGTACAAAATCCGGGCTAAGTGGAATTTAACCCGGCTCTAGGTGTGTGCATATTCGAAGTGTACAAAATCCGGGCCAAGTGGAACTTAACCCGGCTCTAGGTGTGTGCATATTCGAAGTTATCAAGGAGCTACGTTAATTTTCTAAGGAGCATCCGACCGAGTAACAAGTTACTCCCCCGGAGGCTCGGGGACTAATGGCTATATCAATAATATCTACAACATGCTAAGGAAATGACGAAGTAACATACCTCCATCATCCGACCTGCAAGGTTAATTGCCTTGGCAGCAGTATTCATCTGCACAGGAAATTCGGCGGGACCGAACTTCTCCGGGAGATCGTCGTTGTGGATGAACTCCGCCTTGTTCCAGTTATTCACAAACTCGATCAAGGTCGGAGGGTATCGCTCGCCGCTGAGCATGTGGGGCACCACTAGGCCCTTGGCATGTGCTTCTTGTCTCTCAACCTGAGTAGCGGCGGGGCTTGTGTGCAAGACAAGTTGTGCTTCAGCTGGCTCGGCAGGGGCGTCCTTCGGAGGTGGAGTCTTCTTCGAAAGCATGGACGCAAGTGTGCGCTGTCCAGCCTCGATGGACGCTGCCCTGGTGGCATCAGGAGCCTTCTTGCCCTTGGGCTGCTGCTGAGAAGTTGAGATGGCTGCAACGGATTTTCCCTTGGGAGCTGCTTTGGTGCTAGCCTTGGCGCTGCTAGTGTCTTCTCGCCGAGTCATGCTAGACTCAGACGAGGCGGAAGGGCTTGATGTTGCTGCTGTTGCTTTTGCTGTTGCTGCTGGGGCTGGAGTTGTTGCTGGTGCTGGTGCTGTTTTCTGCTTCGGCGGAGGTGTTGAGGGAACCTTGGTGGTAGCTGGTTGCGGCAGAGCCGAAGTGGTGGTTGCTGCTGCCTCGGCAGAGCTAGTCTCCCCTGCTCCGAGGTTACCCTCCTCTTGACGAGGTGGGCTGGAACCCGGAGCAGCCGCTGAACCCTCCGAAATGGGGCTTAGCGGGCGTGAATCATCGCCACGAGGGGGGGAAGCACTGTGTCGGAGCGGAGAGGCAATGCCGGATCCACTCTGTGGGACCTCCACTGCGGCCCTGCCGAATCAAATAATGTATGATGAGAAACTATAAAGGAAGGGCAAGTGAATAAGCAAAGGGAGAAACGACTTACTCATCCGAAGTCAGGGGCTCCTTCGTCTTGCGAGCTCTCTGGGCCACAGCCTTAGTGGTAGCCTTGGTGGCGGCTTTGTCTGCGGACTTCTCTCGCCTCTTGGCTGGTTGAGAAGGCCTGGAGGAGGAATGCAGAGGCAGCTCCCCTTCTCTTCTTCGGCGCAACCGGGACAGGCTCACCCACGGCAATGGGAGGGTCTTCATGGATCTTCCCATCGGGGTTAGCTGATGCCGGAAAAGCATAAGAAAGGGGGATAGCGTCAAATGCTTCCATCACCTCAACATCCGAATCATCTTCATCGTCGGGCTAATCTCTAATGGAAGAGAGTTTACCGGTGGGTCGCTTGGTTGCATCGGCCATCAGAAGGAACATCTCCTGATCCGGTTCCTCCTCGTCCGAGGTATCTCGGTCAGGCGCCCATTTGAGGGAAGGATCGGTGCCATCCTCGATAGTTTGCTGAAGAAACATCTAAGGGAAAGAAAAGGCAACAGGGTTAAAACCTACAATAAAGACCGACATATGATGCAATTCGGAAAAAGTTTGGGCCGCGAGACTTACTGCAGGAGGAAGCCTATCCCGGCAATAGTGTTCAATTCCCCACGTCCACTCAGCAGAGAAATCCTTCTTAGTGGTGAAGAGGGACTTGACCCAGCGAAAGATCTCGGTGTTGCTCAACTCAAAAGAGGAGGTCCGGTTGTGGTCGCGGCCCCAACTCATATGACAGACTTTGTGCGTGCGTTTCTGGAGGGGGGAGATCCGGTTGCGAACAAACGTGATCATGGCATCCTCATTGCGCAGTCCAAGATCCTTCAACTCCTGGAACCTCCTGTTGACCTGGTTCGCCAGGACGGTGGGTTTCTTGGGGACCTTGTCCCACAGATCCGGGTTAGGGGGACCCGGAGCGTAAGGCGCAGCCGGATCAGATCCTCAGTTGTGTTGTTCCGGACATAGAAGAAAGTCGGGGCCCATCCCTTGCAAGAGTCAAGCCCCGTGACTCGGGGGAAGATGGACTGCTTCCGGGGAGAGATTGACGCAGCGCCAAACTGCGTGAGCTGCTTGTCCTCCGGGTCAAGCTGGATGTTCGGAATCACGTTTCGGCAGAGGCCAAAGAACTGGATCCAGAGCTCCTTCGTGGGCCATAGTCCGGTGTAACCTTCGATGGTGGAGGCGAAAGAGGAGAGAGACGTGATGGCATTCGCCGGAAGGTGGTGCGGCTGGAGCTCAGACGTATTGAGCTAGTCATGGAAAAAATCGCTAACTGGTAGACCAAACCCCCACAGGAAGTGGGATAGAAACACCACATACTCAACCAGATTGGGTGAGGGGGCAAGCTCGGCAGCAGCAAGGCGTGCGATGACTCCCTCCGGGATGCGCCTGGTGCGGTGCAGCCAATCCAGGTCATCCTGGCAAATCCAGGATCCAGCCCACGCGCCGCGGTTGGTGTTCGCCGCATCTTCTTCCATTTCTTGCTCTACGACGGTGAGTTCCTCCTCAGTCATCTCAAGGTCGCTCCCCTCACTTTTGCTGGCGGCGGTGGGAGGCAGTGGCCTAGACTGACGGGGACCCATGGCGGAGGAGATGCGCGGAGGCGGTGGCGACGCTGGTGCGTGTGGAGGTAGTGCGGCGGCGGCGCTGCTACTCAGACGCGGTGGCGGCGGCGCTATCGCGGGAGAAGATGAGGAAGAAGCAGAGGCAGAGGGGCGCGGAAGTGGGGAAAAGACCCACGGGGCGCGCCCCTCCCCTATTTAACCACTCCCTTAAGGGGGTAGTGGGATCGCGTTTTGCGGGCGGGCCACACCGTGTGGCCGTGTACGATCCGGATTGACCAATCAGCAGCGAGCCACACGAAGGGCCACATGGCGCAGCGGATCCCATGACGTGACGTTATGGTGCAGTTAACAAGGAGGCAGGCACGACGCGACATGGGAAACAGCAACTTCTGACAATAACTGCGGCGGTTACTGTTGTTGGCCCTTAAAATGAGGCAAACGTGATGATTAACCTCCACATGGGGAAGCGTACAGGAGAAGGAAGAGTGACCCGGAGGGGTATGAGGTAACCCGGCCAGCAAGTAAAAACTTGGAATGTGCCAAGGGAAATTAAACCCATGGAATCTGAGATAGGAGGTGACTCGGAGAAGGAACACAAAGCTTAGTGAAATTGAACCTGCTGTGGCCTTAGCGGCTAAGACAGCTAAGACCGCACCAGCTTCGGGGACTAATGTTGGGGGGATACCCCGGGCAGGGTCACGCCGGGGTATAAAGGCCGAGTTAGCCGAGGTACGGCAAGGTCAAAGTGGATGCTGGCCGAGTCACCTCAAGGCAGGCTGAATCATGGGGTAACCCGGAACAGGGGATGTCCACCTAACTGAGTCTCAGCCGACTTATATCCTAAGTCGGTAAGATGTATCTAACTTGTATGCAGGCACAGGTGTGGCCGGATCTACTAGGTACGATCCGGGTTACATCAAGCTTGTAGGAGAAGGAAGGTATCCTGCTGGTCAAAGGTGACCACTGTGCGTAGAGCATGAGCGAAGTGTACAGAGGCAGGACCACCGAGGCGTGGCCGACAAAGGTGACGATGCCTATGTCGGATGACATAGGCGCCGCAGAGGCTCACGTAGCCTCTGCATGGATGACGTGGGGGAAAAGTGACCCGGTCGGCTTACTATTTTGGGAAGAGGCATATTCCCTGGAATATGCATCCACGTATGCCCTAATTGGATACCTAGCCACCCCTATATAAGGAGGGCTAGGGCCTCTGTAGAAGGGGTTGGTCTTTAGAGGTTTATGTTCTTCTAGCAAGTGACTGAGGGTTAGCTAGTGAGGAGAGTAAGAGAGTTCCTTCTTCCTCCTCTCTCCAATACAGCTCAAGGAGCACTTGTAACCTGTGGAAGAGAAACAAATACAAAGCTATTGTGTGTGGAATCACCTCACTATCCCTCCCTGGATTCCCCTAGTGCATTTAGTCCCCACCTTTAGCCTATCCATGGCATCTGCCGTGCCACCACCACGACAGCTAGTGGTGAGAGTAAGAGAGTCCCTTCTTCCTCCTCTCCCCAATACAGCTCGAGGAGGACTTGTAATCTATGGAAGTGAATCAAATACCAAGCAACTGTGTGTGGAATCACCAGACTACCCCTCCCTGGATTCCCCTAGTGCATTTAGTCCCCACCTTTAGCCTATCCATGGCATCTGCCATGACACCACCACGACAGTTGGCGCCCACCGTGGGGCTAGCGGCGCTAGCAGGGTTGAAAATACGGACGGGAAACTTCATCGGCACCGGCGAACGCATCGTCTCCGGGCTCGTTTAACGCTTTGGAGCGCTGGATTTCGTCAGCGACAACACTGGTTGCTTCAGCAAGCGTCCTCTTCCGTGCAACGGCCTCTTCGTCAAGCTCGGAGTGCACGAGATCTACGTTGCTGTCGATGTGTCGTGCATTCACCCGCGGCACGTCGTCGAAGGAGGCGAGCCACCCCTTAGCACGGTTCGTGGGGTGCGTATCGCTCGCTCCCCAGACCGCGCCGAGGTGATGATGACTGCGCCTGGCGCTGGCGCAAGCAAGGATCCGGCACCAGATCCGGAGGTAACGCCCAAGGCACCGAGGAAAAGTAGAGGTCCTCCTCTAGAGAGGCCATAGAATGTGCTGCAGCAGGCGATGGATAGCTTGGCAGACCCAGTAGCAGCAGTAGTAGATCCGGCTCAGGCACAGGCCGAGCTAGAGGAGACTAGGCAAAAAAGTACTAGAGGGTGTGAAAAAGATAGCCGCGGCTCAGTAGTCGTTGAACATGACACTACGTGAGTACGCGAAGGCAAATAAAGTAGATGCTGTAAAAGTGAAGGGGAGAAATCTCAGAGCGAAATGAACAAAGAGGGTGATACTAGGATTGAGGAATCAGAGAACTGCTTGTCTGTGGGGCTACCGAAGTATAGTACCCCGGCAAAGAACCTCAGAGCAGCAGATGCGACTGCATCCGTATTAGAGGGTCTGACGGGTGAATCCCGTCAGAGACAGCAAGATAGGGTCAATGAGTTGGTTCGGATCGCGAACAGGCAAAATGAGGAACTGCTCAGGGCTAACCCAGAGAGAGTTGGGGCCTCCAAAATCGTCCATTCGGCGGTGGGTAACCCGGAGAAATCCGCTGGAGCTGCATCGTCTCCTCATGGCGGTCCTAGGAGAGAAGAGGTAGTAACCTCGGCCAGGAGGAACAAGCAAATAGTCCTATATGACCCGGCAAGGGCAGGGAAAGGAAAAGAAGCGTAGAGAAATGAGGATCGACGAAGTGTGAGCCGAGGTGAAGCTGGCCGAGGTAACCGCGACCAAGGCAATGCCGGTCAAGGGAATGTTGTAAACGGCAATGCCGGACAGCGTAATTCGGTAGGTGCAGGGCAACCGCAGCAGCGGAATATACCACAGCAAGAGCGCAGTGCCGGCCAAGGTATGCAACAGAGGGCAGCTCCACAGGAGCAAGATAGATACAATGATGGTGATTCGGAAATGGTGAACGCTGGGTATCCCAGGCCGGACTATCACGTGATAGGGTCAAGATTGGGAAGCAGGAATTTGATGCCTGACGATGCCAGGTTGAAACTGGATCGACTGTATAGGTCGGAGCAAATTGAATGTCAAGGTCCTCCGGGTCCAGCATGTTTTGGGCCCCGGATCATGAAGGAACCTCCGGTACCTAACTTCCAATTACCTAGAGGCACAAAAACGTATGATGGTAACACAAAGCCAGAGGATTGGTTGATCAACTATGCTACAACAGTGAAAATTGGTACAAGCAACTTGAGATGGGTTGTGAGATATGTACCCCAGATGTTGGAGGGGCCAGCGAGGGTATGGCTAAACAATTTGCCGCCCGGAAGTATTAACTGTTGGATCGATTTTGAGGAAATGTTTGTCAGCAATTTCTCAAGTACCTACGAGAGGCCGAATAGGCCACAGGCCCTAGCAATGTGCAAGCAGAAACCGAATGAGATGGACCGAGAGTTCTTAACCTGGTGGTGTACCGTGCGACACTCTTGTGAGGGTGTAATTGAGTCACATGCCATAGCATGGTTTGCGCAAGGGTGCAGATATGCAAGCACGTTGTGGCAAAGATTACAAAGGGATATGCCAACTACATTGGCAGAGACAATCCGGATCGCTGATTCGTATGCCTTGGGTAATCCGACCCAACCCAGGTTAATGCCAAGTGAGTCAAACGAGGAATAATACCAGAGAGATGGAGCCGGGTCATCCTGGAGGAATGATTACCGATGTAAAAGAAGAGATGACAGACCGGATTACCGGTACAGTTCGCAACAAGTTGCTGCTGTGAATCAAGATCAATCTGGTGCAGGAACCAACCAACGTCAGAAAACTGGAGGACAACAATAGACTCAGAGAAATGATGGAAAGAAAACTTGGACGCCAGAGCAGAAGAAACAGTGGCAAGAAAAGAAGCACCGTCCGAGGTATACTTATGAGGCAATGCTGGATCAGCCGTGTAAATTTCACACACCAAATCCGAGTAACCCAGCGGGTCACACAACTAGGCAGTGTGACTGGGTGCGAAAGATAGAACAAGGTGGTTTGGGGAATACTCAGGCACCTCGGAATGATCAACCTCGGCAGGAGTTACCCCGGCAGCAATTGCTCTCCGTAGCGAACACGCAACAGTTAATGTTGCCTCCCCCTCCGCCGAGGTATGACAACCATGAGAGAAGGGATGCAGTGCATCAAGTGGAAGACCAACATCAACTAGATCGAAGGTACCCCAGAAACGAGGGGAGGAATGAGTACGGAGAGCATCATCACAGTTATTGTGTGTTTACCACAGAAGAGACAGACAGAAAGAGTTTGCAGCGCCGACACACGAAAGTAAATGCGGTAATGCCAGCTGTGACGAGGTATATGCCTTGGTCGGACCAGGAAATTACCTAGAGCATCAAAGATCATCCCAAGCTTATGCCAAGTCCTGGTTCGTATGCGCTAGTGTTGGACCCAACATTCATCGGGCCGAACATCAATGTGAGATTCTCAAAGGTGTTGATCGACAATGGCAACAGCATAAATATCATGTACTTGGACACGATGCGCAAATTGGGTATCTCGGAGAACATGCTCCAAGCTACAAGGACAACGTTCCATGGCATTGTGCCAGGCATTTCTTGTGAGCCCATAGGCAAGGTCCGGGTTGACGTATTGTTCGGCACAAAAGATAACTACCGGACTGAGAATTTGGAGTTCGAGTTTGTCAATTTGGAGAGCGCATATCACGCGTTACTCGGCAGGCCAGCTCTAAACAAGTTCATGGCAAGTACTCATATCAGTTACTTGAAGATGAAGCTACCCGGGCCAAATGGTGTGATTACCATAACTGGTGATTTCCGACGTTCCATTGAGTGCGCGTTAGCCGGGTCTAACCTGGCCGAGTCACTTGTGATTGCGCAAGAGAAGAGAAAAATCCAAGAGGTGGTGGCGTTGACTCAGTCCGCGCAGCAGTATATGCTGGCGCTGAGTAATCCGCATGGTAGTGTTTCGTTCCAAGCGATAAAAGATACCAAGAAAGTGCATGTTGACGATATGTTCCCAGAGCGCACCGTAACAATTGGTGCCGGGTTAAATGACAAATAGGAAAGCGAGCTCGTCAACTTCCTCCGTGAGAATCGGGATATTTTTGCTTGGTCCACACAGGACTTGCAAGGTGTTCCAAGGGAGTTGGCCGAGCTTACGTAATGCAGGGGGAACGTACCAAAGATGTATGCAAAAATATTTACACGACCAAATAGGTGAAAACGTGCAGGTGTATGTGGATGATGTTGTTATAAAGACCAAGGAAAGCAAAACGCTCCTTGACGATATCAGGCAGACATTCGTGAACCTAAGGAGGTTTTGGATGAAGCTTAACCCGGAAAAATGCACCTTCGGTGTCCCGGCTGGAAAATTACTCGGATTTCTCGTATCCAGCCGAGGTATCGAAGTTAATCCAACTAAAATCTAGGCCATAGAGCGAACGGAACTGCCGAAGTGCCTTAACGATGTCCAGAAGTTCACTGGTTGCCTGGCATCCTTAAGTCGGTTGGTATGTCGGTTGGGAGAAAAGGCACTGCCTCTCTATCAACTCATGAAAAAGTCGGACAAGTTCATTTGGACGCCGCAGGCCAATGAAGCCTTTATTCAATTAAAGAAAATGTTAGCCACTACACCAGTGTTAGCCTCTCCACTATCAAAGGAGCCAATGTTACTCTATATAGCCGCAACCAACCGAGTTGTAAGTGCAGTAATTGTGGTAGAGCGCGACGAAGAGGGTAAGTCAGTGTAAAGGCCAGTATATTACCTAAGCGAAGTGTTATCCGCATCAAAGCAAAACTATCCGCACTATCAGAAAGTGGCGTATGGTGTGTACATGTCGGCTAAGAAGCTAAAACACTATTTTGAGGAACACCCCATCAAAGTAATATGTGAAGCTCCCATATCCGAGATAATTAGTAACAAGAATGCAAGTGGAAGGATTGCAAAATGGGCAATTGAGCTAGCTCCTTATGTGCCACAATATGACAGAAGAGAAGCAATCAAGTCTTAGGCTGTGGCCGACTTTTTTGTGGACTGGGCCGAGTTGCAGTATGAACCACCATTACCAGGTCGGAACTATTGGAGAATGCACTTTGACGGATCAAAAACAAAAACCGGGTTAGGTGCCGGAGTAGTATTTACCTCGCCGAAAAATGACCAGCTGAAGTATGTGCTGCAGATCCATTTCGCAGCATCAAACAATGTCGCCGAATATGAGGCACTTGTACATGGGCTCAAAGTGGCAAAAGAAATTGGGATACGTCGGATCCAATGCTTTGGCGACTCGTATTTGGTAGTTCAACAAGTCTCAGGACTATGGGACACTCTTGATCCAAACATGGCATTATACAGATTCCATGTGCAGAAGATATCTGGTTACTTTGAGGGATGCGAATTTCACCATGTACCCCGGGTGGAAAATGAGGGTGCCGACGTATTGTCGAAACTCGGATCAACCCGACAAGCAATTCCACCGGGTGTAGCATTAGAACACCTCAGAAAACCATCTATCAGGCCGTCCCCAGAAACCGACTCAATCTATGTCCCGGAAGATCCGGAGTCCGGAGCCGTACCCATGGACATTGATGTGGTAGGTGGCACGCGAAACCCGGGGACTGCCTCGGCAAACCCGGGGACTGCTTCGCAAGACCCCGGGACTGCTCAACGCGATCCGGCTGAGGTTATGCCGGTGGATCGGATGGAAATTGATGAGGATGTGTTTCCAGTGCGAGTTGTACTAGCTTGGGCACTACCTATATTTCAATTCTTGAAAGATGGAACTTTACCCGCTGAGGAGGTGCTTTCCAGGCAAACTCAGAGGAGAGCAAAAGCATACACTATTGGGGATATACTTTCTGGGTATCCTCACAGTCCCTCAATGACCAGGGTGGCCCACTTCGGGTTAGAGCATTGCTTCACGAGTGGCCCAGTCAGGGAGAAAGACGGAGTCCAATCCGACTACGGGAAGGCCCAGAAGACTTACTGACTTAGGCCCATAATGTTACTTGTAGTTCAAGATGTACTCTATAACCGACTCTTAGTCATAGCCGGATAGATCTCTCCTGCAAACCCTAGGCCGGATATCTATATAAGCCGTCCTAGGGAGAGCCTTTAGGGCACCTCAATAGTCTACAATCTCAACTCGCACAGGCGAAACCCTTGTAACCCATATTCCGGCTCTGCCGTATTGCTGGATTGCTAGCAGGAGTAGGATCCATCCAAATCCGGCGGATTCGAACCTGGGTAAACTTGTGTGCTCACCGTCCCAGAATACCGTACGTCTCACACCACTCTCTTCCGCACACCTCGAGGACTCCCTCATGGCGTACTTGTCATCAATCCGACGACAGTTGGCGCCCACCGTGGGGCAAGTGAGCTTCGGATCTGCGTTCAGAGCGGAATCTGCCAGAATCGGAATCGGCGAGACTATCAACGTCGGTCGCATCCTCTACGCCAACAACGTCCCTCTCATTGTTCTCGACGATACTTGGATTCCGGCTAGGGAGGCCGTGACTGCCTACACAATCATGTCCTTTGGCAAGATCGATGTTTACATCGGTTTCGCTGAAACTGCCCAACCCACCCAGCGGTGATGATAGAGGCAAAAGAATCTTCTGGGTCCCCTTTGTCCGCGGAGGCGGCAGAGTTCCGGATCTCAGAAAACCCTAATCCCACCATCCCGCACCAGTTGTAGAGATAGTGGAGAAATCCGAGCCTGGAGAAGACCTAGCAGTCCAAGTCGAATCTGAAGTGGATCTCCAGAGAGAAGCCGGATCCCAGATCGACCCACCCGTGGAACTCGAAATCCAGGAGGAGCATGTCAACGACACTAATTCTGGCTCTGATGATGCCGGGACAGACAATCCTTTCCTAAGGTACACGCTAAAACGTATGATACTGCAAGGCGAAAGCGCAGATGCAATCCTCGAAACCATCAAAAGTTTCGACATGGCTGATCGCGAAAGCCGCAGGTACCTCAGGAAGCACGCGTCGCACTTTGTCGGTTACGTGGGATCTGGATCCGGCTCTGCCGATGCTGGAGAAAACACCGACTCGGTGCTAGAGGCAATTGGAACAAACACCTACGTACCCGCATCCTCGGATGAATCGATGACGTCAGCAGATTTCTGAAAGTTCTTCGTGGAATATGAAGAGGAGTACAACTCCAAGGCTGCAGAAGAAGGAGAAGCCATGGATGAAGGATCCGAGGAACACTCTCCCAAAATGCAGGATGACATGGACGTCGGAGATAATCCCGAGGTCCAGATGTCCGAAAGTACCGATCAGAGCTTGACTCCGGGAAACGGACCCAAAGCCGTCTTTGCTACTAGCGCTGCCAAGAAGGCAAAGAAGAAGAACAAGAAAAACAAGACCCCGGCAAAAGACCCTCTGGCTAAGGAGGTGATTGCCGAGGAATACGAAGAAGACTCGGATGGAGCACTTATCCCAGATGAGCCGAAAAAAGAAGAATTGGTGGATGGACACATGATCACCGAAGGTGCGCGTAAACTCATCGATGATGCATTAACCACACCTATACCTAGAGCTGTAGAGCTTACGACAGATGAGCTAGATGAAAGGGCCCAAGCCCTAGAAGCGCGTCGTCAACAAGTCCTCGATGAAGCCAAAAACATCGAGGTGGAGAAGAAACGCATGGCAACTAAGGACTACATGTCTCGGTTGCACCAGAAGACACGGAAACGTCACACCAATGACGATCAGTTCCCAACTATCCGTGCCGTCCTTTTGGGAGATGAGATGGGGAAGCCACAGAAAGATAGCAAAGGAGATTGGGTATACCCAACCCCAGTACAGAATACCGTGGCGGCCCGAGAAATTCTATCGGCTAACTCAGGACCAGAGGAGATCCGTTTGGGTATCAAGCTACTCAACAAGGGACTGGAGCAGCAAAAGGTCGCCCTGTCCGGAAGCCAAAATCTGGGCTCAGATTCTGACCAATGTCGAACAGATCCGGCATGGGCTGACGTAACACCCCACCGCGTTCCGGAGCAACATTATCGCCCCGAACGACGGGAAGACAATTATTCGAGAACCGGATCGTCAGGACAGCATCGCAGGACTTCGCGTAACTGGAGCAACGTCGCTCCAGCGGCCGAGAAAGACGCCATTGATGCACTGAATCCGACGAACCCTCCCCGACGAGAATCTAACGATCGAAGGGGAGAAGATAAAGAGAAACGACGGGAGGAGCATTGACAAAAAATGCCACCTCCTAAACATGCAAGCCGTCCGGCTGAGCCTCACCGCGGTGGGAACGACGGACGAAGAAACGACGGAAACCATGTTGGGACAAGCCGGCAGGGGGCTCGTCGTAGTCAAGATCCTCCCCGAAACCAGAATAATGACGCTCCGGACAGAGGCCGGCGATCATCCGGAAACTATCCAGCTACACCAGCCTCTCCACCACACAGTCATCACAACGGCTCCCATGGAGGGCAAGGAGGATGACATGACGGAGGAGGTGGTGGCAGAAGCCGAAGTCCGGCTCCAAGGCACCGCAGCCACAGCCGACATTCGGGACGATCTTTATCCCCGAACGATGCAAGGCACAGGATCTTCCAACATAGAGGCGCGGCGCTATGAAAACGATGACATGTACGTGGGCCCAAAGTGCTTCGGACCATGCATCAGAGCTACAAGATTCCCGGAAGGATTTGCTATCTCAAGGCACATCCAAGCCTACGACGGTATTGCTCGGCCAGACACTTGGCTACAGGATTTTTTCCAAGCTTGCTTCATCGCCAAAGGCGGAAACTGCCTGGTCGCAACCCGATATCTCCCACTTATATTGCGGAAGACGGCGCGATCATGGCTCAATGAACTTCCGGAGAACACCATCCATAACTGGTATGACATGCAAAGTGCGTTCTTTCGTACTTTCGAAGGCACATATCGGAGGCCCTGTTAGGTCGGAGACCTACAGCGTTGCACCCAGAAAGCCAGAGAAACTTGCCGAGATTATCTCGGATGATGGATTGACACCAAGAACTCCTGTGAAGGAGTAAACGACCAAACCGCGATTGAAGCTTTCATCGTAGGGCTCCCAATTGGTCTATTACGTCACCGCTTGAAGTGTGATAAGGTCACTGATTTGGGAGAAATGATAGAAACAGCGAGCAAGTATGCGGATGCTGACGATGATGCAGAGGGATAACTCAATGTCCTGGCTGTACCTCAGTCAGCAAAAACAAAGCAACAAGCTCAGAAGCATAAGAACACCTCAGAGGAAAAACCCAACACGGAAACAGCGATGGTTACTACTGTTTCCGGGTCTGGAGGACGTGGCCGAGGCCGCGGGCATGGCCGTGGGACTTCAAGGGTCCAAGGTAGAGGAGAACATCAACCAGGCAAAACCTACTCTTGGGCCGACATCGCCAATAACCCATGTGTGCATCACCTAGACGCCAATGGGGGATCGTCCCACACCAACGCTGAATGTCGTTTCAATGACGACATCAAAAGAGATGACACCGCGGGCTACAAAGCTAAGCGGAAGAAGGGAAAGAAAAATGCCGAAAAGGACAAAGAGACCAAGGAAGATTCCGACATGGAGGAAGCTGATGCTTCAAATCCCAAGTCGGAAGGGAAGAAGACTTTTCCCACCAAGAAGGACACTTATGTCACTTTCCTCGGATCTCAACCAGTAAAGGTCAAGAAAGCAGTTCTACACGAGCTCAATGCAACGTTTGACCGTGATGATCATCCGCCTAAGTTACACAGGCGAGGAAAATACGCCTTAATCGTCAACCCACTTATTGACGGTTATGGTTTCTCCAAGACCCTCATGGACGGTGGTAGCAGCATCAATATTCTCTACGTCGAAATGCTATGCCGGATGAAGATCTCGGAAACCTAGCTGAACCATAACTCTGTGATTTTTCACGGAGTTGTCCCAGGAAGACAAGCTAATTCCCTGGGAGAGATTACTTTGGATGTTACCTTTGGAACTCCAAAGAACTATCAGACGAAAGCACTTTCCTTCGAAGTGGTCCCATTCAAGAGCGCATACCACGCTATATTCGGACGTCCGGCTTATTGGGATTTTATGGCTCGTCCGTGTTACATTTATAATATGATGAAAATTCTAGGTCCCAACGGCGTGATCACCATCAGGGGAGACCCGAAGAAAGCGCGAGAGTGCGAGGATGGAAATGCTGCCTTTGCCGAAGCCATGTTGCATGCCCAGGAGTACCAGGAGATCAAGAAGAGCATAGATCCATCCGAGATGCCCGCAACAAAGAAGGAGGTGACCAAGCCAAACCCGGAGTTCAAGGCATCAGAAGAGACGAAGAAAGCACCGTTGAAGGATGATGATCCCTCCAAGGTGACCCAGATAGGCATAGGCCTAGATAGCGCATAGGAAAGCACGCTCGTCAAGTTCCTCCAAGCAAATCAAGATATCTTTGCATGGCAGCCATCTGACATGACCGGAGTACCTAGGGAACTTGCCGAGCACTCTCTAAATGTAAACCCAAATGCTAAACCTGTCAAACAGTCCTTATGACAGTTTGGGGACGAAAAGCGTAAGGCAATAACTAAGGAACTAGCGCGGCTCGAGTTAGCCAGATTCATAGAAGAGGTCATCCATACTGAGTGGTCGGCCAATCCTGCAATGGTCCCTAAAAAGGACACCACTAATTTAAGGATGTGTGTTGATTATACTGCCTTGAACAAGGCTTGTCCAAAAGATCCGTTCGCTCTGCCTAGAATTGATCAAGTTATCGATTCTACGGCAGGCTCGAAACTCCTCTGTTTTCTCGACACATATTCCGGTTATCACCAAATCCGGATGAAGGAATCTGACGAAGTCAAAATTTCATTCATAACCCCCTTCGGAACCTTCTGTTTTGTTATGATGCCCTTTAGGCTGAAGAACGCAGGGGCTACGTACCAGCGCACGATGCAGCGTTGCCCCCACGACCAACTCGGACGCAATG
The DNA here is from genome assembly GCA_916181665.1 of Avena sativa. NCBI lineage: Eukaryota > Viridiplantae > Streptophyta > Magnoliopsida > Poales > Poaceae > Avena > Avena sativa. Next base: position 431,625,326 of record OV702290.1, read on the forward strand.
TACATGCATACGTGGATGATATCGCGGTGATGTCCAAAAAGAAGGAAACACTGATTTCCGACTTGGAGGAAACATTCGCCAATCTACAAAAAAGCAACATCATGCTTAACCTGAAGAAATGCTTCTTTGGAATACCAGCCGGAAAATTGTTAGGGTTCATCGTGTCTCAAAGGGGTATAGAGGTGAACCGAGACAAAATCAAGGCTATACTCAATATTTCCAGGCCAACTCGCCTGAAGGACGTACAAAGATTAACTGGCTGCATCGCTGCGGTCAGTCGATTTGGAAGCCGGCTTGGTGAAAGAGCCTCACCATTATACAAACTCCTGAAAAAGACCAAGGATTTTGTTTGGACTGACGAAGCTGAAGCTACACTACAAGATCTGAAGAGAGTACTCTCATCTGCTCCTATCCTTGCAGCACCAGAACCTCAGGAACCGATGTTGCTTTACATTGCTGCGACAAATAAGGTCGTTAGTATCGTCATGGTGGTGGAGAGACCAGAGGAAAATCAGGAACACCTGGTGCAGCGTCCGACGTACTTTGTTAGCGAGGTCCTGATAGAATCAAAACAGCGGTATCCGCACTATCAAAAGTTGGCTTACGGTGTTTTTCTAGCATCTCGTAAGTTACAACACTATTTTCAAGAGCATCCAATTACCCTGGTGAGCAAAGCTCCCATGAGAGATATAATCAAAAACAATGACGCCATAGGATGCGTCGCCAAATGGGGCATAGACCTTTCAGCTTTCGATATTGAGTATAAACCTCGGACAGCAATCAAATCCCAGATCCTTATTGACTGACGAAGGAGAATATGATCCTCCCTGAGTCGGAATATTGGACCCTCTTTTTCGATGGGTCTAAGGCTCGAGGGGGCTCGGGTGCTGGCGTGGTGCTCAAATCACCCCAAGGAGATAAACTTTTATACGTGTTGCAGATCCACTTCACAGCGACAAACAATATTGTCGAGTATGAAGCACGGCTGCATGGAATTCAGATTGCTAAGGATATTGGCATCCGATGTTTGATGTGTTACGGAGATTCGGATCTTGTTTCTCAACAAGTGTCGGATATTTGTAATGCAAATAAACACATGGCAGCATATAAAGCTGTCGTGGATGATCTATCTAAATCGTTCGAAGGGTTTGAAGTTCAACACATCCCTCGAGCAGAAAATGAGGAAAAAGGTCCCAAGCAAGCTCAGGCAGATGCCGAACGATTAGTCAAGACGTGCAAAGGCTGCCAAAAGTACGCCAAGCAAGCTCATGTTCCGGCTGATCAGCTGCGAACAATACCTATAACATGGCCCTTTGCGGTCTGGGGGCTTGATATGGTAGGACCTTTTAAACGAGCTCCAAGTGGATTTACTCACCTCTTAATGGTGGTGGATAAGTTTACCAAATGGATTGAGGCTAAACCTTGCGCCGATCAATCCAATACGAGTCAGTGGACCACCTTGACCCGGTGCGCATGCGTTCGAGAAGCTTCAGGTTTATCTTTTCGTACCAAGTGAGCACATAGTGGAGGACAATTTCAGCTCCGGCGCGTCCAGCAGATTCCCTCCAAAGACCGAGCTAAGTCTCGCACTCCATAAGCTTGGCAATAAGAGCAGTGGCACCCTCCGGAGTATCTTCTTTAGGCCAAAAGGCATTGAAGATCCGGACTGCTACATCCAAGATATCCTTGACGTAGTTCTTCACGATCTCGACTCGGGAGGACAAGCTGACTATCAAATCCTCCAAATCAAGAGGAATGGTGCTAGGACCAGATGGAGTACCTCTCTGCTTGCAGAACTTGGCAACAACATTGGATGCAATGACATCACTCTCCGGGAATTTTCCTGAAAAACAAGGCAAGTGGAATAAGTAAAAGAAGTAGACCCAGAAGGATTAACATCGGTTGAAGGAAAAGAACTTACGAGAAATATGGCTGTGGACCCTGGTCAGCTCCTTGGTGCAGTTGTCGCGCCTCTCCCAGAGTTGTGCAAGCTCAGCATTCGTCGACTCAAGCTTAACGTCGGCCTCCTTGAGCATTTCTTGATCCTTGGCGATCTGGAGGTTGAGGCGCTCGTGCTCTTCAGTAAAGTCTTGGCCTACTTTCTCTAGTTCGAACTTGTGCTGCGCCTTGAGCTTCTTCATGTCTGCCTTAAGCTTGGCAATTTCTTCATCTTTGGTCCGGAGGAGGGCAAGCTCATCATCTTTCTTTTTGAGTTTGGCCTGGTGCTGCCCTGCTTGTTCGAGAAAATGCAGCATCATATCTGGCACGGGCACACTATCTTCAAGAGAGGCTGAAGTAGTTTGTTGACCCGGCAAAGCCGAGGTATGAATATTTGCCGAGCCAAGGAGAATAGGAGATAGAGCGTAGGGAGAGATTGAGCAAGAATAACTTACCATTTATCTGGTCCAAGTTTTTCCTCATAAGGATATTCTCAGCCTCCACTCCAGCTACGAAATCCGAATGATGGATTAATTTGGCAAAAAAATACAAATAGAAATGAAAAATGCCAAGGAGAAAACTTACCCCTTTTCTCGTGTTCAGCGAGAAGCGTAGTATGTTTCGCGCGCAACATCTTGTGAGTATCCAAAAGACGCTGAAACTCAGCGCTCCGGCGATTGGTAGTCACCTGAAAAGAGTACAAAAGGATAGCTTAGTCTTGTGCATATTCGAAGTGTACAAAATCCGTGCCAAGTGGAACTTAACCCAGCTCTAGGTGTGTGCATATTCGAAGTATACAAAATCCGGGCCAAGTGGAACTTAACCCGGCTCTAGGTGTGTGCATATTCGAAGTGTACAAAATCCGGGCCAAGTGGAACTTAAGCCGGCTCTAGGTGTGTGCATATTCGAAGTGTACAAAATCCGGGCCAAGTGGAACTTAACCTGGCTCTAAGTGTGTGCATATTCGAAGTATACAAAATCTGGGGCAAGTGGAATTTAACCCGGCTCTAGGTGTGTGCATATTCGAAGTGTACAAAATCCGGGCCAAGTGGAACTTAACCTGGCTCTAGGTGTGTGCATATTCGAAGTGTACAAAATCCGGGCCAAGTGGAATTTAACCCGGCTCTAAGTGTGTGCATATTCTACGTATACAAAATCCGGGCCAAGTGGAACTTAACCCGGCTCTAGGTGTGTGCATATTCGAAGTGTACAAGATCCGGGCCAAGTGGAACTTAACCCGGCTCTAGGTGTGTGCATATTCGAAGTGTACAAGATCTGGGCCAAGTGGAACTTAACCCAGCTCTAGGTGTGTGGATATTCAAAGTGTGCAAGCTCCGGGCCAAGTGGAACTTAACCCGGCTCTAGGTGTGTGCATATTCGAAGTGTACAAGATCCGGACCAAGTGGAACTTAACCCAGCTCTAGGTGTGTGCATATTCAAAGTTATTAAGGAGCTATGTTAGTTCTCTAAGGAGCATCCGGCCAAGTAACAAGTTACTCCCCCGGAGGCTCAGGGACTAATGGCTATATCACTAATACCTACTAAATGCCAAGGAAAGGCTGAAGTAACGTACCTCCATCATCCGACCTGCAAGGTTGATTGCCTTGGCAGCGGTATTCATTTGGGTAGCAAACTCAGCGGGCCCGAATTTCTCTGGGAGATCATCATTGTGAACGAACTCCGCCTTGTTCCAGTTGTTTACAAACTCGATCAAGGTCAGAGGATAGCGTTCTCCGCTGAGCATGTGGGGTGCAACTAGACCCTTAGCATGGGCTTCCCTCCTATCAACCTGGGCAACAGCGGGGCTGGTGTGCAAAACGAGTTGCGCATCAGCTGACCCGACAGAGGTGTCCATTGTCGGTGGGGTGTTCTTCGAAAGCATGGATGCAAGTGTACACTGCCCAGCCTCAATTGACGCTGCCCTGGTGGTGTCAGGAGCCTTTTTGCTCTTGGGCTACTGCTGAGAAGTTGAAGTTGCTGCAGCAGATTTGCCCTTGGGAGCTGCCTTGGTGCTAGCCTTGGTACTGCTGATGTCTTTTCTCCAAGTCCTGGAAGACTCAGACGAGGCGGAGGGGCTTGGTGCTGTTGCTGGCGTTTTTGTTGTTGTTGCCGGTGCTGGAGTTGATGCTGGTGCTGATTTCTGTTTCGGCGGAGGTGCTGAAGGAACCTTGGTGGTAGTTGGTTGCGGTGGAGCCGAAGTAGTGGTTGCGGCTGCCTCGGCAGAGCCAGTTTCCCCTGCTCCGAGGTTGCCCTCCTCTTGACGAGGTGGGCTAGAACCCGGAGCAACCGCTAAACCCTCCTGAATGGGGCTCAACGGGCGTGAATCGTCGCCACGAGGGGGAGAAGGGCTATGTCGGAGCAGCGAGGCAATGCCGGATCCACTCTAAGGGACCTCCACCGCGGCCCTGCCAAATCAAATCATGAATGATGAGAAACTATAACAAAACAAGAACAAGTAAATAGCAAAGGGAGAAGTGACTTACTCATCGAAGTCAAGGGCTCCTTGGGCTTGCGAGCTCTCCGGGCCACGGCCTTAGTCGTGGACTCGGTGGCAACTTTTTCCGCGGACTTCTTTCGCCTTTTAGCTGGCTGAGAAGGTCAAAAGGAAGAAGCAGATGCGGCCCCCCTCTTCTTCGGCGCGACCGGGACAGGCTCACCCGTGGCAAGGGGAGGATCTTCATGGATCTGCCCACCGGGGTTGGCTGATGTCGGAAAAGCGTAAGAAAGGGGGACAGCGTCAAATGCCTCCATCACCTCAACATCCGAATCATCTTCATCGTCGGGCCAATCTCTAATGGAAGAGAGTTTACCGGTGTGTCGCTTGGTCGCATCAGCCATCGGCAGGAACATCTCCTGATCCGTCGCCTCCTCATCCGAGGTGTCTCGATCAGGCGCCCATTTGAGAGAAGGCTCGGTGCCATCCTCAATGGTTTGCTGAAGAAACATCGAAGGGAAAGAAAAGACAAAGGGATTAAACCTACAACAGAAACCGACATATGATTTAATTCGGAAAAGGTTTGGGGCATGAGACTTACCGTAGGGGGAAGCCTATCTTGGCAGAAGTGTTTGATCCCCCATGTCCACTCAGCAGAGAAGTCCTTCTTAGTGATGAAGAGGGACTTGACCCGGCGGAAGATCTCGGTGTTGCTCAACTCAAATGAGGAGGTCCGGTTGGGGTCACGGCCCCAGCTCATGTGGCAAACTTTATGTGTACGTTTCTGGAGGAGGGAGATCCGGTTGCGGATGAATGTGATCATCGCGTCGTCGTTGTGCAATCCCAGGTCCTTCAGCTCCTGGAACCTTTTGTTGACTTGGTTCACCAGGACGGTGGGCTTCTTGGGGACCTTGTCCCACAGATCCGGATTAGGAGGACCCAGAGCATAGGGGCGCAGCCGGATCAGATCCTCAGTTCTGCCATTTCTAACATAAAAGAAGGTTCGGGCCTAGCCCTTGCAGGAGTCAAGCCCCGTGACTCGGGGGAAAATGGACTGTTTCCGAGGCGAGATAGAAGCTGCGGTGAACTGCATGAGCTGCTTGTCCTCCAGATTAAGCTCTATATTTGGAATCATGTTCCGGCAGAGGCCAAAGAACCGGATCTAGAGCTCCTTCATGGGCCACAGTCCGGCGTAGCCCTCGATGATGGAAGCAAAGGAAGAGAGAGAGGTGATGGCATTAGCCGGAAGATGATGCGGCTGAAGCTCATACGTGTTGAGCCAGTCATGGAAAAATCGCTAACTGGGAGACCGAACCCACGTTAGAAGTGGGAGATGAATACCACATACTCACCCGGATTGGGTGAGGGGGCAAGCTCCGCAGCGGCAAGACGCGTGATGACGCCCTCCGGGATACACCGGGTGCGGTACAACCAATCGAGGTCGTCCTCGCACACCCAGGACCCAGCCCAGGCACCGCGGTCGGTGTTCCCCGCGTCCTCCTCCATTTCCTGCTCCACAATGGTGAGCTCCTCTTCTGTCATCTCAAGGTCATTGTCCTCACTGGTGCTAGCGGCGGTGGGGTGCAGTGGCTTAGACTAGCGAGGACCCGTGGTGGAGGAGATGGTGGCGGCGACGCAAGTGCGCGAGGAAACGGTGCGGTGGCGCAGCTACACAAGTGCGGTGGCGGCAGCGCTGTCGCGAGAAGGAAGAAAAACAAGAAGAGGCAGAGGGGCGCGAGAGTGGGGAAAAGACCCAAGGGGCGCGCCCCTCCCCTATTTAACCACGCCCTTGAGGGGTAGTGGGATCGTGCTGTGCGGACGGGCCACACGGTGTGGCTGTGTATGACCCAGATCAGCCAATGAGCGATGAGCCACAGGAAGGGCCACAGGGCGTAGGAGATCCCACGACGTGACGTTATGATACAGTTAACGAGGAGGCAGGCACGATGTGACGTGTGCTACAGTAATATCTGACAATAACTGCGGCAGTTACTGGCGCAGGCCCTTAAAATGAGGCAAAGTAATGATTAACCTCCATGTGCGGAAGCGTACAAGAGAAGGAAGAATGATCCGGATAAGTATGAGGTGACCCGGCCAGCGAGTGAAAACTTGGAATGTGCCAAGGGAAAGTAAACCTATGAAATCCGGACTATGAGATAACTCGGAAAAGGAGCAAAAGACTCGGTGAAATGGAACCTGCTGTGGTCTTAGCGGCTAAGGCAGCTAAGACCGCACCAGCTTCGGGGACTAATGTTGGGGGGATACCCTCGGGTAGGGTCACGCCGGGGTATAAAGTCCGAGTTAGCCGAGGTAAGACAAGGTCAAAGCAAGAGCTGGCCGAGTCAACTCAAGGCAGGCCGAATCACGGGGTAACCCGGACTAGGGGATGTCCACCTAACTGGGTCTCAGCCGACTTATGTCGTATGTCGGTAAGATGTATCTAACTCGTATGCAGGTACAGGTGTGGCCGGATCAACTAGGTACGATCCGGGTTATATCAAGCTTGTAAGAGAAGGAAGGTATCTCGCTGGTCAAAGGGTGACCACTGTATGCAGAGCGTGAGCGAAGCGGACAGAGGCCAGGACCACCGAGGCATGGCCGACAAGGGTGACGATGCCTGCGTCGGATGACGCGGGAACCGTAGAGGCTCACGTAGCCTCTACATGGATGACGCTGGGCAAAAGTGACCCGGTCGGCTTACTATTTTGGGAGGAGGCATATTCCTTGGAATATGCCTGCACGTATGCCCTAATTGGAGACCTAGCCACCCCTATATAAGGAGGGCTAGGGCCTCTGTAGAAGGGGTTGGTATTTGACTGGTTGATCTCGAGAGGGTTGTATGTTACTTGGGTGTTCCTGAGAGCTAGCTAGTGGTGAGAGTAAGAGAGTCCCTTCTTCCTCCTCTCCCCAATACAGCTCGAGGAGCATTTGTAATCTGTGGAAGTGAATCAAATACCAAGCAACTGTGTGTGGAATCACCACACTATCCCTCCCTGGATTCCCCTAGTGCATTTAGTCCCCACCTTTAGCCTATCCATGGCATCTGCCATGACACCACCACGATAATAAAACAACAAGCCTTTGTTCATAGAACAATCGTATTGTTTACGTTACACGCAATTCGTAAAGCAATAATCTGTTGCTTGCAACTTAATACTAGAGGGGGTTCGGATGATAACCTAAAGGTGGATTATTAGTCATAGATGCTGTTGGATGGCGGTCTATGTATAATGTTGTAATGCCCAATCGAATCTCAAAGGAGTCAAGATGATTAGTATATGCATGTATTGCTTTCTCGATGTTTGTCAATTGCCCCGCTGTAATTTGTTCACCCAGCATGTTATCTATCTTAAGGAGAGCCACCTCTAGTAAACTATGGATCCCGGTCCTTTTCTTTACATATAATCTATAAACGGTTTACTTCTTTGTGTTTACTTTCTGCAAACTTTTACTTCTTTCCATTCGATACGTTTAATCCTTTGTTTTCCGCAAAACACAGTGAGATTGACAACCTCATCGCAAGTTGGGGACAAAGTTCTGTGGTTGTGTTGTGCAGGTCTCCACGTTACTACTAGCACCGGTAGTGCGCCCTGCCAAAGCTCAGCTAGTAACACCTTTGGGGTGTTTCCTTGCTCCTACTGGTTCGATTAAACCTTGGTTTCATAACTGAGGGAAACTTGCTGCTATGCTCATCATACCTTCCTCTTGGGGTTCCCAATGAGCTCTACATCAATATTGAGCCATCACTCGCCTGCGGCCATCGCTGTCCGTCATAGGCATCGCCGCTCTCGGTCATCCTCGCCCTAATGCCCGCGCCTCCGCCCGGACGAGCTCTGCTCGGACCGTCTCTGTTCGTCTGCTTGCGCCGTCGGCCTGGGCCTCTCCACTCCGTGCCGCCGTGGAGCTCCTCTGACCCTGCCATGGCCATCGCGCTCTTGCCCGCGGGCTCCCTTCATCTGCCTATAGCAGCTGCCGCCGCTGTGGCCTGCTCGTCCTCAAGCGATGCCCCCTCCAGAGCTCCCTCGACTGGGACCTCGTCCTCGAGGCCCCGTCTGCTTTTTCTCTTCACCATGGATGCACGGTACCACCTCCATCTGCAGCACGGTCACGTGCCTGGTGTGTCCCAGCAATGGCAGACGCCATCCCCGACGCACGGTCCACCTCCTTGATGGCCTCGATGATCCTGTCTCGCCATGCTCTCTGCTCGGGGCCCCATCTCCAGTAACCCGCACGTCCGCACTAACAGCCTTAGCTCCTCGTCTCGGGCGTATCTGTGTATGTAGCATTGTGTGCTTATGTTTGAAGATGTTCGTACTGTGTACCAATGATAACTGTGAATATGGATTGGTGGTGACATTGCTATGCCACTACTCAGATACAAGACCAGAAGATGGATAGGACCCTCCCCAAGATCGACCGATGTCAAGATCCCCGCGTCTGAGTATAAGTGCATCCGAAGACCGAACCTCGGAGTCCGAAGATCGAGATCGATCCCGCCGACCCCAAGACCCCGAATTCGGAGGCCTCCGTCATGGACGTCAAGTTCTACTTCATGGATCCAATGATCCGAAGGCCGTTGCCCGAAGGCCGAATCCGAACCCCTCCAAGCCCCAAGATCTTCGGACCTTAACGTGTGATCCCCTTTCCAAGAATCCTATTTTATAAATGCCATCTATACACTTGTTGCATATTAAATTGTTCATGACCGCGTACATGTTTGACATTTGGGGGTACTTTGTCGATTCACCTCGTAATTAAATATGGACTATATATGCGGGCTATATTTGTCTTATCTCGACTCCATTTAAATTTGTGTAGCAAACTGATGCCATGTTTTGCCTTGTTAAGCCAACATTTAAATTGCGGGGTATCTAAACAACATAAACCATCTAATTAAATGTCGGGACCCTAGTTCCGCTTAATATTGCCTAGTCGTATTGCATCTGTGCCATGTCAGACATCATATATGCATCATGCTGATATTCTGCCGTAGTATTAAATAGTGCATCCGGTGTTACTTCTAGTGCTTTGCTTCTTCACGGGCTAGGCTATTGAGTTGATGCGAGTACCGACAAGTTCTTCGGATAATGTATCTTCGGCAGTGTTTCCTAGGCGAGCAATCTCCCCCTTTCTACCTATTTTGTATTTACAGTCTTTACTTCCTCCTGTTGATCTATTGCTATCTGTGTTGCGATGCTTTAGTTCCTGTGCACCATTTATATTCCTTGCAGCCTCTATATTGGCTTGGACACATCCTATTGCCTGTTGTTTTATAGATAGTCGGCCTTGCGAGTTGTAGTTGCTCGCTTAGGTGCTCCACCGTTGTTGAAAGGTTTGCCCATGCTTAATGGTGGATATGATCATGGTTTTAATTTCAATTTAATAATTAAAATGCTAGAAATAGATATCTCTAATGTAGAGGCACCAGTGGGCAATAGATAATATTTGGTTTTTAACCGCTCACTTGTGCTCCGTAGGCCTCGAGTACTTTATACCTATTCCTTGACTATCGCACTATCCGCATGTGAGACCATGAATCCCCTTAGCCAGAGCTTGATTCATTTCTTATTTCTTGTGCCACAAACTAGTTTGGGGTTTTATTACTATCTTGTACTTATGCCATGTTTTACTGCTTTATTTATGATTGTGCGTGGAGCACCTATACTATTTTGGATCGTGACACGTTTTCATTGTATCGACAAGCCCAGTCACACTTTCGGGTTCCCAGTCGTTTACCGCCGTCGACACAAACCCTGGGACCGTCTTGGAGCCGGCCAATTTCGTTGCGGGTAGCTTAGTGGGGTGGCCCCCGAAATATTTTATGAATCTTGTGATTGCTTTGTCGTGAAAGCCTCGTTGGGTTTTATTTGGTTTTTCCGAGGTTGATCGTGCGTGTGTTTCTATTTGTGCACCCCTGCAGGGTAAATCTTTCTGAAAGCCGTGTCCGCGGTTATGGACGACTTGGAGCACAGTATCTCGATCATAGACAACTATAACTAAAGTAGTGCTATAAATTTGACTTTGACATGTCTAGTAATCAGTTTCACTACAACGGAATGAGTAAATAAAAGTATCTGACTAGTAAGTATTGCAACTACAATGGAATGGTTAACTAAAACTGCGCACTGCTATGAGATCAGGATGACTCATGCTATCTATATCTGACTAGTAAGTGATGTAACTATAATGGAATGAATAAAACTGCCAACTGTGTGAGTTTCCTCGGCATGGCTTCCTCGTTTCGTCTCGAGGGGGAATGCCAGGATGGGTATGATTGGTGTTAGTATCAGGTTGGTCCCGCGTAGGTCCTTCTTACCTCTCTCTAATAGCTGATAGTTGTATCGAGCCTCTGTAGGTTGTTTAGTGCCTTTTTCGCTGCCGCTTCAGTCCACCATACCTATGTAGGCGAGAGCCACCGAATTCTAGACTCGCCGTGTACTGGCCTCAGTACTGACCGCTCCCTTTTTCCTTTGCCCTTTGTCGGCACCCCTTTTGTTTAACAGGTATAAGTTCGATGTCGTTAGTAGGGTTAACCTTCCGGCTTGGCCTGGGTAGGGTTATAGATGCCATTGGTTATTCTTCAGGGCTCTTAGCTCAATTTGCATCTTATCGGTACTCGGATGTTGTATCGTTTTCAAGGTGATTTGGATCTTTGTACTGTATATATGTATTCTTGACTCATGGAGTCGTTGTTGTATATATATATTCTGTGGGTTCCATTGTGGACTATTGTTTAATGTTATTACTTCGTTTTCCACCCGCATGCAAGTGCCTGGTGGGCATCTTTGAATTGTTTCTATGCGGATTTGGCAAGAATCGCTAAAACTTGCATAGGGCCGATTCGAGGGTGTTACAAAGGGCAAGTAAGGTCACAAAAGAAAGCCTAAGGGTGCGAGCGAAAATCCAAAGCCTGCTATCTGGGCTCAGGATGGCCCTGCAAAAAATCCCAGGAAGCGGGTGCACGAGGCAGGTACACCAATGCTCAATGAATTGATGCTCAAGGTCACAGGCTCGCATATGCGTAGTATTCATCATGGCTATCTATATGTTGAGGTGCGCCGCATTCAAGAGGGAAATCAGTCATACCTGGTTTACAAGGCTAATGTGCCAAATGTGACGGGCTTTGTCACAGTAGCCCCAGGGGATATTTTCTACATGCGTCATACCGACCTCTTCGACATGTTGCAAGGATTACAGCTGCACGATACCCTGGTCCATCCGTTCTCGCTCAATATGGCTATGTAGATCATTAGAGATGGGACCCCGGGCATCGCGAGAGTGGTCACCAAGGCTGCATGATCATATCCTTGAATGTGCAACGCTCAAATGCCTTGTATCTCGACTCGGGTAGTGCGAAGATGAAAGACTACTCCACTATCAAGAGAGTTCTTGATGATGCTCTCAATGCCTACATCGTATGGGGAGGCCCCTTACCTAGTAGGACATTTAAGAGGCACGACATGCATGTGTTCAGCTACGCAACGGAGTTTCCCTATGTCAAGCAGGCGCCTGACAATAGGAAGGATGCCTTCTACGCCCTACACGACATGAAGGCGTTCGTACAGGACCAACATAACAGTGCACTGCCATCTGACCTCCGAAGGTGGGCTGAAGATCTTGGACGTATACAATATCGCAACCTCAAGATGGATTTCTTCGATATCCAGGAGGAGATCTTGACAATTGTGCATAAATAAGTCATAATATCCAGGGGCCTCTTCTACGGCGGCAGTCAACCGCGTAACAAGGAGATAAATGAACACTTAGCAAAGTAGGGTGACAGCAGGACATTCATGACGTTAGCGAAAGGAGCTAAACGGGGCTCCGTGAATATCCCTGAGCCAACTCATCAGCCGAAGAAGTCTTGATGTTTGCCTAGCTAGTTATTAGTTTCGAACTTGTGTTGTAAAGTTTATCCCTATGTTAACTTCCCTAGCAACCTCTAGAGTATTTTTCATAAACCGTTGAACTTGATTGTGAGTGACGCTAGCTAGTTATTTGTATTAATTATGAACTATTTTAGTGCTTGGTCATATGTTGCTTCTCATTCGTTATTGCCGCCCTACTTCTTGGTTTACTTTCCGTCTTTCTTCGAAATGCCGATGATTAAAATGATTCGTGGCACTATATATGTGTGTGACTATACCACTGCTGGATCTGGTGTGCCAAGTAGACTTGTAATTTGAGCTTCCTCTACTTGCTGCACCAGATCCATCAGTGACATTGTTATTTCTATGCCCAAACTATGTATGAGGCAGGTAGACTTGTAACAATGTCGCCCAAGTTAATACTATTTCATCTCGTAGCCCCAAAGTCGAAAGAGGACAAATATTTTTGATATTCATGTACGTAAGTCATAATATGTTTAACGGTAAGCCAATGAAACGATTCTGGGTCCACAGCAATGACTACTTTTGACACACCAACTCGAAATGTGTCGTTGCCGTGGAGACCGAATCCTCTCCTTGCTTTACCGTTGGACATATCATGCCCATGCTATATGAATCGTGGAAGTATTTCTCTTCTTTTGTCTTTGGAGATACGAATAGATTAGATATCGTGAATTAAATGAAATGGTGAATGATGTAGTTTCAAATATCTCATTCTAACCCCAAAGTCGAAAGGAAAGACATTACTTCACTATTCATATAGCATTGGCGGCATTGTTATATGAATCATGGTATGATTTCTTTCCTTCCGTCTTTGGCGATACAATGAAATGGTAAACTATGTAGCCCCAAAGCCGAGAGAGGGAACAAATAAGTTCATGAGTCGTATATATAGCATGGCGAAATTGTGTTAGTTAATACTACTTCATCTCGTAGCCCCAAAGTCGAAAGAGGACAAATATTTTCGACATTCATATACATAAGACATAATATGTTTAGTGGTAATCCAAGCAAAGGATTCTAGGTCCATGGAAACGACTCCTTTCGACACACCAAACTTGAAATGAGTCGTCGTCATGGAGACCAAATCCTTTCTTTGGTTTACCACTTGACATATCATGCCCATGCTATATGAATCGTGGAAGTATTTCTCTTCTTTTGTCTTTGGCGATAAAAATAGATTAGATAGCGTGAATTAAATGAATGGTGAATTATGTAGTTTCAAATATCTCATTGTAGCCCCAAAGTCCAAAGGAAAGATATTACTTCACTATTCGTATAGCATTGGCGACATTGTTATATGAATCGTGGAATGATTTCTTTCCTTTCGTCTTTGGAGATACAATGAAATGATAAACTATGTAGCCCCAAAGTCGAGAGGGGGGACAAATAAGTTTGTGATTCGTATATACATAGTATGGCGACATTGTGTTAGTTAATACTATTTCATCTCATAGCCCCAAAGTCTAAAGAGGACAAATATTTTCGAGATTCATATACATAATACATAATATATTCAGTGGTAAGCCAAGGAAAGGATTCTGGGTCCACAACAACAACTCCTTTTGACACACCAAAATCGAAATAAGTCGTTGCCGTGGAGACCTAATCCTTTGCTTGCTTTACCACTAGAGATATCATGCCCATGCTATATGAATCGTGGAAGTATTTCTTTTCTTTTGTCTTTGGCGATACGAATAGATTAGATAACATGAATTAAATGATGTGGTGAATTATGTAGTTTAAAATATCTCATTGTATCCCCAAAGTCGAAAGGAAGGACAATACTTCACTATTCGTATAGCATTGGTGACATTGTTATATGAATCATGGAATGATTTCTTTCCTTTCATCTTTGGCGATACAATGAAATGATAAAATATGTAGCCCAAAAGTTGAGAGGGGACAAATAAGTTCGTGATTCGGATAGCATGGAGATACTCGTATAGCATGGCACCCATATATATACATGATCTTATCTTGTGAACTACTATTGCTTTGCACTGGCATAGCTAATATCATCTATCTTTTGTACATGAGATGGCGAAGAAGTGCTATGTCATGTACGTCGGTAGGGTTCCAGGTGTGTACGAGGAGTGGAAAGACTGCCAGAAGCAAGTGAACAATTTCTCTGGCAATAACTACAAAGGCTACAAGAGTAGAGAGGTGGCAGAAGAGAAGTGGAGCAAGAACAGGAGGAAGAAGTGGAGGAACTTCGTCATGATCACCACCTTGCTCTTCATGGTAGGTTGTGTGATGTACTTCACCTAGAGAGCTCCGTCGTGCATGTAGTTGTAATGTGATTGTGAACTTGTACTCAATCGGTCCCCCGAGAGATGTGAACTTGGTGTTGTGTGTGATGTACTCTAGTTGGTTCATGTTTGAACTCTCGTATGTCATGGATTAATTCAAGTTGATGTGTGATGTACTTGTATTAGTGTTGGTTATACTCTGTTTTGGCCAATTGCAACTTTCTAAAAATTATGTGTTGTTTATATTGTATTCTGGACTGTATAATACCTTTGTATTGTGTATTCTAGACTATATTGTGGTTCTGTAAAATTTAAAATTCGAAATTTCTATTTAAGGCGCATCTGTAAACTTATTGGAGGCGCATATGTCAGACATAGGCAAGGCGCATCTCACAGACATACTAGAGTAGCATTAAACATGCGCCTTGTATAAGCTACATATGTGAGGCGCATCCAATATGCATATAGGAGGCGCATACTGATATGCGACTTGCATATGTAGCTTATACAAGGCACATGCGAAATGTGACTCAGGTAAGAAATACTAGCAGCGTGGGGCTCGAGGCGCATCACATATGCGCCTCTAATGGCTTTTCATATGCGACTCGAGTAGGCTTTTCCCTAGTAGTGGCACCCATTCATGGAAACCAGATGACCAAGGTCATGGCCATAAATTTTTCGTAGTTTATGATAACATGTCAATACTTTTGGTATGGTAGTGCATATTGGCATTTCAAGCATTACTTACAAAGGGCACTCCCAAATTTGAAGTTATTTTCAGTTTTCAAAGTGACAACAATGTTTTATTTGTGAAGAAACTACAAGGTACATGGCTAAAATGCCACCGCCCAAACCTATTTCATGGATATTACCTAGGTTCCATAAATTTTCAATTTTCCTAGCTATATTCGTGAAGTAAATTGGCTTTTATGGAAATTTGCTGAAAGTATCTCAAAATTGAAACCACAGGTGTGTATAGCTATCTCATGTGCCTTTTAAACCTATTGAAGGTTCCCAAGTAAAAAATAAGGGATAACCACCAAGTATTCTGCAAGATTCGACATCTCGATCTGAAAGCTAATGTAGCCAAATTTGTCACCTTTTTGAAAAAAATAGGGACTTAACTAAATATAAGTTGAAATAAAGCCAGTCATTCGCAAAGTGCCATGCTATGTGCATTAGTCTCTAAGGTAAATATAAACCTGTAGTTTGATAACTTTTAAAAAACTTGCTTCACAATATGGCATACGATGTATGAATTCAAGGATTTCAAATGATACCAAGGTCATGGACATATACTTTACACAATTTATGATTACATGTCCATAGTAGGTAGTTTGTTGTATATTGGCATTTCAAACATTGTTTAGAAAGGAGCTTCCAAAATTGAAGCTATTTTGAACTTTTCAAGTGACAATTGTGGCTTTTGCTCTGAAGCAACTACACATAATATGGCTCAAAATGCCACATTCCCAAATTTCACACAAATTAATATATTATATTTAACAAACAATGCACAAGTTTCATGAATTTCCAAATTTCCGTGCTGATTTCGCCACAGTTTATCTTAGTTTAGCGAAAATGGGTCAATTTTGAACTATGGTCACTGACATGTGGGTCACATATGGTGGTGCCCAAAAGCAGGGCAAATCATAATTTTCAAAGTTATCCCTCCACACCCCTTCACGATGTGTAATAACATCCACCCTCTGCCACCCAGACCCCACCCCCTTGCTCGGTAAAACAGATGCACCCACCGCCGCTCCTCAACACCACTTACGCGCAAAGAAGCTTTTCCTACCTGTCATTCTTCTCGAGACGCACAGGTGGTCAAGTCAATCCCATGGTAGTCCTTCTATATCTAGCTCGGTCTAGTTGGCATTTTACTACCCTTTCACCCGACCTGCCTCCTCAAATACGTGGTTTAATTTGTGCTCAATCTGCATGGGCATAGTTGATTCTGCGCTCGATCTGTTTTCTGAAATACCTTCGCCAATTTTTATTGTCAATATGTTTTCTAAAATGCATATGCATATATAGTTTTTGTACTCCATCTATATGTTTCCTTCTTTTTCTTTCAATAAGCTCCAATCATGTATGTCATAATTTGTAAACAGATGGAGAAATTTTGGATAGAGCTTGCTCCAATAAGCAGCGCTAAACATATATGTGGTGTTCTATGATTTATGGATTTTGTTAGAGCTCGTTGTGACAAGTCAAAAATGCATTGCCCCTGCCGCATGTGTGTGAATGGTAGGGTGATGTCTCAAATTATAGTGGAAGAACAATTATTTAATTTTAGGATGCTACCCACATATGTTAGATGGGTATTTCATGGTGAACCATATGATCCTCCATATGAACCGAGGGAAACACATCTTTATCATCCATATCAAGTAGGGGAAGCAGATGTTGATCATCTAGATCAACTGATAGAGGTAGCTCCCGAGTATCTAGATCAACTGGGAGAAGGGGGAGGAGAGAAAAAGCGCAAGATGCATGAAATAGGTTTCATTTCAGGTTGTGTGTCTTAGATGTTTCTTTATAAATATATCTATTAATCTACTAATCGTAGAAGCAGACACCAACTGAAGAGGACTTTGATGGCAACACGATGACTCGTTCATTGATGAGCCTGCACTTGAGGTTATGGATCCTTCAGGAGGCTGTGGATTGGGTACACTGCCTCTGGATGGAGTTGATGCAGGGTTGTTGATCATAAGGGGTGTACTTTTTGTGCCGTCTGGGTAGTCTCATGATCACTAGCCTAGCCGCAATACTATTGGGGTGCACCTAAGATCTCTCTAATATATGTAGAGATGTCGTAGTACTATAATATGGAGCTACCTTATGATTTGTAGACCTTTGTTAGTAGAACTATAATTGGGAACTATTCCGTATACATGTGTGTGTGTGTTTCTAGTCTGAAATCCCATCTTATGCTTTTATTAGTTCCCAAATGGTTTTTGAGGAATCCAGCATCGGTGCCCTATGCTGCAACTATCTCCTTCTTGTCCAGTGCCAGACCTTCCCCTCCCTCAATGGTCTGTGAACCGAATCAAGAGGATAACCTAGGATCAATTTGATTCAAAGAGGGGCGATTTTCTTGGTCCTAGGAGTGTACCATGGGAGAACTCGCACAAAGGGAAGGAGGAGGTTGGCTCGGTCAAGTTTTTTATCTAGACATGTGTCCCACTTTAACTCACCCCCTTGAAACAGCTGTAGGCCACCACGTGAAAGCCATGTGTTGAAAGTTTGGACCACATCCAGGAAATAGTTCCTTCCACTATCCCTTAAACTTTTACTGTAGAAAATAAGCACTCCTCTTTTATCTCCCCTGCCCATGGATATATACCGACCAGAAACCACCACTATGTAGCTCCCATCCAGGAAAAGAAGCAAGTGTCAGAACTGGTGGAACGATTTGTTTGCCCAATTTGCTCCGATTGGGGAGTTTTTGCTTATATCGGATAGGTGGGCGTATTTTCTCACCTCGAAAATCGGCTTTGGTTTCTTCCGATTGGGGCAATGGGGGTACTATTTAGTATGCTTTGAATGTGGAGTTCTTTACTCCCTGATAGGTTGGGGGTTAGTGCTCACCTCAGAATCACTGAGTTAGAGTATTTTCCCTCCTCTTCTCTGATCGATTGGTCCATTGGTATTTCGTATAGATTGAGGATCGGGGCATGGTCACCGCTGTTCTGATTGGGGTATTTGGCCGGGTTCGGTTTGGGTGTTCTTCTCTCTTTACTGACTACTGCAACATTTAATTTATACGAATGTTCAATGCATTTTGCATCAGATTCTATATGGAGAACTATGGGTTAGTGGCGCGCACGGCCACTATGGACAGGGATAGTCATGTCACTTCCCTAAAACATTGCTTGAAAAAGGTATTGTAGAAGTATATTCATTGTGTTCTTCCATTATTTTCTATATTGAAAGCGGTTGTCTACAACCTGGATGTATCAATGTGCTATAAAAGTTGTCTCTTTCTCCATCCTATTTTTGTGGAAGCCTCTGTGACACCATCTTCTTTTTTATTTACTATAGTAGGGTGGTACATACCTGTGCACGTGCGGTCCTCCAGGTGAGGAAAACATGTTGATACCCCCATGCCACAGGATCCGACCAGTACCATTACTGACCAAACAAGCACAAGGCCATTGCCTAGCTGGGAGGGCCCAACTTAAAGATAATGGTACTTTTATTAATCCACTTACCATGTGTAACATCCCAAAATTTTAATCCAAATTATCAAGATCCAAATCACCCAATTTAGGGTTAACAAAAACTTTTTCACATTTAATAATTAAGCATGCATATGTGTTGCATTAAATAGGAATTGTTTTGAATTGCCATGATTGTTTGTTCTAATGGTTGTAAAATGATTCTAAGATGAATTCCACATCATCTAGATCATTCCCAAGCAAAATCCAAAGAAAAATAAATAAAATAAAATTAATAAATGGAAATGGTCACTTTTACCATTTTAAGCAACTACGTCCCTTTGGGTGTTCCTAGCACTCAAATTCAAACAGAAACAATTATGGATCTTTGAACCCCTTGATAGTGCAAGTAAGGATGTACCAAGGCCCACCTTGTGATCTTGCAAAAACATTTAAACCCTAATTTAAAATGGCGATTGAAAATGGAATCTATTTCATATGTCTAGATCCCACTTTTTTAAAAACCACTCTAATGAGTTCAACTTGACAAATCCCAGCAACCAGAGATGATCAAGCATAATACCAAAAACTCCACCAAAAAATCATTTCAAAATTCAAATCTTTGGTTCATGCGGCCATTATGTCAAACACCTTGTGATCAGAATCAAACCTGCCTAACTAATACTGTTTTGATCAAGGATTTGTCGAGCCATTTGACCCCATTCAACTCCCCTTGTCCCTCCTAGCTCCAACCAGGCCATCAAAGAGCTACCCATTGGCCTAGAGCAGCAGTGTCGCGCCACCCCGACGCCATGATCGCCGGCCGACCATGGCCATGTCGCAGGAGCATGCCCCGCCCTCTTCCGCTGCACCAGGGAGGTAGGCGTGGTAGCACCGCCGCCCACGGTCCCTTCCCCAAGCGCTGCCAGCCCCTGAACCACCTCACATCGCTCGCGCCCACCGCCTCTACACCAGATACAGAGTGCGCCAGAGAGCCATCCCCGGCAGGCCAGCACACGTCGGCCCTCGACCATAGCCCGCGCAAGCCGCTTTGCCTTTACCCTAGCACACCGCCAGACATGCCCTTCTCCCGCCGCGCGACTAGTAGCCAGCGCCCGCTGCATCGAGCACCGCCTCTGCCGTGCAGAGCGCCAGCCCGTCCTGACCAAATGCTACCGCCCCTAGTGTCGCCGTTAAGCCGTAGGTAACCACCAGGGAACCGCCCACCGTCTGCCTACCCAGCCCAAGCCTGTAGCGCCCTATATCATCGTCACTGACGAGCTCGCCGTCGCCCTCTCGGTCCCCTCGACGAGCCTATATAAGGAGCCCTTCCCCAGCCTCATTTGCCACACTCCAACACTCCCCTCTCACCACTGATCTTTCCCCACCTCTCGCCGGAGTTAGACGCAATAGAGGAGGAGAAACCCCGTCAATTCCGTCCACCCCAGGAGCTGTCGTGACCTCGCCTGAGTCCGCCATCGCCTCCTTGTTCGATCACCCCCATCACCGCACTCGCTAGAGCCCTGGTATGCCCCCACTGCACCCCCACCGAGCCGCTAAGGTTCCACATCACCGGCGACCTGTCTGTCATCCACGATGAGCCCTAGCCGTAGATCCTAATTCTAATCGTGCGGTCCACATTGCCCCGTACCGCTTCGCGTTATAAGATCCACTAACAGGCGGGACCCCCCTGTCAGCTATCCTCTGCACCGCGGAGCGAAACTGGGCCGGTCCATTAGTGTTCAGGCGCTAGCCCTGTAATTCAAATTTAGGTTTTTATATTTTAACTAAATTTAGATTCTGTCCACTAGTTTGAAAATCATTTCAGAAAGATCTACAAAACCAAATTGAGTGATTCCAAGTTTGTTGGAAAGATAATTAAAATCTCTATCCAAGCCCGTTGGATTTAAATCAATTAGAGTTATAGATCTCGCCTAGCAAAAATAACAAGACAGAGGCTTTTTCACATTCAAACATTTTTCAAAAATCAACCATAATAGCTTTTGAGTTGTTTCTAGCTCTCAAAAATCACATTTGAATATACCTATCTGAATATGTAATAATATTAAGGTTTTCATGCAGTGACTTTGGACTAGTACCAAAATAATGCTATATAGGCATTTCTAGTCACTTTAAATCATTAAATATTAATATTAAAATTATTAAAATGTGATCCAATATTTAAATCACATTACCATACATTGGAATATGTGGTGATGACATGTGTCCACTATTAAATCTTAGATATTTTCAATGAGTAGAAATTACTTTTCTCAAATAAAATAAATGAAACTAGTTCATTAAATCTTGTGATGAATGTGATGATACTAGATCATCAAGTGTGTGCCTTAGTGTGATAAATAGACTAGTTAAGTATTGTTTGGTGATTATGTATTCCGTATGTATTTATAGACGATAGTATCAACCAAGTCTACGAGGAGGAGGAGTTCTACCCCGAAGAAGAAGAGGGGAATTTCAACCACTACGCCAACCAAGGTAAGCTATTATTGGCAAGCTAATACTTTCAAGCCATCATTAACAATGCAAGCTAACCCTTGCAAGCTAGATAACCTAAGCAAGATGCATTAGGCATGCTTTGGTTATACCCCTTTTTGACTTATACCTACTCCAAGTTTTATTTACAAGCTTTACCTTCCTTTACTTTACCAAAGTTTTTTTACTTTGTTTATAGATAGCACAAAGAGTATAAAACTTGAGCTATCTAGTTAGACTTAGATGTCATTCTATGGCATGATATGGATATTAGCATCCCACATTAGTGAACACTCTTAACTTAGTAGCTTAGAGCTAAACAAAAAACTTGATCACTTTAGATGGGAATACTTGGTGAAAATGACTTGTGAAAACCTTGGAATGATGAGTCATTCTATTGAGATGTTTTGACATGTGTTGAGAAACACAACTGGTTTATGATGATGATGAAATGTTGAGGCATGAGCCTTATCCCCTTTTTTAAAAAACCAATGGTTGGGTTCGGATGCGATACCATTCCAATTTTACCGTACAACCACAATTCCTGAATTGGGTAAGGCTTAGTCGGAAGTTTATATGCATTAGTATTAGTTCCCTTGAGGGAGAGGTTTGAGATGAGGCTACCTCTCAATGTTGTCCACCTATACAGTGCCCAGGATGGCAGATGGCCATGGCTGGGAGGCCAAGCTCATAGGAGAGGTGCTTATACTAGAGTGTGTAAAGGAAAGGTTATGTTTGATTATCTGCATACTAAGTATGATGATCCAGGGTTATCCCTGACAGATGTATCGAATTTTGTGGTGAAAGTGTACCACCTCTGCAGAGTGTCAAACTATTCAAATAGCCGCGTCCGCGGTTATGGATAGTTGGAGTGGCCATACTGTTCCGTTGTCAGATGTTTTCAAAATGACTTATGAAATGAATTGTGACATGACTTAACCACACCATGGTTGTGACTATGACAACTAAGTTCCCACTTAGGTGATTTAGAACTTTATTTTATCTTTCTTTGTTTCTGAACTCAGCTTAGGTTTCAAACTTAACTTTACAAATAAACTTAGAACTTAGCTTTCCTACTAGAACTACCTTACTTGTTAGTGATAGTTTGTGAGTACTTAAAGAGTACTCATGGCTTTGTCCCTGGCTATTCCCGTGGCCAGACTATGAGGAGGATTATCCGGAAGGAGGATAGCAGGACGGCTACGACAACTAGGATCATCTCCCATCGTCAGCATTTCCTATGACATTGAAGATGGAGCCCACCGCTACGCTATTTATTCTGCTACTTGATTGTACTAAGACTGGATCATGAGATCCGTTATTTGTGTAAGACCTTATTATGGTTTGTAATGGATGATGTACTGTGATATCCAATCTATTATGTCTCGCAAAAATAGTAATCTTGGGATTGTGATGTATGGCATAACAGGCATCTGGGATTAAATATCTAGTTGTTGACACCATGGTGTAGTCTTATTTAATTATTATCCGCTTGCTATCATGCATGCTTATCAGATGTTCATAAACATATGTGTGATTTTATTAATTCTAGCACTGTGTTTATGTGAATCTAGATCTAGATATGTCTGTATATCTACCTATCTCATACAGTCATATGACTACTACTGTATTAAACTGCTGAGCTTGTTGATATTTATGCATATTGAAGGTGCTATCGTGGAGGCTGAGGCTGCTATAGAGGCTAGTATATTGCTGATGCACCCACCAAAAGCGGACATCGTCTACACGTCGTGGAAGCGCAAACATAGTACCAAGGTGTGAAGTGACCTCTCTAATAAGTGGGTATAATTTGGAAATCTACAATTTCACATGCTCTGATTTTCTATGTTATTGTTATGTGCTTTATCTTTACGCTTATCAGAAGTTCACAAACATCAAATATGTTTGCTTTACATGCAATGATTCTATCTGATATTATTAGATTTACATGATCTTTACATAATTTAATATTTCCACTTAATTTCATTCAGTACCATGCACTAGCTTCTCAGCCCTTTGTTCTACTGTCCTCTTGTCAAGCTTGTGGGTTTAAAGGGGCCCCTGTATAACATTCGAAAAGCAGAGGGAAGAAAAATGGTGCATGACCACCCTTCGCAAAGGGTACCCATGGTATCAGGTATGGTTTCCAAGTGGTTTAGAATGACTTGATGTAAGATCTTGTATCTCACTTTTCTTGTTTTTGTCTTACTTCTCTATCAATTTTCTCATGAATGTTGTCCCTTGTTTTGCTTGCCCCATTATAAACAAGTTGTGCAGAAACAACAAGTTGCTGACTCTGTATAGCGAGGGCCCTAAAGGAATGCGGTAACTATATGATGTGGATGTCTCCCAGACGATGGCCACCACCTATTTGGGTGGACGAAGTCGGTCCAAGTATGTCAGTGAGAATGATCTAAAGTAGAGGTGTGTGGTGTCCCTTGATTATAGAAAACCTGGGTAGATACTTGCAAGTCAGTGTACACTTGTTGACCTAAGGACCAAGAACAAAGGTAGTACTAACATAATTTTCTTCTATACTCATCACAACCTCTGATGACTTTCTTGTGAGTAACTATACTGCACCATTATCTTGTACTCATCATATGACTCTGAGCACTTCTGTAGTCCGCTTACCCTTATGTACCCCCAAGAAGGAATCCAACATCAAGATGCTGGAACTGGCAACAACCCCAGTTCCTGCAATGGAACCTGTTGACCAAATTAGGAGGAAGAATAGAGGTAGTAACTTAATTTGCTTGTATACTCATCCGATCATATGATCACTGCCTTGGGAGTAACTGTTGTATAAGAAACCATTTTCCTTGTACACATCTCATATGCCTCTCTAACCACTCCTGTAGTCCCCTTACCTACCCCCTAGAAGGTAACCATCATAAAGTTGCTGGCACCAGCAATGACACCTACACTAGCACCGACCCTAGTTCCTGCACCGACACTGAATGGTCCAACTTTGGTCGACTAGAGGGGTGAATAGGAGACTACCAATTTTTATCCTTTTCTTACAAATTTTGTATTTGCACAAAATTAAGTTCTCTAGAGATGCAACTAGATGAACAACATATAAAACAAAGTATACAACAAGTAAACAAAATGGTAATTGCAAGTAGTAATGGAGAAGAACGAGTAAACCGGCAAGGGGACATAGAGATGTAATTCCCGTAGTTCACTTCCGAAGAAGCTGTGTCTATGTTGGAGAGGTGTAGGGGCCACACAAGATCACCCAGCGACACAAATGCCTCACCTTCTTCTCCGGTGAGCGCCACCACAAAGGTGGCCTCATAATCCACTAACCGGTGACCTTGAAGGAACCAACCGAAACCTTTACAACAAGGCTGAGGGAGGCTCCAAAACTCAATTGGAGGCCCTCAATACCACCACGAAGCTTCACAACTCATGCCTTAGCTCCAATGATGCTCTACACCATCTAGGGTTCCAACAACCCAAGAGTAACAAGATCCGCATACGATGGTTGGGGGAAATCACAATTCCTTCGGTGGAAGTGTAGATCTAGGTCACCTCTCCCATTCCTCAAAAAATCAAGAGGTTTGAGTGGCTAGGGAGAGACATCCAGGGAGATGAAGCTCTTGTATTAATGGAGGATAGAGAAATTGAAGAGTTAGGTAGGGAGGAGGAATAAGGGTGCCTTAAATAGCCCCCTTAAAACTAAATGTTGCAGCTATCACGACACCACCGGTACTACCAGTGGGCGACCGATATTTCTGGTGAGCCTGCTCCAACATCTCAAAAGCTTACAGGAGAGGATCTGGTGCGGATGGAAGTTCCGGCTCAGAGCGAGTGGAACTACCAAATGGTACTACTGGTGAAAGTTCTAGCCCAAGTTCTAGCAAATCGGATACTTCAAAAAGAAGTATCACTAAACCGAACCAGGGTGCCGGTGGAACTTGCATCGGAACTAGTGCCAGAAATACTAGGTCACGAGGCCCCTAGACGGAACTACCGGAGGCTAGGAGGTAGTACGGCTCATGGGTACTGAAGGAAGTGGCCAGGTAGTGCCGATAGGAAGTTCCGGTCAGGATTGACTGGTACTTCCCACCGGTACTACTGGTCCAACTTCTAGCGTTAATTCCAACAAATATAACCCTCCAAGCAGAGAGTTACTGAATGTGATCGGAACTACGACCGGTACAAGAGCCAGAGCTACCGCCTAGACCCGCCCTGCAGCAAGCTACGGGCGGAACTACCGATGCATGGCCGGTACTTTCGGCCAGGGAAGAAACAGTCCAATCACCTCACATGAATGCTCTTTCGCTGAACAATAGGATGGATGTGGAGGTGCAAGTATAGTCTATGCATGAAAACCTGATTTCCCACAACCTTCCTAGGTGGACCTCCTCTTGATAGTACGACCTCCTAAAACACAAAATAGAGAGAAAGATTAAAAAAGAGGCACTGTCTTCATGAGTCTTCAAGAGATGAGTCCACACACCAAACTGTCCGTAAGTAAAACCTGCAACTTAGGAAAATGGTTAAACCACAAGTGGAGTTGTCATCAACACCAAAATACTTAGAGCAATCGATATCCTTTCAATCTCCCGCTTTTGGTGTTTGATGATAACCCCGTAAGATTTGCATAGATAAAGAACATAATATAACAACCATTTGTAATGTAAGAGTAGCTCCCCCTAGATGTATGCAAGAGATGAAAATTTGCTCATGGAATGCAACAAGCACACACACGGGAGGGACCCCCCTTACCATTACAAAAACAAGACACGTACAAGGAAATAAATGAAAGAGAGTGGGTCATACCTTTGGACCAATAACCATATCGTGAGAGACAATATATGAGATAAAGGAGATATCTCCACCAAATATAACCAACCACGATAATACCACATAGATATCACAATACATAGTCTCATACACATAGTAGCACAAATAACGGAGGTCCACAAACATACAAATAATAGAGGTCCACAAACATACAAATAACGGAGGTCCACAAACATACAAATAATGGAGGTCCACAAACATACATAGAGCAAAAATGTTGATGCATGTAAATTGCATACATGAACTTTGTAGTTTGTTAACATGTTTTCCCACATATTTGTATCATATATAATGTTATATCCTTGTTTTATATTGATTTTTAGGGATTTACCAATGATCCCCTTTATTTTGGTTACAACCCCGTAGGGCAGAAAAACCCTGTTTTCAATGTTTTTGATGTTTTAGGACCTATACGAAGTTAAATGGACCTGCACTTTTGGGAATGCCAATATTTACCCATGAGAAGCATTTGGAGCAATGGAATCTCACCAGCAGGGCCAAAAGATCCCAGGTGGCACGCCCAGGCCTAGTGGGCATGCCACCCATGCTCTTTCCCTCCTCGAACGTCCGACTTCCTTGATTCTCTCGCCCACGGAGCTCTCTTGACCTAAAAATCCCTATATAAGGACCCCCAAGGCGTCCTCGAAACAGAAGCAATGGGAAGCAACGAGAGACACCATAGACAGAAACACCACCAGATCCAATGAAGATTGGAGGGGGAAACTTCACCGGAGCCACCTCCGGGGAGGTTTCCACTCTCTCCAACATCTCTAGCTTCAGCACCATAATGAAGAGGGAGTAATCCACCTCTAGGCTATGGGTTTTTGGTAGTAGCTTGATCTATTTATCTCTTGTTTTTCATAGATCTAGTACCATATGAGCTGCCCAATATGATTATGGCCATATTTGTAAATCCTATGTGGTGGATCTTTGTTCTATGATTTGATATTTGAGATTGGAATATATTTTGTGTAACATGTTTTAATAGATGCATATCATGCACCCCGTTCTTCATTGCTTGTTTTGATCCAACTTTTATGCAAGAATTTGTATGGGCATAAGTATGTGTTAGATGGAGTAGCATGGGGTGGAGATTGAATTGTGACACATAATATTCAAGATCTACTTTGGTTTTATCTTTCTTTTGCTGCCTCACTAGGGGTAAAGTGAAATCATGTGCTATAGCCATCACGTGATAGTGTGATGACCTTGTTAAATCAAGGTAGCATATTCGTATTTCAAACATCATATAATATAGCTTAAAGCTATACTCTGGTTTGTTCTTAAATCAATATTGCATAGAGATTTCCCTTTCTTGAGTAGTATAAGAGAGATGTTTTCCATCTCAATATTAGAATGTGATACCCATATTAATTCCTTTTATCAAGCACTTACGGAATTTTCATGAATCTTTATCATTGATGAATTGTTTTGTGATCACTACAACTTAAAAAGAGAGTAGACAAGTGAACCCATGAACTTCGGTCTGATTTTTATCATAATAAATACCTTTCCATTGCATCTACTATCCTTTATAATTTCTACATTTTATTATTTAAAAAATACAAAAATACTTTCTCTACTTGCAATCACTTATAAAAACCCAAAAGAAACTCTACTATCTTCCATATCATCTAGTTTGCATTACTTTACTTTATTTACTTCTTTTATTTCAGTTTACATTTTATTTTATTTCATATTACTAATATGAAACCTTGTGCTTGACAACCACTTGGTGGAGTTGGGGACACAAGACAAATTATTTTGCTTTAAAGGTTTCTTGAAGAGGAGAAGACAAATATCCTTACATAACCAATTCCCCGAGAGTTCGATATAAACCCTCGAGTCACCCTTGTGGGCAAAACAAGCTTGCTACAACACTCTGCACTTGGAGTCCCAACAAAAAGTGGCCACATTTGTTGACATCAAATGTTCACAAGCATAAAAGGATCAAACAAAGAACAAGCTCATGACAAGACCCATGCATATTTTATAACACCCTAATAGATAACTTTATCCCCCTTTGGCATCAAGACGCCAAAAAGGAAAAAATCTACCAAAATATGCGCCCCAACCACCACCATAAGGAGGAGAAGGCTCAGGGTTCCATGTGGCGTTCTACCAAGCTGGCAAAAGTGGAACGGTGACATCATCCTCATCATCATTGTTAGGCCACTTGCAATGCACATTCACCCACTGATCCTTGGGAGCGGTGATGGAGCTAGACTCAGGAGAAACATCAATATTGAGCTTCCTCATGATGGCCTTATCTCTCTTGACACTATGCCTCTGGTCGACATAGGCTAGGTTGTAACGTCCCAGCATTAGAGATTAGAAATAAGCTGAACACAGGTGTGTGCATTGCGTTCATGCATAGAAAATCTAGGGAATTTTCGTGCAAAACTAAAGAAGTCAGTGAGGGATCGGGATCTCTCTTGCTCTGATGGAAGCATCTGGGCAAGTGCGATAGATTCCGACATGATCTCTACTGTAATTTTGTGTTGGGAGACAATTCAATTCATATTTGAAATTGAGATTTGAATTTCAAAATTTAATAACTTGGAATTTAGAATAAACCAATGTTAAGTAAAGAATACTTAAAGAATAAAGTAATAACAAGAAATGGAATAGGAAATTGCAATACAAGAAAAGAATAACTTTATTAATTGAAACCAGTATTACAACATTCATTTACAATAAAATAATAAAGGTAAACAGTAAGGAAATATAATTAAGAAATGAAACAAATAAAAGAATTCTTATTCACAAGAATATATCCATTACATTGTTTCCTAAAAATAAATAAATGAATAAAGAAAATTACAGAAAGATAAAAGAAAGTCCTAGACTATTTCTCTAAGTTAAGTCTTGAGCCATCCTTTAATTTCTTAGAATGATCTCGGTTCCTGCAAAATACAAACAATAGATAAAATAAGAGAAAGGGGGTTAGTGTGTTAGTTGTATCTCAGATTGGGCATAGAAGTGTTATGCCAATTTCATCATTGAGTATTAATAAAAGGGGCTAAATGTAGCATAATATGTTCCTATCAGATTTGGCCTCAGACTTGTGCATCATAGGCATGGGGAAAGTTTCACCAAAGCTAAATAAAATGGTAAAAAGGTAGAACATCAGATTTGGCCTCAGACTTGTGCATCATAGGCTTGGGGAAAGTTCCACTTGACACAGGTGAGCAAGCAGCTCACACACAACTGCATGCTGGTGTGCTGTCGACACAAGAGGCTCCACAGGGAGTGTAAAAGGGAGGGCATAGTCGTAGCACCATCCACTGTTCTCACTTCACAACCACATCTATCCAGTTCTATTCACACCACATGTTCTTCTCAAGAACACACATTCATTTCTTCACACCACCATCAAATCCACCACCCAATCAACATCTAGTTGCTTTCATAAGCCATCCTAGAGCAGATCAAGGCCAATAGTTCCAAGAAAAATAGAACCACAATAGCTCAAGTAAGAGCCAGCTAACAGTACCAGGAGAAAGTGGTACCATCAAGAACTGAACCAGTTCAGCAACAAGCCAAGCAAGGAGGGGCAAGATCAACAAGCAACCACAAGACACAGTCAAGCTTCAGCAACCACAGCAACAGGTTTCTATACCACTAATCATGCATAGTATCTGTTCTTGTTTTATTTCACCATAAAAAACAAGGGGATAAAGTGGGGTGTCGCAAATCAATCTCTATTCAACTAACCTCCAACTAGAACTTAGTCTAGGAGGATTAGGAGAATATTCATGCTCTCAGAGCTACATAGAAATGCTATGCAGATTCATCCTAGAGGTTTTTTGAACCACATCATAATATTTTCCTTCTTCAAAGTAGTGCCTCAGTCTAGGTATCCTTGGCAAGGAGGTAAACCCAATCTTTGTCAAGTACAAGAGTAGCAGGTCATGTAGCTGGTATGTGCCACTGTGCACACTCTCAGGAGGTTCCACAATATCATAGCCATGTTACAGAAGCCATCTATTCAAGGCCAAACCACATTTGTTTTCTTTCTACAATTATGTGCCTTAGACCTTGCAACATTGTCCAAGCCAATAAATTAAGCATGATTGATAAATATAGAGTAAGGCACATGGAATTCATGAATGAGTTGGTCATAAGAACAATAAGACCCAACACCTTATACTTAATCATTTTCCTAATAAAGTAGATCAGGAATCATCTACAAAGGCATCTTATTTATATAAGCTAGTATGTACCTCTAGCCTCAGTCTTAGCATCATTGGCAGCCAATTAAAGTTCCTAGAAAGTTAGTTCTAGAATCCAGGACAACAAATGACACTACTGCCTCAGTTTCCACATCACTGGCAAGGAAATAATCCACCTTACGTTTTCTCATGGAATCATCAGGTGTATGATTTTAATAAATAAAACCATTACCACAGCAGATCATGCTAATAGGGTACCATTATGCACAGTCCAATTGAGGCACCACAATGGTATCTATTGAGCAGAAGCCATACTATAGAGAAAACACTAGCCCGAATAAAAAGAATATCATCTTCCTAGCCTAATCATAGGAATCATTTCTGTTAGTTTCCTTCATCAGATAAACTGTACCAAATGATAAGAAACACTAGGTATAAGCTCCAATTAAGCATGTATGGGTACAATAGAACTGTAGCTCAAATGTTAAGTCAGGTCACTGTGTTCCATTAAGCCAACAGTAAATTGCTAATGCAAGGAAGCATTATACTATACCCGCTTCCAGGAAAAACACCACAGTAGTGGATATCAAGGGCAATAAAAGCCACTAGCCAAAATCACAAGCTAGCACCTGGACACGGCACAATCTAAACCACATTAGGCCACAGATAGAGTAAGGAGGAGATTTAAGCCCAACCATTTTCACTTAACAAAGCGAGCTAATGCCACAAACCAATGGGTCAGTACAACATACTCCTGAGACCAAATTCAAACCAAGGGTTTTAATTCAAGTAAGCATCTACATCTCAATTCACCTCCGGATATTGCATAGTTTAAACAGCCTTTAGTAAGAGTCCAGTTAACCAATATAACAATGGAATACAATAATTAAGTAGGAGTGTACTGCCACTTATCTATATATTATCTAGTTACCAGCTGCAGAATCAACACCAAGTTTTAATCATAAATATCGATGTGGTAGTTTACATAGTTAATCATGGGTGATAGAGAGGTGCAAAGGAAACTCAGTGAGGAAGAGGAAGTGTGTGTACCAGAGCTCAGGAGCACCATAGTGGTGTGGTGAGGCAGTAACCGCCTGACCACAATGGCGTGATCCCGAGGACGACATCGACGACGAGCCGTGGTGGCATGGCAACATGGGGAGCGCTATAGCTGCTAACCGCGCCAAGCCACATCGGCTCGAGCAGCGGGTTATAGAGCCATCATCAACACCAGGAGAAAATGAGGGTATCACCGGCGCACGGTGGAATCGAGGCGACACAACCCTAGCTCCAGAGAGGGGGTCAGCGCGACCAGAAGAGAGGCGACGGTCGAATCGAAGAGGCCCAAGTTGTAGGCCAGAGAAAAGGCGGTGCCTTGGCGACCGACGGCGGCGGCTACAGGTCAGCCTACGCCGAAATCGGTGGCCGGATGTGAGGAGGGTCACGATGGCGCCCTGGGGTCGCGAGAAGGGAATGAGACCAAGTCTTGCTGAGTGCTTGTACTGGAGTGGAGAAGGTTGGGTCAGATTGACCAACCAGAGTGGGCTCTATTGGGCTAATTTGGTCTAGCAATACCAGTTGGGCCAGCCCATATGCCCAACCAAACGGGCCAGATTAAATAGGAAAGAAAAAAATGTTGAAAAAGAAATAATAAACCAAATGTGAAATTGCCAAAATACCCTTGAGATTGTTTTAGCCTTAAAAAAATATAAAAAAAATCCTAAAAATATATATCATATATCAAAATTATCACAAAAATAATCTCTACATAATAAAAATATAGATTCACTTATTTGACTTAAATAAAACGTGAATAAATATTAACATCCTTTAATTCTTAAAAAAATCTCATAAATCAAGGAAAAGTCCTAAAAAAATAAATAAAAATCGTTTTTGCATAGGAAAATAAATCAACTATTTTACAAAAATAATAACTTAAATTTTTTTACAAATAAAACTTGGAACGAATAGTCAAGGACACTTAATCCTGTGTAGAATTTTGTAAAAACAAGGATAACACCAAAAATTAAATAAAATTCACTTCTAAGATTAAGTATGTTTTCCTAGAAAAATACTAATTATATTATTCCAACACATTTTAAGGTTATTAAGTGATAAATCCTTAGTTATTATTTAGTTGGTAAATTCTTTAAGAACATTCTTAAATAAAATAATAATAATATCATAATTACAATTCTATATAAAACAGCTTAAATCCCTAATAACTAAATACTAAGTCCAAAGCTATAACTTGGATCTATAATCAAACTTAAGTGTAACTTATTAGCCTTATAAAATTCTTTTAAAATTATAAATCCAAACTAAACCAACAAATTTAAGTAAATTTCATCATAAAAATGAATGCTATTTATCTCTTAACTATTTTGAAACATGATTCTAGCTCTAATAGATTATTCAGATCATCTAAATTTACTTTCCTTAAATAGATAAACTATATTTATAATAACAAATCACATTTAAACTCATCATTCACTTAAGCTGAAAGTGAATGATCCTATACATTCAAAAATGCTTGTTGCAAAGTTTAAAGCTTGTTAATTTTTTTAAACACATCACATCCTAGATCTAATTATGTTTTTATAGTTAACTTTTGTCTGTTCCAAATTAAGTCATAAGGCATCTCAAATCTGAACTTATCGAGCAAATGCACATGACATCAATCACATTCTATTAACCATAAAGATTGGTTAAACCTTATCTAAGAAACCTTCTCTTCAAAAGTATTCGTTTTACCACTTCAAACAACAACCTCATAATAGGTTCTTCAACTCTTATCAACCTAAAACATGGACTTCCATAATAGATACATAATATCAAATAACTCTAAGCATGTGTTGTTATATTTACTTTATATCATACATGTTAGTCTTAAGTTCCTTATATATGTATATAGGCTTGTAAAGTAAACTTATAAACAAACTAAATCTTAAAGAAATCCCCTAAGTTTAACTCATTCACCATATTGGGGTATTACTTCGGGGTTTTTCAAAATGCATTACATTACTTATGCATCATTGCATCTTGCTTCTTTCAACATTAGTCCTTACCGGACCAATGATGGTGTTTACAGAATTTGGATCTTCTAATGTCTTGAAGACCGTGAGTGCATAATATTGCAATCACAAAAGGCAAGTTCACAACTTGCTCATATCCTTTGATTATTTTCTATGCTTGTAACTCAACCATGTCATCACCTGCATTTCAAAAAGGTCAAAAAAGCTATTTTCACAATTAGCTGGAAATATCAATTACTGATCCAGGGTGATCAGCTAATCTATCATAACTGGCAATGGAAACACCATTGTACATTAATGTATCACCTGGGACTTAACAACCAATGTCGCTAGTGATTCTAGCACCGTATATTACGCGTCAACCATAAGAATTGGAATGGGACAGGAAAGTCAGCTATATCTTCTCCCTATCGCATGGACGGATGACCTCATCGTGCGGCTGTTGATTTCTCATGGAGTTCCAGAGAATCCAGCACATGGGTGGGACCCCTTAGTTCCCATCGATCTTGGTGTCTAGATTATCTGTGCATCTCTATCTAGGTCTGAGTTCACCATAGCTGATGGTGACCGCCAAATAGAGTTGCGTACGGAGTCTCCGAGAGGCTACCCAAAGAGTAACTATGGTAGTTGTCTCGGGGGATCCTGTCTCATGCGGGGTCACAGAGAGGGCAGTACTGACTTGGATCTTAGACTGGGCCCCATACCAAGGAAGTGTGGACAAGCTCGTGGCTTGGTTGTGCAATAAGGCTAAGGTATCTTATGGGAAAAGTGACGCACCTCTACAGAGTGTAAGAATTGTGACATGTTACTCCCTGTTCCGGCAAGGATCTACGAACACGGCAGGAAAGGAACCCCATGAAGGTTCTGGTCAACCTGTGAAGGCTGTCGGACATAGTTTTCAGAATAAAAGCAACCTTTGAAGAAATGTTTATGAAAACCTGTGTTGCCTATGACCTATGTTCTATGGCTATAGAGATAGTGCATCATACACTCCTTTTTAGTGAACTTGCTGAGTACGCTCATACTCAATCGTACCTTCTTAACCCTTGCTAGGTTCTAAGCCATCGAAGACAACGTCAAGATCAATTTCTGCTCAAGAAACCATCATCGACAACTCAAGTTCTTCAATAAAGTCAATGAAGTCAACATATACATCAGCTGAAGTGAAGATAAAGTGTCGGTTTAGATAGGATTAGATTCTCTTGCCATAAAACCTATTTCTGTAGAGCATTGCAATAGCAGCAATGGCAAGCCAAATAGTTTAGATACTAGTATTAGTTACTAGATAGTTCTGAGTTATTATTTCTGGTTCTTCTTTGTAAGAAGTTCTTTCTCTCTCTTTAACCTAGAGTGTTCTCTGGATCTTTTGTAAAGAGTCGAGTTGTAATATATAGTCATCTCTTGGACCTGTTGTGTTTCTGTTGTACCACTCCGAGGGATGTAATACTAGTGAACGGTGTTTCATTGGTGTTATGTCAACGACTATAGTGTACTACATCATGTAGTGGTATGCTGGGTCACCGCAGCTGGTATCAGAGCATATGCTTTGACCTTAGGATTAAAACCCTTTTAGGAAGATCTGTAGGTTGGATAGTGAGTATAGGAGCCATCTTATCTAAACCAAGACTTGTGATGGTATCCACTTGAGGATAAACCTTGTCACACTTAAGTTGGATGTTCTTACCATCTTTCTTAAGGATTAGTTATATGTCTTCTTTAGAGAATTGTCATTCTAGTGTAGCTCTAAATAGGTGTAACACCACTAAGATATCTTAAGTAAGATAAAATATCAAATAAGATTACGACTAAGATTAGGATATCATGTGGAGTAGTATTAGTGATGGAGTCTATATTTGGAATCCATGTGAAGTAGCAGAATCTTACCACTAGTTGATACCATTATACCACTTAAGGTAGACCATTAGAGTATGTATAGATACAATTGGAAGTAAATCATGTGGTGTTCACTTGAGAATTACATGTGATGGAGTAGAATTTTGCTAAATATCATTGATAGTAAGCTAAGAAAAAGAGTCGTCATGGTGAGATTAGCTCTTTAATCATGATGACTAGGTAAATCTTAACAAGTTCATGGTAAGTATATCTCCGAGACCATGATAAGTCTGTAATTAAGACAAGTACATAGTAAATAATCTTGTAGTAATGGTAAGTAAAGAACAGTGTAGGTCTATGATAGAAGTCATAGATATTATAATATTATGGTAATTGTTGGATTAAGGTAGTAACTACAATTTTGTTAGTAGTTTTGAGAGATCATGTGAGGATAATTTATGATACAATGGAAATTTGATAGTTTTTAGTAGTCTCGAAAGAAAGGTAAGTGGTTATTCAGAACCAAAATGAGACCAATTTGCTCAAGATTATCTAGTTGCAACTGAGCAATCAGTGTAGATATTGAGACAAAGAAAAGTTTGACCTCTAAGTGCTAAGTATCACAAAGTAAACCTATACTAGGAGGTGCCATATACTACATAGCTAAGCCTGAATTCTAGAGGTAATATACTCAACTGCTATATTCTGGGCTTAGAATGATGTGTGTTATATGTACCACATTTGGATTTCTAGTTTTTCTTGCATCTTCTTGGTTGACTAGATCTGTACATGAAGTTTGACTTGATGTGCAAATGCATGTTGCATCACCAAGTTATTACTTGATGTTATGGACTTAGATATATAAGGGAATTCGTGAAAGGGAGTGACGAGTTCCGAGGATGAAAGCTAAAGACTTGCAAGAAGAAGGAAGCTAAATAAAAGATGTATCAACACTATATTGAAAGGATGCATCAATCCAACTCATTGTGAGCTAGAAAAAAGCAGGATAATAAATGCAGAAAAAGGTGTGGACCAACATGAACGAATGAACTTAAGTTCATTGAAAATAGATGGTGTTAATCAGAAGCTAATGAAGTAGTTGTGCCTAGTTCATGGAAGTAACATGAGGGGTGATACATTGCAAATGTATCTATAATTTTTGATGTTCCATGCTTGGTTTTATCTACTTTCTTGTGTTTTGTCCACACTTTGGAGTACTTTTCATATGATTTCTTGGACTAACCTAATAACAAGAGCCATAGTGTCAGTGCCTATTTTCTGCTGTTTTTGGTTCCAGGAAAGTCAGAAAATGAATATTCTTGCAATTGGACGGGACAAAAGCCAAAGTGCCTATTTTTCGAGAAGATATCTGATGCCAGAATACGAGAGGGAGAAGGGATGGGGGCCAGCCACACCACCTGGCCGCCCAGCCAGGCCTAGCCCGCGCCAGGGGGTGGTCTGGCCGACGCCAGCACCCCCTCGGCCTCTCCTTCAGCCTATATATTTCCTTCGGGACCAAAACCCTAAGGACCCGATCAAAAATCCACGAAAGAGTCTGTAGCCGCCATCATCTCCATCCCTAGATTGGGAGGGATCTGAAGCTCTTCCCGGCACCCTGCCGGAGAGGGGAATTCACCCTGGAGGCCTTCTTCATCATCATGCAAGCCTGCGGTGTGATGCGTGAGTAGTTCATCTCTGGACTACGGGTCCATGTAGTAGCTAGATGGCTGGTTCTCCTCCTTTGTGCTTTCATGTCTAGATCTTGTGAGCTCCGTTCATGATCAAGATCATCTATTTGTAATTCTGCATGTTGTGTTTGCGGGGATCCAATGGATACTGAGATGCTATTTCAGATTGATTAGTGATTCTATCATGTCTTTGTTATTTGTGATCTTGCATGCTTTCCGTTGTTAGTAGCTATCTTGGAGAAGTAGATGGTAGTAACTCCAAGAGTTAGTATTTATGCTCGATAGTGGGTTCATGCCTCTGGAAATCTGGGGAAGTGACATAAATCTCTAAGGTACTAGATGTGTTGTTGCTACTAGGGAGAAAACAACAATCCTTCGTTCATAGAACAATTGTATTGGTTACATTACACGCAATTCGTAAAGCAATAATCTGTTGCTTGCAACTTAATACTGGAGGGGGTTCGAATGATAACCTGAAGGTGGATAATTAGTCATAGTTGCAGTTGGATGGCGGTCTATGTATAATGTTGTAATGCCCAATCAAGTTCTAAAGGAGTCAAGATGATTAGTATATGCATGTATTTCTTTCTCGATGTTTGTCAATTGCCCCATTGTAATTTGTTCACCCAGCATGTTATCTATCTTAAGGAGAGCCACCTCTAGTGAACTATGGATCCCGGTCCTTTCTTTTACATACAATCTATAAACTTTTTACTGCTTTGTGTTTACTTTCTACAAACTATTTCTTCCTTCCATTTGATACGTTTAATCCTTTGTTTTCAGCAAAACCGGTGAGGTTGACAACCTCATCGCAAGTTGGGGGCAAAGTTCTGTGGTTGTGTTGTGCAGGTCTCCACGTTGCTACTAGCACCGGTAGTGCACCCTGCCAAGGCTCAGCTAACAACACCATTGGGGTGTTTCCTTGCTCCTACTGGTTCGATTAAACCTTGGTTTCATAACTGAGGGAAACTTGCTGCTGTGCTCATCATACTTTCCTCTTGGGGTTCCCCAACGAGCTCCACATCAACATCGAGCCATCAAGGCGGTGCAAGGAAAAAGTTTTGAAACAAAAGTGGTATTGAAGCTCTGGTAACTCAGAGAGAATGCCAGTAGAAAGTCCATAACCTATAGTGTAATTCCTCCACCTAGGAGGATTCACAGTTGGTATCCGTAGCTGGTATCCTAGCGGTGTAGTGAAGTAGGTCATCTTTGTGTAATTTAAAGAGTATAAAACTTGGCCTAAGTTAAGTTAGACCTAAGGAGTATAGAATTTAAGCGAAACAGCTTTCAAGACGCTTCACGAAATCGGGCTTACCAAAGCAAAGATGTCCAAATGGTTAGAAGTAAGACAAATAGTGTTGGAAGATCCATTTCGGAGATCCACAATTGTGTGGGTGTACCGCAGATTCTTTCATGAGACCTTATATAGGTAATATATGAGCTAGACAAAGACCAATATCCTTACTATCAAGTTAATGGATGCTCTACATGAACCCTTAGGAAACCCCAAGGGGGAGAGTAAACAATAAACACTGAAGTGTTATTGTCTAACTTTCCGACTAAAGGTTGGAGGAGAAGTACTAAACTATGATGAGATTAAGCCTTATTCTCATAAGGTTATAAGAAGTCATCATTATAAAGTATGTCCGGATGAATGATCGAAGGAGATATAATATATTAAATCTAGTGGACTAGTTATAAAGGGGAAACAGCTAGTAAGTTGTCCTTAAGAAGGAGTAGAGCTTACTAGAATAGTTTAGTGTAAAATAGTAGGAAAACCGGATTGGAATGGACGAAATGTGTCCACAACCAATTCTAAGTAGGAATGTAAGGTCATAATCCAAGAGATTATATTAGAAGAAACTGTAGGATAGATTAGAACTAATAGTGGATATTGTCAAAGTATGAAGAGAATTCAAGGAAAAAGATGTGGATACGGGATACCACAATCATTCCAATTATTATCACAATGGAGTTAAGAAATGCCGTGATCAATACAAGTCAACTCCTCATTCTAAAACGCAGGAGAGTATGAACTTCGGGGACGAAGTTTATTTTAAGGGGGAGTCTATAACGTCCCAGCATTAGAGCTTAGAAATAAGCTGAACACATGTGTGTGCATTGCATTCATGCATAGAAAATCCGGGGAATTTTCGAGCAAAACTAAAAAAGTCAGTGAGAGATCGGGATCTCTCTTGCTCTGATGGCAGCATCCGGGCAAGTGCGATAGATTCCGACATGATCTCTACTGTAATTTTGTGTTGGGAGACAATTCAATTCATATTTGAGATTGAGATTTGAATTTCAAAATTTAATAACTTGGAATTTAGAATAAACCAATGTTAAGTAAAGAATACTTAACGAATAAAGTAATAACAAGAAATGTAATAGGAAATTGCAATACAAGAAAAGAATAACTTTATTAATTGAAACCAGTATTACAAGGTTCTTTTACAATAAAAGAATAAAGGTAAACAATAAGGAAATATAATTAAGAAATGAAACAAATAAAGAATTCTTATTTACAAGAATATATCCATTACATTGTTTCCTACAAATAAGTAAATGAATAAAGAAATTATAGAAAGATAAAAGAAAGTCCTAGACTATTTCTCTGAGTTAAGTCTTGAGCCATCCTTTAATTTCTTAGAATGATCTGGGTTCTTGCAAAACACAAACAATAGATAAAATAAGAGAAAGGGGGTTAGTGTGTTAGCTGTACTCTCAGATTTGGGCATAGAAGTGCTATGCCAATTTCATCGTTGAGTATTAATAAAAGGGGTTAAATGTAGCAGTATATGTTCCTATCAGATTTGGCCTTAGACTTGTGCATTGATGGCCCAAAATATATCGAGCTCATTGGGGAACCCCAAGAGGAAGGTATGATGAGCACAACAGCAAGTTTTCCCTTAGTACGAAACCAAGGTTATCAATCCAGTAGGAGCAAGGAAATACCCCAAAGGTGTTGCTAGCTGAGCCTTGGCAGGGCGCACTACCGGTGCTAGTTGCAACGTGGAGACCTGCACAAGACAACCACAGAACTTTTCCCCCAACTTGCGATGAGGTTGTCAATCCCACCGGTTTTGCTGAAAACAAAGGATTAAACGTATCGAGTGGAAGAAAGTAATAGTTTGCAGAAAGTAAACACAAAGCAGTAAACATTTTGTAGATTGATTGTAAAAGAAAGGACCGGGGTCCATGGTTCACTAGAGGTGGCTCTCCTTAAGATAGATAACATGTTGGGTGAATAAATTACAGCGGGGCAATTGACCAATATCGAGAAGGATACAAGCATATACTACTCATCTTGACTCTTTGAGATTCGATTGGGCATTACAACATTATACATAGACCGCCATCCAACAGCATCTATGACTAATAATCCACCTTCAGGTTATCATCCGAACCCCCTCTAGTATTAGGTTGCATGCAACAGATAATTGCATTACGAATTGCGTGTAAAGTAAACAATACGATTGTTCTATGAACAAAGGATTGTTGTTTTCTCCCTAGTAGCAACAACACATCTAGTACCTTAGAGATTTCTATCACTTCCCCAGATTACCAGAGGCATGAACCCACTATCGAGCATAAATACTAACCCTTGGAGTTGCTAGCATCTACTTGGCCAAGATAGCTACTAACAACGGAAAGCATGCAAGATCACAAATAACAAAGACATGATAGAATCAATAATCAATCTGAAATAGCATCTCAATATCCATCGGATCCCCACAAACACAACATGCAGAATTACAAATAGATGATCTTGATCATGAACGGAGCTCACAAGATCTAGACATGAAAGCACAAAGTAGGAGAACCAGCCATCTAGCTACTACATGGACCCGTAGTCCAGAGATGAACTACTCAGGCATCACACTGGAGGCTTGCATGATGATGAAGAAGGCCTCCAGGGTGAATTCCCCTCTCCGGTAGGGTGCCGGGAAGTGCTTCAGATCCCTCCTGATCTAGGGATGGAGATGACGGTGGCTACAGACTCTTTCGTGGAATATTTGATCGGGTGCTTAGGGTTTCTGTATTGGAGGCAACTTATAGGCGGAAGGAGAGGCCGAGGGGGTGCCTGTGCTGGCCACACCCCCTGGCAAAGGCCAGGCCTGGCCGCACGGCCAGGTGGTGTGGCCGCCCTCTGGCCCCTCTCCATCTCGTATTCTGGCTTTGTGTGTCCTTCGGTAAAATAATGACTTTGGCTTTTGTCCTGTCCAATTCCGAAAATATTCATTTTCTGACTTTCCTGGAACCAAAAACAGTAGAAAACAGACAGCTGACACTATGGATCTTATTAATAGGTTAGTCCAAGAAATCATATGAAAAGTACTCCAAGGTGTGGACAAAACACAAGAAAGTAGATAAAACCAAGCATGGAAAATCAAAAATTATGGATACGTTAGCAACGTATCAACATCC
Organism: Avena sativa; assembly: GCA_916181665.1. Taxonomy (NCBI): domain Eukaryota; kingdom Viridiplantae; phylum Streptophyta; class Magnoliopsida; order Poales; family Poaceae; genus Avena; species Avena sativa. The sequence continues at coordinate 431,666,475 of OV702290.1, forward strand.
CCAAGCTTAACTCCTGCTCGTCCTCGAGTAGGTAAGTGATAAAAAGAAAGAATAATTTTTGAGGTGACATGCACCATCATAAACTTGATCAAAGCATTTGTAAAACATTCAAAGCTAGGATCATAGTACTTCAATCATAACATGAAAGACAAAGTTCTGGCAATAAGACAAAGAAACTAAGTTGCAACATGAAAAGGCACAAACAAAAGATTCATGAATAACAATGCTTTGCAAGACGTTTGTTTGTTTCACATATAGAAAACATAGCATAGTAGCATTCAGCTTGTCCCTCATAGAGTAGCAAAACATAAATGCATAGGACACCTTCAAAGTTCATAAGAGTGACTAGATACGAATAGTTTAAAACAAGCAATATCAAAGCTATGCATCAATCAACAAGTCTTGGGACAATGCACATAGAACTAAGAATGGCCACTATGCTCTCAAAGTAGGTGCATAAAGGTAGAAGGTGGGGACTCAACATAAAAGTAAAAGAAGGGCCTTCATAGAAGGAAGTAGGGATTCAAGTCTCATAAAGAGCTTCCAAAAATTATGGTACTTTTTAGCTTTCAGCTCTCATTGCCCCTATCATAAGCATCTTGAAGATGATTAAGGTTAAAGTGACACAACTAAGAGGATATACTTGACAAGTTATAAACCGAAATCTCATGCCCCTTACTTACGAAGACCGAACCTCATGCTACTCAACTTTTTTCACGAGTAAGCTCTTGTCATTGTAAGTACATATGTATCATAAAGAACCGCCAACGGGGTACCCCTTGCACATGATACAGGAGCTATCCCATAATCAAAATGACAAGGCAAGCAGACAATGAGGATCTCAGCGATATTTTTATTTGCTATTTCCATAGGTTTTTATTGAGGATGCTTCAGAGAGTGGTCATTATGGTGATTCTGCAAGTTTCCACCATGATTAGGCATGGCTTAGTGTAACATCCCAAAATTTTCATCTGAAAACCATCATCATTCCACTCATATCATCATGGCATGTGTTGCATTGCATCTAGTTTGTCCTCCAAAAATTTGGTGAAATTTTGAGGCAATTTGGAGCCCGTTTACTAAATTCAAAACCTAGGAAAATAAAATCTAAAAGGAAAAAGAAAAGGGAGAGAAAAAATATAAAGCAGCAGCAGTTCTGGCCTACTCGGCCCAATGTAGCCCAGCAGCCCACCCGGGCCACCCCTCCCCCTCTCTTTCTTTCTCTCACCAACCCCCTGCACGCCCCCTCCCACTTACACGCTGGCCCCACTCCCACGTCATCGCCACCTCGTCGTCTTCAACCCAGGCGTCGAACTGACCACCTCCCCTCTGCCGTTTCTAAAACCCGGTCAAATTCAAGCATTACACACATTGAATCTCCACCGCGACCACTCCTTCTTAATCCCCTCTCCCTCCTCATCAGTTTCCCCTCACTCACCACCCTTGGAGAGCCCCTAGGCTCCCCAATTGCAAGCTCGAACCGCTGCTGTCCGACGCGACTCCGGTGATGATTCCGGTGAACCTCGACCGTGACACGCCCTCCTCTCTGCTTTATCATCTTCACTAGGTTCTGGTGCACCTTTTAACCCTCGCCACGTGCCTTTTCTTGCCCCAGGTCGCCGACACAATCATCGCCGGCGAACTCCCTCTGCCACCGCCGTCCGTTGACTTTTCCAGTAAGTCTAGGGTTCCCGTCCCCCCTTTTTAGCCTCTACTAGACAGTACTAACCCGGGCGCACCTCCCTAACCTCTCTCCTTGTCTGCTCGAGCCATAGATCGACGCCATTGTCTCGAAGACGCGAGCTCCAGCGTCGGTAGAACTCTGGCGAGGAATCTGGAGCGAAGCAGAGCGCCTCTTCCTCCACCGTGACCTTCATCGAGACCGCCATGACCGCCTCGACCTCTGGTAAGTGTCCATGGACCCCCTGCCCCATTAGAACTGCTGGAACACCGCCACCCGATGCGCCGCCACCGCGCGCAGTAGGTCAGCGCCGCCAGTTCCTGGCCGAGCCCTAGGAGCCGCTGGGTCTGTCGCCAGCGGCTCAGATTAGATGGATGATCGAACAAGTATGGGCTGATCTGGTCCATCCGTCGCCACTTATAATCCAACGGCCCGCAGCGGTCAATCCGACCGAATCGGTACGGACCAATAGGAAAGCTCCACGTCGGCTAGGATATCTGTTTAATTAGAAAAATAGACAGAATATGTATTAAACTTCGAAATTCAATAACTTTCGATTCACAATTAAGAAAAATGCAAATTTGGTGTCTATGGATTCAGAAAAATGAGACCTTTATTATTGAGGCCTTGTTTCAAACTTTTGCTTCTGAAAAATTGGAGTTTTAGGCAGAACCTTTTTAGGAGTATTTTGCCCATAAAAAATACTTCATAAATTGTTTTTAGGTATTCCTTATGCCTTTAGATAGAGTATTTTAACCTCTATACTTTAGACTCTATAAGTTTTAGAGTTTTATTCATATCATTGCATTTTACATGCATTCATATTTTAGTGATGCTATGTTGATTGAATTATTGTTGTTGGTTTATTCCTTGTGTAGATTGTGTGGATTGTGAAGTTTGTTGCTGTGAGGATTGTACCTATTCCCCTAGCTACCAAGGCAAGTGATATTTCATCTTATGTCCCATTATTTTCACTATTGCACTAGTGTTATTTTGTTAGATCTTAGCATGGTAGGATTAATTATATGTTGCTATGCTATCCTATAGATTATATCTTGGTAGTATTTCCTAGTTGAAAGACTTCGTATGCTAGAGTGCTTAGCCATGCTATTAGATTTCGTGGGTGGAAATTTATATCAAGAAAGTATGGAAGGATATTATTTTTTACTAAGAAAAACAACTAAGGTTAATGAAATACCTGGGTGGAATGGGACTTGCTTGGATTATGTTGAGTGGTTACTTAGGGGCCATGTCTATGGTCAGCTGGTGTATCGCACTTGTGGACGGCCACCCAGGAACAAAGAGATTGGAGACGTTCTTGTCGCGAAGCTTCCAGTGTAGCCACTTGGCATATGGGCTCTGCCTTGACCGACTAAGTTTCCAGAACTCAGCCAGATGGACAGAGGGTGGTAGATATTATAGGATCGAACGCGTCCATGGTGCTCTGAGGGATTGGTTCTGAAAGGTCTCGTCTTGATGCTTGTCGAGTCTTGTGGGGAAAGTGCACCACCTCCCGAGAGGGTAAAACTAAGTACTTAGCCGTGTACCCGATTATGGACAATTCCTGAGCATCAAGACAGTGAAGCAGTTCAATAATCTCCTCATCCAAATTTCTCTAAGTTAAAACTTGTGGGTGAACAAGGGTAGAGGTTCAGTGATGTCTATCATTGGTACCTTAGTGTTTTGAAGGAGAAAACTTACTCTTCAAAAACTATGAGATAAAACCTTGCTTTTAGCAAAGTCATCCAAAACCACACTTAGCCATAGATTCATGTAGTTGTTGGATTATACTAAGTATCTATGGTATCACTTGCCAATACAATTCCAAATGTATTTACCCTTTGTGGTTGTAACTTATTATGTTGCAGGATACTCTGATGATGAGTAGGGTTGCGGGTCTACACTCGACATGTTTGCCTGTGGCGCATGAAGACAAAAGACTCTATTATTATACTATGTATCGTGAACCTTGAATAATGTTATCCTTGGGCTAAGTGAGTTGTAAGAACCATTATATTCCTGGACATGCGGTGTAATAATGACCTTTGTTTCTGTGTACTTCATCTTAAACTGTGGGTGCTAGCATTTCGATCTAGGGACTAGCACTGCAATCACAGGGATCTTATCTTATTATGGTGAGATCTTACAGATGGTATCAGAGCACTGTGTTGCCTGTAGGTTCACGAACCTAGGTTGGATTAGACTAAGGAAAACCCTTAGGAAAAATAACTTTATATTCAAACTTTACACTTGTCTTTCCATCTCGTAAAACTTTTCCTGATCATCCTTTCTCATGTATTTTTGTAGATGTCCACCATCAATGAATCTATAAATAAGGAACCAATGATGACTATGACCCTTGAGTGTGAGACGGAATTTCCCAAGGCACTCAAAAACCTCATGATCGGCTTGGGGATGGATGGTGAAGCTGTGTACAAGGGATTTCCTGTGATAGACGAGGGACAAGAGTATTGGTGGGTGCAACTCCATTTGTATAAGAACAAGGAAGATGATCCCAAGAGTACGGGATTCTGCATGTTCACCAACTCTAAAATGCACACGTCATTCTTTGACTCTGCAAGGAATGTTGCATGGAAAGCCATTGAGGAACTTGGGGAAAGACTTAAGTATAGAATGCTCAATACTCAGGAGGGTCTCAAGGAGGAGAAATGTCGTGTCCAAGATTCAAAGGCCATGGTAAAATGACAAAGTAAGGATATCATAGGCTTGGCTTTGGAGCTATGCGACCAACACAAGAAGATAGCTTCCAAGGATGCCCAGATTGCTACCTTGGTTAATAAGGAGTGAGATACTAGTTGGACCACCACCCTTGGCGTTTTATCACATTAGTACTTTGATCATACCAACCTATGTGGTATGGCAAAAATAAGTTATGTTTGGAACCTTGATTGCTTGAGTTGAATAATGTATTGCTACTTGGTTTGAGGAATATTTTGTTGGTTGATTTTATTTTATCTTTGCTTATATTACGACTTGTGTTTTCTTTCTCTAGACTTGTGTTATTACTAATTTTCTCCATGCTATGCAAAAGATGCCTAGTGTTATCTACAGCACGACCGAGGATTTCAAGGGAACTTGCTTCAGGACTCGTATGTTGAAGCTCGTCCATGTGCTCGCTCTTCCAATCCCTACCATTCAGGGACTTCAGCTGAGGAAATTTCAGAGGAAGGACTTATGGGGATTTAGAGTTACCCAGCCAGGATGCGAGACAGAGCCCCAAACTAAGGAGATCGCCTTCAAGATACTCCACGATGACTTAGAGAGAGGCCTCGACGTGGCTATGCAGGAGCTGTTGGGACGCCTATGTGGACGTCACTCTTCCGAGATCAAGAGCCACTACTTTCACTTTTTTGGGAGACGCGACGAGGACATAGAGCCTATTGTGCTGGACGAGGCCACTAAGGAGACTATCAAGCCCGTGCGTCACCACCTCCAGGACTTATTGAGCCTTATCAGGAGCCTTGATACTGATAGGACTAATGTGATGCTTAGCAACGATGAACTACGAGTCCAACTAAAGGAGAAAGACAAGGCCTTCTAGGAACAGGAGAAGCGAATCAAGGAAATGGAGAAGAAGTTTGAAGACCAGGATAAGAAATTCAAGAATCAAGAGAAGAGGCTTCAGGAGAAGAATAAGAAGATTAGAGACTTGGATGTCGAGTTAGAGCTTGAGGACATTGAGCTGGAGGCGGATCACGAGGTGATAGAGAGGCTGCGCACACAAAAGATATATTTACAGGCGAAGATCAATGCTTTGTCTACCAGCTTGGAGGAATACAAGGCAGGATTCTCCGCAGCAGGACTTGCACTAGTGGAGGAGGAAGTTGACATGGAGGAGTAGTTATATCCATCTATCTATCATTTTATTATCGAGTCGCATAGATCATACCGAATTTGTGGGTGACTATGCTAGTATGTTTATTTTCGCAAACTCTGTTATTGTCGTGATGTTGAACCTGCATGTGCTTGTTTGTTTGATTGTTGTTATTTTACTTGGGTTATCTATCTTTACTTACCCTTATTAAACCCATAGATGCCTCCCCGACATAACAACGAGGATAACAACGACAATGGCAATGGAATGCAGCAAATTATGGCTGCACAAACACAGTTGATGCAGATGATGACGCAGTTCATGGCAAACCAAAATCAGAACAACAACAATAACAATAATAACAACCAGAACAATCCACCACCTCTGGATATGCTCACCAGATTTCTAAGGCTGAGACCTGCTAAGTTCTCTGGTACTACTGATCCCATGGTAGCAAATGACTGGCTACACTCTGTTAATAAAGACTTAGTCATAGTTGGATGCATTGACGCAGAGAAAGTCAGATTTGCAGCACACTTACTGGAAGGTCATGCAGCTACTTGGTGGGACAATTTCCAAGTTACTCACCCTATTGAAGAAGTAACTTGGGCAATGTTTGAGGATGTATTTCGTACCACTCACATCTCTTCTGGAATAATGGGGTTAAAGAAAAAGGAGTTTCACAACCTCAAACAACGGCACCGCAGTATTTCTAAGTACATCGAAGAGTTCAACAATCTGTCACGTTATGCACCAGATGATGTTGACACTGACGCAAAGAGAAAGGAGAAGTTCCTTGATGTGTTGAATGATGAAATATCTATGCAACTATCTGTTGCTTATGTTCCAACCTATCAATCTCTGTGTGATAAAGCTACCATCCTAGAAAACAAGATGAAGCAAGTGGAAGGTAGAAAGAGGAAGCACCATTTTGATAAGTTTGGATCAGGATCACCTCACAAGTGTTCTCATGGTGATGGAAGCGGGAGTTCAAGATTCCATAAGAATGGGAATCATAACAATCATCGTAACAATAACCACCACCACGATGGGAACAATCATCATGGACACAACAAAGGTGGGTACATGAATAACCACAATAGTCATGGCCATGGGAATCAAAATGGTCAGAATCGCCATAATCAGCCAGCAAAGAAAGACATCAGTCAGGTTGAGTGTTTCAAGTGCAAGAAGACAGGGCACTATGCTAATGAATGCCCAGAGAAGAAGACTGATGGGGCTAAGCTGAACCCATTTCAAAAAGGTCATGTGAATAACATCAATGTGGAGGAAATTCAAGAGGGATCTAATGTCGTGATCGGTAAGTTCAAGATTAATTCCTTTCCTGCACTTATCCTTTTCGATACCGGCGCATCGCATTCATTCATTTCAAGAGAATTTGTAGTCAAAAACAAACTCTCCACTGAAACTATTGGATGTCCCATTAAGGTAAGATCCCCGGGTGGAGAAATGATAGTAAATTCTGGGTGCCGACAGATAACCCTAGAGATTGGAAAGAGCAAGTTTCCAGTTAATTTAATAATCCTAGAGTCCCAGTGATTAGATGTAATACTAGGGATGGACTGGTTGACACGTTATGAGGGAGTGATAGATTGTGCCAAACGAACTGTTATGCTCACTACCCTAGAAAAGAAACGGATCAGGTTCAAGTCTAACTTTGAACCCAAGGGGAGCAAGGTTAATTCTCTTAAGGGGGTTAGCCTAGACAGTGTACCAATAGTGAAGGAGTACCCAGATGTGTTCCTCGAAGAATTACCTGGCATGCCACCAGATAGAGATGTGGAGTTTCTGATAGACCTACTTCCAAGAACTGGACCTATAGCAAAGAGACCTTACAAAATGTCGGTGGACGAGTTAAAAGAACTCAAGAAACAGCTGGGAGAACAGTTGAAAAAGGGATTTATCCAACCAAGTTATTCGTCTTGGGGAGCACCAGTTTTGTTTGTTGAGAAGAAGGACCGAAGTCAAAGGCTATGCATAGACTATCGATCACTTAATGAAGTGACCATAAAGAATAAATATCCCCTACCTAGAATAAATGATCTCTTTGACTAGCTAGAGGGAGCATGTGTGTTCTCAAAAATCGATCTTCGATCAGGATACTTCCAACTAAAGATTAGAGAACATGATATACCAAAGACTGAATTTACCACTAGATATGGGTTGTATGAATATACAATGATGTCGTTTGGATTGACTAATGCACCGGCCTATTTCATGAACATGATGAACAAGGTATTCATGGAATTTCTTGACAAGTTTGTAGTGGTATTCATCGATGACATATTGGTATATTCCAAGAGCAACAAAGAACATGAAGAACATCTGCGCCTAATTCTGGAGAAACTCGGGGAACACAAGCTATATGCCAAATTCAGTAAATGTGAATTTTGGCTAAATGAGGTGGGTTTTCTTGGGCATATAGTATTTGGAAGTGGTATAGCTGTCGACCCAGCAAAAGTGGCAGCTGTAACGGAATGGGAACCTCCTAAAATACTTAAAGAAATCCGTAGTTTCCTAGGCCTAGTAGGATACTATCGGAGGTTCATTGAAAATTTCTCAAAGATAGCAAAGCCTATGACTGATCTGCTAAAGAAAGAGAAGAAGTTTAACTGGACAGAAGCATGTGAATCCAGTTTTCAGGAGTTGAAGAAGAGATTAGTGTCAGCACTAGTGTTATGTTTGCCAGATCTTGAGAAAGACTTTGAAGTCTATTGTGATGCATCTCACCAAGGACTGGGAGGTGTACCAATGCAGGAAGGTAGAGTTGTAGCTTATGCATCAAGGCAACTCAAAATTCACGAAGTGAACTATCCTACTCATGACCTAGAGTTGGCATCAGTTGTGCATGCCTTAAAAACATGGAGGCGTTATCTTATGGGAAAGCGTTGTGAAATTTTCACCGATCACAAGAGTCTAAAATACATTTTTACACAGAAGGAACTCAACATGAGACAAAGAAGATGGCTAGACCTTATCAAGGACTATGACTTAAGTTTGCAATACCATCCTAGAAAGGCAAATGTCGTAGCCGATGCATTAAGCCGCAAGGTTTATGTAAATGGCCTCAATAAAGGAGAATTGCCGGAAGAGTTATGTGCCCAATTTAGGGAGTTGAGATTAGAGATAGTGCCTGAAGGATACCTTGCCTCCTTGGGAGTGCAGCCCACACTGATGAACAGAATCTAAGAAGCTCAAAAGATGGACAACGAAATAGAAGAAATCAAAAGTAAAGTTAGTGAAGGCAAGGCAAAAGTATTTCATGTAGACGAACAAGGAACCTTATGGTACGAAAAACGTATCTGTATTCCGTAGGATCTTGAGCTTAAGAAGTTGATCTTACAAGAAGCTCACAACTCACCATATTCAATTCAACCTGGCAACACCAAGATGTATATGGATGTTAAGGAAAGATTCTGGTGGAATAATTTAAAGAAGGATATAGTAGAGCACATTGCCTTGTGCGACGTATGTAGTCATGTAAAGGCAGAACATCAGAAACCGGCGGGATTATTACAACCACTACCAATACCTGATTAGGAATGGGATAAAATCCGTATGTATTTTATCACCAGACTGCCAAGGACTAAATCTGGATACGATTCTATATGGGTTATTGTTGATCGCCTGACAGAAGTGGCTCATTTCATACCAGTGAAGACCACTTACACAAGTGCCAAGCTAGCCAAGATATACATGAATAGAATTGTATGTTTACATGGGGTGCCTAAGAGTATCGTGTCAGATAGAGGAACTCAATTCACTTTGCACTTTTGGCGACAGCTTCACGAGTCATTGGGAACTCGACTAGAATTCAGCACTGCGTTTCATCCACAGACTGATGGGCAGACAGAAAGGACCAATCAGATATTGGAAGATATGTTAAGAGATTGTGTGTTAGACTATGGATCTAGTTGGGATGAAAGTCTACCATATGTGGAGTTTTCCTACAACAATAGCTATCAATCAAGCATAGAAATGGCTCCGTTTGAATTCCTTTATGGAAGGAAGTGTACTACACCATTGTTGTGGAATGGAGTAGGAGAAAGAAATTTGTTCGGACCAGACCTAATCAAGGAGGCCGAAGGGAAAGTCAAGATGGTGAGGCATAGGCTAAAGGTAGCCCAATCTCGACAAAAGAGTTATGCAGATCCAAAACATAGAGAGGTCACCTATGAGGTTCGTGATAGAGCTTGTCTCAGAGTATCACCCCTTCGTGGTGTGAAGAGATTTGGAATCAAAGGAAAATTAGTGCCATGCTATGTGGGACCCTTCAAGATTTTGAGCCGCAAAAGAGAAGTGGCATATGAGATAGAATTACCAGAATCTCTGTCGGTAGTTCATAATGTATTTCATGTCACTCAGCTCAAAAAGTGTCACCCAGAGATGGAAGAAACTTCGTTAAAAGACACTATACCGTTAGAGGAAGTTCAACTAGAGAATGATCTCACTTATGAAGAGAAACCAATTAAGATTCTGGAGACAGCAGGAAGAATTACACGTACCAAGACAATCAAATTCTGCAAAGTGTAGTGGAACCATCACACTGAATCAGAAGCAACATGGGAACAAGAGAATGAACTTCGGAGAGATCACCCTCACCTATTTGCTAGCCAACCCGAATCACGAGGGCGAGATTCATCTTGACGGGGTTAGATTTGTAACATCCCAAAATTTTCATCTGAAAACCATCATCATTGCACTCATATCATCATGGCATCTGTTGCATTGCATATAGTTTATCCTCCAAAAATTTGGTGAAATTTTGAGGCAATTTGGAGCCCTTTTGCTAAATTCAAAACCTAGGAAAAGAATATCTAAAAGGAAAAAGAAAAGGGAGAGAAAAAATATACAGCAGCAGCAGCTCTGGCCTATTCGGCCCAATCTAGCCCAGCAGCCCACCCGGGCCACCCCACCCACTCTATTTCTTTCTCTCACCAACCCCCTGCACGCCCCCTCCCACTTACACGCTGGCCCCACTCCCTCGTCATCGCCACCTCGTCGTCTTCAACCCAGGCGTCGAACTGACCACCTCCCCTCTGCCGTTTCCAAAACCCTGTCGAATTCGAGTATTACACGCATTGAATCTCCACCGCGACCACTCCTTCTTAATCCCCTCTCCCTCCTCATCAGTTTCCCCTACTCACCACCCCCGGAGAGCTCCAGGCTCCCCAATTGCGAGCTCGAACCGCCGCTGTCCGACGCGGCTCCGGCGATGATTTCGGTGAACCTCGACCGCGACGCGCTCTCCTCTCCGCTTTATCATCTTCACTAGGTTCTGGCGCACCTTTTAACCCTGGCCACGTGCCTTTTCTTGCCCCAGGTCAACGACACGATCATCACCGGCGAACTCCCTCTATCGTCGTCGTCCGTCGACTTTTCCGGTAAGTCTAGGGTTCCCGCCGCCCCGTTTTAGCCTCTACTAGACAGTACTGACCCGGGCGCACCTCCCTAACCTCTCTCCTTGCCTTCTCGAGCCACATATCGACGCCACCGTCTCGGAGACGTGAGCTCCGCCGTTGGTAGAACTCCGGCGAGGAATCTGGAGCGAAGTAGAGCGCCTCTCCCTCCACCGTGACCTTCATCGAGACCGCCATGACCGCCTCGACCTCTGGAAAGAGTCCACGGACCCCCTGCCCCTTTAGAACCGTCGGAACACCGCCGCCCGACGCGCTGCCGCCGTGCATAGTAGGTCAGCACCGCCAGTTCCCGGCTGAGCCCTAGGAGCCGTTGGATCTGTTGCCAGTGGCTCAGATTAGATCGATGATCGAACGGGTACGGGCTGATCTGGTCCATCCGTCGCCACTTATAATCCAATGGCCCGTAGAGGTCGATCCGACCGAATCGGTACGGACCAATAGGAAAGCGCCACGTCGGCTAGGATATCTGTTTAATTAGAAAAATAGACAGAATATATATTAAACTTAGAAATTCAATAACTTTTGATTCACAATTCAGACAAATGCAAATTTGGTGTCTATGGATTCAGAAAAATGAGACCTTTATTATTGAGGCCTTGTTTCACACTTTTGCTTCTGAAAAATTGGAGTTTAGGAAGAACCTTTTTAGGAGTATTTTGCCCATAAAAATTACTTCATAAATTGTTTTTAGGTATTCCTTATGCCTTTAAATAGAGTATTTTAACCTCTATCTGTAGACTCTGTAAGTTTTAGAGTTTTATTCATATCATTGCATTTTGCATGCATTCATATTTTAGTGATGCTATGTTGATTGAATTATTGTTGTTGGTTTATTCCTTGTGTAGATTGTGTGGATTGTGAAGTTTGTTGCTGTGAGGATTGTACCTATTCCCCTAGCTACCAAGTCAAGTGATATTTCATCTTATGTCCCATTATTTTCACTATTGCACTAGTGTTATTTTGTTAGATCTTAGCATGGTAGGATTAATTATATGTTGCTATGCTATCCTATAGATTATATCTTGGTAGTATTTCCTAGTTGAAAGACTTCGTATGCTAGAGTGCTTAGCCATGCTATTAGATTTCGTGGGTGGAAATTCATATCAAGAAAGTATGGAAGGATATTATTTTTGACTAAGAAAAACAACTAAGGTTAATGAAATACCTGGGTGGAATGGGACTTGCTTGGATTATGTTGAGTGGTTACTCAGGGGCCATGTCTATGGTCAGCTGGTGTATCGCACTTGTGGACGGCCACCCAGGAACAAAGAGATTGGAGACGTTCTTGTCGCGAAGCTTCCAGTGCAGCCACTTGGCATATGGGCTCTGCCTTGACCGACTAAGTTGCAAGAACTCAGCCAGACGGATAGAGGGTGGTAGATATTATAAGATGGAACGCGTCCGTGGTGGTCTGAGGGATTGCTTCTGAAAGGTCTCGTCTCGATGCTTGTCGAGTCTTGTGGGGAAAGTGCACCACCTCTCGAGAGGGTAAAACTAAGTACTTAGCCATGTCCCCGGTTATGGACAATTCCTGAGCATCAAGATAGTGAAGCAGTTCAATAATCTCCTCATCCAAATTTCTCTAAGTTAAAACTTGTGGGTGAACAAGGGTAGAGGTTCAGTGATGTCTATCATTGGTACCTTAGTGTTTTGAAAGAGAAAACTTACTCTTCAAAAACGATGAGATAAAACCTTGCTTTTAGCAAAGTCAGCCAAAACCACACATAGCCATATATTCATGTAGTTGTTGGATTATACTAAGTATCTATGGTATCACTTGCCAATACAATTCCAAATGTATTTACCCTTTATGGTTGTAACTTATTATGTTGTAGGATACTCTAATGATGAGTAGGGTTGCGGGTCTACACTCGACATGTTTGCCTGTGGCGCATGAAGACAAAAGACTCTATTATTATACTATGTATTGTGAACCTTGAATAATGTTAGCCTTGGGCTAAGTGAGTTGTAAGAACCATTATATTCCTAGACATGCGATGTAATAATGACCTTTGTTTCTGTGTACTTCATCTTAAACTGTGGGTGCTAGCATTTCGATCCAGGGACTAGCACTGCAATCACAGGGATCTTACCTTATTATGGTGAGATCTTACAGATGGTATCAGAGCACTGTGTTGCCTGTAGGTTCATGACCCTAGGTTGGATTAGACTAAGGAAAACCCTTAGGAAAAATAACTTTATATTCAAACTTTACACTTGTCTTTCCATCTCGTAAAAATTTTCCTGATCATCCTTTCTCATGTATTTTTGTAGATGTACAGCATCAATGAATCTATCAAGAAGGGACTGCTGATGACTATGACCCTTGAGTGTGAGACAGAATTTCCCAAGGCACTCAAAAACCTCATGATCGGCTTGGGGATGGATGGTGAAGCCGTGTACAAGGGATTTCCTATGATAGACGAGGGACAAGAGTATTGGTGGGTGCAACTCCATTTGTATAAGAACAAGGAAGATGATCCCAAGAGTACGGGATTCTGCATGTTCACCAACTCTGAAATGCACACGTCACTCTTTGACTCTGCAAGTAATGCTGCGTGGAAAGCCATTGAGGAACTTGGGGAAAGACTTAAGTATAGAATGCTCAATACTCGGGAGGATCTCAAGGAGGAGAAATGTCGTGTCCAAGATTCAAAGGCCACGGTAAAACGACTAAGTAAGGATATCATAGGCTTGGCTTTGGAGCTATGCGACCAAGACAAGCAGATTGCTGCCAAGGATGCCCAGATTTGGATAGTCCGACGTTGCCAAGGATGCCCATACATCATTGATCAAAGCATAAAGTGATACTACAAGTTGAAAACTAAAGGATCAGAAAGGCTATGGTGACTTTGGATAGTCATAACATGGTGTGATCATGTGCCAAGTCAACCCAAATAAAGCATCAAAGGAGAAGACCATAATACTATGCTTTAATATGCTAAAACAACACACGATTCATCCAAGGCACATTAAGCAATCTCAATTGTTTATAACAAGTCATGCTACAACAAAGAATACTAAGCATAAAGCCAAAACAATATCAAGCATGGCATGACAGAGCATAGGCCACAATCAAAAACAAGCTCTTTTTACCACTTATTCAGCAAACTAAGCAAACCAAGCAAACGAAAAACCAAAACTAAAACAAGAAAGAAGACGCTCCAAGAACAACACAACTGTGCATGAAACAATAAAAATGAAGTGTTTGGAAGAAACCTGGGATTTTATTGATGAAGAGGGGGATGCCTTGGGCATCCCCAAGATTTGACGCTTGTACTTCTTGGATATTTCTTGGGGTGACATGCGTGGCATCCCCAAGCTTGAGCTTTAGTCCGTCCTTCATATCATTACTCATTCCTTCCATACACCTGAAATTTTTCCTTCATACAGAACTTCACACAATCTTTATTACCAACATTAGTGCACTCAAGATAATAAGTCTTTTAGGTTCATTTCTAACACCAATAAAACTTCTAATAAACTATTAGCTACTGTAGCACTTCCCTCAAACAGCTCAATTCCCCAAAAGAACTCAAAAAGGAACCAACAAGAAGCAAATGCAGAAAATGGCAGAAATCTGTCAAAACAGACAAGCAGGTAAAGACGATTTTTTTAAAGAACTTCTGTTGCTCAAATCAAAAAGTGTTGAACTAACGAAAGTTAGATAGCAACCTGAGGCAGAAGCACAAAAATTCACGCCTCAAAAGGATGTACAGAGATTCTACACGAATATTTACGGTGAAGCATAGAAATCTGTTTCGGGACAGCAACTTTCTCAATCATTACTTCTCTCTCATTAGAGGTTACTCTTGGCACAAAAAGCAAATAAAAAGGATAAGGTGCGGTTATTGCATAACCTCCAAGACTCATCTGAAACTTTTGGGTTATCTCCCAATAAGTACTTTTCTTTAACACCTTTAAGTTAGGCATAAGAAGCAAGAAAAGGAATCAAGTGTTTTCAAATGAAGAAGCATTAAGATTGATACCAGAAATATCTTCAACAAGGCAAGGTATCTCATCCAAATAAGTTCTAGAGGATCCTCTCTCTCAACGCTCTTGGGTTCACTATTTTCATCAAACAGGTTTTTGGGAATAATCCAATCAAGATTCTTTTCTATGGCTTCATGCATTGCTACAAGTTTGAAAGGTATTGGTATCATAATTTCCTCCCCATTAGGTTCGGTTTTGTCCATCTTTTCTCGTGTACCAATAACATCTACACATGAGCCAAGCATATTAAAACGATCAAACACTTTTCTAGATTCCTTAGCAACATCATAGAATTCTTTAAGCAAAGTTTCCAGAATAAAATCTCTCTTTTCAGGGTCCTCAATTTCTTTAAGTTTAAGAAACATTACTTGCATTAAGGGGTTAAGGTTAACAAACCTAGCCTCCAACATGTGAACTAAAGAAGCTGCAGCAATTTCATAATTTGGAGCAAGCTCTACAAGGGATCTATCCTCAATATCCTCATGCTTACTAACATGATTGAAGAATTCTTCAATATTATCCTTTCCAATTATAGAGCCACTACCTATTGAAAGGTCTTTCAAGGTGAATTTAGGGATCAACATGGTGAGCTAAGAAAGAGGTAACAACTATAGAAAGACTTAATTTTTTGTGTTTTTTATAAAGAAACTAGCAAACAAAACAAAAGTAAACTAAGCAAAACAAAAATAACAAAGTAAAGAGATTGGTTATGAGGGACTCCCCTTGTGAAGATGTCCTTGACTCCCCGGCAACGGTGCTAGAAAATATGCTTGATGGCCCAAAATATATTGAGCTCGTTGGGGAACCCCGAGAGGAAGGTACGATGAGCACAACAACAAGTTTTCCCTCAGTACGAAACCAAGGTTATCAATCCAGTAGGAGCAAGGAAACACCCAAAGGTGTTGCTAGCTGAGCCTTGGCAGGGCGCACTACCGGTGCCCCTGCACCACACAACCACAGAACTTTGCCCCCAACTTGTGATGAGGTTGTCAATCTCACCGGTTTTGCTGAAAACAAAGGATTAAATGTATCGAGTGGAAGAAAGTAATAGTTTGTAGAAAGTAAACACAAAGCAGTAAACAGTTTGTAGATTGATTGTAAAAGAAAGGACCGGGGTGCATAGTTCACTAGAGGTGGCTCTCCTTAAGATCGATAACATGTTGGGTGAACAAATTAAAGTGGGGAATTGACAAACATCGAGAAAGCATACAAGCATATACTACTCATCTTGAATCCTTTGAGATTCGATTGGGCATTACAACATTATACATAGACCGCCATCCAACTGCATCTATGACTAATAATCAACCTTTAGGTTATCATCCGAACCCCCTCTAGTATTAAGTTGCAAGCAACGGATAATTGCATTACGAATTGCGTGTTAAGTAAACAATACGATTGTTCTATGAACAAAAGATTGTTGTTTTCTCCCTAGTAGCAACAACACATCTAGTACCTTAGACATTTCTGTCACTTACTCAAATTACCAGAGGCATGAACCCACTATCGAGCATAAATACTAACTCTTGGAGTTGCTAGCATCTACTTGGCCAAGATAGCTACTAACAACACAAAGCATGCAAGATCACAAATAACAAAGACATGATAGAATCAATAATCAATCTGAAATAGCATCTCAATATCCAACGGATCCCTGCAAACATAGGATGCAGAATTACAAATAGATTATCTTGATCATGAACGGAGCTCACAAGATCTAGACATGAAAGACAAAGGAGGAGAACCATCCATCTAGCTACTACATGGCCCCGTAGTCCAGAGATGAACTACTCACGCATCACACCGGAGGCTTGCATGATGATGAAGAAGGCCTCCAGGGTGAATTCCCCTCTCTGGCAGGGTGCCGGGAAGAGCTTCAGATCCCTCCCGATCTAGGGATGGAGATGACGGCGGCTACAGACTCTTTCGTGGAATTTTTGATCAGGTGCTTAGGGTTTCTGTATCGGAGGAAACTTATAGGCGGAAGGAGAGTCCGAGGGGGTGCCTGGGCTGGCCACACCACCCCCTGGCGCGGGCCAGGCCTGGCCGTGCGGCCAGGTGGTGTGTCCGCCCTCTGGCGCCTCTCCGTCTCGTATTCTGGCTCCGTGTGTTCCTCGGTAAAATAATGACTTTAGCTTTTGTCCCGTCCAATTCCGGGAATATTCATTTCCTGACTTTCCTGGAACCAAAAACAACAGAAAACAGGTAGCTGGCACTGTGGCTCTTGTTAATAGGTTAGTCCAAGAAATCATATGAAAAGTACTCCAAAGTGTGGACAAAACACAAGAAAGTAGATAAAACCAAGCATGGAACATCAAAAATTATGGATACGTTAGCAACATATCATGCATCATAGGCATGGGGCAAGTTTCACCAAAGCTAAATAAAAAGGTAGAACATCAGGAAATATCCAGCTTTTGCTTGATCTGATCCACTTGACACAGGCGAGCAAGCATCTCACACACAGCTACATGCTGGTGTGCTGTCAACACAAGAGGCTCCACAGAGAGTGTAAAAGGGAGGGCATAGCCGTAGCACCATCCATTGTTCTCACTTCACAACCACATCTTTCCAGTTCTGTTCACACCACATGTTCTTCTCAAGAACACACATTCATTTCTTCACACCACCATCAAATCCAACACCCAATCAACATCTAGTTGCTTTCATAAACCATCCCAGAGCAGATCAAGGCCAACAGTTCCAAGAAAAACAAAACCACAATAGCTCAAGTAAGAGCCAGCTAATAGTACCAGGAGAAAGAGGTACCATCAAGAACTGAACCAGTTCAGCAACAAGCCAAGCAAGGAGGGGCAAGATCAACAAGCAACCACAAGACACAGTCAAGCTTTAGCAACAGGTTGCTATACCACTAATCATGCATAGTATCTGTTCTTGTTTTATTTCACAATCAAAAACAAGGGGATAAAGTGGGGTATTGCAAATCAATCTCTATTCAACTAACCTGTAACTAGAACTTAGTCTAGGAGGATTAGGAGAATATTCATCCTCTTAGAGCTGCATAGAAATGCTTTGCAGATTCATCCTAGAGGTTTTTTTGAACCACATCATAATATCTTTCCTTATTGAAAGTAGTGCCTCAGTCTAGGCATCCTTGGCAAGGAGGTAAACCC
The DNA here is from genome assembly GCA_916181665.1 of Avena sativa. Taxonomy (NCBI): domain Eukaryota; kingdom Viridiplantae; phylum Streptophyta; class Magnoliopsida; order Poales; family Poaceae; genus Avena; species Avena sativa. Next base: position 431,684,559 of record OV702290.1, read on the forward strand.
AATATTTGTCAAGTACAAGAGTAGCAGGTCATGTAGCTGGTCTGTGCCACTGTGCACACTCTCAGGAGGTTCCAAACAGCATAGCCATGCTACAGAAGCCATCTATTCAAGGCCAAACCACATCTGTTTTCTTTCTACAATTATGTGCCTTTGACCTTGCAACATAGGCCAAGCCAATAAATTAAGCATGATTGATAAATATAGAGTGAGACACATGGAATTCATGAATGAGTTGGTCATATGAACAATAAGACCCAACACCTTATACTTAATAATATTCCTAATAAAGCAGATCAGGAATCATCTAGAAAGGCATCTTATTTATACAAGCTAGTCTATACCTCTAGCCTCAGTCTTAGCATCATTGGCAGCCAATTAAAGTTCCTAGGAAGTTAGTTCTAGCAGCCAGGACAACAAGTGACACTAGTGCCTCAGTTTCCACATCATTGGCAAGGAAATAATCCACCTTACTTTTTTCTCATGGAATCATCAGGTGTATGATTTTAATAAATAAAACCATTAGCACAACAGATCATGCTAATAGGGTACCATTATGCACACTCCAATTGAGGCACCACAATGGTATCTATTGAGCAGAAGCCATACTATAGAGAAAACACTAGCCCGAATAAAAATAATATCATCTTCCTAGCCTAATCATAGGAATCATTTCTGTTAGTTTCCTTCATTAGATAAATTGTACCAAATGATAAGAAACACTAGGTATAAGCTCCAGTTAAGCATGTATGGGTACAATAGAACTGTACCTCAAATGTTAAGTCAGGTCACTTTGTTCCATTAAGCCAACAGTAAATTGCTAATGCAAGGAAGCATTATACTATACCCGCTTCTAGGAAAAACACCACAGTAGTGGATATCAAGGGCAATAAAAGCCACTAGCCACAATCACAAGCTAGCACCTAGACACAGCACAATCTAAACCACATCAGGCCACAGATAGAGTAAGGAGGAGATTTAAGCCCAACCATTTTCACTTAACAAAGCGAGCTAATGCCACAAACCAATGGGTTAGTACAACATACTCCTGAGACCAAATTCAAACCAAGGGTTTGAATTCAAGTAATCATCTACAACTCAATTCACCTCCAGATATTGTATAGTTTAAACATCCTTGAGTAAGAGTCCAGTTAACCAATATAACTGTGGAATCCAGTAATTAAGTAGGAGTATACTGCCACTTATATATATATTATGTAGTTACCAGCAGCAGAATCAACACCAAGTTCCAATCATAAACATCGCCGTGGTAGTTTACATAGTTAATCATGGGTGACAGAGAGGTGCAAAGCAAACTCAGTGAGGGAGAGGAAGTGCGTTTACCAGAGCTCAGGAGCACCACAGTGGTGTGGTGAGGCAGTACCCGTGCAGCCACAATGGCGTGAGCCCGAGACGACATCGACGGCGAGCCGTGGTGGCATGGCAACATGGGAAGCACCATAGCTGCTAACCGCACCAAGCCACATCGGTTCGAGCAGTGGGTTGTAGAGCCATCATCAGCACCAGGAGAAAATGAGGGCATCACCGGTGCACAGTGGAATCGAGGCGACACAACCCTAGCTCCAAAGAGGGGGTCAGCGTGGCCAGAAGAAGAGGCGGCGGTCGAATCGAAGAGGCCCAGGTTGTAGGCCGGAGAAAAGGCGGTGCCTTGACGACCGACAGCAGCGGCTACAGGTCGGCCTATGCCGGTATCGGTGGCCGTATGTGAGCAGGGTCATGGTGGCGTCTTGGGGTCGCGAGAAGGGAACAAGACCAAGTCTTGCTGAGTGCTTGTACTGGAGTGGAGAGGGATGGGTCGGATTGACCAACCATAGTGGGCTCTATTGGGCTAATTTGGTCTAGCAATACCAGTTGGGCCAGGCCAGCCCATGTGCCCAACCAAACAGGCCAGATTAAATAGGAAAGAAAAAAATAAATGTTGAAAAAGAAATAGTAAATCAAATGTGAAATTACCAAAATACCCCTGAGATTTTTGCATAAGAAAATAAATCAACTATTTTACAAAAATAATAACTTAATTTTTTTTACAAATAAAACTTGGAATAAATAGTCAAGGACACTTAATCCTTTGTAGAATTTTGTAAAAATAAGGATAACACCAAAAATTAAATAAAATTCACTTCTAAGATCTTAAGTAAGTATGTTTTCCTAGAAAAATACTAATTATATTATTCCAACACATTTTAAGGTTATTAAGAGATAAATCCTTAGTTATTATTTAGCTGGTAAATTCTTTAAGAACATTCTTAAATAAATAAATAATAATAATAATAATCACAATTCTATATAAAACACCTTAAATCTGTAATAACTAAATACTAAGCCCAAAGCTATAACTTGGATCTATAATCAAACTTAAGTGTAACTTATTAGCCTTATAAAATTATAAATTCAAACTAAACCAACAATTTTAAGTAAATTTTGAACATCATTAAAATGAATGCTATTTATCTCTTAACTATTTTGAAACATGATTCTAGCTCTAGCCGATTATTCAGATCATCTAAATTTACTTTCCTTAAATAGATAAACTATATTCATAATAACAAATCACATTTCAACTCATCATTCACTTAAGCTAAAAGTGAATGATCCTATACATTCAAAAATGCTTGTTGCAAAGTTTAAAGCTTGTTAATACTTTTAAACACATCACATCCTAGATCTAATTATGTTTTTATAGTTAACTTTTGTCTGTTCCAAATTAAGTCATAAGGCATCTCAAATCCAAACTTATCGAGCAAACGCACATGACATCGATCACATTCTATTAACCATAAAGATTGGTTAAACCTTATCAAAGAAACCTTCTCTTCAAAAGTATTCGTTTTACCACTTCAAACAACAACCTCATAATAGGTTCTTCAACTCTTATCAACCTAAAACATGGACTTCCATAATAGATACATAATATCAAATAACTCTAAGCATGTGTTGTTATATTTACTTTATATCATACATGTTAGTCTTAAGTTCCTTATATATGTATATTGGCTTGTAAAGTAAACTTATAAACAAACTAAATCTTAAAGAACTCCCCTAAGTTTAACTCATTCACCATATTGGGGTATTACTTCGGGGTTTTCCAAACTGCATTACATTACTTATGCATCATTGCATCTTGCTTCTTTCAACATTAGTCCTTACCGGACCCATGATGTTGTTTACTGAATTTGGATCTTGTATTGTCTTGAAGACCGTGAGTGCATAATCTTGCAATCACAAAAGGAAAGTTCACAACTTGCTCATATCCTTCGATTATTTTCTATGCTTGTAACTCAACTGTGTCATCACCTGCATTTCAAAAAGGTCGAAAACACTATTTTCACAATTAACTGGAAATATCGGTTACTGATCTAGGGTGATTAGCTAATATATCATAACCAGCAATGGAAATGCCATTGTACAGTAATGTATCTCCTCGGACTTAACAACCAATGTCGCCAGTGATTCTAGCGCCATATATTATGCGTCAACCATAAGACATGGAATGGGACGGGAAAGTCAGTTGTATCTTCTCCCTTTCGCATGGACGGATGACCTCATCGCGAGGCTGTTGATTTCTCGTGGAGTTCTAGAGAATCCAGCACATGGGTGGGACCCCTTAGTTCCCGTCGATCTTGGTGTCTAGATTATCTGTGCATCTCTGTCTGGATCTGAGTTCACCATAGCTGATGGTGACCGCCAAACAGAGCTGCGTATGGAGTCTCCGAGAGGCTACCCAAAGAGTAAACGTGGTAGTTGTCTCAGGGGACCGTGTCTCATGCGGGGTCGTAGAGAGGGCAGTACTGGCTTGGATCTTAGACTGGGCCCCATACCAAGGAAGTGTGGACAAGCTCGCGGCTTGGTTGTGCAACAAGGCTAAGGTCTCTTATGGGAAACGTGATGCACCTCTACAGAGTGTAAGAATTGTGACATGTTACTCCCTGTTACGGGAAGGAGCTACGAACGTGGCAGGAAAGGAACCCCACGAAGGTTCTGGTCAACCTGTCAAGGCTGTCGGACATAGTTTTCAGAATAAAAGCAACCTTTGAAGAAATGTTTATGAAAACCTGCATTGCCTATGACCTATGATCTCTGGCTATAGAGATAGTGCATCATACACTCCTTTTTAGTGAACTTGCTGAGTACGCTCGTACTCAACTGTACTTTCTTAACCCTTGCTAGGTTCTAAGCCATTGAAGACAACATCAACATCTATTTCTGCTCAAGGAACCATCATCGACAACTCAAGTTCATCAATAAAGTCAATGAAGTCAACATATACATCAGCTGAAGTGAAGATAAAGTGTCGGTTTAGATAGGAGTAGATTCTCTAGCCATAAAACCTATTTCTGTAGAGTATTGGCAAGCCAAATAGTTTAGATACTAGTATTAGTTACTAGATAGTTCTGAGTTATTATTTCTGGTTCTTCTTTGTAAGAAGTTCTTTCTCTCTCTTTAACCTAGAGTGTTCTCTCGATCTTTTGTAAAGAGTCGAGTTGTAATCTATAGTCATGTCTTGGACCTGCTGTGTTTCTGTTGTACCACTCTGAGGGATGTAATACTAGTGAATGGTGTTTCATTGGTGTTATGTCAACGACTATAGTGTACTACATCATGCAGTGGTATGTTGGGTCACCGCATTGGTACTCTTGGTCTTTCATGAATGCGAAGGACTTCTTGACCTTCTTCATTAGCTTCTTGGCCCAAGAGGGTTGCCTCTCAAGCCTAGGAGGAGGAGAGGCCTCTGCATGATCCCCAACACTAGCCTCAACATGGCCTGTTGCCCCAACAAATTCCCTCTCTGCCTTCCAAATGGCAGCTTCCTTTTCCTCTTGAGACCGGGGTTTCTCATGCTTCATCACACAGAGAGTCTTCTCCTCATGGATAGAGAAACCATCCTTAGGAAAACGAGAGTGGGTGGCTTCCCTCTACTTGGCATTGATAAGAGTCTGAATGCAAGGAGCATAAGGACACAACCTCTTCTCAATCAGAGCAAGCAAAATCTCATTGAACAGATAGTGTATAACATCAAGTCGTTCAGCAGACTCCCTATGGAGATATGTCTGATACATGAGATCAATCTGGAAGGCATGTAGATGATCGAAGTACCTGCCTTGGGGACAATGGTGTTTTGATACACTTTCTACATGATGTCATAGAAAGGAAGAAGATGAGCCACCTGACCATTCACACCCCAACCTTCAATGTACAAAGGCTCCAAAACTTTAGGATCGGAAGCCTTGTCCTTGTGGCTGCGCCATCCATTTGCCCGCTCGCCTGGTTGAATGGGATAGCTAATAAGATCCGCAAACTCAGACCACTTGGCAGACAACAGCTTGTCATAGTCATCCACTTCATTCTTCTATCCTTAGGATCAGTATCTATGTAGAGAGTGGTGTAGAATTGAGCAATGGACCTCTTATCATAATTCTGATGATGCTCCATGAGCTTGATGAGCCCAAACCTCCTACACATGTCAAGTGCCTCACCAAAAAAAGAACTCTTGCTCTCCATGTGGGCCACATTGATGTACTTCTGGGGAGCAACCACATTCTTATTCTTGGTGGAATAGACTTCAGGATAAATCTCCTCTTGCCGAACAGTGTAGAAGTAGTGGTCTTGAGCAAGGTGATCACAGGGAACACGATAGGGATCTTTCCTGTGGAACTGTTCATAAGGTAGCTACGGCCACTGAGAGATCTTATTATTGGACGAGTCGGGCCCTGAGGTGGTGTTCTTCTTGGAGGACACAACCGGCCTCTTCCCTTCATCTACGGCTACATGGCATGAAATAGATGATCTCTGATGGGAAGTCTGGCCAGAAGGACGCACAACTTCGAGATCATGCTCATCAAACTCCGGTGGAACACCTGAGGATGCACGAGAACGCTTGGAGCCACCACATGAACCACCTTGCCCTGAGAAGAAAGCATAAGGGAGGGAGGTAATGGGTGGGTAAATGCACAAGTTCGAAGGGAAAAACAAAGGGAGATTGAAAAGATACAGAAAATGAGTCCAGACTTGGTGCGCTAGAAGTTCCGGTGAAATATCGGAACTACCAGTGGTGATGAAGCCACCGGAAGTACCGGTCATGCCTCACCGGTAGTACCGGTGAGCGCACAAATGGGGAAGTTCATCAGATCTACGGGCAACAAAGTGGATTCACTCCATGTATCAATTCAATCTACCCCAACAAGGATTCATAGGCCTACTAAGATCTCCTTAGATAGTTCTAGCCAAAGAACAACCTTAGACATGGTGTGCCCTAACTCAAGCAAGAGGATGAGCAAGATCTCCATTAATGGAGGGAGTTGAAGGAAAATACCAGAGTCCATGGTAGGATATCAAGGTGGGGACGGATCCCACAGAGCAGATCTAGAAGGATGGCTGAAATTGGAGGTGCCAACGGCGCCTCTGTGGGAGTGTTCTTGCCGGCGACTGCTACATGTAAGAGTTGGGTCGGGGAAGAAAATGGGAAAGATTCCCATTTTCTTCTTAGGCCCGATACTTATAGTTCGACGAGCCCGACTAGTAGTACCGACCAAGGGCTAGAACTACCGGTGACGCAGGAGATTCTGACTCAGGCGGTAGTATAGTTCCGGGAAGAACTTCCAGTGAAATTTTCCCAGGACCGGTACTACTGACCCCTGCCAGAAATTCTGGTGCTGCTAGGCAAAACACATCCCATATTTGGTTGGTGGCAAGGAGTGAACTTTTGAAGGAGATAGAAGGGGTTTTAGGGAGGATCACATGCTTGGGATAGAAGACTCAAAATGTGAAAAAATAAACAAACATCCAAAAATGAAAGAACAACAGCAAGAACAAAGAGAGACACCAAGAACAAACAAGAGGGAAAACACACAAATGAGAAAAAGGATCGGTGACCGAGGCCACCATATATGAGTAAATTTCGCATGAAACCGTGAGGATATATATTGGGTTCATTACCAAAACTCATCATTGAAGCTCATTTTGTCTCCTTGAGAGACCATAGAGGATGAATACATTAATGTGTGCATAATAGAGAGAGTGTTGGTTCATGTTAGGAGCTACACTCCCCCTAAGTCCATGCCTACATCCAAACAAAGATACTCTTTGAGACACGGGTAGGTGTGCAAGTCACTCAAGCCATATTGCTCGAATCTATGTTATTTAGTTCATTCCTTAACTCCCGGAATCTTGCTTCTAAAGGGAATATACCCGAGAGGCAATAATAAAGTGGTTATTATCTTATTCCTTGTTTATGATAAATGTTTATTTTGCATGCTATAATTGTATTAATTGGAAAGGTTAATACATGTATGTTTAATAAACAAATAAAGGTTTCCTAGTAATGCCTCTCTTATAAACTAGCTCGTTGATTAACAAGAGGATCAAGGTTTCCTGATCATGGACATTGGATGTTGTTAATAACGAGGTCACAGCATAGGTGAATGATGTGATGAACATTCATCTGAAGTATAGCATTACGATCAAAGTCATTATGTTTATATTGCTATAACATCATACAATGTAATCTTAATCCTTAGACCATGAGATCATCTTAATTGCTAACACTGGAAAAGTACTTTGATGACATCAAACGTCACACCATAACAGGGTGACTTTAAAGGTGGGTTTGGGTACTCTAAAAGTGTTATGTTGAGGCTCATAGATCAAGAGTGGGATTTGTCCATCCCGATGGCGGATTGATATACTCAGGGCCTTCTCAGTGATATCACATTGAGATAACTTGCAAGCAAGTGATGTGATCACTAGAATATTATATCACGGGAATGAGAAAAGAGTGCATGTCATTAACGAGATCAAACTAGGTATTGAGATACCGATGATCGAATCTCGGACATGTAATATATCGTGAGACAAAGGTATTTAGTTACGATGTTAAAGGTTCACACGATCACTAGAGTCATCGTTGAATGTGTGGGAGTCAGTACGAATCTCGAGGTCCCGCTACTGATTATTGATCGGAGAGGGGTCTCGATCATGTCTGCATTATTTGCAAACCGTATGGTGACACACTTAACGGATACCGACACCATTTGGAGCGAATATGTTTCAGATAAAGATTTAAGAAAGCACTGGAATCATTTCGATGGAAACCAGAATTGTTTCGGGTGAAATTGCAAAAACTGGATCTGCATGTGATATTGAAATGTTGCAGGGGATTTTATGTGAATGTTTGTTAATTAAAGTAACTAACAAAATTCTGAATAAAATAAATAAAAGAGTTTTATTAAATGAGAGCTTGCATTAAATTTGTGGAAATTTAATGGAGGTGAGTGGAATTTTGAGTAGGAGGCTAATTATGTGAGTGGGAGCTCCACCTACATGAATGTGGAAGAGGTGGGGGCACCTCCATGGCCGTCGGCCATGGGAGGGGGATGCCCCCACTCCCTCCTCTCATCTCACACCTCCTCGTGAAGGATCTCTCCCCCTCTAGAAATTATTCCCCATGGTCTCGGATTAGCGAGATACATGTTCCCGATGGCTTTATCTAGAAAGGAGTTGCTGCTTCCGCTGCATCACTGGAGAGAGGAGGCGGAGGTTGTTCGGTGGATCGGACCTGTGTGCGATCACGGATGCACCGCTGCTTTGCGGTGCTAGACTTGCTGGTGCTGGACTTGCTGGACGTGCTGGTGATGGACCTGCTGGACTTGCTAGACTTCATCACGATGTTGAGATCGGCAAGTGTAAGACTACATCAACCACGAAATCAGTTTTGTTAACAATGCTTTGTTGATCTTCAAGGGTATGTTCTCTATGGATGTATATCCACCCGTTGCTTGTATCTAGTAGATAGATCTTGGCGTATAATAGTACCCATCGTAGGAATTTTTTGTTTTCTATGCTGCGAACCCGACAGTGGTATCAGAGCCTGATCTATGCATAAATGCTTTGCATGGGTAGAACACATATGAGTATGTGGGCTTTGATAATAATTTTATTGCATCTTCTATGTATTTTGGATATTGGTGGCATAGTGGGATTAAGCAGCCCGTACTAACTTTACATGTCCTCGCACATGAGACCTGTTCCACGCTTGACATGCAACTAGTTTTGCATAAGTGGCTAGTGGGTGTTTGTCTCTCCTACTATAGTCAATATCTGATTTACAACGAGTTGCTAATAATTTGATTATCACCATTATGGTTCCATGTTCGTAGGTAAGACCCGTTCTATCTTCGTAAGCCCTAAGCCACGTAAAACTTGCAATGGATAAATTAGAAGCGTCTAGTTTAGATTGCTGCTGGGCTGGTGTCACGATATGGTAATGTTGTAAGTTGATGTATAGTTGATACTCTTACAACACACCTAACATGTAAGTTCCACAGACCTTGGCCTTACACACAAAGAATGATACAGATCATACCACGATGCACATGATAGTGATCAAGTGCAAGAACCATATCATTTCACTGTATGCATATGATGTTTGCATCTTATATTGCTTGTTTGGCATTTTACTAGCATTATAAGTCGATCCCTCATTTAGATATAAAGATAGAAATGTGTTCTTCCTTAAGTATACACCGTTATATTTATCGTGTTTCAAAACATCACGTGATGATCGGGTGTACTCGACTCCGCGCTTTCCTACAACGGGTGTAAGACAGTTTTACACAAGCGAGTACTAAGGTTCTTCTTGGTGAGCCTAGCATGTATAGACATGGCCTCGGAACACGGACTGAAAGGTTAAGCATGAGTCATATTATTGATATGATGCCCATATAGATGCTCGCCTTTGAAGCTAAACCGACTCACGTGATGATCGGACTTGGTGTAGTGGATTTGGTTCATTTAGTCACCAAATAGTCACGAGGGGTGTTGTTTTTGAGTGGGAGTTCATGTAGTAATATGATTAGAGTTGAACTCAATTTATCATAAATTAAATCAAAGTGAATTTGCATAATTTTTTGTAGTCATTGTCATCTGTTTTACTACCTTGGGCTTAGTTTTAATTGAGATAATAGAACTATAGAATTCGGGATATTTACTTTAAGAACTGGTATCATATTGTTTTGAATGTTAATTTAAAGTTTAGAAGTCCTATTGCAAACTTTCAGCAAACTCTATTCACTCCATAAAGTTTAATAAGTAGTATTAAATCAATAGTAAGAATTCCAATGTTAGTATCTGAAGTGTCATGTTTGCCTCCATGATTCTTGATATTCAAAAGTTGTTTTAATATAGAGGTTATCTAGGATCTAAAAGAATTGTTTCAGGAACCATCATGTGTGGAAGATATTGTGATATATGAAACAATGTTTATGGTTGCAGAATGATACAGTATAATTTGGCAAAATACATGTTCTCTTATTGTATGAGAATTTGCGAAGGTTGGAGATGCTAGATGTCCTAATCTCCCAAAAAGATTTTGGAACTAACATTATACTCACGATTCATCCTTCTAGGCAGGGACGGAGGCAAGGGGGACGAGCGGGGGCGAGACCCCCCCTGACCATCTCGTTTTCCCTCGATAGCGATTATAGAGACCACTAATCTCGCCTGCTGCAACAATTTTCGCCCACCCTGTCCGGGTGTATCGCACATGAGATCTGCCCTCCAATGCTCCTCATATCCATCTAATATGAGCCCACGTACATATATGCACTGGCCCAGTCAACATATTATCTCAACACTAGCATTACCAGGCCCATACGTGGCATCTAATTGGCTTTGGACTAGCGATTGACTTGGAGACCAGCCATAACTTTTCTTTGAAAGCTGGAGACCAGCCATACCTAGTCAAGCGCGGGTGGATCAGATCGGCTTTGGACACTTCGTTTTTCTTTACCTGCCAACCGCCGGCCAAAGCTCCAATCGAAATCGATTGAACCAAGATGATGAGAAGTGAGAAGGGGCGATCGAGCATGAGTGACGACAACGCAAGAAAGAGAGGTATTGCACTTGTGTCTCTAATTTTGACCGTGTCTGATTTGGTCCTTTGATTATCTCTCAACATCAGATCAATTTTTCTTCTAAAAAAACATCAGATCAATTTGTGTAAATAATAATTAGGAATATGTTGATTACCTACTTGGGCTTGTGTAGTCATGATGAAGAAGTGAGCCGGATCATTTGTAAATCAATTAGGAAAATTTCAATTTTATAATATGGCAATTGATTAATTTATTAACTCTGATGTGTCTTTTGTTTGTTGAAAGATAAATCATTAAGTAATTGATAGATTATAAAGGAAATTATGATGGAGGCCACCTGTGATGAGGTTATCGAATCATTCGATAATCATTATAGTCTGAGGGCTAATTTAGAAATTGAGGTTTTGTTTTTGTATTACCAAATGACATTACTAAGTTTTGGTAGAAATGCTACCTTTAGACTTTCTATGTTATGACATCTTATTCACATAATTTTTTTTGTAATACAAAACAACACGAATTAACGAGCCGCCTGACCCCCCCCCAAAAAAAATCCTCACATACAACCTGATCCTCTTCGCCCCCCTCGTTGTAAAATCCTGATTTCGTCCCTGCTTCTAGGCTATATATAGTAGCTTGATCATGAAAGTTGTCATGATAAGAATGAATAGAAGATGTAGGTAAAATGTTTACTACACTAAAAGATTACTAAAGAATGGATTTTTGAAAGAACACCAAACATTTGATGATGGTGATCAACTTCAAAGTGCAAGTCCAAAGGTATTAGTATTTGACTATACATGCTTTGGACTATGTGTCATGTGTATGATGCCACTATTGATGTTGATAGATTCTTTTAAAAGGAAAAGTAAATGCTGAAAGAGAATCTATAAAATATTTGGCAGAAAAGAAAAGACTAGAAATGTCCAGCTAAGGTATATATATGATATACATGTTATGGTTGTATTCTTTTCTTGTTAAACAATGTGGTTCTTGGGTATTGGATAACGAATTGGTTGGTATGAAATTTCATATAGAACAACACAATTCATGAACTACAATGTCCTAAGTAACTATCAAAATAATATGTGATGCTGTTCATTAAAAATAAATAAAGTGTTATTGTGTTTCTCATTGACATCAAAACTAGACTTCAAGATTTGTTTTAAATAATTGTTATTTTGTTCTGGTATTACGAGAACAATGGTTGTTCAAATAATTACCGTATTCCATAGAATATGGATGAACTTTTACAAGTCTAGTTGGAGAAATCACGTCCATAAAAACTAATGCTAAAATGTCACAAGACAAATGATTGAAAGATCACTTATGAAGTGACATTGCCGTTTGAATTATATTGGAAAGAAAACATGAAGAAACTCCATGTTGATGGATCTTTGGAGTCTTTTATTTTGATCAAATGACGCTTGTAAGACTTTCCTTGAGATAATTAAAACTTCGGATGACTAACTTATTGTACATTATGCATGTTGATGTATATATTCCATTATATGTAGCCATGTGGAGTGGATCTTTCGACTTCATATGCTTTCTTCGAAAACTTGAGTGAATATATATGTATATTTACTTAATAAGGAAGAAGATGCAACATTTGAAAATTGTTCAAAGACTTTCAAGATGAAGTGGAAAATCATTGTAACAAAAATAAAATAAAGAGTTCATGATTTGATCATAAAGGAAGATATTTGAGTTACATGTTTAGCAAAACACCTAAGATTTGAGGAATTGTACCATGGATTTGTGTTTCTCGATAAACCATAGGAGTATGGTATGTTCAAGAAATCAAATCAAACCTTGTTTGACATGGTAAGATCAAAGGTGTCATTTATAAAACTGCCATTATGTCTTAAGGATTAAAGCTTTAGAGACTACCGCTTTTACACTAAAAATAGCACCATCGTGATCCGTTGAAATGACACCATAAAGGTTATGATTTGGGATAAAACGGGAGTTGTGTTTTCTTAAATTTTGGTATGCTATGCATAAGTAAAATGTTTACAACCAAAGTCGGATAAGCACATATTTGTAGGTTATCCCAAAGAATTTGCTGGGTATTCCTCCATAACACCGAAGGCAAAAGAGTTTGTCACTTGGAACGTGATGTTTCTTAAAGAGGGATTTTTTCACAAAAGTTAAGTGGGAGGACAATAGAACTTTGATTAGGTTGATGAACGTAAGAAACATGTACTAAGTAGCGCAGCACCGGAAAGTGTCCCGGAGCTGGCTAAAATGCTCATGGCTTCCGTAATTACAAAGGTTGTGATCTCGAAGACTAGAGTTCATATTGAACCATGTGAGTCGGTAAGAATCAAATAGTATGATTTGAAATATAAGTCGTTATTGCTTTGACAATGATGAAGCGACTGCATGCAAAGAAGCGATGATGGGCCCTGACTCCATCAAGTGAGTATAAGTCATAAAATCTGTGATAGTTTCCATACACGAGAAATCAAGTTTTTGAACTTGGAAGACCCTCCGGAAAGGTGTGAAGCCTATCGATCATATTTGGATCTATAAGTAAATAGACATGGATGTTGGACATCTTGAAATAGTCGACATGTCGGAAAGGAGTTTACGACTATTTTCAAGGAGTTGACTATGACAAGATTTGATCTTTCATAGCGATATTTAGTCTTGATGGATTAATGTAGCAACCACTACATATAATTTCGTATATGGTAGTTGAACAAACAAACAATGTTCGTCTAATAGAATGGTTACCTAGGACGTGTACAGGACACAGTCCGAAGGATTTTGTTAATTCAAAGGATGCTAAAAATGGCATGACAACTTCAATGGTTGAGGAGAGCATAGCTGTGTTGGAATCTTCACCACGATGAAAATGTTAAAAGAGTTTAATTTCATCGGAGACGATGAAGATGCTTGCATTTGCAAGAAATTAAGTGGGAGAGCTGAGACATATTTCTAATACATTATGTAGAAGACATGGTGTTGATTGGAAATGATGTATCTTTTATCGACACAAGTTAAGAATTTCATTAAAATTTGATTTCGATGAATGACTTGGGCAAAACTGGAATATTTAGCATCAATGTCTATATGGATAGATTGAGGCGCTAATATGGTTGTGCCAGACATACATATATGAGATATTGAAAGGGTTCAATATGGAAATGACAAGAAAGGTTCTTGCTACATGGAAAGGATTGAATCAAGATTCAAGTGTATCGACACTTGGTGAGTAAAATCACATGAATATTTTGATCAATAATACCATGATATGTACATCTCCAGTTATGTCCTATGCTCTAAACGTTGTGAGCATATACCGGAATGATTCATAAGATGATCATTGGGTGATAGTAAATATATTCTTGTGAGCTTGGAAGAACTAAGAATATATCATTTATAAGAGAAAAATAGTCAAAGTAGTTCATTGTAAAGTGTTACATTGATACTAGTTTTGTCACAAGATACAAATTAAATTTATCTCAGTTTAAACTATGGGTGGCACAATGTAATGGAAAGGAGGTTCCATGATGGATTTGGATGAGTTCCAAAGTTGATACATTGTGACGGATACTACAACAAAAGACTAAGTATATGACTGCTATAGAAGCCACAAAGGAGGGAATTTGGTTAAGTAGTCTGTTATTAAACTAGGTGTGGTTCGCAGTGGGCTAATACTATGAAGATATATTGTACGACAATACTATCAACATGTTTTAACCCAAAGGAACTAAAGGTCTCACCAAAGGACTAAATTTGTACAATGCCATCTCATTAGAGAATAAGTGATGCATAAAGACGCAAAGACCTGCAAATACACGCGGACCTGAAAATGTCAGATTCGGATATTATGTTAACCACTAGCAAACACGTATATACCACACCAGAAAGCCATAGGTGTTGAATGTGCAAGTTTACAGACTAGATTATTGACTCTAGTGCAAGTGGGAGACTCAAGGGAATATGCCCAAGAGGCAATAATAAAGTGGTTATTATCTTATTCCTTGTTTATGATAAATGTTTATTTTGCATGCTATAATTGTATTAATTAGAAACGTTAATACATGTGTGTTTAATAAACAAATAAAGGGTTCCTAGTAATGGCTCTCTTATAAACTAGCTCGGTGATTAACAAGAGGATCAAGGTTTCCTGATCATGGACATTGGATGTTGTTAATAACGAGGTCACAACATGGGTGAATGATGTGATAAACATTCATCCAAAGTATAGAAATACAATCAAAGTCATTACGTTTATATTGCTATAACATCATGCAAAGTAATCTTAATCCTTAGACCATGAGATCATGTTAATTGCTAACACCGGAAGAGTACTTTGATAACATCACACATCACACCATAATAGGGTGACTATAAAGGTGGGTTTGGGTACTCTAAAAGTGTTATGTTGAGGCTCATAGATCAAGAGTGGGATTTGTCCACCCCGATGACGGATAGATATACTTAGGGCCCTCTCGGTGATATCACATTGAGATAGCTTGCAAGCAAGTGATGTGATCACTAGAATGTTATATCACGGGAACGAGAAAAGAGTGCATGTCAGTAACGATATCAAACTAGGTATTGAGATACCGATGGTCGAATCTCGGACATGTAATATATCGCGAAACAAAGGGATTTAGTGACGACGTTAAAGGTTCACATGATCACTAGAGTCATCGTTGAATGTGTGGGAGTCAGTACAGATCTCTAGGTCCTGCTGCTGATTATTGATCGGAGAGGGGTCTCGATCATGTCTGCATTATTCGTGAACCGTAGGGTGACACACTTAAGGGATACCGACACCATTTGGAGCAAAGATGTTTCAGATAAAGATTTAAGAAAGCGTTGGATTTATTTCGATGGAAACCGGAATTGTTTTGGGTGAAATTGCAGAAACTGGTTCTGTATGTGATATGAAATGTTGCAGCGGGTTTTATGTGAATGTTTGTTAATTAAACTAATTAACAAATTCTGAATAAAATAAATAAAAGAGTTTTATTAAATGAGAGCTTGCATTAAATTTGGTGGAAATTTAATGGAGGTGAGTGGAATTTTGAGTGGGAGGCTAATTATGTGAGTGGGAGCTCCACCCACATGAATGTGGAAGAGGTGGGTGCACCTCCATGGCCACCGGCCATGGAAGGGGGCTGCCCCCTCTCCCAATAAAAGGCCCCCCACTCCCTCCTCTCATTTCACACATCCTCTTCAAGGATCTCTCTCCCCCTCTATAAATTATTCCCCATGGTCTCAGATTAGCGAGATACATGTTCCCGGTGGCTTTATCTAGAAACGAGTTGCTGCTTCCGCTGCATTGCTAGAGCGAGGAGGCGGAGGTTGTTCGATGGACCGGACGTGTGTGCGATGACGGATGCACCGCTGCTTTGCGGCTGGACTTGCTGGTGCTGGACCTGCTGGACGTTGATGACCCACAAGTATAGGGAGTGTATCGCAGTATTTTCGATAAGTAAGAGTGTCGAACCCAACGAGGAGCAGAAGGTGCTAGCTAGTGGTATGGATCAGGAATTCTCTGCAAATACTTAGCAAATGGATTTTTAGGGGTTTTTGATAAAGCAAGTAAACAAAGTACGAGTAAACAAAAGAAAGTAGGAATAAATGCAGCAAGTGGCCCAATCCTTTATGTAGCAAAGGACAAGCCGGTTGTATTACTTAAGATGACCAAACGTTCTCGAGGACACATGGGAAGACTGTCAAGTGCTTTAGCTTCATATAGTTGATTAATCTTCTTTAGCTTGCTAAGTGTTGTGTGGGTGAACCTGTGCTAATGTACCGCCCCATCCAAGACTAATACATACTTGTGGTTATACCCCTTGCAAACATTCGTAAGTACAAGAAAGTAATTAAGGTAGAAACCTAACCACAGCTTTAAACTCTAAGATCCTTACGTCCCTTGTGCCAAATACACAATGCATTCCCCTAGGCCCATATAGGTGAAGTTTCATGTAGTCGACATTCACATGACACCACTATAAGAAGTACACCACAACTTAAATAACAATCTATTGAATCTTTCTCAACGCAACTCCACTACTAACAACAAGACTTCTCCCATGTCCTCAAGCACAAAACAAACTACTCACAAGACATCATATGGATCATGATCAGAGATGGAATAATGATGTATAACAATCTGAACATAAACAATAATTCAATGGTTCACTCAATAGCATCAACTACAAAGAGTAATCAACACCAGGAAAGTTTCCCCTATGAACTATAGCAAGATTCAACACAATTGTTACAGCAATATGGATATGGTGATGAGGGTGCTGATGGTGATGATGATCCCGATGAAGTCCATCTTGATGGTGGTGTTGATGGCGACGATCTCCCTTCTCTGGGAAGGAATTCCCCCGGTAGAAATCTGTCTGCTGGAGAGATCTTTCTCTCTCGGTGTTTTTCGCCCCGCAAAGGCGGCGGAATCTTTCTTTGGTCGCTCCCCGAGTCTTAGGGTTTCGGGAGGTTGATATACGCTAGAGGGGAGAGGCTGGAGTGGGCCAGGGCAGCCACACCACCTCCAGGCGCGGCCTAGGCCTGCCCGCGCCATGGGGTGGTGTGGGCCCCCTGTGGCCCACCTCCACTCCATCTTCAGGCATCCTTAGTCTTCTGGAAAAATAGGATTTTCCATATATTTTCCCGGATTTTCTGATCTTCGCGAATTTTTCCTCCAAACAGCACCTTTTCCATCAGAATCCTGACTGCAGCGGTCCATGCTCCAAAAGTCATCAACCATGCAAAAAAGATGAAATAACATAAGTATCACCTCTCAATACAAAATATATCAATGAATAATAGTGAATTAAGACATAGAATAGTGATGCAAAATGGACGTATCAACTCCCCCCAAGCTTAGACTTCGCTTGTCCCCAAGCAAAACTGAGCTCAATAAACATGACCTCAAGTTTATGGAGTGAAGAGTCGATAAAAGAATACGGACAAGAAGCATCACATTCATCAAATACATAGATCATAATAGAATACAACTCACTATTATATAACTCATCTTGTAATGAGTAAAGGAAACACAATAAAGATACATAAAGTGAATAATAATTGGTAATGGCAAACTTAGCTCTTGGTCGAAGAATAGTTGATAATTTGCTGGAGTTCACAAATAGCTGGTTTTTCAATGAAAGCTTTCAAAGTAGTAAACTTTAAGATAAGAGCAATGTGCAAAACAAGGAACATAAGACATGATTGCATAAATCATCATATGAATGAATGAAACACAACAACTCAAAATACTTGTTGAGATAGAAGGGAGTAGGTTTACTGACTCAACTACAAAGTAAAAGAAAGGCCCTTCAAAGAGGGAAGCAGGGATTGCAAGTCTCACAAAGAGCTCCCAAAAATTATGATACTTACTAGCTTTCAGCTCTCATAGCCCCTATCATAGGCATCTTTAGGTGATTAAGGTTAAAGTGATAAAAATGAGGATATGCATTGACAAGTTGTAAATTGAGAATGTCATGTCCCTTGAATACGAGGGCCGCTCCTCATGCTACTCAAGTTTAGTCACCGGTAAGTTCTTGTCATCGTAAGCATATGTGTATCATTGAGAACCGCCAGCGGGGTACCCCTTGTCCGATGATACGGAAGAATCCCCATATCAAAATGACAAGGCAAGCAGACAACAAGTATCTCAGCAATCTTCTTATTTACCATGGGAATATGGTGCTTTTTTCTCTCTTTCCTCTTTTCATAATCTCTTTTTTTTCTCTTTTGTTTCTCAATCGGACTATTTTTTATAAGAAGAATGCTTCATAGATACTCATTATGGTTACGCTGAAGGTTTCCACCATGTCAGCATGGATTAGACCAGTGGCCCAGGCGTTTCTCTAAAACATATGCATAACTCCATGGACTTACAAGCTCCCCTTTCATTTCATACCGACGACATCCATAGACAAAACAACATGATATCAACTTGGTACAAAGTACCAGTGCAATGTTGAAAGCGTTCCCCATGACAGCATGGTTCTACTAATTCACAACTTACAAAGCGCAAGCATATACACAACATAGGTGAGCACAATAGTTCAAGTTTATTAAGTGCAAGAAAGTAAAGTGTTCCATCAAGTTCGTGAGAGCTTTAATCACTAATTTTCACATAACAAGTTTAATTTGGGAGGTAGATAAGACAAGAATTTACTTGGAATAGCAATAATGCTACTAGGTAGGTATGGTGGACCCAAATGGCAAAGGTTTTGGTTTAAAGGAGGTGGATGCACGAGAAGAATACCCTCCCAGTACAGGTTTTTGGCAGGCAAGGCTGGGTAGCAAGTATAAGAGTTGAAGGAAACAAACAAACATACAAGTGATAAAGGCAAACATGCAATCTTCCTTGGAAGCACAAAAGATCTTAACTAGAGAATACTAGACGTATGAGAAAATCAAGAAAGAAAGATGATGAAATTATTTTTCTCTAGAGTACTTCTGTCTTTTCTTTCAACTCTCAAAAAGGTGTTGCTACTGACCGATCCAGGTTTGCCAAAACCAACTAAATTAACTCAATGATCACAAAGTGATACCAATACTAACAACAAGATCAATCATATAATCACGAATTGAAAACTAATATAAGCTATGCAAAAGAGTGAATGATAGAACTTCTCATTAATATTCCATAACGGAAACTCACACCAAGAGATATATATCTAACGAGAGAGGGGACACTTCCATAATGCAAACCATACTACAAAATAACTCCTTTATTCATGATATGACTCTACTAAAAAGGTAAAAAGATAGAAGATAGGGATGTGATACCGCGCACTCCCCCAAGCTTGGAACAAACTAAGGGGATGCCAAACCTGATGACGAATTACTCCTTAGGTGGTGGTGGTATCCTCTTGATGAGCTCCTTGGTCAGTTTCCCCAAGTCCTCAATCTCAAAGGTGAGATTACGAATCAGCTGTGAGTTTTGCTCAATGCGGCTCATGATCATGTCGTGTTGAGAATTCCAGCTCTTGCTATTCTTTCCCCACTCTTCCTCCTTGAAGTATTCTTTTCCTGCATGGCTAGAACGAGGCAAATCCCAATTGGAGGGCAATTTCCCCTTGGGCATATTCTGGTATTGATGCTCATGGATAACGGCATGGAAAGGATTCTTGGTGCGTGGACGAAGTGACCAGGGATCTGAACGGTGATGAGGAGACTTCCCTCCAATGGCTTGATTTTCCACCACTCCAATGCTTGCAATGGTAGTGCCGGTGTGCGGGTGTTAGCCTTGCTCCTCTTCACCTTCACTCTTGATCTCCTTCTCCTTCCCGAGGTCTTGGAGGTCTTCCTCCATAGGCTCCTTCCCTTTATCCTTGGCGGACACCATTGTGCTTCTAAGCTTTCAAAGAGTATGTCCTGACAGAAACAGATCGAAACAAAAACACGACGAAAACACGATATACGGACCTCGGGGTATCCGGGGGGTTATATATTACGAAGTTTTGTATCAAAAGGAAGGTACTGGGAGAAAACGAGTCGGAGGCGGAGTCCTGGGTGGCCTCACCACCTGGTGGCGCGGCCAGGGGTGGGACCGCGCCACAGGGTGGTGTGAGCCACCCTGGCTCCGTTTCAATCCCTTTTTCGCTTCGTAGCTTTCCTTATCGACTGAAAACTGCAAAAATATAGTTGGATCATATTTTCGCGGAACTTTTCTTATCAGAACTGTTACCTATTTGAAAACAGACTCTGCAGGTCTCTGAATTTGGTATCTAGCAGATTCTTCCGGAGTCATCACTTGAATAACATCAATATCTTCATCTTCATACACTTATTACTTGAGTCATAAAACCCTTCTCTTCCTTATTAAACCATTATCTCCACTTCCTGGAAATTTCTTTCACACAAAACTCCACACGGTTCTCATTAGCAACATTAGTATATATGAAGTGATAAAACCTTTTGAGTCCAACATCAACTGAAAAAACCATCAAAACAAAAGCTACTGAAACAACTCCATCCAAAATACCAAAAAGAATTCAAAAAGGAAATCGAATAAAGAAGCAAATGCAAGAGTGGCAAAATCTGCCAAAACAGACCAGCATGTAAAGGTCATTTTTTTCGAAAATCTTCTGTTGCTCAAATCAAAAAGTGCAAAACTAACGAAAGTTAAATAACAACCTGGGGCAGAAGCACAAAAAATTACAGCTCAATCCGACATACAGACATCTCTCACAAATTTTTACGGTGAAGCACAAAAAATCTGTTTCGGGACAGCAACTTCCCCAAATATTACTTCTCTCTCATTAGAGGTTGATCTTGACACAAAAACCAAACAAAACGGATAAGGAGCGGTTATTACCGAAGTAATAACTTCCAAGACTCAAAGAAACAAAACCAAACTGGAAGTAAAAACAAATTGGGTTGTCTCCCATAAAGCTCTTTCTTTATAGCCTTTAAGATGGGCATGATAATTTTGAAGAAGCTCTCATAGGGATATGAATTGAAGTGAAAGAGAGCATTAAGAAGAAAAAACACACACACATTTAAGTCTAACCCACTTCCTATGTTAGGGGATTTTGTAAACACACACACATTTAAGTCTAACCCACAATATAGCTATCACAAGGACTATCATAGCAATGATCACTTATTCTAACAGAAAATACGGGAATACTAACTCTCATAACACTATTATGTGAAACAATATTAGAGGTATCCTTACAAAGGATAGTGTGTCCCTCTTCCTCATACTTAGTGACAAAGTCTTTCACATTTGCTATTATAGGTTCATCAACCATTTGTTTATCAGGTTCAACAGCTTTATTTATACTTTCATTAACCATACTAGCTATCATAGAGTACTCCTTTACCTTAACTGGAAAAGGCATTTTCTCAATATAAGATTTAGGTAAAACATGATTAGCAGTATAAACTTCAGTATTCCTTGCAGGAACACTTTTAGCAACATCTTTATAAGGTTCATGATACTTATTCCACTTCTTTTTAGGCACTTCAATGTAGTAAGAAAAAGCCTTAAAATAAGAAGCAATAGCTTGAGAGTCTAGACCATAAGCATTTTTAATATTTTGAAAGTCATCAGTTCCCATAAAAGATTCAATGCATTCATAATCATAATTTATACCTGACTTTCTACCTTTGTCATTCTCCCAAGCTTCAGCATTGTCTTGAATACGGTCTAGAAGATCCCATTTAGCTTCTTCTTCCATGCGAGTGAATGATCCAGCACAAGAAGCATCCAATAAATCCTTGTCATGTAGAGGGAGCCTTGCATAAAAGTTGTTGATAATAATATTGTTGGGGAGCTCATGAATGGGACATTTGAGCATTAGTAACTTCAATATCCCCCAAGCTTGAGTTGTACTCTCTCCATCAAGAGGCCAAAAGTTGTATATTTGATTCCGATCTTTATGAATCTCACTAGGAGGATGAAACTTTGAATAAAAGAGAGGCACTATTTCCTCCCATTCCAGAGCTTGACCATTCTTCAGCAGCTTATACCATTCCTCAGCTCTTCCTTTTAGTGATAATGAGAATAACTTCTTCTTAACTTGATATGTAGTAATACCTGCACACTTGAACAACCCGCATAATTCGTGTATAAAGAGTAAATGATCACCGGGATGGACAGTTCCATCCCCAACATAGTAGTTATCCATAACACGATCAATAATTCTTGTAGGTATTTTGAAAACATCTTTCTCTGCAGGTGGTGGCTTATCTACTACCTTAGTAGTGGTAGTAGCATTACCAAATAAGAAACTCAGTGAATTATCCATAACGAAAATAAAGCAACTAACAGTAGTAAATAATACTCACATTAGAAGTTTCCTTTACTAGTTCCACTCTCCAATAGCCCTTCACTCCCTGGCAACGACGCCAGAAAATAGTCTTGATGACCCACAAGTGTAGGGGGTGTATCGCAGTATTTTCGATAAGTAAGAGTGTCGAGCCCAACGAGGAGCAGAAGGTGCTGGCTAGTGGTATGGATCAGGAATTCTCTGGAAATACTTAGCAAATGGATTTTTAGCGGTTTTTGATAAAGCAAGTAAACAAAGTACGAGTAAACAAAAGATAGTAGGAATAAATGCAGCAAGTGGCCCAATCCTTTATGCAGCAAAGGATAAGCCAGTTGTATTACTTAAGATGACCAAACGTTCTCGAGGACACATGGGAAGATTTTCAAGTGCTTTCTCTTCATATAGTTGATTAATCTTCTTTAGCTTGCTAAGTGTTGTGTGGGTGAACCTGTGCTAATGTACCGCCCCATCCAAGACTAATACATACTCTAAGACCCTTACGTTTGTTGTGCAATGGTTTCCTAACGGGGGTTCAGGTTTCTGTCACTCTGGCAACCCCTACGATTAGTAGCCAAATACACAATGCATTCCCCTAGGCCCATATAGGTGAAGTGTCTTGTAGTCGATGTTCACATGACACCACTAGAATAAGTACACCACAACTTAAATAACAATCTATTGAATCTTTCTCAACGCAACTCCACTACTAACAACAACACTTCTCCCATGTCCTCAAGAACAAAACGAACTACTCACAAGACATCATATGGATCATGATCAGAGATGGAATAATGATGTATAACAATCTGAACATAAACAATAATTCAATGGTTCACTCAATAGCATCAACTACAAAGAGTAATCAACACCGGGAAAGTTTCCCCTATGAACTATAGCAAGATTCAACACAATTGTTACAGCAATATGGAGATGGTGATGAGGGTGCTGATGGTGATGATGATGGTGATGATGATGATGATCCCGATGAAGTCCAGCTTGATGGTGGTGTTGATGGCGACGATCTCCCCTCTCCGGGAAGGAATTCCCCCGGCAGAAATTTGTCTGCCGGCGAGATCTTTCTCTCTCGGTGTTTTCCGCCCCGCAGAGGCGGCGGAATCTTTCTGTGGTCGCTCTCCGAGTCTTAGGGTTTCAGGAGGTTGATATACGCCAGAGGGGAGAGGCTGGAGTGGGCCAGGGCGGCCACACGACCTCCAGGCGCGGCCTAGGCCTGCTCGCGCCATGGGGTGGTGTGGGACCCCTGTGGCCCACCTCCACTCCATCTTCTGGCATCCTTAGTCTTCTGGAAAAATAGGATTTTCCATATATTTTCCCAGATTTTCTGATCTTCGCGAATTTTTTCTCCAACCAGCACCTTTTCCATCAGAATCCTGACTACAGCGGTCCATGCTGCAAAAGTCATCAGCCATGCAAAAACAGATGAACTAACATAAGTATCACCTCTCAATACGAAATATATCAATGAATAATAGTGAATTAAGACATAGAATAGTGATGCAAAATGGACGTATCAGACGTGCTGGTAATGGACCTGCTGGACTCGCTGGACTTCATCATGATCTTTAGATCAGCAAGTGTACGACATCATCAACCACGAAATCAGTCTCGTTGACACTGCTTTGTTGATCTTCAAGGGTATGTTCTCTATGGATGTATCCACCCGTTGCTTGTATCTAGTAGATAGATCTTGGAGTATAATAGTTCCCATCATAGGATTTTTTTTGTTTTCTATGCTGCGAACCCAACAGCTTCATCAAGTGGCTTCGTGAAAAGATCCGCTAGATTGGCCTTGGTGGGAACATACTCCAAATAAATATCTCCTCTTGCAACTTGATCCCGAATGAAATGATGAAGAATATCAATATGCTTGGTACAGTTATGTTGCACTGGATTGTGAGCAATGACAATTGCACTCTCATTGTCACAAATATGGGGAACCTTGCCGAAAGATAGACCAAGATCCTTTGAAGTTTACTTCATCCATAGAAATTGAGCACAACAACTTGCGGTGGAGATATACTCGGTTCGGCGGTAGACATAGACACACAGTTTTGCTTCTTGGAGGACCAGCACACAAAGGATCTTCGAAGAAATTGACAAGCACCAGAGGTTGACTTCCTTTCCACCTTATCTCCCACCCAATCCAAATCTATGTATCCAATGAGGTCAAAGCTAGCTCCCTTGAGGTCAAACAACCTGAAGTTTGGGGTATGAACCAAATATCAAAAGATTCTCTTGACTGCCTCCATGTGGCTTTCTTTTGGTGTGGATTGGAATCTTGCACACATATCCACATTCAACATAATATCCGGTCGAGTGATACCTTCGATCCGGATTACGGAAGCACAAGCGTACTGAAGTTACTCTAACGGACCTTTGGGAGTTTTAGAATTCCTTTTGTGTTTTTACCAGACCAAGAGTTTGCGTCTTTTGTTGTTGTCGATGATGGAGAGATAGGGCCTAGGGCGTTCGGTTTCACCTGTATCTATGCATAACATCTGATGGGAATAAAAGATAAAAATAAAGTATACATGTAATTGTTAGAGCAAGATAAATTATATGTGGGAAGTGCATCCATAATTGCTATTGCCTCCGCAACCGCTTATACAATAACCTACTAGTCTCATCCATAGAAGAAAGAGAACTAATGATATGCATAGTGACATCACTGTTAATCCCAAGTAAATCCCTCACATACAGCCGTACTACCCCTTCTGTCACTAGGGTTCCCAACCTGGAGATTAGTCATTACTCATACTCCCTATACCTGGCTTAATCCTCGAGGTCTTGGGCACCTGGCAAGTCCTTAGATTGAGGCAAGATAGGATAAAATAATCATCATGTCATACAAACTAATACAGGATCCCATCTATGATAAATAACATGCACAAAAGCTACATGGCTAGGCCGAAGACTTTAACCCAAGGATAGTTACTCACACATAGGGATGAGATCAAAGATCATAAACATTGTAATGGAAATCATGAGATTGATAGGAAATAGTCTTACAATGTCGCCAATCGAAGATGAGATCTACTATTACAAGTGGTGGAATATGGCTATGGTGGTGGAGAAGGGTTTGGAGATTAGATCTAAGTCTATTCCTCCAGCTACTGTTCAGTGTGGTTGATGGAGATCTGGAGGCAGCTGATGATCCGAGGAGATGGTGAGGGGGGCCGTTTTCTTGTCGCCCGAGGCCTCTTTATATAGGTGTCCCTTCATGGAAGTTGTTATGTTTGACCTAGCGGTGTCGATGGAAACTATACGACCGGAACTATATGGCCGGAATTTTATTCCTACAGTATAGTTGGTCATTAAAGCGTTTGTCTCCACTTCACGACTCCTGGTTTCATTGGGTTGTGGGAAATCTCATATCTTTGACTTTAATGTAGTGATTCCCATCATCAAACATCATTATCTGCGCAGGGAAAAATAGAAAGGAAGGATTGCATACCCCTTTGATCATTAGGCATTAGTGGCAGGGTTTATAGAGATATTTCATAAAAAATATGAATAATATCTAGTTTAAATGTGGATGTAGATGGCTATATTTCAGAGCCATCAACCTCCTCAAGCTTAAACTTGATCGTCCTCAAGCAAGAAAACCAAAATCAAAAAGGAACTCAGCATTTAAACTGAAATAACAAGATGATGATCTTACTCATGATTGGTAGTCTCATGTTTCCACCACTTCATAAATCTGAAAAACTTCAGCATAGATAAGAGTAATGGCAAGCATATCATACGGGTTTTCATGCATCCTTGGAGCGCAGCAAAATTATTGTTAACATGGATGATTCAATTGAGTAAACTTTATTCCATGTCATGTAATCAACTCATAGGCTTACCTTTGACCAATAAAGTATAATCATGTAAAATTGAGAGTGTGAGAGTTGTCATGAAAATCATATACACTAGAGTATCTCAATTCTCCCACATCAACAAATCAAGACTCTTCAAGCACCACTTTTCTATTCATTGTCCTTCAAGAATTTTAGTTCTTAAGTAATTGAGAGCATGCCAAAAAAATATTAGTTTATCGAGCTGTGATGGACACTCGTGGCATAACTAAGGTTTTTGTTCCTTTTGTATAATGATTACTCATAACAGCCAGAGGAGTGATTCCATCATGAACACAGCTACCCGGGAGTTCCAAGAATATTACCCACTATAGCATTGCTGCTACATGTGTTTAATCAACTCATAGCTGAAATCTAGGAGTTTCCTCCATGAAGATCCTTCGTAGGCTAGCAGAGTTGTTGGCATCCCATGAAGTTTGACACGCATAAAGCAATATCATTCTTACGATTAACAAGTCAAACCTTGGCATGCTCACAAAAACCTCTAAAGATTAATTCAATCAAACAAATCCTTTTAAAGAGAGATATCAAGTCAATCATTATATTCCGTGGTGTTAAGTGTCTCTAGAAATAAGCCTTCAAGACTAAACACTACAACACCCAAGCCTTCAATTCTGAGAGTTTTTCTTATTACAATTGTTTAGCAAATTTTCAGGCAAGACTTAGTTAACTGCAAGATCTGGAACAAAATGTACCCAACTAAATACTCATGCAAACAAAACTTTACTACAATATAAAGACTCACTCCACCAATATAATATCTCAACATTTACTACTAACTAGCATGGGTTTATCAAACTTCAAAAGTGGGGAGTCATAAGGCATACCTCTCATGTTTGGTTCCACTTATCTCTTCCTTTTTATTTGCTTCTTGGAAACTCGAAGTCAATCACTCTTCCTGCAAATACATGAGAACCTTGAGGCGGAAAGAAAAGAAAGAGGGAAAATAGAGATAATTTTTTTGAGGGTAAAACAGTAAGGGAAATCCCCCACTACAATTTATTCATTATATATTTTGGGGATAGTTTACAAGGTATAAATTACATGGAGAGTAGTAACTTCTAATTTATAAAGATAAATGGAGAAATTTTTTTGTTGTTTTTAAGAGAGGGAATTAAAGAATAGATAATTGGCGGCAAAGCTTGGCTAGAAAATCTCGAAAGCAAATAGAAATAACTAAAGATAAAGTGTTGGGGAAACCAACATGAGTGCTTATAATCTAGAATTAAAAACATAACCTCGAAATAAATAAAAGAAAATGAACGCCAAATAAAGATAAATGAGGAAACTTCCCCAAGCTTAGGCTTTTGCAAGACATTCAAATCGTTGTGGTGGCTGGAAAAAGTCGTTACTCCAGTTCACAATTTGAGTTGATAAATTACTAGTTGTTCCTCAGAGGTTCAAGGAGAGGCTATGCATCATCTCCATAGTCCCTCCAAGTTCTTGGAAGTCTTGGTATGTGGCGAACCGGGTTGGTGACTGCTCCTCTTGATAAGGAACTTCTTGGTTCTCTTCTTGGTCCTCATCCTCATCCGAAATCTCCTCCTTGGATTGGTGTTGCGCAACATGCAAGTCATATAGCAAACGTCCTTCCTCGATAGAGAAAAGACCATTAGGCATAGGAGCGGGGTAAAGACGCCCATCTCCAGCAATATGCAAGTAATAAACACCACCTCTCCAAGTGAGCATTCCACAAGCCTTTCAAGTAGAGAGACCAACACGTCGATCACTTAGCATAGGTTGCAACTCACCTAGGTCGATGCCTAGGGAAATGGCAAGAATGGTGATGATGCCTCCACCTGGGATTGGTCCTTGGCTTTGGGAGGATTGGTGCGCCAGGTAGCACACAAGGATTGCGCCCAAGTTGAGTGACAAGTCGCAGTGGTTGTAAGCATCTTTTGCGAGAACTAAGATGTCCTCCTCCTTGAGTCTTGTGAACTCATTTCTTGCCTACAAGGTGTTATCAATAACATAGAACAAAAAGTGAATTGTAGGATGTTCAATATTCTTCCCCTTGCTCACTCTAGAGGTGAAGCTCATTCCACTATAATAATATTAAGGGGAAGGGTCTAAGCCAGTAAAGGATGCACGTAGGGCATTAGCATCATTGTTTGTAAGATTAAAACATGAGCACCATTCATCTAGTGATAAGGTGTAATTGTTGTTCATAAGTCAGAAAGAAATCGTGTCCTCTCCATGCCATAGTTTAATGGTGCTTTGCAAAGAACTTAAAATTCAAGAGTTAACCGACGATAAGTATGCACATCATTAAATACAAAGTTTTGTAGGCCAACCCTATTGCAAAGTAAATTGAATTCATTATAAATACCGAGTTGGTTCAGTATAATGGGGCAATACCACTTGGTTGCCTTCACTTCTCGGTTCTTGATCTAGTTAAAGCGATCATGTTGGAGCTCATTCCCGAATCGTATCCCCATGTGTTCCAGAGCGATAGCCCAAGAAGCACTAGCGGTGGCACGAGCACGAGTTTGGATCCTTGTGTTCATCATCTAAAATAAAGAAAGACAAAAAATAAAACTTTTTGATCCAATAGTAAGTATATAATATTCCTCATCATAGCACACTAAAGAATCCCCTCAACATAATAATCTAGGCAAGAGAATCATGGCAATTAGTTCATAGAAGGTCTCACCCTATATTGATAATGACGATAGATCAAAGATGAATTTGAAAAAAGTAATTAGAGGATCAGAGGAGAAACATACCGTAGATCTCTTGTGTGCGAGCAAATCGAACGAAATTGAGTAGAGATAAAGATCTATTTGAGGTTTCGGGAGAGTTTAGAGGTAGAAGAGAGAAAAATGATTGAATTTTTAGGGTTGGAGGTACCTCCCGTGGCGTTTTTGTGGTCGGACGCAACTATATGGACGGAACTATATGGCCGAAACAATGTGTTCCCGTTGTATTGTTGGCCTTCTGTCAAAATTTTAGGGTTTCCACCTGGCAGTGCAGCTATACTACCAGAACTATATGGCTGGAACAATGTATTCCCGCCGTATAGCTGGTCGTCAAACCCTCTGTACCTGGAAAAGAAATTGTACGAAAGCATCAATATCTATATGACCGGAACTACACGGCCGGAATGTAACATCCCAAAACTTTAATCCAAGTGATCAAGATCCAATCCACCCAATTTAGGGTTAACAAAACCTTTTTCTATTTAAAAATCTTTAAGCCTTCATATGTGTATGCATTTAAAATAGGAGTTGTTTGAATTGCCATGATTGAGTGATCTATTGATTGTAAAATGATTCTAAGGTGAATTAAGCATCATCTAGATCATTCCCAAGCAAATCCCAAAGAAAAAGAAATTAAAAAGAATAAAATAAGGAAATGGTCATTTGTGCCATTTTAATCACATAGCCTACTTTGGCTATTCCTAGAACTCAAATCTTAACAGAAACAATGGTGGTTCTTTGCACCCCTTGCTAGTACAAGTAGTGATGTGCCAAGTCCCACTTTGTTTCATCCCAAAAACTTTCAAACACTAAATTTAAATGACATTTGAAATTTGAATGTAGTTCATATGCATAGATCACACTTATTCAAAAACCACTCAAATGAAATCCATTTTCAAATCCAAAGGAAACCTAGAAGCTTAAGCATCAGATGAGTCACTCCACCAAAAATCTCCCAAAAATTCAAAAATTTATCTCATGCGGCCATTGTGTCGAACAGGTGGCGGACAGAGATCATATGGCCTAACTATTACTGTTGCTAATTAAGCCCTTGTCCCCCAATTGACCCTATCTACACTCCCCTGTCTCCCTTGCATCTAACCAAACCCCAGACCAGCACCCCCCTTGCCCGCAGCGCTAGTGTCGTGCCGCCCAAATGAGGTCACTGCCGGCCAAACACGGGCAGCACGCCAGAGACCGAGCCGTGCCATCCCAGCATGTCCACTAGCTCCGACCAACCCTACCGCCGCCCACGGTCCACCCCTCGATCAACCCTAGCCCCTGGACCACTCCCCAGTGTCGCCGCCCTTTCTCTCTGCGAGCAGCCAGAGCGCGATCGCCGCCAGCATGCAGTAGACCGCCCCTTGACACCATATCGCGCACGCCGCTCCGCCTCGACCCCCACACCCCACCAGACACGATCGTGCACCGCCGCGCGACCCACAGTCGTCGGGAGCCGCGTCGAGCACCACCTCTGTCCCCTAGAGCGCGTAAAGCTCCCGACCATATGCCACCGCCCCTAGCCGCGCCATTGCGCCGTAGCTGACCGCCAGCAGACCGCCCACCGTCCTCCTACCTCGCCACGCCAGTAGCCCCCTGTCTCGCCATCACCGAAGAGCCGCGCCCATGCCTTTCGGTCTCACCGTCCAACCTATATAAGGAGCCCTCCCTCGCACCATATCTTCACACCATTCCACTCCCCTCTCTCCCCTGAACATTTCCCCTCTCTCGCCGGAGCCGCTCGAGCCGCCGTTCACCGGAATTGCACCGGAGGATGCCGTTGTAGAGGAGGAGACGCTGCCATCGATTCCGTCCACCGTAGCCTCTGCCGCGACTTCGCCTAAGCTCGACATCGCCGTCTAGTTCGATCGCCTGCCTTGCCGCACTAGCTGGAGCCCTGGTATGTCCCTAGTAGACCCCCACTGGCTGTTTAGGGTTTGGTCTCGCCAGTGACGAGTCCGTCGTCGACGATGACCATGAGCCATTGATTTGCGTTATAATCGTGTGGCCTAGATCGCTAGATACCATTTCGGGTTTTAAGTGTCGCTGACAGACGGACCCCCCCTTGTCAGTCGCCCTCTGCGCCGCTGAGCGTCACTGGGCCAGCCCGTTATTTTTCCCGCGTTAGCCCACAAATTCAAATAAGTGTTTTTTATTTAGACTTAGAATCAATTCTGTCCCTTAGTTTAATAATCAATTCAGGAAGATTTTCTTAACCAAATTGAGTGATTCCAATTTTGTTAGAAAGCTACTGAAAAGATCTATCCAAGCCCGTTGGATTTAATACATTTAGAGTTAGAGATCTCTCCTAGTAAAAATACAAGACGGAAGCTTTTGCACATTCAAACATTTTTCTAAAATCAACCATAATATATTTTGGGTTGATTCCAACTCTCAAAAATCACATTTAACCTTATCTATCTAAATATGTAATAAAATTAAGGTTTGCATGCAGTGACTTTGGACTAGTACCAAAATAATGCTATATAGGCATTTCTAGTCACTTTAAATCATTAATTATTAAACTTAAACTTATTAAAATATGATCCAACCTTTAAATCACATTCCCATATGTTAGAATATGTGGTGATGACATGTGTGCACATGATCCCATATTTTAATTGGAGAATATTAAATCTTAATTAATTTCAATGAGTAGAAATTACTTTTCTCAAATAAAAAGAATGAAGCTAGTTCATTAAACCTTGTGATGTTTGTGATGATACTAGATCATCAAATGTGTGCCTTAGTATGCTAAGTAGACTAGTTAAGTATTGTTTGGTGATTGTGTACTCCGTATGTATTTATAGACGATAGTATCGACCAAGCTTATGAGGAGGAGGAGTTCTACCAAGAGGAGGAGGAAGAAAACTTCAACCACTGCACTACCCAAGGCAAGCTAGCACTATACAAGTTAACCCTTGCAAGTTTTACTTGCAAGCCTAACACTTCAACTAAACTGAGCAAGCTATTGTTAGCAAGCTAGAATTAAACAAGAGGACCTAAGCAAGATGCATTAGGCATGCTTTGATTATACCACTTTGACTTATATCTTTTCCAAGTTTTATTTACAAGCTTTACTTCCTTTACTTTACCAAAGTCCCTTACTTGTTTGAAGGTAGCATAAAGAGTATAAAACTTGACCATCTAGTTAGACTTAGATGTCAATCTATGGCATGAGATTGACATTAGCATCCCACTTTAGTGAACACTCTTAACTTAGTAGTTAGAACAAAACTCAAAACTTGATTCACTTTAGATGGGAATACTTGGTGAAAATGAATTGTGAAAACCTTGGAATGATGAGTCATTCTATTGAGATGTTTTGACATGTGTTGAAGAACACAACTGGTTTATGATGATGAAAATATTGAGGCATGAGCCTTAGCCCTTTTACAAAACTGATGGTTGGGTTCGGATGCGATACCATTCCAATTTTACCGTACAACCACAATACCTGAATTGGGCAAGGCTTAGCCGGAAGTTGATATGCATTAGTATTAGTTCCCTCGCGGGAGAGGTTTGAGCTGAGGCTACCACTCAATGTTGTCCACCTATGAAGTGCCCAAGATGATAGATGGTCATGGTTGGGAGGCCATGCTCATAGGAGAGGTTCTTATACTAGGGTGTGTAAAGGAAAGGTTATGTTTGATTATCTGCATACGAAGTATGATGATTCAGGGTTATCCCTGACAGATGTATCGAATCTTGTGGTGAAAGTGTACCACCCCTGCAGAGTGTCAAACTATTCGAATAGCCGCGTCCATGGTTATGGATAGTTGGAGTGGCCATACTGTTCCATTATCAGATGTTTTCAAAACAACTTATGAAATGAATTGTAACATGACTTGACCATAACAGAGTTGTGACTATGACAATTAAGTTCCCACTTAAGTGTTTTCAAACTTTATTTTATCTTTCTTTGTTTCTGAACTCAGCTTAGGTTTCAAACTTAACTTTACAAGTAAACTTAGAGTTAGCTTTTCCTACTAGAACTATCTTACCTGTTAGTGATAGTTTGCGAGTACGTAAAGAGTACTGATGGCTTTTGTCCCTGGCTATTCCTATGTCCAGACTATGAAGGAGACTACCAAGATTAAGGACAGCAGGACGGCTATGATAACTAGGAATATCTTCCATCGTCAGCATTATTTGTTACTCTGAAGATGGACCCCACTGCTACGCTATTTATTCCGCTATTTGATTATACTAAGACTGGATCATGAGATCCTTTATTTGTGTAAGACCTTATATTGGTTTGTAAGGGATGATGTACTATGATATCCAATCTGTTATGTCTCGCAAAAATGGTAATCCTGGGATTGCAAGGTATGGCATAACAGGCATCTAGGATTAAAAATCCGGGTGTTGACAAGTTGGTATCAGAGCCATCGTGACCATAGGAGACCCTAGTTAGAATGGACGTCCGAACAAAAACTTAGTTTCAAAAACCAAAGTGAGTATTTCTGAAAACTATTTCCTCTCTTACCCTTGGGAATTCTTTCTCTCAAAAAAATTCATGTTCCTCCGAATTCTGACATTACTACATAAAACTTTGACAGACTTGACCACTTCACTAACTTTCTCATCCTAAATTCTTATAGATGGAAGCCCAATACAACAAGTTCTACCAGTTGGGCAACAGAGGCCAACTGATCTTCGAGAGGGATTTGGATGTGCTGTCTGAGTTCTTGGAGCGTCCTCATCCAGAATTCCTTGGAGCTCAACTCCCGGGTCCACCAGGAGGAGATTTACAATGGCTAGTAACTGTTGATCTTTGAGGCAAGATAGAGGCACCAGTATTTGGGAGGATTTAGTTCTCGGTGAGGGTGAACAACTGGCTAGATGGATTAGCCAGGGCAATGCATGAAGCTCTCGCACGTCTGTGTGCCCTCAGTGTCAACCTCATCCAAGGAACCCGCTTTGTTCCCTATGTAAGGCGTGATTCCATGGGAATGCCGCTTGAGATGCCAAGTCACCCGATACTGAAGCGTCAAGTGGAGAACCTCGACTTCCTACTATACGACAGACAGAAGGAGTTGGACAATTCAAGGGATCTAGCCAACCACAACCTCGCCATTGTAGCCTAGAAAGCCCAGACTTTCTCACTGCTAGTCCAGGATCGTCAGTCTCTTCGCCGTCAGCGCGCCAAGAAGGATCGCACCATCGACCGTCTTTGCAAGAAGGTGGTCAACCTCGAGAAGACCATCAAGGAGCAAGAAGCTCAGCTTGCCGTAAAGGAATAAGAAGAGGAAGGTGAAGATATCCAAGGGGATATTGACTCCTACCTCAGCAATGATGATGACTTTCTGGAGGAAGATGCCATGGACTTCTACACCGATGATAATGACTCTGACTTCATCGACGATGAGTAGATGCACTAGAGCACTGTCGTAGCATGAGGAGTATCGGTCCCATTGTATCGTAGCTTACAGAATGGTTCTTAAAACCATTTGTTTTCCCTTGGATGTTGTGGTGTGTGTGTGTTTGTATCGTGTGCTTTGCTTGAATGAATGAAAATAAGTTAGTTGCCAAAACCTGAGTCAAACTCAAAGTTTTAGCTGTGAAATCAAAACCATGAACCTTAGAACGTTCCCCCTTACCCCTTTATCTACCTCAATCTTCAGATGACTCTTGGAAACCAAGGAGGGAGCAGATCATCGCAAGACCCAATGCTGCAGATACTGCAGAATCTCATTGCAAACCGGGAAGCAAGTAGGGCAGAGCGCCAATCTAATCTAGCAACACTACAAAAGATCGCCCAGGTGGCTCTCAACAACCAGAACCATGGAAATCAGGATCATGATGGATGCAAACTCAAGAACTTCCAGAATACAAATCTCCCAATCTTGAGTACTTTAGAGAACCCACTGGATGCTGAAGACTGGTTGTAGACTATGGAGAACAACTTAGAAGTAGCTGGAGTAGATGCCAATGAGAAGGTTCTTTTTGCCACCCACTATCTGGCAGGAGATGCAAGATCATGGTGGAACAGTATCCGCACAATGAACCATGGTCAAGTGATGACATGGGAAGCCTTCAAAATCAAGTTTAGTCGCACCCACGTGCCGCAGGGTCTAGTCACCCGAATGAGGGATGAATTCCGAGAGTTGAAGCAAGGCAGAATGACTGTAGTGGAGTACCATGACAGATTCCTGTCCTTAGCACGGTATGCACCTGATGAGATCAACATAGAGGCCAAGAAGAAGGAGAGATTCTTAAACGGACTGCATGATGAGATGCAGACTGTCCTCGTCAACATCTGTTTTGAGGATCTCGAAGAGCTAGTTGACTCTGCCATTCAGATGGAAGGGAAGCTCAACCAGGCAAACGACAACCGCAAACGTCGTATGATGCAACAAGTTGGATCCAATAGTCACCAGAAGTACCGTCCCAACTCCTCAGCAGGGTATGCCCCAAGAAAGAACCGACCCCCAATGTCTTGCTAAGCTACCCCAACCGTAGCGGAGGAAATGTGAAGTCCGGAGGAAATAACAATCACTCCGACAACACTAGCAATTTCAACCGTGCCCCTCCCAAGAGCAACAACAACAACAACAATAACAACACTGCACCCCAAACTAGAAGCAATGTTGTGCCGATCGCAGCTAAAGACAAGTCTCAGATTACTTGTTTCGAGTGTGGAGTGAAGGGTCACTACTCCAATGAGTGCCCCAAGAAGATTGCCGCCACTGCAAATGTGAACGCCCCAGCTCAACAGCAGCGTCGTGTTCAACCCGGGAGAAGATTTGCCCTAGGGAACCCTCACAATCGCAACGGCCGTCTCTTCCACATGAACACTGAAGAAGCTCAAGAAGCTCCAGATGTAGTGCTGGGTATGTTTTCTGTCAACTCAGTTTTAGCAAGAGTGTTATTTGATTTTGGAGCATCGCACTCATTTGTCACGGAAGAATTTGCATGCACTAGTAAGATTCACCCAACCAACCTGAAGCTTGTCATGATAGTTCAAATTCATGGTTCAACAACAAAAGCTAGAAAATTTGGAAAGTTGTGCCTATCAGAATACATGGGATAGATTTTTATGCCAACCTAATAGTACTTGGAACCAAAGCTTTGGAAGTAGTACTAGGAATGGATTGGATGTCAAAGCATAAAGGATTGATAGACTGTGCTAAGAAAGCCATCACAATGACCAGTAGCTCTGGAGTCTCAGTAGAGCACATATCTGAAACCTTGCCCCATCAATTCAAGTGTAACAAGAGTCTAGCCCTGCCTACCATTGACCAAGTCAGAGTAGTCTATGAATACCCTGACATATTCCCAGATGAATTGCCCGGTATGCCCCCGAATAGGGATATTGAGTTCATTATTGAACTAATCCCCGGAACCAGACCCATAGCCCAGAGACCCTATAGCATTAACCCCTCAGAGTTAGTAGAATTGAAGAAGCAGCTGGATGCTATGTTAGCAACATGCTTGATTCAACCAAGTGCATCACCATGGAGATCGCCAGTATTATTCGTCGACAAGAAAGATGGAGGCAACCGTCTGTGCACCGATTACAGGAAGCTGAATGATGTCACCATCAAAAACAAGTACCCATTGCCAAAGATAGAGGATCTATTTGATCAGTTGACTGGAGCGAATGTATTCTCTAAGATCGATCTTAGAACTGGTTATCACCAAATTAAGATTCGTGCAACGGATATTCCGAAGACCGCCTTTACTACTCGCTATGGTTTATATGAGTATATGGTTATGTCTTTTGGATTAACCAATGCCCCTGCTTATTTCATGAATCTCATGAATAAGATCTTTATGAATTTTCTAGATAAGTTTGTCGTTGTATTTATCGATGATATCCTTATCTACTCCAAGTCAGAAGAAGAGCATGAGCAACATCTGAGAATCATTCTTGAAACCCTTAGAGAGCATCGATTGTATGCCAAGTTCAGCAAGTGTGAGTTTTGGCTGAAAGAAGTAGGATTCCTAGAACATATTGTGTCTGCTGGAGGAGTCGTTGTTGATCCCGCCAAGATCAAAGATGTCGAAGAATGGGAAGCCCCAACCACTTAAACCCAAGTCCGTGCATTCCTCGGATTAGCGGGATATTACCGCAAGTTTGTCGAAGGATTTTCAAGAATCACCCGACCCATGACCCAATTGCTGAAGACAAGAAGTTTGAATGTACCGACAAATGTGAAGCCAGTTTCCAAGAGCTGAAGAAGAGATTGATTTCAGCCCCAATATTGATCATGCCAGATATCAAGAAGCCTTTTGATGTGTATTGTGATGCATCCAAGATTGGTCTCAGATGTGTGTTGATGCAAGAAGGCAAAGTCATCGCGTATCTGTCTTGACAACTAAAGCATCATGAGCAGAACTATCCGACCCATGATCTTGAGTTAACAGCCGTAGTTTTGGCATTGAAGACCTGGCGTCGTTATCTGATGGGAAATCGCTGTGAGATTTACTCGGATCACAAAAGCTTGAAGTATATTTTCTCTCAGAAGGAGCTGAATATGAGGCAAAGAAGATGGATAGAGTTAATCAAGGATTATGACCTTGACATTAACTATCACCCCGCCAAAGCCAATGTGGTAGCATATGCTCTTAGCAGATTGCCGTGTAGGCTAAACACCATGATTAAGGTGAAGCAGCCAAGTTTGTATGAGGAGTTGGAGCAGCTCTGGACTAAACTAGTTAGCAAAGGATTCTTAGCTAGCATTGAACTTCAACCCATATTGATTAGCCAAATCAAGGAAGCCCAAAAGGGAAATGAAAGTATCGACGGAATCAAACGTCGTATTGGTATAGGAAAGGTACCTGGATTCACCGAAGACGAAGAAGGAGTTCTGTGGTACAAAGGCCGTATCTGTGTGCCAGCAGATTCGGAGATGAAGCAAGTTATCATGCAAGAAGCTCATGATACTCTTTATTCTATCCACCCCGGAGTAATGAAGATGTATCAAGATTTGGAGGAGCAATTTTGGTGGCACAAGATGAAGAGAGAAATCGGAAGCTACATCACCAAGTGTGATATCTGTCAGCGAGTCAAAGCAGAACATCAGAGGCCCGCAGGACTGTTGCAACCTTTGCAGATTCCGGAATGGAAATGGGATTCTGTCGGAATGGACTTTATCACCGGTTTGCCTATTTCTAGTAGGGAAAATGACTCAATCTGGGTCATCGTTGATAGACTGTCCAAGGTAGCTCACTTTATACCTGTCAAGACAACTTACCAGAGTTCGAAGCTAGCAGAGCTGTATATTGCTAGAATTGTTAGTCTGCATGGAACCCCCAAGACCATAGTATCAGATCGAGGAACCCAATTCACCTCGAGATTTTGGCAGAAAGTCCAAGAAGGATTAGGAACCAAGTTGAATTTTAGCACAGCTTATCACCCGCAAACTGATGGACAGACTAAAAGAGTCAACCAAATCCTAGAGGATATTTTGAGAGCTTTTGTGTTGGAATACGGATCAAAATGGGAAGACTGCCTGCCTTTCGCAGAATTCTCATACAACAACAGTTATCAAGCCAGTTTGGAAATGGCACCATTTGAGTTCCTATATGGAAGAAAGTGTTGTACCCCTTTGAATTGGTCGCAAGTAGGAGAGAGTCAGATCTTTGGACCTGACATTCTCCGAGAATCTGAAGAGAAAGTTCACAAGGTTCATGAGCACCTCAAGACCGCCCAATCTAGGCAGAAGAGTTATGCTGACAAGAGAAGAAGAGACCAGACTTTCAATGTCGGAGATTTTGTGTATCTCAAGGTTTCGCCATTGAAGGGAACCCAACGTTTTAGTCTAAAAGGAAAATTAGCCCCTAGATATATCGGGCCTTTCAAGATTCTGAATCATCGAGGAGAAGTATCTTATCAAATGGAACTGCCTGACGAGATGTCAGCCATCCACAATGTGTTCCATATCTCGTTGCTTCGCAAATGCTTAGAAGTGCCATAGAAGACCGAAGTTTTCAAGAATATCGATCACCGAGCTGTTGATATCAACAAGGACCTGACATATCGTGAAGTGCATATCCGTATCTTGGACGAAGCCTGTAGAACGACCAGGACCAGGAGTATCAAATTTCTCAAGATTCGGATTGAAGAAGCAGCTGGAAGAAGAAGAAGCCACTTGGGAAGAAGAAGAAGCCACTTGGGAGCAAGAAGATTACATTAGGACTGAGTTCCTAGATCTCTTTAGTTCCTAGTTTTCTTTCATAAATCTCGGGACGAGATTTTGTTTAAGGGGGAAGGTTTGTAACATCCTGAAACTTTAATCCAAGTGATCAAGATCCAATCCACCCAATTTAGGGTTAACAAAACCTTTTTCTATTTCAAAATCTTTAAGCCTTCATATGTGTATGCATTTAAAATAGGAGTTGTTTGAATTGCCATGATTGAGTGATCTCTTGATTGTAAAATGATTCTAAGGTGAATTAAACACCATCTAGATCATTCCCAAGCAAATCCCAAAGAAAAAGAAATTAAAAAGAATAAAATAAGGAAATGGTCATTTGTGCCATTTTAATCACATAGCCTACTTTGGCTATTCCTAAAACTCAAATCTTAACA
This sequence comes from Avena sativa, assembly GCA_916181665.1. Lineage (NCBI taxonomy): Eukaryota > Viridiplantae > Streptophyta > Magnoliopsida > Poales > Poaceae > Avena > Avena sativa. The sequence continues at coordinate 431,724,333 of OV702290.1, forward strand.
GAAACAATTGTGGTTCTTTGCACCCCTTGCTAGTACAAGTAGTGATGTGCCAAGGCCCACTTTGTTTCATTCCAAAAACTTTCAAACACTAAATTTAAATGACATTTGAAATTTGAATGTAGTTCATATGCATAGATCACACTTATTCAAAAACCACTCAAATGAAATCCATTTTCAAATCCCAAGAAAACCTAGAAGCTTAAGCATCAGATGAGTCACTCCACCAAAAATCTCCCAAAAATTCAAAAATTTATCTCATGCGGCCATTGTGTCGAACAGGTGGCAGACAGAGATCATATGGCCTAACTATTACTGTTGCTAGTTAAGCCCTTGTCCCCCAATTGACCCTCTCTGCACTCCCCTGTCCCCCTTGCATTTAACCAAAGCCCCAGACCAGCACCCCCCTTATCCGCAGTGCTAGTGTCGCGCCACCCAAATGAGGTCACCGCCGGCCAAACGCGGGCAGCATGCCAGAGACCGAGCCACGCCATCCCAGCATGTCCACTAGCTCCGCCCAACCGTACCGCCGCCCATGGTCCACCCCTCGATCAACCCCAGCCCCTGGACCACTCCCCAGTGTCGCCGCCCTTTCTCTCTACGAGCAGCTAGAGCGTGCCAGAGCGCGATCGCCGCTAGCATGCAGCAGATCGCCCCTTGACACCATATCGCGCACGCCGCTCCGCCTCGACCCCCACACCCCGCCAGACACGGCCTTGCACCGTCGCGCGACCCACAGTCGTCGGGAGCCGCGTCGAGCACCGCCTCTGTCCCCCAGAGCGCGTGAAGCTCCCGACCATATGCCACCGCCCCTAGCCACGCCATTGCACCGTAGCTGACCGCCAGCAGACCGCCCACCGTCCGCCTTCCTCGCCACGCCAGTAGCCCCAATATTTCGCCGTCACCGACGAGCCGCTCCCATGCCTTTCGGTCTCACCGTCGAACCTATATAAGGAGCCCTCCCCCGCACCATCTCTTCACACCATTCCACTCCCCTCTCTCCCCTGAACATTTCCCCTCTCTCGTCGGAGCCGCTCGAGCCGCTGTTTGCCGGAATTGCACCGGAGGAGGCCGCTGGAGAGGAGGAGACGCTGCCGTCAATTCCGTCCACCGCAGCCCCTACCGCGACTTTGCCTGAGCTCGCCGTCACCATCCAGTTCGATCGCCCGCCTCGCCACACTAGCTGGAGCCCTGGTATGTCCCCAGTAGACCCCCACTGGCCGTTTAGGGTTTGGTCTCGCCGGCAACGAGTCCGTCATCGACGACGACTGTGAGCCGTTGATCCATGTTACAATCGTGTGGCCCAGATCGCTGACTGACTGACGCCCCTTGTCAGTCGCCCTCTGTGCCGCTAAGCGTCACTGGGCCGGCCCGTTAGTTTTCCCGTGTTAGCCCAGGAATTCAAATAAGTGTTTTTCTATTTAGACTTAGAATCAATTTTGTCCCTTAGTTTAAAAATCAATTCAGGAAGATTTACTGAACCAAATTGAGTGATTCCAATTTTGTTAGAAAGCAATTGAAAAGATCTATCCAAGCCCATTGGATTTAATTCATATAGAGTTAGAGATCTCTCCTAGTAAAAATAACAAGACATATGATTTTGCACATTCAAACATTTTTCTAAAATCAACCATAATAGCTTTTGAGTTGATTCTAACTCTCAAAGATCACATTTAACCTTATCTATCTAAATATGTAATAATATTAAGGTTTGCATGTAGTGACTTTGGACTAGTACCAAAATAATGCTATATAGGCATTTCTAGTCACTTTAAATCATTAATTATTAAACTTAAACTTATTAAAATATGATCCAACCTTTAAATCACATTCCCATATGTTAGAATATGTGGTGATGACATGTGTGCACATGATCCCATATTTTAATTGGAGAATATTCAATCTTAATTAATTTCAATGAGTAGAAATTACTTTTCTCAAATAAAAAGAATGAAGCTAGTTCATTAAACCTTGTGATGTTTGTGATGATACTAGATCATCAAATGTGTGCCTTAGTATGCTAAGTAGACTAGTTAAGTATTGTTTGGTGATTGTGTACTCCGTATGTATTTATAGACGATAGTACCGACCAAGCTTACGAGGAGGAGGAGTTCTACCAAGAGGAGGAGGAAGAAAACTTCAACCACTGCACTACCCAAGGCAAGCTAGCACTATACAAGTTAACCCTTGGAAGTTTTACTTGAAAGCCTAGCACTTCAAGTAAACTGAGCAAGCTATTGTTAGCAAGCTATAATTAAACAAGAGGACCTAAGCAAGATGCATTAGGCATGCTTTGGTTATACCACTTTGACTTATATCTTTTCCAAGTTTTATTTACAAGCTTTACTTCCTTTACTTTACCAAAGTCCCTTAATTGTTTGAAGGTAGCATAAATAGTATAAAACTTGACCATCTAGTAGACTTAGATGTCACTCTATGGCATGAGATTGACATTAGCATCCCACTTTAGTGAACACTCTTAACTTAGTAGTTAGAACAAAACTCAAAACTTGATTCACTTTAGATGGGAATACTTGGTGAAAATGAATTGTGAAAACCTTGGAATGATGAGGCATTCTATTGAGATGTTTTGACATGTGTTGAAGAACACAACTGGTTTGTGATGATGAAAATGTTGTGGCATGAGCCTTAGCCCTTTTACAAAACTGATGGTTGGGTTCAGATGCAATACCATTCCAATTTTACCGTACAACCACAATACCTGGATTGGGTAAGGCTTAGCCGGAAGTTTATATGCTTTAGTATTTGTTCCCTCGCGGGAGAGGTTTGAGCTGAGGCTACCTCTCAATGTTGTCCACCAATGCAGTGCCCAAGATGACAGATGGTCATGGTTGGGAGGCCATGCTCATAGGAGAGGTGCTTATACTAGGGTGTGTAAAGGAAAGGTTATGTTTGATTATCTACATACTAAGTATGATGATTCAGGGTTATCCCTGACAGATGTATCGAATCTTGTGGTGAAAGTGTACCACCTCTGCAGAGTGTCAAACTATTCGAATAGCCGTGTCCACGGTTATGGACAGTTGGAGTGGCCACACTGTTCCGTTATCAGATGTTTTCAAAACAACTTATCAAATGAATTGTGACATCACTTGACCACAACAGAGTTGTGACTATGGCAATTAAGTTCCCACTTAAGTGTTTTCAAACTTTATTTTATCTTTCTTTGTTTCTGAACTCAGCATAGGTTTCAAACTTAACTTTACAAGTAAACTTAGAGTTAGCTTTTCCTACTAGAACTATCTTACCTGTTAGTGATAGTTTGCGAGTACTTAAAGAGTACTCATGGCTTTTGTCCCTGGCTATTCCTATGGCCAGACTATGAAGGAGACTACCAAGATGAAGGACAGTAGGTCGGCTATGATAACTAGGAATATCTTCCATCGTCAGCATTGCCTGTGACTCTGAAGATGGACCCCACCGCTACACTATTTATTCTGCTACTTGATTGTACTAAGACTGGATCATGAGATCCTTCATTTTTGGTAAGACCTTATATTGGTTTGTAATGGATAATGTACTATGATATCCAATCTGTTATGTCTCGCAAAAATGGTAATCCTGGGATTGCGAGGTATGGCATAACAGGCATCTGGGATTAAAAATCCGGGTGTTGACACGGAATTTTTATTCCCGCCGTATAGTTGGTCGTTACACCATCAGTACATATGAAATAAAAATTGTCGATGGCAAAAATATATATACGACCAGAACTATACGGCCGGAATTTTTATTCCCGCTGTATAGTTGGTCGTTAAACCTTTTGTATACATCAAAAAAATTCTGTTTGTTCGAGAATTCTTTCTTATCCTGAAACTTAGCGAAACACCTTGTTTTTGACAGAAAAATGACAGTAAATATTGTCGACCAACATCAGCATGTATTAAGAAGGATTTTTAGTACTACCAAACTTCTTCTCCTCAACTCGAGCTTTCTAGCACTCTTTATTAAACATAAACTTAAACTAAAACTTAAAAACTTAACTCAAACCTTTATTTCACATGGGTCACCTCCCATGAAGCACTCTTTTATAGTCAATAGCTTGACCTTGATGTTGCTCACTTAGGCCAGATGAGTGGAACACTCGCTCCAAAATAGTTGGCCTTCAAAGTGATGGCCTCCTTTTCATCATGCTTGGCTTTATTCTTCCTGGGGAAATGAATAACAAAAGGATCCCGCGAAGGCAATTGAAGCTTCACATTCCCTTCATGTAGATTAATCAAAGCCTTAATAGTTCTTAAAAATGGATGGCCTAATGTAATAGGAGCAGTAGCATGTCAGGCATGTCAACAATAACAAAATCAATAAGAGCAGAACAACCTTTAATGTATACTAAAGTATTCTCATTAATTCCTACAGCTTATCTGCAGGTCGAAACTGCAAGCTATAATTTTAACTCGGTGATTTCAAAAGAGCCAAGATTTAACTTATTAAAAAGACTTTTTGGTATTGTTGAAACGCTTGCACCTAGATTACAAAGTGCAGCCATCGCATTCGTCCCAATCTTAATCTTAATAGTAGGCTGAAATATATCATCAAGCTTCACAAGTAAATTTTTCAGCAATTTGCTTATATTCTTTCTCAAGGTCACGTACTTTTATTGCTACTTGATTAACAAAGAGTTGGTACATAGATTCCTCATTTCCTTCACTTACCAGAATCTTAATGTTGATCCTTTTTACAAGATCTTCAACGGTGTAACTTGGTGAAGGAGCATTACTATAATCAAGTTCTTCAGGCTCCTCCCTTTGGATTGTCATCATCTCGAGGTCTTCAACAGGATTGGGCTCAGCTTTACCTACAAATTTAGTTAGAATGAGAGTTTGACACTTGGTTATCTTACCTATCCGTCCCTCAACAATCCTCGTTCTTTCTTGAAGGGCCTGCAAATCATTCCTCAAACTTAGAACTTGGTTAGATAATTTACCAAGCATAGCATCATGGTTCTCCGTTATTTTAACAATGATATTATTTTGCTCATTTTGCGAGTCTATAAAGGACTTAAGTGTTTCTTGGAGACTACCATTACTTGGAGAATATCATTTTGTGGCCTGAAAGTTGAGACACCAGTGCACCGCGATACCCGAGTTGATTTTAATCACCACGATTCAAAAAGTTGGGGCGCCAATTTGCGGTGACCCAGCATACCACTGCATGATGTAGTACACTATAGTCGTTGACATAACACCAATGAAACACCGTTCACTAGTATTACATCCCTCAGAGTGGTACAACAGAAACACAGCAGGTCCAAGACATGACTATTGATTACAACTCGACTCTCTACAAAAGATCCAGAGAACACTCTAGGTTAAAGAGAGAGAAAGAACTTCTTACAAGGAAGAACCAGAAATAATAACTCTGAACTATCTGGCTAAAAGGACTAATATCTAAATCATAAGGCTTGCAATTTCTACTAATGCAATGCTCTACAGAAGTAGGTTTTATGGCTAGAGTATCTACTCCTATCTAAACAGAGACTTTGTCTTCACTTCAGATGATGTATATTTTGACTTCATAGACTCTATTGAAGAACTTGAGCTGCCGATGATGGTTTCTTGAGCAGAAATTGATGTTGACATCATCTTAAACGGCTTAGAACCTATCAAGGGTGAAGAAGGGACGGTTGAGTACGAGCGTACTCAGCAAGTTCACTAAAAAGGACTGTATGATGCACTATCTCTACAGCCACAGACCAAAGGTCGTAGGCTATGCAGGTTTTCGTAAACATTTCTTCAAAGGTTGCTTTTATTTTGAAAACTATGTCCGACAGCCTTCACAGGTTGAACAGAACCTTCATGAGGTTCCTTTCCTACCGCATTCATAGCTCCTTCCTGGAACAGGGAGTAACATGTCACAATTCTTACACTCTGCAAAGGTGCGTCACTTTCCCATAAGAGACCTTAGCCTTGTTGCACAACCAAGCCGCGAGCTTGTCCACACTTCCTTGGTATGGGGCCCAGTCTAAGATCCAAGCCATTACTGCCCTCTCCGCGACCCTGCATGAGACACGATCCCCCGAGACAACTACCACGGTTACTCTTTCGGTAGCCGCTCGGAGACTCCGTACGTACCTCTCTTTGGCGGTCACCATCATCTATGGTGAACTTAGACCCAGACAGAGATGCCCAGATAATCTAGACACCAAGATCTAGGGGAACTAAGGGGTCCCACCCATGTGCTAGATTCTCTGGAACTCCACAAGAAATCAACAGCCTCATGATAAGGTCATCCGTCCATGCGAAAGGGAGAAGATACAACTGACTTTCCCGTCCTATTCCTAGTCTTATGGTTGACGCGTAATATATGGCGCTAGAATCACTGGCGACATTGGTTGTTAAGTCCTAGATGATACATTACTGTATAATGGCGTTTCCATTGCCAGTTATGATAGATTATGTGATCACCCTAGATCAGTAACCGATATTTCCAGTTAATTGTGAAAATAGTGTTTTCGACCTTTTTTGAAATGCAGGTTATGACACAGTTGAGTTACAAGCATAGAAAATAATCAAAGGACATGAGCAAGTTGTGAACTTGCCTTTTGTGATTGCAAGATTGTGCAGTCATGGTCTTCAAGACAACAGAAGATCCAAATTCTATAAACAACATCATTGGTCCGGTAAGGACTAATGTTTAAAGAAGCAAGATGCAGTTATGCATAAGTAATGTAATGAAGTTTGGAAAACCCCGAAGTAATACCCCAATATGGTGAATGAGTTAAACTTAGGTGAATTCTTTAAGATTTAGTTTGTCTATATGTTTACTTTATAAACCAATATACCTATACAAGGAATTTAAGACTAACATGTATGATATAAAGTAAATATAACAACACATGCTTAAAGTTATTTGATATTATGTATCTATTATGGAATTCCATGTTTTAGGTTGATAAGAGTTGAAGAACCTATTATGAGGTTGTTATTTAAAGTGGTAAAATGAATACTTTTGAAGAGAAGGTTTCTTTGATAAGGTTTAACCAATCTTTATGGTTAATAGAATGTGATCGATGTCATGTGCATTTGCTCGATAAGTTTGGATTTGAGATGCCTTATGACTTAATTTGGAATAGACAAAAGTTAACTATAAAAACATAATTAGATCTAGGATGTGATGTGTTTAAAAGTATTAACAGGCTTTAAACTTTGCAACAAGCATTTTTGAATGTATAGGATCATTCACTTTTAGCTTAAGTGAATGATGAGTTTAAATGTGATTTTTTATTATGAATATAGTTTATCTATTTAAGGAAATTAAATTTAGATGATCTGAATAATCTATTAGTGCTAGAATCATGTTTCAAAATAGTTAAGAGATAAATAGCATTCATTTTTGTGATGTTCAAAATTTACTTAAAATTGTTGGTTTAGTTTGGATTTATAATTTCAAAAGAATTTTATAAGGCTAATAAGTTACACTTAAGTTTGACTAAGGATTTATATCTTAATAACCTTAAAATGTGTTGGAATAATATAATTAATATTTTTCTAGGAAAACATACTTACTTAAGATCTTAGAAGTGAATTTTATTTAATTTTTGGTGTTATCCTTATTTTTACAAAATTCTACAAAGTATTAAGTGTCCTTGACTATTTGTTCCAAGTTATATTTGTAAAAAAAATTAAGTTATTATTTTTGTAAAATAGTTGATTTATTTTCATATGCAAAAATGTTTTTTATTTCTTTTTAGGACTTTTCCTTAATTTATGAGATTTTATTAAGAATTAAAGGATGTTAATATTTATTCGCATTTTATTTAACTCAAATAAGTGAATCTATATTTTTATTATGTAGATATTATTTTTGTGATAATTTTGAGATATGATATATATTTTTAGGATTTTTTTATATTTGCCTAAGGCTAAAACAATCTCAGGGGTATTTTGGTAATTCCACATTTGGTTTATCATTTCTTTTTCAACATTTATTTTTTCTTTCCTATTTAATCTGGCCCATTTGGTTTGGCACATGGGCTGGCCTGGCCCAATTGGTATTGCTAGACCAAATTAGCCCAATAGAGCCCACTCTACTTGGTCAATCCAACCCAACCCTCTCCACTCCAGTACAAGCACTCAGCGAGACTTGGTCTCGTTCCCTTCTCGTGACCCTACGATGCCACCATGACCCTCCTCAAATCTGGCCACCGATTCCAGCGTAGGCCGACCTGCAGCCGCGCCATCGGTCGCCAAGGCATCGCATTTTCTCCGGCCTACAACCTAGGCCTCTTTGATTCGACCGCCACCTCTTCTTCTGGCCGTGCTGACCCCCTCTCTGGGGCTAGGGTTGTGTTGCCTCAATTCCACTGTGTGCCAGTGATGCCCTCATTTCTTCCTAGTGCTGATGATGGATCTACAACCCGCTGCTCGAGCCGATGTGACTTGGCGTGGTTAGCAGCTATGGCGCTCCCCGTGTTGCCATGACACCATGGCTCACCGTCGATGCCGTCCTCGGGCTCATGCCATTGTGGCTGCGCGGGTACTGCCTCATCACACCACTGTGGTGCTCCTGAGCTCTGGTACAAACACTTCCTCTCCCTCACTTAGTTTCCTTTGCACCTCTCTGTTACCCATTTATTAACTATGTAAACTACCACGGCGATGTTTATGATTGGAACTTGGTGTTGATTCTGCTGCTGGTAACTAGATAATATATAGATAAGTGGCAGTACGCTCCTACTTAATTACTGGATTCCACTGTTATATTTGTTAACTTGACTCTTACTCAAGGATGTTTAAACTATGCAATATCTCGAGGTGAATTGAGTTGTAGATGCTTACTTCAATTCAAACGCTTGGTTTGAATTTGGTCTCGGGAGTATGTTGTACTGACCCATTGGTTTGTCGCATTAGCTTGCTTTGTTAAGTGAAAATGGTTGGGCTTAAATCTCCTCCTTACTCTATATGCGGCCTAATGTGGTTTAGATTGTGTTGTGTCCAGGTGCTAGCTTGTGATTTTGGCTAGTGGCTTTTTATTGCCCTTGGTATCCACTACTGTGGTGTTTTTCCTGGAAGTGGGTATAGTATAATGCTTCCTTGCATTAGCAATTTACTATTGGCTTAATGGAACACAGTGACCTGACTTAACATTTGAGCTACAGTTCTATTGTACCCATACATGCTTAACTGAAGCTTATACCTAGTGTTTCTTATCATTTGGTACAGTTTATCTGATGAAGGAAACTAACAGAAATAATTCCTATGATTTGGCTAGGAAGATGATATTCTTTTTATTTGGGCTAGTGTTTTCTCTATAGTATGGCTTCTGCTCAATAGATACCATTATGGTGCCTCAATTGGAGTGTGCATAATGGTACCCTATTAGCCTGATCTGCTGTGCTAATGGTTTTATTTATTAAAATCATACACCTAATGATTTCCATGAGAAAAAATAAGGTGGATTATTTCCTTGCCACTAATGTGGAAACTGAGGCACTAGTGTCATTTGTTGTCCTGGCTGCTAGAACTAACTTCCTAGGAAATTTAATTGGCTTCCAATGATGCTAAGGCTGAGGCTAGAGGTACATACTAGCTTGTATAAATAAGATGCCTTTCTAGATGATTCCTGGTCTACTTTATTAGGAAAATGATTAAGTATAAGGTGTTGGGTCTTATTGTTCATATGATCAATTCATTCATGAATTCCATGTGCCTCACTCTATATCTATCAATCATGCTTAATTTATTGGCTTGGCCTATGTTGCAAGGTCCAAGGCACATAATCGTAGAAAGAAAACAGATGTGGTTTGGCCTTGAATAGATGGCTTCTGTAATATGGCTATGCTGTTGTGGAACCTCCTTAGAGTGTGCACAGTGGCATAGACCAGCTACATGACCTTCTACTCTTGTACTTGACAAAGATTGGGTTTTCTCCTTCCCAAGGATGCCTAGACTAAGGCACTACTTTGAAGAAGGACAGATATTATGATGTGGTTCAAAAAACCTCTAGGATGAATCTACATAGCATTTCTATGTAGCTCTGAGAGGATGAATATTCTCCTAATCCTCCTAGACTAAGTTCTAGTTGCAGGTTAGTTGAATAGAGATTGATTTGCAATACCCCAGTTTATCCCCTTGTTTTTGATGGTGAAATAAAAAAAGAACATATACTATGCATGATTAGTGGTATAGCAACCTTTTGCTGTTGTTGTTGAAGCTTCACTATGTCATGTGGTTCCTTGTTGATCTTGCCCCTCCTTGCTTGGCTTGTTGGTGAACTTGTTCAGTTCTTGATGGTACCACTTTCTCCTGGTACTGTTAGCTGACTCTTACTTAAGCTATTGTGGTTCTGTTTTTCTTGGAACTGTTGGCCTTGATCTGCTTTGGGATGGATTATAAAAGCAACTAGATGTTGATTGGGTGGTGGATTTGATGGTGGTGTGAAGAAATGAATGTGTGTTCTTGAGAAGAACATGTGGTGTGAACAGAACTGTATAGATGTGGTTGTGAAGTGAGAATAGTGGATGGTGCTACGGCTATGCCCTCCCTTTTACACTCGCTGTGGACCATCTTGTGTCGACAGCACACCATCATACAGCTGTGTGTGAGCTGCTTGCTCGCCTGTGTCAAGTGGATCAGAACAAGCAAAAGCTAGATATTTCCTGATGTTCTACATTTTTACCTTTTTATTTAGCTTTGTTGAAACTTGCCACATACCGATGATGCACAAGTCTGAGGCCAAATCTGATAGGATCATATACCACTACATTTAGCCCCTTTTATTAATACTCAAAGATGAAATTGGCATAGCACTTCTACGCCCAATCTGAGAGTACAGCTAACACACTAACGGCCTTTCTCTTATTTTATCTATTGTTTGTATTTTGCAGGAACCCAGATCATTCTAAGAAATTAAATGATGGATCAAGACTTAACTTAGAGAAATAGTCTAGGACTTTCTTTTATCTTTCTGTAATTTTATTTATTAATTTACTTATTTGTAGGAAACAATGTAATAGATATATTCTTGTAAATAAGAATTCTTTTATTTGTTTCATTTCTTAATTATATTTCCTTACTGTTTACCTTTATTCTTTTATTGTAAAAGAATGTTGTAATACTGGTTTCAATTAATAAAGTTATTCTTTTCTTGTATTGCAATTTCCTATTCCATTTCTTGTTATTACTTTATTCTTTAAGTATTCTTTACTTAACATTGGTTTATTCTAAATTCCAAGTTATTAAATTTTGACATTCAAATCTCAATTTCAAATATGAATTGAATTGTCTCCCAACACAAAATTATAGTAGAGGTCATGTCAAAATCTATCGCACTTGCCTAGATGTTGCCATTAGAGCAAGAGAGATCCCGATTCCTCACTGACTTCTTTAGTTCTGCGCAAAATTCCCCGGATTTTCTATGCATGAATGCAATGCACACACCTGTGTTCAGCTTTTTTCTAAGCTCTAATGCTGGGACGTTACAGACTCTCCCCCTTAAAATAAACTTTGTCCTCGTAGTTCGTACTCTCTTGCGTTTCAGAATGAGGAGTTGACTTGTATTGATCACGACATTTCTTAACTCCTTTGTGATCATAATTGGGAATGATTGTGGTATCCCGTATCCACATCTTTTTCATTGAATTCACTTCATACTTTGACAATATACACTATTAGTTCTAATCTATCCTATAGTTTCTTCTACTATAATCTCTTGGATTATGACCTTACATTCCTACTTAGAATTGGTTATGGACACATTTCGTCCATTCCAATCCAGTTTTCCTACTATTTTACACTAAACTATTTTAGTAGGCTCTACTCCTTCTTAAGGACAACTAACTAGTTGTTTCCCCTTTATAACTAGTCCACTAGATTTAATATATTTTAACTCCTTCGATCATTCATTCGGACATACTCTTGGAAATACTTTATAATGATGACTTCTTATAAGCTTATGAGAATAAGGCTTAACCTCATCATAACTTTATACTTCTTCTCCATCCTTTGGTCAGAAAATTTGACAACAACACTTGAGTGTTTATTGTTTACTCTCCCCCTTGGGGTTTTCTATTTCTCTCTAATCTTTATGTATAATATCCATTAACTCAATAGTAAGGATATTGGTCTTTGTCTAGCTTATATCTTACATATATAAGGTCTCATGAAAGAATCTACGGTACACCCACACAATTCTGGATCACCGAAATGGATCTTCCAACACTATTTCTCTTACTTCTAACCTTTTGGACATCTTTGCTTTGTGATGGCTCAATGCACGGCGCCCAGAAAAGTGCTAGTGCGTGGTTGATGTAGAGCTCGTTGGGAACCCCAAGAGGAAGGTATGATGAGCACAGTAGCAAGTTTCCCTCAGTATGAAACCAAGGTTTAATCGAACCAGTAGGAGCAAGGAAACACCCCAAAGGTGTTACTAGCTGAGCTTTGGCAGGGCGCACTACCGGTGCTAGTAGAAACATGGAGACTTGCACAACACAACCACAGAACTTTGTCCCCAACTTGCGATGAGGTTGTCAATCTCACCGTGTTTTGCGTAAAACAAAGGATTAAACGTATTGAATGGAAAGAAGTAAAAGTTTGCAGAAAGTAAACACAAAGAAGTAAACAGTTTATAGATTGTATGTAAAGAAAAGGACCGGCATCCATAGTTCACTAGAGGTGGCTCTCCTTAATATAGATAACATGCTGGGTGAACAAATTACAGCGAGGCAATTGACAAACATCGAGAAAGCAATACATGCATATACTAATCATCTTGACTCCTTTGAGATTCGATTGGGCATTACAACATTATACATAGACCGCCATCCAACTGCATATATGACTAATAATCCACCTTTAGGTTATCATCCGAACCCCCTCCAGTATTAAGTTGCAAGCAACAGATTATTGCTTTACGAACTGCGTGTAAAGTAAACAATACGATTGTTCTATGAACAAATGATTGTTGTTTTCTCCCTAGTAGCAATAACACATCTAGTACCTTAGAGATTTCTGTCACTTCCCCAGATTACCAGAGGCATGAACCCACTATCGAGCATAAATACTAACTCTTGGAGTTGCTAGCATCTACTTGGCCAAGATAGCTACTAACAATAGAAAGCATGCAAGATCACAAATAACAGACATGATAGAATCAATAATCAATCTGAAATAGCATCTCAATATCCATCGGATCCCCGCAAACACAACATGCAGAATTACAAATAGATGATCTTGATCATGAACGGAGCTCACAAGATCTAAACATGATAGCACAAAGGAGGAGAACCAGCCATCTAGCTACTACATGGACCCGTAGTCTAGAGATGAACTACTCACGCATCACGCCGGAGGCTTGCATGATGATGAAGAAGGCCTCCAGGGTGAATTCCCCTCTCCTGCAGGGTGCCGGGAAGAGCTTTAGATCCCTCCCGATCTAGGGATGGAGATGACGGCGGATACAGACTCTTTCGTGGATTTTTGATCGGGCACTTAGGGTTTACGTCCCGAGGGCATCTTATAGTTGGAAGGAGAGGCCGAGGGGGTGCCAGGGGCCACCACACCACCCCCTGGCGCGGGCCCAGCCTAGCCGCACGGCCAGGTGGTGTGGCCAGCCTCTGTCCCTTCTCCGTCTTGTATTTTGGCACTTGATGAATTCCGGAAAAATAGGCACTTTGGCTTTTGTCCCGTCCAATTCCGAGAATATTCATTTTCTGACTTTCCTGGAACCAAAAACAGTAGAAAACAGGCAGCTGGCACTGTGGCTCTTGTTAATAGGTTAGTCCAAGAAATCATATGAAAAGTACTCCAAAGTTGGAACAAAACACAAGAAAGTGGATAAAACCAAGCATGGAACATCAAAAATTATAGATTCATTTGAAATGTATCAACATCCCCAAGCTTAACTCCTACTCGTCCTCGAGTAGGTAAGTGATAGAAAGAAAGAATAATTTTTGAGGTGACATGCACCATCAAAGACTTGATCAAAGTATTTGTAAAACATTCAAAGCTGGGATCATAGTACTTCAATCATAACATGAAAGACAAAGTTCTAGCAATAAGACAAAGAAACTATGATGCAACATGAAAAGGCACAAAAAAAGATTCATGAATAACAATGCTTTGCAAGACGTTGTTTGTTTCACATAAAGAAAACATAGCATAATAGTATTCAGCTTGTCCCTCAATAGAGTAGCAAATATAAATGCATAGGACATCTTCAAAGTTCATAAGAGTGACTAGATACAATAGTTTAAAACAAGCAATATCAAAGTATGCATCAATCAACTAGTCTTGGGACAATGCACATAGAACTAAGAATGGCCACTATGATCTCAAAGTAGGTGCATAAAGATAGAAAGTGGAGACTCAATATAATGGTGGAAGAAAGGCCTTCATAGAAGGAAGTAGGGATTCAAGTCTCATAGAGATCTTCCAAAAATTATGGTACTTATAGCTTTCAGCTCTCATTGCCCCTATCATAAGCATCTTTAAGGTGATTAAGGTTAAAGTGACACAACTAAGAGGATATGCTTGACAAGTTATAAACCAAAATCTCATGCCCCTTACTTACCAAGACCGAACCTCATGCTACTCAACTTTAGTCACAAGTAAGCTCTTGTCATTGTAAGTACATATGTATCATAAAGAACCACCAACGGGGTACCCCTTGCACATGATACGGGAGCTTTCCCATAATCAAAATGACAAGGCAAGCAGACAATGAGCATCTCAGCGATCTTTTTATTTGCTATTTGCATACGTTTTTATTGAGGATGCTTCATAGAGTGCTCATTATGGTGATGCTGCAAGTTTCCACCATGATTAGGCATGGCTTAGGCTAGCGACCTAGGCGTTTCTCTAACACACATACAAACTCCATGATCTTACAAGTTCCACTTTTATTTCACACCGCCGGGGTCCGTAAGCAAAAGAACATGATATCAACCGGGTACAAAGTACAAGTGCAATGTTGAAAGCGTTCCCCATGAAACATGGTTCTGCTAATTTGAACTTATAAAGCGCAAGCATATACGCAACAAAGAAGGACCCAATGGTTCAAGTTTATTAGACGAAAAAAAGTAAAGTGTGCCATCAAGTTCGTGAGAGATTTAATCACTAGTTTTCTCATAACAAGTTTAATTTGGAAGGTAAACAAAAGCATGAATATACTTGGAATAGCATAAGCTAGTAGGTAGGTATGGTGGACGCTTTGGAATAACTTGGTTTAGGGAGTTGGATGCATGAGTGGAACTCATACTTGGTTGTGGAGGCTAGCAAAAGACTGGGAGCGACAAACTAAGAGAGCAATAATGGCCATAATCATGCAGAGCGACTAAACATCATTGATCAAAGCACAAAGTGATACTACAAGTTGAAAACTAAAGGATCATAAAGGCTATGGTGACTTTGGATAGTCATAACATGGTGTGAGCATGCGCCAAGTCAACCCAAATAAAGCATCAAAGGAGAATACCACTATACTATGCTTTAATATGCTAAAACAACGCATGATTCATCCAAGGAACATTAAGCAATCCCAATTGTTTATAAAAAGTCATGCTACAACAAAGAATACTAAGCATAAAGCCAAAACAATATCAAGCATGGCATGACAAAGCATAGGCTACAGTCAAACACGAGCTTTTTTTACCACATAAGTATGAACTTTCCTACTCTTTTCCAAACCAATCCAAACTATTTGCAAACCAATGTATGAAAGAGGGGGTACAACCAATTTATTCAGCAAACTAAGCAAACCAAAGCAAACGAAAAAATAAAATGAAAATGAAAAAGAAGATGCTCCAAGAACAACACAACCGTGCATGAAACAATAAAAATGAAGCGTTTGGAAGAAACCTGGGATTTTTATTGATGAAGAAGGGGATGCCTTGGGCATCCCCAAGCTTTAACACCTGTACTTCTTGGATATTTCTTGGGGTGACACACGTGGCATCCCCAAGCTTGAGCAACATGTTCATTATCAAGTTGTTTAAACTTCATTATTTCACTTCTCATAGATATAATCTTAGCAGGAGGATAGTATTTTCCAATAAAAGCATCTTTGCATTTAGTCTAGGAATCAATACTATTCCTAGTTAAGAAATTCAACCATTCTTTAGCTTTTGCTCTCAAAGAGAAAGGAAACAATTTCAGCTTAATAATATCACCATCTACATCCCTATGCTTTTGCATCTCACAAAGTTCAACAAAGTTATTTAGATGGGAAGCAGCATCTTCATTACCAATACCAGAAAATTGTTCTCTCATAACAAGATTGAGTAAAGCAGGTTTTATCTCAAAGAAAGTATTTTTAGACACAGGTGGAGCAATAGGTGTGCTCATAAAATTATTGTTGTTGGTGCTAGTGAAGTCACACAACTTAGTGTTTTCAAGAGTAGTCATTTTTTTGTGTTTTCAAATAAGAAAGCAAACTAGTAAAACTAATTTTTTTGTGTTTTTTATAACAAAACAAGCAAACAAAGCAAAAAGAAACTAAGCAAAACAAAAATAACAAAGTAAAGAGATTGGTTATGAGGGACTCCCCTTGTGAAGATGTCCTTGACTCCCCGGCAACGGCCCCAGAAAAATGCTTGATGGCTCAATGCACGGCGCCCAGAAAAGTGCTGATGCGTGGTTGATGTAGAGCTCGTTGGGAACCCCAAGAGGAAGGTATGATGAGCACAGTAGCAAGTTTCCCTCAGTATGAAACCAAGGTTTAATCGAACCAGTAGGAGCAAGGAAACACCCCAAAGGTGTTACTAGCTGAGCTTTGGCAGGGCGCACTACCGGTGCTAGTAGTAACGTGGAGACCTGCACAACACAACCACAGAACTTTGTCCCCAACTTGCGATGAGGTTGTCAATCTCACTGTGTTTTGCGGAAAACAAAGGATTAAACGTATCGAATGGAAAGAAGTAAAAGTTTGCAGAAAGTAAACACAAAGAAGTAAACCGTTTATAGATTATATGTAAAGAAAAGGACCGGGATCCATAGTTTACTAGAGGTGGCTCTCCTTAAGATAGATAACATGCTGGGTGAACAAATTACAGCGGGGCAATTGACAAACATCGAGAAAGCAATACATGCATATACTAATCATCTTGACTCCTTTGAGATTCGATTGGGCATTACAACATTATACATAGACCGCCATCCAACTGCATCTATGACTAATAATCCACCTTTAGGTTATCATCCGAACCCCCTCCAGTATTAAGTTGCAAGCAACAGATTATTGCTTTACAAACTACATGTAAAGTAAACAATACGATTGTTCTATGAACAAAGGATTGTTGGTTTCTCCCTAGTAGCAACAGCACATCTAGTACCTTAGAGATTTCTGTCACTTCCCCAGATTACCAGAGGCATGAACCCACTATCGAGCATAAATACTAACTCTTGGAGTTGCTAGCATCTACTTGGCCAATATAGCTACTAACAACGGAAAGCATGCAAGATCACAAATAACAAAGACATGATAGAATCAAAAATCAATCTGAAATAGCATCTCAATATCCATCGGATCCCTGCAAACACCACATGCAGAATTACAAATAGATGATCTTGATCATGAACGGAGCTCACAAGATCTAAACATGATAGCACAAACGAGGAGAACCAGCCATCTAGCTACTACATGGACCCATAGTCCAGAGATGAACTACTCACGCATCACACCGGAGGCTTGCATGATGATGAAGAAGGCCTCCAGGGTGAATTCCCCTCTCTAGCTGGGTGCCGGGAAGAGCTTCAGATCCCTCCCGATCTAAGGATGGAGATGACGGCTGCTACAGACTCTTTCGTGGATTTTTGATCGGGCACTTAGGATTTACGTCCCGAGGGCATCTTATAGTTGGAAGAAGAGGCCGAGGGGGTGCCAGGGGCCACCACACCAACCCCTGGCGCGGGCCCAGCCTGGCCGCGGCCAGGTGGTGTGGCTGGCCTCTGGCCCTTCTCCGTCTTGTATTCTGGCACTTGATGAATTCCGAAAAAATAGGCACTTTGGCTTTTGTCCCGTCCAATTCCGAGAATATTCATTTTCTGAATTTCCTGGAACCAAAAAAAGCAGAAAACATGCAGCTGACACTGTGGTTCTTGTTAATAGGTTAGTCCAAGAAATCATATGAAAAGTACTCCAAAGTTGGAACAAAACACAAGAAAGTGGATAAAACAAAGCATGGATATCAAAAATTACAGATACATTTGCAATGTATCAACATCCGCAAGCTTAACTCCTGCTCGTCCTCGAGTAGGTAAGTGATAAAAAGAAAGAATAATTTTTGAGGTGACATGCACCATCAAAGACTTGATCAAAGTATTTGTAAAACATTCAAAGCTAGGATCATAGTACTTCAATCATAACATGAAAGACAAAGTTCTAGCAATAAGACAAAGAAACTATGATGCAACATGAAAAGGCACAAACAAAAGATTCATGAATAACAATGCTTTGCAAGACGTTTGTTTGTTTCACATAAAAAACATAGCATAATAGTATTCAGCTTGTCCCTCAATAGAGTAGCAAATATAAATGCATAGGACACCTTCAAAGTTCGTAAGAGTGACTAGATACAATAGTTTAAAACTGTAAGATCCCTCCTTATTAAAGGAAAAGATCCCTGTGATTGCAATGCTAGTCCCTGGATCAATGCTAGCATCCACAGTTTAAGATGAAGTACACAGATACAAAGGTCGTTTATTACAGTCATTCCAGAGATAAAACATAGTCTTTTACAACTCAGGGCCAAAGGCCTAATACAAGAGTTTATGGAATAAGTAAATAAACATAAGTCTTCATCTTCATGTGCCACAGGCAAGCATGTTGAGTGTAGACTCATGACTCCTAATCATCATCGGAGTAACCTGCAACATTACAAGTTACAGCCACAGAGGGTCAATACTTTGGAATAGTATTGGCAAGTGATACCTTAGTATAATTTAAGTGGACTATAATACTATATGCATTTTGGCTAGGTGGATCTTAGGCTTGCATTGCTCAAAATAGATTTTTCCCTAACATTTTGAAAACACTTAGTTTTTGCTTGACAAAAACTTTCCCAAGGCATCTACCAATCAGAGACTGAAGATCCTTCTCGAGGCATCTACCAATCAAAGACTGAAGATCCTTTAACCCTTGTTCACCCACAAGTTTATTTAGAAATTGGAGTGATGAGATTCTTGAAGCTTCCATGTCTTGATGCTCAAATTGTCCTTTACCAGGGACATGGCTAAGTACTTAGGTTTTACACTCTGCAGAGGTGGTGCACTTTCCCCATAAGACTTGGTTTCCCAAGACAAAATCCTTCAGAAGCCTTTCCTTAGTCAAATGGACGCGTTCCAACCTATCATTCCCTCTACCACCAACTGTCCAAGAGACTAAGTTCTAGCAACCTAAGATCATGGCAGAGCCCATATTGCCAAGTGGTTGCACTTGAAGCTTCTCAACATTTGACATCTCAAATCTCTTTGTTCCTGGGTGGCCATCCACAAGTGAGATACACAAGCCAAGTCCATGGCCTTGTGAACCACTCAACATATACCATTCCTTCCATTCCACCCAGGTGATTCATTAACTTAGTTGTTTTGTTAAATAAAACACAAGTCCTCAGACTTAAAATTATTTTTCCAAAGTGTGTATATATAAACCACCCTTGTTTTCTAGTAGCTAGGCTAAGCATGGCATGGCAACTTATCCTTAGGGAATTTTCCTAGCAACTCTACCATTCTAATCTACATAGGATTTCCCAACAATATAATTGACAAAAGTATCATGCAAGTCCTAACAAAATATCTAATGCAAGTATAAAATATGGGAAGGGAATATTCATGAAGATATCACTTGCCTTGGTAATGTGGAGAGTAGCACTCGTCACAATCACAATCACTAGCAAAATCTACACACAAAGTTGTAGCACACAATTACACACAAATATATGCAAACAAAAATAGTATGAATGCATGCATGCATGAATCTACCAAGTGGTGATTTTTTTTGAAAACTCTAACAAGCAAGTGCAAGTTTACAGAAACTAAACAAGTCACAAATTTGCCCACTAATCATAATTAACCCTAAAACAAAATACTAAACTAAATCTATACTCAAAATAGCCTTAAACAAGTTTCTACAAATAAAGTCAATCTAATGGCTACTATTTGCTAAACACATTGGATAGGCAGAAAGGTCTTGTTTTACTGAATCCAACGGTATAAAGTTTGCAAAATTCTAACGTGGCAATCAAAAGTTATAAGCATTTGAAATCTGGATCAAAATCTGGTTTAAATTCTGTTTTTGAATCTAACCCTAGCCACGCGTCGCGCTGTGATTGGCGCGTACCGCTTCGGTTGGATCGCGCTCTGCAGCCGCAGGATCTAAATAGATCGTACGCTCCAGATCGCGTACCGCTTCGGGGTTAAGTGAGTCTATCCTAGCGCTCGGATCTAGATCTAACAGTGCTCGTTCAAATGACCAAGTCCTGGCGGCGCGCGGTGTCAGCGAGCGGCGGAGCGCTCTGTCTACGGCAACGCTTGCGTTTCAGGTCGTCCGCGAGAGGGAGGAGGGTCATACCAGATTCACAAGAGGTTGCTGAAGCTCAAGGTGGCTCTGGTTTTTCAAGGGGCACACTGAGCTGCGGTAGATTTCTCGTCGGAGTTGAATCTGGCAACGGCCGTTCTGTTCGAGGTCGGAGGCGACGTTGAAGATCACTAGGATGCAACCAAAGGGCATGGTCAGATGCAGATGATCATGGCGAAGATGCGTGCGTGAACGACAAGGCTTAGGGCGGTCTGGACTTACCACTAGAGCTCGCCGGAGTTGATGTTGTCGTCGGTGCTTGCGGTGTCGAGTGGAACCGGCGACCTGGGGCAGTACAGGACGGACTAGTGAGGTCAGGAGGTGCGCAAAGACACACTGAGTCAGATAGCAAGTACGAGAGGCAGAGGGGAACACGAGGCTCACCGGAATCGATTGCCGGAGTTGGCTCTGCCTGCGGCGGTGCGAGGATGATTGAGAGCAGCCTGGTGGCGGAGTGAGCGAGGTGTTTGGGGGAAAAAGCTCGCGAGGCAGAGAGGATCTTATAGCCGGTGTCTCGACAAGAAACGCCCGTCGATTAATGCCCAATTAAGCTCGGCATCACTGCGGCAACGGTCAGCGGTGGAGATCGTGCACGGAGTCAGGGGGAAGACGATGCTGACGTGGAGGAGGCCCCTTCGTCAGCGAAGTGTGCAGGGTGAAGGTGGGGTCTAGCTGTCAGCGACTGGGTGTGTGCGCTCGTGCGTGAGAGAGGAAAAAGAATACCCCGGGTGGGCTTGATGGGCCTGATTCACTGCTAGGCCAGATTCCTGCCGCGCGGCCCTTTTCTTTTATTAGCTTCTTTTCTTTTTCTAATTCTATTTTCTGGAATGATTTTGATATGAATTCAAATCCTTTTGAATTCAAACAAATCTGGGGATTTTTGCAGGGTACTGTGGTTTCAAAAACAGTCAAATCACCATGTGGTTACCTTGCAAGGCCTGGTCAAGCTTGGGCTTTGAAACAAACAGAGACTTTGCTCTAGTTTGCAAATGTTTGAGAAAGGGTTTGAAAATATTTCTAAATTGGAAACTTGGGTTAAAATGCTACACCTAATCTTTCCAACAATGGAGGCAAGCAAACAAGTACCTAAACATTCAAATCTCAAGGGGTGATGGCCAATTGAGTTGAATTTGCTCACATGAAATCATAGCCTAAGTTTATGCTCCTGAATGATTTTGAGAAAACCCTAAATGAATGAAGGATGCAAGGATGATATGAATGAGTTTTTGAAACATGATTTTTAGGATGTTACAAATCTAACCCCCTTAAGATGAATCTCGCCCTCGAGATTCGGATTGGCTAGCAAATAGGTGAGGGTGGTCTTTCCGAAGATCATCTTCTCTTTCCCATGTTGCTTCCTCTTCGGAATGATGATTCCATTGTACTTTGCAAAACTTGATAGTCTTTGTCCTTGTGACTCTTTCTGCGGTCTCAAGAATCTTGACAGGCTTTTCTTCATAGGTGAGATCACTTTCTAGTTGAACTTCCTCCAGAGGTATGGTATCCTTCAAAGATGATTCTTCCATTTCTGGGTGACATTTCTTAAGCTGACTCACATGAAAAACATTATGGACTGCTGATAAAGATGCTGGCAGTTTGATTTCATATGCAACTTCTCCCTTGCGACTTAGAATGTTGAATGGTCCAACATATCTTGGTGCTAACTTTCCTTTGACTCCAAATCTTTTCACTCCACGAAGTGGTGATACTCTAAGATAAGCTCTATCCCCAACTTCGTAAGTGACTTCTCTACGCTTAGCATCTGCATAGCTTTTCTGTCGAGACTGTGCTATCTTCAACCTGTCCCTAACCAATTTGACTTTTTCTTCGGCATCTTTGATAAGATCTGGTCCAAACAAACTTCTTTCTCCCACACCATTCCATAGCAATGGGGTGGTACACTTTCTTCCGTAGAGAAACTCAAATGGGGCCATCCCAATACTAGATTGGTGACTGTTGTTGTAAGAAAACTCTGCATAAGGCAGACTTTCATCCCAACTTGCTCCATAGTCTAGGGCACATGCCCTCAACATGTCTTCAAGAATTTGATTAGTCCTTTCTGTTTGTCCATCAGTTTCAGGATGAAAAGCAGTGCTGAATTCCAATCTCGTTCCTAAAGATTCATGAAGCTGTCTCCAAAAGTGAGAAGTGAACTGAGTTCCTCTATCAGACACAATACTCTTAGGTACACCATGAAGGCATACAATTCTGCTCATGTAGATTTTGGCTAACTTGGCACTGGTATAAGTTGTCTTTACGGGTATAAAATGAGCCACTTTAGTTAGGCGATCTACTACTACCCATATGGAATCATACCCTGACCTGGTCCTTGGTAATCCGGTAATGAAATCCATACCAATATTTTCCCACTTCCATTCAGGAATAGGCATTGGTTGAAGCAAACCTGCTGGTTTCTGATGTTCCGCTTTCACTCTACTACACACATCACACAAAGCAATGTGTTCAGCGATGCCCCTTTTGAGATTGTTCCACCAAAATCTTTCTTTCATATCCATGTACATTTTGGTGTTTCCCGGGTGAATAGAATATGGAGAGTTATGGGCTTCTTGTAGAATCAGTTTCCGCAATTCCGGATCTTGTGGAACGCAAATACGTTTCCCGTGCCATAAAGTACCTTGTTCGTCCATATGGAAACTTTTAGCTTTCCCTTGGCTAATCCTTTCCTTAATCTCTTCGATTTCTTTATCCGTCTTTTGGGCTTCTTTAATCTTATCCAACAGAGTGGGTTGAACATCCAAGGTCATAAGATGTCCTTCTGGCACAATCTCCAACCTGAGTTCCTTGAATTGCTTACACAAGTCATCTAGCAATTCAACTTTGGTAAGACCATTTACAAACGCCTTACGACTTAGTGCATCTACTACTACATTTGCTTTACCGGGGTGGTATTGCAAACTCAAGTCATAATCCTTGATAAGTTCTAGCCATCTCCTTTGTCTCATATTGATTTCCTTCTGGGTGAAGATATACTTCAAACTCTTATGATCGGTGAATACTTCACAACGTTTTCCCAAAAGGTAGTGTCTCCATGTTTTGAGTGCATGGACAACAGCGGCTAACTCTAAATCATGAGTAGGATAGTTTACTTCATGAGTTTTGAGTTGTCTCGAGGCATAAGCCACAACTTTTCCGCATTGCATAAGTACGGCACCTAATCCTTGATGCGAAGCATCACAATACACTTGGAAATCCTTTTCTAAGTCTGGTAGGCACAGAACTGGTGCTGACACAAGTCTCTTCTTTAATTCTTGAAAGCTGAGTTCGCAACCTTCAGACCAAGCAAATTTCTTATCTTTCTTCA
Organism: Avena sativa; assembly: GCA_916181665.1. Classification (NCBI taxonomy): domain Eukaryota; kingdom Viridiplantae; phylum Streptophyta; class Magnoliopsida; order Poales; family Poaceae; genus Avena; species Avena sativa. The sequence continues at coordinate 431,748,184 of OV702290.1, forward strand.
ACAATTCTGTCATTGGTTTAGCAACCTTTGAAATTTTTTCAATGAATCTTCTATAGTAACCTGCTAAACCAAGAAAACTACGAACTTCTTTTATGTTCTTAGGAGATTCCCATTCTGTCACAGCTGAAATTTTAGCAGGATCAACTGCTACACCATCCTTTGTCATAACGTGACCAAGAAATCCAACTTCCTCTAACCAAAACTCACACTTGCTGAATTTGGCATAAAGCTTATGTTCCCTTCGTTTCTCAAGTATCAAGCGTAGATGTCTTTCATGCTCTTCCTTGCTCTTGGAGTAGACTAAGATGTCATCGATGAAAACGACAACGAACTTGTCGAGAAATTCCATGAACACTTTGTTCAGAAGTATGCTGGAGCGTTGGTTAAACCAAAAGGCATCACAGTGTACTCATACAATCCATACCTTGTGGTGAATGTTGTTTTTGGTATGTCTTGCTCTCTTATCTTGAGTTGAAAATAGCCTGACCGAAGATCAATCTTCGAGAACACACAAGCTCCTTCTACCTGATCAAACAAGTCATTTATTCTTGGCAAAGGATATTTGTTCTTGATGGTTACCTCGTTGAGAGAACGGTAATCTATGCATAATCTTTGAGTTCTGTCTCTCTTTTCTACGAACAAAACTGGAGCTCCCCAAGATGAAGAACTTGGCTGGATGAATCCCTTCTGTAATTGTTCTCCAAGCTGTTTCTTGAGTTCCTTAAGTTCGTCAACTGACATTTTATAAGGCCTCTTTGCTCTTGGTCCAGAACCTGGTACCAAATCTATTATAAACTCCACATCTCTATCTGGTGGCATTCCCGGTAACTCTTCTGGAAACACATCCGGATACTCACACACAATTGGCACAGTGTCCATGCTAATCCCCTTAAGAGAATTCAGCTTACTTCCTTTAGATTTAAAATTGGACTTGAATTTTATCCTCTTACCTTCAGGGGTTGTGAGTGCAACTGTACGATTGGCACAATCTAGTACTTCCTCATACTTAGCCATCCAATCCATTCCCAAAATTACATCCAATCCTTGGGAATTCAGGATTATTAGGTTCACTGGAAACTTATGTTTTCCAAACTCTATGACTAAATCATGACATCCTGAGTTTACTATCATTTCTCCACCAGGAGAACTTACTCTTATCGGACACCCAATGGTTTCTACCGGTAGTTCATTTCTTTCGACAAATGCTTTTGATATGAATGAATGAGATGCACCAGTATCAAAGAGTACAAATGCTGAGATGGAATTAAGTATGAACTTACCAGCAATAGCATCAGGCTCTTCAAAGACCTCTTCCACATTGATGTGGTTAACCTATCCTTTCTGAAAAGGATTGGGCTTGTTAGGTACTTCAGCCTTCTTTTTAGGGCACTCTTTAGCATAATGCCCCAGCTTCTTGCATTTGTAGCATTCGACCTGACTGACGTCCGTTTTAGGCTGGTTTCTACTTCCACTTCCACCATGGTGGCTCTTATGTCCACTCTTGTGATTCTTGTACTTATCATTGTCATGACTGCGATGATGCTTGCTGTCATGACGGTTGTGGTTGTGGTGCTTGTTAAATTTCCCATGCTTGTGGGATCCTGAGTGACACTATCATCATAGTGAGATCGTTTATGAGACGATCCCGAGCTGTGCTTGTCGGAGTGTTTCCTCTTCCTACTCTCGACTTGCTTCATTTTATTCTCCACAATAACAGCCTTGTCACACAGCGACTGGTAAGTTGGAACATATGCCACAGACAGCTGTAGATTCAGCTCATCATTCAAGCCTTCCAAAAACTTTTCCTTCCTTTTGGCATTAGTGTCAACCTCATCCAGTGCATAGCGCGCCAGATCGTTGAACTCTTCAATATATTCAGCCACGCTGTGGTGGCGCTGCTTCAGGTTGTGAAACTCCTTTTTCAGGCTCATCATTCCTGGTGAGATATGAGTAGTGCGAAAGCCATCTTCAAAGATAGCCCAAGTCACCTCATCAATAGGTGTGGTGATCTGGAAATTGTCCCACCATGCGGCGGCTGGTCCTTCCAACAGATGTGCCGCGAACCTGACTTTTTCAGCATCCGTGCAGCCCACGGTCACTAAGTCTTTGTTCACAGAACGTAGCCAATCATTGGCCACCATGGGATTAGTCGTTCCTGAAAACTTAGCTGGCCTCAGACGCAGAAATTTGGTAAGCATATCAAAACCCGGAGGGTTGTTGTTGTTGTTGTTATTGGGGTTGTTGTTGTTGTTGTTCTGGTTTTGGATGAATGTCGTCATCATTTGCATAAGCTGTGTCTGCGCATTCATCATTTGTTGCATTTCTGGGGTAATGTTGGGGTTGGGGTTGGGGTTTGCGCGACGGGGAGGCATCTGTGGTTTATTCATATAGAGATAAGAATGAGATACCCTTACATGATTTATGCACAATACATCGTACAAGCAAACACATAGCATGCAACACAAGGATAAAAGCTCAACAACAAGATAACAAAAGTCTCAAGTAAAAACACACAAGTGGCAAGCCATCCACATGTCAGATGGTCCAATAATAAGTTCACAATTAACAAGTACGATAAATAAAGATAACCGAGTTGTCAAGTCTACTCGTCAGCCTCAATCTCCTCCTCGACAAAGGTAAGACCTGCGTTCTCCATTGTGGTCTTGTTCTCCTCGATGGTAGTGGTCAAAGAGTCGATCTTGGCCTTGAGATCCCTCTTCTGGGAATGAAGCCTCTCAATCACTGTCTGCTGCTGCTCTAACTCGAAGTCCTTGGACTGCAGTTCCTCGGTCATATCCCGGATCCTCTTGTTCCTATCCTGGACACGTTTCTCTTGACTCTTGAACTTACGGTCTTGGGTCTCGAACTTCGCCTCCATCTCCTTGACTATCTCGTCCTGCTGCGCGAAGAGCTTGTCCTTCTCGCGAAGCTGCACCTGGAGCTCGTCATTACTAAGCATGACGTTGGTCCTATCGGTATCCACGTGCCTAATAAGAGTCTCTAAGTCCTGGAGGTACAGGCGTATCGGCTCTGCTGTGACCCTTGAGTCGTCCTCAAAGTCGATGGACTCTCCGTCATCATCACGCCTTCCGAAGGCGTGGAAGTGAGTGCCTCTAACCTGTCGGGAGTGACGGCCTAACAGTCGTCCTATCAGATCCTGCATGACAACCTCCATGCCTCTCTCCCTATCATCGTGCATAAGCTTGAAGACGATGGCTTCCGTAGTAGGATCTGTCTGGCGTCCTGGCTGGTTCACCTTGAAGCCCCAAAGGTCCTTCCTTTCAAACTTGGTGAGTGGGTGCACCGTAATGATAGGAAGAGGGAGATCGAGTAAAGTAGTAAGCTCTACGATACGGGGACCAAAACGGGTAGCCTGGAACTCCTCAACAGTGCTGATGGCAATAGGCATCTATTTATAAGATTGAAAAAGTTAGAACAACACAATTTAAGATAATCAAGTCAACATTCAAACACATTCTTGGAACACACAAAAATCATACAAGTCATGCATACAAGAATCCATTACATCAACTAAGGTTCAAACTTATTTAAGGTACCGTTTTTGGAAAATAAGGTGATAGGTGGTGGTCCAACTAACGAAGTGCGCTTACAATCCTATCTCACTGGATCTGGTGGCTAACACAATGTTCCTAGTGGCAATCACCCTATCTTGTTCACATGCTTATATCACTAAGTCTATAATATCTCCTCTTAAGGTTTGGTTGGTGACTTCCAACTCTTGGGTATGTTCTTTCTCTTTCTCTAAGTCTTTTTGGAGGTTGAGCATCATGCACTTGACTCTAGCACTTAGTTCTTTGATAGTCTTCCAAGCTGCTTCTTTTGCTGACTCAAAGAATGTGGTGTGCATAAAAGTGTTGGTGTACATGCAGAAGCCTTTTTCTTTGTGGTTGTCTTCCTTGTTTTTGTACAAGTGAAGTTGCACCCACCAATACTCCACTCCATCCTCCATCACTGGAAAGCCCTTGTACACAGCTGCACCATGTGCTCCCATTGTCTCCATGAGGTCCTTGAGAATCTTGGGAAACTCAGTCTCACACTCCAAGGTCATGGTCATGAGTGGTCCTCTCTTCACGGCTTCGTTGATGGAGTTCATCTACAAATAGAGATGAGAATGAGAAGATTAGAAAAGTTTACGAGAAGAATAGACAAGTGTAGAAGAAGTTAAAAATTTTCCTTAGTGGTTTCCAATCCTAGGGTCATAATCCTACATGCAACACAGTGCTCTGATACCATCTGTAAGATCCCTCCTTATTAAAGGAAAAGATCCCTGTGATTGCAATGCTAGTCCCTGGATCAATGCTAGCATCCACAGTTTAAGATGAAGTACACAGATACAAAGGTCGTTTATTACAGTCATTCCAGAGATAAAACATAGTCTTTTACAACTCAGGGCCAAAGGCCTAATACAAGAGTTTATGGAATAAGTAAATAAACATAAGTCTTCATCTTCATGTGCCAGAGGAAAGCATGTTGAGTGTAGACTCATGACTCCTAATCATCATCGGAGTAACCTGCAACATTACAAGTTACAGCCACAGAGGGTCAATACTTTGGAATAGTATTGGCAAGTGATACCTTAGTATAATTTAAGTGGACTATAATACTATATGCATTTTGGCTAGGTGGATCTTAGGCTTGCATTGCTCAAAATAGATTTTTCCCTAACATTTTGAAAACACTAAATTTTTGCTTGACAAAAACTTTCCCAAGGCATCTACCAATCAGAGACTGAAGATCCTTCTCGAGGCATCTACCAATCAAAGACTTAAGATCCTTTAACCCTTGTTCACCCACAAGTTTATTTAGAAATTGGAGTGATGAGATTCTTGAAGCTTCCATGTCTTGATGCTCAAATTGTCCTTTACCAGGGACATGGCTAAGTACTTAGGTTTTACACTCTGCAGAGGTGGTGCACTTTCCCCATAAGACTTGGTTTCCCAAGACAAAATCCTTCAGAAGCCTTTCCTTAGTCAAATGGACGCGTTCCAACCTATCATTCCCTCTACCACCAACTGTCCAAGAGACTAAGTTCTAGCAACCTAAGATCATGGCAGAGCCCATATTGCCAAGTGGTTGCACTTGAAGCTTCTCAACATTTGACATCTCAAATCTCTTTGTTCCTGGGTGGCCATCCACAAGTGAGATACACAAGCCAAGTCCATGGCCTTGTGAACCACTCAACATATACCATTCCTTCCATTCCACCCAGGTGATTCATTAACTTAGTTGTTTTGTTAAATAAAACACAAGTCCTCAGACTTAAAATTATTTTTCCAAAGTGTGTATATATAAACCACCCTTGTTTTCTAGTAGCTAGGCTAAGCATGGCATGGCAACTTATCCTTAGGGAATTTTCCTAGCAACTCTACCATTCTAATCTACATAGGATTTCCCAACAATATAATTGACAAAAGTATCATGCAAGTCCTAACAAAATATCTAATGCAAGTATAAAATATGGGAAGGGAATATTCATGAAGATATCACTTGCCTTGGTAATGTGGAGAGTAGCACTCGTCACAATCACAATCACTAGCAAAATCTACGCACAAAGTTGTAGCACACAATTACACACAAATATATACAAACAAAAATAGTATGAATGCATGCATGAATCTACCAAGTGGTGATTTTTTTTGAAAACTCTACCAAGCAAGTGCAAGTTTACAGAAACTAAACAATTCACAAATTTGCCCACTAATCATAATTAACCCTAAAACAAAATACTAAACTAAATCTATACTCAAAATGGCCTTAAACAAGTTTCTACAAATAAAGTCAATCTAATGGCTACTATTTGCTAAACACATTGGATAGGCAGAAAGGTCTTGTTTTACTGAATCCAACGGTATAAAGTTTGCAAAATTCTAACGTGGCAATCAAAAGTTATAAGCATTTGAAATCTGGATCAAAATCTGGTTTAAATTCTGTTTTTGAATCTAACCCTAGCCACGCGTCGCGCTGTGATTGGCGCGTACCGCTTCGGTTGGATCACGCTCTGCAGCCGCAGGATCTAAACAGATCGTACGCTCCAGATCGTGTACCGCTTCGGGGTTAAGGGAGTCTATCCTAGCGCTCGGATCTAGATCTAACGGTGCTCGTTCAAATGACGGTGTCAGCGAGCGGCGGAGCGCTCTGTCTACGGCGGCACTTGCATTTCAGGTCGTCCGCGAGAAGGAGGAGGGTCATACCAGATTCACAAGAGGTTGTTGAAGCTCAAGGTGGCTCTGGTTTGTCAAGGGGCACACTGAGCTATGGTAGATTTCTCGTCAAAGTTGAATCTGGCAACGGCGGTTCTGTTTGAGGTTGGAGGCGACGTTGAAGATCACTAGGATGCAACCAAAGGGCGTGGTCAGATGCAGATGATCATGGCGAAGATGCGTGCATGAACGACAAGGCTTAGGGCGGTCTGGACTTACCACTAGAGCTCGCCGGAGTTGATGTTGCCGTCGGTGCTTGCGGTGTCGAGTGGAACCGGTGACCTGGGGCAGTACAGGACGGACTAGTGAGGTCAGGAGGTGCGCAAAGACACACTGAGTCAGATAGCAAGTACGAGAGGCAGAGGGGAACACGAGGCTCACCGGAATCGATTGCCGGAGTTGGCTCTGCCTGCGGCGGTGCGAGGATGATTGAGAGCAGCCTGGTGGCGGAGTGAGCGAGGTGTTTGGCGGAAAAAGCTCGTGAGGAAGAGAGGATCTTATAGCCGGTGTCTCGACAGGAAACGCCCGTCGATTAATGCCCAATTAAGCTCGGCATCACTGCGGCAACGGTCAGCGGTGGAGATCGTGCACGGAGTCAGGGGGAAGACGATGCTGACGTGGAGGAGGCCCGCTCGTCAGCGAAGTGTGCAGGGTGAAGGTGGGGTCTGGCTGTCAGCGACTGGGTGTGTGCGCTCACGCGTGAGAGAGGAAAAAGAATACCCCGGGTGGGCTTGATGGGCCTGATTCACTGCTGGGCCAGATTCCAGCCGCGCGGCCCTTTTCTTTTGTTAGCTTCTTTTCTTTTTCTAATTCTATTTTCTGGAATGATTTTGATATGAATTCAAATCCTTTTGAATTCAAACAAATCTGGGGATTTTTGCAGGGTACTGTGGTTTCAAAAACAGTCAAATCACCATGTGGTTACCTTGCAAGGCCTGGTCAAGCTTGGGCTTTGAAACAAACAGAGACTTTGCTCTAGTTTGCAAATGTTTGAGAAAGGGTTTGAAAATATTTCTAAATTGGAAACTTGGGTTAAAATGCTACACCTAATCTTTCCAACAATGGAGGCAAGCAAACAAGTACCTAAACATTCAAATCTCAAAGGGTGATGGCCAATTGAGTTGAATTTTCTCACATGAAATCATAGCCTAAGTTTATGCTCCTAAATGATTTTGAGAAAACCCTAAATGAACGAAGGATGCAAGGATGATATGAATGAGTTTTTGAAACATGATTTTTAGGATGTTACAAATCTAACCCCCTTAAGATGAATCTCGCCCTCGAGATTCGGATTGGCTAGCAAATAGGTGAGGGTGGTCTTTCCGAAGATCATCTTCTCTTTCCCATGTTGCTTCCTCTTCGGAATGATGATTCCATTGTACTTTGCAAAACTTGATAGTCTTTGTCCTTGTGACTCTTTCTGCGGTCTCAAGAATCTTGACAGGCTTTTCTTCATAGGTGAGATCACTTTCTAGTTGAACTTCCTCCAGAGGTATGGTATCCTTCAAAGATGATTCTTCCATTTCTGGGTGACATTTCTTAAGCTGACTCACATGAAAAACATTATGGACTGCTGATAAAGATGCTGGCAGTTTGATTTCATATGCAACTTCTCCCTTGCGACTTAGAATGTTGAATGGTCCAACATATCTTGGTGCTAACTTTCCTTTGACTCCAAATCTTTTCACTCCACGAAGTGGTGATACTCTAAGATAAGCTCTATCCCCAACTTCGTAAGTGACTTCTATACGCTTAGCATCTGCATAGCTTTTCTGTCGAGACTGTGCTATCTTCAACCTGTCCCTAACCAATTTGACTTTTCTTCGGCATCTTTGATAAGATCTGGTCCAAACAAACTTCTTTCTCCCACACCATTCCATAGCAATGGGGTGGTACACTTTCTTCCGTAGAGAAACTCAAATGGGGCCATCCCAATACTAGATTGGTGACTGTTGTTGTAAGAAAACTCTGCGTAAGGCAGACTTTCATCCCAACTTGCTCCATAGTCTAGGGCACATAAAGTTTAATAAGTAGTAATAAAACTCTGCGTAAGGCAGACTTTCAGCAAACTCTATTCACTCCATAAAGTTTAATAAGTAGTATTAAATCAATAGTAAGAATTCCAATGTTAGTATCTGAAGTGTCATGTTTGCCTCCATGATTCTTGATATTCAAAAGTTGTTTTAATATAGAGGTTATCTAGGATCTAAAAGAATTGTTTCAGGAACCATCATGTGTGGAAGATATTGTGATATATGAAACAATGTTTATGGTTGCAGAATGATACATTATAATTTGGCAAAATACATGTTCTCATATTGTATGAGAATTTGCGAAGGTTGGAGATGCTAGACGTCCTAATCTCCCAAAAAGATTTTGGAACTAACATTATACTCACGATTCATCCTTCTAGGCAGGGACGGAGGCAAGGGGGACGAGCGGGGGCGAGACCCCCCCTGACCATCTCGTTTTCCCTCGATAGCGATTATAGAGACCACTAATCTCGCCTGCTGCAACAATTTTCGCCCCCCCTGTCCGGGTGTATCGCACATGAGATCTGCCCTCCAATGCTCCTCATATCCATCTAATATGAGCCCACGTACATATATGCACTGGCCCAGTCGACATATTAGCTCAACACTAGCATTACCAGGCCCATACGTGGCATCTAATTGGCTTTGGACTAGCGATTGACTTGGAGACCAGCCATACCTTTTCTTTGAAAGCTGGAGACCAGCCATACCTAGTCAAGCGCGGGTGGATCAGATCGGCTTTGGACACTTCGTTTTTCTTTACCTGCCAACCACCAGCCAAAGCTCCAATCGAAATCGATTGAACCAAGATGATGAGAAGTGAGAAGGGGCGATCGAGCATGAGTGACGACAACGCAAGAAAGAGAGGTATTGCACTTGTGTCTCTAATTTTGACCGTGTCTGATTTGGTCCTTTGATTATCTCTCAACATCAGATCAATTTTTCTTCTAAAAAAACATCAGATCAATTTGTGTAAATAATAATTAGGAATATGTTGATTACCTACTTGGGCTTGTGTAGTCATGATGAAGAAGTGAGCCGGATCATTTGTAAATCAATTAGGAAAATTTCAATTTTATCATATGGCAATTGATTAATTTATTAACTCTGATGTGTCTTTTGTTTGTTGAAAGATAAATAATTAAGTAATTGATAGATTATAAAGGAAATTATGATGGAGGCCACCTATGATGAGGTTATCGAATCATTCGATAATCATTATAGTCTGAGGGCTAATTTAGAAATTGAGGTTTTGTTTTTGTATTACCAAATGACATTACTAAGTTTTCGTAGAAATGCTACCTTTAGACTTTCTATGTTATGACATCTTATTCACATAATTTTTTTGTAATACAAAACAACACGAATTAACGAGCCGCCTGACCCCCCCCCCCCAAAAAAATCCTCACATACAACCTGATCCTCTTCGCCCCCCTCGTTGTAAAATCCTGGTTTCGTCCCTGCTTCTAGGCTATATATAGTAGCTTGATCATGAAAGTTGTCATGATAAGAATGAATAGAAGATGTAGGTAAAATGTTTACTACACTAAAAGATTACTAAAGAATGGATTTTTGAAAGAACACCAAACATTTGATGATGGTGATCAACTTCAAAGTGCAAGTCCAAAGGTATTAGTATTTGACTATACATGCTTTGGACTATGTGTCATGTGTATGATGCCACTATTGATGTTGATAGATTCTTTTAAAAGGAAAAGTAAATGCTGAAAGAGAATCTATAAAATATTTGGCAGAAAAGAAAAGACTAGAAATGTCCAGCTAAGGTATATATATATGATATACATGTTATGGTTGTATTCTTTTCTTGTTAAACAATGTGGTTCTTGGGTATTGGATAACGAATTGGTTGGTATGAAATTTCATATAGAACAACACAATTCATGAACTACAATGTCCTAAGTAACTTTCAAAATAATATGTGATGTTGTTCATTAAAAATAAATAAAGTGTTATTGTGTTTCTCATTGACATCAAAACTAGACTTCAAGATTTGTTTTAAATAATTGTTATTTTGTTCTGGTATTACGAGAACAATGGTTGTTCAAATAATTACCGTATTCCATAGAATATGGATGAACTTTTACAAGTCTAGTTGGAGAAATCACGTCCATAAAAACTAATGCTAAAATGTCACAAGACAAATGATTGAAAGATCACTTATGAAGTGACATTGCCGTTTGAATTATATTGGAAAGAAAACATGAAGAAACTCCATGTTGATGGATCTTTGGAGTCTTTTATTTTGATCAAATGACGCTTGTAAGACTTTCCTTGAGATAATTAAAACTTCGGATGACTAACTTATTGTACATTATGCATGTTGATGTATATATTCCATTATATGTAGCCATGTGGAGTGGATCTTTCGACTTCATATGCTTTCTTCGAAAACTTGAGTGAATATATATGTATATTTACTTAATAAGGAAGAAGATGCAACATTTGAAAATTGTTCAAAGACTTTCAAAATGAAGTGGAAAATCATTGTAACATAAATAAAATAAAGAGTTCATGATTTGATCATAAAGGAAGATATTTGAGTTACATGTTTAGCAAAACACCTAAGATTTTAGGAATTGTACCATGGATTTGTGTTTCTCGATAAACCATAGGAGTATGGTATGTTCAAGAAATCAAATCAAACCTTGTTTGACATGGTAAGATCAAAGGTGTCATTTATAAAACTGCCATTATATCTTAAGGATTAAAGCTTTAGAGACTACCGCTTTTACACTAAAAATAGCACCATCGTGATCCGTTGAAATGACACCATAAAGGTTATGATTTGGGATAAAACGGGAGTTGTCTTTTCTTAAATTTTGGTATGCTATGCATAAGTAAAATGTTTACAACCAAAGTCGGATATGCACATATTTGTAGGTTATCCCAAAGAATTTGTTGGGTATTCATCCATAACACCGAAGGCAAAAGAGTTTGTCACTTGGAACATGATGTTTCTTAAAGAGGGATTTTTTTCACAAAAGTTAAGTGGGAGGACAATAGAACTTTGATTAGGTTAAACATGTACTAAGTAGCATAGCACCGGAAAGTGTCCCGGAGGTGGCTAAAATGCTCATGGCTCCCGTAATTACAAAGGTTGTGATCTCGAAGATTAGAGTTCATATTGAACCATGTGAGTCGGTAAGAATCAAATAGTATGATTTGAAATAGAAGTCGTTATTGCTTTGACAATGATGAAGCGACTGCATGCAAAGAAGCGATGATGGGCCCTGACTCCATCAAGTGAGTATAAGTCATAAAATCTATGATAGTTTCCATACACGAGAAATCAAGTTTTTGAACTTGGAAGACCCTCTGGAAAGGTGTGAAGCCTATCGGTCATATTTGGATCTATAAATAAATAGACATGGATGTTGGACATCTTGAAATAGTCGACATGTCGGAAAGGAGTTTACGACTATTTTCAAGGAGTTGACTATGACAAGATTTGATCTTTCATAGCGATATTTAGTCTTGATGGATTAATGTAGCAACCACTACATATAATTTCGTATATGGTAGTTGAACAAACAAACAATGTTCGTCTAATAGAATGGTTACCTAGGACGTGTACAGGACACAGTCCGAAGGATTTTGTTAATTCAAAGGATGCTAAAAAGGGCATGCCAACTTCAATGGTTGAGGAGAGCATAGCTGTGTTGGAATCTTCACCACGATGAAAATGCTAAAAGAGTTTAATTTCATCGGAGACGATGAAGATTCTTGCATTTGCAAGAAATTAAGTGGGAGAGCTGAGACATATTTCTAATACATTATGTAGAAGACATGGTGTTGATTGGAAATGATGTATCTTTTATCGACACAAGTTAAGAATTTCATTAAAATTTGATTTCGATGAATGACTTGGGCAAAACTGGAATATTTAGCATCGATGTCTATATGGATAGATTGAGGCGCTAATATGGTTGTGCCAGACATACATATATGAGATATTGAAAGGGTTCAATATGGAAATGACAAGAAAGGTTCTTGCTACATGGAAAGGATTGAATCAAGATTCAAGTGTATCGACACTTGGTGAGTAAAATCACATGAATATTTTGATCAATAATACCATGATATGTACATCTCCAGTGATGTCCTATGCTCTAAACGTTGTGAGCATATACCGGAATGATTCATAAGATGATCATTGGGCGATAGTAAATATATTCTTGTGAGCTTGGAAGAACTAAGAATATATCATTTATAAGAGAAAAATAGTCAAAGTAGTTCATTGTAAAGTGTTACATTGATACTCGTTTGTCACAAGATACAAATTAAATTTATCTCAGTTTAAACTATGGGTGGCACAATGTAATGGAAAGGAGGTTCCATGATGGATTTGGATGAGTTCCAAAGTTGATACATTGTGATGGATACTACAACAAAAGACTAAGTATATGACTGCTATAGAAGCCACAAAGGAGGGAATTTGGTTAAGTAGTCTGTTATCAAACTAGGTGTGGTTTGCAGTGGGCTAATACTATGAAGATATATTGTACGACAATACTATCAACATGTTTAACCCAAAGGAACTAAAGGTCTCACCAAAGGACTAAATTTGTACAATGCCATCTCATTAGACAATAAGTGATGCATAAAGACGCAAAGACCTGCAAATACACGCGGACCTGAAAATGTCAGATTCGGATATTATGTTAACCACTAGCAAACACGTATATACCACACCAAAAAGCCATAGGTGTTGAATGTGCAAGTTTACAGACTAGATTATTGACTCTAGTGCAAGTGGGAGACTCAAGGGAATATGCCCAAGAGGCAATAATAAAGTGGTTATTATCTTATTCCTTGTTTATGATAAATGTTTATTTTGCATGCTATAATTGTATTAATTGGAAACGTTAATACATGTGTGTTTAATAAACAAATAAAGGGTTCCTAGTAATGGCTCTCTTATAAACTAGCTCGGTGATTAACAAGAGGATCAAGGTTTCCTGATCATGGACATTGGATGTTGTTAATAACAAGGTCACAACATGGGTGAATGATGTGATGAACATTCATCCAAAGTATAGAAATACAATCAAAGTCATTACGTTTATATTGCTATAACATCATGCAAAGTAATCTTAATCCTTAGACCATGAGATCATGTTAATTGCTAACACCGGAAGAGTACTTTGATAACATCACACATCACACCATAATAGGGTGACTATAAAGGTGGGTTTGGGTACTCTGAAAGTGTTATGTTGAGGCTCATAGATCAAGTGTGGGATTTTTCCACCCCGATGACGGATAGATATACTTAGGGCCCTCTCGGTGATATCACATTGAGATAGCTTGCAAGCAAGTGATGTGATCACTAGAATGTTATATCACGGGAACGAGAAAAGAGTGCATGTCGGTAACGAGATCAAACTAGGTATTGAGATACCGATGGTCGAATCTCGGACATGTAATATATCGCGAAACAAAGGGATTTAGTGACGACGTTAAAGGTTCACATGATCACTAGAGTCATCATTGAATGTGTGGGAGTCAGTACAGATCTCTAGGTCCTGCTGCTGATTATTGATCGGAGAGGGGTCTCGATCATGTATGCATTATTCGTGAACCGTAGGGTGACACACTTAAGGGATACCGACACCATTTGGAGCAAAGATGTTTCAGATAAAGATTTAAGAAAGCGTTGGATTTATTTCGATGGAAACCGGAATTGTTTTGGGTGAAATTGCAGAAACTGGTTCTGTATGTGATATGAAATGTTGCAGCGGGTTTTATGTGAATGTTTGTTAATTAAACTAATTAACAAAATTCTGAATAAAATAAATAAAAGATTTTTATTAAATGAGAGCTTGCATTAAATTTGGTGGAAATTTAATGGAGGTGAGTGGAATTTTGAGTGGGAGGCTAATTATGTGAGTGGGAGCTCCACCCACATGAATGTGGAAGAGGTGGGGGCACCTCCATGGCCACCGGCCATGGAAGGGGGCTGCCCCCTCTCCCAATAAAAGGCCCCCCACTCCCTCCTCTCATTTCACACATCCTCGTCAAGGATCTCTCTCCCCCTCTATAAATTATTCCCCATGGTCTCAGATTAGCGAGATACATGTTCTCGGTGGCTTTATCTAGAAACGAGTTGCTGCTTCTGCTGCATTGCTAGAGCGAGGAGGCGGAGGTTGTTCGATGGACCGGACGTGTGTGCGATGACGGATGCACCGCTGCTTTGCGGCTGGACTTGCTGGTGCTGGACCTGCTGGACGTTGATGACCCACAAGTATAGGGAGTGTATCGCAGTATTTTCAATAAGTAAGAGTGTCGAACCCAACGAGGAGCAGAAGGTGCTAGCTAGTGGTATGGATCAGGAATTCTCTGCAAATACTTAGCAAATGGATTTTTAGGGGTTTTTGATAAAGCAAGTAAACAAAGTACGAGTAAACAAAAGACAGTAGGAATAAATGCAGCAAGTGGCCCAATCCTTTATGTAGCAAAGGACAAGCCGGTTGTATTACTTAAGATGACCAAACGTTCTCGAGGACACATGGGAAGACTGTCAAGTGCTTTAGCTTCATATAGTTTATTAATCTTCTTTAGCTTGCTAAGTGTTGTGTGGGTGAACCTGTGCTAATGTACCGCCCCATCCAAGACTAATACATACTTGTGGTTATATCCCTTGCAAACATTCGTAAGTACAAGAAAGTAATTAAAGGTAGAAACCTAACCACAGCTTTAAACTCTAAGACCCTTACGTCCCTTGTGCAATGGTTTCCTAACGGGGGTTCAAGTTTCTGTCACTCCGGCAACCCCTACGATTAGTAGCCAAATACACAATGCATTCCCCTAGGCCCATAGAGGTGAAGTTTCATGTAGTCGACGTTCACATGACACCACTAGAAGAAGTACACCACAACTTAAATAACAATCTATTGAATCTTTCTCAACGCAACTCCACTACTAACAACAAGACTTCTCCCATGTCCTCAAGAACAAAACAAACTACTCACAAGACATCATATGGATCATGATCAGAGATGGAATAATGATGTATAACAATCTGAACATATACAATAATTCAATGGTTCACTCAATAGCATCAACTACAAAGAGTAATCAACACCGGGAAAGTTTCCCCTATGAACTATAGCAAGATTCAACACAATTGTTACAGCAATATGGAGATGGTGATGAGGGTGCTAATGGTGATGATGATCCCGATGAAGTCCATCTTGATGGTGGTGTTGATGGCGACGATCTCCCTTCTCCGGGAAGGAATTCCCCCGGTAGAAATCTGTCTACCGGAGAGATCTTTCTCTCTCGGTGTTTTTCGCCCCGCAAAGGCGGTGGAATCTTTCTTTGGTCGCTCCCCGAGTCTTAGGGTTTCGGGAGGTTGATATACGCTAGAGGGGAGAGGCTGGAGTGGGCCAGGGAAGCCACACCACCTCCAGGCGCGGCCTAGGGCTGCCCGCGTCATGGGGTGGTGTGGGCCCCCTGTGGCCCACCTCCACTCCATCTTCAGGCATCCTTAGTCTTCTGGAAAAATAGGATTTTCCATATATTTTCCCGGATTTTCTGATCTTCGTGAATTTTTCCTCCAAACAGCACCTTTTCCATTAGAATCCTGACTGCAGCGGTCCATGCTCCAAAAGTCATCAACCATGCAAAAACAGATGAAATAACATAAGTATCACCTCTCAATACGAAATATATCAATGAATAATAGTGAATTAAGACATAGAATAGTGATGCAAAATGGACGTATCAACTCCCCCCAAGCTTAGACTTCGCTTGTCCCCAAGCGAAACTGAGCTCAATAAACATGACCTCAAGTTTATGGAGTGAAGAGTCGATAAAAGAATACGGACAAGAAGCATCACATTCATCAAATACATAGATCGTAATAGAATACAACTCACTATTATATAACTCATCTTGTAATGAGTAAAGGAAACACAATAAAGATACATAAAGTGAATAATAATTGGTAATGGCAAACTTAGCTCTTGGTCGAAGAATAGTTGATAATTTGCTGGAGTTCACAAATAGCTGGTTTTTCAATGAAAGCTTTCAAAGTAGTAAACTTTAAGATAAGAGCAATGTGCAAAACAAGGAACATAAGACATGATTGCATAAATCATCATATGAATGAATGAAACACAACAACTCAAAATACTTGTTGAGATAGAAGGGAGTAGGTTTACTGACTCAACTACAAAGTAAAAGAAAGGCCCTTCAAAGAGGGAAGCAGGGATTGCAAGTCTCACAAAGAGCTCCCAAAAATTATGATACTTACTAGCTTTCAGCTCTCATAGCCCCTATCATAGGCATCTTTAGGTGGTTAAAGTGATAAAAATGAGGATATGCATTGACAAGTTGTAAATTGAGAATCTCATGTCCCTTGAATACGAGGGCCGCTCCTCATGCTACTCAAGTTTAGTCACCGGTAAGTTCTTGTCATCGTAAGCATATGTGTATCATTGAGAACCGCCAACGGGGTACCCCTTGCCCGATGATACGGAAGAATCCCCATATCAAAATGACAAGGCAAGCAGACAACAAGTATCTCAGCAATCTTCTTATTTACCATGGGAATATGGTGCTTTTTTCTCTCTTTCCTCTTTTCATAATCTCTTTTTTTTCTCTTTTGTTTCTCAATCGGACTATTTTTTTATAAGAAGAATGCTTCATAGATACTCATTATGGTTACGCTGAAGGTTTCCACCATGTCAGCATGGATTAGACTAGTGGCCCAGGCGTTTCTCTAACACATATGCATAACTCCATGGACTTACAAGCTCCCCTTTCATTTCACACCGACGACATCCATAGACAAAACAACATGATATCAACTTGGTACAAAGTACCAGTGCAATGTTGAAA
Source organism: Avena sativa (assembly GCA_916181665.1). Classification (NCBI taxonomy): domain Eukaryota; kingdom Viridiplantae; phylum Streptophyta; class Magnoliopsida; order Poales; family Poaceae; genus Avena; species Avena sativa. The sequence goes on from OV702290.1 coordinate 431,765,303, forward strand.
GCGTTCCCCATGACATCATGGTTCTACTAATTCACAACTTACAAAGCGCAAGCATATACACAACATAGGTGAGCACAATAGTTCAAGTTTATTAAGTGCAAGAAAGTAAAGTGTTCCATCAAGTTCGTGAGAGCTTTAATCACTAATTTTCACATAACAAGTTTAATTTGGGAGGTAGATAAGACAAGAATTTACTTGGAATAGCAATAATGCTACTAGGTAGGTATGGTGGACACAAATGGCAAAGGTTTTGGTTTAAAGGAGGTGGATGCACGAGAAGAATACCCTCTCAGTACAGGTTTTTGGCAGGCAAGGCTGGGTAGCAAGTATAAGAGTTGAAGGAAACAAACAAACATACAAGTGGTAAAGGCAAACATGCAATCTTCCTTGGAAGCACAAAAGATCTTAACTAGAGAATACTAGACGTATGAGAAAATCAAGAAAGAAAGATGATGAAATTATTTTTCTCTAGAGTACTTCTGTCTTTTCTTTCAACTCTCAAAAAGGTGTTGCTACTGACCGATCCAGGTTTGCCAAAACCAACTAAATTAACTCAATGATCACAGAGTGATACCAATACTAACAACAAGATCAATCATATAACCACGAATTGAAAACTAATATAAGCTATGCAAAAGAGTGAATGATAGAACTTCTCATTAATATTCCATAACGGAAACTCACACCAAGGGATATATATCTAACGAGAGAGGGGACACTTCCATAATGCAAACCATACTACAAAATAACTCCTTTATTCATGATATGACTCTACTAAAAAGGTAAAAAGATAGAAGATAGGGATGTGATACCGCGCACTCCCCCAAGCTTGGAACAAACTAAGGGGATGCCAAACCTGATGACGAATTACTCCTTAGGTGGTGGTGGTATCCTCTTGATGAGCTCCTTGGTCAGTTTCCCCAAGTCCTCAATCTCAAAGGTGAGATTACGAATCAGCTGTGAGTTTTGCTCAATGCGGCTCATGATCATGTCGTGTTGAGAATTCCAGCTCTTGCTATTCTTTCCCCACTCTTCCTCCTTGAAGTCTTCTTTTCCTGCATGGCTAGAACGAGGCAAATCCCAATTGGAGGGCAATTTCCCCTTGGGCATATTCTGGTATTGATGCTCATGGATAACGGCATGGAAAGGATTCTTGGTGCATGGACGAAGTGACCAGGGATCTGAACGGTGATGAGGAGACTTCCCTCCAATGGCTGGATTTTCCACCACTCCAATGCTTGCAATGGTAGTGCCGGTGTGCGGGTGTTAGCCTTGCTCCTCTTCACCTTCACTCTTGATCTCCTTCTCCTTCCCGAGGTCTTGGAGGTCTTCCTCCATAGGCTCCTTCCCTTTATCCTTGGCGGACACCATTGTGCTTCTAAGCTTTCAAAGAGTATGTCCTGACAGAAACAGATCGAAACAAAAACACGACGAAAACACGATATACGGACCTCGGGGGATCCGGGGGGTTATATATTACGAAGTTTTGTATCAAAAGGAAGGTACTGGGAGAAAACGAGTCGGAGGCGGAGTCCTGGGTGGCCTCACCACCTGGTGGCGCGGCCAGGGGTGGGCCCGCGCCACAGGGTGGTGTGAGCCACCCTGGCTCCGTTTCGATCCCTTTTTCGCTTCGTAGCTTTCCTTATCGACTGAAAACTGCAAAAATATAGTTGGATCATATTTTCGCGGAACTTTTCTTATCAGAACTGTTACCTATTTGAAAACAGACTCTGCAGGTCTCTGAATTTGGTATCTAGCAGATTCTTCCAGAGTCATCACTTGAATAACATCAATATCTTCATCTTCATACACTTATTACTTGAGTCATAAAACCCTTCTCTTCCTTATTACACCATTATCTCCACTTCCTGGAAATTTCTTTCACACAAAACTCCACACAGTTCTCATTAGCAACATTAGTATATATGAAGTGATAAAACCTTTTGAGTCCAACATCAACTGAAAAAACCATCAAAACAAAAGCTACTGAAACAACTCCATCGAAAATACCAAAAAGAATTCAAAAAGGAAATCGAATAAAGAAGCAAATGCAAGAGTGGCAAAATCTGCCAAAACAGACCAGCATGTAAAGATCATTTTTTTCGAAAATCTTCTGTTGCTCAAATCAAAAAGTGCAAAACTAACGAAAGTTAAATAACAACCTGGGGCAGAAGCACAAAAAATTACAGCTCAATCCGACATACAGACATCTCTCACAAATGTTTACGGTGAAGCACAAAAAATCTGTTTCGGGACAGCAACTTCCCCAAATATTACTTCTCTCTCATTAGAGGTTGATCTTGACACAAAAACCAAACAAAACAGATAAGGAGCAGTTATTACCGAAGTAATAACTTCCAAGACTCAAAGAAACAAAACCAAACTGGAAGTAAAAACAAATTGGGTTGTCTCCCATAAAGCTCTTTCTTTATAGCCTTTAAGATGGGCATGATAATTTTGAAGAAGCTCTCATAGGGATATGAATTGAAGTGATAGAGAGCATTAAGAATAAAAAACACACACACATTTAAGTCTAACCCACTTCCTATGTAAGGGGATTTTGTAAACAAACAAGTTATTGAAACCAAAGGCAACTTGCATAAGAAGGCAAAAGAAGTGCAACATAAAAACTTTCAGCATAAAGCGAGGAAACTTAATATTATTGAGATACATAAGAACACTTTTTCCTCTCTCATAGTAGCTTTCAGTATCATGCATAAACTTAACAATATAGCTATCACAAGGACTATCATAGCAATGATCAGTTATTCTAACAGAAAATACGGGAATACTAACTCTCATAACACTATTATGTGAAACAATATTAGAGGTATCCTTACAAAGGATAGTGTGTCCCTCTTCCTCATACTTAGTGACAAAGTCTTTCACATTTGCTATTATAGGTTCATCAACCATTTGTTTATCAGGTTCAATAGCTTTATTTATACTTTCATTAACCATACTAGCTATCATAGAGTACTCCTTTACCTTAACTAGAAAAGGCATTTTCTCAATATAAGATTTAGGTAAAACATGATTAGCAGTATAAACTTCAGTATTCCTTGCAGGAACACTTTTAGCAACATCTTTATAAGGTTTATGATACTTATTCCACTTCTTTTTAGGCACTTCAACGTAGGAAGAAAAAGCCTTAAAATAAGAAGCAATAGCTTGAGAGTCTAGACCATAAGCATTTTTAATATTTTGAAAGTCATCAGTTCCCATAAAAGATTCAATGCATTCATAATCATAATTTATACCTGACTTTCTACCTTTGTCATTCTCCCAAGCTTCAGCATTGTCTTGAATACGGTCTAGAAGATCCCATTTAGCTTCTTCTTCCATGCGAGTGAATGATCTAGCACAAGAAGCATCCAATAAATCCTTGTCATGTAGAGGGAGCCTTGCATAAAAGTTGTTGATAATAATATTGTTGGGGAGCTCATGAATGGGACATTTGAGCATTAGTAACTTCAATATCCCCCAAGCTTGAGTTGTACTCTCTCCATCAAGAGGCCAAAAGTTGTATATTTGATTCCGATCTTTATGAATCTCACTAGGAGGATGAAACTTTGAATAAAAGAGAGGCACAATTTCCTCCCATTCCAGAGCTTGGCCATTCTTCAGCAGCTTATACCATTCCTCAGCTCTTCCTTTTAGTGATAATGAGAATAACTTCTTCTTAACTTGATATGTAGTAATACCTGCACACTTGAACAACCCGCATAATTCGTGTATAAAGAGTAAATGATCACCGGGATGGACAGTTCCATCCCCAACATAGTAGTTATCCATAACACGATCAATAATTCTTGTAGGTATTTTGAAAACATCTTTCTCAGCAGGTGGTGGCTTATCTACTACCTTAGTAGTGGTAGTAGCATTACCAAATAAGAAACTCAGCGAATTATCAAAAACGAAAATAAAGCAACTAACAGTAGTAAATAATACTCACAGTAGAAGTTTCCTTTACTAGTTCCACTCTCCAATAGCGCTTCACTCCCCGGCAACGACGCCAGAAAATAGTCTTGATGACCCACAAGTGTAGGGGGTGTATCGCAGTATTTTCGATAAGTAAGAGTGTCGAGCCCAACGAGGAGCAGAAGGTGCTGGCTAGTGGTATGGATCAGGAATTCTCTGCAAATACTTAGCAAATGGATTTTTAGCAGTTTTTGATAAAGCAAGTAAACAAAGTACGAGTAAACAAAAGACAGTAGGAATAAATGCAGCAAGTGGCCCAATCCTTTATGCAGCAAAGGACAAGCCAGTTGTATTACTTAAGATGACCAAACGTTCTCGAGGACACATGGGAAGATTTTCAAGTGCTTTCGCTTCATATAGTTGATTAATCTTCTTTAGCTTGCTAAGTGTTGTGTGGGTGAACCTGTGCTAATGTACCGCCCCATCCAAGACTAATACATACTTGTGGTTATACCCCGAGCAAACATCCGTAAGTACAAGAAAGTAATTAAGGTAGAAACCTAACCACAGCTTTAAACTCTAAGACCCTTACGTTTGTTGTGCAATGGTTTCCTAACGGGGGTTAAGGTTTCTGTCACTCTGGCAACCCCTACGATTAGTAGCCAAATACACAATGCATTCCCCTAGGCCCATATAGGTGAAGTGTCTTGTAGTCGATGTTCACATGACACCACTAGAATAAGTACACCACAACTTAAATAACAATCTATTGAATCTTTCTCAATGCAACTCCACTACTAACAACAACACTTCTCCCATGTCCTCAAGAACAAAACGAACTACTCACAAGACATCATATGGATCATGATCAGAGATGGAATAATGATGTATAACAATCTGAACATAGACAATAATTCAATGGTTCACTCAATAGCATCAACTACAAAGAGTAATCAACACCGGGAAAGTTTCCCCTATGAACTATAGCAAGATTCAACACAATTGTTAAAGCAATATGGAGATGGTGATGAGGGTGCTGATGGTGATGATGATGGTGATGATGATGATGATCCCGATGAAGTCCAGCTTGATGGTGGTGTTGATGGCGACGATCTCCCCTCTCCGGGAAGGAATTCCCCCGGCAGAAATCTGTCTGCCGGCGAGATCTTTCTCTCTCGGTGTTTTCCGCCCCACAGAGGCGGCGGAATCTTTCTGTGGTCGCTCTCCTAGTCTTAGGGTTTCGGGAGGTTGATATACGCCAGAGGGGAGAGGCTGGAGTGGGCCAGGGCAGCCACACGACCTCCAGGCGCGGCCTAGGCCTGCTCGCGCCATGGGGTGGTGTGGGACACCTGTGGCCCACCTCCACTCCATCTTCTGGAATCCTTAGTCTTCTGGAAAAATAGGATTTTCCATATATTTTCCCGGATTTTCTGATCTTCGCGAATTTTTTCTCCAACCAGCACCTTTTCCATCAGAATCCTGACTGCAGCGGTCCATGCTGCAAAAGTCATCAACCATGCAAAAACAGATGAACTAACATAAGTATCACCTCTCAATACGAAATATATCAATGAATAATAGTGAATTAAGACATAGAATAGTGATGCAAAATGGACGTATCAGACGTGCTGGTACTGGACCTGCTGGACTCGCTGGACTTCATCATGATCTTTAGATCAGCAAGTGTACGACATCATCAACCACGAAATCAGTCTCGTTGACACTGCTTTGTTGATCTTCAAGGGTATGTTCTCTATGGATGTATCCACCCGTTCCTTGTATCTAGTAGATAGATCTTGGAGTATAATAGTTCCCATCATAGGAATTTTTTTGTTTTCTATGCTGCGAACCCAACAGCTTCATCAAGTGGCTTCGTGAAAAGATCCGCTAGATTGGCCTTGGTGGGAACATACTCCAAATAAATATCTCCTCTTGCAACTTGATCCCGAATGAAATGATGAAGAATATCAATATGCTTGGTACAGTTATGTTACACTGGATTGTGAGCAATGACAATTGCACTCTCATTGTCACAAATATGGGGCACCTTGCCGAAAGATAGACCAAGATCCTTTGAAGTTTACTTCATCCATAGAAATTGAGCACAACAACTTGCGGTGGAGATATACTCGGTTCGGCGGTAGACATAGACACACAGTTTTGCTTCTTGGAGGACCATCACACAAAGGATCTTCGAAGAAATTGACAAGCACCAGAGGTTGACTTCCTTTCCACCTTATCTCCCACCCAATCCAAATCTATGTATCCAATGAGGTCAAAGCTAGCTCCCTTGGGGTCAGACAACCTGAAGTTTGGGGTATGAACCAAATATCAAAAGATTCTCTTGACTGCCTCCATGTGGCTTTCTTTTGGTGTGGATTGGAATCTTGCACACATATCCACATTCAACATAATATCCGGTCGAGTGATACCTTCGATCCGGATTACAGAAGCACAAGCGTACTGAAGTTACTCTAACGGACCTTTGGGAGTTTTAGAATTCCTTTTGTGTTTTTACCAGACCAAGAGTTTGCGTCTTTTGTTGTTGTCGATGATGGAGAGATAGGGCCTAGGGCGTTCGGTTTCACCTGTATCTATGCATAACATCTGATGGGAATAAAAGATAAAAATAAAGTATACATGTAATTGTTAGAGCAAGATAAATTATATGTGGGAAGTGCATCCATAATTGCTATTGCCTCCGCAACCGCTTATACAATAACCTACTAGTCTCATCCATAGAAGAAAGAGAACTAATGATATGCATAGTGACGTCACTGTTAATCCCAAGTAAATCCCTCACATACAGCCGTACTACCCCTTCTGTCACTAGGGTTCCCAACCTGGAGATTAGTCATTACTCATACTCCCTATACCTGGCTTAATCCTCGAGGTCTTGGGCACCTGACAAGTCCTTAGATTGAGTCAAGATAGGATAAAATAATCATCATGTCATACAAACTAATACAGGATCCCATCTATGATAAATAACATGCACAAAAGCTACATGGCTAGGCCGAAGACTTTAACCCAAGGATAGTTACTCACACATAGGGATGAGATCAAAGATCATAAACATTGTAATGGAAATCATGAGATTGATAGGAAATAGTCTTACAATGTCGCCAATCGAAGATGAGATCTACTATTACAAGTGGTGGAATATGGCTATGGTGGTGGAGAAGGGTTTGGAGATTAGATCTAAGTCTATTCCTCCAGCTACTATTCAGTGTGGTTGATGGAGATTTGGAGGCAGCTGATGATCCGAGGAGATGGTGAGGGGGGCCGTTTTCTTGTCGCCCGAGGCCTCTTTATATAGGTGTCCCTTCATGGAAGTTGTTATGTTTGACCTAGCGGTGTCGATGGAAACTATACGACCGGAACTATATGGCCTGAATTTTATTCCTACAGTATAGTTGGTCGTTAAAGCGTTTGTCTCCACTTCACGACTCCTGGTTTCACTGGGTTGTGGGAAATCTCATATCTTTGACTTTAATGTAGTGATTCCCATCATCAAACATCATTATCTGCGCAGGGAAAAATAGAAAGGAAGGATTGCATACCCCTTTGATCATTAGGCATTAGTGGCAGGGTTTATAGAGATATTTCATAAAAAATATGAATAATATCTAGTTTAAATGTGGATGTAGATGGCTATATTTTAGAGCCATCAACCTCCTCAAGCTTAAACTTGATCGTCCTCAAGCAAGAAAACCAAAATCAAAAAGGAACTCAGCATTTAAACTGAAATAACAAGATGATGATCTTACACATGATTGGTAGTCTCATGTTTCCTCCACTTCATAAATCTGAAAAACTTCAGCATAGATAAGAGTAATGGCAAGCATAACATACGGGTTTTCATGCATCCTTGGAGCGCAGCAAAATTATTGTTAACATGGATGATTCAATTGAGTAAACTTTATTCCATGTCATGTAATCAACTCATAGGCTTACCTTTGACCAATAAAGTATAATCATGTAAAATTGAGAGTGTGAGAGTTGTCATGAAAATCATATACACTAGAGTATCTCAATTCTCCCACATCAACAAATCAAGACTCTTCAAGCACCACTTTTCTATTCATTGTCCTTCAAGAATTTTAGTTCTTAAGTAATTGAGAGCATGCCAAAAAAAATATTAGTTTATCGAGCTGTGATGGACACTCGTGGCATAACTACGGTTTTTGTTCCTTTTGTATAATGATTACTCATAACAGCCAGAGGAGTGATTCCATCATGAACACAGCTACCCGGGAGTTCCAAGAATATTACCCACTATAGCATTGCTGCTACATGTGTTTAATCAACTCATAGCCGAAATCTAGGAGTTTCCTCCATGAAGATCCTTCGTAGGCTAGCAGAGTTGTTGGCATCCCATCAAGTTTGACACGCATAAAGCAATATCATTCTTACGATTAACAAGTCAAACCTTGGCATGCTCACAAAAACCTCTAAAGATTAATTCAATCAAACAAATCCTTTTAAAGAGAGATATCAAGTCAATCATTATATTCCGTGGTGTTAAGTGTCTCTAGAAATAAGCCTTCAAGACTAAACACTACAACACCCAAGCCTTCAATTCTGAGAGTTTTTCTTATTACAATTGTTTAGCAAATTTTCAGGCAAGACTTAGTTAACTGCAAGATCTGGAACAAAATGTACCCAACTAAATACTCATGCAAACAAAACTTTACTACAATATAAAGACTCACTCCACCAATATAATATCTCAACATTTACTACTAACTAGCATGGGTTTCTCAAACTTCAAAAGTGGGGAGTCCTAAGGCATACCTATCATGTTTGGTTCCACTTATCTCTTCCTTTTTATTTGCTTCTTGGAAACTCGAAGTCAATCACTCTTCCTGCAAATACATGAGAACCTTCAGGCGGAAAGAAAAGAAAGAGGGAAAATAGAGATAATTTTTTTGAGGGTAAAACAGTAAGGGAAATCCCCCACTACAATTTATTCATTATATATTTTGGGGATAGTTTACAAGGTATAAGTTACATGGAGAGTAGTAACTTCTAATTTGTAAAGATAAATGGAGAAATCTTTTTGTTGTTTTTAAGAGAGGGAATTAAAGAATAGAAAATTGGCGGCAAAGCTTGGCTAGAAAATCTCTAAAGCAAATAGAAATAACTAAAGATAAAGTGTTGGGGAAACCAACATGAGTGCTTATAATCTAGAATTAAAAACATAACCTCGAAATAAATAAAAGAAAATGAACGCCAAATAAAGATAAATGAGGAAACTTCCCCAAGCTTAGGCTTTTGCAAGACATTCAAATCGTTGTGGTGGCTGGAAAAAGTCGTTACTCCAGTTCACAATGTGAGTTGATAAATTACTAGTTGTTCCTCAGAGGTTCAAGGAGAGGCTATGCATCATCTCCATAGTCCCTCCAAGTTCTTGGAAGTCTTGGTATGTGGCGAACCGGGTTGGTGACTGCTCCTCTTGATAAGGAACTTCTTGGTTCTCTTCTTGGTCCTCATCCTCATCCGAAATCTCCTCCTTGGATTGGTGTTGCGCAACATGCAAGTCATATAGCAAACGTCCTTCCTCGATAGAGAAAAGACCATTAGGCATAGGAGCGGGGTAAAGACGCCCATCTCCAGCAATATGCAAGTAATAAACACCACCTCTCCTAGTGAGCATTCCATAAGCCTTTCAAGTAGAGAGACCAACACGTCGCTCACTTAGCATAGGTTGCAACTCACCTAGGTCGATGCCTAGGGAAATGGCAAGAATGGTGATGATGCCTCCACCTGGGATTGGTACTTGGCTTTGGGAGGATTGGTGCGCCAGGTAGCACACAAGGATTGCGCCCAAGTTGAGTGACAAGTCGCAGTGGTTGTAAGCATCTTTTGCGAGAAGTAAGATGTCCTCCTCCTTGAGTCTTGTGAACTCATTTCTTGCCTACAAGGTGTTATCAATAACATAGAACAAAAAGTGAATTGTAGGATGTTCAATATTCTTCCCCTTGCTCACTCTAGAGGTGAAGCTCATTCCACTATAATAATATTAAGGGGAAGGGTCTAAGCCAGTAAAGGATGCACGTAGGGCATTAGCATCATTGTTTGTAAGATTAAAACATGAGCACCATTCATCTAGTGATAAGGTGTAATTGTTGTTCATAAGTCAGAAAGAAATCGTGTCCTCTCCATGCCATAGTTTAATGGTGCTTTGCAAAGAACTTAAAATTCAAGAGTTAACCGACGATAAGTATGCACATCATTAAATACAAAGTTTTGTAGGCCAACCCTATTGCAAAGTAAATTGAATTCATTATAAATACCGAGTTGGTTCAGTATAATGGGGCAATACCACTTGGTTGCCTGCACTTCTCGGTTCTTGATCTAGTTGAAGCGATCATGTTGGAGCTCATTCCCGAATCGTATCCCCATGTGTTCCAGAGCGATAGCCCAAGAAGCACTAGCGGTGGCACGAGCACGAGTTTGGATCCTTGTGTTCATCATCTAAAATAAAGAAAGACAAAAAATAAAACTTTTTGATCCAATAATAAGTATATAATATTCCTCATCATAGCACACTAAAGAATCCCCTCAAAATAATAATCTAGGCAAGAGAATCATGGCAATTAGTTCATAGAAGGTCTCACCCTAGATTGATAATGACGATAGATCAAAGATGAATTTGAAAAAAGTAATTAGAGGATCGGAGGAGAAACATACCGTAGATCTCTTGTGTGCGAGCAAATCGAACGAAATTGAGTAGAGATAAAGATCTATTTGAGGTTTTGGGAGAGTTTAGAGGTAGAAGAGAGAAAAATGATTGAATTTTTAGGGTTGGAGGTACCTCCCGTGGCGTTTTTGTGGTCGGACGCAACTATATGGACGGAACTATACGGCCGAAACAATGTGTTCCCATTGTATTGTTGGCCTTCTGTCAAAATTTTATGGTTTCCACCTGGAAGCGCAGCTATACTACCAGAACTATATGGCTGGAACAATGTATTCCCGCCGTATAGTTGGTCGTCAAACCCTCTGTACCTGGAAAAGAAATTGTACGAAAGCATCAATATCTATATGACCGGAAATACACTGCCGGAATGTAACATCCCAAAACTTTAATCCAAGTGATCAAGATCCAATCCACCCAATTTAGGGTTAACAAAACCTTTTTCTATTTAAAAATCTTTAAGCCTTCATATGTGTATGCATTTAAAATAGGAGTTGTTTGAATTGCCATGATTGAGTGATCTATTGATTGTAAAATGATTCTAAGGTGAATTAAGCATCATCTAGATCATTCCCAAGCAAATCCCAAAGAAAAAGAAATTAAAAAGAATAAAATAAGGAAATGGTCATTTGTGCCATTTTAATCACATAGCCTACTTTGGCTATTCCTAGAACTCAAATCTTAACAGAAACAATGGTGGTTCTTTGCACCCCTTGCTAGTACAAGTAGTGATGTGCCAAGTCCCACTTTGTTTCATCCCAAAAACTTTCAAACACTAAATTTAAATGACATTTGAAATTTGAATGTAGTTCATATGCATAGATCACACTTATTCAAAAACCACTCAAATGAAATCCATTTTCAAATCCAAAGGAAACCTAGAAGCTTAAGCATCAGATGAGTCACTCCACCAAAAATCTCCCAAAAATTCAAAAATTTATCTCATGCGGCCATTGTGTCGAACAGGTGGCGGACAGAGATCATATGGCCTAACTATTACTGTTGCTAATTAAGCCCTTGTCCCCCAATTGACCCTATCTACACTCCCCTGTCCCCCTTGCATCTAACCAAACCCCAGACCAGCACCCCCCTTGCCCGCAGCGCTAGTGCCGTGCCGCCCAAATGAGGTCATTGCCGGCCAAACGCGGGCAGCACGCCAGAGACCGAGCCGTGCCATCCCAGCATGTCCACTAGCTCCGACCAACCCTACCGCCGCCCACGGTCCACCCCTCGATCAACCCCAGCCCCTGGACCACTCCCCAGTGTCGCCGCCCTTTCTCTCTGCGAGCAGCCAGCGCGCGATCGCCGCCAGCATGCAGTAGACCGCCCCTTGACACCATATCGCGCACGCCGCTCCGCCTCGACCCCCACACCCCGCCAGACACGATCGTGCACCGCCGCGCGACCCACAGTCGTCGGGAGCCGTGTCGAGCACCATCTCTGTCCCCCAGAGCGCGTAAATCTCCCGACCATATTCCACCGCCCCTAGCCGTGCCATTGTGCCGTAGCTGACCGCCAGCAGACCGCCCACCGTCCGCCTACCTCGCCACGCCAGTAGCCCCCCTGTCTCGCCATCACCGAAGAGCCGCGCCCATGCCTTTCGGTCTCACCGTCGAACCTATATAAGGAGCCCTCCCTCGCACCATCTCTTCACACCATTCCACTCCCCTCTCTCCCCTGAACATTTCCCCTCTCTCGCCGGAGCCGCTCGAGCCGCCGTTCGCCGGAATTGCACCGGAGGAGGCCGTTGCAGAGGAGGAGACGCTGCCATCGATTCCGTCCACCGTAGCCCCTGCCGCGACTTCGCCTAAGCTCGACATCGCCGTCTAGTTCGATCACCTGCCTTGCCGCACTAGCTGGAGCCCTGGTATGTCCCTAGTAGACCCCCACTGGCCGTTTAGGGTTCGGTCTCGCCAATGACGAGTCCGTCGTCGACGATGACCGTGAGCCGTTGATTTGCGTTATAATCGTGTGGCATAGATCGCTAGATACCATTTCGGGTTTTAAGTGTCGCTGACAGACGGACCCACCCTTGTCAGTCGCCCTCTGTGCCGCTGAGCGTCACTGGGCCAGCCCGTTATTTTTCCCGCGTTAGCCCACAAATTCAAATAAGTGTTTTTTATTTAGACTTAGAATCAATTCTGTCCCTTAGTTTAAAAATCAATTCAGGAAGATTTTCTTAACCAAATTGAGTGATTCCAATTTTGTTAGAAAGCTACTGAAAAGATCTATCCAAGACCGTTGGATTTAATACATTTAGAGTTAGAGATCTCTCCTAGTAAAAATAACAAGACAGAAGCTTTTGCACATTCAAACATTTTTCTAAAATCAACCATAATATATTTTGGGTTGATTCCAACTCTCAAAAATCACATTTAACCTTATCTATCTAAATATGTAATAAAATTAAGGTTTGCATGCAGCGACTTTGAACTAGTACCAAAATAATGCTATATAGGCATTTCTAGTCACTTTAAATCATTAATAATTAAACTTAAACTTATTAAAATATGATCCAACCTTTAAATCACATTCCCATATGTTAGAATATGTGGTGATGACATGTGTGCACATGATCCCATATTTTAATTGGAGAATATTAAATCTTAATTAATTTCAATGAGTAGAAATTACTTTTCTCAAATAAAAAGAATGAAACTAGTTCATTAAACCTTGTGATGTTTGTGATGATACTAGATCATCAAATGTGTGCCTTAGTATGCTAAGTAGACTAGTTAAGTATTGTTTGGTGATTGTGTACTCCGTATGTATTTATAGACGATAGTATCGACCAAGCTTATGAGGAGGAGGAGTTCTACCAAGAGGAGGAGGAAGAAAACTTCAACCACTGCACTACCCAAGGCAAGCTAGCACTATACAAGTTAACCCTTGCAAGTTTTACTTGCAAGCCTAACACTTCAACTAAACTGAGCAAGCTATTGTTAGCAAGCTAGAATTAAACAAGAGGACCTAAGCAAGATGCATTAGGCATGCTTTGATTATACCACTTTGACTTATATCTTTTCCAAGTTTTATTTACAAGCTTTACTTCCTTTACTTTACCAAAGTCCCTTACTTGTTTGAAGGTAGCATAAAGAGTATAAAACTTGACCATCTAGTTAGACTTAGATGTCAATCTATGGCATGAGATTGACATTAGCATCCCACTTTAGTGAACACTCTTAACTTAGTAGTTAGAACAAAACTCAAAACTTGATTCACTTTAGATGGGAATACTTGGTGAAAATGAATTGTGAAAACCTTGGAATGATGAGTCATTCTATTGAGATGTTTTGACATGTGTTGAAGAACACAACTGGTTTATGATCATGAAAATATTGAGGCATGAGCCTTAGCCCTTTTACAAAACTGATGGTTGGGTTCGGATGCGATACCATTCCAATTTTACCGTACAACCACAATACCTGAATTGGGCAAGGCTTAGCCGGAAGTTGATATGCATTAGTATTAGTTCCCTCGCGGGAGAGGTTTGAGCTGAGGCTACCACTCAATGTTGTCCACCTATGAAGTGCCCAAGATGATAGATGGTCATGGTTGGGAGGCCATGCTCATAGGAGAGGTTCTTATACTAGGGTGTGTAAAGGAAAGGTTATGTTTGATTATCTGCATACTAAGTATGATGATTCAGGGTTATCCCTGACAGATGTATCGAATCTTGTGGTGAAAGTGTACCACCCCTGCAGAGTGTCAAACTATTCGAATAGCCGCGTCCATGGTTATGGACAGTTGGAGTGGCCATACTGTTCCATTATCAGATGTTTTCAAAACAACTTATGAAATGAATTGTAACATGACTTGACCATAACAGAGTTGTGACTATGACAATTAAGTTCCCACTTAAGTGTTTTCAAACTTTATTTTATCTTTCTTTGTTTCTGAACTCAGCTTAGGTTTCAAACTTAACTTTACAAGTAAACTTAGAGTTAGCTTTTCCTACTAGAACTATCTTACCTGTTAGTGATAGTTTGCAAGTACGTAAAGAGTACTGATGGCTTTTGTCCCTGGCTATTCCTATGTCCAGACTATGAAGGAGACTACCAAGATGAAGGACAGCAGGACGGCTATGATAACTAGGAATATCTTCCATCGTCAGCATTATTTGTTACTCTGAAGATGGACCCCACCGCTACGCTATTTATTCTGCTATTTGATTATACTAAGACTGGATCATGAGATCCTTTATTTGTGTAAGATCTTATATTGGTTTGTAATGGATGATGTACTATGATATCCAATCTGTTATGTCTCGCAAAAATGGTAATCCTGGGATTGCAAGGTATGGCATAACAGGCATCTAGGATTAAAAATCCGGGTGTTGACAAGTTGGTATCAGAGCCATCGTGACCATAGGAGACCCTAGTTAGAATGGACGTCCGAACAAAAACTTAGTTTCAAAAACCAAAGTGAGTATTTCTGAAAACTATTTCCTCTCTTACCCTTGGGAATTCTTTCTCTCAAAAAAATTCATGTTCCTCCGAATTCTGACATTACTACATAAAACTTTGACAGACTTGATCACTTCACTAACTTTCTCATCCTAAATTCTTATAGATGGAAGCCCAATACAACAAGTTCTACCAGTTGGGCAACGGAGGCCAACTGATCTTCGAGAGGGATTTGGATGTGCTGTCTGAGTTCTTGGAGCGTGCTCATCCGGAATTCCTTGGAGCTCAACTCCCGGGTCCACCAGGAGGAGATTTACAATGGCTAGTAACTGTTGATCTTTGAGGCAATATAGAGGCACCAGTATTTGGGAGGATTTAGTTCTCGGTGAGGGAGAACAACTGGCTAGATGGATTAGCCAGGGAAATGCATGAAGCTCTCGCACGTCTGTGTGCCCTCAGTGTCAACCTCATCCAAGGAACCCGCTTTGTTCCCTATGTAAGGCGTGATTCCATGGGAATGCCACTTGAGATGCCAAGTCACCCAATACTGAAGCGTCAAGTGGAGAACCTCGACTTCCTACTATACGACAGACAGAAGGAGTTGGACAATTCAAGGGATCTAGCCAACCACAACCTCGCCATTGTAGCCCAGAAAGCCCAGACTTTCTCACTGCTAGTCCAGGATCGTCAGTCTCTTCGCCGTTAGCGCGCCAAGAAGGATCGCACCATCGACCGTCTTTGCAAGAAGGTGGTCAACCTCGAGAAGACCATCAAGGAGCAAGAAGCTCAGCTTGCCGTAAAGGAATAAGAAGAGGAAGGTGAAGATATCCAAGGGGATATTGACTCCTACCTCAGCAATGATGATGACTTTCTAGAGGAAGATGCCATGGACTTCTACACCGATGATAATGACTCTGACTTCATCGACGATGAGTAGATGCACTAGAGCACTGTCGTAGCATGAGGAGTATCGGTCCCATTGTATCGTAGCTTACAGAATGGTTCTTAAAACCATTTGTTTTCCCTTGGATGTTGTGGTGTGTGTGTGTTTGTATCGTGTGCTTTGCTTGAATGAATGAAAATAAGTTAGTTGCCAAAACCTGAGTCAAACTCAAAGTTTTAGCTGTGAAATCAAAACCATGAACCTTAGAACGTTCCCCCTTACCCCTTTATCTACCTCAATCTTCAGATGACTCTTGGAAACCAAGGAGGGAGCAGATCATCGCAAGACCCAATGCTGCAGATACTGCAGAATCTCATTGCAAACCGGGAAGCAAGTAGGGTAGAGCGCCAATCTAATCTAGCAACACTACAAAAGATCGCCCAGGTGGCTCTCAACAACCAGAACCATGGAAATCAGGATCATCATGGATGCAAACTCAAGAACTTCCAGAATACAAATCTCCCAATCTTGAGTACTTCAGAGAACCCACTGGATGCTGAAGACTGGTTGTAGACTATGGAGAACAACTTAGAAGTAGCTGGAGTAGATGCCAATGAGAAGGTTCTTTTTGCCACCCACTATCTGGCAGGAGATGCAAGATCATGGTGGAACAGTATCCGCACAATGAACCATGGTCAAGTGATGACATGGGAAGCCTTCAAAATCAAGTTCAGTCGCACCCACGTGCCGCAGGGTCTAGTCACCCGAATGAGGGATGAATTCCGAGAGTTGAAGCAAGGCAGAATGACTGTAGTGGAGTACCATGACAGATTCCTGTCCTTAGCATGGTATGCACCTAATGAGATCAACATAGAGGCCAAGAAGAAGGAGAGATTCTTAAACGGACTGCATGATGAGATGCAGACTGTCCTCGTCAACATCTGTTTTGAGGATCTTGAAGAGCTAGTTGACTCTGCCATTCAGATGGAAGGGAAGCTCAACCAGGCAAACGACAACCGCAAACGTCGTATGATGCAACAAGCTAGATCCAATAGTCACCAGAAGTACCGTCCCAACTCCTCAGCAGGGTATGCCCCAAGAAAGAACCGACCCCCAATGTCTCGCCTAAGCTACCCCAACCGTAGCGGAGGAAATGTGAAGTCCGGAGGAAATAACAATCACTCCGACAACACTAGCAATTTCAACCGTGCCCCTCCCAAGAGCAACAACAACAACAACAATAACAACACTGCACCCCAAACTAGAAGCAATGTTGTGCCGATCACAGCTAAAGACAAGTCTCAGATTACTTGTTTCGAGTGTGGAGTGAAGGGTCACTACTCCAATGAGTGCCCCAAGAAGATTGCCGCCACTGCAAATGTGAACGCCCCAGCTCAACAGCAGCATCGTGTTCAACCCGGGAGAAGATTTGCCCTAGGGAACCCTCACAATCGCAACGGCCGTCTCTTCCACATGAACACCGAAGAAGCTCAAGAAGCTCCAGATGTAGTGCTGGGTATGTTTTCTGTTAACTCAGTTTTAGCAAGAGTGTTATTTGATTTTGGAGCATCGCACTCATTTGTCACGGAAGAATTTGCATGCACTAGTAAGATTCACCCAACCAACCTGAAGCTTGTCATGATAGTTCAAATTCATGGTTCAACAACAAAAGCTAGAAAATTTTGGAAAGTTGTGCCTATCAGAATACATGGGATAGATTTTTATGCCAACCTAATAGTACTTGGAACCAAAGGTTTGGAAGTAGTACTAGGAATGGATTGGATGTCAAAGCATAAAGGATTGATAGATTGTGCTAAGAAAGCCATCACAATGACCAGTAGCTCTGGAGTCTCAGTAGAGCACATATCTGAAACCTTGCCCCATCAATTCAAGTGTAACAAGAGTCTAGCCATGCCTACCATTGACCAAGTCAGAGTAGTCTATGAATACCCTGACGTATTCCCAGATGAATTGCCCGGTATGCCCCCGAATAGGGATATTGAGTTCATTATTGAACTAATCCCCGGAACCAGACCCATAGCCCAGAGACCCTATAGCATTAACCCCTCAGAGTTAGTAGAATTGAAGAAGCAGCTGGATGCTATGTTAGCAACATGCTTGATTCAACCAAGTGCATCACCATGGAGATCGCCAGTATTATTCGTTGACAAGAAAGATGGAGGCAACCGTCTGTGCACCGATTACAGGAAGCTGAATGATGTCACCATCAAAAACAAGTACCCATTGCCAAAGATAGAGGATCTATTTGATCAGCTGACTGGAGCAAATGTATTCTCTAAGATCGATCTTAGAACTGGTTATCACCAAATTAAGATTCGTGCAACGGATATTCCGAAGACCGCCTTTACTACTCGCTATGGTTTATACGAGTATACGGTTATGTCTTTTGGATTAACCAATGCCCCTGCTTATTTCATGAATCTCATGAATAAGATCTTTATGAATTTTCTAGATAAGTTTGTCGTTGTATTTATCGATGATATCCTTATCTACTCCAAGTCAGAAGAAGAGCATGAGCAACATCTGAGAATCATTCTTGAAACCCTTAGAGAGCATCGATTGTATGCCAAGTTCAGCAAGTGTGAGTTTTGGCTGAAAGAAGTAGGATTCCTAGGACATATTGTGTCTGCCGGAGGAGTCGTTGTTGATCCCGCCAAGATCAAAGATGTCGAAGAATGGGAAGCCCCAACCACTTAAACCCAAGTCCGTGCATTCCTCGGATTAGCGGGATATTACCGCAAGATTGTCGAAGGATTTTCAAGAACCACCCGACCCATGACCCAATTGCTGAAGACAAGAAGTTTGAATGTACCGACAAATGTGAAGCCAGTTTCCAAGAGCTGAAGAAGAGATTGATTTCAGCCCCAATATTGATCATGCCAGATATCAAGAATCCATTTGATGTGTATTGTGATGCATCCAAGATTGGTCTCAGATGTGTGTTGATGCAAGAAGGCAAAGTAATCGCGTATCTGTCTTGACAACTGAAGCATCATGAGCAGAACTATCCGACCCATGATCTTGAGTTAACAGCCATAGTTTTGGCATTGAAGACCTGGCGTCGTTATCTGATGGGAAATCGCTGTGAATTTACTCGGATCACAAAAGCTTGAAGTATATTTTCACTCAGAAGGAGCTGAATATGAGGCAAAGAAGATGGATATAGTTAATCAAGGATTATGACCTTGACATTAACTATCACCCCGCCAAAGCCAATGTGGTAGCGGATGCTCTTAGCAGATTGCCGTGTAGGCTAAACACCATGATCAAGGTGAAGCAGCCAAGTTTGTATGAGGAGTTGGAGCAGCTCTGGACTAAACTAGTTAGCAAAGGATTCTTAGCTAGCATTGAACTTCAACCCATATTGATTAGCCAAATCAAGGAAGCCCAAAAGGGAAATGAAAGTATCGACGGAATCAAACGTCGTATTGGTACAGGAAAGGTACCTGGATTCACCGAAGACGAAGAAGGAGTTTTGTGGTACAAAGGCCGTATCTGTGTGCCAGCAGATTCGGAGATGAAGCAAGTTATCATGCAAGAAGCTCATGATACTCTTTATTCTATCCACCCCGGAGTAATGAAGATGTATCAAGATTTGGAGGAGCAATTTTGGTGGCACAAGATGAAGAGAGAAATCGGAAGCTACATCACCAAGTGTGATATCTGTCAGCGAGTCAAAGCAGAACATCAGAGGCCCGCAGGACTGTTGCAACCTTTGCAGATTCCGGAATGGAAATGGGATTCTGTCGGAATGGACTTTATCACCGGTTTGCCTATTTCTAGTAGGGAAAATGACTCAATCTGGGTCATCGTTGATAGACTGTCCAAGGTAGCTCACTTTATACCTGTCAAGACAACTTACCAGAGTTCGAAGCTAGCAGAGCTGTATATTGCTAGAATTGTTAGTCTGCATGGAACCCCCAAGACCATAGTATCAGATCGAGGAACCCAATTCACCTCGAGATTTTGGCAGAAAGTCCAAGAAGGATTAGGAACCAAGTTGAATTTTAGCACAGCTTATCACCCGCAAACTGATGGACAGACTGAAAGAGTCAACCAAATCCTAGAGGATATTTTGAGAGCTTTTGTGTTGGAATACGGATCAAAATGGGAAGACTGCCTGCCTTTCGCAGAATTCTCATACAACAACAGTTATCAAGCCAGTTTGCAAATGGCACCATTTGGGTTCCTATACGGAAGAAAGTGTCGTACCCCTTTGAATTGGTCGCAAGTAGGAGAGAGTCAGATCTTTGGACCTGACATTCTCCGAGAATCTGAAGAGAAAGTTCACAAGGTCCGTGAGAACCTCAAGACCGCCCAATCTAGGCAGAAGAGTTATGCTGACAAGAGAAGAAGAGACCCGACTTTCAATGTCGGAGATTTTGTGTATCTCAAGGTTTCGCCATTGAAGGGAACCCAACGTTTTAGTCTAAAAGGAAAATTAGCCCCTAGATATATCGGGCCTTTCAAGATTCTGAATCATCGAGGAGAAGTATCTTATCAAATGGAACTGCCTGACGAGATGTCAGCCATCCACAATGTGTTCCATATCTCGTTGCTTCACAAATGCTTAGAAGTGCCAGAGAAGACCGAAGTTTTCAAGAATATCGATCACCGAGCTGTTGATATCAACAAGGACCTGACATATCGTGAAGTGCCCATCCGTATCTTGGACGAAGCCTATAGAACGACCAGGACCAGGAGTATCAAATTTCTCAAGATTCGGATTGAAGAAGCAGCTGGAAGAAGAAGAAGCCACTTGGGAAGAAGAAGAAGCCACTTGGGAGCGAGAAGATTACATTAGGACTGAGTTCCTAGATCTCTTTAGTTCCTAGTTTTCTTTCATAAATCTTGGGACGAGATTTTGTTTAAGGGGGAAGGTTTGTAACATCCCGAAACTTTAATCCAAGTGATCAAGATCCAATCCACCCAATTTAGGGTTAACAAAACCTTTTTCTATTTCAAAATCTTTAAGCCTTCATATGTGTATGCATTTAAAATAGGAGTTGTTTGAATTGCCATGATTGAGTGATCTCTTGATTGTAAAATGATTCTAAGGTGAATTAAACATCATCTAGATCATTCCCAAGCAAATCCCAAAGAAAAAGAAATTAAAAAGAATAAAATAAGAAAATGGTCATTTGTGCCATTTTAATCACATAGCCTACTTTGGCTATTCCTAAAACTCAAATCTTAATAGAAACAATTGTGGTTCTTTGCACCCCTTGCTAGTACAAGTAGTGATGTGCCAAGGCCCACTTTGTTTCATTCCAAAAACTTTCAAACACTAAATTTAAATGACATTTGAAATTTGAATGTAGTTCATATGCATAGATCACACTTATTCAAAAACCACTCAAATGAAATCCATTTTCAAATCCCAAGAAAACCTAGAAGCTTAAGCATCAGATGAGTCACTCCACCAAAAATCTCCCAAAAATTCAAAAATTTATCTCATGCGGCCATTGTGTCGAACAGGTGGCAGACAGAGATCATATGGCCTAACTATTACTATTGCTAGTTAAGCCCTTGTCCCCCAATTGACCCTCTCTGCACTCCCCTGTCCCCCTTGCATTTAACCAAACCCCCAGACCAGCACCCCCCTTATCCGCAGTGCTAGTGCCGCGCCACCCAAATGAGGTCACCGCCGGCCAAACGCGGGCAGCATGCCAGAGACCGAGCCACGCCATCCCAGCATGTCCATTAGCTCCGCCCAACCGTACCGCCGCCCACGGTCCACCCCTCGATCAACCCCAGCCCCTGGACCACTCCCCAGTGTCACCGCCCTTTCTCCCTACGAGCAGATAGAGCGTGCCAGAGCGCGATCGCCGCTAGCATGCAGCAGATCGCCCCTTGACACCATATCGCGCACGCCGCTCCGCCTCGACCCCCACACCCCGCCAGACACGGCCCTGCACCGTCGCGCGACCCACAGTCGTCGGGAGCCGCGTCGAGCACCGCCTCTGTCCCCCAGAGCGCGTGAAGCTCCCGACCATATGCCACCGCCCCTAGCCGCGCCATTGCACCGTAGCTGACCGCCAGCAGACCGCCCACCGTCCTCCTTCCTCGCCACGCCAGTAGCCCCAATATTTCGCCGTCACCGACGAGCCGCGCCCATGCCTTTCGGTCTCACCGTCGAACCTATATAAGGAGCCCTCCCCCGCACCATCTCTTCACACCATTCCACTCCCCTCTCTCCCCTGAACATTTCCCCTCTCTCGTCGGAGCCGCTCGAGCCGCTGTTCGCCGGAATTGCACCGGAGGAGGCCGCTGGAGAGGAGGAGACGCTGCCGTCAATTTCGTCCACCACAGCCCCTACTGCGACTTTGCCTGAGCTCGCCGTCACCGTCCAGTTCGATCGCCCGCCTCGCTGCACTAGCTGGAGCCATGGTATGTCCCCAGTAGACCCCCACTGGCCGTTTAGGGTTTGGTCTCGCCGGCAACGAGTCCGTCATCGATGACGACTGTGAGCCGTTGATCCATGTTATAATCGTGTGGCCTAGATCGCTGACTGACTGACGCCCCTTGTCAGTCGCCCTCTGTGCCGCTAAGCGTCACTGGGCCGGCCCGTTAGTTTTCCCGTGTTAGCCCACAAATTCAAATAAGTGTTTTCTATTTAGACTTAGAATCAATTTTGTCCCTTAGTTTAAAAATCAATTCAGGAAGATTTACTGAACCAAATTGAGTGATTCCAATTTTGTTAGAAAGCAATTGAAAAGATCTATCCAAGCCCATTGGATTTAATTCATATAGAGTTAGAGATCTCTCCTAGTAAAAATAACAAGACATAAGATTTTGCACATTCAAACATTTTTCTAAAATCAACCATAATAGCTTTTGAGTTGATTCCAACTCTCAAAGATCACATTTAACCTTATCTATCTAAATATGTAATAATATTAAGGTTTGCATGTAGTGAATTTGGACTAGTACCAAAATAATGCTATATAGGCATTTCTAGTCAC
This sequence comes from Avena sativa, assembly GCA_916181665.1. NCBI lineage: Eukaryota > Viridiplantae > Streptophyta > Magnoliopsida > Poales > Poaceae > Avena > Avena sativa. The sequence goes on from OV702290.1 coordinate 431,788,202, forward strand.
TTTAAATCATTAATTATTAAACTTAAACTTATTAAAATATGATCCAACCTTTAAATCACATTCCCATATGTTAGAATATGTGGTGATGACATGTGTGCACATGATCCCATATTTTAATTGGAGAATATTAAATCTTAATTAATTTCAATGAGTAGAAATTACTTTTCTCAAATAAAAAGAATGAAGCTAGTTCATTAAACCTTGTGATGTTTGTGATGATACTAGATCATCAAATGTGTGCCTTAGTATGCTAAGTAGACTAGTTAAGTATTGTTTGCTGATTGTGTACTCCGTATGTATTTATAGACGATAGTACCGACCAAGCTTACGAGGAGGAGGAGTTCTACCAAGAGGAGGAGGAAGAAAACTTCAACCACTACACTACCCAAGGCAAGCTAGCACTATACAAGTTAACCCTTGGAAGTTTTACTTGAAAGCCTAGCACTTCAAGTAAACTGAGCAAGCTATTGTTAGCAAGCTATAATTAAACAAGAGGACCTAAGCAAGATGCATTAGGCATGCTTTGGTTATACCACTTTGACTTATATCTTTTCCAAGTTTTATTTACAAGCTTTACTTCCTTTACTTTACCAAAGTCCCTTAATTGTTTGAAGGTAGCATAAAGAGTATAAAACTTGACCATCTAGTAGACTTAGATGTCACTCTATGGCATGAGATTGACATTAGCATCCCACTTTAGTGAACACTCTTAACTTAGTAGTTAGAACAAAACTCAAAACTTGATTCACTTTAGATGGGAATACTTGGTGAAAATGAATTGTGAAAACCTTGGAATGATGAGGCATTCTATTGAGATGTTTTGACATGTGTTGAAGAACACAACTGGTTTGTGATGATGAAAATGTTGTGGCATGAGCCTTAGCCCTTTTACAAAACTGATGGTTGGGTTCAGATGCAATACCATTCCAATTTTATCGTACAACCACAATACCTGAATTGGGTAAGGCTTAGCCGAAAGTTTATATGCTTTAGTATTTGTTCCCTCGCGGGAGAGGTTTGAGCTGAGGCTACCTCTCAATGTTGTCCACCTATGAAGTGCCCAAGATGACAGATGGTCATGGTTGGGAGGCCATGCTTATAGGAGAGGTGCTTATACTAGGGTGTGTAAAGGAAAGGTTATGTTTGATTATCTGCATACTAAGTATGATGATTCAGGGTTATCCCTGACAGATGTATCGAATCTTGTGGTGAAAGTGTACCACCTCTGCAGAGTGTCAAACTATTCGAATAGCCGTGTCCACGATTATGGACAGTTGGAGTGGCCACACTATTCCGTTATCAGATGTTTTCAAAACAACTTATCAAATGAATTGTGACATCACTTGACCACAACAGAGTTGTGACTATGGCAATTAAGTTCCCACTTAAGTGTTTTCAAACTTTATTTTATCTTTATTTGTTTCTGAATTCAGCATAGGTTTCAAACTTAACTTTACAAGTAAACTTAGAGTTAGCTTTTCCTACTAGAACTATCTTACCTGTTAGTGATAGTTTGCGAGTACTTAAAGAGTACTCATGGCTTTTGTCCCTGGCTATTCCTATGGCCAGACTATGAAGGAGACTACCAAGATGAAGGACAGTAGGTCGGCTATGATAACTAGGAATATCTTCCATCGTCAGCATTGCCTGTGACTCTGAAGATGGACCCCATCGCTACACTATTTATTCTGCTACTTGATTGTACTAAGACTGGATCATGAGATCCTTCATTTTTGGTAAGACCTTATATTGGTTTGTAATGGATAATGTACTATGATATCCAATCTGTTATGTCTCGCAAAAATGGTAATCCTGGGATTGTGACGTATGGCATAACAGGCATCTAGGATTAAAAATCCGGGTGTTGACACGGAATTTTTATTCCTGCCGTATAGTTGGTCGTTACACCATCAGTACATATGAAATAAAAATTGTCGATGGCAAAAATATATATACGACCAGAACTATACGGCCGGAATTTTTATTCCCGCCGTATAGTTGGTCGTTAAACCTTTTGTATACATCAAAAAAATTCTGTTTGTTCGAGAATTCTTTCTTATCCTGAAACTTAGCGAAACACCTTGTTTTTGACAGAAAAATGATAGTAAATATTGTCGACCAACATCAGCATGTATTAAGAAGGATTTTTAGTACTACCGAACTTCTTCTCCTCAACTGGAGCTTTCTAGCACTCTTTATTAAACATAAACTAAAACTTAAAAACTTAACTCAAACCTTTATTTCACATGGGTTACCTCCCATGAAGCACTCTTTTATAGTCAATAGCTTGACCTTGATGTTGCTCACTTAGGCCAGATTAGTGGAACACTCGCTCCAAAATAGTTGGCCTTGAAAGTGATGGCCTCCTTTTCATCATGCTTGGCTTTATTCTTCCTGGGGAAATGAATAACAAAAGGATCCCGCGAAGGCAATTGAAGCTTCACATTCCCTTCATGTAGATTAATCAAAGCCTTAATAGTTCTTAAAAATGGATGGCCTAATGTAATAGGAGCAGTAGCATGTAAGGCATGTCAACAATAACAAAATCAATAAGAGTAGAACAACCTTTAATGTATACTAAAGTATACTCATTAATTCCTATAGCTTATTTGTAGGTCGAAACTGCAAGCTATAATTTTAACTCGGTGATTTCAAAAGAGCCAAGATTTAACTTATTAAAAAGACTTTTTGGTATTGTTGAAACGCTTGCACCTAGATTACAAAGTGCAGCCATCGCATTCGTCCCAATCTTAATCTTAATAGTAGGCTGAAATATATCATCAAGCTTCACAAGTAAATTTTTCAGCAATTTGCTTATATTCTTTCTCAAGGTCACATACTTTTATTGCTACTTGATTAACAAAGAGTTGGTACATAGATTCCTCATTTCCTTCACTTACCAGAATCTTAATGTTGATCCTTTTTACAAGATCTTCAATGGTGTAACTTGGTGAAGGAGCATTACTATAATCAAGTTCTTCAGGCTCCTCCCTTTGGATTGTCATCATCTCGAGGTCTTCAACAGGATTGGGCTCAGCTTTACCTACAAATTTAGTTAGAATGAGAGTTTGACACTTGGTTATCTTACCTAGCCGTCCCTCAACAATCCTCGTTCTTTCTTGAAGGGCCTTCAAATCATTCCTCAAACTTATAACTTGGTTAGATAATTTACCAAGCATAGCATCATGGTTCTCCGTTATTTTAACAATGATATTATTTTGCTCATTTTGTGAGTCTATAAAGGACTTAAGTGTTTCTTGGAGACTACCATTACTTGGAGAATATCATTTTGTGGCCTGAAAGTTGAGACACCAGTGCACCGCGATACCCGAGTTGATTTTAATCACCACGATTCAAAAAGTTGGGGCGCCAATTTGCGGTGACCCAGCATACCACTGCATGATGTAGTACACTATAGTCGTTGACATAACACCAATGAAACACCGTTCACTAGTATTACATCCCTCAGAGTGGTACAACAGAAACACAGCAGGTCCAAGACATGACTATTGATTACAACTCGACTCTCTACAAAAGATCCAGAGAACACTCTAGGTTAAAGAGAGAGAAAGAACTTCTTACAAGGAAGAACCAGAAATAATAACTCTGAACTATCTGGCTAAAAGGACTAATATCTAAATCATAAGGCTTGCAATTTCTACTAATGCAATGCTCTACAGAAGTAGGTTTTATGGCTAGAGTATCTACTCCTATCTAAACAGAGACTTTGTCTTCACTTCAGATGATGTATATTTTGACTTCATAGACTCTATTGAAGAACTTGAGCTGCCGATGATGGTTTCTTGAGCAGAAATTGATGTTGACATCATCTTAAACGGCTTAGAACCTAGCAAGGGTGAAGAAGGTACGGTTGAGTACGAGCGTACTCAGCAAGTTCACTAAAAAGGACTGTATGATGCACTATCTCTATAGCCACAGACCAAAGGTTGTAGGCTATGCAGGTTTTCGTAAACATTTCTTCAAAGGTTGCTTTTATTTTGAAAACTATGTCCGACAGCCTTCACAGGTTGAACAGAACCTTCATGAGGTTCCTTTCCTACTGCATTCATAGCTCCTTCCTGGAACAGGGAGTAACATGTCACAATTCTTACACTCTGCAAAGGTGCGTCACTTTCCCATAAGAGACCTTAGCCTTGTTGCACAACCAAGCCGCGAGCTTGTCCACACTTCCTTGGTATGGGGCCTAGTCTAAGATCCAAGCCAGTACTGCCCTCTCCACGACCCCGCATGAGACACGATCCCCCGAGACAACTACCACGGTTACTCTTTCGGTAGACGCTCGGAGACTCCGTATGTAGCTCTCTTTGGCGGTCACCATCATCTATGGTGAACTTAGACCCAAACAGAGATGCCCAGATAATCTAGACACCAAGATATAGGGGAACTAAGGGGTCCCACCCATGTGCTAGATTCTCTGGAACTCCACAAGAAATCAACAGCCTCATGATAAGGTCATCCGTCCATGCGAAAGGGAGAAGATACAACTGACTTTCCCGTCCTATTCCTAGTCTTATGGTTGACGCGTAATATATGGCGCTAGAATCACTGGCGACATTGGTTGTTAAGTCCTAGATGATACATTACTGTATAATGGCGTTTCCATTGCCAGTTATGATAGATTATGTGATCACCCTGGATCAGTAACCGATATTTCCAGTTAATTGTGAAAATAGTGTTTTCGACCTTTTTTGAAATGCAGGTTATGACACAGTTGAGTTACAAGCATAGAAAATAATCAAAGGACATGAGCAAGTTGTGAACTTGCCTTTTGTGATTGCAAGATTATGCACTCATGGTCTTCAAGACAACAGAAGATCCAAATTCTATAAACAACATCATTGGTCCGGTAAGGACTAATGTTTAAAGAAGCAAGATGCATTTATGCATAAGTAATGTAATGAAGTTTGGAAAACCCCGAAGTAATACCCCAATATGGTGAATGAGTTAAACTTAGGTGAATTCTTTAAGATTTAGTTTGTCTATATGTTTACTTTATAAACCAATATAACTATACAAGGAATTTAAGACTAACATGTATGATATAAAGTAAATATAACAACACATGCTTAAAGTTATTTGATATTATGTATCTATTATGGAAGTCCATGTTTTAGGTTGATAAGAGTTGAAGAACCTATTATGAGGTTGTTATTTAAAGTGGTAAAATGAATACTTTTGAAGAGAAGGTTTCTTTGATAAGGTTTAACCAATCTTTATGGTTAATAGAATGTGATCGATGTCATGTGCATTTGCTCGATAAGTTTGGATTTGAGATGCCTTATGACTTAATTTGGAATAGACAAAAGTTAACTATAAAAACATAATTAGATCTAGGATGTGATGTGTTTAAAAGTATTAACAGGCTTTAAACTTTGCAACAAGCATTTTTTAATGTATAGGATCATTCACTTTTAGCTTAAGTGAATGATGAGTTTAAATGTGATTTGTTATTATGAATATAGTTTATCTATTTAAGGAAAGTAAATTTAGATGATCTGAATAATCTATTAGAGCTAGAATCATGTTTCAAAATAGTTAAGAGATAAATAGCATTCATTTTTGTGATGTTCAAAATTTACTTAAAATTGTTGGTTTAGTTTGGATTTATAATTTCAAAAGAATTTTATAAGGCTAATAAGTTACACTTAAGTTTGACTAAGGATTTATATCTTAATAACCTTAAAATGTGTTGGAATAATATAATTAATATTTTTCTAGGAAAACATACTTACTTAAGATCTTAGAAGTGAATTTTATTTAATTTTTGGTGTTATCCTTATTTTTACAAAATTCTACAAAGTATTAAGTGTCCTTGACTATTTGTTCCAAGTTTTATTTGTAAAAAAAATTAAGTTATTATTTTTGTAAAATAGTTGATTTATTTTCATATGCAAAAATGTTTTTTATTTCTTTTTAGGACTTTTCCTTAATTTATGAGATTTTATTAAGAATTAAAGGATGTTAATATTTATTCGCATTTTATTTAACTCAAATAAGTGAATCTATATTTTTATTATGTAGATATTATTTTTGTGATAATTTTGAGATATGATATATATTTTTAGGATTTTTTATATTTGCCTAAGGCTAAAACAATCTCAGGGGTATTTTGGTAATTCCACATTTGGTTTATCATTTCTTTTTCAACATTTATTTTTTCTTTCCTATTTAATCTCGACCATTTGGTTTGGCACATGGGCTGGCCTGTCCCAATTGGTATTGCTAGACCAAATTAGCCCAATAGAGCCCACTCTACTTGGTCAATCCAACCCAACCCTCTCCACTCCAGTACAAGCACTCAGCGAGACTTGGTCTCGTTCCCTTCTCGTGACCCTACGATGCCACCATGACCCTCCTCAAATCCGGCCACCGATTCCAGCGTAGGCCGACCTGCAGCCGCGCCGTCGGTCGCCAAGGCACCGCATTTTCTCCGGCCTACAACCAGGGCCTCTTTGATTCGAACGCCACCTCTTCTTCTGGCCGTGCTGACCCCCTCTCTGGAGCTAGGGTTGTGTTGCCTCAATTCCACCGTGTGCCAGTGATGCCCTCATTTCTTCCTAGTGCTGATGATGGATCTACAACCCGCTGCTCGAGCCGATGTTACTTGGCGTGGTTAGCAGCTATGGCGCTCCCCGTGTTGCCATGACACCACGGCTCACCGTCGATGCGGTCCTCGGGCTCATGCCATTGTGGTTGCGCGGGTACTGCCTCATCACACCACTGTGGTGCTCCTGAGCTCTGGTACACACACTTCCTCTCCCTCACTTAGTTTCCTTTGCACCTCTCTGTTACCCATTTATTAACTATGTAAACTACCACGGCGATGTTTATGATTGAAACTTGGTGTTGATTCTGCTGCTGGTAACTAGATAATATATAGATAAGTGGCAGTACACTCCTACTTAATTACTGGATTCCACTGTTATATTTGTTAACTTGACTCTTACTCAAGGATGTTTAAACTATGCAATATCTCGAGGTGAATTGAGTTGTAGATGCTTACTTCAATTCAAACGCTTGGTTTGAATTTGGTCTCGGGAGTATGTTGTACTGACCCATTGGTTTGTCGCATTAGCTTGCTTTGTTAAGTGAAAATGGTTGGGCTTAAATCTCCTCCTTACTCTATATGCGGCCTAATGTGGTTTAGATTGTGTTGTGTCTAGGTGCTAGCTTGTGATTTTGGCTAGTGGCTTTTTATTGCCCTTGGTATCCACTACTGTGGTGTTTTTCCTGGAAGTGGGTATAGTATAATGCTTCCTTGCATTAGCAATTTACTATTGTCTTAATGGAACACAGTGACCTGACTTAACATTTGAGCTACAGTTCTATTGTACCCATACATGCTTAACTGAATCTTATACCTAGTGTTTCTTATCATTTGGTACAGTTTATCTGATGAAGGAAACTAACAGAAATAACTCCTATGATTTGGCTAGGAAGATGATATTCTTTTTATTTGGGCTAGTGTTTTCTCTATAGTATGGCTTCTGCTCAATAGATACCATTGTGGTGCCTCAATTGGAGTGTGCATAATGGTACCCTATTAGCCTGATCTGCTGTGCTAATGGTTTTATTTATTAAAATCATACACCTAATGATTTCCATGAGAAAAAATAAGGTGGATTATTTCCTTGCCACTAATGTGGAAACTGAGGCACTAGTGTCATTTGTTGTCCTGGCTGCTAGAACTAACTTCCTAGGAAATTTAATTGGCTTCCAATGATGCTAAGACTGAGGCTAGAGGTACATACTAGCTTGTATAAATAAGATGCCTTTCTAGATGATTCCTGATCTACTTTATTAGGAAAATGATTAAGTATAAGGTGTTGGATCTTATAGTTCATATGATCAATTCATTCATGAATTCCATGTGCCTCGCTCTATATCTATCAATCATGCTTAATTTATTGGCTTGGCCTATGTTGCAAGGTCCAAGGCACATAATCGTAGAAAGAAAACAGATGTGGTTTGGCCTTGAATAGATGGCTTCTGTAATATGGCTATGCTGTTGTGGAACCTCCTTAGAGTGTGCACAGTGGCATAGACCAGCTACATGACCTTCTACTCTTGTACTTGACAAAGATTGGGTTTTCTCCTTGCCAAGGATGCCTAGACTAAGGCACTACTTTGAAGAAGGACAGATATTATGATGTGGTTCAAAAAACCTCTAGGATGAATCTACATAGCATTTCTATGTAGCTCTGAGAGGATGAATATTCTCCTAATCCTCCTAGACTATGTTCTAGTTGAAGGTTAGTTGAATAGAGATTGATTTGCAATACCCCACTTTATCCCCTTGTTTTTGATGGTGAAATAAAAAAAGAACATATACTATGCATGATTAGTGGTATAGCAACCTTTTGCTATTGTTGTTGAAGCTTCACTATGTCCTGTGGTTCCTTGTTGATCTTGCCCCTCCTTGCTTGGCTTGTTGGTGAACTTGTTCAGTTCTTGATGGTACCACTTTCTCCTGGTACTGTTAGCTGACTCTTACTTAAGCTATTGTGGTTCTTTTTTTCTTGGAACTGTTGGCCTTGATCTGCTTTGGGATGGCTTATAAAAGCAACTAGATGTTGATTGGGTGGTGGATTTGATGGTGGTGTGAAGAAATGAATGTGTGTTCTTAAGAAGAACATGTGGTGTGAACAGAACTGTATAGATGTGGTTGTGAAGTGAGAATAGTGGATGGTGCTACGGCTATGCCCTCCCTTTTACACTCCATGTGGAGCATCTTGTGTCGACAGCACACCATCATACAGCTGTGTGTGAGCTGCTTGCTCGCCTGTGTCAAGTGGATCAGAACAAGCAAAACCTAGATATTTCCTGATGTTCTACCTTTTTACCTTTTTATTTTGCTTTGGTGAAACTTGCCACATACCGATGATGCACAAGTCTGAGGCCAAATCTGATAGGATCATATACCACTACATTTAGCCCCTTTTATTAATACTCAAAGATGAAATTGGCATAGCACTTCTACGCCCAATCTGAGAGTACAGCTAACACACTAACGGCCTTTCTCTTATTTTATCTATTGTTTGTATTTTGCAGGAACCCAGATCATTCTAAGAAATTAAATGATGGATCAAGACTTAACTTAGAGAAATAGTCTAGGACTTTCTTTTATCTTTCTGTAATTTTCTTTATTCATTTACTTATTTGTAGGAAACAATGTAATAGATATATTCTTGTAAATAAGAATTCTTTTATTTGTTTCATTTCTTAATTATATTTCCTTACTGTTTACCTTTATTCTTTTATTGTAAAAGAATGTTGTAATACTGGTTTCAATTAATAAAGTTATTCTTTTCTTGTATTGCAATTTCCTATTCCATTTCTTGTTATTACTTTATTCTTTAAGTATTCTTTACTTAACATTGGTTTATTCTAAATTCCAAGTTATTAAATTTTGACATTCAAATCTCAATTTCAAATATGAATTGAATTGTCTCCCAACACAAAATTATAGTAGAGGTCATGTCAGAATCTATCGCACTTGCCTGGATGTTGCCATTAGAGCAAGAGAGATCCCGATTCCTCACTGACTTCTTTAGTTCTGTGCAAAATTCCCCGGATTTTCTATGCATGAATGCAATGCACACACCTGTGTTCGGCTTTTTTCTAAGCTCTAATGCTGGGACGTTACAGACTCTCCCCCTTAAAATAAACTTCGTCCCCGTAGTTCGTACTCTCTTGCGTTTCAGAATGAGGAGTTGACTTGTATTGATCACGACATTTCTTAACTCCTTTGTGATCATAATTGGGAATGATTGTGGTATCCCGTATCCACATCTTTTTTGTTGAATTCGCTTCATACTTTGACAATATACACTATTAGTTCTAATCTATCCTACAGTTTCTTCTACTATAATCTCTTGGATTATGACCTTACATTCCTACTTAGAATTGGTTATGGACACATTTCGTCCATTCCAATCCAGTTTTCCTACTATTTTACACTAAACTATTTTAGTAGGCTCTACTCCTTCTTAAGGACAACTAACTAGTTGTTTCCCCTTTATAACTAGTCCACTAGATTTAATATATTATAAGTCCTTCGATCATTCATTCGGACATACTCTTGGAAATACTTTATAATGATGACTTCTTATAATCTTATGAGAATAAGGCTTAACCTCATCATAACTTTATACTTCTTCTCCATCCTTTGGTCAGAAAATTTGACAACAACACTTGAGTGTTTATTGTTTACTCTCCCCCTTGGGGTTTTCTATTCCTCTCTAATCTTTATGTATAATATCCATTCACTCAATAGTAAGGATATTGGTCTTTGTCTAGCTTATATCTTACATATATAAGGTCTCATGAAAGAATCTATGGTACACCCACACAATTCTGGATCACCGAAATGGATCTTCCAACACTATTTCTCTTACTTCTAACCTTTTGGACATCTTTGCTTTGTGATGGCTCAATGCACGGCGCCCAGAAAAGTGCTGGTGCGTGGTTGATGTAGAGCTCGTTGGGAACCCCAAGAGGAATGTATGATGAGCACAGCAGCAAGTTTCCCTCAGTATGAAACCAAGGTTTAATCGAACCAGTAGGAGCAAGGAAACACCCCAAAGGTGTTACTAGCTGAGCTTTGGCAGGGCGCACTACCGGTGCTAGTAGAAACATGGAGACCTGCACAACACAACCACAGAACTTTGTCCCCAACTTGCGATGAGGTTGTCAATCTCACCGTGTTTTGCGTAAAACAAAGGATTAAACGTATCGAATGGAAAGAAGTAAAAGTTTGCAGAAAGTGAACACAAAGAAGTAAACAGTTTATAGATTGTATGTAAAGAAAAGGACCGGCATCCATAGTTCACTAGAGGTGGCTCTCCTTAATATAGATAACATGCTGGGTGAAGAAATTACAGCGAGGCAATTGACAAACATCGAGAAAGCAATACATGCATATACTAATCATCTTGACTCCTTTGAGATTCGATTGGGCATTACAACATTATAGATAGACCGCCATCCAACTGCATATATGACTAATAATCCACCTTTAGGTTATCATCCGAACCCCCTCCAGTATTAAATTGCAAGCAACAGATTATTGCTTTACGAACTGCGTGTAAAGTAAACAATACGATTGTTCTATGAACAAATGATTGTCGTTTTCTCCCTAGTAGCAATAACACATCTAGTACCTTAGAGATTTCTGTCACTTCCCCAGATTACCAGAGGCATGAACCCACTATCGAGCATAAATACTAACTCTTGGAGTTGCTAGCATCTACTTGGCCAAGATAGCTACTAACAATTGAAAGCATGCAAGATCACAAATAACAGACATGATAGAATCAATAATCAATCTGAAATAGCATCTCAATATCCATCGGATCCCCGCAAACACAACATGCAGAATTACAAATAGATGATCTTGATCATGAATGGAGCTCACAAGATCTAAACATGATAGCACAAAGGAGGAGAACCAGCCATCTAGCTACTACATGGACCCGTAGTCTAGAGATGAACTACTCACGCATCACACCGGAGGCTTGCATGATGATGAAGAAGGCCTCCAGGGTGAATTCCCCTCTCCGGCAGGGTGTCGGGAAGAGCTTTAGATCCCTCCCGATCTAGGGATGGAGATGACGGCGGATACAGACTCTTTCGTGGATTTTTGATCGGGCACTTAGGGTTTACGTCCCGAGGGCATCTTATAGTTGGAAGGAGAGGCTGAGGGGGTGCCAGGGGCCACCACACCACCCCCTGGCGCCGGCCTAGCCTATCCGCGCGGCCAGGTGGTGTGGCCAGCCTCTGGCCCTTCTCCGTCTTGTATTTTGGCACTTGATGAATTCCGGAAAAATAGGCACTTTGGCTTTTGTCCCGTCCAATTCCGAGAATATTCATTTTCTGACTTTCCTGGAACCAAAAACAGTAGAAAACAGGTAGCTGGCACTGTGGCTCTTGTTAATAGGTTAGTCGAAGAAATCATATGAAAAGTACTCCAAAGTTGGAACAAAACACAAGAAAGTGGATAAAACCAAGCATGGAACATCAAAAATTATAGATTCATTTGCAATGTATCAACATCCCCAAGCTTAACTCCTACTCGTCCTCGAGTAGGTAAGTGATAGAAAGAAAGAATAATTTTTGAGGTGACATGCACCATCAAAGACTTGATCAAAGTATTTGTAAAACATTCAAAGCTGGGATCATAGTACTTAAATCATAACATGAAAGACAAAGTTCTAGCAATAAGACAAAGAAACTATGATGCAACATGAAAAGGCACAAAAAAAGATTCATGAATAACAATGCTTTGCAAGACGTTTGTTTGTTTCACATAAAGAAAACATAGCATAATAGTATTCAGCTTGTCCCTCAATAGAGTAGCAAATATAAATGCATAGGACATCTTCAAAGTTCATAAGAGTGACTAGATACAATAGTGTAAAACAAGCAATATCAAATTATGCATCAATCAACTAGTCTTGGGACAATGCACATAGAACTAAGAATGGCCACTATGATCTCAAAGTAGGTGCATAAAGATAGAAAGTGGAGACTCAATATAATGGTGGAAGAAAGGCCTTCATAGAAGGAAGTAGGGATTCAAGTCTCATAGAGAGCTTCCAAAAATTATGGTACTTATAGCTTTCAGCTCTCATTGCCCCTATCATAAGCATCTTTAAGGTGATTAAGGTTAAAGTGACACAACTAAAAGGATATGCTTGACAAGTTATAAACCAAAATCTCATGCCCCTTACTTACGAAGACCGAACCTCATGCTACTCAACTTTAGTCACAAGTAAGCTCTTGTCATTGTAAGTACATATGTATCATAAAGAACCGCCAACGTTGTACCCCTTGCACATGATACGGGAGCTTTCCCATAATCAAAATGGCAAGGCAAGCAGACAATGAGCATCTTAGCGATCTTTTTATTTGCTATTTGCATAGGTTTTTATTGAGGATGCTTCATAGAGTGCTCATTATGGTGATGTTGCAAGTTTCCACCATGATTAGGCATGGCTTAGGCTAGCGACCTAGGCGTTTCTCTAACACACATACAAACTCCATGATCTTACAAGTTCCACTTTTATTTCACACCGCCGGGGTCCGTAAGCAAAAGAACATGATATCAACCGGGTACAAAGTACAAGTGCAATGTTGAAAGCGTTCCCCATGAAACATGGTTCTGCTAATTTGAACTTATAAAGCGCAAGCATATACGCAACAAAGAAGGACCCAATGGTTCAAGTTTATTAGATGAAAAAAAGTAAAGTGTGCCATCAAGTTCGTGAGAGATTTAATCACTAGTTTTCTCATAACAAGTTTAATTTGGAAGGTAAACAAAAGCATGAATATACTTGGAATAGCATAAGCTAGTAGGTAGGTATGGTGGACGCTTTGGAATAACTTGGTTTAGGGAGTTGGATGCATGAGTGGAACTCATACTTGGTTGTGGAGGCTAGCAAAAGACTCGGAGCGACAAACTAAGAGAGCAATAATGGCCATAATCATGCAGAGCGACTAAACATCATTGATCAAAGCACAAAGTGATACTACAAGTTGCAAACTAAAGGATCATAAAGGCTATGGTGACTTTGGATAGTCATAACATGGTGTGAGCATGCGCCAAGTCAACCCAAATAAAGCATCAAAGGAGAATACCACTATACTATGCTTTAATATGCTAAAACAACGCATGATTCATCCAAGGAACATTAAGCAATCCCAATTGTTTATAAAAAGTCATGCTACAACAAAGAATACTAAGCATAAAGCCAAAACAATATCAAGCATGGCATGACAAAGCATAGGCTACAGTCAAAAACGAGCTTTTTTACCACATAAGTATGAACTTTCCTACTCTTTTCCAAACCAATCCAAACTATTTGCAAACCAATGTATGAAAGAGGGGGTCCAACCAATTTATTCAGCAAACTAAGCAAACCAAAGCAACGAAAAAATAAAATGAAAATGAAAAAGAAGATGCTCCAAGAACAACACAACCGTGCATGAAACAATAAAAATGAAGCGTTTGGAAGAAACCTGGGATTTTTATTGATGAAGAAGGGGATGCCTTGGGCATCCCCAAGCTTTGACACCTGTACTTCTTGGATATTTCTTGGGGTGACACACGTGGCATCCCCAAGCTTGAGCAACATGTTCATTATCAAGTTGTTTAAACTTCATTATTTCACTTCTCATAGATATAATCTTAGCAGGAGAATAGTATTTTCCAATAAAAGCATCTTTGCATTTAGTCTAGGAATCAATACTATTCCTAGTTAAGAAATTCAACCATTCTTTAGCTTTTGCTCTCAAAGAGAAAGGAAACAATTTCAACTTAATAATATCACCATCTACATCCCTGTGCTTTTGCATCTCACAAAGTTCAACAAAGTTATTTAGATGGGAAGCAGCATCTTCATTACCAATACCAGAAAATTGTTCTCTCATAACAAGATTGAGTAAAGCAGGTTTTATCTCAAAGAAAGTACTTTCAGACACAGGTGGAGCAATAGGTGTGCTCATAAAATTATTGTTGTTGGTGCTAGTGAAGTCACACAACTTAGTGTTTTCAAGAGTAGTCATTTTTGTGTTTTCAAATAAGAAAGCAAACTAGTAAAACTAATTTTTTTGTGTTTTTTATAACAAAACAAGCAAACAAAGAAAAAAGAAACTAAGCAAAACAAAAATAATAAAGTAAAGAGATTGGTTATGAGGGACTCCCCTTGTGAAGATGTCCTTGACTCCCCGGCAACGGCGCCAGAAAAATGCTTGATGGCTCAATGCACGGCGCCCAGAAAAGTGCTGGTGCGTGGTTGATGTAGAGCTCGTTGGGAACCCCAAGAGGAAGGTATGATGAGCACAGCAGCAAGTTTCCCTCAGTATGAAACCAAGGTTTAATCGAACCAGTAGGAGTAAGGAAACACCCCAAAGGTGTTACTAGCTGAGCTTTGGCAGGGCGCACTACCGGTGCTAGTAGTAACGTGGAGACCTGCACAACACAACCACAGAACTTTGTCCCCAACTTGCGATGAGGTTGTCAATCTCACCGTGTTTTGCGGAAAACAAAGGATTAAACGTATCGAATGGAAAGAAGTAAAAGTTTGCAGAAAGTAAACACAAAGAAGTAAACCGTTTATAGATTATATGTAAAGAAAAGGACCGGGATCCATAGTTTACTAGAGGTGGCTCTCCTTAAGATAGATAACATGTTGGGTGAACAAATTACAGCGGGGCAATTGACAAACATCGAGAAAGCAATACATGCATATACTAATCATCTTGACTCCTTTGAGATTCGATTGGGCATTACAACATTATACATAGACCGCCATCCAACTGCATCTATGACTAATAATCCACCTTTAGGTTATCATCCGAACCCCCTCCAGTATTAAGTTGCAAGCAACAGATTATTGCTTTACGAACTGCGTGTAAAGTAAACAATACGATTGTTCTATGAACAAAGGATTGTTGGTTTCTCCCTAGTAGCAACAGCACATCTAGTACCTTATAGATTTATGTCACTTCCCCAGATTACCAGAGGCATGAACCCACTATTGAGCATAAATACTAACTCTTGGAGTTGCTAGCATCTACTTGGCCAAGATAGCTACTAACAACGGAAAGCATGCAAGATCACAAATAACAAAGACATGATAGAATCAATAATCAATCTGAAATAGCATCTCAATATCCATCGGATCCCCGCAAACACCACATGCAGAATTACAAATAGATGATCTTGATCATGAACGGAGCTCACAAGATCTAAACATGATAGCACAAACGAGGAGAACCAGCCATCTAGCTACTACATGGACCCATAGTCCAGAGATGAACTACTCACGCATCACAGCGGAGGCTTGCATGATCATGAAGAAGGCCTCCAGGGTGAACTCCCCTCTCCGGCAGGGTGCCGGGAAGAGCTTCAGATCCCTCCCGATCTAGGGATGGAGATGACGGCTGCTACAGACTCTTTCGTGGATTTTTGATCGGGCACTTAGGATTTACGTCCCGACGGCATCTTATAGTTGGAAGAAGAGGCCGAGGGGGTGCCAGGGGCCACCACACCAACCCCTGGCGCGGGCCCAGCCTGGCCGCGCGGCCAGATGGTGTGGCTGGCCTCTGGCCCTTCTCCGTCTTGTATTCTGGCACTTGATGAATTCCGAAAAAATAGGCACTTCGGCTTTTGTCCCGTCCAATTCCGAGAATATTCATTTTCTGAATTTCCTGGAACCAAAAAAAGCAGAAAACATGCAGTTGGCACTGTGGTTCTTGTTAATAGGTTAGTCCAAGAAATCATATAAAAAGTACTCCAAAGTTGGAACAAAACACAAGAAAGTGGATAAAACCAAGCATGGATATCAAAAATTACAGATACATTTGCAATGTATCAACATCCGCAAGCTTAACTCCTGCTCGTCCTCGAGTAGGTAAGTGATAAAAAGAAAGAATAATTTTTGAGGTGACATACACCATCAAAGACTTGATCAAAGTATTTGTAAAACATTCAAAGCTAGGATCATAGTACTTCAATCATAACATGAAAGACAAAGTTCTAGCAATAAGACAAAGAAACTATGATGCAACATGAAAAGGCACAAACAAAAGATTCATGAATAACAATGCTTTGCAAGACGTTTGTTTGTTTCACATAAAAAAAACATAGCATAATAGTATTTAGATTGTCCCTCAATAGAGTAGCAAATATAAATGCATAGGACACCTTCAAAGTTCGTAAGAGTGACTAGATACAATAGTTTAAAACTGTAAGATCCCTCCTTATTAAAGTAAAAGATCCCTGTGATTGCAATGCTAGTCCCTGGATCAATGCTAGCATCCACAGTTTAAGATGAAGTACACAGATACAAAGGTCGTTTATTACAGTCATTCCATAGATAAAACATAGTCTTTTACAACTCAGGGCCAAAGGCCTAATACAAGAGTTTATGGAATAAGTAAATAAACATAAGTCTTCATCTTCATGTGCCACAGGCAAGCATGTTGAGTGTAGACTCATGACTCCTAATCATCATCGGAGTAACCTGCAACATTACAAGTTACAGCCATAGAGGGTCAATACTTTGGAATAGTATTGGCAAGTGATACCTTAGTATAATTTAAGTGGACTATAATACTATATGCATTTTGGCTAGGTGGAGCTTAGGCTTGCATTGCTCAAAATAGATTTTTCCCTAACATTTTGAAAACACTAAATTTTTGCTTGACAAAAACTTTCCCAAGGCATCTACCAATCAGAGACTGAAGATCCTTCTCGAGGCATCTACCAATCAAAGACTGAAGATCCTTTAACCCTTGTTCACCCACAATTTTTATTTAGAAATTGGAGTGATGAGATTCTTGAAGCTTCCATGTCTTGATGCTCAAATTGTCCTTTACCAGGGACATGGCTAAGTACTTAGGTTTTACACTCTGTAGAGGTGGTGCACTTTCCCCACAAGACTTGGTTTCCCAAGACAAAATCCTTCAGAAGCCTTTCCTTAGTCAAATGGACGCGTTCCAACCTATCATTCCCTCTACCACCAAGTGTCCAAGAGACTAAGTTCTAGCAACATAAGATCATGGCAGAGCCCATATTGCCAAGTGGTTGCACTTGAAGCTTCTCAACATTTGACATCTCAAATCTCTTTGTTCCTGGGTGGCCATCCACAAGTGAGATACACAAGCCAAGCCAATGGCCTTGTGAACCACTCAACATATACCATTCCTTCCATTCCACCCAGGTGATTCATTAACTTAGTTGTTTTGTTAAATAAAACACAAGTCCTTAGACTTAAAATTATTTTTCCAAAGTGTGTATATATAAACCACCCTTGTTTTCTAGTAGCTAGGCTAAGCATGGCATGGCAACTTATCCTTAGGGAATTTTCCTAGCAACTCTACCATTCTAATCTACATAGGATTTCCCAACAATATAATTGACAAAAGTATCATGCAAGTCCTAACAAAATATCTAATGCAAGTATAAAATATGGGAAGGGAATATTCATGAAGATATTACTTGCCTTGGTAATGTGGAGAGTAGCACTCGTCACAATCACAATCACTAGCAAAATCTACACACAAAGTTGTAGCACACAATTACACACAAATATATACAAACAAAAATAGTATGAATGCATGCATGCATGAATCTACCAAGTGGTGATTTTTTTGAAAACTCTACCAAGCAAGTGCAAGTTTACAGAAACTAAACAAGTCACAAATTTGCCCACTAATCATAATTAACCCTAAAACAAAATACTAAACTAAATCTATACTCAAAATGGCCTTAAACAAGTTTCTACAAATAAAGTCAATCTAATGGCTAATATTTGCTAAACACATTGTATAGGAAGAAAGGTCTTGTTTTACTGAATCCAACGGTATAAAGTTTGCAAAATTCTAACGTGGCAATCAAAAGTTACAAGCATTTGAAATCTGGATCAAAATCTGGTTTAAATTCTGTTTTTGAATCTAACCCTAGCCACGCGTCACGCTGTGATTGGCATGTAACGCTTCGGTTGGATCGCGCTCTGCAGCCGCAGGATCTAAACAGATCGTACGCTCCAGATCGCGTACCGCTTCGGGGTTAAGTGAGTCTATCCTAGCGCTCGGATCTAGATCTAACGGTGCTCGTTCAAATGACCAAGTCCTGGCGGCGCGCGGTGTCAGCGAGCGGCGGAGCGCTCTGTCTACGGTGGCGCTTGCGTTTCAGGTCGTCCGCGAGAGGGAGGAGGGTCATACTAGATTCACAAGAGGTTGCTGAAGCTCAAGGTGGCTCTGGTTTGTCAAGGGGCGCACTGAGCTGCGGTAGATTTCTCGTCGGAGTTGAATCTGGCAACGACGGTTCTGTTCGAGGTCGGAGGCGACGTTGAAGATCACTAGGATGCAACCAAAGGGCGTGGTCAGATGCAGATGATCATGGCGAAGATGCGTGCGTGAACGACAAGGCTTAGGGCGGTCTGGACTTACCACTAGAGCTCGCCGGAGTTGATGTTGCCGTCGGTGCTTGCGGTGTCGAGTGGAACCGGCGACCTGGGGCAGTACAGGACGGACTAGTGAGGTCAGGAGGTGCGCAAAGACACACTGAGTCAGATAGCAAGTACGAGAGGCAGAGGGGAACATGAGGCTCACCGGAATCGATTGCCGGAGTTGGCTCTGCCTGCGGCGGTGCAAGGATGATTGAGAGCAGCCTGGTGGCAGAGTGAGCGAGGTGTTTGGGGGAAAAAGCTCGCGAGGCAGAGAGGATCTTATAGCCGGTGTCTCGACAGGAAACGCCCGTCGATTAATGCCCAATTAAGCTCGGCATCACTGCGGCAACGGTCAGCGGCGGAGATCGTGCACGGAGTCAGGGGGAAGACGATGCTGACATGGAGGAGGCCCGCTCGTCAGCGAAGTGTGCAGGGTGAAGGTGGGGTCTGGCTGTCAGCGACTGGGTGTGTACGCTCGCGCGTGAGAGAGGAAAAAGAATACCCCGGGTGGGCTTGATGGGCCTGATTCACTGCTGGGCCAGATTCCAGCCGCGCGGCCCTTTTCTTTTGTTAGCTTCTTTTCTTTTTCTAATTCTATTTTCTGGAATGATTTTGATATGAATTCAAATCCTTTTGAATTCAAACAAATCTGGGGATTTTTGCAGGGTACTGTGGTTTCAAAAACAGTCAAATCACCATGTGGTTACCTTGCAAGGCCTGGTCAAGCTTGGGCTTTGAAACAAACAGAGACTTTGCTCTAGTTTGCAAATGTTTGAGAAAGGGTTTGAAAATATTTCTAAATTGGAAACTTGGATTAAAATGCTACACCTAATCTTTCCAACAATGGAGGCAAGCAAACAAGTACCTAAACATGCAAATCTCAAAGGGTGATGGCCAATTGAGTTGAATTTGCTCACATGAAATCATAGCCTAAGTTTATGCTCCTAAATGATTTTGAGAAAACCCTAAATGAATGAAGGATGCAAGGATGATATGAACGAGTTTTTGAAACATGATTTTTAGGATGTTACAAATCTAACCCCCTTAAGATGAATCTCTCCCTCGAGATTCGGATTGGCTAGCAAATAGGTGAGGGTGGTCTTTCCGAAGATCATCATCTCTTTCCCATGTTGCTTCCTCTTCGGAATGATGATTCCATTATACTTTGCAAAACTTGATAGTCTTTGTCCTTGTGACTCTTTCTGCGGTCTCAAGAATCTTGACATGCTTTTCTTCATAGGTGAGATCACTTTCTAGTTGAACTTCCTCCAGAGGTATGGTATCCTTCAAAGATGATTCTTCCATTTCTGGGTGACATTTCTTAAGCTGACTCACATGAAAAACATTATGGACTGCTGATAAAGATGCTGGCAGTTTGATTTCATACGCAACTTCTCCCTTGCGACTTAGAATGTTGAATGGTCCAACATATCTTGGTGCTAACTTTCCTTTGACTCCAAATCTTTTCACTCCACGAAGTGGTGATACTCTAAGATAAGCTCTATCCCCAACTTCGTAAGTGACTTCTCTACGCTTAGCATCTGCATAGCTTTTCTGTCGAGACTGTGCTATCTTCAACCTGTCCCTAACCAATTTGACTTTTTCTTCGACATCTTTGATAAGATCTGGTCCAAACAAACTTATTTCTCCCACACCATTCCATAGCAATGGGGTGGTACACTTTCTTCCGTAGAGAAACTCAAATGGGGCCATCCCAATACTAGATTGGTGACTGTTGTTGTAAGAAAACTCTGCGTAAGGCAGACTTTCATCCCAACTTGCTCCATAGTCTAGGGCACATGCCCTCAACATGTCTTCAAGAATTTGATTAGTCCTTTCTGTTTGTCCATCAGTTTCAGGATGAAAAGCAGTGCTGAATTCCAATCTCGTTCCTAAAGATTCATGAAGCTGTCTCCAAAAGTGAGAAGTGAACTAAGTTCCTCTATCAGACAGAATACTCTTAGGTACACCGTGAAGGCATACAATTCTGCTCATGTATATTTTGGCTAACTTGGCACTGGTATAAGTTGTCTTTACGGGTATAAAATGAGCCACTTTAGTTAGGCGATCTACTACTACCCATATGGAATCATACCCTGACCTGGTCCTTGGTAATCCGGTAATGAAATCCATACCAATATTTTCCCACTTCCATTCAGGAATAGGCATTGGTTGAAGCAAACCTGCTGGTTTCTGATGTTCCGCTTTCACTCTACTACACACATCACACAAAGCAATGTGTTCAGCGATGTCCCTTTTGAGATTGTTCCACCAAAATCTTTCTTTCATATCCATGTACATTTTGGTGTTTCCCGGGTGAATAGAATATGGAGAGTTATGGGCTTCTTGTAGAATCAGTTTCCGCAATTCCGGATCTTGTGGAACGCAAATACGTTTCCCGTGCCATAAAGTACCTTGTTCGTCCATATGGAAACTTTTAGCTTTCCCTTGGCTAATCCTTTCCTTAATCTCTTCGATTTCTTTATCCGTCTTTTGGGCTTCTTTAATCTTATCCAACAGAGTGGGTTGAACATCCAAGGTCATAAGATGTCCTTCTGGCACAATCTCCAACCTGAGTTCCTTGAATTGCTTACACAAGTCATCTAGCAATTCAACTTTGGTAAGACCATTTACAAACGCCTTACGACTTAGTGCATCTACTACTACATTTGCTTTACCGGGGTGGTATTGCAAACTCAAGTCATAATCCTTGATAAGTTCTAGCCATCTCCTTTGTCTCATATTGATTTCCTTCTGGGTGAAGATATACTTCAAACTCTTATGATCGGTGAATACTTCACAACGTTTTCCCAAAAGGTAGTGTCACCATGTTTTGAGTGCATGGACAACAGCGGCTAACTCTAAATCATGAGTAGGATAGTTTACTTCATGAGTTTTGAGTTGTCTCGAGGCATAAGCCAAAACTTTTCCGCCTTGCATAAGTACGGCACCTAATCCTTGATGCAAAGCATCACAATACACTTGGAAATCCTTTTCTAAGTCTGGTAGGCACAGAACTGGTGCTGACACAAGTCTCTTCTTTAATTCTTGAAAGCTGAGTTCGCAACCTTCAGACCAAGCAAATTTCTTATCTTTCTTCAACAATTCTGTCATTGGTTTAGCAACCTTTGAAAAAATTTCAATGAATCTTCTATAGTAACTTGCTAAACCAAGAAAACTACGAACTTCTTTTACGTTCTTAGGAGATTCCCATTCTGTCACAGCTGAAACTTTAGCAGGATCAACTGCTACACCATCCTTTGTCATAACGTGACCAAGAAATCCAACTTCCTCTAACCAAAACTCACACTTGCTGAATTTGGCATAAAGCTTATGTTCCCTTAGTTTCTCAAGTATCAAGCGTAGATGTCTTTCATGCTCTTCCTTGCTCTTGGAGTAGACTAAGATGTCATCGATGAAAACGACAACGAACTTGTCGAGAAATTCCATGAACACTTTGTTCATCATATTCATGAAGTATGTTGGAGCGTTGGTTAAACCAAAAGGCATCACAGTGTACTCATACAATCCATACCTTGTGGTGAATGCTGTTTTTGGTATGTCTTGCTCTCTTATCTTGAGTTGAAAATAGCCTGATCGAAGATCAATCTTCGAGAACACACAAGCTCCTTCTAGCTGATCAAACAAGTCATTTATTCTTGGCAAAGGATATTTGTTCTTGATGGTTACCTCGTTGAGAGAACGGTAATCTATGCATAATATTTGAGTTCTGTCTCTCTTTTCTACGAACAAAACTGGAGCTCCCCAAGATGAAGAACTTGGATGGATGAATCCCTTCTGTAATTGTTCTCCAAGCTGTTTCTTGAGTTCCTTAAGTTCGTCAACTGACATTTTATAAGGCCTCTTTGCTCTTGGTCCAGAACCTGGTACCAAATCTATTATAAACTCCACATCTCTATCTGGTGGCATTCCCGGTAATTCTTCTGGAAACACATCCGGATACTCACACACAATTGGCACAGTGTCCATGCTAATCCCCTTAAGAGAATTCAGCTTACTTCCTTTAGATTTAAAATTGGACTTGAATTTTATCCTCTTACCTTCAGGGGTTGTGAGTGCAAGTATGCAATTGGCACAATCTAGTACTCCCTCATACTTAGCCATCCAATCCATTCCCAAAATTACATCCAATCCTTGGGAATTCAGGATTATTAGGTTCACTGGAAACTTATGTTTTCCAAACTCTATGACTAAATCATGACATCCTGAGTTTACTATCATTTCTCCACCAGGAGAACTTACTCTTATCGGACACCCAATGGTTTCTACCGGTAGTTCATTTCTTTTGACAAATGCTTTTGATATGAATGAATGAGATGCACCAGTATCAAAGAGTACAAATGCTGAGATGGAATTAAGTCTGAACTTACCAGCAACAGCATCAGGCTCTTCAAAGACCTCTTCCACATTGATGTGGTTAACCTGTCCTTTCTGAAAAGGATTGGGCTTGTTAGGTACTTCAGCCTTCTTTTCAGGGCACTCTTTAGCATAATGCCCCAGCTTCTTGCATTTGTAGCATTCGACCTGACTGACGTCCGTTTTAGGCTGGTTTCTACTTCCACTTCCACCATGGTGGCTCTTATGTCCACTCTTGTGATTCTTGTAATTATCATTGTCATGACTGCGATGATGCTTGCTGTCATGACGGTTGTGGTTGTGGTGCTTGTTAAATTTCCCATGCTTGTGGGATCCTGAGCTGACACTATCATCATAGTGATATCGTTTATGAGACGATCCCGAGCTGTGCTTTTCGGAGTGTTTCCTCTTCCTACTCTCGACTTGCTTCATTTTATTCTCCACAATAACAGCCTTGTCACACAGCGACTGGTAAGTTGGAACATATGTCACAGACAGCTGCAGATTCAGCTCATCATTCAAGCCTTCCAAAAACTTTTCCTTCCTTCTGGCATTAGTGTCAACCTCATCCGGTGCATAGCGCGCCAGATTGTTGAACTCTTCAATATATTCAGCCATGCTGTGGTGGCGCTGCTTCAGGTTGTGAAACTCCTTCTTTTTCAGGCTCATCATTCCTGGTGAGATATGAGTAGTGCGAAAGCCATCTTCAAAGATAGCCCAAGTCACCTCATCAATAGGTGTGGTGATCTGGAAATTGTCCCACCATGCGGCGGCTGGTCCTTCCAACAGATGTGCCGCGAACCTGACTTTTTCAGCATCCGTGCAACCCACGGTCACTAAGTCTTTGTTCACAGAACGTAGCCAATCATTGGCCACCATGGGATCAGTCGTTCCTGAAAACTTAGCTGGCCTCAGACGCAGAAATCTGGTAAGCATATCAAAACCCGGAGAGTTGTTGTTGTTGTTATTGGGGTTGTTGTTGTTGTTGTTCTGGTTTTGGATGAATGTCGTCATCATTTGCATAAGTTGTGTCTGCGCATTCATCATTTGTTGCATTTCTGGGGTAATGTTGGGGTTGGGGTTGGGGTTTGCGCGACGGGGAGGCATCTGTGGTTTATTCATATAGAGATAAGAATGAGATACCCTTACATGATTTATGCACAATACATCGTACAAGCAAACACATAGCATGCAACACAAGGATAAAAGCTCAACAACAAGATAACAAAAGTCTCAAGTAAAAACACACAAGTGGCAAGCCATCCACATGTCAGATGGTCCAATAATAAGTTCACAATTAACGAGTACGATAAATAAAGATAACCGAGTTGTCAAGTCTACTCGTCAGCCTCAATCTCCTCCTCGACAAAGGTAAGACCTGCGTTCTCCATTGCGGTCTTGTTCTCCTCGATGGTAGTGGTCAAAGAGTCGATCTTGGCCTTGAGAGCCCTCTTCTGGGAACGAAGCCTCTCAATCACTGTCTGCTGCTGCTCTAACTCGAAGTCCTTGGACTGCAGTTCCTCGGTCATATCCCGAATCCTCTTGTCCTATCCTGGACACGTTTCTCTTGACTCTTGAACTTACGGTCTTGGGTCCCGAACTTCGCCTCCATCTCCTTGACTATCTCGTCCTGCTGCGCGAAGAGCTTGTCCTTCTCGCGAAGCTGCACCTGGAGCTCGTCATTACTAAGCATGACGTTGGTCCTATCGGTATCCATGTGCCTAATAAGAGTCTCTAAGTCCTGGAGGTACAGGCGTATTGGCTCTGCTGTGACCCTCGAGTCGTCCTCAAAGTCGATGGACTCTCCGTCATCATCACGCCTTCCGAAGGCGTGGAAGTGAGTGCCTCTAACCTGTCTGGAGTGACGGCCTAACAGTCGTCCTATCAGATCCTGCATGACAACCTCCATGCCTCTCTCCCTGTCATCGTGCATAAGCTTGAAGACGATGGCTTCCATAGTAGGCTCTGTCTGGCGTCCTGGCTGGTTCACCTTGAAGCCCCAAAGGTCCTTCCTTTCAAACTTGGTGAGTGGGTGCACTGTAATGATAGGAAGAGGGAGATCGAGTAAAGTAGTAAGCTCTACGATACGGGGACCAAAACGGGTAGCCTGGAACTCCTCAACAGTGCTGATGGCAATAGGCATCTATTTATAAGATTGAAAAAGTTAGAAAAACACAATTTAAGATAATCAAGTCAACATTCAAACACATTCTTGGAACACACAAAAATCATACAAGTCATGCATACAAGAATCCATTACATCAACCAAGGTTCAAACTTATTTAAGGTACCGTTTTTGGAAAATAAGGTGATAGGTGATGGTCCAACTAACGAAGTGCGCTTACAATCCTATCTCACTGGATCTGGTGGCTAACACAATGTTCCTAGTGGCAATCACCCTATCTTGTTCACATGCTTCTATCACTAAGTCTATAATATCTCCTCTTAAGGTTTGGTTGGTGACTTCCAACTCTTGGGTATGTTCTTTATCTTTCTCTAAGTCTTTTTGGAGGATGAGCATCCTGCACTTGACTCTAGCACTTAGTTCTTTGATAGTCTTCCAAGCTGCTTCTTTTGCTGACTCAAAGAATGTGGTGTGCATAAAAGTGTTGGTGTACATGCAGAAGCCTTTTTCTTTGTGGTTGTCTTCCTTGTTTTTGTACAAGTGAAGTTGCACCCACCAATACTCCACTCCATCCTCCATCACTGGAAATCCCTTGTACACAGCTGCACCATGTGCTCCCATTGTCTCCATGAGGTCCTTGAGAATCTTGGGAAACTCAGTCTCACACTCCAAGGTCATGGTCATGAGTGGTCCTCTCTTCACGGCTTCGTTGATGGAGTTCATCTACAAATAGAGATGAGAATGAGAAGATTAGAAAAGTTTACGAGAAGAATAGACAAGTGTAGAAGAAGTTAAAAATTTTCCTTAGTGGTTTCCAATCCTAGGGTCATAATCCTACAGGCAACACAGTGCTCTGATACCATCTGTAAGATCCCTCCTTATTAAAGGAAAAGATCCCTGTGATTGCAATGCTAGTCCCTGGATCAATGCTAGCATCCACAGTTTAAGATGAAGTACACAGATACAAAGGTCGTTTATTACAGTAATTCCAGAGATAAAACATAGTCTTTTACAACTCAGGGCCAAAGGCCTAATACAAGAGTTTATGGAATAAGTAAATAAACATAAGTCTTCATCTTCATGTGCCACAGGCAAGCATGTTGAGTGTAGACTCATGACTCCTAATCATCATCGGAGTAACCTGCAACATTACAAGTTACAGCCACAGAGGGTCAATACTTTGGAATAGTATTGGCAAGTGATACCTTAGTATAATTTAAGTGGACTATAATACTATATGCATTTTGGCTAGGTGGAGCTTAGGCTTGCATTGCTCAAAATAGATTTTTCCCTAACATTTTGAAAACACTAAATGTTTGCTTGACAAAAACTTTCCCAAGGCATCTACCAATCAGAGACTAAAGATCCTTCTCGAGGCATCTACCAATCAAAGACTGAAGATCCTTTAACCCTTGTTCACCCACAAGTTTATTTATAAATTGGAGTGATGAGATTCTTGAAGCTTCCATGTCTTGATGCTCAAATTGTCCTTTACCAGGGACATGGCTAAGTACTTAGGTTTTACACTCTGCAGAGGTGGTGCACTTTCCCCACAAGACTTGGTTTCCCAAGACAAAATCCTTCAGAAGCCTTTCCTTAGTCAAATGGACGCGTTCCAACCTATCATTCCCTCTACCACCAACTGTCCAAGAGACTAAGTTCTAGCAACCTAAGATCATGGCAGAGCCCATATTGCCAAGTGGTTGCACTTGAAGCTTCTCAACATTTGACATCTCAAATCTCTTTGTTCCTGGGTGGCCATCCACAAGTGAGATACACAAGCCAAGTCCATGGCCTTGTGAACCACTCAACATATACCATTCCTTCCATTCCACCCAGGTGATTCATTAACTTAGTTGTTTTGTTAAATAAAACACAAGTCCTCAGACTTAAAATTATTTTTCCAAAGTGTGTATATATAAACCACCCTTGTTTTCTAGTAGCTAGGCTAAGCATGGCATGGCAACTTATCCTTAGGGAATTTTCCAAGCAACTCTACCATTCTAATCTACATAGGATTTCCCAACAATATAATTGACAAAAGTATCATGCAAGTCCTAACAAAATATCTAATGCAAGTATAAAATATGGGAAGGGAATATTCATGAAGATATCACTTGCCTTGGTAATGTGGAGAGTATCACTCGTCACAATCACAATCACTAGCAAAATCTACACACAAAGTTGTAGCACACAATTACACACAAATATATACAAACAAAAATAGTATGAATGCATGCATGCATGAATCTACCAAGTGGTGATTTTTTTTGAAAACTCTACCAAGCAAGTGCAAGTTTACAGAAACTAAACAAGTCACAAATTTGCCCACTAATCATAATTAACCCTAAAACAAAATACTAAACTAAATCTATACTCAAAATGGCCTTAAACAAGTTTCTACAAATAAAGTCAATCTAATGGCTACTATTTGCTAAACACATTGGATAGGCAGAAAGGTCTTGTTTTACTGAATCCAACGGTATAAAGTTTGCAAAATTCTAACGTGGCAATCAAAAGTTATAAGCATTTGAAATCTGGATCAAAATCTGATTTAAATTCTGTTTTTGAATCGAACCCTAGCCACGCGTCGTGCTGTGATTGGCGCGCACCGCTTCAGTTGGATCGTGCTCTGCAGCCGCAGGATCTAAACAGATCGTACGCTCCAGATCGCGTACCGCTTCGGGGTTAAGTGAGTCTATCCTAGCGCTCGGATCTAGATCTAACGGTGCTCGTTCAAATGACCAAGTCCTGGCGGCGCGCGGTGTCAGCGAGCGGCGGAGCGCTCTGTCTACGGCGGCGCTTGCGTTTCAGGTCGTCCGCGAGAGGGAGGAGGGTCATACCAGATTCACAACAGGTTGCTGAAGCTCAAGGTGGCTCTGGTTTATCAAGGGGCACACTGAGCTGCGGTAGATTTCTCGTCGGAGTTGAATCTGGCAACGGCGGTTCTGTTCGAGGTCGGAGGCGACGTTGAAGATCACTAGGATGCAACCAAAGGGCGTGGTCAGATGCAGATGATCATGGCGAAGATGCGTGCGTGAACGACAAGGCTTAGGGTGGTCTAGACTTACCACTAGAGCTCGCCCGAGTTGATGTTGTCGTCGGTGCTTGCGGTGTCGAGTGGAACCGGCGACCTGGGGTAGTACAGGACGGACTAGTGAGGTCAGGAGGTGCACAAAGACACACTGGGTCAGATAGCAAGTACGAGAGGCAGAGGGGAACATGAGGCTCACCGGAATCGATTGCCGGAGTTGGCTCTGCCTGCGGCGGTGCAAGGATGATTGAGAGCAGCCTGGTGGCAGAGTGAGCGAGGTGTTTGGGGGAAAAAGCTCGCGAGGCAGAGAGGATCTTATAGCCGGTGTCTCGACAGGAAACGCCCGTCGATTAATGCCCAATTAAGCTCGGCATCACTGCGGCAACGGTCAGCGGCGGAGATCGTGCATGGAGTCAGGGGGAAGACGATGCTGACGTGGAGGAGGCCCGCTCGTCTGCGAAGTGTGCAGGGTGAAGGTGGGGTCTGGCTGTCAGCGACTGGGTGTGTGCGCTCGCGCGTGAGAGAGGAAAAAGAATACCCCGGGTGGGCTTGATGGCCCTGATTCACTGCTGGGCCAGATTCCAGCTGCGCGGCCCTTTTCTTTTGTTAGCTTCTTTTCTTTTTCTAATTCTATTTTCTGGAATGATTTTGATATGAATTCAAATCCTTTTGAATTCAAACAAATCTGGGGATTTTTGCAGGGTACTGTGGTTTCAAAAACAGTCAAATCACCATGTGGTTACCTTGCAAGGCCTGGTCAAGCTTGGGCTTTGAAACAAACAGAGACTTTGCTCTAGTTTGCAAATGTTTGAGAAAGGGTTTGAAA
This sequence comes from Avena sativa, assembly GCA_916181665.1. Lineage (NCBI taxonomy): Eukaryota > Viridiplantae > Streptophyta > Magnoliopsida > Poales > Poaceae > Avena > Avena sativa. Next base: position 431,817,541 of record OV702290.1, read on the forward strand.
ATATTTCTAAATTGGAAACTTGGGTTAAAATGCTACACCTAATCTTTCCAACAATGGAGGCAAGCAAACAAGTACCTAAACATTCAAATCTCAAAGGGTGATGGCCAATTGAGTTGAATTTGCTCACATGAAATCATAGCCTAAGTTTATGCTCCTAAATGATTTTGAGAAAACCCTAAATGAATGAAGGATGCAAGGATGATATGAATGAGTTTTTGAAACATGATTTTTAGGATGTTACAAAAACAAGCAATATCAAAGGATGCATCAATCAACTAGTCATGGGACAATGCACATAGAACTATGAATGGCCACTATGCTCTCAAAATAGGTGCATAAAGATAGAAAGTGGAGACTCAATATAATGGTGGAAGAAAGGCCTTCATAGAAGGAAGTAGGGATTCAAGTCTCATAGAGAGCTTCCAAAAATTATGGTACTTATAGCTTTCATCTCTCATTTCCCCTATCATAAGCATCTTTAAGGTGATTAAGGTTAAAGTGACACAACTAAAAGGATATGCTTGACAAGTTATAAACCAAAATCTCATGCCCCTTACTTACGAAGACCGAACCTCATGCTACTCAACTTTAGTCACAAGTAAGCTCTTGTCATTGTAAGTACATATGTATCATAAAGAACCGCCAACGTTGTACCCCTTGCACATGATACGGGAGCTTTCCCATAATCAAAATGACAAGGCAAGCAGACAATGAGCATCTCAGCGATCTTTTTATTTGCTATTTGCATAGGTTTTTATTGAGGATGCTTCATAGAGTGCTCATTATGCTGATGCTGCAAGTTTCCACCATGATTTGGCATGGCTTAGGCTAGTGACCCAAGCGTTTCTCTAACACACATACAAACTCCATGATCTTACAAGTTCCACTTTTATTTCACACCGCCGGGATCCGTAAGCAAAAGAACATGATATCAACGGGGTACAAAGTACAAGTGCAATGTTGAAAGTGTTCCCCATGAAACATGGTTATGCTAATTTCAACTTATAAAGCGCAAGCATATACGCAACAAAGAAGGACCCAATGGTTCAAGTTTATTAGATGAAAAAAAGTAAAGTGTGCCATCAAGTTCGTGAGAGCTTTAATCACTAGTTTTCTCATAACAAGTTTAATTTGGAAGGTAAACAAAAGCATGAATATACTTGGAATAGAATAAGCTAGTAGGTAGGTATGGTGGACTCTTTGGAATAACTTGGTTTAGGGAGTTGGATGCATGAGTGGAACTCATACTTGGTTGTGGAGGCTAGCAAAAGACTAGGAGCGACAAACTAAGAGAGTAATAAAGGCCATAATCATGCAGAGCGACTAAACATCATTGATCAAAGCACAAAGTGATACTACAAGTTGAAAACTAAAGGATCATAAAGGCTATGGTGACTTTGGATAGTCATAACATGGTGTGAGCATGCGCCAAGTCAACCCAAATAAAGCATCAAAGGAGAATACCACTATACTATGCTTTAATATGCTAAAACAACACACGATTGATCCAAGGCACATTAAGTAATCCCAATTGTTTATAAAAAGGCATGCTACAACAAAGAATACTAAGCATAAAGCCAAAACAATATCAAGCATGGCATGACAAAGCATAGGCCACAGTCAAAAACGAGCTCTTTTTACCACATAAGTATGAACTTTCCTACTCTTTTCCAAACCAAACCAAACTATTTGCAAACCAATGTATGAAAGAGGGGGTCCAACCAATTTATTCAGCAAACTAAGAAAACCAAAGCAAACGAAAAACTAAAATGAAAATGAAAAAGAAGACGCTCCAAGAACAACACAACTGTGCATGAAACAATAAAAATCAAGCGTTTGGAAGAAACCTGGGACTTTTATTGATGAATAAGGGGATGTAACACCCTCGGATCGGCCCTATGCAAGTTTTAGCCCTTTCCGCTAAACCCGCATAGAAACGATTCAAGGACGCCCACCAGGCACTTTCGTGCGGGTGGAAAATGAAGTAATACCATTACACAACAGTCCTTGATGGGACCCATAGAACAGATATATATACAACAACGACTCAACGAGTCAAGAATACAGATATACAATACAAGATCCAAATCACCTTGAAAACGATACAGCGTCCGAGTACGGACAAGATGCAAATTGGGCTAAGAGCCCTGAAGAATAACCAATGGCGTCCACAACCCTGCCCAGGCCAAGCCGGAAGGGTAACCCTGCTAACGACATCGATCTCAAACCTGCTAAAACAAAAAGGGGGTACTGACAAAGGGCAAGAGAAAAAGAGGAGCGTCAGTACTGAGGCCAGTACACGACGAGGCTAGAGTTCGGCGGCTCTCGCCTACATAGGAATGGTGGGCTAAAGCGGCAGCGCAGCGGCACTAAACAACCTATAGAGACTCGGTATCACTGGCGGCTATTAGAGAGGGATAAGAAAGACCTATTCGGATCCAACCTGATACTAACACCAATCATACCCATCCTGGTATTTCCCCCTCGAGAAAACGAGGAAGTCGGACCAAGGAACTCACACAGTTGGCAATTTTACTCATTCCGTTATAGTTGCAGCACTTAATAATCAGATATAGATAGCGTGAGTTATCCTGAAGCATAAGTAGTGGGCAGTTTTAGTTAACATTCCGTTGTAGTTGGAACAATTACTAGACAGATATAATTGTCCTGGGGAATCCCAAAAACCCAGCAGTTGTTGGCACTTTTATCACATTCCATTGGAGTTGCAATACTTACTAGGCAGATATAACAAACATCCCAGATCTAGCAGTGGTTGGCATTTTTAATATCCATTCTGTTATAGTGAAGCTGGTTACTAGTCAGATATATTAAGTCAAATTCATAGCACTACTTTAGTTATGCTTGTCTATGATCGAGATACTGTGCTCCAAGTCGTCCATAACCACGGACACGGCTTTCAGAAAGTTTTACCCTGCAGGGGTGCACAAATAGCAACACACACTCGATCAACCTCGGAAAAACCAACTCAAAACTCAACAAGGCATTCACGACAAAGCGATCACAGGATTCATAAATATTTTATGGGGCCACCCCACTAAGCTACCCGCAAGGAAGTTGGACGGCTCCAGAACGGACCCAGGGTTTGTGACAATGGCTGTAAACGACTGGGAACCCGAAAGTGTGACTGGGCTTGTCGATACCGCGAAAACATTCCACGTTCCAAAACAGTACAGGTGCTCCACGCACAATCGTAATTAAAGCAGTAAAGCATGGCATAAGTATAGGATAGTAATAAAGCCCCAAACTACTTTGTGGCCCCAAGAAATAGAAACGAATCAAGCTCTGGCTCAGGAGGGTCCATAAGGCCTCCCGGATGTGGATAGTGCAAATAGTCAAGGAACAGGTATCAAGTACTCGGGGTCCTATGGGACATAAGTTAGCGTGTTAGAACCAAATAACATCTATTTCCCACCGATGCCTCTGCATTAGTTATATCTAGCAATTTAATAGTTGTAATTAAATACATGATCATCTCCAACATTAAACATCTCCACCATTTATCATGTGCCCACTTGCCATCAACGGTGGAACGACAACAACGCGAAGCATCATAGAAGCAAGCAACTACGACTCGCAAGGCCGACTATCTATCAAACAACAGGCAATAGGATGTGTCCATGGCAATATAGAGGCTCCACGGGTTATAACTGGTGCACGGAAACTGAAGCATCGTGACATGGGTAGCAATAGATCAACAGGAGGAAATGAAGACTATAAATGCAAAATAGGTAGAAGGGGGAGAGATGCTCGCCTGGAAAACACTGCCGAAGGTTCATATCCGGAGAACTTGTCGATACTCGCATCAACTCATCGGCCTAATCCGCGAAGAAGCAAACACTAGAAGAAACACCGGATGCAATATTTAATACTACGACAGAAGATCCAGCATGCTTATGATATGATGTAGATGCGGTGCAATTAGGTAGTATTAAGCGGAACCGGGGTCCCGACAATTAATGAGGCGGTTCAAGTTATTTAACTACCCCGCAATTTAAATGTTGTATTAACAAGGCAACACATGGCATCGGTTCGCTACACCAATTTAAATGGAGCCGATATAAGACTAGAATAGCCCGCATATAGACTCCATATTTAGTTATGAGGTGAATCGGCATAATGCCCCCAAACCACAGACAGGTATGCATGCACGAACAATTTAATATGCGATAGTTGATAATGTCATATTATAAAAATAGGGGCTTAGGGTGACACATCTGGGTTCGGAAGATCTTGGTTCCGAGGGTCCGGGGTCCGGTCTCAGGGTTCGACGGGGATCAGTCTCGGCGGGAACATTCTCGGACAACAGAGTAGATTTTGTCGCATGGTGTCCGGGTAGGCGAACTTGGCGGGTTGGGACGATCTTGTCGAAGTGTAGATCTTGTTGGTCTTGGTGTTCGGGAGGAAGTACTTGGTGGTTCCGAGAAGGAGGTCTTGTCGCATCCGATGGATCAGTCCTCGGGGTCGAAGAACTTGGCGCGCCAGGGTTCGGTCTTGGTATCTGAGAGGGAGAACTTGGCTTCCTTGTCGAAGTGCTTGAGCGTCGGACTTGGGTTCAGGGTCTGGTGTCGGGAGAACTTATATCTTGTTGGTGGTCCTCATGTAGCACCGTGTCCGATGATCTTCATGGGCTACTTCACCTCGTCGGGTGGTCGAACTTGGTACTCGGTGGATCTCATTGACAAAAAGTTTATGGCAGCACGTGGCAGATCATGGCTTCACAAAATGGCAACACATATCAGAACATCAACTATGCTAGGACACACACAATCAAATAGGCAGCAGAGGCAGGGAGGATCTCGGGGCCAGACCCGGACGACGTCGAATGGGCTTGCCCACTGGCTCATGTCCACAGAGAGAGGCGACGGTGAAGAGGAGCTCGAGCGGAGGAGGGCTCCCACGACCAGGGAGAGGTGGCATTGCGGCGGAGGAAGGCTGCACAGGGGCCCGTGGCACAGGGCAACAAAGTCGGTGAGGTCGCTGCGGCCAGCGGCAGAACTCCCTAGTTGTGCGCGGGGAAACAGTGACGTCCTTGGCGGCAGAGGGCGCTGCGGAGCTCACGCAGGTGTGGGCGTCGATGCATGCGACGGCGGCCTGCGGGTGGCGGAAGGAGGCGTCGCCGAAGACAAAACAGAGACGGCCAGTCGCAGGGAGCTCGAGGACGGGGGCCCGCACGACGGTGGCTCTGCAGGAACCGAGGAAGGAGGCAGCGGTGTCCTTGGCGGCGGGGTCGAGAGGCGGTGCTCGGGGCCGGGGGCGGCGCGGTTGCAGCGACGGTTGCTGAAGTGGGCTCGAGCGGGTGGTGGCGGCGAGGCTCAGAGGGAGGGTCCATGATCGCCGAAGAGTCGCAAGATCGAGCGGGTGGTGGCGACCGCTGCGAGCGAGGGAGGAGCGTCGCGGGGAGGGAGTAGGTGAAGACGAGGAACACGTGGGGTAGGTGGGGAAAACGGGGCTGCGGCAGGCGAGGGGAACGGGCGCACGGCGGCAGACGCGATAGGTGGGGAGGGTGGGTCACACGCGGGGAGAGAGGAGCGGGAAGAGCGGGAGTGGTGGGCCAGGGAATGGGAGGAGATCCCGAGACGGTCAGCACAGGGTGGTTCCAGGCGGTCGCGTGGGCGCGCGCATCAAGGGGAGTGGGGCCAGGCGAGCAGGTGGGGAGGTGGTGTTCGGTCGGTGTGGAGGTGCGTGTGGGTCCAGGAGGGTCAGGTGTGTGTGTGCGTACAGTTGTGCGATTGGGGCCAGGTGAGAGCGTGTGTGTGCGCACAGAGGAAGTGAGGCGCGGCGGCGGGGTGGTTCGGTGGGGTAGGGTTTATAATATAGCTAGGGTTTGGTTAGATGGGTAGTAGGTGGCTGGTTGGGCCTTTCGGGTCTGGCCGGCTGCCCCCCTAAAAAAATACTTTTATTATTTTATTTATTTTAAAAAATATTTTTGTAAATAGTTTTTAGACAAAACAAAACATTCCGGAGATCCGGGTTTTAATTTGAAATAAAGACGGGGCATTTTGAAAACAAAACCAGGCTTTTCGAAAATAGTTTTGAGACAAACCATGCAGGATGATGACGATGCTCAAATGCAATGTGGCATGATCACATGAGCATGCGGTCATGATGATGCAATGCATAAAAACAGAGCGATTTTGTAGTAGTAGTTTTAGCGGGATGCCACAGGAGATGCCTTGGGCATTCCCAAGCTTTGACGCTTGTACTTCTTGGATATTTCTTGGGGTGACACGCGTGGCATCCCCAAGCTTGAGCAACATGTTCATTATCAAGTTGTTCAAACTTCATTATTTCACTTCTCATAGATATAATCTTAGCAGGAGGATAGTATTTTCCAATAAAAGCATCTTTGCATTTAGTCCAGGAATCAATACTATTCCTAGTTAAGGAATTCAACCATTCTTTAGCTTTTGCTCTCAAAGAGAAAGGAAACAATTTCAGCTTAATAATATCACCATCTACATCCCTATGCTTTTTCATCTCACAAAGTTCAACAAAGTTATTTAGATGGGAAGCAGCATCTTCATTACCAATACCAGAAAATTGTTCTCTCATAACAAGATTGAGTAAAGCAGGTTTTATCTCAAAGAAAGTATTTTCAGGCACAGGTGGAGCAATAGGTGTGCTCATAAAATCATTGTTGTTGGTGCTAGTGAAGTCACACAACTTAGTGTTTTCAAGAGTCGTCATTTTTTTGTGTTTTTAAATAAGAAAGCAAACTAGTAAAACTAATTTTTTTGTGTTTTTTATAACAAAACAAGCAAACAAAGCAAAAAGAAACTAAGAAAAACAAAAATAACAAAGTAAAGATATTGGTTATGAGGGACTCCCCTTGTGAAGATGTCCTTGACTCCCCGGCAACAGCGCCAGAAAAATGCTTGATGGCTCAATGCACGGCGCCCAGAAAAGTGCTGGTGCGTGGTTGATGTAGAGCTCGTTGGGAACCCCAAGGGGAAGGTATGATGAGCACAGCAGCAAGTTTCCCTCAGTATGAAACCAAGGTTTAATCGAACCAGTAGGAGCAAGGAAACACCCCAAAGGTGTTACTAGCTCAGCTTTTGCAGGGCGCACTACCGGTGCTAGTAGCAACGTGGATACCTGCACAACACAACCACAGAACTTTGTCCCCAACTTGCGATGAGGTTGTCAATGTCACCGTGTTTTGCGGAAAACAAAGGATTAAACGTATCAAATGGAAAGAAGTAAAAGTTTGTAGAAAGTAAACACAAAGAAGTAAACAGTTTATATATTATATGTAAAGAAAAGGACCGGGATCCATAGTTCACTAGAGGTGGCTCTCCTTAAGATAGATAACATGCTGGGTGAACAAATTACAGCGGGGCAATTGACAAACATCGAGAAAGCAATACATGCATATACTAATCATCTTGACTCCTTTGAGATTCGATTGGGCATTACAACATTATACATAGACGGCCATCCAACTGCATCTATGACTAATAATCCACCTTTAGGTTATCATCCGAACCCCCTCCATTATTAAGTTGCAAGCAACAGATTATTGCTTTACGAACTGCGTGTAAAGTAAACAATATGATTGTTCTATGAACAAAGGATTGTTGGTTTCTCCCTAGTAGCAACAGCACATCTAGTACCTTAGAGATTTCTGTCACTTCCCCAGATTACCAGAGGCATGAACCCACTATCGAGCATAAATACTAACTCTTGGAGTTGCTAGCATCTACTTGGCCAAGATAGCTACTAACAACGGAAAGCATGCAAGATCACAAATAACAAAGACATGATAGAATCAATAATCAATCTGAAATAGCATCTCAATATCCATCGGATCCCCGCAAACACAACATGCAGAATTGCAAATAGATGATCTAGATCATGAACGGAGCTCACAAGATCTAAACATGATAGCACAAAGGAGGAGAACCAGCCATCTAGCTACTACATGGACCCGTAGTCCAGAGGTGAACTACTCACGCATCACACCGGAGGCTTGCATGATGATGAAGAAGGCCTCCAGGGTGAATTCCTCTCTCCGGCAGGGTGCCGAGAAGAGCTTCATATCCCTCCCGATCTAGGGATGGAGATGACGGCGGCTACAGACTCTTTCGTGGATTTTTGATAGGGCACTTAGGGTTTACGTCCCGAGGGCACCTTATAGTTGGAAGGAGAGGCCGAGGGGGTGCCACGGGCCACCACACCACCCCCTGGCGCAGGCCCAGCCTGGCCGCGCGGCCAGGTGGTGTGGCCGGCCTCTGGCCCTTCTCCGTCTTGTATTCTGGCACTTGATGAATTCCGGAAAAATAGGCACTTTGGCTTTTGTCCTGTCCAATTCCGAGAATATTCATTTTCTGACTTTCCTGGAAACCAAAAACAGCACAAAACAGGCAGCTGGCACTGTGGATCTTGTTAATAGGTTAGTCCAAGAAGTCATATGAAAAGTACTCCAAAGTTGGAACAAAACACAAGAAAGTGGATAAAACCAAGCATGGAACATCAAAAATTATAGATGCATTTGCAATGTATCAACATCCCCAAGCTTAACTCCTGCTCGTCCTCGGGTAGGTAAGTGATAAAAGGGAAGAATAATTTTTGAGGTCATATGCACCATCGAAGACTTGATCAAAGTATTTGTAAAACATTCAAAGCTGGGATCATAGTACTTAAATCATAACATGAAAGACAAAGTTCTAGCAAGAAGACAAAGAAACTATGATGCAACATGAAAAGGCACAAACAAAAGATTCATGAATAACAATGCTTTGCAAGACGTTTGTTTATTTCACATAAATAAAATATAGCATAATAGTATTCAGCTTGTCCCTCAATAGAGTAGCAAATATAAATGCATAGGACACCTTCAAAGTTCGTAAGAGTGACTAGATACAATAGTTTAAAACAAGCAATATCAAAGTATGCATCAATCAACTAGTCTTGGGACAATGCACATAGAACTAAGAATGGCCACTATGCTCTCAAAGTAGGTGCATAAGGATAGAAAGTGGAGACTCAATATAATGGTGGAAGAAAGGCCTTCATAGAAGGAAGTAGGGATTCAAGTCTCATAGAGAGCTTCCAAAAATTATGGTACTTATAGCTTTCAGCTCTCATTGCCCCTATCATAAGCATCTTTAAGGTGATTAAGGTTAAAGTGACACAATTAAGAGGATATGCTTGACAAATTATAAACCAAAATCTCATGCCCCTTACTTACGAAGACCGAACCTCATGCTACTCAACTTTAGTCACAAGTGAGCTCTTGTCATTGTAAGTACATATGTATCATAAAGAACTGCCAATGGGGTACCCCTTGCACATGATACGGGAGCTTTCCCATAATCAAAATAACAAGGCAAGCAGACAATGAGCATCTCAGCGATCTTTTTATTTGCTATTTGCATAGGTTTTTATTGAGGATGCTTCATAGAGTGCTCATTATGGTGATGTTGCAAGTTTCCACCATGATTAGGCATGGCCTAGGCTAGCGACCCAGGCGTTTCTCGCACACACATACAAACTCCATGATCTTAGAAGTTCCACTTTTATTTCACACCGCCGGGATCCGTAAGCAAAAGAACATGATATCAACGGGGTACAAAGTACAAGTGCAATGTTGAAAGCGTTCCCCATGAAACATGGTTCTGCTAATTTCAACTTATAAAGTGCAAGCATATACGCAACAAAGAAGGACCCAATGGTTCAAGTTTATTAGATGAAAAAAAGTAAAGTGTGCCATCAAGTTCGTGAGAGCTTTAATCACTAGTTTTCTCATAACAAGTTTAATTTGGAAGGTAAACAAAAGCATGAATATACTTGGAATAGCATAAGCTAGTAGGTAGGTATGGTGGACTCTTTGGAATAACTTGGTTTAGGGAGTTGGATGCATGAGTGGAACTCATACTTGGTTGTGGAGGCTAGCAAAAGATTGGGAGCGACAAACTAAGAGAGCAATAATGGCCATAATCATGCAGAGCGACAAAACATCATTGATCAAAGAACAAAGTGATACTACAAGTTGAAAACTAAAGGATCATAAAGGCTATGGTGACTTTGGATAGTCATAACATGGTGTGAGCATGTGCCAAGTCAACCCAAATAAAGCATCAAAGGAGAATACCACTATACTATGCTTTAATTTGCTAAAACAATGCATGATTCATCCAAGGCACATTAAGAAATCCCAATTGTTTATAACAAGTCATGCTACAGCAAAGAATACTAAGCATAAAGCCAAAACAATATCAAGCATGGCATGACAAAGAATAGGCCACAGTCAAAAACAAGCTCTTTTTACCACATAAGTATGAACTTTCCTACTCTTTTCCAAACCAAACCAAACTATTTGCAAACCAATGTATGAAAGAGGGGGTCCAACCAATTTATTCAACAAACTAAGAAAACCAAAGCAAACGGAAAACTAAAACGAAAATGAAAAATAAGACGCTCCAAGAACAACACAATTGTGCATGAAACAATAAAAATGAAGCGTTTGGAAGAAACCTGGGATTTTTATTGATGAAGAAGGGGATGCCTTGGGCATCCCCAAGCTTTGACGCTTGTACGTCTTGGATATTTCTTGGGGTGACACGCGTGGCATCCCTAAGCTTGAGCAACATGTTCATTATCAAGTTGTTTAAACTTCATTATTTCACTTCTCATAGATATAATCTTAGCAGGAGGATAGTATTTTCCAATAAAAGCATCTTTGCATTTAGTCCAGGAATCAATACTATTCCTAGTTAAGGAATTCAACCATTCTTTAGCTTTTGCTCTCAAAGAGAAAGGAAACAATTTCAGCTAAATAATATCACCATCTACATCCCTATGCTTTTGCATCTCACAAAGTTCAACAAAGTTATTTAGATGGGAAGCAGCATCTTCATTACCAATACCAGAAAATTGTTCTCTCATAACAAGATTGAGTAAAGCAGGTTTTATCTCAAAGAAAGTATTTTCAGGCACAGGTGGAGCAATAGGTGTGCTCATAAAATCATTGTTGTTGGTGCTAGTGAAGTCACACAACTTAGTGTTTTCAAGAGTAGTCATTTTTTTGTGTTTTCAAATAAGAAAGCAAACTAGTAAAACTAATTTTTTTGTGTTTTTTATAACAAAACAAGCAAACAAAGCAAAAAGAAACTAAGCAAAACAAAAATAACAAAGTAAAGAGATTGGTTATAAGGGACTCCCCTTGTGAATATGTTCTTGACTCCCCGGCAACGACGCCAGAAAAATGCTTGATGGCTCAATGCACAGTGCCCAGAAAAGTGCTGGTGCGTGGTTGATGTAGAGCTCGTTGGGAAACCCAAGAGGAAGGTATGATGAGCACAGCAACAAGTTTCCCTCAGTATGAAACCAAGGTTTAATCGAACCAGTAGGAGCAAGGAAACACCCCAAAGATGTTACTAGCTGAGCTTTGGCAGGGCGCACTACCGGTGCTAGTGACAACATGGAGACCTGCACAACACAACCACAGAACTTTGTCCCCAACTTGCGATGAGGTTGTCAATCTCACCGTGTTTTGGGGAAAACAAAGGATTAAACATATCGAATGGAAAGAAGTAAAGGTTTGCAGAAAGTAAACACAAAGAAGTAAACAGTTTATAGATTATATGTAAAGAAAAGGACCGGGATCCATAGTTCACTAGAGGTGGCTCTCCTTAAGATAGATAACATGCTGGGTGAACAAATTACAGCGGGGCAATTGACAAACATCGAGAAAGCAATACATGCATATACTAATCATCTTGACTCCTTTGAGATTCGATTGGGCATTACAACATTATACATAGACCGCCATCCAACTGCATCTATGACTAATAATACACCTTTAGGTTATCATCCGAACCCCCTCTAGTATTAAGTTGCAAGCAACAGATTATTGCTTTACGAACTGCGTGTAAAGTAAACAATACGATTGTTCTATGAACAAAGGATTGTTGGTTTGTCCCTAGTAGCAACAGCACATCTAGTACCTTAGAGGTTTCTGTCCCTTCCCCAGATTACCAGAGGCATGAACCCACTATTGAGCATAAATACTAACTCTTGGAGTTGCTAGCATCTACTTGACCAAGATAGCTACTAACAACAGAAAGCATGCAAGATCACAAATAACAAAGACATGATAGAATCAATAATCAATCTGAAATAGAATCTCAATATCCATTGGATCCCCGCAAACACAACATGCAAAATTACAAATAGATGATCTTGATGATGAACGGAGCTCACAAGATCTAAACATGATAGCACAAAGGAGGAGAACCAGCCATCTAGCTACTACATGGACCCGTAGTCTAGAGATGAACTACTCACGCATCACACCGGAGGCTTGCATGATGATGAAGAAGGCCTCCAGGGTGAATTCCCCTCTCCGGCAGGGTGCCGGGAAGAGCTTCAAATCCGTCCCGATTTAGGGATGGAGATGACGGCGGATACAGACTCTTTCGTGGATTTTTGATCGGGCACTTAGGGTTTACTTCCGGAGGGCATATTATAGTCGGAAGGAGAGGCCGAGGGGGTGCCAGGGGCCACCACACCACCCCCTGGCACGAGCCCAGCCTTGCCGCGCGGCCAGGTGGTGTGGCCGGCCTCTGGCCCTTCTCTGTCTCGTATTCTGGCACTTGTTGACTTCCGGAAAAATAGGCACTTTGGCTTTTGTCCTGTCCAATTCCGAGAATATTCATTTTCTGACTTTCCTGGAACCAAAAACAGCAGAAAACAGGTAGCCGGCACTGTGGCTCTTGTTAATAGGTTAGTCCAAGAAATCATATCAAAATTACTCCAAAGTTGGAACAAAACACAAGAAAGTGGATAAAACCAAGCTTGGAACATCAAAAATTATAGATACATTTGCAATGTATCACTTTGGTAAGCCCGATTTCATGAAGCGTCTTGAAAGCCGTTTCGCTTAAATTCTATACTCCTTAGGTCTAACTTAACTTAGGCCAAGTTTTATACTCTTTAAATTACACAAAGATGACCTACATCACTACACCGCTAGGATACCAGCTACGAATACCAGCTGCGAATCCTCCTAGGTATATGGATTACCCTACAGATTCTGGATTTACTACTGGCATTCTCTCTGAGTTGTCAGAGCTTGAATACCACCTTTCTTCCAAAACTTCTTCTTTGGACTGATCCATGATGCATCCATGAACTAGGTACAACTACTTCATTAATTTCTTAGCAACATCACCTACTTAAGTGAACTTAAGTTCATTCCTTTATGTTGCTCCACACCTTTTCTTCACTAATATTCCTTCTTGTTGCCAACTAATAATAAGTTGAGATTAATCCATCCTTCAAAATAGTGTTGATACTCCTTATATTTGGCTTTACTCTTCATGCAAGTCTTCTTCTTGATCTTCGGAACTCGTCACTCCCTTACACGAATTCCCTTTTCTATCTAGGTCTATAACATGAAGTAATAACTTGATGATGCAACATGCATTTGCACACCAAGTCCAACTTCATGTACAGATCTAGTCAATCAAGAACATCCGAGAAAAACCAAGAATTCCAAATGTGGTACATATAACACACAACATTCTAAGCCCGGAATATAATAGTTGAGTATAATACCTCAAGAATTCAGGCTTAGCCGTGTAGTATATGACACCTCCTAGTATAGGTTTACCTCGTGATAATTAGCACTTAGGGTTAAACTACTCTTTGTCTCCATATTTACCCAAATTGCCCAATTGCACTTGGATAATTTTGAGCAAAGTGGTCTCAACTTGGTTTTGATAAGCCTCTTACCTTTCTTTTGGGACTACTAAAGACTACCAATCTTCCATTCTATCATAAACTATCCTCACATGATCTCTCAAAACTATGAACACGGCTGTAATTACTACCTTAATCCAAAAAACTACCGTAATGTTATAATACCTATTACTTCTATCATAGACCTATACTATCCTTTATTTACTGTTGTTACAAGATTATTTACTAAGTACTTGTCTTAATTATAGACTTATCATGGTCTTGGATCTATTCTCACCATGAACTTGTTAAGATTTACCTAGTCATCATGATTAAGGAGCTAATCTCACCATGACGACTCTTCTTCTTAGCTTACTATTAATGAATCTTCACAAAATTCTACTCCATCACATGGAATTCTCAAGTGAATGCCACATGATTTACTTCCAATTGTATATATACATACTCTAATGTTCTACCTTAAGTGGTATCGTGGTATCAACTAGTGGTAAGATTCTGCTACTTCACATGGATTCTAAATATAGACTCCATCACTAATACTACTCCACCTAATATCCTACTCTTAGCCATAATCTTATTTGATATTTCCACTTACTTAAGATATCGTAGTGGTGTTACACCTATTTAGAGCTACACTGAAAAGACATTTCTCTAGAGAAGACACATAAATAATCCTTAAGAAAGATGACAAAAACATCCAACTTAAGTGTGACAAGGTTTATCCTCAAGTTGATACCCATCACAAAGCATAAGAATCTTTGGTTTAGATAAGATGGCTCCTATAGTCACTATCCAACCTATAGATCTTCCTAAAAGGGTTTTAATCCTAAGGTCAAAGCATATGCTCTAATACCAGCTACGGTGACCCAGCATACCACTGCATGATGTAGTACACTATAGTCGTTGACATAACACCAATGAAACACCGTTCACTAGTATTACATCCCTCAGAGTGGTACAACAGAAACACAGCAGGTCCAAGACACGACTATTGATTACAACTCGACTCTCTACAAAAGATCCAGAGAACACTCTTGGTTAAAGAGAGAAAGAACTTCTTACAAGGAAGAACCAGAAATTATAAATCTGAACTATCTGGCTAAAAGCACTAATATCTAAACCATAAGGCTTGCAATTGCTACTAATGCAATGCTCTACAGAAGTAGGTTTTATGGCTAGAGTATCTACTCCTATCTAAACAGATACTTTGTCTTCACTTCAGCTGATGTATATTTTGACTTCATAGACTCTATTGAAGAACTTGAGCTGCCGATGATGGTTTCTTGAGCAGAAATTGATGTTGACGTCATCTTCAATGGCTTAGAACCTAGCAAGGGTTAAGAAGGTATGGTTGAGTATGAGCGTACTCAACAAGTTCACTAAAAAGGAGTGTATGATGCACTATCTCTACAGCCATAGACCAAAGGTCGTAGGCAATGCAGGTTTTCGTAAACATTTCTTCAAAGGTTGCTTTTATTCTGAAAACTATGTCCGACAGCCTTCACAGGTTGACCAGAACCTTCATGGGGTTCCTTTCCTGCCGCGTTCGTAGCTCCTTCCCGGAACAGGGAGTAACATGTCACAATTCTTACACTCTGGAGAGGTGCGTCACTTTCCCATAAGAGACCTTAGCCTTGTTGCACAACCAAGCCGCGAGCTTGTCCACACTTCCTTGGTATGGGGCCCAGTCTAAGATCCAAGCCAGTACTACCCTCTCCGCGACCTCGCATGAGACACGATCCCCCGAGACAACTACCATGGTTACTCTTTGGGTAGCCTCTCGGAGACTCTGTAAGCAGCTCTGTTTGGCGGTCACCATCATCTATGGTGAACTCAGACCCAGACAGAGATGCATAGATAATCTAGACACCAAGATCGAGGGGAACTAAGGGGTCCCACCCATGTGCTGGATTCTCTAGAACTCCACGAGAAATCAACAGCCTCACGATAAGGTCATCCGTCCATGCGAAAGGGAGAAGATACAGCCGACTTTCCCATCCCATTCCAAGTCTTATGGTTGACGCGTAATATACGGCGCTAGAATCACTGGCGACATTGGTTGTTAAGTCCTAGATAATACATTACTGTACAATGGCGTTTCCATTGCCAGTTATGATAGATTAGCTGATCACCCTAGATCTGTAACCGATATTTCTAGTTAATTGTGAAAATAGTGTTTTCGACCTTTTTGAAATGCAGGTTATGACATAGTTGAGTTACAAACATAGAAAATAATCAAAGGACATGAGCAAGTTGTGAACTTGCCTTTTGTGATTGCAAGATTATGCACTCACGGTCTTTAAGACAACAGAAGATCGAAATTCTATAAACAACATCATTGGTCCGGTAAGGACTAATGTTTAAAGAAGCAAGATGCAGTTATGCATAAGTAATGTAATGCAGTTTGGAAAACCCCGAAGTAATACCCCAATATGGTGAATGGGTTAAACTTAGGTGATTTCTTTAAGATTTAGTTTGTCTATAAGTTTACTTTATAAACCAATATACCTATACAAGGAATTTAAGACTAACATGTATGATATAAAGTAAATATAACAAAACATGCTTAAAGTTATTTGATATTATGTATCTATTATGGAAGTCCATGTTTTAGGTTGATAAGAGTTGAAGGACCTATTATGAGGTTGTTGTTTGAAGTGGTAAAACAAATACTTTTGAAGAGAAGGTTTCTTTGATAAGGTTTAACCAATCTTTATGGTTAATAGAATGTGATCGATGTCATGTGCATTTGCTCGATAAGTCTGGATTTGAGATGCCTTATTACTTAATTTGGAACAGATAAAAGTTAACTATAAAAACATAACTAGATCTAGGATGTGATGTGTTTAAAAGTATTAACAAGCTTCCACCTTTGCAACAAGCATTTTTGAATGTATAGGATCATTCACTTTTAGCTTAAGTGATTGATGAGTTTAAATGTGATTTGTTATTATGAATATAGTTTATCTATTTAAGGAAAGTAAATTTAGATGATCTGAATAATCTATTAGAGCTAGAATCATGTTTCAAAATAGTTAAGAGATAAATAGCATTCATTTTTATGATGTTCAAAATTTACTTAAAATTGTTGGTTTAGTTTGGATTTATAATTTTAAAAGAATTTTATAAGGCTAATAAGTTACATTTAAGTTTGATTATAGATCCAAGTTATAGCTTTGGACTTAGTATTTAGTTATTAGGGATTTAGGGTGTTTTATATAGAATTGTGATTTTTTTTATTATTTAAGAATTTTCTTAAAGAATTTACCAACTAAATAATAACTAAGGATTTATCTCTTAATAACCTTAAAATGTGTTGGAATAATATAATTAGTATTTTTCTAGGAAAACATACTTACTTAAGATCTTAGAAGTGAATTTTATTTAATGTTTGGTGTTATCCTTATTTTTACAAAATTCTACAAAGGATTAAGTGTCCTTGACTATTTGTTCCAAGTTTTATTTCTAAAAAAATTAAGTTATTATTTTTGTAAAATAGTTGATTTATTTTCATAGGCAAAAATGTATTTTATTTATTTTTAGGACTTTTCCTTAATTTATGAGATTTTATTAAGAATTAAAGGATGTTAATATTTATTCACATTTTATTTAACTCAAATAAGTGAATCTATTTTTTTTATTATGTAGAGATTATTTTTGTGATAATTTTGATATATGATATATATTTTTAGGATTTTTTTTTATATTTTTCTAAGGCTAAAACAATCTCAGGGGTATTTTGGTAATTGCACATTTGGTTTATTATTTCTTTTTCAACATTTATTTTTTCTTTCCTATTTAATCTGGCCCGTTTGGTTGGGCACATGGGCTGGCCTGGCCCAACTAGTATTTCTTGACCAAATTAGCCCAATAGATCCACTCTAGTTGGTCAATCCGACCCAACCCTCTCTACTCCAGTTTAAGCACTTAGCGTGAGTTGGTCTCGTTCCCTTCTCGCGGACCCCGGGACCACCGTGACCCTCCTCACATCCGGCCACCGATTCCGGCGTAGGACGACCTGCAGCCGCTGCCGTCGGTCGCAAAGGCACCGCCTTTTCTCCAGCCTACAACCTGGGCCTCTTCGATTCGACCGCCGCCTCTTCTTCTGGCCACGCTGAACCCCTCTCTAGAGCTAGGGTTGTCTCGCCTCGATTCCACCGTGCACTGGTGATGCCCTCATTTCCTCCTGGTACCAATGATGGCTCTACAACCCACTGCTCGAGCCGATGTGACTTGGCGCGGTTAGCAGCTATGGCACTCCCCGTGTTGCCATGCCACCACGGCTCGCCATCGATGCCGTCCTCGGGCTCACGCCATTGTGGTAATGCGGGTACTGCCTCACCACACCACTATGGTGCTCCTGAGCTCTGGTACACACACTTCCTATCCCTCGCTGAGTTTCCTTTGCACCTCTCTGTCACCCATGATTAACTATGTAAACTACCACGACGATGTTTATGATTGGAACTTGGTGTTGATTCTGCTGCTGGTAACTAGATAATATATAGATAAGTGGCAGTACACTCCTACTTAATTAATGGATTCCACTGTTATATTGGTTAACTGGACTCTTACTCAAGGCTGTTTAAACTATGCAATATCTGGAGGTGAATTGAGTTGTAGATGCTTACTTAAATTCAAACCCCTTGGTTTGAATTTGGTCTTAGGAGTATGTTGTACCGACCCATTGGTTTGTGGCATTAGCTCGCTTTGTTAAGTGAAAATGGTTGGGCTTAAATCTCCTCCTTACTCTATATGTGGCCTGATCTGGTTTAGATTGTGCTGTGTCCAGGTGCTAGCTTGTGATTTTGGCTAGTGGCTTTTATTGCCCTTGGTATCCACTACTATGGTGTTTTTCCTGGAAGCGGGTGTAGTATAATGCTTCCCTGCATTAGCAATTTACTGTTGGCTTAATGGAACACAGTGACCAGACTTAACATTTGAGCTACAGTTCTATTGTACCCATACATGCTTAACTGATGCTTATACCTAGTGTTTCTTATCATTTGGTACAGTTTATCTGATGAAGGAAACTAATAGAAATGATTCCTATGATTTGGCTAGGAAGATGATATTCTTTTTATTTGGGCTAGTGTTTTCTCTATAGTATGGCTTCTTCTCAATAGATACCATTGTGGTGCCTCAATTGGAGTGTGCATAATGGTACCCTATTAGCCTGATCTGCTGTGCTAATGGTTTTATTTATTAAAATCATACACCTGATGATTCCATGAGAAAAAATAAGGTGGATTATTTCCTTGCCACTGATGTGGAAACTGAGGCACTAGTGTCATTTGTTGTCCTGGCTTCTAGAACTAACTTCCTAGGAACTTTAATTGGATACCAATGATGCTAAGACTGAGGCTAGAGGTACATACTAGCTTGTATAAATAAGATGCCTTTCTAGATGATTCCTGATCTACCCTATTAGGAAAATGATTAAGTATAAGGTGTTGGGTCTTATTGTTCATATGATCAACTCATTCATGAATTCCATGTGCCTCACTCTATATTTATCAATCATGCTTAATTTATTGGCTTGGCCTATGTTGCAAGGTCTAAGGCACATAATTGTAGAAAGAAAACAGATGTGGTTTGGCCTTGAATAGATGGCTTCTGTAATATGGCTATGCTGTTGTGGAACCTCCTGAGAGTGTGCACAGTGGCACAGACCAGCTACATGACCTGCTACTCTTGTACTTGATAAAGATTGGGTTTACCTCCTTGCCAAGGATGCCTAGACTGAGGCACTACTTTGAATAAGGACAGATATTATGATGTGATTCAAAAAACCTCTAGGATGAATCTACATAGACTTTCTATGCAGCTCTGAGAGGATGAATATTCTCCTAATCCTCCTAGACTAAGGTCTAGTTGCAGGTTAGTTGAATAGAGATTGATTTGCAATACCCCACTTTATCCCCTTCTTTTTGATGGTGAAATAAAACAAGAACAAATCTATGCATGATTAGTGATATATCAACATGTTGCTGTTGTTGTTGAAGCTTGACTGTATCCTGTGGTTGCTTATTGATCTTGCCCCTCCTTGCTTGGCTTGTTGCTGAACTGGTTCAGTTCTTGATGGTACCTCTTTCTCTTGGTACTGTTAGCTGGCTCTTACTTGAGATATTGTGGTTCTGTTTTTCTTGGAATTGTTGGCCTTGATCTGCTCTGGGATGGCATATAAAAGCAACTAGATGTTGATTGGGTGGTGGATTTGATGATGGTGTGAAGAAATGAATATGTGTTCTTGAGAAGAACCTGTGGTGTGAACAGAACTGTGTAGATGTGGTTGTGAAGTGAGAATAGTGGATGGTGCTACGGATGTGCCTTCCCTTTTACACTCCATGTGGAGCCTCCTGTGTTGATAGCACACCAGCATGCAGCTGTGTGTGAGCTGCTTGCTCGCCTGTGTCAAGTGGATCAGATCAAGCAAAAGCTGGATATTTCCTGATGTTCTACCTTTTTACCTTTTTATTGAGCTTTGGTGAAACTTGCCCCATGCCGATGATGCACAAGTCTGAGGCCAAATCTGATAGTAACATATACTGCTACATTTAGTCCCTTTTGTTAATACTCAATGATGAAATTGGCATAGCACTTCTATGCCCAATCTAAGAATACAGCTAACACACTAACCCCCTTTCTCTTATTTTATCTATTGTTTGTATTTTGCAGGAACCCTGATCATTCTAAGAAATTAAAGGGTGGCTCAAGACTTAACTTAGAGAAATAGTCTAGGACTTTCTTTTATCTTTCTGTAATTTTCTTTATTCATTTACTTATTTGTAGGAAATAATGTGATAGATATATTCTTGTAAATAAGAATTATTTTATTTGTTTCATTTCTTAATTATATTTCCTTACTGTTTACCTTTATTATTTTATTGTAAAAGAATATTGTAATACTGGTTTCAATTAATAAAGTTATTCTTTTCTTGTATTGCAATTTCCTATTCCATTTCTTGTTATTACTTTATTCTTTAAGTAATCTTTACTTAACATTGGTTTATTCTAAATTCCAAGTTATTAAATTTTGAAATTCAAATCTCAATTTCAAATATGAATTGAATTGTCTGCCAACACAAAATTACAGTAGAGGTCATGTCGGAATCTATCGCACTTGCCCCATGCTGCCATCAGAGCAAGAGAGATCCCGATCCCTCAGTGAGTTCTTTAGTTTTGCGTGAAAATTCCCTGAATTTTCTATGCATGAATGCAATGCACACATCTATGTTCAACTTATTTCTAAGCTCTAATGCTGGGACGTTACACAATTGCTGAGAGGGGTGTTTCAAGTGAATGATGGCCAAACCCAATATTTTCAAATCATGCCCGTTAAGTCAGGATATTCCATTACACTAGTTCCTGTTGTGCCCCTTCTTTGCTGATCACTCTTCTTAGCCACCCTGCACGTGTCGTAGGGGCAAATCCATTAGTGTACTTTCCTAACTCTCGACACTGAATCTGGCTGTGGAGGTGGCGGTCCTTTTTCTTCCCTTTCCTAACCCTAAATCTGACGGCAGCGGAGGACCTTTTTTCTCCCTCCCCGACACTGAATCTGATGGCAGCGGCCCGGCATGTCTTGTAAGGCAAAGGTTGTAGCTACGCCGTTGACTGATTTGGGTCCATCGGGCCATAGTCTGGGGCTCAACACGAAGCAGCGGCGAGGTCTTTAGCCCCGGTTAGCGAGGAGGTCAGCAAGGATTCTGCTCCCAAGATACCTACGAGCAGCGGGTTGAAGAGAAAAGCAAGACTAGCGGCGTATTTTTGGCTCTGGTGGGCGGATGCAGCACCCAGATCTCGAAGAAAAACCCGAGAGAAGAGCGAGAGGTGAATTTTTCTTATATGTGCCTTATCTTACAAGTAGATTAGTTACGGCATAATAGAATCGAGTGAACTGAAAAGTTCCCCTTTTAAATCAAATTAGGCACACCTTTGATACAAGGGACCTATATGAGTTCACAGTTCATGTTTGCTAGTACACTGCAAAAATCGATTTTGGTCGCGAGAGGATTGTGTTCGGGCAAGATGTGCATCTGCTTGTGAATTGCAAAGAGTTTGTGTCTGTTTCATAGTTGGTAGATATGCTTGCCGCTAGGATTCCCTAGGGTTCTAGACAGAGGACAAAATTGGTGTGGCGCAACATGAATGATACCTATATGCAAATTGAGCACTCCCATGAGCTTCAGACGGTTTGGGGGTGTTGTGCAGCTAATCGTAAGGTGAAAGTTGAAGCGATGATTGATGATATGTATGCAGATGCTAGAGATCTTGCTGCCAAAGCTTCGGCTCCTAGAGACTACAGACCAATAGATGCTGATCTAGATACGTCCAATATACGCTTATAGATGGATTCATACATGGCAAAACTTGATGAGGGAGTTAATAAGCCAGTTTCGTCATGTACTATGGAGATCACTGTCGATTCCGAAAACAAACTCTTGATGAAATGAGAGAGATGATCGGTAAGGAAATCAGTATTAGCCCTAAGAAGATGGCACAAATCCGGTGGTGGAATCATAAGAAGTAGCAATTCATAGATGTTTTGGATACTAAGGATCTTATGCATATTATGCGACGAAAGAAGCGAACCAGGAAGGTGTTCTTCCTTGGTACCATTTCTGATGTTGTTGAACAGGTTGTAGTGGATGTAGAGGCCCCTATAGTGGCTGAACAGAATGAGGTGGTCGACGTTGATGAGATCTGATGAGAGCTGCTACCCTAGGCTTGTCATATGGACTGTGGGGTTCCCCTGCCTGTATTTGTAACATTGACTGCTGTTGCATTTAGACTATGTTTCTGTGATTATGTTTATTGAGAGATTGCGATATAATGTTGTGCGAGCTATTGATATTTTCGGACATGTCACTCACTGAAACCATCGTTGTTGTAATAACACATAAGTACATTGTAGTTGACATGATTATGTTTCTTGAGATGACGTACTATACTTGTTTTTGTTATTATGTTTGTTGGGACATTGTAATGTAATGTTTTCTGAAACCATGACTGGACAAGTGATGCATAAATACATTGTAGTTGACATGATTACGTTTCTTGTGATGATATACTATACTTGTTTCTGTTATTTTGTTTGTTGAGAGATTGTAATGTAATGTTTTGTGAAACCATGACTGGACAAGTGATGCGTAAGTACCTTGTAGTCGACATGATTTTGTTTCTTGAGTTGATGTAATATACTTGTTTCTGTGATTATATGTTTGTTGAGAGATTGTAATGTAATGTTTTGTGAAACCATGACTGAATAAGTGATGCATAAGTACCTTGTAGTCGACATGATTTTGCTTCTTTAGATGATGTAATATCCTTATTTCTGTGATTATGTTTGCTGAGAGATTGTAATGTAATATTTTGTGAAACCATGACTGAACAAGTGATGCATAAGTACCTTGTAGTTGACATGATTTTGTTTCTTTAGGTGATGTAATATACTTGGTTATGTGATTATGTTTGTTGAGAGATTGTAATGTAATGTTTTGTGAAACCATGACTGAACAAGTGATGCATAAGTACCTTTTAGTTGACATGATTTTGTTTCTTTAGATGATGTAATATACTTGGTTCTATGATTATGTTTGTTGAGAGATTGTAATGTAATGTTTTGTGAAACCATGACTGAACAAGTGATGCATAAGTACCTTGTAGTTGACATGATTTTGTTTCTTTAGATGATGTAATTTACTGGTATGTTTTCCTTAGGAAATGAAATTGGGATGGAGGGAGTATAGGTTTAATATTTGAAATAAGAATGTATGAAGAGAAACCATATTAGGCAGGAGACAGTAATCCAGGGAAAGGGCATGGTATCCATTAAACTATTATAACATGCCAATTTAGTGATTATTGCAGTGGTAGAAGGGATGCTCTATCTCTCTCCTAACCGATGCCGACACTGTCACCAGCGATGACGCATTCGCCATGATGTCCTGGAATGACGAGGACGACCAGTCGAGCAGCAACATCCTTCTCTCTGACATCGAGTATTCCTTCCATGATGTGAGTTCCTCTGTTTTCTCGGGCTAGGGTTAGGCATTGGTAAATCCCTCGATCTGAGCTCCATATGTGCATGCAATCATGTTCAATTCCAGCTTTGCGTTTACCTATAGGTACCATGGACGATCTACGACTCTGAATGGGAGGCCCTAGATCTCGATGGAGAAGTACCATGTGACTATGGGCTAAAACTGAGGAGATATGTTGCATTCGAAGGTAGTAACGCTGGGAGAAGGTTTTTGGGCTGTACAAATCAGGTTTGTTTACATTATGTGCAACGGTGACATGAAGAAAAATGTATCGTGTATGTTCATAACACTATAGTGTGTGTTTTTTAGGTTGGCCCAGTGTGTAAAGCAGTAGAGTTGGTGGATCTTGAGTGGCCAGATGCAGTTAAGAAATGTTTGGCACAGTTATGGGAGATGTATGAGTTGGAAAGGTCAGGGAGATTTACTGATGCTTGTGATGCAGCTGGAAAAAATTACAAGCTGTCGGTACAAAATAAGGAACTGGAAGAAGAAATCGAGAATTTGTAGTCAAAACTAAGTGACAGAATCAATGGGAGCTTGGTTGTTGGAACTTCAAAGAAGCTTCAGGATAGTCACGGGTTGCTGATTCATAATGCAGAAAAGGAGAGGGATCAGCTCAGGGAAGACAAGGAGAAGCTAGAGTACTGCATTGCAGATCTGTTGAAGGAACTGAAGAAGGCGTGCGAGGGTGAACAAGGATAGACTACATAGGATAAAGGAAATTCGAGATGAATAATTTATGTTGTGCCAATGCCTAAAACTATTTAACTATAAGACTTGCAGTTGTGCTTTCTTAACTAAGCCAAACTCAATCCTTGAGCAAATTAATTTCAGACGAACACACATATCGTGCATAGAGTTAAGTTCATGTTTACAAAATCACCACTTCAGAGGATAAACTAGGCAGTTCAGTACTAGATAGACATATGTTGGGTTCAAGCGAGCCTGGCCTGGAGCTGCTTGTTTTCCACCCTAAGATCGGCCAGCTCCTTCAGTACTTTGTCGTGCGCTAGCTGCAGGTTCTAGCGGTCCGTCACGGATTTGAGAAGTTGGTCCATAGCCATACGATTTTCCTTCAAGATCCCTTTCATGATCTCCGTCTGCTTCCTATCCGAGGTGTGACCTTCCCCGTGAAGCTTCACCCAGCCGACATTTACCTCCTTTAGTTCCTGGCACTTGTTAAAAAGGACCAAGACTTCAGCGCGCAGGTGGTCAAAGGCCAGTTTCTGGGAATTCTGCTTCTCCCTTTGGATGGCTATCTTGTCATTTAGCCAGGTAGCCAGGTCCTGGTTGAGCTTTCGCCTCTTTCACTGCAACAAAATTACATAGTATGGTTTGTTCAGTTCACCAGGACAAGCTGGTTAGTTTCCATAATTAACTGAATCGACTAGTGGCACTGTCATAATTTTAAGGAAGAAGCAATCTAAGATTAATCAACATTTTATGAATCGACTAGTGGCACTGTCATAATTTCAATTTCAAAGGCAAATAAGGTTTATCTGCAGTTTAGTGTGCTGTGGGTTTTTTCCAATGTCACCAAATAGTAGTGGGCTAGTGGCAAACTCATAATGCAGAAACCCATGTCCAGATACATAATGGAAAGAGCGCATGGTGTCCATTCACGAACATGAACATCTACACATGTCCAGGTAGATAAGGAGTTGCCCTAGGATTCTTATTGCACCCTATAATGGGAAGCAGACTTGGGCATTGCTCCCTGAACCCTAAATATTACAAAAAGAGTGGAGCACGAACTGATATTCGTGCCCCCTCTAACGGGAATCAGACTTGGGCATTGCTCCAATACGCCTCTAGACAAGCCCTTAACTCCTCGTTCTCTTTCCGAACACCCTCGAGTACGGTGATCCCTCTACTCATGTCCTCCTTGATCTCTTTCAGTGCATCCAGGCAACGGTTCTTGTCATAGTAGGCTCAGATGGCAGCCTTGGTTTCCTCGACGCATCCTCGGAGTGCCTTGGTGACTGTCCTGCAGGAGGGTGCACCTTTACACGAGATTCTTCTTCTCCTCCATGAGCTCGTTGATTATCTTGATGGCCTGTTCTTGCCTGTTCAAGTTACGGTCGAGCACTTTCTGCAGCCTCACGATGTCACATGCAAAATCTAGCGAGATCTCCTTCTACACAGATAATTGCTTGCGTAGGCTGTCATTAGCTTGGGTGAGGGAGCGTGCAAGCTCATGTTGGTTGTCAATCTTGGCACTGATCGCGACCACCTTGTCAGGGTACTTGGCCTTCGATTGCTGCATCGTTCATGTTAATTGAAATAGAAATTCTATAATTACACTCCGGGTTCTAGGTGAATAATAATACAAATCAAAAAATCCCTGTTGAATCTATGGACAACAGTGTGAAAATGGACCTAGAGATCTATTCATAACCACGATAAACTAATCCTAATACAAAAAATTCATATTGAATCTATGAACAGCGATATTAAGGAAGACCAAGAGATCCAGTCATAATCATGAAAACTAATACAACTCGCAAAACAAGACGAAAAAACACATGTGGGGCAGACATGATCTAAGAAATCCACATCACAACTCAGAGAAATAGCAGTGTGGAGATTTGCTACCTCGCTGAGACGTGGAACGGGACCGAACGGGTCCTGCAATGCCTCTTTCGTGGTGGATTCTAGAACCACGGCCGGCCTATAAGGAGAACAAGAAGAAGACGAATAAGATCATGATGGAGAAGGAGAAGGAGAAGAAGTAGAACAAGAAGACCGTACCGAGAGGATCCCTCGCCTGCTAGAACACTCGGCGCCATTGTCGGGAGAGATTGGGCCTCGGTGAGAGGGGGGCTTGAGGGGCTGGTAGAGCAAGAAGTGCCTTGCAGCGAGCTCTCTCCTTTTTCTCCTCGAGGATGGTCAACCGTCCTCTCCTCAGGGGAGCCATGGCTCGCAGGGTGAGGGAGGTGGCGGCAGGAGGACCAAGATAGTGATTAGTGTGGAAGAAGAGTCAAAGAGTACAGGCCGTGGTCCAGTAGTACTACTATTATTATACAAGACCACCGTGTACGGTCTACCTTCTCAAAGAAGCCAGGGAGGCAGGGATAGGGAATCGATGGGACTTGTCTTTATTGCGATGGACAGTTCAATGGTCTTCGGCGCCGCCTAAAATCCAGTATATAATAAGAGGAGTGTGAGCCAGGTGGTAATCACGGGCATCGACGTGCACGTCCCACGTGCGTGTGTCACATGTTGATGGGGAAATGACGCGCGCAACTGCTGCACGATCACGTCGGCACGTCAAACTCCATTGAACTCCACGTCAACATGCACGCATGGGATATTTACGAGTCTAGAATGCGTTGTGCCACTTTTGTTGTGATCAAATTATGTTCAGTACGTGATATATTACATTTTTTTTGATAATCGGCAAATGCATGTGTGTACACAACGCACGAAACAACTTCTCGTCCTTGATCAAATCGGCACCCAACTCTGTGTACCCGCCATCGACCATTCCGAACAACTTCCTCGAGCACGATGCCCCCTCGCCGTGGCAATGGCAGGGCCAAGCTGTCCACTGACCGTCCTGCGTCCCCGGCTCTTCGCTGCATCGTTTGTGCTCGCGAGTCGCCTACTGAGGTAGCACGTCGTTTCTGACCGCGCCAGGATCCGTCGACATCGGCACTCGAGGACACCGCAACATCGAAGCTCGTACCGGTCGTGCAGGAGGAACATGGGGTACCTGCAGCGATGGACGAGCGCAAAGCAGTAGCTAGGACGGGGGCGCATGTTACACCGGCGAGTATGAACAAGAAGAGGAACGAGAAGAAGACCATGAAGACGAGATGAGACAGCTATTTGGACGAGTCCGACTCGGCCAACGAGGAGGCATTCATCGATCAGTTGGAGGTAGAAGCAGAGGAGAGTGATGTGGACCCGTCGGACTATGAAGAGGAGGAGGAGGACTCCGACGAGGAGATAGCACGCTTATACGAGGAAGGGGCGGTGTTGAGTCATCAGAGGAGGACACCGACGGTGGCGATAGCAAGGACCATGACGTTGACGAAGACGAGGACAAACCAGAAGACGAAGGCGAGGGCTTCTTTGAAATATGATAATTTATTTTATTTATATGGATTTTCACTTGTTTGTAGAGGTAAAGTATCGGTGGCACAGATAGAATGGTGGCATGGATAGACCCTGCATAAAAAAGTGGAGAAGGAAGGGGTTATCATGCCCGTTGGATCACAGAAGATCAATGGTTGGTGGGCATGATCTGCGTGACATCTGTGTCAGCCAATTAGTGCGTAGCACCCAGAGTGAGCACACGTTTGGGATTTTGTGATATTTGTGACCGAGAGAGAGGGAAAATCTGAGTAGTATCAAAAAACCAAGGGCAAGACAAAATAAGGGATTCAAATAGAAAATAGAAAGAGTAGGCATGTGTGTTCCTTTAAGAAACGGAAAAGGCATGTTCGTACTAAACCACATGGATCAACTAGTGTCATTTGCATGCTATCTTCTTTTCATAAACCACGACTAGAGTCACGGCATGTGTGTTCTTTTCATAAACCACCACCTGGATCCACCAGAGTCCCTAATTGTGTGTCCTTTTCATAATCCACATGGATCCACCAGTGTCATTGCATGCCTTTGCATGTGTTATATTTTCATAAACCACCATAGTGTCATTGCAATGTGTGTCCTTCTCATAAACCACAACCAGAGTCATTGCAATGTCTGTCCTTCTCATAAACCACAACCAGAGTCATTTCATGTTTGTCCTTTTCATAAACCACCACTTGGATCCACTACATGTCACTGCATATATGTCCTTATCATAAACCACAACCAGAGTCATTGCATGTTTGTCCTTTTCATAAACCACCACTAAAGGCATTGCATGTTTGTTCTTTTCATAAACCACCACTTGGATCCACCAGAGTCTTTGCATGTGTGTCCTTTTCATAAACCACCACTAGAGTCATTGCATGTGTGTCTATTTCATAAACCACCACCTGGATCCATGTAGCATCCCAATTATCTAACAATTGCAATGCTACTAGCCTATTCTATATAATGCTACCTTTCTACTTGTTTAGATTGCAACTTCATTATATCATGCTCATGTCATCATGCCACATTGCATTTGAGCATCATATAAAACCCTTTTTCATTTGGTTCTTATTCCATATGCATTTATATTAATTGTATTTGCTTCTTAATATATTGTATTTGCGTCTTGATATATTGCTTCATGCACAAGTTGAGTTGGGGGCATATCTCTTCGTGACTCCACCACTTTTCTTTGTCACCACCTTATAATTCCACCATCCAAACTATATGTGAGCTTTTGCCTTTCTTTGGTTATTCTATCTAGCTCATGTAGGTTGGGATGGATCCACTTCTATTTCTACGTGTTTCCATACTTATTACCATGTTGTTTTCACAATGTGGATATGGGAGTCACATAGCCACCTTGCATGCAATGTGAGTAGTGCTCTTTCCAACCTACCATATGGTATTATTTGAGCCAAGGTCATGTTTGAATATGGCCACTTCAATTCATACCTGCTTTTAATCAAAGTAAACCATGTGTAGTAAGGGAATGGTTCCAATAAATATTTTTGTTGGAATTGTGGGTTTGCAGGCATGCTAAAATGCTTTTAGATATTTTGTTTTCACAAAATATGACTTGATGCATGTATTTATTGCCTTTGCATGGTCCATTCAACACTTGCACCCTTCCTCTCTTCCATTTGAATCCTTTTGGGGTTTTGTGAGTATCTTGTTTTGTTTTGAACCTTTTCATGGGGCTAACCAAGCATGAGATAACACCTCCTTAACTTTTTCTTGGGTCTTTTGGAAGGCTCCAAGTATACATGCATGCTTGCACAAATCCATTGCTAGTGTGATCGAGTGTGTTTTCACAATCTACATCACACATGCATGCATAGCACATGTAGCCCAACTTTTCTCTCTTCTTCTTTCTTTTGAATTCTTATGGTTTTTAAAATGGCCTTTGGATGGATCAATTCAAACAAAATCAAACGAAAAAGAAAAGAAAGAAACCTACACCTAAACCCTCTAGCTAATCCCTTCTAAACCGATCCCTCTTACCTTGGGTTGTTGCACCAAGCCATGTTTAGATAGCTACCCGTCCCACCTAATCTCCTACCACCACCCTTTGCCCTCCTTGATCAGCATTGGACCAACCCCCCAGACCTGCACGTTCTCCCCTGGGCCCCCGCTGTACTATTTTAACCACTTTCGGTTCATCCAGGCTTGAACTTAGAGCGTAGGGTCCAAGGTTGTTACAATTGGTATCAGAGCCATCCCGCCCTTCAGGGTCTCAGCCAAAATGGTCGTTGTCAGTCTAGCAAATATTTTGGTAGTTATGTATACTAGGGAAAAACAAAACACGAGAGTAGGACTGCTTCCATTTTTCTTCTTACCCACCCACCCACCCTTTTCTGGTAAGGAAGTGTAACATTTTCAATCCTCTTCTAAAATTCAAACTAGGATTCACGTGTTCTACGTTCCATAGTACCATAGGTTGTGTGTGTGCGTGTGTGTGTGTAATTCCTTGTCTACATGTCGCATCCAACCTTGTTGTCAAATCTGCCTTTGGTTATCAACTGTTGGTACATTCCATACCGACAGGCTTTTGTAAACCGACGCGATCTATCCGACTCCTTGTAACCGATGCCATCTTGTTAAGGGTGTTCTTCCTTCTAGCATGCTTTCACAAAATGTGGAGTTGCTGATCTCTATCTGATAAGTGGTTTGCGCATCTATTGGTATTTTAATGCCGAAAAATGCGGGAAATTTTTCTTTGATACATTTGTGTTTCCGCACTCCTCTTTAGTCGTGTGTGAAACATTATCTATCTTCCTTTTATTGGCATGATCATGCTAACTCATTCTTTTGTCACTGGCGCTGCAATCCTGGAGTTTTACTTCATCTTCAAATTCTCTTGGGCTAGTTACATAACATGTGTCGATCCGATGCTGGTGATTGTAATTTGGTTCTCGGCATAGATATATGACACTTATCATGAGTGGAATATGGTTAATGCTATCGACCCTATCCTCCAAATGATGGCGGTTATCTCCTGTGATTTGGAGTTATACAGTGATCATCTCTTTATCATATTCAAGTATCTTTGCGAATACGGAGTTTTTCTTAAGGCCCTACGGTGGTCTATCATCTGTCCATCATGCTGCACATCTTTTTGAACTCCATATCTGCAAAATTCTCTTTGATACGAGGGAATTTCATCTTTTTGTCTCTGGTAGCTTTGCTTAGGGTATGAGCTATCATCGTTTCTTTATCCAAGATCTCTTTATCTTTGTAATCGGTGATCCGATCGACAATGTGAACCAGGTGGCATTTCTTGTTCCCTTCCGAAGGACCAGATAATCTATTCTGCCAGTGCATCTTTCCAACATGAATCCTTGCTCATAACGTCGATCTTTCAAAGAGTGTTGAGCTCAGAAAGTGTTTTGAGCATTGTTTGTTCTCCCGCCTCTTGATCTGGATATTCTTGGAAGATTTTTTTTAATCCGTGGTGGTATATCTTGATGATATGTTGGCCTATTCTATATCAATGGAAGAACATGGAAGATCATCTGTGTCTTTTTCTCTCAAGCTTCGTGAGCACTGCCTGTGTGCAAAGTCTCAAAGTGAGAATTCTGACTTCTTGAAGTCACCTATCTCGACCACGTCTTTCTGCTAAATACATTGCTTCAATTCTGGAAGCAGCAAGCCCATTGTTAATTCCATCCTCCATCTTCAACCAACCCGGAGTTTTTCCTTGTTGGCAAGTTGTCATCATCGTTTCACCGAAGCTTCCCTCAAGACAGCTAAATCCCTCTTGGTTATTCTTCAGAAGGATCAGAAAATCTTTTGATCTTCCGCTCATTAAGCAACCTTTGAAACCCTCTCGCTTTATCTTCTATCCTCAATCCACCGGATGCCATGAAGAATTTCTAGATCTTTTGTAATCCTTCTGTTCAAGTTGGTGCTATCTTTTTCTCTATCTGTTGAATCTTGCAGCCGTTCTCCGTAATCTTTCTTCATATCTTTTTCGGTGTTTTGGATCTTCTGACATGACGACAACATCATCATCTATCCCGAATCCGGCGAATCATTTGCATCTATCCTTGTTTTCTAACGGAGTTCCATGAGTTATCCTTGTCAAGATCTTCAGTCTGTTTTGGTAGTTGGGTTGCATGGTTTTCCTATTCATGTGCGGAGTAATGCTTTGAGTGAGGGATGGAGTAGCTACCATACCACTACTCTTATCATTCGCTCTTGTACATTGAATTGGCAGATTAATGTAATTTCACTCATTACACGGAAGTTAGAAGTGGCCTTTATTCCTCGATACTTTTACTTCCGGCCTTGCTTTTCCGGAGTGCTCTTTCGAAGAAAGTAATCAATAATCTCTTGTTGGTGGTCTGTCTATTCTAGATGGAGCAAAATCTTCAATTATCTGGTGGGAACAAACGCAAACTCTTTTCTGTCCTCGTCATTCTACCGGTGCTCGACATCCCCAAACAAGATGAAATGAAACTATCTCTCTCTTTGTTTCATCAATTCTTTTTTCTTTGGTAAAGTCAATTATGGTTGATACCATCAGCCACAAATCTATTGCGTTAGCCTCAAGGTTAAATAAAGCAATAAGTATATCTACAATAAACTCAAGATCCTCTAAATTCTTTTCTTCTCGGGATTCCACCATAATCTAGCATCACCTCCTTCTCTTGAAGTATATCCGCGCACCTCAATTTCATGATCCTTTGGTTCTTACCGGCGCAAGAATAATCTAATCCGACAATGTCTAACTAAATCTTTCCATTGATATCAAGGAACTCTATTGTTTGAAGGCGATATTGTTTTTGATCTTCCTTTCTCAAATCTGAGGGAAGGTACAATGCTATTTTCATAGTGTTTGATAACTTCTCCAAAGTAGCTCTTTTCTTCCAGCGGGACAAGATTTGTCTTCTCTTGTATCTGTAAATCTTTAATCTTAATGGTGTGTCGTTCCTTTCTTCGTGATACATCATCTTTCTATTTCTTTCACAAGTGGTTCTATTCTTTTATCATGATTCTCGAGAAACCGGAGCTATGTTCATCCTATCCTTCTTGTCTTACGACAATCCTTCAATTCTTCTAACCATTTGTTTCTTGAAGCAAACGTAGACTCGCAACAAGTCTAGCAAGTGTTTGCTAGGTGTAGTGGTCACACCATTCCGTTGTTCATCAACTTGGGAACGTGAGGGTCACCTTCATTCCGAACACCCGCCTCTCCTTGTCTTGTTTTCTTTTTCCTAGGAATCTCGGGGCGAGATTCTTGTTTAGTGGGGGAGAGTTGTAGCATCCCAATTGTCTAACAATTGCAATGCTACTAGCCTAGTCTATATAATGCTACCTTCCTACATGTTTAGATTGCATCTTCATTATATCATGCTCATGTCATCATGCCACATTGCATTTGAGCATCATATAAAACCCTTTTTCATTTGGTTCTTATTCCATATGCATTTATATTAATTGTATTTGCTTCTTAATATATTGTATTTGTGTCTTGATATATTGCTTCATGCCCAAGTTGAGTTGGGGGCATATCTCTTCTTGACTCCACCACTTTTCTTTGTCACCACCTTATAATTCCACCATCCAAACTATATGTGAGCTTTTGCCTTTCTTTGGTTATTCTATCTAGCTCATGTAGGTTGGGATGGATCCACTTCTATTTCTACGTGTTTCCATACTTATTACCATGTTGGTTCCACAATGTGGATATGGGAGTCGCATAGCCACCTTGCATGCAATGTGAGTAGTTCTCTTTCCAACCTACCATATGGTATTATTTGAGCCATGGTCATGTTTGAATATGGCCACTTCAATTCGTACTTGCTTTTAATAAAAGTAAACCATGTGTAGTAAGGGAATGGTTCCAATAAATATTTTTGTTGGAATTGTGGGTTTGCATGCATGCTAAAATGCTTTTAGATATTTTTTTTTCACAAAATATGACTTGATGCATGTATTTATTGCCTTTGCATGGTCCATGCAACACTTGCACCCTTCCTCTCTTCCATTTGAATTCTTTTGGGGTTTTGTGAGTATCTTGTTTTGTTTTGAACCTTTTCATGGGGCTATTCAACAAAGCATGAGATAACACCTCCTTAAATTTTTCTTGGGTCTTTTGGAAGGCTCCAAATATACATGCATGCTTGCACAAATCCATTGCTAGTGTGATCGAGTGTGTTTTCACAATCTACATCACACATGCATGCATAACACATGTAGCCCAGCTTTTCTCTCTTCTTCTTTCTTTTGAATTCTTGTGTTTTTTCAAATGGCCTTTGGATGGATCAATTCAAACAAAATCAAACGAAAAATAAAAGAAAGAAACCTACACCTAAACCCTCTAGCTAATCCCTTCTAAACCGATCCCTCTTACCTTGGGTTGTTGCACCAAGCCATGTTTAGCTAGCTACCCCTCCCACCTAATCTCCTACCACCACCCTTTGCCCTCCTTGATCAGCATCGAACCAACCCCCCAGACCAGCACGTTCTCCCCTGGGCCCCCGCTGTACTATTTTAACCACTTTCGGTTCACCCAGGCTTGAACTTAGAGCGTAGGGTTCGAGGTTGCTACAATCCACTAGAGTCATTGCATGTGTGTGTGTCAGTGTGCATCACAGTGGTTTTTGAAAAGAACAAACATGCAATGATGCCACTCCAGCATGTGGTGTCCTTTTCATAAAACACATGGATCCACGAGTTGTCATTGCATGTGTGTCCTTCTCATAAACCACATGGATCCACCAGTGTCATTGCATGCATTTGCAT
This sequence comes from Avena sativa, assembly GCA_916181665.1. Classification (NCBI taxonomy): domain Eukaryota; kingdom Viridiplantae; phylum Streptophyta; class Magnoliopsida; order Poales; family Poaceae; genus Avena; species Avena sativa. The sequence goes on from OV702290.1 coordinate 431,852,151, forward strand.
GTGTGTTCTTTTCTTAAACCACCATTAGTGTCATTGAAATGTGTGTCCTTCTCATAAACCACAACCAGAGTCATTGCAATGTGTGTCCTTCTCATAAACCACAACCAGAGTCATTTCATGTTTGTCCTTTTCATAAACCACCACCTGGATCCACTACATGTCATTGCAATGTGTGTCCTTCTCATAAACCACATTCAGGGTCATTTCATGTTTGTCCTTTTCATAAACCACCACCTGGATCCACTGCATGTCATTGTAATGTGTGTCCTTCTCATAAACCAAAACCAGGGTCATTTCATGTTTGTCCTTTTCATAAACCACCACTTGGATCCACTGCATGTCATTGCATGTGTGTCCTTCTCATAAACCACAACCAGAGTCATTTCATGTTTGTACTTTTCATAGACCACTGATACGTTGCTAACGTATCTATAATTTTTGATGTTCCATGCTTGGTTTATATCTACTTTCTTATGTTTTGTCCACACTTTGGAGTACTTTTTATACACTTTCTAGGACTAACCTATTAACAAGATGCCACAATGCCAGTTGCCTGTTTTCTGCTGTTTTTCGTTCCAGGAAAGTCAGAAAATGTATATTCTCGGAATTGGGCCGGAGAAAATCCAAAGTCGATATTTTACTGTAAGACTCATGGAGCCAGAAGACGAGACGGAGAGGGGCCACGAGGTAGCCACACCACCTGGTGGTGTGGGCCATCCCAGGCCACACCAGGGGGTGGTGTGGGCCCCTCGGGCGCCCACCGACCTTGCCCTTTCACCTATAAGAAGCTCCCGATGAGAAAATCCTAAATAGACGAGCCTCCGGCCACGAAAAGTTCCGCAGCGCCACCGCCACCGAAGGGGAGATTCGGGGGATAGAAAGTCTCTATTTTAGCACCCTACCGGGACGGGGACGTGCCCCCGAAGCCATCTCCATCGATCTCCACCGCCATCTCCATCGATGTTGATGATTCCCATGATGAGGAGGGAGTAGTTCTCTCTCGAGGCTAAGGGTTCTACCGGTAGCTATGTGTTCATCTCTCTCTATGCATGATCATATTGTGATCATGCGCTTTGTAATCAAGTAGATCTACCTTGCTACTCAAGTGCTTTAATAGATCTCTAGCTCTCCCCATGTGTGTGAAAGTGGCACCATGCACACCATGGTGGCACTTAGGCTAGAGATTACAAATACTTGTTATGAGTTATATTTGCAGTTGGATGTTTCTATGAAATTGTGGTATTGGTTGGAACCATCTAGAGCTCAACGTGACAGTGTGGGGTTATCTAGATGGGAAAAGCGGACTTTGAGGTGTGCTGTTATAGCCCTACCATGGATTAGAGTGTCCAACCGGAGAGTAGTTAAGAGTGCTATCATAAAGATAAGATATTTATATGAGAGTGTTCACTAGTGAAAGTATGATCCCTAGGCCTTGTTTCTAAGCATTGAAACAACGTTTGCAACTAGATCTATTACATGTTTGCTTGCTTCCATCTTTATTTCAGTTTGCCTTTAGTCTCTTCCATGCCATCAAGCTATTTTCTGGCATAGTTACCACTTATAATTATCTATACCACTTGTATTTCACTATCTCTTCGCTGAACTAGTGCACCTATACACCTGACAAGTGTATTGTGTGTGTTGGGGACACAAGAGACTTCTTGTATCTTGATTGCAGGATTGCTTGAGAGGGAATACCTTTGACCACTTCCTCCCTGAGTTCGATAAACCTTGGGTAATCCACTTAAGGGAAAACTTGTTGTTGTTCTACAAACCTCTGCACTTGGAGGCCCAACAACTGTCTACAAGAATAGAAGTGCGTAGACATCAAGCTATTTTCTGGCGCCGTTGCCGGGGAGGTAAGGTAAAAGGTACTCACATCCTCCGGTGTGAGTGCTCGAAGTTATTTCCTTTAGATTCTGCAATTTTGTATTTTTTTTCTTGTTTTCACTAGTTAGGCTTAATGGAAAACAACAACAAAAATTAGAGAGCTTTATTGTATTTATCTTGAGTTAGGACATGAAGTGTTTGAAGAGAAAATTAAAAAACCTATGGAACTTTATTTGCATGCTAATAGCAATGTTGTTAGTATGAATTATTTGGACACCATTATTGCTAATACTATGGAAAAGTCTAAGCTTGGGGAAGCTAGTTTTTATGAAAATGATCTTTTTAGTTCCCCAGCTTTGGAAGATAGCTATTCTATTGCTTATGATAATACCAAACCTCCAATATATGATGATTACAATGATGAATATGATATTTTCAGTCCACCTACTATCGAGGAGAAAATTAATGATTACAATATGCCACCTATATTTGATGATTATGGTGATGAGAATAATAATGATAGCTATTTTTTTGAATTTGCTCCCACCACAATTAATAAGAATGACTATGTTTATGTGGAGAGTAATAATTATTATATGCATGTGGCTCATGATAAGAATGTTTTATCTGATAGTTATATTGTTAATTTTATTCATGATGCTACTGAAAGTTATTATGAGAGAGGGAAACATGGTTTTATGCATCTCAATAATATTAAGTTTCCCCTCTTTATGTTGAAAGTCTTGAAGTTGCATTTGTTTTGCTTTCCTATGCTTATTGCTTTGTGATTTCATGACTTGTTTCTTTACAGGATTCCTATGCATAGGAAGTGGGTTAGACTTAAATGTGTTTTGAATTTGCTTCTTGATGCTCTCTTTTACTTCAATTCATATTTCCTATGTGAGCATCTTCTCAAACTAACATGCCTAACTTAAAGGCGTTAAAGAAAAGTAGTTATTAGGAGATAACCCAAAAGTTTTAGTTGAGTCTTGGAAGTTATTTCTTCAGTAATAACCTATTCTTATCATTTTTTTGTGGTTTTTGTGCCAAGAGTAACCTCTAATGAGAGAGAAATAATGCTTGGGAAAGTTGCTGTCCCAAAACAGATTTTTGTGCTTCGCTGTAAAAATTCGTGTAAAATCTCTGTATGTCGGTTTGAGCTGTAATTGTTTGTGCTTCTGCCCCAGGTTGTTATCCAACTTTCGTTAGTTCAACACTTTTCTATTTGAGAAACAGAAGGTCTTCGAAAAAATCGGTTTCTATCTGCTGGTCTGTTTTGACAGATTTCTGCCATTATTTGCATTTGCTTCTTGTTGATTCCTTTTTGGGTTCTCTTTTGGGGAATTGAGATTTTTGAGGGAAGTTCTACAGTAGCTTGTATTTTAATGGAAGTTTTACTTGTGTTGAAACTGAACCCAAAGACTTATTATCTTGAGTGTACTAATGTTGCTAATGAATATTGTGTGAAGTTTTGTATGGAGGAAAAAATTTAGGTGTTAAGGAAAGAATGATGTAATGAGATGAAGAATGGACTAAAACTCAAGCTTGGGGATGCCACCCGTGTCACCCCAATAAATATTCGAGAAGTACAAGCGTTAAAGCTTGGGGATGCCCAAGGCATCCCCTTCTTCATCAATAAAAAATCTTAGGTTTCTTCCAAACACTTCATTTTTATTGTTTCATGCATAGTTGTGTTGTTCTTGGAGGGTCTTCGTTTTTGTTTTTAGTTTTTGTTTTCTTGGTTTGCTTAGTTTTATTGAATAAGTTGGTTGGATCCCATCACTTCTTTTGGAGAGAGACACACTCTGCTTTCATTGTTTAGAACACTCTAGTTTTCATTCTTATTGTTTTGTGAGTGTTCTCTTTTGCTAGCACTGTGTTTAGCCTTAATTTTCTTGTGCTTCCCGCTTAGGACTTTTTAGTTCTTCTTTGTGGATTTGTGAGACAAGCTCACTGATCTTTATTGATGATTATATTTGTGAGTTGTTTCGAATAAGTCCATTGGTGTTGGAAGAGAGTAGGAAAGTTCATGCTTAAGTGGTAAAAAGGAGATTGTTTTTGACTGTGACTTAGACTTTATCATGTCATGCTTGATATTGTTTTGGCTTTATGCTTAGTGATTCTTTTTGTAGAATGACATGTTAAAACAATTGAGATTGCTTAATGTGCATTGAAAGAATCATGCGTTGTTTTAGCATATTAAAGCATAGTATTGTGGATTCTCCTTTGATGTTTTATTTGGGTTGACTTAGCACATGCTCACACCATGTTATGACTATCCCAAGTCACCATAGCCTCTATGATCCTTTAGTTTTTGACTTGTAATATCACTTTATTCTTTAATTAATGATGTTTGGTCGCTTTGCATGATTATGGCCATTATTGCTCTCTTAGTTGGTCTCTCCCAGTCTTTTGCTAGACTCCATAACCAAGTATGAGTTCCACTCATGCATCCAACTCCTAAAACCAAGTTATTCCAAAGAGCCCATCATACCTACCTATTAGCATTTGCTATTCCAAGTATATTCATGTTTGTATCTACCTTCCGAATTAAACTTGTTATCAGAAAACTAGTGATTAAAGCTCTCACGAACTTGATGGCACACTTTACTTTTATAGCCTCTAATAAACTTGAACCATTGTGTCATCTATGTTGTATATGCTTGCACTTGTACGTTGGGGATTAGTAGAACCATGATGTCATGGGGAACGCTTTCAACATTGCACTTGTACATTTTACCTAGTTGATATCATGCTCTTTTGTCTATGGATGTCATCAGTGTGAAATAAAAGGGGATCTTGTAAGTCCATGGAGTTATGTACGTGTGTTAGAGAAACGCCTAGGCCGCCGGTCTAATCCATGCCTAATCATGGTGGAAACCTGCAGCATAACCATAATAAGCAATCTATGAAGCATTCTTCTTATAAAAAAAGAGATAGAGATTGAGAAAAAAAGAAAAAGAAAAAAGAGATATGAGAAAAGAGGAAAGAGAGAAAAAAGCACCATTTTCCCATGGTAAATAAGAAGATTGCTGAGATGCTCGTTGTCTGCTTTCCTTGTCATTTTGATATGGGGATTCTTCCGTATCGTCGGGCAAGGGGTACCCCGTTGGCGGTTCTCTATGATACACATGTACTTACTATGACAAGAACTTTCCGGCAACTAAACTTGAGTAGCATGAGGAGCGGCCCTCGTATTCAAGGGACATGAGATTTCCAACTTATACTTTTTCAAGCATATACTCCATAGTTTGTTTACTTTAACCTTAATCACTTCAAGATGCTTATGATAGGTGCAATGAGAGCTGAAAGCTAATAAGTACCACGATTTTTGGAAGCACTTTATTAGACTTGAATCCCTGCTTCCTTCTATGAAGGCCTTTCTTTTACTTTTATGTTGAGTCTCCACCATCTATCTTTATGCACCTATTTTCAGAGCATAGTGGACATTCTTAGTTCTATGTGCATTGTCCCAAGACTTGTTGATTGATGCATAACTTTGATATTGCTTGTTCTTAAACTATTTGTATCTAGTCACTCTTATGAACTTTGAACGTGTCCTATGCATTTTTGTTTGCTAATCTATCAGGGACAAGCTGAATGCCATTATGCTATGTTTTCTTTATGTGAAACAAACAAACGTCTTGCAAAGCATTGTTATTCATGAATCTTTTGTTTGTACCTTTTCATGTTACAACATAGTTACTATGTCTTATTGTTAGAACTTCATCTTTCATGCTCATGTTTAGAGTACTTTGATCCCAGCTTTCAATGTTCTACACATACTTTGATCAAGATTGTGATGGTGCATGTCACCTCAAAAATTATTCTTTCTTTTTATCACTTACCTACTTGAGGACGAGCAGGAGTTAAACTTGGGGATGTTGATATGTTGCTAATGTATCTATAATTTTTGATGTTCCATGCTTGGTTTATATCTACTTTCTTATGTTTTGTCCACACTTTGGAGTACTTTTTATACACTTTCTGGGACTAACCTATTAACAAGATGCCACAGTGCCAGTTGCCTGTTTTCTGTTGTTTTTGGTTCCAGGAAAGTCGGAAAATGAATATTCTCGGAATTGGACCGGACAAAAGCCAAAGTCGATATTTTACCAGAAGACTCACGGAGCCAGAAGACAAGACACAGAGGGTCCACGAGGTGGCCACACCACCTAGTGGCACGGGCTAGCCCAGGCCACGCCAGGGGGTGGTGTGGACCACTCGGGCACCCACTGACCTTGCCCTTTCGCCTATAAGAAGCTCCCGATGAGAAAATCCTAAATAGACGAGCCTCTAACCACGAAAAGTTCCGCAGTGCCGCCGCCACTGATTCGGGGGACAGAAAGTCTCTGTTTCGGCACCCTGCCGGGACGGGGAAGTGCCCCCGAAGCCATCTCCATCAATCTCCACCGCCATCTCCATCGACGTTGCTGATTCCCATGATGAGGAGGGAGTTGTTCTCTCTCGAGGCTAAGGGTTCTACCGGTAGCTATGTGTTCATCTCTCTCTCTCTCTATGCATCATCATATTGTGATCATGAGCTTTGTAATCAAGTAGATCTACCTTGCTACTCAAGTGCTTTAATAGATCTCTGGATCTCCCCATGTGTGTGAAAGTGACAGCATGCACACCATGGTGGCACTTAGGCTAGAGATTACAAATACTTGTTATGAGTTATATTTGGAGGTGGATGTTTCTATGAAATTGTGGTGTTTGTTGGAACCATCTAGAGCTCAAGGTGACAGTGTGGGGTTATATAGATGGGGAAAGCGGACTTTGAGGTGTGCTGTTATAGCCCTACCATGGATTAGAGTGTCCAACCGGAGAGTAGTTCAGAGTAGTATCATAAAGATAATATATTTATATGAGAGTGTTCACTAGTGAAAGTATGATCCCTAGGCCTTGTTTCTAAGCATTGAAACAACGTTTGCAACTAGATCTGTTACATGTTTGCTTGCTTCCATCTTTATTTCAGTTTGCCTTTAGTATCTTCCACGCCATCAAGCTATTTTCTGGCACCATTACCACTTTCACTATCTCTTCGCCGAACTAGTGCACCTATACACCTGACAAGTGTATTGGGTGTGCTGGGGACACAAAAGACTTCTTGTATCTTGATTGCATGATTTCTTGAGAGGGAATACCTTTGACCACTTCCTCCCTGAGTTCGATAAACCTTGGGTAATCCACTTAAGGGAAAACTTGCTGCTATTCTACAAACCTCTACACTTGGAGGCCCAACAACTGTCTACAAGAATAGAAGTGCGTAGACATCAACCACCACATGGATCCACTTCATGTCATTGCATGTATGCCTTCTCATAAACCACAACCAGAGTCTTTGCATGTTTGTTCTTTTCATAAACCACCACCTGGATCGACCAGAGTCACTACATATGTGTCCATCTCATAAACCACAACTAGAGTCACTGCATGAGTGTGTGCATGTGTGTAAGTGTGCATCACTGTGGTTTTTGAAAGAACAAACATGCAATGATGCCACTCTAGCATGTGGTGTCCTTTTCATAAAACACATGGATCCACCAGTTGCCTTTGCATGTGTGTCCTTCTCATAATCTACATGGATCCACTAGTGTTATTGAATGCCTTTGCATGTGTGTTCTTTACATAAACCACCATTAGTGTCATTGCAATGTGTTCCCTTCTCATAAACCACAACCAGAGGCATTGCATGTTTGTTCTTTTCATAAACCACCACATGGATCCACCAGAGTCTTTGCATGTGTGTCCTTTTCATAAACCACCACTAGAGTCATTGCATATGTGTCCTTTTCATAAACCACCACCTAGATCCACCAGAGTCACTTGATGTGTGTCCTTTTCATAAACCACCATTAGAGTCATTGCATGTGTGTGTGCATGTGTGAGTGTGCTACACCTTTGGTTTTGAAAAGAACAAACATGCAATGATGTCACTGCAGCATGTGGTGTCCTTTTCGTAAAACACATGGATCCACCAGTTGTCATTGCATGTGTGTCCTTCTCATAAACCACATGGATCCACCAGTATGATTGCATGCCTTTGCATGTGTGTTCTTTTCATAAACCACCACTAGTGTCATTGCAATGGGTGTCCTTCTCATAAACCACCACCAGAGTCATTGCAATGTGTGTCCTTCTCATAAACCACAACCAGAGTCATTTCATGTTTGTCCTTTTCATAAACCACCACCTGGATCCACTGCATGTCATTGCAATGTGTGTCCTTCTCATAAACCATAAACAGGGTCATTTCATGTTTGTCCTTTTCATAAACCACCACCTGGATCCACTGCATGTCATTGCATGTGTGTCCTTTTCATAAACCACAACCTGAGTCATTGCATGTTTGTTCTATTCATAAACCACCACTTGGATCCACTACATTTCATTTCATGTGTGTCCTTCTCATAAACCACAACCAGAGTCATTGCATGTTTGTTCTTTTCATAAACCACCACCTTGATCCACTACATGTCATTGCAATGTGTGTCCTTCTCATAAACCACAACCAGAGTCATTTCATGTTTGTCCTTTTCATAAACCACCACCTGGATCCACTTCATGTCATTGCATGTGTGTCCTTCTCATAAACCACAACCATAGTTATTTCATGTTTGTCCTTTTCATAAACCACCACCTGGATCCACTACATGTCATTGCAATGTGTGTCCTTCTGATAAACCAAAACCAGGGTCATTTCATGTTTGTCCTTTTCATAAACCACCACCTAGATCCACTTCATGTCATTGCATGTGTGTCCTTCTCATATACCACAACCAAAGTCTTGGCATGTTTGTTCTTTTCATAAACCACCACCTGGATCCACGAGAGTCACTGCATGTGTGTACTTCTCATAAACCACAACTAGAGTCACTTCATGTGTGTGTGCATGTGTGTCAGTGTGCATCACTTTGGTTTTTGAAAAGAACAAGCATGTAATGATGCCACTCCAGCATGTGGTGTCCTTTTCATAAAACACATTGATACGGGGCCAAAACGTATCTACTTTCCCGAACACTTTTGCTATTGTTTCTCCTCTAAACTTGTGTGATTTGGATACAACTAACACGGACTGACGCTGTTTTCAACAGAATTACCTTGGTGTCTAGTTTTGTGCAGAAAATCAACTATCAGGAAAAATCCTACAAAATATGCCAAAAATCCTATTTCACCAGAAGACTCACGGAGCCAGAAGACGAGACGGAGGAGGGCCACGAGGGGCCCACACCACCTGGTCGCACGGGCCAAGCCAGGCCGCACCTGGGGGTGGTGTGGCCACCTCGGTCACCCCCTCGGCCTCCCTCTTCACCTATAAGTTGCCTCTTGACCTAAAAACCAAGCGGGGTTCAACGTTTTTCTAGAAAGAGTTCCGCTACGCCGCCACCACTAGATTCCACGAATTAGAACTAGAAATTCCGTTCTGGCACCCTGCCGGGACGGGGGAATTGGAGGAGATCATCGCCATCATCGTCACCATCGCTTATGCATCAACCATCCATGATTCCCCCATCCATGAGTGAGTAATCCCCCGTTGTAGGTTATGGGGATGGTAGGGATTGGATGAGATCGTTCATGTAATGGTATCAGATTGTTCGGGCATGGTGCCTAATATCTATTATTAGTGCTTTTTACTTTGGTGCAACTTGTTATGCTTAATGCTTGTCACTAGGGCCTGAGTGCCATGATTTCAGATCTGAACATGTTATTGATTCATTATGATAGTATCGTTTATGGTCTTGCCTGCAAGTTTTATACACATATTGTTGTCCGCAACCAAAGGCCCCGAAGTGACAATAATCAGGATAACCGGAGGGGATGGCTTTGATGTGAGGATCACATGTGTTAACGGAGTGTTAATGCTTTGCTCCGGTGCTCTATTAAAAAGAGCACCTTAATTGCCAGTAGTTCCCTTGAGGCCCCACTGCAAACGGGCTGGTAGGACAAAAGATGTTGTGCAAGTTCTCATTGCGAGCACGTATGACTATATATGGAACACATGCCTATGATTATCTAGTACTTGGATGCTTTACCTTATTTATCTGCAAATGCCCTATGTGTTGATTGCTATATGAATTGTCTTATCCATGCAACACCCCTCCATCCATCCCTATGCCTACCGCTCTTTAATCCTACTGTTTACTGCAATTGTTACTATTGTATTTACTTTTACTACTGCTATTACCTTACTATTGCTACTACAAAACTGTTGCTACTGATAAACTGCTGTGAGCAAGATTGTTTCCAGGTACAGCTGAATTGACGACTCAGTTGTTAAGGCTTATAAATATTCTTTGGATCCCCTTGTGTCGAATCAATAAATTGGGTTTCACTTCCCTCGAAAATACTGCGATACACCCCCTATACTTGTGGGTCATCAAGACTATTTTCTGGCGCCATTGCCGGGGAGCATAGCTCTATTTATCAAGTTCACTTGGAATCACTATTGTTCGCTGCTCTCCATTCATCATGGGTAAGTCTCATGATGGAAAAGTTCCTATATTACGATCCACTACAAGAAGAGGTACGGTTCTGAACACCTCTATTTCTCTTGATTCGCCATCTGTTATGAGTAAGCTCCTTACACCACCACATACACATTCTACACATACTGCTTCTACTGCTGAATCTGAAACTTCTGATGCTTATGATGCTGCTTCTACTGTGCTTGATAAAAGTGGTTCATTAGGTTCTTTCTTAGATGCTACGATTTTTAGAACTATAGCTGGAAACACTGAAACTCCTAATGAAGATACTACTACACCTGTTAGTTCACCGAGTCTATAGAGAGCTATGATATTGAAGACGGATATATAGAAATGAATGATGAATTTATTAAAGAATGTCAAAACACTCATGGTAAAAGTGCTATTAAGAGTCTCCTTGAGAGGCGTACTATCAAACCCAAATTATCCCCTAATGATAAGTTTTCTACATCTCCCATAAATATTAAATATAAGGATTATGATTTCTCTCTTGAATTATCTTACATAACTGTTGTTGAGAAAGAACCTTTATGTGGGACTAAGAATGAAAGTGTTGTAGCACATATGACTGAGCTTTCTACCATGAGTGGCCTGTTTTCTGATGATATTAAGATGCGCACCCACTTTGTTGCTAAAATTTTCCCTTTTTCACTGAAAGGAGATGCTAAGGCTTGGTTTAATAATTTACCTCCTGGATCTATTGGTAGCCCTAATTGCTTGATTAGTACCTTCCTTTAGAAATATTTCCCTCCTAGTGCTAGACATGCCATTTTGCAGGAACTTTTTGATTTTAAACAGGGAGAAAAAGAGATATTGCCTGAATCATGGGCAAGGTTTTGTGCTTTCATTCATGCACAGGCTGGATCTCCATTACCTAAAAATGAGCTTCTTGATATATATTATAATGGACTAACTGAAGAATCTAGGACATACCTAGATAGTTGTGCTGATTGTGTTTTCAGGAATAGAACTCCTAAGGAAGCTGAGGAATTAATGGCTAAAATAAGCAAGAATTATGATGACTGGACTCCACTTGAACTGATTACACCTGAGACGGCTACACCTGAGTTAACTATGCCTGAGCCAACACCAACATCAAAGAAGAGGGGAATTATTGAACTAAAAGATGAAGTGATGAAGGAATCTAAGAAATGTCTTAAGGAGAAGGGTATTAAATCTGAAGATGTGAAGAATTTACCTCCTATTGAAGAATTATGTAAGCCAATCTCCCACTCACCCACTATTGAGGTACACTCTCTCCAACATTTTGATGAAGGTGATATTCCTTATTCTAAACCTCTCGATCAATGCTTAGAAGAATTTGATTTTTTTATTGTTAAGAAAGATAATTTAAATAAAAGGGTGCAAAATCATCTAATGGAAAACTCTAGAGCTATTATTGAGTTGAAGGATATTGTGGAAAGAACCTCTAATGATGTTAAAATGCTTGTTAAGCATTTCCAAATGGTTCAAACTCAAATTGATCAGTTTATTAAGGTACAAAAAGATTTGCTAGTTAATGCTTCTAAGGAAAAACATGCTGATGAAGTTAGAACTAGAAGTGGTGCTGCCACCCAGGATCCTCTATATCCCGAGGGGCATCCTAAAAGAATTGAGCAAGATTCTCAACAAATTGAAAATAGTGGTACTTCTCCTAAGAAAAGGAAAAAGAAACATAAAACTATTGTAGAGTCTTCTGAACCTGCTAAAGATCCTAATAGTATATCTGTCTCTGATGCTGAAACTGAAAGTGGTAATGAGGAAAATGATGTTCCTGATAAAGAAAAAGTTGAAGAAGAACCGGAAAGACACACTAAGAATACTAAATACACTAAAGAAGATTTTGTTGCTCAGAAACATGGTAGTGAAAGAGAGCCTTGGGTCCAAAAACCTATGCCTTTCCCTGATAAGAAACACAAGTCAGAGGAAGACGGACACTATAATAAGTTTTGTGAGTGGATGAAACCTTTATTTTTGCAAATACCTTTGACTGATGCTATTAAACTACCTCCTTATTCAAAGTATATGAAGGATATTGTCTCTAATAAAAGGAAGATCTCTAATGAAGAAATTTCTACTTTGGCAATTATTCCTTTAATGGTAAGGTTCCAAAGAAACTTGGAGACCCAGGGATTCCAACTATTCCATGCTCTATTAAAAATAACTATGTTAGAACTGCTTTGTGTGATTTACGAGGAGGAGTTAGTCTTGTGCCTTTTTCTCTCTATAAGAGACTTCAATTGGAAAAACTAATACCAACTGATATATCTTTACAAATGGCTGATAAATCTACTACTATTCCTGTTGGTATATGTGAGGATGTACTTGTTCAAGTGGCTCATAATTGCTTGATATTAACTGACTTTGTTGTGCTTGAAATGCCTGAAGAGGACAATATGTCTATTATTCTTGGGAGACCTTTCTTAATACTGCAGGAGCTGTTATTAATTGTAATCAAGGAAATGTGACTTGTAATGTTAACTAGCAAAGTGGCCCGCACAATTGTGCGGGCAACACCTAAATACATTTTTAGTAAGATTTTTTGTTTTTATTTTTCTTCAAAATTATAATCTTGTGGTAAGGTGAGTCTTGGAAAAGCATGTACACATCACGCAGAAACAAATTTGCATGATCATGTGATAATTTTGACCATACCTTGTGGGGTAACAATGTGTTATTACCTAAAATATAATTTAGTAATTATCAAATGCATCAAAAGTTTCCCTAACTTCGATATGTTTTTTAAGGAAACATAGGAATAGTTAATGGTTGCTCTATCACGCATAGTCAAACTTTTCTTTCTTATATAACAATAAGAAAAAATAGGACTTATAAAGTAAAATAATTCCATCACATTTTTCATGAAATATATTTCAATACTATAATTTATAGTTGTCCACTAATATGTTCTTAGAAAATAAAATAGCTGGCAGCTTATTTAAATCTTATCCGTATTATATAGGATATAACAACTTTAAGATGAATTATTCAATTTTGGTTTTCATCTCTCAAACGCACACAACTCTTAGTAGTATAAAACTTCACAATTGTTAATCATTTTTGTTGAAAGAATCAATTCGGGAAATTATAACTTCTACAAATATTATGTTAGTATGGGAATTAAAATATTACTTCACCCATGAGATTAAGTGGGTAAAAAAAGGGTCAAGTATCCCTTCACAGTACATGAAGTAAACTATTACTTATATTTTTGTTTTTCTCAATTATCTTTTGTCATTGGTCATCTTCCAGTTTTCAAAAATAAAATCCTCTTATTTATCCTACACTATGATCTTTAATAGCTCACATATCCAGTTTATAAGCATGGCAACAGTCGACTACTTTATGGGAAAATTTAGCAAATTGTAGTGAACTATCTTAAAAGGTATGACCTTTTTAAGAAAAAAATGTATACCTTTTAAGATCATGCAACTTTCAGCCATATGATTTCTCAAATGAATTCTATAGACCAAAGGTGGTACATTATTTTGAAATTTGTTGAACACGTATATAATTATTGAGGAAAAAATCATAGCTAAATTTTTCCTAAAATAGACTTATATTGAGAGGAGGGATAGAAAATTGCGGTAATCGAATTTTGTAGATATATCAAAAGTTTCTTGTCATGCATAATACATTTTTGTTAAACATGCAGGAAAAATGGAGATTTATTTGGTAGTCAATCGACTCGATGCTATCTGGCTTCAGTGACATGTTCAAATAACTTCAGCTTTATCCGTTCCTACAACCCAAATTCACTCGTCAAACCCATCTAGGGATCTACTAATAACCTTCCTAAAAAACCTAAATATCTTTGATATTCTTGATGTCTGCTAAATATGCGAAAAATTTCATGAAGTGTGTACAATTTAAAAAGCACATGTAAGTTAGAGAAGTTCTAAAATAATGAGCTATCCTCAAAACTTGTTCTATAATCGTGAAACATTTTACTTCAGTTTGATAATTTGCTAGATAAAATAAATAGACGGTTCCCTTTTGCATATTTTTAATGCAAACAATGCGAACCCTTGCAAAAAATCCATGTAGGCTTTTGGATGGAAATTTCTCTACTTTCAAGATATTGGGATTGTTATCAAATAAAAACACAAAATATTAATACTTTATATGCCTGAGGAAACGGAAATGCTTAGTGAAAAAAATCTGAAACACCGCAACTCTTTGTACAATAAAATAAGGTTGTTCAATAATCGCGAAACGTTTAACCTCATTTTTGTCACGTTTGCTAGATAAAATAAATCCATGATTTATTTTTCCCTATTTTTAATGCAAACAATGTGAACCCTTGCAAAAAGCCATGTAGGCATCAGATGGAGAACATATGACCCTTTGATAACTGGAGATCATAAAATATATAGTAATTGTTATCACTATACTATATATCATAAGAAAGTTCTCTACTTTCAGGATTTTTGGCATGTTATCAAATTATAACACAAAATCTTAATACAATATGTGTCCAAGCAAATGGACATGCTAAGTTTAAAAATCTGAAACACCGAAGCTCTTTGTACAACAAAAGAACAACATAAAAAAATAGTCATAATAAATAGCTCTCAATCCGTGATGTTTATTCAAGACTAATTAAATACGTGATCCATCAACTTGTCAGAATGCATTATGATCTTGCTTTAGTAAACTACAATGACTGGTAGTGGTCCAAGTTAGAAAATCTAACTGCATGGCCGTTCTAGAATAAATTATGCCACCGGCTTGTCATTTCATGGTTATTATATATATTTTTGCGGTAGATACTACTATGTTAGCCTTCAATGAAGTTGCTCGGGTCAAAATATTTAAATAATTTTATTAAAAACATATTTATATGAAGCACATGGAAAAGCTAAAATATAAACAATATTTTAACGAATAAATTATTTAAAAGTTAGAAAATAGAACTACTAACATTTTAAGGAATACATAAAACATCCAATATTAGTGCCAAATTCCATTTTCTTGAATATTTCCTCTATTTATAACCTTCCTTATTGTTATCTCATAATTCTGTTAATATTTTCCTTTATTCAGTCAGAGAAATGCACGTTTTTTGGGCACACAATAAAAAATAATATTGATCTCTCTAGCATCAAGTAGAATTTTTTGGAAATACTCATCCTAATCCAAGCAAGGATATATAAAAAGGATTTCGTTGTGAAACTCTCCTCCTGGTTAAGAAGCAATCTGATCGACAAGGTTTGTGAAGCTATGAATTCCTTACTCCAAAATCTAGGTATGCCAAATCCTCATACTTGTACCTCTGTTGTATAATACGAACCCCCAAGAAACAACCATGTGAATATTTGCAAATCAACAGAACTGCTGCACCTATGAAAATTGACCGTCAATCTCACTCTAAAGATAAGTAACCGTGTTCTTGTGACAAAATTGATTCCTACTGATAATTTTCTGCATTTAATAACATCTATCGAACATATATTTCATCAGAACACGAATACTTACCCTCATATTACCCGTTTATTTCTTAGAAACTTTTTACATTGGGAGGACCTAACACTCCCTCTGTCCGAAAAAAGTATGTCGCCAATTTGTCTAGATTCACTTGTATCTAAACGTGTTTTAGTGTATAGATATACGAAATTTAGACAAATATGTGACATCGTTTTTAAGACAAATCTGTGACATCGTTTAATGTATAGATATACATGTTTAGTATATTGCCCAAATACCCAAATTGCAGAGACAAAAATAAATAAATTTGATCACAATACAAGACTCTAGTGCCGTCCTTAGCAGGATCTAGATGACCAAGCTGGCATTCTTGACCAGATCTCTGTACGACTGTACTAATATCCAGAGGACACTGCAGCGGCACAAATCATGGTGCAAGGAGACAAGTTTATCCCATACTCTCGCGTAAATATTCGGGGCATGTCACTGGATCGGACTTGCGACGGCAGCACATCAAACTGCATGGCACGCATGCTAAAAAAAATTGCAGGTTTCCTATTCCCCCTTGGTCAATGATGAGTAAAGGGGTAACGATGGCATAGTGCCGTAAAATTTAATACGCATGCATGCCCGCCCGCAGTCACACCTGACGATCCAGATTTCGACGCAAAATTACAAAACCGGGTACTACCTGTTGTGGTGCTGGCTTACCTGAAGAGGGGACAGCCGGTCAATTTGTGGCACAGTCGTCTGGACGCCAGCGTTGTAATCTCGTGCGCTGCGACGGGAAGCCGCGGGTCGGCGGCAGACACAGGTTCTACCGGCCGCCGCTTGTGACAGATGTGAAGAAAGGTGCGATTTTTTCCCCCTATCTGATAGTTCGGCAGATGTTGCGGTCGTATCTCTATTGCGCGTGTGATTACGAACATCCGATGGTTGTGATTCGGTTAACTAAAGAAGGTCCACCAAATAAATGGCCCGATGTTTCTGATTAGGGATTTTCTTGCCTATTTTCTTTTTTTCTGGTTAGCCCTTCATGTATTTTTAATATATAATAGATGACAAGGAGCATACTATCTATTTTCCTAAGAAGATTGACATGACTTATGGTTTAAATTTGATTGAACATGTTGAGGGCATCCAAGTTGGAGAAATATATTGTCCCATACCACGAGAAAAATATGAAACTATTATGATTGGGACCATTACTATCAAGGTTGAGATAACATAATAATTAGTGGAATACAAAGTTTTATTTCATATAAAATTGTTTTGGTAACAAGACCTGATCAACCTTGTTAATAAAGAGATTTTAATGAACAAAACAATGTTTTCACCATGATTATCTCCGCTTACTTTCATTTTATCCATTTTAGTTTTTCCTTTTACTTAGTTTACTTTTCTGTTGCTAGTTGCTCGCATATTAGAGTGTTTTAGAACTTCTGAAGTTTTAGTTTTGTTTTTGCATCATTCCAAAGCCATCTTTCTGTCAGAAATTCATTCTTCAATACCTGAAAATTGCTCAAAAATAAAGTGTCTCGAAAATTTTCAGAAAATTTATATTAAATTTTTACGTGAAAAAAGGGGTAGAGAAGTGCCTAAAGTGACCCAGGGGGGCCCACCAGGAAGGCACACCACCTAGTGGCGTGGCCACCCCAGGGGCGCGCCTAGCCATGGTGTGGGCCACCACTGGCCCTCCACTCACTCTCTCACTTCCCACTTCCTTCTCTCTCCCGAGAAAACATCAGTTCGTTGCTCAAAATCGCGTTTTTGCTGTTCTTGTCCATGATTTTTCGATCTCCTTGCTCAGCCCATCTTTGTTGCTGAAATTTGGAGCATTTGTTCCCCGGTATGTGACTCCTCCGCTTGTCCAAGTAGATTTGTGTTTAGTGGTATATATCTTAAGTATTTTACTGCTGTAGGTGACAGGTTTTGTGAGCTTGTTCAATTCTTAGATAAGTTGTTTTGATGCATGTTTAGGCTTCTTACAAGTCCCTATGAGTAGTTCCCTTCATTATGTATTCACATTGCAATTACTTGTATAATGGATGTTTAAATTTCAGAATAGAAGATGAATGAACACCAACTCAACCAACATGAACTGAGGGTGCCTGCGGTTGTGAAGGTTCACCGTGAGGAGGAAGTCTTTCCCTCTGCCTATCCATGCCCCGAATTCATGAGGGCTGCAGGGATTTCTCAAGATTTCCACACTTTGATTACTAATGAAGGATTGGAGCATTTTGTGGGAGACGAACCTACCCAATATGTGAAACTAACTATGTCTGTGGTGCAGGATTTCCGGTTTAGTTACTCCCTGCCTAACCCCATGGTCCACTACAAAATTTACAATGTAGCTATCAATCTCCCTTTTGATGACTTTTGTGCAGCTATTAGAGTACCACAGTGGGGTTCGTGTGGAAGTATTAGAGAGGGACCTACACCACTCATGGACCTGTAAAAGGAAATTTGCCAAGGGAGCATCTTCTCAAAGGAGAGTGGTAAAATTCGTAATATTCATCTCCCGTCTATTCGATATTTTACCTACTTTGTTGCCAAGTGTGTTCTCGCTAGGAAAACTGCTAATAAGTTATCCTCATATGATCTAGCCTTCATGTCAGCTACCTTAAAACGAGATAGGACTTATAATTTGGGCGCCTTGATAGCTTTCCGTCTTGGTTGTTTCTTCTTGGGCTAATTTGAGTGATTTATCTTATGAAATAACCTCCCTCAAGGTTGGTTGGAGAAGGAGTAAGTCCGAGCGTGTTGTTCTTTTGCCTGTGCATGTTTTGTTTAACCTTGCTACCAGGGAAGGATGGTCACTCACCGAGGAAGAGCTCGATGCATATCTGGGGGAGCTCTCCCAGCAAGAGCATGATACTGGAAGGGAGATTACAGATGATTTGGTCCAGCCCTCGAATGAGGGAGAGTCTTCGTATCAGCATGCTACCTATGATTGGGGAGCTTCTTCTTCTACACAAGGGCCTAACTACGATCATTCCTATGATGACCCGCCAGCCTGGAGTTCCTACCCGCGTTGGGGTTCATACCCACTTAGGCCAAAAACCTAAGCTTGGGGGGAGGTACACCGACACCACACTCATCTACATATCTTGTTTAGTCGGTACTTTGTATATCCATGTTTCACTCTCTTTTTAGTTTTCGTTCTTTCTTTACTTTTGCTTTCCAAAACACAAAAAGACCAAAAATATTTTTGTTGTTTCTCTTTGTTTGCTTCTTTGTCTTTTTAGCCTTGGTTTGCTTCTTCCTTTTTGCTTTGTTTGGATTATTCAAAAAACCCAAAAAGATTTCGCCTTGCTTGTTCTTCCTTTTGATTCTTGCCTTTAAAAATCGAAAACCCAAAAATATTTGTTGTTCTTCTTTGGTTTTGTGAAGTTTGTTGTAGGGTTCAGCATTCCTCAGTAGAGTTGGGTTTCATGTTATTATTCAAGCCACACAAGTGAAGGGCAATAATGAAGATTAATGACAACTTGAGGTGTGGTAAGAGGCTGGTAATGAACTCTATTTGTTTTCATTTTTGTACATATACTCATCATTGTGGGCATGCTTAGTCTGTTCATGTAAGGTGTATGTTATTTATGGATGCTTAGTAGTTCTTGCTTTCCTATGATTATCTCTAGCTTGCTAATGATTTGTAGCATGTCATATGAATGTTTGCTTGCATTGTTCTATTCATAACTTGGTATGACATTGTGGTATCCTCCTCTGAATGTTTCACTTGAATTAACTTGGCACATGCTCACGCATGCATATGACTGAAACAATAATCAGTTAAGCCTCGATGAATTATTTTTCCTAAGGGGTCTTGAATCACTTTCATGCCATAATTTGTCTTGTTTTGTTGCAAGCATGATTATGACAGTTATTGCTCTCTCATTTGTCGCTCCCTTACTATTGCTAGCCTTCACTTGAACTGAGTATGCTCTACTCGTGTTTCCAACTCCCCAAAACCAATATTGCCAAAAGTGTCCACCATACCCACCTATTAGCATCATTTGCTAGTCCATGCATATTCAGTATGCCTTGTTTTCTTCTGAATAAAATGTTTGCTTGTTATGCGAAAATTAGTTAGTAAAGCTCTCACGAACTTGATGGCACACTTTACTTTCTTGCACTTAATAATCTTCAACCATTGTGTCCATCTTTGTTGCGTATATGCTTGCGCTTTATAAGTTGAAGTTAGCAGAACCATGTATCATGGGGAACGCTTTGAACATTGCACTTATTATTCCGTTGATATCATGATTCTTTTGCTTATGGATCCCGGCAGTGTGAAATAAAAGGGGAACCTGTAAGATCATGGAGTTTGTATGTGTGTTAGAGAAACGCCTGGGCCGCTAGCCTAAGCCATGCCTAATCATGGTGGAAACTTGTAGCATAACCATAATGAGCACTCTATGAAGCATCCTCAATAAAAACCTATGAAAATAGCAAATAAAAAGATCGCTAAGATGCTCATTGTCTGCTTGCCTTGTCATTTTGATTATGGGATAGCTCTTGTATCATGTGCAAGGGGTACCCTGTTGGTGGTTCTCTATGATACATATGTACTTACAATGACAAGAGCTTACGTGTGACTGAAGTTGAGTAGCATGAGGTTCGGTACTCGTAAGCATGGGGCATGAGATTTCAACTTATAACTTGTCAAGCATATCCTCTTAGTTGTGTCACATTAACCTTAACCATTTAAAGATGCTTATGATAGGGACAATGAGAGCTCAAAGCTAATGAGTACCATACTTTCAGCATTTGGAAGCCTTTCAAACTTTTTCAAAACCTTTTCACTTCCTTGTTGAGTCACCACTTATTCTATGAGCACTTTCTTGAGAGCATAGTTATCATTCTTAGTGTAATGTGCTTGTCTAAAAACTTGGTTAATTGTGTCATGACCTTGATGCTTGTATCTCTGATATCTTTACTTCTAGTCTTCACTTGAACTTCAGAGGTGCCTTGGCATTTATGTTTGCTCTACAATCAAAGGCAAGCGAGATACCGCTCTATCATACCTTTTTATAAGCATTGCAATGTTGCTTATGTTTATGTTTCATGCTACTTACTATTTTTGAGTTAGAATCTCTTCATAGCTTGCAATGATTATTAAGTAAACTTATCTACATACTCTTTATTATGAATTGCTTGAGTATTTGATCATATGCGGAGAATATATACATCTTACGAAGCAAATGTGTTCGTGAAAGTTTCTTTTATCGCACTCAGTTTTCAACTGAATTGCTTGAGGACAAGCAATAAGCTAAGCTTGGGGGGAGTTGATACGTCCAAAACATATCTACTTTTCCGAACACTCTTGCTATTGTTTCTCCTCTAAACTTGTGTGATTTGGATACAACTAACACGGACTGGCGCTGTTTTCAGCAGAATTACCTTAGTGTCTAGTTTTTGTGCAAAAAATCAACTATCAGGAAAATCCCGGAAAATATGCCAAAATCTTATTTCACCAGAAGACTTACGGAGCCAGAAGAGGAGACGGAGGAGGGCCACGAGGGGACCACACCACCTGGCCATGCAGGCCATGCCTGGGGGTGGTGTGGCTACCTTGGTCACCCCCTCGGCCTCCCTCTTCGCCTATAAGTGCCTCTTGACCTAAAAACCAAGCAGGGTTCAACATTTTTCTAGAAAGAGTTCTGCTACACTACCACCACCAGATTCCGTGAATCAGAACCAGAAACTCCGTTCTGGCACCCTGCCTGGACGGGGGAATTGGAGGAGATCATCGTCATCATCGTCACCATCACTTCTCCATCGACCGTCCATGATTCCATCGGCTATGGGGATGGTAGGGATTGGATAGATCGTTCATGTAATGGCATCAGATTGTTAGGGCATGGTGCCTAGTATTTATTATTAGTGCTTTTTGACGTTGTTGCAACTTGTTATGCTTAATGCTTGTCACTAGGGCCTGAGTGCCATGATTTCAGATCTGAACATGTTATTGATTCATTATGATAGTATCGTTTATGGTCTTACCTGCAAGTTGTATACACATATTGTTGTCCGGAACCAAAGGCCCCGAAGTGACAATAATCGGGATAACCGGAGGGGATGGTTTTGATGTGAGGATCACATGTGTTCACGGAGTGTTAATGCTTTGCTCCGGTGCTCTATTAAAAGGAGAACCTTAATTGCCAGTAGTTCCCTTGAGGCCCCGCTACAAATGGGCTGGCAAGACAAAAGATGTTGTGCAAGTTCTCATTGCGAGCACATATGACTATATATGGAACACATGCCTATGATTATCTAGTACTTGGATGCTTTACCTTATTTATCTGCAAATGCCCTATGTCTTGATTGCTATATGAATTGTCTTGTCCATGCAACACCCATCCATCCATCCCTATGCCTACCATGCTTTAATCATACTGTTTACTGCAATTGTTACTACTGTCTTACTTTTACTACTACTATTACCTTACTATTCCTACTACAAAACTATTTCTACTAATAAACTGCTGTGAGCAATATTGTTTCCAGGTGCAGTGATGTCTATGCACTTCTATTCTTGTAGACAATTGTTGGGCCTCCAAGTGCAGAGGTTTGTAGAACAACAGCAAGTTTCCCTTAAGTGGATCACCCAAGGTTTATCAAACTCAGGAAGGAAGTGGTCAAAGGTATCCCCTCTCAAGTAACCCTGCCATCAAGATACAAGAAGTCTCTTGTGTCCCCAACACACCCAATACACTTGTCAGGTGTATAGGTGCACTAGTTTGGCGAAGACATAGTGAAATACAAAGTGGTATAGATAAAAGACAACGGTGCTAGAAAATAGCTTGCTGGCGTGTGGTTGACGTGGGAAAAGACTAAAGGCAAACTGAAATAAAGATGGAAGCAAGCAAACATGTAACATATCTAATTGAAATGGTGTTTCAATGCTTAGAAACAAGGCCTAGGGATCATACTTTCACTAGGGAACACTCTCATATAAACATCTTCTCTTTATGGTACTACTCTTAGCTACTCTCCGGTTGGACACTCTAATCCATGGTAGGGCTATAACAGCACACCTCAAAGTTCGCTTTCCCCATCTAGATAACCCCACACTGTCGCCTTGAGGACTAAATGGTTCAAACAAACACCATAATTTCATAAAGACATCCAACTCCAAATATAACTCATAACAAGTATTTGTAATCTCTAGCCTAATTGCCACCATGGTGTGCACACTGTCAACTTCACACACATGGGGAGAGCAGAGATCTATTAAAGAACTTGAGTAGCAAGGTAGATCTATAGATTACAAGATCATGATCTCAATAACATTAAGCATAGAGAGATATGAACACATAGCTACCGATAGAACCCTTATCCTCGAGAGAGAACTACTCCCTCCTCATCATTGGAATCAACAATAGCGATGGAGATGGTGGTGGAGATCGATGGAGATGGTTCCGGGGGCACTTCCGCGGCCTGGCAGGGTGCCGGAACAAAGACTTTCTGTCCGCCGAATCTCCCCTTCGATGGCAGCGGCGCTGCGGAACTTTTCGTGGCTGGAGGCTAGATGATTTAGGGTTTCTGTATCGGGAGGAATATATAGGCGAAGGGGCAAGGTCGGTGGCCAGCCAGGGGGCCCACACCATGCCCTGGCACGGCCTGGGGGACCCGCTCCTAGGGGTGGTTTGGCCACCCTATGGCCCCCCTTCGTCTCGCCTTCAGGCTCCGTGAATCTTCCGAGAAAATAATGATTTTGGCTTTTGTCTGGTCCAATTTCGAGAATATTCATTTTCTAACTTTCTGGAACCAAAAACAGCAGAAAACAGGCAACTGGCACCGTGGCTCTTGTTAATAGGTTAGTCCAAGAAATTATATGAAAAGTACTGCAAAGTGTGGACAAAACATAAGAAAGTAGATAAAACCAAGCATGGAACATCAAAACTTATGGATACGTTTGCAACGTATCAACATCCCCAAGCTTAACTCCTGCTCGTCCTCGAGTAGGTAAGTGATAAAAAGAAAGAATAATTTTTAAGGTGACATGCACCATCATAAACTTGATCAAAGTATTTGTAAACATTGATAGCTAGGATCATAGTACTTCAACATAGCATGAAAGATATAGTTCTAACAATAAGACATAGAAACTATGTTGCAACATGAAAAGGCACAAACAAAAGATTCATGAATAACAATGCTTTGCAAGACGTTTGTTTGTTTCACATAAAGAAAACATAGCATAGTGGCATTTAGCTTGTCCCTCATGGAGTAGCAAACATAAATGCATAGGACACCTTCAAAGTTCATAAGAGTGACTAGATACAAATAGTTAAAAACAAGCAGTATCGAAGCTATGCATCAATCAACAAGTCTTGGGACAATGAACATAGAACTAAGAATGGCCACTATGCTCTCAAAGTAGGTGCATAAAGATAGAAGGTGGAGACTCAACATAAAAAGTAAAAGAAAGGCCTTCATAGAAGGAAGTAGGGATTCAAGTCTCTAAAGAGCTTCCAAAAATTATGGTACTTTTTAGCTTTCAGCTCTCTCATTGCCCCTATCATAAGCATCTTGAAGTGATTAAGGTTAAAGTGAACAAACTATGGTGTATTTGCTTGACGAAGTATAAGTTGGAAATCTCATATTCCTTGAATACGAGGGCCGCTCCTCATGCTACTCAAGTTTAGTCACCGGTAAGCCCTTGTCATCGTAAGTACATGTGTATCATAGAGAACCGCCAACGGGGTACCCCTTGCCCGATGATACGGAAGAATCCCCATATAAAAATGACAAGGCAAGCAGACAACGAGCATCTCAGCAATCTTCTTATTTACCATGGGAATATGGTGCTTTTTTCTCTCTTTCCTCTTTTCATAATCTTTTTTTTCTCTTTTTTTTCTCAATATAGGACTCTTTTTTATAAGAAGAATGCTTCATAGACAGCTCATTATGGTTACGCTACAGGTTTCCACCATGTCAGCATGGATTAGACCAGTAGCCCAGGCGTTTCTCTAACACATATACATAACTCCATGGACTTACAAGCTCCCCTTTCATTTCACACCGACGACATCCATAGAGAAAAGAGCATGATATCAACTAGGTACAAAGTACCAGTGCAATGTTGAAAGCGTTCCCCATGACAGCATGGTTCTGCTAATCCCCAACAAATAAGTGCAAGCATATACAACATAGACGACACAATGGTTCAAGTTTATTATGGGCAAGAAAAGTAAAGTGTGCCATCAAGTTCGTGAGAGCTTTAAACACTAGTTTTATCATAACAAGTTTAATTTGGAAGGTAAAACAAAAACATGAATATACTTGGAATAGCATAAGCTAATAGGTAGGTATGGTGGACACTTTGGAATAACTTGGTTTAAGGAGTTGGATGCATGAGTGTAACTCATACTTGGTTGCGGAGGCTAGCAAAAGACTGGGAGCGACAAACTAAGAGAGCAATAATGGCCATAATCATGCAGAGCGACAAAACATCATTGATCAAAGCATCAAGTTATACTATAAGTTGAAAACTAAAGGATCATAAAGGCTTATGGTGACTTGAGATAGTCATAACATGGTGTGAGCATGTGCCAAGTCAACCCAAATAAAGCATCAAAGGAGAATACCAAAATACTATGCTTTAATATGCTAAAACAACGCATGATTCTTCAAAGGCACATTAAGCAATCTCAATTGTTTATAACAAGTCATGCTACAGAAATGAATACTAAGCATAAATCCAAAACAATATCGAGCATGGCTTGACAAAGCATAGGCCATAGTCAAAGACAAGCTCTCTTTACCACTTAAGCATGAACTTTTCCTACTCCTTTCCAATCCAAACCAAACTATTTGAAAACCAATGCATGAAAGAGGGGGTCCAACCAATTTATTCAAGCAAACTAAGAAAAACAAGCAAACAAAAACCCAAAACGAAAAAGAAGACGCTCCAACAATAAAACAATTGTGCAAGAAACAATAAAATTGAAGTGTTTGGAAGAAACCTAAGATTTTTATTGATGAAGAAGGGGGATGCCTTGGGCATCCCCAAGATTTGACGTTTCTACTTCTTGGATATTTCTTGGGGTGACACGCGTGGCATCCCCAAGCTTGAGCTTTAGTCCATACTTCATCTCATTACTCATTCCTTCCATACACCTGAAATGTTTCCTTTATACAAAACTTCACACAATCTTTATTATTAGCAACATTAGTGCACTCAAGATAATAAGTCTTTAGGTTCAGTTCCAACACCAATATACTTCCATTATAACACTAGCTACTATAGCACTTCCCTCATAAAGCTCAATTCCCCAAAAGAACTCAAAAAGGAACCAACAAGAAGCAAATGCAGAAAATGGAGAAATCTGTCAAAACAGACCAGCAGGTAAAGACGAATTTTTTCGAAGACCTTTTGTTGCTCAAATTGAAACGTCTTGAACTAACGAAAGTTAGATAACAACCTGGGGCAGAAGCACAAATATTCACACCTCAAAAGGACGTACAGAGATTTTACAAGAATTTTTACGGTGAAGCACAGAAATCTGTTTTGGGACAGCAACTTTCCCAATCATTACTTCTCTCTTATTAGAGGTTACTCTTGGCACAAAAAACAAATAAAAAGGATAAGGAGTGGTTATTACTGAAGTAATAGCTTCCAAGGCTCATCTAAACCTTTTGGGTTATCTCCCAATAAGTACTTTTCTTTAACGCCTTTAAGTTAGGCATGATAGTTTGAGAAGATGCTCAGATAAGAAATATGAATTGAAGTAAAAGAGAGCATCAAGAAGCAAATTCAAAACACATTTAAGTCTAACCCACTTTCTATGCATAGGAATCTTGTAAAGAAACAAGTCATGAAAGCGCAAAGCAACAAGCATAGAAAAGCAAAACAAGTGCAACTTCAAAATTTTCAACATAAAGAGGGGAAACTTAATATTGTTGAGATACATAAAACCATGTTTCCCTCTCTCATAATAACTTTCAGTAGCATCATGAATAAAATTAACAATATAACTATCACATAAAACATTATTATCATGGGCCACATGCATAAAAGAATTAATACTCTCCACATAAACATAGTCATTCTTATTAATTGTGGTGGGAGCAAATTCAACAAAATAGCTATCATTATTATTCTCATCACCATAATCATCAAATATAGGAGGCATATTGTAATCATTAATTTTCTCCTCAATAGTTGGTGGACTGAAAATATCATATTCATCATTGTAATCATCATATATTGGAGGTTTGGTATCATCATAAGCAATAGAATAGCTATCTTCCAAAGCAGGGGAACTAAAAAGAACATTTTCGTAAAAACTAGCTTCCCCAAGCTTATACTTCTCAATAGAATTAGCAATAATGGTGTCCAAAGAATTCATACTAACAACATTGCTATTAGCATGCAAATAAAGTTCCATAGGTTTTTTAATTTTCTCTTCAAACACTTCATGTCCTAACTCAAGATAAATACTATAAAGCTCTCTAATTTTTTTGTTGTTTTCCATTAAGCCTAACTAGTGAAAATAAAAACAAGAAACAAAAAGACAAAATTGCAGAATCTAAAGGAAATAACTTCGAGCACTCACACCGGAGGATGTGAGTACCTTTTACCTTACCTCCCCGGCAACGGCGCCAGAAAATAGCTTGATGTCTACACACTTCTATTCTTGTAGACAGTTCTTGGGTCTCCAAGTGCAGAGGTTTGTAGAACAGCAGCAAGTTTCCCTTAAGTGGATCACCCAAGGTTTATCGAACTCAGGGAGGAAGTGGTCAAAGGTATCCCCTCTCAAGCAACCCTGCAATCAAGATACAAGAAGTCTCTTGTGTCCCCAACACACCCAATACCATTGTCAGGTGTATAGGTGCACTAGTTTGGCGAAGAGATAGTGAAATACGAGTGGTATAGATAAAATACAACGGTGCCAGAAAATAGCTTGCTGGCGTGTGGTTGACGTGGGAAAAGACTAAAGGCAAACTGAAATAAAGATGGAAGCAAGCAAACATGTAATAGATCTAATTGCAAATGGTGTTTCAATGCTTAGAAACAAGGCCTAGGGATCATACTTTCACTAGTGAACACTCTCATATAAACATCTTCTCTTTATGGTACTACTCTTAACTACTCTCCGGTTGGACACTCTAATCCATGGTAGGGCTATAACAGCACACCTCAAAGTTCGCTTTCCCCATCTAGATAACCCCACACTGTCACCTTGAGCACTAGATGGTTCAAACAAACACCACAATTTCATAAAGACATCCAACTCCAAATATAACTCATAACAAGTATTTGTAATCTCTAGCCTAAGTGCCACCATGGTGTGCACACTATCAACTTCACACACATGGGGAGAGCAGAAATCTATTAAAGCACTTGAGTAGCAAGGTAGATCTATAGATTACAAGCTCATGATATCGATAAGATCATGCATAGAGAGATATGAACACATAGCTACCGGTAGAACCCTTAGCCTCGAGAGAGAACTACTCCCTCCTCATCATGGGAATCAACAACAGCAATGGAGATGGTGGTGGAGATCGATGGATATGGCTCCGAGGGCACTTCCCCATCTCGAAACGGTGCCGGAACAGAGACTTTCTGTCCCCCGAATCTCCCCTTCGGTGGCGGCAGTGCTGTGGAACTTTTCGTGGCTAGAGGCTGAATTTAGGGTTTCTGTATCGGGAGGAATATATAGGCGAAGGGGCAAGGTCAGTGGCCAGCCAGAGGGCCCACACCATGCCCTGGCGCGGCCTGGGGGGACCTGCGCCTAGGGGTGGTTTGGACACCCTGTGGCCCCCCTTCGTCTCTCCTTCTAGATCCATGAATCTTTCGGGAAAATAATGACTTTGGCTTTTGTCCAGTCCAATACTGAGAATATTCATTTTCTGACTTTCTGGAACCAAAAACAGCAGAAAACAGGCAACTGGCACTGCGGCTCTTGTTAATAGGTTAGGCCAAGAAATCATATGAAAAGTACTCCAAGTGTGGACAAAACATAAGAAAGTAGATAAAACCAAGCATGGAACATCAAAAATTATGGATACGTTTGCAACGTATCATGCAGCTAAATTGACAACTCAGTTGTTAACGCTTATAAATATTCTTTGGCTCCCCTTGTGTCGAATCAATAAATTGGGTTTCACTTCCCTAGAAAATACTGTGATACACCCCCTATACTTGTGGGTCATCACACATGGATCCACCAGTTTCCTTTGCATGTGTGTCCTTCTCATAAACCACATGGATCCACCAGTGTCATTGCATGCCTTTGCAAGTGTGTTCTTTTCATAAACCACCACTAGTGTCATTGCAATGTGTGCCCTTCTCATAAACCATAACCAGAGTCATTGCATGTTTGTTCTTTTCATAAACCACCACTTGGATCCACCAGAGTCTTTGCATGTTTATCCTTTTCATAAACTAGCACTAGAGTCATCGCATGTGTGTCCTTTTCATAAACCACCACCTGGATCCAGTAGAGTCACTTCATATGTGTGTCCTTTTCATAAACTACCATTAGAGTCATTGCATGTGCGTGTGCATGTGTGTCTGTGTGCATCACTATGGTTTTTGAAAAGAACAAACATGCAATGATGCCACTCCAGCATGTGGTGTCCTTTTCATAAAACACATGGATCTACCAGTTGTCATTGCATGTGTCTCCTTCTCATAAGCCACATGGATCCACCAACGTCATTGCATGCCTTTGCATGTATGTTCTTTTCATAAACC
Source organism: Avena sativa (assembly GCA_916181665.1). Lineage (NCBI taxonomy): Eukaryota > Viridiplantae > Streptophyta > Magnoliopsida > Poales > Poaceae > Avena > Avena sativa. The sequence goes on from OV702290.1 coordinate 431,881,608, forward strand.
ACCACTAGTGTCATTGCAATGGGTGTCCTTCTCATAAACCACAACAGAGTCATTGCAATGTACTCCCTCCATTTCAAAATTTAAGATGTTTTAGCTTTGTGAATGGGGTGTATCTAGACCCTTTTAATGTGTAGGTTCATTCCAAACCTAAATGAACGAACACACTAAAGGGGGTCTAGATACACCCCTTTCAAAAAGCTAAAACATCTTATATTTTGAAACGGAGGGAGTATGTCCTTCTCATAAACCATAACCAGAGTCATTTCATGTTTGTCCTTTTCATAAACGATAACCAGAGTCATTTCATGTTTGTCCTTTTCATAAACCACCACCTGGATCCACTGCATGTCATTGCATGTATGTCCTTCTCATAAACCACAACCAGAGTCTTTGCATGTTTGTTCTTTTCATAAACCACCACCTGGATCCACCAGAGTCACTGCATGTGTGTCCTTCTCATAAACCACAACTAGAGTCACTACATGTGTGTGTGCATGTGTGTCAGTGTGCATCACTGTGGTTTTTTAAAAGAACAAACATGCAATGATGCCACTCCAGCATGTGGTGTCCTTTCCATAAAACACATGGATCCACCAGTTGCCTTTGCATGTGTGTCCTTCTCATAAACCACATGGATCCACCAGTGTCATTGCATGACTTTGCATGTGCGTTCTTTTCATAAACCACCACTAGTGTCATTGCAATGTGTGCCCTTCTCATAAACCACAACTAGAGTCATTGCAATGTGTGTCATTCTCATAATCCACAACCAGAGTCATTCCATGTTTGTCCTTTTCATAGACCACCACCTGAATCCACTGCATGTCATTGCAATGTGTGTGCTTCTCATAAACCACAACCAGAGTCATTTCATGTTTGTCCTTTTCATAAACCACCACATGGATCCACTCCATGTCATTGCAATGTGTGTCCTTCTCATAAACCACAACCAGAGTCATTTCATGTTTTTCCTTTTCATAAACCACCACCTTGATCCACTACATGTCATTGTAATTTGTGTCCTTCTCATAAACCACAACCAGGGTCATTTCATGTTTGTCCTTTTCATAAACCACCACCTGGATCCACTGCATGTCATTGCATGTGTGTCCTTCTCATAAACCATAACCAGAGTCATTGCATGTTTCTTCTATTCTTAAACCACCACTTGGATCCAGTGCATATCATTTCATGTGTCTCCTTCTCATAAACCACAACCAGAGTCATTGCATGTTTGTTCTATTCATAAACCACCATCTAGATCCACTGCATGTCATTGCATGTGTGTCCTTCTCATAAACCACAACCAGAGTCATTTCATGTTTGTCCTTTTCATAAACCACCACCTGGATCCACTGCATGTCATTTCAATGTGTGTCCTTCTCATAAACCACAACCAAAGTCATTTCATGTTTATCCTTTTCATAAACGACCACCTAGATCCACTGTATGTCATTGCAATGTGTGTCCTTCTCATAAACCACAACCAGGGTCATTTCATGTTTGTCCTTTTCATAAACCATGAGCTGGATCCACTGCATATCATTGCATGTGTGTCCTTCTCATAAACCACAACTAGAGTCACTACATGTGTGTGTGCATGTGTATCAGTGTGCATCACTATGGTTTTTGAAAAGAACAAACATGCAATGATGCCACTCCATCATGTGGTGTCCTTTCCATAAAACACATGGATCCACCAGTTTCCTTTGCATGTGTGTCCTTCTCATAAACCACATGGATCTACCAGTGTCATTGCATGCCTTTGCATGTGTGTTCTTTTCATATACCACCACTAGTGTCATTGCAATGTGTGCCCTTCTCATAATCCACAACCAAAGTCGTTGCAATGTGTGTCATTTTCATAAACCACAACCAGAGTCATTTCATGTTTGTCCTTTTCATAAACCACCACCTGGATCCACTGCATGTCATTGCAATGTGTGTCCTTCTCATAAACCACAACCAGAGTCATTGCATGTTTGTCCTTTTCATAAACCACCACCTGGATCCACTACATGTTCTTGCATGTGTGTCCTTTTCATAAACCACAACAAGAGTCATTGAATGTTTGTTCTATTCATAAACCACCACTTGGATCCACTGCATGTCATTTCATGTGTGTCCTTCTCATAAACCACAAACAGAGTCATTGCATGTTTGTTCTTTTCATAAACCACCACCTGGATCCACCAGAGTAACTGCATGTGTGTCCTTCTCATAAACCACAACCAGAGTCATTTCATGTTTGTCCTTTTCATAAACCACCACCTAGATCCACTGCATGTCATTGCATGTATGTCCTTCTCATAAACCACAACCAAAGTCTTTGTATGTTTATTCTTTTTATAAACCACCACCTGGATCCACCATAGTCATCGCATGTGTGTCCTTCTCATAAACCACAACCAGAGTCATTTCATGTTTGTCCTTTTCATAAACCACCACCTGGATCCACTGCATCTCATTTCATGTGTGTCCTTCTCATAAACCACAACCAGAGTCATTTCATGTTTGTCGTTTTCATAAACCACCACCTGGATCCACTTCATGTCATTGCAATGTGTGTCCTTCTCATAAACCACAACCGGGGTCATTTCATGTTTGTCCTTTTCATAAACCACCACCTGGATCCACTACATCTCATTTCATGTGTGTCCTTCTCATAAACCACAACCAGAGTCACTGCATGTGTGTGTGCATGTGCGTTAGTGTGCATCACTATTGTTTTTGAAAAGAACAAACATGCAATGATCCCACTCCAGCATGTGGTGTCCTTTTCATAAAACGCATGCACTAGTAGGAAAATGCTTACTAGTGGCGCACCAAAAACAAAGTCCGTGGCGCATGGGGCGTGGGCCACTAATATCATGCCACTGATAGCAGAGTAGCCAGTGGCGCACCGGGGCGTGCGCCACGTATAGTAGGTAAGTCCATAGCGCACCCAATTTCCGTGCGCCACGGATATTACCAGCAGCGCACAGACAAGCACGCCACGGTTAGTAGGGTGGTCAGTGGTGCACCACGAATCTGTATGCCACGAATATTATCAGCAGCGCATGAGCACGTGGTGTGCCACTGACCCCCAAAATAGTGCACCACTAATTGTTTGGGTGTATTTTTTTATTTTTAGGCAGGTATATACAGCAGTTATATACAACAATACACCAAATATGAATTTAATCTGAGATATGAATTCAAAGTGCTGAAATACATCAAATATGAATTCAAGTGTTATTAGATTATTACACAAAGTGTGGTAGTACAAATTCGATCGATCAAATTACAAATTCGATCATCACATTACACATGCTTAGAGATATCACTCTAGAGTATGATCGAATAGAGAATAGCTGTGACGATGAGGAGCAACACCGAGACCATGATGATCTTCATCCGGTTCTTCTTCCACATGTATCTCCTCCACGAGGCTACCGCCAGCTCTCTTGTCTTGTAGCATTTGTAGCTGTTGCCGCTGAAGTTGTTCACTTGTGCCTGGCAGCCCTCCCACTCGTCATAGATCCCTGGAACCTGACCCTTGTATACCACATACCACTTCTCCATCTCTGTAGACATGCATGTAGTATATGTTATACGGCGAAAAGAATGGCAAACTACAAACATGTTTGCATGATCCCTGATAAATACAATATAGCACCGATGACGATCATATTCGGTTTGTTGTGCATCATGACCATCTTCGGTTGAACGATACTACCCTTCGGTTGGATAGGGAGTGCCTCTATGACCAGCTAAAGGGAGATGCCTAAGGACTGGATCCTCCAGCATCTCACTGAAGTTAGCCATAGTGTTGTCCCAGCTCTTGCACACCATCTTGGATTTTATCACTTGTCTATCTAGATCAAAATATGCTGGGGAGCTAACTAATCTCGCATATTAGGGAGTGCCTCTATGGACAATTTCAGGGAGATGCCTGAGGACTGGATCCTCCGACATCTCCCTGAAGTTGGCCGTAGTGTTGTCCCTCCTCTCGCACACCATCGTGTTTCACATATTAGGGACTATTACATGTATGGATAGTTTGAGGGAGATTATGGCGGGCCGGAGGACTGGGCTCCCCCGGAATCTCCCTCAAACTGGTCATAGTGTTGTCCACGCTCTTTCACACCCTCCCGGCATCGGTGGTGTCACCAATGTACCACATACCACTTCGCCATCTCTGTAGACAAGGCATGCATAGACAATACATGCATCCGAGAAATGTGCACATATTCATAAACTTAAAACAAAATATAGCATCGACGATGACTATCATATAAGCAAGTCCAATATCGACCGTCAAGGGTTTTACTAGCCCTGGGTAGTTAATAATGTTTATGACACACACGTCAAACGGTAGTTCGGAAACACATCATGAGGATAGTCAAGTCTACGACACGACACACACATGACACACAAACGATAGGCACACACACATCATGTAGACCTCGCCGGGAACGGGGTCACGCCCTCTCTCGTCATGAACATCCTGGTGTCACGCTGCATGTCGAGGCGTTCTTCGATCTCGTGGTTACTCAACACGATGGTCACGTACATGACCCCCCCTTTCATTTCGATGTCGTCATGGATGATTTGGTAGAGCTGAGTCTAGATGCACCAGAAGTCCTCCATAAGGTCCGCATCATCGATCGCTGCCAACTGTGTGGCCTAGTGTTGAAGATTAGCTGGCAGCGCCTCGACCCGTGAATCCCGCATGAACCCCTTGATGTGATGGAGGATGTAGAAGGCCTCCTTCACATTGTGGGTTGGCTGCTTGGCACAGGGGAACTTCGTGTGTTGCATGAACACATGTTTGCCATCCTTGGTTCTTGCCTCCCCCTTGGAGAATTTGCCTCCCTTTTCGACGTAGACTTGTAGAGCATCATCTAGAACTCTCTGGAATCTGCCGTAGTCCTTTGGCTTTGTGTCACTCGATGAGTCTAAGTACGTTGCTTGCAACAACCTCGGACAAACGGAGATGAGTGTGCAGTATATGCCTCTGCGGAACACAATTGAAACAGAACTAATTATTGTTGGAAGAGGACAACACAAATCTAAGAAATAATTTGTTATGAAGATGACCTAATGTGTGTTTACTTACTCGGGAAAGCAAGGCAGAAGAATGGAATCAATAGTCTGGTTATCATGGAAGATATTCCCTAGGTACTCTGCCACCATTGCCCGATCCCCATCATTCGCCAAGACAACCTCACGCATGTAGTAAGGGTCCACTATCATGATGTCTTTGGTTTTCTCCCTCTTGGCCTTCAACGCCATATTGAGCGAGTACAGATGGACCAAGTTATAGTCCAGCCGCTTCAAGTGCAGGAGATTGTATATGTCCTCGTACCGCACAAAGAATATGTTCGCGGGTGCTTGGTCGACGAAGCAATGGCCTGATGGCACCTTGCATGTGAAGACCAAGTACCCAGGATTCTTCTCTTTAAGAAGGCTGGTCTCGAGATGCAGAATTGAGTAATTCATATTCGCTATGGGTCCACCCGCGACTTCAAGCATATCCTTAGTAAGAATCGGCTTACCCGCTATGTGCGCCCTGAAATCACTGGGCTCTTGTCTCATGTCGTCCCGAGCCCGGAGTATCTTCTTCGGAAGCGCTTGGCTCGAAGCCTTCTTGCTCCGGCAATGCTTCCGGCCCTTCTTCGGCTACTCGGCAGCCTTGACAGGATCAGTGGATCATCCTAACTGCTCCTCGGCCGCCTTGTGGAGTGTGGTAGGGATGATGATCACCGTCGGGTTGGTTTGTGGACCAGTAGCGTCAGCTAGAGGCGTCTCTTGATCATAAGAGCCGCCAAAGTGCAGACACTGCGTGCATGAAATGGGACGAACGGTTTGTTGACCGCAGGAGGCTGGCTCTCCAATAGGAGGCATGTAGAATTCGTCAGTCCCCATGGTGTTGAGGTACCTGTTGACTTCATCCTCATCGTTGGCGACGTGAGGTGCATCCTGATGCATGTCCTCAGGCTGTGGCGACGGCGTGTGTGCGATTAACTGCTGATGCCTCTTTGTGGTGGGGACGAACACTAGTGGCCGTGTCTTATTAGTTAGGGCGGTGGGGCGCCACCCTTCCTTGGCTACAGCAAGGCGGATCTAGGACTTGGGCCATAGCAAGGGCCAGCCGTAGCAACCTCCAAGGGTCTTATGCTCATCGGCTCCTTCAGGTTGGTTGGGGGGTCAATGCCGTCGCAATCATTCAACATCCTTACCAAGGTGACCCTAAACATGCCAGCAGGGATCGGCTTGTTGTGCATCATGAGCATCTTCGGTTGGATGATAATACCCTTGGCTACATCCTTCAGCACGCCGTCCACATACTGCATCAATGTGCAATGAGCATCCTGCGGGGAAACATGTTGGGGATCATAATCAGATGGAAGTTGATTAGATCGAGACCAACAATGCTGTATGAAGTTGGGCCTACGATGAAGCATAATTAGTTACCTTGATGAGGGTGTCGAGCTCGGCTAATGTGGACACACGGGGCTGCGTCACATCCTACCCGGGTGCATCACGAAGCAACACCAGCTGCTTGCTGGTGTTGGGCACCGTCGACTGCGTGTTGGTGTTGGGCGCCGCCAGCTGCGCGTTGGTGTTGGGCGGCACCGGCTGTGTGTTGGTGTTGGGTGCCGGCGGGCTCAGCAATGCGACCGGCTGCTCCAAGGTGTTAGAGGGCGGGGTCACCAAGTTTGGCAACACGTGTTGGGCCGAGTTGCTGCCGGACACGCTGGGCACCGGTATCGGTCCAACTCCACCAGCAACATTCCACTGGGCTAGACCCTCCCACAGCCGAGGAGGAATGATCTCGCGCAACCTTTCTTCTAACTTTTCCTCCATTTGCACTGGCAACTGGGCCACTTTAGCCTTGAGATCTGCGATCTCCCGTCTCTGCTCAGCCTCCACCTGGGACTTTCTCTCCTTTCTGATCTTTGAGTCCTCTTTGAAGTGGACGCCAACTTTTGTGGTCAGCCCATAGCCGGGAACATGTCCACCGGACGTCATCTTCATGTTCTTGGGCCTCTTCTTGACAAGGTTCACCGCCCTATTGAAAGGAGTGTCCCACGGCTCTGACAGCCCCGTGGTGGGGGAACTTGCCTCAGCCGCTATTTCATCTTTCTACAAAAGGAAGGTGAACCCAATTTTAATTTTGGCTTCATTATTGATCGCCAATCGACTTGAGATCCACATGGTTAGTTGCTTACCAGATGTTTCTCGAATTTCAGCACATCCTCATCTGTGGTTTTGAATTCCTTTGTTATGGGGCACAAGAAGTAGCGGGCCTGCACAAAGTTTCTCACCTGCTCGTCCTTGAATTTGTCAAACATGTTTGGTTTACCAAGGCGCCTAAGCTCGACATCCTCCTCCCAAATTGGCTTTATTCCTCTGTAACCGCGGCTCCCAAGCCTATGGTCACCTATGTTCTGGTCATGCAGTCTCTTCCCCCACACTGCCCATTCTTTTGCGTTAACGGTATCCAACTCCTCCTTGAAGAGGAGATAGTCGTCGTGCTCGAGCAGTGGCTCATGCTTCTTTATCTCCTCCCAGCTTTCATTTTTGTCTATCCGCTTCTTCACTCGGGTTCTCCAGTTGCTCAAGAGGGTGCTCATCTTCATGGGGGAACTTGTAGCGTCTGTGAAGCTTCTGCATGAGGAGCTGGACTAAATGCGCATTGCCAGGATCTCAGAGGTTCCTCGTGTTGACCGTCAAGGTCTCCTGTACAATGCACCCGATTTGTATCCTGTACCTAGCAGCGAGGGCTGCAGGCGCCACGGGTGCACCACTCACTGTCACTTCGGTGAATTCCTCGCGCTCCATGCCGAGCGTCGGCAGGTCCCGATTCTTCCTCATGGCCTTCTTCTTAGCTGCCGGTGCGGCATCACCATCCCTCTGTCCACCAGTGTCGGTGTGTTCGCCGGCATCGGTGGTGTCATCCTCGGCGGCATCGATGCGTTTGCCGCCGGCATCGGTGGTGTCATCCTCGTGGCCATCACTCGTTCTAGCATCGTCATCCCTCCATGTCTTCTTCGTCATCAGCCATGGCAGCTATTTCCTACTCCTCCCCCCTCTGGGAAAGCTGCTAAAACGGCATGTTGGCCTTCCGGGCTTGTTCTTCGACAATCATTTTCTTCGAAGGGCCGGCCCCATCATTTACTTGTCCGGTTGACATCTTTGCACTAAACAAGTATATGCAACTAATTAGTACAAGAGAAATCGATCGGAAAATTGGACAACACCTACCCTAAAAAAGGCTATCTAGGAGTGCCCATTTCTCCCCGAAACAGAAATGAATCAACATTTCGGGAGTAACGGGCACTTAGTTTGGAATCCCTGCAACAATTGAAAAAGGCACAAAAGTGTGTGTCTTTCCACGAAACAGACATGTGCTTACTATCCCTACAACTTTGCATCATACACAAGAAACCTAACAGCAACTTTGCAGCAATAATATTAACCTGACAGCATACACAAGACACCTGATAGCAACTTTGCTGTTGTAATATTAAGCAGTAATATTAAGCAGTTAATATTAACCTGCTGTTGTTGTAATATAGTTTATACTGGCAGAGATTTTTTGAAGTAAGAATAATGTGATAATGTTATATTTAAATAATTAGATTTCTTATAGTTTACACCAGCAGCAGCTTCAATGATCATGCAAATATAGTTTATATTTAATGTAAGAATATAGTTTATCCATATGCAAATAGCTCCAGGTTTACACCAGCAATAGCTTCAATGATCATGCTCAAGATTATATCTAGGCCTTTTCACTACAACACCCTTATGGTAGTACTAATAACTAAGACCAGCAGATCTAGTGAGGGCACGCAAAGGAACGGTCCCTGCTATTATAAAGAAAAAGCAAAAGAAGAAAAAGGACCGACCCCAATCCCTACTATCTCCCTGGAAATAAATAGCAATCCAAAGCAATTTCTCTCAAATCTTGGCTAAGTCTTGCCAAACAGTACACCATTTGAGTCCATTTCATAGAGATAGCCTACTTGATGTTAAACCACTACATTCATCTATATCATACTATAAATGTCAGCTTAATTACATCAAATCAGATGCAACTGGTATCTTACAGTCTGGACTATCGGCCAGTACTATGCTATCAAGGTAAAGCTGAGACACTGAACAAACTTCCCAAGGATTACACAGATAGAATGTAAAGCCTCCTCTCAAGCTTTGACTCACAGATCACAATACTCTCTACAAATCAGTAAACCACAATACACTGCCAACCCCGCCTGTGGCAGCATACTACAGCGTGTAGACCTTTAAATACTTCCATCTACCATCTATGCAATCCTCAGGTATATGTTCTGGTTTCTTAAGTAGCAGGTGGTGGAGCTTCAGAACAGCTAGAATACATGCATTAAAATTTCTACTAACTGATTCTAGGCTCCGGTAAAAAAAATCCCTACGGTCCTGTTCTTGAAGTGGTGAGATAGTATGTAAAGGAATGATGCCACTATCTCCGCCAATGACATATTCCTTGAACCCTCTAAACTACCAACATCTCAAACCATCTCACACAATATGCTAAATGTTCTCGAAATAAATAAGTATTGCATGCAAATTTATAACAGCAGCCACTAGACCAGAAGAGAAGAAAGTAATAGAACCAAGAAACAAGTATACTGCCTCAGGTTTAATGTTCTGTGTAAGGTAGAACTAGACTTTAATGTTCTGTGTCAGGAGAGAAGAAAATAGTACTTCACTTTAGTCTATCAAGAACTAGAAATATTAAAATTTTGATAATCAAGACGAATAGGCAACAAATTGATTGATTCATCATGTACCACTTCCATCAGTTGTGGCTGAACCTGATTAGTTCACACAAGCTAGCCTGTGACCCAAAGCCTCAAACAACAAGTATGGCGAGAGAAATGGGCCTGCCTGAGTTGTGCTAATAGGGGAACAAGTATAGAACTACGTATTTTACAGCCCAGTAAGTCTGATTCTTGTTGTTCAAGCTACTAACATCGCCCCTGTATATATATGACATCTCCTATTCCGCATCTACATGGTTAATAGGAACATGATCTCCATGTACTACTAGTAAAAACACCAAAGTTGTGCATCTACAGATAGTCTTGCAGAGTGATATAAAACGACCATAGGCAGAGGCAGTGACAAAATGACTAGATCAAGTGTATTCTTGATCATAAAAGCATGTTCTTCCAGAAAATAAAATATCAATTCAGATATATACCTTATTTGTCACTTGGTTGCAGATTTATAGATCGACCGACAGAGAAAAATCTGTATGAAGACCAATCATGAACTCCAAATACTACCCGAGCCAAATATCGTAAGAACAAGAACCTTCTAGTGATAAACAAGAACCGGTCACTGCATTGAACACAAGAATAGACTCTAATCTAAGCAAAGATTTAAAAGATACCTCTAGGACAGCCGGAAGAGGTGGAGAAAGGTTCTAGAGAAGGAGCAGTACTTACCTCAAGCTTGGGGATCGGTCGATGAAGCTACTCCTACCGTGCCGCCGCTGCTCCTCCCCTATCGCTGCCGCTCCTTGCGTTCGCTGGAGTGGCGCCGCCGCTCCTCGTGTGCCCTAGTGTGGCGCCGCTGCCGGTGAAGTTGAGGAAGTAGAGGGCGTCCAGGGTGTATTCTTCTCTCCGATGGCGGACGACAGCAGCAGGGGAGACTTTCTCTGGTGGCAGGGGTGTCTTCTTCTCTCAGATCGAGCGGGTGTGGACAGTGTGGTGGTGGGGATCAAATAGAGAGCAACAACATCGTTATTTTGGCTAAGTGTAGAAACTCTGTGGCGCACCGATTAGGGATGCGCCACTGAGTTTCTACAGTTAGCTCAAAAATGCGCGCGGTGCAGAGTTTGCCAGCAACACAAGCCTGCCTCACTGGTTACTACGTTGGTTTGTTGGTTGAACTCCTAGGTCCTAGGTTCGAATCCTAGCACCCCAATTTTTTTCTTTAATTCAGAACTATATTTAACAAAGATTGAATTTAATATTTGTCCTTGTAATATTTAGTCATTAGTAAATAATTGTCTAGTATTTTTAGAATATGAACAATTCAACATTTACAAATATAAAAAGAAAAAACACATGTATACAATTGCAAGTAGACAAAAAAATTATTTCAAAAAACCACGAATCATGTATATATGATTATTGTTCCAAAAAACCATATGTATCATGTATAACATTTCGTCAACTTGATGCACGCGCACACAAAAAAGTCACTTCTGCGATGTCGATTATGAACGAGCTAGCATCGTCTCGTCATTGCGATCTTCTTGCCCTTCTTCGTCGCGGTTGAATAATTTAGCCCGAGAACATGGGGATTTTTTCTCGTGTAGGGACATCCTTTAGAGGGTAGGGTGGTCATCCTTCTTGCTGATGCAACACTAAGTCTATCAAAGTACTTGTCGAATTCCTCTTCTATCTTCGAATCACCGTACTTGTCGAAGTCTTGTTCGGTGGCCGCTCCCTCCATTCCGATGATGCTCCTTTTCCCCCTCCCGACAACAACGCGGATAGGCCTTACAGGGTTGGTAATGTAGAAGCATTGATCCACCTGGCAAGCCAGTACCCATGGCTCATTTTTCACCTGGACATTCACACCAGATGTCTTCGATGATTTGGCTTCGGGTATAACCATCGTGGTGAAATACCGGCCTTCCTTTTCGACGTTCTTGGCCCTTCTGACCCGGAACATCGGCATCTTGTCTCCACAGTAATTGAGTTCCCAGATCTCCTCGATCCTACCGAAGAATCTCTCCTTGACAGTGGATTCCTCGTCTACGTAGGATAGCATCGTGACTCCTGAGTTTTGATATTCGCTATTCTTGTCCTTTTCCTCGGTGTAGAATGTGTAACCGTTGATGTCGTACGCCTAATAGGTCCTCACATTCATCGCGGGGCCCTGTGACAAGGTGAATATGAGTTTTTCCTCATTCGTAGAAGGTCTGTTACCATGATAAAGCTGGAGTAGCTCTTTCTTGAACCAACACGTGAAGCTGGAGTTGTGCTCTCTAGTCACGTCTCCCTTAGTCCATCATCGGCCTGTGTCCATAAATATCTTCTCAATTAAGCTTTTGTGCTCTAGCACCCATGGTTTGACCAACTCTATGTGTTGTAGCGTGACTCGATGTGCCCTGTCATAGTCTGTGTATCGACCAGTGTAGAAGATATGCATTGGGGCGTGGCCCTCGTGGTGACCACAACCATCGAGCTTCCCGAGGTGCCTACTGATTGGCAGACCAACTGGGCCATCGTCATCCTCATTTCGTAGATAATTCTGGTAGAACGAATATGGACTCGTATGTTAAAAGCCCTTGGCTATGCTTCCATTCGGACGGTTCCTATTGCGAATGAATCCTGTGAGAACGCCATTCAGCCTTTCAAATGGCATCATGTTGTGTAGGAATAGCGGCCCGAGGTGGATGATATCATCCATGAGGTGGACTAGCAGATGCACCATGATGTCCTGGAACGCGGGGGGGGGGGGGGAGTAAATATCGAACTCGCATAGTATCATGATGATCTCTTCTTGTAGCCTGTCGAGCTGCTTCACACTGATCGACTTCCTAGAGATTACGTCAAAAAATTTACAGAGCCCAAATAGCGTCTCACGTACGTGCATTATCCCTCAGATAGCAACCGGAAGTATCTGCGTCATCAACACGTGACAGTCGTGAGATTTCATCCCGGAGAACCTCTTCTTTGTTTCGTCCAGATATCGGGATATCTTCCCTCCGTAACCGATAGGAAGTTTGGTTCCGACGAGATCGTTGAAAAACTGCTGGAGCTCCTTCTCACTCATAGTGAAGCAGGAAGGGGGGGCAATAGTAGTCGTTCCTCTTAGCCCTTTTGCACGGATGACCTTGAGTATCTTGCGTCTAAGCATCATCATCATCGTCATCATCATCGGGGCGTCCTCCATGAAGTTCTTCCTTTATGCCCAGCTTGATCAGGTCGTTTCTTGCCTTTGTCCCGTCTTTGGTCCTCTCCGGCATGTGTACAAGAGTGCCAATCAGACTCTTGCACATGTTCTTCATGATGTGCATGAGGTCAAGGCTATGTGGCGTATGGAGGTATTTCCAGTACGGCAGGTCCCAGAAAATAGACCTCGCTTTCCATACACCCAATAGTGGCTTTGTCCTCGGACGCTTCTATCCTGGCGTGGGGCACTCTTTCCATTTTTCCAGCAAGTCATTGATATCCTCGCCACTCCTCCTAGGTGGTGATGTTTAGAGCTCATCCTCACCATTGAACAGATCTCCGTGTTTTCTCCATGGGTGATTCATGCGGAGCAACTTTTGAATCCCTGGATACATGGTTTTGGAAGACCCAGGATCCCTCGGTAGCTGCATATACGGGGTTTTCTCCATGCACCTGATACATGCACCGTGTCCATGGTTCACCTAGCACGATACATATCCCAGACCAAGATAGTCATGCACTGTCGTGATCAACGTGGCTCTCAGAGGGAAATATTCTTCTGTGTAGGCATCCCACATACGGCTGGCGTCTCCCATAGTGTGTCTAACTCCTCTTTCACCAACCCGAGATACAGATGCATGTCGATACCTGGTTGTTTATGCCCCTGAATAAGAATACTCATGTGTACAGACCTTTGCTTCGTGCATATCCTGGGGGAGATTGTATGGCCATACAAACACGGGCCAGGTGCTATGCGTGCTACTCTAGTTTCCAAAGGGATTGAGTCCATCGGTGCTCATACCCAGCCTAACGTTCCTGGCATCATCCATGAACTCCTCTTTGAACTCCATGTCCAATACCTGCCACTGGCTAGCGTCTGCGAGGTGTGTTAGGATCTTTCCCTTCTCCGAATCCTCTTCGGGCTTCTCCCATTCCACATTCCATTACATGATATTCGCTTCCTTAGGGTCTATGAAATACTGCTGCAGACGGGGAGTGATAGGAAAGTATCATACCACTTTTTGAGGAACTTTCTTGTTCCCTCTCTTGTATCGTGCATGGCCGCACACCAGACATGTGGTTCTATCCTTGTAATCTCCCTGATAAAGTGCGCAGTCGTTGAGGCAGGCATGGTATTTGGCGTATGGTAGATTGAGAGGGCACACGACTTTCTTGGCCTTGTCGATACCTCTTGGCAATGTGTTCACCTCAGGAAGTATATCGTGCCAGAATCCCATGATATGGTTGAAGCTCACATCGGTCCATTTGTGTTGCACCTTCATCTCTAGATCCTTGAGGGTTACATTCAGGCATGTATGCTCGGGCTGACACCCAGGATACAACGGAGTAATCCCGTATTTATCCATTTGCGCCATCTTGGCTTTCTCTCTGGCAGCAGCTTTGTCATTGCTCGTCTCATTGAGGAGCAGTTCTTGAAAATGAGGGTCTCGTAAAGCTGAAGTTAGGGGTGTCTACGTGTCCCTGTCTTATCCACCACCATCGGATCCGGCATCTCCTTCATGATGATCATGATCATGTCCATGAGCATCTTCTTCATCATAATCAAGTTCGGCGTCTTCGTGAGCACCTTTTCCTGCCGGTGCCCCGTTGTTGACGTCCTCGTCAATGTAGTTGAGCATGAAACCACCCATGAGCAAGTGCTTCTCCAATGTCCCAGAATGAGGTTTGATTAGGGTACCAAGTTTGCATCTCTTACAAGGACATGTTATCTCGGTCATGTTGTTCTGAATCATGATGGCTATCGCGCGTGCCTTGTATCTAGCCACCATTGCTTCTCTCATCTGACGCACCATGGTTGCCTATGCGGCGGTATGGAGCAAAAAGGGAATATTTAGAACCATGCATGCAAAAATTCGGCATGACCTTCCCTATAAATAGGACATATGAGTAGTGCAAAATTTTGCCAAAATAGAAATGAATCAACATTTTGGCAAACATTCATTGCACCACACACACCGGCACCTGCACAACACAAAGCATACACAAGAACACAAGCATATATCCATGAAAACATCGTCTCCCGAGCCAACACCGTCGTCCGCACACACAAAAATAGAAGCATATATATATATATATCCATGTACATAAGAACACAAGCATATATCACATGAACACAAGCATATATACCTCCAACATCGTCACCCACACACACAAAAAAAGCACAAGTTACACCAAGACGAGAGAGGCTCCCCGTCCACTCCTGGGCCCGGGGGGTGTCACTCCTGGCAGCTTAATAGGATATCTAGACTGGCCCCACAGACCAACACTAGTCTTTTCGGCGCACTTTGTCCTCACTCGTGCGCACCCGGTTACCCACTTCCCGGTCGGTCACCCATCCTAGAATTGCTCTAGGCCAAGCACGCTTAACCTTAGAGTTCTTTTCGAATGAGCTTCCGGAAAAGAAGTTGCAACTTGTTGATATGGGTATCCTATCAATCCTATTAAGCCATGTGCCTAGATCACACATACACCCACCCTTTAGAAGATCGATGCCCTCATCGATCAAGCGCACCCAAGGAACATTCCCTCTTGGCACGCGTCTGTGCGTCCAGTGCCGGCACATGTGCCATGCCGTGTCCACTCCAGGCCACACGCGTCATGCTCCACATGTCCTGCCACTGACCCGCACACACCCGTGTAATCGCAAGGGTCGGCTCTGATACCACTTGTAACACCCCGTCCACTCCTTGGCCTGGGTGTTGTCACTCCTGGAAGCTTAATAGGATATCTAGACTGGCCCCACAGACCAACACTAGTCTTTTCTGTGCACTTTGTCCTCACTCCTGCGCACCTGGTTACCCACTTCCCGGTCGGTCACCCATCCTATAATTGCTCTAGGCCAAGCACGCTTAACCTTAGAGTTCTTTTCGAATGAGCTTCCGGAAAAGAAGTTGCAACTTGTTGATATGGGTATCCTATCAATCCTATTAAGCCATGTGCCTGGATCTCACAGATCTACACGGTGGAGAGGAGTTTCCTTTATTTATCCATCCAACCCAAAGAGGTTTTGGCAACTTAAAATGGAGAAATTGTTGGAGAAAATGAGGTGAGGAGGAGGAGCACTCGAGCTAGATCTAGTGGAGATGGGGGAAAATGAACTAGCTAGTGGAGGGTAGGGGAAAGTGCCACCTTTTTGTGTGGTTGGCATGACATATCCGTGGCGCACCAGCCATACGATGCGCCACTGACTAAATAT
The DNA here is from genome assembly GCA_916181665.1 of Avena sativa. Taxonomy (NCBI): domain Eukaryota; kingdom Viridiplantae; phylum Streptophyta; class Magnoliopsida; order Poales; family Poaceae; genus Avena; species Avena sativa. The sequence continues at coordinate 431,897,769 of OV702290.1, forward strand.
ACCCGTGGCGCACCTCTAGACCGTGCGTCGCAGGTAACATGTCACTTTTTAGATGGACGGGCCTAGAAACACCCGTGGCGCAGAAGAATACCGTGCGCCACTGATAAACCCACTATGCATGGCGCACAGACCAAATGGCGTGCCACGGATGTGCTGCCCATGCACGGGGTCAGCCGACAGTGCTGGGGCCCACTTTATGGTGGCGCACCGTTTGGGCCGTGCGCCACGGGTATGGGCAGGTTAGTGGCACACGGTCTGCCTCGTGCGCCACGGGTAACTATCCGTGGGGCACAGATTTAGTGTGCGCCACTGATAAGGACCATGTGGATATGCATTTTCCTACTAGTGATGGATCCACTAGTTGTCATTGCATGTGTGTCCTTCTCATAAACCACATGGATCCACCAGTGTCATTGCATGCCTTTGAATGTGTGTTCTTTTCATAAACCACCACTAGTGTCATTGCAATGTGTGTCCTTCTCATAAACCACAACCAGAGTCATTGCAATGTGTTTCCTTCTCATAAACCACAACTAGAGTCATTTCATGTTTGTCCTTTTCATAAACCACCACCTGGATCCACTACATGTCACTGCATGTGTGTCCTTCTCATAAACCACAACCAGAGTCATTTCATGTTTCTCCTTTTCATAAACCACCACCTGGATCCACCAGAATCACTACATGTGTGTCGTTCTCATAAACCACAACTAGAGTCACTTCATGTGTGTGTGCATGTGTGTTAGTGTGCATCACTGTGGTTTTTGAAAAGAACAAACATGCAATGATGTCACTCCAGCATGTGGTGTCCTTTTCATAAAACACATGGATCCACCAGTTGTCATTGCATGTGTGTCCGTCTCATAAACCACATGGATCCACCAGTATCAATGCATGCCTTTGCATGTGTGTTCTTTTCATAAACCACCACTAGTGTCATTGCAATGGGTGTCCTTCTCATAAACCACAACCAAAGTCATTGCAATGTGTGTCTGTCTCATAAACCACAACCAGAGTCATTTCATGTTTGTCCTTTTCATAAACCACCACCTAGATCCACTGCATGTCATTGCAATGTGTGTCCTTCTCATAAACCACAACCAGGGTCATTTCATGTTTGTCCTTTTCATAAACCACCAGCTCGATCCAATGCATGTCATTGCATGTGTGTCCTTTTCATAAACCACAACCAGAGTCATTGCATGTTTGTTCTATTCATAAACCACCACTTGGATCCACTGCATGTCATTTCATGTGTGTCCTTCTCATAAACCACATGGATCCACCAGAGTCATTTGCACGTGTGTTCTTTTCAATGACAACCATTGGCCACAAACAATCGGGACGCAAAGCTAACCAGTAACCACTTCGGGCTTCTAGAAGACCCGATCCCCGATTGTTAGGCATTGTTGGATCGGGGTGTGTGGACAATAAGGATGTCCTTCATGAGGCCGATCCGTGAGAAGTCTGTTCTGTGAACTGATTTACAGTGGCATGCACGACTGGGCCTACGTCTTTGCCCTTATCCCCTTAACCTCGTGGCCAAAGCTCAGATTGTGTTCCTTAATCGCCATGGAGAGGGATATGCCCAAAATCATCTTGCACGAGGCGAAGATATTCGCCCACTATGACATACTCGCGCCATCATTCGCAAGGCTTCTGGCCGGCTTCGAGCTCAGCTACGCCGGGGTTCCTGTCGCGCCGCTCTTGCACGACAACGCATTGGCGAGGTAGATCGAGGAGCGCCGCCGCCAGCTGCCGGAGCAGAAGAGGGCAACGGCACGGTAGTCGCGCACGAGCGCGTACTGGAGAAAGTTGTTCAAGAAGGAGTGAGTGGCATTGATTGAGCTGTGCGGAACCCACCAGCAGGAGATCCACCCGGATCTGCGCAACCCCGAAGGGAGGCAGCGTTTATGGGTAGTGCCTGGTCGTACGACCTCCGCCGTTATCGATGTGGTGCGCTGTGAAGAATCCATGAGAAGGAGGAACGCTGCCTGGAATGTCGGCATTGATTCCGACGTGGAGGAGGCTGACAGCGATGCGGACAACGTTGTTGATGATGGAGACTGCGGGAGCATCATAGTCGATTTGGGTCACTTAAGCATAAATTAAATCTATGTTCGGTATCTTAATTCTCTCTTTGGATCCGGGTCACTTGAGTCATAGTCGATTATCATCATAATCTATATATGTTGGCCATGTTTTAGGTGTCTTTGTCTTTGAAACTAGTCGAAACTTGTCCGATCCTGAAAATAAAGTTTGCGCGTTCCTGGCATAATTGGATGGGACAATATGCTGACTCTGCTCCCAGCACTTGATGGCACAACCATAATTTGAGTGCGCTAGAGGAGAAGGGGTCGAGCATGTTGTAATAGTGTACTACTTCTGTCCAGATATAACCGACTTAGCTTTTTTAGATATTTAAATGTATCTATACCCAAAACATGTCTAGATACATACGAATCTACACAAATTCAAGTCACTTAGTTCTAGACGGAGGGGGTATTAATATTTTTTGAGGAATAGTTTCTGATGTCATATATTGGCCATGTTTTAGGTTTCTCTATCTTTCAAACTAATCAAAAGTCGTCAAATTCTAAACAAACAAAGTCATTGCATTTGCATCTGATGGGACAATATGCTGACTCTACTACCAGCACTTGATGGCACACCCATAATTCTGGAGTGCGCTAGAGGAGATGGGAATCCAAGGGAGATGGGAACTAGTAGCTGCGTCCATACGCAGGTAAAAAATTAATGTAATAATATTTAAAAAATTGTAATCTGGTCCACATGACCCCATCACAGACATGTTGCACGCGCCAAATATAAATAAAGATGACACAACTAGTTTAGTTTGAATGATATAATTCAACATACGATGTTACTGTGCCCGCATATTTCTGCTCCTCTTATTAGTCTGTTAGCCCACGCTGCATTAAGCAACAATTGATGAGGATGAAAAAATGATAAAATGGCAAAAAGAACAATTTTAAGCTTACCTTTTATCTGGAGAATCATACAAAGATCAAATTGGCAGGGATTTATCATCTCTCCTGTAGTTAGCCGAAAGATACTCAAAAACATCCTCAGTCACCCCTACAACTTCTTCATATTCTAATACACTACCATTATTTGCCCTTTCCTCCCTGTTCCGCTTACCCTTTTGTTTCTTTTCACACCCTTTTCTCGCTGGCACCTACACTTCTTCATAAATTGGCTTCTTACCTACGTTTTCCTCCGAGTGCTCATCACCGTTTTCCTCCACCCGCTGCACTTCCTCAAGTTCTTCGTCTTCGCACTCCTCTTCCTCCAGTTCTGGCTGAGAAGCCTCATTTTTTGCCACCAGGGTGTGAACAGGGACAAGATCATGTGTAACTGGGTTTTTACACAACCTCTTGATATGGCCTAATCATCCACAACGTTTGCATTTCCTTTCCTAGCTCCCAGCCTTGAACCTTTATCGGTGGAGGCTTCGATCCTTAGCTTTCTAGGCCTCCCAGGTGGCTTCCTAAGAACTGGTGGTTGAATTTTGAACCATGGATCGACAATCTCCCAATCATTTTCATCAGCCATAGGTGGTACGTTTTCTGCATAAGTTGCAGTAAACTTGTCCACGGAGAAATAGTTGTCAACATAGTTATCTATTTTAGCTCTACTACCTCTAAGCTTTAAGATGAAGTACATTGCATGGTGACATGGCAGACCAGTAATCTGCCACTGCCTGCATGAACACGTCTTGTTTCCAATGTCTACAATGTACCTTCGTTCAGTTCCACGCTTGTATTCTGCATAAACCTCAGCCAATGTTCTAGAACTTCTGACCATCCTTATCTTTATCGTCCTCATTTCCCTGGTTCTTGCATTTAGTAACATAACCACCTTTGGAACTATTTTATGGCCTAAAATTTTTCTTGCACAAATTCTTTGCCTTAAATCTATCTTCACCATTATGCATTGTCTTATTGCATCCAACAAAATAACAATTCCAAGTGTCTTCATTCCCGAAATCTTATCATTGAAACTCTCTACCAAATTATTGCAAACAAAATCCACCTTTCTTAACTAACCAAACTTGCTTCTGGCCCATAGCTTGGTGTGATGTTCTTCAAGGTATTTTTTCACCTTTGGCACTACATACATGTTCTGCAAGTAAGTAGCATGCGTTCTTGGGGTGTATGTGTATGCTGATCTCCACAAGTCCTCTTCAAAGATCTTTCCTTTGAACTTCTTTGTAAAGTTAGTAGCGAGGTATCGCATGCATTCCCTATGCTTAACCCCAGGAAACACAGCATCAACAACATTCTCAAGACCCTTGCATGCACCAATGTGTATCACCAAGCCTTCAGGGTGACCAATTACTGCCCAGTCTCTGCATGAACCATGTCCAGCTTTCATATGATTCACCCTGAAGAACAGCATAAGCTATGAGTAGAAGCCAATTATGCGCGTCCAAAGCACAAGCAGAAGCAACATGTCCCCTAAACTTCCCTATTAAAGAAGTTGCGCCTATTGCCAAGTATGGCCTGCAGCCGTCTAGGAACCCCTTCCAGCATGCCTTCGGGCAGACAAAACATCTCCTGAAGCATTTCTTATCTTCCTGCTTACACCTGACCCCCTCGAGACCTTTTCTCTTCCTTTCACAACCTCGTAATCAATGTCAACAACACTACCAAGTGATGTTTTCTCTACCTGAGCTTTCAAACTATATAACATGTGAAAACTGTCATTCCACTTGCCTTGAAACTATATAACAACACATGGGGAGAGCAGAGATGTATTAAAGCACTTGAGTAGCAAGGTAGATCTACTTGATTACAAAGATCATGATCACAATATGATCATGCATAGAGAGAGATGAACACATAGCTACCGGAAGGACCCTTAGCCTCGAGGAAGAACTACTCCCTCATCATCATGGGAGTCAGCAACGGTGATAGAGATGGTGGTGGAGTCGATGGAGATGACTCCGTCCCGGCAGGGTGCCGGAACAGAGACTTTTTGTCCGTCGAATCTCCCCTTCGGTGGCGGCGGCACTGCGGAACTTTTCATGGCTAGAGGCTAGATTCTTTTGGGTTTCTGCATCGGAGGCTTCTTATAGGCGAAAGGGAAGGCCGAGAGGGTACCTGAGGCGGCTGCACCACCCCTAGGCGCGGGCCAGGCCTGGCCGCGCGGCCAGGTGGTGTGGCCCCCTCGAGGCCCTTCTCCGTCTCGTCTTCTAGCTCTGTGTTCCCCTTGGTGAAATATTGACTTTGGCTTTTGTCCCGTCCAATTCCGAGAATATTGATTTTCTGCATTTTCTGGAACCAAAAACAGAAGAAAACAGGCAACTGGCACTATGGCATCTTGTTAATAGGTTAGTTCTAGAAAATGTATAAAAATACCTCAAAGTATGAACAAAACATAAGAAAGTAGATACAAAACAAGCATGGAACATCAAAAATTATAGATACGTTTACGACGTATCAACATCCCCAAGCTTAACTCCTGCTCATCCTCGAGTAGGTAAGTGGTAAAATGAATAATTTTTGAGGTGACATGCACCATCAAAAGCAAGACCAAACCATTTGCAAGCATTGAAAGATGGGATCAAAGAACTCTAAACATGAGCATGAAAGAAGAAGTTCTAACAATAATACAAAGTAACTATGCATGCAACATGAAAGGTGACAAAAAAAGATCATGAATAACAATGCATTGAAAGACGTTTGTTTGTTTCACATATAGAAAACATAGCATAGTGCCATTCAGCTTATCCCTCAATGATTAGCAATAAATGCATAGGACACCTTCAAAGTTCATAAGGGTGACTAGATACAAATTGTACAAGAACAAGCAATATCAACATTATGAATCAATCAATAAGTTTTGGTACAATGCATATAGAACTAAGAATGACAACTATGCTCTCCTAATTGGTGCATAAAGATAGAAGCTGGAGACTCAACATAAAAGTAAAAGAAAGGCATTGATTGAAGGAAGCAGGGATTCAAGTCTCATAAAGAGCTTCCAAAAATTATGGTACTTATTAGCTTTCAGCTCTCATTGCCCCTATCATAAGCATCTTAAAGTGATTAAGGTTAAAGTGAACAAAGTATGGAGTATATGCTTGATAAAGTATAAGTTGGCAATCTCATGTCCCTTGAATACGAGGGCCGCTCCTCATGCTACTCAAGTTTAGTTACCGGTAAGTTCTTGTCGTAGTAAGTACATGTGTATCATAGAGAACCGCCAACAGGGTACCCCTTGCCCGATGATACGGAAGAATCCCCATATCAAAATGACAAGGCAAGCATACAATAAGCATCTCAGCATCTTCTTATTTACCATGGGAAAATGGTGTTTTTTCTCTCTTTCCTCTTTTCTCATCTTTTTTTCTTTTTTCTCAATCTCTATCTCTTTTTTTTATAAGAAGAATGCTTAATAGATTGCTCATTATGGTTACGCTGCAGGTTTGCACCATGATTAGGCATGGATTAGACCAGCCACTCAGGCGTTTCTCTAACACACATACATAACTCCATGGACTTACAAGCTCCCCTTTCATTTCACACCGACGACATCCATAAACAAAAGAGCATGATATCAACTAGGTACAATTTACAAGTGCAATGTTGAAAGCGTTCCCCATGACAGCATGGTTCTGCTAATCCCCAACGTATAAGTGCAAGCATATAAAACATAGATGACACAATGGTTCAAGTTTATTAGGGGAAAGAAAAGTAAAGTGTGCCATCAAGTTCGTGAGAGATTTAATCACTCATTTTCACATAACAAGTTCAATTCGGAAGGTAGATAAAAACATGAATATACTTGGAATAGCAAATGCTAATAGGTAGGTATGGTGGACTCTTTGGAATAACTTGGTTTTATTTGGAATTGATGCATGAGTGGAACTCATACTTGGTACGGAGGCTAGCAAAAGACTAGGAGCGACCAACTAAGAGAGCACTAAAGGCCATAATCATGCAAAGAGACAAACCATCATTAATTAAAGAACAAAGTGATATTACAAGTCAAAAACTAAATGATCATAGAGGCTATGGTGACTTGGTATAGTCTTAACATGGTGTGAGCATGCGCCAAGTCAACCCAAATAAAGCATCAGAGGAGAATACCACAATACCATGCTTTAATATGCTAAAACAACGCATGATTCTTTAAAGGCACATTAAGCAATCTCAATAGTTTATAACATGTCATGCTACAAAAAAAATCCTAAGCATAAAGCCAAAACAATATCAAGCATGACATGACAAAGCATAGGCCACAGTCAAAAACAAGCTCCTTTTTACCACTTAAGCATGAACTTTTCCTACTCTTTTCCAATCCCAGCCAACTTATTTGAAAACTAATGTATGAATGAGGGGGTCCAACCAATTTATTCAAGCAAACTAAGCAAACTAAGCAAACAAAAACCAAAAACAAAAACGAAGACGCTCCAAGAATAACACAACTGTGCATGAAACAATAAAAATGAAGTGTCTGGAAGAAACCTGAGATTTTTATTGATGAAGAAGGGGATGCCTTGGGCATCCCAAAGCTTTGACACTTATACTTCTTGTATATTTCTTGGGGTGACACGGGTGGCATCCCCAAGCTTGAGCTTTTCTCCATACTTCAGCTTATCACATTACTCTTCCCTACACTTAAAAATTTCCTTCATACAAAACTTTATAAAATCTTCATTAGCAACATTAGTGTACTCAAGATAATAAGTCTTTTGGTGCAGTTCCAACACAAATAATACTTCCATTAACATTTCAAATGATCAAAGAGAACTCAAAGAGAAAGAGATTAAGAGGCAAATGCAAATAATGGCAGAAATCTGTCAAAACAGACCAGCAGGTAAAAACCAGTTTTTTAGAAGACCTTCTGTTGCTCAAATCAAAAAGTGTTGAACTAACAGAAGTTGGATAACAACCTGGGGCAGAAGAAAAAAACATTACATCTCAAACCGACATACAGAGATTTTTCACGATTTTTTACAGCGAAGCACAAAAATCTGTTTCGGGACAGCAACTTTCCCAAGTCTTACTTCTCTCTCATTAGAGGTTATTAATGAAGCAATAACTTCCAGGGCTCAACTAAAACTTTTGGGTTATCTCCCAATAAGTACTTTTATTTAACGCCTTTAAGTTAGGCATGATAGTTTGAGAAGATGCTCACATAAGAAATATGAATTGAAGTAAAAGAGACCATCAAGAAGCAAATTCAAAGCACATTTAAGTCTAACCCACTTCCTATGCATAGGAATCTTGTAAAGAAACATGTCATGAAAGCACAAAGCAACAAGCATAGGAAAGCGAAACAAGTGCAACTTCAAGACTTTCAACATAAAGAGGGGAAACTTAATAATGTTGAGATACATAAGACCATGTTTCCCTCTCTCATAATAACTTTCAGTAGCAACATGAATAAAATTAACAATATAAATATCTCATAAAACATTCTTATCATGAGCCACATGCATAAAATGATTATTACTCTCCACATAAGCATAGTCATTCTTATTAATTGTGGTGGGAGCAAATTCAACAAAATAGATATCATTATTATTCTCATCACCATAATCATCAAACATAGGAGGCATATTGTAATCATTAATTTTCTCCTCAATAGTAGGTGGACTGAAAATATCATATTCATCATTGTAATCATCATATATTGGAGGTTTGGTATCATCATAAGCAATAGAATAGCTATCTTCCAAAGCTGGGGAACTAAAAAGATCATTTTCATAAAAACTAGCTTCCCCAAGCTTAGACTTTTCCATAGCATTAGCAATAATGGTGTCCAAACAATTCATACTAACAACATTGCTATTAGCATGCAAATAAAGTTCCATAGAGGTTTTTTAATTTTCTCTTCAAAAACTTCATGTCCGAACTCAAGATAAATACTATAAAGCTCTCTAATTTTTTTGTTTTTTTCCATTAAGCCTAACTAGTGAAAACAAGAAACAAAAAGACAAAATTGCAGAATCTAAAGGAAATAACTTCAAACACTCACAACGGAGGATGTGAGTACCTTTTACCTTACCTCCCCGGCAACAGCGCCAGAAAATAGCTTGATGTCTACGCACTTTTATTCTTGTAGATAGTTGTTGGGCCTCCAAGTGCAGAGGTTTGTAAAACAGCAACAAGTTTCCCTTAAGTGGATTACCCAAGGTTTATCGAACTCAGGGAGGAAGTGGTCAAAGGTATCCCTCTCAAGCAACCCTGTAGTCAAGATATAAGAAGTCTCTTGTGTCCCCAACACACCCAATACACTTGTCAGCTGTATAGGTGCACTAGTTCGGCAAAGAGATAGTGAAATACAAGTGGTATGGATAAAATACAACGGTGCCAGAAAATAGCTTGATGGCGTGGAAGAGACTAAAGGCAAACTGAAATAAAGATGGAGGCAAGCAAACATGTAATATATCTAGTTGCAAACGGTATTTCAATGTTTAGAAACAAGGCTTAGGGATCATACTTTCACTAGTGAACACTCTCATATAAATATCTTCTCTTTATGATACTACTCTGAACTACTCTCTGGTTGGACACTCTAATCCATGGTATGGCTATAATAGCACACCTAAAAGTTCGCTTTCCCCATCTAGATAACCCCACACTGTCACCTTGAGCTCTAGATGGTTCCAACAAACACCATAATTTCATAGAAACATGCAACTCCAAATAGAACTCATAACAAGTATTTGTAATCTCTAGCCTAAGTGCTACCTGATACGTCCATTTTGCATCACTGTTCTATGTCATAATTCACTATTATTCATTGATATATCTCATATTAAGATATGATGCTTATGTTATTTCATCTGTTTTTGCATGGTTGATGACTTTTGGAGCATGGACCTCTGCAGTCAGGATTCTGATGGAAAAGGTGCTGTTTGGAGGCAAAATTCGTGAAGATCAGAAAATCTGGGAGAAAATATGGAAAATCCTATTTTTCCAGAAGACGAAGGCTGCCACAAGAGGGATTGAGATGGGCCACAGGGGGCCCACACCACCCCCTGGCGCGGGCCACCCTAGGCCGTGCCACCAGGTGGTGTGGCTGCCCTGACCCACCTCTGGCTCTCCCCTCTGGCGTATATATTCCTCCCGAAACCCTAAGACTCAGGGAGGGACCACAGAAAGATTCCGCCACCTCTGCGGGGCAGAAAACACCGAGAGAGAAAGATCTCTCCGGCAGACAGATTTCTGCCGGGGGAATTCCTTCCCGGAGAGGGGAGATCGTCGCCATCAACACCACCATCAAAATGGACATCATCGGGATCATCATCATCATCACCACCACCATCATCACCATCAGCACCCTCATGACCATCTCCATATTGCTGTAACAATTGAGTTGAATGTTGCATTAGTTCTTAGGGGAAACTTTCCCGGTGTTGATTACTCTTTGTAGTTGATGCTATTGAGTGAACCATTGAATTATTGTTTATGTTCAGATTGTTATACATCATTATTCCGTCTCTGATCATGATCCATATGATGTCTTGTGAGTAGTTTGTTTTGTTCTTGAGGACATGGGAGAAGTCATGTTGTTAGTAGTGGAGTTGTGTTGAGAAAGATTCAATAGTTTGATATTTAAGTTGCGGTGTACTTCTTCTAGTGGTGTCATGTGAGCATCGACTACATGACACTTCACCTATATGGGCCTAGGGGAATGCATTGTGTATTTGGCTACTAATCATAGGGGTTGCCAGAGTGACAGAAACCTAAACCCCCATTAGGAAACCATTGCACAAGGGACATAAGGGTCTTAGAGTTTAAAGCTGTGGTTAGGTTTCTACCTTAATTACTTTCTTATACTTACGGATGTTTGCAAGGGGTATAATCACAAGTATGTATTAGTCCTAGGAAGTTCTGTACATTAGCACAGGTTCACCCACACAACACTTAGCAAGCTAAAGAAGATTAATCAACTATATGGAGCGAAAGCACTTAATAGTCTTCCCATGTGTCCTCGAGAACGTTTGGTCATCTTAAGTAATACAACCGTCTTGTCCTTTGCTGCATAAAGGATTGGGCCACTTGCTGCGTTTATTCTTATTGTCTTTTATTTAGTCGTACTTTGTTTACTTGGTTTATCAAAACCCCCTAAAAATCCGTTTGCTAAGTATTTGTAGAGAATTCCTGATCCATACCACTAGCCAGCACCTTCTGCTCCTCGTTGGGTTCGACACTCTTACTTATCAAAAATATTGTGATACACCCCCTATACTTGTGGGTCATCAAGACTATTTCCTGGCGCCGTTGATGGGGAGTGAAGCGCTATTGGAGAGTGGAACTGGTAAAGGAAACTTCTACTGTGAGTATTGTTTACTTCTGTTAGTTGCTTTATTCTCGTTATGGATAATTCGCTGAGTTTCTTATTTGGTAATGCTACTACCACTGCTAAGGTAGTAGATGAACCACCACTTGCTGAGAATGATGCTTTTAAAATACCTACAAGAATTATTGATCGTGTTATGGATAACTACTATGTTGGGGATGGAACTGTCCATCCCGGTGATCATTTACTCTTTATACACGAATTATGCGGGTTGTTCAAGTGTGCAGGTATCACTACAGATCAAGTTAAGAAGAAGTTCTTCTCATTATCACTAAAAGTAATAGCTGAGGAATGGTATAAGCTGCTGAAGAATGGTCAAGCTCTTGAATGGGAGGAAATAGTACCGCTCTTTTATTCAAAGTTTTTTCCTCCTAGTGAGATTCATAAAGATCAGAATCAAATATACAACTTTTGGCCTCTTGATGGAGAGAGTACAACTCAAGCTTGGGGGAGATTGAAGTTACTAATGCTCAAATGTCCCATTCATGAGCTTCCCAACAATATTATTATCAATAACTTTTGTGCAAGGCTTTCTCTTCATGACAAGGATTTATTGGATGCTTCTTGTGTTGGATCATTCACTCACATGGAATAAGAAGCTAAATGGGATCTTCTAGACCGTATTCAAGACAATGCTGAAGCATGGGAGAATGACAAAGGAAGAAAGTCAGGTATAAATTATGATTATGAATGCATTGAATCTTTTATGGGAACTGATGAATTTCAAAATATTAAAAATGCTTATGGTCTAGACTCTCAAGCTATTGCAACTTATTTTAAGGCATTTGCTTCCTACATTGAAGTGCCTAAAAAGAAGTGGAATAAGTATCATGAACCTTATGAAGATATTGCTAAGAGTGTTCCTGCAAGAAATACTGAAGTTTATACCTCTAATCATGTTTTACCCGAACCTTACATTGAGAAAATGCCTTTCCCAGCTAAGATAAAGGAACATTCTATGATACCTAGTATGGTTAATGAAAGTATAATCAAAGCAGTTAAACCTGATAAACAAATGGTTGATGAACCTATAATAACAAATGTGAAAGACTTTGTTACTAAATATGAAGAAGAGGGACACACTATCCTTTGTAAGGATACCTTTAATATTGTTTCACATAGTAGTGTTATGAGAGATAGTATTCCTGTGTTTTCTGTTAGAATAAGTGATCATTATTACGATGGCCCTTGTGATAGTTATATTGTTAAGTTTATGCATGATACTGAAAGTTACTATGAGAGAGGGAAAAGTGTTCTTATGCATCTCAATAATATCAAGTTTCCTCGTTTTATGCTGAAAGTTTTTGTGTTGCACTTCTTTTACCTTCCTATGCTAGTAGCCTCTTGTTTCAACAACTTGTTTGTTTACAAAATTCCCTTGCATAGGAAGTGGGTTAGACTTAAACGTGTGAATTTTTGCTTCTTAATGCTCTCTTTCACTTCAATTCATATTCTTATGAGAGCATCTTCAAAATTATGATACCCATCTTAATGGCTATAAAGAAAGATCTTTTTTGGGAGACAACCCAGTTTGTTTTTGCTTCTAGTTTGTTTTTGTTTCTTTGAGTCTTGGAAGTTATTACTTCGGTAATAACCTCTTCTTATCCTTTTTGTTTGGTTTTTGTGTCAAGATCAACCTCTAATGAGAGAGAAGTAATATTTGGGGAAGTTGCTGTCCCGAAACAGATCTTTGTGCTTCACCGTAAAAATTTGTGAGAGATCTCTGTACATCGGATTGAGCTGTAATTTTTTGTGCTTCTGCCCGAGGTTGTTATTTAACTTCTGTTAGATTTGCACTTTTTGATTTGAGCAACACAAGATTTTTGAAAAAAATTGATCTTTACCTGCTGGTCTGTTTTGACAGATTTTGCCACTCTTGCATTTGCTTCTTTAATCGATTTCCTTTTTGAATTCCTTTTGGGTTTTCAGAAGGATTTGCTACAGTAGCTTATGTTTTGATGGTTTTCAGTTGAAGTTGGACTCAAAAGTTTTTATCACTTCACTTATACTAATGTTGCTAATGAGAACTGTGTGAAGTTTTGTGTGAAAGAAGTTTTAGGGTTAGTGGAGATAATGGTGTAATAAGGAAGTGAAAGGTTTTATGACTCAAGCAATAAGTGTATAAATATGAAGATATTGATGTTATTCAAGTGGTGACTCCGAAAGAATCTACTAGATACCAAATTCAGAGACCTGCAGAGTCTGTTTCCAAATAGGTAACAGTTCTGGTAAGAAAAGTTCCGCGGAAATACTATCCAACTATATTTCTGTAGTTTTCAGTCAGTAAGGAAAGCTACAAAGCGAAATAGGGAAGGAAACGGAGCCAGGGTGGCTCACACCACCCTGTGGCGCGGGCCCAACCCTGGCCGCGCCACCAGGTGGTGTGGCCACTCCGGACTCCGCCTCCGACTCGTTTTCTCCCAGTACCTTCCTTTTGATATGAAACTTCATAATATATAACCCCCCGGATCCCCCGAGGTTTGTATATCGTGTTCTCGTCGTGTTTTTGTTTCGATCTGTTTTCTGCCAGGATCTATCTTTGAAAGCTTAGGAGCACAATGGTGTCTGCCAAGGATAAGGGAAAGGAGCCTATGGAGGAAGATCTCCAAGACCCCAAGCAGGGGCTGGTACCTTTAGTCACTTGCCCTACATCAACGGAATCCCTACAAGTCACTAAGGAGTTCTGCGATAAGTACCGGGACTTGAGGAGGAAGGTGGAATGCTTCAATGAGAGAATAATAGGCTTCGCAAGATGCTGGAAGATTTCCTCACGTCAACTAAGAAAATATTACCACCACCACCAAAGGAGTAATTCGTCATCAAGTTTGGCATCTCCTTGGTTTGTCCCAAGCTTGGGGGAGTGCCGCGGTATCACATCACTATCTTCTATCTTCTTACCTTTTTATCTAGAGTCATATCATGAATAGAGAAGTTATTATGTAGGATGGTTTGCATTATGGAAGTGTCCCCTCTCTCGTTAGATATGTATGCCTTGGTGTGAGTTGCCATTATGGATTATCAATGAGAAGTTCTATCATTTACTCTTTTGCATAGCTTATATTAGTTTTCAATTCATGGTTATATGATTGACCTTGTTGTTAGTATTGGTATCACTTTGGGATCATTGAGTTAATTTAGGTTGTTTTGGCAAACCTGGTTCGGTCAGTAGCAACACTATTTTTGAGAGTTGAATGAAAAGATAAAAGTACTCTAAACAAATATAATTTCATCATCTTTATTTCTTGATTTGCTCATAAGTTTAGTATTCTCTGGTTAAGATCTTTTGTGCTTCCAAGGAATATTGCATGTTTGTTTTTAATCACTTGTATGTTTGATTTTTTCCTTCAACTCTTATACTTGCTACCCAGCCTTGCTAGCCAAAAACCTGTACTAAGAGGGAATTCTTCTCGTGCATCCAATCCTCAAAACCAAAACCGTTGCCATTTGTGTCCATCATACCTACCTATTAGCACTATTGCCATTCCAAGTAAATTCTTGTTTGTCTACCTTCCAAATTAAACTTGTTATGTGAAAATTAGTGATTAAAGCTCTCACGAACTTGATGGCACACTTTACTTTCTTGCATCTAATAAACTTGCACCATTGGGTCCTTCTTTGTTGCGTATATGCTTGCGCTTTATGAGTTGAAGTTAGCAGAACCATGTATCATGGGGAACGCTTTCAACACTGCCATGGTACTTTGTACCTAGTTGATATCATGATTCTTTTGCCTATGGATCCCGGCGGTGTGAAATAAAAGGGGAACTTGTAAGATCATGGAGTTCATATGTGTGTTAGAGAAACTCCTGGGCCGCTAGCCTAAGCCATGCCTAATCATGGTGGAAACTTGCATCATAACTATAGTGAGCATTCTATGAAGCATCCTCAATAAAAACCTATGCAAATAGCAAATAAAAAGATCATTGAGATGCTCATTATCTGATTACCTTGTCATTTTGATTATGGGATAGCTCATGTATCATGTGCAAGGGGTACCCCGTTGGCGGTTCTCAATGATACACATGTATTTACAATGACAAGAGCTTACTTGTGACTGAAGTTGAGTAGCATGAGGTTCAGTACTCGTAAGTAAGGGGCATGAGATTTCAACTTATAACTTGTCAAGCATATCCTTTTAGTTGTGTCACTTTAACCTTAATCACCTAAAGATGCCTATGATAGGGGCAATGAGAGCTTAAAGCTAATAAGTATCATAATTTTTGGGAGCTCTTTATGAAACTTGCAATCTCTGCTTCCCTCTGCGAAGGGCCTTTCTTTTACTTTTTAGTTGAGTCAGTAAACCTATTCCCTTCTATCTCAGCAAGTATTTTGAGTTGTTGTGTTTCATTCATTCATATGATGATTTATTCAATCATGTTTCTTATGTTCCTTGTTTTGCACATTGCTCTTATCTTGGTGATTACTATTTTGAAAGCTATCATCGAAAAACCAGTTATTTGTGAACTCCAGCAAATTATGAACTATTCTTCGACCAAGAGCTAAGTTTGCCATTACCAATTATGATTTACTTCATGTATCTCTATTGTGTTTCCTTTACTTATTGCAAGTTAAGTTATATAATAGTGAGTTGTCTTCTATTATGATCTACGTATTGATGAATGTGATGCTTCTTGTCCGTATTGTTTTATCGACTCTTCACTCCATAAACCTGAGGTCATGTTTATTGAGCTCAGTTTCGCTTGGGGACAAGCGAAGTCTAAGCTTGGGGGGAGATGATACGTCCATTTTGCATCACTATTCTATGTCATAATTCACTATTATTCATTGATATATTTCATATTAAGAGATGATGCTTATGTTATTTCATCTGTTTTTGCATGGTTGATGACTTTTGGAGCATGGACCGCTGCAGTCAGGATTCTGATGGAAAAGGTGCTGTTTGGAGGCAAAATTCGTGAAGATCAAAAAATCCGGGAAAATATACGGAAAATCCTATTTTTCTAGAAGACGAAGGCTGCCAGAAGAGGGAGTAGAGATGGGCCACAGGGGGCCCACACCATCCCCTGGTGCGGGCCACCCTAGGTCGCGCCACCAGGTGGTGTGGACGCCCTGACCCACCTCTGGATCTCCCCTCTAGCGTATATATTCCTCCCGAAACCCTAAGAATCGGGGAGCGACCATAGAAAGATTCCACGACCTCTGTGGGGCGGAAAACACCGAGAGAGAAAGATCTCTCCAGCAGACAGATTTCTGCCGGGGGAATTCCTGCCCGGAGAGGGGAGATCGTCGCCATCAACACCACCATCAAGCTGGACTTCATCGGGATCATCATCATCATCATCACCACCATCATCACCATCAGCACCCTCATCACCATCTCCATATTGCTGTAACATTGAGTTGAATGTTGCATTAGTTCTTAGGGGAAACTTTCCCGGTGTTGATTACTCTTTGTAGTTGATGCTATTGAGTGAACCATTGAATTATTGTTTATGTTCAGATTGTTATACATCATTATTCCATCTCTGATCATGATCCATATGATGTCTTGTGAGTAGTTCGTTTTGTTCTTGAGGACATGGGAGAAGTCAGGTTGTTAGTAGTGGAGTTGTGTTGAGAAAGATTCAATAGTTTGATATTTAAGTTGTGGTGTACTTCTTCTAGTGGTGTCATGTGAACATCGACTACATGACACTTCACCTATATGGGCCTAGGGGAATGCATTGTGTATTTGGCTACTAATCGTAGCGGTTGCCGGAGTGCCAGAAACCTGAACCCCCGTTAGGAAACCATTGCAGAAGGGACGTAAGGGTCTTAGAGTTTAAAGCTATGGTTAGGTTTCTACCTTAATTACTTTCTTGTACTTACGGATGTTTGCAAGGGGTATAATCACAAGTATGTATTAGTCCTAGGAAGGTTGGTACATTAGCACAGGTTCACCCACACAACACTTAGCAAGCTAAAGAAGATTAATCAACTATATGAAGCGAAAGCACTTGACAGTCTTCCCATGTGTCCTCGAGAACGTTTGGTCATCTTAAGTAATACAACCGGCTTGTCCTTTGCTGCATAAGGGATTGGGCCACTTGCTGTGTTTATTCTTATTGTCTTTTATTTACTCGTACTTCGTTTACTTGCTTTATAAAAAAACCCCAAAAATCCGTTTGCTAAGTATTTGCAGAGAATTCCTAATCCATACCACTAGCCAGCATGTTCTGCTCCTCGTTGGGTTCGACACTCTTACTTATCGAAAACATTGCGATACACCCCCTATACTTTGGGTCATCACCACCATGGTGTACATACTATCACTTTCACACACATGGGGAGAGAAGAGATCTATTAAAGCACTTGAGTAGCAAGGTAAATCTACTTGATTACAAAGCTCATGATCACAATATGATCATGCATAGAGAGAGACATGAACACATAGCTACCGGTAGAACCCTTAGCCTCGAGGAAGAACAACTCCCTCATCATCATGGGAGTCAGCAACGGCGATGGAGATGGTGGTCGAGTTGATGGAGATGGCTCCAGGGGCACTTCCCTGTCCCGGTAGGGTGCCGGAACAGAGACTTCCTCTCCCCCAAATCTCCCCTTCAGTGGCGGCGGCGCTGTAGAACTTTTCATTGCTGGAGGTTAGATTTTTTTGTGTTTCTGCATCGGAGGCTTCTTATAGGCGAAAGGGGAGGCCGAGAGGGTGCCTGAGGCGGCTACACCACCCCCAGGCGCGGGCTAGGCCTGGCCGCATGGCCAGGTGGTGTGGCCCCCTCGAGGCCCTTCTCCGTCTTGTCTTCTGGCTCTGTGTTCCCCTCGGTGAAATATTGACTTTGGCTTTTGTCCCGTCCAATTCCGAGAATATTGATTTTCTGCCTTTTCTGGAACCAAAAATTGAAGAAAACAGGCAAATGGCATTGTGGCATCTTGTTAATAGGTTTGTTCCAGAAAATGTATAAAAATACCTCAAAGTATGAACAAAACATAAGAAAGTAGATATAAAACAAACATGGAACATCAAAAATGATAGATACGTTTATGACGTATCAACATCCCAAGCTTAACTCCTGCTTGTCCTCGAGTAGGTAAGTGATAAAAAGAATAATTTTTGAGGTGACATGCACCATCAAAATCAAGATCAAACCATTTGCAAGCATTGAAAGCTGGGATCAAAGAACTCTAAACATGAGCATGAAAGAAGAAGTTCTAACAATAAGACAAAGTAACTATGCATGCAACACGAAAGGTTACAAAAAAATATCATGAATAACAATGCATTGAAAGACGTTTGTTTGTTTCACATATAGAAAACATAGCATAGTGGCATTCAGCTTGTCCCTCAATGAGTAGCAATAAATGCATAGGACACCTTCAAAGTTCATAAGGGTGACTAGATACAAATTGTTCAAGAACAAGCAATATCAACATTATGAATCAATCAATAAGTTTTGGGACAATGCACATAGAACTAAGAATGACAACTATGCTCTCCTAATTGCTGCATAAAGATAGAAGGTGGAGACTCAACATAAAAGTAAAAGAAAGGCCTTCATAGAAGGAAGCAGGGATTCAAGTCTCATAAAGAGCTTCCAAAAATTATGGTACTTATTAGCTTTCAGCTCTCGTTGCCCATATCATAAGCATCTTGAAGTGATTAAGGTTAAAGTGAACAAACTATGGAGTATATGCTTGACAAAGTATAAGTTGGCAATCTCATGTCCCTTGAATACGAGGGCCGCTTCTCTTGCTACTCAAGTTTAGTTACCGGTAAGTTCTTGTCATAGTAAGTACATGTGTATCATAGAGAACCGCCAACAGGGTACCCCTTGCCCGATGATACGGAAGAATCCCCATATCAAAATGACAAGGCAAGCAGACAATAAGCATCTCAGCATCTTCTTATTTACCATGGGAAAATGGTGCTTTTTATCTCTTTTCTCATCTTTTTTTCTTTTTTCTCAATCTCTATCTCTTTTTTATAAGCAGAATGCTTCATAGATTGCTCATTATGGTTACGCTGCAGGTTTCCACCATGATTAGGCATGGATTAGACCGCCCGCCCAGACGTTTCTCTAACACACATACATAACTCCATGGACTTACAAGCTCCCCTTTCATTTCACACCGATGACATCCATAAACAAAAGAGCATGATATCAACTGGGTACAATGTACAAGTGCAATGTTGAAAGAGTTCCCCATGACAACATGGTTCTGCTAATCCCCAACGCATAAGTGCAAGCATATACAACATAGATGACACAATGGTTCAAGTTTATTAGGGGCAAGAAAAGTAAAGTGTGCCATCAAGTTCGTGAGAGCTTTAATCACTAATTTTCACATAACAAGTTTAATTCGGATGGTAGATAAAAACATGAATATACTTGGAATAGCAAATGCTAATAGGTAGGTATGGTGGATTCTTTGGAATAACTTGGTTTTATTTGGACTTGGATGCATGAGTGGAATTCATACTTGGTACGAAGGCTAGCAAAAGACTGGTGAAAGAACATTTCATGTTTTCCTATGTTTTGCGTGTTAGATAACAATACCGTGGAGACTATTCATGTGCGCTAAGTGTGCAGTAAGCTTTGAGGGGGGTCGGATAATCCGCCCCACCAAGGGCCGGATAATCCGGCCTACCTCATTGCCCAAAGGGAGCCAAGGCGCGTCGCTCATTACCCGGTCGGATTTTCTCCCGGAAAGTCTGAACTGGGCCGGTTTTTCCTCCCCAGGCCAGATAATCCGGCAGTCGCATGAGCCGGATAATCCGGCCCCCAGTTTTTGAGTAAAAGGAGCCAAGGCGCGTCGCTCGGTATCCGGACGGATTTTCTCCCGGAAAATCCGAAATGGGGCGGTTTTTCCTCCCCAGGCCGGATAATCCGGCCTTCACATAGGACCGGATAATCCGGCCCCTAGAAGTTGATCAAGGTCAAGCTTGGCGCGACGGTCAGATAGGGGGCGGATTATTTGCCGGATATTCCGAGTATGGGGCGGTGTTTTCCCCAGGCTAGATAATCCAGCCCTCACTTGGGCCGGATAATCCGGCCCCCAAAGTGTCCAACAGCTGGTTTCTGAAGGGGGTATAAATACCCTTTCTTCCCCAATGTTCAGAACTCTTGATTCATTCAAAATTGTCTAGACATTGTGCAAGAGCTCTCATTCTCGATATCCCACTTCAACCACCCGAAGGTGTTGATCTTTGGGGGAATTGAAGGAGGAGAAGTTCATCATCATCATCACGAATCAAGCGCTTCAACTCCTCTCCATTCACTTGGAGAAATCCCTGATCTAGTATTCTTGTCAATACCTAGATCTTGTTCATTGTATTTGATAACTTTGTTCTTGTGGCAGCTTGTTGTCATTTCGGGAGCCTCCAAGTTGTTTGTGGAGTTGTTGCCCTTCTAGTTGTGTAAAGGCGTCGGTGCCCGCCTTGAAGGGTACCTATAGTGGAAAGGTGGATCAGGCCTTTGGTGGAGGGATCCATCGGAGAACAGGGTGAGGCCTATTGTGGCGTGGTGGTCTTAGTACCGCCCACCCCTCCAACGCAGACGTACTTCCCTTAACAAGGAAGGAACTGCGGCCAAACAAATCCTGTGTCTCCGCGTGCTTCACTATGGTTTACCCATTCCTCTTCCACTCGCTCTTTACTCGCTAGTAGATAGGTTTGCATATAGGGAAATTCCACCTAATAGTTTATCTAGAGAATTTATCCTTTGTGCTAAGCCTAAAATTGAAAAACTATTAAAATTTGGTGTAGCACGTATTCACCCCCCCTCTAGGTGCCCATACGATCCATTTCAATTGGTATTAGAGCCCCGGCTCTTAATTCGGGCTTAACCGCCTAAGAGTAGTATGGTTACCAAGGATGATGGGAATGAGGTTGTGGATAAGGTCACAATGGATGATCTCAAGTCGTTGGAAACAACCTTGTTGAAATCCTTTGAGGCCAAGATGGAGGAGATGAATCAAATGATTGCTCGCCTTACATCATCCATAGCCCCATATCCATCCTCCTCTGAGGCTGCCACACCATCATCTAAGGAAAAGGGTAACACCGGATCCAAGGATGATGATCTGGAAGGTGAAAAACTTAATGGTTCCACCTCCAAGAAGGGAAGTGGTAAGGAGGAATATAGTGAGGTTCGCCATGTATATTCCCCCGACCCACCTATCCCTCATCCTCATATAAACAATAGGGGTGATCCACCCAAGCTCACTGCATCCTCTTTCAATCAATGGCAATTCTGAATGAAATCTCATGTTTGCAGCTCCTCTATCGAACTTTGGAGGATTATTGAAGAGGGTCTTCATATTGGAGATCAAACCAACCTAACAAGAAGAGAAGTTTTGGACAGCCAGTTGAATGCCACCGCTCTCCACATGATATAGCTGGGTGTGGGTCCCAAGGACATGCCACACATTGAACATCTCAACACAGCTAAAGAGGCTTGGGATGCTCTTACAGATCTCTTTGTTGTGAATGAAAGCATGATAAGGAACAGGTATGATGCCCTTAGTAATGAAGCTGAGGGATTCTACATGTTGGATGGTGAAAACCATGAGGACATGTATAGAAGACTCAAGGGTATCGCAACAACATTTAGAAAGCATGGGGCCACTCACATTGATGATGCATGGATAAAAAGAAAATATGTGAGTGCCTTAATGCCTTTCGAGCCAACGGACTTGAAGAGCCTGCAAGGTAGACATAACTACCATCAAATGACATCCAATGAAGTCATGAAAGAAATGGCGGCATTCAAAGTGGCAGCAAAGAATGCTGAAGATGCCCGCTCGGGCCATTGGAATGCAAAAGGGTGTCAATGTGGCTCTCAGAGCCAACGTTGTTGAGCAAGAGGAAGATGAAAGCGCTTTTTAGGGGGCCTCCATGGACTGCCCCGATGAAGTCAAACGTGCTCATGGTGAGTACATGGCATTTTATGCAAGGAATTTTTGGAAGGACCCTGCCAAAGCCAAGTCGGAACTTGAGCGCAAGAACGGGTCAAATGGAAGAAGAGAAAGTGGCCCAAGATGGAGAACTTGTTACAACTGTGGAGATAGAATGCACTTTGTAGCCGAGTGTTCGTATCAAAATAGAGAAGACAATGGTGGCAGGTTCATTCTTAAAGAGAAATCTAAAGCACCTAAGAAGAGGCCATTTCTTAAGAAGAATGGCCCCTTCAAGAAGCAACCCAAGATCGTCTTAGTTGCACAAGAAGAATACTCCTCTGCAAGTGAAGATGAAGAGGATGATGATAGTTCCCGCGAGGTGGCTGCTATAGCCACCACATCGACTCCTTCATCTCTCCTCGACTCGCCAAACGAGAATGTCATCAACAACAACGCCACTTGCCTAATGGCAAGAGAATCCGAGGTATCAACTTCTAGCTTTTCATTTCCTCAGACTAACATAATTTTGGATATGGATGATCATGACACTCTTAAAATGAAAGAAGAAGTTATTGCTTTGGATACTTTTTCACTAACCTGCAAGGTGAGCACAAACTCCATTTTGATGCTCTTATGAGTTAACTTGCTCAAGCCTAAGATCTTCTTGAAGAAAATGGCATAATTGAAAGAGAAGATGCCTTAGAGATAGCTTATTTGAAGAATGCCTTGGAAGAAGAAGAGGAAGCTCGAGTATCTTTGGAAGAGAGACTCAAATCCATTGAGGAGTCACAGAAAGAAGCTGTGGCTTAGCTCATCAAAGAACGTGACCATGCTCTTGCCAAGGTAAAGAAACTAAAGAAAGAAAATATGGATTTTGGGGTTGTTCATGCTAGACTTTTGGAGAAGTTTGATAATCTTGAAAGTGCTCACAAGGCATTGAAGAGTGATCATTCTACTTTAAATGAGTCTCATGACCAGCTCCAAAATCAGTTGAAACGGTATGATGTGCCAAGTACCTCTACTTCATCCTCTGGAAAAAAAGACCTTGCAAGAAGTTCTCAACACAAAGGTAAAGAAGTTATTGATGAGATACTGAGCAAGCAAAGGACAAACAATAGTAAAGAAGCTATTGGTTACATCCCCAAGACAAAGAACAAGAAACACAAGAAGAAGAAGAAGAGCAAGACTGCTCAACCAAAGACTAGCAATATTACCAATGACAAGACTAATTATGATGGTTTTGCAGGGGCTTACAATCCTTACTTTGAACTATATTGCGATTATTATGGTGATGTTTATGCTAGTTATGTAGGCCCTTATGATTGTTACATTCCTTGGTCTATTTGGGTTCCCAAGACCCTTGTTACTAACATGAGAGGACCCATTGAAAAATGGGTACCTAAAACCAAGAAGTAATTTTCTTGCAGGGCTATGCTTCTGGTGGTTCTAAATGGGTACTCGATAGCGCTTGCACGAGTCATATGACCGGAAGCAAGGAGATCATCACGGAGATGCGGCCAAACCTTGATCACATAACCGTCTCCTATGGTGACAAGTCAAAATCTGAGGTATTGGGTCTCGACAAAGTTGTGGTGGATCACGATATCTCTCTCGTGGACGTCATGCTTGTTGAGACCCTCAGGTACAACTTACTTTCAGTTCGCGCCCTTGGTAAGATGGGCTTTGTAGTTTATATTGATGCTGATTTGGTGGTACTCTTGTGGAGCAAGTCTCTAAAAGTCGCTTTTCTGGGATACATCGAAAATGACCTGTATGTGGTGGGCTTTTCGGGGAAAACCACTACAGGCCAGATGTGTCTTTTCGGAAAGGCTGACGTGGGTTGGCTATGGCATCGCCGACTTGCCCACGTCAATATGATAACTTTGCAAAGTCTCCACAAGGGTGGCCACATCCTTGGACTAAAAGAAAATGTCTCCTTTGCCAAAGATCGTGTTTGCAGGGCGTGTGTTGAAGGGAAAATGCATGACTCACCTCATCGAAGGAAAACTATTATCTCATCAAAAAGGATTTTGGAGCTCCTTCATGTGGACCTCTTCGGACCTCCTCTCATGCAAGCCTCGGTGGGAAGAAGTATTGTCTAGTGATTGTTGATGATTACTCAAGATACACTTGGGTTTATTTCTTCAAGTTGAAGAGTGAAACTCAACAAACTGTCATCGACTTCGCCAATGAGGTTCAACATCAACACAACATCCCCATTCTGGCTATAAGAAGTGATAACGGCTCTGAGTTCAAGAACTACACCTTAAATGAGTTCCTAAGTGAAGAGGGGACAAGACATCAATATTCCTCTGCGTATACCCCTCAACAAAATGGTGCAGCCGAGAGGAAGAATCGAACTCTAATGGATATGGCAAGATCAATGTTAGCCGAATTTAAATCTACATATAAATTCTAGGCTGAAGCAATCTCTACTGCTTGTCATTCATCCAACCGATTATACCTCCGCAAGATCTTGGACAAGACTCCGTATGAAATACTTACCGGTAACAAGCCAAACATCTCATACTTTCGGGTATTCGGGTGTAAGTGTTTCTTTCTTATCAAGGGAGTTCATTTATCTAAGTTTGAATCTAAGGCTCTAAAAGGTATTTTTGTTGGTTATAGTGCTGAATCCCACACTTATAGAGTCTACAATAAGCTCTCCGGAACTGTTGTAGAGTCTTGTAGTGTGGTGTTCGAGGAAAATGACGGTTCCCGTGCGGAGCAAGTTGGTGTTTGTGATGCAGATGTTGAAATACCCCAAGATGCCATAAGAAGAATGGGCATGGGATTTTTCCGCCCCGTTGAAGAACCCCTTGTGGCGGATCGGGAAGGACAATGCTCTTCCCATGAAGAGCCCTCATCTACACATGCACAACATGTTCCCACCATGGGAGCAAATCCTGCACCATCTCCATAAACTGCTGAAGGTCAAGACGTTCTAGAAAAATCCAGGCCGGATTATCCGGTTGACACCGGATTATCTAGCCACCCCGCTCCAGCTGACCATTTTGCTCCTGGTGGTGAAGATATCAATGCAAGCTCCAGGCCGGATTTTCCGGCAAGCCCGGATTATCTGGCCCCTCGCCAGTTCAAGCAAGCCCCAGGCATCCGGATGAAGCTGATACAAGTACTCCCAGGCCAGATTATCCGGCCTCTCCATCAGCCGGATTATCCGGCCCTAACTCACCTGTTCAGCAGCCTCCTATTACGGCTATGACTCACCTCAAGGGCACGCGTCACCACCACCTGTTGCTGATATTCTAGTTCCTGATCAAGGTCGAGTAAATGCTTCCAATGAAGATTCAAGTGATGAATCTACTCCTCCAAGAGACAACAAACTTATTGAACTCGTCGCAAGGCTCGGGCTGATCAAAACCTTGAGTTGAGGGGTCACACCCTCGACAAGGTTGTTGGTGATCTTCGATGAAGGGTTTCTACAAGAAGAGAATTGGCCAGCTTTGGTGAGCATCAAGCTCATATCTCTATGGTGGAACCTAAGAAGGTCTTTGAAGCACTTGAAGATCTAGACTGGGTTGTTGCTATGCATGAAGAATTGAATAATTTCGAGGGCAACAAAGTCTGGAAACTCGTGGAGAAACCCAAAGATTGCCGCAATGTTATCGGCACCAAGTGGATATTCAAAAACAAGCAGGACGAGAATGGCATTGTTGTGAGGAACAAGGAAAGACTTGTGGCACAAGGTTACTCTCAAGTTGAGGGCATTGACTTTGGCGAGACCTATGCTCCAGTGGCTCGCCTTGAGTCCATCCGTATCCTTCTTGCTTATGCTGCCCATAACAATTTTAAGTTGCAGCAAATGGACGTCAAGAGTGCCTTCCTTAACGGTCCTCTACATGAGTTGGTATATGTAAAGCAACCCCCGGTTTTTGAGGATCCTAACTTTCCGAACCATGTCTACAAACTCTATAAGGCACTCTATGGCCCTAAACAAGCCCCACGTGCATGGTATGCGCACCTTAAAGAGCTTTTGTTAGATCGTGGCTTCGAAGTTGGGCAAATCGATCCCACTCTTTTTACTAAGAAGGTTAAGGGGGAGCTCTTCGTATGCCAACTATATGTAGACGATATCATCTTTGGTTCTACTAATAAAGCTTTTAATGATGAATTTTCAAAGCTTATGACTGACAGGTTTGAGATGTCTATGATGGGGGAATTATGGTTCTTTCTTGGATTCAAGATCAAGCAACTTAGAGAAGGAACTTTTATTAATCAAGCAAAGTACATCCAAGACATCCTCAAGAGATTCAAGATGACGGATCTAAATGGGGTCGCCACTCCGATGCAGACAAAATATCATCTTGAACTTAACCCACATGGTAAAGATGTGGACCAAAAGGTATACCGGTCCATGATCGGCTCTCTTCTTTACCTCTGTGCATCTAGACCTGATATCGTGTTGAGTGTGGGAGTGTGTGCAAGGTATCAAGCAGCTCCTAAAGAAATCCACTTAGTGGCGGTCAAGAGGATCTTTCGATATTTGGTTCATTCCCCTAACTTTGGTCTCTGGTATCCCAAGGGCTCCAATTTCTCTTTATGTGGTTATACTGACTCAGATTGGGCTGGTGATAAGGATGATCGGAAATCCACTTCTGGAGCTTGTCAATTCTTGGGAAGATCTCTCGTATGTTGGTCATCTAAAAAGCAGAACTGTATATCTCTCTCCACCACCGAAGCTGAATATGTTGCTGCTGCCAGTGCTTGCACTCAATTATTGTGGATGAGGCAAAATTTAAAGCAATACGGTGTCAATTGTGACAAACTGCCTCTTTTATGTGATAATGAAAGTGCAATCAAAATTGCGTATAATCCTGTTCAGCACACAATGACGAAGCATATTGAGATTCGGAATCATTTTATTCAAGACCATGTTGCTCGCGGCGATATTGATCTATCCTTTGTGAGCACGAAGAATCAACTTGCGGATATTTTTACAAAGCCACTAGATGAAGCAAGATTCTGCTACTTGAGGAATGAGCTAAATATCATTGATTCTAGGAGCTTGTCTTGATTACTCATGCACTCACTCATACATCTCAATCCTTATTTGGTCTAAGTGTGGGCATGGATATAGGGGGAGTGTGGTCCTAACTCATTGGGCTAACCCTCCCCCCATAATGCCAAAAGCAAGATAAATCATTTCTCTTAATATCATGTTGTGATATGTGAGCTTATTGATGAGTATTGGTCGTGAACCCAAGATACATCTTCACGGTGTCACACCATACACTCCAACAAGGTGGCTTCGGCCACCGCCCTCTCCCTTGAGGAGAATTAGATCTTTTTGGCTGTTCTTTGCTATCTCATGTTCTTATGGGAAACACACTCAATCTTGGCTTTTATTCAATTTGGATCTTGCAATTTTGAGTGTCTAGTACAATCTCAGTTTGGCTATCTTAATCCTAGGCCTTTCCCTACCCCTAAGCCATCTATTCTAGCACACAAGTCCCCTGTACACCTTGTGGGGGTGTTGTTTGGGGACGCTCGGGCCTGGTTCTGTGTACAACAGAATTCCAGATTTGAGGCCGGATAATCCTGCCCAAGTGTAGGCCGGATAATCCGGCCCTGGCGGATTTCGTCTTAAAGGGCAGGGATCGGGGGGAAGGGCTCATAACGAGCATCACTTCTCCCCCAACCCTCTCCTCCTCCTCAGCCGCTGCCTGCCGTCCCCCACCCTCCCCGGAGCCTCTCCAGACACCGGATTTTCTGGGCCTCCCCAGATCTTCTTCTTCGCGCCTTCGGGTACCTTCTCCTCCGCGTTCTTCCTCCAATGAGTGAGGGTAACTCCCTCTCTCCCCATCTTTGGCTAGATTTGTTACTTGTTGGGTGGAATGTTGTCTAGAAGGATGTGTTTTTGCATAGAAATCATAGTATTGCAGTTTCTAGGCCCGATCTACTTTTTTTGCATTCAATCTAGGTGAAATCGAAATATTCTGCCAGGGCCGGATTATCCGCCCCTGGCCAGGACGGATAATCCGGCCTGACAGATTCGATTCTGGTTCAGTTTCACTATGGAGTATGCATTGGGTAGATTTGTCCTCTGAACTTTTTGAGTACTTTTTCCATGCTCTCTCCTGGACTTGTGTGTATGCTTATCCCCTTGATATCGCCCTTATTCTCCTCACAGGTGGTTCCAGTGTTCCCAAGGCCTACAAGCGCCGCCCTCGCACCAAATACTTTCCGGACGACGGACATGGTAACTTAGTGGACGAAGCTGAGTTGAGGAGAAGAAAGAACGAAGAGAAGCGCATGGCTGAACAAGCTAAGAGGACTAGGAAGGGTGTGTCCAAGAGGAAGGGCAAGGAGCCCAAGATCAACTACAGAACTTTGGATGTAGTCACCTTTTCCTCCATCCATCACCGTGACTTGTTTGCTGAGCTGCCTCGTGATGATGAGCTGGGGGATACTCACTTTTGGTGTGCAGAACAGAAGGGAATCTATGAAGATGTGTATGCCAGGCTAAACATTAGGCCTATGCACCCACTGGTACTTACTGATGCTTTGGAGAAGGCTCATCTTGTGGATGCGATGTTTGTGGCTGAGAGGATGGGGCTGCACCATCTCATGTCTCTCCAGTGCTCCTTTGACTCTGAGGTGGTGAAGCAGTTCTTCTCCACTTTGGTTATTTGTGGGGATGAGCGTCGCACTATGAAGTGGATGACTCATGACAGGCCTATGACTGCTGATTTTCACGTGTTTGCTGAGGTTTTTGGATACTCTTTCCGCAGCAGGGATAGAGCCAGTGGCCACCGCATCATCACCCAGCTAAAGCCCAACAAATATGCCGCTCTCTCTCCTTGCACTGTGGACAATGGCATTGTGGGCACTCTTGCTGGCCTTGCTCCCATCTATGCTGCCTTAGTGGGTCTCTTCCGTGACTCCATTACTCCAAGTGGGGCCAACAATGACAGCATCCGTGGTCACCTTGTTCAGCTACTTCAATTTTCTCATGAGGTTGCCTCTTGCGAGGAAGAGTCGGTGCAGTACAGGCTGGATGTCATGGACTTCATTTACCATGAGTGGACTGATGCTATGTTCAACCGTCTGTCCATTCCCTATGCACCCTACATTATGATGCTCACTAGGCACCTGCTTCTTGCTGAGGAGTTCCACATTGACTCGGTGCATAAGGCCAAGAAGATCTACAACAAGGTTCGGAAGACCTCTCACCCCTCTTCTGCTCCTGAGGGCCTCATGAGGGATGCTCGCGGGCCCCCAGTGCCTCCCATTGCCCGTGAGATCAAGCAGCTGAACTGGTTCCAGTGTAACATATTATGCATGGGCGTGGACACGCGCAAGGATCGGTACGAGGCATACAAGCAGCGCCATGAGTTGGCTCACTCCCAGCAGCTCATTCTCCACCATGTGTCCGGTGCTTCGGGTGAACCTCCAGCTCCTACACCTCCCACTCCGTATGCTCGGTGGAACTCTTCCTCCGGGTTGAACTATGGTGAGCTGGAGCGTCACTTGTTCCCCTCTGTGCCTGCTGCTGATGATGAGGATGAGGAAGGTGACACCGAGGAGCTTGATGATGAGGATGAGCATGAGAATGAAGATGAGGATGAGGGCGAGGACTACGAGTGATCCCGTGGGGCGCTAGCATCGCTCCTCTCCCTTTTTGGTGTCTCGATGCCAAAGGGGGAGAAGTAGTTCTATTAGGATATTCGGGGATTTGCATGGGTCGGGCATAAGCACTTGCTTTTTTCTATTCGTCATTTTCTTGCTTATGCCCATTTAGCGTTGAACTTTAAATTTGTGGTTTGTGGTTGTTTGAGACTCTATGTGGTTGTCTGGATTATTATGCCTATGGATTTCATCTCATGGATTATGCTTATGGAGCCATCTATTCATATCCTATTGCTGGAGGTTTTTATCACAGAAGGCGCTTATATTGGTTATCCAGTAATAATTGTGGCTTATGTCAAGGAGGCCTTCCCTCTACCTCGGTGGTATGTTTATGTTGCTCATATGTCTATGGAATAGAATGACCTATTTGTGTGCATTTGTATTCCGATGCAAAATTCTATTATGCACACATTGAGGGGGAGTCTCTTCCATGGTTATTGTTGCTTGTCTTGTGACCTTTTCCTGCAAATCCTGATATTGTCATCTAACACCAAAAAGGGGGAGATTGAAAGAACATTTCATGTTTTCCTATGTTTTGCGTGTTAGATAACAATACCGTGGATACTATTCATGTGCGCTAAGTGTGCAGGAAGCTTTGAGGGGGGCCGGATAATCCGGCCTACCTCATTGCCCAAAGGGAGCCAAGGCGGGTCGCTCAGTACCCGGTCAGATTTTCTCCCGGAAAGTCCGAACTAGGGCGGTTTTTCCTCCCCAGGCCAGATAATCTGGCAGTCACATGAGCCGTATAATCCGGCCCCCAGTTTTTGAGAAAAAGGAGCCAAGGCGCATCGCTTGGTATCCGGACGGATTTTCTCCCGAAAAATCCGAACTGGGGCGGTTTTTCCTCCCAGGCCGGATAATCCGGCCTTCACATAGGACCGGATAATCCGGCCCCCAGAAGTTGATCAAGGGAAAGCTTGGCACGACGCTTAGATAGGGGCGGATAATTTGCCGGATATTCCGAGTCTGGGGCGGTGTTTTCCCCAGGCCGGATAATCCGGCCCCCAAAGTTTCCAACGGCTAGTTTTTGAAGGGGGTATAAATACCCTTTCTTCCCCAACATTCAGAACACTTGATTCATTCGAAATTGTCCAACCATTGTGCAAGAGCTCTCATTCTCGATCTCCCACTTCAACCACCCGAAGGTCTTGATCTTTGGGGGAATTGAAGGAGGAGAAGTTCATCATCATCATCACGAATCAAGCACTTCAACTCCTCTCCATTCACTTGGAGAAATCCCTAATCTAGTATTCTTGTCAATACCTAGATCTTGTTCATTTTATTTGATAACTTTGTTCTTCTGGCAGCTTGCTGTCATTTCGGGAGCCTCCAAGTTGTTTGTGGAGTTGTTGCCCCGCTAGTTGTGTAAAGGCGCCGGTGCCCGCCTTGAAGGGTACCTATAGTGGAAAGGTGGATCAGGCCTTTGGTGGCGGGATCCATTGGAGAACAGGGTGAGGCCTATTGTGGCATGGTGGTCTTAGTACCGCCCACCCCTCCAACGTAGACGTACTTCCCTTAACAAGGAAGGAACTGCGGTCAAACAAATCATGTGTCTCTGTGTGCTTCACTACGGTCTACCCGTTCCTCTTCCACTCGCTCTTTACTCGCTAGTAGATAGGTTTGCATATAGGGAAATTCCACCTAATAGTTTATCTAGAGAATTTATCCTTTGTTCTAAGCCTAAAATTGAAAAAGTATTAAAATTTGGTGTAGCACCTATTCACCCCCCTCTAGGTGCCCATACGATCCATTTCAACTGGGAGCGACCAACTAAGAGAGCAATAATGGCCATAATCACGCAAAGCGCCAAAACATCATTAATTAAAGCATAAAGTGATATTACAAGTCGAAAACTAAATTATCATAGAGGCTATGGTGACTTGGTATCATATTAACATGGTGTGATCATGCGCCAAGTCAACCCAAATAAAGCATCAGAGGAGAATACCACAATAGTATGCTTTAATATGCTAAAACAACGCATGATTCTTTCAAGGCACATTAAGCAATCTCAATTGTTTATAACATGTCATGCTACAGCAAAAATCACTAAGCATAAAGCCAAAACAATATCAAGCATGACATGACAAAGCATAGGCCACAGTCAAAAACAAGCTCCCTTTTACCACTTAAGCATGAACTTTTCCTACTCTTTTCCAATCCCAACCAATTTATTCAAGCAAACTAAAACCAAAAACAAAAACAAAGACGCTCCAAGAACAACACAACTATGCATGAAATAATAAAAATGAAGTGTTTGGAAGAAACCTGAGATTTTTATGGATGAAGAAGGGGATGCCTTGGGCATCCCCAAGATTTGACGCTTGTACTTCTTGGATATTTATTGGGGTGACACGGGTTGCATCCCCAAGCTTGAGCTTTTGTACATACTTCACCTTATCACATTACTCTTCCGTACACTTAAAAATTTCCTTGATACAAAACTTCACACAATCTTCATTAGCAACATTAGTGTACTCAAGATAATAAGTCTTTTGGTTCTGTTGCAACACAAATAAAACTTCCATTAAAACACAAGCTACTATAGCACTTCCTTTAAAAAGTTCAAATGATCAAAGAGAACTCAAAGAGAAAGAGATTAAGAGGCAAATGCAAATAATGACAGATATCTGTCAAAACAGACCAGTAGGTAAAAACCAAATTTTTAGTAGACCTTTTGTTTCTCAAATTGAAAAGTGTTGAACTAACGAAAGTTGGATAACAACCTGGGGCATAAGCACACAACATTACATATCAAGCTGATGTACAGAGATTTTTCACGAATTTTTACAGCGAAGCAGAAAAATCTATTTTGGGACAGTAACTTTCCCAAGTCTTACTTCTCTCTCAGTAGAGGTTACTCTTGGGACAAAAACCACACAAAATGATAAGGAGAGGTTATTACTGAAGCAATAACTTCCAAGACTCAACTAAAAATTTTGGGTTATCTCCCAATAAGTACTTTTCTTTAACGCCTTTAAGTTAGACATGATAGTTTGAGAAGATGCTCACATAAGATATATGAATTGAAGTAAAAGAGAGAATCAAGAAGCACATTCAAAGAACATTTAAGTCTAACCAACTTCCTATGCATAGGAATATTGTAAATAAATAAGTCATGAAAGCATAAAGCAACAAGAATAGGAAAGCAAAACAAGTGCAAGTTCAAGACTTTCAACATAAAGAGGGGAAACTTAATAATGTTGAGATACATAAGACCATGTTTCCCTCTCTCATAATAACTTTCAGTAGCAAAATGAATAAAATTAACAATATAACTATTGCATAAAACATTCTTATCATGAGCCACAAGCATAAAATGATTATTACTCTCCACATAAGCATATTCATTCTTATTAATTGTGGTGGGAGCAGATTCAACAAAATAGCTATCATTATTATTCTCATCACCATAATCATCAAATATAGGAGGCATATTGTAATCATTAATTTTCTCCTCAATAGTAGGTGGACTGAAAATATCATATTCATCATTGTAATCATCATATATTGGAGGTTTGGTATCATCATAAGCAATAGAATAGCTATGTTCCAAAGCTGGGGAACTAAAAAGATCATTTTCATAAAAACTAGCTTCCCCAAGCTTAGACTTTTCCATAGAATTAACAATAATGGTGTCCAAAGAATTCATACTAACAACATTGCTATTAGCATGCAAATAAAGTTCCATAGGTTTTTTAATTTTCTCTTCAAACACTTCATGTCCTAACTCAAGATAAATACTATAAAGCTCTCTATTTTTTTTTGTTTTCCATTAAGCCTAACTAGTGAAAACAAGAAACGAAAAGACAAAACTGCAGAATCTAAAGGAAATAACTTCGAGCACTCACACCGGAGGATGTGAATACCTTTTACCTTACATCCCCGGCAATGGCACCAAAAAATAGCTTGATGTCTATGCACTTCTATTCTTGTAGATAGTTGTTGGGCCTCAAAGTGCAGAGGTTTGTAGAACAGAAGCATGTTTCCGTTAAGTAGATATCCAAGGTTTATCAAACTCGGGGAGGAAGTGGTCAAAGGTATCCCTCTCAAGCAACCATGCAATCAAGATACAAGAAGTCTCCTGTGTCCCCAACACACCCAATACACTTGTCAGGTGTATAGGTGCACTAGTTCAGCGAAGAGATAGTGAAATACAAGTGGTATGGATAATTATAAGTGAAATACAAGTGGTATGGATAGAAGACAACAGTGCCAGAAAATAGCTTGATGGCGTGGAAGAGACTAAAGGCAAACTGAAATAAAGATGACAGCAAGCAAACATGTAACATATCTAGTTACAAACGGTGTTTTAATGTTTAGAAACAAGGCCTAGGGATCATACTTTCGCTAGTAAACACTCTCATATAAATATATTATCTTTATGATACTACTCTGAACTACTCTCCGGTTGGACACTCTAATCCATGGTAGGGCTATAATAGCACACCTCAAAGTTCGCTTTCCCCATCTAGATAACCCCACACTGTCACCTTGAGTTGTAGATGGTTCCAACAAACACCACAATTTCATAGAAACATCCAACTGAAAATATAACTCATAACAAGTATTTGTAATCTCTAGCCTAAGTGCCACCATGGTGTGCATGCTATCACTTCCACACACATGGGGAGAGCAGAGATCTATTAAAGCACTTGAATAACAAGGTAGATCTACTTGATTACAAAGCTCATGGTCACAACATGATCATGCATAGAGAGAGAGATGAACACATAGCTACCGGTAAAACCCTTAGCCTCCAGAGAGAACTACTCCCTCCTTATCATGGGAGTCAGCAACGGCGATGGAGATGGCGGTGAAGATGGTGATGGCGCTGAAGATGGTGAAGAGGAGACGGCAGCGGCGCCGGCGGCGGCGCGGAGGACTCCTTCCCTGCCGCCGGTATCACAGGGGAGCACCGCCCCTTAGCACGCTTCCTTCATGGCTTCTTGAGAGCCCTTCCGCATGGAGATGGGATC
The DNA here is from genome assembly GCA_916181665.1 of Avena sativa. Taxonomy (NCBI): domain Eukaryota; kingdom Viridiplantae; phylum Streptophyta; class Magnoliopsida; order Poales; family Poaceae; genus Avena; species Avena sativa. Next base: position 431,932,592 of record OV702290.1, read on the forward strand.
CATGGGGGAGGCAAAAACGTGGCTTTGGTGGCTGCAAATTCGTGGGTGGAGGTGTCTCTCATGAATTAGGTTCCCTCCTTTTATATAGCTTTTCGGATTCTCGTCACCCCATCTTGGGCTGCAGTAAATCGGGCCTATTGGGTCCGTCTGGACTCGGAATCAGCTAAATTTTATGTCCAGAACATTTCTCGCAAAATTTAAAACAACTTTGTAGTTGAAGAGTTTTCCGTTTGATGCCGTTTTCGATCCAGAACGTGACCATCTTCAAAACGAGCTCTGAGACAGATTTCTGAAAAATCCCAATTTGACTCCAACAAGGTTTTCACTTGTATTCTTGGTAATTCCTACACATCAAAGTGTAAAACAAGAACATTGTGCACTTTTGTAACTATTATTAGGTTATTCCAAATAAATCATAAACTTTATATAAAAAGGAGTAGCAAAAGCATATTATTAGCATAAAACCATCAAAAATTATAGATACGTTATGGACGTATTACTGCACCACCCCTAGGCGCGGGCCAGGCCTGGCCGCGCGGCTAGGTGGTGTGGCCCCCTCGAGGCTCTTCTCCATCTCGTCTTTTGGCTCTGTGTTCCCTTCGGTGAAATATTGACTTTGGCTTTTGTCCCGTACAATTCCGAGAATATTGATTTTCTGTCTTTTCTGAAACCAAAAACAGAAGAAAACAGGCAACTGGCACTGTGGCATCTTGTTAATAGGTTAGTTCTAGAAAATGTATAAATACACCTCAAAGTATGAACAAAACATAAGAAAGTAGATATAAAACAAGCATGGAACATCAAAAATTATAGATACGTTTACGACGTATCACCCATACATACTACATCGATTCAAACCATTACACATTTTTAGTCGAGGCTAACTTCCTGCTACGCTCTCCATACTACAAATTCATTAGCCACACATACTACAGCAATTCACTAGAGCTCTGTCTTCACTTGAGGAAAATCAGAAGCACCAGCTTGTCCAAGCCCAGCTCCCCCACTGAAATTGTGTGCGCTGTCGCGAAACGGTGGTGGTCATGTGCCATCGATCCTTCCAAGCGAACACTACAAGTGACGAGGATGCTTTCTGTCCGTCTCTTCAGGGCCCTGAATGCCATGTACCGATTCCAGAACCTCCTCTAGGTGGATGATGACCGCGTGCTTCCAGAAAAGCTGTTACCCTGTCCTTCTTGGAATCTACACCTCGTACATCTTAGGAACATCGTCAGGATCTTTCATCCACGCCTTTACCTCGATTACCCATCTGTCGCTCGGTGGCATGATTTCCACCAGCTCACTGCCAAGGCTACTAACGACCTGCTTGAGGGCCTCCGGCTCCCAAGCATCCAATGGTAGGCCATCAAAGCCGAGTTTGGAGAATAAACAAAGCTGCCCCAAGTGATCGTCCCACCCACAGGCGCGATGCCAACACATGAAGCTCATTTTCTCCATGTAGCACTCGAAAGAACGGGAAGAATGAAGAACGCGCTCAGTGTCTGAGCTGTGCTCGAACCGGACAAAAAAATCGAATGGCGGCACGCATACCTCAACCTTGACATCATTTCGTCTGATCCAAAAATGAGACCTGAAAGCCAACAGTAACTCTATAAGTGACACGACGGGATGGACGCCCAGCACGGTGGCCATGAGAGCGTGGTCTTCGAACTACTGTGCCAAGGCTACCATGCCTGGGGTGCGCGGGAGCATGCAACTTCCTGAGGCTGGTCGCCGGCCAGGATCGCCCGACGGGACGCACTCCGCTGTGCGAGAATGACTAGCTAGAGGCAAGATATTAGTCCGGGGACGCGAAGCTCCGATACGGCGGACGATGCGATGGTGACAGCTATGAGCTTTGATTAGAGGCGTGGGAGGTTGACCGGACATGGCGGGGACGCAAATTAGAGCAAGTGTGAGCTCCGATCTGAGACGAGCAGCCGAAGCTGAGCAAAGGTTATGGGGAGGGGATTGTAGCATCCCAATTGTCTAACAATTGTAATGCTACTTTGTCTAGTAATATAATGGCTACTTCAAATATATAATTGTTGCATCATAATTATATCATGCTCATGTCATCATGCCTCCTTGCATTTGAGCATCATATAAAACCCTTTTGATTTGGTTCTTCTCTCATATGCATTGTAAATTGTGTTTGCCTCTTGGTATTGTATTTGGTTCTTGATATATTGTTTAAATGCCCAAGTTGAGTTGGGGGCATATATTTTATTTAACTCCACCACCTTTTCTTTCACCATCTTATAATTCCACCATCCAACTAAATATGAGCTTGGCACTTATTGGATTTACCTCTAGCTCATGTGGGTTGGGATGGATCCAATTCTTTTCCACATGCTCTTATCTTGGCATCATGTTGTTTTCACATTATTGATGAATGAGAGCCACATGGCCACCTTTGCATGCCTTGTGAGTGGAACCCTTTTTCCTAGCTTCCATATGGATTATTATGGGTTCATGCTCATGTGGGAATATTTTTTGGGACTAGTAATCATCTAGTGGAACATACACACTAGCATGTCTCATTTTATTTCAAACATGGCCATCTCCAACTACTCCACATGGGGCATCCTTTCATTTCTTCTGCTTGGCTTTAGTCCACCTTTGGAAATGCAAATGAATAATGCCATGTAATAATATTGTTTTCACAATGATCAACATGGCAATAAATATTTTGCATGGGCCATGCAAGTACCACCTTTTGCTTGTCATTTGGAATTTTATTGGAAGTTTGAGTGGATCTTTTCCCCATATCTCTCTCTACCCCCCTTTAGCTTGGTCTTGCTTGATGCATGCTAGCATTAAAACCCCATCACCATATCCATCTATGCCATCATCCCCTTTTCCTTCTTTTCTCTCTTTTGGCTACCTTGCTTGAGCTTGTCTTAATCATGCTTGATCTAGCCAAAAGAATCACTCCATCTATCTCTCTCTCTTAACATAAACCATACACCCTCTCCCCTCTAATCTAAACCCATACCCCTAGTACCAAACCCTAGTTACCACGCCTCCCCTCTCTCTCGGCCCCCTCTCTACCTGCCAAGGCTACCCCACCTGGCCACCCTGGCCCACCTAGCTACCACCCTACCCCAAACCCTGGCTACACCGAGCCAAACCTAGCCCTAACCCGACCCTAGCACCTAGCCGAGCCACCCCATCTCTCTCAGCTCTCTCTCTGCATGGGGGCCCCTCCACCGAGCCTACCACCTCCCTGGCCTCACCGTCCCCATCTACCTGCCCTGCCCTGCCCGAGCCAGCCGAGCACGTGAGGAGAGGTGGAGAAAAGGTGGCCGAAGCCACCTTTATCCCCAACCTGCTCCCACACGGCATCCACGCCTCCCCCTCACCTTTTCCTCCTCCCACACGATACCTCTGCGTCCCCAGATCTCCCCAGGCCGCCCCTCTCTCCCTGCCTTCCCCTACCACCGGCTACACCATCGCCGGCCATCGTCGGTGTCGTCGTCGTTTCCTCGAACCAGCTGGCGAGCGTGGCGTGGAGGCTGTCGAGGAAGTCGAGTACGTTCCCCTGCATCGACCAGTACCGCCAGCTAGGAGGAGAAGGGCCAGAGCCGGAGATCGCCACCGCCGCCGACGCCAAACCCTAGCTCGCCCGGCGTCTGCCTCGTCGCCGATCGCCAGCTCCTCTGGCCGAACCATCCGCACCAACATCCTCCCGGCGAGCTGCTGCACCTCTCTGGCACTCTCCCGCTGCTTCTCTCTTCCTAGACGAGTGGATCCCGGCGACGAATGCCCTCTGTGCACGGCAGGTTCGTCGTCGTCTGTTCTCTGTACCTCGCGTATCCCTCATCTCGCCGCGTAACCCCCACCTGACACAACTCCCTAGCCTACCGCAGCGGCTCCGCCCACCGCGCGCGTGGCCCGCGTCGCGGGTTCGAACCCTGCACCGAGCCCGCCCTGTCGAGCACCGATCGATCGGCAGAGAGCAGAGGAAGAAGCACAGTACACGTCGCCGCTTTTGCAGTTAACCCCCTGCCTAGTTTTTATGCTTAACCCGCGGTACCCTTTTGGCCCACCAGTCAGCCGCCATTCAATCTTGCAGAAAAGCCCCTCGGTTTTCTCCGGCCTTAACCCGCGCTACCACGGATGCCCCACGTGTCACGCCCCGGATGGCGCGCCCGCGAGTGGGTCCGTGTGTGCCGTGGCCCCACATGTCATTCGCTTGAGCTAGATTAGGCCGCGGTGTAAAATGTTTTCTGTGCGCTGTGGAGTCCCAGCCAGCACTGGCCCCACCCGTCAGTGGCTGGGGTTAGCTGTTCCTGAGTGTAAAAAGTATTTTCTGTATCTGTTTAAATTCAAATCTTTTCAAATTTATTTCAAATTCAAATCTGTTTTATAATATCTTTTAATTCTTAACTTCAAATAATACAAATAATATATGTTTTGAGATCAGAAAAATATGAGGAATTCAAATATTCCATTCAAAATATATTTTGAACACTTTATTTTCCAAGTTAATTAAAATTACAACAAAATGCCCTTTTGCCCTAATTAATTAATAACTTTTGTTTTATAAGTCCAAATTTGACAAATAATATGTCTAAGATGATTAGCTCGACGAGACCTTTCTGTTTATGCATTCCTTGTTGTGTTTTGAAGCATGCATCATATAAATATAATGAGTACAGCAACTAATATGAGTTTAAAATGTGATTAAAACCCAATAAAAATGTTTATTCTTGTATTCCACACCTCACCCATGCCATGCTACTTTAATGCCATGCAAATTGTGCATCATTCATCATGGCATGATTGTTTGCTTGATGCATTTAATCCATATGCTTGTGCACTTTATTTATGATTGGCCCTTGTTTGTTTGGTTCTTCTTCGAATAGACGCTGAGCAGGGGATATACCAAGAGAACCAGGAGAACTACCCAGATCCTTCTCTCGCTACGACTGAGCTGCCAGGCAAGCACTACCACATGCTTGCATACATATAGTACCTACTGCCTCTATCTTATTCTTGCATCATTGAGTCGCGATTGCATTAAACTGAATCCCAAGTATTGCATAGCCTTTACTTTTAAACCCCACCGAAGCTTGTTCCTCCATCCCATGAGCCATTACTACAGGAGTTGTTTGAGCCATGCGAGTCGTAGAACAGCATGTGTAGGGTATGTGAGTGTCTGATGGAAAACGAGGTACCTAAACAACTTAACCTGAGTAGTAGTGGGATAACTAATGAAAGTGGCATTGGTGAGCCATATTCACTATTTGGTTTTTCAGGGTCACTTGTGTCCCGTAGGACCCCGAGTACTTGATTCCTGTTCCTTGAATATTCGCGCTATCCACATTCGGGAAGCTTATGAACCCCCCTGAGCCAGAGCTTGATTCATTCTTATTTCTTGGGGCCACAAACTAGTTTGGGGTTTTATTTACTATCCTGTACTTATGCCATGCTTTACTGCTTTATTTAAATTGTGCGAGGTACTGCACATTGTACTGTTCAGGAAAGCGGAGTGTTTTCGCGGTGTCGACAAGCCTAGTCACATTTTCGGGTTCCCAGTCGTTCACGGCCACTGGCGCAAACCTTGAGGCCGTCTCGGAGTCAGCTAACTTCGTTGCGGGTAGCTCAATGGGGTGGCCCCCTGAAATATTTCTGAATCCTGTGATCGCTTTGTCGTGACTGCCTCGTTGGGTTTTGATTTGGTTTTTCCGAGGCATATCGAGTGTGTGTTTCTATTTGTGCACCCCTGCAGGGTAAAACTTTCTGAAAGCCGTGTCCGCGGTTATGGACGACTTGGAGCACAGTTTCTCGATCATAGACAAGCATAACTAAAGTACCGCTTTTAATTTGACTAGACTCGGTACCTGACTAGTAAATAGTGCAACACTCATGGAATGGATAATAAAACTGCCAACGGATGGGGGGTTGTTCGTCCGCTTCCTCGTCGGTAAGCGAGGAGGAGGATGGATCTGTTAAGATTACCGTCATAACTGCTGTTATTAATTCACGGACATCCGTCTATCTCTGGTTAGGCGGATGGTTAGCGAGTTTCTCTAGAATTGTTAGGGTTTATCTTTTGCTGCAATTGCGTCACCCCCGGTTGTGTCCCCTTTAGAGGCATAAAGACTTGCTGAGTACCCCTATGGTCTCACACGATAAATTGTTTGATTCAGATGAACAGGTAAACTCGCAAGATGGCTACTGGGTGGAGGAGACGGACGATGTGGGCAACGATCATTCGGTGTAGAGATTCCGGGAACGGGGATCCGTGAGATCTGTGGGCGGGATGTGCTTATTTATGGGGCATCTTATGCCGATTTGCTTCTTATCCGTACTCGGATTTTGTCTTCCGCTTCTGCTTGATACTCTGTTGATTGATGTATGAGGAGATATCCTAAACTATTATATCTATCTAGGATATTTGGATCTTGCCGTATGGCGTTGCTATATTTCCTTTCTTTTTAGATGGAATGGCTCTGATGTACTGTTGTATGGTGGCTTGCATACATACTCATTTGTGTATGTAGTTGATCCCTTCGTCTGCCGATTACGCCGCCCGTTCTTGTCTCGGTGTTTAGAAATGGTTGGGACGGCCGAAAGGTCTACCTGTGAGTGGCATTTGGGCCCCACCGTACTATTTCAACCATTTCTGTTCATCCAGGCTTGTAACTAGGAGCGTAATTCACCGAGGTAGTTACAATTGGTATCAGAGCCATCCCGCCCTTCAGGGTCTCAGCCAAATGGTCGTTGTCTGTCTAGCAAATATTTTGGTAGTTATGTATACTAGGGAAAAACAAAACGTGAGAGTAGGACTGCTTCCACTTTTCTTCTTACCCACCCACCACCCTTTTCTGGTAAGGAAGTGTAACGTTTTCAATCCTCTTCTTAAAATTCAAACTAGGATTCACGTGTTCTGGGTTTCCGTAGTACCATAGAAAGTGTGTGTGTGTGTGTGTGTGTGTGTAATTCCTTGTCTATCTGTTGCATCCAACTTGTTATCTCAATCTGCCTTTGGTTATCAACTGTTGGTATATTCCATACCGACAGGCTTTTGGAAACCGGCGTGATCTATCTGACTCCTTGTTAACCGGTGCCATCTTCTTAAGGGTGTCCTTCCTTCTAGCAACTCCACATTCTGTGAAACCATCGGTTGCTAATCTCTATCTGATAAGTGATTTTGCGCATCTATTGGTATTTTAATGCCGAAAAATGCGGAAAATTTTTCTTTGATACATCTGTGTTTCCACACTCCTTACAGTCGTGTGTGAAACATTATCTATCTCCCTTTCATCAGCATGTCCATGCTAACTCATTCTTTTGTCACCGGCGCTTAATCCTGGAGTTTCTTATCATCTCTAAATCTCTTGGGCTAATTACATAACATGTGTCGATCCGATGCTGGTGATTGTAATTTGGCTCTTGGCATAACTATATTCCACGCATGATAAGTGTCGATTGGAATATGGAAAATGCTATCAACCGTCACCATCTGGAGGATAAGGTTATCTCCTGTGATTTTGATTACACCGTGATCATATATACGCATATTCAAGTATCTTTGGCAATCCGGAGTTTCCCAAAGCACTACGGCGGTCCATCATCTGTCCATCATGCTGCACATCTTTTTGAACTCCATATCTGCAAAATTCTCTTTGAGACGAGGGAATTGCATCTTTTCGTCTCTGATAGCTTTGCTTAAGGTATGATCTATCATCGTTTCTTATCCAAGATCTCTCTATCTCTGTAACCGGCGATCCAATCTACAATGTGAACCAGGTGACATCTCTTTGTCTTCCGAAGGACCAGATAATCTATTCTTCCAGTGTATCTTCTTCAACACGAACCCGTGCTCTTAATTTGGATCTTTCTAAGAGCGTTGAGCTCAGGAAGTGTTCGAGCATTTGTTCGTTTCTCTCGCCTTTTGAACTTGGTATTCTGGGAATATCTTGTTAATCCATGGTGGCATATGTTGATAATATGCTTGCCTTTTCGATATCAATGGAAGGACATGGAAGATCATCTATGTCTCTTTCTCTCAAGGTTCGTGAGAACTGCCTGTGTGCAAAGTCTCAAAGTGAGAATTCAGACTTTTTGAAGTCACCTATCTCGACCACGTCCTTCTGCTGAATACATTGCTTTAATTCTGGAATTAGCAAGTCCATTGCTAATTACATCCTCCATCTTCAACCAATCCGGAGTTGCTCCTTGTTGGCAAGTTATCATCGTCGTTTCACTAAAGATCTTCCTCAACTGCTAAATCTCTCTCAATATTTTCAAGAAGAACATGGAGTTCTTTCACCTCAGTTTCATCAGGTAATCTCTTGAAACCCTCTCGCTCTATCGTCTATGCTCAATCCACCGGAGACCATGAAGTCCTTCCAGATCTTGTTTTCCTTCTGTTCAAGTGGTGCTATCTTTTTCTTTATCTGTGGAATCTTGCAATTGTCTCCGTGATCTTCCTTCATATCTTTCCGGTGGCTAGTTACTTATGATTTCACGACAACATCATCACCCTTATCTATCTTGGATTCGGTGAATTTTTTGCATCAATCTTTGTTTCTTACGGAGTTTCATAAGCTCTTCTTGTCAATACCTTCAGTCTGTTTCGGTAGTTGGGTTGCATGGTTTTCTTATTCATGTGCGGAGTAATGCTTTGAGTGCGGGATGGAGTAGCTACCATACCACTACTCTTATCATTCGCTCTTGTACATGGGATTGGTAAATTAATGTGATTTCACTCATTCCACGGAAGTTAGAAGTGGCCTTTATCTCTTGATACTTTTACTTCCGTCTTTTTTTTTCCGGAGTGCTCTCTCGAAGAAAATAATCAATAATCTCTTGTGGTGATCTCACCCTTTCTACACGGAGCAAAATCTTCACTTATCTGGTGGAAACAAACGCAAACTCTTTTCTGTCCTCGTCTTTCTACCGGTGATCGACATCCCCAACAAGATGAAAGGAAACCATCTCTCTTTTTGTTTCATCAATTCTTTTTCCGTGGTAAAGCTAGTTATGGTTGATGCCATCAGCCGCAAATCTATTGTGTTAGCCTCAAGGCTAAGGAAAGCAATAAGTATCTCTAAAATAAACTCCAGATCATCCATATTCTCTGCTTCTCGGGATTCCACCATGATCTGGCTTCACATCCGTCTCTGGAAGTTATATCCGCGCACCTCAATTGCGTGATCCTTTGGTTCTTACCGGCGCAACAAGAATCTAATCCGACGATGTCTAGCTAAATCTTTCTGTTGATATCAAGGGACTCTATTGTTTGAAGGCAATATTGTTTCCGAACTTCATTTCTCAAATCCGAGAGAAGATACGATGCTATTGTCATAGTGGTTCAAACCTCTCCAATCTAGCTCTTTTTCTCCCGGCGAGACAAAGGTTCATCCTCTTTAGCATCAGTAAATCTTTAATCTTAATGATGTGTCTTTCTTTATCCATGATGCATCATCTTGTCCTTTCTCTCACAAGTGGTTCTATTCTTTTATCATGTTTCTTGAGAAAACCGGAGCTATGTCCATCCTATCCTTCTTGTCTCACGACAATCCTTCAATTCTTCTAACCAGTTGTTTCTCAAGCAAAACGCAAGACTCGCAACAAGTCTAGAAAGTTTTGCAAGGTGTAGTGGTCGCACCATTCCGTTCTTCATCATCTTGGGAACGTGAAGATGAGCTCCGTGCCAAGTATCCTACCCTCTTCGTGTCTTCTTCTTCCTAGAATCTCGGGGCGAGATTCCTGTTTAGTGGGGGAGAGTTGTAGCATCCCAATTGTCTAACAATTGTAATGCTACTTGGTCTAGTAATATAATGGCTACTTCAAATATATAATTGTTGCATCATAATTATATCATGCTCATGTCATCATGCCTCCTTGCATTTGAGCATCATATAAAACCCTCTTGATTTGGTTCTTCTCTCATATGCATTGTAAATTGTGTTTGCCTCTTGGTATTGTATTTGGTTCTTGATATATTGTTTAAATGCCCAAGTTGAGTTGGGGGCATATCTTTTATTTAACTCCACCACCTTTTCTTTCACCATCTTATAATTCCACCATCCAACTAAATATGAGCTTGGCACTTATTGGATTTACCTCTAGCTCATGTGGGTTGGGATGGATCCAATTCTTTTCCACATGCTCTTATCTTGGCATCATGTTGTTTTCACATTATTGATGAATGAGAGCCACATGGCCACCTTTGCATGCCTTGTGAGTGTAACCCTTTTTCCTAGCTTCCATATGGATTATTATGGGTTCATGCTCATGTGGGAATATTTTTTGGGACTAGTAATCATCTAGTGGAACATACACACTAGCATGTCTCATTTTATTTCAAACATGGCCATCTCCAACTACTCCACATGGGGCATCCTTTCATTTCTTCTGCTTGGCTTTAGTCCACCTTTGGAAATGCAAATGAATAATGCCATGTAATAATATTGTTTTCACAATGATCAACATGGCAATAAATATTTTGCATGGGCCATGCAAGTACCACCTTTTGCTTGTCATTTGGAATTTTATTGGAAGTTTGAGTGGATCTTTTCCCCATATCTCTCTCTACCCCCCTTTAGCTTGGTCTTGCTTGATGCATGCTAGCATTAAAACCCCATCACCATATCCATCTATGCCATCATCCCCTTTTCCTTCTTTTCTCTCTTTTGGCTACCTTGCTTGAGCTTGTCTTAATCATGCTTGATCTAGCCAAAAGAATCACTCCATCTATCTCTCTCTCTTAACATAAACCATACACCCTCTCCCCTCTAATCTAAACCCATACCCCTAGTACCAAACCCTAGTTACCACGCCTCCCCTCTCTCTCGGCCCCCTCTCTACCTGCCAAGGCTACCCCACCTGGCCACCCTGGCCCACCTAGCTACCACCCCACCCCAAACCCTGGCTACACCGAGCCAAACCTAGCCCTAACCCGACCCTAGCACCTAGCCGAGCCACCCCCTCTCTCTCAGCTCTCTCTCTGCATGGGGTCCCCTCCACCGAGCCTACCACCTCCCTGGCCTCACCGTCCCCATCTACCTGCCCTGCCCTGCCCGAGCCAGCCGAGCACGTGAGGAGAGGTGGAGAAAAGGTGGCCGAAGCCACCTTTACCCCCAACCTGCTCCCACACGGCATCCACGCCTCCCCCTCACCTTTTCCTCCTCCCACACGATACCTCTGCGTCCCTAGATCTCCCCAGGCCGCCCCCTCTCTCCCTGCCTTCCCCTACCACCGGCTACACCATCGCCGGCCATCGTCGGTGTCGTCGTCGTTTCCTCGAACCAGCAGGCAAGCGTGGCATGGAGGCTGTCGATGAAGTCGAGTACGTTCCCCTGCATCGACCAGTACCGCCAGCTAGGAGGAGAAGGGCCAGAGCCGGAGATCGCCGCCGCCGCCGACGCCAAACCCTAGCTCGCCCGGCGTCTGCCTCGTCGCCGATCGCCAGCTCCTCTGGCCGAACCATCCGCACCAACATCCTCCCGGCGAGCTGCTGCACCTCTCTGGCACTCTCCCGCTGCTTCTCTCTTCCTAGACAAGCGGATCCCGGCGACGAACGCCCTCTGTGCATGGCAGGTTCGTCGTCATCTGTTCTCTGTACCTCGCGTATCCCTCATCTCGCCGCATAACCCCCACCTGACACAACTCCCTAGCCTACCGCAGCGGCTCCGCCCACCGCGCGCGTGGCCTGCGTCGCGGGTTCGAACCCTGCACCGAGCCCACCCTGTCGAGCACCGATCGATCGGCAGAGAGCAGAGGAAGAAGCACAGTACACGTCGCCGCTTTTGCAGTTAACCCCCTGCCTAGTTTTTATGCTTAACCCGCGGTACCCTTTTGGCCCACCAGTCAGCCGCCGTTCAATCTTGCAGAAAAGCCCCTCGGTTTTCTCCGGCCTTAACCCGCGCTACCACGGATGCCCCACGTGTCACGCCCCGGATGGCGCACCCGCGAGTGGGTCCGTGTGTGCCGTGGCCCCACATGTCATTCGCTTGAGCTAGATTAGGCCGCGGTGTAAAATGTTTTCTGTGCGCCGTGGAGTCCCAGTCAGCACTGGCCCCACCCGTCAGTGGCTGGGATTAGCTGTTCCTGAGTGTAAAAAGTATTTTCTTTATCTGTTTAAATTCAAATCTTTTCAAATTTATTTCAAATTCAAATTCAAATCTGTTTTATAATATCTTTTAATTCTTAACTTCAAATAATACAAATAATATATGTTTTGAGATCAGAAAAATATGAGGAATTCAAATATTCCATTCAAAATATATTTTGAACACTTTATTTTCCAAGTTAATTAAAATTACAACAAAATGCCCTTTTGCCCTAATTAATTAATAACTTTTGTTTTATAAGTCCAAATTTGACAAATAATATGTCTAAGATGATTAGCTCGACGAGAGCTTTCTGTTTATGCATTCCTTGTTGTGTTTTGAAGCATGCATCATATAAATATAATGAGTACAGCAACTAATATGAGTTTAAAATGTGATTAAAACCCAATAAAAATGTTTATTCTTGTATTCCACACCTCACCCATGCCATGCTACTTTAATGCCATGCAAATTGTGCATCATTCATCATGGCATGATTGTTTGCTTGATGCATTTAATCCATATGCTTGTGCACTTTATTTATGATTGGCCCTTGTTTGTTTGGTTCTTCTTCGAATAGACGCTGAGCAGGGGATATACCAAGAGAACCAGGAGCACTACCCAGATCCTTCTCTCGCTACGACTGAGCTGCCAGGCAAGCACTACCACATGCTTGCATACATATAGTACCTATTGCCTCTATCTTATTCTTGCATCATTGAGTCGCGATTGCATTAAACTGAATCCCAAGTATTGCATAGCCTTTACTTTTAAACCCCACCGAAGCTTGTTCCTCCATCCCATGAGCTATTACTACAGGAGTTGTTGAGCCATGCGAGTCGTAGAACAGCATGTGTAGGGTATGTGAGTGTCTGATGGAAAACGAGGTACCTAAACAAATTAACCTGAGTAGTAGTGGGATAACTAATGAAAGTGGCATCGGTGAGCCATATTCGCTATTTGGTTTTTCAGGCTCACTTGTGTCCGTAGGACCCCGAGTACTTGATTCCTGTTCCTTGAATATTCGTGCTATCCACATCCGGGAGGCTTATGAACCCCCCTGAGCCAGAGCTTGATTCATTCTTATTTCTTGGGGCCACAAACTAGTTTGGGGTTTTATTTACTATCCTGTACTTATGCCATGCTTTACTGCTTTATTTAAATTGTGCGAGGTACTGCACACTGTACTGTTTAGGAAAGCGGAGTGTTTTCGCGGTGTCGACAAGCCCAGTCACATTTTTGGGTTCCCAGTCGTTCACAGCCACTAGCGCAAACCTTGAGGCCGTCTCGGAGTCAGCTAACTTCGTTGCGGGTAGCTCAATGGGGTGGCCCCCTGAAATATTTCTCAATCCTGTGATCGCTTTGTCGTGACTGCCTCGTTGGGTTTTGATTTGGTTTTTCCGAGGCATATCGAGTGTGTGTTGCTATTTGTGCACCCCTGCAGGGTAAAACTTCCTGAAAGCCGTGTCCGCGGTTATGGACGACTTGGAGCACAGTTTCTCGATCATAGACAAGCATAACTAAAGTACCGCTTTTAATTTGACTAGACTAGGTACCTGACTAGTAAATAGTGCAACACTCATGGAATGGATAATAAAACTGCCAACGGATGGGGGGTTGTTCGTCCGCTTCCTCGTCGGTAAGCGAGGAGGAGGATGGATCTGTTAAGATTACCGTCATAACTGCTGTTATTAATTCACGGACATCCGTCTATCTCTGGTTAGGCGGATGGTTAGCGAGTTTCTCTAGAATTGTTAGGGTTTATCTTTTGCTGCAATTGCGTCACCCCCAGTTGTGTCCCCTTTAGAGGCATAAAGACTTGCTGAGTACCCCTAGGGTCTCACACGATAAATTGTTTGATTCAGATGAACAGGTAAACTCGCAAGATGGATACTAGGTGGAGGAGACGGACGATGTGGGCAATGATCATTCGGTGTAGAGATTCCGGGAACGGGGATCCGTGAGATCTGTGGGCGGGATGTGCTTATTTATGGGGCATCTTATGCCGATTTGCTTCTTATCCGTACTCGGATTTTGTCTTCCGCTTCCGCTTGATACTCTGTTGATTGATGTATGAGGAGATATCCTAAACTATTATATCTATCTAGGATATTTGGATCTTGCCGTATGGCGTTGCAATATTTCCTTTCTTTTTAGATGGAATGGCTCTGATGTACTGTTGTATGGTGGCTTGCATACATACTCATTTGTGTATGTAGTTGATCCCTTCGCCTGCCGATTACGCCGCCCGTTCTTGTCCCGATGTTTAGAAATGGTTGGGACGGCCGAAAGGTCTACCTGTGAGTGGCATTTGGGCCCCACCGTACTATTTCAACCATTTCTGTTCATCCAGGCTTGTAACTAGGAGCGTAATTCACCGAGGTAGTTACAGGGATTAGGGGAGAAGAGCAGAGCAAAGCAAAGAAATAGATCTGGTCCATGCATGGGTAAACTAGTCCACGACCGCAAAAGGTAACGGGGAATACTGACAAGGCGGGCCAAGAAGAGTTGACCTAATGGTGGTATTTGAGGTCAACCGTTTTTCGTCTGGTTCAAATGACCGTTTGGCCCTTAGATTTGTATTCATCCCCATTTGGCCCTTCTAGACAATTGGCGATTCTAGTACGGCCCCTCCATGAGATTGATGACAACTCGGGTACCAGGATACACTCGCCCGGGATCTTTGGTACTGCAAACCAACAATCCCCATTACTTGATCCCATATTATTATTAGAGTTACCTACAGGACTAGAATAGTGTTTATGAAAATTAGGATTACAATTCTTCTACCAAGGAGGGTTATAATCATTACGAGCTATGAAGTCTACTTCTTCAATATTAGTTTCAGGGATAGCTCTTACCTGGTTTTCCTTACCTTTTACAACAAATATGAGTTCATCCAACTTAGCATTGAGTTCTTCATTTTCTTGTGAGACGGAGTTCACCTTCTCCATGTTTGTTCTATCGACATGCCATTGGGCATGGTTGTCTTGCATATTGTCTAGCAGCTGCTTTGCTTCGGTAATATGTTTACCCATAAATGTTCCTCCAGCTATAGTATCAAGCATAGACATAGACACAAGATTAAGAGCATTATAAAATAAATGGAGAATTAACCAGTCTTCCATCCCATGACTAGGACAGTTTCTCATGAATTCTTCCATCCTCTCCCATGCAAGCGCTAGTGGTTCATGCTCTTCCTGTCTAAAACCAGTAATATTATATCTTAGTTGCATAGTCTTTGCAGGTGTGAAAAATTTAGTCATAAACAAAGAAGTACATTCCACCCATGATGTAATAGTATTTCTAGGCAAAGATAGCAACCATTCTTTTGCTCTTCCTCTAAGAGAGAAAGGAAATAAGCACAATTTGACAGCATTGGGGTAACATCTTTTTTGTGCATCATATCACATATTTCAGTGAAAGTGTTGAAGTGCATACCTGCGTCCTCAACAGTAGAGCCGCCAAATTGATTCTGTTGAACCAAACTTAAATAATGGGGCTTTTCATAGTCATCAGTGACAATTGCTGGCTGGGTAATAGGAGTACGCAAATAATCATTTTTTGGGAGTAGCAAACTCCCCAAGCTTCTTTTCAGCCATATTTCCTAGGTTTTTAGGTTTTCTTAAACACAGACCTATAACAGTAAAAGCAAGAATTTAAAGGCTAACTAACTTTTTTTGGTTTTTGAAATAAAGACTGAAAGCAAACAAAAATTAAAACAACAATTAAAACTAGCAAGGTTCCTACTAACCTCACCTGGGTAGCTATTGCTTCCCGGCAATGGTGCCAGAAAAAGGGTTGATACCTTCGATCCGGATTACGGATGTAGTCTAGCTCTTTTTACCTAGTAGACCTAAGTTTATCGAATCCTCGGGAAGCAGATGCATAGTGAAGTTACTTTAATGGACCTTCAGGAGTTTTAGAATTACTTTTGTGTTTTTACCGGACCAAGAGCTTGCGTCTTTTTGTTGTTGTCGATGATGGAGAGAGAGGGCCTAGGGCATTCGGTTTCACCTGTAGCTGTGCAAAACATCTGATGGGAATAAAAGATAAAGATGCATGTAATTGTTATAGAAAGATAAATTATACGTGGGAAGTGCATCCATAATTGCTATTGCCTCTGCAACCGCTTTAGCAATAACCTACTAGTCTAATCCATAGAAGTGTCAACACCCAGATTTTTAATCCCAGATGCCCGTTATGCCATACCTCGCAATCCTAGGATTACCATTTTTGCGAGACATAACGGATTGGATATCACAGTACATCATCCATTACAAACATACATAAGGTCTTACACAAATAAGGATCTCATGATCTAGTCTTTAATAAAACAAGCAGCGGAAATAAAAGACAAGCGTAGCGGTGGGGTCCATCTTCAAGGGCACAGGCAATGCTGACGAAGGCAGATAGTCCTAGTTATCATAGCCATCCTGATGACCATCCTCTTGATAGTCTCCTTCATAGTCTGGCCATGAGAATAGCTAAGGACAAAAGCCATGAGTACTCTTTAAGTACTCGCAAACTACTATTAACAGGTACTATAGTTCTAAGTTAAAGAGCTAAATCTAAGTTTAACTATAAAGTTAAATTTGAAACCTAAGCTGAGTTCAGAAGCAAAGAAAGATAAAATAAAGTTCTAGAATCACTTAAGTTGGGAAGCTAGTATCATAAACACAACCCTGTTGTGGTTAAGTCAAGATTCAACATTCATTTCAAGTTATTTGGAAAACATCTGACAACGAAACAGTATGGCCATTCCAACTGTCCATAACCGCGGACACGACTATTCGAATAGTTTGACACTCTGCAGAGGTGGTACACTTTCACCACAAGATTCGATACATCTGTAAGGGATAACCCTGAATCATCATACTTAGTATGCAGATAATCAAACATAACCTTCCCTTTACACACCCTAGTATAAGCACCTCTCCTATGAGCATGGCCTCCCAACCATGACCATCAGTCATCTTGGGCACTGCATAGGTGGACATCATGAGAGGTAGCCTTAGCTCAAACCTCTCCCGCGAGGGAACTAATACTAATGCATATAAATTTCCAGCTAAGCCTTACCCAATTTAGGTAATGTGGTTGTACGTTAAATTTGGAACGGTATCGCATCCGAATCAAACCATCAGATTTATAAAAGGGTTAAGGCTCATGCCTCATCATTTTCATCATCATCAACCATTTGTGTTTCTCAACACATGTCAAAACATCTCAATAAAATGACTCATCATTCCAAGGTTTTCATAATTCATTTTCACCAAGTGTTCCCATCTAAAGTGACTCAAGTTTTTGATCTACTCTAAATTACTAAGTTAAGTGTGTTCACTAAGGTGGAAGGATGGGATCAATCTCATGCCATAGAATGACATCTAAATGTTTCTAAGTAGGTCAAGTTTTATACTTTTTATGCTACCTTCAAAACAAGTAAGGGACTTTGTGTAAACTAAAGGAGGTAAATCTTGTAAACAAAGACTTGGGGTAACTAATAGAAAAAGGGGTGTGATCAAAGCAGGCTTAAGGCATCTCTACTAAACCATCTAGTTTGATTCTAGTTTTCTAAGCACTAAACTTGGAAGGGTTAATCTTGGATGGTTCTAGCTTGCTAATGGTAGCTTGCCTTGGTTGGTGTAGTGGTTGAAGTTTTCTTCATCTTCGTCTTGATAGCACTCCTCCTCCTCGTAAGCTTGGTCGGTACTATCTTCTATAAATACATACGGAGTACACAATTACCAAACAATACTTAACTACTCTAGATAGCATTCTAAGACACACAATTGATGATCTATTATCATCACAAGCATCACAAGTTTAATTCAATAGTTTCATTATTTTTAATTTAGAAAAATAATTTCTACTCATTGAAAATTTAAGTAAGATTTAATATTCACCACTTCAAATATGGGATCATGTTTACACATGTCATCACCACATATTCTAACATGTGGGAATGAGGTTTAAGGGTTGGATCAATATTACTTTGGTTTAAGTTCATTATTTAATGATTTAAAGGGACTAGAAATGCCTATATAGCATTATTTTGGTCCTAGTCCAAAGTCACTGCATGTAAACCTTAATATTATTTCATATTTAGATAGATATGATGAAATGTGATTTTGGAGAGTTGGAATCAACTCAAAATCTAACTTGGTTGATTTTATAAAAATGTTGCAAGTTGCAAAAGCTTCTGTTTTGTTGTTTTCATTAGGAGAGATCTATAACTCTAATTGAATTAAATCCAACGGGCTTGGATAGACCATCTCCATACCTTTCAGACAAAATTGGTTTCATGCAATTTGGATTTATAAAACTCTCTGAATTGATTTTCAAACTAAGGGACAGAAACTAGATTCAATCTGAAAAGAAAAATCCAGGTTTGAACGGGTGGGCTAGCGCGGGAAAGAAGTTGGGCCGGCCCAGTGGCGCTCCACAGCACGGGGATCAGCTGACAGGGGGTCCCGCTTGTCAGTGGGTCTTAACACGCGAAACGGTACGCGCGCTGTGGGCCGTAGGATTAGAAGGGGAATCTACGGCTAAGGGTCGTCGTCGACAACGAACAGGTCACCAGCAAGCTCGAACCCTAGCGGCTCGGTGGGGGTCTACTGGGGACGTACCAGGGCTCCAGCGGGGTCCGCGAGGCGGGCAAACAAACTGGAAGACGACGGCGAGGCGAGGCGCGGTTGCGGTGGAGCTTTGGGTGGTCGCAATCAGCGGCGCCCTTCTCCTCCATTTGCGGCTGCTCCGGCTCCAATTCCGGTAAGCTGCTGCACCCGTTGCTCCGGCTAGAGGTGGGTGAGGTTCAGTGAGGTGAGGAGAGTGGAGTGGTGTGGTGTGGAGAGGCTGGGGAGGGCTCCTTTTATAGGCCCGACGGTGAGACCGAGCGGGATGGGCAGGCGACTCCGGTGACAAGGCTACGGCTGGCTAGAGGCATGGCGGAGGGTGGCGATTGACAGGCGGTCTCCTGGCGGTGCTCTAGGAATTGAATACGGCCGTAGGGCCGGTGGCATGTGGTCTGGGCGAGGTGGCGCTCTGAGCGGCAGAGGCGGCGGTGTCCACGGCGAGCGGTGGCTGTGGTGCTTTGGGCGGCGAACGGGGGTGTCTGGGGTGTTGTCCAGGTCATGGCGGAGTGGTGGGCGTGGGCTGCAGTCGAGCGGCAGCTTGTGCACGCGGGGGCAGAGCGTGCTCTACGGGCGGCATCGGCATGGTCGACCAGCTCCGGGCGCGGCGGTTCCTGGCCGCTATGCTCTCTGTCTCTGGCCTGGGGCTGGTTGGACGGTGGAGGTGGACCACAGACAACTTGCTAGACATGGTGAGAGGGGCTGGAGAAGGCTGCTGCTGCGAGTGCACGGTCGGCCGGCGAGTTGGTGCTTGGCATGGCATGGCAGTGTAGCTAGGAGGTAGGGGAGATGTTGGGGTTGGTCTGGTTAGGCTTGAGGGGGACAAAGATGATCAAAGCACATCACAATTGCTAGACAAAATCATCCCAAAACAGTAATAGTTAGGCCATAATGATTTTGCCAGCAAGGTGTTTGCCAAAATGGCCGAAAGAGAAAAAGTTTTGAATTTTGGTTTCAAATTTTTTGAGTGATCTCCACTAGTGCTAGGTATTCTCTAGTTGCAAGGGTTTTGAAAGTGGAGCTCAAAAAGATGGGTTTTGAAATAGGGGTGATCTATGCATATGTATTGGTTTCAAATTTCGAATGCCAATTAAAATAAGTAAAAGAATGTTTTTAGCAGATCAAAAGGTGGCATTGGTACCTCATTATGTGTACTAGCAAGGGGTACAAAGATCAAGAATTGTTTCTGTTAAGAATTGAGTACTAGGAATAGCCAAAGTAGTGTAGTGGATTAAAATGGCCAAAATGACCATTCCTCCTTTTTAATTCTTTTTTATTTGATTTTCTTTAGGAAAAGTTTGGGAATGATGTAGATGATGTTTAAATCACCTAAGAAACATTTTACAAGCATTGGATCATACAATCATGGCAATTCAAAACAACTCCTATTTTAAATGCCCACACATATGAATGCTTTTATTTTTAATTTGAAAAAGTTTTTGTTAACCCCAAATTTGATGATTTAGATCTTGATAAGCTTGGATTAAAGTTTTGGGATGTTACAAACCTTCCCCCCTTAAACAAAATCTCGTCCCGAGATTTACAACAAAAACTAGGAACTAAAGAGATCTGGGAACTCTGTCCTAATGTAATCTTCGCGCTCCCAAGTATCTTCCTCCTCGGTATGGTTGCTCCACTGAATCTTAAGAAACTTGATGCTCCTGGTCCTAGTGGTTCTGTAGGCTTCTTCTAAGATACGAATGTGTACTTCCCGATAGGTCAGGTCATTGTTTATTTCCACAGCTTTGTGATCGATGTTCTTGAAAACTTCAGTCTTCTCAGGCACTTCCAAGCATTTGCGAAGTAACGAGATATGGAACACATTGTGGATGGCTAACATCTCTTCAGGCAGTTCCAGCTGATATGATACTTCTCCTCTACGGTTCAAAATTTTGAAAGGTCCGATATATCAGGGGGCTAACTTTCCCTTTAGACTAAAGCGTTGAGTTCCCTTCAATGGTGAAACCTTGAGATATACAAAATCTCCGACATTGAAAGTCAGGTCTCTCCTCCTCTTGTCAGCATAGCTCTTCTGTCTGGATTGGGCGGTCTTGAGGTGCTCACGGACTTTGTGGACTTTCTCTTCTGCTTCTCGGAGAATGTCGGGTCCGAAGCTCTGACTCTCTCCTACTTGCGACCAATTCAAAGGGGTACGACACATTCTTCTGTATAGGAATTCAAATGGTGCCATTTGCAAACTAGCTTTATAACTATTGTTATATGAGAATTTTGCGAAAGGCAGGCAGTCTTCCCATTTTGATCCGTATTCCAAAACACAAGCTCTAAGCATATCCTCTAAGATCTGGTTGACTCTCTCAGTCTGCCCATCTGTTTGTGGGTGATACGCGGTACTGAAGTTCAACTTGGTTCCCAATCCTTCCTGAACTTTCTGCCAAAATCTTGAGGTAAACTGGGTTCCTCGATCTGACACGATGGTCTTGGGGGTTCCATGCAGACTAACAATCCTAGCAATATACAGCTCTGCTAGCTTTGCACTCTGGTAGGTTGTCTCGACAGGTATGAAGTGGGCTACCTTGGACAGTCTATCAATGATGACCTAGATTGAGTCATTCCCTCTGCTGGAGGTAGGTAAACCGGTGATAAAGTCCATTCCGACGGAATCCCATTTCCATTCCGGAATCTGTAATGGCTGCAACAGTCCTGCAGGTCTCTGATGCTCTGCTTTGACTCTTTGACAGATGTCACATTTGGCGATGTAGCTTCCGATTTCTCTCTTCATCTTGTGCCACCAAAATTGCTCTTTCAAATCCTGATACATCTTTGTTCCTCCGGGGTGGATAGAATAAAGAGTATCATGAGCTTCCTTCATTATAATTTCCTTTAGCTCCAAATCTGCTAGCACAGAGATACGTCCTTTGTACCACAGTACTCCTTCTTCATCTTTGGTGAATCCAGGTACCTTTCCTGTACCAATACGACGTTTGATACCGTCGATACTTTCATTTCCCTTCTGGGCTTCCTTGATTTGGCTAATCAACATGGGTTGAAGTTCAATGCTAGCTACGAATCCTTTGCTAACTAATTTAGTCCTGAACTGCTCTAATTCCGCATACAAACTTGGTTGCTTCTCCTTGATCATGGTGTTAAGCCTACACAGCAATCTGGTAAGGGCATCCGCTACCACATTGGCTTTGCCGGGGTGATAGTGAATGTCAAGGTCATAATCCTTGATTAACTCTATCCATCTCCTTTGCCTCATATTCAGCTCCTTCTGAGTGAAGATATACTTCAAGCTCTTATGATCTGAGTAAATCTCACAACGATTGCCCATCAAATAATGACGCCATGTCTTCAATGCTAGAACCACAACTGCTAGCTCAAGATCATGGGTCAGATAGTTCTGCTCATGCTGCTTCAGTTGTCGAGACAGATACGCGATGACCTTGCCTTCTTGCATCAATACACATCCTAGACCAATCTTGGATGCGTCACAATATACATCAAACGGCTTCTTGATGTCTGGCATGATCAAAATTGGGGCTGATATCAATCTCTTCTTCAGCTCCTGGAAACTGGCTTCACACTTGTCTGTCCATTCAAACTTCTTGTCGTTCTTCAACAATTGGGTCATTGGTCGGGCTATTCTCGAGAATCCTTCTCCGAACTTGCGGTAATATCCCGCTAATCCGAGAAATGAACGTACTTGGGTTTGAGTGGTTGGGGCTTCCCATTCTTCGACGTCTTTGATCTTGGTGGGATCAACAGAGACTCCTCCGGCAGACACAATATGTCCTAGGAATCCTACTTCTTTCAGCCAAAACTCACACTTGCTGAACTTGGCATATAACTGATGCTCTCTCAGGGTTTCTAGGATGATTCTCAGATGTTGCTCATGCTCTTCTTCTGACTTGGAGTAGATAAGTATGTCATCGATAAACACAACTACAAACTTATCTAGGAAATTCATAAAGATCTTATTCATGAGATTCATGAAATAAGCAGGGGAATTGGTTAATCCAAAAGACATAACCATATACTCGTATAAACCATAGCGAGTAGTAAAGGCGGTCTTTGGAATATCTGTTGCACGAATCTTAAGTTGGTGATAACCAGTCCTAAGATCAATCTTTGAGAATACCTGGGCTCCAGTCAACTGATCAAATAGATCCTCTATCTTTGGCAAGGGTTACTTGTTCTTGATGGTGACGTCATTCAACTTTCTGTAATCTGTACACAGACGATTGCCTCCATATTTCTTGTCGACGAATAACACTGGTGATCTCCATGGCGATGCGCTTGGCTGAATCAAGCTTGTTGCTAACATGGCATCCAACTGCTTCTTCAGTTCCACTAACTCTGAGGGGTTCATGCTATAGGGTCTCTGGGCTATAGGTCCGGTTCCGAGGATTAGTTTGATAATGAACTCAATATCCCTATCCGAGGGCATACCTGGCAATTCATCTGGGAATACGTCGGGGTATTCACAGACTACTCTGCCTTGGTCTATGGTGGGCAGGGCTACACTCTTGTTGCACTTGAATTGTCGGGGTAAGGTTTCAGAGATATGCTCTACTGTTACTCCAGAACTACTGGTCATGGTGATGGCTTTCTTAGCACAGTCTATCAATCCTTTATGCCTTGACATCCAGTCCATACCTAGTACTACTTCCAATCCTTTGGTTCCAAGTATAATTAGGTTGGCATAAAAATATATCCCATGTATTCTTATAGGTATAGCTTTGCAAATTTTTCTAGCTTTTGTAGTTGAACCGGGGATTTGAACTATCATGACATGCTTCAGGTTGGTTGGGTGAATCTTACTAGTGCATGCAAATTCTTCGGTGACAAATGAATGCGATGCTCCAGAATCAAACAATACTCTTGCTAAAACTAAGTTGACAGAAAACATAACTAGCACTACATCTGGCGCTTCCTGGGCTTCTTCTGCATTCATGTGGAAGAGGCGACCGTTGCGGTTGTGAGGGTTCCCTGGGGCAAATCTCCTTCCTGGTTGAACACGACACTGCTACTGAGCTGGGGCATTCATAGGGGCATTGGAGGCAGTCTTCTTGGGACACTCATTGGAGTAGTGACCCTTCACTCCACACTCAAAGCAAGTGATCTAGGACTTGTCCTTGACTGCGACAGGCACAACATTGCTGCCAGTTCTGGGTGCAGTGTTGTTGTTGTTGTTGCTCTTGGGAGGGGCACGGTTGAAATGGTTGGCATTGCTGGAGTTGTGATTGTTTCCTCCGGAGTTCACATTGCCTCCGCTACGGTTGGGGTAGCTTGGGCGAGAATTTGGGGGTCGGTTTTTTCTTGGTGCATATCCTGGTGAGGGGTTGGGACGGTACTTCTGGTGACTACTGGATCCAGACTGCTGCATCATACAACGCTTGCGGTTGTCGTTTGCCTGGTTAATCTTCCCTTCCATCTGAATGGCAGAGTCGACTAGCTCTTCCAGATCCTGAAAACAGATGTTGATGAGGATAGTCTGCATCTCATCATGTAGTCCGTTCAAGAATCTCTCCTTCTTCTTGGCCTCCGTGTTGATCTCATCAGGTGCATATCTGGCCAGTGACAAGAATCTATCACGGTACTCCACCACAGTCATTCTTCCTTGCTTCAATTCGCGGAATTCATCTCTCATCCTGTTGACGAGACCTTGCGGCACGTGGGTGCGGCTGAACTTGACTTTGAATGCTTCCCATGTCATAACCTGACCATGGTTCATATGACGGATGTTATTCCACCAAGCTCTTGCATCTCCCGCCAGATAGAGGGTGGCGAAGAGAACTTTCTCATTTTCATCGACTCCTGCAACTTCGAGGTTGTTTTCCATGGTCTGTAACCAGTCATCAGCATCTAACGGGTTCTGAGATTGGTTGAAGATTGGGGATTGGTGTTATGAAATTTTTTGAGTTTGGATCCATGGTGATCCTGATTTCCCTGTCCTTGGTTGTTGAGAGCCATTTGGGCGATTTGCTTCAATGTTGCTAAGTTGGCTTGGCGCTCGGCCCTGCTTGCTTCACGGTCTGTGATGAGATTCTGTAAGATCTGCAGCATTGGGTCCTGCGATGAGCTGCTGCCTCCTTGGTTTCCACGAGTCATCTGAAGATTGAGATAGATATAGGGGTAAGAGGGAAATTCTAAGGTTCATGTTTTGGGGTTTTCAAAGCTTAAAACTTTGAGTTAGACTCAGGTTTTTCAACTAACTTCATTTTCATTCATGCAAGCAAGCACCCGATACAACACACACCATAACAAACAAAGGGAAAGCAGATGGTTTGAAGAACCATACTGCCAGCTACGATACAGTGGGACCGATACAACTCATGCTACGATAGTGCTCTAGTGCATCTACTCATTATCGATGAAGTCGGAGTCCTCATCATCAGTGTAGAAGTCCACAGCATCCTCCTCCAGAAAGTCATCATTGTTGCTGAGGTAAGAATCCATGTCTCCCTGGATGTCTTCACCCTCATCTTCTTCTTCCTTGGCGGCAAGCTGAGCTTCCTGCTCCTTGACGGTCTTCACGAGGTTGGCCACCTTCTTGCGAAGACGGGCGATGGTGTGATCCTTCTTTGCACGCTGGCGGCGAAGAGACTGGCGATCTTGGACATTTTACAAGCATTGGATCATACAATCATGGCAATTCAAAACAACTCCTATTTTAAATGCCCACACATATGAATGCTTTTATTTTTAATTTGAAAAAGTTTTTGTTAACCCCAAATTTGATGATTTAGATCTTGATAAGCTTGGATTAAAGTTTTGGGATGTTACAAACCTTCCCCCCTTAAACAAAATCTCGTCCCGAGATTTACAACAAAAACTAGGAACTAAAGAGATCTGGGAACTCTGTCCTAATGTAATCTTCGCGCTCCCAAGTATCTTCCTCCTCGGTATGGTTGCTCCACTGAATCTTAAGAAACTTGATGCTCCTGGTCCTAGTGGTTCTGTAGGCTTCTTCTAAGATACGAATGTGTACTTCCCGATAGGTCAGGTCATTGTTTATTTCCACAGCTTTGTGATCGATGTTCTTGAAAACTTCAGTCTTCTCAGGCACTTCCAAGCATTTGCGAAGTAACGAGATATGGAACACATTGTGGATGGCTAACATCTCTTCAGGCAGTTCCAGCTGATATGATACTTCTCCTCTACGGTTCAAAATTTTGAAAGGTCCGATATATCAGGGGGCTAACTTTCCCTTTAGACTAAAGCGTTGAGTTCCCTTCAATGGTGAAACCTTGAGATATACAAAATCTCCGACATTGAAAGTCAGGTCTCTCCTCCTCTTGTCAGCATAGCTCTTCTGTCTGGATTGGGCGGTCTTGAGGTGCTCACGGACTTTGTGGACTTTCTCTTCTGCTTCTCGGAGAATGTCGGGTCCGAAGCTCTGACTCTCTCCTACTTGCGACCAATTCAAAGGGGTACGACACATTCTTCTGTATAGGAATTCAAATGGTGCCATTTGCAAACTTGCTTTATAACTATTGTTATATGAGAATTTTGCGAAAGGAAGGCAGTCTTCCCATTTTGATCCGTATTCCAAAACACAAGCTCTAAGCATATCCTCTAAGATCTGGTTGACTCTCTCAGTCTGCCCATCTGTTTGTGGGTGATACGCGGTACTGAAGTTCAACTTGGTTCCCAATCCTTCCTAAACTTTCTGCCAAAATCTTGAGGTAAACTGGGTTCCTCGATCTGACACGATGGTCTTGGGGGTTCCATGCAGACTAACAATCCTAGCAATATACAGCTCTGCTAGCTTTGCACTCTGGTAGGTTGTCTCGACAGGTATGAAGTGGGCTACCTTGGACAGTCTATCAATGATGACCTAGATTGAGTCATTCCCTCTGCTGGAGGTAGGTAAACCGGTGATAAAGTCCATTCCGACGGAATCCCATTTCCATTCCGGAATCTGTAATGGCTGCAACAGTCCTGCAGGTCTCTGATGCTCTGCTTTGACTCTTTGACAGATGTCACATTTGGCGATGTAGCTTCCGATTTCTCTCTTCATCTTGTGCCACCAAAATTGCTCTTTCAAATCCTGATACATCTTTGTTCCTCCGGGGTGGATAGAATAAAGAGTATCATGAGCTTCCTTCATTATAATTTCCTTTAGCTCCAAATCTGCTGGCACAGAGATACGTCCTTTGTACCACAGTACTCCTTCTTCATCTTTGGTGAATCCAGGTACCTTTCCTGTACCAATACGACGTTTGATACCGTCGATACTTTCATTTCCCTTCTGGGCTTCCTTGATTTGGCTAATCAACATGGGTTGAAGTTCAATGCTAGCTACGAATCCTTTGCTAACTAATTTAGTCCTGAACTGCTCTAATTCCGCATACAAACTTGGTTTCTTCTCCTTGATCATGGTGTTAAGCCTACACAGCAATCTGGTAAGGGCATCCGCTACCACATTGACTTTGCCGGGGTGATAGTGAATGTCAAGGTCATAATCCTTGATTAACTCTATCCATCTCCTTTGCCTCATATTCGGCTCCTTCTGAGTGAAGATATACTTCAAGCTCTTATGATCTGAGTAAATCTCACAACGATTACCCATCAAATAATGACGCCATGTCTTCAATGCTAGAACCACAACTGCTAGCTCAAGATCATGGGTCAGATAGTTCTGCTCATGCTGCTTCAGTTGTCGAGACAGATACGCGATGACCTTGCCTTCTTGCATCAATACACATCCTAGACCAATCTTGGATGCGTCACAATATACATCAAACGGCTTCTTGATGTCTGGCATGATCAAAATTGGGGCTGATATCAATCTCTTCTTCAGCTCCTGGAAACTGGCTTCACACTTGTCTGTCCATTCAAACTTCTTGTCGTTCTTCAACAATTGGGTCATTGGTCGGGCTATGCTCGAGAATCCTTCTCCGAACTTGCGGTAATATCCCGCTAATCCGAGAAATGAACGGACTTGGGTTTGAGTGGTTGGGGCTTCCCATTCTTCGACGTCTTTGATCTTGGTGGGATCAACAGAGACTCCTCCGGCAGACACAATATGTCCTAGGAATCCTACTTCTTTCAGCCAAAACTCACACTTGCTGAACTTGGCATATAACTGATGCTCTCTCAGGGTTTCTAGGATGATTCTCAGATGTTGCTCATGCTCTTCTTCTGACTTGGAGTAGATAAGTATGTCATCGATAAACACAACTACAAACTTATCTAGGAAATTCATAAAGATCTTATTCATGAGATTCATGAAATAAGCAGGGGAATTGGTTAATCCAAAAGACATAACCATATACTCGTATAAACCATAGCGAGTAGTAAAGGCGGTCTTTGGAATATCTGTTGCACGAATCTTAAGTTGGTGATAACCAGTCCTAAGATCAATCTTTGAGAATACCTGGGCTCCAGTCAACTGATCAAATAGATCCTCTATCTTTGGCAAGGGTTACTTGTTCTTGATGGTGACGTCATTCAACTTTCTGTAATCTGTACACAGACGATTGCCTCCATATTTCTTGTCGACGAATAACACTGGTGATCTCCATGGCGATGCGCTTGGCTGAATCAAGCTTGTTGCTAACATGGCATCCAACTGCTTCTTCAGTTCCACTAACTCTGAGGGGTTCATGCTATAGGGTCTCTGGGCTATAGGTCTGGTTCCGAGGATTAGTTCGATAATGAACTCAATATCCCTATCTGAGGGCATACCTGGCAATTCATCTGGGAATACGTCGGGGTATTCACAGACTACTCTGCCTTGGTCTATGGTGGGCAGGGCTACACTCTTGTTGCACTTGAATTGTCGGGGTAAGGTTTCAGAGATATGCTCTACTGTTACTCCAGAACTACTGGTCATGGTGATGGCTTTCTTAGCACAGTCTATCAATCCTTTATGCCTTGACATCCAGTCCATACCTAGTACTACTTCCAATCCTTTGGTTCCAAGTATAATTAGGTTGGCATAAAAATATATCCCATGTATTCTTATAGGTATAGCTTTGCAAATTTTTCTAGCTTTTGTAGTTGAACCGGGGATTTGAACTATCATGACATGCTTCAGGTTGGTTGGGTGAATCTTACTAGTGCATGAAAATTCTTCGGTGACAAATGAATGCGATGCTCCAGAATCAAACAATACTCTTGCTAAAACTAAGTTGACAGAAAACATAACTAGCACTACATCTGGCGCTTCCTGGGCTTCTTCTGCATTCATGTGGAAGAGGCGACCGTTGCGGTTGTGAGGGTTCCCTGGGGCAAATCTCCTTCCTGGTTGAACACGACACTGCTACTGAGCTGGGGCATTCATAGGGGCATTGGAGGCAGTCTTCTTGGGACACTCATTGGAGTAGTGACCCTTCACTCCACACTCAAAGCAAGTGATCTAGGACTTGTCCTTGACTGCGACAGGCACAACATTGCTGCCAGTTTTGGGTGCAGTGTTGTTGTTGTTGTTGCTCTTGGGAGGGGCACAGTTGAAATGGTTGGCATTGCTGGAGTTGTGATTGTTTCCTCCGGAGTTCACATTGCCTCCGCTACGGTTGGGGTAGCTTGGGCGAGAATTTGGGGGTCGGTTTTTTCTTGGTGCATATCCTGGTGAGGGGTTGGGACGGTACTTCTGGTGACTACTGGATCCAGACTGCTGCATCATACAACGCTTGCGGTTGTCGTTTGCCTGGTTAATCTTCCCTTCCATCTGAATGGCAGAGTCGACTAGCTCTTCCAGATCCTGAAAACAGATGTTGATGAGGATAGTCTGCATCTCATCATGTAGTCCGTTCAAGAATCTCTCCTTCTTCTTGGCCTCCGTGTTGATCTCATCAGGTGCATATCTGGCCAGTGACAAGAATCTATCACGGTACTCCACCACAGTCATTCTTCCTTGCTTCAATTCGCGGAATTCATCTCTCATCCTGTTGACGAGACCTTGCGGCACGTGGGTGCGGCTGAACTTGACTTTGAATGCTTCCCATGTCATAACCTGACCATGGTTCATATGACGGATGTTATTCCACCAAGCTCTTGCATCTCCCGCCAGATAGGGGGTGGCGAAGAGAACTTTCTCATTTTCATCGACTCCTGCAACTTCGAGGTTGTTTTCCATGGTCTGTAACCAGTCATCAGCATCTAACGGGTTCTGAGATTGGTTGAAGATTGGGGGATTGGTGTTATGAAATTTTTTGAGTTTGGATCCATGGTGATCCTGATTTCCCTGTCCTTGGTTGTTCAGAGCCATTTGGGCGATTTGCTTCAATGTTGCTAAGTTGGCTTGGCGCTCGGCCCTGCTTGCTTCACGGTCTGTGATGAGATTCTGTAAGATCTGCAGCATTGGGTCCTGCGATGAGCTGCTGCCTCCTTGGTTTCCACGAGTCATCTGAAGATTGAGATAGATATAGGGGTAAGAGGGAAATTCTAAGGTTCATGTTTTGGGGTTTTCAAAGCTTAAAACTTTGAGTTAGACTCAGGTTTTTCAACTAACTTCATTTTCATTCATGCAGGCAAGCACCCGATACAACACACACCATAACAAACAAAGGGAAAGCAGATGGTTTTAAGAACCATACTGCCAGCTACGATACAGTGGGACCGATACAACTCATGCTACGATAGTGCTCTAGTGCATCTACTCATTATCGATGAAGTCGGAGTCCTCATCATCAGTGTAGAAGTCCACAGCATCCTCCTCCAGAAAGTCATCATTGTTGCTGAGGTAAGAATCCATGTCTCCCTGGATGTCTTCACCCTCATCTTCTTCTTCCTTGGCGGCAAGCTGAGCTTCCTGCTCCTTGACGGTCTTCACGAGGTTGGCCACCTTCTTGCGAAGACGGGCGATGGTGTGATCCTTCTTTGCACGCTGGCGGCAAAGAGACTGGCGATCTTGGACAAGTAGTGCGAAAGTCTGGGCCTTCTGGTCGGCAATTGCACGGTTCTGGTTGGCTAACTCCCTGGCATTGTCCAGTTCCTGTTGTCTGTCATGTAGCAAGAAGTCAAGATTCTCCACTCGACGCCTCAACTCTGGGTGACTTGGCATCTCCATCGGCATTCCCATGAAGTCACGTCTTGCATAGTGGGCAAAACGGGTTCCTTGGATCTTGTTGACGCTGAGGGCACATAGACGTGCGAGAGCTTCATGCATTGACCTGGCTAATCCATCTAGCCAGTTGTTCTCTCTCACGGAGAACTGAATTCTTCTAGAAGTTGGTGCTTCGATGCTTCCTCTAAGATCTGCGGTGACTAGCCACTGTAGGTCTCCTCCTGGGTGTCCTGGAAGTTGAGCTCCAAGAAACTCCGGATGTGGGCGTCCCAGTAACTTCGACAGTGAATCTAGATCCCTCTCGAAGATCAGCTGACCTCCTTTTCCCAACTTGTAAAACTTGCTGAACTGAGTCTCCATCTACAAGAATTAAGGATGAGGAAGTTACTAAAGTGATCAAGTGTGTCAAGTTTTAAGTAGTAATGTAAGATTTTTGAGGAACACAAATTATTGAGAAAGGATGAGTTCACAAGGGTAAGAGAGGAAATAGATTTCATAAATACTCACTTTGGTTTTGAAGCTAAATTTTTTGTTTGGACGTCCATTCTAACTAGGGTCTCCTATGGTCAGGATGGCTCTGATACCAACTTGTCAACACCCGGATTTTTAATCCCAGATGCCCGTATGCCATACCTCGCAATCCCAGGATTACCATATTTGCGAGACATAACGGATTGGATATGACATTACATCATTCATTACAAACCATACATAAGGTCTTACACAAATAAGGATCTCATGATCCAGTCTTTAATACAACAAGCAGCAGAAATAAAAGATAAGCATAGCGGTGGGGTCCATCTTCAAGGGCACAGGCAATGCTGACGAAGGCAGATAGTCCTAGTTATCATAGCCGTCCTGATGACCATCCTCTTGATAGTCTCCTTCATATTCTGGCCATGAGAATAGCCAAGGACAAAAGCCATGAGTACTCTTTAAGTACTCACAAACTACTATTAACAGGTACTATAGTTCTAAGTTAAAGTGCTAAATCTAAGTTTAACTATAAAGTTAAGTTTGAAACCTAAGCTGAGTTCAGAAGCAAAGAAAGATAAAATAAAGTTCTAGAATCACTTAAGTTGGGAAGCTAGTATCATAAACACAACCCTGTTGTGGTTAAGTCAAGATTCATCATTCATTTCAAGTTATTTGGAAAACATCTGACAACGAAACAGTATGGCCATTCCAACTGTCCATAACTGCGGACGCGGCTATTCGAATAGTTTGACACTCTGTAGAGGTGGTACACTTTCACCACAAGATTCGATACATCTGTCAGGGATAACCCTGAATCATCATACTTAGTATGCAGATAATCAAACATAACCTTCCCTTTACACACCCTAGTATAAGCACCCCTCCTATGAGCATGGCCTCCCAACCATGACCATCAGTCATCTTGGGCACTGCATAGGTGGACATCATGAGAGGTAGCCTTAGCTCAAACCTCTCCCGCGAGGGAACTAATACTAATGCATATAAATTTCCAGCTAAGCCTTACCCAATTTAGGTAATGTGGTTGTACGGTAAATTTGGAACGGTATCGCATCCGAATCAAACTATCAGTTTTATAAAAGGGTTAAGGCTCATGCCTCATCATTTTCATCATCATCAACCATTTGTGTTTCTCAACACATGTCAAAACATCTCAATAGAATGACTCATCATTCCAAGGTTTTCATAATTCATTTTCACCAAGTGTTCCCATCTAAAGTGACTCAAGTTTTTGATCTACTCTAAGTTAAGATTGTTCACTAATGTGGAAGGATGGGATCAATCTCATGCCATAGAATGACATCTAAAGGTTTCTAAGTAGGTCAAGTTTTATACTTTTTATGCTACCTTCAAAACAAGTAAGGGACTTTGTGTAAACTAAAGGAGGTAAATCTTGTAAACAAAGACTTGCGGTAACTAATAGAAAAAGGGGTGTGATCAAAGCAGGCTTAAGGCATCTCTACTAAACCATCTAGTTTGATTCTAGTTTGCTAAGCACTAAACTTGCAAGGGTTAATCTTGGATGGTTCTAGCTTGCTAATGGTAGCTTGCCTTGGTTGGTGTAGTGGTTGAAGTTTTCTTCATCTTCGTCTTGATAGCACTCCTCCTCCTCGTAAGCTTGGTCGGTACTATCTTCTATAAATACATACGGAGTACACAATTACCAAACAATACTTAACTACTCTAGATAGAATTCTAAGACACACAATTGATGATCTATTATCATCACAAGCATCACAAGTTTAATTCAATAGTTTCATTCTTTTTAATTTAGAAAAGTAATTTCTACTCATTGAAAATTTAAGTAAGATTTAATATTCACCACTTAAAGTATGGGATCATGTTGACACATGTCATCACCACATATTCTAACATGTGGGAATGAGGTTTAAGGGTTGGATCAATATTACTTTGGTTTAAGTTCATTATTTAATGATTTAAAGGGACTAGAAATGCCTATATAGCATTATTTTGGTCCTAGTCCAAAGTCACTGCATGTAAACCTTAATATTATTTCATATTTAGATAGATATGATGAAATGTGATTTTTGAGAGTTGGAATCAACTCAAAATCTAACTTGGTTGATTTTATAAAAATGTTGCAAGTTGCAAAAGCTTCTGTTTTGTTATTTTCATTAGGAGAGATCTATAACTCTAATTGAATTAAATCCAACGGGCTTGGATAGACCATCTCCATACCTTTCAGACAAAATTGGTTTCATGCAATTTGGATTTATAAACCTCTCTGAATTGATTTTCAAACTAAGGGACAGAAACTAGATTCAATCTGAAAAGAAAAATCCAGATTTGAACGGGTGGGCTAGCACGGGAAAGAAGTTGGGCCGGCCCAGAGGCGCTCCGCGGTGCGGGGCTCAGCTGAAAGGGGGGTCCCGCTTATCAGTGGGCCTTAACACGCGAAACGGTACGCGCGCTGTGGGCCGTAGGATTAGAAGGGGAATCTATGGCTAAGGGTCGTCGTTGACGACGAACAGGTCGCCGGCGAGCTCGAACCCTAGCGGCTCGGTGGGGGTCTGCTGGGGACGTACCAGGGCTCCAGCGGGGTCGGCAAGGCGGGCAAACAAACTGAAAGACAGCGACGAGGCGAGGTGCGGTTGCGGTGGAGCTTGGGGTGGTCGCAATCAGCGGCGCCCTTCTCCTCCTGATGCGGCTGCTCCGGCTCCAATTCCGGCGAGCTGCTGCTCCCCTTGCTTCGGCTAGAGGTGGGTGAGGTTCAGTGAGGTGAGGGCAGTGGAGTGGTGTGGTGTGGAGAGGCTGGGGAGGGCTCCTTTTATAGGCCCGACGGTGAGACCGAGCGAGATGGGCAGGCGACTCCGGCGACAAGGCTACGGCTGGCTAGAGGCATGGCGGAGGGTGGCGATTGACAGGCGGTCTCCTGGCGGTGCTCTAGGAATTGAATGCTGCCGTAGGGGCGGTGGCATGCGGTCTAGGCGAGGTGGCGCTCTGAACGACAGATGCAGCGGTGTCCACGGCGAGCGGTGGCTGTGGTGCTTTGGGCGGCGAACGGGGGTGTCTGGGGTGTTCTCCAGGTCATGGCGGAGCAGTGGGCGCGGGCTGCGGTCGAGCGGCGGCTTGTGCACGGGGGGATAGAGCGTGCTCTGCGGGCGGCGTCGACATTGTCGACCAGCTCCGGGCGCGGCGGTTCCTGGCTGCTATGCTCTCTGTCTCTGGCCTGGGGCTGGTTGGACGGTGGAGGTGGACCACAGGAAACTTGCTAGACATGGTGAGAGGGGCTAGAGAGGGCTGCTGCTGCGAGTGCACGGTCGACCGACGAGTTGGTGCTCGGCATGGCATGGTAGTGCAGCTAGGAGGTAGGGGAGATGTTGGGGTTGGTCTGGTTAGGCTTGAGGGGGACAAATATGATCAAAGCACATCACAATTGCTTGAAAAAATCAGCCCAAAATAGTAATAGTTAGGCCATAATGATTTTGCCAGCAAGGTGTTTGCCAAAATGGCCGAAAGATAAAAAGTTTTGAATTTTGGTTTCAAATTTTTTGAGTGATCTCCACTAGTGCTAGGTAGTCTCTGGTTGCAAGGGTTTTGAAAGTGGAGCTCAAAAAGATGGGTTTTGAAATAGGGGTGATCTATGCATATGTATTGGTTTCAAATTTCAAATGCCAATTAAAATAAGTAAAAGAATGTTTTTAGCAGATCAAAAGGTGGGCCTTGGTACCTCATTATGTGTACTAGCAAGGGGTACAAAGATCAAGAATTGTTTCTGTTAAGAATTGAGTACTAGGAATAGCCAAAGTAGTGTAGTGGATTAAAATGGCCAAAATGACCATTCCTCCTTTTTAATTCTTTTTAATTTGATTTTCTTTAGGAAAAGTTTGGGAATGATGTAGATGATGTTTAAATCACCTAAGAAACATTTTACAAGCATTGGATCACACAATCATGGCAATTCAAAACAACTCCTATTTTAAATGCCCACACATATGAATGCTTTTATTTTTAATTTGAAAAAGTTTTTGTTAACCCCAAATTTGATGATTTAGATCTTGATAATCTTGGATCGAAGTTTTGGGATGTTACAATAAGAAAGAGAACTAATGATATGCATAGTGATGTCATTGTTAATCCCAAGTAAATCCCTCAAATACAACCGTACTACCCCTTTTGTCACTGGGGTTCCCAACCTGCCGATTAGTCATTACTCATACTCCCTATACCTGGCTCAGTCCTCGGGGTCTTGGGTACCTGACAAGTTCTTAGATTGAGCCAAGAGAGGATACAATAATCATCATGTCATACAAACTAATACATGATCACATCTATGATAAATAACATGCACAAAAGCTACATGGCTAGACTGAAGCCCTTAGCCCAAGGATAATTACTCACACATAGAGATGAGATCAAAGATCATACACATTGTAATGGAAATCATGAGATTGATAGCAAATAGTCTTACAATGTCCCCAATCGAAGATGAGACCTATTATTACAAGTGGTGGAATATGGCTATGGTGGTGGAGAAGGGTTTGGAGATTAGATCTAAGTCTATTCCTCCGGCAGCTCTTCGGTGTGGTGGATGGAGATCTGGAGGCGGCTGATGATCTGAGGAGCTAACGAGGGTGGCCGTTTTCTCATTTCCTGAGGCCTCTTTATATAGGGGTCCCTTCACGAAATTTGTTCTGTTTGACCTAGCAGTGTCGATGTCAACTATACGACCGGAACAATACGGCCAGAATTTTATTCCTCCCGTATAGTTGGTCGTTAAAGCGTTTGTCTCCACATCACGACTCCTGGTTTCTTTGGGTTGTTGGAAATCTCGTAGCTTTGACTTAAATGTAGTGATTCCCATCATCAAACGTCATTATCTGCACAGGGAAAAATAGAAAGGAAGGATTGCATACCCTTTTGATCATTAGGCATTAGTGGCATTGTTTAGAGAGATATTTCATCAAAAATATGAATAGTATCCAGTTTAAATGTGGATGTGGATGGCTATATTTCAGAGCCATCATTGGGATGCACAAAGATAAAGCGAAGAACCAATCATCGAGCGATAAAGCTTTTGATCCACATCCTTACCCTTGGAGTCGAGATCAAGGTTAACCTTTGTGGGCATGGGAGTCTTGGCTCCTTTTACTTGATCAAGATTGAATTTCTTGAGCATATCTTGAATATATTTTCCTTGGTTGATGAAAGTGCCCTTCCTCAATTGCTTGACTTCAAATCCAAGAAAGAAGACAACTCGAAATGGTCAGTCACGAGCTTGGCAAAATCCTCATTAAAATATTTGTTAATAGACCCAAAAATAATGTCATCAACATAAATTTGGCAAATGAACAAGTTTCCTCCAACTCTCTTAGTAAAAAGAGTGGGTCGATTAGCCCAACTTCAAAACCACGATATAATAAGAGCTCTCTAAGGCACTCATACCACACACGTGGGGCTTGTTTAAGACCATATATTGCGTTATCAAGCTTGTAGACGTGGTCCGGGAAGAGAGGATCCTCAAGACCCGGAGGTTGCTTGACATAAACCACTTCCTTTAAGGGACCATTAAGGAAATCACTCTTAACATCCATTTGTTGCAATTTAAAATTATGATGAGTAGCATAGGCAAGAAGCATGCGAATGGACCCAGGACAAGCAACAGGGGCATAAGTTTCACCATAGTCGATGCCCTCAACTTGGCAGTATCCTTGGGATACCAACCTTGCCTCGTTGAGGATGACTATCCCATTTGCATCACGCTTGTTCTTGAATATTCACTTGGTCCCGATGACATTTTGACCATCCCTTGGCCGCTTCACTAATGACCACTCCATGTTCCTCTTGAAGTTGTGAAGTTCTTCATTCATAGGATCAAGTCAATCATCATCTTCAAGTGCTTCAAAGACCCTTTGGGGTTAAACATGAGAAATAAAAGCATGGTGAGAGCTAAAGGAAGTTAGTTGCCTCCTAGTAGTGGAACCCCTATTTAAATCTCCATAAACATTATCAATGATATGGCCATATTTGATGATCTTAGCAAGATGATATGCTTGATGGTGGGCTTGGGTCTCAATACGAGATTATTGAGCTACCAGTTGGTCATCACCATGATTTGAGTCCCCGCCTTGAATATATGCACCAACTTGATCACTATCTTCATCAATATCAACCATTGGATAATCATCATAAATGGTGGGAGAGACATTAGCTTGGCCTTGGTCAATTGTTAGCTTGACCTTGTTCTTCTGTAGCTTGACCTTGATCAACATTATCTTGTGGAGTTCCACAATCTTGGAGAGGTAGGGCTTGAGGAGCTTGATGTTGACCGGGCTTGAAGAGTCATGGTCATGAGGAGCTTGGGAAGAGCTTGAAGAAGCTTGAGGTACAACAATTTGTCCTTAAGGGACAAGATGATCTTGTGAGAGTGAGGGCTCTACTTGAGTAGATCTTGGTCCTTCTCCTTCGGCCACAAGGGGTTCCTAAATGGTGCGGAAGAATCCCACACCCATTCTTCTTATGGCTTGCGGAGGAATTTCATCACTTGGATCACGAACACCATCTTGCCTCATGAGAGACTCATGTTCTTCATCAAACTCCACACTGCTAGTTTCTTCAACTTTTCCATTGGATTTACTATAGACTCTATAGGCATAAGATTGATTAGAGTAACCAACAAAGATACCTTCTTGTGCCTTTGACTCAAACTTCGAAAACCGAACTCCCTTCTTGAGAATGAAACATCTACACCCAAACACCGAGAAGTAGCTAAAACATTGGGCTTGCTTCAGGTAAGGAGTTCATATGGAGTCATGTTCTTTTGCTTGAATAGATAAAACTGGTTGATAGCATGGCAAGTGGTGGAAATGGCCGTGGTCCAAAATTTATATGGCGAATTGAATTCCGCCAACATGGTCCAGGCCGCATCCATCAAGGTACGGTTCTTCCTTTTGGCAACACCATTTTGTTGAGTGGTATAAGGATTTGATTATTGGTGCTTAATCCCCTCATCACTAAGGAACTCATCCAAGGTGTAGTTTTTACACTCGGTGACACTGTCACTCCGAATGTAAAGGATTGTAGCATTGTGTTTCCGTTGAACGTGATTGGCAAAGTCGATGAAGGTTTGTTGAGTCTCACTTTTGAACTTGAAGATATAGACCCAAGCGTATCTTGAGAAATCATCTACAATCACTAAAAAAACTTCTTCCCTCCAAGGCTATCATGAGATGGAGGCCCAAAAAGATCCATGTGAAGGAGTTCCAAGCACCATTCAGTGGTAATTTAATTGAGGACCTTGTGAGGTGACTCATGCATCTTCCCTTCAATGCAAGCCCTGCACACACGATCTTTTGCAAAGGAAATGTCTGTTAGTCCAAGGATTTGGCCTCCCGTGTAGAGACTTTGCAAAGACTTCATGTTTACATGGGCCAAGTGGCGATGCCACAAGCAGCCCACTTCAGCTTTTGCATAGAGACATATAGCATGCGTAGAGGGTTTTTCGGAGAAATCCACCATGTACAAGTCATGCTCTATGTATCAAACTAAAGACACCATGAGAGTCTTGCTCCACATGAGGACCACATAATTCTCATTAAAAAGGCCAAAAGACCCATAATGGCTAAAGCACGAACGGAAAGGAGGTTATACCCAAGGGTTTTGACAAGCATGATATTAACCAAGGAAACATCCGGGGTTACTACCACCTTACCAAAAACTAATACCCAAGAACTTGTTTTATCACTGTTGGAGACTATAATATTGGCAAATTTTGGCCTAATCTCTGATATGATAGACTTGATTCCGATCATATGGCTTATAGCTCCACTATCAAGCACCCATTTCGCTCCACCAGAAGCGAAGTCCTATAAGAAAATCAGGCTTTGGTTTTAGGTACCCATTTTGCAATGGGTCCCCTTTTGTTAGTAACAAGGGTATTTGGTACCCAAATGGTCCAATGATAATCATGAGTATAAGAAGTGCCCATTTATTTTGCATAAACATGACCATCAAAAGATTTTCAAAGAATATAGGAGGGTTTGTTCTTCCCGGCAAAGTTTTCACCTTGCACAAGTGTAGGACCATAGGCGGGTCATTGAGAAAAGTTCTTGTTCTTCCTATTATTGTTCTTAGGGGTATACCCAATACCCTTCTTGTCAACTTTCCCTTTTGCAAGTTATTCTTTCAACTCCTTGTTTTCCTTAGTAAGTTTCACATGCTTGCAACAAGGGTTAGAAGAACAAGGAAAAACTAAAGACTTTGATTCTTCATTGCTCAATTGAGTTTGAAGTCCCTCATGAGCTTCAAAAAGACTTGAGAATTTGCTCTCCAAGGCATGGTGTTCCTCTTTTAGTTTCTCAAAATCCTTTAGACATTCATGACCAACACCAAACTCAACCTTTTTATTTTTAAGGATTTTAACCAAAGCAAGATCATGATCATGTTCTTTAATGAGTCGAGACATGGAAGAATTATGATCCTCTACAAGCTTAGCAACACTCTCCTGAATAGTAAATCTCAGATTTTGTTCATCCTCAAGAGATTGAGAGAGAGAGGCAATTTCATCCATGGCCTCTCTTTCATTCTTGCCTAGCATGTCAATTAATTCTTCTTTTTCATCTAGAATTTCCCTAGCATAGTCAAGTTGGTTTGCAAGAGTTTCAAAGAAAATTTTGGTGTCATCATATAATTTCTCAATGAATTCGCACATGCTTACCATCTCCTTCTTTACCTGTAGACCATCAAGATCATGCAAAGCAAGTTCATTTGAAGGAGACTTGGAAGTGGGTGTTACCTCGGTGGCCTTGCCAATGAGACACTTTTGGTTGGGGTGGATGATGTTCTCATTAGGTGAGTTGAAGAGGGACACTCGTGGAGTAGAGGAAGTGGCAATAGAGGCAACTCCCACGATCTCTCCACCTTGACCTTCACTATCGCCATCATCCTCCGCCCCCGAGAAGTACTCTTTATGGACCACCATTGCTCTTTCCTTGTTTGCGAGGTTCTTGTTTGGGAAATTCTTGTTCATTGGATGAGGAGGTCTTGGCTTGCTCTTCCGGATGAGACGACCACCATTGTCCTATCTATTTTTGAAAGGACATTGGGCCACGAAATGACTCTTGTCAGTGGAACTATATCACGATCTCGCCTTAGGAGCCTTCATAGTCGAGTTGAATCTTGGGATGTCCCTTGACCTTGACTTCATGCCCGGCTTGTTCCAAAAGGCTCTTGATGCAAGCGCCAAGTGCTCATTGAATGCATACTTGATGTCTGTTGGAAATATGCCCTAGAGACAAATAGTAGTAAGGACTATTATCATATTTCATATAGTTCATGATTAATTTTTATATCATGCTATAACTGTATTGAGTGTAAACATCAATACACGTGTGATATACAAACAACCAGGGGTTCCTAGTGAAACTCTGGTCACTGGTTCATTGGTCAACAGATGATCAAGTTTCCTGATCATGTGGCATTTATGCCAGTTGGAAATGAGGTCATCTCATTCGGAGAATGAGATGATGAACCAATACCCAACCTAAACATCGTGACCCGATCATATCACGAAGTTCAAAGTTACGATGATTAGAAATGGATCCTTGTAGACTATTCCTTAGACCGTGAGGCTATATCAATCACTGTATCCCGAGAGTGCTTAGATAGCATAAAACTCCATCTGGTAAAACGGTGGTTATAAAGGTGTGTTCAGGTATTCGGAGGAAACCGTAGAGGCAATATATGTCAAGAGCGGGATTTGTCTGTCCATGTGATGGGAAGATACTCAAGGGCACACTCGGAGAAGTTATATCCAATAGCTGCGCAGCGTGTGATTAGATCACGGGGATATCACTTGTCGGGATGAGTTAAGTAGCATTGTTCAGTAACAATATTGAACACGACATGGTGATGTAATTGATCGAATCTCGGGCAATGCAAGTATCGAATGACAAAGGGAATAAGACACGACTGTCCCAGTTCAAACGACGAAAGATCTTCGTGGAACGCACAGGGGTCACATGGCCATCCAGGTCCCTCTGTCGATCATTGGTGCGGGAGTGTCCCGACCATGTCTAGAGTGTTCTTGAACCGTAGGGTATCACACCTAAGGGCTTGATGATGCTTAGAGAGTGTTTATAGGATCGGTAGAATCACCGAAGAAAAGAAGGGAGAAAACCGGAAGGGTTTCGGTAAGTCCGGAGGATGTCCGGAGTGGAGGTGGAAGGTGTTCCATGGCCACGGAGATTAGATAATGTGTGAATGAATGTTAAATATTGATTTAATCATTTATTCATAATTATTTAATAAAGAGAAAATCAATTAAAAGGTCAAAAGGCTTAATGGGCCAAATCCGGAGGGAGAGGGCCCATTAGGGAAAAGGAGAAAGGGGAAAGGGGGAGGCCGGCTGGGCCTAGCCCCCCCCCCCCCCCGCAGGGCCCACTATGTGGTCGGCGCCCCCCTCCTCTCCTTTAGTCCCACCCTGGGACTTGAGGGGAGGTAGTACCTCCCCTCCCCCTATATAAAGTGGGGTATTTAGCCTAGAAAATAGACCCAATAATCAATAAAGGTCTCCCCACTTTTGGGAGGACCTCTAATTGATATTTTCTCTCTCCCCCTCTCTCTCTCTCGTGACCGTGGTCCCAAGTCTGGACTGCGGGAGCGAGAGACATCTTCACCGTGGAGCGCCATCGCGCTGCGGGATTCGGATCCGGGAGCTCTACTTCCGCAACTGCTGCTGGATCGGGGAAGCGGGAGTCATCGTCAGGCACCGGACGTGTGTAACTCCCACTAGGTGTCACACTTGAGACACTCAAGTCGTTGGAGCCA
This sequence comes from Avena sativa, assembly GCA_916181665.1. Classification (NCBI taxonomy): domain Eukaryota; kingdom Viridiplantae; phylum Streptophyta; class Magnoliopsida; order Poales; family Poaceae; genus Avena; species Avena sativa. Next base: position 431,974,552 of record OV702290.1, read on the forward strand.
GAAGGAGCGCAAGGACTTCATCACGACCTTGAGGTCGGCTTCGGCTCGTCTACATCAACCACGCTCTCCTGAGCGTTGACAACGCTTTTCGGTCTTCGAGGGTAAGTTCGCGAAAAGCCCCTCCCGTTACTGTATTACTAATAGATTGGTCCTGGCAGCTTCAGAGGTTCAGGGGCATAGAGTAAAATTTATTGTTTTTATGGACGGAACCCCTACAATGTCCTCTTGAGACCACTCCGTAGTGTCTTCTTCTTCATCAAATTCCACCACTTTGTCCTTCAAGGCAAGATTCACCTTTTGAGATCCATAGGCCCAAGCACGAGTAGATTCCGCATTCTTCTTGGCAATCGTCATGGCAATGACTTCACTCAACACTTCTTGTGATGTCGTGATGTGATAGTTGCTTCTCCCCTTGATGGAGTTGAGCTTTTGCTCTTCAAACGAAAGAAGGGCTTGAACAAACTTTCTCTTCATGAACTTGTCATGAACATAGGAAGATGCAAGGTCCCTCATAGTACAGCAAAGAACCTTGATACGCCGATACATGTCTTTGGGAGTCTCATCATCTTGCATAGCAAAGCCATCATACTCATTGTTGACTTCATCAAACTTGGAGATTTGAATGCTTGCATTCCCCACAAACAACTCGGTGAGATGATACCGAGATTCTTTGACTGTGGAGAATTGGCGAATGTGAGCAAAGTCCTTGGGAGTCAATGCCTTTTGAATCATTCCCAACGGCATTGAGCTACTTTTCAACAACCTCGGCTCGAGTCAACTTTTTTGCATCATATGGCGATAATCCTTATTCCACAATCCTCATCAATTCAACAGAAGAGCTAGAAATGTGAGTTTGCATTATATATTGCTAATTGGCGAAATTTGAAGTATCTAACATGGGAGGTTCTCCTTGAGGTATGATATACGACATGGGTATAGGTGGGTCTAGAGTGTACTCTGGAGGTGGGGGGACCGCCAAGTACTCCTTTCCCTCATATCCCTCTTTGGAGGATGAGTCACCTAGCCCCTCAGTGCTCTCGCTTGGGCGCTTGGAAGTTTGAGAAAGAAAGCCTAAGCCCAATTGAGTGGAGACCGTTGCGGGATTCACCATGGGGGAGACCATGGGAACATTCTTGAGAGGTGGCTCGGTGGTTTGGAAAGCAATTTGAGGAGTGGAAATTATGGGGTTAGGCTTAAAGGACTATAAAAGGTTCATCATTTCCTCAAACTTAGTCAACATGGATGTCTCCAATCGCTTGAGATCATCCATGGAGGCCAAGTTCTTGGTGTCTTCAACCCCACTACCCTCATCATTGGCCATAGTCTCTTATGCAGTAAAGCCCGAAGTAAGAGCCTTGGCTCTGATACAAATTGAAAGGTCTAACTTTGGTCGACTAGAGGGGGTGAATAGGAGATTACAAATTTTTATCCTTTTCTTACAAATTTTGGCTTTGCACAAAATTAAGCTCTCGAGATGCAACTAGATGAACAACCTATAAGACAAAGGATACAACAACTAAACTAAATGGTAATTGCAAGTAGTAAAGGAGAGGAATGAGTAAATTGGAAAGGGGACACGGAGATGTAATTCTCGTTGTTCACTTCCAAGGAAGCTATGTCTATGTTGGAGAGGTGCCAGGGCCACACAAGGTCACCCAAGGTCCACAAAGGCCTCACCTTCTTCTCCTATGAGCTCCACCACAAAGGTGGACCCACAATCCACTAACCGGTGACCTTGAAGGCGCCAACTAAAACCTTTACAACAAGGTTGATGGGAGGCTCCACAACTCAATTGGAAGCCCTCAACAACACAATGAAGCTTCACAACTCTTGCCTTAGCTCCGAGGATGCTCTACACCGTCTAGGGTTCCAAGAACCCAAGAGTAACAAGATCCACACAGGATGGGTAGGAGAAATCACGATTCCTTTGGTGGGAGTGTAGATCTAGGTCACCTCACCCACTCCTCAAAAGATTAAGAGGTTTGAGTTTCTTGGGAAAGATATCTAGGGAGATGAAGCTCTTGTATTAATGGAGGAGAGAGAAATTGAAGAGTTAGGTAGGAAGGAGGAAGAATGGTGCCTTAAATAGGCCCCCTTCAAACTGAACCATTGCAGCCCTCGTGACACCACCGGTACTACCGGTGGGCGACCGTATTTCCGGTGAGCCTGCTCCAACGACTCGAATGCTGACTAGGGAGACTCCTGGTGTCGATGGAAGTTCCGACGCAGAGCGAGCGGAACTATCGACCGGTATTACCGGCGAAAGTTCCAGCCCAAGTTCCGGCAAATAGGATACTTAAAACAGAAGTATCACTGAACCAAACCAGGGTGCCAACGGAACTTGGATCAGAACTAGCATCGAAAATACTGGTTCGCCAGGCCCCTGGCCAAAACTACCGGAGGCTGGGCGGTAGTACCGCTCATGGTATCGAAGGAAGTGGCCAGGTAGTGCCAAGAGGAAGTTCTGGCCAGGATTGACCAGTACTTCCCACCGGTACTACCGGTCCAACTTCCGGCGTTAATTTTGACTAATAGAACCCTCCAAGCAAAGAGTTACTCAATGTGACCGGAACTGCGGCCGATACAAGAGACGAAACTACCGCCTAGATCAGCCCCGCAGAAAGCTACGAGCGGGACTACCGACGCATGGCTGGTACTTCCGGCCAGGGTAGAAACAGCCCAAAAAACTGACTTGAAGGCTCTCTCGCTAAACAATAGGATGGTTGTGGAGGTGCAAGTATAGTCTGTGCATGAAAACATGATTTCCCATAACCTTCCTAGGTGGACCCCTCTTGATAGTACGGCCTCCTGAAACACAAAATATAGAGAAAGACAAAAAAGAGAAACGCTGCCTTCACGAGTCTTGAAGAGATGAATCCACACACCAAAATGTCCGTAAGTAAAACCTGCAACTTAGGCAAATGGTTAAACCACAAGTGGAGTTTTCATCAACACCAAAATATTTAGAGAAATCGATATCAATTCAGACACTTGTTGACCTAAGGAGGAAGAATAGAGGAAGTAACTTAATTTGCTTGTATACTCATCATATCCTCTGATCAATGTCTTGCGAGTAACTGTTGTATAAGAGAACATTTTGCCTGTACACATCTCATATGCCTCTACCACTCCTATAGTCAGCTTACCTACCCCTCAGAAGAAATCCACTAACAAGCTACTGGGCCCGGCCCCGGTACCGGCTCCTGCACCAGCCCTCGTGCAAATAACTGCATCGGCACCATCTCCACCACCAGTCCCTGTTCCTGCACCAGCACCAGCCCCAGCATAGGCACCAACACCATCCCCAGCATAGGCACCAGCACAAGCGCCTGCATTAGCCTGGGAACTGCCTTGTCACATCTTATCCTACACATGTGTGATCACCAGGTCGGATAGGACTATGTTTGTGAGTATATGGTGGCAGATAAACTTTCATGGATGTCTTCTTCTTAAGTTTCATATGATTCAGTGCATTGCTCTTATTAATTGTGCGTCTATCTCTTGCTTTGACTCAAAAATTGGCTAAGAGTGTCACAAAGCAACTCTAGGCTAGACGAAAGGGCACAATAGTCTTCAAGATCCTGAGCGAAGGAGTGCAAATCGAGTGACGCTATGCCATTAACTGGACTGATGGGTGCTTGGCAGCTACTTCTAGGTGGATCAAGTTCCAAAAAGCAGCCAAACTTACCATCGGAAGAATGGTCAAGGTCAAAGTATCATGCTGCCCTGAATGCCGCACGTTGGTCATGAAGTTCCTAGTTGTCTAGCTCTTTGGTCGCATGCTTTTATAATTAATTATATGGTTGTCTTATCTCCACTGATCATATATGGGTGAAAAAACTGTGAAAACCTCTCGTTGGATTGTAGTTATGACTAGTACATACTAGTATGGTATATTTGTATCTATATGACGGTTTCCTATATAACCAACTATTATGACTATGATTGCGTTTCATCTTAATTTGTATTTTGACCATGGGCTTCCGGGGAATAAGTAGATTGAACTCTGAGGGACAAAATAACCATACGATAAGGTTCTTAGAACTGAAACAACTAATTCTTTATGGACAGTTTTTATACATGAATATTCGTTAAATGAATTATCTCTTCTTTTTCCTCTCTTGATGAGTTATGTTTTTCAAATCCGACCGAGCCATAACACAATGTATTTTTTACTAACGAGCAGATAAAAGCTAGCCCCTTGGGTCCCAAAATATTCCAATTCGGTCTTTTCAGGACCAGAGGACTACTGAGCACATCTAGTGAAATTTGAGAAATGATCCTATGGAGTATAGCCCATGGAGTCTAGCCCATGTAGAATAGCCAAAATATTTTTAATGCGGACTTTTGGGCATTGCTCTATCTTTTAAAAAAACTCTGCCTATCCATGTTTTTAAGAAACTGTTTCATTATGTGATATTTTATAAATTGAGATGCCAGGAAGACTGCCCTTTTATTTTAGAAAAGATAAACATGGACACATCATTTTTTAAGAAGACTAATACATAAGTTATAGGTACTAATAAATATTTAATGATAACTTTTCAAGAAATATATTTGCGTAGTGACAACACACTCAGTTTACATCTATTGAAAGTTTTGAGTTCGAATCCTCTCTACGTACATATATTTATCATGGATTTACATTATTTTCTTGTACCAATATTGCTTTACGATCGTGGACACACTCAACGTCCCTCGAGTTTAATGGGCGGATTTGAAAAAAATAGTTAAGTAGTTGTACAGAGTGACTGGCATCAGGGACCCACCAACCAGAATATATACAGATGCATCGAGACATGTTAAGAAGGTCAAAATAAAGGACACGACCAAAAATAATTCCAATATAGAAACGTTTCATGTATAGAGAGGATGACATCGATGACCCATTAGTCAGAACATTAATGGCTACTGCATCGAGCAACATTGGCAAGGGCATAGCGGCGATCGTGACCAGATAAAAGAAGACCAAGATAGATATGTTTCTTATCTAGAGAGGCTAACATTAGGGCCCTAGCAGTAAGACCATACACGGCTGCCCCATCGATCAACATTACCAAGGTAAAAACGGTAAACGCGACTAAAAAATGTTCAATATACACACATTTACTCAACGGAGGAGACTAACAAGAGGGACCCACCGGTCTGAATAAACGGCTGATGCATCGAGCAACGATATTCGAAACAGGGAGGCATGACCGGATATATATAGTCCATCGTACACACGTTTCTTCTAACGAGTGATTGACATGGGGGACTCACCATTCTGGCTAAACGGTTGATGCATCGTGCAACATTATGAAGTTCAAATCCAGGAGGCACAACTGAGAAAAACAATCCATCGTACACACGATTCTTCTAATGAGAGGCTGCCAAGTGGGACCTAGTAGACTGAATAAACGGCATATGCATCGAGCAACAGTATCAAGTTCAGAACTGGGTAGCGTGAGCGAAGGAAAAAAATTCCATCATACACACGATTCTTCTAACAAGGGACTGACATAGAGGACCTAGCAGCCTGACTAAACGACGGATGCATCGAACAACGTTATCGAGTTCAAATTAGAGAGGCGCGACCGAAAAGTATGGTCCGCTAGATACACTGATATTCGGGACCCACATGCCTCAAAAGATTCCGGTCAATCAACATCGCGCGAGGAACCGAAAATCTTACTTCTGTCACGCGTCGGTCGAGTTTCTTCCATATTTTTAACGATTTCGTCGTACTAGAGGGCTGCAAAAATAAATAAAATGTTTTTCATCGGTCACGGCCAAGCGAATGAAATCGTCACAGAGGACGTACCTTCTACTACGCTCAATGGACCAAACCGTTATGGACGGAGGCATTTCTTATAGTGTGTTTCCTCCGCTGGTGCACGCTAGGTATTTGTCGCCGTCCATCTCCATATCTTCTTTCCTGCTTTTTACGGCTTTTCTTTCTCTATATGTTCAACTCTGGTTGTCTGTCTTTTGTGTGTTTGCTTGCTTTTGCAGCTCTCCGTATTTCATAGAAAAGTACTACTCAACGTGCTACCGGAAGTTCGAGGCAGGTATGTCTCTCCCTTTTCTTATGCTTAAAACGTTCTATTGTTTCACGTGTTTTCAATTTTTTGGTTTAATTTGTTTTTGTGCTCACACGTTTCGGCTCTAATATTTTGTAGGTGCGTCTCTTCGGTTGGATGATTTTCCTTCAATGATGTACGCGCATGCATAGACATCCGTAAGTCTCGCTTCTCTCGGGTGTTTTATATCACGCAACTATTTTTGCTGACGATATTGTTTTTTGTTTTTCAGGATGTAGATGCGGCTCCTTTTCGACGGGCGCAGCTGAGGAGACGTGCGAGTGAGCGCTCGCTCGCTATACGCACTCTTGCGTACATCGCAACTATGAAGGTCGCTGAGGACGTTTCGGTGCCACCATTCCAGTGATATCGAGGTGATTCCGGGGGGCTTCACCTTCTCCGCGCCATTGTGGCGTATGCTCGTCACTGTGACTCAAAGAGGGAGACAATCTCGACGAATTTCCAAACGAAGAACGCGCGAGGAGGTCTCAGGTCAAGAAGCTCACCACGACCAATGGCGTAAACGGAGAGGAGCGCGGGAACATGAGTGAAGTCGACATTCTTGATGCCTCTGATCTCGTCGAAGACGTAGGGATGAAAGTGGAGCGGAAAGTTTCTGACTTTTTCGCTAAAAAAGGGAAATGGAATGAAAATATGGAAATGAAAACGGAATTTTCCAAAACAGAAACGGAAACGAAAATGGAACAGTGTTTTCCGGCAAAGCAGACACGAAAATGGAATTTCTGTTTCCGTCTAATATGGAATTTCTGTTTTAGGATTGATGTGCATGGCTAAATCCAACCGACACAAAACATGATATTGTCAAGCCAAACTTGCAAAGCTTCTCATCCTAATACTGAAGACTATGTAATCCCTTGATGCATTTGAGGAGGCTTCTACGAAATGATCATTTCCTTATTCCCTTGTAAACCTGACACCGTGCTATATATGGGAACAATTTTATTGGTTTTCTAGAATGCTTGAGACTTGTTGCATGCTTTCAGGGTTCTCTTTGTTTTGGATAAAATCTACACTATTCCGCCTCTGCACCATATTCGGTCTGTATCTGCTTCCAACAATATCTGCTTTTTTTTATTTCGGGTTTCTGTATTCGTTTCCGCTTTCGCAGAAAAAATATGAAAACAAATATGGCACCACTCAGTTCCATCCATTTCCGCTATGTTTTCATCCCTATCCACGACGAAGAGATGGACGATCTTGATGATACTTCATGTGGTTAGGAACGCGCAGACGTACTATACGCTCCTAGGCGCCCATCCTCACGATAATCTTCTTAGGTTAGCCTTAACTTTGTAGAAGGCCATTTTTTATTTTTTTGCCAGTTGTTCACATGTACTGCAGCTCCCTAGACGGTGCAGAATAAAAATAATTACGATACATATACTTTTTACGCGTATGTCTTTTCCTTCTCATATTGTTCAGAGTTTTCTTATATACCGTGATTTATTCCGAAGGATCCCAAATTTTATTACGAAAGATTATTTGTGTTTCGGATGTCATTAAAATGCTCTACTTTTCCCGAAAATATGCTAAGGTGTGATTGATATGAGGCTGTGTCGGGGGTCCGTATGATTTTCACGTGCATCATCACCTTTCTTTGCACTCTATAGCAAACGACCAAGCTGAACGAAATCTAAACTAGGCAATTTTGTTGTTAGACATGTTGTGTATATTTCGTCAACGGTACCGCCGTTATGTACGTTACGTTCGTCATGTTTAAGACCCCATGAGATTCATCTCTACGCTGTTTTACAAGTTCAGTTATACTAAACAGGTCTTTTAGGGATGGTTATTCTAAACAGGTTGTACGCAAGTAGTAGTAATACCATTAAATGAAGTACGAATCACCTAATAACCGCGTTTCGAGGGATGCATATTTGCTTTATTTTATCAATCTTTTATTATAGACGTATGACCAAACGTTGTTTTGTCTTTCTGCTGCATCCCGGGGGCTTAGAGATGGTTAGACAATTTTCTTTCGCATTTTCATCGTCGTTGTACTTTACAGCCGTGTTCTGAGGGGAGCAGAGAGAAATCTAGTTGTTATAAGAGCTATGGATTTCTATTTGAGAAAAATTGACGGCTCCAATTATTCAAAATATTTTAAACGAAATTAGATGGTACATCAAGACGCATGTCACGGTTCCGTGGATCATGATCGGAGCATGCTTGCCTGGAGCACAACTAGGAGCTCGCACAACCCGAGAGGACATGTGCAACATCGACGACGACATGATCCTGGAGTTCTCTCTTGCAGCCAAATGGTGCTCGTCGTTGGACAAGTCTGCTCGGCCACCGGCTAGTTTCTTGGCATTCATCGTTCAACTGATCAGCCACAACATTTATTCCTTTGCTTGTATTTGTGCAAATCGCCACAAAAAATGAACAAAATATGAATTTCAGGATTATGTGCTACAATTTTATGTAAATGTGCAAATGAGTAATATTTTAGTTGTATGTCAATTAGCAATGTCCAGTTTTCAACGTATAATTTGTATGTCAATGTGTAATGCCACACTAGTATGTCAATGTGCATTTTTAGGAGTCTCCAAAAATAACCAAATTCAAATTTGAATTGTAAGTATTGAATTTGAATTATTGTATGTGTTTGACATATTTATTTTTAATTTATATGTGTCAAATATGAACTTGTAATGGAATAGATATTAGACAAAAGAGATGGAATGCTCAAATGGAAGTGGACCTCATTTATCCAACCCTTCCGCAAATAGAGGAGAGATTTTATCGGCAGGAGGGAAAGAAGTGTTGATTAAATCCATTGCATAGGCAGTCCCAATATTCTCCATGGCTTGTTTCAAATTACCTCGGGGGCTTTGTCGACATATTGATTCCATTATTCGCAAATTTTGGTGGGGAAGTAAGAAGGTAAACGCAAGGCTTCCTGGGTGACATGGAAGGATATGACAAAGCCGAAGTATATGGGAGGTTTAGGATTTCGAGATACCAAATTATTCAATCTCACTTTGTTGGCTCGGCAAGCTTGGAGAATTATCCAAAACCCCAATACATTGAGTGCGCGCACTGTAAAGGCTGTCTACTACCCTCATGTGGATTTCCTTGATGCCAAGCTTGTGTCTCACCCATCACAGATGTGGAGAGCACTAATAGAAGGACATGATGCTTTATCCCAGGGACTCATACGTCGTATTGGAAATGGTGAGACCACACGGATTTGGAACCAGAACTAGATTCCTCGAGATAAGATGATGAAACCGATCACTTGTCGTGTTGACGAGCCTCCATAGTTGGTGAGTGAGTTAATTGATTCAGTTAATGCATCGTGGAGAAGGGAGAAAACCCTCCGGAGCATTGTCAAAGTTGATGCTGATCTTCTATTGGGTCTTCCAATTTGTACACGCAACATCAATGACTTTTGGTCCTGGAACTATGAGAAAAGAGGTATGTTTACGGTGAGATCAGCTTATCGCATGCTGATTGATACTAAGCAAAGAAGAGAGGCTTGGCTTGATGGGAGAGCATCTACTTCAGATAATACTTCATAAGCCAAGAGTTGGACAACTTTGTGAAAGGTCAAAGTCCCATAAAAAATTCGAGTTTTTCTTTGGTGGCTCGCTAAGAAATCTCTACCCACTACTGATGTGTTACAACACCAAAACATGGCTACCACGAGTTCTTGTTTTTTGTGCAGAGCTTCAGACTCATGGCGTCACTCTTTGATAGAGTGCAGGATGGTGAGGAGTGTATGGGCATTGTCGAATGATGACATGGTTGAGCATATGGTTGAAACAACTGAGCCGAGTGCTAAATGCTGGATCTTCATGATGATGGAGTCCATGCAACACGATGAATTTGTCAAGCTGATGGTTACTATGTGGGCGCTATGGACAACAAGGTGTAAGACGATACACGAAGGAGAATTCCAAAGTCCCTTGTCAACTCACTCTTTTGTTCAGCATTTTTTGGCGGATTTGGCCGTCGTACCACATCACACAACACCTGTAAGGGGGCCGGCCTCGAGCAGAACTCCTGTGCCGAAATGAATCCCTCTGAAGAATGGTTTTGCGAAAGGGAACGTGGATGGTGTTGTAGCTAGGAATAAATCCTCAGGAGCGATTGTTGCAATCTTCAGAACATATGAGGGAGTTTATATTGTCTCATCAGTTGTTGTGCTTCCGGGTGTCTCTGATCCTCCTACCCTTGAAGCTCTTGCTTGCCGTGAAGCCCTGGCGCTAGCGGAATATCTCACTTTACAGAAGATGATCATTGCAAGTGATTGTAAACAGATCACTAATGATATTTAAGCTGGCATCGGAGGCAACTATGCTTTAATGATTCAGGAGATAAATCATGCACCGATCAGAGTTCCAGGAGGTTAAATTCACTCATGAAGGAAGGAATTCAAATGGAGAAGCTCATTGTTGGAGGGATACCACCGAGTAGGGTCACACTGGGGTATAAAGGCCGAGTTACCCGAGGTACAACACGGTCAAAGCGAATGCTGACCGGGTCACCTCAAGGCAGGCCGACTTACGGGTTAACCCGGCCCGGTGGGTGTTCACCTAACATTAACCCAGCCGACATAAAACATATGTTGACTATGTTGATCTACCTTGTTTGCAGGTACCCTCATAGACGGATTACCCAGACGCTGGATGGGTTACCACTTGGCTTCCAAGAGAAGGAAGGAATCCTCACTGGTCAAAAGGTGGCCTCTATCCACTGTAGCGTGAGCAAAGCAGGCAGAGGGAAGGACCAGCGGGGCGTAGCCGGCAAAGGTGACACAGGAAGTGTCAGCTGACGCTATCAGTGTCTGGTGATGCAACGCCACAGAGGGGCTCAGGGAGGCTTACGCCCTGAGTCCGGACTAGCCGTTTAAAGTGTAAAAAGAGGCATCTTGCTTTAACCAAAGGGCATATTTGGGGAATATGCTTCCACGTGTGCCTTAGTTTGGTAACCTGAGCTCCCCTATATAAGGAGTACCAGGGCCTCCATAGAAGGGGATCGATCATTCTATCTAAGAAAAAACCCGAGATCATTGTAGTGGGGAGTAAGAGAACTAGTCTCCTTCTCGCGAACAACTCGAGGAACCATTGCAATCCACCATTGATAGAGAGAAAATACAAACACCTATGTGTGGAATCACCACACTATCCCTCCCTGGATTCCTCTAGTGCACATTGGCCACATCTTTAGCCTATACATGGCATCTGCCATGACACCACCACGACAGTTGGCGCCCACCGTGGGGCTAGCGGCGCTAGCAGGAGTAAAAATCCAGACGGGAAACATCTTCGGCACCGGCGAACGCACCGTCTCAGGGCTGGTTCGGCGCTTTGGAGCGCTGGATTACATCAGTGACAACGTTGGGAGCTTCGGTAGGCGTCCTCCTCCATGCAACGGCCTCTTCATCAAGCTTGGTGCTGACAAGATCTACATTGGCATCGATGAGTCCTGCATACATCTGCAGCACGTCATCGAGGGAGGCGATCCACCTCTCAGCGCGGCTCCTGGCACGTGTATCACTCACCCCATAAGCTGCGTTGAGGTCATGATGACGGCTCCAAACGTAGGAGCAAGCAAGGACCCAACGACAGATCCAGACGTCACAGCGAAGCAAGCAAGGTCTAGATTCCCTCCACTAGAGAGGCCAGAGAATGTACTACAGTAGGCAATAGATAGCTTAGAAACACCCATGGCTCCAGTAGTAGATCCAGCTCAGGCGCAGGCTGAGTTAGAGGAAACTAGGCAGAAAATGCTAGCTGGTGCGAAAAAAGTAGCTGAGTTGCAGTAGTCCCTGAACATCGCTCTGCGGGAGTATGCAAAGGCAAACAGCTGCTATAGATGGTGTAAAAATCTGAGGTAGGAACCTGATTACAGAGATTGACAAGGAGTATGTGCCTAGGCTGGGTCAGACAGCTGCTATAGTAACTGCAGGGATGGAGAGGTATAGTACCTCGGCTAAGAACCTCAGGGCTGCCAATTTAGCTGTGTCTGAGTTAGAAGGCTTAACCAGAGAGGCCCGAGAGAGGCAACATGAGAGAGTTAACCACTTGTTGAGGGTAGCATGCCAGCAGAACGAGGAAATAAACAAGGAAAATAAGGCGCAACCCGGAGCATTTCATGTAGTTTATTCAGCAAGGAATAACCCGGCGAAGTCAGTGATACGTCATAAACGTATCTATAATTTTTGATGTTCCATGCTTGTTTTATATCTACTTTCTTATGTTTTGTTCACACTTTGAGATATTTTTATACATTTTTGGGACCTAACCTATTAATAAGATGCCACAGAGGCAGTTGCCTGTTTTCTGCTGTTTTTGGTTTCAGAAAAGTTAGTAAAGAAATATTCTCGGAATTGTATGGGACAAAAGCCGAAGTCAATATTTTACACGAAGCAATATGGAGACCGAAGGGGAGGCGAAGTGGTGCACTAGGGCGGCCACACTTGGTGGCCGCGCGGCTAGGAGGCACGCCACCAGGGGGTGTGGGCCCCCTGGTGCTCCACCGACCTTGCCCCTTCGCCTATAAAAGCCTCCTGGGACAAAAACCCTAAGTACACAATCAAAAATCCATGAAAGAGTTTGTAGCCGCCACCATCTCCATCCCTAGATCGGGGGGATCCGAAGCTCTTCCCAGCACCCTGCTAGAGGGGAGAGATCACCCTGGAGGCCTTCTTCATCACCATGCAAGCCTCCAGAGTGATGCGTCACTAGTTCACCCTTGGACTACGGGTCCATGTAGTAGCTAGATGGGTGGTTCTCCTCCTTTGTGTTATCATGTTTAGATCTTGTGATCTCCGTTCATGATCAACATCATCTATTTGTAATCTTACATGTTGTGTTTGTGGGGATCCGATGGATATTGAGATACTATTTCAAATTGATTATTGATTCTATCATGTCTATGTTATTTTTGATCTTGCATGATCTCCGTTGTTAGTAGCTATCTTGTCCAAGTAGATGCTTACAACTCCAAGAGGGAGTATTTATGCTCGATAGTGGGTTCATGCCTCTAGTAATTTGGGGAAGTGACAGAAATCTCTAAGGCTGCAGATGTGTTGTTGCTACTAAAGAGAAAACAACAATCCTTTGTCCATGGTGCAATCGTATTGTTTACTTTACACACTATGCTTAATGCAATTATCTGCTGCTTGCAACTTAATACTGGAAGGGGTTAGGACGATAACCTGAAGGTGGATTATTAGTCATAGATGTAGTTGGATTACGGTCTATGTATAATGTTGTAATGCCCAATCAAATCTCATAGGAGTCAAGATGTCTAGTATATGCGTTGTTATGATTTCTCAATCTGTCAATTGCCCCGCTGTAATTTGTTCACCCAACATGATATTTATCTTAAGGAGAAACACCTCTAATGAACTATGGACCCTAGTCCATTCTTTTACCATTGATATACCATCTACAGTTTACCATTTACTATTTACAATCTGCAAGCAATTACTATTTTCCACACTATATATTTAATCCTTTGTTTTCAGCAAAACCAGTGAGATTGACAACCTCACTATAAGTTGGGGCAAAGTTCTATGGTTGTGTTGTGCAGGATTCCAAGTTGCTAGGAACACCTCGGAGTTGTTTCCTTACTCCTACTAGTTCGATAACCTTGGTTTCATAACTGAGGGAAAACTTGCTGCTGTGCTCATCATACCTTCCGCTTGGGGTTCCCAACAAGCTCGACATATTTTAAGCCATCAAGCCTTTTTTCTGGCGCCGTTGCCGGGGAGTTAAGGACAGCTTCACAAGGGGAGTCTTTCACAACCAATCTATTTACTTTATTTTTTCTGCTTAGTTTATTTCTTCTTTGTTTACTTGTTTCTTTTTATCAAAAACACACAAAAAATAGTTGTACTAGTTTGCTTCCTTTATCAAAAACACAAAAAAAATCTAAAAAATAGTTTTTTTTACTTCAAGTTGCTTTTATGTCTAGCATTGCTCCAATCACTATGTCACCTAAGGAAATGATTTTTACTTTCAAACAAGGAATTGAAGAGAGTTTCAAAGAAGCTTGGTCTAGAATTTCTAAGTTACATGAAAAAACTGAACCTAAAATGACTCAAGGCTCGTTTCTTAGCAGTTTCTACTTTGGTCTTGCCCTTTGTTATAGATATGCTTTGGATGCTGTAGTAGGAGGAGATTTCCTCCAGTGCAATGAGGGTGAAGCTTTTAATGCCATAAAAAAGATGGTTGCAACATATGACTTGCCTAGAAAATCTTATTCCTCCATTACAAATATTATTATCTGATTGAACACTCTTGAGACCAACACAGCTAGTTTAAAAGAATGTTATAACATGCTTAGAGAGCACCATGAATATGTTCCAATAAATTCTGAATCTTCAAAATAGCTTCCTACAGTAGAAGTTGTTATAAATAATGAAACTTTTTATGCTCGTTGTGATATCATGTCTGAATTTTATCTTATGACTAAACATATATATGAATCTTTAAATCTTTGGGGACTTTCTGAAGGAGGAGAAGAAATATCTCTTACCAATAATGCCACAATATTACCCATTGAAATAGGTGAAGGAGTATTCACAAAGATCCTACGGAAAATGCTGTCTACTAATTATCTTGTTATTGAATGTGTAGGAAAAGGACAAATTACACTTGAAAGATCCCTACTGAAACTCCTTGGAGCAATAATAGATGTGGGAAAAGGCATCATGCATCTTGCCTCTCCACCAAACAATCATACGTTCCCTAAAGATAAGAATAAAGGTAAGAAAGGTAGGACAAGAAATTTGATCTTAATGCTTGTTCATTCGACAATACTTGAATCTTTCTCTTATGGCTAGCTGAAAGGCGTTAAAGAAAAGCACTATTGGGAGATAATCCAAAATTTTATTCAGTAAGTTTTTTTGTTGAGTCTTGGAAGTTATTGGTAGACAACCCATTATATTTTTACTTTCAGTTTATTTTTTTTGTTGAGTCTTGAAAGTTATTTCCTTGGTAATAATCTCTCCTTATCCTTTTTGTGTGGTTTTTGTGCCAAGAATAACCTCTAATGAGAAAGAAGTAAGACTTGGGAAAGTTGCTATTCCGAAACAGATTTTTGTGCTTCACTATAAAAAATCGTGAAACATCCCTGTACGGCGGATTGAGCTGTAATTTTCTGTGCTTATGCCGCAGGTTATTATCTAACTTTCGTTAGTGTATAAATTTTCGATTTGAGCAACAGAAGGTCTTCGAAAAAAATTGTTTTCACCTGCTGGTCTGTTTTGACAGATTTCTGCCATTATTTGCATTTGCCTCTTAATCTCTTTCACTTTGAGTTCTCTTTTATCACTTGAGCTTTTAGAAGGAATTGCTACAGTAGAATGTGTTTAATGGAAGTTTTAGTTGTGTTGAAACTGAACCTAAAAACTTATTATCTTGAATACACTAATGTTGTTAATGAAGATTGTGTGAAGTTTTGTATGCAGGAAATTTTAAAGTGTAGAGAAGAATAATATGATGAGATGAAGTATGGACAAAAGCTCAAGCTTGGGGATGCCACCCGTGTCACCCCAATAAATATTCAAGAAGTACAATCGTCAAAGCTTGGGGACGCCCAAGGCATCCCCTTCTTCATCAATAAAAATCTCAGGTTTTCTTCCAAACACTTCATTTTTATTGTTTCATGCACAATTGTGTTGTTCTTGGAGCGTCTTTGTTTTTGTTTTTAGTTTTCTTTTGTTTGGTTTGCTTAAATAAATTGGTTGTACCCCTTCATTCATATGTGGTTTCAAATAAATTGATTGGTGATTGGAAAAGAGTAGGAAATTTCATGCTTATAAGTGGTACAAAAGGAGCTTGTTTTGACTGTGGCCTAGACTATATCATGTAATGTTTGATATTGCTTTGACTTTATCCTTAGTGATTATTGTTGTAGCATGAATTGTTCCAAACAATTGAGATTGCTTAATGTGCCTTGAAAGAATCATGCGTTCTTTTAGCATACAAAAGCATAGTATTATGGTATTCTCCTTTGATGCTTTATTTGGGTTGACTTGGCACATGCTTACACCATGTTAAGATTATGAACCAGTCACGTTAGCCTCTATGATTATTTAGTTCATGACTTATAATATCACTTTATGCTTTAATTAATAATGTTTTTTTGCTTTGCATGATTATGGCCATTATTGCTCTCTTAGTTGGTCGCTCCCAGTCTTTTGCTAGCCTCCGCCTGTACCAAGTATGAGTTCCAGTCATGCATCCAACCCCCAAGAAAACCAAGTTATTCCAAAGAGTCCACTATAAATTCCTATGCATGTTGTGTTACACCATTCCAAGTATATTCATGTTTTTATCTACCTTCCAAATTAAACTTGTTATGTGAAAATTAGTGATTAAAGCTCTCATAAACTTGATGGCACACTTTACTTTCTTGCACTTAATAAACTTGAACCATTGTGTCCATTTATGTTGCTTATATGCTTGCACTTTCTAAGTTGTGAATTAGCAGAACCATGCTGTCATGGGGAACACTTTCAATATTGCACTTATTATTCAGTTGATATCATTTTGTTTTGCTTATGGATCCTGGCGGTGTGAAATAAAAGGGGAGCTTGTAAGCTCATGGAGTTTGTATGTGTGTTAGAGAAACTCTTGGGCGGTTAGCCTAAGCCATTCCTAATCATGGTGGAAACTTGTAGCATAACCATAGTGAGGATTCTATGAAGCATCCTCAATAAAAACCTATGCAAATAGGAAATAAAAAGATCGCTGAGATGCTCATTGTTTGTTGCCTTGTCATTTTGATATGGGATAGCTCCTGTATCATGGGGAAAGGGGTACCCCATTGGCGGTTCTCTATGATACACATGTACTTACAATGACAAGAACTTACTTGTGACTAAAGTTGAGTAGCATGAGGTTCGGTACTCGTAAGCACGGGGCATGAGATTTTCAACTTATAACTTGTCAAGCATACCTTCATATTTGTGTCACTTTAACCTTAATCACCTCAAGATGCTTATGATAGGGGCAATGAGAGCTGAAAGCTAATAAGTACCATAATTTTTGGAAGCTCTTTACGAAACTTGAATCTCTGCTTCCCTTTGTGAAGGGCCTTCCTTTTTTTACTTTTATGTTGAGTCTCCATCTTCTATCTTTATGCACCTATTAAGAGAGCATAGTGGTCATTCTTAGTTTAATGTGCATTAACCCAAAACTTGTTGATTGACATGACTTTCCTAATGCTTGTTCTTAAATTATTTGTATCTAGTCACCCTTATGAACTTTGAAGGTGTCCTATGCATTTATATTTTGCTATACCATGAGGGACAAGCTGAATACCACTTTTATTATGTTTTCTATATGTTAAACAAACAAACTTCTTTCAATGCACTATTATTCATGATCTTTTGTTTGTGCCTTTTCATGTTACAACATAGTTGCTATGTCTTATTCTTAGAACTCTATCTTTCATGCCTATGTTTAGAGTACTTTGATCCTAGCTATCAATGTTTTAAAAATACCTTTATCAAGATTGTGATGGTGCATGTCACCTAAAAAAATATTCTTTTTATCACTTACCTACTCGAGGACGAGCAGGAGTTAAGCTTGGGGATGCTTGATACGTCATAAACGTATCTATAATTTTTGATGTTCCATGCTTGTTTTATATCCACTTTCTTATGTTTTGTTCACACTTTGAGGTATTTTTATACATTTTCTGGAACTAACCTATTAACAAGATGCCATAGTGCCAGTTGCATGTTTTCTGCTATTTTTGGTTTTAGAAAAGCTAGTAAAGAAATATTCTCGAAATTGGACAGGACAAAAGCCGAAGTCAATATTTGAGCCGAAGCAATACGGAGACCGAAGGGGAGACGAAGTGGCACACCAAGGCGGCCACACCTTGTGGCCGCGCGGCCAGGAGCGCACCACCATGGGGTGTGGCCCCCCTGGTGCTCCACCGACCTTGCCCATTCGCCTATAAAAGTCTCTTGGGATGAAACCCTAAGTACCCGATCAGAAATCCACGAAAGAGTCTGTAGACGCCGCCATCTCCATCCCTTGATCAGGTGGGATTCGAAGCTCTTCCCGGCACCCTGCCAGAGGGGAGAGATCACCTTGGAGGCCTTTTCATGACCATGCAAGCCTCCAGAGTGATGTGTGAGTAGTTCACCCTTGGACTACGGGTCCATGTAGTATCTAGATGGTTGGTTCTCCTCCTTTGTGCTATCATGTTTAGATCTTGTGAGCTCCGTTCATGATCAAGATCATCTATTTGTAATCTTACATGTTGTGTTTGTGGTGATCCAATGGATATTGAGATACTATTTCAGTTTGATTATTCATTCTATCATGTCTATGTTATTTGTGATCTTGCATGCTCTCCGTTGTTAGTAGCTATCTTGGCCAAGTAGATGCTTGCAACTGCAAGAGGGGGTATTTATGCTCGATAGTGGGTTCATGCCTCTAGTAATCTGGGGTAGTGACATAAATCTCTAAGGTTGTAGATGCGCTGTTACTACTAGGGAGAAAACAATAATCCTTTGTCCATGGGGCAATCGTATGGTTTACTTTATACACTTTTCTTAATGCAATTATCTGTTGCTTGCAACTTAATACTGGAAGGGTTTCGGACGATAACCTGAAGGTGGATTATTAATGATAGATGTATTTGGATTACGGTCTATGTATAATGTTGTAATGCCCAATCAAATCTCATAGGAGTCAAGATGTCTAGTATATGCATTGTTATGCTTTCTCAATCTGTCAGTTGTCCCACTGTAATTTGTTCACCCAACATGCTATTTATCTTAAGGAGAAACACCTCTACTGAACTATGGACCCCAGTCCATTATTTTACCATTGATATACCATCTACTATTTACCGTTTACTGTTTACTTTCTACAAGCAATTACTATTTTCCACACTATACGTTTAATCCTTTGTTTTTAGCAAAACCAGTGAGATTGACAACCTCACTGTAAGTTGGGGCAAAGTTCTGTGGTTGTGTTGTGCAGGATTCCAAGTTGCTAGCAACACCTTGGAGTTGCTTCCTTACTCCTACTGGCTCGATAACCTTGGTTTCATAAATGAGGGAAAACGTGTTGCTGTGCTCGTCATACATTCCTCTTGGGGTTCCCAACGAGCTCGACATATTTTGAGCCATCAGTCAGCTGGAGCTGCATCATCACCTCATGATGGCCCCAAAAGAGAGGAGGTGGTAACCTCGGGGAGAAAAGACAAGTAGATGGTTCCGTAGGTCCCAGTAAGGGCATGCAAAGGAAAAGCAGTGCGAGTTGATGAGGATCGCCATAGTGCCAGCTGGGGTGCAGATGGACGAGGTAACCGCGACCTAGGCAATGCTGGTCAGAGGAAGGTTGTCAACGGCAATGCCGGACAGCGTAATCCGGTGGGAACAGGGAAAAATGCAGCTCGGCAACAGTAGCAGCAGTAGGCACCCCGGAAGGAGAGAAGTGCAGGCCCGGCAATGCACCAGCAAAATGCTCGTCCGGGTCAGGATAGGTACAATGATGGTTACTCGGCAATGGATGATGCTAGATTTCCTAGACCAGAGCACCATGTGGTTAGATCGAGATTGGAAAACAGGAATTTGCAGCTGGATCACGCAAGGCTGAAGCTGGACCGAATCTATAGGTCGGAGATGATTGAGGTGCAAGGTCCCCCAGGTCCAGCATGCTTTGGACCGCGGATCATGAGGGAACCGCCAGTACCGAACTTTCAGCTAGCCAGTGTAACGAAGACATATGACGGTAGCACAAAGCCGGATGACTGGCTCATCGACTATGCTACGATAGTTAACATAGCTAGAGGAAATTTGAGATTGGCAGTAAGGTACGTGCCCCAAATGTTGGAAGGACCAACAAGGGTTTGGTTGAACAACTTGCCACCAGGAAGTATCAACTGCTAGATAGATTTCAAGGAGATGTTCGTGAGTAATTTCTCGAGTACCTACAAGAGGCCGAATAGGCCACAGACTTTAGCATTATGCAAGCAAAGACCGAATGAACCGGACCGAGAGTTTCTGACTCGGTGGGGTAATGTGCGCAATTCTTGTGAGGGGATAATTTTATCACAAGCAATCGCATGGTTCTCCCAAGGTTGTTGGTATGGAAGTATGTTGTGGCAGAGGTTGCAGCGAGATATGCCAACTACCTTGGCTGAGACGATCCGGATCGCGGATTCGTATGCTTTGGTAGATCCAACCCAACCTCGGCTAATGTCAAGCGAGTCGAGTGAGCAGTACTACAATAGAGATGGTGCCGGATTATCCCGGAGGAATGAATTCCGAGGAAAGAGAAGGGATGATCGCCACGATTATAGGTACATCTCGCATCAAGTGGCGGCAGTAGATCAGGATCAGGCCAATGCCAGCGCCAGGCAGCGTGAAAAAACTGGAGGGTAGCATTGGCAGCAAAAGGGTGAAGGCAAGAAGCCTTGGGCAACAGAGCAGAAGAAACAGTGGCAGGAAAGACAGGACCGTTCGAGATACACGTTCGAGACTATGTTGGATCAGTCGTACAAGTTCCATACACCAAGTCCAAATAGTCTGACCAATCCTATGACCCAACAATGTGAATGGATGAGGAAGCTAGAGTAGAGTAGCTCGAAGAATGCTCAGGCACCTTGGCACGATGCACCTCGGAATGAAGCAGCTCGGCATCAACTTCTCACTAGGGAGAATGGACAGCAGCTGATGTTGCCTCCACCTCCACCGAGGTATGAAAATCAAGAAAGAAGGGATGTAGTGCATCAAGTGGATAACCAGCAACAACATGACCAAGGGTATCCCGGTAATGAAAGGAGGAATGAGTACAGGGAACATCACCAAAGCTATTGTGTGTTCACCATAGAGGAAACTGACAGGAGGTTCTTGCAGCACCAACATATGGAGATTAATGCGCAATGTCGGCTATGATGAGGTATATGCCTTGGTCAGATTAGGAAATCACTTGGAGTATCCAAGATCATCCTAGGCTCATCCCGAGTCCTAGATCGTATGCGCTGGTGTTGGATCCGACATTCATTAGTCTGAATATCAACGTGAGGTTTTCCAAGGTGTTGATAGACAATAGCAGTAGCGTTAACATCATGTACAAGGATACCATGCACAAATTGGTAATATCGGAGAATATACTCCAGGCAACAAGGACCACTTTCTATGGCATTGTGCTGGGTATTTCCTATGACCCATTGGTAAGGTCTGGGTTGACGTGTTATTCGGCAGAAGGGACAACTACCGGACTGAAAACTTGGAGTTTGAGGTGGTGAATTTGGAAAGAGTGTATCACGCATTACTTGGAAGGATTGCTCTGAATAATTTCATGGCATGCACTCACATCAGTTACCTAAAGATGAAATTGCCCAGACCAAGAGGGGTGATTACCGTAGCTGGGGATTTTAGGCGCTCCATTGAGTGTGCTTCCGCCGGATCTAACCTGGCTAAGTCACTTGTGATTTCTCAAGAGAAAAGGACAATTCAGGAGGTGGTGGCATTGGCTCAGTTCGTGCAGCAGCATATGCCGGCTCTGAGCAACCCGCATGGGAGTGTGTCATTTCAAGCAATAGAAGATACAAAGAAGGTGACCATTGATGATCAATTCCGAGAGCGCAACGTGACCATTGGTGCCGGATTAGGCGAGAAATAGGAAAGCGAGCTCGTCAACTTCCTCCGTGAGAGTCGGGATATCTTTGCTTGGTCCACACATGACCTGCTGAAGGGGATCCATAGTAGAAAACAAAAAAAATCCTACGTTGGAACCCCAAAAACTGCCTAGGATCTATCTATGTAGTAATGCGATAACAACCGAGCGTATAGAATACATACCCTTGTAGACCGTACGCGGTTAACGTTCCAAGAGGAACGTGGTTGAAGTAGTTGTACTCGTAGCCGACCTCAAGGTCGCGAAGCTCCTCGCAGGTCACCCCTTGCTCCTTCTTCATCGTGCAGCAGCTCCAGCTCACGACATTTAAGCGCCCCAAGTGTTGCGTCTCGTTTCTACGTACACATCCGGTGCACGATGATACCTCCGGCTCCCCGATCCCGTCGGGAGTGTGGAAGTTGATATCCGGCTAGGAATCCCTGCAGTGCAAGAGCATGCTGCAGGTGTGCCTTGTTCGCACAGCCCGGACTTGGGGCCATGGTCACAAGGGCTAGAGAAAGAGGGAAGGAGAAAGTCAACCAAAGGACTTCTCCAAATATTGGTGTGTTTTAATCCCACCCATGGGCACCCCTTTATATAGGCTAAGAGGGTGTGCCTTTCTAAAAGGCTAAGCCATGTGGGACTATTAGTAAAGGGAAAAGGGGGGAAATTCGTCCCAGCCGGCTGGGCCACAAGGGCCCAGCACAGCAGCCCGCACAGGCCAGCAAATGGCTAGCCTGGGGAAGAGCCAGACGGGTGGGACGGTGAGCCACACCATGGCCCATCCGCAAGCGGCGCTCAGCACCAGCTCGCGCGCTACCATGTGGGCCGCCAGTATCCTGTGGCCCGTCAGCATGCCGTCGCCCGGGCTGGCTCCCCGTGTGCGTGCACGACCCGTTGGCCGCTGCCCAAGGGTGGGCCGCCTGCCCCGCCGGCCCAGTTGGCTGTCCAGCTCCCCTGCGAGCCCCACATGGGCCAGGGTCGAGCCAGGCCGGCTGCCGCGGCTGGCAGCTAGTGCCTGCCCCCATGCGGCACGGAGTATCTGCCGCTCACTTCGACTGAACTATTTTATTTTCCCTTTTCTTTTTCTGCAGCTTTTCTTCTAGGCTAATTCCTTGAGGGGATTTGGCCTAATATAAAAGTTGCTTTTATAAATCTTAATCTAAATATTATTTAGTATATATTAATTCATAATTAACATAGAATAAATGCATATTTAAATTCCCATTTATCCAAAAACACTTTTTAGGTCTTTTCCTTTATTCTTTCTTCGAACAGCTTCGGATCTCTCTGTGGAATGATTCCGACTTTCTCTTTCTCTAATATGATTCCGTCTTACGAATGATCGCTCTCATTGTACCCTTAAGTGTATCCCCTCCCGGCTCGGGAATGCTCTAGACATGATCTATATCAATGATCAACAGAGGGACCAGGGATGTCCATGTGACCCCTATGCATTCCTTTGACAATGTTGTTTGAACCGGTAAATGTAGCATCCAATTTCCTTTTGTTTCTTGATACGACTTGTCCGAGATCCGATCATTGGTATCCCATACCTTGTACAATCTCGTTAACAACAATTTATGTTTTCTTGTTATCGTGATATTACATCCCCGTGAATGAGTCACATGTTGCAACATTTATGGATGTAATCTCACCAAGCCGGCCGTATGTATCTTTACCCGTCATGTGGGTGAACAAATCCCGGTCTTGCAGTCACATGTCATCTACTGTTCCTTTGGAATACCAAACATACACCATTATTGCCACCATATTACTAGATGACGTCTAATGCAGTCAAAGCATCCTCGGCAAACAGTGAGTAATATGAGCTCACGGTCTAAGGAAAAGGAGTCTAGATTTAGTTGTTGCAACAATGAAATACATGACTTGATCGTGTTGCAATCCTTCGAGGAATGTCCATCACATCATTCTCCAATGATATGACCCCGTTGTCAATTGGCATAAATTCCCATGATCTTGAAAGCCAGATCATCCTCATGACCAACGAACTAGTATGAATAGAGGCTACTAGGGACTTGGTTGTTTCATACCACTCCTGTACCAATGTTTCTACTTGGTAAAGTTATAGAACAATATGAAACTATTATAAACTAATTGAGATATGACAAAAAAAACCTATTTGTTATTTGCCTCTAGGGCATATCTCCTTTAGTCTCCCACTTGCACTAGAGTACAAATAATCTAGCTCGCATTTTACTCATATAAACGATATAACATATGCATGCTCACGGGAAATGTCATGTCCATGTTATATTTTACCAAATCATTATGTCTTTTTCAAATCGTTAATGTCTACCAAATTTTGACATTCACGCCATTATTTTATAATGGGTCGAAGTATTTGTTTGGCGACAACGTGAGACTTTGTTTTTAGTGTTTATAATGACGATCGTTTTTACTGTGGTCATCTAAACTCCAAAACACACTTTGCTATCATGTGTGTATATATTGTAGTCATGGCAGCAAAACAAGGTCGGATTCTCGGAGCCTACAGTGACTTTAGATCAACCTTGAGGGCTTTCTCATGAGCACTGTGCCCTGGGACACATCATTCTACGTTAAAAGCGAACTAGCCCTACCATAACATTAAACATCACATCAGATGGAGCATTTATACTTCTATATCTATGTAGATCCTAGTGCATGAAATGCAACTATGCCACTTATTTTGCTTCTTGCCATTTAAGTACAAACTTAATTCTGGTTCAGTGGTCAACTCAGGAATCACATAAAGACACGTTCTTACAGTTAAGACCTTGTCCTACCAACCAGAACCTCGGGTCACATTACATCGAGTATACAACATGGTTGTATGGAAGAACCTATGACTAAGGCATAGGAGATGCAACGCATCTCTTTCTTTCTTTTAACCATAGTTGCAATACTAACTCAATTCTTCATATAGTAAGAACTTATTTCTTACCTTGTTCCATTCTGAGCTACTTCAGAATCTTGCTTAGGACATTCTGAACATCTTTCAGAATCAAGTCCAGGAAGCATTTGACATTTGATTTTTATTAAACTCACCAATCTATCTCGATAGATCTTATTGTTTAATAACTTAAACTTCATCCTTATTTACCTACTTTAAATGTTATTAACACCAATCACATCATTCATATATGTGGTCCACATATCCTAGAATGATTTCATGCTCCCACTCAAATATGACATTCATATTTGAGATCTAGGGATTTCACTTAGCTCCCACTCAAAATATGTCAGCTACATATTATGATCCAGCCAAGTTGATGTGCTCCCACTCAAATCTAGGTCCTCTCGACAATCTTGGACATTCCAAAATTCCTTGTTCATCATCAAATTGAGAATTCCACTAACGAGATTTCAATGACCATTCATTTCTCGCACTTAGCTCCATCACGCTTCTTTGTATTTCGCAGGTATGTCTTGTTCAATACATGATAAGTGAATCAACAATATAATTTCACAAACTTGTAGAATATATAGTTGAATCCTGCTTTCTTTAGTAAAAGTATTCACTGATACTTTATGATCATTATCATTGGTTTCTCCTCTATTTGTAGAGTTTGGATTGACGAAACAAATTCCACTGCGCCACTCAACAATTCGGATGTAATGTCAAATACCTTGTTCGATCTTTTACTTTCTTCCACATGTATCTTCATTAAGACACGTCAACTTTGGACAACAACAGGTTTTCCCCTTTGTGGAAGATGCATTCATAGCTTCCCAAGAATGCTCTACAAAGGCTTGTTTATTCGCCACGATTTCGACTTATTGAAATTTCCATAAACTCGAATGTGCCATAACTCTTATGGTGTTGTTTCCATGAATATTTAGATATTCCTTTGTATTTCAAATAAGTGTTTGCTTATTTTGAATTCTAACTCTAGACAATACCTATAACCCCGATAAGAGATAATATTAGATCATATGTATCTAATACAAAATGATTATGATGTTTAGACATTTCAATATAGTTTGAATTCGTCCAATTATTATAATTTGTGAAACATCTTTCACATGTCCCTTTTATGCTAAACTTAACTTGAATAATTTTGTTATATCGATCAAATCGAAGAGACCTTGTATTCTTGTTAATTTCAATATCCTCGTTTTGTTGTGAAATCATTTGAATAATTCAAATCGTTTCAAATTTATGTTTCATAAGTAAATACGCTTATTCACTTAAGTCCACAATTAATTAATGATTTCCACTACTTGCTGAAAATATGATACATCACTATGTATAAGATTCAACTTTTCTTCGCATATCACAGTTTTACCAGAATACGGAGTTTTAGTCATTCTGCCCAAGAGGCATGGTTTTGCAAAGTCTCTAGATTAAGCATCTAGGACCCCGATCTTCATTAAGAACATGCAATAACCGAAATGACTTAAACTATAGTGTCATTTCATTATTAAACTTTGGATATCTTTTAGCATTATAATCCTTTTATAAATGTTTAAACCATTATCATGAACATAGTGATGAGAATAACTTATTTATAATCGTAATGTGACCATAACGGTGTTGTTCATAAGAATAGTACAAACTGGCTTGTAACTTGTTCATATGAATAATCGTCACACCATAAGCAAGACACACAAACAAGGATTACAAAGTTATATTCCATTCCACTAATCCAAATGATAAACTTTGAGGAACGAGGTGATGTCGGCCATCAACTGTTTTGCTTGCCGTCATCAAGTCACGTTGCCTCAAATCCAGCAATTATCAAGCAGACCACCTTGTTTTCACAAAAAGGGACAAGTATCAAATACTTTACAAACTGCAAAGATTTTTTGCAAGAATTACACTTATAAATTTGTATCTCTAACATATACATTTTCATCCATGACCTCCATTGCAATCAAGACCTTCTAAGAGTTTTCAACTCTAATGCAAGATCGCTAAGTGTTTTTCCAAATATCCTTTTCATCCATGACGAAGGAAAACCCATCCAACGGCTCATACTTTATGTGCCAGATTTTGCATAATACAAAATTGCAGTCCAACTTTCCATCAAATGGAGAATGGCTTATTGGATGATTATGGAGAAAACACAAACATTCTAGAGTCATCGAATTATCTCCTAATGGTTATTGTATCAAGAAGAGAAGATCACCCTTTATGAGGATATCCCTCAGACGTGGGTAGTAATCTATGAAGTTGGACCCTTTTGCTAAGTTCCACATCAAGCAATATATTCCCATGGTCGCAAAGGACCTTAATGGGATAGGCAATGATCTACTAAGATATTTGCAAATAGACATCTAGACTAAGTTCATAATAAGAGTTCAATTTATAATTGATCTCCACTAAAATTTTCATCCCCTGGACAATTTTAGTAATCACATGATCTCAATCCTCTGCACCTCCCCCGATCATCACGGCCATCAGTGCAGCCTCAAAGGTAGACATTCCCTAATGCCAATCACATCGTCCATGTGACTCATGCTCGATCTTTCGATCTCTTGTATTCCGAGGCCATGTCTCTATAACATGCTAGGTTTACCAAATCTAACTTGTGTTTATTCGCTGTGCAACATGGCTTACACCCACTATATGTGAACGTAGATATGTCTGACACCCGCTCATCATGGCCTGCCTCATAACAAAGAACTTTCTTGGTGGTGCACACACAAGGGGAACACGAACATTGGAATTAAATAGGGATTATCTTATTTGCTACCGTTGAGTATCTAATACTAGCACACAATAAGATGTAAAACAGGTATCAACATCATATGTATAATGTGATATGATATGGTCCTTCTTGCGGCTTGATCTCCATCGAGTGCTCCAGCATGATCTCCATCTTGCCCTTGGTTTGACGCCAAGTCCACGACGCCACCACCAGGTCATTCATCGGAACGATGACTATTACTATACTACTTAGTAACAGAAAAGTAAACTACTTTACCTTCGTAACGACCAATGCCATATCATAATCACATGCCCTCCTGCAAAATAAAGTTAGACGCCTCTACTTTATCTATTGCATGTTTTACGTGGTTGTTAGGGCTTTCGCAATAGAACCGTTTCTAATCTATGAACTTTCCAACCACAACATGGATCCAACAGTTATCTCTATTACACCCCTTTCGGGGTCCTCCGTTGTAAATGCTATATCAACTATCGAATGAGAGACATACACCTGCTAGCCACTTATACAGTAGAAGCCGTATGTTGAGTGCAGAACTAGTCTCGCGTACGAATACGCGTAAGGTCGGTCCTGGCCGCTTCATCAAACAATACTGCGATATAAACAAGTACACGTTAGTGGGTAACAACTAAGGGATCAATGCCCGCGCAAAACTTGTGTGTACTGGCCTTACAGCACTCCTACGCATAGATCGGCTATGATACCACTAAAGGGGATCCACAGCAGAAAACAAAAAATTCCTATGTTGGAACCCTAAAAACTGCCTAGGATCTATCTATGTAGTTGTGCAATAACGGACGAGCCTATAGAATAGATACCCTTGTAGACCGTATGCGGTTAACGTTCCAAGAGGAACTGTCGTGGTGGTGTCACGGCAGATGCCATGGATAGGCTAAAGGTGGGGACTGATAGCACTAGGGGAATCCAGGGAGGGATAGTGAGGTGATTCCCCACACAGAAGGTTTGTATTCGATTCACTTCACAGATTACAAGTGCTCCTAGAGCTGTATTGGCGAGAGAAGGAAGGAAGAACTCTCTTACTCTCACCCACAGTTAACCCGTACAAGACCCTTAGAACCTAAAACCAATCAGAATCGAGGAACCCCCTTCTACAGAGGCCCTAGCCCTCCTTATATAGGGGTGGCTAGGTCTCCACTTAGGGCATACGTGGAGGCATATTCCAGGGAATATGCCTCCTCCCAAAATAGCAAACCGACCGGGGTGCTTTTCCCCGCGTCCCCCATGCAGAGGCTATGTGAGCCTCTGCGGCACCTGCGTCAGCCGACACGGGCGTCGTCACCTCTGTCGGTCACGCCTCGGTGGTCCTGCCCTCTTTTGCTTCGCTCATGCAGTGCGTACCGGGGCTTCTTTTGACCAGCGAGATTCCTTCCTTCTCCTAGAAGCTAGATATGACCCGGATCATAGTTGATCCGGCCACACCCGTTCCTGCATACAAGTTAAATACGTCATTCCGACTTACGGCTTAAGTCGGTTGAGACCTAGTTGGGTAGACGCCCCTCCTCCGGGTTACCCCATGATTTGCCCTGCCTTGAGGTGACCCGGCCAGCATCCGCTTTAGCCTTGCAAAACCTCGGCTAACTTGGCCTTTATACCCCGACGTGACCCTACCCGGGGGTATCCCCCCAACATTAGTCCCCGAAGCTGGTGCGGTCTTAGCTGCCTTAGCCGCTAAGGCCACAGCAGGTTCAATTCCACCGAGCTTTGTGCTCCTTCTCCGGGTTTCCTCCTTGTCTCGGATTCTTCGGATTTACTTTCCCTTGGCACGTTCCAAGCTCTCACTTGCTGGCCGGGTTACCACCCTAACTCTGACCTCATGGTTTTACTTTCCCTTGGCACATTCCAAGTTTTCACTTGCTGGCCGGGTTACCACGTTCTCATCCGGGTATTATTTCCTTCTCTCGTACGCTAACCCACGTGGAGGCTAATCATTAGGTTGCCTCATTTTAAGGGCCAGCCACAGTAACCGCTACAGTAATTGTCAGTTATCACTATGGCGCACGTCACGTCTAGCCTGCCTCCTCGTTAACCGCATCAATGGGTCACGTCATGGGATCAGCTGCACGTTGTGGCCTTCCGTGTGGCTCGCTGCTGATTGGTCGACGCGGGCAATACACGGCCACACCGTGTGGCGTACCCGTATGACACGATCCCACTTCCCCCTTGAGGGAGTGGTTAAATAGGGGAGGGACGCACCCCTTAGGTATTTTTCCCCTTTTGCGCCCCTCTGCCTCTAGCACTTCTTCTTCTTCGTCTTCCCCGCGACAGCGCCGCCGCCACTGCTTCCAAGTAGCAGCGTCACCGCCGCATTGCTTCCCCACGCCTCTGCATCACCGCCACCGCTACGCGCCTCCTCCGCCACGGGTCGTTGCCAATCTAGGCCGCTGCCCCCCACCACTGCTAGAGACAGCGAGGGCAACGAACTGGAGATGACAGAGGAGGAGATCGCCGTTGCCGAGCAAGAGATGGAAGAGGACACCGCCACGGCGTACCGTGGTGCGTGGGCCGGGTCCTGGGTCTGCCAAGACGACCTGGACTGGCTCTACCGCACCAGACGCATTCCCACCGGTGTCATCGCGCGCCTCGCCTCCGTCAAACTCGCCCCCTCACCCAATCGGGGTGAGTATGTTGTGTTCTTGTCCCACTTCCAGCGGGGGTTCGGTTTGCCGGTCAGCGATTTCTTCCATGATTGGTTAAACACATACGAACTCCAGCCGCACCACCTTCCTGCCAACGCAATTACTTCTCTCTCTGCTTTCGCCTCCACAATCGAAGGCTATGCCGGACTATGGCCCACGAAGGAGCTGTGGATCCTTTTTTCGGCCTTCGTCGTAATGTCATTCCAAACATAGATCTAGAGCCGGAAGATAAACAACTTACGCAGTTCGGCGCTGCGTCCATTTCACCCTAGAGGTTCTCTGTCTTTCCCCGGATTACCGGGATGGATTCCTGCAAAGGATGGGCCCGGACCTTCTTCTATGTTCGGAATGAAGGTACTGAAGATTTGATCCGGCTTCGCCCCTATGCTCCGGGTCCTCCTAACCCGGAGTTGTGGGACATTGTCCCCAAGAAGCCCACAGTCTTGGCCAACCAGGTCAATAAAATGTTCAAGGAGCTGAAGCATCTCGGCTTGCGCAACGAGGACGCCATGATCACATTCATCCGCAACCGGATCTCCCCTCTCCAGAAGCGCACTCACAAGGTGTGCCACATGAGTTGGGGCAGCGACCCCAACCAGACCTCGTCCTTCGAGCTTAGCAACATAGAAATCTACCGCCGGGTCAAGGCGCTCTTCACCACCCACAAGGACTTCTCCTCTAAGTGGACGTGGGGAATTGAGCATTATTGCAGGGATAGGCTTCCTCCCGTGGTAAGCTTCGTGCCACCCACTCTCTCCGGATTAGATCTTATGTCGGTTGCCGTTTTATTTTTAACTATGTTGTCTTTTTTCTCCTTTAGCAATTCCTTCAGCAGACTATTGAGGATGGCACCGACCCCATCCTCAAATGCGTGCCTGATCGGGAGAGCTCGGACGAGGAAGAACCGGACCAGGAGATGTTCCTCCCAATGTCTGACGCGACCAAGCGACCCACCGGTAAACTCTCTTCTATTAGAGATTGGCCCGACGATGAGGATGACTCGGATATTGAGGTGATGGAAGCTGTTGATGTTGTCCCCCTTTCTTATGCTTTTCCGGCATCAGGTAACCCCGGTGGGCAGATCCACGAGACCCTCTCCTTGCTACGGGTGAACCTGTTCCAGTAGCGCCGAAGAAGAAGCGTGGAGCTGCATCAAGTTCCTCCTCCGAACCTTCTCAGCCCTCCAAAAGGCGAAAGAAGTCCGAAGACAAAACCGCCTCCAAGCCAGCAGGCAAGGCCCTAGCACGAAGGGCTCGGAAACCCATGGAGCCCCTGACCTCGGATGCGTAAGCCTCTTTTCCCTCTGCAACTTATTCTTCTTTGCATTGTTTTAGTTTCTCTTCTGACTTTGTTTGATTCGGCAGTGCTGTGGAGGATGTTCCCCAGAGTGCATCTAGCATCTCTTCACCGCTCCGACCTAGTCCTTCTCCCCCTCGTGATGACGAGTCATGCCCGTTGAGCCCTATTCCAGAGGGTTCTGCGGCTGCTTCGGGTTCCAGCCCACCTCGTCAAGAGGGGGGCAACCTCGGAGCGGGGGAGACGGACCCAGCCGAGGCAGCGACATCCACCACTTCGGCTTCGCCGCAACCAGCAACTACCGAGACTACCTCAGCACCAGCACCAGCTCCAGCACCAGCACAAGCAACCATTCCAGCGCCAGCACCAACTCCGGCACCAGCACCAACAACAAGAGCACCAGCGCCCAGCTCCTCCGCCTCGTCCGAGTCTTCTCATTCTCGGCGAGGAAGTACCCAGGCAGCTCCTAAGGGAAAATCCACCGCAACCACTTCCTCCTCTCAGCAGCTCAAAGGAAAGAAAGCCCCTGACACCACCAGGGCAGCGCCCGCCGTGTCTGGACAGCGCACCCTCGCGTCCATGCTTGCCCAGAAGGCTCCAGCCCCGAAGGACGCCCCTGCTGAGCTAGCTAGTGCGTAGCAACTTGTTCTGCACACCAGCCCGCCCCTTGATCAGGTTGAGAGGAGGGAAGCACATGCGAAGGGATTGGTGGCGCCCCACATGCTCAGCGGCGAGCGATATCCTCCAACCTTGATCGAGTTTATGAACAACTGGAACAAGGCGGAGTTCGTCTACAACGACGATCTCCTGGAGAAGTTCGGTCCAGCCGAGTTTGCTGCTCAGATGAACACAGCCGCCAAGGCGATTAACCTCGTGGGCGGGGTGATGGAGGTACGTTACTTCACCTTTTCCTTAGCATGCACTAGCGATATAACCATTAGTCCCTAAGCCTCCGGGGGAGTAACTTGTTACTCGTCCGGATGCTCCTTAGAAAACTAACGTAGCTCCTTGACAACTTCAAATATGCACACACCTATAGTCGGGTTAAGTTCCACTTAGCCTGGATCTTGTACACTTCGAATATGCACATACCTAGAGCCGGGTTAAGTTCCACATGGCCCGGATCTTGTACACTTCGAATATGCACACACCTAGAGCCAGGTTAAGTTCCACTTGGCCCAGATCTTGTACACTTCGAATATGCACAGACCTAGAGTCGGGTTAAGTTCCGCTTGGCCTGGATCTTGTACACTTCGAATATGCACACACCTAGAGCCGGGTTAAGTTCCACTTGGCCTGGATCTTGTACACTTCGAATATGCACAAGGCGTAGACTGAATTTCTATACTCTTTTTAGGTGACCACCAATCGCCGGAGTGCTGAGTTCCAGCGTCTCCTGGACACTCACAAAATGCTCCCCGCGAAGCACAATGCACATCTCGCTGAGCACGAGAAAAGGGGTAAGTTCTCTTCTTCACATTTTTCTATTTTCCTTCATCTTTTTCTGCCAAATTAATCCGTTATTTGGTTTTGGCAGCTGGGGTGGAGGCTGAGAACAAGATTATGAGGAAGAATCTGGATCAGATTAAGGGTAAGCTACTTTTGTCCGCACTTGCTTTGCTTTCCATCTCCTTTTGTTCTTGGCTCGGCAAACATTCATACCTCGGCTCTGCCGGGTCAACACGCTATTTCAGCATCTCTTGAAGATAGTGTGCCTGTGCCTGACATGATGCTGCATTTTCTCGAACAAGCAGGGCAACATCAGGCCGAGCTCAAGAAGAAAGATGATGAGCTTGCCCTCCTTCGAACCAAGAATGACGAAATTGCCAAGTTAAAGGCAGAAATGAAAAAGATGAAAGCGCAGCACCAAATCGAGCTTGAAAAGGCTGGCCAGGACTACACCGAAGAGCGCGAGCGCCTCAATCTCAAAATTGCTAAGGATCGAGAACTTCTCCAGGAGGCCGACGTCAAACTTGAGTTGGCGAACTCTGAACTGGTGCAGCTCCGCTAAAGACGCGATAATTGCATCAATGAATTGACCCGGATCCACAGCCACATTTTACGTAAGTTCCTTTTCCTTATCCGGCATACTTATCCGGGTTACCTCACATGTCTTCTCATTACTTGATTCTCTTGTCCCGTTTTTAGGCAAATTTCCAGAGGGTACTCCCATTGCAAGAGCCACCGTTGCCTATTTCCGCCGAGATAGGGGTACTCCCGTTGCTCCTGACGGTGAAGACATTCCCTATGACATGGAGGACCTGTTGGTTAGCCTGACATCTCGCGTGGAAATCATCAAGAACTACGGCAAGGATCTGCTTGACGTCTCAGTCCGAGTCTTCAACACATTTTGGCCTGGCGAAGACACTCCGGAGAGAATCGCAATTCTTGCTAAAAAACTGACGGAGATCGAGACCCAACTCGACCTTTGGAGGGAGTCCGCTGGACGTGCTGCAGCTGAGACCGTTCTTCACCACATACTCACGTGGTACGAGAAGATCGATCTCAGCCTCTTGACGCGCCTGTGCACCGGATCCAAGTGGACCAATGACCCAGAGTGGGTAGCTCGGCGCCAGGCTTGCGCCCATAGCCTCATTGAATATGCTCCCATTCATGAATGGACTGAAGGTCCGAGCTTCCTGGAAGCCGCTGGTGACGAAGAGGTTGAGAATGT
Organism: Avena sativa; assembly: GCA_916181665.1. NCBI lineage: Eukaryota > Viridiplantae > Streptophyta > Magnoliopsida > Poales > Poaceae > Avena > Avena sativa. The sequence goes on from OV702290.1 coordinate 432,008,545, forward strand.
TGAAGGTGGTTCGGACGAGGATGGAGAGGACGATGCCTCGGATATCGAAGAAGGCGAAGATGACGCCTAACTTCCTCCTCTTGCTGCTCCTTAAGTGAAAACACTTGAAAAACTTATCAGATCCCCGGTATGCCGGGTGGAACTGTATTCAGTACACATGTGATATTTTGCTACTAAGTTTGTATGCCGAATTAACTTAGGTGTAGTCCTCGAGTTTCATTTTCTTGTTCGTCCAATCTTCTAGCTCGGTTCGTGTCTACCTTGATTCGGTTTTACGACTTATGAATCCGAGCTTCAAATTTTTTTTTAACAATACTTAGAAACTTTAGGCTTTGCTCAAAATAATTCAGCATCATAAGTTAAAAGTAAATACAAGGTTAGTCCGAAGAACAAACGTCGGCTCGATTAAGTTCTTTTCCTTAGTCGTTTTTCATGTGTTACGCATTTCCAAGCTTGTTCTCTTGCTTGCCATGAAGCCAATTCTTGTTGGACAGCAGCAAGTCGAAGAGTTGGGTTTTTGGTGCTCATACACTACTAATCCGAGTTAAGTAGAACAACTTACTCCAGCTGATGTATAAATAATGAAAAACAACAAATATTATTAAGGCATTCCCCGAGTTACTGCTCGAGGTGCCGACATTTCATTGATAGGCTCATTGCCGGCATACATACCGACATATGAGAAGACTCGGATACATACACTTCTCAGCTAAGTGTAGAAAGGACGAAGTAGAGCTACATTCCATGGACGTTTAGATTCCTCGCCGGACCTGTCCGCCTTGTTCTTTTCCTGTGGCTTTGCATTGATAAGATAATAAGAATCATTGTGCAATGCTTTGCTCACAATGAATGGCCCTTCCCATGGGGGGGATAATTTATGCATGCCAGCAGTACGTTGTACCAACCGGAGCACCAGATCGCCTTCCCGAAAGACTCGGGGGCTTACTTTCCGGCTATGATAGCATCGGAGATTTTGCTGATATATGGCGGATCTGGACAATGCCAATTCTCTCGCTTCTTCCAGCAGATCAACATCATTTTGCCGGGCTTCTTGCACTTCGGCTTCTGTGTATTAGGTGACCCTAGGCGAATCATGCTCTATGTCAGCTGGTAATACAGCTTCTACCCCATATACCAGAAAAAATGGCGTATAGCCTGTTGATCGATTCGGAGTTGTTCTTAAACTCCACAGTACCACTGGTAGTTCTTCTATCCAGCACCCCGCTGATCTTTGCAGCGGCTCAATGAGCTGGGGATTTATCCCGGATAATACTAATGTGTTGGATCTTTCTACTTGTCCATTCGATGCGGGATGAGCTACCGAGGCAACATCCAGCCGGATCTTCTTATCCCGGCAGAATCGTGCAAATGCTCCTTCAGCAAAATTTGTGCCGTTATCAGTTATGATACTATGAGGATAACCGTATCTCAAGATAATGTCTTTGAGGAATGTTACGGCCGTAGCTCCATCACACTTTCTTATAGGCTTCACCTCAATTCATTTTGTAAACTTATCCACCATGACCAAAATGTGAGTCATATTTCCCCTTGCTGGTTTGAATGGGCCAACCATATCCAAGCACCATACGGCAAATGGCCATGTAATTGGTATGGTCTTGAGTTCCGACATAGGCATATGTGCCTTGGTAGCATACTCTGACAACCATTGCATTTTCTCACCAGATCTTCTGCTTGTTCTAAGGCACTTGGCCAGTAGAATCCATGCCGGAAAGCTTTTGCCACCAAGGCTCGGGATGCGGCATGATGCCCGCACTCCCCTTGATGTATATCTCGGAGGATGTCAAGCCCTTCTTCCGGGTTAACGCATCGCTAGAGGACATTGGTCACACTCCATTTGTATAACTCGGAATTGATGATTGTGTATGCCTTGGCTCTCCTCTGAGTTTGCCTGGATAACACCTCCTCAGTGGGTAACGTTCCATCTTTCAGGAATTGAAATATAGGTAGTGCCCAAGCTGGTATTGCTCGCACAGGGAACACATCCTCATCAATTTCCATCTGATCCACCGCCATAACTTCAACCGGATCATGCTGAGCAGTCCCCGGGTCCTGCGAGGCAGTCCCCGGGTTTCGCGCACCACCTCCCATGTCAATGTCCATGGGCACAACTCCAGATTTTGTATCTTCCGGGACATAGATTGAGTCGGTTCCTGGGGACGGCCTGATAGAAGGTTTTCTGAGGTGTTCCAATGCTCCACCCGGTGGAATTGCTTGTCGGGTTGATCCGAGCTTCGACAGCATGTCGGCAGCCTCATTTTCCACCCGGGGTACATGGTGAAATTCACATCCCTCAAAGTAAACATATATCTTCTGCACATGAAATCTGTACAGAGCCATGTTTGGATCAAGGGCGTCCCACAACCCCGATACTTGCTGTATTACCAAATCCGAGTCGCCAAAGCATAGTATACAACGTATCCCAATCTCTTTTGCCACTTTGAGCCCATGCACAAGTGCTTCATATTCAGCGACATTGTTTGATGCCGCGAAATGGATCTGTAGCACATATTTCAGCTGGTCCTTCTTTGGCGAGGTAAGCACAACTCCGGCGCCTAGCCTGGTTCTTGTTTTTGACCCGTCAAAATGCATCCTCCAGTAGTTTGGATCTGGTAGCGGTGGTTCATATTGTACCTCGGCCCAGTCCACAAAAAAGTCAGCCATAGCCTGAGACTTGATTGCTTCTCTTCTGTCATACTGTGCGCATAAGGAGCTAGTTCGATTGCCCATTTTGCGATTCTACCACTTGCATCCTTGTTACTCATTATCTCGGATATGGGAGCTTCACATATTACTTTGATGGGGTGCTCCTCAAAGTAATGCTTTAACTTCTTAGTTGCCATATAGACACCAGATGCCACCTTTTGATTTTGTGGGTAGTTCTGCTTTGAGGCAGATAATATCTCGCTCAAGTAATACACTGGCCTTTGCACCGACTTTCCCTCTTCGCCGCGCTCTACCACAATCACTTTACTTACAACTCGGTTGGTTGCGGCTATGTAGAGCAACATTGGCTCCTTTGATAGTGGAGAGGCTAACACTGGTGCAGTGGCTAACATCTTCTTTAAGTGGGCAAAGGCTTGATCGGCCTGTGGCGTCCAAACGAACTTATTCGACTTTTTCATGAGTTGGTAGAGGGGCAATGCCTTTTCTCCCAACCGACATACAAACCGACTTAATGATGCTAGGCACCCAGTGAACTTCTGGACATCGTTAATACACTTCGGCAGTTCCATTTGTTCAATGGCCCGGATCTTAGTTGGATTGACTTTGATACCTCGGCTGGAGACGAGAAATCCGAGTAATTTTCCAGCCAGGACACCGAAGGTACATTTTTCCGGGTTAAGCTTCATCCGAAACCTTCTTAAGTTCGCGAATGTCTGCCTGATGTCGTCAAGGAGCATTTTGCTTTCCTTGGTATTGATAACCACATCATCCACATACACTTGTACATTTTGACCTATTTGGTCGTGCAAACATTTCTGCATACATCTTTGGTACGTTGCCCCTGCATTACGTAAACCAAACGGCATGGTGCGATAGCAATAAGCCCCATACGGGGTGATAAATGCAGTCTTTATTTGGTCATCCGGATTTAGAGGTATCTGGTGGAAACCAGAATATGCATCAATGAACGACAACAGTTCACATCCGGCAGTTGAGTCTATGACCTGATCTATCCTAGGCAGTGGAAATGGATCTTTTGGACACGCCTTGTTCAGGTTCGTGTAATCGATACACATACGCCAAACCACTGCCACATTCAGATCATCCTTCTTCTTCTCCACCAGCACCAGATTAGAGAGCCAATCCGGATAGAGTACTTCCATGATAAATCCTGCTGCTAGTAACCGAGCTATCTCGTCTCCAATGACTTCTCCTATCCTCGGCGAAGCGGCGGAGAGGTTGCTTCACCGGCCTTGCTTCGGGTCTCACGTTCAAAGAGTGCTCGGCCAACTCCCTCGGAACACCTTGCAAATCCTGTGTGGACCAAGCAAAGATGTCACGATTCTCACGGAGGAAGTTGACGAGCTCGCTTTCCTATTTATCATTCAACCCGGCACCAATTGTTACGGTGCGCTCTGGGAACATATCATCAACAGGCACTTTCTTAGTATCTTTTGCGGCTTGGAACAAAACGCTACCATGCGGGTTACTCAACGCCGGCATATACTGCTGCGCGGACTGAGCTAATGCCGCCACCTCTTGGATTTTTATTTTCTCTTGCGCAATCACGAGTGACTCGGCTAGGTTAGACCCAGCTGAGGCACACTCAATGGAACGTCGGAAATCTCCAGCAATGGTAATCACTCCATTTGGCCCGGGCAATTTCATCTTCAGGTAACTGATGTGGCAGCTTGCCATGAACTTGTTCAATGCTGGTATTCCGAGTAACGCGTGATACGCACTTTCCAAGTTCACCACTTCAAACTCCAGATTCTCAGTTCGACAATTATCTCTCGTGCCGAACAACACGTCAACCCGGACTGTGCCTATGGGCTCACAAGAAATTCCTGGCACAATACCATGGAAAGTTGTCCTTGTAGCCTGGAGCATGTTCTCCGAGATACCCAACTTGCGCATTGTATCCGCATACATGATGTTAATGCTACTTCCATTGTCAATCAATACCTTGGAGAACCTCACATTGATGTTAAGCCCAATGAATGTCGGATCCAGCACTAACGCATATGAACCAGGACTCGGCATGAGCTTGGGATGATCTTTGATGTTCCAGGTGATTTCCTGGTCTGACCAAGGCATATACCTCGTCACTGCAGGCATTACCACATTGACCTCCATATGTCAGCGCTGCAAGGTCTTCCTATCTGTTTCCTCAGTGGTAAACACATAGTAACTCTGATGATGCTCCCTGTACTCATTCCTCCCCTCATTTCTGGGGTACCTCTGATCCGGATGATGCTGGTTTTCTACCTGATGCACTGCATCCCTTCTCTCATGATTATCATACCTCGGCGGAGGGGGAGGCAACATTAGCTGTTGCGTGTTTGCTCCGGAGAGCAATTGTTGCCGGGGTAACTCCTGCCGAGGTTGATCATTCCGGGGTGCCTGAGCATTCCCCAAAGCACCTTGTTCTATCTTGCGCATCCACTCACATTGCCTCGTTGTATGACCCGTTGGGTTACTCGGATTTGGCGTGTGAAATTTACAAGGCTGACCCAACATCGACTCATATGTGTGCCTCAGACGGTCCTTCTTTTCTTGCCACTGTTTCTTCTGCTCTTGCGTCCAAGTTTTCTTGCCATCATTCCTTGCTGTCCATTGTTGCCCTCCAGTTTTATGACGTTGATTGCACCCTGTTCCGGGCTGATCTTGATTCACAACTGCAACTTGTTGCGAACTGTACCGGTTATCCGGTCTGTCATCTCTCCTTTTACCTCTGTAATCATTTCTCCAGGATGATCCAGCTCCATCTCTCTGGTAGTACTCATCATTCGACTCGTTTGACACGAGCCTTGGTTGAGTCGGATCACCCAAAGCATACGAATCAGCAATCCGGATCATCTCTGCCAAAGTGGTTGGCATTTTCCTTTGCAACTTCTGCCACAGCTCGCTTGCATATCTGCATCCTTGCGCAAACCACGCTATGGCTTGTGACTCTATCCCGCCCTCACATGAGTTTCTCACGGTACACCACCGGGTCAAAAACTCCCGGTCCGTCTAGTTCAGCCTCTGCTTACACATAGCTAGGGTCTATGGCCTATTTGGCCTCTGATACGTACTTGAGAAATTGCTGATAAACATTTCCTCAAAATCGATCAAGCAGTTAATACTTCCAGGTGGCAAATTGTTCAACCATACCCTTGCTGGCCCCTCCAACATCTGGGGTACGTATCTCACAGCCCATCGCAAGTTACCTGTAGCAATTTTCACAGCCGTAGCATAATTTATCAGCCAATCCTCCGGCTTAGTGCTGCCGTCATACGTCTTCGTGCCTCTCGGTAACTGGAAGTTAGGTACATGTGGCTCTTTCATGATCCGGGGTCCAAAACACGCAGGACCCGAGGGACCTTGACTTTCAATCTGCTCCGACCTATACAGTCGATCCAGTTTCAACCTGGCGTCATCCGGCATCAGATCCCTGCTTCCCAATCTCGACCTTATCACGTGATAGTCCATCCTTGGGTATCCCACATTCACCATTTCCGAATCTCCATCGTTATACCGGTCTCGCTCTCGTGGCGCATCTCTCTGTTGCATACCTCGGCCAGCACATTGCTCTTGTCTTGGTATATTCCGCTGCTGCGGTTGTCCTACCGAGTTACGCTGTCCGGCATTGCCATGAACAGCGTTTCCTTGACCGGCATTGCCTTGGTCATGGTTACCTTGGCCAGCTTCACCTCAGCTTACACTCCATCGATCATCATTCCTCTGTACCTCTTTTGCTTTTTCTGCCCTTGTCGGGTCATACGGAACAATCTGCTTGTTTCTCCTGGCCGAGGTTACTACCTCTTCTCTCCTAGGACCACCATGAGGAGATGATGCGGCTCCAGCGGATTTCTCTGGGTTACCCACCGCCGAATGAATGATCTTGGAGGCCCTAGCTCTCTCCGGGTTTGCCCTGGGCAATTCCTCATTTTGCCTGTTCGCGATCCAAACCAACTCGTTAACCCTATCTTGCTGTCTCTGGCGGGCTTCACCTGGCAGACCCTCTACCTCGGATGCAGCTGCATCTGCTGCCCTGAGGTTCTTTGCCGGGGTACTGTACTTCGGCAGCCCCACGGACAAACAGTTTTCTGATTCCTCAATCCCAGTATCACCTTCTTTGTTCATTTCACTCATGAGGTTTCTCCCCTTCACTTTTACAGCGTCTACTTTATTTGCCTCTACGTACTCACGCAACGTCATGTTTAACGACTGCTGAGCCGCAGAAATCTTTTTCGCTCCCTCTAGGATTTTCTGCCTAGTTTCCTCTAGCTCGACATGTGCCTGAGCCGGATCTACCACTGTTTCTACCGGGTTTGCCAAGCTATCAATAGCTTCTCTCAGTACATTCTATAGCCTCTCTAGTGGACGTCCTTTACCTTTCCTCGGTGCCTTAGGTGTTACCTCCGGATCTGGTGGCGGATCCTTGCTTGCTCCTGCACCTGGCGCAGTCATCATCACCTCTGCACGGTCCGGGGAGCGAGTGATACGCGCCCCGTGAACCACACTAAGTGGTGGCTCCCCTGCCTCGATGACGTGCCGCGGATGAACGCATGATACGTCGACAGCAACGTAGACATTGTGCGCACCAAGCTTGACGAAGAGGCCGTTGCACGGAAGTGGGCGCGTGCCGAAGCAGCCAGCGTTGTCGCTGACAAAGTCCAGCGCTCTAAAGCGTTGAACGATCCTGGAGACGATGCGTTCGCCGGTGCTGATGAGGTTTCCCGTCCGGATCTTCACCCCTACTAGCGCCGCTAGCCCCACGGTGGGTGCCAACTGTAGTTGTGGTGTCACGGCAGATGCCATGGATAGGCTAAAGGTGAGGACTGATAACACTAGGGGAATCCAGGGAGTGATAGTGAGGTGATTCCCCACATAGAAGGTTTGTATTCGATTCACTTCACAGATTACAAGTGCTCCTAGAGCTGTATTGGCGAGAGGAGGAAGGAAGAACTCTCTTACTCTCACCCACAGTTAACCCGTACAAGACCCTTAGAACCTAAAACAAATCAGAATCGAGGAACCCCCTTCTACAGAGGCCCTAGCCCTCCTTATATAGGGGTGGCTACGTCTCCACTTAGGGCATATGTGCCTCCTCCCAAAATAGCAAACCGACCGGGGTGCTTTTCCCCCGCGTCACCCATGCAGAGGCTACGTGAGCCTCTGCGGCGCCTGCGTCAGCCGACACGGGCGTTGTCACCTCTGTCGGCCACGCCTCGGTGGTCCTTCCCTCTTTTGCTTCGCTCATGCAGTGCGTACCGGGGCTTCTTTTGACCAGCGAGATTCCTTCCTTCTCCTAGAAGCTAGATATGACCCGGATCATAGTTGATCCGGCCACACCCGTTCCTACATACAAGCTAAATACGTCATTCCGACTTACGGCTTAAGTCGGTTGAGACCTAGTTGGGTGGACGCCCCCTGCTTCGGGTTACCCCATGATTCGGCCTGCCTTGAGGTGACCCGGCCAGCATCCGCTTTAGCCTTGCTGAACCTCAGCTAACTCGGCCTTTATACCCCGGCGTGACCCTACCCGGGGGTATCCCCCCAACAGGAACGTGGTTGAAGTAGTCGTACTCGTAGCCGACCTCAAGGTTGCGAAGCTCCTCGCAAGTCACCCCTTTCTCCTTCTTCATTGTGCAGCAGCTCTGGCTCACGACATTTAAGTGCCCCAAGTGTTGTGCCTCGTGTCTTCATACACATCTGGTGCACGATGAGACCTCTGGCTCCCCGATCCCACCGGGAGTGCGGAAGTTGATATCCGGCTAGGAATCCTGCAGTGCAACGGCGTGCTGCAGGTGTGCCTTGTTCGCACAGCCTAGACTTGGGGCCATGGTCACAAGGTCTAGAGAGAGAGGGAAGGAGAAAGTCAACCAAAGGACTTCTCCAAATATTGGTGTGTTCTAATCCCACCCATGGGCACCCCTTTATATAGGCTAAGGGGTGTGCCTTTCTCAAAAGCTAAGCCATGTGGGACTATTAGTAAAGGAAAAAGGGGAGGGAATTCGTCCCAGCAGGCTGGACCACAAGGGCCCAGCACAGCAGCCCGTACAGGCCAGCAAATGGCCAGCTTGGGGAAGAGCCAAAAGGGTGGGCCGGCGAGCCACACCATGGCCCAGCCGCAATCGTCGCTCAGCCCCAACTCGCGTGCAACCGGGTGGGCAGCCAGTCCCCCACAGCCTGTCAGCATGCCGCCGCCCAGGCTAGCTCCCTGCGTGCGCGCACGACCCATTGGCCGCTGCCCCCGGGTGGGCCGCCTGCCCCGCCGGCCCGGTTGGCTGGCCGGCTCCCCGTGAGCCCCGCATGGGCCGGGGTCGAGCCAGGCCGGCTGCCATGGCTGGAAGCTGGCGCCTGCCCTCGTGCGGTGTGGAGTATCCGCCGCTCACTTTGGCTCAACTATATTCTTTTCCCTTTTCTTTTTCTGCACCTTTTCTTTTAGGCTAATTCCCTTAGGGGATTTGGCCTAATATCAAAGTTGCTTTTATAAATCTTAATCTAAATATTATTTAGTATATATTAATTCATAATTAACATATAATAAATGTATATTTAAATTTCCATTTATCCGAAAACACTTATTCGGTCTTTTCCTTTATTCTTTCTTCGAACAGCTTCAGATCTCTCCGCGGAACGATTCTGACTTTCTCTTTCTCTAGTGTGATTCCGTCTTATCCCCTCATGGCTCGGGAATGCTCTAGACATGATCTATATCAATGATCAATAGAGGGACCAGGGATATCCATGTGACCCCTATGCATTCCTGATGATAATGTCGTTTGAACTGGTAAATGTAGCATCCAATTTCCTTTTGCTTCTTGATACGACTTGTCTGAGATCTGATCATTGGTATCCCATACCTTGTTCAATCTCATTAACAACGAATTATGTTTTCTTGTTACCGTGATATTACATCCCCGTGACCGAGTCACATGTTGCAACATTTATGGATGTAATCTCACTAAGCCAGCCGTATGTATCTTTACCCGTCATGTGGGTGAACAAATACTGGTCTTGCAGTCACATGTCATCTACTGTTCCTTTGGAATACCCAACATACACCATTATTGCCACCCTATTACCAGATGATGTCTAATGCAATCAAAGCAGCCTCGGGAAACAGAGAGTAATATGATCTCACGGTCTAAGGAAAAGGAGTCTAGATTTAGCTGTTGCAACAATGAACTACATGACTTGATCATGTTGCAATCCTTCGAGGAATGACCATCACATCATTCTCCAATCACTACTAGGAAACAGCCTATAGATAGACAAGATGTTCAGTGGCGCATATGCGAAACCATGCGCCACAGGAAAACATCAGTGGCGTACCAGAAAACATGCGCCACAGAAGATTGGAAGTTCTGTGGCGCATTCTCCAGAGTATGCGCCACAGAATATTGGTGGGACCCGCCAGACGAGGTGGGTTCATCCAAGTTCTGTGGCGCATTCTGAGATATGCGCCATAGAAGTTGCCTCTTCTGTGGCGCATATTTTCTTATGCGCCACAGAACATGGAGGGGGGCCCCACCACGGAATCTAATTCACCCAAGTTCTTTGGCGCATGTTGGGATATGCGCCACAGATGCGTTGCACTTCTGTGGCGCATATCCCAATATGCGCCACATATCTTGGAGGTGGGCCCCATAGAGGGAATCTAATTCACCCACTTCTGTGGCGCATAAGGGCTTATGTGCCACAGAAGTTTCAGCATCTGTGGTGCATTTTCTCCATATGCGCCACAGATGAGGGCGTCCAGATCCATGTTAAAAAGGTGACAAAATCTAGCTTTCGTATCTATCTATCCACCACCACCCATTTCACATCTCTACCTCCTCCCAACTCGTCTTCCTCCTCCCTCACACCCCATCTTGTCCATAGTTTCTCCATTTTCTTGTAACTAAACCTACTTTAATCCATAGATTGGTAAGTGGAAGCTTCGCTCCAACTTCTAGATCTAAAAGTTCCTTTTCTTTCTCACATCTCTATTTGTATACTAATTTCCTCTCCACCAACTTGCATTGTAGATCTATTTGTCCATACTCTCTCATCGCGCGGTCTCGTCTCGCTATTATTGTGTCTACTAGGTGAGTACTTGGCCATGAACATGTAGGTGAAGCTTGTCGCGCGGGCGGTGTGTGTGTGTGATCCATGGCGAGACGATGCTTATGTGGTGCATGAATGTTTGCAACGGGAGGAAGTTTATTTTGCTTGCTTGTTGTTGTCGGGCCCGGCCGGTGTGGTTGCATGAATGTTTGCCGAAATGTTGATTCATTTCCATTTCGGCAAATTTTTGCACTACCTATATGTCCTAATTTTAGGAAAGGTCATGCCGAATTTTTTCCGCCTAGCATTCATGCATGTGTGTGTTCATATGGTGTGGTTCTCACCTATACTCTTTGTTTTGACCGCTCAGGCAACCATGGTCCTCACGATGAGCGAAGGTCGAATTGCTAGGTACAAGAAAGGCGCAAAGGAGGACATGATTCTGAACAACAAGACCATGATAAGATGTCCATGTCGAACATGCAAACTGCAGCGCTGGATCGACCCTGAATCTGGACAATTGGAGGGTCACCTGCTCAGGCGCAGTTTCATGCGCGACCTCAATGAGGCGCCGGCAGGACATGGTGGTGGTCACGAAGATGTGGGCGGGCGAGAACACGAAGAGTCTACCGGGCATGATCATCATGACGAAGGAGATGCCAGCGGGCATGATCATCATGACGAAGGAGATGTCGGCGGGCATGATCAGCATGGAGAAGGAGATGGCGATGGGCATGATCATGATCATGAATAAGGAGAAGACGCGAACACACAGACGCTGCTAAATTCGGTCTTGCAGGACCCTCATGTTCAAGAACTGCTCCTCAAGGAGATGAGCAACGACAAAGCTGCAGCCAGAGAGAAAGCCAAGCTGGCACAAATGGAGGTAGACGGGATGACTCCATTGTATCTTGGGTGTCGCCCCGAGGATACACGTTTGAGTGTGATGCTCAAGGCTCTAGAGATGAGGGCCGAACACAAATGGACCGATGTGAGCTTCAACGCGAACATGGAATACTGGCACGACCGACTTCCTAAGGGGAACACATTGCCAACAAGTATCGAGGAGGCCAAGAAAATCGTGTGCCCTCTCGACCTACCACACATTAAATACCACGCATGCATCAATGATTGTGCACTTTATCGGAACGAGTACGCAGATATAACCACATGTCCGGTGTGTGGCCAAGGACAGTACAAGAGAGGGAACAAGAAAGTTCCTAGAAAAGTGGTATGGTACTTTCCTATCACCCCCCGTCTGCAGGGATATTTCGTAGATCCTAAGGAAGCAAAGCTCATGCAATGGCACGCGGAAAGAGAGAAACCCGAAGATGATCCAGAGAAGGGCAAGATCTTGACACACCCTTCAGACGCTAGCCAGTGGAATGCATTATACATCGAGTTCAAAGAGTTCGGGGGCGATGCAAGGAACGTCATGCTGGGTATGAGCACCGATGGACTCAATCCTTTTGGAAACCAGAGTAGCACGCATAGCACCTGGCCCGTGTTTGTAAGGCCATACAACCTGCCACCGTGGCTATGCACGAAGCAAAGGTATGTACACATGAGCATTCTTATTCAGGGGCCGAAACAACCAGGTATCGATATGCACCTGTATCTCGGGATATTGAGAGAGGAGTTAGCCAGCTTGTGGGAGACGCCGGCCCGTACGTGGGACGCCTACACTAAAGAATATTTCCATCTGAGAGCCGCGTTGCTCACGACCGTGCAGGACTATCCTGGTTACGCATATGTATTGGCCCAGGTGAACCACGGACACAATGCATGCGTCAAATGCATGGATAAGACACCGCATCTCCAGCTACCAAGGGATCCCGGGTCTTCGAAAACCGTGTTCCAAGGTACTCGAAAGTGGCTTCGCATGGATCACCCGTGGAGAAAACGTGGTGACCTATTCAATGGTAAGGATGAGCTCGAAAGAGCCCCGCGTCCGAGGAGCGGCGAAGAAATCGAGGAGCTTTTGAATAATTGGGTAGATTGCCCTGCGCCTGGAAAAAAACGACCCGAGGACAAAGCCGCTGCTGGGTGTATGGAAAGCAAGATATGTTTTCTGGGACCTACCGTATTGGAAGGTCCTTCACACTCCCCATAGCCTCGATGTAATGCACATCACGAAGAATGTTACCGAGAGTCTGCTTGGCGCAGATACTCCCTATTGCGATCCGTGGGATAATGGACGAGCATGTCCGTGAGACGTTGTTTGGCCTCTGTAACTTTTTCGACGTCATATATAGGAAGGCGATCGGTGTGAAGCAGCTCGACAGGCTACAGGAAGAGATCGTGATGATACTATGCGAGCTTGATATTTACTACCCGCTCGCATTCTTCGACGTCATGGTGCATCTTCTTGTACATGTCGTGGACGACATCATCCAGCTCGGGCCGACATTCCTGCACAACATGATGCCATTTGAAAGGATAAACGGTGTCATCAAAGGATTCGTTCGCAACAGGTCTCGTCCAGATGGAAGCATAGCCAAGGGCTTTCTGATCTACGAGTACATCTCCTTCTGCCAGAATTATCTAACCACCAAGAACGAGGATGTTGGAATACCCACAAAGAAGCACCTCGGCAGGCTCGGTGGATATGGTCACCGCGAGGGCTGCCGCTCACTACATGTCAGTAATGATGGTCGACGCACTGATTTTGAAAGGGAACACCGAGTCGTGCTACAACACATTGAAGTGGTCGGCCCTTGGGTCGAAGAGCACAGAAGCTTAATCGAGCAGGAGTACGTCGACCAGGGCCGGCCGAGGAAGAAGGGAGACGTAACCAGAGAGCACAACTCCAGCTTCATGGGTTGGTTCAAGAAAAGGCAACTGGACAATCCCCCACAGACGCCTTCTACGGAAGATCAAAAACTCATATTCTCCTTGCCGCAGGGCCCAGGGCACAACCTAAGGACCTATCAGTCATACGACATAAACGGTTATAGATTCTACACCGAGGAAAAGGACAAGAATAGTGAATATCAAAACTTAGGAGTAACTATGTTATCCTTTGCTGATGACAAGACTACTGTGATGGAAAGATTCTACGGAAGGATCGAGGAGATATGGGAGCTCGACTACTGTGGAGAGATCATACCGATGTTCCGTGTTAGATGGGCCAAGAACGTGGAAAGAGAAGGTCGCTATTTCACCACAATGGCTATACCAGATGCCAAATCAACGAAGAACGCCTCCGCAAAAAATGAGCCTTGGGTACTCGCTAGCCAAGTTGATCAATGCTTTTTTATTACCGACCCGTCAAAGCCCAACCGTGTTGTAGTTAGGAGGGTCAAGAGGAGCATCATCGGAATGGAAGGAGCCGCCAATGAGCAAAACTTTGACAAAAACGGCGAACCGAAGATCGAAGAGGAATTCGACAAGTACTTCGACATGCCTACTACTACTAAAGTAAGAAGGAAGACCACACTGCCTACTAAAGGTTGTCCATACACAAGAAGAAATCTCAAAGTGCACGGGCTAACGTATTCAACCGCGACGAAAAAGGGCAAGAAGATTGTGAAGAGACACTAGCAATTGTGTGACTTTTTGGTGTATTAATTCGTGTGGGTACTAGTTAGAGACTAAAAAATATAATGTGATAATCGTGTGGGTATACAAATTCACATTTGTGTGTGACAAGCAAACACACAAATATATATGTATGAATAAATAAGCATATGTGTTTTTGCTTTTTTTGAATAAATATGCATATATGTATATGTTCTTGCTTTTTGAATAAATATGCATATGTGAATAAATATGCATATATGTATATGTTCTTACTTTTTTTTGAATAAATATGCATATGTATGTAATTAAAAATATTTAAAAAAAAGAAAAAAATGTGTGAGACAGCCAGGATTCGAACCTGGCTGCCCTAGGTGAGAGCGAGCGACCAAGGCCACTAGGACAAGTATCAGATCTTGTCATACTACGAGACGCCACGGTTTTTACTATGTCAAGAAGTTCTGTGGTGCATTCCTTCAGAATGCGCCATAGATGTTCCAACTTCTGTGGCGCATTCTGTGGGAATGCGCCACAGAACTTTCATACTTAGCCACAGAACGGTTTGGCCTCTCCCCCTAATCCCCCCTTTCTCTCTCTCGATCCACACTTAGCCAATCGATCTGTCGCCTCTCTCTATCTTCGCAACCCTAGCACCCGAGCCGTCGTGGAGGAGAGCCCGTGGAGGAGGAGCCCGTCCGCAGCGCTATCACCGCCGCGCCGAAGCCTATGGAGGAGAGCCGCCCCCCCATCGCCAGAGCCCGTGGAGGAGGAGCCCGTCCGCAGCGCGTAGCAAGAGGAGCCCGTTCGCAGCCACCTCGCCGGAGCCCGTGGAGGAGGAGCCACCTTGCCGTCCGCCGTCCACCTCGCCGTTTGCCATCCACCTCGTCACCGTCCCTAGGTAATGCTGCACTGTTGCTTCTGCACAGTATCGATATTGTAGTATTGAGCCGACGCGATTTTCCAGATTGAGGATGATTTAGAGAGTGCCAAAAATCTTAAAATCATTCTTTCTGCTTTTGAGCACTTGACTAGTTTGAAGATCAATTTTCTTAAGAGTGAGATTTATTGCTTTGGTAGAGAAAAAAGCAGCAAAAATATGAGTATATATTAACTTGCAAAGCTGATGATTTCCCTTTTAGATACTTAAGAATTTATGTACATTGCAAAAGATTGAGTAATTCTGATTAGAAACCTATAGAGGAAAAAATAGAGAAAAAAATATCAGGTTGGGAAGGAAATCCGCTTTCGTTGGGAGGTAGAACTATTCTTACTGAAATTTGCTTTACTAGTGTCCCTAATTATATGCTTTCTTTCTTTAGAGTTCCTAAAGTTGTTACAAAACATGATTTCTTTAGAGCTAGAGTTTTATGGTAGGAAAAAGATGGGGTTAGGAAATATCATCTTGTTAAGTGGAGTGAGGTTCGTCGTCCCAGAGATCAAGGTGATTTAGGTGTAACAAATTTAAATTTGAAAAATATAATCTTACTATGTAAATGGTTGTGGAAGCTAGAGAATGAACATGGGGACTAGCAGAGGGTTTTGATGGCTAGGTATATTAAATCCAGTATCAATGCTCAATATAAGAATTATGTTGGGTGCTCTCACTTTCGGTCAAGTTTGATGGAAGTGAAGGATGTTTTTTATAGCTGTTGTAGAAGGATCATTGGAGATGTAAGAAATACTAGGTTTAGGGAGGATGTATGGGTGGGGCATAAACCCATTTGTATGCTTTTCCCTAGAATATATAAAATTACTTTTTGTCATCAAATTACGGTTTCTAGAGTTTTTGCTCAAAATTTCATCTCATTTGCATCACAAAGTAGTTAATTTGATATCATAGGGGAGCTCTGTCACTTGAGACTTGAGAGTAACAAACAATGGGTCTTTCTAAAACCATTTATATTATAGTTGGTTCTGCCTTGCTTACTGCGAGTCTGCTAAGCTGTTTACTATGCAAGTATTGGTCACAGATGAGAATTTGAGGCATGGTAGTGACCGCCAACCCATCCAAAGATCAGCCATTTCTCAGTAAAAACTCGTTGTTGCTAATTTCTGTTTTTGAAAGATTTATGTCTTCTAGTTCATGACTTATCCCATGTAAATGGCAACCATGTGTATGCCCTCAGATAGGTGGTTATATCAGGTTCACACCTTTGTGTTTTGTTTGAAGTGGTAATTTTCCATTAACATCGAGGGACAGAACCTTCTTAGTAATTGACATGTATCTGTGTCATCTATTTAATTGACCTGTACCTGGATTTATTAGGATGTTAAACTGTTATCTGTTATTCGGCAAGTACTTCTATTACACTTCAGCCTAGTACTACAACAAGTACTAGACTTCTGTTACACTTCTGCTGTTCAGCAAGTACTTCTGTTACAGTACTATATCTGTTATATATATACATGGGGCTGTGATGTGATGATGGACTAGTATATCTGTTATATATATACTGCATGTGGATGATGGATATGATGGATGCTGGGGTCAATGCATGGGGCTGTCAATATGGGGATGGGGTGTTTTGTCTTGCAGGGATTTCATTTGAGTTGCCCATTTCCCCGAAGTGTCGATTCACTTCCGTTTCGGTTGAGAAATGGGCACTCCTAGGTCAAAAAATTAGCAAAGTTCATGCCGAATTTTTCGGCCGAGATTTGTGCTAACTTTTTGCCTCTTTTAAATAGAGTAGTGCAAACATGTCGGGCAACAAGGAGTCTGGCCCTTCTAAGCACATGATCAACGTCGAAGAACAAGCTAGACAAGCCAACCAGTCATTCTGGCAGGGGTCCCAACAGGAGGAGGAGGAGGCGATGAGGATGACACCACCACCGGAGGAGGAGGTGATCGTCGCTAGAGCTGCTGGGGCCAATGAGGGCGGAGATCCTGATTACGAGGGGGACAAAGACGACTACGATGGAACTAGTGAAGGCGGCAACGGAGAGGATGACACCAGCGATGACGGCACCCGCACCAATGGCGTCGAGCATACGGATGGCGGTAGCGGCAACCCGGTCGCTTCTCAAAAGAAGAAGAAGAAGGAACAGAAGGAGCGGAAGGTGCCAGTGCTCGCCACCGTCTATGATGAGTTCACTGAGGTCACAGAAAGTGGCCTACCCATTGCGCCAGAGGCGATTGCTAAAGGGTACGGCCTGCAACTCGGGTGCATCGTCCGGGAAAGCATGTCGATCAACACGAAGTACATCAGACATGCTGACAATGCAGCTTTGGTCGATAACCTCCTTAAGAAGCTTCACAAGCGATATAGATTCCCAGAGCTGTTTAGAAACCTCGAGAGAAAGAACCCGGTGAACAAACTAGCCCTCACAAAGATGAGCAACGCCTTGAGTAGCTGCAAACCCCGGGTGAAGAATAGCATTGACAAAGGTGAAAGCTGGGAGGTTATTAGTAAGAAAAATGCGATGCTCGACAAAGAGGATTTTAGGATATTCAAGGCGGATATAGCTACCGCTGACGCTATAAAATGGACTCAATGGGGAAGGAGTATGCGGGAACAGAACATCATAGGTAACCACCGCCTTGGAAGCGGCGATTATAGGGGAAACGGGCCATTTGGGACAAGGAGGACGCCGAGCTTGAACGCCTTGGTAAAGACAACCCTTGGCTTAAAATCACGGACTTGCAGCTTAGGCAATTTGTTCGGGCCCGCTACTACCTGGACAAGGAAACATGGGAGTTCATCACCGACGATCGGGAGGTGAAGGCATTTGAGAAGAAGCTGGTAAGGAATTTATCGCCGATCTCAAGTCTATTGCGTTCTAATTAAGATAATGAAGTCAAGAATCTAAATGGGTTCACCTTTCCTTGTCTCTGCAGGAGGATGAACTGAACGCTACTGCCACAGAGTCGTCCCAGGATTCGACGGAGCCGTGGGACACGGTTATCAACAGGGCGACCAATGCTTACAAGAAGATGGACAAGGGGTTGCCGCCGTCCTTAGCTAGCCGTGTGTCCGGCTTCGGTACGAGCATGAAGTTCAAGGAGTACTACAAAGAGGACACCAAGAAAAGAAGGGAGAGGAAGAACTAGGATAAAGCCGCTGTTGCAGAGATGAAGATGAAGGTGCAGACACTAGAGGAGAAGGCGGTGGACGAGAAAACGGTGGACAAGTTAGTGTAAGAGAAGCTCCGCTCGATGACCCCCCCTGAGTTTTTCGAGGGGCTTACTGCTTGGAATGCGGGAGGTCGACAAGGGCCGATACATCTGCCCAGCTTAAGCGGTAGCAACTCGGGCATCAATGTTACCGTGTCGCCGGACCTGGTGACCCCGTCGGCCGTCAACATCGGGACGCAGCCACTCGTTTGGTCACACCAACGCCCCCTCCCACCAAAGATACCAATAAGGCGCAGCCGACGGCGGTGGTGCTTCGTGAGGCACCCGAGCGGGAGATTGCAGATGATGATAGGCTGGCCGCCGGCATCGGTCGTGTCTCTACATTAGCTGAGATCCACGTCATCACCAAGGTAACTAATTAGTTAGTGCACGTCATCTCCTTTATGCCTTTTATGCATGACTGCTGCCATCTCATGACGCCCAACAACATGTTTTTGCTTCAGGACACTTCTTGCGTACTCCTGCCTAAAGATGTCGGCGGTGAGTTGAAGGATGTTGCCAAGGGAACTCTTATACAACCGGTGAGCCGCACGATGCACAACAATCCAATGGATGATGACGTGATGAGGGTCAGGTTGGCTCGAGTGTTGCCAGGGTGCGATGACATGGACCCCCCCTTTCAACCTCAGGGAGCCGACGAACACAAGACCCTTGGGAAATGCTATAACTAGCCCTTCACATGGCCGAAGACCCAAATTCGTCTTGCGGGGGGGGGGGGAGCACCAGCGCCACCTCTCGACCGATCGCCCGACCACCACCTCGGAAGCCAGTAGCCACCATCGTCGCCACCACCAGCCGTCACCATCAACTCTTGGCAGCGTGTGCACCACCACATGGCAAAGACGTTGTGCCGCAACCGCCGTCGCCCCCGCTACCACCACCACATGATGGCACCCATGAAGATGATGATGAATTGGTCAACGTTGACGACTTCATCAACACCGGCGCCGCCAAAGGATTGTATATGCCTTCTGTGGATGAAGAACCCTTCACAGCTCGCGACGACCATCAAGCTGGTCGGCCCAATACATGCACACAGCGCCTAGTCTTCCATGGTCTTTCTCAAGAGATGCCTCCGGCCGCCGATCCACCACAAGAGAAACCGGGATTGGTTTTCAGCCCCAACACACTCCGAAAGGCGACTAATGAGCAGATGGCAGTGGCTGACACTGTTGTGAAGAAGAAGCACTACAGGAAGAGAGGTAATCATAATAATAAGAAGGGTGCGAGCCAGCCTCTTCCGAAGAGGATCCGGGGTCAGGACACCGTCGTCGTACCATCCACACAATTTGGCTTGTCCCAAGTGCATGTAGATGGTGATCCGATATTGACTCCAGATATGATCCACATTGTGGTTGGATCCATGTTAACTTTGCACGAGGGTGTCAAGACACTAGAGGCCCTCCTTCTTAAAGACGAAGATCCAAATTACCCGGTTTTCACGGCCAAGGTGCCATTGGACGTGGGCTTTGTCGATGAACCCCCCGCGGATATATTCTTCATAGCGTTCGAGGACATATTCAAGTTGTTTATCACGAAACGGCTGGACTATAACTTGGTCTGCATATACGTGCTCAATCTGGCGCTCACGATCAAGAGAGAAAGTACCCTGGAAATCGCGATAGTGGATCCCTACTACATGCGGGACAGCCAGTTGGTCGAAGGATCAGAGACATAGACCAAGGCGATGGCGTACCTCGAGAAGTTCATGGTGGACAACAAGAGGAAGGGCACACTTCTTTTGCCTTTCTTTCCCGAGTAAGTACACACACTCGCTCATCGCCTCCGTAACTTATGCATTTCTTATAGATTTCTTCCTTTGCTCTTTTTCCAACATTCCGTTCCAATTGTGTTGCGCAGAGACAAATACTGCACACTCATCGTCCTTGCCCCGAGGTATTCGCTAGCCACGTATTTTGACTCGGGGAGTTTGACGAAGAAGAAAGACTACACCAGAATAAGGGGTGTTCTCAATGAGGCTCTCGAGGGCTACACCAAGAAGGGATGCACCTTCGTAGATAAGAGGGAATGTATCAAGGATGGCAAACACGTGTTCAAGCACGTGCTTGACTTCCCCTGCGTCAAGCAGTCGACTACTGGTGCCAAGGAGGCCTTCTACGTCCTCCATCACCTTAAAGGCTATGTTCGGGGTTGCCATAACCTAACGCTGCCATCTAGTCTCCGAGGATGGGCCGAAACTTTGGCAAAAATCGATGATGATGATCTTAGAGAAGACTTCCATCGCATTCAGATGAATTTGTCACAAATCATCATTGAAGATGTCAACACAATGGGCGGTGCCCTACAACAAGCCAGAGGGTTGAGTAAGAGGGAGATCAAAGAACGCCTCCGTAAGCAGGGTGACACAAGGACGTGGATGACGAAAGAGGGCTATCTACCGTTCCCGAAGCCGAGCGAGAAGAGGAAGTCTTCATCATGATCGATGTGTGCCTCTAGCATGATCCAGTGTGTGTATATTCTTGATGGACGCCTGCTGTATTAGTATGTGTGTGTCATAAACTTTACTATCTCGTGGTCAAAATGGTCATTGTTGTTAGACTTAAACTACCTTGTGTTCGTGTTGTCGTTGCACTTATTGCTTCTATGATGATCTAACTTTTAGGTTTATGGATCCTTTGTTTTATATTCTATGAACATATATATATGGATGTGAACCCTTTATTCATTCTTTTCGTTGTATTTTTACTAATATGCCTTGTCGTCTATAGAGATGGCGATGAGGTGGTATGTGGTGTACATGGGTAGGGTTCCAGGAGTCTACGAGGAGTGGGAGGATTGCCACAAACAAGTGAACAAGTTCAGCGGCAACATCTACAAAGGATACACGACGAGAGAGGAGGCGATAGCCAAGTGGAGGAACCACTTTTGGAAGAATAACCGGATGAAGATATTGGTCGGGCTAATGCTCTTGCTCACCATTATCACAATTGTATTCTATTTGATCCTAGTGTAGGCGGCGGTGGTCACTTCATATTTGTAATGTGAGATGATATGAACTTTGTATTCAGCGCTTGTGTAAAAGTTTGGAACTTGACACTATATATGTATCTCGATCGGGCTCTAAGTGTTTGTATTATATATATGTCGGTTTTCATGCATCTACTACTTGTGCAATGTATTTTATACTCATCTGGATAAATACTGTATAAATCCTATATAAATACTTGATTATACACCAGGAAAGTATTTTACTTCGAATATGTGTTACGCAATCAGTGGCGCATATAATTATATAGTCAATGGCGCATGGCATTTCTGTGGCGCATACATGTAAATGCGCCACAAAAGTTCTTCCTGTGGCGCATATGAAAAAATGCGCCACAGAAGTTTGGAACTTCTGTGGTGCATATCCATATGCGCCACAGGAAGCAGATATCAGTGGCGAGATAACAGTGGCGACTAGGATATGCGCCACAGAAAATGTATTTTCATGCGCCACAGAAGAGTTGTTTCCTAGTAGTGAATGATATGACCCCGTTGTTAATTGGCACAAATGGCCATGATCTTGAAACCCAGACCATCCTCATGACCAACGAACTAGTATGAATAGAGGCTACTAGGGACTTGGTTGTTTCATACCACACTTGTACCAATGTTTCTACTTGGTACAGTTATAGCACAATATGAAACTATTATAAACTAATTGAGATATGACAATAAAAACCTATTTATTATTTGCCTCTAGGGCATATCTCCTTCACCTGCAAGGTGTGCCAAGGGAGTTGGCCGAGCACTCTTTGAATGTGAGACCCGGAGCTAAGCTGGTGAAGCAACCTCTCCGCCGCTTCGAAGAAGATAGGAGAAAAGTCATTGGAGATGAGATAGCTAGGCTCCTTGCAGCCAGATTTATCATGGAAGTTCTTTACCCGGATTGGTTCTCTAATCCGATGCTCGTGGAAAAGAAGAAGGATGTTCCGAATGTGGCCGTGGTGTGGCGTATGTGTATCGATTACACGAACCTGAATAAGGCGTGCCCGACAAACCCATTTCCACTGCCAAGGATAGGCTAGGTCATATACTCACCTACCGGATGTGAACTATTGTCATTCATAGATGCATTTTCTGGTTTCCACCAGATACCTCTGAATCCGGATGATCAAATAAAGACTGCATTTATCACCCCGTATGGGGCTTATTGCTATCGCACTATGCCGTTTGGGTTATGTAATGCAGGAGCAACATACCAACGATGCATGCAGAAATGTTTACATGACCAAATAGGTCGAAATGTGCAAGTCTATGTGGATGATGTTATGATAAAAACTAAGGAAAGCAAAACGCTCCTTGATGATCTCCGGCAGACATTCGCGAACCTAAGGAAACTCTGAATGAATCTTAACCCGGAAAAATGTACCTTTGGTGTGCTGGCTGTGAAGTTACTCGGTTTTCTCGTGTCCAGCCGAGGTATCGAAGCTAACCCCACGAAAATCTGAGCCGTAGAAAGAATGGAACTGCCAAAATGTCTTAACAATGTGCAGAAGTTCACTGGTTGCCTGGCATCGTTAAGGCGGTTTGTAAGTCGGCTGGGAGACAAGGCATTACCCCTCTATCAGTTAATGAAAAAGGCAGACAAATTTACATGGACACCACAAGCTAACAACGCGTTCCGAGAGTTAAAAAAAGATGTTGTCTTCTGCACCAATATTAGCCTCCCCACTATCTAAAGAGCCAATGTAACACTATATAGCCGCGACCAACCGAGTCGTTAGTGCAGTGATAGTGGTGGAGCATGATGAGGAAGGAAAATCGGTGCAAAGGCTAGTGTATTACCTGAGCAAGGTGTTATCGACTTCAAAACAGAATTACCCTCTGATGACCCACAAGTATAGGGGCTGTATCGCAGTATTTTCGAGGGAAGTGAAACCCAATTTATTGATTCAACACAAGGGGAGACAAAGAATATTTATCAGCCTTAACAACTGAGTTGTCAATTCAGCTGCACCTGGAAACAATCTTGCTCATAGCAGTTTATCAGTAGCAACAGTTTTGTAGTAGGAATAGTAAAGCAGCAGCAGTAGTAAAGCAAAGACAATAGTAACAAAAGCAGTAAACAGTGGGATTCGAGTGCGGTAGGCATATAGGGATGGATGGACGGGCGTTGCATGGACAAGACAATTCACATAGCAATCAGAACATAGGGCAATTGCAGATAAATAAGCTAAAGCATCCAAGTACTAGACAATCCTAGGCATGTGTTCCATATATAGTCATACGTGTTCGCAATGAGAACTTGCACAACATCTTTTGTCCTGCCAACCCGTTTGCAGCGCGGCCTCTAGGGAACTACTGGCAATTAAGGTGCTCCTTTTAATAGAGCACCGGAGCAAAGCATTAACACTCCGTGAACACATGTGATCCTCACATCAAAGCCTTTCCCTTCCGTTTATCCCGATTTCTGTCACTTCGGGGCCATAGGTTCCGGACAACAACGTGTGTATACAACTTGTAGATAAGACTAGAAACAATACTATCATAATGAATCAATAACATGTTCAGATCTGAAATCATGGCACTCGGGACCTAGTGACAAGCATTAAGCACAACAAGTTGCAACAAAGTCATAAAGCACTAATAAAAGATACTAGGCACCATGCCCTCACAATATGATGCCATTACATGAAGGATCTCATCCAATCCCTACCATCCCATAGCCTACAGCGGGGATTACTCACTCATAGATGGAGGAAACATGGATGGTCGATGGAGATGATGGTGGATATCGATGGAGATGGCTCCGAGGGAACTTCCCCGTCCCGGTAGGGTGCCGGAACAGAGACTATTTGTCCCCCGAATCTCCCCTTCGGTGGCGGCGGCGCAGCCAAACTTCTCGTGGAAAAACGTCGAATCCCCTGGAGTTTTTAGGTCAGAAGGCTTCTTATAGGCGAAGAGGGAGACCGAGGGGGTGCCTGGGGCCACCACACCATGCCCTGGCATGGCCAGGCCTAGCCCGTGCCTGGGGGTGGTGTGGCCAGCCCTTGGCCCTCCTCCGTCTCGTATTCTGGCTCATGGAGTCTTCTGGAAAAATAGACACTTTGGCTTTTGTCCCATCCAATTCCGAGAATATTCATTTTCTGACTTTCCTGGAACCAAAAACAGCAGAAAACAGGCAGCTGGCACTGTGGCTCTTGTTAATAGGTTAGTCCAAGAAATCATATGAAAAGTACTCCAAAGTGTAGACGAAACACAAGAAAGTGGATAAAACCAAGCATGGAGCATAAAAAATTATAGATACATTTGCAATGTATCAACATCCCCAAGCTTAACTCCTGCTCGTCCTCGAGTAGGTAAGTGATAAAAAGAAAGAATATTTTTTAAGGTGACATGCACCATCAGAGACTTGACCAAAGTATTTGTAAACATTCAAAGCTGGGATCATAGTACTTCAATCATAACATGAAAGACAAAGTTCTAGCAATAAGCAAAGAAACTATGATGCAACATGAAAAGGCACAAACAAAAGATTCATGAATAACAATGCTTTGCAAGACGTTTGTTTGTTTCATATAAAGAAAACATAGCATAGTGGCACTCAGCTTGTCCCTCATAGAGTAGCAAACATAAATGCATAGGACACCTTCAAATTTACAAGAGTGACTAGATACAAATAGTTTAAAAACAAGCAATATCAAGGTATGCATCAATCAACAAGTATTGGGACAATGCACATAGAACTAAGAATGGCCACTATGCTCTCAAGAAAGTGCTCATAGAATGTGTGGAGACTCAACAAGGAAATGAACAGGTTTTGAAAAGTTTGAAAGGCTTCCAAATGCTGAAAGTATGGTACTCATTAGCTTTGAGATCTCATTGCCCCTGTCATAAGAATCTTTAATGTGGTTAAGGTGAAAGTGAGGTCCAATCTGAGTTATATGCTTGACAGACTATAAACGGAAAATCCCAAGTCCCTTGAGTACGAGGGTCGCTCCTCATGCTACTCAACTTTAGTTACCGGTAAGTTCTTGTCATCGTAAGTATGTGTGTATCATTGAGAACCGCCAACGGGGTACCCCTTGCCCGATGATACGGAAGAATCCCCATATCAAAATGACAAGGCAAGCAGACAATGAGTATCTTAGCAATCTTCTTATTTACCATGGGAAAATGGTGCTTTTCTCTCTCTTTCCTCTTCTCATAAATCTCTTTTTTTTTATTTTTCTCAATAGCTATCTCTCTTTTTTTATAAGAAGAATGCTTCATAGATATCATTATGGTTACGCTGCAGGTTTCCACCATGTCAGCATGGATTAGACCAGCGGCCCAGGCGTTTCTCTAACACACATACATAACTCCATGGACTTACAAGCTCCCCTTTTATTTCACACCGACGACATCCGCAAACAAAAGAGCAAGGTATCAACTGGGTATATATTTACAAGTGTTGAAAGCGTTCCTCATGACAGCACGGTTCTGCTAATCCCCAGCCTATAATTAGCAAGCATATAACTTCCATGGAGAGTTCACAATGGTTCAGGTTTATTAAGTGCAGGAAATAAAGTGTGCCATCAAGTTCGTGAGAGCTTTACTAACTAACTTTCTCATAACAAGCAAACAATTTATTTGGAAGAAAACAAGGCATATTGAATATACTTGGAATAGCATAAGCTAGTAGGTAGGTATGGTGGACTCTTTGGAATAACTTGGTTTAGGGAGTTGGATGCATCAGTGGAACTCATACTTGGTTGTGGAGGCTAGCAAAAGACTGGGAGTGACAAACTAAGAGAGCAATAATGGCCATAATCATGCAGAGCGACAAAACATCATTAATCAAAGCATAAAGTGATACTACAAGTTGAAAACTAAAGGATCATAAAGGCTTATGGTGACTTGGGATAGTCATAACATGGTGTGAGCATGTGCCAAGTCAACCCAAATAAAGCATCAAAGGAGAATATCACTATACTATGCTTTAATATGCTAAAACAATGCATGATTCATCCAAGGCACATTAAGAAATCTCAATTGTTTATAACAAGTCATGCTACAGCAAATAATACTAAAAATAAATCCAAAACAATATCAAGCATGGCATGACAGAGCATAGGCCACAGTCAAAAAAAACTCTCTTTACCACTTAAGCATGAATTTTTCCTACTCTTTTCCAATCCAAACCAAACTATTTGAAAGCCAATGTATGAAATAGGAGGTCCAACCAATTTATTCAGCAAGCTAAGCAAACAAAAACAAATGAAAACCAAAACGAAAACGCAAAAGAAGACGCTCCAAGAAAAACACAACTGTGCATGAAACAAGAAAAATGAAGCGTTTCGAAGAAACCTGTGATTTTTATTGATGAAGGAGGGGATGCCTTGGGCATCCCCAAGATTTGACGCTTTTACTTCTTGGATATTTCTTGGGGTGACACGCGTGGCATCCCCAAGCTTGAGCTTTAGTCCATCCTTCATCTCATTACTCATTCTTTCCATACACCTGAAATTTTTCCTTCATACAAAACTTCACACAATCTTTATTAGCAACATTAGTGCACTCAAGATAATAGGTCTTAAGGTTTAGTTCCAACACCAATAAACTTCCATTAGAACACTAGATACTGTAGAACTTCCCTCAAAAAGCTCAATTCCCCAAAAGAACTCAAGAAGGAACCGACAAAAAGCAAATGCAGAAAATGGCAGAAATCTGTCAAAACAGACCAGCAGGTAAAGGCGAATTTTTTCGAAGACCTTCTGTTGCTCAAATCAAAAAGTGTTGAACTAACGAAAGTTAGATAACAACCTGGGGCAGAAGCACAAACATTTACAGCTCAATCCGACATACAGATCTATCTCATGATTTTTTATGGTGAAGCACAAAAATCTGTTTCGGGACAGCAACTTTCCCAATCATTACTTCTCTCTCATTAGAGGTTACTCTTGGCACAGAAAGCAAATAAAAAGGATAAGGAGCGGTTATTACTGAAGTAATAAATTCCAAGACTCATCTAAAACTTTTGGGTTATCTCCTAATAAGTACTTTTCTTTAACGCCTTTAAGTTAGGCATAAGGAAAAACTAAAATGGATAGAATAGAAGTAAGCGGAGATAATAATGGTGAAAACATTGTTTTGTTCAATGAAATCCTTTTGTTAACAAGGTTGATCAGGTCTTGCTACCAAAAAAATTTCATATGAGATAAAACTTTGTATTCCACTAATGATTATGTTACCTCAACCTTGATAGCAATGGTCCCAATCATAATAGTTTCAAAATTTTCTCTTGGTATGGGACAATATATTTCTCCAACTTGAATGCCCTCAACATGTTCAATTGAATTCAAACCATAAGTCCTTTCAATCTTATTGAGGAAATATAAAATGTGTTCATTGAAGGTCACCTTCCCTTGATTACAATTAACAACAGCTCCTGCAGTATTAAGAAAAGGTCTCCCAAGAATAATAGACATAATATCATCTTCAGGCATAAAAGTTTGAGAGGATGCTCTCATAAGAAATATGAAGTGAAGTAAAAGAGAGCATCAAGAAGCAAATCAAAAACACATTTAAGTCTAACCCATTTCCTATGTATAGGAATATTGTACGCAAATAAATTCACAAAGAACAAAGTGACAGGTATAGGAAGATAAAACAAGAGTAACTTCAAAACTTTCAGCACATAGAGAGGTGTTTCAATACCATGAAAACTTCTACAACCATATTTTCCTCTCTCATAATAATTTTCAGTAGCCTCATGAATAAACTCAACAATATAACTATCACATAAAGCATGCTCTTCATGATCTACAAGCACTAAAGCTTTATTATAGACATTTTCAAACGAATCCTCGGGAACATAACATTCATCCTCCTTTAGTAAGCATGGAGGACAATCAAATAATGTAAGGGATAAAGAGTTACTCTCATTAGAAGGTAGGCATGGCTAGCTAATCCATTCTTCCTCCTTTTGTTCATCACTCTCCTCCTCTTTTTCATCTAATGAGATTTCAGGTTCATCAATTTCTTCTTCCATAGGAGCCTGCAAGGCATTAGTCTTGATGACCCACAACTATAGGGGGTGTATCGCAGTATTTTCGAGGGAAGTGAAACCCAATTTATTGATTTGACACAAGGGGAGCCAAAGAATATTTATCAGCCTTAACAACTGAGTTGTCAATTCAGCTGCACCTGGAAACAATCTTGCTCACAGCAGTTTATCAGTAGCAACAGTTTTGTAGTAGGAATAGTAAAGCAGCAGCAGTAGTAAAGCAAAGACAATAGTAACAAAAGCAGTAAACAGTGGAATTCGAGTGCGGTAGGCATAGGGATGGATGGATGGGCGTTGCATGGACAAGACAATTCACATAGCAATCAGAACATAGGGAAATTGCAGATAAATAAGATAAAGCATCCAAGTACTAGACAATCCTAGGCATGTGTTCCATATATAGTCATACGTGCTCGCAATGAGAACTTGCACAAAATCTTTTGTCCTGCCAGCCCATTTGCAGCGGGGCCTCTAGGGAACTACTGGCAATTAAGGTGCTCCTTTTAATAGAGCACCGGAGAATAGCATTAACACTCTGTGAACACATGTGATCCTCACATCAAAGCCTTTCCCTTCCGGTTATCCCGATTTCTATCACTTCGGGGCCATATGTTCCAAACAACAACGTGTGTATACAACTTGTAGATAAGACCTGAAACAATACTATCATAATGAATCAATAACATGTTTAGATCTGAAATCATGGCACTCGGGCCCTAGTGACAAGCATTAAGCACAACAAGTTGCAACTAAGTCATAAAGCACTAATAAAAGATACTAGGCACCATGCCCTAACAATCTGATGCCATTACATGAACGATCTCATGCAATCCCTACCATCCCCATAGCCTACAGCGGGGGATTACTCACTCATAGATGGAGGAAACATGGATGGTCGATGGAGATGATGGTGGAGATCGATGGAGACGGCTCCGGGGGCACTTCCCCATCCCGGTAGGGTGCCGGAACATAGACTTTCTGTCTCCGAATCTCCCCTTCGCTGGCGGCAGCGCAGCGGAACTTTTCGTGGAAAAACGTCGAACCCCCCGGAGTTTTTAGGTCAGAAGGCTTCTTATAGGCGAAGAGGAAGACCGAGGGGGTTCTTGGGGCCACCACACCATGCCCTGGCGCGACCAGGCCCATCCCGCGCCTGGGGGTGGTGTGGCCAGCCCCTGGCCCTCCTCCGTCTCATATTCTGGCTCCTAGAGTCTTCTGGAAAAATAGGCACTTTGGCTTTTGTCCCATCCAATTTCGAGAATATTCATTTTCTGACTTTCCTACAACCAAAAACAGCAGAAAACAGGCAGCTGGCACTGTGGATCTTGTTAATAGGTTAGTCCAAGAAATCATATGAAAAGTACTCCAAAGTGTGGACAAAACACAAGAAAGTGGATAAAACCAAGCATGGAGCATCAAAAATTATAGATACATTTGCAATGTATCACCCTCACTACCAGAAGATGCCATATGGTGTGTACATGGCGGCCAATAAACTCAAACATTACTTTGAGGAACACCCCATCAAGGTGATATGTGAGGCACCCATGTCCAAGATTATGAGCAATAAAGACGCCAGTGGCCGAATCACGAAATGGGCAATTGAGTTAGCCCCATACGCACCACAGTTTGATAGAAGAGATGCGATCAAATCATAAGCAGTAGAAGATTTCTTTGTGGATTGGGCCGAGATGCAATACGAACCACGTTTGCCGGATTCAAACTATTGGCGAATGCACGTTGATGGATCAAAGCTGAAAGAAGGATTGGGGGCAGGGGTAGTGCTTACCTTGCCCAAGAAAATCAGTTGAGATATGTCCTCCAAATCCATTTCAGTGCGTCAAACAATGTGCCGAGTATGAAGCGCTTGTGCATGGGCTTAAGGTGGTAAAGGAAGTGGGAATACATCGGATACAATGCTTTGGAGACTCGGATTTGGTATTACAGCAAGTGTCTGGCAATTGGGATGCTCTAGATGCAAACATGGCCCTTTATAGATTCGATGTTCAGAATCTAAGTGAGTTCTTTGAGGGATGTGAATTCCATCACGTACCTCAGAGTGAAAATGAGGCCGCCGACATATTATCTAAGTTGGGGTCATCTCGGCAACCAATCCCGAAAATGTGGCATTAGAGCACTTGAGGAAACCATCCATCACACCGTCGCCAGAATCTGACTCAATCTATGTCCCGGCTCTCTCCGGATCAGAAGCTACCCCTATGGAAATAGACTGGGGAAGCACCTCAGAAAACCCGGGGACTGCTTTGACATACCAGGGGACTGCTTCGACAGACCCGGAGACTGTGCAGCTAGATCCAGCTAGAGTTATGTTGGTGGATGCAATGGAAATTGATGAAGATCTCTTCCCTATACGACCTATACCTGCATGGGCAAAGTCAATATTCGAATTCCTAAAAGAGGGAACCTTGCCGGATGATGAAATACTCTCGAGGAAAATTCAGAGAAGAGCAAAGGCATACACTATTATCAATGCCGAATTATACAAAAGGAGTATCACAAGTGTGCTGCAGTGATGCATAGACCTGGAAGAAGGGCTTGGCATCCTCCAAAATATCCATCAAGGAGAATGTGGTCATCATGCATCTTGCAGGGCTCTAGTCGCAAAAGATTTCCGGCATGGATTTTATTGGCCAAGTGCCTTGGAGCAAGCAGAGGATCTTGTGAGAAAATGCAATGGCTATCAGAGGTACGCCACAAAGACGCATATGCCTATGTCGGAATTGAAAACTATACCTATCACTTGGCCATTTGTGGTATGGTGCTTGGATATGGTCGGCCCGTTTAAGCCAGCAAAAGGAAACATGACTCATATCTTTGTTATGGTGGACAAATTTACCAAATGGATTGAGGCAAAGCCAATCAGGAAATGTGATGGGGCAACGACAGTGACATTCCTCAAAGATATAATCTTGAGATATGGCTATCCCCATAGTATCATAACTGATAATGGCACAAACTTTGCTGAAGGAGCATTTGCGAGGTTCTGCCGAGAAAAGAAGATCTGGCTAGATGTCGCCTCTATAGCCCACCCCGCATCGAACGGGCAAGTGGAAAGATCCAACAGACTAGTCTTGTCTAAGATAAAACCTCGGCTCATTGAGCCACTGCAAAGATCAGCGGGGTGCTAGATAGAAAAACTACCAGCGGTACTGTGCAGTTTAAGAACAACTCTGAATCAATCAACAGGCTATACGCCATTCTTTCTGGTATATGGGGCAGAAGCTGTCCTACCAGCCGACATAGAGCATGATTCGCCAAGGGTCACCCAATACACATAAGCCGAAGTGCAATAGCCCGGCAAAATGATGTTGATATGCTAGAGGAAGCGAGAGAACTGGCCTTGTCTAGATCCGCCATTTATCAGCAAAATCTCCAACGCTGCCATAGCCGGAAAGTAAACCCCCGGGTCTTTCAGGAAGGTGATCTCGTAGTTAAGCTGGTGCAATGCACATCTGGAATGCATAAGTTATCCCCTCCATGGGAAGGACCTTTCATTGTAAGCAAAGCTTTGCACAATGATTCCTACTATTTTATTGATGCACATCCATAGGAGAAGAACAAGGCAGACAGGTCCGGCGAGGAATCTAAGCGTCCGTGGAATGTAGCTCTACTTCATCCATTTTACACCTAGCAAAGAGGTGAATGTATCCGAGTCACTCATATGTCGGTATGTATGTTGGCAGTGAGCATATCAATGAAACTTCAGCACCCCTAGCAGAAACTCGAGGACTGCCTTAATAATTGTCTTTCCTGTACTTACTTTTTATATGTCAGCTGGCTTAAATTACTTACACCTTAGCCGTATTAGTAGTGTGTAGGCACCAAAAACCTAACTCTTCGACTTGTTGCTGTCCAACAAGAATTTGCTTCATGGCAAGCAAGAGAACGAGTTTGGAATTGCAAAGCACATGAAAAACAACTAAGGAAAAGAACGTAATCGAGCCGACATCTGTTGTTTGTACTAACCCCATATTTACTCTATTTATGTTATTGAATTACTTTGAGCTAGTCCCAAAGTTTCAAGTATTATTAAGTCAATTTTTTGAAATTCGGACTCGTAAGTAAAAAACCAAATCAAGGTAGACGCGAGCCGAATCATAAAATTGGAGAAACAAGAAAAGGGAACTCGGGGACTCCGCCCAAGTTAATCCTACATTAATAACTTAGTAGCAAAACACAAGCAATTGTAGCAAAACGAACCATTGTGTTTAGATACATTTGCACCCGGCATACCGGGGATCTGATGAATATCAAAGTGTTTTTAGCTCATGGAGTAGTAGCAGGAGTGTAGCATCCCAATTGTCTAACAATTGTAATGCTACTTGGTCTAGTAATGTAATGGATACTTCAAATATATAAATGTTGCATCATCATTATATCATGCTCCTGTCATCATGCTCCTGTCATCATGCCACTTGAGCATCATATAAAACCCTTTTTGATTTGGTTCTTATCTCATATGCATTATTAATTGTATTTGCCTCTTGATATTGTATTTGGTTATTGATATATTGTTTAATGCCCAAGTGGAGTTGGGGGCATATCTCTTATTAACTCCACCACCTTTCTTCCATCACCTTATAATTCCACCATCCAACTAAATATGAGTTTTGCACTTTATTTGAGTTTACCTCTAGCTCATGTGGGTTGGGATGGATCCAATTCTTGTCCACATGCTCTCATCTTAGCATCATGTTGTTTTCACATCATTGATATATGAGAGCCACATGGCCACCTTTGCATGCCTTGTGAGTGGGACCCTTTTTCCTAGCTTCCATATGGATTATCATGGAATTATGCTCATGTTGGAATATTTTTGGGACTATTAAGCATCTAGTGGCCCATACACACTAGCAAGTCCCAATTATAATCAAATGTGATCATCTACATCTATTCCACATGGGGCATCCTTTTTCATTCTTTTTGCTTGGCTTTTATTCCAATTTTGGGAATGCATAATAATAATGCCATGTAATAATATTGTTTTCACAAGAATCCACATGGCAATAAATATTTTGCATGGGCCATGCAAGTACCACCTTTTGCTTGTCATTTGGATTTTTTATTTGATTTTTGAGTGGATCATCTCTAATCCTAACCTTTATTTTGGCTTGATCTAGCTTAAACCCTATCATCACATCCCTCTCTTTTTCTTGTCTTGTTTTTGTTTGTTCTTGGTTGTTCTTGGCTTGACCTTGTCCATAGCAAACCCTAGTTTCAAACCACTCCATCTCATCTCCCCTCTCTCTCTACCTCTCTTCATGTTTGTTTTGTTTGGAACATGCTAAAAACTACATCTACCCTCATCCACCTATCCTTGTTGATATAGCTTGGTGCAAGCAAGTAGCTAAACCCTAAGCATCCCACTCATCTCTCTCTTACCCTCTAGCTAAGATCCCACCCTAATCATCTACCCCATCATCACCATACCCCCATCTAAGCTAAACCCTAAACCCTAAGTCCACCACCTCTCTCTCTCTCGGCCTCCCCCTCTCTCTCACCTAGCTTGGCCCCACTTGGCCACCCTCTCACCAACCCTAGCTGGCCACCTAGCTACCCCCAACCCTAATGCCAACCCTAACCCGAGGCTACCACCACCCAACCCGAGCCTACCCTCTCTCCCTCTCTTCTCTCCCTGCCTTGTGGCCCCCTAGCCCGAGCCTGCCCCTGCCTCCTGGCCTCGTCCTCTGGTCCCACCTGGAAGCCCCCATGCACCAGCCCTCGCCCGACCCTGCCCGAGCACGTGAGGGTGGAGGAAGAAAAGGTGGCCGAGCCACCTTTATCTTCAACTGCTCCCCCACGGCACCCCTCTCCCTCCCTCTGCTTTATCTCCTCCCTCTCTGCCTCGCCCAGATCCCCCAGAACTCCCCCAGGCCGCCTGCCCTCTCCCCTCCCTTCTCCACGGCCGCCAGCTACCCACAACGCCGGCCACCGTCTGTCCACCACCGACCCCTCGATCCAGCAACCGAGCGTGGCGTGGAGGTTGTCGAGGGAGTCAAGGACGCTCTGCTGCGTCGTCCTGTACCGCCAGCGAGGAGGAGGATCCCCAGGAGCGCTGGATCACCGCCGAGCCGACGCCAAACCCTAGCTCTGCTGGACCTCTGCACCACCGTCGTCCTGCTGCTTGCCGACCCGATCCAACACCACCGACCACCTCACGGTGAGCTACCCAACCCCCCAGACATCCTCGTCGTCGCCGTCTTGCCCTGGTTGCGTCGGACGTTCCATCGGACGTGCCATGCAAATTGTGCATCATTCATCGTGGCATGATTGTTTGCTTGTCGCATTTATTCATATGCTTGTGCACTTTATTTATGTTGGCCCTTGTTTGTTTGGTTCTTCTTCGAATAGACGCTGAGCAGGGGATATATCAAGAGAACCAGGAGCACTACCCAGATCCATCCCTTGCTTCAACTGAGCTGCCAGGCAAGCACTACCACATGCTTGCATACATATAGTACCTATTGCCTCTATCTTATTCTTGCATCATTGAGTCGCGATTGCATTAAATTGAATCCCAAGTATTGCATAGCCTTTACTTTTAAACCCCACCGAAGCTTGTTCCTCTATCCCATGAGCCATTACTATAGGAGTTGTTTGAGCCATGCGAGTCGTAGAACAGCATGTGTAGGGTATGTGAGTGTCTGATGGAAAACGAGGTACCTAAACAACTTAACCTGAGTAGTAATGGGATAACTAATGAAAGTGGCATCGGTGAGCCATATTCGCTATTTGGTTTTTCAGGCTCACTTGTGTCCCGTAGGACCCCGAGTACTTGATTCCTGTTCCTTGAATATTCGCGCTATCCACATCCGGGAGGCTTATGAACCCCCCTGAGCCAGAGCTTGATTCATTCTTATTTCTTGGGGCCACAAACTAGTTTGAGGTTTTATTTACTATCCTGTACTTATGCCATGCTTTACCGCTTTATTTAAATTGTGCGAGGTACTGCACACTGTACTGTTTAGGAAAGCGGAGTGTTTTCGCGGTGTCGACAAGCCCAATCACATTTTCGGGTTCCCAGTCGTTCACAGCCACTGGAGCAAACCTTGAGGCCATCTCGGAGTCAGCTAACTTCGTTGTGGGTAGCTCAATGGGGTGGCCCCCTGAAATATTTCTGAATCCTGTGATCGCTTTGTCGTGACTGCCTCGTTGGGTTTTGATTTGGTTTTTCCGAGGCATATCGAGTGTGTGTTGCTATTTGTGCACCCCTGCAGGGTAAAAGTTTCTGAAAGCCGTGTCCGCAGTTATGGACGACTTGGAGCACAGTTTCTCGATCATAGACAAGCATAACTAAAGTACCGCTGTTAACTTGACTAGACTAGGTACCTGACTAGTAAGTAGTGCAACACTCATGGAATGAATAATAAAACTGCCAACGGATGGGGGGTTGTTTGTCCGCTTCCTCGTCGGTAAGCGAGGAGGAGGATGGATCTGTTAATATTACCTATTATAACTGTTGTTATTAATTCACGGACATCCGTCTATCTCTGGTTAGGCGGATGGTTAGCGAGTATCTATAGAATTGCTAGGGTTTATCTTTTGCTGCAATTGCGTCACCCCAGGTTGTGTCCCCTTTAGAGGCATAAAGACTTGCTGAGTACCCCTAGGGTCTCACACGATAAATTGTTTGATTCAGATGAACAGGTACCCTCACAAGATGGATACTGGGTGGAAGAGACGGACGATGTGGGCAACGATCATTCGGTGTAGAGATTCCGGGAACAGGGATCCGTGAGATCTGTGGGCGGGATCTGCTTATTTATGGGGCATCTTATGCCGATTTGCTTCTTATCCGTACTCGGATTTTGTCTTTTGCTTCCGCTTGATACTCTGTCGATTGATGTATGAGGAGATATCCTAAACTATTATATCTATCTAGGATATTCTGATCTTGCCGTATGGCGTTGCTATATTTCCTTTCTTTTTAGATGGAATGGCTCTGATGTACTGTTGTATGGTGGCTTGCATACATACTCATTTGTGTATGTAGTTGATCCCTTCACCTGCCGATTACGCCGCCCATTCTTGTCCCGATGTTTGGAAATGGTTGGGACGGCCGAAAGGTCTACCTGTGAGCGGCATTTGGGCCCCACTGTACTATTTCAACCATTTCTGAACATCCAGGCTTGTACTAGGAGCGTAATTCACCGAGGTAGTTACAATTGGTATCAGAGCCATCCCGACCTTCAGGGTCTCAGCCAAATGGTCGTTGTCTGTCTAGCAAATATTTTTGGTAGCTATGTATACTAGGGAAAAACAAAACGTGAGAGTAGGACTGCTTCCACTTTTCTTCTTACCCACCCACCACCCTTTTCTGGTAAGGAAGTGTAACGTTTTCTATCCTCTTCTTAAAATTCAAACTAGGATTCACGTGTTCTGGGTTTCCGTAGTACCATAGGTTGTGTGTTTGTGTGTGTGTGTGTAATTCTTTGTCTATCTGTTGCATCCAAGTTGTTATCACCATCTGCCTTTGGTTATCAACTGTTGGTACATTCCATACCGACAGGCTTTTGCAAACCGACGCGATCTATCTGATTCGTTGTATACCGACGCGATCTGTCTTACTCTTTGTTATCCGACGTCATCTTGTTTGGGGTGTTCGTTTCCGTAGTTGCTAATCTTTAGGTTCACCGTGAAAAGAAGGGGTTGGGATATGTGTTCTACTTATTCATGTGCGGAGTAATGATTTGAGTGCGGGATGGAGTCGCGACCATACCACTACTCTTATCATTCGCTCCTGTATATTGAATTGGTAGTGTCACTAATCTTGATTCGTTAAGGGATTTTGCGCATCTATTGGTATTTTAATGCCGAAATTTGTGGAAAACTTTTCTTTGATATATTTGTGTACCACACTCCTTTTCAGTCGTGTGCGATATGCTTAATATCTTCTAGGTGCTTTGAACTTCGTTGATATTTTAATATCATCTTAGTAAATTGTATCCTTTAATCGTGATTAATTCCATCTTGGTACTATTTTGGATTATATTTATTCTCCATCATAGTACTGACTTGTGTTTTATATCAATCACAGGATGGCACCACCACGCCGTTCTGAGGAGGACATACAACCTGAACTGGGGGCAGCGTTGTCAAGCATCGCCAATGCCTTGGCAGCAATGCAGCAGAACCAGCAGCGGTTTGAGGAAAGTGTCAGGAGGAATGAGTTTGTTCCGCTACCTCCACCTCCCAAGAAAGGAGACATCAAAAGCTTTCTGAAGTTCAACCCTCGCCAGTTTGATGTTTCTGATCAACCACTTGATGCTGATGATTGGTTGCGTGAGATGTCAAGGCTGCTGATGACTGCTGATGTTCCTGAGCAAGAATGGGTAAAGTGTGCTACTCACTTTCTGAAGGGAGATGCAGCTCTCTGGTGGGAGAATTACCTGAAGGCAAACTGCACTGATTTTCAGCCTACTTGGGGACAGTTCACTGGAGCTTTCAAAGAGCAGTATCTGTCAGAAATTGTCATGGAGAGGATGAAGGAAGTGTTTCTCAACCTCAAGCAGGGCAATGATAATGTCAATACCTACATCAGGAACTTCATGAACCTTTCTCGTTATGGTGGCGATGATATCTCTGATGACAAGAAGAAGCAAAAGAGGTTCAGGCAAGGGCTCAATGCATCGATTAAGTATGCAATCACACATGCAAGGCCGGCGTCTTTTCTGGAACTTCAGCATACAACTCTGCAGGAAGAGGCAAGTAGGCAAGTATTTGAGGAGTCAAAGAAACACAGCCGTGATGCAGCAGGTTCTTCAGCTATGTCAGCTCCTTCTAAGCGTCGCGTCTGGGTTCCTAACACCCCACCGTCGCTCCCGGCTCCACCAAGACCTTCAAGCTAGGCGGCAAGGCCACCAAACTTCCTCACTGCTGCTCCTAGGGGCTACAACCACCACTACCCTGGAGCGCCTGGCGGAGTCCCTGGCTACGTTGCTCCACGTCCACCTGGTGCTTGTTACACGTGTGGAGACTCTGGGCATCAAAGCTGGAACTGTCCATTGAAGAACAAGGCTCTCCCTCCACCACCTCCAAGATCTGCGGCAAGCTCTCCTTTGGTTCGTGCACCACCACCTCGGGCTCTCAACATCAACACCAAGCTCGGGTCTACTGTTGCTCGTGCCAACTGTGTCAACGCCGCTCAAGCTGAGCATGCACCTGGAGTTGTGATGGGTATGCTTCCCGTTAACTCAGTCCCTTCATGAGTTTTGTTTGATTCGGGTGCATCGCATTCTTTTGTGTCAACCAAGTTTGCTGATGAGAATGGGTTAGCTATGGATCCTCTCCTTAAGCGGTTAATGGTCCTTTCTCCTAGAGCAAAGATGGCAGCTTCTAAAATCAGCCATGGCAATCAAATTGAGATTGGTGGCTCTTCGTTCTCGGCGTCCTTAATCCTTCTGGGCAATTCTGACATTGATGTCATCTTGGGCATGGATTGGTTGACAGCAAATGCAGCTGTGATTGATTGTGCTGAACGCTCGGTTTCTCTGAAGATTCCTGAAGGCCATATAGTCTTTTCTCCAAGTCTGACTCCTGCTATCCAGCTTTTCTCTTTGGCGGCTCTGAATGATGATGCTATGGAAGCTATTCAGAGTGTTCCGGTGGTCTGTGAGTTCCCAGATGTCTTTCCTGAAGAGTTGCCAGGTATGCCTCCGGATCGTGAGGTTGAGTTTGTAATTGAGCTTGAACCTGGTACCGCTCCTATCTCCAAGCGGCCTTATAAGATGGGTCCTGCTGAGTTGCTGAACTCAAACGTCAGCTTGATGAACAAGAGAAGTTGGGTTTCATTCAGCATAGTACTTCTTCTTGGGGTAGCCCAACAATCTTTGTGAAGAAGCGAGACCAGACTGATAGACTTTGTGTTGACTATCGGGCTCTCAATGCTAAAACCATCAAGAATAATATCCCCTTCCGCGTATTAATGATCTCTTCGATCAGCTAGCTGGAGCTGTGGTATTCTCTAAGCTTGACTTGAGAAGTGGTTATCACCAAATCAAGATTCGCAAGGAAGATGTTCCTAAAACAGCTTTCACCACCCGCTATGGCCTGTATGAGTACACGGTCATGTCTTTCGGTCTCACCAACGCACCTGCCACCTTCTCGAGGCTCATGAACTCGGTTTTCATGGAGTATCTTGATAAGTTCGTTGTGGTCTACCTGGATGACATCCTAGTCTATTCTAAGTCACAGGAAGAGCATGAAGAACACCTTCGGTGTGTCCTAAGCAAGCTTCATGAGAACCGCTTGTATGCAAAGTTCTCCAAGTGTGAGTTTTGGCTGCCTCAAGTTACCTATCTTGGTCACGTCATCTCTGCCAAGGGCATTGCAGTCAACCCGGAAACTGTGAAGACAATTGTTGAATGGCTTCCTCCTGTTAA
This sequence comes from Avena sativa, assembly GCA_916181665.1. NCBI lineage: Eukaryota > Viridiplantae > Streptophyta > Magnoliopsida > Poales > Poaceae > Avena > Avena sativa. The sequence goes on from OV702290.1 coordinate 432,048,314, forward strand.
TGTCAAAGAAGTGCGGAGTTTCCTTGGTTTGGCTAGTTATTGTCGTCGCTTCATTCAGAACTTCTCGAAGATAGCGAAGCCTCTTACCGATCTCCTCAAGAAAGGCAAGAAATACCTTTGGACTCCTGCATGTCAAGCAAGCTTTGAGACACTCAAAGAGAAGCTCACTTCCACACCAGTCTTGGTTCCTCCGGATACATCCAAGCCGTTCCAGATCTTCTGCGACGCCTCTTTGCAAGGATTGGGTGCGGTCCTTATGCAAGAAAAACAAGTTGTTGCTTATGCCTCTCGTCAGTTGAAGACGCATGAGATCAACTATCCTACACATGACCTCGAGCTCGCAGCAGTTGTCTTTGCTTTGAAAGTATGGAGGCACTACTTGCTTGGCAACCGTTGTGAGATCTTTTCTGATCACAAGAGTCTGAAGTATATCTTTACTCAGCCTGATCTCAACCTTCGGCAAAGGAGATGGATTGAAGCAGTCAATGACTTCGATTTGACCATCAAATACACTCCGGGCAAAGCTAATGTCATGGCAGATGCTCTCAGCCGCAAAGCTTATGTCAACAACCTCATGATGGAAGAACAACAACCTCTCTTGTGCGAGGAATTCCGTCAGCTCAACCTGGAAATTGTGGAACAAGGGTATCTCCTGAACCTTCTAGCAACACCTCTCTTGGAAGAAAAGGTTCGCTCTTCTCAGCTTGGTGATCCGTACACAAGAAAGATCATCTCTAGGATTCAGCTTCCGAAGTATGAGTCCTTCCACGTCGATGATCAAGGCACGCTTTTCTTTGAACACCGGATGTTTGTTCCGAACTACCCGGGTTTGAGAGAGCAAGTTCTCAAGGAGGCGCATGATTCTGTTCTTTCTATCCACCCTGGCAGCACAAAGATGTACATGGACTTGAAAACACAATATTGGTGGCCTGGTTTGAAAAGATATTGTGCCAAGTATGTCTCGGAGTGTGATGTCTGCCGCAGAGTGAAAGCTGTCCATCAGAAACCTTCCGGTCTTCTACAGCCATTGAAACCCCCGGAATGGAAATGGGAGAAAGTAGAGATGGACTTCATAACTGGTTTTCCGAGGTCGCAGAAGGGCAACAATGCAATCTTTGTTGTCATTGACATGCTTTCTAAAGTGGCTCACTTCCTCCCCGTCAAGGAAACCATTTTTGCAATTCAGTTGGCTGAGCTCTATATCAACAGAATTGTCTCTCTGTATGGGGTTCCGCTTGAGATCAGTTCAGACCGTGGAAGCATCTTCACTTCCAAGTTCTGGGAGAGTTTCCAAAATGCTTTGGGAACAAAGTTGAACTTCAGCACAGCTTACCACCCTCAGTCGCAAGGACAAGTTGAAAGGATCAATCAGATTCTGGAGGATATGCTTCGTGCTTGCGTCATCTCTTTTGGCATGAAGTGGGAAGAATGTCTTCCTTATGCTGAATTCTCTTACAACAATAGCTTCCAGAAAAGTCTAAAGATGGCACCATTTGAGGCTCTTTATGGTCGCAAATGCAGAACTCCGATTGGTTGGTCGGGTGCAGGAGAAAGGATCTTGTTTGGCCCTGACATTGTGACTCAAGCGGAGGAGAAAGTTCACATCATTCTTGAAAATCTGAAGATTGCTCAAAGTCGCCAGAAGAGCAATTATGACAGAAAGCACACAGACATGGAGTATGTCCCTGGTGATCTCGTTTACCTTCGTGTCACTCCCATGAGAGGCACGCACCGTTTTGGTATCAAAGGAAAGCTGGCTCCTAGATACATCGGTCCCTTCAAAGTTCGTGGAAGAAGAGGAGAAGTTGCTTATGCTCTTGAGCTCCCGGAAAAACTCAAAGTCCATGATGTTTTCCACATCTCTCAGCTCAAGAAGTGCTTCAAGGATCCCGGCAGGACCGTGGACCATGAGCTTATCAATCTCCAAGAAGACATGTCTTATCAAGAACACCCCACAAAAATCCTTGAAGTCGCAGAAAGAAGGACTCGCAACAAGTCCATCAAGTTCTGCAAGGTGCAGTGGTCGCACCATTCTGTTGATGAAGCCACTTGGGAACGTGAAGATGAGCTCCGTGCCAAGTATCCTACCCTCTTTGTGTCTTCTTCCTAGAATCTCGGGGCGAGATTCCTGTTTAGTGGGGGAGAGTTGTAGCATCCCAATTGTCTAACAATTGTAATGCTACTTGGTCTAGTAATGTAATGGCTACTTCAAATATATAAATGTTGCATCATCATTATATCATGCTCATGTCATCATGCCACCTTGCATTTGAGCATCATATAAAACCCTTTTTGATTTGGTTATTATCTCATATGCATTATTAATTGTATTTGCCTCTTGATATTGTATTTGGTTATTGATATATTGTTTAATGCCCAAGTGGAGTTGGGGGCATATCTCTTATTAACTCCACCACCTTTCTTCCATCACCTTATAATTCCACCATCCAACTAAATATGAGTTTTGCACTTTATTTGAGTTTACCTCTAGCTCATGTGGGTTGGGATGGATCCAATTCTTGTCCACATGCTCTCATCTTAGCATCATGTTGTTTTCACATCATTGATATATGAGAGCCACATGGCCACCTTTGCATGCCTTGTGAGTGGGACCCTTTTTCCTAGCTTCCATATGGATTATCATGGAATTATGCTCATGTTGGAATATTTTTGGGACTATTAAGCATCTAGTGGCCCATACACACTAGCAAGTCCCAATTATAATCAAATGTGATCATCTACATCTATTCCACATGGGGCATCCTTTTTCATTCTTTTTGCTTGGCTTTTATTCCAATTTTGGGAATGCATAATAATAATGCCATGTAATAATATTGTTTTCACAAGAATCCACATGGCAATAAATATTTTGCATGGGCCATGCAAGTACCACCTTTTGCTTGTCATTTCGATTTTTTATTTGATTTTTGAGTGGATCATCTCTAATCCTAACCTTTATTTTGGCTTGATCTAGCTTAAACCCTATCATCACATCCCTCTCTTTTTCTTGTCTTGTTTTTGTTTGTTCTTGGTTGTTCTTGGCTTGACCTTGTCCATAGCAAACCCTAGTTTCAAACCACTCCATCTCATCTCCCCTCTCTCTCTACCTCTCTTCATGTTTGTTTTGTTTGGAACATGCTAAAAACTACATCTACCCTCATCCACCTATCCTTGTTGATATAGCTTGGTGCAAGCAAGTAGCTAAACCCTAAGCATCCCACTCATCTCTCTCTTACCCTCTAGCTAAGATCCCACCCTAATCATCTACCCCATCATCACCATACCCCCATCTAAGCTAAACCCTAAACCCTAAGTCCACCACCTCTCTCTCTCTCGGCCTCCCCCTCTCTCTCACCTAGCTTGGCCCCACTTGGCCACCCTCTCACCAACCCTAGCTGGCCACCTAGCTACCCCCAACCCTAATGCCAACCCTAACCCGAGGCTACCACCACCCAACCCGAGCCTACCCTCTCTCCCTCTCTTCTCTCCCTGCCTTGTGGCCCCCTAGCCCGAGCCTGCCCCTGCCTCCTGGCCTCGTTCTCTGGTCCCACCTGGAAGCCCCCATGCACCTGCCCTCGCCCGACCCTGCCCGAGCACGTGAGGGTGGAGGAAGAAAAGGTGGCCGAGCCACCTTTATCTTCAACCACTCCCCCACGGCACCCCTCTCCCTCCCTCTGCTTTATCTCCTCCCTCTCTGCCTCGCCCAGATCCCCCAGAACTCCCCCAGGCCGCCTGCCCTCTCCCCTCCCTTCTCCACCGCCGCCAGCTACCCACAACGCCGGCCACCGTCTGTCCACCACCGACCCCTCGATCCAGCAACCGAGCGTGGCGTGGAGGTTGTCGAGGGAGTCAAGGACGCTCTACTGCGTCGTCCTGTACCGCCAGCGAGGAGGAGGAGCCCCAGGAGCGCTGGATCACCGCCGAGCCGACGCCAAACCCTAGCTCTGCTGGACCTCTGCACCACCGTCGTCCTGCTGCTCGCCGACCCGATCCAACACCACCGACCACCTCTCGGTGAGCTACCCAACCCCCCAGACATCCTCGTCGTCGCTGACTTGCCCTGGTCGCGTCGGACGTTCCATCGAGCAGCCTTTGCGCGCCGGTGCGCGCTGGCGTCTGCACGCTCCCGCGCCGCGCAAACCCTATCTAGGCCCCGTCCACCCTCCTGCCAGCTACCCCGCCCTAGTCCAACGGTAGCCGCCCCTGCGTGCAAGCCCCAGGTCGCGGGATCGATCCCCGCTCCGCCCGCGCCGCGCACCGATCTGTCGTTCGCGGCAGAGAAGAAGCACAGTGCATCGCGATGCCGTTTTGCGTTAAACCCCCTAGAGCTTTTTACTCCTAAACCCGCGCTCCTCTAGGCCCACTAGTCAGCCGCGCTAGCACTTTTACAGGAAACCCCCTGGCCTCTTTCAACTTCAACCCGCGCTCCAGCCGCAGCCCCACCTGTCGGTCCCTGCGCGCTCGCTCGCTGGCGCGTGGGCCTGTGGTCGCCGGCCCCACCTGTCTGCCGCATGGGCTAGCACAGCTCGCGGTAACAGAAGCTTTCCTGCGCAGTGTGCTGCTGAGTCAGCTGCTGGCCCCACTGCTCATTGACTGTGGCTAGGTTAGACTGAGTATAAAAAGTTTTACTGAATCTGTTTAAATTCAAATCTTTTCCAAATTAAATCAAATTCAAATTTAATTCTGTTTTAAAATAACTTTTAAAATACAAATCCAAAATAATACAAATAATATATGTTTTGAAATCAGAAAAATGTGAGGAATTCAAATATGCCATTCAAAATATATTTTGACACTTTAATTTTCCAAGTTTATTTAAATTACCATAAAATGCCCTTCCACTTTAAATAATTAATAACTTTTGCTTTATAACTCCAAATTTAATAAATAATATGTCTAAAATGATTAGCTCGACGAGACCTTTCTGTTTATGCATTCCATGGTTTGTTTTGCAGCATGCATCATATAAATATATTGTATACAGCAACTAATATGAGGATAAAATGGGACCAAAACCCAATAAAAATGTTTATCCTTGTATTCCACACCTCACCATGCCATGCTACCTTAATGCCATGCAAATTGTGCATCATTCATCGTGGCATGATTGTTTGCTTGTCGCATTTATTCATATGCTTGTGCACTTTATTTATGTTGGCCCTTGTTTGTTTGGTTCTTCTTCGAATAGACGCTGAGCAGGGGATATATCAAGAGAACCAGGAGCACTACCCAGATCCATCCCTTGCTTCAACTGAGCTGCCAGGCAAGCACTACCACATGCTTGCATACATATAGTACCTATTGCCTCTATCTTATTCTTGCATCATTGAGTCGCGATTGCATTAAATTGAATCCCAAGTATTGCATAGCCTTTACTTTTAAACCCCACCGAAGCTTGTTCCTCCATCCCATGAGCCATTACTACAGGAGTTGTTTGAGCCATGCGAGTCGTAGAACAGCATGTGTAGGGTATGTGAGTGTCTGATGGAAAACGAGGTACCTAAACAACTTAACCTGAGTAGTAATGGGATAACTAATGAAAGTGACATCGGTGAGCCATATTCGCTATTTGGTTTTTCAGGCTCACTTGTGTCCCGTAGGACCCCGAGTACTTGATTCCTGTTCCTTGAATATTCGCGCTATCCACATCCGGGAGGCTTATGAACCCCCCTGAGCCAGAGCTTGATTCATTCTTATTTCTTGGGGCCATAAACTAGTTTGAGGTTTTATTTACTATCATGTACTTATGCCATGCTTTACCGCTTTATTTAAATTGTGCGAGGTACTGCACACTGTACTGTTTAGGAAAGCAGAGTGTTTTCGCGGTGTCGACAAGCCCAGACACATTTTCGGGTTCCCAGTCGTTCACAGCCACTGGCGCAAACCTTGAGGCCATCTCGGAGTCAGCTAACTTCGTTGCGGGTAGCTCAATGGGGTGGCCCCCTGAAATATTTCTGAATCCTGTGATCGCTTTGTCGTGACTGCCTCGTTGGGTTTTGATTTGGTTTTTCCGAGGCATATCGAGTGTGTTTTGCTATTTGTGCACCCCTGCAGGGTAAAACTTTCTGAAAGCCGTGTCCGCGGTTATGGACGACTTGGAGCACAGTTTCTCGATCATAGACAAGCATAACTAAAGTACCGCTGTTAACTTGACTAGACTAGGTACCTGACTAGTAAATAGTGCAACACTCATGGAATGAATAATAAAACTGCCAACGGATGGGGGGTTGTTCGTCCGCTTCCTCGTCGGTAAGCGAGGAGGAGGATGGATCTGTTAATATTACCTGTTATAACTGTTGTTATTAATTCACGGACATCCGTCTATCTCTGGTTAGGCGGATGGTTAGCGAGTATCTATAGAATTGCTAGGGTTTATCTTTTGCTGCAATTGCGTCACCCCAGGTTGTGTCCCCTTTAGAGGCATAAAGACTTGCTGAGTACCCCTAGGGTCTCACACGATAAATTGTTTGATTCAGATGAACAGGTACCCTCACAAGATGGATACTGGGTGGAAGAGACGGACGATGTGGGCAACGATCATTCGGTGTAGAGATTCCGGGAACGGGGATCCGTGAGATCTGTGGGCGGGATCTGCTTATTTATGGGGCATCTTATGCCGATTTGCTTCTTATCCGTACTCGGATTTTGTCTTCCGCTTCCGCTTGATACTCTGTTGATTGATGTATGAGGAGATATCCTAAACTATTATATCTATCTAGGATATTTGGATCTTGCCGTATGGCGTTGCTATATTTCCTTTCTTTTTAGATGGAATGGCTCTGATGTACTGTTGTATGGTGGCTTGCATACATACTCATTTGTGTATGTAGTTGATCCCTTCGCCTGCCGATTACGCCACCCGTTCTTGTCCCGATGTTTGGAAATGGTTGGGACGGCCGAAAGGTCTACCTGTGAGCGGCATTTGGGCCCCACCGTACTATTTCAACCATTTCTGAACATCCAGGCTTGTACTAGGAGCGTAATTCACCGAGGTAGTTACAAGGAGCCGGATCATCGGTCGAAGGAGGGGGTAATTTGGTGTCCGTAGGCGGAGCACTAGCCCCTGCCTTGTCTTTTAGGTTAACACCCTCGTCCTCCAGGTCTTCCGCATACTCGCCGAGCTCGGAGTATTCTTCTTCTTCCTCAATGTCTCTATGATCACAAACATATTCATCATCAACAGCTTCGAGGAAGCTCGGACCCTCGTTCCAGCTATTACAGAAGGCGTACTGAATGAGGTCATTGGCGCAGGCCTTGCGTTGAGCAATGCACTCCGGATCAGTGGTCCATTTTGATCCGGTGCGCATGTGATGGCTCGGTGTTGATGTAGAGCTCGTTGGGAACCCCAAGAGGATGGTATGATGAGCACAGCAGCAAGTTTCCCTCAGTTATGAAACCAAGGTTTAATCGAACCAGTAGGAGCAAGGAAACACCCCAAAGGTGTTGCTAGCTGAGCCTTGGCAGGGCGCACTACCGGTGCTAGTAGCAACGTGGAGACCTGCACAACACAACCACATAACTCTGTCCCCAACTTGCGATGAGGTTGTCAATCTCATCGTGTTTTGCTGAAAACAAAGGATTAAACGTATCGAATGGAAGGAAGTAATAGTTTGCAGAAAGTAAACACAAAGCAGTAAACAATTTATAGATTGTATGTAAAAGAAAAGGACCGGGATCCATAGTTCACTAGAGGTGGCTCTCCTTAGATAGATAACATGCTGGGTGAACAAATTACAGCGGGGCAATTGACAAACATTCAGAAAGCAATACATGCATATACTAATCATCTTGACTCCTTTGAGACTTGATTGGGCATTACAACATTATACATAGACCGCCATCCAACTTCATCTATGACTAATAATCCACCTTCAGGTTATCATCCGAATCCCCTCTAGTATTAAGTTGCAAGCAACATATTATTGCTTTACGAATTGCGTGTAAAGTAAACAATATGATTGTTCTATGAACAAAGGATTGTCGTTTTCTCCCTAGTAGCAACAACACATCTAGTACCTTAGAGAGTTCTGTCACTTCCCCAGATTACCAGAGGCATGAACCCACTATCGAGCATAAATACTAACTCTTGGAGTTGCTAGCATCTACTTGGCCAAGATAGCTACTAACAACGGAAAGCATGCAAGATCACAAATAACAAAGACATGATAGAATCAATAATCAATCTAAAATAGCATCTCAATATCCATCGGATCCCCACAAACACAACATGCAGAATTACAAATAGATGATCTTGATCATGAACGGAGCTCACAAGATCTAGACATGAAAGCACAAAGGAGGAGAACCAGCCATCTAGCTACTACATGGATCCGTAGTCCAAGGATGAACTACTCACGCATCACACCGGAGGCTTGCATGGTGATGAAGAAGTCCTCCATGGTGAATTCCCCTCTCCGGCAGGGTGCCGGGAAGAGCTTCAGATCCCTCCCGATCTAGGGATGGACATGACGGCGGCTACGGACTCTTTCGTGGAATTTTGATCGGGTACTTAGGGTTTTCGTCCCGAGGGAATCTTATAGGCGGAAGGAGAGGCTGAGGGGGTCCTGTGGTCGGCCAGACCACCCCCTGGCGCGGGCCAAGCCTGACCGTGCGGCCAGGTGGTGTGGTCGGCCCCCAGCCCTTCTCCGTCTCGTATTCTGGCATCTAATGACTTTCAGAAAAATAGGCACTTTGGCTTTTGTCCCGTCCAATTCCGAGAATATTCATTTTCTGACTTTCCTGGAACCAAAAATAACAGAAAACAGGCACCTGGAACTGTGGCTCTTGTTAATAGGTTAGTCCAAGAAATCATATGAAAAGTACTCCAAAGTGCGGACAAAACACAAGAAAGTGGATAAAACCAAGCATGGAACATCAAAAATTATAGATAAATTTGCAATGTATCAACATCCCCAAGCTTAACTCCTTCTCGTCCTCGAGTAGGTAAGTGATAAAAAGAAAGAATAATTTTTGAGGTGACATGCACCATCAAAGACTTGATCAAAGTATTTGTAAAACATTCAAAGCTGGGATCATAGTACTTTAATCATAACATGAAAGACAAAGTCTAGCAATAAGACAAAAAAACTATGATGCAACATGAAAAGGCACAAACAAAAGATTCATGAATAACAATGCTTTGCAAGACATTTGTTTGTTTCACATAAAGAAAACATAACATAATAGCATTCAGCTTGTCCCTCATAGAGTAGCAAATATAAATGCATAGGACACCTTCAAAGTTCATAAGAGTGACTAGATACAAATAGTTTAAAACAAGCAATATCAAGTTATGCATCAATCAACTAGTCTTGGGACAATGCACATAGAACTAAGAATGGCCACTATGCCCTCAAAGTAGGTGCATAAAGATAGAAGGTGGAGACTCAATATAATGGTGGACGAAAGGCCTTCATAGAAGGAAGCAGGGATTCAAGTCTCATAAAGAGCTTCCAAAAATTATGGTACTTATAGCTTTCATCTCTCATTGCCCCTATCATAAGCATCTTGAAGTGATTAAGGTTAAAGTGAACAAACTATGGTGTACATGCTTGACGAAGTATAAGTCAGAAATCTCATGTCTCTTGTATACAAGGGACGCTCCTCATGCTACTCAAGTTTAGTCACCGGTAAGTTCTTGTCATCGTAAGTACATGTGTATCATAGAGAACCGCCAACGGGGTACCCCTTGCCCGATGATGCGGAAGAATTCCCATAACAAAATGACAAGGCAAGTAGACAACGAGCATCTCAGCAATCTTCTTATTTACCATGGGAATATGGTGCTTTTTTCTCTCTTTCCTCTTTTCATAATCTCTTTTTTTCTTTTTCTTTTTTGTTTCAATATAGGACTCTTTTTTTATAAGAAGAATGCTTCATAGACAGCTCATTATGGTTATGCTGCAGGTTTCCACCATGTCAACATGGATTAGACCAGTGGCCCAGGTATTTCTCTAACACATATACATAACTCCATGGACTTACAAGCTCCCCTTTCATTTCACACCGACGACATCCATATACAAAAGAGCATGATATGCACTAGGTACAAGTACCAAGTGCAGTGTTGAAAGCGTTCCCCATGAAAGCATGGTTCTGCTAATTCCCAACAAATAAGTGCAAGCATATACAACATAGACGACACAATGGTTCAAGTTTATTAAGGGCAAGAAAAGTAAAGTGTTCCATCAAGTTCGTGAGAGCTTTAATCACTAGTTTTCTCATAACAAGTTTAATTCGGAAGGTAAACAAAAGCATGAATATACTTGGAATAGCATAAGATAGTAGGTAGGTATGGTGGAATCTTTGGAATAACTTGGTTTAGGGCGTTGGATGCATGAGTGGAACTCATACTTGGTTACGGAGGCTAGCAAAAGACTGGGAGCGACAAACTAAAAGAGCAATAATGGCCATAATCATGCAGAGCGACAAAACATCATTGATCAAAGCATAAAGTGATACTACAAGTTGAAAACTAAAGGATCACAAAGGCTTATGGTGACTTGAGATAGTCATAACATGGTGTGAGCATGCACCAAGTCAACCCAAATAAAGCATCAAAGGAGAATACCACTATACTATGATTTAATATGCTAAAACAACGCATGATTCATCCAAGGCACATTAAGCAATCTCAATTGTTTATAAGAAGTCATGCTACAGCCAAGAATACTAAGCATAAAGCCAAAACAATATCAAGCATGGCATGACAAAGCATAGGCCACAGTCAAAAACAAACTCTTTTTACCACATAAGCATGAACTTTCCTACTCTTTTCCAAACCAAACCAAACTATTTGAAAACCAATGTATGAAAGAGGAGGGTCCAACCAATTTATTCAGCAAACTAAGAAAACCAAGCAAACGAAAAGCCAAAACGAAAATGAAAAAGAAGACGCTCCAACAACAACACAACTGTGCATGAAGCAATAAAAATGAAGCGTTTGGAAGAAACCTGCGATTTTTATTGATGAAGAGGGGGATGCCTTGGGCATCCCCAAGCTTTAACGCTTGTACTTCTTGGATATTTCTTGGGGTGACACGCGTGGCATCCCCAAGCTTGAGCTTTAGTCCATCCTTCATCTCATTACTCATTCTTTCTATACACCTGAAATTTTTCCTGCATACAAAACTTCACATAATCTTTATTAGCAACATTAGTGCACTCAAGATAAATAAGTATTAAGGTTCATTTCTAACACCAAATAAACTTCCATTAGAACACTATCTACTGTAGCACTTCCCTCAAAAAGCTCAAATCCCCAAAAGAACTAAAAAAGGAACCAACAATAAGCAAATGCAGAAAATGGCAGAAATCTGTCAAAACAGGCCAGCATGTAAAGACGAATTTGTTCAAAGACCTTCTGTTGCTCAAATCAAAAGGTGTTGAACTAACGAAAGTTAGATAACAACCTGGGGCAGAAGCACAAAAATTCACGCCTCAAAAAGACGTTCAGAGATTTTACACGAATTTTTACGGTGAAGCACAGAAATCTGTTTCAGGACAACAACTTTCCCAATCATTACTTCTCTCTCATTAGAAGTTACTCTTGGCACAAAAAGCAAATAGAAAGGATAAGGAGCGGTTATTACTGAAGTAATAACTTCCAAGACTCATCTAAAACTTTTGGTTTATCTCCCAATAAGTACTTTTCTTTAACGCCTTTAAGTTAGGCATAAGAAGCAAGAAAAAAATCAAGTGTTCTCAAATGAAGAAGCATTAAAACCAAATTTCTTGCCCTTACCTCTCTTAATTTTATTCTTAACCTTGGGGAAAATATGATTGTTTGGTGGAGAAGACAGGTGCATGGTCCCCTTTCTCACATCTATTATTGCTCCAGGGAGTTCTAATAGGGACCTTCCAAGTGTAATTTGTCCTTTTCCTGCACATTCAATAACAAGATAATCAGTAGAAATCATTTTCCCAAGGATCTTTGTAAACACTCCTTCAGCTATTCCAATAGGTAATATGGTAGAATTATTAGCAAGAGATATTTCTTTTCCTCCTTCAGTAAACCCCAAAGATTCAAAGATTCATAAATATCTTTGGGCATAAGACAAAATTCAGACATGATATCACAGCGAGCTTGAAAAGTTTCAGTGTTTATCTCAATCTTTACTGTAGGGAGCCACTTTGATGGTTCGGAATTTATTGGGACATAATTGTGATGCTCCCTAAGCGTATTATAGCAATCTTTTAAGCTAGTAGTGCTATTATCAAGAGTGTTCAATCTAGCAAATATTCTTGCGAAAGAAATATCAGTTTGGCTAGGCAAGTTGTAAGTGAGGATCAATTTCTTTATAGCATTTATAGCATCATCCTCATTACATTGGAGGAAATCTCCTCCCACAACAGCATCTAAAGCATATCTATAGCAAAGAGCAATTCCAAGGTAAAAACTGCTAAGGAACAAGCTTTGAGTCATTTTAGGCTCAGTTTTTTCATGTAGATCAGAGATTCTAGACCAAGCTTCCTTAAAACTTTCCTCAATTCCTTGTTTAAAAGTGAAAATCATTTCCTCGGGTGACATAGTGACTGGAGCAAGGCTACACATAATGGCAACTTGAGAAAGGAAATATTTTTTGTGTGTTTTTGATAAAAAAACAAGCAAACTAAGCAAAAAAGAAACTAAGCAAAACAAAAATAACAAAGTAAAGAGATTGGTTATGAGGGACTCCCCTTGTGAAGATGTCCTTGACTCCTCGGCAACGGTGCCAGAAAAATGCTTGATGGCTCGGTGTTGATGTAGAGCTTGTTGGGAACCCCAAGAGGAAGGCATGATGAGCACATCAGCAAGTTTCCCTCAGTTATGAAACCAAGGTTTAATCGAACCAGTAGGAGCAAGGAAACACCCCAAAGGTGTTGCTAGCTGAGCCTTGGCAGGGCGCACTACCGGTGCTAGTAGCAACGTGGAGACCTGCACAACACAACCACAGAACTCTGTCCCCAACTGCGATGAGGTTGTCAATCTCACTGTGTTTTGCTGAAAACAAAGGATTAAACGTATCGAATGGAAGGAAGTAATAATTTGCAGAAAGTAAACACAAAGCAGTAAACAGTTTATAGATTGTATGTAAAAGAAAAGGACTAGGATCCATAGTTCACTAGAGGTGGCTCTCCTTAGATAGATAACATGCTGGGTGAACAAATTACAGCGGGGCAATTAACAAACATCCAGAAAGCAATACATGCATATACTAATCATCTTGACTCCTTTGAGACTTGATTGGGCATTACAACATTATACATAGATCGCCATCCAACTGCATCTATGACTAATAATCCACCTTCAGGTTATCATCCGAACCCCCTCCAGTATTAAGTTGCAAGCAACAGATTATTGCTTTACGAATTGCGTCTAAAGTAAACAATACGGCTGTTCTATGAACAAAGGATTGTTGTTTTCTCCTTAGTAGCAACATCACATCTAGTACCTTAGAGATTTCTGTCACTTCCCCAGATTACCAGAGGCATGACCCACTATCGAGCATAAATACTAACTCTTGGAGTTGCTAGCATCTACTTGGCCAAGATAGCTACTAACAACGGAAAGCATGCAAGATCACAAATAACAAAGACATGATAGAATCAATAATCAATCTGAAATAGCATCTCAATATCCATCGGATCCCCGCAAACACAACATGCAGAATTACAAATAGATGATCTTGATCATGAACGGAGCTCACAAGATCTAGACATGAAAGCACAAAGGAGGAGAACCAGCCATCTAGCTACAACATGGATCCGTAGTCCAAGGATGAACTACTCACGCATCACACCGGAGGCTTGCATCGTGATGAAGAAGGCCTCCAGGGTGAATTCCCCTCTCCGGCAGGGTGCCAGGCAGCGCTTCAGATCCCTCCCGATCTAGGGATGGAGATGACGGCGGCTACAGACTCTTTTGTGAAATTTTGATCGGGTACTTAGGGTTTTCATCCCGAGGGAATCTTATAGGCGGAAGGAGAGGCCGAGGGGGTGCTGGGGTCGGCCAGACCACCCCCTGGCGCGGGTCAGGCCTGGTCGCGCGGCCAGGTGGTGTGGCCGGCCCCTAGCCCTTCTCGTCTCGTATTCTGGCATCTGATGACTTCCGGAAAAATGGGCACTTTGGCTTTTGTCCGGTCCAATGCCGAGAATATTCATTTTCTGACTTTCCTGGAACCAAAAACAGCAGAAAACAGGCAGCTGGCACTATGGCTCTTGTTAATAGGTTAGTCCAAGAAATCATATGAAAAGTACTCCAAAGTGTGGACAAAACACAAGAAAGTGGATAAAACCAAGCATGGAACATCAAAAATTATAGATACATTTGCAATGTATCAGCATGTGATCAAGCAACTTCAGGTCCAGCGTCTCGTACCACGAGAGGATAAAGCTCAACACCGTATTAGCCCCTACGCGTGCAGCAGATTCCCGCCATAGGTTCAGCTGAGTTTCACACTCCATCAGTTTTGATATGAAAGTTGTACTGCCTTTGGGAGTGGGATCAGTGGGCCAGAGAGCATTGAACATCCGGACTGCTGTTGGCATAATATTCACGCCATAATTTTTCATGACTTCAATGCATGTAGCGAGGCTCACCAGCATGTCCTCTGTGTCATAAGGAATAGACTCGGAGGCAGGACCAGATGGGGTACCCCGTTGTAAGCAGAACTTGGTGACAGCAACAGAAGCAAGGGGTTCACTCCCTGGGAACTTACCTGTGAACAAAACGAGCAATATCAATAAGTAAGGGCACATGACCCGGAGAAACAATGTCAGAAGGAGATAGAAAACTCACGAGCAATGTGGCTGAGGATTCGAGTCATCTCCTTTTGCCCATCAGCATTCCTCGTCCTAAGCTTCTCATATTCAGTGGTCACCGACTCAAGTTTGATGTCGACTTCCTTAAGAAAGTCTTTGTCCTTGGCAAGCTGGGTCTTCAAGCGCTCTTTCTCCTCGAAAAACTCCTGGCCAGCCTTGTCCAGCTCTGACTTGTGGAGGTCTTTGAGCCTTTGAATTTCGGCATTTAGCTGAGTTATCTCGTCATCCTTAAGGTGGAGCTTGGCAATATCATCATCTTTTTTCTTGAGCTCGGCCTGATGTTTTCCTACTTGTTCGAGAAAGTGAAGCATCATGTCAGGGACATGCAATCTTGGAGTGTCACTGCAATAGTTGGTTGACCCAGCAGAGCCGAGGTATAAATATCTGTCGAGTCAGAGTAAGAGTAAGCAAATGGTAAATGATCAAGATGAGTCACCTATGACCTCATCCAAATTCTCGCTCATGATGATGTTCTCAACCTCAACCTGGGCTGAACAACCTGGATGACAAGTTAATACGGATAACAATTAACACAGAGAAGCGAGACTGAAAATTTCTAATTAAAATGACTTACACTTTTTCTTCATCTCGCCAAGCAGTTTGACGTGCTTGGCGCGAAGGTCCTTATATGTGTCCAGCAGACACTAGAACTCCGCAGTTTGGTGGTTGGTTGTGATCTAGAAAAGAAGCAAATGTTAGTTCAGAAATAAAAAGGGATATTCGAAGTCTACAAGATCCGAGCCAAGTGGAACTTAACCCGGCTCTAGTTGTGTGGATATTCGAAGTCTACAAGATCCGGGACAAGTGGAACTTAACTCGGCTCTAGGTGTGTGGATATTCGAAGTCTACAAGATCTGGGACAAGTGGAACTTAACTCGGCTCTAGGTGTGTGGATATTCGAAGTCTACAAGATCCGGGCCAAGTGGAACTTAATCCGACTCTAGGTGTGTGGATATTTGAAACTACTAAGGACTTGCGCTAATTTTCTAAGAGCATCCGGCCGAGTAATAGATTACTCCCCCGGAGGCTCGGGGACTAGTGTATATATCACTAAGTGTCTGCATACATAAAAGGCATGACGGAAAAGGGTTTACCTCCATCATCCGGCCAGCAAGGGAGATGGCTTGGCGGCAGTATTCATTTGCACGCTGAACTCCGCCGGATGAAATTTCTCTGGGAGATCATCCTGGGGGTTTATAAACTCAACGTCATTCCAGTTATTCACGTATTCAATGAGCGTCGGGCTATAATTCTCCCTGCTGAGCACCTGGCTCATCACCAGACCCTTGGTGTGGGCTTCCCGCCTTGCAACCTGGGCAGCAGCTAGGCTGGTAGGCAAAGTGAGTTGCTTACTACCCTCTGATCCAGTGGCAGAAGATCCGGAGGCGGCACCATCCTTCTTGGTCATGGACGCGAGCGTGTGCTGTCTAGACTCGATATTGGTGCCCTTAGAGGCTGGATCCTTGGCTACCTCGGTTGCCTTCTTGCTTTTGCTAGTGGACTTTGGCCACTATAGAGGAGCTGAGGTTGCTGCTCCAGATTGAGCTTGCAAAGCTGATTGGAATATATTAATGGAGATTGTTGATCCGGATGCAGCTGCCTGAGGTTTCTTCTTGGGCGCTGATGCTGATGTTGGTGTTGCCGCTGGTGTTGGTCTTGTTGGTGCTGGCGAAGATGCTGGTGCTACTGCTGGCGAAGATGCTGGTGCTACTGCTGGCACTAGTGCTCGAGACGGTACTTGCATTGGTGCTGGTGCTGATGCGAGTTCAGAACTGAAGGAGAAGGAGTCTAGGGCGGTGCCGATGAAGCCGACACCTCTATAGCAGAGGGTTGCGGCTGAGCCGAGGTACTGAGGAGATCCGGCATAGCCGTATCCTCGGGAGCCCCACTACCCCCCACACCAACATTACCCTCCTCATGACACGAGGTGGGCTCTGATCTGGCACGGCCGCTGAGCTCTCTTGGATAGGGCTCAGCGGGCGAACATTGTCGTCACGGGGGGGTGGGAGATGGAGCACTCCGGAGAGGAGAGGAGATGCTGGGACCACTCTGGTGGATCACCCTTGGAGTGCTGCCGAGTCAGATAACGAACAACAAGTTAAGAGGAGAAAGTGAGACAAGTATAATGCAAAGATAGTGAAGCAAGACCCAGAAATGAGCAAGGATGCTAATGGAAAAAGGACTTACTCGGTAGAGGTTGGAGGTTCCCGGGGCTTGGGCGCTCTTTGGACGGTGGTCTTGGGGACCATCTTGTTGGCACCCTTAACGCTGAACTTCTTCTGCCTCTTCTTGGACGGAGGCGCCTCAGAAGCCGCGACTGAGGTTGTCGGGCATTTCTGGGAAGGGGTAGGAGCCGGCTCATCTACGGCGAGAGGAGGATCCTCGTGGACCTGACTAGCCAGGTTAGCTGAAGCCAAGGTAACCGGAAACGCGTAAGACATGGGCACCGGATCAAGTACCTCCATAATCTCAACATCAGAGTCATCATCATCCGGCCAATCCCTCAAATAAGAGGCCTTACCAGAGGTTCGCTTGGAGCTGTCCGGAGTAGTCAAGAATGTCTCTGGGTCTACTCAATAGCGTACGGGTCTAAGCGGTCCTCCGCCCATTTGAGGGCTGGCTCCTTACCATCTTCCACTGTTTGCTGGAGAAACAACTAAGAGCAAAAATACTAAAGGATCAAATAAGGATACAGTCCGGCATACCACGTGACTCGGAAAGAGGGTCGGGTGAGGAACATACCATAGGAGGCAAGTTACCCCGGCACAAGTTATCAAGCCCCCATCTCCATCCCTCGGTGAACTCCTTTTCTATCTTAAAGATAGCTTTGACCCAGCGAAAGATTTCGGTGTTTTCGAGTTCGAAGGAGGAGGTGCGGTTGGAGCCAAGAGGACCACTCATGTGGCAAAGCTTGTGCGAGCGTTTCTAGAGAGGGGAGATCCGGCTGCGAACGAAGGTGATCCTAACATCCTCGCTATGCAGCCCCTGCTTGACAAGCTCCTTGACCCGCCGGTCTACTTGATTTGCCAAAGTGGTTGCCCTCTTTGGGATCCGGTCCCACAAGGTCGCATCCGGAGGACCCAACTTGAAAGGAAGCAGCCGTATTAGTTCTTCGTCTGTGTTGTTCTGTACATAAAAGAAGGTCCAGGATCAGCCCTTGCAGGATTCGAGGCCGGTAACCCGGGGAAAGTGGAATTCTTGCAGGGAGAGATAGAAGCTCCACCGCACTGGGTCAGAAGTTTGTTAGCTGGGGCAAGAAGAGGGTCAGGAATGACGTTTTTGCGGAGACCAAAGAACTTGATCCAAAGTTCTTTGGTAGGCCAGAGGCCGACATATCCCTCTATACCGGATGCAAAGGAAGAGAGGGAGGTAATGGCATTGGCCGGAAGATGGTGCGGCTGAAGCTGGTAGGTATTGATGAAATCATGGAAGAAATCACTCACTGGGAGGCCAAAGCCACGCTGAAAGTGGGACAAGAATACCACGAACTCGCTTGGATTTGGGGAGGGAGCGACCTCTTGGGTGGCGAGGCGGCAGGTGACGCCTGCGGGAATGCGGCGGGACTGATGGAGCCAGTCAAGATCATCTTGAGAGACCCATGAACCAGCCCAGCCGCCGCGCTCGTGCGCCTCGCCTTCCTCCTCCTCTTCCTCAGTGATGATGATTTCCTCCTCAGTAATATCCAAATCACTATATTCACAGAAGTAATCTGCGGTGGGGAGCAACGGCCTGGAACGGCAAGGCCCTGTAGCGGAGAGCTTGCGCAGGAATGACGACGCGGATGCGGAAGAACAGCGAGGCACGACGGCGGCAGTGCTATGCTAAACATAAGCGGCGGCGGCGTTGCTGTGGAGACGAAGGAAGTAGAGGGTAGGGGCGCGTGCGAAGTGAGGGAAATTCCCCAAGGGTTACCCCTGTCCCCTATTTAACTGCGCCCCTGGGAGGTGTAGTGGGATCCAAGGATGCGGTGGTGCCACACGCTGTGGCCGTGTATTTGTCATGCCAGCCAATCAGGCGCGCACCACACCAAGGACCACATGGAGCAGCAGATCGAACGACGGGACATGATGATACAGTTAACGAGGGGGTTGCCATGACGTGACGTCTGCAATAGTTATTCCTGACAATCAATACAGTAACCAACGCAGTAACTGGTGCGGCCCTTAAAATGAGACAAAGTGATAATTACCCTCCACGTAGGATGTGGGGAAGCATACGAGAGAAGGAAAGATGATTCTAATATATGGACGATAACTCGGCCAGTGAGAAATAACTCGGAATGTGCCAAGAGAATGTCAAGTAGAAGGAACCAGGTTACAAGATAACTCGGCGAAGAAAGTGAAGCTCTTGATAAGTGGAACCTGATGTGGCCTTATCAGCTAAAGTTCCTAAGACCGCACCAGCTTTAGGGACTAATGTTGGGGGATACCCCGGGTAGGGTCACGCCGGGGTATAAAGCCCGAAATAGCCGAGGTACGGCACAGTCAAAGCGAATGCTGACCGGGTCACCTCAAGGTAGGCCGACTTACGGGGTAACCCGGAACGGTGGGTGTTCACCTAACGTTAACCCGACCGGCATAAAACATATGTCGGCTATGTTGATCTACCTTGTTTGAAGGTACCATCGTAGCCGGGTTAGCCAGACGTTAACCGGGTTACCACTTGGCTTCCAAGAGAAGGAAGGAATCTCTCGCTGGTCAAAAGGTGGCCTATATCCACTGTAGCGTGAGCGAAGGAGGCAGAGGGAATGACCAGCTGGGCGTGGCCGACAAATGTGACGCAGGCAGTGTCGGCTGACGCTATTAGTGTCTGGTGATGCAACGCCACATAGGGGCTCAGGGAGGCTTATACCCTGAGTCCGAAAGAGCCGTTTAAAGTGTAAAAAGAGGCATGTTGCTTTAACCAAAGGGCATATTCGGGGAATATGCTTCCACGTGTGCCCTAGTTTGGTAATCTGAGCTCTCCTATATAAAGAGTACCAGGGCCTCCATAGAAGGGGATCGATCATTCTGTCTAAGGAAGAACCCTAGAGCATTGTAGTGGGGAGTAAGAGAACTAGTCTCCTCGCGAACAGCTCGAGGAACCCTTGTAATCCACCATTGATAGAGAAAAAATAAACACGTGTGTGTGAAATCACCACACTATCCCTCCATGGATTTCTCTAGTGCACATTAGCCTCATCTTTAGCCTATACATGGCATCTGCCGTGCCATCACCAGGACACTCATAATTTAGCTCGTTTTGCTCTCTTTAGGCTCGGGGCGCCATGTTTGGCTTGTAGAAACCCATGAAACATTGTTAATTCCTGTTATTTTGACCGTTGATTAATAAAGATAGTTATTCTCAAAAAAAATGTGGACAATACTTAAGCCCTCGCGGAGACGCCCTAACTATCTTTCACCGTGCTC
Source organism: Avena sativa (assembly GCA_916181665.1). Lineage (NCBI taxonomy): Eukaryota > Viridiplantae > Streptophyta > Magnoliopsida > Poales > Poaceae > Avena > Avena sativa. Next base: position 432,068,524 of record OV702290.1, read on the forward strand.
TTGTTTACTATTCTTCATTTAGCCCAACTAGTGTTTCTGGCTACCGCACTGCTCAAGATTCACATGCATCGATGCACTAATTAACTAATCTACGGAGTACTAGATCTATAGGCCATTTTGCGAGCACGTCCTCTCTTGAGCTTTAACTAAACAGAAGTTTTGTTTGCCTTTTATAATGCCCCTTCTTTCCAAATTTATCGTTTGTTTTATGTTTAATTAAAGCCAAACTTTATAATATTCGATTAAGTATATAGAGAATTTTTCAGTATCTAGAATATCAAATGTATACAAATATGAAATTACCCTCTCCGTACTGGTGATCAACACATTTTTGTCTATGCTAGAACTACATATATACTGAAAATAAAATAAAACTATGAATGTAATTTTTAGGACAAATCCAACGTTAGTATTGCCACAGGACCAATCTGAATATTGTCAAAGCTAGAGGAGTTCGAATCCACACTTTATTTATATTGCCAAGATTAAATCAGAATTGGCGCAAGATTTAAAAGAAATAAGTAGCAAACGAGTTGTCGCATGCTCACAAACATGTGCAACAAGATACATAATCAACCAATGATATAAAACATAAGAAATGCTCAAGAATCAAAACACAAGCCCGCATCCTTGGAGCTTCTGCTGGACTATGTGGTATAACTTTTCCCCCAGCTCTTGGCTCATGTGGTTTGTCCAGTCTCCTACTTTCCCTTTCCTAAAAAATACAGAATTATCAAGATACACTTTGTTTCCTCGAGCGATGCCACCTACCTGGTTGACCTGTAGGCTTGTAAGTGTTTCGAAGCTGCACAGCTTCACCACCTCTTCGGCAACACCAGAGCTCTCTTCCTCTTCAGTCAATGGGACGCCAAGAAATTTTGCTAGCTCCCTCACAGCTTGGACTGGGTTTGACATGATCTCTTCGTACTTCAGAAAGAGAACGTTGTTGGGCCTTGCTAGGCTCTCCTCCCAGTACTCACGGCAGTGATCCCAGAAGGGACCATAAGGCGAGAACCCCTCACAGAACATACTGAAAGCACAGTCCATCGATAGGTTGCAACCTTTGACAACTTTGTTCTCATAGTGTAACCTTGACACCAGGGTATCCTTGGGATCCCGGCACAAGTACACGATTCGACAACCCTGTGAGCTTGTGTCCGGTGGGAGCATCGACATCGGCATGTGCGTCGCGAGAAGCCTTGGAGAAGGAAGCGCCTTGACCTCAGTATGATCCATGCCAAGGCTACGGATCTCGATGAATGGCACCACGTGCTGAGGATGGCGAGTAAGGAGTGGGTGGTCGGCGAAGCTATAGCGAGAGCGGTTGGTGATGGTGAAGGCGAGGGCCTTGAGCCAGGTGGTGCCACATTTGGGCTGTGTGGCGAGGATGACGTCGTCGGCACGGGGCTTGTAAGTGTCTTGGACTAGCAAGATCTTCTCTAGCATCTGCCGCCGGAACCAGTAATTCTTGTACTGGATCAGTGGTTGTGACCACCCTTCTCTTGCTGGGAGTGTGAATATGAAATCTTTGAGCTGGCTTTCTTTGGATTGGACATGATCTTCTGGTGGACTCTTGGTGGCACTCTCTTGATTAGGAGAGAATTAGGAGGCAAAGCTCTGAGTTCCTGGCTTCTTGCTCGATGTATGCTACTGGTTTTATGGGAGAAGATGGAGGGTGATGAGACGTCACAACAAGATTTGTTTATGTATCTAAAGAAAGGTGCCAGGCCATTACCAAGAGAAGAGTACAGATTTGATCTAGAGTGCGGATACCATAGGTAGTAAAAAATGGATGGGTACGATCGTGATCTTAATACTTTATGGAGGAGCAGATTCGCGTGTCGTTTAATGTTTAGAAAAGATCAATCATTACGTTTCGCGCTTATGGGATGGTCGACGGTACAAACACTCCTAGGTTACATACAGTTACGGTGATTAATTCAGTCAACGGCGCTTTAGTTACATTTTTCCGACAAAAGATATACGGAGTACTACTTAATATCACGAAAATATTAGTTACATATAGCCTCTAGCCTCTACTATAATGAAATGTTCTAAAAACATTACGGATGCACAAACCTAAAAAAATCCTGCTACGGGTGATCAAAACATTGTATCTGCAATACAAACCATTGTCAAGACAGCACCCCGAGTCCTAATTTTTCAAAAACGACGTCTTAAAGAAACAGTGCACAAACGCCTATGTCGCTGATGAGTAATTCATATATGTCCACAATTGTGGACCTTATATTTAATTCCTTTTTTCGACTTGATGATTCCATATTGAATTGTACTTGATTTAGATTTTTAACTCGTTATTAGGCTTCTAGTTGCACATGAAAAAATCGCTGCCCATAAAAGGAACACGGAAAAGGCGAATTGCGGATGACATCGATCGATCAACAATTGAGAAAATTCTCAGTTAACTGAGCGTTGCGACATCCACTCCCAATTCCGAAACACAAATAAAAAGGCCTTGACACGAAACCTGTACATGCTTTATTTTCATTTTTGCAACTAACGCCCAACAAACAGAGGGTTTTACCCCTTCGGTCCATATTAATGCTTTAATTTTGTCTACGTCCGAATGCATCTAATCTAAATTGAGACCATTATATATATGAATCTAAATCTAAATAAAGTTGAGACCATTAATATGGAGGAGGAAGTAATTTAAAACATAACATAAAATTTAAAGTAGCACACCCTTTGGTAGCAAACATGAACCATGAATGCATGATGCAGAATTCAAACAAGAGCAAAACACTCGAGAAATTAACACGAATCAAAACACAAGCCCGCATTCTTGGAGCTTCGCTTGGACAATGGGCAATTTAAAGAAAAATAACCTAAAAATCAAACAAATCCAAATAATAAACTTTCTGGCAAATAATTTCATAGCGTGTAACCCTTATCTGCAACTCCGACCCACGCGGCGCCGCACACACGCCTGCAACTCCACGGAGCACGGCGTTGCAGCCCTTCCACGCTGGCACGCACGTGCGGTGCCAGCTTGCACGGCGCCGCAAGCACAGCCGCCATGCCATACCAGACGGCGCCGCACACCCTGCCACATTGGCGCCGTGGACCCCGGCTGCACAAGTGTGGCGCCACTCTGGACGGTGCCGCACGCACGCCTACAGACCGCACTGCCACCAGCACTTAGCCGCGTTGGACCTTCCCAACCTGACCCAACCCTAGCTCTTTCCTCCCACTTCTTCTCCCAACCCGTGGTGGTCGTTCTTCCCTCTCTCCGCCTCCAATCCCTTTGCCAAGGCACAAAATCTCAAGAAAAAGTAGGGGATTTCATCCCCAATCCCTCTCCAAAGGTACTCTCCTTCACATTCCTCTAGTTCATCCGAAAATTTCCACTTATTTGTCTCTAATTGCAAAATTCATTCAAACCCTAAATCCCATTGGATTTCTAAATTTCTGTGGAGCAATGACATGTTTGGTTGATATCTAGAGTTAGGATTTGTATATTAATACCTCATAGTTAAAGAGAGCTTCAACCATCTCCATGACCATCCTGATGGTCATTGTTGGAAGTGACGAAATTTGGTTTGAAAGCCTAAAGGCGAGGAACTCATAGGTTAGCTGTCGGTGCTTGTGCTTCACATATTTGCCATCCACCCTTTTTCTAGGGCACATGTGTGTTGACACACAACTTCAAATGCGTCAATCAGGCACTCCCTTATATGGTATTCCCCACACAATCCAAGGACATCCATCATCCTCGCATTTAACCGTGCAACGCTTCTTCACATCCGAGTGAATCACCGTGAACAGACGATGATACCTAACAGAGAAGTCCTTGATCCATTTCTTAAGTTCCAACAACGTGACAAACCTCTTTCCTTATGAAATCCCATTCTTCTCGTGACTATCATCCCGGTAGGAACTTGGCCTTGTTCCAAGCACTACACCCTTGCCACCGTCAACCATGGCTTCATCCGCTAGACTAAGATTACGAAACAAGGGTATCCGAGGATCCCTTCCCAATACCTTCTCATGCACTTTGGCCTTATCCTTAGTGAACCCCTCCTCATCAACTTCGTCACCGAGACCATCCTCATCCGAGTCTGATGCATACATTCGAGAATACGGGATGTCGTGATCTATGTTATCTTGTGTATGATATAGGTCTAAATCTCCAATAGTGTTGTCATGGAGCTCAACCTCGTCCTCACTGTCCCCGTACTCACTGTCCCTATACTCATCATTTTCCTCTTCCAAAGCTTCATCTTGGTTCTTTGAAATGGGGCTCAGAGATGTCCTCACTTCATGTTGTTGGGTCAAAGAAGGCTCAGTAAATTCCTCTTGGTTCATGGGTGGAGGACTCCGAGCTTCATATGGAGAGGCAACCAGTATGATACTCTTTTGCAAATTAGCATTAATTTTTTTTGTGCCAAATAACTCAAGAGCTTTGTCTTGTGATTCGGCCATCACTTTATTGTATGCAACCCAACGTTCCTTGGAGAATTATCTTCCAATGGTTGTGCAACCGAAATCCAACGTTGTTCCTACCTTCCAACTCAACAACTCAGATCAATCCAATTCAAATCTACCCAAACTTGGTGCAACACCTCGGCATAGGTAGGACTACGTCCGAACACCAAGTCAATCTCATCCGGGTCTGGCTCAATATTGCCTCTCAAGAACATGTCCTTGTCCATATGATGAATATGAAAAATTTTAGCCATCCCTAAAATAAGTATAACAACACAATGGTAGATGAATTCAGTAAGTATCTATGCCAAAATTTGAACTAACAAAATTCTCACATAACCAAAACATTACCCTAACCCTAACATTCTTAGGTATATACATGAAGGCCCAGCGTGGCAGCGCCCGGTCCCGCAGTGCCAGCGTGGCAAGGCTGCAGCGCTAGGCTTAGTGGAGTTGCAACCTTGTATGCGGTGTCGTGCGCGCGGGAGTTGCAGAAAAGGGTTACGCGTTGTGAAATAGTTTGCTAGGAAGTTTTTTTTGAATTTGTTTGACTTTTGGGTTATTTTTATTTAAATTGTCTGGACAATGTGATTCAATGTTTCCCCATGTATTGTTTTGGACTTTATGTGACTTAATTATTGAATGATAACATATTCATCTACAATTACAGGGATCAGAAAAGAGGTAGGATCATCGAACCAAAATCCCCTAACTCCATATGCTGCATTGTGACGAGCTAGCAAATGTGCGGCTTTATTTGCTTCTCACGGGCAACATTGGATTGTCACCATTCCAATTAGCATTAACATTTGTTGGTAGTAGTCAATTATCACTACTACAGAACCTTCACAATCATATGGATTTTGGATAGCCTCAACCACAACCATCAAACCCGATTCCACCACCAAGGATTGAGCTCCAAACTGATTTGCCTGTTAAAGTTCAGCTAGCAAAGCTCATTCCTCCATTGCAATCGCATTGATAGCATAATCAGTATGATCACAACAAGCGATTATAAAATTACCTCTGGAGTCCCATAAGGTTTATAAAGTAGCTCCTCTCCTTGAATCTGGATCAAATTAAAGCTACATCAACATTCAATTTATACACTCAAATTGTAAGTTTTGTCCATCCTATGTGTTTCCATTGCCCTTTAATTTGGCATTGTTAGCTACTATGCCTTTGATATTAATCATTGACCTCTCGGTACTAAATCAAGGACAAGTCCTAGGTGATGGGTTTGTTGCATGGAAAACAAAAAAATTCTACAGAATAGCAAGACAGAACTCTGCAAGATCTAATCTACTAGATGCAAGTAAAAAGTAGAATAGATCTAATCTACTTACCCTCGAAGAACACGAGCGTTAACGATATAGAGATCGTGGGTGATGTCGTTGATCGCTTGCGACGGTTCAACCCATAGTAGATCTTGGCCTTCGAGATCCTAGCACCAAACATACGACAGCTTCATGGTATCCACACGTTTCTCTATGAAACCGTATCCTCCTTCATAATCCTGCAATAGATGGTGGAGATCTCCACGAGAATCCGGCAGCACAATGGCAATGTTGCTATGCAGTGTGGGAAAAAAGCAGCAGGGCTCTGCCTTGCACAGGAGAGAGAGGCAGCAGGGGGAAAGGGTGGGTCTGACCCCTGCCCCTCCCTATCTTATATGGGAAGGTAGGGGGAGGGCTGGCCCCTCCCCCAAGCCTCCTAGGCTGATTGTGCAAGGAAGGGAGGGAAGTCCCTCTCTCCCATGCCTACACCCTCCCCCAAATATGCTTTGGGGCGGCTTCGCCCACATGACCCCTTTGGCCATGCCCCCACTTGGGCCCATGTGGCCCCCACCTTGCAGGTGAGTCCCACCATGGACCCTCCGGAACATTCTAGAAGCTTCCATCTGTTGGGAATATGCCCTAGAGGCAATCATGTATGATGTTATTCCCAATATATTCATTAAGTTATTGTCCATGTATGAACTACTGATATGTATCATTGGATATGTGATTCAATTGTGGAACAATTCTCTACCTCTGGATAATTACAGAGCTCCTCGTGATATCAAGGATCTCATCCGAGACTATGAAACAATATTTGATTCACACCATACATATTCTCCAACGAAGACTAGTGACATCGTAGGTTAAGTGTGTGACCCGACGAGTTCGCGAATATGCAGACATGACCGAGACAACTCTTTGATCAATAACCATGATGACTCCTAGACATTTAACAAAGTTAATTTTGATTGAACCACTATGTCAAAGAATTAGACAATCCGGTATACAATTCCTTCTATATCATGATATGTGGCTTGCCTGAGTTTCGATCGTTGGTATCACTATACCTAGTTCAATCTCATTTAATGTCCATGTTATAGTTATCTTCACTCACACCATGGCATAGGATCCTTGTGACCAACTACTTTAGTCACTGAGCTCTTGAATTCTATACTACCAAGAGGGCCCAGAGATATCTTACACTCCATCACACGAAGGAACAAATCCCAATCTTTATTCACACAACCCAACATACACCATCGATGATATGTGAAAGCCACCTTTATAATCACCTAGTTACGAAGTGACTTTTGATATCCACAAGGTATTCCTCCAATGCCCGAGAGTAATTTGATCTCATGGTCTGAGGAAACTATACTTGACTTATACTTAAGGAGATAGCAAAAAAAACTAGACATTGCAATCAGAAGCTATGCTTACTATTAAGGGTCTTGTCCATCACATAATTCACCAATGAATGTGATCCCATTATCATGTGACATTTAATGTCCATGGTATAGGAAACCTTAACCATCGTTGGACTAACAAACTAGTAGAAGAGGCTTACTAGGGACTCTTCGTTGTTTATTTACCCACACGTGTATTTAGTTTCCAATACATACAGCTATAGCATGTACAATAAACAATATCATGAACAAGCAAATATGAATAACAACATCTTTATTATTGCCACTAGGGCATGTTTCCAATAGTCTCCCCCTTGCACTAGAGTCTTGGTGCTGATCATGCTTTGCTCATGGAAGATCATTAGTCAATGGGTCTAGGACAATCATATCCATATGTATCTTGCAAATCTCTGTGTCCCCTTCCTGGACACCTTTACGTATGATGTGAAACTGATGTTTGATGTGCCTGTTATTCTTATGAGCCTGTGGCTCTTGTGCAAGGGTAATAGCACATGTGTTATCACTGTACATGGCTAATGGACCCAATGCACTAGGAACCACTCCAATCTCAGTAAAGAACCCCTTCATCCAGACGGCTTCCCTAGCTACTTCTGAAGCAACAATGTATTCCGCTTCACAAGATTATTATGCTATCACGCTCTGCTTGGAACTTCTCTAGCTCACTACACCTCCATTGAAAATAAACATGTATCTGATACGTCGTAAACGTATCTATAATTTTTTATGTTCCATGCTTGTTTAGTATCTACGTTCTTATGTTTTTTCACACTTTGAGGTATTTTTATACATTTTCTGGGACTAACCTATTAACAAGATGCCATAGTGCCAGTTGCTTGTTTTCTGCTATTTTTGGTTTCAGAAAAGCTAGTAAGGAAATATTCTCGGAATTGGACGGGACAAAAGCTAAAGTCAGTATTTTACCCGAAATAACAAGGAGTCCGGAGGGGAGACGAAGTGGCACACCAGGGCGGCCACACCTGGTGGCCACGCGGCCTGGGGCACGCCACCAGGGGTGTCTCCACCGACCTTGCCCCTTTGCCTATAAAAGCATCCCGGGACGAAAACCCTAAGTACCCGATCAAAATTCCACGAAAGAGTCTGTAGGCTCCGTCATCTCCATCCCTAGATCGGGATGGATCTGAAGCTCTTCCAGGCACCCTGCCGGAGGGGAGAGATCACCCTGAAGGCCTTCTTCATCACCATGCCTGCCTCCGGTGTGATGTGTGAATAGTTCATCCTTGGACTCTGGGTCCATGTAGTAGCTAGATGGTTGGTTCTCCTCCTTTGTGCTATCATGTTTAGATCTTGTGAGCTCCATTCATGATCAATATCATCTATTTGTAATCTTACATGTTGTGTTTGCGGAGATCCGATGGATATTGAGATGCTATTTCAGATTGATTATTGATTCTATCATGTCTATGTTATTTCTCATCTTGCATGCTCTCCGTTCTTTGTAACTATCTTGGCCAAGTAGATGCTTGCAACTCCAAGAGGGAGTATTTATGCTCGATAGTGGGTTCATGCCTCTAGTAATCTGGGGAAGTGATGGAAATCTCTAAGGTTGTAGATGTGTTGTTGCTACTAGGGAGAAAATAGAAATCCTTTGTCCATGGGGCAATCGTATTGTTTACTTTACACACTTTGCTTAATGCAATTATCTGTTGCTTGCAACTTAATACTAGAAGGGCTTCGGATGATAACCTGAAGGTGGATTATTAGTCATAGATGCAGTTGTATTATGGTATATGTATAATGTTGTAATGCCCAATCAAATCTCATATGAGTCAAGATGTCTAGTATATGCATTGTATGCTTTCTCAAATCTGTCAATTGCCCCTCTGTAATTTGTTCACCCAGCATGTTATCTATCTTAAGGAGAATCACCTCTAGTGAACTATGGACCCCGGTCCATGCTTTTACCATTGATATACATTCTACTATTACTATTTACTATTTAATTTCTACAAACAATTACTATCTTCCACATAATACGTTTAATCCTTTGTTTTCAGCAAAAATGGTGAGATTCACAACCTCACTGTAAGTTGGGAGCAAAGTTATGTGGTTGTGTTGTGTAGGATTCCAAGTTACTAGCGCCACCTTGCAGTTGTTTCCTTGCTCCTACTGGTTCGATAACCTTGGTTTCATAACTGAGGGAAAACTTGTTGCTGTGCTCATCATACCTTCCTCTTGGGGTTCCCAACGAGCTCTACATTTTGAGCCATCAAGCACTTTTTCTGGCGCCGTTGTCGGGGAGTCAAGGACAGCTTCATAAGGGGAGTCCCTCATAATCAATCTCTTTACTTTGTTGTTTTTTGTTTTGCTTAGTTTATTTCTTCTTAGTTTTCTTGTTTCTTTTTACTAAAAACACACAAAAAATTGTACTAGTTTGTTTCCTTTTATCAAAAACACACAAAAAAATTATTAGTTCAAAAAAAATATAGATTTTTTTACTTCAAGTTGCTTTTATGGCTAGCATTGCTCCAATCACTATGTTACCTAAGGAAAAGGAAATGATTTTTACTTTCAAACAAGGAATAGAAGAGAGTTCCAAAGAAGTTTGTTCTAGAATTTTTTAGTTACATGAAAAAACTAAACCTAAAATGACTCAGGGCTTGTTTCTTAGCAGTTTCTACTTTGGTCTTGCCCTTTGTTATAGATATGCTTTGGATATTGTAGTAGGAGGGGATTTCCTCCAGTGCAATGAGGATGAAGCTTTTAATGCCATAAAAAAGTTGGTTACAACATATGACTTGCCTAGCAAATCTGATTCTTCCATTACAAACATTATTGCTAGATTGCACACTCTTGAGACCAACACGGCTAGTTTAAAAGAATGCTATAACATGCTTAGAGAGAATCATGAATACGTTCCTATAAATTCTGAATCTTCAAAATGGCTTCCCATAGTAAAAGTTGTTATAAACAATGAAACATATTTTTCTCGTTGTGATATCATGTCTGAATTTTGTCTTATGCCTAAAGATATCTCTGAATCTTTCAATCTTTAGGGACTTTTTGAGGGAGGAGAAGAAATATCTCTTACCAATAATGCCACAATATTGCCCAATGGAATAGCTGAAGGAGTGTTTACAAAGATCCTAGGGAAAGTGGTTTCTACTGATTATCTTGTTATTGAATGTGTAGGAAAAGGACAAATTACACTTGGAAGATCCCTACTGAAACTCCTTGGAGCAATAATAGATGTGGAAAAAGGCATCCTGCATTTTGCCTCTCTACCAAACAATCATACATTCCCTAAAGATAAGAATAAAGGTAAGAAAGGTAGGGCAAGAAATTTGGTATTAATGCTTCTTCATTTGAAAATACTTGAATCTTGCTTCCTATGCCTAGCTGAAAGGCGTTAAAGAAAAGCACTAATTGGGAGATAACCCAATTTTCTATTCAGTAAGTTTTTCTTTTGTTGAGCCTTGGAAGTTGTTACTTCTGTACTAACCTCTCCTTATCCTTTTTGTGTGGTTTTTGTACCAAGAATAACCACTAATGAGAGAGAAGTAAGACTTAGGAAAGTTGTTGTCCTGAAACAGATTTTTGTGCTCCACTGTAAAAATTCGTAAAAAATATCTGTACGTTGGATTGAGCTGTAATGTTTTGTGATTCTTCCCCAGGTTATTATATAACTTTCGTTAGCTCAAAACTTTTGTATTTGAGCAACATAAGGTCTTCGAAAAAATTGTTTTTTACCTTATGGTCTGTTTTGACAGATTTCTGCCATTATTTGCATTTGCCTCTTAATATCTTTCTCTTTGAGTTCTCTTTGATCACTTGAGCTTTTAGAAGGAATTGCTACAGTAGCTTGTGTTTTAATGGAAGTTTTCCTTGTGATGAAACTAAACCATAGGGCCAATTATCTTGAATACACTAATGTTGCTAATGAGGATAATGTGAAGTTTTGTATGAAGGAAAATTTTCAAGTGTAGGGGAAGAATAATGTGATAAGATGAAGTATGGACAAAAACTCAAGATTGGGGCTGCCACCTGTGTCACCCCAAGAAATATTCAAGAATTACAAGCGTCAAGGATGCCCAAGGCATCCCCTTCTTCATCAATAAAAATCTCAGGTTTTCTTCCAAACACTTCATTTTTATTGTTTCGTGCACAATTGTGTTGTTCTTGGAGCATCTTCATTTTTGCTTTTGGTTTTCTTTTGTTTAGTATAAATTTCATGGACCCCTGCATTCATATGTTATTTCAAATAAGTTGATTGGTGATTGGAAAAGAGTAGGAAAGTTCATGCTTATAAGTGGTACAAAAGGAGTTTTGTTTTGACTGTGGCCTAGACTGTATCATATAATGTTTGATATTGATTTTAACTTTATGCTTAGTAATTATTGCTGTAGCATGACTTGTTCCAAACAATTGAGATTGCATAATGTGCCTTGAAAGAATCATGCGTTGTTTTAGCATACAAAAGCATAATATTGTGGTATTCTCCTTCGATGTTTTATTTGGGTTGACTTGGCACATGCTTACACCATGTTAAGACTATGAATCAGTCACCTTAGCCTCTATGATCATTTATTTTTTTGACTTGTAATATCACTTTTATGCTTTAAATTAATAATGTTTTGTCACTTTGCATGATTATGGCCATTAATGCTCTCTTAGTTGGTCGCTCCCAGTCTTTTGCTAAGCCTCCACATGTACCAAGTATGAGTTCCACTCATGCATCCAACTCCCAAGAAAACCAAGTTATTCCAAAGAGTCCACTATAAATTCCTATGCATGGTGTGTTACACCATTCCAACTATATTCATGCTTTCATCTACCCTTCCAAATTATTATGTGAAAATTAGTGATTAAGGCTCTCACGAACTTGATGGGACACTTTACTTTCTAGCACTTAATAAACTTGAACCATTGCGTCCATCTATGTTGCGTATATGCTTGCACTTTATAAGTTGAGAATTAGCAGAACCATGTTTTCATGGGGAATGTTTTCAACATTGCACTTATTATTCAGTTGATATCATGTTCTTTTGTTTATGGATCCCGGCGGTGTGAAATAAAAGGGGAGCTTGTAAGCTCATGGAGTTTGTATATGTGTTAGAGAAACACCTGGGCGGCTAGCCTAAGACATTCCTAATCATGGTGTAAAGTTGCAGTATAACCATACTGAGCATTCTGTGAAGCATCCTCAATGAAAACCTATGTAAATAGCAAATCAAAAATCGTTGAGATGCTCATTGTCTATTGCCTTGTCATTTTGATATGGGATAGCTCCTGTATCATGGGTCAAGGGGTACCCCGTTGGAGGTTCTCCATGATACACATGTACTTACAATGACAAGAACTTACTTGTGACTAAAGTTGAGTAGCATGAGGTCCGGGATTCGTAGGCAAGGGGCATGAGATTTTCGACTTATAACTTGCAAGCATATCCTCATATTTGTTCACTTTAAACTTAATCACCTAAAAGATGCTTATGATAGGGGTAATGAGAGTTCAAAGCTAATAAGTACCATAATTTTTGGAAGCTATTTATGAAACTTGAAATCCCTTCTTTCCTCTTATGAAGATCCTTTCTTTTTACTTTTATGTTGAGTCTCCATCTTCTATCTTTATGCACCAATTGAGAGAGCATAGTGACCATTCTTAGTTCAATGTGCATTATCCCAAAACTTGTTGATTGATTCATAACTGTGATATTGCTTGTTCTTAAATTATTTGTATCTAGTCACCCTTATGAACTTTGAAGGTGTCCTATGCATTTATGTTTTGCTATACCATGAGGGACAAGATGAATACCATCCTTATTATGTTTTCTATATGTGAAACAAACTAATGTCTTTTAATATATTGTTATTCATGAATCTTTTTGTTTGTACCTTTTTCATGTTACGACATAGTTGCTATGTCTTATTGTTATAACTCTGTCTTTTATGTTCATGTTAGAGTACTTTGCTCCCAGCCATCAATGGTTTACAAATACATTGATCAAGATTATGATGGTGCATGTCACCTCAAAAATTATTCTTTTGTATCACTTACCTACTCGAGGACGAGCAGGAGTTAAGCTTGGGGATGTTGATACATCATAAACGTATCTATAATTTTTGATGTTCCATGCTTGTTTAGTATCTACTTTCTTATGTTTTGTTCACACTTTGAGGTATTTTTATACATTTTCTGGAACTAAACTATTAACAAGATGCCACAGTGCCAGTTGCCTGTTTTCTGCTGTTTTCGGTTTCAGAAAAGCTAGTAAGGAAATATTCTCGGAATTAGATGGGACAAAAGCCAATGTCAGTATTTTACCCGAAGCAACACGGAGTCCGGAGGAGGGACGAAGTGGCGCACCAGGGCGGCCACACCTGGTGGCCGTGCAGCCTGCAGGGCATGCCACCAGGGGGTGTAGGCCCCCTGGTGCTCCATCGACCTTTCCCCTTCGCCTATAAAAGCCTCCCAGGACAAAAACCCTAAGTACCCGATCAAAATTCCACGTAAGACTCTGTAGCCACCGTCATCTTCATCCCTAGATCGGGAGGGATCTGAAGCTCTTCCCGGCACCCTGCCAGAGGGGAGAGATCATCCTGGAGGCCTTCTTCATCACCAGGCCTGCCTCCAGTGTGATGTGTGAGTAGTTCATCCTTGGACTATGGGTCCATGTAGTTTCTAGATGGTTGGTTCTCCTCCTTTGTGCTATCATGTTTAGAATTGTGATCTCCGTTCATGATCAAGATCATCTATTTGTAATCTTACATGTTGTGTTTGCGAGGATCCGATGGATATTGAGATGTTATTTCAGATTGATTATTGATTCTATCATGTCTATGTTATTTGTGATCTTGCATGCTCTCCATTGTTTGTAACTATCTTGGCTAAGTAGGTACTTGCAACTCCAAGAGGGACTATTTATGGTCGATAGTGGGTTCATGCCTCTAGTAATCTGGGGAAGTGACAGAAATCTCTTAGGTTGTAGATGTGTTGTTCCTACTAGGGAGAAAACAACAATCCTTTGTCCATGGGGCAATCATATTGTTTACTTTACACACTTTGCTTAATGCAATTATCTGTTGCTTGCAACTTAATACTGAAAGGGGTTCAGATGATAACTTGAAGGTGGATTATTAGTCATAGATGCAGTTGGATTACAGTATATGTATAATGTTGTAATTCCCAATCAAATCTCATAGGAGTCAAGATGTCTAGTATATGCATTGTATGCTTTCTCAAATCTGTCAATTGCCCCGCTGTAATTTGTTCACCTACCATGTTATCTATCTTAAGGAGAATCACCTCTAGTGAACTATGAACCGTGGTCCATGCTTTTACCATTGCTATACCTTCTATTGCTACTATTTACTGTTTACTTTCTTCAAACAATTACTATCTTCCACACAATACGTTTAATCCTTTGTTTTCAGCAAAACCGGTGAGGTTGATAACCTCAATGTAAGTTGGGAGCAAAGTTCTGTGGTTGTGTTGTGTAGGATTCCAAGTTGCTAGCAACACCTTATAGTTGTGTCTTTGCTCCTACTGGTTCGATAACCTTGGTTTCATAACTGAGGGAAAACTTGCTACTGTGCTCATCATACCTTCCTCTTGGGGTTCCCAACGAGCTCTACATTTTGAGCAATCAGTATCCATACTAAGACTTAGAGTCATATGGATTAGTATCCCAGCTAGCATCGACTGAACTCTTACGACTATCTCTTGGTCACCTCTATAAACAAGAAACACATCCTTAGTCCTTCTTAAGTACTTAAGGATATTTTGTACTATTGTCTAGTGTTCCACTACTGGATCACTTTGGTACCTACTAGTCAAACTAACATCATGACACACATCTGATATTGTGCATAGCATGGCACACATGATAGAACCTATGGCCGAGAAATAGGGAATATTATTCATACTTTATATATCTTCTGTCATAGCTAGACATTGAGTCTTTGCCAATGTCTTACCTGACAACATTGGCAAGAACCCTTGCTTCGATTTATCCATTTTGAACTTATTTAAAACTTTGTCCGGTGATACGTTGCTAATGTATCCATAATTTTTGATGTTCCATGCTTGGTTTTATCTACTTTCTTATGTTTCATCCACACTTTGGAGTACTTTCTATACACTTTCTTGGACTAACCTATTAACAAGAGCCACAGTGCTAGCTGCCTGTTTTTGCTGTTTTTGGTTCCAGGAAAGTCAGAAAATGAATATTCTTAGAATTGGACGGGACAAAAGCCAAAGTTAGTTTTTCACTGAGGTGGACACGGAGCCATAATACGAGACGGAGAGGGACCAGAGGGCCGCCACACCACCTGGCCGCACGGCTAGGCTTGGCCCACGCCAGGGGGTGGTCTGGCCGCCTAGGGCACCCCCTCAGCCTCACCTTTCGCCTATAAGATGCATCTGATACAGAAACCCTAAGCACCCGATCAAAAATCCACGAAAGAGTCTGTAGCCGCCGTCATCTCCATACCAAAACCGGGAGGGATCTGAAGCTCTTCCCGGCACCCTGCCGGAGGGGAGAATTCATCCTGGAGGCCTTCTTCATCACCATGCAAGCCTCCGATGTGATGCGTGAGTAGTTCATCCTTGGACTACGGGTCCATGTAGTAGCTAGATGGTTGGTTCTTCTCCTTTGTGCTACCATGTCTAGATCTTGTGAGCTCTGTTCATGATCAATATCATCTATTTGTAATCCTATGTGTTGTGTTTGCGGGGATCCGATGGATATTGAGATGTTATTTCAGATTGATTATTGATTCTATCATGTCTTTGTTATTTGTTGTCTTTCATGCTTTCCGTTGTTAGTAGCTATCTTGGCCAAGTAGATGCTAGCAACTCCAAGAGTTAGTATTTATACTCGATAGTGGGTTCATGCCTCTAGTAATCTGGGGAAGTGACAGAAATCTCTAAGGTACTAGATGTGTTGTTGCTACTAGGGAGAAAATAGCAATCCTTTGTTCATAGAACAATTGTATTGTTTACTTTACACGCAATGTGTAATGCAATTATTTGTTCCTTGCAACTTAATACTGGAGGGGGTTCGGATGATAACCTGAAGGTGGATTATTAGTCATAGATGCAGTTGGATTACGATCTATGTATAATGTTGTAATGCCCAATCAAATCTCAAAGGAGTCAAGATGA
Organism: Avena sativa; assembly: GCA_916181665.1. NCBI lineage: Eukaryota > Viridiplantae > Streptophyta > Magnoliopsida > Poales > Poaceae > Avena > Avena sativa. Next base: position 432,084,803 of record OV702290.1, read on the forward strand.
GTAGTATATGCTTGTATGCTTTCTCGATGTTTGTAAATTGCCCTGCTGTAATTTGTTCACCCAACATGTCATCTATATTAAGGAGAGCCACCACTAGTGAACTATGGACCCCGGTCCTTTCTTTTACCATCAATCTACAACTGTTTACTGATTTCTATTTACTTTCTGCAAGCAATTACTTTCTTCCACACAATACATTTAATCCTTTGTTTTTAGCAAAACTGGTGAGATTGACAACCTCACTGTAAGTTGTGGGCAAAGTTCTGTGGTTGTGTTGTGCAGGTTTCCACGTTGCTGCTGGCGCCGGTAGTGCGCCCTGCCAAAGTCTAGCTAGCAACACCTTGGAGGTGTTTCCTTGCTCCTACTGGTTCGATAAACCTTGGTTTCATAACTGATGGAAAACTTGCTACTGTGCTCATCATACCTTCCTCTTGGGGTTCCCCAACGAGCTTGATATATTTTGGGCCATCAAGGACTTTTTCTGGCACCGGTGACGGGGAGTCAAGGACATCTTCACAAGGGGAGTCTCTCATAACCAATCTCTTTACTTTGTTATTTTTGTTTTGCTTAGTTTATTTCTGCTTTGTTTGCTTGTTTCTTATTCAAAAACACAAAAAAATAGTTTTACTAAGTTTGTTTTCTTTATTAAAAACACAAAAAAATGACTACTCTTGAAAATACTAAGTTGTGTGACTTCACTAGCACCAACAATAATGATTTCATGTGCACACCTATTGCTCCACCTGTTCCTGAAGCTACTTTCTTTGAAATAAAACCTACTTTACGCAATCTTGTTATGAGAGAACAATTTTCTGGTATGGGTAATGAAGATGCTGCTGCTCATTTAAATAACTTTGTTGAACTTTGTGAGATGCAAAAGCATAGGGATATAGATGGAGATATTATTAAGCTTAAATTGTTATCTTTCTCTTTGAGAGGAAAAGCTAAAGAATGGTTGAATTCCTTAACTAGGAATAGTATTGATTCTTGGACTAAATGCAAAGATGCTTTCATTAGAAAATATTATCCTCCTGGTAAGATTATATCTATGAGAATTGAAATAATAAAGTTTAAACAATCTGATAATGAACATGTTTCTCAAGCTTGGGAAAGAAAGAAATCTTTGGTAAAGAATTGTCCCACTCATGGACTAACTGCTTGGATGATTATCCAAACCTTTTATGCAGGATTAAACTATTCTTCAAGAAATCTATTGGACTCTGCTGCTAGAGGTACCTTTATGACCATTACTTTGGGTGCTGCGACAAAGCTTTTGGATAATATGATGATTAACTATTCTGAATGGCACACTGAAAGAGCTCCACAAGGTAAGAAGGTAAATTATGTTGAAGAAACCTCCTCCTTGAGTGATAAAATTGATGTTATTATGTCTATGCTTGTTAAGGGGAAAGCTCATATTGATCCAAACCATGTTCCCTTAGCCTCTTTGGTTGCTCAAGAAGAGCAAGTTGATGTGAACTTTATAAGAAATAATAATTTTGGCAACAATGCTTATGGTAATAACAATTATAGGCCTTACCCTCCTAATCATACTTATGGTTATAATGGCAAACCTAGAATACCTAGTGAAGGAAGAATTTTAGAAGTTGAAAGAGCCACTAAAAACTTCATGCAAATACAATATGAACAAAATAAATAATTTACTAAAACTATGGAGGAACAATCTACCATTTTGAAGAATATTAGTCATCAACTTGAGAGTTTAAATAGGGAAATTCCTATTTTTCAATTGAAACTTTCTAATGATGAAATAAATATATCATCTTTGTCTGAATCACAATCCTCTTTGATTAATAAAATGGTCGCTAAACCTAAAACTATTGATAATCCCTTTGCTGCTACTAATGCCATACAAGTTAGAAGTGATGAAAATGTTAGACTATTAGCTGAATTCCATGCTAAGTGGGAAAGAGGAGATGAAATTCCTAGAAACATTAGTGTTTCTACTATCACTACCACTAGTGCTAAAGCTAATAATAGCTCTACTACTTTAGATGATAATTATGATTTTGATCCTGACGGTTGCAATATCTCTGAAGTAATTAAGTTCCTACAAAAGCTTGCTAAAATTCCTAATGCTAATTCTATGAATATGGCCTTTACAAAACACATTACTGATGCTCTCATAAAAATTAAAGAAGAAAAGATGAAACATAAAGCTTCTATTCCTATGAAACAAGATGATGGTTGGGAACCCATCATTAATATGAAAGTGATAGTAGTGTTTCTATTATGCCTAGAAGGATTTATGATATGCTTGATTTGCCACCATTGGAAGATTGTTATTTGAATGTCCCACTTGATGATAATACTAAAAATAAACTCCTGGGAAGTATTAATGATGTTCTTATTATGGTTAACAATGCTTATGTCCCTGTTGATTTCTATGTTTTGGATGTTGAATGCAATGCTTCTTGTCCTATTACTTTAGGAAGACCTTTTCTTAGAACTGTTGGTGCAATTATTGATACTAAAGAAGGCACCATTAAATATCAACTCCCACTCAAGAAAGGTATAGAACATTTCTCTAAGAAGAGAGAGAAGATTTCTTTTGCCTCTCCTATGAAAAAAAATTCTCTTAATGCTTCTTCATTTGAGAACACTTGATTATTTTTCTTGCTTCTTATGCCTAACTTAAAGGCGTTAAACAAAAGTACTTATTGGGAGATAAACCAAAAGTTTTAGATGAGTCTTGGTGAAGGAAATATGCCCTGAGAGGCAATAATAAAGTTGTTATTATGTATTCCTTGTATATGATAGATTTTTATTTTGCATGCTATAATTGTTTTGATAGGAAACATCAATACATGTGTGTTTAATAAACAAAAAGGGTTCCTAGTTATGCCTCTCTTATAGACTAGCTTGTTGATTAACAAGATGATCAAGGTTTCCTGATCATGGACATTGGATGTTGTTAATAACAAGGTCACAGCATTTGTGAAATGATGTGATGAACATTCATCCGAAGTATAGCGTTACGATCAAGTAATTATGTTTATATTGCTATAACATCATACGAAGTAATCTTTATCCTTAGACCATGAGATCTTGTTAATTGCTAACACCGGAAGAGTATCTTGATAACATCAAACGTCACACCGTAACAGGGTGACTATAAAGATGGGTTCAGTACTACGAAGGTGTTATGTTGAGGCTCATGGATCAAGAGTGGAATTTGTCAATCCAGATGACGGATAGATATACTCTGGGCCCTCTCGGTGATATCACATTAGGATAGCTTGCAAGCAAGTGATGTGATCACTAGAATGTTATATCACGGGAACGAGAAAAGAGTGCATGCCGGTAACGAGATCAAACTAGGTATGGAGATACCGATGATCGAATCTCGGACATGTAATATATCGAGAGACAAAGGGATTTAGTTACAAGCGTTAAAGGTTCTCACGATCACAGGAGTCATCGTTGAATGTGTAGGAGTCAGTACGGATCTCCAGGTCCCGCTGCTGATTATTGATCAGAGAAGGGTCTCGATCATGTTTGCATTATTCGAGAACCGTAGGGTGGCACACTTAAGAGTTACCGGACACCATTTTGGAGCACATATGTTTCAGACGAAAGAATTGCAAAGCACATGAATTATTTCAATAGAAACCGGAAATTGTTTCGGGTGAAATTGCAGAAGGTGGTTCTACATGTGATATTGATATATTGCAAGGGGCTATATGTGAATGTTTGTTAATTAAAGTAATTAACAAAATTCTGAATAAATTTAATAAAAAGAGTTTTATTAAATGAGAGAGCATTAAATTTGGAGAAATTTAATGCATTTAAAGTGGAGACTTTAAAAGGGAATGTGAAGAGGCATTTTAATGTGGAGGGGTTACCACCACATGAATGGGGGAGGTGAGGGGTCACCCCCCCATGCACCGTCCATGGAGAGAGGGGGCACCCCCCTCCTCCTATAAAAGGCCACCCATTCCCTCCTTCATCCTGACACCTCCTTGTGAAGCATCTCTCTTCCCCTCTAGAATTATTCCCCCATGGTCTCGGATTAGCGAGATCCATGTTCCCGGTGGCATTTCGTCTGGAAGGAGTTGCTACTTCTGCTGGATCGCTGGAGCGAGGAGGTGGAGGTTGTCCGGTGGCTTGAACGTGTGTGCGAGTGCGGATGCGCTGCTGATTTGCGGCGCTCAGACTTCCTCACGATCTTGAGATCGGCAAGTGTACGACTACATCAACCACGAGTTCCTACTCGTTAACAAAGCTCGTTGTCTTCGAGGGTAAGTTCTCCATGGATGTATGTCCACCCGTTGCTCTGTATCTAGTAGATAGATCTTGGCGTGTAGTTCTCATCGTAGGAAATTTTTTATTTTCTATGCTGCAGACCCAACAGTGGTATCAGAGCCTGATCTATGTGTAGGTGCTTTGCACGGGTAGTACACATATGTTTATATGTGGGCGATGATGATCATGTTATTGCATCTTCTATGTACTTTGGATATTGGTGGCATAGTGGGATGAAGCGGCCCGGACTAACCTTACATGTCATCGTACATGTGACAGGTTCCACGACTGACATGCAACTAGTTTTGCATAAGTGGCTGGCGGGTGTCTGTCTCTCCTACTATAGTCAATATCTGATTTACAACGAGTTGCTAATAACTTGGTTTTCCTCGTTGTGGTTCATGTTCGTAGGTTAGACCGGTTCTATCTCCGAAAGCCCTAAGCCACGTAAAACTTGCAATTGATAAATTAGAGGCGTCTAGTTTAGATCATTGCTGGGCTAGTGTTTTGATATGGTATTGTTGTAAGTAGATGTATAATAAATACTCTTACAACTCACTTAACGTGTAAGTTCCATAGACCTTGGCCTTACACACAAAGGAATGATAGAGATCATACCACGATGCAAATGATAGAGATCAAATGCATGGACCATATCACCTCACTTCACACATTAGATGTTAGCATCTTATATTGCTAGTTTGGCGCTTTTGGTAGCATTATAAGATGATCCCTCATTTAGATATCAAGATAAAATGTGTTCTTCCTTAAGTATGCACCGTTTTGTGGATCGTGTTTTGAGGCATCACGTGATGATCGGGTGTTCTCAACTCTACGCTTTCATACAACGGGTGTAAGACAGTTTTACACACGCAAATACTAAGGTTCTTACTTGACGAGCCTAGCATGTACAGACACGGCCTCGGAACACGGACCGAAAGGTTAAGCATGAGTCATATAGTTGATATGATGCCCATATAGATGCTCGCCTTTGAAGCTACACCGACTCACGTGATGATCGGACTTGGTGTAGTGGATTTGGTTCATGTAATCACCAAAAGGACACGAGGGATGTCGTTTTTGAGTGGGAGTTCATTAGTAATTTGAATTAGTTGAACTTCATCTATCATAAACTTAGTCTAAATATACTTTACAAATTCTATTGTAGATGGCACCACCTGCTTTTAATTTCAATGTGTTCATGGAGAAAGAGAAACTTGCTGCGAATGGTAGCAACTTCACCAACTGGGCTATGAATTTGAGGATTCTCCTCACTGCTGCACAAAAGCAATATGTGCTAGATGCGCCGCTAGGCCCCCCACCAGCTCCTGATGCCCCTGACGAGGAAAAGAACGTCTATATAACTCGTCAGGAGGACCACAACTTAGTTCATTGCGGCATACTGTATGGGCTAGAGCCAGAACTTCGAAAGCGTTTCGAAAATGGCAATGCCTTTGATACCATGGGAGAATTGAAAATGATTTTCGATACCCATGCTGCCGTAGAGAGTTATAATGCTACAGAAAAGTTCTTTGGCTGCATGATGGAGGAAAACAGCTCCGTTAGTGAGCATGTACTCAAAATGTCTGGGTACGCCGATAAGCTTGTGTCCTTGGGAATAACGATTCCCATTGACTTAGGCATACATCGTGTTCTCCAATTGCTGCCACCTAGCTACAAGAGCTTCGTGATGAACTATAATATGCAGGGCATGAAGAAGTCTCTTCCCGAGCTTCTGTCAATGCTTAAGACTGCAGAGGTGGAGATTAGGAAAGAACATCAAGTGTTGATGAGCAATAAGACCACCGGTTTCAAGAAGGACAAGAAAGGCAAGCACAGGGGAAAGAAGGGTGGCAAGTCTATTGCCACGCCTGAAAAGAAACCTCGAGCTGGTCCTAAGTCTGACACCGAGTGCTACTATTGCAAGGGGACTGGCCATTGGAAGCACAACTGCCCCAAGTATTTGGCGGACAAGAAGGCCGGCAAGGCAAACAAAGGTATATGTGATATACATGTTATTGATGTGTACTTGACTAGTACTCGCAGTAGCACCTGGGTATTTGATACGGGATCGGTTGCTAATATATGTAACTCGGTTCAGGGGCTGCGGAACAAGCGACAACTAGCAAGGGATGAGGTCACGATGCTGGTCGGCAATGGATCAAGAATTGATGTGATCGCCGTCGGAACGCTGCCTCTCCATATGCCATAGGGATTAGTTATAAACCTAAATAATTGTTATTTGGTGCCTGCACTGAGCATGAACATTGTATCTGGATCGTGTTTGATGCAAAGTGGTTATTCATTTAAGTCTGAAAACAATGGTTGTTCGATTTATATGAATAATATCTTTTATGGTCATGCACTTGTGTTGAATGGTTTATTTCTATTGGATCTCGATAGTAGTATTACGCATATTCATAATGTTGATGCTAAAAGGATTAAACTTGATAATGATATATCTACATATATGTGGCACTGCCGTCTAGGTCATATTGGCGTTAAACGCATGAAGAAACTCCATTCTAATGGACTTTTGGAATCACTTGATTTTGAATCATTTGATACATGTGAGCCATGCCTTATGGGCAAGATGACTAGAACGCCGTTTTCCGGTTCAATGGAACGGGCGACAGATTTATTGGAAATCATACATACTGATGTGTGTGGACCAATGAGTGTGTCGGCGCGAGGTGGATATCGTTATTTTGTTACTTTCATGGATGATTTGAGTAGATATGGGTATATCTATTTGATCAAACATAAGTCTGAAACCTTTGAAAGGTTCAAAGAATTTCATAATGAAGTTGAAAATCATCATAACAGAAAGATCAAATTTCTGTGGTCCGACCGTGGAGGAGAGTATCTTAGTTACGAGTTTAGCACACATATGAAAGACTATGGAATAGTTTCACAACTCACGCCTACCGGAACACCACAACGTAATGGTGTGTCTGAACGTCGTAATTGTACTTTATTGGATATGGTTCGATCTATGATGTCTCTGACTGACTTGCCACTGTCATTTTGGGGTTATGCACTGGAAACTGCTGCATTCACTTTAAATAGGGCACCATCTAAATCCGTTGAAAAGACACCGTATGAATTATGGTTTGGAAACAAACCTAAGCTGTCATTTCTTAAAGTTTGGGGATGCGATGTTTATGTGAAGAAACTTCAACCGGATAAACTCGAACCCAAAGCGGAAAAATGCGTCTTCATAGGATACCCTAAGGAAACAATTGGGTATACCTTCTATCACAGATCCGAGGGCAAGGTTTTTGTTGCCAAGAATGGATCCTTTCTTGAGAAGGAGTTTCTCGCGAAAGGTGTCAGTAGTCGGAAGGTACAACTCGAAGAGGTTATTGAACCTTCTCTTCATGAAATCGCGAGTAGCGCAGCTCCAGAAGTTGTTTCGGAGTTGACTTCACCTAATGAAGAGAGAGCTAATGATATTGATCATGAAACTCCGAAAGAGGACACTACCGAACCTCGCAGGTCAAGCAGGACACGTGCAACTCCTGAATTGTACGGCAATCCTGTTATGAATTTCATGATTGATGAAATAGATGACCCTGTGACGTATGAAGAAGCGATGATGAGCCCTGATTCCAACAAATGGCTAGAATCCATGAAATCCGAGATGGAATCCATGTACGAAAACCAGGTTTGGACCTTGGTGGACTTACCTCACGATCGAAAGGCCGTTGAGAATAAATGGATTTTCAAAAGAAAAACTGATGCTGATGGTAATGTAACCATCTATAAGGCTCAACTTGTCACAAAAGGGTTTTGACAAATTCAAGGAGTTGACTACGATGAGACATTCTCTCCCGTAGCGATGCTTAAGTCGGTTAGGATTATGTTAGCAATTGCTGCATATTTCGATTATGAAATATGGCAGATAGATGTCAAAACTGTGTTCCTCAATGGTAATATTGAAGAAGAGTTGTATATGATACAACCTAAGGGTTTTGTCGATCCTAAGGATGCTAATAAGGTGTGCAAACTTCAGCGATCCATCTATGGACTGAAGCAAGCATCCCGGAGTTGGAATCTCCGCTTTGATGAGGTGATCAAAGAGTTTGGATTTGTCCAAACTTATGGAGAGGCTTGTATTTACAAGAAAGTGAGTGGGAGCAATGTGGCATTTCTGATATTATATGTGGATGACATATTATTGATTGGAAATGATTTAGATCTTTTAGACAGTGTTAAAAGTTATCTAAACAGCAAATTATCAATGAAGGACCTTGGTGAAGCTTCATATATATTAGGCATTAAAATCTATAGAGATAGATCAAGACGCCTAATTGGGCTATCGCAGAGTACATACCTTGATAAGATATTAAAGAAGTTTAATATGGACGGAAGTAAGAAGGGGTACTTTATGTTGCAAGGCAAGACATTGAGTAAGCTCAAAGTCCGGCTACGGCGGAAGAAAGAGAGATAATGGATAAAATCCCCTATGCCTCAGCCATAGGCTCTATAATGTATGCCATGCTATGTACAAGACCGGATGTGGCACATGCTATTAGTTTGACTAGTAGGTACCAATCTGATCCAGGTTTGGAACACTGGATAGCGGTCAAGAATATCCTTAAGTACTTGAGAATAACTAAGGATATGTTTCTTGTATACGGAGGTGAAGAAGAGCTAGTCGCTAAGTGTTATGTCGATGCTAGCTTTGACACTGATCCGGATGACTCTAAGTCTCAATCCGGATACGTATTTCTCTTGAACGGAGCAACAGTTAGTTGGAGGAGCTCCAAACAACCTGTGGTGGCTGGAGCAATGACAGAGGCGGAATATGTTGCTACTTCAGAAGCAGCGCAGGAAGCGGTTTGGATGAAGGAGTCATAACGGAACTAGGTGTGGTTCCTAGTGCGTTGGACCCAATGGTGATCTATTGTGATAACAATGCATCCATAGCCAACACAAAGGAACCAAGGTCTCACAAGAATTCCAATCATATTAAGCGCCAGTTTCACTCCATCCGCGAGCATGTCAAGGATGGAGATATAAAGATTTGTAAAGTGCACACGGACCTGAATATAGCAGATCCGTTGACTAAAGTACTCCCTAGGGCAAAACATGATCAACACCATAACTCCATGGGTGTTAGATTTATCACTATATAAACTAGATTATTGTCTCTAGTGCAAGTGGGAGACTGAAGGAAATATGCCCTGAGAGGCAATAATAAAGTTGTTATTATGTATTCCTTGTATATGATAGATTTTTATTTTGCATGCTATAATTGTTTTTATAGGAAACATCAATACATGTGTGTTTAATAAACAAAAAGGGTTCCTAGTTATGCCTCTCTTATAGACTAGCTTGTTGATTAACAAGATGATCAAGGTTTCCTGATCATGGACATTGGATGTTGTTAATAACAAGGTCACGGCATTTGTGAAATGATGTGATGAACATTCATCCGAAGTATAGCGTTATGATCAAGTAATTATGTTTATATTGCTATAACATCATACAAAGTAATCTTTATCCTTAGACCATGAGATCATGTTAATTGCTAACACCGGAAGAGTATCTTGATAACATCAAACGTCACACCATAACAGGGTGACTATAAAGATGGGTTCAGTAATACGAAGGTGTTATGTTGAGGCTCATGGATCAAGAGTGGAATTTGTCAATCCAGATGACGGATAGATATACTCTGGGCCCTCTCGGTGATATCACATTAGGATAGCTTGCAAGCAAGTGATGTGATCACTAGAATGTTATATCACGAGAACGAGAAAAGAGTGCATGCCGGTAACGAGATCAAACTAGGTATGGAGATACCGATGATCGAATCTCGGACATGTAATATATCGAGAGACAAAGGGATTTAGTTACAAGCGTTAAAGGTTCTCACGATCACAGGAGTCATCGTTGAATGTGTAGGAGTCAGTACGGATCTCCAGGTCCCGCTGCTGATTATTGATCGGAGAAGGGTCTCGATCATGTCTGCATTATTCGCGAACTGTAGGGTGGCACACTTAAGAGTTACCGGACACCATTTTGGAGCACATATGTTTCAGACGAAAGAATTGCAAAGCGCAGGAATTGTTTCAATAGAAACCGGAAATTGTTTTGGGTGAAATTGCAGAAGGTGGTTCTGCATGTGATATTGAAATATTGCAAGGGGCTATATGTGAATGTTTGTTAATTAAAGTAATTAACAAAATTCTGAATAAATTTAATAAAAAGAGTTTTATTAAATGAGAGAGCATTAAATTTGGAGAAATTTAATGCATTTAAAGTGGAGACTTTAAAAGGGAATGTGAAGAGGCATTTTAATGTGGAGGGGTTACCACCACATGAATGGGGGAGGTGAGGGGTCACCCCCCCATGCGCCGGCCATGGAGAGAGGGGTCACCCCCCTCCTCCTATAAAAGGCCACCCATTCCCTCCTTCATCCTGACACCTCCTTGTGAAGGATCTCTCTCCCCCTCTAGAATTATTCCCCCATGGTCTCGGATTAGCGAGATACATGTTCCCGGTGGCATTTCGTCTGGAAGGAGTTGCTGCTTCCGCTGGATCGCTGGAGCGAGGAGGTGGAGGTTGTCCGGTGGCTTGAACGTGTGTGCGAGTGCGGATGCGCTGCTGAGTTGCGGCGCACGGACTTCTTCACAATCTTGAGATCGTCAAGTGTACGACTACATCAACCACGAGTTCCTACTCGTTAACAAAGCTCGTTGTCTTTGAGGGTAAGTTCTCCATGGATGTATGTCCACCCGTTGCTCTGTATCTAGTAGATATATCTTGGCGTGTAGTTCTCATTGTAGGAAATTTTTTGTTTTCTATGCTGCGGACCCAACACTTGGAAGTTATTGCTTCAGTAATAACCTCTCCTTATCCTTTTTATTTGCTTTTTGTGCCAAGAGTAACCTATAATGAGAGATAAGTAATGATTGGGAAAGTTGCTGTCCCGAAATAGATTTTTTGTGCTTCACCGTAAAAATTCGTGTAAAATCTCTGTATGTCATTTTGAGGCGTGAAGTTTTGTACTTCTGCCCCAGGTTGTTATCTAACTTTAGTTAGTTCAACACTTTTCGATTTGAGCAACATAAGGTCTTCGAAAAAATTGGTTTTTACCTGCTGGTCTGTTTTGACATATTGCTGCCATTATTTGCATTTGCTTCTTGTTGGTTCCTTTTTGAGTTCTTTTGGGGAATTGAGCTTTTTGAGGGAAGTGCTACAGTAGCTTGTGTTTTAATGGAAGTTTTATTAGTGTTGAAACTGAACCTAAAGAGTTATTATCTTGAGTGCACTAATGTTGCTAATAAAGATTGTATGAACTTTGGTATGAAGGAAAAATTCCAGGTGTATGGAGAGAATGATGTAATGAGATGAAGAATGGACTAAAGCTCAAGCTTGGGGATGCCACCCCGTGTCACCCCAAGAATTATCCAAGAAGTACAAGCGTCAAAGCTTGGGGATGCCCAAGGCATCCCCTTCTCCATTAATAAAAATCCCAGGTTTCTTCCGAACACTTCATTTTTATTGTTTCAAGCACAGTTGTGTTGTTCTTGGAGCGTCTTCTTTTTCGTTTTTTTTTTGGTTTTCGTTTGATTGGTTTTCTTAGTTTGCTGAATAAATTGGTTGGACCCCCTCTTTCATACATTGGTTTTCAAATAGTTTGGTTTGGGTTGGAAAAGAGTAGGAAAAATTAATGCTTAAATGGTAAAGAGAGCTTGTTTTTTACTGTGGCCTATGCTTCGTCATGTCATGCTTGATATTGTTTTGGATTTATGTTTAGTGATCTTTGCTGTAGCATGACTTGTTATAAACAATTGAGATTGCCTAATGTACCTTTGAAAGAATCATGCGTTGTTTTAGCATATTAAAGCATAGTATTGTGATATTCTCCTTTGATGCTTTATTTGGGTTGACTTGGCGCATGCTAACACCATGTTATGACTATCCAAAGTCACCATAGACTTTATGATGATTTAGTTTTTCGACTTGTAATATCACTTTATGCTTTGATTAATGATGTTTTGTCGCTCTGCATGATTATGGCCATTATTGCTCTCTTAATTGGTCGCTCCCAGTCTTTTGCTAGCCTCTATAACCAAGTATGAGTTCCACTCATACATCCAACTCCTAAAACCAAGTTATTCCAAAGAGTCCACCATACCTACCTATTAGAATTTGCTATTCCAAGTATATTCATGTCTTTATCTACCTTCCGAATTAAACTTGTTATGAGAAAACTAGTGATTAAACCTCTCACGAACTTGATGGCACACTTTACTTTTCTTGCCCTTAATAAACTTTAACCATTGTGTCGTCTATGTTGTATATTCTTGCACTTATATGTTGGGGATTAGCAGAACCATGCTGTCATGGGGAACGCTTTCAACATTGCACTTGTACTTTGTACCTAGTTGATATCATGCTCTTTTATCTATGGATGTTGTCGGTGTGAAATGAAAGGGGAGCTTGTAAGTCCATGGAGTTATGTATGTATGTTAGAGAAATGCCTGGGCCACCGGTATAATCCATGCTGTCATGGTGGAAACCTGCATCGTAACCATAATGAGCTGTCTATGAAGCATTCTTCTTATAAAAAAGAGTTAGATATTGAGAAAAAAGAGAACAAGAAAAAAAAGAGAAATGAGAAAAGAGGAAAGAGAGAAAAAAAAGCACCATTTTCCCATGGTAAATAAGAAGATTGCTGAGATGCTCGTTGTCTGCTTGCCTTGTCATTTTGATATGGGGATTCTTCCGTATCATCGGGCAAGGGGTACCCAGTTGGCGGTTCTCTATGATACAAATGTACTTACGATGACAAGAACTTGCCGGTAACTAAACTTGAGTAGCATGAGGAGCGGCCCTCGTATTCAAGGGACATGAGATTTCCAACTTATACTTTGTCAAGCATATACTCCATAGTTTGTTCACTTTAACCTTAATCTCTTCAAGATGCTTATGATAGGGGCAATGAGAGCTGAAAGCTAATAAGTACCATAATTTTTGGAAGCTCTTTATGAAACTTGAATCCCTACTTCCTTCTATGAAGGCCTTTCTTTTACTTTTATGTTGAGTCTCCACCTTCTATCTTTATGCACCTATTGAGAGAGCATAGTGGCCATTCTTAGTTCTATGTGCATTGTCCCAAGACTTGTTGATTGATGCATAATTTTGATATTACTTGTTCTTAAACTATTTGTATCTAGTCACTCTTATGAACTTTGAAGGTGTCCTATGCATTTATGTTTGCTACTCTATGAGGGACAAGCTGAATGCCACTATGCTATGTTTTCTTTATGTGAAACAAACAAACATCTTGCAAAGCATTGTTATTCATGAATCTTTTGTTTGTGCCTTTTCATGTTGCAACACAGTTGCTAGCTATGTCTTATTGTTAGAACTTTAACTTTCATGCTATGTTGAAGTACTATCATCCCAGCTATCAATGTTTTACAAATACTTTGATCAAGTTTATGATGGTGCATGTCACCTTAAAAATTATTCTTTCTTTTTATCACTTACCTACTCGAGGACGATCAGGAGTTAAGCTTGGGGATGTTGATACGTTGCTAACATATCCACAATTTTTGATGTTCCATGCTTGGTTTTATCTACTTTCTTATGTTTTGTCCACACTTTGGAGTACTTTCTATAAACTTTCTTGGAATAACCTATTAACAAGAGCCACAGTGCCAGCTGCCTGTTTTCTGCTGTTTTTGGTTCCAGGAAAGTCAGAAAATAAATATTCTCGGAATTGGACAGGACAAAAGCCAAAGTCAGTTTTTCACCGAGGGGGACACGGAGCCAGAATACGAGATGGAGAGGGGATAGAGGGCCGCCACACCACCTGGCCACGCGGGTAGGACTGGCCCGTGCTAGGGGGTGGTCTGGCCACCTAGGGCACCCCCATAGCCTCCCCTTTCGCCAATAAGATGCCTCCAATACAGAAACCCTAAGCAGCCGATCAAAAATCCACGAAAGAGTCTGTAGCCACCATCATCTCCATCCCTAGACCGGGAGGGATCTGAAGCTCTTCCCGGCACCCTGCTGGAGGGGAGAATTCACCCTGTAGGCCTTCTTCATCACCATGCAAGCCTCCGGTGTGATGCGTGAGTAGTTCATCCTTGGACTACAGGTCGATGTAGTAGCTAGATGGTTGGTTCTTCTCCTTTGTGCTACCATGTCTAGATCTTGTGAGGTCCGTTCATGACCAAGATCATCTATTTGTAATCCTATGTGTTGTGTTTGCAGGGATCCGATGGATATTGAGATGCTATTTCAGATTGATTATTGATTCTATCATGTCTTTGTTATTTGTTGTCTTGCATGCTTTCCGTTGTTAGTAGCTATGTTGGCCAAGTAGATGCTAGCAACTCCAAGAGTTAGTATTTATGCTCGATAGTGGGTTCATGCCTCTAGTAATCTAGGGAAGTGACAGAAATCTCTAAGGTACTAGATGTGTTGTTGCTACTAGGGAGAAAACAACAATCCTTTGTTCATAGTACAATCGTATTGTTTACTTTACACGCAATGCGTAATGCAATTATATGTTGCTTGCAACTTAATACTGGAGGGGGTTCGGATGATAACCTGAAGGTGGATTATTAGTCATAGATGTAGTTGGATTACGGTCTATGTATAATGTTGTAATACCCAATCAAATCTCAAAGGAGTCAAGATGAGTCGTATATGCTTGTATGCTTTCTCGATGTTTGTCAATTGCCCCGCTGGAATTTGTTCACCCAACATGTCATCTATCTTAAGGAGAGCCGCCACTAGAGAACTATAGACACCGGTCCTTTCTTTTACCATCAATCTACAATTGTTTAATGCTTTCTATTTACTTTCTACAAGCAATTACTTTCTTCCACACAATACGTTTAATCCTTTGTTTTAAGAAAAAACGGTGAGATTGAAAACCTCACTGGAAGTTGGGGGCAAAGTTCTGTGGTTGTGTTGTGCAGGTTTCCACGTTGTTGCTGGCGTCGGTAGTGCGCCCTGCCAAAGTCCAGCTAGCAACACCTTGGAGGTGTTTCCTTTCTCCTACTGGTTCCATGAACCTTGGTTTCATAACTAAGGGAAAACTTGATGCTGTGCTCATCATACCTTCCTCTTGGGGTTCCCCAACGAGCTTGATATATTTTGGGCCATCATCCAGGTATGTAATTTTTGATAGTCCTATCAAGCATCTTGATCTATCTCTATAGATCTTGATGCCCAATATGTATGCAGCTTCACCATGGTCTTTCATTGAAAAACTTTTATTCAAATAGGCTTTACACTTTCAAGTAGTTCTATGGTGTTTCCAATGAACAATATGTCATCCACATATAGTATTAGAAATGCAATAGAGCTCCCACTCGCTTTCTTGTAAATACAAGATTGTCCACCCATTTGGACAAATCCAAATCTTTGATCGCTTCATCAAAGAGGTGGTTCCAACTCTAGGATGATTGCTTCAATCCATAAATGGACTTCTGAAGTTTGCATACTTTGTTAGCATCCTTAGGATCCACAAAACCTTTGGGTTGTACCATGTAGAACTCTTCCTTAATGTGACCATTCAGGAACGCATTTTTGACATCCATCTGCCATATTCCATAATTTCAGAAGGCAACAATTGCTACATAATCAGTTTAGACTTTAGCATCGGTAGAAAAGAGAATGTCTCATTGTATTCAACTCCTTGAATTTGCTAAAAACCTTTTGCGACAAGTCGTGCTTTATAGACGGTAACATTACCACCAGCGTCTATTTTCTTCTTGAATATCCATTTGTTCTCAACGGCCTTGTAGTCGTGTGGTAAGTCCACCAAAGTCAACACTTGATTTTCGTACATGGATTCCATTTCAGATTTCATGGCTTCTAGCCATTTACCAAAGTATAGGATCATCATCGCTTCTCCATAGTTCACATGCTCACTATGGTCTAACAACAACAGAGTTATGATAGGATTACCATACTGATGAATCCCAAGTGCAAGAGATCAATTGTATTACCTTTCAATAAGAAAAGGTTGTCAAACCCACGAGAAGCTGAAGGTGTTAGTTAGCAAGTTTGACAAGTAAAGTAATAAAAGATGCAGTGGTTTTGTGTTTTGGGTTTATAGTTTGCAGTAATATAAATTACTGAAAGTAAATTGCAGTAAACAGATGCTCTTAATAAGAGAAAGCTCAATCCTCTATGCAGCAAGAGCACAAGCTCAAGTGTGTGTTCTTATCTGTGAGAAGCATTCCCGAGGGCGTCATGGATTTACTTAACATATAGATTTCTACACAATATGGTAAATATCTTGTCAACTTTAGTTCTCTTAGGGTGGAGTCTAGTTTAGGTACAGCCATAGATATGAGCAAGTACACCCCTCATGATGGGTCCTATAGCCATTTTAATGAGCAAATATAGGAATCATTAAGACATAAATCTCCCACCATAGCAGTAAGTTCATGGGTCCCCGATATAAATCCCTTCAATGCAACTCAAAGTATTGGAAACTTGTTTCTATCATTCCGTCCCTTCTAACCCTTTTTATTGCATTAAAGTGTAGCCCTATGAGCCCGCATAGGTGAAGTGATATGCATTCATCGTTCGCACATCACCATGATAGAACAACATAAAAGATATACACTTTACCAAATATGCATTGCATATTACATGGAAATCATAGCAAATTCATCATATTCCCTCAAGAACATGGGGATATACTCAAAAGTATCAAACATGATATGGATCAGTGGCATATGGATTACAACACAATCTGAAAATATAATCTCTCCACCAAATAAAGACAAGTTGCTAATCGCAATCATGCAATTAACACTTAAACAATATCTAGGGTTCAATCAATCACAAACTATGAGGGGAACGAGGTGGAGATGGTGATGATGTTGATGGAGAGGTTGATAGAGAGGCCTACCCTATGCCAAGGAGGAGTGGTGATAATGATGGCATCGATTTCCCCCTCACTGGAGGCTCTAGCACAGCAGGATCTTCCGGAGTAGGAGAAGACTTTAGCCTATGCCACTGCCTCTGTAAATTGTGAGGAAAATATGGCATAAGTTTTCTAGTGAAACGGAGGCATCTACAAAAAGGAAGAGCTAAGACGATGCTCATGGGCCAGACAAGCATGGGTGGAGCGGCCTAGTAAGGGGGTGCACCACATGTACCCTTTTGGCCTTCGTGGCCTCCACACTTGATTCTTTCGCCCAGTTCTCCTTCTTCTAGTGAAAAACGGCCCAAGTATTTTTCTTCAATTTATTGACTTCCACAAGGTCCCTGAAACAGCAAAATATGAAAAAGGAGGTTTTCTACCTCCCAGAAATTAAATACCAATGAAGGGGACATTGTAGGAAAGTCACATAAATCATCTAAAAATGCAGCAATAATGATAGAACAATGCAATTAACATTCTAAAATGATCATAGATGTTGCTATTATGATGATGCAAAATGCACGTATCAACTCCCCCAAGCTTAAATCGTTACTTGTCCTCGAGCAAATAAGCGAATAGATCATATCATGCATCAACGAACTTATGGTTGATAAAATAAAATACAAGTATGACATCATCAACTTATGCATATTCACCTGCCTTAAAAGATTTATAGACTAACAACCATAAAAATGAGGGCAACATTGATAGGATTTCTAGCAACTACTCCTTACTTTTGAACAAGGCTAACCATTATTTGTTGGACAACTAAACATGCCTCATTTTATTTTACTTTTGATTGTATGGTATTTACTGTGCTATTTTTTATATCACTTTTTTCCATTGCAACAAAGACAAACTCTCATAGAATAACTAGGAGAAGAGAGTTTTTAAACAACAAGATAGACATGAAATTCAACTTTGTCGATCACTTTCACCAATTTTAATGGCATTGGTTAATGGTCTTGCCTCCAAGTAACCAGTATAAAGCTTATTCATGGACCTTTCAACCATGTCATATAGTCTATTCGTCCTTTACCTTTCACTTTCCATGACTAACCGAATCCTTGGGTGCTTGCCTTTTCATTCACTTTTCCATAGAGCATATGTATTGAAATATCCATTACCCTCAGTTTACTCATTGATTACTAAGTTAAACAATAGTTTCTCATGTCCCCTTGTTACCATATCTTCCTAACTATTTATTCTACAAAAACCACATCTCTATTCCAAATTTAGGATATTCTTTTTGAATTCACTTGCTTGGATCTTTTCTTTTGTTGCAAGTTTTTATTTGTTGAGATAAATCTATACTTGTCCAACACACTCAAGTTAATTTATTTCAAGGCAAGATGTATCTTAAACTTCTAGATATGATGCGCGCATCTGCATGAGTGTTACCCATAAATCTCCAAACAAGAGAATCATGGATGACACCATACTTTATATTTCATTAAAAATACTCAACCAAGGATACATGATGATGCTCTAAGAGCTTTTAAAGCATTGAGATGATCGATACCTAATATATGCAAGCATGCCCAACCTAAAAATCACGACTAGATGCAATATGATTAACTTAAAAGCATAAAAGACTATAGGTGAAACTCCCCCAAGCTTGAGTTGTTGTTGTGGATCTTTACTTCTTCTTCTCCTTCTATGGCCCCTTGGAATCATGGTGTATTTGAACATCTTTGAGTACACTCATCATGAGATCATAAGCTTGCTAGAATTGCTGACATGATTGTGCAAGATCTCCCTAGAGTTGTTCTCCAACTTTCTCCTTGCTAGGCTTCCACTCCGGGCTTCATCCTATCTCCTTCCTATTTGGGAGATGATGGTCCCACCCACCAGGAAGATATTTAGCTGGGACATGCATGAACTCCCTGTGATTAAGATTAGCAACATGGTTTCTAGAAGCAAGGCAGTGCCTTAGAGATTTTCCACGATACTCATGTGTGCGGTTTGCCTCATCTTCTTCGGAGGTGGTACTACTCTCACCGTAGAAAGGGGTATAGGAGAAGGGTGATGGTTCCCCTTGTACTAAGCATTGGTGATGTTCTTGTGGTCTTCCTCCTTGTCATCTTCTTCATCATGGATGCAGCCTTCATCATTGTAGTAGTCCTTCCTCTTCCTGTTCCTCCTCCATGATGACATAGGGTTGAGACCCTCAAGTTTATCATCATCCATGGAGGAGCTTTGGTAGGAGTCTCCCGAAGACATCACAGAGGTTTTCGGTGGAGAGAGATATGAAATACAGAGACACAATAAAAATGCTCGCCATGAAAAGGCTCGATGCGCGATTAGATTGGCGAAGAGAGGTATATATTGAAGGTTTCTAGGGTAAGACGAAGAGTTGGAGTCGAACCAGGGCGAAACGAGGTTCATCGGGGAAAAAGAGCCCAGGTGGCGTGTGCACTGGTAGGGGTCGCACTGGCTGTCCCCTTTTCCTCTTCGGGACTCTATTTTGTCCAATTCTTTAGTGCACGCCTTAAATTTCCCAAAATAATGACTTTCCAGAATATATTGATATTCTGAGATGATTATGTACCTGAAAGTTACCTGAACGTAGGATAATACTTTCGCCCTTTCCTCCTCCTCTGTAAATTGTGGGAAAAATATGGCGTAGCTTTTTTGGTGAACCCGAGGCATCTGTAAAAAGGGGAGCCGAGACGATGCTCAAGGGCCGAAAGGGCCCAAGTGGCGCGTGCACCCTAGTGGGCCACGCCACCTGGCCACTTTTGGCCTTCGTGGCTCCCCTTGTGTTCTTCTTTTGCTTCATGGTCCTTCTCTTGATGAAAAACTGATCAGTATTTTTTCCTCCAATTTATTATCGTCCAGAAGATCCCTGAAACAACAAAATACAAAAAGGGAGGTTTTTGCCTCCCAAAAATTAAATACCAATGAAGGGACTTTGTAGGAAAGTCCCATAAATCATCTATAAATGCATAAATAATGATACAATAATGCAAATAACATTCTAAAATGATCATATATGTTGCCATTATGATGATGCAAAATGCACATATCAACTCCCCCAAGCTTAAACCTCTGCTCGTCCTCAAGCAAATGAACGAATAGATCATATCATCCATCAATAAGATTATGGTTGATAAAATATAATACGAGCATGCCATCATCAACTTATGCATATTCACTTGTTCTTAAAAAATTTATGGACTAACACCATACAAATGAGGGCAACACAGATAGGAGTTCTAGCAGCTACCCCTTACCTTTTAAAAAAGAATAACCATTGTATGTGTGATAATTGAACATGTCTCATTTTATTTTATTTTTGATTGCATGGTATTTACTATGCTAGTTGTATAACTTTTTCCCCTTTCAACAAAGATAAATTATCGTAAAATAACTAGTTAAAAGAAGATAGTTTTTAAACAACAAGATAGACATGAAGTTCAATTTTGTCGAACACTTTCACCACTTTTTAATGGAATCGGTTAATGGTCTTGCCTCCTAGTAACTAGTATAAACCTTATTCATGAACCTTTCAATCATGTCATATACTCTATCTATCATTTGCCTTTCTCTTTCCATGGCTAACCAAATCCTTGGGTGCTTGCCTTTTCATTCACTTTTCCCAAAGAGAATATGTATTGAAATATCCGTGACCCTCAGTTTACTCATTGATTACTAAGTTCGAACAAGAGTATCTCATATCCCCTTATTGCCATCCCTTCCTACTTTCTTATTCTACAAAAACCACATATCTATTCCAAATTCAGGATATTCTTTTCGATTTTACTTGCTTGGACCTTTCCTTTTATTGCAAGTTTTTTTCATTTGTTTCATTTATTGAGATAAATTCCATTCTTGTCCAAAATATTCAAGTTAATTTAGTTCAAGGCAAGATGTAACTAGAAAACTTCTAGATATGATGTGCACATCTGCATGAGAGTTGTCCATAAATCTCCAAACAAGAGAATCATGGATGACACCATACTTTATATTTCATTAAAAGCCACCCAACCAAGGATACAGGATGATGCTCTAAGAGATTTTCAAGAATTAATATAATCGATACCGAATAGATGCAAGCATGTTGTCGCATGTCGAAACATAGACATCTAGGATGTATGACACCCCCATTTTGGTTCAACGGTGGGCACTATGGTAATACAGCCTCAGCTCACACAAAAATCACACACATCACTGACGGCTCTGAAATATAGCCATCTAACGTCCACATTTAAACTAGATATTAGTCATATTTATGATAAAATATCTCTCTAAACCCTGCCAATAATGCTAATATTCAAAGGGGTATGCAATCCTTTGTTCTTGTATTTTTCCTGCGCAGATAATGTCGTTTAAATGAGGGAATCACTACATTAGAGTCAAAGATACGATATTTTCTTCGACCAGAAGAATCTAGGAGCCGTCCAACAAAGGCAGACGCCGTAACGACCAACTATACGGCCGGAGCAAAAATTTCGACCGTATAGCTCTGGCCGTATAGTTGGCGCCACCACCATTAGGTCAAACAGAACAACTTTCGTGAAGGGACCCCTATATAAAGAAGACTCTGGCGACGGGAAAACTCTCTCGCGCGCTACATCTCGTTCCACCCTGAAGAAGCCAGACTCCACCAAAAAGCTGCCTCAGATCTCCAAATCCTTATCCATATCCATAGCCATACTTCACCACTTGTAATAGTAGATCTCTTCTCCGATTGGCGACATAGTAAGACTATTGCTATCAATCTTATGATTTTCATTACAATGTTTATGATTGTTGATCTTATCTCTATGTATGAGTAATTCTCCTTGGGCTAAGGGCTTCGGCCTAGCCATGTAGCAATTGTGCATGTGAATTATCATAGATGGGATCGTGTATTAGTTTGTATAACATGATGACTATTGTATCCTCTCTTGCCTCAATCTAAGGACTTGTCAGGTACCCAAGACCCTGAGGGTTGAGCCAGGTATAGGGAGTATGAGTGATGACTGATCTGCAGGTTGGGAACCCTAATGATAGAAGAGGTAGTACGGCTATATGTGAGGGATTTACTTGGGATTAACGGTGACATCACGATGCATATCATTAGTTCTCTTTCTTCTATGGATGAGACTAGTAGGTTATTGCTATAAGCGGTTGCGGAGGCAATAGCAATTATGGATGCACTACCCACATATAATTTATCTTGCTCTAACAAGTACACACATGCTTTATTTCTACCTTTTATTTCCATCAGATGTTTTGCACAGTTATAGGTGAAACCGAACGCCCTAGGCCTTCTGTCTCCATTATCAACAACAACCAAAAGACGCAAACTACTGGTCCGGTGAAAACACAAAAGGAA
Source organism: Avena sativa (assembly GCA_916181665.1). Taxonomy (NCBI): domain Eukaryota; kingdom Viridiplantae; phylum Streptophyta; class Magnoliopsida; order Poales; family Poaceae; genus Avena; species Avena sativa. The sequence continues at coordinate 432,107,308 of OV702290.1, forward strand.
TTATAAAACTCTCGAAGGTCCGTTAAAATAACTTCACTACGCATTCGCTTCCCGAGGATTCGATAACCTAGGTCTACTAGGGAAAAAGAAGCTATACTACATCCGTAATCCGGATCAAAGGTATCAACCACACATGATGGTTTTTACCCAGGTTCAGGATGCCGTTCGGCTAACAACCCTACGTCCTTCTTTAGTGGGTTATCTAGTGGATATCTTACAATGAGATCAACAATATAGTGTCAGGGAGCCCCTTTCAACTAGCTTCTACGCTTACCGGACTTCCTATTTCTTTATGTCTCACCATCTCACCCTAAGAATGTCTCAGTTCTATCTCTTCTCCCGTTTTCCTTTTGCTCTCTCCAACTCCTCTTCTAAAACCTCTCTCTAAAACTTCTCCTCCAGAAAACCCTTCCTTACCCAAAAAACCTCCTCTCTCTCACACCAAAAACCTTCTCCCTCCCCACTATGGCCAAGGCCCTCCTTTTATATAGCAAAGGGGTACCACAGTGGTCAGCACGCATGCGCCTTCTCTCATTCCCGGGATCCACTACTGTCGTTCCACGTGGCACGACGACATATGGGTGGTGCTTCTAGCCAGTCTTGGCAGTGTGTTGTGTTGTTGGCCACTCCTTCGTTGTGGGCAGTGTTGCATAGCATTTGATGGCAAAGGGACAGCATACGACGTGTGATGTCATGTTGGGACTACAACACCCGTGCTGCCTTTAATGTCATGTGCAGGCGCAGAGATGGGGATGACACTTGTCTCCCATGCGAGCTGTCACTGACATGGTCTTTGATGAATTGCGCTCCCGGGCTACGACTAGCTCGAGAGGAGTCTCTCTATCATGACGATGTTGTGGGAAATGAATAGAGTGCCCACCAATGTCGCTTATCTCCTTCACGACTCCGTTCCTGGGTTCGTTCTCTTCTTTACTGAGATGACCTTGCCAGGGGCTGGATCCTTCCCACGTGCTGAGGCACAATGCGAGGGTCCCCCTTTCCTATTGCATTGATAGAAGCCTCTAGCCGACGCTCGGAGATGCTCCTACTCTGCCTTCTTTTTCCGTGACCTAACTAGGATGGCTTGGACATTGTTGATGGGCTTCACACTGCAATGGCGCGTGGGCCTGGCTAGTCGATATCCGCACACGATGTCACTGCTTGGCACATTTGGGCTACCTCGTGCTGGCATGCGCATGCACATGCACTCGAATAGCCGTGAAAACGATGTGTCGCGTCAAGTCCCATCTCAACTTCCGCAGTATGGCTGCATTGACTGTGGTTGCTTCGATTCTTGCAAAAAAGAGTAAAAACTATGGAGGGGAGGTGACACTGGCTTCCCACCCTACACCGTCGAGGAGGTGAGCCTCTAGTCCCCTCCACGGCTATAAAAGGGGCGAAGGGTGATGGTCTTAGGAATAATTACCACACCATATCCCCCACACTCTCGCCTGCTTGAGCTTGCTGGAGATGTCGTCTGGGAGCACTGATGGCCATCGCCACTTTGGTGATAGCCCTCCACCTTCCGAGGGAGAGGTAGCCCCTGCATCCCCAGGCGACCCACGACATAGGCGTCACCATGGTCGTCGGTCTCATTGTGGATCAACGCAAACAGAACGATATCTAGCGCCCCTTCCCACTAGTGCTCCCGCTCGTCGCGGCCGTTGAGGTCATGGGCTAGAACAAAGGCACAACTGGACTTAGGAGCGAGACTCGCGTGCTCCTAGGCGTGGACATAGTCGGGGCCGATGAGAGATCCATGCCTGCAACTCCCCAAGCCACCACGATCTGCCTGCTTCTCCCTCCTGGTCGGAGGAAGATCCCACGGACAAGCTCATCGGCTTCGAGTTCCTCATCTTCCTCCCGGTAGGGTTCCGATGGTGGCTGAAGCTGCCAGAATTGTTCGCCAGTGAGATGCGAGGGCACCACTTCTGGGAGGTATGAGTGCACGTGTCAAGCGGTGAGCAGCCCATCTTGGACATGGAGACGCTGGTCAACAATGAAGGCTGCCTATTTCTGGGAAAAGGCTGGCCCAACTTTGCAACATTCTACAGGCTTCATGTCGACAATGTCCTGAAGTTACGCTACCGTGGGGAGGGTCATTTCATAGTCAAAGTTTTCGACAACACCATGTGTCGCCGAAGCTTCTATCCCCACTCCTAAGCGACCAGGGGCCGAGAGAGTATTATCCATGAGGCCAGTGGCAAGCATGGTTCTACGAGCGACGCGGCGATGCGAGGAGTTTGCCGAGAGGGACGTGGAGCCAGCGTCTCCCCCCTTTCACTCCCATAGCCCTCCGCTCGCGACCCGCCGCCAGCCGCCCCTTCTAGGCTCGTCCTGCATTTATCACTTCCAACTCTAATGCTGATGAACTTTTTAATATGAACATTTACCTTTCATTTATGCTTGCTCTCATGTAACTTTTGTTGATTCTTTTGCCTTGTTCTACTTTCTGGTTGACTTCCATTTCCGCTACTTGTGACGCTTTCGCCCGTCACCGTACCCACCTTACGCTCACTGGAGCGACATTGGCTTATGTTCCCGGGTGATGCTATTCTCTTCTTATCCAAGCTGGATCCGCTTGGCTTACTTCTGCTATTCCCTGCGTGGGTCCCTTGCTTGGAACCAAGCCCCACACTTGCTGATGGCGCCTCCCTCTGGTGGAGTTCTGTGTGCCCTAAAATGCAGTGAACATAGCTTACGACATATTACCCATGTCTCAGGTTTAAATACGGGTCGTGCGCTTGATCACGGCGCACAGCTTGCCAACTCAGTGTAGGACGTGAGAGGTGTGTCTTAATGATTTAGTGACCATTGGCCGTACCAGCAACACTGCGCTCATAGCTCAGAGCATCTCATTGAGCATACGATGTATCTTAGCATGATAGGCTACGTTACTCACGTCCAAAATCCAAGAAAGACCCAAAGGAACTCCAATCCCGAAAATGCTCACGCAAACAAGAATGAAATGGGGAAAAACGAGAGCACAAGATTTTAATTCCAAAAGGGGGCAAGCCCCCGAATTACGGTGGTTTACACATGGGTGGGCTAGGCCAGATACGCGGTACGTTCCTTGCACTTGCCGGGAGACATGACCTTTGCTCTTGGGATTTTTAGGTGGCAGGGTGGTACCCCGATAATTCTACGCTTACTTGGTGCACCCCCCATGCCTATGCCCTAGATCCGGGTTCCAGGATGCTACGCGCCCACTTCCCGGGTGCGCCGGGAATTGGGTAAAAATCCATTCCCTCATCATTGCTTCCGGGCATGATAGTGGCAGCTGTTTTGAACAGTTGTTCAACATAGAGCCCTACGTACCTTACGTCACCCTTAACAGTCAAGGTACCCCACATGGAGGGAATCTTGATGACGTTGTAGGCGTGGTGGCTGACCACCATGAACTGGGCTAGGGAGGGTCGCCCTAGGATACTGTTGTATGGAAAGGCAATGTCCATAACATCTAAGGTGACATTCTCCATGCGGTAGTTGTCATTGGTGCCGCAAGTTACCAGCAACTCGAGCTTGCCCCACGGCTGGGTAGCTCCGGGGTTTACACCCTGGAATGACCCCGTGGGGGCAAGCTGGTCCTCTGTAATCTATAGCTTCTCCATCAACTTGGTGGAGAGAATGTTGAGGCCTGCCCCTCCGTCAATCAGCATCTTGGTGACCCTGACATTGTCGATGACCGAGGAGACCACCAATAATAGCGCGCCGACCCCCTGACACGGTCTAGGTGATTGCCTGCGTCGAAGGTGATAGGCATGTGTGATCATCTTAGTGGTCGCTGTGCCTCTAGGGAGGGTACCACCGCGTAGAGTTTTCGGGAGAAATGTTTAAACTCCTTGTGGGAAGTCATAGTGTATGATCCCCCGTGAACGCACACGTGGTCCTTGGCTTCTTGGTACTAGCCATATCCATCGAGGTCCTCTTGGCCTAGCTCCTAAGCTGCTTCATCGTTTTGCGGTTCGGGGGCTGCGTTGCTGCAGCCCCTGCCACACCCTCATTGTCCTCCGCCTCTACCACCATCACCATCGCCCCAGCGACCACCTCCGCGGCTCCCGGGGCAATTATGTGCCATATGCCCAGGCTGCCCGCACTGGAAGAAATTCCCGAAGGGAGGGCTAACCCCTGTTTAGAAAAGCGCTTCTTCCTAGCCTCTATGAGGCCTCACACGGAATGGCAATCCCGAGCATCATGATGGCTAGACTGATGCACATGGCACCAAGTCCCGGCAGCTGTCTTCACAACTTCCACCTCCTCGGTTGGTTTCACCTTCTTCTAACTCCTAGGGGGAGTGACTTGCTCAGCCACTATAACACGGTGGTTTTCGCTCTTTCGCACATTGTCCTTCTTCCTAGAAGTGCTCCCGGGGTCCGCACCACCTATCACCACCTTGGTGGCAACCTCGGGCGTGAGGTGTCCTTCCTCAGCCAGCGGGATGAGGTCATCCAAGGCCCAAAGCTAGTGGGTTGTCTTGATGGGGTGCATGTCGAGCTATTCCCGCATCTTGCTGTCTTTGACATTCATGAGGAAGGTGACAATGATGGAGGCTTCCACTGCTTCAAGTTTGGTGTGATGAGTTGCTAGAAATGCAACATAAAGTCGCACATCCGCTCGTCCTCTCCCTGGACTACGACATGGAGCTGGATGAGCGTTCCCGGGCGCTTGAAGCCACCATGGAACACACTCACGAAATGGGTGCAGAGTTACCCCGTCCAGATCGATTCTTGCGGGAGGTGCATCAACCATGATAAGGTCATGCCTTTCAACGCCATAGGGAACCAGTTCGCCATGACATTTTCACTAGCGCTGACTATGGCCATGGCAATGCAGTACATTTGTAAGAACTCCTCTGGGTTGGTGTTACCTTCGTATTTGACTGGGATAACGGTGCGGCACTTGGGAGGCCACACCACCTGCCTTAGGGGAGGGGTATAAGCCAAGCACCCACCACCGTACTCCAAGGTCATCCTTCTAGCCTTGGCAACATTTCCTGGGTTCGGGTCCACACCCAAGGCTTGGTGATGCAGCTGCCGGAGTTGCTCTCTGACGAGAACCATGTTGGCTGAGGCTGAGTCGTGACGTGGCCTATCTGCGCGGCCGCACACGGGGTTGGCTAAGATCCTACCGACGCACGGTACGAGTCAGCTTGCCCGGGAGCTCCAGCCCACGAGTGCCCATCCACTTGCTCCTGACCTCCCTTCCTATCATCCCTGGGCCCACCAGCCCCCATCCCAGCAGCAGCGGGCAGAGCCTACGGCAGAGCCCTCTGACACGTGGGGCTTGCACGGGCCCATGCCATGGTCCGTGGTGGGACAGGGAGTGTGCAAGGGTGGTCTCCAGGCACTGCCTGGCAGCCTCCACACGGGATTCCACCTCTTCTCTCCAAGCCACGGACTCGGTTGTCCTGGTGTTGGGGGTATTGTACCAAGGCTGAAATAGCGGCTATGGCCTCATGCCAGGTACGGTTCCCTGTGAGCTAAGGAGCTGTTCGTCCGCTATTGCATGGCGCTGCATCGTGGGCTCCATGTGATAGACCTACGGGGACATCCCTCATCGCAGCGGCGCGGGACATTCCACGGGGGTAATGCCCCCGCCTTGATTGATGACGGGTGCATCATCGTCTGCACCCACGAGATGCTCCATCTGCCGAGTGAAGCCTCTTGTGCCTCCGGGAGGCACGTTACCACCGGTAGAGCCTCCTCCACTGTCGGGGAATGCTCCCACCGGCACCGCCTCCGACACCACCAGGGGAGACCATTGGTGGTGGCGTCTCCTTTGTCGTCCGGATGTACTTCTTCGGGCGCCCGGATGTAATTTTCAGGACAAATCCAACGTTAGTATTGCCACAGGGACCAATCTCAATATAGTCAAAGCTAGAGAAGTTTGAGTCCACACTTTATTTATATTGCCAAGGTTAACTCACAACTGGTGTAAGATTTAAGAGGAATAAGTAGCAAACCAGTTTCCGCATGCTCACAAACATGTGCAACAAGATACAAAATCAACCAAGGACAAAAAACCTAAGAAATGCTCAAGAATCAAAATACAAGCCCGCATCCTTGGAGCTTCTGCTGGATGTTGTGGTCTAATTTTTCCCCCATCTCTTGGCTCATGTGGTTTGTCCAGTCTCCTACTTTCCCTTTCCTAAAAAATACAGAATTATCAAGATACAATTTGTTTCCTCGAGCGACGCCGCCTACCTGGTTGACATGTAGGCTTGTAAGTGTTTCGAAGCTGCACAACTTCACCACCTCTTCGGCAACACCAGAGCTCTCTTCCTCTTCAGTCAATGTGACGCCAAGAAATTTTGCTAGCTTCCTCACAGCTTGGACTGGGTTTGACATTCTCTTCGTACTTCAGAAAGAGAACGTTGTTGGGCCTTGCTAGGCACTCCTCCCAGTACTCACGGCAGTGATCCCAGAAGGGGCCATAAGGCGAGAACCCCTCACAGAACATACTGAAAGCACTGTTCATCGACAGGTTGCAACCTTTGACAACTTTGTTCTCATAGTGTAACCTTGACACCAGGGTATCCTTGGGATCCCGGCACAAGTACACGATTCGACAACCCTGTGAGCTTGTGTCCGGTGGGAGCATCGACATCAGCATGTGCGTTACGAGAAGCCTTGGAGAAGGAAGCGTCTCGACCTCAGTATGATCCATGCCAAGGCTACGGATCTCGATGAATGGCACCACGTGCTGAGGATGGCGAGTGAGGAGTGGGTGGTCGGCGAAGCTGTAGCGAGAGCGGTTGGTGATGGTGAAGGCGAGGGCCTTGAGCCAGGTGGTGCCGCATTTTGGTTGTGTGGCGAGGATGATGTCGTCGGCACGGGGCTTGTAGGTGTCTTGGACTAGTAAGATCTTCTCTAGCATCCGCGGCCGGAACCAGTAATTCTTGTACTGGATTAGTGGTTGTGACCACCCTTCTCTTGCTGGGAGTGTGGATATGAAATCTTTGAGCTGGCTTTCTTTGTATGGGACATCATCTTCTGGTGGACTCTTGGTGGCACTCTCTTGATCACTCTGCGGTGTAGCATGAGCCATGGCTGATCAGAGAGAATTAGGAGGCAAAGCTCTGAGTTCCTGGCTTCTTGCTGGATGTATGCTACCGGTTTTATGGGAGAAGATGGAGGATGACTCAGAGAGACGAAGCTGGTTGGTTCGGTGATGAAACGACACAGAGGTTTCTTTATTTGATCTTTATAGTACTCTCGAGCCATATTAGTTGACTCGAATTTGTCTAAATTTAAATATATCTAGACATATTTTAGTATAAGATACATCGAATCTAGATAAATCCAAGTCAACTAATATGGCCGGAGGGAGTAGAAAAAATGGACGGAAAGTAGTACGATCGATGGAGATATTACTATTGTTTACGGAGGAGCAGGTTCCCGTGGCATTAAGTATAGAAAAGATCAATCTTTGCGATTCTCCGTACTGGGGCTAGCTCCCGACTGACTCCTTTCAATCCCTCGTCCAGTCGTTCGGCTCGGCGATTCTCGGCCACTCAGCGGTGAAGCTGATCCGCAAGCTGTGGCGACAAATGTTACATTCTTTTTGAAAGGTCCTAAATATATAATGAACACTTAGTTTTGAACAATCGTTTGGACATTCGTAACGAATAGATCTACATCTTCGTACGGTGTATTAGGCAAATGTAGATCTACTCGTTTAGAAATGTCAAAGCGGAACACTTACAACACGGAAGTTGTGTAAAAGGCAAGATAAAGCTTCCCCTCAAAGGAATTTCAAAAGGTCAACCGCGTGCGTCGATTCGACAAATCCGTTCAGAAAACCTTCAAATATGAATACAAAACAAACTTTTAAACACTCAACGAAACAATGAACTGGTCGCGGGAATGAATCACAATGTCGAGGCGCATCTATTTCATGTAACACTTATCTCAAACTGAAACACCTTTATGTATGTTAGAAAATGTTAGATAAGTACTCCACTGGTGAAAAAAATGCCTCTAGTCCCGGTTCATAAGGGCCATTGGTCCCGGTTTTCCGAGACTAATGCTGGTCCCAGTTCGGGCACGAACCGGGACCAAGCTCCACGTGGGTGGGCGCGACGAGGGGGGTGGATCATTGGTCCCGGTTCGTGGAACAAACCGGATTAATGGATCTCCACGTGGGAGCGCGAGAGACGAGCGGGGGTGGATCATTGGTCCCGATTCTTGGCACGAACCGGGATCGTTGGTCTCTGTGCCGCGACAGGGTTTTGTGCCGCGGTAGGATTTTCGGGCTATTTTTGGGCCGTGTCAGGATTTTTTTTATCAATTTAAGGTACTACATATATATAGCAATAATGAAACCACGATATATATATTACACATTATGCATGATCACAAATATATTATACACCGTCTCATCCGTCTTCTTGGTCGAAACATATTATAATTATAAACGATACTCTCACACGAATTTGATCTAATTTACATCTTCTTTTTTACACTTCACTCTTCCAAATAAAACGGGTAATAGTATTCTTCTTTCGGATCTATGACTTGTTCTAACAAGAATCCGGCAATTTCCAAATTGCTTGCACGCGTTCTTGTGATAGAAGACCGTCCCGCATCCGTTCGATCTAATATAAAGAAGGGGATCAATATATATGAATGAAACTAAACACAATTGGTGGTAATAAAATAAAGTTGTGATTATTGTTTCTCGTACTTCAATTTTTTTGATGTTCCGGTCTGCGCCTTTCTCTTTGGTCGTCTGGTGAATGAACTCACAGACATAGTATCCACATAAGTTATTCCCGGCTTCCTGCGTCAAGCACTTTACGAGAATGGAGTTTAATCAAAATAATAATCAAGCATGATAATAGTGGTATTGAAACTAGAATCAAAGAGATGCGTGGATCTAGCAAGTAGTACTTACAGTCAATGGTTGAAATGTAAGCTCTGGCTTCCAAACACCCTTAGGTTTGGCGGTGAACCGTTTCCAAGTCTTCTGGAGGCATTCCTACATGTCCGTCCACTTTTCTAATGGTGTGCGTTTCGGGTCCAGGACTTTTACTACTCCGGTGTCAACAGCAATGATTAACAGAATATAATGGAAGTTGGACACACTAACAAAATATAACACGAGTCAATTATACGCTTAACGTCGAGTAAGCAAAAATAGAATGTGTACAAGACAGTAACACTCACCCAGCGTTGTAAGGAAATAGTATTTCCCTTCTGTTGCTGAAATACTTCAACGCTTGTACCAAGTTATCCTCTGTCTCTTTGGGTTTTGTTTTTAGAGTAACTTCGTGAACGAAATTGTAGTCAACAAACCTAAGGTCATAGATTTGTCCTTTGTTGCATTCGAGAATCCTCATTCTGCATATATAATTAGTATAGTGATGAGTAAGATTATATAAGCAACGAATGAGCTGAGCTAGAAAGACTTAATTACAGAAATTAATAATACTTACAAACAATAGGCACTGACGATAGTTTTGTCGAGGGCGTCTTGTTGGTAAAACTGAAATAATTCTGGAAATTTGATCAGTATGAAGCCATCTCCGTGACCATAATGGTGGTGTTTATATGTAGCATAGATCCGGTTTTTGGATTCAGCACAGGCTTGGATATACCAGTTATGCAATCTTCGTATTTTTGTTGGTAGATCTTTGACTAACTCGGGTTTGATGAGAGGAGCCCCGTACTGGTACACGTATGCTGTTTCTTGGTACCCCCCGAACTCATTCATACGGCTCATGTACTCAGTAATAGACAGTCCATATAATTGGGCATTTTCTTCGTACAGTCGAACAAACTCCGGATCAATGTTCGGATCATGCCGCTCCTGGGCTCTCCACTCACTAGTATCGTACACTTTGAGCGGTTCGATCGATTGATTTTTCTGTTGTCTGAGTTGGGCAACTTCTTTCCTGACTCTCCGCTCTTTTGCCACAGCCGACTTGGTAATACAGCGATTATAGTCTGATGTGAGCGCTATGGGTTGGTGAAGCTGAATCGGCTGCTTTAGCTTTATCTTCTGCGGTGACCGGGAAGAATGGATCTATCGGCTTTTTCTTGTTATCCATGTCAATCTTCCACTTTTCATAATGGGCATCTGCGGCCGCAGCAATTCCCTCATTTGTCTTCCCGCAAGGTAGCTTCTTCATATTCTTATGAGGTACTTTTGGGAGGGGTGATAGCTTACGTTTTGGTGATTGGAACGTCCTTTTGCTGCTGCTGCTGGTGCTTCCCCTCTTAGTATACTTCCGCTTTTGTCTCTGAGGCTCAGGGGACAGAGACGGCTGACGCGGCGGCGGAGACGGCTGAGGCGGCGATGGAGACAGTTGCGCTGAGTGGTGAGGCGGTGAAGGCGACGGTTGCGCTGGAGAATGGTGAGGTGGCGGCGAAGGTGGATTGCTGCTCTGAGGAGTGGGTGGCCTTGGCGGCACATAATTTGGAAGCATGATGCGCTCCTTTGGCCATAGAATAGTCCCCCCTTTGGCTTCTCCTAGTTGAGTCAGCTCCATATCTCCCCCCGCAGGGTGGTCTAGCTTCAGCTCCTCAAAATCTTCCTTCACCTCATCCACAGTGATGACAGTGTACCCTTTTGGAACCGGTCTGCAATGCCAAGTTGGGTTAGGCGCAATTGGTACGGCCATGCCGACCACCGCCGTCACCCTTAAGTTCATAACCTACACCTTTAGCTCACAAGCTGTGGTCTCCATGATATCATCCACTGGGTAGCGTTTAGGAGGAGATATCGTCGGTGCATCATCATCAACATCATGGAGCTGCATGGAAGCGATGCTGCTTTCTTATTCGATAGGGCGCCGGTGCCCTCGAATGCAGCTTCTACCACGTGCCGCTGAGATTGGCCGCTAGTACCTTGCTGGCTAAGTCTGTTGAGTTGATCCTGGTGCCGCTTTAATGCTTCTTCTACATTACGCAGCCGGTCTGCAGCGGCCGCTTTCTCAGCTGCCTCCCTTTCCTTTCTCCTCTGATGGCTTTTATCGTGATATCTCTTCATTTCTGCGGGGAAGGCAACCTTCCATGTCTTGGAGCCTGGTGTGCCTCGTGCTTGTCCGACATGTTCAGGATTTTTAAGGGCGCGTGTGAGATCGTCATTCTCTCTATCGGGAACGAACTGTCCCGCTGCAACATCATCTACTGCATTTCTAATATCGTTGATGGGCAGTAGAGGATCATCTTTGTGTTTCTGATTATATATTGCCCTCCCTTCTTTGTCCAACGTGCCCCCATGGCCGTAAAACCAGTTTCTCGCCCGTGGTGTCCATGTTGCGGGCTCTGGTCTGATCCTGACAGCTATGTAATTGACCTCAAGTGCATCCCACTTAGGCATGCAACCGGCGTAGCTAGCAGGCCCCATGTTATGATGGTATACTTTCTTAGCAGCGTTCTCCATATTTATTCTAGACCTTTCCTTAGCTTTCTCCGATGTCTTGTACTTCACAAAATCCTCCCACTGATGTCTTAACTTAGCATAGCCGCCTTGAGTGAAATCCGGAGTCTTCTCTACCTTGACAAAGTTATTGTAATGTTTCTTCTTCCAGTTCTTGAATGCATCAGCCATCTTGATGAGAGCAAACTTCTTGACTCTTTGCACAAGCTCCATTCTTGCTCTCTCCTCCTCATCTGGATTCACATCTGGCATCGGCAGGAGGAAATTAATCATGAGCTTCTCAAAAAGCTTATCTTTGGCGATGTCGCCGACATACGGGACTCCACCACCGCTTGGCCGATTCCATTCTTGAACGGTGATCGGGATGTAGTCTCTCGCAAGAACTCCGCATTGCTTGACAAATTTCCTTGCGACATCGGCGGGAGCTTGCGGTTTGCCATCTACACCGACTACTTCGATTCTATACCTCATAGTGTCATCCAACTTTTTTGTTGGGCCTCGTTTCGTTCTTATGGAAGAAGTTCTCGATCCGGAGGGCTAAAAGAAGAAATAGTGGTAATATATGCATGTATATATATAAACAACAGCATTTTAATTACAAAAATACATATATACACCTCGCCGGTGTTTGCGAGATTTAAGGTTCCGCCGGAGCCGTCGCCTTCTCCCTCATCGGCTTCTCCCTTGTCCCAGGCTTTGGCTTCTACCTCACCGGAGCTGTCTCCTCGGTTGAGAGACTCATCTCCCTGACCGGAATCGTTCAGAAACTCACTGGTGACATCGATATCGATATCTTCATTTTCGCAGATCATTCCGTGGAGGATGTTTTCCTGATGTTCTAGAATCATAGTATCTTGATGTGTTGGATCCATAGTATCTGCAAAGATGATGATATGACAAGTTAATTAGTATTGTAATGAAACCCTATAGCATTCTTGGAAATTTAAGCGGGATCTGAGGGGTCCAAACCCTAATACAGGAGAGACCCTCGAATCACCTACGGGGGTTCATTTGTTCTTCTAATTAAACTTGTGATTAAAGTTGTTGAACAATGCATGATATTGATGGTAAAGTGTAGATCTCATTTTTTTGAACATTTTGATATATTATTTGTATTTTTCTGACTTATAAATAATTACTTATTAAGTTTATAAGATTTATCCTTTTTCTGAAATTATTAAAACAATTATTAAACCTTTATTGCGTCAGCATAGGTAAATGCTGACGTCACCTAAGGCTGGGGAACCTTTTCTCACTGATGCAGCGCCTACCCACAGAGACTGATTAGTGGGGCCAGGGACACGCCGGGTTTTACCACGCTAGCAGAGCTTGCTCGACACCCACGCCAGGGCCACATGAGCGCCACCTTGGCGCCACATGGGCTCGCCGGAGGGCACGTCGGCCGGCGGTGGTTAGCGGCACTAGAGTGCTTGCTCGAACATGCATAAGGTCGGGTTCGAACGAGTGCATCACGAGGAAGCTAACGGTGGTCACGCCGCCCCTTATTGGTCATCGCAGCGTCGTCTACGACGGCGTCGGATGGCGGCGGACAGTGGCGCTCGGCGACAGAAGGAAACAGAGCGAGAGAGAGAGAAAGGAGAGGTCCTGGAGGACCAGTGGCTCACCACAAAGACGATGGACGGGTCGACGAGGCCGGAGGAGCTCGGAAGCAGCGGCAATGCCGACGGCCGGAGTTGGAGCAGACGGTGACCGTGGCGTCGATTTCCATCGTGCGCGGTCGATTCCTCAGACGGTGGTGGCGCGGCAGCGGCGGGCGTCGATGGCGTGAAGCGGCCGCTCTGGATTTGGGCAGCCTGACGGTGTGATTTTGCTCCGCCGCAAATTTTCCTTAGCCGTGCATCGATGTGCTATGTGATTTGGGGGAGTTGGGGAGGAGGAAGGGCCGGGGCTGTTAACTGTACAGGCCTTTGGTCCCGGTTCGTTCCAACAACCGGGACCGTTGATCCTTTGGTCCCGGTTGTTGGGACGAATCGGGACCAATGGTCTGGGCAGGAGCGTTGCTGTGCTCCCACGTGCGCGGGCCTTTGGTCTCGGTTCGTCCCAACAACCGGGACCAAAGGATCAATGATCCCGGTAGTTGGGACGAACCGGGACCAAAGGCATATTGATAGCAGCGCGCGCACCCAGGCTCATCGGTCCCGGTTGGTGGGACGAACCGGGATCGTTGACCCGTTTTTCAGATTTTGGCAAACCTTTTGGTCTTCCCGTCATTTTCAAATTTGTTTTCTTCTTTAATTAATAAGTTGCTTCAATTTAAGATGATTATTTATTTGGAATTTCAAAAAACTTTTAACAGGAAAAGTGCTTCAATTTAAATAACAAATCAAAAACCATTTTATGCTTTCAAATATTTTTATTTAAACTATACAAATTTACTATTTTCAATTAAAATTGCATTACCAAATATTTATTGCATAATTTGGAATTTCAAAAAACTTTTAATAGGAAAAGTGCTTCAATTTCAATAACAAATCAAAAACCATTTTCTGTTTTTAAATAATTTTTTTTAACTATACAATTTTACTATTTTCAATTAAAATTGCATTACCAAATATTTATTGCATAATTTGGAATTTCAAAAAACTTTTAACAGGAAAAGTGCTTCAATTTAAATAAAAAATCAATAACCATTTTCTGTTTTCAAATATTTTTATTTGAACTATACAATTTTACTATTTTCAATTAAAATTGCATTACTAAATATTTATTGCATAATTTGGAATTTCAAAAAACTTTTAACAGGAAAAGTGCTTCAATTTAAATAACAAATCAAAAACCATTTTCTGTTTTCAAATATTTTTATTTGAACTATACAATTGTACTATTTTCAATTCAAATTGCATTACCCAATATTTATTGCATAATTTGGAATTTCAAAAAACTTTTAACAGGAAAAGTGCTTCAATTTATATAACTAATCAAAAACCATTTAAAAAAATCATTTATAGGTTCACAACATGCTATTTCATCAGAGATCCACTTCAAGTTCAGCGAGGCTCAACCCCGGGCTAGGAAGCTTCATGCCCGTCGTTTTGAATATGGTTTGCAACGGGCATAAGAAATTCAAAAATGATCCAAACAATGTGAAGCCTTCGTGTGGTGTCATATTATGTGTCATAGTTGCAAGGAAAAATATTGAACTTGAAAAATTGCAAACATCATATAAAATCCTTCACAAAATGACCTATCATGTTCAAGGTTTCATGGCATTTAGGTCAAACCACCAATGTTATGGCTAGAATCAGGGCATAGTTTGTGATAATGTGTCCATATTGTGCACACATGTGCATCTTGGGATGGCTTAGGATGTTGCAGGAGGAAGTTTTCCTTTTCGATGCACGAAAAAGCCAATTTCCATTTTTGAGGTGTCGAAATCGCGGTGTTCTGTGAAGCAACCACCAAATTAAAGTTTGGCATTGGAACCAACCCATTTTTCAAAAATACTAGACCACCTTATGTGGAAAATTTCCCAACCGGTGTATCTGGAACCTTTCCGTCCATCCCTCATGAAAAAGACAAATTTCTGCCGAATCGGTAGGAGGTTGCCAAGATTTGAACTACAATTACATGATATAATGCTTGTGAATTTTTTTAAAAATCATTTATAGGTTCACAGCATGCTATTTCATCAGAGATCCACTTCAAGTTCAGCGAGGCTCAGCCCCGGGCTAGGAAGCTTCATGCCCGTCGTTTTGAATATGGTTTGAAACGGGCATAAGAAATTCAAAAATGATCCAAACAATGTGAAACCTTCGCGTGGTGTCATATTATGGGGCTTGTTCGTCTGCGGTACCAAAGTTGGCAGGCCAGTGCATGGCGGTACCTAAGTTGCCTGAAATTACCGCGTTTCGAAAAGTTGGGCCCCCAACTACTAAGAGGGGCCATTTCGAGGCAAACTCATCTCACCCCTACCAAATACATACATTCCATTAAACCGCCCCATGAAGTAGATGGTCGGGACCCACATGTCGGTTATCTATCCGTGACGCGGGCGCCAACACGGCAACCTCTTAGGCAAATCAAGCAGCTAAGTGGATTGGATGCGTTGACCGATTTCACAAATCCATTCCCAGCTTCCCCTTAGCACCGGCGGCGTCGGAATCCACCGTTCAGGTAGGACGGTTTCTTCGGACATTTGACTTCTGGGGCCAAGTTGCTGCGCCCAGTTGCTACGCCCAGTCGCTGATACCGAGCTCCAATGACGCATGCCGTAGCCGCCGTTGCGAGGCTCTAGCCCGCCTCCACCGCCGACGAGCTGAGCAGCTCGGAGGATGGCAGATCCTACTATCAAGAAAGAAGAAGTTATGTCTACAAGCGGGTGATCTACCCTTCTCTTTGCTATTCGCACGAGTTACAACTGCTAGCTGGCTACTGAACCTCAAATTGTTTGTTAGCCCAACGCTGATAAACATATTTTGTCCACAATTTTCTGTCAAGTGGGATTTGTGCGGACCCCCCTTACCTGGTTACGGTAGTCATCTATAGGTACGACTCTAAGGGCAAGAGGTATGGACACCATTGTTTCACGATGGAAGAAGCGCCTGCGCAGATCTACACTATATCTGGTATGGTTGCTGCTCTGCGTAATCATGTTGAATTATGGCCAAAGCAGACTGCAAAGTTCAGCTTCATGGATGAACGTGGCATCATGGTTCCTATAACGTGTGACAGTCAGCTAATTGGGTTGATGAAAAGGTATGCTTCGGCTACCATGTTTGACCTGAAATATCATGTACTGGATGTGGAAGCAGCTGCAACTGGGAGTCGCCCTTCTATTCTTGGACAGGGTGGTTGCTCGAACCCAATTAGCTCCTGGTAAGCAAAGGTCTCTTGGGGTTCGCATGTTTGTGCTGAATTGTAATTTTTGTTTTATTTACTCTGTAGATATTGGGCAGTTATGCAATAGTCTTGTTTCTTTAACAGGAAGCGATGCAAGATTAGAAACATGACTGTCGGGTCAGTCATTTTGCTGCCCGAAGAAATTAAAAACGAGTGGAAAGATGTCATTTTGCTGCCCGAAGAAATTAAAAACGAGTGGAAAGATGATGCTGGACACGATTCTGGTGCCCATTGTCCCGGCGATGCAGAGTACGTGAAGCTAAGAAAATTGGCACCGAGGAAGAGGAAGAAGGCAGGAAATGAAGAAGCCATTGGACGTGAAGGCTTGGCACCCAGGCTGCAGAAGAAGGCTGCTGGCAATGAAGAGGCATAGTAATGTGTTGAACTTGAACCTATATATGTAATTCTGTTAAATTCTGATCATTCTGTGTGTGGCACGTTGCTGGGCGAAACAATCTACCCACGTTCTCTGAGTAAAATGTACCGCGACTTAGGGTTTGGAAACGCCCGAGTCAGTAGTTGAATCCAAAATTGTGATTGTGCCACTCCTATCTGAAAACAAGGATCCACCGGTTCCACGATTGCTGAGGGGCAGGAGGTCTCCAAATACGACGGAATGTAAGTGGCACATAAATAAATTATTTAAGCTGCCACACTCCACGAAGCAGCAATTTATTTCAGATGCTGCACCACGACGTGGCAACATAAACAACAATGTTCTCACCGATAATGCCCAGATGAGGAGGAAATGGGTACCACTTTCTGGCCTAATCTTGAGCCCGTCTATCTCACCGCCTCTCTGCTCCTGCATCCCCTGCATCTGGCGAAGCTCCCGGATCTCCAGTAACCGGGTGTACGTGCTTCCACTTTATAAATTGAGGTTGTGCCATTTGCATGCGGAACAATCCACGTAGATTACATTTAAGCAAACCACCAATGTTAGAATACACTAGTAGAAAAGGTTTCTTTAGTCCACGATTACGTTCCCAATCCGGGACAGAGATCTAAATCGAGGCAGAAATTGATCTAAATCACAAATTCTTCCACAAATTAATGGGGGGTCAGAGCAATTTTTTTCCTCCCTGGAATCCGGGATCAATAGTTCAGACCGCTAGGTCAACAAGTACAAATATTACAACTTAAAAAGGCACGGAGCTTAAGCTAAATAGAACTAGTTATCACACATCTCCTTGATAATCTTGGCCCGATGCGCATCTTCATGCGAGAGCAAGGATCAAATTGTCTGCTCCTTCCTTGCACAACTTCAATTGTTTCTCTGCATTTTTCCTCATGCACTTGTCAATACTCGTAGTTATGTACTACAGGACTTTGGCCTGGTGGAGATCGTTCCTTGCTTGAGTCAGTTCTTGCTCTGCTTTAGCCTTCAGGGCCAACGCCGCGTCCCTCTCCTTCTCGACTTTGATAACCTTGTCTTGCACCCACCTGAGATCTGCTTATGCTTGGTCGTGTCAACTGGTTCCCATAGCTTTATCTCAACACTGTCAAGAAGTGAGATGAATACGGATTCTTTCAACTCGACAGTCATTTCCCATAGTTTGTCCAGCGTTTTCTGCATTGATTTGGGCCACTCTGGATCTACCCATTTGACAACACCGCAACTTCCGCCTTGCATCATTGCACGATGTTCTTGACACCGTAGAAACCTCGTCCCTGCGTTTCGTCCTTCAAAGGCTACAAATTTAGCGGGCACATATCCATGTTTACATACCAGAGGACTGTCTTCATCCTCTAAACCGTGATAGTCGGAGTCATACATCGTCTGGTTGGCCTAATACATCATACGCGCATGAGTAAACAGATTAGATCTAGCTCAAAAAATAGATAAATGGCCACAGATGATAGAAATAGAGATGAGACGACTCACATCGAAATCACCGTCCCTGTCGTCACGACGCGTTTCCTCGTCGTTTCCCCTTGAACCCATGGCGAGAGGGGTGGGGGTGGCTTCCGGAGAGGGGATTGGGATGGAGGCGCCGTCGGCTTGCGGCTACGGCAGGATGGGAGTGAAGTGGGGACAGTGGCTTCGAGGGTAAGGAAGAGAAGTATGGGGAGGAAGAGAAGTAATGGGGACGTGACATTGGGATGTGGCCCACTGAACTCGTGAGACGTGACACTCGCAACAGGGGAGCGCGCGGTGTTGCCAGTTTGTCCAGAGAAAGCGTGGCCAATCATGCTACAGAACAGCCTACTCGCGGATCGCTCTCACGAAGACCATCCCAATCGTCCAAGCGCCCCAATCGAACGATATGTAACAATCGTCAAGCAGAACAACTGTGTTAGGGCGTGCCTTCTAGAAGACTCGGTCTAACGGCTACCCATGCAATGGCAATGGTGTATCCATGTGTGGTTTGTGAAAAGAACAGACATGCAATCACACTAGGTCGATCCATATGTGGTTTATGGAAGTAACACACATGCAATGACTCTAGCTGTGATTCATGAAAAGAACTGACATGCAATGACATTGGGTGTGGTTCATGAAAAGAACAGACATGCAATGACATCGGTGGATCCATCTGTGGGTTATGGAAGTAACAGACATGCAATGACTCTAGCCGTGGTTAATGAAAAGAACACGCACGCAATAACACTGGGTGTGATTCATGAGAAGAACACACATCCAATGACACTGATGGATCCTTATGTGGTGTGTTAGAGGAACAGACATGCAATGACACTGTTGGATCCTTATGTGGTCTGTCTAGAGGAACACACATGAAATGACACCAGGTGTGGTTCATTAAAAGAACATACATGCACTGACACTGGGTGTGGTTCATGAATAGAACAGACATGCACTAACACTGGGTGTGGTTCATGAAAATAACAGACATGCAATGGCATTGGTGGGCCCATCCTTATGTGGTTCATGAAAAGAACAGACATGCAATGACACTTGTGGATCCTTATGTGGTTTGTTTAGAAGAACACACATGCAGTGACACTGGGTGTGGTTCATGAAAAGAACACACACGCAATGACACTGGTGGATCCTTATATGGTTTGTTTAGAGGAACAGACATGCAATGACACCGGTGAATCCACGTGTGGTTCATGAGAAGAACACACATCCAATGACTCTGGTAGATCATTATGTGGTTCATGAAAATAACTGACATGCAGTGACACTGGGTGTGGTTCATGAAAAGAACAGACATGCACTGACACTAGGTGTGGTTCATGAAAAGAACACACAGGCAATGACACTGGTGGATCCTTATGTGGTTTATGGAAGGAACAAACATGCAATCACACTAGGTGGATCCATATATGGTTTATGGAAGTAACACACATGCAATGACACTGGGTGTGGTTCATTAAAAAAGAACAGACATGCAATGACACTGGTAGATCCTTATGTGGTTCATGAAAAGAACATACATGTAATGACATTGGGTGTGATCCATGAAAAGAACAGACATGCAATGACACTGGTGGATCCTTATGTGGTTTGTTTAGAAGAACACACATGCAATGACACTGGTGGATCCATGTGTGGTTCATGGGAATAACACACATCCAATGACACTGGTGGACTCTAGCTATGGTTCATGAAAAGAACAGACATGCAATGACACTAGGTGTGGTTCATGAAAAGAACAGACATGCAATGACATCGGTGGATCCATACGTACTTTATGGAAGTAATAGACATGCAATGACTCTAGCTATGGTTAATGAAAAGAACACGCATGCAATAACACTAGGTGTGGTTCATGAAAATAACAGACATGCAATAACACTGGTGGATCCTTATGTGGTTTGTTTAGAGGAACAAACATGCAATGACACCGGTGGATCCACGTGTGGTTCATGAGAACAACACACATTCAATGACACTGGGTGGATCCTTATGTGGTTCATGAAAAGAACTGACATGTAGTGCCACTTGGTGTGGTTCATGAAAAGAACAGACATGCAATGACATCGGTAGATCCATGTGTGGTTTATGGAAGTAACAGACATGCAATGACTCTAGCTATGGTTCATGAAAAGAACTCGCATGCAATGACACCGGGTGTGGTTCATCAAAAGAACAGACATGCAATGACACTAGTGGATCCTTATGTGGTTTGTTTAGAAGAACACACATGCAATGACACTGGGTGTGGTTCATGAAAAGAACAGATAGGCAATGACACTGGTGGATCCTTATGTGGTTTGGTTAGAAGAACACGCATGCAATGACACTGGGTGTGGTTCATGAAAAGAACAGACACGCAATGACACTGGTGGATCCTTATGTGGTTTGTTTACATGAACAGACATGAAATCACACTAGGTGGATCCATATGTGGTTTATGGAAGTAAAAGACATGCAATGACTCTAGCTGTGATTCATGAAAAGAACAGACATGCAATGACACTGGTGGATCCTTGTGTGGTTCATGAAAAGAATAGACAGGCAATGACACTGGTGGATCCTTATGTGGTTTGTTTAGAAGAACACATATGCAATGACATTGGGTGTGGTTCATGAGAAGAACAGACATGCAATGACATCGGTGGATCCTTATGTGTGGTTCATGAAAAGAACATACATGCAATGACTCTAGCTATGGTTCATGAAAAGAACACACATGCAATGACATTGGGTGTGGTTCATGAAAAGAACAGACATGCAATGACACTGCTGGATCCTTATGTGGTTTATTTATAGGAACAGACATGCAATGACTCTAGATATGGTTCATGAAAAGAACAGACATGCAATGACACAAGGTGTGGTTCATGAAAAGAACAGACATGCAATGACTTATGTGGTTTGTTTAGAAGAACACACATGCAATGACACTGGGTGTGGTTCATGAAAAGAACAGATAGGCAATAACACTGGTGGATCCTTATGTGGTTTGTTTAGAAGAACACACATGCAATGACACTGGCTGTGGTTCGTGAAAAGAACATACACGCAATGACACTGGTGGATCCTTATGTGGTTAGTTTAGAAGAACAAACATGCAATCACACTAGGTGGATCCATATGTGGTTTATGGAAGTAACAAACATGCAATGACTCTAGCTATGATTCATGAAAAGAACAGATAGGCAATGACACTAGTGGATCCTTATGTGGTTTGTTTAGAAGAACACACATGCAATGACACTAGGTGTGGTTCATGAAAAGAATAGACACAAAATGACACTGTTGGATCCTTATGTGGTTTGTTTAGAGGAACAAACTTGCAATCACACTAGGTGGATCCATATGTGGTTTATGGAAGTAAAAGACATGCAATGACTCTAGCTGTGATTCATGAAAAGAACAAACATACAATGACACTGGTGGATCCTTATGTGGTTCATAAAAAGAACAGACAGGCAATGACACTGGTGGTTCCTTATGTGGTTTGTTTAGAAGAACACACATGCAATGACATTGGGTGGGGTTCATGAGAAGAACATACATCCAATGACACTGGTGGATCCTTATGTGGTTTGTTTAGAGGAACAGACATGCAATCACACTAGGTGGATCCATATGTGGTTTATGGAAGTAATAGACATGCCATGACTCTAGCTGTGATCCATGAAAAGAACAGACAGGCAATGACACTGGTGGATCCATTTGTGGTTCATGGGAAGAACAGACATCCAATGACACTGGTGGACTCTAGGTGTGGTTCATGAAAAGAATAGACATGCAATGACACCGGGTGTGGTTCATGAAAAGAACAGAAATGCAATGACACTGCTGGATCCTTATGTGTGGTTCATGAAAAGAACAGACATGCAATGACACTGGTGGATCCTTATGTGGTTTGTTTAGAAGAACACACATGCAATGACACTGGTGGATCCATGTGTGGTTCGTGGGAAGAACACACATCCAATGACACTGGTGGACTCTAGTTGTGGTTCATGAAAAGAACAGACATGCAATGACACTGGGTGTGGTTCATGAAAAGAACAGACATGCAATGACATCGGTGGATCCATGTGTGGTTTATGGAAGTAACAGACATGCAATGACACTGGTGGGCCCATCCTTATGTGGTTCATGAAAAGAACACACATGCAATGACACTAGTGGATCCTTATGTGGTTTGTTTAGAAGAACACACATGCAATGACACTGGGTGTGGTTCATGGGAAGAACAGACATCCAATGACACTGGTGGACTCTAGGTGTGGTTCATGAAAATAACAAACATGCAATGACACTGGGTGTGGTTCATGAAAAGAAAAGACATGCAATGACTTATGTGGTTTATTTAGAAGAACACACATGCAATGACACTGGATGTGGTCCATGAAAAGAATAGATAGGCAATGACACTGGTGGATCCTTATGTGGTTTGTTTAGAAGAACACACATGCATGGCACTGGGTGTGGTTCATGAAAAGAACAGACACGCAATGACACTGGTGGATCCTTATGTGGTTTGCTTAGAGGAACAAACATGCAATCACACTAGGTGGATTCATATGTGGTTTATGGAAGTAACATACATCCAATGACACCGGTAGATCCTAATGTGGTTCATGAAAAGAACAGACATGCAGTGAAACTAGCTGTGGTTCATGAATAGAACATACATGCACTGACACTAGGTGTGGTTCATGAAAAGAACAGACATGCAATGACACTGGTGGGCCTATCCTTATGTGGTTCATAAAAAGAACAGACATGAAATGACACTGGTGGATCCTTATGTGGTTTGTTTAGAAGAACACACATGCAATGACACTGGGTGTGGTTCATGAAAAGAACAGACACGTAATGACACTGGTGGATCCTTATGTGCTTTGTTTATAGGAACAGACATGCAATGACACCGGTGGATCCACGTGTGGTTCATGAGAAGAACACACATCCAATGACTCTGGTAGATCCTTATGTGGTTCATGAAAAGAAATGACATGCAGTGACACTGTGTGTGGTTCATGAAAAGAGCAGACATGCACTGACACTAGGTGTGGTTCATGAATAGAACAGACAGGCAATGACACTGGTGGATTCTTATGCGGTTTATCCAAGGAACAAACATGCAATCAAACTAGGTGGATCCATATGTGGTTTATGGAAGTAACACACATGCAATGACACTGGGTGTGGTTCATGAAAACAACAGACATGCAATGACACTGGTAGATCCGTATGTGGTTCATGAAAAGAACAGACATGCAATGACATTGGGTGTGGTTCATGAAAAGAACAGACATGCAATGACACTGGTGGATCCTTATGTGGTTTGTTTAGAAGAACAGTTAGGCAATGACACTGGTGGATCCATGTGCGGTTCATGGGAAGAATAGACATCCAATGACACTGGTGGACTCTAGGTGTGGTTCATGAATAGAACAGACATGCAATGACACCGGGTGTGGTTCATGAAAAGAACAGACATGCAATGACACTAGTGGGCCCATCCTTATGTGGTTCATGAAAAGAACAGACATGCAATGACACTGGTGGATCCTTACATGGTTTGTTTAGAAGAACACACATACAATGACACTGGGTGTGGTTCATGAAAATAACACACACGCAATGACACTGGTGGATCCTTATGTGGTTTGTTTAAAGGAACAGACATGCAATGACACCGGTGGATCCACGTGTGGTTCATGAGAAGAACACACATCCAATGACTCTGGTAGATCCTTGTGTGGTTCATGAAAAGAACTGACATGCAGTGACACTGGGTGTGGTTCATGAAAAGAACAGACATGCACTGACACTAGGTGTGGTTCATGAAAAGAATAGACAGGCAATGACACTGTTGGATCCTTATATGGTTTATGGATGGAACAAACATGTAATCACACTAGGTGGATCCATATGTGGTTTATGGAAGTAACACACATGCAATGACACTTGGTGTGGTTCACGAAAAGAACAGACATGCAATGACACCGGTAGATCCTTATGTGGTTCATGAAAAGAACAGACATGCAATGACATTGGGTGTGGTTCATGAAAAGAACAGACATGCAATGACACTGGTGGATCCTTATGTGTGGTTCATGAAAAAAATAGACATGCAATGACACTGGTGGATCCTTATGTGGTTTGTTTAGAAGAACACACATGCAATGACACTGGTGGATCCATGTGTGGTTCGTGGGAAGAACACACATCCAATGACACTGGTGGACTCTAGTTGTGGTTAATGAAAAGAACAGACATGCAATGACACTTGGTGTGGTTCATGAAAAGAACAGACATGCAATGACATCGGTGGATCCATCTGTGGTTTATGGAAGTAACAGACATGCAATGACACTGGTGGGCCCATCCTTATGTGGTTCATGAAAAGAACACAGATGCAATGACACTGGTGGATCCTTATGTGGTTTGTTTAGAAGAACACACATGCAATGACACTGGGTGTGGTTCATGGGAAGAACAAACATCCAATGACACTGGTGGACTCTAGGTGTGGTTCATGAAAAGAACAGACATGCAATGACACCGGGTGTGGTTCATGAAAAGAACAGACATGCAATGACTTATGTGGTTCGTTTAAAAGAACACACATGCAATGACACTGGGTGTGGTTCATGAAAAGAACAGATATGCAATGATACTGGTGGATCCTTATGTGGTTTGTTTAGAAGAACACACATGCAATGACACTGGGTGTCGTTCATGAAAAGAACAGACACGCAATGGCACTGGTGGATCCTTATGTGGTTTGCTTAGAGGAACAAACATGCAATCACACTAGCTGGATCCATATGTGGTTTATGGAAGTAACAGACATCCAATGACACCGGTAGATCCTTATGTGGTTCATGAAAAGAACAGACATGCAGTGAAACTAGGTGTGGTTCATGAATAGAACAGACATGCACTGACACTGGGTGTGGTTCATGAAAAGAACAGACATGCAATGACACTGGTGGGCCCATCCTTATGTGGTTCATTAAAAGAACAGACATGCAATGACACTGGTGGATCCTTATGTGGTTTGTTTAGAAGAACACACATGCAATGACACTGGGGGTGGTTCATGAAAAGAACAGACATGTAATGACACTAGTGGATCCTTATGTGGTTTGTTTATAGGAACAGACATGCAATGACACCGGTGGATCCACGTGTGGTTCATGAGAAGAACACACATCCAATGACTCTGGTAGATCCTTATGTGGTTCATGAAAAGAAATGACATGCAGTGACACTGTGTGTGGTTCATGAAAAGAACAGACATGCACTAACACTAGGTGTGGTTCATGAAAAGAACAAATAGGCAATGACACTGGTGGACCTTATGCGGTTTATCCAAGGAACAAACATGCAATCAAACTAGGTGGATCCATATGTGGTTTATGGAAGTAACACACATGCAATGACACTGGGTGTGGTTCATGAAAAGAACAGACATGCAATGACACTGGTAGATCCGTATGTGGTTCATGAAAAGAACAGACATGCAATGACATTGGGTGTGGTTCATGAACAGAACAGACATGCAATGACACTGGTGGATCCTTATGTGGTTTGTTTAGAAGAACAGACAGGCAATGACACTGGTGGATCCATGCGTGGTTCATGGGAAGATTAGACATCCAATGACACTGGTGGACTCTAGGTGTGGTTCATGAATAGAACAGACATGCAATGACACCGGGTGTGGTTCATGAAAAGAACAGACATGCAATGACACTAGTGGGCCCATCCTTATGTGGTTCATGAAAAGAACAGACATGCAATGACACTGGTGGATCCTTACATGGTTTGTTTAGAAGAACACACATACAATGACACTGGGTGTGGTTCATGAAAATAACACACACGCAATGACACTGGTGGATCCTTATGTGGTTTGTTTAGAGGAACAGACATGCAATGACACCGGTGGATCCACGTGTGGTTCATGAGAAGAACACACATCCAATGACTCTGGTAGATCCTTGTGTGGTTCATGAAAAGAACTGACATGCAGTGACACTGGGTGTGGTTCATGAAAAGAACAGACATGCACTGACACTAGGTGTGGTTCATGAAAAGAATAGACAGGCAATGACACTGGTGGATCCTTATATGGTTTATGGATGGAACAAACATGCAATCACACTAGGTGGATCCATATGTGGTTTATGGAAGTAACACACATGCAATGACACTTGGTGTGGTTCACGAAAAGAACAGCCATGCAATGACACCGGTAGATCCTTATGTGGTTCATGAAAAGAACAGACATGCAATCACATTGGGTGTGGTTCATGAAAAGAACAGACATGCAATGACACTGGTGGATCCTTATGTGTGGTTCATGAAAATAATAGACATGCAATGACACTGGTGGATCCTTATGTGGTTTGTTTAGAAGAACACACATGCAATGACACTGGTGGATCCATGTGTGGTTCGTGGGAAGAACACACATCCAATGACACTTGTGGACTCTAGTTGTGGTTCATGAAAATAACAGACATGCAATGACACTGGGTGTGGTTCATGAAAATAACAGACATGCAATGACATCGGTGGATCCATGTGTGGTTTATGGAAGTAACAGACATGCAATGACACTGGTGGGCCCATCCGTATGTGGTTCATGAAAAGAACACACATGAAATGACACTGGTGGATCCTTATGTGGTTTGTTTAGAAGAACACACATGCAATGACACTGGGTGTGGTTCATGCGAAGAACAAACATCCAATGACACTGGTGGACTCTAGGTGTGGTTCATGAAAAGAACAGACATGCAATGACACCGGGTGTGGTTCATGAAAAGAACAGACATGCAATGACTTATGTGGTTCATTTAAAAGAACACACATGCAATGACACTGGGTGTGGTTCATGAAAAGAACAGATAGGCAATGATACTGGTGGATCCTTATGTGGTTTGTTTAGAAGAACACACATGCAATGACACTGGGTGTGGTTCATGAAAAGAACAAACACGCAATGACACTGGTGGATCCTTATGTGGTTTGCTTAGAGGAACAAACATGCAATCACACTAGGTGGATCCATATGTGGTTTATGGAAGTAACAGACATCCAATGACACTAGTAGATCCTTATGTGGTTCATGAAAAGAACAGACATGTAGTGAAACTAGGTGTGGTTCATGAATAGAACATACATGCACTGACACTGGGTGTGGTTCATGAAAAGAACAGACATGCAATGACACTGGTGGGCCCATACTTATGTGGTTCATGAAAAGAACAGACATGTATTGACACTAGGTGTGGTTCATGAAAAGAATAGACAGGCAATGACACTGGTGGATCCTTATATGGTTTATGGATGGAACAAACATGCAATCACACTAGGTGGATCCATATGTGGTTTATGGAAGTAACACACATGCAATGACACATGGTGTGGTTCACGAAAAGAACAGACATGCAATGACACTGGTAGATCCTTATGTGGTTCATGAAAAGAACAAACATGCAATGACATTGGGTGTGGTTCATGAAAAGAACAGACATGCAATGACACTGGTCGATCCTTATGTGTGGTTCATGAAAAGAATAGACATGCAATGACACTGGTGGATCCTTATGTGGTTTGTTTAGAAGAACACACATGCAATGACACTGGTGGATCCATGTGTGGTTCGTGGGAAGAACACACATCCAATGACACTGGTGGACTCTAGTTGTGGTTCATGAAAAGAACATACATGCAATGACACTGGGTGTGGTTCATGAAAAGAACAGACATGCAATGACATCGGTGGATCCATGTGTGGTTTATGGAAGTAACAGACATGCAATGACACTGGTGGGCCCATCCTTATGTGGTTCATGAAAAGAACACACATGCAATGACACTGGTGGATCCTTATGTGGTTTGTTTAAAAGAACACACATGCAATGACACTGTGTGTGGTTCATGGGAAGAACAGACATCCAATGACACTGGTGGACTCTAGGTGTGGTTCATGAAAAGAATAGACATGCAATGACACCGGGTGTGGTTCATGAAAAGAACAGACATGCAATGACTTATGTGGTTTGTTTAGAAGAACACACATGCAATGACACTAGGTGTGGTTCATGAAAATAACACACACGCAATGACACTAGTGGATCCTTATGTGGTTTGTTTAGAGGAACAGACATGCAATGACACTACTGGATCCACGTGTGGTTCATGAGAAGAACACACATCCAATGACTCTGGTAGATCCTTATGTGGTTCATATAAAGAACTAACATGCAGTGACACTGGGTGTGGTTCATGAAAAGAACAGACATGCACTGACACTAGGTGTGGTTCATGAAAAGAATAGACAGGCAATGACACTGGTGGATCCTTATGTGGTTTATGGAAGGAACAAACATGCAATCACACTAGGTGGATCCATATGTGGTTTATGGAAGTAACACACATGCAATGACACTTGGTGTGGTTCATGAAAAGAACAGACATGCAATAACACTGGTAGATCCTAATGTGGTTCATGAAAAGAACAGACATGCAATGACATTGGGTGTGGTTCATGAAAAGAACAGACATGCAATGACACTGGTGGATCCTTATGTGTGGTTCATGAAAAGAATAGACATGCAATGACACTGGTGGATCCTTATGTGGTTTGTTTAGAAGAACACACATGCAATGACACTGGTGGATCCATGTGTGGTTCATGGGAAGAACACACATCCAATGACACTGGTGGACTCTAGTTGTGGTTCATGAAAAGAACAGTCATGCAATGACACTGGGTATGGTTCATGAAAAGAACAGACATGCAATGACATTGGTGGATCGATGTGTGATTTATGGAAGTAACAGACATGCAATGACACTAGTGGGCCCATCCTTATGTGGTTCATGAAAATAACAGACATGCAATGACACTGGTGGATCCTTATGTGGTTTGTTTAGAATAACACACATGCAATGACACTGGGTGTGGTTCATGGGAAGAATAAACATC
Organism: Avena sativa; assembly: GCA_916181665.1. Classification (NCBI taxonomy): domain Eukaryota; kingdom Viridiplantae; phylum Streptophyta; class Magnoliopsida; order Poales; family Poaceae; genus Avena; species Avena sativa. The sequence continues at coordinate 432,136,437 of OV702290.1, forward strand.
CAATGACACTGGTGGACTCTAGGTGTGGTTCATGAAAAGAATAGACATGCAATGACACCGAGTGTGGTTCATGAAAAGAACAGACATGCAATGACTTTGTGGTATGTTTAAAAGAACACACATGCAATGACACTGGGTGTGGTTCATGAAAAGAACAGATAGGCAATGATACTGGTGGATCCTTATGTGGTTTGTTTAGAAGAACACACATGCAATGACACTGGGTGTGGTTCATGAAAAGAACAGACACGCAATGACACTGGTGGATCCTTATGTGGTTTGTTTAGAGGAACAAACATGCAATCACACTAGGTGGATCCATATGTGGTTTATGGAAGTAACAGACATGCAATGACACTGGTAGATCCTTATGTGGTTCATGAAAAGAACAGACATGCAATGAAACTAGGTGTGGTTCATGAATAGAACAGACATGCACTGACATCGGGTGTGGTTCATCAAAAGAATAGACATGCAATGACACTTGTGGTCCCATCCTTATGTGGTTCATGAGAAGAACAGACATGCAATGACACTGGTGGATCCTTCTGTGGTTTGTTTAGAAGAACACACATGCAATGACACTGGGTGTGGTTCATGAAAAGAATAGACACGCAATGACACTGGTGGATCCTTATGTGGTTTGTTTATAGGAACAGACATGCAATGACACCGGTGGATCCACATGTGGTTCATGAGAAGAACACACATCCAATGACTCTGGTAGATCCTTTTGTGGTTCATGAAAAGAAATGACATGCAGTGACACTGTGTGTGGTTCATGAAAAGAACAGACATGCACTAACACTAGGTGTGGTTCATGAAAAGAACAAACAGACAATGACACTGGTGGATCCTTATGCGGTTTATCCAAGGAACAAACATGCAATCAAACTAGGTGGATCCATATGTGGTTTATGGAAGTAACACACATGCAATGACACTGGGTGTGGTTCATGAAAAGAACAGACATGCAATGACACTGGTAGATCCGTATGTGGTTCATGAAGAGAACAGACATGCAATGACATTGGGTGTGGTTCATGAAAAGAACAGACATGCAATGACACTGGTGGATCCTTATGTGGTTTGTTTAGAAGAACAGACAGGCAATGACACTAGTGGATCCATGTGTGGTTCATGGGAAGAATAGACATCCAATGACACTGGTGGACTCTAGGTGTGGTTCATGAATAGAACAGACATGCAATGACACCGGGTGTGGTTCATGAAAAGAACGGACATGCAATGACACTAGTGGGCCCATCCTTATGTGGTTCATGAAAAGAACAGACATGCAATGACACTGGTGGATCCTTACATGGTTTGTTTAGAAGAACACACATACAATGACACTGGGTGTGGTTCATGAAAATAACACACACGCAATGACACTCGTGGATCCTTATGTGGTTTGTTTAGAGGAACATACATGCAATGACACCGGTGGATCCACGTGTGGTTCATGAGAAGAACACACATCCAATGACTCTGGTAGATCCTTATGTGGTTCATGAAAAGAACTGACATGCAGTGACACTGGGTGTGGTTCATGAAAAGAACAGACATGCACTGACACTAGGTGTGGTTCATGAAAAGAATAGATAGGCAATGACACTGGTGGATCCTTATATGGTTTATGGATGGAACAAACATGCAATCACACTAGGTGGATCCATATGCGGTTTATGGAAGTAACACACATGCAATGACACTTGGTGTGGTTCACGAAAAGAACAGACATGCAATGACACTGGTAGATCCTTATGTGGTTCATGAAAAGAACAGACATGCAATGACACTGGTGGATCCTTATGTGTGGTTCATGAAAAGAATAGACATGCAATGACACGGGTGGATCCTTATGTGGTTTGTTTAGAAGAACACACATGCAATGACACTGGTGGATCCATGTGTGGTTCGTGGGAAGAACACACATCCAATGACACTGGTGGACTCTAGTTGTGGTTCATGAAAAGAACAGACATGCAATGACACTGGGTTTGGTTCATGAAAAGAATAGACATGCAATGACATCGGTGAATCCATGTGTGGTTTATGGAAGTAACAGACATGCAATGACACTGGTGGGCCCATCCTTATGTGGTTCATGAAAATAACAGACATGCAATGACACTGGTGGATCCTTATGTGGTTTGTTTAGAAGAACACACATGCAATGACACTGGGTGTGGTTCATGGGAAGAACAAACATCCAATGACACTGGTGGACTCTAGGTGTGGTTCATGAAAAGAATATACATGCAATGACACCGGGTGTGGTTCATGAAAAGAACAGACATGCAATGACTTATGTGGTTCGTTTAAAAGAACACACATGCAATGACACTGGGTGTGGTTCATGAAAAGAACAGATAGGCAATGATACTGGTGGATCCTTATGTGGTTTGTTTAGAAGAACACACATGCAATGACACTGGGTGTGGTTCATGAAAAGAACAGACACGCAATGACACTGGTGGATCCTTGTGTGGTTTGTTTAGAGGAACAAACATGCAATCACACTAGGTGGATCCATATGTGGTTTATGGAAGTAACAGACATGCAATGACACTGGTAGATCCTTATGTGGTTCATGAAAAGAACAGACATGCAATGAAACTAGGTGTGGTTCATGAATAGAACAGACATGCACTAACATCGGGTGTGGTTCATCAAAAGAATAGACATGCAATGACACTTGTGGTCCCATCCTTATGTGGTTCATGAAAAGAACAGACATGCAATGACACTGGTGGATCCTTATGTGGTTTGTTTAGAAGAACACACATGCAATGACACTGGGTGTGGTTCATGAAAAGAACAGACACGCAATGACACTGGTGGATCCTTATGTGGTTTGTTTATAGGAACAGACATGCAATGACACCGGTGGATCCACGTGTGGTTCATGAGAAGAACACACATCCAATGACACTGGTAGATCCTTATGTCGTTCATGAAAAGAAATGACATGCAGTGACACTATGTGTGGTTCATGAAAAGAACAGACATGCACTGACACTATGTGTGGTTCATGAAAAGAACAGACAGGCAATGACACTGGTGGATCCTTATGCGGTTTATCCAAGGAACAAACATGCAATCAAACTAGGTGGATCCATATGTGGTTTATGGAAGTAACACACATGCAATGACACTGGGTGTGGTTCATGAAAAGAACAGACATGCAATGACACTGGTAGATCCGTATGTGGTTCATGAAAAGAACAGACATGCAATGACATTGGGTGTGGTTCATGAAAAGAACAGACATGCAATGACACTGGTGGATCCTTATGTGGTTTGTTTAGAAGAACAGACAGGCAATGACACTGGTGGATCCATGTGTGGTTCATGGGAAGAATAGACATCCAATGACACTGGTGGACTCTAGGTGTGGTTCATGAATAGAACAGACATGCAATGACACCGGGTGTGGTTCATGAAAAGAACGGACATGCAATGACACTAGTGGGCCCATCCTTATGTGGTTCATGAAAAGAACAGACATGCAATGACACTGGTGGATCCTTACATGGTTTGTTTAGAAGAACACACATACAATGGCACTGGGTGTGGTTCATGAAAATAACACACACGCAATGACACTGGTGGATCCTTATGTGGTTTGTTTAGAGGAACAGACATGCAATGACACCGGTGGATCCACGTGTGGTTCATGAGAAGAACACACATCCAATGACTCTGGTAGATCCTTATGTGGTTCATGAAAAGAACTGACATGCAGTGACACTGGGTGTGGTTCATGAAAAGAACAGACATGCACTGACACTAGGTGTGGTTCATGAAAAGAATAGACAGGCAATGACACTGGTGGATCCTTATATGGTTTATGGATGGAACAAACATGCAATCACACTAGGTGGATCCATATGTGGTTTATGGAAGTAACACACATGCAATGACACTTGGTGTGGTTCACGAAAAGAACAGACATGCAATGACACTGGTAGATCCTTGTGTGGTTCATGAAAAGAACAGACATGCAATGACATTGGGAGTGGTTCATGAAAAGAACAGACATGCAATGACACTGGTGGATCCTTATGTGTGGTTCATGAAAAGAATAGACATGCAATGACACTGGTGGATCCTTATGTGGTTTGTTTAGAAGAACACACATGCAATGACACTGGTGGATCCATGTGTGGTTCGTGGGAAGAACACACATCCAATGACACTGGTGGACTCTAGTTGTGGTTCATGAAAAGAACAGACATGCAATGACACTGGGTGTGGTTCATGAAAAGAACAGACATGCAATGACATCGGTGGATCCATGTGTGGTTTATGGAAGTAACAGACATGCAATGACACTGCTGGGCCCATCCTTATGTGGTTCATGAAAAGAACACAAATGCAATGACACTGGTGGATCCTTATGTGGTTTGTTTAGAAGAACACACATGTAATGACACTGGGTGTGGTTCATGGGAAGAACAAACATCCAATGACACTGGTGGACTCTAGGTGTGGTTCATGAAAAGAACAGACATGCAATGACACCGGGTGTGGTTCATGAAAAGAACAGACATGCAATGACTTATGTGGTTCGTTTAAAAGAACACACATGCAATGACACTGGGTGTGGTTCATGAAAAGAACAGATAGGCAATGATACTGGTGGATCCTTATGTGGTTTGTTTAGAAGAACACACATGCAATGACACTGGGTGTGGTTCATGAAAAGAACAGACACGCAATGATACTGGTGGATCCTTATGTGGTTTGCTTATAGGAACAAACATGCAATCACACTAGGTGGATCCATATGTGGTTTATGGAAGTAACAAACATCCAATGACACTGGTAGATCCTTATGTGGTTCATGAAAAGAACTGACATGCAGTGAAACTAGGTGTGGTTCATGAATAGAACATACATGCACTGACACTGGGTGTGGTTCATGAAAAGAACAGACATGCAATGACACTGGTGGGACCATCCTTATGTGGTTCATGAAAAGAACAGACATGCACTGACACTAGGTGTGGTTCATGAAAAGAATAAACAGGCAATGACACTGGTGGATCCTTATATGGTTTATGGATGGAACAAACATGCAATCACACTAGGTGGATCCATATGTGGTTTATGGAAGTAACACACATGCAATGACACTTGGTGTGGTTCACGAAAAGAACAAACATGCAATGACACTGGTAGATCCTTATGTGGTTCATGAAAAGAACAGACATGCAATGACATTGGGTGTGGTTCATGAAAAGAACAGACATGCAATGACACTAGTGGATCCTTAAGTGTGGTTCATGAAAAGAATAGACATGCAATGACACTGGTGGATCCTTATGTGGTTTGTTTAGAAGAACACACATGCAATGACACTGGTGGATCCATGTGTGGTTCGTGGGAAGAACACACATCCAATGACACTGGTGGACTCTAGTTGTGGTTCATGAAAAGAACAAACATGCAATGACACTGGGTGTGGTTCATGAAAAGAACAGACATGCAATGACATCGGTGGATCCATGTGTGGTTTATGGAAGTAACAGACATGCAATGACACTGGTGGGCCCATCCTTATGTGGTTCATGAAAAGAACACACATGCAATGACACTGGTGGATCCTTATGTGGTTTGTTTAAAAGAACACACATGCAATGACACTGGGTGTGGTTCATGGGAAGAACAGACATCCAATGACACTGGTGGACTCTAGGTGTGGTTCATGAAAAGAACAGACATGCAATGACACCGGGTGTGGTTCATGAAAAGAACAGACATGCAATGACTTATGTGGTTTGTTTAGAAGAACACACATGCAATGACACTTGGTGTGGTTCATGAAAATAACACACACGCAATGACACCAGTGGATCCTTATGTGGTTTGTTTAGAGGAACAGACATGCAATGACACTGGTGGATCCACGTGTGGTTCATGAAAAGAACTGACATGCAGTGACACTGGGTGTGGTTCATGAAAAGAACAGACATGCACTGACACTAGGTGTGGTTTATGAAAAGAATAGACAGGCAATGACACTGGTGGATCCTTATGTGGTTTATGGAAGGAACAAACATGCAATCACACTAGGTGGATCCATATGTGGTTTATGGAAGTAACACACATGCAATGACACTAGGTGTGGTTCACGAAAAGAACAAACATGCAATAACATGGTAGATCCTTATGTGGTTCATGAAAAGAACAGACATGCAATGACATTGGGTGTGGTTCATGAAAAGAACAGACATGCAATGACACTGGTGGATCCTTATGTGTGGTTCATGAAAAGAATAGACATGCAATGACACTGGTGGATCCTTATGTGGTTTGTTTAGAAGAACAGACATGCAATGACACTGGTGTATCCTTATGTGGTTTGTTTAGAAGAACAGACAAGCAATGACACTAGTGGATCCATGTGTGGTTCATGGGAAGAATAGACATCCAATGACACTGGTGGACTCTAGGTGTGGTTCATGAATAGAACAGACATGCAATGACACCGGGTGTGGTTCATGAAAAGAACGGACATGCAATGACACTAGTGGGCCCATCCTTATGTGGTTCATGAAAAGAACAGACATGCAATGACACTGGTGGATCCTTACATGGTTTGTTTAGAAGAACACACATACAATGACACTGGGTGTGGTTCATGAAAATAACACACACGCAATGACACTCGTGGATCCTTATGTGGTTTGTTTAGAGGAACATACATGCAATGACACCGGTGGATCCACGTGTGGTTCATGAGAAGAACACACATCCAATGACTCTGGTAGATCCTTATGTGGTTCATGAAAAGAAGTGACATGCAGTGACACTGGGTGTGGTTCATGAAAAGAACAGACATGCACTGACACTAGGTGTGGTTCATGAAAAGAATAGATAGGCAATGACACTGGTGGATCCTTATATGGTTTATGGATGGAACAAACATGCAATCACACTAGGTGGATCCATATGCGGTTTATGGAAGTAACACACATGCAATGACACTTGGTGTGGTTCACGAAAAGAACAGACATGCAATGACACTGGTAGATCCTTATGTGGTTCATGAAAAGAACAGACATGCAATGACACTGGTGGATCCTTATGTGTGGTTCATGAAAAGAATAGACATGCAATGACACGGGTGGATCCTTATGTGGTTTGTTTAGAAGAACACACATGCAATGACACTGGTGGATCCATGTGTGGTTCGTGGGAAGAACACACATCCAATGACACTGGTGGACTCTAGTTGTGGTTCATGAAAAGAACAGACATGCAATGACACTGGGTTTGGTTCATGAAAAGAATAGACATGCAATGACATCGGTGAATCCATGTGTGGTTTATGGAAGTAATAGACATGCAATGACACTGGTGGGCCCATCCTTATGTGGTTCATGAAAAGAACAGACATGCAATGACACTGGTGGATCCTTATGTGGTTTGTTTAGAAGAACACACATGCAATGACACTGGGTGTGGTTCATGGGAAGAACAAACATCCAATGACACTGGTGGACTCTAGGTGTGGTTCGTGAAAAGAACATACATGCAATGACACCGGGTGTGGTTCATGAAAAGAACAGACATGCAATGACTTATGTGGTTCGTTTAAAAGAACACACATGCAATGACACTGGGTGTGGTTCATGAAAAGAACAGATAGGCAATGATACTGGTGGATCCTTATGTGGTTTGTTTAGAAGAACACACATGCAATGACACTGGGTGTGGTTCATGAAAAGAACAGACACGCAATGACACTGGTGGATCCTTATGTGGTTTGTTTAGAGGAACAAACATGCAATCACACTAGGTGGATCCATATGTGGTTTATGGAAGTAACAGACATGCAATGACACTGGTAGATCCTTATGTGGTTCATGAAAAGAACAGACATGCAATGAAACTAGGTGTGGTTCATGAATAGAACAGACATGCACTAACATCGGGTGTGGTTCATCAAAAGAATAGACATGCAATGACACTTGTGGTCCCATCCTTATGTGGTTCATGAAAAGAACAGACATGCAATGACACTGGTGGATCCTTATGTGGTTTGTTTAGAAGAACACACATGCAATGACACTGGGTGTGGTTCATGAAAAGAACAGACACGCAATGACACTGGTGGATCCTTATGTGGTTTGTTTATAGGAACAGACATGCAATGACACCGGTGGATCCACGTGTGGTTCATGAGAAGAACACACATCCAATGACACTGGTAGATCCTTATGTCGTTCATGAAAAGAAATGACATGCAGTGACACTATGTGTGGTTCATGAAAAGAACAGACATGCACTGACACTATGTGTGGTTCATGAAAAGAACAGACAGGCAATGACACTGGTGGATCCTTATGCGGTTTATCCAAGGAACAAACATGCAATCAAACTAGGTGGATCCATATGTGGTTTATGGAAGTAACACACATGCAATGACACTGGGTGTGGTTCATGAAAAGAACAGACATGCAATGACACTGGTAGATCCGTATGTGGTTCATGAAAAGAACAGACATGCAGTGACATTGGGTGTGGTTCATGAAAAGAACAGACATGCAATGACACTGGTGGATCCTTATGTGGTTTGTTTAGAAGAACAGACAGGCAATGACACTAGTGGATCCATGTGTGGTTCATGGGAAGAATAGACATCCAATGACACTGGTGGACTCTAGGTGTGGTTCATGAATAGAACAGACATGCAATGACACCGGGTGTGGTTCATGAAAAGAACGGACATGCAATGACACTAGTGGGCCCATCCTTATGTGGTTCATGAAAAGAACAGACATGCAATGACACTGGTGGATCCTTACATGGTTTGTTTAGAAGAACACACATACAATGGCACTGGGTGTGGTTCATGAAAATAACACACACGCAATGACACTCGTGGATCCTTATGTGGTTTGTTTAGAGGAACAGACATGCAATGACACCGGTGGATCCACGTGTGGTTCATGAGAAGAACACACATCCAATGACTCTGGTAGATCCTTATGTGGTTCATGAAAAGAACTGACATGCAGTGACACTGGGTGTGGTTCATGAAAAGAACAGACATGCACTGACACTAGGTGTGGTTCATGAAAAGAATAGATAGGCAATGACACTGGTGGATCCTTATATGGTTTATGGATGGAACAAACATGCAATCACACTAGGTGGATCCATATGTGGTTTATGGAAGTAACACACATGCAATGACACTTGGTGTGGTTCACGAAAAGAACAGACATGCAATGACACTGGTAGATCCTTATGTGGTTCATGAAAAGAACAGACATGCAATGACATTGGGAGTGGTTCATGAAAAGAACAGACATGCAATGACACTGGTGGATCCTTATGTGTGGTTCATGAAAAGAATAGACATGCAATGACACTGGTGGATCCTTATGTGGTTTGTTTAGAAGAACACACATGCAATGACACGGGTGGATCCATGTGTGGTTCATGGGAAGAACACACATCCAATGACACTGGTGGACTCTAGTTGTGGTTCATGAAAAGAACAGACATGCAATGACACTGGGTGTGGTTCATGAAAAGAACAGACATGCAATGACATCGGTGGATCCATGTGTGGTTTATGGAAGTAACAGACATGCAATGACACTGCTGGGCCCATCCTTATGTGGTTCATGAAAAGAACACAAATGCAATGACACTGGTGGATCCTTATGTGGTTTGTTTAGAAGAACACACATGTAATGACACTGGGTGTGGTTCATGGGAAGAACAAACATCCAATGACACTGGTGGACTCTAGGTGTGGTTCATGAAAAGAACAGACATGCAATGACACCGGGTGTGGTTCATGAAAAGAACAGACATGCAATGACTTATGTGGTTCGTTTAAAAGAACACACATGCAATGACACTGGGTGTGGTTCATGAAAAGAACAGATAGGCAATGATACTGGTGGATCCTTATATGGTTTGTTTAGAAGAACACACATGCAATGACACTGGGTGTGGTTCATGAAAAGAACAGACACGCAATGATACTGGTGGATCCTTATGTGGTTTGCTTATAGGAACAAACATGCAATCACACTAGGTGGATCCATATGTGGTTTATGGAAGTAACAGACATCCAATGACACTGGTAGATCCTTATGTGGTTCATGAAAAGAACTGACATGCAGTGAAACTAGGTGTGGTTCATGAATAGAACATACATGCACTGACACTGGGTGTGGTTCATGAAAAGAACAGACATGCAATGACACTGGTGGGCCCATCCTTATGTGGTTCATGAAAAGAACAGACATGCACTGACACTAGGTGTGGTTCATGAAAAGAATAAACAGGCAATGACACTGGTGGATCCTTATATGGTTTATGGATGGAACAAACATGCAATCACACTAGGTGGATCCATATGTGGTTTATGGAAGTAACACACATGCAATGACACTTGGTGTGGTTCACGAAAAGAACAAACATGCAATGACACTGGTAGATCCTTATGTGGTTCATGAAAAGAACAGACATGCAATGACATTGGGTGTGGTTCATGAAAAGAACAGACATGCAATGACACTAGTGGATCCTTAAGTGTGGTTCATGAAAAGAATAGACATGCAATGACACTGGTGGATCCTTATGTGGTTTGTTTAGAAGAACACACATGCAATGACACTGGTGGATCCATGTGTGGTTCGTGGGAAGAACACACATCCAATGACACTGGTGGACTCTAGTTGTGGTTCATGAAAAGAACAAACATGCAATGACACTGGGTGTGGTTCATGAAAAGAACAGACATGCAATGACATCGGTGGATCCATGTGTGGTTTATGGAAGTAACAGACATGCAATGACACTGGTGGGCCCATCCTTATGTGGTTCATGAAAAGAACACACATGCAATGACACTGGTGGATCCTTATGTGGTTTGTTTAAAAGAACACACATGCAATGACACTGGGTGTGGTTCATGGGAAGAACAGACATCCAATGACACTGGTGGACTCTAGGTGTGGTTCATGAAAAGAACAGACATGCAATGACACCGGGTGTGGTTCATGAAAAGAACAGACATGCAATGACTTATGTGGTTTGTTTAGAAGAACACACATGCAATGACACTTGGTGTGGTTCATGAAAATAACACACACGCAATGACACCAGTGGATCCTTATGTGGTTTGTTTAGAGGAACAGACATGCAATGACACTGGTGGATCCATGTGTGGTTCATGAAAAGAACTGACATGCAGTGACACTGGGTGTGGTTCATGAAAAGAACAGACATGCACTGACACTAGGTGTGGTTTATGAAAAGAATAGACAGGCAATGACACTGGTGGATCCTTATGTGGTTTATGGAAGGAACAAACATGCAATCACACTAGGTGGATCCATATGTGGTTTATGGAAGTAACACACATGCAATGACACTAGGTGTGGTTCACGAAAAGAACAAACATGCAATAACATGGTAGATCCTTATGTGGTTCATGAAAAGAACAGACATGCAATGACATTGGGTGTGGTTCATGAAAAGAACAGACATGCAATGACACTGGTGGATCCTTATGTGTGGTTCATGAAAAGAATAGACATGCAATGACACTGGTGGAACCTTATGTGGTTTGTTTAGAAGAACACACATGCAATGACACTGGTGGATCCATGTGTGGTTCATGGGAAGAACACACATCCAATGACACTGGTGGACTCTAGTTGTGGTTCATGAAAAGAACAGTCATGCAATGACACTGGGTGTGGTTCATGAAAAGAACAGACATGCAATGACATTGGTGGATCGATGTGTGATTTATGGAAGTAACAGACATGCAATGACACTAGTGGGCCCATCCTTATGTGGTTCATGAAAATAACAGACATGCAATGACACTGGTGGATCCTTATGTGGTTTGTTTAGAATAACACACATGCAATGACACTGGGTGTGGTTCATGGGAAGAATAAACATCCAATGACACTGGTGGACTCTAGGTGTGGTTCATGAAAAGAACAGATAGGCAATGATACTGGTGGATCCTTATGTGGTTTGTTTAGAAGAACACACATGCAATGACACTGGGTGTGGTTCATGAAAAGAATAGACACGCAATGACACTGGTGGATCCTTATGTGGTTTGTTTAGAGGAACAAACATGCAATCACACTAGGTGGATCCATATGTGGTTTATGGAAGTAACAGACATGCAATGACACTAGTAGATCCTTATGTGGTTCATGAAAAGAACACACATGCAATGAAACTAGGTGTGGTTCATGAATAGAACAGACATGCACTGACATCGGGTGTGGTTCATCAAAAGAATAGACATGCAATGACACTTGTGGTCCCATCCTTATGTGGTTCATGAAAAGAAGAGACATGCAATGACACTGGTGGATCCTTATGCGGTTTGTTTAGAAGAACACACATGCAATGACACTGGGTGTGGTTCATGAAAAGAACACACACACAATGACACTGGTGGATCCTTATGTGGTTTGTTTATAGGAACACACATGCAATGACACCGGTGGATCCACATGTGGTTCATGAGAAGAACACACATCCAATGACTCTGGTAGATCCTTAGGTGGTTAATGAAAAGAACTAACATGGAGTGACACTTGGTGTGGTTCATGAAAAGAATAGACATGCACTAACACTAGGTGTGGTTCATGAAAAGAACAGACAGGCAATGACACTAGTGGATCCTTATGTGGTTTATGGAAGGAACAAACATGCAATCACACTAGGTCGATCCATATGTGGTTTATGGAAGTAACACACATGCAATGACATTGGGTGTGGTTCATGAAAAGAACAGACATGCAATGACACTGGTAGATGCTTATGTGGTTCATGAAAAGAACAGACATGCAATGACATGGGTGTGGTTCATGAAAAGAACAGACATGCAATGACACTGATGGATCCTTATGTGTGGTTCATGAAAAGAACATACACGCAATGACATTGGTGGATCCTTATGTGGTTTGTTTAGAGGAACAGACATGCAATGACACCGGTGGATCCACGTGTGGTTCATGAGAAGAACACACATCCAATGACACTAGTAGATCCTTATGTGGTTCATGAAAATAACTGACATGCAGTGACATTGGGTGTGGTTCATGAAAAGAACAGACATGCACTGACACTAGGTGTGGTTCATGAAAAGAACAGACATGCAATGACACTGGTCGATCCTTATGTGGTTTGTTTAGAAGAACACACATGCAATGCCACTGGTGGATCCATGTGTGGTTTATGAGAAGAACACACATCCAATTAACTCTAATGGATCTATCTTGGCATAATTTGATGTATTCCATGATGTATTTAATTGTACAAGACACTTTCCATTTTTATACTACTCAGTTTTGCCCTTGGTTTTATGTGGTACTACTTAGTTTTGCCCACCCCCCTCTCTATCTTTCATAGAAGCCCAAAACTATGCTCACCCTGTCTGCTACGCCCTGATTGGTTGTCACAGTTGTCACGCGGATCGTGCGTACCAACCGTTGATTCTATGCAATCCAACGATGATCGTTGCACACCTCGTGCCCTTCACAATACAGCATGAGACAGCAAGGACGTCTCCCTCCGAGAGACTTCTACAGGAAGGAACACGATGCCGTCCATGGAAAAAGTCATCGAGCGGTCATGTCAAGTTTAATCAAGTCTGAAAAGCCTACTACTGCTACTACAACTCATGCACAGGGCAACAGTCTCATCGAGTGCACGGTTGTCGACGGGACGCTGCAATTTATTGCCACTTGATTTTAATCAGACATATCCCATTTATACGCAGCACTCTCAATCTCACTTCCAACTGGGCCCTACCGCTAGTAAATTCCATGAGTCAAGGGCCCCCCTCGAGTAGATCTAACGTTGCTAGAAATTAGTTCCACGCCACTTGCATGCAGTTGAATCGAGGTCTTCCATGAGCGTGTTTTCAATGCAGCTCTAAAGTCGAGATCGTGGCTGTTTCAAAAAAAGGGAACCGAAAAAAAGGGTGGAGATCGTGGTAGCCCCCCGCCCACCACACGTGTCCACTCGAGGACTACGAACGGTCCGGTGTTTATAACTCCCCTCGACCTTCTTCTTCCATGAGCTCGTGTCATTTCCCCCCAGTCTGTCTAGTCCCAAGACCCCAATCTACACCTGCCGCGTGCACCGAAGCTCCCTCGTTTGCACTACCTCCTTCCCTTGGTCCGCCATGAAGCGTATGCGTGGAGAAGATCCGGAGGTGAAGCCAGTTGAAGGCGCAACAGCAGATGGCTCGGTCGTTGCCAAGCAGACGGAGGCGTCTTCTCCGGGCATGAACACCGCTTGTCGCCGCGCCGTCGAGGGTGCGAACTCATCCGTCCAGCCAGTAGCCGTCGCCACCGAGTAGCAGGTGGTAGCCATCGCCGCCGAGCAGCAGTTGGTAGCCGTCGCCGACGAGAAGCAGGTGGTAGCCATCGCCGCCGAGCAGCCAGTAGTAGCTGTCACCGCCAAGCAGCAGGTGGCTGACAACGTCATGGCCGATAACGTCGTGGTGCCAGCGGCAGATCTGGAATGGGGGTAGGCGGCAGGCGGAGGCAATCCGGTGATCTACATCGACGACCCCATCGCCGTTCAAGAAATCTTCGACGCAATCGTGGAGAATGATGAGTTCGAGGAGGAGGTCCCTGATGAGGAGTCCGAGGTACTACATTGCTTGCTTCTCTAGTCGCAGCCGCAGTTTTCACTGTTCATACATAGGATTTGCTCAATCGTGTACAGATTCTTTTGCTCTTGAAGTAGGGTAGTATATATATGATTCGATTGGTTGATTGATGCATCTGCCATCTAGTCACAAAACCCCAATCCGTCTAGTCACAAAACCCCAATCTGCTCATCTTTCATCTAGTTGAGTTTGCTAGTTGAGTGTTGATTTTGATACACAACAGGCCTATAACATTACATTTCTATTCCTTACAGAGCCCAAAGTTTCAATTTTGCCCCAAAATAGTGCAAGGGCATTTGATGGTCTCGTTTTCTTAGGGATGGTTAGTGGCCCTGAGGCAGCAATGCACATAAACAATATAGGTTGTGATGTTGGTATTTTGGTTCTCTGACTCCATCGCTGAAAAAATGAGGCCCTAATTTTTTCTCTCATATGGAACCTAAATATATAATATTTGTATTGTTTCTGATCTATGAATGCGTTGTATGATGCATTTGTATATCCCTGAATATTGCTTGGTACAATTACATTTCAATTTATTATTGTGGCCAATGATTCAAATTTGCCCCAAATAGAGGCAGACACATTGGTGTCAAATTTTTACAGGGATGAGTGAGCGAACCTGGGGCCATGTACAAGATCAATATAAGATGTGCAATTGTTACTTGGTTCACTTACGCCATCTCTGTAGAAACTTATGAGGCTGCAATCTTTATTCTACATTCATAGAACTATGATATTTGAATTATCTATTCCATGCATTCATAGTGTATAAGAATTACATTTTAGTTTGTCACCGAGGCCGATGATTGAAATTTTCCCCAAAAGAGTTCAAGTGGAGACACGTATGATGGTGTCGTGTTTTAGGGATGGGTTGGTGAACCTGAGGCAGCAATGCACACAAACAATATAGGTTATGTTATTGGTACTTTGGTTCCCCAACTCCATCTCTGAAACAAATTTTGAGGCCCTAGATTTATTCTCATATGGAACTACATATATGATCCTTGAATTATTTTTGATCTTTTAAT
Source organism: Avena sativa (assembly GCA_916181665.1). Classification (NCBI taxonomy): domain Eukaryota; kingdom Viridiplantae; phylum Streptophyta; class Magnoliopsida; order Poales; family Poaceae; genus Avena; species Avena sativa. Next base: position 432,152,163 of record OV702290.1, read on the forward strand.
GATTGTATGATGCATATGTATATGAATGGTTTTGATCATAAGTATTTTTAACATGTACCTGAAGATTAATTGTTTGGTTTTTTATTTATAATTACAATATTTAGGCTTGTTTTTGTACCTGACTATGTATATCCCTGAATAATGTTTTGTACGATTATATTTCAATTTCTTATTGTGGCCAATGATTTAAATTTTCCCCAAAAGAGAGGCAGACACATTGGTGTCAGATTTTTTCAGGGACGAGTTAGTGAACCTGGGGTGATGTACAAGAACAATATAGGCTGTGCAATTGTTACTTGGTTCACTTACGCCGTCCCTGTAGAAACTTATGAGGCTGCAATCTTTATTCTACATTCATAGAACTATGATATTCGAATTACCTATTACATGTATTCATAGTGTATAAGAATTACATTTTAGTTTGTCACTGAGGCCGATGATTGAAATTTTCCCCAAAAGAGTTCAAGGGGAGACACGTATGACGGTGTCGTGTTTTAGGAATGGGTTGGTGAATCTGAGGCAGCAATGCACACAAACAATATAGGTTGTGCTGTTGGTACTTTGCTTCGCCTACTCTATCTCTGAAACAAATTATGAGGCCCTAGATTTATTCTCATATGGAACTAAATATATGATCCTTGAATTGTTTCTAATCTTTTAATGATTGGTATGATGCATATGTATATGAACGGTTTTGATCATAAGTATTTTTAACATGCACCTGAAGATTAATTGTTTGGTTTTTATTTATAATTACAATATTTAGGCTTGTTTTTGTACCTGACTATGTATATCCCTGAATAATTTTTTGTACGATTACATTTCAATTTCTTATTGTGGCCAATGATTCCAATTTGCCCCAAAAGAGAGGCAGACACATTGGTGTCAGATTTTTTCAGGGACGAGTTAGTGAACCTGGGGCCATGTACAACAAAAATATAGGCTGTGCAATTGTTACTTGGTTCACTCACGCCATCCCTGAATAAACTTATGAGGCCACAATCTTTATTCTACATTCATAGAACTATGATATTCAAATTATCTATTTCATGCATTCATAGTGTATAAGAATTATATTTTAGTTTGTCACTGAGGCCGATGATTGAAATTTGCCCCAAAAGAGTTCAAGGGAAGACACGTATGATGGTGTCGTGTTTTAGGGATGGGTTGGTGAACCTGAGGCAGCAATGCACATAAACAATATAGGTTGTGCTGTTGGTACTTTGGTTCGCCTACTCCATCTCTGAAACAAATTATGAGGCCCTAGATTTATTCTCATATGGAACTACATATATGATCCTTGAATTGTTTCTGATCTTTTAATGATTGGTATGATGCATATGTATATGAATGGTTTTGATCATAAGTATTTTTAACATGCACCTGAAGATTAATTGTTTGGTTTTTTATTTATAATTATAATATCTAGGCTTATTTTTGTACCTGACTATGTATATCCCTGAATAATGTTTTGTACGATTACATTTCAATTTCTTATTGTGGCCAATGATTCAAATTTGCCCCCAAAAGAGAGGTAGACATATTGGTGTCATATTTTTTCAGGGACGAGTTAGTGAACCTGGGGCAATGTACAACAACAATATAGGCTATGCAATTGTTATTTGGTTCACTCACGCCGTCCCTGAATAAACTTATGAGGCCGCAATCTTTATTCTACATTCATGGAACTATGATATTCGAATTATCTATTCCATATGTTCATAGTGTATAAGAATTACATTTTAGTTTGTCACCGAGGCCGATGATTGAAATTTTCCCCAAAAGAGTTCAAAGGGAGACACGTATGATGGTGTCGTGTTTTAGGGATGGGTTGGTGAACCTGAGGCAGCAATGCACACAAACAATATAGGTTGTGCTGTTGGTACTTTGGTTCGCCTACTTCATCTCTGAAACAAATTATGAGGCGCTAGATTTATTCTCATATGGAACTACATATATGATCCTTGAATTTTTTCTGATCTTTTAATGATTGCTATGATGCATATGTATATGAATGGTTTTGATCATAAGTATTTTTAACATGCACCTGAAGATTAATTGTTTGGTTTTTTTATTTATAATTACAATATTTAGGCTTGTTTTTGTACCTGACTATGTATATCCCTAAATAATGTTTTGTACGATTACATTTCAATTTCTTATTGTGGCCAATGATTCAAATTTGTCCCAAAAGAGAGGCAGACACATTGGTGTCAGATTTTTTTAGGGATGAGTTAGTGAACCTGGGGCGATGTACAACAACATTATAGGTTGTGCAATTGTTACTTGGTTCGCTGACTCCATCCCTGAAGAAACTTATGAGGCCGCAATCAGATGCAATTATTTGTCATTGTGTTGAGATGAAATGATATATATACCGATCAAACTATTGCTGAGATGCTTTATCTTTGATATCCACGGATATATTGTCTTACATATACATGTTGTCAATTCTTGAGTTGTAATACAATTCAATCATATGTACGAGTTCTAAGTTATGTTCTTAAAAATCAACAGGAGGATGATGATGAAGTGGAGATAGCAAGGAATCCAGGGATAACAAGAGCCGCTACGTGCTGAGGCGGTTATGGTGTGGGCTAATCCGTTTCCACCGTAGGGGGTGACTATTTTGCCCATTCTGTGGCAGAGCAATCAACGTGAACCTCAACAGCATGATCCAGCACGCGGAGGGCATTGGCAGAGGCAGAGGCAGAAGCCATAGGCCGATTACCTTGACGCGGCACGCAGCCTATGGCAAATTCCTCCGGAAGTATGTCAGGACTGGCCTGTATCCCATCGACTAGGTTGTCGCTGCCTCCTGCTGATAAACCCCTGTCCTGCTAGGCGTCTCCGTGTCCCAGCCTCCTGCTGCAGCCCCTGCTTTTATTTTGTTCTAGTTAATTATTACCTGTGTGTGGCATGTAAGACAATATATTTGTGGTGTCTCTGGTGAACCTTATATATTAATCTACTCCTTTATATGGAGTGCCTTAAAGTTTCTAGTGTTCAATTATATTTAGTGATCATGCTCATGCACACTACAAAATATTTCTAGTGCTCGATTATATTATAATTGTCAAGAAATACATTAACAAGTTAAATTGGTCGAAATTTTGTATTGAAGTAACTAAATATATCACACACATAATAAACTAGAAACTAAAATCTAGTTCGAACACATAATGTATCACCACCACTTGTTGTCTTCCTTGACTTGCTTCCCCTTCAGTCGCTTGATGTCGCCACCGTCCCAAGATCCCTGCTCATCCTGAAACCGCTTTCTGTCCTCCTCGCGCTTCTTCTCCTGGGCTAGCTTGCAACTAGGGCATAGCTCTCTTGCGAAAAATCCTTCCTTAACCATCCCATCTTTCATGGTAATGAGCTTACTGTACAACTCGTACGCCATATAGGCGTCTCTGGCTACATACTCGAGGCGCACCTGGCTCATCGGCTTCCACTCCCAGTAGTCGTGATCGAGTCGCTTCAATTTCTTTAGTTTTTCATAGGATTTATTGATGATTTCTGCTGCCAGATCACCCATGCCATCCTTCGCTGGGTATGATTTGATCTTGTACAGATTTTGGATGTCGATGTGGTGCCCCTCTAGGATTTTTATCAATGCACGAGAAAGCATAATTGTGTCATTTGTGATATCCACGCTAGTGAAAGTTATCCCTTTCCTACACAAGAACTCGACCAGAGCCGGACAACGCATCTCAGTTGGTTTACTCCTGCACTTAGATGGTTCTAGGGATGTAAGGGAACAAGGGATGCAGAAGTGGTGATCTCAAATTTAAATTTCACATACCTGCAGAAGTGGTAAACGAGGACCTCCTCATGTATGGCGATTTGCACGACAGCGATCTCTTGTGGAGAATTTTTTCGCTTATTTGCACGAGTGTACTCCAAGTCTAGCCCCACAAACTTGTGCTTCTCTTTCTCAGGCAATTGCTCAAACCTGGCAAGAGTTGTCTCCACAGTCGCTTCATCATTTGTGTATACCACTGTCAAAGTCGTGGTGACATGGGTAGGGACCAATTGGTTCTCTGTTGTGCGTTTCCCATCGTCCATGCCTGCAAGGAAATGGGTGAAAGGAACTGCCTGCGAGAGGAAGAGGAAGATGAACCGACGGTTCCAGAACAGAGGAAGAAGAAGCGCCCAGGAAAAACTGCAGAGGAATGACTGAGGAAGAGACGTGGTAACTGCAACTTTCGGTTTGAGAACTCACCATGGTTACGTGGAGATCGTGGCAGTGTTGCCGGTTCAACAAGTGGGGTCAGTTCCTGCGAGAATATGAAATTAGCTGTGCATTTTTCTATGCGAGAAATTGAGAGAAGTCATTTATATTTTGTCTTTCATAATTAAACACAATGAAGTTGGTACAACCCAAGAGATTTGAACAAAAGAGATTTGCTAGTTTAACATACAACAACACTTACATGCCCAACATGGCAGAACTTGGAGAGCCCCAGAACCTGAGCTACTACAGAGACCTCGGCAGAGGTGGCAGAATTAGTGCGGGTGCAACCACGGTGACGGCGAGCTCGGATTCTAGAGGAGGAAAACAGAACCGAGCATGGTCGACAAGGTGATAGATCTCACCGGGAACCAATTCTCGTCCCTGACCGTGCCATGGGTGCGTCCACGGTGAGGGCGAGCTCCGACTCGGGATGGGAGGAGAGCGGGGCCGAGCAGCTTCGTCACTTCCCAGCTCTGCGCCATGGCCACGACCACAGATTGCCGCTCTGGGGAAGAAGACGAGTAATGAAGGCGCCAATGCTGCAAGCCTACAGGGAGGAGAGCTGGGCCGAGCAGGTTCGTCCACGTCCCAGCTCCGCGCCATGGCTGCGACGCCCCACAGATTGCCGCTCCGGGGAAGAAGAAGACGCGTAATGGATGCAGGCGCCAACGCTGCAAGCCTAATTGACACCTAAGCGACGGGAGCGACAGGAGCGACATAACGGCGAGAACTGACAGGGGGGCCCAACTTGACGGCCGTTAGCCTGATTTTTTGTATTGAAACATAAAGTTGAATTCATGCCGAAAAAGACCCTCTGAGTATTTGGCACACCAACTATAGTCATCGCGGATGATTTCAGGGAACTTGGGTACCGCGTTGCCTAGACACCCCAACTTTCGGGCCACAAAATGATATTCTCCATATTATGTGTCATAGTTGCAAGGAAAAATATTGAACTTGAAAAATTGCAAACATCATAAAAAATCCTTCACAAAATGACCTATCATGTTCGAGGTTTCATGGCATTTAGGTCAAACCACCAATGTTATGGCTAGAATCAGGACATAGTTTGTGACAATGTGCCCATATTATGCACACATGTGCATCTTGGGATGGCTTACGATGTTGCAGGAGGAAGTTTTCCTTTTCGACGCACGAAAAAGCCAATTTCCATTTTTTGAGGTGCCGAAATCGAGGTGTTCTGTGAAGCAACCACCAAATTAAAGTTTGGCATTGGTACCAAGCCATTTTTCAAAAATACTAGACCACCTTATATAGACAATTTCCCAACCGGTGTATCTAGAACCTTTCTATCCATCCCTCATGAAAAAGACAAATTCCTACCGAATCGGTAGGAGGTTGCCAAGATTTGAACTACAAGTACATGATATAATGCTTGTGAAATTTTTAAAAAATCATTTATAGGTTCACAACATGCTATTTCATCAGAGATCCACTTCAAGTTCAGCGAGGCTCAGCTCCGGGCTAGGAAGCTTCATGCATGCCGTTTTGAATATGGTTTGAAATAGGCATAAGAAATTCAAAAATGATCCAAACAATGTGAAACCTTCGCCTGGTGTCATATTATGTGTCATAGTTGCAAGAAAAAATATTGAACTTGAAAAATTGCAAACATCATTAAAAAATCCTTGACAAAATGACCTATCATGTTCAAGGTTTCTTGGCATTTAGGTCAAACCACCAATGTTATGGCTAGAATCAGGGCATACTTTGTGATAATGTGCCCATATTGTGCACACATGTGCATCTTGGGATGGCTTACGATGTTGCAGGAGGAAGTTTTCCTTTTCGATGCACGAAAAAGCCAATTTCTATTTTTGAGGTGCCAAAATCGGGTTGTTTTGTGAAGCAACCACCAAATTAAAGTTTGGCATTGGTACCAAGCCATTTTTCAAAAATACTAGACCACCTTATATGGACAATTTCCCAACCGGTGTATCTAGAACCTTTCTATCCATCCCTCATGAAAAGGACAAATTCCTGCCGAATCGGTAGGAAGTTGCCAAGATTTGAACTACAAGTACATGATATAATGCTTGTGAATTTTTTAAAAAATCATTTATAGGTTCACAACATGCTATTTCATCAGAGATCCACTTCAAGTTCAGCGAGGCTCAGCCCCGGGCTAGGAAGCTTCATGCATGCCGTTTTGAATATGGTTTGAAACGGGCATAAGAAATTTAAAAATGATCCAAACAATGTAAACCTTCGTGTGGTGTCATATTATGTGTCATAGTTGCAAGAAAAAATATTGAACTTGAAAAATTGCAAACATCATTAAAAAATCCTTGACAAAATGACCTATCATGTTCAAGGTTTCTTGGCATTTAGGTCAAACCACCAATGTTATGGCTAGAATCAGGGCATACTTTGTGATAATGTGCCCATATTGTGCACACATGTGCATCTTGGGATGGCTTACGATGTTGCAGGAGGAAGTTTTCCTTTTCGACGCACGAAAAAGCCAATTTCTGTTTTTGAGGTGCCGAAATCGGGCTATTCTGTGAAGCAACCACCATTTTAAAGTTTGGCATTGGTACCAAGCCATTTTTCAAAAATACTAGACCACCTTATATGGAAAATTTCCCAACCAGTGTATCTAGAACCTTTCTATCCATCCCTCATGAAAAAGACAAATTCCTGCCGAATCGGTAGGAGGTTGCCAAGATTTGAACTACAAGTACATGATATAATGCTTGTGATAAGGACGCGTGGGTAACCTTTAGTCCCGGCTGGTGGGTGCAACCGAGACTAAAGCTATCGGCAGGATAAGGACGTGTGGGTGGATGCACTGCTCGATGAGATAAAGCATGTAGCGCATGACGCCCTGCCGGAGGAACAAGACAAAAGTAGAAGCAGCGCCGTGCCTATAAAAGGAGCATCGATACGCCATGGCAAGCAGCTCAACAAGCCAACATAGGTAGAGAGAGTTTCATCCCCATGGATGGAGGGTTGGGAAATCTCCCGTGGCGGAGCTTCTCAAAGATGTCGTTGGTGCACACGCCCTACGACATCTTCGGAAGCTCTGGCTCGGAAAAAATTCCCTATAAGCCCGTGAAAGACTCCATCTCCTCTAACAGTGTTGGGGAAAGGGTTGGGAAATCTCCCGTGGCGGAGCTTCTCGAAAATTTCCCCGCAAGCCCGTGAAAGCTACTTAACTAGTAAAACAAGCCAACCAAAAAATCCTTCACAAAATGACCTATCATGTTCGAGGTTCTCATATAAAGTTTTCATACATCACATAAAGTTTCCATACATTACATAGATTTACATAGCGTTTAGGGTTTAGGGTATGAATCCTTCGTCGCGTATGTCGATCCCTTGCCTATGATCGCTTCTTAGGCCGTAACCATGGAGCATCTTCTTTGCTTAACGGGATGCTTGGGTCAGTTTTCACGCTGAAGGGCGGAATTTCATCAAACTTATCATAATCTGTTGACATGTATGTCTTGTCCTCGACTCCCGTGATATTTCTTTTTCCTGAAAGAACTATGTGACGCCTAGGCTCATTGTCTGATGTATTCGTTTCCTTATTTTTTATTTTTTCGGTCTAGAGGACATGTCCTTCACATAAAAAACCTGAGCCACATCATTGGCTAGGACGAATGGTTCGTCTCTATAAGCAAGATTCTTGAGATCCACTGTTGTCATTCCGTACAGCTGGTCTACCTTTACCCCTTCTCCATTCATGTTGACCCAACTGCACCGAAACAAAGGGACCTTAAAAGTAGGTCCATAGTCAAGTTCCCATATCTCCTCTATGTAACCATAGTATATGTCCTTTTTCCCATTCTCGCATGTTGCATCAAAGCGGACACCACTGTTTTGGTTGGTTATCTTTTTATATTGGGAAATCGTGTAAAATGTATTCCCATTTATCTCGTACCATTGGAAAGTCAATACAGTCACAGATGGTGTCGCGGCCAACAAGTAGAGATGATCTCCAATAGTAGTGTCATTCATGAGATGTAATTGCAACCAAGTGCCGAAAGTCTCCATGTGATTTTCTTTAATCCAATAGTCATCCTTCCCCAGGAACTTGGAGCATACAACATTCATGTGTTCCTCGATATACGGAGCCACGAAGGTAGAACTTTGTAGAACTATGTAGTGTGCTTGATTCAAAGAATGTCCGTCCCTAAATATCATTGCTTTCTTTCCTAGCGTGCCTTTTCCACTCAGTCTCCCCTCATACCGTGATTCAGGAACACCAATCGGCTTAAGGTCAGGAAGAAAGTCTACACAGAACCCAATGACCTCCTCTGTTCCATAGCCTTGGAGATGCTTCCTTCTGGCCTAGCACGGTTACAAACATATTTCTTTAAGACTCTCATGAACCTCTCGAAGGGGAACATATTATGCAGAAATACAGGACCGAGAATGGAAATCTCTTCGACTAGGTGAACTAAGAGATGCGTCATAATATTAAAGAAGGACGGGGGAACACCAACTCAAAACTGACAAGACATTGGACCACATCCTTCTGTAGCCTTTCTAGACTTTCTCGATCGATTACCTTCTGAGATATTGCATTGAGGAATGCACATAGCTTCACAATGGCTAATCGAACATTTTCCAATAGAAGCCCCCTCAATGCAACCGGAAGCAACTGTGTCATAAGCACGTGGCAATCATGAGACTTCAGGTTCTGAAATTTTTTCTCTGCCATATTTATTATTCCCTTTATATTTGACGAGAAGCCAGCCGGGACCTTGATACTGTAAAGGACTTCAAAAAAGATTTCCTTCTTTGCTTTAGTAAGAGCGTAGCTGCTTAAGTATTCACGTCCTTTATCAGTATGCTTGTTGTATGGGTCTTTGATACATTGCTAGTCCTCCCGTGCTTCTGGTGTATCTTTTGTCTTCCCATACACGCCCAGGAAGCCTAGCAGGTCCACGCAAAGATTCTTCGTCACGTGCATCACGTCGATTGAAGAACAGACCTCTAGGTCTTTCCAATACTCAAGCTCCCAAAATATAGATTTCTTTTTACACATGGCTGTGTGTCCGGTAATGGGGTCTTTCGGAACAGATTGACCGCCAGGACCCTTTCCAAAGATTACTTCTAGGTCCTTCACCATACCAAATACATCAGCACCTTTAGGGAGCTTAGGCTTCTTCCGGTAATCTGCCTCACCGTTAAAATGCTTGCCTTTCTTTTTTACTTGATGATTGGTCGGAAGAAATTTACGACACCCCAGTTACACAAGCTTCTTACATTTATCCAAATATGTACCTTTAGTCTTATCTAAATAGTGCGTGCATGCATTGTATCCCTTGTTTGACTGTCCTGAAATGTTACTAAGAGCAGGCCAATCATTGATGGTTACGAACAACAACGCTTGTAGGTCAAATGGCTCCTGTTTGTGCTCATCCCACACCTTTACACCTGGTTCTGCCTACAACTGCAAAAGTTCATCGACTAATGGCCTTAGGTACACATCAATGTCGTTGCCGGGTTGCTTCGGTCCTTGGATGAGCACTGGCATTATAATGAACTTCCGCTTCATGCACAACCAAGGAGGAAGGTTGTAGATTCATTGAGTCACTGGCCAGGTGCTGTGACTGCAGCTCTGCTCCCCAAAAGGATTCATGCCGTATGTACTTAGACCAAACCATAAGTTCCTCGCATCACCTGCAAAGTTCGAGTACTTTCTCTCGATGTTTCTCCACTACGACCCATCGGCGAGGTGTCTCAGTTTCCCGTATTTCTTACGCTCTTCTTTGTGCCATCACAACAACCTGGCATGCTCTTTATTTCTGAATAGACGTTTCAACCGTGGTATTATAGGAGCATACCACATAACCTTAGCAGGAAACCTCTTCCCGGGGGGCTCGTCATCACCCTCAACATCACCAGGGCCATCTTGTCTGATCTTGTATCGACATGCAGTGCATACCATGCATTTATCCATATTCTCGTACTTCTCACCGCGGTACAGGATGCAGTCATTAATGTATGCATGTATCTTCTCCACATCTAATCCTAGAGGGCAGATAGTCTTCTTTGCTTTGTACGTTGTCTCGGGAAGCTCGTTACCCTTTGGAAGCTTTGGCTTCATTATTTTCAGTAACTTCTCAAATCCCTTGTCAGATAAGCCAGTCTCTGCCTTCCATTTCAGAAGTTCAAGTGTGGTACCGAGCTTTGTGCTGCCATCTTCGCAATTTGGGTACAACAACGTTTTGTGATCCTTTTGCATGGCCTCCAACTTAAGCTTCTCCCTTTCTATATCACATTGTTGCTTTGCATCAGAAATAACCCGACTAAGACCATCAGCGGGCTCATCCGATGCCCGTTGTTCTTCTTCATTGCCACCTCCCTCTTCTTCATTGTCTTCCATTGCAGTATCACCATATTCTTCAGCAGACATAGGATAGTTGTCATCATCCTCCTCTTCTTCATTTTCTTCCAGCCTAACCCCTCTTTCTCCGTGCATGGCCCAACAATAATATCCAGACATGAAACCTCTCCGAAGCAGATGCCTTTGAAGGATTCTCGGGGCAGAGTGCTCCGCCATGTTCCGACAGTCGACGCAGGGACAAGGCATAAAATTATCCACTTTGTTTGCCTTAGCCAAATCGATAAATTTATGCAGGCCTGCAATAAAATCGAAATCGCGTCGGCCGCCATACATCCATCGCATCCGTGCATCGATCTGCATCATAATAATTAACCATTACAATAACATCGTGAATAGTAAAATGACCATCCTACATAGACACATGCAATATTTTTGTATCAGTTATAGATAAAGAAGATAAGGTTGCTAACCTCGGCCGAGGATACCGTGTTGTGCAAACTTAAGCGTGGCTCGGACATTTCGTCGAGCACCTTGTGTGCAGTGTGAAGAAAAAAAACCTAGCATCCACCTCCCACACAAAATTCTAGAAAAAATAAGTGGATGGGCTGGGCTTATATATAGGCAGGGGAGGGTTTTTGGTCCCGGTTAATGCCACGAACCGGGACCAAAGCCCCTCCCGTGCGACACGTGGCAGCCCAGCAACGTGCCCCCACCCAGGTCATTGGTCCCGGTTGATGGCACGACCCGGGACCAATGACCTGGGTGGGGGGCGCGTTGCTGGGCCGCCACGTGTCGTGCGGGAGGGGCTTTGGTCCCGGTTCATGGCATTAACCGGGACCAATGCCCACCGTCTCTTCGTCGTCCCCGTGTATAAATATGAGGCCACAGCGCGTCGCTTTCGCCATCGCCTCGGCCTCTCTGCAGTTGATCTCCACCCACCTCTTTCGCCATCGCCTCTCCACCGCGCCGTCGTCTCGCCTCCCTTCCTCTCCAATCTCCACCGCGCCGCCATGGAGGTGCCCACGCTCAACTTCTATGAGGCGGCGATGTTTGCGTACTACGGCATCCTCGCGCCGCCGCGCGCGACGGTGCCTGCCGGATTTCGCATCAACGAGGCGGGTGTGCCGGTGGCTCCGCTCCTCGTCCACGGCAGATACGAGATGGAGTGCGTCATCATGGAGCGTCGCCGCCAGATGCCCGTGTGGAAGAGGGTGTTGCCCCGGTACGCGGCGGCCAGTGAGTACTGGCCCCGGCTGTTCAAGAAGGAGCGGAAGGCCAAGCTTGGCAACCGCATCGTGGACGGGCACGTGGTGCACCCGGATCTCCGCAACCGAAAAGGGCGGGAGATGTTCTGGTCCATCCCTAGACGGACCATCTACACCGCCATCGACGCCGCTAGCCGCGCAGAGGAACTCCGTCTCTCGAACAATGCCGAAATCGTGGAGGTTTCGTCCGACGACGACGAGGAAGCCGGCGGTTCGGAGGACAGCAGCAGCGGAAGTGTTGTTGACTAGGAAAATTTGTAAAGTCGCACCTTTGTTTGGAAAGAATTTGTGGTCGAATTAATAAAATGTCTCGATTTAGATTTTTGTCTCGATTAATTTGTGGAAGATTTTTTTAAAAATACTGATCAATTCAATTTCTACCTCGAACTAATTTCTGCCTCGAATTAATTTCTGCCCGAATTAATTTAGATTGTCCTAGATTACGGACCGTCACGGGATTTTTGGTCCTGGTTCGTGTACTCCGTAGAGCGCCACGTGTGTGTCGCGGGGGCATTAGTCCCGTTTCATGCCACGAACCGGGACCAATGCTTAGAGATAAACCGGGACCAATGCCCAGGCGGCATGAATCGAAACCGGTGCCTGGCATTGGTCCCGATTAAGGAAACGAACCGGGACTAATGGAATTTGGACGCTGAACTAAAGACCTTTTTCTACCGGTGCTCTTTCCGTTTTAAAATATAAGCTTGCATGCGTGGAGCCACTAAGGTTCCTTCTTCTCCTAGAGTCTGAGTCGGGAGGAATGATTAAATTAGGCGTTCTTAGCAAGACTAACTTTGCCAGCTTTTAAGAATCGTGCTATGCAAATATTCGTTTTCTCCCTATGCAACCAAACGAGCGTTGCCTTGTCCGCTGGATGTGAGAAAAAACGCCGTGAGCAATCAAACACGTCCCATACTATCCACTGAAACTGGCCAACAACATGTACGTCACTCTGGCTTTCGCACCGCATAAGGGAGTTGATCACCCGAGGAATGGCTAATGTCATCGTCTAGCTCTTTTTTAATGGGCACTTTATTACATAAAAGATTTAAACATTACACCCAGCTTCTGTATAATTAGGATGACACATGCGCCAACAGGTCAATCGCAAACAAGGAAAGGAATAAAAAGACGAAACACATGAAAAGTCATAACATATCACCTAAGGAGATGGAAAGCCGATCCTCATGTCACACGACTACCCATAACGGGGAGAAATATCCCTTGATGTATCCTCCAAGCATGTACTGGCATTTGTAAGCAGGTCTCGAAACTCTACCCAATATAGGGACGACCATAAAGGGATTGTAGTGGTGCATTGGAAGATAACCTGCATAAGAAAAGACAACTATCATTAAAGACCTAGTAATTTTTATATAGTCATAGCGATCAAATAACAGCAAACACTTCCACCCTAATAAGGATTTTGAACATGTACTCAATCCCATGTAGCCAATTGCCAAATACGACCAGAATCCTTTGACACCCAGGATTGCCATCTCACTGAGAAATTCAAATAACAAACTTTACCTTGTTTTATGAGATTATGTCTTGATTGGAATCTTGAACAACCGACGATATTAGTATTATATGCAATAGAAATATAGGAGGGGGACATTTGCCCTTCTATGGTTCTAGTTAAACAATGATATCTTTCGAACCGTCCTCCACCACTGAGCAAGGTCCTAACCAAGCAAATAATGAACCTGCCCTTTTGATCAAACCAAATAAAAGCAATCCAACATTAACAATAGAGGTACAATATGGGTCTCAGTACATAGTTGTGTGACTAGTGTCGGACCTCGGACGGCTAGGCCGCTAGCAGAGCACTAATCAAGGCAATAATGAAGCCCCTTTTGATGAAACTAATGAGAAATCCAAAATAAAATATAGATAAGGCATAGGCCACTCCGTATTTGCATGACGCATGCCAGGTAGCAACTAGCAAAGTCCTGACTAAGGCAATAACGATGCTGCCCTTATGGACCTGGCCAGAACTACCATCCTGTATGCAACCCTCCAACGTACATGTTGATCACGCGCCTTGGCGATAACTGAAATGAATATCCTACAACTCAATATTTGCTAGAATTTTATCCAATTCAAGGGCATCACTATCGATGGATTTAATCGCGTCTGTTCTATCAATCGCTATGAACATTTTGTGAGCCACAATCTACGCTGATGCAATTGCACTTAAGCATGGAGATACCTGTCCAAGATCCCTACAAAAATTTGGGGGAGGGTAACAATGAGGATCTGAAACCAATTACTTATATTTGTTATTTTTATTTTTGGTCTGGCCATCATTACATTGATGACAAATCCCCCAGTATATCCTTTTTCATTTACCAATGTTGCGCACCAAATTGCTAAGGCATAGCTCCAGAAAGAAATAAGCCAAAGTGAAACAAGCGCAAGTCCCCTGTTGACGCCCTTGATCGGTACGGTATTTTTCAAGAGCTCGTTGTACTTATCAATTGTTTTTTCTCTCCAGTGAACTGAACCACCGAAAATGTTTATATCAGTTACAAAAACTTCCATGGCGGAGCTTCACAAGCATTGTTAAGGGGGCAAGAACACTAATCATGCTTAAAATTTGAGTAATCTTTAAAATTTTAGCATAAATAATACAGATATCTTTAATGAATGTTCTAGAGTAGGGGGGTCATGGCCCCCCTTAGCCCTAGGGAAGCTCCCCCATTGTGAACAAGGGGTCCATGGTGTCGTGTCGCCCTAGGGCCCCCAAAATCTTGAAGGAGCTATGTCCATGGTTTGAGTGGCTAGCGACAGAGATCTAGGGAGAGAGATCTAGGGCGATGAAGCTCTTGTATTAATGGAGTAGAGAGAAATTGAAGAGTAAGGTGGGAAGGAGGAAGAAGGGTGCCTTAAATAGACCCCCTTCAAACTGAACTGTTGCAGCCCTTGCGACACCACTGGTACTACCGGTGGGCGACCGGTATTTCCGGTGAGCCTGCTCCAACGACTCGAATGCTGACTAGAGAGGCTCCTGGTGTGGATGGAAGTTCCGGCTCAGAGCGAGCGGAACTACCGACCGGTATTACCGGCGAAAGTTCCAGCTCAAGTTCCGGCAAATAGGATACTTAAAACAGAAGTATCACTCAACCGAAACAGGGTGCAAGCGGAACTTAGATAGGAACTAGCGTCGGAAATACTAGGTCGCCGGGCCCCTGGCCAGAACTACCGGAGGCTGGGCGGTAGTACTGCTCGTGGTATCGAAGGAAGTGACCAGGTAGTGCCAACAGGAAGTTCTTGTCAGGATTGACCAGTACTTCCCACCGGTACTACCGGTCCAACTTCTAGCATTAATTCCGACTAATAGAACCCTCCAAGCAGAGAGTTACTAAATGTGACTAGAACGACGGCCGATACAAGAGACGAAACTACCGCCTAGACCAGCCCCGCAGAAAGCTACGAGCGGAACTACCGACGCATGGCTGGTACTTCTGGCCAGGGTAGAAACAACCCAAACACCTCACATGAACGCTCTCTCGCTGAACAATAGGATGGCTGTGGAGGTGCAAGTATAATCTATGCATGAAAACATGATTTCCCACAACCTTCCTAGGTGGACCCCATCTTGATAGTATGGCCTCCTAAAACACAAAATAGAGAGAAAGACTAAAAAAAGAGGCACTGTCTTCACGAGTCTTCAAGAGATGAGTCCACACACCAAAATATCCGTAAGTAAAACCTGCAACTTAGGCAAACAGTTAAACCACAAGTGGAGTTGTCATCAACACCAAAATACTTAGAGAAATCAATATCCTTTTAGACACTTGTTGACCTGAGGAGGAATAGAGATAGTAACTTAATTTGCTTTTATACTCATCATATCCTCTGATCACTGTCTTGCGAGTAACTATTGTATAAGAGAGCATTTTGCCTGTATACATCTCATATGCCTCTACCACTCTTATAGTCAGCTTACCTACCCCTCAGAAGAAATCCAGCAACTAGCTGCTGGCCATGGCCCCAGTACCGGCTCCTGCACTAGCCCTTGTATAAATAACTGCATCGGCACCATCTCCAGCACCAGTCCCTGTTCCTGCACCAGCACAGGCACCAACACCATCCTCAGCATAGGCACCAGCACAAGCTCCTGCATCAGCCTGGGAACTGCCTTGTTTCATCTTATCCTACACATGTGTGATCACCAGGTCGCATAGGACTATGTTTGTGAGTATATGGTGGCAGATAAACTTTCTTCAATGTCTTCTTCTTGGGTTTCACATGATTCAGTGCATTGCTCTTATTAATTGTGCGTCCATCTCTTGCTTTGACTCGGAAATTGTCACAAAGCAACTCTAGGCTAGACGAAAGGGCACAATAGTCTTCAAGATGCTGAGCTAAGGAGTGCAAATCGAGGGACGCTGTGCCATTAACTGGACTGATGGGTGCTTGACAACTACTTCTAAGTGGATCAAGTTCCAAAAAGTAGCCAAACTTACCATCGGAAGAATGGTCAAGGTCAATGTATCATGCTGCCCTGCATGCCGCACGTTGGTCATGAAGCTCCTAGTTGTCTAGCTATTTGGTCGCATGCTTTTATGATTGTCTTATCTCCACTGATCATATATGGGTGGTAAAACTGTGACAACCTCTCCTTGGATTGTAGCTATGACTAGTACATACCAGTATGGTATATCTGTATTTATATGATGGTTTCATATATGATCAACTATTATGACAATGATTGTGTTCTATCTTAATTTGTATTTTGACCATGGACTTCTGGGAAATAAGTAGATTGAACTCTGATGGACAAACTAACCATACGCCAAGGTTCTTAGAACCAAAACAACTAATTCTCTCTAGACAGTTTTTATACATGAATATTTGTTAAATGAACTATCTCTTCTTTTTCCTCCCTTGATGAGTTATGTTTTTCAAATCTGACCAAGCCATAACACAATGTATTTTTTACTAACAAGCAGATAAAAGCTAGTCCTTTGGGTCTCTCTTTAGCCCAAAATAAAATCCAGTTCGGTCTTTTCAGGGTTAGGGGACTACTCAGCACAACCGAGTGAAATTTGAGAAATGAGCCCATGGAGCATAGCCCATGTAGAATAGCCAAAATCTTTTTAATTCGGCCTTTTGGGCATCGACCAATCTTTTAAAAAACTCTGCCTAACCATGTTTTTAAGAAACTACTATATTATGTGACATTTTATAAATTAGATGCTAGGAGGACTGCCCTTTTATTTTAGAAAAGATAAACATGGACACACAATTTTTTAAGAAGACTAATACATAAGTTATAGGTACTAATAAATGTTTAATGATAAATTTTCAAGAAATATATTTGGCGTAGTGGAAACACACTCAGTTTACATCTATTGAAAGTTTTAAGTTTGAAACCTCTCTGCGTACATATATTTATCCTGGATTTACATTTTTTTCTTGTACCAATATTGCTTAACGATCGCGGATCCACTCAACGTCCCTCGAGTTTAATGGACGGATTTGAAAATAATAGTTAAGTAGTTGTACAGAGAGACTGGCATCAGGGACCCACCAGCCAAAATATATACAGATGCATCGAGACATGTTAAGAAGGTCAAAATAATGGACATGACCGAAAATAATTCCAATATAGAATCGTTTTATGTATAGAGAGGATGACACCAGGGACCCATTAGTCAGAACATTAATGGCTACTGCATCGAGCAACGTTGGCAAAGGCATAGTAGCGATCGCGATCAGATAAAAGAAGACTAAGATAGATATGTTTCTTATCTAGAGAGGCTAACATTAGGGCCCCAGCAGCTGCCGCATCGAGTAACATTACTAAGGTAAAAACGGCAAATACGACCGAAAAAATGTCCAACATACACACATTTACTCTACGGAGGAGGCTAACAAGAGGGACCCACCAGTCTGAATAAATAGCCGATGCATCGAACAACAATATCGAGTTGGAAACAGGGAGCCACGACCGGATTATAGTCCATCATACACACGTTTCTTCTAACGAATGATTGATGTGGGGGACTCACCATTCTGGCTAAAAAATCCATCATACACACGATTCTTCTAATAAGAGGCTGACATGTGGGACCTAGTAGACTGAGTAAACAACAAATGTATCGAGCAATAGCATCAAGTTCAGAACAGGGTAGCATGAAAAAAATTCCATCATCCACACGATTCTTCTAACAAGAGGCTGGCATAGGGGACCTAGCAGCCTGACTAAACGACGGATGCATCGAGCAACATTATCGAGTTCAAATTAGAGAGGCGACCGAAAAGTATGGTCCGCTAGATACACTAATATTCGGGACCCACACGCCTCAAAAAATTTAGGTCAGTCAACATCGCGCGAGGAACCGGAAATCTTACTTCTGCCACGCGTTGCTCGAGCTTCTTCCATGTTTTTAGCGATTTCGTCGTACTAGAGGGCTGCAAAAATAAATAAAAAGTTTTTCATCAGCCACGGTCAAGCGAATGAAATCATCGCGGAGGACGTACCTTCTACGACGCTCGATGGACCAAACCATTGTGGATGGAGGCATTTCTTGTAGTGTGTTTTCTCCACTGGTGCACATTAGGTATTTGTCGCCGTCCATCTTCATATGTTCTTTCCTGCTTTTTACGCCTTTTCTTCCTCTATATGTTCTACTCTGATTGTCTGCTTTTTCTGTGTTTGCTTGCTTTTGCAGCTCTCCGTGTTTCGTAGAAAAGTACTACTCATACGTGCTACCGGGAGCTCGAGGCAGGTATGTCTCTCTTTTTCTTATGCTTAAAACGTTCTATTTTTTCACGTGTTTTCAATTTTTGGTTTAATTTGTTTTTGTGCTCACACGTTTCGGCTCTACTATTTTGTAGGTGCGTTTCTTCGGTTGGATCATTTTCCTTCAATGATGTACGCGCCTGTATAGACACCCGTAAGTCTCGCTTCTCTCGGGTGCTTTATATCGCGCAACTATATTTGCTGACGATATTATTTTTCATTTTTCATGATGTAGATGCCGGCTCCTTTCTGACGCGCGCAGCCGAGGAGAAGTACGAGTGAGCGCTCGCTCGCTATACACACTCTTGCGTACAGCGCAACTATGAAGGTCGCTGAGGACGTTTCGGTGCCACCATTCCGCCGATATCAAGGTGATTCCGGGGGGCTTCGCCTTCTTCGAGCCATTGTGGCGTACCGCCGTCACTGTTGCTGGAAGAGGGAGACGCGATCTCGACGAATTTCCAAACGAAGAAGGCGCGAGGAGGGCTCGGGTCAAGAAGCTCACCACGACCAATGGCGTAAACGGAGAGGAGCGCGGGAACATGAGTGAAGTCGACATGCTTGATGCCTTTGATCTCATCGAAGACGTAGGGATGAAAGTGGAGCGGAAAATTTCGAACTTTTCCGCGGAAAAAACGGAAATGAAATGAAAATATGAAAACAGAAATGGAATTTTGCAAAATAGAAACGGAAACGAAAACGGAACAGTGTTTTCGGCAGAACAGACACGAAAATAGAATTTCCGTTTCCGATATAGAATTTCTGTTTAAGGGTTGATGTGCATGGCAAAATCCAACCGACACAAAACATGATCTTGTTAAGCCAACTTGCAAAGCTGCTCATCCTAGTACTGAAGACTATGTAATCCTTTGATGCATTCGAGGAGGCTTCTACGGAATGATCATTCCCTTATTCCCTTGTAAACCCAGCACCGTGCTATATATGGGAACAATTTTATTGGTTTTCTAGAATGCTTGATATTTATTGCATGCTTTCAGGGTTTTTTTTGTTTCGGGTAAAATCTACATTGTTCCGCGTCTGCACCATATTCGGTTTGTATCTGTTTCCAACAATATCTGTTTTTTTTATTTTGGGGTTTCTGTATTCGTTTCCGCTTCCGCAAAAAAAATGAAAATAAATGTGGTACCACTCAGTTTTGTCCGTTTCTGCTCTGCTTTCATCCCTACCCACAACGAAGAGATGGCCGATCTTAATGATACTTCATGCGGTTAGGAACGTGCAGACGTACTGTACACTCCTAGGCGCCCATCCTCACCGTAATCTTCTTAGGTTAGCCTTAACTTTGTAGAAGGTCATTTTTTATTTTTATTTTTGTCTTTTGTCACCATGTACTCTAGCTCTCTAGACGGCTAGACGGTGCAGAATAAAAATAATTACGAGACATATACTTTTTATGCGGACCGTCTTTTCCTTCTCATATTGTTTAGAGTTTTCTTATTATATACCGTAATTTATTTCGAAGGGTTCCTTATTTTATTACGAAAGATTCTTTGTGTTCCGGATGTCATTAAAATGCTCTACTTTCCCCGAAAATACGCTAAGGTGTGATTTATATGAGACTGTGTCAGGGGTCCGTATGATTTTCACGTGCATCATCACCTTTCATGGTACCACGGTTGTGTCACAAAACGTTACGTTCGTCACGTTTAAGACTCCACGAGATTCATCTCTACGCTGTTTTACAAATTCAGTTGTACTAAACAGGTTTTTTAGGGATGGTTACTCTAAACTGGTTGTACGCAAGTAGTAGTAATACCATTAAACGAAGTACGAACCACCTAATAACCGCGTTCCGAGGGATGCATATTTGCTTTATTTTATCAATCTGTTATTATAGACGTATGACCAAACGTTGTTTTGTCTTACTGCTGCATCCTGGGGGCTCAGAGATGGTTAGACGATTTGCTTTCGCATTTCATCATCGTTGTACTTCACAGCCGTGTTCTGAGGGGAGCAGAGAAAAATCTAGTTTTTATAAGAGCTATGGATTTCTATTTGAGAAAAAATTGACGGCTCCAATTTTTTTTGCAAAATTGTATTTATCTAATTCTTTTATCCATCTAACTACATCAAAATATTTTAAACAAAATTAGATGGTACATCAATACGCATGTCACGGTTCTGTGGATCACGATCGGAGCATGCTTGCCTGGAGCACAACTGGGAGCTCGCACAACCCGAGAGGACATGTGCAACATCGACGACGACATGATCCTGGAGTTCTCTCTTGCAGCCAAATGGTGCTCGTCGTTGGACAAGTCTGCTCGGCCACAGGCTAGTTTCTTGGCATTCATCGTTCAACTGCTCAGCCACAACATTTATTCCTTTGCTTGTATTTGTGCAAATCGCCACAAAAAATGGACAAAATATGAATTTCAGGATTATGTGCTACAGTTTTATGTAAATGTGCAAATGAGTAATATTTTAGTTGTATGTCAACTAGCAATGTCCAGTTTTCACGTATAATTTGTATGTCAATGTGTAATGCCACACTAGTATGTCAATGTGCATTTTTAGGAGTCTCCAAAAATAACCAAATTCAAATTTGAATTGTAAGTATTGAATTTGAATTATTTTATGTGTTTGACATATTTATTTTTAATTTATATGTGTCAAATATGAACTTGTAATGGAATAGATATTAGACAAAAGAGATGGAATGCTCAAATGGAAGTGGACCTCATTTATCCAACCCTTCCGCAAATAGAGGAGAAATTTTATCGGCAGGAGGGAAAGAAGTGTTGATTAAATCCATTGCACAGGCAGTCCCAATATTCTCCATGGCTTGTTTCAAATTACCTGGGGGGCTTTGCCGACATATTGATTCCATTATTCACAAATTTTGGTGGGGAAGTAAAGAAGGTAAAACGCAAGGCTGCCTGGGTGACATGGAAGGATATGACAAAGCCAAAGTATATGGAAGGTTTAGGCTTTCGAGATACCAAATTATTTAATCTCGCTTTGTTGGCTCGGCAAGCTTGGAGAATTCTCCAAAACCCCAATACATTGAGTGCACGCATTGTAAAGTTGTCTACTACCCTCATGTGGATTTCCTTGATGCCGAGCTTGTGTCTCACCTATCACAGATATGGAGAGCACTAATAGAAGAAGGACATGATGCTTTATCCCAGGGACTCATACCTCGTATTGGAAACGGTGAGACCACACGGATTTGGAACCAGAACTGGATTCCTCGAGATAAGATGATGAAACCGATCGCTTGTCGTGTTGATGAGCCTCCATAGTTGGTGAGTGAGTTAATTGATTCAGTTAATGCATTGTGGAGAAGGGAGAAAATCCTTCAGACCTTTGTCAAAGTTGATGCTGATCTTATATTGGGTCTTCCAATTTGTACACGCAACATCAATGACTTTTGGTCCTGGAACTATGAGAAAAGAGGTATGTTTACACTGAGATCAGCTTATCGCATGCTGATTGATACTAAGCAAAGAAGAGAGGCTTGGCTTGATGGGAGAGCATCTACTTCAGATAATACTCGAGAAGCCAAGAGTTGGACAACTTTGTGGAAGGTCAAAGTCCCCTAAAAAAATTGAGTTTTTCTTTGGCGGCTCGCTAAGCAATCTCTACCCCCACTGCTGATCTGTTACAGCACCGAAACATGGCTACCACGAGTTCTTGTTTTTTGTGCAGAGCTTTAGACTCCTGGCATCACTCTTTGATAGAGTGCAGGATGGCGAGGAGTGTATGGGCATTGTAGAATGAGTACATGGTTGAGCGTATGGTTGAAACAACTGAGCCAAGTGCTAAATGCTGGATCTTCACGATGATGAAGTTCATGCAACACGATGAATTTGTCAAGCTGCTGGTTACTATGTGGGCGATATGGACAACAAGGCGTAAGGCGATACACGAAGGAGAATTCCAAAGTCCCTTGTCAACTCACTCTTTTGTTCAGCATTTTTTGGCGGATTTGGCCTTGGTACCACATCACACAACACCTGTAAGGGGGGCCGGCCTCGAGCAGAACTCCTGTGCCGAAATGGATCCCTCCGAAGAATGATTTTGCGAAAGGGAACATGGATGCCGCTGTAGCCAGGAATAAATCCTCAGGAGGAGCGATTGCTGCAATCTTCAGAACAAATGAGGGAATTTATATTGGCTCATCAGTTGTTGTGCTTCCGGGTGTCTCTGATCCTCCTACCCTTGAAGCTCTTGCTTGCCGTGAAGCCCTAGCGCTAGCGGAAGATCTGACTTTACAGAAGATGATCATTGCAAGTGATTGTAAACAGAACACTAATGATATTGAAGCTGGTATCGGAGGCAACTATGCTTCAGTGATTCAGGAGATAAATCATGCAACTATCGGAGTTCCAGGAGGTTAAATTCACTCATGAAGAAAAGAATTCAAATGGAGAAGCTCATAATTAAGCTCGTTTTGCACTCTCTTTAGGCTCGGGGCACCATATGTGGCTTGTAGAACCCCATGACACATTGTTAATTCCTGTTATTTTGGCCGTTGATTAATAAAGAGCAGTTATTCTCAAACAAAAATGTGGACAATACTTAAGCCCTCGCGGAGACGCCCTAACTATCTTTCACCGTGCTCTTCTTTACTATTCTTCATTTAGACCAACCATTTACATGACCGTGGCAGGAATCACAGGATTGTGCACCCACCCTATTTGACTCGTACTCGCACTTGTCGAGACAATTATTAACAGATAAACAACTAGTGTTTCTGGCTACCGCACTGCTCAAGATTCACATGCATGGATGCACTAATTAACTAATCTACTAGATCTATAGGCCATTTTGCGAGCACGTCCTCTCTTGAGCTTTAACTAAACAGAAGTTTTGTTTGCCTTTTATAATGCCCCTTCTTTCCAAATTTATCGTTTGTTTTATGTTTGATTAAAGCCAAACTTTATAATATTCGATCAAGTATATAGAGAATTTTCAGTATCTACAGTATCAAATGTATACAAATATGAAATTACCCTCTCCGTTCTGGTGATCAACACATTTTTGTCTATGCAAGAACTACATATATACTGAAAATAAAATAAAACTATGAATGTAATTTTTAGGACAAATCCAACGTGAGTATTGCTACAGGACCAATCTGAATATTGTCAAAGCTAGAGGAGTTCGAATCCACACTTTATTTATATTGGCAAGATTAAATCGGAATTGGCGCAAGATTTAAAAGAAATAAGTAGCAAATCAGTTGTCGCATGCTCACAAACATGTGCAACAAATCATCCAATGACATAAAACATAAGAAATGCTCAAGCATCAAAACACAAGCCCGCATCCTTGGAGCTTCTGCTGGACGATGTGATCTAACTTTTCCCCCATCTCTTGGCTCATGTGGTTTGTCCAGTCTCCTACTTTTCCTTTCCTAAAAAATACAGAATTATCAAGATACACTTTGTTTCCTCGAGCGACGCCACCTACCTGGTTGACCTGTAGGCTTGTAAGTGTTTCGAAGCTGCACAGCTTCACCACCTCTTCGGCAACACCAGAGCTCTCTTCCTCTTCAGTCAACGGGACGCCAAGAAATTTTGCTAGATCCCTCACAGCTTGGACTGGGTTTGACATGATCTCTTCGTACTTCAGAAAGAGGACGTTGTTTGGCCTTGCTAGGCTCTCCTCCCAGTACTCACGGCAGTGATCCCAGAAGGGGCCATAAGGCGAGAACCCCTCACAGAACATACTGAAAGCACTGTCCATCGACAGGTTGTAACCTTTGACAACTTTGTTCTCATAGTGTAACCTTGACACCAGGGTATCCTTGGGATGCCGGCACAAGTACACGATTCGACAACCCTGTGAGCTTGTGTCCGGTGGGAGCATCGACATCGGCATGTGCGTCGCGAGAAGCCTTGGAGAAGGAAGCGTCTCGACCTCAGTATGATCCATGCCAAGGCTACGGATCTCGATGAATGGCACCACGTGCTGAGGATGGCGAGTGAGGAGTGGGTGGTCGGCAAAGCTGTAGCGAGAGCGGTTGGTGATGGTGAAGGCGAGGGCCTTGAGCCAGGTGGTGCCGCATTTGGGCTGTGTGGCGAGGATGATGTCGTCGGCGCGGGGCTTGTAGGTGTCTTGGACTAGCAAGATCTTCTCTAGCATCTGCCGCCGGAACCAGTAATTCTTGTACTGGATCAGTGGTTGTGACCACCCTTCTCTTGCTGGGAGTGTGGATATGAAATCTTTGAGCTGGCTTTCTTTGGATGGGACATGATCTTCTGGTGGACTCTTGGTGGCACTCTCTTGATCACTCTGCGGTGTAGCATGAGCCATGGCTGATCGGAGAGAATTAGGAGGCAAAGCTCTGAGTTCCTGGCTTCTTGCTCGATGTATGCTACTGGTTTATGGGAGAAGATGGAGCGTGATGAGACGTCACAAGAAGATTTGTTTATGTATCTAAAGAAAGGTGCCAGGCCATTACCGAGAGAAGAGTACAGATTTGATCTAGAGTGCGGATACCATAGATAGTAAAAAATGGATGGGTACGATCGAGATCTTAATACTTTATGGAGGAGCAGATTCGCGTGTCGTTTAAAGTTTAGAAAAGATCAATCATTACGTTTCGGGCTTATGGGATGGTCGACGGTACAAACACTCCTAGGTTACATACAGTTACGGTGATTAATTCAGTCAACGGCGCTTCAGTTACATTTTTCCGACAAAAGATATACTTAATATCGTGAAAATATTAGTTACATCTAGCCTCTAGCCTCTACTATAATGAAATGTTCTAAAAACATTACGGATGCACAATCCTAAAAAAATCTTACAGGTGATCAAAACATTGTAGCTGCAATAAAAACCATTGTCAAGACAGCATCCCGAGTCCAAATTTTCCAAAAACGACGTCACAAAGAAACAGTGCACAAGTGCCATCGCCGCTGATGAGTAATTCATATATGTCCGCAATTGTGGACCTTATATTTAATTCCTTTTTTTGACTTGATGATTCCATATTGAATTGTACTTGATTTTGATTTTTAACTCGTTATTAGGCTTCTAGTTGCATATGGAAAAATCGCTGCCCATAAAAGGAACACGGAACAGGCATTTTTCTGAATTGTGGATGACATCATCGACCACCAATTGAGAAAATTCTCAGTTAATTGAGCGTTGCGACATCCACTCCTAATTCGGAAACACGAATAAAAAGGCCTTGACACGAAACCTGTGCATACTTTATTTTCATTTTTGCAACTAACACCCAACCAACGGAGGGTTTTACCCCTTCGGCCCATATTAATGCTTTAATTTTGTCTACGTACGAATGCATCTAATCTAAATTGAGACCATTATATATATAAATTAAATAAAATTGAGACCATTAATATGGAGAAGGAAGTAATTTAAAACATAACATAAAATTTAAAGTAGCACACCCTTTGGTAGCAAACATGCACCATGAATGCACGATGCAGAATTCAAACAAGAGCAAAACACTCAAGAAATTAACACGAATCAAAACACAAGCCCGCATCCTTGGAGCTTCGCTTGGACAATGGGCAATTTAAAGAAAAATAACCTAAAAATCAAACAAATTCAAATAATAAACTTTCTGGCAAAATTTCATAGAGCGTAACCCTTATCTGCAACTCCCGCCCGCGCGGTGCCGCACACACGCCTGCAACTCCACGGAGCAGGCGTTGCAGCCCTTCCACGCTGGCGCGCACGTGCGGCGCCAGCTTGCACGGCGCCGCAAGCACAACTGCCATGCCATACCAGACGGCGCCGCACACCCTGCCACGTTGGCACCGTGGACCCCAGCTACACAAGTGTGGCGCCACTCGGGACGGTGCCGCACGCACGCCTATAGCGCCACACTGCCACCAGCACTTAGCCGCGCTGGACCTCCCCAACCCGACCCAACCCTAGCTCTTTATTCCCACTTCTTCTCCCTACCCGTGGCGGTGGTTCTTCCATCTTCCCCCCTCCAATCCCTTCCCCAAGGCACAAAATCTCAAGGAAAAGTAGGGGATTTCATCCCCAATCCCTTCCCAAAGGTACTCTCCTTCACATCCCTCTAGTTTATCCGAAAATTTCCACTTATTGTCTCTAATTGCAAAATTCATTCAAACCCTAAATCCCATTGGATTTCTAAATTTCTATGGAGCAATGGCATGTTTGGTTGATATCTAGAGTTAGGATTTGTATATTAATACCTCATAGTTGAAGAGAGCTTCCACGATCTCCATGACCATCCTGGTGGTCATTGTTGGAAGTGACGAAATTTGGTTTGAAAGGCTAAAGGTTAGGAACTCATAGGTTAGCTGTCGGTGCTTGTGTTTCACATCTTTGCCATCCACCCTTTTGCCATGGCACATGTGTGTTGACACACAACTTGAAATGGGCCAATCAGGCACTCCCTTGTATGATATTCCCCACACAATCCAAAGACATCCATCATCCTCGCATTTAACCGTGCAACGCTTCTTCACGTCCGAGTGAATCATCTTGAACGAACGATGATACCTAACAGAGTAGTCCTTGATCCATTTCTTAAGTTCCAATAACGTGGAAAACCTATTTCCTTATGAAATCCCATCCTTCTCGTGACTATCATTCCGGTAGGAAGTTGGCCTTGGTCCAAGCACTACACCCTTGCCCCGTCAACCGTGGCTTCATCCGCTAGACTAAGATTATGAAACAAGGGTATCCGAGGATACCTTCCCAATACCTTCTCGTGCACTTTGGCCTCATCATTAGTGAACCCCTCCTCATCAACTTCGTCTTCGGGACCATCCTCATCCGAGTTCGATGCATACATTCGAGAATAGGGGATGTCGTGATCCATGTTCTCTTGTGCATGATATAGGTCCAAATCTCCAATAGTGTTGTCATAGAGCTCAACCTCGTCCTCACTGTCCCCGTACTCATCATTCTCCTCTTCCAAAGCTTCATCTTGGTTCTTTGAAATGGGGCTCAGAGATGTCCTCACTTCATGTTGTTGGGTCAAAGGAGGATCAGTAAATTCCTCTTGGTTCATGGGTGGAGGACTCTGATCTTCATATGGGGAGGCAACCCGTATGATACTGTTTTGCAAATTAGCATCAACCTTTTTTGTGGCAAATAACTCAAGATCTTTGTCTTGTGATTCGGCCACCACTTTCTTGTATGCAACCCAACATTGCTCGGAGCATTATCTTCCAACGGTTGTGCAACCGAAATCCAATGTTGTGCCTACCTTCCAACTCAACAACATCACTCGGATCAATCCAATTTAAATCTACCCGAACTTGGTGCAACACCTCGGCATAGGTAGGACTATGTTCGAACACCAAGTCAATCTCATCCGGGTCTGGCTGAATATTGCCTCTCAAGAAAGCGTCCTTGTCCATATGATGAACATGAAAAATTCTAGCCATCCCTAAAATAAGTATAACAACACAATGGTAGATGAATTCAGTCAGTATCTATGCCAAAATTTGAACTAAAAACAATCTCACATAACCAAAACCTTACCCTTTCACTAACCCTAATCCTAACATTCTTAGGTATATACATGAAGGATTAATATACCAATCCTAACTCAAGATATCAACCAAAAATGCCATTGCTCCATTCAAACTTACAAATCTAGTGGATTTTAGGGTTTGAACGAGCCAACTAGGGAAAAATAACTAGAAATTTTTGGATGAAATGGAGAGAAGTGGAGCAGAGTACCCGGGGGAAGCGATTGGGGAAGAATTCCCCTAACTTTTCTTTAAAATCTTGTGCCTTTTGGTGGAGACTATAGTAGGGGAGAGAAAAGAGCCGCCACGCCACCGCCGCCTACTTGTTGGACCTGGAAATGGGGAATAAAGAGCTCGGATTGGGTCGGGTTGGGAGGGCCAGTGCAGCTAAGTCTGGTGGCTGTGCGGCACCAGCCACCATGACGCTGCAGGCGTGCGTGCGGCGCCGTCCCGAGTGGCACCACACTAGTGCGGCAGGGCCCACAGAGCTAGCGTGGCAGGGTGTGCGGTGTCGTCTGGTATGGCACAACACTGGTACTTGCGGCGTCGTGCAAGCTGGCACTAGCGTGGCAGCGCCCGGTCCCGCAGCGCCAGCGTGGCAAGGCTGCAGCATCGGGCTCAGTGGAGTTGCAACCTTGTGTGCGGTGTTGTGCGTGCGGGAGTTGCAGAAAAGGGTTACGCGTTGTGAAATAGTTTGCCAAGAAGTTTATTTTTTGAATTTGTTTAACTTTTGGGTTATTTTTATTTAAATTGCCTGGATAATGTGATTCAGTGTTTCCCCATGTATTTTTTTGGACTTTAGGTGACTTTATTATTGAATGATAACATATTCATCTACAATTACAGGGATCAGACAAGAGGTAGGATCATCGAACCAAAATCCCCTAACACCGTATGCTGCATTGTGACGAGCTAGTGAATGTGCGGCTTTATTTGCTTCTCGCGAGAAACGTTGGATTGTCACCATGCCAAGCAACATTAACAGTTGTTGGTAGTAGTCAATTATCACTGCTACAGAACCTTCACAATCATATGGATTTTGGATAGCCTCAACCACAACCATCGAATCCGATTCCACCACCAAGGATTGAGCTCCAAACTGATTTACCAGTTGAAGTTCAGCTAGAAAAGCTCATGCCTCCATTGCAGTCGCATTGATAGAATAATCAGTATGATCACAACAAGCAGTTATAAAATTACCTTTGGAGTCCCATAAGGTTTCTAAAGTAGCTCCTCTCCCTGAATCTGGATCAAATTAAAGCTGAATCAACATTCAATTTATACACTCAAGTTGTAAGTTTTGTCCATCCTCTGTGTTTCCATTGCCCTTTAATTGGTAGTGTTAGCTACCATGCCTTTGATATTAATCATTGACCTCTCGGTAGTAAACCAAGG
The DNA here is from genome assembly GCA_916181665.1 of Avena sativa. Taxonomy (NCBI): domain Eukaryota; kingdom Viridiplantae; phylum Streptophyta; class Magnoliopsida; order Poales; family Poaceae; genus Avena; species Avena sativa. The sequence goes on from OV702290.1 coordinate 432,181,600, forward strand.
ACAAGTCCTAGGTGATGGGTTTGTTGCATGGAAAACAAAAAAAATCTATGGAATAGCAAGACGGAACTCTGCAAGATCTAATCTGCTAGATGCAAGTAAAAGTAGAATAGATCTACTCTACTTACCCTCTAAGAACACGAGCGTTAATGATATAGAGATCGTGGGTGATGTTGTTGATCGCTTGCGACGGTTCAACCTGTAGTAGATCTTGGCCTTCGAGATCCTAGCACCAAACAGACAACAGCTTCACAGTATCTGCATGTTTCGCTATGAAACCGTATCCTCCTTCATAATCCCGCAAGAGATGGTGGAGATCTCCACGAGAATCCAACAACACAATGGCAGCGTTGCTATTGTGTATGGGGAAAAAGCAGTAGGGATCTGCCTCGCACAGGAGAGAGAGGCAGTATGGGGAAAGGGTGGGTATGACCCATGCCCCTCCCTATCTTATATGGGTGGGAAGTAGGAGGGCTAGCCCCTCCCCCAAGCCTCCTAGGCTGACTATGCAAGGAAGGGAGGGAAGTCCCTCTCTCCCATGCCTACACCCTCACCCAAATATGGTTTGGGGCGGCTTTGCCCACATGGCCCCTTTGGTCGTGCCCCCACTTGGGCCCATGTGGCCCCCAACTCATAGGTGGGTCCCACCATGGACCCTCTGGAACCTTCTAGAAGCTTCCATCACCATAGAACCTTCCAAACTTTTTCAAACCCTAAAACAGGAAGTGCCATATACAATTCTCTACCTCCGGATAATTACGGAGCTCCTCGTCATATCAAGGATCTCATCCGAGACTATGAAACAATATTTGATTCACACCATACATATTCTCCAACGAAGACTAGTGACATCGTAGGTTAAGTGTGTGACCTGACGAGTTCGAGAATATGCAGACATGACCGAGACAACTCTCTGATCAGTAACCGTGATGACTCCTACACATTTAACAAAGTTATTTTCGATTGAACCACTATGTCAATGATTTAGATAATCCGGTATACAATTCCTTCTATATCATGATATGTGGCTTGCCCGAGATTCGATCGTTGGTATCACTATACCTAGTTCAATATCATTACCAGAAAGTTCTCTTCACTCACACCGTGGAATAGGATCCTTGTGACCAACTACTTTAGTCACTGAGATCTTGAATTCTATACTACTGAGAGGGCCCAGAGATAGCTTACACTCCATCACATGAAGGAACAAATCCCAATCTTGATTCACACAACCCATCAGACACCATCGATGATACGTGAAAGCCACTTTTATAATCACCTAGTTACGAAGTGACTTTTGATGTCCGCAAGGTATTACTCCAATGCCCGAGAGTAATATGATCTCATGGTCTGAGGAAACTATACTTGACATATACTTAAAGCGATAGCAAACAAACTAGACATTGCAATCAGAAGCTATGCTTACTATTAAGGGTCTTGTCCATCACATCATTCACCAATGTATGTGATCCATTATCATGTGACATTAATGTCCATGGTATAGGAAACCTTAACCATCGTTGGACTAACAAACTAGTAGAAGAGGCTTACTAGGGACTCTTCGTTGTTTATTCACCCACACGTGTATTTAATTTCCAATACATACAGTTATATCATGTACAATAAACAATATCATGAACAATGAAATATGAATAACAACATCTTTATTATTGCCTCTAGGGCATGTTTCCAACAGTCTCCCACTTGCACTAGAGTCTTGGTGCTGATCATGCTTTGCTCATGGAAGATCCTTAGTCAATGGGTCTACGGCATTCATATCCATATGCATCTTGCAAATCTCTGTGTCCCCTTCCTGGACACCTTCACGTATGATGTGAAACTGATGTTTGATGTGCTTGGTATTCTTGTGAGCATGTGGCTCTCGTGCAAGGGTAATAGCACATGTGTTGTCACTGTACACGGCTAATGGACCCAATGCACTAGGAACCACTCCAACGTCAGTAAGGAACTCTTTCATCCAGACTGCTTCCCTAGCTACTTCTGAAGCAACATTGTATTCCGCTTCACAAGATGATTATGCTATCATGCTCTGCTTGGAACTACTCTAGCTCACTGCACCTCCATTCAAAATAAACATGTATCCAAACTAAGTCTTGGAGTCAGATGGATCAGTATCCTAGCTAGCATCGACTGGACTCTTACGACTAGCTCCTAGTCACCTCTATAAACGAGAAACACATCCTTAGTCCTTCTTAAGTACTTAAGGATATTCTTTACTGTTGTCTAGTGTTCCACTACTGGATCACTTTGGTACCTACTGGTCAAACTAACATCATGACACACATCTGATCTTGTGCATAGCATGGCACACATGATAGAACCTATGGCCGAGACATAGGGAACATTATTCATATTTTCTCTATCTTCTGCCGTAGATGGACATTGAGTCTTTCCCAGCGTCTTACCTGAAAACATTGGCAAGAACCCTTTCTTGGAGTTATCCATTTTGAACTTATTTAAAGCTTTGTCCAGGTATGTACTTTGTGATAGTCCTATCAAGCATCTTGATCTATCTCTATAGATCTTGATGCCCAATATGTATGCAGCTTCACCATGGTCTTTCATTGAATTTTTTTATTCAAATAGTCTTTACACTTTCAAGTAATTCTATGGTGTTTCCAATCAACAATATGTCATCCACATACAGTATTAGAAATGCAATAGAGCTCCTACTCACTTTCTTGTAAATACAAGATTGTCCACCCATTTGGGCAAATCCAAAATCTTTGATCACTTTATCAAAGAGGTGGTTCCAACTCCAGGATGATTGATTTAATCCATAAATGGACCTACGAAGTTTGCATACTTTGTTAGCATCCTTAGGATCGACAAAACCTTCGGGTTGTACCATGTAGAACTCTTCCTTAATGTGACCATTCAGGAATGCATTTTTCACATCCATTTGCCAGATTCCATAATCGTAGAAGGCAACAATTGCTACATAATCCGTATAGACTTCAGCATCGGTACGGGAGAGAATGTCTCATCGTATTCAACTCCTTCAATTTGCCAAAAACCTTTTGCGATAAGTCATGCTTTATAGACGGTAACATTACCACCAGCGTCTATTTTCTTCTTGAATATCCATGTGTTCTCAACGTCCTTGCGGTCGTTTGGTAAGTCCACCAAAGTCCACACTTGGTTTTCGTACATGGATTATATTTCAGATTTCATGGCTTCTAGCCACTTACCAAAGTCTGGGATCATCATCGCTTCTCCATAGTTCACATGCTCACTATTGTCTAACAACAATAGAGTCATGACAGGATTACTGTACTGATGAATCCCAAGTGCAAGAGATCAATTCTATTACCTTTCAATAAGAAAAGGTTGTCAAACCCACGAGAAGCTGAAGGTGTTGGTTAGCAAGTTTGACAAGTAAACCAATAAAAGATGTAGTGGTTTTGTGTTTTGGGTTTATAGTTTGCAGTAATATAAATTGCAGTAAACAGATGCTCTTAATAAGAGAAAGCTCAATCGTTTATGCAGCAAGAGCACAAGCTCAAGTGTGTGTTATTATATTTGACAAGCATTCCCGAGGGCATCATGGATTTACCTAACATATAGATTTCTACACAATATGGTAAATATCTTGTCAACTTTAGTTCTCTTAGGGCGGAGCCTAGTTTAGGTGCAGCCATAGATATGAGCAAGTACACCCCTTATGATGGGTCCTATAGCCATTTTCATGAGAAAACATAGGAATCATTAAGACATAAATTTCCCACCATAGCAGTAAGTTCATGGGTCCCCGATATAAATCCCTTCAATGCAACTCAAAGTATTGGAAACCGGTTTCTACCATTCCGTCCCTTCTAACCCTTTTTATTGCATTAAAATGTAGCCCTATGAGCCCATATAGGTGAAGTGATATGCATTCATCGTTCGCACATCACCATCATAAAACAACATAAAATATATAAACTTGACCAAATATGCATTGCATATTACATGGAAATCATAGCCAATTCATCATATTCCCTCAAGAACATGGGGATATACTCAAAAGTATCAAACATGATATGGATCAGTGACATATTGGAATGGATTGTATGGGCACCTAGAGGGGGGGTGAATAGGTGCTACTTCAAATTTTAATGCTTTTTCAATTTTAGGCTTAGCACAAAGGGTAAATTATCTAGATATACCATTAGGTGGAATTTCCCTATATGCAAACCTATATACTAGCGAGTAAAGAGCAAGTGAAAGAGGAACGGGTAAACCAAAGTGAAGCACGCGGAGACACAGGATTTGTTTGACCGCAGTTCCTTCCTTGTTAAGGGAAGTACGTATGCGTTGGAGGGGTGGGCGGTACTAAGACCACCACGCCACAATAGGCCTCACCCTGTTCTCCGATGGATCCCGCCACCAAAGGCCTGATCCACCTTTCCACTATAGGGACCCTTCGAGGCGGGTACCGGTGCCTTTACACAACTAGCAGGGCACAACTCCACAATCAATTTGGAGGCTCCCGTAATGACAAGAAGCTGCCACAAGAACAAGTTATCAATAACAAAGAACAAGATCTAGATATTGACAAGAATACTAGATCAGGGATTTCTCCAAATGAATGGTAAGGAGTTGATGCGCTTGATTCATGATGACGATGACGATTCTCTCCTCCTTAAATTCCCCCAAAGATCGAAGCCTTCGGGTGATTGAAGTGGGATATCTAGAATGGGAGCTCTTGCACAGTGTCTGAACAATTTCGAATGAATCAAGAGTTCTGAACATTGGGGAAGAAGGGATATTTATACCCCCTTCCAAAACCAGCCGTTGGAGACTTTGGGGGTCGGATTATCCAGCCCAAGTGAGGGCCGGATTATCCGTCCTAGAGAAAACTCCGCCCCAGACTTGGAATATCCGGCAGAAAGTCCGCCCCCTCTCTGAGTGTCGTCCAGAGCTTGCACTTGATCATCTTCTGGGGGCCAGATTATCCGGTCCCATGTGAAGGCCGGATTATCCGGCCTGGGGAGGAAAAACCACCCCAGTTCGGATTTTCCAGGAGAAAATCCGACCGGACTCCGAGCAACGCGCCTTGGCATGCTTTGCTCAAATTCTGGGGGGGCGGATTATCCAGCCCAAGCAATAGCCGGATTATCCGGCCTGGGGAAGAAAAACCGCCCCAAGTCCGGATTTTCCGGGCGATAATCCGCCCCCTCTCTGGGTGACGCGCCTTAGCAGCGTTTGAACAAATGGGTAGGCCAGATTATCCGGCCCTTGGTGGGGCGGATAATCCGGCCCCCCAAACCTCCTGCACACTTAGCGCACATGAGAAAACTCCACAATATTGTTATCTAACACACAAAACACAGGAAAACATGAAATGTTCTTTCACATATGGATTACAACACAATATGAAAATATAATATCTCCACCAAATAAAGACAAGTTGCTAATCACAATCATGCATTTAACACTTAACCAATATCTAGGGTTCAATCAATCACAAACTATGAGGGGAACGAGGTGGATCTTGGATATGGAGATGGTGATGATGTTGGTGCTGATGGTGATGTTGATGGAGAGGTTGATAGAGAGGCCTCCCCTACGCCAGGGAGGAGTGGTGATGATGATGGCATCGATTTCCCCCTCACTGGAGGCTCTATCACAACAGGATCTGCTCTCTCCCGGAGTAGGAGAAGACTTTGGCCTCCGCCATTGCTTCTGTAAATTGTGAGGAAAATATGGCATAGGTTTTCCAGTGAAATAGAGGCATCTACAAAAAGGAAGAGCTGAGATGATGCTCGTGGGCCAGACAAGCATAGGTGGAGCATACTAGTAAGGGGGCGCACCACATGTAGTCTTTTGGCCTTCATGGCCTCCACACTTGATTCTTTCGCCCAGTTCTCCTTCTTCTAGTGAAAAACTGCCCAAGTATTTTCCTTCAATCTATTGACGTCTAGAAGGTCCCTGAAATAGCATGAAAAATGACGTTTTCTGCCTCCTAGAAATTAAATACCAATGAAGGGGACTTTGTAGGAAAGTCCCATAAATCATCTAAAATGCAGCAATAATGATAGAACAATGCAATTAACATTCTAAAATGATCATAGATGTTGCTATTATGATGATGCAGAATGCACGTATCAATCCCCCAAGCTTAAACCGTTGCTTGTTCTCGAGCAAATAAGTGAATAGATCATATCATGCATCAATTAACTTATGGTTGATAAAATAAAATACGAGTATATGGCATCATCAACTTATGCATATTCACTTGCCTTAAAAGATTTATAGACTAACAACCATAAAAATGAGGGAAACATTAATAGGATTTCTAGCAACTACTCCTTACTTTTGAACAAGGCTAACCATTGTATGTTGGACAATTGAACATGCCTCATTTTATTTTACTTTTGATTGCCTGGTATTTGTAGGGGATCACAGCAGAAAACAAAAAAAATTCCTACGATAGAAATAACTCAGTCCAACAGACAAAATAGGAAAATACCTAATAAAAAAAGGGGAAGCCGGCCTGGGACTTAGCCGGCCAGGTGGGCCGACCTCCACACCCCCCCCCCCGCGGCCCAGCAGTAGCAGCTGCTGCTGCCACCGCCCGGGTGGGTCGGCGCTCACTCGTGGCCTAGCTTGCACACGGCGGCGGCCTGCGCTCCAGCCCGGGTGGGCCGGTGCCCCGGCGGCCCAGCTCGCACGCTCGCGAGGCAGCCTGGCGAGGCAGAGCCCGGGTGGGCCGGCTCGCCCCGGCGGCCTAGCTCGCGCGCCCGGTCCGCTTGGCGCTGCCTAGTTACACGCCGCCCTATGCGGTGGCGATTATCCGCCGCCCACAGGGCTGGCTGTTTTGCCTATTTCATTTCTTTTTCTGTAGTTTTATTTCTAGGCCTTTTCCCTCTAGGATTTGGCCTAATATAAAAGTTGCCTTTATAAATCTTAATCTAAATATTATTTAGAATATATTAATACACAATTAACATATAATAAATATATTTAAATTCTCATTTATCCAAAAACACTTTTCCGGTCTTTTCCTTTATTATTTCTCTGAACAACTTCGCATCTCTCTGCGGAACAATTTCGACTTCTCTTTTTCTACTGTGATCCCGTCTTACGAATGATCGCTCTCATCGTACCCTTAAGTGTATCCTCTCACGGCTCGGGAATGCTCTAGACATGATCTGTATCAATGATCAACAGAGGGACCAGGGATGTCCATGTGACCCCTATGCATTCCTGATGACAATGTCGTTTGAACTGCTAAATGTAGCATCCTCTTCCTTTTGTTTCTTGATACAACTTGTCCGAGATCCGATCATTGGTATCCCATACGTTGTCCAATCTCGTTCACAACAAGTTCTATTTGCTTGTTACCGTGATATTACATCCTCGTGACCTAGTCACATGTTGCAACATTTATGGATGTAATCTCACCAAGCCGGCCGTATGTATCTTTACCCGTCATGTGGGTGAACAAATCCCGGTCTTGCTGTCACATGTCATCTACTGTTCCTTTGGAATACCCAACGTACACCTTTATGGCCACCGTATTACCAGATGACGGTTGATGCAGTCTAAGCAGCCTCGGAAAACAGTGAGTAATATGAGCTCACGGTCTAAGGAGAAGGAGTCTAGGTATAGCTGTTGCAACAATGAACTATATGACTTGATCGTGTTGCAATCCTTCGAGGAATGTCCAATCACATCATTCTCCAATGATATGATCCTGTTGTCAGTCGGCATAAATGCCCATGATCTTGAAACCCAGATCATCTTCGTGACCAACGAACTAGTATAAATAGAGGCTACTAGGGACTTGGTTGTTTCATACCACACCTGTACCAATGTTTCTACTTGGTATAGTTCTAGCACAATATGAAACTATTATAAACTAATTGAGACATGACAATAAAAACCTATTTATTATTTGCCTCTAGGGCATATCTCCTTCAGTCTCCCACTTGCACTAGAGTACAAATAACCTAGCTTGCATTTTACTCATATAAACCATATACCATATGTGTTTATAGATCATGCATGCTCATGGGAAACGTCATGTCCATGTTCTGTTTTACCAGATCATTATGTCTTTTGCAAATCGTTAATGTCTTCCTAATTTTGACATTCACTCCGTTATTGTATAATGGGTTGAAGCATTTGTATGGCGACAAAGTGAGCATTTGTTTCTAGTGTTTATGATGACGGTCGTTTTCACCGTTGTCATCTAAACTTTGAAACACACTTTGCTATCCTTTGTGTATATACTATAGTCATGGCAGCAGAACGAGGCCGGATTCCAGGAGCTTACAGTGACTTTAGATCAACCTCGAGGGCTTTCTCATGGGCACTGGGGCCTAGGACACATTATTCTATGTTAAAAGCAAACTAGCCCCGCCATAACATTATACATCACATCAGATGGAGCTTTTATACTTCTATATCTATGTAGATCCTAGTGCATGAAATGCAACTATGCCACTTACATTGCTTCTTGCTACTTAAGTGCAAACTTAATTCTGGTTTCGTGATCAACTCAGGAATCACTTAAAAGACATGTTCTTATAGTTAAGATTTTGTCCTACCAACCAGAACCTCGGGTCACTTTATGTCGAGTATACACATGGTTATATGGAAGAACCTATGACTGAGGCATAGAAGATGCAATGCATCTCTTACTTTCAACCATAGTTGCAATACTCAATGCTTCATATAGTAAGAACTACTTTCTTACCTTGCTCCATTCCGAGCTTCTTCAAAATCTTGCTTAGGACATTCTGAACATCTTTCAGAATTTAGTCCAGGAAGCATTCAACATTCAGTGTTTATTAAACTTACTAATCTATCTTGATATATCCTTTTGTTTAATAAGTTCAACTTCATCCTAACTTAAAAACTATTAATACCAATCACATCATTCACATATGTCGTCTACATATTCCAGAATGATTTCACGCTCCCACTCAAATATGACATTCATGTTTGAAATCTAGGGATTTCACTTAGCTCCCACTCAAAATATGTCAGCCACATATCGTGAATTAGCCAAGCTGATTTCCTCCCACTCAAATCTAGGTCCTCTCGATAACCTTGGACATTCCAAAATTCTTTGATCATCATCAAATCGAGAATTCCACTAACAAGATTTCAATGACCATTCATTTCTCGTACTTAGGTCCATCACACTTCTTTGTATTTCGTAGGTATCTCTTGTTCAAAACATGACAAGTGAATCAACTATAATTCCACAAATATATAGTTGAATCCTACTTCCTTTAGTAAAATTATTCACTTTAAACTTTATGATCATTATCATTGGTTTCTCCTCTATATGTAGAGTTTGGATTCACGAAACACATTTCGCTGCGCCACTCAACAATTCAGAGGCAAGGTCAAATACCTTGTTTTGATCTTTTACTTTCTTCCACCTATATCTTCATTAAGACACGTCAACTTTGGATAACAACAGGTTTGGCCCTTTGTGGAAGATGCATTCATAGCTTCCTAAGAATGCTCTACAAAGACTTGTTTATTCGCCACGACTTCGACTTGTCGAAATCTCCAGAAACTCGAACTTGCCATAACACTTATGGTGTTGTTTCCACGAATATTTAGATGTTCCTTTGTATTTCAAATGAGTGTTTGCTTATTTCGATCTCTAACTCCTATAAGAGATAATATTGTACCATATGTATCTTAATACATAATTATTATGATGTTTAGACATTTCAACGCAGTTTGAATTCATCCAATTATCATAATTTGTGAAACATCTTTCACAAGTTCCTTTTATATGCTAAACTTAACTTGAATACCTTAGTCATGTCGATCAAATCGAAGAGACTTGTTAATTCAGTTAATTCAATATCCCATTTATTTATGAACTCATTTGAACAATTCAAATCATTTCAAACTTCATGTTTCATTAAGTAAATACACTTATTCACTTAAGTCCACAATGATTTCCACTACTTGTTGAAAATATGATACATCACTATGTATAAGATTCAACATTTCTTCGCATATCACCGTTTTACCAGAATGCGGAGTTTTAGTCATTCTGCCCAAGAGGCATGGTTTTGCAAAGTCTCTAGATTAAGCATCTAGGACCCTGATCTTTCATAAAGAACCTGCAATAACCAAAAATGACTTAAACTATAATGTCAATTCATTATTAAACTTTGGATATCTTCTAGCATTATAATCCTTTTATAAATGCTTAAACTATTATCATTAACATAGTGATGAGAATAAATTATTTATAATCGTAATGTGACCATAATGGTATTGTTCATAAGAATAGTACAAACTGGTTTGTAACTTGTTCATATGAATAATCGTCTTGCCAAAAGCAAGACACACAAACAAGGATTACAAAATTATATTCAAGTCCACTAATCCAAATGATAAACTTTGAGGAAAGAGGTGATGTCGGCCATCAACTATTTTGCTTGCCGTCATCAAGTCACATTGCCTCAAATCCAGCAATTCTCAAGCAGATCATCCTGTTTTCACAAAATGGGACAAGTATCAAATACTTTGCAAACTGCAATGAGTTTTGCAAGAACCACATTTATAATCTGTATATCTTACATATACCTTTTCATCAATGACCTCCATTGCAATCAAGCCCTTCTAAGAGTTCTTAACTCTAATGCAAGATCACTAAGTGTTTTTCCAAACATTTTGGAGTCATCGAATTATCTCCTAATGGTTATTGTGTCAAGAAGAGAAGATCACCTTTTACGAGGATATCCCTCAGGCGTGGGTATTAATTTATGAAGTTGGACCCTTTTGCTAAGTTCCAAATTAAGCAATATATTCCCATGGTCGCAAAGGACCTCAATGGGATAGGCCAAGATCTACTAAGATATTTGCAAATAGACATCTAGACTAAGTTTATAATAAGAGATCAATTTATAATTGGTCTCCACTAAAATTGTCATCCCCTAGATGATTTTAGTGATCGCATGATCCCTATCCTCTGCACCTCCCCCGATCGTCACGGCCATCAGTGCATTATCAAAGGTAGACATCCAACAATGCCAATCACATCATCCATGTGACTCATGCTCGATCTTTCAATCTCTTGTGTTCCGAGGCCACACTTCTCTAGCGTGCTAGGCTCGCCAAATCTAACTTGTGTGTATTCGCTGTGCAACATGGCTTACACCCACTGTATGCGAACATAGATATGTCTGACCCCTACTCACCGCAGGGCGCCTCATACCGAAGAACTTTCTTGGTGGTGCACACACAAGGGGAAAACGGAACATTGGAATTCAATAGGAATTATCTTATTTGCTACCGTTGAGTATCTAAATACTAGCACACAATAAGATGTAAAAACTGGTATCAACATCATATGTATAATGCGATATGATATGGTCTTTCTTGCGCCTTGATCTCCATCGAGCGCTCCGGCACGATCTCCATCTTGCCCTTGGTTTGACGCCAAGTCCACGACGCCTCCACCAGGTCGTTCATCGGAACGATGACTATTACTATACTACTTAGTAACAGAAAAGTAAACTACTTTACCTTCGCAATGACCAATGCCATATCACCTTGAAAAATAAAGTTAGACGCCTCTACTTTATCTATTGCAAGTTTTACGTGGTTGTTAGGGCTTTCGCACTAGAACCGTTTCTAAACTTCAAACTTTCCAACCACAACATGGATCCAATAGTTGTCTCTATTACACCCCTTTCGGGGCCCTCCGTTGTAAATGCTATATCAACTATCGAATGAGAGACAGACACTCGCTAGCCACTTATACGGTACAAGTTGTATCTTGAGTGTGGAACTAGTCTCGCGGACGAATACGCGTAAGGTCGGTCTGGGCCGCTTCATCAAACAATACCGCGATATAAACAAGTACATGTTAGAGGGTAACAACTAAGGGATCAATGCCCGCACAATACATGTGTGTACTGGCCGTACAGCACTCCTACGCATAGATTGGCTCTAATACCACTGTAGGGGATCACAACAGAAAACAAAAAAATTCCTACGATATACCCCCAAAAAATGCCTAGGATCTATCTATGTAGTAATGCGGTAACGGTCAATGCGTATAGAATACATACCCTTATAGACCGTACGAGGTTAACGTTCCACGAGGAACGTGGTTTAAGTAGTCGTACTCGTAGCCGACCTCAAGGTCGCGAAGCTCCTCGCATGTCACCCCTTGATCCTTCTTGATCTTCATCGTGCAACAGCTCCGGCTCACGACATTTAAGCGCCCCAAGTGTTGCGCCTCATGTCTTCGTACACATCCGGTGCACGATGAGACCTCTGTCTCCCCGATCTCGCTGGGAGTGCAAAAGTTGATATCTGGCTAGGAATCCCTGCAGCGCAACGGCATACTGCAGGTGTGCCTCGATCGCACAACCCAGACTTGGGGCCATGGTCACAAGGCATAGAGAGAGGGAGGGAGAAAGTCAACCAAAGGACTTCTCAAGTTGTGTGTTTAATCCCACCCATGGGAACCCCTTTATATAGGCGAGGGGGTGTGCCCTCCCCATTAGGTGAGCCATTGCGACTAATAGGCAAAGGAAAAATACGGTATTTTCGTCCTGGCCGATTGGGCCGAATTAACTCAGCCCAATAGACAAAACAGGAAAATACCTAATAAAAGAAAAGGGGAAGCCAGCCTGGGGCTCAGCCGGCCAGGTGGGCTGACCTGCCCCCCCTCCCGCGGCCCAGCTTCAGTTGCTGCTACTGCTAGCGCCCGGGTGGGCCGGCACTCACCCGCAGCCCAGCTTGTGCCCGGCGGTGGCCTGCGCTCCATCCCGGGTGGGCCGGTGCCCCGGTGGCCTAGCTCGCACGCCCACCAGGAGGCCTGGCGAGGCAGAGCCCGGGTGGGCCGGCTCGCCCCGGCGGCCCAGCTCGCACGCCCGGTCCGCTTGGCGCTGCCCGGTTACACGTCGCCCTATGCGGTGGCGATTATCCGCCGCCCACAGGGCTGGCTATTTTGCCTTTTTCCATTTCTTTTTCTGCAGTTTTATTTCTAGGCCTTTTCCCTCTGGGATTTGGCCTAATATAAAAGTTGCCTTTATAAATCTTAATCTAAATATTATTTAGAATATATTAATTCACAATTAACATATAATAAATATATATTTAAATTCCCATTTATCCGAAAACACTTTTTTAGTCTTTTCCTTTATTCTTTCTCCGAACATCTTCGGATCTCTCTGTGGAACAATTCCGACTTTCTCTTTCTCTACTGTGATTCCGCCTTACGAATGATCGCTCTCATCGTACCCTTAAGTGTATCCTCTCATGGCTTAGGATTGCTCTAGACATGATCTGTATCAATGATCAACAGAGGGACCAGGGATGTCCATGTGACCCCTATGCATTCCTAATGGCAATGTCGTTTGAACCGCTAAATGTAGCATCCTCTTCCTTTTGTTTCTCGATACAACTTGTCCGAGATCCGACCATTGGTATCTCATACCTTGTTCCATCTCGTTCACAACAAGTTATGTTTTCTTGTTACCGTGATATTACATCCCCGTGACCTAGTCACATGTTGCAATATTTATGGATGTAATCTCACCAAGTCGTACGTATGTATCTTTACCCGTCATGTGGGTGAACAAATCTCGGTCTTGCTGTCAAATGTCATCTACCGTTCCTTTGGAATACCCAACGTACACCTTTATGGCCACTGTATTACTAGATGACGGTTGATGTAGTCTAAGCAGCCTCGGGAAACAGTGAGTAATATGAGCTCACAGTCTAAGGAGAAGGAGTCTAGGTATAGTTGTTGCAACAATGAACTATATGACTTGATCATGTTGCAATCCTTCGAGAAATGTCCAATCACATCATTCTCCAATGATATGATCCCATTGTCAGTCGGCATAAATGCCCATGATCTTGAAACCCAGATCATCTTCGTGACCAACGAATTAGTATAAATAGAGGCTACTAGGGACTTGGTTATTTCATACCACACCTATACCAATGTTTCTACTTGGTATAGTTCTAGCACAATATGAAACTATTATAAACTAATTGAGATATGACAATAAAAACATATTTATTATTTTCCTTTAGAGCATATCTCCTTCAGTATTTACTGTGCTATTTTTGATATCACTTTTTTGCCTTTGCAACAAAGACAAACTCTCATAGAATATCTAGGAGAAGAGAGTTTTTAAACAACAAGATAAACATAAAGTTCAACTTTGTCGATCACTTTCACCACTTTTAATGGCATCGGTTAACGGTATTTCCTCCAAGTAACCAGTATAAACCGTATTCATGGACCTTTCAATCATGTCATATACTCTATTCATCCTTAACCTTTCACTTTCCATGGCTAACCGAATCCTTGGGTGCCTGCCTTTTCATTCATTTTTCCATAGAGAATATGTATTGAAATATCCATTACCCTCAGTTTACTCACTGATTACTAAGTTAAATAAGAGTTTAACATGTCCCCTTGTTACCATATCTTCCTAACTTTTTATTCTACAAAACTACATCTTTATTCCAAATTCAGGATATTCTTTTTGATTTTACTTGCTTGGATCTTTTCTTTTGTTGCAAGTTTTTATTTGTTGAGACAAACTCTATACTTGTCCAACACACTCAAGTTAATTTATTTCAAGGAAATATGTAACTTAAACTTCTAGATATGATGCGCGCATCTGCATGAGTGTTACCAATAAATCTCCAAACAAGAGAATCATGGATGACACCATACTTTAGATTTCATTCAAGACAACTCAACCAAGGATACATGATCATGCTCTAAGAGCTTTTCAAGCATTGAGATGATCGATACCTAATATATGCAAGCATGCCCAACCTAAAAATCACGACTAGATGTAATACGATTAACTTAAAAGCATAAAAGACTATAGGTGAAACTTCCCCAAGCTTGAGTTGTTGTTGTGGATATTTACTTATTCTTATCCTTCTCTGGCCCCTTGGAATCACGGTGGATTTGAACATCTTTTAGTACACTCATCATGAGATTATAGGCTTGTTGGAATTACTGACAGGATTGTGCAAGATCTCTCTAGAGCTGTTCTCCAACTTTGTCCTTGCTAGGCTTCCACTCCGGGCTTGATCCTATCTCCTTCCTATTTGGGAGATGACGATCCCACTCGCCAGGAAGATCTTTAGCTGGGACATGCATGAACTCTCTGTGATTAAGATTAGCAACAGGGTTTCTAGAAGCAAGGCCATGCCTTAGAGATTTTCCACAAATACTCATGTGTGCGGTTTGCCTCATCTTCTTAGGAGGTGGTACCACTCTCACCATAGAAAGGGGTATAGGAGAAGGGTGATGGTTCCCCCTGTACTAAGCATTGGTGATGTTCTTGTGGTCTTCCTCCTCATCATCTTCGTCATCATGGATGTAGTCTTCATCATCAAAGTAGTCCTTCCTCTTCCTATACCTCCTCCATGATGACGTAGGGATGAGACCCTCAAGTTCGTCATCATCCAAGGAGGAGCTTTGGTAGGAGTCTCCCGAAGACATCACAGAGGTTTTTGGTGGAGAGAAATATGAAAGACATAGACATAATACAAATGCTCGCCATGAAAAGGCTGGATGCGCGATTAGACTGGCGGAGAGAGGTATATATATTGAAGGTTTTTAGCGTAAGACGAAGAGTTGGAGTCAAAACCGGGGCGAAACGAGGTTCATCGGGGAAAGAGAGCCCAGGTGGCATGTGCACTGGTGGGGGCCGTGCCGACTGTCCTATTTTCCTCTTCGGGACTCTGTTTTGTCCAATTCTTTGGTGCACGCCTTAAATTTCCCAAAATAATAACTTTCCTAGAATATATTGATATTCCGAGATGATTACGTACCTGAAAGTTACCTGAACGTAGGATAATACTTTCTCCCTTTCTGCCGCCTCTGTAAATTGTGGGAAAAATATGGCGTAGGTTTTTTGGTGAACCCAAGGCATCTGTAAAAAGGGGGAGCTGAGATGATGCTCAAGGGCCAAAAGGGCCTAGGTGGCGCGTGCACCCTGGTGGGCCATGCCATCTGGCCACTTTTAGCCTTCGTGCCTCCCCTTGTGTTCTTCTTTCGCTCCATGGTCCTTCTCTTGATGAAAATCTGATTAGGTATTTTTTCCTCCAATTTATTGACGTCCAGAAGATCCTTGAAACAGCAAAACACAAAAAGGGAGGTTTTTTGCCTCCCAAAAATTAAATACCAATGAAGGGACTTTGTAGGAAAGTCCCATAAATCATCTATAAATGCATAAATAATGATATTATAATGCAAATAACATTCTAAAATGGTCATATAGGTTTCTATTATGATGATGTAAAATGCACATATCAACTCCCCCAAGCTTAAACCTTTGCTCATCCTCGAGAAAATGAACGAATAGATCATATCATGCATCAATAAGATTATGGTTGATAAAATATAATATGAGCATGACATCATCAACTTATGCATATTCACTTGTTCTTAAAAGATTTATGGACTAACACCATACAAATGAGGACAACACAAATAGGACTTCTAGCAGCTACCCCTTACCTGTTGAAAAAGAATAACCATTGTATGTGTGATAATTGAACATGTCTCATTTTCTTTTATTTTTGATTGCATGGTATTTACTATGCTATTTTTTGTATAACTTTTCCCCCTTGCAACAAAGATAAATTATCATAAAATAACTAGTTAAAAGAAGATAGTTTTTAAACAATAAGATAGACATGAAGTTCAACTTTGTCGAACACTTTCACCACTTTTTAATTGAATCAGTTAATGGTCTTGCCTCCTAGTAACTAGTATAAACCTTATTCATGAACCTTTCAATCATGTCATATACTCTATCTATCATTTGTCTTTCTCTTTCCATGGCTAACCAAATCCTTGGGTGCTTGCCTTTTCATTCACTTTTCCCAAGGAGCATATGTATTGAAATATTTGTGACCCTCGGTTTACTCATTGATTACTAAGTTCAAACAAGAGTATCTCATGTCCCCTTGTTGCCATCCCTTCCTACTTTCTTATTCTACAAAAACCACATCTCTATTCCAAATTCAGGATATTCTTTTTGATTTTACTTGCTTGGATCTTTCCTTTTCTTGCAAGTTTTTTCATTTTTTTTATTTATTGAGATAAATTCCATTCTTGTCCAAAATATCCAAGTTAATTTAATTCAAGGAAAGATGTAACTGAAACTTATAGATATGATGTACACATCTACATGAGAGTTCCCATAAATCTCCAAACAAGAGAATCATGGATGACACCATACTTTATATTTCATTAAAAACCACTCAACCAAGGATACGCGATGATGCTCTAAGAGATTTTCAAGCATTAAGATAATCGATACCTAATAGATGCAAGCATGTTGTCGCATGTCGGAACATAGACACCGAGGATGTATGACACCCCCATTTTGGTTCAATGGTGGGCTATATGGTAATACGGCCTCAGCTTACACACAAATCACACACATCACACACGATGGTTTTTACCCAAGTTCAGGCTGCCCTTCAGCTAACAACCCTACATTCTTCTTTGGTGGATTATCTCGTGGATATCTTACAATGATATCAACAATATAGTGTTGGGGAGCCGCTTTCAACTAGCTTCTACGCTTACCGGACTTCCTATTTCTTTATGTCTCACCATCTCACCCTGAGAATGTCTCAGTTCTAGCTCTTTTGTCATTTTCCTTTTGCTCTCTCCAACTCCTCTTCTAAAACCTCTCTCTAAAACTCCTCCTCCGAAAAACCCTTCCGTACCCAAAAAACCTCCTCTCTCTCACACCAAAAAACCTTCTCCCTCCCCACTATGGCCAAGGCCCTCCTTTATATAGCAAAGGGGTACCGCAGTGGTCGGCACGCATGCGCCTTCTATCATTCCCAGGATCCACTACTGTCGTGCCACGTGGAGCGACGGTAGATGTGTGGTACTGCTGGCCACTCCTGGCAGTGTGCGGTGTTGTTGGCCACTCCTTGGTTGTGGGAAGTGCTGCATAGCAATTGATAGCGATGGGACAGCATACGGCACACGTTGTCACATTGGGACTACAACACACGTGCTCCCTTTAATGTCCTGTGTAGGCGCAGGGATGGGGACGACACTTGTCTCCCATGCGAGTTGTCACTGACATGGTCTTTGATGACTTGTGCTCCTGGTCCACGCCTGGCTCGAGAGAAGTCTCTTTATCGTGACGATGTTGTGGGAAATGAATAGAGTGCCCACCAATGTCGCTTATCTCCTTCACGACTCCGTTTCCGGGTTCGTGCTCTTCTTTACTGAGATGACCTTGCCAGGGGTTGGATCCTTCCCACGCGCCAAGGCACAATGCGAGGGTCCCCCTTTCCTATTGCACTAATAGAAGCCTCTGGGCGAGGCCCAGAGATGCTCCTACTCTGCCTTCTTTTTCCGTGACCTGACTAGGATGGCTTGGACACTGTTGATGGGCTTCACACTGCAATGGTGCGTGGGCCCAGCTAGTCAATATCTTTACACATGATGTGACCGCTTGGCACATTTCGGGCTACCTCGTGTTGGCGTGCGCATGCACATGCACTCGAGTAGCCGTGAAAATGATGCGTCCTGTCAAGTCCCATCTCAGCTTCCGCAGTATGGCTGCATTGACTGTGGTTGCTTCAGTTCCTGGAAAAAAGAGTCATAACTGTGGAGGGGAGGTGACACTGGCTTCCCACCCTACACCGTCGGGGAGGTGAGCCTCTAGTCCCCTCCGCGGCTATAAAAGGGGCGAAGGGTGATGGTCTTAGGAATAATTGCCACACCATCTCCTCCCACACTCTCGCCTTCTTGAGCTTGCTGGAGATGTCATCTGGGAGTGCTGATGGCGATCGCCACTTTGGCGATAGCCATCCACCTTCCGAGGGCGAGGTAGCCCCTGCATCCCCGGGTGACCCATGACATAAGGCGTCACCATGGTATCCGGTATCATTGTGGATCGACACAAATCAAAGGATATCTAGCGCCCCTTCCCACTGGTGCTCCCACCCGTCGTGGACATCAAGGTCGTGGGCTAGAACAAAGGCACAACGAGACTTAGGAGCGAGACTCGTGTGCTCCAGGGCACGGATGTAGTCGGGGCCGATGAGAGATCCACGCCCGCAACTCCCCAAGGCACCACAATTCGCCCGCTTCTCCCTCCTAGTCGGAGGAAGATCCCACGGATAAGCTTGTTGGCATCAAGTTCCTCATCTTCCTCCTGGTAGGGTTCGGCGGTGGCTGAAGCTGCCAGACTTGCTCGCCAGTGAGCTGTGGGGGCACCACTTCTGGGAGGTATGAGTGCACGAGTCAAGCGGTGAGCAGCCCATCTGGGACATGGAGACACTGGTCAACGATGAAGGCTTCCTATTTCTGGGCAAAGGCTGGCCCAACTTTGCAGCATTCTACAGGCTGCATGTTAGCAATGTCCTGAAGTTATGCTACCGCGTGGAGGGTCATTTCACGGTCAAAGTTTTCGATGAAACCGTGTGTCGCCGAAGCTTCTATCCCCCACTCCTAAGCGGCTAGGGGCCGAGAGAGTATTCTCCATGAGGCCAGTGGCAAGCGTGGTTCTGCGAGCGACGCGGTGATGCGAGGAGTTTGTCGAGAGGGAGGTGGAGCTAGCGTCTCTCCCTTTCACTCCCATAGCCCTCCGCTGGCGACCCGCCGCCAGCCGCCCCTTCTAGGCTCGTCCTGCATTTATTACTTCCAACTATAATGCTGATGAACTTTTAACTTTCATTTATGCTTGCTCTCATGTAACTTTTATTGATTCCTCTGCCTCATGCTACTTTCCGGTTGACTTCCATTTCCGTTACTTGTGCCATTTTCGCCCGTCACCGTACCCACCTTACGCTCACCAGAGCGACAATGGCTTATGTTCTCGGGTGATGCTATTCTCTTCTTATCCAAGATGGATCCGCTTGGCTTACTTCTGTTGTTCCCGGCATGGTTCCCTTGCTTGGAACCAATCCCAGCACTTGCTAATGGCCCTAAAATGCAATGAACACAACTTACGACATATTACCCATGTCTTAGGTTTAAATGATCACGGTGCATAGCTTGCCAACTCAGAGTAGGATGTGAGAGGTGTGTCTTCATGATTCAGTGCCCATTGGCCGTACTAGCAACACTACGCTCATAGCTCAGAGCATCTCATTTAGCATACAATGTTTCTTAGCATGCCGGGCTATGTTACTCACGTCCAAAATCCAAGAAAGACCCAAAGGAACTCCAATCCCAAAAATGCTCAGGCAAACAAGAACGAAATGGGGAAAAACGAGAGAACAAGATTTTTATTCCAAAAGGGGGCAAGACCCCGAATTATGGTGGTTTACACATGGGTGGGCTAGGCCAGATACACGGTACATTCCTTGCACTTGCCAGGAGACATGACCATTGCTCTTGGGATTTTTAGGTGGCAGGGTGGTACCCCGATAATTCTACGCTTACCCGGTGAACCCCCCCCCCCCCATGCCTATGCCCGGGATACGGGTTCCGGGATGCTACGGGCCTGCTTCCCGGGTGCGCCGGGAATTGGGTAAAAATTCATTCCCTCATCATTGCTTCCGGGCACGATAGTGGCAGCTGTTTTGAATAGTTGTTCAACATAGAGCCCTACGTCCCTTACGCCATGATGTCTATGCACTTCTATTCTTGTAGACAGTTGTTGGGCCTCCAAGTGCAGAGGTTTGTAGAACAGCAGCAACTTTTCCCTTAAGTGGATCACCCAAGGTTTATCGAACTCAGGAAGGAAGTGGTCAAAGGTATCCCCTCTCAAGCAACCCTGCAATCAAGATACAAGAAGTCTCTTGTGTCCCCAACACACCCAATACACTTGTCAGGTGTATAGGTGCACTAGTTCGGTGAAGAGATAGTGAAATAGAAGTGGTATGGATATAAGACAACGGTGCTAGAAAATAGCTTGATGGCGTGAAAGAGACTAAAGGCAAACTGAAATAAAGATGGCAGCAAGCAAACATGTAACAGATCTAGTTGCAAACGGTGTTTCAATGCTTAGAAACAAGGCCTAGGGATCATACTTTCACTAGTGAACACTCTCATATAAATATCTTCTGTTTATGATGCTACTCTTAACTACTCTCCGGTTGGACACTCTAATCGATGATAGGGCTATAACAGCACACCTCAAAGTTCATCTTTCCCATCTAGAAAACCCCACACTGTCACCTTGAGCACTAGATGGTTCAAACAAATACCACAATTTCATAAAGACATCCAATTCCAAATATAACTCATAACAAGTATTTGTAATTTCTAGCCTAAGTGCCACCATGGTGTGCACACTATCAACTTCACACACATGGGGAGAGCAGAGATCTATTAAAGCAAGGTAGATCTATAGCTTACAATCTCATGATCTCAATAAGATCATGCATAGAGAGAGATGAACACATAGCTACCGGTAGAACCCTAAGTCTCGAGCGAGAACTACTCCCTCCTCATCATGGGAATCAGCAACACCGATGGAGATGGTGGTGGAGATCGATGGAGATGGCTCTGGGGGCACTTCCCCGTCCTGGCAGGGTGCCGGAACAGAGACTTTCTGTCCCCCCAATCTCCCCTTCGGTGGCGGCAGTGCTGTGGAACTTTTCGTGGCTGTAGGCTTGACTATTTAGGGTTTTTGCATTGGGAGGCATCATATAGGCGAAGAGGCAAGGTCGGTGGATGGCCAGGGCTAGCCCGCGCCACCACATGGTGTGGCCGCCCTGTGGCCCCTCTCCGTCTCGTCTTCTGGCTCCATGAGTCTTCCGGTAAAATATCGACTTTGGCTTTTGTCCGGTCCAATTCCGAGAATATTCATATTCTGACTTTCCTAGAACCAAAAATAGCAGAAAATAGGCAATTGGCACTGTGGCATCTTGTTAATAGGTTAGTCCAAGAAATCATATGAAAAGTACTCCAAAGTTGGAACAAAACACAAGAAAGTAGATAAAACCAAGCATGGAACATCAAAAATTATGGATATATTTGCAATGTATCAACATCCCCAAGCTTAACTCCTGCTCGTCCTCGAGTAGGTAAGTGATAAAAAGAAAGAATAATTTTTGAGGTTACATGCACCATCATAAACTTGATCAAAGTATTTGCAAAACATTCAAAGCTGGGATCATAGTACTTCCATCATAACATGAAAGACAAAGTTCTAGCAATAAGACAAAGAAACTATGTTGCAAGATGAAAAGGCACAAACAAAAGATTCATGAATAACAATGCTTTGCAAGAAGTTTGTTTATTTTACATAAAGAAAACATAGCATAGTGGCATTAAGCTTGTCCCTCATAGAGTAGCAAATATAAATGCATAGGACACCTTCAAAGTTCATAAGAGTGACTATATAAAAATAGTTTAAGAACAAGCAATATCAAAGTTATGCATCAATCAACAAGTCTGGGGACAATGCACATAGAACTAAGAATGGCCACTATGCTCTAAAAGTAGGTGCATAAAGATAGAAGGTGGAGACTCAACATAAAAGTAAAAGAAAGGCCTTCATAGAAGGAAGTAGGGATTCAAGTTTCATAAAGATCTTCCAAAAATTATGGTACTTTTTAGCTTTCATCTCTCATTGCCCCTATCATAAGCATCTTGAAGTGATTAAGGTTAAAGTGAACAAACTATGGAGTATATGCTTGACAAAGTATAAGTTGGAAATCTCATGTCCCTTGAATACGAGGGTCGCTCCTCATGCTACTCAAGTTTAGTCACCGGTAAGTTCTTGTCATCGTAAGTACATGTGTATCATAGAGAACCACCAACGGGGTACCCCTTGCCCGATGATACGGAAGAATCACCATATCAAAATGACAAGGCAAGCAGACAACGAGCATCTCAGCAATCTTCTTATTTACCATGGGAATATGGTGCTTTTTTCTCTCTTTCCTCTTTTCTCATATCTCTTTTTTTGTTTTTTCTCTTTTTTCGCAATATCTGACTCTTTTTTTATAAGAAGAATGCTTCATAGACAACTCATTATGGTTACGCTGCAGGTTTCCACCATGATAGTATGGATTAGACCAGCGGCCCAGGCGTTTCTCTAACACATATCCATAACTCCATGGACTTACAAGCTCCCCTTTCATTTCACACCGACGACATCCATAAACAAAAGGGCATGATATCAACTAGGTACAAAGTACAAGTGCAATATTGAAAGCGTTCCCCATGATAGCATGGTTCTGCTAATCCCCAACAAATAAGTGCAAGCATATACAACATAGACGACACAATGGTTCAAGTTTATTAAGGGAAAGAAAAGTAAAGTGTGCCATCAAGTTCGTGAGAGCTTTAATCACTAGTTTTCTCATAACAAGTTTAATTCGGAAGGTAGATAAAAACATGAATATACTTGGAATAGCATATGCTAGTAGGTAGGTATGGTGGAATCATTGGAATAACTTGGTTTTAGGAGTTGGATGCATGAGTGGAACTCATACTTGGTTGTGGAGGCTAGCAAAAGACTGGGAGCGACCAACTAAGAGAGCAATAATGGCCATAATCATGCAGAGCGACAAAACATCATTGATCAAAGCATAAAGTGATACTACAAGTTGAAAACTAAAGGATCATAAAGGCTATGGTGACTTGGGATAGTCATAACATGGTGTGAGCATGCGCCAAGTCAACCCAAATAAAGCATCAAAGGAGAATACCAAAATACTATGCTTTAATATGCTAAAACAACGCATGATTTATCCAAGGCACATTAAGCAATATCAATTGTTTATAACAAGTCATGCTACAGCAAAGAATACTAAGCATAAAGCCAAAATAATATCAAGAATGGCATGACAAAGCATAGGCCACCGTCAAAAACAAGCTCTCTTTACCACTTAAGCATGAACTTTCCTACTCTTTTCCAAACCAAACCAAACTATTTGAAAACCAATGTATGAAAGAGGGGGTCCAACCAATTTATTCAGCAAACTAAGCAAACCAAGGAAACGAAAAACCAAAACAAAAACGAAAAAGAAGACGTTCCAAAAACAGCACAACTGTGCATGAAACAATAAAAATGAAGTGTTTGGAAGAAACCTGGGATTTTTATTGATGAAGAAGGGGATGCCTTGGGCATCCCCAAGCTTTGACGCTTGTACTTCTTGGATATTTCTTGGGGTGACACGGGTGGCATCCCCAAGCTTGAGCTTTAGTCCATTCTTCATCTCATTACATCATTCTTCCATTACACTTGAAATTCTTCCTTCATACAAAACTTCACACAATCTTTATTCGCAACATTAGTGCACTCAAGATAATAAGTCTTTGGGTTCAGTTTCAACACCAATAAAACTTTCATTAAAACACAAGCTACTGTAGCACTTCCCTCAAAAATCTCAATTCCCCAAAAGAACTCAAAAAGGAACCAACAAGAAGCAAATGCAAATAATGGCACAAATCTGTCAAAACGGACCAGCGGGTAGAAACCAATTTTTTCGAAGACCTTATGTTGCTCAAATCGAAAAGTGTTGAAATATCAAGATTTAGATAACAACCTGGGGCAGAAGCACAAAAATTCATAGCTCAAACCGACGTATAGAGATTTTACACGAATTTTTACAGCGAAGCACAAAAATCTGTTTCGGGACAGCAACTTTCCCAAGCATTACTTCTCTCTCATTAGAGGTTACTCTTGGCACAAAAAGCAAATAAAAAGTATAAGGAGCGGTTACAGAGGTAATAACTTCCAAGACTCATCTAAAACTTTTGGGTTATCTCCCAATAAGTACTTTTCTTTAACGCCTTTAAGTTAGGCATGATAGTTTGAGAAGATGCTCACATAAGAAATATGAATTGAAGTAAAAGAGAGCATCAAGAAGCAAATTCAAAGCACATTTAAGTCTAACCTACTTCCTATGCATAGGAATCTTGTAAAGAAAAAATTCATGAAAGCACAAAGCAGCAAGCATAGTAAAGCAAAACAAGTGCAACTTCAAGACTTTCAACATAAAGAGGGGAAACCTAATATTATTGAGATGCATAAAACCATGTTTCCCTCTCTCATAATAACTTTCAGTAGCATCATGAATAAAATTAACAATATAACTATCATATAAAACATTCTTATCATGAGCCACATGCATAAAAGAATTAATACTCTCCACATAAACATAGTCATTCTTATTAATTATAGTGGGAGCAAATTCAACAAAATAGCTATCATTATTATTCTCATCACCATAATCATCAAATATAGAAGGCATATTGTAATCATAATTAATTTTCTCCTCAATAGTAGGTGGACTGAAAATATCATATTCATCATTGTAATCATCATATATTGGAGGTTTGGTATCATCATAAGCAATAGAATAGCTATCTTCCAAAGCTGGGGAAGTAAAATGATCATTTTCATAAAAACTAGCTTCCCCAGGCTTAGACTTTTCCATAGCATTAGCAATAATGGTGTCCAAAGAATTCATACTAACAACATTGCTATTAGCATGCAAATAAAGTTCCATAGGTTTTTTAATTTTCTCTTCAAACACTTCATGTCCTAACTCAAGATAAATACTATAAAGCTCTCTAATTTTGTTGTTGTTTTCCATTAAGCCTAACTAGTGAAAACAAGAAATAAAAAGACACAATTGCAGAATCTAAAGGAAATAACTTCGAGCACTCACACCGGAGGATGTGAGTACCTTTTACCTTACCTCCCCGGCAACGGCGCCAGAAAATAGCTTGATGTCTACACACTTCTATTCTTGTAGATAGTTGTTGGGCCTCCAAGTGCAGAGGTTTGTAGAACAGCCGCAAGTTTTCCCTTAAGTGTATCACCCAAGTTTTATCGAACTCAGGGAGGAAGTGGTCAAAGGTATCCCCTCTCAAGCAACCCTGCAATCAAGATACAAGAAGTCTCTTGTGTCCCCAACACACCCAATACACTTGTCAGGTGTATCGGTGCACTAGTTCGGCAAAGATATAGTGAAATACAAGTGGTATGGATAAAAGACAATGGTGCCAGAAAATAGCTTGATGGTGTGCAAGAGACTAAAGGCAAACTGAAATAAAGATGGCAGCAAGCAAACATGTAACAGATCTAGTAGCAAACGGTGTTTCAATGTTTAGAAACAAGGCCTAGGGATCATACTTTCACTAGTGAACACTCCTATATAAATATATACTTCTTTATGATACTACGCTGAACTACTCTCCCGTTGGACACTCTAATCCATGGTAGGGCTATAATAGCACTCCTCAAAGTTCGCTTTTCCCATCTAGATAACCCCACACTGTCACCTTGAGTACTAGATGGTTCAAACAAACACCACAATTTTATAAAGACATCCAACTCCAAATATAACTCATAACAAGTATTTGTAATCTCTAGCCTAAGTGCCACCATGGTGTGCACATTGTCAACTTCACACACATGGGGAGAGCAGAGATCTATTAAAGCACTAGAGTAGCAAGGTAGATCTATAGATTACAAGCTCATGATCTCAATAAGATCATGCATAGAGAGAGAGATGAACACTTAGCTACCGGTAGAACCCTTAGCCTCGAGAGAGAACTACTCCCTCCTCATCATGGGAATCAGCAATGGTGATGGAGATGGTGGTGGAGATCGATGGAAATGGCTCCGGGGGCACTTTCCCGTCCCAGCAGGGTGCCGGAACAGAGACTTTCTGTCCCCCGAATCTCTCCTTCGGTGGTGGCGGCGCTGCGGAACTTTTCGTGGCTGGAGGCTTGATGATTTAGGGTTTTTGCATCGGGAGGCATCTTATAGGCGGAGAGGCATGGTCGGTGGGCAGCCATGGGGCCCACACCACCTGGTGGCGCGGCCAAGGCTACCGTGCCACCACATGGTGTGGCCGCCCTGTGGCCCCTCTCCGTCTCGTCTTCTGGCTCCATGAGTCTTCTGATAAAATATCGACTTTGGCTTTTGTTTGGTCCAATTCCGAGAATATTCATTTTCTGCCTTTTCTGGAACCAAAAACAGAAGAAAACAGGCAACTGGCACTGTGGCATCTTATTAATAGGTTAGTCCAAGAAAGTATATAAAAATACTCCAAAGTGTTGACAAAACATAAGAAAGTAGATATAAAACAAGCATGGAACATCAAAAATTATAGATACGTTAGCAACGTATTAGCGTATAAGCCAAGTACCCACCAACCGTACTCCAAGGTTGTCCTTCCAGCCTTGGCAACATTTCGTGGGTTCGGCTCCACACCCACGGCTTGGTGATGCAGCTGCCGGAGTTGCTCTCTGACGAGCGCCATGTTGGCTGAGGCTGAGTCGTGATGTGGCATATCTGCGCGGCCGCGCGCGGGATTGGCTGAGGATCCTACCGACACACGGTATGCGTCAGCTTGCCCGGGAGCTCCAGCCCACGAGTGCCCATCCACTTGCTCCCGAGCTCTCCGCCTATCATCCCTGGGCCCACCAGCCCCTAGCCCGGCAGCAGCGGGCAGAGCCTATGGCTGCGGGGTAGGGACCTCGGGTGCCCTCTGACGCGTGGGGCTTCCACAGGTCCATGCCATGGCGCGTGGTGGGACAGGGATGCGCAAGGGTGGTCTCCAGGCACTGCCTGGCAGCCTCCACGCGAGATTCCACCTCTTCTCTCCAAGCCACGAACTCAGATGTCCTGGTGTTGGGGGGTATTGTACCAAGGCCGAAATAGCAGCCATGGCCTCACACCAGGTACGGTTCCTCGTGAGCTGAGGAGCGGTTCGTCCGCTATTGCCTGGCGCCGCATGGTGGGCTCCATGTGATAGACCTACAGGGACATCCCTCATCGCAGCGGCGTGGGACATTCCACGGGGGTAATGTCCCCGTCTTGATTGATGACGAGTGCATCATCGTCTGCACCCACGATATGCTCCATTGTCGAGTGAAGCCTCTTGTGCCTCCGGGAGGCACGTTACCACCTGCAGAGCCTCCTCTAGTGCCGGGGGAATGCTCCATCGGCACCGCCTCCGACACCACCAGGGGAGACCATTGGTGGTGGCGTCTCCTTTGCCGCCTGGAAGTACTTCTTCGGGTGCCCAGATGTAATTTTCAGGACAAATCCAACGTTAGTATTGTCACAGGGACCAATCTCAATATAGTCAAAGCTAGAGAAGTTTGAATCCACACTTTATTTATATTGCCAAGATTAAATCAGAACTGACGCAAGATTTAAGAGAAATAAACATGTGCAACAAGATACAAAATCAACCAAGGACAAAAAACATAAGAAATGCTCAAGAATCAAAATACAAGCCCGCATCCTTGGAGCTTCTGCTGGACGATGTGGTCTAATTTTTCCCCATCTCCTGGCTCATGTGGTTTGTCCAGTCTCCTACTTTTCCTTTTCTAAAAAATACAGAATTATCAAGATACACTTTGTTTCCTCGAGGTACGCCACCTACCTGGTTGACCTGTAGGCTTGTAAGTGTTTCGAAGCTGCACAGCTTCACTACCTCTTCGGCAACACCAGAGCTCTCTTCCTCTTCAGTCAACGGGACGCCAAGAAATTTTGCTAGCTCCCTTACAGCTTGGACTGGGTTTGACATGATCTCTTCGTACTTCAGAAAGAGAACGTTGTTGGGCCTTGCTAGGCTCTCCTCCCAGTACTCACGGCAGTGATCCCAGAAGGGGCCATAAGGCGAGAACCCCTCACAGAACATACTGAAAGCACTATCGATCGACAGGTTGCAACCTTTGACAACTTTGTTCTCATAGTGTAACCTTGACACCAGGGTATCCTTGGGATCCCGGCACAAGTACACGATTCGACAACCCTGTGAGCTTGTGTCTGGTGGGAGCATCGACATCGGCATGTGCGTCGCGAGAAGCCTTGGAGAAGGAAGCGTCTTGACCTCAGTATGATCCATGCTAAGGCTACGGATCTCGATGAATGGCACCACGTGCTGAGGATGGCGAGTGAGGAGTGGGTGGTCGGCGAAGCTGTAGCGAGAGCGGTTGGTGATGGTGAAGGCGAGGGCCTTGAGCCAGGTGGTGCCGCATTTGGGCTGTGTGGCGAGGATGATGTCGTCTGCGCGGGGCTTGTAGGTGTCTTGGACTAGCAAGATCTTCTCTAGCATCTGCCGCCGGAACCAGTAATTCTTGTATTGGATCAGTGGTTGTGACCACCCTTCTCTTGCTGGGAGTGTGGATATGAAATCTTTGAGCTGGCTTTCTTTGGATGGGACATGATCTTCTGGTGGACTCTTGGTGGCACTCTCTTGATCACTCTGCGGTGTAGCATGAGCCATGGCTGATCGGAGAGAAATAGGAGGCAAAGCTCTGAGTTCCTGGCTTCTTGCTCGATGTATGCTACTGGTTTTATGGGAGAAGATGGAGGATGACTAGAGAGATGAAGCTGTGGTTGGTTCGGTGATGAAACGACACAGAGGTTTGTTTATTTGATCTTTATAGTTGAAAAAATGGATGGAAAGTACTATGATCGATGGAGATATTACTATTGTTTACGGAGGAGCAGGTTCCCGTGGCGTTAAGTATAGAAAAGATCAATCTTTGCGATTCTCCGTACTGGGGCTAGCTCCCGACTGACTCCCTTCAATCCCTCGTCCAGTCGCCCGGCTCGGCGATACTCGGTACTGTGGGCAAGCAATCAGATGATGACGAGATTGCGGCGTCGCTACGGGAGGCTGGCCACTCAGCGGTGAAGCTGATCCGCAAGCTGCGTCGACAAAGGTTACGATCCATCGGTTCTCTGAACCAGCAAAAACATTGTCATTTTATCTGACATTCATTTTGAACGGTCCTAAATATATAGTGAATTTTTTTTAACACTTAGTTTTGAACAATCTTCTTGAAATTCGTAATGAGTAGATCTACATCTTCATACGGTGTATTAGGAAAATGTAAATCTACTCGTTTAGGAATGTCAAAACGGAACACTTCCAACACGAAAAATGCGTAAAGGTCAAGATGAAGCTTTCCTTCAAAGGAAATTTCAAACTGTGTACGTCGAATTGACAAATCCGTTCAGAAAACCTCCAAATATGAATACAAAATAAACTTTCAAACACTCAACGAAACAAGAAACTGGTCGCGGAAATGAATCACAATGTCGAGGTGCATCTATTTCATGTAACTTATCAGAATCTTTTCCAAAAAGAAATGTAACTTATGAGAAACTGAAACATCACCGTTATGTAGGTTAGAAAATATGTTAGATAAATGGATCAGGGAGCCAAATGTTAGGTGCAAAGCTTGCACGCCTGGAGCCACTAGGAGGCGTTTTTCTTCTCCTAGAGTCTGAGTCAGGAAGAATGCTTGATTTAGGTGTTTTTAGCGAGACCAACTTTGCACCTAACATTGTGATTCCCCATACGTCCAATGAAAATGGCCAACAGCATGTACATCACTCTGGCTTTCGTACTGCATAAGGGAGTTGATCACCCTAGGAATGGCTGACGTCATCGTACAACTCATTTTTTATAATGGGCACTTTATTATTTAAAAGATTTAGACACCCAGCTTCTGCATAACTAGGATGCACACATCCGCTAACAGTTCGATCACAAACAAGGAAAGGAATAAAAAAGGTGAACCACATGAAAAGTCATAGCGTATCGCCCAAAAAGATGGAAGGCCGATCCTCACATCACGCGGCTACCATGACGGGGGAAACCCATGCCGTATCCTCCAAGCGTGTATAAATCTTCGTAAACAGGTCTCAAAACTCTACCTGATACAGAGAAGACCATAAATAGATCGTAGCGGTGCATTGGTATAACCTGTATAGGAAAAGATATATATCATTAAAACCCTTGTAATTTCTATATAGCCATAGCGACCAAATAACAATAAGAGCTCCCATCCTAACAAGGATTCAAAAACTGTACTCAATCCCATGTAGCCAATTGCCAAATACAACGAGAATCTTTTGACATCCAGGATTGCCATCTCACCAAGAAATTCAAATAACCAACTTTTACCTTGTTTTATGCGATCAGATCTTGATTGGAATCTTGAACAACCGACGATATTGGTATTATATGCAATATAAATATAGGAGGGGGACATTTGCCCCTCCATGGTTTTAGTTAAACAACGATATTTGTCTATGAGTTCACATACCAAATTTTGAACCGTCCTCCACCACAGAGCAAAGCCCTAACCAAGCCAATAATGAGCCTGCCCTTTTGATCAAACCAAATAAAAGCAATCCGAAATTAACAACAGAGGTACAGTATGGGCCTCTCAGTATATAGTTGCATGACTAGTGTCGGACCTCGTTCGTCCAGTATGCAACCCTCCAACCCATTATGGTCATGTGCCTTGCCGATAACTGAAATGAATATCATTCAACTCGATATTTGCTAGAATTTTATTCAATTCAAGGGCGTAATGATAGATATCTGAAACCATGAGGAGGGTAACTCGACAGTATGGGGAGGGTAACGATGAGGATCTGAAACCAATTAGTTATATTTTTATTTTTATTTTTAAACAATAGTTGTCATAGCACTGAATAAGTCACGTTGGCCACCATTACACTCATGACATATCCTCCGGTATATCCTTTTCCAATCACCGGTGGCTAAGGCATGGCTCCAAAAGCAATAAGCCAAAGTGAAACAAGCCCAAGTCCACTGATGACGCCCTTGTGACTGTTGCTCGGTACGATATTTTCAAGATCTCGTTGTACTTATCAATTATTTTCTCTCTCCGGTGAATGAAACCACCTGAAAATGATCATAAAGGAAAATGAATAGGTACCTAGGCTCAATAACAATTGGAAAGGTAGAGTTTTTTGAAAGATGGATATCTTACCGTCTTGTTTGATCCTACGGTCTGGTCAAGAACCTTGCCTGCTTTAACATAGGCAGTCTAGGAGTTGTTTGATAACTTTGATACAAAAAATGACAGGATTGCAGCAGCAGGTACAATAGGTGGAATACATGACAACATGAAAACTGTAATCATCCACTATCTTGTAAAGGCGATGATGAACCCACTTAGAAATGTTGATATCAGTTACTGAAACTTCCATGGCAGAGCTTCACAAGCATTGTTAAGGGGCAAGAACACTAATCATGCTTACAATTTGAGTAATCTTTCAAATTTTAGCATAAATAATAGAGATATCTTTAACAAATGTTCTGCCCTTAGCCCTAGGGAAGCTCTGCTATTGTGAACAAGGGGCCCATGGTGTCGTGTTGTCCTAGGGTTGCCAAAATCTATGTACCAGCCTAGTCGAGATTGACGGTATATTGTTTAGCAGGTTAAACAGGACACATGGGATTTCGCGTAGCTCACTTGAGGCATCATCGAAGGGATTTGTGAAGATGGCCGGTGCGAGTGAATTACGGATGAATCGCTGCCACGCGGCTTTCCACTTATCAAGTGGTGTATAAGCGGGACAAACAGGTATGGCCTTTTATCCGCCCGCACAAGGTGGGCTGCCCACGAAAAAGTTAAGCGTGTTTATCAGGCAGGATTCCCAAGGGCTAAGCGGCGCGCCCATCCCACCTGAAACTTTTACGAATGAAATGGGCGTGCTCCAGATTACGTCCAACCAATCTTTTTTGTCTGTTTTTCTTGAGATTCTTGTGTTCGTACGTAACTTGTCTCTTTTGTCACTTTCTTATTTGCATATGGACAGAGAAGAGCAGTGGTGGACTGTGACAACCCAACAACCGGTGTTTGGAATGACCAGGCCACGACCAGTAGTGAAGAGGTTGTAGTTTCTAGGCGAGAGAGACAATTGTATGGGTGAAAAATTGCGGTTGCAACTCAATTTTTTTATATTTTAGTTTATAATTTTTAATATGAAAAATGGGTCACAATAGTTGTAAGTGGGCTCACAATTTTTTCAATTCCAACTCAGGCTGCAACCGGCTATTTCTTCAGTTACAAATACAGTTGCAACTGATTATTTCTTCGGTTGCAAATAGTGTTGCGATTAAGAATTTTCAGTTGCAATTGTGATTGTAACTGACATTTTTTTTAGTTGCAAATAGGTTGCAACTGAGTTATTTTTTGGTTGTAAGTACGTTTGCAACAAACTTTTTTTCCGTTGTATGTGGGGTTGCAACTAAGATATTTCAATTGTGAGTGGGGTTGTAATATATTTTTTAGTTGGAAGTGGAATTGTAATTTGGCTTTTTTATTTGTATTAGGGGTTGCAACTTAGAAAATATTAGATTTCGTGATCCGCTGTGAAGTTTGCAAGTGGGTTGATAGTGATATTAAGTAAACTAATTTTAACCTTTAGATTCTGTTGTGTATTAGATATTATAACCGAGACAAGAGGAACCTCTCTCACGACCTATACATTTTTGGCCGTCGGATCACATCATTTGCTT
Source organism: Avena sativa (assembly GCA_916181665.1). Lineage (NCBI taxonomy): Eukaryota > Viridiplantae > Streptophyta > Magnoliopsida > Poales > Poaceae > Avena > Avena sativa. The sequence continues at coordinate 432,214,834 of OV702290.1, forward strand.
ATTTTTGGCTATGGGATGCTCTTCAAATTCTGCATGGGCCAAATATCCCTTAGGGATGCTTCTCTGAACATCAAATTGGCTTGATGTGATTAATTGGCCCTAGTGACTATTTTTCATGCAGTAAAATTAACACCCGCTTCCAATTTCTTATCACGTTAATAATGTTGCACAAGTGCACATCACCTACTACCACATTAGTGAAGTACACCGACTCCACCGATGCTCGTGGTCTTTTAGAAACCTATAAGATGCCCCAAGGTTTGGTAGACGGTGACCTTGCCTACCGATGACACATTCTACTGGGCATGAAGCAAGCAAATACAATACAACTTAGAAATATGACCTGTGATCCATCACGTAAAAAAACCAATGAACTTTTTTTAAACAAATCTAAACTACAATACAAGCTTTTACCTAAATAAATTTAAATAGACATAACTTTCCATATTCCAAATAGATTGACGCGGCAACGCGCGCCTACATAATCTAGTAATGTTTTAATGTTCCTACCTCGTAGACGTTATGGAGAAAAAACCATGAAACTAGCACGGTAACATGTGATGAGTTGAACCATGAGGCATACGATGGTTGGCCGTGGCCCACGCCTGGTTCGCGTTAAAAAAAAAACTGGCTGATAGGTCACAATCCTTTCTTTTCACGGTCTTAACCAGTTAAAACGTATACGTCCAGCCAAAAGAATCAGATAAGCCATAGAAAAATCAATCAACATGGATGACGTCAGCTGAACGAGAATTTGCTTAATTCTCATTCAAAAGTGACCGTTAGATGCACCTAGTATAAAAACGGAGCGGAAATGGACGAAACTAAGTGATACCACATTTGTTTTCATATTTTGTTTGCGGAAGTGGAAGCTATTGGAATTTGGTAAGTTTTAGGCTATTGGCCCATTAGATAAACTAGCACGATGCCCGCGCGTTGCTGCGAGAGAACAAGTTTGTTGACCTAGCAAAATTTGTACTCCTTCCGTGAATATTAATGTTCTCAGATTTGTCTAAATTCGGATGAGCTAGATATATCCGAATCTAAAAACATTAATTTGAATAGAAGGAAGTAGCAAATTCAAGTTCAACATTGCAAACTATTATCTATCCTTGAGATAGCTAGCTAGCAGTGAGAATCCATTCATCTACTTACTTGCTAGCCAGCGTGCGTCCGGTATAAGTTAGCTGCTGCTTGGTTAGCATGTGCGAGTCTAGTTCGGCCAGACGATCTGCCGATCCATACCACGATGAGCAGCACTGGTGGCCAGAATGGGATACGTGCGGACGCCAGGAAAATGCGTGGCCGAGCACAGCACATAAGGCAAGCCAGAGCGGGACGACATGCGCCTCACCACCGCAAAACTCACGCTACGGACCAGCCACCAACACACATGCACGCAGTAGTACACACACACACACACCCCCCCCCCCCCCCCCCCCCGCCACGCGGGCAACCACTCACCGCAACGCATCCAGCCACTCACGCGAGGAGAGGGGGGGTGGGGTGGGGGAGAGGGGGGAGGGCACACGATCGATCCCCATCGCCCTCCAACCGCACCGCGCGTCCTCTCAAATGAGCGTCACCGCTCCGCTCTCACCGAGCTCCCTCTCTGCCGCCCTTCTCTCTCTGTTGTATGTCCCCCGGCAGGCGAGCCCGTTCCTCTCGGTCCCCGTCACCCCCAACAACAAGCTCGCGTCGCGCTCGCCGCTCGGCTCTCTCTCCCGCAGGACTGAGCTCCCTGCACCGCCCTTCGCTCTCACGGCAAACCCAGCAAAATCCCAGGCGAGTCTCTTCTGTCCCTAAACCTCGCCGCCTTTCGCTCTCTCACGGACACGCGCTCCCACAGATCTCGTGCCGTCTCCAATCTGATGCCCCCCCTCTCCTCTACCTCGATTCGGGGCCCGCCACCGTCGCCGTCTCGATAGCAGCGCATCCGCCTCCTCCGGTGCCGCTCAATTAGCCAAAGCAGCTAGCGGCGCTGCTAGTTCAGCGCTTCCTGAGCGTTTCTCGTCGTGTCTCGAGCTGGTCCACCGTCTCGTCTTTATGTCACCGTGCTCTTTTGATTAGCTCACTGATTACAGGCAACCTACAAAAGTATATAAACAGGTTAAACTCGTTGTAAAGTAGCAAGGTGGGATTATTCAAACTGACTATTTGCTAGCTTGACGGACGGATGGAATTTATGGAGAGCCGGACGCGGACGCAGACGCGGGAGCCAATTGGGTTGTATATACTTCTCCTCAGCCAATTGGGCTGTATATACTTCTCCTCATCGGCCCATACGTAGCTATCTCTTTTTATGATTTATAATTTGATGGCGTGGTGGGTAATATCCCCGATTTGATTGGGGCAAATTGGTCTGAAAAAGTGTTGGACCGGGAGAAACAATCCGTCCTTTATTATTAGAGATTCTGAAATTCTCTTTGGCCCATTTGTGCATGGCAGCATATGGTTGTGCAAGTGGTTTCAAAGTTTAGTCTCACACTGCTAGTTGAGTGAGAGTTACACCTCCTTCTATATATTAGGTTGTTCCACCACTCACTAAGATGTGAGAAGAAGAGCAGCTCGCGCGCACTCCTCCGACGCCGCCCGCCTCGCCTCGCCTCGTCTCGACACGACGCGCGCGCGCCGCGGGTTGCGGGAATCTCGCCGAGCCGAGCTTTATTTTTGCTAGTCGAGAAAATTAATCATAGATTAATTACGAGTTATTAACGAACGAGTTAATGAGTCAGCCGTTTTCAATCTTAATGGGACGTGGGCTGTTACCGACTCGAACGTGGGCTGAGTCCCACGGTCTCCCTGACTTGCTCTATATAAACGCCTGCGCTAAACCTAATCGGCACCACTTACCACACACGTCTCCTTCCAGTCTATTGCGCCGCCACCTTCGTCTTCCCCAACCCGGCTTGCGGCGTGCACCGCAGATCGGGACAGTAGACCTCCGGAACTCCGCCTCTTGTGAACCTGTACGGGTGAGGGGCGATCAGGTTTTTGGGGAGCGCTCAAGCGCGACTACTGGCTTCCACAACGTCTTTCGACGACTCCTTCCCCAACGAGGACTTCTTTCCAGACATCGGCAGCCTCTACATCGACGACATGGCTGACGACGCTGCTACCACTGCTGCTGCTACGGCTGCTGCTGCCGCTGCCCTACCGTATGTAATACTGAACTTCTTATTTCAGATTCTGCTAGAGTTTCTTATTCTAGCGTTCGGTGTAGATGTGATAGGTTTATCCTATTTAGACGTAATCTGTTCATCTATTTTATTAATCTCCATGATTAGTTTTGGTACTGTCTATATGATCATGTTTTATCAGTTTATTATTCGGATTAAATCATAAGGATTATTGCTTATATTTTCAACAATCCAAAAACCTGATCATAGGCAACTGAATTCTACCGGTGTAGCTGCGGCTACTAGGCCTCCTTCGTTTGATGGTATGCACTATAAGAGATGGCGCGCGAGAGCAATTCTATGGTTTAAAAACCTAAACTGCTATAGCGCCACTCTTGGCAAACCTGAAGGAGATCTTTCCGCTGAGCAGGAAGCGACCTTTAAGAAAGCCGATACTATGTTTATGGCGGCTCTGTTCAGTATTCTTGGAGACAACATTGTTGATCCATATATGTCATTTGATAAAGCCAAAGACGTGTGGGATGCGCTCGAGGCCAAGTTTGGGGTCTCGGATGCTGGCACTGAGTTGTATGTCATGGAGCAATTCTATGACTACAAGATGGTTGATGAGCGCTTCGTCGTTGAGCAAGCTCATGAGATACAATCACTTGCCAAAGAACTCAGAGCAGTTCAAGTGTACCTTATCGGACAAGTTTGTGGCCGGAGGCACTATTGCCAAGCTTCCTCTCATGTGGAGGAACTTTGCTACTTCTCTGAAACATAAGAGACAAGAGTTTTCCGTTACGGATCTCATTGGGTCTCTTCATGTGGAAGAGAAGGCGAGAGCAAAGGACACACGTGCTCGAGTACTTGAGGGAGCTTCTAGTGCCAATTTGGTGTTTCTGTTCATGGTGTTGGTACGGTAAATCTGAAGTTTACTTCGGGGAAGACTGTACAGCTGAAGAATGTGCATCACGTTCCCTCCAACAATAAGAATCTCGTCAGCGGATCGCTTCTATGTCGAGATGGTTTTAAGTTGGTGTTTGAGTCCAATAAAGTTGTAATTTCTAAGTATGTACAATTTGTTGGAAAGGGTTATTAGTGTGGAGGTCTGTTCCACTTATCTTTGTCAGACTCATGTACTAAAGTTATTAATCATGTTTGCAATGATAATGAGTCCAATATTTGGCATTCACGACTTTGTCATATTAACTTTGGTTGCATGACACGGCTAGACAATATGAGTTTAATTCCGAAATTTACCACTGTCAAAGGTTCTAAGTGCCAAGTTTATGTGCAAGCAAAGCAACCCCGCAAGTCTCGTACGGCTGCGGAACCGAGAAACTTAGCACCTCTAGAACTTATACATTCAGATCTTTGTGAGATGAATGGTGTGTTGACACGAGGTGGAAAAAGATACCTTATGACGTTGATTGATGACTCCACTAGATACTTATATGTTTATCTTCTGAAATCTAAAGATGAAGCTTTGAGTTACTTCAAAAACTATAAAGCTGAGGCAGAAAACCAACATGATCTTAAAATCAAGCGGTTAAGGTCGAATCGTGGTGGAGAGTACTTTTCAAATGAATTTGATATATTCTGTACAGAACATGGTATTATCCATGAGAGGATGCCACCCTACTCACCTCAGTCAAATGGGGTGGCCGAAAGAAAGAACCGCACTCTAACTGATTTGGTTAACGCCATGTTAGACACATCGGGTCTTTCCAGGGAATAGTGGGGGGAGGCGCTAATGACTGCGTGTCATGTCCTAAACCGTGTTCCCGTAAAGGATAAAACCATGACTCCATTTGAGGAATGGGAGAAGAAAAGGCTTAAACTCTCTTACTTACGAACTTGGGGATGTTTGGCGAAAGTCAATATTCCAATACCCAAGAAGCGAAAGCTTAGACCAAAAACCGTGGATTGTGTTTTTCTGGGATATGCTTTTCATAGCATTGGCTATAGATTTTTGATAGTAAAATCTGAAGTATCTGACATGCATGTTGGTACGATTATGGAGTCAAATGATGCGACTTTCTTTGAGGACATCTTTCCCATGAAAGGTATGTCTAGCTCATCAAATCAGGATATGACTAGTTTATCTAGTCAGCAATTTGTTATAATTCCTGAACCCACTATGCCGATAGAACACTATGATGATCCTGTGGAGGACGACAATGAAGCTCCTAAAAGGAGCAAGAGACAAAGGACTGTAAAGTCATTTGGTGGTGATTTCATTGTGTACCTTGTGGATGATACTCCCACCTCTATTTCAGAAGCCTATGCATCTCAAGATGCTGACTACTGGAAAGAAGTTGTCCGTAGTGAGATGGATTCCATCTTAGCTAATGGAGCTTGGGAGGTCACTGATCATCCTTATGGGTGCAAACCTGTAGGATGTAAGTGGGTGTTCAAGAAAAAGCTAAGACCTGATGATACTATTGAAAAGTACAAGGCACGTCTTGTGGCCAAGGGTTATACCCAGAAAGAAGGTGAAGACTTCTTCGATACCTACTCACCTGTTGCCAGATTGACCATTATTTGAGTACTACTATCCTTGGCTGCCTCACATGGTCTTCTCGTTCATCAAATGGACGTTAAGACAGCTTTTCTAAATAGAGAGCTAGATGAGGAAATTTATATGGAGCAGCCTGATGGATTTGTAGTAGATGGTCAAGAAGGTAAGGTGTGTAAGTTAGTGAAGTCTTTATATGGTCTTAAGCAAGCTCCTAAGCAGTGGCATGGGAAGTTTGAAATAACTTTAACCGCTGAAGGCTTTGTTGTAAACGAAGATGATAAGTGTGTGTAATATCGCCATGGTGGGGGCGAGGGAGTTATTATGTGTCTCTATGTCGATGACATATTGATATTCGGGACCAACCTCACTGCTTTGAGATGAAGGACTTGGGAGTGGCTGATGTAATCGTAAACATCAAACTACTGAAGGATGACAATGGTGGGATTACACTGCTTCAGTCCTACTATGTGGAAAAGATATTGAGTCGCTTTGGGTATAGTGACTGCAAGTCTTCTCCAACGCCTTATGATCCGAGTGTGCTACTTCGAAAGAATCGAAGGGATGCTAAAGATCAATTGAGATATTCTCAAATTATTGGCTCGCTCATGTATTTAGCCAGCGCTACGAGGCCTGATATCTCATTTGCTGTAAGCAAACTGAGTCGATTTGTGTCAAATCCTGGAGATGATCATTGGCATGCTCTTGAGAGAGTTTTGCGCTATTTGAAAGGCACTGTGAGTTATGGTATTCACTATACTGGGTATCCACGAGTACTTGAGGGGTATAGTGATTCAAACTGGATATCTGATGCTGACGAGATTAAGGCCACAAGTGGTTATTTGTTTATACTTGGTGGTGGCGCTGTTTCTTGGAAGTCTTGCAAGCAGACGATCTTAACGAGGTCAACTATGGAAGCAGAACTCACAGCATTAGACACAACCACTGTTGAAGCAGAGTGGCTTCGTGAGCTTTTGATGGACTTACCTATGGTTGAAAAACCAATACCCGCCATCCCGATGAACTGTGATAATCAAACTGTGATTGTCAAAGTAAACAGTTCTAAGGATAATATGAGGTCATCAAGGCATGTGAAGAGGAGATTGAAATCTTTCAGGAAACTGAGAAACTCTGGAGTTATTGCGTTGGATTATATCCAAACATCTAAGAACTTGGCAGATCCCTTCACAAAGGTCCTATCACAGAATGTGATAGTTAATGCATCGAGGGAGATGGGTTTGAGAACCACACAATGAGTTGTTCGCAGTGGCAACCCACTCTATGTGATCGGAGATCCCGTGAATTAGAGCTGGAAGACAAGCTGCTGATCAGCTGAGAGGAGAGTATGCTCATATTATATTTACATCTCCATAAAGATGCAATACTCTCTTATTCTGCATGGCAGGTTGATATTAATCTTAATGTGTTTCAAGTAGCTTTTCTAAGCAGAGATGTTGTCCTGCAGAACATCTATTGAGGAACACACCTATATGAGTCTCACTGTTAAACGTCGCAGTCCGTAAGAGTTGTGTGCTCTCTATTAAACTCATTAAAGGCCCTGGAGTATGACGGATAAGCTCCAAACCACGAGGAAGCCCTGCGACAGCCCTGTACCGGTCTAGATTTTGTGTGAAACTAGTGTGAAGAAAACTTGTAGTTTAAGGCATAGTCCACTATTCAAGTTGCTCACTAGTGTAGCATGAATTTTAATGTGGAAGTTCAACTTAACAATCTCCACTACACACCAGTATATAAAACAATATTCTGGAATGGAAATGAGGTGATGTGCCAATGAGACTTTGTGAGAGGTTGTTGGAATTTGGTTAGTTTTGGGCTGTTGGCCCATTAGACAAATTCTGAAATTCTCTTTGGCCCATTTGTGTATGGCAGCATATGGTTGTGCAAGTGGTGTCAAAGTTTAGTCCCACGCTGCTAGTTGAGTGAGAGTTACACCTCCTTATATACTAGGCTGTTCCATCACTCACTAAGATGTGAGAAGAAGAGCAGCTCTCGCGCACTCCTCCTCCGACGCCGCCCGCCTCACCTCGTCACAATGCGCGTGCGTGCCACGGGTTGCGAGAATCTCGCCGAGCCGAGCTTTATTTTTGCTAGTCGGGAAAATTAATTATAGATTAATTACGAGTTATTAATGGACACGTTAATGAGTCAGCCGTTTCCAATCTTAATGGGACGTGGGCTGTTACCGACTCGAACATGGGCTGAGTCCCACGGTCTCCCTGACTTGCTCTATATAAATGCCTGCGCTAAACCTAATCGGCACCACTTACCACACACGTCTCCTTCCAGTCTATTGCGTCGCCGCCTTCGTCTTCCCCATCCCGGCTTGCGGCGTGCACCGTAGATCGGGAAAGTAGGCCTCCGGAACCCCGCCTCTTATGAACCTGTACGGGTGAAGGGCGATCAGGTTTTTGGGGAGCAGGACTACTGGCTTCCACGATGTCTTCCGATGACTCCTTCCCAAACAAGGACTTCTTCCCGGACATCGGCAGCTTTTACATCGATGACATGGCTGACGACGCTGGTACCACTGCTGCTGCTACCGCTGCGGCTGCTGCTGCCGCTGTCCTACCGTACGTAATACGGAACTTCTTATTTCAGATTCTGCTAGAGTTTGTTATTATAGCGTTCGGTATAGATGTGATAGGTTTATCCTATTTAGATGTAATCTGTCCATCTACTTTGTTGATCTACATGATTAGTTTTGGTACTATCTGTATGATCATGTTTTATCAGTTTATTATTCGGATTAAATCATATGGATTATTGCTTATATTTTCAACAGAAGCAGGTATAGAAAATCCGGGTACAAAAACGGAAACAGATACTGTCTAAAAAACAAATATATACTGAATATGGTATGGACGCGGAACGATGCAGATTTTACCCGAAACTAGGAGAACCCTGAAATCATGCAAAAAATTCAAGTATTCAAGCAAACCAACAAAATTGTTACCAAATATTAGCATATTTCTAGGTTTATAAGGGAATAAGAGAAATATTAAATCGTGGAAGCCTCCTAGAATTCATGAAGGTATTACATGGTTGCTGATTTTTGGATGAGATGCTTTGCAAGTTTGGCTTAACAAGGACATGTCATGGGTCGGTTGGACTTGGCCATGCACATCAATCCTAGAACAGATATTCCATATTATATGAAAATGGAAATTCCAATTCCACGTCTTTTCCACCGGAAAATATTGTTCCGTTTTTGTTTTTGTTTCCATCAAAAATATTCTATTTCCATTTCCGTTTTGCAAAATTCCATTTCCATATTTTCATTCTGTTTCCGTTTTTTCACGAAAAAGGCAAAAACTTTCCGCTGCACTTTCATCCCTAGATACATCCAAATATTGATCATACACTATGTACAGTCGCCATAGCACATGTCAGCGTTTATATACTTCACATGGACAAAAACTACCAGAGCAAACGTTTGGTAGCCTCTAGGATGCCCAGCCAGCCCATATGGAGACGAAAACGGGTTGTTTGGTGCCCGCGTGAGAGTTTGGGCCACGCGGGCCCTAACTTTAAAGCAGCCCGCAGCTTGGTCCAACGACAACGCTTGATTCAAGCATTTTCGTGGAGCCAAACTCGTCGTGCTCCCACCTGATGCAAAAGCGGCGATCCCCGCGTGAGCTTGATCGGCTATGGCGATGACGGGAGATTTTCCGCTACAGCGAAAAGTGGGGCAGGAGAGATTCGCTCAACCCCCGCTAAAACCCTCGTCTATTTCTACCCTACGCGCTCACCGCCGGAACCAAATCCGCCATTTCCCCCCATATCAAGCATCATTTCCCGAACGGTCCACGTTAGGTGAACATCTCCATCTTCTCCGATCATCGGCGACGGCGGCGTGAAGAATACTTCCTCCTCTTTTGGCAGTTCTGATCTGCGTCCACCACCTCTAGCGATGATGGTAAGTGACAGTTGCGTCCGCAACATAGAAAACAAAAATTTTCCTACGGTGTGAACTACACGCCAAGATCTATCTACTAGGTACAAAGCAACGGGTGGTCATACATCCAACGAGAACTTACCCTCGTAGACAACGAGCTTTGTTAACGAGTAGGAACTCGTGGTTGATGTAGTCATACACTTGCCGATCTCAAGATCGTGATGAAGTCCAGCAGGTCCGGCTCCAGCACGTCCATCAGATCCAGCTCCAGCACCACCAAGTCCAGCACCGCAAAGCAGCGGTGCATCCGTGATCGCACACACGTCCGGTACCCCGACAACCTCCGTCCCTCGCTCCAGCAAAGCAGCAGAAGCAACAACTCCTTTCTAGATAAAGCCACCGGGAACATGTATCTCGCTAATCCGAGACCATGGGGGAATAATACTAGAGGGGGAGAGAGATCCTTCACAAGGAGGTGTGTGTGAGAAGTGAGGAGCGGGTGGCCTTTTATAGGAGGAGGGGGGTGCCCCTCCTTCATGGCCGGCGCATGGAGGAGGTGACTCTTCACCTCCTCCATTCATGTGGTGGTAACTCCCTCCACATAAATTTGCCCCTTCACATTCTCTTTTAAAGTCTCCACTTTAAATGCATTAAATTTCTCCAAATTTAATGCTCTCTCATTTAATAAAACTCTTTTATTATTTTTTTATTCAGAATTTTGTTAATTACTTTAATTAACAAACATTCACATAAAACCCCTACAACATTTCAATATTACATGTAGAACCAATTTCAGCAATTTCACCCGAAACAGTTTCGGTGTCTATTGAAATAATTCCAGCGCTTTCTTAAATCTTTATCTGAAATATATTTGCTCCAAATGGTGTCGGTATCCCTTAAGTGTGTCACCCTATGGTTCGCGAATAATGCAGACATGATCGAGACCCTCTCCGATCAATAATCAGCAGCGGGACCTGGAGATCCATACTGACTCCTACACATTCAATGATGACTTCTATGATCGTGAGAACCTTTAACGCTAGTAACTAAATCCCTTTGTCCCGCAATATATTACATGTACGAGATTCGATCATCGGTATCTCCATACCTAGTTTGATCTCGTTACCGACATGCACTCTTTTCTCGTTCCCGTGATATAACGTTCTAGTGATCACATCACTTGCTTGCAAGCTATTTCAATGTGATATCACCGAGAGGGCCCAGAGTATATCTATCCGTCATCGGGATGGACAAATCCCACTCTTGATCCATGAGCCTCAACATAACACCTTCGTAGCACTGAACCCACCTTTATAATCACCCTGTTACGGTGTGACGTTTGATGTTATCAAGATACTCTTCCGGTGTTAGCAGTTAACATGATCTCATGGTCTAAGGATAAAGATTACTTCGTATGATATTATAGCAATATAAACATAATGACTTTGATCGTAATGCTATACTTCGGATGAATGTTCATCACATCATTCCACCAATGGTGTGACCTTGTTATTAACAACATCCAATGTCCATGATCAGGAAACCTTGATCATCTTGTTAGTTAACAAGCTAGTCTATAAGAGAGGCATAACTAGGAACCCTTTTTGTTTATTAAACACACATGTATTGATGTTTCCGATCAATACAATTCTAGCATGTAAAATAAACATTTATCATAAACATGGAATAAGATAATAACCACTTCATTATTGCCTCTCGGGCATATTCCCTTCAGTCTCCCACTTGCACTAGAGTCAATAATCTAGTTTGAAAAACTTTGCGTATTGAACACCTATGGCTTTCTGGTGTTGCATATACGCTATTGCTAGTGGTTAGCATAATCTCTAGATCTGACAGTTTCAGGTCCGTGTATATTTGCATGTCTCTGCGTCTCTACGCATCACTCATTCTCAAATGAGATGGCATTGTATAGATTTGGTCCTTTGGTGAGACCTTTAGTTCGTTCGGCTCAAAATATGTTGATATTATTGTCACACAATATATCTTCATAGTATTAGCCCACTTTGAACCACACCTAGTTTGATAACAAACTACTTAACACAAGTGCCCTCCTTTGCTGCTATTGTAGCAGTTATATACTTAGCCTTTTGTTGTAGTATCCGTCACAATGTCTCAACTTTGGAACTCATCCAAATCCATCATGGAACATCCTTTCCATTACATTGTGCCACCCATAGTCTAAATTGAGATAAATTTAATTTGTATCTTGTGACAAAACTAGTATCAATGTAACACTTCACAATGAACTACCTTTAACTATTTGTCACTTATACATGATGTATTCTTAGTTCTTACAAAGCTCATAAGAATATCTTTACTATTGTCCAATGATCATCTTATGAATCATTCTGGTATATGCTCATAACATTTAGAGCATAGGACATTCTGGATATATACATATCATGGTATGATCGATCAAAATCTTCATGTGATTTTACTCACCAAGTGTTGAAACACTTGAATTTTGATACAATCCTTTCCATGCAGCAAGAACCTTTCTTGTTGTTTCCATATTGAACCCTTTCAATATCTCATATATGTATGTCTGGCACAACCATATTAGCGCCTTAATCTATCCATATAGATATTGATGCCTAATATTCCGGTTTTGCCCAAGTCTTTCATCGAAATCTAATTCTAATGAAATTATTAACTTGTGTCAATACAAGATACATCATTTCCAACCAACAATATGTCCTCTACATAATGTATTAGAAATATGTATTAGTGCTCCCACTTAATTTCTTGCAAATGCAAGCATCTTCATCCTCTCCGATGAATTTAAACTCTTTTAACAGTTTCATCATGGTGAAGATTCCAACTCTGCTATGCTTACTTCAACTATTGAAGTTTGCATGCCCTTTTAGCACCCTTTGAATTAACAAAACCCTTCGGACCATGTCATGTACATGTCCTAGGTTACCGTTCTATTAGAAGAACCTTGTTTTGTTATTCAACTACCATATACCAAATTATATGTAGTGGTTGCTACATTAATCCTTCAATACTATATATCGCTATGAAAGATCAAATCTTGTCATAGTCAACTCCTTGAACATTGTCGTAAACTTCTTTCCGACATGTCGACTATTTCATAGATGTTAAACATCCATGTCTTATTTCTTTATATATCCAAACACGACCGATAGGCTTCACGCCTTTCCGGAGGGTCTTCCAAGTTCAGAAACTTGTTTTCTCGTGTATGGATACTATCACGGATTCTATGACTTCTAGTCATTTTATGGAGTCAGGGCCCATCATCGCTTCTTTGCATGTAGTTGGTTCATCATTGTCAAAACAATAACGACCTGCTTATCAAATCTTACTATTTGATTCTTACCGACCCACACGGTTCTATAGGAACTCTAATCTCCGAGATCCCACCTTTTGTAATCATGAGAGCCATGAGCATTGTGGCCGCCACCGGGACACTTTCCGGCGCTGTGCTACTTAGCACATATAGCTCAGGTTTAACAACCTTATCAAAGTTCTATTGTCCTCCCACTTAACTTTTCACGAAAAATTCCTTCTCAAGAAACTTGAGGTTCCAAGTAACAAACTCTTTTGTCCTCGGTGTTATGGAGAAATTCCCAACAAATTCTTTGGGATAACCTACAAAGACATGCTTATCCGACTTTGGTTGTAAACATTTTACTTATGCATAGCATACCAAAATTTAAGAAAAGACAATTCGGGTTTTATCCCAAACCATAACTCATATGGTGTCATTTCAACGGATCACGATGGTGCTCTTTTCAGTGTAAAAGCGGTAGTCTCTAAAGCTTCAATCCTTAAAACATAATGGCAGTTTTATAAATGACACCTTTGATTTTACCATGTCAAACATGGTTTGATTTCATCTCTCGAATATGCCATACTCTTATGGTTTATCGGGGAACACAAATCATGGAACAATTCCTCAAGTCTTAGGTGTTTTTGCTAAACAGGTAACTCAAATATCTTCCTTTATGATCGAATCATAAACTCTTTATTTTCTTGTTACAATGATTTTTCACTTCATCTTGAAAGTCTTTGAACAACTTTCAAATGTTTCATACTTCTTCCTTATTAAGTAAATATACAGATATATTCACTCACATTATTGAAGAAAGCATATGAAGCAAAAAGATCCATCGCATATGGCTACACATAATGGACTTATGCACATCAGCATGCACAATTTCCAATAAGCTAGTCATCCGTTCCTCTTTGGCCTATGAACGGAGTTTCAATTATCTCGAGGAAAGTCTCACATGCGTCAATTGATCAAAATCAAGGACTCCAAAATTCCATTAACATGGAGTTTCTTCATGTTTTCTTTCAAATATAATTCAAACAGCGATGTCACTTCATAAGTGATCTTTCAATCATTTGTCTTGCGACATTTTAGCAATAGTGTTTATGGATGTGATTTCTCCAACTAGACTTGTAAAAGTTCATCCATCCTTTATGGAATACGGTAACTATTTGAACAGCCATTGTTCTCATAATACCGAAACAAAATAACAATTATTTAAACAAATCTTGAAGGCTTGGTTTGATGACAACGAAAAACACAATAACACTTTATTTGTTTTCAATGAACATCATCACTCATTCTCTTGCTGGTTACTTAGGCCATTGTAGTTCATGAATTACGTTGTCCTGTATGACACTTCATACCAACCAATTCGGTATCCAATACCGGTATCCAATACCTCATAACCACATTGTTTAACAAGCAAGGAATATAGCCATAACATGTATATCTTCTATATACCCAAGTTGGACATCTCCAACCTTTTATTTTCTGCCAAATATTTTATATATTCTCTTTCAGAAATTCTTTTTTCTTTTAAAAGAATCTATCAACATCAATAGTGCTGTCATCAACATGACACATGGTACAAAGCGTATATAGTCAAATACTAATACCTTTGGACTTGCACTTTGAAGTGGATCACCATCATCAAATGTTTGGTGTTATTTCAAAAATCCATTCTTTAGTAATCTATTAGTGTAGTAAACATTTTACTTACATCTTCTATTCATCCTTATCATGACAACTTTCATGATCAAGCTAATATAGCCTATAAGGAGGAATCGCGAGTATAATATCAGTTCCCAAAACCTTTTTGGTAGATTCGGATGCCTAGCATCTCCATCCTTCACAAATTCTCATACAATATGAGAACATGTATTTTGCTAAATTATACTCTATCATAATGCAACCAAAAAACATTGTTTCAGATATCACAATATCTTTCACACATGATGGTTTGTGAAACAATTTTCAGCTCCAATATAATCTTGATATTAACACAACCTTTTGAATATCAATAATCATGGAGGCAAACATGATACTTTAGATACTAACATTGGAATTCTTACTCTTGATTTAATACTACTTATTAAACTTTATGGAGTTAATAGAGTTTGCTGAAAGTTTGCAATAGGACTTATAAACTTTAAATTGACATTCGAAACAATACGATACCAGTTCGTAAAGTAAATATCCAGAATTCTATAGTTCTGTTATCTCAAATAAAAAACTAAGCATAAGGTCGAAAACGAATGCCAATGACTACAACAAACTATGCAAATTCACTTTGATTTAATTTATGACAAATTTGGTTCGACTAATCCAAATTAAAAATGAACTCTCACTCAAAAACGACATCCCTCGTGCGTTTTTGGTGATTACATGAACCAAATCCACTACACCAAGTACGATCATCACGTGAGTTGATGTAGCTTCAAAGGAGAGCATCTATATGGGCATCATATCAACTATATGACTCATGCTTAACCTTTCGGTCCGTGTTCCGAGGCCATGTCTGTACATGCTAGGCTCGCCAAGTAAGAACCTTAGTACTCGTGTGTGTAAAACTTTCTTACACCCGTTTGTATGAAAGCGTAGAGTCGAGTACACCCGATCATCACGTGATGTCTCTAAACACGATCCACAAAACGGTGCATACTTAAGGAAGAACACATTTTTATCTTGATATCTAAATGAGGGATCATCTTACAATGCTACAGAAAGCACCAAACTAGCAGTATAAGATGCTAACATCTAATGTGTAAAGTGAGATGATATGGTCCATGCATTTGATCTCTATCATTTGCATCGTGGTATGATCTCTATCATTCCTTTGTGTGTAATGCCAAGGTCTATGGAATTTACACGTTGAATGTGTTGTAAGAGTATCTATCATACATCTACTTACAACAATACCATATCAAGACACTAGCCCAGCAACGATCTAAACTAGACGCCTCTAATTTATCAATTGCAAGTTTTACGTGGCTTAGGGCTTTCGGAGATAGAACCGTTCTTACCTACGAACATGAACCACAACGAGGATAACTAAGTTATTAGCAACTCGTTGTAAATCAGATATTGACTATAGTAGGAGAGACAGACACCCACTATCCACTTATGCAAAACAAGTTGCATGTCAGTCGTGGAACCGGTCTCATGTATGATGACATGTAAGGTTGGTCCGGGCCGCTTCATCCCACTATGCCACCAATATCCAAAATACATATAAGATGCAATAACATGATCATCATCGCCCACATATAAACATATGTGTACTACCCGTGCAAAGCACCTATGCATAGATCAGGCTCTGATACCACTATTGGGTCCGCAGCATAGAAAACAAAGTTTTTCCTATGGTGTGAACTACACGCCAAGATCTATCTACTAGGTACAAAGCAACGGGTGGTCATACATCCAACGAGAACTTACCCTCGTAGACAACGAGCTTTGTTAACGAGTAGGAACTCATGGTTGATGTAGTCGTACACTTGCCGATCTCAAGATCGTGATGAAGTCCAGCAGGTCCGGCTCCAGCACGTCCATCAGATCCAGCTCCAGCACCACCAAGTCCAGCACCGCAAAGCAGCGGTGCATCCATTATCGCACACACGTCCGGTACCCCGACAACCTCCGTCCCTCGCTCCAGCAAAGCAGCAGAAGCAGCAACTCCTTTCTAGATAAAGCCACCGGGAACATGTATCTCGCTAATCCGAGACCATGGGGGAATAATACTAGAGGGGGAGAGAGATCCTTCACAAGGAGGTGTGTGTGAGAAGTGAGGAGGGGGTGGCCTTTTATAGGAGGAGGGGGGGTGCCCCTCCTTCATGGCCGGTGCATGGAGGAGGTGACTCTTCACCTCCTCCATTCATGTGGTGGTAACTCCCTCCACATAAATTTGCCCCTTCACATTCTCTTTTAAAGTCTCCACTTTAAATGCATTAAATTTCTCCAAATTTAATGCTCTCTCATTTAATAAAACTCTTTTATTATTTTTTTATTCAGAATTTTGTTAATTACTTTAATTAACAAACATTCACATAAAACCCCCAACATTTCAATATTACATGCAGAACCAATTTCAGCAATTTCACCCGAAACAGTTTTGGTGTCTATTGAAATAATTCCAGCGCTTTCTTAAATATTTATTTGAAACATATTTGCTCCAAATGGTGTCGGTATCCCTTAAGTGTGTCACCCGACGGTTCGCGAATAATGCAGACATGATCAAGACCCCTCTCCGATCAATAATCAACAGCGGGACCTGGAGATCCATACTGACTCCTACACATTCAACGATGACTTCTGTGATCGTGAGAACCTTTAACGCTAGAAACTAAATCCCTTTGTCCCGCGATATATTACATGTCCGAGATTCGATCATCGGTATCTCCATACCTAGTTTGATCTCGTTACCGACATGCACTCTTTTCTCGTTCCCGTGATATAACGTTCTAGTGATCACATCACTTGCTTGCAAGCTATTTCAATGTGATATCACCGAGAGGGCCCAGAGTATATCTATCCGTCATTGGGATGGACAAATCCCACTCTTGATCCATGAGCCTCAACATAACACCTTCGTAGCACTGAACCCACCTTTATAGTCACCCTGTTACGGTGTGACGTTTGATGTTATCAAGATACTCTTCCGGTGTTAGCAATTAACATGATCTCATGGTCCAAGGATAAAGATTACTTCGTATGATATTATAGCAATATAAACATAATGACTTTGATCGTAATGCTATACTTCGGATGAATGTTCATCACATCATTCCACCAATGGTGTGACCTTGTTATTAACAACATCCAATGTCCATGATCAGGAAACCTTGATCATCTTGTTAATCAACAAGCTAGTCTATAAGAGAGGCATAACTAGGAACCCTTTTTGTTTATTAAACACACATGTATTGATGTTTCCGATCAATACAATTCTAGCATGTAAAATAAACATTTATCATAAACATGGAATAAGATAATAACCACTTTATTATTGCCTCTCGGGCATATTCCCTTCAGTGACCACACCTCTATCTAGGGGTTTTAGATCTACAACCCTTTTAGGGTCCGTAGATCATTGCTTCAGTTGTAGATTTGGTCTGTAGCCCTGATGTGTTGTAGATTGTACCTAGATTTCTAGCATTGTACCATGATTTGTAGACCTTATTCGGTGTACATTGTAGCATGATTTGTAGCCTTTATATGATGTTACTTTTATCTTGCTTCGTAGAATTCATCCATTGTAGAATGTAGATTATTTGTAGCTACATCTACTGCATGTTGTAGTTCACCTTTCTATCTTTGTGTGATGAATGTAGGACTAGTCATGCGATGAATTTAGCCAGGCGATGATCCCTATTGGGGACTCCTAGATCCCTTCCTATGCGGATGACAGTCGTCCATTGACTCCCAATGCGGTGGAGGCCAGAATTATGGCGCCTCATGGCGCCTCGTAGTGCAATTGTTTCTCCTAACACAAATGTGCAAAGTTTTGTCACCACTATTGCTGCAAAAGATGTAGCAAAGCTGGCAAATGTGCAGATGAAGGGGGCCATGAAATGGCTCCCTCTACATGTCCACCTTTGTGCTGAACAAGATGTGTGAGATCATCAAGAGCAGGTTTAGGACTCAAAAGGGATTCAAGGAGACCCATCTAAATGTTTGTGCTAAGGATTTGTTCGAGCATTGTGGCACTGGTTTGAGGAACTCAGGTGTACAACCACCTGAGGAAGTGAAGGGTGCATTGGATCTAGATTAGCAAGCTGCAAGACCTCAACGGCACACAATGGTATGAGGACACCTACATGATTCTTCTTACCTATGAGCACTTCCTGGGGCATGTTCAGATTATCACACGTCGAATACCTGAACAAGCTCATCCTCAACTATGTCTGAATGCAGACCATCTTCTCCTATGCCTTGCCAATGATAGGTATGCCATGGGGTCAAGGGAGACCCTTGGTACTCCTACAGCTGAGGATGCTGACACCCAAGAATATTAAACCGTGATCCTTGATGGCCTCGACAAGCCTGTCGATGCTAGGGAAACAGTTGCTCCTACCTATAATGGGAAAAGGAAGAGGGGTGTTCTAGGAGATGATGAGATCTAAGCCTTCACCAGCATGACTGACGTTGTCAAGGATGTTGTGCAAGCAATTAGAGACAACAAGCCCACTAACATGCACCATGACTTGTATCAGGATGTGATTGACATTGTTGGCTTAACCGAGGAGCATCTCAAGGCTGCTCCCGCCTACCTGGTTGACCAGAAGGCACAGGGCACCTTCTTCGTCATCATGTGTGAGCCACAAAGGATCCTCTAGCTCAGGATAACCATGACCAAAGTACTATGAATAGGAGCTTTGGTCCCAGAGGTCATGTTCATTATGGTGGTGGTGTTGTTTGCAGGCAACCAAACAGAGTGGAGAAGTAGTCCAACTCATACACTCACCCATCATGCGGGCTACCAAACAGGCTGCAGAACATGCCCATAGGCTATTTTCAGCTGGCCCTTACTCTTATCACTACTAGGCCGGGCTAAAAAGTGTGTGCAGGCTGCCAAAGCCGTCCAGAACAGCCATGGGACGTAGATCACGTTGCCTTCGAGATCCTCAGGTCCACACCTAAATGTCCACTGCTTCCTCAGAGTCTACTCTTGGCAGGGGATCACCCACAGATAGGCTAACTGAACGGGTTTCATGTAGTCTGGCTGGAGGAATCCACTCAAAAGACTGAAATTGCTACATCCGGCTGGTGTGAACCAGCTAGATGCAAGACGAACGCGGAAATTTCCGGCTGAATGATCTAGCCGGGCTAGCAAGGGTGATACGATCGTAATATCTGAGAAGGAGGTTCGGGCGGTGTTGGTCCGGCTAGAGGAGCCCAGCTGGACAAGCCTGGCTAGAAGGCGTAGCTAGGGCGTGACGCTGCACAGTGCGCACCATGCCCTAGCCTACTGATGGTACGTAAAGGCGATGTCATACCGAAGACTTCGACACTGATGAGAGGAATAGTGGAGACAGGGTACACTATGCTCATGTCTTCCCATACGATGGACATTGTAGTCAATACCTCCACTCCACGGTACTATAGATGACTAGCCGGCTAGGACCCGCATGTGGGACCCACCAGCCGGCCATGCCTGTGACCGTTGCCCTAGTCCTTTATAAGGGCAACAGTGCCTCTTGAGAGGGGGTTAGTCTCTGGTGGTCCGTTAGCTCATATAGCTCGAGGATCCTTGTATTTCTTGTGTTCATCCTCATAGTCAGATCGGCAGGAGTAGGAGTTTTACCTCTCATACATAGGGCTCCAAACCTAGGTACTTATTGTGTCCCGCTGCACTCGCTTGTGCCCAATCTTTCCTGTGGACGCCGTATATATCTTCCCGGCTTGCTCCCACCCTCTATAATACCTTCTAAGGTACTACTGTAACCCGAACTATGATAGTTAGCACCCACCATGAGGCAGATGGATGTTACCAGAGTCACGTTCCGCACGGGACCCTGCACTTCTGCTGCCTTGCGCATGGCTTCCGGCCTCGTGCTCACGCTGGGCAAGTTCGATTGCGTCATCGACAACACCTCTTCCTTCGTCGACACCACTTTTCTGGTGGACGACATCATTCTGCTGTTCGGGGACCTACCCATCTACATCGCCACCATCCCAGAGCGTTTCCCCTGGGAGATCATCTCCTTCATCGAGCCGCTACCTGCAGCCGGCAGCGCGTTCGCCGTGCCAGTCAACATGGAGGTCATGATAGTCGATTCCTCAACCAGTTACCATCATCGTCCTAATCTTGAGAATGAGGATAAGGGAGATCGAACTTCCGACCACCCTAAGAACGACGCCCTGAAGCTCTCCATTGACAAACAAGCGCGTGGTCATGTGCTACGTACCCCTTATGTTTTTGGGTTTTGCCAGAACTTGGCTCAATAGCCTCACGCCCAACAGCATCATCTCTTGGGTGGATTTCGAGAAATTTTTCGTCCGCAACTTCACCGGCACCTACAAGCCTCCGAGTCGCCCCCATGACTTGTCCATGTGCATCCAAGGGGAGCACAAGTCGTACCGGGAGTACCTCACCTGGTAGACTAAGCTGCGCAAATCCTGTGAGGGAGTGGAGGAGAAGCAGGACATTGGGTACTACATCAAAGGGTGCTGTGAGGGCACCATGCTTCGCCACCGGCTGCTTTGTGACGAGGCGAGCAACATGCCATATCTCATGACCATTGCTGACAAGTACGCCACGGCTGATTCATCGATGAATAAGTCCCTCCGGGTGAATAATGATGGTCGGTTGGTTCTGACCGAGCTAGCTCGAGACAAGCAATGCAACTATCATGGTGGCAATGCCGGCTCAGCCAGGTGGCCGCAAGGAAATGACAACCTCTACCAAGGAAAGCGTCTATCTAATTAGCAAGATCCTCGGTACCACTCAAGGCAGGTGAACACTGTGGAGGGTGAGCCGGCTGCTGATGGCAGACAAAGGGAGAAATCTGGCGACCAACAATGGAAGCCCAAGTTCACCTACAAGCAGATGTTTGAAGGGTAGTGCAAGTTCCATAGCGGTCCATTCAATCTAGCTACGCACACCACCCTGCAGTGCAGCTAGACCCGACATATGAAGGAGCAGGATGTTTTACCACCCCCACCCCCACCCATGCCCGGAGGACCTCCTCCGCCAATGGCTTGTCTAGCTGGCAACATCAACAACAATGTCTTTCTACAACAACATGCCAACTACCACATCTTCGTCATCGAGCCAGAGGATAAGAATAGCCGGCGGAGGCGCATAGCGAAGGTGAACACCATCGTTCCCCCAGTCCCCTAGTACTTGAACTAGTCTCAAACTCCGATCACCTGGTGTCGCGAGGATCAGCTGGCTCTCTTGCCAAATCTGGGAGGCTATGCAATGGTGTTGGACCCCCTCGTCGTCTCTAATGAGCGTATGTGTCTCTTCTCGCGCGTCCTTAATAACAGTAGTAGCAACCTCAAATTTCTCTACCGCTACACCATGAAGAAGCTGGGGATCCAAGAGCACGATTTGCAGCCACGAGTACCATTTTACATGTTGTTGTGTCGGGTACTCCATGCTCACCGCTAGGAAAGATCCGGATGGATGCCATATTTGGTTCCGAGGAGAATTGTAGTGAGCCAATTTGATTCGAGGTGGTCGACTTGAGCAGCTGCTCTCCTCGGGTGCCCCGCTCTCACGAAGTTCATGGTTGTCCCCCACTATGCATATCTCAATATGAAGTTGTCAGGGCCAAATGTCGTGATCATCGTGTCTGGCTGCTACAAGCGTTCAATGGAGTGTGCCTCCACAAGCTTAAAGATAGCTGAGTCACTGGTCATCGCTGAGAGGAAGCACCAGATCATGCGCAATGTTGCATTTGCGCAGCAAGAAGTGCCGGTTGGCATGAAGCCGGCTGGAGACATGGCTTTCTAGCTGTACAAGGAGACCGTCCAGATCATGCTCGACCTCTCCGAGTCGGGCAAGTGCATCACCATCGGGCTGGCCTCGACAGCAAATAGGAAGGCGAGCTCGTCGACTTCCTCCGTGAGACTTGGGACATCTTCGCGTGGTCTTCAAAAGACATGCCAAGTGTTTTGAGGGAGTTCGCCGAGCACTCACTTCATGTGCGGCCAGATGCCAACCCGGCCAAGCAGCCCCTGCATTGCTTTGTAGAAGACAAGAGAAATATCATCGGTGATGAGATGACTCGACTGCTAGTAGTCGGGTTCATTATGGAAGTGTACCACCCAGACTGGTTGGCTTACCTAGTCCTGGTGTGGAAGAAGAACAAGACCTGGAGAATGTGTATCGACTACACCAGCCTGAACAACACATGCCCGAAAAACCCCTCTGATCTACCCCATATCGATCAAGTTATCAATTCTACAACCGACTGCGAGCTGTTGTCCTTTTTGGATTGTTATTGTGGCTATAATTAGATGCAGTTACCATCTGACCAGATAAAGACATTTTTTATTACCCCGTACGGGGCTTACTGATGTGTGACTATGCCTTTTGGCTTGAAAAATGCAGGCACTACTTATCAACATTGCACACAGAAATGCTTGCACTCGCAAATTGGTAGGAATGTCCACGCCTATGTTGATGATGTTATGGTGAAGACCAAGGAAAAATGCACCCTCCTCGATGATTTGCGCGAGACTTCGCAAATCTTCTCCGGTACCAGATGAAGCTGAACCCGGAGAAGTGTGTGTTCGGCATTCCAGCCAGCTAGCTCCATGGTTTCCTCGTTTCACAATGAGATATCGAGGCGAATCCAAAAAAGATTGCATCCATCGAGAGGATGTGGCCACCGACTAGCTTACTTGGTGTCCAGATTTTCACCGGGTGCTTGGCCTCTCTCAAGTGTTTCGTGAGCTGGTTGGGGGAGAAAGCGCTTCTGCTCTACTAGCTGATGAAGAAGACAGACAAGTTCACCTGGACCGCGCAGGAGGATGCCGCATCCCACAACCTCAAGTGCATGCTATCCACAACAATAATATTGGCCACACTAGCCGATAAGGAGCCGATGTTGATCTATATAGCAGCCATTAGCTGGGTCTTCAACGTCATCCTAGTGATGGAGCCCCACGAGGAAGGCAAGTCCTAGCCGTTTCAGAGGCCCATCTACTGTCTGAGCAAAGTTCTCTCCCCCTCCAAACAAAACTACCCGCAACATCAGAAGATGTGCTATTGGGTGTACCTAGCATGCAAGAAGCTGAAGCACTATTTCCAATAGCATCCGATTAAGGTGGTGTGCACCACACCCCTCTTCGATATCATTGGCAACAAAGACGCTACCGTCCGAGTGGCAAATGGGCTATAGAGCTATCTTCCTACTCCATCCAGTATGAGTTGAGGATCACCATCAAGTCGCGAGCTCTAGCCGATTTCCTGGTCGATTGAGCCGAGACCCAGTATCTGTCGCCAGTTGCTGACTCCGACCATTGGAAGATGCACTTCGATAGCTCTAGGATGTGTGGGGTCTTGGGAGCCGGCATTGTGCTCACCTCTCCCAAGGAAGACCGGCTGGAGTATGTGCTCCAAATTCGTTTCACCACCTCAAATAATGTGGGCGAATACGAAGCATTGGAGCATGATGGCTCAGTGTTGATGTAGATCTCGTTGGGAACCCCAGGAGGAAGGTATGATGAGCACATCAGCAAGTTTCCCTCAGTTATGAAACCAAGGTTTAATCGAACCAGTAGGAGCAAGGAAACACCCCAAAGGTGTTGCTAGCTGAGGCTTGGCAGGGTGCACTACCGGTGCTAGTAGCAACGTGGAGACCTGCACAACACAACCACATAACTTTGTCCCCAACTTGCGATGAGGTTGTCAATCTCACCGTGTTTTGCTGAAAACAAAGGATTAAACGTATCGAATGGAAAGAAGTAATAGTTTGCAGAAAGTAAACACAAAGCAGTAACAGTTTATAGATTGTATGTCAAAGAAAAGATCGGGATCCATAGTTCACTAGAGTGGCTCTCCTTAAGATAGATAACATGCTGGGTGAACAAATTACAGCGAGGTAATTGACAAACATCGAGAAAGCAATACATGCATATATTAATCATCTTGACTCCTTTGGAACTTGATTGGGCATTACAACATTATATATAGACCGCCATCCAACTGCATCTATGACTAATAATCCACCTTCAGGTTATCATCCGAACCCCCTCCAGTATTAAGTTCTATGAACCCAGGATTATTGTTCAGGTAAATAATACGATTGTTCTATGAACAAAGGATTATTGTTTTCTCCCTAGTAGCAACAGCACATCTAGTACCTTAGAGATTTCTGTCACTTCCCCAGATTACCAGAGGCATGAACCCACTATCGAGCATAAATACTAACTCTTGGAGTTGCTAGCATCTACTTGGCCAAGATAGCTACTAACAACGGAAAGCATGCAAGATCACAAATAACAAAGACACGATAGAATCAATAATCAATCTAAAATAGCATCTCAATATCCATCGGATCCCCGCAAACACAACATGCAGAATTACAAATAGATGATCTTGATCATGAACGGAGCTCACAAGATCTAGACATGAAATCACAAAGGAGGAGAACCAGCCATCTAACTACTACATGGATCCGTAGTCCGAGGATGAACTACTCACGCATCACACCGAAGGCTTTCATGGTGATGAAGAAGGCCTCCATGGTGAATTCCCCTCTCCGGCAGGGTGCCGGGAAGAGCTTCAGATCCCTCCCGATCTAGGGATGGAGATGAAAGCGGCTATAGCCTATTTCGTGGATTTTTGATCGGGTACTTAGGGTTTTCGTCCCGTGGGCAATATATAGGCGGAAGGAGAGGCTAAGGGGGTCCCTGGGCTAGCCACACCACCCCCTGGCGCGGCCAGGCCTAGCTCGCACGGCCAGGTGGTGTGGTGGCCCCCTGGCTCCTCTCCGTCTCGTATTATGGCATCTGATGACTTCCGGAAAAATAGGCACTTTGGCTTTTGTCCGGTCCAATTCCAAGAATATTCATTTTCTGACTTTCCTGGACCCAAAAACAATAGAAAACAGGCAGCTGGCACTGTGGCTCTTGTTAATAGGTTAGTCCAAGAAATCTTATGAAAAGTACTCCAAAGTGTGGAAAAAACACAAGAAAGTGGATAAAACCAAGCATGGAACATCAAAAATTATAGATACATTTTCAATGTATCAGAGCATGGCCTCTGGCTCATCAAATAAATCTACATACTGGATCCTATGCTTTGGGGATTCAGATTTAGTGATACAACAAGTTTCCGAAGATTGGGATGCCTGAGATGCCAATATGGCTCTATACGGGTTCTACATCTAGCAGATAAGTGCCTGCTTCGAGGGGTATGAATTCGACCATCTCTCTCGAGCCATCAATGAACAGGCCAACTTGCTTGCCCGAGTCGGATCCACCAGGCAACAAATTCCACCTGGAGTTTCTCTGGAGCACCTGTACAATCGCACCATCACCGCGTCTCTGAAATCCGACTCTATAGTCTGGGCAAGAGACCCGGGGCTGCCAGATTGAAAGACCCGGGGGCTACCGGCTCCACAAGCCCGCAACCACCCACCGGTTCAAGGCCAGCAGTGCTACCTATCTCTAAAGACCCAGGGGCTGCCGGCTCATCAAATTCGGCTCTTCTGATTGATCCAAGCAGCTCGAGGGTTGATGGCTCGCGGCTCCCACCCGACCGGCTGCCCGATATCCACCAATCGGTGCATGAAGTGCTCTTCGTCATCTAGGAAGTGCCATATTGGGCGCAACCCTTCACAAGCAACCTCGTAAACAGAGAGCTTCCGTAGGACGAGGTGGCAGCCAGACAAATCAGAAGAAGGGCACATACCTACACCATCATCAACCAAGAGTTGTACAAGCACAATGTCTCCAGTATATACCAGCGTTGAGTTGACGTGGAAGAAGGATACTAGTTGCTGAAGGACAACCACCAAGGGCAGTATGGCCATCGCACCTCATACAGAGCCATAGTCACCAAGGAGTTTTTCCATGGCGCTTCTACTGGCCAACCGCACTCGAAGATGCTGAGTAGATGGTCCGAGTGTGCAATGGGTGCTAGCACTTTAGCCAATACAAGCACATTTCGGCTGTGGTGCTCAAGACGATTCCCATCACATGCCATTTTCCAACTAGGTTCTCGACATGGTCGGGCCCTTCAAGAAGGCTCACGCGGGCCAGACCCATCTATTGGTGGTAGTGGATAAATTCACGAAGTGGATTAGAGCCAAACCCATCCAGAAGCTGGACGGTGCCACGGTCGTCACCTTCTTCCAGGACATCATCATCTGGTTCGGATACCCCTACAACATTATCACGGACAACAACACAAACTTTGTTGAGGGCGCGTTCACTCGGTTTTGTTGCAACGAGGGAATCTAGCTGGACCTAGCGTCTTTCATGCACCCACAGTCCAATGGCAATTCAAAACGTAAAATGGACTAGTCCTAGCCGTCATCAAGCCACGATTGATCAAGCAACTAGAGCGTTCCCCCAACTACTAGATTGAGGAACTTCCGGTTGTGCTATGTGCAAGAGATATGCCCTAGAGGCAAATATTAAAGTGTTTTATTTGATGTGTCTCTTATATGTTCATAATAAGTTTCATGCCATGCTATAACTGTGTTAATACGAAACATTAATACACGTGTGGTATGTAACCAAACCATGTCTCTAGTTACCTCTAGCGAACTGGCTCATTGGTCATGAGGATGATATAGGGTTTCAAGATCATGGACATTTATGCCAACTGACAATGAGGTCATGTCATTGGTTGAATGATGTGATAGACAAACATCCAACAGTTGTATCATAATGAGATCTAGTTACAAAGTTCACCATTAATGATAAACAAAGGAAACCTCGCAACCTAATCCTTAGACTGTGAGATAATGCAAATCACCATTATGGAAGGAAGCTTAGATGGTATCAAGTATCAGACCATAAATGGGTTATCAAAAAGGTGCCACTCAGGTTTCTGAAAGGGACGCGTAGAGGAGTACATATCAAGACCAGGATTTGTCAATCCATGTAATGGATAGATACATGTGGCCATCTCGGTGACGTTGCACTAACAAAAGCTTGCAAGTGTGTGACTTGGTCATGGAATGCAATGACATGGGAACGAGTAAACAAGTTCGTTGGCAACGAGATCGAATGAATGTATGGAGATACAGAAGATCAAATCTTGGGTGAACTGGGTATCAAGTGGCAAAGGGAATGGGAAATGACGTTAACGGTTCGAGCGATGAGATTCGTGAAATGCACGGGGGTCATCATGGGCATCCAGGTCCCACTGATGATCACTGATATGAGAAAGGTCTCAATCATGTCCGGAGTGTTTCTGAACCGAAGGATGTCATGCCTAATGGTGGGGACGCATATGAATAGATGCGGTACCATAGGAGAAATAGAGAGAGAGAAACCGGAATAGTTCCGGGTAATACCCGTTGTTGATCGGGGGTCCGGAAGGAGTTCTGGAGTGAATATAATAATATGTGTATTCTATACTAATTGGTTGAATTAATATTAAAATATATATTTTATTTTATTTTTAAAGGTAGCCCATTGCTACTGGGCCTCACCCAAAGGGGCAAGGGGCCTAGGGAGGAGGGCTAGCCGGCCAGGGCTTGGTGGGCTGCCTAAGTAGGGGCCACCTAGGGCTGGCGGCTCCCCCTTGGTGGCTGATGGCTGTGGGGTTTAGTCCCACGCCGCCTGCCCCTTGGGTGGTGCCCCTCCCCTCCCACTATATATAGGGATTTCTATTTCCATGCTCTTAGTTCGTTAGTTGTACTCAATTTTCCCTAGCAGCTTAACTTTTCCCCACTTTTCCCCATCTCCTCGTACTAAACTCATCAAAGAGCTCGAACGGCAGCTGTCGTTAGGTTAACCGTTGGATGACGTGTGGGGCCACGCGCTGTGGGACCACGTGGGGACGGTTGGTCAGGAACACGTTATAGTGACGTGTGGGCCGCGTCATGTGGGACTCTGTGGGGACGATTTGTCGGGAACGCGTTATGGGCGATGTGATGTGGGACCATGTGGGGCGCGTTTGGTGGTTACGTGCGCCCTATCGCCTAAATTGGAAGTTTTCTTTTTTGTTATTTTTATGATTGGCTTTTTTAAGAGCGCATTTTCCCCTCTCTCTCGCTAACGGTTGTGTTTTTTTGCCCAAAAAGGTAGCAAATCTAGAGCAACTTCTCTCTTCATTCATTGTTCCTTTTGGCCCTCGTTTTTTCCTAATATGCTAGCAAATCTAGAGCAACAAATCTAACCAGGACCATAAATACATTTAGTAAATAGAGCAGATCTAGATAAATCAGCTAATATAGGATAGATAGAAGATGTAGATAAAGCAGCTAATATAGGATATATAGTATGGTACTTAACGAGGTTCGACAATTAGGCTCCTCAGAAGCAGCGGCAGACAAGTTCAACACAAACAATACAAAAGAAGCTCCTTTACAGCAGCAACATCATCACAAGATCAGTGGCCCCTCATGGCCTCCGCCAGGAGGTCCTCTGCCTCCTCCCTCTGGCACCTCCTCCACTTGTTGTTTCCTAGTCCCTTGACCTTGGGTGCCTTGGCCTTGATCAGGGGCATGCGACCCTCCTCGATGGCCACCTTCTAGAGGTTGCGGGGGTGAAGACCGAGTGCCTAGTGCTTGGCTCTGAAGCCGTGGACATTCACGGACTCGCCGCAGGTCCTCACGTCCTCGGCATGCTTCACGAGGGAGTTGAAGTAGGTGGCATGGAGCCTCTTGGTGGTGCATAAGGGGCACCTATAGATGTCGTCGGTGAAGAAGTTGTCGTACTGGCTGGACTTTAGCCTCCTCAGACACACATTACGAGTCTTGGTGTCCTTGGACTCATCGTTGCTGTAGACGTCGCTGCTATCCTCCTGTTGGGAAAAAGTAGAGTGCAATAAGGACATGATTGAGATGCCTTGATTATCGAGATTGATTATTTTCATAAATTAACCGATTGCGATCTCCTGATTATTCCCAAATCCCCAAATCTCAAACCAAATCGAATACTGATCCCAACTATAGATTGGCGCTAGTACTAACTAGGGAATCCCTTAACTGCTAGTCAGAGGACAAATAAAATAGGATTGAAATATGAATAGGGTGTTCATCGAAATACGAGATCTAACACAAGAGGATTACCTAATGTAAAAATACCTAGAATCCAACGATTGAAAATATGAACAACCAAACACTAATAACATACGATCTAGCATCCAACAATGGGAGTGGGGGAAGAACAAGGGAAGAGGAGAAAACCCTAGTTACCTCCGACCATGGGTCGGCAATGCTGGTGTCGTAGGGGTTCTCTGGCCTGATGTAATCATCCTCCTCGTAGGGGTCCCAGCCGAGCGGGATCTACCCGAGACCAGCGGGGGCCTCCTCGTCGGCGGCTACGGCGGAAGTGGGGATGGGGGTCTGGATAGGGACAACGGCTGCCTTCGATGCCTCGACGGGGGCCTGTACGGGAATGGGGGCCTCCTCGCCGGCAACCTTGGAGACGACTATGGGCACCGCACCATTCTTCTCCATCACCGGCGTGGTTGGGGTTTTGTTGGGGGTTTGTAGAAGGTGATGGGATAGTGGAGACGTTTGCATGAGTGACCGAGTGAGTGATGAGTGAGAGTGAAGAGGCCTCTATAAAGGAGAAGGGAAGGGATGTTTCGTTGCACCACCATGCACCACGTAACCGCGTACGCTGCTGCACCATGCACGACCACACGTGTCCGCTACCACCCCGTGCACCGCAACACGCGTACCGTGAGTCACTTTTTTCCCTCGTGTTTAACCCTGGCGACTTAGTTGTGCTCAGTTATACCCTCGAGTGTAACACTGGCAGTTTCATTGTACTCAGTTTTTCCCTCCAATACTAACATTGTCGTGTGCAATATAGTCAGTTTTACCCTCCGGTGGCTAGTCAACAGAGAGTCAATGAATGGGTTTTAGCTAATTGAGTCATTTTATGCACAACAAATTCAAAAAGATGAAAACATAGTGGCATCTACCAGGGAGTCTTATTATGTGACCTTCGACCATAAGAAATTTATAGAAATCAAGTTTTAGCCTAAATCACCACTTCTCAAATCACCTACTATCTATGAAGGTTCATGGCTTTCTAATCAAGCCTCTTCCCAAAACATAGTTTGTCTAAATGAGGCAATAATTGTCAAACTAGTGTATATTTGAATTGCAAATAGCTTGATGTATGCCAAGATGTATTTTATCGTATAAAAGACGCATTTTCCATTTTTTAAATCTCTTTCTATTTTCAATTTGAATCCCTTTGTCAGTTTTGCCCTTGGTTTTTAAGTTCTACTCAGTTTTGCCATTGGTTTTTAAGTTCTACTCAGTTTTCCCCTCTCTCTTAGTCACAAACTCTCACACATGTGCTTATCTTGGCTGCTATGCTCTAATTGGTTGAGACAGTTGTCACGCGGATCGTGCCTACCAACCTTTGATCCTCCGTGATCTAGCGGATAGGATAACCCCTATATCTGT
Organism: Avena sativa; assembly: GCA_916181665.1. NCBI lineage: Eukaryota > Viridiplantae > Streptophyta > Magnoliopsida > Poales > Poaceae > Avena > Avena sativa. The sequence continues at coordinate 432,245,771 of OV702290.1, forward strand.
CGGGTGGAACCCCTCTATCCATGCAAAATAACGAGTTTTCCACCGGTACTTTAACTCCATAAACAAATGATTATGAATATAATTTGAAGGGAAAGTGTTCAAAGTTTTATAATTTTCATATATGCAAGTTTGTGCATTACAGGCCACTCTATGAAAATGATAATCTCTCAAGATTTTCTTAGCACAACATTATCACGTATTAAGTGTGATTGCAAAGAGTTCAAATGTGTATAATTTTCGTATATGCAAGTTTATGCATTACATTCCACTCTATGAAAATGGTGGAGAAAATGATAATCTCTGAAAACTTTGTTAGCACATCATTATCACGTATTAAGTGAGATTTCACAGTGTTCAAAGGTTTATAATTTTCGTATACGAAAGTTTATGCATTATATTTCACTCCATGGAAATGATAAATGATCAGGATTTTATTAGCACAACATTATCATGTCCTAAGTGCGAATTGAAATTGTTCAAAGGTGTATAATTTTTGTATATGCAAGTTTATGCATTACATTTCACTATATGAAAATGATAATCTCTCAAGATTTGGTTAGCACATCATTATCACATATTAAGTGCGATTTCTCAGTGATCAAAGGTGTATAATTTTCGTATATCCAAGTTTATGCATAATATTTCACTCCATGAAAATGAAAAACTCTCAAGATTTTCTTAGCACAACATTATCATGCCCTAAGTGCGATTTCACAGTGATTGAAGGTGTATAATTTTCGTATATGCATGAGGCATAAAGATTTTAGTTTAGGGATCATTTTTCATGCTCTAAAAATGGTAAACTCTCAAGATTTTCCAAGGACAACATTATCATGTCCAAATTGTAATTTGAAAGTGTTCAAGCGTTGTGTCAATTATAAACACTCTTTTACATTAAGAGTTGTATAATTTTTTTAATTTGAAAGTGTTCAAGAGCTATGTCATTATCTTATTTCTTATACATCCATCTCCCTAGATCTGAAAGTTTGACTTTCACCTCATTGATTCACTTGATTGCAGTCGAGACATTACCTCGATAAACCAATTAAATCATCGTCATGGCTCGCCACCCACATTCTCCATAGCAAGCGCACACCCAATTGAGCTCCCGAGTTGCACCAATTGATTGTCCACAACAAGTGCACAGTTGCCATTGTCATACTTCATACAGGTCAACGGGACGACACCATACTGCGGCCAGGATGAATGGGAGGCCGAAGTGAAGTTAGACAAAGGTCCACCGTCACTAAAGAAGAAGAAGAAGAAGAAAGGGGAGCCAACGACATAGGCACGGGTGCGGGGGTGGCTCGGGGTCCCATCTTGCAATGCTGATACATTGCAAATGTATCTATAATTTTTGATGTTCCATGCTTGCTTTTATCCACTTTCTTGTGTTTTGTTCCAACTTTGGAGTACTTTTATTATGATTTCTTGAACTAACCTATTAACAAGAGCCACAGTGCCAGCTGCCTGTTTTCTGTTGTTTTTGGTTCCAGAAAAGTTAGAAAATGAATATTCTCGGAATTGGACGGGACAAAAGCCAAAGTGCATATTTTTCCGGAAGGGATCAAGTACCAGAATACGAGACGGAGAAGGGCTGGGGGCTGGCCACACCACCTGGCCGTGCGGCCAGACCTGGCCCGCGCCAAGGGGTGGTCTGGCCGACCCCAGCAACCCCTCGGCCTCTCCTTCTGCCTATAAGTTGCCCTCGGGACGAAAACCCTAGGTACCCGATCAAAAGTCCACAAAAGAGTCTGTAGCCGCCGTCATCTCCATCCCTAGATTGGGAGGGATGTGAAGCTCTTCCTGGCACCCTGCGGGAGAGGGGAATTCACCCTGGAGGCCTTCTTCATCACCATGCAAGCCTCCGGTGTGATGCATGAGTAGTTCATCCTTGGACTACAGATCCATGTAGTAGCTAGATGGCTGGTTTCTCCTCCTTTGTGCTTTCATGTTTAGATCTTGTGAGCTCCGTTCATGATCAAGATCATCTATTTGTAATTCATACATGTTGTGTTTGCGGGGATCCGATGGATATTGAGATGCTATTTCAGATTGATTATTGATTCTATCATGTCTTTGTTATTTGAGATCTTGCATGCTTTCCTTGTTAGTAGCTATCTTGGCCAAGTAGATGCTAGCAACTCCAAGAGTTAGTATTTATGCTCGATAATAGGTTCATGCCTCTGGTAATCTGGGGAAGTGACAGAAATCTCTAAGGTACTAGATGTGTTGTTGCTACTAGGGAGAAAACAACAATCCTTTGTTCATAGAACAATCGCATTGTTTACCTTACACGCAGTTCGTAAAGCAATAATCTGTTGCTTGCAACTTAATACTGGAGGGGGCTCGGATGATAACCTGAAGGTGGATTATTAGTCATAGATGCAGTTGGATGGCGGTCTATGTATTATGTTGTATTGCCCAATCAAGTCTCAAAGGAGTCAAGATGATTAGTATATGCATGTATTGCTTTCTCGGTGTTTGTCAATTGCCCCGCTGTAATTTGTTTACCCAGCATATTATCTATCTAAGGAGAGCCACCTCTAGTGAACTATGGATCTCGGTCCTTTACTTTACATACAATCTACAATCTTTTACTGCTTTGTGTTTACTTTATGCAAACTTTTACTTCTTTCCATTCGATACGTTTAATCCTTTGTTTTCCGCAAAACACGGTGAGATTGACAACCTCATCGCAAGTTCGGGACAAAGTTCTGTAGTTGTGTTATGCAGGTCTCCACATTGCTACTAGCACCGGTAGTGCACCCTGCCAAAGCTCAGCTAGTAACACCTTTGAGGTGTTTCCTTGCTCCTATTGGTTCGATTAAACCTTGGTTTCATAACTGAGGGAAACTTGCTGCTGTGCTCATCATACCTTCCTCTTGGGGTTCCCAACGAGCTCTACATCAACACCACGCACCAAGCACTTTTCTGGGCACCGTGTATTGAGCCATCAAGCGATTTTCGGGCGCCGTTGCCAGGGAGTCAAGGACATCTTCACAAGGGGAGTCCCTCATAACCAATCTCTTTACTTTGTTATTTTTGTTTTGCTTAGTTTCTTTTTGCTTTGTTTGCTTGTTTTGTTCTTCAAAAAAAAACACAAAAAAATTAGTTTTACTTGTTTGATTTCTTTATCAAAAACACACAAAAATTAAGTCTCCTTTAGTTGTCACCTCTTCCTTAGCTCACCATGTTGATCCCTACATTCACCTTGAAAGACCTTTCAATTGGTAGTGGTTCTATAATTGGGAGAGATAATATTGAAGAATTCTTTAATCATGTTAGCAAACATGAAGATACTGAGGATAGATCCCTTTTAGAACTTGCTCCAAATTTTGAGATTGCTGCAGCTTCTTTAATTCACATGTTAGAAGCTAGGTTTGTTAACCTCAACCCCTTAATGCAAGTAATGTTTCTTAAGCTTAAAGAAATTGAGGACCCTGAAAAGAGGGATTTTATTCTAGAAACTTTGTTTAAGGAGTTCTATGATGTTGCCAAGGAAGCTAGAAAAGTCTTTGAACGTTTCAATATGCTAGGCTCATGTGTAGATGTTGTTGGTATACGAGAAAAGATGAACAAAACCGAACCTAATGGGGAGGAACCTAAGATACCAATACCCTTTAAACTAGTAGCAATACATGATGCCATAGAAAAGAATCTTGATTGGATTGTTCCTGCAAACCCTTTTGATGAGAATAGTGAACCTAAGAGCATTGAGAGAGTATTCTCTCGAACTTAGTTGGATGATATACCTTGCCTTGTTGAAAATATTTCTGATATTGATCTTAATGCTTCTTCATTCGAGAACACTTGATTCTTTCTTTGCTTCTTATGCCTAACTTAAAGGCGTTAAAGAAAAGTACTTGTTGGGAGATAATCCAAGAGTTTTAGTTGAGTCTTGGAAGTTATTACCTCTTTAATAACCTCTCCTTATCCTTTTTATTTGCTTTTTGTGCCAAGAGTAACCTCTAATGAGAGTGAAGTAATGATTGGGAAAGTTGCTGTCCCGAAACAGATTTCTATGCTTTGCCGTAAAAATTCCTGAGAGAGTTATGTATGTCGGATTGAGCTGTAATTTTTTGTGCTTCTGACCCAGGTTGTTATCTAACTTCCGTTAGTTCAACACTTTTTGATTTGAGCAACATAAGGTCTTCGAACAAATTCGTCTTTACCTGCTGGTCTATTTTGACAGATTTCTGCCATTTTCTGCATTTGCTTCTTGTTGGTTCCTTCTTGAGTTCCTTTGGAATTGAGATTTTTGAGGGAAGTGCTACAGTAGCTAGTGTTCTAATGGAAGTTTATTTGGTGTTAGAACTGAACCTTGAGACTCATTTATCTTAAGTGCACTAATGTTGCTAATGAGATTGTGTGAAGTTTTGTATGAAGGAAAAATTTCAGGTGTATGGAAGGAATGAGCAATGAGATGAAGGATGGACTAAAGCTCAAGCTTGGGGATTCCACACGTGTCACCTCAAGAAATATCCAAGAAGTAGAAGCGTCAAAGCTTGGGGATGCCCAAGGCATCCCCTTCTTCATCAATAAAAATCCCAGGTTTCTTCCAAACGCTTCATTTTTATTGTTTCATGCACAGTTGTGTTTTTCTTGGAGCATCTTCTTTTTCGTTTTCATTTTGGTTTTTATTTTGCTTGGTTTGCTTAGTTTTATGAATAAGTTGGTTGGACCCCCTCTTTCATACATTGGTTTGCAAATAGTTTGGTTTGGTTTGGAAAAGAGTAGGAAAGTTCATGCTTATGTGGTAAAAAGAGCTTGTTTTTGACTGTGGCTATGCTTTGTCATGCCATGCTTGATATTGTTTTGGCTTTATGCTTAGTATTGTTTGCTGTATCATGAATTGTTATAAACAATTGAGATTGCTTAATGTTCCTTGGATGAATCATGCATTGTTTTAGCATATTAAAGCATAGTATAGTGGTATTCTCCTTTGATGCTTTATTTGGGTTGACTTGGCACATGCTCACACCATGTTATGACTATCTCAAGTCACCATAGCCTTTATGATCCTTTAGTTTTCAACTTGTAGTATCACTTTATGCTTTGATCAATGATGTTTTGTCGCTCTGCATGATTATGGCCATTATTGCTCTCTTAGTTTGTCGCTCCCAGTCTTTTGCTAGACTCCACAACCAAGTATGAGTTCCACTCATGCATCCAACTCCCTAAACCAAGTTTTTCCAAAGAGTCCACCATACCTACCTACTAGCTTATGCTATTCCAAGTATATTCATTCTTTTGTCTACTTTCACTTGTTATGAGAAAACTAGTGATTAAATCTCTCACGAACTTGATGGCACACTTTACTTTATTGCCTCTAATAAACTTGAACCATTGGGTCCTTCTTTGTTGCGTATATGCTTGCGCTTTATAAGTTGAAGTTAGCAGAACCATGTTTCATGGGGAACGCTTTCAACATTGCACTTGTACTTTGTACCCCGCTGATATCATGTTCTTTTGCTTACGGATCCCGGCGGTGTGAAATAAATGTGGAACTTGTATGATCATGGAGTTTGTATATGTGTTAGAGAAACGCCTGGGCCTCTAGCCTAATCCATGCCTAATCATGGTGGAAACTTGCAGCATCACCATAATGAGCACTCTATGAAGCATCCTCAATAAAAACCTATGCAAATAGCAAATAAAAAGATCGCTGAGATGCTCATTGTCTGCTTGCCTTGTCATTTTGATTATGGGAAAGCTCCCGTATCATGTGCAAGGGGTACCCCGTTGGCGGTTCTTAATGATACACATATACTTACAATGACAAGAGCTTACTCATGACTAAAGTTGAGTAGCATGAGGATCGGTCTTCGTAAGTAAGGGGCATGAGATTTCGGTTTATAACTTGTCAAGCATATCCTCTTAGTTGTGTCACTTTAACCTTAATCACCTTCAAGATGCTTATGATAGGGGCAATGAGAGCTGAAATCTATAAGTATCATAATTTTTGGAAGGTCTTTATGAGACTTGAATCCCTATTTCCTTTTACAAAAGGCCTTTCTTCCACCATTATATTGAGTCTCCACCTTCTATCTTTATGCACTACTTTGAGAGCATAGTGGCCATTCTTAGTTCTATGTGCATTGTCCCAAGACTAGTTGATTGATGCATAACTTGTTATTGCTTGTTTGAAACTATTGTATCTAGTCACTCTTATGAACTCTGAAGGTGTCCTATGCATTTATATTTGCTACTCTATTGAGGGACAAGCTGAATACTATTATGCTATGTTTTCTTTATGTGAAACAAACAAACGTCTTGCAAAGCATGTTATTCATGAATCTTTTGTTTGTGCCTTTTCATGTTGCATCTTAGTTTCTTTGCTTATTGCTAGAACTTTGTCTTTCATGTTATGATTGAAGTACTTTGATCCCAGCTTTGAGTTTTGCAAATACTTTTGATCAAGTTTTTGATGGTGCATGTCACCTCAAAAATTATTCTTTTTATCACTTACCTACTCGAGGACGAGCAGGAGTTAAGCTTGGGGATGTTGATACATTGCAAATGTATCAATAATTTTTGATGTTCCATGCTTGGTTTTATCCACTTTCTTGTGTTTTGTTCCAACTTTGTAGTACTTTTATTATGATTTCTTGGACTAACCTATTAACAAGAGCCATAGTGCCAGCTGCCTGTTTTCTGTTGTTTTGGTTCCAGAAAAGTCAGGAAATGAGTATTCTCAGAATTGGACGGGACAAAAGCCAAAGTGCCTATTTTTTCGGAAGGGATCAAGTGCCAGAATACGAGACGGAGAAGGGCTGGGGGCCGGCCACACCACCTGGCCGCGCGGCCAGTCCTAGCCCGCGCCAGGGGGTGGTCTGGCCGACCCCAGCACCCCCTCGGCCTCTGCTTCCGCCTATAAGTTACCCTCGGGATGAAAACCCTAGGTACCCGATCAAAAATCCACGAAAGAGTCTATAGTCGCCGTCATCTCCATCCCTAGATCGGGAGGGATCTGAAGCTCTTCTCGGCACCCTGCCGGAGAGGGGAATTCACCCTGGAGGCCTTCTTCATCACCATGCAAGCCTCCGGTGTGATGCGTGAGTAGTTCATCCTTGGACTACGGATCCATGTAGTAGCTAGATGGCTGATTTCTCCTCCTTTGTGCTTTCATGTTTAGATCTTGTGAGCTCCGTTCATGATCAAGATCATCTATTTGTAATTCATACATGTTGTGTTTGCGGGGATCCGATGGATATTGAGATGCTATTTCAGATTGATTATTGATTCTATCATGTCTTTGTTATTTGAGATCTTGCATGCTTTCCGTTGTTAGTAGCTATCTTGGCCAAGTAGATGCTAGCAACTCCAAGAGTTAGTATTTATGCTCAATAGTAGGTTCATGCCTCTGGTAGTCTGGGGAAGTTACAGAAATCTCTAAGGTACTAGATGTGTTGTTGCTACTAGGGAGAAAACAACAATCCTTTGTTCATAGAACAATCGCATTGTTTACCTTACACGTAGTTCGTAAAGCAATAATCTGTTGCTTGCAACTTAATACTGGAGGGGGTTCGGATGATAACCTGAAGGTGGATTATTAGTCATGGATGCAGTTGGATGGCGGTCTATGTATTATGTTGTATTGCCCAATCAAGTCTCAAAGGAGTCAAGATGATTAGTATATGCATGTATTGCTTTCTCGGTGTTTGTCAATTGCCCCGCTGTAATTTGTTTACCCAGCATGTTATCTATCTAAGGAGAGCCACCTCTAGTGAGCTATGGATCCCGGTCCTTTAATTTACATACAATCTACAATCTTTTACTGCTTTGTGTTTACTTTCTGCAAACTTTTACTTCTTTCCATTCGATACGTTTAATCCTTTGTTTTCCGCAAAACACGGTGAGATTGACAACCTCATCGCAAGTTGGGGACAAAGTTCTGTGGTTGTGTTGTGCAGGTCTCCACGTTGCTACTAGCACTGGTAGTGCGCCTTGCCAAAGCTCAGCTAGTAACACCTTTGAGGTGTTTCCTTGCTCCTACTGGTTCGATTAAACCTTGGTTTCATAACTGAGGGAAACTTGCTGCTGTTCTCATCATACCTTCCTCTTGGGGTTCCCAACGAGCTCTACATCAACACCAGGCACCAAGCACTTTTCTGGGCGCCGTGTATTGAGCCATCAAACGCCAACCTGGGTAAGCAATGGGTCCGATGCTCATGTGGATAAGCTGTGGGTCCCATGCTGATCTGGATAAGTGGAGAGAGGTGTCCACTACAAGAACCGACTGAACACGGCCCCACTTGTCAATATGTAACGGCAAGGGTCCACTACGGGACTTGACAGAACACGGCCCCACTTGTCAGCATGTAACGGAAAGGCTGACAGACGACGAGTTTCAGACTATATGAGAGTTTCGTACAAGGAGATGGGAAAAAGTGACGAAAAATTAAGCGGCTGGGGACAACTGAGTATAACTAAGGAACTGAGGGCACGAAAATAGAAATCCCATATATATAAGGGGTTACCCTGACATAGATACGACTACTCTGGTGCTTATGATTCATCACTCTGGTTGCGCAAAGGCTTACGGCCCATGAAGATTCAAGATGATGGCCCAAGAAGTATCTGATGAATTAAGTTGTATTAGGAAAGGAAATATGAACCGACGATATGTTGGTGTTGTAATCATACATATGTAACCTATCTGTATACGGCTTTGAGACCCGGCCTATTATATATAGGACGGGACAAGCCTATGAGAGGACAACCGAAAAACCCCAAGCGATCTGTAATAGAGCTGCTCATCAAGTAATTAGGCGACTTCGACTCCCTTGTTTGCTTGACATCCGATGAAATCCCCAGCGTTCTCTTTTTCGCAAAACTCTAAGTCCATCATCATGGGCATTGCCGAGGTTACCTCTCATCAATTGGCACCGTCTGTGGGAAACCTGAACGCTGGAATCATGGATTCAGCGGACCCCTTTTCATCAAACAACAACTCAATAGAAGCAGTACCATGCCTGCCCACCCCTATATCGATACCCGCCAACAGCGGATCCGATCTCATCATCGGAAGTTTCCGCTTCCAAGTAGACGATCCGGAAGAATCCCACCCCTCGGCTCTGATCTCATCAGGACCGTCGGTCAGAAAAATTGTGCCTACGGTGATAGCTGCATCATCCGTCAGATCTTCCGCATAAGTCATGATGTAGATCGATGCAGGCTTAGAAAACAAAGAAATCACGGCAGATATAGGGAACCTTGATGGTCTCTACTATGATCTCTCCTTCGGATTAGACCATCAGCCAACCACACCACACGAATCAAGTCCGATAAACGCGGAACCCGAGGAAACTGACGAAAGCATCGAATTCGGAATTAGGATGGATGAAATTTTCCCAGAACAAAAAATCCTGGACTTCACTGATCCCTTAGACAGGTTCTCTCTCAATTCCGACGATGATGTCACAAGTCCATATGTAACCTAGCACCAAGTATGCGTAATTATAAGGGATGCTTCAACTCAGCAAGACTCCAACGGTAACCCTATTTTTGACCCCGATGATATCTTGTCACATGATAATGTAGGAGATCATGGAAACGAAGGAAATCACGGAGACCCGATGAACAACAACATAACCCCGGGGAGAGAAGAACGACATGGAGGCGAAAGGCAACACCTCTGGCTACCAACCGAAGCATGGCAAAAAGTGAGGGCAGCAATTTCTAAGAACTATTAAGGCTTTGATTAATCTGCATGAAGGGAACATGAAGTTGCAATTGCCTTCATGGGATCCTTTTGTTATTCATTTCCCCAGGAAGAAGAAAGCCAAGCACGACGAAAAGGAGGCCATCACTTTGAAGGCCAATTACTTTGGAGTGGGTGTTCCACTCATCTGGCCCAAGTGAGTACCATCAAGATCAAGCTATTGACCATAAAAGAGCGCTCCATGGGAGGCAACCCATCTTAAATAAAGGTTTGAGTTAAGTTTTAGTTTTTGTTAAAGTTTTTGTTTAATAAAGAGTGCTAGAAAACTCCATTTGAGGAGAAGAAATTTGGTAGTACTTAAAATTCTGCTTTATTCATGCTATTGTTGGTTGACAATATTTACTGTCAATTTTCTATAAAAAACAAGGTATATCACTAAGTACAGGACAAAAAATAGTTTACGAAGAAACAGAAAAAAATTTACGCACACAGAGAGTTTAACGACCAACTATATGGCGGGAATAAAAATTTCGGCGTATAGTTCCGGTCGTATAGTTATGTTTGCCATCGAAAAATTTTCTGCAATATGTATTGAGAGTTTAACGACCAACTATACAGCAGAAATAAAAATTCTGGCCATATAGTTCCGGTCGTATAGATATCAATGCCTCCATACAATTTCTTTTCATATATACTGAGAGTTTAACGACCAACTATACGGCGGGAATAAAAAAGATCCAGCCATATAGTTCCGATCGTATAGATATCTATGCCTTTGCAAATTTTCTTTCGCAGGGACAGACAGTTTAACGACCAACTATACGTCCAGAACATTTTGTTTTGCCCGTATAACTGCATCCGTATACCTGCGCCGCCAGGAGGAAGACCTAATATTTTGACAGAACGCCAATTATACGGCCGGAACGCATGTTCCGCCCGTATAGTTACATCCGACCACAAAATCGCACGGAAAGGTACTCCCAACTCCAAAACTTCTATCCTTTTACTTTCTTCTACCTCCAAACTCTCTCAAAACCTCAAGGGATCTTCATCTCTACTCAATTCCGTTCGATTTCCGCGCACACAAGTGATCTACGATATGTTTCTCCTCCGATCCTCCAATTAATTTTTGCAAATTCATCTTCAATCTATTGTCATTATCAATCTAGGGTGAGACCTACTATGAACTTATTGCCATGATTTTTTTACCTAGATTATTATCTTGAGGAGATTCTTTAGTGTGTTTAGATGAGGAATGTATTATACTTACTGTTGTTGGATCAAAAAGTTTTATTTTTGCCTTTCTTCGATGTTTTAGAAGATGAACACAAGGATCCAAACTCGTGCTCGTGCCACTGCTAGCGCTTCTCAGGCTGTCGCTCGGGAACGCATAAAGATACGGTTCAGGGATGAGGTCCATCGCGAATGCTTCAACAAGATTAAGAACCACGAAGTGAAGGCCACCAAGTGGGCTTGCCCCATTATATTGAACCAACTCGGTATTTCTGATGACTTTAATTTACTTTGCAATAGAGCTAGCCTGCAAAACTTTGTGTACAATGATGTACCTACTTATCGCCACTTAACCATTGAATTCCTAAGTTCACTGCAAAGCACCGTTAAACTGTTGCAAGGAGAGGATACTATTTCTTTCCACCTGATGAACAACAACTACACTTTAACATTAGATGAATGGTGTGCATGCTTTAATTTGCCAAACAATGATATTCATGCTTTACGCACATCTTTTACTGGCATAAGTCCTCCCCCGATCAATACTATAATGGAATGAGTTTCACTAGTATAGTGAACAAAGGGAAGAATATTCAACATCCTGCAATTCGCTATTTGTTCTATGTTATTGCTAAACCTTGCAGGAACGTAATGAGTTCATGAGACTCAACGAGGAGGACATCTTAGTCCTCGCAAAGGCTGCATACATCAACTGCAACTTGTCACTCAACTTGGGCGCCATCCTTGTGCACTACCTAGAGAACCAAGCCTCCCAAAGCTAAGGGCCAATCACAGGAGGAGGCATCATCACCATGCTTGCCACTACCCTAGACATTGATCTAGGTGAGTTGCAACTCGTACTAGGTGAGACACGTGTTGATTTCTCCACCTTGAGGGCCTATGGAATGCTCACTAGGAGAGGTGGTGTTTATTACCTGCATATTGCTGGAGCTGGGTGTATCTACCCCGCTCCTATGCCTAATGGTCTTTTCTCTATCGAGGAAGGACATTTGCTATATGATGTGCAGGTTGAGCAGTACCAACCCGAGGAGGAGATTCCTGAAGAGGATGAGGACCAAGAAGAGGAGCAAGAGGTTCCTCATCAAGAGGAGTAGCCACAAACCCGGTTCGCCACATACCAAGATTTCCAAGGACTTGGAGGGACTGTGGAGAGGATGCACAACCTCTCTTTGAAGCTCCAAGAATCAATAAGGACACCACCACGACAGTTCGGCACCGGCGAACGCATCGTCTCCAGGCTCATTCGGTGCTTTGGAGCGCTGGACTTCGTCAGCGACAACGCTGGCTGCTTCGGCAAGCGCCCTCTTCCCCACAGCGGCCTCTTCGTCAAGCTCGGCACGCACAAGGTCTACGTTGTTGTCGATGTGTCATGCGTTCATCCGCGACACATCATCGAGGCAGGCGAGCCACCCCTTAGCATGGTTCACGGGGCGCGTCTCACTCGCTCCCCAAACCGTGCTGAGGTGATGATGACTGCGCCTGGCGCTGGCGCAAGGAAGGATCCGGCACTAGATCCGGAGGTAACGCCTAAGGCACCGAGGAAAGGTAGAGGTCCTCCACTAGAGAGGCCAGAGAATGTGCTGCGGGAAGCGATGGATAGCTTGGCAAACCCCGTAGAAGCAGTGGTAGATCCGGCTCAGGCATAGGCCAGCTAGAGGAAACTAGGCAAAAAATTCTAGAGGGTGTGAAAAAGATAGCCGCAACTCAGCAATCGTTGAACATGACGCTGCGTGAGTATGCAAAGGCAAATAAAGTAGATGCTATAAAAGTGAAAGGGAGAAATCTCATGAGTGAAATGAACAAAGAGGGTGATACTAGGATTGAGGAGTCAGAAAACTGTTTGTCCGTGGGACTGCCGAAGTATAGTACCCCGGCGAAAAACCTCAGAGCAGCGGATGTAGCTGCGTCTGAGTTAGAGGGTCTGATGGGTGAAGCCCGTCAGAGACAGCAAGATAGGGTCAATGAGTTGGTTCGGATCGTGAATAGGCAAAATGAGGAATTGCTCAGGGCTAACCCGGAGAGAGCTGGGGCCTCCAAGATCGTTCATTCGGCGGTGGGTAACCCGGAGAAGTCCGCTGGAGCTGCATCGTCTCCTCATGGTGGTCCTAGGAGAGAAGAGGTAGTAACCTCGGCCAGGAGGAACAAGCAGATCGTCCCGTATGACCCGACAAGGGCAGGGAAAGGAAAAGAAGTACAGAGAAATGACGATCGACGGAGTGTGAGCCGAGGTGAAGCTGGCCGAGGTAACCGTGACCAAGGCAATGTCGGTCAAGGAAACGCTGTAAATGGCAATGCCGGATAGCGCAACTCGCCAGGACAACCGCAGCAGCGGAATATACCAAGGCAAGAGCAAAGTGCCGGCCGAGGTATGCAATAGAGAGGTGCTCTACGAGAGCAAGACCGGTATAACGATGGAGATTCGGAAATGGTGAACGCAGGATACCCAAGGCCGGACTATCATGTGATAGGGTCAAGATTGGGAAGCAGGGATTTGATGCCTGATGATGCCAGATTGAAACTGGATCGGCTGTATAGGTCGGAACAGATTGAATGTCAAGGTCCCCTAGGGCCTGCATGTTTTGGGCCCCGGATCATGAAGGAGCCTCCGGTACCTAACTTCCAGTTACCTAGAGGCACAAAGACGTATGACGACAGTACTAAGCCGGAAGATTGGTTGATAAACTATGCTACGGCTGTGAAAATTGCTACAGGCAACTTGAGATGGGCTGTGAGATATGTACCCCAGATGTTGGAGGGGCCACCAAGGGTATGGCTAAACAATTTGCCACCCAGAAATATTAACTGCTGGATCGATTTTGAGGAAATGTTTATCAGCAATTTCTCAAGTACGTATCAGAGGCCAAATAGGCCACAGACCCTAGCTATGTGTAAGCAGAGACCGAACGAGACGGACCGGGAGTTTTGAACCCGGTGGTGTACCGTGAGAAACTCGTGTGAGGGTGTGATAGAATCATACGCCATAGCATGGTTTGCGCAAGGATGCAGATATGCAAGCATGTTGTGGCAAAGATTGCAAAGAGATACGCCAACTACGTTGGCAGAGACAATCCGGATTGCTGATTCGTATGCTTTGTTTGATCCGACTCAACCTAGGCTCGTGTCAAACGAGTCAAATGAGGAGTGTTACCAGAGAGATGGAGCCGGGTCATCCCGGAGAAATGACTACCGGGGTAAAAGAAGAGATGACAGACCGAATTACCGGTATAATTTGCAACAAGTTGCTGCTGTGAATCAAGATCATCCCGGAGGGGGAAATCAACGTCAGAAAACTGGAGGGTAACAATGGACACCGAGAAATGATGGCAAGAAAACTTGGACGCCAGAGCAAAAGAAACAGTGGCAAGAAAAGAAGGACCATCCGAGGTATACTTATGAGTCAATGTTGGATCAGCCGTGTAAATTTCACACGCCAAATCCGAGTAACCCAGCAGGTCATACAACGAGGCAATGTGAGTGGATGCGTAAGATAGAACTAGGTGGTTCGAGGAATGCTCAGGCACCTCGGAACGATCAACCTCGGCAGGAGTTACCCCAGCAGCAATTGCTCTCCGGAGCAAACACGCAGCAGCTAATGTTGCCTCCCCCTCCACCGAGGTATGATAACCATGAGAGAAGGGATGCAGTGCATCAAGTGGAAGGCCAGCATCAGCCGGATCAGAGGTACCCCGGAAATGAGGGGAGGAATGAGTACAGGGAGCATCATCAGAGTTATTGTGTGTTTCCTACTGAGGAAACAGATAAAAAGAGCTTGTAGCACCGACATATGGAGGTCAATGCGGTAATGCCAGCAGTGACGAGGTATATGCCTTGGTCGGACCAGGAAATTACCTGGAGCATCAAAGATCATCCCAAGCTTATGCCGAGTCCTGGTTCATATGCGCTAGTGCTGGACCCGACATTCATTGGGCCTAACATCAATGTGAGGTTCTCCAAGGTACTGATTGACAATGGCAATAGCATTAACATCATGTATGCAGATACAATGTGCAAGTTGGGTATCTCGGAGAACATGCTCCAAGCTACAAGGACAACTTTCCATGGCATTGTGCCAGGCATTTCTTGTGAGCCCATAGGCAAGGTCCGGGTTGACGTATTGTTCGGCACAAGAGATAACTGCCGAATTGAGAATTTGGAGTTTGAAGTGGTGTACTCAGAAAGTGCGTATCACGCGTTACTCGGAAGACCAGCGCTGAACAAGTTCATGGCAAGCTACCACATCAGTTATCTGAAGATGAAGTTGCCCGGGCCAAATGGAGTGGTTACCATTGCTGGACATTTTCCGACGTTCCATTGAGTGTGCCTCAGCCGGGTCTAACCTAGCCGAGTCACTCGTGATTGCACAAGAGAAGAGAAAAATCCAAGAGGTGGCGGCATTGGCTCAGTCCGCGCAGCAATATATGCCGGCGTTGAGTAATCCGCATGGTAGTGTTTCGTTCCAAGCCACAAAGGATACCAAGAAAGTGCCTGTTGATGATATGTTCCTAGAGCGCACTGTAACTATTGGTGCCGGGTTAAATGATAAATAGGAAAGCGAGCTCGTCAACTTCCTCCGTGAGAATCGGGATATTTTTGCTTGGTCCACACAGGACTTGCAAGGTGTTCCGAGGGAGTTGGCCGAGCACTCTTTGAACGTGAGACCCGGAGCAGGGCCGGTGAAGCAACCTCTCCGCCGCTTCGCTGAGGATAGGAGAAAAGTCATTGGAGACGAGATAGCTCGGTTACTGGCAGCAGGATTTATCATGGAAGTTCTTTACCCGGATTGGCTATCTAATCCGATGCTGGTGGAGAAGAAGAAGGATGATCCGAATGTGGCAGTGGTTTGGCGTATGTGTATCGATTACACGAACCTGAATAAGGCGTGTCCAAAAGATCCATTTCCACTGCCAAGGATAGATCAGGTCATAGACTCAACTGCTGGATGTGAACTGTTGTCATTCATTGATGCATATTCTGGTTTCCACCAGATACCTCTGAATCCGGATGATCAAATAAAGACTACATTTATCACCCCTTATGGGGCTTATTGCTATCGCACCATGCCATTTGGTTTACGTAATGCAGGGGCAACATACCAAAGATGTATGCAGAAATGTTTGCACGACCAAATAGGTCAAAATGTACAGGTGTATGTGGATGATGTGGTTATCAAGACCAAGGAAAGCAAAACGCTCCTTGATGATATCAGGCAGACATTCGCGAACCTAAGAAGGTTCCGGATGAAGCTTAACCCGGAAAAATGTACCTTCGGTGTCCTGGCTGGAAAATTACCCGGATTTCTTGTCTCTAGCCGAGGTATCAAAGTCAATCCAACTAAAATCCGGGCCTATGAACGAATGGAACTGCCGAAGTGTCTTAACGATGTCCAGAAGTTCACTGGTTGCCTGGCATCGTTAAGTTGGTTTGTATGTCGGTTGGGAAAAAAGGCATTACCTCTCTCTCAACTCATGAAAAAGTCGAACACGTTCATTTGGATGCCGCAGGCCAATGAAGCCTTTATACAATTAAAGAAAATGTTAGCCACTGCACCAATGTTAGCCTCTCCACTATCAAAGGAGCCAATGTTGCTCTATATAGCCGCAACCAATCGAGTTGTAAGTGCTGTAATTGTGGTAGAGCGCGACGAAGAGGGTAAGCCAGTGCAAAGGCCAGTGTATTATCTGAGCGAGGTATTGTCAGCATCAAAGCAAAATTATCCGCACTATCAGAAAGTGGCGTATGGTGTGTATATGTCGGGAAAGAAGCTAAAACATTATTTTGAAGAGCACCCTATCAAAGTAATATGTGAAGCTCCCAGATCCGAGATAATGAGTAACAAGGATGCAAGTGGAAGGATTGCAAAATGGGCAATTGAACTAGCTCCCTATGCGCCACAATATGACAGAAGAGAAGCAATCAAGTCTCAGGCTGTGGCCAACTATTTTGTGGACTGGGCCGAGGTACAATATGAACCACCGCTACCAGATCTGAACTACTGGAGAATGCACTTTGACGGGTCAAAAACAAAAACCGGGTTAGGCGCCGGAGTTGTGCTTACCTCGCCAAAGAATGACCAGTTGAAGTATGTGTTATAGATCCATTTCGCAGCGTCGAACAATGTTGTTGAATATGAAGCACTTGTGCATGGGATCAAAGTGGCAAAAGAAATTGGGATACGTCGGATCCAATGCTTTGGCGACTCGGATTTGGTAGTTCAGCAAGTGTCGGGGTTGTGGGACGCTCTTGATCCAAACATGGCACTATACAGATTCCATGTACAGAAAATATCTGGTTACTTTGAGGGATGCAAATTTCGCCATGTACGCCGGGTGGAAAATGAGGCTGCCGACATATTGTCGAAGCTCGGATCAACCCGACAAGCAATTCCACCGGGTGTAGCATTAGAACACCTCGGAAAATCATCCATCAGACCGTCCCCAGAAACCGACTCAATCTATGTCCCGGAGGATCCGGAGTCTGGAGCTGTGCCCATGGACATTGACGTGGGAGGTGGTGCGCGAAACCCGGGGACTGCCTCAGCGAACCCGAGGACTGCCTCAGTGAACCCGGGGACTGGCTCACAGGACCCGGGGACTGCTCAGCGTGATCCGATTGAAGTTATGCCGGTGGATCAGATGGAAATTGATGAGGATGTGTTCCATGTGCGAGCAATACCATCTTGGGCACTGCCTATATTTCAATTCCTAAAAGATGGAATGTTACCCACTGAGGAGGTGCTATCCAGGCAAACTCAGAGGAGAGCAAAGGCATACACAATCATCAATTCCGAGCTATACAAAAGGAGTGTGACCAATGTCCTCCAGCGATGCGTTGACCCGGAAGAAGGGCTTGACATCCTCCGAGATATACATCAAGGGGAGTGCGGGCATCATGCCTCGTCCCGGGCCTTGGTGGCAAAAGCTTTCCGGCATGGATTCTACTGGCCAAGTGCCTTAGAACAAGCAGAGGATTTGGTAAGAAAGTGCAATGGTTGTTAGAGGTATACCACCAAGACACATATGCCAATGTCGGAACTCAAGACCATACCAATCACATGGCCATTTGCTGTATGGTGTTTGGACATGGTTGGCCCATTCAAACCAGCAAGGGGAAATATGACTCACATTTTGGTCATGGTGGATAAATTTACAAAGTGGATTGAAGTAAAGCCAATAAGAAAATGTGATGGAGCTACGGCCGTGACGTTTCTCAAAGACATCATCTTGAGATACGGTTATCCTCACAGTATCATAACTGATAATGGCACAAATTTTGCTGAAGGAGCATTTGCGCGATTCTGCCGAGATAAGAAGATTCGGCTAGACGTTGCCTCGGTAGCCCATCCTGCATCAAACGGACAAGTGGAAAGATCCAATGGATTAGTACTGTCTGGGCTAAAACCCCGGCTCATTGAGCCGCTGCAAAGATCAGCGGGGTGCTGGATAGAAGAACTACCAGCGGTATTGTGGAGTTTAAGAACAACTCCGAATCGATCAACAGGCTATACGCCATTTTTTCTAGTATATGGGGCAGAAGCTGTATTACCAGCCGACATAGAGCATGACTCGCCTAGGGTCACCCAATACACAGAAGCCGAAGTGCAAGAAGCCGGGCAAAATGATGTTGATCTGCTGGAAGAAGCGAGAGAATTGGCATTGTCCAGCTCTGCCATATATCAGCAAAATCTCCGACGCTATCATAGCCGGAAAGTAAACCCCCGAGCCTTTCGGGAAGGTGATCTGGTACTCCGGTTGGTACAATGTACTGATGGCATGCATAAGTTATCCCCCCATGGGAAGGGCCATTCATTGTGAGCAAAGCATTGCACAATGACTCTTACTATCTTATAGATGCAAAACCACAGGAAAAAAACAATGCGTACAGGTCCGGCGAGGAATCTAAGCTTCCATGGAATGTAGCTCTACTTCGTCCTTTCTACATTTAGAAGAAAAGTGTATGTATCCGAGTCTCTCATATGTCGGTATGTATGCCGATAATGAGCTTATCAATGAAATGTTGGCACCTCGAGCAGTAACTCGGGGACTGCCTTAATAATGATTATTGTCTTCTGTATTTATTATTTATACGTCGGCTGGCGTAAGTTGTTCAACTTAGGTCGGATTAGTAATGTGTGAGCATCAAAAACCCAACTCTTCGACTTGCTGTTGTCCAACAAGAATTGGCTTCATGGCAAGCAAGAGAACAAGTTTGGAATTGCGTAGCACATGAAAAACGACTAAGGAAAAGAACTTATTCGAGCCGACGTTTGTTTTTCGGACTAACCTTGTGTTTACTTTCGAATTATTATGCCGAATTATTTTGAGCTAAGCCTAAAGTTTCCAAGTATTGTTAAGACAATTTTTGAAGCTCAGATTCGTAAGTCGTAAAACCGAATCAAGGTAGACACGAGCCGAGCCAAAAGATTGGATGAACAAGAAAATGAAACTCGGGGACTACGCCCAAGTTAATCCGGCATAAAACCTTAGTAGCAAAACATCACTTGTGTACTGGATACAATTCCACCCGGCATACCGGGGATCTGATAAACTTTAAAGTTTTTTCACTCAAGGAGCAGCAGGAGGAGGAAGTTCGGCGTCATCTTTGTTGTCTTCGATGTCCGAGGCATCGTCCTCTTCGTCCTCATCCGAGCCATCTTCAATGTTTTCAGCGTTTTCATCTTCCGCGCCACCAAGGAAGCTTAGACCCTCAGTCCATTCATGAACGGGGGCATATTCGATGAGGCTATGGGCGCAAGCCTTGCGCCGAGCTACCCACTCCGGGTCACTGGTCCATTTGGATCCGGTGCGCATGCGCGCTAGGAGGTTGAGGTCGATCTTCTCGTACCACGTAAGCACATATTGGAGAACGGTCTCAGCTCCGGCACGTCCAGCGAATTCCCTCCAAAGGTCGAGCTGGGTCTCACATTCCATCAACTTATAGACAAGAACCGCGGTTCCCTCCGGAGTGTCTTCTGCAGGCCAAAAAGTGTTGAAGATTCGGATTGCAACGTCAAGGATATCCTTGCCATAGTTCTTCACGATTTCCACGCGAGAAGACAAGCTGACCAACATGTCCTCCATGTCATAGGGAATCTCGTCAGCGTCAGGAGCAACGGGGGTACCCCTCTGTCGGTGGAAATTAGCAACAGCGGTGCTCGCAATGTCATTGCTCTCTGGAAATTTGCCTGAAAACGAGACAAGAGAAGCGGGTAAAGAAAAGACATGTGAAGTAACCCGGAGAAATATGCCGGATGAGGGAAAGGAGCTTACGTGAAATATGGATGTGGATCCAAGTCAACTCCTTGGTACAGTCATCACGCCTTTTGCGAAGCTGCACAAGTTCAGTGTTTGCCGACTCAAGTTTGACGACGGCCTCCTAGAGAAGTTCTCGGTCCTTGGCAATCTGGAGATTGAGGCGCTCGTGCTCTTCAGTATAGTCCTGGCCAGCTTTTTAAGGTCGGTTTGGTGCTGCGCTTTCAACTTCTTTATATCTGCCTTGTGCTTGGCAATTTCATCATCCTTGGTTCGGAGGAGGGCAAGCTCATCATCTTTCTTTTTGAGATCGGCCTGATGCTGCCCTACTTGTTCGAGAAAATGCAGCATCATATCAGGCACGGGCACACTATGTTCCAGCGATACTGAAATAGTTTGTTGTCCCGGCAAAACCGAGGTATGAATGTTCGCCGAGCCAAGGATAACAGGAGATAGAAAGCATAGCAAGGTCGCACAAAAGTAACTTACCCTTGATCTGGTCAAGATTCTTCCTCATGAGGATATTCTCAGCTTCCACCCCAGCTGCGAAAACCGAATGATGGGTTAGTTCGGCAGAAAAAGAGGAAGAAAACACGGAAAAATATCAAGATGAGAATTTACCCCTTTTCTCATGTTCAGTGAGAAGTGCATTATGCTTTACGCGCAGCATCTTGTGAGTGTCCAGGAGATGTTGAAACTCAGCGCTCCGGCGGTTGGTGGTCACCTGAAAAGAGTACAAAAATATAGCTTAGCCTCGTGCATATTTGAAGTGTGCAAAATCCGGGCCAAGTGGAACTTAACCCGGCTCTAGGTGTGTGCATATTCGAAGTGTACAAAATCCGGGCCAAGTGGAACTTAACCCGGCTCTAGGTGTGTGCATATTCGAAGTGTACAAAATCCGGGCCAAGTGGAACTTAACCCGGCTCTAGGTGTGTGCATATTCGAAGTGTACAAAATCCGGGCCAAGTGGAACTTAACCCGGATCTAGGTGTGTGCATATTCTAAGTGTACAAAATCCGGGCCAAGTGGAACTTAACCCGGCTCTAGGTGTGTGCATATTCGAAGTGTACAAAATCCGGGCCAAGTGGAACTTAACCCGGATCTAGGTGTGTGCATATTCTAAGTGTACAAAATCCGGGCCAAGTGGAACTTAACCCGGCTCTAGGTGTGTGCATATTCGAAGTGTACAAAATCCGGGCCAAGTGGAACTTAACCCGGCTCTAGGTGTGTGCATATTCGAAGTGTATAAAATCCGGGCCAAGTGGAACTTAACCCAGCTCTAGGTGTGTGCATATTTGAAGTATACAAAATCCGGGCCAAGTGGAACTTAACCCAGCTCTAGGTGTGTGCATATTCGCAGTGTACAAGATCCGGGCCAAGTGGAACTTAACCCGGCTCTAGGTGTGTGCATATTTGAAGTTATCAAGGAGCTACATTAGTTATCTAAGGAGCATCCGGCCGAGTAACAAGTTACTCCCCCGGAGGCTCGGGGACTAATGGTTATATCACTAATATCTACAACATTCTAAGGAAAAGGTGAAGTAGCGTACCTCTATCATCCGACCCACAAGGTTAATTGCCTTAGCGGTTGTGTTCATTTGAGCAGAAAACTCGGCGGGACCGAACTTCTCTAGGAGATCGTCGTTGTGGACGAACTCCGCCTTGTTCCAGTTGTTCACGAACTCGATCAAGGTTAATTGCCTTAGCTACTGAGCATGTGGGGAGCCACCAAGCCCTTGGCATGTGCTTCCCTCCTCTCAACCTAGGCAAGGGCCAGGCTGGTGTGCAAAACGAGTTGCGTGTCAGCTGGGTCGGCAGGGACGTCCTTCGGTGGTGGAGTTTTCTTCGAGAGCATGGACGCGAGTGTGCGCTGTCCAGCCTCGATGGACGTTGCGCTGGTGGTGTCAGGGGACTTCTTGCCCTTAGGCTGCTGTTGAGAAGTGGAAGTTGTTGTAGCAGATTTACCCTTGGGAGCTGCCTTGGTGCTTTCTCGCCGAGACTGAGAAGACTCGGACGAGGCGGAGGGGCTTGGTGCTGCTGTTGTTGCTTTTGCTACTGGTGCTTGAGTTGGTGTTGGTGCTGGTGCTGGTTTCTTCTTCGGTGGGGGTGCTGAGTTAACCTCGGCGGTAGCTGGTTCGGGCGAAGGCCAAAGAACCGGATCCAGAGCTCCTTCGTGGGCCACAGTCCGGCATAACCTTCGATGGTGGAGGCGAAGGCAGAGAGAGATGTGATGGCATTGGCTGGAAGGTGGTGCAGCTGGAGTTCGTATGTGTTTAACCAGTCGTGGAAAAAGTCGCTCACTGGCAGAACAAATCCGCGTTGAAAATGAGATAGGAACACCACATACTCACCCCGATTGGGTGAGGGGGCAAGTTCGGAGGAAGCGAGGCGTGCGGTGACGCCCTCCGGGATGCGCCTGGTGCGGTAGAGCCAATCCAGGTCATCCTGGCAGACCTAGGAGCCTGCCCATGCGCCGCGGTCAGCGCTCGCAGCATCTTCCTCCATCTCCTGCTCGGCGACGGCGAGCTCCTCCTCAGTCATCTCGAGTTCACCGCCCTCACTGGCGCTAGCGGCGATGGGTGGCAGTGGCCTAGACTGGTAGCGACCCGTGGCGGAAGAGGTGCGTGGAGGCAGTGCGGCGGCGGCGGTGCTACTCAGGCGCGGTGGCGGCGGCGCTGTCGCGAGAGAAGAAGAAGAAGTAGAGGCCGAGGGGCGCGGAAGTGGGGAAAAGACCCAAGGGGCACGCCCGTCCCTTATTTAACCACTCCCTCGAGGGGGTAGTGGGATCATGTTATGTGGGTATGCCACACGGTGTGGCCGTGTATAACCCGGATTGACCAATCAGCGATGAGCCACACGAAGGACCACAGGGCGTAGCGGATCCCATGACGCAACACAGTGATACAGTTAACGAGGACGCAGGCACGATGTGACGTGCTCACAGTAACTCCTGACAATAACTGTGGCGGTTACTGTTGCTGGCCCTTAAAATGAGGCAATCTAATGATTAGCCTCCACGTGGGGAAGCGTACGAGAGAAGGAAGAATGACCCGGATGAGAATGTGGTGACCCGGCCAACAAGTGAAAACTTGGAATGTGCCAAGGGAAAGTAAACCCATGGAATCCGAGATAAGGAAGTAACTCGGAAAAGGAACTCAAAAGCTCAGTGAAATTGAACCTGCTGTGGCCTTAGCGGCTAAGGCAGCTAAGACCACACCAGCTTCGGGGACTAATGTTGGGGGGATACCCCCGGGTAGGGTCACACCAGAGTATAATGGCCGAGTTAGCCGAGGTTCGGCAAGGTCAAAAGCGAATGCTTGCCGAGTCACCTCAAGTCAGGCCGAATCTCGGGGTAACCCGGACCAGGGGATGTCCACCTAACCGGGTCTCAACCGACTTAAGCCGTAAGTCGGATGGATAAATCTAACTTGTATGCAGGAACAAGTGTGGCCGAATCAACTATGTACGATCCGGGTCATATCAAGCTTCTAGGAGAAGGAAGGTATCTCGCTGGTCAAAGGTGACCCCTGTATGCACATCATGAGCAAGGCGGACAGAGGCAGGACCACCGAGGCGTGGCTGACAGAGGTGACAACGCCAATGTCGGCTGACACAGGCGCCACAGAGCCTCACGTAGCCTCTGCAGGGATGACGCAGGGGAAAAGCGACCCGGTCGGCTTACTATTTTGGGAGGAGGCATATTCCCTGAAATATGCCTCCACGTATGCCCTAATTGGAGACCTAGCCACCCCTATATAAGGAGGGCTAGGGCCTCTGTAGAAAGGGTTGATCTCTATTGTCTAGATTTTACTTGGTTCCTAAGGGTTAGCTAGCGGTGAGAGTAAGAGAGCTCCTTCTTCCTCCTCTCTCCAATACAGCTCGAGGAGCACCTGTAAACCTTGGAAGTGAATTGAATACAAAGCTACTGTGTGTGGAATCACCACACTATTCCTCCCTGGATTCCCCTAGTGCATTTAGTCCCCACCTTTAGCCTATCCATGGCATATGCCATGACACCACCACGACAAGTAATGACTTTTTCTCGCCACCACAATGATTTGAAGGGCTTGCAAAAGCCTAAGCTTGGGGAAGTTTCCTCATGTATCTTTATTTGGCGTTTATTTTCTTTTATTTATTTCGAGGTTACATTTTTATGTTGAATTTATAAGCACTCGGGTTGGCTTCCCCAACACTTTATCTTTAGTTCTTTCTATTTCTTTTAGAAATTTTCTAGCTGAGCTTTGCCGCCAATTTTCTATTCTTTATTTCCCTCTCTTAAAAATCACAAAAAGATTTCTCCATTTTTGCTTATTTTCCCTCTTTATTTTCTTTCCGCCTCGAGGTCTTCATATATTTGCAGGAGAATGATCGACTTCGAGTTTCCAAGAAACGAATAAAAAAGGAAGAGAGAAGTGGAACCAAACATAAGAGGTATGCCTTATGACTCCCCACTTTTGAAGTTTGAGAAACCTATGCTAGTTAGTAGTGAATGTTAAGATATTATATTGGTGGAGTGAGTCTTTGTATCATAGTAAGATTGTCGTTTGCATGGGTATTTAATTGGGCTCATTTTGTTCCAGCTCTCGTAATTAACCAAGTTTTGCCTAAAAATTGCTAAAAAATTGTAATAAGAAAAATTCTCACAATTGAAGGCTTAGGTGTTGTAGTGCTTAGTCTTGAAGGCTTATTTCTAGAGACACTCAACACCACTGAAAATATTGATTAACTTGATAGCTCTCTTTGATAAGATTTGTTCGATTGATTTAATGTTTAGCGGTTTTTGTGAGCATGCCAAAGTTGACTTGTTAATCATAAGAATGATATAGCTTTACATGTGTGAAACTTCATGGGATTCCAACAACTTCGCTGGCCTACAAACGATCTTAATCGAGGAAACTCCTAGATTTTGGGTATGAGTTGATTAAACACTTGTAGCAGCAATGCTATAGTGGGTAAGATTCTTGGCACTCCTGGGTAGCTGTAATCATGATGGAATCACTCCTCTAGATGTTATGAGAAATCATTGTGCAAAACGAACAAAAACCTTAGTGATGCCACGAGTGTCCATCATCCCGATAAACTAATTAAAAAATTGGCATGCTCTCAATTACTCAAAAATTGAAAATTCTTGAAGGACAAGAATAGAAAAATAGTGCTTACAAAGTCTTGATTCATTGATGTGGGAGAATTGAGATACTCTAGTATATATGCTTTTCATGACAACTCTCGCACTCTTAATTTACATGATTATACTTTACTGTTCAAAGGCAAGCCTATGAGTTGATTACTTGACATGGAATAAAATTTACTCATTTGGATCATCCATACTTACAATAATTTTGTTGCGCTATAAGGATGCATGAAACCCGCATGATATGCTTGCCATTACTCTATCTATGCTGAAGTTTTTCAGATTTATGAAGTGGAGGAAACATTAGACTATTAATCATGAGTAAGATCACCATCTCGTTATTTCAGTTTAAATGCTGAGTTCATTTTTGACTTTGGTTTTCTTGCTCGGGACGATCAAGTTTAAGCTTGGGGAGGTTGATGGCTCTGAAATATAGCCATCTAACGTCCACATTTAAACTGGATATTAGTCATATTTTTTATGAAATGTCTCTCTAAACCCTGCCACTAATGCTAACATTCAGATGGGTATGCAATCCTTTCCTCTTGTGTTTTTCCTGCACAGATAATGTCGTTGAAAGGAGGGAATCACTACATTAAAGTAAAGATACGATATTTCCTTCAACCAGAAGAAACTAGGAGCCGTCCAACGAAGGAAGACACCGTAACAACCAACTATACAGCCGGAGCAAAAGTTCTGACTGTATAGCTCCGGCCGTATAGTTGACGCCACCACCGTTAGGTCAAACAGAACAACTTTCGTGAAGGGACCCCTATATAAAAAAGCCTCGAGCGATGGGAAAACTCTCTCTGATGCTATCTCTCTCTTCACCCCGAAGAAGCCAGACTCCGCCAAAAAGCTGCATCCAGATCTCCAAACCCTTTTCCATCTCTATACCCATACTTCACCACTTGTAATAGTAGATCTCTTTTCCGATTGGTGACATTGTAAGACTATTGCTATCAATCTTATGATTTTCATTACAATATTTGTGATTGTTGATCTCATCTCTATGTGTGAGTAATTCTCCTTGGGCTAAGGCCTTCGGCCTAGCCATGTAGCAATTGTGCATGTGAATTATCATAGATGGGATCGTGTATTAGTTTCTATGACATGATGATTATTGTATCCTCTCTTGCCTCAATCTAAGGACTTGTCAGGTACCCAAGACCTCGAGGGTTGAGCTAGGTATAGGGAGTATGAGTGATGACTGGTCTGCAGGTTGGGAACCCCAGTGACAGAAGGGGTAGTACGGCTGTATGTGAGGGGTTTGCTTGGGATTAACGGTGACATCACTATGCATATCATTAGTTCTCTTTCTTCCATGGATGAGACTAGTAGGTTATTGCTATAAGCGGTTGCTGAGGCAATAGCAATTATGGATGCACTGCCCACATATAATTTATCTTTCTCTAACGAGTACACACATGCTTTATTTCTATTTTTTATTTCCATTAGATGTTTTGCACAGCTACAGGTGAAACTGAATGCCCTAGGCCCTCTCTCTCCATCATCGACAACAACCAAAATACGTAAACTACTGGTCCGGTGAAAACACAAAAGGAATTCTAAAACTCCCGAAGGTCCGGTAAAGTAACTTCACTACGCATTCGCTTCCCGAGGATTCAATAACCTAGGTCTACTAGGGAAAAAGAAGCTATACTACATCCGTAATCCGGATCGAAGGTATCAGATCCACACCAAAAACAGCGACAAGATCATTAAGATCCGTTGGCACTTCATTCGCCAGGAAGACCTCGACATGTAGACTCTTGAAAGAACAACGCAAACGTATAAGGAGGTTGCGCCCATGAATGTTGTTAGCTTCTAAAGTGCCAACAGCATCCGATAAGGGATCAACCCTCTTATCCTCATCCAGCACCAAATTTTGGCCTATTAACTCTGCATATATAAAAAGAAGAGGGAGTTGAGAACCAGAAGGAGGAGACAGCAGTAAAAAAAGAAAATTTCCCTTGAAGATAGAATACTTATGAGTGAAGGAAGCATTGAGAATCTCTAAGCGCTTCTGAAGATCTTCATCTCGGATGGCAACTTGTTTGGCTTTCTCTTCGGTGGCAGTGCTGACTTTCTACTTGGCCACCTCCAAAGCCTTTTTGGCTACCCGAAGTTTGGGCTCCAGATCGTCAGCATGCTTCATCGCCTCATCCTAGATAACCTCGGAATCTTAGATAGCGGCTAGACAATCAGAAAGTGATACAAAAACTCAGAGGAAAAAATAGGAGGAATGCCGAAGCATTCAAAACCTTAAGGAGGAAATGGATATACCTTTCAGATCTTCAGCTTCATTACAGATCTTGATAAAATGAGAGGCCATATCAACCATCTCACGCATCAAAGGCTGCAAAATGCAAAGATCGGAATGTTAGAAGAAATGAGCAAAAGAGATAGGCCGCCAAAAACGATTATAAACAAAAAATCACTCACATCATGCATGTTCACCTCAGCGAATTTCTCGGATATCACCACACCTTTGCTAGCCATTTTTCTTCTTTTATAGGGCGGTAGCTTTGGTAAAGTGGCGATGTCCTTTTGAATATCCTTATCCGCAAGGGCCGCTTGCACTCCCTTCGGATTTGCGGATGGCTACGGGGATTTAATAGAAGGAGGCGCAACTGATGCGCTAAGAGGAGAAAGGGGAGGATCTTCCTCGTCGTCACCACTACAAAAAGCAACAAAAACTCAAAAACTGGCCCATCAGAAAAGAAAACAGTAAAAGGGCAATGGACACTTATGAAGAGACACCCTGCGTAAAGCGGAATAAATCCATTGGTGGAGGAGCCGACAAAAATGGGATGGACCGTAAAGGCTTCGAGCTAGTGGAGTCATACGAGTCTTCAATCATTTCTGCCACGTCAGGATGTTTTATTTTCTCTCCTACGGTGCAACACGAAAATCGTCAGAGTGATCCAACGGAAGAGATTGCGTACTTGTTGAAGATTCAGCAGCGGACACCTCCATTTCCTCGTTGGTAGAAGTCCCGGCCATAGGAATATTGTCGGATGCAAAAGGATCAGTGGAAAGCTCACCGCATTCAGGGAGAGGAGGAAGGCAGGACAGATGATCATAATCCTGCATAAATGGAAGACCAACAATCACGAAAGGAGGACAATTGTAAAAATAACAAAAAACACATACGAACAAAGAGCAAAATCAAGGAATTTACCTCGGGAAGGCGTTTCTTCTTGCCAAAAGGCTCTACACAGCAATCAGAGGGGACCGAGCTTTTCTTTGTCAGGGTTGTGAAATTCTGAACCCTCTTTTCATAGACCTTGAGGGTAAGATCATACCGTGAAATCCTCATCGGGTCCTTCTTACCATTATATACCCACATACCAGAAAGCCTTGCCTGCAGAGGTTGCACATGGATCTGCAAGAAATACGCCAGGATTTGAAGACCTGACAGTTCCTTGCCAACCTCATGATGCAGTTTGGAAATACGGGAAAGAAGGGTTTCAATCTCCGTCGTTTATTCGGGAGTGGGATGTTGATCCCAAGAGTCAAGTTTGTGACAAGGTTTCTCGGGGTCAAAAGGGGATAAGCCGAAAGATTAACCCTCGATTGACTGATCCTTGATATAAAACCACTTGGTTTTCCACCCTTGGACGGAATGAGTGATCTTAAAATCGAAATAATGTACATTGGAACAAACAGTGAAAATGGCGCCACCAACATCATGTACAATGGTGTCGATGGCATTCTGATGAATAAAGAAGAAATACTTCCATAGGCCCAATGGGGATGGATCTCGAGGAAGCATTCACAAAGAGTGATGAAACAAGAAACGTGGAGAATAGAATTGGGCGTGAGCTGATATAGCTGCACGCCATAGACAAAGAGAAGACCTCGAAGAAATTCATGAATGGGGATAGAAAGGCCACATAACAGAAAGGAGAGGAACATTACCCTCCAGCCAGGTTCTAGAATTGGAGCAGCTTCATCCCCGGGAGATTGAAGGAGCCCTCGCCACGATGGTTAGAGTTTTGCTCCTCGTGCAACTCTCTCGCCGTGCACTTCGAAGGGGCCCATCCGATAGCCCTCTTCCTGGTGGCCTTGGAAGCCATAGCAAAAGTTCTTGCCTTAGTTCTGCCCATGGTGGTCGAAGAACAAGCACTGGGACGCAGAGGAAGGCAGTAGTAGGTGAAAGGGCATGTATGCCCCCATGTGTGGTTTTGGTAACTAATGACAATCCCTATGGACTAATGTGTAAATTGAGTTTCATTTGTAGGTTTGTCCATTGGCATCCCTTGGACCATGTGTTGGTTTCAAGGTTTAAAAATAAGAAGCAATATCCAAGGGTTGTGTGCCTATTGGAATCTTGTTGAAGAAGAAGATCAAGTATGTCTTGAAGAAGAAGTAGATGAAGAAAATGGAGTTCCTTATGGACATATCTTTAAGACATCATCAATAAATGAAGGGCAAGCTCAAGGTGCACCATCTCTAGAAGATCTCATGCGTGAAGATTGCCATCCTCGGCAATCATGGAGTGATGAAGACATGGTCAAAGAAGAGGTTCCCCATGGAGTATGGGGGAGCCATTCACAAGTCTTCATCAAGCAAGAGCAATCAAGAAATGTGTGCCATATTGAAGGTGACAAGATCGTCTACATCAAGCTCAAGTGGGATGCTCAAGGCAAAGGTATGATCTTGATAGGGTTTCTATCTTACCGGTCTCTTGTAGTGTTGGGAGACCGGGTTTAGGATAGATAGCCGTACTATCAAGAGGGTCTCTCGAGTGTGTAGCTCGATCGTATCTTTTGGAGAGATCTCAAACCTTTGCATACATAGCATCATCTTTCTTGGTTTTTTTGTTCTTGTCCATGTGAGGATCTAGATCTTGTGGTTATCATCATGACAAGCTCTAGTTCTTCAAAAACGGATTCCCCTTGCATATCTTGTTGCGTTTTTGATCTTGCGGGTTTTCTGGATCCACGCCTTGGGAGATATCTCACATATATATTTATGGTATTTTATCCCATGGTATTTGTTGGATTCTACACGTCACTATCTTTCCAATAAAATTGGTTTCATCTCGTTTGGAGTTCGGATGCAAAAGTTATGGCAGTTTTGGTTCTAGAGTTTTGTCTTGACCAGAAGCTCCGGCCGTCCACCAGTAGTACCGCTAGGGCATTTTCCACCGGTAGTACCTATGTTAATTCCGGCCCAACTTCCGGTAACCCCATTTTCTGTTCAGTAACCTCTCTATTTTGGTCATGTATATTTGCCGGAACTTCGGTTGGAAGTTCAGGCGGTAGTACCGCTAGGGCATTTTTGCGTGTAATTTCTGGCGGTAGTACCGGCCAGCATTTTTTCTCTTTCCAGGTCGATGTTTTGGACCATTGGCCGGGTGCCACCGGTAGTACCGGCCACCCACCGGTACTACCGGCCGTGCACGAAAATTTGCATAACGGCCAGATCAAGGAGCCCTTTAAAAGGAGCTCGCCTTCCCCTTCGTGGCAAGACTTTCTTTTTCTTGGTTTTGCTCTTCTCTCTCTCCTCCATTGTGGACCTTGAAGAGCTTGCCCCCATCTCCCCTTACCCCTCCTATGATTCTTGCATATTTTTGAGGGTTTTGAGAGAGGAGATCTAGATCTACAACCCCCACCAAACCAAATCCCTTCTTTGTGAAGGAATCCGTGGGATCTAGATCTTGGAGAGTTTTGTGTTCTCCTCTTGTGTTTGATACGTCCAAAACGTATCTACTTTCCCGAACACTTTTTATATTGCTTCTCCTCTAAACTTGTGTGATTTGGATGCAACTAACACAGACTGACGCTGTTTTCAGCAGAATTGCCCTGGTGTCTACTTTTTGTGCAGAAAATCAACTATCGGGACAAATCCCGGAAAATATGCCAAAAATTCTATTTCACCAGAAGACTCTAAGAGCCAGAATACGAGACGGAGGGGGGCTAGGCCCAGGCCACACCACCTGGCCACGCGGGCTAGCCCAGGCCATGCCAGGGGGTGGTCTGGCCGCCCCAGACACCCCCTCGGTCTCCCTATTCATCTATAAGAAGCCTTCTGCCTAAAAACTTCGGGGGGTTCGACGTTTTTCCAGAAGGAGTTCCGCTCCACCGCCACCATCAGATTCCACGAAACAGCACCAGAAACTCCGTTCTGGCACCCTGCCGGGACGGGGAATTGGAGGAGATCATCGCCATCATCATCACCATCGCTTCTCCATCGACCATCCATGTTTCCCCCATCTATGAGTGAGTAATCCCCCGCTGTAGGCCATGGGGATGGTAGGGATTGGATGAGATCGTTCATGTAATGGCATCAGATTATTAGGGCATGGTGCCTAGTATCTTTTATTAGTGCTTTATGACTTTGTTGCAACTTGTTATGCTTGATGCTTGTCACTAGGGCCCGAGTGCCATGATTTCAGATATGAACATGTTATTGATTCATTATGATAGTATTGTTTTTGGTCTTACCTGCAAGTTGTATACACACGTTGTTGTCCGGAACCAATGGCCCCGAAGTGACAGAAATCGGGATAACCGGAGGGAATGGCTTTGATGTGAGGATCACATGTGTTCACGGAGTGTTAATGCTTTGCTCTGGTGCTCTATTAAAAGGAGCACCTTAATTGCCAGTAGTTCCCTTGAGGCCCCGCTGCAAACGGGCTGGCAGGACAAAAGATGTTGTGCAAGTTCTCATTGCGAGCACGTATGACAATATATGGAACACATGCCTAGGATTATCTAGTACTTTGATGCTTTATCTTATTTATCTGCAATTGCCCTATGTTCTGATTGCTATGTGAATTGTCTTGTCCATGCAACGCCC
This sequence comes from Avena sativa, assembly GCA_916181665.1. Lineage (NCBI taxonomy): Eukaryota > Viridiplantae > Streptophyta > Magnoliopsida > Poales > Poaceae > Avena > Avena sativa. Next base: position 432,277,881 of record OV702290.1, read on the forward strand.
GTCCATCCATCCCTATGCCTACCGCACTCGAATCCTACTGTTTACTGCTATTGTTACTACTGTCTTTACTTTACTATTGCTGCTACTTTACTATTCCTACTACAAAACTGTTGCTACTGATAAACTGCTGTGAGCAAGATTGTTTCCAGGTGCAGTTGAATTGACAACTCAGTTGTTAAGGCTTATAAATATTCTTTGGCTCCCCTTGTGTCGAATCAATAAATTTGGTTTCACTTCCCTCGAAAATACTGCGATACACCCCCTATACTTGTGGGTCATCAAGACTATTTTCTGGCGCCGTTGCCGAGGAGCATAGCTTTATTTATTAAGTTCACTTGGATTCTCTATTGTTCTCTCGTATCCATCCATCATGGGTAAGTCTCGTGATGGCAAGGATCCTATTTTACCATCCACTACTAGAAGAGGTACGGTTCTAAACACCTATGTTGCTCTTGATTCACCATCTGTTATGAGTAAGCTCGTTACACCACCACATACACATGTTACACACACTGCTACTACTGCTGAATCTGAAACTTCTGATGCTTATGATGCTGCTTCTACTGTGCTTGATAAGAGTGGTTCATTAGGTCCTTTCCTAGATGCTACGATTGCTAGAACTATAGCTGGAAATACCGAAACTCCTAATGAATACACTACTACACCTGTTAGTTCACCTGAGTCTAGTGAAAGTTATGATATTGAAGATGGTTATGTTGAGATGACCGATGAATTTATTAAAGAATGTAAAAACACCCATGATAGGAGCGCTGCTAAGAGTCTCCTTGAGAGGCGTACTATTAGACCCAAATTGTCTCCTATTGCTAAGTTTGTTGCTTCTCCCATAAACATTATAGATGAAGATTATGATTTCTCTCTCGATCTATCTTACATAGCTATTGTTGAGAAAGAACCTTTTTGTGGGACTAACAATGAAAGTGCGGTAGCACATAGTGAATGAGCTTTCTACCATGATTGGCTTGTTTTCTGATGATATTAAGATGCGTACTTACTTTGTTGCTAAGATTTTCCCCTTTTCTCTGAAAGGAGAAGCTAAAACTTGGTTTAGTAATTTACCTCCTGGATCTATTGATAGCCCTGATTGCTTGATTAGTACTTTCCTGCAGAAATATTTTCCTCCAAGTGCTAGACATGCTATTTTGCAGGAACTTTTTGATTTTAAACAGGGAGAAAAAGAGATATTGCCCGAATCTTGGGCAAGGTTGTGTGCTTTGATTCATGCACAGGCTGGAAGTCCATTAACTAAGAATGAGCTTCTTGATATATTTTATAATGGACTAACCGAAGAATCTAGGACATACCTAGATAGTTGTGCTGATTGTGTTTTCAGGAATAGGACTCCCAAGGAAGCTGAGGAATTAATGGCTAAAATAAGCAAGAACTATGAAGATTGGAATCCTCCTGAACAAGCTATACCTGAAGTAATTGTACCTGAACCTACTATATCAGTACCTATTCCAACATCAAAGAAGAGGGGAGTTATTGAATTAAATGATGAAGTGATGAAGGAAGCTAAGAAATGTCTTAAGGAAAAGGGAATTAAAGATGCAGATGTCAAGAATTTACCTCCTATAGAAGAATTATGTAAGCCTATTCCCTACTCATCCACTATCGAGGTACACTCTCTCCAACACTTTGATGAAGGTGATATCCCTTACTCTAAACCTCCTGATCAATGCTTAGAAGAATTCAATATCTTTATTGTTAAGCAAGATAATTTTAATAAAAGGGTGCAAAATCATCTAATGGAAAACACTAGAGCTATTGTTGAGTTGAAGGATATTGTGGAAAGAACCGCTAATGATGTTAAAATGATTGTTAAACACTTTCAAATGGTTCAAACTCAAATAGATCAACTCATTAAAGTGCAAAAAGACTTGCTAGTTAATGCTGCTAAAGAAAAACATGCTTATGAAATTAGAACTAGAAGTGGAGCTGCTACCCAGGATCCTCTATATCCTGAGGGGCATCCCAAAAGAATTGAGCAGGATTCTCAACAAGCTGAAAATAGTGGCTCTACTCGTAAGAAAAGGAAAAAAGAAACATAAAACTGTTGTAGAACCCTCTGAACCTGCTATATCTATCTCTGATGCTGAAACTGAAAGTGGTAATGAAGAAAATGAAGCTCTTAATGAAGAAAATGTTGAAGAAGAACCTGAAAAGCACACTAAGAATACTAAATACACTAAAGAAGATTTTGTTGCTAAGAAACATGGTAGTGAAAGAGACCCTTGGGTCCAAAAACCTATGCCTTTCCCTGATAAGAAACACAAGTCAAAGGAAGATGAACACTATAATAAGTTTTGTGAGTGGATGAAACCTTTATTCTTGCAAATTTCTTTGACTGATGCTATTAAATTGCCTCCTTACTCAAAGTATATGAAGGATATTGTCTTGAATAAAAGGAAGATCCCTAATGAAGAAATTTCTACTTTGCATGCTAATTATTCCTTTAATGGTAAGGTTCCTAAGAAACTTGGAGACTCAGGGATTCCAACTATCCCTTGCTCTATTAAGAACAGTTATGTTAGAACTGCTTTGTGTGATTTGGGAGCTGGAGTTAGTGTTATGCCTTTTTCTCTCTATAAGAGACTTCAACTTGAAAAACTGATACCAACTGATATATCTTTCCAAATGGCTGACAAATCTACCACTATTCATGTTGGTATATGTGAGGATGTACCTGTTCAAGTGGCTCATAATTGCTTGATATTAACTGATTTTGTTGTGCTTGAAATGCCTGAAGATGATAATATGTCCATTATTCTTGGGAGACCTTTTCTTAATACTGCAGGAGCTGTTATTAATTGTAATCAAGGAAAGGTGACTTTCAATGTTAATGACAAGGAACACATTGTCTATTTCCCCAAGAAGATTGAAAGGACTTATGGTTTGAATTCAATTGAACATGTTGAGGGCATTCAAGTTGGAGAGATATATTGTCCCATACCAAGAGAAAATTTTGAAACTATTATGATAGGGACCATTGCTATCAAGATTGAGGTAACATAATCATTAGTGGAATACAAAGTTTTGTCTCATATGAAATTGTTTTGGTAACAAGACTTGATCAACCTTGTTAACAAAAGGATTTCGTTGAACAAAACAATGTTTTCACTATGATTATCTCCGCTTACTTCTATTCTATCCAGTTTAGTTTTTGCTTTCGTTTAGTTTTCTTTTTATTGTTAGTTGCTTGCATGTTAGAGTGTCTTAGAATTCCTGTAGTTCTAGCTCTGTTTTTTCATTACATTATTTCAAAAAAAATCTGTCTGTCAGAAAATCATTCTTCTATACCTGAAAAATGTCCAAAAATAAAGTGTCTCGAAAAATTCCAGAAAATTCATATTAAATTTTTACGTGAAAAAAGGGGCAGAGGAGGGCCTGGAGGGTACCAGGGGGACCCACCAGGCAGGCTCACCACTTGGATGTGCGGCCTGCCCTGGCTGGCACCATGCCATGGTGTGGGCCACCCCTGGCCCTCCACTAACTCTCTCACCTGCCACTCTTTTCTCTCTCTTGAGTAAGCTCCAGTTCATTGCTCAACATCACGTTCTTTCTATGCTAGCTCTCGATTTTTTCGATCTCCTTGCTCAGCCGATCTTTGTTGCTGAAATTTGGAGCACTTGTTCTCTGGTATGTGACTCCTACCCTTGTCCAAGTAGATTTGTGTTTAGTGGATTATATCTTGAGTATTTTGCTGCTGTAGGTGACAGGTTATGAGAGCTTTTAAGCTTGTTTGATGCTTAGAGATATTGTCTTGATGCATGTTTAGGCCTCTTACAAGTCCCTATGAGTAGTATCCTTCATTATATTCACTTTGCAATAATTTGTTTAATAGGTGTTTAAATTTCAGAATAGAAGATGAATGAGCATCAACTAAACCAACATGAACTATGGGGGCCTAAGGTCATGAAGGTCCACCGGGAGGAGGAAGTTTTTCCTTCAATTTATCCATGCTCTGAGTTCATGAGAGCTGCAGGAATTCTCCAAGATTTCCACACTTTGGTTTCTAATGCAGGGTGGGAGCACTTTTTGGAAGATGAACCTTGTCAATTTGTGCAGCTAACCATGTCTGTGGTGCAGGACTTTCAATTTAGTCACCCTTTGCCTAACCCCATGGTCCACTACAAAATTTACAATATTGTTGTCGACCTTTGTCTCGATGAATTTTGTGCAGCTATTAAGTTACCTCAATGGGGATCATGTAGAAGGATTAAGGAGCGACCTGAACCACTCATGGATCTATACGCAGAAATTTGCCAAGGGAGCAGCTTCTCAAAGGAGAGTGGAAAAATCCATAACATTCACCTTCCCTCCATTTGCTACTTTGCCTACTTTATTGCCAAGTGTGTTCTTGCTAGGAAAGCTGCCAATAAGTTATCTTCATATGATCTAGCATTTATCTCTACTGCTCTTAAACGAGATAGGTCTTACAACTTAGGCGCTTTGATAGCTTTCCGTCTTGCTGCCAACCGTGAGAAAGATGGAATTTGTGGAGGCCTCATTGCTTCTCGTTTACTAGCATTGCATGGGTTAGTGCCTCATCATCTAGACCTACAGTTACCCATAGAAAGTCTTGATCTTAATTCCATGATACAGCATAAATTTGTTTCCTCGTGGGCGAGTTTGAATGAGTTATCTTATGAAATAACCTTTCTCAAAGCCGGTTGGAGGAAGAGCAAGTCCGAGCGTGTTGTTCTTTTGCCTGCACCTATTTTGTTTAACCTTGATAACAGGGAAGGATGGTCCCTCACTGAGGAGGAGCTTGACATGTACTTGGGAGAGCTCTCCCAACAGGAGCAGGATACTGGAAGGGAGGTCACAGATGATTCGGTCTAGCCCACGAATGAGGGAGAGTCTTCATATCAGCAGCCTACTTATGATTGGGGAGCTTCTTCTTCTTCCCACGGGCCCAACTACGACCATTCCTATCATGATCCTCCTGCTTGGAACCCTTACCCGTATCTGGATTGATACCCACTTAGGACAAAATCCTAAGCTTGGGGGAGGTACGCTGACATCGCACTCATCTCCATATCATTTTGTGTCGGTACTTTGTATATTCATGTTTCGTTCTCTTTTTAGTTTTCGTTCTTTCTTTTCTTTTGCTTTCTAAAACACAAAAAGACCAAAAATATTTCTGTTGTTTCTCTTTGGTTTGTTTCTTCTTCTTTTGACTTGGTTTGCTTTTCCCTTTTTGCTTTGTTTGAACTATTCAGAAAACCCAAAAAGATTTTGCTTTGCTTATTCTTCCCTTTTGGTTCTTCTTTTAAAAATCGAAAACACCAAAAATATTTCTTGTTCTTCTTTGGTTTTGTGAGTTTGTTGCAGGGTTCAGCAGTCCTCAGTGGGATTTGGTTTCATATTATTATTCAAGCCACACAAGCGAAGAGCAATAATGAGGATTAATGACAACTTGAGGTGTGGTAAGAGGCTGGTAACGAACTCTATTTGTTTTCATTTTTGTACATATACTCATCATTGTAGGCGTGCTTAGTCTGTTCATGTAGGGTGTATGTTATTTTTGGATGCTTAGTAGTTCTTGCTTTCATATGATTAGTTCCAGCTTGCTAATAGTTTCTAGCGTGTCTTATGAATGTTTGCCTGCATTACTCTATTCATAGCTTGGTATGACACCGTGGTATCCCCCTCTGAATGTTTCATCTGAATTGACTTGGCACATGCTCATGCATGCATACGACTGAAATAATCAGTTAAGCCTCGATGAATTATTTTGCCTTGAGGATCTTGAATCACTTTCATGCCATGATTAGTCATGTGTTATTGCAAGCATGATTATGACAACTATTGCTCTCTCGTTTGTCGCTCCCTTACTATTGCTAGCCTTCACTTTCACTGAGTATTTTACTCATGTTTCCAACTCCCTATAACCAATTATTGCCAAAGTGTCCACCATACCTACCTATTAGCATCATTTGTTGTTCCATGCATATTCAATATGCCTTGTTTTCTTCCGAATAAAATGTCTATTTGTTTTGGGAAAGTTAGTTAGTAAAGCTCTCACGAACTTGATGGAACACTTTCTTTTCATGCACTTAATAAACCTGAACCATTGTGTCCTTCTTTGTTGCATATATGCTTGCGCTTTATAAGTTGAAGTTAGTAGAACCATGTATCATGGGGAACGCTTTCAACATTGCACTGGTACTTAGTACCTCGTTGATATCATGTTCTTTTGCTCATGGATCCTGGTGGTGTGAAATAAAAGTGGAACTTGTAAGATCATGGAGTTTGTATATGTGTTAGGGAAACGCCTGGGCCGCTAGCCTAAGCCATGCCTAATCATGGTGGAAACTTGCAGCATAACCATAATGAGCATTCTATGAAGCATCCTCAATAAAAATCTATGCACATAGTAAATAAAAAGATCGCTGAGATGCTCATTGTCTGCTTGCCTTGCCATTTTGATTATGGGATAGCTCATGTGTCAAGTGCAAGGGGTACCCCGTTGGCGGTTCTCTGTGATACGTATATACTTACAATGACAAGAGCTTACTTGTGACTAAAGTTGAGTAGCATGAGGATCGGTCTTCGTAAGTAAGGGACATGAGACTTCGATTTATAACTTGTGAAGCATATCCTCTTAGTTGTGTCATTTTAACCTTAAACATTTAAAGATGCTTATGATAGGGGCAATGAGAGCTCAAAGCTAACGAGTACCATACTTTCAGCATTTGGAAGCCTTTCAAACTATTCAAAACCATTTTCGTTTCCTTGTTGAGTCTCCACATATTCTATGAGCACTTTCTTGAGAGCATAATTGTCATTCCTTGTGCTTGTCTCATTACTTGATTATTTGTGTTATGACTTTGATGCTTGTATCTTTAACATCTTTACTTCTACTCTTCACCTGAACTTCAGAGGTGCCTTGGATCAAAGGGACGCGAGATACCACTCTATCATACCTTGTTATGAGCATTGTAATGTTGCTTATGTTTATGCTTCATGCTACTTATTATTTTTGAGTAGGAATCGCTTCATAGCTTGCAATGCCTATTAAGTAAACTTAGTTTCATACTCTTTATTATGAATTGTCTAAGTAGTTGATCACATGCTAAGATTATATACATCATATGAAGCAAATGAGTTCGTGAAAGTTTCTTTTATCGCACTCAGTTTTCAACGGAATTGCTAGAGGACAAGCAATAAGCTAAGCTTGGGGGGAGTTGATACGTCCAAAATGTATCTACTTTCCCGAACACTTTTGCTATTGTTTCTCCTCTAAACTTGTGTTATTTGGATGCAACTAACACAGACTGACGCTATTTTCAGTAGAATTGCCCTGGTGTCTACTTTTTGTGCAGAAAATCAACTATCAAGAAAAATCCCAGAAAATATGCCAAAAATCCTATTTCACCAGAAGACTCCAGGAGCCAGAATACGAGACGGAGGGGGGCTGGGCCCAGGCCACACCACCTGGCCGTGCGGGCTAGCCCAGGCCGCACCAGGGGGTGGTCTGGCTGCCCTAGACACCCCCTCGGTCTCCTCTTCGCCTATAAGAAGCCTTCTGACCTAAAAACTTTGGGGGGTTCGACGTTTTTCCAGAAGGAGTTCTGCTCCGCCACCACCATCAGATTCCACACCAGAAACTCCGTTCTGGCACCCTGCCGGGACGGGGAATTGGAGGAGATCATCGCCATCTTCATCACCATCGCTTCTCCATCGACCATCCATGTTTTCCCCATCTATGAGTGAGTAATCCCCGTTGTAGCCCATGGGGATGGTAGGGATTGGATGAGATCATGTAATGGCATCAAATTGTTAGGGCATGGTGCCTAGTATCTTTTATTAGTGCTTTATGACTTTGTTGCAACTTGTTATGCTTAATGCTTGTCACTAGGGCCCGAGTTCCATGATTTCAGATCTGAACATGTTATTGATTCATTATGATAGTATTGTTTTTGGTCTTACCTGCAAGTTGTATACACACGCTGTTGTCCGGAACCAATGGCCCAGAAGTGACAGAAATCGGGATAACCGGAGGGAATGGCTTTGATGTGAGGATCACTTGTGTTCACGGAGTGTTAATGCTTTGCTCCGGTGCTCTATTAAAAGGAGCACCTTAATTGCCAGTAGTTCCCTTGAGGCCCCGCTGCAAACGGGCTGGCAGGACAAAAGATGTTGTGCAAGTTCTCATTGCGAGCATGTATGACTATATATGGAACACATGCCTAGGATTATCTAGTACTTGGATGCTTTATCTTATTTATCTGAAATTTCCCTATGTTCTGATTGCTATGTGAATTGTCTTGTCCATGCAACGCCCGTCCATCCATCCCTATGCCTACCGCACTCGAATCCTACTATTTACTGCTATTGTTACTACTGTCTTTACTTTACTATTGCTGCTACTTTACTATTCCTACTACAAAACTGTTGCTACTGATAAACTGTTGTGAGCAAGATTGTTTCCAGGTGCAGCTGAATTGACAACTCAGTTGTTAAGGCTTATAAATATTCTTTGGCTCCCCTTGTGTCGAATCAATAAATTGGGTTTCACTTCCCTCGAAAATACTGCGATACACCCCCTATACTTGTGGGTCATCAATGTTCTTCCTATCTTTTTCCCCCAATGGCTTTTGTAGCTTTGGTGGAACTTGAGAGAGAGAAGGACTTTCCTCTTGCATTTGGTGCATAGGTTTGAGTTCTCCTTGGAGATTCGGCGAGTTCAAGCTCTTGGGCTTGTTTCTCTTGGGTTTTTGGAACCCTAGACGGTTGTGTGGAGTTGGGTGTGTTCTTGAGGCCTCCAATTGAGTTGTGGAGATTCCTCAAGCTTGTTGGCCTTTTGTGGCTTTGTGGAGCCTTTGTGGCGTTTCTTGGGAGCCCTCCAATTGAGTTGTGGAGATTTCACCCAGCCTTGTACGGGTTTGGTGACCGCCCTCAAGTGTCCCATAGTGGAATGTGAGTAGGCATTTATGGAGAGCTCACGGGAGAATAGGGTGAGCCTTTTGTGGCATTGGTGAGTTTCGTGCCTTCGCATCTTGGGGTGAGGCCTTGTGTGGCGTTGGGTGAGCATCGATCCACCATACCTCAAGGTGAGCCATTTGTGGTGCTCGAAGTACATTGTGCCATCGGGCCTCTCCAACAGAGACGTAGCTTCTTTGGAAGTGAACTTCAGGAAACAAATCATCGTCTCTGTATCCATCGGTTCTCTCAATCGAGCCCTTTACTTATGTAATTTACATTGTGATAGCCATCGTGCTTGAAGTATTATATCTTGATATCACCTTGTTGCTTGTCTTGCTTAGAATAGGTTGTTGGTGCACTTAGTGAATCTAATGAATATAGGTTTTGGCTTTATAAATTAAATGTTAAGTTTTATTCCACATTTGTTAGAGCCTAAATCGTAATAATATTAAAACGCCTATTCACCCCTCCTTCTAGGCGACGTCCATTTCCCTTTTAGTAGGCAAGAGAGGAAGATACAGGCAAGGGCGCAAGGAAGAAGAAGATGCTAGCAAAGAGGAGGTAAAAGAAGTAAAATATCTACCTCCCTTTATAAAGAGACAAAGCTTGCAGCTTGAACCGTTCGATGTAAAATTGAACCGTCAGAAGCACACAATATGATGACGCGTGGCAAAGAATTCCATAAGGAAAAAACCTTAAGCAATTATTACTGCAGTAAAAACGGGGAAACCTTGCATGACGCCTCAATCTTCGCGCATAAAAGGGGATGTGCAGTCAAAAAACTCCACGAAACACGCCACCCACGTGTCATCATTACTGTTGCACGGTCCCACATGCGAAACGTCCCATCGCGACGTGTGTCTGGGAATCCACGGCGCAAGATTCGTCATCATTGACATCATACGACACTAGTCGCAAAGGAAACCGCGACACTACAATAAGGGACAAAGATCCGAAGAAAAATCAAGCAAAAAGCTTTTTGGTCAAAGAAAATTTCTATGTAAAAGAGACTGAGACTACAGTCGAATACAAAATATTTCAACTGTAGCCTCGGGTGCTACTCCTATCGGGAGCACTAGGCGTGCACCCAACAAAAACTCAAAGGAATATTGGTGAAATAGATATGGCATAAGTTTTCGAGCTGATGCCCCGATAAAGACATCCGAACATAGCCTTGGGGGATACTCCCATCAGGAGCACTGCTACACACCTAATGAAGAAAAGCAAACAAAGTATCGTTAAAAGATTACTCCTATCAGGAGCATCTACAGAAGCTAGAAAGTTTCAAGTCCAAACCAAATCAGCTAACAAAAGTCGAATATTGAAATCTCGGATCGCACTCAACGCGACAAAACTCCGAATGACATGTCTAAAACATGAAGGTAATACCCTAGGATTCGTTCTATGTAGCCTGGTAATCGCCACAAGAATGTGCTCTGCCAGTAAAATATCCGTTCAATGATACGATGAAAAATCCCGACGGACGCGTTGGGTTCCTGATGAAAGAGAACTAGAATTCAATATTCGATAAGACCTCAGCGGCTCGAACTGAATTACACTAGTTATAATTCAAAATTCAGGCATGGGGACCTAAATTTTATGTAGTTCAACCGTGTTTTATCCCAGAAGCAATTAACTGATTCCCGGTCCGTCGGATGCATCATGCCTGTTGTACCGGATCCCATAAAACCCAAAACAATAGAAACAGATCAGAGCAAAGAAAAACTAAAAATATCTTTTGATACTCAACCAGAATCTAGGGTTCAGGTACAGTCTTGGGGGCTACTGACATAGGTACGACTACTCGGGTGCTTATGATTCATCACCCTGGTTGCACAAAGGCTCACGGCCCATGAAGATTCAAGATGATGGCCAAAGAAGTATCCGATGAATTGAGTTGTATTAGGAAAGGAAATATGAACCGAAGATATGTTGGTGTTGTAATCATACATATGTAACATATCCGTATACGGCTTTGAGACCCGGCCTATTATATATAGGACGGGAGAAGCCTATGAGACGACAACCGAAAACCCCCCAAGTGATCTGTAATAGAGGTGTTCATCAAGTAATCAGGCGACTTCAACTCCCTTATTTGCTTGACATCCGACGAAATCCCCAGCATTCTCTTTTTCGCAAAACCCTAAGTCCATCATCATGGGCATTGCCGAGGTTACCCCTCATCACACCCCCTCCCCTTGGAATCATCCCATTCTCTCTTCTATCTCTCTCATTTCCTTTGAGGATTTCTTCAAAATATTGGAAAGGACCTCGAGGGTTTTGAGTTCTCCATTTTCACACTACCGTCATGTGATCTTCAGTTCGCCATCTTCCTCTTCTGCTGCTCGGCTGGATCTGAGCCTAGGGGATGCCGCCTACACCGAATGTGTGTAGTACTTCTGTAAGAACCCCCAGGTTTAGCTAATCCTAATTGGGGTTTTGAATTGTGCATTAGCATGAGCATCATGTATTTTTGCTAATATAAATGCAAACAAGAAAATGCAAAACCCTAACCCTAGTTCTTCCCCTCTCTTTGAAAGTTATTCAAAATGGTTTTCAAATTTTGAAAAGTATCAAAATGTATATGGATCCCAAATGGACTAAAGGGGCCCACACTATTTCATAGATTTGCAAACCTTGTAGTATTTTTGAAATGTGTAAAATAGAAAGGAATTTGGAAATACAGGTGGAAAATAGAAAATAGAAAAGGAAAATAGTTTTACGGAAAACAAATAAGAAAACCTAGCTACTCAGCCCGCAACCCAGCTAGCCCACCCCCTCCTCTCTCTAACTGCCGCTTGCGCGCAGCCCGCAACCCCGCAGCCCTAAGCCCAGCAGCAACATAGCATGGCCCAGCCCAGCTTACCCCTTCACATGTCGTCTTCCCCAAGCCGGAGAGACTAGCAACTCGTTGTCCTGCGCATGGCCGCTTGATGCTTGTTGCTGCAATTCCTGCCACTGTCGTGGCTGACTCGCTAGGATAAGGTCGCCACAAAGACCATCATGATCCCCTATCTCTTCTCATACCCATCTCGCTTGCTCTCGCTTCCTCTAGCGCTTTCCCCCTTCTGGCCGTAACCCTAGCCGCAGGAGCTCAACGACGCCACCGTCCCCGTCCACCCCATGCCCAGCTGAGGCTGTCTTTGGAACCGCCCCGTCGCACAGATCATCTTCACCGAAGGAATCAACCCCAGGCGCTCCAGATCAATGGCATCCTCGCCATCTTTTCCGCCTCTAACCGTGCTCCAGTGTGTCCATGACGTTTCTGCATCCCTCTTCCGGCCTCCCTGTTGCACTCGCCGTGTTCATGGTGAGCTTCTCGTCCTCCTGGACCTCCCCTCTATATCCCTCTCACGCCGTAGCCGTCACTCGCTGCCGTGCGGCAAGCACCACCGCCACTTAGCTTCACAGCCAAGCCTCAGGTGACCAAAACCCTGCAGCACCGCCACTCGTGTGTTCTCCATGTTGCCTCGGTTCGAACGGAACCACACGCATGCCCTAGATCCCCCTCCTCCGCCGTCCCTGGTGCCCGTGCGAGGTGTCTCTGACGAGCCTAGGTGGCGTCGAGGTGTCCCTGACATGGTGCTCGTGTGGCGTCGATGTGGCCGTGGCGTGGCAACCGACAAGGTTTGCCACGATGGCTACATACGTGGCCCTAGGCCCACAAGTCAGTCATAGTGGGTAGGCTCTTCCTTAGGGTTTCATTTCAATACAATTCAACTTGTCATATCATCATCCTTGCTTGAGCATTGCATCGATGCCACGTGTTGATTTTTTTCCTTTCTTTCTGGCATTTGTTTCATCCCAGTAGAATACGATATCGAGATCAAGATTGAAGACTGAGATCAACAACATCAAAGGACAAAGATAAATACTTGATCAAATATAACCGAGTCAAGTACTAGATGTCCAAAGACCTGCTTACTGGTTATCAATAGGCAAAAGGAAGCATAGCCCCACACATATAAGAATCCTATGCTTTCAAAGTATTTCAATTCTTCCCATGATGCATACGATTCCAGTCTTTTATCGATAGATAGAGTATCCTGTCTATTGCATTACTCCCTTTGAGCTTATATTACATGATCCACTGCTCCTAGCATAACTAGGTTTGGCTTGTGTGCACTGCTAGAGCTTTTATCTGTGTCTTGCTTAGACATGCTTAGCTGTCAGTATTTGTTCATCCAGAGGATGTACCACATGCAAAGAATCTAGTATGATAGGAGAACATGGTATATTGATGAGATGAGATTAGTGGTAAGGATAAACATGCTAAGGCTTGTCTAGGAGGCCACAGTGGGACGTGGTTTTTGTAGTCCCATGCTCACCACCATTAGGACCCAAGTTCTGGCCTCTTAAACCAAGACGAGTGTACAACCACATGGGGCCTGGAAAACCCCATGAGTAACTAACTTGCCTAGTAGATTCCATGAGTCACATAGTTCGGGTGTTCTATTCGACATGTGCATATTTGGTTGTTCTCGAAGGCGGTGAAGGAGGTGCATCATAATAGGTAGGAAAGCATGGACGGGGTTGCTTGAGGCGGTTCCTCTAGTAAACCAACCCCGCCTCACATCTCTAGGGACCGGCTTCGGGATTTGACCCGTTACGGCGGAACCCTCCTTAGGGCGTGATTCATGGTCTCGGTGAAAGCAAGGTAAATGTCGTGTCTAACCACCCTCTGTCGGTCTTCCAAGGAAGAGGGCTAATGATTCTGGCATTAAGACTCGGTTAGTAAGTGTGGGTAAAGTTGTACACCCCTTGAGGGTTTTAATCTTTTCGAAAAGCCGTGTCAACGGTTATGGACGACTTGGGAACAGACATGAAGATCATAGAGAACATGAACCTAATCGTAAAACTTGGCAGATCAACGTGTGCTTAAGGATGCTTCCTCATGGGTACGAGGGGGTGATCCTAGTTATGAGTTGAGATGGTGATGACTTGGTGGATATCAAATGATGATCAATACTTTGGAGATGTCGCTCTCTTATCCCCTTTTAAAATGTTCTATTTATATGATCTTCTTCTCCCTCTTGTTTTATAAACAAAAATGGCTTTATGCAACATAACCCCACCATCCATAAGTCTTGCGGAGTACACCCTGTACTCACCCTTGATGTGTTGATACTTTTGTAGCAGAGTAAGTGTTCCCCTAAAGACGAGTTTGGTACGACATCGACACCGACGAGTATCTTGGGGTTCTCGGCCGGCAACCTGGAATCTATGGGCTGGGACGTTATCGTTATGCTTCAGGCCTCTTAGGCCATTTTTTAAGTTTTCTATACTTAATAGCATAATTTTCCTTCCGTTGTTTGATGTTTGTGGTTAGTGACCTCTTCTTGTAATATCCTGGTTCTTTGCTTAGTTACGATCTTGTTGTAATAATTTTTGTGTCGCAGGGTTACTGTTGTGTTACCGATTCTTCACTGGATATCCTCGAGCTCTAGGTTAAGCTTATGTTAGGCTAAGGTCCAGGGGTGTCACGGTTGTTGGTATCAGAGCAGTACCGACCATAGGAAAACATTGCTATTGGTCGATGTTGAGTCTAGTGCTTGTGAAAACTATTTCAAAGATGAAAAGTATTTGCGAAAACTCTATTATGCTTCTTTTTGTTCATCGGAGGGCCCTGAAAAGGGAAGAAAACATCAATCATTGAATCCATGTTGTGGCTCTACGTTCGTAGGTGGGAAGGGGTTCTACCGTGAAAGCCCTAAAGCCACGTAACACTTGCAATATATAAAGTAGAGGTGTCTATATTTATTTTACAAAAGTGTGTGTGTTGTGACATGGCAATGACAAGTTTGTGAAACATTTCATTGGAGCTCTTGATGGCGATCAAGATGCTGCAACCATGTCATGGCACCATACTTTTGAAGTATTCCTTTGTGCATCTTATTATGCCAGTATGTTAGAATATACGACGGTAGAATAGTAGGATAATCCCTCACATAATTCCAGTTATAGTATTCCCCTTTTGTGTGCACCACCAGGAAAGTTCTCCGTTATGAGGCAGGCTGTGACGATCGGGTGTCAAACATATCTTCGTTCGCATACGGTGGGTGTAAGCCATGTTGCACTTCAAATAACACAAGTTAGAATTAGCGATCCTAGCATGTGTAGACATGGACTCGGAATAGAAGAGACCGAAAGGTCGAGCATGAATCACATGAGATGTGATTGACATTGAGAATGTCTACCTTTGAAACTACTTTGCCGGTCGTGACGATCGGGAGTGGAGTAGAGGATTGGGGTCATGTGATCACTAAACGAATAGAAGGATGTTAGTTTGCGTGGGAGTTCTTTTTGTTTTAGTTTAGCTAAAACTTGAAATCATTATTATGAACATGGTCTAAACACTTTGCAAATCCTTTGTAGATGTCTTGCCCACCCACCTTCAACCTTAGCACGTTCCTAGAGAAGGACAAGATGAAAATTGATAGAACCAACTTCATCGGATGGTTATGAAATCTGAGGATCCTCCTAGTCCCCTACAAGTTGACTTATATCATCGAGGCTGAGCTTCCAGCTAAGCCTGCAGATTCCGCCTCCTAGGGCGAAAAGAATGTCTGGCAGTCCAAGGCGGATGATTTCTCCCTCATCCAGAGTGGAATGCTCTATGCCATGGAGCCGGAGCTTCAAAAGTGTTTTGAGAGGATGAATGATTTTGAGATCATTGAAGATCTCATGGCTATCTTTGCTCCATAGGCTCGGGCGGAGAGGTAAGATGCTTCCAAGATCTTCTTCTCGCCAAGATGGAAGAGCATAGAAGTATTTATGAGCACGTAGTCAAAATTTCTGGCTACGTTAAGCGCTTGAATGCCCTAGATTGCAAAATACCAGAGGAGCTCGTGATTGATAGGGTGTTGCACTCCCTTCCCCTAGATACAAGATCTTTTTGATGAACTACAACATGCAAGGGATTACTAAGACCCTTGCTGAAGTGTTCCCCATGCTCAAAACTGTTGAGGTTGAGATCAAGAAGGAGCACACGGTGTTGATGGTCAATAAGACCACCAACTTTAAGAAGCCGGGGCAAAAGGGCAATGGCAAGAAGCCTAAGAAGGACAGCAAGTTTGTTGCCAATACTTCCAAGGTTGTCAAACCCGATCCTAATCCCGGCGTCACGTGCTACTACTGTAAAGTGGATGGGCACTGGAAGTGCAACTGCCCGAAGTACCTTGAGGACAAGAAAGTCAGCAAGATAGCCGCAAAAGACAAAGGTATATTTGATATGCATGTTATAGATGTTTTACTTACTAGCGCCAGGAGTAACACCTAGGTATTTGATACCGGTTCTGTTGCTCACATTTTTAACTCTCAATAGGAGCTGCAAAGTAAGAGGTGCCTGGGGAAGGACGAGGTGACGATGCGCGTAGGCAACGGCACGAAGGTCGATGTGGTGGCTGTCGGAACTTTACCTCTATGTCTGTCATCAGGATTGATTTTGGTTTTGAATAAATGCTACTATGTACCCACATTAAGTATGAATATTGTGATTGGATCTTGCTTGTTGCAAGATTGTTATTCATTTAAATCCGGAACAAGTGGTTGTTCTATTTATATGAATGATGTTTTCTATGTCCATGCACTTGTTTAATGGTTTATTCTTACTAGATCTTGATTGCAATACTCACATCCATAATATTGATGCTAAACGTTGTAAGCATAATGATGATAATTCCATGTTTATGTGGCATTGCCATCTTGGTCACATTGGTGTAAAGAGCATGAATAAGCTTCATTCAGATGGACTCCTTGAATCATTGGATTTTGAATCACTAGATACGTGCGAGCACTGCCTCATGGGCAAGATGACTAGGACAACCTTCTTCGGTACAATGGAGAGGGCTGCAGACCTATTGGGAATCATAAATATAGATGTGTGTGGACCAATGAGTGTCTCAACGTGCAATGGTTATCGTTATTTTGTTACCTTTACTAACGATTTGAGTAGATATGGATATATCTACTTGATGAAGCATAAATCTAAAACCTTTGAAAAGCTCAAGGAATTTTAGAAGGAAGTAGAGAATCAACTTAACAAGAAAATCAAGCATCTTCAATCCGATCGGGAAGGCGAGTATTTGAGTTATGAGTTTGGCATGCACTTGAAGGACTATGGTATCATACCACAGCTTACTCCAACTGGGACACCACAGCGTAATGGTGTGACAGAGCGGCGTAACCGTACTCTATTGGATTGTGTGTGGTCCATGATGTCTTTGACTGATTTGTCTGTGTCGTTCTAGGGATATGTGTTAGAAACTGCCGCTTTTATTTTAAACCGAGCACCATCCAAATCCGTGGAGACAGCTCCATATGAGATATAATGGCAAGAAGCCAAAGATGTCATTTCTGAAAGTTTGGGGATGTGAGGCTTACGTCAAGAAACGATAGCCCGACAAACTTGAACCCAAGGCGGAAAAATGTATTTTTGTATGATACCCAAGGGAAACCATTGGGTATACCTTCTACAACCAGGCCAAAGGAAAAAAGTTTGTTGCGAAGAACGACACCTTTCTTGAGAAAGAGTTTCTCGCTTAAGGAGTTAGTGGAAGGAAGATTGAGCTAGACGAGGTTGTTGATCCTTCTATCCAAATACTAAGTAGCCAACGAAAGCTATTCCGAAACTGTCGTCCAACATAGAAGAAGAGTCAAATGATAATGATCAAGCCAACCACATCAAAACTCCTGTAGTTCGCAAGTCTGCAAGAATACGTACCACTCCTGATTGGTATAGTAGTCTTGTGGTGGCTGTCATTTTGGATGAGCAAGAAGAAACCGCAAACTACAAAGAAGCTATGAAAAGTGCTGATGCCGAGAAATGGCTAGAAGCCATGAAATTTGAAATAGGATCCATGTACTAAAACCAAGTTTGGACCTTGGTGGATCTTCTGGAAGGCCGCAGGGCCATGGAAAATAAATGGATCTTTAAGAAAAAGACAAATGTGAATGGTAATGTGACCATTCACAAAGCTCGACTTGTTGCAAAGGGTTTTTGACAAATTCAAGGAGTTGACTACGATGAGACCTTCTCTCCTGTAGTGATGCTTAAAACTATTCAGATTCTACTAGCAATTATTGCTCATTTCGACTATAAAATATGCAGATGGATGTCAAAACCGCGTTCCTCAATGGACAGATTGATGAAGAAATGTATATGGTGCAACCAAAAGGTTTTGTTGATCCTAAGGATGCCGGGAAGGTATGCAAACTTTAGCGATCCATTTATGGACTGAAGCAAACATCTCGGAGCTGGAACCAACATTTTGATCAAGTGATCAAGAGTTTTGGATTTATCCAAAATCAACAAGAGTTCTGTGTTTACAAGAAAGCGAGTGGGAGCTTAGTGGTTTTCCTAGTAGTATATGTGGATGACATATTACTTATGGGGAACAATGTGGAACTTCTGCAAAGCGTAAAAGCGTATTTGAGTACTCAATTTTCCATGAAGGACTTAGGTGAAGCTCCATACATATTAGGCATCAAAATCAATAGAGATATATCGAGACGCCTGATTGCATTAAATCAAAGTACTTACCTTGAAGAGGTTTAGAATGGAAGATGAAAAAAGGGTTTTGTGACTGTAACAAAAGGTAGCACACTGAGGTTGACTCAATGTCCAGCAACAAGATGCTAATAGAGAAAGGATGTCTTACATCCCCTATGCCTCAGTCATAGGATCTATCATGTATGCAATGCTAAGTACTCGACCTAATGTGGCATTGGCTCTTAGTTTGACGAGACAATACCAAAGTAATCCAAGAATGGATCACTGGACATCTGCAAAAAATATCCTAAAGTATCTCAAGAGAACAAATGATATGTTCCTAGTCTATGGAGGTGGTGACGAAGCTCTGAACGTAACTAGTTACGTGGATGCAATACGGCACTCAGATCCTGATGACTCGAAGTCTCAGAACGGAATTGTGTTTTTGGTGAATGGTGGGGCGGTAAGCTAGAAGAGCAAGAAGCAACCAGTAGTAGCACAATATACAATGGAGTCGGAATACATTGTTGTTGCTGATGCAGCAAATGAAGTTGTTTGGCTAAGGAATTTCATCATCGAATTGGGAGTTATTCCAAGTGTGTAAGACCCCGTGACAATCTATTGTAACACCACGGGTGCTATTGCAAACACAAAGGAACCAAGAACTCATTCCATGGCCAAACACATCAAGCTATGGTTTCATGTCATCTGACAAAATGTTGATCAAGGTGAAATCAAGATTTGCAAAGTGCACACGGATCTGAATGTTGCAGATCCTCTAACTAAAGGTCTTCTACAAGCCAAGCATGAGAAACACTAGGACGCCATCGGTGTTAGGTTCTTGCCTATTGTAAACTAGATTAAGTTGTACTCTAGTGCAAGTGGGAGACTCAAGGAGATATGCCCTAGAGGCAAATATTAAAGTGTTTTATTTGATATCTCACTTATATGTTCATAATACGTTTAATGCCATGCTATAACTGTGTTAATACGAAATGTTAATACACATGTGGTATGTAAACAAACCATGTCTCTAGTTACCTCTAGCGAACTAGCTCGTTGGTCATGAGGATGATCTAGGGTTTCAAGATCATGGGCATTTATGCCAATTGACAACAAGGTCATGTCATTGGTTGAATGATGTGATAGACAAACATCTAGCAGTTGTATCATAATGAGATCTAGTTACAAAGTTCGCCATTAATGATAAACAAAGGAAACCTCGCAACCTAATCCTTAGACTGTGAGATAATGCAAATCACCATTCTAGAGGGAAGCTTAGATGGTATCAAGTATCAGAACGTAAATGGGTGATCAAAAAGGTGCCACTCAGGTTTCTCAAAGGGGCATGTAGAGGAGTACATATCAAGACAAGGATTTGGCAATCCATGTAACGGATATATACATGTGGACATCTCGGTGACTTTGCATTAAAAAAGCTTGCAAGCATGTGACTTGGTCACGGAATGCAACAACATGGGAACGAGTAAACAAGTTCATCGGCAATGAGATCGAACGAAGGTATGGAGATACTGAATATCAAATCTCGAGTGAACTAGGTATCAAGTGGCAAAGGGAATGGGAAACAACGTTAACTGTTCGAGCGATAAAATTCGTGAAATGCACGGGGGTCATCATGGGCATCCAGGTCCCGCTGATGATCATTGATATGAGAAAGGTCTCAATCATGTTTAGAGTGTTTCCGAACCGAAGGATGTCATGCTTAAGGGTGGGGATGCATAGGGATATATGTGGTACCATAGGAGAAATAGAGAGAGAGCAACCGGAATAATTCCTGGTAATACCCGATGTTGATCAGGGGGTCCGGAAGGAGTTCCAGAGTGAAGGAATATAATAATATGTGTATTTTATATTAATAGGTTGAATTAATATTAAAAAATATTTTTTATTTTATTTTTAAAGGTAGCCCATTGCTAATGGGCCTCACTTGAAGGGGCCCAAAGGGGCAAGCACCTAGGGAGGAGGGCCAGCCGGCCAGGGCTTGGTGGGCTGCCTAGGTGGGTCCCACCTAGGGCCAGCGGCTCCCCCTTGGTGGCTGGTGGCTGCGGGGTTTAGTCCCACATCGCCTTCCCCTTGGGTGGTGCCCCTCTCCTCCCACTATATATAAGGGGTCAGCCCCTCCCCTTGGAATCATCCCATTCTCTCTTCTCTCTCTCTCATTTCCTTTGAGGATTTCTCCATAATATTTGAGAGGACCTCTAGGGTTTTGAGTTCTCCATTTTCACACTACCATCGTGTGATCTTCGGTCCGCCATCTTCCTCTTCCGCTTCTTGGCTGGATTGGAGCCCGGGAGACTCCGCCTACATCGAACGTGTGTAGTACTTCAGAGGCACCACACTTGGGGTGCTTGGAGCTGCTTGTCTTCATCAACATATGCCTTCCTGCATAAGGCGTTCCTCGGTCTTCAAGGGTATGAATACTGTCTTCCTTTTTTGTTACTTATGTGAACATATTATAGATCCTGGTATTAGTGTTCGCGTAGTTAGAATTTTTTGTTTTCTGTTCCGGAACCCTACACTATGGAGCCTGCGCACCACTCCTAACCTCTCAATTGGCTACACCCTGTTCTTCCTAGTCTATGGCTCGGAAGCAATCCTCTCGGCAAATATCGAGTTCGACTCGCCCTGCAAGATCCTCTACACTGAGAAAGAAAATCAAGAGGCACGAGAAGATAGCGTGGACCTCCTCGAGGAGGCCCGCGAGCTGGGCCTGTCCAGATCAGCGCTCTATCAGCAGAGTCTGCGCTAATACCATTCCAACCGAATTCGACCTGTCGCATTTCACGAGGGTGATCTGGTGCTCAACCTGGTGAAAGATACGAAGGGCATGCACAAGCTATCGCCATGATGGGAGGCCCCCTTCATCATCATCAAGGCACTACACAACAACTCGTACTACCTCATCGACGTGCAGGAGCCATGCAAGAACAAGATGGAAGGGGTGGATGAGGATACCGAGCGTCCCTGGAATGCATCCCTACTCCACCCGTTTTACACCTAGTCGAATGGCAGTGTATGTATCCTGAACACCCTATGAATGAATGAAATATGTGGATCCCCGAGCGACCCTCGTGGGCTCCTTGCCAGGTATTCAAGATTGTTTCAGTTTCATTTTTTTAGCTCCGGCAACCCCTAACTTGGGGGCTCGCCGGCTGACCCAGCCTATTGATCCGTAAATCAGACAAGTATTGTGTGCGGAACCAAAGACCCACTCTTCGTCTCAACTACGGGCCGCAACCCGGCTATATGGCTAGCAAGAGCAAAAGTTGGAGGTACTCAGACACGAAAAACGACGAGGGATACGACAGTTTGGACAATCCGGATAAAAGTGCATTGCTCGTACATTTCCGGCTGCTGGATCTCTAGTACTGTGTGTAATGCCTCTCAGCTACCCCTTGATTCCGGCTGCATACCGCAACCCAGCACACCTGCCGGAAAGGGAACAATGTAAATAGAAGAGCGCATTTTCCTATGGGTATACGCGAGCTAGTTTTTCAACATGTGTAACCATCGGTTAATTGGCAATACAACCTTCATAATTAATTTGCTAATAATGTAACTATTATTTTGCACGACCTACGACGTTACCGGCTAACGATGCCAACCTGGTCGAAGGACAAGGTGCATGTTAAAGTTTCAAAGTTGTTGTCTTTGTCAATTACTCTGAAACTCGGGGGATAAACCTAGTGGGTGTGCTTGTGTGCCGCCATAGGAAGCATGAAGTTCCGACCGACTAAAGGAGTTCAGCCGAAAATGATAAGATGAGGCTCGAAGCCAAAAGTTTGAAGTAAAAGACAGACAATTTTCGAAGTAGTTGTCTTTGTCAACTACTCTGAAACTCGGGGTCTACACCCACTGGGTGCGCTCGCGACCCCCACCCCCAGTGGAATCAATCGATCCCATCCGTCTGAAGGAGTCCAGCCGAAAAAAGAGTGTAAGGTAATATGGAAAAGAGAGATGTGTTGGGAAGAAAGTTGTCACGTCCGGCCGAATGAGTTCAGCCAGATAGAAAGTGTTGAGGAAAGAAAGAAAAGGAGCAAGGAAAGTGACGGCAAGATGATCCCTCCCGGCTATAGGAGTTCAGCCGGATAAGAAGACATAAATGAGTAAGGAACAGATGAGTTCCAAAGAAGTTTTCTCCGTCAACTACTCCGAAATTCATGAGCTACACCTAGTGGGTGCGCTCGCACACCCCCACTGGAATAGAGATCCCTGTCCGACTAAAGGTGTTCACCCAGGCGACTGAAGGTCGCAAGACGGAAGGTTCTCCAACACCCACTGGGTGGAGGCGGAAAAATTGCAAGTAAAGGAAAAACTCAAAAGCAAAAGTAGGCACATAACATAAAGATAAAGGGAGTCGAAGACACCACAAAGTTCACAAGCTCACTAGACAGACGCAACAAAATAAGAGGTTCATACAAATTCATCTGACATCCTAGAGATCAGATTAGTTGGCATGTGGGCCTTTGCCGTGAGGCTAGCTTGGGATCTTTGCCCCTCTGGCGGCTCAGTCTTTGCTCCTCCGATTGGTGTGCTCGATGTTCCGGCATCCTCCACACTTGGCTGCTTGCTAGTTTCGGTGCCCGGCTCCTCCTCGGCTTCCATCTCAAACTCGGTTTGGACCTTATCGATGTTCGCATAGTCGGTGATCTTGATCGCGGTTGCACGGAGTCTAGGGTGAGCATTGCACAAGGTGGCTCGTCGCTATCTCAGAACCCGCCCACAAGCTTCTCCAGCTTGGTGTCCTTGTACTAGGAAAGTATCAGCACCAGAGCCATTTCAGCACTGATGCCAGTTGCCAGGTCACACAGCTGGTTGATCGCTGTTGGTGATTCTACAACCTTCTTCGCCAACGAGATCATGGTATCCAGGGTAGCTTCATCTTATAGAGGAAGTGGAAGAGCGAGATGGTGGCCTTGTGGAGCTCGGAGGCCTCTTCTCTGTGTAGGGTGACAAGTTCTTGCACCAAAGGCTTCTCACCCTGGCAGTCCTCCTAGAACCAGTTGAAGGCCAGAGCATCTACCCCAGGATAATAAGCTATCAGCAAAGTTAGTCAAAATCCGGACAAAAAGAAGTAAAAGAGAGCATACCTTTGGCGGTCTTGCCAACTTCCATGGCCTCGTTCATTAGAAACTGCTCGAGTTCCTTCAGCCGGTTGATCTACGTCTTCTGCTCCTGGCACACCTTGTCGAGGAGGTCGGAGTCCTTGGCACGGCTGGTGTGAACCTTCTCGTGCTCCTTCGCTGCTACCTCCAACGCCATGATCTTGGAGTGGGAATCCTTGTTTTGAAGGTGGATGGTGGAGTTTGACTGACTGAGCCGGTTGTTGGCCTTGCACAACTGATCAATCCGCCGCTGGGTGGTGACCATCAAGGCTACGGACCAGCAGAAGTAAAAAACCAATCGGGAAGGGTAAATAGGAGAAAAAATGACAAGACCAAGGACAAGTTCAAGACTTACTCTGCGACGCGCCGTTCACCACCACCACCTGCCGCTCGAGCTCCTTAACCGTCTCGGCCAGGCTGACCTGGAGCATCTTCAACTCCTTTAGGCCTCGCACCAGGTCCTTGAGCACCTCCAAATAAGAGGATGGTCATGTAGCTAGCCCATCAGCTAGAGAGGTGGTAGCGTCGCTCTACACCAAGCTCCACGCCTCGCTTGTCTCCTCGTCAGAGTTCTCGTCATCCACGATAACCAGCTACATCCCTACTGAAATGGATCATATGGGCACCTAGAGGGAAGTGAATAGGTGCTACTCCAAATTTAACTCTTTTTCAGTTTTAGGCTTGACACAAAGGTAAATTCTCTAGATTTGCAACTAAGATTAATTTACCTATATGACAACCTATCTACTAAGCAAGTAAAGGCGGTAAGAGAAACGAGGTAACCATAGTGGAGCACGCGGAGACACATGATTTGTTTTACCGCAGTTCCTTCCTTATTAAGGGAAGTACGTCTGTGTTGGAGGGGTGGGCGGTACTAAGACCACCATGCCACAATAGGCCTCACCTTGTTCTCAAGTGGATCTCTCCACAACTGGCCTGATCCACCTTTCCACTATGTGGTACCCTTCAAGGCGGATACCGATGCCTTTACAATGCTACCAGGGCACACATACACAAACTGAATTGGAGGCTCCCGTGATGACAACAAGCTGCCACAATAAAACAAGTGATCAAATAACAAAACCACGATCTAGAAATTCAAAGATACTCTTGATCGAAATTCCCCCAAATGAATGGGAGAGGAAGTGAAGATCTTGATTGGTGATGATGAAGATCGAGGCATCCTCCTTCGATTACCCAAAGATCTGTCTTCGGGTGGTTGAAAGTGGAGAACTCTTGAAGATTCGATTTGAACAGGGGTCAGCATTTTAGTTGGATCCGAGAGGATTGGAATAAAGATCTGATGGGGTATTTGTACTCCTTCCAAAAAGCTGCCGTTGGAGAAAACTGGGGCCGGATAATCTGGCCTAAGCATGGGCCGGATAATTTGACCGGGGCAAAAACTCCAGCCTTTGTCGGATAATCTGGGCCAAAATTCCGCCCCTATCTCCAAGCCACGCCAGTTGGTCTTTGAGAAAAACCTGGGGGTGGATAATCTGGCCCCCATAGAGGGGCGGATTATCCGGCCGGGGCAAAATCGTCGGCTCTTGTCGAATAATCCGAGCAATTCCCTACCCCCCCATCAGAACGGGCCTTGCTCCTTTGTCGAGATTCCTGGGGGCGGATAATCCGGCCCCCTTAGAGGGGTGGAATATCCAGCTAGAGCAAAATGTTCGGCCCTAGTTGGTGAATCTGGGGAAAACTCCGCCCCCTATACCATGCGGTGCTCCAATCTTACATTGTTGATGGGACCAGGGAGGATAATCCGACCCTTTCCAGGGGCAGATAATCCTTCCCTGGAACATCTGATTTGCTGTATTTTTCTTTGTAGTTCCTTTTTGGGAAATCACTGCAGCACTCAATACACATTTAAATAATCCTTGATATTGTTATCTAACACACAAAACTATAAGGATCATAGAATGTTCTTTCAATCTCCCCCTTTTTGGTGTTAGATGACAATGCTAGGATTTGCAATAGAGCCCTAATAACATCATAATTCCAAGGACAAGAAATCTCCCCATGATTGTGTGCATATTAGTAGTTTTCATTTGAATACAAATGCACACATATAGGTTTAAGACTTTTCATGACTTGGAAACTATGAACAAATGATGGGTGGGAGATATTTCATACCAACCATAATGACATTCTCAATAACATAGATATAGACATTTGATAACCCCTTACTAAGAATTCCAAGGATAAATCCATCTCAATAAATCCATAGAGATAATTCCAAAATGAGATATATCTAGAATTCCATAGTGATAAATCCATAGATAGATCCAAAATAATAACCATAGTCTCACAAACACATGACATAGTATCATGATATAAACCAAATTGAAAGTAAAAGTTCAATGCTAAAATGGGTACAAGCAAGGAAAGGGAAGCGCTCAAAAAGCAAATATGCTTGTAACCGACCCATGCAAATCACCTCGAAGGCCTACTAGAGCAACTTTCTCCCCCTTTGGCATCGAAACGCCAAAAAGGGAAAAAGAGCGAAGCTAACATCCCTGGAGACCACTCATCCTCGTCCTTGTCCTCGTCCTCGTCCCCATCTAGATCCTCATCATCATACTCCTCCTCATCATCCTCATCATCACCATCAGCTGGAGGAGGTGGAGATGCTCGTGCCAGAGCAGGGAACAAGTACCTCTCCATGTTGCCATAGTTGATGCCTGAAGTGTTCTACTAAGAATATGGCACCGCGGATTGCTGCGGTAGGTTTCTTTGAGCCCCAGAGACATGGTGAAGGGTGATATACTGGGTATAAGCCATGTCATGATGCTGACAGTAATCCCTTATGTGTATCCAGACCCATGCAAAGAATGTTGTGCTGAAACTAGTTAAGTTTCTTGACCTCCTGTGCAATAATCGGGACAGGGGGCCTCCTACCATGAGTATTACCGCTAGCTTGGGCATCATCCATGAAGGTATCAGACTCAGTGAAAGTCGAGGTGGTTGACTTTCTCTTGACATATAGCTTCTTGGCCTTGTGAACCCCATCAAGTGGAGCACTGAAATCCTCATTGGGGAGGCTATTCTTGATAAGCATCATAATGAAAGGAGCATAAGGAATAGAGTGTCAATTGTACAAAGCGTCAGCCATCTCCTGATAAATGAAGTCCATAACATCCAAGAGGTAACTAGCAGAGGTATATTCACAAGTGGCACATTCATATGCAAAACCCAGAAGATTAACCAGGTGACCACGAATGCTATCATTATTGCCTACACTCGAAATGATGCAATCGCGGAACATGAGAACTAGCTAATAGTAGGGTCGAAGCAAACCGTCAATTCCCAACCACACCATTGGGACCGTAGCACGCAAAAATTAAAGTATCATTGCTAGGATGAAGAGGGATAATGGTGCGATGCCCACAAGAAGTATCACGGCCCTGGAAGGGGTAGCCGAACAACTTACCAAATGTGTAGAAGTCAGCTGTGCAGAACTCGGACCTAGACACCCACTTCAAAGTGCGAGCCTCATCTCCACAAATCACAAGTGTAGAGAAAAATTTCTTAACCAGCGTGGTGTCATAGTCACACTAGATATTTATAAGATGATGTATCCCCATCTTCTCAGTCACAAAAATAGCATGAGCAAATTTAGGCTTACTCTTTGCGGTGGTTAGATCCAGAGAGCACATGGGGCGAATCTTCCAGCTGGAGTAAATGTCCTCATAGATGAGCTTCTAAGGAGCGCACCAAAAGTTGGGATCCTCAAGTTCCGCATCGTGAGCGGTATCCTCAAACCAAACACGATGCCGAAGGGTGGAGTAGTCAATAATGTTCATCTTGTTTTAGTTAAGCCTAGGTTCCTTGCTCTTCCTCTTAGCAGTAGTCTGAGCCCTCTTCTCTCTCTTAGCTTGCTCAGCCATCCTTACAGTCTCCCTTTGTTGTCTCCTCACTTCCACCTTGTTAGTAAAACTTCCGTCTTTATTGGGAATCAAATACCGAGCACGAGGATGGCGCTTGTAGGTCTTAGTCGGACCAAGAACCACCTATGAAAAGAATGCAAGGGGGAGTCGCAAAAGATAAGCACCCACAAGTCCAAGAAGGAATGCTAAACCCAGTAGAGAAGAAACCATGAAGTAACTATACTCTGCAACAAACTGAGTCGAAGAATAGTAGTTGTAAAACTTCCAAGCCGAATAACATGATCGACAAACATGGTTGATTTTCTATTACAAATTAACATGAAACGGAATCAATGGGAAACCTCTACTCCAAGATTTTACAACGAAACAACCACCATCACAAGAAAATCAAGAATGGGGGAGTTACCCTCACTCATTTGCAGGTCTACTTGGAGGATAAGGTACCCAGGAGGATGGAGGAGCAGATTCAGTCAAAAACCGTAGGATCCGGTGGCTGGAGCAGCACTAGGGAGGGGCAAGGCGGCCGGCGATGACTGGGGAGTAGGAGGGGGTCGGCGGAGAAGAGCTACTCTGTTTGAGCCTCTTCCCCCGGCACCCTAACCTTAGAAGACAAAAACCTCCCGGGCCGGATAATTTGGTCCCCACTAGGGCGAATAATCCGCCCCTCTCTAGAAATTCCTATTTACACAGGATCTAGGCTAGCACAACCAAATATACCCTCACAAGTTGGACAAAAGGACTTGGGTGTAAGAGATGTGGAGGTATTGAGGTGGGAAAAGGCTTAGGTTTAGAAATCCACACTGAGATGGTACTACACACCAAGAATTGCAAGAGCAAAAATAGTGAAATGCCAATTTTTGGTGTGTTTTCCATAAGAACACAAGATAGGCAAGAAACAAACCAAAAAATATCCCCAAAGACCCAACTCTTCGCCAAGAAGAGGGCGGTGGCCGAAGCCACCATGTAGGAGTGTATGGTATGACACCGCGAATATATATCTTGGGTTCATGACCAATACTCATCAATAATCTCACATATCACAAAATGATATTAAGAGAAATGATTTGTCTCTCTTTCGGCATTATGAGGGGAGGGTTAGCCCAATAGTTAGGACCACACTCCCCCTATATCCATGCTCGCATCTAAACTGAATAGTGGTTAAGACATAGATGTGTATGCAAGGGAAATCAAGTCAAGATCCTTGAATCTATGATATTTAGCTCATTCCTCAAGTAACAAAATCTTGCTTCATCAAGAGGCTTCATGAAAATGTCCGCAAGATGATTCTTTGCACTCACAAAAGAGAGGTCAATGTCGCCACGAGCAACATGATCTCGGATGAAATGATTGCGGATCTCAATATGTTTAGTTCTTGTGTGATGCACCAGATTGTAAGCAATTTTGATATCGCTTTCATTGTCACATAGAAGAGGCACTTTGTCACAATTAACATCGTATTACTTTAAAATTTGCCTCATCCATAACAACTGAGTGCATGCACTTGCAGCAGCCACATATTCAGCTTCGGTGGTGGAGAGAGATATGCAATTTTCTTCTTAGAAGACCAACACACTAAGGATCTGCCCAAAAATTGACAAGCTCCATAAGTTGATTTTCTATCATCCTTATCACCAGCCCAATCTGAATCAGTGTACCCACATAGAGATAAATTAGATCCTTTCGGATACCATAGACCGAAATTTAGGGAATAAACCAAATATCGAAATATTCTCTTGACCGCCACCAAGTGGCTTTCTTTAGGAGCCACTTTATATCTTGCACAAACTCCTACACTTAACACAATATCTGGCCTAGATGCACAAAGGTAAAGCAAGGAGCCGATCATGGACCGGTATACCTTTTGATCTACATATTTACCATTGGGTTTTAACTCGAGATGAGATTTAGTTTGCATTGGTGGAGCAAAGCCATTAAGGTCCGTCATCTTGAATCTCTTGAGCATGCCTTGGATGTAATTTTCTTGATTAATGAAGGTTCCTTCTCTCAATTGCTTGATCTCAAAACCAAGAAAGAACCTTAACTCGCCCATCATAGACATCTCGAACCTGTTAGTCATAAGCTTCAAAAATTCATCATTAAATGCATTGTCAGTAGAGCCAAAAATAATATCATCTACATATAATTGGCATACAAAAAGCTCCCTCTTAACCTTCTTAGTAAAAAGAGTGGGGTCAATCTTCCCAACTTCGAAACCACAATCTAGCAATAACTCTTTAATAAGCTCATACCATGCACGTGGGGCTTTCTTAAGGCCATAGAGCGCCTTGTTGAGTTTGTAGACATGGTTAGGAAAATTGGGTTCCTTGAAGACCGGGGTTTGCTTAACATACACCAATTAATGTAATGGTGCATTAAGAAAGGCACTTTCACATCCATTTTCTGTAATTTAAAATTATGATGTGCAACATATGCAAGAAGGATACGGATAGACTCAAGGTGAGCCACTGGAGCATATGTCTCTGCAAAGTCAATGCATTCCACTTGTGAGAAACCTTGTGCCACCAGTCTTGCCTTGTTTCTTACAAAAATACCATTCTCATCTTGCTTGTTATTGAATATCCACTTTGTGCCGATAATATTGCAGAATTATTTTGGCTTCTCTACTAACTTACAGACTTTGTTGCGCTCAAAATTGTTGAGCTCTTCATGCATAGCCAATTTTTGTAGATATGCCCAAGAGGCAATAATAAAGTGGTTATTATTATATCTTTGTGTTTTTGAGAAATGTTTGCATCCCATGCTATAATTGTATTAAGAGGAAACATTAATACTTGTGTGTTTTGTAAACATAAAATAGTCCCTAGTAAGCCTCTTGTTGAACTAGCTTGTTGATTAATAGATGATCATTGTTTCCTAATCATGGACATTAGATGTTATTAATAACAAGATCATATCATTAGGAGAATGATGTGATCAACACACACCCATAGTAAGCCTAGCATAATATCAAGTCATTAATTTCATTTTGCTACAAGCTTTCAAATACATAGTAACCTAATCCTTCGACCATGAGATCATGTTAATCACCATCACCGGATGAGTGCTTTCATGACATCAAATTCCACTTCATAACTGGGTGGTTATAAAGGTGGCATTGGGTATTCTGAAAGTATGTGTTGAAGCTCATGGATAAAGAATGGGATTTGTCCATCCAAATGTCGGATAGATATGCTCTGGGCCCTCTCGATGGAATGACATCCAATTGGCTTGCAAGCATGTGACTAGGTCATAAGGGATGTCATATCATGGTACGAGTAAAGAGTACTTATCTGTAACGAGGTTGAACTAGGTATGGAGATACCGATGATCAAACCTCGAATAAGTAGAGTATCGAGCAACAAAGGAAATCAGTATTATATGTTAATGGTTCTTTCGATCATGAAGTCATCGTTGAATATGTGGGAACCATTATGGATATCTAGGTCCCGCTATTGGTTATTGATCAGAGAGGTGTGTCGATCATGTATGCATAGTTTGTGAACCGTAGGGTGACACACTTAAGGTTCGATGTTGTTTAAGTAGATATGGAATATGAGTTGGAGACCGAATGTTGTTCAGAGTCTCGGATTAGATCCAGGACATCACGAGGAGATCTGGAATTGTCCAGAGAATAAGATTCATATAATGGAAGTCATCTTCCGGGGTTCAGAAAAGGTTTTGGTATTTTGACCGGAGCTTCTAGAAGGTTCTAGAGGGCCACCAGTGGGCCCACCACCCCGGGAGGGGCCACATGGGCTGAGGGCATGTTGTGGAACCCCATGGGCCAGCCGCACCAGGCCCAAGAAGCCCAACCATCCAAGCCCCATAGGGATAAGATCAAATCCCTAAAAATAGGGGATAGACTTGGGGGGAAGAAATCTTTACCCTTCCCCATGCTCCAGCCCTAGGAGGAGGTGGTCCAAGGGGGGCAACCCTAGCCACACCCTCCCTCTAGAAATAGAGGGGAGGGGTGGCTAGCCTCCTTGCCCATCAAAAAATCCTAGCTGCCACCTCTCCTCCCTCCTCCTTCTTCCTGCTCCGGCTTAGGACAAGCCCTAAAAAAATTCTCCTCCACCACCACCACCACGCCGTCATGCTGCTGGGATTCCGAGGGGATCTACTACCTCTGCTGCCCACTGGTACAGGGAGAGGAATGTCTTCATCGACTCCGTACATGTGACCGAGTGTGGAAGCGCTGCCGGAACACAGCACCGGAAGGATCATCTACATCAACCACGAGATTAGATCATGTTTAGGCATTGGATCTTCGAGGGTTAGGTCTCATCTATCTTGTTGCACCTATCTCATAGATTAGATCTTGGATTTTCCATAGATTGGATCTTGGTTTTGTTCGTTCTTGTGGTAGAATTTTTTCCATGCTACGAACCCTATAGTGGTATCAGAGCCGAATCTATGCGTAGATTTGTTGCACGAGTAGAACACAATGGTTTTGTGGGCATTGATTCTCTTGTTGTCACTTGCTTTTCGTGTACTTTTCATCTTGCGGGATAGTGGGATGAAGCGGCACGGGCTAACCTTACATGTCGTCGCACATGAGACTTGCTCCACACTAAACATGCAATTTACATTGCACAAGTGGCTTTGCGGGTGTCTGTCTCTCCCACCATAGTTACGATCCAACTTACAATCTGCACTTTATAACACTTGCATTAGCGTTGTGCTTCTTGTTCGTAGGTAAGAACGGTTCGTGTTTGAAAGCCCCAAGCCACGTAAAACATGCAAAGAAAATTAGAGGCATCTAACTTGTTTTTGCAGGGGCATGTGATGTGATATGGACATGATGAGATTGTGATTATATTTGATGTATGAGATGATTTTTATTGTAATATGGCAACCGGAAGGAGCCTAATGGTTGTCTTTAAATTTGTTAAGACCTGCATGTCTATTCATCATGTAATAGCTTTATTCCAAGTAGTTGTAATAGTTGCTGTTAGTGATGGACAACCATGCAGCGGCGCCACTGAACTTGATGCCACGCTGGTGATGACGGAGATCATGTCCGTGCTTTGGAGATGGAGATCAAAGGCACAAGACAAAAGACCATATCAGTTCACATATTATGAATTGCATGTGATGTTAATCCTTTTTGCATCTTGTATTGCTTAGATCGCGAGGTAGCATTATAAGATGATCCCTCTCACTAAATATCAAGTAATAAAGTGTTCGTCCTTAGTTGTCACCGTTGCGAAGACTCATCGTTTCGAAGCATCTCGTGATGATCGGGTGTTATAGATCCTACATGTGCATACAACGGGTGCAAGCCAGATTTGCACATGCGGATACTAAGGTTAACCTTGATGAGCCTAGCATGTACAAACATGGTCTCGGAACACGGAATACCGAAAGGTAAAGCATGAGTCATATGAATGATATGATGAACATGTTGATTGTTTTCCTTTGAAACTACATCTTCGCTTGTGAAGATCGGACTCGGTGTAGTGGATTTGGTTCGTGTAATCACTAAGGCAACATGCGGGATGTTTTTTGAGTGGGAGTTCACCTAGTTAATTTAAGAATTAAATTTGAACTCAATTTATCATAAACTTAGTCTAAACTCTTTACAAATATGGTGTAGATCATGGTGGCCCCTACCATCATTTTTAATGCGTTTCAAAAGAAAGAAAAGTTGAAATATGATGGAAGCAACTTCACGGACTGGTTCCGTAACATGAGGATTGTCCTCGATGCTGGTCAATTGACCTATGTGTTGGATGCACCGCTAGGTGACCCACCTGTAAATACTGTGTCTCGAGATGAGCGCAATGTGTATGACACAAAGCATGATGACTACAATCTTGTGAAATATGCGATCCTTCTGGAAATGGAGCCTGAACTCCAAGAATACTTTGTACTTAGCAGTGCTAATGCGATTCTGAAGGAACTCAAAACCATGTACGAGAGCCAAATCCATGCTAAGAGATATATGATCTCTAGCAAGTTCTTTAGTGTTAAGATGAAGGAACACTACTCTGTGAATGATCACGTCATGCGCTATGTTCAACATCTCAAGATGCTAGGATATGACATCCCAGCTGATCTTGCGACAGCTAGCGTTCTGTAGTCGCTCCCACCTAGTTACAAAGAGTTTGTGATGAATTACAAGATAAGTGGTGTGATTAGATCACTCACTGAACTTGCTACCAGTTTGGTGGCTGCTGAAGTAGACATGAAGGAAAAGGGTGAGCCCAAGGGTAACTTCAAAGGAACGTGGCAGATCTATTGCCACGCCTAAGAAGAAGACCCGCGCTGGCCCTAACCCTGATACAGAATGCTTTTGTTGCAAAGAGTGTGGTCACTAGAAGCGTAATTGCACCAAGTACCTAGCAGATCTTAAGAACGACAACATCAAGAAGAAAGGTATATTTGATATACATGTTATTGATGTGTATCTTACTAGTAATCATAGTAGTGCCTGTGTATTTGATACTGGTTCGGTTGCTCATATTTGTAACTCGAAATAGGAGCTGCGGAATAAACAAAGACTAGCAAGAGACGAGGTGATGATGCGCGTTGGAAATGGCTCCAAGGTTGATGTGATCACCGTTGGCACGCTCCCTCTTCATCTACCGTCAGGATTAGTTTTAAATCTAAATAATTGTTATTTGGTGCATGCGTTAAGCATGAACATTATATCTGGATCTTGTTTATTGTGAGACAGTTATTCATTCAAGTCTGAGAATAATGATTGTTCGATTTCTATGAGTAATATCTTTTATGGTCATGCACCTGAGATGAATGGTTTATTCTTATTGAAACTTGATAGTATTGATACACATGTTCATAACATAGATGCTAAATGAATGAAATTGAATGATAACTGTACATACATGTGGAACTTTCGTCTTGGTTACATTGGAGTGAAGCGCACGAAGAAACTCCATTCCGATGGACTTCTTGAATCACTTGATTTTGTATCACTTGAAAGATGCAAAGCATGTCTAATGGGAAAAATGACTAAGACTCCATTCTCTGGGATAATGGAGCGAGCTACAGACTTATTGGAAATAATACATACTGATGTGTGCGGTCCAATGAGTGTAGCATTGCATGATGGATATCATTATGTTCTTACTTTCACGGATGACTTGAGTAGATATGGGTATATCTACTTTATGAAAAATAAATCCGAAACTTTCGAGAAGTTTAAGGAATTCCAAAGTGAAGAAGAAAATTAGCATAACAAGAAGATTAAGTTTCTGCATTCTGACCGCGGAGGTGAATATCTGAGTTACAAGTTTGGCATGCATTTAAAGAAATGCAGAATACTTTCACAATTGACACCACCGGGAACACCATAGCGTAATGGTGTTCTATGATGTCTCTTATAGATTTACCATTATTGTTTTAGGGTTATGCATTAGAGACAGCCGCATTCACTTTAAATAGGGCGCCATCTAAATCTGTTGAAACGACACCATGTGAATTGTGGTTTGGTAAGAAACCTAAGTTGTTGTTCCTTAAAGTTTGGGGCTACGAAGCTTATGTAAATAAGTTACAACCTGACAAGCTTGAACCCAAAGCGGAAAAATGCGTCTTCATAAGATACCATAAAGAAACAATTGGGTATACCTTCTATCACAGATCCGAAGGCAAAGTTTTTGTTGCCAAGAATGAATTCTTTCTAGAAGAGGAGTTTCTCTCGAAAGAAATGACTAGAAGGAAAGTAGAACCTGACGAGGTTGTTGAACCTTCTCTCGGATTTGAGAGTAGCGTAGCACCAGAAGATGTTTCTGTGTCGCCTGCACCAATAATAGAGGAAGCTGATGATGAAGATCATGAAACTTCGAACGAAGTTGCTGCTGAACCTCGCAGGTCGACGAGGGTTCGTACCACTCCTGATTGGTATGACCCTGTCTTGAATGTCATGTTGGTGGACAACACCGACGACCCTGCGACCTATGAGGAAGCAATGATGAGGCTAGATTCCAACAAATAGCAAGAAGCCATGAAATCTGAAATTGGATCCATGTACGAAAACCAATTGTGGACTTTGGTGGACCTACTAGATGGTCGCAAGGCTATCAAGAACAAATGGATTTCCAAAAGGAAAACAGACGCTGATGGTAATGTTACTGTCTATAAAGCTCGACTTATCGCAAAAGGGTTCTGACAAGTTCAAGGAGTTCACTACGATGAGACTTTCTCACCGGTAGAGAAGCTAAAGTCTGTGAGGGTTTTGTTAGGAATCGCTGCATTTTTCGATTATGAGATTTGGTAGATGGATGTCAAAACAGCGTTCCTTAATGGTGACATTGAGGAAGAGTTGTATATGGTACAACCAAACGGTTTTATTGATCCTAAAGATGCTGACAAGGTATGCAAACTTTAGCGCTCCATTTATGGACTAAAGCAAGCATCTCGGAGCTGGAATCAACATTTTGATAAGGTGATCAAAAACTTTGGATTTATACAAACTTTTGGAGAAGCTTGTATTTACAAGAAAGTGAGTGGGAGCTCTGTAGCATTCCTAGTACTATATGTGCATGACATATTATTGATTGGGAATGATATAGAACTTCTTGATAGTGTCAAAGCCTATTTGAATAATAGTTTTTCAATGAAGGATCTTGGTGAAGCATCATACATTTTAGTCATCAAGATTTATAGAGATAGATCCAGACACTTAATAGCGCTTTCACAAAGTACATACTTGGACAAGGTTCTAAATAGGTTTAGAATGGAATAAAGCAAGAATGTCCATGTTGCCAGGTAAGACCTTGAGTAAGACTCAAAGTCCAGCTATGGCAGAAGAAAGAGAAAGGATGAGTAAAATCCCCTATACCTTGTCCGTAGGTTCTATAATGTATGCCATTGTGTGTACGAGACCGGATATCGCACATGCTATTAGTTTGACCAGCAGATATCAAAGTGATCCTAGAGTGGAACATTAGACAGCGGTCAAAAATATCCTAAAGTACCTAAAAAGGACTAAGGATATGGTTCTTTTTATGGAGGTGACGAAGAGCTTGTTGTAAACAGTTACAACAATGCTAGTTTGAACACTGATCTGGATGATTCTAAGTCACGGTCTGGATACGTATTTGTTTTGAATGGTACAGTAGTGAGATGGAGGAGTACCAAGCAAAGCGTTGTGGCAAAATCTTCAACTGAATCAGAATACATAGCTGCTTCGGAGGCTGCACAAGAAGCGATATGGATGAAGGAGTTCATTACTGAGCTTGGTGTGGTTCCTAGTGCATTGGACCTGATGGCCATCTATTGTGATAACATGGGTGCCATAGCTAATGCACATGAGCCAAGGTCACGCAAGAAGCTGAAGCACATAAAGCTACGTTTTTATTCCATTTGCGAGTATGTCCAAGATAGTGACATAAAGATTTGCAAAGTACACTGTGATCTGAATGTGGCAGATCTGTTGACTAAACCTCTCCCAATAGCAAAACATGACCAACACCAGAACGCCGTGGGTGTTAGGTATATTACCATATAATCTAGATTATTGACTCTTGTGCAAGTAGGAGACTCTTGGAGATATGCCCAAGAGGCGATAATAAAGTGGTTATTATTATATCTTTGTGTTTATGATAAATGTTTGCATCCCATGCTATAATTGTATTAAGAGGAAACATTAATACTTGTGTGTTTTGTAAACATAAAAGAGTCCCTAGTAAGCCTCTTGTTGAACTAGCTTGATGATTAATAGATGATCATGGTTTCCTGATCATGGACATTGGATGTTATTAATAACAAGATCATATCATTAGGAGAATGATGTAATAGACACACACCCATAGTAAGCATAGCATAAGATCAAATAATTAAGTTTGTTTTGATACAAGCTTTCAAATACATAGTAACCTAATCCTTCAACCATGAGATCATCTTAATCATCATCACCAGATGAGTGCTTTGATGACATCAAATGCCACTTCATAACTGAGTGGTTATAAAGGTGGCATTGGGTATTCTGAAAGTATGTGTTGAAGCGCATGGATCAAGAATGGGATTTGTCCATCCAAATGATGGATAGATATGCTCTGGGCCCTCTCGGTGGAATGGCATCCAATTGGATTGCAAGCATGTGACTAGGTCACAAGGGATGTCATATCATGGTACGAGTTAAGATTACTTATTAGTAACGAGGTTGAACTAGGTATGGAGATACCGACGATCGAACCTCAGATAAGTAGTGTATCGCGCGACAAAGGGAATTAGTATCATATGTTAATGGTTCTTTCGATCATGAAGTCATCATTGAATATGTGGGAGCCATTATAGATCTTCAGGTCCCACTATTGCTTATTGATCATAGAGGTGTCTTGATCATGTTTGCATAGTTCGCGAACCATAGGGTGACACACTTAAGGTTCGATGTTGTTTAAGTAGATATGGAATATGAGTTGGAGACCGAATGTTGTTCGGAGTCTTGGATTAGATCCAGGACATCACGGGGAGATCCGGAATTGTCCAGGGAATAAGATTCATATGATGGAAGTCATCTTCCGGGGTTCAGAAAAGTTTTTGGTATTTTGACCAGAGCTTCTACAAGGTTCTATAGGGCCACTAGCGGTCCCACCACCCTGAGAGGGGTCACATGGGCTAAGGGAATGCTGTGGGGCCCGATGGGCCAGCCGCACCAGGCCCAAGAAGCGCAATCGGCCAAGTCCCATAGGGATAAGATCAAATCCCTAAAAATAGGGGATAGACTTGGGGGGAATGTTTCCCCCTCCCCATGCACCGTCCCTAGGAGGAGGTAGGCCAAGGGGGGCAACCCTAGCCGCACCCTCCCTCTATAAATAGAGAGGAGGGGTGGCCTGCCCCCTTGCCCATCAAAAAAAACCTAGCCGCCACCTCTCCTCCCTCCTCCTTCCTGCTCCGGCTTAGGCGAAGCCCTGCAGGAATTCTCCTCCACCACCACCACCACGTTGTCATGCTGCTAGGATTCTGAGGGGATCTTCTACCTCCGCTGCCCGCTGGATCGGGTAGAGGAAGGTCTTCATCGACTCCGTACGTGTGACCGAGTGCGGAAGCGCTACCGGAATGCAGCGCTGGAAGGATCGTCTATAGAAACCACGAGATTAGATCTTGTTGAGGCTTCGGAACTTTGAGGGTTAGTTCTCATCTATCTCATTGCACCTATCTCGTAGATTAGATCTTGGATTTTCCATAGATTGGATCTTCGTTTTGTTCATTCTTGCGGTACAATTTTTTGTTTTCCATGCTATGAACCCTACACCAATATGGATCTTCTAGAGCTTCAAACACTTTCTTGGGTTCCACCATGGATATATGAGCTTGATGGTTGCTGAATATTTATAAATCACCCCTTTTGGACACACTTCTTCTTAGATCACCCACCACTTTATCAAGTGTGTGACCTCTAAGTCCTAGGTTTCTTTCAGCTTGAGCTTTGCGACGAGTTTCAATTTCCTTATTTTTTCTTGGAGGAATATCTTCATCATTCTGCTACTCGTCTTGACCAATAGCTTGGCATCGATCATCACTAGGTTCAGCTCTGACATTGGGAGAAGATTCTTACCCTTGATCTTCATCCACAACCATATCAGGAGGTTACATTTCTATACTTGCAAGGACGGATAATCCGGCTGAGGGAATGGCCGGATAGTCCGGCCTTGGATCTTCAGTTGCTTCTTGATCACTGCTAGCGCGACAGGGAGTTATAGGGCCGGATAATCCAGCACCCCTGCCCGGATAATCTAGCCTAGGACTTCTAGCCTGACCAACCGATGGATGATCTTCATAGGTATATTGATAAGGTGCAGTAATTGCTTTAGTAGGTGGAGTTTGTTGATCTTGTGTAGATGAGGGCTCTACTTGGGTAGATCATTGTCCTTTCCGATCTGCCACAAGGGGTTCCTCATTGGGGTGGTAAAATCCCACACCAATTCTTCTTATGGAATCTTGGGGTATTTCAATATCTGTATCACAAACATCAACTTGCCCCACGTGGGAGCCATCATTTTCTTTGAATACCACACTACAAGATTCTACAATAGTTCCGGTGGTCTTGTTATAGACTCTATAAGTGTGGTATTCCACACTATAACCAACAAAAATACCTTCTAAAGCTTTGGATGCAAATTTATATAAACGAACTCCTTTAATGAGGTA
This sequence comes from Avena sativa, assembly GCA_916181665.1. Lineage (NCBI taxonomy): Eukaryota > Viridiplantae > Streptophyta > Magnoliopsida > Poales > Poaceae > Avena > Avena sativa. The sequence goes on from OV702290.1 coordinate 432,317,453, forward strand.
GAAACACTTACAACTGATACCAGGAAGTATGAAATATTTGGCTTGTTACCGGTACGAATTTCATAGGGAGTCTTGTCCAAGATCTTGCGGAGGTAAATCAGGTTAGATGAGTGACAAGCGGTGGATATAGCTTCATCCCAAAAATTATATGGTGATTTTAATTTGGCCAACATAGATCTTTCCATATCCATCAAAGTACGGTTTTCCTCTCGGCTACACATTTTGTTGAGAGGTGTACGCAGCGGAATATTGATATCTTATCCCCTCTTCACTTATAAATTCATTCAAGGTGTAGTTCTTGGACTCAGAGCCATTGTCGCTTCTTATTTCCAAAATGGGGATGTTGTGTTGACGTTGAACCTCATTGGCAAAGTTGATGACGGTTTGTTGAGTTTTACTTTTCTTCTTGAAGAAGTAAATCCATGTGTACCTTGAGTAGTCATCAACAATGACAAGGCAATACTTCTTCCCACCGAGGCTTGCATGAGATGGACGACCAAAAATATCAACATGAAGGAGCTCTAAGATTCTATTTGATGAAATAATTGTCTTCCTTCGATGGGGAGAGTCATGCATCTTTCGTTCAACACAAGCCCTACAAACACAATCTTTGGCAAAGGAAACATTTTCTTTTAGTCCAAGGATGTGGCCACCCGTGTGAAGACTTTTCAAAGTTCTCATATTGACATGAGCTAGCCGACAATGCCATATCCAACCCACATCGGCCTTTCCGAATAAGCACATCGGACCTGCAGTGGTTTTCCCCGAAAAGTCCACCACATACAAGCTGTTTTCGACGTACCCAATGAAAGCGACCTTGAGAAACTTGCTCCAAAAGACTACCACAATATCATCATCAATAAAACCAACAAATCCCATCTTACCAAGGGCACAAACATAAAGTAAATTATACCCAAGGGCCTCAACAAGCATGATATCCACAAGAGAGATATCGTGGGCAACCACTACCTTGCCAATACCCAATACCTTTTACTTGGACTTATCACCATAGGAGACATTAATTTGATCATTATTAGGCCTGATCTCCATGATGATCTCCTTGCTTCCAGTCATGTGACTTGTGCATCCACTATCAAGCACCAATTTAGACCCATCAGAGGCATAACCCTGCAAGAAAACTAATTCTTGTTTTTAGGTACCCATTTTTCAATGGGTCCTCTCATGTTAGTAACAAGGGCCTTTGGAACCCAAATAGACCAATCAATATAACCATCAAATGGACCAATATATCTAGTATAGACATCATCATAATAATGATGAAACAGCTCATAACTGGGGTTAGTACTTCCTACAAAACCAGCATGAGCAGTTTTGTATTTCATGGAGTCATTTACTGTAGTGGTGCTTGTCTTGGCTTTATTTGACTTGGTCTTCTTTTTCTTGTTATTCTTCTTCTTGGTCTTGGGAACATAGGCAAGTCCCTCCTTCCCTTTGTTTGACCTTTGCTTACTCAATAGGTCATCGAGTGAATCCTTACCATTGGGAATGGATTCCTTTGCAAGTTCATTCTTCAATTTGGCGTTTTCCTCAAGAATTTCTGCGTGATCACACACAACGGTAGAGGTGCTAGGAACATCATATTTAGCTAGTCGGTTTTGGAGATGATCATGAGACTCATTAAGAAGTGAGTTTTCACCCTCCAAAGGCTTGTGGGCGATGTCAAGTTCCTCTAGCTTCTCGGTTAGTCTAGCATGAGCAACCCCAAATTCAACCTTTTCCTTTTTTTAAGTTTCTTAACTTTAGCAATAGTGTGATCATGTTCTTTGACTAGTTTACCCACAATGTCATCATGTGACTCTTTGCTGGATTAAAGCCTCTCCTGGAGAGAGACCCGAATCTCCTCTTCTTCCTCTAGAGCATTTTTAAGAATGATATCACCATTGCATCCTCTCTTTCAATTCTGCCCTTTTCTTCAAGGATTTTTTCCAAGTGAACAATGGCCCATTAGGGCCTCGAAATGCATCTTGTGATCACCTTGCAAGTTAGTTATAAAATGGTCCAAAGCAATAACTTCTTCCATCACTTTAAGACTAGTAGGATCATCCATATCAACATTCATATTAGTCTAAGGAAAGGAAGTGGTGGAAGGTGATACCTAGGAACCTCTTTCCATGAGACAAGTGACGTTCTTGTTGAAGGAGTTCTCATTGGGTGAGTCAAAGAGAGAAGAGGTTGGTGTAGAGGTGGTAGCTATGGCCGCCACCTCTCTAGGCTTTCATCGTCTTCTTTGTCTTCGCTTGCGGATGAGTACTCTTCTTGGGCTACCAACACTATCTTTGGTTTCTTCTTGTATAGAACATTTTTCTTATTGAATGGCTTCTTTCGTGGATCTTTTGATTTCTCCTTGAGAACCATTCTACCCCCATTATCTTCTCTATTTTGATAGGGACAATCAGCAACAAAATGTAAACAGTCTCCACAGTTGTAACAATATCTCAGTTTTGGACCGTTTTCCTTTCTTCCACTAAATCCATTCTTGTGTTCAAGTTTGGATATTGTCTTTGCCGGATATTTCCAAAAGTTTCTTGCATAAAACTACATGTACTCACCATGATCTCATTTGGACTCATTGGGGCAACTCATGGCAGCTATGTTAATTCTCCTATCATCTTATTCTTGCTCAACAACGTTGGCCTTCCAAGCATAATTTACACCTTTTTGTATTCCAATTGCTCGTGCACGACCATATTTAGCGTTCTTGGCCACAACCTTGAATGCAACCATTTCTTGCATAAATTTATTGGAGGTGATAATTGTGTCTTCCTTGGAGGCTTCTTCAAGTCAATGGATTCAAATGGCATGAGAGCACTAACGTATTTCCTCTTGATCCATGCATCGTAAACATCTGTGACACAAAGGTAAATTCTATAGATATGCAACTAAGATGAATTTACCTATATGGAAACCTATCTACTAAGCGAGTAAAGGCGGTGGGAGGAACAAGGTAACTATAGTGTGTGGAGCACGTGGAGACAAAAGATTTGTTTTACCGCAGTTCCTTCCTTGTTAAGGGAAGTACGTCTGCGTTGGAGGGGTGTGCGGTACTAAGACCACCACGCCACAATAGGCCTCACCCTGTTCTTTGGTGGATCTCACCACAACTGGCATGATCCACATTTCCACTATGTGGTACCCTTCGAGGCAGATATTGGTGCCTTTACAACGCTACTGGGGCACACATCCACGACTGAATTGGAGGCTCCCATGATGACTACAATCTACCACAATAAAACAAGTGATCAAATAACGAAACCATGATATGGAAATTCAAAGAAACTCTAGATCGAAATTCCCCCAAATGAATGGGAGAGGAAGTGAAGCTCTTGATTGGTGATGATGAAGATCTAGGCCTCCTCCTTCGATTCCCCAAAGATATATGTTTTTAGGTGGTTGAAAGTGGAGAACTCTTGAAGATTGTATTTGAATAGGGGTTAGCTTTTTCGTCGGATCCAATAGGATTGGAATGAAGATCTGATGGGGTATTTGTACCCCTTCCAAAAAGCTACCATTGGAGAAAACTGGGGCCAGATAATCCGGCCTAAGAATGGGCCGGATAATCCGAACGGGGCAAAACTTCCAGCCCTTGTCAGATAATCCAGGCAATTCTCCGCCCTCCATCAAAACGATGCGTCGCTTGCTCCTTTGTCGAGATTCCTGGGGGAGGATTATCCGGCCAGGGAAAAATGTCCGGCCCTGGTCTGAGAATCTAGGGAAAACTCCACCCCTATACCGTGTGGCACGCCAAGCGCCCATTACTGATGGGGGATAATCCGTCCCTTGCCAGGGCGGATAATCCGCCCCCAGAACATCTGATTTGCTACATTTTGCTTTGTAGTTCCTTTTTGGGAAATCACTGTAGCACTCAATACACAGTTTAATAATCCTTGATATTGTTATCTAACACAAAACTATAGGGATCATAGAATGTTCTTTGACCTACAGCCAGATCTCCACTTCTAGAACCAGAGGTCATAGCTTTTGGAGGGGTGCCGATGCCTTGTCAGGATCCTTCTGGAGCCGCGGTGGATTCTAGAGGGGCACCTACCTGTCTCCCGACTGGCACGGTCAGTAGGCTTCGGGTCCTTCTATACAGGATTCGCTCGAGGAGGACAAGGAGGTGTGGTGACATCGGAGGCTTGACAAATCGGCAAAGCGGTAGGCAGAGAAGCCGTCGACGTGTGAGCTGGGCTCGGAGATCCAAAGGCATTAGGAGCACTAAGGAAAAAAGCAAGGTTGTGAGCCAAGATTCGCAAGATGAAAGAAAAAAAGCAAAGAGACAAGATCAGACAGAGTGTACCCTTGGATGACGGGAGCGCCCCCCTCTTCTGTCCGCCCCTGCTTGGACACGGAACACCGTCTTGGCCCCACTTCAAAGCCGGCTCTAACGCCTTGGTAGACCGACTGAAGTTGGCCTCAAGAGCTAGGGGAGCTCGCCCTCTTCATCATCCTCCACATGTGGATGCGGGTCATCCTCCGCATCTTCAGCTCGACTAGGGAGCATGTCGCCTTCCCCATCGAATTCCTCGCCAGCTCGTTGACCTGGCTCAGACAAGTCGTGATCGAAGGTGTTCTTGATGTTGTCTCCCTCCTCCCTAAGTATGCAAGCGAAGATCTGCAATCGGATAACAAAAATCAGTCGGACAGGGGAACAAAGACGAATTGGATAAAAACAAGTCGGATAGAAAGGAGAGTCCTTACTTGGGGGCGTGGTTCGTGTGAGAGGAGGGAGCCTGCCTGAAGGACCAGCCGTCCTCGATCTTCTCCTTGGAGATTGTCTAGAGCCACTCCTAGAGGTTGGCAAGTGGGGGATCATGCCGAGATATCTGGCTAGGGTCTGACCGGCCGGTGTAAAAGCACATCTTGTGTGCATGGAGCTGGAGCGGCATCATCAGCCGAGACATCCAACTGAGAGTCACATCCAGTCTGGTCAGTCCAGCTATGACGAGGTTCTACATCCGTTGTAGCATCTCGTAGTTCTCCGTCTTGGAGCCGTAAAGCTTCGAGTTCCAAACCTTCTGCTGGACTCAATGTTCGAGAAGGTCGGAAGGTTGATCTGGTCCTCGAGGGTCAAGTTCTTGACATAGAAGTAGGACCTCTACAAGAGCTTGATGGTGTCGTGCAGCCAGAACTTGGGGTAGCCGGACTACGACCTCGAGTAGATGGAGGCACCACCACAAGTGAGCAGTGGACCTTTGGGCCATCTCGTCTCTTACCGGACATAGGAGATCCGGTAGAAGATCTCGAGATCCAGCTGGATCCTGAGGTAGCATTCATAGAAGGCCACGAAGTGCGCTAGGACCCCGATTGCGTTGGCACCTAGGTGGTGCCGCCGAAGGTCGAAAAATCTGAATAAAGTGATGGTGAAGGGGTGAATAGGAAGCGCGAGCCTGCGAGCCAGATGGGAGAGGAAGATGACTCGTTCCCCTCGCCGTGGTTCGGAACTACCTCGTCCTCCGGTGCAAGCCATACCTCAACCTCCTCCACCGGCAGGAGGACGTGTGACCTCCGGTACTTATGGATCTGTGTGGTCATAATAGTGGAGCCACACCAACCTCCGCCCACATCGACCATGGCATTCGTCGCGGTGGGCAGCAGGATCCGGTTGCCCGTTGTTCGCCGGTAACCAAGTTTGGGCGGCGCGGCGAGAACTGGGGAGTAAGAGGCAAGATCAAGAGGAAGAAAGGAGAGGGAAGAGCGGATCGTTGGGGGACAATATAGGGAAGGGGCACGTGTGGGCGGCCGCCGCTCTAGCCGCTATTTAATAGCATGGGAGTGCAACCGTCCCGCATGATGCGTGGCAACCATCAGGACACACCCCACCTTCCCCCGTTGCCTGGATCCTTTGTGCCAACCGCTTAGCCACAGAAGATCCTGGGATAGTTACCGAGGCGGCAGACCTGCGGGATGCGTCCTCGCGCGTAGTAGTGATGGCATTTAATCGTGGGTGATGTTGGCAAAGATGTCATTGGGCAGACCAACCGTTGAGAACCACCTGTTTCTAGCCGGATGCAAGTCCAAATTTTGTTAAGCCCGCACAAATTTCCTTGAGGGTGAAATCAGCGCACGCTCAGGGGCTAGTGTCAGGAGGATCATCCCCGGGTATGCTAACCGGACGGGTTTCGTGATGTCTGGCTAGTGTGAACTAGCCGAATGCAAGACGGACGCGGAGAAGTCTGGTGGAATGATCCTGCCGGGCTAGCAAGAGCGAGATAACTGTAAGACCAGAGAAGGAGGACCGGACGGTGTTGGTCTGGCTGGAGGAGCCCAACCATACTAGCACGGCTAGAAGGAGTAGCTAGGGGCGTGACGCGCTGAAGAGAGGAACAATGGAGACGGCGTACACTGTGCTCATTTCTACTCATACGCCGGACATTGTAGTCACGACCTCCACTCCACGGTACTGTAGATGACTAGTCGAGTGGGACCCGCTAGCCGGCCATGTCTATGACCGTTGCCATAGCCCTTTATAAGGGGCAACTGTGCCTCCTCAGAGGGGTTGGTCTCTAGTGGTCCATTTGCAGCTCATACAGCTCAAGGAGCCTTGTAGTTCTTGTGTTCACCATCATACACTACTAGGGAAAATCATACCCGAGGCGCACCAAAAACACTATCCGAGGCACATATGGTATGCGCCTCTAGCGCCGCGCCTCTAGTATTTGGTATGCAAGGCGCATATCATATGCGCGTATATGAAGTATAGGAGGCGCATATGATATGCGCGTCGCATATGTTGTACAATGCGCCTCGTATACTATCCTATATGCGCCTCCTATACTTCACATATGCGCCTCAGATATATTTTCGAAATTCAAGTTTTACAGCAATTTTCAAATAACAGTTTAGAGGTATTCAAATATACAATACAGTCCAGAATATAGTATAAACATCACAGAATTTTCCAGAAACTTGCAATTGGCCAAAGCATAATAGAACCAACATGAATACAAGTACATTACACATCAATCGCGACAAACGAGTTCATACATCAACTAGAATCAACAAGTGTCAAGTTTTCACACAACACCAAGTGTTTGTGCCACAAGTTCACACCTCCGAGTACAAGTTCACAATAACATTACAACTCCAACGACAGAGCTCTATCTAGATGAAGTAGAGCACATAACCTACCATGAAGAGCAACAAGGTGGTGATCACGAGGAAGTTCCTCCACTTCTTCCTCACGTGCCTCCTCCACTTCTCTTCTGCCACCTCTCTAGTCTTGTAGCCTTTGTAGCTATTGCCCGAGAATTCGTTCACTTGCTTCTGGCAGTCTTCCCACTCCTCGTACACACCTAGAACCTTGCCTACGTACACGACATAGCACTTCTTCGCCATATCCTATACACAAGATAGATGATATTATCTATGTCAATGGAAAGCAATAGTAGTTCACAATATAAGATCATGCATATATATATGGGTGCAATAAGATGTAAGAAATCACGTTCTAATCATCGACATTTCTAAGAAAGACAAAAAAAGCAAACTAAGAATGACTTGGATTAGTGCCTCATACTTAGGTTGGGCACGGAAATAACAATGCTCAGTGTTTGATCTTGTGCGGCAAGTAGAGTATATGCCCAAATTACTAGTCTACTTGGCACACTAGATCAAACAGTAGCATAGTCATACATGTAACACCCCTGGGATCAGGGTTAAACAAATCCAGACCTTAGCCTGACATAAGCTTAACCTAGAGCTCGAGGATATCCAGTGAGAAATCGGTAACACAACAGTAACCCTGTGACACAAAAATTATTATGGCAAGCTCATAACTGAGCAAAGAACCAAAATATTACAAGCAGAGGTCACTGACCACAAACATAAAACAATGGAAGGCAAATTTTTCTATTAAGTATAGCAAACTTAACAAATGGCCTAAGAGGCCTAAAGCATAACGATGATGTCCCATTCCATAGATTCTAGGCTGCCGGCCGGGAACCCCAAGCTAGTCATCAGTGTCGAAGTCGTAACGAACTCATGTTCAAGGGAACACTTGCTCTAAAAGTATCAACAAAGCAAGGGTGAGTACAGGGTGTACTCCGCAAGACTTATGGCTGGTGGGGTTATTTTGCATAAAGCCATCTTTGTTCATAAAACAAGGGGGAGAAGAAGCTCGTCTAATTAGAATATTTTAAAAGGGTATAAGAGAGCGACATCTCCAAAGAATTGATCATCATCTTGATATCCACCAAAGTAATCCATCTCACAACTGGGATCACCCCCTCGTACCCATGAGGAAGCATCCTTAAGCACACGTTGATCTGCCAAGTTTTACGATTAGGTTAAAGTTATCTATGATTTTCACGTCTGTTCCCAAGACGTCCATAACTGTGGACAAGGCTTTTCGAAAAGATTAAACCCTGCATAGGTGTACAACTTTACCCACACGTACCAACCGACTCTTAATGCCACTATAGTTGAGCCCTCTTCCTTGGAAGGCTGGCAGAGGGTGGTTGGGCACGACCTTTACCTTGCTTTCGCCAAGACCATGAGTCACGCCCTAAGGAGGGTTCCCCCATAACGGGTCAAATCCCGAAGCCGGTCCCTAGAGATGTTAGGCGAGGTTGGTTTACCAGGGGCTCCATTGACCCCAAGCAACTCCGTACATGCTTACCTACTTGTTATGATGCACCTTCACCCGCCAAATCATTCAAAACATTTTCTATGCATATGTCGAATGGAACGCCCGAACTATGTGACTCATGGAATCTACTAGGCAAGTTAGTTACTCGTGAGGTTTTTCAGGCCCCGTGTGGCTGTACGCTCGTCTTGGTTCAAGAGGCTAGAAGTCGGGACCTAGTAGTGGCGAGCATGGGACTACAAAAACCACATCCCACCGTGGCCTCCCATACAAGCCTTAGCATGTTTAACCTTTACCACTGATCTTACCACATCAGTATACCTTGTTCTCCTATCATACTAGATTCTCTGCATTTGGTACATCATCTGGATGAACCAGCACTGACAGCTATGCATCGCTAAGCAAGACATAGAGAGTAGCTCTAGCAGTGCAAACAAGCCAAACCTAGTTATGCTAGGAGCAATGGATCAGGTAATATAAGCTCAAAGGGAGTAATGCAACAGATAGGATACTCTATCTATCGATAAAAGACCACATTAGAATCGTATGCATCATGGCAAGAATTGAAATGCTTTCGAAACCATAGGATTGTATGGTGGTGGGGCTATGCTTGCCTTTGCCTGTTGATAACCAATAAGCAGATCTTCGGAAGCCTTGTGCTTGACTTGATTACAGTTGATCAAGTATTGATCTTTGATGGTGTTGATCTCGGTCTTCGATCTCGGAGTCGGTATCGTATTCTACCAGAAAGAACCAAACACCGGAAAGAAAGGGGAATAATCAACACATGGCATCGATGCAATGCTCAAGCAAGGATGATGATATGACAAGTTAATTAGTATTGTAATGAAACCCTAAGCCATGCTTGGCCATTTAAGTGATGTTCGAGGGGTGCAAACCCTAATACAGGAGGAACCCTGGAATCACCTATGAGGGGGTAGTTTTTTCTTCTAATTAAACTTGTAATAGAAGTTGTTGAACAATGCATGAGTGTGAGTCTAAAGTGTAGATCTCATTCTTATGAACATTTTGATATATTATTCATATTTTTCTGACTTATAAATATTAAGTTATTGCATTTCTAACATTTATCCTTTTTCTGAAAATATTAAAACAAAAGGCAAATACTTTTTACACAGGGGCTAGCCCTAGCCACGGTGGCTGATAGAGGGGGCCCCAGGCCACCCCAGCTACCACGTAGGTAAAGTGGTACCCGGACCGGGGTTGACTAGGTCAGACCCATGCCGCTGACGCACGGGTGACATCAACATGACGTCACGCCGGTGGGGCTCTCAGATGGGCGACGGGGGCAGCGCTAGGTAGCGAGTTAGCATGCGATCTTACGCGGAAGTAGAAAGGTGGCGGCACCGCTCCATTTGGGTCACCGGAGCGACACCTGCGACTGTGGCCGATGGCGGCGAGCGGCAGCGTGCGGCGCAAGGGCGAAGAAAAGCAAGAGGGGGTCGGGAAAGAGGTCCTAGGGTACCACCAGCTCACCGTGAGTCTAACGGAGGTGACAGCAAGGCCGGAGGTGGACCGGAGCAGCAGCGAGGTTGACGGTGGAGCTCGTCGGGATCGAAGAAGAAGGGCTCGATGTGGGCAACTGGGAGCTCTCGGGATCGATTCCTTCGGCACGGAGGCTCAGCATCGTGCGATGGAGTTCATGGAGTGGTCAGCGGAGGCCGAGAAGGTCGGGGACGGCGGCTATACGTGGCGGCCGGAGCTAGGGTTTTGGCTCGCGTCGAGGGAGAGAGGGACGTTGTGGAAGGAGTGAGAGGTCAAGGAGAAGAGGTACACGGTGTGGGGTGGTCTTATCCTCTGCCAGGACGTGGCGCGGCAGCGGCGGGCATCGTGACACTGGCGGACGGCAACGGCGGCGCCACCGAGCTGCTTGACGTGAGGAGGAAGACGACAGACATGAGGGACAAAAGGGTATGCGGGCCTGGGCTGCGGTGGGCTGGCTGTTAGGCCAAAGTCTATTGCACGCGAGCAACAGATAGGAGGGACGGGGAGATGGGCTGCAGCCTGGAGCTGCTCTGCTGCTTATTTTTATTTAGCAAAACTTTTTCCTTTTTCCTGTTTTTATCTCCTTTTGTATTTTCAAATACTTTCTGTTTTTGTTTCTCTCTTTGTATAAACATTTCAAACATTACCAAAGGGTTTGTAAAATATATAAAATATTGTAGGGAGCCCTTTAGTCAATTTGGGCTCTATTGCTTTTGGAGTTTTCAAAATATTCAAACTATTTTGAATAGATTTCAAAGAGAGGGAAAAGACTAGGGTTAGAGTTTTACTTTCTTTCTTTTGGATGCACTATTAAAAGATGATGCTCATGAATGCACAATCAACCCTAATTAATGATTAACTAAAACTAGGGTGTTATAGATCTATCCCCTTACAAGAATCTCGACCCGATATTCCACAGGTAGGAAGAAGGAAGAGAAACAGGGTCACTTCTAAGGATAAGAGGGAAACACACTAAACAACACACAGAGTATTTCATGGTCAACTCATGAAAGGAGTGTTCAGAAAAAACTCTGAGATGACAACATGAACCACGCCAAGGTAACAGAGGAAACAAGAGGATATAGGTTTCAAGGTGTTAGATAACTGGTCCTCATAAGGACTGAGACCATGGAGCTTCAGAAGAGCTTAAGCTTCTGAAAAGGAAAGCTTACAACAGAAAGAACATGACAGACTTCGAGAGATATGAAACTCTACTAGACAACTTAAATAGAGCTTCCAGGGATACAAAGATACGGATAACCAAGTTGTTGAACTACTTTTGATATAGAAGGGTCACTCTTATGTTCAACAGAAGGCTAAGAAAGAAATGTGTTTTGTGGGGAGGACTCGTAAGAGTCACAAGAAACATGTAGCAAGAGAACTTCCTGATTACCAAAATCATTATCACTCTTAAACATGATCGAGATAAGAAGGAAACTCTTTATTCATCTAGGATTATCAAAATCTTTGCCAAAGATCATGATATCACTTTACACCAGATGAATAGGTAAGAAGATTAATGATGACACGGGGAAAAAGAAACTTCATTCTCAAACTTTAATTACTTGGCACAACAAGAAGCTTTCCAATGTAAAAGGGTCTGGAGGATCAACCGAGAGACATTTAGTAACACTACTTTAAAGGTTCTCCTTGATGTTCGGGAAGGCAGACATCAAGTAAAGGTCGGACTTCGGTTACAAAGGAAACCACAAGCACAACTCCTATTATAAATCATAGAAGCAGCCTCATGAGGAGTGGTTGTTATTGTTGATTCAAAAGAATATGACAATAGGTCTTTCGACTAATTGTGTCAACCATTACATCAATCATGTCAGACTTACATAGAAACCTATGTCAAAACCTTGAGGAACACCAACCATCGTATCTGCTTGAGATTCAGATCTGGTTCGGTGGGATGATACTTCAGACTCGGCATGTCCGAATAGAAAGTGTGCAACATTTACCACAAAGATAAAGTTACTAGATTATCAAGACATGGACTTCAGTGTTAAGCTCCAATAGACTGAGCTATTTCTAGACCCATGTATTAATAACTTGTCAAAAGACAACTGCTCATACATCGAATACTTGCAATGAGATACAACTGTGTCCTTAAGATACGGAGTTAACTCTACTCTAATCCACAATGACATCTTTCTTCAACTGCACGTGAAACTGAGAAGATCACTTCTAACATCCAGAACACATACTTCGAGACAACTCGAAGATGGTTCTCGAAAAGTTTCCAATATTAATGCCAAAGGTTCCATATGAATCTATTCTAGCATGGAGAAGATAAGGATGTCATCAATGGGCTCAACAACAAACTTATCAAAATACTCTATGAAGATGGACTCATATGTTGTATGAACATGGCAAAGTATTGGTCAGACCAAAGGACAAGAGGATGCACCCAGGTGAAACATCACGAGTAGAAACATCATCAAGATAGTCCTTGGAACTGAGTTTGATTTTACGATAACCCAAATCAAATCAAAAGCAGGGAAGATAACATATCCATAGAGGATATACTATCTTTGTTCAGCACGAACAAAACTAGGCATCCGTTTAGGATGAACTAAGTCAGATAGAACTTTTGTCTTACAACTCTCCAAGTTTTTTTAAGCTCAACCAACTAATTCAGGGGTATCCAGCACGGATCTTTGAAGAAAGGAGCAGTTCAGAGAACTTGCTTACTCAACAACTTGACAACACGGACATGTGGCAACATGGTGGTACTTCTAGAAAGACGTCTAGAATATCATGAACCATCGATATGTCACTTAGTTCGAGAGGAAACTTGCTTGGTAAGGCAAGAAAACATAGTCTCAGAGCTTCAGCACAATCCTAACTCTTTGACCGAGGAGAGTGTACCAGAATACCGGACTTGGTAGCACAATCATCCTTTGCTTAGTGACAGGATTAACCAGTCATGCTAGGAATGACACAAATGTCCTTGTTGGGGTCCAAAGCAATAATTATTGCTAAGAATATCAGATGGCCACATTGTTACGCACACACATCATTCTGAAGCGTGAAGCTCAGAGGAAGGGTGGGTAAATATGTGTAAGAGCGTCACTTCATTAAGGGGTCATGAAACTCAGCACAACCTTTTAGTATATAAGAGTGTTATACTTTAAGGTAGAACATATAGAAGCTAATCATGCCTCTTGATCTGCGGATTACAACACTTTGACCTAGTCCTAGATATGACGAGGTACTGGAGTTTGTTTCTCCTGACAACCCGAAATGGTTTGTCATGACAGACCACAAGAGTATCTTGCTTCACAAGACACCAATGCGCATTACTACTTGGCTACCAACTAGTAAACAAATGTCAGAAACAACAAGGGAAAAGGGAACATGCTCAGGATAGAATCCCGAGATGTGGATGCATAGTTTATGATTCTTCCGAAAACTAATGTAGAGAGGGGAAGGTGTGTCAGAGTCATGAATATATATACGAGACTCATGATGAGTACTCTTATCGTGATCTATTTGGTTCCATTAAAGAACAACTACCATACCTAGTGGCAGGGGAAGTCCTGTGTTGTGCAAATCAATCGCAACAAAGACCACAAGCTTGAAGGCTATACTTGGAGTTAGCCATCCCGAGGTAATGTGTGAACATTTACGATAGGGGTCAACGGAATGGACCTTGGGTTAAAGATCAGCTTCATGTACGAGATTCACCACACTAGAATCCAGCACAATCCGGGATCTTAGGTTCAAGTCTGAGGGTTAAAACCCAAGAAAGAAGTAACTATTACTTGAGTGACACATAGTACACTGCAAGATAGTAATCACGAGGTAGCTTCCACAATAATAAAGAACTTCTAAAGTACCCGAATAAGTAAAAAGGAGGCACACGAGGTGAAAGGAGACTTCGAGGCCTAGAATAGAATGTTATGGATCCTACAATATGGTATTGTAGATTCCAAAAGATAGAGAGATCATGAGGGAAAGGAATCTCACAACTGAGACAGAGCAAAGGGAAACAAGGAATTCACAACACACACAACTCTAGAGAACTCAACACTAGGTCAACTGGCTGAGAAACGACCTACCCAGTGGGTACCTAAGTTTTGAAAGACTAGACGGGATATCAAAACTTTTCCAAATCAACATAAGATAAGATGACCCAGAGTTAGAGCAATACCAGATAAGGAGCAAAAGAAGCATACTAGAGTTTTCACAAATACTTTTCAGCTTTAAAATAGTTTTCACAAGCACTATACTCAACATCGACCAGTATCAAGGTTTTCCTACAGTCGGTAGTGCTCTGATACCAAAACCTGTAACACCCCCGGGATCAGGGTTAAACAAATCCAGACCTTAACCTGACATAAGCTTAACCTAGAGCTCGAGGATATCCAGTGAGAAATTGGTAACACAATAGTAACCCTGCGAGACAAAAATTATTACAGCAAGCTCATAACTAAGAGAAGAACCAAAATATTAAAAGCAGAGGTCACTGACAACAAACATCAAACAATGGAAGGCAAATTATGCTATTAAGTATAGCAAAATTAGCAAATGGCCTAAGAGGCCTTAAGCATAACAATGATGTCCCATTCCATAGATTCTAGGCTGCCGGCCGGGAACCCCAAGCTACTCGTCGGTGTCGAAGTCATACGGAACTCATATTCAAGGGAACACTTGCTCTGAAAGTATCAACAAAGCAAGGGTGAGTACAGGGTGTACTCCACAAGACTTATGGCTGGTGGGGTTATTTTGCATAAAGTCATCTTTGTTTATAAAACAAGAGGGAGAAGAAGCTCGTCTAATTAGAATATTTTAAAAGGGGATAAGAGAGCGACATATCCAAAGAATTGATCATTATCTTGATATCCACCAAAGTAATCCTCATCTCACAACTAGGATCACCCCCTCGTACCCATGAAGAAGCATCCTTAAGCACACGTTGATCTGCCAAGTTTTATGATTAGATTAAAATTATCTATGATCTTCACTTCCGTTCCCAAGTCGTCCAAAACCGTGGACACGGCTTTTCGAAAAGATTAAACTTTGCAGGGGTGTACAACTTTACCCACATGTACCAACCGACTCTTAATGCCACTATAGTTGAGCCCTCTTCCTTGGAAGGCTGGCAGAGGGTGGTTGGACACGACCTTTACCTTGCTTTCGCCGAGACCCTGAGTCACACCCTAAGGAGGGTTCCGCCGTAACGGGTCAAATCCTGAAGCCAGTCCCTAGAGATGTGAGGCGAGGTTGGTTTACCAGGGGCTACATCGACCCCAAGCAACCCCGTCCATGCTTACCTGCCTATTATGATGTACCTTCACCCGCCAAATCTTTCAAAACATTTTCTATGCATATGTCGAATGGAACACCTGAACTATGTGACTCATGGAATCTACTAGGCAAGTTAGATACTCGTGAGGTTTTCCAAGCCCTATGTGGCTGTACGCTCGTCTTGGTTCAAGAGGCTAGAACTCGGGTCCTAGTAGTGGCGAGCATGGGACTACAAAAACCACATACCACCGTGGCCTCCCATACAATCATTAGCATGTTTAACCTTTACCACTGATCTTACCACATCAGTATACCTCGTTCTCCTGTCATACTAGATTCTCTGCATTTGGTACATCATCTGGATGAACCAGCACTAACAGCTATGCATGGCTAAGCAAGACATAGATAGTAGCTCTAGCAGTGCCCACAAGCCAAACCTAGTTATACTAGGAGCAATGGATCAGGTAATATAAGCTCAAAGGGAGTAATGCAACAGATAGGATACTCTATCTATCGATAAAAGACCACAGTAGAATCGTATGCATCATGGCAATAATTGAAATGCTTTCGAAACCATAGGATTGTATGATGGTGGGGCTATGGTTGCCTTTGCCTGTTGATAACCAATAAGCAGATCGTAGGAAGCCTTGTGCTTGACTTGATTACAGTTGGCCAAGTATTGATCTTCAATCTTCGATAGATTTGATCTCGGTCTTCGATCTCGGAGTCGTTATCGTATTCTACCGGAAAGAACCAAACACCAAAAAGAAAGGTGGAAACAATCAACACATGGCATCGATGCAATGCTCAAGCAAGGATAATGATATGACAAGTTAATTAGTATTGTAATGAAACCCTAAGACATGCTTGGCCATTTAAGTGATGTCCGACGGGTGCAAACCCTAATATAGGAGGAACCCCGAAATCACCTATGAGGGGGTAGTTTGTTCTTCTAATTAAACTTTTAATAAAGGTTGTTCAACAATGCATGAGTGTGAGTATAAAGTGTAGATCTCATTTTTTTGAACATTTTGATATATTATTCATATTTTTCTGACTTATAAATATTAAGTTATTGCATTTCTAACATTTATCCATTTTCTGAAAATATTAAAACAAAAGGCAAATAGTTTTTACACTGGGCTGGCCCTAGCCATGGTGGTTGACAGAGGGGGCCCAGGCCACGTCAACTGCCACGTAGGCAAAGTGGGACCCGGACCGGGGTTGACTAGGTCAGACCCGCGCCGCTGACGCACGGGTGACGTCAACATGATGTCACGCCGGCGGGGCTCTCAGATCGGCGACGGGGGTGGTGCTAGGTAGCGAGCTAGCAAGCGATCTTGCACGGGTTCGAACAAGGGCACTGCGGGGAGCAGAAAGGTGGCGGCACCGCTCCATTTGGGTCACCGGAGCGACACCTGCGACTGCGGCCGACGGCAGCGAGCGGCGGCGTGCGGCACGAGGGAGAAGCAAAGCGAGAGGGGGTCAGGGAAGAGGTCCTAGGGTACCACCAGCTCATCGTGAGTCTAACGAAGGTGATGGCACAGCCGGAGGTGGATCGGAGCAGCGGCGAGGTCAACGGCAGAGCTTGTCGGGATCGAAGAAGAAGGGCTCGATGCAGGCAACTGGGAGCTCCCGGGATCAATTCCTTCAGGACGGAGGCTCAGCACCGCACGGCGGAGCTCATGGCGTGGTCAGTGGAGGCCGGGAAGGTCGGGGACGGCGGCTGTATGCGGTGGCCGGAGATAGGGTTTCGGCTCATGTTGAGGGAGAGTGACAGGGATGCTGGGGAAGGAGTGAGAGGTCAAGGAGAAGAGGTACACGGTGTGGGGCAGTCTTATCCTCAGCCAGGACATGGCGCGGCAGCGACGGGCATCGGGACGCTGGCGGACGGCAACAGCGGCGCCACCGAGCTGCTTGACGCGAGGAGGAAGACGATGGATAGGAGGGACAAAAGGGTATGTGGGCCTGGGCCACGGTGGGCTGGCTGTTGGGCCAAAGTCTACTGCGCGCGAGCAACAGATAGGAGGGATTGGGAGATGGGCTACAGCCTGGAGCTGCTCTGCTGCTTATTTTTATTTAGCAAAACTTTTTCATTTTCCTATTTTTATCTCCTTTTGTATTTTCAAATACTTTCTATTTTTTGTTTCTCTCTTTGTGTAAACATTTCAAACATTACCAGAGGGCTTTGTAAAATATATAAAATACTGCAGGGAGCCCTTTAGTCAATTTGGGCTCTATTCCTTTTGGAGTTTTCAAAATATTCAAACTATTTTGAATAGATTTCAAAGAGAGGGAAAGACTAGGGTTAGATCTTTACTTTCTTTCTTTTGGATGCACTTTTAAAAGATGATGCTCATGAATGCACAATCAACCCTAACTAATGATTAACTAAAACTGGGTGTTACAATACACATGACGCCACAACACGTTCTAATCATCAGCATTTCGAAGAAAGACCAAAAAAAGCAAACCAAGAATGACTTAGATTCGTGCCTCATACTATTCGGATTGCTAAAGACAAAAGAAGAGAAATACTTCCACGATTCATATAGCATGGGCATGATATGTCCAGTGGTAAAGCAAGGAAAGGATTTGGTCTCCACGATAATGACTCATTTCGAGTTTGGTGTGTCTAAAGGAGTCGTTGCCATGGACCCATAACCCTTTCCTTGGCTTGCCACTAAACATATTATTTCTTATGTATATGAATCTCGAAAATATTTTTCCTCTTTCGACTTTGGGGCTACAAGATGAATAGTTATCATTTCATTGTATCGCTAAAGACGAAAGGAAGGAAATTTTCCACGATTCATATAACAATGTCGCCAGTGATATACGAATAGTGAAGTATTGTCTTTCCTTTCGACTTTGGGGCTACAATGAGATATTTGAAACTAAATACTTCACCATTTCATTGAATTCACGCTATCTAATCTATTCGTGTCGCTAAAGAAAAAAGAACAGAAATACTTCCATGATTCATATAGCATGGCCATGGGCATGTTATGTCCAATGGTAAAGCAAGGAAACGATTTGGTCTCCACGGCAACGACTCATTTTGAGTTTGGTTTGTCGAAAGGAGTCGTTGTCGTGGACCCAGAACCCTTTCCTTGGCTTACCATTGAACATATTATGTCTTATGTATATGAATCTCGAAAATATTTTTCCTCTTTCGACTTTGGGGCTACGAGATGAAATAGTTTATCATTTCATTGTATCGCCAAAGACGAAAGGAAAGAAATCATTCCACGATTCATATAACAATGTTGTCAATGCTATGCAAATAGTGAAGTAGTGTCTTTCTTCCTTTTGACTTTGGAGCTACAATGAGATATTTGAAACTACATAATTCACCATTTCATTTAATTCACACTATCTAATCTATTCGTATCGCCAAAGACAAAATAAGAGAAATACTTCCATGATTCATATAGCATGGGCATGATATGTCCAGAGATAAAGCAAGGAAAGGATTCGGTCTTCCACGGAAACAACTCATTTCGAGTTTGGTGTGTCAAAAGGAGTCATTGTCAAGGACCCATAATCCTTTCCTTGACTTACCTCTAAACATATTATGTCTTATGTATATGAATCTCGAAAATATTTGTCCTCTTTCGACTTTGGGGCTACGAGATGAAATAGTTTATCATTTCATTGTATCATCAAAGATGAAAGGAAAGAAATCATTCCAGATTCATATAACAATGTCGCTAATGCTATACGAATAGTGAAGTAATTTCTTTCCTTTTGACTTTGGGGCTATAATGAGATATTTGAAACTACATAATTCACGATTTCATATAATTCACGCTATCTAATCCATTTGTATCGCCAAAGAGAAAAGAAGAGAAATACTTCCATGATTCATATATCATGGGCATGATATGTCCAGCGGTAAAGCAAGGAAAGGATTCGGTATCCACGACAACGACCCATTTCGAGTCTGGTGTGTCAAAAGGAGTCATTGACACGTGGATCCAGAATCCTTTCCTTGGCTTACCACTGAACATATTATGTCTTATGTATATGAACCTCGAAAATATTTGTTCCCTTTCGACTTTGGGGCTACGAGATGAAATAGTATTAACTTGGGCGACATTGTTACAAGTCTACTTGCCTCATACTTAGGTTGGGAGCAGAAAATGACAATGTCACTGATGGATCTGGGGCGGCAAGTAGAGTATATGCACAAACCTCCAGTCTACTTGGCACACTAGATCCAGCAACGGCATGGTCACACACATGACGCCACAACACGTTTTAATCATCGGCATTTTGAAGAAAGACAAAGAAAGCAAACCACAAGAAGTAGGGTGGCAATAATGAATGAAAAGCAACAAGCACTTAAAATAGTTCATAACACAAATAACTAGCTAGTGTTGCTCACAATCAAGTTCAACGGTTGATGAAACATACTCTGGAGGTTTTGCTAGGCAAGTTTAACATAGTGATAAGAGGTTACAACACGAGTTCGGAACTAATAGCTAGGTACCCAGGCAATGCAATCATCAAGGCTTCTTCGGCTATTGAGTCGGCTTTGGGGGGCATTGATGAAGTCTGACCTAGTTTTCGCCATCTGCATGAACATCCTGCGATCACCCTGCTATGCTAAGCGTTCGTCTAACTCCCTATTGGGCGGTGTATATCCGCCGTATAAGGTGCCCCCGGATTTCATGACTCCCTGGTGCATGATTGTCGCGATCTCCTCCTGGATGTCCAAGAAGTGTTGCATGAGGTTGTGATCATGTATTATTGAAAGCCTTTTAGCCCACTTCACGAGGTCACATGGCAGCGTTTTGCTCTCCATGTCATTGAAGAACGCCTCCATGTGGTAAATGGCGTAGAAGGCATCCTTCCCACTACCAGACGGCTGCTTGACGCAGGCGAACTTGGTGTTTTGGCGGAACACGTGCGCGTCGAACTTCACATGTGGTGTTGCCAGTTTAATGCCTCCCGCTAGCCGGTGAGAGCACCATCAAGAATTTTCTTGATATTGGTGTAGTTTTTTGGGATCGCACTATTTGAGTCGAGGTACACGGCTGTTGAGTGTTTCAAATTCAAGCATATGAGAACGCAGCCTATCCATCATCCTCCGTGATGGGATGGTAGGGAAGGAGAATAACATCCTTGTCCGAGTATGTTTGTAGGAAGGTTGAGAGGTAGTCGGTCGCCAGCGGTATGTCCTCGGCATATTTCAGGACGACATCACGCGTGAAGTAGGGATCCACTATCTGGATGCCCGGGATCTTGTCTCTGGTGATCTGCATGGCCATATTGAGAGAGAATAGCCAGACCAGGGTATTGTGCAGCCGGAACCCATTCAACTTGTCGAAGATGTCGGTATGTCGCACGTAGAAGATATCCCCGGGGGGTACACTGACGAAGCACGACAAATGAGAAGGCACCTTAGCCTTGAAAACGAGGTACGACTGATTGTTCTCACGAATGCGACGCTCCTCAATTGTGAGACAACTATAATGAAGATTGCGCATTTGAGAGCCTGCGACCTCGAGCAACGAGTTACACATCATCGGTGCACCTGCCACATGCTGCTGATTCCTGGCTTGCCCCGTAGGGCCGTCTTGAGCCCGTAGAACAAGATTTGGATCCTTGCCCCGGTCACCCTTAGGTTTCCTTTCGTGACCCTGCTTCCTGCCCTTTGCAGCGTCGGCCACCGCGTTCACCTCACTGATCGCCTTATGGAGGGTGTTGGGGCTGATCAAAGGAACTGCTGGCCTCGGAGACTCGGTGAAGGGGGCGGGTGGCGGCGTCTCCTGACTAGTTGGGAAGAGACGCACCTGGCAAGGGGTTTTTGCCAGTGCTGGTTCGGTATCGGCAACTTGATGTGTGCCTGATGGTGCCGGATCATACCAATTAGAAAACCTTGTGTTAATAAACTAGTCACCGAAGTTCGGGTTTATTTATCCATCATCATCATAGGGATTATATGTCATGTTGTCCAAGTCTGCCATCTCGAAGTCTTCATCATGTGCTGGCTATGCTGGCCGTGCTGCCTCTAGGGTGATGTTGAGCTGGTCCTCCGTCCCCAAACGGATCTGGCTCTTCGGCCATAGGTACAAGTAGCCGAAGCTGGTATTGAGGACCGCTGCCGTCTCCTCATTATCCCATCCTTGAGGTTGAGAGGGAGGTTCCACTTGCTCGTAGCCTGGAAGCACCATATTGTATCTGACCCTCATCATGTCGGGTGACATTGTGCATTTTGCGGTTCTCCGGCTGAACGATAGTACCTTTGGAAACATCCTTCAACTGGCCGCCCACCCATTGCATTACAGTGCAAGGAGTGTCTCCCTGCGAAAGACATGTAGGTTGGGCGTCAGTAAAACAGAGATCAAGTCATTAGTGTGGTTAAGCCTCCCAACTCATGCTTTAATTAGTTAGTTACCTTGAGGGCATCAAACTCAGCCAATGTCGAGGCACCGCCGCCGGCAGGCTTGAGTGCTGCAAGTGGTGGAGTGGCTGCCTGATGGCACGGTGGTGCGGGCCGGTGCCTTCGCCGTAGTGGGCAAGTTAAGCTCTAGAGATGGAGGAGTCTTCACCACCACCGGCCCAGCTGGAGGAGTCACCAGCACCTCCGCCCGCGCCATGTTGTCCGATTGGGCGCTATCGAGGTTGGGAACCGGTGGCGGCCCTCATTTACCACCGTTCTGCCACTTGCTGTACTTTTCCATGTAGGCTGGAAGGATGGTGTTGAGCTTATCATTCACTTGTGACTGGACTTGTGCCTGGACTTGTGTATGAACTCGTTCTTGGAACTTTGTCTCGGCAGCCGACATAGCCTGGTTCACGGCATCTTGGACTATATTGGGAAAGGCTTCCACATGTTCCCTTAGGTGTCTTACCTCGGCGCTTTTGGCCTTCTTGCCCTTCTGTTCCAGGGTGCTATAGTACTCGGACCATGTTATGCCGCCAAAGCCGACCACACGACCAGCCGACGACGGGGCCACCAGGGGCTCGGCATTCTTGACCCGGTTCAGTGCCCTGTTAAAAGAGGTGTCCCACTTGGCAACAGGTGCCAACCCCTGGGATGAGGAGCTACTACACTCATTGTCCTTCGCACTAGGAACACGAAGCATTTGATCAGAAAACTGGACTTTGTTTATTAATTGTGAACACAATTAATCGACTTGCATGCAAACTACTTACATATTTTCTCATGAAGTCCGTCACCTTCGTAGCGAAGGGGCCGGCAGGCTCCGAGGAATAATCAGAATTCCCTTTTGGCTTAGCAAATCGGGCCTTACAAAGTTCTTTGCATGCTTCTCCTTTATGTCGTCAAAGGGAGGTGTCAACCCCTTTGCACGAGCGTTGGCGTCCTCCTTCTCCCATTTGGGAATCGTAGCTCTATAACCGCCGGAGCTGAGATGGTGGGTACCAATGTTCATCTCGTACAACTCCTCGAAGCATAGACTCTTGTCCTTGCCCACAGTGGATTCACATATGGCCTTGAACACCTTGAAGTCTTCTTCCTTGACTAGAGGCTCCTTCTTGACGACCTCCAAATAACTTAGTTTGTCCTCGAAAATCAGCTTCTTCACCCGGACCTTCCAATTCGACAAGGCCTTGGTCATCTTCCTGAGGGTGTACTTGTACACCGGATTCCCTAGATTGTCATTATTGTACTTGTGTTCCTCATCACCCGAGAACACGTATCTTGCATGCAGCTTCCGAAAGAGCTAGAAAAGGAAACCCTTGTTCTCTTCGGCCTTCAGGTTCTCTGTGTTGATCGTGACGGTGTTCCGGAGGATTGCTGCGAGCTGGTTTGAGTAACCCATGACAAACTCTTCCAGCTCCAAAGGCGCACCTTTAGCGCTCACGCTTGTGATGATGGACCTTTTGATGTCAACCACGATCGAGGTCCGGTCCTTTCAGGCCTTCTTCGATGTGCTACCATCGTCCGTAGTAGCTTCACCGCCGCCATCAGTGGTAGTGGTGTCGCCATCGGCCTCCCCCATCTCCTCATCGCCCGACGAGGTATCCTCGTCCGCCTCCATCTCGTCATCCCACGGAACAAATTCTGAGTGCTCTTGGGATTCCATCTCCGCCTGCTGCTCCCAAAAGGGCTTCTTGCTAGAAGGGACCGGCTCCGCCGACATTTCTAAACACATAAATAAATGGAACTAATAAGCACAAAAATTCACATAAAATTTCGGCATAACCTTTGCTAATTTTCTATGTCTAGGAGTGCCAAAAATTCGCCGTAACAGAAATGAATCAACATTCCAGTAAAACAATGGCAACTCAAAAAGAAAAACCTACACAAAAAAGCTTAAATAGGCACAAACACAGTCATTTTGCTGCCAACATACACAAGCACACCCATACACAACCAGCCAACTTGCTAATTCATTTTCAAACACAATAGATTGTAAACCATTGTGCAAACTCCAAAGAATTAGAGGCACCACCATAACTGTGCTTAGATTAACAAAATCCACCAGATCAAGGGATACCAAACTTCCACCAGATCATTTTCCTAGCAATTATTATCCAAGAATAATATTCATAACAAATTCTATCATAACTGACATATTCATAGAGACAAAAGCATGTCTCTGAATTTATAAATAGAACTAGGAGAAAGGACTTAGAATAACATGTTACCAACACTAAATGCAAAATCATACCACCATGCACATTTCAGATCATAATCATGTAAATAGAGGACATGATATGTTGTACTAGATCATAATCATGTAAATAGTTCCTGGATCTGTTTGCACCTGTAGTACATGTGATTTGTTATTTTTGTTATTCATTCAGCATTAGTGTCTATGTAAATACTGCCTCTGAATTTTAAACAGTTCCTGGATCTGTTTGCAACTAGGACCTACTCCCTAATCTGTCCAATATTTAGAAGAAAGACACACTCTAATTAGAGCTACTGTTGGTTCAAGATCAGAAGTGCATATAGTAAGTTGCAAGGATCAAATCACTTAAACATGTACTAATTATAACGGATTGCTAAATCTAGTAGAGAATCTGTCCATATCAACTTATTTCCAGCTACTTGCAGCTAGTACTTAATCACAACATACTAGTTGGTACAAGCAAACCAGCCAACACAAGCCGTAGTTGGCACCAGATTCACTATACAGCCAACAATTACACCACAAATCAAATCTTGATACAAAACAGTACCGAATTAACTTAATCTAAGAACCCTATGCATCTCTAGCCTAGCACATCTTATTCCCTACAATATAAACCTAGATGCTAATAGCTAAACTATAAAGTACAACATAGAAGTAGATCATGCATGAGGAGTAGACCAAACATGTAATAATAGGCATGATCATTAGGATGCTATGCGACATTAAACAAACAAATCTAAATAGTACTAGTAGTTGAAACTCTAAGAAAATCTCAAACACCAAGATTTAATAAAAAGGAAGATAAGCAGATCTACCAAATAAGAAACCCAGTAACAAATCATTTCAACCAATCAGATTCTTTGAAAAGGAGTCGAACATTAACAGACTACAAATTTAATTCTTATTGGCACTATCCAAATTGTGTATCAGGACAACAATATAAAACAAAAACCTACTTGGCAATAGCCAAACTAAGGAATAAGACAAGATCAATCACTTGTCAAACTCCAAACTACACTAAAGTTAGAGCAACATGGGCTTGACCACTAAAAGTGGTTTTGCCACCTGCACATAGGACAACATACAAAGATGGTCATGTGATCATCAAGAACATGAACATCTCAAGAACACTATGAACAAATCCAAGAATAGCAAGAACACCAAATTAGATTCCTAAAATCTATCATAGTAAAGAAACAAGTTTCTACCTATCTAGTCAACATGTATATACAAAGAAATTGACCTCTAATCAATAAGAACTCACTTAATTACCAAGACATAAATGCCTTATCTGACACAAATTCTTCCTAATTTGCGCAGTTGCTTGGTAATTCTGAACAGAAGGGGAAGTTGCCATGGGAAGGGAGGTTGCAGACGAGGTGCTCACCTTGGGGTGCTCGGCGAGTACGACGGTGAGGTTGCAAACGAGGTGGCAGCGGGAGGCTCCTCCTCCACGGGGTAGAAGCTCCTCTTCCACAGGGCGGTGGTGAGCACGGGCAGCAGCTCCTCCTCCACAGGGCGGCAGCGGGCTCCTCCTCCACGGGGCGGGCGGGTCACGGGCGGCGGGTTCCTCCTCCCTATGGCTGGTCGCGGAGATGTCAGGGAGAGGGTAAGGGGAGGAAAGAGGGGTAGGGGGAAGGTGAGGGAGAGGGCTCACCTCGACGACGGCGGACGGCGGGCTGCTGCGGGCGCAGACGGCGGCAGGAAGGGGACGACAGCGGCCGGCGTGGCAGAGTATCTGGCGTGAGATCAATCGAGAGAGAGAGAAAGGGGAATCGATCGAGCCCTCAATCATTTAGGCAGGTGCCAGATTATGCGAGGTGCATATTTCAAAGTGCGCCTCGTATAAGATCACACAAGGCACATCTGGCCAGAATGCGCCTCGGCTATTCTGCAGTACTAGTCAAATAGCACAGTGCGCTGGTATTTGTCAATAAATAGATTCTAGCCCACAGGTTATGTCCCTTGCCCTATACTGAACTTGGCCCTAGCCACCTAGGTTCGAATCCTGGTGACAAAAATTTTTTGAAAACTTTTTTTAAAGACCATTTTTCATGTAAAAACATTGTCCAAACACAATATGAGCTATCAAATATACTACAAATATTTAAAAAATCAAATATTGCCAAAACAATAAGGTGAGGTTGCAGCCATTTTAGGTACCAGCTTATGCGAGGCGCATATTGCAATGTGCGCCTCGTATAAGATTAGGCGAGGCGCATCTGGCCAGAATGCGCCTCGGCTATTCTTCAATACTAGTCAACTAGCGCAGTGCGCTAATATCTGTCATCAAACAGACACTAGCCCACCGGTTACGTCCCTTGTCCTATTTTGAACCCTAGCCACCCAAGTTTGAATCCTGGTGGTAACATATTTTTGGAAACTTTTTTAAAGGCCATTTTTCATGTAAAAACATTGTCCAAACACAATATGAACTATAAAATATACTGCAAATATTTTAAAATTTTAAATATTGCCAAAACAACAAAAGAGAGTATTATGAATGTGTCTCGTTGATACATAATATTCTCAATGCAATGTTATACCATACAAAAAATGATAATTATGAATGTTTCGATACATAATAGTAGGCCACACACACGACGGTTCTTGACAATGGTCGGAGCGCGCTAGTGTTTCTTGACAATGATCGTCTTCTTGCCCTTCTTTGTCACAGTTGCATAGGTTAGGTCTGGGACGTCTTCACTACTTATTTTGAACGGGAGTCCTTTCTTAGGTGGGGTTGTGGTGTACGGTGCTTGGTTGCCGTATCCGTCTTCCATCTTCGGGTCACTGTTCTGGTCAAAGTCTTGCTCGTTGGCGACTCCGTCCATTCCGATGATGTTCCTTTTGCCACTCCTAACGACAACCCGGCTAGGCTTTGACGGGTCTGTGATGTACCAGCATTGGTCGACCTTGCTAGCTAGAACCCAAGGATCATTTCTCGCGGGTGCGTTCGTGTTGGTGGTCTTTGATGGTATAACCATGGTGGTGAAATATCGTCCTTCTTTCTCGACGCTCTTGGCCCACCTGACACAGAACATCGGCACCTTCTCTGTAATGTAGTCGAGCTCCCAAATCTCCTCGATCCTTCCGTAGTATCTTTCCGGGACATCGCCTGTCGTTGTATTGGGAATGGCAGTACCTAAGAAGGTTAGATAGAGGTGTGGGAACTAGCATGGAAGCTATCAACAGCGTCCGCAAGCGGGATTGGATACAAGCAAGCATAGCTGGACGCAGGAAGTACCCAGGTTTGGAGCCCTCGTGATGAGGTAAAACTCCTACTCCTTCCGGATCTGACTATGGGGGATATACGAACTACAAGTGCTCCTTGAGCTGTATTCTCTAGCTACTATCTTAAATGCAATGAGACCAACCCTTACTACTGAGGCCTTGCCTCTCCTTATATAGGCAGAGAGGCAACGGTCTCATTGGCCAGTCCGACTGGCGGGCCCCACAGGCAGGTCCCAGCCAACTGGTCATCTACAGTATCCGGTACGGTATGTCCCATCGCAGTATGAGCAGTATGGCTATCGTAGGCACAGTGGATGTCGTGCGAGCCTGTCGTCAGCATCGGGCCACTGTTCCTGCGTCATCCCCGCAAAGTCTTCGGTATGGCCGAGTAGTTGCCAGTCTTGTCATCGTACAGGGCGTACCGTGCACTGATACGCACATCATCCTGTCTCCCTGATTGGTTCCAGCTACGTCGTCGTAGCCGGCTGCTTCTTGCCGATCCGGCTACCATGCGATAGCTAGCCTGACTTGCCTTGTCCGGCTGCATCTGGTCAGCCGGACGCGATCCGACTGCCCAGTTTCTTGTCCGGCTGGGGTATCTGGGGATCATCCCCATGACACTAGCCCCCGAGCGCGTGTGGATTCCACCCTTAGGCGAAATGTGCGTGTGCTCCCTCTTGGTTTTGAATTTGTGACCGGATACGCCTGGCGGTTGCGCTACCCGTGACGCCAGTGCTGACGCTGGCCACACGTGCACGCGCCATCATTGCTCTGCGGCGGGCAGTGTAACGTCCCGTCGCACGTCACCTCGGGAAACTGCTGCCTGGCGCTTCGGTTCCCGCTCCAGGATCTTCTGTGCACCTTGCGCTGGCACACGGGATCTGGGCGGCGGTTGGGGCGGGGATTGCCTGTATGAACGCCACGTGGCATCGTGGACGGTTGCTCTTCTGGCCCTTTAAAGGGACGCCGCGGGGGGAGCAGTTCCCTTCCTTCGTTCCCCTGCTTCCAGTTTCCCTCTTCCCTTCTGCGCTCCTGCCCTCTACGCTCTTCCTCTGCTGTCGCTGTAGCCTGCTGCGCCGCTCGTTCATCATCGGTGGCGGTATGGGCCACCGCCACTCCTCCGCCGCCGCGCCTCCTTGTCATCCGGAGATGGCAGCCGAATGCGGGGCCTGGTGCGGCTCCTCTGTCATGGAGGACCACATCTAGAAATATCGCGCTACCCGCGTCCTTCCGCCGGAGGAGGAAGTAGCGGTGCGGCTAGCGCCGGCGGGAGAGGTGTCACCGCACCCGGTGGAGGGAGAGCAGGTCATCTTCCTCTCGCATCTGGCGCGCGGGTTCGCGTTGCCAGTGCACCCCTTCTTCCTCACGTTCCTGGCCTTCTTCGACCTCCGCCTCCACCACCTCGGCACCAACCCAATCGGAACGCTGGCACACTTCATGGCATTCTGCAAGAGCTATCTCGGGATCTAGCTGGATCTCGAGCTCTTCTGCCGGCTCTTCCGAGTCTGGCCACAGGTGTAGTTCACGAAGGGGCCGCTAGTCGTCTGCGGCGGCGCCTCCATCTACTCCCACGCGCAGACCGGCTACCTAAAGTTCCGGCTGCATGACACGGTACCACTGTGGCAGCAGTCGTACTTCTATGTCAAGAACGTCACCAACGTCGACCGGATCAACCTTCCGGCCTTCCAGGATGTCGAGTCCAGCCGCCAGCACTGGGAGCTGAAGATTTATGGCGACAAGGCGGAGTCGGACGCGATGCTACAGCGCATGCGCTCCCTCGTCACCTGCCGTCTAACCGGCCTGGACATCACCCTCAGCTGGATGTCCTAGCTGATGATGTTGTTGCAGCAGCGAGTGCACAAAATGTGCTTCTACTCCGGCCGGCTGGACCCGACCCAGATGTCACGCTGCAGTCCCCGCTACCACAACCTAAAGGAGTGGGTGTGGAGGATCACGAAGGAGCGACTGCCGGAGGGCTGGACCTTCAGCCTGGCACCCTACAATCGGGACAACCGCGCGCCCCGGGTAGGTCCTTTTAGCCGGAGCTTTATTTCGTATTTCTTGTCTTTCTTTCTTGCTTTATCCGACTAACTTCTTGTATTCGGCAGATCTTCCCTTGCATTCTTCGCAAGGAGGGTGAGGCCCCCCTCAAGACGTTCATGCCTGACTTGCTAGAGCCGCGTGCTCGGCAGTCTGGCAAGGAGTCGGATGGGGACAGGGATGCCTTCCCTAGCCGGAACGACGAACCGGCTGCCGACCCCCACGCGGAGGTTGACGAGGAGGAGGAGGCCGTGCTGGCCTCCGATCCGGCGCAGCGCCAAGCAACGGACGGTGATGCTGGCGGGAGCGGCTCCAGCCGTTCCAGCTCTAGCCAACCTGCCATGGAGGAACCGGCTCCCAAGAGGAGCCGGACCGGTGCCCTGCCGCCAAGCCGCCTTGGCCGGAAGAAGGGGCCGCCCCCGGTTGTGCAGGGGTATGTCCTTCTTCCTCTTTCTTTCACCATCTCATGTTTGTTTCTTTTTCTCCCTTTCTGCCTTTGGCTTATTTGCCTTCCTTTCCTTCTTCTCCTCTTCTGTCTTCTTAGCACGCTGGTCTCCTTTGGAGCCGCGAGCCAGGCGCGAGCGCCAACCGGGTCGCCACCCCGCGCTCCGACCACGTCTGCCAGCGCCCCCCTTCTTCCGAGGCACCGCCTCCGCCGCCACCTCGAGCTGAACCGGCTGCCTCAGCCGGATCGGAGGGTCCTCAGCCGGACGTGGTGGCCCAGCCGGAAGCGGAGGGTTCTTAGCCGGGTGGCTCTTTCGCGGGCGCACGAGGAGCCGTAGCCGGCAAGGAACTCGTGGTTGTCGGTGACGACAACTCTGACGACGAGCTGGGAGAGGAGTGGAGGACAGCGGTGGTTGCCGCGAAGGAGTCCTTGGTCATCAACACCGTGGATGACGACGCCTCCTCCACCGCCTCGCTGACAGACCTCGCTGCCACCCTCGAACTGGCGGTGAAGGAGATCTGGCTACTGGAGGCCGCAGCCGGCGGGAACCGGTCCTTGGAGCAGAAGCTTGTTGCTGCCAACAGAACCTCCCAGAGTAAGTTGCTTCATCCGGCTTGCTCTTTTTTTTGCTGATAGCCGGTTTCGTCGTAGCTATCCTCGTGTGCGCTCAGCGCGAGATCGATTGCTTGAAGAAAGCGAACGACCGGCTGAGCAAGTCCAACTCCAGTATGCGGCTGCAGAACAAGGACTGGCACACGAAGGTAGACGGTCTGGAGGCCACCATCAAGGAGCGCGACGCCTCGCTCGCCAGCCGGGTCAAAGCCTTCAACCTTCTCGAGGCCTAGAACAAGGACCAAGAGAAGGAGATCAAGCGGCTGGCGACGAAGGAGAAGGCTCTGGTGGAGGAGCTGATGCAAGTTGGCCACACGGCTAAGGGTGAGTTCCTCTTTTCCGTCTCCCTTTCTTTCCGGATCTGGTAGCCGGATCTGACTCTCTTTTTCTGACAGCGTTTTATCTCGGCATACACCTGCTGGCGTACAACCGGCTGCAGGAGAACTAGCCGGGAGCACAGCCGATGGCCCAGGAGCTCGTCGTCCTTCTTGGCGAGGAAGCTGCCAAGCTTCGTCAAGCGGCACGGGACGTCTTCTCGTTCCTGTGGCCGGATGCTCCGGTTCCAGAGACAATGGCGCAGCTGGCTGCGAAGGTGGGGGAGGTGCCGGTTGCGGTGGACCGGCTGCGGGATTTGGCGGCGCGAGCCAGAGCAGAAATGACTCTGGCTCTCATGCTCTCCTGGTACAAGGACGCCCGCATCGAGAAGATCGACAGAGGCTTCCGTGCCGGCGCCGACCTTGCCGCCATCCGCCAGGCCCATCCAGAGCTCCGAGGCTCCGCCATCAAGATCGCCGACTACGTGGACCCCGACGAGGTGCTCACCGACTTAGAGTCTGTCGGTACTCCGGATGTGGAAGCCCCGACGCAGCCGGCTACGGGCGCCGGAACTGGAACAAGCGCCACACCTCCTCCTCCGTCTGAAGCTTCCGCCAGTCAAGATGCTCCACATGGCAAGGGTCCTGCTGTCTAGTCGCTGCCCCGGGATGCCGGGTGTATTTGTCTTGTTCAATCTTGTTTTGAAACTTGTCTGTCTGTACCAGCTGTCTCTGGCGCCGGGTAAACTTATGGGAGCTTTGCCTCCTTTTTCCTTTGCTTGTTAATTTTGAACTGGCTTGACTTTCCTTCAACTTGTGTACTTTGCATTTTCTCTCAATATTTCGCCGATTGACTTTATCCGGCTGACTTCGCCTGGCTACACGCCTTTAGCCGGGGGAACTGCACCTCCAGTGGGGGCGTGCTAGCGCACCCACTGGGTGTAGCCCCCGAGATTCGTAGTAGCTGGCGTAGCCAGGTGCTTCGAATCTTCCTTCTTTTCCCCAAATCTTCTAACTTTATCCGACTAGACTTGTCTTAGTCGGCTGCTTTCGCTGGCTGAACACCTTTAGCCGGGGGAACTAACATTCCAGTGGGGGCGCGCGAGCGCACCCACTGGGTGTAGCCCCCGAGATTCGGAGTAGCTGGCATAGCCAGGTGCTTCGAATCTTCTTTGTCTTCTCTTGCTCCTGCCCTTGCCCTCGCCTAGGCTCCGACTGGCCGGCTAAACGCCTTTAGCCGGTCGGGAACTACAAGATTCCACTAGGGGCGCGCGAGCGCACCCAGTGGGTGTAGCCCCCGAGATTCGGAGCGCTTGATGAAGGCAAGGACTTCGAATCTTCTTCTCTTTTCTTCCTGAATTCCGATTCAGGGTAGTCGTACAAGAATATACATACACATACATCCTCACGTGTTAATAGGTTAGTCTGCCGAATTGTAGCCGAAAAATGGATTTGTTTTTTCGAAAACTAGCTTGCGCCTTTCTGGACACTTGGCCGCTTTCCCGTGTGCTTTGCTGTTTTCGCTGCGTCCTTGCCGGGCAGCCGGGTTGCGGTCTGCAGCCAGGATCAAAGGGAGCTGACAGTACATCGCGCATGGTACTGATGACCCGCAAGTATAGGGGGTGTATCGCAGTATTTTCGAGGGAAGTGAGACCCAATTTATTGATTCGACACAAGGGGAGCCAAAGAATATTTATCAGCCTTAACAACTGAGTTATCAATTCAGCTGCACCTGGAAACAATCTTGCTCACAGCAGTTTATCAGTAGCAACAGTTTTGTAGTAGGAATAGTAAAGCAACAGCAGTAGTAAAGCAAAGACAATAGTAACAAAAGCAGTAAACAGTGGGATTCGAGTGCGGTAGGCATAGGGATGGATGGATGGGCGTTGCATGGACAAGACAATTCACATAGCAATCAGAACATAGGGCAATTGCAGATAAATAAGATAAAGCATCCAAGTACTAGACAATCCTAGGCATGTGTTCCATATATAGTCATACGTGCTCGCAATGAGAACTTGTACAACATCTTTTGTCCTGCCAGCCCGTTTGCAGCGGGGCCTCTAGGGAACTACTAGCAATTAAGGTGCTCCTTTTAATAGAGCACCGAAGCAAAGAATTAACACTCCGTGAACACATGTGATCCTCACATCAAAGCCTTTCCCTTCCGGTTATCCCGATTTCTGTCACTTCGGGGCCATAGGTTCCAGACAACAACGTGTGTATACAATTTGTAGATAAGACCAGAAACAATACTATCATAATGAATCAATAACATGTTCAGATCTGAAATCATGGCACTCGGGCCCTAGTGACAAGCATTAAGCACAACAAGTTGCAACAAAGTCATAAAGCACTAATAAAAGATACTAGGCACCATGCCCTAACAATCTGATGCCATTACATGAACGATCTCATCCAATCCCTACCATCCCCATAGCCTACAGCGAGGGATTACTCACTCATAGATGGAGGAAACATGGATGGTCGATGGAGATGATGGTGGAGATCGATGGAGACGGCTCCGGGGGCACTTCCCCATCCCGGCAGGGTGCCGGAACAGA
The DNA here is from genome assembly GCA_916181665.1 of Avena sativa. Lineage (NCBI taxonomy): Eukaryota > Viridiplantae > Streptophyta > Magnoliopsida > Poales > Poaceae > Avena > Avena sativa. Next base: position 432,350,644 of record OV702290.1, read on the forward strand.
GACTTTTTGTCCCCTGAATCTCCCCTTCGGTGGCGGCGGCGCAGCGGAACTTTTCATGGAAAAACATCGAACCCCCGGAGTTTTTAGGTCAGAAGGCTTCTTATAGGCAAAGAGGGAGACCGAGGGGGTGCTTGGGGCCACCACACCATGCCCGCGCCTAGGGGTGGTGTGGCCAGCCCTTGGCCCTCCTCCGTCTCGTATTCTAGCTCCTGGAGTCTTCTGGAAAAATAGGCACTTTGGCTTTTGTCCCGTCCAATTTCGAGAATATTCATTTTCTGACTTTCCTGGAACCAAAAATAGCAGAAAACAGGTAGCTGGCACTGTGGCTCTTGTTAATAGGTTAGTCCAAGAAAACATATGAAAAGTACTCCAAAGTGTGGACAAAACACAAGAAAGTGGATAAAACCAAGCATGGAGCATCAAAAATTATAGATACATTTGCAATGTATCAACATCCCCAAGCTTAACTCCTGCTCGTCCTCGAGTAGGTAAGTGATAAAAAGAAAGAATAATTTTTGAGGTGACATGCACCATCAAAGACTTGACCAAAGTATTTGTAATTATTCAAAGCTAGGATCATAGTACTTCAATCATAACATGAAAGACAAAGTTCTAGCAATAAGACACAGAAACTATGATGCAACAAGAAAAGGCACAAACAAAAGATTCATGAATAACAATGCTTTACAAGACGTTTGTTTGTTTCACATAAAGAAAACATAGCATAGTGGCACTCAGCTTGTCCCTCATAGAGTAGCAAACATAAATGCATAGGACACCTTCAAATTTACAAGAGTGACTAGATACAAATAGTTTAAAAACAAGCAATATCAAGGTATGCATCAATCAACAAGTCTTGGGACAATGCACATAGAACTAAGAATGGCCACTATGCTCTCAATAAAGTGCTCATAGAATGTGTGGAGACTCAACAAGGAAATGAACAGGTTTTGAAAAGTTTGAAAGGCTTCCAAATGCTGAAAGTATGGTACTCATTAGCTTTGAGCTCTCATTGCCCCTGTCATAAGAATCTTTAATGTGGTTAAGGTGAAAGTGAGGTCCAATCTGAGTTATATGCTTGACAGACTATAAACTGAAAATCCCAAGTCCCTTGAGTACGAGGGTCGCTCCTCATGCTACTCAACTTTAGTTACCGGTAAGTTCTTGTCATCGTAAGTATGTGTGTATCATTGAGAACCGCCAACGGGGTACCCCTTGCCCGATGATACGGAAGAATCCCCATATCAAAATGACAAGGCAAGCAGACAATGAGTATCTCAGCAATCTTCTTATTTACCATGGGAAAATGGTGCTTTTTTCTCTCTTTCCTCTTTTCATAAATCTCTTTTTTTTTATTTTTCTCAATAGCTATCTCTCTTTTTTTATAAGAAGAATGCTTCATAGATATCATTATGGTTACGCTGCAGGTTTCCACCATGTCAGCATGGATTAGACCAGCGGCCCAGGCATTTCTCTAACACACAAACATAACTCCATGGACTTACAAGCTCCCCTTTTATTTCACACCGACGACATCCGCAAACAAAAGAGCAAGGTATCAACTGGGTATATATTTACAAGTGTTGAAAGTGTTCCCCGTGACAACACGGTTCTGCTAATCCCCGGCCTATAATTAGCCAGCATATAACTTTCATGGAGAGTTCACATTGGTTCAGGTTTATTAAGTGCAGGAAATAAAGTGTGTCATGAAGTTCGTGAAAGCTTTACTAACTAACTTTCTCAAAACAAGCAAACATTTTATTCGGAAGAAAACAAGGCATATTGAATATGCACGGAAGTAGCAAATGATGCTAATAAGTAGGTATGGTGAACACTTTGGCAATATTTGGTTTAAGGGAGTTGGAAACATGAGTAAAACACTCAGTGTAAGTGAAGGCTAGCAATAGTAAGGGAGCGACAATCGAGAGAGAAATAATGGCCATAATCATGCAGAGCGACAAAACATCATTGATCAAAGCATAAAGTGATACTACAAGTTGAAAACTAAAGGATCATAAAGGCTTATGGTGACTTGGGATAGTCATAACATGGTGTGAGCATGTGCCAAGTCAACCCAAATAAAGCATCAAAGGAGAATACCACAATACTATGCTTTAATATGCAAAAACAACGCATGATTCATCCAAGGCACATTAAGCAATCTCAATTGTTTATAACAAGTCATGCTACAGCAAAGAATACTAAGCATAAAGCCAGAACAATATCAAACATGGCATGACAAAGCATAGGCCACAGTCAAAAACAAACTCTCTTTACGACTTAAGCATGAGCTTTCCTACTCTTTTCCAAACCAAACCAAACTATTTGAAAACCAATGTATGAAAGAGGGGGTCCAACCAATTTATTCAGAAAACTAAGCAAACCAAGCAAACTAAAAACCAAAACCAAAACAAAGAAGAAGACACTCCAAGAACAACACAACTGTGTATGAAACAATAAAAATGAAGCGTTTGGAAGAAACCTAGAATTTTTATTGATAAAGAAGGGGATGCCTTGGGCATCCCCAAGATTTGATGCTTGTACTTCTTGGATATTTCTTGGGGTGACACGCGTGGAATCCCCAAGCTTGAGCTTTAGTCCATCCTTCATCTCATTACTCATTCCTTCCGTACACCTAAAATTTTCCCTTCATACAAAACTTCACACAATCTCATTAGCAACATTAGTGCACTTAATATAAAAGGTCTTAAGGTTCAGTTCTAACACCAAATAAACTTCCATTAGAACACTAGATACGGTAGCACTTCCCTCAAAAAGCTCAATTCCCCAAAATAACTCAAGAAGGAACCAACAAGAAGCAAATGCAGAAAATGGCAGAAATTTGTCAAAACAGACCAGCAGGTAAAGACGAATTTTTTCGAAGACATTCTGTTGCTCAAATCAAAAAGTGTTGAACTAACGAAAGTTAGATAACAACCTGGGGCATAAGCACAAAACATTACAGCTCAATCCGACATACAGAGATCTCTCACGAATTTTGACGGTGAAGCACAAAAATATGTTTCGGGATAGCAACTTTCCCAATCATTACTTCTCTCTCATTAGAGGTTACTCTTGGCTAAAAAAGCAAATAAAAAGGATAAGGAGCGGTTGTTACTGTAGTAATAACTTCCAAGACTCATCTAAAACTTTTGGGTTATCTCCCAATAAGTACTTTTCTTTAACGCCTTTAAGTTAGGCAAAAGCAAAAACTAAAATGGATAGAATAGAAGTAAGCGGAGATAATCATAGTGAAAACATTGTTTTGTTCAATGAAATCCTTTTGTTAACAAGGTTGATCAGGTCTTTCTACCAAAACAATTTCATATGAGACAAAACTTTGTATTCCACTAATGATTATGTTACCTCAACCTTGATAGCAATGGTCCCAATCATAATATTTCAAATTTTCCTCTTGGTATGGGACAATATATTTCTCCAACTTGAATGCCCTCAACATGTTCAATTGAATTCAAAACCATAAGGCCTATCACTCTTCTTGGGGAAATAGATAGTATGTTCCTTGTCATTAACATTGAAGGTCACCTTCCCTTGATTACAATTAATAACAGCTCCTGCAGTATTTAAGAAAAGGTCTCCCAAGAATAATAGATATAATATCATCTTCAGGCATAATAGTTTGAGAGGATGCTCTCATAAGAAATATGAGTTGAAGTAAGAGAGAGCATCAAGAAGCAAATTCAAAACACATTTAAGTCTAACCCACTTCCTATGCATAGGAATCGTGTATGCAAATAAATTCGCAAAAAACAAAGTGACAGGAATAGGAAGATAAAACAAGAGTGACTTCAAAACTTTCAGCACATAGAGAGGTGTTTCAATACCAGGAAAACTTCTACAACCATATTTTCCTCTCTCATAATAATTTTCAGTAGCCTCATGAATAAACTCAACAAATATAACTATCACATAAAGCATGCTCTTCATGATCTACAAGAACTAAAGCTTTATTATAAACATTTTCAAAAGAAACCTCGGGAACATAACATTCATCCTCCTTTAGTAAGCATGGAGGACAATCAAATAATGTAAGGGATAAAGAGTTACTCTCATTAGAAGGTAGGCATGGGTAGCTAATCCATTCTTCCTCCTTTTGTTCATCACTCTCCTCTTTTTCATCTAATGAGATTTCAGGTTCATCAATTTCTTCTTCCATAGGGTCCTGCAAGGCATTAGTCTCTTCCATTTGTGGAAAGCATCTATTAAAATATTCAAGGATATAGCCATTTTCATCCTTGTAATTATCAAAGAAAAAATTAAGTATACCATAAACCTCATACTTATAAGGTGAATTATCAATATTTTCAAGCAAACTAGCAAGTTCAAAAGCACCCTTCCAAGCAATAAATTCTTCAATTTGTTCTGCATAATAGAAGTCATAAATTCCTTTAGCATAGGAAGATATGGTATCAATATCATTATACTCACATTCAAAAGGGAGGTGTTTATACCTCTTTCTGCAACAAGATTCATCACAACAATAAGTAACATTATAAGTAGAGCACACGTTTCTAGCAATGGTATACAATCTATCAATTTGTTCCCATAAGTGTTTCCCTTTTTGTGACAAGCAGTGTTCCTTATAATAATATTTTTTATCTTCCGTGAACCCACCTTGCCAATAAGCTTCAGTTTCAAAGAAACCAACCATTGACAACAAGCATGATAAGGCAAGACAATAACAGACCAACGAAAATAACAACTAGAGTAGGAACTACTTTTTTTGTATTTTTGATAAAGAAATAAGCAAACAAGGAGAAAATAAACTTAGCTTTAACAATAGTGATTCCAAGTGGACTTGATAAATAAAGCTATGCTCCCCAGCAACGGCGCCAGAAAATAGTCTTGATGACCCACAAGTATAGGGGTGTATCGCAGTATTTTCGAGGGAAGTGAAACCCAATTTATTGATTCGACACATGGGGAGCCAAAGAATATTTATCCGCCTTAACAACTGAGTTGTCAATTCAGCTGCACCTGGAAACAATCTTGCTCACAGCAGTTTATCAGTAGCAACAGTTTTGTAGTAGGAATAGTAAAGCAAAGACAATAGTAACAAAAGCAGTAAACAGTGGGATTCGAGTGCGGTAGGCATAGAGATGGATGGACGGGCGTTGCATGGACAAGACAATTCACATAGCAATTAGAACATAGGGCAATTGCAGATAAATAAGATAAAGCATCCAAGTACTAGACAATCCTAGGCATGTGTTCCATATATAGTCATACGTGCTCGCAATGAGAACTTGCACAACATCTTTTGTCCTGCCAGCCCGTTTGCAGCGGGGCCTCTAGGGAACTACTGGCAAGTAAGGTTCTCCTTTTAATAGAGCACCAGAGCAAAGCATTAACACTCCGTGAACACATGTGATCCTCACATCAAAGCCTTTCCCTTCCGGTTATCCCGATTTCTGTCACTTCGGGGCCATAGGTTCTGGACAACAACGTGTGTATACAACTTGTAGATAAGACCAGAAACAATACTATCATAATGAATCAATAACATGTTCATATCTAAAATCATGGCACTCGGGCCCTAGTGACAAGCATTAAGCACAACAAGTTGCAACAAAGTCATAAAGCACTAATAAAAGATACTAGGAACCATGCCCTAACAATCTGATGCCATTACATGAATGATCTCATCCAATCCCTACGATCCACATAGCCTACAGCGGGGGATTACTCACTCATAGATGGAGGAAACATGGATGGTCGATGGAGATGATGGTGGATATCGATGGAGACGGCTCTGGGGGCACTTCCCCGACCCCGCAGGGTGCCGAAACAGAGACTTTCTATCCCCCGAATCTCCCCTTCGGTGGCGGTGGCGCAGCGGAACTTTTCATGGAAAAACGTCGAACCCCCCGGAGTTTTTAGGTCAGAAGGCTTCTTATAGGCGAAGAGGGAGACCGAGGGGGTGCCTGGGGCCACCACACCATGCCCTGGCGTGGCCAGGCCTAGCCCGCGCCTGGGGGTGGTGTGGCCAGCCCCCTGGCCCTCCTCCGTCTCGTATTCTGGCTCCTGGAGTCTTCTGAAAAAATAGGCACTTTGGCTTTTGTCCCGTCCAATTCCGAGAATATTCATTTTCTGACTTTCCTGGAACCAAAAACAGCAGAAAACAGGCAGCTGGCACTGTGGATCTTGTTAATAGGTTAGTCCAAGAGAACATATGAAAAGTACTCCAAAGTGTGGACAAAACACAAGAAAGTGGATAAAACCAAGCATGGAGCATCAAAAATTATAGATACATTTGCAATGTATCAGGTACTAACGGCTAAGTAACCGGATTGTCTTAAGCTAGTTGCAAGGCCGGGATGCCCGATCTATCGCGTCTCCTCCCTGTCTTTCATGTGGGATGCCTCGGGATTTTGCTCTTGCTAGCCGGACAGCCGGTTTGCGGTCTGTAGCTGAGACGAAGAGTAGGCCTCTGACATCATCGCACACTACTCAGTCGGTTTGTTGACTTAGCAGGCCGGGCTAGCCGGCAAGCCCCCGGGTAGGGGTTGTTGGAGCCGGAAAACCATAATCGGAAAATAGGTACAAACACATTTCTAGCAAGGAGCCCCCGAGCATCTCATAGGGGTCCGCATTTTCATTCATAGGGTTGCGGGATACATACACTGTCTGGCGACTAGGTGTAAAACGGGCGCAGCAAGGCCGCATTCTAGGGACGCTTGGTTTCCTCGTCTGATTTGTCCATCTTGTTCTTGCACGGCTGTTGTGTGTCGATGAGGTAGTAGGAGTCATTGGGCAGTGCTCGGCTGATGATGAAGGGGCCCTCCCAAGGTGGCGATAGCTTGTGCATGCCCTTCGTGTCTTGCACCAGCCAGAGAACCAGGTCGCCCTCGCGGAACGCGACTGGGCGGATCCGGCCTGAATCGTAGCGGCGTAGTCGTTGCTGGTATAGGGCCGACCTGGACAAGGCCAGCTCGCGGGCCTCCTCCAGGAGGTCCATACCATCCTCCCACACCTCCTGGTTGGCCTTTTCGTCGTATAGGAGCTTGCGCGGGGAGTCGAACTCAATATCCGCGGAGAGGACGGCTTCCGATCCATAGACCAGGAAGAACGGGGTGTAGCCGGTTGATCTATTCAGCATGGTGCGGAGGCTCCATAGCACCGCCGGAAGCTCCTCGATCCAGCATCCGGGTGACCGTTCCAACGGCTCGATGAGGCGCGGCTTGATGCCGGCTAGCACCAAGCCATTTGCCCTTTCGACCTACCCATTGGACTACAGATGCGCGACGGAGGCCAGGTCCAGTCGGATGCCCTTGTTGTTGCAGAATCGGGCGAAGGCCCCCTTGGCGAAGTTCGTGTCGTTGTCGGTGATGATGATGTTGGGGTAGCCGAACCGATTGATGATGTCGGTGAAGAAGGTGACGACTGTCGCCTTGTCCAGCTTCCGGATGGGCTTGGCCTCGATCCACTTCGTGAATTTGTCCACCACCACCAACAGATGGGTCATGCCCGCGCGTGCTCGCTTGAAGGGACCGACCATGTCGAGGCCCCAAACCGCGAAGGGCCAGGTGATCGGTATGGTTTTGAGTATCGAAGTCGGCATGTGCCTGAGCTGCCTGAAGCGCTAGCACCCATTGCATGCGTGGACCAGCTGTTTAGCGTCCCCGAGGGCGGTGGGCCAATAGAAGCCATGGCGAAACGCCTTGGCAACTATCGCCCTTGACGAAGCGTGGTGCCCACACTCGCCCTAGTGGATGTCCTTGAGTAGCCGGTAGCCCATGTCCACATCGACACACCTTTGGAAAATTCCGGATACGCTGTGCTTGTACAGTTCGCCGTTGATGATGGTGTATGTGTGCACGCAGTGCCGGATTTGCCTGGCTTCCACCTCGTCATCTGGAAGTTCCCCGTTGGCGATGTAGTTCATGAAGCGCTATGCCCAGGGTGGAACTTCCCGAATGACGAGGATGCTCTCGCTCTCCGGTTGATGGTTGTCGGGGGGTCGTCCGGGTGACGTACCCGGGACGACAGCCCCCGCGCTGTTTGACAAGCCGGTAGCCCCGGGTCTTGCGAGCCGGAGGGTACTGCCTTGCCGGAGTTGGTGCGGACCATCTTCTTTGGAGGCTCTATCGGCTCTACTTCTGCTGCCCCGTCAGCCGGAGCGCTCCCTGCCCATATGATGGAGTCTGAATCGGGTGATGGATTGATGGAGGGCTTGCGCAGGTGCTCCAAGGAAACCCCGGGTGGGATTGCCTGCCTGGTGGATCCGATTCGGGCGAGCGAGTCGGCTGCCTCGTTGTTGGCGCAGGGGACGTGATGGAATTTTCATCCGTCGAAGGAGGCGCTGAGCTTCTAGATATGGAACCGGTAGAGGGCCATGTTTGCATCCATGGCGTCCCATTCTTCGGATAGTTGCTGCACCACCAGATCCTAATCGTCGAAGCAAAGGATCCAGTTGACACCGATCTCCCTGGCTAGCCGGAGTCCGTGCGCAAGTGCCTCGTATTCGTCTACGTTGTTGGAGGCCTTGAAGTGGATCTGCAGTACGTACTCCAACCGGTCTCCCTTGGGCGAGGTGAGCATGATGCCGGCTCCCAAGCCCCCGAGCATCTTCGACCCGTCGAAGTGCATCTTCCAGTGGTCCGAATACGGAACCGGTGGGAGATACTGGGTCTCGGCCCAGTCGACAAGGAAGTCCGCCAATGCCTGCGACTTTATCGTGAGACGGGGTTCGTACTGGATGGAGTAGGCAGCGAGCTCGATGGCCCACTTGGCAACTCAGCCGGTGGCATCTTTGTTGCGGATGATTTCTGAAAGGGGTGCGGTGCACACGACCTTAATCGGATGCTCTTGGAAGTAGTGCTTGAGCTTCTTGCATGCCAGGTACACGCCGTAGCACATCTTCTAGTAATGGGGGTAGTTCTGCTTGGAGAGGGAGAGAACCTCGCTGAGGTAGTAGACGGGCCTCTGAACCGGCTGAGCCTTGCCTTCCTCGGGGCGCTCCACCACTAGGACGACGCTGACGACCCGGCTGATGGCTGCTATATAGAGCAACATCGGCTCCTTGCTAGCCGGCGTGGCTAGAACCGGCGCTGTGGACAGCATGCACTTGAGGTCGTGAAATGCGGCGTCGGCTTGCGAAGTCCAAGAGAACTTGTTTGTCTTCTTCATCAGCTGGTACAATGGGAGTGCCTTCTCCCCCAGCCGTCTGACGAAACGGCTGAGGGAGGACAGGCATCCGGTGAACTTTTGGACTCCAAGCAGGCTCCTGGGCGGCTGCATCCTCTCGATGGCCACGATCTTCTCCGGATTTGCCTTGATGCCTTGTTGTGATACGAGGAAACCGAGGAGTTGACCGGATGGCACTCCGAAGACGCACTTCTCCGGGTTCAGCTTCATCTGGTACTGGCGGAGGTTGCCAAACGTCTCTGCTAGATCTTTGAGGAGGGTGCGCTTCTCCTTGGTCTTGATGACCACATCGTCCACGTAAGCATGTACGTTTCGGCCTATCTGCGAGTGCAAGCACTTCTGCATGCAGCACTGATAGGTAGTGCCTGCATTCTTTAGACCAAAAGGCATGGTTACATAGCAGAAAGCCCCGTAGGGGGTGATAAATGATGTCTTAATCTGATCAGCCGGGTTTAACCGGATCTGATTGTAACCGGAATAGCAATCTAGAAAAGACAACAAATCACAGCCGGTCGTGGAATCGATGACTGGATCGATACGGGGCAAGGCAAAGGGGTCTTTTGGGCACGCCTTGTTCAGGATGGTGTAGTCGATACACATGCGCTAGGTCTTATTCTTTTTTAGCACCAGGACTGGGTTTGCCAGCCAATCCGGGTGGTACACTTCCATGATGAACCCGGCTGCAAGGAGCCGGGTGATCTCGTCACCGATTATCTTCCTCTTCTCCTCTGCGAATCGGCGCAGAGGCTGCTTGACCGGCTTGGCATCCGGCCGCACATGGAGTGAGTGCTCGGCGAACTCCCTCGGCACACCTAGCATGTCCTTGGGGGACCATGCAAAGATGTCCCGATTCTCACGGAGGAAGTCGACGAGCGCGCCTTCCTATTTGCTGTCCAAGTTGGCACCGATTGTGACGAACTTGGTCGGGTCGGAGGGGTCGAGCAGGATCCTCTTCGTCTCCTTTGCCGGCTGGAAAGCTCCTTCTCCAGCCGGTTTGCTGCTAGCCGGTATGTCCTGCTGGGCCATGGCCACATTGCGCATGATCACGCGCTTTTCCTCGGCTATGATGAGGGCCTCTGCCAGTTTGGAACCGGCTGAGGCGCACTCCATTGACCGAAGCAGCCGACGATGGTGATCACGCCGTTGGGTCCCGGCATCTTCGTCTTGAGGTATGCATAGTGGGGGATGGCCATGAACTTGGCGAGGGCGGGGCGCCCGAGGAGAGCATGATAGGAGCTCGTCAGGTTTACCACCTCGAACCAGATCGGTTCACGGCGGAAGTTCTCCTCGGTCCCGAAGATGACGTCCAGCTGGATTTTACCTAGCGGGGCGCAGGCTGGCCCCGGCAGTACGCCGTGGAACATTGTGGTAGTCGGGCGCAGGTCGCATTCGCGAATGCCAGCTTTTCCAGCGAGGACTGGTAGAGGAGGTTGAGGCTGCTGCCTCCGTTAATTAGGACGCGCGAGAATCGGCAGGTACGCGCGTTGGAGACGATGAGGGGGTCGAGCACCATGGCGTAGCCCCCGGGAGTCGGCAGCTGCTCCGGCTGGTCTGCACGGCTCCAAGTGATGGGGGTTTCCGACCAGTTCAGGTACTGGGGGACCGGAGAGACGATGGCGTTGACCTCCTTGGAGCGTCGCCTGCGGCTGTGCTTGTCATCCAGCTCCGTATCGAAGATGTGGTAGGCGGCGTGTGGCTGGGTGTAGTCGTTGTTGTTGTTGCCCCCGTTGCCGCCGTTACCATCATTGCCGGCTCCCCTAGCCGGTGGTGGTGGTCCACCAGGAGGAGGCAGGGGGAGACGAGGTTGGTTACCCTGGTCTTTTAGCTGGCGGATCCAGCTGCAATTCTAGGTGGTATGTGTAGCTGGTTTGAAGGGACCGCTGTGCCACTTGCACGAGCCGTCAAACATCTGGTCGAAGGTGAGCCGTGGCTTCTGCCTCCTTGCATCGTTAGCCGGTGTGTCGGGCGCACCCTCTACAGCATTGACCTGCCGCGCGTGATAGTGAGGCTTCAGTTGTCCGGCTTGTCGGTCCCCATGGAACAGGTTGTCATTGCCGTGGCGTCTGGAGGATCTGGCTTCGCCAGCCGGATTACTCGGACGGTCGCGAGCCGGCTCTGTAGGAGTCGGACGCCCGTCAGCATTTACTCAGAGGGGCTTCTTCATGGCGGCATCCGCCATGGCGTACTGGTACGCAACCGTCATGAGCTCCGCCATGGTTTTCGGCTCGTCACACAGTAGCCGGTGGCGAAGCATGGTGCCTTCTCGGCAACCCTTAATGAAGAAGCTGATGGCTTGGCTCTCTAGGATGCCCTCGCAGGTATTGCGCAGCTCCGTCCACTTGGCGAGGTACTCGCGGTCACCCTGGACACACAAGGCCAGGTCGCGTGGGTGTCCCGGATGCTTGTACGTGCCATTGAAGTTGCGAACGAACACCTTCTCGAAGTCCGGCCAGGCGTTGATGCTGTTGGGCGCGAGGCTGTTGATCCACGTCCTTGCCGATCCGGTTAGCATAAGAGGGACGTAGTGCATGGCTATGCGCCTGTTCCCATGGGCAATGCCGACTGTCGTAGCATAGTCGGTCAGCCAATCTTCCGGCTTCATGCTACTGTCGTACTTGGGGGTGTCCCTGGGCAGGGAGAACTTATCCGGAAACGGCTCGTTCCGGATGCGGGGTCCGAAACAAATCGGGCCAGTAGAGTCTTCTTCCTCCGTGACGCGCGCTTGAGCGAGGAGCTCGATGTGGTCACGGGCATCCGGACAATCCGGGTTGGGCGCTCCCACCCGGCCCGAGAGACGGGAACCGGCGGGTCTAGGTGCTCCGGTTGGTGGAGTGGGAGGCGGTGGGTTGTTGTTCACCATTTGCTTCTGGAGCGGCTGGCCCTTGTTGCCAGAGCTGCGACGCCTGCTGCGGGCCTTAGCCGGCTAAGGGGAAGACGCCTATTGGGTGTTGCGTGGCGTGCCCCTGCTGTTGGCAGGCAGCTTGCTCCCCCTGGAGTAGTTGGGGTCCTCCTGCATCTGCCGGTTGGCATCCGCCTACTCATCTGCGATGCGGAGGAGCTCCTGCACGCGAGCATGCTGGCGGGCTCGCTCCTCGCCCTCCAGATTGGGCACTTCTTCTGCTGTGGCTCGCGCCGCGTGCAGGTTCTTGATGGGCGTCATGTAGGTGGCCGGATGAGGGCGGGCGCGGGATCCGGCTCCCCATCCTTTTCCATCCTACCGCCTAGCTCGCCGCCCTGGCGCCGTACCTGGTCGCGCCGGCTTGGCTCTGCGGTAGCCGGAGTGAAGCCATGCGCGCGGTCGTACTCTGCGGTTGCTTGCGGGTTGCCGCCAGCTCCATGGCCTCCTGGAGGAGGATCTGTCTCTCCATGGCAAAGTTGGCTTCCGCCTCCTCCGGGTTATCCCCGAGGTTAACTGGCATCAGGAGCCGATCAATGGCATCCTCCACCAGATTCTGAGGCTGCGGAGGCGTGGAAGTTCCAACCTCGTCCACGCCTCGCTCCCGCGGTTGGCGAGGATGAGAACTAGAGTCGGCCATCATGACCTCCACGCCGCGGGAAGCGACGGAGGCGCTGCCGCCCAGATGCGGTAGCTCCGCGACAGAGACGGTCTCCCTAGGGAAATGCTCCGGAACGGTGGTGACATAGACGGGGAGGTCGCCGAAGAGCAGGACGGTGCCGTTCGCCGGGAAGGAGGTTCCGACGAAGCAGGAAGCGTTGTCGATGACGCAGTCGAATTTTCCGAGCATGAGCACCAGGTCGGAGGCCACGCGCTCACAGGCTGAAGTGCGGGGTCCCGTGCGGAACGTGACTCCGGTCGAAGCCATTCTGCCCCACGGTAGGCGCCAACTGTCGTTGTATTGGGAACGGCAGTACCTAAGAAGGTTAGATAGAGGTGTGGGAACTAGCAGGGAAGCTATCGACGGCGTCCGCAGGAGGGATTGGATACAAGCAAGCGTAGCTGGACGCAGGAAGTACCCAGGTTCGGAGCCCTCGTGATGAGGTAAAACTCCTAGTCCTGCCGGATCTTACTATGGAGGATATACGAACTACAATTGCTCCTTGAGCTGTATTCTCTAGCTACTGTCTTAAATGCAATGAGACCAACCCTTACTACTGAGGCCTTGCCTCTCCTTATATAGGCAGAGAGGCAACAGTCTCACTGGCCAGTCCGACTGGCTGGTCCCACAGGCGGGTCCTAGCCGACTGGTCATCTACAGTATCCGGTACGGTATGTCCCATCGGAGTATGAGCGGTATGGCTGTCGTAGGCACAGTGGACGCCGTGCAAGCCTGTCGTCAGCATCGGGCCACTATTCCTGCGTCATCCTCGCAAAGTCTTCGGTATGGCCAAGTAGTTGCCGGTCTTGTCATCGTACAGCGCGTACCGTGCACTGATACGCACGTTGTCCTGTCTCCCTGATTGGTTCCGGCTACGTCGCCGTAGCCGGCTGCTTCTTGCCGATTCGGCTACCATGCGATAGCCGGCCTGACTTGCCTTGTCCGAATGCATCTGGTCAGCCGGACGCGATCCGACTGCCCAGTTTCTTGTCCGGCTGGGGTATCTGGGGATCATCCCCCCGACATCGCCGGTGTAGAATATCCCCGTTACCCCTGAGTTCTGGTAACCGCAGTTATTGTCCTTTTCCTCGGTGTAGAACGTATATCCGTTGATATCGTATGCCTGATAGGTCATCAGGTTGTGCGAGGCACCCCGTGACAAGGAGGATATGAGTATATCTTCCTCCGAGTACTCTCCCTACGGTGGATTAGCAATGACCTTCTCCCTAAACCACCACGTGAAACCGGAGTTGTGCTCCTTGATATCATCTTCCTCCCTCGAGACCCCCAATCAGCATAATTCTTCTTCATAAACTCTTTGTGCTCATATATGTATGGATCGACCACCTGAAGGTGCTGTAGCGCGACCAGGTTTGCTCTTTCAAAGTCCTTGGTTCGGCCCTCGAGGTCAACATGCTTTGGGCGCCGACCCTCGTGGTGACCCCATCCAGCGAGCCTCGCGAGGTGCTTGTTGAATGGCAGACCAAGAGGGGTCTCTGTTTGTAGAAAGTTCGAGCAGAAAGAGATGCACTCTTCGGCCATGAAGCTATTTGCTATGCTTCCATCTGGACGGGACCTATTCTTAACGTATCCTTTGATGTGTCTACTGAGCCTTTCGAACGGCATCATGCTTCGCAAAAACGGAGGATTGAGCTGGACGATATCCTCCACGACATGGAGGAGCAGATGAAGCATGACGTCGAACAAAGCAGGGGGAAAGAGATCTCGAGCTTGCATATTATCACCATGATCTCGTCCTGTATCCTTGTGAGATGCTTAATGCCTATCGACTTCCGAGAGATGATGTTAAAAAAGTTGTAGAGGCCAAACAACGTTTCACGGACATGCTTATCCATTATACCTCCGATCGCGGCCGAGAGTACCTGCGTCATCAGCACGGCAACATCGTGAGACTTCATCCTGCTGAAGCGCTGCTTCGCCTCGTCTAGCCATCTGCTTATCTTCCCCGCGTAGCCGTTTGGAAATTTGACTTCGAGGAGGCACTTCATAAACTGTGTGGCCTCCTTCTTACTTAGAGTGAAGCATGAGCCTTGAGCTTGAACTTGCCCTTCTTGACATGCTTTTTGCCCTTGCGACGACGGCTATTCTGCGTTTCCGTCTCCTCCTCCTCGTCATCTCTAGGTGGTGGTTGAAGTTCATCCCTATTGCCCATATGCTTCAAGTCATTCCTTGCCTTCGGCCCATCTTTGGTCTTATCGGTGTTAAGGAGGGTGGCAAGCAGACTCTCGCCCACGTTCTTTGTGATATGCATGAGATCAAGGCTATGAGGCACGCAGAGGATCTTCCAGCATGGCAAGTCCCAGAAAACAGACCCCGCCTTCCATATCTTCAGCACTGGCTCTGGCTTCTTCTGGGTCTTTCCCGATGCAGGGCATTCCTTCTAGTTATTCAACAGCTCATAGATTTTTGCGCCGCTCCTCTGGTCCGGGATTCCTCGGAGCTCGACCGTCCCATCAAATAGATCTCCTAGCTTTCTCCATGTGTGATTCTTGGGAAGCCACCTTTGAGCCCCAAGGAACACAGTTTTTCCGGACTCGGGATCTTTCTATAGCTGGCGGTACATTGTATTATCCTTGCACCTAACGCACCCATAGAATCCTTGGACCACCTGCCCTGAGAAGTATCCGTAACCGGGATAGTCATGCACCGTCATGATCACCGCTGCTCTCATGTTGAAGTATTCTTGTCTCGAGGCGTCCCACGTATGAGCTCCTTCTTCCCATAGCATGGCCAGCTCCTCTTTCAACAGCGTGAGATACAGATTGATGTCTGTACCAGGTTGTTTTGGCCCTTAAACCAGCATACTCATGGTTACGTACTTCTTCTTCATGCACAACCAGGGGGAGGTTGTAGATCCATACAAACATGGGCCAAGTGTTGTGTGTGTTGCTCTGGCTTCCGAACGGATTGAGTCCATCGGTGCTCATGCCCAGCCTGAGGTTCCTTGACTCTTTCCCAAAATGTTGGTAATATTGGAGGTCCAACACCTTCCACTAGCAAGCATCCGAAGGGTGCCTCAGCATTTCCTCCTTCTCCGGATCATCGTCTTTCGGCCTCTTTCTTTCCGCGTGCCAACGCATGAGCTCTGCTTCCTTAGGGTCAGCGAAATACCACTGCAGACGAGGAGTTAGAGGAAAGTACCACACCACCTTTCTAGGAGCTTTCTTGGTCCCTCTCTTGTATCGAGAGGTCGTGCACACCGGACATGTGGTCTTCTTCGTGTCCTCGCCCCGGTAGATGATGCAATCATTTATGCAGACATGGTATTTCATGTGCGGTAGATTGAGAGGGCACGCGACTTTCTTGGCCTCAGCGATACTAGTCGGACATGTGCTCCCCTTCTTGGGAAGAATATCGTGCCAGAATGCAATGTTGTCATTGAAGCATTCGTCGATCATTTTGTGTTTCTCCTTCATCTCCAGAGCCCTGAGCATTACATTCAGACGGGTATCCCCGTCGTTGCATCCGTCAAACAATGGAGTGACCACGTCTTTCTTCATTTGCTCCAGCTTAGCTTTCTCTCTAGCGGTGGCTCTAGCGTTACTCGTCTCCTTGAGAAGCAGATCTCGGGCATGAGGGTCTCGCAGCCAGCTCGAATCATGGCCGACACCTTGATCTTCGTGTTCATACCTAGCGCCACCTTGATCATCTTCGTGTTCATGCCTGGCGCCACCCTAATCTTCATGATCATCACTTGCCCCACTGTTGGCGTCTTGATCTTCATGATCATGACCGACATCTTGATATTCACCATTATTGACATCCTCATCATCATCTTCGTCATCATGTATCCACCGAGTGTAGCCATCCATGAAACTACGTTGAAGCAGGTGTGATTCCAGCATTCCGGAATCGTGCCTTATCAGATACATCAGCTTGTAGTCGCGACACGGACATCTTATCTCTGTCTTGTTTGCGTGTGCCATATCGGCCCTCGCGCATCTCATCCACCTATCCATGAGGGCTTTGCGGATCAGTGGTTGGACCATGGTCGCCTGCGCTCTGTACAAAGAGCAAGAGAATAATTAGAGCATATATGGACGTGGATCGCCAGAAAAATTCGGCATGACCTCCCCTAAAAAGACGACATCCGCAAGTGCTAGAAATTCATCGGAAAAGAAATGAATCGACATTCCAGAGAAACATTGGCATCTCAAATGAAATCCCTACACAAAAAGAAGCATGGACCACAACACAAACATATAGTCGTGGTGTCACCGACAACGCGCATGAGCATGCAAGCAACGCCTTCACGCTTCCTCCAACGACGACTTGCGCAAGAGAGCCGGAGGAGAAGTAAAGGGACATTTTGTAGATCTAGAGGAGCAAGAGACTTCACTTACATATGACTGTCAACCAATGGAGATTGTGTCGTGGTGGTGGCACGGCAGATGCCATGGATAGGCTAAAGGTGGGGCCAATATGCACTAGAGGAATCCAGGGAGGGATAGTGTGGTGATTCCACACACAGATGCTTTGTATTCTCCAAGCTATATGAATTTACAGACACTCCTTGAGCAGTATTGGGGAGAGGAGGAAGAAGGGACTCTCTTACTCTCACCACTACCAACTACTCACGCGTAGGGCAAAATAACTCGCGATCCCCTTCTACTGAGGTCCTGGCGCTTCTTATAAAGGGGAGGCCAGGCTACTAGCTAGGGCATATGTGGAGGCATATTCCTGGGAATATGCCTCTCCCAAAATAGCAAACCGACCGGGTCACCTTTTGCCATCGTAAGCCATGCAGAGGCTACGTAAGCCTCTGCGGCGCCAGCGTCATCCGACACAGGCTGCGTCACCCTTGTCGGCCACGCCTCGGTGGTCTTTCCCTCTGTCCGCTTCGCTCATGCTCCAGCGTACAGTGACCACCTTTTGACCAGCGAGATACCTTCCTTCTCTTGCAAGCCTGATATAACCCGGATCGTTCCTGGTTAATCCGGCCCCGTGGGTACCTGCATACAAGTTATAAAAAGCCTACCGGCATATGACATACGTTGGCCGGGACACAGTTAGGTCGACATCCTTTCGTCTGGGTTACTCCGTAAGTCGGCCTTCCTTGAGGTGACTCAGCCAGCATACGCTTTGACCTTGCCGTACCTCGGCTAACTCGGCCTCTATACCCCGGCGTGACTCTACCCGGGGGTATCCCCCCAACATTAGTCCCCGAAGCTGGTGTGGTCTTAGCAACTTCAGCTGCTAAGGTCACGGCAGGTTCAATCTACCGAGCCTTTTGTTGCTCTTTCCGAGTTATTTTGTAGCTCGGATTTCATGGCCTAGCCTTCCCTTGGCACATTCCGAGTCATCACTCGCTGGCCGGGTCATCCTTGAGTTTTCCAGGTTATCCTTCCTTCTCTCGTACACCTACCTACGTCCTACGTGGAGGGTAATCATTATCTTGCCTCATTTTAAGGGCATGCGCCAGTTACTGCACTTATTGTCAGGGGTTACTGTTGCACACGTCGCGTCGCAGTTGCCTCCTCGTTAACTGTATCACCACGTCGCGTCATGGGATCCCCTTTTTCCTGTGGCCCTTCCTGTGGCTTGCTTCTGATTGGCTGATCCGGCTGATACACGTCCACACCGTGTGGCCTTGACGCACAACACGATCCCACTACCCACCACTGGGGCGTGGTTAAATAGGGGAGGGGCACGTCCCTTGGTGGTTTTCCCACTTCTCGCGCCCCTCTGCCCATCTGCCTCTTCTCCTTCCTTGCAACAGCGCCGCCGCTGCACCATGCTTTTTTGCACTAGCCTCGCTGTCGCTCCTGTGCTGCTTCACCGTCACGGGTCCACGCCACTGCCAGCCTCTGCTCCCCACCTCCGAACTGGCCGGTGAGGACAGTGATTTGGAAATGACTGAGGAGGAGCTCGCCGTTGTCGGGGAAGAAGAGACGGAGGAGGAGGGCGAAACCATGGGGCACATTGGCTGGGCCGGTTCCTGGATGTGCCAGGATGACCTGGACTGGATCTACCGCACCCGTCGCATCCCCGAGGGCGTAATTTCGCGCCTTCCCTACGAGGAGATTGCTCCCTCACCCAATCCGGGTGAGTTTGTCGTGTTCCTGTCTCACTTCCAGCGCGGCTTCGGCCTGCCAGTGAGTGATTTCTTCCACGACTTCATCAACATCTACGAACTCCAACCCCACCATCTTCTGGCGAACTCCATCACATCCCTCTCTTCCTTCGCATCCGCCATAGAGGGATACATCGGCCTATGGCCCACCAAAGAGCTCTGGATCCGGTTCTTCGGTCTACGGAGGAATGTGATTCCGGATAAGCTGCCTGCCCCGGAGGACAAGCACCTGGCCCAATGTGGTGCGGCTTCCATCTCACCTCGGAAGCAATCTGTCCTCCCCCAGGTTACGGGGCTTGATTCATGCAAGGGCTGGGCCCGGACCTTTTTCTATGTGAGGAATGGTTGGGATGAGGATCTGATCCGGTTGCGCCCCTTTAAGATGGGTCCTCCTAATCTGGCTCTGTGGGACCGGGTTTCCAAGAAGCCAACTGTCTTGGTGAATCAAGTCAATAAGCGGTTCCAAGAGCTAAAGGATCTGGGGTTATGCAACGAGGACGTGATGATCACATTCGTCTGCAGCCGGATTTCCCCCCTACAGAAGCACACACACAAACTTTGCCATATGAGTTGGCGACTTGACCCCAATCGGACCTCCTCCTTCGAGTTAAACAACATCGAGATCTTCTGCTAGGTCAAGGCCCTCTTCACAACCGATAAGGACTTTAGCTTTGACTGGGAGTGGGGGATGGAGCATTTTTGCCAGGATAAACCTCCTCCTGGGGTAAATCTCATTTCTCAATCCTTTTCCGAGTTATATTCTATGTCGGAGCATGTTGCTCATTTGATCCCCTTTGCATTTTCCTCTTAGTTGTATCTTCAGCAGACCCTAGAAGATGGCACCGAGCCTTCCCTCAAATGGGGGAAGGATCGACTTGTCTCGGATGAGGAGGAGCCGGATCAGGAAATGTTCCTGCCCACCCCAGACGCAACCAAGCGACCCTCTGGTAACTTCTCTTCCTTAAGGAATTGGCCTAACGATGAAGATGATTCCGACGTTGAGGTGATGGAGGCATTTGACGCGGTACCCATTTCTTACGCATTTCCGGCTTCAGCTAACCCGGCTGGGCAGATCCATGAAGATCCCCCTCTTGCTACGGGTGAGCCGGCCCCAGCCGTGTCTAAGAAGCGGGCTGCGACTTCTGCTGCTTCTTCCGGGCCTCCCAAAACGACCAAAAGGCGAAAGAAGTCCGCTGACAAGACCGCCACCAAGCCTCCGACTAAGTCCATAGTCGGGAGAGCTCGAAAGCCTAAGGAGCCTTTGACTTCTGACGAGTAAGTCACTTTTCTCTTTGTCTAATTCTCTGCTTCATGTTTTTCTGTCTATATGTCTTTCTTTTTGTTACAACTTGTCATTCGTCGTTTGATTCGGTAGGGCTGCGGTGGAGGTTCCCCAGAGCGGCTCTAGCATCGCTTCACCCCTCCGGTGTACCCCATCTCCCCCTCATGGTGACAACACACGCCCACTGAGCCCAATTCATGTCGTCTAGAGGAAGGCAACCTAGGAGCAGGGGGAAATGGCATGGCCGAGGCAGCTGATGCTCCCAGCTCTTCATCGGCTCAGCCGCAGCCCGTCACCTCCGAGGTACCAACAGCAGCAGCAGCACCACCGCCAGGACCAGCACCAGCACCAGCACAAGCACCAGCGTCAGCACCAACAGCAGTACCAGCAGCCACGCAAGCACCAGCACCAACTCCTTCTGCCTCGTCCGAGTCTTCCAAGACTCTGCGAGAGGGCATAGCTAGCACCAAGGCTGCACCCAAGTCCAAATCTGCAGCTCAAACCTCAGCCTCTTACTAGCATCCCAAGGCTAAGAAAAGTTCTGACGCCACCAGGGCAGCATCCATCGAGGCTGGACAGCGCACGCTCTCGTCCATGCTGCCGAAGAAAGATGCCCCCTCCGGATCAGCTGGCAAGCAACTTGCATTGCACACCAGCCCTGCTGCCGCCCAAGTTGCGAGGGAGGAGGCCCACGCCAAGGGCTTGGTTGCGCCCCACATGCTTAGTGGAGAGAGTTATCCTCCGGCTCTGATCGAATATGTCAATAACTGGAACAGAGCAGAGTTCATCAATCCCAATGATGATCTCCTAGAGAAGTTTGGGCCCGCCGAATTTAGCGCACAAATGAACACAGCAGCCAAGGCTATCAATCTTGCTGGCCGGATGATGGAGGTATGCTACTTTATCTTTTCTTTAACATGCATAAGTGCTTAGAGATATAACCATTAGTCCCCGAGCCTCCGGGGGAGTAACTTGTTACTCGGCCGGATGCTCCTTAGAGAACTAGTGTAGCTCCTTAGTAGTTTTGAACATGCACACACCTAGATCCGGGTTAAGTTCCACTTGGCCCGGATCTTGTACACTTCGAATATGCACACAGCTAGAGCCGGGTTAAGTTCCACTTGGCCTAGAATTTGTATACTTCGAATATGCACACACACCTAGAGTCGGGTTAAGTTACACTTGGCCCGGATTTTGTACACTTCGAATATGCACACACCTAGGGTTAAGTTCCACTTGGCCCGGATTTTGTACACTTCGAATATGCACACACCTAGAGCCGGGTTAAGTTCCACTTGGCCCGGATTCTGTACACTTCGAATATGCACACACCTAGAGCCGGGTTAAGTTCCACTTGGCCCGGATTTTGTACACTTCGAATATGCACACACCTAGAGCCGGGTTAAGTTCCACTTGGCCTGGATTTTGTACACTTCGAATATGCACACACCTAGAGCCGGGTTAAGTTCCACTTGACCCGGATTTTGTACACTTCGAATATGCACACACCTAGAGCCAGGTTAAGTTCCACTTGGCCCAGATTTTGTACACTTCGAATATGCATATAACTAAGCCACCCTTGCTTTTTTTCAGGTCACTACCAATCGCCGGAGCGCTGAGTTCCAGCGCCTCTTGGACACACACAAGGCGCTGCGCTCAAAACATGCTACACTTCTCGCTGAGTTCGAGAAAAGGGGTAAGTTTTCACTTTAACTTTTCCCATCTTTCTGTGCCTTTTCTCGCCGAACTAATCTGTTATTCGAATTCGCAGCCGAAGTGGAGGCCGAAAACAAAATTATGAGAAAAAACTTGGCCGAGATAAAAGGTAATTCGCTTTGATTACTCAATTTCCGTGCGTTCTCTCCTTTCTCCTGAGCTCGGCAGATATTCATACCTCAGCTCTGCCGGGTCAACAAACCGTTGCAGCATCCCTTGAAGATAGTGTGCACGTGCCTGATATGATGCTGCATTTTCTCGAACAAGCAGGGCAACATCAGGCCGAGCTCAAGAAGAAAGATGATGAACTTGCCAAACTCTGAGCCAAGGATGATGAAGTTGCCAAGCTCAAGGCTAAGATGAAAAAACTTAAAGAGCTCCACAAGGTTGAAATGGACAAGGCTGGCCAAGACTTCACCGAGGAACGAGAACGCCTTAACCTCAAACTTGCAAAGGATCAAGAATTGCTGAAGGAGGCCGACGTCAAGCTTGGCTCGGCTAACGTTGAACTTGAGAAGCTCCAGAAGAGACATGATAATTGCACCAAAGAGCTGACTCGGATCCATAGTCATATCTCCCGTAAACTCCTTTCCTTCAGCCGACATGTATTTCTCTTGGTTAAATTCTTTTACTTATTTCACTTGTTTTGTCTTCAGACAAATTCCCAGAGGGCTATACGATTGCGTCTACTGCCGTTGCCAAGTTCCGCCAGCAGAGGGGTACTCCAACTGGCCCTGGCTCTGAACCCATTCCTTTTGACATGGAGGATCTGATAGTCAGCCTATCCTCCCGAGTTGAAATTATGAAGAACTATGGTTCGGGTCTCTAGATTTAGCCGTCCGGATCTTCCGTGCCCTTTGGCCTGATGAGGATGTTCCGGAGGGATCAACCGCTCTGATCAACAAGCTGATGGATTGCGAGACCCAACTCGACCTCTGGAGGGAATCCGCCGCTCGTGCTGGAGCTGATACTGTTCTCCACTTTGTTCTCACATGGTATGAAAAACTAAATCTGAAGCTTCTCGAGCGCTTGTGCACCGGATCAAGGTGGTCGAATGACCCAGATTGGGTAGCCCGGCGTAAGGCTTGCGCCCACAACCTCATCCAATTTGCCCTTTTCCATCAATGGAATGAAGGACCAAGCTTCCTTGGTGCTGTTGATGACGAATATGTTGAAGATGGTTTGGATGACGAGGAAGAGGACGAAGCCTCAGACGTCGAAGAAAATGAAGATGACGATGAAGCTGAGGCCGGAGTTCCACCCGCTGGCGCCGAGTTACCTCCTCCCGCTGCTGCTCCTTGAGCACGAAAAAACACTTTGAATTTTATCAGATCCCCGGTATGCCGAGTGCAGATGTATTAAGCATACTGATTACATTTTGCTACTAAGTTGTTCACACCGAATTAACTTGGGTGTAGTCCCCGAGTTCCATTTTCTTGTTCCTTCAATTTCATGGCTCGGCTCGCGTCTACCTTGATTCGGTTTTGTGACTTACGAGTCCGAGTTTCAAAAATTGACTTAACAATAGTTGGAAACTTTTAGGATTAGCTCAAAATAATCCAGCGTAGTAAAAGTAAAGTAAACATAAGGTTAGTTCGAAAAACAAATGTCGGCTCGATTAAGTTCTTTTCCTTGGTCGTCTTTCATGTGCTTTGCAATTCCAAACTTGTTCCCTTGCTTGCCATGGAGGCAACTCTTGTTGGACAGCAGCAAGTCGAAGAGTTGAGTTTTTGGTGCTCACACACTACTAATCTGGCTTAGGTAGAAGCAACTTACGCTAGCTGACATAAAAATAAATAACAAATACAGAAGACAACAAATATTACTAAGGCAGTCCCCGAGTTACTGCTCGAGGTGCCGAGGTTTCATTGATAAACTCATTGCCGGCATACATACCGACATATGAGAGACTCGGATACACACACTTCTTTGTTAAGTGTAGAACGGACGAAGTAGAGCTACATTCCATGGGCGCTTAGATTCCTCGCCGGAACTGTCCGCCTTGTTCTTCTCCTATGGTTGCGCATCAATGAGATAATAAGAGTCATTGTGCAATGCTTTGCTCACGATGAATGGTCCTTCCCATGGGAGGGATAACTTATGCATGCCAGCAGTATGTTGTACCAGCCGGAGTACCAGATCACCTTCCCGGAAGACTCGGGGGTTTACTTTCCAGCTATAATAGCGTCGGAGATTTTGCTGATATATGGCGGATCTGGACAATGCCAATTCTCTCGCTTCTTCCAACAGATCAACATCATTTTGCCGGGCTTCTCGCACTTCAGCTTCTATGTATTGGGTGACTCTAGGCGAATCATGCTCTATGTCGGCTGGTAATACAGCTTCTGCCCCATATACCAGAAAAAATGGCGTATAGCCTATTGATCGATTCGGTGTTGTTCTTAAACTCCACAGTACCGCTGGTAGTTCTTCTATCCAGCACCCCGCTGATCTTTGCAGCGGCTCAATGAGCCGGGGTTTTATCCCGGATAATACTAATCCGTTGGATCTTTCCACTTGTTCGTTTGATGCGGGGTGGGATACCAAGGCAACGTCCAGCCGGATCTTCTTATCTCGGCAGAATCGCGCAAATGCTCCTTCAGCAAAATTAGTGTCGTTATCTGTTATGATACTGTGAGGGTAGCCATATCTTAGGATGATATCTTTGAGGAATGTCACGGTTGTAGCTCCATCACATTTTCTTATTGGCTTTACTTCAATCCATTTTGTAAACTTGTCAACCATAACCAAGATATGGGTCATGTTTCCTCTCGCCGCTTAAATGGACCAACCATATCCAAACACCATACAGCAAATGGCTAGGTAATTGGTATGGTCTTGAGTTCTGACATTGGCATGTGTGTTTTGGTAGCATACCTCTTACAACCATTGCATTTTCTTACTAGATCTTCTGCTTGTTCTAACGAACTTAGCCAGTAGAATCCATGCCAGAAAGCTTTTGCCACTAAGGCCCTGGACGAAGCGTGATGCCCACATTCCCCTTGATGTATATCTCGGAGGATGTCAAGCCCTTCTTCCGGGTCAACACACCGCTTCAAGACATTCGTGACACTCCTTTTGTATAGCTCAGCATTGATAATTGTGTATGCCTTCGCGCGCCTCTGAATTTGCCTTGAAAGCACTTCTTCATCGGGCAAGGATCCATCCTTCAGGAACTAGAATATGGGCAGTGACCAAGCTGGTATAGCTCGCACTAGAAACACATCCTCGTCAACTTCCATTCGATCCACCGGCATAACCTCTGTCGGGTCAAGCTGCGTAGTCCCCGGGTTCTACGAAGCAGTCCCCGGGTTTGCTGAAGCAGTCCCCGGGTCTCCTGAGCCACTTCCCACATCAATGTTCATGGGCACAACTTCCGACTCCAGATTTTCCGGGATATAGATTGACTCGGATTCTGGGGGTGGCCTGATAGATGGCTTTCTGAGGTGCTCTAGTGCTACGCCCAGTGGAATCGCTTGTCGGGTTGATCTGAGTTTCGGCAGTACGTCGGCAGCCTCATTTTCTAGCCGGGGTACATGATGGAACTCGCATCCCTCGAAGTATCCCGATATTTTCTGCACATGAAATCTGTACAGTGCCATGTTTTCATCCAAAGCATCCCATTGCCCTGAGACTTGCTGAATTACTAGATCCGAGTCACCAAAGCACTGGATCCAGCGTATTCCAATTTCTTTTGCTACTTTGAGCCCATGCACCAGTGCTTCATATTCTACAACATTGTTTGATGCTGCGAAGTGGATCTACAGCACATACTTCAGCTGGTCTTTCTTTGGAGAGGTAAGCACAACTCCGGTGCCTAATCTGGTTTTCGTTTTTGATCCGTCAAATTGCATTCTCCAGTAGTTCGGATCTGGCAATGGTGGCTCATATTGCATCTCGGCCCAATTCACGAAAAAGTCGGCCACAGCTTGAGACTTGATCGCATCTCTCCTGTCGAATTGTGGAGCATAAGGAGCTAGCTCAATTGCCCATTTTGCGATCTGGCCGCTCGCATCCTTATTGCTCATTATCTCAGATATGGGGGCTTCACATATCACTTTGATGGGGTGCTCTTCGAAATAATGTTTCAGCTTCTTTGCTGCCATATACACACCATACGCCATCTTCTGATAGTGAGGATAGTTTTGCTTTGACACTGATAATACCTCACTCAGGTAATAGACTGGCCTTTGCACCAACTTACCCTCTTCATCGCGCTCTACCACTATCACTACACTTACAACTCGGTTGGTTGCGGCTACGTAGAGCAACATTGGCTCTTTTGATAGTGGAGAGGCTAATACTGGTGCAGTGGCTAACATTTTCTTTAGCTGGATGAAGGCTTCATTTGCCTATGGCGTCCATACGAATTTGTCTGACTTTTTCATTAGTTGATAGAGAGGCAATGCCTTTTCTCCCAACCGACATATAAACCGACTTAAGGATGCCAGGCAACCAGTGAACTTCTGGACATCATTAAGACACTTCGGCAATTCCATTTGCTCTATGGCTCGGATTTTAGTTGGGTTAACTTCGATACCTCGGCTGGAGACAAGAAATCCGAGTAATTTTCCAGCCGGGACACCGAAGGTACATTTCTCTGGGTTAAGCTTCATCCGGAATCTCCTTAGGTTCGCAAACATTTGCCTGATATCATCAAGGAGTGTTTTACTTTCCTTGGTTTTTATAACCACATCATCCACATATACTTGCACATTTCCACCAATTTGATCATGTAAATATTTTTGCATACATCTTTAGTACGTTGCCCCTGCATTACATAAACCGAAAGGCATGGTGCGATAGCAAGCCCCGTACGGGGTAATAAACACAGTCTTTATTTGATCATTTGGGTTCAGAGGTATCTGGTGAAAACTAGAATATGCGTCTATGAATGACAATAGTTCACACCTAGCAGTAGAATCTATGACCTGATCTATCCTTAGTAGTGGGAATGGATCTTTTGGACATGCCTTATTCAGGTTCGTGTAATCAATGCACATACGCCAAACCACTGCCACATTCGGATCATCTTTCTTCTTCTCCACAAGCACCGGATTAGATAACCAATCCAGATAAAGCACTTCCATGATGAACCCGGCTGTGAGGAGCCGAGCTATCTCATCTCCAATGACTTTTCTCCTGTCTTCAGCGAAGCGGCAGAGAGGTTGCTTCACCGGCTTTGCTCTGGGTCTCACATTTAAAGAGAGCTCGGCCAACTCCCTCGGAACACCTTGCGAGTCCTATGTGGACCAAGCAAAGATATTCCGATTCTCACAGAGGAAGTTGACGAGATCGCTTTCCTATTTATCAGTTAACTCGACACCAATTGTTACGGTGCACTCTAGGAACAGATCATCAACAGGTACTTTCTTTGTAACCTTTGTTGCTTGAAATGAGACACTTCCATGCGGGTTACTCAGCGCCGGCATATACTGTTGTGTGGACTGGGCCAATGCTGCTACTTCCTGGATCTTTCTCTTTTCTTGTGCGATCACGAGTGACTTGGCTAGGTTAGACCCGGCTGACGCACACTCAATGGAACGTCAGAAATCCCCAGCTATGGTAATTACTCCATTTGGCTCGGGCAACTTCATCTTCAGGTAACTTATGTGAGTACTTGCCATGAATTTGTTCAGAGCTGGCCTACCGAGTAACGTGTGATATGCGCTTCCTAAGTTTACAACCTCAAACTCCAAATTTTCAGTTCGGCAGTTATCTCTTGTTCCGAATAACACATCAACTCGGACTTCGCCAATGGGCTCACAGGAGATACCAGCCACAATGCCATGGAAAGTTGTCCTCGTGGCTTGAAGCATGTTCTCCGAGATACCCAACTTGCGCATTGTGTCTACGTACATAATATTGATGTTGCTGCCATTGTCAGTCAGCACCTTAGAGAACGTCACATTGATATTTGGCCCGATGAACGTTGGGTCCAGCACTAACGCATACGAACCAGGACTCGGCATAAGCTTGGGATGATCCTTGATACTCTAAGTAATTTCCTGATCCGACCAAGGCATATACCTCGTCACTTCCAGCATAAGCGCATTCACTTCCATATGTCGGCGTTGCAAGCTTTTTCTATCTGTTTCCTCCGTGGTGAACACACAGTAACTCTGGTGATGCTCTCTGTATTCATTTCTCCCATCATTGTCGGGGTACCTTTGATCTGGCTGATGTTGGTTTTCCACCTGATGCACTGCATCCCTTCTTTCATGATTCTCATACCTTGGCGGAGGTGGTGGTAACATTAACTGTTGCGTATTTTCTCCGGAGAGCAACTGCTGCCGAGGTAACTCCTGCCAAGGTTGATCATTCCGGGGTGCCTGAGCATTCCCCGAGCCACTCTACTCTATCTTCCTCATCCACTCACATTGTCGGGTTGTATGACTCGCCAGGTTACTCGGATTTGGCGTGTGAAATTTGCACGGCTGATCCAGCATTGCCTCATACGTATATCTCGGCCGGTCTTTCTTTTCTTGCCACTGCCTCTTTTGCTCTGGCGTCCAAGTTTTCTTGCCATCATTCCTTGGGGTCCACTGTTGCCCTCCAGTTTTCTGACGCTGATTACTCCCTGCCCCGGGTTGGTCTTGGTTTATAACAGCAACTTGTTGCGAACTGTACCTATAATCCGGTCTATCATCTCTTCTCTTACCCCGGTAGTCATTTCGTCGGGATGATCCGGCTCCATCTCGCTGGTAGTACTCCTCATTTGACTCGTTTGACATAAGCCGGGGTTGAGTCGGATCACCCAAAGCATACGAATCAGCAATCCAGATTGTCTCTGCCAGTGTAGTTGGCATATCCCTTTGTAACCTTTGCCACAGCATGCTTGGATATCTACACCCTTGTGCAAACCAAGCTATGGCCTGTGACTCAATCACACTCTCGCATGAGTTTCGCACATTGCACCAGCGAGTTAGGAATTCTCGGTCTGTCTCATTTGGTCTCTGCTTGCACATTGCTAGGGTCTGTGGCCTATTTGGCCTCTGATACGTGCTCGAGAAGTTACTGACGAATATTTCCTCAAAATCGATCCAGCAGTTGATACTACCGGGTGGTAAATTGTTTAACCATACCCTCGTTGGCCCCTCCAGCATCTGAGGTACGTATCTCACTGCCCATCTTAAATTGCCTGTAGCAATTTTCACTATCGTTGCGTAATTGATTAACCAATCCTCCGGCTTGGTGCTACCGTCATATGTTTTCGTGCCTCTGGGTAACTGGAAGTTAGGTACTGGAGGCTCCTTCATGATCCGGGGCCCAAAGCACGCTGGACCCGGAGGACCTTGCCCCTCAATTTGCTCTGACCTATAGAGCCGATCCAGCTTTAACCTGGCATCGTCAGGCATCAAGTTTCTGCTTCCCAACCTTGACCCTATCACATGATAGTCCGGCCTAGGGTATCCCGCATTCACCACTTCCGAATCACCGTCGTTGTATCTGTCTTGCTCTTGTGGAGCGCATCTCTGTTGCATACCTTGGCCGGCACTTCGCTCGTGCCGTGGTTTATTCCGCTGTTGTGGTTGCCCTGCACCCGCCGAGTTACGTTGTCCGGCATTGCCGTTTACAGCGTTTCCCTGACCGGCATTGCCTTGGTCGCGGTTACCTCGGCCAGCTTCACCTCGGCTAACACTTTGTTGATCCTCATTTCCCTGCATTGCTTTTCCTTTCCCTGCCCTTGCCGGGTCATATGGGACTATCTGCTTGTTTCTCCTCGCCGAGGTTACCACTTCCTCTCTTCTAGGGCCATCATGAGGTGATGATGCAGCTCCAGCGGATTTCTCCGGGTTTCCCACTGCCGAATGAACGGCCTTGGAAGCTCCAACTCTCGCCGGGTTAGCCCTGAGCAACTCCTCATTCTGCCTGTTAGCAATCCGAACTAACTCGTTGATCCTCTCCTGTTGTCTCTGCCGGGCTTCACCCGTCAAACCTTCTAACTCGGATGCAGCTGCATCCGCTGCTCTGAGGTTCTTTACCGGGGTGCTGTATTTCGGCAACCCCATGGACAAAGGGTTCTCTGATTCCTCAACTCTAGTATCACCCTCTTTGTTTATCTCACTAATGAGGTTTCTCCCTTTTACTTTTACAGCATCTACCTTATTTGCTCTTGTGTACTCACGCAGCGTCATGTTCAATGACTGCTGAGCCGCGGCTATCTTTTTTGCACCCTCTAGTATTTTCTGCCTAGTCTCCTCTAACTCGGCTTGTGCCCGAGCCAGATCTACTACAGGTGTTATGGGGCTTTCCAAGCTATCTATCGCCTGCTGCAATACGATTTCTGGCCTTTCTAGCGGTGGACCTCTACTTTTCCTGGGCGCCTTGGGTGTTACCTCCGGATTTGGTGTCGGGTCCTTGCTTGCGCCAGCGTCAGGCGCTGTCATCATCACCTCAGCATGGTCCGGAGGGCGAGTAATACGCGCACCGCGAGCCGCGCTAAGGGGTGGCTCGCCTCCCTCGACGACGTGCCGCGGGTGAACGCAAGACACATCGACACCGACGTAGATCCTGTGGGCGCCAAGCTTGACGAAGACGCCATTGCGCGGTGGAGGTCGCTTGCCGAAGCAGCCAGCATTGTCGCTGACATATTCCAGCGCTCCAAAGCACTGAACGAGCCCAGAGACGATGCACTCGTCGTTGCCGATGATGCTTCCCGTTCGGATCTTCACTCCTGCTAGCGCCGCAAGCCCCACGGTGGGCGCCAACTGTCGTGGTGGTGGCACGGCAGATGCCATGGATAGGCTAAAGGTGGGGCCAATATGCACTAGAGGAATCCAGGGAGGGATAGTGTGGTGATTCCACACACGGATGCTTTGTATTCTCCAAGATATATGAATTTACAGACACTTCTTGAGCAGTATTGGGGAGAGGAGGAAGAAGGAACTCTCTTACTCTCACCACTACCAACTACTCACGTGTAGGGCAAAATAACTCGCGATCCCCTTCTACTGAGGTCCTGGCGCTCCTTATAAAGGGGAGGCCAGGCTACTAGCTAGGGCATATGTGGAGGCATATTCCTGGGAATATGCCTCTCCCAAAATAGCAAACCGACCGGGTCACCTTTTGCCATCGTAAGCCATGCAGAGGCTACGTAAGCCTCTGCGGCGCCAGCGTCATCCGACACAGGCTGCGTCATCCTTGTCGGCCACGCCTCGGTGGTCCTTCCCTCTGTCCACTTCGCTCATGCTCCAGCGTACAGTGACCATGTTTTGACCAGCGAGTTACCTTCCTTCTCTTGCAAGCCTGATATAACCCGGATCGTGCCTGGTTAATTCGGCCCCGTGGGTACCTGCATACAAGTTATAAAAAGCCTACCGGAATACGACATACGTCGGTCGGGGCACAGTTAGGTGGACATCCTTCGGTCCGGGTTACTCTGTAAGTCGGCCTGCCTTGAGGTGACTCGGTCAGCATACGCTTTGACCTTGCCGTACCTCGGCTAACTTGGCCTCTATACCCCGGCGTGATCCTACCGGGGGTATCCTCCCAACAGATTGAGCAAGCTTCTATGGTGAATCAATGTGGGAAATGAGGTGGGGAGGAGGAGCGGCAACCAAATCTGTCTTTTGGTGGAGGAGAAAGAAGTGAGACAAGTGAGTGGGGTCCATGTGCCAAAAGATGCAAAAAAAAAGGTGGTGCCAGGTTATGCGAGGCGCATATTGCACCAAATGCGCCTCCTATAATCTAAACTATGTGAGGCACATATGCTCACATGCGCCTCACATATGCGGCCACCGGGACCCGCAGGGGTTACTTGGGGCGCACACTGTTGCATGCGCCTCGCCTATTATCAAGTATAGGAGGCGCATATCATATGCGCCTCGCATATTAGACCACCTATCTCCTCCCGGGCCCACGCAACTTATGCGAGGCGCATTCTTTCCACATGCGCCTTGCATATCTGATATATAGAATGCGTATATTATTAGAATGCGCCTCGCATAATCTGGGGCTGCGAGATTTCGTCCGTACAAGGAATATAGGAGGCGCATGCCAAAGAAGTGTGCCTCGCCTATTTTATAGGAGGCGCATATAGTCTAAATGCGCCTCAAATGAGCATGTCTCCTATAGCCATTTCCGTAGTAGTGATAGTCAGATCGACAGGAGTAGAAGTTTTACCTCTCATATAGAAGGCTCTGAACGTGGGTACTTTTTATGTCCCGCTGCACTCGTTTGTGCCCAATCTCACATGCGGACGTTGTCGCTAGCTTTTCTGTTTGCTCCCACCTTCTATCGTACCTTCTTTCTTAGGTACCGTCGTGACCTGAACGACAACTCTAGTGGGCAACGGTCATATATTTCGTTCGCATAGTAGATGATGGACGTGTATTTTCATAGAAGATGGGGTCTAATCATGAAGCACATAGTTTAGCAAGATTTGCTCTGTTTTTTAGACCATGGACGCCCACCTTTGGTTCCTGGAACCCCAGATCACGTTTCTATGTCTCTTTAAACATTATTTGTGACCAATAAAGACAGCAGCGAAAACTCTTGTGTTGTTGGATCAACGGATGTGATCACCCTTGTATTGTGGATATGAGAGCGTCGAGGGTTTTACTATTCCTTCCGTTGATATCAGTGTTGTCAACTTTATCTACTCCCTCCGTTCAGAATTAATTGACTTACATTGTCTAGATTTTCATATATCTAGACATATTATTTAGTGATAAATACATACAAATCTTGTCAAATCAAAGTAAGTTATTTATGGACAGAGCGAGTAGATACGAATACATCTAATCTAAATACTTAACTAGATACAATATGTATGAATCTGGACAAAGTTGAAAACATTAATATGGATGGAGGGGAGTATCATCTTGAATTCTTGACCTCTTGGTGGAATCTTTTCTGGGTCACTCTTTGTTGGAACATGCGCCATGTGTGATGGGCAAAGCTCTGAATTCCTGGCTTATAGATCGATGTATGTATGTATGTATGTATGCATGCTACTGGTTGTGTGTGTTGGCACGAGAGGAATCGATTTGGCAATAGTGTATGTGAGCACTAGTTTGGACATTCGCAAGATTATTTATTCATTACATACTGTACTGTACTTGTTTCTAACAACAGTCATTTATACACGTATACCGGACAAATAAGAAGATACTGCAGCACTGTATAGATTATAATCCACCATCCATCCAGCATCAGGCCCGTCTCATCGACAGAAAAAAGAGTTTACTCTTGTTCGGGTGCGCGCTTCCACGGCGCCCTCACCGGCCTGGCGGGGCGGGGGGTGGGGTCCCGAAGGCAGTCGCAGAGCCGCCGGAAGAAGTCGACGACCGGCTGGATCCGCGACAGCAGCACCAAGACGGGGCCGAGCACGCCGCCGGTCACCGTCATGATCGCCATGGGCTCCATGATCAATCCTTGCCCGCCGGTCTTCCTCGATGCCCAGGAACTGACACTTGGTGAAAGGGATGCAAGACGCAGAGTGTTTTTTTGCCTGGAAATGTGACAGGAGAAGGGCGGATTTTTACGCACGGGAGGCTGCTCCTCATAAACCACTCGATCGGTGTTAAAGCAGCTCTCCTGTAACCGCGGGCCTGCCTCCACGGCAAAACCAAAACGGCTATTTTCGGAGGGAGCAGTTACTGGTGCTGGGTCAAGATCCGACTCATGAAAGCTTTGCGTTACACAAGTTGCAACGGAAGAGCTTTTCCATTCCATTCATAAAGTTAGCTGAAGCTGATACAACAACAGCAGAGTTCACGCCCCGTTCTAAAATAAACAGAGTTCAGTCCTCTGTATCGATAAAATCACCGATTCACATCAATGTAGATTCATCTAGCGGCGAGTTCAGCAACACCTGATACTTTTTTTTTTTCCGAACTGGGGAGACCCCCCGCCTCTGTATCAATCGTTGCATACGGCCCTTTACAACATTATTAAGAGCAACACTTGATACTAATATACCACTCCAACATCAGGGGGCGGTCACATATATACATACATATATACTGATACATAGAGGTCGTGTCATTCATTCATTCATGTGCGGGAACATGATAATTACCCTGCCATGACAAAGCATGAAAGCAGCAACGTGCAAACGGTTCATTAGCTAGGTTATAACTAAAATTAAACTACGATACAGACTCGGTTATTCATTCGAATCGCGTGTTAATACTACTTCCTCTACTCATCCTACTCAAGCCTGCAGCCAGCGACTGAAAGCCAGAAATCGCTATATATAACCCCAGAAATATATGTTCCCGGGGTCAAGATAGCTGAATACCTCCTCCGCACCTCGGGCGCTCCTCCGATCATCATGGTAGCACTATCATTCACGGACCTTCGATCGTGATCCTGTTGAACGAGCGAGACATCCCGCCGCCTCCTCCCCTCAGATTCTGGAGCTCCGACTCGATGGTCTCCATGATCTTGGCCTCCTCCAGGTCCGGGGTGGGCACCTTCACGTGCATCGACCCTTGCTTCAAGGGACCGGCAGTGTCTTGGCTCAGAGCCTGCTGCTTCACAAAGTTGTACAGCTGCTGGTGGAAAGGATGGTCGTAGGAGTAGCAGTCGACTTCGTCGGACGACGAGCCAGACCCTTCCCTCTTGCAGAAGTGTGGCAGTGTCTGGTAGTCCATAACCTGCCAGTGACATGATACGGAAGATTTTAACAACTTCTTTCCACTCAGTTTATTTGCACTAATACAAGCGTGTCCCACTGCCATACGAATTCCTTTGTAGGAAAGTAAAGGTGACATTATTTGTTACCAAATGTAAAGCTAAGATGCACTTGTGTATGCTCTACCACACAAGGCCAGTCTAGATAACTTGCACTTGCAGTTTATCAAGTCAGTTCCACGAGAACTCGATGTTAAAGAATGTACTATAAGAACCTTGTGAGGACACCCGCCCTGATTCCTCAAGCAAAAATAACTGATCTGAAACAACAGACACAAGTTAACAACATTTACCTTTAACAGCTCATCTCTTCCATGACCGGACAAGACTTTGATCTTCTTTTTTGTTCGTTCCTGTAAAAGGGGCTTCACAACCTGCCCACCAGTGAACACAAACTCCAATCAAGTTACTATACAGAATGTAGCTGTGCCAAAAATTGAAGTGCAAAGCCAAAAAAAAAGATGGAACTCGACAGTTCAGTACTTTAAAGTAAGAAAGTTCGGTAAATCAAGCATGTGCACTGACCTTCCAGCATGCTGAAAAAACATACGGAGCGTTCACAATGTAATACGTCTCTGTTTTCTCTGGGTAATTAAGGTCATCAACAGCTGTTATCGTGCTCAACATCTGCATTACGTAAAAACTATCCATAAGGAAATTGCAATGTTTATTTTCCTTGAGAACTAAACGCACATGGCAGGCAAAATAAACCAATGCATAAACAAAACTAGAACGTGACAATTGCTACATGAAATACAATGTTGTAAATGGAAACCAACATAAATATAGATCTCAGTTTAATTCAACATGTAATTTTCATCCAAGAAAGATGTATGCCTCGGGGATATATGTTCATGTTTTATATGTGCTCAGAGGCATATATGGTACTCTCAGACAGTATTGGAGAAGTTGGTC
Organism: Avena sativa; assembly: GCA_916181665.1. NCBI lineage: Eukaryota > Viridiplantae > Streptophyta > Magnoliopsida > Poales > Poaceae > Avena > Avena sativa. The sequence goes on from OV702290.1 coordinate 432,386,018, forward strand.
TGGAGCTCAAGATCTATAGGACGTATCTGTTAAACAAATAAAATCTGGACCAAATGTTCAATATTCAAAAATGCTCTACGGATGTTTATATTTTGGTCCAAATATCTTAACTGTCATTACGTGATAAACACTTGCTATTCTATAGGTAGTCCAACACTATCCCTGGCCCCACTACCACACCACACCTCACAAACAAACAATTCTTAGGTAGTCCAACACTATCCCCGGTCCCATTAAGCAACATCCTCAAAAACTTCTGGCCAGTTGACACCTCCACCAGGAATAGACAACTCCGGAGTCAAGATTCAGGAAAGCATGGCAGGCAAGAGGCCAATACACAAAATAAGGAGAAGCAGCCAAGGGAATAAATGTATGAGTTAATCGTGCCTGTAGATGCCTTGACTTGGTAGCATGTAGACTTCTTCATAAATCACTAATATAGCCACCCATTGGCAAAGCAATTTGGCAGCACTAAGAAAGGTACTCTCAGCTGTGCCGCCGGTTCAGTTTTTTTGTGCAAGAAACATGAGGGCTAAAGGTATTTGCTTCACAATTCATACCATTTCTTGCAAATTGTCATCACTTATTAGGCAGATACACCAAGCTATGAATTCCACTCTAAACAATAATATTGTATTCTTGATTCTACCCCTTCAAATCACATCATGCCACACAGCTTGATGACATGTACATGCATTCAGGGACTGTCACGAAATGTTTATATTCAGATTTCTTGTAAACAAAAACATCACGTATGCAAAAAAAAAAAAAATGTACGAACAGTTCTCATTCAGATCCTTACAGAAGTTCACAATTTTTTAAGAGAAAATTAGTGATGCAAGAAATAACACACCTTTATTTGGTTCAAAGCAGAGAGCTTCAGGCCAGTCATGTCCATAACTTTCAAGCAGGTATTAATCTGTTTCCCGAACATCTCAGATGCACCCGGCTAATGAGGAGGGAAAAGTATGTAGTCATTATATGTTTATTATGCAAAACAAATAAGAATAAAAAACACTCACCAGGACAACACGGTCTCGATATTCATTCATCTGTATGTGAGACTGCAAATAGTAGTGCACCTGCAGCAAACATGAACATGGTATTTTAGAAAACAACGTTTCTTAAATAGTATTGTCTCCCTATTAATTAATATAGCTAAATGGTAGTTTAATCAATCCTACGTGTCAAGAAAAAATATGTCCATTATCTGATTATTACTAATCTTAGTAGTACAAAGTTTTAACACAGCGACTAAAACTCAGAACTAGTAGTAGAGTCCCTTACATTATTTGAAATTAAAATCCAAAGATTAAGAATTTTCAAAACACCTACCGATGCCTTGTCAAAGGTACTGAGCCCAACACCAAATGCATACACAGGTTGTCCCTGCAGAAAGGAAGCATACAAAATTAAAATACATCACAAAGGTCATTACTCAAGACAGACGAAGCAAACTGCTACAAAAGAAAACAATGGTTTATGAACATTTTGAGACTGAGTCCCCTATTCTGCTAAAGTAAGCTGGATTATTGCAAGATAAAATATAACCAGACATGCAATGTTCTTCAACATCAGTCATTTCAGACAAACATGTGCCAATTGCAACATAAAAGACTCCAACAGCCGGACCAACAGGAATTCATAATATGCTACCATCAAAAGTACGGAAATTTTGAAGAAAAAAATATGGGCCTGATTGTTGTACCTGCTTGGAGTATCCTGTTAATCCAACAAGTAGTGTATCACGAATAGATCTATACCAATCAGAGGGCACAATTGGTTTCTGCATTGGAAGTAAACAGCAGCGGTTGCTGGTCAGACGAATACCATATGCTAAAACAATTGCAGTGCAGTGCATGATGAGAAAGTAGTGATTCAATTGCTACTACAAATTATTTTACTTAGTTCATTTCTGTCCATCTTTTGCAGTCATTTTGCAACAGATTTGGAGTCACTTGGTCTTATCTAACTTTATCCAAAGGAAGATGTAAACAAGACTTTGTGTAACTATAGAAGGCACTTACCGCAAGAACGGTGTCAATCTCATTCTGAAGCCTCCAGTTTAAGGAATCCATGAGCTGCACCAGATAAAGCAATGATTTATTTTGGAGATAAACAGGTTGCTTCATCAATTTGTATCTTAAAAAAGTCTATGTGATAAGCTTTACCATTTTATGAGCTTTGAGAACATTCCATTCTCTTGCCTTGAGAAAACGCACCAGAGTTCCCCTTGGGTATCCTTGGTGCACATGCTGTACACGTAACAATAACCACGATTATTTACCTCCTACACTGGGTTATTATCTCAGAACAACTTTTCAAAATGCGACGATCAATGTTCGGTAAACAATATATGAAAAATGTGCTACTCGTGAACCAAAAGAAAACTGAAAAAATAAAACACATCAGCCTTAGACAGACAGGAGGCCACAGAGGAGGAGCAAAAAAGCAGCCATGTTTCCTCAGTGGAGATATTGTGATTCCACCGCGGAAAAGAGAAAACGAAACTGTTGGCTCTTAGTGGAGATATCGGATTGCGATCCATCTGTCCTTGCGTGATGGCCATATATGCATCAATAGATGCAGAGGTCAGGGCTGCCCCATTTCCAAAAGAAAAAAAAAATCTGCCCTTGCGTGATGCACAACCAAACACTTCCAACCGAGGTCCACGAACATGATCATACCTATCAGGACAAGGACTTCCTGGACCAAATAAAAGTCCAAATGGGCAACCGAGACCTCACATCTATAACAGCCATGACCACACAAGCTGAGGGAACGCATAAATACAAGGGCGCTACGTCCAGATCATCAGACCGCGGCAAACTTCTTCGGCCATTAAATCGCGCTCGCTCGCTCGCAGAGCTCCACACGATGTCTAGATCGCTAGACAAAGTTTAGTCCTCGTCTAGCTCCTACCGGTGTGATCATGGCGTGCTTGACTTCCCAAGGTATTCCAGACCTCGTGCTTGGAATTTGGAAACCCTCCACGCCGGCAGACTCTGACTTGGTTTAGTGACGAGTTGAATACGTAGAGAAACAGCATTTGAGCTGCAGATGGTAAACTCTCAAGGCACCGACAGAACAGCTGTACAGTACTACTACCAAAATCGTTTTTTTTTTCCATCGAAGATGATACGGTAGTACTAACAAAATTGCATTTAGGGCCTTACGAAAGTACTAGTCCTTCGAGCATGTCATGTGGCATCTTTGATGTAAAAGTATCTCTTCCTCTAGTATGTGAGTAAGCGAATAATTAAATAAAAATGCTGAGCTAACCGAAAGCATAGTTTTACCCCTCCAAAACTGAAAGCATAGTTTAGCTAGGAATCTCTATCAGGATGACGAAGCGCAAATGCCAGCTTTGTGGGTGGGGGAGGAAAGGGAAGGGTCGCCCTAAAGAACCCAAGTGATAACAACAGAATTTTCAAGTAAGAAAAACAGAGATCAAAACCACAATTAAGCTCAAAAATCGGAAAGTAGGCTGTTAACTGACAGCTTTTACCAACGGGAGTATAACAAACTTTTTAGGAACGGGAGCAACAAATGAAGAAAACAAAATCGTACAGATAAAATTCTCACGGATTTGATGAAAGCTTGAACCAAGAACAAGAGTAAGCGAAACCTGAATTGAGCTCGGGAGAAGAAGGGAATTTCCAAGATCCAAACATTACCCAGCTACAGCGAACGGCAACCCCCAAAATCCACGAAAATGGCAAAGTAGGAGAAGAGAAAATAGGCAAAATCCAGGTACAACCGACGCAGACCCAGCAGAAACAGCACCAGAACCAAAGATTTTCCGCTCGCTGAAGCACCAGACCGGAAGATTTTTTTTTTTTTTTTTTTTTTTGCAACTCGCTGAAGCGCAAGGAGGAAATACACGGTAGCAAGGATGCAGAGATCCAGCAAGTGCCGGAGGTAGAGCAGATCGGCACCTGGAATGTGGTCTTGAGGGGCTCCTCCACTGCAGGGAGCAAAGAAAGCAAGGCGCATCTCAGCAAAAAACAAGAAAATCAGGAGAGAGACAGCTCTCTTTTTTTTTCCTTCGATGTAAGCTTGTATCGAGACGAATGGGAAAAAAGGGGAGCACTCACGCTGCTCCATGAGCGCGGAGAACTGCTTGATGGCCTCCTCCGAGGGGGCCGCCATTGCCGGCGAAGGTGGTTGCGAGGAGGAGGAGGAGGAGGAGGCTGCTCGGGGCTTGAGGTCAAACGGGGAGAAAGCTGAGTCTTGTTTGCCTTTTTAGCTCCCACCGCTAACCTTGGTGGTCAGAGGGAGCGAGTGACGCTGTTCCGTTCTGCTCCCCGCAGCGCGCCGTGCGTATGTGAGCGTGTGCAGGGGATGAGCTAGGAGGAGAGGAGGATGGAGGTGCTTAAAAGGAAAGGGATACCGAAACCTTCTGCGTCTCTCTCTCATTTGTTTTTCCGACTCCTAAACTTGGTGAAATAGTATAGTTTAGCGTGGCGCTTGCCTGTAAAGCTGTTGGTATAGCAAGCAACTGTGTGTTGCTGCTCACGTTCTGTCTTAACATGCAAAGACGGACACGGAACTGGTTGAGACTGTTGGGTGGAAAGTTGCATAGCACTCTCTTCCTTTTCTCTCTTCTGAAAAGTAAGTTTAGTTACATTCCGCATTTGCATCTACTCCCTCCGTTTCAAAAATAAGTGATTTGAGTTTGTCTAGATTCACATGTACCTATATACTAAAACGTGTATAGATACATCCGAATCTAGATAAATCCACGCCACTTATTTTGGGATCGAGGGAGTATATAAAATCCACGCAGCTACGTTATCGATGCAGCGTTGCACAGTGAATATGGTCATTGGTAAGTTTTTGGGGGTGATGTACAGTGCACTTTTGCTTCGGTGTTCCCCTCCTTTTCAAACTTGGACAAGAAAAACTCGATACTGATTCGTTTTAAATATTGTATGAACCCATCTGAAGCCTGTATAGTTCTCTTAGACGTATACTCACCGTACACGTATACTCACGTACCTGCAGGAGGCGGAAATCGGAAGGTAACGACAAAATTTCAAAATATGGCATGCAAAGACGTATATTGCGATAACGGGAGGCGGTATCAGCCGGTAAGAACATGGAGTATATCCAGCTCGGCCGAGTACACCTATGCGGAGGTATGCATAGCCTGGATATATGTTTCGACCGGTCAAAATAAAACTGGTCAATACAAACTTAAGTTTTAGGAGGACACCGAAGCACACCTCTGTACAGTGTCCATCCAGGTTCGTTCTCTATATTGTGACCTTTACTGTCCAAGAGTACCTTCATCAGCCATAGCCATCTCCTAGGTCGTTCTAGGGCAACTCCGGAGGCCTCCCAGCTCGCACAACACAATCACCTAGATACTGTTGAAACTGCTAGCAGACGGTTGACCTCCATCTATCACATTCTTCCCCTCCCCCTCGACCGGGAGATCACCTGCCACCGACCGAGGACACCACGCCGCCCCTCTTGTGGGAGGCCGTTTGCAGGGACCTGGCATATCACTGCATGGTGTAGTATGCAAGTCGTTGACATGACACTAGTGAAACAATGTTCCACCGGTATTACATCTATCAGAGTGGTACAACAGAAACATTATGGGTCCAAAGCATGATAACAATGTTTCTGCGGGTGTGTTGGTAGTACTCCGGGATCGTAGTTCTGGATAAATTTTCGCCATTCTTTCTTCAAAGTCGACGTTTTCGCTGCTTTCTTCGGGTTCTGAGTTTGTCGGGTTTGCTCCATGTGGTGAGTTTGGTTGGTGACCTTCTTTTCCTGTTCCGATCTGAGCTGTGATGTCTGTGGAGGATCCAACGGGCGATGTTGGTACTACTATAGGTGTGGCATTTTCCACTGACGGTTCTGATGCGATCAGGGCCGAAGGGTGTGATTCTTGCAGGTTGTCTGCTTGGAAGTGGAGGCTTCCGATGATTAGATCGGATCCGACGTTAAAATCGGCGGGTACCAATACAAGGGTGGGCGGGTGTGGATTTTCTTTCGTCGAGTTGATGCTTGGTGGAGAGCGTTCCGCAGAATCCGTACTTCCAGCGTTCAGATTTCCCATAGGCGGCGCCAATTGACGAGAGGTAACCTCGGCAATGCCCATGGTGACGGACTTGGGGTTTCGCAGAAAAGAGAATGCTGGGGATTTCGTCGGATATCAGGGAAAACAATGGAATCAAAGTCACCTGAATATTGGAAAAACACTCTATTACAAGTTGTCCTCTAGATTTCCGGGTACCCTCGCTTGGACTTCTCCCGTCCTATATATAATAGGCCGGGTCTCAAAGCTGTATGCGGATAGGTTTCATACATGCGTGATTACAATACCAACATAATATCGATTCGTGGTTTCTTTCCTAATACAGTAAAAGTCTCTGTCGGTTGCTTCCTTGGGCTGTTATCTGGAATCTTTATGGGCTGTAAGCCTTTTACCCAGTGTAGGGTAGCGAATAATGAGCATCCGAGTAATCATACCCATGTCACCGACCCTAATTAGTTGACTCAAATTCTTCAAGATACGGATGTATCTAATACTAAATCTGAAGGAAATATGCCCTGGAAGGCAATAATAAAGTTGTTATTATGTATTCTTTGTATATGATAGATGTTTATTTTGCATGCTATAATTGTATTGATAGGAAACATCAATACATGTGTGTTTAATAAACAAAAGGGTTCCTAGTTATGCCTCTCTTATAGACTAGCTTGTTGATTGACAAGATGATCAAGGTTTCTTGATCATGGACATTGGATGTTGTTAATAACAAGGTCACAGCATTTGTGAAATGATGTGATGAACATTCATCCGAAGTATAGCATTACGATCAAGTCGTTATATTTATATTACTATAACATCATACAAAGTAGTCTTAGTCCTTAGACCATGAGATCATGTTAATTGCTAACACCGGAAGAGTATCTTGATAACATCAAACGTCACACCGTAACAGGGTGACCATAAAGGTGGGTTCAGTGCTATGAAGGTGTTATGTTGAGGCTCATGGATCAAGAGTGGAATTTGTCAATCCTGATGACGGATAGATATACTCTGGGCCCTCTCGGTGATATCACATTAAGATAGCTTGCAAGCAAGTGATGTGATCACTAGAATGTTATATCACGGGAACGAGAAAAGAGTGCATGTCGGTAACGAGATCAAACTAGGTATTTGGATACCGATGATCGAATCTCGGATGTATTATATCATGAGACAAAGGGATTAAATTGCTGACGTTAAAGGTTCTCACGATCACAGAAGTCATCGTTGAATATACAGGAGTCAGTATGGATCTCCAGGTCCCGCTTTTGATTATTGATCTGAGAGAAGTCTCAATCATGTCTGCATTATTCGCGAACCGTAGGGTGACACACTTAAGGGTTGCCGGACACCATTTAGGAGCACATATGTTCCAGACAAAAGGTTTGCAAAGCGCAGGAAATGTTTCGATAGAAACAGGAATTGTTTCGATAGAAACCGGAATTGTTTTGGGTGAAATTGTAGAAAGTGGTTCTGCATGTGATATTGAAATGTTGCAAGGGGTTTTATGTGAATGTTTGTTAATTAAAGTAATTAACAAAATTCTGAATAAAATAAATAAAAGAGTTTTATTAATTGAGAGTTGCATTTAATTTGGTGGAAATTAAATACATGTGAGTGGGATTTTGGGTGGAGGCCATGTTTATGTGAGTGGAGGTTCACCACATGAATGAAGGAGGGGAGGAGTCCCTCCCTCATGCGCCGGCTATGGGAGGGGAGGGGTCTCCCTCCCTCCTATATAAAGCCCCCCTCTCCCCTCTCACAAACCACACATCCTCGTGAAGGATCTCTCTCCCCCTCTAGATATTTCCCCATGGTCTCGGATTAGCGAGATACATGTTCCCGGTGGCCTTGCGTCTGGAAGGAGTTGCTGCTTCCGCTGATTCGCTGGAGCGAGGAGGTGGAGATTGTCCGGTGGCTTGAACGTGTGTGCGATGGCGGATGCGCTGCTGATTTGCGGCGCTCGGACTTCCACACGATCTTGAGATCGGCAAGCGTACGACTACATCAACCACGAGTTCCTACTCGTTAACAAAACTCGTTGTCTTCGAGGATAAGTTCTCCATGGATGTATGTCCACCCATTGCTCTGTATCTAGTAGATAGATCTTGGCGTATAGTTCTCATCGTAGGAAATTTTTTGTTTTCTATGTTGCGAACGCAACAGTGGTATCAGAGCCTGATCTATGCGTAGGTGCTTTGCACGGGTAGTACACATATGTTTATATGTGGGCGATGATGATCATGTTATTGCATCTTCTATGTGCTTTGGATATTGGTGGCATAGTGGGATGAAGCGGCCCGGACCAACCTTACATGTCATCGTACATGAGACCGGTTCCACGACTGACATGCAACTAGTTTTGCATAAGTGGCTAACGGGTGTCTGTCTCTCCTACTATAGTCAATATCTGATTTACAACGAGTTGCTAATAACTTGGTTATCCTCGTTGTGGTTCATGTTCGTAGGTAAGGCCGGTTCTATCTCCGAAATCCCTAAGCCACATAAAACTTGCAATTGATAAATTAGAGGCGTCTAGTTTAGATCGTTGCTGGGCTAGTGTCTTGATATGGTATTGTTGTAAGTAGATGTATGATAGATACTCTTACAACTCACTTAACGTGTAAGTTCCATAGACCTTGGCCTTACACACAAAGGAATGATAGAGATCATACCACGATGCAAATGATAGAGATCAAATGCATGGACCATATCACCTCACTTCACACATTAGATGTTAGCATCTTATATTGCTAGTTTGGCGCTTTTGGTAGCATTATAAGATGATCCCTCATTTAGATATCAAGATAAAATGTGTTCTTCCTTAAGTATGCACCGTTTTGTGGATCGTGTTTTGAGGCATCACGTGATGATCGGGTGTTCTCGACTCTACGCTTTCATACAACGGGTGTAAGACAGTTTTACACACGCGAATACTAAGGTTCTTACTTGACGATCCTAGCATGTACAGACATGGCCTCGGAACACAGACCAAAAGGTTAAGCATGAGTCATATAGTTGATATGATGCCCATATAGATGCTCGCCTTTGAAGCTACACCGACTCACGTGATGATCGGACTTGGTGTAGTGGATTTGGTTCATGTAATCACCAAAAGGACACGGGGGATGTCTCTTTTGAGTGGGAGTTCATTAGTAATTTGGATTAGTTGAACTCAATCTATCATAAACTTAGTCTAAATATATTTTACAAATTCTGTTGTAGATGGCACCACCTGCTTTTAATTTCAATGTGTTCATGGAGAAAGAGAAGCTTGCTGCGAATGGTAGCAACTTCACCAACTGGGCTATGAATTTGAGGATTCTCCTCACTGCTGCACAAAAGCAATATGTGCTAGAGGCGCCGCTAGGCCCCCCACTAGCTCCTGATGCCCCTGACGAGGAAAAGAACGTCTATATAACTCGTCAGGAGGACCACAACTTAGTTCGTTGCAGCATACTGTATGGGCTAGAGCCAGAATTTCGAAAACATTTCGAAAATGGCAATGCCTTTGATACCATGGGATAATTGAAAATGATTTTCGATACCCATGCTGCCGTAGAGAGTTATAATACTTCTGAAAAGTTCTTTAGCTGCCTGATGGAAGAGAACAACTCTGTTAGTGAGCATGTACTCAAAATGTCTGGGTACGCCGATAAGCTTGTGTCCTTGGGAATAACGATTCCCATTGACTTAGGCATACATCGTGTTCTCCAATCTCTGCCACCTATCTACAAGAGATTCGTGATGAACTATAATATGCAGGGCATGAAGAAGTCTCTTCCCGAGCTTCTATCAATGCTTAAGACTGTAGAAGTGGAGATTAGGAAAGAACATCAAGTGTTGATGATCAATAAGACCACCGGTTTCAAGAAGGACAAGAAAGGAAAGAAGAAGGGAAAAAAGGGCGGCAAAACTATTGCCGCGCCTGAAAAGAAACCCCGAGCTGGCCCTAAGTCTGACACCGAGTGCTACTATTGCAAGGGGACTGGCCATTGGAAGCGCAACTGCCCCAAGTATTTGGCAGACAAGAAGGCCGGCAAGGCAAACAAAGGTATATGTGATATACATGTTATTGATGTGTACTTAACTAGTACTCGCAGTAGCACCTGGGTATTTGATACGGGATCGGTTGCTAATATATGTAACTCGGTTCAGGGGCTGCGGAACAAGCGACAACTAGCAAGGGATGAGGTCACGATGCGGGTCGACAATGGATCAAGAGCTGATGTGATCACCATCGGAACGCTGCCTCTCCATATGCCGTCGGGATTAGTTATAAACCTGAATAATTGTTATTTGGTGCCTGCACTGAGCATGAACATTGTATCCGGATCGTGTTTAATGCAAAGTGGTTATTCGTTTAAGTCTGAAAACAATGGTTGTTCGATTTATATGAATAATATCTTTTATGGTCATGCACCTGTGTTGAATGGTTTATTTCTGTTGGATCTCGATAGTAGTATTACGCATATTCATAATGTTGATGCTAAAAGGATTAAACTTCATAATGATATATCTGCATATATGTGGTACTGCCGTCTAGGTCATATTGGCGTTAAACGCATGAAGAAACTCCATTCTGATGGACTTTTGGAATCACTTGATTTTGAATCATTTGATACATGTGAGCCATGTCTTATGGGAAAGATGACTAGAACGCCGTTTTCCGGTTCAATGGAACGGGCGACAGATTTATTGGAAATCATACATACTGATGTGTGTGGACCAATGAGTGTGTCGGCGCGAGGTGGATATCGTTATTTTGTTACTTTCACGGATGATTTGAGTAGATACGGGTATATCTATTTGATGAAACATAAGTCTGAAACCTTTGAAAGGTTCAAAGAATTTCAGAATGAAGTGGAAAATCATCGTAATAGAAAGATCAAATTTCTGCGGTCCGACCGTGGAGGAGAGTATCTTAGTTACGAGTTTAGCACACATATGAAAGACTGTGGAATACTTTCACAACTCACGCCTTCCGGAACACCACAACGTAATGGTGTGTCAGAACGTCATAATCGTACTTTATTGGATATGGTCCGATCTATGATGTCTCTGACTGACTTGCCACTGTCATTTTGGGGTTATGCACTGGAAACCGCTGCATTCACTTTAAATAGGGCACCATCTAAATCCGTTGAAAAGACACCATATGAATTATAGTTTGGAAACAAACCTAAGCTATCATTTCTTAAAGTTTGGGGATGCGATGTTTATGTGAAGAAACTTCAACCGGATAAACTCGAACCCAAAGCGGAAAAATGCGTCTTCATAGGATACCCTAAGGAAACGATTGGGTATACCTTCTATCACAGATCCGAGGGCATGGTCTTTGTTGCCAAGAATGGATCCTTTCTTGAGAAGGAGTTTCTCGCGAAAGGTGTGAGTAGTCAGAAGGTAGAACTCGAAGAGGTTATTGAACCTTCTCTTCATGAAATGGCGAGTAGCGCAGCACCGGAAGTTGTTTCAGAGTTGACTTCACCTAATGAAGAGAGAGCTAATGATATTGATCATGAAACTCTGAAAGAGGACACTACCGAACCTCGCAGGTCAAGCAGGACACGTGCAGCTCTTGAACCGTACGGCAATCCTGTTATGAATTTCATGATTAATGAAATAGATGACCCTGCGACATATGAAGAAGCGATGATGAGCCCTGATTCCAACAAATGGCTAGAAGCCATGAAATCCGAGATGGAATCCATGTACGAAAACCAGGTTTGGACCTTGGTGGACTTACCTCATGATCGAAAGACCGTTGAGAATAAATGGATTTTCAAAAGAAAAACTGATGCTTATGGTAATGTAACCATCTATAAGGCTTGACTTGTCGCAAAGGGGTTTTGACAAATTCAAGGAGTTGACTACAATGAGACATTCTCTCCCGTAGCAATGCTTAAGTCGGTTAGGATTATGTTAGCAATTGTTGCATATTTCGATTATGAAATATGGCAGATGGATGTCAAAACTGCGTTCCTCAATGGTAATATTGAAGAAGAGTTGTATATGATACAACCTAAGGGTTTTATCGATCCTAAGGATGCTGATAAGGTGTGCAAACTTCAGCGATCCATCTATGGACTGAAGCAAGCATCCCGGAGTTGGAATCTCCGCTTTGATGAGGTGATCAAAGAGTTTGGATTTGTCCAAACTTATGGAGAGGCTTGTATTTACAAGAAAGTGAGTGGGAGCACTGTGGCATTTCTGATATTATATGTGGATGACATATTATTGATTGGAAATGATATAGATCTTTTAAACAATGTTAAAAGTTATCTAAACAACAAATTTTCGATGAAGGACCTTGGTGAAGCTTCATATATATTAGGCATTAAAATCTATAGAGATAGATCAAGACGCCTAATTGGGCTATCGCAGAGTACATACCTTGATAAGATATTAAAGAAGTTTAATATGGACGGAAGTAAGAAGGGGTACTTACCTATGTTGCAAGGAAAGACATTGAGTAAGACTCAAAGTCCGGCTACGGCGGAAGAAAGAGAGATAATGGATAAGATCCCCTATGCCTCAGCCATAGGCTCTATAATGTATGCCATGCTATGTACAAGACCGGATGTGGCACATGCTATTAGTTTGACTAGTAGGTACCAATCTGATCCAGGTTCGGAGCACTGGATAGCAATCAAGAATATACTTAAGTACTTGAGAATAACTAAGGATATGTTTCTTGTATACGGAGGTGAAGAAGAGCTAGTCGCTAAGTGTTATGTTGATGCTAGCTTTGACACTGATCCGGATGACTCTAAGTCTCAATCTGGATACGTATTTCTCTTGAACGGAGCAGCAGTTAGTTGGAGGAGCTCCAAACAACCTGTGGTGGCTGGATCAACGACGGAGGCGGAATATGTTGCTGCTTCAGAAGCGGCGCAGGAAGCGGTTTGGATGAAGGAGTTCATAACGGAACTAGGTGTGGTTCCTAGTGCGTTGGACCCAATGGTGATCTATTGTGACAATAATGGAGCCATAGCCAATGCCAAGGAACCAAGGTCTCACAAGAATTCCAAGCATATTAAGCGCCGGTTTCACTCCATCCGCGAGCATGTCAAGGATGGAGATATAAAGATTTGTAAAGTGCACACGAACCTGAATGTAGCAGATCCGTTGACTAAAGTACTCCCTAGGGCAAAACATGATCAACACCAAAACTCCATGGGTGTTAGATTTATCACTATATAAACTAGATTATTGTCTCTAGTGCAAGTGGGAGACTGAAGGAAATATGCCCTGAGAGGCAATAATAAAGTTGTTATTATGTATTCCTTGTATATGATAGATGTTTATTTTGCATGCTATAATTGTATTGATAGGAAACATCAATACATGTGTGTTTAATAAACAAAAGGGTTCCTAGTTATGCCTCTCTTATAGACTAGCTTGTTGATTGACAAGATGATCAAGGTTTCCTGATCATGGACATTGGATGTTGTTAATAACAAGGTCAGAGTTGTGAAATGATGTGATGAACATTCATCCGAAGTATAGCATTACGATCAAGTCATTATGTTTATATTTCTATAACATCATACAAAGTAGTCTTAGTCCTTAGACCATGAGATCATGTTAATTGCTAACACCGGAAGAGTATCTTGATAACATCAAACATCACACCGTAACAGGGTGACCATAAAGGTGGGTTCAGTGCTATGAAGGTGTTATGTTGAGGCTCATGGATCAAGAGTGGAATTTGTCAATCCCGATGACGGATAGATATACTCTGGGCCCTCTCAGTGATATCACATTAAGATAGCTTGCAAGCAAGTGATGTGATCACTAGAATGTTATATCACAGGAATGAGAAAAGAGTGCATGTCGGTAACGAGATCAAACTAGGTATTTGGATACCGATGATCGAATCTCAGACATGTATTATATCATGAGACAAAGGGATTAAATTGCTGACGTTAAAGGTTCTCACGATCACAAAAGTCATCGTTGAATATGCAGGAGTGAGTATGGATCTCCAGGTCCCGCTTCTGATTATTGATCTGAGAGGAGTCTCAATCATGTCTGCATTATTCGCGAACCGTAGGGTGACACACTTAAGGGTTGCCAGACACCATTTAGGAGCACATATGTTCCAGACAAAAGGTTTGCAAAGTGCAGGAAATGTTTCGATAGAAACAGGAATTGTTTTGATAGAAACCGAAATTGTTTCGGGTGAAATTGCAGAAAGTGGTTCTGCATGTGATATTGAAATGTTGCAAGGGGTTTTATGTGAATGTTTGTTAATTAAAGTAATTAACAAAATTCTGAATAAAATAAATAAAAGAGTTTTATTAATTGAGAGTTGCATTTAATTTGGTGGAAATTAAATACATGTGAGTGGGATTTTGGGTGGAGGCCATGTTTATGTGAGTGGAGGTTCACCACATGAATGAAGGAGGGGAGGAGTCCCCCCCTCATGCGCCGGCTATGGGAGGGGAGGGGTCTCCCTCCCTCCTATATAAAGCCTCCCTCTCCCCTCTCACAAACCACACCTCCTCGTGAAGGATCTCTCTCCCCCTCTACATATTTCCCCATGGTCTCGGATTAGCGAGATACATGTTCCCGGTGGCCTTGCGTCTGGAAGGAGTTGCTGCTTCCGCTGATTCGCTGGAGCAAGGAGGTGGAGGTTGTCCGGTAGCTTGAACATGTGTGCGAGGACGGATGTGCTGCTGATTTGCGGCGCTTGGACTTCCGCACGATCTTGAGATCGGCAAGCGTACGACTACATCAACCACGAGTTCCTACTCGTTAACAAAACTCGTTGTCTTCGAGGGTAAGTTCTCCATGGATGTATGTCCACCTGTTGCTCTGTATCTAGTAGGTAAATCTTGGCGTATAGTTCTCATCGTAGGAATTTTTTGTCTTCTATGCTGTGGACCTAACAAAATAATGTCTAGATACAATCGAATCTAGACAAATCTAAGTACAGAGAGGAACAGAAAAACCAGAAATACAACCCATAAACTATTCTAAGAATAAGTCTACCTCTAATACTTGTCAAATTTTGGCTGGAACGATGCCCTCTCCCTGGGTTTAGTTACGTGTTTATATATGTTAGGAAAAAACTGCAACGTGGTGAATACAAAGTCCTATACAAATACTTGTTGGAGTACTACTCCATCCAACGTACTGTGCGTATTACAACCGTGAGAAACATTATATCTAATAGCACTCCTTAATCACAACCTTGTGAAAGGTTGAGATTACATTTAAACTCATCTAGATTCTTGATTGGCAAGGCTTTTGTGAAACCATCTGCTACTTGATCTTTGTTGGAGATGAACCTGATATCCTGCAGTTTGTCTGCCACTCTTTTTCTAACAAAATGAGAGTCAATCTCAACATGTTTAGTTCTTGCATGAAAGACAGGATTTGCAGACAAATAAGTGGCTCCTAGATTATCGCACCATAGACATAGTTTTTTTTCTAGTGAAACACCTAGTTCACTAAGGAGAGCTTCAACCCATATTAATTTAGTTGTGGCATTAGCCAAAGCTTTGTATTCAACTTCTATACTTGACCTTGACACTATGGCTTGTTTTTTGGCACTCTAAGAGATTAGATTTGATCCAAAAATATAGCGAAACCTCCTGTCATCAAGACAACTGATGTAGCCCAACATATGGCAATCACCATTAGTCCATATCATGGCACACCAACCATCCCTACAAAGGTGAATTCCTTCTGTCTTCTACCTTCCTTTAGTTATCATGTGGTGGGGTCCTACTTCAGACAATTGCCTATTGTATGACTAGGCCCATGTCCATATTACCAAGAGGAGGAGACAAGGATGACCCAGGAGCCAAGACCCCCAAGCAAGAGGCCTGGAAGAGAAGGAGAAATAAGCAACCAAATCTACACCAGAGTCTCCGACAGGCGCACCCCAGAGTCTCTACAACCAGTATCTAGCCCCGGTCTCTGGCCCAACTTCCAGAAGCTATAGCGAATTGCCCCGAGTCTACCTCAAAGACGACCCCGGAGTCTCCGGCCACACCGAAGTCTCCGCCCCCCGCACAACAGAGTCTCCGGCCTGAGTGACATAGGCCTACGAGGCTCAAGATAGGCCTAGCCCATGTAACGCCTCAAACTCCCCTTTAATGCCTAAACTACTCTTAGCTCGTGGCTGGCCTATATATATGCCCCCACGCCCTCCTTGAAACCCTAGAGTTGATGAATTGAGGAATGTGCCTAACCCTAGATGGGAACCCCCTTTCAATAGTTTATCTATGAGTTGTACAAGGCCTTCATCTTGTTAGGGCATGAGTGAAGTCGTCAAGACCCTCCTCAAGTGTTTGGTCTCTCCTTGTCAAGGATTCTAGTAGTCCTAGGTCTCTCCCCTTTGGGGTTCTACTTGGTTGCTACTCTCTCTTTGATTTGGATTCTATCATCCGCTTGTCGATCTCTCCTTTGGTGATTCTACCACAAGGTCTCCTGCCGAGGATTCTATTAGATGGGTTATTCGAACCAATGGGAGCAAATTGAATAGTGTGTGTTTTGTGTGTGTTTGTATCTTTACCTTGCATTAGAGTTGAGTTCATCGTGTTCATCGGTTTTCCCCTCACCCCTCGCCTCAAATCTATGAAGATCGGGCCACCCCAAGGGTTAATCCACAAGGAGACCCATAACAACAACTTGCTCAGTTTGCATCGAAATAGGCACTAAGCAGACTAGAGGAGGACTTTTGAAAAGTGAGTCCCACTTTCAAAGTACCCTGAATATATCTCAAAATTCTCGTAGAAGTTGTCCAATGAGAGGTCATTGGAGCATGTAAAAGCTGACACACTTTATTTACTGAGAAGGAAATATCAGGTCATGTCAAAGTCAAATATTGCAGAGCATGCACAATACTTCTATATTCAGTAATGCCATCAGGACCAAGAGGAGTGCCCTCGTTAAGAGACAACTTCTCAGTAGATGATAATGGCGTAGGACATGGGGTGCAGTATTTCATACCAATTCTTCTAAGCAGATCTGTAGCATATTTTCCTGTGTGAGAAGTAAACCATCATTCATCTTCTTTACCTCAATTCCCCAAAAGAAGTGTAGATCTCCCAAGTCCTTGAGACCAAAATCATCCTTAAGATCATGAAGTAGAGTAGATATGGCCTGATCTAATGAGCTAGTGACTATTATATCATCAACATAGATTAGAACAAATATCATAACACTTGACTTTTTGTAAATAAAAAGTGAAGTGTCTGATATGGAGGGAACAAAACCAAGTGTTTGTGGTTTTGTACTTAACCTAGAATACTAGGCTCTCGGGGCTTGCTTGAGACCATAAAGAGCCTTGTCAAGTCTGCATATGTAGTGTGGAGTTTGAGTGTCTTAGAAACCTCGGGGTTATCTCATGCAAACCTCCTCTTCCAGAACTCCATGGAGAAACGTGTTCTTGACATCCAACTACCTCGAACTCCGGCCTCGAGAAATAGCAAATGAAAGAACAAGTCTAATAATGGATTCCTTCATAACAGGGCTGAAGGTGTCTTCATACTATGCCATACCTTTGCATAAAACCTTTTCAACAAACTATGCTTTGCATCTATCCACTATACCATTAGCATTTTCTAAAAGTGCATGTGTGCCCCCATGCGTGGTTTTGGTAATTAATGAAAATCTTTATGGACTTATGTTTGCATTGAGTTTTACTTGTAGGATTTGTCCATAGACAATGCTTGAACCATATGTTGGCTTCAAGGATGGGAGAAGAAGAAAGTGTAGAAGATCAAGTTAATCTACTAAAAAGTGAAAAGCCCGCGGCAATAGGAAATATCCCTGGCTGAAACAAAGTATTCTTGGAAGGATCTGACCGGAATCTCCGGTCTAGGAAGTCTGAAGTCTCTGGTGTGATCATCAATATATAGCCTGTGGCATTCTGTATAGGGGTCCAGAGATTGTCCGGAGATGGACCGGAATCTCCAGTGTGCAAACACTGGAGATTCCGACACCAACATAATGAAGAAAGAAGAAATTATGTGCAAGTTCAAGATGAGCCACATCGAAGAGATCATTGGCTTGAGGCTTGCCATCCTATGGTGATCATGGATATGGGAAGATGATATGCCCAAAAGCGAATATCTACCATAGTGGAGTATGGGGAGCAATTTGTAAGTCTTCACCAAGCTAGCGCAATCAAGAAAGGTGTTCCATCTTGAGGTGGAGAAGATCGTCATCATCAAGATCAAGTGGAATATGTGCAAGGCAAAGGTATGTTATTGATAGGGTTTCCTTCTTACCAGTCTCGGTGAGTAACTTGATCATATCCTTCGGAGAGAGCTCAAACATTTGCATACTTGACATCATCATTCTTGGTTCTTATTTGTTTCTTATCCATGAGGGTATTTAGAACTTGTGTTAATTCATGACAAGCTCAAGTTCACCGAAAAAGGATTTCATATGCGTTCTATATTGCGTTTTCGATATTGGAGATTTATTGGTTTGTATTTTATAGATAGGTTAACCCTTTTGTAATTTGGTTCTGTCCTCCCTTGCTGAACTATGATGGTTCCCTGCATGATCTTGTAGAGATTTTTGTCCTCTTTAAAACGAGGTCAAGATCATCAAAATCAGAGTCTAGATGCAAAAAATTATGGTTGTTTCTGCATTGTTGTTTCTATCGGTTTTGCCTAGACCAGAATCTCCAGAGTGAAAAGACCGGAAACTCTGGTGTCATGCAGAAATCTCAGATTTCAGTCGTCTGGTTTCCATTTAGGTGCCCAGACTAGAAACTGGCCGAAAATTGGCCAGAATCTCCAGCCCACGCGCTTTAGAGCTATAACGGTTGGATTTTGGAGGACCTATATAAGGGGCCCTTCTTTCCCAATGGTTCCCCAACCTTTCTTGCAAGTTTTTCCCTCCATTGTTGACCTATATAAGGTTGCTATATCTGAATCCCTCCTATAATTCTTGCATATTCTTGAGGGATTTGAAAGAGGAGATCTAGATCTACAACTCCACCAATCAATCTCTCCTTTAAGTGAGGGGAATATCTTGGGATCTAGATCTTGGAGTCTTTTGTGGATTTCCTCCATTGTTCTTCCTCTCTTATTCCCCCATAAGCTTTTGTAGCTTTGGTGGAATTTGGGAGTGAAGGACTTGTGCACTTCTTGTGTTCTTATCATTGCATTTGGTGCATCAATTTGAGTTCTCGGTGAGGATTCGATTGGGTGAAAGGTGATAAGCTTTTTACTCTTGGGTTCTTGGAACCCTAGATGGTTTAGTTGTATTGTAGGTTTGTGGATTTCTTGGGGCCTCCAATTAAGTTGTGGAGATTTCCCCAAGCTTGTTAGTTGGGAGCCTCAAATTGAGTTGTGGAGAAGTGTCCCAGTCTTGTGAGAGGTTCCGGATTGCCACCGACAAGTGCACCGATAGTGGAAGTGTGGATCGATCCCGTTGGGGTGAGATTCACAGGAGAACAAGGGAGGCCTTAGTGGCGTTGGTGGTTTGAAACCACCTACTCTCCAAACAAGACGTACTCCATTGTTGGGAGGAACTCGGTAGTTGTCTCTGCGTGCCTCGGTTATCTCTATACCCAAGCTCTTACTTATACACCTTACTTTGTGATAGCCTTCATGCTTGAAGTCTATATCTTGCTATCACATAGTTGGTTGTCTAGCTTAGCATAAGTTGTTGGTGCACATAGGTGAACCCTTGTTGTTCTAGGTTTTGTGCTTGACAAAGTAAACGGTAGTTTAATTCCGCCTTTGTTGAGCCCCTCTCGTAAAAGTTTTAAACCGCCTATTCACCCCCCTCTAGGCGACATGTGTGTCCTTTCAATTAGTATCAGAGCCCAGTCTCTTATTTTAGGCTTCACCACCTTGATAGTAAAGTTGTCGGCTAGGGGATTAGTGCACGGTGACATTTTCATATTCGATGGCACAAATTATGATGTTTGGAAGTCTTGTATGCTTATTCATTTTCGGGCCATGGACCCAAATTTGGAGAGGATTGTAGATATAGGTTTTTCTTCTCCAATGGGTTTCTGTGAGTAAAATTTATATCTCGATGCTCAAGCTTCTAATGTGCTTATTAATGCTTTGAGCTATGTAGTTACTTCTTCAATCATACCTTTTTGGAGCACTCATGAGTTATGGATAAAACTTCAAGATAAATATGATGTATCCAACATTATTAAGGATGATTGTATTACTTCCACTTCCAGTCGAGATGAATTCTCATCTTCTTCCACTTCACCAAAGTGTTGTAAGACACAAGGTAATGGTATGGTGAATGGTGATGAATATTGCAACTTTGATAGTAAGCTTACTCTTGATGATCCTTCATCTCTATCTCATTCCAATGCTTCATCTTTGGACATAAATACTTCTAACACTATAAATATTTTTCATGCTTGTGTTGATGGTCCTTGCATATCATGTATAAATTGCCTCAATAGACCTCATGATTATATTCTTGCTATGCCTTGGTGCCATGATAAAAATGCTTCTATTTCCTCTAGTTGTTGTGTGTCTAACAATGTAGAGGAGACCGAAGATTCTATGGTTCAAGACAAGATCTTTAATGGAGCTTCAAGTAACTCTTCATCATCATCGTCTCATGGTACCCATCTATGCCTTATGGCTAAGGGTTCAAAGGTATCTCTTACTTTGGAACCCAATACATTTTGTGATGATGAGGATGAGTATAGCGAGTAAGAAGAGATTGATGTTGATTCATTACATGAAAGGGTGAGGTTGTTTATCATGCTCTTGTTAGGAATAATATTGCTTCTCTAACTTCGTTCAAATATTGGGTTTTGCTATTGAGTGCAAGGAACGTATTGATAATCTAAACGGAGCTCTTGAAGAGGAACAAACCACTAAGAAATCTCTTGAGAAGGCCCTTGCTCTAGAGTTGTCTAGAGTGAAGGAATCTCATGATAGATATCTTGAGGTGGCAAGTGATCTCAAAAATAAAAAATAATGAGCTTCAAGTTGCTTATGTAAACTCCTTGAGGATTTTGAGCACCTAAAAAATGTCTCTAGAGTCATCAAGGGTGAGCTCATCAAACTGACCGAGTCACATGAGCAACTTAAAGCTTCATACTCAAAAGAGCTTTCCAAGTTTCCCTCACCTATTGCAATTAATTATGATGCTTATGCTACTAACTCTATTTCTTATGAAGCATCTATTTTGAAGGAGAATATTAAGCTAAAGGCTCAACTTTCTTTGCTAACTAACAATTATGGAAAACTAGAAGAAAGTCATGTTATGCTATCAAGCTCTCATGAGGATATTCTAGCCTCCCATGATAGACTAAAGTTATCTCATGAGGCTATTGTATCAAAGTCAACATCTAGTGAGCCTGATGTGGACATTAGCATTACATCCACTACAAATGCCATACTACCATGTGCTAGTCCTAGTAATTCATCATCTCATACTATTGCTACATCCTGTAATGAATTACATTCGTTGCCTTGTTGCTCTAATAATGAAGTGTCTACTTCCTCTAGTATTCGTGTTGATACTAACCATGTAGAGGAAATCAAAGAGCTCAAGGCCCAAGTCCCATCTTTGAAGAGGGACTTGAAAAAGGGTCATGAAGGGAGGGCCACACTCAACAAGATCTTGAGTGTGCAAAAATTCACAAATGACAAGAGTGGGCTTGGATTCAAATCCAATGTCAAGAACATGTCTACTATTAAGAAGAAGTCCAAGAGAAACAATAAGAAGGGCCAAGAACGAGTCAAGAATTCGGCCAAGATTGTTTGCTTCAAGTGCAAAATTTAAGGGCACCATGTTAGATCTTGACCTTTGAATAAGAATCCTCTTGGTGAGAAGCAAAAATGGAAGTGGTCTCTAGTTCAAGGTCATGGCCAATCTCAAGTTGGAGAAAGGCCACTTCCCAAGAAGATTCAAGCTAATGCTCCCATTGTGGAGAAATCAAGTGAAAAAATGGGAAGAGAAGAACTTGCTACTTATGTCGTGAGAAGGGTCACATCTCTTCCTCTTGCACTATTGGTAACTCCTCATCCAACCCAATCATAATTTATGTTATTTATTCTCTTAGGAAGCATGAGGTTGGCAATGTGTTTGCCAAATATGTTGGTGATCAAAGTGGTGTCAAGAAAATAACCATTTGGGTTGCCAATCATATCGTGACTAACTTTTTAGGACCCAACTTGGTTAGGGACCATCAAGCTAAAACTTGATCAATAGATGTTTGTTGGAGGGCATTGGAGACTTGGCTACATATGAAGAATTAAGGGGACTTCAATTATATTATCTCAATCCAAGTCATTTATATTATCATATCTCTATCATATATCTGTTGCTCCTCCTTGCGGTAATATGTTCTCAACTTATTTACATTGAAAGTTACTTGCCCCTTGTGCATGTGTTAGTTTTGTACCTTGCATGTGTTTTGTATATGTTGTGCTTCCTACTTTCTTAACTTGAGAAATCAAGTTTATGTATGTTGGCTTGCACACCATGTATGTGTTTGTGTTTGAGCCTATTGCATCTTGTTTATATATTAGTTGGCTATTGCGAGAGATTAATGGACTATCCCATTTTGGGGGAGTGTGATGTCCTTTGGGGAACCTCACAATCCTAAATGTGTGTGCATGAGGAATACCACTTAGAATCGATATTTCAAGATTATCTAGTCTCTACATGGTATATCTTGCTCATGATAAATTCAAATTCTATAATATTCATTAATGTTATCTAGTTGTATTTTATTTGCCTCTTCTGAGAAGAAATGTTTTATCATATTATGGTGGAGTAATATACTCTGTGCATATTACAAACCGAGAAAATGTGAACATTTGAGGTTGTGTCACATAGAAGTGATATTGGAAATTATCTAGCTCCTATGTGGCACGTGAGATCTAACAAGTTGTTTTCGGTATAATGTCTTTATTGTTTACCTTTTGGATCTTGTTTGCAAGAGATTTCCTTGGTATGGGTTTCATCATATATGAACTCTTATATCTAAGTTGGCAAGAATTTTGCCTCTAGTTATTCTAATCATTTCTTTGCGTGATTGGTTAACTAGTTGAAACCCTCAAGGATCTCTTTCATGTCTTGGTCTTTAATTCCTATCTTTTGATATTTGTTTTCTCTTTGTGAATATGATCTTGGATATATTTTTTGTCTACCACCGAGAAATATTTGCATGTCCCTTGTCCTTAGACAATCGGTAATATAATATGTGGTAGATCTTATTGATCATTTTCACATTAGCTTTTGCTTTAGTTGCTTATCACTTGCCAAGAATTTGTTGTGTTTTGTATCTCATGTCTTCCTCGATTCTTATGTATCTTTCTTTGTCTTGAAATCGTTTAGTGCTCTAGTTGATGTAGGTAGGGATGATGATCCCATGTGTGTGCATTTTGTATTCAAATGCAAAATCTTAATTAATGCACTAATCATGGGGGAGTTCTCCTATATGATTTAGAACACTCCTTTTATGCTTCTTCATGACATGTTTTGATCCCTACCATGTTTTATGTCTTGGGAAGATAAATCTTTTCTTTAGTACTTTGTGCCATCTTGAAAAGTGTTGAGAGTTTGGTTCTTTTGTTGGAACCATTTTTTCCAATTGTTATTTTTTTGGGAGTTGATTTTCTCATTCTGTGTTTTCTATTTAACCATTGAATGAGATAAATCGTTGAGCATCTGTATTTGTTTATCCTTTTTGCTCTTTGGCTTTTGCCTGGTCCATATGTTGAACTTGAGGTCTATTATGTGTTGATTTGGTCTTTGATATATTTTGGACAACCATTAGTCGTGTCACACTTAGGTGTTCCTTCTTGGCTTTCTTGGTGTTTTTGTTCAAACTATATCTCCATTTGGTTCTTGAAAGTTTTGTGCATGCATATTTACTAAATGTATATATTATGGCATGTTTGCTTTCTTTGATCCAATATATAGGGGAAACTCCACGAAATCCTATTTTGGCTAAGATGTGCATGAAATTCAATTTCATATCAATATGCACATGTTTTTGTAGAGTTTGTCCTATGTATTGTAGTGTATCTAACTACTGTGGACCCAATGAGTTTTGGGACCATTGTGTACTTTAATGTGTTTTAGGTACATTGGAGATACATTGGATGCTTGTCTCAATTATAAGAAGATGTGGTAACTAAATGATATTGGAGGCAAGTTAGGATGATCAACAAACTCATATCTACTACATTCCACCAATGGTATCTCGGTACCAAGTATCCCTCTCATGCATACTTTTAAAGCATCTAACCTTTGTGGTTGCATCATGGCATGATTTCCTTCAGTTACTTTTATTGTGGTTTTACAAGATTTTATTGTATCATCCTTATTGTTATATGAGTAAGTTGATATGAATGCATATTTTGGGGAGTATATAAAAATCATTTTTATGATTCACTAATCCCACATATGCCAATCTAGCAATTATATTGCCAACCATTTCCTCAGTTTCTCTCATGTGAAATATGGATGAATTTTCAAGGTTTATTTGTTCTTTATGATACTTGTTTCCTTTCCCAATGCATTCCAACTAGATCTAGTTCCCTTTTGATAGTTGTGATGTATTTATTGGTGTTTGAAGGTCAGTGATGTTTAGTAAGATAAATTTGAGCCTTTGGTCATGCTTTCTAGCAAAAATCTTATTGGCATTATCTATGACTTTCGTTTGGATATCTTGTGCATTCTTGAGTATCCATTTTGTGTGTACATGTTTGTTTGTGGATGTATATCTTGGTGATTGTTGTCTACATTGAAACTTATACACATGATTATGGCTAAATATCTAGTTGATATCCTTTTGCTTTGGAGTCCACCTTGTGCTCCTTTTTATTCTTTGGTGGCTCCAAAAGTTTTGCTTTGAGTGCTTGGCCTTTTCATTTGCATCTTTTGGCACTCGTTGGTGTTAAGAAAGTTGATCTCATGCCTTTGTGTTGTTATGTAAGTTTGGGGGAGTAAGGATACCATGTTTATGCACTTTTCATTCAAAGCAATTATTATATTTGGTGCATAAACCTTGGGGAGCTTTCCTAATTTACCTAAGAACATGCATTTGCTTTCTTGTTCTTGTTTGTTGTTTTGTTAGATTATGGGGAGTTAGGATTCCATAATTCTGCACTTTGTTGTGCATGAACCTTGGGGAGCTTCCTATTTTCATCTAAACACCCATTTGCTCTCATCATAATATCTTCTCTCTTGCTCGTGCTCGTGCTTTAAATGATATAGAGGGAACGAGGATGTCATGTTATGTATATTGTATTCAAATGCAAATTATAATTTATGCACAAACTTTGGGAAGTCTTCTCATATTATTTAGATCACTCTCTTTTTGACCTTATCATAATAATATCTATCTTTCTTTTGGTATCTTCCTTTTGTGAAGTGGTTCTTTGGATCTTTTAATTGCTTGCTTCATTCGTTGATGCTTCTTCACCATTTTCTTTCTTTGCAATCTTTGGATCCTTAGTTTAGTTTGATTTTCTCCTTGTATTCATCATTGGATATGTGCATTCAACTCCACTCATATTATGAGAAATGCACATCATATGGAGGAACTCACACTAAATTGGCATTCTAAAGTTGTTCACCCATTTCGGCAATCTATGAGAAGTTTTAGAGGGTTTCAGGGAATTTGGTTGCGTGTTTTGAGTTTTGTACTTAAAAACTTGCCTCTTGTGCTTTGCATCTTAGTGTGTTGCTTGGCATCTTGAATATATAGAGAAAACTCCACCACCAGTAATGGTTGGCAATATATGAAATGAAATTCAAGTTCATCCGCACGTGCATAGATTGTGGGGGAGTTTGCTCTATATTGTGGTTCTACTAACATCACATACTTGTGTAGTATTTGATGTTAGCACAACGTTTTGTTTGGTTAATTCCTTATATAAACCATCTCAAAGGGATTGTCATCAATTACCAAAATTGGGGAGATTGAAAGTGCATGTGTGCCCCGTGTGTGGTTTTGGTAATTAATGACAATCTTTATGGACTTATGTTTGCATTGCGTTTTACTTGTAGGATTTGTCCATAGGCAACTCTTGAACCATATGTTGGCTTCAAGGATGGGAGAAGAAGAAAGTGTAGAATATCAAGTTAATCTACTGAAAAGTGAAAAGCCCACGGCAATACGGAATATCCCTGGCTGAAACAAAATATTCTTGGAAGGATCTGACCAGAATCTCTGGTCTGGGCAGTCCGGAGTCTCCGGTGTGATCATCAATAACTATCCCGTGGCATTCTATATAGGGGTTCGGATATTGTCTGGAGATGGACTGGAATCTCCAGTGTGCAAAGACTGGAGATTCTGACACCAACATAATGAAGAAAGAAGAAATACTGTGCAAGTTCAAGATAATCCACCTCGAAGAGATCATTTTCTTGAGGCTTTCCGTCCTATGGTGATCATGGATATGGGAAGATGATATGGCCAAAAGAGAATCTCTACCATAGTGGATTATGGGGAGCAATTTGCAAGTCTTCACCAAGCTAGCGCAATCAAGAAAGGTGGTCCATCTTGAGGTGGAGAAGATCGTCATCATCAAGATCAAGTGGAATATGTGCAAGGCAAAGGTATGTTCTTGATAGGGTTTCCTTCTTACCGGTCTCGTGGTGTTAGTTGGAGAGACTGGTTTATAGGATAGATAGGCGTACTATCAAGAGGGGCTCTCGAGTGAGTAACTTGATCATATCCTTCGGAGAGAGCTCAAACCTTTGCATACTTGACATCATCTTTCTTGGTTCTTATCCATGAGGGGATTTAGAGCTTGTGTTAATCTTCATGACAAGCTCAAGTTCATCGAAAACGGATTTCATATGCATTCTCTATTGCGTTTTTGATATTGGAGGTTTACCGGTTTGTATTTCATAGATAGGTTAACCCTTTCATAATTTTTTTCTATCCTCCTTTGCTGGACTATGATGGTTCCCTGCATGATCTTGTAGAGCTTTTTGTCCTCTTTCAAACCATCCCAAGATCATTAAAACCGGAGTCCGGATGCAAAAGTTATGGTTGTTTTCACATTGTTATTTCTCTCAGTTTTGCCTCGACCGCAATCTCCGGAGTGAAAAGACCGGAAACTCCGGTGTCGCACAAAAATCTCAGATTCAGTCGTGTGGTTGCCATTGAGGTGTCCAGATCGGAAACTGGCCGGAAATTGGCCGTAATCTCCGACACGCGCGCTCCAGAGCTATAACGGTTGGATTTTGGAGGACCTATATAAGGGCCCTTCTTCCCCAATGGTTCCCCAAACTTTCTTGCAAGTTTTTCCCTCCATTAAAGGTTGGATTTTGGAGGACCTATATAAGGGGCCCTTCTTCCCCAATGGTTCCCCAACCTTTCTTGCAAGTTTTTCCCTCCATTATTGACCTTCTTGAACTTGCTATCCCTCAATCCCTCCTATGATTCTTGCATATTCTTGAGGAATTTGAAAGAGGAGATCTAGATCTACAACTCTACCAATCAATCTTTCCTCTAAGTGCGGGGAACATCTTGGTATCTATATCTTGGAGTCTTTTGTGGATTTCCTCCATTGTTCTTCCTCTCTTATTCCCCCATAAGCTTTTGTAACTTTGGTGGAATTTGGGAGTGAAGGACTTGAGCACTTCTTGTGTTCTTGCCATTTCATTTGGTGCATCGGTTTTAGTTCTCGGTGAGGATTTAATTGGGTGAAAGGTGAGAAGCATTTTACTCTTGGGTTCTTAGAACCCTAGATGGGTTAGTTGTATTGCAGGTTTGTGGATTACTTGGGGCCTCCAATTAAGTTGTGGATATTTCCCCAAGCTTGTTAGTTAGGAGCCTCCAATTGAGTTGTGGAGAAGTGCCCCAATCTTGTGAGAGGTTCCAGATTGCCACCGACAAGTGCATCGATAGTGGAAGTGTAGATCGGTCTCTGTGGGGTGAGATTCAATGGATAACAAGGAAGGCCTTAGTGGCGTTGGTGGTTTGAAACCACCCCCTCTCCAAATGCGACGTACTCCATTTTTGGGAGAAACTTAGTAAAACATCTTTGTCTATGTATGTCTCGGTTATCTCTATACCCAAGCTCTTACTTATGCACCTTACTTTGTGATAGCCTTCGTGCTTGAAGTCTATATCTTTCTATCACATAGTTGTTTGTCTAGCTTAGCATAAGTTGTTAGTGCATATAGGTGAACCCTAGTTGTTCTAGGTTTTCTGCTTGACAAAGTAAACGCTGGTTTAATTCCGCATTGGTGAGCCCCTCTTGTAAAAAAATTAAACCGCATATTCACCCCTCTCTAGGCGACATCTGTGTCCTTTCAATTTATTTTAACACGATACACCCATTTACAATCAATAAACTTGTTGGTAGAATTTGGTGGAACAAGCCTCCAAACCCTGTTCTCGACAAGAGCATTGTATTCTTATGTCATAGCTTGATGCCAGCATCGTCTGAGAAAGCTTCTAAGAGTGTGCAAGGCTCTCCTGTAGAATTAAACAAACCATAGTGAATAGTTCCATCAGTGTATTGCTTCGGATTTCTTATACCTTTTTGAAGATGTGTCCACGGTGTAGCTTGTTCAGCTACAAAACAACTAGAGCTGGAATTTTCTGTATGAATAGGATTGTCATTTTTCGAAACATTTTTCTCCTGGTTGTTGTTGTTTTTCTCCTATCTGTTGTCTTGGCTTCCGTCGCTTTCCACAGTGACATCATTAGCACTGTTGTTTTTCTCCTGGATGTTGTCATAGCTTGGTATATGATGTTCATGCCTTGGATACTGGGTGCAACCAACTGGAAATGGTTGCACAGGCTATATACAACCAGTCTAGCTGGCGTTCTAAGCTTAGGATAATGTGCTAATGTAGAGTCACTCTGTTTTATTTTCTTCGCTCTTTAGATGGATCATACATGTTGAGACCATGAGTGACCTATGATGTAATAATTTTGTAATATTGGATTATCAACAATGAAATAAGGGATGCATGCATCAATCGATGCAGAGGCCGATATTATGGCCCCTTTCGAAAAAATGTGGAGGAGCTTGCGATGAAGGTACATATTCATTGGCGGTATCACAGTTATACACATATATGATGACACTTGTGGTGGATTTTATAGTCAATGTCAATGAAACTCATATAGTTGCACTACACAAATAAAAGAGAACCTCATATTATTCCAATTGCTCGGGTATGATGACACTTGTGGTCGATTCTATAGTCAATGTCGGTGAAACTCATATAATTGCACTACAAAAATAAAAGAGAACCTCGTATTATTCCAGTTGCTCTAGTATGATGACACTTGTAGTGGATTATGTAGTCAATGTCGATGAAACTCATATAATTGCACTACACAAATAAAAGAGAACCTTGTATTATTCCAATTTCTCTGGTATGGTGTTTTGGCGATAACTTGAGTATAATCAGGACACTGTGGCAATTTAGAAGGATTCTTGGTATTGTGAATTGTGATATCCTTAGATGACGCTAGTGGCAGATACATGCACTACATGGAATTGCAATTGTTCGAGAGCAACCACATATTTCATTAACAAAAAATAAAGTTACAATAAGCAACACACATGGAAACTTGTAATAATGTTTATGATCGCCTTGTAAGCCGTTTGGGCAATGCTTCATCATGGACACCTTTATCCCTCCTATGTTTTCCTGTTGGTGTAACATCTGAATGCTTGAACTCCTGAAAAGGAGGTTAAGATCCAAGTCTTGTAATGCTTGAAAGTAATATATTCATGCGAGGAGACTCTCCCTCCCCCTCCCTCTTTATTGTCCCAAAAGAATCTCATGGATTGTGCATCTGTGTGTTGTATCTTCACATGCATGCAATTTTATTAGTTGATTGTATTTGTGTGGTCCATGAGTTATATGACTAAATTGTGGATTTATTTGAGCGTGTATGTTAGATATGTACACACGAGTGTGTCTAAGTGTGACGGTATGAGTGTTGCATCATTTAGTGTGTGCTCTATTAATATCAAAATAATGTGTAGGCACTAAAAGGCCAACAAAATAATAAACACATCATTTTGGTGGGGCAGTTAGATGGATATCGTCGACCCATAGATGTGCCATGTACCCGACATTGTATCTTCCACTCAGGTGGCATAGCACGGTGCAAGTCGAATATCCTCTAGAATCCTCCTACTATATCTCATCCAGAAGGCAAGTTACGGCTCCAAAAAGGAAAAATGTTGAAGCAAGATAGGATCGAATTGGAGTATAAGAAAGGGAGATCTCACCATCCCACTATATAAAGCGATCCAAGAACCTCCAAGTTCCACTGAAGCATCGCTGCCATCATCAACAACACCCTCGTTCTCTCTACAAATCTTAAGCCCTAGTTTATCCACCATAGCATCCTCGAGATTATCATTGCAGTCTAGCTAAGTCCCTATACACATTGTAATATTGTCGGTACATGAGAAAGACAAGAATTAGGATTTTAGTCATCATCAAGCGGGTCTGAACCTAGGTAAATCGGTGACTTTTCATACAAGTTCCATCTATTGATCTAAGCATCCATGCGAATACAAATTTCATGTGCTCTCACGAGCATGTCAGCGAGGTCGTGACACCCACAAGATTTTATTATTCAACATTTGGTTACTTCCATGGGAAACTTGCATCAGACCGGATCTACATTGGCGGGATGAACATCTACTCGAATCTTGCTCATGTACATATAATTTGTTTACTACATAGATCCATGGATCAAAATCAATGCCGCCCCTCACACACAATTTTAGGACAACAGTGCTCTCCTAGAAAATTTTTCTAGTGATCCCTCTAGCAAGAAGGTGCAAAATTGAGTCTAATACAAGCCTGCAAAGTTTTGGTGAATTCTAATGGGTCAATCTCTGCCCACTAGAAAAAATGTCGGAACCTTGACGGATTTTCATGCGTTCAGATAAGGAATATTTAGGGCGAAACGGCTTCACTTTGAAGATCCCTCCTGTGAAAACATGCGGGATATAATCCCATGCACCTCTGCCAAAAAAATAGCTCATTCTAATGGTTAAATATTTGTCCAACTCCCGATTACTACGTCGAATTTCGAATCTGGGCGAGTTCGCACGTGCAGATCACGAATTCTAGTTCCTAAATTTTACTATAGTTATGTATATGTGAATTATGTGCTATAGTATGAATCACATAATCTCTCTTAATGATTACTAAGATATTTGGTACAAGCCAAAAAGGCATGACAAGTATTTTACCTATCAAATATGTATTTTTTTCTAGAAATGTGTCTTACAATACATGTAGGACACACATCGAACCAAGCACACACACGCGCATTCAGATATCTCTTACTAAAGGTCAAAGTCAGAATCAAACACCTTGAAGATTGACGAAGGTAGACAAGTGTATCGTTATTGACAAGTATGTTGTATAGTATAAAAAGAACAAGACACATCAATGAGACACATATTATGTCATATATGGTATTTGATTAATGCTAGTACATGAGAAAGTATAGGTCTAGTATGAAATCTACAACTAGAGCACATACATAGAAAACTCTGGTTATGCTAACAAGTTTGAATTATTAGGGTAACTTGTTTGTGAACTATGTCTATAAGAAACAACAATTATTTGAACTCCAAAAAACTAACCTATCTTTTAGTTGAAATAGATATCCTTTGTTTAATTCGTTGCTATGAAGTATTGTTAAGGTTCCATGGCTAATGTTTTCTAAATGCCATTTGAGTGGCTACTTTAGTTAATCTATTAAGCGTTGGTTGCATAATTGTAGAACCATACTTACATGCCTTTCAAGTTTCAACTTTGGAAATCGTCTTCGTGTGTATGCATTTAGACATGAGCACTCTAAAAGATACATATTTTTGCAGTTGTTTTGTCAAACATGTTAGCCAAAAATTACAAAGAAGTATATATGCATGAATTATTTTCATGAGCTCTTTTATATGCGCATCTTAATAATTTTGATGCAATTAAATGATGCATCCAAATTAGATTTATTTAGTTCATGCTTTGATGTAAAACAAAAATAATATAGACAATAGATAGAGGTACACCGATAGTCGTACAAGACTCGATCCTCAATTTCAAGGGTGTCCACTGAGAAAATGAGAGCCAGAGAAGTTATGTGTGATTCCAAAGGGGAGACAACACAAAAACTTGTGTGGCGAGGAGGGTGTATCTTTGGACCCCATGAGCATATACTTCTAGGCCGAACAGTATTTTTAAAAAACATTAAAAGTAGACAAATTCTGTTGTTTATATATGTTCATATAGTTTTATGTGAACAAAGTTTCATGAAAATACATGTTCTGCCCTAATACAAAAGAATGACGTTTGATTCTCTAAAAGCAATCTAGGAGATTTGTTGATATATTTTTCATGAAAATCTAAATACTCACATAGGACAAGAACATGTACTTGTGTAGAAAGTTTTATATTTTCTTACATTCCAAACATCATTTGTTGCACTAGGGAGCACATGTTCTTGGGTGGTTAAATTATCCACGTGGGGAGTAGTTGGAAAGATTTTCACGAAACAATAAACACCCTATATCTCTATCAAATATCAAACTAATTCATAGCATTATGTAAGATTGCCTTAGAAATTATATGGATGTTGCACGCGTGTCTTTGTTGCCTCCGGGACAAACCTGGTTTGGTCCATAGCGGGCTAGGGTTTTTCGTAGGGTTTGTGTCGGTTAGATTGATGGAGTTCCTGTCATGAGGCAGATTTTTGTTGCTTAGCTTTGTTACTTTTAAATTAATTAGTAATATATGGTTGTGCACATCAAACGATGCAGAACTCGTGAGGTCTCTACTCCTTTTCAGAAAAAAAAAACATACTAACATCACACTTTTACTACCATGCAAAACCAGCTATATGTGCCGAATGGCTTTGTTCTCATATCCACGGCTAAATGAGATATGTTGTCTTTCTTCCATTATTGAAGAAAATACCAGCAGATGTTGTTAATTTAATCTCTATTGATTGGAAATCCGCTTGCAGTCGAATAGAGATTAAAGTAATCCAGCGAGTAGGTGAAGAAAGGTCAGTATTCACGAATCGTGAGCGTCCAAATGAGATAAAAGTAAACTGTGTTTTAGTTGTGAAGTTGCTTTCATATGTAGGACAGATACTCCTCTGATCTTGCTGCTAACCTAAAATTATAATCTTCTACTGTGAAGCAAATAACAAAATGTATTATTTCTCAATGCCTTGAGTACCAGCAGCCGGTGCAGCTGCGATAAGTTTTTCTAGATCAGCTGCAGATCATGTGTTCCGAAAAATAATCTGCAAATCAGAGTTGACAATCTTTATGACAAGAAACTTTTCAAATATTGTAGAAAATTTTCGAGACATATCAAGTAGGATCCACGTGGCCTATATCCCAATCAGCGAGATATAGTAAACCAGAAGGAAATGGAAAACTGTTTTAAAAAGGGAGTGGAAATGGCGGGAAATAATAAATCTGGATTTTCTTGAGAAAACGGATAGTCCAGTGAGACAAAAAAAAACATGGTCATAGTGTTCCTGCCTATTCTTCTGTCAAATTAGCAATCGATCGTCGCACCGACGATGTGCACGCCTGATATAGTGGGAAAGAAAACAAACCAGTTTTTATTACACTATTATTACTCCATGTGAATTGGTCCACCCACGCACCAGCAAAGTGGTAAGTCATTCAGGCCTCGTTCGGTTGCTAGGGGTGCATTCCCCGCAGGGAAACAACACACGCAGGGATTGGGTTGACCCCCTGGTGTCACCCGATCCACACCAATCCCGCTCCTACCAATCCTACAATTCCCTGCATCTTAAGCTCTGTTTGATTAATCCCTTCCATCAGCAAACAACACAGAAAAATAACAAAGGGCACCTGGTTACAGTCCAACATGGACGAAAGAGGCAACACGAACATGCAAACTGGAGTTGCTAATGATTATAAATATGTTCTTCTAATTACCATACGATGCTCGAGAGTCATCGTCACCATATACAAATTAAATTGATCAAGAACAAATGGCAAAAAATACTCCCTCCATCCGGAAAAGGATGTCACCGCTTATGCACAAAATCAATTTTTAAAAACTTCCCTCCTAAATTCAAACCGTTTCAAAATATGTCCTGATTCAAAATGAGTCCCCATCCACGTCAATATGCTCACGATCGTCCCCATCCTCCATCCCCGTTCGAGCTCGCAACATCGTCTCCCCTGCCAACTGACTGATCTTCTACTGTCTCTAATTATCTGTCTACTAGAAAAAGGAAAACAGGCAAGTCAAATAGTCCAATTTGACAAGTACTCATGTTTAACGAAATTGCACTGTTCCGATTTGAACCAAATCACAGGTGTATTTTCACAAAAAGGCATTAAAGTTCTAAAATCATACTTGTTGAATTGAGTTGTTAGGGCATGTGGATAAACTAGTACTCCCGCAACAATTCTGAATTAGCAGACAGATGATCTACCTAACTAGCTATAGATAAAATGATCATTGCAAAGGTACTTAGCTATAGATAACAGCCGTGGTCAACTAAATAAGTAGAAATATAGCTCTCAGTTTGCACATCAGACATAAATACAGATATATCAAATGAGAATAAGACTGTCTAGCTAAATATATAGAGTAGTGAAATAAGTTGGCTGAAAAAGCTCTTCATCAATCTAGCAAACGACAGACTAAATATTCGGGTTAGTGCAGACTGAATATTTAGCAAATGACAGGCATAGTGATGTAGTAATTTCAAGATATCAATCAGTAGCAAGAACATGTAAAAGAATGGTTAGCTAGTAAAGAACCAGCCGCATAGAACGATCTTCTTTCTTTTCTCTCCAAGAACCCTAGAAACCGTGGGAAGTGGGAAGAGGTCACGGGAAGGAAGAGGACCGGTCGGGACATACCAGTGTCAAGCCGCTGAGGACACACAGTAACGCCGGAGGTGGACTCTAGCTTCCCTAGCCTCCAGTGAGCTCGTTTACCTCCAGGTCGCCGCAGAACTCGTTCACAATAAAATTTCAATGAGCACAAACGTTGAAGAAAGGGTATGTCACCTGTATCTATTGATACTAGTGAGCATCAAACCAAGCAAATGTTTCATTTGATGATGGATTTACTGTATATAATAAATATATGCTGACAGGTGATCATGCCAAATCTGCATACTGACAGGAGTAGCCAAAATATTTACTGATAAAGAATAGCCAAAATATTTACACACATGCTGACAGGTAAGTGATCAGAGTAACATAGGTATGCTGATAAAGAAATAAATTAAAAAAATACATGGCTTGGAGGAATGTGCTTTCCGCTAACAACAAAGTGCCAAATCTGCATACTGAAACTTTCCTGAGTTATTCTTCTTTGCATGTAAAGCTCTAAAAAGAACAACATTTTTGGTTGACAAATAAATATAAGATATAATTTTCACCCACTCTCAGTTGTACAAAATAATCACTAGAGAAGATTTCTTGCGTGATTCTTTGGACCTCTCACAGATATGCTCTGTTGCAAAATTCTTGCAATCAAATACTAAAGAAACAAGGGTATGCTACGTCTAGATTGTAGCACTAATTCACAGACAGGGATATAAGCTCCATGTTTACAACAACTCCAAATCTTACTACGCCTCGTATAAAACAATCCTATGTATCACAGATTCATAATGGTTCCAGCCGAGGAGAAATTGGCCATGGTAAGTATCACAACTAAGCACCCTGTGCTGCCTTCTTGCAAAGAAATTGGCTATGGTAAGGAGCCAAGAATGCTTACATGGAGGACGAAGAGGAGTTGAAGTAAGCAATGAACTTGGAGAGCCTTCCTTTCGCCAAGAGGCAGCGGTGTGAAGCTTGGTCTCCTTGTGGGGGTCAACTCGGACAAGAAGAGCTTCCTCTTGGCACATACAGCAATAGGAATTAGGACATGTCAGTTTCTCCACTTTATCTTCCTTCCGAATTCCAAATCTCTCACATCCAGGCGAATCCCTCGCAAGAACCACCACAGATCCTCCAAGAAACTAATTGCTGGCACCAAAAAATCGGCGGGAGATGCGGCGCCACTGCCAAGATTCATACCTGGGAGCATGTTGCATCCGCCGTCACCTCCGGCTGATCTTCCTCCGGGTCGCCGTCATGTCTGGGATGAGCACCGGTAATCTCGATCTGGATGGGTCAATGGAGGAAGGAGATAACGAGGATAGGTACGGCTTCATGGGTGATGAAGCGGACGGGGAGGATGGGAGGCCATCGTATCCGGGTCGTCACGCCATCGGTCCCGTATCCAGTTCATCACGCCGCGATCGCCGGCGTCGTCGCTGAGTCGCCAGAGGATGAATCGGGGAGAGAGAGATCGTTTCCTTTTTCCTTTTTCCGAAAACGATTCGGGAAAAATTCCACGAGGCGGGAGAAGATTATTTTTACCCCGGCTAAATGGCCGGGTTTGGGAGGGTTTGGGCCAGGGTGTGACCCTGCCCGGGTATAACCAAACGCAGTGAGATGGGTGGAACGGAATTAATTCCCGACCTTCCTGATCCACGGGGGTTGAAGGGGATTCGGGCCTGATCCTGGCCGGGGCGGGACTAACCGAACAAAGCCTAACAAAGATATCATTATCCCTGGTTTGCAGTCTTGGGCTACGACCGCGTGACTCACTGCTCCGTGCTCTAGCCTCTGCGTGTGCCACTGGCGGCAATGGGTGAGATGATGGATGAGCTGGTACAAGCAGCAGAGACTGCGAGGAAATGGCAGGAGACCCACGAGTTGCATGTGCGTACCCTGCGAGTTCTAAATGAGCTCTCGTCAGGTCAGCGGAAGGACACATCCAGGTCCAGCGGCACATGCTGTTCACGGGCAGTCTCCTCGACTCATTCTACCAGCTAAGGGCACCCAGAACATTGTGCCAAAAGTGGTTTCATATTGTAATTTTAGCTTTTAGAACTAGTTTTCTACGTTGTAGAGCTAGTTCCAAAACTAACCAAACAGGGAACCGGAACACCTAGGTGCTCTGATGCCAAATTTCTGGATTGAATAAAAAATGCATTCTCTCCCACTCCTCCAATCGCTCGCACATCTCGCGCTCCGGATTGGAAGCGTTCGCCAGAGCCGTGCCTCAGGCCTAGGAGGCGGCGGAGAAGGCCTCGGCCTAGCGTCGAGGAGAAGATGATGGCGTGGCCTCCGCACGGCCTGACGCACCACATCGTCGCTCCTGTGCCGAGACGGCGTCCAGATGCTGAGCGACGGGAGCAGCACCTCCACGGTCGATTGAGGGGTGGCGGAGTCGGCCGTGTCCTGAGGCGGTGGGTGGGTACTCCCACGGCGTTGGGGGCGTCCTCCGCCATGGTGTGCAGAGAAACGAAGAATGGGGACGAGAGGGAAAGTGTGGCGTGTGCTGGGAGGAGGTAGACGTGGCAAATGAGGCCAGATGTTGACTAGTGAGGACTAGGTGTAGCTGGATTGGATCGGGAATTTGAGAAGGGAGCAGCCGGATCGGAGATTTTTCAGGAGAAGTGAGCAGGTAGCCTACCGTAGGTGGGAAGGGAGAGAGGATGGATAGAGGTGAGAGACGGACGGTTGGGGAAGAAGACTTTTATTATGTTATTTGTGCTAGTACTGGGACCCACAGACAGATATTTAGAACCAGGCAACACTGTAGAGCCTTTGCCATATTCACAACGATGCTAAATAGTACAATATGTCAGATTTGGCTTTTGGCAACACTGTGGGTGCCCTAAGCTAGGTCATTCCTAGAAGGTGAATATTGAAGAGCTGGTACATGAGCGTGGGATCCCAATCAAACACTTCCCGTGCAATTATCTGGGGATGTCATGTCTCTATCCGTCAAGAGACTGACAAAGGCGGATTGGCAGATGTTGCTGGACAAGCTGGATCGCTACTTGCTATCTAGAAGGCAAGGATGATGAGCAAGGCTAGAAGGCTAGAAATGCTAAACTCTGTGCTAACTTCTTTAGCAGTCTACATGATGACCATCAACAAGATGCCGGGCTGGGTAAAGAAGGAATTTGACCGCAGAAGACGTGCTTGGTTATGGGCGGGAGAGGCATCCTACAGCGGAGGGAAATGCAGAGTTAGCTGGAAGGTGGTTTGTCGGCCAAAGACACTAGGAGGGCTAGGGGTTCACTCGGTGGATGCTTTCGGCGCGGCACTCAGGTTGAGGTGGCAGTGGCAACAATGGAAACAATCAAACAAGCCATGGGCTAATATGTGCATACCTGCAAATAAGAAGGACCGACAACTGTTCGCGGCAGCCACAAGAATTACTGTTGGGGATGGGTTGAAAGCAAGATTCTGGACTGATCGCTGGTTAATGGACCAAACGCCGACAGAGATTGCACCTCTGATCTATAAAATACCAGTAAGGAAGAATCGATCAGTGCATGACGCAATAAGTGGGAAAATGGCTTATTGACCTGCGTCACCATCTGGATGTTGAGCATTTGCTGCAGCTCAGTAAACTGGCAGAGATGCTAGAGGAGGTTCATTTGAGTGCAGAACCAGATGCCATCGCCTGGCGATTCGGGAGCAAATCAACATACTCGGCAAAGTCGGCGTATCAACTGCATTTCATCAGGGCAGAGAGTACAGAGTACATGAAGCTGATATGGAAGGGGTGGGCGCCAGCCAGATGCAA
Organism: Avena sativa; assembly: GCA_916181665.1. Classification (NCBI taxonomy): domain Eukaryota; kingdom Viridiplantae; phylum Streptophyta; class Magnoliopsida; order Poales; family Poaceae; genus Avena; species Avena sativa. The sequence goes on from OV702290.1 coordinate 432,424,647, forward strand.
GTTTTTCATTTGGACGCTAATGCTAGACCGCGTCCTCACGGCAGATAAGCTATTACAAAGGGGGTGGGACAACGATTACTTCTGCCCACTATGTAGAAGGAATCTGGAAACAACTTCGCATCTATTCGCAGAATGTCCCTTCAACATTGAAGTCTGGAATAGGATGTCGGCCCACTTCAAAACTGAAGCCCTGAGTCCGCAAAACTGGACGGGTAAGGACCTTACCATCCAAGAGTGGTTTTTTTCGAAATGGGGATTACCCCGACCTCTGCATCCTGGGATGCACACAACCCTTTTATTAAAGTATCCAATGTATTTAGAGAGTATTACAGATCACTAAACAGACATAGTTGATACAAACACCAACCGTCTGAATAAAACAGGAAAATCTCACATGAGATACACGAGAACAACTACCAATGCACTGCCATATGAATAACCTGCAAAAAAAGATGGAACTCCAGCATGGTTAAAAATAAAGTTATTCCGACATTTCCAAATTGACCAACATATGGCCGAGATGCCAATCCTAATTCTGTCCTTATTTACTTTATCTATCCCATTTAACCAATGACCAAATATATTAGTAATATTGGTTGGAGGTGGTAAATTATAAGTACAAAAAATCAAACGCCAAATAACTTTAGCAAAAGGACATGAAAGTAAAAGATGTTCTATTGTTTCTTTCTTGTCACAAAAGCAACATTTCTTTGATCCATTCCACATACGCTTAGCTAAGTTATCTTTTGTTAATAACACTCTTGTATTAAGAAACCACATAAAGATCTTAATTTTCAAGGGAATCTTTATCTTCCACAAATACCTTGAGGGAAAACTCGGATGACTATTCATGAGGTTTTCATCTATCGATTTCATCGTAAAAACCCCATTCTCCGTTAGTTTCCATAAAAAACTATCCTGCTTATCTGTCAAGTTGACAGCCATCAGCCTCTCACATAGATGCAGCCAGGCATCCCATTTATTTCCCGTTAAACTTCTTCTAAAACTAAGAGGATTGTGCGATAGGACTGTGTTAACCAAAACATGTTTTCTATATACAATGCCATATAGGGATGGATATTAATGTGCAAGAGGCAACTTTCCCAACCAAGTATCCTCCCAGAATCTAGTTCCTTTCCCATCTCCTATCTTGAAGGTACCATACGCAAATAACTCATCTTTTACTTCCATTAGTCCTTTCCAGAATAGAGAATCAGTTGGTTTAGCTTCAACTTGCGCTAAGATTTTGTTAATCAAATATTTGTTGAACAGTATCTCTTGCCATACCCCATCCTCTATCAATAATTTATAGAGCTATTTGCTAAGCAGGCATTTATTTTTTAACTCTAATACCTCAATCCCCAAACCGCCTTGGTCTTTCGGGCGACAAATAATGTTCCACCGAGTTAGTCTATATTTTTTCTTATGTTCATCACCTTGCCAGAAGAAGCGTGAACGATAGAAATCTAGCCTTTTCCTAACTCCCTTAGGTAATAGAAAGAAAGACAGCATAAACATTGACAAACTCGATAAAACAGAATTAATCAAAACAAGTCTATCACCGTATGATAAAAGTTTTCATTTCCAGCAACTTAACTTTCCTTCACATCTAGTTTCCACGGGATTTCACTCAGAATTTCGAAGCTTCCTATGATGTAAAGGTATCCCCAGATATCTAAAAGGCAAGGCGTTAGCCTCGCACCCAAAAATTTCCTTATAAGTATTCTCTTGTTCAGCAGCTTTGCCAAAACAAAAATCTCGCTTTTATGGAAATTGAATTTTAAACCAGAGAGTTGTTCAAAAATGCATAGAATCGGTTTCATGTTGACTCCTTTTTGAAGATCGTGTTCCATAAATATGATAGTGTCATCCGCATACTGAAGAACAGATACTCCCCCCTCGACAAGATGAGGGATCAGACCTGCTACATGACCATTATCTTTTGCTCTAACAATTAGAATGACAAGCATATCGGCCACAATATTAAACAACAATGGAGACAATGGGTCCCCTTGTCGAAGCCCTTTTTTAGTTTGGAAGTAATGACCAATATCATCATTGACACGGATAGCCACACTCCCATCACGTACAAAAATTATCAATCCACTTACACTAGGATGGAGGGAAGCCTTTCAGACGAAGAGCTTGTTGCATAAATGGCCATTTAACATTGTCGTAGGCTTTTTAAAAATCAATCTTAAATAAAACCCCATCCAATTTCTTCCTATGAATCTCATGAACAGTCTCATGAAGAACCACTACCCCCTCAAGAATATGCCTTCCAGGCATAAAGGCTGTTTGAGTGGGTCTGATAATTTTGTGAGCAATCACAGATATTCGATTTGTGGCAACCTTGGTAAAGATTTTAAAACTAACATTCAGTAAGAAAATCAGCCTATATTGTTGAATTTGTACCGCATTTTCCTTTTTGGGCAACAGGGTGACAACACCAAAGTTGAGTTTAAATAGGGGTAGATCACCTTCATGCAACTATGCAAACAAAGCCATTACATCATGTTTTATCACAACCCAAAAAGTCTGATAGAATTCCGCAGGGAATCCATCAGGACCTGCAGCTTTGTTATGCTCCATCGCAAAAATTGCATCGTAAACTTCAAGTTCAGTAAACGGTTGTATCAAAATCTCATTTTTTTCGGATGAAACTTTGGAAATATCATTGTTTATGTCTTCCATAAGACTAAAACTATTTGGAATCAGTTCCCCGAATAGTTTCTTATAATATTCCGAGATATATACCCTCAAATTACCTTCTCCCACAATTGTCCCTTTTTCCTATGCTTTTCATTGGCAATAAGGTGGAAATATTTAGTATGGTTCTCCCCCTCTGATAACCCACAAGTATAGGGGATCGTGTGTAGCCTTTTCAATAAGTAAGAGTGTTGAACCCAACGAGGAGCTAAAGGTAGGATAAATGTTCTCTCAAGTTGTATCAACCACTGATACAACTCTACACACACTAAACGTTTGCATTATCTAGGAAATAAAACTAGAGCAACAATACGAGTACTAGATATAGTTTTGCATGATAATAAATAACAAGAAAGTAAAGCTAGTTGCTGCAGTAATAAAATATACTAAACTAACAGAACCATGAGTGTGGAATAGTGGTGGTAATTGTGGTTGCTTTGTCCAAGCTTTAAATAGCGAATAAATCAGGTTCATTGTCTTCGATGCAGTTTTTTATGTGGGAGAGGCTAAATATACATGCGCTTTACTACATGGAATTACATGTACTATATGATTGGATTGTTAGCAAACATCCGTAAGTACTAACAATACATTAAGGTTTCCCCAACCATAGCCTTAAGTTTAATGGTCCTCTTACTCCATTACGTGCAACGTTCCGGTTTGCGTCCTTAGGTTTCTGTCACTCCGGCAGAACTCCCCCTTCCTTTTACACATGCTACAAACCCTATGATGTTTAATCCATGCGCGTACAAATATAATGGACACCAAAGGACTGTACCATATCAACATACAACTCTAATGAACCAAAGACGTTCAACCATTCAATCTAAGAAGAAAGAAACTACACAAACATGACATAGATCATATGATTATAACTTATAGCATCAAACACCATGTTTACATAGGACGGTACAGAGGTGTGTGGGAGTATGAACCACTTCATACTAGAAGGATTAGGTGATGGATATGGCGGTGAAGATGGTGAAGAGGGTGGCGGCAACGCCGGCGGCGGCAAGGGGGACTCCTTCCCCGCCGCCGGTATCATGGGGAGCACCGTCCCTTAGCCTCCTTCCTTCATTTATTCTTGGGAGCCCTCCCCCATGGAGATGGGATCCATGGGGGAGGAAAAAACGTGGCTTTGATGGCTGCAAATTCGCGGGTGGAGATACCCTGGGCGAATTAGGTTTCCTCCCTTTATATAGCTTCTCGGATTCCCGTCACTCCATCTTGGGCTACAGTAAATCGGGCCTAGCGGTCCCATTTGGACTTGGAATTAGCTAAATTTTATGTTCAGAACGTTTGTCGTGAAATTTCCAACAACTTTGTAGTTGAAGAGTTTACCGTTTGGCACCGTCTTCGACCCGAAACGTGACCATCTTCAAAAAGAGTCCTGAGACAGATTTCTGGAAAAATCCCAATTTGACTCCAACAAGGTTTCCACTTGTATTCTTGGTAATTCCTACACATCAAAGTGTAAAACAAGAACATTGTGCACTTTTGCAACTATTAGTAGGTTAGTCCAAATAAATTATAAACTTTATAAAAAAAGGAGTGTCAAAAGCATATTATTAGCATAAAACCATCAAAAATTATAGATACGTTATGGACGTATCAACATCCCCAAGATTAGTTCCTGTTCGTCCTCGAGTAGATAAATGATAAAAACAATAATTTTTTAGGTGATATGCGGACAACACAATCTTGATCATCATTATTGTAAAAGTGTTGATAGTTGAGATCAAAGGTACTCTAAACATGAACATGAAAGATAGAGTTCTAACAATATAGCAACTATGTTGTAATATGAAAAGGTACAAACAAAAGATCATGAATAACAATGTATTGAAAGACGTTTATTTGTTTCACATATAGAAAACATAATAAGAGTGGTATTCAGCTTGTCTCTCATGGTATAGCAAAACATATACATAAGACACCTTCAAAGTTCATAAGATGACTAGACACAAATAGTTTAAGAACAAGCAATATCAAAGTTATGAATCAATCAACAAGTCTTGGGACAATGCACATTAAACTAAGAATGGCCACTATGCTCTCTCAATAGGTGCATAAAGATAGAATATGGAGACTCACATAAAAGTAAAAGAAAGGTCTTCATAGAAGGAAGCAAGGATTCAAGTCTCATAAAGAGCTTCCAAAAATTATGGTACTTATTAGCTTTCATATCTCCTTGCCCCTATCATAAGCATCTTGAAGTGATTAAGGTTAAAGTGAACAAACTATGGAGTATATGCTTGACAAAGTATAAGTTGGCAATCTCATGTCCTTTGAATACGAGGGCCGCTCCTCATGCTACTCAAGTTTAGTTACCGGTATGTTCTTATCATAGTAAGTACATGTGTATCAAAGAGAACCTCCAACAGGGTACCCCTTGCAGATGATACAGGAGCTATCCCATAATCAAAATGACAAGGCAAGCAAACAATGAGCATCTCAGCAATCTTCTTATTTACCATGGGAAAATGGTTCGTTTTCTCTCTTTCCTCTTTTCTGATCATTTTTTCTTTTTCTCAATCTCTATCTCTTTTTTTATAAGAAGAATGCTTCATAGATTGCTCACTATGGTGATGCTGCAAGTTTCCACCATGATTTGGCATGGCTTAGGCTAGTGGCTCAGGCGTTTCTCTAACACACATATATAACTCCATGGACTTACAAGCTCCCCTTTCATTTCACACCGACGACATCCATAAACAAAAGAGCATGATATCAACTGGGTACAATGTACAAGTGCAATGTTGAAAGCGTTCTCCATGACAGCATGGTTCTGCTAATCCCAACGTATAAGTGTAAGCATATACAACATAGATGACAAAATGGTTCAAGTTTATTAGGGGCAAGAAAAGTAAAATGTGTCATTAAGTTCGTGAGAGCTTTAATCACTAATTTCACATAACAAGTTTAATTCGGAAGATAGATAAAAACATGAATATACTTAGAAAAGCAAGTGCTAATAGTTAGGTATGGTGGACTCTTTGGAATAACTTGGTTTTATTTGGAGTTGGATGCATGAGTGGAACTCATACTTGGTATGGAGGCTAGCAAAAGACTGAGAGCGACCAACTAAGAGAGCAATAATGGCTATAATCATGCAAAACGACAAAACATTATTAATTAAAGCATAAAGTGATATTACAAGACGAAAACTAAATGATCATAGAGGCTATGGTGACTTGGTATAGTCTTAACATGGTGTGAGCATGCGCCAAGTCAACCCAAATAAAACATCAAAGAAGAATACCACAATACTATGCTTTTGAATGCTAAAACAACGCATGATCCTTTCAAGACACATTAAGCAATCTCAATTGTTTGGAACAAGTCATGCTACAACAATAATCACTAAGCATAAATTCAAAACAATATCAAACATGACATGATAAAGTCTAGGCCAGAGTCTAAACAAGCTCCTTTTGTACCGCTTATAAGCATGAAGCTTCCTACTCTTTTCCAATCACCAATCAACTTATTTAAAACCACATATGAATGCAAGGGTCCAACCAATTTTTTTAAGCAAACCAAACAAAAAAAACTAAAAACTAAAACAAAGATGCTCCAAGAACGACACAATTGTGCATGAAACAATAAAAATGAAGTGTTTGGAAGAAAACCTGATATTTTTATTGATGAAGAAGGGGATGCCTTAGGCATCCCCAAGCTTTGACGCTTGTACTTCTTGAATATTTCTTGAGGTGACACGGGTGGCATCCCCAAGCTTGAGATTTTATCCATACTTCATCTCATCACATTGTTCTTCTCCACACTTTAAAATTTCCTTCATACAAAACTTCACACAATCTTTATTAGCAACATTAGTGTATTCAAGATAATAAGTCTTTAGATTCAGTTTCAACACAAGTAAAACTTCCATTAAAACACAAGCTACTATAGAAATTCCTTCTAAAATCTCAAGTGCAATGAGAACTCAAAGAGAAAGAGATTAAGAGGCAAATGCAAATAATGGCAGAAATCTGTCAAAACATACCAGCAGGTAAAAACCGATTTTTTAGAAAACCTTCTGTTGCTCAAATCAAAAAGTGTTAAACTAACGAAAGATAGATAAAAACCTAGGGCATAAGCACAGAAATTAACAGCTCAATCCGACGTACAGAGATTTTTCATGATTTTTTTACAGTGAAGCACAAAATTCTGTTTCAGGACAGCAACTTTCCCAAGTCTTACATCTCTCTCATTAGAGGTTATACTTGGCACAAAAACGAAAATAAAAGGATAAGGAGTGGTTGCTACAGAGGTAAAAACTTCCAAGACTCAAAGAAAACAAATATAACTAGTGATTGATGCTAAGACAAATAAATAAAAAGATACAAACGCTCCAAATTTATTCAAGTTTCTATGTTGCTCAAAAAACAAAGTTTAAAGGTTTGCAAACCGAGGGGTTGTTGAAGAAACTTTTGGCCATTCTTCAATTTCTCTGTTTGGTGTTCCTTATTCTCTGTGAAAAACTTCAACACAAAAACTTTCCCATAATTTTCTGCGGTTTTTAACTGAAAAGCTTTCATGAGAAGATTTGTTTTGGTTTCATAGGCATGAACACAAGTGCTCAAGGTCGACCCCCACTTAACCATTACTCATCTTTCCAATCACTTTCCTTTTTGAAAATGTTTTTAGGTAACAAGTACAACTTTTTTTTTTGTAATTCGCATTCCCTATCCATACTAAGATAGAGAACAACTTAAAACTAAAAGTAAAAACTACTTAGAGATAAAGCAAACAAGTGCACACAAGAATATTCACCCACACGATATTGCTCCCCAGCAACGCCGCCAAAAAAGGTCTTGATAACCCACAAGTATAGGGGATTATGTGTAGCCTTTTCGATAAGTAAGAGTGTCGAACCCAACGAGGAGCTAAAGGTAGGGTAAATGTTCTCTCAAGTTCTATCAACCACTAATACAACTCTACGCACATTAAACATTTGCATTATCTAGGAAATAAAACTAGAGCAACAATACGAGTACTAGAGATAGTTTTGCATGAGAATAAATAACAAGAAAGTAAAGCTAGTTGTTGCAGCAATAAAATATACTAAACTAACAGAACCATGAGTGTGGAATAGTGGTGCTAATTGTGGTGGCTTTGTCCAAGTTTTAAATAGCGAATAAATCAGGTTTATTGTCTTCGATGCAGTTTTCTATGTGGGAGAGGCTAAATATACATGCGCTTCACTACTTGGAATTACATGTACTATATGATTGGATTGTTAGAAAATATCCGTAAGTACTAACAATACATTAAGGTTTCCCCAACCATAGCCTTAAGTTTAATGATCCTCTTACTCCTATACGTGCAACGTTCCGGTTCGCGTCCTCAATTTTCTGTCACTCCGGCAGAACTCCCTCTTCCTTTTACACATACTACAAACCCTATGATGTTTAATCCATGCGCATACAAATATAATGGACACCAAAGGACTGTACCATATCAACATACAACTCTAATGAACCAAAGATGTTCAACCATTCAATCTAAGAACAAAGAAACTACACAAACATGCCATAGATCATAAGATTATAACTTATAGCATCAAACACCATGTTTATATAGGACGGTATAGAGGTGTGTGGAGGGATAAACCACTGCATACTAGGAGGATTAGGTGATGGAGATGGCGGTGAAGATGGTGAAGAGGGCGGCGGCGGCGCGGGGGACTCCTTCCCTGCCGCCGGTATCATGGGGGAGCACCGCCCCTTAGCCCCCTTCCTTCATGGCTTTTTGGAAGCCCTCCCCCATGGAGAGATGGGATCCATGGGGGAGGCAAAAACGGGGATTTGCTGGCTGCAAATTCGTGGGTGGAGATACCCTGGGAAAATTATGTTTCCTCCCTTTATATAACTTCTCGGATTCCCGTCACCCCATCTTGAGCTGTAGTAAATCGGGCCTAGCGGGTCCGTCCGGACTCGGAATCAGCTAAATTTTATGTCCAGAACGTTTGTCGCGAAATTTCCAACAACTTTGTAGTTGAGGAGTTTGCCGTTTGACACCGTCTTCAATCCGAAACGTGACCATCTTCAAAAAGAGTCCTGAGACAGATTTCTGGAAAAATCCCAATTTGACTCTAACAAGGTTTCCACTTGTATTCTTGGTAATTCCTACACATCAAAGTGTAAAACAAGAATATTGTGCACTTTTGCAACTATTAGTAGGTTAGTCCAAATAAACCATAAACTTTATAAAAAAAGGAGTGTCCAAAGCATATTATTAGCATAAAACCATCAAAAATTATAGATACGTTATCGACGTATCACCCTCCTAAATATGTTTAACTTTGGCTCGTTGTGCCCACTTGGACTCCTCATCGCGCCTAAGTTTGGTAACAGTTTCATTTGCAGACTCCAAAGTCTTTCTTTCCTCAATAGTTAACGATGTATTTTGAGCTTTTAAATCCAGCTCATCAATAATGGATAAAAGCCTATCTTTCTCTTGTTTGTATTTTCCACTTTGGTTTTTAGCCCAACCATGAAGAAAGCTACGCAAATGTCCAATTTTACGTTGCCAACGTTCCATAGGTGGACCCCCACAATTGACTGAAGTCCATTTTGTAGTGTCAAGATCGAAAAAACCTTCTTGTAGCAACCAAGAAAGTTCGAAAGAGAAACAGGGATTATTCCCCAAATGAGCCTGAACTCCCGAGTCTATCAGAAGTGGTGTGTGATCTGAACCCGAGCGTGTTAGAGCACACAGTCACAAGAGGAAATTTCTGTTCCCATTCAATGGTTGAGAGTATTAGATCGAGTTTTTCATAAGTGGGGTTTTCTCTTCTATTAGCCCAAGTATATTATCTCCTAGAAAGAACAATATCTCTTAGGTTTAGACTTTCAATAATAGAATTGAAAATAAAAGGCCACCGAGCATTAAAATTATCGTTATTCTTATCTTCTCTCCTCCCTAGGATATTAAAATCGCCCCTACCAACAAAGGTAAATCAACCTTCTCGCAAACACAAACTAATTCCACGAGAAACTCATGCTTCAAATTATCTTGAGCCGCCCCATATATAGGAACCAAAACCCATTGGAACCCATCATTGCGGCACTTTAGATGAATTTTAACATAAAAATCTCCCGACTCAACCTTGTTAACTTGTAAAGTTTCTATGTTAACACCGACCAGAATACCACCTGAGCGACCATGGGGTTTAGGCAGAACCATGCATACTCCCTCCCTAGTGTCAAATGTTTAAGAAAAGGAACCGTAAAGTTAGATCTCCCTGTCTCAAGCAAAGCAAAAAAATCAAGCTTTCGTTTCCTAATCGTTTCTGAAACAAAAAAGATGCTTGGCAGTATCTCTAAAACCTTCACTATTCCAAATCATTTACCTTAAACCTTGCATCTCAAAAAGTTTTCTTTATCCTAACTCTAGTACCTCGACGTACTGTACTGGTATCATAGTTTCGCTTCTTGCGCCCGCGCGCCTGGATGGGTTCTTTATCTAGATTCTCGACAAGATCATCTAGCTCTGTCACCTCCTCCTCCACAAGATCATCACATATGTTTGATACCCTAGATACAGCCAAACAAGCTTCCCCCAAGTCTTGAGTATCCTTTTTACATCCACCATGTTCAAGCAGAGTTAAAGTTCTATGTAATTCATTATCTTGAATTAACTTTGCTGCCGCATTTTTCTCAACCGAAGAATTACCCAAAGAGACCCCCAGTGAAGTAGCACGTTCAATAATCTCAACATCTGAAAAAGACATAATCGAAAAAGTGGGGTTCAAATTTTTACCTATAACACTGTCACGACGCTGCATAATCTCCATCGCACACTCCAACTATGTTACATCCGCATTTGGCTGAGTCCTGACCCGGTCACTTGATCGGATTTCAGTTGCAGCATTAGTGGGTATTCCTCCATAGGCAATGATCTCCACCACAGAAGGACGTATATGTATGCCCCCAGAAGATGCCACGAACCCCGTTTTGCCACTGAAATTCCCTTTCTTTGTATCAGGAGTAAAAGGTGTCCCCTCCTTCATCGTGAAACCCTCTAGATTATCCTTCTTTGCGCAGTCTTTCACAACATCCGTGATGTGGGCATGAATCACAGAGTCCGTGTTCCCTGCACTCGCTGTGTGAGACCGTGTGGCGACCACTGCCTATCGCACCACTCCAACAGGTGCAGATTACGTCACGTCATCGTCCACCGGTAGCACAGATGCTGTCGTGGCAGCACAGATGTCCGCGGAAGCCTGCCGCGCGTCCCCAGCAGAGAGAAAACGCGACGCGGCAGAAACCGGCTCACCTGCTGCCACGGTAGCACAAACGACCACGGCAGCCTGTCATGACCCCGTGACCGACCGATTTTCTGCCGCGGCAGAGAAACACAGCTCGGTTGAATCCACGCCTCCTCCACCTTTTCATCCACTAACTGATCAACCATAGGTGCAACAATGCTTGATGGTGAAATTATTAGTGGAAGAACCAAGTCCTGCTTAGCATATGGTGAGTTCAAGCAATTAGAAAAAGTAGGAGAATTATCTTTATCAATACCATTTACAGAAATAGCATCATATATAGGTACCTCCTTCATTGGTAAATCGAAAGAACCAACATTGATACTCAGAGAAGTTAGCAACGATGCTGATTGGACTCCTCCAGATGGTAGCCCACCCCCACCACAACTCTGCGAATCATCAACATTCTTCTTGGCTTGTTCTAAAATTTTTTCCTCCTCCATATTACTAGTAGCATCTTTGTTGCCATTATTGTCCCCATCATCCCCATCCTTTTTGCTGTGAGAGTCAGCCGTTTATGCCTCATTGAGAGTTTGGGACCCTTCAACTGAAAACTTTAGACGAAAAAACCTCTCTTGATCCACAAGTCGAGATAAGCAGGAATGAACTTAGGATCAACATAGTAAACCACCACTCGGACTATTCCCTTCTCCCTGGTGAATGGCATATCAACATGCTTTGTCTTCCCCAACAGTGATCCAAATCCCCAGAATGCCAAAAAATCACCTCTGGCATCTTTTGGCACACCATCAATCTGAATCGTTACCTCAGGCAACAAGAACATAGGCTCATCCACCACTCCTCACTCCTCAAATTTGAGGTAAATAGGGGTGTCAGGGATTTGATATTGCTTGAGTAATTTCATACGAATCACTTCATCCTTAGTAGGGAATTTTACCTTAAAAACACTCAGTTGAAACTCAATTGCCTCCCAAATGTAGTTTGGTGAAAGAACAAGCTGTTTTAAGATATCAATCACCTGAGCTACCAACAACAATCCACCTTCTACAACTACCCTACCAACTCTTGAATTCTCAACCCTTGGTCGATAAGAAGCAGTCGTAGGCATTTCCAAAAAAGTCAACTTTTCATTCCCAAGCCCATGAACAATCACAATGGGCTTAGGAGCTAGTAACAAAGGACACGAGGTTGTGATATGTTGAGGTGATTCACAGTTATCACACACAATCACCGTACAGTCTTCATGAAAGTGCCCCGCTTGATTGCATCTAAAACAACGAAGTTTATCATTTTTCTTAGGCTTCTTGGCATGCCCATTACCATCCACTTCCATGTCTGCAGAAACATGCTGATCAGTAGACTCCTCCATCGCAACCCTTGTCACGGCAACAGAATTCACCACAGTGGGTTGCATAGGCGGCGCGACCTACCGAGGCAGCGTGGCAGCCTGCCCGGCAACCACGCAGAAGGATTTTGTGCGGCGGCAGAGCCAACCTGCCCAGCTGTTTGGTCGGCGTTCTCCACCCCAACTCCGACCACCGAGGGCGATTGTTGTGGTAGAGAGATAGCCCCTCGTTGCGCAGCAGCAGTCATAGCATCAACTACCTACCTCAACACATGTTGATCAAGAGTACCTTGAGGAGACATACCAATCAGCTACTCATTGTCACCATTGCTACGGAAGTTGGGAGAAGCATTGTTCCCAAAATTTGAGCGGCCACCGAAACGACCACCGTTCCAATTTTGGCCACCCCCTCTTGTAGCCCTAAACTCGTATTGATGGTGATTCTGATACCCCGTATCCGCATTGTTACCATCATGGTTGTTGAAGCCAGTTCTACCATGAAAGCCACCACCATCACCCCCATGGAAATCCCCAGCAGAATCGCGACCTCCCGTACCGCTGGGTTCACCACAAAAGAAGTTCCCACCCCAAATTGGGACCAAAACCTCGGCCCCTCCCCAAATTGTTGTGGTTGAAGTTGTTGTTGTAAAAGCCTCGATCGCCGCCCGTACCACCACCTCTCCCTGGTCCACCTCCACCACCACCACCGTGTTCATCTCGACAAGCCGTCTCCCAGCTAGGGTTTTGGCCACAGGAACAAAGTGATTGGCGATGGCAATAGTTGATCCAAAGAATACGTCGTTAGGTGGTATTGTAGTGGTCCGAGAAGTCAATGAATCTGAGACCGTAGGATTCACAGACATGGAAAAGAAATCATAAGCCTTAACCAGCCCAGGCAATGGGCCAGCAAAACGAGACCCCATCCAGGCCCGAGTCGGACCCATAGATCGAAAATTTGAAATTGCTGGTAGAGATTGATCGCCAGATCCATTCAAAGGCAAATCTAGGTTCGACGATCTCCTTTGGCAAACCAAGGTCCATCCCCCGGCATTGTCATCAGCATCCTCACATAAAATGGCCAAAGGTTCCAACAATGGTTTTCGGTAAGATCTAGACGAACGCGATCGATTCTTAGCAGAAACACTTCTGCTCCCATTAGTAGAACCAGAACTAACCTGTGATGAAGGTGAGACCCACGGATCAAGCGCCGCCAGATGTTGCATCCACCGTCGCTTTAGCCGCTTCGCCATCCTCGCGGAAGACGAAAACCCCGATCCTTCATCACCATCGACTTGACGCAGATAGCGATCGGATGAAATGCTCCCCACAGAGATTCGATCCGCCTCCTCATCGTCCTTGCTGTCAGACGAGAGAGCCCATAATTTCCCTCGATCTAGCTGTTCGAATTGGCGAGAATCGCCATTCGAGTCACCACCGGACCCCCCCCATTCCCCCCATGCCTGCCGAGACCGTCAGTTCATGCCTCTGGACCATCCAAGAGTGGTGTAACCTGATGGTCGGACCGCATACAAAGGACAGGCGGAAGGGTATCTTCCCGGCAGCACATCTAATTTGCTGGGAGATATGGAAGAAACGCAATCGTCGTACCTTCAAGAAAAAGGAGATGTTACTACACGCTCTGGTGACAAGGATACATGACGAGGCTTCGGCATGGAGACTTGCGGGGCCCCCCCTACTACTAGTAGACCAATATGGTGGGGCACCTTTCGACCCCGGCTGAGGTAGACGTAGTTTTATCAGGCCGATTGGGTGGCTTAAACTCTAAGCTCATCCATTTCTTGTCTTAAAAAATATCTTTCATGTATTCTCCTCGAATATTGCAATGAAATACGACAGCTCTCCTGCCGTGATTAAAAAATAGGTGAATATATTTCAATGCAAAGAAAATACGAATGTATTTCATCGACAAAAAGTCACGACCTCACTAAAACTCAGCACAAATTGGTGCAAGAATATAAGTGCCCCGATTAGAGTCTGGACAAATGGAGTATGAGCTGCATGTAGTCATTTTTTATATATTCTAGGCTACAAAGATAATAAAATTCGATACTCCCCCGTCTTAAAATAGATGTTGCAAGTTTGTCAAAATTTGGATGTATCGAGAACTATTTAGTATATAGATACATCCAATTTAGACAAATTTTCAACATCTATTTTGAGACGGAGAGAGTAGATTTTATAGTTTTGAAATGTGCACTATGCACTATACTTATACCCGCATTTTTATTATTTTTTGTGTAGCATAATATATAAACTACTAGTTCATACTGAGATTTTGCAGTACACAACAGTGTCTACATCCAAGATTGCATTTCATTTAAATTTATATGGAATGGAACAAACATATGTACATGTGTAAATATGTTCAATTCTTTTAACATCAGTAATATAATACAACTTAGCACATGCTCTCCGGTTGCCACCTTTGAATTGCCGTGGTCAACACACCCACAAGGGGATTTTCGCCCAATTTACTATACACATACCAGAGTCGAGAGGAACAAACAGTTAAAGTCTTCAATGTGATCAATGTGGAGTAGTTTAGCAGGCACACAAGTTCTGCATACTTGTTCCTATAGTGACATGTTAGATGTTTGCTTGACCTCGGGGCAGGCGCAAGTCACTTTCTCTTATCGTGATGGCAAAAGCGAAAATGACACGATGGTCATAAAGCAGATGTGATTTATAGTACCCAATCATATGTACTCTCTTGGTCCAGAATATAAGGTTTTTTTTTGCAAATGGAACTCTGGTATTAAAAAAAATCGACGCAGCAGTTTAGAAAACGAAAATTAGATCAAAATCCTTAAGAAGTCCTTCATCTTCAACCTTGCTAAGAGCATCTTCACTTGTCCCTCCATACAGCCTCCGGCAATAGCCGATTGGGAGGGGCCGGGGGGGGGGGGGGGGGGGGGGGGGGGGGGTCTCGGTGACACACGATGCTCTCCCCCAGTCGTAGCAGCCTCTCAAAAAAATCATTGGAAACCTCCCGACCATCGTCTCGGTCGTCGACCTCCTCCCGTAGCTGCTCCCGACGCACCACCTCCCGTAACTGCTCCCCACACTCGAGCCCCAACCCCTCCCCCTCCTGCCCCGCGCCCGTAGAGGCCTCACAATACCTCGACGAAGTATAGGATTCTCGATAGGTCGTGGCGTCCCTCGCGGTTCATGTCACTCTGCAACGCGCACACGGCCGTGTCCATGTCCGACACCGCCACGTCCAGTGCCCCAGAGGCCTTCATCGTGGCGATGGATCTCGACACCTCCCTGAGAACCCTCCCACACGAGCATCCTCTGCTCCGAGGTAGGCGTGTGGGGGTGACAGCTCTGTTGTACGTGGCAGCCAATAGACGGCGTTCACAGCAGCTCCTCCAGCTCGATCTCTCCTCCTCCTCTCCCAGCAAGCTAATTGTGTGGCTCTTGCAAATTGAACTTGTGGGTGTTGGTTCGGGACGGCCTGGAGAAGGGGGTGAGTAGGAGAAGGGCCAGACATCGCTGGAGATGGGCGCGGTTGCCGATAGTCCTGCACTCCCCAAGGACAGCGGCGTGCGTGAGGGCGCATTGCGAGGCCGAGGCGTGGCTCATGCAGACGGGGCAACTCCTGGCGCCCACGGAGCTCGTGATGGAAGACGGCGAAGGTGGAAATCGGTGGCACAATACTAGTACGAGAGAGAGACGGGGAATAAAAAGAGATAGGGGTGCTTTGTGGCCACAGGTGGGCCATACGCAAGGAAAAAGTGGTGTTAGAGCCCCATCTTGCCTCCTTGTATGCTAGGGGTGTACTAGGGGCGTCAGATGATATCCCGCGCGGGATGAAAGTGGGTTATAGGGGGCGACTGGACACATTTTTTATCGTTGGCGGCCCCATATGGCATTTGGGGTGGCGGGGTGGTTTTTAGGGCCGGCTGGAGATACTCTAAGGCATGTGTTTTGACCAGAAAATAGTATATGTTTTGCATGGTAAATAAATCATAATTAGTTACTACTTTTGGATATGAACCTAATTAACGAATACAATATTATGTCACATAAACTAGGCATGACAATAGATTAATAAAACTAATGTTTTATGTACTCCCTTGTTCTTAAATACTACCTCTGTTTGGGATTATTAGTCCTAAGAGCTTTTTTATATTGTTTGAGATTATAAGAGCTATCTCATTTATTATTCTCTCTTGTCCAATGCATGTTCTCTTTTTCCTCTCACTTTCCTCATGCATGTAAAACCATTGGTGCATGTATATATTAATGCGAGAGAGTTATTGAGTGTCTTGGTATTAGCAACTTAGCCCTTAGAACTAATAATCCCAAATAGAGGTAGTATAGAACATGTTATACTTAGGAACACATGTATTATTTATATGCCCCATACTATGAGCTGAAGAGGTCACCTTAAGTCTCTTTTTTAAAATGGGGATGATTATGTCATCAGCATCGATTGACGCACGCAGCCTCGTTTATTATTGAATTCATCATCCAAACTATTACATCTCAAGGGTCAGAAAGAGATTGATACAAACACCAACCAACGAAAAATGACGAGCATATGGATATTAAACATTTTCTAATCTACTAAATTGTTTGCCCTCTAGCCTAGCAGTTGATATACTGAGCGACCGGCTGCTGACCGTCAGCAACCGGTTGAGGAGCAAAGCCCATTGCTGAATCCAATGAGCAGCCAAACTGATAATGTGCAAAAAAATGGTACCTCGGCACATTGTTAAGCACAAATTTATTTTGAAATACCAAATGGACCAACATAAAGCCAAAACTATTAGAGCAAGTGCAATAGTAGAGCCGGTTGTTGGCTATAAGAAATGTCCCCGTCACCTATAGTCAAGATAATAGCCAGCTTATACAATAGATAAACACAAATTGTAGTAATGTATTAGTAGCATGGCCCAATTTTCACTCTCACATGGTGCCTAGGAGCACGCGCTGTAGGCTCTTAGCCAAAAACCCACTCATCTTCTTTCTCCTCTTCTATCTCCTCCAACTAAACTAAGATATATTATTTAATTGCTTATAGCCTGCTTATTGTACTTGCTCTTACGTGTATTCTAGCATTACTAGTCTTATATCACCATTAACCAGTTCACGCACATATTGGCGATATTGATTAGAGGCAGAATATTGAAAGTGAAATAAACAATGCGCTAAACAATTTGTGCAAATGGATATGAAAAAAACAGATGCTCAATTGTTTCTTCTAAATCATGAAAGAAACATCTTTTACTCCAATTTCACCTTCTTTTAGCTAGGTTATCTTTTGTAAGTAGAACTTTTCTATTTAAGAACGAGATAAAAACCTCTATCTTAAGTGGGATTTTGGCATAATAGAAAATCTCGGCCACCAAAACGCCATCAAGTCTAACCACATATTACAACATGGAATGCATTATGAAAATCAAATAGAAGATGGTCCTTGATCATGGCTGTCGGCTCTTCTGTCGCTAGTGGTGTTGACGTCACTATTGCCGCCATGGATGTTGGCGTTGTCGTTGCCTTTAGGATGCCCATTTCTTGCAAGATGGCGGTGTGAATCATCAAATGCGTCGCCTTTCACCTCCTCGTCCATGTTTGAAGTGTCAACTCTACTTATTACAATCCGATTGTTTTAGAATAACACATTGTTTTTCTGGTACTCTATGATGCAGGAGAAGGGGCAGGAGCTGCCGGCTCACTGGTGACATCACCTCCGCCTTGGTATGTTTCTGAGACGAGGAGATCAGACTCGGTTTGCTCATCGTCGGAAACTTCAGCTGTTTCTTCTAGAGGCGGAGGAGGCGTTTCCACGCAAGTGAAGAAGGGAGTGTCGTAACTGGTTAGATTAGCTACGTGGCACCCATAACCGGCACATGCATCCATGAAATCCTTGATGTTATGTTCCTTGTGGTCTTCATCAACAGTCGAATAACCCCTGGTTACTTGCCAAATTTCCATGCTTCCATGATGGCTCATAATCATTGTTAGGGCATTATGTGCTGTAGTTCGCGCATACGACATGTTCCAGTCCTGGATGAGTTCGGGTTGCATTATCTCGCACTTCAAAGGCAGACATTCTATTCATAACGGAAATCTTTAAGGCTTCGCCAATATCATCCATTGACTGGTGGAAATCGTGAAGCAGATCTCCGACTTCATTAAGCCGGCTGGTGCGAGACTCAGAAGAAGAAGAATCCAGCAAATTCAGAGGGCCTGCATATATAAAGAAAAAGTCAAAAATATATCTGAACTCCTAGAGTCAGAAGAAAGAAAGGTTAGAGATAGGAAAATTACCAAAGATGACGTCGTCAACTTTGGTCTTCTCTGCCTAAAGACTCTGAAGTTCATCCTGGAAAGCTTGGGTGAGGTCCTTCTCCCTGGCCAACTCGTCTGTGAGATCCAAGATTTTCTTATCCTGGATGGCGATCTTGCGATCACGTTCTTTGGTGGCCATGTTGGATGATTCAAGAATGCTGTTAATACTGCGCTCATGATCTACCTTAAGCTCATTCAGCTCTCGCCTTAAGTTGGTGTTCTCTACCTCTAGGGTCTTGAAATTCTCGGCCTCTTCAATCATTTTGCATGACTGTTTGACCAGTTCTGTAAACACAAGAAAATAGTCGAGTAAAAATTCGACTATGAAATCAAAAAGAGCAAGTATGAGGACTGAAATGATTACCTTCAGCTTCATCCTTGGAAATTTTCAATTGAGCATTTTCTAGGCGGAGAGCTCTGATATCTCTCTCTTATTGCAGATATTCTTCAGCAATTCCTGGTTATAAGTATTAACTTTCTGTAAGTCAGAATAATACCTAGAGTCAAAAGTCTACTAAAAACTCGGGCTAATATTTTAACTAAGTTAAAAATCAGCACGAGCCTTGGAGGCTATACTAGTTCGTTCTTTGGCATCCTAAGAAATCATAAATCCGGATTTTCTATCCAACTTCATGCTTGGAGGCTAGAGGATATGATATGAAATAAAGTAAAAGAGAGAGTCAAATTCCGACTTACATAATGTTCATGGGTTAGTTTGCTTAGAATCATGTTCACCTCAGAAGAAACCTTCTCAGCGAGAGTCAGAGGGATCACTGGTGATGGCGGAGCCACACCATCCTTTAGCTTGTCGTCACGAAGACGAGCTTGGTCAAGAAGCTCGGAGAGTTTTACGTCCTCGGCTTCTTGCGCCTCTTCTTCGGCAGTGATGTTCCGGCTCTCCAAGCATTGCTGAGCCAACTTTTGGATCTCTTCTGTAGTTTTCTGACTAATGCCAAGTTTGGCGATACCCAGATTGCTGAGAAGGTTATCCGTGAAAACCTCTGCCGAGGGATCATTACCCTTTGAGGGTTCACCCTTATCAGTTACCGAATCACTCATGGTGATGTCGTTCTGCGAGCCAAGGTTTGCTAGCTGCTACAACACGAGGAGATGAAGTAACTTCCGGTGCTATAGAAGGCGTTGGGGTAGGAGTCAGAGGCGGAGCTACAGGCGAAGTTAAATTTAACTTTGACTGGCGCAGGGGCTTTGACGAGGTTCCCTTCCCCTTGCCCTTGATGAGTTGTTTAGCTCTGAAGAAGTGATAGTACAAGATTGTTACGCTTCAGAAAGAATAAGAGATAAAATATAAGACCTTGTGAGGAAAGTTACCTCTTCACAACAAGCACTTATTTCGTGCCAATGGAAATAATCGAAGTTTTGCGCTTCTGAGTAAGCGCCTCCGGCAGCGGTACAAGTTCAACTTCCTCCTGAGACATCTCAGGAGGATATTCCTCAAGAGGAGCAAGCTCCAAATCGGGGAGGTCAGCAAGCTGAAATAAGAATCACCTCAGTATTACGAAAAGTTGTAACAAAGTACGGATGAACACATATTCGAGTATAAGAGTAACTGCTGGATAACTTACTGGTGGCACGGGATCATCAGCCATATACATATCCATAGAAAGGTTCGAAATCTTCCTCTTGGTCCGCTCTTTCATCAAAAAATTGATCTGGGACTCGTAGTCTTTTTCCGAATATGACTTTGAGCAGATCCGGAGAGAGTCTGGTTTGCTCTTGGTGATTGTATGCATGAGCTGTTCACCATGGTGTTGGAGGGGCTGAATCCGATGCACCAGCCAGCAGTGACTTAAGTCGGATCCTTTTAGACCCTTGTGCTTCATCAGATACTCGATCCGCCTCTTGGCGAGAAGCAGATCGTCGGTGAGATCCGGAGATTCCGCGTCCCAGGACTCTTGGGGCGTGGCGACGCTATCGATGAAAACCGACAAAGCGGTTTCTTTGCCAGGAGCCGGTCTGTCCTTATGATAAAAGAACATGGGCGGCCATTTCTTCACGGACTCGCTAGCCTTAATTCTAGGATAGACTCGCTCTCTCCTAACAGTGAGGCTATAAGTTCCGGTAATATAAGGATTATTGGAAGTGATAGAATTTCTCCGGGTACTAAAGTAGTACCGGAATAGAACAAGACTCGTCCTAATTCCGAGATACCCATCACACAAAGATGCATAAGCGCTCATTTCTAAGATTGAGTTCGGGGGAAGTTGTGGAGTTGAACTCCATAGTAATCTATAACCTCAGAAAAGAAATCTGAGGAAGGAAAACTCAAACCTATGTCGAGGTGGGTGCCGAAGTGCACTCGCTCATCGGCATTGGGGTGGGGATGGTTTGACCGAAGCCACTCCACCAGTCGCCGGCACGGAGGAGGCCTTCCTTCTTGACGATGCGAAGCTTGTCGTCATCAAGGACGCAGGGGATCCAGACCTTGCGGAAGTTCTCTTTCTCCGCCCCTACGGAGGCCGTCGCCATTGTCGCCACCATGCCGGAAGATGAAGCCCCAACCATTTTTGTGATCGGTAGTGACCTTGGATGGGCGGTGCTGTGCGTTTAGGGGAGGAGACAGAGGAGCTTTTGCACAGTGGCATCGAGAGGAAGGATAAGACACTGGCGTTTGTAGGGAAGAAAGAGGAAATCTTGACCCCTTATATCCCTCACCTGCGCTAAGATTCATGCAAATTAAACAGTAACCATGCCACGCGTCGTGGAAGGAGCTAGGTAACCTCCGAGTGAGGATTACACCGCCTCGATCTTCGCGCATGCATTAAAACGATGCCTCGGTTCCACGAAAGGCGGACCCACCAACGGTCGTGCTGTTAGGAATGTCTGTTAGTGACGTGACTTGACCTTGACTATTGTCAGGTTACGTCAGATACCAAGTTCCGGCTTAGTTTGAATTTTAAGATGGAAACCTGAATAATGTACTCATAGGTATGACTTATCTTTAAGACTTGGATCCTATCCTTTCTTTTGAAGTTTCAGGAACCCTTCAAGATTCTACAAGCCATAGATGAATCAAGCTAGACAATGGTAAAATCCAACTCTGGATCTTGGAGGCTTCCAGGGGCTGTTGTTGGGGATATACTTTCCGAGTATCCTCACTGTGCCTCGCTGACTAGGGTGGCCCACTTCGGGTTAGAGATTTGCTTCACGGGCGGCCCAGTCAGGGAGAAGATACGGAGTCCAGTCCGGCTACGGGAAGACCCAGAAGACTTACCGACATAGGCCTGTAGTGTTACTTGTAGTTCAAGATGTACTCTGTAACCGACTCTTAGTCGTAGTCGGACAGGTCTCTCCTGTAAACCCTAGGCCAGATATCTATATAAGCCGTCCTAGAGACCAGCCTTTAGGGTGAGAATATCATGTTGCGGCCCGAAAGTTGGGGCGCCCAGGCAACCCGGTACCCAAGTTGCATGTAATCAGCCGCGATGACTACAGTTGGTGTGCCAAATACTCAGAGGGTCTTTTTCGGCACGAATTCAACTTTATGTTTCAATACAAAATATCAGGCTAACAGCCATCAAGTTGGGCCCCCTGTCAGTTCTCGTCGTTATGTTGCTCCCGTCGCTTAGGCCTGGTGGCTGTCATGTAGGCTTGCAGTGCTGGCACAGTGGACAGAACAACACGACCGGCCCAGTGTATTGACGTGACAAAACAGGGCACATATATTGTCGTTATAATTATTTTTTGTTTACTCAGAAGCTGGAACGGCCATCGCCATGCGTCTCTCTTTTGGACTTCCGTCCCCATCATTAACCACTACCTTAAAAGCGCATTGACAGTTCCACCGTTCCCTTGTCTCATAGAAACCAATCTTCTTCTTCCTGCCATCTGTCTTCTTCCCATCTTCTCCTTGCCGCCATGGAAGGTCATCACACTCTAGAGACAAGCTTCACTACCCATGACAATAAGAAGATATACGTCGTCTACACCAACGAGGAGGAGATAGTGGTGCGAGTCTTGAGGATGTACGAGGGTTGGCTTGAGAAAGACGAGGACAAGTTTGTGGGACTGGACCTCGAGTACACCCCGGAGGACCCATATGAAGGGAGTGAAGTCGCCGTCGTTCAACTGGCCATGAGGAAACACGTCCTTGTCTACCACTTCTCCTAGTTTGTAGATCTTCTCTCTGTAGTTAACCGCTTTTAGGGTTTTCTCCTCTTGTTCTTTATCCATTTGCTCATCTTGCAACTACTGGATTTTATTTAGGACCAAATAAATTATGACAAGACAATGTTGAGAGTCTTAGTCTTGCATTTACTAAACTTTTTAAAATTATATTCAGATGATGATCTTGCATTGACAAAATATTTGTAGTTACAAATTTTGGTGATGACAAACTACATACTTTCAGGACTGACAGGAATTGTTCGGTGCTGCGCCAGTTCCTTGTAGAAAAAGGAATTGTTTTCTGCACTATCGACAATACAACTGATTTTTTAAAATTTCATCAAGAGGGAATTACAATTCCTGCGCACAACTAGATCGATATTCAGAGTCTTGTCAAGATCCTAGGGGGCTTGAGGAAGGATGGAATGACATCACTCACAACTAGAATCCTCGATGAGTCCGACAGAATGGAGGCAGATTTCCCTACGGATAGGCACGATTTCTAGGAGGAGTGGCTGTTGTCTGATATAAACCTGAAGTATGCAGCCATAGATGCTTACATGACCTACCAGCTGTACAAGAAGATCCATTTCTTTCTACGTTACCTCGTATTTTTCCCTATTTGCAAGAGGGAAGACGAGCTTAGGGGAGACCTTTGTAGAAAATGCAGAATAGCTGAGTTTGAAGCTGCATATGCAAAGAAAATGGCTGCATCTAAAGCAGCTGACAGAGAGGCTGTAGAAGCAGCTGAAAGAGAGCTTGCAACTGAAGCAGAAGCAACTGATAGAGAGGCTGCAGCTGAAGTAGCAAATAGAGAGGCAGCATCTTCTAGCGGCAACAATCAGGCCTGTGATGCACCGCTAATTGTGTCGCAGGATGCTGAAGATAGGGAAGCCAAGTCAGATCCCATGTGGGACGAAATTGCATTTCGTGAGCTGTGGAGTGCCAATAATGTAAGATCCACCTGGAATGATCGCAGTTGGTCGCCTAGGAACGATGGCAAGTGCCTCAAGTGGTCTGATGAGAAGTGAATTAAATTTTACTCCTTTGTGTTATGTTTCTATTTTGTGGAACTCAGCTATCTTGTCAAGATGGCTAGCGCCTCAAGTTAGAGTAGTAAAATAAATTTTACTTCTTTGTGTTATGTTTCTGTATGTGTCTTATAACTTGTCAAGATGGTAGCTCGTTAACTGGCAGTTTGAAAGAGTACCTTTTTCCTCTCTTGCTAAACAGATATGTTTCATTTTGCCCAAATTGGTAGCAAATCTAGAGAAGATTCTCTCTTCTATAATTTGTTCCCTTTTGGACCTCCTTTTGCCTCCGATCTGGTAGAAAATCTAGGGCAGCAAATCACACCAGGAAGAATACATTCATTCAGAAAACAAAACAAATGTAGATATAGCTGTGTGCAGCTAAATAGGATATAGCGATAGAAAGTAGGTTGCTTAACGAGGTTCGATGCATTCAACCCCTTCCTTGCATGCAGAAATAGGATGCAAGCAAAATATAGAAAATCAAAAGAAGCAGCTTAGCAGAAGCAACAGACATGTTCAACCCCTCCTTGCATGCGCCTACACCTCCGCCTCCTCCCTCTAACGCTTCCTCCACTTCTTGCTTCCCAGTCCCTTGATCTTGGGGGCCTTGGGCTTGATTGGAGGCATGCGACCCTCTTCGATAGCCACCTTTTGGAGGTTTCGGAGGTGAATGCCGAGAGCCTGGTGTTCAGCAATGTAGGCGTTGATGTTCACGGTCTGGCCGCCATTGGGGGTGCCGGAGCTCGGGCCCTCTGCTTGCATCACGGCACAGTTGAAGTCGGTGCCGACAAGACTCGTCCTGCAGAAGGGGAAACTGTAGACGCCGCCAGCGAAGACGGCGTCGTACTGGCCGGTCTGCAGCCTCCTCAGCACCTGACGAGTCTTGGTGTGCCTAGACTCGTCATCGCTGCAGACGTCACTGCCGTAAACCTATTGGAAGAAAAGGAAAATGGGGGAGTAGATGATGTAAGAAGATCAAGCAATCGAAATGCAAACAAGCGAATCCTAATAAACCAAGATCTAGCATCCAACGATGGGAACGGGAGAAGAACCAGGGAAGAGGAGCAAACCCTAGTTGCCTCCGACCATGGGTCATCGATGCCGGTGTCGTAGGGGTTCACCGGAGCGATGTACTCATCTGGATCGTAGGGGTCCCTGAAGAGCTGGATCTGCTCGTGACTGGCGGGAGCCTCCTCGCCGGTGGGGGCTCCTCGCCGATGGCTACGTCGGTAGCAGGGATGGGGGCCTAGACGGGAATGGCGGCTGCCATCAATGCCTTGATGGGGACGGCAGCTTCTTTCAACGCGTCGAGGGGGACCGGCGAGGAGACGAGAGCCTCCTTGCTGGTGGCCTCGGAGGCGATAATGGCCACCATATCCTCCTCCGCCATTGTCGGCACGGAGAGGGTTTTCTCTAGAGTTTGCAGATGCTAGTGGGACAGTGGAGAGGGTTGCATGAGGAGAGTGAGCAAGAGTGAGAGTGGATGTGAAGAGAGGGGCTCTATAGTTAAGGTGAATGGAAGCAAGGCACGTTTCGCCGCACCATCGTGCAACGCGCCGCGCAGGCTACTGCACCGTGCACCGTGACACACAAACGGTACATCACGTTTTTTTTCGGGCCATGCATGGCAGTTCTGTATTGAGCCACATGCAAAGGGCGCATACACAATTTCTATGTACGAAGTTTGACATGGCCATAAAATGGAGGTTAATTAAAAGGGGAAATGTAGAGGGGGAGGTAGGTGGGTATACGGCAAGATTTGTGGGGTTGTGGTAGATCAGGTAGAGGGATGTGTTGATGACTACGAGTGACTTGATGAAGGCAGAGATGTTAGGTCTCGTCGAGCTTAGCTCTTCGGCCTCCAGCTAGCGCGTGGAAGTTTCTTACGATGGGGCCCAGTTGGAAGTGAGATTGAGAGCCACTGCGTAAAAAATGGGATATGTCTTATTAAAATCAAGTGGCAATAAATTATAGCTGCCCGTCGACGACCGTGCACTCGATGACGCATGTGTTGTGGCATAGTAGTAGTAGTAGGCTTTTCAGACTTGATTAAACATGACATGACCAGTCGACGAGTTTTTCCATGGACGGCTTCGTGTTCCTTCTTGTAGAAGTCTCGCTGAGGGAGACATCCGTGCTGTCTCACGTTGTACTTTGAAGGGCACGACATGTGCAACGATCCTCGTTGGATCACACAGAATCAACGGTTGGTGCGCCCGATCCGCGTGACAACTGTGACAACCAATCAGGGTGTAGCAGACAGACTGAGCACAGGTTTGGGCTTCTACAAAGGGAAGAGAGAGAGAGGGGAACCGAGTAGTATCAAAAAACCAAGGGCAAAACTGAGTAGTATAAAAATGGAAAGTGAGTTTCTTGTACAATGAAATACATCGTGGCATACATCAAATTATGCCAAGATAGATCCACTAGAGTTCATTGGATGTGTGTTCTTCTCATAAACCACATGGATCCACTAGAGTTCATTTCATGTGTGTTATTGTCAAAAACCACATGGATCCACCAGTGTCATTACATGTGTGTTCTTTTCATAAACCACATGTTGATCCACCAGTGTCATTGCACGTGTGTTCTTTTCATGAACCACATATGGATCCACCAGTATGTGTGTTCTTTTCACAAACCAGTATGGATCCACCAGAATCATTGCATGTGTGTTTTTTCAATAAACCACCACTAGAGTCATTGCATCTCTGTTCTTCTCATTAACCACAGCTAGAGTCATTGCATGTGTGTTCTTCTCACAAACCACATATGGATCCACCAGAGTCATTGAAATGTGTGTTCTTTTCACAAACCACATATGGATCCACCAGTGTCATTGAAATGTATGTTATTTTCACAAACCACATATGGATCCACCAGTGTCATTGCATGTCTGTTCTTTTCACAAACCACATCTAGAGTCATTGCATGTGTGTTCTTTTCACAAACAACATATGGATCCACCA
Source organism: Avena sativa (assembly GCA_916181665.1). Taxonomy (NCBI): domain Eukaryota; kingdom Viridiplantae; phylum Streptophyta; class Magnoliopsida; order Poales; family Poaceae; genus Avena; species Avena sativa. The sequence goes on from OV702290.1 coordinate 432,451,386, forward strand.
GTGTCATTGGATGTGTGTTCTTCTCACAAACCACATATGGATCCATCAGAGTCATTGCATGTATGTTCTTTACATTAACCACAGCTAGTGTCATTGCATGTATATTCTTTCCATAGACCACGTATGGATCCACCAGTGTCATTGCATGTGTGTTTTGCATGTGTGTTCTTCTCACAAACCACACATGGATCCACCAGTGCCATTGGATGTATGTTCTTCTCACAAACCACATATGGATCCACCAGTGCGATTGCATGTGTGTTCTTTTCACAAATCACAGCTAGAGTCATTGCATGTGTGTTCTTCTCACAAACCACATATGGATCCACCAAAGTTCATTGGATGTGTGTTCTTTTCATGAACCACAACCAGTGCCACTGCATGTGTGTTCTTCTCATAAACCACATATGGATCCACCAGTGTCATTGGATGTGTGTTCTTCTAACAAACCACATATGGATCCACCAGTATCATTGCATGTGTGTTATTCTCACAAACCACATCTAGAGTCATTGCATGTGTCTTCTTTTCACAAACCACATAAGGATCCACCAGTGTAATTGAATGTGTGTTATTTTCATGAACCACACCTAGTGTCATTGCATGTGTGTTTTGCTTTCCAAAAATCCTTTCTGAACACAAAACCAGTGTCATTGCATGTGTGTTCTTCTCACAAACCACACATAGATCCACCAGTGTCATTGGATATATGTTCTTCTCACAAACCTCATATGGATCCACCAGTGTGATTGCATGTGTGTTCTTTTCACAAACCACAACTAAAGTCATTGCATGTGTGTTCTTCTCACAAACCACATATGGATCGACCAGAGTTTATTGGATGTGTGTTCTTTTCATGAACCACACCCAGTGTCATTGCATGTGTGTTCTTCTCACAAACCACATATGGATCCACCAGTGTCATTGCATGTGTGTTCTTCTCACAAACCACATATGGATCCACTAGAGTCATTGCATGTGTGTTCTTTTCACAAACCACATAAGGATCCACCAGTGTCATTGCATGTGTGTTCTTTTCACAAACCACATGTGGATCCACCAGAGTCATTGCATGTGTGTTCTTTTCACAAACCACATATGGATCCACCAGTGTCATTGGATGTGTGTTCTTTTCATGAACCACACCCACTGTCATTGCATGTGTGTTCTTCTCAGAAACCACACATGGATCCACCAGTGTCAATGGATGTGTGTTCTTCTCACAAACCACATATGGATCCACCAGTGTCATTGCATGTGAGTTCTTCTCGCAAACCACATCTAGAGTCGTTGCATGTGTGTTCTTTTCACAAACCACATAAGGATCCACCAGTGTCATTGGATGTGTGTTCTTTTCATGAACCACACCCAGTGTCATTGCATGTGTGTTCTTCTCACAAACCACATATGGATCCACCAGTGTCATTGCATGTGTGTTCTTATCACAAACCACATCTAGAGTCATTGCATGTGTATTCTTTTCACAAACCACATATGGATCCACTAGTGTCATTGGATGTGTGTTCTTTTCATGAACCACACACAGTGTCATTGCATGTGTGTTCTTTTCATGAACCACATATGCATACACCAGAGTTCATTGCATGTCTATTATTCTGACAAACCACATTGATCCACCAGTGTCATTGCATGTGTGTTCTTTTCACAAACCACATGTGGATCCAACAGAGTCATTGCATGTGTGTTCTTTTCACAAACCACATAAGGTTCCACCAGTGTCATTGGATGTGTGTTCTTTTCATGAACTACAACCAGTGTCATTGCATGTGTGTTCTTCTCACAAACCACACATGGATCCACCAGTGTCATTGGATGTGTGGTCTTCTCACAAACCACATATGGATCCACCAGAGTTCATTGGATGTGTGTTCTTTTCATGAACTACACCCAGTGTCATTCCATGTGTGTTCTTCTCACAAACCACATATGGATCCACCAGTGTCATTCGATATGTGTTCTTCTCACAAACCACATCTAGAGTCATTGTCTGTGTGTTCTTTTCACAAACCACATAAGGATCCACGAGTGTCATTGGATGTGTGTTCTTTTCATGAACCACAACCAGTGTCATTGCATGTGTGTTCTTCTCACAAACTACATATAGATCCACAAGTGTCATTGCATGTCTGTTCTTTTCACAAACCACATATCGATCCACAAGTGTCATTGCATGTGTGTTCTTTTCCTTAACAATAGCTAGAGTCATTGCATGTGTGTTCTTTTCACAAACAACATGGATCCACTAGACTCATTGCATGTGTGTTCTTTTCATTAACCATAGCTAGAGTCATTGCATGTGTGTTCTTTTCACAAACCACATGGATCCACTAGACTCATTGCATGTGTGTTCTTTTCATTAACCACAACTAGAGTCATTGCATGTGTGTTCTTTTCACAAACCATATATGGATCCATCAGAGTCATTGCATGTCTGTTCTTTTCATTAACCACATCTAGTGTCATTGCATGTCTGTTCTTTCCACAGACCACATATGGATCCACAAGTGTCATTGCATGTGTTTTTTGCATGTGTGTTCTTCTCACAAACCACACATGGATCCACCAGTGTCATTGGATGCGTGTTCTTCTCACAAACCACATATGGATCCACCAGTGGGATTGCATGTGTGTTCTTTTCACAAACCACAGCTAGAGTCATTGCATGTATGTTCTTCTCACAAACCACATGTGGATCCACCACAGTTCATTGGATGTGTGTTCTTTTCATGAACCACACCAAGTGTCATTGCATGTGTGTTCTTCTCACAAACCACATCTAGAGTCATTGCATGTGTGTTCTTTTCACAAACCACATAAGGATCCACCAGTGTCATTGGATGTGTGTTCTTTGCATGAACCACACCCAGTGTCATTGCATGTGTGTTTTGCTTTCCCAAAATCCTTCCTGAAAACAAAACCAATGTCATTGCATGTGTGTTCTTCTCACAAACCACACATGGATCCACAAGTGTCATTGGATGTGTGTTCCTCTCACAAACCTCATATGGATCCACTAGTGTGATTGCATGTGTGTTCTTTTCACAAACCACAGCTAGAGTCATTGCATGTGTGTTCTTCTCACAAACCACATATGGATCCACCAGAGTTTATTGGATCTGTGTTCTTTTCATGAACCACGCCCAGTGTCATTGCATGTGCGTTCTTCTCACAAACCACATATGGCTCCACCAGTGTCATTGGATGTGTGTTCTTCTCACAAACCACATATGGATCCACCGGTGTCATTGCATGTGTGTTATTCTCACAAACCACATCTAGAGTCATTGCATGTGTCTTCTTTTCACAAACCACATAAGGATCCACCAGTGCCATTGCATGTGTGTTATTTTCATGAACCACACCCAGTGTCATTGCATGTGTGTTTTGCTTTCCAAAAATCCTTTCTGAGAACAAAACTAGTGTCATTGCATGTGTATTTTGTATGTGTGTTCTTCTCACAAACCACACATGGATCCACCGGTGTCATTGGACGTGTGTTCTTCTCACAAACCTCATATGGATCCACCAGTGTGATTGCATGTGTGTTCTTTTCACAAACCACGGCTAGAGTCATTGCATGTGTGTTCTTCTCACAAACCACATATGGATCCACCAGAGTTCATTGGATGTGTGTTCTTTTCATGAACCACACCCAGTGTCATTGCATGTGTGTTCTTCTCACAAACCACATATGGATCCACCAGTGTCATTGCATGTGTGTTCTTCTCACAAACCACATGTGTATCCACTAGAGTCATTGCATGTGTGTTCTTTTCACAAACCACATAGGGATCCACCAGTGTCATTGCATGTGTGTTCTTTTCACAAAACCACATGTGGATCCACCAGACTCTTTGCATGTGTGTTCTTTTCAAAAACCACATATGGATCCACCAGTGTCATTGGATGTGTGTTCTTGTCATGAAGCACACACAGTGTCATTGCATGTGTGTTCTTTTCATGAACCACATATTGATACACCAGAGTTCATTGCATGTCTATTATTCTGACAGACCACATTGATCCACCAGTGTCATTGCATGTGTGTTCTTTTCACAAACCACATGTGGATCCAACAGAGTCATTGCATGTGTGTTCTTTTCACAAACCACATAAGGTTCCACCAGTGTCATTGGATGTGTGTTCTTTTCATGAACTACAACCAGTGTCATTGCATGTGTGTTCTTCTCACAAACCACACATGGGTCCACCAGTGTCATTGGATGTGTGGTCTTCTCACAAACCACATATGGATCCACCAGTGTGATTGCATGTGTGTTCATTTCACAAACCACAGCTAGAGTCATTGCATGTGTGTTCTTCTCACAAACCACATATGGATCCACCAGAGTTCATTGGATGTGTGTTCTTTTGATGAACTACACCCAGTGTCATTGCATGTGTGTTCTTCTCACAAACCACATATGGATCCACCAGTGTCATTCGATGTGTGTTCTTCTCACAAACCACATCTACAGTCATTGTATGTGTGTTCTTTTCACAAACCACATAAGGATCCACGAGTGTCATTGGATGTGTGTTCTTTTCATGAACCACAACCAGTGTCATTGCATGTGTGTTCTTATCACAAACTACATATAGATCCACAAGTGTCATTGCATGTCTGTTCTTTTCACAAACCACATATCGATCCACCAGTGTCATTGCATGTGTGTTCTTTTCATTAACCATAGCTAGAGTCATTGCATGTGTGTTCTTTTCACAAACCACATGGATCCACTAGACTCATTGCATGTGTGTTCTTTTCATTAACCATAGCTAGAGTCATTGCATGTGTGTTCTTTTCACAAACCACATGGATCCACTAGACTCATTGCATGTGTGTTCTTTTCATTAACCACAACTAGAGTCATTGCATATGTGTTCTTTTCACAAACCACATATGGATCCATCAGAGTCATTGCATGTCTGTTCTTTTCATTAACCACATCTAGTGTCATTGCATGTCTGTTCTTTCCACATACCACATATGGATCCACCAGTGTCATTGCATGTGTTTTTTGCATGTGTGTTCTTCTCACAAACCACACATGGATCCACCAGTGTCATTGGATGCGTGTTCTTCTCACAAACCACATATGGATCCACCAGTGGGATTGCATGTGTGTTCTTTTCACAAACCACAGCTAGAGTCATTGCATGTATGTTCTTCTCACAAACCACATGTGGATCCACCACAGTTCATTGGATGTGTGTTCTTTTCATGAACCACACCCAATGTCATTGCATGTGTGTTCTTCTCACAAACCACATCTAGAGTCATTGCATGTGTGTTCTTTTCACAAACCACATAAGGATCCACCAGTGTCATTGGATGTGTGTTCTTTGCATGAACCACACCCAGTGTCATTGCATGTGTGTTTTTCTTTCCCAAAATCCTTCGTGAAAACAAAACCAGTGTCATTGCATGTGTGTTCTTCTCACAAACCACACATGGATCCACCAGTGTCATTGGATGTGTGTTCCTCTCACAAACCTCATATGGATCCACTAGTGTGATTGCATGTGTGTTCTTTTCACAAACCACAGCTAGAGTCATTGCATGTGTGTTCTTCTCAAAAACCACATATGGATCCACCAGAGTTCATTGGATTTGTGTTCTTTTCATGAACCACGCCCAGTGTCATTGCATGTGTGTTCTTCTCACAAACCACATATGGATCCACCGGTGTCATTGCATGTGTGTTATTCTCACAAACCACATCGAGAGTCATTGCATGTGTCTTGTTTTCACAAACCACATAAGGATCCACCAGTGCCATTGCATGTGTGTTATTTTCATGAACCACACCCAGTGTCATTGCATGTGTGTTTTGCTTTCCAAAAATCCTTTCTGAAAACAAAACTAGTGTCATTGCATGTGTATTTTGTATGTGTGTTCTTCTCACAAACCACGCATGGATCCACCCGTGTCATTGGACGTGTGTTCTTCTCACAAACCTCATATGGATCCACCAGTGTGATTGCATGTGTGTTCTTTTCACAAACCACGGCTAGAGTCATTGCATGTGTGTTCTTCTCACAAACCACATATGGATCCACCCGAGTTCATTGGATGTGTTTTCTTTTCATGAACCACACCTAGTGTCATTGCATGTGTGTTCTTCTCACAAACCACATATGGATCCACCAGTGTCATTGCATGTGTGTTCTTCTCACAAACCACATGTGGATCCACTAGAGTCATTGCATGTGTGTTCTTTTCACCAACCACATAGGGATCCACCAGTGTCATTGCAAGTGTGTTCATCTCACAAACCACAGCTAGAGTCATTGCATGTGTGTTCTTCTCACAAACCACATATGGATCCACCAGAGTTCATTGGATGTGCGTTCTTTTCATGAACTACACCCAGTGTCATTGCATGTGTGTTCTTCTCACAAACCACATATGGATCCACCAATGTCATTGGATGTGTGTTCTTTTCACAAACCACAGCTAGAGTCATTGCATATATGTTCTTCTCACAAACAACATATGGATTCACCAGAGTTCACTCGATGTGTGTTCTTTTCATGAACACCACCTAGTGTAATTGCATGTGTGTTCTTTTCACAAACCATATGTGGATCCACCAGAGTCATTGCATGTGTGTTATTTTCACAAACCACATATTGATCCACCAGTGTCATTGCATGTGTGTTCTTCTCACAAACCACATATGGATCCACCAGTGTCATTGCATGTGTGTTCTTCTCACAAACCACATGTGGATCCACTAGAGTCATTGCATGTTTGTTCTTTTCACAAACCACATAGGGATCCACCAGTGTCATTGCATGTGTGTTCTTTTCACAAACCACATGTGGATCCACCAGACTCATTGCATGTGTGTTCTTTTCAAAAACCACATATGGATCCACCAATGTCATTGGATGTGTGTTCTTTTCACGAACCACGCACAGTGTCATGGCATGTGTGTTCTTTTCATGAACCACATATGGATACACCAGAGTTCATTGCATGTCTATTATTCTGACAAACCACATTGATCCACCAGTGTCATTGCATGTGTGTTCTTTTCACAAACCACATGTGGATCCATCAGAGTCATTGCATGTGTCTTCTTTTCACAAACCACATAAGGTTCCACCAGTGTCATTGGATGTGTGTTCTTTTCATGAACTACAACCAGTGTCATTGCATGTGTGTTCTTCTCACAAAACACACATGGATCCACCAGTGTCATTGGATGTGTGGTCTTCTCACAAACCACATATGGATCCACCAGTGTGATTGCATGTGTGTTCTTTTCACAAACCATAGCTAGAGTCATTGCATGTGTGTTCTTCTCACAAACCACATATGGATCCACCAGAGTTCATTGGATGTGTGTTCTTTTCATGAACTACACCCAGTGTCATTGCATGTGTGTTCTTCTCACAAACCACATATGGATCCACCAGTGTCATTCGATGTGTATTCTTCTCACAAACCACATCTAGAGTCATTGTATGTGTGTTATTTTCACAAACCACATAAGGATCCACGAGTGTCATTGGATGTGTGTTCTTTTCATGAACTACAACCAGTGTCATTGCATGTGTGTTCTTCTCACAAACTACATATAGATCCACAAGTGTCATTGCATGTGTGTTCTTTTCATTAACCATAGCTAGAGTCATTGCATGTGTGTTCTTTTCACAAACCACATGGATCCACTAGACTCATTGCATGTGTGTTCTTTTCATTAACCACAACTAGAGTCATTGCATGTGTGTTCTTTTCACAAACCACATATGGATCCATCAGAGTCATTGCATGTCTGTTCTTTTCATTAACCACATCTAGTGTCATTGCATGTCTGTTCTTTCCACCGACCACATATGGATCCACCAGTGTCATTGCATGTGTTTTTTGCATGTGTGTTCTTCTCACAAACCACAGATGGATCCACCAGTGTCATTGGATGCGTGTTCTTCTCACAAACCACATATGGATCCACCAGTGGGATTGCATGTGTGTTCTTTTCACAAACCACAGCTAGAGTCATTGCATGTATGTTCTTCTCACAAACCACATGTGGATCCACCACAGTTCATTGGATGTGTGTTCTTTTCATGAACCACACCCAGTGTCATTGCATGTGTGTTCTTCTCACAAACCACATCTAGAGTCATTGCATGTGTGTTCTTTTCACAAACCACATAAGGATCCACCAGTGTCATTGGATGTGTGTTCTTTGCATGAACCACACCCAGTGTCATTGCATGTGTGTTTTTCTTTCCCAAAATCCTTCTGAAAAAAAACCCAGTGTCATTGCATGTGTGTTCTTCTCACAAACCACACATGGATCCACCAGTGTCATTGGATGTGTGTTCCTCTCACAAACCTCATATGGATCCACTAGTGTGATTGCATGTGTGTTCTTTTCACAAACCACAGCTAGAGTCATTGCATGTGTGTTCTTCTCACAAACCACATATGGATCCACCAGTGTCATTGCATGTGTGTTCTTTTCACAAACCACATCTAGAGTCACTGCACGTGTGTTCTTTACCCAAACCATATATGGATCCACTAGTGTCATTGCATGTGTGTTCTCTTCACAAACCACATATGGATCCACCAGTGTGATTGCATGTGTGTTCTTTTCATAAACCACAGCTAGAGTCATTGCATGTGTGTTCTTCTCACAAACCACATATGGATCCACCAGTGTCATTGGATGTGTGTTCTTTTCATGAACCACACCCAGTGTCATTGCATGTGTGTTCTTCTCACAAACCACATATGGATCCACCAGTGTCATTGGATGTGTGTTCTTCTCACAAACCACATATGGATCCACCAGTGTCATTGCATGTGTGTTCTTCTCACAAACCACATCTAGAGTCATTGCATGTGTATTCTTTTCACAAACCACATAAGGATCCACCAGTGTCATTGGATGTGTGTTCTTTTCATGAACCACACCCAGTGTCATGGGATGTGTTTTTCTTAAATGAACCACATATGGATACAACAGAGTTCATTGCATGTCTATTATTCTCACAAACCACATTGATCCACCAGTGTCATTGCATGTGTGTTGTTTTCACAAACCACATGTGGATCCACCAGAGTCATTGCATGTGTGTTCTTTTCACAAACCACATAAGGATCCACCAGTGTCATTGGATGTGTGTTCTTTTCATCAACTACAACCAGTGTCATTGCATGTGTGTTCTTATCACAATCGACACATGGATCCACCAGTGTCATTGGATGTGTGGTCTTCTCACAAACCACATATGGATCCACCAGTGTGATTGCATGTGTATTCTTTTCACAAACCACAGCTAGAGTAATTGCATGTGTGTTCTTCTCACAAACCACATATGGATCCACTAGAGTTCATTGGGTGTGTGTTCTTTTCATGAACCACACCCAGTGTCATTGCATGTGTGTTCTTCTCACAAACCACATATGGATCCACCAATGTCATTGGATGTGTGTTCTTCGCACAAACCACATCTAGAGTCATTGTATGTGTGTTCTTTTCACAAACCACATAATGATCCACGAGTGTCATTGGATGTGTGTTCTTTTCATGAACCGCAACCAGTGTCATTGCATGTGTGTTCTTCTCACAAACCACATATGGATCCACCAGTGTCATTGACTGTCTGTTCTTTTCACAAACCACATATGGATCCACCAGTCTCATTGCATGTGTGTTCTTTTCACAAACCACATCTAGAGTCATTGCATGTGTGTTCTTTTCACAAACCACATATAGATCCACCAGTGTCATTGCATGTGTGTTCTTTTCACAAACCACATCTAGAGTCACTGCACGTGTGTTCTTTACACAAACCACATATGGATCCACCAGTGTCATTGCATGTGTGTTCTCTTCACAAACCACATATGGATCCACCAGTGTGATTGCATGTGTGTTCTTTTCACAAACCACAGCTAGAGTCATTGCATGTATGTTCTTCTCACAAACCACATATGGATCCACCAGAGTTCACTGGATGTGTGTTCTTTTCATGAACCACACCTAGTGTCATTGCATGTGTGTTCTTCTCACAAACCACATCTGGATCCACCAGTGTCATTGGATGTGTGTTCTTCTCACAAACCACATATGGATCCACTAGTGTCATTGCATGTGTGTTCTTCTCACAAACCACATCTAGAGTCATTGCATGTGTGTTCTTTTCACAAACCACATAAGGATATACTAGTGTCATTGGATGTGTGTTCTTTTCATGAACCACACCCAGTGTCATTGCATGTGTGCTTTGCTTTCCCAAAATCCTTTCTGAAAACAAAACCAGTGTCATTGCATGTGTGTTTTGCATGTGTGTTCTTCTCACAAACCACACATGGATCCACTAGTGTCATTGGATGTGTGTTTTTCTCACAAACCTCATATGTATCCACTAGTGTGATTGCATGTGTGTTCTTTTCACAAACCACAACTAGAGTCATTGGATGTGTGTTCTTCTCACAAACCACATCTAGAGTCATTGCAGGTGTGTTCTTTTCACAAACCACATAAGGATCTACCAGTGTCATTGGATGTGTGTTCTTTTCATCAACCACACCCAGTGTCATTGCATGTGCGTTTTGCTTTCCCAAAATCCTTTCTGAAAACAAAACCAGTGTCATTGCTTGTGTGTTTTGCATGTGTGTTCTTCTCACAAACCACACATGGATCCACCAGTGTCATTGGATGTGTGTTCTTCTCACAAATCTCATATGGATCCACTAGTGTGATTGCATGTGTGTTCTTTTCACAAACCACAACTAGAGTCATTGGATGTGTGTTCTTCTCACAAACCACATATGGATCCACCAGTGTTCATTGGATGTGTGTTCTTTTCATGAACCACACCCAGTGTCATTGCATGTGTGTTCTTCTCACAAACCACAGATGGATCCACGAAGTGTCATTGGATGTGTGTTCTTCTCACAAACCACATATGGATCCACCAGTGTCATTCATGTGTGTTCTTATCACAAACCACATGTGGATCCACCAGAGTCATTGCATGTGTGTTCTTTTCACAAACCACATATGCATCCACTAGTGTCATTGCATGTGTGTTCTTTTCACAAACCACATGTGGATCCACCAGAGTCATTGCATCTGTGTTCTTTTCACAAACCACATAAGGATCCACCAGTGTCATTGGATGTGTGTTCTTTTCATGAACCACGCCTAGTGTCATTGCATGTGTGTTCTTCTCACAAACCACATATGGATCCACCAGTGTCATTGGATGTGTGTTCTTCTCACAAACCACATATGGATCCACCGGTGTCATTGCATGTCTGTTCTTATCACAAACCACATCTAGAGTCATTGCATGTGTGTTCTTTTCACAAACCACATAAGGATCCACCAGTGTCATTGGACGTGTGTTCTTTTCATGAACCACACCTAGTGTCATTGCATGTGTGTTCTTCTCACAAACCACTGATGATCCACAAGTATAGGGGGTGTATTGTAGTATTTTCGATAAGTAAGAGTGCCGAACCCAACGAGGAGCAGAAGGTGTTGGCGAATGGCTTGGAGCAGGAATTCTCTGTAAATACTTAGCAAACGGATTTTTAAGGGTTTTTGATAATGCAGGTAAATAAAGTAAGTGTAAATAAAACACAATAAGAATAAATGCAGCAAGTGGCCCAAGCCTATCTTTAGCAAAGGACAAGCCGGTTGTATTACTTAAGATGACCAAATGTTCTCGAGGACACATGGGAATATCATCAAGTGCTTTTGCTTCATATAGTTGATTAATCTTCTTTAGTTTGCTAAGTGTTGTGTGGGTGAACCTGTGCTATTGTACCGACCGTCCTAGGACTAATACATACTTGTGATTATACCCCTTGCAAGCATCCGCAAGTACAAGAAAGTAATTAAGGTAGAAACCTAACCACAACTTTAAACTCTGAGACCCAGATGTCCCTTGTGCAAAGGTTTCCTAACGGGGGTTCAGGTTTCTGTCACTCCGGCAACCCCTACGATTAGTAGCCAAATACACAATGCATTCCCCTAGGCCCATATAGGTGAAGTTTCATGTAGTCGACGTTCACATGAAACCACTAGAAGAAATACACCACAACTTAAATATCAAACCATTGAATCTTTCTCAACACAGCTCCACTACTAACAACATGACTTCTCCCATGTCCTCAAGAACAAAACAAACTACTCACAAGACATCATATGGATCATGATCAGATATGATATAATGATATGTAACAATCTGAACATAAACGATAATTCAATGGTTCACTCAATAGCATCAACTACAAGGAGTAATCAACACCGGGAAAGTTTCCCCTAAGAACTATGCAAGATTCAACCCAATTGTTATAGCGGTATGAAGTGGTGATGATGGTGCTGGTGGAGATGATGGTGGTGGTGATGATGATGATCTCGATGAAGTCTAGCTTGATGGTGGTGTTGATGGCGATGATCTCCCCTCTTCGGGAAGGAATTCCCCCGGCAGAATTCTGTCTACCGGGGAGATCTTTCTCTCTTGGTGTTTTCCAACGCGTAGAGGCCGTGGAATCTTTCTATGGTCACTCCCTGAGTCTTAGGGTTTCGGGAGGATAATATACGCCAGAGGGGAGAGCCTGGAGTGGGCCAGGGTGGCCACACCACCTCGTGGCGCAGCCAGGGGTGGCCTGCACCAGGGGGTGGTGTGGCCCCCTGTGTCCCATCTCCACTCCCCCTTCTGGCAATCTTCGTCTTCTGGAAAAATAGAATTTTCCATGTATTTTCCTGGATTTTCTAATCTTCGCGAATTTTGCCTCCAAATAGCACCTTTTCCATCAGAATCCTTACTGCAGCGGTCCATGCTCCAAAAGTCATCAACCATGCAAAAACAGATGAAATAACATAAGTATCATCTCTTAATATGAAATATATCAATGAATAACAGTAAATTATGATATAAATAGTGATGCAAAATGGACGTATCAACTCCCGTGAAGATTAGACTTCGCTTGTCCCCAAGCGAAAACTGAGTTCAATAAACATGACCTCGGGTTTTGGAGTGAAGAGTCGATAAAAGAATACGGACAAGAAGCATCACATTCATCAATACATAAATCATAATAGAAGACAACTCACTATTATATAATTAACTTGCAATAAGTAAAGGAAGCACAATAAAGATACATAAAGTAAATCATAATTGGTAATGATAAACTTAGCTCTAGGTTGAAGAATAGTTGCCAATTTGCAGGAGTTCACAAATAACTGGTTTTCAATAATAGCTTTCAAAGTAATAGACACTAAGATAAGAGCAATGTGCAAAAAGGAACATAATAAACATGATTGAATAAATCATCATATGAATGAAACACAACAACTCAAAATACTTGCTGAGGTAGAAGGGAATAGGTTTACTGACTCAACTAAAAAGTAAAAATTAGGCCCTTCGCAGAGGGAAGCAGGGATTTCAAGTTCCATAAATAGCTTCCAAAAATTATGATACCTATTAGCTTTCAGCTCTCATTGCCCCTATCATAGGCATCTTTAGGTGATTAAGGTTAAAGTGATCAAATATGAGGATATGCTTGACAAGTTGTAAGTTGAAAATCTCATGTCCCTTGAATACGAGGGTCGCTCCTCATGCTACTCAAGTTTAGTCACCGGTAAGTTCTTGTCATAGTAAGTACATGTGTATCATAGAGAACTGCCAACGGGGTACCCCTTGCTCGATGATACGGAAGAATCCCCATATCAAAATGGCAAGGCAAGCAGACAACAAACATCTCAAAAATATTCTTATTTACCATGGGAATATGGTGCTTTTTCTCTCTTTCCTCTTTTCTCATCCCTTTTTTTCTCAATCTCTATCTCTTTTTTATAAGAAGAATGCTTCATAGATGCTCATTATGGCTACGCTGCAGGTTTCCACCATGATTAGGCATGGATTAGACCAGAGGCCCAAGCGTTTCTCTAACACATATACATAACTCCATGGACTAACAATCTCCCCTTTAATTTCACAATGACGACATCCATAGACAAAAGAACATGATATCAACTAGGTACAAAATACCGGTGCAATGTTGAAAGCGTTCCCCATGATAGCATGGTTCTGCTAATTTACAACTTACAAAGTGCAAGCATATACACAGCATAGATGGGCACAATGGTTCAAGTTTATTAAATGCATGAAAGTAAAGTGTGCCATCAAGTTCTTGAGAGCTTTAATCACTAATTTTCACATAACAAGTTTAATTTGGAAGGTAGATAAAAACATGAATTTACTTGGAATATCAATAGTGCTAGTGGGTAGGTATGGTGGACACAAATGGCATAGGTTTTGGTTTAAGGATTGGATGCATGAGAAGCATTCCCTCTTAGTACAGGTTTTTTGCTAGCAAGGCTGGGTAGCAAGCATAAGAGTTGAAACAAACAAACAAACATACAAGTGATAAAAACAAACATGCAATCTTCCTTGGAAGCACAAACAATCTTAACTAGAGAATACTAAACTTATGAGCAAATCAAGAAAGAAAGATGATGAAATTATATTTCTTTAAGAGTACTTTTATCTTTTTCATTCAATTCTCAAAATAGTGTTGCTACTGACCGAGCCAGGTTTGCCAAAACCAACTAAATTAACTCAATCATCCCAAAGTGATACCAATACTAATGACAAGATCAATCATATAACCATGAATTGAAAACTAAAATAAGATATGCAAAAGAGTAAATGATAGAACTTCTCATTAATATTCCATAACGGTAACTCACACCAAGGGATACATAGATATCTAACGAGAGGGGGGACACTTCCATAATGCAAACCATCATACATGATAACTTCTCTATTCATGATATGACTCTGCTAAAAAAGGTAAAAAGATAGAAGATAGTGATGTGATACTGCGACACTCCCCCAAGCTTGGAACAAACCAAGGGGATGCCAAAATCTGATGACGAATTACTCCTTCGGTGGTGGTGGTATTCTCTCGATTGGCACGAGGAAATCTTCTAGTATCTTGTGAAGCCTAGTATTCTCCTCTTGAAGCATATCCACCTTCCTCCTCAAGACTTGGTACTTGTCGCAGAACTCATCAGTTACTCGTAGAGCTTCCACTACTGCAGGGCAGGAACTGAGATCTAGAGTTGGAGGTATCAGCCCCTTCATGCCTGCTGTCATGTCCTTTACTTCCTCCCTGTCGTTCCGATCCATGTCTTCGCGCCTAGTTGCGATCCTTTCTTCTTCCACCCATCCTACGAAGGTCATCTGATCAAGATTGTGATGGAGCTCGCGACGGCGTCGCGGCTCGTAATCCTTTGAAGATGAACCCCTGAACGACATCTAAACAAAACAAACCGAAACAAAAACACGACGAGAACACGATATACGAACCTCGGAAGATCCGGGGGATTATATATTATGAAGTTTTACAACAAAAGGAAGGTACTGGGAGAAAACGGGTCGGAGACGGAGTCTAGGGCGGCCACACCACCTGCTGGCGCGGCTAGGGGGGCGCGCCAGGGGGTGGTGTGAGCCACCCTGGCTCCGTGTCCGTCCCTCTTTCGCTTCATAGCTTTCCTTGTGGGATAAAAACTCCAAAAATATATTTGGACAGAATTTTCGTGGAACTTTTCTTACCAGAACTGTTACCTATTCAAAAACAGACTCTGCAGGTCTCTGAATTTGGCATTTAGTAGATTCTTCCGGAGTCACCGCTTGAATAACATCAATATCTTTATCTTCATACACATATTGCTTGAGTCATGAAACCTTTCACTATCTTATTACACCATTTTCTCCACTAACCTGAAAATTTCTTTCACACAAAACTTCACACAATTCTCACTAGCAACATTAGTGTAAGCGAGGTAATAAACCTTTTAGGTCCAATTTCAACTGAAATCCATCAAATAATAAGCTACTATAGCAACTTCTTCCGAAAACCCAAAAAAAGAATTCAAAAAGGATATCGATTTAAAGAAGTAAATGCAAGAGTGACAAAATCTATCAAAACAGACCAGCAGGTAAAGATCATTTTTTTCGAAAATCTTCTGTTGCTCAAATCAAAAAGTGCAAAGCTAACTAAAGTTAAACAACAACCTGGGGCAGAAGCACAAAAAATTACAGCTCAATTCAACATACAGATATCTCTCACGAATTTTTACGGTGAAACACAAAATCTATTTCGGGACAACAACTTCCCCAAATCTTACTTCTCTCTCATTAGAGGTTGATCTTGACACAAAAACCAAACAAAAAGGATAGGGAGAGGTTATTACCAAAGTAATAACTTCCAAGACTCAAAGAAAAAAAACTAAAAGCAAGGATATATTGGGCAGTCTCCCAAAAAGCTCTTTCTTTATAGCCATTAAGATGGGCATGATAATTTCAATGGTGCTCACATAAGATATTAATTGAAGTAAAAGAGAGCATCAAGGAGCAAAAATACACATGTTTAAGTCTAACCCACTTCCTATGCAAGGGAATTTTTTAAACAAACAAGTTGTTGAAACCATAGGCTACAAGCATAGGAAGGCAAAACAAGTGCAACATAAAGACTTTAAGCATAAAACGAGGAAACTTGATATTATTGAGTGATACGTTGCTAACGTATCCATAATTTTTGATGTGCCATGCTTGGTTTTATCTACTTTATTATGTTTTGTCCATACTTTGGAGTACTTTTTATGCACTTTCTTGGACTAACCTATTAACAAGATGCCATAGTGCCAGTTGCCTGTTTTCTGCTGTTTTTGGTTCCAGGAAAATCAGAAAATGGATATTCTAGGAATTGGATGGGACAAAAGCCAAAGTCAGTTTTTCACCGAGGGGGACACGGAGCCAGAATACAAGACGGAGAGGGGCAAGAGGGCCGCCACACAACCTAACCGCGTGGCCAGGCCTGGCCCGCACCAGGGGGTGGTGTGGCGGCCTAGGGCACCCCCCCGGCCTCCCTTTCGCCTATATATCGCCACCAATACAGAAACCCTAAGTACCCAATCAAAATTTCATGAAAGAGTCTGTAGCCTCCATCATCTCCATCCCTAGATAGGGAGGGATATGAAGCTCTTCCCGGCACCCTGCCGGAGGGGAGAATTCACCCTCGAGGCCTTCTTCATCACCATGCAAGCCTCTGGTGTGATGCGTGAGTAGTTCATCCTTGGACTACGGGTCCATGTAGTAGCTAGATGGCTGGTTCTTCTCCTTTGTGCTATCATGTTTAGATCTTGTGAGCTCCGTTCATGATCAAGATCATCTATTTGTAATCCTACATGTTGTGTTTGCGGGGATCCGATGGATATTGAGATGCCATTTCATATTGATTATTGATTCTATCATGTCTTTTTTATTTGTGATCTTGCATGCTTTACGTTGTTAGTAGCTATCTTGGCCAAGTAGATGCTAGGAACTCCAAGAGTTAGTATTTATGCTCGATAGTGGGTTCGTGCCTCTAGTAATCTGGGGAAGTGACATAAATCTCTAAGGTACTAGATGTGTTATTGCTACTAGGGAGAAAACAGCAATCCTTTGTTCATAGAATAATCATATTGTTTACTTTACACGCAATGCATAATGCAATTATTTGTTGCTTGCAACTTAATACTGGAGGGGGTTCGGATGATAACCTAAAGGTGGATTATTGGTCATAGATGCAGTTGGATTACGGTCTATGTATAATTTTGTAATGCCCAATCAAATCTCAAAGGAGTCAATATGATTAGTATATGCATGTATGCTTTCTCGATGTTTGTCAATTTCCCCGTTGTAATTTGTTCACCTAACATGTCATCTATCTTAAGGAGAGCCACCACTAGTGAACTATGGACCCCCTAGTCCTTTCTTTGATCATCAATCTACAACTGTTTACTGCTTTCTGTTTACTTTCTGCAAGCTATTACTTTCTTCCACACAATACGTTTAATCCTTTGTTTTCAGCAAAACCGGTGAGATTGACAACCTCACTGTAAGTTGGGGGCAAAGTTCTATGGTTGTGTTGTGCAGGTTTCCACGTTGCTGCTAGCACCTGTAGTGCGCCCTGCCAAAGTCCAACTAGCAACACCTTGGAGGTGTTTCCTTGCTACTACTACTTCGATAACCTTGGGTTCATAACTGAGGGAAACTTACTGCTGTGCTCATCATACCTTCCTCTTGGGGTTCCCCAACGAGATCGTTATTACAGGAGTCAGCAAGTACTTTTCTGGCGCCGTTGCCGGGGAGTCAAGGACATCTTCACAAGGGGAGTCCCTCATAAGCAATCTCTTTACTTTGTTGTTTTTGTTTTGCTTAGTTTATTTCTGCTTTGTTTGCTTGTTTCTTTATCAAAAACACAAAAAAATAGTTTTACTAGTTTGCTTTCTTTATTAAAAACACAAAAAATGACTACTCTTGAAAACACTAAGTTGTGTGACTTCACTAGCACCAACAACAATGATTTCATGTGCACACCTATTGCTCCACCTATTCCTAAAGCTACTTTCTTTGAAATAAAACCTGCTTTACTCAATCTTGGTATGAGAGAACAATTTTCTGGTATTGGTAATGAAGATGCTGCTGCTCATCTAAACAACTTTGTTGAACTTTGTGAGATGCAAAAGCATAGGGATATAGATGGAGATATTATTAAGCTTAAATTGTTTCCTTTCTCTTTGAGAGGAAAAGCTAAAGAATGGTTGCAATCCCTAACTAGAAATAGTATTGATTCTTGGACTAAATGCAAAGATGCTTTCATTGGAAAATAATATCCTCCTGCTAAGATTATATCTATGAGAAGTGAAATAATGAAGTTTAAACAATCTGATAATGAACATGTTGCTCATGCTTGGGAAAGAATGAAATCTTTGGTAAAGAATTGTCCCACTCATGGACTGACTGCTTGGATGATTATCCAAACCTTATGTAGGATTGAACTATTCTTCAAGAAATCTATTGGATTCTGCTGCTGGAGGTACCTTTATGACCATTACTTTGGGTGCTGCAACAAAGCTTCTGGATAATATGATGGTTAACTATTCTGAGTGGCACACTGAAAGAGCTCCACAAGGTAAGAAGGTAAATTCTGTTGAAGAAACCTCCTCCTTGAGTGATAAAATTGATGTTATTATGTCTATGCTTGTTAATGGAAAGGCTCATATTGATACAAATCATGTCCCCTTAGCCTCTTTGGTTGCTCAAGAAGAGCAAGTTGATGTGAACTTTATAAGAAATAACAATTTTAGCAACAATGCCTACATGAATAATTTTGGTAATAATAACTATAGGCCATATCCTCCCCATAATGGTAATGCTTATGGAAATTCCTACAACAATAATAGGAGTGCTCCCTCTGAACTTGAAGTTATGCTTAAAGATTTTATTAGTAAACAAACTGCTTTCAATAAAACTATTGAGAAAAAACTCTCTAATGCTGAAAGAAATATAGCATCATTGGCTGAAGCTCAATCTTCTTTGAATAAAATGGCTGCTAAACCTGAAACTATTGATAATCCCTTTTCTGCTACTAATGCCATACAAGTTAGAATTGATGAAAATGTTAGACTATTAGCTGAATTGCATGCTAAGTGGGAAAGAGATGATGAAATTGCTAGAAACATTAGTGTTTCTACTATCACTACCACTAGAGTTGAAGCTAGTAATAGCTCTACTACTTTAGATGATAATTATGATTTTGATCTTGATGGTTGTAACATCTCTGAAGTAATTAAGTTCCTACAAAAGCTTGCTAAAAGTCCTAATGCTAGTGTTATGAATATGGCCTTTACAAAACACATTATTGATGATCTCATAAAAATTAAAAAAGAAAAGATGAAACATAAAGCTTCTATTTCTATGAAACAAGAAGATGGTTGGGAACCCATCATTAATATGAAAGTGAATGATTTTGATTTCAAAGCTTTATGTGATCTTGATAGTAGTGTTTCTATTATGCCTAGAAGGATTTATGATATGCTTGATTTTCCACCATTGGAAGATTGTTATTTGAATGTCCCACTTGATGATAATGCTAAAAAGAAACTCATGGGGAGTATTAGTGATGTTCTTATTATGGTTAACAATGCCTATGTCCCTGTTGATTTCTATGTTTTGGATGTTGAATGCAGTGCTTCTTGTCCTATTACTTTGGGAAGACCTTTTCTTAGAACTGTTGGTGCCATTATTGATATGAAAGAAGGCACCATTAAATATCAACTCCCACTCAAGAAAGGTATAGAACACTTCCCTAAGAAGAGAGAGAATATTTCTTTTGTCTCTCCTATGAAAACAAAATTTGCTCTTAATGCTTCTTCATTTGAGAACACTTGATTCTTTTTCTTGCTTTTTATGCCTAACTTAAAGTCGTTAAAGAAAAGTACTTATTGGGAGATAACCCAAAAGTTTTAGATGAGTCTTGGAAGTTATTACCTCTGTAATAACCGCTCCTTATCCTTTTTATTTGCTTTTGTTTCAAGAGTAACCTCTAATGAGAGAGAAGTAATGATTGGGAAAGTTGCTGTCCCAAAACAGATTTTTGCGCTGCATGGTAAAAATTGGTGTAAAATATCTGTACATCATTTTGAGGCGTGAATTTTTGTGCTTATGCCCCATGTTATTATCTAACTTTCGTTAGTTCAACACTTTTTGATTTGAGCAACAGAAGGTCTTCGAAAAAATCGGTTTTTACCTGCTAGTCTGTTTTGATAGATTTCTGCCATTATTTGCATTTGCTTCTTGTTGGTTCCTTTTTGAGTTCTTTTTGGGAATTGAGCTTTTTGAGGAAGTGCTACAGTAGCTTGTGTTTTAATGAAAGTTTTATTGGTGTTGAAACTGAACCTAAAGACTTATTATCTTGAGTGCACTAATGTTGCTAATAAAGATTGTGTGAAGTTTTGTATGAAGGAAAAAATTCAGGTGTATGGAGAGAATGATGTAATGAGATGAAGAATGGACTAAATCTCAAGCTTGGGGATGCCACCCTGTGTCACCCCAAGAAATATTCAAGAGGTACAAGCGTCAAAGCTTGGGGATGCCCAAGGCATCCCCTTCTTCATCAATAAAAATCCCAGGTTTCTTCCAGACACTTCATTTTTATTGTTTCATGCACAGTTGTGTTGTTCTTGGAGCGTCTTATTTTTCATTTTTGTTTTGGTTTTCGTTTGCTTGGTTTGCTAATTTTGCTTGAATAAATTTGTTGGACCCCCTCTTTCATTCTTTGGTTTTCAAATAGTTTGGTTTGGATTGGAAAAAGAGTAGGAAAGTTCATGCTTAAGTGGTAAAGAGAACTTGTTTTTGACTGTGGCCTATGCTTTGTCATGCCATGCTTGATATTGTTTTGGATTTATGCTTAGTGTTTTTTGCTGTAGCATGACATGTTATAAACAATTGAGATTGCTTAATGTGCCTTGGAAGAATCATGCGTTGTTTTAGCATATTAAAGCATGGTATTATGGTATTCTCCTTTGATGCTTTATTTGGGTTGACTTGGCGCATGCTCACACCATGTTATGACTATCCCAAGTCACCATAGCCTTTAGGATCCTTTAGTTTTCGACTTGTAATATCACTTTATGCTTTGATTAATGATGTTTTGTCGCTCTGCATGATTATGGCCATTATTGCTCTCTTAGTCGGTCGCTCCCAGTGTTTTGCTAGCCTCCATAACCAAGTATGAGTTCCACTCATGCATCCAACTCCTAAAACCAAGTTATTGAAAAGAGTCCACCATACCTACCTACTAGCATTTGCTATTCTAAGTATATTTATGTTTTTATCTACCTTCCGAATTAAACTTGTTATGAGAAAACTAGTGATTAAAGCTCTCACGAACTTGATGTCACACTTTACTTTTCTTGCCCTTAATAAACTTGAACCATTGTGTCGTCTATGTTGTATATGCTTGCACTTATATGTTGGGGATTAGCAGAACCATGTTGTCATGGGGAACTCTTTCAACATTGCACTTGTACTTTGTACCTAGTTGATATCATACTCTTTTGTCTATGGATGTCGTCGGTGTGAAATGAAAGGGGAGCTTGTAAGTCCATGGATCTATGTATGTGTGTTAGAGAAACGCCTGGACCGCCGGTCTAATCCATGCTGTCATGGTGGAAACCTGCAGCATAACCATAATGAGCTGTCTATGAAGCATTCAGATATTGAGAAAAAAAGAGAAAAAGAAAAAAAAAGAGATATGAGAAAAGAGGAAAGAGAGAAAAAACACCAATTTCCCATGGTAAATAAGAAGATTGCTGAGATGCTTGTTGTCTGCTTGCCTTGTCCTTTTGATATGGGGAATCTTCCGTATCATCGGGCAAGGGGTACCCCGTTGGCAGTTCTCTTCACATGTACTTACTATGACAAGAACTTACCGGTAACTAAACTTGAGTAGCATGAGGAGCGACCCTCGTATTCAAGGGACAGGGGATTTACAACTTATACTTTGTCAAGGATATACTCCATAGTTTGTTCACTTTAACCTTAATCACTTCAAGATGCTTATGATAGGGGCAATGAGAGCTCAAAGCTAATAAGTACCATAATTTTTGGAAGCTCTTTATGAAACTTGAATCCCTGCTTCCTTGTATGAAGGCCTTTCGTTTACTTTTATGTTGAGTCTCCACCTTCTATCTTTATGCACCTATTTTGAAAGCATAGTGGCCATTCTTAGTTCTATGTGCATTGTCCCAAGACTTGTTGATTGATGCATAACTTTGATATTGCTTGTTATTAAACTATTTGTATCTAGTCACTCTTTTGAACTTTGAAGGTGTCCTATGCATTTATGTTTGCTGAATGCCACTATGCTATGTTTTCTTTATGTGAAACAAACAAATGTCTTGCAAAGTATTGTTATTCATGAATATTTTGGTTATGCCTTTTCATGTTACAACATAGTTGCTATGTCTTATTGTTAGAACTTTAACTTTCATGCTATGTTGAAGTACTATGATCCCAACTATCAATGTTTTACAAATACTTTGATCAAGTTTATGATGGTGCATGTCACCTCAAAAATTATTCTCTCTTTTTATCACTTACCTACTCGAGGACGAGCAGGAGTTAAGCTTGGGGATGTTGATACGTTGCTAACGTATCCATAATTTTTGATGTTCCATGCTTGGTTTTATCTACTTTCTTATGTTTTGTCCACACTTTGGAGTACTTTTTATACACTTTCTTGGACTAACCTATTAACAAGATGCCACAGTGCCAGTTGCCTGTTTTCTACTATTTTTGGTTCCACGAAAGTCAGAAAATGAATATTCTCGGAATTGGATGGGACAAAAGCTAAAGTCAGTTTTTCACCGAGGGGGACACGGAGCCAGAATACGAGACAGAGAGGGGCCAGAGGGACGCCACACCACCTGGTCGCGCGACCAGGCCTGACCCGTGCCAGGGGGTGGTGTGGCCGCCTAGGGCACCCCCTCGGCCTCCCCTTTCGCCTATAAGATGCCTCCAATACAGAAACCCTAAGTACCCGATCAAAAATCCACAAAAGAGTATGTAGCCGCCGTCATCTCCATCCCTAGATTGGGAGGGATCTGAAGCTCTTCCCGGCACCCTGCTGGAGGGGAGAATTCACCCTGGAGGCCTTCTTCATCATCATGCAAGCCTCCGGTGTGATGCATGAGTAGTTCATCCTTGGACTACGGGTCCATGTAGTAGCTAGATGGTTGGTTCTTCTCCTTTGTGCTATCATGTTTAGATCTTGTGAGCTCCGTTCATGACCAAGATCATCTATTTGTAATCCTACATGTTGTGTTTGCGGGGATCCGATGGATATTGAGATGCTATTTCAGATTGATTATTGATTCTATCATGTCTTTGTTATTTGTGATCTTGCATGCTTTCTGTTGTTAGTAGCTATCTTGGCCAAGTAGATGCTAGCAACTCCAAGAGTTAGTATTTATACTCGATAGTGGGTTCATGCCTCTAGTAATCTGGGGAAGTGACAGAAATCTCTAAGGTACTAGATGTGCTGTTGCTACTAGGGAGAAAATAGCAATCCTTTGTTCATAGAACAATCATATTGTTTACTTTACACGCAATGCATAATGCAATTATCTGTTGCTTGCAGCTTAATACTGGAGGGGGTTCAGATGATAACCTGAAGGTAGATTATTAGTCATAGATGCAGTTGGATTACGGTCTATGTATAATTTTGTAATGCCCAATCAAATCTCAAAGGAGTTAAGATGATTAGTATATGCATGTATGCTTTCTCGATGTTTGTCAATTGCCCCGCTGTAATTTGTTCACCCAACATGTCATCTATCTTAAGGAGAGCCATCACTAGTGAACTATGGGCCCTGGTCCTTTATTTTATCATCAATCTACAATTGTTTACTGCTTTCTATTTACTTTCTGCAAGCTATTACTTTCTTCCACACAATACGTTTAATCCTTTGTTTTCATCAAAACCGGTGAGATTGACAACCTCACTGTAAGTTGGGGGCAAAGTTCTATGGTTGTGTTGTGCAGGTTTCCACGTTGCTGCTAGCACCGGTAGTGCGCCCTGCCAAAGTCTATCTAGCAACACCTTGGAGGTGTTTCCTTGCTCCTACTGGTTCGATAACCTTGGTTTCATAACTGAGGGAAACTTACTGATGTGCTCATCATACCTTCCACTTGGGGTTCCCCAACGAGCTCGTTATTACACGAGTCAGCATTGAGGTGCATAAGAACAGTCTTCCATCTCTCATAATTACTTTCAGTATCATGCGTAAACTTAATGATATAACTATTACAAGAACCATTGTAGCAATGATCACTTATCCTAACAGAAAACACAGGAACACTAGCTCTCATTACACTACTTTGTGAAACAATATTAGGGATATCTTTACAGAGGATAGTGTGTCCATCTTCTACATATTTAGTGACAAAATCTTTCACATTTTCTATTATAGGTTCATCATCCATTTATTTATCAGGTTCAACAGCTTTATTTGTACTTTCATTAACCACACTAGCTATCATAGAATGTTCCTTTATCTTAACTGGGAAAGGAATTTTCTCAATGTAAGGTTTAGGTAAAACATGATTAGCAGTATAAACTTCAGTATTTCTTGCAGGAACACACTTAGCAACATCTTTATATGGTTCATGATACTTATTCCACTTCTTTTTAGGGACATAATATAGGAAGCAAAAGCCTTAAAACAATTTGTAATAACTTGAGAATCAATACCATAAGCCTTACTAATATTTTGAAAGTCATCAGTTCCCATAAAAGATTCAATGCATTCATAATCATTATTTATACCTGACTTTCTTCCTTTGTCATTCTCACATGCTTCAGCATTGTCTTGAATACGGTCTAGAAGATCCCATTTAGCTTCTTCTTCCATGCGTGTGAATGATCTAGCACGAGAAGCATCCAATAGATCCTTATCATGAAGAGAAAGCCTTGCATAAAAATTATTGATAATAATATTGTTGGGGAGCTCATGAATGGGACATTTGAGCATTAGTAACTTCAATCTCCCCCAAGCTTGAGTTGTACTCTCTCCATCAAGAGGCCAAAAGTTGTATATTTGATTCCGATCTTTATGAATCTCACTAGGAGGATAAAATTTTGAATAAAAGAGAGGTACTATTTCCTCCCATTCAAGAGCTTGACCATTCTTCAGCAGCTTATACCATTCTTCAGCTCTTCCTTTTAGTGATAATGAGAATAACTTCTTCTTGACTTGTTCTGTTGTAATACCTGCACACTTGAACAACCCGCATAATTCGTGTATAAAGAGCAAATGATCACTGGGATGGCCAGTTCCATCTCCAACATAATAGTTATCCATAACACGATCAACAATTCTTGTAGGTATTTTAAAAGTATCATTCTCAGCAGGTGGTGCTTCATCTACTACCTTAGCAGTGGTAGTAGCATTACGAAATAAGAAACTCAGTGAATTATCCATATTGAAAGAAAGCAACTACCAGAAGTAAACAATACTCACAGTAGAAGTTTCCTTTACCAGTACCACTCTCCAATAGCGCTTCACTCTCCGGCAACGGCGATAGAAAATAGTATTGATGACCCACAAGTATAGGGGGTGTATCACAGTATTTTCGATAAGTAAGAGTGCCGAACCCAACAAGGAGCAGAAGGTGTTGGCGAATGGCTTGGAGCAGGAATTCTCTGCAAATACTTAGCAAACAGATTTTTAAGGGTTTTTGATAATGCAGGTAAATAAAGTACGAGTAAATAAAATATTATAAGAATAAATGCAGCAAGTGGCCCAATCCTTTCTTTATAAAAGGACAAGCCGGTTGTATTACTTAAGATGACGAAATGTTCTCGAGGATACATGGGAATATCGTCAAGTGCTTTCGCTTCATATAGTTGATTAACCTTCTTTAGTTTGCTAAGTGTTGTGTGGGTGAACCTGTGCTAATGTATCGACCTTCTTAGGACTAATACATACTTGTGATTATACCCCTTGCAAGCATCCGCAAGTACAAGAAAGTAATTAAGGTAGAAACCTAACCATAGCTTTAAACTCTAAGACCCTGACGTCCCTTGTGCAAAGGTTTCCTAACGGGGGTTCAGGTTTCTTTCACTCCGGCAACCCCTACGATTAGTAGCCAAATACACAATGCATTCCCCTAGTCCCATATAGGTGAAGTGTCATGTAGTCGACTTTCACATGACACCACTAGAAGAAATACACCACAACTTAAATATCAAACCATTGAATCTTTCTCAGAACAACTCCACTACTAACAACATGACTTCTCCCATGTCATCAAGAACAAAATGAACTACTGACAAGACATCATATGGATCATGATAAGAGATGATATAATGATATGTAACAATCTGAATATAAACAATAATTCAATGGTTCACTCAATAGCATCAACTACAAGGAGTAATCAACACCGGGAAAGTTTCTCCTAAGAACTATGCAAGATTCAACCCAATTGTTACAGCGGTATGAAGTGGTGATGATGGTGCTGGTGGATATGATGGTGGTGATGATGATGATGATGATCCCGATGAAGTCCAACTTGATGGTGGTGTTGATGGCGACGATCTCCCCTCTCCGGGAAGGAATTCCCCTGGCAGAATTCTGTCTACCGGAGAGATCTTTCTCTCTCGGTGGTTTCCTCCCCGCAGAGGCGGCGAAATCTTTATGTGGTCGCTCCCTGAGTCTTAGGGTTTCGTGAGGATAATATATGCCAGAGGAGAGAGCCTGGAGTAGGCCAGGGTGGCCACACAACCTCGTGGCGTGGCTAGGGGTGGCCCGCGCCAGGGGTGGTGTGGGCCCCCTGTGGCCCATCTCCACTTCCCCTTCTGGCAATCTTCGTCATCTGGAAAAATAGAATTTTCCATGTATTTTCCTGGATTTTCTGATATTCGCAAATTTGGCCTCCAAACATTACCTTTTCCATCAGAATCCTGACTGCAGTGGTCCATGCTCCAAAAGTCATCAACCATGCAAAATCAGATGAAATAACATAAGTATCATCTCTTAATATGAAATATATCAATGAATAATAGTAAATTATGATATTGAATAGTGATGCAAAATGGACGTATCAACCACATATAGATCCACCAGTGTCATTGGATGTGTGTTCTTCTCACAAACCACATATGGATCCACAAGTGTCATTTCATGTCTGTTATTCTCACAAACCACATCAAGAGTCATTACATGTGTGTTCTTTTCACAAACCACATAAGGATCCACTAGTGTCATGGGATGTGTGTTCTTTTAATGAACCACACCCAGTGTCATTTCATGTGTGTTCTTTTCATGAACCACATATGGTTCCACCAGAGTTCATTGGATGTGTGTTCTTTTCATGAACCACACCCAGTGTCCTTGCATGTGTGTTCTTCTCACAAACCACATATGGATCCACCAGTGTCCTTGGATGTGTGTTGTTCTCACAAACCACATCTAGGGTCATTGCATGTGTGTTCTTTTCACAAACCACGTAAGGATCCACCAGTGTCATTGGATGTGTGTTATTTTCATGAACCACAACCAGTGTCATTGCATGCATGTTCTTCTCACAAACCACATATGGATCCACCAGTGTCATTGCATGTGTGTTCTTTTCATTAACCATAGCTAGAGTCATTGCATGTGTGTTCTTTTCATTAACCACAACTAGAGTCATTGCATGTGTGTTCTTTTCACAAACCACATATGGTCCACCAGTGTCATTGGATGTGTGTTCTTTTCATGAAACACAGCTAGAGTCACTACATGTGTGTTCTTTTCACAAACCACATATGGATCCACCAGTGTCACCGCATGTGTGTTCTCTTCACAAACCACATGTGGATCCACCAGTGTCATTGCATGTGTGTTCTTTTCACAAACCACATGTGGATCCACCAGAGTCATTGCATGTGTGTTCTTTTCACAAACCACATAAGGATCCACCAGTGTCATTGGATGTGTGTTCTTTTCATGAACCACAACCAGTGTCATTGCATGTGTGTTCTTCTCACAAATTACACATGGATCCACCAGAGTTCATTGCATGTCTGTTCTTGTCACAAACCACAACTGGGTTCATTGCCTCTTGCTCCGCAACTGGATTGACTTTACGCCAGTCACGGGAAACTTTGTGGTGCTGTCCTGAAGATCCGATTCTTGAGTAATTATCCTCCATGTGGTCGGATCGGTGATGCTTCTCCAGAACGCGCTGGGGTCTTACATCGGCCCATGCTGGGTCTGTGCGACACTGGTCGGAATTAGAGACCAGCTTTTGACTTCCGGACATGGCGACCTTTTGCTGCTCTAGTCCCTTGTTGAGTAGTTTGATTCCCAATCGGATCTCCTCCGGGCCTTGATTAGCCGATAGAATCTCTTGGGCCGCCACGGTATTCTGCACTGGGGTTGGATACACCCAATCCCCTTTGCTATCTTTCCGAGGCTTCCCCATCTCTTCTCTGAAAAGGACGGCGTGGATCTGCAAGAACTGGTTGTCATTAGTATGACGCTTCCTGGTCTTCTGGTATTGCCTGGAGTTGTACTTCCCTGCAGATGCTATGTGTTTCTTTTCCTCCTCAATGTTTTTGGCTTCATCGAGGAGTAGTTGATGACGCACTTCTTGGGCCTGTGCCCTCTCGTCCAGTTCTTCAGCAGTAAGTTCTGCAGCTATAGGAATAGGTGTGGTTAATGCAGCATCGATGAATTTACGCGCACCTTCAGTGATTACGTGTCCATCCACCGGTTCTTCTTTCTTGGGCTCTTCTAGGATAAGTGCTCTGTCCGAGTCCTCCTCATATTCCTCGGCAATCACTTCCTCTGCCAGAGGGTCTTTTGCCGGGGTCTTGTTCTTATTGTTCTTCTTATTTGCCTTCTTGGCGGCGCCGGTAGCAAAGACGGCTTTGGGTCTGTTTCCCAGAGTCAAGCTCTGATCGGTACTTTCAAACACCTAGATCTCGGGATTATCTCTGATTTCCATGTCATCCTGCGTTTTGGGAGAGTGTTACCCGGATCCTTCATCCATGGCTTCTCCTTCCTCTTCAGCTTTGGAGTTATACTCCTCTTAATACTCCGCGAAGAACTTTCGGAAATCTGCCGACGTCATCGATTCATCCGAGGATGCGGGTACATCGACGTTTGTTCCAATTGCCTCCAGCACAGAGTTGGTGTTGTCTCTAGCATCGGCTGAGCCGGATCCAGATCCCACATACACGACTAAGTGCGATGCGTGCCTCCTGAGGTACCTGCGGTTTTCGCGACCAGCTTCGTTGAAACTTTTGATGGTCTCGAGAATTGCATCTACGCCTGAGTTTTGCATTATCATACGTTGCAACGTGTACCTCAGGAAAGGCATGTCTGTCCCAGCGTCATCAGAGCTGGAATCAGTGTCGTTGATATGCTCCTCCTGGTTTTCGACTTCAGCGGGTGGGTCGATCTAGGATTCGGCCTCTCCAAAGATATCCACTCCAGATTCGACTTGGACCGCTAGGTCTTCTTCAGGCTCGGATTTCTCCACTACCTTCGCAACTGGTGCAGGCTGGGTGGGATTAGGGTTTTCTGAGATCCGGAACTCTACCACCTCCATAGACAAAGGGGATCCAGAAATTTCCCCTGCCTCTATCATCACCGCTGGGGTGGGTGGGACAGGCTCAGCGAAGCCGATGTAAACATCGATCTTGCCGAAATACATGATGGTGTAGGCAGTCACAGCCTCCCTAGCCAGAATCCAGGTCTCGTCGAGAACGATGAGAGGGACATCGCTGGCGTAGAGGATGCGACCAACGGCGATAGTCTCGCCGATCCTGATTCTTGTAGATTCTTCTTGGAACGCAGATCCGAAGCTCACTTGCCCCACGGTGGGCGCCAACTATCGTCGGATTGATGACAAGTACACCATGAGGGGGTCCTCGAGGCGTGCGGAAGAGAGGGGTGTGAGATGTATGGTGTTCCGAGACGGCGAGCACACAAGTTGTTGGGGGGATACCCCCGGGTAGGGTCACACGGGGGTATAAAGGCCGAGTTAGCCGAGGTACGGCAAGGTCAAAGCAAGTGCTGGCCGAGTCACCTCAAGGCAGGCCGAATCACGGAGTAACCCGGACCGGAGGATGTCCACCTAACTGAGTCCCGGCCGACGTATGTCGTATGCCGGCAGGATTTATGTAACTTGTATGCAGGTACCCACGTGGCCGGATTAACCAGGCATGATCCGGGTTATATCAGGCTTGCAAGAGAAGGAAGGTATCTCGCTGGTCAAAAGGTGGTCACTGTACGCAGGAGCATGAGCGAAGCGGACAGAGAGAAGGACCACCGAGGCGTGGCCGACAAGGGTGACGCGCCCTGTGTCGGATGACGCTGGCGCCGCAGAGGCTTACGTAGCCTCTGCATGGCTTACGAGGGCGAAAAGTGATCCGGTCGGTTTGCTATTTTGGGAAGAGGCATATTCCCAGGAATATGCCTCCACGTATGCCCTAATTGGAGACCTAGCCTCCCCTTTATAAGGAGCGCTAGGGCCTCTGTAGAAGGGGGTGAGTTGGCATTTGAGTAGTTGGTTCCTGGGAGATAGGTAGTGGTGAGAGTAAGAGAGTTCCTCCTTCCTCCTCTCCCCAATACAACTCAAGGAGCACTTATAAACTCATCTAGCTTGGAGAATACAAAGCATCTGTGTGTGGAATCACCACACTATCCCTCCCTGGATTCCTCTAGTGCATATTGGCCCCACCTTAAGCCTATCCATGGCATCTGCCGTGACACCACCATGACAGTTGGCGCCCACCGTGGGGCTAGCGGCGCTAGAAGGAGTGAAGATCCGGACGGGAAACCTCATCGGCAACAGCGAGCGCATCGTCTCTGGGCTCGTTCAGCGCTTTGGAGCGCTGGACTTCGTCAGCGACAACGCTGGTTGCTTCGGCAAACGACCTCTTCCACGCAACGGCCTCTTCGTCAAGCTTGGTGCTCACAAGATCTATGTCGTTGTCGATGTGTCATGCGTTCACCCGCGGCACGTCGTCGAGGGAGGCGAGCCACCCCTTAGCGCGGCTTACGGGGCGCGTATCACTCGCTCCCATGACCGCGTCGAGGTGATGATGACAGCGCCTGGTGCTGGCGCGAGCAAGGATCCGGCACCAGAACTGGAGGTAACACCCAAGGCACCAAGGAAAAGTAGAGGTCCTCCACTAGAGAGGCCAGAGAACATGCTGCAGCAGGCGATAAATAGCCTACAGAGCCCCATAGCACCTGCAGTAGATCCGGCTCGGGCATAGGCCGAGTTAGAGGAAACTAGGCAGAAAATACTAGAAGGTGCAAAAAAGATAGCTGTGGCTCAGTAGTCGTTGAACATGACACTGCGCGAGTATGCAAAAGCGAATAAGGTATATGCTGCAAAAGTAAAGGGGAGAAACCTCATCAGTGAAATGAACAAAGAGGGTGATACTAGGGTTGAGGAGTCAGAGAACATTTTGTCTGTGGGGCTGCCGAAGTATAGTACCCGGCAAAGAACCTCAAGGCAGCGGATGCAGCTGCGTCCGAGTTAGAGGGTTTGACGGGTGAAGCCCGGCAAAGACAACAGGAGAGGGTCAATGAGTTAGTTCGGATCGCTAAAAGACAAAATGAGAAGTTGCTCAGGGATAACCCGGCAAGGGCTGGGGCTTCCAAAGTCGTTTATTCAGCGGTAGGTAACCCGGAGAAATCTGCTGGAGCTGCATCATCCCCTCATGGTGGCCCAAGAAGAGAGGAAGTGGTAACCTCGGCAAGGAGAAACAAACAGATAGTCCCATATGACCCGGCAAGGGCAGGGAAAGGAAAAGCAGTGCAGGGAAATGAGGATCAGCAAAGCGTTAGCCGAGGTGAAGCTGGCCGAGGTAAGCGCGACCAAGGCAATGCCAGTTAGGGAAACACTGTAAACGGCAATGCCGGACAACGCAAGTCGGCGGGTTCAGGGCAACCGCAGCAGCGGAATATACCATGGCAAGAGCGAAGTGCCGGCCAAGGTATGCAACAGAGATGCGCTCAACAAGAGCAAGATAGATACAATGATGGTGATTCGGAAATGGTGAACACAGGATACCCTAGGCCGGACTATCACGTGATAGGGTCAATGTTGGGAAGCAGGAACTTGATGCCTAACGACGCCAGGTTAAAACTGGATCGACTCTATAGGTCGGAGCAAATTGAGGGGCAAGGTCCTTCGGGTCCAGCGTGCTTTGGGCCCTGGATCATGAAAGAGCCTCCAGTACCTAACTTCCAGTTACCTAGAGGCACGAAAACATATGACGGTAGCACCAAGCCGGAGGATTGGTTGATCAACTACGCAACGGTAGTGAAAATTGCTACAGGCAACTTGAGATGGACTGTGAGATATGTACCTCAGATGCTGGAGGGGCCAGCGAGGGTATGGTTAAACAATTTACTGCCCGGAAGTATCAACTGTTGGATTGATTTTGAGGAAATGTTTGTCAGTAACTTCTCGAGCACGTATCAGAGGCCGAATAGGCCACAGACCTTAGCGATGTGCAAGCAGAGACCAAATGAAACAGACAGGGAATTCCTGACCCGCTGGTGCACCGTGAGAAACTCGTGTGAGGGCGTGATTGAGTCACAGGCAATAGCTTGGTTTGCACAAGGGTGTATATATGCAAGCATGATGTGGCAAAGGCTACAAAGAGATATGCCAACTACACTGGCAGAGACGATCCAGATCGCTGATTCGTATGCTTTGGGTGATCCAACTCAACCCCGACTTATGTCAAACGAGTCAAATGAGGAGTACTACCAGCGAGAAGGAGCCGGATCATCTCGGCGGAATGATTACCGGGGCAAGAGAAGAGATGATAGACCGGATTATAGGTACAATTCGCAACAAGTTGCCGCTGTAAATCAAGATCAACCCGGAGCAGGGAGTAATCAGCGTCAGTGAACTGGAGGGCAACAATGGACTCCGAGAAATGATGGCAAGAAAACTTGGATGCCAGAGCAGAAGAAACAGTGGCAAGAAAAGAAAGATTGGCCGAGGAATACGTATGAGGCAATGTTGGATCAGCCCTGCAAATTTCACATGCCAAATCCGAGGTAACCCGGCGGGTCACACGACTCGGCAATGTGAATGGATGAGGAAAATTGAACAAAGTGGTTCAGGGAATGCTCAGGAACCTCGGAACAATCAACCTTGGCAGGAGTTACCCCGGCAGCAATTGCTCTCCAGAGCGAACACACAACAGTTAATGTTGCCACCACCTCCGCCGAGGTATGAAAATCATGAGAGAAGTGATGCAGTGCATCTGGTGGAAAATCAGCATCAGCCAGATCAAAGGTACCCCGGAAATGAGCGGAGAAATGAATACATAGAGCATCACCAGAGTTACTGTGTGTTTACCACTGAGGAAACGGACAGAAAAAGCTTGCAACGCCGACATATGGAAGTGAATGCGGTTATACCGGCAGTGATGAGGTATATGCCTTGGTTGGATCAGGAAATTACCTGGAATATCAAGGATCATCCCAAGCTTATGCCGAGTCCTGGTTCGTATGCGTTAGTGCTGGACCCAACGTTCATCGGGCCCAATATCAATGTGAGATTTTCTAAGGTGCTGATTGACAATGGCAGCAGCATTAATATCATGTACGTGGATACCATGCGCAAGTTGGGTATCTCGGAGAACATGCTCCATACCACGAGGACAACTTTCCATGGTATTGTGTCAGGCATTTCCTATGAACCCATTGGCAAGGTCCGGGTTGACGTATTATTCGGCACACGAGATAACTGCCGAACTGAGAATTTGGAGTTTGAGGTTGTGAACTTAGAAAGCGCATATCACGTGTTACTCGGTAGGACCGCCCTGAACAAATTCATGGCAAGTTGTCACATCAGTTACCTGAAGATGAAGTTCCCTGGGCCAAATGGAGTAATTACCATAGCAGGAGATTTCCGACGTTCCATTGAGTGTGCGTCGGCCGGGTCTGACCTAGCCGAGTCACTTGTGATCGCACAAGAAAAGAGAAAGATCTAGGAAGTAGCGGCATTGGCTCAATCCGCACGGTAGTATATGCCGGCGCTGAGTAACCCGCATGGAAGTGTCTCATTTCAAGCAACAAAGGATACAAAGAAAGTGCCTGTTGACGATCTGTTCCCAGAGCGCACCGTAACAATTGGTGCCGGGTTAACTGATAAATACGAAAGCGAGCTCGTCAACCTCCTCCGTGAGAATCGAGATATCTTTGCTTGATCCACATAGGACTTGCAAGGTGTTCCGAGGGAGTTGGCCGAGCACTCTTTGAATGTGAGACCCGGAGCAAAGCTGGTGAAGCAACCTCTCCGCCGCTTCGCCGAAGATAGGAGAAAAGTCATTGGGGATGAGATAGCTCGGCTCCTTGTGGCCGGGTTTATCGTGGAAGTGCTTTACCCAGATTGGCTATCTAATCCGGTGCTTGTGGAAAAGAAGAAGGATGATCCGAATGTGGCAGTGGTTTGGCGTATGTGCATCGATTACACGAACCTGAATAAGGCGTGTCCAAAAGATCCATTCCCACTGCCAAGGATAGATTAGGTCATAGATTCTACTGCTGGGTGTGAACTATTGTCGTTCATAGATGCTTATTCTGGTTTCCACCAGATACCTCTGAACCCTAGTGATCAAATAAAGACTGCGTTTATTACCCCGTATGGGGCTTATTGCTATCGCACCATGCCTTTTGGTTTATGTAATGCAGGGGCAACATACCAAAGATGTATGCAAAAATGTTTGCACGATCAAATTGGTGGAAATGTGCAAGTATATGTGGATGATGTGGTTATAAAAACCAAGGAAAGCAAAACGCTCCTTGACGATATCAGGCAAACATTCGCAAACCTAAGGAGATTCCGGATGAAGCTTAACCCGAAGAAATATACCTTTGGTGTTCCGGCTGGAAAATTACTCGGATTTCTTGTCTCCAGCCGAGTTATCAAAGTTAACCCAACTAAAATCCGAGCCATAGAACGAATGGAACTGCCGAAATGTCTTAACGACGTCCAGAAGTTCACTGGTTGCCTGGCATCCTTAAGTCGATTTATATGTCGGTTGGGAGAAAAGGCACTACCTCTCTATCAACTGATTAAAAAGTCAGAAAAATTCATATGGACACCGCAGGCCAATGAAGCCTTCATTCAGCTAAAGAAAATGTTAGCCACTGCACCAGTATTAGCCTCTCCACTATCAAAAGAGCCAATGTTGCTCTACGTAGCCGCAACCAACCGAGTTGTAAGTGTAGTAATAGTGGTAGAGCGCGACAAAGAGGGTAAGTCGATGCAGAGGCCAGTCTATTACCTGAGCAAGGTATTATCAGCATCAAAGCAAAACTATCCTCACTATCAAAAAATGGCATATGGTGTATATATGGCAGCAAAGAAGCTGAAGCACTATTTTGAAGAACACCCCATTAAAGTGATATGTGAAGCCCCCATATCTGAGATAATGAGCAATCAGGATGCAAGCGGCCAGATCGTGAAATGGGCTATTGAACTAGCCCCGTATGCTCCACAATTCGACAGGAGAGATGCGATCAAGTCTCAGGCCATGGCCGACTTTTTCGTGGATTGGGCCGAGATGCAATATGAGCCACCATTGCCAGATCCGAACTACTGGAGAATGCATTTTGACGGATCAAAAACAAAAACTGGGTTAGATGCCGGAGTTGTGCTTACCTCGCCCAAGAAGGACCAGCTGAAGTATGTGCTGTAGATCCACTTCGCAGCATCAAACAATGTTGCAGAATATGAAGCACTTGTGCATGGGCTCAAAGTCGCAAAATAAATTGGAATACATCGGATCCAATGCTTTGGCGACTCGGATTTGGTAGTTCAGCAAGTCTCGGGGCTATGGGATGCTTTGGATGAAAACATGGCACTATACAGATTTCATGTGCAGAAAATATCGGGATACTTCGAGGGATGCGAGTTCCATCATGTACCCCGGCTGGAAAATGAGGCTACCGACGTACTGTCGAAACTTGGATCCACCCGACAAGCGATTCCACCAGGTGTAGCACTGGAGCACCTCAGAAAGCCATCTATCAGGCCACCCCCAGAATCCGAGTCAATCTATATCCCGAAAAATCCAGAGTCGGAAGTTGTGCCCATGAACATTGATGTGGGAAGTGCCTGCGGAAACCTGGGGACTGCTTCGGCAAACCCGGGGACTGCTTCGTAGAACCCATGGACTGTGCAGCCTGACCCGGCAGAGGTTATGCTGGTAGATCGAATGGAAGTGGACGAGGATGTGTTTCCTGTGCGAGCCATACCAGCTTGGGCACTGCCCATATTCCAATTCCTGAAGGATGGATCCTTGCCCGATGAAGAAGTGCTTTCAAGGCAAGTTCAGAGGCGCGCAAAGGCATACACAATTATCAATGCCGAGTTATACAAGAGGAGTGTCACGAATGTCCTGCAGCGGTGTGTTGACCTGGAAGAAGGGCTTGACATCCTCCGGGATATACATCAAGGGGAGTGTGGGCATCACGCCTCATCCAGAGTATTAGTGGCAAAAGCTTTCCGGCATGGGTTCTACTGGCCAAGTGCCTTGGAACAAGCAGAAGATCTAGTAAGAAAATGCAATGGCTGTCAAAGGTATGCTACCAAGACGCACATGCCAATGTCGGAGCTCAAGACCATACCAATTACCTGTCCATTTGCCGTATGGTGTTTGGATATGGTTGACCCGTTTAAACCAGCAAGAGGAAACATGACTCATATCTTGGTTATGGTTGATAAGTTTACAAAGTGGATTGAAGTAAAGCCAATAAGAAAATGTGATGGAGCTATAGTCGTGACATTCCTCAAAGATATCATCTTGAGATATGGCTATCCTCACAGTATCATAACAGATAATGGCACAAATTTTGCTGAAGGAGCATTTGCGCGATTCTGCCGAGATAAGAAGATCTGGCTGGACATTGCCTCGGTAGCCCACCCTGCATCGAACGGGCAAGTGGAAAGATCCAACGGATTAGCATTATCCGGGATAAAACCCCGGCTCATTGAGCCACAACAAAGATCAGCGGGGTGCTGGATAGAAGCACTACCAGCGGTATTATGGAGTTTAAGAGCAACTCCGATTCGATCAACAGGCTATACACCATTCTTTCTGGTATATGGGGCAGAAGCTGTATTACCAGCCGACATAGAGCATGATTCGCCTAGGGTCACCCGATACACAGAATCCGAAGTGCGAGAAGCCTAGCAAAATGATGTTGATCTGCTAGAAGAAGCGAGAGAATTGGCATTGTCCAGATCCGCCATATATCAACAAAATCTCTGACGCTATCATAGCCGGAAAGTTAACCCCCAAGTCTTCCGGGAAGGTGATCTGGTAGTCCGGCTGGTACAACATACTGCCGGCATGCATAAGTTATCCCCCCATGGGAAGGGCCATTCATGGTGAGCAAAGCATTGCACAATGATTCTTATTACCTCATCGATGCGAAACCATGATGACCCACAAGTATAGGGGGTGTATCGCAGTATTTTCGATAAGTAAGAGTGTCGAACCCAACGAGGAGCAGAAGGTGCTGGCTAGTGGTATGGATCAGGAATTCTCTGCAAATACTTAGCAAACAATTTTTTAGGGGTTTTCGATAAAGCAAGTAAACAAAGTACGAGTAAATAAAAGACAGTAGGAATAAATGCAACAAGTAGCCCAATCCTTTATGCAGCAAAGGACAAGCCGGTTGTATTACTTAAGATGACCAAACGTTCTCAAGGACACATGGGAAGACTGTCAAGTACTTTCGCTTCATATAGTTGATTAATCTTCTTTAGCTTGCTAAGTGTTGTGTGAGTGAACCTGTGCTAATGTACCGCCCCATCCAAGACTAATACATACTTGTGATTATACCCCTTGCAAACATCCGTAAGTACAAGAAAGTAATTAAGGTATAGACCTAATCACAACTTTAAACTCTAAGACCCTTACGTCCCTTGTGCAATGGTTTCCTAACGGGGGTTCAGGTTTCTGTCACTCCGGCAACCCCTACGATTAGTAGCCAAATA
Source organism: Avena sativa (assembly GCA_916181665.1). Classification (NCBI taxonomy): domain Eukaryota; kingdom Viridiplantae; phylum Streptophyta; class Magnoliopsida; order Poales; family Poaceae; genus Avena; species Avena sativa. The sequence goes on from OV702290.1 coordinate 432,489,822, forward strand.
CACAATGCATTCCCCTAGGCCCATTTAGGTGAAGTGTCATGTAGTCGACGTTCACATGACACCACTAGAAGAAGTACACCACAACTTAAATAACAATCTATTGAATCTTTCTCAACGCAACTCCACTACTAACAACAAGACTTCTCCCATGTCCTCAAGAACAAAACGAACTACTCACAAGACATCATATGGATCATGATCAGAGACGGAATAATGATGTATAACAATCTGAACATAAACAATAATTCAATGGTTCACTCAATAGCATCAACTATAAGGAGTAATCAACATCGGGAAAGTTTCCCCTATGAACTATGCAAGATTCAACGCAATTGTTACAGCAATATGGAGATGGTGATGAGGGTGCTGAAGGTGATGATGATTGTGGTGATGATGATGATGATCCCGATGAAGTCCAGCTTGATGGTGGTGTTGATGGTGACGATCTCCCCTCTCCGGGAAGGAATTCCCCTGGCAGAAATCTGTCTGCCGGAGAGATCTTTCTCCCTCGGTGTTTTCTGCCCCGCAGAGGCGGCGGAATCTTTCTGTGGTCGCTCTCCGAGTCTTAGGGTTTCGAGAGGATGATATATGCTAGAGGAGAGAGGCTGGAGTGGGCCAGGGTGGCCACACCACCTCCAGGCGCGACCTAGGCCTGCCCGCGCCATGGGGTGGTGTGGGCCCCCTGTGGCCCACCTCCACTCTTAATCTTCTAGAAAAATAGGATTTTCCGTATATTTTCCCAGATTTTCTGATCTTTGCGAATTTTGCCTCCAAACAACACCTTTTCCATCAGAATCCTGACTACAGCGGTCCATGCTCCAAAAGTCATCAACCATGCAAAAATGATAAAATAACATAAGTATCACCTCTCAATACGAAATATATCAATGAATAATAGTGAATTAAGAGATAGAATAGTGATGCAAAATGGACGTATCAACTCCCCCCAAGCTTAGACTTCGCTTGTCCCCAAGCGAAACTGAGCTCAATAAACATGACCTCAGGTTTATGGAGTGAAGATTCGATAAAAGAATACGGACAAGAAGCATCACATTCATTAAATACATAGATCATAATAGAAGACAACTCACTATTTTATAACTCAACTTGCAATGAGTAAAGGAAACACAATAAAGATACATAAAGTGAATCATAATTGGTAATGGCAAACTTAGCTCTTGGTCGAAGAATAGTTGATAATTTGCCGGAGTTCACAAATAACTGGTTTTTCAATGATAGCTTTCAAAGTAGTAAACATCAGGATAAGAGCAATGTGCAAAACAAGGAACATAAGAAACATGAATGAATAAATCATCATATGCATGAATGAAACACAACAACTCAAGATACTTGTTGAGATAGAAGGGAGTAGGTTTACTGACTCAACTACAAAGTAAAAGAAAGGCTCTTCAAAGAGGGAAGCAGGGATTGCAAGTCTCATAAAGAGCTCCCAAAAATTATGATACTTACTAGCTTTCAGCTCTCATTACCCCTATCATAGGCATCTTTAGGTGATTAAGGTTAAAGTGACACAACTAAGAGGATATGCTTCACAAGTTATAAGTTGAAATCTCATGCCCCTTACTTATGAGTACCGATCCTCATGCTACTCAACTTCAGTCACGAGCAAGACTTGTCATTGTAAATACATGTGTATCATTGAGAACCGCCAACGGGGTACCCCTTGCACATGACACAGGAGCTATCCCATAATCAAAATGACAAGGCAAGCAGACAGTGAGCATCTCAGCGATCTTTTTATTTGCTATTTGCAAAGGTTTTTATTGAGGATGCTTCGTAGAATGCTCACTATAGTCATGCTGCAAGTTTCCACCATGATTAGGCATGGCTTAGGCTAGCGGCCCAGGCGTTTCTCTAACACACATATAAACTCCATGATCTTACAAGTTCCACTTTTATTTCACACCGCCGGGATCCATAAGCAAAAGAACATGATATCAACTAGGTACAAAGTACCAAATGAAGTGTTGAAAGCGGTCCCCATGATACATGGTTTGGCTAACTTCAACTCATAAAGCACAAGCATATACGCAACAAAGAAGGACCCAATGGTTCAAGTTTATTAAATGCAAGAAAGTAAAGTGTGTCAAGTTCGTGAGAGCTTTAATCACTAATTTTCACATAACAAGTTTAATTTGGGTTGTAGATAAAACAAGAATTTACTTGGAATAGCAATAATGCTAATAGGTAGGTATGGTGGATACAAATGGCAAAGGTGTTGGTTTAAAGGAGGTGGATGCACAAGAAGAATACCCTCTCAGTATAGGTTTTTGGCTAGCAAGGCTGGGTAGCAAGTATAAGAGTTGAAGGAAACAACCAAACATACAAGTGATAAAGACAAACATGCAATCTTCCTTGGAAGCACAAAAGATCTTAACTAGAGAATACTAGACTTATGAGCAAATCAAGAAAGAAAGATGATGAAATAATTTTTCTTTAAAGGTAGTTTTATCTTTTTCATTCAACTCTCAAAAATAGTGTTGCTATTGACCGAGCCAGGTTTGCCAAAACCAACTAAATTAACTCAATGATCCTAGAGTGCTACCAACACTAACAACAAGATCAATCATATAACCACGAATTGAAAACTAATATAAGCTATGAAAAAGAGTGGATGATAGAACTTCTCATTAATAATCCATAACGGCAACTCACACCAAGGGATACATATCTAACGAGAGAGGGGACACTTCCAAAATGCAAACCATTCTACAAAATAACTCCTCTATTCATGATATGACTCTACTAATAAGGTAAAAAGATAGAAGATAGTGATATGATACCGCGACACTCCCCCAAGCTTGGAACAAACCAAGGGGATGCCAAACCTGATGGCGAGTTACTCCTTCGGTGGTGGTGGTATCCTCTTGATGAGCTCTCTGATCAGTTTCCCCAAGTCCTCAATCTCGAAGGTGAGATTACGAATCAGCTATGAGTTTTGCTCAATGCGGCTCATGATCATGTCGTGTTGAGAATTCCAGCTCCTGCTATTCTTTCCCCACTCTTCCTCCTTGAAGTCTTCTTTTCCTGCATGGCTAGAACGAGGCAAATCCCAATTGGAGGGTAATTTCCCTTTGGGCATATTCTGGTATTGATGCTCATGGATAAGGGTATGGAAAGGATTCTTGGTGCGTGGAGGAAGTGACCAGGGATCTGAACGGTGATGAGGAGGCTTCCCTCCAATGGCTGGATTTTCCACCACTCCAATGCTTGCGACAGTAGTGCTGGCGTGCGGGTGTTGGCCTTGCTCCTCTTCACCTTCACTCTTGATCTCCTTCTCCTTCCCGGGGTCTTGGAGGTCTTCCTCCATGGGCTCCTTCCCTTTATCCTCGGCAGACACCATTGTGCTTCTAAGCCTTTAAAGAGTATGTCCTGGCAGAAACATATCGAAACAAAAACACAACGAAAACATGATATATGAACCTCGGGGGATCCGGGGGGTTATATATTACGAAGTATCATATCAAAAGGAAGGTACTGGGAGAAAACGAGTCGGAGGTGGAGTCTTGGGTGGCCTCACCACCTGGTGGCGCGGCTAGGGGTGGGCCCGCGCCATGGGGTGGTGTGGGCCACCCCGGCTCCGTTTCTGTCCCTTTTTCACTTTGTAACTTTCCTTATTGACTGAAAACTGCAAAAATATAGTTGGATAGTGTTTTCGCGGATCTTTTCTTACCAGAACTGTTACCTATTTGAAAACAGACTCTGCAGGTCTCTGAATTTGGTATCTAGTAGATTCTTCCAGAGTCATCTCTTGAATAACATCAATATCTTCATCTTCATATACTTATTACTTGAATCATAAAACCCTTTTCTTCCTTATTACACCATTGTCTCCACTTCCTGGAAATTTCTTTCACAAAAAACTTCACACAGTTCTCATTAGCAACATTAGTATAAGTGAAGTGATAAAACCTTTTGAGTCCAACTTCAACTGAAAACCATCAAAACAAAAGCTACTGAAGCAACTCCTTCCGAAAACCCAAAAATAATTCAAAAAGGAAATCGATTAAAGAAGCAAATGCAAAAGTGGCAAAATCTGTCAAAACAGACCAGCAGGTAAAGATCAATTTTTTCGAAAATCTTCTGTTGCTCAAATCGAAAAGTGCAAAACTAACGAAAGTTAAATAACAACCTAGCAGGAACACAAAAAATTACAGCTCAATCCGACAGACAGAGGTCTCTCACGAATTTTTACGGTGAAGCACAAAAATCTGTTTCGGGACAGCAACTTCCCAAAATCTTACTTCTCTCTCATTAGAGGTTGATGTTGACACAAAAACCGAACAAAACGGATAAGGAGCGGTTATTACCACAATAATAACTTCCAAGACTCAAAGAAACAAAAACAAACTAAAAGCAAAAACAAATTGGGTTGTCTCCCATAAAGCTCTTTCTTTATAGCCATTAAGATGGGCATGATAATTTTGAAGAAGCTCTTATAGGGATATGAATTGAAGTGAAAGAGAGCATTAAGAAGCAAAAACACACACACATTTAAGTCTAACCCACTTCCTATGCAAGGGAAATTTGTAAACAAACAAGTTCTTGAAACCAGAGGCAACTTGCATAAGAAGGCAAAAGAAGTGCAACATAAAAAAATTCAGCATAAAACGAGGAAACTTGATATTATTGAGATACATAAGAACACTTTTTCCTCTTTCATAGTAACTTTCAGTATCATGCATAAATTTAACGATATATATATCATAAGAACCATCATAGCAATGATCACTTATTCTAACAGAAAACACGGAAATACTAGCTCTCATAACACTATTTTGTGAAACAATATTAGAGGTATCCTTACAAAGGATAGTGGGTCCCTCTTTTTCATATTTAGTGACAAAGTCTTTCACACTTGCTATTATAGGTTCATCAACCATTCGTTTATCAGGTTCAACAGCTTTATTTGTACTTTCATTAACCATACTAGCTATCATAGAATGTTCCTTTACCTTAACTGGAAAAGGCATTTTCTCAATATAAGGTTCAGGTAAAACATGATTAGTAGTATACACTTCAGTATTTCTTGCAGGAACACTCTTAGCAACATCTTTATAAGGTTTATGATACTTATTCCACTTCTTTTTAGGCACTTCAATATAGGAAGCAAAAGCCTTAAAATAAGAAGCAATAGCTTGAGAGTCTAGACCATAAGCATTTTTAATATTTTGAAAGTCATCAGTTCCCATAAAAGATTCAATGCATTCATAATCATAATTTATACCTGACTTTCTACCTTTGTCATTCTCCCAAGCTTCAGCATTGTCTTGAATACGGTCCAGAAGATCCCATTTAGCTTCTTCTTCCATGGAAGTGAATGATCCAGCATAAGAAGCATCCAATAAATCTTTATCATGTAGAGGGAGCCTTGCATAAAAGTTATTGATAATAATATTGTTGGGGAGCTCATGAATGGGACATCTGAGCATTAGTAACTTCAATCTCCCCCAAGCTTGAGCTGTACTCTCTCCATCAAGAGGCCAAAAGTTGTATATTTGATTCCGATCTTTATGAATCTCACTAGGAGGATAAAACTTTGAATAAAAGAGAGGCACTATTTCCTCCCATTCTAGAGCTTGAGCATTCTTCAGAAGCTTATACCATTCCTCAGCTCTTCCTTTCAGCGATAATGAGAATAACTTCTTCTTAACTTGATCTGTAGTAATACCTGCACACTTGAACAACCCGCATAATTCGTGTATAAAGAGTAAATGATCACCGGGATGGACAGTTCCATCCCCAACATAGTAGTTATCCATAACACGATCAATAATTCTTGTAGGTATTTTGAAAACATCATTCTCAGCAGGTGGTGGCTTATCTACTACCTTAGCAGTGGTAGTAGCATTACCAAATAAGAAACTCAGTGAATTATCCATAACGAAAATAAAGTAACTAGCAGAAGTAAACAATACTCATAGTAGAAGTTTCCTTTACCAGTTCCACTCTCCAATAGCGCTTCACTCCTCGGCAATGGCGCTAGAAAATAGTCTTGATGACCCACAAGTATAGGGGGTGTATCGCAGTATTTTTGATAAGTAAGAGTGTCGAACCCAACGAGGAGCAGAAGGTGCTGGCTAGTGGTATGGATCAGGAATTCTCTGCAAATACTTAGCAAACGAATTTTTAGGGGTTTTCGATAAAGCAAGTAAACAAAGTACAAGTAAATAAAAGATAGTAGGAATAAATGCAGCAAGTGGCCCAATCCTTTATGCAGCAAAGGACAAGCCGGTTGTATTACTTAAGATGACCAAATGTTCTCGAGGACACATGGGAAGACTGTCAAGTGCTTTCGCTTCATATAGTTGATTAATATTCTTTAGCTTGCTAAGTGTTGTGTGGGTGAACCTGTGATAATGTACCACCCCATCCAAGACTAATACATACTTGTGATTATACCCCTTGCAAACATCCGTAAGTACAATAAAGTAATTAAGGTAGAGACCTAACCACAACTTTAAACTCTAAGACCCTTACGTCCCTTGTGCAATGGTTTCCTAACGGGGGTTCAGGTTTCTGTCACTCCGACAACCCCTACGATTAGTATCCAAATACACAATGCATTCCCCTAGGCCCATTTAGGTGAAGTGTCATGTAGTCGATGTTCACATGACACCACTAGAAGAAGTACACCATAACTTAAATAACAATCTATTGAATCTTTCTCAACGCAACTCCACTACTAACAACAAGACTTCTCCCATGTCCTCAAGAACAAAACAAACTACTCACAAGACATCATATGGATCATGATCAGAGATGGAATAATGATGTATAACAATCTGAACATAAATAATAATTCAATGGTTCACTCAATAGCATCAACTACAAGGAGTAATCAACACCGGGAAAGTTTCCCCTATGAACTATGCAAGATTCAACGCAATTGTTACAGCAATATGGAGATGGTGATGAGGGTGCTGAAGGTGATGATGATGGTGGTGATGATGATGATGGTCCCGATGAAGTCCAGCTTGATGGTGGTGTTGATGGCGACGATCTCCCCTCTCCGGGAAGGAATTCCCCCGTCAGAAATCTGTCTGCCAGAGAGATCTTTCTCCCTCGGTGTTTTCCGCCCCGCAGAGGCGGCAGAATCTTTCTGTGGTCGCTCTCCGAGTCTTAGGGTTTCAGGAGGATGATATACGCCAGAGGAGAGAGGCTGGAGTGGGCCAGGGTGGCCACACCACCTCCAGGAGCGGCCTAGGCCTGCCCGCACCATGGGGTGGTGTGGGCCCCCTGTGGCCCACCTCCACTCCATCTTCTGGCATCCTTAGTCTTCTGGAAAAATAGGATTTTCCGTATATTTTCCTGGATTTTCTGATCTTCGCGAATTTTGCCTCCAAACAGAATCCTGACTGCAGTGGTCCATGCTCCAAAAGTCATCAACCATGCAAAAACAGATGAAATTACATAAGTATCACCTCTCAATACGAAATATATCAATGAATAATAGTGAATTAAGACATAGAATAGTGATGCAAAATGGACGTATCAAACCACAGGAGAAGAACAAGGCGGACAGGTCCAGCGAGGAATCTAAGCGTCCATGGAATGTAGCTCTACTTCGTTCGTTCTACACTTAACAAAGAAGTGTGTGTATCCGAGTCTCTCATACGTCGGTATGTATGCCGGCAATGAGTTTATCAATCAAATCTTGGCACCTCGAGTAGTAACTCGAGGACTGCCTTAATAATATTTATTATCTTCTATACTTGTTATTTATTTTTATGTCGGCTGGCTTAAGTTGCTTCTACCTAAGCCGGATTAGTAGTGTGTGAGCACCAAAAACTCAACTCTTCGATTTGTTGCTGTCCAACAAGATTTGGCTTCATGTGAAGCAAGAGAACAAGTTTGGAATTGCGTAGCACATGAAAAATGACTAAGGAAAATAACTTAATCGAGCCGACATTTGTTATTCGGACTAACCTTATGTTTACTTTATGTTTACTACGCTGGATTACTTTGAGCTAAGCCTAAAGTTTCCAAGTATTGTTAAGTCAATTTTTGAAACTCGGACTCGTAAGTCACAAAACCGAATCAAGGTAGACACGAGCCGAGCCATGAAATTGAAGGAACAAGAAAATGAAACTCGGGGACTACGCCTAAGTTAATCCGGCACGGGCAACTTAGTAGCAAAATATAATTTGTGTGCTTAATACATCTGCACCCGACATACCGGGGATCTGATAAATTTCAAAGTGTTCTTTGGTGCTCAAGGAGCAGTAGGAGGAGGTAACTCGCCGGCAGCAGGTGGAACTCCGGCCTCAGCCTCATCATCGTCTTCATTCTCTTTAACATCTGAAGCTTCGTCCTCTTCGTCATCTCCCAAACCATCTTCGACGTATTCATCATCAATAACGCCAAGGAAGCTTGGTCCCTCGTTCCATTGATGGATAGGGGCATACTGAATGAGGTGATGAGTGCGAGCCTTGCGCCGAGGTATCCAACCTGGATCATTTGACCACCTTGATCCGGTGCGCAAGCGCTCGAGAAGATCCAGATTTATTTTCTCATACCATGTGAGCACGAAATGGAGAACAGTTTCAGCTCCAGCGCGGGCAGCGGATTCCCTCCAGAGGTCAAGCTGGGTCTCGGACTCCATTAACTTGGTAATCAGAGCAGTGGTCCCCTATGGAGTATCTTCACCAGGCCAAAGGGCATTAAAGATCCGGACGGCTGAGTCTAGGATATCCGAACCATATTTTTTTATAATCTCAAGGCGAGAGGATAGGCTGACCAACAAGTCCTCCATGTCAAAGGGAATGGTTTCAGATCCAGGACCAGTAGGAGTACCCCTCTGCTCGTGGAACTTGGCAACGGCAGTAGCCGCAATGGCGTTACCCTCTACGAAATTGCCTGATAACAAGACAAGTGAAATGAGTAAAAGAGGTTGACCCGGCGAAATTCATGTCGGCCGAAGGAAAAGAACTTATGAGAGATATGACTGTGGATCCGGATCAGCTCGTTGGTGCAATTAGCACGCCTTTTCCGGAGTATCACAAGTTCAGCATTTGCCAACTCAAGCTTGACGTCGGCCTCCTTCAGTAGCTCTTGATCTTTTGCGAGTTGAAGCTTGAGGCGTTCTTGCTCCTCGGTGAAATCCTGGCCAGCCTTGTCCATCTCAACCTTATGGAGCTCCTTAAGTTTTTTCATCTCAGCCTTGAGCTTGGCAATTTCATCGTCTTTGGCTCGGAGTTGGGCGAGCTCATCATCCTTCTTCTTAAGTTTGGCCTTGTGTTGCCCTGCTTGTTCGAGAAAATGCAGCATCATATTAGGCACGAGCACACTATCTTCAAGGGATACTGAAATAGTTTGTTGACCCAGCAAAGCCGGGGTATGAATATTTGCCGAGCTCAGGAGAAAGGAAAGAGGGCACAAAAATTAAGTAACTGAAGTGACTTGCCTTTTATCTCGGCTAAGTTTTTTCTCATGATTTTGTTTTCGGCATCCACTTTAGCTGCACAAATTCGAATGGAAGATTAGTTCGACGAGAAAAGACTCAAAAAGATAGAAAAAAGTCAAAGTGAAAACTTACCCCTTTTCTCGAACTCAGCGAGAAGTGTAGAATGCTTTGAGAGCAACCCCTTGTGTGTGTCGAGGAGGCGCTGAAACTCAGCACTCCGACGATTGGTGGTGACCTGAAAAAAGCAAAGCTGACTTAGGTGTGTGCATATTCGAAGTGTACAGAATCCGGGCCAAGTGGAACTTAACCCGGCTCTAGGTGTGTGCATATTGGAAGTGTACAAAATCCGGGCCAAGTGGAACTTAACCCGGCTCTAGGTGTGTGCATATTCGAAGTGTACAAAATCCGAGCCAAGTGGAACTTAACCCGGCTCTAGGTGTGTGCATATTCGATATGTACAAAATCCGGGCCAAGTGGAACTTAACCCGGCTCTAGGTGTGTGCATATTCGAAGTGTACAAAATCCAGGCCAAGTGGAACTTAACCCGGCTCTAGGTTTGTGCATATTCGAAGTGTACAGAATCCGGGCCAAGTGGAACTTAACCGGACTCTAGGTGTGTGCATATTCAAAGTGTACAAGATCCAGGCCAAGTGGAACTTAACCCGGCTCTAGGTGTGTGCATATCCGAAGTTACTAGGGAGCTACGCTAATTCTCTAAGGAGCATCCGGCCGAGTAACAAGTTCCTCCCCCGGAGGCTCGGGGACTAATGGTTATATGATTAAGCACTAGTACATGTTAAAGAAAAGACGAAGTAGCGTACCTCCATCATCCGGCCGGCAAGGTTGATAGCCTTGGCGGCTGTGTTCATTTGTGTGGCAAACTCGGCAGGCCCAAATTTCTCCGGGAGATCGTCGTTATTGACGAACTCCACCTTGTTCCAGTTATTGACAAACTCAATTAGGGCAGGAGGATATCGCTCTCTGCTAAGCATATGGGGCGCAATCAAACCCTTGGCGTGGGCCTCCCTCCTTTCAACTTGGGCAGCAGCAGGGCTGGTGTGCAATGCAAGTTGCGTGTCAGCTGACCCGGAGGGCGCATCTTTCTTTGGTGGAGTTTTCTTCGGAAGCATGGACGCGAGCGTGCGCTGTCCAGCCTCGATGGATGCTGCCCTGGCGGCGTCAGAAGTTTTCTTGGCCTTAGGCTGCTGCTAAGAGGTTGAAGTTTGAGCTGCGGATTTGCTCTTGGGTGTAGCCTTGGTGCTAACTGGTCCTTCTCGCCGAGTCTTGGAAGACTCGGACGAGGCGGAAGGAGTTGGTGCTGCTGCTGATACTTGTGCTGCTGATGGTGCTGGCGCTGGTGTTGGTGCTGGTGCTGGTTTTGGCGGGGGTGTTGTGGGTACCTCGGAGGTGGCAGGTTGCGGCTGAGCCGAAGAAGAGCTGGGGGCATCTGCTGCCTCGGCAAAGCCACTTCCCCCTGCTCCAAGGTCGCCCTCCTCTGGAGGAGGTGGGCTAGAACCCGTAGCAGCCACTGAACCCTCCTGAATGGGGCTCAACGGGCGTGTATCGTCGCCACGAGGGGGAGATGGGGTATGCCGGAGAGGCGAAGCGATGCTGGATCCGCTCTGGGGAACCTCCACCGCAGCCCTGCCGAATCAAGCGACGAATAATTAATTATAACAAAGGAAAAACATATGAATAGCAACGCACAAAGCAGAAAATTGGATGAAGAAGAAAGTGACTTACTCGTCAGAAGTCAAAGGCTCCTTGGGCTTGCAAGCTCTCCGGACTATGGCCTTTGTCGGAGGCTTGGTGGCGGTCTTATCTGCGGACTTCTTCCTCCTCTTGGTCGTTTTGGCAGGTGTCACAGCCCATTTCTTAGACGCGGCTGGGACCGGCTCACCCGTGGCAAGAGGAGGGTCTTCGTGGATCTGCCCACCCGGGTTAGCTAAAGCCGAAAAGGCGTAAGAAAGGGGTACAATGTTAAATGCTTCCATCACCTCAACGTTAGAATCATCTTCATCGTCAGGCCAATCTCTTAAGGAAGAGAAGTTACCAGTGGGTCGCTTGGTGGCATCAGGTAACGACATGAACATCTCCTGATCCGGCTCCTCCTCGTCCGATACAAGTCAATCCTTCGCCCATTTGAGCGAAGGCTCGGTGCCATCTTCGAGAGTTTGTTGAAGAAAAAGCTAAGAGCGAAATACAAAAGGATCAGATAAATAACATACTCCGACATCGAATATAACTCGGAAAAAGATTGGAACACGAGAGTTACCGTAGGAGGAGGCTTGTCCCGGCAGAAATGCTCTATCCCCCACTCCCAATCAGCGGAGAAGTTTTTGTCGGTCGTGAAAAGGGCCTTGACCCGGTGGAATATCTCGGTGTTGTTCAGTTCAAAGGAAGAGGTCCAGTTGGGGTCAAGGCACCGACTCATGTGGCAAAGCTTGTCTCTGCGTTTCTGGAGAACGGAGATCCGGCTACGGACGAAAGTGATCATTGCATCCTCGTTGCACAGCTCCGCATCCTTCAACTCCTGAAACCGTTTGTTGACTTGATTCGCCAAGACAGTGGGTTTCTTGGAAACCCCGTCCCACAAATCCGGATTAGGAGGACCCGGAGCATAGGGGCGCAGTGTTGGGGATATACTTTCCAGGTATCCTCACAGTTCCTCACTGCCCAGGGTGGCCCACTTCAGGTTAGAGCTTTTCTTCATGGGTGACCCAGTCAGGGAGAGAAGACGGAGTCCAATCCGGCTACGGGAAGGCCCAGAAGACTTACCGACTTAGGCCCATAATGTTACTTGTAGTTCAAGATGTACTCTGTAACATACTCTTAGTCGTAGCCGGATAGATCTCTCCTGTAAACCCTAGGCCGGATATCTATATAAGCCGTCCTAGGGAGAGCCTTTAGGGCACCAGATAACACCCAATACTTTAGACCCTCAACTCGCACAGGCGAAACCCTTGTAACCCATATTCCGGCTCTGCCGTATTACTGGATTGCTAGCAGGAGTAGGATCCGTCCAAAGCCGGCGGATTCGAACCTGGTTAAACTTGTGTGCTCACCGTCCCAGAATACCGTACGTCTCACCCCCTCTCTTCCGCACGCCTCAAGGACCCCCTCATGGCGTACTTGTCATCAATCCGACGACAGTTGGCGCCCACCGGGGCAAGTGAGCTTCGGATCTACGTTCCGAGCGGAATCTGCAAGAATCGGAATCGGCGAGACCATCGCCGTCGGTCGCATCCTCTACGCCAGCGACGTCCCTCTTATCGTTCTCGATGAGACTTGGATTTCGGCAAAGGAGGCCGTGACTGCCTACACAATCATGTCTTTTGGCGAGATCGATGTTTACATCGGTTTCGCTGAACCTGCCCAACCCACCCCAGCGGTGATGATAGAGACAGAAGAATTTTCTGGGTCCCCTTTGTCCGCGGAGGCGGCAGAGTTCCGGATCTCAGAAAACCCTAATCCCACCCAGCCCGCACCAGTTGCGGAGATAGTGGAGAAACCCGAACCTGAAGAAGACCTAGCGGTAAACGTCGAATCTGGAGTGGATCTCCCCGGAGGAGCCGAATCCCAGATCGACCCAACCGTGGAAGTCAAAATCCAGGAGGAGCATATCAACGACACTGATTCCGGCTTTGATGATGCCAGAACAGACAGGCCTTTCCTAAGGTATACACTAAAAAATATGATACTGCAAGGCGAAAATGCAGATGCAATCCTCGAGACCATCAAAAGTTTCGATATGGCTGACCGCGAAAGCCGTAGGTACCTTAGGAAGCACGCGTCGCACTTCGTCGGATACGTGGGATCCGGATCCGGCTCTGCCGATGCTGGAGAAAACACCTACTCGGTGCTGGAAGCAATTGGAACAAACGCCGACGTACCCGCATCCTCGGATGAAACAATGACGTCAGTAGATTTCCGAAAGTTCTCTGCAGAATATGAAGAGGAGTACAACTCCAAAGCTGTAGAAGGAGAAGCCATGGATGAAGGATCCGAGGAACACTCTCCCAAAGCGCAGGATGACATGGATGTCGGAGATAATCCCGAAGTCCAAATGTCCGAAAGTACCGATCAGAGCTTGACTCTGGGAAACGGACCCAAAGCCGTCTTTGCTACCGGCGTTGCCAAGAAGGCAAAGAAGAAGAACAAGAAAAACAAGACCCCGGCAAAAGACCCTCTAACAGAGGAGGTAATTGCTGAGGAATACGAAGAAGACTCAGAAGGAGCACTTATCCCAGACGAGCTGAAAAAAGAAGCATCGGTGGATGGACACGTGATCACTGAAGGTGCGCATAAACTCATCGATGTCGCATTAACCACACCTATCCCTACAGCTGCAGAACTTACTGCAGATGAGCTGGATGAAAGGGCACAAGCCCTAGAAGCGCGTCGTCAACAACTCCTCGATGAAGCTAAAAACATTGAGGTGGAGAAGAAACGCATGTCGAACAAGGAGTACATGTCTCGTCTGCATCAGAAGACACGGAAGCGTCACATAGATGACAACCAATTCCCACGTGTCCGTGCCGTCCTTTTTGGAGATGAGATGGGGAAGCCACGAAAAGATAGCAACGGAGATTGGGTATACCCAACACCAGTACAAAATACCGTGGCAGCCCGAGAAATTCTATCGGCTAATCCAGGACCTTAGGAGACCCGTTTGGGTATCAAGCTACTCAACAAGGGACTGGAGCAGCAAAAGGTCGCCCTGTTCGGAAGTCAAAAACTGGTCTCAGATGCTGACCAATGTCGCACGGACCCGGCTTGGGCTGGCGTAAGACCCCATTACGTTTCGGAGCAGTATTATCGCCCCGAACGACGGGAAGACAATTATTCGAGAACCGGATCTTCAGGATAGCATCACAAAACCACACGCGGTTGGGGCAATGTCGCACCAGCGGCCGAGAAAGACGCCATCGCTGGTCAGATCACAAAAACTTCTTCAGCATCTTCTGGAGGAGGTGGCGGAGTATCCACGCGGGTGAAGAAGGGGATCTCGTAGCTGGTCAGATCAGCTACGTGGCACCCATATCCGGCACAGGGGTGCATGATGGCTTGAAGGTCCTGCTCCTGGCCGTCTTCATCTACCTTGCAGTACCCTGTAGTCACTTGCCATATTTCCATGTTTCCATGGTGGCTCATGACCATGGAGAGGGCATTCTACACGGCAGTCCGTGCGTAGGACATGTTCCAGTCCCTAACGAGCTGCGGCATCTCCTTGGCCTTATCCCGCACCTAGAAGTCCGATATGCTTGGCATGTCCGGAATCCCGAGAGACTCGCCAATATCCTCAAGGGATTGGCGGTAGTCATGAAGAAGATCACCGACTTGGGTAAGCCGGTGAGTGCGGGGCTCGGACGAGGAGGAGTCCGTCAAGTTCAGGGGACCTATACACAAAATGAAGATAAGGAAAACCCGAAAAGTCGAAGAAATGATAAGTCAGATAGATGGAACTTACCAAGAATGACGTCGTCAATCTTGGCTTTCTCCTCCCGGAGACTCTGGAGTTCAGCCCGGAGTGCTTGGGAGATATCCTTCTCTCTGTCAACCTCATTCTTGAGGTCCGAGATAACTTCATCTTGAGCGGAAATCTTGCGATCGCGCTCTTTAGTGGCCATGGAGGAGGATTCCAGGACTTGAGCTATGCTCGTTTCATGATCCATCTTGAGCTTTTCCAGCTCTTGGCGAAGTCCTTTGTTCTCCACCACCAAGGTCTTGAGGTTCTCGGCCTCTTCAATCATAGCGATGGATTGTTTCACCAACGCTGTAAGTCAAAAAAGAACAATAGTTCAGAAAAATTCGACGTTAAAAAGCAAAAGGCAAGGTTTGAATCTCGAAATGTTTACCTTCGGCTTTGTCCTTGGCTACCTTGAGCTCAGCATTTTTAAGCCAGAGAGCTTTGATCTCTCTCCGCTTATTACAGACATTGGACAATAATTCCTGGTTATAGGAACATACTTTCTGTAAGTCAGAATACCCAAAGTCAGAAAGCTACTTAAGACTCGAGCTAATATTTTTACTAAATATCAGCATGAGCCTTGGGGGCTACACTAGTTCGTTCTTTGGCATCCTAATGAAAGCATAAACTCGGATTCTATATCCTACTTCATGCTTGGGGGCTAGAGGATATGATATAACATAATGTAAA
Organism: Avena sativa; assembly: GCA_916181665.1. NCBI lineage: Eukaryota > Viridiplantae > Streptophyta > Magnoliopsida > Poales > Poaceae > Avena > Avena sativa. The sequence goes on from OV702290.1 coordinate 432,505,409, forward strand.
AACAAGAGTTGGAATTCCGACTTACATATTGCTCGCGGGTGAGTTTGTCTAAACTCGCGTTCACTTCAGCTGCCACCTTCTCGGCGAGAGTAAGAGGGATCACTGGAGCTGTTGGAAGCTCGCCAGTCCTGATCCTCTCATCGCGAAGGCGAACTTGAGTAAGAAGGTCGGAGAACTTGACGTCCTCTGCTTCTTGCGCCTCCTCTTCGGGGGATAGATGGCTTTTGTCCAGGACTTGCCTGGCCAGCCGCTGGATCTCCACTACAGACTTCCGGGTCAGGCCAAATTTGGCAAGACCCGGATTGTTGAGGAGGTTGTCGGTGAAGATTTCAGCCAAGGGATCATTACCCAAAGAGGGTTCACCCTTATCTTGAGCTGACGCACTGGTGGTGACGTCAGTATGCGACCCAAGGATCGTCGGCTCTGCTTGAGGAGCCGGATCTTCTGCAATCACTAGAGAAGGGATGATCGCCGGAGTTGCAGAAGGTTGAGGGACCGAAGTCGGAGGAGCCACGGCAGGGGAAGCTATTGTAAGTTTCGTCTGGCGCAAGGGCTTCGAAGAAGTCCCCTTCCCCTTGCCCTTGATGATTGATTTTGCTCTGAGAGAGTAGTAAAGTCGGAAACATTACATCTCGGAAAGAAACTTGAGTAAACAACAAAGGCGGAAAAGTTGTGACAAAAGGTTACCTCTTCACGACTGGCACCTCCTTTGTGCCAACTGCTACTGTTGGAGCTTTGTGCTTCCTGAGCGCAAGATCCGGCAGTGGAACCACTTCCACCTCCTGAGAGAACTCCGGAGGGTATCCTTCGAGCGGAGCAAGTTCCGACTCAGGGATGTCAGCAAGCTAAAAACAAGAAAACGTATCAGCATTGCAATGTAACTCGAAGATAGAAACACATAAAAGATGTGATGATAAAAGCTTACTGGAACCACGGGGTTTTCCGCCATGTGCATGTCCAAAGAAACCTCTGGAATCCGCCTCTCGATCCGCTCCTTGATCATCCACTTGATCTGGGTTATGTAGCCCTGAGTGGTGTAGGCTTTGGGGCTGATGCGGAGGGAGTTGGTCAGGGAAGACATGATGGAATGCATCAGTCTATCCCCGTGGTACTGAAGTGGCTGGATCCGGCGTGAGACCCAGCACTGGACCAAGTCGGATCCCTTCATACCCTTGTGCTTGATCAGATATTCGATTTGCTTCTTAGCGAGGATCAGATCATCTGTGAGAGCCGGAGCAGCCTCGTCCCAGGAAGGTTGGGCCGTGGTGGCTTCGTCGACAAAAGCCGGCAAAGCAGTAGCTTTGCCGGGAGACGGAATATCCCAATGATAGAAAAAAGTGGCTGGCCATTGTTTGACCGAGTCACTGGAAGAAATTTTGGGATATGCCCGGTCTCGTCTAAGAGAAAAACTAATGGTGCCGGTGATGTAAGGAACACGGCAGTGATGGAATTCCTCCGGACATGAAAGTAAAACTGGAAGAGAAGCAAACTCGGCCTAATGCCGAGAAAGCCGTCGCAAAGCGCAGCGTATGCGCTCATCTATAGAAGGGAGTTGGGAGGAAGATTGTGGAGTTGAACACCATAGTGGTCAATCACCTCGGAGAAGAACTCCGAGGGAGGAAAGGACAAACCTCGGTCCAGATGGGTGCCGAAGTGGACGCGCTTGCCCTCGTGCGGATTGGGGACGGTCTCGCCAGAGCTGCTCCACCAGTTGCCAGCGGCGAGGAGCCCCTCCTTCTCCACGTTCTTAAGGCCTTCTTCGTCGAGAGTGCAGGGGGTCCAGATTCCCCTGTAGTTTTCTTTCTTTGCTGCTGCTTCTGCCTTCGCCGCTGCCGCCGCCAAACTGGAGGAAGAAGATGAAGCCATTTTCTCCGGTGGAAGGGTGACCTTAAAGGGGCGGCGCTAGGAGCTTTGTGGAGAGAGAACGAGGAGGCTCTATGCACGCAGGAGGATTGGGAGGAAAGAAACGGCAAGGGACTGGTGGAAAGGAGAAGAAGAAATCTAAACCCCTTATATCCACCTACCTGTGCCAAGATTCATGCAAACGCTACAGTGTAACCGCCACGCCTCGTGGAAAGAACTGGGAAGGGCCCGCGCGATGATTGCGTCGCCTCGATCTCCACGCACGCATTGAAACGGCGCCTCGGTTCCGCGGACCGCGGACCCACCAACGGTCGTGCTAACGAAACGTCTGTCAGATGACGTGACTTGACCATGCTTGTGTCAGGTGGCGTTAGAGACCAAATTCTGGCTTAGTTTAAAAGCGAGCTGGAAAATCCGAGTAACCAATTGCAAGGTCCGACTTATTTTTAAGACCCGGATCGTATCTTTTTGTTGTGAAGTTTTAGGAACCCTTCAAGATTCTGCAAGCCGAAGATCAAGCTAGACGATGATAAAATCCGACTTTGGATCTTGGAGGCCTCCGGGGGCTGCTGTTGGGGATATACTTTCTGGGTATCCTCACAGCTCCTCACTGACCAGGGTGGCCCACTTCGGGTTAGAGCTTTGCTTCACGGGCGGCCCAGTCAGGGAGAGAAGACAGAGTCCAATCCGGCTACGGGAAGGCCCAGAAGACTTACCGACTTAGGCCCATAATGTTACTTGTAGTTCAAGATGTACTCTGTAACATACTCTTAGTCGTAGCCGGATAGATCTCTCCTGTAAACCCTAGGCCGGATATCTATATAAGCTGTCCTAGGGTGAGCCTTTAGGGCACCAGATAACACCCAATACTTTAGACCCTCAACTCGCACATGCGAAACCCTTGTAACCCATATTCCGGCTCTGCCGTATTACTGGATTGCTAGCAGGAGTAGGATCCGTCCAAAGCCGGCGGATTCGAACCTGGGTAAACTTGTGTGCTCACCGTCCCGGAATACCATACGTCTCACCCCCCCTCTCTTCTGCATGCCTCGAGGACCCCCTCATGGCGTACTTGTCATCAATCCGACGACACACAGCAGATCAGATCTTCATTCGTGCCATTTCTGACATAGAAGAAGGTTCGGGCCCAGCCCTTGCAGGAGTCAAGCCCCGTGACCCGGGGAAAGGCGGATTGTTTCCAGGGAGAAACAGAGGCAGCATCGAACTGAGTCAGATGTTTGTCCTCTAGGTCAAGCTGTTTATTCGGAATCACGTTCCTTCGTAGACCAAAGAACCGGATCCAGAGCTCTTTGGTAGGCCACAATCCGACATACCCTTCTATGGTGGAGGCGAATGAAGAGAGGGATGTGATGGCATTCGCCGGGAGATGGTGTGGTTGAAGTTCATAGATATCAAGGAAATCATGGAACAAATCACTAACGGGGAGGCCGAAGCCGTGCTGGAAATGGGAGAGGAACACTACGAACTCACCCGGATTGGGTGAGGGAGCGATCTCCTCGACGGCAAGGCGGGCAACCACGCCCTCAGGGATGCTCCGGGTACGGTAGAGCCAATCCAGGTCATCCTGGCACACCCATGAACTGTCCCAGGCACCACGCTCCGTGTTCTCCCCTCCCTCCTCCATCTCTGCTTTAGCGACGACGAGTTCTTCTTCAGTCATGTCTATATCACTGTCCTCACCGGCCCTATCGGAGGTGGGGGCAGAACCTTAGACTGGCGTGGACCCGTGGCGGTGAAGCTATGCGGGAGCGGCAGCGGTGCAGGTGCTAAGCAGATGCTGCGGCGGCGCTGCTAAGCAGATGCAGCGGCGGCGGCATTATCGCTAGGAGGAAGAAGAAGAAGAGGCAGAGGGGCGCGAGAAGGGGAAAAAGACCAAGGGGCGCGCCCCTCCCCTATTTAACCATGCCCTAGCGGGGATAGTGGGATCGTGCGATGCGGCGAGGCCACACGGTGTGGCCGTGTATCTGCCGGGTCAGCCAATCAGAGACGGGCCACAGGAAGGGCCACAGGGCGCATGAGATCCCACGACGCGACGTGATGATACAGTTAACGAGGAGACAGGCGCGACGTGACGTGTGTAACAGTAACACCTGACATTAACTGCAGCAGTAACTGGCGCTGGCTCTTAAAATGAGGCAAGATAATGATTACCCTCCACGTGGGGAAGCGTACGAGAGAAGGAAGGATAACCCGGAAAACTAAAGGGTGACCCGGCCAGCGAGTGAAAACTCGGAATGTGCCAAGGGAAAAGCTAGCCAATGAAATCCGGGATATGAGGTAACTCGAAAAAGGGAGCAAAAGGCTCGGTAAATTGAACCTACCGTGGCCTTAGCAGCTGAAGCAGCTAAGACCGCACTAGCTTCGGGAACTAATGTTGGGGGGATACCCCCAGGTAGGGTCACGCCGGGGTATAATGGCCGTGTTAGCCGAGGTACAGAAAGGTCAAAGCAAGTGCTGGCCGAGTCACCTCAAGGCAGGCCGAATCACGGAGTAACCCAGAATGGAGGATGTCCACCTAACTGAGTCCTGGCCGACGTATGTCGTATGCCAGCAGGATTTATGTAACTTGTATGCAGGTACCCACATGGCCGGATTAACCAGGCATGATCCGAGTTATATCAGGCTTGCAAGAGAAGGAAGGTATCTCGCTGGTCAAAAGGTGGTCATTGTACGCAGGGGCATGAGCAAAGCAGACAGAGAGAAGGACCACCGAGGCATGGCCGACAAGGGTGACGCGCCCTGTGTTGGATGACGATGGCGCCGCAGAGGCTTACATAGCCTCTGCATGGCTTACGACAGCGAAAAGTGATTCGGTCGGTTTGCTATTTTGGGAAGAGGCATATTCCCAGGAATATGCCTCCACGTATGCCCTAATTGGAGACCTAGCCTCCCCTTATAAGGAGCGCTAGGGCCTCTGTAGAAGGGGGTGGGTTGGCATTTGAGTAGTTGGTTCCTGGGAGATAGGTAGTGCTGAGAGTAAGAGAGTTCCTCCTTCCTCCTCTCCCCAATACAACTCAAGGAGCACTTGTAAACTCATCTATCTTGGATAATACAAAGCATCTGTGTGTGGAATCACCACACTATCCCTCCCTGGATTCCTCTAGTGCATATTGGCCCCACCTTAAGCCTATCCATGGCATCTGCCGTGACACCACCACGACACAAGTTTACCCAGGTTCGAATCCGCCGGCTTTGGACGGATCCTACTCCTGCTAGCAATCCAGTAATATGGCAGAGCCGGAATATGGGTTACAAGGGTTCGCCTGTGCGAGTTGAGATTGTAGATTATTGAGGGTAGGTTAGGTGCCCTAAAGGCTCTCCCTAGGACGACTTATATAGATATCCGGCCTAGGGTTTACAGGAGAGATCAGTCCGGCTACGACTAAGAGTCGGTTATAGAGTACATCTTGAACTACAAGTAACACTATGGGCCTAAGTCGGTAAGTCTTCTGGGCCTTCCTGTAGCCGTATTGGACTCCGTCTCTTCTCCCTGACTAGGCTGCTCGTGAAGCTCTAACCCGAAGTGGGCCACCCTGGTCAGCAAGGACTGTGAGGATACCCGGAAAGTATATCCCCAACATATGGATCCACCAGTGCCATTGCATGTGTGTTCTCTTCATTAACCATAGCTAGAGTCATAGCATGTGTGTTCTTTTCACAAACCACATGGATCCACCAGAGTCATTGCATGTGTGTTCTTTTCATTAACCACAACTAGAGTCATTGCATGTGTGTTCTCTTCACAAACAACATATGGATCCATCAGAGTCATTGCATGTCTGTTCTTTTCATTAACCACAGCTAGTGCCATTGCATGTATGTTCTTTCCACAGACCACATATGGATCCATCAGTGTCATTACATGTGTGTATTGCATGTGTGTTCTTCTCACAAACCACACATGGATCCACCAGTGTCATTGGATGTGTGTTCTTCTCACAAACCACATATGGATCCACCAGTGTGACTGCATGTGTGTTCTTTTCACAAACCACAGCTAGAGTCATTGCATGTATGTTCTTCTCATGAACCACATATGGATCCACCAGAGTTCATTGGATGTGTGTTCTTTTCATGAACCACACCCAATGTCATTACATGTGTGTTCTACTCACAAACCACATATGGATCCACCAATTTCATTGGATGTGTGTTCTTCTCACAAACCACATATGGATCCACCAGTGTCATTGCATATGTGTTCTTCTCACAAACCACATCTAGAGTCATTGCATGTGTGTTCTTTTCACAAACCACATAAGGATCCACTAGTGTCATTGGATGTGTGTTCTTTTCATGAACCACACCCAGTGTCATTGCATGTGTGTTATTCTCGCAAACCACATATGGATCCACCAGTGTCATTGGATGTGTGTTCTTCTAACAAACCACATATGGATCCACCAGTGTCATTGCATGTGTGTTCTTTTGACAAACCACATCTAGGGTCATTGCATGTGTGTTCTTTTCACAAACCACATATGGATCCACAAGTGTCATTGGATGTGTGTTCTTTTCATGAACCACAGCTAGAGTCACTGCATGTGTGTTCTATTCACAAACCACATATGGATCCACCAGTGTCATTGCATGTATGTTCTATTCACAAACCACATGTGGATCCACCAGTGTCATTAAATGTGTGTTCTTTTCAGAAACCACATATGGATCCACCAGAGTCATTGCATGTGTGTTCTTTTCACAAACAACATAAGGATCCACCAGTGTCATTGGATGTGCGTTCTTTTCATGAACCACAACCAGTGTCACTTCATGTGTGTTCTTCTCGCAAACCACACATGGATCCACCAGAGTTTATTGCATGTCTGTTCTTTCCATAGACCACGTATGGATCCACCAGTGTCATTGCATGTGTGTTTGGCATGTGTGTTCTTCTCACAAACCACACATGGATCCACCAGTGCCATTGGATATGTGTTCTTCTCAGAAACCACATATGGATCCACCAGTGTGATTGCATGCGTGTTCTTTTCACAAACCACAACTAGAGCCATTGCATGTGTGTTCTTCTTAGAAACCACATATGGATCCACCAGAGTTCATTGGATGTGTGTTCTTTGCATGAACCACACCCAGTGTCATTTCATGTGTGTTCTTCTCATAAACACATATGGATCCACCTGTGTCATTGGATGTGTGTTCTTCTCACAAACTAAATATGGATCCACCAGTGTCATTGCATGTGTGTTCTTCTCACAAACCACATCTAGTGTCATTGCATGTGTGTTCTTTTCAAAAACCACATAAGAATCCACCAGTGTCATTGGATGTGTGTTCTTTTCATGAACCACACCCAATGTCATTGCATGTGTGATATTCTCACAAACCACACATGGATCCACCAGTGTCATTGGATGTGTGTTCTTCTCACAAACGACATATGGATCCACTAGGGTCATTGAATGTGTGTTCTTTTCACAAACCACATCTAGAGTCATTGCATGTGTGTTCTTTTCACAAACCACATCTAGAGTCATTGCATGTGTGTTCTTTTCACAAACCACATCTAGAGTCATTGCATGTGTGTTCTCTTCACAAACAACATATGGATCCATCAGAGTCATTGCATGTCTGTTCTTTTCATTAACCACAGCTAATGCCATTGCATGTATGTTCTTTTCACAGACCACATATGGATCCATCAGTATCATTACATGTGTGTATTGCATGTGTGTTCTTCTCACAAACCACACATGGATCCACCAGTGTCATTGGATGTGTGTTCTTCTCACAAACCACATATGGATCCACCAGTGTGACTGCATGTGTGTTCTTTTCACAAACCACAGCTAGAGTCATTGCATGTATGTTCTTCTCATGAACCACATATGGATCCACCAGAGTTCATTGGATGTGTGTTCTTTTCATGAACCACACCCAATGTCATTACATGTGTGTTCTACTCACAAACCACATATGGATCCACCAATTTCATTGGATGTGTGTTCTTCTCACAAACCACATATGGATCCACCAGTGTCATTGCATATGTGTTCTTCTCACAAACCACATCTAGAGTCATTGCATGTGTGTTCATTTCACAAACCACATAAGGATCCACTAGTGTCATTGGATGTGTGTTCTTTTCATGAACCACACCCAGTGTCATTGCATGTGTGTTATTCTCGCAAACTACATATGGATCCACCAGTGTCATTGGATGTGTGTTCTTCTAACAAACCACATATGGATCCACCAGTGTCATTGCATGTGTGTTCTTTTCACAAACCACATATAGGGTCATTGCATGTGTGTTCATTTCACAAACCACATATGGATCCACAAGTGTCATTGGATGTGTGTTCTTTTCATGAACCACAGCTAGAGTCACTGCATGTGTGTTCTATTCACAAACCACATATGGATCCACCAGTGTCATTGCATGTATGTTCTATTCACAAACAACATGTGGATCCACCAGTGTCATTAAATGTGTGTTCTTTTCAGAAACCACATATGGATCCACCAGAGTCATTGCATGTGTGTTCTTTTCACAAACAACATAAGGATCCACCAGTGTCATTGGATGTGCGTTCTTTTCATGAACCACAACCAGTGTCACTTCATGTGTGTTCTTCTCGCAAACCACACATGGATCCACCAGAGTTCATTGCATGTCTGTTCTTTCCACAGACCACGTATGGATCCACCAGTGTCATTGCATGTGTGTTTGGCATGTGTGTTCTTCTCACAAACCACACATGGATCCACCAGTGCCATTGGATATGTGTTCTTCTCAGAAACCACATATGGATCCACCAGTGTGATTGCATGTGTGTTCTTTTCACAAACCACAACTAGAGCCATTGCATGTGTGTTCTTCTTAGAAACCACATATGGATCCACCAGAGTTCATTGGATGTGTGTTCTTTTCATGAACCACACCCAGTGTCATTTCATGTGTGTTCTTCTCATAAACCACATATGGATCCACCTGTGTCATTGGATGTGTGTTCTTCTCACAAACTAAATATGGATCCACCAGTGTCATTGCATGTGTGTTCTTCTCACAAACCACATCTAGTGTCATTGCATGTGTGTTCTTTTCAAAAACCACATAAGAATCCACCAGTGTCATTGGATGTGTGTTCTTTTCATGAACCACACCCAATGTCATTTCATGTGTGATATTCTCACAAACCACACATGGATCCACCAGTGTCATTGGATGTGTGTTCTTCTCACAAACGACATATGGATCCACCAGGGTCATTGCATGTGTGTTCTTTTCACAAACCACATCTAGAGTCATTGCATGTGTGTTCTTTTCACAAACCACATCTAGAGTCATTGCATGTGTGTTCTTTTCACAAACCACATATGGATTCACCAGTGTCATTGGATGTGTGTTCTTTTCATGAACCACAACTAGAGTCACTGCATGTTTGTTCTTTTCACAAACCACATATGGATCCACCAATGTCACTGCATGTGTTTTCTATTCACAAACCACATGTGGATCCACTAGTGTCATTGCATGTGTGTTCTTTTCACAAACCACATGTGCATCCACCAGAGTCATTGCATGTGTGTTCTTTTCACAAACCACATAAGGATCCACCAGTTTCATTGGATGTGTGTTCTTTTTATGAACCACAACCAGTGTCATTGCATGTGTGTTCTTCTCACAAACCACACATGGATCCACCAGAGTTCATTGCATGTATGTTCTTTTCACAAACCACATATGGATCCAACTTTGTCATTTCATGTGTGTTCTTTTCATTAACCATAGGTAGAGTCATAGCATGTGTGTTCTTTTCACAAACCACATGGATCCACCAGAGTCATTGCATGTGTGTTCTTTTCATTAACCACAACTAGAGTCATTGCATGTGTGTTCTCTTCACAAACAACATATGGATCCATCAGAGTCATTACATGTCTGTTCTTTTCATTAACCACAGCTAGTGCCATTGCATGTATGTTCTTTTCACAGACCACATATGGATCCATCAGTGTCATTGCATGTGTGTATTGCATGTGTGTTCTTCTCACAAACCACACATGGATCCACCAGTGTCATTGGATGTGTGTTCTTCTCACAAACCACATATGGATCCACCAGTGTGATTGCATGTGTGTTCTTTTCACAAACCACAGCTAGAGTCATTGCATGTATGTTCTTCTCATGAACCACATATAGATCCACCAGAGTTCATTGGATGTGTGTTCTTTTCATGAACCACACCCAATGTCATTACATGTGTGTTCTTCTCACAAACCACATATGGATCCACCAATGTCATTGGATGTGTGTTCTTCTCACAAACCACATATGGATCCACCAGTGTCATTGCATATGTGTTCTTCTCACAAACCACATCTAGAGTCATTGCATGTGTGTTCTTTTCACAAACCACATAAGGATCCACCAGTGTCATTGCATGTGTGTTTTTTTCACAAACCACATGTGGATCCACCAGAGTCATTGCATGTGTGTTCTTTTCAGAAACCACATATGGATACACTAGTGTCATTGGATGTGTGTTCTTTTCATGAACCACACCCAGTGTCATTGCATGTGTGTTATTCTCGCAAACCACATATGGATCCACTAGTGTCATTGGATGTGTGTTCTTCTAACAAACCACATATGGATCCACTAGTGTCATTGCATGTGTGTTCTTTTCACAAACCACATCTAGGGTCATTGCATGTGTGTTCTTTTCACAAACCACATATGGATCCACCAGTGTCATTGGATGTTTGTTCTTTTCATGAACCACAGCTAGAGTCACTGCATGTGTGTTCTATTCACAAACCACATGTGGATCCACCAGTGTCATTGCATGTCTGTTCTATTCACAAACCACATGTGGATCCACCAGTGTCATTGAATCTGTGTTCTTTTCAGAAACCACATATGGATCCACCAGAGTCATTGCATGTGCGTTCTTTTCACAAACAACATAAGGATCCACCAGTGTCATTGGATGTGTGTTCTTTTCATGAACCACAACCAGTGTCACTTCATGTGTGTTCTCACAAACCACACATGCATCCACTAGAGTTCATTGCATGTCTGTTCTTTCCACAGACCACGTATGGATCCACCAGTGTCATTGCATGTGTGTTTGGCATGTGTGTTCTTCTCACAAACCACACATGGATCCACCAGTGCCATTGGATATGTGTTCTTCTCACAAACCACATATGGATCCACCAGTGTGATTGCATGTGTGTTCTTTTCACAAACCACAGCTAGAGTAATTGCATGTGTGTTCTTCTCAGAAACCACATATGGATCCACCAGAGTTCATTGGATGTGTGTTCTTTTCATGAACCACACCCAGTGTCATTTCATGTGTGTTCTTCTCATAAACCACATATGGATCCACCTGTGTCATTGGATGTGTGTTCTGCTCACAAACTACATATGGATCCACCAGTGTCATTGCATGTGTGTTCTTCTCACAAACCACATCTAGAGTCATTGCATGTGTGTTCTTTTCACAAACCACATCTATAGTCATTGCATGTGTGTTCTTTTCACAAACCACATATGGAACCACCAGTGTCATTGGATGTGTGTTCTTTTCATGAACCACAACTAGAGTCACTACATGTTTGTTCTTTTCACAAACCACATATGGATCCACCAATGTCACTGCATGTGTTTTCTATTCACAAACCACATGTGGATCCACTAGTGTCATTGCATGTGTGTTCTTTTCACAAACCACATGTGCATCCACCAGAGTTGTTGCATGTGTGTTCTTTTCACAAACCACATAAGGATCCACCAGTTTCATTGGATGTGTGTTCTTTTCATGAACCACAACCAGTGTCATTGCATGTGTGTTCTTCTCACAAACCACACATGGATCCACCAGAGTTCATTGCATGCCTGTTCTTTTCACAAACCACATATGGATCCACCGGTGTCATTTCATGTGTGTTCTTTTCATTAACCATAGGTAGAGTCATTGCATGTGTGTTCTTTTCACAAACCACATGGATCCACCAGAGTCATTGCATGTGTGTTCTTTTCATTAACCACAACTAGAGTCATTGCATGTGTGTTCTTTTCACAAACCACATATGGATCCACCAGTATCATTGGATGTGTGTCCTTTTCATGAACCACAGCTAGAGTCACTACATGTGTGTTCTTTTCACAAACCACGGATGGATCCACCAGTGTCACTGCATGTGTGTTCTCTTCACAAACCACATATGGATCCACTAGTGTCATTGCATGTGTGTTATTTTCACAAACCACATGTGGATCCACCAGAGTCATTGCATGTGTGTTCTTTTCACAAACCATATAAGGATCCACCAGTGTCATTGGATGTGTGTTCTTTTCATGAACCATAACCAGTGTCATTGCATGTGTGTTCTTCTCACAAACCACACATGGATCTGATACATTGCAAATGTATCTATAATTTTTGATGTTCCATGCTTGGTTTTATCCACTTTCTTGTGTTTTGTTCACACTTTGGAGTACCTTTCATATGATTTCTTGGACTAACCTATTAACAAGAGCCACAGTGCCAGCTGCCTGTTTTCTGCTATTTTTGGTTCCAGGAAAGTCAGAAAATGAATATTATCGGAATTAGACGAGACAAAAGCCAAAGTGCCTATTTTATGGAAGTCATCAAATGCTAGAATACGAGACGGAGAAGGGCTAGGGGCCGGCCACACCACCTGGCCCGTGGCTAGGCCTGGCCCACGCCAGGGGGTGGTCTGGCCGACCCCAGCACCACCTCGGCCTCCCCTTCCGCCTATAAGATGCCCTCGGGACGAAAACCCTAAGTACCGATCAAAAATCCGCGAAAGAATCTGTAGCCACCGTCATCTCCATCCCTAGATCGGGAGGGATCTAAAGCTCTTCCCGGCACCCTGCCGGAGAGGGGAATTCACCCTGGAGGCCTTCTTCATCACCATGCAAGCCTCCGGTGTGAAGCGTGAGTAGTTCGTCCTTAGACTACGGATCCATGTAGTAGCTAGATGGCTGGTTCTCCTCCTTTGTGCTTTCATGTTTAGATCTTGTGAGCTCTGTTCATGATCAAGATCATCTATTTGTAATTCTGCATGTTGTGTTTGCGGGGATCTGATGGATATTGAGATGATATTTCAGATTGATTATTGATTCTATCATGTCTTTGTTATTTGTGATCTTGCATGCTTTCCGTTGTTAGTAGCTATCTTGGCCAAGTAGATGCTAGCAACTATAAGAGTTAGTATTTATGCTCGATAGGGGGTTCATGCCTCTGGTAATCTGGGGAAGTGACAGAAATCTCTAAGGTACTAGATGTGTTGTTGCTACTAGGGAGAAAACAACAATCCTTTGTTCATAGAACAATCGTATTGTTTACTTTACACGCAGTTCGTAAAGCAATAATCTGTTGCTTGCAACTTAATACTGGAGGGGGTTCGGATGATAACTTGAAGGTGGATTATTAGTCATAGATGCAGTTGGATGGCGGTCTATGTATAATGTTGTAATGCCCAATAAGGTCTCAAAGGAGTCAAGATGATTAGTATATGCATGTATTGCTTTCTCGATGTTTATCAATTGCCCCGCTGTAATTTGTTCACCCAGCATGTTATCTATCTTAAGGAGAGCCACCTCTAGTGCACTATGGACCCCGGTCCTTTCTTTTACATACAATCTACAAACTATTTACTGCTTTGTGTTTACTTTCTGCAAACTATTACTTCTTTCCATTCAATACGTTTAATCCTTTGTTTTCAGCAAAACACGGTGAGATTGACAACCTCGTCGCAAGTTGGGGACAAAGTTCTATGGTTGTGTTGTACAGGTCTCCACGTTGCTACTAGCACCGGTAGTGCGCCCTGCCAAGGCTCAGCTAGCAACACCTTTGGGGTGTTTCCTTGCTCCTACTGGTTCGATTAAACCTTGGTTTCATAACTGAGGGAAGCTTGCTGCTGTGCTCATCATACCTTCCTCTTGGGGTTCCCAACGAGCTCTACATCAACACCGCACCAGCATTTTTCTGGCGCCGTACACTGAGCCATCAAGCATTTTTCTGGCGCCGTTGCTGGGGAGTCAAGGACATCTTCACAAGGGGAGTCCCTCATAACCAATCTCTTTACTTTGTTATTTTTGTTTTGCTTATTTTCCTTTTGCTTTGTTTGCTTGTTTTGTTATCAAAAACACAAAAAAAATAGTTTTACTAGTTTGCTTTCTTATTCAAAAAACACAAAAAATGACTACTCTTGAAAACACTAAGTTGTGTGACTTCACTAGCACCAACAACAATGATTTTATGAGCACAGCTATTGCTCCACCTGTGCCTGAAGATACTTTCTTTGAGATAAAACCTGCTTTACTCAATCTTGTTATGAGAGAAAAAATTTCTGGTATTGGTAATGAAGATGCTGCTGCCCATCTAAATAACTTTGTTGAACTTTGTGAGATGCAAAAGCATAGGGATGTAGATGGTGATATTATTAAGCTGAAATTGTTTCCTTTCTCTTTGAGAGGAAAATCTAAAGAATGATTGAATTCCTTAACTAGGAATAGTATTGATTCTTGGACTAAGTGCAAAGATGCTTTCATTGGAAAGTACTATCCTCCTGCTAAGATTATATCTATGAGAAGTGAAATAATGAAGTTTAAACAATCCGATAATGAACAATTTGCTCAAACTTGGGAAAGAATGAAATCTTTGGTAAAGAATTGTCCCACTCATGGACTGACTGCTTGGATGATCATCCAAACTTTTTATGCAGGATTGAACTATTCTTCAAGGAACCTATTGGATTCTGCTGCTGGAGGTACCTTTTTGACCATCACTTTGGGTGCTGCAACAAAACTTCTGGATAATATGATGGTTAACTATTCTGAATGGCATACTGAGAGAGCTCCACAAGGTAAGAAGGTAAATTCTGTTGAGGAAACCTCCTCCCCTTGAGTGATAAGATTGATATTATTATGTCTATGCTTGTGAATGGGAAAGCCCATATTGATCCAAATAATGTTCCTTTAGCCTCTTTGGTTGCTCAAGAAGAGCAAGTTGATGTGAACTTCAGAAGAAATAACAACTTTGGCAATAATGCTTATAGGAATAATTTTGGTAACAACAATTATAAGCCATATCATGCCAACAATGGTAATGCTTATGGAAGTTCCTACAACAATAATAGGAGTGCACCCTCTGAACTTGAAGTTATGCTTAAAGACTTTATTAGTAAGCAAACTGCTTTCAATAAAACTATTGAGGAAAAACTCTATAATGCTGAAAGAAATATAGCATCTTTGGCTAAAGCTCAATCTTCTTTGAATAAAATGGCTGCTAAACCTGAAACTAATGATAATCCCTTTGCAGCTACTAATGCTATACAAGTAAGAATTGATGAAAATGTTAGACTATTAGCCGAATTACGTGCTAAGTGGGAAAGAGAAGATGAAATTAATAGAAACATTAGTGTTTCTACTATTACCACCACTAGTGTTGAGGCTAGTAATAGTTCTACTACTCTAGATGATAAATTTGATTTTGATCTTGATGGGTGTAATATCTCTGAAGTTATTAATTTCCTACAAAAGCTTGCTAAAAGTCCTAATGCTAGTGCTATGAACATGGCCTTTACAAAACACATTACCGATGCTCTCATAAAGATTAAAGAAGAAAAGATAAAACATAAAACTTCTATTCCTATTAAACAAGAAGATGGTTGGGAACCCATCATTAATATGAAAGTGAATGACTTTGATTTCAAAGCTTTATGTGATCTTGATAGTAGTGTTTCTATTATGCCTAGAAGGATTTATGATATGCTTGATTTGCCTCCAATTGAAGATTGTTATTTGAATGTCCCACTTGATGATAATGCTAAAAAGAAACTCATGGGGAGTCTTAATGATGTTCTTATCATGGTTAACAATGCATATGTCCCCGTTGATTTCTATGTTTTGGATGTTGAATGCAATGCTTCTTGTCTTATTACTTTGGGAAGACCTTTTCTTAGAACTGTTGGTGTCATTATTGATATGAAAGAAGGCACCATTAAATATCAACCCCCACTCAAGAAAGGTATTGAACAGTTACCTAAGAATAGAGAGAATATTTCTTTTGCCTCTCCTATGAAAACAAAATTTGGTCTTCATACTTCTTCATTTGAGAACACTTGATTCTTTTTCTTACTTCTTATGCCTAACTTAAAGGAGTTAAAGAAAAGTACTTATTGGGAGATAACCCAAAAGTTTTAGATGAGTCTTGGAAGTTATTACTTTAGTAATAACTGCTCCTTATCCTTTTTATTTCCTTTTTGTGCCAATAGTAACCTCTAATGAGAGAGAAGTAATGATTGGGAAAGTTGCTGTCCCGAAACAGATTTCTGTGCTTCACCGTAAAAATTCGTGTAAAATCTCTGAATGTGTTTTTGAGGCGTGAATTTTTGTGCTTCTGTCCCAGGTTGTTATCTAACTTTCGTTAGTTTAACTTGTTTTGATTTGAGCAACAGAAGGTCTTCGAAAAAATTCGTCTTTACCAGCTGGTCTGTTTTGACAGATTTCTGCCATTTTCTATATTTGCTTCTTGTTGGTTCCTTTTTGAGTTATTTTGGGGAATTGAGATTTTTGAGGGAAGTGCTTTAGTACTAGTGTTCTAATGGAAGTTTATTTGGTGTTAGAACTGAACCTTAAGACATATTATCTTGAGTGCACTAATGTTGCTAATAAAGATTGTGTGAAGTTTTGTATGAAGGAAAAATTTCAGGTGTATGGAAGGAATGAGTAATGAGATGAAGGATGGACAAAAGCTCAAGCTTAGGGATTCCACGCATGTCACCCCAAGAAATATCCAAGAAGTACAAGCGTCAAAGCATGGGGATGCCCAAGGCATCCCCCTCTTCATCAATAAAAATCCCAGGTTTCTTCTAAACGCTTCATTTTTATTGTTTCATGCATAGTTGTGTTGTTCTTGGAGCGTCTTATTTTTCGTTTTCATTTTTGTTTTGGTTTTTCATTTTCTTTTGTTTTCTTAGTTTTCTGAATAAATTGGTTGGACCCCCTCTTTCATACTTTGGTTTGCAAATAGTTTGGTTTGGTTTGGAAAAGAGTAGGAAAGTTCATGCTTATGTGGTAAAAAGAGCTCGTTTTTGACTGTGGCCTATGCTTTGTCATGCCATGCTTGATATTGTTTTGGATTTATGCTTAGTATTCTTTGTTGTAGCATGACTTGTTATAAACAATTGAGATTGCTTAATGTGCTTTGGATGAATCATGCGTTGTTTTAGCATATTAAAGCATAGTATAGTGGTATTCTCCTTTGATGCTTTATTTGGGTTGACTTGGTGCATGCTCACACCATGTTATGACTATCTCAAGTCACCATAGCCTTTATGATCCTTTAGTTTTCAACTTGTAGTGTCACTTTATGCTTTGATCAATGATGTTTTGTCGCTCTACAAGATTATGGCCATTATTGCTCTCTTAGTTTGTCGCTCCCAGTCTTTTGCTAGCCTCCACAACCAAGTATGAGTTCCACTCATGCATCCAACTCCCTAAACCAAGTTATTCCAAAGAGTCCACCATACCTACCTACTAGCTTATGCTATTCCAAGTATATTCATGCTTTTGTTTACCTTCCAAATTAAACTTGTTATGAGAAAACTAGTGATTAAAGCTCTCACGAACTTGATGGCACACTTTACTTTTCTTGCCCTAAATAAACTTGAACCATTGTGTCGTCTATGTTGTATATGCTTGCACTTATTTGTTGGGGATTAGCAAAACCATTCTTTCATGGGGAACGCTTTCAACATTGCACTTGGTACTTGTACCTAGTTGATATCATGCTCTTTTGTATATGGATGTCGTCGGTGTGAAATGAAAGGGGAGCTTGTAAGTCCATGGAGTTATGTATATGTGTTAGAGAAACGCCTGGGCCGCTGGTCTAATCCATGCTGACATGGTGGAAACCTGCAGCGTAACCATAATGAGCTGTCTATGAAGCATTCTTCTTATAAAAAAGAGTCCTATATTGAGAAAAAAGAGAAAAAGAAAAAAAAAGAGATTATGAAAAGAGGAAAGAGAGAAAAAGCACCATATTCCCATGGTAAATAAGAAGATTGCTGAGATGCTCGTTGTCTGCTTGCCTTGTCATTTTGATATGGGGATTCTTCCGTATCATCGGGCAAGGGGTACCCCGTTGGCGGTTCTCTATGATACACATGTACTTACGATGACAAGAACTTACCGGTGACTAAACTTGAGTGGCATGAGGAGCGGCCCTCGTATACAAGGGACAGGAGATTTCTAACTTATACTTCGTCAAGCATGTACACCATAGTTTGTTCACTTTAACCTTAATCACTTCAAGATGCTTATGATAGGGGCAATGAGAGCTGAAAGCTATAAGTACCATAATTTTTGGAAGCTCTTTATGAGAATTGAATCCCTACTTCCTTTTATAAAGGCCTTTCTTCCACCATTATATTGAGTCTCCACCTTCTACCTTTATGCACCTACTTTGAGAGCATAGTGGCCATTCTTAGTTCTATGTGCATTGTCCCAAGACTAGTTGATTGATGCATAACTTGATATTGCTTGTTTTAAACTATTTGTATCTAGTCACTCTTATGAACTTTGAAGGTGTCCTATGCATTTATATTTGCTACTCTATGAGTGACAAGCTAAATACTATTATGCTATGTTTTCTTTATGTGAAACAAACAAACGTCTTGCAAAGCATTGTTATTCATGAATCTTTTGTTTGTGCATTTTCATGTTGCATCTTAGTTTCTTTGTCTTATTACTAGAACTTTGTCTTTCATGTTATGATTGAAGTACTATGATCCCAGCTTCGAATGTTTTACAAATACTTTGATCAAGTCTTTGATGGTGCATGTAGCCTCAAAAATTATTCTTTCTTTTTATCACTTACCTACTCGAGGACGAGCAGGAGTTAAGCTTGGGGATGTTGATACATTGCAAATGTATCTATAATTTTTTATGTTCCATGCTTGGATTTATCCACTTTCTTGTGTTTTGTCCACACTTTGGAGTACTTTTCATATGATTTCTTGGACTAACCTATTAATAAGAGCCACAGTGCCAGCTGCCTGTTTTCTGCTGTTTTTGGTTCCAGGAAAGTTAGAAAATGAATATTCTAGGAATTGGACGCGACAAAAGCCAAAGTGCCTATTTTTCCTGAAGTCATTAGATGCCAGAATACGAGACAGAGAAGGGCTGGGGGCCGGCCACACCACCTGGCAGCGTGGCCAGGCCTGGCCCGCACCAGGGGGTGGTCTGGCCGACCCCAGCACCCCCTCGGCCTCCCCTTCCGCCTATAAGATGCCCTTGGGATGAAAACCCTAAGTACCCGATCAAAAATCCACGAAAAAATATGTAGCCGCCGTCATCTCCAACCCTACATCGGGAGGGATCTGAAGCTCTTCTCGGCACCCTGCCGGAGAGGGGAATTCACCCTGGAGGCCTTCTTCATCACCATGCAAGCCTCCGGTGTGATGACTGAGTAGTTCGTCCTTGGACTACGGATCCATGTAGTAGCTAGATGGCTAGTTCTCTTCCTTTGTGCTTTCATGTTTAGATCTTGTGAGCTCCGTTCATGATCAAGATCATCTATTTGTAATTCTGCATGTTGTGTTTGCGGGGATCCGATGGATATTGAGATGCTATTTCAGATTGATTATTGATTCTATCATGTCTATGTTATTTGTGATCTTGCGTGCTTTCCGTTGTTAGTAGCATTCTTGGCCAAGTAGATGCTAGCAACTCCAAGAGTTAGTATTTATGCTCGATAGTGGGTTCATGCCTCTGGTAATCTGGGGAAGTGACAGAAATCTCTAAGGTACTAGATGTGTTGTTGCTACTAGGGAGAAAACAACAATCCTTTGTTCATAGAACAATCGTATTGTTTACTTTACACGAAGTTCGTAAAGCAATAATCTATTGCTTGCAACTTAATATTGGAGGGGGTTCGGATGATAACCTGAAGGTGGATTATTAGTCATAGATGCAGTTGGATGGCGGTCTATGTATAATGTTGTAATGCCCAATCAAGTCTCAAAGGATTCAAGATGATTAGTATATGCATGTATTGCTTTATCGATGTTTGTCAATTACCCCGCTGTAATTTGTTCACCCAGCATGTTATCTATCTTAAGGAGATCCACCTCTAGTGAACTATGGATCCCGGTCCTTCTCTTTTACATACAATCTATAAACTGTTTACTGCTTTGGGGACAAAGTTCTGTGGTTGTGTTGTGCAGGTCTCCATGTTGCTACTAGCACCGGTAGTGCGCCCTGCCAAGGCTCATCTAGTAACACCTTTGGGGTGTTTCCTTGCTCCTACTGGTTCAATTAAACCTTGGTTTCATAATTGAGGGACACTTTCTGCTGTGCTCATCATACCTTCCTCTTGGGGTTCCCAACGAGCTCTACATCAACACCGCACCAGAATTTTTCTGGCGCCGTACACTGAGCCATCAGGATCCACCAGAGTTCATTGCATAACTGTTCTTTTCAGAAACCACATATGGATCCACCAGTGTCATTGCATGTGTGTTCTTTTCATCAACCATAGCTAGAGTCATTGCATATGTGTTCTTTTCACAAACCAAATGGATCCACTAGATTCATTGCATGTGTGTTCTTTTCATTAACCACAAGTAGAGTCATTGCATGTGTGTTCTTTTCACAAACCACATATGGATCCATCAGAGTCATTGCATCTCTGTTCTTTTAATTAACCACAGCTAGTGTCATTGCATGTCTATTCTTTCCATAGACCATATATGGATCCACCAGTGTCATTGCATGTGTGTTTTGCATGTGTGTTCTTCTTACAAACCACAAATGGTTCCACCAGTGTCATTGGATGTGTGTTCTTCTCACAAACCACATATGGATCCACTAGTGTGATTGCATGTGTGTTCTTTTCACAAACCACATCTAGAGTCATTGCATGTGTGTTCTTCTCACAAACCACATATGGATCCACCAGAGTTCATTCGATGTGTGTTCTTTTTATGAACCCCACCCAGTACCATTGCATGTGTGTTCTTCTCACAAACCACACATGGATCCACCAGAGTCATTGGATGTGTGTTCTTCTCACAAACCACATATGGATCCACGAGTGTCATTGCATGTGTGTTCTTCTCACAAACCACATCTAGAGTTATTGCATGTGTGTTCTTTTCACAAACCACATAAGGATCGACCAATGTCATTGGATGTGTGTTATTTTCATGAACCACACCCAGTGTCATTGGATGTGTGTTCTTCTCACAAACCACATATGGATCCACCAGAGTCATTGCATGTGTGTTCTTTTCATTAACCACATCTAGAGTCGTTGCATGTGTGTTCTTTTCACAAACCACATAAGGATACCACCAGTATCATTGGATGTGTGTTATTTTCATGAACCACACCCAGTGTCATTGTATGTGTGTTCTTGTCACAAACCACATATGGTGTTGGGTCCGCAGCATAGAAAACAAAAAAATTCCTACGGTGTGAACTACACGCAAAGATCTATCTACTAGGTACAAAGCAAACGGGTGGACATACATCCATAGAGAACTTACCCTCGAAGACAACGAGCTTTGTTAACGAGTAGGAACTCGTGGTTGATGTAGTCGTACACTTGCCGATCTCAAGATCGTGAGGAAGTCCGAGCGCCGCAACTCAGCAGTGCATCCGCACTCGCACACACGTTCAAGCCACCGGACAACCTCCACCTCCTCGCTCCAGCGATCCAGCGGAAGCAGCAACTCCTTCCAGACGAAATGCCACCGGGAACATGTATCTCGCTAATCCGAGACCATGGGGGAATAATTCTAGAGGGGGAGAGATATCCTTCACAAGGAGGTGTGAGGATGAAGGAGGGAATGGGTGGCCTTTTATAGGAGGAGGGGGGTGCCCCCTCTCTCCATGGCCGGCGCATGGGGGGTGACCCCTCACCTCCCCCATTCATGTGGTGGTAACTCCTCCACATTAAAATGCCTCTTCACATTCCCTTTTAAAGTCTCCACTTTAAATGCATTAAGTTTCTCCAAATTTACTGCTCTCTCATTTAATAAAAACTCTTTTATTAAATTTATTCAGAATTTTGTTAATTACTTTAATTAACAAACATTCACATATATCCCCTTGCAATATTTCAATATCACACGCAGAACCACCTTCTGCAATTTCACCCGAAACAATTTTCGGTTTCTATTGAAACAATTCCTGCGCTTTGCAATTCTTTCGTCTGAAACATATGTGCTCCAAAATGGTGTCCGGTAACTCTTAAGTGTGCCACCCTACGGTTCACGATTAATGCAGACATGATCGAGACCCTTCTCCGATTAATAATCAGCAGCGGGACCTGGAGATCCGTACTGACTCCTACACATTCAATGATGACTCCTGTGATCGTGAGAACCTTTAACGCTTGTAACTAAATCCCTTTGTCTCTCGATATATTACATGTCCGAGATTCGATCATCGGTATCTCCATACCTAGTTTGATCTCGTTACCGATATGCACTCTTTTCTCGTTCCCATGATATAACATTCTAGTGATCACATCACTTGCTTGCAAGCTATCCTAATGTGATATCACCGAGAGGGCCCAGAGTATATCTATCCGTCATCTGGATTGACAAATTCCACTCTTGATCCATGAGCCTCAACATAACACCTTAGTAGCACTGAACCCATCTTTATAGTCACCCTGTTACGGTGTGACGTTTGATGTTATCAAGATACTCTTCCGGTGTTAGCAATTAACATGATCTCATGGTCTAAGGATAAAGATTACTTCGTATGATGTTATAGCAATATAAACACAATGACTTGATCGTAATGCTATACTTCGGATGAATGTTCATCACATCATTCCACCAATGGTGTGACCTTGTTATTAACAACATCCAATGTCCATGATCAGGAAACCTTGATCATCCTGTTAATCAACAAGCTAGTCCATAAGAGAGGCATGACTAGGAACCCTTTTTGTTTATTAAACACACATGTATTGATGTTTCCTATCAATACAATTATAGCATGTAAAATAAACATCTATCATATACAAGGAATACATAATAACAACTTTATTATTGCCTCTCAGGGCATATTTCCTTCATATGGATCCACCAGTGTCATTGGATGTGTGTTCTTCTCACAAACCACATATGGATCCACCAGTGTCATTGCATGTGTGTTCTTTTCACAAACCACATCTACAGTCATTGGATGTGTGTTCTTCTCACAAACCTCATATGGATCCACCAGTGTCATTGCATGTGTGTTCTTTTCACAAACCACATCTAGATTCATTGCACGTGTGTTCTTTTCACAAACGACATAAGGATCCACCAGTGTCATTGGATGTGTGTTCTTTTCATGAACCACACCTAGTGTCATTGCATTTGTGTTCTTTTCATGAACCACATATGGATCCCCCAGAGTTCATTGCATGTCTGTTATTCTCACAAACCACATTGATCCACAAGTGTTATTGCATGTGTGTTCTTTTCACAAACCACATGTGGATCCACCAGAGTCATTGCATGTGTGTTCTTCTCACAAACCACACATAGATCCTCCAGAGTTCATTGCATATCTGTTCTTTTCACAAACCACATATGGATCCACCAGTGTCATTGGATGTGTGTTCTTTTCATGAACCACAGCTAGAATAACTACATATTTGTTCTTTTCACAAACCACATATGGATCCACCAATGTCACTTCATGTGTGTTCTATTCACAAACCACATCTGGATCCACCAGTGTCATTGCATGTGTGTTATTTTCACAAACCACATGTGCATCCACCAGAGTCATTGCATGTCTGTTCTTTTCACAAACCACATAAGGATCCACCAGTTTCATTGGATGTGTGTTCTTTTCATGAACCACAACCAGAGTCATTGCATGTGTGTTCTTCTCACAAACCACACATGGATCCACCAGAGTTCATTGCATGTCTGTTCTTTTCACAAACCACATATGGATCCACTAGTGTCGTTTCATGTGTGTTCTTTTCATTAACCATAGCTAGAGTCATTGCATGTGTTTTCTTTTCACAAACCACATGGATCCACCAGAGTCATTGCATGTGTGTTCTTTTCATTAACCACAACTAGAGTCATTGCATGTGTGTTCTTTTCCCAAACCACATATGCTTCCATCAGAGTCATTGCATGTGTGTTCTTTTCATTAACCACAGCTAGTGTCATTGCATGTCTGTTCTTTCCACAGACCACATATGGATCCACCAGTGTCATTGCATGTGTGTATTGCATGTGTGTTCTTCTCACAATCCACACATGGATCCACCAGTGTCATTGGATGTGTGTTCTTCTCACAAACCACATATGGATCCACCAGTGTGATTGCATGTGTGTTCTTTTCACAAACCACAGCTAGAGTCATTGCATGTGTGTTCTTCTCACACACTACATATGGATCCACCAGAGTTCATTGGATGTGTTCTTTTCATGAACCACACCCAGTGTCCTTGCATGTGTGTTCTACTCACAAACCACATATGGATCCACCAGTGTTATTGGATGTGTGATCTTCTCACAAACCACATATGGATGTGTGTCACATCCCAAGATTTTCCAAATCTTGTAATGTGAAAAATAAAATAAACAAAATAAATTTTGTTGAAAATCAGGGTGAAAAGAAACTTTTGTTTCTAAAAGGAAACTGAAATCCCATCTTGAACAAACTTTGGTAGAAGTTTGAATTCAACAAAAATCCAAATCAAGGGGAATGCATTCCTCAATGAATGTATCTGGAAATTTGAACACTAGGAAAGTAAATCAAAATCCCTAAGCCCTAATGGAAGGAAATCATTTTCCAAAGTATCTCCAAATCTATGGATTTGATCCATACCAAATCTGATCAACAAATAATCACAAAGGATCAAGAAAAGACCATAGAGATTGGTTTCACTTAGTTTGGAACCATAGACAAAATCTTATGAATATAATAAGATAAGGAAATTGAATTTCCAAAGCCAATAAAGCCCTTACCAGAACCCATACCTTTTGGTGAACAAATAATCCTAAAGGGATTTATAAAAATAAACATTTGATAAAGGAAAATAAAATGTTTTGGAGTTACTATTTTGGATCTTTTTATAAAAGGTTTTGGTTTTCAAAATAAAAAGAAATGTTTTAAATAAATTTTTTTTTATAAAGCCAAGTTAAACTTTGGCCAAGTTTCTTTTAAACAAAAAGTTTTGCTTTGATTTAAAATGAGTAAAGGTTTATTTAAGTAAAATAATAAGGATTTAAATATCCAATTTTATTTAAATAAAGGCTTTTTCCATTTTAAATGAACACTAAAACTTATTTGTTTATTTTAATTAAGTTTTCCAAAGTATTTTGTTTTCTCAAATAAAACCTTCTGAAGTGTTTTGGTTTATTTTGGATTTTAAAAATAAAGTTTTTAAAATAAAACAAATCCTATTTTGTTTTTAACTAAGGTCCATTATATTTAATTATTAATGGAACCAAAAACAAAAGGTTATTTTGTTTTAAACAAGTTTTCCAAATATCTTTTATTTTCAAATAAAACCTTCTGTTTTGGTTTTTGAAAATATTTGGTTTTTAAATGGAGATTTTATTAAATCAAACCCTATTTTATTAAATAACTAAAGATCCATTTTATTTAATTATTAAATGGATCCTAAAATAAATAAAAATATTATTTTATTTTGAGATTTGGATTATGTTGATAAACAGAACCAAATTCAAAGTGTAAAGTTGAGTGTTTGATTGAATTGTTTGAATGGTTTGAATGTTGTTTGATAATTGGTTGAAAATTCAAAACAGAAAAAAGATTTGGAAAATAGAAAAAGATTTAAACAGAAAAAAAAAGAAAACAGACCCAACCCAATTTGGCCCAACAGCAGCCCAGTCCAGCCCAGTCTTCTCCCCCTCCCCCAAAGCGTTTCTTTCTTACTCAGAAACTTACTCAGACAGAGCTTACTACGGAAGCCATCGTCTTCAAGCTTATG
This sequence comes from Avena sativa, assembly GCA_916181665.1. NCBI lineage: Eukaryota > Viridiplantae > Streptophyta > Magnoliopsida > Poales > Poaceae > Avena > Avena sativa. The sequence continues at coordinate 432,531,286 of OV702290.1, forward strand.
CACGATGACAGGGAGAGAGGCATGGAGGTTGTCATGCAGGATCTGATAGGACGACTGTTAGGCCGTCACTCCCGACAGGTTAGAGGCACTCACTTCCACGCCTTCGAAAGGCGTGATGATGACGGAGAGTCCATCGACTTTGAGGACGACTCGAGGGTCACAACAGAGCCGATACGCCTGTACCTCCAGGACTTAGAGACTCTTATTAGGCACGTGGATACCGATAGGACCAACGTCATGCTTAGTAATGACGAGCTCCAGGTGCAGCTTCGCGAGAAGGACAAGCTCTTCGCGCAGCAGGACGAGATAGTCAAGGAGATGGAGGCGAAGTTCGAGACCCAAGACCGTAAGTTCAAGAGTCAAGAGAAACGTGTCCAGGATAGGAACAAGAGGATCCGGGATATGACCGAGGAACTGCAGTCCAAGGACTTCGAGTTAGAGCAGCAGCAGAAAGTGATTGAGAGGCTTCGTTCCCAGAAGAGGGCTCTCAAGGCCAAGATCGACTCTTTGACCACTACCATCGAGGAGAACAAGACCGCAATGGAGAACGCAGGTCTTACCTTTGTCGAGGAGGAGATTGAGGCTGACGAGTAGACTTGACTACTCGGTTATCTTTATTTATCGTACTCGTTAATTGTGAACTTATTATTGGACCATCTGACATGTGGATGGCTTGCCACTTGTGTGTTTTTACTTGAGACTTTTGTTATCTTGTTGTTGAGCTTTTATCCTTGTGTTGCATGCTATGTGTTTGCTTGTACGATGTATTGTGCATAAATCATGTAAGGGTATCTCATTCTTATCTCTATATGAATAAACCACAGATGCCTCCCTGTCGCGCAAACCCCAACCCCAACCCCAACATTACCCCAGAAATGCAACAAATGATGAATGCGCAGACACAGCTTATGCAAATGATGACGACATTCATCCAAAACCAGAACAACAATAACAACAACAACAACAACAACAACAACAACAACAACAACAACAACAACAACCCCAATAACAACAACAACAACAACCCTCCGGGTTTTGATATGCTTACCAGATTTCTGCGCCTGAGGCCAGCTAAGTTTTCAGGAACGACTGATCCCATGGTGGCCAATGATTGGCTACGTTCTGTGAACAAAGACTTAGTGACCGTGGGCTGCACGGATGCTGAAAAAGTCAGGTTCGCGGCACATCTGTTGGAAGGACCAGCCACCGCATGGTGGGACAATTTCCAGATCACCACACCTATTGATGAGGTGACTTGGGCTATCTTTGAAGATGGCTTTCGCACTACTCATATCTCACCAGGAATGATGAGCCTGAAAAAGAAGGAGTTTCACAACCTGAAGCAGCGCCACCACAGTGTGGCTGAATATATTGAAGAGTTCAAAAATCTGGCGCGCTATGCACCGGATGAGGTTGACACTGATGCCAAAAGGAAGGAAAAGTTTTTGGAAGGCTTGAATGATGAGCTGAATCTGCGGCTGTCTGTGGCATATGTTCCAACTTACCAGTCGCTGTGTGACAAGGCTGTTATTGTGGAGAATAAAATGAAGCAAGTCGAGAGTAGGAAGAGGAAACACTCCGACAAGCACAGCTCGGGATCGTCTCATAAACGATCTCACTATGATGATAGTGTCAGCTCAGGATCCCACAAGCATGGGAAATTTAACAAGCACCACAACCACAACCGTCATGACAGCAAGCGTCATCACAGTCATGACAATGATAAGTACAAGAATCACAAGAGTGGACATAAGAGCCACCATGGTGGAAGTGGAAGTAGAAACCAGCCTAAAACGGACGTCAGTCAGGTCGAATGCTACAAATGCAAGAAGCTGGGGCATTATGCTAAAGAGTGCCCTGAAAAGAAGGCTGAAGTACCTAACAAGCCCAATCCTTTTCAGAAAGGACAGGTTAACCACATCAATGTGGAAGAGGTCTTTGAAGAGCCTGATGCTGTTGCTGGTAAGTTCAGACTTAATTCCATCTCAGCATTTGTACTCTTTGATACTGGTGCATCTCATTCATTCATATCAAAAGCATTTGTCGAAAGAAATGAACTACCGGTAGAAACCATTGGGTGTCCGATAAGAGTAAGTTCTCCTGGTGGAGAAATGATAGTAAACTCAGGATGTCATGATTTAGTCATAGAGTTTGGAAAACATAAGTTTCCAGTGAACCTAATAATCCTGAATTCCCAAGGATTGGATGTAATTTTGGGAATGGATTGGATGGCTAAGTATGAGGGAGTACTAGATTGTGCCAATCGTACAGTTGCACTCACAACCCTTGAAGGTAAGAGGATAAAATTCAAGTCCAATTTTAAATCTAAAGGAAGTAAGCTGAATTATCTTAAGGGGATTAGCATGGACACTGTGCCAATTGTGTGTGAGTATCCGGATGTGTTTCCAGAAGAGTTACCGGGAATGCCACCAGATAGAGATGTGGAGTTTATAATAGATTTGGTACCAGGTTCTGGACCAAGAGCAAAGAGGCCTGATAAAATGTCAGTTGACGAACTTAAGGAACTCAAGAAACAACTTGGAGAACAATTACAGAAGGGATTCATCCAGCCAAGTTCTTCATCTTGGGGAGCTCCAGTTTTGTTCGTAGAAAAGAGAGACAGAACTCAAAGATTATGCATAGATTACCGTTCTCTCAACGAGGTAACCATCAAGAACAAATATCCTTTGCCAAGAATAAATGACTTGTTTGATCAGCTAGAAGGAGCTTGTGTGTTCTCGAAGATTGATCTTCGGTCAGGCTATTTTCAACTCAAGATAAGAGAGCAAGACATACCAAAAACAGCATTCACCACAAGGTATGGATTGTATGAGTACACTGTGATGCCTTTTGGTTTAACCAACGCTCCAGCATACTTCATGAATATGATGAACAAAGTGTTCATGGAATTTCTCGACAAGTTCGTTGTCGTTTTCATCGATGACATCTTAGTCTACTCCAAGAGCAAGGAAGAGCATGAAAGACATCTACGCTTGATACTTGAGAAACTAAGGGAACATAAGCTTTATGCCAAATTCAGCAAGTGTGAGTTTTGGTTAGAGGAAGTTGGATTTCTTGGTCACGTTATGACAAAGGATGGTGTAGCAGTTGATCCTGCTAAAGTTTCAGCTGTGACAGAATGGGAATCTCCTAAGAACGTAAAAGAAGTTCGTAGTTTTCTTGGTTTAGCAGGTTACTATAGAAGATTCATTGAAATTTTTTCAAAGGTTGCTAAACCAATGACAGAATTGTTGAAGAAAGATAAGAAATTTGCTTGGTCTGAAGGTTGCGAACTCAGCTTTCAAGAATTAAAGAAGAGACTTGTGTCAGCACCAGTTCTGTGCCTACCAGACTTAGAAAAGGATTTCCAAGTGTATTGTGATGCTTCGCATCAAGGATTAGGTGCCGTACTTATGCAAGGCGGAAAAGTTGTGGCTTATGCCTCGAGACAACTCAAAACTCATGAAGTAAACTATCCTACTCATGATTTAGAGTTAGCCGCTGTTGTCCATGCACTCAAAACATGGAGACACTACCTTTTGGGAAAACGTTGTGAAGTATTCACCGATCATAAGAGTTTGAAGTATATCTTCACCCAGAAGGAAATCAATATGAGACAAAGGAGATGGCTAGAACTTATCAAGGATTACGACTTGAGTTTGCAATACCACCCTGGTAAAGCAAATGTAGTAGCAGATGCACTAAGTCGTAAGGCGTTTGTAAATGGTCTTACCAAAGGTGAATTGCCAGATGACTTGTGTAAGCAATTCAAGGAACTCAGGTTGGAGATTGTGCCATAAGGACATCTTATGACCTTGGATGTTCAACCCACTCTGTTGGATAAGATTAAAGAAGCCCAAAAGACGGATAAAGAAATCGAAGAGATTAAGGAAAGGATTAGCCAAGGGAAAGCTAAAAGTTTCCATATGGACGAACAAGGTACTTTATGGCACGGGAAACGTATTTGCGTTCCACAAGATCCGGAATTGCGGAAACTGATTCTACAAGAAGCCCATAACTCTCCATATTCTATTCACCCGGGAAACACCAAAATGTACATGGATATGAAAGAAAGATTTTGGTGGAACAATCTCAAAAGGGACATCGCTGAACACATTGCTTTGTGTGATGTGTGTAGTAGAGTGAAAGCGGAACATCAGAAACCAGCAGGTTTGCTTCAACCAATGCCTATTCCTAAATGGAAGTGGGAAAATATTGGTATGGATTTCATTACCGGATTACCAAGGACCAGGTCAGGGTATGATTCCATATGGGTAGTAGTAGATCGCCTAACTAAAGTGGCTCATTTTATACCCGTAAAGACAACTTATACCAGTGCCAAGTTAGCCAAAATCTACATGAGCAGAATTGTATGCCTTCATGGTGTACCTAAGAGTATTGTGTCTGATAGAGGAACTCAGTTCACTTCTCACTTTTGGAGACAGCTTCATGAATCTTTAGGAACGAGATTGGAATTCAGCACTGCTTTTCATCCTGAAACTGATGGACAAACAGAAAGGACTAATCAAATTCTTGAAGACATGTCGAGGGCATGTGCCCTAGACTATGGAGCAAGTTGGGATGAAAGTCTGCCTTACGCAGAGTTTTCTTACAACAACAGTCACCAATCTAGTATTGGGATGGCCCCATTTGAGTTTCTCTACGGAAGAAAGTGTACCACCCCATTGCTATGGAATGGTGTGGGAGAAAGAAGTTTGTTTGGACCAGATCTTATCAAAGATGCCGAAGAAAAAGTCAAATTGGTTAGGGACAGGTTGAAGATAGCACAGTCTCGACAAAAAAGCTATGCAGATGCTAAGCGTAGAGAAGTCACTTACGAAGTTGGGAATAGAGCTTATCTTAGAGTATCACCACTTCGTGGAGTGAAAATATTTGGAGTCAAAAGAAAGTTAGCACCAAGATATGTTGGACCATTCAACATTCTAAGTCGCAAGGGAGAATTTGCGTATGAAATCGAACTGCCAGCATCTTTATCAGCAGTCCATAATGTTTTTCATGTGAGTCAGCTTAAGAAATGTCACCCAGAAATGGAAGAATCATCTTTGAAGGATACCATACCTCTGGAGGAAGTTCAACTAGAAAGTGATCTCACCTATGAAGAAAAGCCTGTCAAGATTATTGAGACCGCAGAAAGAGTCACAAGGACAAAGACTATCAAGTTTTGCAAAGTACAATGGAATCATCATTCCGAAGAGGAAGCAACATGGGAAAGAGAAGATGATCTTCGGAAAGACCACCCTCACCTATTTGCTAGCCAATCTGAATCTCGAGGGCGAGATTCATCTTAAGGGGGTTAGATTTGTAACATCCTAAAAATCATGTTTCAAAAACTCATTCATATCATCCTTGCATCCTTCATTCATTTAGGGTTTTCTCAAAATCATTTAGGAGCATAAACTTAGGCTATGATTTCATGTGAGCAAATTCAACTCAATTGGCCATCACCCTTTGAGATTTGAATGTTTAGGTACTTGTTTGCTTGCCTCCATTGTTGGAAAGATTAGGTGTAGCATTTTAACCCAAGTTTACAATTTAGAAATATTTTCAAACCCTTTCTCAAACATTTGCAAACTAGAGCAAAGTCTCTGTTTGTTTCAAAGCCCAAGCTTGACCAGGCCTTGCAAGGTAACCACATGGTGATTTGACTGTTTTTGAAACCACAGTACCCTGCAAAAATCCCCAGATTTGTTTGAATTCAAAAGGATTTGAATTCATATCAAAATCATTCCAGAAAATAGAATTAGAAAAAGAAAAGAAGCTAACAAAAGAAAAGGGCCGCGCGGCTGGAATCTGGCCTAGCAGTGAATCGGGCCCATCAAGCCCACCCGGGGTATTCTTTTTCCTCTCTCACGCGCGAGCGCACACACCCAGTCGCTGACAGCCAGACCCCACCTTCACCCTTCACACTTCGCTGACGAGCGGGCCTCCTCCACGTCAGCATCGTCTTCCCCTGACTCCGCGCACGATCTCCGCCACTGACCATTGCCGCAGTGATGCCGAGCTTAATTGGGCATTAATCGACGGGCGTTTCCTGTCGAGACACCGGCTATAAGATCCTCTCTGCCTCGCGAGCTTTTTCCCCCCAAACACCTCGCTCACTCCGCCACCAGGCTGCTCTCAATCATCTTCGCACCGCCACAGGCAGAGCCAACTCCGGCAATCGATTCCGGTGAGCCTCGTGTTCCCCTCTGCCTCTCGTACTTGCTATCTGACTCAGTGTGTCTTTGCGCACCTCCTGACCTCACTAGTCCGTCCTGTACTGCCCCAGGTCGCCGGTTCCACTCAACACCGCAAGCACCGACGGCAACATCAACTCCGGCGAGCTCTAGTGGTAAGTCCAGACCGCCCTAAGCCTTGTCGTTCACGCACGCATCTTCGCCATGATCATCTGCATCTGACCACGCCCTTTGGTTGCATCCTAGTGATCTTCAACATCGCCTCCGACCTCGAACAGAACCGCCGTTGCCAGATTCAACTCCGACGAGAAATCTACCGCAGCTCAGTGCGCCCCTTGACAAACCAGAGCCACCTTGAGCTTCAGCAACCTCTTGTGAATCTGGTATGACCCTCCTCCCTCTCGCGGACGACCTGAAACGCAAGCGCCACCGTAGACAGAGCGCTCCGCCGCTCGCTGACACCGCGCGCCGCCAGGACTTGGTCATTTGAACGAGCACCGTTAGATCTAGATCCGAGCGCTAGGATAGACTCACTTAACCCCGAAGCGGTACGCGATCTGGAGCGTACGATCTGTTTAGATCCTGCGGCTGCAGAGCGCGATCCAACCGAAGCGGTACGCGCCAATCACAGCGCGACGCGTGGCTAGGGTTAGATTCAAAAACAGAATTTAAACCAGATTTTGATCCAGATTTCAAATGCTTATAACTTTTGATTGCCACGTTAGAATTTTGCAAACTTTATACCGTTGGATTCAGTAAAACAAGACCTTTCTGCCTATCCAATGTGTTTAGCAAATAGTAGCCATTAGATTGACTTTATTTGTAGAAACTTGTTTAAGGCCATTTTGAGTATAGATTTAGTTTAGTATTTTGTTTTAGGGTTAATTATGATTAGTGGGCAAATTTGTGACTTGTTTAGTTTCTGTAAACTTGCACTTGCTTGGTAGAGTTTTCAAAAAAAATCACCACTTGGTAGATTCATGCATGCATGCATTCATACTATTTTTGTTTGTATATATTTGTGTGTAATTGTGTGCTACAACTTTGTGTGTAGATTTTTCTAGTGATTGTGATTGTGACGAGTGCTACTCTCCACATTACCAAGGCAAGTGATATCTTCATGAATATTCCCTTCCCATATTTTATACTTGCATTAGATATTTTGTTAGGACTTGCATGATACTTTTGTCAATTATATTGTTGGGAAATCCTATGTAGATTAGAATGGTAGAGTTGCTAGGAAAATTCCCTAAGGATAAGTTGCCATGCCATGCTTAGCCTAGCTACTAGAAAACAAGGGTGGTTTATATATACACACTTTGGAAAAATAATTTTAAGTCTGAGGACTTGTGTTTTATTTAACAAAACAACTAAGTTAATGAATCACCTGGGTGGAATGGAAGGAATGGTATATGTTGAGTGGTTCACAAGGCCATGGACTTGGCTTGTGTATCTCACTTGTGGATGGCCACCCAGGAACAAAGAGATTTGAGATGTCAAATGTTGAGAAGCTTCAAGTGCAACCACTTGGCAATATGGGCTCTGCCATGATCTTAGGTTGCTAGAACTTAGTCTCTTGGACAGTTGGTGGTAGAGGGAATGATAGGTTGGAACGCGTCCATTTGACTAAGGAAAGGCTTCTGAAGGATTTTGTCTTGGGAAACCAAGTCTTGTGGGGAAAGTGCACCACCTCTGCAGAGTGTAAAACCTAAGTACTTAGCCATGTCCCTGGTAAAGGACAATTTGAGCATCAAGACATGGAAGCTTCAAGAATCTCATCACTCCAATTTCTAAATAAAACTTGTGGGTGAACAAGGGTTTAAAGGATCTTCAGTCTTTGATTGGTAGATGCCTCGAGAAGGATCTTCAGTCTCTGATTGGTAGATGCCTTGGGAAAGTTTTTGTCAAGCAAAAATTTAGTGTTTTCAAAATGTTAGGGAAAAATCTATTTTGAGCAATGCAAGCCTAAGCTCCACCTAGCCAAATTGCATATAGTATTATAGTCCACTTAAATTATACTAAGGTATCACTTGCCAATACTATTCCAAAGTATTGACCCTCTGTGGCTGTAACTTGTAATGTTGCAGGTTACTCCGATGATGATTAGGAGTCATGAGTCTACACTCAACATGCTTGCCTGTGGCACATGAAGATGAAGACTTATGTTTATTTACTTATTCCATAAACTCTTGTATTAGGCCTTTGGCCCTGAGTTGTAAAAGACTATGTTTTATCTCTGGAATGACTGTAATAAACGACCTTTGTATCTGTGTACTTCATCTTAAACTGTGGATGCTAGCATTGATCCAGGGACTAGCATTGCAATCACAAGGATCTTTTCCTTTAATAAGGAGGGATCTTACAATGTGTCATTGCATGTGTGTTCTTCTCACAAACCACAACTAGAGTCATTGCATGTGTGTTCTTTTCACAAACCACATAAGGATCCACCAGTGCCATTGGATGTGTGTTCTTTTCATGAACCACACCCAGTGTCATTGCATGTGTGATCTTCTCACAAACCACACATGGATCCACCAATGTCATTGGATGTATGTTCATCTCACAAACCACATACGGATCCACCAGTGTCATTGCATGTGTGTTCTTTTCACAAACCACATCTAGTGTCATTGCATGTGTGTTGTTTTCACAACCCACATATGGATCCACCAGTGTCATTGGATGTGTGTTCTTTTCATGAACCACATCTAGAGTCACTACATGTGTGTTCTTTTCACAAACCACGAATGGATCCACCAGTGTCACTGCATGTGTGTTCTCTTCACAAACCACATGTGGATCCACCAGTGTCATTGCATGAGTGTTATTTTCACAAACCACATGTGGATCCACCAGAGTCATTGCATGTGTGTTCTTTTCACAAACCACATAAGGATCCACCAGTGTCATTGGATGTGTGTTCTTTTCATGAAACACAACCAGTGTCATTACATGTGTGTTCTTCTCACAAACCACACATGAATCCAGCAGAGTTCATTGCATATCTGTTCTTTTCAGAAACCACATATGGATCCACCAGTGTCATTGCATGTGTGTTCTTTTCATTAACCATAGCTAGAGTCATTGCATATGTATTCTTTTCACAAACCAAATGGATCCAATAGAGCCATTGCATGTGTGTTCTTTTCATTAACCATAACTAGAGTCATTGCATGTGTGTTCTTTTCACAAACCACATATGGATCCATCAGAGTCATTGCATCTTTGTTCTTTTCATTAACCATATCTAGTGTCATTGCATGTCTATTATTTCCACAAACCACATTTGGATCCATCAGAGTCATTGCATGTGTGTTCTTTTCATTAACCACAACTAGAGTCAGCATGTGTGTTCTTTTCACAAACCACATATGCTTCCATCAGAGTCATTGCATGTGTGTTCTTTTCATTAACCACAGCTAGTGTCATTGCATGTCTATTCTTTCCACAGACCATATATGGATCCACTAGTGTCATTGCATGTGTGTTTTGCATGTGTGTTCTTCTTACAAATCACAAATGGTTCCACCACTGTCATTGGATTAGTGTTCTTCTCACAAACCACATATGGATCCACCAGTGTGATTGCATGTGTGTTCTTTTCACAAACCACAGCAAGAGTCATTGCATGTGTGTTCTTCTCACAAACCACACATGGATCCACCAGAGTTCATTGGATGTGTGTTCTTTTCATGAACCACACCCAGTACCATTGCATGTGTGTTCTTCTCAAAACCACATATGGATCCACCAGTGTCATTGGATGTGTGTTCTTCTCACAAACCACATATGGATCCACTAGTGTCATTGCATGTGTGTTCTTCTCACAAACCACATCTAGAGTAATTGCATGTGTGTTCTTTTCACAAACCACATAAGGATCCACTAGTGTCATTGGATGTGTGTTCTTTTCATGAACCACATAAGTGTCATTGGATGTGTGTTCTTCTCACAAACCACATTTGGATCCACCAGTGCCATTGCATGTGTGTTATTCTCACAAACCACATCTAGAATCATTGCATGTTTGTTCTTTTCACAAACCACATAAGGATACCACCAGTATCATTGGATGTGTGTTATTTTCATGAACCACACCTAGTGTCATTGTATGTGCGTTCTTCTCATAGACCACATATGGATCCACAAGTGTCATTGGATGTGTGTTCTTCTCACAAACCACATATGGATCCACCAGTGTCATTACATGTGTGTTCTTTTCACAAACCACATCTACAATCATTGGGTGTGTGTTCTTCTCACAAACCACATAAGGATCCACCAGTGTCATTGGATGTGTGTTCTTTTCATGAACCACACCAAGTGTCATTGCATGTGTGTTCTTTTCATGAACCACATATGGATCCACCAGAGTTCATTGCATGTTTGTTATTCTCACAAACCACATTGATCAACCAGTGTTATTGCATGTGTGTTCTTTTCACAAACCACATGTGGATCCACCAGTGTCATTGCATGTGTGTTCTTTTCACAAACCACATGTGCATCCACCAGAGTCATTGCATGTGTGTTCTTTTCACAAACCACATAAGGATCCACCAGTTTCATTGGATGTGTGTTCTTTTCATGAACCACAACCAGTGTCATTGCATGTGTGTTCTTCTCACAAACCACACATGGATCCACCAGAGTTCATTGCATGTCTGTTCTTTTCACAAACCACATATGGATCCACTAGTGTCATTTCATGTGTGTTCTTTTCATTAAGCATAGCTAGAGTCATTGCATGTGTTTTCTTTTCACAAACCACATGGATCCACCAGAGTCATTGCATGTGTGTTCTTTTCATTAACCACAACTAGAGTCATTGCATGTGTGTTCTTTTCATTAACCACAGCTAGTGTCATTGCATGTCTATTCTTTCCACAGACCACATATGGATCCACCAGTGTCATTGCATGTGTGTATTGCATGTGTGTTCTTCTCATAATCCACACATGGATCCACCAGTGTCATTGGATGTGTGTTCTTCTCACAAACCACATATTGATCCACCAGTGTGATTGTATGTGTGTTCTTTTCACAAACCACAGCTAGAGTCATTGCATGTGTGTTCTTCTCACACACTACATATGGATCCACCAGAGTTCATTGGATGTGTGTTCTTTTCATGAACCACACCCAGTGTCCTTGCATGTCTGTTCTACTCACAAACCACATATGGATCCACCAGTGTTATTGGATGTGTGCTCTTCTCACAAACCACATATGGATATGTCATTGCATGTGTGTTCTTCTCACAAACCACATCTAGAGTCATTGCATGTGTGTTCTTTTCACAAACCACATAAGGATCCACCAGTGCCATTGGATGTGTGTTCATTTCATGAACCACACCCAGTGTCATTGCATGTGTGATCTTCTCACAAACCACACATGGATCCACCAGTGTCATTGGATGTATGTTCATCTCACAAACCACATACGGATCCTCCAGTGTCATTGCATGTGTGTTCTTTGCACAAACCACATCTAGTGTCATTGCATGTGTGTTGTTTTCACAAACCACATATGGATCCATCAGAGTCATTGCATCTTTGTTCTTTTCATTAACCATATCTAGTGTCATTGCATGTCTATTCTTTCCACAAACCACATTTGGATCCATCAGAGTCATTGCATGTGTGTTCTTTTCATTAACCACAACTAGAGTCAGCATGTGTGTTCTTTTCACAAACCACATATGCTTCCATCAGAGTCATTGCATGTGTGTTCTTTTCATTAACCACAGCTAGTGTCATTGCATGTCTATTCTTTCCACAGACCATATATGGATCCACTAGTGTCATTGCATGTGTGTTTTGCATGTGTGTTCTTCTTACAAATCACAAATGGTTCCACCACTGTCATTGGATTAGTGTTCTTCTCACAAACCACATATGGATCCACCAGTGTGATTGCATGTGTGTTCTTTTCACAAACCACAGCAAGAGTCATTGCATGTGTGTTCTTCTCACAAACCACACATGGATCCACCAGAGTTCATTGGATGTGTGTTCTTTTCATGAACCACACCCAGTATCATTGCATGTGTGTTCTTCTCAAAACCACATATGGATCCACCAGTGTCATTGGATGTGTGTTCTTCTCACAAACCACATATGGATCCACTAGTGTCATTGCATGTGTGTTCTTCTCACAAACCACATCTAGAGTAATTGCATGTGTGTTCTTTTCACAAACCACATAAGGATCCACTAGTGTCATTGGATGTGTGTTCTTTTCATGAACCACATAAGTGTCATTGGATGTGTGTTCTTCTCACAAACCACATTTGGATCCACCAGTGCCATTGCATGTGTGTTCTTCTCACAAACCACATCTAGAATCATTGCATGTTTGTTCTTTTCACAAACCACATAAGGATACCACCAGTATCATTGGATGTGTGTTATTTTCATGAACCACACCTAGTGTCATTGTATGTGCGTTCTTCTCATAGACCACATATGGATCCACAAGTGTCATTGGATGTGTGTTCTTCTCACAAACCACATATGGATCCACCAGTGTCATTACATGTGTGTTCTTTTCACAAACCACATCTACAATCATTGGGTGTGTGTTCTTCTCACAAACCACATAAGGATCCACCAGTGTCATTGGATGTGTGTTCTTTTCATGAACCACACCAAGTGTCATTGCATGTGTGTTCTTTTCATGAACCACATATGGATCCATCAGAGTTCATTGCATGTTTGTTATTCTCACAAACCACATTGATCAACCAGTGTTATTGCATGTGTGTTCTTTTCACAAACCACATGTGGATCCACCAGTGTCATTGCATGTGTGTTCTTTTCACAAACCACATGTGCATCCACCAGAGTCATTGCATGTGTGTTCTTTTCACAAACCACATAAGGATCCACCAGTTTCATTGGATGTGTGTTCTTTTCATGAACCACAACCAGTGTCATTGCATGTGTGTTCTTCTCACAAACCACACATGGATCCACCAGAGTTCATTGCATGTCTGTTCTTTTCACAAACCACATATGGATCCACTAGTGTCATTTCATGTGTGTTCTTTTCATTAAGCATAGCTAGAGTCATTGCATGTGTTTTCTTTTCACAAACCACATGGATCCACCAGAGTCATTGCATGTGCGTTCTTTTCATTAACCACAACTAGAGTCATTGCATGTGTGTTCTTTTCATTAACCACAGCTAGTGTCATTGCATGTCTATTCTTTCCACAGACCACATATGGATCCACCAGTGTCATTGCATGTGTGTATTGCATGTGTGTTCTTCTCATAATCCACACATGGATCCACCAGTGTCATTGGATGTGTGTTCTTCTCACAAACCACATATTGATCCACCAGTGTGATTGCATGTGTGTTCTTTTCACAAACCACAGCTAGAGTCATTGCATGTGTGTTCTTCTCACACACTACATATGGATCCACCAGAGTTCATTGGATGTGTGTTCTTTTCATGAACCACACCCAGTGTCCTTGCATGTGTGTTCTACTCACAAACCACATATGGATCCACCAGTGTTATTGGATGTGTGCTCTTCTCACAAACCACATATGGATGTGTCATTGCATGTGTGTTCTTCTCACAAACCACATCTAGAGTCATTGCATGTGTGTTCTTTTCACAAACCACATAAGGATCCACCAGTGCCATTGGATGTGTGTTCATTTCATGAACCACACCCAGTGTCATTGCATGTGTGATCTTCTCACAAACCACACATGGATCCACCAGTGTCATTGGATGTATGTTCATCTCACAAACCACATACGGATCCTCCAGTGTCATTGCATGTGTGTTCTTTGCACAAACCACATCTAGTGTCATTGCATGTGTGTTGTTTTCACAACCCACATATGGATCCACCAGTTTTATTGGATGTGTGTCCTTTTCATGAACCACAGCTAGAGTCACTACATGTGTGTTCTTTTCACAAACGACGGATGGATCCACCAGTGTCACTGCATGTGTGTTCTCTTCACAAACCACATGTGGATCCACCAGTGTCATTGCATGAGTGTTATTTTCACAAACCACATGTGGATCCACCAGAGTCATTGCATGTGTGTTATTTTCACAAACCACATAAGGATCCACCAGTGTCATTGGATGTGTCTTCTTTTCATGAAACACAACCAGTGTCATTACATGTGTGTTCTTCTCACAAACCACACATGGATCCAGCAGAGTTCATTGCATATCTGTTCTTTTCAGAAACCACATATGGATCCACTAGTGCCATTGCATGTGTGTTCTTTTCATTAACCATAGCTAGAGTCATTGCATATGTATTCTTTTCACAAACCAAATGGATCCAATAGAGTCACTGCATGTGTGTTCTTTTCATTAACCACAACTAGAGTCATTGCATGTGTGTTCTTTTCACAAACCACATATGGATCCATCAGAGTCATTGCATCTTTGTTCTTTTCATTAACCATATCTAGTGTCATTGCATGTCTATTCTTTCCACAAACCACATTTGGATCCATCAGAGTCATTGCATGTGTGTTCTTTTCATTAACCACAACTAGAGTCATTGCATGTGTGTTCTTTTCACAAACCACATATGCTTCCATCAGAGTCATTGCATGTGTGTTCTTTTCATTAACCACAGCTAGTGTCATTGCATGTCTATTCTTTCCATAGACCATATATGGATCCACTAGTGTCATTGCATGTGTGTTTTGCATGTGTGTTCTTCTTACAAATCACAAATGGTTCCACCACTGTCATTGGATTAGTGTTCTTCTCACAAACCACATATGGATCCACCAGTGTGATTACATGTGTGTTCTTTTCACAAACCACAGCAAGAGTCATTGCATGTGTGTTCTTCTCACAAACCACATATGGATCCACCAGAGTTCATTGGATGTGTGTTCTTTTCATGAACCACACCCAGTACCATTGCATGTGTGTTCTTCTCAAAACCACATATGGATCCACCAGTGTCATTGGATGTGTGTTCTTCTCACAAACCACATCTAGAGTAATTGCATGTGTGTTCTTTTCACAAACCACATAAGGATCCACTAGTGTCATTGGATGTGTGTTCTTTTCATGAACCACACAAGTGTCATTGGATGTGTGTTCTTCTCACAAACCACATTTGGATCCACCAGTGCCATTGCATGTGTGTTCTTCTCACAAACCACATCTAGAATCATTGCATGTGTGTTCATTTCACAAACCACATAAGGATACCACCAGTATCATTGGATGTGTGTTATTTTCATGAACCACACCTAGTGTCATTGTATGTGCGTTCTTCTCACAGACCACATATGGATCCACCAGTGTCATTGGATGTGTGTTCTTCTCACAAACCACATAAGGATCCACCAGTGTCATTGGATGTGTGTTCTTTTCATGAACCACACCTAGTGTCATTGCATGTGTGTTCTTTTCATGAACCACATATGGATCCACCAGAGTTCATTGCATGTTTGTTATTCTCACAAACCACATTGATCAACCAGTGTTATTGCATGTGTGTTCTTTTCACAAACCACATGTGGATCCACCAGAGTCATTGCATGTGTGTTCCTTTCCTGAACCACAACCGGTGTCATTGCATGTGTGTTCTTCTCACGAACCACATATGGATCCACCAGTGTCATTGCATGTCTGTTCTTTTCACAAACCACATATGGATCCACCATTGTCATTGCATGTGTGTTCATTTCATTAACCATAGCTGGAGTCATTGCATGTGTGTTCTTTTCACAAACCACATGGAACCACCAGAGTCATTGCATGTGTGTTCTTTTCATTAACCACAACTAGAGTCATTGCATGTATATTCTTTTCGCAAACCACATATGGATCCACCAGTGTCATTGCATGTGTGTTATTTTCATTAACCATAGCCAGAGTCATTGCATGTGTGTTCTTTTCACAAACTACATATGGTTCCATCAGTGTCATTGCATGTTTGTTCTTTTCATTAACCACAACTAGTGCCATTGCATGTCTGTTCTTTCCACAGACCACATATGGATCCACCAGTGTCATTGCATGTGTGTATTGCATGTGTGTTATTCTCACAAACCACACATGGATCCACCAGTGTCATTGGATGTGTGTTCTTCTCACAAACCACATATGGATCCACTAGTGTGATTGCATGTGTGTTCTTTTCACAAACCACAGCTAGAGTCATTGCATGTGTGTTCTTATCACAAACCACATATGGATCCCCAGAATTCATTGGATGTGTGTTCTTTTCATGAACCACAGCCAGTGTCCTTGTATGTGTGTTCTTCTCACAAACCATATATGGATCCACTAGTGTCATTGGATGTGTGTTCTTCTCACAAACCACATATGGATCCACCAGTGTCATTGCATGTGTGTTCTTCTCACAAACCACATCTAGAGTCATTGCATATATGTTCTTTTCACAAACCACATAACGATCCACCAGTGCCATTGGATGTGTGTTCTTTTCATGAACCACACTAGTGTAATTGCATGTGTGATCTTCTCACAAACCACACATGGATCCACCAGAGTTCATTGCATGTCTGTTCTTTTCACAAACCACATATGGATCCACTAGTGTCATTTCATGTGTGTTCTTTTCCTTAACCATAGCTAGAGTCATTGCATGTGTGTTCTTTTCACAGACCACATGCATCCACCAGAGTCATTGCATGTGTGTTCTTTTCATTAACCACAACTAGAGTCATTGCATGTGTGTTCTTTTCACAAAACACATATGGTTCCATCAGAGTCATTGCATGTGTGTTCTTTTCATTAACCACAGCTAGTGTCATTGCATGTCTGTTCTTTCCACGGACCACATATCGATCCACCGGTGTCATTGCATGTGTGTTCTTCTCACAATCCACACATGGATCCACCAGTGTCATTGGATATGTGTTCTTCTCACAAACCACATACGGATCCTCCAGTGTGATTGCATGTGTGTTCTTTTCACAAACCACAGCTAGAGTCATTGCATGTGTGTTCTTCTCACAAACCACATATGGATCCACCAGAGTTCATTGGATATGTGTTCTTTTCATGAACCACACCCAGTGTCCTTGTATGTGTGTTCTTCTCACAAACCACATATGGATCCACTATTGTCATTGGATGTGTGTTCTTCTCACAAACCACATATGGATCCACCAATGTCATTGCATGTGTGTTCTTCTCACAAACCACATCTAGAGTCATTGCATGTGTATTCTTTTCACAAACCACATAAGGATCCACTAGTGCCATTGGATGTGTGTGCTTTTCATGAACCACACCCAGTGTCATTGCATGTGTGATCTTCTCACAAACCACACATGGATCCACCAGTGTCATTGGATGTATGTTCATCTCACAAAGCACATATGGATCCACCAGTGTCATTGCATGTGTGTTCTTTGGACAAACCACATCTAGAGTCATTGCATGTGTGTTATTTTCACAAACCACATATGGATCCACCAGTGTCATTGGATGTGTGTCCTTTTCATGAACCACAGCTAGAGTCACTGCATGTGTGTTCTTTCCACAAACCACGGATGGATCCACCAGTGTCACTGCATGTGTGTTCTCTTCACAAACCACATGTGGATCCACCAGTGTCATTGCATGTGTGTTATTCTCACAAACCACATGTGGATCCACCAGAGTCATTGCATGTGTGTTCTTTTCACAAACCACATAAGGATCCACCAGTGTCATTGGATGTGTGTTATTTTCATGAACCACAACCAGTGTCATTGCATGTGTGTTCTTCTCACAAACCACACATGGATCCACCAGAGTTCATTGGATATCTGTTCTTTTCAGAAACCACATATGGATCCACCAGTGTAATTCCATGTGTGTTCTTTTCAATAATCATAGCTAGACTAATTGCATATGTGTTCTTTTCACAAGCCAAATGGATCCACCAGAGCCATTGCATGTGTGTTCTTTTCATTAACCACAACTAGAGTCATTGCATGTGTGTTCTTTTCAAAAACCACATATGGATCCATCAGAGTCATTGCATGTGTGTTCTTTTCATTAACCACAGCTAGTGTCATTGCATGTCTATTCTTTCCATAGACTACATATGGATCCACCAGTGTCATTGCATGTGTGTTCTTCTCACAAACCACACATGGTTCCACTAGTGTCATTGCATGTGTATTTTGCATCTGTGTTCTTCTCACAAACAACACATGGTTCCACCAGTGTCATTGGATGTGTGTTCTTCTCACAAAGCACATATGGATCCACCAGTGTGATTGCATGTGTGTTCTTTTCACAAACCACAGCTAGAGTCATTGCATGTGTATTATTCTCACAAACCACATATGGATCCACTAGAGTTCATTGGATGTGTGTTCTTTTCATGAACCACACCGAGTGCCATTGCATGTGTGTTCTTCTCACAAACCACATATGGATCCACCAATTTCATTGGATGTGTGTTCTTCTCACGAACCACATATGGATCCACCAGTGTCATTGCATGTGTGTTCTTCTCACAAACGACATCTAGAGTCATTGCATGTGTGTTCTTTTCACAAACCACATAAGAACCCACCAGTGTCATTGGATGTGTGTTCTTTTCATGAACCACACCCAGTGTCATTGGATGTGTGTTCTTCTCACAAACCACATATGGATCCACCAGTGAACTTGAATGTGTGTTCTTCTCACAAACCACATCTAGAGTCATTGCATGTGTGTTATTTTCACAAACCACATAGGGATCCACTAGTATCATTGGATGTGTGTTATTTTCATGAACCACACCCAGTGTCATTGTATGTGCGTTCTTCTCACAAACCACATATGGATCCACTAGTGTCACTAGATGTGTGTTCTTCTCACAAACGACATATGGATCCACTAGTGTCATTGCATGTGTGTTCTTTAAACAAACCACATCTAGAGTCATTGGATGTGTGTTCTTCTCACAAACCACATATGGATCCACCAGTGTCATTGCACGTGTGTTCTTTTCACAAACCACATCTAGATTCATTGCACGTCTGTTCTTTTCACAAACGACATAAGGATCCACCAGTGTCATTGGATGTGTGTTCTTTTCATGAACCACACCTAGTGTCATTGCATGTGTGTTCTTTTCATGAACCACATATGGATCCACCAGAGTTCATTGCATGTTTTTTATTCTCACAAACCACATTGATCCACCAATGTTATTGCATGTGTGTTCTTTTCACAAACCACATGTGGATCCACCAGAGTCATTGAATGTGTGTTCTTTTCACAAACCACATAAGGATCCACCAGTGTTGTTGGATGTGTGTTATTTTCATGAACCACAACCAGTGTTATTGCATGTGTGTTCTTCTCACAAACCACATATGGATCCACCAGTGTCATTGCATGTTTGTTCTTTTCACAAACCACATATGTATCCACTAGTGTCATTGCATGTGTGTTCTTTTCATTAACCATATCTAGAGTCATTGCATGTGTGTTCTTTTCACAAACCACATGGATCCACCAGAGTCATTGCATGTGTGTTCTCTTAATTAACCACAACTAGAGTCATTGCATGTCTGTTCTTTTCACAAACCACATATGGATCCATCGGAGTCATTGCATGTCTGTTCTTTTCATTAACCACAACTAGTGTCATTCCATGTCTGTTCTTTCCACAGACCACATATGGATCCACCAGTGTCATCCCATGTGCGTTTTGCATGTGTGTTCTTCTCACAAACCACACATGGATGCACCAGTGTCATTGGATGTGTGTTCTTCTCACAAAGCACATATGGATCCACCAGTGTGATTGCATTGAAGGAAATATGCCCTGAGAGGCAATAATAAAGTTGTTATTATGTATTCCTTGTATATGATAGATGTTTATTTTGCATGATATAATTGTATTGATAGGAAACATCAATACATGTGTGTTTAATAAACAAAAGGGTTCCTAGTTATGCCTCTCTTATAGACTAGCTTGTTGATTAACAAGATGATCAAAGTTTCCTGATCATGGACATTGGATGTTGTTAATAACAAGGTCACAACATTTGCGAAATGATGTGATGAACATTCATCCGAAGTATAGCATTACGATCAAATCATTATGTTTATATTGCTATAACATCATACAAAGTAGTCTTAGTCCTTAGACCATGAGATCATGTTAATTGCTAACACCGGAAGAGTATCTTGATAACATCAAACGTCACACTGTAACAGGGTGACCATAAAGGTGGGTTCAGTGCTATGAAGGTGTTATGTTGAGGCTCATGGATCAAGAGTGGAATTTGTCAATCCCGATGACGGATAGATATACTCTGGGCCCTCTCGGTGATATCACATTAAGATAGCTTGCAAGCAAGTGATGTGATCACTAGAATGTTATATCACGGGAACGAGAAAAGAGTGCATGTCGGTAACGAGATCAAACTAGGTATTTGGATACCGATGATCAAATCTCGGACATGTATTATATCATGAGACAAAGGGAATAAATTGCTGACATTAAAGGTTCTCACGATCACAGAAGTCATCGTTGAATATGCAGGAGTCAGTATGGATCTCCCGGTCCCGCTTTTGATTATTGATCTGAGAGGAGTCTCAATCATGTCTGCATTATTCGCGAACCGTAGGGTGACACACTTAAGGGTTGCCGAACACCATTTAGGAGCACATATGTTCCAGGCAAAAGTTTTGCAAAGCGCAGGAAATGTTTCGATAGAAACAGGAATTGTTTCGATAGAAACCGGAATTGTTTCGGGTGAAATTGCAGAAAGTGGTTCTGCATGTGATATTGAAATGTTGCAAGGGGTTTTATGTGAATGTTTGTTAATTAAAGTAATTAACAAAATTCTGAATAAAATAAATAAAAGAGTTTTACTAATTGAGAGTTGCATTTAATTTGGTGGAAATTAAATACATGTGAGTGGGATTTTGGGTGGAGGCCATGTTTATGTGAGTGGAGGTTCACCACATGAATGAAGGAGGGGAGGAGTCCCCCTCCCCCTCATGCGCCGGCTATGGGAGGGGAGGGGTCTCCCTCCCTCCTATATAAAGCCCCCCTCTCCCCTCTCACAAACCACACCTCCTCGTGAAGGATCTCTCTCCCCCTCTAGATATTTCCCCATGGTCTCGGATTAGCGAGATACATGTTCCCGGTGGCCTTGCGTCTGGAAGGAGTTGTTGCTTCCGCTGATTCGCTGGAGAGAGGAGGTGGAGGTTGTCCGGTGGCTTGAACGTGTGTGCGAGGACGGATGAGTTGCTGATTTGTGGCGCTCGGACTTCCACACGATCTTGAGATCGGCAAGCGTACGACTACATCAACCACGAGTTCCTACTCGTTAACAAAACTCGTTGTCTTTGAGGGTAAGTTCTCCATGGATGTATGTCCACCCGTTGCTCTGTATCTAGTATATAGATCTTGGCGTATAGTTCTCATCGTAGGAAAATTTTTGTTTTCTATGTTGCGGACCCAACAGTGGTATCAGAGCCTGATCTATGCATAGGTGCTTTGCACGGGTAGTACACATATGTTTATATGTGGGTGATGATGATCATGTTATTGCATCTTCTATGTACTTTGGATATTGGTGGCGTAGTGGGCTGAAGCGGCCCGGACCAACCTTACATGTCATCGTACATGAGACCGGTTCCACGACTGACATGCAACTAGTTTGGCTATATCACCTCACTTCACACATTAGATAGAGATCATACCACGATGCAAATGATAGAGATCAAATGCATGGACCATATCACCTCACTTCACACATTAGATGTTAGCATCTTATATTGCTAGTTTGGCGCTTTTGGTAGCATTATAAGATGATCCCTCATTTAGATATCAAGATAAAATGTGTTCTTCCTTAAGTATGCACCGTTTTGTGGATCGTGTTTGGAGGCATCACGTGATGATCGGGTGTTCTCGACTCTACGCTTTCATACAACGGGTGTAAGACAGTTTTACACACGTGAATACTAAGGTTCTTACTTGACGAGCCTAGCATGTACAGACATGGCCTCGGAACACGGACCGAAAGGTTAAGCATGAGTCATATAGTTGATATGATGCCCATATAGATGCTCGCCTTTGAAGCTACACCGACTCACGTGATGATCGGACTTGGTGTAGTGGATTTGGTTCATGTAATCACCAAAAGGACACGAGGGATGTCGTTTTTGAGTGGGAGTTCATTAGTAATTTGGATTAGTTGAACTCAATCTATCATAAACTTAGTATAAATATATTTTACAAATTCTGTTGTAGATGGCACCACCTGCTTTTAATTTCAATGTGTTCATGGAGAAAGAGAAGCTTGCTGCGAATGGTAGCAACTTCACCAACTGGACTATGAATTTGAGGATTCTCCTCACTGCTGCACAAAAGAAATATGTGCTAGATGCGCCGCTAGGCCCCCCACCAGCTCCTGATGCCCCTGACGAGGAAAATAACGTCTATATAACTCGTCAGGAGGACCACAACTTAGTTCATTGCGGCATACTGTATGGGCTAGAGCCAGAACTTCGAAAACGTTTCGAAAATGGCAATGCCTTTGATACCATGGGAGAATTGAAAATGATTTTCAATACCCATGCTATCGTAGAGAGTTATAATGCTTCTGAAAAGTTCTTTAGCTGCATGATGGAAGAGAACAGCTCCGTTAGTGAGCACGTACTCAAAATGTCTGGGTACGCCGATAAGCTTGTGTCCTTGGGAATAACGATTCCCATTGACTTAGGCATACATCGTGTTCTCCAATCTCTGCCACCTAGCTACAAGAGCTTCGTGATGAACTATAATATGCAGGGCATGAAGAAGTCTCTTCCCGAGCTTCTATCAATGCTTAAGACTGCAGAAGTGGAGCTTAGGAAAGAACATCAAGTGTTGATGATCAATAAGACCACCGGTTTCAAGAAGGACAAGAAAGGCAAGCAGAAGGGAAAGAAGGGAGGCAAAACTATTGCCGCGCCTGAAAAGAAACCCCGAGCTGGCCCTAAGTCTAACACCGAGTGCTACTATTGCAAGGGGACTGGCCATTGGAAGCGCAACTGCCCCAAGTATTTGGCGGACAAGAAGGCCGGCAAGGCAAACAAAGGTATATGTGATATACATGTTATTGATGTGTACTTTACTAGTACTCGCAGTAGCACCTGGGTATTTGATACGGGATCGGTTGCTAATATATGTAACTCGGTTCAGGGGCTGCGGAACAAGCGACAACTAGCAAGGGATGAGGTCACGATGCGGGTCGGCAATGGATCAAGAGTTGATGTGATCGCCGTCGGAACGCTGCCTCTCCATATGCCGTCGAGATTAGTTATAAACCTGAATAATTGTTATTTGGTGCCTGTACTGAGCATGAACATTGTATCCGGATCGTGTTTGATGCAAAGTGGTTATTCGTTTAAGTCTGAAAACAATGGTTGTTCGATTTATATGAATAATATCTTTTATGGTCATGCACCTGTGTTGAATGGTTTATTTCTGTTGGATCTCGATAGTAGTATTACGCATATTCATAATGTTGATGCTAAAAGGATTAAACTTGATAATGATATATCTGCATATATGTGGCACTGTCGTCTAGGTCATATTGGCGTTAAACGCATGAATAAACTCCATTCTGATGGACTTTTGGAATCACTTGATTTTGAATCATTTGATACATGTGAGCCATGCCTTATGGGCAAGATGACTAGAACGCCGTTTTCCGGTTCAATGGAACGGGCAACAGATTTATTGGAAATCATACATACTGATGTGTGTGGACCAATGAGTGTGTCGGCGCGAGGTGGATATCGTTATTTTGTTACTTTCACGGATGATTTGAGTAGATACGGGTATATCTATTTGATGAAACATAAGTCTGAAACCTTTGAAAGGTTCAAAGAATTTCAGAATGAAGTGGAAAATCATCGTAACAGAAAGATCAAATTTCTGCGGTCCGACCATGGAGGAGAGTATCTTAGTTACGAGTTTAGCACACATATGAAAGACTATGGAATAGTTTCACAACTCATGCCTGCCAGAACACCACAACGTAATGGTGTGTCAGAACGTCGTAATCGTACTTTATTGGATATGGTTCGATCTATGATGTCTCTGACTAACTTGCCACTATCATTTTGGGGTTATGCACTGGAAACCGCTGCATTCACTTTAAATAGGGCACCATCTAAATCCGTTGAAAAGACACCGTATGAATTATGGTTTGGAAACAAATCTAAGCTGTCATTTCTTAAAGTTTGGGGATGCGACATTTATGTGAAGAAACTTCAACTGGATAAACTCGAACCCAAAGCGGAAAAATGCGTCTTCATAGGATACCCTAAGGAAACGATTGGGTATACCTTCTATCACAGATCCGAGGGCAAGGTCTTTGTTGCCAAGAATGGATCCTTTCTTGAGAAGGAGTTTCTCGTGAAAGGTGTGAGTAGTCAGAAGGTAGAACTCGAAGAGGTTATTGAACCTTCTCTTCATGAAATGGCGAGTAGCGCAGCACCGGAAGTTGTTTCAGAGTTGACTTCACCTAATGAAGAGAGAGCTAATGATATTGATCATGAAACTCCGAAAGAGGACACTACCGAACCTCGCAGGTCAAGCAGGACACGTGCAGCTCCTGAACTGTACGGCAATTCTATTATGAATTTCATGATTGATGAAATAGATGACCCTGCGACGTATGAAGAAGCGATGATGAGCCCTGATTCCAACAAATGGATAGAAGCCATGAAATCTGAGATGGAATCCATGTACGAAAACCAGGTTTGGACCTTGGTGGACTTACCTCACGATCGAAAGGCCGTTGAGAATAAATGGATTTTCAAAAGAAAAATTGATGCTGATGGTAATGTAACCATCTATAAGGCTCGACTTGTCGCAAAGGGGTTTCGACAAATTCAAGGAGTTGACTACGATGAGACATTCTCTCCCGTAGCGATGCTTAAGTCAGTTAGGATTATGTTAGCAATTGTTGCGTATTTTGATTATGAAATATGGCAGATGGATGTCAAAACTGCGTTCCTCAATGGTAATATTGAAGAAGAGTTGTATATGATACAACCTAAGGGTTTTGTCGATCCTAAGGATGCTGATAAGGTGTGCAAACTTCAGCGATCCATCTATGGACTGAAGAAAGCATCCCGGAGTTGGAATCTCCGCTTTGATGAGGTGATCAAAGAGTTTGGATTTGTCCAAACTTATGGAGAGGCTTGTATTTACAAGAAAGTGAGTGGGAGCAATGTGTCATTTCTGATATTATATGTGGATGACATATTATTGATTGGAAATGATATAGATCTTTTAAACAGTGTTAAAAGTTATTTAAACAGCAAATTTTCGATGAAGGACCTTGGTGAAGCTTCATATATATTAGGCATTAAAATCTATAGAGATAGATCAAGACGCCTAATTGGGCTATCGCAGAGTACATACCTTGATAAGATATTAAAGAAGTTTAATATGGATGGAAGTAAGAAGGGGTACTTACCTATGTTGCAAGGCAAGACATTGAGTAAGACTCAAAGTCCGGCTACGGAGGAAGAAAGAGAGATAATGGATAAGATCCCCTATGCCTCAGCCATAGGCTCTATAATGTATGCCATGCTATGTACAAGACCGGATGTGGCACATGCTATTAGTTTGACTAGTAGGTACCAATCTGATCCAGGTTCGGAACACTGGATAGCGGTCAAGAATATCCTTAAGTACTTGAGAAGAACTAAGGATATGTTTCTTGTATACGGAGGTGAAGAAGAGATAGTCGCTAAGTGTTATGTCGATGCTAGCTTTGACACTGATCCGGATGAGTCTAAGTCTCAATCCGGATACGTATTTCTCTTGAACGGAGCAACAGTTAGTTGGAGGAGCTCCAAACAACCTGTGGTGGCTGGATCAACGACAGAGGCGGAATATGTTGCTGCTTCAGAAGCAGCGCAGGAAGCGGTTTGGATGAAGGAGTTCATAACAGAACTAGGTGTGGTTCCTAGTGCGTTGGCCCCAATCGTGATCTATTGTGACAATAATGGAGCCATAGCCAATGCCAAGGAACCAAGGTCTCACAAGAATTCCAAGCATATTAAGCGCCAGTTTCACTCCATCCGCGAGCATGTCAAGGATGGAGATATAAAGATTTGTAAAGTGCACACGGACCTGAATGTAGCAGATCCGTTGACTAAAGTACTCCCTAGGGCAAAACATGATCAACACCAGAACTCCATGGGTGTTAGATTTATCACTATATAAACTAGATTATTGTCTCTGGTGCAAGTGGGAGACTGAAGGAAATATGCCCCGAGAGGCAATAATAAAGTTGTTATTATGTATTCCTTGTATATGATAGATGTTTATTTTGCATGCTATAATTGTATTGATAGGAAACATCAATACATGTGTGTTTAATAAACAAAAGGGTTCCTAGTTATGCCTCTCTTATAGACTAGCTTGTTGATTGACGAGATGATCAAGGTTTCCTGATCATGGACATTGGATGTTGTTAATAACAAGGTCACGGCATTTGCGAAATGATGTGATGAACATTCATCCGAAGTATAGCATTACGATCAAGTCATTATGTTTATATTGCTATAACATCATACAAAGTAGTCTTAGTCCTTAGACCATGAGATCATGTTAATTGCTAACACCGGAAGAGTATCTTGATAACATCAAACGTCACACTGTAATAGGGTGACCATAAAGGTGGGTTCAGTGCTATGAAGGTGTTATGTTGAGGCTCATGGATCAAGAGTGGAATTTGTCAATCCCGATGACGGATAGATATACTCTGGGCCCTCTCGGTGATATCACATTAAGATAGCTTGCAAGCAAGTGATGTGATCACTAGAATGTTATATCACGGGAACGAGAAAAGAGTGCATGTCGGTAACGAGATCAAATTAGGTATTTGGATACCGATGATCGAATCTCGGACATGTATTATATCATGAGACAAAGGGATTAAATTGCTGACGTTAAAGGTTCTCACGATCACAGAAGTCATCGTTGAATATGCAGGAGTCAGTATGGATCTCCAGGTCCCACTTCTGATTATTGATCTGAGAGGAGTCTCAATCATGTCTGCATTATTCGTGAACCGTAGGGTGACACACTTAAGGGTTGCCGGACACCATTTAGGAGCTCATATGTTCCAGACAAAAGGTTTGCAAAGCGCGGGAAATGTTTCGATAGAAACAGGAATTGTTTTGATAGAAACCGGAATTGTTTTGGGTGAAATTGCAGAAAGTGGTTATGCATGTGATATTAAAATGTTGCAAGGGGTTTTATGTGAATGTTTATTAATTAAAGTAATTAACAAAATTCTGAATAAAATAAATAAAAGAGTTTTATTAATTGAGAGTTGCATTTAATTTGGTGGAAATTAAATACATGTGAGTGGGATTTTGGGTGGAGGCCTTGTTTATGTGAGTGGAGGTTCACCACATAAATGAAGGAGGGGAGGAGTCCCCCCCTCATGCGCCAGCTATGGGAGGGGAGGGGTCTCCCTCCCTCCTATATAAAGCCCCCCTCTCCCCTCTCACAAACCACACCTCCTCGTGAAGGATCTCTCTCCCCCTCTAGATATTTCCCCATGGTCTCGAATTAGCGAGATACATGTTCCCGGTGGCCTTGCGTCTGGAAGGAGTTGCTGCTTCCGCTGATTCACTGGAGCGAGGAGGTAGAGGTTGTCTGGTGGCTTGAACGTGTGTGCGAGGACGGATGCGCTGCTGATTTGTGGCGCCCGGACTTCCACACGATCTTGAGATCAGCAAGCGTATGACTACATCAACCACGAGTTCCTACTCGTTAACAAAACTCGTTGTCTTCGAGGGTAAGTTCTCCATGGATGTATGTCCACCCGTTGCTCTGTATCTAGTAGATAGATCTTGGCGTATAGTTCTCATCGTAGAAATTTTTTGTTTTCTATGCTGCGGACCCAACATGCATGTGTGTTCTTTTCACAAACCACAACTGAAGTCATTGCATGTGTCTTCTTCTAACAAACCACATATGGATCCACCAGAGTTCATTGGATGTGTGTTCTTTTCATGAACTACACCCAATGTCATTGCATGTGTGTTCTTCTCACAAACCACAAATGGATCCACTAGTGTCATTGGATGTGTGTTCTTCTCACAAACCACATATGGATCCACCAGTGTCATTGCATGTGCGTTCTTCTCACAAACCACATCTAGAGTCATTGCATGTGTATTCTTTTCATAAACCACATAAGGATCCACCAGTGTCATTAGATGTGTGTTCTTTTCATGAACCACACCCATTGTCATTGCATGTGTGATCTTCTCATCAACCACACATGGATCCACCAGTGTCATTGGATGTGTGTTCTTCTCACAAACCACATATAGATCCACCAGTGTCATTGCATGTGTGTTCTTTTCACAAACCACATCTAGAGTAATTGCATGTGTGTTCTTTTCACAAACCACATATGGATCCACCAGTGTCATTGGATGTGTGTTCTTTTCATGAACCACAGCTAGAGTCACTGCATGTGTGTTCTTTGCACAAACCACATATGGATCCACCACTGTCACTGCATGTGTGTTCTCTTCACAAACCACATGTGGATCCACCAGTGTCATTGCATGTTTGTTCTTTCCAAAAAACCACATGTGGATCCACCAGAGTCATTGCATGTGTGTTATTTTCGCAAACCACGTAAGGATCCACTAGTGTCATTGGATGTGTGTTCTTTTCATGAACCACAACCAGTGTCATTGCATGTGTGTTCTTCTCACAAACCACACATGGATCTTCCAGAGTTCATTGCATATCTATTCTTTTCACAAACCACATATGGATCCACCAGTGTCATTGCATGTGTGTTCTTTTCATTAACCATAGCTAGAGTCATTGCATGTGTGTTCTTTTCACAAACCAAATGGATCCACCAGAGTCATTGCATGTGTGTTCTTTTCATTAACCACAACTAGAGTCGTTGCATGTGTGTTATTTTCACAAACCACATATGGATCCATTAGAATCATTGCATGTCTATTCTTTTCATTAACCACAACTAGTGTCATTGCATGTCTATTCTTTGCACAAACCACACATGGTTCCACCAGTGTCATTGGATGTGTGTTCTTTTCACAAACCACATATGGATCCACCAGTGTGATTGCATATGTGTTCTTTTCACAAACCGCGGCTAGAATCATTGCATGTGTGTTCTTCTCACAAACCACATATGGATCCACCAAAGTTCATTAGATGTATGTTCTTTTCATAAACCACACCTAGTGCCATTGCATGTGTGTTCTTATCACAAACCACATATGGACCCACCATTGTTATTGAATGGGTGTTCTTCTCATAAACCACATATGGATCCACCAGTGTCATTGCATGTGTGTTCTTCTCACAAACCACATCTAGAGTCATTGCATGTGTGTTCTTTTCACAAACCAAATAAGGATCCACCAGTGTAATTGGATGTGTGTTCTTTTCATGAACCACACCTAGTGTCACTGGATATGTGTTCTTCTCACAAACCACATACGGATCCACCAGTGTCATTACATGTGTGTTCTTCTCAAAAACCACATCTAGAGTCATTGCATGTGAGTTCTTTTCACAAACCACATAAGGATCTACTAGTATCATTGGATGTGTGTTATTTTCATGAACCACACCCAATGTCATTGTATGTGCATTCTTCTCACAAGCCACATATGGATCCATAGAGTCACTGGATGTGTGTTCTTCTCACAAACGACATATGGATCCACCAGTGTCATTGCATGTGCGTTCTTTTCACAAACCACATCTAGAGTCATTGGATGTGTGTTCTTCTCACAAACCACATATGGATCCACTAGTGTCATTCCATGTGTGTTCTTTTCACAAACCACATCCAAATTCATTGCACGTGTGTTCTTTTCACAAACGACATAAGGATCCACCAGTGTCATTGGATATGTGTTCTTTTCATGAACCACACCTAGTGTCATTGCATGTGTGTTCTTTTCATGAACCACATATGGATCTACCAGAGTTCATTGCATGTTTGTTATTCTCACAAACCACATTGATCCACCAGTGTTATTGCATGTGTGTTCTTTTCACAAACTACATGTGGATCCACTAGAGTAATTGCATGTGTGTTCTTTTCACAAACCACATAAGGATCCACCAGTGTCATTGGATGTGCGTTCTTTTCATGAACCACAACCAGTGTTATTGCATGTGTGTTCTTCTCATAAACCACATATGGATCCACCAGTGTCATAGCATGTCTGTTCTTTTCACAAACCACATATGGATCCACCAGTGTCATTGCATGTGTGTTCTTTTCATTAACCATAGCTAGAGTCATTGCATGTGTGTTCTTTTCACAAACCACATGGATCCACCAGAGTCATTGCATGTGTGTTCTTTTAATTAACCACAACTAGAGTCATTGCATGCATGTTCTTTTCACAAACCACATATGGATCCATCAGAGTCATTGCATGTCTGTTCTTATCATTAACCACAACTAGTGTCATTCCATGCATGTGTCATCGCATGTGTGTTTTGCATGTTGTTCTTCTCACAAACCACACTTGGATGCACCAGTGTCATTGGATGTGTGTTCTTCTCACGAAGCACATATGGATCCACCAGTGTGATTGCATGTGTTTTCTTTTCACAAACCACAACTAGAGTCATTGCATGTGTCTTCTTCTCACAAACCACATATGGATCAACCAGAGTTCATTGGATGTGTGTTGTTTTCATGAACTACACCCAGTGTCATTGCAGGTGTGTTCTTCTCACAAACCACATATGGATCTACCAGTGTCATTGGATGTCTGTTCTTCTCACAAACCACATATGGATCCACTAGTGTCATTGCATGTGTGTTCTTCTCACAAACCACATCTAGAGTCATTGCATGTGTGTTCTTTTCATAAACCACATAAGGATCCACTAGTGTCATTCGATGTGTGTTCTTTTCATGAACCACACCCATTGTCATTGCATGTGTGATCTTCTCACAAACCACACATGGATCCACCAGTGTCATTGGATGTGTGTTCTTCTCACAAACCACATATAGATCCACCAGTGTCATTGCATGTGTGTTCTTTTCACAAACCACATCTAGAGTGATTGCATGTGT
Source organism: Avena sativa (assembly GCA_916181665.1). NCBI lineage: Eukaryota > Viridiplantae > Streptophyta > Magnoliopsida > Poales > Poaceae > Avena > Avena sativa. The sequence goes on from OV702290.1 coordinate 432,562,589, forward strand.
GTGATTTTCACAAACCACATTTGGATCCACCAGTGTCATAGGATGTGTGTTCTTTTCATGAACCACAGCTAGAGTCACTGCATGTGTGTTCTTTGCAGAAACCATATATGGATCCACCAGTGTCACTGCATGTGTGTTCTCTTCACAAACCACATGTGGATCCACTAGTGTCATGGTATGTTTGTTCTTTTCACAAACCACATGTGGATCCACCAGAGTCATTGCATGTGTGTTCTTTTCACAAACCACATAAGGATCCACTAGTGTCATTGGATGTGTGTTCTTTTCATGAACCACAACCAGTGTCATTGCATGTGTGTTCTTCTCACAAACCACACATGGATCCTCTAGAGTTCATTGCATATCTGTTCTTTTCACAAACCACATATGGATCCACCAGTGTCATTGCATGTGTGTTCTTTTCATTAACCATAGCTAGAGTCATTGCATGTGTGTTCTTTTCAAAAAACCAAATGGATCCACCAGAGTCATTGCATGTGTGTTCTTTTCATTAACCACAACTAGAGTCGTTGCATGTGTGTTATTTTCACAAACCACATATGGATCCATTAGAATCATTGCATGTCTATTCTTTTCATTAACCACAGCTAGTGTCATTGCATGTCTATTCTTTGCACAAACCACACATGGTTCCACCAGTGTCATTGGATGTGTGTTCTTTTCACAAACCACATATGGATCCACCAGTGTGATTGCATATGTGTTCTTTTCACAAACCGTGGCTAGAATCATTGCATGTGTGTTCTTCTCACAAACCAAATGGATCCACCAGAGTCATTCCATGTGTGTTGTTTTCATTAACCACAACTAGAGGCGTTGCATGTGTGTTATTTTCACAAACCAAATATGGATCCATCAGAATAATTGCATGTCTGTTATTTTCATTAACACAGCTAGTGTCATTGCATGTTTATTCTTTCCATAGAACACATATGGATCCACCAGTGTCATTGCATGTGTGTTTTGCAGGTGTGTTCTTCTCACAAACCACACATGGTTCCACCAGTGTCATTGGATGTGTGTTCTTCTCACAAACCACATATGGATCCACAAGTGTCATTGCATGTGTGTTCTTATCACAAACCACATCTAGAGTCATTGCATGTGTGTTCTTTTCATAAACCACATAAGGATCCACCAGTGTCATTGGATGTGTGTTCTTTTCATGAACCACACCCATTGTCATTGCATGTGTGATGTTCTCACAAACCACACATGGATCCACCAGTGTCATTGGATGTGTGTTCTTCTCACAAACCACATATAGATCCACCAGTGTCATTGCATGTGTGTTCTTTTCACAAACCACATCTAGAGTCATTGCATGTGTGTTCTTTTCACAAACCACATATGGATCCACCAGTGTCATTGGATGTGTGTTCTTTTCATGAACCACAGCTAGAGTCACTGCATGTGTGTTCTTTGCAGAAACCACATATGGATCCACCAGTGTCACTGCATGTTTGTTCTTTTCACAAACCACATGTGGATCCACCAGAGTCATTGCATGTGTGTTCTTTTCACAAACCACATAAGGATCCACCAGTGTCATTGGATGTGTGTTCTTATCACAAACCACACATGGATCCTCCAGAGTTCATTGCATATCTATTCTTTTCACAAACCACATATGGATCCACCAGTGTCATTGCATGTGTGTTCTTTTCATTAACCATAGCTAGACTCATTGCATGTGTGTTCTTTTCACAAACCAAATGGATCCACCAGAGTCATTGCATGTGTGTTCTTTTCATTAACCACAACTAGAGTCGTTGCATGTGTGTTATTTTCACAAACCACATATGGATCCATTAGAATCATTGCATGTCTATTCTTTTCATTAACCACAGCTAGTGTCATTGCATGTCTATTCTTTGCACAAACCACACATGGTTCCACCAGTGTCATTGGATGTGTGTTCTTTTCACAAACCACATATGGATCCACCAGTGTGATTGCATATGTGTTCTTTTCACAAACCGCGGCTAGAATCATTGCATGTGTGTTCTTCTCACAAACCAAATGGATCCACCAGAGTCATTCCATGTGTGTTGTTTTCATTAACCACAACTAGAGTCGTTGCATGTGTGTTATTTTCACAAACCAAATATGGATCCATCAGAATCATTGCATGTCTGTTCTTTTCATTAACCACAGCTAGTGTCATTGCATGTTTATTCTTTCCATAGAACACATATGGATCCACCAGTGTCATTGCATGTGTGTTTTGCAGGTGTGTTCTTCTCACAAACCACACATGGTTCCACCAGTGTCATTGGATGTGTGTTCTTCTCACAAACCACATATGGATCCACAAGTGTCATTGCATGTGTGTTCTTCTCACAAACCACATCTAGAGTCATTGCATGTGTGTTCTTTTCATAAACCACATAAGGATCCACCAGTGTCATTGGATGTGTGTTCTTTTCATGAACCACACCCATTGTCATTGCATGTGTGATCTTCTCACAAACCACACATGGATCCACTAGTGTCATTGGATGTGTGTTCTTCTCACAAACCACATATAGATCCACCAGTGTCATTGCATGTGTGTTCTTTTCACAAACCACATCTAGAGTCATTGCATGTGTGTTCTTTTCACAAACCACATATGGATCCACCAGTGTCATTGGATGTGTGTTCTTTTCATGAACCACAGCTAGAGTCACTGCATGTGTGTTCTTTGCAGAAACCACATATGGATCCACCAGTGTCATTGCATGTTTGTTCTTTTCACAAACCACATGTGGATCCACCAGAGTCATTGCATGTGTGTTCTTTTCACAAACCACATAAGGATCCACCAGTGTCATTGGATGTGTGTTCTTTTCATGAACCACAACCAGTGTCATTGCATGTGTCTTCTTCTCACAAACCACACGTGGATCCTCCAGAGTTCATTGCATATTTGTTCTTTTCATAAACCACATATGGATCCACTAGTGTCATTGCATGTGTGTTCTTTTCATTAACCATATCTAGAGTCATTGCATGTGTGTTCTTTTCACAAACCAAATGGATCCACCAGAGTCATTGCATGTGTGTTGTTTTCATTAACCACAACTAGAGTCGTTGCATGTGTGTTATTTTCACAAACCAAATATGGATCCGTCAGAATCATTGCATGTCTGTTCTTTTCATTAACCACAGCTAGTGTCATTGCATGTTTATTCTTTCCACAGAACACATATGGATCCACTAGTGTCATTGCATGTGTGTTTTGCATGTGTGTTCTTCTCACAAACCACACATGGTTCCACCAGTGTCATTGGATGTGTGTTCTTCTCACAAACCACATATGGATCCACCAGTGTCATTGCATGTTTGTTCTTTTCAGAAACCACACGTGGATCCACCAGAGTCATTGCATGTGTGTTCTTTTCACAAACCACATAAGGATCCACCAGTGTCATTTGATGTGTGTTCTTTTCATGAACCACAACCAGTGTCATTGCATGTGTGTTCTTCTCACAAACCACATCTAGAGTCATTGCATGTGAGTTCTTTTCACAAACCACATAAGGATCTACTAGTATCATTGGATGTGTGTTATTTTCATGAACCACACCCAATGTCATTGTATGTGCATTCTTCTCACAAGCCACATATGGATCCATAGAGTCACTGGATGTGTGTTCTTCTCACAAACGACATATGGATCCACCAGTGTCATTGCATGTGCGTTCTTTTCACAAACCACATCTAGATTCATTGGATGTGTGTTCTTCTCACAAACCACATATGGATCCACTAGTGTCATTCCATGTGTGTTCTTTTCACAAACCACATCCAAATTCATTGCACGTGTGTTCTTTTCACAAACGACATAAGGATCCACCAGTGTCATTGGATATGTGTTCTTTTCATGAACCACACCTAGTGTCATTGCATGTGTGTTCTTTTCATGAACCACATATGGATCTACCAGAGTTCATTGCATGTTTGTTATTCTCACAAACCACATTGATCCACCAGTGTTATTGCATGTGTGTTCTTTTCACAAACTACATGTGGATCCACTAGAGTAATTGCATGTGTGTTCTTTTCACAAACCACATAAGGATCCACCAGTGTCATTGGATGTGTGTTCTTTTCATGAACCACAACCAGTGTTATTGCATGTGTGTTCTTCTCATAAACCACATATGGATCCACCAGTGTCATAGCATGTCTGTTCTTTTCACAAACCACATAAGGATCCACCAGTGTCATTGGATGTGTGTTCTTTTCATGAACCACAACCAGTGTTATTGCATGTGTGTTCTTCTCATAAACCACATATGGATCCACCAGTGTCATTGCATGTCTGTTCTTTTCACAAACCACATATGGATCCATCAGTGTCATTGCATGTGTGTTCTTTTCATTAACCATAGCTAGAGTCATTGCATGTGTGTTCTTTTCACAAACCACATGGATCCACCAGAGTCATTGCATGTGTGTTCTTTTAATTAACCACAACTAGAGTCATTGCATGCATGTTCTTTTCACAAACCACATATGGATCCATCAGAGTCATTGCATGTCTGTTCTTATCATTAACCACAACTAGTGTCATTCCATGCATGTGTCATCGCATGTGTGTTTTGCATGTTGTTCTTCTCACAAACCACACTTGGATGCACCAGTGTCATTGGATGTGTGTTCTTCTCACGAAGCACATATGGATCCACCAGTGTGATTGCATGTGTTTTCTTTTCACAAACCACAACTAGAGTCATTGCATGTGTCTTCTTCTCACAAACCACATATGGATCAACCAGAGTTCATTGGATGTGTGTTGTTTTCATGAACTACACCCAGTGTCATTGCAGGTGTGTTCTTCTCACAAACCACATATGGATCTACCAGTGTCATTGGATGTCTGTTCTTCTCACAAACCACATATGGATCCACTAGTGTCATTGCATGTGTGTTCTTCTCACAAACCACATCTAGAGTCATTGCATGTGTGTTCTTTTCATAAACCACATAAGGATCCACTAGTGTCATTCGATGTGTGTTCTTTTCATGAACCACACCCATTGTCATTGCATGTGTGATCTTCTCACAAACCACACATGGATCCACCAGTGTCATTGGATGTGTGTTCTTCTCACAAACCACATATAGATCCACCAGTGTCATTGCATGTGTGTTCTTTTCACAAACCACATCTAGAGTGATTGCATGTGTGTGATTTTCACAAACCACATTTGGATCCACCAGTGTCATAGGATGTGTGTTCTTTTCATGAACCACAGCTAGAGTCACTGCATGTGTGTTCTTTGCAGAAACCATATATGGATCCACCAGTGTCACTGCATGTGTGTTCTCTTCACAAACCACATGTGGATCCACTAGTGTCATGGTATGTTTGTTCTTTTCACAAACCACATGTGGATCCACCAGAGTCATTGCATGTGTGTTCTTTTCACAAACCACATAAGGATCCACTAGTGTCATTGGATGTGTGTTCTTTTCATGAACCACAACCAGTGTCATTGCATGTGTGTTCTTCTCACAAACCACACATGGATCCTCTAGAGTTCATTGCATATCTGTTCTTTTCACAAACCACATATGGATCCACCAGTGTCATTGCATGTGTGTTCTTTTCATTAACCATAGCTAGAGTCATTGCATGTGTGTTCTTTTCAAAAAACCAAATGGATCCACCAGAGTCATTGCATGTGTGTTCTTTTCATTAACCACAACTAGAGTCGTTGCATGTGTGTTATTTTCACAAACCACATATGGATCCATTAGAATCATTGCATGTCTATTCTTTTCATTAACCACAGCTAGTGTCATTGCATGTCTATTCTTTGCACAAACCACACATGGTTCCACCAGTGTCATTGGATGTGTGTTCTTTTCACAAACCACATATGGATCCACCAGTGTGATTGCATATGTGTTCTTTTCACAAACCGTGGCTAGAATCATTGCATGTGTGTTCTTCTCACAAACCAAATGGATCCACCAGAGTCATTCCATGTGTGTTGTTTTCATTAACCACAACTAGAGGCGTTGCATGTGTGTTATTTTCACAAACCAAATATGGATCCATCAGAATCATTGCATGTCTGTTATTTTCATTAACACAGCTAGTGTCATTGCATGTTTATTCTTTCCATAGAACACATATGGATCCACCAGTGTCATTGCATGTGTGTTTTGCAGGTGTGTTCTTCTCACAAACCACACATGGTTCCACCAGTGTCATTGGATGTGTGTTCTTCTCACAAACCACATATGGATCCACAAGTGTCATTGCATGTGTGTTCTTATCACAAACCACATCTAGAGTCATTGCATGTGTGTTCTTTTCATAAACCACATAAGGATCCACCAGTGTCATTGGATGTGTGTTCTTTTCATGAACCACACCCATTGTCATTGCATGTGTGATGTTCTCACAAACCACACATGGATCCACCAGTGTCATTGGATGTGTGTTCTTCTCACAAACCACATATAGATCCACCAGTGTCATTGCATGTGTGTTCTTTTCACAAACCACATCTAGAGTCATTGCATGTGTGTTCTTTTCACAAACCACATATGGATCCACCAGTGTCATTGGATGTGTGTTCTTTTCATGAACCACAGCTAGAGTCACTGCATGTGTGTTCTTTGCAGAAACCACATATGGATCCACCAGTGTCACTGCATGTTTGTTCTTTTCACAAACCACATGTGGATCCACCAGAGTCATTGCATGTGTGTTCTTTTCACAAACCACATAAGGATCCACCAGTGTCATTGGATGTGTGTTCTTATCACAAACCACACATGGATCCTCCAGAGTTCATTGCATATCTATTCTTTTCACAAACCACATATGGATCCACCAGTGTCATTGCATGTGTGTTCTTTTCATTAACCATAGCTAGACTCATTGCATGTGTGTTCTTTTCACAAACCAAATGGATCCACCAGAGTCATTGCATGTGTGTTCTTTTCATTAACCACAACTAGAGTCGTTGCATGTGTGTTATTTTCACAAACCACATATGGATCCATTAGAATCATTGCATGTCTATTCTTTTCATTAACCACAGCTAGTGTCATTGCATGTCTATTCTTTGCACAAACCACACATGGTTCCACCAGTGTCATTGGATGTGTGTTCTTTTCACAAACCACATATGGATCCACCAGTGTGATTGCATATGTGTTCTTTTCACAAACCGCGGCTAGAATCATTGCATGTGTGTTCTTCTCACAAACCAAATGGATCCACCAGAGTCATTCCATGTGTGTTGTTTTCATTAACCACAACTAGAGTCGTTGCATGTGTGTTATTTTCACAAACCAAATATGGATCCATCAGAATCATTGCATGTCTGTTCTTTTCATTAACCATAGCTAGTGTCATTGCATGTTTATTCTTTCCATAGAACACATATGGATCCACCAGTGTCATTGCATGTGTGTTTTGCAGGTGTGTTCTTCTCACAAACCACACATGGTTCCACCAGTGTCATTGGATGTGTGTTCTTCTCACAAACCACATATGGATCCACAAGTGTCATTGCATGTGTGTTCTTCTCACAAACCACATCTAGAGTCATTGCATGTGTGTTCTTTTCATAAACCACATAAGGATCCACCAGTGTCATTGGATGTGTGTTCTTTTCATGAACCACACCCATTGTCATTGCATGTGTGATCTTCTCACAAACCACACATGGATCCACTAGTGTCATTGGATGTGTGTTCTTCTCACAAACCACATATAGATCCACCAGTGTCATTGCATGTGTGTTCTTTTCACAAACCACATCTAGAGTCATTGCATGTGTGTTCTTTTCACAAACCACATATGGATCCACCAGTGTCATTGGATGTGTGTTCTTTTCATGAACCACAGCTAGAGTCACTGCATGTGTGTTCTTTGCAGAAACCACATATGGATCCACCAGTGTCATTGCATGTTTGTTCTTTTCACAAACCACATGTGGATCCACCAGAGTCATTGCATGTGTGTTCTTTTCACAAACCACATAAGGATCCACCAGTGTCATTGGATGTGTGTTCTTTTCATGAACCACAACCAGTGTCATTGCATGTGTCTTCTTCTCACAAACCACACGTGGATCCTCCAGAGTTCATTGCATATTTGTTCTTTTCATAAACCACATATGGATCCACTAGTGTCATTGCATGTGTGTTCTTTTCATTAACCATATCTAGAGTCATTGCATGTGTGTTCTTTTCACAAACCAAATGGATCCACCAGAGTCATTGCATGTGTGTTGTTTTCATTAACCACAACTAGAGTCGTTGCATGTGTGTTATTTTCACAAACCAAATATGGATCCGTCAGAATCATTGCATGTCTGTTCTTTTCATTAACCACAGCTAGTGTCATTGCATGTTTATTCTTTCCACAGAACACATATGGATCCACTAGTGTCATTGCATGTGTGTTTTGCATGTGTGTTCTTCTCACAAACCACACATGGTTCCACCAGTGTCATTGGATGTGTGTTCTTCTCACAAACCACATATGGATCCACCAGTGTCATTGCATGTTTGTTCTTTTCAGAAACCACACGTGGATCCACCAGAGTCATTGCATGTGTGTTCTTTTCACAAACCACATAAGGATCCACCAGTGTCATTTGATGTGTGTTCTTTTCATGAACCACAACCAGTGTCATTGCATGTGTGTTCTTCTCACAAACCACATCTAGAGTCATTGCATGTGAGTTCTTTTCACAAACCACATAAGGATCTACTAGTATCATTGGATGTGTGTTATTTTCATGAACCACACCCAATGTCATTGTATGTGCATTCTTCTCACAAGCCACATATGGATCCATAGAGTCACTGGATGTGTGTTCTTCTCACAAACGACATATGGATCCACCAGTGTCATTGCATGTGCGTTCTTTTCACAAACCACATCTAGATTCATTGGATGTGTGTTCTTCTCACAAACCACATATGGATCCACTAGTGTCATTCCATGTGTGTTCTTTTCACAAACCACATCCAAATTCATTGCACGTGTGTTCTTTTCACAAACGACATAAGGATCCACCAGTGTCATTGGATATGTGTTCTTTTCATGAACCACACCTAGTGTCATTGCATGTGTGTTCTTTTCATGAACCACATATGGATCTACCAGAGTTCATTGCATGTTTGTTATTCTCACAAACCACATTGATCCACCAGTGTTATTGCATGTGTGTTCTTTTCACAAACTACATGTGGATCCACTAGAGTAATTGCATGTGTGTTCTTTTCACAAACCACATAAGGATCCACCAGTGTCATTGGATGTGTGTTCTTTTCATGAACCACAACCAGTGTTATTGCATGTGTGTTCTTCTCATAAACCACATATGGATCCACCAGTGTCATAGCATGTCTGTTCTTTTCACAAACCACATAAGGATCCACCAGTGTCATTGGATGTGTGTTCTTTTCATGAACCACAACCAGTGTTATTGCATGTGTGTTCTTCTCATAAACCACATATGGATCCACCAGTGTCATTGCATGTCTGTTCTTTTCACAAACCACATATGGATCCACCAGTGTCATTGCATGTGTTTTCTTTTCATTAACCATAGCTAGAGTCATTGCATGTGTGTTCTTTTCACAAACCACATGGATTCACCAGAGTCATTGCATGTGTGTTCTTTTAATTAACCACAACTAGAGTCATTGCATGTGTGTTCTTTTCACAAACCACATATGGATCCATCAGAGTCATTGCATGTCTGTTCTTTTCATTAACCACAACTAGTGTCATTCCATGCCTGTTCTTTCCACAGACCACGTATGGATCCACCAGTGTCATCGCATGTGTGTTTTGCATGTGTGTTTTTCTCACAAACCACACTTGGATGCACCAGTGTCATTGGATGTGTGTTCTTCTCACAAAGCACATATGGATCCACCAGTGTGATTGCATGTGTTTTATTTTCACAAACGATAACTAGAGTCATTGCATGTGTCTTCTTCTCACAAACCACATATGGATCCACCAGAGTTCATTGGATGTGTGTTGTTTTCATGAACTACACCCAGTGTCATTGCATGTGTGTTCTTCTCACAAACCACATATGGATCCACCAGTGTAATTGCAAGTGTGTTCTTCTCACAAACCACATCTAGAGTCATTGCATGTGTGTTGTGTTCACAAACCACATAAGGATGCACCAGTGTCATTGGATGTGTGTTCTTTTCATGAACCACACCCAGTGTCATTGCATGTGTGTTCTTTTCATGAACCACAACTAGAGTCAGTGAATGTGTGTTCTTACACAAACCACACATGGATCCACGGGAGTAATTGTATTGCCTGTTCTTTTCATAATCCACAGTTAGAGTCATTGCATGTGTGTTCTTTTCACAAACCACATATCACTAGTGTCATTGCATGTGTGTTCTTATCATAAACCACATTTGTATCCTAACCTTAGGAGAGCCCTAACCTTAGCCCCCCAATGGTGGCCGTTAGACCGAGTCTTCTAAAAGGCGCCCTAACACAGTTGTTCTGCATGACGATTGTTACATACCATTCGATCGGGGCTCTTGGACGATTGGGATGGTCTTTGTGAGAGCAATCCACGAGTAGGCTATTATGTGGCATGATTTGCCACGCTTGTTGCCCGCTTGCTCTGGACAAACTGGCAACACCGGGCGCTCCCCTTTTGCGAGTGTCACGACTCATGAGTTCAGTGGGCCATATGCCAGTGTCACGTCCCCATTACTTCTCTTCCTCCCCGTACTTCTCTTCCTTCCCCTCAAAGCCACTTCCCCACTTCTCTCCCATCATGTCATAGCCGCAACCGATGACACCTCCAGCTATCTCTCTGGCAGCCACCCCCCCCCCCCTCTCCCTCTCTCTCTCGCCATGGGTTCAAGGGGAGAAGGTGAGGAAACGCGTCGTGATGACAGGGACGGTGATTTCATTGTGAGTCATCTCATCTCTATCTCTATCATCTATTGCCAGTTATATATTTTGAGCTAGATCTACTCTCTTTACTCATGCACGTATGATGTGTTAGGCCAACTAGACGCTGTATGACTCCGACTATCATGGTTTTAGCAGATGAAGACAGTCCTCTGCTATGTAAACATGGATATGTGCCCTCTAAATTTGTAGCGCTTGAAGGACGAAACGCAGGCAGGAGGTTTTTATGGTGTCAAGGACATCATGCAATGATGCAAGGTGGAAGTTGCGGTGTTGTCCAATGGGTAGATCTAGAGTGGCCCAGATCGATGCAGAAAACGCTGGACAAACTATGGGAAATGACTGTTGAGTAGAAAGAATCCGTATTCAGCTCACTTCTTGATAGTGTTGAGATGAAGCTATGGGAACCAGATGACACGACCAAGATTAACCGATATCTCGGGAGGGTGCAAGACAAGGTTAGCAAAGTCAAGAAGGAGAGGGATGTGGCATTGGCCATGAAGGCTAAAGCAGAGCAAGAACTGACTCAAGCAAGGAATGATCTTCACCAGGCCAAAGTCCTGCAGCACAACTACGAGTATTGATAAGTGCATGAGGAAAAATGCAGAGAAACAATTGAAGCTGTGCAAGGAAGATGCTAAAAGGAAGGAGCAGGCGATTCGATCCTTGATCTCGCAGGAAGATGCACATAGGGCTAAGATTAGGAAGATCAAGGAGATGTGTGATAACTAGTTCTATTTAGCTTGAGCTCCGTGCATTTTTAAGTTGTAATAGTAGTACTTGTTGACCTAGCGGTCTGAACTAGTGGTCCCGGAGTCTTGGGAATAAAAAAATTGGTCGCCCGTTAATCTGTCTTAACCCTGCATTACTTCCTTTTGTCTAATCATGGTGGTATTCTGACATTGGTGGTTTGTTTAAATGTAATCTACGTGGATTGTGCCGCATGCAAATGGCACAACCACAATTTATAAAGTGGAAGCACGTACACCCGGTTACTGGAGATCCGGGAGCTTCGCCATATGTAGGGGATGCATGAGCAGGGAGGCGGTGAGATAGACGGGCTCAAGATTAGGCCAGAAAGTGGTACCGATTTCCTCCTCATCTCGGTTGTCATTACTGTTTATGTTGCCATGTCGTTGTGCAGCAGCTGAAATAAGTTGTTGCTTTATGGAGTGTAGCAGCTTAAATAATTTATTTCTGTGCCACTTACATTACATCAAATTTAGAGACATCCTGCCCCTCAGCAATCGTGGAACCGGTGCTGCGTGTTTTTAGAAAGTAGTGGCACAATCACAATTTCGGATTCAACTACTGACTCGGGCATTTCCAAACCCTAAGTCGCAGTACATTTTACTCAGAGAACGTGGGTAGATTGTTTCGCCCAGCAAAGTTCCACACATAGAGATCCAGAATTTAACCAAATCATATATATAGGTTCAAGTTCAACACACTACTATGCATATTCATTGCCATCAGCCTTCTTCCGCATCCTGGGTGCCAAGCCTTCACGTCCACTGGCTTCTTCATTTCCTGCCTTTTTCCTCTTCCTTGGTGCCAATTTTCTTAGCTTCATGTACTCTGCATTGCCGGGACAATCAGCACCAGAATCGTGTACAACATCATCTTTCCACTCGTTTTTTCCTTCTTCGGGCAGCAAAATGACTAGCCCGACAGTCATGTTTCTAACCTTGCGGCGCTTCCTATCAAAGAAATAGGACTATTGCATAACTTCCCAATATCTACAGAGTAAATACTTGCAAAAATTACAATTCAGCACAAACATGAGAACCCCAAGAGACTTTTGCTTACCAGGAGCTAATTGGGTTCGAGCGACCACCCTGTCCAAGAATAGAAGGACGACTCCCAGTTACAGCAGCTTCCACATCTAGTACATCATAGTTCAGCTCAAACATGCAAGCCGAAGCATACCTTTTCATCAACCTAATTAGCTGACTATCACACGTTAGAGGAACCATGATGCCACGTTCATCCATGAAGCTGAACTTTGTAGTCTGCTTTGGCCATATTTCATCATGATTACGCAGAGCAGCAACCATACCAGATATAGTGTAGATCTGCGCAAGCGCTTCTTCCATCTTGATACAATGGTGTCCATACCACTTGCCCTTCACCCTTGCTGATTTAGAGTCGTGCCTGAATAGGACTACCGTAACCAGGTAAGGGTGGTCCGCAGAGATCCCACTTGACAGAAAACTGTGGACAAAATATGTTTGTTAGTGTTGGGCTAACAAACAATTTTAGGTTTAGTAGCCAGCTAGCAGTTATAATTAGTGTGAATAGCAAAGAGAAGGATAGCTCACCCGCATGTAGCCAGAACTTCTTCTTCCTTGGTAGTAGGATCTGCCATCCTCCGAGCTGCTCGGCTCGTCGATGGCGGAGGCAAGCTAGAGCCTCGCAACGGCGGCTACGGCATGCGCCATTGGAGCTCGGGATCAGCGACTGGGTGCAGCAACTTGGCGCCGGAAGTCAAATGTCCGAAGGGATCGTTCTGCCTAGAGGGTGGATTTCGACGCCACCGGTACTAGGGGAAAGGAGGGAATGGATTTGTGAAATTGGTCAACGCATCCAATCCACTTAGTTCCTCGATTTGCCTAAAAGGTTGCCGCGTTAGCGCTCGCGTCACGGATAGATGACCGACATGTGGGTCCCGACCGTCTACTTCACGGGGCGGTTTAACAGAATGTTTGAATTTGGCAGGGGTGAGATGAGTTTGCCTCAAAATGGCCCCTCTGAGTAGTTGGCAGCCCAACTTTATGAAACACGACAATTATAGGGAACTTGGGTACCGCCATGCGCTCGCCCGAGAACTTTCGGGCTGCAAACCAATAATCCCCTTTAGGGCACCCCACAATAGTCTACAAACTCAACTTGCACAGGCAAAACCCTTGTAACCCATATCCGGCTCTGCTGTATTACTGGATTGCTAGGAGGAGTAGGATTCGTCCACCATCGCCGGATTCGAACCTGCGTAAACTTGTGTGCTCACCGTATTGGAACACCGTATGACTCACACCCCTCTCTTCCACACGCCTCAAGGACCCCCTCATGGTGTACTTGTCCTCAATCCGATGACAGTTGATTCCCACCATGGGGCAAGTGAGCTTCAGATCTATGTTCCGAGCCGAATCTACAAGAATCGGAATCAGCAAGACAATCGCCGTCGGCCGCGTCCTCTATGCTAGTGATGTCCCTCTCATCGTTCTCGACAAGACCTAGATTCCGGCTAGAGAAATCGTGACTGCCTACACAATCATGTATTTTGGTGAGATCGATGTTTACATCGGTTTCGCTGAAACTTCCCCACCCACCCCAGCGGTGATGATAGGGGCAGAAGAAGCTTCCGGGTCCACTTTGTCCGCGGAGGCGACAGAGTTCTGGATCCCCGAAAACCCTAATCCCACCCAGCCCACACCTAACATGGAGATAGTGGAGAAAGTTGAGCCTTAAGCGGATCCTACTGTGAATGTCGAATCTAGAGTGGATCTCCCTAGCAAGGTCGAATCCCAGATCGATCTTCCTAGCGAGGTCAAAACCCAGGAGGAACAAAGCAACAACAGCTCTGGTTCTAGCTCTACCAACGCCAGAACAGAGCAATCGTTCCTGCGGCACACGTTGAGGCGTATGATGCTGCATGATGCCAACATGGACGAGATTATCGATACCATCAAGCGTTTCGAGGAAGCCCATGAGGAAAGCCGCAACTACCTCAGGACGCATGCATCACACTTTGTCGGATACGTTGGATCCGAATCCGGCCCTGCCGATGCTGGAGACAACAAAGACTCGGTGCTAGAGGTGATCGGAACAACACTAACTTACCGGCATCTTCGGATGATTTGATGACATCGATGGATTTCCAAAAGTTCTCCGAGGAATATGAAGAGGAGTTTAACTCCAAAGCTGCGGAAGAAGGAGAAGCCATGGACTAAGGATCCAGAGAAAACTCTCCCAAAGCATAGGATGATATGGATCTCGGAGACAATCCCGACGTCTAGATGTCCAAAAGTACTGATCAGAGCTTGACTCCAAGAAATGGACCCAAAGTCATCTTTCCTACGGGCACTGCCAAGAAGGCAAAGAAGAAGAAGACTCCGGCAAAAGACCCTCCGGCTGAGGAGGTGATCGCCGAAGAATACAAGGTAGACTCGGATGGAGCCCTAATCCCAAACAAGCCAAAAGATACTCCAGGGGATGGACACATGGTTACCCCTGGTGCCCGTAAACTCACCGGAGACGTGCTAACTACGCCAATCTCTACCGCTGAAGAACTGACACCTACGGAGCTGGAAGACAGGGCCCAAGCCCTAGAAGCGCATCGCCAAGTGCTCTTTGGATGAAGCTAACAATCTCTTGGAGGAGAAAAAGTGCATTGCATCTGCGGGGCAGTTTAACTCCCTACAACATCAAAAGACCCAGAACGGCCCCGTGTAGGCTAACAAAAATCTGAAAGTCCACGAGACCCTCTTTGAGGAAGGTGACGCTGTAAAGGGAGAACCTCGGCTCGACAGTAAGGGAGATCTGGTGTATGGAACACTAGTGGAAAACACTGCTGCAGCTCGAGATATCCTGGCAAACAATCCAAACCCAGATCAAATCCGGTTGGGTGTAAAGCTACTTACCAAGGGTCTGGAGCAACAGAAGGCCGCGAAATCCGGGAGCGGAAACCTGGTCTCTAAGTCCAACCAATGTCGCACAGATCCGGCTTGGCATGACATAAGGCCCCGACGGGACCCGGAATAGCATCACCGTCCCGACCATCGGGAAGACAATTACTCAAGAACTGGATCTTTAGGGCAACGGCACAGAGCCGCACGTGACTAGAGTAATGTTGCTCCGACCGTAGAGCGAGATGCAGTTGTAGCACTAGTTCCAAGGCAGCCTCCCCGGTGATAGTCGAACAATCGCAGGGAAGACGAAGAAGAGCGACGTTAGGAGGAGGACCGACAAAGGATGCCACCTCCTAGACATACAAGTCGTCCGGCTGAACCTCATCACAACGGTGGAAACAACGGAGGAAGGAACGATGGACACCGTGCCGAGTCAAGCCGACAGGGGGCTCGTCGTAATCAAGACCCTCCCCGAAACCGGAATAATGATGCTCCAGACGGAGGCCAGCGTTTAGCCGAAAATAATCCACCTGCACCACCCTATCCACCAACAAGCCATCATAGCGGCTATCGAGGGAGCCATGGAGGGCGTCGTGGCGGAGGAGGCAGTGGCGGAAGTAGAATTCCGGCTCCAAGACACCGCAGCCATAGCGAACAACTAAGACGGCGTTCTATATCACCAAGTGACGTGAGGCACCGGATCAACTCTAACATAGAGGCACGATGCTATGAGTCAGAAAACATCTATTTGGGTCCAAAATGCTTCGGACCATGCATTCGACAAACAAACTTCCCAGAAGAATTTGCTATCGCAAGACACATCCAACCCTATGACAGTGTGGCCCGGCTAGACACTTGGCTTTATGATTTTTCCAGGCTTGCTGCATCGCCAAAGGCGGAAATAGCTTGGTCGCGACCCGGTATATCCTACTTATGATGAGGAAGACGACACGATCCTGGCTCAATAAACTTCCGGAAAACACCACCCACAGCTGGTATGACATGTAGAGTACGTTCTTTTAGAATTTCGAAGGCACATATAGGAGCCCATGTACGGTAGGAGACCTATAGCGTTGCACCCAGAAAGCCAGAGAAACTTGCCGAGATTATCTCGGGCGATGGATCGACACCAAGAACTCCTGTGAAGGAGTAAACGATCAAACTGCGATTGAAGCTTTCATTGCAGGACTCCCAATTGGTTTACTACGTCACCGCTTGAAGTGCAACAAGGTCACCAATTTGGGAGAAATGGTAGAGACGGAAAGCAAGTATATAGATGCTGATGATGATGCAGAAGGACTACTGAACATCCTGGTTGTACCACAGTCGGCAAAAAAGCCAAAGCAACAAACTCAGAAGCGTAAGAACACCTTGGAAGAAAAGCCCACCGTGGAAACAACAGTAGTTAACGCTACTTTTGGGTCTGGAGGACGAGGAGGAAACTGAGGTTGCCGTGGACGTGGTAGTGGGACATCAGAGTCCAAGGTAGAGGAGACCAGCAACGTGGCAAAACCTACTCTTGGGCCGACATTGCCAACAATCCATGTGTGCATCACTTAGATGCCAACGGGGGCTCATCCCACACAAATGCCAAGTGCCGTTTCAATGACGAAATCAAGAAAGATGAATCCGCTGGTTACAGGGCCAAGCGAAGAAAAGGAAAGAAAAATTCCAAGAAAGAAAAGGAGACCAAGGAAGATTCCGACATGGAGGAAGCAGAGCCTTCAAATCCCAAGTTGGATGGAAAGAATACCTTCCCAACAAAGAAGGACACCTACGTCACTTTCCTTGGGTCTCAACCAGCTAAGGTCAAGAAAGCAGTTTTGCACGAGCTAACGTCACTATTCCGGCTATCGCTCAGTTCTTGGACTGGTCGGAAGTGACAATCACCTTCGACCGTGCTAATCATCCGCCTAAGTTACACAGGCGATGAAAGTACGCTCTAGTCGTCAATCCACTTATTGATAGCTATGGTTACTCCAGGACCCTCATGGACGGCAGCAGCAGCATCAACATCCTCTATGTTAAAACGCTGCTTCGGATGAGGATCTCGGAAACACAGCTAAATCATAGCTCTGTGATCTTTCCCGGAGTTGTCCCGGAAGACAAGCAAATTCTCTAGGAGAGATCACTTTGGATGTTACCTTTGGAACTCTAAAGAACTACCGGACGGAAGCACTTTCCTTTGAAGTGGTCCTGTTCAAGAGCGCATACCACGCTATCTTCAGACAACCGGATTACTGGGCTTTTATGGCTCGTTCAAGTTTCATTTACAATATGATGAAAATTCCAGGTTCCAAGGGCATGATCACCATCAGGGGAGACCCGAAGAAAGCACGAGAATGCGAGGACGGAAATGCCGCCTCTGCTGAAGCTGTACTGCACGCCCAGGAGTACCAAGAGATCAAGAAGACCATAGACCCGTCTGAGATGCATGCGATGAAGAAGGAGGTGACAAAGCTGACTCTGGAGTTTAAGGCATCAGAAGAGACGAAGATGACTCCATTGAAGGATGATGACCCCTCCAAGGTGTCTTAGATAGGTGTAGGTTTAGATAGCGCATAGGAAAGCACGCTTGTCAAGTTCCTCCAAGCCAATCAAGATATCTTTGTATGGCAGCCATCTAACATGATCAGAGTACCTAGGGAACTTGCCGAGCACTCTCTAAATGTACACCCGAACACTAAACCAAACAGTCCTTACGACATTTAGTGATGAAAAGCGAAAGGCAATAGCTAAGGAACTAGCCCGCTTGAGTTAGCCGGATTCATAGAAGAGCTCATCCACACTGAGTGGTCGGCCAATCCTGTAATGGTCCCTAAAAAGGACACCACTATATTAAGGATGTGTGTTGATTATACTGCCTTGAACAAGGCTTGTCCCAAAGATCCGTTCGCTCTACCTAGAATTGATCAAGTTATCGACTCTACGGCAGGCTCGGAACTCCTATGTTTTCTCGACGCATATTCCGGTTATCACCAAATCCGGATGAAGGAATCAGACAAAGTCAAAACTTCATTTATAACCCCCTTCGGAACCTTCTGTTTCATTATGATGCCTTTTGGGCTCAAAACGCAGGATCTACGTACCAGCGCACTATGCAGCATTGCCTCCACGATCAAATCGGACACAATGTACATGCATATGTGGATGACATAGCGGTGATGTCCAAAAAGAAGGAAACTCTAATTTCTTACTTGGAGGAAATGTTCGCCAATCTACGCAAATACAACATAATGCTTAATCCGAAGAAATGCTTCTTTGGAATACCAGCCGGAAAATTGTTAGGTTTCATCATGTCTCAAAGAGGCATAGAGGTGAATTGGGACAAGATTAAGGTTATACTCAACATTTCCAGGCCAACTCGCCTGAAGGATGTACAAAGGCTAACTGGTTACATTGCTGCAGTCAGTCGGTTTGTAAGTCGGCTCGGTGAAAGAGCCGCACCACTCTACAAGCTCCTAAAAAAGACCAAAAAATGCATCTGGACTGATGAAGCTGAAGCTGCACTACAAGACCTGAAAGTAGGTCTCTCGTCTGCTCCTATCCTTGCAGCGCCGGAACCTCAAGAACCGATGTTGCTCTATCTAGCTGCGACAAATAGAGTCGTCAGCATCATCATTGTGGTGGAAAGGCAAGAGGAAACACAGGAACACCTGGTGTAGCGTCCTACTTACTACCTCAGTGAAGTCCTAACTGAATCAAAGCAGCTGTATCCGCACTATCAAAAGCTAGACTATGGTGTGTTTTTCGCATATAGGAAGCTACGGCATTACTTTCAGGAGCACAAAATTACCGTGGTGAGCATAGCTCCCATGAGAGACATAATTAACAACAGCGATGCTATAGGACGTGTCGCAAAATGGGGAATAGAGCTTTCAGCTTTCGACATTGAGTACAAACCTCGTACATCAATCAAATCCAAAATCCTTGCTGACTTTGTCGCTGATTAGACAGAGACAACAGAGAATATGACCCTACCAGAGTCGAAATACTAGACCTTGCATTTTGACGAGTCTAAAGCGCTCGGGGTCTCGGGGGCTGGCGTGATGCTCAAATCACCCCAAGGATATAAACTTTTCTATGTGTTGCAGATCCACTTCACGGCAACAAACAACATTGCTGAATATGAAGCACTGTTGCATGGAATCCGGATTGCCAAGGATATTGGCATCCAATGACTTATGTGTTATGGAGATACGGATCTTGTTGCTCAACAAGTGTCAGATCACTGTAAAGCAAACAAACACATGGAAGCATATAAGGATGTCGTGGATGAACTATCTAAATCGTTTAAAGGGTTTGAGGTTCAACACATCCCTCGAACAAAAAATGAGGAAGCAGATGCATTATCTAGAATAGGCTCTGCACGGAAAAAGGTCCCGGATGGTGCTTTTCTAGAGCACCTCAAAGTTCCCTCTATCATAGGAGTTGATGAGGAATATCCGACCAAATCCGACTCACCTATAATAGCAGTTCTGGCTGTGATTCCCAGCTGGACAAAACTCTACCTCGATTTCTTGGTAGACAGAAAATTACCCGAAGACGAGGTTCTGAGCCGGCAGATCGTCCGATGAGCAAAAACCTATACAATAATAAATGGTGAGCTCTATAAACGGAGTGTATCTGGGGTTTTTCAGCGCTGCATATCTCCGGAAGAAGGAGTAGAAATCCTAAGGGAAATCCACAAAGGCGAATGCGGCCATCATGCTGCAGCCAAATCTTTAGTGGCAAAAGCTTTTAGACACGGATTTTTCTGGCTTACAGCCAAGGCAGATGCTGAACGGCTGATCAAGACGTGCAAAGGCTGCCAAAAATACGCCAAACAAGCTCATGTTCTGGTTGATCAGCTGCGAACAATTCCAATAACATGGCCCTTCGTGGTCTAGGGTCTAGACATGGTAGGACCATTTAAACGGGCTCCAAGTGGATTTACTCACCTCTTAATGATGGTGGATAAGTTTACAAAATGGATTGAGGTTAAATCCGTCACAAGTTGTGATGGAGCAACAGCCAAAAGATTTGTCAAGGACATTATAATCCGATATGGTTATCCGCAGAGTATTATCATGGACAATGGGAGCAATTTTTCCATGGGAGAACTTGCCAAATTCTACGACGAACAAAAAATCCAGCTTGACATTGTGTTAGTCACGCATCCACAGGCCAACGGACAAGTCGAAAGAGCAAATGGTTTAATCCTTCAAGGCCTCAACTAAGACTCGAAGCACCACTTTGTCGTGATGCGGGGGCTTGGGCAGACGAATTGACGTCTGTGATATGGAGCTTGAGAACAACTCCGAACAGCTCAACCAGATAAACACCTTTCTTCTTGGTCTATGATGCAGAAGCAGTTCTTCCTAATGATTTGATTCATACTTCTCCCCGAGTTGCTGCGCATATCGAAGAGGATGCCAAAATTTCTCGACAAGATGATCTCGATTTAATCGAAGAAGTTTGCGACGTTGCTAATCAGAGATAAACAGCCTATCAGCAAAAGTTAAGCAAGTATCATAGCCAGAGAGTCAGAAACCAGTCTTTCAATAAGGGTGATTTGGTTCTATGGCTCGTGCAATAAAGAAAGCACAAACTTTCCCCAGTTTGGGAGGGGCCCTTTTTAGTTAGTCGAGTATTACACAATGGTTCTTACTATCTAAGTGATGTGCGGCCAACCTGCTACTAAGAAGAGAAAGAGAGCTGGAGGCAGTACAGACACAGAAGAATTAGATAGACCGTGGAATATTGCTCAGTTACGTCCCTTTTATTCTTAAAATTTTCTTTCTTTGTAATCATATATGTGTACATGTTCAAAGTGAAATAAAGTATTGGTTGCCTCGATATTTTTCTGAGAAGTTTTATATTACCATCTTATTTCCAAATGATCATGTCACAGTCAAAAATCCTAGAATACTTGAAAGTACTTTATGCTCATGTTTGTTCTGGTTAGATTTCCGATTCTAAAAATGCTACCTTCGGGTATAAATATAATATTTTCTAGTTTATACTTTGGTTTTTGTACAATTGCTGGATGCGGGTATTTTCCAAGTAGTGAATTGTTGGTACTGTAAGCCGACTTTGTTTCTGAGTTTAAACTGGTTTAGCAATTGAGCTCCGTTACTCGGCAAAGTTTCCGTGTGGAAGGTTTGCCGGCTCACAAAAGGGACGAGGTGGAAAGTCAGATAAACGATAAGTATAGACAAAACAAAAAGTTCTTATGTAAAATTTCAGGCATGTCAAAATAAAGCCAAAAAGTGATAAAAGGAAGTAAAAAGCATCAGTTCTTACAAAATTAGCACTACCAAAATATAATACTACTTATTACAATCCGATTGTTTCAGAATAACACATTGTTTTTTTGGTACTCTACGGTGCAGGAGAAGAGGCAGGAGCACCCGGCTCACTGGTGACATCACCTCCGCCTTGGTATCTTTCCGAGACGAGGAGATCAGACTCGGTTTGCTCATCGTCGGAAACTTCAGTTGTTTCTTCTAGAGGCGGAGGAGGCGTTTCCACACGAGTGAAAAGGGAGTGTCATAACTGGTTAGATCAGCTACGTGGCACCCATAACCGGCACAGGCATCCATGATATCCTTGATGTTATGTTCCTTGCTGTCTTCATCAATAGTCGAATAACCCCTAGTTACTTGCCAAATTTCCATGCTTCCATTATGGCTCATAACCATTATTAGGGCATTTTGTGTTGCAGTTCGCGCATACGACATGTTCCAGTCCTAGATGAGATGGGGCATCGCTTTTGACTTATCTCGCACTTCAAAGGCAGACATTCTATTCATATCGGAAATCTTTAAGGCTTCACTAATGCCCGCCATTGACTAGCGAAAATCATGAAGCAGATCGCTGACTTCATTAAGCCGGCTGGTGCGAGACTCGAAAGAAGAAGAATCCATAAAATTCAGAGGGCCTGCATATATAAAGCAAAAGTCAAAAATATATCTGAATTCCTAGAGTCAGAAGAAAGAAAGGTCAGAGACAGGAAAATTACCAAAGATGACGCCGTCAACTTTGGTCTTCTCTGCCCAAAGACTCTGGAGTTCATCCCAAAGAGCTTGGGTGAGGTCCTTCTCCCTAGCCCACTCGTCTGTGAGATCCAAGATTTTCTTATCCTAGATAGTAATCTTGCGATCACGTTCTTTGGAGGCCATGTTCGTTCTTTGGCATCCTATGAAAGCATAAATCCGGATTTTCTATCCAACTTCATGCTTGGGGGCTAGAGGATATGATATGAAATGAAGTAAAAGAGAGAGTCAAATTCCAACTTACATAATGTTCATGGGTTAGTTTGCTTAGACTTGTGTTCACCTCAGAAGAAACCTTCTCAGCAAGAGTCAGAGGGATCACTGGTGATGGCGGAGCCACACCGGCCTTCAGCTTGTCGTCATGAAGACGAACCTGGTCAAGAAGCTTAGAGAGTTTTACGTCCTCGGCTTCTTGTGCCTCTTCTTCGGTAGTGATGTTCTGGCTCTCCAAGCATTGTTGAGCCAACTTTTGGATCTCTTCTATAGTTTTCCGAGCAATGCCAAGTTTGGCGATACCCAGATTGCTGAGAAGGTTATCCGTGAAAACCTTTCCTGAGGGATCATTACCCTTTGAGGGTTCACCCTTATCAGTTACCGAATCACTCATGGTGATGTCGGTCTGTGAGCCAAGGTTCGCAAGCTCAGAATGCTAAGTTGGATCTTTTGCCACACGAGGAGATGAAGTAACCTCCGGTGCTGTAGAAGGCGTTGCGGTAGGAGTCAGAGGCGGAGTTGTAGGCGAAGTCAAATTTAATTTTGACTAGCGCAGGGGCTTTGACGAGGTTCCCTTCCCCTTGCCCTTGATGAGTTGTTTAGCTCTGAAGAAGTGACAGTACAAGATCGTTACGCTTCAGAAAGAATAAGAGATAAAATATGAGACCTTGTGAGGAAAGTTACCTCTTCACAACGGGCACTTCTTTCGTGCCAATGGAAACAGTCGGAGTTTTGCGCTTCCGAGTAAGCACCTCCGGCAGCAGTACAAGTTCTCCTTCCTCCTGAGACATCTCAGGAGGATATCCCTCAAGAGGAGCAAGCTCCGACTCGAGGGGGTCAGCAAGCTGAAAGAAGAATCACCTCAGTATTGCGAAAAGTTGTAACAAAGTATGGATGAACACATATTCGAGTATAAGAGTAACTACTGGAAAACTTACTGGTGTCACGGGATCATCAGCTGTATACATATCTGGAGAAAGGTCCGAAATCTTCCTCTAGATCCGCTCTTTGATCAACCATTTGATATGGGACTCATAGTCTTTTTCCGAATATGACTTTGAGCAGATCTAGAGAGAATCTGTCTTGCTCTTGGTGATCGTATGCATGAGCCGTTCACCATGGTGTTGGACGGGCTGAATCCAGTGTGCCAGCCAGCAGTGAATTAAGTCGGATCCTTTTAGACCCTTGTGCTTCATCAGATACTCGATCCGCCTCTTGGCGAGAAGCAGATCTTCGGTGAGAGCCGGAGCTTCCGTGTCCCAGGACTCTTTGGGCGTGGCGGCACCATCGATGAAAACCGGCAAAGCAGTTTCTTTGCTGGGAGTTGGTATGTCCTTATGATAAAAGAACGTGGACGGCCATTTATTCACGGACTCGCTAGCCTTAATTCTAGGATAGACTCGATCTCTCCTAATAGCAGTGAATTAAGTCGGATCCTTTTAGACCCTTGTGCTTCATCAGATACTCGATCTGCCTCTTGCCGAGAAGCAGATCGTCGGTGAGAGCCGGAGCTTCCGCATCCCAGGACTCTTTGGGCGTGGCGGTGCCATCGATGAAAACCGGCAAAGCAGTTTCTTTGCTGGGAGTTGGTATGTCCTTATGATAAAAGAACATGGACGGCCATTTATTCACGGACTCGCTAGCCTTAATTCTAGGATAGACTCGATATCTCCTAACAGTGACGCTAAGAGTTCCGGTAATATAAGGATTACCGGAAATGATACAATTTCTCCAGGTACCGAAGTAGTACCGGAATAGAACAAGACTTGGCCTAATTCCGAGATACCCCTCACACAAAGATGCATAAGTGCTCATTTCTAAGATTGAGTTTGTAGGAAGTTGTGGAATTGAACTCCATAGTAATTTATAACCTCGGAAAAGAAATCTGAGGGAGGAAAACTCAAACCTCTGTCGAGGTGGGTGCCAAAGTGCACTCGCTCATCGGCGTTGGGGGTGGGGACGGTTTGACCGAAGCCGCTCCACCAGTCATCGACATGGAGGAGGCCTTCCTTCTCGATAATGCGAAGCTTGTTGTCATCAAGGACACACGGGATCCAGACCCCACGGAAGTTCTCTTTATCCGCCATTGTGGAGGCCGTCGCCGTTGTCACTGCCATGCCGGAAGATGAAGCCTCAGCCATTTTTGTGAACGGTGGTGACCTTGGATTGGTGGTGTTGTGCGTTTAGGGGAGGAGGCAGAGGATCTTTTGCATGGTGGCATCAAGAGGAAGGAGAAGACACAGGCGTTGGTAAGGAAGAAAGAGGAAATCTTTACCACTTATATCCCTCGCCTGCACTAAGATTTGTGCAAAATAAACAGTAACCGTGCCACACGTCGTGGAATGAGCTAGGTAACCTCCTAGCGAGGATTACGCCGCCTCTATCTCCACACATGCATTAAAATGATGCCTCGGTTCCACGAAAGGAAGACCCACCAACGGTCGTGCTGTCAGGAATGTCTATCAGTGACGTGGCTTGACCTTGACTGATGTCAGGTTACGTCAGAGACCAAGTTTCGGTTAGTTTGAATTTCAAGCTGGAAACCCGAATAATGTACCCATAGGTCCGACTTATTTTTAAGACTTGGGTCCTATCCTTTCTTTTGAAGTTGCAGGAACCCTTCAAGATTCTGCAAGCCGAAGATGAATCAAGCTATATGATGGTGTTATCCCACTCTGGATCTTGGAGGCTTCCGGGGGCTGCTGCTGGGGATATACTTTCCGGGTATCCTCATTGTGCCTTGCTAACCAGGGTGGCCCACTTCGGGTTAGAGCGTTGCTTCACAGGCGGCCCAGTCAGGGAGAAGAGATGGAGTCTAGTCCGGCTACAGGAAGGCCCGGAAGACTTGCTGACATAGGCTTGTAGTGTTACTTGTAGTTCAAGATGTAGTCTGTAACTAACTCTTAGTCATAGCCGGATAGGTCTCTCTTGTAAACCCTAGGCCGGATAACAATATAAGCCATCCTAGGGACCAGCCTTTAGGGAACCCCACAATAGTCTACAATCTCAACTCGCACAAGCGAAACCCTTGTAACCCATATCCGGCTCTGCCATATTACTGGATTGCTAGCAGGAGTAGGATCCATCCACCGTTGGCGGATTCGAACCTGGGTAAACTTGTGTGCTCACCATCCCGGAACACCATACAACTCACACCCCCTCTCTTCCACACGCCTCGAGGGCCCCCTCATGGCATACTTGTCCTTAATCTGATGATAGTTTTCCTTCCTTTTCTTGACCGCAACTCTCGTTATCTTGAGTTCAATCTTATTTTCTTGCTTCTCCAGTATAATGGTCCACCTTGCATCTGCCTCTTGCCACATCAAGTTTGAGCTCGATAAAACCTCGACGATGCACTTGTCGGTGGACATGCTTGCACCATCTCCGATGATGCTACCACAACAATGGCCATCTTTGCCTTCTTGTTGTCGATGGGGCGTCCCTCCAAGGCCACTGAGGGCCCATCAATATCAATGAAGCTACTATTGATGCCCTTCTTGAGTTGACTCCGCACGACCTTCCATTTCTCAAGATTTTCGTGTTTCGTGTAGCAATGCATCAACTTGAATGGCTTCTTGGCGTTTCTCTTTTTATATACTTGTAGTGCCTTTACTAATGGAGCAAAAAGAACAAAGTCGAGATAAATTTATAGTTGATGTTGATTCATAGTCGAGGTGAGCACGTACTTACTTGATCAGCCATGCTCATGCAACTTTGTATTCTCAAGGAAACCATAGAATTGGTTCACCGACTGTTGCAAAATACCCCACCGGTTTGATATAGCCTTCTGGTTCCTCTTCATGTGGATAACGGCATACTCTAGGTTAAGAATCATGCATTCATCAAACTCAGTTTTATCCTCTTTAAATAGGTGCCACAAGTTTGATTAGAACCGTGATAGGATCAAGTGACACAACTGCCCAAGAGTCACACAAGCATATATCCTCTACATCTTTCCACAAGGGTCCTCGGAGCCCAACCTTCGGCTTGTCCTTGTATTTATTCCCCTTATCTTGTTCATCCTCCTTGCCCTCTTCCTCTTCTCCTCCTCTTCTTAAAATGCTTATTGTGTGGTGCCGATTGAATCATTGACCATGGCATTCATGGCGGTGGCCTCATGATCCCTCTATGCATGTAAACATAAGGGCTACATAAGCCTATGATCATGGTATGCACACAGAAACACAATGTTGGTGTTCTCGTACCTTGTAGGTGCTTGAGCCACCGTATTGCATTTCGCCGAACATGTGGTGCGTGTCTAGGCCGGGAGCACCAAACAAGTCACGGCTGGTTAACTCGTTGGTAGCATGGTACCTCCGGGCATGTTGGGCCGCCGATGAAACCCTCGTGTGATCGTTCAGGTTGATGGTGTTGTCATCCATAGCATGGCGGTGGTCCGTGATGATCAGGGAAAATGCCCCGTTTGTGTTGAAGCCACTATGCTCACTCTCGCCATATGGGGTAGGGAGAACCTTGGCAGCGGCAGCGTGCCCGTGCCTTCTTGTAAGTAGCCTAGGGCTAACGGCAACCCACTCTCGAATAGAAAGAGGATGTGGTGCTCCCTTGACTTCCGCTGACCCGAGCGGCGACGGTGCCCATACTGAGCCCTTGGGTTACCACAAGGTTCATCGCCCCCCATGGCCGCCTTCTTCATTAGGGCAACACGCCTCCCATTGTGTTCCTCCATGGCATAACTCTGTCGGATGCGTTCAGACGTCATATGGATTTCGGCATTCCCTCCGACTTGACCTTCGGCACCGACTTCTTACGAGGCTTAATGAATGTCCCCTTGTTGAGCCTCTTCGCCTTTGGTACATTCAGCGGCATGGTTGTGATGGCCTAGGCTAGGAGAACGGGGTGCTCGGTGATGGAATGGGATGGGGTAGAAAATGGGAGCGACAAGGCGGGAGAAAATAAATAGAAGGGGAAAGGGAAATAAAATAGGATTAGGTCGTACCACTGCCAGGGCTAGCCGGCGTGTGCATGGCTTGTGTCGAGTGCGCCCACAAGGCCCCCTTTGGGGTGGTAGAAGCCTGGGAGTGTTGGACACATTACCGCGCCGGACACAACGTGGCTTTGGTGTCTGTGTATGGGCGCGTCTTCTATCTGGTGCGTCCAATAGCTGTTGGGGCGCCATTTGAGGATTGTTGCTAGAGATGCTCTTAGTTTTTAAAAGTTCATCTGAAACTTGTATGGATGTTGTGTTTACGACATGAAGATAAGACCCGGGGATCCGTCCTACGAGCCTGGTAATGCACATGCTGCACCAGCTAGAAATTTTCCATATCTATGATATGATGAACAATCTTGACGGATGCGTTGGGTATCCAAACATAAACTGGAATTCATATTCGATAAGACCTCAGCGGCCCAAGCTGAATTACACCAGCATATAGCACGTTCGAGTCCAGGGACTTGAGCTTTAGAAGGTTCACGATATTTTTTCCCAAGAGAAATTAACTAGTTCCTGATCCGTCAGAGGCACCAAACTCGTTATACCGATATATCCCCATGACAAAATACCTACAGTTCAATAGTGTTGGTCCATGCACAGATAAACAAAACTTTTCCCTAATGCGGTACTCCCAAGATCCAGCTCAGGTTATAGGCCACGAGATTACCGCTAGACGCATAGATGCGGAAGTTGATGTAGCGCGTCAAAGCAGTGCCGAACGATCCCTTGGACAACCCTCCGGATCCCACGGACAGTCCTCCACAAGATCGCCACGAACACCTTCGCCTCCAACGCCGCACGTGCAACGCCTCTATCGGTATCCACACGTACAGGAAAGAGCTTCAGACAGAGGATTGCTAGATCCTGTGTAGCCCAAAATGGAAGTGGAGAAAGTGACGTCTAGGTCAGGGACTATCCCTTGTCACTCCACTTATATACACTTCTAGTTGGGCTCAATGCTTGAGGCCCATCTAGGCCGTACTCCAATCTCCACATGGATCTAATCCACATGGGCTCCTTACCTTTAAGTGTATGACCATGTAGGTTCACATACACTGGACACGACATGAGCTACTCCTCCAAGAATCCCATCATGGCTTTGAGTCCAACTCACTCCCATGAACACTTGGTCTTAAGTCGATAGATGGTAGCGGCCTCTAGCAAGACGTGCCAACTCCCAAGTGTCGTAAAGTCAGAAGACGAACCTTCAATGTGACTTTCGTCCAAGTCCCTTTGCCACACGATATATTTGTTAAGCTATAGGCGAGTAGTTTCCATCACTTTAATAGCTTAACTCTCTTCTCATACCATGATATGTGATTCACTAGACTAAATCTTAGTCTGACTCCTAAGTTAACCCTTAACTGAGTAGCGCATGGCCATGCTTCTGAATCATATCACACAAGAGGGCCTAGAGAATATCTCTCCATTACGGAGGGGCAAATCCCATCTTGGTAATCCACATCACGCAGCTTGCTTCACAACCAACCCGAACTCTACCTTTATAACTGCCCATTTACGGAACAACGTTTGATAGAACCTAAGTTGGTGATCCACAACTCGGATCATGCAATCACCTCAGGTCAAAGGATTCTATTGCTTGAGACTGCAAATGACAACATGCTCGTTGCATCTCAACTGTGGGTTAGTCTGGCTCGCTAAACTCTTTAGCCGAATTGGTGTAAGTCGGAATAGCATCACCATGCCCATGACAAGTGGAACTGTGTCATCAGCCGACGTGCACATTGGTCTAAGTTATGTGTCCAGCACAACCTTAATGACCAAGGACAGTCTAGTATGAACAATCATGAATACATAGTTCCACAGCTGAATCACATATTCCGTGATACATATCTGATGTTCATACAAGGACAACTTTACTTTATGAATACTTTGGGAAATATCATCAACCATGATTGCCTCTAGGGCATATTCCCAAGAGTCTCCCACTTGCACTAGAGTCAATCATCTAGACATCACATGTCTAAGCATCTCATGCCCATTTCTCTTACGTGCACATCATGCTTAGGCTGTGGAAGTGGCTTTGTCAATGGATCTGCAACGTTTGCATCCGTGTGTACCTTGCATAACTTGATATCACGTCGATCCATGAACTGGCGAATCAGGTGGTATCGCATGAGTATGTGTTTGTTCTTCTTATGTTGTCTAGGTTCCTTGGCTTGTGCAATAGCACCATTGTTGTCACAATACACGTCTAACGGATTGGACGAGCCCTGAACCACACCAAGAACAATCAAGAAATTCTTGATCCAAATAGCTTCCTTTGCGGCCTCCAAAGCAACAATATACTCAGCCTCTGTTGTAGATGCTGACACAGTCTCTTGCTTGGAACTCTTCCAGCTCACAGCCCCTCCGTTCATTACGAACACATACCCAGATTGCAAACTAGAATCATCAGAGTCAGTAAGGTAACTCACATCTGTGTAACCCCTTACACTGAGTTCAACCTCATCTCCATAAACTAGGAACACATCCTTAGTCCTTCTCAAGTACTTAAGAATGTCCTTAACTACTTCCTAGTGGATTTCTCCAGGGTCAGCCTGGTATCTGCTCACAAATCATGGCATACATGATGGATCCGACTGCCGAAGCATACAGAATCGCACTCATCCTACTTCGCTCATCAGTTGTTGAAGGAAACTGAGTCTTGCTAAGTGTAGGTGCAACTGCCAGCTCAGCTACCACGACTGGCTCAACCTCCAAGGCTTTCACCAAATCGCTATTGACCGGTTCCTCTCAAACTTCTTCGAGTTGCACCGTACTCCCATTGACTTCCCGACTGATAAACTCTTTCTTAAGGAAGACACCGTTCCGAGCGACAAACACTTTGCCCTCTTCTCGATTGTAGAAGTAGTAACCCAAGGTTTCCCTTGGATACCCAACAAAAATACACTTATCCGACTTGGCTATAAGCTTGTCCGACTAAAGTCGCTTGACAAATGCTTCACAACCCCAAATCTTAAGAAAAGACA
The DNA here is from genome assembly GCA_916181665.1 of Avena sativa. Classification (NCBI taxonomy): domain Eukaryota; kingdom Viridiplantae; phylum Streptophyta; class Magnoliopsida; order Poales; family Poaceae; genus Avena; species Avena sativa. Next base: position 432,593,362 of record OV702290.1, read on the forward strand.
AACTTGGCTTCTTGCCTATCCACATCTCATGTGGTGTCTTCTCTACCGATTTTGATGGTACTCTGTTTAGTGTGAATGCCGCAGTTTCTAGACAATAAACCCAAAATGATAAAGGTAGATCTGTCCGACTCATCATTGATCGTACCATGTCCAACAAGGTCCAATTCCACCGTTCCGAGACACCGTTCCTTTGCGGCGTACCCGGCGGAGTGAGCTGAGGAACTATTCCACAACTCTTCATATGGTCATCAAAATCATGGCTCATGTACTCGCCTCCTTGGTCCGCCCGAAGGAACTTTATTTTCTTGCCGAGTTGATTCTGTACTTCATTCTGGAATTCTTTGAACTTTTCAAAGGCTTTCGACTTATGTTTCATCAAGTAGACATATCCATATCTACTCAAATCATCAGTGAAGGTAATGAAGTACTCATAACCACCCCTGGCTGTCGCGCTCATTGGACCACATACATCACTATGTACTAGTCCCAACAAGTCAGACGCCCTTTCACAACTCCTTGCAAAAGGTGTCTTGGTCATCTTGCCTAGAAGGCAGGATTCACATGTCTCGAACGACTCCAAGTCGAACAAAGTTAGGAGTCCATCATCATGGAGCTTCTTCATGCGTTTCCAACTTATATGACCAAGTCGACAGTGCCAAAAGTAAGTCATATTCAGATCATTTGGTTTTAACCTTTTTTTATGTTATAGACCGACCCACCATCAAGATTCAAAATAAATAACCCGTTCTGAACGGGTGCAAAGCCGTGAAACATATCATTCAAATATAAAGAACAACCATTGTTCTTAATATTAGACTCATAGCCTTGTCTCATCAAGCATGAGGTGGAAATGATGTTTCGACTAAGCACTGGAACATAATAACAATTATTTAGTTCCATTAAGAATCCTGAAGGTAAATGAAGTTGCAGCGTGCCAACTTCCAACGCAGCAACTCTTGCTTTGTTGCCGACCTCAATGTCAACCTCGCCTCTTGCTATGCCCCTAGTTCTTACCAGTACCTGCAATGAGTTGCAGATATGAATGACTGATCCGGTATCATATACCCAAGAACTACCAGGTGCATCGGCAAGATAAAAGTCTATAACATTGCAAACAAGTGTACCTGAGTTGGAAGTCACACCTCCACTCTTGGCTTTATCCGCCAAATACTTGTTGTAATTCCTCTTCCAGTGGCCATCCACCTTGTAGTAGAAGCGAGCAGATTCGGCTGAAGGAGATGACTTTGTCCCTAAGGAAACGCTTGGGATCTCATCCTCATTACCTCCTGACTTAGCCTTCTTCTTCTTAGTCCAAGAACTCTTCTTAAACTTAGCCTTATTCTATACCACCAACACTTGGCTAGTACCTTTCTTGAGATCAACCTCTGCCTGCTTAAGCATCCCATGCAATTCAGTGAGCTTCTTATCCATACCATGCATGTGGTAGTTTGATATGAACTAACCATACACACTAGAGAGTTTAGAATTATATCCGTAGCAAACTCTTTGCTAATGGGGTAGCCAAGCCTTTCCAGAGACTAAACATAACCAACCATCTTGATTACATGTAGACTCAGTGGATCACCATCCTTAAGCTTCCAACGCAGCAAAGCTTGAGATACTTGATACCTCTCGGTCTTTGCTTGAGCCTGGAACATACTTTTGAGGCTTTCGATCATATTGTAGGCCTCAACATTCACGTACTGCTGCTACAAGTCCGGCTCCATGTGAGCAAGCATAAGACAGCTAATTTCCATAGACTCATCACATGTTTTACGGTAGGCATTGGTTGTTGCGACACTCACATTCTCATCCGGCACATCTGGAAGCGGGTTGTCTAGAACATGGTCCCTCTTTTCTTGTTTGAGAACAATTCTTAGATTACGATACCAGTTGGTGAAGTTTGTTCCATTAAGTTTATCTTTCTCTAGGATGGTCCTCAAAGCAAAACTGGATAACTGAGGGAGACTGCTACTAGGTGCCATTATCTACAATAGAAATATGCAAAACACTTAAGACAAGTATTCATAAAAGAGCAAGTGTATTAAACGTTTTAATACTTATGCTCCCACTAGAACCAACACCCCTTCGATGGTTACTTAGTGATTCAAGATCCTAAATAAGCAAGCCGACTAGTGAGCTTTAGCATCACCGCTAGCCGTCAAGTGATCTAGGTAGGTAACTCCTTGCCAATCGCATCTCATGCGACTCCTGCTGGTTGGGTGGAATCTCATGCCTCGGCTCTCGACCGACATCTCCCCGAGCTCCACAACCGGTGTGATAGACCCATCTAGCTTACCAAGTGCTTCTGTTGTAAGAGTCCGACTCAAACCCATCTAATCGAAGAGAATTGGTAGCACCTCAATTTTATGAGCCACTACCAAGAATGTCCGACTTGTGATGGTGCAGCACCGGCGGGGAGACCGACTAGACCTTATTTGAGGGATTAAAGTTTAACCACTATCTCATAGAGGTAAAACTAGAGACATAACAATAACACAAAATAATCCAATTATAATGTGAAATGGTATGGCTCCCTTCATGGTGATCTCCATCTCCATGAACCTGTTTGTCATGCCTTTGGCTGCAGTGTCCTTCAAGTCCTCCAAACGTGCTACACTAGCACTAAGGAATATACAAGAAGATGGCATCTCATGCCGACACGCGGGTCGTTATACAATAACAGTGACATCACTTTGGCTCTAGCCGGCTGGCAAACCCGTGATACGCAGATCCCATATGGATTACACACATCTCATGCACATAAGCCATACCATTCACAACTTCCTGCAAAAACAAGTTATGCATAGATACGATATCTACCGGCGTTGTGAACCTCGCAACGACATCTAATGCACTACGATAGGGCGAAGTCGGCGGTCCGTGTGCAGATCTGACCAATCTCATTGATCATCCGCACCTGATCTTCCATGCCCCCCTCCCCCGAGTGCGATTAATCCAATCAATCTTGCACAAAACCGATCTCTCTCATAGATCGACCACCGAAACCCTAAGTGGATCTCATCCACCACCTCATGCATATCACATATGCACAGATATAGAGCCTAAAACCAGATGCTTTTGCTCTGATACCACTGTTGGTCCATGCAGAGATAAACAAAACTTTTCCCTAACATGGTACTCCCAAGATCCAGCTTAGGTTATAGGCCACGAGATTACCGCTAGACGCTCAGATGCGGAAGTTGGTGTAGCGCGTCGAAGCAGTGTCGAACGATCCCTCGGACAGCCCTCTGGGTCCCACGGATAGTCCTCCACCAGATCCCCACGAACACCTTCGCCTCCAGCGCCGCACGTGCAATGCCTCTACCGGTATCCACATGTACAGGAAGGAGCTTTGGACAGAGGATTGCTAGATCCCGTCTAGCCCGAAATGGAAATAGAGAAAGTGACGGCTAGGTCAGGGGCTATCCCTTGTCACTCCACTTATATACACTTCTAGTTGGGCTCAACGCTTGAGACCCATCTAGACCGTACTCCAATCTCCACATGGTTCTAATCCACATGGGCTCCTTACCTTTAAGTGTGTGACCCTATAGGTTCACGTACACCTGGACATGACATGAGCTACTCCTCCAAGTATCCCGTCATGGATTTGAGTCCAACTCACTTCCATGAACACTTGGTCTCAAGTCGATAGATGTTAGCGGCCTCTAGCAAGACGTGCCAACTCCCAAGTGTCGTAAAGTTAGAAGACGAACCTTCAATGTGACTTTTGTCCAAGTCCCTTTGCCACACGATATATCTGTTAAGCTATAGGCGAGTAGTTGACATTCCTTTAATAGCTTAACTCTCTTCTCGTACCATGATATGTGATTCACTGGACTAAATATTAGTCCGACTCCTAAGTTAACCCTTAACTGAGTAGCGCATGGCCATGCTTCCGAATTATATCACACAAGAGGGCCTAGAGAATATCTCTCCATTGCGGAGGGGCAAATCCCATCTTGGTAATCCACGTCGCGCAGCTTGATTCACAACCAACCCGAACTCTATCTTTATAACTTCCCATTTACGGAACAATGTTTGATAGAACCTAAGTTAGTGATCCACAACTCGGATCATGCAATCACCTCAGGTCAAAGGATTCCATTGCTTGAGACTGCAAATGATAACATGCTCGTTGCATCTCAATTGTGGGTCAGTCCGACTCGCTAAACTCTTTAGCCGAATCAGTGTAAGTCAGAATAGCATCACCATGCCCATGACAAGTGGAACCGTGTCATCGGCCTACTTGCACATTGGTCTAAGTTGTGTGTCCAACACAACCTCAATGACCAAGGACACTCTAGTATGAACAATCATGAATACATAGTTCCACAACTGAATCACGTATTCAGTGGTACATATCTGATGTTCATACAAGGACAACTTTACTTTATGAATACTTTGAGAAATATCATCAACCATGATTGCCTCTAGGGCATATTTCCAACAAATAGGACTTGGGGACTCAACCCGAGTCTACGAGTCGAGTGGAGCCTCGGGGCCTACTAGCATGGTTATGACATGTCGGGTCTTCGTTGTTAGTATACCTAATACGGATCCAGGACGAGGCGCATAAGGCCCATAAGGAGCCAGAGGTTTTAGAAGCACCTGAAGCCTAGGAACCGGACGTGATAATCAAGGCAAAGCCCAAGATATAGCTGACATAGTCATAAGGTTACGTTTTATTATGTAATCGACCCAGCTTGGACTCTGAGACTCAGCCTCTCATATAAAGGCTAGGAGGAGCCAACGGGGAAGACACTTGAATCTACTCGTAGCAATCCGCTGTAAGTTAGATCACATCTAGCAACTCGACGACTTTGTACTCTCCGTCAATAAAGATCAGACAAGCAGGAAGTAGGATTTCCTCTACGAGGTCTTGAATCTGGGTAAATCTCACCTTTTCTTATTTGTCTGATAAGCCGACAAAATCACCAACGCATCTCTTTTCCCTGAAATCCTAGTCTATAACAATGGATATTACCGAGGTTACTCCTTGTTAGGGAAGAAAGAAATAAAAGGGGGGAAATGGAAATCAAATAGGTTCAGGTCGTTCCACTTCCTGGACTAGCCAGAGCGTGTGCGGCTTGTGTCCGGCACGCCTGCAAGTCCCCCTTTGGGGTGGGAGAAGCATGGGAGTGTCGGACACATTATTCGGACACGCTGGACACCACGCGGCTTTGGGGTCCATGGATGGACGCGTCCTGTATCCGGTGCTTCAAATAGCCGTTGGGGCGCCCTTAGAGCAAGCACAGCGTGTGGTGGTGTCTAAGAGAAAAGGTGAACCTGCGTCTAAGGAAAGAAACGAGCTTCACCGTTTAGGCTTAACCAGTGGGACCTAGCCCAGTCCACTTTTCCCACCAAACTCTTCCTCATCCTCCCCTGAATGAAGTCACCGGGGATAGATATGATTTTTTATTCAGCTGGGATCTGTGTCTAGTACTGGACTCAGTGTGAAGAATTTTTTTTTAGCCACCCTCTCTCCAACGGTTAGACATGGGTCTAAGGTTTCTTAGGCTCAGTGTTTTCATCACGCTGTGCTTGCTCTTAGAGGCTCGCTGCTGAGGATGGTCTTATAGTTTTTAGAAGTTCATCCAAAACTTCTATGAGGTCCGTCCACGAATTTATGGATGTTCATCATAAATTTGCTAAAAGTCCATCTAATTTATTTGGAATTTCATCCAATTGTTGTTGAAATCTCGTCTCTGCTTATTGAATGCACCATACATAATTGTTGAAAATTCGTTATAGGACATGATAGCTCGTTAACATTTCTTGAAAAATCATGTCAAACTTCGTGCAAAGACTTAGTATCAGAATTTTGAGTGATGACCGGGAGAAGGGGACCATGAACCGGTCCGGGCTTGCGCGCACGCACGAAGAGAGCTAGCATCCGGCAGCTTTGGAGACATCTTCAGAAATTAAATTAAATTAACCACTGGGTTCTTCCTTCGTGGGTACCTGCCGCCGGATAGCAACCCCTCAAAATTTGACTGTTTCGGGTCCTTTGATCAGGCCTAATAAAAATTCCACGAGCTAGGAAGAGAATTTCCACGAATCAGAATTCAAAGAGACCATTACCAGACTCTAACGCATGGTTGGTCTACATCTCTTCAGTATTACGCCGAACAATCGGCCCATCCAACCCAAGATTCGAAAGGGCAAATCAGTGACTAGACAATGACGAATTGGAGAACACATAACAGTAGGTAGCTAGGACGGGGAATAACGAGCACACACACACGGCGACATCTGCTAGCTAGCTTTTGCCGCGTCACCAGCAACGGTGAAGGTTTGACGCCGCACCTGGCGCGCGACAGGGCCGGCCATCACCTTTCTTGGCTACGGAGGGCAGAGGAGAGATCGAGAATCATGTGCCATACTTGTCATTCTTTATATTTCTCCGGATGGGATTGGGAGATCGATGGAATCGATCCAATGATCATGTGCTTACCACAGTATTTTTTTCTGATAATAACTAATCTGAGGTGCTAAATGATGCCGTATGCACGCATGTGCTAATGTGAAGTGGGAGATGATGATGATAGAGGAGACTTTTAGGGTCAGCATCTAGCTAGTTTTATCCTAATGGTAGTGGGGTTCCAAAGCTAGATCAAACGAGATATAACCATCCAGTTGTTGCGCCTTCATGGTAGTGGCTCCAGTGATTGGGATTTTTCCGGTTTCACTTTGTGAGGATCATATATATGGCCGTCCTCCTTTTCTGCCTATATATGCGATTTGCAATGAGTCTGTTAAAATTCTTCATGACAGCATTAGGCCATGAGCCCTTACTGCTCTACCCGGCTGGCTGGCTGGCTGTTCAGTAGTCGCCTACTTGTTTTTTTTTCGATGGTTGGTTTTTATGTCGGTCTCATGTGACCCATGAGATGTAGTAATGATGATGATACTTGAGGATTTTTAATAAAAGATGGTTGTGTGTATCTATTGATGCAAACGCCTGGTATTCCCTTTTTTCAAAAATATGGCGTGGATAACCGGAAACTGTAAGAATTTTGTTGGATTCTATTTCAATATCTATAAACTTGGCGTTACACCTTCCAGGGTGTATTATAGAAAAAAAAAACATGTTAGGAGGCAGATAAAATTCGCATTCGCGCCATATATAATTATTAGTTGCCCTTAATGGTTTTCCAGTGAGAGGGCTTTAATCTCTATGGAGTCAGGCTACCGGTGGCCCCTTTTATGAAAAATTCAAAAAAGGGTATTTAAGAGATTCAGAAAATCTGAAAAGAAACCTACATGTAAATAAGATTATATACTACAAGCCTGTAAAATCTCAGTGTGAAATACCTTATACAATGGGATACACAAAAATGGTGGAAATACCTTATAACTTGATTTCATAACTTGGAATAAATTTTATTGGAAAAATGATGATCAGATTCGGAGCCTTTATATAGCGCTAATTAGCACCTTTTTTGTGTGTGGCATTTGTGCATGTGGCATGATGCGGGAATATGGGGTGTGTGTTCATGACAGGTTACACATATATACTACATTCACTAAAGAAAAGGAAATTTAGAATGTAAAGCAGGTCACTAGATCTGATTCCAAAGATAAGGGAAAAAGGAAGAGCAAGCCCTTCTATATACATGTCTACTTATATATATCAATGGACAGACCACTAATCGTTCACTAATTTGTAGCATCTCCGAATTATATGCCATTTGAGGGGAAAGCTATCCAGGGTACAGAATAGAAGCATGCTAACTGATGCCCACTAGCCAATAAATTCCTTGACAATTTTGTTCTTGTCAAACTGGACCAACTATTAAAAAAATCAGGAGATATATACCCGTTCGCCTCATCGTCCGCCACGCCGAAAGGCTCCATCTGTTGTCAGGCGAATTTATGTGTGTGTGACGCTAATCATCAGATATGTAGCATCTAGTGTAATGCATTAACGAATCTATGCTGCCGGACGATTATGACTAGTATTTTAGTTAAGAGGTACATAATACATTTCATACCTACAAGACATGATGTTCTGGCATGACGTACAATTATTAATATTTCAACTTAAGGGACTTGGAGTGTAGAATAGCTTATATGTTCCTTAAATTCCAAGAAAACAAAAATGGTGGTCCATATGAATGACTAACCGATATTTCTCCAGCACCCACATGTCCACATACCTAAATTGAATGGGCCAGGATGTACTGTATCTAGAAGTGTGAGTTAGAGCTGACAGTCTTATAATTAGTAACCATCTAATTTAAGGGTTTATGATTGCATGATTAGAAGGGTGGTTGTACCTTCAGTCCGTCAAAAATCAAACCATGGGTTTGACGTCACATGTATCTCACTAAGGTGAGATATTCTATAAGTGAGTGGAGACCCCGTAGATAGTGAGACGTTTATGATGATCTCATCAATCTTGAAACTCCACGATGTCGTTAGCATATGTTGTGTGTGCGTGTGTGTGTGTGGTCGTAGAGTGTGTATGTGCCTATGTTGTACTTGGTATTTGAAAAAAACAATTAGTAATCGCCTGATCAATCGGTGCATTTAGATCAGAACATTGAGTGATCTTCTTAAGAATGTCCCCTCTGATTTCCAGTATCACAAACCTTCGGTCTTTTACAAGCTGAAACATAAAGGGCTAATTGAGAAGCTAAAAGAGGGCGGAGAACGGTGCTCCTCTCTACTAAAGATTGTTCTTGTGCAACATTCAGCAAAAAATGTCCGAGTGGGCACATACACATCACAGTAGGAAACAGATAGAGCAAAGGCCAAGATCCTAGAAGAATTTCATCTTCAAAATGCAGAAATCAATCGGACCCTAGGTCTCCAGCCCTCTAGATAGATGATCTGAAGATCATGTTTGCTACTTGCTCGAACAGTCTTATTTCCCATCTTGGAAACTCCAAACCATCCAGAATATGGGCACAGCTCCCACGACTTACACCTCTGTATCATGTTTCCTGAAAGCAAGTAGCCAGGCACCAAAGAGGGTTGATATTCCATAATAACTTGTGGGGAAGGATATACAGATAAAACTTGAATGTTGGAACACAAAACGCACAGAACAATACAGGATTGGTTGGTTTTAGGATACACATGATTGTACTCCCTGTCTCAAAAAAGATGTCGAAAGTTTATCTAAATTTGGATCAATCTAGATATAAATACTACTTTCAAACTCGGTATCATTAATCATTTCCGCTACCTGCAGACATGTACTACTCCAGAAGCACAACAAGATGGAAGTCATATTGTCCGGCCCCCAGGACATGATTCCTACGTCAACAAACTCCAACAGAGTAGGCCACAGTAGTAATTCTTCAACATCGTACTGATGTTTACTCGGTACTTTGTAGTGGTTAGGAAAGACATCTGAGAACTCTAACTGAAGTGCTGACTCAAAAACAAACATTCATGCGATCCCGAGGGAAATTCAATCAACAGTTTAGCAAGTAACCCCCTTGCAGCATAACAACTTTATGCATCCCATCCAAAAAAAAACTTTATGCATCCAAACTGAACAGGAACATTATGTCGAGCAAGTATCGCTGGAACTGCAATATTTTAGGTTTCTCGTTCAAACACCATAAGGACTTCATACCTATTGGACACAGGACCAGCAACTTGAAAAAATTCAGACTATTTTCAAGAGAACCTATGGTGGTACTACTTCTTTTCGGTAAACACATCAATATGCCATCACCTTCCAGTACACCAAATATAGCTCCCGAAATCGAAGTTGGAAATGGAATGTAAACACTTATTTGTTATTGAAGAGAACCTACTTCTCAGTAATTGATGAAGGATATTACAACATACACCTGATAGAGGCTCCCATCCACAGATCCACTGTGATCAGTGAGGTGAAATGAACTGCAAATGGAACATAAGAATAGCACTAGGAACATATGCCATCTACATATCAAGTTATTAGAAACCAGAAATATGTCTTGGAAAAAAAAAGGACTTTACAGCTTACACATAAAATAGTCTTAGAAGAATCCACTAAAAGAAATCGAATTCAAGATAATTGTCTGGACCTTTCTCGGCTGATGGTGTTGCCTTTTGACTTGTTGAGGCCACTGGCCGAGGGATCTCGACTGGCTTGGGGATATCTGGAGGAGTGGCACACCTTATCAATGCCCAGTTAACACCTTCAAAGAAGGGGTGCTGCTTTATTTCTGTGGCTCCACGCTTGTACGCCAATCGATGCTGTGGCTCCTTGATGAGCAATCCCCGTATAAGATCCCTCGCAGCAAAACCCACGACAGGTGATTCTGGGAACCTGAGGGGCTGTCCGACAACATTGAACAGTGTTGCCCTGTTCCCCGAACCTTTGAATGGAGTCTTGCCGAAAAGAAGTTCATACAAGAATATGCCAAAAGTCCACCAGTCCACAGCGCTCCCATGCCCCTCGCCCTTTATAATCTCAGGTGCCAAGTACTCATGGGTGCCGACAAATGACATAGACCTTGCATCTGTGGGCTCTGCAACAAGCTCAGGGAGTGGTCTGACCTGACTTGCAATGTCTGCCTTTGCCTTCTTTTCCTTCTTCTCCCTCTTGGACTTGGATGAGAAAAAACGAGGTGTGAAACATGTGGTTGTCGTAACACAAGCGGGCTGGATACAGGCTGGCTCAATGCAGACGGGCTGTACACAATAAGCTTGATTGCCCTTTTGGTTAGGATCTACACCAGGGTTAGACGATTTAAGAAGGGTAGGGCTCACATCACAACGGAGGGACAAATCAAAATCCGACAGCATGATGTGGCCATCTTCTCTCACCAGAACATTCTCTGGCTTGAGGTCCCGATATATGATACCAAGCATGTGTAGGTATTCTAGAGCAAGAAGCACCTCTGCTACATAAAACCTGCACATATTTTAAAGATAACATGAGTTCTCACAGTTAACAGAGTGTGCTGGTGCCTACAACAATTACATGATAGAGAAATGTTATGTACATCGCTGAAAATATGTGCTGCGCCAAAGCCTAAGTACCAGTGGCAACTTATAGAGGATATGTTCTTCACATGTGTATATTGGTATCCAATGTCAAATTCAGTTGCACAAGTGACGAACCTATAAACAGCAGGTAAACTAAGCTGAAGTAATCTAAATGGGTACAGAAGTAACTCCCCAAACAGTAAACAAAGTGAACACAGATGATGTAAGAATTTCATAGCGGAACAAAAATGATCCAGATATGCTGAAGGAGTTATTTATGTTTGATGATAAAGCTTCAAGTTAATTCAATCTTTTACCCTTATTAGTTTGTCATGTGTGACAACAATGACCTCGTTTAACAAGAATTCATCCTGCTTACACCATTTAAGAATACCTGTGCCAGATTTTACCCCTTTTAGGGCTTGTTTGATTCATAGGAATTGTGTAGGATTCTAATCCTATGGAAATTTTTCCTATATAATTGTTTGATTCATAGGAACACATCCTATAGGAATTAATCCTATAGGAATCTTGTAGTGCAATTCCTATAGGAAATAAACATTAGCTCAAACCTCGTGGAAAAATTCCTTTGCTACATCAAACAAAATTCCTCTTCCCATAGGATTCAAGTTGACATGACATCTCAATCCTATGTTTTTCCTATTCCTATACTTTTCCTATCCTATGAATCAAACGAGCCCTAGCATTCAGTCAGATTGAGACTGGTCATCAGGTCGACGTACCGCATCGAATCAAAGAAGTATTTTTTTTCTGGCATTTGCCACTTGCTCCCCATAACTCTCAATGAAATCATAGACATTAATCAGTCGATGGTCGAAGACAGTGCGCATACATTCACATCCAACTCGGCAAAGGATTACTCTGTCGCCAGGTCTGCTAGCCAGCTTCATAAGCAGAAAGAACCAAGAAAACGGTAAGTCGTATCCTAAAATTCCCTTTGTCAAATTTTCTTCTCGTGTTTGGGTTTCATGTAAGTTTTTCTAATCGACCAGGATATGGCAAGCTGTGCACTGCTGATTCAAGATCAATCAAACTGCTTCGGCTAGCTAGCTATGTACAAGAAGTACTATCGGCTACTTACACATCCGTGTGTTGGTGCTTCAGGAATTGATCCAAATGCTGAAACTTACTGCAGTCAGTAGTGAGCACTTGCGCTTTGGCCGCCATGCCTGGGCTGCTGTCTGGGCAGATGGAAGAGGAGAAGTGGGGAAGGAGTGACAAACTATGTATGTGCACTCCAGCAGATCAGCGTTTGCCATCGCAGGCAGGTGAATGCACGGGGAGATGCCGTTTCCCATGAATCCATGATGATACAGATTAAGAAACTCCCTAGAGGGTGAACACTGGAAGAGACCAAAGAAAATACGCGATGACAGGATCCCGCCTAGCAGAACGATTCCAAATCTTGAAAGGGGTAAAATATGGCACAACTTTCACTAAATAGGGTAACCACGATTTCTGTTAAATGGGGTAATTGTTGTCACAAATGACAAGGGGTAAAAACGGAATTTACTCTAAAATTTCATATGCCCTTATTCATACAACTGGTATGTCTTAACCATAAAAGGTATGTCATGCAGGTTCACTCTCCAAATCAATCTTGATTAAATGGACTGAACAGAACAAAAAGCAGAGTAAAAGTTCCATAACCAAGGTGGTAAAGTAAACTCAATAGTCCACACACGCCAAGACTGTCATGAACAAAATACCCAACCGACGAATGTTTCACTCCAAGTACATTGCCATAAATAAAGTTACAACATCACATTTCCTATCACAGAAAAATCCCTATAGATATGCACCTGAAGGCCTATTTGACATGGATGTGCGATCGATTTTTTTAATAGACTAGGAAAAAGGCCCGTTCGTAGCACCAGGAAGGAAAAATATATGCATTGTCAAAGGAAATTACTTTTATTGTATTTTCTAGACCTGGAGAATTTCATTACTCAACAATTATTGTTATTTTATTTTCTAGACTTGGAGAATTTCACTACTTGAATTAAATGTTTGTACTACTTAGAAGCAAATTTCTCTTCTAAATTTACCTAAAATTTATGTATTCAACACAAACAGAAATTGCTTACAGGGAAAGTTAGTGAAGCACTTGAGAAAAAACTTAGTAAACCTGCCAGTGGGCTATCAATTGGGCTCATGGCCGAGTACCTTCTTGCGCGCAGCTGCAGGCCTATCTATGAAGGATTGATCGATTATGCACGAGGGTGAGTCATGTGAAAGCTCGGGCTGATGGATTGCATACTTTCTGCTACGAGGACTGCAGGAGGTATATACAATTCTAGTCTAGCTAGGAAGTAAAAGATCCAGACGTTCGCTTGGACTTTACAACGGCTGGGTTATAGGCACGGGCAACCGTGCGTACGTGTTTTTAATATTTTTTCCAACCGCCCGCAAACAGTTATTCTACTTACCGGTGGCGCTGGTAATAATATGTGGTTTATTGGGAGCGCAAATCAGTCCTAAAAAGTGTAGGAATGGCAAGAAACACTCCTTCCTTTATTATTAGGTATAGATTAGGGATTCCAAATCAATACTCCCTCCTCAGTTTATTAGGCTTACTAAAAAATTAGAAAAATCTCAAAAGTTAGGCTCATATCTAGCACTAATTAATACCAACTATGGCATGCAACTAATAGCTGACCTCCTGAAACGCTCCCACCAATCCTAGAGATTGGCATGCAGCCAATCCCTAATCACTTAAATCACAGCGCCATTTCTACTAAGCCTAATAAACTGAGGAGGGAGTAATACAGGTAGTTACAAAACATTTATGTTCAGAAGCGAAAATGTTAGCGCGGATGCATAGTTTAGTTGACCACTGGGATAATCTATTCACAGAAAAGGAGTTGGTAAAGGGTAAATGATTACACCCTAATCAATGAGGTTGACAGGTAGAATCCCGTTAGTCTAAGAACCTCCAAGTAAAAGCGATGAAATTTACAGAAGCATGTCCACTAGAGGCACTCCGGACAGTTTGGTTTAACAACATCACTACCAGTCTACCACTTCTAGTGCTTACACATCTACTGCCAAAGAAAAGTAATACATGACTATCGAGCTACCGAGTGTGTGGTCCTCATGATTTTAAGGTATGGAATCGTTCTGAAAAGTATGTTCTAATTCCAAAATGACACTCAATCCAACAACAGTAGCAATTATATTGTCCAACATTCTTTGCTAACAGTAACAGCTCCACAGTCATAGAGAGCCCAAACAAAAAAAATGAATGGTACAGATTAACTTAATTAAATACAAGGTAACCTCAAAATTAATACAATAGGATCATATGATCCATGACCGAAAGCAATTATTCAACCGAATAACAAGATTTAAAAAATTTATGAGCTAAGAACAGCCACAGGAGAGAATTTGATTTACAATCTAAAAGGAAAATATCACTGCTACCAAAATAGTATACACTAGAGGGTGAACAAACATATTAGAGATGATGGTGATATCATCTTGTCTAAATAAATAGATCAAAGATATAATTTGACACCAGTTTTTCAATAGATCCAAAGTACTTAAGCGGTTGTATCAGTACACAACCAGATGCATAAAACAAAAGAAATGAGCAGGAATAGTGGTCATAAATGCTATATAATACATGACTACCTAGTTACAGATTCTGTGATCCTCGAGATTTTAAGATATGAAATCGTTTTGAAAAGTATGTTCTTCTAATTCCAGATTTTCAATATTTCTGAGCTGGTATATTTGGTCTGTGGCCAAAACCCAAAAATATATCAAATTTTTTGGCTATGACCAAAACTTTGTTCATTGTTTGGATGGTTGCAAATTTTCTTGGCATGCCAATGGCTCCTTACTAACTCTAGCTCATTTATTTAGCAAAAAATGGCCATCATGGGCACACAAAACCTTTGCCAGAATTTTGGCCAGACAAAATGTTTGGTGAGCCAATCTTGGACTGACCAAACACACCCTAAGAAATAGCCAAAGAAACATGAAAATATTTTGATTTTACAAACTACAAGATTCATATCAATGCTATCAAAATAGTATACACACAAACAGAGGGCCAAAAAAATATGAGAGATGATAGTGATATCCTCCTGTCTAATAAATAGATTAAAGGTTTGTATTAGTACACAACTGGATGCTATATAACAAAAGAAATAAACAGGAATGGTGGCCGATAATGATGCAGTAACATTTATAAAATAAAACATAGAATGAAGGCACTTACTTGGCAGCTTGTTCAGGAAAAAACTTGCCAGGCTGCTTCTGCCTTAAGGTATGGAGATCTCCTCCTGGGCAAAACTCCATCACCAAGCATGAGAACTTATCCGTCTCGAAGTGGGTGTACAGAGTTGGAAGAAAAGGATGGTCCAAGCACTGCAGTATCTCCCTTTCAGTCTGGGCTCTGAGAAGCTTCTTGCGGCCAGCTAGAGATGCCTTGTCCATAATCTTCATAGCGAAGTAGCATTTGGTGCCACTAAGCTCCGACAAATAGACGCTGCCAATGTCGCCACAGCCAAGCCTCTTAAGCAGCCTGAAATGGCTCAGTCCTAGCGAACCTTCTTTGGTCCGGACCGCCTGGATCGCTTCCCACCTCGAATCGTTTGACTTGTGAGGCTTGCTCGCGCTGCTGCATATGCTGCTGCAGGTGCTGTCATCACTCACGTCGCTGCCTGCGCTGGCCCGGTAAAGACTGCTCTTCCCGCTCGGGACGAAATCAGTGTTGCCGCCGCTGACCTTGGTGCTCCCACTCGCCTTCGTCAGGCTGCTCGTCCCGTCGCTGAACTTGGCAGAGACCGAGCTATCCTTGACGCTCCCTCGCATCGAGTTCTTTTCGGCGTCCTCATCGTCGTCCAGTTTCACAGAGCCGTCGACGGAACTGCAACCTTTATCGTCTTCTTTCACTCCACTGGATGTGGCTACGTCACCCGGCAGAACCGCTCTTGGCGAAGCAGGCCGCGATTTGCTTGCTCCACCAATTTGCTCCTCGGGCTGCCTCCTAGAAGGCGCGGCCTCAGAGGACTCGGCGACGTCTTTAGCGCATTGCTTCTCAGCGACTATTTCAGCAGCCGCCTTCGAAGCCATCGCAGCGAGGAGTCAACCAAGAACTCCCTAACGGTCACCACCGTGACCGTCCTCCCATCGGCGCCACGATCGGCCGGTCAGTCAACAACCGGAGTGATGAATAGAAATCCAGACCTATAACAAGGATTTTGTCCCAGATTAGATTTCAGGGGAAGTGATACGGATAAGTCGGGGACCAATAATTGCGGAATTAGCAGGCCGGATGGATCTGGCTTTAGACCGAGAGGATCCCGTCCTCACAGGAGGAATCGAGCGGAGGGTGGAGAGGAGGATGCAGTTCGCTTACCGGTCAGCCGTCGCGCCGTGGGAGCTCGCCGCAGCCGCCGCCAGTGGGTTGGGGGAGGAGATCGAGAGGGGCGCTTCCTTCGGGAGGGGGAGTTGGCTGGGGCTGGCAGCGCTGGGGGAGGACGAAATGAAAATAAATGACAGAAAACCTAACAGGAAAAATGAAATAAAAAGGAGAGAATCCTAGAGGAAATAGTACGAGGGAACGGATTGATGAGGGTGCCAGGCACACCACTTGCCAGGTTTGAGTGAAGACTTCCTCTTTCAGTTGACTAGATCTGACACTTTTTATCCTGCTTTTATACATTTTCCTTACCTCGTAAATAAAGCTCTTTTCCCATTAAATTATCAAAAAAAAAACTCCGTTTCCATTAAATTATCAAAAAAAAGCTCCTTTTCCATTTGACTGGATAGAATTTTTATTTCTCCATTGCGAGGAAGACATAGGCGTATCTAATTTATGATTACCCGTTGGAGCGATCACTTCTTGATGGGGTTGCGAAGCAGACAACCTGTAATCCCACATATAGGTATATCAATGTATGTTAATTTAAAGAAGACACTAAGCACAGCGAACTCTTCCTCACAATCCTACTTTTGATATAATCTCCTTTTTCTTGATTTTTTTTAGATAGTTAGGTTAATTATTTGTGTGAATAATCACTAAACTGTTGTACATTTATATGTCAGCATTATTGTCTCGTTCAGCATGTGGAAGTTGTCAATTTATAAGGGCCAAAAATTGAATTATTAGCTTGCTTACCCAGTCCAACTAAACCGAACAGGATTTATCACAAGACATGATTGTCTTCGTCTGTTGACTCCAACTTCCCAATAGTCATCCTGACCACCGGTATGAAGGGAGATGCCCATTTGTCAGTCATCTATTTAATTAATATATAGTCACCCATTCACACGTTGAAAGCAATGTATATCCTATTTCCTATGCATTCGAAAGTGAGCAGCGATATGCATTTCCAAAAGACAAGTCATGCACGGTTGTTGAGGTCTTTATATTGGATATGAATTCCCGGTATAGTACACATGGACAAATGCAACGGATGCAACATGTTCCATTTATTAGCACCACTAGACTCAAACGCGGGCTGCTGGGCTAGCGAGTATCGATGGGCATGGTTGGGCCTGGATTTTCAGCCATGGCTGAGACGGGCTGTAGGGCTTTCAGGCTTTTTTCCAAGCACGGGTCTGACTTTTTCGTCTGCGTGCTTTTCTTGGCCTGACCCTAGACAGCGGCGGACCTAGGAACTTTTGAAAGCCTAGACATACTAGAAACTAAAATTCTACAAAGAACCATAAATATCACATATTTAGATAAACATCATATAAATATAATCAATAATATTTTATAGATCATAGATATAAAAAGTATAAACTAAGTTAGCAATAACCTGCTGAATATACTAGCCACACAATGATAAAATAAAAGATTTGATGAGTCGACAATAGTAAGTACAGCGTGCAAATTGTATTATTCAACCACACATACCATAGAGAATCTACAGTTATAAAAATATATGAGTAAATTATACAACTTCGTATTGAAACATAAACAAATTAAAGACAATGGAGCATACCAATGTGCTAATTAGGCATAGGCAATTGTCCTTTCCGATGATCATCATTTTCTCAAAACGTTCCTCCTCTTTCTCATGGAGCATTTCCTGCTCAATCCAGCCTCTACCTCATCAACATCATTGTCATCACTGATCAAATTTTGTTCATCTTCATTAATAGGTTGTGGATCTGGCAGCAGATCCACTTGCAGTCTATCCATTGTATGAATCAAAAATCTCCCCAATTCTGAAATTTAAACAGCTCGAACTGTATCACCGCTTTGCCGCTTCCGCCTCCACGTCGTCGCTATCTCGCGGCGGAGTCGTAGCCTGATTGGAGCGACGGCGGGGAGCCATATTTCCTTATCCATCTCCCCCGTTGACCCCTCCCAGAGCCCAGAGCTAGGCAAGCAGTCGCCGCGCTGCCGTGTCGTAGCTCTCGGCTGGAGACTCGCGAGGAGATGAACAGACAACAGATCAATCGATCTCCGTTCATTCTATGGACTATGTAACGTAATGGGCACTTACTTCTGCTAGGAAATAGCCGAAAATAGGCTCAAACTGGGCCAACTAACGTGATACATGTATTTTTAAATAGAATTTTACAGGTCCAGCTATGTATGCCGACCTCGGACCTCGCCGGAGTACTTGGACGCGCCGACATCGAGCCTGGGCACGTGCCCAGGGTGTCGGACGGTAAATCCACCCCTGGCCCGAGACATGCCCAGGTATGCTAGCGAGTGGAACTCTCACGCTCAGCTAACCACCTGACCCCAAGGACGGGTTTGGTAGGCTGGATCACCTCCGGCCTAGCCCTGGGGAGAGAAAAAGGCCCGATTGGATGCCTAGGTCGGCTTCGCATTGTGGCCCACAAGAAACCTAAAGCAACACTTGGGCAGGCCCACTGAGTTCTCCCGCACGCTCGTCAAAGCATGGCATCCTGCACGAGTGGATAAGAGAGGCTCCTTCTGATGATGTTCATCCATAACCACTTCTAATTAGCAAAAATGTTATCTGATTTAAAACAAGCTATACAGGAAAAAGATATGCGTTGACGAGGGCATTCTTTTATGACAACCAGATTCAACTTTCGTCAACTCTATCTTCCAACGCTAGAGTTCTTGTTTGGAGTTTTTTGGGACGAGTTTCCTCAAATTCATCGCACACGGTCAACCTTTGTAATTTCCTTTGAGTATTAGCTTGATCTCGATGTTCCTCACAACTCTTGAAAGTGTAAGATGGTTTATCTAGAGGGGGTGAATAGGTTTCTACAAAATTCTTTGTAATCTTTTGCAAGTTTTAGTCTTTACAGAATATAAGTGTGCCTAAATGCAAACTAGGTGAGGCAACCTAAATGATGATACAAGATACTTCAAGCACGAAGGCTATCATAAAGTAAAAAAAACACAAGTAAGAGATTGGTTAATGAGTAACTGAAGCACGCGGAGACGAAGATGTATTCCCGTGTTCACCACCTTTGGGAAGAAGGCTACGTCACGTTGGAGAGGTGTGAGGCTCCACGAAGGATTCCCCAACGCCATGAAGGCTCGCCTTCTTATCCGAGCCTATCCCACGAAGGAATAGCTCACTTACTCGTGGTAAACTTTAAGGTAGTCTCCAAATCCTCATAAACTTTCCACGGAGCAAATCACAAGCCGAGTGCCTCCGAGCGACCCTATCCGCCTAGAGTTTCCCACAAACCCAAGAGTAACAAGCTAACTCGATGAACTCAAGGGGGAATAAACTTTGTCTTGGTGGAAACGTAGATCGGGACCTCCTCTTGCTTTCTACCAAAGGGATTTGAAATTGGTTTGGTAGAATGGGGAGATCCTCAAGGAATTATGTTTCAACAATAGGGAGAGAGAGCTTCAAGAATGAGTATGTAATGGAATGCCTAACTCTTAGTAGAGAAGAAAGGGGTATTTATAGTCCGAGATAAAAAAGGAGCCATTTGGAGGGTCCTGTGGCATAACCGGCAATAAGTCCGGCGGAGCCAAACCGTGCACCAGAAATTCCAGCCGCAGTTCCGGTGGACTTGTTTCTGCGCCGATTGTTCCGGTGGCGACCGAGAATTCCAGCGAAGAACTGGAACCCTATACAGTCATCTGTTCCAGCGTGCGTCGGGAATTTTCGGTGGTGACCAGAAATTCCGGCAGCCACTCCGGCGGCGCCGGGATTCTTGCCGATTTCGCAAGACCCTCTTTTTAGCTCATTTTCCGCAGCAACTTTCTATCTCTCCTTGAGTGGGTGTGTGGCTGAAGATGATATGATGTGTGTGTGGTGTAGAACATCCTCAAAGAGCACATCGAGATCACCCCTCTTAATAGTGTGGTGCTTTCTACTAGACTCAAAGAGAAATAAGAGAGAAAAGTAACGAAAACACCGGCTCTTCACTTCGTAAATGAATGGGGGGTCACACACCGCCTCTCATCATCAAACACGGATTATCACCTGTTGGGATACAAGTAGAAACATTAGTCCGCTCTCTAACTCCGATGCCATGTTTAACCAAAAAATGGATAAGGGCATTTTGCCCTTTCAATCTCTCCCTTTTTGGTTAACGATGACAAAACGAGCTAGAGTCATACACATATATTATAATAGGCTTTTAATAGACATTTCCTTGGAAGATTTTAAGAGAGCTCCCCAATAAGGTATGCACATGGATGATGTTGCATTTGAATGCAAGGTGCACCTACTTAGGTATATGGAGAGCTCCCCCAAAGTCCTTAGGAAGCAAGCATGGCATGACAAGTTAAAGACAAGGATAACTAGCACATAATAAGTAGAGATAGTAAGCACATACGCATATGATATCCAAGTACAATAATGATAAAACAAATTTGTCCAGATGCACACACACGAAAGCAAATAGTCTGACAAAGCAAATAGGAGCACAAGCCCATAAGAGGCAAATAAATGTAGCGAGGCTTGTGCACAAGGTAAATAGAATAAAAGCGGACTCTACTCTCTCCTCCCCCTTTGGCATCGAGACACCAAAAAGGAAGGATAGAATAGAGGAAAAGATCTAGCCGCCAAAGGTCTCATCATCTGCATCCTCCTCGGCTTCTTCATCCTCGTCCTCTCCCTATTCTTCGTCTTCATCCTTACCATCAGCTCTAGTAGGGGCAGCAGACCGACGCTGGGAGGAACTGGAAGTAGCAAATTCGGGTAGCATAGACGGATCAAAGCCCCGAAACATGTCCTCATCTAGTGGTGGCTTCTCAAAGTTCACATAGGGCATAGGAGTCAGAGCATTTCCCATATTAGGCACTGTGCGACCATGCTCTGCCAAGAAGTCATTGTGCTTCCTCCCATTCTCTTGACTGAGCTTGAGACTGCGATGGGCAACATCATAGGAGGACTTGCACATATCCCAAAGACCATTGAAGAACCTGGCAAGACCCTTCTTGCGCGGGAGAGCATGACGAGATCTAGAACCAGCAATGAATGGGTCATGAAGAAGCTTGGTGCGTTGCTCAGAAGGCTTCATCTGTGGGAGGTCAACAAGAGTACCTCGAAGAGTCAAAGTGTAGATATCCATCTCTTCGCGTGGACCTAGAGGGAAGCATTTATCAGGAACAGTGGCATTAAGCAGACGTTGAATGCACTAGCAGTAGTTGGGAGTCATGCGCTTCTCAATGGACCTCTGAATCTCAGAATAGATGAAGTCACATCCATCAATCTTCCTCAAGCGGCGAGGGTGACAATAGTATAGCAGATTCTTGTGGTGACCACGAACATCAACAACATCACCGGCCTTGATCACAAGATTGTGGCGAAAGAACTTGCCAAGGACCATGTAATAGTAGTACATACCAGTCAGACTGGGAGCAGCATGGATTGGGTCACTAGGGTAGCACTAGGGAATGCGATCATTGATGACCCACAAGTATAGGGGGTGTATCGCAGTATTTTCGATAAGTAAGAGTGTCGAACCCAATGAGGAGCAGAAGGTGTTGGCGAATGGCTTGGAACAGGAATTCTCTATAAATACTTAGCAAATGGATTTTTAGGGGTTTTTGATAATGCGGATAAATAAAGTACGAGTAAATAAAAGACAATAGGAATAAATGCAGCAAGTGGCCCAATCCTTTCTTTAGCAAAGGACAAGCCGGTTGTATTACTTAAGATGACCAAACGTTGTCGAGGACACATGGGAATACCGTCAAGTGCTTTCGCTTCATATAGTTGATTAATCTTCTTTAGTTTGCTAAGTGTTGTGTGGGTGAACATGTGCTAATGTACCGACCTTCCTAGGACTAATACATACTTGCGATTATACCCCTTGCAAGCATCCGCAAGTACAAGAAAGTAATTAAGGTAGAAACCTAACCATAGCTTTAAACTCTAAGACCCTGACATCCCTTGTGCAAAGGTTTCCTAAAGGGGGTTCTGATTTCTGTCACTCCGGCAACCCCTACGATTAGTAGCCAAATACACAATGCATTCCCCTAGGCCTATAAAGGTGAAGTGTCATGTAGTCGATGTTCACATGACACCACTAGAAGAAATACACGACAACTTAAATATCAAACCATTGAATCTTTCTCAACACAACTCCACTACTAACAACATGACTTCTCCCATGTCCTCAAGAACTAAATGAACTGCTCACAAGACATCATATGGATCAAGATCAGAGATGATATAATGATATGTAACAATCTGAATATAAATGATAATTTAATAGTTCACTCAATAGCATCAACTACAAGGAGTAATCAACACCGGGAAAGTTTCCCCTAAGAACTATGCAAGATTCAACCCAATTGTTACAGCGGTATGAAGTGGTGATGATGGTGCTGGTGGAGATGATGGTGGTGATGATGATTATGATGATCCCGATGAAGTCCATCTTGATGGTGGTGTTGATGGCGACGATCTCCCCTCTCCGGGAAGGAATTCCCCCGACAGAATTCTGTCTGCCGGAGAGATCTTTCTCTCTTGATGTTTTCCGCCCCGCAGAGGCGGCGAAATCTTTCTATGGTCGCTCTATAGGTGTTAGGGTTTCGAGAGGGTAATATACGCCAGAGGGGAGAGCCTAGAGTGGGCCAGGGTGGCCACACCACCTGCTGGCGCGGCCTAGGGATACCCGCGCCAGGGGGTGGTGTGGGCCCCCTGTGGCCCATCTCCACTCCCCCTTCTGGCAATCTCCGTCTTCTGGAAAAACAGAATTTTCCATGTATTTTCCCGAATTTTCTGATCTTCGCGAATTTTGCCTCCAAACAACACCTTTTCCATCAGAATCCTGACTGCAGCAGTCCATGCTCCAAAAGTCATCAACCATGCAAAAACAGATGAAATAACATAAGTATCATCTCTTAATATGAAATATATCAATGAATAATAGTAAATTATAATATAGAATAGTGATGCAAAATGGACGTATCAACTCCCCCCAAGCTTAGACTTCGCTTGTCCCCAAGCGAAAATTGAGCTCAATAAACATGACCTCAGGTTTATGGAGTGAAGAGTCGATAAAAGAATACAGACAAGAAGCATCACATTCATCAATACACAAATCATAATAGAAGACAACTCACTATTATATAACTTAACTTGCAATAAGTAAAGGAAACACAATAAAGATACATAAAGTAAATCATAATTGGTAATAGCAAACTTAGCTCTTGGTCGAAGAATAGTTGACAATTTGCAGGAGTTCACACATAAAGGGTTTTCAATGATAGCTTTGAAAGTAGTATTCACTAATATAAGAGCAATGTGCAAAACAAGGAACATAAGGAACATGATTGAATAAATCATCATATGAATGAATGAAACACAACAACTCAAAATACTTGCTGAGATAGAAGGGAATAGGTTTACTGACTCAACTAAAAAGTAAAAGAAAGGCCCTTCGCAGAGGGAAGCAGGGATTTCAAGTTTCATAAAGAGCTTACAAAAATTATGATACCTATTAGCTTTCAGCTCTCATTGCCCCTATCATAGGCATCTTTAGGTGATTAAGGTTAAAGTGATCAAATATGAGGATATGCTTGACAAGTTGTAAGTTGAAAATCTCATGTCCCTTAAATACGAGGGCCGCTCCTCATGCTACTCAAGTTTAGTTACCGGTAAGTTCTTGTCATAGTAAGTATGTGTGTATCATAGAGAACCGCCAACGGGGTACCCCTTGCCCGATGATACGGAAGAATCCCCATATCAAAATGACAAGGCAAGCAGACAACGATCATCTCAGTAATCTTCTTATTTACCATGGGAAAATGGTGCTTTTTTCTCTCTTTCCTATTTTCTCATCTCTTTTTTTTCTTTTTCTTTTTTTCTCAATCTCTATCTCTTTTTTATAAGAAGAATGCTTCATAGATTGCTCATTATGGTTACGCTGCAGGTTTCCACCATGATTAGGCATGGATTAGACCAGCGGCCTAGGTGTTTCTCTAACACACATACATAACTCCATGGACTTACAAGCTCCCCTTTCATTTCACACCGACGACATCCATAAACAAAAGAGCATGATATCAACTAGGTACAAAGTACAAGTGCAATGTTGAAAGCGTTCCCCATGACAGCATGGTTCTGCTAATTCACAACTTACAAAGCGCAAGCATATACGCAACATAGATGGGCACAATGGTTCAAGTTTATTAAGTGTAAGAAAGTAAAGTGTGCCATCAAGTTCGTGAGATCTTTAATCACTAATTTTCACATAACAAGTTTAATTCGGAAGATAGATAAAATCATGAATTTACTTGGAATAGCAATAGTGCTAGTAGGTAGGTATGGTGGACACAAATGGCATAGGGTTTTGGTTTAAGGATTGGATGCACGAGAAGCATTCCCTCTCCATACAGGTTTTTTGGCTAGCAAGGCTGGGTAGCAAGCATAAGAGTTGTAGGAAACAAACAAACATACAAGTGATAAAAACAAACATGCAATCTTCCTTGGATGCACAAAATATCTTAACTAGAGAATACTAAACTTATGAGCAAATCAAGAAAGAAAGATGATGAAATTATATTTCTTTAAAGTACTTTTATCTTTTTTGTTCAATTCTCTAAATAGTGTTGCTACTGACCGAGCTAGGTTTGCCAAAACCAACTAAATTAACTCAATGATCCCAAAGTGATACCGATACTAATGACAAGATCAATCATATAACAGAAATTGAAAACTAATATAAGATATGAAAAAGAGTAAATGATAGAACTTCTCATTAATATTCCATAACGGCACTCACACCAAGGGATACATAGATATCTAACGAGAGGGGGGACACTTCCATAATGCAAACCATCCTACATGATAACTCCTCTATTCATGATATGACTCTACTAAAAAGGTAAAAAGATAGAAGATAGTGATGTGATACCGCGGCACTCTCCCAAGCTTGGAACAAACCAAGGGGATGCCAAAACCTGATGATGAATTACTCCTTAGGTGGTGGTGGTATTCTCTCGATGGGCGCGAGGAAATCTTCTAGTATCTTGCGAAGCCTGTTATTCTCCTCTTGAAGCATATCCACCTTCCTCCTCAAGACTCGGTACTTGTCGCAGAACTCATCGGTTACTCGTAGAGCTTCCACTGCTGCAGGGGAGGAACTAAGATCTAGAGTTGGAGGTATCAACCCCTTCATGCCTGTTGTCATGTCTTTTACTTCCTCCCCGACGTTCCGGTCCCTATCTTCGCACCCAGTTGCGATCCTTTCTTGTTTCACCCGTCCCATGAGAATCTCCTGCTCAAGACTGCGATGGAGTTTGCGATGACGTCGCAGCTTGTAATCCTTTGAACATGAACCCCTGAACAACATCTGAACAAAACAGATCGAAACAAAAACCACGACGAGAACATGATATATGAACCTTGGGGGATCCGGGGGATTATATATTACGAATTTTTACAAGAAAAGGAAGGTACTGGGAGAAAACGGGTCGGAGACGGAGTCCGAGGTGGCCACACCACCTGCTGGCGCGGCCAGGGGGCCGCGCCAGGGGGTGGTGTGAGCCACCCTGGCTCCGTTTCCGTCCCTCTTTCGCTTCGTTGCTTTCCTTGTTGGATAAAAACTGCAAAAATATAACTTGACAGAAATTTTGCGGAACTTTTCTTACCAGAGTTGTTACCTATTCGAAAATGGACTCTGCAGGTCTCTGAATTTGTCTTTGATAAATATTTCCGGAGTTATTACTTGAATAATATCAATATCTCCATCTTCATACTCATATTTCTTGAGTCATGAAACCTTTCACTTTCTTTACACCATTTTTTCCGATAACCTGGAAATTTCTTTCACACAAAACTTCACACAATTCTCATTAGCAACATTAGTATAAGCGAGGTAACAAACCTTTTAGGTTCAACTTCAACTGAAATCCATCAAAACATAAGCTACTATAGCAACTCCTTCCGAAAACCCAAAAAGAATCCAAAAAGGAAATTGATTTAAGAAGCAAATGCAAGAGTGGCAAAATCTGTCAAAACAGACCAGAAGGTAAAGATCAATTTTTTTGAAAATCTTCTGTTGCTCAAATCAAAAAGTGCAAAACTAAGGAAAGTTAAATAACAACCTGGGGCAGAAGCACAAACAATTATAGCTCAATCCATGGTACAGAGATCTTTCACGAATTTTTACGGTGAAGCACAAAAATCTGTTTCAGGACAGCAACTTCCCCAAATCTTACTTCTCTCATTAGAGGTTGATCTTGACACAAAAACCAAACAAAAAGGATAAGGAGAGGTTATTACCGGAGTAATAACTTCCAAGACTCAAATAAACAAAAACAATTTGAAAGTACAAGAAATATATTGGGTTGTTTCCCAAAAAGCTCTTTCTTTATAGCCATTAAGATGGGCATGATAATTTCAATGAAGCTCACATAAGAATATGAATTGAAGTGAAAGAGAGCATTAAGAAGCAAAAATATACGTGTTTAAGTCTAACCCACTTCCTATGCAAGGGAATTTTGTAAGAAAATAAATTGTTGAAACCCGAAACTGCAAGCATAGGAAGGCAAAACAAGTGCAACATAAAGACTTTCAGCATAAAACAAGGAAACTTAATATTATTGAGATGCATTAGAAAAGTCTTTCCTCTCTCATAATAACCTTCCGTATCATGCATAAATTTAACGATATAACTATCACAAGAACCATTGTAGCAATGATCACTTATCCTAACAGAAAACACGGGAACACTAGCTCTCATAACACTACTTTGTGAAACAATATTAGGGATATCCTTACAAAGGATAGTGTGTCCCTCTTCTACATATTTAGTGACAAAGTCTTTCATATTTGCTATTATAGGTTCACCATCCATTTGTTTATCAGGTTCAACAGCTTTATTCGTACTTTCATTAACCATACTAGCTATCATAGAATGTTCCTTTAGTTTAACTAGGAAAGGTATTTTCTCAATGTAAGGTTCAAGTAAAACATGATTAGCAATATAAACTTCAGTATTTCTTGTAGGAACACTATTAACAATGTCTTTATAAGGTGCATGATACTTATTCCACTTCTTTTTAGGAACTTAAATATAGGAAGCAAAAGCCTTAAAATAGGTTGCAATAGCTTGAGAGTCTAGAACATAAGCATTTCTAATATTATGAAAGTCATAAGTTCCCATAAAAGATTCAATGCATTCATAATCATAATTTATACATGACTTCCTTCCTTTCTCATTCTCCCATGCTTCAGCATTGTCTTGAATACGGTCGAGAAGATCCCATTTAGCTTCTTCTTCCATGTGTGTAAATGATCCAGCACAAGAAGCATCCAATGGATCCTTATCATGAAGAGAAAGCCTTGCATATAAGTTATTGATAATAATATTGTGAGGGAGCTCCTGAATAGGACACTTGAGCATTAGTAAATTCAATATCCCCCAAGCTTGAGTTGTACTCTCTCCATCAAGAGGCCAAAAGTTGTATATTTGATTCCGATCTTTATGGATCTCACTGGGAGGATAAAATTTTGAATAAAAGAGAGGTACTATTTCCTCCCATTCAAGAGCTTGTCCATTCTTCAGAAGCTTATACCATTCCTCAGCTCTTCCTTTTAGTGATAATGAGAATAACTTCTTCTTGACTTGATCTGTTGTAATACCTGCACACTTGAACAACCCGCATAATTCATGTATAAAGAGCAAATGATCACCGGGATGGACAATTCCATCTCCAACATAATAGTTATCCATAACACGATCAATAATTCTTGTAGGTATTTTAAAAGTATCATTCTTAGCAGGTGGTGTTCATCTACTACCTTAGCAGTGGTAGTAGCATTACGAAATAAGAAACTCAGCCAATTATCCATATTGAAAATAAAGAAACTAACAGAAATAAACAATACTCACAGTAGAAGTTTCCTTTACCAGTTCCACTCTCCAATAGCGCTTCACTCCCTAGCAACGGCGCCAAAAAATATTCTTGATGACCCACAAGTATAGGGGGTGTATCGTAGTATTTTCGATAAGTAAGAGTGTCGAACCCAACGAGGAGAAGAAGGTGTTGGCGAATGGCTTGGAGCAGGAATTCTCTATAAATACTTAGCAAACAGATTTTTAGGGTTTTTTGATAATGCGGATAAATAAAGTACGAGTAAATAAAATACAATAGGAATAAATGCAACAAGTGGCCCAATCCTTTCTTTAGCAAAGGACAAGCCGGTTGTATTACTTAAGATGACCAAACGTTGTCGAGGACACATGGGAATACCGTCAAGTGCTTTCGCTTCATATAGTTGATTAATCTTCTTTAGTTTGCTAAGTGTTGTGTGGGTGAACATGTGCTAATGTACCGACCTTCCTAGGACTAATACATACTTGCGATTATACCCCTTGCAAGCATCCGCAAGTACAAGAAAGTAATTAAGGTAGAAACCTAACCACAGCTTTAAACTCTAAGACCCTGACATCCCTTGTGCAAAGGTTTCCTAAAGGGGGTTCTGGTTTCTGTCACTCCGACAACCCCTACGATTAGTATCCAAATACATAATGCATTCCCCTAGGCCCATAAAGGTGAAGTGTCATGTAGTCGACGTTCACATGACACCACTAGAAGAAATACACGACAACTTAAATATCAAACCATTGAATCTTTCTCAACACAACTCCACTACTAACAACATGACTTCTCCCATGTCCTCAAGAACTAAATGAACTACTCATAAGACATCATATGGATCAAGATCAGAGATGATATAATGATATGTAACAATCTGAACATAAACGATAATTCAATGGTTCACTCAATAGCATCAACTACAAGGAGTAATCAACACCGGGAAAGTTTCCCCTAAGAACTCTGTAAGATTCAACCCAATTGTTACAGTGGTATGAAGTGGTGATGATGGTGCTGGTGGAGATGATGGTGGTGGTGATGATGATGATCTCGATGAAGTCCAGCTTGATGGTGGTGTTGATGGCGACGATCTCCCCTCTTCGGGAAGGAATTCCCCCGGCAGAATTCTGTCTGCCAGAGAGATCTTTCTCCCTCGGTGTTTTCCGCCACGTAGAGGCGGCGAAATCTTTCTATGGTCGCTCTCTAGGTGTTAGGTTTTCGAGAGGGTAATATACGCCAGAGGGGAGAGCCTAGAGTGGGCCAGGGTGGCCACACCACCTGCTGGCGCGGCCTAGGGATGCCCGCGCCAGGGGGTGGTGTGGGCCCCCTGTGGCCCATCTCCACTCCCCCTTCTAGCAATCTCCATCTTCTGGAAAAATAGAATTTTCCATGTATTTTCCAGAATTTTCTGATCTTCACGAATTTTGCCTCCAAACAACACCTTTTCCATCAGAATCCTGACTGGAGCAGTCCATGCTCCAAAAGTCATCAACCATGCAAAAACAGATGAAATAACATAATTATCATCTCTTAATATGAAATATATCAATAAATAACAGTAAATTATGATATAGAATAGTGATGCAAAATGGACGTATCAACTCCCCCTGAAAGCCTTCTCTGAGTGAATACGTAAGCTAGAAGCTCTCTCAGGAGGGTAACCCAAAGCAAAACAAAAGTCAGCAAAAGTGGCCGTGTACGGCTTGGTACCGGTCATCCAAGTGGCAGTGCGAGCTGCATCAGTGTGAAAGTATACGGTGCAGTGGAACTGGCGGAGAGCCTCATGCATGAGCTTGACGTTGATGGTGGGGACATCATAGACATCCATCTTCTTCAAAGCCGCATCAATATACTGAAAATCTGCATTGAGGTAGCGCTCATAGTGATCTTCATTAAGATACCCGGGAGAAACAATGACGCCCCTCCTCAAGCAAGCGGGCTCATTGTAGAAGTCATCCCAGAAGCACCGCTGAGTGTCAGTCCAGAAGTACTTGTCAGGACCTTGATAGGTGCGGTCATGGAAGCGATACGGATTCTCCCTTTGAAGATCCCTCCACTGTCTCACTGTGATGTCCTGATAGGTGTTTGATATGTTGCTAATGTATCCATAATTTTTTATGTTCCATGCTTGGTGATACATTGCAAATGTATCCATATTTTTTGATGTTCCATGCTTGGTTTTATCTACTTTCTTGTGTTTTGTTCCAACTTTGGAGTACTTTTCATATGATTTCTTGGACTAACCTATTAACAAGATGCCATAGTGCCAGTTGCATGTTTTCTGCTATTTTTGGTTCCAGGAAGTCAGAAAATGAATATTCTCGGAATTGGACGGGACAAAAGCCAAAGTTACTATTTTCCCGGAAGACTCAGGGAGCCAGAAGGAGAGTCGGAGAGGGGCCACAGGGTGGCCACACCCCCCTTGGCACGGGCCAGCCCAGGCCGTGCCAGGGCATGGTGTGGGCCCCCTGGCCGGCCACTGACCTTGCCTCCTTCGCCTATAAGAGCCTCCCGATACCAAAACCCTAGGGAGTCAATCAGAAATCCACGAAAAGTTCCGCTGTGCCGCCGCCACCGAAGGGGAGATTCGGGGGACAGAAAGTCTCTATTCTGGCACCCTGTCGGGACGGGGAAGTGCCCTCGGAGCCATCTCCATCGATCTCCACCGCCATCTCCATCACCATTGTTGATTCCCATGATGAGGAGGGAGTAGTTCTCTCTCGAGGCTAAGGGTTCTACCGGTAGCTATGTGTTCATCTCTCTCTCTATGCATGATCTTATTGAGATCATGAGCTTGTAATCTATAGATCTACCTTGCTACTCAAGTGCTTTAATAGATCTCTGCTCTCCCCATGTGTGTGAAAGTGACAGCGTGCTCACCATGGTGGCACTTAGGCTAGAGATTACAAATACTTGTTATGAGTTATATTTGGAGTTAGATGTCTTTATGAAATTGTGGTGTTTGTTGGAACCATCTAGTGCTCAAGGTGACAGTGTGGGGTTTTCTAGATGGGAAAGGCTTACTTTGAGGTGTGTTGTTATAGCCCTACCATCGATTAGAGTGTTCAACCGGAGAGTAGTATCATGAAGAGAAGATATTTATATGAGAGTGTTCACTAGTGAAAGTATGATCCCTAGGCCTTGTTTATAAGCATTGAAACACCGTTTGCATTTAGATCTGTTACTTGTTTGCTTGCTTCCTTCTTTATTTCAGTTTGCCTTTAGTCTTTTCCCACGTCAACCACACGCCAACAAGCTATTTTCTATCACCATTACCACTTGTATTTCACTATCTCTTCGCCGAACTAGTGCACCTATACACCTGACAAGTGTATTGGGTGTGTTGGGGACACAAGAGACTTCTTGTATCTTGATTGCAGGGTTGCATGAGAGGGGATACCTTTGACCACTTCCTCCCTAAGTTCGATAAACCTTGGGTGATCCACTTAAGGGAAAACTTGGTGCTGTTCTACAAACCTTTGCACTTGGAGGCCCAACAACTGTCTACAAGAATAGAAGTGCGTAGACATCAAGCTATTTTCTGGCGCCGTTGCCGGGGAGGTAAGGTAAAAGGTATTCACACCGGAGGATTAAAGAAGAAGAACCTCCCACGGCAAACGCCTATTTTCTAGCGCCGTTGTCGGGGAGGTAAGGTAAAAGGTACTCACATCCTCCGGTGTGAGTGCTCGAAGTTATTTCCTTTAGATTCTGCAATTTTGTCTTTTTGTTTCTTGTTTTCACTAGTTAGGCTTAATGGAAAACAACAACAAAATTAGAGAGCTTTATAGTATTTATCTTGAGTTAGGACATGAAATGTTTGAAGAGAAAATTAAAAAACATATGGAAATTTATTTGCAAGCTAATAGCAATGTTGTTAGTATGAATTCTTTGGACACCATTATTGCTAATGCTATGGAAAAGTCTAAGCTTGGGGAAGCTAGTTTTGATGAAAATGATCTTTTTAGTTCCCCATCTTTGGAAGATAGTTAATCTATTGCTTATGATGATACCAAACCTCCAATATATGATGATTACAATGATGAATATGATATTTTCAGTCCACCTACTATTGAGTAGAAAATTAATTATGATTACAATATGCCTCCTATATTTGATGATTATGGTGATGAGAATAATAATGATAGATATTTTGTTGAATTTGCTCCCACTACAATTAATAAGAATGACTATGTTTATGTGGAGAGTATTAATTCTTATATGCATGTGGCTCATGATAAGAATGTTTTATGTGATAGTTATATTGTTAATTTTATTCATGTTGCTACTGAAAGTTATTATGAGAGAGGGAAACATGGTTTTATGCATCTCAATAATATTACGTTTCTCCTCTTTATGTTGAAAGTCTTGAGGTTGCACTTGTTTTGCTTTCCTATGCTTGTTGCTTTGTGTTTTCATGACTTGTTTCTTTACAAGATTCCTATGCATAGGAAGTGGGTTAGACTTAAATGTTCTTTGAATTTGCTTCTTGATGCTCTCTTTTACTTTAATTCATATTCCTTATGTGAGCATCTTCTCAAACTATCATGCCTAACTTAAAGGCGTTAAAGAAAAGTACTTATTGGAAGATAACCCAAAAGTTTTAGATGAGTCTTGGAAGTTATTACTTCAGAAATAACTGCTCCTTATCCTTTTTATTTGCTTTTTGTGCCAAGAGTAACCTCTAATGAGAGAGAAGTAATGATTGGGAAAGTTGCTGTCCCGAAACAGATTTCTGTGCTTCACCGTAAACATTTGTGTAAAGTCTCTGAACGTCTTTTTGAGGCGTTAATTTTTGTGCTTCTGCCCCAGGTTGTTATCTAACTTTCGTTAGTTCAACACTTTTCGATTTGAGCAACATAAGGTCTTCTAAAAAATTCGTCTTTACCTGCTAGTCTGTTTTGACAGATTTCTGCCATTTTCTGCATTTGCTTCTTGTTGGTTCCTTTTTAAGTTCTTTTGGGGAATTGAGCTTTTTGAGTGAAGTGATTCAGTAGCTAGTGTTCTAATGGAAGTTTATTTGGTGTTATAACTTAACCTTAAGACTTATTTATCTTGAGTGCACTAATGTTGCTAATAAAGATTGTGTGAAGTTTTGTATGAAGGAAAAATTCCAGGTGTATGGAAGGAATGAGTAATGAGATGAAGGATGGACTAAAGCTCAAGCTTGGGGATGCCACGCGTGTCACCCCAAGAAATATTCAAGAAGTAAAAGCGTCAAAGCTTGGGGATGCCCAAGGCATCCCCTTCTTCATCAATAAAAATCCCAGGTTTCTTCCAAACGCTTCATTTTTATTGTTTCATGCACAGTTGTGTTGTTTTTGGAGCGTCTTCTTTTTTGTTTTTGTTTTGGTTTTTTGTTTGCTTGGTTTTCTTAGTTTTCTAAATAAATTGGTTGGACCCCCTCTTTCATACATTGGTTTTCAAATAGTTTGGTTTGGATTGGAAAAGAGTAGGAAAGTTCATGCTTATGTGGTAAAAAGAGCTTGTTTTTGACTGTGGCCTATGCTTTGTTATTCCATGCTTGATATTGTTTTGGCTTTATGCTTAGTATTCTTTGTTGTAGCATGACTTGTTATAAACAATTGAGATTTCTTAATGTGCATTGGATGAATCATGCGTTGTTTTAGCATATTAAAGCATAGTATAGTGGTATTCTCCTTTGATACTTTATTTGGGTTGACTTGGCGCATGCTCACACCATGTTATGACTATCTCAAGTCACCATAGCCTTTATGATCCTTTAGTTTTCAACTTGTAGTATCACTTTATGCTTTGATCAATGATGTTTTGTGACTCTGCATGATTATGGCCATTATTGCTCTCTTAGTTTGTCGCTCCCAGTCTTTTGCTAGCCTCCATAACCAAGTATGAGTTCCACTCATGCATCCAACTCCCTAAACCAAGTTATTCCAAAGAGTCCACCATACCTACCTACCTACTAGCTTATGCTATTCCAAGTATATTCATGCTTTTGTTTACCTTCCAAATTAAACTTGTTATGAGAAAACTAGTGATTAAAGCTCTCACGAACTTGATGGCACACTTTACTTTTTGCATCTAATAAGCTTGAACCATTGGGTCATTATT
Source organism: Avena sativa (assembly GCA_916181665.1). Taxonomy (NCBI): domain Eukaryota; kingdom Viridiplantae; phylum Streptophyta; class Magnoliopsida; order Poales; family Poaceae; genus Avena; species Avena sativa. Next base: position 432,627,659 of record OV702290.1, read on the forward strand.
TGTTGCGTATATGCTTGCGCTTTATAAGTTGAAATTAGCAGAACCATGTTTCATGGGGAACGCTTTCAACATTGCACTTGTACTTTGTACCCCGTTGATATCATGTTCTTCTGCCTACGGATCCCAGTGGTGTGAAATAAAAGTGGAACTTGTAAGATCATGGAGTTTGTATGTGTGTTAGAGAAACGCCTGGGCCGCTAGCCTAAGCCATGCCTAATCATGGTGGAAACTTGTAGCATCACCATAAGGAGCACTCTATGAAGCATCCTCAATAAATACCTATGCAAATAACAAATAAAAAGATCACTGAGATGCTCATTGTCTGCTTTCCTTGTCATTTTGATTATGGGAAAGCTCCCGTATCATGTGCAACGGGTACCCCGTTGGCGGTTCTTAATGATACACATGTACTTATAATGACAAGAGCTTACTCGTGACTGAAGTTGAGTAGCATGAGGATCGATCTTCGTAAGTAAGGGGCATGAGATTTCAGTTTATGACTTGTCAAGCATATCCTCTTAGTTATGTCACTTTAACCTTAATCACCATAAAGATGCTTATGATAGGGGCAATGAGAGCTAAAAGCTATAAGTACCATAATTTTTGGAAGCTCTTTATGAGACTTGAATCCCTACTTCCTTTTATAAAAAGGCCTTTCTTCCACCATTATATTGAGTCTCCACCTTCTACCTTTATGCACCTACTTTGAGAGCATAGTGGCCATTCTTAGTCCTATGTGCATTGTCCCAAGACTAGTTGATTGATGTATAACTTGATATTGCTTGTTTTAAACTATTGTATCTAGTCACTCTTATGAACTTTGAAGGTGTCCTATGCATTTATATTTGCTACTCTATTGAGGGACAAGCTGAATACTTTTATGCTATGTTTTCTTTATGTGAAACAAACAAACGTCTTGCAAAGCATTGTTATTCATGAATCTTTTGTTCGTGCCTTTTCATGTTGCATCATAGTTTCTTTGCTTATTGCTAGAACTTTGTCTTTCATGTTATGATTGAAGTACTATGATCCCAGATTTGAATGTTTTACAAATACTTTGATCAAGTCTTTGATGGTGCATGTCACCTCAAAAATTATTCTTTCTTTTTATCACTTACCTACTCGAGGACGAGCAGGAGTTAAGCTTGGGGATGTTGATACATTGCAAATGTATCCATAATTTTTGATGTTCCATGCTTGGTTTTATCTACTTTCTTGTGTTTTGTTCCAACTTTGGAGTACTTTTCATATGATTTCTTAGACTAACCTATTAACAAGATGCCACGGTGCAAGTTGCCTGTTTTCTGCTGTTTTTGGTTCCAGGAAGTCAGAAAATGAATATTCTCGGAATTGGACGGGACAAAATCCAAAGTTACTATTTTCCCGGAAGACTCACGGAGCCAGAAGGAGAGTCGGAGAGGGGCCATAGGGTGGCCACACCCCCCTTGGCGCGGGCTAGCCCAAGTCGCGCCAGGGCATGTTGTGGGCCCCCTGGCCGGCCACCAACCTTGCCTCCTTCGCCTATAAGAGCCTCCCGATACCAAAACCCTAGGGAGTCAATCAGAAATCCACGAAAAGTTCCGCTGCGCCGCCGCCACCGAAGGGGAGATTCGGGGGACAGAAAGTCTCTGTTCCGGCACCCTGCCGGGACGGGGAAGTGCCCCCGGAGCCATCTCCATCGATCGCCACCGCCATCTCCATCACCATTGCTGATTCCCATGATGAGGAGGGAGTAGTTCTCTCTCGAGGCTAAGGGTTCTATCGGTAGCTATGTGTTCATCTCTCTCTCTATGCATGATCTTATTGAGATCATGAGCTTGTAATCTATAGATCTACCTTGCTACTCAAGTGCTTTAATAGATCTCTGCTCTCCCCATGTGTGTGAAAGTGAAAGCGTGCTCACCATGGTGGCACTTAGGCTAGAGATTACAAATACTTGTTATGAGTTATATTTGGAGTTGGATGTCTTTATGAAATTGTGGTGTTTGTTGGAACCATCTAGTGCTCAAGGTGACAGTGTGGGGTTTTCTAGATGGGAAAGGCTTACTTTGAGGTGTGTTGTTATAGCCCTACCATCGATTAGAGTGTTCAACCGGAGAGTAGTATCATGAAGAGAAGATATTTATATGAGAGTGTTCACTAGTGAAAGTATGATCCCTAGGCCTTGTTTATAAGCATTGAAACACCGTTTGCATTTAGATATGTTACTTGTTTGCTTGCTTCCTTCTTTATTTCAGTTTGCCTTTAGTCTTTTCCCACGTCAACCACACGCCAACAAGCTATTTTCTATCACCATTACCACTTGTATTTCACTATCTCTTCGCCGAACTAGTGCACCTATACACCTGACAAGTGTATTGGGTGTGTTGGAGACACAAGAGACTTCTTGTATCTTGATTGCAGGGTTGCTTAAGAGGGGATACCTTTGACCACTTCCTCCCTGAGTTCAATAAACGTTGGGTGATCCACTTAAGGGAAAACTTGCTGCTGTTCTACAAACCTCTGCACTTGGAGGCCCAACAACTGTCTACAAGAATAGAAGTGCGTAGGCATCACTTGGTTTTATCTACTTCCTTATGTTTTGTCCACACTTTGGAGTACTTTTTATACACTTTCTTGGACTAAACTATTAACAAGAGACACAGTGCCAACTGCCTGTTTTTTGCTGTTTTTGGTTCCAAGAAAGTCAAAAAATGAATTTTATCGGAATTGGATAGGACAAAAGCCAAAGTCAGTTTTTCACCGAGGGACACACGGAGCCAGAATACGAGACGGAGAGGGGCCAGGGGGGCGCCACACCACCTGGTTGTGTGGCCAAGCCTGGCCTGCTCCAAGGGGTGGTTGATACATTGCAAATGTATCTATAATTTTTGATGTTTCATGCTTGGTTTTATCTACTTTCTTATGTTTTGTCCACACTTTGGAGTACTTTTCATATGATTTCTTGGACTAACCTATTAACAAGATGCCACAGTGCCAGTTGCCTGTTTTCTACTGTTTTTGGTTCCAGGAAGTCAGAAAATGAATATTCTCGGAATTGGACGGGACAAAAGCCAAAGTTACTATTTTCCCGGAAGACTCACGGAGCCAGAAGGAGAGTCGGAGAGGGGCCACAGGGTGGCCACACCCCCCTTGGCGCGGGCCAACCCAGGCCATGCCAGGGCATGGTGTGGGCCCCCTGGCCGGCCACCGACCTTGCCTCCTTCGCCTATAAGAGCCTCCCGATACCAAAACCCTAGATCATCAATCAGAAATCCACGAAAAGTTCCGCTGTGCCGCCGCCACCGAAGGGGAGATTCGGGGGACAGAAAGTCTCTATTCTGGCACCCTGTCGGGACGGGGAAGTGCCCTCGGAGCCATCTCCATCGATCTCCACCGCCATCTCCATCACCATTGTTGATTCCCATGATGAGGAGGGAGTAGTTCTCTCTCGAGGCTAAGGGTTCTACCGGTAGCTATGTGTTCATCTCTCTCTCTATGCATGATCTTATTGAGATCATGAGCTTGTAATCTATAGATCTACCTTGCTACTCAAGTGCTTTAATAGATCTCTGCTCTCCCCATGTGTGTGAAAGTGACAGCGTGCTCACCATGGTGGCACTTAGGCTAGAGATTACAAATACTTGTTATGAGTTATATTTGGAGTTGGATGTCTTTATGAAATTGTGGTGTTTGTTGGACTCATCTAGTACTCAAGGTGACAGTGTGGGGTTTTGTAGATGGGAAAGATGAACTTTGAGGTGTGCTGTTATAGTCCTACCATGGATTAGAGTGTCCAACCGGAGAGTAGTTCAGTGTAGTATCATAATGAGAAGATATTTATATGAGAGTGTTCACTAGTGAAAGTATGATCCCTAGGCCTTGTTTGTAAGCATTGAAACTTCATTTGCAACTAGATCTGTTACATGTTTCCTTGCTTCCATCTTTATTTCAGTTTTACTTTAGTCTCTTCCACACCATCAAGTTATTTTCTATCACTGTTACCACTTATAATTATCCATCCCACTTGTGTTTCACTATCTCTTCGCTGAACTAGTGCGCCTATACACCTGACAAGTGTATTGGGTGTGTTGGGGACACAAGAGACTTCTTGTATCTTGATTGCAGGGTTGCTTGAGAGGGATACCTTTGACCACTTCCTCCCTGAGTTCGATAAACCTTGGGTGATCCACTTAAGGGAAAACTTGCTGCCGTTCTACAAACCTTTGCACTTGGAGGCCCAACAACTGTCTACAAGAATAGAAGTGCGTAGACATCAAGCTATTTTCTGGCACCGTTGCCGGGGAGGTAAGGTAAAAGGTATTCACACTGGAGGATTAAAGAAGAAGAACCTCCCACGGCAAACGCCTATTTTCTGGCGCCGTTGCCGGGGAGGTAAGGTAAAAGGTACTCACATCATCTGGTGTGAGTGCTCGAAGTTATTTCCTTTAGATTCTGCAATTTTGTCTTTTTGTTTCTTGTTTTCACTAGTTAGGCTTAATGGAAAACAACAAAAAAATTAGAGAGCCTTTTAGTATTTTTCCTAAGTTAGAACTTGAATTGTCTGAAAAGAAAATTAAAAAACCCATGGAACTTTCTTTGCATGCTAATAGCAATGTTATTAGTATGAATCTTTTGAACACCTTTGTTACTAATGCTATGGAAATGTCTAAGCTTGGGGAAGTTGGTTTTTATGAAAATGATCTTTTTAGTTCCACAGCTTTAAAGAAGAAAAGTTGCTCTGATGATACTTTATCTGCCATATGTGGTAATTCTAATGATACTTGTGATATTTTAAATCCACATACCGAAAGCATCCCTTTGAAAATACGTACAAAAATTGTTAAATGTGTTATGAATAACTGCTATTTTGGAGATGGAACTGTCCATCCTGGTGATCATTTATTCTTTATACATGAATTATGCGAGTTGTTCAAGTGTGCAGGTATTTCAATGAACCAAGTTAAGAGGAAGCTATTCCCTATTTCACTTAAGGGCAAAGCAAGGGAGTGGTATGAGCTACTAGATGATCCTCATCATTTGGAGTGGAAGGAACTTGAATCTCTCTTTTACTCTAAATTTTATCCTCCTCATGAAATTCATAAATATAGGAGTTATATTTATAATTTTCATCCTCATAATGGAGAAAGTATTGCCCAAGCATGGGGGAGATTGAAGTCACTAATTCTCAAATGTCCCATTCATGAGCTCCCCAGGAATATTGTTATTAATAATTTCTATGCAAGGCTTTCAGGACATTACAAGGACTATCTAGATACTTGTTTAGAGGGATCCTTCACGAGTAAGGAGGTCAAAGCTAAGTGGGATCTTCTTGAAACAATTCAAAGCAATACCGAAGATTGGGATAACAACAAAGGTAAAGAACCGGGTATAAACTATGAGTATGATTGCATTAAGTCTTTCGCTGAAACTGCTGATTTTCAAGAGCTTAGTGCTAAATATGGTCTTGGTCCTCAAATTCTTATTGATTGTTTTAAAACCTTTTCTTCTCATATTAATGCTCCTAAAGAAAAATGGGACAATCATGAGCCTTTTAAAGACACTTGCATGGAAAATGAAATTGTTATTAATGATAGCAATAAACATGCTCAAACCTCTGAAAGTACTACTTCTTATAAGCATGTTAATTTTTGTGGAATACATAGACCTTGTGAGAATAATCAAATTGAAGAATAATATTGTATCACCCACAGGAATGAAAAAACTAGAACATGGTATAGGGCTCTAAATGATCTTGGTAAAAAAGTTTATGCCCTCTACCCTTTTATTTGTGAACTTTGCTTTGAAGTGGGTCATTTCAATTTTCAATGCTCAGGCCATAATAATAGCCCTTCTAATCCAATGAGTACTGCAAGTTTGTATTGTGATGACATGATCACTCCTAATCAGCATGATGAACTCACATTATTTTTGGGATGTGAAGAGTTATCAAGAAAAACCTCTTTGGTAGATATGAGTGCTTTTGATATGAATAGTGTCCTGCATGGTTGTCATCTTTATTGTGTTGATAATTGCCACACAAACACTTACATACAAAATATTATATAAGATGAGATTTTACCAAAATATGATAGGAATAATATGTATTTTGATCTTATTAATGAAAAGAAGGAATCCTCCAAAGTTTCTTCTATTGTCTCTAATAATAAACCAGGGTATATGGAGAAGCTTCCTTTCAAGCCTCTCCCTCCTAAAGAGAAGAAGATAAAGAAGAAAAGGAGTAAAAGGAGGGAGGAAGCGGTATTTTCCTCTAAGCATGTAGCTCCTATTATAGTTTTTGATGAGTCTGAACTCGATGATGTTCCTATGCTAGTTACCTATAGTAGTGATCATGATTGGGAAAAGCACACTTCTTTTGATATTGAAAATCTCTATGGTACCAATTCTGAAAATAATGATATTAATAATTGTTGTACTATTAGTGCTATCCATGATCCTTCCAATGATGATATGTTTACAAATGAACACACTTGGGAAGATAACTATTCTATTGCTTATGATGATACTATACCTCCAATATATGATGATTGCAATGATGATTATCATATTTTCAGTCCACATACTATTGAGGAGGAAATTAATTATGATTACAATATGCCTCCTATATTTGATGATTATGGTGATGAAAATAATAATGATAGCTATTTTGTTGAATTTTCTCCCACTACAATCAATAAGAATGACTATGTTTATGTGGGGAGTATTAATTCTTTTATGCATGTGACTCATGATAAGAATGTTTCTTGTGATAGTTATATTGTTAATTTTATTTATGTTGCTACTGAAAGTTATTATGAGAGAGGGAAACATGGTTTCATGTATCTCAACAATATTAAGTTTCCCCTCTTTATGTTGAAAGTCTTGAAGTTGCACTTGTGTTGCTTTTCTATGCTTGTTTCTTTGTGCTTTCATGACTTGTTTCTTTACAAGATTCCTATACATAGGAAGTGGGTTAGACTTAAATGTGCTTTGAATTTGCTTCTTGATGCTCTCTTTTATTTCAATTCATATTTCTTATGTGAGCATCTTCTCAAACTATCATGCCTAACTTAAAGGCGTTAAAGAAAAGTACTTATTGGGAGATAACCCAAAAGTTTTAGATGAGTCTTGGAAGTTATTACTTCAGTAATAACCGCTCCTTATCCTTTTTATTTGATTTTTGTGCCAAGAGTAACCTCTAATGAGAGAGAAGTAATGATTGGGAAAGTTGTTGTCCCGAAACAGATTTCTATGCTTCACCATAAAAATCGTGTAAAATCTCTGAACTTCTTTTTGAAGCGTGAATTTTTGTGCTTCTGCCCCAGGTTGTTATCTAACTTTGGTTAGTTCAACACGTTTTTATTTGAGCAACAGAAGGTCTTCTAAAAAATTCGTCTTTACCTGCTGGTCTGTTTTGACAGATTTCTGCCATTTTCTGCATTTGCTTCTTGTTGGTTCCTTTTTGAGTTCTTTTGGGGAATTGAGCTTTTTGAGGGAAGTGCTACAGTAGCTAGTGTTCTAATGGAAGTTTATTTGGTGTTAGAACTCAACCTTAAGACTTATTTATCTTGAGTACACTAATATTGCTAATAAAGATTGTGTGATGTTTTGTATGAAGGAAAATTTCCAGGTGTATGGAAGGAATGAGTAATGAGATGAAGGATGGACTAAAGCTCAAGCTTGGGGATGCCACACGTGTCACCCCAAGAAATATCCAAGAAGTACAAGCATCAGAGCTTGGGGATTCCCAAGGCATTCCCCTCTTCATCAATAAAAATCCCAGGTTTCTTCCAAACGCTTCATTTTTATTGTTTCATGCACAATTGTGTTGTTCTTGGAGCGTCTTCTTTTTCTTTTTCGTTTTGGTTTTTCGTTTGCTTGGTTTGCTTATTTTGCTGAATAAATTGGTTGGACCCCCTCTTTCATGCATTGGTATTCAAATAGTTTGGTTTGGATTGGAAAAGAGTAGGAAAGCTCATGCTTATGTGGTAAAAAGAGCTTGTTTTTGACTGTGGCCTATGCTTTGTCATGCCATGCTTGATATTGTTTTGGCTTTATGCTTAGTATTCTTTGTTGTAGCATGACTTGTTATAAACAATTGAGATTGCTTAATGTGCCTTGGATGAATCATGCGTTGTTTTAGCATATTAAAGCATAGTATTGTGGTATTCTCCTTTGATGCTTTATTTGGGTTGACTTGGCGCATGCTCACACCATGTTATGACTATCTCAAGTCACCATAAGCCTTTATGATATTTTAGTTTTCAACTTGTAGTATCACTTTATGCTTTGATCAATGATGTTTTGTCGCTCTGCATGATTATGGCCATTATTGCTCTCTTAGTTTGTCGCTCCCAGTCTTTTGCTAGCCTCCACAACCAAGTATGAGTTCCACTCATGCATCCAACTCCCTAAACCAAGTTATTCCAAAGAGTCCACCATACCTACCTACTAGCTTAAGCTATTCCAAGTATATTCATGTTTTTGTTTACCTTCCAAATTAAACTTGTTATGATAAAACTAGTGATTAAAGCTCTCACGAACTTGATGGCACACTTTACTTTTCTTGCCCTTAATAAACTTGAACCATTGTGTTGTCTATGTTGTATATGCTTGCACTTATTTGTTGGGGATTAGCAGAACCATGCTTTCATGGGGAACGCTTTCAACATTGCACTTGGTACTTTGTACCTAGTTGATATCATGCTCTTTTGTATATGGATGTCGTCGGTGTGAAATGAAAGGGGAGCTTGTAAGTCCATGGAGTTATGTATATGTGTTAGAGAAACGCCTGGGCCGCTGGTCTAATCCATGTTGACATGGTGGAAACCTGCAGCGTAACCATAATGAACTGTCCATGAAGCATTCTTCTTATAAAAAAAGAGTCCTATATTGAGAAAAAAAAGAGAAAAAAAGAGATTATGAAAAGAGGAAAGAGAGAAAAAATCACCATATTCCCATGGTAAATAAGAAGATTGCTGAGATGCTCGTTGTCTGCTTGCCTTGTCATTTTGATATGGGGATTCTTCCGTATCATCGGGCAAGGGGTACCCCGTTGGTGGTTCTCTATGATACACATGTACTTACAATGACAAGAACTTACCGGTGACTAAACTTGAGTAGCATGAGGAGCGGCCCTCGTATTCAAGGGACATGAGATTTCCAACTTATACTTTGTCAAGCATATACTTCATAGTTTGTTCAGTTTAACCTTAATCACTTCAAGATGCTTATGATAAGGGCAATGAGAGCTGAAAGCTAATAAGTACCATAATTTTTGGAAGCTCTTTATGAGACTTGAATCCCTACTTCCTTCTATGAAGGCCTTTCTTCCACCATTATATTGAGTCTCCACCTTCTATCTTTATGCACTTACTTTGAGAGCATAGTGGCCATTCTTAGTTCTATGTGCATTGTCCCAAGACTAGTTGATTGATGCATAACTTGTTATTGCTTGTTTTAAACTATTTGTATCTAGTCAATCTTATGAACTTTGAAGGTGTGCTATGCATTTATATTTGCTACTCTATGAGGGACAAGCCGAATGCTATTATGCTATGTTTTCTTTATGTGCAACAAACAAACTTCTTGCAAAGCATTGTTATTCATGAATACTTTGTTTGTGCATTTTCATGTTGCAACATAGTTTCTTTGTCTTATTGCTAGAACTTTGTCTTTCATGTTATGATTGAAATACTATGATCCTAGCTTTGAAGGTTTTACAAATACTTTGATTAAGTCTTTGATGGTGCATGTCACTTCAAAAATTATTCTTTCTTTTTATCACTTACCTACTCGAGGACGAGCAGGAGTTAAGCTTGGGGATGTTGATACATTGCAAATGTATCTATAATTTTTGATGTTCCATGCTTGGGTTTATCTACTTTCTTATGTTTTGTCCACACTTTGGAGTACTTTTCATATGATTTCTTGGACTAACCTATTAACAAGATGCCACAGTGCCAGTTGCCTATTTTCTGCTGTTTTTGGTTCCAGGAAGTCAGAAAATGAATATTCTCGGAATTGGACGGGACAAAAGCCAAAGTTACTATTTTCTCGGAAGACTCACGGAGCCAGAAGGAGAGTCGGAGAGGGGCCACAGGGTGGCCACACACCCCTTGGCGCGGGCCAGCCCGGGCCACGCCAGGGCATGGTGTGGGCCCCCTGGCCAGCCACCGACCTTGCCTCCTTCGCCTATAAGAGCCTCCCGATACCAAAACCCTAGATCATCAATCAGAAATCCACGAAAAGTTCCGCAGCGCTGCCGCCACCGAAGGGGAGATTTGCAGGACAGAAAGTCTCTGTTCCGGCACCCTGCTGGGATGGGGAAGTGCCCCCGGAGCCATCTCCATCGATCTCCACCGCCATCTCCATCATCATTGCTGATTCCCAGGATGAGGAGGGAGTAGTTATCTCTCGAGGCTAAGGGTTCTACCGGTAGCTATGTGTTCATCTCTCTCTTTATGCATGATCATATTGTGATCATGAGCTTGTAATCTATAGATCTACCTTGCTACTCAAGTGCTTAATAGATCTCTGCTCTCCCCATGTGTGTGAAGTTGACAGTGTGCACACCATGATGGCACTTAGGATAGAGATTACAAATACTTGTTATGAGTTATATTTGGAGTTGGATGTCTTTATGAAATTGTGGTGTTTGTTGGACTCATCTAGTACTCAAGGTGACGGTGTGGGGTTTTCTAGATGGGAAAGATGAACTTTGAGGTGTGCTGTTATAGCCCTACCATGGATTAGAGTGTCTAACCGGAGAGTAGTTCAGTGTAGTATCATAAAGAGAAGATATTTATATGAGAGTGTTCACTAGTGAAAGTATGATCCCTAGGCCTTGTTTGTAAGCATTGAAACTTCGTTTGCAACTAGATCTGTTACATGTTTGCTTGCTTCCATCTTTATTTCAGTTTTAGTTTAGTCTCTTCCACACCATCAAGTTATTTTCTATCACTGTTACCACTTATAATTATCCATCCCACTTGTGTTTCACTATCTCTTCACTGAACTAGTGCACCTATACACCTGACAAGTGTATTGGGTGTGTTGGGGACACAAGAGACTTCTTGTATCTTGATTGTAGGGTTGCTTGATAGGATACCTTTGACCACTTCCTCCCTGAGTTCGATAAACCTTGGGTGATCCACTTAAGGAAAAACTTGTTGCTGTTCTACAAACCTGTGCACTTGGAGGCCCAACAACTGTCTACAAGAATAGAAGTGGATAGACATCAGTGGTTTGGCCACCTAGGGCACCCCCTCGGCCTCCCCTTTCGCCTATAAGATGCCTCCAATACAGAAACCCTAAGTACCCAATCAAAAATCCACAAAAGAGTATGTAGTCGCCGTCATCTCCATCCCTAGATTGGGAGGGATCTGAAGCTCTTCCCGGCACCCTGCTGGAGGGGAGAATTCACCCTGGAGGCCTTCTTCATCATCATGCAAGCCTCCGGTGTGATGCATGAGTAGTTCATCCTTGGACTACGGGTCCATGTAGTAGCTAGATGGTTGGTTCTTCTCCTTTGTGCTATCATGTTTAGATCTTGTGAGCTCCGTTCATGACCAAGATCATCTATTTGTAATCCTACATGTTGTGTTTGCGGGGATCCGATGGATATTGAGATGCTATTTCAGATTGATTATTGATTCTATCATGTGTTTGTTATGTGTGATCTTGCATGCTTTCCGTTGTTAGTAGCTATCTTGGCCAAGTAGATGCTAGCAACTCCAAGAGTTAGTATTTATGCTCGATAGTGGGTTCATGCCTCTAGTAGTCTGGGGAAGTGACAGAAATCTATAAGGTACTAGATGTGATGATGCTACTAGGGAGAAAACAACAATCCTTTGTTCATAGAACAATCATATTGTTTACTTTACACATAATGCGTAATGCAATTATCTGTTGCTTGCAACTTAATACTGGAGGGGGTTCGGATGATAACCTAAAGGTGGATTATTAGTCATAGATGTAGTTGGATTAAGGTCTATGGATAATGTTGTAATGCCCAATCGAATCTCAAAGGAGTCAAGATGATTAGTATATGCATGTATGCTTTCTCGATGTTTGTCAATTGTGCCGCTATAATTTGTTCACCCAACATGTCATCTATCTTAACGAGAGCCACCACTAGTGAACTATAGACCCTGGTCCTTTATTTTATCATCAATCTACAACTGTTTACTGCTTTCTGTTTACTTTCTGCAAACTATTACTTTCTTCCACACAATACATTTAATCCTTTGTTTTCATTAAAACCGGTGAGATTGACAACCTCACTGTAAGTTGGGGGCAAAGTTCTATGGTTATGTTGTGCAGGTTTCCACGTTGCTGCTGGCGCCGGTAGTGCGCCCTGCCAAAGTCCATATAGCAACACCTTGGAGGTGTTTCCTTGCTCCTACTAGATTGATAACCTTGGTTTCATAACTGAGGGAAAACTTACTGCTGTACTCATCTTACCTTCCTCTTGGGTTCCCCAACGAGCTCGTTAATACACGAGTCAGCAGTGTTGTAGTTGGGAAGGAACTTCTTCTTCAGTAGGACCAAGATTAGCCTTGCCCTTGGCAGCATCCCGATCAGCAGAAGCTTTCTTCTTAGAGCCCCTTGGACCACGAGCAGAACCTGAACCACCTATGGCTGCTACAGCACTGGCGGCTGCTTCTTGGCGCTTGGTAAGACGGAAACTGGTAAGGCTAGACAGGGGAGGAGGAGCCTGAGCCACAACTAACTTCCTCTCCTTGGAGGTGTTTGGTTCAAACTCATGATCGGAAGTTCACAAAGAGAACACAAAAACAAAGAGCAAAACAAGAAATGAGTGTATATGCCATAGGGGACCATAACAAGAACCCAAAAATTATGTTTGAGCAAGTGCATGGACAAGAAAACTTGGTGACAGGGGGTTTCGGCGCTAGGTCCCGTGGCGCCGATGCAGCCACCAGAAAAACCGGCGACAGTTCCGGTGGACAGGAACAGTGACCAAAATTTTTGGTGTCCAGTCCGGTCGACCAGAAGTGAGACCGAAAATTTCGGCAGTTGTTTCGGCGACTACCGGGCTGGGTCTGAAACCACCCGAAGGTATGACATGTCAACAAGTTGCTATGCATGGCTCAAAAACTTGCACAAATATAATATTTCAACAAGGAAAGGGAAGGAAGTGGCTAGGGGAACATATGGGAAAAAGGGGAACTAGGTCTCATATCTAGGGTTTCACTACCATGGAGATAGGGGAAAACTAGAATGAGAAAGAGAGCAAGATATGGGGAAGCACATTACCCTCGGAGCCCGAAGAAGCCATGCCCTCCCTTGCCACAGATGGGTGAAGAATAAGACCACACGAGGAGAAAGAGAAAAAATCCCCGATCTCCCAATGCGAGCAAGTAGAGAGCAAAACCTTCGGTGAGAAGACTTGTAGAGGCCCGATCTACAACTTGGTGGAGTTTGGGAGGATTTGGGTGGAGAGAAGGGCCTATGGGAGGGTGGGGGATCTTGGGGAGGCGGCCATGGAGTTGGGGAGGGCGTGGGGGAGAAAGAAGAAGAAAGTTGGAACTGCCCCCACGTGCGGGCTTTTAAATACCCCCAAAAGGAGCAAACCGGCAATAAGTCCGGCGCGACCGGAGTGGCAGCCGGAAAATCCGACGGGAGGGCCGGTGGATTGAAACCCGCGCGGGAAATTTTGGTGGCCGCCGAAAATTCCGGCTCCCGATCCGGCGTGACTGGAAATTTTGCCGAAAAACTGAGTTTTGGCAAAAAAAAGTTTTGACGTTTCCCCCTTTTTGAGAGTTCGAGTGAGAGACCATATGGACATATACACAGAATCAAGTAATCCATATCCAGTGGAATAAACACAAATAGCAAAGTTGGACATGAGTTCTCATCATCAAAGGTCAAATCGCCCAATACACAAAAACCAAATGTTGGGCGGGGATTTCTCCCCCTATGTTTAAGCACACATGTCATGGTGCCTCAAGGATAGATGCTTGGACCCATATCATAACACGAGATCAATTGATATCGCACACATAGGTATGCATCAAACCAAGACATGGTAGGATGACTATCCCCATATGTGTTGCGCAACTAGGCTACATAGCAAGTTAAGAGCTGGAATATAATGCAAGAAGTAAACCAGTCCAAGTTTTTAGGATCTAGAATACCGAGTTCTCGCCTCAACATAACAAAACGGGATTCATCCAAAGGCTTCGTAATATCCGCCAATTGGAACATCGTTCCCACATGAGTGAGATTGATGTCACCATTTGTGACATGGTCACGTAGGAAGTGGTGGCGGATGTCAATATGTTTGGTGCAACAATGTTGGACAGGGTTATTGGTGATCTTTATTGCGCTTTCATTGTCACATAGAAGAGACATCATACCAATAGACACACCATAGTCTTTCAATGTTTGCCTCATCCATAACAATTGAGCGCAATAAGATGCCGTAGAAATGTATTCGACTTCGGCGGTGGATAGGGCAGTGGAGTTTTGTTTCTTGGATGACCAACTCACCAATGACCGGCCAACGAATTGGTAAGCCCCGGAGGTCGACTTTCGGTCAACCTTATCACCGGCCCAATTGGAATCCGAACAACAAACAAGCTCAAAGGTTGACCCCTTTGGATACCAAAGCTTGGGTGTAGGAGTGAGAACAAGGTACCTAAAAATCCGTTTGACCGCCATCAAGTGGCACTCCTTGGGAGCGGATTGAAAACGAGCACACATTCCTAAATTTAACATGATATCTGTCCTAGAAGCACAAAGGTAGGGCAAGGAACCAATCATGGAGCAATATACCTTTTGGTCCACGTCCTTCTCACCTTCTCCAAGACCAAGTTGCCCAATGAGTGGCATGGAGGTCTTCATGGGATTGGCATTGGTCATCTCAAACTTCGCGAGCATGTCCTTCACGTACTTCTCTTGGGAGATGAAGGTGCCTTGAGCAAGTTGCTTCACAATGAAACCTAGGAAATACTTCAACTCCCCCATCATGGACATCCTAAATTTCTTGGTCATCAGCTCGGTAAAAGATTTGTTATGAGATTCGTTAGCTCCACCAAAGATAATATCATCAACATATATTTGAACAATAAATAATCCACCCCCTTTAACCCATTTGGTGAAAAGGGTGGAATCGACTTTACCCACGCTAAAACCGTCCATGAGTAAGAAATCCCTAAGGTGCTCATACCAAGCACGAGGAGCTTGCTTTAGTCTGTAGAGAGCCTTATGGAGTAGATACACATGGTTGGGATAGCGTGTGTTTTCGAAACCTGGGGGTTGAGCTACATATGCAACCTCTTTCAAGGGAACATTAAGAAATGCACTTTTCACATCCATTTGATAAAGTTTGAAGTTATGAAAAGATGCATATGCAAGCAAGAGATGAATAGCTTCAAGGCGAGCAACGGGTGCAAAGGTGTCCTCATAGTCAATACCTTCTATTTGGGCATACCCTTGTGCCACTAACCTTGCCTTGTTTCTTGTGACGGTTCCGTTATCATCTTGTTTGTTCTTCAATACCCACTTGGTCCCAATGGCATTGATGCGATGATCATTAGGCCTCACCACAAGAGACCAAACTCCATTATGGGTGTGATGACCCACAAGTATAGGGGGTGTATCGCAGTATTTTTGATAAGTAAGAGTATCGAACCCAACGAGGAGGAGAAGGTGCTGGTGAGTGTCTAGGAGCAGGAATTCTCTGTAAATACTTAGCAAACAGATTTTTAGGGTTTTTTGACAATGCAGGTAAATAAAATACGAGTAAATAAAAGACAATAAGAATAAATGCAGCAAGTGACCCAATCCTTTCTTTAGCAAAGGACAAGCCGGTTGTATTACTTAAGATGACCAAACGTTCTCAAGGACACATGGGAATACCGTCAAGTGCTTTCGCTTCATATAGTTGATTAATATTCTTTAGTTCGCTAAGTGTTGTGTGGGTGAACCTGTGCTAATGTACCGACCTTCCTAGGACTAATACATACTTGTGATTATACCCCTTGCAAGCATCCGCAAGTACAAGAAAGTAATTAAGGTAGAAACCTAACCACAGCTTTAAACTCTAAGACCCTGACGTCCCTTGTTCAATGGTTTCCTAACGGGGGTTCAGGTTTCTGTCACTCTGGCAACCCCTACGATTAGTAGCCAAATACACAATGCATTCCCCTAGGCCCATATAGGTGAAGTATCATGTAGTCGACGTTCACATGACACCACTAGAAGAAATACACCACAACTTAAATATCAAACTATTGAATCTTTCTCAACACAATTCCACTACTAACAACATGACTTCTCCCATGTCCTCAAGAACAAAACGAACTACTCACAAGACATCATATGGATCATGATCAGAGATGAAATAATGATGTGTAACAATCTGAACATAAACAATAATTCAATGGTTCACTCAATAACATCAACTACAAAGAGTAATCAACACCGGGAAAGTTTCCCCTAAGAACTATGCAAGATTCAACCCAATTGTTACAGCGGTATGAAGTGGTGATGATGGTGCTGGTGGAGATGATGGTGGTGATGATGATGGTGATGATCCCGATGAAGTCCAGCTTGATGGTGGTGTTGATGGTGACGATCTCCCCTCTCCGGGAAGGAATTCCCCCAGCAGAATTCTGTCTGCCGGAGAGATCTTTCTCTCTCGGTGTTTTCCGCCCCATAGAGGCGGCGGAATCTTTCTGTGGTCGCTCCCCGAGTCTTAGGGTTTCGGGAGGATAATATACGCCAGAGGGGAGAGCCTGGAGTGGGCCAAGGTGGCCACACTACCCGCTAGCACGGCCTAGGGTGGCCCGCGCTAGGGGGTGGTGTGGGCCCCCTATGGCCCATCTCCACTCACCCTTCTAGCAATCTTCGTCTTCTAGAAAATTAGGATTTTCCATGTATTTTCTCGGATTTTCTGATCTTCGCGAATTTTGCCTCCAAACAACACCTTTTCCATCAGAATCCTAACTGCTGCGGTCCATGCTCCAAAAGTCATCAACCATGCAAAAACAGATGAAATAACATAAGTATCATCTCTTAATATGAAATATATCAATGAATAACAGTAAATTATGATATAGAATAGTGATGCAAAATGGACGTATCAACTCCCCCCAAGCTTAGACTTCGCTTGTCCCCAAGCGAAAACTGAGCTCAATAAACATGACCTCAGGTTTATGGAGTGAAGAGTCGATAAAAGAATACGGACAAGAAGCATCACATTCATCAATACATAAATCATAATAGAAGACAACTCACTATTATATAACTTAACTTGCAATAAGTAAAGGAAACACAATAAAGATACATCAAGTAAATCATAATTTGTAATGGCAAACTTAGCTCTTGGTCGAAGAATAGTTGAGAATTTGCAGGAGTTCACAAGTAACTGGTTTTCAATGATAGCTTTCAAAGTAGTAGACACTAAGATAAGAGCAATGTGCAAAACAAGGAACATAAGAAACATGATTGAATAAATCATCATATGAATGAATGAAACACAACAACTCAAAATACTTGCTGAGGTAGAAGGGAATAGGTTTACTGACTCAACTAAAAAGTAAAAGAAAGGCCCTTCGCAGAGGGAAGCAGGGATTTCAAGTTTCATAAAGAGCTTCCAAAAATTATGGTACTTATTAGCTTTCAGCTCTCATTGCCCCTATCATAAGCATCTTTAGGTGATTAAGGTTAAAGTGATTAAATATGTGGATATGCTTGACAAGTTGCAAGTTGAAAATCTCATGTCCCTTGAATATGAGGGCCGCTCTTCATGCTACTCAAGTGTAGTTACCGGTAAGTTCTTGTCATAGTAAGTATATGTGTATCATAGAGAACCGCCAACGGGGTACCCTTTGCTCGATGATACGAAAGAATCCCCATATCAAAATGACAATGCAAGTAGACAACAAACATCTCAGCAATCTTCTTATTTACCATGGGAATATGGTGCTTTTTCTCTCTTTCCTCTTTTCTCATCTTTTTTCCTTTTTCTCTTTTTATCAATCTCTATCTCTTTTTTTGTAAGAAGAATGCTTAATAGATGCTCATTATGGTTACACTGCAGGTTTCCACCATGATTAGGCATGGATTAGACCAGCAGCCCAGGCGTTTCTCTAACACATATACATAACTCCATGGACTTACAAGCTCCCCTTTCATTTCACACCGACGACATCCATAGACAAAAGAACATGATATCAACTAGGTACAAAGTACCGGTGCAATGTTGAAAGCGTTCCCCATGACATCATGGTTCTGCTAATTTACAACTTACAAAGCGCAAGCATATATGCAACATAGATGGGCACAATGGTTCAAGTTTATTAAATGCAAGAAAGTAAAGTGTGCCATCAAGTTTGTGAGAGCTTTAATCACTAATTTTCACATAACAAGTTTAATTTGGAAGGTAGATAAAAACATGAGTTACTTGGAATAGCATTAATGCTAATAGGTAGGTATGGTGGACACAAATGGCATAGGTTTTGGTTTAAGGATTGGATGCACGAGAAGCATTCCCTCTCAGTACAGGTTTTTGGCTAGCATGGCTAGGTAGCAAGCATAAGAGTTGAAGGAAACAAACAAACATACAAGTGATAAAAACAAACATGCAATCTTCCTCGGAAGCACAAAAGATCTTAACTAGAGAATACTAAACTTATGAGCAAATCAAGAAAGAAAGATGATGAAATTATATTTCTTTAAGAGTACGTTTATCTTTTTCATTCAATTCTCAAAATAGTGTTGCTACTGATCGAGCCATGTTTGCCAAAACCAACTAAATTAACTCAATGGTCCTAAAGTGATACCAATACTAATGACAAGATCAATCATATAACCATGAATTTAAAACTATTATAAGATATGCAAAAGAGTAAATGATAGAACTTCTCATTAATATTCCATAACGGCAACTCACACCAAGGGATACATAGATATCTAACGAGAGGGGGGACACTTCCATAATGCAAACCATCCTACATGATAACTTCTCTATTCATGATATGACTCTACTAAAAAGGTAAAAAGATAGAAAATAGTGATGTGATACCGCGGCACTCTCCCAAGTTTGGAACAAACCAAGGGGATGCCAAAACCTGATGACGAATTACTCCTTCGGTGGTGGTGGTGTTCTCTCGATTGGCGCAAGGAAATCTTCTAGTATCTTGCGAAGCCTGTTATTCTCCTCTTGAAGCATATCCACCTTCCTCCTCAAGACTCGGTACTTGTTGCAGAACTCATGGGTTACTCGTAGAGCTTCCACTGCTGCAGGACAGGAACTGAGATCTAGAGTTGGAGATATCAGTCCCTTCATGCCTGCTGCCATGTCCTTTACTTCCTCCCCGATGTACTGGTCCATGTCTTCACACCTAGTTGCGATCCTTTCTCGTTTCACCCGTCCCATGAGAATCTCCTGCTCAAGATTGTGATGGAGTTCGCGATAGCGTCGCAGCTCATAATCCTTTGAAGATGAACCCCTGAATGACATCTAAACAGATCGAAACAAAAACAACAATGAGAACACGATATACGAACCTTGGGAGATCCGGGGGATTATATATTATGAAGTTTTACAACAAAAGGAAGGTACTGGGAGAAAATGGGTCGGAGACGGAGTCCGGGGCGGCCACACCACCTGCTGGCGCGGTGGTGTGAGCCACCCTGGCTCCATTTCTATCCCTCTTTCGCTTCATAGCTTTCCTTGTTGGATAAAAACTCCAAAAATATAATTTAACAGAATTTTCGCGGAACTTTTCTTACTAGAACTGTTACCTATTCAAAAACGGACTCTGCAGGTCTCTGAATTTGGTCTTTGATAAAATTTTCCGGAGTCACCACTTGAATAACATCAATATATTCATCTTCATACACATATTTCTTGAGTCATGAAACCTTTCACTTTCTTATTACACCATTTTCTCCACTAACCTGGAAATTTCTTTCACACAAAACTTCACACAATTCTCATTAGCAACATTAGTATAAGCGAGGTAATAAACCTTTTTAAGTCCAAACTCAACTGAAATCCATCAAAATATAAGCTACTGTAGCAACTCCTTCCAAAACCCCAAAAATAATTCAAAAAGGAAATCGACTTAAGAAGCAAATGCAAGAGTGGCAAAATCTGTCCAAACAGACCAGCAGGTAAAGATCAATTTTTTAGAAAATCTTCTGTTGCTCAAATCAAAAAATGCAAAACTAACGAAAGTTAAATAACAACCTGGGGTATAAGCACAAAAAATTACAGCTTAATCCGACATACAGAGATCTCTCACAATTTTTTACAGTGAAGCACAAAAATCTGTTTCGGGACAGCAACTTCCCCAAATCTTACTTCTCTCTCATTAGAGGTTGATCTTGACACGAAAACCAAACAAAAATGATAAGGAGATGTTATTGCCGAAACAATAACTTCCAACACTCAAAGAAATAAAAACAAACTGAAAGCAAGAATATATTGGGTTGTCTCCCAAAAAGCTCTTTCTTTATAGCCATTAAGATGGGCATGATAATTTCAATGAAGCTCACATAGGAATATGAATTGAAGTAAAAGAGAGCCTCAAGAAGCAAAAATATACATGTTTAAGTCTAATCCACTTCCTATGCAAGGTAATTTTGTAAACAAACAAGTTGTTAAAACCAGAGGCTATAAGCATAAGAAGGCAAAACAAGTGCAACATAAAGACTTTAAGCATAAAATGAGGAAACTTGATATTATTGAGGTGCATAAGAACAGTCTTCCCTCTCTCATAATAACTTTCAGTATCATGCGTAAACTTAATGGTATAACTATCACAATAACCATTATAGCAATGATCACTTATCCTAACAGAAAACACAGGAACATTAGCTCTCATAACACTACTTTGTGAAACAATATTAGGGATATCCTTACAGGGGATAGTGTGTCCATCTTCCACATATTTAGTGACAAAATCTTTCACATTTGCTATTATAGGTTCATCTTTTTGTTCATCAGGTTCAACAGCTTTACTTGTACTTTCATTAACCACACTAGCTATCATAGAATGTCCCTTTATCTTAACTGGGAACGGTATTTTCTCAATGTAAGGTTCAGGTAAAGCATGATTAGCAGTATAAACTTCAGTATTTCTTGTAGGAACACACTTAGCAACATCTTTATATGGTTCATGATACTTGCTGACTCGTGTACTAACGAGCTCATTGGGGAACCCCAAGAGGAAGGTATGATGAGCACAGCAGTAAGTTTCCCTCAGTTATGAAACCAAGGTTATCAATCCAGTAGGAGCAAGGAAACACCCCAAAGGTGTAGCTAGCTGAACGTTGGCAGGGCGCACTATCGATGCCAGCAGCAACGTGGAGACCTGCACAACACAACCACAGAACTCTGTCCCTAACTTGCGATGAGGTTGTCAATCTCACCGGTTTTGCTAAAAACAAAGGATTAAACGTATCGAATGAAAGGAAGTAATAGTTTGCAGAAAGTAAAACACAAAGCAGTATGTAAAAGAAAGGACCGGGGTCCATAGTTCACTAGAGGTGGCTCTCCTTAAGATAGATAACATGTTGGGTGAACAAATTACAGCAGGGCAATTGATAAACATCGAGAAAGCAATACATGCATATACTAATCATCTTGACTCATTTGGAACTTGATTGGGCATTACAACATTATACATAGACCGCCATCCAACTACATCTATGACTAATAATCCACCTTCAGGTTATCATCCGAACCCCCTCCAGTATTAAGTTGCAAGCAATAGATTATTGCTTTATGAATCGCATGTAATGTAAACAATAGGATTGTTCTATGAACAAAGGATTGTTGTTTTCTCCCTAGTAGCAACAGCACATCTAGTACCTTAGAGATTTCTGTCACTTCCCCAGATTACCAGAGGCATGAACCCACTATCGAGCATAAATACTAACTCTTGGAGTTGCTAGCATCTACTTGGCCAAGATAGCTACTAACAACGGAAAGCATGCAAGATCACAAATAACAAAGACATGATGGAATCAATAATCAATCTGAAATAGCATCTCTATCCATCGGATCCCCGCAAACACAACATGTATAGATTACAAATAGATGATCTTGATCATGAACGGAGCTCACAAGATCTAAACATGAAAGCACAAAGGAGGAGAAACCAGCCATCTAGCTACTACATGGATCCGTAGTCCAAGGATGAACTACTCACGCATCACACCGGAGGCTTGCATGGTGATGAAGAAGGCCTCCAGGGTGAATTCCCCTCTCCGGCAGGGTGCCAGGAAGAGCTTCAGATCCCTCCCGATCTAGGGATGGAGATGTCGGAGGCTACAGACTCTTTCGTGGATTTTTGATCCGGTCCTTAGGGTTTTGGTCCCGAGGGTATTATATAGGCGGAAGGAGAGGCCGAGGGGGTGCTAGGGTCGGCCAGACCACCCCCTAGCGCGGGCCAGGCCTGGCCGTGCGGCCAGGTGGTGTGGCTGGCCCCCAGCCCTTCTCTGTCTCGTATTCTGGCTCCAGATGTCTTCCGGAAAAATAGGCACTTTGGCTTTTGTCCCGTCCAATTCCGAGAATATTCATTTTCTGACTTTCCTGGAACCAAAAACAGTAGAAAACAGGCAGCTGGCACTGTGGCTCTTGTTAATAGTTTAGTCCAAGAAATCATTTGAAAAGTACTCCAAAGTGTGGACAAAACACAAGAAAGTAGATAAAACCAAGCATGGAACATCAAAAATTATAGATACATTTGCAATGTATCAACATCCCCAAGCTTAACTCCTGGTCGTCCTCGAGTAGGTAAGTGATAAAAAGAAAGAAATAATTTTTGAGGTGACATGCACCATCAAAGACTTGATCAAAGTATTTGTAAAACATTCAAAGCTAGGATCATAGTACTTCAATCATAACATGAAAGACAAAGTTCTAGCAATAAGACAAAGAAACTATGATGCAACATGAAAAGGCACAAACAAAAGATTCATGAATAACAATGCTTTGCAAGACGTTTGTTTGTTTCACATAAAGAAAACATAGCATAATAGTATTCAGCTTGTCCCTCATAGTGTAGCAAATATAAATGCATAGGACACCTTGAAAGTTCATAAGAGTGACTAGATACAAATAGTTTAAAACAAGAAATATCAAGTTATGCATCAATCAACTAGTCTTGGGACAATGCACATATAACTAAGAATGGACACTATGTTCTCAAAGTAGGTGCATAAAGGTAGAAGGTGGAGAATCAATATAATGGTGGAAGAAACGCCTTCATAGAAGGAAGCATGGATTCAAGTCTCATATAGATCTTCCAAAAATTATGGTACTTAATAGCTTTCAGCTCTCATTGCCCCTATCATAAGCATCTTGAAGTGATTAAGGTTAAAGTGAACAAACTATGGTGTATATGCTTGACGAAGTATAAGTTAGAAACCTCATGTCCCTTGAATACGAGGGCCGCTCCTCATGCTACTCAAGTTTAGTCACCGGTAAGTTTTTGTCATCGTAAGTACATGTGTATCATAGAGAACCGCCAACAGGGTACCCCTTGCCCGATGATACGGAAGAATCCCCATATCAAAATGACAAGACAAGCTGACAACAAGCATCTCAGCAATCTTCTTATTTATCATGGGAATATGGTGCTTTTTTCTCTCTTTCCTCTTTTCATAATATCTTTTTTTCTCTTTTTTTCTCAATATAGGACTCTTTTTTTTATAAGAAGAATGCTTCTTAGACAGCTCATTATGGTTACACTGCAGGTTTCCACCATGTCAGCATGGATTAGACTAGCGGCCCAGGCGTTTCTCTAACACATATACATAACACCATGGACTTACAAGCTCCCCTTTCATTTCACACCGACGACATCCATAGACAAAAGAGCATGATATCAACTAGCTACAAAGTACCAAGTGCAATGTTGAAAGCGTTCCCCATGACAGCATGGTTCTGCTAACTCCCAACAAATAAGTGCAAGCATATACAACATAGACGACACAATGGTTCAAGTTTATTAAGGGAAATAAAAGTAAAGTGTGCCATCAAGTTCGTGAGAGCTTTAATAACTAGTTTTCTCATAACAAGTTTAATTCAGAAGGTAAACAAAAGCATGAATATACTTGGAATAGCATAAGCTAGTAGGTAGGTATGGTGGACTCTTTGAAGTAACTTGGTTTAGGGAGTTGGATGCATGAGTGGAACTCATACTTGGTTGCGGAGGCTAGCAAAAGACTGGGAGCGACAAACTAAGAGAGCAATAATGGCCATAATCATGCAGAGCGACAAAACATCGTTGATCAAAGCATAAAGTGATACTACAAGTTGAAAACTAAAGTATCATAAAGGCTATGGTGACTTGAGATAGTCATAACATGGTGTGTGCATGCGCCAAGTCAACCGAAATAAAGCATCAAAGGGGAATACCACAATACTATGCTTTAATATGCTAAAACAACGCATGATTCATCCAAGGCACATTAAGCAATCTCAATTGTTTATAACAAGTCATGCTACAGCAAATAATACTAAGCATAAATCCAAAACAATATCAAGCATGGCATGACAAAGCATAGGCCACAGTTAAAAACAAGCTCTCTTTACCACATAAGCATGAACTTTCCTACTCTTTTCCAAACCAAACCAAACTATTTGAAAACCATTGTATGAAAGAGTGGGTCCAACCAATTTATTCAGCAAACTAAGAAAACGAAAAACCAAAACGAAAACGAAAAAGAAGACGCTCCAAGAACAACACAACTATGCATGAAATAATAAAACTGAAGCGTTTGGAAGAAACCTGGGATTTTTATTGATGAAGAGGGGGATGCCTTGGGCATCCCCAAGATTTGACGCTTGTACTTCTTGGATATTTCTTGGGGTTACACGCGTGGCATCCCCAATCTTGAGCTTTAGTCCATCCTTCATCTCATTACTCATTCCTTCCATACACGTGAAATTTTTCCTTCATACAAAACTTCACACAATCTTTATTAGCAACGTTAGTGCACTCAAGATAATAAGTCTTAAGGTTCAGTTCTAACACCAAATAAACTTCTATTAGAACACTAGCTAATGTATCACTTCCCTCAAAAAGCTCAATTCCCCAAAAGAACTCAAAAAGGAACCAACAAGAAGCAAATGCAGAAAATGGCAGAAATCTATCAAAACAGACCAGCAGGTAAAGACAATTTTTTTCTAAGACCTTCTGTTGCTCAAATCAAAAAGTGTTGAACTAAGGAAAGTTAGATAACACTCTGGGGTAGAAGCACAAAAATTCACGCCTCAAAAGGAAGTTCAGAGATTTTACACGGATTTTTACGGTGAAGCACAGAAATCTGTTTCGGGACAGCAACTTTCCCAATCATTACTTCTCTCTCATTAGAGGTTACTCTTGGCACAAAAAGAAAAAAAGAAAAAGGATAAGGAGCGGTTATTACTGAGATAATAACTTCCAAGACTTATCTAAAACTTTTGGGTTATCTCCCAATAAGTACTTTTCTTTAACGCTTTTAAGTTAGGCATAAGAAGCAAGAAAAAGAATCAAGTGTTCTCAAATGAAGAAGCATTAAAACCAAATTTTGTTTTCATAGGAGAGGCAAAAGAAATCTTCTCTCTCTTCTTAGGGAAGTGTTCTATACCTTTCTTGAGTGGGAGTTGATATTTAATGGTGCCTTCTTTCATATCAATAATGGCACCAATAGTTCTAAGAAAAGGTCTTCCCAAAGTAATAGGACAAGAAGCATTGCATTCAACATCCAAAACATAGAAATCAACGGGGACATAAGCATTGTTAACCATAATAAGAACATCATTAAGACTCCTCATGAGTTTCTTTTTAGCATTATCATCAAGTGGGACATTCAAATAACAATCTTCAAGTGGTGGCAAATCAAGCATATCATAAATCCTTCTAGGCATAATAGAAACACTACTATCAAGATCACATAAAGCTTTGAAATCAAAGTCATTCACTTTCATATTAATGATGGGTTCCCAACCATCTTCTTGTTTTATTGAAATAGAAGCTTTATGTTTCATCTTTTCTTCTTTAATCTTTAGGAGAGCATCAGTAATGTGTTTTGTAAATGCCATGTTCATAGCACTAGCATTAGGACTTTTAGCAAGCTTTTGTAGGAACTTAATAACTTCAGAGATATTACAACCATCAACATCAAAATCAAAATTATCATCTAAAGTAGTAGAACTATTACTAGCCTCAACACTAGTGGTGGTGATAGTAGAAACACTAATGTTCCTAGCAATTTCATCTTCTCTTTCCCACTTAGCATGTAATTCAGCTAATAGTCTAACATTTTCATCAATTCTTACTTGTATAGCATTAGTAGCCGCAAAGGGATTATCATTAGTTTCAGGTTTAGCAGCCATTTTATTCAAAGAAGATTGAGCTTCAGCCAAAGATGCTATATTTCTTTCAGCATTAGAGAGTTTTTTCTCAATAGTTTTATTGAAAGCAGTTTGTTTACTAATAAAGTCTTTAAGCATAACTTCAAGTTCAGAGGGTGCACTCCTATTATTGTTGTAGGAATTTCCATAAGCATTACCATTGTTGGGAGGATATGGCTTATAATTGTTGTTACCAAAATTATTCCTATAAGCATTATTGCCAAAATTGTTATTTCTTATGAAGTTCACACCAACTTGCTCTTCTTGAGAAACCAAAGAAGCTAAAGGAACATTATTTGGATCAATATGGTCTTTCCCATTAACAAGCATAGACATAATAACATCAATCTTATCACTCAAGGAGGAGGTTTCCTCAACAGAATTTACCTTCTTACCTTGTAGAGCTCTCTCAGTATGCCATTCAGAGTAGTTAACCATCATATTATCCAGAAGCTTTGTTGCATCACCCAAAGTGATGGTCATAAAGGTACCTCCAGCAGCAGAATCCAATAGGTTCCTTGAAGAATAGTTCAATCCTGCATAAAAAGTTTGGATGATCATCCAAGCAGTCAGTCCATGAGTGGGACAATTCTTTACCAAGGATTTCATTCTTTCCCAAGCTTGAGCAACATGTTCATTATTAGATTGTTTAAACTTCATTATTTCACTTCTCATAGATATAATCATAGCAGGAGGATAGTATTTTCCAATGAAAGCATCCTTGCATTTAGTCCAAGAATTAATACTATTCCTAGTTAAGGAATTAAACCATTCTTTAGCTTTTCCTCTCAAAGAGAAGGGAAACAATTTCAGCTTAATAATATCACCATCTATATCCCTATGCTTTTGCATCTCACAAAGTTCAACAAAGTTATTTAGATGGGCAGCAGCATCTTCATTACCAATACTAGAAAATTGTTCTCTCATAACAAGATTGAGTAAAGCAGGTTTTATCTCAAAGAAAGTAGCTTCAGGCACATGTGCAGCAATAGGTGTGCTCATAAAATCATTGTTGTTGGTGCTAATGAAGTCACACAACTTAGTGTTTTCAAGAGTAGTCATTTTTTTGTGTTTTTGATAAAGAAAGCGAACTTGTAAAACTATTTTTTTGTGTGTTTTTGATAAAGAAACAAGCAAACAAAGCAAAAAGAAACTAAGCAAAACAAAAATAAAAAAGTAAAGAGATTGGTTATGAGGGAATCCCCTTATGAAGATGTCCTTGACTCCCCGACAACGGCGCCAGAAAAATACTTGCTGACTCGTGTACTAACGAGCTCGTTGGGGAACCCCAAGAGGAAGGTATGATGAGCACAGCAGTAAGTTTCCCTCAGTTATGAAACCAAGGTTATCAATCTAGTAGGAGCAAAGAAACACCCCAAAGGTGTAGCTAGCTGAACGTTGGCAGGGCGCACTACCGGTGCCAGCAGCAAAGTGGAGACCTGCACAACACAACCACAGAACTCTGTCCCCAACTTGCGATGAGGTTGTCAATCTCACCGGTTTTGCTGAAAACAAAGGATTAAACGTATCGAATGAAAGGAAGTAATAGTTTGTAGAAAGTAAACACAAAGCAGTAAACAGTTTGTAGATTGTATGTAAAAGAAAGGACCGGGGTCCATAGTTCACTAGAGGTGGCTCTCCTTAAGATAGATAACATGCTGGGTGAACAAATTACAGCGGGGCAATTGACAAACATCGAGAAAGCAATACATGCATATACTAATCATCTTTTGACTCCTTTGGAACTTGATTGGGCATTACAACATTATACATAGACCGCCATCCAACTGCATCGATGACTAATAATCCACCTTCGGGTCAACATCCGAACCCCCTCTAGTATTAAGTTACAAGCAACAGATTATTGCTTTACGAATTGCGTGTAATGTAAACAATACGATTGTTCTATGAACAAAGGATTGTTGTTTTCTCCCTAGTAGCAACAGCACATCTAGTACCTTAGAGATTTCTATCACTTCCCCAGATTACCAGAGGCATGAACCCACTATAGAGCATAAATACTAACTCTTGGAGTTGCTAGCATCTACTTGGCCAAGATAGCTACTAACAACGGAAAGCATGCAAGATCACAAATAACAAAGACATGATAGAATCAATAATCAATCTGAAATAGCATCTCAATATCCATAGTATCCCCGCAAACACAACATGCAGAATAACAAATAGATGATCTTGATCATGAACGGAGCTCACAAGATCTAGACATGAAAGCACAAAGGAGGAGAACCAGCCATCTAGCTACTACATGGACCCGTAGTCTAGAGATGAACTACTCACGCATCACACCGGAGGCTTGCATGATGATGAAGAAGGCCTCCAGGGTGAATTCCCCTCTCCGGCAAGGTGTCGGGAAAAGCTTCAGATCCCTCCTGATCTAGGGATGGAGATGACGACGGCTACAGACTCTTTTGTGGATTTTTGATCCGGTCCTTAGGGTTTTGGTCCTGAGGGCAATATATAGGCGGAAGGAGAGGCCGAGGGGGTGCTGGGGTCAGCTAGACCACCCCCTAGCATGGGCCAGGCCTGGCTGCGTGGCCAGGTGGTGTGGCCGGCCCCCAGCCCTTCTCCGTCTCGTATTCTGGTTCCAGATGTCTTCCGGAAAAATAGGCACTTTGGCTTTTGTCCCGTCCAATTCCGAGAATATTCATTTTCTGACTTTCCTGGAACCAAAAACTGCAGAAAACAGGCAGCTGGCACTGTGGCTCTTGTTAATAGGTTAGTCCAAGAAATCATATGAAAAGTACTCCAAAGTGTGGACAAAACACAAGAAAGTAGATAAAACCAAGCATGAACATCAAAAGTTATAGATACATTTGCAATGTATCAATACTTATTCCATTTATTTTTAGGAACTTCAATATAGGAAGCAAAAGCCTTAAAATAAGTTGCAATAGCTTGAGAGTCTAAACCATAAGCATTTTTAATATTTTGAAAGTCATCAGTTCCCATAAAAGATTCAATGCATTCATAATCATAATTTATACCTGACTTTCTTACTTTTTCATTCTCCCATGCTTCAGCATTGTCTTGAATACGGTCTAGAAGATCCTATTTAGCTTCTTCTTCCATGCAAGTGAATGATCCAGCACAAGAGGCATCCAATAAATCCTTATCATGAAGAGAAAGCCTTGCCTAAAAGTTATTGATAATAATATTTTTGGGGAGCTCATGAATGGGACATTTGAGCATTAGTAACTTCAATCTCCCCCAAGGTTCGGTTGTACTCTCTCCGTCAAGAGTCCAAAAGTTATATATTTGATTCTGATCTGTATGAATCTCAGTAGGAGGATAAAACTTTGAATAAAAGAGAGGTACTATTTCCTCCCATTCAAGAGCTTGACCATTCTTCAGCAGCTTATACCAGTCCTCAGCTCTTCCTTTTAGTGATAATTAGAATAAATTATTCTTGACTTGATCTATAGTAATACCTGCACACTTGAACAACCCGCATAATTCGTGTATAAAGAGCAAATGATCACCGGGATGGAAAGTTCCATCTCCAACATAATAGTTATCCATAACACGATCAATAATTCTTGTAGGTATTTTAAAAGTATCATTTTCAGCAGGTGGTGATTCATCTACTACCTTAGCAGTGGTAGTAGAATTACGAAATAAGAAACCCAGTGAATTATCCATATTGAAAATAAAGCAACTAACAGAACTAAACAATACTCATAGTAGAAGTTCCCTTTACCAGTTCCACTCTCCAATAGTGTTTCACTCCCCGGCAACGGCGTCAGAAAATAGTCTTGATGACCCAAAAGTATAGGGGTGTATTGCAGTATTTTCGATAAGTAAGAGTGTCGAACCCAACGAGGAGCAGAAGGTGCTGGTGAGTGGCTAGGAGCAGGAATTCTTTGTAAATACTTAGCAAACGGATTTTTAGGGGTTTTTGATAATGCAGGTAAATAAAGTACGAGTAAATAAAAGACAATAAGAATAAATGCAGTAAGTGGCCCAATCCTTTCTTTAGCAAAGGACAAGCCGGTTGTATTACTTAAGATGACCAAACATTCTCCAGGACACATGGGAATATCGTCAAGTGCTTTCGCTTCATATAGTTGATTAATCTTCTTTAGTCTGCTAAGTGTCGTGTGGGTGAACCTATGCTAATGTACTGACCTTCCTAGGACTAATACATACTTGTGAGTATACCCCTTGCAAGCATCCGCAAGTACAAGAAAGTAATTAAGGTAGAAACCTAACCACAACTTTAAACTCTAAGACCCTGACGTCCCTTGTGCAATGGTTTCCTAACGGGGGTTCAGGTTTCTGTCACTCCGGCAACCCCTACGATTAGTAGCCAAATACACAATGCATTCCCCTAGGCCCATATAGGTGAAGTATCATGTAGTCGACGTTCACATGACACCACTAGAAGAAATACACCACAACTTAAATATCAAACTATTGAATCTTTCTCAACAGAATTCCACTACTAACAACATGACTTCTCCCATGTCCTCAAGAACAAAACGAACTACTCACAAGATATCATATGGATCATGATCAGAGATGAAATAATGATGTGTAACAATCTGAACATAAACAATAATTCAATGGTTCACTCAATAGCATCAGCTACAAGGAGTAATCAACACCGGGAAAGTTTTCCCTAAGAACTATGCAAGATTCAACCCAATTGTTACAGCGGTATGAAGTGGTGATGATGGTGCTAGTGGAGATGATGGTGGTGATGATCCTGATGAAGTCCAGCTTGATGGTGGTGTTGATGGCGACGATACCCCCTCTCCGAGAAGGAATTCCCCCAGCAGAATTCTATCTGCCGGAGAGATCTTTCTCTCTCAGTGTTTTCCGCCCCACAGAGGCGGCGGAATCTTTCTGTGGTTGCTCCCCAAGTCTTAGGGTTTCGGGAGGATAATATACGCTAGAGGGGAGAGCCTAGAGTGGGCCAGGGTGGCCACACCACCTGCTGGCGCGGCCTAGGGTGGCCCGCGCCAAGGGGTGGTGTGGGCCCCCTGTGGCCCATCTCCACTCCCCCTTCTGGCAATCTTCGTCTTCTGGAAAAATAGGATTTTCCATTTATTTTCCCGGATTTTCTGACCTTCGCAAATTTTTCCTCCAAACAGCACCTTTTCCATCAGAATCCTGACTGTAGCAGCCCATGCTCCAAAAGTCATCAACCATGCAAAAACAGATGAAATAACATAAGTATCATCTCTTAATATGAAATATATCAATGAATAACAGTAAATTATGATATAGAATAGTGATGCAAAATGGACGTATCAGGGTCAATCACTCGAGTTCTTCTTGCATGACAATGACCCAGTCCGGATCCTCCAAAGCTTTGTGGACCTTGAATGGCTCAAAGTTGAACACAAATGCATGATGGCCACAAAAGGTAGTGAGATGCTTCTTCTTGTTGCGAGTCTCGATTCCTCTTGATATGATTCTAAGTATAATATTGACTTGGAGTCCACTTGCAAGAGAGGCGGACTTGATCTTCCGGATTGTCCCTTCATGATCAACAAATTCATCTTTTGTTGGTCCTTGATCATTGACAACTTCTTGAGCTTGACCTTGGGTTTGAGGAACTTGTCCGTCTTCTTGGTCTTGCTCAATGGGTTGAGGACTTGGTTCTTGTTCTTCGGTTTGCGAGAGTTGTTCGTCATGTGGTGCACTTGATGGTTCAACTTGAGTAGAGCTAGGCTCTTCTTGAGTTGGGCTTGATCCTCCCCCATTAACTTCTTGATCATGAATATGATATTCGGTGGGCAAAATATTCCCAATTCCCATCAACTTGATGACTTGAGAAGGATCTCCATCACCTACAATGCGTGGAACAACTTGCCCCCCTTAGGGGCCATTATCCTCAAAAAACTCCACGTCACAAGATACTTCAACACAACCATTGGTTTTGTTGTAGTATCTATAGGCGTGAGAGTTTTCTGCATAACCAACAAATATGCCCTCTATAGTTCTAGGTTCGAATTTACCGAGATTTTCTTTCTTGTTCTTGACAAGGCACTTGCACCCAAAGACGTGGAAGTAGTTGACGTTGGGCTTGTTCTTTGTGAGAATATCTTATGGAGTCATGTCAAAGGGAGCTTGGAGGAAGAGCCAGTTCGAGTAGTGAACCGTGGTAGCGATGGCTTCTCCCCAAAATTTGTGGGGTGACTTGAACTCACTCAACATTGTTCTTGCCATCTCAATGATAGTTTGGTTCTTCCTTTCAACAAAACCATTTCGTTGAGGGGTATATGGAGCCAAGAATTCATGCTTGATCCCCTCATCTTGAACAAACTCTTGCATGGTGTAGTTCTTGAATTCGGTGCCATTGTCGGTCCTAATGGTCTTGATCTCCACTTCATGGGTATGTTGAGCTTGCTTGGAGAACATCATGAAGTACTTTTAGGTCTCATCCTTTGACTTGAGAAGGAATACCCAAGTGTACCTTGAGTAATCATCAACGATGACAAGACCATACTTTCTTCCACCAAGAGTATCATATCTTGATGGCCCGAAGAGATCCAAATGGAGAAGCTCCAACGGTCTTGATGTGGTCACTTTGGATATTGATGGATGACTCTTCCCGCGTTGCTTTCCTGAAATGCAAGCACTACACACACGATCCTTCTCAAAAGACACACCGATTAGTCCAACAATATGCTCACCCTTTAGGAGTTGTTTAAGATTTCTCATGTTGACGTGTCCAAGGCGGCGATGCCAAAGCCATCCCTCATCAACCTTGGACATTAGACATGTGGAAAGAGATTGAATCTCTTGCAAGAGGTCGACCACGTAAAGGTCGTCTTCCGCATATCCAACAAGGACCAAATTGAGATTATCACCCCTAAAGACTTCCACAAAAGTTCTAGAGAAATAGGAATCATAACCGGCATCTGCAATATGTTTAATTGAAAGAAAGTTGTAACCAAGGTTCTCAACAAGCATGACGGTCTCTAGGGTCAAAGCCTTGGAGACCACCAACTTGCCATAACCTAGTACCTTTCATTTAGAGTTGTCTCCAAAAGTGATGGTTGACGTTGAGTTGATATCATGAATGAATTGGTCAAGCGCACTTCTACCTCCGGTCATATGATTGGTGCATCCACTATCAAACACCCACTTTGAACCACCAGAGGCATACCCCTACAAAATCAATTCTTTGATTTAGGAACCCATTGAGTAATGGGTCCCCTAGCATTTGCAACAAGATCTTTTGGTACCCAAATTAAGTACCACTTATAAGCATAACCATTGTGAGGGCCAGCATATTTGGCATACACATCTCCTTGGGTGTCCTTACATAGCACATAGGATGGATTAGATTTTCCTGCAAACTTGTGATTGGGGTTGCCCCTTGTGGCTCCCCCATTCACAACATTCTTTTTTACTTGGTCAACCACCGTGTGCCCTTCACGCACAAAGTTAATCTTCTTAGGTGGGTTGGCACCATTCCTGTTGTTTTTGGGGTCAAACCCCATACCTTGTCTTGGAGCTCTCATCGTTTGGCGAGCAATAATCTCATCAAGAATCTTGCCCGTGGAGGTAGGTTTGAGACGCTCCTTCTCAAATTGTTCCTTCAACTTATTGTTCTCCTCAAGGAGACAAGCTTGACCCGAGGTAGAGTTAGAAGCACAAGTAATATTATCAACAATAATTGGATCCTTCAATGTACCAAGAGCCTTTTCATAGGACACTCGAAGTTGATCATAATTCTCCCCAAGTTTTATGACCCCCCGCTTGATAAGAAAATTAGCTTTCTCAAGGTCCTCAAGGTAATTGGTGAGAGAAGCATGAGAAATCTCAAGTTCTTTCTTAGAAGTATCAAGCTCTTGGGACAAGGTGATAGCTCTATCTAGGGTATCCACATCTTTTGCCTTATCTAGTTCATAAATTTCAATTCATTCTTTAAGAAGTGAAGTAATGTTCTTTTCCTTGCTTAGCTCTTGCTCAAGGAGATTGAATCTCCATTTCTCATCATCAGTATGATATTCCAAGCTATCAATGGTCTCATCACGTGAATTGACAAGATACATTAATTGCTTGAATCTAGCACAAGCATTGCTAGGAAGAGACTTCGTGATTTTATACATTTCTTGTATATAGTTTTCAATAAATTAATCATTATCACTATCATTGGTACTAACATTATTGTCCAAGATGCTAGAGAGAGATGGAGGAGAAGAGATTACCTTGGTGCTCCTTGCCATAAGGGAAGAGCCGACGACCTTGGGAGTAGGAGAATCATCGATGTAGTCCTTGGTGTAGTCGTAGGTGAGTAGTGACCTGGGTTCGGTGTAAACCAAACTAGGCTCACCAAACACCTCCTCCTCATCCTCACTCTCCACATCGCATGTGTCCTTGGAGCTTCGTGCCATAAGGCAAGTACCGGCGACCTTGGGAGTGATGGAGTCATCAGTATAGTCCTTGGTGTAGTCATATGTGAAGAGTGACCCGGGTTCAGCAAAAGCCAAACCGGCCACTCCCACAACCTTCTCCTCATCTTCACTCTCTAGACCGGATAAGTATTCTTGGCCTAGGAAGACTTTGCCATCACGCTTCTTGTTTCTCTTGTATCTCTCGTTGATGGGGTTTGGCTTCAATCTTGGCTTGGCACCCTCTTCATACTTGGGCTTGTCAAGTCTCTTCTCATAAGGGCACTTGTTGGCATAGTGATCTGACTCACCACAATTGTAGCAAGTCCTCTTCTTATCACTTGGTCCGGTTGAGCTTCTTATTCTTCGTAACTTCAAGTTCTTGGTGAAGAGTGCAAGTTGAGAGAGCATGTCATCAAATCCATCACTATAATTCTCTTCTTCACTTCCAACACTTTCTTGCACATCCTTGGCCTTCAATGCTAGGGAGTGATAAGACCCAATAGCATGGTTGATCTCCTTGATCTTTTGTCCTTCTTCTGCCAAGTTATCCGTGGCAACAAGATATGCACTAGATCATCCGGAGAGAAGTGGCAAGCTAAATCTAGGAGTTGCAAGTTTAAGGCAAGCTTCTTGTCAGTGGCTGTGATCATGGAGACAATCTTGGATTTGATGAGATCATCATTCAAGTTGAACTCATCATCATACTTGTCACAACCAAGACCATTAATCTTCACATGGAGGGCAACAAGTCTCTTGTATGCTTTCGTGATGGACTCGTCATCGTGGTTCATGAACATGTTCATCTTCGACTTGGCAGCTTCATCATTGGACTTTTGTATAAGGGACGTTCCCTCTTGGAGAATGACAATCCTATCCCAAAGCTCCTTTGCGGTGGGGATGTCACTAACTTGATCATGGAGAGTGCGGTGAATGGCACTCATTATCTTGTCACAAGTCGTTGCATTTAGTTGACGGTCATAGTACTCTCCTAGAGTGATGTTGTTGGGATCTTGTGGATAGAAGCCCTTGCCCACAATCTCCCAAAGCTCCACAATGTAGGGTTTACACAACAATAATAAAAAAATTACTACTCGGAATACCCTGAATGCCCAAGGACCTATCTAGATGTAATGCAGTAATGGAGGAAGACAGCGGTAATGTACCCTTGAAGACCGAGAAAGCGTTACGCTCATGTAGAAGCGTGGATGATATAGTAGTACCCACCCGACCTCAAGGTCACGAAGATCCTCGCACGTCGCCCCTTGTCCAGGTCCTTGTACGATGGCCTAGAAGCTTCAATAGCCCCACCAAGTTATCACATGCATACGGTGCAATGCGACGACTCCCAAAACTCCTTGATCCCTGTTGGGGTTGCGGAAGTAGATCTCCTGGCGGAATTCCCACAGCACAACAGCGCACCACGGATGCGTTGACTTTGTGGGCATAGTCCTAACTTGGGACCACGCCATGACGAAGGCAACTGGAGAGAGGGGTATTCTCCGAGGAAGAACGCCTCAGAGAATAGCATATTGGTTTTTCCCTAGTCCTCCCATGGGCACCCCTTTATATAGGCAAAGGGAGGTGTGCCCCCCTCTTAGGTGCCCCATGTGGGACTAAATAATAAAAGAAAAAGGGGAAAACAACTCCTACAGCTAGCTGGGCCATTGGGGTAGCCGAATGGGCCACCCCGCTGGCGGCCCAGCCAGCAGAGGTGGCCAGCCGCGCATGGGCTGGCGCGCCCCGCGGCCCAGCTGCCCAGCAGCCGATGTGGCGCTGGTTGCACCCGCGTGGGCTGGTCCAGGGCCCAGCTGCCTATGCCACCTTGGCCTAGCTAGCTCCCCCGCGAGCCCCCTCTTGGGCCGGGGTCGAGCAGGCCTGCTTCCGCGGCCGGTGCCTGCGTCTTGCCCCATGCAGCGGCTAGTAACTGCCGCCCGTGTGGGCTGTGACAGCACGACCTAACAGCTATTTAGGTTGTTTCCTTTTGTTGTTTTTGCTGTTTTTTCCCGTGGCTTTCTCCTGGGCCAATTTCCTCCAGGATTTTGGCCTAATGACAAAGTCACTTTATAAATTTGAATTTAAACATTTATTTAGTATAAGTTAATTCATAATTAACATATAATAAATGCATATATTAAATTTCCTTTTATCTGAAACACCTTTCGGCCTTTTCCTTTCCTTCTTTCTCCGAACAACTTCGGATCTCCTAGGAACGATTCTGATTTCTCTCTCTTTCATGATTCCATCTAGCATGACAATTTCCAAGCATCGTATTGCCCTTAAGCGTGTATCCCTCAGTTCGGGATTATTATAGACATGATCTATATCAATGATCAATAGAGGGACCGGGATGCCCATGTTGACCCCTATGCACTCCATGATTCTCCATCGTATTCGAACCTGAAACGATGTATCAAATTCCCTTGTTCATGATACAAGACTTGTCCGAGATTTGATCATCGGTATCCTGATACCTTGTTCAATATCGTTTCCAACAAGTATTGTTTTACTCGTTCCGTGAAATACCATCTCCATGATCTAGTCATGTGTTGCGCAACATACATGTAATTCACCGAGTAGGCCCAGTTGTATCTTCTCGTCACACAGGAGAACAATTCCCGCACTTGAAGCATATTGCCTCTACGTGCTCCTTCGGATACCCAACATGCACCTTTATGGCCACCCTTTTACGAGATGACGGTTGATACAGTCAAAGCACCCTCCGGTAACAGTGATTGATATGATCTCACGGTCTAAGAATTAGGACAATCTATTTCTTTGACAATTGCAACATGAACTAAGTGACATGATCGTGTTGCAACAATCATTGGTGGCAATGGTCTGATACGTCCATTTTGCATCACTATTCTATATCATAATTTACTATTATTAATTTATATATTTCGTATTAAGAGATGATACTTATGTTATTTCATCTATTTTTGCATGGTTGATGACTTTTGGAGGATGAACCACTGAAGTCAGGATTCTGATGGAAAAGGCACTGCCCAGGTGCAAAATTGGCGAAGATCACAAAATCCTAGAAAATATACGGAAATTCCTATTTTTCCAGAAGATGAAGGAGGCCACAAGGAGGAGTGGAGATAGGCCACAGGGGGCCCACGCCATCACCTGGCACGGGCCACCCCTGGTCGCGCCACCAGGTGGTGTGGCCACCCTGGCCCACCTCCAGCATCGCCCTTCCGCGTATATATTCGCCTCGAAACCCTAAGACTCGGGGGCGACCACATAAAGGTTCCGTTGCCTCTGCGGGGCGGAAACTACAGAGAGAGAAAGAGCTCTTCAGCAGGTAGAAATGTGCTCGGGAAATTCCTTCCCAGAGAGGGGAGATCATCGCCATCAACACCGTCATCAAGCTAGACTTCATCGGGATCATCATCATCATCTCCACCATTATATCCATCAGCACCATCATCACCACTCCATACCGTTGTAACAATTGGGTTGAATCTTGCATAGTTCTTAGGGGAAACTTTCTCGATATTGATTACTTGTTGTAGTTGATGCCATTGAGCGGAACCATTGAATTATTTTTCATGTTCATATTGTTACTTATCATTATTTCATGTCTGATCTTGATCCATATGATGTCTCGTGAGTAGTTCGTTTAGTTCTTGAGGACATGGGAGAAGTCATGTTGTTAGTAGTGGAATTGTGTTGAGAAAGATTCATTGGTTTGATATTTAAGTTGTGGTGTTATTCTTCTAGTGGTGTCATGTGAACGTTGACTACATGATACTTCACCTTTATGGGCCTAGGGGAATGCATTGTGTATTTGGCTACTAATCGTGGGGTTGCCGGAGTGATAGAAACCTGAACCCCCGTTAGGAAACCTTTGCACAAGGGAGTATAGGATCTCAAAGTTTAAGGTTGTGGTTAGGTTTTTATCTTAATTACTTTCTTGTAGTTGCGGATGCTTGCAAGGGGTAGAATCACAAGTATGTATTAGTCCTAGGAAGGTTAGTACATTAGCATAGGTTCACCCACACAACACTTATCCAACTAAAGAAGATTAATCAACTATATGAAGCGAAAGCACTTGACGATATTCCCATGTGTACTTGGGAACATTTGGTCATCTTAAGTAATACAATCGACTTATCCTTTTCTAAAGAAAGGATCGGTCCACTTCCTGCAATTATTATTATTGTCTTTTCTTTACTTGCACTTTATTTATCTGCATTATCAAAAACCCCTAAAAATCCGTTTGCTAAGTATTTACAGAGAATTCCTGATCCATACCACTTGTCAACACCTTCTGCTCCTCGTTGGGTTCGACACTCTTACTTATCGAAAATACTGCAATACACCCACTATAATTGTGGGTCATCAAGACTATTTTCTGGCGCTGTTGCCGGGGAGTGAAGCGCTATTGAAGAGTGGAACTGGTAAAGGAAACTTCTACTGTGAGTATTGTTTACTTCTGTTAGTTACTTTATTTCAATATGGATAGTTCACTTAGTTTCTTATTTTGTAATGCTACTACCATTGCTAAGGTAGTAGATGAACCACCACCTGTTGAAAATGATACTTTCAAAATACCTACAAAAATTGTTGATCGTGTTATGGATAACTACTATTTTCGAGATGGAACTGTCCATCCTGATGATCATTTGCTCTTTATACATGAATTATGCGGATTGTTCAAGTGTGCAGGTATTACAACAGATCAAGTTAAGAAGAAGTTATTCTCTTTATCATTGAAAGGAAGAGCTGAGGAATTGTATATGCTACTGAAGAATGGCCAATCTCTTGAATGGGAGGAAGTTGTACCTCTCTTTTATTCCAAATTTTATCCTCCTAGTGAGATTCATAAAGATCGGAATCAAATATATAACGTTTGGCCTCGTGATGGAGAGAGTATAGTTCAAGCTTGGGGGAGATTGAAGTTACTAATGCTCAAATGTCCTTTTCATGAGCTCCCTAACAATATTATTATTAATAACTTTTATGCAAGGCTTTCTTTTCATGATAAGGATCTATTGGATGCTTCTTGTGCTGGATCATTTTCACGTATGGAAGAAGAAGCTAAATGGGATATTCTAGACCGTATTCAAGACAATGCTGGATAAAGGAAGAAAGTCAGGTATAAATTATGATTGTGAATGCATTAAATCTTTTATGGGAACTGGTGACTTTCATAATATTAGTAATGCTTATGGTCTTGATTCTCAAACTATTGCAAATTGTTTTAAGGCCTTTGCTTCTTATATTGAAATTCCTAAAAAGAAATGGAACAAGTATCATCAGCCATATAAAGATATTGTTAATTGTGTTCCTGCTAGAAATACTGAATTTTATACTACTAATCATATTTTACCTGAACCTTACATCGAGAAAATACCTTTCCCAGTTAAGGTAAAGGAACATTCTATAATAGCAAGTATGGTTAACGAAAGTAGAAATAAAGTTGTGGAACCTAATGAACAAATAGATGTTGAACCTGCAGTAGCAAATGTGAAAGACTTTGTCACTAAATATTTATAAGATGGACACATTATCCTTTGTAAGGATACTTCCAATATTGTTTCAAATAGTAGTATTAGGAGAGCTAGTGTCCCTGTGTTTTGTTAGAATAAGTGATCATTGCTACTATGGTTCATGTGATAGTTATATCATTAAATTTATTCATGAAGCTGAAAGTTATTATGAGAGAGGGAAAAGTTTTTTTATGTATCTCAATAATATTAAGTTTTCTCGCTATATACTGAAAGTCTTTATGGTGCACTTGTTTTGCCTTCCTATGCTGGTAGCCTATGGTCTCAATAATTTATTTTCTTACAAAATTCCCTTGCATAGGAAGTGGGTTAGACTTAAATATGTGTATATTTGGTTCTTGATGCTCTCTTTTACTTCAATTCATCTTCTTATGTGAGCATCATTGAAATTATCATGCCTATCTTAATGGCTATAAAGAAAGAGCTTTTGGGGAGACAACCCAATATATTTTTGCTTTCAGTTTATTTTTGTTTATTTGAGTCCTAGAAGTTATTGCTTCTGTAATAACCTCTCCTTATCCTTTTTGTTTGGTTTTTGTGTTAAGATCAACCTCTAATAAGAGCGAAGTAAGATTTGGGAAATTGTTGTCCTGAAACAGATTTTTGTTCTTCACTATAAACAATCGTGGAAAATCCCAGAACGTCGTACAGATCTGTAATTTTTTGTGTGCATGCCACAAGTTATTATTTAACTTTTGTTAGTTCTGCACTTTTTGATTTGAGCAACAGAAGATTTTCGAAAAAAATTGATATTTACCTGCTGGTCTGTTTTGACAGATTTCTGCCATTTCGCATTTGCCTCTTAAATCAGTTTCCTTTTTGAATTCTTTTTGGGTTTTCAAAAGGAGTTGCTACAATAGCTTATGTTTTGATGGATTTCAGTTTAAATTGAACCCAAAGGTTTATTATCTTATATGCGCTAATGTTGCTAATGAAGATTGTGTGAAGTTTTGTACGAAAGAAATTTTCAAGTGTTAGGAGAGAATGGTGTAATGAGATGGTGAATGGTCAAAGACTCAAGCACTATATTGTTGGAGATTCTTGCAATGAAGATATTGATGTTATTCAAGTGGTGACTCCGGAAAAAATTTATCGACAACCAAATTCAGAAACCTGCAGAATCCGTTTTCGAATAGGTAACAGTTCTAGTAAGAAAAGGTCCACGAAAAACCTTTTAATTTATATTTTTGCAGTTTTTATCTAACATGGAAGATAATGACTCGA
Organism: Avena sativa; assembly: GCA_916181665.1. NCBI lineage: Eukaryota > Viridiplantae > Streptophyta > Magnoliopsida > Poales > Poaceae > Avena > Avena sativa. The sequence goes on from OV702290.1 coordinate 432,669,133, forward strand.
AAGGGGGACGGAAACGGAGCCCGGGGGGCTCACACCACCCCATGGCGTGGGCCCACCTAATCGCGCCACCAGGGGGTGTGGCCACCCTACAGCTCGTCTCCGACCCGTTTTCTCCCAGTACCTTCCTTTTGTTGTTAATCTTTGTAATATATAATCCCCCAGATCCCCCAAGGTTCGTATATCGTGTTCTCGCCGTGTTTTCGTTTTGATCTGTTTTTAATAGGCAGATTCTCGGTTTTGGAGCCACAATGTCTTCCTCTGGATCACCCAAGGAGGATTCCTCCATGGACATCATCAACCCATACATGTATGAGTTGAAGATTCACCCCAAGGAGTTATCGCTCGAAGATGGGAAGGTACAGATAAAAGAGGTTCATGGCCCTAAAGGAGAAGGTAGTTTGGAGGACATGATGGAAGCACTGGAGCAAGAAGTCTTTAGGTACAAGAAGATGGCGGAACGCGAAGTGGATATCATCCATAAGATTAGTTCAGAACTCATCGTCAAGCACAAGAAGGAGACTGCTGAGCTTAGGGATGAAATTCTCTCACTCCATCGAACAACCAACCAACTACAAGCACAGCTCTACGACGTGCAAAATCAAAACTGTGAGTATGAGGCTAGGTTTAAACACATAAGTGTTGCTGCTAGTTTCAGGATGTTGGAAACCAAGATGTCTTTTGTTGATGGAGAGCCCTTACCTTGGAAGTCGGATGATGACGAGAGAACACCACCACCGAAGGAGTAATTCGTCATCAGGTTTTGGCATCCCCTTGGTTTGTCCCAAGCTTTGGGGAGTGCCACGGTATCATATCATTATCTTTCATGTTTTTACCTTTTTGGTAGAGTCATATCATGAATAGAGAAGTTATCATATAGGATGTTTTGCATTGTGGAAATATCTCTCCTCTAAGTTAGTTATCTATGTATCCCTTGGTGTGAGTTGCCGTTATGGAATATTAATGAGAAGTTCTATCATTTACTTTTTGCACATCTTATTTTAGTTTGCAATTGTTGTTATATGATTGATCTCGTAGTTAGTATTGGTATCACTTTGGGATCATTAAGTAAATTTAATTGGTTTTGGCAAACCTGGCTCTGGTCAGTAGCAACACTGTTTGAGAATTGAATGGAAAAGAGAAAAAGTACTTTTAGAAATATAATTTCATCATCTTTCTTTCTTGTTTGGCTCATAAGCTTAGTATATTCTCTAGTTAAGATCTTTTGTGTTTCCAAGGAAGATTGCATGATTGTTTCTATCACTTGTATGTTTGTTTGTTTCCTTCAATTCTTATTGCTTGCTACCCAACCTTGCTAGCCAAAAACCTGTACTGAGAGGGAATGCTTCTCGTGCATCCAATCCTTAAACCAAAACCTATGCCATTTGTGTCCACCATACCTACCTATTATCATTATTGCTATTTCAAGTATATTCATGCTTTTATCTACCTTCCGAATTAAACTTGTTATGTGAAAACTAGTGATTAAAGTTCACACAAACTTGATGGCACACTTTATTTTCTTGCACTTAATAAACTTGAACCATTGTGTCCGTCTATGTTGCGTATATGCTTGCGCTTTATAAGTTGTGAATTAGCAGAACCATGTACCATGGGGAACGCTTTCAACATTTCACTTATTATTCAGTTGATATCATGTTCTTTTGTTTATGGATCCTAACGATGTGAAATAAAAGGGGAGTTTGTAAGCTCATGGAGTTTATATATGTGTTAGAGAAACACCTGGGCGGCTAGCCTAAGCCATGCCTAATAATGGTGGAAACTTGCAGCATAACCATAGTGAGCATTCTGTGAAGCATCCTCAATAAAAACCTATGCAAATAGCAAATAAAAGATCGCTGAGATGCTCATTGTCTATTGCCTTGTCATTTTGATATGGGATAGCTCCTGTGTCATGGGGCAAGGGGTACCCCATTGGCGGTTCTCCATGATAAACATGTATTTACAATGACAAGAACATACTTGTGACTAAAGTTGAGTAGCATGAGGTTCGGTACTCGTAAGCAAGGGGCGTGAGATTTTCAACTTATAACTTGTCAAGCATATCCTCATATTTGTGTCACTTTAACCTTAATCACCTCAAGATGCTTATGATAGGGGCAATGAGAGCTGAAAGCTAGTAAGTACCATAATTTTTGGAAGCTCTTTATGAAACTTGAAATCCCTGCTTCCCTCTGTGAAGGGCCTATCTTTTACTTTTCAGTTGAGTCAGTAAACCTATTCCTTTCTACCTTAAGCAAGAATTTGAGTTGTTGTGATTCAATCATCCATATGATGATTTATTCAATCATGTTTCTTATGTTCCTTGTTTTGCACACTACTCTTATCTTAGTGAATATTATGAAAGCTATCATTGAAAACCCCAATATGTTTGAATTCCTGCAATTTGTTAACTGTTCTTCGACCAAGAACAAAGTTTGCCATTACCAATTATGATTTAATTTGTGTATTTTTATTGTGTTTCCTTTACTCATTGCAAGTTAAGTTATATAATAGTGAGTTGTTTTCTATTATGATTTGTGTATTGATGAATGTGATGCTTCTTGTCTGTATTCTCTTTATCGACACTTCACTCCATAAACATGTGGTCATGTTTATTGGGCTCAGTTTTCGCTTGGGGACAAGCAAGGTCTAAGCTTGGGGGAGTTGATACGTCCATTTTGCATCACTATTCTATATCATAATTTACTGTTATTCATTGATATATTTCATATTAAGAGATGATACTTATGTTATTTCATCTATTTTGCATGGTTGGTGACTTTTGGAGAATGAACCACTGAAGTCAGAATTCTGATGGAAAAGGCACTGCCCAGGTGCAAAATTGGCGAAGATCAGAAAATCCCAAAAAATATACAGTAATTCCTATTTTTTCAGAAGATGAAGGAGGCTAGAAGGAGGAGTGGAGATGGGCCATAGGGGGCCCACACCACCCCCTAGCGCGGGCCACCCCTGGCCACGCCACCAGGTGGTGTGGCCACCCTGGCCCACCTCCAGCATCGCCCTTCCATGTATATATTCCCCTCGAAACCCTAAGACTCGGGGAGCGACCATAGAAAGGTTCTGCTACCTCTGCGGGGCGGAAACTACAGAGAGACAAAGAGCTCTCCGGCAGGTAGAAATCTACCGGGGAAATTCCTTCCCGGAGAGGGAAGATCATCGCCATCAACACCGTCATCAAGCTAGACTTCATCGGGATCATCATCATCATCTCCACCATCATCTCCATCAGCACCATCATCACCACTCCATACCGTTGTAACAATTGGGTTGAATCTTGCATAGTTCTTAGGGGAAACTTTCTCGGTATTGATTACTTGTTGTAGTTGATGCTATTGAGTGGAACCATTGAATTATTGTTCATGTTCAGATTGTTACTTTTCATTATTTCATCTCTGATCTTGATCCATATGATGTCTCGTGAGTAGTTCGTTTAGTTCTTAAGGACATGGGAGAAGTCATGTTGTTAGTGGTGGAATTGTGTTGAGAAAGATTCAATGGTTTGATATTTAAGTTGTGGTGTTATTCTTCTAGTGGTGTCATGTGAACATCGACTACATGATACTTCACCTTTATGGGCCTAGGGGAATTCATTGTGTATTTGGCTACTAATCGTGGGGTTGCCGGAGTGACAGAAACCTGAACCCCCGTTAGGAAACCTTTGCACAAGGGAGTGTAGGATCTCAAAGTTTAAGGCTGTGGTTAGGTTTTTATCTTAATTACTTTCTTGTATTTGCGGATGCTTGCAAGGGGTATAATCACAAGTATGTATTAGTCCTAGGAAGGTCAGTACATTAGCATAGGTTCACCCACACAACACTTATCCAACTAAAAAAGATTAATCAACTATATGAAGCGAAAGCACTTGACGATATTCCCATGTGTCCTTGGGAACGTTTGGTCATCTTAAGTAATACAACCGGCTTATCCTTTGCTAAAGAAAGGATTGGGCCACTTGCTGCAATTATTATTATTGTCTTTTATTTACTTCCACTTTATTTATTTGCATTATCAAAAAACCCTAAAAATCCGTTTGTTAAGTATTTAGAGAGAATTCCTGATCCATACCACTTGTCAACACCTTCTGCTCCTCGTTGGGTTCGACACTCTTACTTATCGAAAATACTGCGATACACCCCCTATACTTGTGGGTCATCATGGTCCATCACATCATTCCATATGACATGACCTCATTATCAGTGACTTTTGTTTAGCCCATGATCAGGAAACCTTGATCATCGTCTGCCCAATGAACTAGTTAAACAGAGGCTACTAGGGACCTGGATTGTTTGTATACCACCCATGTATCAATGTTTCTGCTTGATACAGTTATAGCATGATATAAAACTATTATGAACTTATGAGATATGATAATAATACCCTTTTATTATTTGCCTCTAGGGCATATCCCCTTCACACACTGTAGCTGCGAAAGATGAGATTCCATAGAAGCTTTCCAATGAGAGAAGTGAGTTCCATCATAATGAGGTGCGGGACGTGTGTGAGATCTAGGCACATGGCTTAATAGGATTGATAGGATACCCATATCAACAAGTTGCAACTTCTTTTCCGGAAGCTCATTCGAAAAGAACTCTAAGGTTAAGCATGCTTGGCCTAGAGCAATTCTAGGATGGGTGACCGACCGGGAAGTGGGTAACCGGGTGCGTACGAGTGAGGACAAAGTGATCAGAAAAGACTAGTGTTGGTCTGTGGGGCCAGTCTAGATATCCTATTAAGCTGCCAGGAGTGACACCCCCTAGGCCCAGGAATGGACGGGGTGTTACAAGTGGTATCAGAGCCGACCCTTGCGATTACACGGGTGTGTGCGGGTCAGTGGCGGGACATGTGGAGCATGGCGCGTGTGGCCCGGAGTGGACACGGCATGGCACATGTGCCGGCACTGGACGCACAGACACGTGCCAAGAGGGAACGTTCCTGGGGTGTGCTTGATCGATGAGGGAATCGATCTTCTAAAGGATGGGTGTATGTGAGATCTAGGCACATGGATTAATAGGATTGATAGGATACCCATATCAACAGGTTGCAACTTCTTTTCCGGAAGCTCATTCAAAAAGAACTCTAAGGTTAAGCGTGCTTGACCTAGAGCAATTCTAGGATGGGTGACCGATCGGGAAGTGGGTAACCGGGTGCGTACGAGTGAGGACAAAGTGCTCAGAAAAGACTAGTGTTGGTCTGTGGGGCCAGTCTAGATATCCTATTAAGCTTCCAGGAGTGACACCCCCCGGGCCCAGGAGTGGACGGGGTGTTATAACCTGAACCATTAATATGAGGCATGATGTTCTTTTGCTTAGGATATATATACGGAAATGGATTCGGAGGCATGGAGGCTTTCGCCAGGTCACTCTCATTAGAGGACTCGTTCATGGCCTCCTTACCGGTGTCCATCGGCCTCCCTTGAGGTACTACCGAAGGTCCGGCAAGCATGACCCCCTCGCCCATCCCCGTAAAACATCCTTCAAGGAAACTTATTTGAGCAAGGAGATCGGAATCCGCCTTAGCCTTTTCAAGAGACTGTTTGGCAAAGAGTTCATGAAGCTCCTTGACCGAATAAGTCTTCTCCTCCTCATCATTGAAGAAAACCATCTTTTCTCTTAGGCGGTAAAGACCTTAGAAGAGCCCTTGGCTCTGATACCAATTGAAAGTGTAGGATGGTTTACCTAGAGGGGGGTGAATGGGTTTCTACAAAATTCTTTGTAATCTTTTGCAAGTTTTAGGCTTTGTGAAATATAAGTGTGCCTAAATGCAAACTAGGTGAGGCAACTTAGATGATGATACAAGATACTTCAAGCACGAAGGCTATCACGAAGTAAACAACACAAGTAAGAGATTGGTTAAGGAGTAACCAAATCACGCGGAGATAAAGATGTATTCCCGTGTTCACCACCTTTGGGAAGGGGGCTTAGTCACGTTGGAGAGGTGTGAGGCTCCACGAAGGATTCCCCAATGCCACGAAGGCTCACCTTCTTCTCCGAGCCTATCCCACAAAGGAATATCTCACTTACTCGTGGTAGACTTTAAGATAGTCTCCAAATCCTCACAAACTTTTCACGGAGCAAATCACAAGTTGAATGCCTCCGGGCGACCCTAGTCGCTAGGGTTTCCCATAAACCCAAGAGTAACAAGCTAACTCGATGAACTCAAGGAGGAATGAACTTTGGCTTGGTGGAAACGTAGATCGGGACCTCCTCTTGCTTTCTACCAAAGGGATTTGGAATTGGTTAGGTAGAATGGGAGATCCTCAAGGAATTGTGTTTCAACAATGGGGAGAGAGAGCTTCAAGAATGAGTATGTAATGGAATGCCTAACTCTTAGTGTAGAAGAAAGGGGTATTTATAGCCCGGGATGAAAAAGGAGCCGTTTGGAGGGTCCTGCGGCAGAACCGGCAATAAGTCCGGCGGAGCCGAACCGTGTGTCGGAAATTCCAGCCACAGTTCCGATGGACCGGTTTCTGCGCTGATCGTTCCGGTGGCAACCGAGAATTCCGGCGAAGAACCGGAACCCTATACAATCATCTGTTCCGGCGTGCGCCGGGAATTTTCGGTGGTCACCGGAAATTTTGGCGGCCACTCCGACGGCACCGGGATTCTTACCGATTTCGCAAGACCCTCTTTTTAGCTCATTTTCCATAGAGACTTTCTGTCTCTCCTTGAGTGGGTGTTTGGCTGAAGATGATATGATGTGTGTGTGTGGTGTAGAACATCCCCAAAGAGCGCATCGAGATCACCCCTCTTAATAGTGTGGTGCTTCCTACTAGACTCAAAGAGAAATAAGAGAGAAAAGTAACAAAAACGCCGACTCTTCACTTCATAAACGAATGGGGGGTCACACGCCGCCTCTCATAATCAACGCTGACTATCACCTGTAGGTATATTAGTAGAAACATTAATCCACTCTCTAACTCCAATGTCATGATTAACCAAAAACTAGATAAGGGCATTTTGCCCTTTCAACTCTTGTGTTGTAAGTTTTTCGTTTTGGTGGAGATAGAGGAATTTCTCTATCTCAACTTACTGTAACTTCTCAACTTAGCATAACTTCTCAAATTGTACATGAGGTAGAGGATGAACTAGTTCTTTCTCCTCTCTCAAACATACTCTTCCCAACCTCTTGCAATCAGCACAACCATGCTTCGTTTTACACAAGAAGCTCTACATGAAAAAGATGTACTTCACTGATAGGGTTCCATTCCGACCATTAGCACCAGGTTTCGCGAATTGCATCTTCTCAAAATCGTGGTTAAAGTTGGAGCTTTTTTCCACCATATGCAGCTCTCCGTTGAAGAAGGCATGGTCAAAACCCAGTTTGTGCAGGTGGAAGAACTTCTACAGCTTGTCGCCGCCATGTTCTCTAGTACCACGCCTCCCTTCGTCGCTGACACTGTCGCAATAGGTGTTGCGTCGACAATGGTTGTTAGGTGTACTTGTTAACGAATGCTCATGTGACAGCCAAATCGATGGAAGAGAAACAAACACTAGGCTCTCAGTTTTCTACTCATGAAAGCTGAAAAATTGTAGGCAACCAAACAAGAGCAAAAATAATGATTTTTTGTTTCTCTATGGCCTGCCAGGGACTGCCCTAGGGAGCTCCAAAATCCATGCAGGCTACCAAACAAACCGCAAGAAACTAGATCCGAACCCCTTGTCGGTGAGATGAATCGCATGCACGAAAATGTTGCTCGCTCTCTACGACACTACTATAGTGATAAGAGGCAGGAGGGTGTGACGATGGTCACACCATCACCATCTGAAACATATCTCCAGAATCTAGTTGCACGGTTGCACCGTGCTACATGAAATGAAGACGGTGCTAAGAAAATCTCTATGAGGTTGTCATAATGTTTTGGCATTTTCTACGCTTTTCATTTGCTTCCATATAATAATATTATGAAGTTGATTTAGGAAGTGTGTGTGCCTTCTAATCAACAATCAAATATCAATCTTTTTCACATCATGCCCTATCAAGCAACAGAGTCTATGTTTTCCATCCAACTGTGCTAGATTTTCGAATTGAAGAACAAAAACCTTATGCTATGTTTGGATGCATAGAATTGAGTATGAAATCAAGGATTGGAATTAGACACCTAATTCAGTTGTTTCGTTTGTCATGGTAATTGGGCCTGTAAACAAGGCATCAATTCCACGCACTCCCACATGGGTAGTACTCCCGTGTGATCCAATTCGAAGGTAGAGAGCTTTGTATCGGTTCAGAATTGAGCACCCGCATACCCTTAGTTCCTAAGAAGTCGAGAAAGACAAAACCACATTGGGACTCGGGAGAGCAACGACGCCACCATCCTGGCGGTGTCGGTAAGCCCCGCCATCCTCCCTCCACGTCCTTGCCGTCCTCCCTACCCTTTCCCGTGGGTCCGATGACGCCCCATTACCTTCCTCTCTGCATGCCCTAACCCTATAGTCGAACGGACATGGAGGGGTGACGGTGGCGAGAGGGCAAACAACGGCAGGACTGGAACTACGGGAACCCCATCCACGCTCTCTCCCTTCCTCTACTACTACAAGCTTGGTCGATGCCACTACTGAGGTTGATTCTGTTTTACCGTCCCTAGTTCTGAATTTGTTAAACTAGCGGTTGCCCAAGTTGCTATTCTTGATGTTGTTCTACCCTCGTCAGTTGATATTGATGTGGAGAACACTCTGTTGCATGATGCACTCACTGAGGATAGCTGGAAGGTCCCTAGCGCATATTCTAAAACTGGAAACAACTAAGAGCATCTCTAGCAGATACCGCATCCCACGTGAAACCGCAAAATAACCGCGCTTTGCGGTACGAGGCAAAAAGTGGCTTTTCTACATGATGCACATCGTTCTGCATCCGAAAATATTTTGTAGCTTCTCACATATCTATGGTTTCTCGAGTCCCGTTTGCCGCTCCCCGCATCCGCTGGCTAGGTGACACGCGCTGAAGATTTAGGACGCCCGTGAGAGAATCTGTGTCCGCCCCTTCCTCCGCCGCCACCACCAGATCCGCCCCATTCCGGATGACTGCGTTCGCCCCTTTGTGCACCGCCTCTGACCCGTGCCGCCCGCTGCGCGCCGTCACCGCTCTAGAGTTATCAGCGGTGCATGTGTCATTCTTCACTACATGATCGTTGAGAACGAGAAGGACAAGAGGTTGCGCTTGGAGTATGACAATGTTGGTTGTTGGGTCAAGCCTAGAAGAACCCCAGACAAAATCGAAGCATTTGTTGAAACCTACCGGCATATTGAAAACGGAACTCAACATTCCTAGCTCCGTCAAGATCTTATTGCCCACTGATAGTCCTTGCATGGGATGAACTCCTGTTGATTTCATTTGTTTCCATTTGTAATTGAACCATTCATTGAAGAACTCACATTTTCAACTATTGTTTTAATCTATTGATTTGTAATTCTTGAACATTGATTTATTTGATGAATTGACTATACATGCATTATGTTATACTACTATTCTGTTTTGCGGCACGCATGCGCTATATGTCCCGCACCAACCTTTTTCGCCAAAAAATGGCTTTGGTACACCGTGCTCTAAACTCTTTCCTCTTGTTCGTAGCGCAGAGTTAGCGATTGCAGAGTTGTAAATTAACAGGGAACTATATATACATAGTACAGAGTCCATGTCAGGCTTTCACTGATGTCCTTGCTGTTTCAGAGAATATGTTTGTAAGCTGATCATGTAACTATCTCTACCCTTACGCATAGCTTTCCATGTTATTTGGGTTACCGACATCTTCTTCTCTGGTTTCTGCGAGTATAAACTGTTTCATGAGAAATCAAGTACCGTATGTGTCTTATTATCTTTGAACTGTCAATGAAATAGACTGGACTGATGTGTGACACTAGTACTGTAATACTCAACAAAATATTCTTGTTTACACTGTTCAAACTCAACAAAATGTTCAATTTCATAGTTTCTACATCCAAACAAGAATTGAAATTGGGTACCACCATCTGATTCCAACAGCAAATTCTAAACACACCCAAGCAACATAATTCATAAAGAGTCATTACCTTTCCATCTTGGATTCAAATTCAATGACAATTCAAATCCAAGCCACAATTCAGTGCATCCAAACACAACATTATGGTTTGGGTGAGATAAAGTAGGATCAAAAGCTAAGAATTTCAGGAAATGACATCAAAAGTTCAAATTATGAGCTACGGAATGCTTCTCAAATCGCAAATTCAAATAGGGAGTACTCAAATTCGTCCAAATAATCCACTCTTGATAACTTCATTCATATACGTCAGGAGTGTGTTCGGGTAAGGCTCACCAGGTCAATGAAGCGTGAGGAAGATTGGGATGATTCGTGCAGAGGCATATGGCCCTTTGGTCACATTGTAGGAACTCTTTGGTATGAATTTTTTATCGTACACATGCTATAATACAGTAATGGATTAAAAAACCTTACTTTGGCAACAAAAACACTAAACTTGGGACGCAAACAGGTCCCAGCACAAACAGGTCTCTCCAACGAAATTTGTGGGCTTGGAAATTATTAATCGAATTTAGTGGGATTTGTGATTCATAATAAAATTCTTCAACAAATATTAGTCAGAAATAGGGTAAGAAAACTACACTGAGCCAAGTGGCAAACTTCCTATACTATTCTTAATTTTTTGTTCAATTAGATAAAAGGCACATTTCAAACCAACAGACGAAACATCATACCCAAGACCAGACAAATATTATAGGACGCTAATAATTTCATAAGTCACATACACGATAAGGCAAAAGATTCAAACTTCACCACAAGAGTTCAAAATCATAAGATTGTCCCAGAAGAACTGGCAGATAATTTAGAAACTCAGACAATACCACATTGCACCATAAACTGGATGCAAGCTACTTCAAATTCTTTCATAACAAACACAGGGTTCAAAAACTGTAGCCAATTCTACTACCGGACATGATTCCATCAAAGGGGATTTCAACTGCTCAGAACTCAGCAGGGACGGTTCCAGCAACCTGGTCAAGATCACGCCTTCCCTGGGAGGTGATGAGCCTTCCACTACAATTAGACAAAATTCCAGAAACAAGATAAGCAAACAACAGTTCATAGTGATAGAATTAATAATGGCTCAACACAAGAAAGCACAAAAGCAGAAGCATTACCCCTTGGGGTCGACATCCACAATGCCCATCTTCTGCAACTCCTGGAGGATGTTGCGAGAAACAGCACCACTGCTCTTGCAGAAATGTGGGGGGCGTGACCCATTCCTTTGGCGTCCACCATAGATCTTCTGGAAGCCACCGATCCCAATACCCTGCCTCAGGTAGATCTTCCTTGCCATCGAGGCTGTGACAACATGGTATGGCAGATCACAATTAATGTCTGGTACATCAATTACACATGTGAATATATATAGTAGATGAGAAAGGAAAAACAGGTCATAAACATAGTAGATGAGAAATGCAAAAACAGGTCATAAACATAGTAGATGAGAAATGCAAAAACAGGTCATAAACATAGTAGATGAGAAAGGCAGAAACAGGTCATGAACATAGTAGATGAGAAAGGCAAAAACAGGTATACTCACCAGCCCTGATGTAGTACCAGTCAGCATCATAGGGCGGGAGCTCCTTAAACCTTGCAGTCTTGACAATGTCAACCCACTCCGGAAGTTCCATCTGTATGAGCATATGTTATGTTAGTGCTCAGAAATGCACGAAGCTATGTAAAAAGATAACCATGAACAAGATACAAATAGTGGGTCTATCTCCAAATCATGTAGGAAGATTCCATATACTATAGCACTGTAGGTAGCCACTCAAATTGTTAATTCCTAAATAGAATCTCTTCAACAGAGACATTTGAAATACTAAGGAACTTCAGATGCTTCCAATACAAACATATTTGCGTCACAAAGAACAACTGAGCACACATATTTCCTAAACAGAATCTCTTTAGCAGAGATGACTCTTACATAAATAAACTGGACATTATGGTCATCCAACTCTAAGATCATGCCAAATAAATTCACAAATTGGAGTGGACATACACAAAAACTTGTACTGTTATAAGAAAATAGACTTGTAGATGTAAATCTGCCACAAAATAACCCCAAATCTCATTTGCATGAGAAACTACACAGAAAAGCACGTGAGCAGCATAACCCCACTACTTATTTGCATGAGATTTACAAGATGTCCTTCTCGGATAGCTCTATTTTATACCCAAGTACAGCATCTGCTAACCGTGATACGACTAGCCAACCGCGATCCACAGAAATTGGATAAGCAACGACAACCGACGAGATGTTAGAAAATTTAACCCGTAAGCTCGTAGTTGGCCCAAACGAAGTAGAGTATTGAGATTATATTTGGGAATGAACAGAATATACTCTAGACATCACAAGAAAATCGCGTGCATGGGGTGTATCTAAGATCCAGATAGAGGGAGGATCATCCAACAAATACTACTGGAACCGACCGTCGCGAGGGATCTGAAAGAGATGGGTGTTTTACCTTGCCGGAGCGCTTGAGGTGGGCGGAGTAGGCCTTGACGAACTCGTGGGGGTTCACATCCTTCACCGTGCGCGCCGTGGAGGCCGCGGTTTCGGCAGGAGGGGCGGTCGCCATCTTGTCCTCTCGCCGACGAGGCCGCTTTCTTCAGGAAGGAAGAAGTGGGGTGCGCGCCGCTGCGGCTGAGAAGGCTAGGGTTTCTGGAGGCGGCGTGCGGGAGCGGAGGCGGAAGGGAATTTATACTGAAGAGGAGATGCATTATGGGCCGTGTGATGAAGGTATGGGCCTATTGGGCCAATTAGGATTAGGGTTAAAGGATAGACAGTAGGCCTAGCTGAAGTCAAATCCGAGATAAACATTTATTTTCATGGCTCCCGGGCTTACTTGAGCTCCGTTTTCAAAGTTTTGAAAATGGTATAGTTTGATGTTTTGAATATGATACACATGTTCTGGATACTTGTGCAAAGTTTTGGTAAAAAAAAAACATTATATTTTGGGCTGCAATAATATGGCTGTATATATAAAGTACTAAAGAGAACTCATATTTTATTCCCATTTTTTCTTTTTTGTGTAGCCCAAACAAATACCCGTGCGTTGCACCGGGATAAAAAATTATTTTGAGTCGGTATATATAACACACAGTTAGTTTTTAAATTTGGTGTAACGGAGCCATGTGCTATTAAAACACACAATTAGTTTTAAATTCGGTGTAACGGAGCCAGGTGCTATTAAAATGCGGTGCTATTAAAATACGCCCATCGACAGTAATACAGAAAACCACCCGACCGAACCCCTCAACTTCGATAGGAAGAAAAAAAGATTAAAATAACTAACCCAGGCCCGTGTTCCCCATCCTCCACACCCTCCACCCGATCCACACGAAGGAACCGCCGGCGGCAGGCCCCCCTGCGCGTCGCGTCCCTGCCAAAATACCAGCACCGTCGCGCTCTGCCCCCCCCCCCCCCGTCCCCCTCCTCCCCTGTCGACTACCCTGCATGGCCTGCACCCCTGCCACAGACCAGCCTCGGCTGCTCCTGGTCATCTCTGTCCCGATTCGGCGAGGTGGAGAGCCTCTACCCCGGCAGGGATTTTTGGTATGGATCGGCCTCTCTTTTTACCATCTTCTTCCATTGATTTTAGGCATTCCAAGCCCCTACCCTCTCTCAATTTTGGCCCAGACCGGAACCCATGCTCCTTCGTGCCTGCCCCTACACCATCCTCGTGCTTGGCGCTGCCGAGCTTGGCCTCCTTAGAGCGCGCCGCAGGCAAGGTCTCCTTCGCCGGCTCTCCAAGCCCACCAATAGTGTGGGCCAATGTGGGACAAAAAGCTCGACAAAAGACGGAGCTTCATGTGTTGGACGCGCGTGTTGGCTATCCACCGAGATTTACATGGAAACAGCGGAGCCACCGTGGACCGTAAATCACCGGTCAATAACCGGGCGAAAATCAAACAGAGCATAATTAGCTGCGCGAACGGTTATTTGATTTGACACGATTGGCCGGATGCTCGGCGACGTCGCATACTTGGGCGAGGCGCCGATGTACAGGGAGCGCGGCTTGGCATTGAAATTAACGATTACCTCTTACTTAGGGATGGCAGGGGTAAACCGGTCCAAAAAAATATTGGACTGAATATCCATGAACTGGCAGGGGTAAACCGGTTCAAAAAGGTATTGGACCGGTAAAATATAGGTCATGTCGGCTCTGCACTTGTACTGCATGGTGCAGTAGGTGGTTGTCCATTCACACTACTAGGGACTGTAGGTGTTGATGTAGCTGTTTTGGGTCCTTTTTTCTAGGTGGGTTCGAAGAAGTTACAGTATATGCCGTTGAAACCCTCCTTCTAGGTGGAACAGCGTGTGTCAGAGCTGTTGCAGATGGCCCCCTTGATCCGGGTGGTTCACTATTGGCTGCAGGAGTCTCTTGAGCTATTTTCGTTGTTGTCTCTTCTTTAGTGCATCAAGCTCATATTTCAGTTGTTTTATGTGCATAGACAAAATGCGTTGACCATCATCTGTTCAGAAAGCATATTTTGCTAGTTTTGTAAGTTCAGTGCACCGACTAAGTGAAGCCAATAGAACTGGAATTGATTTAGCTTCGGGTGGAACTTTTATGGACTATCCTATTTTCAATATTGGGAACTATTAGAAAGTGTTCACTGTAATAGAGAATCTTGGTATTTTGACTTAGGCGGTGAAGAAGACATAGAATTTGATTATGATTATATGCATGCTTTTCAGAAAAGTAGATGATTTGGCTAATAATCTATATATTGGCTTTGTTATTGTTCTACATGTTCTTTAGTCTCTTACAAAGCACATTGAAGCACACAAAAAGGGTTGGATACAATATGTACCACCTCCCGTAAAGATACTTCATCTGTATCCTTGACTCTTCAGGCATCTTAGCTTCAATTAGCCCAATGCTTTGATTGCTTTCTTCAGTTTCTGCATTTGATGTCCACCTTTTGAGGATGTAAGCTGCCGGCATCACTGTAACCCCCAAGTGAATCATAACCTAGGAAAAGAGAACATTTTAGCTTTTAATCATATTATCATAAAATGGAGGTTACATAGCTTAAAATTTGGCAACTCAATATCTGTTCATAATCATTAGTCTGGTAAATTTTTTACATAACCTGAAGGCTACCTATGATATAATCTGCTAAAGTAGTTTTTACCTAGTAACTACTAGTCTTCAAAAGAAGTCAACAACTAGTTATTAATATGATAATTAACAGGATTTGTACTAAAATTTTGTTATACATAACCATTGATCTAGTAACTCCATTTTAGTAATCTAGAGGCTACCCTTCTCAAATATGGCAACTAAATGATTTTTAACCTGGCAACTGCATGTTATCAATATGGTAGTACATACCTTGAGAATGTGACAGCAGACAATCCCATTCCTGTGCATTTTACATCATTCGCACTCATATAGTTTATCGGCAACATTTGCAACAACGTTATATGACATGTTCCCATAGTATGGAACATACGATGTAATGCAGTTTGTAATGTAGTTATTTCCACCTACATGTTGGAAGTTGTAGGACATGTGCTTTTCCATTTCTTTCTAAAATCTGTAGTATATGCTACACGTGTAAGTTTTTAACATCTGAAGCTCTATAGGACGATGGCACCATATACTAGCTTCTATAATCAGTGTATTAGCCTGCTCTTTGCCTTCAGCTCCCATATATTTTTCCTGAATTGCTGCATACTGTTGTACAAAGTCAGAGATGGAGTTGTTAGGGTTAACATACTTTTTAGCACTGCATTAAAGCCCTCGCTTCTCCTATTTGTTTGCAGGAATGGGTAAAAGTTGTGTGTGAAGTATGCTGGCACCCAACAACCTCGTTTCTCGTACAAGGCAGCCAAATATGCATTGTCTTCAACGTTGTGCATTTGGATCATAGCTGTCCATTTGGCCTCAAATTCTTGTGGAGTAAAGTTGTTGTTGAGGCAGTCCTTGAAGTCCTCAAGTAGTGCAGGATTTCTTGACATTAGTGGACCAACCACTTCTTGCGCCTTGCGTATAATGTGCAATTTGCAATTCATGTGCCTAGTCTGTGGAAAAATGTTATCTATTAACCCACGCATCGCAAAAATCCCGATCTGTAATAATGTTAACTGGTGCCAAACCATTCATAGCTTCAAGAAAGATTTAGAATAGCCAGTCAAAGCTCTCTAATAACTCATTCCGTAGGAAACCACAACCAAATAGAATTGATTGCCCATGACTATTTATCCCTATAAATGGCGCACACGGCGTCTTGTATTTATTAGTCAGGAATGTAGTGTCAAATCATATACAATCATTGTAGAATCTGTATGCTCTTCTCACTGCTCCATCAATCCAAAATAGGTGTTTAACTCTATCTTCTTCATCAAGCCCGAACTTGTAAAAGAAGTCTTTGTCATATGCTTTCATCCTTTCAAAGTACTCCATTGTACCCTGCATATCTTTGTATCTGGTTTTTGTTTGGAAGGATGCTCTCAGATTTGCTATTTCTTTTGGTCCATATGACATGAAAACTGCTTTTCCATACAACTTAGCCATAATCTGAATTTGTCGGCTAGTCTCAAGGTTACATGAGTACAACAACCTTAAGAAGTCGACCCCATCCTCGGGAATGTTTTTGTGCAAACGCAGATATGCAGTTAGCGACCATTTCTTAATGACAGGGTGGTTGTGGTTATCATTGAACTCTGTTACCAGCCATCCATTATCTCTGCGCTTGACAAACATCCTGGTAGGGCACTCGCACCTCTCAACAATGTTCCTTCTCCTTTCTTTTAGTACATGCTTAGGATTTTGTGGGTCTTCTTTAGGCACTAGTTTTCTCCTTGACTGTGGCACACAAGTGATACTCTTGCAATCTCACTATCAAGTTCAGATCTCCTCCTATAGTCATACCTTATGCCAAATCCTTTATTCCTTGCATACAATCTATAGTGTTGTTTGATGGCCCAAAATATATCGAGCTCGTTGGGGAACCCCAAGAGGAAGGTATGATGAGCACAGCAGTAAGTTTTCCCTCAGTTATGAAACCAAGGTTATCGAACCAGTAGGAGCAAGGAAACACCTCCAAGGTGTTGTTGCCAACTTGGAATCCTGCACAACACAACCACAGAACTTTGCCCCCAACTTACAGTGAGGTTGTCAATCTCACCGGTTTTGCTGAAAACAAAGGATTAAACGTATTGTGTGGAAGAAAGTAAAAGCTTGCAGAAAGTAAACAGAAAACAGTAAACAATTGTAGATTGATGGTAAAGGAAAGGACCGAGGTCCATAGTTCACTAGTGGTGGTTCTCCTTCAGATAGATGACATGTTGGGTGAACAAATTACAGCGGGGCAATTGACAAACATCGAGAAAGCATACATGCATATACTAATCATCTTGACTCCTATGAGATTTGATTGGGCATTACAACATTATACATAGACCGTAATCCAACTGCATCTATGACTAATAATCCACCTTCAGGTTATCATCTGAACCCCCTCCAGTATTAAGTTGCAAGCAACAGATAATTGCATTACGCATTGCGTGTAAAGTAAACAATATGATTGTTCTATGAACAAAGGATTGTTGTTTTCTCCCTAGTAGCAACAGCACATCTAATACCTTAGAGATTTTTGTCACTTCCCCAGATTCCTAGAGGCATGAACCCACTATCGAGCATAAATACTCCCTCTTGGAGTTACTAGCATCTACTCGGCCAAGATATCTACTAACAATGGAGAGCATGCAAGATCACAAATAACAAAGACATGATAGAATCAATAATCAATCTAAAATAGCATCTCAATATCCATCGGATCCCCACAAACACAACATGTAGGATTACAAATAGATGATCTTGATCATGAACGGATCTCACAAGATCTAAATATGGTAGCACAAAGGAGAAGAACCAACCATCTAGCTACTACATGGACCCGTAGTCCAAGGATGAGCTACTCATGCATCACACCGAAGGCTTGCATGGTGATGAAGAAGGCCTCCAGGGTGAATTCTCCCCTCCGGCAGGGTGCCGGGAAGAGCTTCAGATCCCTCCTGATCTAGGGATGGAGATGACGGTGGCTACAGACTCTTTCATGGAATTTTAATCGGGGTACTGAGGGTTTCTGTATCGGAGGCATCTTATAGGCGAAAGGGGAGGCTGAGGGGGTGCCCTAGGCGGCCACACCACCCCTGTAAGATCCCTCCTTATTAAAGGAAAAGATCCCTGTGATTGCAATGCTAGTCCCTGGATCAATGCTAGCATCCACAGTTTAAGATGAAGTACACAGATACAAAGGTCGTTTATTACAGTCATTCTAGAGATAAAACATAGTCTTTTACAACTCATGGCCAAAGGCCTAATACAAGAGTTTATGGAATATGTAAATAAACATAAGTCTTCATCTTCATGTGCCACAGGCAAGCATGTTGAGTGTAGACTCATGACTCCTATTCATCATCAGAGTAACCTGCAACATCATAAGTTACAGCCACAAGGGTCAATACTTTGGAATAGTATTGGCAAGTGATACCTTAGTATATTTTAAGTGGACTAAAATACTATATGCATTTGGCTGGTGGAGCTTAGGCTTGCATTGCTCAAAATAGATTTTTCCTTAACTTTTGAAAATACTAAGTTTTTGTTTGGCAAAAACTTTCCAAGACATCTTCCAATCCAAGACTGAAGATCCACTCAGGGCATCTACTAATCAAGGACTGAAGATTTACTTGGCAAAAACACCCAAGGCATCTATCAAACATAGACTCTAGATCCACTCAGGGCATCTAGCAATCAATGACTGAAGATCCTTTTATCCCTTTGTTCACCCACAAGTTTTATTTAGAAATTGGAGTGATGAGATTCTTGAAGCTTCCATGTCTTGATGCTCAAATTGTCCTTTACCAGGGACATGGCTAAGTACTTAGGTTTTACACTCTGCAGAGGTGGTGCACTTTCCCCACAAGTCTTGGTTTCCCAAGAATGATCCTTCAGTAGCCTTTCCTTAGTCAAATGGACGCGTTCCAACCTATCAACCCATCTACCACCCTCTGTCCAAGAGACTAAGTTCTAGCATCCTAAGATCATGGCAGAGCCCATAATGCCAAGTGGTTGCACTTGAAGCTTCTCAACATTTGACATCTCAAATCTCTTTGTTTCCTGGGTGGCCATCCACAAGTGAGATACACAAGCCAGTCCCTGGCCTTGTGAACCACTCAACATAAGCCATTCCTTCCATTCCACCCAGGTGGTTCATTAACTTAGTTGTTTTATTTTACAAAAACATAAGTCCTTAGACTTAGAAATTTTCCATAGTGAATATATAAACCACCCTTGTTTTCTAGTAGCTAGGCTAAGCATAATAGTAATAGGAATCTTGACTTAGGTAATTTTCACTAAGGCTTCATCTAATAGGTTTTCCCAAAGCATAGCTTGTTCTTAGCAAATAACCATGCAAGTCCTATACTTAGAAAAATAATACTAATGCATATATATAAAATATAGGAATGGAATATTCATGAGGATATCACTTGCCTTGGTAATGTGGAGAGTAGCACTCGTCACAATCACAATCACTAGCAAAATCTACACACAAAGTTGTAGCATACAATTACACACAAATATATACAAACAAAAGTATTATGAATGCATGCATGTATGAATCTACCAAGTGATGATTTTTGAAAACTCAACCAAGCAAGTGCATGTTTACAGAATCTAAACAAGTCACAAAAATAGCCAAGACAACTTATTTAGCCCCAAAACAAAAATACTAAACTAAATCTATACTCAAAAAGGCCTCAAACAAGTCTCTGCAATTTAAGCCAATCAAATGGTTACTATTTGCTAAACAAAAAGGATAGGCAGAAAGGTCTTGTTTTTCTGAATCCAACGGTATAAAGTTTGCAAAATTCCAACGTGGAATTCAAAAGATATAGGCATTTGAATTTGGATCAAATTTCTGGTTTTAAATTCTATTTTCAGATCTAACCTAGCCACGCGTCATGATCCTATTCGCCCGTACCGGTTCGTCTGGATCGAGCAATACAGACCGCTGGATCTAAAGGGGCAGGTGCGGCTCAGATCAACGCGTACCCCTTCGATTAGTCATTCTATCTAAGCCATCAGATGCAGATCTAACGGTTCTTATCGACCTGGCCAGAAACTGGCGGCGGAGCGGTGGCTACCGGCGGCGGAACTGTCGGTCGATGATGTTGCCGATGATGCAGACGGCGAGGGAGAAGGAGGAGTAGCTCACCGGGCTCAGGGGGTCACGGCGAAGCTCGTCGTACTCGCGGTTGGTCAAGGGGCGCTCGGGGATGTCCTAGATTGCTCGCCGGAGTTGCTGTGGGCGGCGGTTGCGTCGGGTGGTCGTCGTGGACGTCACTGTGAATCACCCCAAGGCAAGGCGAGGACACAGTTAGATTCACAGAGTCGAGACAGAGCTATGTGCGTGAACTAGAAAGCGCGGGGCGGTCTGGACTTACCACTGGAGTTCGCCGGAGTTCGTGCAGACGTCGGTGGCGACTAGTCGATGATGTTGCCGGAGCTACGGTCCATGCGAGAGCAAACGAAATGTGTTAAAAGAAGCGCAGAGGCTCACTGAATCAGTTTGCAAGAACGAGAGGCAGAGAGGAGCTCTGGACTCACCGGAATTCGCCGGCGCAGTCGTCGGAGACGGCGGGGTTTCAGAGAGCAATACACGCAGCCTGGTGGCGCTCTGGGTTCGGGGTTTGGGTGATAAGAGAGAGGAGACAGAGGGGGTTCTTATAGCCTGATCACGAGCGAGAATCACTCGGCCAATAAATCGAATTGACGTCGCGAATTAAACACAGAAACGCCCGCGTTGATTTGGGGATGAACGGGTCGTGCGGGTGGAGACGACGGTGACGTGGAGAAGGCCCGCTTGTCAGTGTGGTGCGCGAGGTGTTGGTGGGGTCGGGCTGTCAACGTCTTTCTGCGTGTGCTCGCGCGTGTGAGAAGAAAAAGGAGATCCCCGGGTGGGCTTGCTGGGCTCGTTTTGCTGCTGGGCCAGATTCTGGCCGCGCGGCCTTTTTCCTTTGTTAAGCCTTTTTCTTTTTCTAAATTCATTTTCTGGAATGAATTTGATATGAATTCAAATCCTTTTGAATTCAAACTGCTTTGGGAATTTTTGTAGGGTTCTGTGGGTTCATAAACAATCATTCTAACCAAGTGGTTACCTTGCAAGGCTTGGTCAAGCTTGGGTTTCAAAATAAACAGAGATTTGCTCTAGTTGCAAATATTTGGAATAGGGTTTATAAAATATTTCTAAATTTGGAATCTTGGGTTTAAATGCTACTTCTAATCTTTCCAACCATGGAGGCAAGCAAACAAGATCAAGGACAAACAAATCCCAAAGGGTGATGGCCAATTGAGATAAATTGCCCACATGAAATCATAGCCAAAGTGTATGCTTCTAAATGATTTTGAGAAAAACCCTAAATGAATGAATGATGCAAAGATGATATGAATGAGTTTTGAAACATGATTTTTAGGGATGTTACAATCTAACCCCCTTAAGATGAATCTCGCCCTCGAGGTTCGGATTGGCTAGCAAATAGGTGTGGGTGGTCTTTCCGAAGATCATCTTCTCTTTCCCATGTTGCTTCTTCTTCGGAATGATGATTCCATTGTACTTTGCAAAACTTGATAGTCTTTGTTCTTGTGACTCTTTCTGTGGTCTCAAGAATCTTGACAGGCTTTTCTTCATAGATGAGATCACTTTCTAGTTGAACTTCCTCCAAAGGTATGGTATCCTTCAAAGATGTTTCTTCCATTTCTGGGTGACATTTCTTAAGTTGGCTTACATGAAAAACATTATGGACTGCTGATAGAGATGCTGGTAATTCAATTTCATATGCAACTTCTCCCTTGCGACTTAGAATGTTAAATGGTCCAATATATCTTGGTGCCAACTTTCCTTTGACTCCAAATCTTTTCACTCCACGAAGTGGTGATACTCTAAGATAAGCTTTATCCCCAACTTCGTAGGTGATTTCCCTACGCTTAACATCTGCGTAGCTTTTCTGTCGAGACTGTGCTATCTTCAACCTGTCTCTAACCAATTTGACCTTTTCTTCGGCGTCTTTGATAAGATCTGGTCCAAACAAACTTCTTTCTCCCACACCATTCCATAGCAATGGGGTCGTACACTTTCTTCCGTATAGAAACTCAAATGGTGCCATCCCAATACTAGATTGGTGACTGTTGTTGTAAGAGAACTCTGCGTAAGGCAGACTTTCATCCCAACTTTCTCCATAGTCTAGGGCACATGCCCTCAACATGTCTTCAAGAATTTGATTAGTCCTTTCTGTTTGTCCATCAGTTTCAGGATGAAAAGCAGTGCTGAATTCCAACCTCGTCCCTAGAGATTCATGAAGCTGTCTCCAAAAGTGAGAAGTGAACTGAGTTCCTCTATCAGACACGATACTCTTAGGTACACCGTGAAGGCATACAATTCTGCTCATGTAGATTTTGGCTAATTTGGCACTTGTATAGGTTGTCTTTACGGGTATAAAATGAGCCACTTTAGTTAGGCGATCCACTACTACCCATATGGAATCATACCCTGACCTGGTCCTTGGTAATCCGGTAATGAAATCCATACCAATATTTTCCCACTTCCATTCAGGAATAGGCATTGGTTGAAGCAAACCTGCTGGTTTCTGATGCTCCGCTTTCACTCTACTACACACATCACACAAAGCAATGTGTTCGGCGATGTCTCTTTTGAGATTGTTCCACCAAAATCTTTCTTTCATATCCATGTACATTTTGGTGTTTCCCGGGTGAATAGAATACGGAGAGTTATGGGCTTCTTGCAGAATCAGTTTCCGCAATTCTGGATCTTGTGGTACACAAATACGTTTTCCGTGCCATAAAGTACCTTGTTCATCCATATGGAAACTTTTAGCCTTCCCTTGGCTAATCCTTTCCTTAATCTCTTCGATTTCTTTATCCGTCTTTTGGGCTTCTTTAATCTTATCCAACAGAGTGGGTTGAACATCCAAAGACATGAGATGTCCTTCTGGCACAATCTCCAACCTGAGTTCCTTGAATTG
Organism: Avena sativa; assembly: GCA_916181665.1. Taxonomy (NCBI): domain Eukaryota; kingdom Viridiplantae; phylum Streptophyta; class Magnoliopsida; order Poales; family Poaceae; genus Avena; species Avena sativa. The sequence goes on from OV702290.1 coordinate 432,692,226, forward strand.
CTTACACAAGTCATCTGGCAATTCACCTTTGGTAAGGCCATTTACAAACGCTTTACGACTTAGAGCATCTGCGACTACATTTGCTTTACCGGGGTGGTATTGCAAACTCAAGTCGTAATCCTTGATAAGTTCTAGCCATCTTCTTTGTCTCATATTGATTTCCTTCTGGGTGAAGATATACTTCAAACTCTTATGATCAGTGAATACTTCACAACGTTTTCCCAAAAGATAATGTCTCCATGTTTTGAGTGCATGGACAACAGCGGCTAACTCTAAATCATGAGTAGGATAATTTACTTCATGGGTTTTGAGTTGTCTCGAGGCATAAGCCACAACTTTTCCGCCTTGCATAAGTACGGCTCCTAATCCTTGATGCGAAGCATCACAATACACTTGGAAATCCTTTTCCAAATCTGGTAGGCACAGAACTGGCGCTGACACAAGTCTCTTCTTTAATTCTTGAAAGCTGAGTTCACATCCTTCAGACCAAGCAAATTTCTTATCTTTCTTTAACAATTCTGTCATTGGTTTAGCAACCTTTGAAAAATTTTCAATGAACCTTCTGTAGTAACCTGCTAAACCAAGAAAACTACGAACCTCTTTTACATTCCTAGGAGATTCCCATTCTGTCATAGCTGAAACTTTAGCAGGATCAACTGCTACACCATCCTTTGTCATAACGTGACCAAGAAATCCAACTTCCTCTAACCAAAACTCACACTTGCTGAACTTGGCATAAAGCTTATGTTCCCTTAGTTTCTCAAGTATCAAGCGTAGATGTCTTTCATGCTCCTCCTTGCTCTTGGAGTAGACTAAGATGTCATCGATGAAAACGACAACGAACTTGTCGAGAAATTCCATGAACACTTTGTTCATCATATTCATGAAGTATGCTGGAGCATTGGTTAAACCAAAAGGCATCACCGTGTACTCATACAATCCATACCTTGTGGTGAAGGCTGTTTTAGGTATGTATTGCTCTCTTATCTTGAGTTGAAAATAGCCTGACCGAAGATCAATCTTCGAAAACACACATGCTCCTTCTAGCTGATCAAACAAATCATTTATTCTTGGCAAAGGATATTTGTTCTTGATGGTTACCTCGTTGAGAGAACGGTAATCTATGCATAATCTTTGAGTTCTGTCTCTCTTTTCTACGAACAAAACTGGAGCTCCCCAAGATGAAGAACTTGGCTGGATGAATCCTTTCTGCAATTGTTCTCCAAGTTGTTTCTTGAGTTCCTTAAGTTCGTCAACTGACATTTTATAAGGTCTCTTTGCTCTTGGTCCAGAACCTGGTACCAAATCTATTATAAACTCCACATCTCTATCTGGTGGCATTCCTGGTAACTCTTCCGGGAACACATCCGGATACTCACACACAATTGGCACCGTGTCCATGCTAACCCCCTTAAGAGAATTTAGCTTGCTTCCTTTTGATTTAAAATTGGACTTAAATGTTATCCTCTTACCTTCAGGGGTTGTGAGTGAAATTGTACGATTGGCACAATCTAGTACTCCCTCATACTTAGCCATCCAATCCATTCCCAAAATCACATCCAATCCTTGGGAATTTAGGATTATTAGGTTCACTGGAAACTTATGTTTTCCAAACTTTATGACTAGATCATGACATCCGGAGTTTACTATCATTTCTCCACCAGGAGAACTTACTTTTATAGGACACCCAATGGTTTCTACCGGTAGTTTATTTCTTTCAACAAATGCTTTAGATATGAATGAATGAGATGCACCAGTGTCAAAGAGTACAAATGCTGAGATGGAATTGAGTCTGAACTTACCAGCAACAGCATCAGGCTCTTCATAGACCTCCTCCACATTGATGTGGTTAACCTGTCCTTTCTGAAAAGGATTTGGCTTGTTAGGTCCTTCAACTTTCTTTTCAGGGCACTTATTAGCATAATGCCCCAGCTTCTTGCATTTGTAGCATTTGACCTGGCTGATGTCCGTCTTAGGCTGACTTCCACTTCCACTTCCACTTCCACTGTGGTGGCTCTTATATCCACTCTTGTGGTTCTTATACTTATCATTTTCATGACTGCGATGATGCTTGTTGTCATGACGGTTGTGATTGTGGTGTTTGTTAAACTTCTCATGCTTGTGGGATCCTGAGCTGACACTATCATCATGGTGAGATCGTTTATGAGATGATCCCGAGCTGTGCTTGTCGGAGTGTTTCCTCTTCTTACTCTCGACTTGCTTCATTTTATTCTCCACAATAACAGCCTTGTCACACAGCGACTGGTAAGTTGGAACATACGCCACAGACAGCTGCAGATTTAGCTCATCATTCAAGCCTTCTAGAAACTTTTCCTTCCTTTTGGCATCAGTGTCAACCTCATCCGGTGCATAGCGCGCCAGATTGTTGAACTCTTCGATGTATTCAGCCACGCTGTGGTGGCGCTGCTTCAGGTTATGAAATTCCTTTTTTTTCAGGCTCATCATACCTGGTGAGATATGAGTAGTACGAAATCCATCTTCAAAGATAGCCCAGGTCACCTCATCAATAGGCGTGGTAATCTGGAAGTTGTCCCACCATGCGGCGGCTGGTCCTTCCAACAGATGTGCTGCGAACCTGACCTTTTCAGCATCTGTGCATCCCACGGTCACTAAGTCTTTGTTCACAGAACGTAGCCAATCATTGGCCACCATGGGATCAGTCGTTCCCGAAAACTTAACTGGCCTCAGACGCAGAAATCTGGTGAGCATATCAAAACCTGGAGGGTTGTTGTTGTTGTCGTTGTTGTTGTTATTGTTGTTGTTGTTGTTGTTGGGGTTGTTGTTGTTCTGGTTCTGGATGAACGTTGTCATCATTTGCATAAGCTGTGTCTGCGCATTCATCATTTGTTGCATTTCCGGGGTAATGTTGGGGTTGGGGTTGGTGTTTGCGCGACGGGAGGCATCTGTGGTTTATTCATATAGAGATAAGAATGAGATACCCTTACATGATTTATGCACAATACATTACTCAAACCAACACATAGCAAGCAACACTAGGATAAAAGCTCAAACAACAAGATAACAAAAAGTTTCAAGGTACAAACACACAAGTGGCAAGCCATCCACATGTCGGATGGTCCAAACAATAAGTTCATAAATAACAAGTGCGGTAAATAAAGATAACTGAGTAGTCAAATCTACTCGTCAGCATCAATCTCCTCCTCGACAAAGGTAAGACCTGCGTTCTCCATTGCGGTCTTGTTCTCCTCGATGGTAGTGGTCAAAGAGTCGATTTTGGCCTTGAGAGCCCTCTTCTGGGAACGAAGCCTCTCAATTACTGTCTGCTGCTGCTCTAACTCGAAGTCCTTGGACTGCAGTTCCTCGGTCATATCACGAATCCTCTTGTTCCTATCCTGGACACGCTTCTCTTGACTCTTGAACTTACGGTCTTGGGTCTCGAACTTTGCCTCCATCTCCTTGACTATCTCGTCCTGCTGCGCGAAGAGCTTGTCCTTCTCGCGAAGCTGCACCTGGAGCTCGTCATTACTAAGCATGACGTTGGTCCTATCAGTATCCACGTGCCTAATAAGAGTCTCTAAGTCCTGGAGGTACAGGCGTATCGGCTCTGCTGTGACCCTCGAGTCGTCCTCAAAGTCAATGGACTCTCCGTCATCATCACGCCTTCCGAAGGCGTGGAAGTGAGTGCCTCTAACCTGTCGGGAGTGTCGGCCTAACAGTCGTCCTATCAGATCCTGCATGACAACCTCCATGCCTCTCTCCCTGTCATCGTGCATAAGCTTGAAGACGATGGCCTCCGTAGTAGGCTCAGTCTGGCGTCCTGGCTGGTTCACCTTGAAGCCCCAAAGGTCCTTCCTCTCAAACTTGGTGAGTGGGTGCACCGTAATGATAGGAAGAGGGAGATCGAGTAAAGTAGTAAGCTCTACGATACGAGGACCAAAACGGGTAGCCTGGAACTCCTCAACAGTGCTGATGGCAATAGGCATCTATTTATAAGATCGAAAAAGTTAGAACAACACAATTTAAGATAATCAAGTCAACATTCAAACACATTCTTGGAACTCACAAATCACTCAAGTCATGCATACATAAATTCATTACATCAACCAAGGTTCAAACTTATTTAAGGTATCATTTTGGAAAATAGGTGATAGGTGGTGGTCAACTAACGAAGTGCGCTTACAATCCTATCTCATTGGATCTGGTGGCTAACACAATGTTCCTAGTGGCAATCACCCTATCTTGTTCACATGCTTCTATCACTAAGTCTATAATATCTCCTCTTAAGGATTGGTTGGTGACTTCCAACTCTTGGGTATGTTCCTTCTCTTTCTCTAAGTCTTTTTGGAGGTTGAGCATCTTGCACTTGACTCTAGTACTCAGTTCCTTGATAGTCTTCCAAGCTGCTTCTTTTGCTGACTCAAAGAATGCGGTGTGCATAAAAGTGTTGGTGTACATGCAAAAGCCCTTCTCTTTGTGGTTGTCTTCCTTGTTTTTGTACAAGTGAAGTTGCACCCACCAATACTCCACTCCTTCCTCCATCACTGGAAAGCCCTTGTACACTGCTGCACCATGTACTCCCATGGTCTCCATGAGGTCCTTGAGAATCTTGGGAAACTCAGTCTCACACTCCAAGGTCATGGTCATGAGTGGTCCTTTCTTCACGGCTTCGTTGACGGAGTTCATCTACAAATAGAGATGAGAATGAGAAGATCAGAAAAGTTTACGAGAAGAATAGACAAGTGTAGAAGAAGTTAAAATTTTCCTTAGTGGTTTCCAATCCTAGGGTCATAATCCTACAGGCAACACAGTGCTCTGATACCATCTGTAAGATCCCTCCTTATTAAAGGAAAAGATCCCTGTGATTGCAATGCTAGTCCCTGGATCAATGCTAGCATCCACAGTTTAAGATGAAGTACACAGATACAAAGGTCGTTTATTACAGTCATTCCAGAGATAAAACATAGTCTTTTACAACTCATGGCCAAAGGCCTAATACAAGAGTTTATGGAATATGTAAATAAACATAAGTCTTCATCTGCATGTGCCACAGGCAAGCATGTTGAGTGTAGACTCATGACTCCTATTCATCATCAGAGTAACCTGCAACATCATAAGTTACAGCCACAAGGGTCAATACTTTGGAATAGTATTGGCAAGTGATACCTTAGTATATTTTAAGTGGACTAAAATACTATATGCATTTGGCTGGTGGAGCTTAGGCTTGCATTGCTCAAAATAAATTTTTCCTTAACCTTTGAAAATACTAAGTTTTTGTTTGGCAAAAACTTTCCAAGACATCTTCCAATCCAAGATTGAAGATCCACTCAGGGCATCTACTAATCAAGGACTGAAGATTTACTTGGCAAAAACACCCAAGGCATCTATCAAACATAGACTCTAGATCCACTCAGGGCATCTAGCAATCAATGACTGAAGATCCTTTTATCCCTTTGTTCACCCACAAGTTTTATTTAGAAATTGAAGTGATGAGATTCTTGAAGCTTCCATGTCTTGATGCTCAAATTGTCCTTTACCAGGGACATGGCTAAGTACTTAGGTTTTACACTCTGCAGAGGTGGTGCACTTTCCCCACAAGTCTTGGTTTCCCAAGAATGATCCTTCAGTAGCCTTTCCTTAGTCAAATGGACGCGTTCCAACCTATCAACCCATCTACCACCCTCTATCCAAGAGACTAAGTTCTAGCATCCTAAGATCATGGCAGAGCCCATAATGCCAAGTGGTTGCACTTGAAGCTTCTCAACATTTGACATCTCAAATCTCTTTGTTTCCTGGGTGGCCATCCACAAGTGAGATACACAAGCCAGTCCCTGGCCTTGTGAACCACTCAACATAAGCCATTCCTTCCATTCCACCCAGGTGGTTCATTAACTTAGTTGTTTTATTTTACAAAAACATAAGTCCTTAGACTTAGAAATTTTCCATAGTGAATATATAAACCACCCTTGTTTTCTAGTAGCTAGGCTAAGCATAATAGTAATAGGAATCTTGACTTAGGTAATTTTCACTAAGGCTTCATCTAATAGGTTTTCCCAAAGCATAGCTTGTTCTTAGCAAATAACCATGCAAGTCCTATACTTAGAAAAATAATACTAATGCATATATATAAAATATAGGAATGGAATATTCATGAGGATATCACTTGCCTTGGTAATGTGGAGAGTAGCACTCGTCACAATCACAATCACTAGCAAAATCTACACACAAAGTTGTAGCATACAATTACACACAAATATATACAAACAAAAGTATTATGAATGCATGCATGTATGAATCTACCAAGTGATGATTTTTGAAAACTCAACCAAGCAAGTGCATGTTTACAGAATCTAAACAAGTCACAAAAATAGCCAAGACAACTTATTTAGCCCCAAAACAAAAATACTAAACTAAATCTATACTCAAAAAGGCCTCAAACAAGTCTCTGCAATTTAAGCCAATCAAATGGTTACTATTTGCTAAACAAAAAGAATAGGCATAAAGGTCTTGTTTTTCTGAATCCAACGGTATAAAGTTTGCAAAATTCCAACGTGGAATTCAAAAGATATAGGCATTTGAATTTGGATCAAATTTCTGGTTTTAAATTCTATTTTCAGATCTAACCTAGCCACGCGTCATGATCCTATTCGCCCGTACCGGTTCGTCTGGATCGAGCGATACAGACCGCTGGATCTAAAGGGGCAGGTGCGGCTCAGATCAACGCGTACCCCTTCGATTAGTCATTCTATCTAAGCCATCAGATGCAGATCTAACGGTTCTTATCGACCTGGCCAGAAACTGGCGGCGGAGCGGTGGCTACCGGCGGCGGAACTGTCGGTCGATGATGTTGCCGATGATGCAGACGGCGAGGGAGAAGGAGGAGTAGCTCACCGGGCTCAGGGGGTCACGGCGAAGCTCGTCGTACTCGCGGTTGGTCAAGGGGCGCTCGGGGCTGTCCTAGATTGCTCGCCGGAGTTGCTGTGGGCGGCGGTTGCGTCGGGTGGTCGTCGTGGACGTCACTGTGAATCACCCCAAGGCAAGGCGAGGACACGGTTAGATTCACAGAGTCGAGACAGAGCTATGTGCGTGAACTAGAAAGCGCGGGGCGGTCTGGACTTACCACTAGAGTTCGCCGGAGTTCGTGCAGACGTCGGTGGCGACTAGTCGATGATGTTGCCGGAGCTACGGTCCATGCGAGAGCAAACGAAATGTGTTAAAAGAAGCGCAGAGGCTCACTGAATCAGTTTGCAAGAACGAGAGGCAGAGAGGAGCTCTGGACTCACCGGAATTCGCCGGCGCAGTCGTCGGAGACGGCGGGGTTTCAGAGAGCAATACACGCAGCCTGGTGGCGCTCTGGGTTCGGGGTTTGGGTGAGAAGAGAGAGGAGACAGAGGGGGTTCTTATAGCCTGATCACGAGCGAGAATCACTCGGCCAATAAATCGAATTGACGTCGCGAATTAAACACAGAAACGCCTGCGTTGATTTGGGGATGAACGGGTCGTGCGGGTGGAGACGACGGTGACGTGGAGAAGGCCCGCTTGTCAGTGTGGTGCGCGAGGTGTTGGTGGGGTCGGGTTGTCAGCGTCTTTCTGCGTGTGCTCGCGCGTGTGAGAAGAAAAAGGAGATCCCCGGGTGGGCTTGCTGGGCTCGTTTTGCTGCTGGGCCAGATTCTGGCCGCGCGGCCTTTTTCCTTTGTTAAGCCTTTTTCTTTTTCTAAATTCATTTTCTGGAATGAATTTGATATGAATTCAAATCCTTTTGAATTCAAACTGCTTTGGGAAATTTTGTAGGGTTCTGTGGGTTCATAAACAATCATTCTAACCAAGTGGTTACCTTGCAAGGCTTGGTCAAGCTTGGGTTTCAAAATAAACAGAGATTTGCTCTAGTTGCAAATATTTGGAATAGGGTTTATAAAATATTTCTAAATTTGGAATCTTGGGTTTAAATGCTACTTGTCCCTCATAGAGTAGAAAACATAAATGCATAGGACACCTTTAAAGTTTATAAGGGTGACTAGATACAAATAGTTTAAGAACAAGCAATATCAAAGTTATGCATCAATCAGCAAGTCTTGGGACAATGCACATAGAACTAAGAATGGCCACTATGCTCTCTCAATAGGTGCATAAAGATAGAAGGTGGAGACTCAACATAAAAGTAAAAGAAAGGCCTTCATAGAAGGAAGTAGGGATTCAAGTTTCATAATGAGCTTCCAAAAATTATGGTACTTATTAGCTTTCAGCTCTCATTGCCCCTATCATAAGCATCTTTAGGTGATTAAGGTTAAAGTGACACAACTAAGAGGATATGCTTGACAAGTTATAAGTTAAAATCGCATGCCCCTTACTTACGAGTACCGAACCTCATGCTACTCAACTTCAATCACAAGTAAGCTCTTGTCATTGTAAATACATATGTATCATAGAGAACCGCCAACGGGGTACCCCTTGCACATGATACATGATCTTTTTATTTGCTATTTGCATAGGTTTTTATTGAGGATGCTTCATAGAGTGCTCATTATGGTTACGCTGCAAGTTTCCACCATGATTAGGCATGGCTTAGGCTAGCGGCCCAGGCGTTTCTCTAACACACATACAAACTCCATGATCTTACAAGTTCTCCTTTTATTTCACATCGCCGGGATCCATAAGCAAAAGAATCATGATATCAATGGAATAATAGGTGCAATGTTGAAAGTGTTCCCCATGATACATGGTTCTGCTAACTTAAACTTATAAAGCGCAAGCATATACGCAACAAAGATAGACGCAATGGTTCAAGATTATTAAATGCAAAAAAGTAAAGTGTGCCATCAAGTTCGTGAGAGCTTTAATCACTAGTTTTCACATAACAAGTTTAATTCGGAAGGTAGATAAAAACATGAATATACTTGGAATAGCAAATGCTAATAGGTAGGTATGGTGGACTCTTTGGAACAACTTGGTTTTATTCGGAATTGGATGCATGAGTGGAACTCATACTTGGTTATGGAGGCTAGCAAAAGACTGGGAGCGACCAACTAAGAGAGCAATAATGGCCATAATCATGCAGAGCGACAAAACATCATTTGTCGTGGAAATGGCCACGGCAGTCGCTGCTACTGGTAGCGATTGATTGTAACGTGAGGAAGAGCTGGCGGCCATCTACGGTGCGAGATGGGGGCGGATGCACATGGTTTACCCAGGTTCGGCCCCCCCTAGAGGGTAACGACATACTCCTGCTAGATTGGATTAATGGAGAGCGAGTTACAGGGGTGGCGAGCTCGGCGTCTAAGCAGCGAGTCGCTTGAGGGGGTGTATGATGGAACGTAAGTCCTAAAGATACCCTAGGGAGGTTTATATAGGAGTCACCTCGCTAGGGTTTACAAGTTACAACTGAGCCAGATATGGACTCGGAGGCTTTTAACCTAATCCAACTGGGCTTCAAGTACGCTTCTGGGCCTTCAGTCTCCAGTCACCAGGCCTTTCCTTTAGTCGCACTCCAGTCGCCGTCCTTCAGGCCCACTCACAGGCCCTTCGGCCCAATCAGAACGTCCTGCTGGGCATGAGAATATCATTTTGCGGCCCGAAAGTTGGGGTAGCCACGCAACGCGGTACCCGAGTTTCCTAATATCATCCGCGATGACTATAGTTGGCGTGCCAAATACTCAGAGGGTCCTTTTCAGCACGAATTCAACTTTACGTTTTAATACAAAAAATCAGGCTAACGGCTGTCAAGTTGGGTCCCCCCTGTCAGCTTTCGCCGTTATGTCGCTGCCATGTAGGCTTGCAGCGTTGGCGCATGCATCCTTTACGCGTCTGCTTCTTCCTCCAGGGCGGCAATCTCTGGTCGCGGCCATGGTGTGGAGCTAGGACTTGGACAAACCTGCTCGGCCCGTTCTCCTCCCCATCCCGAATCAGAGCTCACCCTGACCATGACCGCACCATTGGCACGGCGCGGGGACGGGAATTCATTCCCGGGTGAGATCTGTACCCATGCCGACCATGCTCGGTCCTGTTGGTCTCCTCCAGAAAACAAGCTCGCCGTCGCCGTGGTCGCACACACACCAGCCACGGCGCCTTCCTCTTCGAACCCCAAAGCCACATCCACCCAGTTCGGCACAACGCCAACAAGGTGAAAATGCATCAAGTTTTCTTCTTGTGATTGTAGAAAAACATGTATGTACCGTGGCCGTAGCATACTCTAACAATGTACACATATATTGTTTACTAGATTTTCATTTGAAATTAGTAGCTCCGTGATGACGAAACATAGAGAACCTAAATGGAATGACGATGACGACCATGTTCTGTACTTTGCATTGCATCAACAAGTGCTCGCTGACGAAGCAAGTTACCAAGAGAGTGGAGTTCATCAGCCATTGCCAAAAAATATGTGAACAAATCAATGAGCGATTCAATGCAAATAAGCACAAAAAAGCTAGATCCATGTCATCAATCATCAATAGGTGGCACATTCTAGTGATATGTTCAAATGCGTACACGATGTATCATTTGCTTGAAGTGGTTGTTATCCTGAGAAAAAATGCGTGGTATGCACATTACATTTGTATGTTCTATGGTGCAATTATGTTGTTATGGGCGTGGGAAGAAAAGTTGGGCTTCACTAAATATTATGCAGTTAGGCCTAACTTAGTCTTACACAAATAAGCACAGCTTAGTCTTTACACACATAAGCGTAACTAATGATAAAGATAAAGACAAATGGTTCATAGGATCTGCCAGTATGAGCACTAGGTCCCTGGAGCTGGTGGTATCGTCGGAACGAACCAGAATGCTGCGTTTGGCCGTCTTTCATTCTCCTTCAAATAGTACGACCCCACTGATGAGCCAATTGTAGGCCCCCTCCCCCCGACGTGGATTCGGCTCCAGGTCGGATCTGGAGTGTCAACATGATAGGCGCGTGAGTGTGCAGCAAACATACAGTCTGCTATCAACACTAGAAGTGCTGGCACCTCAGCAACAACACCAGCATGTTCTTCCTGGACTCCGGCATCAGCCTCAGCAGGTATTTCGTCAGCTTCACTAGCAGCAGCATTAGCAAGTATTTCGTCAGCTTCACCAGCAGCAGCATCACCAAGTATTTCGTCAGCTTCACCAGGAGCAGCAGCAGCTAGTTCTTCGTCAGCTCCACCACCACCACCACCACCAGCATCAGGGGCCAGGGCTGCCTAAGCAATTATAGGTTCAATAGCTCCAGGGGCTCCGACAAAGAAAGGGTAGTTGATCCCAAGAAACGCAGATTGTCCCTTCAGATTGTTGACTCTGCTCCAGACTTGCTCTACTGGGTCTTCGGATGGGCATGCGGACCTCGAGAAAACGTGACACCGCAACGATGGGTATGAAGAAAGTTGTGTCCCCATATGTTCTATTGTATCACCAACGCTGTTTAGTGCTCTCCTGATATGAATCCACAAGAGTTCATCATGTTGTTCCGTGTTGTCTCCGAGAGGTGCCAGGAACCAGCGTCGTGTCCCAAGTTCAGCATCTGCTACTGCATCTTCGATGACCGAAGCTGGAATTATGCGCGGGGCTACGTGGGTACCTGCGTGTTACTCACAGTTAGTAAGCAGAATTTTGAATGGGATTTTACATGCTATATGACACCATGACTCACCCCAAATGGACGGCTCCCAAACACACACGTCGCCGCTAGGTTCAGTGACCGCATAAATGTGTTGCGGTCTGTACGAAGAGTAGCCGTAGGTGAAGACGGTGTCGACATACTTCTCCGGCCGCAGGAAGTCGTCGTGCAAGACTGTCCATTCCTTGTCTTCTAGGCATCTAATGAATGCGATTGCCTTGTCGAACACCACTAAGAGGTCGTACTCCCAGTTCTTCCACGCCCCCTCCCGCGGTCTATGTGGGAGCTGTACCTTCACGAGCTCAAGTTCTGCCATGTTGAACCTGTAAGCGAATTCAGAAATGGGCGGCAGCCACCCGCTGTTGAATGCAGTAATGCCGACACCCTTCAAAGATGGCACTGCAAGTCTCTTCGATCTGTAGCAATTTTTTAGAGTCCAAGTACTCCCATCCTGGGATAAAAGGACCAGCCACTCGCCATTGCCACCCACCCAGTTCTATTCATCTCTCATTTCCGTCTCTTCTTCTTCCTTGATATTCACCACTACTGATTCCGACCACTTATCCAGCAGCATCAGTTTTGCATGAATATTCTGCAGAGTTTGTTGTCAGTTGGTACAATCACCTAGCATGGATTCCATTGCAGATACAATTTGACAACTAGACCTTTATATTAAAGTACACAAAATATCTCCTAAATACGAGTGTCTCCTCAGATATCGCCTAAATTGTGCCTTTGTCACTATGAAGATACTCAATATATGGAGTAGGAGCAGAGCCCCCCAGAACAAACTCCTGACGATGATCATAATTAAACAGCTCGGGGAATAACAGCCTTAAATCATCTAATCTGTTTGTTTTTATTTTAGGAAACAAAATATCACCTAGCAGGCATTCCATTGCAAAATCGAAATTGACAACTCGTCTATCACCTAAAGTAAGACTGTGTCACTATGAAAATACCAGAATATCAGGTACGAGCAGAGCTTCCGCTGTACAGAATAGTCTTAAATGGTTCAATTTGTTCAAACCGCGCGTGGACACAACACGTTCGACGAAAGGAACATAGGATTCCGATGAGAGTTCAGCATATATGAATCAACGATATGACTGAGCGAATAAGATAGATACTAGAACTTACGTAGCCATCGCGGTCGTCTGGCCATTTGCTGTTATCGGGGTAAAGAAGGCCTGGCGTGCCGAACGGTTGTTCGTCCATGTTCCGCATCGTCACGCGGTAGCCAGGGATGCAGCGAGCGAGGCGGCCGACTGAGATGATGTCCAACTCCGAGGCGATCTTGTGCACGTTCGTGGCGCTGAGGTTCGGCCATCCCCAATCCTCGCGGTAGTGATCGCCCTGGCCATCCGCATCGTCGTCGCATGCCTTTCGCTTCAGCCTGCTGCTACCCCAAGCTCTACCCATAGTGGCAAATGGAGTCTGGAATCCGATAGATTAATGGAGGCGTTGTGATGAGGAGGCGGATGGATTCGAGAGGGGGTGGAATCAGGGATGGGGCAGTTGTTCGAGTAGGGAGCGAATCTGCAAGGAACCGTCGCCGCCGCCGGTTCTCGTCCGCATGGAAGAAAAGAACGAGGGGCGTAATTATTGAGGGCGGGCACCGGAACCGTCTAAGGAAGTGAATAAAAGGGAAATGTGCGGCCCGCCTGTCAATGAGTGAAGGTAGGCATGCGTAAACATGCCTACGTTTGAATTGATTCCACCGCATGTAAGTGGCACAGAACAAATTTTAGGAAGTGCTAGCGTCGACGTGTAAACCCGCTGTTTTTCGCCACCTTCACCCTACTACGAACAGTCGTGCACCATTCCAGATATTGGTAAGGGCGGTTCCAATCTTTCACTTCTTCGTCTCATTTCCTCCTCCACGGCCTCATCGTCTTTCTCCTCCACGACCTCATCCATTTCCTCCACCACCGTATCACCCTCTTCCTCTGTATCCTTTCCCTCTTGCCTGTAGTCATGGATGCTCCGGACGTCCGAAACGACGGCAGGCAAGAAACTGCGCACTTCGACATCAAAGTACATGGCGGAAAGAAGATCGATGTTGTCTACACCACCGACCCTCGAACGGTGAGGAACACTCTGAATAATTTCACGAGTTGGCTGCAGTTCGAAGAAAACAGGTTCGTAGGTCTCGACCTCGAGTACAACCGTGATTGCCGTAGGATCGTCGTGGTGCAACTCTCCATGAAGGGGCACATTCTCGTATACCAGCCTTTTTGCGAGAAGGGGGCTGACGGGTTCTGGTAGACTTTGCTGTCTTTTTGTTCCTGAACTGTCTGTTTGCAAAAGTTGTTGCTATATTATTTGTCTGAATTCATTTTCATGCAGGTGTGGCGAAAGCATTAGGGATCTGTTTCATGACTTTCTCGTGAACCAGCACATAACATTTACCAGTGTTGACATCACGAATGACAGTAAACTGCTTGAAAGCCCGACTGTCAACATTAGAATCCCAAAGGAGTGCAGAGTGGACATCAAGGAAATTTACTGGATCCCAGGGAAGAAGGGCAGCAAGACCGGGATGGCCGCTCTTGCCTCCGAACTCATAGACCCGTGGTACGCTGACATGAAGGACAGATTGCCGAGATGTTCGTGGAGGCGTTTAGGGCACGATTACTGGGAGGATAAGCCACTTTCTGAACCTAACCTGAAGTATGCTGCAATTGACGGGTATGTTAGCCATGAGCTGTACCGCCAGATTGTAAAATCTCGTTCCAGGCATCGCATCATTGAACCACCACCAAGGCAGGTTGTTTGTCCCAGATGCCGGATCGTAGATGAATCTTCAAACCGGGGCAAGCGACCGAAGGCATCCTGGGATCGGTTGCCTTCTCCAACAGGCTGGGATGTAGACTATTAGTGCATGATTGTTGTGTTTATGAAAACATGTTATTTCATAAGTACACTGTGTGAGCAATTACGAGCTGCTGTGTATTACCTTTGTCAAACTATAATCTGGTTTATGGCTGTATCCTCCTCTATAATCTAGGTTTGGTTATAACTTATGACTGTATCACACCTTATGCATGTCAGTCCTGGATTCTGCCGCATGCAAATGGCACAGACAGAATTTGTAAGAATGAATGTCGAGCATACAAAAGGGGGAATGTAATTCATACAGGTTAAGTAGCTAATAGCACAGGGATCATACGAGCTTGGTTCTTACACACAGAATGCTTAGAAAATACAGGCGAGATAAAATACAGGCGAGATAAATCTAGGAACGAAATGCGAAACTAGTAGTGGTAAACAACACACTCACCCACCTGCCAGATCCTGTTGAGCATGTCGTAGCAGACATACGCGTCCCTGGCTGCGTACTTGATCGCATCGTAATCCAAGTGCCTCCACTCCCATCGCTCGTGCAAGTGCTTCGGGAACTCGATTTTCATGCCGGCGTACTCGCGGTCGATGATGTTGGAAGCGAGTCTAGCCATGCCGGCTTTCCCCGTACCGCCATCCGGGTACCTCCACAAACATTGGAGATCGACGTGATTGACGACATGAACGAGGAGATCTCGTTCTAGCTTCGGAGTGTTGTTCTTGATGTTGACACTGGCGAAGTAGATCTCCCTCCTATGTAGGAACTCGTGAAGCTCCGGGCATATAGATTTGGCCCTACATACGTGATATAGTAGGAAGTGGTTGCGCATGGACAACTGCAAAAGCGCCGTCCTCTTCCTATCTCTGGTATACTAGTCAAGGCCGACGATCTTGTACATGTCCATCGGATCTTGTAGCCACCGCTCGTACATTGCGATGACCTTGGCCACCTCCACTGACGAATTTGTGTGGATGACCGTCAGCTTGGTGGTGCCATGGGAGGTGACGGTGTACTCGTCAGTGTAGTCGCTCCCGTCGCCAAACACGCTGTACTCTACGTCCATGGCAGCAGCTAATGCGGCGGCGATGGCCTAGTTTCGGTAGCGGTGGCTGGGACTGGGCGTGGAGGTGGAGTGATCTGTTGTGGTGGTATGGCCAGGCGGAGGCGGTGCCTGCGACAGCGTCGATGGTTCTTGCGGTGGCGGTGCCGGCGGAAGGAATGAGTTGGGGATTTTTGCACAGTGATGTGCTGAGGAGACAGAAGGCGATGCTTAAATTCCGTTTACTAATATTCTGGTCATACCCATGCAGAAGCAAGTTTGACCGGGCAAGCACCGATGGTTTCCAATCCTAGCGATTAAATTTGGCGTCTGTCCCGGTAGGCGATGGGACGGGTGTGCGACGTGGCTTTGGCATGGCAGAGACCGGTCACGTAGACCACCGTCCCGTTGCTGATCCGCAGCGGGTGCGCGGTGCTGACACAACGTAACGTGACAGGACAGAAGGAAGTGTACAAGTTTAAGAAGTGTAAGCATAAACATGGACCTAGCATCCCTGCACCTCGGGGCAGCCGCCCAGCCGATCAGGCCTGCCGATTGCGCAAAGCTTATCCCGAATTTGCCAAAATGAAGCTCATTTTCCCATGCTTCTATAAGTTTCTCTGTAGGCCACTTGTGTAAGCATGCACGATCAAGCAACTTTGCAACACACGTGTCGGTGGAAAAGCATTAGGTTTCAACGCACCACATAGTTTAGAGATTTAGAATAACTACATTGTGGAGCTCTAGCCAAATTGCATGGTAAAGCCAAATTCAGCTTTTTGTCAAATTTAGCTATAGCAACATTGTGTCTCGTTTGTCCTCACTTTTGCCCTCCCGATATTCCGAATCCCTCACATGCGCTCGGAGGGGGGTGCTGTCTGGTCAAAGGCTTGGCCGTTACGTGCGCCATGACGCCTAAAGTGGCCTTTTTAAAGAGCGCCTTTTCCCCTCTCTCTCTAATAGTTGTGTTTTTTTTGCCCAAAAAGGTAGGGAATCTAGAGAAGCTTCTCTCTTCATTCATTGTTCCTTTTGCGATCGGTTTACCCCAATCTGGTAGCAAATCTAGAGCAGCAAAACAAACCAGCACCATAAATAAATTCAGTAAATAGAGCAGATGTAGATAAAGCAGCTGATATAGGTTATATAGTACGGTACTTAACAAGGTTCGACAATTAGGCTGCTCAGCAGCAGCAGCGGACTGCTTCAACACAGACAAGACAAAAGAAGCTGCTTTACAGCAGCAGCAGTAGCAGCTGATCAGTGGCCTCTCGTGGCCTCTACCAGGAGGGCGTCCGCCTCCTCTCTCTGGCGCCTCCTCCACTTCTTGTTGCCCAGCCCCTTGACCTTGGGCACCTTGGGTCTGATCAGGGGCATGCGACCCGCCTCGATAACCACCTTCTGGAGGTTGCGGAGGTGAAGACCGAGCGCCTGGTGCTTGGCCCTGAAGTCGTGGACGTTCACGGACTCGCCGTAGGTCCTCACGTCCTCGGCATGCTTCACGAGGGAGTTGAAGTCCGTGCCGCGGAGCCTCCTGGTGGGGCAGAAGGGGCACATGTACACGTCGCCGGCAAAGAAGTTGTTGTACTGACCAGACTTCAGCCTCCTCAGCACATGACGAGTCTTGGTGTCCTGCGACTCGTCGTTGCTACGGAGGTCGCTGCTATCCTCCTGTTGGAAAAAAAACAGAAGAGTGAAATAAGGACATGACTGAGATACTTTGATTATCGGGATTGATTTTTGCATAAATTAACCGAATGAGATCTTCCGATTATTCCCCAAATCTCAAACCAAATCGAATACCGATCCCAACTACGAACAGGGGGATTCATCGAAAATCGAGATCTAACACAATAGGATTAGCTACTATAAAAATACGAACAGCCGAGCCTAATAACATACGATCTATCATCCAACGATGGGAATGGGGGAAGAACAAGGGAAGGGGATAAAACCCTGGTTACCTCAGACCACGGGTCGGCGATGCTGGTGTCGTAGGGGTTCTCCGGCCTTATGTAGACAACCTCTTCGTAGGGGTCCTAGCCGAGCGGGATCTGTCCGAGACCGGCGGGGGCCTCCTCGCCGGAGGCTACGGCGGATGCGGGGACGGGGACGGGGGGCTCCTCGTCGGCTGCCTTGGAGGCGCCGATGGCCACCGCGCTGATCTTCTCCATCGTCGGCGTGGTTGGGGTTTTGTTGGGAGTTTGTAGAAGGTGATGGGACAGTGGAAACGGTTGAGTGAGCGAGTGCGTGATGAGTGGGAGTGGGAGTGGGGAGGCCTCTATTAAAGGAGAAGGGAAGCGGCATTTCGTTGCACTACCATGCACCGCGTAGGCTAATGCACCGTGCACGGCCACACGTGTCCGCTACCGCCCCGTGCACCGCACACGCGTACCGTGAGTCACGTTTTTTCCCTCGTGTCTAACCATGGCGATTCAGTTGTACTCAGTTTTGCCCACCAACCGTTGATCCTCTGTGATCTAGCGGACATGATAACCCTTATATCTGTCGGGGGCACCCCTCTATCCATGCAAAATAACGAGTACGTCACCGGAACTTTAACAACATAAACAGATGAACTTGAATATATTTTGAAGGGTACGAAAATAGAAATCCACATAGTTTAAGGGTCTAGATACGGTAAGAGAACTAAATATTATTAGTGGCCGGGCCAAAACAGTGACGGGGTTGGTCGGCTAGGAGTTGCGGATTCCTATGTAAGGGGACACTAGGCCGTTCTTGACATACTCACTCAGGAACTTGCCATAAGCAGTGTGCTTAGCCTTGGTCACCGACTTGTGTTTACTAGCCGGGATTTTACCAATGCCAACCGCATGCGGAATCAAGCTGGCAATCCTGGGGTTGACTCCTTTCTTACAGAAAGGGCACCTGAGCTCCCCAAGTCGAGTGCGGAAGGGATTATCTCGCTCTTGAGCTTCTTCATGACATGGCAGCTCTTGTTGTCCCTGGTCTCCTTGTCAGAGTCCATCTCACTTGAATACACCTGTAATGTATGGAATACAAACCGAAATGAGCAAAATAATAAATATATATTCCTTCCACCATTCCAAGTTACTTTCGATGCAATAACATGTCTATACAGGTTCAACAGTTTATTACGGCCGTCTCCCTAGCTCGCTCCTAAATTAATGTGGTTTGTGTTCTTGGTAACTTATTAATAAATAAAAAATGTGGATTCATTCAGAACAGACTAGATCTTTCCATGTACCGGTTCGTACGTTGCATCTAATCATTAGGACTAGATTTTTTTATGACGCCTGGATAGATTAAGCTCGAGCAGAAAATATGAAACATGTAGAAATAGATGTACCTCCGGATACACGAGCGGAGCGTGTTCGTCGAACTCCATGCCCTCATCGGTGCCTCCGAAGTCGTCAGCCCCGGCGTGCACATGGTCCCCCAAGGGGTTGAACTGCACGTCCTCCTCGGCCTGTGCTGCGTGATGCTCCTCCAGATCTGCCGCGTGAAGCACCACCCCGGCGGCGATGCCCGGACACTCACCCCCACGCACTGGTTTCATGGAGAAGGTTCGTGCAAGTACGTTTAAGATTGTGGTGTTTTGCTGGATAGGAAAGAGAGAGTAGTGGATGAGTGCGAATGAAGGACCCGATAGGCTGGGTTTTTAATGCGGGGACGTTTAGGCCTCCTCGAGGGCCCTGGTTGACAGCTCTTTCGGCTGCGGCTGCCGCGTGGAAGGTTCGTGTGGTGGGGTCCTGACGGAAGTGAGAGTGTAGGCACACTGTGTAGTAAAAATGGTATAGCCGGTGGTCCGTGGAAGACCAGTTGCCGTGTAGTAGACTTGTAGCCTTTGCAGACTAGATTAAACATGACATGACCACTCGACCACTTTTTCCATGGACGGCATTGTGTTCCTTCTTATAGAAGTCTCGTTGAGGGAGACGTCCGTGTTGTCTCGCGCTGTCCTGTGAAGGGCACGACGTGTGCAACGAGACTCGTTGGATCACACAGGATCAACGGTTGGTGCGCACGATCCGCGAGACAGCTGTGACAACCAATCAGGGCGTAGCAGACAGAGTGGGCACATGTTTGGGCATCTACGAGAGAGAGAGAGAGATAGGATGTTTGTTATTATACTAAAACCACAAACAAACATGGATCAATCACTAGAGTCATTGCATGTGTGTTCTTATACTAAAACCAACATGGATCCACCAGTGGTCATTGCATGTGTGTTCTTTCCACAAACCACACATGGATCAACCACTGGAGTCATTGCATGTGTGTTATTTCCACAAACCACACATGGATCAACCACTAGAGTCATTTCATGTGTGTTCTTATACTAAAACCACAAACCAGTGCTAGAGTCATTGCATGTGTGTTCTTAT
The DNA here is from genome assembly GCA_916181665.1 of Avena sativa. NCBI lineage: Eukaryota > Viridiplantae > Streptophyta > Magnoliopsida > Poales > Poaceae > Avena > Avena sativa. The sequence goes on from OV702290.1 coordinate 432,712,043, forward strand.
ACTAAAACCACAAACCAGTACTAGAGTCATTGCATGTGTGTTCTTTTCCACAAACCACACATGGATCCACCAGTAGTCATTGCATATGTGTTCTTTCCACAAACCACATATGGATCAACCAGAGTCATTGCATGTGTGTTCTTTCCACAAACCACACATGGATCAACCACTAGAGTCATTGCATGTTTGTTCCTATACTAAAACCACAAACCAGCACTAGAGTCATTGCATGTGTGTTCTTTTCCACAAACCACACATGGATCCACCAGTGGTCATTGCATGTGTGTTCTTTCCACAGACCACATATGGATCAACCAGAGTCATTGCATGTGTGTTCTTTCCACAAACCACAGGACCAACCACTAGAGTCATTGCATGTTTGTTCTTATACTAAAACCACAAACCAGCACTAGAGTCATTGCATGTGTGTTCTTTTACACAAACCACACATGGATCCACTAGACTCATTGCATGTGTGTTCTTTTCCACAAACAACTTATGGATCAACCAGTGGTCATTGCATGTGCGTTCTTTCCACAAACCACGTGTGGACCCATTACAGTCATTGCATGTGTGTTATTTCCACACACCACACATGGATCAACCACTAGAGTCATTGCATATGTGTTATTTCCACAAACCACACATGGATGAACCACTAGAGTCATTGCATTTGTGTTCTTATACTAAAACCAACACTAGAGTCATTGCATGTGTGTTCTTTTCACAAACCACACATGGATCAACCACTAGAGTCATTGCATGTGTGTTATTTCCACAAACAAACATGGATCAACCACTAGAGTCATTGTATGTGTGTTCTTTTCCACAAACCACACATGGATCCACCAGTGGTCATTGCATGTGTGTTCTTTCCACAAACCACACATGGATCAACCACTAGAGTCATTGCATGTGTGTTCTTTCCACAAACCACACATGGATCAACCACTAGAGTCATTGCATGTATGTTCTTATACTAAAACCACAAACCAGCACTAGAGTCATTGCATGTGCGTTCTTTTCCACAAACCACACATGGATCCACCACTAGAGTCATTACATGTGTGTTCTTTCCACAAACCACACATGGATCAACCACTATAGTCATTGCATATGTGTTATTTCCACAAACCACACATGGATCAACCACTAGAGTCAATGCATGTGTGTTCTTATACTAAAACCACAACCAATACTAGAGTCATTGCATGTGTGTTCTTATACTAAAACCAACATGGATCTACCAGTGGTCATTGCATATGTGTTCTTTCCACAAACCACACATGGATCAACCACTAGAGTCATTGCATGTGTGTTATTTCCACAAGGCACACATGGATCAACCACTAGAGTCATTGCATGTGTGTCCTTATACTAAAACCACAAACCAGTACTAGAGTCATTGCACGTGTGTTCTTTTCCACAAACCACACATGGATCCACCAGTGGTCATTGCATGTGTGTTCTTGCCACAAACCACATATGGATCAACCACTAGTCATTGCATGTGTGTTCTTTCTAGAAACCACACATGGATCAACCACTAGAGTCATTGCATGTTTGTTCTTATACTAAAACCACAAACCAGCACTAGAGTCATTACATGTGTGTTCTTTTCCACAAACCACACATGTATCCACCACTAGAGTCATTGCATGTGTGTTCTTTCCACAAACCACATATGGATCAACCAGAGTCATTGCATGTGTGTTCTTTCCACAAACCACACATGTGGACCCACTAGAGTCATTGCATGAGTGTTATTTCCACAAACCACACATGGATCAACCACTAGAGTCATTGCATATGTGTTATTTCAACAAACCACACATTGATCAACCACTAGAGTCATTGCATGTGTGTTCTTATACTAAAACCAACACTAGAGTCATTGCATGTGTGTTCTTTTCACAAACCACACATGGATCAACCACTAGAGTCATTGCATGTGTGTTATTTCCACAAACAAACATGGATCAACCACTAGAGTCATTGCATGTGTGTTCTTATACTAAAACCAACATGGATCCACCAGTGGTCATTGCATGTGTGTTCTTTCCACAAACCACACATGGATCAACCACTAGAGTCATTGCATGTGTATTATTTCCACAGACCACACATGGATCAACCACTAGAGTCATTGCATGTGTGTTCTTATACTAAAACCACAAACTAGTACTAGAGTCATTGCATGTGTGTTATTATACTAAAACCAACATGGATCCACCAATGGTCATTGCATGTGTGTTCTTTCCACAAACCACACATGGATCAACCACTAGAGTTATTGCATGTGTGTTCTTATACTAAAACCACAAACCAGTACTAGAGTCATTGCATGTGTGTTCTTTTCCACAAACCACACATGGATCCACCAGTGGTCATTGCATGTGTGTTCTTTCCACAAACCACACATGGATCAGCCAGAGTCATTGCATGTGTGTTCTTTCCACAAACCACACATGGATCAACCACTAGAGTCATTGCATGTTTGTTCTTATACTAAAACCACAAACCAGCACTAGAGTCATTGCATGTGTGTTCTTTTCCACAAACCACACATGGACCCACTAGTGGTCATTGCATGTGTGTTCTTTCCACAAACCACATATGGATCAACCAAAGTCATTGCATGTGTGTTCTTTCCATAAACCACACATGGATCAACCACTAGAGTCATTGCATGTTTGTTCTTATACTAAAACCACAAACCAACACTAGAGTCATTGCATGTGTGTTCTTTTCCACAAACCACACATGGATCCACTAGTGGTCATTGCATGTGTGTTCTTTCCACAGACCACATATGGATCAACCAGAGTCATTGCATGTGTGTTCTTTCCACAAACCACACATGGATCAACCACTAGAGTCATTGCATGTTTGTTCTTATACTAAAACCACAAACCAGGACTAGAGTCATTACATGTGTGTTCTTTTCCACAAACCACATATGGATCCACTAGACTCATTGCATGTGTGTTCTTTTCCACAAACAACTTATGGATCAACCAGTGGTCATTGCATGTGTGTTCTTTCCACAAACCACATGTGGACCCATTACAGTCATTGCATGTGTGTTATTTCCACAAACCACACATGGATCAACCACTAGAGTCATTGCATATGTGTTATTTCCACAAACCACACATGGATGAACCACTAGAGTCATTGCATGTGTGTTCTTATACTAAAACCAACACTAGAGTCATTGCATGTGTGTTCTTTTCACAAACCACACATGGATCAACCACTAGAGTCATTGCATGTGTGTTATTTCCACAAACAAACATGGATCAACCACTAGAGTCATTGCATGTGTGTTCTTTTCCACAAACCACACATGGATCCACCAGTGGTCATTGCATGTGTGTTCTTTCCACAAACCACACATGGATCAACCACTAGAGTCATTGCATGTGTGTTCTATCCACAAACCACACATGGATCAACCACTAGAGTCATTGCATGTTTGTACTTATACTAAAACCACAAACCAGCACTAGAGTCATTGCATGTGTGTTCTTTTCCACAAACCACACATGGATCCACCAGTGGTCATTGCATGTGTGTTCTTACCACAAACCACGTATGGATCAACCACTAGTCATTGCATGTGTGTTCTTTCCACAAACCATACATGGATCAACCACTAGAGTCATTGCATGTTTGTTCTTATACTAAAACCACAAACCAGCACTAGAGTCATTGCATGTATGTTCTTTTTCACAAACAACACATGGATCCACCACTAGAGTCATTGCATGTGTGTTATTTCCACAAACTACATATGGATCAACCAGAGTCATTGCATGTGTGTTCTTTCCATAAACCACACATGATTAACCACTAGAGTCATTGCATGTTTGTTCTTATAGTAAAACCACAAACCAGCACTAGAGTCATTGCATGTGTGTTCTTTTCCACAAACCACACATGGATCCACCACTAGAGTCATTGCATGTGTGTTCTTTCCACAAACCACATATGGATTAACCAGAGTCATTGCATGTGTGTTCTTTCCACAAACCACACATGTGGACCCACTAGAGTCATTGCATGTGTGTTATTTCCACAAACCACACATGGATCAACCACTAGAGTCATTGCATATGTGTTATTTCCACAAACCACACATGGATCAACCACTAGAGTCATTGCATGTGTGTTCTTATACTAAAACCAAAACTAGAGTCATTGCATGTGTGTTCTTTTCACAAACCACACATGGATCAACCAGTAGAGTCATTGCATGTGTGTTATTTCGACAAACAAACATGGATAAACCACTAGAGTCATTGCATGTGTGTTCTTATAATAAAACCAACATGGATCCACCAGTGGTCATTGCATGTGTGTTCTTTCCACAAACCACACATAGATCAACCACTAGAGTCATTGCATGTGTGTTATTTCCACAAATCACACATGGATCAACCACTAGAGTCATTGCATGTGTGTTCTTATACTAAAACCAACACTAGAGTCATTGCATGTGTGTTCTTTTCACAAACCACACATGGATCAACCACTAGAGTCATTGCATGTGTGTTATTTCCACAAACAAACATGGATCAACCACTAGAGTCATTGCATGTGTGTTCTTTTCCACAAACCACACATGGATCCACCAGTGGTCATTGCATGTGTGTTCCTTCCACAATCCACACATGGATCAACCACTAGAGTCATTGCATGTGTGTTCTTTCCACAAACCACACATGGATCAACCACTAGAGTCATTGCATGTTTGTTCTTATACTAAAACCACAAACCAGCAGTAGAGTCATTGCATGTGTGTTCTTTTCCACAAACCACACATGGATCCACCAGTGGTCATTGCATGTGTGTTCTTTCCACAAACCACATATGGATCAACCACTAGAGTCATAGCATGTGTGTTCTTTCCACAAACCACACATGGATCAACCACTAGAGTCATTGCATGTTTCTTCTTATACTAAAACCACAATCCAACACTAGGGTCATTGCACGTGTGTTCTTTTCCACAAACCACACATGGATCCACCAGTGGTCATTGCATGTGTGTTCTTGCCACAAACCACATATGGATCAACCACTAGTCATTGCATGTGTGTTCTTTCCACAAAACACACATGGATCAACCACTAGAGTCATTGCATGTTTGTTCTTATACTAACACCACAAACCAGCACTAGAGTCATTGCATGTGTGTTCTTTTCCACAAACCACACATGGATCCACCACTAGAGTCATTGCATGTGTGCTCTTTCTTCAAACCACATATGGATCAACCAGAGTCATTGCATGTGTGTTCTTTCCACAAACCACACATGATCAACCACTAGAGTCATCGCATGTTTGTTCTTATACTAAAACCACAAACCAGCACTAGAGTCATTGCATGTGTGTTATTTTCCATAAACCACACATGGATCCACCACTAGAGTCATTGCATGTGTGTTCTTTCCACAAACCACATATGGATCAACCAGAGTCATTGCATGTGTGTTCTTTCCACAAACCACATATGGATCAACCAGAGTCATTGCATGTGTGTTCTTTCCACAAATCACACATGTGGACCCACTAGAGTCATTGCATGTTTGTTCTTATACTAAAACCACAAAGCAGCACTAGAGTCATTGCATGTGTGTTCTTTTTCACAAACAACACATGGATCCACCACTAGAGTCATTGCATGTGTGTTCTTTGCACAAACTACATATGGATCAACCAGAGTCATTGCATGTGTGTTCTTTCCACAAACCACACATGGATCAACCACTAGAGTCATTGCATGTTTGTTCTTATACTAAAACCACAAACCAGGACTAGAGTCATTGCATGTGTGTTCTTTTCCACAAACCACACATGGATCCACTAGACTCATTGCATGTGTGTTCTTTTCCACAAACAACTTATGGATCAACCAGTGGTCATTGCATGTGTGTTCTTTCCACAAACCACATGTGGACCCATTACAGTCATTGCATGTGTGTTATTTCCACAAACCACACATGGATCAACCACTAGAGTCATTGCATATGTGTTATTTCCACAAACCACACATGGATCAACCACTAGAGTCATTGCATGTGTGTTCTTATACTAAAACCAACACTAGAGTCATTGCATGTGTGTTCTTTTCACAAACCACACATGGATCAACCACTAGAGTCATTGCATGTGTGTTATTTCCACAAACAAACATGGATCAACCACTAGAGTCATTGCATGTGTGTTCTTATACTAAAACCACAAATAGTACTAGAGTCATTGCATGAGTGTCCTTATACTAAAACCAACATGGATCCACCAGTGGTCATTGCATGTGTGTTCTTTCCACAAACCACAAATGGATCAACCACTAGAGTCATTGTATGTGTGTTATTTTCCATAAACCACACATGGATCCACCACTAGAGTCATTGCATGTGTGTTCTTTCCACAAACCACATATGGATCAACCAGAGTCATTGCATGTGTGTTCTTTCCAGAAACCACATATGGATCAACCAGAGCCATTGCATGTGTGTTCTTTCCACAAACCACACATGTGGACCCACTAGAGTCATTGCATGTTTGTTCTTATACTAAAACCACAAAGCAGCACTAGAGTCATTGCATGTGTGTTCTTTTTCACAAACAACACATGGATCCACCACTAGAGTCATTGCATGTGTGTTCTTTGCACAAACTACATATGGATCAACCAGAGTCATTGCATGTGTGTTCTTTCCACAAAGCACACATGGATCAACCACTAGAGTCATTGCATGTTTGTTCTTATACTAAAACCACAAACCAGGACTAGAGTCATTGCATGTGTGTTCTTTCCACAAACCACACATGGATCAACCACTATAGTCATTGCATATGTGTTATTTCCACAAACCACACATGGATCAATCACTAGAGTCACTGCATGTGTGTTCTTATACTAAAACCACAACCAATACTAGAGTCATTGCATGTGTGTTCTTATACTAAAACCAACATGGATCTACCAGTGGTCATTGCATATGTGTTCTTTCCACAAACCACACATGGATCAACCACTAGAGTCATTGCATGTGTGTTATTTCCACAAGGCACACATGGATCAACCACTAGAGTCATTGCATGTGTGTCCTTATACTAAAACCACAAACCAGTACTAGAGTCATTGCACGTGTGTTCTTTTCCACAAACCACACATGGATCCACCAGTGGTCATTGCATGTGTGTTCTTGCCACAAACCACATATGGATCAACCACTAGTCATTGCATGTGTGTTCTTTCCACAATCCACACATGGATCAACCACTAGAGTCATTGCATGTTTGTTCTTATACTAAAACCACAAACCAGCACTAGAGTCATTACATGTGTGTTCTTTTCCACAAACCACACATGTATCCACCACTAGAGTCATTGCATGTGTGTTCTTTCCACAAACCACATATGGATCAACCAGAGTCATTGCATGTGTGTTCTTTCCACAAACCACACATGTGGACCCACTAGAGTCATTGCATGAGTGTTATTTCCACAAACCACACATGGATCAACCACTAGAGTCATTGCATATGTGTTATTTCAATAAACCACACATTGATCAACCACTAGAGTGATTGCATGTGTGTTCTTATACTAAAACCAACACTAGAGTCATTGCATGTGTGTTCTTTTCACAAACCACACATGGATCAACCACTAGAGTCATTGCATGTGTGTTCTTATACTAAAACCAACACTAGAGTCATTGCATGTGTGTTCTTTTCACAAACCACACATGGATCAACCACTAGAGTCATTGCATGTGTGTTATTTCCACAAACAAACATGGATCAACCACTAGAGTCATTGCATGTGTGTTCTTTTCCACAAACCACACATGGATCCACCAGTGGTCATTGCATGTGTGTTCCTTCCACAATCCACACATGGATCAACCACTAGAGTCATTGCATGTGTGTTCTTTCCACAAACCACACATGGATCAACCACTAGAGTCATTGCATGTTTGTTCTTATACTAAAACCACAAACCAGCAGTAGAGTCATTGCATGTGTGTTCTTTTCCACAAACCACACATGGATCCACCAGTGGTCATTGCATGTGTGTTCTTTCCACAAACCACACATGGATCAACCACTAGAGTCATTGCATGTGTGTTCTTTCCACAAACCACACATGGATCAACCACTAGAGTCATTGCATGTTTGTTCTTATACTAAAACCACAAACCAACACTAGAGTCATTGCACGTGTGTTCTTTTCCACAAACCACACATGGATCCACCAGTGGTCATTGCATGTGTGTTCTTGCCACAAACCACATATGGATCAACCACTAGTCATTGCATGTGTGTTCTTTCCACAAAACACAAATGGATCAACCACTAGAGTCATTGCATGTTTGTTCTTATACTAAAACCACAAACCAGCACTAGAGTCATTGCATGTGTGTTCTTTTCCACAAACCACACATGGATCCAGCAGTAGAGTCATTGCATGTGTGCTCTTTCTGCAAACCACATATGGATCAACCAGAGTCATTGCATGTATGTTCTTTCCACAAACCACACATGATCAACCACTAGAGTCATCACATGTTTGTTCTTATACTAAAACCACAAACCAGCACTAGAGTCATTGCATGTGTCTTATTTTCCATAAACCACACATGGATCCACCACTAGAGTCATTGCATGTGTGTTCTTTCCACAAACCACATATGGATCAACCAGAGTCATTGCATGTGTGTTCTTTCCACAAACCACATATGGATCAACCAGAGTCATTGCATGTGTGTTCTTTCCACAAACCACACATGTGGACCCACTAGAGTCATTGCATGTTTGTTCTTATACTAAAACCACAAAGCAACACTAGAGTCATTGCATGTGTGTTCTTTTTCACAAACAACACATGGATCCACCACTAGAGTCATTGGATGTGTGTTCTTTGCACAAACTACATATGGATCAACCAGAGTCATTGCATGTGTGTTCTTTCCATAAACCACACATGATCAACCACTAGAGTCATTGCATGTTTGTTCTTATACTAAAACCATAAACCAGCACTAGAGTCATTGCATGTGTGTTCTTTTCCACAAACCACACATGGATCCACCACTAGAGTCATTGCATGTGTGTTCTTTCCACAAACCACATATGGATCAACCAGAGTCATTGCATGTGTGTTCTTTCCACAAACCACACATGTGGACCCACTAGAGTCATTGCATGTGTGTTATTTCCACAAACCACACATGGATCAACCACTAGAGTCATTGCATATGTGTTATTTCCACTAACCACACATGGATCAACCACTAGAGTCATTGCATGTGTGTTCTTATACTAAAACCAAAACTAGAGTCATTGCATGTGTGTTCTTTTCACAAACCACACATGGATCAACCACTAGAGTCATTGCATGTGTGTTATTTCCACAAACAAACATGGATCAACCACTAGAGTCATTGCATGTGTGTTCTTATACTAAAACCACAAACCAGCAGTAGAGTCATTGCATGTGTGTTCTTTTCCACAAACCACATATGGATCCACCAGTGGTCATTGCATGTGTGTTCTTTCCATAAACCACACATGGATCAACCACTAGAGTCATTGCATGTTTGTTCTTATACTAAAACCACAAACCAGCACTAGAGTCATTGCATGTGTGTTCTTTTCCACAAACCACACATGGATCCACCACTAGAGTCATTGCATGTGTGTTCTTTCCACAAACCACATATGGATCAACCAGAGTCATTGCATGTGTGTTCTTTCCACAAACCACACATGTGGACCCACTAGAGTCATTGCATGTGTGTTATTTCCACAAACCACACATGGATCAACCACTAGAGTCATTGCATATGTGTTATTTCCACTAACCACACATGGATCAACCACTAGAGTCATTGCATGTGTGTTCTTGTACTAAAACCACAAACTAGTACTAGAGTCATTGCATGTGTGTTATTATACTAAAACCAACATGGATCCACCAATGGTCATTGCATGTGTGTTCTTTCCACAAACCACACATGGATCAACCACTAGAGTCATTGCATGTGTGTTCTTATACTAAAACCACAAACCAGTACTAGAGTCATTGTATGTGTGTTCTTTTCCACAAACCACACATGGATCCACCAGTGTTCATTGCATGTGTGTTCTTTCCACAAACCACACATGGATCAACCAGAGTCATTGCATGTGTGTTCTTTCCACAAACCACACATGGATCAACCACTAGAGTCATTGCATGTTTGTTCTTATACTAAAACCACAACCAGCACTAGAGTCATTACATGTGTGTTCTTTTCCAGAAACCACACATGGATCCACCACTAGAGTCATTGCATGTGTGTTCTTTCCACAAACCACATATAGATCAACCAGAGTCATTGCATGTGTGTTCTTTCCACAAACCACACATGTGGACCCACTAGAGTCATTGCATGTGTGTTATTTCCACAAACCACACATGGATCAACCACTAGAGTTATTGCATATGTGTTATTTCCACAAACCACACATGGATGAACCACTAGAGTCATTGCATGTGTGTTCTTATACTAAAACCAACACTAGAGTCATTGCATGTGTGTTCTTTTCACAAACCACACATGGATCAACTACTAGAGTCGTTGCATGTGTGTTATTTCCACAAATAAACATGGATCAACCATTAGAGTCATTGCATGTGTGTTCTTATACTAAAACCAACATGGATCCACCAGTGGTCATTGCATGTGTGTTCTTTCCACAAACCACACATGGATCAACCACTAGAGTCATTGCATGTGTGTTATTTCCACAAACCACACATGGATCAACCACTAGAGTCATTGCATGTGTGATCTTATACTAAAACCACAAACTAGTACTAGAGTTATTGCATGTGTGTTCTTATACTAAAACCAACATGGATCCACCAGTGGTCATTGCATGTGCGTTATTTCCACAAACCACACATGGATCAACCACTAGAGTCATTGCATGTGTGTTCTTATACTAAAACCACAAACCAGTACTAGAGTCATTGCATGTGTGTTGTTTTCCACAAACCACAGATGGATCCACCAATGGTCATTGCATGTGTGTTCTTTCCACAAACCACACATGGATCAACCCGAGTCACTGCATGTGTGTTCTTTCCACAAACCACACATGGATCAACCACTAGAGTCATTGCATGTTTGTTCTTATACTAAAACTACAAACCAGCACTAGAGTCTTTGCATGTGTGTTCTTTTCCACAAACCACACATGGACCCACTAGTGGTCATTGCATGTGTGTTCTTTCTACAAACCACATATGGATCAACCAGAGTCATTGCATGTGTGTTCTTTCCACAAACCACACATGGATCAACCACTAGAGTCGTTGCATGTTTGTTCTTATACTAAAACCACAAACCAGCACTAGAGTCATTGCATGTGTGTTCTTTTCCACAAACCACACATGGATCCACCAGTGGTCATTGCATGTGTGTTCTTTCCACAGACCACATATGGATCAACCAGAGTCATTGCATGTGTGTTCTTTTCACAAACCACACATGGATCAACCACTAGAGTCATTGCATGGTTGTTCTTATATTAAAACCACAAACCAGCACTAGAGTCATTGCATGTGTGTTCTTTTCGACAAACCACACATGGATCCACTAGACTCATTCCATGTGTGTTCTTTTCCACAAACAACTTATGGATCAACCAGTGGTCATTGCATGTGTGTTCTTTCCACAAACCACATGTGGACCCATTACAGTCATTGCATGTGTGTTATTTTCCACAAACCACACATGGATCAACCACTAGAGTCATTGCATATGTGTTATTTCCACAAACCACACATGGATCAACCACTAGAGTCATTGCATGTGTGTTCTTATACTAAAACCAACACTAGAGTCATTGCATGTGTGTTCTTTTCACAAACTACACATGGATCAACCACTAGAGTCATTGCATGTGTGTTATTTCCATAAACAAACATGGATCAACCACTAGAGTCATTGCATGTGTGTTCTTTTCCACTAACCACACATGGATCCACCAGTGGTCATTGCATGTGTGTTCCTTCCATAATCCACACATGGATCAACCACTAGAGTCATTGCATGTATGTTCTTTCCACAAACCACACATGGATCAACCACTAGAGTCATTGCATGTTTCTTCTTATACTAAAACCACAAACCAGCAGTAGAGTCATTGCATGTGTGTTCTTTTCCACGAACCACACATGGATCCACCAGTGATCATTGCATGTGTGTTCTTTCCACAAACCACACATGGATCAACCACTAGAGTCATTGCATGTGTGTTCTTTCCACAAACCACACATGGATCAACCACTAGAGTCATTGCATGTTTGTTCTTATACTAAAACCACAAACCAACACTACAGTCATTGCACGTGTGTTCTTTTCCACAAACCACACATAGATCCACCAGTGGTCATTGCATGTGTGTTCTTGCCACAAACCACATATGGATCAACCACTAGTCATTGCATGTGTGTTCTTTCCACAAAACACACATGGATCAACCACTAGAGTCATTGCATGTTTGTTCTTATACTAAAACCAAAAACCAGCACTAGAGTCATTGCATGTGTGTTCTTTTCCACAAACCACACATGGATCCACCACTAGAGTCATCGCATGTGTGTTCTTTCTGCAAACCACATATGGATCAACCACTAGTCATTGCATGTGTGTTCTTTCCACAAAACACACATGGATCAACCACTAGAGTCATTGCATGTTTGTTCTTATACTAAAACCACAAACCAGCTCTAGAGTCATTGCATGTGTGTTCTTTTCCACAAACCACACATGGATCCACCACTAGAGTCATTGCATGTGTGTTCTTTCTGCAAACCACATATGGATCAACCAGAGTCATTGCATGTGTGTTCTTTCCACAAACCACACATGATCAACCACTAGAGTCATCGCATGTTTGTTCTTATACTAAAACCACAAACCAGCACTAGAGTCATTGCATGTGTGTTATTTTCCACAAACCACACGGGGATCCACCACTAGAGTCATTGCATGTGTGTTCTTTCCACAAACCACATATGGATCAACTAGAGTCATTGCATGTGTGTTCTTTCCACAAACCACATATGGATCAACCAGAGTCATTGCATGTGTGTTCTTTCCACAAACCACACATGTGGACCCACTAGAGTCATTGCATGTGTGTTATTTCCACAAACCACACATGGATCAACCACTTTAGTCATTGCATATGTGTTATTTCCACAAACCACACATGGATCAACCACTAGAGTCATTGCATGTGTGTTCTTATACTAAAACCAAAACTAGAGTCATTGCATGTGTGTTCTTTTCACAAACCACACATGGATCAACCACTAGAGTCATTGCATGTGTGTTATTTCCACAAAACAAACATGGATCAACCACTAGAGTCATTGCATGTGTGTTCTTATACTAAAACCAACATGGATCCACCAGTGGTCATTGCATGTGTGTTCTTTCCACAAACCACACATGGATCAACCACTAGAGTCATTGCGTGTGTGTTATTTCCACAAACCACACATGGATCAACCACTAGAGTCATTGCATGTGTGTTCTTATACTAAAACCACACCCAGTACTAGAGTCATTGCATGTGTGTTCTTATACTAAAACCAACATGGATCCACCAGTGGTCATTGCATGTGTGTTCTTTCCACAAACCACAAATGGATCAACCACTAGAGTCATTACATGTGTGTTATTTCCACAAACCACACATGGATCAACCACTAGAGTCATTGCATGTGTGTTCTTATACTAAAACCACAAACAAGTACTAGAGTCATTGCATGTGTGTTCTTTTCCACAAACCACACATGGATCCACCAGTGGTCATTGCATGTGTGTTCTTTCCACAAACCACACATGGACCAACCAGAGTCATTGCATGTGTGTTCTTTCCACAAACCACACATGGATCAACCACTAGAGTCATTGCATGTTTGTTCTTATACTAAAACCACAACCAGCACTAGAGTCATTGCATGTGTTTTCTTTTCCAGAAACCACACATGGATCCACCACTAGAGTCATTGCATGTGTGTTCTTTCCACAAACAACATATGGATCAACCAGAGTCATTGCATGTGTGTTCTTTCCACAAACCACAAATGTGGACCCACTTGAGTCATTGCATGTGTGTTATTTCCACAAACCACACATGGATCAACCACTAGAGTCATTGCATATGTGTTATTTCCACAAACCACACATGTATCAACCACTAGAGTCATTGCATGTGTTTTCTTATACTAAAACCTACACTAGAGTCATTGCATGTGTATTCTTTTCACAAACCACACATGGATCAACCACTAGAGTCGTTGCATGTGTGTTATTTCCACAAACAAACATGGATCAACCACTAGAGTCATTGCATGTGTGTTCTTATACTAAAACCAACATGGATCCACCAGTGGTCATTGCATGTGTGTTCTTTCCACAAACCACACATGGATCAACAACTAGAGTCATTGCATGTGTGTTATTTCCACAAACCACACATGGATCAACTACTAGAGTCATTGCATGTCTGTTCTTATAATAAAACCACAAACTAGTACTAGAGTTATTGCATGTGTGTTCTTATACTAAAACCAACATGGATCCACCAGTGGTCATTGTATGTGTGTTATTTCCACAAACCACACATGGATCAACCACTAGAGTCATTGCATGTGTGTTCTTTCCACAAACCACACATGGATCAACCACTAGAGTCATTGCATGTTTGTTCTTATACTAAAACCACAAACCAGCACTAGAGTCATTGCATGTGTGTTCTTTTCCACAAACCACACATGGACCCACTAGTGGTCATTGCATGTGTGTTCTTTCCACAAACCACATATGGATCAACCAGAGTCATTGCATGTGTGTTCTTTCCACAAACCACACATGGATCAACCACTAGAGTCATTGCATGTTTGTTCTTATACTAAAACCACAAACCAACACTAGAGTCATTGCACGTGTGTTCTTTTCCACAAACCACACATGGATCCACCAGTGGTCATTGCATGTGTGTTCTTGCCACAAACCACATACGGAACAACCACTAGTTATGGCATGTGTGTTCTTTCCACAAACCACACATGGATCAACCACTAGAGTCATTGCATGATTGTTCTTATACTAAAACCACAAACCAGCACTAGAGTCATTGCATGTGTGTTCTTTTCCACAAACCACACATGGATCCACCACTAGAGTCATTGCAGGTGTGTTCTTTCTGCAAACCACATATGGATCAACCAGAGTCATTGCATGTGTGTTCTTTCCACAAACCACACATGATCAACCACTAGAGTCATTGCATGTGTGTTCTTATACTAAAACCAACACTAGAGTCATTGCATGTGTGTTCTTTTCACAAACCACACATTTATCAACCACTAGAGTCATTGCATGTGTGTTATTTCCACAAACAAACATGGATCAACCACTAGAGTCATTGCATGTGTGTTCTTTTCCACAAACCACATAGATCCACCAGTGGTCATTGCATGTGTGTTCCTTCCACAAACCACACATGGATCAACCACTAGAGTCATTGCATGTGTGTTCTTTCCACAAACCACACATGGATCAACCACTAGAGTCATTGCATGTTTGTTCTTATACTAAAACTAGAAACCAGCAGTAGAGTCATTACATGTGTGTTCTTTTCCCCAAACCACACATGGATCCACCAGTGGTCATTGCATGTGTGTTCTTTCCACAAACCACACATGGATCAACCACTAGAGTCATTGCATGTGTGTTCCTTCCACAAACCACACATGGATCAACCACTAGAGTCATTGCATGTTTGTTCTTATACTAAAACCACAAACCAACACTAGAGTCATTGCACGTGTGTTCTTTTCCACAAATCACACATGGATCCACCAGTGGTCATTGCATGTGTGTGTGTTGGAATTATGCCCTAGAGGCAATAATAAAGATGTTATTATTATAATTCTTGTTCATGATAAAGTTTATATTCCATGCTAGAATTGTATTAAGCGGAAACATTAATACTTGTGTGGTTTATGAATAACACCGTGTCCCTAGTACGCCTCTATGGACTAGCTCATTGATCAATGATTGTTAAGGTTTCCTAACCATAGACATGAGTTTTCAATTGATAATGAGATCATATCATTGGGAGAATGATATGGTGGACAGACCCAAACTAAGCAAAGCTATTAGATCGTTTCATTGTGTTCTTCTTTGCGAAGCTTTTCCTATGTCAAATATTGTATTCCTTAGACCATGAGATAATACAACTCCCTGGTATCGGAAGAAAGCTTTGAGGTCATCAAACGTCATCCTATGAGAGGGTGATCATAAAGGTGTCTCTCAGGTGATCGGAAAGTATCTGTTGGGTTGTATGTATCGAGATGGAATTTGTCCCTCCCAAGTCGGAGAGATATACTTCGGGCCCACTCGGTAATCGATATCAACACCACTTGCAAGCATGTGGTTAAGGAGTTAATCACAAAGTGATATCGGATTACGGAACGAGTAAAGTACTTGCTGTGAACGAGATTGAACTAGGTATGACGATACCGATGATCGAATCTCGGGCAAGTAAAATATCGCGAGACGAAGGGAATATATATGGGATTGATTGAATCCTGGCATCGTGGTTCATCCGATATGATCATCGATGAATGTGTGGGAGTCAATATGGGTGCCCAGACCCCGTTGTTGATTATTGATAGAAGATCATGTCTGCATATTCTCGAACACGCAGGGTCACACACTTAACGTGTCTCGATGCTAGGATAGATTGGATAATTGGTTTATGAATTTTTGTTCGGAGTCTCGGATGGGATCCGGGATATCACGAGAGGTTCCGGAATGGTCCGGAGAATAAGATTCATATAAGGCAGTGCAGTTTTTGGAGTTCGGAATTGTTCCGGATTAATCGGTATTGTACCGGAAGCTTCTAGAACCTTCCGGAAGGGGGCCAACGTGGTCCCACCTTCCGGGAGGGGGCATGGGCCTATGAGGGAGTGTCCTGGCCGCATTGGGCCAGGGGCACAAGGCCCCATAGGGCCCAGCCGATTCTAGATAAGTTTAAACTCGTTTAAACTAGAGATAGAATTTCTAGATAAGGGATAAGTTTAAATCGTTTAAACTAGAGATAGGGTTTCTGGATAAGGGAAAGTTTAAATCGTTTAAACTAGAGATAGACTTGGAGGATGGGCAAGGGTTGGCCGCACCCCCCCTATATATAGAGGGCTGGTGCGCCCCCTTCCCCCAACCGACACACCTTCCTCCAAACCCTAGTTGCCCTGCTGCTCTCCTCTCTCCCTCCCGACTGTTTGTAGGCGAAGCCCTGCGGCAGAAATTCTCCACCATATACACCACGCCATCGTGTTGTAGATCCAATCTATCTCTCCACCATACTTGCTGGTCCTAGGAAGGAGGATACGTCGAGGTGCCGCACGTGTGCATCTCACGGAGGCACCGCCACTTGTGGTGCTAGATCGGATCGGATCGCGAGGAGGAGAAGCAAGTACGACTACATCACCCACGTTCCGACGAACGTTCCGCTGTGCGAATCTTCAAGGGTATGAAGATCTAATCCAATCTCTCTCGTTGTTTGCATCTCCTAGATTAGATCTTGGCTTTCCCTCTGTTCGCTTCCGTAGAAATTTTTGATTTACTATGCTGCGAAACCCCTCAGTGGTATCAGAGCTAGATCTATGCGTAGATGTGTTTCACGAGTAGAACGCAACATGGTTGTTGCGGGCGTTGATGTTTTCTGTTGCAAGCCGCTTGTTTGTGTTCTTATTATGGCGCGGGATAGTGAGATTGAAGCGGTCCAGGCCAACCTTACGCGACGTCGTTCGCAAGACCGGCTCCGCACTTGACGTGTGGCTTGTACCATACATGCGGCTGGTGGATGTCAGTTTCTCTCACTATAGTTGTCATGGGATTAACACCGGAGTTTGGCAACCATAATATCACCGTTGTGGCTTTCCGTAGGTAAGAATCGTTCTTAGCATCTACTCCCATAAGCCACGTAAAACATGCAACAACAAAGTAGAGGCGTCTAACTTGTTTTTGCAGGGAGTGTTTTCTGTGATATGGTATGGCCCAAGATGTGATGTGTATATTGTATGCGATGATCATGTTTTGTAATGTTTCACGACTTGCATGTCGATGAGTACACAACCGGCAGGAGCCATATGGTTGTCTTTATAATTGTGTATGACCTGCGAGTCAACTTCTTATACGCCATGTAATAGCTTTACTTTATCGCTAAGTAGTTAGCAATAGTTGTAGTTACTATTCGTGGTGGAGGCAATCATGGTGGAGTGATGGAGATCATGCCGGAACGCACAAGATGGAGATCATTGCGCGAAGATTGGCTATACCATGTCACATAAAGTTATATGCATGTGATGTTTATCCTTTTATGTATCTTATTATGCTTAGATCGCGACGGTAGCATTATAAGATGATTCCTCACTTAAAGATCAAGATAAAAACTGTGTTCTCCCCAAGTATGCACCGTTGCGAAAGTTCGTCGTGTCCAAGCATCACGTGATGATCGGGTGCTATAGACTCTACGCTCACATACAACGGGTGCAAGCCAGTTTTGCACACGCGGAAATACTTGGGTCTAACTTGACGAGCCTAGCATGTACAGACATGGCCTCGGAACACAAGAACCGAAAGGTTAAGCATGAGTCATATGAATGATATGATCGACACCTTGTTGTCCACCATTGAAACCACATCTCTTCTCGTGATGATCGGATTAGGTGTGGTGAATTTGGATCGTGTTCACTAAACAACTTGAGGGATGTTGAATTTAGTGGGAGTTCATCTAGTAATTTGATTAAGTTGAACTATTTATCATGAACATAGTCTAAATTGTACTTGCAAATACTGTAGATCACATGGCCAAGTCCAACTTCAACTTCAACGTTTTTGTTGAGAAAGAAAAGCTTAGAAACAATGGGTCTAACTTCACCAACTGGTTCCGCAATCTAAGAATCATTCTGTCTGGTGGACAAAAGGACTATGTCCTTGGGAAAGCGTTAGGTGACCCCCCTGCTGCAACTGCGCCGGCTGATGAGAAAGCTGTCTATCAGTCGCGCAAAGATGATTATGGTGTGATTAAGAGCACCATGTTGTTTGCTATGGAACCGGAACTTCAAAATCATTTTGAAAACTATCCCGGGCCCTTTGAGATTCTCGAAGAGCTGAAAACCATGTTTCAGACTCAGGCCCGTTCTGAGAGATATGAGATCTCCGAGAAGTTCTTTAACTACAAGATGGAGGAAGGGAGTTCCGTTAGTGAGCACGCCATTAAGATGTCGGGCTACACTCAACGCCTTGAGCAACTGGACTGCAAGATTCCAGAGGAGCTCAAGATTGACAGGGTTCTGCAATCACTCCCTCCCAGCTACAAAAGTTTTGTAGTGACTCATAATCAGATTGGTTCCACTGATACGATCACCGAGCTCTTCGCAAAGCTGAAGGCTGCGGAGGTGGACATCAAGAAGGATAATCATGTGTTGATGGTCAACAAGCCCTCCTTTAAGAAAGGTAAGGGAGCAAAGAAGCCCTTCAAGAAGGGCGGCGGCAAGCGCACTGCCCCTGCTGAGAAGAAGCTCAGGTCTGGTCCCAAGCCGGAAACTGAGTGCTTCTATTGCAAGGACAAGGGTCACTGGAAGCGCAACTGTCCGAAGTACTTAGCGGACAAGAAGGCTGGCACCATCAAAGGTATATTTGATATACATGTTATTGATGTTTTCCTTACTAGCCCTCGTTGTAGTGCCTGGGTATTTGATACCGGTTCAGTTGCTAATATTTGTAACTCGAAACAGGAGCTACGGAATAGACGGCGGCTTGCGAGGGATGAGGTGACGATGCGCGTTGGCAACGGATCAAGAGTTGATGTGATGGCCGTCGGCACGCTCTCCTTAGTTTTACCTTCGGGATTAGTTTTAAACCTTAATAAATGTTATTATGTGCCTGCATTGAGCATGAACATTATTTCTGGATCGTGTTTATTGCAAGACGGTTATTCATTTAAATCGGAGAATAATGGTTGTTCTATTTATATGAGTAACATCTTTTATGGTCATGCACCTCTTGTGAGTGGTTTATTTCTTCTAAATCTCGAAAGGGATGAAACACACATCCATAACATTGAGGCTAAGAGATGCAAAGTAGATAGTGATAACACTACTTATCTGTGGCACTGTCGTCTAGGTCATATTGGTGTAAAGCGCATGAAGAAACTCCATTCTGATGGACTTTTGGAGTCTCTTGATTTTGAATCATTTGACACATGCGAACCATGCCTCATGGGCAAGATGATCAAAACCCCGTTCTCCGGTATGATGGAGCGAGCAACGGACTTGTTGGAAATCATACATACCGATGTATGCGGACCGATGAGTGTTTCGACGTGCGGTGGATATCGCTATTTTCTCACTTTTACCGATGACTTAAGTAGATATGGGTATATCTATTTAATGAAACATAAATCTGAAACGTTTGAAAAGTTCAAAGAATTTCAGAATGAAGTGGAGAACCATCGTAACAGAAAGATTAAGTTTCTACGATCCGATCGTGGGGGCGAATATTTGAGTTATGATTTTCTCACGCATCTCAAAGCAAGTGGAATCGTTTCACAACTCACGCCACCCGGAACACCACAGCGCAATGGTGTGTCTGAACGCCGGAATCGAACCTTATTAGATATGGTCCGATCAATGATGTAACTTACTGATTTGCCGTTATCATTTTGGGGTTATGCATTAGAAACCGCTGCATTCACTTTAAATAGGGCTCCATCTAAATCCGTTGAGACGACACTGTATGAACTGTGGTTTGGTGCTAAACCTAAGTTGTCGTTTCTTAAAGTTTGGGGATGCGAAGCTTACGTCAAGAAGTTGATGCCGGACAAGCTCGAACCCAAAGCGAAGAAATGCGTCTTCATAGGATACCCTAAGGAAACTATTGGGTATACCTTCTATCACAGAACCGAAGGCAAAGTGTTTGTCGCAAAGAACGGTTCCTTTCTTGAGAAGGAGTTTCTCTCGAAAGAAGTGAGTGGGAGGAAAGTAGAGCTAGACGAGGTTATTGAACCTTCTCTTGAATTGGAGAGTAGCGCAGCACCTGAAATTGTTCCAGTGCCGCCTGCACCAACAATAGAGGAAGCTAATGACAAGGATCATGAAGCTTCGGACGATGCTGCTACTGAACGTTGCAGGTCGACAAGGTCGCGTGCCCCTCCTGAGTGGTACGGCAACCCTGTCTTGACTGTCTTGTTAGTAGAAGACAGCGAACCTACGAACTATGAGGAAGCGATGATGAGCCCAGACTCTGAGAAATGGCTAGAAGCCATGAAATCCGAATTGGGATCCATGAGCGAAAACCAAGTATGGACTTTGGTGGACCCTCCTAGCGACCGAAAGGCCGTTGAGTGCAAATGGATCTTCAAGAAGAAAACGGACGCGGATGGTAATGTTACCGTCTATAAAGCACGGCTTGTTGCGAAAGGTTTTCGACAAGTTCAAGGTGTTGACTACGATGAGACTTTCTCTCCCGTAGCGATGTTTAAGTCCATTCGGATTTTATTAGCAATTGCTGCGTTTCATGATTATGAAATATGGCAAATGGATGTCAAGACTGATTTCCTCAATGGCAACATTGATGAAGAGTTGTATATGATGCAACCCGAAGGTTTTGTCGATCCTAAGGATGCTGATAAAGTATGCAAACTTCAGCGTTCCATTTATGGACTGAAGCAAGCGTCTCGGAGTTGGAACCTTCATTTTGATCAAGTGATCAAGAGCTTTGGATTTGTTCCAAATTGCTACGAAGCTTGCATCTACAAGAAAGTGAGTGGGGGCTCGGTGACGTTTCTGGTACTATATGTGGATGACATATTGATTATTGGAAATGACATCAACATGCTTAACGATGTGAAGAGTCATTTGAACAAGTGTTTTTCAATGAAAGACCTAGGTGAAGCTGCTTATATATTGGGCATCAAAATCTATAGAGATAGACAAAGACGCCTGATAGCTTTAAGCCAAAGTACATACCTAGACAAAGTTCTGAAAAGGTTCAGAATGGATAAGGCATTGAAAGGTTCAGTGCCTATGTTGTTAGGTAAGATATTGAGCAAGGCTCAGTGTCCAGCTACGGTAAATGATAGGGAAGCTATGAGCAAAGTGCCTTATGCCTCGGCCATAGGTTCCATCATGTATGCCATGCTGTGTACTAGACCGGATGTGTCCAATGCTCTTAGTTTGACAAGCAGATATCAAAGTGATCCAGGAGTGGAACACTGGACAGCCGTGAAGAACATCCTAAGGTACCTGAATAGGACTAAAGAAATGTTAGTCTATGGGGGTGGTGAACAGCTCGTCGTAAAAGGTTACGTCGATGCTAGTTTCGACACCGACAAGGATGATTCTAAATCTCAGACAGGATACGTGTATATTTTGAATGGAGGAGCTGTGAGCTGGAGAAGCTGCAAGCAAAGCGTGATCGCGGGATCTACAGTAGAAGCGGAATACATGGCTGCTGCAGAAGCATCAAGTGAAGGAGTTTGGATCAGAAACTTCATCACTGAGCTTGGCGTGGTTCCAAGTGCATTGGACCCACTGGACATATTGTGTGACAACACTGGCACCATAGCACTCGCTAAGGAACCAAGATATCATCCAAAGACCAAGCATATCAACCGCAAGTTTCATATAATCCGAGATTATATAGCAGATGGAGATCTGAAGATTAGCAAAGTACATACAGATCTGAATGTCGCAGATCCATTGACTAAACCTCTTCCACGTGTAAAACATGATCAGCACCTCAGTGCCATGGGTGTGAGATTGTTGCCAGATGTAAACTAGATTATTGACTCTAGTGCAAGTGGGAGACTGTTGGAATTATGCCCTAGAGGCAATAATAAAGATGTTATTATTATAATTCTTGTTCATGATAAAGTTTATATTCCATGCTAGAATTGTATTAAGCGGAAACATTAATACTTGTGTGGTTTATGAACAACACCGTGTCCCTAGTACGCCTCTATGGACTAGCTCATTGATCAATGATGGTTAAGGTTTCCTAACCATAGACATGAGTTGTCAATTGATAATGAGATCATATCATTGGGAGAATGATATGGTGGACAGACCCAAACTAAGCAAAGCTATTAGATCGTTTCATTGTGTTCTTCTTTGCGAAGCTTTTCCTATGTCAAATATTGTATTCCTTAGACCATGAGATAATACAACTCCCTGGTATCGGAAGAAAGCTTTGAGGTCATCAAACGTCATCCTATGAGAGGGTGATCATAAAGGTGTCTCTCAGGTGATCGGAAAGTATCTGTTGGGTTGTATGTATCGAGATGGAATTTGTCCCTCCAAAGTCGGAGAGATATACTTCGGGCCCACTCGGTAATCGATATCAACACCGCTTGCAAGCATGTGGTTAAGGAGTTAATCACAAAGTGATATCAGATTACGAACGAGTAAAGTACTTGCTGTGAACGAGATTGAACTAGGTATGACGATACCGACGATCGAATCTCGGGCAAGTAAAATATCGCGAGACGAAGGGAATATATATATGGGATTGATTGAATCCTGGCATCGTGTTTCATCCGATATGATCATCGATGAATGTGTGGGAGTCAATATGGGTGCCCAGACCCCGCTGTTGATTATTGATAGAAGATCATGTCTGCATATTCTCGAACCCGCAGGGTCACACACTTAACGTGTCTCGACGCTAGGATAGATTGGATAATTGGTTTATGAATTTTTGTTCGGAGTCTCGGATGGGATCCGGGATATCACAAGAGGTTCCGGAATGGTCCGGAGAATAAGATTCATATAAGGCAGTGTAGTTTTTGGAGTTCGGAATTGTTCCGGATTAATCGGTATTGTACCGGAAGCTTCTAGAACCTTCCGGAATGGGGCCAACGTGGTCCCACCTTCCGGGAGGGGGCATGGGCCTATGAGGGAGTGTCCTGGCCGCATTGGGCCAGGGGCACAAGGCCCCATAGGGCCCAGCCGATTCTAGATAAGTTTAAACTCGTTTAAACTAGAGATAGAATTTCTAGATAAGGGATAAGTTTAAATCGTTTAAACTAGAGATAGGGTTTCTGGATAAGGGAAAGTTTAAATCGTTTAAACTAGAGATAGACTTGGAGGATGGGCAAGGGCTGGCCGCACCCCCCCTCTATATATAGAGGGCTGGTGTGCCCCCTTCCCCCAACCGACACACCTTCCTCCAAACCCTAGTTGCCCTGCTGCTCTCCTCTCTCCCTCCCGACTGTTTGTAGGCGAAGCCCTGCGGCAGAAATTCTCCACCATATACACCACGCCGTCATGTTGTAGATCCAATCTATCTCTCCACCATACTTGCTGGTCCGAGGAAGGAGGAGACGTCGAGGTGCCGCACGTGTGCATCTCACGGAGGCACCGCCACTTGTGGTGCTAGATCGGATCGGATCGCGAGGAGGAGAAGCGAGTACGACTACATCACCCACGTTCCGACGAACGTTCCGCTGTGCGAATATTCAAGGGTATGAAGATCTAATCCAATCTCTCTCGTTGTTTGCATCTCCTAGATTAGATCTTGGCTTTCCCTCTGTTCGCTTCCGTAGAAAATTTTGATTTACTATGCTGCAAAACCCCTCAGTGTGTTCTTGCCACAAACCACATATGGATCAACCACTAGTCATTGCATGTGTGTTCTTTCCACAAACCACACATGGATCAACCACTAGAGTCATTGCATGTTTGTTCATATACTAAAACCACAAACCAGCACTAGATTCATTGCATGTGTGTTCTTTTCCACAAACCACACATGGATCCACCACTAGAGTCATTGCATGTGTGTTCTTTCTGCAAACCACATATGGATCAACCAGAGTCATTGCATGTGTGTTCTTTCCACAAACCACACATGATCAACCACAAGAGTCATTGCATGTTTGTTCTTATACTAAAACCACAAACCAGCACTAGAGTCATTGCATGTGTGTTATTTTCCACAAACCGCACATGGATCCACCACTAGAGTCATTGCATGTGTGTTCTTTCCACAAACCACATATGGATCAACTAGAGTCCTTGCATGTATGTTCTTTCCACAAACCACATATGGATCAACCAGAGTCATTGCATGTGTGTTCTTTCCACAAACCACACATGTGGACCCACTAGAGTCATTGCATGTGTGTTATTTCCACAAACCACACATGGATCAACCACTATAGTCATTGGATATGTGTTATTTCCACAAACCACACATGGATCAACCACTAGAGTCATTGCATGTGTGTTCTTATACTAAAACCAAAACTAGAGTCATTGCTTGTGTGTTCTTTTCACAAACCACACATGCATCAACCACTAGAGTCATTGCATGTGTGTTATTTCCACAAACAAACATGGATCAACCACTAGAGTCATTGCATGTGTGTTCTTATACTAAAACCAACATGGATCCACCAGTGGTCATTGCATGTGTGTTCTTTCCACAAACCACACATGGATCAACCACTAGAGTCATTGCATGTGTGTTATTTCCACAAACCACACATGTATCAACCACTAGAGTCATTGCATGTTTGTTCTTATACTAAAACCACAAACCAGAACTAGAGTCATTGCATGTGTGTTCTTTTCCACAAACCACACATGGATCCACCAGTGGTCATTGCATGTGTGTTCTTTCCACTGACCACATATGGATCAACCAGATTTATTGCATGTGTGTTCTTTCCACAAACCACACATGGATCAAACACTAGAGTCATTGCATCCTTGTTCTTATACTAAAACCACAAACCAGCAGTAGAGTCATTGCATGTGTGTTCTTTTCCACAAACCACACATGGATCCACCAGTGGTCATTGCATGTGTGTTCTTTCCACAAACTACACATGGATCAACCACTAGAGTCATTGCATGTGTGTTCTTTCCACAAACCACACATGGATCAACCACTAGAGTCATTGCATGAGTTCTTATACTAAAACCACAAACCAACACTAGAGTCATTGCACGTGTGTTCTTTTCCACAAACCACACATGGATCCACCAGTGGTCATTGCATGTGTGTTCTTGCCACCAACCACATATGGATCAACCACTAGTCATTGCATGTGTGTTCTTTCCACAAACCACACATGGATCAACCACTAGAGTCATTTCATGTTTGTTCTTATACTAGAACCACAAACCAGCACTAGAGTCATTGCATGTGTGTTCTTTTCCACAAACCACACAGGGATCCACCACTAGAGTCATTGCATGTGTGTTCTTTCCACAAACCACATATGGATCAACTAGAGTCATTGCATGTGTGTTCTTTCCACAAACCACATATGGATCAACCAGAGTCATTGCATGTGTGTTCTTTCCACAAACCACACATGTGGACCCACTAGAGTCATTGCATGTGTGTTATTTCCACAAACCACACATGAATCAACCACTATAGTCATTGCATATGTGTTATTTCCACAAACCACACATGGATAAACCACTAGAGTCATTGCATGTGTGTTCTTATACTAAAACCAAAACTAGAGTCATTGCATGTGTGTTCTTTTCACAATCCACACATGGATCAACCACTAGAGTCATTGCATGTGTGTTATTTCCACAAAACAAACATGGATCAACCACTAGAGTCATTGCATGTGTGTTCTTATACTAAAACCAACATGGATCCACCAGTGGTCATTGCATGTGTGGTCTTTCCACAAACCACACATGGATCAACCACTAGAGTTATTGCATGTGTGTTATTTCCACAAACCACACATGGATCAACCACTAGAGTCATTGCATGTGTGTTCTTATACTAAAACCACAACCAGTACTAGAGTCATTGCATGTGTGTTCTTATACTAAAACCAACATGGATCCACCAGTGGTCATTGCATGTGTGTTCTTTCCACAAACCACAAATGGATCAACCACTAGTCATTGTATGTGTGTTATTTCCACAAACCACACATGGATCAACCACTAGAGTCATTGCATGTGTGTTCTTATACTAAAACCACAAACAAGTACTAGAGTCATTGCATGTGTGTTCTTTTCCACAAACCACGCATGGATCCACCAGTGTTCATTGCATGTGTGTTCTTTCCACAAACCACACAAGGATCAACCAGAGTCATTGCATGTGTGTTCTTTCCACAAACCACACGTGGATCAACCACTAGAGTCATTGCATGTTTGTTCTTATACTAAAACCATAACCAGCACTAGAGTCATTGCATGTGTTTTCTTTTCCAGAAACCACACATGGATCCACCACTAGAGTCATTGCATGTGTGTTCTTTCCACAAACAACATATGGATCAACCAGAGTCATTGCATGTGTGTTCTTTCCACAAACCACTAATGTGGACCCACTAGAGTCATTGCATGTGTGTTATTTCCACAAACCACACATGGATCAACCACTAGAGTCATTGCATATGTGTTATTTCCACAAACCACACATGGATCAACCACTAGAGTCATTGCATGTGTTTTCTTATACTAAAACCAACACTAGAGTCATTGCATGTGTATTCTTTTCACAAACCACACATGGATCAACCACTAGAGTCGTTGCATGTGTGTTATTTCCACAAACAAACATGGATCAACCACTAGAGTCATTGCATGTGTGTTCTTATACTAAAACCAACATGGATCCACCAGTGGTCATTGCATGTGTGTTCTTTCCACAAACCGCACATGGATCAACCACTAGAGGCATTGCATGTGTGTTCTTATACTAAAACCAAAACTAGAGTCATTGCTTGTGTGTTCTTTTCACAAACCACACATGGATCAACCACTAGAGTCATTGCATGTGTGTTATTTCCACAAACAAACATGGATCAACCACTTGAGTCATTGCATGTGTGTTCTTATATTAAAACCAACATGGATCGACCAGTGGTCATTGCATGTGTGTTCTTTCCACAAACCACACATGGATCAACCACTAGAGTCATTGCATGTGTGTTTTTTCCACAGACCACACATGGATCAACCACTAGAGTCATTGCATGTTTGTTCTTATACTAAAACCACAAACCAGCAGTAGAGTCATTGCATGTGTGTTCTTTTCCACAAACCACATATGGATCCACCATTGGTCATTGCACGTGTGTTCTTTCCACAAACCACACATGGATCAACCACTAGAGTCATTGCATGTGTGTTCTTTCCACAAACCACACAAGGATCAACCACTAGAGTCATTGCATGTTTGTTCTTATACTAAAACCACAAACCAACACTAGAGTCATTGCACGTGTGTTCTTTTCCACAAACCACACATGGATCCACCAGTGGTCATTGCATGTGTGTTCTTGCCACAAACCACATATGGATCAACCACTAGTCATTGCATGTGTGTTCTTTCCACAAAACACACATGGATCAACCACTAGAGTCATTGCATGTTTGTTCTTATACTAAAACCACAAACCAGCACTAGAGTCATTGCATGTGTGTTCTTTTCCACAAACCACACATGGATTCACCACTAGAGTCATTGCATGTGTGTTCTTTCTGCAAACCACATATGGATCAACCAGAGTCATTGCATGTGTGTTCTTTCCACAAACCACACATGATCAACCACTAGAGTCATCGCATGTTTGTTCTTATACTAAAACCACAAACCAGCACTAGAGTCATTGCATGTGTGTTATTTTCCACAAACCACACGGGGATCCACCACAAGAGTCATTGCATGTGTGTTCTTTCCACAAACCACATATGGATCAACTAGAGTCATTGCATGTGTGTTCTTTCCACAAACCACATATGGATCAACCAGAGTCATTGCATGTGTGTTCTTTCCACAAACCACACATGTGGACCCACTAGAGTCATTGCATGTGTGTTATTTCCACAAACCACACATGGATCAACCACTATAGTCATTGCATATGTGTTATTTCCACAAACCACACATGGATCAACCACTAGAGTCATTGCATGTGTGTTCTTATACTAAAACCAAAACTAGAGTCATTGCATGTGTGTTCTTTTCACAAACCACACATGGATCAACCACTAGAGTCATTGCATGTGTGTTATTTCCACAAAACAAACATGGATCAACCACTAGAGTCATTGCATGTGTGTTCTTATACTAAAACCAACATGGATCCACCAATGGTCATTGCATGTGTGTTCTTTCCACAAACCACACATGGATCAACCACTAGAGTCATTGCATGTGTGTTATTTCCACAAACCACACATGGATCAACCACTAGAGTCATTGCATGTGTGTTCTTATACTAAAACCACAACCAGTACTAGAGTCATTGCATGTGTGTTCTTATACTAAAACCAACATGGATCCACCAGTGGTCATTGCATGTGTGTTCTTTCCACAAACCACAAATGGATCAACCACTAGTCATTGTATGTGTGTTATTTCCACAAACCACACATGGATCAACCACTAGAGTCATTGCATGTGTGTTCTTATACTAAAACCACAAACAAGTACTAGAGTCATTGCATGTGTGTTCTTTTCCACAAACCACACATGGATCCACCAGTGTTCATTGCATGTGTGTTCTTTCCACAAACCACACAAGGATCAACCAGAGTCAATGCATGTGTGTTCTTTCCACAAACCACACGTGGATCAACCACTAGAGTCATTGCATGTTTGTTCTTATACTAAAACCATAACCAGCACTAGAGTCATTGCATGTGTTTTCTTTTCCAGAAACCACACATGGATCCACCACTAGAGTCATTGCATGTGTGTTCTTTCCACAAACACCATATGGATCAACCAGAGTCATTGCATGTGTGTTCTTTCCACAAACCACAAATGTGGACCCACTAGAGTCATTGCATGTGTGTTATTTCCACAAACAACACATGGATAAACCACTAGAGTCATTGCATATGTGTTATTTCCACAAACCACACATGGATCAACCACTAGAGTCATTGCATGTGTTTTCTTATACTAAAACCAACACTAGAGTCATTGCATGTGTATTCTTTTCACAAACCACACATGGATCAACCACTAGAGTCGTTGCATGTGTGTTATTTCCACAAACAAACATGGATCAACCACTAGAGTCATTGCATGTGTGTTATTATACTAAAACCAACATGGATCCACCAGTGGTCATTGCATGTGTGTTCTTTCCACAAACCGCACATGGATCAACCACTAGAGGCATTGCATGTGTGTTCTTATACTAAAACCAAAACTAGAGTCATTGCTTGTGTGTTCTTTTCACAAACCACACATGGATCAACCACTAGAGTCATTGCATGTGTGTTATTTCCACAAACAAACATGGATCAACCACTTGAGTCATTGCATGTGTGTTCTTATACTAAAACCAACATGGATCCACCAGTGGTTATTGCATGTGTGTTCTTTCCACAAACCACACATGGATCAACCACTAGAGTCATTGCATGTGTGTTTTTTCCACAGACCACACATGGATCAACCACTGGAGTCATTGCATGTTTGTTCTTATACTAAAACCACAAACCAGCAGTAGAGTCATTGCATGTGTGTTCTTTTCCACAAACCACATATGGATCCACCATTGGTCATTGCACGTGTGTTCTTTCCACAAACCACACATGGATCAACCACTAGAGTCATTGCATGTGTGTTCTTTCCACAAACCACACATGGATCAACCACTAGAGTCATTGCATGTTTGTTCTTATACTAAAACCACAAACCAACACTAGAGTCATTGCACGTGTGTTCTTTTCCACAAACCACACATGGATCCACCAGTGGTCATTGCATGTGTGTTCTTGCCACAAACCACATATGGATCAACCACTAGTCATTGCATGTGTGTTCTTTCCACAAAACACACATGGATCAACCACTAGAGTCATTGCATGTTTGTTCTTATACTAAAACCACAAACCAGCACTAGAGTCATTGCATGTGTGTTCTTTTCCACAAACCACACATGGATTCACCACTAGAGTCATTGCATGTGTGTTCTTTCTGCAAATCACATATGGATCAACCAGAGTCATTGCATGTGTGTTCTTTCCACAAACCACACATGATCAACCACTAGAGTCATCGCATGTTTGTTCTTATACTAAAACCACAAACCAGCACTAGAGTCATTGCATGTGTGTTATTTTCCACAAACCACACGGGGATCCACCACTAGAGTCATTGCATGTGTGTTCTTTCCACAAACCACATATGGATCAACTAGAGTCATTGCATGTGTGTTCTTTCCACAAACCACATATGGATCAACCAGAGTCATTGCATGTGTGTTCTTTCCACAAACCACACATGTGGACCCACTAGAGTCATTGCATGTGTGTTATTTCCACAAACCACACATGGATTAACCACTATAGTCATTGCATATGTGTTATTTCCACAAACCACACATGGATCAACCACTAGAGTCATTGCATGTGTGTTCTTATACTAAAACCAAAACTAGAGTCATTGCATGTGTGTTATTTTCACAAACCACACATGGATCAACCACTAGAGTCATTGCATGTGTGTTATTTCCACAAAACAAACATGGATCAACCACTAGAGTCATTGCATGTGTGTTCTTATACTAAAACCAACATGGATCCACCAGTGGTCATTGCATGTGTGTTCTTTCCACAAACCACACATGGATCAACCACTAGAGTCATTGCGTGTGTGTTATTTCCACAAACCACACATGGATCAACCACTAGAGTCATTGCATGTGTGTTCTTATACTAAAACCACAACCAGTACTAGAGTCATTGCATGTGTGTTCTTATACTAAAACCAACATGGATCCACCAGTGGTCATTGCATGTGTGTTCTTTCCACAAACCACAAATGGATCAAACACTAGAGTCATTACATGTGTGTTATTTCCACAAACCACACATGGATCAACCACTAGAGTCATTGCATGTGTGTTCTTATACTAAAACCACAAACAAGTACTAGAGTCATTGCATGTGTGTTATTTTCCACTAACCACACATGGATCCACCAGTGGTCATTGCATGTGTGTTCTTTCCACAAACCACACATGGATCAACCAGAGTCATTGCATGTGTGTTCTTTCCACAAACCATATATGGCTCAACCACTAGAGTCATTGCATGTTTGTTCTTATACTAAAACCACAACCAGCACTAGAGTCATTGCATGTGTTTTCTTTTCCAGAAACCACACATGGATCCACCACTAGAGTCATTGCACGTGTGTTCTTTCCACAAACAACATATGGATCAACCAGAGTCATTGCATGTGTGTTCTTTCCACAAACCACAAATGTGGACCCACTAGAGTCATTGCATGTGTGTTATTTCCACAAATCACACATGGATCAACCACTAGAGTCATTGCATATGTGTTATTTCCACAAACCACACATGGATCAACCACTAGAGTCATTGCATGTGTTTTCTTATACTAAAACCTACACTAGAGTCATTGCATGTGTATTCTTTTCACAAACCACACATGGATCAACCACTAGAGTCGTTGCATGTGTGTTATTTCCACAAACAAACATGGATCAACCAGTAGAGTCATTGCATGTGTGTTCTTATACTAAAACCATCATGGATCCACCAGTGGTCATTACATGTGTGTTCTTTCCACAAACCACACATGGATCAACAACTAGAGTCATTGCATGTGTGTTATTTCCACAAACCACACATGGATCAACCACTAGAGTCATTGCATGTGTGTTCTTATACTAAAACCACAAACTAGTACTAGAGTTATTGCATGTGTGTTCTTATACTAAAACCAACATGGATCCACCAGTGGTCATTGTATGTGTGTTCTTTCCACAAACCACACATGGATCAACCACTAGAGTCATTGCATGTGTGTTCTTTCCACAAACCACACATGGATCAACCACTAGAGTCATTGCATGTTTGTTCTTATACTAAAACCACAAAGCAGCACTAGAGTCATTGCATGTGTGTTCTTTTCCACAAACCACACATGGACCCACTAGTGGTCATTGCATGTGTGTTCTTTCCACCAACCACATATGGATCAACCAGAGTCATTGCATGTGTGTTCTTTCCACAAACCACACATGGATCAACCACTAGAGTCATTGCATGTTTGTTCTTATACTAAAACCACAAACCAACACTAGAGTCATTGCACATGTGTTCTTTTCCACAAACCACACATGGATCCACCAGTGGTCATTGCATGTGTGTTCTTGCCACAAACCACATATGGATCAACCACTAGTCATGTCATGTGTGTTCTTTCCACAAACCACACATGGATCAACCACTAGAGTCATTGCATGTTTGTTCTTATACTAAAACCACAAACCAGCACAAGAGTCATTGCATGTGTGTTCTTTTCCACAAACCACACGTGGATCCACCACTAGAGTCATTGCATGTGTGTTCTTTCTGCAAACCACATGTGGATCAACCAGATTCATTGCATATGTGTTCTTTCCACAAACCACACATGATCAACCACTAGAGTCATTGCATGTGTGTTCTTATACTAAAACCAACACTAGAGTCATTGCATGTGTGTTCTTTTCACAAACCACACATTTATCAACCACTAGAGTCATTGCATGTGTGTTAGTTCCACAAACAAACATGGATCAACCACTAGAGTCATTGCATGTGTGTTCTTTTCCACAAACCACATAGATCCACCAGTGGTCATTGCATGTGTGTTCCTTCCACAAACCACACATGGATCAACCACTAGAGTCATTGCATGTGTGTTCTTTCCACAAACCACACATGGATCAACCACTAGAGTCATTGCATGTTTGTTCTTATACTAAAACCAGAAACCAGCAGTAGAGTCATTGCATGTGTGTTCTTTTCCACAAACCACACATGGATCCACCAGTGGTCATTGCATGTGTGTTCTTTCCGCAAACCACACATGGATCAACCACTAGAGTCATTGCATGTGTGTTCCTTCCACAAACCACACATGGATCAACCACTAGAGTCATTGCATGTTTGTTCTTATACTAAAACCACAAACCAACACTAGAGTCATTGCACGTGTGTTCTTTTCCACAAACCACACATGGATCCACCAGTGGTCATTGCATGTGTGTTCTTGCCACAAACCACATATGGATCAACCACTAGTCATTGCATGTGTGTTCTTTCCACAAACCACACATGGATCAACCACTAGAGTCATTGCATGTTTGTTCATATATACTAAAACCACAAACCAGCACTAGAGTCATTGCATGTGTGTTCTTTTCCACAAACCACACATGGATCCACCACTAGAGTCATTGCATGTGTGTTCTTTCTGCAAACCACATATGGATCAACCAGAGTCATTGCATGTGTGTTCTTTCCACAAACCACACATGATCAACCACAAGAGTCATTGCATGTTTGTTCTTATACTAAAACCACAAACCAGCACTAGAGTCATTGCATGTGTGTTATTTTCCACAAAACACACATGGATCCACCACTAGAGTCATTGCATGTGTGTTCTTTCCACAAACCACATATGGATCAACTAGAGTCCTTGCATGTATGTTCTTTCCACAAACCACATATGGATCAACCAGAGTCATTGCATGTGTGTTCTTTCCACAAACCACACATGTGGACCCACTAGAGTCATTGCATGTGTGTTATTTCCACAAACCACACATGGATCAACCACTATAGTCATTGGATATGTGTTATTTCCACAAACCACACATGGATCAACCACTAGAGTCATTGCATGTGTGTTCTTATACTAAAACCAAAACTAGAGTCATTGCTTCTGTGTTCTTTTCACAAACCACACATGGATCAACCACTAGAGTCATTGCATGTGTGTTATTTCCACAAACAAACATGGATCAACCACTAGAGTCATTGCATGTGTGTTCTTATACTAAAACCAACATGGATCCACCAGTGGTCATTGCATGTGTGTTCTTTCCACAAACCACACATGGATCAACCACTAGAGTCATTGCATGTGTGCTATTTCCACAAACCACACATGGATCAACCACCAGAGTCATTGCATGTTTGTTCTTATACTAAAACCACAAACCAGCACTAGAGACATTGCATGTGTGTTCTTTTCCACAAACCACACATGGATCCACCAGTGGTCATTGCATGTGTGTTCTTTCCACAGACCACATATGGATCAACCAGATTTATTGCATGTGTGTTCTTTCCACAAACCACACATGGATCAACCACTAGAGTCATTGCATGCTTGTTCTTATACTAAAACCACAAACCAGCAGTAGAGTCATTGCATGTGTGTTCTTTTCCACAAACCACACATGGATCCACCAGTGGTCATTGCATGTGTGTTCTTTCCACAAACTACACATGGATCAACCACTAGAGTCATTGCATGTGTGTTCTTTCCACAAACCACACATGGATCAACCACTAGAGTCATTGCAAGTTTGTTCTTATACTAAAACCACAAACCAACACAAGAGTCATTGCATGTGTGTTCTTTTCCACAAACCACACGTGGATCCACCACTAGAGTCATTGCATGTGTGTTCTTTCTGCAAACCACATGTGGATCAACAAGAGTCATTGCATATGTGTTCTTTCCACAAACCACACATGATCAACCACTAGAGTCATTGCATGTGTGTTCTTATACCAAAACCAACACTAGAGTCATTGCATGTGTGTTCTTTTCACAAACCACACATTTATCAACCACTAGAGTCATTGCATGTGTGTTAGTTCCACAAACAAACATGGATCAACCACTAGAGTCATTGCATGTGTGTTCTTTTCCACAAACCACATAGATCCACCAGTGGTCATTGCATGTGTGTTCCTTCCACAAACCACACATGGATCAACCACTAGAGTCATTGCATGTGTGTTCTTTCCACAAACCACACATGGATCAACCACTAGAGTCATTGCATGTTTGTTCTTATACTAAAACCAGAAACCAGCAGTAGAGTCATTGCATGTGTGTTCTTTTCCACAAACCACACATGGATCCACCAGTGGTCATTGCATGTGTGTTCTTTCCACAAACCACACATGGATCAACCACTAGAGTCATTGCATGTGTGTTCCTTCCACAAACCACACATGGATCAACCACTAGAGTCATTGCATGTTTGTTCTTATACTAAAACCACAAACCAACACTAGAGTCATTGCACGTGTGTTCTTTTCCACAAACCACACATGGATCCACCAGTGGTCATTGCATGTGTGTTCTTGCCACAAACCACATATGGACCAACCACTAGTCATTGCATGTGTGTTCTTTCCACAAACCACACATGGATCAACCACTAGAGTCATTGCATGTTTGTTCATATACTAAAACCACAAACCAGCACTAGAGTCATTGCATGTGTGTTCTTTTCCACAAACCACACATGGATCCACCACTAGAGTCATTGCATGTGTGTTCTTTCTGCAAACCACATATGGATCAACCAGAGTCATTGCATGTGTGTTCTTTCCACAAACCACACATGATCAACCACAAGAGTCATTGCATGTTTGTTCTTATACTAAAACCACAAACCAGCACTAGAGTCATTGCATGTGTGTTATTTTCCACAAAACACACATGGATCCACCACTAGAGTCATTGCATGTGTGTTCTTTCCACAAACCACATATGGATCAACTAGAGTCCTTGCATGTATGTTCTTTCCACAAACCACATATGGATCAACCAGAGTCATTGCATGTGTGTTCTTTCCACAAACCACACATGTGGACCCACTAGAGTCATTGCATGTGTGTTATTTCCACAAACCACACATGGATCAACCACTATAGTCATTGGATATGTGTTATTTCCACAAACCACACATGGATCAACCACTAGAGTCATTGCATGTGTGTTCTTATACTAAAACCAAAACTAGAGTCATTGCTTCTGTGTTCTTTTCACAAACCACACATGGATCAACCACTAGAGTCATTGCATGTGTGTTATTTCCACAAACAAACATGGATCAACCACTAGAGTCATTGCATGTGTGTTCTTATACTAAAACCAACATGGATCCACCAGTGGTCATTGCATGTGTGTTCTTTCCACAAACCACACATGGATCAACCACTAGAGTCATTGCATGTGTGCTATTTCCACAAACCACACATGGATCAACCACTAGAGTCATTGCATGTTTGTTCTTATACTAAAACCACAAACCAGCACTAGAGACATTGCATGTGTGTTCTTTTCCACAAACCACACATGGATCCACCAGTGGTCATTGCATGTGTGTTCTTTCCACAGACCACATATGGATCAACCAGATTTATTGCATGTGTGTTCTTTCCACAAACCACACATGGATCAACCACTAGAGTCATTGCATGCTTGTTCTTATACTAAAACCACAAACCAGCAGTAGAGTCATTGCATGTGTGTTCTTTTCCACAAACCACACATGGATCCACCAGTGGTCATTGCATGTGTGTTCTTTCCACAAAATACACATGGATCAACCACTAGAGTCATTGCATGTGTGTTCTTTCCACAAACCACACATGGATCAACCACTAGAGTCATTGCAAGTTTGTTCTTATACTAAAACCACAAACCAACACTAGAGGCATTGCACGTGTGTTCTTTTCCACAAACCACACATGGATCCACCAGTGGTCATTGCATGTGTGTTCTTGCCACAAACCACATATGGATCAACCACTAGTCATTGCATGTGTGTTCTTTCCACAAACCACACATGGATCAACCACTAGAGTCATTGCATGTTTGTTCATATACTAAAACCACAAACCAGCACTAGAGTCATTGCATGTGTGTTCTTTTCCACAAACCACACATGGATCCACCACTAGAGTCATTGCATGTGTGTTCTTTATGCAAACCACATATGGATCAACCAGAGTCATTGCATGTGTGTTCTTTCCACAAACCACACATGATCAACCACAAGAGTCATTGCATGTTTGTTCTTATACTAAAACCACAAACCAGCACTAGAGTCATTGCATGTGTGTTATTTTCCACAAACCACACATGGATCCACCATTAGAGTCATTGCATGTGTGTTCTTTCCACAAACCACATATGGATCAACTAGAGTCCTTGCATGTATGTTCTTTCCACAAACCACATATGGATCAACCAGAGTCATTGCATGTGTGTTCTTTCCACAAACCACACATGTGGACCCACTAGAGTCATTGCATGTGTGTTATTTCCACAAACCACACATGGATCAACCACTATAGTCATTGGATATGTGTTATTTCCACAAACCACACATGGATCAACCACTAGAGTCATTGCATGTGTGTTCTTATACTAAAACCAAAACTAGAGTCATTGCTTCTGTGTTCTTTTCACAAACCACACATGGATCAACCACTAGAGTCATTGCATGTGTGTTATTTCCACAAACAAACATGGATCAACCACTTGAGTCATTGCATGTGTGTTCTTATACTAAAACCAACATGGATCCACCAGTGGTCATTGCATGTGTGTTCTTTCCACAAACCACACATGGATCAACCACTAGAGTCATTGCACGTGTGTTATTTCCACAAACCACACATGGATCAACCACTAGAGTCATTGCATGTTTGTTCTTATACTAAAACCACAAACCAGCACTAGAGACATTGCATGTGTGTTCTTTTCCACAAACCACACATGGATCCACCAGTGGTCATTGCATGTGTGTTCTTTCCACAGACCACATATGGATCAACCAGATTTATTGCATGTGTGTTCTTTCCACAAACCACACATGGATCAACCACTAGAGTCATTGCATGCTTGTTCTTATACTAAAACCACAAACCAGCAGTAGAGTCATTGCATGTGTGTTCTTTTCCACAAACCACACATGGATCCACCAGTGGTCATTGCATGTGTGTTCTTTCCACAAACTACACATGGATCAACCACTAGAGTCATTGCATGTGTGTTCTTTCCACAAACCACACATGCTTCAACCACTAGAGTCATTGCAAGTTTGTTCTTATACTAAAACCACAAACCAACACTAGAGTCATTGCACGTGTGTTCTTTTCCACAAACCACACATGGATCCACCAGTCGTCATTGCATGTGTGTTCTTGCCACAAACCACATATGGATCAACCACTAGTCATTGCATGTGTGTTCTTTCCACAAACCACACATGGATTAACCACTAGAGTCATTGCATGTTTGTTCTTATACTAGAACCACAAACCAGCACTAGAGTCATTGCATGTGTGTTCTTTTCCACAAACCACACAGGGATACACCACTAGAGTCATTGCATGTGTGTTCTTTCCACAAACCACATATGGATCAACTAGAGTCATTGCATGTGTGTTCTTTCCACAAACCACATATGGATCAACCAGAGTCATTGCATGTGTGTTCTTTCCACAAACCACACATGTGGACCCACTAGAGTCATTGCATGTGTGTTATTTCCACAAACCACACATGGATCAACCACTATAGTCATTGCATATGTGTTATTTCCGCAAACCACACATGGATGAACCACTAGAGTCATTGCATGTGTGTTCTTATACTAAAACCAAAACTAGAGTCATTGCATGTGTGTTCTTTTCACAAACCACACATGGATCAACCACTAGAGTCATTGCATGTGTGTTATTTCCACAAAATAACATGGATCAACCACTAGAGTCATTGCATGTGTGTTCTTATACTAAAACCAACATGGATCCACCAGTGGTCATTGCATGTGTGTTCTTTCCACAAACCACACATGGATCAACCACTAGAGTCGTTGCATGTGTGTTATTTCCATAAACCACACATGGATCAACCACTAGAGTCATTGCATGTGTGTTCTTATACTAAAACCACAACCAGTACTAGAGTCATTGCATGTGTGTTCTTATACTAAAACCAACATGGATCCACCAGTGGTCATTGCATGTCTGTTCTTTCCACAAACCACAAATGGATCAACCACTAGAGTCATTGTATGTGTGTTATTTCCACAAACCACACATGGATCAACCACTAGAGTCATTGCATGTGTGTTCTTATACTAAAACCACAAACAAGTACTAGAGTCATTGCATGTGTGTTCCTTTCCACAAACCACACATGGATCCACCAGTGTTCATTGCATGTGTGTTCTTTCCACAAACCACACATGGATCAACCAGAGTCATTGCATGTGTGTTCTTTCCACAAACCACACATGGATCAACCACTAGAGTCATTGCATGTTTGTTCTTATACTAAAACCACAACCAGCACTAGAGTCATTGCATGTGTTTTCTTTTCTAGAAACCACACATGGATCCACCACTAGAGTCATTGCATGTGTGTTCTTTCCACAAACAACATATGGATCAACCAGAGTCATTGCATGTGTGTTCTTTCCACAAACCACAAATGTGGACCCACTAGAGTCATTGCATGTGTGTTATTTCCACAAACCACACATGGATCAACCACTAGAGTCATTGCATATGTGTTATTTCCACAAACCACACATGGATCAACCACTAGAGTCATTGCATGTCTTTTCTTATATTAAAACCAACACTAGAGTCATTGCATGAGTATTCTTTTCACAAACCACACATGGATCAACCACTAGAGTCGTTGCATGTGTGTTATTTCCACAAACAAACATGGATCAACCACTAGAGTCATTGCATGTGTGTTCTTATACTAAAACCACAACCAGTACTAGAGTCATTGCATGTGTGTTCTTATACTAAAACCAACATGGATACACCAGTGGTCATTGCATGTGTGTTCTTTCCACAAACCACAAATGGATCAACCACTAGAGTCATTGTATGTGTGTTATTTCCACAAACCACACATGGATCAACCACTAGAGTCATTGCATGTGTGTTCTTATACTAAAACCACAACCATTACTAGAGTCATTGCATGTGTGTTCTTATACTAAAACCAACATGGATCCACCAGTGGTCATTGCATGTGTGTTCTTTCCACAAACCACAAATGGATCAACCACTAGAGTCATTGTATGTGTGTTATTTCCACAAACCACACATGGATCAACCACTAGAGTCATTGCATGTGTGTTCTTATACAAAAACCACAAACAAGTACTAGAGTCATTGCATGTGTGTTCTTTTCCACAAACCACACATGGATCCACCAGTGTTCATTGCATGTGTGTTCTTTCCACAAACCACACATGGATCAACCAGAGTCATTGCATGTGTGTTCTTTCCACAAACCACACATGGATCAACCACTAGAGTCATTGCATGTTTGTTCTTATACTAAAACCACAACCAGCACTAGAGTCATTGCATGTGTTTTCTTTTCCAGAAACCACACATGGATCCACCACTAGAGTCATTGCATGTGTGTTCTTTCCACAAACAACATATGGATCAACCAGAGTCATTGCATGTGTGTTCTTTCCACAAACCACAAATGTGGACCCACTAGAGTCATTGCATGTGTGTTATTTCCACAAACCACACATGGATCAACCACTAGAGTCATTGCATATGTGTTATTTCCACAAACCACACATGGATCAACCACTAGAGTCATTGCATGTGTTTTCTTATACTAAAACCAACACTAGAGTCATTGCATGTGTATTCTTTTCACAAACCACACATGGATCAACCACTAGAGTCGTTGCATGTGTGTTATTTCCACAAACAAACATGGATCAACCACTAGAGTCATTGCATGTGTGTTCTTATACTAAAACCAACATGGATCCACCAGTGGTCATTGCATGTGTGTTCTTTCCACAAACCACACATGGATCAACCACTAGAGTCATTGCATGTGTGTTATTTCCACAAACCACACATGGATCAACCACTATAGTCATTGCATGTGTGTTCTTATACTAAAACCACAAACTAGTACTAGAGTTATTGCATGTGTGTTCTTATACTAAAACCAACATGGATCCACCAGTGGTCATTGTATGTGTGTTCTTTCCACAAACCACACATGGATCAACCACTAGAGTCATTGCATGTGTGTTCTTTCCACAAACCACACATGGATCAACCACTAGAGTCATTGCATGTTTGTTCTTATACTAAAACCACAAACCAGCACTAGAGTCATTGCATGTGTGTTCTTTTCCACAAACCACACATGGACCCACTAGTGGTCATTGCATGTGTGTTCTTTCCACAAACCACATATGGATCAACCAGAGTCATTGCATGTGTGTTCTTTCCACAAACCACACATGGATCAACCACTAGAGTCATTGCATGTGTGCTATTTCCACAAACCACACATGGATCAACCACTAGAGTCATTGCATGTTTGTTCTTATACTAAAACCACAAACCAGCACTAGAGACATTGCATGTGTGTTCTTTTCCACAAACCACACATGGATCCACCAGTGGTCATTGCATGTGTGTTCTTTCCACAGACCACATATGGATCAACCAGATTTATTGCATGTGTGTTCTTTCCACAAACCACACATGGATCAACCACTAGAGTCATTGCATGCTTGTTCTTATACTAAAACCACAAAACAGCAGTAGAGTCATTGCATGTGTGTTCTTTTCCACAAACCACACATGGATCCACCAGTGGTCATTGCATGTGTGTTCTTTCCACAAACTACACATGGATCAACCACTAGAGTCATTGCATGTGTGTTCTTTCCACAAACCACACATGGATCAACCACTAGAGTCATTGCATGTTTGTTCTTATACTAAAACCACAAACCAACACTAGAGTCATTGCACGTGTGTTCTTTTCCACAAACCACACATGGATCCACCAGTGGTCATTGCATGTGTGTTCTTGCCACAAACCACATATGGATCAACCACTAGTCATTGCATGTGTGTTCTTTCCACAAACCACACATGGATCAACCACTAGAGTCATTGCATGTTTGTTCATATACTAAAACCACAAACCAGCACTAGAGTCATTGCATGTGTGTTCTTTTCCACAAACCACACATGGATCCACCACTAGAGTCATTGCTTGTGTGTTCTTTATGCAAACCACATATGGATCAACCAGAGTCATTGCATGTGTGTTCTTTCCACAAACCACACATGATCAACCACAAGAGTCATTGCATGTTTGTTCTTATACTAAAACCACAAACCAGCACTAGAGTCATTGCATGTGTGTTATTTTCCACAAA
This sequence comes from Avena sativa, assembly GCA_916181665.1. Lineage (NCBI taxonomy): Eukaryota > Viridiplantae > Streptophyta > Magnoliopsida > Poales > Poaceae > Avena > Avena sativa. The sequence continues at coordinate 432,755,237 of OV702290.1, forward strand.
CCACACATAGATCCACCATTAGAGTCATTGCATGTGTGTTCTTTCCACAAACCACATATGGATCAACTAGAGTCCTTGCATGTATGTTCTTTCCACAAACCACATATGGATCAACCAGAGTCATTGCATGTGTGTTCTTTCCACAAACCACACATGTGGACCCACTAGAGTCATTGCATGTGTGTTATTTCCACAAACCACACATGGATCAACCACTATAGTCATTGGATATGTGTTATTTCCACAAACCACACATGGATCAACCACTAGAGTCATTGCATGTGTGTTCTTATACTAAAACCAAAACTAGAGTCATTGCTTCTGTGTTCTTTTCACAAACCACACATGGATCAACCACTAGAGTCATTGCATGTGTGTTATTTCCACAAACAAACATGGATCAACCACTAGAGTCATTGCATGTGTGTTCTTAAACTAAAACCAACATGGATCCACCAGTGGTCATTGCATGTGTGTTCTTTCCACAAACCACACATGGATCAACCACTAGAGTCATTGCACGTGTGTTATTTCCACAAACCACACATGGATCAACCACTAGAGTCATTGCATGTTTGTTCTTATACTAAAACCACAAACCAGCACTAGAGACATTGCATGTGTGTTCTTTTCCACAAACCACACATGGATCCACCAGTGGTCATTGCATGTGTGTTCTTTCCACAGACCACATATGGATCAACCAGATTTATTGCATGTGTGTTCTTTCCACAAACCACACATGGATCAACCACTAGAGTCATTGCATGCTTGTTCTTATACTAAAACCACAAACCAGCAGTAGAGTCATTGCATGTGTGTTCTTTTCCACAAACCACACATGGATCCACCAGTGGTCATTGCATGTGTGTTCTTTCCACAAACTACACATGGATCAACCACTAGAGTCATTGCATGTGTGTTCTTTCCACAAACCACACATGGATCAACCACTAGAGTCATTGCAAGTTTGTTCTTATACTAAAACCACAAACCAACACTAGAGTCATTGCACGTGTGTTCTTTTCCACAAACCACACATGGATCCACCAGTCGTCATTGCATGTGTGTTCTTGCCACAAACCACATATGGATCAACCACTAGTCATTGCATGTGTGTTCTTTCCACAAACCACACATGGATCAACCACTAGAGTCATTGCATGTTTGTTCTTATACTAGAACCACAAACCAGCACTAGAGTCATTGCATGTGTGTTCTTTTCCACAAACCACAAAGGGATCCACCACTAGAGTCATTGCATGTGTGTTCTTTCCACAAACCACATATGGATCAACTAGAGTCATTGCATGTGTGTTCTTTCCACAAACCACATATGGATCAACCAGAGTCATTGCATGTGTGTTCTTTCCACAAACCACACATGTGGACCCACTAGAGTCATTGCATGTGTGTTATTTCCACAAACCACACATGGATCAACCACTATAGTCATTGCATATGTGTTATTTCCGCAAACCTCACGTGGATGAACCACTAGAGTCATTGCATGTGTGTTCTTATACTAAAACCAAAACTAGAGTCATTGCATGTGTGTTCTTTTCACAAACCACACATGGATCAACCACTAGAGTCATTGCATGTGTGTTATTTCCACAAAACAACATGGATCAACCACTAGAGTCATTGCATGTGTGTTCTTATACTAAAACCAACATGGATCCACCAGTGGTCATTGCATGTGTGTTCTTTCCACAAACCACACATGGATCAACCACTAGAGTCATTGCATGTGTATTATTTCCACAGACCACACATGGATCAACCACTAGAGTCATTGCATGTGTGTTCTTATACTAAAACCACAAACAAGTACTAGAGTCATTGCATGTGTGTTCCTTTCCACAAACCACACATGGATCCACCAGTGTTCATTGCATGTGTGTTCTTTCCACAAACCACACATGGATCAACCAGAGTCATTGCATGTGTGTTCTTTCCACAAACCACACATGGATCAACCACTAGAGTCATTGCATGTTTGTTCTTATACTAAAACCACAACCAGCACTAGAGTCATTGCATGTGTTTTCTTTTCTAGAAACCACACATGGATCCACCACTAGAGTCATTGCATGTGTGTTCTTTCCACAAACAACATATGGATCAACCAGAGTCATTGCATGTGTGTTCTTTCCACAAACCACAAATGTGGACCCACTAGAGTCATTGCATGTGTGTTATTTCCACAAACCACACATGGATCAACCACTAGAGTCATTGCATATGTGTTATTTCCACAAACCACACATGGATCAACCACTAGAGTCATTGCATGTCTTTTCTTATATTAAAACCAACACTAGAGTCATTGCATGAGTATTCTTTTCACAAACCACACATGGATCAACCACTAGAGTCGTTGCATGTGTGTTATTTCCACAAACAAACATGGATCAACCACTAGAGTCATTGCATGTGTGTTCTTATACTAAAACCACAACCAGTACTAGAGTCATTGCATGTGTGTTCTTATACTAAAACCAACATGGATACACCAGTGGTCATTGCATGTGTGTTCTTTCCACAAACCACAAATGGATCAACCACTAGAGTCATTGTATGTGTGTTATTTCCACAAACCACACATGGATCAACCACTAGAGTCATTGCATGTGTGTTCTTATACTAAAACCACAACCATTACTAGAGTCATTGCATGTGTGTTCTTATACTAAAACCAACATGGATCCACCAGTGGTCATTGCATGTGTGTTCTTTCCACAAACCACAAATGGATCAACCACTAGAGTCATTGTATGTGTGTTATTTCCACAAACCACACATGGATCAACCACTAGAGTCATTGCATGTGTGTTCTTATACAAAAACCACAAACAAGTACTAGAGTCATTGCATGTGTGTTCTTTTCCACAAACCACACATGGATCCACCAGTGTTCATTGCATGTGTGTTCTTTCCACAAACCACACATGGATCAACCAGAGTCATTGCATGTGTGTTCTTTCCACAAACCACACATGGATCAACCACTAGAGTCATTGCATGTTTGTTCTTATACTAAAACCACAACCAGCACTAGAGTCATTGCATGTGTTTTCTTTTCCAGAAACCACACATGGATCCACCACTAGAGTCATTGCATGTGTGTTCTTTCCACAAACAACATATGGATCAACCAGAGTCATTGCATGTGTGTTCTTTCCACAAACCACAAATGTGGACCCACTAGAGTCATTGCATGTGTGTTATTTCCACAAACCACACATGGATCAACCACTAGAGTCATTGCATATGTGTTATTTCCACAAACCACACATGGATCAACCACTAGAGTCATTGCATGTGTTTTCTTATACTAAAACCAACACTAGAGTCATTGCATGTGTATTCTTTTCACAAACCACACATGGATCAACCACTAGAGTCGTTGCATGTGTGTTATTTCCACAAACAAACATGGATCAACCACTAGAGTCATTGCATGTGTGTTCTTATACTAAAACCAACATGGATCCACCAGTGGTCATTGCATGTGTGTTCTTTCCACAAACCACACATGGATCAACCACTAGAGTCATTGCATGTGTGTTATTTCCACAAACCACACATGGATCAACCACTATAGTCATTGCATGTGTGTTCTTATACTAAAACCACAAACTAGTACTAGAGTTATTGCATGTGTGTTCTTATACTAAAACCAACATGGATCCACCAGTGGTCATTGTATGTGTGTTCTTTCCACAAACCACACATGGATCAACCACTAGAGTCATTGCATGTGTGTTCTTTCCACAAACCACACATGGATCAACCACTAGAGTCATTGCATGTTTGTTCTTATACTAAAACCACAAACCAGCACTAGAGTCATTGCATGTGTGTTCTTTTCCACAAACCACACATGGACCCACTAGTGGTCATTGCATGTGTGTTCTTTCCACAAACCACATATGGATCAACCAGAGTCATTGCATGTGTGTTCTTTCCACAAACCACACATGGATCAACCACTAGAGTCATTGCATGTGTGCTATTTCCACAAACCACACATGGATCAACCACTAGAGTCATTGCATGTTTGTTCTTATACTAAAACCACAAACCAGCACTAGAGACATTGCATGTGTGTTCTTTTCCACAAACCACACATGGATCCACCAGTGGTCATTGCATGTGTGTTCTTTCCACAGACCACATATGGATCAACCAGATTTATTGCATGTGTGTTCTTTCCACAAACCACACATGGATCAACCACTAGAGTCATTGCATGCTTGTTCTTATACTAAAACCACAAAACAGCAGTAGAGTCATTGCATGTGTGTTCTTTTCCACAAACCACACATGGATCCACCAGTGGTCATTGCATGTGTGTTCTTTCCACAAACTACACATGGATCAACCACTAGAGTCATTGCATGTGTGTTCTTTCCACAAACCACACATGGATCAACCACTAGAGTCATTGCAAGTTTGTTCTTATACTAAAACCACAAACCAACACTAGAGTCATTGCACGTGTGTTCTTTTCCACAAACCACACATGGATCCACCAGTGGTCATTGCATGTGTGTTCTTGCCACAAACCACATATGGATCAACCACTAGTCATTGCATGTGTGTTCTTTCCACAAACCACACATGGATCAACCACTAGAGTCATTGCATGTTTGTTCATATACTAAAACCACAAACCAGCACTAGAGTCATTGCATGTGTGTTCTTTTCCACAAACCACACATGGATCCACCACTAGAGTCATTGCTTGTGTGTTCTTTATGCAAACCACATATGGATCAACCAGAGTCATTGCATGTGTGTTCTTTCCACAAACCACACATGATCAACCACAAGAGTCATTGCATGTTTGTTCTTATACTAAAACCACAAACCAGCACTAGAGTCATTGCATGTGTGTTATTTTCCACAAACCACACATAGATCCACCATTAGAGTCATTGCATGTGTGTTCTTTCCACAAACCACATATGGATCAACTAGAGTCCTTGCATGTATGTTCTTTCCACAAACCACATATGGATCAACCAGAGTCATTGCATGTGTGTTCTTTCCACAAACCACACATGTGGACCCACTAGAGTCATTGCATGTGTGTTATTTCCACAAACCACACATGGATCAACCACTATAGTCATTGGATATGTGTTATTTCCACAAACCACACATGGATCAACCACTAGAGTCATTGCATGTGTGTTCTTATACTAAAACCAAAACTAGAGTCATTGCTTCTGTGTTCTTTTCACAAACCACACATGGATCAACCACTAGAGTCATTGCATGTGTGTTATTTCCACAAACAAACATGGATCAACCACTAGAGTCATTGCATGTGTGTTCTTAAACTAAAACCAACATGGATCCACCAGTGGTCATTGCATGTGTGTTCTTTCCACAAACCACACATGGATCAACCACTAGAGTCATTGCACGTGTGTTATTTCCACAAACCACACATGGATCAACCACTAGAGTCATTGCATGTTTGTTCTTATACTAAAACCACAAACCAGCACTAGAGACATTGCATGTGTGTTCTTTTCCACAAACCACACATGGATCCACCAGTGGTCATTGCATGTGTGTTCTTTCCACAGACCACATATGGATCAACCAGATTTATTGCATGTGTGTTCTTTCCACAAACCACACATGGATCAACCACTAGAGTCATTGCATGCTTGTTCTTATACTAAAACCACAAACCAGCAGTAGAGTCATTGCATGTGTGTTCTTTTCCACAAACCACACATGGATCCACCAGTGGTCATTGCATGTGTGTTCTTTCCACAAACTACACATGGATCAACCACTAGAGTCATTGCATGTGTGTTCTTTCCACAAACCACACATGGATCAACCACTAGAGTCATTGCAAGTTTGTTCTTATACTAAAACCACAAACCAACACTAGAGTCATTGCACGTGTGTTCTTTTCCACAAACCACACATGGATCCACCAGTCGTCATTGCATGTGTGTTCTTGCCACAAACCACATATGGATCAACCACTAGTCATTGCATGTGTGTTCTTTCCACAAACCACACATGGATCAACCACTAGAGTCATTGCATGTTTGTTCTTATACTAGAACCACAAACCAGCACTAGAGTCATTGCATGTGTGTTCTTTTCCACAAACCACAAAGGGATCCACCACTAGAGTCATTGCATGTGTGTTCTTTCCACAAACCACATATGGATCAACTAGAGTCATTGCATGTGTGTTCTTTCCACAAACCACATATGGATCAACCAGAGTCATTGCATGTGTGTTCTTTCCACAAACCACACATGTGGACCCACTAGAGTCATTGCATGTGTGTTATTTCCACAAACCACACATGGATCAACCACTATAGTCATTGCATATGTGTTATTTCCGCAAACCTCACGTGGATGAACCACTAGAGTCATTGCATGTGTGTTCTTATACTAAAACCAAAACTAGAGTCATTGCATGTGTGTTCTTTTCACAAACCACACATGGATCAACCACTAGAGTCATTGCATGTGTGTTATTTCCACAAAACAACATGGATCAACCACTAGAGTCATTGCATGTGTGTTCTTATACTAAAACCAACATGGATCCACCAGTGGTCATTGCATGTGTGTTCTTTCCACAAACCACACATGGATCAACCACTAGAGTCATTGCATGTGTGTTATTTCCATAAACCACACATGGATCAACCACTAGAGTCATTGCATGTGCGTTCTTATACTAAAACCACAACCAGTACTAGAGTCATTGCATGTGTGTTCTTATACTAAAACCAACATGGATCCACCAGTGGTCATTTCATGTCTGTTCTTTCCACAAACCACAAATGGATCAACCACTAGAGTCATTGTATGTGTGTTATTTCCACAAACCACACATGGATCAACCACTAGAGTCATTGCATGTGTGTTCTTATACTAAAACCACAAACAAGTACTAGAGTCATTGCATGTGTGTTCTTTTCCACAAACCACACATGGATCCACCAGTGTTCATTGCATGTGTGTTCTTTCCACAAACCACACATGGATCAACCAGAGTCATTGCATGTGTGTTCTTTCCACAAACCACACATGAATCAACCACTAGAGTCATTGCATGTTTGTTCTTATACTAAAACCACAACCAGCACTAGAGTCATTGCATGTGTTTTCTTTTCTAGAAACCACACATGGATCCACCACTAGAGTCATTGCATGTGTGTTCTTTCCACAAACAACATATGGATCAACCAGAGTCATTGCATGTGTGTTCTTTCCACAAACCACAAATGTGGACCCACTAGAGTCATTGCATGTGTGTTATTTCCACAAACCACACATGGATCAACCACTAGAGTCATTGCATATGTGTTATTTCCACAAACCACACATGGATCAACCACTAGAGTCATTGCATGTCTTTTCTTATACTAAAACCAACACTAGAGTCATTGCATGTGTATTCTTTTCACAAACCACACATGGATCAACCACTAGAGTCGTTGCATGTGTGTTATTTCCACAAACAAACATGGATCAACCACTAGAGTCATTGCATGTGTGTTCTTATACTAAAACCACAACCAGTACTAGAGTCATTGCATGTGTGTTCTTATACTAAAACCAACATGGATACACCAGTGGTCATTGCATGTGTGTTCTTTCCACAAACCACAAATGGATCAACCACTAGAGTCATTGTATGTGTGTTATTTCCACAAACCACACATGGATCAACCACTAGAGTCATTGCATGTGTGTTCTTATACTAAAACCACAACCAGTACTAGAGTCATTGCATGTGTGTTCTTATACTAAAACCAACATGGATCCACCAGTGGTCATTGCATGTGTGTTCTTTCCACAAACCACAAATGGATCAACCACTAGAGTCATTGTATGTGTGTTATTTCCACAAACCACACATGGATCAACCACTAGAGTCATTGCATGTGTGTTCTTATACTAAAACCACAAACAAGTACTAGAGTCATTGCATGTGTGTTCTTTTCCACAAACCACACATGGATCCACCAGTGTTCATTGCATGTGTGTTCTTGCCACAAACCACATATGGATCAACCACTAGTCATTGCATGTGTGTTCTTTCCACAAAACACACATGGATCAACCACTAGAGTCATTGCATGTTTGTTCTTATACTAACACCACAAACCAGCACTAGAGTCATTGCATGTGTGTTCTTATACTAAAACCACAAACAAGTACTAGAGTCATTGCATGTGTGTTCTTTTCCACAAACCACACATGGATCCACCAGTGTTCATTGCATGTGTGTTCTTTCCACAAACCACACATGGATCAACCAGAGTCATTGCATGTGTGTTCTTTCCACAAACCACACATGGATCAACCACTAGAGTCATTGCATGTTTGTTCTTATACTAAAACCACAACCAGCACTAGAGTCATTGCATGTGTTTTCTTTTCCAGAAACCACACATGGATCCACCACTAGAGTTATTGCATGTGTGTTCTTTCCACAAACAACATATGGATCAACCAGAGTCATTGCATGTGTGTTCTTTCCACAAACCACAAATGTGGACCCACTAGAGTCATTGCATGTGTGTTATTTCCACAAACCACACATGGATCAACCACTAGAGTCATTGCATATGTGTTATTTCCACAAACCACACATGGATCAACCACTAGAGTCATTGCATGTGTTTTCTTATACTAAAACCAACACTAGAGTCATTGCATGTGTATTCTTTTCACAAACCACACATGGATCAACCACTAGAGTCGTTGCATGTGTGTTATTTCCACAAACAAACATGGATCAACCACAAGAGTCATTGCATGTGTGTTCTTATACTAAAACCAACATGGATCCACCAGTGGTCATTGCATGTGTGTTGTTTCCACAAACCACACATGGATCAACCACTAGAGTCATTGCATGTGTGTTATTTCCACAAACCACACATGGATCAACCACTAGAGTCATTGCATGTGTGTTCTTATACTAAAACCACAAACTAGTACTAGAGTTATTGCATGTGTGTTCTTATACTAAAACCAACATGGATCCACCAGTGGTCATTGTATGTGTGTTCTTTCCACAAACCACACATGGATCAACCACTAGAGTCATTGCATGTGTGTTCTTTCCACAAACCACACATGGATCAACCACTAGAGTCATTGCATGTTTGTTCTTATACTAAAACCACAAACCAGCACTAGAGTCATTGCATGTGTGTTCTTTTCCACAAAACACACATGGACCCACTAGTGGTCATTGCATGTGTATTCTTTCCACAAACCACATATGGATCAACCAGAGTCATTGCATGTGTGTTCTTTCCACAAACCACACATGGATCAACCACTAGAGTCATTGCATGTTTGTTCTTATACTAAAACCACAAACCAACACTAGAGCCATTGCACGTGTGTTCTTTTCCACAAACCACACATGGATCCACCAGTGGTCATTGCATGTGTGTTCTTGCCACAAACCACATATTGATCAACCACTAGTCATGGCATGTGTGTTCTTTCCACAAACCACACATGGATCAACCACTAGAGTCATTGCATGTGTGTTATTTCCACAAACAAACATGGATCAACCACTAGAGTCATTGCATGTGTGTTCTTATACTAAAACCAACATGAATCCACCAGTGGTCATTGCATGTGTGTTCTTTCCACAAACCACACATGGATCAACCACTAGAGTCACTACATGTGTGTTCTTATACTAAAACCACAAACCAGCACTAGAGTCATTGCATGTGTGTTCTTTTCCACAAACCACACATGGATCCACTAGTGGTCATTGCATGTGTGTTCTTTCCACAAACCACATATGGATCAACCACTAGTCATTGCATGTGTTTTCTTTCCACAAACCACACATGGATCAGCCACTAGAGTCATTGCATGTTTGTTTTGATACTAAAACCACAAACCAGCACTAGAGTAATTGCATGTGTGTTCTTTTCCACAAGCCACACATGGATCCACCAGTGGTCATTGCATGTGTGTTCTTTCCACAAACCACATATGGATCAACCAGAGTCATTGCATGTGTGTTCTTTCCACAAACCACACAAGGATCAACCACTAGAGTCATTGCGTGTGTGTTATTTCCACAAACAAACATGGATCAACAAATAGAGTCATTGCATGTGTGTTCTTATACTAAAACCAACATGGATCCACCAGTGGTCATTGCATGTGTGTTCTTTCCACAAACCGCACATGGATCAACCACTAGAGTCATTGCATGTGTGTTCTTATACTAAAACCAAAACTAGAGTCATTGCTTGTGTGTTCTTTTCACAAACCACACATGGATCAACCACTAGAGTCATTGCATGTGTGTTATTTCCACAAACAAACATGGATCAACCACTTGAGTCATTGCATGTGTGTTCTTATACTAAAACCAACATGGATCCACCAGTGGTCATTGCATGTGTGTTCTTTCCACAAACCACACATGGATCAACCACTAGAGTCATTGCATGTGTATTATTTCCACAGACCACACATGGATCAACCACTAGAGTCATTGCATGTTTGTTCTTATACTAAAACCACAAACCAGCAGTAGAGTCATTGCATGTGTGTTCTTTTCCACAAACCACATATGGATCCACCATTGGTCATTGCACGTGTGTTCTTTCCACAAACCACACATGGATCAACCACTAGAGTCATTGCATGTGTGTTCTTTCCACAAACCACACATGGATCAACCACTAGAGTCATTGCATGTTTGTTCTTATACTAAAACCACAAACCAACACTAGATTCATTGCACGTGTGTTCTTTTCCACAAACCACACATGGATCCACCAGTGGTCATTGCATGTGTGTTCTTGCCACAAACCACATATGGATCAACCACTAGTCATTGCATGTGTGTTCTTTCCACAAAACACACATGGATCAACCACTAGAGTCATTGCATGTTTGTTCTTATACTAAAACCACAAACCAACACTAGAGTCATTGCATGTGTGTTCTTTTCCACAAACCACACATGGATCCACCACTAGAGTCATTGCATGTGTGTTCTTTCTGCAAACCACATATGGATCAACCAGTGTCATTGCATGTGTGTTCTTTCCACAAACCACACATGATCAACCACTAGAGTCATCGCATGTTTGTTCTTATACTAAAACCACAAACCAGCACTAGAGTCATTGCATGTGTGTTATTTTCCACAAACCACACGGGGATCCACCACTAGAGTCATTGCATGTGTGTTCTTTCCACAAACCACATATGGATCAACCAGAGTCATTGCATGTGTGTTCTTTCCACAAACCACACATGTGGACCCACTAGAGTCATTTCATGTGTGTTATTTCCACAAACCACACATGGATCAACCACTAGAGTCATTGCATGTATGTTCTTATACTAAAACCAACATGGATCCACCAGTGGTCATTGCATGTGTGTTTTTTCCACAAACCACACATGGATCAACCACTAGAGTCATTTCGTGTGTGTTATTTCCACAAACCACACATGGATCAACCACTAGAGTCATTGCATGTGTGTTCTTATACTAAAACCACAACCAGTACTAGAGTCATTGCATGTGTGTTCTTATACTAAAACCAACATGGATCCACCAGTGGTCATTGCATGTGTGTTCTTTCCACAAACCACAAATGGATCAACCACTAGAGTCATTACATGTGTGTTATTTCCACAAACCACACATGGATCAACCACTAGAGTCATTGCATGTGTGTTCTTATACTAAAACCACAAACAAGTACTAGAGTCATTGCATGTGTGTTATTTTCCACAAACCAACATGGATCCACCAGTGGTCATTGCATGTGTGTTCTTTCCACAAACCACACATGGATCAACCAGAGTCATTGCATGTGTGTTCTTTCCACAAACCACACATGGATCAACCACTAGAGTCATTGCATGTGTGTTCTTATACTAAAACCAACATGGATCCACCAGTGGTCATTGCATGTGTGTTCTTGCCACAAACCACATATGGATCAACCACTAGTCATTGCATGTGTGTTCTTTCCACAAACCACACATGGATCAACCACTAGAGTCATTGCATGTTTGTTCATATATACTAAAACCACAAACCAGCACTAGAGTCATTGCATGTGTGTTCTTTTCCACAAACCACACATGGATCCACCACTAGAGTCATTGCATGTGTGTTCTTTCTGGAAACCACATATGGATCAACCAGAGTCATTGCATGTGTGTTATTTCCACAAACCACACATGGATCAACCACTAGAGTCATTGCATATGTGTTATTTCCACAAACCACACATGGATCAACCACTAGAGTCATTGCATGTGTTTTCTTATACTAAAACCAACACTAGAGTCATTGCATGTGTATTCTTTTCACAAACCACACATGGATCAACCACTAGAGTCGTTGCATGTGTGTTATTTCCACAAACAAACATGGATCAACCACTAGAGTCATTGCATGTGTGTTCTTATACTAAAACCACAACCAGTACTAGAGTCATTGCATGTGTGTTCTTATACTAAAACCCACATGGATACACCAGTGGTCATTGCATGTGTGTTCTTTCCACAAACCACAAATGGATCAACCACTAGAGTCATTGTATGTGTGTTATTTCCACAAACCACACATGGATCAACCACTAGAGTCATTGCATGTGTGTTCTTATACTAAAACCACAACCAGTACTAGAGTCATTGCATGTGTGTTCTTATACTAAAACCAACATGGATCCACCAGTGGTCATTGCATGTGTGTTCTTTCCACAAACCACAAATGGATCAACCACTAGAGTCATTGTATGTGTGTTATTTCCACAAACCACACATGGATCAACCACTAGAGTCATTGCATGTGTGTTGTTATACTAAAACCACAAACAAGTACTAGAGTCATTGCATGTGTGTTCTTTTCCACAAACCACACATGGATCCACTAGTGTTCATTGCATGTGTGTTCTTTCCACAAACCACACATGGATCAACCAGAGTCATTGCATGTGTGTTCTTTCCACAAACCACACATGGATCAACCACTAGAGTCATTGCATGTTTGTTCTTATACTAAAACCACAACCAGCACTAGAGTCATTGCATGTGTTTTCTTTTCCAGAAACCACACATGGATCCACCACTAGAGTCATTGCATGTGTGTTCTTTCCACAAACAACATATGGATCAACCAGAGTCATTGCATGTGTGTTCTTTCCACAAACCGCAAATGTGGACCCACTAGAGTCATTGCATGTGTGTTATTTCCATAAACCACACATTGATCAACCACTAGAGTCATTGCATATGTTTTATTTCCACAAACCACACATGGATCAACCACTAGAGTCATTGCATGTGTTTTCTTATACTAAAACCAACACTAGAGTCATTGCATGCGTATTCTTTTCACAAACCACACATGGATCAACCACTAGAGTTGGTGCATGTGTGTTATTTCCACAAACAAACATGGATCAACCACTAGAGTCATTGCATGTGTGTTCTTATACTAAAACCAACATGGATCCACCAGTGGTCATTGCATGTGTGTTCTTTCCACAAACCACACATGGATCAACAACTAGAGTCATTGCATGTGTGTTATTTCCACAAACCACACATGGATCAATCACTAGAGTCATTGCATGTGTGTTCTTATACTAAAACCACAAACTAGTACTAGAGTTATTGCATGTGTGTTCTTATACTAAAACCAACATGGATCCACCAGTGGTCATTGTATGTGTATTCTTTCCACAAACCACACATGGATCAACCACTAGAGTCATTGCATGTGTGTTCTTTCCACAAACCACACATGGATCAACCACTAGAGTCATTGCATGTTTGTTCTTATACTAAAACCACAAACCAGCACTAGAGTCATTGCATGTGTGTTCTTTTCCACAAACCACACATGGACCCACTAGTGGTCATTGCATGTGTGTTCTTTCCACAAACCACATATGGATCAACCAGAGTCATTGCATGTGTGTTCTTTCCACAAACCACACATGGATCAACCACTAGAGTCATTGCATGTTTGTTCTTATACTAAAACCACAAACCAACACTAGAGTCATTGCACGTGTGTTCTTTTCCACAAACCACACATGGATCCACCAGTGGTCATTGCATGTGTGTTCTTGCCACAAACCACATATGGATCAACCACTAGTCATGGCATGTGTGTTCTTTCCACAAACCACACATGGATCAACCACTAGTCATTGCATGTGTGTTATTTCCACAAACAAACATGGATCAACCACTAGAGTCATTGCATGTGTGTTCTTATACTAAAACCAACATGAATCCACCAGTGGTCATTGCATGTGTGTTCTTTCCACAAACCACACATGGATCAACCACTAGAGTCACTACATGTGTGTTCTTATACTAAAACCACAAACCAGCACTAGAGTCATTGCATGTGTGTTCTTTTCCACAAACCACACATGGATCCACTAGTGGTCATTGCATGTGTGTTCTTTCCACAAACCACATATGGATCAACCACTAGTCATTGCATGTGTTTTCTTTCCACAAACCACACATGGATCAGCCACTAGAGTCATTGCATGTTTGTTCTGATACTAAAACCACAAACCAGCACTAGAGTAATTGCATGTGTGTTCTTTTCCACAAGCCACACATGGATCCACCAGTGGTCCTTGCATGTGTGTTCTTTCCACAAACCACATATGGATCAACCAGAGTCATTGCATGTGTGTTCTTTCCACAAACCACACAAGGATCAACCACTAGAGTCATTGCGTGTGTGTTATTTCCACAAACTATGGATCAACCAGAGTCATTACATGTGTGTTCTTTTCCACAAACCACATATGGATCAACCAGAGTCATTGCATGTGTGTTCTTTCCACAAACCACACATGGATCAACCACTAGAGTCATTGCATGTGTGTTCTTTCCACAAAGCACATATGGATCAACCAGTGGTCATTGCATGTGGGTTCTTTTCCATAAACCACTTATGGATCCATTACAGTCATTGCATGTGTGTTATTTCCACAGACCACACATGGATCAACCACTAGAGTCATTGCATGTGTGTTCTTATACTAAAACCACAAACCAGCACTAGAGTCATTGCATGTGTGTTCTTTTCCACAAACCACACATGGATCCACAGTGGTCATTGCATGTGTGTTCTTTCCACAAACCACACATTCGTCAACCACTAGTGTTATTGCATGTGTGTTCTTTCCACAAACCACACATGGATCAACCACTAGAGTCATTGCATGTGTGTTCTTTCCACAAACCACATATGGATCAACCAGTGGTCATTGCATGTGGGTTCTTTTCCATAAACCACTTATGGATCCATTACAGTCATTGCATGTGTGTTATTTCCACAGACCACACATGGATCAACCACTAGAGTCATTGCATGTGTGTTATTTACACAAACCACACATGGATCCATTTGAGTCATTTCATGCTTGTTCTTATACTAAAACTAGCACTACCCCCCAATGGATCCACCGTTAGACCGAGTCTTCTAGAAGGCACGCCATAACACAGTTGTTCTGCTTGACGATTGTTACATACCGTTCGATTGGGGTGCTTGGACAATTGGGATGGTCTTCGCGAGACCGATCCTCGAGTAGGATGTTCTGCGGCATGATTGGCCACACTTTCTCTGGACAAACTGGCATGTTGCGAGTGTTACGACTCATGAGTTCAGTGGGCCATATCCCAGTGTCACGTCCCCGTTACTTCTCTTCCTCCCCGTACTTCTCTTCCTTCCCCTCGAAGCCACTTTCCCCACTTCACTTCCATATTGCCGTAGCCGCAAGCCGACGACATCCGCCAATTCTCCGGTCGCTACCTTCATGGTAAGAAATCATTTTACAAGCTTTTGAACTTATCCTACACATTCCTGCTGTTCGCCAATCTAACTGCTGATCTTTTTTCTGATTTCTCGACGAACTTCAGTTGTGGCAGATGTGGGAGCCCAAGAATTTGGAGATCCTCGCGCGCAACTTCGCAGCGGCATTCCTGCTCGTGTGCTCCCACCCAGGATGCTTTCGCCGTTACTCTACCGCGAGCTCCCGCTCCACGAGCTCGCGTGCCCTCACGGCGCGTGCGCCTGCACGGAGCCGGGCTGCAACTACACCGGCCTGTCGGCAGAGCTCGTCATCCACCTTGCAGATGGGCACTTGCTCGAAGTGATTAGGATCTTGTACGGGCAAGCCCAACTTCTCCAAGAGCAGGTGCCGTTCACTGACTCGGCACGCCGCCTGCTAATTTTCCAGGGGGGAGGATGGCTCTATTTTCGTCCTGACCATCATCGTCGGTGTTCCGGGAACCAGAGCCAGGCCCACCATCGTGGGTGCCGTATGCGTCAGGTCGGTCTCGTGCGCCTGGCCCGTATACACGGTGTGCATGTGGGCGAACGCCCAGCCACCGTTGTCGGATAGCATTCTTGTGCTAGCCAAGGCGCCGAGCTGCTCGACACCGCGGGAGGTGGAGTATGTGGACCTAAGGTCGATCCTATGCGTGCCATCTCAGTACCTTGTCGGTGCTGGACCGAATAGGCAAATGCATTTCTACATTTGTATCGAGAAGACCGACAGACAAATGTAGTACTTGTGCTGTCGTTACTGTTAGACTTAAGCGATGCTTCTCACGTGCTTAGAGCATACGTGTTGTGCGAATGTACCCCAGTTGTAGTTTTCAGTACTCCTTAATACTTCGACGAGTTATTATATTGGTCCAATCAGCTCGCTGTTGTCACGTTGCAAAGTCCGCTTGCTCTGGACAGACCGGCAATACCGTGTGCTCCCGCTCCCACATGTCAGTGTCACGTGTTCCGAGGGCCCACCTGCCAGTGTCCTTCCCCTTGAAGCCAATGTCCCAACTTCTCTTCCATCCCGCCACTCCCGTCCGATGGTTGTAATCTGATGATTTTCGTTGGATTGTTTACAAGTAATCTACGTTGATAATGCAACATGCAAATGGCATAGACACAATTTCTAAAGTGGAAGCACTCACCGGCTGCTATTGCACACATTTCTTAATATAGCTCGATAAACACATTACAATAATTGTACACGCATTAAACACAACCGAAATTGCAACCATCCTAAACAACATCTAAACCCACATCACACAGCTGTCGTCGGAGTCCACCTCGATTGGTGACACCGCCGTGCCCTTCCCAGCGACATCCACTCCCGCCCGTGGCTTGCCCTTCGCCAAGGAGGCAACAATGGCGTTCTGCACAGCTTCATCCCTGTCGCCCTCCACATCGGAATCGACAATGACGAAGGTGATAGGGTTGGCGTGGACCAAGCACCGTCGCGCCTGGGGGCTCCCGCTCGAGCTCGACGCCGCATCAGTCCTTCTACAGGTAGGAGGGGCCGATCTCGCATACGTAGTGTCGTCGCTCCTCTCAAGAAACCATGGCCATTTGATACTGCGATGGTAGGATCTTGGGGTGGATCCTCCGCGGTGAGCCCTACCGGAAGCGGTGGAGCGGATGGATCTGCCGGAGCGAGCCATGACAAGTTCCTAGGAGGGAGTAAGATTGTGGGCCAGGCGTGTCTGGTTCCTGAGCAAGACCTCCCAGTGATATGTACATGGGCAAGGTACCAAAAAATTTCGTCCAATGCGCGCGACAGGGCTTTTGAACCACGAAGGCGCGAATTTCTTTGACAAGTCCACACGCTAGGTCCGCCACCTGTCAGCCGAATGTGGATGGTAGGATTCTGCCCGAGTTATTAAGTAGGGATAAATCACGCTTCACCACTACCCTGACATCCAAAGGCTCCTCTTTCTTCTGCCCTCGCTCCCCTCGCTCATGGCTTGCAGCTCGTGCAGTTTGTCGCGGGCGGAATCAGGGTCGTCTCAACGCCGTCAGGCGGGTGCCCCCATCAGGTACCGGAGGGCGCCCTACGATTACTACCCCGATATGCTGTGTTTGTGTGGTGGGAAGTTGCCGAGATGGATTTCATGGACCGACGAAAATACTACAGGAAAATTCAGCAACTACAGCATCAGAGCGGTAAGTTCCTACTGTAGGTACAATGGTAACCCGGATCCGGAAAGCGTAATGTAATTCTTTTTTTGTTTCCTTCGATCTACTATGCAGGAAGGGAGGGGGACTAGCTATGAAAAGTTTGTGTGGATCGAAAAGCCACTGACAGGTTTTCACAAAGAGCTTGTTCAGGATCTGCATGATGCTGTGTGGGACAAGAAAGAGGAGATTCGTGCGATGGAGCGAGAGATCCGGGAGCTTCGCCAGGTGCAGGGGAGGCAGGGGCAGGGAGGTGGTGAGACAGACGGGCTCAAGATTAGGCCAGATAGTGGACACAATTTCCTCATTATCTAGGCATTCTCTGTTGCACTTGTAGTTTATGTTGCCATGTTGTTGTCCAGCAGCTGAAATAAGTTGCTGCTTCGTGGAGTGTAGCGGCCAGCTTAAGAAATTGTTTTCCAGCCCAGAAACTTATCATAAGTGTAATGCCAACAGCAGGGATTTATTAAGCGCCTATAAATAAATCATGTCTGTGCCACTAACACCCATCGATTTTGGAGAGGATTTAACCGCTCAGCTATCGCGATTGTTCAGATAGTAGTGGCACAGTCATAGTTTTGGATTCAACTAGTGGCCTCGGCCGTATCAAATCCTAAAGTCGCGATACATTTTACTCCGAGTACGAGAGGCAGATTGTTTCGCCCGACAAGTTCCACGCACACAGCTCTAGAGTTTAACCGAACTACATATATAGGTTCAAGTTCAATACATCATTAGGCTGCTACACTGCTAGCCCTCTTTCTCTGCTTGGGTGCCAACTTTCTTCCTCTTTCCTTCACGTCCACTGGCTTCTTCATCTCCTGCCTTCTTCCTCTTCCTAGGTGCCAATTTTCTTACCTTCACATACCCTGCATCTCCGGGCCGAGGGAAGTCAGGCCAATCAGCACTAGAATCTTGTCCGGCATCATCACTCCACTCGTTTTGGTTTTCTTCCCGCATCAAAATCACTGTGTCGGCTGTCTTGTTTCTTACCTTGCACTTCCTGTAAAAAAACAGTACATGGATTACTACCTTATATCTACAGACTATAAACAATTTTTTTGTGTGAATGTACCATCTCATACCTAGGTTTGGGAGCATTAAGGGGACATCCAGCTGGTCTATGGCCTATAAGATGGCAGGTCTTGCATCTGTTTTTGCCCTTCTTTGTAGCACAGAAAGCCGAACCCTTCTTCTCGAGAAAATTCTTAAACCTATTCACCTGGGGTCTTCCTCTGCCCCTTTTTGTAACTGGCTGGCAAAGCTCGAAAGACAGTTGGACTTGAGGCCACTGAGATGGGTCTGTACATGGCTCAACGGATCCAGCGTACACAGCTCTGAACTTTTCCATAGAGTAGTAGTCTGACAAATACTGATCCAAATGTGGTAGAGTTCTTTTCTTCACCAAGAAGGCCAAGGCGTGGTCGCAAGGTTTCCCGGTATGCTGCCACTCTTAGTAGGTGCATTCTCGTAGCTGGATGTTCACAACATCCCTTTTGCCACTCTTGGACATATCGACCACCTCACAGCTTCTGTTGGTTGACGGGAGAACCTTAAGATGAGCAAGTCCTCGGCTTCTCTTGTGTAGTTGCTGTACAACTGGCGGTAGCATATGTCCTCTAAGTCTCCTACCGATCTCTCTCCTTATATTTAACAACTTCATGATCATACCACGTATGCTGTCCATCAAGATATGAATAGGACGCACTTTTATGTCCTTCACCCAGTTATTCAGGCATTCTGCAAGGTTGTTGTTTATGTAATCAACTTTGATGTCAGGGTTGAATTGACTCCTCTTCCATAGCTGCGAATGATGGATGGCTAAGTACTCTGGAAGTTCAGGGGCTTCGGCAAATATCTTGCTCATGAAATAATCGCTGCTACTAGGTTTGTAAACTCTAGCAGCAGGAAACATGTAACGAAATACGCTGCCTGCGTAGTGTGAGTACAAGTTGAGCATCATATGGGCATGGCATTCTCTACCTTCAGCTCGCGGGAACACCTCCTTCACTGCATTCGTCAGCCCTTTGCATGCATCCGTGGATATAGCCAATGGATCCATGTGGCCTATTGATCTCCTAAGCCGCCTCATAAACCATACCCAGTTTTCCTCCGTTTCTCTTTCAAACAGCCCGAATGCCACTAGGAACATCCATTTGTAACCATCAAGTGCTGTGGCAGATGGCAGGCAGCCTTTCCATTTGCCAGTTAGGACAGTGCTGTCTACACTTAGATACGGCCTACAGCCTCCCTTGAATCCATCGATGCAAGGTTTAAGCGCCATGAAAAATCTTTTGAAATATATTTTACCACCTTCTGATTCGGTGTCAATCTCCACAACACTCCCCGAACACCTAGCTTGTACCTCCGCCTTGAAGTTGTACAGCATCCTGAAGCTATTGGTCCAATTCCCGTGCAAGACCCCCAGAGCTTTCTCTTTACCTTTCCAAACCGTGTAATACAGAAGGACAATGTTGTATTTAGAACCGAGGCTAGTCTGAATATTCTTCACGGTCTCCTTAGGGTTATCCTTTAGTATGGACATAGATTGCATAGCCACCCACTCCGTATCAGCCATTGAGGATTTCAGTTTGCTTCCTGTCGGACACATGTGTGCAGGGCCCATTCTGTTCACCTGCAACACAGATTCATTTAAAAGATAAGCAAAGTCGACTAGTTGCCAGAAAGATATCGCACATCAATTGTAGTTATAGAGTGAAAAGAGAGAGAAAGAGAGTTCTAATGGTTTGCTGCATTCATTGCCCCAATACCCTAATTGTAGTCGACGCAGGTAAGGATCTTGCTGTGATCCTCCATGGACAATGTACCTCGGCCCATCCATTCATCCACGTTAACTTGCAAACGACCTCATACCTCTTGGCAGAGTTCTTCAGTCGATAAACGTCGAACTCCTCCTTGATACAAAAATGCCGGAACGACATCCTGAACTCATGCATGCTCCTAAACTCGGTGCCGACCGAAATTATAGGATACTCGTGGTCATGTTTCATTTCTTCTACTTCAACACCCAAATCATCGACTGGAATACCAGCCTCATCATTAAGTTCCTCGTCTATTTCATCATCACCAGATTCTTGATCCTCTATAGTGCCCGCTTCTTCATCTAATTCAGAATCTTCGCCATCGTCTCTAATGCCTAGTACTGCACACATCATATTGAGTCCCATGGGTGGGGCCGCACCATCGTCTCCGCCCGGATGGACAGGAACATTGCCCAAGTCCACCTCACCGGCAACTCTGTTTTCTCCAAGACACTCGGTTGGTTGTGCTGCAACCACATGGGGTGGTCTTATGTTTGCACGCATCCCAGGTACTTCAGTGGACAAACAGCAGTCAAAATCAATTTCATCTTGAGTGTACAGAACCCTCTTGCTCTTCCTGTGTACATCCTCCTTCCTGATGTAATCTTTCCTGATGGTATCAGTAGGGCTTGACATCCGCGTTCCATTCCCCATCGAACTAGGCCTTTTGCTGCCGCTGTTGGGTGTGATCTCCTTACTGCCTCCCCTCACGGGTGTTGGCTCCAAGGTGCTGGCATTATTGCCCGACCTCTGCGGCGTGTTCTTCTTTGAATTAGCCCTTTTGCTGCTACTATTGGGCGTGTTCTCCTTCATGCTGGCATTATTGCCTGACCCCATCGGCGTGTTCTGCTCCAAATTAGCCCTTTTGCTGCTACTATTGGGCGTCTTCTCCTTCGTGCTGGCATTATTGCCTGACCTCAGCGGCGTGTTCCGCTCCAAATTAGCCCTTTTGCTGCTACTATTGGGCGTGTTCTCCCTCGTGCTGGCATAATTCCCTGACAGCGGCGTGTTCCGCTCCAAATTAGTGTTTTTTCTGCTCCCACTGGGTGTGGTAGCCTCTGTGCTGGCCATCTTCGCCTCTTTGCTACCACTCCTGGGAGTGTTCACTACCGTGCTAGCCCTCTTAGCATTTTTGCTGCTATCGTTCGGTGTGGCATTTTGACTGGATCTCAGGGGTGTACTCTGCGGCATGGTGCCTTTTGTCGTGCGACTCTTGGGCGTCCTCTTCTCTAGCGTGGTCTCCTTGGTGACGTTCTTCTTCGGGGTGCCCTTTCTGGGGATGCTCTTCCTACTCCTCTTTATGACGCTCCTCTATAAGACTCTCCTCTATTCGAAGCCACCCTCAGTCGCACCAGCCCCAGTGATGCGCCATGGATCAGGTCATGCATGCCTTCTAAAAGTCCATCATCTCTATTGTCGAGTTCCAATTCCTCTCCAACCGTGAGCACTACCAAGTGGAAGTAAACTTCACCTCTATAATGTTTCCTTGTAAACGGTACGACTAATCCCTGGTATCTTTCACTTCGATAGCCTTTTTGCTCCTGTAACCATAATATAACAAACGTGCTTCCTGGGAGGACCCCCACATCACCTTCACACGTAACGATGCCATCAGGTCAGATAACTCTACCACTTCAGGGTCGTATCTGCCAAGGATTACATCAAACTCGTCATAGAATTTTTTCTGTGCCATCATCTAATTTTGCAGTATAATCCGCGACACCGACACGAACGATTACTTTGCCATCATCAGGTTCTTCAGGATACAAACCTCCGAGAGGTTCGAGAGATGGAGCGGCACCATCAGACCTAGCCCCAATGCCACCGCCGCCATCACCAGCGTCATCGTTAGCTGGATCAACCTCGGTGGAAGTACCATGACCAAGAGCAAGGCGAGGGCCCTTAGCAATGGGAGCTACATTACATGGTAGACAGGCAGGGCCCCTTCTAACGACAGCCACAATAGGATCAGCTGCTGCCATGCCACCTTGACGATCAGGAGCAGTTCCCACAACAGAAGTGTTTCGAGTGCTAGCAGAGTCTAGACCATGAGCTGGCTTCAGACCAGCAGCTCGCTGAACCCAAGCACGGGTTCGAGGAGGAGAGAATGGTTCAGTCTTTGCAACAATAGTGGGGCAGCCTCCGGAAGCCTTAGTTTGCTCAACAACGGCAGGGATTGGGTCAACAGCGTCCAGATCAACAACAACACGAGGACGACCAGTACCAGCAGATTCTAGAGGACGGGTTCGCACAACTTGAGGACGGTTTCGAGGAGGAGCAGCACACAAGGCGGCGGTCTTGGCAACAACAGCGGGGCAGCCTCCCGACGCCTTAGTTTGCTCGACAACGGCATGGATTGGGTGAGCAGCAGCCGCAGCAACACGAGCACGGGGACGGGGATGACCAGTACCAGCAGATTCCATAGCAGAGTTTTCCACAACTGCAATACGGGGACTCCTACAAGGAGGTTGCCTGACAGAAGCATGTCACGGACGAGGAACCACATTTTTCTCAAAAACAGCTGGGGTTCGAGTTAGACCTCCCTGTCCAATAATAGCTGGGCGACTCCCAGTAGCAGGAGCTTCCGCATCCACTATGTTACACACCAGCGTAACCACGCGAAGCCTAACATGCTGTTTCATCAACCCAATTAGCTGACTGTCACACGCTATAGGAACCCTGAAGCCTCGTTCATCAACGATGCTGAACCGTGCAGTCTGCTCTGGCCTCATTTCAGCAAGTTCACGCACAGCAGCAACCAAACTAGGGACAGTGCATAACTGCACATGCGCTACTTCCATCTTCAGACTCTGAGTCTGTTTCCACGTGCTCTTCCCATGTGCTAATTTAACGAGGTAGCCGCAGATGCTCACTAGAACCGTGTATTTGGGTTCAACGGAGATCGTAGTTGACAGAAAATTGGAGACAAAAGATAAGAATTGTTTGTCAGCATCATGCTAGCAAACAATTCTATGTTCGATATATCTCTGTAATGCCAATAGCCAGCTAGCAGTTATAGGTAGTGCGAATAGCAAAGAGAAGAGTAGCTCACCTGAAATTAGCCAGAAGTACTTCTTCCTCGGCAAATGGATCTGCCATCCTTCGCGCTGCTCAGCTCGTCGGCGGTAGAGGCGGGCTAGATCGTCGCAACGGCTGGCATGGCATTCGGCATTAGAGCTCGGTATCAGCGAGTAGGCGCAGCAACTTGGCACCAGAAGTAAAATGCCCGAAGAGATCATTCTGGTTGGAGAGGGGATTTCGATGCCGCCGATGCTAGGGTTCATGCGAAAGGAGGAAGGGAGTGGATTTGTGAATTTGGTCAACGCACGATGCTCCTTTAGTATCTTGTTTTGCCTACGTGGTTGTCGCGTTGGCGCTCGCGTCACGGAAATATTACTGACATGAGGGTCCTGACCGTCTACTTCACGGGGCAGTTTCACGACATGTTTGGATTTGGTAGGGTGAGACGAGTTTGCATCGAAATGGCCCCTCTCGGTAGTTGGCGGCCCAACTTTTCGAAACGCGGTAATTTCAGGCAACTTAGGTACCGCCATGTGCTAGCCTGCCAACTTTGGTACCGCAGACGAACAAGCCCGCTGGGCATACCCCCTTCGGCATATCCCCATCAGTAGTCCCCGAGGCCATCAATGATTTAGGTGCAGGTGTCCCTTTGGTGGTCGAAGTAGGCGAGCCCAATTTGGACGCCTAGTTGAATCGGCGATGGACTCCATTAGAATCGAGGAAATTTTCCCCAGGCTTCCACTCGCCACTCCGGTGAATTTCACTGCTACTAAGTCGCTGCTTCGATGAATGGAGAAGACTAGCGGGTAGCGGGTGGAATGGAGGAGTTGGACCGTCAATTTTGGTCAAACTATCCGTTGGAAATCCCAACGGTAACTTCGGCGTAATTACCGTAGGTAACGGCTACCCCGAATTTGGCGTGTAGCATTCCCATATAAGGGGAGTGACGAATCAGCTCTGCAAATCCTTCCCCGCATTCTTCATTCTCCCACATTCATTCTTCCTGCCTTCCTCCGATTCGATTCTTCCGCGTCGTGCGATTCCATGTCCTTCCTGATGGCACCTCCCAAAGGCTCATGGGGAAAATCCAAGTGCACCACAGCCCAACTCAAGTCCTTGAGGACGCCGGAGTCCTCCGCAAGGGGAACTGGCGGGTTCCCCCTCCTCAGAGACCGAGCCGAAGCCACGAGCTGGCAAATTCATCTGTTTCCCCAGTCATCTAGAAAGAGGTTTGGGGTTCCCCACCTCGCTCTTCTTCTGGCACTTCTGCGCGTATTACGCGATCAAGCCGTCGGATCTTGGCCCGCACAACATCGAGCAGCTGGCGATCTTCGTCGCCTTCTACGAGTGCTACCTCAGCTGTAGGCCGTATTTTCTGCTGTGGTTGGAGCTCTTCCATGGACGCATCGGGCGCGAGGCATCCGGCGGCTCGATATTGGCAGCAGGCGGCGTCACGTTCCAATTGAAGCCGAAGGCCAACTTCATCAAGCTCCTTTTGCCAAAGAAAGCTGCCAGCGAGTGGAAGAAGAGTTGGTTCTATGTGAAAGAGTCCACTCCCCCTGGCGAGGTGGCACTTCCCGAGTTCGTTGCCGAGAGGAGTGAGCCTCGCCGGTTGGCGCCGAAGAAGCTTCCCGAAGACCAGAGGATGGCCGTCATGGAGATCAAGGACCAGATCCAGATCCAGAGGCTGAAGGACTAGGGGTTGACTTCGATCAACCTTTACAACTGTTGGATCGGGCGGCGCCTAGTTCCGCTAGCGGCTTGGCCGCATTGGATTTACGAGTATAGCGGGAAGCACGACCCCTCCCGAACCAGCAAAGAATCGTGGGAGGCCGAGGACTACAAGGCCGCCCTGAAGAAGATCACTGACGCAGAATTCACCACCGTGTTGGTCGGGCTCGCCCCGTACACTCCCATGAACAATGAAGCCCCCACCGTAAGTTTTCTCCCCAGTCGTCATTTCCGCACCTCAATTCGCAGTCGCGGCATTTGGTACTTACTCGTGGTGGTTCTCAGCTGTTTCAGGTGTTGGAGGGCTGGCTTCCTCTGCTTGATGAAGAGGTCCCCCAGGAGCTCGAGGAGGCCTCCGAAGGAGACTCCACCGACATTAACGAGGAGGAGGAGGAGGTCCCTCCCCCAGCTCCTGTGGCTCGCAAGACTCGCATGCAGAAACAACGCGAGTTCGAGGCGAGTCGCAACCTCGACAAACTCGAAGGAGGCAACGAGGTCGCGCAGGAGCACACGTCCCGGTGTATGCCCACACCGTCGAAGCCCGCGCGCAAGCCCAAGTCACTAGCAAAGAAACCGACGTCGCCATCCAAGTCGGCGGTGGTGTTTGAGTCAGATGACGACTCTGACAATGAAGACACCCTTGAAATCTCGCACAAGGCCCTAGAGGGCATGATCCCGACGAAGGGGTTGGAGAGTGAAGGCACCGAGGCGACGGTTGAGGTCCCCTGGCGGCAATTGCGCCAACAGTTTTGGGGGTTCCGAGCTAGGAGGCGGCTAAAGCAGCGGCGTCGAAGTCGCCGCAGCCGTCAAGAGCGGCCGCGTTTTCGGAGCTAGAAATTCCGGCGACCGTGGCCTCGTCGTCACGGAAGCCCGTGGTGTCATGGGCTTCAGACATCTTTGAGAGGGGGCTCACTCGTAGGCTCACTGATGGGGATATGCCGAAGGGGGTATGCCTAGCAGGACGTTCTGATTGGGCCGAAGGGCCTGTGAGTGGGCCTGAAGGATGGCGACTGGAGTGTGACTGAAGGAAAGGCCTGGCGACTAGAGACTGAAGGCCCAGAAGCGTACTTGAAGCCTAGTCGGATTAGGTCAAAAGCCTCCGAGTCCATATCTGTCTCGGTTGTAACTTGTAAACCCTAGCGAGGTGACTCCTATATAAACCTCCCTAGGGTACCTTTAGGACTTATGTTCCATCATACACCCCTCAAGCGACTCGCTGCTTAGACGCCGAGCTCGCCACCCCTGTAACTCGCTCTCCATTAATCCAATCTAGCAGGAGTAGGTCGTTACCCTCCGGGGGGCCGAACCTGGGTAAACCATGTGCATCCGCCCCTATCTCGCACCGCAGATGGCCGCCAACTCTTCCTCACATTACAATCAATCGATGTCAGTAGCAGCGACTGCTGTGGCCATTTCCACGACAGTGGCGCCCACCGTGGGGCATAGTAGGACTGGCCTGAGTTCTGCGGCGAGACCCTATTCACCGATCGACCGACCGCTCGCCACCGGTCGCATGATCACCATCGGTGGGATATTACAGATCCTGCCCAGCAGCTACATCCCGGCGTCATGCCCGGTCACTCACGGTGCGGTGATGCCGGTCGGCTCCATCAACCTCTTCCTCGGCTTCACCGGCATGGTCGACCCAACTGCAACGGTGATCGTTAGCGAATCGCCGCCGCACCGCGATCTGCTCTCGGAGGAGTAGGTCCACTCCATCAGGAGCCTCGTCACCGAGTATGACTCGTCCGCCAGCGATGCGGCCAAGACCAACGCCGCCACCAACGACGAGGCCGTAAATGACAACACCGACTCCGCGACCCCTGCCTCGGTCGATGGATCTATCACCGCCGCGTCACGAGAGGACTCCATCACACGAGTCTCCAACCCGGAGGATTTCGAGGACCCTTCCATCCTCGGGATCTTCGATTCCGATTCCGGCTCGGAGTCGCCTGAAGACTTCCGCGCCAGATCCAATCGATTTAACACGATCTACATGGCGGGCAGCACGGCCGCCCTGCTAGATCCGTTGTCCATGCCGATCCCGCCGACTGCTATGGACACAGAGGTGGAGGAAGCCCGCCTGCGACTCGCGGAGGCACAACGCAACGAACTCGCCGAGCGCGAGAAATACCGCCTCGAGCGGGAAACAGCGCGGGAGCTATCGCTCTATCACCAGTGCCGCAACAGGACCTGCCTGAACTCCAACGTCCAGGGCCGCGTCCTGAACTTCAATGATGAAAGCAACCCCGCACGCGCGGCCAAGCGCGAATACTGCAAGAACACGCCGCCAGGCGGAAGCAACTCCGCGAGACCACCACCCGGTGCACCGGCGACCGGAGCCCCTCCACCACCCATTGGTCGCATGCCCCCGCCGGACCAACCTCGGATCATCATCTCGCCTCAAGACCGCGACGCCAACGGACTACCACTCTACTCCACCCCGATGGACAATGTCATCGCGGCCGACGCCGCGGTCGCCAACCTCGACGTCCAAGGCGACAGCGCGCTGCAGATCGAGTACGCCAAGGCCCTACTCGCTAGGGCCGTCGAGCAACAAGCTGCGGGAGTCGACCCGTGGGGGCAGATGTATTCCCGTTCCTCAGTAAGTAGAGGGGCATCAAGCGGTCACCCCACCGTCGCCAATGCATTGACCTACCCCCCACCGCAGCCTCTAGCGAACTAGCCACGGGCCACCAATCCCGTGCTGTCCACCAATGAGCCATGACCGGCGAATAACACGGTCGCCGCCAATGGGCAGCCCATTGATGCTCGAACGAACATCATCAACAACTAGGCATGGCGGGCGTGCCAGCCCAATGACTTGAGGCACACCCTCACCAACCGCGGCGACCCGGAACCAAGATGCTCGCTCAGTCGAGTCGGACCGCAATGCTTCGGGCCCATGATCCGTGGGAAAAAATACCCCACCAACTTCAAGGCTCCCAAGGAGATTGAAAAGTACGATCCGACATACGATCCCGCTGTCTGGCTGGACACATACCTCATGGCAATGGGAATAGCCGGCCACACCGACCTGCTCGCCGCTCGCTATCTCCCCCTGATGATGGAGGGTGCGACTTAGCAATGGATCAACACCCTCCCCACCGACAACATTGATTCCTGGGGAGAAATGCGGGACGCCTTCATCAGACACTTCGAGGGCTCCTACACCCGCGCCACCACCATAGAAGACCTGGAGCGATGCATCCAGGGACAACGTGAGTCGACTCGCCGCTGGATTCAAAGATGGCAAGAACTATGGATCAACGCCTCCGACATCCACCTAGATACGGCGATACACTGCTTCAAGAACGCGTGCCGGTATGAACCCCTGGTCGCTAAGATCAAGAGGGTCTACCGGACGCTCGACAACATCCCCAACCTCCTCGAGATCGCCAAGCGCTACGCGGAGGAGGACCCCAACCAAGACTCCGACGACGAGTCGGGAGGAAGACGCCGAACCAGCATCCACGATAGCGGACGTCTACGCGACATGTGCTACAGCAACACCCGCATCACCGGCAAGCGCCGCACGGACGGGCGAGTCGACTTCGTCGCCAATGCTGGCTACGGCCAGCGCGACCCCAAGAGCTACCGCCGCGACAGAGGAAATTACCGCGACAACGGAAACTACCGCTCCAACAATACAGCGAGGCCGAAATTTGACCCTGCTGCCCTACTCAATCAGCCCTGCATCTACCATAGCAGGGAGGGAAAACCCGCCACCCACACCACCGCGGATTGCCACTCTCTCAAAGAGATTGAAAAGGCGAGGCGAGCAAGGTAGGACCCCAACAACAACCCACCCTAGGATAATGGGAACGCTGGCGGCATCGGCAATGCCGTCGGCTCGCTACACACCTTCACTGGACTCGGCACCAAGCGCGAGAGGAAGGTGCTCGCCCGCGCAGTCGCCGTCAATGCGGTGACATAGGTCAACATCCCACGCTTCCTCAACTGGTTCGAGCAGAGCATCACTTGGAGTCGCCAGGACCATGCCCCCAAAATAGAGTACCTAGGGCGAGTCGCCCTGGTAGTCAGGCCCAAAGTGGCCGATTACTGGCTACCCAAGACATTGATGGACGGCGGGAGCTCCATCAACATCATGTACCTAGACACATTCAAGAGGCTACAGCTCCCGGAGTCGGCAATCCAGCTGACCTTGACAACCTTCCACGGTATCGTCCCCGGTCGAAAGGCATACCCGATCGGAAAAGTGACGCTACCCGTCACCTTCGGCACACCGGCGAACTACCGCACCGAGCGAATCGAGTTTGAGCTGGTGAACTTCCGCAGCCCCTACCACTGCATGATGGGACGCCAAACGTTTGCCAAATTCATGGCGACCCCCCACTACGCGTACAACATGATGAAGCTCCCAGGGCCAAGCGGCATCATCACCGTCCACGGCGACCCCAACATGGCCGTGGAATGCAAGGACAAAGGAGCCGAGCTCGCCGACGCTATCATCGCTGCAGAGACCGACCATGCGGAGGAGCTTGCGAAATACGCGGGCAACATCAACAAGGATGACCCCACCATCCTGAAGAAACCAACCGCCGCGAACTCCACGTTCGAGGCGACCACGCCCACCCGCACCGTCGAGCTCGTCCCGGGCGACTCCAGCCAGACGGTCACCATAGGGGCGCACATGAGCCTCGCATAGGAAAGCGCGCTCATCAAGTTCCTCCGTGAGAACCGCGACATCTTCGCATGGAGGCCATATGACATGCCAGGTGTCCCGAGGGAACTCGCTGAGCACAAACTCAACACCGACCCCAAAGTGCGACCAGTAAAGCAGTCGCTACAACCCTTCAATGAAGAGCGCCGTCGAGCAATCGCCGAAGAAGTACAGTGCCTGCTAGCTGCAGGCTTCATTCGGCCAATCAAATACTCCAAGTGGCTGGCAAACCCAGCCCTGGTGCTAAAAAAGAACAACACATGGAGAATGTGTATCGACTACACCAACCTCAACAGCGCCTGCCCGAAGGAGGAGTTCGTCCTACCGCGCATCGATCATATCATCGACTCGGCCGCGGGATCGGAGTCGCTGTGCTTCCTCGATGCTTACTCTGGTTACAACCAGATCAAGATGGCAGTCGAGGATGAGGAGAAGACGGCGTTCATCACGCCATTCGGCGCCTTCTGCTACACGGCCATGACATTCGGCCTCAAGAACGCTGGCGCCACATACCAGAGATGCATGGAGGAGTGCCTAGCAAGCCAAATTGGCTGCAACATTCACGTCTACATCGATGATGTGGTGGTAAAATCCACCCGCCAGGATGACCTGCTCGACGACCTGGCCGAAACCTTCGCAAACCTGCGGAGGTACAACATCAAGCTGAACCCCGGAAAATGCACCTTCGGCGTCCCCACCGGACAGCTCCTGGGATATGTAGTCTCCAAGCGAGGCATCGAAGCCAACCCCACCAAGATCGACACCATCACGCAACTCAGGAAACCCGAGTGCCTACGCGACGTTCAGAAGTTGGCAGGGCGAGTCGCGTCCCTCAGTCGCTTCATCCCCCGACTAGGCGAGAAGGCAATGCCCCTCTACCGCCTGATGCGCAAGAACCCCATGTTCTAATGGGACGCGGAGGCCGACGATGCAATCAAAGCGCTCAAAGAAGTGCTACTCGCGGCTCGACTCCTCGCCGCTCCACTCGACAAAGAGCCAATGCTCGTCTACATAGCGGCCTCCACTCGAGTTGTCAGCGCCGTGATGGTCATCCAACGACCGGAGGAGGGCAAGGAGCGCCTCATACAGCGCCCCGTCTACTACATCAGTGAAGTCCTGACAGATTCACGATAGCGCTACCCATAGTACCAGAAACTGGTGTACGCGGTATTCCGAGCTCAGCGGCGACTCCCACACTATTTCTAGGAGCACCCGATCATGATGACCTCCTCCGCACCTCTGCAGGACATAATACGCAACCGCGAGGAGACCAGGCGAGTCGCCAAGTGGGCCGTCGAAATCGGCGTCCACAACATCAAATACGAGCCCTGTAAAGCGATCAAGTCACAAGCCCTAGCTGATTTCCTTGCAGATTGGGAAGAAGCACAGCAGCCGAAGAAGCTCCCGTACCTCCACTACTGGTCGCTCCATTTTGACGGCTCCAAGAACGCCGACAGCGCAGGGGCAGGGGTCATACTGACCTCTCCCAAAGGAGACAAGCTCCGCTACGTGCTCCACCTCAACTTCAAGCCCTACACCAACAACATGGCAGAATACGAGGCCCTCCTTCACGGCATGAGATCTGCTAAGGAGATGAACGTCAACCGCATACGATGCTATGGCGACTCCGACCTAGTCGCCGGCCAGGTCGCCGGGACATGCGACGCCGTCTCTCCAACAATGATCGCGTACCGCCAAGCGGTAGACCAGCTGGGAGGGCACTTTGACGGCTATTCCGTCGAGTGGATTGACAGACGCAAGAACGAGGAGGCAGACGCCCTCTCCCGCATCGGGTCGGCCCGACAAGCGCCACCAGCAGGTGTCTTCCTCGACATCATCCACAAACCTTCGGTCAGCCCACCAAAGGAGATCGACGTCGGGATACCGCTGCAACCAGAGCCGACCCTAGTCGCCATGGTTGTGGAGCCTAGCGACTGGACAACACCATACGTCACCTTCCTGGAGCACAAGATCCTACCAAGCAACGAGACTGAGGCGCGAATGATCGTGCGCCGCTGCAAATCCTTCGTCATCATCAACGACGAGCTCCACAGACGCAGCGTGACTGGCGTGTTCCAGCGCTGCGTACAACCAGAAGAAGGCCGCAAGATCCTCCAGGACATTCACGTCGGCGACTGCGGCCATCACGCCGGCGCCAAGTCGCTAGTCGCCAAGGCCATGCGGCACGGTTTCTACTGGCTCACTGCACACGCCGACGCCACCAACATCGTGCAACGATGCGTCGGGTGCCAGAAGTACGCCCACCAGACGCACCTCCCTGGTTCGGCACTCAAGACCATCCCCATTACATGGCCATTCGCCGTATGGGGCATGGACATGGTAGGCCCGTTCAAGAAGGCCCCGTCTGGCTTTACCCATCTCCTGGTCGCGGTCGACAAGTTCACCAAATGGGTCGAGGCCAAGCCAATCAAAAAGTGCGACGGCAAGATGGCCACCAAGTTCTTACGCGAGCTCATCTATCGGTACGGCTACCCGCACAACATCATAACGGACAACGACACCACTTTCGCCAAGGGGGCCATGGCAGAATTCTGTGAGGAACATGGCATACGACTCGACCTCGCTTCAGTTGCACACCCGGAGTCGAACGGCCAAGCAGAACGCGCCTACCAGAGCGTTCTCCACGGGCTCAAGCTGCGACTCCAGGTGCCCCTCGAGCGCACCCCAGGGTGCTGGGTCGACGAGCTCCCCTTTGTAATATGGGGGATCCGCACGTCCGTCAATCGCTCCACCGGGTTCACACCCTTCTTCATGGTGTATGGCGCCGAGGCCGTAATGCCAACTGACCTGGAGCACGATTCACCTCGAGTTGCCAACTACGTCGAGGCGACCAACAAGGTCGCCTGCCAAGACAGCGTCAATCAACTCAACGAGGCACGCGACCTAGCTCGCTCTCGCACCACCATCTACCAGCAAGGACTCCGCCGCTACCACAATCGCTGAGTCCGGACTCGCACCTTCCAGGAAGGCGACCTAGTCCTACGACTGGCCCAAGACAAGAAAGGCATGCACAAACTCTCCCCCCATGGGAGGGGCCATTCGCCATAGGGCGAGTCCTCGGCAACGACGCCTACTACCTCATCGACATATAGGGTGACGGCCAGCTCGAGGTCGGAAGGCCATGGAATGTAAACCTCCTTAGAAAGTTCTATACATAGAACCTCAAATTGTACTCAGCTGGCATATATAATGAAATTCATTCGGATCACACAAATTGTGTCTACTCGCCATATTCTTGTGCCACTCGCACTCGTACATATCAGCAATATGCTACTCACGGAAGTCAACCTTTGGTCGAGCGACCGGCAAGGCTAAGTAGTGCGACACAAGGGCACCAGAAATACTCGGGCCTTGGGACGTCCATGAAAACGCCAACCCGGAGCTGTCATTGGAGTCGCCTAGCTCGACTAGCCCACCGGGCCAAGACAACCGGTATACGCTTCTCACAGCGACCTATCCCTCCCATCCTCGCGCAAAGCGACTCGAACGGTTAAGTACCACGCACGGGGACTCCACAAAATGGAAACCCCCACGCGGCTCGGGAACACACCCAGTAAGAGAGCTACCTTGGACTCGCCCAGTGACTGGCTCTCCGAGCCAGGGGAAGAGACGCGTTACAAACAACGCATTAACAACCTACAACAGGAACGCGCCCAATACGGTTGAGCACCACGCTCGGGGACTCGCCTACAAAACAATCCCACTCTCGCTCCGGGACTCGCCACTCAGAAGACGCGAGAGATAAAACAATGCACAACCAAAATAAAACACAAAAGTATACAATCGAGTTATACCCCATTAAAGGGCGGACGCGCTCGGGGACTCGCTCAATCAAAAATAAACACACCACACAATCCTGGTTGCAATACGAGTCGATTGACTCCCCTTGGCATATATTACAAAATATTACAATAGTCGCCACTTGGCATACATTACAAACTGCCCAACTACATTGTCTATTCCACAGGTCCTGATGAAGAAGCACCACCACCCCCCTTGACACGAACAAAAGGCTGCCACGGGTTCGTCGGGTAGGTCGTCAGCAACTTCGACAACACCAACCAGAAGGGCTGCTCCGACTTCATGTCGTGATGCTCCGGCTCGGGGTCACCAGGTGCCAACACCGTCTCTTGGTATGGCAGAAGATCCCCCATCGCTAGGACCTAATCGGCAAAAGGGGCGGCCTTCGCACTCAGCTTCAGTACCTCTGACATCTCCACCGTGCCGGTCGCCGATGGGTAGCCACTGGTCACATCGTCAAGGTCGAAGTCGTCGGGGAAGTGGGCTAGACCCAGGCTCAATGCCGTGGTGGCCCCGCACCTGAACGCCGAACGTGCCATCCACTCCACGATGACAGGCGCCTCCTCCAGATAGCGCCACACCTCCGTAAGCCCCCCCAGGAATAACCTCGGTGGGGCACATGCCTTGAAGAACCGCTTGGACACATAACGCCGAAGTCGTGGCCGCGTTCACCACGGCAGTCACGCACTGCGAAGCATTGAAGGTCTGCACCACCAGGTCGCTTTGCCCTATCACAACTACAACATCAGACGTCAGTGAAACTACGGACTCCCCCAATCAGGGATTCGCCAAATGAGTCAGGCAAAGATGGAGACTCACCGAGGAGTTTGCGGCAGTTCTCCGTGACATGCTTTTCCAAGGCGGCATGTTCATTGTGCAGCCCCACGATGATCGAATCCGTGGCCTTGCGTTCCTCCTCAGCCGCAGCGACGACAGCCTTCGCTCGGTCCTCAGAAGAAACTGAGGCCGCTCTCGCCTCCTCCAAGTCATGGATCAGTGAGGCAATTCGCTCATTCGCCACATCCAGTTCGGCGACTGGAACATACCCTTCACGGGCCTTGGAAATTGCAGCCGAAAGACCATCTGAAAGAGAAATCATCAGCGCGTCATTCAACAACAGTTCACATATGAAAAAGAAAAGGAAAACAAAGACAGGTACTTACCAATAATTTCCCGGAGTCGCCGGTTCGCCTCCTGCGCTTCACGCAGATCCCACTCCAAGCGCTCCCTTGTGGCCTGCCGATCGGTCGATTCCTTTTGCAAACCCTGCAGAGACAGCAAAGTTCAGTATTTACCAAAGAACAATGTCAAATTCCCAGCCACTGAAATTCAGCGACTAGGAACTCGGGGACTGGAGAGTAGAAGCAATTCAGTGCCTAACCGCTGAAATTCAGCAGCTAGACACTCGGGGACTGGACATACCTTAATAGCGGCTCCAAGCATTTTGTGAAGCTCCCCGACATCAGTCGATGGGACCGTGAAGGAGGTACGCCCACGACGAGACCCAGTGTCTCCATCGACGACCTCCAGGCTCTGCGGAGACTGATTGTCTGCCACACCTGGGAACCCCCTCGCCATGAAGCGAGGGAACGTCGCTGACGCCCTAGCCAGGGCGCTGGTCGCCAGAGCCGGCGCTCCCGTCGTAGAGGCGACCGCGACTGGCTCTGGCCGTGCAGCCACCACCTCTTCGATGACTGTGGCAGGGTCGCTCCCTTTGGCGCTAGTCATCTCGACGGAATCATCGACACCATCTTTTCGCCTCTTCACGCCTTCCACGGCCGCTGCGTCATCAGCAGACTTCCTCTTCTTGGGGAGGTCGCCCTCTCCTGTGGTAGTGGTCGGCGGAATCTTCGCCACCGAAGGGCGACCGATCTTTTTAACTCTGGACCTGTCAAAACGTCAAAATCAACACAAAGACGACACAAGATGGAACACAACTTGGAATGGAAAATGCAAGGCTTACTTGGCGACTAGGAGAACGCGTAGCCCGGTGCTGATGTGAGCAGGCTTGTCCAATTCTGGACCTAGCCTGCGAGTGAGCCCCCTCTCAAAGACATCTGAAGCCCATGACACTGTGGGATTCCATGACGACGAGGCCGCGGTCGCCGGAATTTCTGGCTCCGAAAACGCGGCCGCTCTCGACGGCTGCGGCGACTTCGACGCCGCTGCTTCAGTCGCCTCCTGGCTCGGAACCCCCGAAACTGTTGGCGCAATCGCCGCCAGGCGAACCTCTACCGCTGCCTCGGTGCCTTCACTCTCCAACCCTTTCGTCGGGATCGCGCCCTCTGGGGCCTTGTGCGAGATTTCGGGGGTGTCTTCATCGTCAAAGTCGTCATCTGACTCAAACACCACCGCCGACTTGGATGGCAACATCGGTTTCTTTGCTGGTGACTTGGGCTTGCGCGCGGGCTTAGACGATGTGGCCGTACGCCGAGACGTGTGCTCCTGCGCGACCTCGTTGCCTCCTTCAAGTTCGTCGAGGCTGCAACTCGCCTCGAACTCGCGCTATTTCTGCATGCGAGTCTTGCGAGCCACATGCGCTGGGGGAGGGACCTCCTCCTCCTCGTCGCTGTCGGTGGAGTCTCCTTCGGAGGCCTCCTCGAGCTCCTGGGGGACCTCTTCATCGAGCGGAGGAAGCCAACCCTCCAACACCTGAAACAGCTGAGAACCACCACGAGTAAGTACCAAATGCCGCGACTGTGAATTGAGGTGCGGAAATGGTGATTGGGGACAAAACTTACTGTGGGGTCTTCATTCTTCACGGGAGTGTACAGGGCGAGCCCGACCGACACGGTGGTGAATTCTGCCTTGTAGTCCTCGGCCGAGGACTACAAGGCCCGACCGGCAACAAACTCGGGAAGTGCCACCTCGCCAGGGGGAGTGTACTCTTTCACATAGAACCAGCTCTTCTTCCACTCGCTGGCGGCTTTCTTTGGTAGAAGGAGCTTGATGAAGTTGGCCTTCGGCTTCAATTGGAACATGACGCCGCCTGCTACCAATATCGAGCCACCAGACGCCTCGCACCCGATGCGGCCATGGAAGAGCTCCAACCACAGCAGAAAATACGGCCTGCAGCCGAGGTAGCACTCGCAGAAGGCGACGAAGATCGTCAGCTGCTCGATGTTGTGCGGGCCGAGATCCGACGGCTTGATCGCATAATACGCGCAGAAGCGCTGGAAGAAGAGCGAGGCGGGGAACCCCAAACCTCTTTCTAGATGACTGTGGAAACAGATGAATTCGCCTGCTTGTGGCTTCAGCTCGGTCTCTAAGGAGGGGGGAACCCGCCAGTTCCCCTTGCGGAGGACTCCGGCGTCCTCGAAGGACTTGAGTTAGGCTGTGGTGCACTTGGATTTTCCCCATGAGCCTTTGGGAGGCGCCATCAGGAAGGACGTGGAATCGCACGACACGGAAGAATTGAATCTGAGGAAGGTAGGAAGAATGAATGTGGGAGAATGAAGAATGGGGGAAGGATTTGCAGAGCTGATTCGTCACTCCCCTTATATGGGAACGCTACCCGCCAAATTCGGGGTAGCCGTTACCTATGGTAATTACGCCGAAGTTACCGTTGGGATTTCCAACGGAGAGTTTGACCAGAATTGACGGTCCAACTCCTCCATTCCACCCGCTACCCGCTAGTCTTCTCCATTCGCCGAAGCAGCGACTTGGTAGCAGTGACATTCGCCGGAGTGGTGAGTGGAAGCCTAGGGAAAATTTCCTCGGTTCTAATGGAGTCCATCGCCGACTCGACTGGGCGTCCAAATTGGGCTCGCCTACTTCGACCGCCAAAGGGACACCTACACCTGATTCATTGATGGCCTCGGGGACAACTGATGGGGATATGCAAAGGGGGTATGCCTAGCAGGACGTTCCGATTGGGCTGAAGGGCCTGTGAGTGGGCCTGAAGGACGACGACTGGAGTGCGACTGAAGGAAAGGCCTGGCGACTGGAGACTGAAGGCCCAGAAGCGTACTTG
Organism: Avena sativa; assembly: GCA_916181665.1. Classification (NCBI taxonomy): domain Eukaryota; kingdom Viridiplantae; phylum Streptophyta; class Magnoliopsida; order Poales; family Poaceae; genus Avena; species Avena sativa. The sequence continues at coordinate 432,793,351 of OV702290.1, forward strand.
AAGCCCGGTCGGATTAGGTCAAAAGCCTCTGAGTCCATATCTGGCTCGGTTGTAACTTGTAAACCCTAGCGAGGTGACTCCTATATAAACCTCTCTAGGGTATCTTTAGGACTTACGTTCCATCATACACCCCCTCAAGCGACTCGCTGCTTAGACGCTGAGCTCGCCACCCCTATAACTCGCTCTCCATTAATCCAATCTAGCAGGAGTAGGTCGTTACCCTCCGGGGGCCGAACCTGGGTAAACCATGTGCATCCGCCCCCATCTCGCACCGCAGATGGCCGCCAGCTCTTCCTCACGTTACAATCAATCGGTGCCAGTAGCAGCGACTGCCGTGGCCATTTCCACGACATCATTAATCAAAATATAAAGTGATATTACAAGTCCAAAACTAATGGATCATAAAGGCTATGGTGACTTGGGATAGTCATAACATGGTGTGATCATGCGCCAAGTCAACCCAAATAAAGCATCAAAGGAGAATACCACAATACTATGCTTTAATATGCTAAAACAACGCATGATTCTTTCAAGGCACATTAAGCCATCTCAATTGTTTATAACATGTCATGCTACAACAAAGATCACTAAGCATAAAGCCAAAACAATATCAAGCTTGGCATGACAAAGCATAGGCCACAGTAAAAAACAAACTCCTTTTACCACTTAAGCATGAACTTTTCCTACTCTTTTCCAATCCAAACCAAACTATTTGAAAACTAATGCATGAAAGAGGGGTTCCAACCAATTTATTCAGCAAACTAAGCAAACCAAGCAAACAAAAACCAAAAACGAAAACAAAGACGCTCCAAGAACAACACAACTATGCATGAAACAATAAAAATGAAGTGTTCGGAAGAAACATGTGATTTTTATTGATGAAGAAGGGGATGCCTTGGGCATCCCCAAGCTCTAACGCTTGTACCTCTTGAATATTTCTTGGAGTGACACGAGGTGGCATCCCCAAGCTTGAGCTTTAGTCTATTCTTCATCTCATTACATCATTCTCTCCATACACCTAAAAATTTTCCTTCATACAAAACTTCACACAATCTTTATTAACAACATTAGTGTAATCAAGATAATAAGTCTTTGGGTTCAGTTTCAACACCAATAAAACTTCTATTAAAACACAATATACTGAAAAGCTCAATTCCCCGAAGAGAACCCAAAAAGGAACCAACAAGAAGCAAATGCAAATAATGGCAGAAATCTGTCAAAACAGACCAGCAGGTAAAAACCAATTTTTTCAAAGACATTCTGTTGCGCAAATCAAAAAGTGTTGAACTAACGAAAGTTATATAACAACCTGGGGCAGAAGCACAAAAATTCACGCCTCAAAATGACGTACAGAGATTTTACACGAATTTTTATGGTGAAGCACAAAAATCTGTTTCGGGACAGCAACTTTCCCAAGCATTACTCCCCTCTCATTAGAGGTTACTCTTGGCACAAAAAGCAAATAAAAAGGATAAGGAGAGGTTATTACTGAACCAATAACTTCCAAGACTCATCTAAAACTTTTGGGTTATCTTCCAATAAGTACTTTTCTTTAACGCCTTTAAGTTAGGCTTGATAGTTTCAGAAGATGCTCACATAAGAAATATGAATTAAAGTAAAAGAGAGCATCAAGAACCAAATTGAAAACACATTTAAGTCTAACCCACTTCCTATGCATAGGAATCTTGTAAGAAAATAAATCAAAGAAGCACATAGTAACAAGAATGGGTAGATAAAACAAGAGCAACTTCAAAACTTTTAGCACATAGAGAGGGGTTTCGGTACCATGAAAACTTCTACAACCATATTTTCCTTTCTCATAATAATTTTCAGTAGCCTCATGAATAAACTCAACAATATAACTATCACATAAAGTATGATTTTCATGATCTACAAACACATAATTTTTATTATTATCACAAGTTTTACCCATAGTAGATATTTCAAAAGAATCCACAGGAACATAACATTCATCCTCCTTTGGTAAGCATGGGGGACAATCAGATAATGTAAGGGATAAAGAGTTACTCTCATTAGAAGGTAGGCATGGGTAGATAATCCATTCTTCCTCCTCTTGATCATCACTCTCCTCCTCTTTCTCATCTAATGAGCTTCCAGTTTCAGCAATTTCTTCTTTCATAAGCTCCTGCAAGGCATTAGTCTCTTCCGTTTGTGGAAAGCATCTATTAGTATATTCAATAATATGGCCATTTTCTTCCTTGTAATTATCAAAGAAAAATTTAAGTATATCATAAACTTCATCTTTATAAGGTGAATCATCAGTATTTTCAAGCAAACTAGCAAGTTCAAATGCACCCTTCCAAGCAATAAATTCCTCAATTTGTTCCACATCATAAAAGTCACAATTTCCTTTAACATAAGAAGATATGGTAACATTGTCATTATACTCACATTGAAAAGGGAGGTGTTTATACCTCCTACAACAACATGATTTATCAAAGTAATAAGTAACATTATAAGTAGAGCACACGTTTCTAGCAATGGTATTCAATTTATCAATTTGTTCCCATAAGTGTTTCCCTTTTTATGACAAGCGATGTTCCTTATAAAAATATTTTTGTTCTTCCGTGAACCCACCTTGCCAATAAGAACTAGTTTCAAATAAACCAACCATTGATAGAAAGCATGACAAAGCAAGGCAATAATAGACCAACAACTATGGTAGGAACTAATTTTTTTGTGTTTTTGATAAAGAAACAAGCAAACAAAGAAAAAATAAACTAAGCAAAACAAAAAACAAAGTAAAGAGATTGGTTATGAGGGACTCCCCTTGTGAAGATGTCCTCGAATCCCCAGCAACGGCACCAGAAAAATAGCTTGATGGCCCAAAATATATCGACCTCGTTGGGGAACCCCAAGAGGAAGGTATGATGAGCATAGCAGCATGTTTTCCCTCAGTTATGAAACCAAGGTTATCGAACCAGTAGGAGCAAGGAAACACCTCCATGGTGTTGTTTCCAACTTGGAATCCAGCACAACACAACCACAGAACTTTGCCCCAACTTACAGTGAGGTTGTCAATCTCACCGGTTTTGCTAAAAACAAAGGATTAAACGTATTGTGTGGAAGATAGTAATTACTTTGCAGAAAGTAAACAAAAAATAGTAATAAGATTGTAGATTGATGGTAAAAGAAAGGACCGAGGTCCATAGTTCACTAGTGGTGATTCTCCTTAAGATAGATGACATGTTGGGTGAACAAATTATAGCGGGGCAATTGACAAACATCGAGAAAGCATACATGCATATACTAATCATCTTGACTCCTGTGAGATTTGATTGGGCATTACAACATTATACATAGATCGTAATCCAACTGCATGTATGACTAATAATCCACCTTCAGGTTATCATCCGAACCCCCTCCAGTATTAAGTTGCAAGCAACAGATAATTGCATTACGCATTGCGTGCAAAGTAAACAATACGATTGTTCTATGAACAAAGGATTGCTGTTTTCTCCCTAGTAGCAACAACACATCTAGTACCTTAGAGATTTCTGTCACTTCCCTAGATTACTAGAGGCATGAACCCACTATCGAGCATAAATACTCCCTCTTGGAGTTGCTAGCATCTACTCGGCCAAGATATCTACTAACAATGGAGAGCATGCAAGATCACAAATAACAAAGACATGATAGAATCAATAATCAATCTAAAATAGCATCTCAATATCCATCGGATCCCCGCAAACACAACATGTAGGATTACAAATAGATGATCTTGATCATGAACGGAGCTCACAAGATCTAAACATAGTAGCACAAAGGAGAAGAACCAACCATCTAGCTGCTACATGGACCCATAGTCCAAGGATGAACTACTCACACATCACACCGGAGGCTTGCATGGTGATGAAGAAGGCCGCTAGGGTGAATTCTCCCCTCCGGTAGGGTGCCAGGAAGAGCTTCAGATCCCTCCTGATATAGGGATGGAGATGATGGCGGCTACAGACTCTTTCGTGGAATTTTGATCGGGGTACTTAGGGTTTCTGTATCGGAGGCATCTTATAGGCAAAAGGGGAGGCCGAGGGGGTGCCCTAGGCAGCCACACCACCCCCTGGCATGGGCCAGGCCTGGCCGCGCGGCCAGGTGGTGTGGCGGCCCTCTGGCCCCTCTCCGTCTCATATTCTGGCTCCGTGTCCCCCTCGGTGAAAAACTGACTTTGGCTTTTGTCCCGTCCAATTCCGAGAATATTCATTTTCTGACTTTCCTGGAACCAAAAACAGCAGAAAACAGGAAGCTGGCACTGTGGCATCTTGTTAATAGGTTAGTCCAAGAAAGTTTATAAAAAGTACTCCAAAGTGTGGACAAAACATAAGAAAGTAGATAAAAACCAAGCATGGAACATCAAAAATTATGGATACATTAGCAACGTATCATTGTTTAGCCTCCTCTAGTGTATCAAACCTCATCATCGAGAATGGCTATTGAGGAGGTGATAATACTCTAGATTTGCTTCATTAGAATTATCAACATTACCATTTGGTGTACGGCAGCTTGAGTCTCCAAGTGTGAGGAATGATTCACCGTTATTGTTTGATGCATGCGTAACAATCTGATGTGTGATGGCTCAAAATATACCAAGCTCATTGGGGAACCCCAAGAGGAAGGTATGATGAGCACAGTAGCAAGTTTTCCCTCAGTTATGAAACCAAGGTTATCGAACCAGTAGGAGCAAGGAAACACCTCCAAGGTGTTGTTTCCAACTTGGAATCCTGCATAGCACAACCATAGAACTTTGCCCCCAACTTACAGTGAGGTTGTCAATCTCACCGGTTTTGCTGAAAACAAAGGATTAAACGTATTGTGTGGAAGATGGTAATTCTTGTATAAAGTAAATAGCTTGTAGATTAATGGTAAAAGGATGGACCGGGGTCCATAGTTCACCAGAGGAGAAGAACCAACCATCTAGCTACTACATGGACCCATAGTCCAGGGATGAACTACTCACGCATCACACCGGAGGCAGGAATGGTGATGAAGAAGGCCTCCAGGGTGATCTCTCCCCTCCGGCAGGGTGTCGGGAAGAGCTTCAGATCCCTCCCGATCTAGGGATGGAGATGGCGGCGGCTACAGACTCTTTCATGAAATTTTGATCGGGTACTTAGGGTTTTCGTCCCGGGAGACTTTTATAGGCGAAGGGGCAAGGTCGGTGGAGTACCAAGGGGCCCACACCAGGTGGCGGCGCGCCTAGGGATGGCCGTGCCACCCTAGGGTGTGGCCGCCCTGGTTCCCCTCTTCGTCTCCCCTCCGGACTCCGTGTCGCTTCGGGTAAAATATTGACTTTGGCTTTTGTCCGGTCCAATTCCGAGAATATTTCCTTACTAGCTTTTCTGAAACCAAAAACAACATAAAATAGGCAACTGGCATTGTGGCATCTTGTTAATAGGTTAGTTCCAGAAAATGTGTAAAAATACTCCAAAGTGTGGACAAAACATAAGAAAGTAGATATAAAACAAGCATGGAACATCAAAAATTATAGATACGTTTACAACGTATCAACATCCCAAAGCTTAACTCCTGCTCGTCCTCGAGTAGGTAAGTGATAAAAAAGAATAATTTTTGAGGTGACATGCACCATCATAATCTTGATCAAAGTATTTGTAAAACATTGATAGCTGGGATCATACTACTTTAACATAGCATGAAATATATAGTTCTAACAATAAGACATAGCAACTATGTTATAATATGAAAAGGTACAAACAAAAGATTCATGAATAACAATGCTTTGAAAGACGTTTGTTTGTTTCACATATAGAAAACATAATGAGAATGGTATTCAACTTGTCCCTCATAGTGTAGCAAAACATAAATGCATAGGACATCTTCAAAGTTCATAAGGGTGACTAGATACAAATAGTTTAAGAACAAGCAATATCAAAGTTGTGAATCAATCAGTAAGTCTTGGGACAATGCACATTAAACTAAGAATGGCCACTATGCTCTCTCAATAGGTGCATAAAGATAGAAGATGGAGACTCAACATAAAAAGTAAAAGAAAGGCCCTTCATAGAAGGAAGCAGGGATTCAAGTCTCATAAAGAGCTTCCAAATATTACGGCTTATTAGCTTTCAGCTCTCATTGCCCCTATCATAAGAATATTTAGGTGATTAAGGTTAAAGTGAACAAATATGAGGATATGCTTGACAAGTTATAAGATGAAAATCTCATGCCCCTTACTTACGAGTACCGTTCCTCATGCTACTCAAGTTTAGTCACAGGTATGTTTGTGTCATTGTAAGTACATGTGTATCATAGAGAACCGCCATCGGGGTACCCCTTGCCCGATGATACGGAAGATTCCCCATATCAAAATGACAAGGCAAGCAGACAAAGAGCATCTCAGCATCCTTTTATTTCCTATTTGCATAGGCATATTTTTTTCTCTTTTTTTTCTTTCCTATTTGCATAGTTTTTTTTATAGAGGATGCTTCATAGATTGCTCACTATGGTTACGCTACAGGTTTCCACCATGATTAGGCATGGCTTAGATCAGTCGCCCAGGCGTTTCTCTAACACATATGCGAACTCCAAGAGCCTTACAAGCTCCCCTTTCATTTCACACCGCCGGGATCCATAAGCAAAAGAACATGATATCAACTAAATAAAGTGCAACGTTGAAAGCGTTCCCCATGATAACATGGTTCTGCTAATTCACAAATTAGAAAACGCAAGCATATACGCAACATAGATGGGCACAATGGTTCAAGTTAATTAAGTGCAAGAAAAGTAAAGTGTGCCATCAAGTTCGTGAGAGCTTTAATCACTAGTTTTCACATAACAAGTTTAATTCGGAAGGTAGATAAAAACATGAATATACTTGGAATAGCAAATGCTAATAGGTAGGTATGGTGGACTCTTTGGAATAATTTGGTTTTATTTGGAGTTGGATGGATGAGTGGAACTCATACTTCGTATGGAGGCTAGCAAAAGACTAGGAGCGACCAACTAAGAGAGAAATAATGGCCATAATCATGCAAAGTGACAAAACATTATTAATTAAAGCATAAAGTGATATTACAAGTCGAAAACTAAATGATCATAGAGGCTATGGTGACTTGGTATAGTCTTAACATGGTGTGAGCATGCGCCAAGTCAACCCAAATAAAGCATCAAAGGAGAATACCACGATATTATGCTTTTATATGCTAAAACAACACATGATTCTTTCAAGGCACATTAAGAAATATCAATTTTTTGTAACAAGTCATGCTACAACAATAATCACTAATCATAGAGTCAAAAAAATATCAAGCATGACATGATAAAGTCTAAGTCACAGTCAAAAACAAGCTCCTTTTATACCACCTATAAGCATGAACTTTCCTACTCTTTTCCAATCCAAATCAACCTATTTGAAATTATGTATGAATGCGGGGGTCCAACCAACTTTATTTAAGCAAACCAAGCAAACAAAAACTAAGAACGAAAACGAAGACGCTCCAAGAACAACACAATTGTGCATGAAACAATAAAAATGAAGTGTTTGGAAGAAACCTGAAATTTTTATTGATGAAGAAGGGGATGCCTTGGGCATCCCCAAGCCTTGACGCTTGTACTTCTTGAATATTTCTTGGGGTGACACAGGTGGCATCCCCAAGCTTGAGATTTTGTCCATACTTCATCTTATCACATTACTCTTCCCTACACTTTAAAATTTCCTTCATACAAAACTTCACACAATCTTCATTAGCAACATTAGTGCACTCAAGATAATAAGTCTTTAGGTTCAGTTTTAACACAAGTAAAACTTCCATTAAAAAACAAGCTACTGTAGAAATTCCTTTAAAAAGTTCAAGAATTTTGGCAAGAACTCAAAGAGAAAGAGATTTGAAGAAGCAAATGCAAATAATGGCAGAAATCTGTCAAAACAGACCAGCAGGTAAAAACCAATTTTTTCGAAGACCTTCTATTGCTCAAATCGAAAAGTGTTGAACTAACAAAAGTTGGATAACAACCTGGGGCAGAAGCACAAACAATTACAACTCAAACCGACGTATAGAGATTTTTCACGAATTTTTACGGCGAAGCACAAAAATCTGTTTCGGGACAACAACTTTCCCAAGTCTTAACTTCTCTCTCATTAGAGGTTACTCTTGGCACAAAACCACACAAAAATGATAAGGAGAGGTTATTACTAAAGCAATAACTTCCAAGACTCAACAAAAGATTCCTAAAGAAATTTGGGTTATCTCCCAATAAGTGTTTTTCTTCAACGCCTTTGAGCTAGGCATAAGAAGCAAGAATCAAGTATTTTCAAATGAAGAAGCATTAAGATCAATACCAGAAATATCTTCAACAAGGCAACGTATCTCATACAAATAAGACCTAGAGGATCCTTTCTCACTACTCTTGGGTTCACTATTTTCATCAAATGGGTTTTCGGGAACAATCCAATCAAAGTTCTTCTCTAAGGCTTCATGCATTCCTACAAGTTTAAAGGGTATCGGTATTTTAATTTCCTCTCCATTTTTAGGTTTGGTTTTATCCATCTTTTCTCGTGTTTTTGTGTTTTTGATAAAACAAACAAGCAAACAAAGCAGAAATAAACTAAGCAAAACAAAAAAAACAAAGTAAAGAGATTGGTTATGAGGGACTCCCCTTGTGAAGATGTCCTTGACTCCCTGGCAACGGCGCCAGAAAAGGTTGCTTGATGGTTCAAAATATATCGAGCTCGTTGGGGAACCCTAAGAGGAAGGTATGATGAGCACAATAGCAAGTTTTCCCTCAGTTTTGAAACCAAGGTTATCGAACCAGTAGGAGCAAGGAAACACATCTGAGCTGTTGTTTCCAACTTGGAATCCTGCACAACACAACCACAAAACTTTTCCCCCAACTTACAGTGAGGTTGTTAATCTCACCGGTTTTGCTGAAAACAAAGGATTAAATGTATTGTGTGGAAGATAGTAATTGCTTGTAGAAAGTAAACAGTGAACAGTAAATAGCTTGTAGATTGATGGTAAAAGAATGGATCGGGGTCCATAGTTCACTAGAGGTGATTCTCCTTAAGATAGATGACATGCTAGGTGAAAAAATTACAACGGGGAAATTGACAGACACCGAGAAAGCATACATGCATATACTAATCATCTTGACTCCTACGAGATTTGATTGGGCATTACAACATTATACATAGACCGTAATCCAACTGCATCTATGACTAATAATCCACCTTCAGGTTATTATCCGAACCCCCTCCAGTATTAAGTTGCAAGCAACAGATAATTGCATTAAGAAAAGTGTGTAAAGTAAACAATACGATTGTTCTATGAACAAAGGATTATTGTTTTCTCCCTAGTAGCAACAACACATCTAGTACCTTAGAGATTTCTGTCACTTCCCCAGATTCCTAGAGGCATGAACCCATTATCGAGCATACATACTCCCTCTTGGAGTTGCTAGCATCTACTCGACCAAGATAGCTACTAACAACGGAAAGCATACAAGATTACAAATAACATAGACATGATAGAATCAATAATCAATCTGAAATAGCATCTCAATATCCATCGGATCCCCGCAAACACAACATGTAAGATTACAAATAGATGATCTTGATCATGAACGGAGCTCACAAGATCTAAACATGGTAGCACAAAGGAGAAGAACCAACCATCTAACTACTACATGGACCCGTAGTCCAGGGATGAACTACTCAGGCATCACACTGGAGGCAAGCATGGTGATGAAGAAGGCCTCCAGGGTGATCTCTCCCCTCCGGAAGGGTGCCAGGAAGAGCTTCAGATCCCTCCCGATCTAGGGATGGAGATGGCAGCGGCTATAGACTCTTTCGTGGAATTTTGATCGGGTACTTAGGGTTTTCGTCCCGGGAGACTTTTATAGGCGAAGGGGCAAGGTCGGTGGAGTACACTAGTTTGCTTTCTTTATCAAAAACACAAAAGAATGACTACTCTTGAAAACACTAAGTTGTGTGACTTCACTAGCACCGACAACATTGATTTCATGTGCACACCTATTGCTCCACCTGTTCCTGAAGCTACTGATACGTCCATTTTGCATCACTATTCTATATCATAATTTACTGTTATTCATTGATATATTTCATATTAAGAGATGATACTTATGTTACTTCATCTGTTTTTTGCATGGTTGATGACTTTTGGAGCATGGACCGCTGCAGCCACGATTCTGATGGAAAAGGTGTTGTTTGGAGGCGAAATTCGCGAAGATCAGAAAATCCGGGAAAATACATGGAAAATTCTATTTTTCCAGAAGACGGAGATTGCCAGAAGGGGAAATGGAGATGGGCCACAGGGGGCCCACACCAACCCCTGGCGCGGGCCACCCCAGGCCACGCCACCAGGTAGTGTGGCCGACCTGGTCCACTCCAGCCTCTCCCCTCTGGCGTATATTATCCTGCCAAAACCCTAAGACTCGGGGAGTGACCACAGAAAGATTATGCCGCCTCTATGGGGCGGAAAACACCGAGAGAGAAAGATCTCTCCAGCAGGCAGAATTCTGCCGGGGGAATTCCTTCCTGGAGAGGGGAGATCGTCGCCATCAACACCACCATCAAGCTGTACTTCATCGGGATCATCATCATCATCATCACCACCATCATCTCCACATGCACCATCATCACCACTTCATACCGCTGTAAACAATTGGGTTGAATCTTACATAGTTCTTAGGGGAAACTTTCCCGGTGTTGATTACTCCTTGTAGTTGATGCTATTGAGTGAACCATTGAATTATCGTTTATGTTCAGATTGTTACTTATCATTATTTCATCTCTGATCATGATCCATATGATGTCTTGTGAGTAGTTCGTTTTGTTCTTGAGCAGATGGGAGAAGTCATGTTGTTAGTAGTGGAATTGTGTTGAGAAAGATTCAATAGTTTGATATTTAAGTTGTGTTGTACTTCTTCTAGTGGTGTCATGTGAACGTCGACTACATGACACTTCACCTATATGGGCCTAAGGGAATGCATTATGTATTTGGCTACTAATCGTAGGGTGACGAGGTTTAATCTTGTCAATGCCCATTGTTATGGACTTGGGTTTTGGAGAAGATGGGGATGCTGGAGATCGTGGCACGGTTAACAGACAAGCAACCAGGGGACACGAGATTTACCCAGGTTCAGGCCCCCGGAGGGAAAACCCTACTCCTGCTTGTCTGCTCTTTGATTACGGCGGAACCGAAGGTTACAGGGTGCACAGATTCGATCTGGCGTGGATGCGTGTGCGAAAGTATGAGTCGAGTTTAGATCTGTAGATCTGTCTATTGCGTACGTGCCCTCCTCGTTGGACCCTCCTAGCCTTTATATATGGGGAGGCTAGGTCTCGGGTGCCAATACGAGTAGGTTACAAGTTGTATTCAAACTCTAGTCTTGAGGTATCCTTGTCTTGTGCGCTTTTGAGTCCGTGTCCATATGTGCTTCGTGCAGCCGAAACGTCTTGGGCGTCCTGGACCCTGGCAGATCGTCGAGTGGGCCTTCCGTCGGGCTGGACCAGGTATACTAACATCGGGTACCCGTAGGGCATATCCATGTCAGTAGCCCCCGAGTGTTCATCCGAAACGTAGATTCGGGTGGAGACTTAGTTGTCTTGAACCTTGTATTTGGATGTCGGAGTCGAAAGTTGTGTCGAGTGCGAAGCACTTCACTCGGAAGTTCATCGGGTCAGCTGAATTTGTTCGGCTGTTGTAAAGGAATCGACATCGTGGACGTAGTCAACACAATGGACTATAGGGTGCGCGACCAGCGCTCCCTATGGGAGTAGCCCCCGAGTGTATGTTCGAGTCGTAGACTCGAGCAGAGACTTTAATTTAGCCGTTGTTTGCTTCAGGTCCGTAGGACACAATTTTTTTTCGGATGCTTGAATCAATCCTCCCTATGGGAGTAGCCCCCGAGTCTGTAGTGGAGTCGTAGACTCGGCGTAGGACTCGAAGATCTTGTGTGTGCGCGAGCAGCGCTCCATTTTGGAGTAGCCCCCGAGTGTCTGGCGGAGTCGTAGAATCGGGCAGAGACTCGAGTCTTGTATCGTTGAGTTGTAGTCGGCAATCTCGTGGGCATATCGCTGACCCGGAAGTGCATCGGGTGCGCGACCAGCCCTCCTGATAGGAGTAGCCCCCGAGTGTCTAGTCGAGTCGCAGACTCGAGTGGAGACTCATGCGAGGACAAATCACTGATCCGGAAGTGCATCGAGTCAGCGTCTCATGCATAAGGAGCCAAGAATCGATGATGCAATCGGAGTTGACGTGGCGGAGTCGTGCGGCGTTTAGCCGGAAGGACTCGACGTTGCGGATGAAGTCAACACCGTTGCTTCTGTCGGGTGAACGACCAATGTCGTGTCTTCATAGCATCAAGCGATGCAACCATCCAAGGAGGGACTCGACTCGGGTCTTGATTGTATGGCGTAGCCAGCTCTTTTGTCGACTCCTGTTGGAGGACCTAATAGAATAGCTCGACGCGGTCGATGTCCTTGTAAGCTGCAGAAAACATAAAGAATTGTGAAGTACTTGTATCTTGTAAAGAATATTTGCCTGTCGGCTTGCATAGTAAGATTCTGGTGCCGATCGAGTCGACACTTTTGCACTGTATGCTAGGCCTTTTCGTTAGCCTGATTACCCTTAGTCTCAGTACCTTGCCGAGGCACTCGGAGTTCAAGGATTCGACGATCAGGCAGAATCAGCTACTCGGGCTGTCGCGTTCGAGGTGCTCGAGTGCGTGGAGCCGATGGCACATTAGGTTACTCGAAGAGGGCGCAGCCCCCGAGTGTTTCGAGTGCGATTAAAGTAAGAAAGAAAATCAACTCTGAGTAGAGAACTTAGCTTTGTTGGTTGTAGTTGTCATGGACGGAGTCGACGCGGTAGTGGGACATGCGGCGGACGTAGTTAACGCGGCGGACCACGGTCATAGCAGCGATGGGTTCCTGAGGTCGATGGCGATAGCGAGCTCCGCATCCGAAGATTGTTGCAATCGAAGGCCGCACTAGGTCGTCGCATCCGAAGGATGTATCGGGTTACTGCAGCCGAAAGCCGCATTGGGTCGCCGATGTCGATGGAGCCCCCGAGCCTCCGAGTCATTGGAGTCGAAGATCACATCAGGTCGAAGACCGCGGCGAGTCATGGGAGCCGAAGATTCTGCGGGTGTCGTAGTCGAAGATTAGGCGTTTCCTCGTCGGTTTGGATGACTGCGGCGCACAGATAGCGCCTGCAGATTGGTTGGCTGCTGCCGCAGCTTTCGGATCCGGAACCGTAGGTCCCTTCATCCGAAGGTAGATCGCACAGATCGGAGTTGCAGCAGCTGCAGCTGTAGAACTCATCTGTTGATGGTGACGTGCGTAGCAAGGGGTGTGGAGCCCATGAAGCGGGCCTGATTGACGGCACGGGCACCCGCTCAGGGAGGCGGAGGGTGCCAGTTTGTCCCACCTGGAAGCAGAAGCTCCTGAACAGAATTTCGAGTCCGTCGCCTACGGGCTCGAAATCCTTCATGGTATCCGGCGAGTGGGTGGTGAAGTCGAAAGCGCCGAAGAGGAGGTGATTCTCCGTCACCGCGGAGTTGTAGATCGATCGGGTCGGAACCGTCACGATCGCACAATCAGCAGCCCCAATTCCCATAGACGGCGCCAATTGACGAGGTTTAATCTTGTCAATGCCCATTGTTATGGACTTGGGTTTTGGAGAAGATGGGGATGCTGGAGATCGTGGCACGGTTAACAGACAAGCAACCAGGGGACACGAGATTTACCCAGGTTCAGGCCCCCGGAGGGAAAACCCTACTCCTGCTTGTCTGCTCTTTGATTATGGCGGAACCGAAGGTTACAGGGTGCGCAGATTCGATCTGGCGTGGATGCGTGTGCGAAAGTATGAGTCGAGTTTAGATCTGTAGATCTGTCTATTGCGTACGTGCCCTCCTCGTTGGACCCTCCTAGCCTTTATATATGGGGAGGCTAGGTCTCGGGTGCCAATACGAGTAGGTTACAAGTTGTATTCAAACTCTAGTCTTGAGGTATCCTTGTCTTGTGCGCTTTTGAGTCTGTGTCCATATGTGCTTCGTGCAGCCAAAACGTCTTGGGCGTCCTGGACCCTGGCAGATCGTCGAGTGGGCCTTCCGTCGGGCTGGACCAGGTATACTAACATCGGGTACCCGTAGGGCATATCCATGTCATAGGGGTTGCCGGAGTGACAGAAACCTGAACCCCTATTAGGAAACCTTTGCACAAGGGATGTTAGGGTCTTAGAGTTTAAAGTTGTGGGTAGGTTTCTACCTTAATTACTTTATTGTACTTGCGGATGCTTGCAAGGGGTATAATCACTAGTATGTATTAGTCCTAGGAAGGTCGGTACATTAGCACAGGTTCACCCACACAAAACTTAGCAAACTAAAGAAGATTAATCAACTATATGAAGCGAAAGCACTTGACGATATTCCCATGTGTTCTCGAGAACGTTTGCTCATCTTAAGTAATACAACCGGCTTGTCCTTTGATAAAGAAAGGATTGGGCCACTCGCTGCATTTATTCTTATTTTCTTTTATTTACTCGTACTTTATTTACCTACATTATCAAAAAACCCTAAAAATCCATTTGCTAAGTATTTACAGAGAATTCCTGCTCCTAGCCATTCGCCAGCACCTTCTGCTCCTCGTTGGGTTCGACACTCTTACTTATCAAAAATACTGCAATACACCCCCTATACTTGTGGGTCATCAAGACTATTTTCTGGTGCCGTTTCTAGGGAGTGAAGCGCTATTGGAGAGTGGAACTGGTAAAGGAAACTTCTAATGTGAGTATTGTTTATTTCTGTTAGTTGCTTTATTTTCATATAGATAATTCGCTGAGTTTCTTATTTCGTAATGCTACTACCACTGCTAAGGTAGTAGAGGAACCACCACCTGCTGAGAATGATACTTTTAAAATACCTACAAGAATTATTGATCATGTTATGGATAACTATTATGTTGGAGATGGAATTGTCCATCCCGGTGATCATTTGCTCTTTATACACGAATTATGCGGGTTGTTCATGTGTGCAGGTATTACAACAGATCAAGTTAAGAAGAAGTTATTCTCATTATCACTAAAAGGAAGAGCTGGAGAATGGTATAAGCTGCTGAAGAATGGTCAAGCTCTTGAATGGTAGGAAATAGTACCTCTCTTTTATTCAAAGTTTTATCCTCCTAGTGAGATTCATAAAGATCGGAATCAAATATACAACTTTTGGCCTCTTGATGGAGAGAGTACAACTCAAGCTTGGGGATATTGAAGTTACTAATGCTAAAATGTCCCATTCATGAGCTCCCCAACAATATTATTATCAATAACTTTTATGCAAGGCTTTCTCTTCATGATAAGGATTTATTGGATGCCTCTTGTGCTGGATCATTCACTCGCATGGAAGAAGAAGCTAAATGGGATCTTCTGGACCATATTCAAGATAATGCTGAAGCATGGGAGAATGACAAAGGAAGAAAGTCAGGTATAAATTATGACTATGAATGCATTGAATCTTTTATGGGAACTGATGACTTTCAAAATATTAAAAATGCTTATGGTCTAGACTCTCAAGCTATTGCTTCTTATTTTAAGGCTTTTGCTTCCTATATTGAAGTTCCTAAAAAGAAGTGGAATCAGTATCATGAACCATATAAAGATGTTGCTAAGTGTGTTCCTGCAAGAAATACTGAAGTTTATACTGCTAATCATGCTTTACCTGAACCTTACATTGAGAAAATACCTTTGCCAGTTAAGATAAAGGAACATTCTATGATAGCTAGTATGGTTAATGAAAGTACAAATAAAGCTATTGAACCTGATAAACAAATGGATGATGAACCTATAATAACAAATGTGAAAGATTTTGTCACTAAATATGTAGAAGATGGACACACTATCCTCTGTAAGGATACTTCTAATATTGTTTCACAAAGTAGTGTTATGAGAGCAAGTGTCCCTGTGTTTTCTGTTAGGATAAGTGATCATTGCTACAATGGTTCTTGTGATAGCTATATCATTAAATTTATGCATGATACTGAAAGTTATTATGAGAGAGGGAAGACAGTTCTTATGCATCTCAATAATATCAAGTTTCCTCGTTTTATGCTGAAAGTTTTTATGTTGCACTTATTTTGCCTTCCTATGCTAGTAGCCTCTGGTTTCAACAACTTGTTTGTTTACAAAATTCTCTTGCATAGGAAGTGGGTTAGACTTAAACATGTGTATTTTTGCTTCTTAATGCTCTCTTTCACTTCAATTCATATTCTTATGTGAGCATCATTGAAATTATCATGCCCATCTTAATGGCTATAAAGAAAGAGCTTTTTGGGAGACAAACCCAATATATTCTTGCTTTCGGTTTGTTTTTGTTTCTTTGAGTCTTGGAAGTTATTGTTTCGGCAATAACCTCTCCTTATCCTTTTTTGTTTGGTTTTTGTATCAAGATCAACCTCTAATGAGAGAGAAGTAAGATTTGGGGAAGTTGCTGTCCCTAAACAGATTTTTGTGCTTCACCGTAAAAATTTGTGAGACATCTCTGTATGTAGGACTGAGCTGTAATTTTTTGTGCTTCTGCCCTAGGTTGTTATTTAACTTTCGTTAGTTTTGCACTTTTTGATTTGAGCAACAAAAGATTTTCGAAAAAATTGATATTTACCTGCTGGTCTGTTTTGATAGATTTTGCCACTCTTGCATTTGCTTCTTAAATCGATTTCCTTTTTGAATTCTTTTTGGGTTTTCGGAAGGAGTTGCTACAGTAGCTTATGCTTTGATGGATCTAAGTTGAAATTGGACTTAAAAGGTTTATTACCTCGCTTACACTAATGTTGCTAATGAGAATTGTGTGAAGTTTTGTGTGAAGAAATTTCTAGGTTATCGGAGAAAATGGTGTAATAAGAAAGAGAAAGGTTTCATGACTCGGGCAATATGAGTATGAAGATGAAGATATTGATGTTATTCAAGTGGTAACTCCGGAAAAAATTATCAAATACCAAATTCAGAGACCTGCAGAGTCCGTTTTCGAATAGGTAACAGATCTGATAAGAAAAGTTCCACGAAAATTCTATCCAGTTGTATTTTTGGAGTTTTTATCCAACAAGGAAAGCTATGAAGAAAAGAGGGACGAAAACGGAGCCAGGGTGGCTCACACCACCCCCTGGCACGCCCCCCTGGCCACGCCACCAGGTGGTGTGGCCGCCCCAGACTCCGTCTCTGACCCGTTTTCTCCCAGTACCTCCCTTTTGTTGTAAAACTTCATAATATATAATCCTCCGGATCCCCAAAGGTTTGTATATCATGTTCTCATCGTGTTTTTGTTTTGGTCTGCTTTGTTTAGATGTCGTTCAGGGGTTCATCATCAAAGGATTATGAGCTGCGACGCTGTTACGTCCAAAACGTATCTACTTTCCCGAACACTTTTTCTATTGTTTTTACTCTAAACTTGTGTGATTTGGGTACAACTAACACGGACTGACGCTGTTTTCAGCGGAATTACCTTGGTGTCTAGTTTTTGTGCAGAAAATCAACTATCAGGAAAAATCCTGGAAAATATGCCAAAAATCCTATTTCACCAGAAGACTCACGGAGCCAGAAGACGAGACGGAGTAGGGCCACAAGGGGCCCACACCACCTGGCCGCACGGGCCAGGCCAGGCCGTGCCTGGGGGTGGTGTGGCCGCCTCGGCTGCCCCCTCGGCCTCCCTCTTCACCTATAAGTCACCTCATGACCTAAAAACCAAGGGGGGTTCGACGTTGTTCCAAAAAGAGTTCCGCTATGCCGCCACCACCAGATTCCGCGATTTGGAACCAGAAACTCCGTTCTGGCACCCTGCCGGGATGGGGAATTGGAGGAGATCATCGCCATCATCATCACCATCGCTTCTCCATCAACCATCCATGTTTCCCCCATCTATGAGTGAGTAATCCCCCGTTGTAGGCTATGGGGATGGTAGGGACTGGATGAGATCGTTCATGTAATGGCATCAGATTGTTAGGGCATGGTGCCTAGTATCTATTATTAGTGCTTTTTGACTTTGTTGCAACTTGTTATGCTTAATGCTTGTCACTAGGGCCCGAGTGCCATGATTTCAGATCTTAACATGTTATTGATTCATTATGATAGTATTGTTTATGGTCTTACTTCCAAGTTGTATAAACACGTTGTTGTCCGGAACCAAAGGCCCCGAAGTGACAGCAATCGGGATAACCGGAGGGAATGGCTTTGATGTGAGGATCACATGTATTCATGGAGTGTTAATGCTTTGCTCCGGTGATCTATTAAAAGGAGCACCTTAATTGCCAGATGTTGTGCAAGTTCTCATTGCGAGCACATATGACTATATATGGAACACATGCCTATGATTATCTAGTACTTGGATGCTTTATCTTATTTATCTGTAAATGCCCTATGTCTTGATTGCCATATGAATTGTCTTGTCCATGCAACGCCCGTCCATCCATCCCTATGCCTACCGCGCTTTAATCCTATTGTTTACTGCAATTGTTACTACTGTCTTTACTTTTCTATTGCCATTACTTTACTATTGCTACTACAAAATTGTTGCTACTGATAGGCTGTTGTGAGCAAGATTGTTTCCAGGTGCATTTGAATTGACAACTTAGTTGTTAAGTCTTATAAATATTCTTTGGCTCCCCTTGTGTCGAATCAATAAATTGGGTTTCACTTCCCTCGAAAATACTATGATACACCCCCTATACTTGTGGGTCATCAAGACTATTTTCTGGCGCTGTTGCCGGGGATCATAGCTTTATTTATCAAGTTCACTTGGAATCACTATTGTTCGCTGCCATCCATCCATCATGGGTAAGTCTCGTGATGGCAAGGTTCCTATTTTACCATCCACTACAAGGAGAGGTACGGTTCTGAACACCTCTATTGCTCTTGATTCACCATCTGTTATGAGTAAGCTCCTTACACCACCACATACACATGCTACATACACTACTACTACTGCTGAATCTAAAACTTCTGATACTTATGATGCTGCTTCTACTGTGCTTGATAAGAGTGTTTCATTAGGTCCTTTCCTAGATGCTACAATTGCTAGAACTATAGCTGGAAATACTGAAACTCCTAATGAAGACACTACTACACCTAACAGTTCACCTCAGTCTAGAGAGAGTTATGATATTGAAGACGGTTATATTGAGATGACCGATGAATTTATTAAATAATGTCAAAACACCCATGATAGGAGTGCTATTAAGAGTCTCCTTGAGAGGCGTACTATAAAACACAAATTGTCCCCTAATGCTAAGTTTGCTGCATCTCCCATAAACATTAAAGTTAAGGATTATGATTTGTCTCTTGATCTATCTTACATTACTATTGTTGAGAAAGAACCTTTTTGTGGGACTAAGAATGAAAGTGTTGTAGCACATATGACTGAGCTTTCTACCATGAGTGGCCTGTTTTCTGATGATATTAAGATGTGCACCTACTTTGTTGCTAAAATTTTCCCTTTTTCACTGAAAGGAGAAGCTAAAACTTGGTTTAATAATTTACCTCCTGGATCTATTGATAACCCTGATTGCTTGATTAGTACTTTCCTGCAGAAATATTTTCCTCCTAGTGCTAGACATGCTATTTTGCAGGAACTTTTTGATTTTAAATAGGGAGAAAAAGAGATATTGCCTGAATCACGGGCAAGGTTTTGTGCTTTGATTCATGCACAGGCTGGATGTCCATTACCTAAGAATGATCTTCTTGACATATTTTATAATGGACTAACTGAAGAATCTAGGACATACCTGGATAGTTGTGCTGATTGTGTTTTCAGGAATAGGACTCCCAAGGAAGGTGAGGAATTAATGGCTAAAATAAGCAAGAATTATGAAGACTGGACTCCTCCTGAACCAGCTATACCTGAGACAACTATACCTGAACCAACTATTCCTGCGTCTATACCAACTTCAAAGAAGAGGGGAGTTATTGAAATAAATGATGAAGTGATGAAGGAAGCTAAGAAATGTCTTAAGGAGAAGGGAATTAAAGCGGGAGACGTTAATAATTTACCTCGTATAGAAGAATTATGTAAGCCAATATCCCACTCATCCACTATTGAGGTACACTCTCTCCAACATTTTGATGAAGGTTATATCCCTTACTCTAAACCTCCTGATCAATGCTTAGAAGAATTTGATGTTTTTATTGTTAAGCAAGATAATTTTAATAAAAGGGTGCAAAATCATCTAATGGAAAACTCTAGAGCTATTGTTGAGTTAAAAGATATTGTGGAAAGAACCTCTAATGTTGTTAACATGCTTGTTAAACATTTTCAAATGGTTCAAACTCAAATTGATCAGCTTATTAAAGTACAAAAAGACTTGCTAGTTAATGCTGCTAAAGAAAAACATGCTTATGAAATTAGAACTAGAAGTGGTGTTGCCACCTAGGATCCTCTATATCCTGAGGGGCATCCTAAAAGAATTGAGAAGGATTCTCAAGAAGCTAAAAATAGCGGTACTACTCCTAAGAAAAGAAAAAAGAAACATAAAACTATTGTAGAACCCTCTGAACCTGCTAAAGATCCTAATAATATATCTGTCTCTGATGCTGAAACTGAAAGTGGTAATGAGGAAAATGATGTTCCTGATAAAGAGAAAGTTGAAGAAGAACCCGAAAGGCACACTAAGAATACTAAATACACTAAAGAAGATTTTTTTGCTAAGAAACATGGTAGTGAAAGAGAGCCTTGGGTCTAAAAACCTATGCCTTTCCCTGATAAGAAACACAAGTCAAAGGAAGATGAACACTATAATAAGTTTTGTGAGTGGATGAAACCTCTATTCTTGCAAATTCCTTTGACTGATGCTATTAAATTGCCTCCTTATTCAAAGTATATGAAGGATATTGTTTCGAATAAAAGGAAGATCCCTAATGAAGAAATTTCTACTTTGCTTGCTAATTATTCCTTTAATGGTAAGGTTCCTAAGAAACTTGGAGACCCAGGGATTCCAACTATTCCTTGCTCTATCAAAAATAGTTATGTTAGAACTGCTTTGTGTGATTTGGGAGCAGGAGTTAGTGTTATGCCTTTTTCTCTCTATAAGAGACTTCAACTGGAAAAACTAATACCAACTGATATATCTTTGCAAATAGCTGATAAATCTACTACTATTCCTATTGGTATATGTGAGGATGTACCTATTCAAGTGGTTCATACTTGCTTGATATTAACTGATTTTGTTGTGCTTGAAATGCCTGAAGATGATAATATTTCTATTATTCTTGGGAGACCTTTTCTTAATACTGCAGGAGTTGTTATTAATTGTAATCAAGGAAATGTGACTTTTAATGTTAATGACAAGGAGCATACTGTCTACTTCCCCAAAAAGATTGATAGGACTTATGGCTTAAATTCAATTGAACATGTTGAGCGCATCCAAGTTGGAGAAATATATTGTCCCATACTACGAGAAAAAGATGAAACTATTATGATTGGGACCATTGCTATCATGGTTGAGGTAACATAATCATTAGTGGAATACAAAGTTTTGTTTCATATAAAATTGCTTTAGTAAGAAGACCTGATCAACCTTGTTAACAAAGGGATTTTAATGAACAAAACAATGTTTTCACCATGATTATCTTTGTTTACTTTTATTTTATCTTTTTTAGTTTTTGCTTTCATTTAGTTTACTTTTCTGTTGTTAGTTGCTTGCATGTTAGAGTGTCTTAGAACTTCTGAAGTTTTAGTTTTGTTTTGTCATAGCATCATTCCAAAAACATCTTTCTGTTAGAAAATCATTCATCTATACCTGAAGATTGCTCAAAAATAAAGTGTCTCGAAAAATTACAGAAAATTCATATTAAATTTTTATGTGAAAAAAGGGGCAGAGAAGTGCCTAGAGAGTACTAGGGGGCCTACCAGGTAGGCACACCACCTGGTGGCGCGGCCAGCCCAGGGGCGCGCCTGGCCATGGTGTGGGCTACCCCTGGCCCTCCACTCACTCTCTCACTTCCCACTTCTTTCTCTCTCCCGAGAAAACATCAGTTCTTTGCTCAAAATCGCGTTCTTGCTGTTCTTGCCCATGATTTTTCGATCTCCTTGCTCAGCCCATCTTTGCTGCTGAAATTTGGAGCATTTGTTCTCCGGTATGTGACTCCTCCACTTGTCCAAGTAGATTTGTGATTAGTGGTTTATATTTTGAGTATTTTGCTGCTGTAGGTGACATGTTATGAGAGCTTGTAAGCTTGTTCAATTCTTAGAGATATTGTTTTGAAGCATGTTTAGGCCTCTTACAAGTCCCTATGAGTAGTGATCTTCATTATGTATTCACTTTGCAATCACTTGTTTAATGGATGTTTAAATTTCAGAATATCAAGGATGAACAACCACACCTTTGGAGAAATATTTGAGAGGGACACGCCTAGGAGGTCAAGGCCCTCAAGATCAGCCTCTCAGTTTAGGCCTTCATACAATGAAGATCTCATTGCACCACGCTTTGGCAATGAAGGAGATGAAGGGGATGCTCACCCATCTACTTTTCCTTGTTTTACCTTTTTGCAAGTTGCAGGGATCCTCGATGATTTCTTACTACTGGTTCAGAGGGTCGGTTTGACCTCATACATGGAAGATGAGAGTGAGCAATATTCCGTGCTCACCAAAACTTTCGTTGAGAGTTTCGTTTTCACTAACACCGCCTATCAGTCAAATGTTTCTTTCAGAATTTATAATCTGCCTATTACCATGTCATTGGAAAGATTTTGCAGCATTATAGGTATAGGCATGACGGGGACCGTGAAGAAGACCCAAGGTCGACCCGCTGATTTGCTGGAGCTCTAGCAAAGTGTGACAAATGACGATGACCGCGTAGCTCAGTGCGGGAAGATAAGAAACATCCAACTCCCAGCTCTTAGATACTTTGCTTATTATCTTTCCACTAGCATTCTTGGTAGGGAGAACACAAGTAATATCTCCAATTATCATTTAGCCTTCCTCCCTGCTGCACTTAATAATGATACCCGGTATAATCTTGGCTCTCTCATTGCTCGCCGCCTAGCTGCTAGGGGACCTATTTATGGGGGCATTATTGCTTCACGCATAGTTACTGCGTTAGAACTTTCTGTGGATCCTAATGATACTGTATTGGCACCACAAAGGCTTGATCTTGCTGCCATGAAAACATATCACTTCGTCACTGCTGACTCTGTTACGGACATTTTAGTATACAGGATGTTGTTTACTGATGGGGATGAAAGGGAGATTCCTTTGCCGCAATCTACTTTGTTTAGTGTTCACAAGAGGCTGTGGTCGCCTTCCAAGGAGGAGGTGGACGAGCAGCTCCGCTTGCTTGGTTTCCATAGGCAGCACCAGGAGGATGTGCCCTCTTACGACTACTCTGCGCACTATGGTGGGGCATCCTCGAGCTTGCACCAGGACGAGGGTACCTCCTCGCCGTACTACGGAGGCGCTCCATCTTGGCCAGCTTGGGATTGATACCCACTTAGGCCAAAAGCCTAAGCTTGGGGGGGGGGGGGCGGTACACCGACATCACACTCATCTCCATATCATGTTTAGTCGGTACTTTGTATATCCATGTTTCGTTCTCTTTTTAGTTTTTTGTTCTTTCTTTGCTTTTGCTTTCTAAAACACAAAAGACCAAAAATATTTCTTTTGTTTCTCTTTGTTTGCTTCTTTTTGCCTTGGTTTGCTTTTTCCTTTTTGCTTTGTTTGAACTATTCAAAAAACCCAAATATATTTTGCTTTGCTTGTTCTTCCTTTTTGGTTCTTGCTTTTAATCAAAAACACCAAAAATATTTGTTGTTCTTCTTTGGTTTTGTGAAGTTTGTTGCAGGGTTCAGCAGTCCTCAGTGGAATTTGGTTTCATGTTATTATCCAAGCTACACAAGTGAAGGGCAATAATGAGGATTAGTGACAACTTGAGGTGTGGTAAGAGGTTGGTAACAAACTCTATTTATTTTCATTTTTGTACATATACTCATCATTGTGGGCATGCTTAGTCTGTTCATGTAGGGTGTATGTTATTTATGGATGCTTAGTAGTTCTTGCTTTATTATGATTAGCTCTAGTTTGCTAATAGTTTGTAGCATGTCGTATGAATGTTTGCTTACATTGCTCTATTCATAACTTGGTATGACACTATAGTATCCTCCTCTGAATGTTTCACTTGAATTAACTTGGCACATGCTCACGCGTGCATATGACTGAAACAATAATCAGTTAAGCCTCGATGAATTATTTTGCCTCAGGGGTCTTGAATCACTTTCATGCCATGATTAGTCCTGTTTTGTTGCAAGCATGATTATGACAGTTATTTCCCTCTCATTTGTTGCTCCCTTACTATTGCTAGCCTTCACTTGCACTGAGTATGAGGTCTACTTGTGTTTTCAGTTCCCTAAAACCAATATTTCCAAAAGTGTCCACCATACCTACCTATTAGCATCATTTGCTATTCCGTTCATATTCAATATGCCTAGTTTTCTTCCGAATAAAATGTTTGCTTGTTATGAGAAAGTTAGTTAGTAAAGCTCTCACAAACTTGATGGCACACTTTATTTCTCGCACTTAATAAACCTAAACCATTGTGACTACCCATGAAAGTTATATGCTTGCAAATTATAGGCTGGGGATTAGCAGAACCGTGCTATCATGGGGAACGCTTTCAACACCTGTAAATATATACCTAGTTGATATCATGCTCTTTTGTTTACGGATCCCGACGGTGTGAAATAAAAGGGGAGCTTGTAAGTCCATGGAGTTATGTATGTGTGTTAGAGAAACGCCTGGGCCACCGGTCTAATCCATGCCTAATCATGGTGGAAACCTGTAGCGTAACCATAATGAGTATCTATGAAGCATTCTTCTTACAAAAAAAGAGAGAGATAGCTATTGAGAAAAAGAAAAAAAAGGAAAAGAGTTATGAGAAAAGAGGAAAGAGAGAAAAAAGCACCATTTTCCCATGGTAAATAAGAAGATTGCTGAGATGCTCGTTGTCTGCTTTCCTTGTCATTTTGATATGGGGATTCTTCCATATCATCGGGCAAGGGGTACCCCGTTGGCGGTTCTCTATGATACGCATGTATTTACTATGACAAGAACTTACCGGCAACTAAAGTTGAGTAGCATGAGGAGCGGCCCTCGTACTCAAGGGACATGAGATTTCCAGTTTATAGTCTGTCAAGCATATAAGTCGGATTGGACCTCACTTTCACCTTATCCATTTAAAGATGCTTATGATAGGGGCGATGAGAGCTCAAAGCTAACGAGTACCATACTTTCAACATTTGGAAGCCTTTCAAACTTTTCAAAACCTTTTCATTTCCTTGTTGAGTCTCCACACATTCTATGAGCACTTTCTTGAGAGCATAATTGTCATTCTTAGTGTAATGTGCTTGTCTCAAAACTTGATTAGTTGTGTTATGACTTTGATGCTTGTATCTTTGACATCTTTACTTCTAGTCTTCACTTGAACTTCAGAGGTGCCTTGGCACTTATGCTCTACAATCAAAGGCAAGCGAGATACCACTCTATCATACCTTGTTATGAGCATTGTAATGTTGCTTATGTTTATGTTTCATGCTACTTATTATTTTTGAGTTAGAATCTCTTCATAGCTTGCAATGACTATTAAGTAAATTTAGTTGCATACTCTTTATTATGAATTTCCTGAGTAGTTGACCATATGCTGAGAATATATACATCTTATGAAGCAAATGTGTTCGTGAAAGTTTCTTTTATCGCACTCAGTTTTCAACTGAATTGCTTGAGGACAAGCAATAAGCTAAGCTTGGGGGGAGTTGATACATCCAAAACGTATCTACTTTCCCGAACACTTTTGCTATTGTTTTTCCTCTAAACTTGTGTGATTTGGGTACAACTAACACAGACTGACGCTGCTTTCAGCAGAATAACCTTGGTGTCTAGTTTTGTGCAAAAAATCAACTATCAGGAAAAATCCCGGAAAATATGCCAAAAATCCTATTTCACCAGAAGACTCATGGAGCCAGAAGACGAGACGGAGTAGGGCCACGAGGGGCCCACACCACCTGGCCGCGCAGGCCAGGCCAGGCCGTGCCTGGGGGTGGTGTGGCCGCCTCGGCTGCCCTCTCGGCCTCCCTCTTCGCCTATAAGTCGCCTCTTGACCGAAAAACCAAGGGGGGTTCGACGTTTTTCAAGAAAGAGTTCTGCTACGCCGACACCACCAGATTCTGTGATTCGGAACCAAAAACTCCATTCTGGTACACTGCCGGAATGGGGAATTGGAGGAGATCATCGCCATCATCATCACCATCGCTTCTCCATTGACCATCCATGTTTCCCCGATCTATGAGTGAGTAGTCTATAACATCCCAATTTCAGCAACCCTGATTAGTTGTCCAGAATGCAAAAATCAGGGGGAAACAAAAACTTTTTCTTGTCCATTGGTGTAGTGTTTGCTTGTTGTTTGTTTGTGCTTGTGCATGTGAGTGTATACCATATGATGCTCCTTACCTCACCATCAGTTGACAAAAGCTGTCAACACCCGGATTTTTAATCCCAGATGCCTGTTATGCCATACCTCGCAATCCCAGGATTACCATTTTTGCGAGACATAACGGATTGGATATCATAGTACATCATCCATTACAAACCATACATACGGTTTTACACCAATAAGGATCTCACGATCCAGTCTTTAATACAACAAACAGCGGAAATAAACGATAGCGTAGCGGTGGGGTCCTCTTCAGGGGCACAGGCAATGCTGACGAAGGCAGATAGTCCTAGTTATCATAGCCGTCCTGCTGACCATCATCTTGATAATCTCCTTCATAGTCTGGCCATGATAATAGCCAGGGACAAAAGCCATGAGTACTCTTTAAGTACTCGCAAGCTACTACTAGCAAGGGTTATGATTCTAAGTTAAAGTACTTAAATGAAAGAATAACTATCAAGTTAAGTTTGAAACCTAAGCTGAGTTCTGAAACAAGAAAAGATAAAATAAAAGTCTAGAATCACTTAAGTTGGGAAGCTATTTTCATCTACACAACACTGTTGTGGTCAAGTCAAGGTTCATCATTCATTTCAAGTTATTTAGAAAACATCTGACAACGAAACAGTATGGCCATTCCAACTGTCCATAACCGCGGACGCGGCTATTCGAATAGTTTGACACTCTGCAGAGGTGGTACACTTTCACCACAAGATTCGATACATCTGTCAGGGATAACCCTGAATCATCATACTTAGTATGCAGATAATCAAACATAACCTTTCCATTACACACCCTAGTATAAGCACCTCTCCTATGAGCATGGCCTCCCAACCATGACCATCAGTCATCTTGGGCACTGCATAGGTGGTCATCATTGAGAGGTAGCCTCAGCTCCAACCTCTCCCGTGAGGGAACTAATACTAATGCATATAAATTTCTAGCTAAGCCTTACCCAATTCAGGTAATGTGGTTGTACGGTAAATTTGGAATGGTATCGCATCCGAATCCAACCATCAGTTTTATAAAAAAAGTTAAGGCTCATGCCTCATCGTTTTCATCATCATAAACCAATTGTGTTTCTCAACACATGTCAAAACATCTCAATAGAATGACTCATCATTCCAAGGTTTTCATAACTCATTTTCACCAAGTGTTCCCATCTGAAGTGAATCAAGTTTGATTGATTCTAAAACACTAGGTTAAGAGTGTTCACTAGGGTGGAAAGGTGGGATCAATCTCATGCCATAGAGTGACATCTAAGAGTTTATAATTAGGTCAAGTTTTATACTCTTTATGCTACCTTCAAAATTAATTAAAGAACTTGGTGTCACCAAGGGGGGGTTGTGATCAAGGTATGCTTAAGGCATCTTTACTAAACTATCTAGTTTTATTCTAGCTTGCTACAATAGCTTACTAAGACATGTTTGCAAGGGTTAGCTTGCCACTAATAGCTTGCCTTGGTTGGTGCAGTGGTTGAAGTTTTCTTCTTCTTCTTCTTCTTCTTCTTCTTCTTGGTAGAACTCCTCCTCCTCGAAGGCTTGGTCGGTACTATCATCTAGAAATACATAGGGAGGGCACAATCACCAAACAATACTTAACTTAGGCTAAGTAGTATTCTAAACCACACAATTGATGATCTATTATCATCCAAAACATCACAAGTTTAATTCAATAGTTTCCACCTTTTTATTTTGGAAAAGTAATTTCTACTCATTGAAAAATTAACCATAATTTAATATTCACCACCAAAATATGGGATCATGTGGACACATGTCCTCACCACATATTCTAACCTGTGGGAATGAAATTTAAAGGTTGGATTACTATTACTTTGGTTTAAGTTTATTATTTAATGATTTAAAGTGACTAGAAATGCCTATATAGCATTATTTTGGTACTAGTCCAAAGTCACTGTCTGTAAACCTTAATATTATTACATATTTGGATAGATATGATGAAATGTGATTTTTGAGAGTTGGAATCAACTCAAAAGCTAACTTGGTTGATTTTACAAAAATGTTTCAAGTTCCAAAAGCTTCTGTCTTCTTATCTTTATTAGGAGAACTCTATAACTCTAAATGAATTAAATCCAACCGGCTTGGATAGAGCATTTCAATACCTTTCAGACAAAATTGGTTTCATGCAATTTGGATTTGTCAAACTCACATAATTGAATTTTGAAACACTGGACAGAAACTATATTCTAACTAAAAAGAAAACTCCTAATTTGAATCTACGGGCTTGCGCGGGAAAGGAAATGGGCCGGCCCAGTGGCGCTGTGCGGCACAAGGCTCAGCTGACAGGGGGGTCCCGCTTGTCAGCGGCACTTAACACGCAAAGCGGTACGGGCGAACGGTGGTCGTGCGATCTGGTTCTAATCCAACGGCTGAGGGTCATCGTCGACGTTGGGCAACATCGGCGAGACAGAACCCTAGCACGGCCAGTGGGAGTCGTTGGGGGCTCACCGGGGTTCAGGCGAGGGTTGGCGAGGCAGGCGAACGACGAAGTCGATGACGGCGAACCTCCTGGTACTGGCAACTTCTCCTGGGGTGGACTGGATCAACGGCGCCCTTCTCCTCCCGAGGCGGCGGCTCCGGCTGCAATTCCGGTGCTCTGGTGCTCGAGCGGCTCCGGTTGGCGGTGGGGAGTGAGGGTGAGAGGTGGTGAGTGAGATGGTGTGCTCAAATCGGCTAGGGGTGGCCTCTATTTATAGTGGCGAGAGGGGACCGACGGGGCACATGGTGAGCTCGTCATGGTCGATGGTACAGACGGCTATCAGCATGGGCGACGGTAGGGGGCGGTGCGGTGCTCCCTGGCGATGCTCAACGACACGGTGGCGAGACGTGGGGCGGTGCGGTTTGGTCGGGAACAAGCGATTCTCTGCGCGGCAGAGGCGGCGTCTTCGACGACGAGCGGTGGCTGTGCGTCATGGGGCGGCGAACGGGGATGTCTGGCAGTCTCCTGGGTCGGTGGTGATCATGTATGCAAGCGGCAAGGGCGGCGCGCGGTCTGTGGGCGTCGGTCGAGGGTGGCGCTCTAGCGCATGCTCGGCATGGTTGCTGGCGGGCTGGGCGCGGTCCGTGCATGTGGTCCAGGGGTTGGCAAGGTTCGGGCGCTGGACAGGGAGTGGCGGTGGACGGTGGGATGCCTCCTAGACAAGGTTGGCACGGCTAAATCTCCTCCTAGCTTGCTGTCTCCACTGGGGTGGCATGGTGAGCTTCGGCTGTTCACCATTGATGTCATTGCCCAGCTTACAGTGAGTCTAGTGCTTGGTTTAACTTGCTAGCTGATCTACTGAGATGGTTGTGAGCTAGAGAGGGAACAAGTTAGGCTTCAATCACTGCTCATAATAGTGTTTGGTTTTTGTTTGATTTGTGTCTGCCACCTGTTCGATAAAATGGCCGCAAGAACTCAAGTTTTGAATTTTGAAAAGATTTTTGGTGGGTGTGCTAAGTTAGTGCTGGTGGGTCTGCAGATGCTTGGGTTTTGAAAGTTGAGCTTGTTTGAGTGGTTTTTGAAAAAGTGGGATCTTCCCATATGATAAAGATTCAATTTTGAACTGTTATTTAAAATAGTTTACAGAAGGTTTTTAGAAGATCAAAAGGTGGGCCTTGGTACCTCATTATGTGTACTAGCAATGGGTGCAAAGATCAAGAATTGTTTCTATTAATTTTTGAGTACTAGGATAGACATGGGAGTTAATTTTTGGCAAAATGACCATTTCTCCATTTTAAATCTTTTTTATTAGATTTTCTTTAGAACAAGTTTGGGAATGATGTGGATGATGTTGAAATCACCTAAGAAACATTTTACAAGCATTGGATCACTTAATCATGGCAATTAAAACAACTCCTATTTAAATGCACATAATATGAAGGCTTTCATTTTAAAAATGGAAAAGTTTTTGTTAACCCTATTTTTGGATGATTGGATCTTTGATAAACTTGGATTGAAGTTTTGGGATGTTACAAAAGCTATTTAACAAAACTATCCTGGCTCATTTTATATATTCTCAAATGTTCTAGCATTTCAAAACATGAGCCAAGATGCTTATGAAACCAATACTATTTTAGTAGCTTCTATTGACCAAACTATGGAGAGCTATAGAATATAATCTCCTTATATTCTCAAGATAGAACCTTCAACTGTTATTATCTCTAGATTGCCCAAAACCTTTTATAAAGCTTTTGAATTCCTCTCTTTGTAGATATACCAAGGACTCTCATCTTATTCAAACTCCAACCTTTTAAAAATACCCAACCTTACCGCAAGCCAGGCTTGATGGTAACCCTAGTAGTGATTTGTTTTGTTAGTAAGATGATTTGCCTTGATCTGTTGTCTGATGAATGGCCTTGATCTGCTACTTGATTTGTCTGCTTAGGAGATAGTATGAGCTACTCTAGGATCTCATCACTAGGATCAAGATGTTTCCAAATCACCACACCCTCAGCAAGAATACAATCTGGATCTAATCTCTAGCCACCAGGTGATCATCTGAAACCCTTAACCAGATCAATTCTGAAGTGATCCGTTCTAGAAGTTTCCAAGTCAATGAATACCAATATCAAGCAAGGATACTTTCTAATCAATCTACACTTCAACATCATCCACTTGATGGTGCTTTGATCCCTTGTAACCCATCAAAAACATCCCCTCTCATACTCTAGTCAAAACCCTAAATATGCCAAATTTGGCTAAGTCTAGAAAACTATTTCCAACATCACCTTTTTGAATGCCTCCCTTTCTCAACCCTTGTGCATTTTTGAGAATAAACCTAAACCATCTTGTTAACCATCCTAAGGACTACCAAGGACCACTCTTGCACTTGGTTAGATCATCTTCCAACCTACTTGTTCTTGATGGTTTTGCAGGCAAGAAAATAACTTTTCCTGCAAATCTTATCAACTTGCCTACCTTGACAGAAGCTCACACCATCATCCAACCTTCTATGTACCAACTCTCTACATGGTTGTGTTCTAATCATATAGGTCTATCAAGATCTACTTCACTTGTTCCAAGTGGATCCTTGTGCTTCTTAAACCCACATGGTTTATAAGGCATCATGACTCATCTGGTATGGCAACCCTATTTTCAACAAAGTTTGCCATCACTTCCAGACCACCTAAAATGTAACCAATCCAAACTCCTTCTGCCATGATCATATATATGACTTGTTCTAGCTATCCATCTATCCCTTGCATCAAGGTGAACTCTGAGCTCCAAGATACACCCATGTTTTGGTGGTATAAAAATAACATCACCCTAGATCCACAACTCCTTGTTTTCCATCTAATTCAAGTTGGATTTCCAATTCCCAAGGTTGAAAATGCTTGCTACACCTTGTCTACATCATATAACTTGATCATCAAGATTTATCAAATATTATCCATAATTATTATGGCTCCAAATCTAATAAATCTCTTTAATAGTCAAAATCTCCAAAACTCCTTTCCCAAAGGAAAGTTTGGTTTTTGCCAAAACACTTCCCAAAATCTAAGCACTTTTGAGGCCCATATATCATACCCTATCTTCCCACTTCAAAAATAAATATTTTTGAAGAGCTTTATTATAAAGACTACATCTATGTACTTCCTTCATAAACTTTGATTGGACCAATTATGCAAACTAATCAAAATTCACTAATCAAATCACCTCCAACCATCATCAAAGCTTGACCAGCACTTCTCTCCACCACCCATCACCCCGTCTGGTCGTGCCTACACTGTAGCATCACTGTGGCAACCCTCTTACTCTTGTCTTTAGTGCTTGGAGGAAGGAGAGATGCACACATTGGTCCCATCTTGTCTTTAATTCTTGCAGCACTCCACCTCACCTCCTCTCTGTCCCCTGCACGACCAAGTGCCCTCTCCATCGCCCATGGCAACCAATGAGGAGCCCCAAGACCTGCCCTAGCTCCTCCATAGGCCATGTCCACCATGAACCTCTCCATTGCCTTTAAATGAACCAGAGGCCTCCACCGCACTCATGCCCCCTCATTTCTCCCCCTCCCACTCCACTTACCTCCTCAGAGAGCCCCAGCTCCTCCCCCAGCTCCACAGATCTCTGGAGAAGGAAGAAACTCCATTCTCGGCCAGTTGCAAGATCTGAGCCTAGCTCTTTCTCCTCTGCTCCTCTCTCGTTGCATGCGGCATTTTGGAGACCCCAGTGCTCTAATGCATCTAATCCCCCACTTCTTTTTTCCCAGGAATGGCTCCTCATGCATCACCGCCGAGCTCCGATGAAGACCTCTCGGTCGCGGCCGCGCGAGGTACCTCCAGGCCCAAAGCCTGCCCTTCCCGCCCATCTCTGAGGTTGCTGAAGTGCACCGCCTCTCCCTGGGGCCTCCCCGTCGACTCCGGCGCCCCCAAGGTGAGCCTCCCCGCCACTTCCACGCCTCTGCTAGGGTTCTGACCCGCCGCCGCCAGCGCGAGCAAGAAGACAGCGCACAGCCGTTGATCCTGGCTTTGACCGAACGACTGTCGTCGCCGGATACCTCTTCGCCGCCCAGGGTGGCTGACCAGTGGGCCCCGTGCGACCATTTTCAAATGATCCCGCGCATGCTTCCCTGGCGCCGCCTGTTGGGCTGGCCCGGAGTGCAGCCCAACTCCCTAGCAGACCTGGCCCGCGCCCCCCTTCTTTCCTTTACTATTTTTCACCAGGGCAGATTTGAATAGCAGTTACTTTAAGTACAAATGAAAATGTTAAATACCTCCAAATGACCTGATACAAATTTGCTAGGACACCTTAGGGTTTTGTCTATCTTGCTGTACCAGAAGTTTGGCCAAATATCACTTATATCTCCTCTGTAGATTTATTTACCAAGAGGTACCATTTCCAGTAAATAAATTTCTGAGTGAGGCACACATCTCCAATAGGGATGAAACCAGGTTCCGCTGATAGCATAACTATAGGCCTACCATCCAGACCTTGTCCCATGTCAAGGTGAACAGTAGTTTATCCTTAGAAAAAATAGCAAAAACTGCTCTGATCTGACTTTAGAAAATTCCCTAGGTAAATCTGCAACATATTTTGGGTTGCTTCCAAATCCCAGTGATGTGGTACATCAATACCTATCCAAACCAAGGAGCTCACTATTTATTGATCCTCTGTTGAATTATAGTGAAATAAATACTTCTATAAGGTGTATTAACACTAAATAAAACACTCCAGGAGTTTGACAACTCCAAAAAGAGTGAATCCAATTCCTAAAGAAAGGTATTTTAAATTCCTACCATGTTCCCTTGGAATCAAATCAAAATCTGCTGTAGATTTAAACTGGTGAAAAAGACAAGTTGTCTACAGAACTTCCTTTGGGAATTTCCTGAGGACATTCTGGTAATTATATTGACATAATTCCAACTCTCAGTGAACAAGTACATCAAGCTTTACCTAACCACCAAAGGAAATAATATTTGGAGCTCCAGAACTTTTCTGGTGAATTATTCCCTAAAACTAGAAGTTATTTCACTAGAAAAATCATAACTAAATAAAGAAAAGAGATAAAATAGTGAAACCACTTTTATTGGTTTCATTTTATCAACACCTATCTGTTGATATCATTTTTATACAATGGTATCATACAGAATATGTCCTTGGTCCAAAACCCCTCTTAGGTAATTCCTAGACTATAAATCCTAAGGATTTTCTTCCATATTTCCACGACAAGGCCAATCTCATTAATCCATTCTCCCTAAGACCTACGGATTTGTAAACTTGTATTTTTCATTGTTTGCTATATGACTTGATGCTTGTATGCCTTGTGTTGATTGTGCTCTTGCTTGTTTGCATGTGTGCTCCCTGACGAAGATAGTTGCGATTATCTCGGAGATCAAAAGAAGGTGGTTATTTTGGTTATCATGGTTTTCTAAGAAGAAGTCCAAGGACAATCATGCCATATTGCTGATCCCAGGCAAGCCACCATTACTGAATTCTGATACTTGTCCTATTCTGTTTATTATCTTTTTTGTATCTCCTTTATAAATTGCATTATTACCTGCATGTCTTGTTTTACAAATACTGCGATATAACTTGGCTCCTCCAAGTTATGACCTGGTGTCTAGAATGACACCCATCCTTGAATGTACCCACCATTTTACCCTTTAGATCGAGGTTATGATGATTAGCATCCTACCTCGTTGGAAACCATGGATTTTTGTTGAATAAATTGTTTGGGGATTTACCCTACGACAAATTTTTCAAAACTGCTTTGTAAAACCCTTGGGAAGAGGCATCGTTCCCAGGTGGATGTTTTAAGTAAAGAAATGGTGATGATGAGAAATGAGGAAATGGGTAAGAGAAAGAGAAGGGATGTTCTATGCCTTTACCGGAACAATTTATCAGTGCAACCACATTAACCCAGGTGTTGGGGCTTAGCTCGTAGTTTGTCTTGTTTAGCCGAGGCAGCTTGTACAATGCTTATTGGGAGAAACCCCTTGAATTCCGGGTAGGCGCTAACAGATCTACGGATCTGGAGCCTGTAGCTTGCTTCGGCAAGAGTGAGCCTGTCTTGGCAGGAGTGCCGCTGCAACAATTGGGTCTCCCGCGGACGATATGACTTAGGTGGTATGGAAGGAAGTGGAGTCACCAAGTTAAGGTATACGCCAAGCCGCGGTTTGGGTATACGCGTGTACGGAAGGTAGGACTATGGCTGGGAGCCACATACTCGTTGCCGGGGAGAACAAACCCAAAAGGAAAAGCAGCCTTTGCTAGGGTCGACAAGCGAAAGGTTAGGTTTGATTATTCGAACCCCCGTTTACCGTGTGTAGCAGGCCGTGGTTATATCTCGGCGGATGTATTGATTCTTGTGGGGAAAGTGCGCAAACTCTGTAGAGTGTAAATCTATTCGAATAGCCGTGTCCACAGTCATGGACGGTTGGGAAGGTTGCTGTAGAGCGGTGCTGGTTTTGATTTCAAAAAGGATTTTGGAAAGGAAATGGTTTTGACCATGGGATGGTCGCAAAGGAGAAAGGTTTGACCATGGGATGGTCGGAAGGAGGAGAAAGGAGTTTGGTCATGGGACGACCTGAATACGGGAACAAATGGGTGACCCAGTCCTAAGGTTTTCCAAAACTTTTCAAAACGGTTTCCAAAATGTTTTACAAAAGTTTTCAACAAAGATATGTAGATGCTATATCTACAAGGGAAACTAATTGAGAAAAGAACCTCCCTTGAAGCCCTCCTACTACCATAGCCATATTGCATATCCTCTTGTTATTATTATTATTTTCTGGAGGTGGTTTGCGAGTACATTCAAAGTACTCACTGGCATTGTCCCTGGCTATTAACTTGGTCAGATATCAAGAAGAAGATGATGTTGGCGACTATGCGAGCTAGGACGCTCTCCCAGTCAGTTGCCTGTAGGTTAAGGCATGGCTCGGGCTCTACGCTTAATTAAGTTTCGTTGTTTTTGATCGATGTAGCCATAATGGCAAATAAGGTATGACATGTATTCGTTAGGTTTTGGATGTTTACTTTGATACTTGTCGGTTATGTGCCACGACTACCTGATCATGGGATCGTGGTTGTATGTGAGGGGAATATGCTCGAGAGGCAATAATAAAATAGTTATTATCTTATTCCATGTTTATGATAAATGTTTATTTTACATGCTAGAATTGTATTGATCGGAAACATCAATACATGTGTGTTTAATAAACAAAAAGGGTTCCTAGTTATGCCTCTCTTATAGACTAGCTTGTTGATTAACAAGATGATCAAGGTTTCCTGATCATGGACATTGGATGTTGTTAATAACAAGGTCACACCATTGGTGGAATGATGTGATGAACATTCATCCGAAGTATAGCATTACGATCAAAGTCATTATGTTTATATTGCTATAACATCATACAAAGTAATCTTTATCCTTAGACCATGAGATCATGTTAATTGCTAACACCGGAAGAGTATCTTGATAACATCAAACGTCACACCGTAACAGGGTGACTATAAATGGGTTCAGTGCTACGAAGGTGTTATGTTGAGGCTCATGGATCAAGAGTGGAATTTGTCAATCCCGATGACGGATAGATATACTCTGGGCCCTCTCGGTGATATCACATTGAAATAGCTTGCAAGCAAGTGATGTGATCACTAGAATGTTATATCACGGGAACGAGAAAATAGTGCATGTCGGTAACGAGATCAAACTAGGTATGGAGATACCGATGATCGAATCTCGGACATGTAATATATCGCGGGACAAAGGGATTTAGTTACTAGCATTAAAGGTTCTCACGATCACAGAAGTCATCGTTGAATGTGTAGGAGTCAGTATGGATCTCCAGGTCCCGCTGCTGATTATTGATCGGATAGGGGTCTCGATCATGTCTGCATTATTCGCGAACCGTAGGGTTACACACTTAAGGGATACCGACACCATTTGGAGCAAATATGTTTTAGATAAAGATTTAAGAAAGCGCTGGAATTATTTCAATAGACACCGAAACTGTTTCTGGTGAAATTGCTGAAATTGGTTCTGCATGTAGTATTGAAATGTTGCAGGGGGTTTTATGTGAATGTTTGTTAATTAAAGTAATTAAAAAAATTCTGAATAAAAATAATAAAAGAGTTTTATTAAATGAGAGAGCATTAAATTTGGAGAAATTTAATGCATTTAAAGTGGAGACTTTAAAAGAGAATGTGAAGGGGCAAATTTATGTGGAGGGAGTTACCACCACATGAATGGAGGAGGTGAAGAGTCACCTCCTCCATGCGCCGGCCATGAAGGAGGGGCACCCCCTCCTCCTATAAAAGGCCACCCCCTCCTCACTTCTCAAACACACCTCCTTGTGAAGGATCTCTCTCCCCTTCTAGTATTATTTCCCCATGGTCTCGGATTAGCGAGATACATGTTCTCGGTGGCTTTATCTGGAAAGGAGTTGCTGCTTCCGCTGCTTTGCTGGAGCGAGGGACGGAGGTTGTCGGGGTACCGGACGTGTGTGCAATCACGGATGCACCGCTGCTTTGCGGTGCTGGACTTGGTGCTGCTGGAGCTCGATCTGATGGACGTGCTGGAGCCGGACCTGCTAGACTTCCTCACGATCTTGAGATCGGCAAGTGTACGACTACATCAACCACGAGTTCCTACTCGTTAACAAAGCTCGTTGTCTACGAGGGTAAGTTCTCGTTGGATGTATGTCCACCCGTTGCTTTGTACCTAGTAGATAGATCTTGGCGTGTAGTTCACATCGTAGGAATTTTTTTTGTTTTTTCTATGCTGCGGACGCAACAGTATGCATAACAGGGATTCTCGGAGGATTAATCCGGGGGCCCCATAGACTTGGTATTAGAGCCATCCCGACTGTAGGAGAACCTTAGTTAGCATGGTCGTTAGACAAGAACCTTATTTTGAAAACCCTGGCTTTCGAAAAGTAGTTTCTCAATGAGTTTCAAAAAGTTATACTTCTTCTCTTACTCTAAGTAAATGCTTTCGAAAATGTTTTCCTCTAACTCTCGTTCAAACTTCAAACCTACGGATTTTAAATAACTAGGATCTGGAACCTGGTGAAGACAATGAGAACAAGATGAAGACAAGCAACTACCAGCAAACACAAGGAGACTACAATATCGCTCTATCAGCGGAATCCTCATAATCCGAAGACATCAGGTGTTGCACTATCAAGAAGCGTCTAATGAACCGGTGAAAGTTGCATCTGCAAGATAGGGACGTCGACTGAAGAAAGACGATATCTAGGGTCAATAGTCCTAAGAATAGGATTCCCCTCCATCACGAGTAGTTAACTCCTTGGTCCCTGGCATTGACCGTGTTTGCTTGCCTAAGTGCATCCTGTGTTGCTTGATGTGTGTTGTTTGCCCAGGACAATGTGATCATCTCACTCTGTTCGCCTTGTTTGTATGTTGTGGTTTGCTTTGACCTCCTTAAAAATATGATTTGAGGAGCGATAACCCACCTAGTAACTCAGGAAACCCCTGTGTTAGATGTCGGTAATAAGACCCAGACTAACCTCGAGAGTATATGAGAGGAAAAGCATCGCAAGAACTAGGAGTTCGACATCGTCAAGTCAAAATCAACTAAAAGATTTCACCTCAGCAGGACGGCATACCTCGTCAAACTCACCTCGCAAGACTCGTCAATAGCACCACACTCCCTTGTTCCTCAGTCTACTACAACAAGAATCCCGTGATGCCGGAAGCCAACCACCGAGGATCCCCAATATCCACGAGAAACCACCCGAGAAGTCAACCAAGATAAGAAGTGAAGACCTAACTGCGCTGACCTTTGGTATATTAGACCTTCCAACCACCTCAGGAGACCAACTAACCTAGTCGACCCTACCCCCAAACTAACGGAATGATCCTCCCAGAAGGTCAGAACCACCCCTGAAGTCAGATGATTAGGAAGCGTGAAGACAACGAGTCATCGTACATGAGACCGGTTCCACGACTGGCATGCAACTTGTTTTGCATAAGTGGCTGGCGGGTGTCTGTCTCTCCTACTATTGTTTTTTTAGGTGAAACAGTAGGGAAAATCCCCACTGCAATTTTTTTATTATATATGTGTATGTTACAATGAGAAAATGATCTAAGGTAGATCATAAACAGTTACATCTAAATTGAAAACAATCTATTCTATCCCTGATCTAATTGCTGACTGAGCCAGGCTTTGAATTTCTCCTTGTATTTTCCTTTGATTCTGAATTGTATCCATCTCATTTCCTGGTAGAAAATTCCTTTCCATCTATCCAAAGTGGGTCCTTTGTCATTAAAAATCTTCTTATTTCTACAAATCCAGATACCCCAGGATGTCATGATAATGATTTCCATTACAAATGGTAGATGTAACTTTTCTTTGATGTTTGAAATAGCTTCTAATCCTGTTAG
The DNA here is from genome assembly GCA_916181665.1 of Avena sativa. Classification (NCBI taxonomy): domain Eukaryota; kingdom Viridiplantae; phylum Streptophyta; class Magnoliopsida; order Poales; family Poaceae; genus Avena; species Avena sativa. The sequence continues at coordinate 432,832,637 of OV702290.1, forward strand.
ATTTGCAGTTCTATTTTTTGGAAATATGGTCCCAACATTTTTTTGCAAATGGACAATCCTAGAAGCTAATTTACAACTATTGTCAATATCTGATTTACAACGAGTTTCTAATAATTTGGTTATCCTCGTTGTGGTTCATGTTCGTAGGTAAGAACGGTTCTATCTCCGAAAGCCCTAAGCCACGTAAAACTTGCAATTGATAAATTAGAGGCGTCTAGTTTAGATCGCTGCTGGGCTAGTGTCTTGATATGGTATTGTTGTAAGTAGATGTATGACAAATACTCTTACAACACATTCAACGTGTAAGTTCCATAGACCTTGGCCTTACACACAAAGAAATGATAGAGATCATACCACGATGCAAATGATAGAGATCAAATGCATGGACCATATCATCTCACTTTACACATTAGATGCTAGCATCTTATACTGCTAATTTGGCGCTTTCTGTAGCATTGTAAGATGATCCCTCATTTAAATATCAAGATAAAATGTGTTCTTCCTTAAGTATGCACCATTTTATGGATCGTGTTTCGAGACATCATGTGATGATCGGGTGTACTCGAATCTACGCTTTCATACAAACGGGTGTAAGACAGTTTTACACACACGAGTACTAAGGTTCTTACTTGGCGAGCCTAGCATGTACAGACATGGCCTCGGAACACGGACCGAAAGGTTAAGCATGAGTCATATAGTTGATATGATGCCCATATAGATGCTCGCCTTTGAAGCTACATCAACTCACGTGATGATCGGACTTGGTGTAGTGGATTTGGTTCATGTAATCACCAAAAAGGCACGAGGGATGTCGTTTTTGAGTGGGAGTTCATTTCTAATTTGGATTAGTCAAACCAAATTTGTCATAAATTAAATCAAAGTGAATTTTCATAGTTTGTTGTAGTTATTGGCATTCGTTTTCTACCTTATGCTTAGTTTTTATTTGAGATAATAGAACTATAGAATTCTGGATATTTACTTTACGAACTGGTATCGTATTGTTTTGAATGTCAATTTAAAGTTTATAAGTCCTATTGCAAACTTTCAGCAAACTCTATTTACTCCATGAAGTTTAATAAGTAGTATTAAATCAAGAGTAAGAATTCCAATGTTAGTATCTAAAGTATCATGTTTACCTCCATGATTATTGATATTCAAAAAGTTGTTTTAATATCAAGATTATATTGGAGCTGAAAATTGTTTCAGAAACCATCATGTGTGAAAGATATTGTGATATCTGAAACAATGTTTTTTGGTTGCATTATGATAGAGTATAATTTAGCAAAATACATGTTCTCATATTGTATGAGAATTTGTGAAGGATGGAGATGCTAGGCATCCAAATCTACCAAAAAGGTTTTGGGAACTGATATTATACTCGTGATTCTTCCTTATAAGCTATAGTAGCTTGATCATGAAAGTTGTCATGATAAGGATGAATAGAAGATGTAAGTAAAATGTTTACTACACTAATAGATTACTAAAGAATGGATTTTTGAAAGAATGCCAAACATTTGATGATGGTGATCCACTTCAAAGTGCAAGTCCAAAGGTATTAGTATTTGACTATATACGCTTTGTACTATGTGTCATGTGAATGACACCACTATTGATGTTGATAGATTCTTTTAAAAGAAAAAGGAATTGCTGAAAGAGAATCTATAAAATATTTGGTAGAAAATATAAGGTTGGAGATGTACAACTTGGGTATATAGAAGATATACATGTTATGGTTGTATTCCTTACTTGTTAAAAAATGTGGTTCTTAGGTATTGGATACCGAATTGGTTGGTATGAAGTGTCATACAGGACAACACAATTCATGAACTACAATGGCCTAAGTAAACCAGCAAGAGAATGAGTGATGATGTTCATCAAAAACAAATAAAGTGTTATTGTGTCTTTCGTTGTCATCAAACCAAGCCTTCAAGATTTGTTTAAATAATTGTTATTTTGTTCCGGTATCATGAGAACAATGGCTGTTCAAATAATTACCGTATTCCATAAAGGATGGATGAACTTTTACAAGTCTAGTTGGAGAAATCACATCCATAAACACTATTGCTAAAATGTCAAAAGACAAATGATTGAAAGATCACTTATGAAGTGACATCGCTGTTTAATTTATATTTGAAAGAAAACATGAAGAAACTCCATGTTGATGGATTTTTGGAGTCTTTGATTTTGATCAATTGACGCATGTGAGACTTTCCTCGAGATAATTGAAACTCCGTCCATAGGCCAGAGAGGAACGGATGACTAGCTTATTGGAAATTGTGCATGCTGATGTGCATAGTCCATTATGTGTAGCCATATGCGATGGATCTTTTTGCTTCATATGCTTTCTTCAAAAATTTGAGTGAATATATCTGTATATTTACTTAATAAGGAAGAAGTATGAAACATTTGAAAGTTGTTCAAAGACTTTCAAGATGAAGTGGAAAATCATTGTAACAAGAAAATAAAAGAGTTTATGATTTGATCATAAAGGAAGATATTTGAGTTACAGGTTTAGCAAAACACCTAAGATTTGAGGAATTGTTCCATGATTTGTGTTTTCCCGATAAACCATAGGAGTATGGCATATTCGAGAGATGAAATCAAACCATGTTTGACATGGTAAGATCAAAGGTGTCATTTATAAAAGTGCCATTATGTTTTAAAGATTGAAGCTTTAGAGACTACCGCTTTTACACTGAAAAGAGCACCATCGTGATCCGTTGAAATGACACCATATGAGTTATGGTTTGGTATAAAACCCGAATTGTCTTTTCTTAAATTTTGATATGCTATGCATAAGTAAAATGTTTACAACCAAAGTCGGATAAGCACGTCTTTGTAGGTTATCCCAAAGAATTTGTTGGGAATTTCTCCATAACACCAAGGACAAAAGAGTTTGTCGCTTGGAACGTCAAGTTTCTTGAGAAGGAACTTTTCGTGAAAAGTTAAGTGGGAGGACAATAGAACTTTGATAAGGTTGTTGAACCTTAGCTATATTTGCTAAGTAGCGCAGCACCGGAAAGTGTCCCGGTGGCGGCCACAATGCTCATGGCTCTCGTGATTACAAAAGGTGTGATCTCGGAGATTAGAGTTCCTATAGAACCGTGTGGGTCGGTAAGAATCAAATAGTAAGATTTGATAAGCAAGTCGTTATTGTTTTGACAATGATGAACCGACTACATGCAAAGAAGCGATGATGGGCCCTGACTCCATAAAATGACTAGAAGTCATAGAATCCGTGATAGTATCCATACACGAGAAATCAAGTTTCTGAACTTGGAAGACCCTCCAGAAAGGCGTGAAGCCTATCGGTCGTGTTTGGATCTATAAAGAAATAAGACATGGATGTTTAACATCTATGAAATAGTCGACATGTCATAAAGAAGTTTACGACAATGTTCAAGGAGTTGACTATGACAAGATTTGATCTTTCATAGCGATATATAGTCTTGACGGATTAATGTAGCAACCACTACATATAATTTGGTAAATGGTAGTTGAATAAACAAAAAAAGGTTCTTCTAATAGAACGGTAACCTAGGACATGTACATGACATGGTCCGAAGGGTTTTGTTAATTCGAAGGGTGCTAAAAGGGCATGTAAACTTCAATAGTTGAAGTAAGCATAGCGGAGTTGGAATCTTCACCATGATGAAACTGTTAAAAGAGTTTAAATTCATCGGAGATGATGAAGATGCTTGCATTTGCAAGAAATTAAGTGGGAGCGCTGAGACATATTTCTAATACATTATGTAGAGGACATATTTTTGATTGGAAATGATGTATCTTGAATTGACACAAGTTAAGGATTTCATTAAAATAAGATTTCGATGAAAGACTTGGGCAAACCCAGAATATTAGGCATCAATATCTATATGGATAGATTAAGACGCTAATATGGTTGTGCCAGACATACATATATAAGATATTGAAAGGGTTCAATATGGAAACAACAAGAAAGGTTATTGCTGCATGGAAAGGATTGTATCAAGATTCTAGTGTTTCAACACTTGGTGAGTAAAATCACATGAAAATTTTGATCGATTATACCATGATATGTATATATCCAGAATGTCCTATGATCTAAATGTTATGAGCATATACCAGAATGATTCATAAGATGATCATTGGACAATAGTAAAGATATTCTTATGAGCTTTGGAAGAACTAAGAATATATCATGTATAACTGACAAATAGTTAGTTCATTGTAAAGTGTTACATTGATACTAGTTTTGTCACAAGATACAAATTAAATTTATCTCAATTTAGACTATAGGTGGCACAATATAATGGAAAGGATGTTCCATGATGGATTGGATGAGTTCCAAAGTTGAGACATTGTGACGGATACTACAACAAAAGGCTAAGTATATGACTGCTATAGTAGCAGCATAGGAGGGCATTTGTGTTAAGTAGTTTGTTATCAAACTAGGTGTGGTTCAAAGTGGGCTAATACCATGAAGATATATTGTGTGACAATAATATCAACATATTTTAACCCGAACGAACTAAAGGTCTCACCAGAGGACCAAATTTATACAATGCCATCTCATTTGAGAATGAGTGATGCGTAGAGATGCAAAGACATGCAAATACACACGGATCTGAAACTGTCAGATCCGGAGATTATGTTAACCACTAGCGATTGCGTATATGCAACACCAGAAAGCCATAGGTGTTCAATATGCAAAGTTTTTCAAACTAGATTATTGACTCTAGTGCAAGTGGGAGACTGAAGGGAATATGCTCGAGAGGCAATAATAAAGTGGTTATTATCTTATTCCATGTTTATGATAAATGTTTATTTTACATGCTAGAATGTATTGATCGGAAACATCAATATATGTATGTTTAATAAACAAAAAGGGTTCCTAGTCATGCCTCTCTTATAGACTAGCTTGTTGATTAACAAGATGATCAAGGTTTCCTGATCATGGACATTGGATGTTGTTAATAACAAGGTCACACCATTGGTGGAATAATGTGATGAACATTCATCCGAAGTATAGCATTACGATCAAGTCATTATGTTTATATTTCTATAACATCATACGAAGTAATCTTTATCCTTAGACCATGAGATCATGTTAATAACAAAGGGCACCTGGTTACAGTCCCTGCAGGGAAACAACACACGCAGGGATTGGGTTGACCCCCTGGTGTCACCCGATCCACACCAATCCCACTCCTACCAATCCCACAATTCCCTGCATCTTAAGTTCTGTTTGATTAATCCCTTCCATCCGCAAACAACACAGAAAAATAACAAAGGGCACCTGGTTACAGTCCAACATGGACGAAAGAGGCAACACGAACATGCAAACTGGAGTTGCTAATGATTATAAATATGTTCTTCTAATTACCATACGATGCTCGAGAGTCATCATCACCATATACAAATTAAATTGATCAAGAACAAATGGCAAAAAATACTCCCTCCATCCGGAAAAGGATGTCACCGCCTATGCACAAAATCAATTTTTAAAAACTTCCCTCCTAAATTCAAACCATTTCAAAATATGTCTTGATTCAAAATGAGTCCCCATCCACGTCAATATGCTCACGATCGTCCCCGTCCTCCGTCCCTATTCGATCTCGCAACATCGCCTCCCCTGCCAACTGACTGATCTTCTACTGTCTCTAATTATCTGTCTAGTAGAAAAAGGAAAACAGGCAAGTCAAATAGTCCAATTTGACAAGTACTCATGTTTAGCGAAATTGCACTGTTCCGATTTGAACCAAATCACAGGTGTATTTTCACAAAAAGCCATTAAAGTTCTAAAATCATACTTGTTGAATTGAGTTGTTAGGGCATGTGGATAAACTAGTACTCCCGCAACAATTCTGAATTAGCAGACAGATGATCTACCTAACTAGCTACAGATAAAATGATCATTGCAAAGGTACTTAGCTATAGATAACAGCCGTGGTCAACTAAATAAGTAGAAATATAGCTCTCAGTTTGCACATCAGACATAAATACAGATATATTAAATGAGAATAAGACCGTCTAGCTAAATATATAGAGTAGTGAAATAAGTTGGCTGAAAAAGCTCTTCATCAATCTAGCAAACGACAGACTAAATATTCGGGTTAGTGCAGACTGAATACTTAGCAAATGACAGGCATAGTGATGCAGTAATTTCAAGATATCAATCAGTAGCAAGAACATGTAAAAGAATGGTTAGCTAGTAAAGAACCAGCCGCATGGAACGATCTTCTTTCTTTTCTCTCCAAGAACCCTAGAAACCGTGGGAAGTGGGAAGAGGTCACGGGAAGGAAGAGGACCGGTAGGGACATACTAGTGTCAAGCCGCTGAGGACACACAGTAATTCCGGAGGTGGACTCTAGCTTCCCTAGCCGCCAGTGAGCTCGTTTACCTCTAGGTCGCCGCAGAACTCGTTCACAATAAAATTTCAATGAGCACAAACGTTGAAGAAGGGTATGTCACATGTACCTATTGATACTAGTGAGCATCAAACCAAGCAAATATTTCATTTGGAGATGGATTTACTGTATATAATAAATATATGCTGACAGGTAAGTAGACGATCATGCCAAATCTGCATACTGACAGGAGTAGCCAAAATATTTACTGATAAAGAATAGCCAAAATATTTACACACATGCTGACAGGTAAGTGATCAGAGTAACATAGGTATGCTGATAAAGAAATAAATTAAAAAAATACATGGCTTGGAGGAATGTGCTTTCCGCTAACAACAAAGTGCCAAATCTGCATACTGAAACTTTCCAGAGTTATTCTTCTTTGCATGTAAAGCTCTAAAAAGAACAACATTTTTGGTTGACAAATAAATATAAGATATAATTTTCACCCACTCTCAGTTGTACAAAATAATCACTAGAGAAGATTTCTTGCGTGATTCTTTGGACCTCTCACAGATATGCTCTGTTGCAAAATTCTTGCAATCAAATACTAAAGAAACAAGGGTATGCTACGTCTAGATTGTAGCACTAATTCACAGACAGGGATATAAGCTCCATGTTTACATCAACTTCAATTCTTACTACGCTTCGTATAAAACAATCCTATGTATCACAGATTCATAATGGTTCCAGCCGAGGAGAAATTGGCCATGGTAAGTATCACAACTAAGCACCCTGTGCTGCCTTCTTGCAAAGAAATTGGCTATGGTAAGGATCCAAGAATGCTTACATGGAGGACGAAGAGGAGTTGAAGTAAGCAATGAACTTGGAGAGCCTTCCTTTCGCCAAGAGGCAGTGGTGTCAAGCTTGGTCTCCTTGTGGGGGTCAACTCAGACAAGAAGAGCTTCCTCTTGGCACATACATCAATAAGAATTAGGACCTGTCAGTTTCTCCACTTTATCTTCCTTCCGAATTCCAAATCTCTCACATCCAGGCGAATCCCTCGCAAGAACCACCACAGATCCTCCAAGAAACTAATTGCTGGCACCAAAAAATTGGCGGGAGATGCGGTGCCGCCGCCAAGATTCATACCTGGGAGCATGTTGCATCCGCCATCACCTCCGGCTGATCTTCCTCCGGGTCGCCATCGTGTATGGGATGAGCACCGGTATTCTCAATCTGGATGGGTCAATGGAGGAAGGAGATAACGAGGATAGGTATGGCTTCGTGGGTGATGAAGCGGACGGGGAGGATGGGAGGCCATCGTATCCGGGTCGTCACGCCGTCGGTCCCGTATCCAGTTCATCACACCGCGATCGCCAGCGTCGTTGCTGAGTTGCTAGAGGATGAATCGGGGAGAGAGATCGTTTCCTTTTTCCTTTTTCCGAAAACGATTCGGGAAAAATTCCACGAGGCGGGAGGAGATTATTTTTACCCCGGCTAAATGGCCGGGTTTGGGAGGGTTTGGGCCAGGGTGTGACCCCGCCCGGGTATAACCGAACGCACTGAGATGGGTGGAACGGAATTAATTCCTGACCTTCCTGATCCACGGGGGTTGAAGGGGATTCGGGCTTGATCCTGGCCGGGGCGGGACTAACCGAACAAAGCCTTAGAGAGAGGTACTCCCAGCTGTAGATTCTATCCTCCAACGAGTACTCTGTGAAGTTCAGCATCGAGATAGTCCGCCCAGTCTAAGCCCTCGAGATATAGAGTCCGGAAGGAAAAGAAGGTCATCCCTCGCCATCAGACTGGACTCTGCTCAACTCTTCATGCATCCCAGAAGACTGAAGCTCAACTTCATCAACATAGTAGCCACTTTCAAAGATGGAGTCTGTAAGATAGTATGCGTAAGACACCTAGTATCAATCCAACTAAAAATCCCCTAACCCTACTCTCCTGAATCTCGGGACGAGATTCTTTTAAGGGGGAAAGGTCTGTAACATCCCAATTTCAGCAACCCTGATTAGTTGTCCAGAATGCAAAAATCAGGGGGAAACAAAACCTTTTTCTTGTCCATTGGTGCAGTGTTTGCTTGTTGTTTGTTTGTGCTTGTGCATGTGAGTGTATACCATATGATGCTCCTTACCTCACCATCAGTTGACAAAAGCTATTTAACAAAACTATCCTGGCTCATTTTATATATTCTCAAATGTTCTGGCATTTCAAAACATGAGCCAAGATGCTTATGAAACCAAAACTATTTTAGTAGCTTCTATTGACCAAACTACGGAGAGCTATAGAATATAATCTCCTTATATTCTCAAGATAGAACCTTCAACTGTTATTATCTCTAGATTGCCCAAAACCTTTTATAAAGCTTTTGAATTCCAGTCTTGGTAGATATACCAAGGACTCTCATCTTATTCAAACTCCAACCTTTTCAAAATACCCAACCTTACCGCAAGCCAGGCTTGATGGTAACCCTAGTAGTGATTTGTTTTGTTAGTAAGATGAGTTGCCTTGATCTGCTGTCTGGTGAATGGCCGTGATCTGCTACTTGATTTGTCTGCTTAGGAGATAGTATGAGCTACCCTAGGATCTCATCACTAGGATCAAGATGTTTCTAAATCACCACACCCTAAGCAAGAATACAATCTGGATCTAATCTCTAGCCACCAGGTGATCATCTAAAACCCTTAACCAGTTCAATTCTGAAGTGATCCATTCTAGAAGTTTCCAAGTCAATGAAGACCAATATCAAGCAAGGATACTTTCTACTCAATCTACACTTCAACATCATCCACTTAATGGTGCTTTGATACCTTGTAACCCATCAAAAATATCCCCTCTCATACTCTAGTCAAAACCCTAAATCTGCCAAATTTGGCTGTCTGGAAAACTATTTCCAACATCACCTTTTTGAATGCCTCCCTTTCTCAACCCTTGTGCATTTTTGAGAATGCACCTGAACCATCTTGTTAACCATCCTAAGGACTACCAAGGCCAACTCTTTCCCTTGGTTAGATCATCTTCCAACCTACTTTTTCTTGATGGTTTTGCAGGCAAGAAAATAACTTTTCCTGCAAATCTTATCAACTTGCCTACCTTGACAGAAGCTCACACCATCATCCAACCTTCTATGGACCAACTCTCTGCATGGTTGTGTTCTAATCATATAGTTCTATAAATATCTACTTCACTTGTTCCAAGTGGATCCTTGTGCTTCTTAAACCCACATGGTTTATAAGGCATCATGATTCATCTAGTATGGCAACCCTATTTTCAACAAAGTTTGCCATCACTTCAAGACCACCTCAAATGTAACCAATCCAAACTCCTTATGACATGATCATATATATGAATTGGTCTAGCTATCCATCTATCCCTTGCATCAAGGTGAGCTCTGAGCTCCAAGATACACCCATGTTTTGGTGGTATAAAAATAACGTCACCCTAGATCCACAACTCCTTGTTTTCCATCTAATTCAAGTTGGATTTCCAATTACCAAGATTTCAAATGCTTGCTACACCTTGTCTACATCATCTACCTTGATCATCAAGATTTATCAAATATTATCCATAATTATTATGGCTCCAAATTTAATAAATCTCTTTAATAGTCAAAATCTCCAAAACTCCTTTCCCAAAGGAAAGTTTGGTTTTTGCCAAAACACTTCCCCAACTCTAAGAACTTTTGAGGCCCATATATCATATCCTATCTTCACACTTCAAAAATAAATATTTTGGAGAGCTTTATTATTTCTTTTTGCCCATTTTCTTAAATGGTTGAATTGGAATAATAAATGTTTTAAATACTTTTACCTTCCAATAAATCTTGGGAAAATTCCTCTAAGTGTATATTCACATTTGGGACCATCTCACATCAAAAAACAATCTTGTCCAATGTAAAAATATCAAATAAGCTTTTAGAAACTACTTCTGCATGTTTTGAATAAATGGATTTAAGTGGACTAAAACTCATTTTAAAAATCTCAAATAATTCTAGGAGAGATACCTTGACTATATCTATCCACCAGTACCACTCCCTCATTTTATAAAGAGTACATCTATGTACTTCCTTCATAACCCTTGATTGGACCAATTATGCAAACTAATCAAAATCCACTAATCAAATCACCTCCAACCATCATCAAAGCTTGACCAGCACTTCTCTCCACCACCCATCACCCCCTCTGGTCGTGCCTACACTGTAGCATCGCTGTAGCAACCCTCTTCCTCTTGTCTCTAGTGCTTGGAGGAAGGAGAGATGCACACATTGGTCCCATCTTGTCTTTAATTCTTGCAGCACTCCACCTCACCTCCTCTCTGTCCCCTGCATGACCCTAGTGCCCTCTCCACTGCCCATGGCAACCAATGAGGAGCCCCAAGACCTGCCCTAGCTCCTCCATAGGCCATGTCCACCATGAACTCTCCATTGCCTTTAAATGGACCAGAGGCCTCCACCGCACTCCTGCCCCCTCATTTCTCCCCCTCCCACTCCACTTACCTCCTCAGAGAGCCCCAGCTCCTCCCCTAGATCCACATATCTCTGGAGAAGGAAGAAACTCCATTCTCAGCCAATTGCAAGATCTGAGCCTAGCTCTTTTCTCCTCTGCTTCTCTCTCGTTGCATGCGGCATTTTTGAGACCCCAGTGCTCTAATGCATCTAATCCCCCAATTATTTTTGCCCAGGAATGGCTCCTCATGCATCGCCGCCGAGCTCCAACGAAGACCTCTCGGTCGCGGCCACGCGAGGTACCTCCAGGCCCAAGGCCTGCCCTTCCCGTGAAGGGAATATGCCCGAGAGGCAATAATAAAGTGGTTATTATCTTATTCCATGTTTATGATAAATTTTTATTTTACATGCTATAATTGTATTGATCGGAAACATCAATACATGTGTGTTTAATAAACAAAAAGGGTTCCTAGTTATGCCTCTCTTATAGAGTAGCTTGTTGATTAACAAGATGATCAAGGTTTCCTGATCATGGACATTGGATGTTGTTAATAACAAGGTCACAACATTGGTGGAATGATGTGATGAACATTCATCCGAAGTATAGCATTACGATCAGAGTCATTATGTTTATATTGCTATAACATCATACGAAGTAATCTTACTCCTTAGACCATGAGATCATGTTAATTGCTAACACCGGAAGAGTATCTTGATAACATCAAACGTCACACCGTAACAGGGTGACTATAAAGGTGGGTTCAGTGCTACGAAGGTGTTATGTTGAGGCTCATGGATCAAGAGTGGGATTTGTCCATCCCGATGACGGATAGATATACTCTGGGCCCTCTCGGTGATATCACATTGAAATAGCTTGCAAGCAAGTGATGTGATCACTAGAATGTTATATCACGGGAACGAGAAAAGAGTGCATGTCGGTAACGAGATCAAACTAGGTATTTGGATGCCGATGATCGAATCTCGGACATGTAATATATCGCGAGACAAAGGGATTTAGTTACGACGTTAAAGGTTCACACGATCACAAGAGTCATCGTTGAATGTGTAGGAGTCAGTATGGATCTCCAGGTCCCGCTTCTGATTATTGATCTGAGAGGGGTCTCGATCATGTCTGCATTATTTGCGAACCGTAGGGTGACACACTTAAGGTATACCGACACCATTTGGAGCAAATATGTTTCAGATAAAGATTTAAGAAATCACAGGAATTATTTCAATAGACACCAAAACTGTTTCGGGTGAAATTGCTGAAATTGGTTCTGCATGTAATATTGAAATGTTGCAAGGGGTTTTATGTGAATGTTTGTTAATTAAAGTAATTAACAAAATTCTGAATAAAAATAATAAAAGAGTTCTATTAAATGAGAGAACATTAAATTTGGAGAAATTTAATGCATTTAAAGTGGAGACTTTAAAAGAGAATGTGAAGGGGCAAATTTATGTGGAGGGAGTTACCACCACATGAATGGAGGAGGTGAAGAGTCACCTCCTCCATGCGCCGGCCATGAAGGAGGGTCACCCCCCTCCTCCTATAAAAGGCCACCCCTCCTCACTTCTCAAACACACCTCCTTGTGAAGGATCTCTCTCCCCCTCTAGTATTATTTCCCCATGGTCTCGAATTAGCGAGATACATGTTCCCGGTGGCTTTATCTGGAAAGGAGTTGCTGCTTCTGCTGCTTTGCTGGAGCGAGGGACGGAGGTTGTCGGGGTACCGGACGTGTGTGCGATCATGGATGCACCGCTGCTTTGCGGTGCTGGACTTGGTGCTGGAGCTGGATCTGATGGACGTGCTGGAGCCAGACCTGCTGGACTTCATCACGATCTTGAGATCGGCAAGTGTATGACTACATCAACCACGAGTTCCTACTCGTTAACAAAGCTCGTTGTCTACGACGGTAAGTTCTCTTTGGATGTATGTCCACCCGTTGCTTTGTACCTAGTAGATAGATCTTGGCGTATAGTTCACACCGTAGGAAAAATTTTGTTTTCTATGCTGCGGACCCAACAGTGGTATCAGAGCCTGATCTATGTGTAGGTGCTTAGCACGGGTAGTACACATATGTTTATATGTGGGCGATGATGATCATGTTATTGCATCTTCTATGTACTTTGGATATTGGTGGCATAGTGGGATGAAGTGGCCCGGACCAACCTTACATGTCATCGTACATGAGACCAGTTCCACGACTGACATGCAATTTGTTTTGCATAAGTGGCTGGCGGGTGTCTGTCTCTCCTACTATAGTCAATATCTGATTTACAACGAGTTGCTAATAACTTGGTTATCCTCGTTGTGGTTCCATGTTCGTAGGTAAGAACGGTTCTATCTCCGAAAGCCCTAAGCCACGTAAAACTTGCAATTGATAAATTAGAGGCGTCTAGTTTAGATCGTTGCTGGGCTAGTATTTTGATATGGTATTGTTGTAAGTAGATGTATAATAGATACTCTTACAACTCACTTAATGTGTAAGTTCCATAGACCTTGGCCTTACACACAAAGGAATGATAGAGATCATACCACGATGCAAGTGATAGAGATCAAATGCATGGACCATATCATCTCACTTTACACATTAGATGTTAGCATCTTATACTGCTTTGGCGCTTTTAGTAGCATAGTAAGATGATTCCTCATTTAAATATCAAGATAAAATGTGTTCTTCCTTAAGTATGCACCGTTCTATGGATCGTGTTTCGAGACATCACGTGATGATCGGGTGTTCTCAACTCTATGCTTTCATGCAACGGGTGTAAGACAGTTTTACACACGCAAATACTAAGGTTCTTACTTGGCGAGCCTAGCATGTACAGACATGGCCTCGGAACACGGACCGAAAGGTTAAGCATGAGTCACATAGTTGATGTGATGACCATATTGATGCTCGCCTTTGAAGCTACACCGACTCACGTGATGATCGGACTTGGTGTAGTGGATTTGGTTCATGTAATAACCAAAAAGGCACGAGGGATGTCGTTTTTGAGTGGGAGTTCATTTCTAATTTGGATTAGTCGAACTCAATTTGTCATAAACTAAATCAAAGTGAATTTGCATAATTTGTTGTAGTCATTGGCATTCGTTTTCTACCTTATGCTTAGTTTTTATTTGAGATAATAGAAGTATAGAATTCTGGATATTTACTTTACGAACTGGTATCGTATTGTTTTGAATGTCAATTTAAAGTTTAGAAGTCCTATTGCAAACTTTCAGCAAACTCTATTTACTCCGTGAAGTTTAATAAGTAGTATTAAATCAAGAGTAAGAATTCCAATGTTAGTATCTAAAGTATCATGTTTGCCTCCATGATTATTGATATTCAAAAGTTGTTTCAATATCAAGATTATATTGGAGCTGAAAATTGTTTCAGAAACCATCATGTGTGAAAGATATTGTGATATCTGAAACAATGTTTTTGGTTGCATTATGATAGAGTATAATTTAGCAAAATACATGTTCTCATATTGTATGAGAATTTGTGAAGGATGGAGATGTTAGGCATCCGAATCTACCAAAAAGGTTTTGAGAACTGATATTATACTCGCGATTCTTCCTTATAAGCTATAGTAGCTTGATCATGAAAGTTGTCATGATAAGGATGAATAGAAGATGTAAGTAAAATGTTTACTACACTAATAGATTACTAAAGAATGGATTTTTGAAAGAACACCAATCATTTGATGATGGTGATCCACTTCAAAGTGCAAGTCCAAAGGTATTAGTAGTTGACTATATACGCTTTGTACCATGTGTCATGTTGATGACACCACTATTGATGTTGATAGATTCTTTTAAAAGAAAAGGAATTGCTGAAAGAGAATCTATAAAATATTTGGCAGAAAATAAAAGGTTGGAGATGTCCAACTTAGGTATATAGAAGATATACATGTTATGGTTGTATTGCTTGCTTTTTAAACAATGAGGTTCTTAGGTATTGGATACCGGTATTGGATACCGAATTGGTTGGTATGAAGTGTCATACAGGACAACGCAATTCATGAACTACAATGGCCTAAGTAACCAGCAAGAGAATGAGTGATGATGTTCATCGAAAACAAATAAAGTGTTATTGTGTTTTTCGTTGTCATCAAACCAAGCCTTCAAGATTTGTTTAAATAATTGTTATTTTGTTCCGGTATCATGAGAACAATGGATGTTCAAATAATTACCGTATTCCATAAAGGATGGATGAACTTTTACAAGTCTAGTTGGAGAAATCACATCCATAAACACTATTGCTAAAATGTCGCAAGACAAATGATTGAAAGATCACTTATGAAGTGACATCGCTGTTTAAATTATATTTGAAAGAAAACATGAAGAAACTCCATGTTGATGGAGTTTTGGAGCCTTTGATTTTGATCAATTGACGCATGTGAGACTTTCCTCAAGATAATTGAAACTCCGTCCATAGGCTAGAGAGGAACGGATGACTAGCTTATTGGAAATTGTGCATGCTGATGTGCATAGTCCATTATGTGTAGCCATAAGCGATGGACCTTTTTGCTTCATATGCTTTCTCCGAAAATTTGAGTGAATATATCTGTATATTTACTTAATAAGGAAGAAGTATGAAACATTTGAAAATTGTTCAAAGACTTTCAAGATGAAGTGGAAAATCATTGTAACAAGAAAATAAAGAGTTTATGATTCGATCATAAAGGAAGATATTTGAGTTACATGTTTAGCAAAAACACCTAAGACTTGAGGAATTGTTCCATGATTTGTGTTTCCCGATAAACCATAGGAGAATGGCATATTCGAGAGATGAAATCAAACCATGTTTGACATGGTAAGATCAAAGGTGTCATTTATAAAACTGCCATTATGTTTTGAAGATTGAAGCTTTAGAGACTACCGCTTTTACACTAAAAAGAGCACCATCGTGATCCGTTGAAATGACACCATATGAGTTATGGTTTGGGATAAAACCCGAATTGTCTTTTCTTAAATTTTGATATGCTATGCATAAGTAAAATGTTTACAACCAAAGTCGGATAAGCACGTCTTTGTAGGTTATCCCAAAGAATTTGTTGGGAATTTCTCCATAACACCGAGGACAAAAGAGTTTGTTACTTGGAACGTCAAGTTTCTTGAGAAGGAATTTTTCGTGAAAAGTTAAGTGGGAGGACAATAGAACTTTGATAAGGTTGTTGAACCTTAGCTATATGTGCTAAGTAGCGCAGCGCCAGAAAGTGTCCCGGTGGTGGCCACAATGCTCATGGCTCTCGTGATTACAGAAGGTGTGATCTCGGAGATTAGAGTTCCTATAGAACCATGTGGGTCGGTAAGAATCAAATAGTAAGATTTGATAAGCAAGTCGTTATTGTTTTGACAATGATGAACCGACTACATGCAAAGAAGCGATGATGGGCCCTAACTCCATAAAATGACTAGAAGTCATAGAATCCGTGATAGTATCCATAACGAGAAAACAAGTTTCTGAACTTGGAAGACCCTCCGGGAAGGCGTGAAGCCTATCGGTCGTGTTTGGAACTATAAAGAAATAAGACATGGATGTTTAACATCTATGAAATAGTCGACATGTCGGAAAGAAGTTTACGACAATGTTCAAGGAGTTGACTATGACAAGATTTGATCTTTCATAGCGATATATAGTCTTGACGGATTAATGTAGCAACCACTACATATAATTTGGTATATGGTAGTTAAATAAACAAAACAAGGTTCTTCTAATATAACGGTAACCTAGGACATGTACATGACATGGTCTGAAGGGTTTTGTTAATTCAAAGGGTGCTAAAACGGCATGTAAACTTCAATAGTTGAAGTAAGCATAGCGGAGTTGGAATCTTCACCATGATGAAACTGTTAAAAGAGTTTAAATTCATCGGAGATGATGAAGATGCTTGCATTTGCAAGAAATTAAGTGGGAGCGCTGAGACATATTTCTAATACATTATGTAGAGGACATATTTTTGATTGGAAATGATGTATCTTGAATTGACACAAGTTAAGGATTTCATTAAAATAAGATTTCAATGAAAGACTTGGGCAAACCCAGAATATTAGGCATCAATATCTATATGGATAGATTAAGGCGCTAATATGGTTGTGCCAGACATACATATATAAGATATTGAAAGGGTTCAATATGAGATATTGAAAGGTTCAATATGGAAACAACAAGAAAGGTTCTTGCTGCATGGAAAGGATTGTATCAAGATTCAAGTGTTTCAACACTTGGTGAGTAAAATCACATGAAAATTTTGATCGATTATACCATGATATGTATATATCCAGAATGTCCTATGATCTAAATGTTATGAGCATATACCAGAATGATTCATAAGATGATCATTGGACAATAGTAAATATATTCTTATGAGCTTTGGAAGAACTAAGAATATATCATGTATAAGTGACAAATAGTTAAAGGGAGTTCATTGTAAAGTGTTACATTGATACTAGTTTTGTCACAAGATACAAATTAAATTTATCTCAATTTAGACTATGGGTGGCACAATATAATGGAAAGGATGTTCCATGATGGATTTGGATGAGTTCCAAAGTTGAGATATTGTGACAGATACTACAACAAAAGGCTAAGTATATGACTGCTATAGTAGCAGCATAGGAGGTCATTTGTGTTAAGTAGTTTGTTATCAAACTAGGTGTGGTTCAAAGTGGGCTAATACTATGAAGATATATTGTGTGACAATAATATCAACATATTTTGAGCCGAACGAACTAAAGGTCTCACCAGAGGACCAAATTTATACAATGCCATCTCATTTGAGAATGAGTGATGCGTAGAGACGTAGAGACATGCAAATACACACGGACCTGAAACTGTCAGATCTGGAGATTATGTTAACCACTAGCAATTGCATATATGCAACACCAGAAAGCCATAGGTGTTCAATACACAAAGTTTTTCAAACTAGATTATTGACTCTAGTGCAAGTGGGAGACTGAAGGGAATATGCCCGAGAGGCAATAATAAAGTGGTTATTATCTTATTCCATGTTTATGATAAATGTTTATTTTACATGCTATAATTGTATTGATCGGAAACATCAATATATGTGTGTTTAATAAACAAAAAGGGTTCCTAGTTATGCCTCTCTTATAGACTAGCTTGTTGATTAACAAGATGATCAAGGTTTTCTAATCATGGACATTGGATGTTGTTAATAACAAGTTCACAACATTGGTGGAATGATGTGATGAACATTCATCCGAAGTATAGCATTACGATCAGAGTCATTATGTTTATATTGCTATAACATCATATGAAGTAATCTTAGTCCTTAGACCATGAGATCATGTTAATTGCTAACACCGGAAGAGTATCTTGATAACATCAAACGTCACACCATAACAGGGTGACTATAAAGGTGGGTTCAGTGCTACGAAGGTGTTATGTTGAGGCTCATGGATCAAGAGTGGGATTTGTCCATCCCGATGACGGATAGATATACTCTGGGCCCTCTCGGTGATATCACATTGAAATAGCTTGCAAGCAAGTGATGTGATCACTAGAATGTTATATCACGGGAACAAGAAAAGAGTGCATGTCAGTAACGAGATCAAACTAGGTATTTGGATGCCGATGATCGAATCTCGGACATGTAATATATTGCGAGACAAAGGAATTTAGTTACGACATTAAAGGTTCACACGATCACAAGAGTCATCGTTGAATGTGTAGGAGTCAGTATGGATCTCCAGGTCCCGCTTCTGATTATTGATCTGAGAGGGGTCTCGATCATGTCTGTATTATTCGCGAACCGTAGGGTGACACACTTAAGGGATACCAACACCATTTGGAGCAAATATGTTTCAGATAAAGATTTAAGGAAGCGCTGGAATTATTTCAATAGGCACCAAAATTGTTTCGGGTGAAATTGCTGAAATTGGTTCTGCATGTAATATTGAAATGTTGCAAGGGGTTTTATGTAAATGTTTGTTAATTAAAGTAATTAACAAAATTCTGAATAAAAATAATAAAAGAGATTTATTAAATGAGAGAACATTAAATTTGGAGAAATTTAATGCATTTAAAGTGGAGACTTTAAAAGAGAATGTGAAGGGGCAAATTTATGTGGAGGGAGTTACCACCACATGAATGGAGGAGGTGAAGAGGCACCTCCTCCATGCGCCGGCCATGAAGGAGGGGCACCTCCCCTCCTCCTATAAAAGGCCACCCCCTCCTTACTTCTCACACACACCTCCTTGTGAAGGATCTCTCTCCCCCTCTAGTATTATTTCCCATGGTCTCGGATTAGCGAGATACATGTTCTGGTGGCTTTATCTGGAAAGGAGTTGCTTCTTCCGCTGATTTGCTGGAGCGAGGGACGGAGGTTGTCGGGGTACCGGACGTGTGTGCGATCACGGATGCACTGCTGCTTTGCGGTGCTGGACTTGGTGGTGCTGGAGCTGGATCTGATGGACGTGCTGGAGCCGGACCTGCTGGACTTCATCACGATCTTGAGATCGGCAAGTGTACGACTACATCAACCACGAGTTTCTACTCGTTCACAAAGCTCGTTGTCTACGAGGGTAAGTTCTCTTTGGATGTATGTCCACCCGTTGCTTTGTACCTAGTAGATAGATCTTGGCGTATAGTTCACACCGTAGGAAATTTTTTGTTTTCTATGCTGCGGACCCAACATCCCTGTCAGATCCCTCCTTATTAAAGGAAAGGATCCCTGTGATTGCAATGCTAGTCCCTGGATCAATGCTAGCATCCACAGTTTAAGATGAAGTACACAGATACAAAGGTCGTTTATTACAGTCATTCCAGAGATAAAACATAATCTTTTACAACTCAGGGCCAAAGGCCTAATACAAGAGTTTATGGAATTAGTAGATAAACATAAGTCTTCATCTTCATGTGCCACAGGCAAGCATGTTGAGTGTAGACTCATGACTCCTAATCATCATCGGAGTAACCTGCAACATTACAAGTTACAGCCACAGAGGGTCAATACTTTGGAATAGTATTGGCAAGTGATACCTTAGTTTATTTAAAGTGGACTATAATACTATATGTAATTTGGCTAGGTGTAGCTTGGCTTGCTTTGCTCAAAAATAGATTTTTCCTTAACATTTGAAAACACTAAGTTTTTGTTTGACAAAAACCTTCCCAAGGCATCTACCAATCAAAGACTAAAGATCCTTTCCAAGGCATCTACCAATCAAAGACTGAAGATCCTTTAGCCCTTGTTCACCCACAAGTTTTATTTAGAAATTGGAGTGATGAGATTCTTGAAGCTTCCATGTCTTGATTCTCAAATTGTCCTTTACCAGGGACATGGCTAAGTACTTAGGTTTTACACTCTGCAGAGGTGGTGCACTTTCCCCACAAGACTTGGTTTCCCAAGACAAGATCCTTCAGAAGCCTTTCCTTAGTCAAATGGAAGCGTTCCAACCTATCATTTCCTCTACCACCAACTGTCCAAGAGACTAAGTTCTAGCAACCTAAGATCATGGCAGAGCCCATATTGCCAAGTGGTTGCACTTGAAGCTTCTCAACATTTGACATCTCAAATCTCTTTATTCCTGGGTGGCCATCCACAAGTGAGATACACTAAGGTAAACCATAAACATGGGCCTTGTGAACCACTCAACCAAAAACCACCAAGCAAGTCCCATTCCACCCAGGTGATTCATTAACTTAGTTGTTTTATTAAACAAAACACAAGTCCTTAGACTTAGAGATTTTTCCATAGCATGAATAAATAATCCCCCCTTGTTTTCTATTAGCTAGGCTAAGCATGGCATGGCAACTTATCCTTAGGGGGAATTTCCTAGCAATTCTACCATTCTAACTACATAGGATTTCCCATCAACATTTGAAAAAGTAGCATGCAAGTCTTAGCAAAAATATCTAATGCAAGTATAAAATAATAGGAATGGAATATTCATGAAGATATCACTTGCCTTGGTAATGAGGAGAGTAGCACTCTTCACAATCACAATCACTAGCAAAATCTACACACAAAGTTGTAGCACACAATTACACACAAATAAATACAAACAAAAATAATATGAATGCATGCATGCAGGAATTTACTAAGTGGTGATTTTGAAAACTCTACCAAGCAGGTGCATGATTACAGAAACTTAACAAGTCACAAGTTTGCCAACTAAACTTACTTAACCCTAAAACCAAACACTAAACTAAATTTATACTCAAAATAGCCTTAAACAAGTTTCTACAGATAAAGTCATTCTAATGGTTACTATTTGCTAAACACGTTGGATATTCATAAAGGTCTTGTCTCACTGAATCCAACGGTATAAAGTTTGCAAAATTCTAACGTGGCATTCAAAAGTTATAAGCATTTGAAAATTGGATCAAAATCTGATTTTAAATCTGTTTTCAGTTCTAACCCTAGCCACGCGTCGCGCTGTGATTGGCGCATACCGCTTCGGTTGGATCGCGCTTGGCAGCCGCAGGATTTAAACAGATCGTACGCTCCAGATCGCGTACCGCTTCGCCGATAAGTGAATATATCCTAGCGCTTGGATCTAGATCTAACGGCGGGCGAGCAAGCGACCATGTCCTGGCGGCTCGCGACGTCAGCGAGCCGCGGAGCGCTCGGTCTACGGCGGCGCTTGCGTTCCAGATCGTCCGCGAGAGGGAGAAGGGTCATACCAGGTTCGCGAGAGGCTGCTGAAGCTCAAGGTTGCGTTGGTTGGCGAAGGGGCGTGCTGTCATGGCGAGGATTGCTCGTCGGAGTAGAGGCAGGCGGCAGGTGGTTCTGTTCGAGGTCGGAGACGATGTTGTAGATCACTAGGATGCAAACGGGAGGTGTGGTTAGATGCAGAAGATCACGGAGAACACGCGTGCGTGAATGACAAGGCTTGGGGCGGTCTGGACTTACCACTAGAGCTCGCCAGAGTCGGGTCTGTCGTCGGTACTTGCGGTGTCGAGTGGAACCGGCGACCTGGGGCAGTACAGGATGATCTAGTGGGGTCAGGAGGTGCGCAAAGATATGGTGAATCTGCTCGTTTGAACCAGAGGGGAAGGAGTGGTCGAGACTCACCGTAATTGATCGCCGGAGTGGGCTCTGTCTGCGGCGGTACGAAGATGATTGAGGGCAGCCTGGTGGCGGAGTGAGCGAGGGGTTTTGGGGAAAATGCTCGCGAGGCGGAGAGGGTCTTATAGCCAGAGGCGCGACAGGAAACGCCCGTGGATTAATGCCCAATTAAGCTCGGTATCACTGCGGCAACGGTCAGCGGCGGAGATCGTGCGCGGAGTCAGGGGAAGACGATGCTGACGTGGAGGAGGCCCGCTCGTCAGCGAAGTGCGCGAGGTGGAGGTGGGGTCTGTCTGTTAGCGACTGAGTGCGTGCGCTCGCGCGTGAGAGAAGAAAAGGAAAGTCCCCGGGTGGGCTTGATGGGCCTGTTTCACTGCTGGGCCAGATTTCAGCGGCGCGGCCTTTTTCCTTTGTTAGCTTCTTTTCTTTTTCTAATTCTATTTTCTGGAATGATTTTGATATGAATTCAAATCCTTTTTGAATTCAAACAAATCTGGGGATCTTTGCAGGGTTCTGTGGTTTCAAAAACAGTCATTTAACCATGTGGTTACCTTGCTAGGGCTTGGTCAACTTGGATTTCAAATAAACAGAAGCTTTGCTTCTATTTGCAAATGTTTGAAATATGGGTTTTGAAATTATTTCCAAGTTGAAAACTTTGGTTAAAATGCTACACCTAATCCTTCCAACAATGGAGGCAAGCAAACAAGTTCCTAAACAATCAAGTCTCCAAGGGTGATGGCCAAAAGTGGTAAATTTTCTCACATGAAATAATAGCACAAGCTTATGCTTCTAAATGATTTTGAGAAAAACCCTAAATGAATGAAGGATGCAAGGATGATATGAATGAGTTTTGAAATATGATTTTAGGGATGTTACAAATCTAACCCCCTTAAGATGAATCTCGCCCTCGAGATTCGGATTGGCTAGCAAATAGGTGAGGGTGGTCTTTCCGAAGATCATCTTCTCTTTCCCATGTTGCTTCCTCTTCGGAATGATGACTCCATTGCACTTTGCAAAACTTGATAGTCTTTGTCCTTGTGACTCTTTCTGTGGTCTCAAGAATCTTGACAGGCTTTTCTTCATAGGTGAGATCACTTTCTAGTCGAACTTCTTCCAAAGATATGGTATCCTTCAAAGATGATTCTTCCATTTCTGGGTGACATTTCTTGAGCTGACTCACATGAAAAACATTATGGACTGCTGATAAAGATGCTGGCAGTTCGATTTCATATGCAACTTCTCCCTTGCGACTTAGAATGTTGAATGGTCCAACATATCTTGGTGCCAACTTTCCTTTGACTCCAAACCTTTTCACTCCACGAAGTGGTGATACTCTGAGATAAGCTCTATCGCCAACTTCGTAGGTGACTTCTCTACGCTTAGAATCTGCGTAGCTTTTCTGTCGAGACTGTGCTATCTTCAATCTGTCCCTAACCAATTTGACCTTTTCTTCGGCGTCTTTGATAAGATCTGGTCCGAACAAACTTCTTTTTCCCACACCATTCCATAGTAATGGGGTGGTACACTTCCTTCCGTAGAGAAGCTCAAATGGTGCCATCCCGATACTAGATTGATAACTGTTGTTGTAAGAGAACTCTGCATAAGGCAGACTTTCATCCCAACTTGCTCCATAGTCTAGGGCACATGCCCTCAACATATCTTCAAGAATTTGGTTAGTCCTTTCCGTTTGTCCATCCGTTTGAGGATGAAAAGCAGTGCTGAATTCCAACCTTGTTCCTAAAGATTCGTGAAGTTGTCTCCAAAAGTGAGAAGTGAACTGATTTCCTCTATCAGACACAATACTCTTAGGCACACCGTGAAGGCATACAATTCTGCTCATGTAAATTCTGGCTAACTTTGCACTGGTATAAGTTGTCTTTACGGGTATAAAATGAGCCACTTTAGTTAGGCGATCTACTACTACCCATATGGAATCATATCCCGACCTGGTCCTTGGTAATCCGGTAATGAAATCCATACCAATATTTTCCCACTTCCATTCAGGAATAGGCATTGGTTGAAGCAAACCTGCTGGTTTCTGATGCTCCGCTTTCACTCTACTACACACATCACACAAAGCAATGTGTTCGGCGATGTCCCCTTTGAGATTGTTCCACCAAAATATTTCTTTCATATCCATGTACATTTTGGTGTTTCCCGGGTGAATAGAATACGGAGAGTTATGGGCTTCTTGTAGAATCAGTTTCCGAAATTCCGGATCTTGTGGAACACAAATACGTTTCCCGTGCCATAAAGTACCTTGTTCATCAATATGGAAACTTTTAGCTTTCCCTTGGCTAATCCTTTCCTTAATCTCTTCGATTTCTTTATCCGTCTTTTGGGCTTCTTTAATTTTATCCAACAGAGTGGGTTGAACATCTAAAGACATAAGATGTCCTTCTGGCACAATCTCCAATCTGAGTTCCTTGAATTGCTTACACAAGTCATCTGGCAATTCTCCTTTGGTAAGGCCATTTACAAACGCCTTACGACTTAGAGCATCTGCTACTACATTTGCTTTACCGGGGTGGTATTGCAAACTCAAGTCGTAATCCTTGATAAGTTCTAGCCATCTCCTTTGTCTCATATTGATTTCCTTCTGGGTGAAGATATACTTCAAACTCTTATGATCGGTGAATACTTCACAACGTTTTCCCAAAAGGTAATGTCTCCATGTTTTGAGTGCATGGATAACAGCGGCTAACTCTAAATCATGGGTAGGATAATTTAATTCATGAGTTTTGAGTTGTCTCGAGGCATAAGCCACAACTTTTCCGCCTTGCATAAGTACGGCACCTAATCCTTGATGAGAAGCATCACAATACACTTGGAAATCCTTTTCCAAATCTGGTAGGCACAAAACTGGTGCTGACACAAGTCTCTTCTTTAATTCTTGAAAGCTGAGTTCACAACCTTCAGACCAAGCAAATTTCTTATCTTTCTTTAGCAATTCTGTCATTGGTTTAGCAACCTTTGAAAAAATTTCAATGAATCTTCTGTAATAACCTGCTAAACCAAGGAAACTACGAACCTCTTTTACGTTCTTAGGTGACTCCCATTCTGTCACAGCTGAAACTTAAGCAGGATCAACTGCTACACCATCCTTTGTCATAATGTGACCAAGAAATCCAACTTCTTCCAACCAAAACTCACACTTGCTGAATTTGGCATAAAGCTTATGTTCCCTCAGTTTCTCAAGTATTAAGTGGAGATGTCTTTCATGCTCTACCTTGCTCTTGGAGTAGACTAAGATGTCATCAATGAAAACGACAACGAACTTGTCGAGAAATTCCATGAACACTTTGTTCATCATATTCATGAAGTATGCTGGAGCGTTGGTTAAACCAAATGGCATCACCGTGTACTCATACAATCCATACCTTGTGGTGAATGTTGTTTTAGGTATGTCTTGCTCTCTTATCTTGAGTTGAAAATAGCCTGACCGAAGATCAATCTTCGAGAATACACATGCTCCTTCTAGCTGATCAAACAAGTCATTGATTCTTGGCAAAGGATATTTGTTCTTGATGGTTACTTCGTTGAGAGAACGGTAATCTATGCATAATCTTTGAGTTCTATCTCTCTTTTCCACGAACAAAACTGGAGCTCCCCAAGATGAAGAACTTGGCTGGATGAATCCCTTCTGCAATTGTTCTCCAAGTTGTTTCTTGAGTTCCTTAAGTTCGTCAACTGACATTTTATAAGGCCTCTTTGCTCTTGGTCCAGAACCTGGTACCAAATCTATTATAAACTCTACATCTCTATCTGGTGGCATTCCCGGTAACTCTTCCGGAAACACATCTGGATACTCACACACAATTGGCACACTGTCCATGCTAACCCCCTTAAGAGAATTCAGCTTACTTCCTTTAGATTTAAAATTGGACTTGAATTTTATCCTCTTACCTTTAGGGGTTGTGAGTGAAACTATACGATTTGCACAATCTAATACTCCCTCATACTTAGCCATCCAATCCATTCCCAAAATCACATCCAATCCTTGGGAATTTAGGATTATTAGGTTCCTTGGAAACTTATGTTTTCCGAGCTCTATGACTAAATCATGACATCCTGAGTTTACTATCATTTCTCCACCAGGAGAACTTACTCTTATAGGACACCCAATGGTTTCTACCGGTAGTTCATTTCTTTCGACAAATGCTTTTGATATGAATGAATGAGATGCACCAGTGTCAAAGAGTACAAATGTTGAGATGGAATTGAGTCTGAACTTACCAGCAACGGCATCAGGCTCTTCATAGACATCTTCCACATTGATGTGGTTAACCTGTCCTTTCTGAAAAGGATTGGGCTTGTTTGCTCCTTCAACTTTCTTTTCAGGGCACTCATTAGCATAATGCCCCAGCTTCTTGCATTTGAAGCATTCAACCTGACTGATGTCCCTTTTAGGCTGACTTCCACTTCCACTTCCACTGTGGTGGCTCTTATGTCCACTCTTGTGATTCTTGTACTCACCATTGTCATGACTGCGATGATGCTTGTTGTCATGACGGTTGTGGTTGTGGTGCTTGTTAAATTTCCCATGCTTGTGGGATCCTGAGCTGACATTTTCATCATAGTGAGATCGTTTATGAGACGGTCTCGAGCTGTTCTTGTCGGAGTGTTTCCTCTTTCTACTCTCGACTTGCTTCATTTTATTCTCCACAATAACAGCCTTGTCACACAGCGACTGATAAGTTGGAACATATGCCACAGACAGTTGCAGATTCAGCTCATCATTCAAGCCTTCCAGAAACTTTTCCTTCCTTTTGGCATCTG
Source organism: Avena sativa (assembly GCA_916181665.1). Taxonomy (NCBI): domain Eukaryota; kingdom Viridiplantae; phylum Streptophyta; class Magnoliopsida; order Poales; family Poaceae; genus Avena; species Avena sativa. Next base: position 432,859,230 of record OV702290.1, read on the forward strand.
TGTCAACCTCATCCGGTGCATAGCACGCCAGATTGTTGAACTCTTTAATATACTCAGCCACGCTGTGGTGGCGCTGCTTCAGGTTGTGAAACTCCTTCTTTTTCAGGCTCATCATTCCTGGTGAGATATGAGTAGTACGAAAGCCATCTTCAAAGATAGCCCAAGTCACCTCATCAATAGGAGTGGTGATCTGGAAGTTGTCCCACCATGCGGCGGCTGGTCCTTCCAACAGATGTGCTGCGAACCGGACTTTTTCAGCATCCGTGCAACCCACGGTCACTAAATCTTTGTTCACAGAACGTAGCCAATCATTGGCCACCATGGGATCAGTCATTCCCGAAAACTTAGCTGGCCTCAAACGCAGAAATCTGGTGAGCATATCAAAACCCGGAGGGTTGTTGTTGTTGTTGTTGTTGGGGTTGTTGTTGTTGTTATTGGGGTTGTTGTTGTTCTGGTTTTGGATGAATGTCGTCATCATTTGCATAAGTTGTGTCTGCGCATTCATCATCTGTTGCATTTCTGGGGTAATGTTGGGGTTGGGGTTTGCGCGACGGGGAGGCATCTGTGGTTTATTCATATAGAGATAAGAATGAGATACCCTTACATGATTTATGCACAATACATTACAGAAGCAAACACATAGCATGCAACTCGAGGATAAAAGCTCAACAACAAGATAACAAAAGTCTCAAAGTAAAAACACACAAGTGGCAAGCCATCCACAAGTCGGATGGTCCAATAATAAGTTCACAAATAACAAGTACGGTAAATAAAGATAACTGAGTAGTCAAGTCTACTCGTCAGCATCAATCTCCTCCTCTACAAAGGTAAGACCTGCGTTCTCTATTGCGGTCTTGTTCTCTTCGATAGTAGTGGTCAAGGAGTCGATCTTGGTCTTGAGAGCCCTATTCTGGGAACGAAGTCTCTCAATCACTGTCTGCTGCTGCTCTAACTCGAAGTCCTTGGACTGCAGTTCCTCGGTCATGTCCCGAATCCTCTTGTTCCTATCCTGGACACGTTTCTCTTGACCCTTGAACTTACGGTCTTGGGTCTCGAACTTTGCCTCCATCTCCTTGACTATCTCGTCCTGCTGCGCGAAGAGCTTGTCCTTCTCACGAAGCTGCACCTAGAGCTCGTCATTGCTAAGCATGACGTTGGTCCTGTCAGTGTCCACGTGCCTAATAAGAGTCTCTAAGTCCTAGAGGTACAGGCGTATCGGCTCTGCTGTGGTCCTCGAGTCGTCCTCAAAGTCGATGGACTCTCCATCATCATCACGCCTTCCGAAGGCGTGGAAGTGAGTGCCTCTAACTTGTCGGGAGTGACGGCCTAACAGTCGTCCTATCAGGTCCTGCATGACAACATCCATGCCTCTCTCCCTGTCATCGTGCATAAGCTTGAAGACGATGGCCTCCGTAGTAGGCTCTGTCTGGCGTCCTGGCTGGTTCACCTTGAAGCCCCAGAGGTCCTTCCTCTCAAACTTGGTGAGTGGGTGCACCGTAATGGTGGGAAGAGGGAGATCGAGCAAGGTAGTAAGCTCTACGATACGAGGACCAAAACGGGTAACCTGGAACTCCTCAACAGTGCTAATGGCAATAGGCATCTATTTATAAGATTGAAAAAAAAATTAGAACAACACAATTTAAAATAAACAAGACAACATTCATACATATCCATGGAACACAAAAAAAACACACAAGTCATGCATACATGAATCCATTACATCAACCAAAGTTCAAACTTATTTAAGGTATCATTTTGGAAAATAAGGTGATAGGTGGTGGTCCAACTAACGAAGTGCGTTCACAAACCTATCTCACTGGATCTGGTGGCTAACACAATGTTCCTAGAGGCAATAAGCCTATCTTGTTCACATGCTTCTATCACTAAGTCTATAATATCTCCCCTTAAGGTTTGGTTGGTGACTTCCAACTCTTGGGTATGTTCCTTCTCCTTCTCTAAGTCTTTTTGGAGGTTGAGCATCCTGCACTTGACTCTAGCACTTAGTTCTTTGATAGTCTTCCAAGCTGCTTCTTTTGCTGACTCAAAGAATGTGGTGTGCATAAAAGTGTTGGTGTACATGCAGAAGCCTCTTTCTTTGTGGTTGTCTTCCTTGTTTTTGTACAAGTGAAGTTGCACCCACCAATACTCCACTCCTTCCTCCATCACTGGAAAGCCCTTGTACACAGCTGCACCATGTACTTCCATTGTCTCCATGAGGTCTTTGAGAATCTTGGGAAACTCAGTCTCACACTCCAAGGTCATGGTCATGAGTGGTCCTTTCTTCACGGCTTCGTTGATGGAGTTCATCTACAAATAGAGATGAGAATGAGAAGATTAGAAAAGTTTATGAGAAGAATAGACAAGCGTAGAAGTAGTTAAAAAATTTCCTTAGTGGTTTCCAATCCTAGGGTCATAATCCTACAGGCAACACAGTGCTCTGATACCATCTGTCAGATCCCTCCTTATTAAAGGAAAGGATCCCTGTGATTGCAATGCTAGTACCTGGATCAATGCTAGCATCCACAGTTTAAGATGAAGTACACAGATACAAAGGTCGTTTATTACAGTCATTCCAGAGATAAAACATAATCTTTTACAACTCAGGGCCAAAGGCCTAATACAAGAGTTTATGGAATAAGTAGATAAACATAAGTCTTCATCTTCATGTGCCACAGGCAAGCATGTTGAGTGTAGACTCATGACTCCTAATCATCATCGGAGTAACCTGCAACATTACAAGTTACAGCCACAGAGGGTCAATACTTTGGAATAGTATTGGCAAGTGATACCTTAGTTTATTTAAAGTGGACTATAATACTATATGCAATTTGGCTAGGTGTAGCTTGGCTTTCTTTGCTCAAAAATAGATTTTTCCTTAACATTTGAAAACACTAAGTTTTTGTTTGACAAAAACCTTCCCAAGGCATCTACCAATCAAAGACTGAAGATCCTTTCCAAGGCATCTACCAATCAAAGACTGAAGATCCTTTAGCCCTTGTTCACCCACAAGTTTTATTTAGAAATTGGAGTGATGAGATTCTTGAAGCTTCCATGTCTTGATGCTCAAATTGTCCTTTACCAGGGACATGGCTAAGTACTTAGGTTTTACACTCTGCAGAGGTGGTGCACTTTCCCCACAAGACTTGGTTTCCCAAGACAAGATCCTTCAGAATCCTTTCCTTAGTCAAATGGACGCGTTCCAACCTATCATTCCCTCTACCACCAACTGTCCAAGAGACTAAGTTCTAGCAACCTAAGATCATGGCAGAGCCCATATTGCCAAGTGGTTGCACTTGAAGCTTCTCAACATTTGACATCTCAAATCTCTTTATTCCTGGGTGGCCATCCACAAGTGAGATACACTAAGGTAAACCATAAACATGGGCCTTGTGAACCACTCAACCAAAAACCACCAAGCAAGTCCCATTCCACCCAGGTGATTCATTAACTTAGTTGTTTTATTAAACAAAACACAAGTCCTTAGACTTAGAGATTTTTCCATAGCATGAATAAATAATCCCCCCTTGTTTTCTATTAGCTAGGCTAAGCATGGCATGGCAACTTATCCTTAGGGGGAATTTCCTAGCAATTCTACCATTCTAACTACATAGGATTTCCCATCAACATTTGAAAAAGTAGCATGCAAGTCTTAGCAAAAATATCTAATGCAAGTATAAAATAATAGGAATGGAATATTCATGAAGATATCACTTGCCTTGGTAATGAGGAGAGTAGCACTCTTCACAATCACAATCACTAGCAAAATCTACACACAAAGTTGTAGCACACAATTACACACAAATAAATACAAACAAAAATAATATGAATGCATGCATGCAGGAATTTACTAAGTGGTGATTTTGAAAACTCTACCAAGCAGGTGCATGATTACAGAAACTTAACAAGTCACAAGTTTGCCAACTAAACTTACTTAACCCTAAAACCAAACACTAAACTAAATCTATACTCAAAATAGCCTTAAACAAGTTTCTACAAATAAAGTCATTCTAATGGTTACTATTTGCTAAACACGTTGGATATTCAGAAAGGTCTTGTCTCACTGAATCCAACGGTATAAAGTTTGCAAAATTCTAACGTGGCATTCAAAAGTTATAAGCATTTGAAAATTGGATCAAAATCTGATTTTAAATCTGTTTTCAGTTCTAACCCTAGCCACGCGTCGCGCTGTGATTGGCGCATACCGCTTCGGTTGGATCGCGCTTGGCAGCCGCAGGATTTAAACAGATCGTACGCTCCAGATCGCGTACCGCTTCGCCGATAAGTGAATCTATCCTAGCGCTTGGATCTAGATCTAACGGCGCGCGAGCAAGCGACCATGTCCTGGCGGCGCGCGACGTCAGCGAGCGGCGAAGCGCTCGGTCTACGACGGTGCTTGCGTTCCAGATCGTCCGAGAGAGGGAGAAGGGTCATACCAGGTTCGCAAGAGGCTGCTGAAGCTCAAGGTTGCGTTGGTTGGCGAAGGGGCGTGCTGTCACGGCGAGGATTGCTCGTCGGAGTAGAGGCAGGCGGCAGGTGGTTCTGTTCGAGGTCGGAGACGACGTTGTAGATCACTAGGATGCAAACGGGAGGTGTGGTTAGATGCAGAAGATCACGGAGAACACGCGTGCGTGAATGACAAGGCTTGGGGCGGTCTGGACTTACCACTAGAGCTCGCCGGAGTCGGGTCTGTCGTCGGTACTTGCGGTGTCGAGTGGAACCGGCGACCTGGGGCAGTACAGGATGATCTAGTGGGGTCAGGAGGTGCGCCAAGATATGGTGAATCTGCTCATTTGAACCAGAGGGGAAGGGGTGGTCGAGACTCACCATAATTGATCGCCGGAGTGGGCTCTGTCTGCGGCGGTACGAAGATGATTGAGGGCAGCCTGGTGGCGGAGTGAGCGAGGGGTTTTGGGGAAAATGCTCGCGAGGCGGAGAGGGTCTTATAGCCAGAGGCGCGACAGGAAACGCCCGTGGATTAATGCCCAATTAAGCTCGGTATCACTGCGGCAACGGTCAGCGACAGAGATCGTGCGCGGAGTAAGGGGAAGACGATGCTGACGTGGAGGAGGCCCGCTCATCAGCAAAGTGCGCGAGGTGGAGGTGGGGTCTGTCTGTCAGCGACTGAGTGCGTGCGCCCGCGCGTGAGAGAAGAAAAGGAAAGTCCCTGGGTGGGCTTGATGGGCCTGTTTCACTGCTGGGCCAGATTTCAGCCGCGCGGCCTTTTTCCTTTGTTAGCTTCTTTTCTTTTTCTAATTCTATTTTCTGGAATGATTTTGATATGAATTCAAATCCTTTTTGAATTCAAACAAATCTGGGGATCTTTGCAGGGTTCTGTGGTTTCAAAAACAGTCATTTAACCATGTGGTTACCTTGCTAGGGCTTGGTCAACTTGGATTTCAAATAAACAGAAGCTTTGTAGATTTCAACTTGGATTTTGCTAGGGCTTGCTAGGGCTTGGTCAACTTGGATTTCAACTTGGATTTTGCTAGGGCTTTTTCTATCTTGTTGTACCAAAAGTTCGGCCAAATACCACTAATATCTCCTTTGTAGATTTATTTACCAAGAGGTACCATTTACAATAAATAAATTTCTGAGTGAGGCACACATCTCCAACAGGGATGAAACCAGGTTCTACTGATAGCATAACTATAGGCCTACCATCCAGACCTTGTCCCATGCCAAGGTGAACAGCAGTTTATCCTTAGCAAAAATAGCAAAAACAGCTCTGATCTGACTTTAGAAAATTCCCTAGGTAAATCTGCAACATATTTTGGGTTGCTTCCAAATCCCAGTGATTTGGTACATCAATACCTATCTAAACCCAGGAGCTCACTATTTATTGATCCTCTGTTGAATGCTAGTGAATTAAATACTTCTGTAAGGGGTATTATCACTAAATAAAAAACTCCAGGAGTTTGACAACTCCAAAAAGAGTGAATCCAATTCCTACAGAAAGGTATTCTAAATTCATACCATATGCTCTTGGAATCAAATCAAAATATGTTGTAGATTTAATCTGGTGAAAAATACAATTTGTCTACAAAACTGCCTTTGGGAATTTCCTGAGGGCATTATGGTAATTATCTTGACATGATTCCAACTCTCAGTGAACAAGTACACAAAGATTTACCTAACTACGCAAGGAAATAATTTTTGGAGCTCCAGAACTGCTCTGGTGAATTATTCCCTAAAACTAGAAGTTATTTCACTAGAAAAACATAACTAAATAAAGAAAAGTGATAAAATAGTGAAACCACTTTTGTTGGTTTCATTTTATCAACACCTATCTGTTGATATCATTTTTATACAATGGTATCATACAGAATATGTCCTTGGTCCAAAACCCCTCTTAGGTAATTCCTAGACTATGAATCCTAAGGGATTTTCTTCCATATTTCCATGACAAGGCCAATCTCATTCTTCCATTCTCCCTAAGACCTCCTGATTTGTAAACTTGTATTGTTCATTGTTTGCTGTATGCCTTGATGCTTGTATGCCTTGTGTTGATTGTGCTCTTGCTTGTTTCCATGTGTGCTCCCTGACGACGATAGTTGCGATTATCTCGGAGATCAAAAGAAGATGGTTATTTTGGTTATCATGGTTTTCTAAGAAGAAGTCCAGGGACAATCGTGCCATATTGTTGATCCCAGGCAAGCCACCATTCCCAAATTCCGATACTTGTCCTATTCTGTTTATTATCTTTTTTGTATCTCCTTTATAAATTGCATTATTACCTTCATGTCTTGTTTTACAAATACTGCGATATAACTTGGCTCCTACAAGTTATGACCTGGTGTATAGAATGACACACATCCTTGAATGTACCCACCATTTTACTCTTGAGATCGAGGTTATGATGATTAGCATCCTACCTCGTTGGAAACTACAGATTTTTGTTGACTAAATTGTTTTGGGATTTACCCTACGATAAATGTTTCAAAACTACTTTCTAAAACCCTTGGGAAGAGACATCGTTCCCAGGTGGATGTTTTAACTAAAGAAATGGTGATGATGAGAAATGAGGAAATGGTTAAGAGAAAGAGAAGGGATGTTCTACGCCTTTGCCGGAACAATTTATCAGTGCAACCACATTACCCCAGGTGTTGGGGCTTAGCTCGTAGTTTGTCTTCTTTAGCCGAGGCAGCTTGTACAATGCTTATTGGGAGAAATCCCTTGAATTCCAGGCAGGCGCTAACAGATCTATGGATCTGGAGCCTGTAGCTTGCTTCGGCAAGAGTGAGCATGTCTTGGCAGGAGTGCCGGTGCAACAATTGAGTCTCCCGCGGACGATATGACTTAGGTGGTACGGAAGGAAGTGGAGTCACCAAGTTAAGGTATACGCCAAGCTACGGTTTGGGTATACGCGTGTACGGAAGGCAGGACTATGGCTGGGAGCCACATACTCGTTGTCGGGGAGAACAAACCCAAAAGGAAAAGCAGCCTTTGCTAGGGTCGACAAGCGAAAGGTTAGATTTGATTATCCGAACCACCGTCTACCTTGTGTAGCGGGCCGTGGTTATATCTCGGTGGATGTATTGATTCTTGTGGGGAAAGTGCGCAAACTCTGCAGAGTGTAAATCTATTCGAATAGTCGTGTCCACGGTCATGGACGGTTGGGAAGGTTGCTGTAGAGCGGTGCTGGTTTTGATTTCAAAAAGGATTTTGGAAAGGAAATGGTTTTGACCATGGGATGGTCGCAAAGGAGAAAGGTTTGACCATGGGATGGTCGGAAGGAGGAGAAAGGAGTTTGGTCGTGGGACGACCTGAGTACGGGAACAAATGGGTGACCCAGTCCTAAGGTTTTCCAAAACTTTTCAAAACGGTTTCCAAAATGTTTTACAAAAGTTTTCAACAAAGATATGTAGATGCTATATCTACAAGGGAAACTAATTGAGAAAAGAACCTCCCTTGAAGCCCTCCTACTACCACAGCCATATTGCATATCCTCTTGTTATTATTATTTTCTGGAGGTGGTTTGCGAGTACATTCAAAGTACTCACTGGCATTGTCCCAGGCTATTAACTTGGTCAGATATCAAGAAGAAGATGATGTTGGCGACTATGCGAGCTAGGACGCTCTCCCAGTCAGTTGCCTGTAGGTTAAGGCATGGCTTGGGCTCTACGCTTAATGAAGTTCCGCTATTGTTGATCGATGTAGCCATAATGGCAAATAAGGTATGACATGTATTCGTTAGGTTTTGGATGTTTACTTTGATACTTGTCGGTTATGTGCCACGACTAACTGATCATGGGATCGTGGTTGTATGCATAACAGGGATTCTCGGAGGATTAATCTGGGGGCCCCACATAATCCCCCACTGTAGGCTATGGGGATGATAGGGATTGGATGAAATCATTCATGTAATGGCATCAAATTGTTAGGGCATGGTGCCTAGTATCTATTATTAGTGCTTTTTGACTTTGTTGCAACTTAATGCTTGTCACTAGGCCCCGAGTGCCATGATTTCAGATCTGAACATGTTATTGATTCATTATGATAGTATTGTTTATGGTCTCACCTGCAAGTTGTATACACACGTTGTTGTCCGGGACCAAAGGCCCCGAAGTGACAGCAATCGGGATAATCGGAGGGAATGGCTTTGATGTGAGGATCACATGTGTTCATGGAGTGTTAATGCTTTGCTCCAGTGCTCTATTAAAAGGAGCACCTTAATTGCCAGTAGTTCCCTTGAGGCCCCGCTGCAAACGGGCTGGCAGGACAAAAGATGTTGTGCAAGTTCTCATTGCGAGCACGTATGACTATATATGGAACACATGCCTATGATTATCTAGTACTTGGATGCTTTATCTTATTTATCTGCAAATGCCCTATGTCTTGATTGCCATATGAATTGTCTTGTCCATGCAATGCCCGTCCATCCATCCCTATGCCTACCGCACTTTAATCCCACTGTTTACTGCAATTGCTACTACTGTCTTTACTTTTACTATTGCTACTACAAAACTATTGCTACTGATAAACTGCTGTGAGCAAGATTGTTTCCAGGTGCAGCTGAATTGACAACTCAGTTGTTCAGGCTTATCAATATTCTTTGGCTCCCCTTGTGTCGAATCAATAAATTGGGTTTCACTTCCCTCGAAAATACTACGATACACCCCTATACTTGTGGGTCATCAAGACTATTTTCTGGCGCCGTTGTCGGGGAGCATGGCTTTATTTATCAAGGTCACTTGGAATCACTATTGTTCGCTGCCATCCATCCATCATGGGTAGGTCTCGTGATGGCAAGGTTCCTATTTTACCATCCACTACAAGGAGAAGTACGGTTCTGAACACCTCTCTTGCATTTGCTTCTTAAATCGATTTCCTTTTTGAATTCTTTTTGGGTTTTCGGAAGGAGTTGCTATAGTAGCTTATGCTTTGATGGATTTAAGTTGAAATTGGACTTAAAAGGTTTATTACCTCGCTTACACTAATGTTGCTAATGAAAATTGTGTGAAGTTTTGTGTGAAGAAATTTCCAGGTTATCAGAGAAAATGGTGTAATAAGAAAGAGAAAGGTTTCATGACTCGGGCAATATGAGTATGAAGATGAAGATATTGAAGTTATTTAAGTGGTAACTCCAGAAAAATTTATCAAAGACCAAATTCAGAGACCTGCAGAGTCCGTTTTCGAATAGGTAACAGATCTGGTAAGAAATGTTCCGCAAAAATTCTATCCAGTTGTATTTTTGGAGTTTTATCCAACAAGGAAAGCTACGAAGCGAAAGAGCGACGAAAACGGAGCCAGGGTGGCTCACACCACCCCCTGGCATGGGCCCCCCTGGCCACGCCACCAGGTGGTGTGGCCGCCCCGGACTCCGTCTCTGACCTGTTTTCTCCCAGTACCTCCCTTTTGTTGTAAAACTTCGTAATATATAATCCCCCGGATCCCCAGAGGTTCGTATATCGTGTTCTCGCCGTGTTTTTGTTTCGGTCTATTTTGTTCAGATGTCGTTCAGGGTTTCTTCTTCAAAGGATTACGAGCTGCAACACTGTCGCGAGCTCCATCACAATCTTGAGCAGAAGACCTTCGTAGGATGGTTGGAAGAAGAAAGGATCGCAACTAGGCGCGAAGACATGGATCGGAACGACAGGGAGGAAGTAAAGGACATGACAGCAGGCATGAAGGGGCTGATACCTCCAACTCTAGATCTCAGTTCCTACCCTGCAGCAGTGGAGGCTCTACGAGTAACTAATAAGTTCTGCAACAAGTACCTAGTCTTGAGGAGGAAGATAGATATGCTTCAAGAGGAGAATAACAAGCTTCGCAAGATACTAGAAGATTTCCTCGCGCCAATCGAGAGAATACCACCACCACCGAAGGAGTAATTCGTCATCAGGTTTTGGCATCCCCTTAGTTTGTTCCAAGCTTGGGGGAGTGTCGCGGTATCACATCACTATCTTCTATCTTTTTACCTTTTTAGTAGAGTCATATCATGAATAGAGAAGTTATCATGTAGGATGGTTTTCATTATGGAAGTGGTCCCCCCTCTCGTTAGATATCTATGTATCCCTTGGTGTGAGTTGCCGTTATGGAATATTAATGAGAAGTTCTATCATTTACTCTTTTGCACATCTTATTTTAGTTTTCAATTCATGGTTATATGATTGGTCTTGTCGTTAGTATTGGTATCACTTTGAGATCATTGAGTTAATTTAGTTGATTTTGGCAAACCTGGCTCGGTCAATAGCAACACTATTTTGAGAATTGAATGAAAAAGATAAAAGTACTCTTAAAGAAATATAATTTCATCATCTTTTTTCTTGATTTGCTCATAAGTTTAGTATTCTCTAGTAAAGATCTTTTGTGCTTCCAAGGAAGATTGCATGTTTGTTTTTATCACTTGTATGTTTGTTTGTTTCCTTCAACTCTTATGCTTGCTACCCAGCCTTTCTAGCCAAAAACCTGTACTGAGAGGGAATGCTTCTCGTGCATCCAATCCTTAAACCAAAACCTATACCATTTGTGTCCACCATACCTACATACTAGCACTATTTCTATTCCAAGTAAATTCTTATTTTTATGTACCTTCCAAATTAAACTTGTTATGAGAAAATTAGTGATTAAAGCTCTCACGAACTTGATGGCACACTTTACTTTCTCACATTTAATAAACTTGAACCATTGTGTCCATCTTTGTTGCGTATATGCTTGAGCTTTATAAGTTGAAGTTAGCAAAACCTTGTAACATGGGGAACGCTTTCAATATTGCACTTATATTCTGTTGATATCATGATTCTTTTGCTTATGGATCCCGGCAGTGTGAAATAAAAGGGGAACTTGTAAGATCATGGAGTTTGTTGTGTGTTAGATAAAAGCCTGGGCCGCTAGCCTAAGCCATGCCTAATCATGGTGGAAACTTGCAGCATAACCATAATGAGCACTCTATGAAGCATCCTCAAAAAAAACCTATGCAAATAGCAAATAAAAAGATCGCGGGGATGCTCATTGTCTGCTTGCCTTGTCATTTTGATTATGGGATAACTCCTGTATCATGTGCAAGGGGTACCCTGTTGGCGGTTCTCTATGATACATATGTATTTACAATGACAAGAGCTTACTTGTGACTGAAGTTGAGTAGCATGAGGTTCGGTACTCGTAAGTAAGGGGCATGAGGTTTCAACTTATAACTTGTCAAGCATATCCTCTTAGTTGTGTCACTTTAACCGTAATCACCTAAAGATGCTTATGATAGGGGCAATGAGAGTTGAAAGCTAGTAAGTACCATAATTTTTGGAAGCTCTTTATGAAACTTGAAATCCATGCTTCCCTCTGCGAAGGGCCTTTCTTTTACTTTTTAGTTGAGTCAGTAAACCTATTCTCTTCTACCTCAGCAAGTATTTTGAGTTGTTGTGTTTCATTCATTCATATGATGATTTATTCAATCATGTTTCTTATGTTCCTTGTTTTGCACATTGCTCTTATATTGGTGATTACTACTTTGAATGCTATCATTGAAAACCAGTTATTTGTGAACTCCTGCAAATTGTCAACTATTCTTCGACCACGAGTTAAGTTTGCCATTACCAACTATGATTTACTTTATGTATCTTCATTGTGTTTTACTTATTTCAAGTTAAGTTATATAATAGTGAGTTGTCTTCTATTATGACTTATGTATTGATGAGTGTGATGCTTCTTGTCCGTATTCTTTTATTGACTCTTCACTCCATAAACCCGAGGTCATATTTATTGAGTTCAGTTTCGCTTGGGGACAAGCGAAGTCTAAGCTTGGGGGGAGTTGATACGTCCATTTTGCATCACTATTCTATATCATAATTTAATGTTATTCATTGATATATTTCATATTAAGAAATGATACTTATGTTATTTCATCTGTTTTTGCATGGTTGATGACTTTTGGAGCATGGACCACTGCAGTCAGGATTCTGGTGGAAAAGGTGTTGTTTGGAGGCGAAATTCGTGAAGATCAAAAAATCCGGGAAAATACATGGAAAATTCTATTTTTCCAGAAGACGGAGATTGCCAGAAGGGGAAGTGGAGATGGGCCACAGGAGGCCCACACCACCCCCTGGCGCGGGCCACCCCAGGCCACGCCACCAAGTGGTGTGGCCGCCCCGGTCCACTCCAACCTCTCCCCTCTGGCGTATATTATCCTCCAAAAACCCTAAGACTCGGGGAGCGACCACAAAAAGATTCCGCCGCCTCTGCGGGGCGGAAAACACCGAGAGAGAAAGATCTCTCCGGAAGACAAAATTCTGCCAGGGGAATTCCTTCCCGGAGAGGGGAGATCGTCGCCATTGATACGTTGCAAATGTATCCATAATTTTTGATGTTCCATGCTTGGTTTTTATCTACTTTCTTATGTTTTGTTCCAACTTTGGAGTACTTTTTATACACTTTCTTGGACTAACCTATTAACAAGAGACATAGTGCCAGTTGCCTGTTTTCTGTTGTTTTTGGTTCCAGAAAGTCAGAAAATGAATATTCTCGGAATTGGACCGGACAAAAGCCAAAGTCGTTATTTTCCCGAAAGATTCACGGAGCCAGAAGGAGAGACAAAGGGGGGGCACAGGGTAGCCAAACCACCCCTAGGCGCAGGTCCCCCCAGGCCGTGCCAGGGCATGGTGTGGGCCCCCTAGCTGCCCACCGACCTTGCCTCTTCGCCTATAAGAAGCCTCCCGATGCATAAACCCTAAATCATCAAGCCTCCAAGCACGAAAAGTTCTGCAGCGCCGCCGCCACTGAAGGGGAGATTCGGGGGACAGAAAGTCTCTGTTCCGGCACCCTGCCGGGACGGGGAAGTGCCCCCGAAGCCATCTCCATCGATCTCCACCACCATCTCCATCGCCATTGCTGATTCCCATGATGAGGAGGGAGTAGTTCTCTCTCGAGGCTAAGGGTTGTACCGGTAGCTATGTGTTCATCTCTCTCTCTATGCATGATCTTATTGAGATCATGAGCTTGTAATCTATAGATCTACCTTGCTACTCAAGTGCTTTAATAGATCTCTGCTCTCCCCATGTGTGTGAAGTTGACAGTGTGCACACCATGGTGGAACTTAGGCTAGAGATTACAAATACTTGTTATGAGTTATATTTGGAGTTGGATGTCTTTATGAAATTGTCGTGTTTGTTTGAACCATCTAATACTCAAGGTGACAGTGTGGGGTTATTAAGGCTTACTTTGAGGTGTGTTGTTATAGCCCTACCATGGATTAGAGTGTCCAACCGGAGATTAGTTAAGAGTAGTACCATGAAGAGAATATATTTATATGAGAGTGTTCACTAGTGAAAGTATGATCCCTAGGCCTTGTTTCTAAGCATTGAAACACTGTTTGCAACTAGATCTGTTACGTGTTTGCTTGCTTCTATCTTCATTTCAGTTTTACTTTAGTCTTTTCCACGCCTTCAAGCTATTTTCTATCACTGTTACCACTTATAATTATCCATACCACTTGTATTTTACTATCTCTTCGCCGAACTAGTGCACCTATACACCTGACAAGTGTATTGGGTGTGTTGGGGACACAACAGACTTCTTGTATCTTGATTGCAGGATTGCTTGAGAGGGAATACCTTTGACCACTTTCTCCCTAAGTTCGATAAACCTTGGGTGATCCACTTAAGGGAAAACTTGATGTTGTTCTACAAACCTCTACACTTGGAGGCCCAACAACTGTCTACAAGAATAGAAGTCCGTAGACATCAGCCATCAACACCACCATCACGCTCGACTTCATCGGGATCATCATCATCATCACCACCATCATCTCCACTAGCACCATCATCACCACTTCATACCGCTGTAACAATTGGGTTGAATCTTGCATAGTTCTTAGGGGAAACTTTCCCGGTGTTGATTACTACTTGTAGTTGATTCTATTGAGTGAACCATTGAATTATCGTTTATTTTTAGATTGTTACTTATCATTATTTCATCTCTGATCATGATCCATATGATGTCTTGTGATTAGTTCGTTTTGTTCTTGAGCACATGGGAGAAGTCATGTTGTTAGTAGTGGAATTGTGTTGAGAAAGATTCAATAGTTTGATATTTAAGCTGTGGTGTACTTCTTCTAGTGGTGTCATGTGGACGTCGACTACGTGACACTTCACCTATATGGGCCTAGGGGAATGCATTGTGTATTTGGCTACTAATCGTAGGGGTTGCCGGAGTGACAGAAACCTGAACCCCCGTTAGGAAACCTTTGCACAAGGGATGTCAGGGTCTTAGAGTTTAAAGTTGTGGTTAGGTTTCTACCTTAATTACTTTCTTGTACTTGCGTATGCTTGCAAGGGGTATAATCACAAGTATGTATTAGTCCTAGGAAGGTCGGTACATTAGCACAGGTTCACCCACACAACACTTAGCAAACTAAAGAAGATTAATCAACTATATGAAGCGAAAGCACTTGACGATATTCCCATGTGTCCTCGAGAACATTTGCTCATCTTAAGTAATACAACCGGCTTGTCCTTTGCTAAAGAAAGGATTGGGCCACTCGCTGCATTTATTCTTATTGTCTTTCATTTACTCGTACTTTATTTACCTGCATTATCAAAAAACCCTAAAAATCCGTTAACTAAGTATTTATAGAGAATTCTTGCTCCTAGCCATTCGCCAGCACCTTATGCTCCTCGTTGGGTTCGACACTCTTACTTATCGAAAATACTGCAATACACCCCCTATACTTGTGGGTCATCAGCTACTTTCTTTGAAATTAAACCTACTTTACCCAATCTTGTTATGAGAGAACAATTTTCTGGAATTGGTACTGAAGATGCTGCTGCTCAGCTTAATAACTTTGTTGAACTTTGTGAGATGCAAAAAACATAGGGATATTGATGGAGATATTATTAAGCTTAAATTGTTTCCTTTCTCTTTAAGAGGAAAAGCTAAAGAATGGTTGCAATCCCTAACTAGAAATAGTATTGATTCTTGGACTAAATGCAAAGATGCTTTCATTGGAAAATACTATCCTCCTGCTAAGATTATATCAATGAGAAGTGCAATAATGAAATTTAAACAATCTGATAATGAACATGTTGCTCAAGCTTGGGAAAGAATGAAATCTTTGGTAAAGAATTGTCCCACTCATGGACTGACTGCTTGGATGATTATCCAAACCTTTTATGCAAGACTGAATTATTCTTCAAAAATCTACTGGATTCTGCTGCTGGAGGTACCTTTATGACCATTACTTTGGGTGCTGCAACAAAGCTTCTGGATAATATGATGGTTAACTATTCTGAATGGCACACTGAAAGAGCTCCACAAGGTAAGAAGGTAAATTCTATTGAAGAGACCTCTTCCTTGAGTGATAAAATTGATGTTATCATGTCTATGCTTGTTAATGGGAAAGCTCATATTGATCCAAATCATGTTCCCTTAGCTTCTTTGGTTGCTCAAGATGAGAAAGTTGATGTGAACTTTATAAGAAATAATAATTTTAGCAACAATGCCTATAGGAACAATTTTGGTAATAACAATTATAGGCCATATCCTCCCAATAATGGTAATGCTTATGGAAATTCCTACAACAATAATAGGATTGCACCCTCTGAACTTGAAGTCATGCTTAAAGATTTTATTAGTAAACAAAGTGCCTTCAATAAAACTATTGAGGAAAAACTCTCTAATGCTGAAATAAATATAGCATCATTATCTGAAGCAAAATCTTCTTTGAATAAAATGGCTGCTAAAACTAAAATTGTTGAAAATCCCTTTGCTGCTACTAATGCCATACAAGTTAGAATTGATGAGAATGTTAGACTGTTAGCTGAATTGCATGCTAAGTGGGAAAGACAAGATGAAATTGCTAGAAATATTAGTATTTCTACTATCACTACCACTAATGATGAAGCTAGTAAACTCAATGGAACCTTTAATAAAAATGCTAAAATTCTTCGAAACATGGGAAACAATAGCTCTACTACTTTAGATGATAAGTATGATTTTGATCTTGATGGTTGCAATACCTCTGAAGTAATTATGTTCCTACAAAAGCTTGCTAAAAGTCCTAATGCTAGTGCTATGAATATGGCCTTTATAAAACACATTACTGATGCTCTCATAAAAATTAAAGAAGAAAAGATGAAACATAAAGCTTCTATTCTTATGAAACTAGAAGATGGTTGGGAACCCATCATTAATATGAAAGTGAATGATTCTGATCGCAAAGCTTTATGTGATCTTGATAGTAGTGTTTCTATTATGCCTAGAAAGATTTATGAGATGCTTGATTTGCCACCATTGGAAGATTGTTATTTAAATATCCCACTTGATGATAATGCTAAAAATAAAATCATGGGGAGTATTAATGATGTTCTTATTATGGTTAACAATGCCTATGTCCCCATTGATTTCTATGTTTTGGATGTTGAATGCGATGCTTCTTGTCCTATTACTTTGGGATGACCTTTTCTTAGAACTGTTGGTGCCATTATTGATATGAAAGAAGGCACCATTAAATATCAACTCCCACTCAAGAAAGGTATAGAAAACTTCCCTAAGAAGAGAGAGAATATTCCTTTTGTCTCTCCTATTAAAACAAATTTTGCTCTTAATGCTTCTTCATTTGAGAATACTTGATTCCTTTCTTACTTCTTATGCCTAACTTAAAGGCATTAAAGAAAAGTACTTATTGGGAGATAACCCAAAAGTTTTAGTTGAGTCTTGGAAGTTATTACTTCAGTAATGACCTCTCCTTATCATTTTTGTGTGATTTTTGTGCCAAGAGTAACCCCTAATGAGAGAGAAGTAAGACTTTGGAAAGTTGCTGTCTCGAAACAGATTTTTTTGCTTCACTATAAAAATTCGTGAAAAATCTCTATACGTCTGTTTGAGCTGTAATTTTTTTTTCTGCCCCAGGTTGTTATCCAACTTTCATTAGCTCAACACTTTTCGATTTGAGCAACAGAAGGTCTTCGAAAAAATTAGTTTCTACCTGCTAGTCTGTTTTGACAGATTTCTGCCATTATTTGCATTTGCTTCTTATTGATTCCTTTTTGGGTTCCTTTTGGGGAATTGAACTTTTTAAAGGAAGTGCTACAGTAGCTTTTGTTTTAATGAAAGTTTTACTTGTGTTGGAACTTAACCAAAAGACTTATTATTTTGAGTACACTAATGTTGCTAATGAAGATTGTGTGAAGTTCTGTATGAAGGAAAAATTTCAGGTGTGGGGAAAGAATGATGTAATGAGATGAAGAATGGACTAAAGCTCAAGCTTGGGGATGCCCAAGGCATCCCCCTCTTCATCAATAAAAACCTCAAGTTTCTTCCAAACACTTCATTTTTATTGTTTCATGCACAGTTTTATTGTTCTTGGAGCGTCTTCGTTTTGTTTTTGGTTTTTGTTTCCTTAGTTTGCTTGAATAAATTGGTTGGACCCCCTCATTCATACATTAGTTTTCAAATAAGTTGGTTTGGACTGGAAAAGAGTAAGAAAAGTTCATGCTTAAGTGGTAAAAAGGAGCTTGTTTTTGACTGTGGCCTATACTTTGTCATGTCATGTTTGATATGTTTTGGCTTTACGCTTAGTGATTTTTTCCTGTAGCATGACATGTTACAAATAATTGAGATTGCTTAATGTGCCTTGAAAGAATCATGCATTGTTTTAGCATATTAAAGCATAATATTGTGGTATTCTCCTTTAATGCTGTATTTGAGTTGACTTGGCGCATGCTCACACCATGTTAAGACTATACCAAGTCACCATAGCCTCTATGATCCTTTAGTTTTTGACTTGTAATCTCACTTTATGCTTTAATTAGCAATGTTTTGTCGCTTTGCATGATTATGGTCATTATTGCTCTCTTAGTTGGTCGCTCCCAGTATTTTGCTAGCCTCCATACCAAGTATGAGTTCCACTCATGCATCCAACTCCAAATAAAACCAAGTTTTTCCAAAGAGTCCACCATACCTACCTATTAGCATTTGCTACTCCAAGTATATTCATGTTTTTATCTACCTTCCGAATTAAACTTGTTATGTGAAAATTAGTGATTAAAGCTCTCACGAACTTGATGGCACACTTTACTTTCTTTGTTGCGTATATACTTGCGCTTTATAAGTTGAAGTTAGCAGAACCATGTATCATGGGGAACGCTTTCAACATTGCACTTATTATTCCGTTGATATCATGATTCTTTTACTTATGGATCTCGGCAGTGTGAAATAAAAGGGGAACTTGTAAGATCATGGAGTTTGTATGTGTGTTAGAGAAACGCCTCGGCCGCTAGCCTAAGCCATGCCTAATCATCGTGGAAACTTGCAGCATAACCATAATGAGCATTCTATGAAGCATCCTCAATAAAAACCTATGCAAATAGCAAATAAAAAGATCGCTGAGATGCTCGTTGTATGTTGCCTTATCATTTTGATATGGGATAGCTCCTGTGTCATGGTGCAAGGGGTACCTCGTTGGCGGTTCTCTATGATACATATGTACTTACAATGAGAAGAGCTTACTTGTGACTGAAGTTGAGTAGCATGAGGTTCGGTACTCGTAAGCAAGGGGCATGAGATTTCAACTTATAACTTGTCAAGCATATCCTCTTAGTTGTGTCACTTTAACCTTAATCACCTAAAGATGCTTATGATAGGAGAAATGAGAGCTGAAAGCTAATAAGTACCATAATTTTTGGAAGCTCTTTATGAAACTTGAATCCCTGCTTCCTTCTATGAAGGCCTATCTTTTACTTTTATGTTGAGTCTCCATCTTCTATCTTTATGCACCTATTGAGAGAGCATAGTGGCCATTTTTAGTTTAATGTGCATTGTCCCAAGACTTGTTGATTGATGCATAACTTTGATATTGCTTGTTCTTAAACTATTTGTATCTCGTCACCCTTATGAACTTTGAAGCTGTCCTATGCATTTATGTTTTGCTACTCTATGAGGGGAAAGCTGAATACCCTTCTCATTATGTTTTCTTTATGTGAAACAAACAAACGTCTTTCAAAGCATTGTTATTCATGAATATTTTGTTTGTACCTTTTCATGCTTCATCATAGTTGATATGTCTTATTGTTAGAGCTATATCTTTCATGCTATGTTAAAGTAATATGATCCCAGCTATCAATGTTTTACAAATATTTTGATCAAGTTTGTGATGGTGCATGTCACCTAAAAAATTATTCTTTCTTTCTATCACTTACCTACTCGAGGACGAGCAGGAGTTAAGCTTGGGATGTTGATACGTTACTAACGTATCTATAATTTTTGATGTTCCATGCTTGTTTTATATCTACTTTCTTATGTTTTGTCCACACTTTGGAGTATTTCTACACATTTTTTTGGGACTAACCTATTAATAAGATGCCACAGTGCCAGTTGCTTGTTTTCTGCTGTTTTTGGTTCCAGGAAAGCCAGAAAATTAATATTTTCGTATTTGGACGGGACAAAAGCCAAAGTCAATATTTCACTAAGGGGAACACTGATCCAGAAGACAAGACGGAGTGGGGCCAGGGGCCGGCCACACCACCTAGCCACGTAGCCAGGCCTGGCCCACGCCAGGGGGTGATGCGACCGCCTAGGGCACCCCCTCGGCCTCCCCTTTTGCCTATAACAAGCCTTCGATACAGAAACCCTCAGTACCCGATCAAAAATTCCACGAAAGAGTATGTAGCCACCGCCATCTCCATCCCTAGACCAGGAGGGATCTGAAGCTCTTCCCGGCACCCTGCCGGAGGGGAGAGATCACCCTGGAGGCCTTCTTCATCACCATGTCTGCCACCGGTGTGATGCGTGAGTAGTTCATCCCTGGACTACGGGTCCATGTAGTAGCTAGATGGTTGGTTATTCTCCTTTGTGCTACCATGTCTAGATCTTGTGAGCTCCGTTCATGATCAAGATCATCTATTTGTAATCTTACATGTTGTGTTTGCGAGGATCCGATGGATATTGAGATGCTATTTCAGATTGATTATTGATTCTGTCATATCTTTGTTATTTGTGATCTTGCATGCTCTCCGTTGTTAGTAGCTATCTTGGCTGAGTAGATGCTAGCAACTCCAAGAGGGAGTATTTATGCTCGATAGTGGGTTCATGCCTCTAGGAACCTGGGGAAGTGATAGAAATCTCTAAGGTACTAGATGTGCAGTTTCTACTAGGGAGAAAACAACAATCCTTTATTCATAGAAAAATCATATTGTTTACTTTACACACAATGCTTAATGCAATTATCTGTTGCTTGCAACTTAATACTGGTGGGGGTTCGGATGGTAACCTGAAGGTGGATTATTAGTCATAGATGAAGTTGGATTACGGTCTATGTATAATGTTGTAATGCCCAATCAAATCTCATAGAAGTCAAGATGATTAGTATATGCATGTATGCTTTCTCGATGTTTGTCAATTGCCCCGCTGTAATTTGTTCACCCAACATGTCATTTATCTTAAGAAGAATCACCACTAGTGAACTATGGACCCTGGTCCTTTCTTTTACCATCAATCTATAATCTATTTACTGTTTTCTGTTTACTTTCTGCAAAGCAATTACAATCTTCCACACGATACGTTTAATCCTTTGTTTTCAGCAAAACCGGTGAGATTGACAATCTCACTGTAAGTTGGGGGCAAAGTTTTGTGATTATGTTGTGCAGGATTCCAAGTTGGAAACAACACCTTGGAGGTGTTTCCTTGCTCCTACTGGTTCGATAACCTTGGTTTCATAACTGAGGAAAAACTTGTTGCTATACTCATCATACCTTCCTCTTGGGGTTCCCCAACGAGCTCAACATATTTAGTAAGCAGGCCCACACCAGGTGGCGCCGCGCCTAGGGCTGGTCGCGCCACCCTAGGGTGTGGCCGCCCTGGTTCCCCTCTTCGTCTCCCCTCCGGACTCCGTGTCGCTTCGGGTAAAATATTGACTTTGGCTTTTGTCCGGTCCAATTCCGAGAATATTTCCTTACTAGCTTTACTGAAACCAAAAACAGTAGAAAACAGGCAACTGACACTGTGGCATCTTGTTAATAGATTAGATCCAGAAAATGTGTAAAAATACTCCAAAGTATGGACAAAACATAAGAAAGTAGATATAAAGAAGCATGGAACATCAAAAATTATAGATACATTTACAACGTATCAATGTGACATTGAATTTTATGTTGCACTTTGCACATTTGCCAAGGCTTGCATGTTTTGTGTTGCTCCATCAAAACCTTGTAGCAAGAAACAAGGGAGTTTTTTTAGTATGGCTAATACATAAAACTGGTAACTATGTGTAATTTTAACTGGTTACTATGTATAATAAACTGGTAACTATGTATAATTTAACCTGGTAACTATGTATAATAAACTGGTAACTATGTATAATAAGTGGCAACTATGTATAATTTAACCTGGTGACCACATATATACCTTGTTCTTTAAGCATCTCAGTACCTTTTGTACCTTGGTTTGTATCTGTGCCAGGAGCTGGAGCATTTGTAGTGGCAGAAGACATCTTTGCTCTCTGGTAGCATGGCATACTACATTATTTTTCTTGTTTTTATATCAGAACATTAATTCTCATGTTGCCAAGTCACTCACCTTCAAATTGTTTTGTATGGTAGCATTCTTCATTTTGTAGTTTGAAGTTCTTTTTGATGAGTTACTTATTTGGCCTGCATAGGTTAAACTGTTTTTTAGCACATTTTTTACTAAAACTGGGCAGCTTATAATTAGTAATCTGGCAACTAGGAATAAGTAAAATGGCAACTTTTACTAAATAATTTGGCAGTTCATTTTCAACAGGAAGCTATAATTTCTTCCAAATACCTTGTTGATCTGAATTGCAATCCGCACACACTTGCTTTTGAATCAGTCCATTGTTTCCTTCTGTTAGATTATGAACAACTTCATCTACAATCTGCACAATAAGCCATTACTTAAGTATGGAAACTATATCTAAATCTCTATTTTTTTCAGGTTAGGTGGTTTGTACACAGAATGCAAATGAAGAAAACTGAGAAGCTTTTATGTGTAGTGTACGGATGGATGAGGTTGTGAACAGCAATTAAAAACATGTAGTTACTAGATTTATCAATTTTCTTTTGATGTTTCCAAGTTATGATTACTAAACTCTATGACTGCAAATACATATGGTCCTTTTTTGCTTTTCATGCTAAAGGTTCCAAAATTGTAGTTGCCAGTTTTCTAGAGTTTAGTAACCAGGCTATAGTGTTTATTTTGCCAGTTTATGAACTGTTTAGTTGCCAGGTTAATGTAACTGTACCAGGATATCTACTTGTTAGAAGACCTTGTGTCTTTTGATATTTTTTCACTTTCCTAGTTCATGTAACTAAATTATCAAGATATATTTATGTGGCTATGATATATGCTATATTTTTCTCCTATTTTTTTCTTGCTATGTCTTTTTGGAAGTACATGTTGCTACTGTATATGCTTGATGTATCTAGGTTACTCAGGTGCATGCATGATGTTGTTGCTAGGTTACTCAGGTGCAATGCTGCTATTGCTAGGTTACTCAGGTGCATGTTTGCAGTTGTTGCTAGGTTACTAAAGAGAAATTTCTGTGGCAGGGAGATATTATGTTGAGGATAGTGGTTATTTAGGTGCTTCCTCATTGCTGTAGCTAGGTTTCTGACATGTATGGATGCTTCTGTAGCTAGGTTACTGAGGAGAAATTATGTGGCAGGGAGATCTTATGTTGAGTATAGTTTAAGAAGAAACTTGGACATCTAGATAGAGGGATTCGCCTAGAGAAAACAATTTTTTTGATGAAGTAGGTGAGTGAGAGATGGGAGGCAGTTGCATTTTCAGTACCTATTGATTTTTCCCCTGGTGGTTCTCAGCCATGGCGTCGATCTATTCTGGATCCATGTCCTGGCTCGAGGAGGAAGAAAGGGACGGAGATCCCTGTTGGAAATATGCCCTAGAGACAAATAGTAGTAAGGACTATTATCATATTTCATATAGTTTATGATTAAGTTTTATATCATGCTATAACTATATTGAGTGGAAACATAAATACACGTGTGATATACAAACAACCAGGGGTTCCCAGTGAAACTCTAGTCACTGGTTCATTGGTCAACAGATGCCTGATCATGTGGCATTTATGCCAGTTGGAAATGGAGTCAACTCATTCTGAGAATGAGATGATGAACCAATACCCAACCTAAACATCGTGACCCGATCATGTCACGAAGTTCAAGTTACGATGATTAGAAATGGATCCTCGTAGACTATTCCTTAGACCGTGAGGCTATATCAATCACTGTCTCCCGAGAGTGCTTTGATAGCATCAAGCGCCACTTGGTAATACAGTGGTTATAAAGGTGTGTTCAGGTACTCGGAGGAAACCGTAGAGGCAATATATGTCAAGAGCGGGATTTGTCCGTCCATGTGACGGGAAGATACTCAAGGGCCCACTCGGAGAAGTTATATCCAATAGCTGTGCAGCGTGTGATTTGATCACATGGATATCACTTGTCGGAACAAGTCAAGTAGCGTTGTTCAGTAACGAGATTGAACACGACATGGTGATGTCATTGATCAGATCTCGGGCAATGCAAGTATCGAGAGACAAAGGGAATAAGACACGACTGTCCCGGTTCAAACGACGAAAGATCTTCGTGGAACACACAGGGGTCACATGGCCATCCAGGTCCCTCTGTCGATCATTGGTGCGGGAGTGTCCTGACCATGTCTGGAGTGTTCCCGAACCGTAGGGTATCACGCTTAAGGGCTTGATGATGCTTAGAGAGTGTTTATAGGATCGGAAGAAATCGCCAAAGAATAGTAGAGAGAAAACCGGAAGGGTTTCGGTAAGTCCGGAGGATGTCTGGAGTAGAGGTGGAAGTGTTCCATAACCATGGAGGTCGAACAATATGTGAATGAAAGTTAAATATTGATTTAATCATTTATTCATAATTATTTAATAAAAGAGAAAATCAATTAAATGGTCAAAAGGCTTAATGGGCCAATTCCCGGAGGGGTGAGGGCCCATTAGGGAAAGGAGAGAGGGAGAAGGGGCAAGGGGGTGGCCAGCTAGGCCAAGCCCCCTTCCCGCGCGGGGCCCACTAGGGCTGGCCTACAGCCTCCCCTCCCCCTCCTCTCCTTTAGTCCCACCCAGGACTTTGAGAGAGGTAGTACCTCCCCTCCCCCTATATATAGTGGGGGTATTTGGCCAGATAAATACACCGAATAATCAATAAAGGTCTTCTCACTTTTGGGAGGACCTCCAATTGATATTTTCTCTCTCTCCCTCTCTCTCTCTCCCGTGACCATGGTCCCAAGTTCGTACTGCGCGAACGAGAGACATCTTCACCGCGGAGCCGTCGTGCTGCGGGATTCGGATCCAGGAGCTCTACTTCTGCAACTACTGCTGGATCGGGGAAGCGGGAGTCATCGTCAGGCACCAGACATGTGTAACTCCCTACGAGGTGTCGCACTTGAGGCACTCAAGTCGTTGGAGCCAAGGGGGTGCAAGGACTTCATCACGACCTTGAGGTCGGCTTCGGCTCGTCTACATCAACCACGCTCTCCTGAGCGTTGACAACGCTTTTCGATCTTCAAGGGTAAGTTTGCGAAAAGCCCCTCCCGTTAATGTATTACTAATAGATAGGTCCTGGCAGCATTAGGGATTCAGGGGCGTAGGGTAAAAATTTATTGTTTTCATGCGCGGAACCCCTTCAGTGGTATCAGAGCTAGATCTATGTGTAGTAATGCTAGTACGGGTAGAACACACGAGATGTAGCGTGTGGGCGTTGATCTTTTAGTTGTTACTCTCCCACGTGTACTTGTGTATACCGCAGTAATGCTTGATGAAGCGGCCCCCAACCGGCTTTACGCGTTCATTCGCGAGACCGGTCCACGCTTGACATACGGCTTGTACCGTATAAAGTGGCTTAGGGGGGTGTTTGTCTCTCTCTCATTAGTTGGTATACCATTTGCAACGGAGGGCCCCAAAAGGGGTGTAGTAGAGACAACTACTTGATCAGCGTTGTGCTGAAAGTTCGTAGGTAAGAACGGCTCTTGTGCGAAAGCCCATTTAGCCACGTAAAACATGCAAAGATAAAGTAGAGGCGTCTAACTTTGTTTTGCAGGGGGCGTTGCTTTGTGATATGGTTGTGGCAAAGGTAAAGTGATTACCTTATATTACGTAGTAGTAGATAGTCACGGAGATGACAAACTACCACGCCGGAAAGACACCGGTACCCTGGTGTCTACGGCGCCGGAACCCTGGCACCGGAATCCGGTGACAACAGATGGAGATCACGACGTGAAGGACCATATCACATCGCATTTAGATTCGAAGTTATTGTTTGTATATCTTATTGTGTGCTAGTATTAGATACTCGACGGTAGCCAAATAAGATGATCCTTGTTAAAATTACCAATGATTGTGTTCCCCCTTAGTGTGCACCACCAAGAAAGTTCTTCGGTATGAGGCAGGCCGTGATGATCGGGTGTCAGACATATCTACGTTTGCGTACAGTGGGTGTAAGCCATGTTGCACAGCGAATACACTAAGGTTGAGTTGGCGAGCCTAGCATGTACAGACATGGCCTTGGAACACGGATGGTCGAAAGATCGAGCACGAGTCGCATGAATAATGTGACCGACGTTTAGCGTCCACCCTTGAACCCACATTGATGGCCGTGATGATCGGGGGAGATGTGGCTGATAGGGGTCGTGTTATCACTAGGAACCCTTATGGGGATAGGTGTTTCTGAGTGGAGTTATTATTAACTCATTTAATTATAAACTTAGTCTAAATTCCTTTTTGCAATTATAAATGTAGAAAATGGTTCTCCCCGAGATAACCTTCCCTATTGACGATTGGTTAAAAAAAGAAAAGCTCAAGTTAGATGGATCCAACTTTTCTGCATGGGTCATGCGCCTTTTTTATCTCCTTGGTGAGAACAAAGTGGCTGACTACATGATCTATGAGATGTACTTGGAGCCACCCTATTCTCATGAGACCCAGGAGCAGCGGGATCTCCGCTGCCGTCGTCGTGTGATGGCAACATTCATATCAGTAACGATGCGCCTCGGGATGGAAGATGGGATATGGCCGATGGTGGGAAGTCTTAATCCCCGAACGGTTATGGCACATCTGAGATCGCATTCATGGAACAAGTGCGCATATGGGAGTATGAGCTGATGGCAGACTTCCTCTCCGTAAAGATGGAGGAAGGCTCCTCACTGGACGATCACTTGTTGAGCATATATGATGCATACATGAGTCTGGCATACTTCTTGGACAACTGGTTCGCAAGCTCTTTTGCAATAGGAGTTGTGCTGCGGTCACTACCACCAAGCTTCCAAGCACAAGTCAGGATTTGCATTATGAGAGGCGACGCGGAAACACAAGATTTCCACGAGTTCATATCACATTTCAGAGATGTGGTGGTTGAACCCATTGTCACTGAGGTCATCAATGACAAAGGTATATATTTGATATACAATTTTATAAATGTTATAATCTTGCAAACACATTTGTAGTGTTAAGTATATTTGATACTTGTTCTATTTTGCTGAAAACAGGTCCTTCTACATGAGAGGTGCTTGTTGGAGAGGAGGTGACGTTGCGTGCTGATCGCAAACATGATGATGATGGCCAACAACGCTCAACATTTATAACTTAGTTTATGTTTTTGGATAGTTATTGTAATCAAAATATTATGAACTTCTTTAGTGTGTCTCACACTTTGTGAGACGGTTATTCATATCAGTTTGTAACAAACAGTTGTTCCACTTTTATGAATGATTTCTATTTGTGTTCATATCTTGTTTGATTATATGTGAATTATCCTTGTTGTTTGAAACTAATTGATAATGCATGAACATTTGTAAAATATTGAAATGCCTTAAAATGCCCAACTTAATGATATTTCATTAATGAATGAAACCACTGTTTAAAATTCAAAGTTATGTGATAATATGTGAGAGTCATTCGATTTATTATCACATATAAATCATGCCTAAGTTCGGCAAAATAACTTGAACACCATGTATTACTTGAATACAAAGTGTTTAATGATTTTTTTAAAGTAAATACATATTCGATGTATTGTGTTTTAACGAAAATGGTAATTATCATTATATGATTGTTTAAATGCGTAAATAAGTTTACCAAAGGAAACATAAGTATGAAACTATTTGATATGATAAAAGTATTTCATCAACAAACGGTATAAATATAAAAGAGAATCTAATTACTATGATTTGATCAATAGTAATGAAATTCGACTTTATAAGAATAGCATAAAGAAATTGTGGAATGCAAAGCGTTTTGAAATGTCAAAATACAAAGCATCACAATGTGATATTAGATATCAAAATGGGTGAATAGATGGCACCAAATAAATCATTGTAGTGTAGATGTAGATACCATTAGTTAAGAAATAGTTAGCACTCAATTAGAACATATAGTGAACCATCTGGATTCGTGAAAACGGCTCCATATCTAGTATGGATCGTCGTGAAAGTTTTGGGGTTATTCGATATAACCAAAACAATAGCGAATAAGTCCTTGTAGAGTATTCATTGGAAACTTTGAATACAAAATCCATAGCTAAACCAAAAGAGAAGCAAAACTTGTATTGCTTGGATTTTGGTGCATTATTGAGAAAGCTCACTTTTAGTGATATTTCTTGATTATGGAGCAAATGGAAGATAGTGTAAAACACGATGAGGATTCAAAACCCTGCATCGGAGTGTTGAGAAGCGCAACAGAAAACGTTCCTGAACGATTCTCTTCACAAAGGAAAGAATCAATGATAATGATCATTGTGTTTTCCCACTGGTGTTTTCACTACATGAAGTAGGATTCAAAATGTAATCCATATCTTGTATGGAGACATTTGTGAATCATTTGTCATGATTCTAGAATACGAAATACCTACGAACTACTAAGGAAATAATGGTAAACTAGAATTATGAGAAATCCTAGAAGCAAAGTTCACTTGAGATTAGAAAGCAACTCGTTACTGAATCTCACAAGTAAAAAGGGTTACTTGAATTTTCCCAAATGACCGCAAAGCCATAGTGGAAAGGGGGTGAATGACAAAAGCACAATTTGTCAAGTATTGGACGAATTCAAATGAATTTGATTCATGTGTGCTTAGTATCCAGTGGATTTAAAACTAGTAAAAGTACTAGTATCTCATAGTAAAACTCCAAGTTTGATATTTGATCAAAGGATTTTGAAATTGTTCAAAATAGTGAGTGGATATGCAATTTGCATGAAATTGAGTGGGAGCTATGATAGTCTTCCTAAAATAATATGTGAATGACATATTTTTGAGTGGGAGCAATATAAGTCTCAAATTCAAATATGTAGGAACATAGTTTGAGTAAGAGTATTGAATCATGCCCAAATATGGTAGGAACATATTTTGAGTGGGAGCTTATAGGAGTGATTCTTAAGTGTGTATTCAACACATTAAGAATAAAAGTGCAAGTACCGATAAATAATGATTTATGAGGTGTAGAAGTTGATAATAAGAGTATTATGATATTATGTAGTATTCCTTAAGGGATTCTGAAAAGGGTTTCAGAATAGCAGTTAATTAAGGAACTAGTCCTTAATAACTCAAGTTAGGAATAGTATTAAGTTTGACACCAATGGTTGAAAGAAAGAAAAGGATGATCATCATCCACTATGTTGAGACATAGGTTCTATCTTAGAAAACCATGATGACATCTTAACATAATATATGATCTAAGAAGGAACATTTAAAAAGTGATTGAGTTTGAATCACAGAACATTGAGCTAAATTTTGTCCGCGGTGTCTAATAGAGAACTGTAGACATGTTTTCCAAATCCATAAAGGATGACATATCTTAAAACATAAAGTGTTATGTTATAAGGAAATATGTTGGAAACTCCTGTAAATACTAATTGAAGTCAAGTAGAAAGCGAGGTGAACAAAACTAGTGTTTCGATGAATACATTTATAACAATAGATAAGGGTACCATCTAAAGTGATGTATAATGTTATGGCGAGGCTAGTTCACTTTTAACGTAGAATGATGTGTCCCAGGCCACAGTGCCCATGAGAAAGCCCTCGTGGTTGATCTAAAGTCACTGTAGGCTCCTGGAATCAGGACTCGTTCTGCTCCCATAGCGACGATGCATACACACAGATGTTATCATGTGATGATAAAGTATTAATGTCAATCAAGGTGACATTAGTAAGTTGCAAAGGATTTGGGACTGTAAAGTACAAGCCCAAGACTCAACCTCTTCCATGAGAAAGCATGTTCAAGGTACCGGATATATGGTGCCAATGATTAAAGAAAAAATGCAGCTAGTGTATTTGTACTCTAGTGCAAGTGGGAGATTGTTGGAAATATGCCCTAGAGACAAATAGTAGTAAGGACTATTATCATATTTCATATAGTTTATGATTAAGTTTTATACCATGCTATAACTGTATTGAGTGGAAACATCAATACACTTGTGATATACAAACAACCAGGGGTTCCTAGTGAAACTCTAGTCACTGGTTCATTGGTCAACAGATGGTCAAGTTTCCTGATCATGTGGAATTTATGCCAGTTGGAAATGGAGTCAACTCATTCTGGGAATGAGATGATGAACCAATACCCAACCTAAACATCGTGACCCGATCATGTCACGAAGTTCAAGTTACGATGATTAGAAATGGATCCTCGTAGACTATTCCTTAGACCTTGAGGCTGTATCAATCACTGTCTCCCAAGAGTGCTTTGATAGCATCAAGCGCCACTTGGTAATACAGTGGTTATAAAGGTGTGTTCAGGTATTCGGAGGAAACCGTAGAGGCAATATATGTCAAGAGCGGGATTTTTCCGTCCATGTGACGGGAAGATACTCAAGGGCCCACTCAGAGAAGTTATATCCAATAGCTGCGCAACGTGTGATTTGATCACAGGGATATCACTTGTCGGAACGAGTCAAGTAGCGTTGTTCGGTAACGAGATTGAACATGACATGGTGATGTCATTGATCAGATCTCGGGCAATACAAGTATTGAGAGACAAAGGGAATAAGACACGACTGTCCCGGTTCAAACGATGAAAGATCTTCGTGGAACACACAGGGGTCACATGGCCATCCAGGTCCCTCTGTCGATCATTGGTCCGGGAGTGTCCCGACTGTTGTGGTATTGACCACGGAAGATGCTACAGGGTAGCTTACGTAGAGGAAAGGGCAAGGCGACGTAGGAGAATCCGGGAGCGAGATTGACACACGATGTACCCAGGTTCACGTCCTCTCGATGGAGGATCGCTATGTCCTGCTGTCAATCCAGTATATGATCATAGATTGGTTTACATGGAGCCGCCAGAGGCGAAGGGGGAGACTAGATCTAATCTTATGTGGGACAGATTTAATACGACGTACCCCGTGGGAGTGCCCTTGGTGGCTTTATATATGCAGTCAGTTAGGGTTTACAAGTTCTAATGGGCCTTTTATTAGAGTCGCCATCTTGGGCCTCTAGTCGGCGTGGCGTCTGGGTCCAGTACATGCCAGTCGCCGTATTTGGCGAGTCGATCCGCTCTGGCTTGGCTTCAGTCGGTTCGCTCTAGCTAGCGACTCCGCTTCATGGGTATACCCCGATTGGTATTCCCCCATCAGTAGTCCCTGAGCGCGTCATGGATTCGACGCAGGCTTGAGGCAGGGCACGGAGAGTCTTGGCGATGGATCGTGGCGAATCGGTGATGAGCTCCTAAATAGAGGAAAGAACCGTGAAGCGGGAGGCGGTCGGTGATTGGCGTGAGCCAGTTGGTGATAACCAATCGGCGAAAGCCAGTCGGTGAGGGCCAGTTGGCGAAAGGCGCAGGGAGTCGGTGAAGCCGCCGGTTGCGAGTCCCCGAGCGCGGCGAGTGGTGAGGTCGGGCGACCGGTGAGTGGCGCTGTCTGTAGCGCACTGAGTCCCCGAGCGTGGCGAGTGGCGAGGTCGGGCGACCGGCAAGTGGCACTGTCTGTAGCGCGTCGAGTCTCCGAGCGCGGCGAGTGGCGAGGTCGGGGGACCGGCGAGTGGCGTTGTCTGTAGCGCGCCGAGTCCCCGAGCGCGGCGAGTGGCGAGGTCGGGCGACCGGCGAGTGGCGCTGTCTGTAGCGTGCCGAGTCCCTAGCGCGGCGAGTGGCGAGGTCGGGCCACCGGCGAGTGGCGCTGTCGGGAGCGCGCCAAGTCTCCGAGCGCGGCGAGTAGCGAGAAAGACACCAGACTGTTTGCTGAGTAGGAGAAAAACGTACAACTATAGTAAGGTGTATTTATGAAATATATTGAATATTTGTAAAGAGTGTGATTCGTAGATGTTGAAATAAAATGCATGTTGTTAAACGGACCAGTTAGCAGTATGAAAGGTTTATGTGTATCTTTTCATGAGTAGGGAGACCTCCAGCATCAAACGCTTGTCGGGTAACAGGGACGCGATGCCAGACTGTTGAACCTGAAGACAAGGTCGGCATTTTGGTATCCAGCCTTACTACTTCGACGGACGCGAATAAACGGCATTCAAAATTAAAACCGATCCCAAGTATGGTTTTGGTCCCTGAACGGGTCATATGCGACTACATGGTCGGCTTTGGAGAATGAATGAAGATGCATATATATTTTGGACTCATAGCTGTACGAGTGTAAAGAAACTTAGCTGTTAGCATGGCAAGTCCGCGACGGTGAGTCGGCGACAATCGAGTCGCCAAATGTGGCGAGTCCATGTTCTTGGAAGTTCACGCGCGAAGGATGAAGCCGTCGCAGTGGCTGGATGTCGACGTTTGTCATCTCGCGGACTGCGCTTTGCAAATTGATTCTATTCTAGCTCGTTGACACAAAATTGATTAGTAGATTGGATTAAACATAATATTTATAATATAAAAAATCTGAGATCCTTTTATACTGATCCAGTGTACGCTATGGCATTGCAACACGCTTCCTTGATCCAAATAATTTGCTTGCTTCGGCACTTGGATCTGGTGACACGGTCTTTGGCTGATGGATTTACAGCCATGATTGATCCAATCAACCAACCGTATGATTCGGTCCTCCAAAGGATGCGCACAGGTAGCATGCATGTGAGATTAAAATAATTAGTCCACAGAGTAAATAATGGCAGAAAGAAGATCGATTAGAAAACTAAACAGACAGTCGTCTGGCACGCGCGTCTGAAATTTTCAGAGACAATTGTATGCGCCGGTCTGTTCCGTGTCGGCGGGCAGCAGCCGGATCGAAAGGATCGGCATCCAACCTCCGAGTCTTCGCATAGCGGTTCTTGGACGTCGCGCCAGATACGATCTGGCCGCTGGTGATGGTGATGGATCCCGTCCGGATTATCACCTCCAAGCACTGCTTTTCCCACGGTGGACGCCTACTGTTATGGTATTGATCACGACAGATGTTACAGGGTAGCTTACGTAGAGGAAAGGACAAGACGACGTAGGAGAATCCGGGAGCGAGATTGGCACACGACGTACCCAGGTTCAGGTCCCCTCGATGAAGGATCACTACGTCCTGCTGTCAATCCAGTATATGATCATAGATTGGTTTACATGGAGCCGCCAGAGGCGAAGGGGGAGACTAGATCTAATCTTATGTGGGAGAGACCTAATACGACGTACCCCGTGGGGGTGCCCTTGGTAGCTTTATATATGCAGCCAGTTAGGGTTTACAAGTTCTAATGGGCCTTTTATTGGAGTCGCCGTCTTGGGCCTTCAGTCGGCATGGCGTCTGGGTCTAGTACATGCCAGTCGCCGTATTCGGCGAGTCGATCCGCTCTGGCTTGGCTTCAGTCAGCTCGCTCCAGCTAGCGACTCCGCTTCATGGGTATATCCCGATTGGTATTCCCCCATCACCGACCATGTCTGGAGTGTTCCCGAACCGTAGGGTATCACGCTTAAGGGCTTGATGATGCTTAAAGAGTGTTTATAGGATCGGAAGAATCGCCGAAGAATAGTAGAGAGAAAACCGGAAGGGTTTCGGTAAGTCCGGAGGATGTCCGGAGTGGAGGTGGAAGTGTTCCATAACCACGGAGGTTGAACAATATGTGAATGAATGTTAAATATTGATTTAATCATTTATTCATAATTATTTAATAAAAGAGAAAATCAATTAAATGGTCAAAAGGCTTAATGGGCCAATTCCCGGAGGGGTGAGGGCCCATTAGGGAAAGGAGAGAGGGAGAAGGGGCAAGGGGGTGGCCGGCTGGGCTAAGCCCCCCCTCCCCCACGCGCGGGGCCCACTAGGGCTGGCCGGCGGCCTCCCCTTCCCCTCCTCTCCTTTAGTCCCACCCCGGGACTTTGAGGGAGGTAGTACCTCCCCTCCCCTATATATAGTGGGGGTATTTGGCCAGATAAATACATCGAATAATCAATAAAGGTCTTCTCACTTTTGGGGGGCCCTCCAATTGATATTTTCTCTCTCTCCCTCTCTCTCGTGACCGTGGTCTCAAGTTCGGACAGCGCGAACAAGAGACATCTTCACCGCGGAGCGCCATCGCGCTGCGGGATTCGGATCTAGGAGCTCTACTTCCGCAACTGCTGCTGGATCGGGGAAGCGGGAGTCATCGTCAGGCACCGGGCGTGTGTAACTCCCCGCGAGGTGTCGCACTTGAGGTACTCAAGTCGTTGGAGCCAAGGGAGCGCAAGTACTTCATCACGACCTTGAGGTCGGCTTCGGCTCGTCTACATCAACCACGCTCTCCTGAGCGTTGACAACCTTTTTCGATCTTTAAGGGTAAGTTTACAAAAAGCCTTTCCCGTTACTGTATTACTAATAGATAGGTCCTGGCAGTATCAGGGGTTCAGAGGCGTAGGGTAAAATTTTATTGTTTTCATGCACGGAACCCTTCAATCCCAAGGTAGGCAGTTTTCAGGTTAGGCAGGTGACCAAATTAATAGGAGTGGGCAGCACGTTTTGGTCCGTTGGGCCTGATGGCCTAGGTCGCTAGCTAGAGCCAGCTAGAGCAAAGCTGGAAAAATACGCAGGTGGGAATCTGGGCACGGTCGCTACGTAGCACAGTCCTAAATTGCAGGTCTTTTGTCTCGTTCCAACAACAAAAATACATCCATCATCCACATGTTTCCTTCCCTTAGTTACCATCACGAGCGCACACCTCAAAATTTCAGTAACCAAACTGGCACTTGCATTTATACCACTTACCAAGCCCAGCGGACAAAACTCATTGCCAACTTTCTCTACACACACAGATGATAGATACAATATGAACTGTCGTGAAAACCCTAGCTAGCTAGTGCCTAGCTACCTACCACCTCAATTCTTCTTTCTACAAACAAGAATAGCACGACAAATACAAATAAATCAATAGCTACAAGGAAACAACAATCTCATCACCCCATCTAGTCCAATCTACTCTACTTGAAGAAGATGCCCTTTTTCCTTCCTTTACTCTTCTCCACAGCCTGCAAACAAAACAAAAACGCACATCTTCATTCCAATCCGGCCATGTATGTGTACCGCCGCAATACAATCTAACAATACACCATCCCTCATGTGCATTCATTCAGAATAGCATAGTAGGCACAGATCCAAACTAGTGCAACGCCAATAAAAAAGGGTCCTGAGTCCGTACCTTCATTCTGAACAGCCTCAATACTAGAACAATGCTATCTCGTGATCTGCAAGATTCAAATACACACGAACTTAAGCTCAGTGCAATTCTTTACGTCTCCAGTTGTCACTCTAAAAAAAATATGTATCGCAATAACGACAATAAACTGACACTGTTATTCTTCCAGCGACAAGGTTCCATGATTACATGTGAAACTACTAAATGGATGACTATACAAATGTCGGATATAAAATAGTAGCGAATCGGTTTTCAAACTCACGGCGAATTTTCTGCAGGCTTGAGGTTGTACTCTGCACCATCAGCAGACTGGATTGAAAATTCAACAGGACGCCCATATGGGATATTGATCTGCAAGCATAGTACAAGATTAGACATCTACATACTGAACAAGCCAATGCGATGTAAAATTCCGTTCACCCTTCCAGAACCCGCGAGTAAGAAAACATGTAGCACAAACCTAGCTATTATTACCCGCGGCCACAAATAAGAAGATTTGATCTCACTCTTGCAATTTGACCAGTCACTTCTATGAAATCTTGGGAAACCTTCTATGCTATAGGTATAGAATCATACCATAGAAGTATGGTAACGTAAGTCCCATGCAGGCGCAATGCAAAAATACTTGGTTATTTACAAAGATACTTTTTTTAAGCTAATCACGGAATCCAACTTTTTTGTGATTGGGTGGAGTATAATCAGAAAATAGAACAGAGTAATTTTAAGGGCAATGATTTCTTTGGAACCATACAGCCGTAGCTTGCTGGAATTTCTCTGTAATAACAACACCACGCTGTCCGTTACACTTTATGCTGTAGCCTTCCCTCTTTATTGCCAATACGGCAGGTTCCCACATGTCTATAAATCTAACCTGCAAAAAACGTTTTTAATGGTTATATGAAATAAAATAAAAGGTGCAGCAAGAATGCTTTGAGCCTTGGTAAGCCACTAGAGAAGTAAAGAGAACATACAGGTAGCAGAACTTCATAAGACACATGCCCAATTGAAAGAATTTTCTTGATAAGCTCCTTCGTTTCAGGATCTGCACAGTTAATGATTCTGTACTCAGTGGCGGCATAGTTCTGATATTTTTCTGTAGATGTAGTTAAGAAGAACCTGCATTATTCTAGGACATATTTTCTCAACAAACTTACCACAAGTAATTTTTCTCTGTTCATTGGCATAAACCTTCACGATTTCCCCCTACAAAACGAAAAAAAATGCTTCAGATAAAGTTAAATATCATGAGTGTCCTACTGAAAAGTTACAATGATGAACCTTTTTGTAGTTTAGAAACAACCTATAGAATGTCCTCTGTGAACAAAACTAGACCAAGCTATTGTTTCCAATGTGACAAAGTTCCTTAAGAATGAATGATCAGACGAGAGGATTAACCTTTCTTTTCCGGTCATCTAGAGGCTGGACCTCTATGGCGAGCAAAGAGTCCACATCATCAGCAGTAACTAAATACGTGGGCTGCTTTGCGCCTACAACAGGCAACAGCAATGTTAATTAATTTTCTCATAGTACACCAAGTAAAATACAAAAAGAGCATCCTAGCAACGGGTGAAAACATAATACCTTCTATGTAATTTACCGATCCATCTTCCAAATGGCGTACCCACTGTATGCACAATTATTTTATTTATTTGCAAACAATAAAATTGTAGTGAACTGAGAACAAGTTCAAAGGACAGGAATTTGATGGATCAAAACTTGTTGAAGCACAACTACAAAGCGCACCTCAAAATTACAACTTGTGGTCCCATTGATGGAATACCCACTTGCTTGAATCTCTCTTCCTGGAAAAGCTTCGCCTGTGATTCTAAGCCCATCTATAGCTGGCAATGGGTCATCCTCTGCAGCTGCATGTTCATGAAAAATGGTGATTAGCATCAGAACTTAAGAATATGGAGAAGGAAATTGCATCAAAACGTGTATAACCTTCAGAGATAGAAGAACTAGGCTCCTCAAGGACAGTAGGAAGATAAGGGTAAGGCAGGTTCCCTTCGTCAAGGCCAGATGCCAAATCAGATGGACCTTCAGGACCCCACTCTGCAGGAGGTTCTTGTGAAATTTGTGTTTCAGACCCCTCTAGATTTTCTGGTACATCGCTCCTAACAAGGTCCTTGAATGATGGGTTATGATCCTTGGGTTCGCAGTTAAATCGTACAGCGCGAGAATCACGCTCAGCTCCTTGCGCTTGAACATCCTTGGTAACTTGGTTGCTGTATAAAGAAGAAAAAACAGATCCAGTAAGACAACCAACTTTTCCGTTCTGTACAATCGAAGTTGTTTGGCAAACAAAATCATTTCGCTAAGAGGTCCCCATACACAAGTTAAACTGTATAAGAGAACACCAGAAATCGAAAAGAATGGTGTGCCTTACCTTGGTGCATTGTGGGCCATGGCCAGAGTATTGCTTCAAGGACATAAAGCTATCCACTAAATGCAAATAGGTGGGCTTAAGCAATAATTCGAATTTTCTGAATTCGCTTCTTTGGTTGTTGATGTTAGAAACATATTTAATTTCAGGTATAAAAAATTCCTGGATACTAGGGTAAATATCTGCCATTTGGAGCAAACTAACATGCTTATCAAAGGTGCTAATTGTGAATAAAAGCAAAGTGATTAAGTTGAAAATACAGACTAAAAAAGATAATCTTAAAAGAGGAAGCATATAGATAGAAAAGGCTATAAATAACTTAGGAAATCGTCATGTTGAGCTCTTGATAGAAAAATAGTAACCTGCTTGGAGGAGAAGTCCTTCCAATATTGCCATGCTCTGTGTTTGTTGAAGCAACCTCAGTCGGGATGGCCTGATTGTTCTCATTTGCCAACAAGTCCCAATCACGCCTAGTTCGAACGGGAGAAGAAATTGGGGATTGTACATGAGAATATGCTTGTTGGGGCACAATGTCAAGGCTGGGTTGGCTCTGGAAATGTGAAGAGTTAGAATAGGCATGCACTCAACGAGTAAAGGACAAAGCATTAGTGAGTCATACAGAAGCAACCACCGGATTTCCAGGAGGATGAGAAGGTGACTGTCCAGGACCACTTGTATTATTTGAAGATTCGACACGCCAAGGGGTAATCTGGTACTGAGATTCCTTCAGTTTCTCCTGCACCATCCAAATTTGCACACAAGGCAACTTCAAAGTTCTGTGAGAAAATAACAGCAACAAGCTGTGAAGCATAATAAGCCCACTACTAGCCAGGACATAGGTCCGTGTTGGGTACTGTGCCAGGAGCAAACTCCAGCAAAAGCTCAAGGTGACTCACCTCAGTAATGATAAGTTTCTCTTGCAGATGCGTAAACAAAACCTGCAAGGAAAAAAGCACAGTCTCAGCACAAAGTTATGTAATATAGGTTCAGCTTCAACCAAATAAGGAACAAAACGAGCCATGCAAGTTGTTTGCAACAGAAATGTTCATTTCCATAGATTATTGCACGAGAATGGCGCAAAAGTACAATAATAATATTGTATCGGTGATAAACAAAAAGGGCAAAGGAAAGTTAGCTCATATTTCAGTAAGACATTTGGTTGGAGCAGCTCTCCATTTTTACTTAAGCCAAGTCACAAATCCATATGTTAGAAATCATATATATTTGTTGTCTGCTAAATGATCTGTATAGTCGACATCACATCACAAAGAATC
The DNA here is from genome assembly GCA_916181665.1 of Avena sativa. NCBI lineage: Eukaryota > Viridiplantae > Streptophyta > Magnoliopsida > Poales > Poaceae > Avena > Avena sativa. The sequence goes on from OV702290.1 coordinate 432,897,881, forward strand.
CCTATTAGGAAGATAGTTTAGCTCACTCTTAGTACATCTACGAATTCATAAAAACTTCCTAGTCCAAACTGTAGAGGCTTATTTGGTGAAAAAAATGCAGTTTAATGAAGTCCAAACAAGCACAAAAATATCATGTCACGTATGAGAAATGGAACATACCTTCAGGCTACTAACAATTGATTGAGCATCAAGAACAGAAGGCTGAAGGTTATACTCTGACAGAAGAGGCAACAAAGAAGATACAAAAGTTGACCTCTCTTGATGTGCTGCCTATGGAGTACGAAAGGAAAGAATTAAGCATTTATCACCAAAAGTAGACAAAGAGCAATTCAACAAGATAAGGAGACTCATTGCACCATGTAAAATAGCCTTCTAAAACAAATGACAAAGCGAGTAAGAGACTAGAGCCACACTTCTCCTAATTTCTGGGTGGTTCGTACCACATAGGTTCCATTATTATTTTGTTTATACACATAGGCCATATAAAAAGTAACATACACTTGTTTGGATGCTTTGTCGTGCAGAAAGGAGAGTCAGTTTTATAAATGCTTCATTTCACATAAGAAAACTAGAGATGTTTCCAAATGTACAGTAAGGTTTAATAAAGTAAGGAGTAAGGTTTAATAAATGGCTATGTACATCACTCGATGCAGAGGCCAGGGCTCTGTTCCCCTTTTTGGAAAAAATAAGGTTTAATAAAGCACATTTCATTATCGAAATGTTAATTGGCTCTCTGAATTTTTAACAGCAAAGAAATTTACCTGTAATGCATATGTCAGACGGATGTTCTCTTCAATGATGTCTTGTCTGTAGGATAAAGCTTTTGATGCTGCATCAACCAAATCTTGCTGCTGCTGATCAAATGCCTGAAAAACACACTCGTTACAGAATAGTCCGGTGTACTCAAAGATACTAGTATTTTAACCTTACAAGGTAAAGATACTTACCATTCGCATATACGCAATACGTTTTTCCAGAACATGCTTCTCATTAAGTATTTTGGCTTCCTATCAGTAAAAGACAAGACACCAGATCAGATACCAAAAACAGAGCACGGAAGGGGAACAAAAGGCAACGACTATTAATTTGTACGCATATTTTTACCTTCACTGAGTAATCAGCAAGATGCCTTCTTAAATGCGCGATCTCTTCTTCATGTTCTTTAACCTTGGCAAGAAGATCCTGAGGAAGGAAGTATCCTCATCAGGAACATCAGATCACGTACGTGCCAGTACGGACCAAGCGAATTATATATATACATACATGCTTCCAAATGATGTTTGAGCTCATCTCCATGCCTTGTCCAGCCAAGTTGAGCCTAGAATCGAACTCTCCTTCTCTGCGGTGCCTGTAATCAAATGTTTTTTTCTGCATCACAGCTCTCCAAGCAAAGAACACTCAGAGATGGGGAACGTTTCAAGCGACGTTAACCCATGGAGGCACCTACCTAGTTGGCGAGAGGGAACGAGACGACGGGGTAGAGCGCTGGGACGGCGCGCGAGCCTCAGCAGCAGCCTGCTCCCCTGATTTGAGTTTTCTCGGCATTTCGTTAGACTGGCTGGCATCGAGATACTTTTGATTCATGGCATCCTGAGACATCTGCTCTCCGTTCTTGAACAGTTTTGGGTCCTCCGCCTGGTTACCAATCGCATCACTTGGATAAGAGTTCCTGTAGGACTCGACGGCTGGGTCCTGATCCAGCCCAGCGAAAGAAGTTTGATTCGTAGCCTCAGACCTCTGGTGGTAGCAGGAAAAAGTAGAACACAGCTCAAAGCTAGACCCCAGTGGAAGGAAAATGTAAGAGACGCCATATCAATGAACAACTTAATATCCATCTCATTTTCATGTACGAATGAAGATTGGACTGTCATGGGCGTGTAATAAGGTAGCAGTACACTGAGGGTTTGCACACCATGTATCAGTCGCTAGGCATTATACTAGTATGCATCGGGGCATCGGGCAGCAGCAGTGCTGGCCGAATGTGTCAGGCGTTGGGGTGAGATTTGGTGGATCGGGCAGGGAATGATTTTTTCAGTGTAATCAGCAAGCAGGAGGTGGACTTACGATCCTGTCGAGCTCCCGGGTCTTGCGCATCAGTTCCTCCTTCAGGCGGCTGTTCTCCTCCAGCTGCGCGTGAGAGGACAGAGATAGGCTCTCGTCTCATTAACACCACAATGGATTCACTCGCAACAATGGAAATGGGGGCAGGGGAGGAATGGGTCAGACCTGCTGGCGGATGGTGGTCTCGGCGTCCTCGACGGCGCGCATGACCTGGAAGAGGTTGCTGGTGCCGGCGGCGTCGGAGTCGGGGACGCCCGCGGCGGCGAGCCTCCGGGCGAGCTCGTCGGGGTCGGCGGCCATCCTGGTGATGCGGGAGTGGAGCGCGAGGCGAAACCCTAGGCTACGGAAGAGGCGCCACTGCACTGGATGCGCAGTTTCCAGGGGAGTGGGAGTGGGAGTGGGAGGGGATGGACAAGACGGCAGAAGAACGTCTGCGGCTGCGGCTGCACATACTTTCGGATCTAACAAACGACTTGCTAGAATGGAGTGGATTCTATGTACTAGTACTAGTCCCTAATTAGCATTATTACTTCCTCCGGTTTCTATATATAAGACGTTTTGGACGGCTCAAATTTAAGTGTTAATATGTTTTATTTAAAAACAGAGAAAATATAAAATTTGAAATGGAGTAAAATGTATCTATGCAAAAAATCAAAACGGAGCTTGTGCTACATGGAGCCCCTTTTTTTGGATTTTAAAAACCTGATTTCAAAGTATCAAAAAATTGTGAAAAAAAAATTGTACACATAGATATTAATGTACACTATCCAATACACAAAGTCTCACCCTGAAATACCTTGTATTCCGGGCTCAATAAAAATGACAAAATCCGACAGATTTTGATGGTTTGAAACTTGGCACCGTTCACTACTCCATATGTCAGATTTTGAATTATTTTTTTACAGCCCAGAATATAAAATATTTCGGGGTGAGACTTTGGTATTGGATAGAGTACGTTAATATCTACATCTATTATTCTTTTGTGAATTCTTTTGAAATTTCAAACTGATATTTTTGAAAGATTAAAAGAAACAGGAACCATGTGACCCGAGCTCCAAAAATCTGCATTCGTATCCGTGGTCCTATAACTACTATATGAGGTATGTAGGGAGGTCCTAGTTTTTAAATATTTGTCCTAATTCTCGATAAGTTGCGATTCTCAGGTCGATCGATGCCACGTAGGTCTTATCTGTTTTGACGGCAAAAACCATATGCTTATCAGTTGTATATATTTGCGTCTGTCCCATGCTTGTATAAAACAGCTCGGTCCTTCTTCCCCTATCTCATTTGTTTCTCGTCCATCTGTCATAGTTGGGAGCTCAATGTCACCTGGCAAAGTTGTTTTCATCGCTGTTGTCGTGAGTGTCGGACTAACATTGTTGTTTGTGAAATGTGAGTGCGGCTCGAAGAAAGTAGAGATTGCATATAGAGGGTGTGGATACGGGTGAAACCACTCAATACCCTTAGCTATCCAGCCTGAACTTACCCGTCAATGGGTACATCCTTTTCCAATACACATCACCCGGCACGTGAATGGATACCCACATGTAAAAATGCTCGAGTTCACGACACATCAAACTGAGGAGAAAAATAGTCGAAAACCGTAATATATAATCTGTTATAAACAACATAACATTGTAAATGCGACATATCGGAATCAACGATAGCTACTAAAAGTTTCAGAAGAATGTGCTATTCACGTCTTACCGATTCTTTAGGGCCGTGAGATGGAGGACAGGAAGGACGCATGACGCCATCGTAGTGGAGCTCCACTATCCCAGGAGACGGGCCCGTCGTGGGGATGGGCGTGAGATCCCCTCCCCCACCCCGCGGTCATGCACGCGCATATGTCCTTCCCCGCGTCATCGTACGGTGGACCCCACACGCGCACTGGGACCACCATCATCGAACGCGGTTAGGTATGACTTGGTGAGACGTGTCTGGATCGCGGGAGAGCTTTGCACCCACCAGGTGGTAGGGCCTCTTTAGCGTTGAGGTGACAACGCGAAGTTGTAGCCTTCTGCGGGACCTCGCGGCGAGCGCTTGCCGTTGAACTGTTGATGCGGGAAAATGGTTCTCATGTAGTGCCATAGTATGTTGTCACGCCCTGCGAAAACCTGGGACAAGCCGCACTTCCTTCCATGCGGTGTGTCCTTTTCGTCCGTGCGTTCTTGCATGCAACACGTTCTCGTGTCGAGACCGTGCAATGGGTCATGCTCCCGTGGTAAAACAAATATCACAAACGATTATGCGAGGATCTAGCCAAACGCCATGATGACCGAGGTTACGGAGAGGCCGCGCGGGCACCACAAGCCATGATTTGCACGCTGATTGATGGCTCGTGATTGATGAGCTCGTTGGGGAACACCAAGAGGAAGGTATGATGAGCACATAAGTAAGTTTTCTCAGTTATGAAACCAAGGTTATCGAACCAGTAGGAGCAAGGAAACACCCCAACGGTGTTGCTAGCTGAGCCTTGGCAGGGCGCACTACCGGTGCTAGTAGCAACGTGGAGACCTGCACAACACAACCACGGAACTTTGTCCCCAACTTGCGATAAAGTTGTCAATCTCACCGGTTTTACTAAAAACAAAGGATTAAACGTATCGAATGGAAGGAAGTAATAGTTTGCAGAAAGTAAACACAAAGCAGTAAACAGTTTGTAGATTGTATGTAAAAGAAAGGACCGGGGTCCATAGTTCACTAGAGGTGGCTCTCCTTAAGATAGATAACATGCTGGGTGAACAAATTACAGCGGGGCAATTGACAAACATCGAGAAAGCATACAAGCATATACTAATCATCTTGACTCCTTTAAGACTTGATTGGGCATTACAACATTATACATAGACCGTCATCCAACTGCATCTATGACTAATAATCCACCTTCAGGTTATCATCCGAACCCCCTCCAGAATTAAGTTGCAAGCAACAGATTATTGCTTTACGAATTGCGTGTAAAGTAAACAATACGATTGTTCTATGAACAAAGGATTGTTGTTTTCTCCCTAGTAGCAACAACACATCTAGTACCTTAGAGATTTCTGTCACTTCCCCAGATTACCAGAGGCACGAACCCACTATCGAGCATAAATACTAACTCTTGGAGTTGCTGGCATCTACTTGGCCAAGATAGCTACTAACAACGGAAAGCATGCAAGATCACAAATAATAAAGACATGATAGAATCAATAATCAATCTGAAATAGCATCTCAATATCCATCAGATCCCTGCAAACACAACATGTATGGATTACAAATAGATGATCTTGATCATGAACGGAGCTCACAAGATCTAGACATGAAAGCACAAAGGAGGAGAACCAGCCATCTAACTACTACATGGACCTGTAGTCCAGAGATGAACTACTCACGCATCACATCGGAGGCTTGCATGATGATCAAGAAGGCCTCCAGGGTGAATTCCCCTCTCCGGCAGGGTGCCAGGAAGAGCTTCAGATCCCTCCCGATCTAGGGATGGAGATGACGGCGGCTACAGACTCTTTCGTGGATTTTTGATTGGGTACTTAGAGTTTTGGTCCTGAAGGCAATATATAGGCGGAAGGAGAGGCCGAGGGGGTGCTGGGGTCGGCCAGACCACCCCCTGGCATGGGCCAGGTGGTGTGGCCAGGCCCCAACCCTTCTCCGTCTCGTATTCTGGCTCCAGATAACTTTTGGTAAAATAGCGACTTTGGCTTTTGTCCCGTCCAATTCCGAGAATATTCATTTTCTGACTTTTCTGAAACCAAAAACAGCAGAAAACAGGCAGCTGGCACTGTGGCTCTTGTTAATAGGTTAGTCCAATAAATCATATGAAAAGTACTCCAAAGTATGGACAAAACACAAAAATGTAGATAATACCAAGCATGGAACATCAAAAATTATAGATACATTTGTAATGTATCAACATCCCCAAGCTTAACTCCTGCTCGTCCTCGAGTAGGTAAGTGATAAAAAGAAAGAATAATTTTTGAGGTGACATGCACCATCATAAACTTGATCAAAGTATTTATAAAACATTCAAAGCTGGGATCATAGTACTTCAATCATAACATGAAAGACAAAGTTCTAGGAATAAGACAAAGAAACTATGATGCAACATAAAAAGGCACAAACAAAAGATTCATGAATAACAATGCTTTGCAAGACGTTTGTTTGTTTCACATAAAGAAAACATAGCATAATAGCATTCAGCTTGTCCCTCATAGAGTAGCAAGTATAAATGCATAGGACACCTTCAAAGTTCATAAGAGTGACTAGATATAAATAGTTTAAAACAAGCAATATCAAGTTATGCATCAATCAACTAGTCTTGGACAATTCACATAGAACTAAGGATGGCCACTATGCTCTCAAAGTAGGTGCATAAAGATAGAAAGTGGAGACTCAATATAATGGTGGAAGAAAGGCCTTCATAGAAGGAAGCAGAGATTCAAGTTTCATAAATAGCTTCCAAAAATTATGGTACTTAATACCTTTCAGCTCTCATTGCCCCTATCATAAGCATATTGAAGTGATTAAGGTTAAAGTGAACAAACTATGGTGTACATGCTTGACGAAGTATAAGTTAGGAATCTCATGTCCCTTGAATACGAGGGCCGCTCCTCGTTCTACTCAAGTTTAGTCACCGGTAAGTTCTTGTCATCGTAAGTACATGTGTATCATAGAGAACCGCCAACGGGGTACCCCTTGCCCGATGATACGGAAGAATCCCCATATCAAAATGACAAGGCAAGCAGACAACGAGCATCTCAGCAATCTTCTTATTTACCATGGGAATATGGTGCTTTTTTCTCTCTTTCCTCTTTTCATAATCTCTTTTTTTCTTTTTCTCTTTTTTCTCAATATAGGACTCTTTTTCTTATAAGAAGAATGCTTCATAGACATCTCATTATGGTTATGCTGCAGGTTTCCACCATGTCAGCATGGATTAGACCAGCGGCCTAGGCGTTTCTCTAACATATATACATAACTCCATGGACTTACAAGCTCCCCTTTCATTTCGCGCCGACGACATCCATATACAAAAGAGCATGATATCAACTAGGTACAAAGTACCCGTGCAATGTTGAAAGCGTTCCCCATGACACCATGGTTCTGCTAATCCCCAACAAATAAGTGCAAGCATATACAACATAGACGACACAATGGTTCAAGTTTATTAAGGGCAAGAAAAGTAAAGTGTGCCATCAAGTTCGTGAGAGCTTTAATCACTAGTTTTCTCATAACAAGTTCAATTTGGAAGGTAAACAAAAACATGAATATACTTGGAATAGCATAAGCTAGTAGGTAGGTATTGTGGACTCTTTGGAATAACTTGGTTTAGGGAGTTGGATGCATGAGTGGAACTCATACTTGGTTACGGAGGCTAGCAAAAGACTGGGAGCGACAAACTAAGAGAGCAATAATGGCCATAATCATGCAGAGCGACAAAACATCATTGATCAAAGCATAAAGTGATACTATAAGTTAAAAACTAAAGGATCATAAAGGCTATGGTGACTTGAGATAGTCATAACATGGTGTGAGCATGTGCCAAGTCAACCCAAATAAAGCATCAAAGGAGAATACCACTATACTATGCTTTAATATGCTAAAACAACGCATGATTCATCCAAGGCACATTAAGCAATCTCAATTGTTTATAACAAGTCATGATACAACAAAGAATACTAAGCATAAAGCCAAAACAAGATCAAGCATGGCATGACAAAGCATAGGCCATAGTCAAAAACGAGTTCTCTTTACCACTTAAGCATGAACTTTCCTACTCTTTTCCAAACCAAACCAAAACTATTTGAAAACCAATGTATGAAAGAGGGAGTCCAACCAATTTATTCAGCAAACTAAGCAAACAAAGCAAACGAAAAACCAAAACAAAAATGAAAAAGAAGACGCTCCAAGAACAACACAACTGTGCATGAAATAGAAATGATGCGTTTGGAAGAAACCTGGGATTTTTATTGATGAAGAGGGGGATGCCTTGGGGTTATGCTTAAAGACTTTATTAGTAAACAAATTGCTTTCAATAAAACTATGATATGCTTTGTGTGATCTTGATAGTAGTGTTTATATTATGCCTAGAAGGATTTATGATATGCTTGATTTGCCTCCTTTTGAAGATTGTTATTTGAATGTCCCACTTGATGCTAATGTTAAAATGAAACTCATGGGGAGTCTTAATGATGTCCTTATTATGGTTAACGATTCCTATGTCGCCGTTGATTTTCTATGTTTTGGATGTTGAATACAATGCTTCTTGTCCTATTACTTTGGGAAGACCTTTTCTTAGAACTGTTGGTGCCATCATTGATATGAAAGAAGGCACCATTAAATATCAACTCCCACTCAAGAAAGGTATAGAACACTTCCCTAGAAAGAGAGAAAAGATTTCTTTTGCTTCTCCTATGAAAACAAAATTTGGTCTTAATGCTTCTTCATTTGAGAACACTTGATTCTTTCTTTGCTTCTTACGCCCAACTTAAAGGCGTTAAAGAAAAGTACTTGTTGGGAGATAACCCAAGAGTTTTAGATGAGTCTTGGAAGTTATTACCTCTATAATAACCGCTCCTTATCCTTTTTATTTGCTTTTTTTGCCAAGAGTATCCTCTAATGAGAGTGAAGTAATAATTGGGAAAGTTGTTGTCCCGAAACAGATTTCTGTGCTTCACCGTAAAAATTCCTAAGAGAGTTCTGTACGTAGGATTGAGCTTTAAGTTTTTGTGCTTCTGCCCCAGGTTGTTATCTAACTTTTGCTAGTTCAACACTTTTTGATTTGAGCAACATAAGGTCTTCGAAAAAATTCGTCTTTACCTGCTGGTCTGTTTTGACAGATTTCTGCCATTTTTTATGCATTTGCTTCTTGTGGGTTCCTTTTTGAGTTCCTTTGGGGAATTGAGCTTTTTCAGGGAAGTGCTACAGTAGCTAGTGTTCTAATGGAAGTTTATTTGGTGTTAGAACTGAATCTTAAGACTTATTTATCTTAAGTGCACTAATGTTTCTAATGAGATTGTGTGAAGTTTTGTATGAAGGAAAATTTTCAGGTGTATGGAAGAAATGAGTAATGAGATGAAGGATGGACTAAAGCTCAAGCTTGAGGATGCCACGCGTGTCACCCCAAGAAATATCCAAGAAGTACAAGCGTCAAAGCTTGGGGATGCCCAAGGCATTCCCTTCTTCATCAATAAAAATCCCAGGTTTCTTCCAAACGCTTCATTTTTATTGTTTCATGCACAGTTGTATTGTTCTTGGAGCGTCTTCTTTTTCGTTTTTGTTTTGGTTTTTAGTTTGCTTGGTTTGCTTAGTTTTATGAATAAGTTGGTTGGACCCCCTCTTTCATACATTGGTTTGCAAATAGTTTGGTTTGGTTTGGAAAAGAGTAGGAAAGTTCATGCTTATGTGGTAAAAAGAGCTCGTTTTTTACTGTGGCTATGCTTTGTCATGCCATGCTTGATATTGTTTTGGCTTTATGCTTAGTATTCTTTGCTATAGCATGACTTGTTATAAACAATTGAGATTGCTTAATGTGCCTTGGATGAATCATGCGTTGTTTTAGCATATTAAAGCATAATATAGTGGTATTCTCCTTTGATGCTTTATTTGGGTTGACTTGGCGCATGCTCACACCATGTTATGACTTTCACAAGTCACCATAGCCTTTATGATCCTTTAGTTTTCAACTTGTAGTATCACTTTATGCTTTGATCAATGATGTTTTGTCGCTCTGCATGATTATGGCCATTATTGCTCTCTTAGTTTGTCGCTCCCAGTCTTTTGCTAGCCTCCACCACAAAGTATGAGTTCCACTCATGCATCCAACTCCCTAAACCAAGTTTTTCCAAAGATTCCACCATACCTACCTACTAGCTTATGCTATTCCAAGTATATTCATGCTTTTGTCTACCTTTCACTTGTTATGAGAAAACTAGTGATTAAAGCTCTCACGAACTTGATGGCACACTTTACTTTATTGCCTCTAATAAACTTGAACCATTGGGTCCTTCTTTGTTGCGTATATGCTTGCGCTTTATAAGTTGAAGTTAGCAGAACCATGTTTCATGGGGAACGCTTTCAACATTGCACTTGTACTTTGTACCCCGTTGATATCATGTTCTTTTGCTTACGGATCCCGGCGGTGTGAAATAAAAGTGGAACTTGGAAGATCATGGAGTTTGTATGTGTGCTAGAGAAACGCCTGGGCCGCTAGCCTAAGCCATGCCTAATCATGGTATAAACTTGCAGCATAACTATAGTGAGCATTCTATGAAGCATCCTCAATAAAAACCTATGCAAATAGCAAATAAAAAGATCGCTGAGATGCTTACTGTCTGCTTGCCTTGCCATTTTGATTATGGGATAGCTCCTGTGTCATGTGCAAGGGGTACCCCGTTGGCGGTTCTCAATGATACGCATATATTTACAATGATAAGAGCTTGCTTTTGACTGAAGTTGAGTAGCATGAGGATCGGTACTCATAAGTAAGGGGCTTGAGATTTTGGTTTATAACTTGTCAAGCATATCCTCTTAGTTGTGTCACTTTAACCTTAACCACCTTCAAGATGCTTATGATAGGGGCAATGAGAGCTGAAAGCTACAAGTACCATAATTTTTGGAAGCTCTTTATGAGACTTGAATCCCTACTTCCTTTTACAAAAGGCCTTTCTTCCACCATTATATTGAGTCTCCACCTTCTATCTTTATGCACCTACTTTGAGAGCATAGTGGCCATTCTTAGTTCTATGTGCATTGTCCCAAGACTAGTTGATTGATGCATAACTTGTTATTGCTTGTTTGAAACTATTGTATCTAGTCACTCTTATGAACTTTGAAGGTGTCCTATGCATTTATATTTGCTACTCTATTGAGGCACAAGCTGAATACTATTATGCTATGTTTTCTTTATGTGAAACAAACAAGCGTCTTACAAAGCATGTTATTCATGAATCTTTTGTTTGTGCCTTTTCATGTCGCATCATAGTTTCTTTGTCTTATTGCTAGAACTTTGTCTTTCATGTTATGATTGAAGTACTATGATCCCAGCTTTGAATGTTTTACAAATACTTTGATCAAGTCTTTGATGGTGCATGTCACCTCAAAAATTATTTCTTTTTATCACTTACCTACTCGAGGACGAGCAGGAGTTAAGCTTGGGGATGTTGATACATTGCAAATGTATCTATAATTTTTGATGTTCCATGCTTGGTTTTATCCACTTTCTTGTGTTTTGTTCCAACTTTGGAGTAATTTTCATATGATTTCTTGGACTAACCTATTAACAAGAGCCACAGTGCCAGCTGCCTGTTTTCTGCTGTTTTTGGTTCCAGGAAAGTCAGAAAATGAATATTCTCGGAATTGGATGGGACAAAAGCCAAAGTGCCTATTTTTCCGAAAGGGATCAAGTGCCAGAATACGAGACGGAGAGGGGCCAGGGGCCGGCCACACCACCTGGCCATGCGGCTAGGCTTGGCCCGCACCAGGGGGTGGTCTGGCCGACCCCCAGCACCCCCTCGGCCTCTCCTTCCGCCTATATATTGCCTCGGGGCGAAAACCCTAAGTACACGATCAAAAATCCATGAAAGAGTCTGTAGCCGCCGTCATCTCCATCCCTAGATTGGGAGGGATCTGAAGCTCTTCCCGGCACCCTACCGGAGAGGGGAATTCACCCTGGAGGCCTTCTTCATCACCATGCAAGCCTCCGGTGTGATGCGTGAGTAGTTCATCCTTGGACTACGGATCCATGTAGTAGCTAGATGGCTGGTTTCTCCTCCTTTGTGCTTTCATGTTTAGATCTTGTGAGCTCCGTTCATGATCAAGATCATCTATTTGTATTCTATACATGTTGTGTTTGCGGGGATCCGATGGATATTGAGATGCTATTTCAGATTGATTATTGATTCTATCATGTCTTTGTTATTTGTGATCTTGCATGCTTTCCGTTGTTAGTAGCTATCTTGGCCAAGTAGATGCTAGCAACTCCAAGAGTTAGTATTTATGCTCGATAGTGGGTTCATGCCTCTGGTAATCTGGGGAAGTGACAGAAATCTCTAAGGTACTAGATGTGCTGTTGCTACTAGGGAGAAAACAACAATCCTTTGTTCATAGAACAATCGTATTGTTTACTTTACACGCAGTTCGTAAAGCAATAATCTGTTGCTTGCAACTTAATACTGGAGGGGGTTCGGCTTGCAACTTAATACTAGAGGGGGTTTGGATGATAACCTGAAGGTGGATTATTAGTCATAGATGCAGTTGGATGGTGGTCTATGTATTATGTTGTAATGCCCAATCAAGTCTCAAAGGAGTCAAGATGATTAGTATATGCATGTATTGCTTTCTCAGTGTTTGTCAATTGCCCCGCTGTAATTTGTTCACCCAGCATGTTATTTATGTAAGGAGAGCCACCTCTAGTGAACTATGGATCTCGGTCCTTGTCTTTTACATACAATCTACAATCTTTTACTGCTTTGTGTTTACTTTTTGCAAACTTTTACTTCTTTCCATTCGATATGTTTAATCCTTTGTTTTCCGCAAAACATGGTGAGATTGACAACCTCATCGCAAGTTGGGGACAAAGTTCTGTGGTTGTGTTGTGCAGGTCTCCACGTTGCTACTAGCACCAGTAGTGCGCCCTGCCAAAGCTCAGCTAGTAACACCTTTGGGGTGTTTCCTTGCTCCTACTGGTTCGATTAAACCTTGGTTTCATAACTGAGGGAAACTTGCTGCTGTGCTCATCATACCTTCCTCTTGGGGTTCCCAACGAGCTCTACATCAACCACGAGCCATCAACACTTTTCTGGGCGCCGTTCACTGAGCCATCACACATCAACTTGCTCTTCTTGAGCAACCAAAGAGGCTAAAGGGACATTATTTGGATCAATATGGGCTTTCCCATTAACAAGCATAGACATAATAGCATCAATCTTATCACTCAAGGAGGAGGTTTCCTCAACAGAATTTACCTTCTTACCTTGTGGAGCTCTCTCGGTATGCCATTCAGAATAGTTAACCATCATATTATCCAGAAGCTTTGTTGCAGCACCCAAAGTAATGGTCATAAAGGTACCTCCAGCAGCAGAATCCAATAGGTTCCTTGAAGAATAGTTTAATCCTGCATAAAAAGTTTGGATGATCATCCAAGCGGTCAGTCCATGAGTGGGACAATTCTTTACCAAAGATTTCATTCTTTCCCAAGCTTGAGCAACATGTTCATTATCAGATTGTTTAAACTTCATTATTTCACTTCTCATAGATATAATCTTAGAAGGAGGATAGTATTTTCCAATGAAAGCCTCTTTGCACTTAGTCCAAGAATCAATACTATTCCTAGTTAAGGAATTCAACCATTCTTTAGCTTCTCCTCTCAAAGAGAAAGAAAATAATTTCAGCTTAATAATATCACCATCTATATCCCTATGCTTTTGCATCTCACAAAGTTCAACAAAGTTATTTAGATGGGCAGCAGCATCTTCATTACCAATACCAGAAAATTGTTCTCTCATAACAAGATTGGGTAAAGCAGGTTTTATCTCAAAGAAAGTAGCTTCAGGCACAAGTGGAGCAATAGGTGTGCTCATAAAATCATTGTTGTTGGTGCTAGTGAAGTCACACAACTTAGTGTTTTCAAGAGTAGTCATTTTTTTGTGTTTTCGATAAAGAAAGCAAACTTGTAAAACTATTTTTTGTGTTTTTGATAACAAAACAAGCAAACAAAGCAAAAAGAAACTAAGCAAAACAAAAATAACAAAGTAAAGAGATTGGTTATGAGGGACTCCCCTTGTGAAGATGTCCTTGACTCCCCGGTAACGGCGCCAGAAAAATACTTTGATGGCTCGTGATTGATGAGCTCGTTGGGGAACCCCAAGAGGAAGGTATGATGAGCATAGAAGTAAGTTTCCCTCAGTTATGAAACCAAGGTTATTGAACTAGTAGGAGAAAGGAAACACCCAAAGGTGTTGCTAGCTGAGCCTTGGCAGGGCGCACTACCGGTGCTAGTAGCAACATGGAGACCTGCACAACACAACCACAGAACTTTGTCCCCAACTTGCGATGAGGTTGTCAATCTCACCGGTTTTGCTGAAAACAAAGGATTAAACGTATCGAATGGAAGGAAGTAATAGTTTGTAGAAAGTAAACACAAAGCAGTAAACATTTTGTAGATTGTATGTAAAAGAAAGGACCGGGGTCCATAGTTCACTAGAGGTGGCTCTCCTTAAGATAGATAACATGTTGGGTGAACAAATTACAGCGGGGCAATTGACAAACATCGAGAAAGCATACAAGCATATACTAATCATCTTGACTCCTTTGAGACTTGATTGGGCATTACAACATTATACATAGACCGTCATCCAACTGCATCTATGACTAATAATCCACCTTCAGGTTATCATCCGAACCCCCTCTAGTATTAAGTTGCAAGCAATAGATTATTGCTTTACGAATTGCGTGTAAAGTAAACAATATGATTGTTCTATGAACAAAGGATTGTTGTTTTCTCCCTAGTAGCAACAACACATCTAGTATCTTAGAGATTTCTGTCACTTCCCCAGATTACCAGAGGCATGAACCCGCTATCGAGCATAAATACTAACTCTTGGAGTTGCTAGCATCTACTTGGCCAAGATAGCTACTAACAACGGAAAGCATGCAAGATCACAAATAACAAAGACATGATAGAATCAATAATCAATATGAAATAACATCTCAATATCCATCGGATCCCCACAAATACAACATGTATGGGTTACAAATAGATGATATTGATCATGAACGGAGCTCACAAGATCTAGACATGAAAGCACAAAGGAGGAGAACCAGCCATCTAGCTACTACATGGACCCGTAGTCCAGAGATGAACTACTCGCGCATCACACCGGAGGCTTGCATGATGATGAAGAAGGCCTCCAGGGTGAATTCCCCTCTCCGGCAGGGTGCCAGGAAGAGCTTTAGATCCCTCCCGGTCTAGGGATGGAGATGACGGCGGCTACAGACTCTTTCGTGGATTTTTGATCGGGTACTTAGGGTTTTGGTCCCGAAGGCAATATATAGGCAGAAGGAGAGGTCGAGGGGGTGTTGGTGTCGGCCATACCACCCCCTGGCGTGGGCCAGGCCTAGCCGCGCAGCCAGGTGGTGTGGCCAGGCCCCAGCCCTTCTCCGTCTCGTATTCTGGCTCCAAATGACTTCCGGTAAAATAGCCACTTTGGCTTTTGTCCCGTCCAATTCCAAGAATATTTATTTTCTGACTTTCCTAGAACCAAAAACAACAGAAAACATGCAACTAGCACTGTGGCTCTTGTTAATAGGTTAGTCCAATAAATCATATAAAAAGTACTCCAAAGTGTGGACAAAACACAAGAAAGTAGATAAAACCAAGCATGGAACATCAAAAATTATAGATACATTTGCAATGTATCACTGATCCTTCCGGCTTTTAATGTTGTCACTTCAGATATTAAAGACGCAATGCGAACCCTTCTCTCCCTAACACGATAATTAGCCTTTCTCTACCCGCCTCCATTGTGTTTCTTCTCGCTCGCTTGGTCACTCGCATGCATCGCTCCTGTGTTCACAAATGGAGTTGACGTTGTCGTAGCCCACGAGCATGAGCGAAAACAACATGGGGTTAGCTGTTGTCCTCTCTCCTCTCACCAACCACAAAACGGTGTGTTGGTCGTGATCGTCCACTCTTCCAGTCACTTTTTACGGAGGGAGCTAGGTCTTTTGATATTTTGTGAATATTGGCAACTTAATATACTCTCTAGACATTGTAGACCAAATTTTATTTGAAGGTTTTATGGCATCTTGCATATTATCTTTATGTCCACTAATGTCATCTCATAGAAAAAAATAGGAGCATGTTTTGTGTTGAAGTTTTTTCAGGGAGAATGGATTAACACCACACCAAGAGCTATCCAATGATGGTGAAAACCATAAACTTGGGATGTCCAAGACATCCTAGTGGACTTATTACGCTCTCGATTTGCACACCTATAAATTGTGTTTCTTGAGCAACATAAGATAATTGCATATTAATTTGGAGCGTTTGTATCTATTTTTTATGTTTACCTTTACATTTTATCTTTGGAAAAAATATACCATCATATGAATATGTGTTTAATGAATATGAAAGAGCTACTAGAATAAATGGAAGTTAAAGTTGGATGCTAATAAAGAAAGGGGAAAGAGAAAGAATGGTTGCATTAAAAAGTTATGCATATTGTCACATAGTGGCGGAGCTAGACTATCTATGAAGCCCAGGCAAGAAATACAGGCACTCAGCTAGATGAGCTTTGGTCCATTAGTCCACCGACAGAACATGTATATTTAGCTGCAGCATCGTCAGCTGAGCCCGAGCAGCTGCCTGAGGCAGCCTGGAGCTAGCTCCGCCCACTGTTGTCACATTTCATTATTTACTTCATTTGTTTTAATGAGTGATAATTTTCAAGTGTCATATTTAGTGCTAGTTCTTATTTATTTCATAGATAATTAACTTTATGTTGATATTCTTATCGTCGGATTGAAGACAAGTACACCACGAGGGGTCCTCGAGGTGTGGGAAAAGGCGGGGTGTGAACATACGGTGGTCTGGGACGGTGAGCACATAGGTTTACCAAGATTCAAATCCAACTGCGGTGGCTAGATCCTACTTCCTACTAGAATCCACTATAATGGTAGTGACATAGGTATGTCCAACAGGAACCTGACTATAGCCTACCTAGTGCAGCTCAACGGAAGGCCCACTTGGCGACTTTCTAAGGTCTATGACACCCATGACGGTTCGGCTGGTACGAAGCCCATATGGACACGGACTCCAAGCATGCAAGACAAGAAAAGCTCAAGACTAGAGTTCTAATCCAACTTGTAACCAACTCGTATTGGTACCTGAGACCTAGCCTTACCATATATAAAGGCTAGGAGGGTCCAACGAGGAGGATGACTCCCGCAATAGATAATAGATCTAGACATTGAAACCCTAGCGTACACATACTCACCAGATCCAATCTACGTGCCATCTCCATCAAGGCACCTTGTAACCTTCAGTTCTCCATCAATCAAGAGCAGACAAGCAGGAGTAGGTTTTTATCTCTGGGGGCCTAAACCTAGGTAAACCTCGTGTCCCCATGTTGTTTGTCTGTTAGCCAATGAAGTCTCCAGCGCGCCGCTCTTCCTCTAAACCCAAGTCCATAAACTATGGGCATTGACGTGTTAAACCTTACGTCAGGTAGATCCAGAGGTTTATAGAGGATTATAATGATCGGTATCGCCTGTGTGATTTGAGATTGGTTATGCTCTAAATGTTGGATCTAGGTCGGTGGAAGTGCATGTGTGTCCCCATGTGTGGTTTTGGTAATTAATGATAATATCTATGGACTAATGTTTGAATTGACTTCCACTTGTAGGATTTGTCCATTGGCATCGCTTGGGCCATCTGTTCATTTCAAGGTTGAAAAATGAAGAAATGAAGAAGAAACAATGTCCAAGGGCTTTGTGCCTATTGGAATTATGTAGAAGAAGAATAAGAAGAACAAGAGTGTCTTTAAGAATAAGATGGAGTTCCTCATGGATATCTTCAAGACATCATCAAGAAATGAAGTGCAAGCTCAAGATGCGCCATATCTAGAAGATCTCATGCTTGAAGCTTGCCATCCTCGGTGATCATGGAGTGATGAACACAAGTTTAAAGAAGAGGTTTCTCCATGTAGTATGGGAGAGAAATTCGCAAGTCTTCATAAAGCATGCGCGAGCAAATGCAATCAAGAAAGGTGTTCCATCTTGAAGAAGACAAGACCATGTACATCAAGCTCAAGTGGAATGCTCAAGGCAAAGGTATGATCTTGATAGGTTATATATTTTACCGGTCTCTCGTAGTTGTTCGGAGACCGGGTGACATAGGTATGGTTACTCGGATGATTATGATTGGCTACCCTACATTGGGTAAAAGGCCTAGAGTCCATGCAGATTCCAGACGGCGGCCCAAGGAAGCAACCGACAAAGGGTTTGATTGTATTAGGAAAGAGACTATAAACCGACATTGTGTTGATATTGTAATCACGCGTGCATGAAACCTATCCGCATACATCTTTGAGACCCGGCCTATTATATATAGGATGGGAGAAGCCCAAGCGAGGGTACACCAAAATCTAGAGGACAACTTGTAATAGTGTGTTTTCTCAATATTCAGACGACTTTGACTTCATTTTTTTCCTAACATCCGACGAAATCCCCAATGTTCTCTTTTTCACGAAACCCCAAGTCCATCATCATGGGCATTGCCGAGGTTACCCCTCGTTAATTGGTGCCGTCTGTGGGAAATCTAAACGCTGGAAACACGGATTTGGCGGAACGCTCTCCACCAAGCATTAACTCGACGAAAGCAGATCCACGCCCACCCACCTTTGTATTGGTACCCGCCGATTTCAACGGCGGATCCGATCTAATCATCGGAAGCTTCCACTTCCAAGAAGACAACCTGCAAGAATCACACCCTTCGGCCCTGATCGCATCAGAACCGTCGGTGGGAAAAGCTGCGCCCACAGCGGTACCAGCATCGTCCGTCGAATACTCCACAGACATCACATCACAGATCGAAGCAGGAGAAGAAGGTCACCAGCCAATCCTACCACATGAAGCAAACCCGACGAATTCAGAACCCGGCGAAAGCAGTGAAAACGTCGACTTCGAAGAAAGGATGGAGAAAATCTATCCAAAACTATGATCTTGGAGTACTACCAACACACCCGCAGAAGCAAAAGACGACGCCATTATGCCACGCATAACACGCCACCAAGTGTACATGATCAACGAAGACACCTCAACACCACACAACAAAAACAGTAATCCTATCCTCAACCCCGATGATATTTTATCAAATGACCATGCAGGAAACCACGACAATGAAGGAGAACACGAAAACGGAGGAGGAACAATAGATAATCGCATAGTCTAGGGAGGAGGCAGAGAACCTCACACAGTAGAGAGACAAGGAATTCGGCTACCAGCGTCGACATGGCAAAAAGCAAGAGAGGCAATTTCGGGAGCGGTCCCGATGACAGCGGATGCTTCACATGAGGATATACTAGCATACCAATATCTGCTCCACCATAAGAAGAGAGACCTGCTTCAGATGCAAAGGCAACTTGATGAAAGAAAGAGGTTAGCCGACGAATCTAGCTTATGACGGGCACAATTAAGCTCTACTCGAGGATCAAGGAGTGTAACAGGAGCAGCACCACCAAGAAGGGCAACATCTCGACTACAGAACATCCCTGAAGCATAAAGAAGTGGGATCATTCGAGATCTCTACTAATCATTCATGTCAATTGATCAAGCAGGAAACATCAAGGCAAAAACAGCTCAGGCAGCCATTGTGGCCGCGCAAACATATCTGATCACCACTCAACCCGCACCCGACAATCCGCACGTGATCCTTTACCGCTTCGCCTGATGAACCTCGGCATGGTAGGGCCTCTCTCACGGAAGCAGAACGAGGAATCACATGTCAACCCGAAAGATCCCCACACCATCACAACAGCCCTCGGCAAGTAGGTCACACCCGACAATCTTGTTCACCACACCAGGCGCATCTCATAGGATCCGAGCCGCAAAGCAATACAAGACACGACAACACCCAACAAAGGGACAGCGGATCCAGAGATGAAAGCCGCAGCCGACGATATCAGGATGGATACGACGAAGACGATAACGAACTATGCAGGGCCAGCTGTTTCACGCAGAGGATTCGTAAGGCCTCGGTACCCAAGGACTTCAAACTTCCACATGACCACCACAAATACGACAGACTCCAAGAACCCGAGGCTTGGTTAGCAGACTATTTGGCCACTGTCAAATTACAGGGCGGCTCCACAACTACCGCAATGCAAAGCCTACAACTACATCTCACCGACACCACAAGATCGTGGCTCAGGCAGTTACCCGAAGATTCCATCGGTAGCTGGATCGACTTGGAAGATAAGTTCATCTGGCATTTCCAATCCACGTTTAAGCGACCAACATCCTTGGAGCAGTTACGAGCGTGCAAACAAAAAACTGGGGAGTCCATAAGAGCATTCATCCAACGATGGAATATCATTAAAAACTCAGCTGAGTCCATATCCAACAAAAGGGCCATCGACGCCTTCAACAACGGCCTCCGTCGCCGAGAATTCATAGAAGAACTAGGACGGGTCAAACCCAAAACAATTTCCCATCTAATGGAAATAGCAAATCACTGGGCTGATGGGGAGGATGCGCTGCATAATAAATGCGCGTGATCACCCGAAGAAGACAGGGATAAGCGCGGCAATGACAGAAGAAGAAGGAATAACGATGGAAACATGGGACCAAGTTATGTCATAGCAGTTTTTTCGGGAGAAGGTAACAACAGAAGCAACGACTACAACGGTGGATACTGCCAGGACAGGGATGACGTTGGAGGCAACTAGTCCACGCAACGGTACCAGCCAAGAGCACAAGACCCACCCATGTCTGCAATACAAATGTTGGAAGGACTCTATAATATGCATTTTTACGTCGACTCAGCAGGCAGGCGACAATCCAACCATCTTATGAAAGACTGCCGAATGTTCCTGAAGATGTAGGAGCTATGTAATGCAAAGGCAACCGAAGCGGCGAATCGAAGATACGCATCCACGCCTGGTACACTAGCCATCGATGCACCACCACCAACAACAACGACACCACCACAAAACAACAATGATCAAAGCAACGAGTATCCCAGGTCAAAAGGGGCAATGTCCATGATTCAGAAGGGACACCCATCCAAAAGAATTCAGAAGCTCATCACAAGTGAAATCAATATGGCGGAAATAGCAACATCAACCACACCCGAATATCTCCATTGGTTAGAGCAAGAAATCACGTTCAGTAGAGCCGATCATCCACTTCGGGTCCCATGACCGGGCCACTCAGCTTTGATAGTCGAAGCACAAATCGGTGATTTTGATATGAGCAAGGTCTTCATGGATGCAGGAAGCAGCATAAATCTGATCTACGCAAAAACACTAAAAATAATAGGCTACCCCTGGACAATATCGCGCCAATAGAAACATCTTTCCATGGGATAGTACCAGGTAAAGCCGAAATTCCTTTAGGCAAAGTATTTCTCGATGTTGTTTTTGGTTCCAAGATAAATTTCAGGCAAGAAAAACTTGAATTCGAAGTCATGGATTGGCCATCATAATATCATGCAATCCTGGGACGACCAACCTTTGCATAGTTTATGATAGTGCCGCATTATGCATACTTAGTGATGAAAATTCCAGCACCAAAGGGAACTATCACGGTACAAGGAAGCTTCACACGTGCCGACAGTTGTGATCGGGAGTTCAACAAAATTTCTGAATCTTTCGGGATGGCAATAGAGTTTGAACAACTCAGAACTTAAGCGAACGCACAACCTCTAGAAGTAACACGTGTCAATCCCGATTAGGCTTTTGACACGATAAAAGATACAAAGTATAGATCCACCCGGCCGACCCAATGAAAACAACATTCGTGGCTTCTAACCTTGATCCCACATAAGAAAGCGTGCTCATTGAGTTCCTCCGTGAGCACTGGAAAATTTTCGCATGGCTACCTTCTGACATGCTGGGGATCCCTAGGGAACTCGCTGAGCACGTGTTAAATTAAGACCCAAAGGCGAAGCCAGTAAAACAGCCGCTTCGACGCTTCATAGAGATAAAGCACAAGGCCATTGGAAAAGAGCTCCATCGCCTAACTGATGCCAATTTTATCAAAGAACAAACGAAATCAGAGTGGATCGCAAATCCAGTATGTATTCCAAAGAAAAACACTATAGAACTTCGGATGTGCATCGACTTTACTGCACTGAACAAGCATTGCCCAAAAGATCACTTCCCATTGCCGCGAATCGACCAAATAATCGATGCAACTATGGGATGTGAACGTCTTTCTTTCTTGGATGCTTACTCGGGATACCACCAGATTAGGATGAAGGAAGAAGATTAGGATAAAACGGCGTTCATTACACCCTATGGTGTATTCTGCTACACAACAATGCCTTTTGGCCTCAAGAACGCCGAGGCAACATATCAGCGGATGATGCAAAAATGTCTGGGCAGCCAAATAGGCAAAAATGTGCAAGTGTATATCGATGACGTCATAGTCACAACAGGTCAAGGATCTGCACTGATCATGGACCTCGAAGAAACATTCAAAAATCTCGACAAGTTTAGCATCAAATTGAACCCGAAGAAATGTTCTTTTAGAGTCCCAGTAGGGCAACTCCTTAGATATTTGGTATCAGCCAGGGGAATCGAGGCTAATCCCGAAAAAATAAAAGCAATCCTCACAATGAAGAAGCCAACAAATCTGCGTGGCGTACAACAACTGGCAGGGCGAGTAGCGGCACTCAATCGTTTTATTGCAAGGTTAGGAGAAAAAGTGTTACCATTCTACACCCCCATGAGGAAATCACAAAAATTCGAGTGGACGGAAGAAGCTCAGCACGCCTTTGAAGATCTTAAAAGAACACTTTCGACATCCCCTGTCGTCGTGTCGCCAAAAGAGAAGGAACCTTTACTCCTTTATATCGTTGCCACACATCAGGTGGTCAGCACGGTCCTAGTCGTAGAGAGAACCAAAGAGGGGAAGACCCACGGCGTGTAGAGGCCAGTTTACTTCCTGAGCAAGGTTATATCGCCATCCAAACAAAGGTACCCACACTACCAGAAACTAGCATACGGGGTATTTATGACAGCACGAAAACTACGCCACTATTTTTCGGAGCACCCAATCATAGTGGTCAACGAAGCGCCTTTGTCAAGCATCCTCAACAATCCAGAAGCAACTGGTTGTGTTTCTCTATGAGGCATCTAATTCTCCCCTCGGGATATCATGTATGAGAAGCGCAAAGCAATTGTCGTGGTGGTGGCACGGCAGATGCCATGGGTAGGCTAAAGTTCGGGGCCAATGGATGCTAGTGGGATCTGGGGAGGGAAGATGTAGTGGATTCTACACACAGAAAGCTAACGCAAAGATCTGTATTTCTCCTTCCTTGGGTTACAAGCGCTCCTTGAGCTGTATACAAGGGGAAAGAGAGAACTTTACCAGCCCAACGGTACCAAGAATGAGTCGATCCCCTCCTTAGGGTCCAAGCCTGCCCTTATAAAGGAGAGCCTTGGGTTCCTTTAGGGCTGATGTGGCAAGCATATTCGAGGAATATGCTTGTCCCAATATAGTAGTTCGGTGCCCCCCTTTCCCTGTCGCTCCCCTAATGACGGCAAGGTTCCAGAGGGGCCCTCCTGTGTGCCTCGGGCTTCAGGACTGTCACCTCCGTGACCTCCTTCTGTCTCTCTATCGCTCTGCGCCTTTGTCCCTAGTGCTTGGCTTCGCTCAGATCCTCCCTAGCCTGCTACTAGAGTTTGACTTTAGGCTTCTCCTTCTCCTGCAAGCTTCGTATCATTCGGCCCTGCCTCGCGTAACTCGGCTTGTCCTTCACCTGCATCAAGATTACTTGGGCTAACCCGGCCGACTTACGCAGTATCCCGGCCGGGTAATGCCTTGCCATTACTATAAGGGTCCTGCCCTTTCCTATCTCGGCCGACCTCTACAGGATTCGGCCGACTCAGACTATAACTCGGAAACTAAACGGGGAACACCCTTTCGTCTTTCCCCATCTTTACCCTATCCGGGGTTACCTCCCCAACATTAGTCCCCGAAGCTGGTATGGCCCCGCCGATAACCTCGGCCGGGTCATATCAGTTTCACGACACTCGTTATGTATTGTTTCCGAGTTACCTTGTCGTGGTGATAACGCCGTATTTAGTAGTGCACGCCTCATCCCACGTGTCATCCTCATCATTGTTTCTCTAGTTTCTTGTTCCTCTACAGCGTTTACTGACAAGCTACAGTTACTGTCGCGCCTGTCGCGCCGTTGCTGTGATGCCTCGTGCGCCGTTCTCGTTGGGGATCGTGAGCTCCTTGGTCAATCGTGTGGCCTTTGGTGCGGTTCCGCTCAGCGACGTGTGGTCGTGCTGCGCACACGATCCGCGCTGCCAACTGCCACACCCACGATCCCACTACCTTGCTTGCGGCTAGGTTATAAAGAGGGGCGTGACGCCTGGGAGTTTCTTTTTCCCCTTCTCGCTCGCCCGCACCCTTCTTCTTCCTCGCGCTTTTGCGCTCGTTCGTGGTTCCACCACCGCACGCTCAACTGGTTCTGCGACGAGGAGGACTCCGCCGCGCTGCTCCGTCTGTCTCGTCGCCGCTTACTTGTTCCGGCGTTGTCGCCGGTGAGTTCTTTTCGGTCTTGCCGCCTAGGCTTTCCTCTAGATCTCTTCGTTTCCTCTTTGTTCGTGCGCTGCGGTTCTGTCGTCGTTCCGCCGCCGTTTTTGCGTAGAATTGCGACGGGGCCTCGTAGCTCTAAGTTTTCCTCCGCCGCGAGTTGTTCCTCCGGCGATCTCTCCGGCGAAATCATGTCTAGTTCCTTTAGCGGTGCCCTGGTAGAGGATGATGACGCTGGCTCTGGGCCTGAGCGGGGCTCGTGGCAGGGCTCCTCAGTTACCCGGCAGGAGATCGAGTGGCTCATCCGAACCCATAGGATTCCCGCCGAGGTCTCTTGTCGTTTACCCGGCAACGAGTTATCTCCGGAAATTAGTGAGGGCGAGTATGTAGTTTTTATGTCACATTTCTCGCGCGGCTTCGGTCTCCCTCTTAGCGATTTTGCAAGAGAGTTTCTCGACTACTTCGGCCTTCAGCCGCATCATCTTCCTGCGAACGCCATCGCTTCTCTTTCTGCATTCATCTCCGCCTCGGAGGGATACTTTGGCCTATGGCCGTCCGTGCACGTCTGGGCGAAGTTCTTCCAGATCCGTTCTAATGTAGTCCCTGACAAGTCTCTGCACCCTTCCAAGAAACTGCTTACTCAGTGCGGGGCGGTGTCCATTACACCTCGGAGGAAGTCTGCATTTCCTCGTGTCACCGGGTTAGAGTCGTGCAAGAAGTGGCACAAATCCTTCTTTTACGTCAAGAACAGAGGACCAGAAGACAAGATTCGGCTCCTTGCCTTCTCCATTGGTCCGCCTTCCAAGGTGAATTGGACTTACAATCCGAGGAGGAGCCACGTCTTGGCCGAGCTTTTCGAGACTCGGCTCAAAGAACTGATCCGGGCCGGGTTACGCGGCGAGGACTTGATGGCTACCTTCATCAGCAGCCGAATTTTCCCATTCCAGAAAAGGACGCACAAACTTTGCTACATGAGTGGTCCACTTGATCCCAACCGAGTCTCGACCGTCGAACTGGACAACTACCTTGTCTTCAAGCGCGTCCGAGCTATATTTAAGACGGAGATGCCTAAAGATTGGACCTGGGGATTGAAACCGTTTACCCGCAAGCGTCCTCCTCCCGCAGTAAGTTTAACCATCAATGCTTTGATTTTCTATTGTTTTCATAGCTGTTTTCCCTAACCTTCCTTCTTTTTCGCCTCACAGAGGTTCGCAGAGCAAAAGGACGAGGACGCCGAGGTTTTGTCGCTTCCGTGGACTGCGGATTGGAATACCCCGGACGTTGGGGAGCCGGACTCCGAAGAATTCGTCCCTAAGTCGGATCCCGCTACGGCTCGCGCTCGTGGCAAGACTTCGGTCCATGAGGAGGAAGGTGATTCGGACGAGGTCCAAGCTCTTGAGGTAGTTGCCGCAATGCCTATTTCTTATGCATTTCCGGCTTCTACTTTCCCAGCTAATCCGGCCGGTCAGGTTCATGACGCCGAGCCTACTGCATCCCGGCCCCGCAGTTACCTCGGGGAAACGTGGGGCTCCTGCTAGTGCTTCAGAGGCGGCCCCCAAGAAACGAATGAAGAAGTCTGCTCCGAACCCTCCCAGGCGCAAGACCATGCCTGGGGTCACAGGGTAAGTTCGTTTTGCTCGTATTTCTTGTTTCCCTGTTTCTGTTTTTCATTCTGACACTCTTTTTTCTTTCTTATTTTCGCAGTGCTCCGCTTTCCGTTAAGCCTGGCGGTCCTAGCATGACTAGCTGCCCGATTCGGCAGCCGTCTCCTCCGCCCGTTGAAGATACTAGGATTCCTAGTCCTGCTCGTGCTACGTCTCCTCCAGCTCCACATATGTCACCCCCTCGTCACGATGCGCCTGATACTCGTGTCTCCGAGATTTCTACCGAACCCGTTGCCCCTCCATTGAATCCGAGCATATCCACCGAGCCTCTTTCTACCTCTGTAGCTCCTACTGTAACCCCAGCCGCAGCCATGGTCGTTAATACCCCGGCGCCCTCTGCGCCTGTGATCCCTCCTGCTTCTAAAGGCACTGTTCCCATTGCCGAGGTATCGGCTTCTGCTGGTGCCTCCTCTACAGTAAGAAAAACTGTTGCCACCAAGGCTCCCACTTCCCAAAAAGGTTTGGCCGGCTCTTCTCAGCCGAGTATCGCCGACATGCTGCGTAAAGGGATTGCTCCCGCCAAAGCCTCTACTACTCCGGCCGCCGGTACCCAGCTTGCTCTTCATACGAGCCCTGCTGCCTCGGTAATTACACAGCATGTCCGGGGTAAAGTCCTTACTCGGACGGCCAGTGGGAACAGCCTCGGCTCGCTGGTGGAATATGCTCATAACTGGAATGCTGCTGATCAGCTTGAAGGCAATCCAAACAGTCAGCCGTTTCAACTTTCCGACATCAGCAGCCGTTTGGATCAAGCTGCCAAGATCATTCTGGATAGCAACAAGATGAACGAGGTAATTGTTGCTTCCCGGGGTTTAGACTGATTCTCCATATGCTATTATATATACATTAGTCCCCGAAACTTGCAAACGAGTAATTTGTTATTCGCTTGGAAGTTTTTATAGTGCTCTACTTAACTCGACTTAATTTAGGGTTCGAGCCTATATCCAAGTTGATCTATCTTAAACTTTGCTAGCTGTTCTTTGAATGTCTAGCCACATAGGTCCGGGTTAAGCTTTCGCTTGACTCGAATCTACTTTTGGCTTTGAATATCCAGCCACCTAGATCTGGGTTAGGTTTTCGCTTAATTCGGATCTGTTTTGGCTTTAAATATCCAGCCACCTAGGTCTGGGTTAAGTTTTCGCTTAACTCGGATCTATTTTGGCTTTGAATATCCAGCCACCTAGGTCCGGGTTAAATTTTCGCTTAACTCGGATCTGTTTTGGCTTTGAATATCCAGCCACCTAGGTCCGGGTTAAGTTTTCGCTTAACTCGGATCTGTTTTGGCTTTGAATATCCAGCCACCTAGGTCCGGGTTAAGTTTTCGCTTAACTCGGATCTGTTTTGGCTTTGAATATCCAGCCACCTAGATCTGGGTTAAGTTTTCGCTTAACTCGGATCTGTTTTGGCTTTGAATATCCAGCCACCTAAATCTGGGTTAAGTTTTCGCTTAACTCGGATCTGTTTTGGCTTTGAATATCCAGCCACCTAGATCTGGGTTAAGTTTTCGCTTAACTTGGATCTGTTTTGGCTTTGAATATCCAGCCACCTAGGTCCGGGTTAAGTTTTCGCTTAACTCGGATCTGTTTTGGCTTTGAATATCCACTCATCGTTTGTTCTATTGCTCAGGTTGCACATGACCGGCGGACTGCTGAATTTCAAAGACTGCTTTTCTCGCACAAGAAGTTGGAAGAAAAATATGAAAAAAGTTATTCCTGTGGTGAAAAAAGCAGGTATGCCGATCATTTTACTTGTCATCTCTAATATTGTCATTGTTTTGTCTGCGGGATGCCGGCTTACTTTGTGGGTTAACAGGTAACATCAATAATCTCAACATTCGTCTTGAGAAGAAAGTCAAGAGCTTGGAAGGTTAGTTTTCCATCTACCTCGTACTTTTCCCTTTCTAAGACGTGCACTAAGTTTCTTTTACTTTGTTTGGCTTTGGTAAAGCCGAGATACGAACCTTTGCATCATCTCACCAAGATTGTACGCCCATGCCTGATGTAATGCTGCATTTTTTAGAACAAGGCGCCACTCATTCGGCGCAGCTAAAAGAAAAGGATGACGAGATAGCTCGCCTAAGCACCGAGGTGGAGGCCCTTAAGCTTTCTCAGAAATCTGAGCTAGAAAAGGTCGATCAGGAGTTCTCCGAGGAGAAGAACCGGCTGGCTTTGGAATTGCAAAAGAATAAAGAGCTCTTTGAGGCTGCCGAGCTGAAAACTCGAGGAATGAGCGAGGAAATTGCTCGCTTTGAGAAGAACAAGATTGACTGAGCGAAGGACCTTCAGATGATGAT
Source organism: Avena sativa (assembly GCA_916181665.1). Lineage (NCBI taxonomy): Eukaryota > Viridiplantae > Streptophyta > Magnoliopsida > Poales > Poaceae > Avena > Avena sativa. The sequence continues at coordinate 432,926,162 of OV702290.1, forward strand.
GAGTTACATTCATCGTAAGCATCTTAACACAGCCGAATTATCTTTCTTCCTTCTGCTGCCCTCTGACGCCTCCCTTTTTTTGCACAGGTCATTTTCCTGAAGCTAAGCCCGTGAGCTCTAAAGCGGTCCTTGCTGCTCGTGCGGGCCGAGGTCTCCCTGTTGACGTGAATTTTGAATATTCAATAGAGGATTTCTTGGTTTCTGTCGGCGCTGCCCTTGGTCCGATGAAAATCATGGGCAGGGACTTGGTGCTGGCAGCTATTCGAGTCCACCGTGCTCTCTGGCCGAATACCTCTGGGACTCCTAACATCAGCGAGATCGAATTGCTGGTGACTAGATTGAATGCCTCTGAAAAACAACTAAGTCTTTGGAGGGAATCTGCTGGGCGAGCTGGTGCTGATATGGCCCTCACCGTTATCATGTCATGGTACGAAGACATTTCTCTTGATATCCTGAGGAATTTGCGCACAGGTTCCCGTTGGGTTGAGGATCCCACCTTTGTTGCTCTTCGGCAAGCTCGCGCCTTTCAACTCGTCGAGTATGCCGACGTGCACACCTGGAATGAAGGGCCGAGTTTCCTTCCGAACCCGGACGAGGAGGTCGTAGTCGAGGATGCATCAGATGATTCAGCTGAGCAAGGGGGAGATGAAGATGACTCGGCCACTTCTGGTGACTCCAGTTCGAGCTCGGATGACAACGGCGACGCGCGATCCTCCTCCAAGGGTACTAGGCATTCCACTGCGCAAATTGATGCTCCTCAGCAGCCTCAGGCTTCGGCCGAGGTTGCACCTAGGTCTGCGGAGGGCGAGGTAACATCGGCCGAAGTTCCTCCTACCTCGGAGTCCCCAGTCCCTGACCAGGTTGCCGCCTCTCCAGCTAAAAATGTTTAAGTCATTTCCTATCCCTGGTATGCCGGGCGTACGATGTCCGTGGAATACTTGTTTACTTCCTGTATGACCTGAATCTCCTTTTGCCGTACATTGCTGCGACATATAAGTTTGCAGTTATTATAACTTTGCTTAAGTGGGTTCCCATCCGAATTCTTGCTTTGGTATCCTGCAATATTTTGATGTTAGGATGTATCTTTGTCTTTGTTTTCTCGTGTTTTAGTCGAGTAATCTGTGTGTGAGCTTCGAACATCATACGGGGTTGATCTGTTCTTATTCTGAGTGCCGAAGTGTGATACCCTTTTCGTATCAAAGATTGACTGCCACTTTGGAACAATACATGGCAGTCCCCGAGTGATTGCCTGTTCTGCTGAAGTCTAGTGTGTAAACTAAATTTCAGGAACAATATAAGACCACCGCCGAGGCGCTGCTCAGGGCGTCAAGTTTTGGTGCTCAACATAGCTCTGGGGCGGTATATGGTAGTTTTCTAGTTGCTGCTTTGACTGCCGAGGTTTAGTACATAAAACGAAACTTCAAATACCTATAGCAGTCCCCGAGTCACTGCTCTTGATGCTGAGGTTTTAATACATAACCTGAAATTGAAATAACATATGGCAGTCCCCGAGTCACTGCTCTGGATGCCGAGGTTTAATACATAACATGAAATTTAAATAACATATGGCAGTCCCCGAGTCACTGCTCTTGATGTCGAGGTTTTAATACATAAACTGAAATTGAAATAACATATGGCAGTCCCCGAGTCACTGCTCTGGATGCCGAGGTTCAATACATAACATGAAATTGAAATAACATATGGCAGTCCCCGAGTCACTGCTCTGGACACCGAGGTTTAATACATCATTGGTCCTTGACCTTGAAATACTATGCTATGAGTAAAATGGACGAAGCAGGGCTACGTTCCATGGCCGCTTCGTTTCTTCGCCAGCTTTGTCTGCCTTGTCCCTTCCGGGGGATTGAGCATCGATTAGATAATAGGCATCGTTATGTAATGCCTTGCTCATGATGAATGGTCCCTCCCATGGAGGTGACAGCTTGTGCATGCCGGCCGTGCGTTGCACCAGTCTGAGGACTAAATCTCCTTCTTTGAATACCCTTGGATTCACCTTTTTGCTGTGATATCGTCGTAGGTTCTGCTGATAAATAGCTGATCGTGATAGTGCCAGTTCTCTGGCTTCTTCTAGCAGGTCTACAGTATCTTGTCGAGCTATTTCGTTTACTTCCGAGGTTGTATACTGAGTAACTCTTGGCGAGTCATGTATTATGTCGGCTGGAAGCACGGCCTCTGCCCCGTACACTAGAAAGAATGGTGTGTACCCTATTGACCTATTTGGAGTAGTTCTGAGGCTCCATAATACGGCTGGGAGTTCCTCAATCCAACATCCTGCCGACCTTTGCAGTGGTTCAACAAGTCGTGGTTTTATTCCTGACAATACTAGTCCATTAGACCTTTCCACTTGCCCATTAGACGTTGGGTGAGCCACAGAGGCAATATCTAACCTTATGTATTTTTCTCTACAAAATCTGGCGAAGGCTCCTTCTGCAAAATTTGTGCCATTATCTGTAATAATACTGTGTGGGTACCCATATCTTAAAATAATATCTTTGAGAAATTTCACTGCTGTGGGCCCATCGCATTTTTTTATTGGTTTCACTTCAATCCATTTTGTGAACTTGTCCACCATAACCAATATGTGGGTCATTCCCCCTCGGGCCGGCTTAAATGGTCCCACCATATCTAAGCCCCACACAGCAAATGGCCAAGTGATGGGTATTGTTTTTAACTCGGCCGATGGCACATGTATTTTGGTTGCGTATCTCTGGCAACCATTGCATTTTTCCACCAACTCTTTGGCTTCTTTCAACGCCGTCGGCCAATAAAATCCATGCCTGAATGCTTTGGCTACCAATGTACGAGATGAGGCATGATGTCCACACTCTCCTTGATGTATATCTAGGAGGATCTCCCAGCCTTCTGCCGAACTCACACATTTATGCAATACGCTTGTGACACTTCTTTTATATAGCTCATTGTTTATGATCGTATAAGCTTTCGCTCTCCTTACAGTTTGTCTTGCTAATACTTCATTGCTTGGTAATACCGCGTCTTTAAGGTAAGAGAATATGGGTTGCGCCCATAGCGGTGTGACTTTTTCTGGTGTGGTCTCACTGTCTATTTCCATGTTTTCTGCCGACATATCTACCTCGGCCTTCTCCATAATTGTGCTTACTTCTGCTGTCCTCCTCTTGGGGGATTCCGAGTTATATTGCTGGTCTACCTCCATCAGCACATTGTCTGCTGCCGAATTAGCCGGGATAAAGATAGATTCGGATTCTGGTGAAGGTATTATTGATGGTTTTCTGAGGTGTTCCAGGGCAATACCCGGTGGAATTGACTGCCGGGTTGATCCGAGCTTTGACAACGTGTCTGCGGCATCATTTTCTGCCCGAGGTATGTGGCTAAATTCACATCCTTCAAAGTATCCACTGATCTTTTGCACATGAAATCTGTATAAAGCCATATTAGCATCTAATGCATCCCAATTGCCTGAGACTTGCTGTACTACTAGGTCCGAGTCCCCATAGCATAAGATTCGGTGTATGCCAATCTCTTTTGCTACTTTCAATCCATGGACCAGTGCTTCATATTCGGCTACATTGTTGGATGCGGCAAAATGTATTTGTAGCACATATTTCAGCTGATCTCTTTTAGGTGAGGTTAACACTATTCCTGCCCCCAAACCATTTCTTAGTTTGGAACCATCGAAATGCATCGTCCAATAATTTAGATCTGGTAATGGTGGCTCGTATTGTACTTCGGCCCAGTCTACGAAGAAGTCGGCGACTGCTTGAGATTTAATTGCATCTCTCCTATCAAATTGTGGAGCGTATGGTGACAACTCGATGGCCCATTTTGCTATTCGGCCACTTGCATCTTTGTTGCTCAATATGTCGGCTATGGGCGCTTCACAGATCACTCTGATGGGATGTTCTTCGAAGTAATGTTTAAGCTTTTTTGCCGACATATATACTCCATAAGCCATCTTCTGATAATGTGGGTAATTCTGTTTTGAAGCGGATAATACCTCGCTTAAATAATACACCGGCCTTTGTACGGATTTATCATCTTCAAGTCATTCTACTACGACTACAACACTCACTACTCTGTTGGTAGCCGCTATATAGAGTAACATAGGCTCTTTTGATAATGGAGAAGCCAAAACGGGTGCTGTGACTAACATTTTTTTCAACTCATGAAATGCACTGTCCGCTTGCGGGGTCCAAATGAATTTATCTGATTTCTTCATCAGCTGATATAGTGGTAGTGCCTTTTCTCCCAGCCGACATACAAACCGGCTGAGCGAGGCTAGACAACCTGTGAATTTTTGTACATCATTTAAGCATCTCGGCAATTCCATTCTTTCTACTGCTTTTATCTTTGTTGGGTTGGCTTCTATACCTCGGCTAGATACAAGAAAACCGAGCAATTTTCCTGCCGGCACGCCAAACATGCACTTTTCCGGATTAAGTTTCATTCGGAATCTTCTCAAGTTTACGAAAGTTTGCCGTATATCTTCCAGTAAGGTTTTGCTTTCCTTGGTTTTGATGACCACATCATCTACATATACTTGTACATTTTTTCCTATTTGATCGTGTAGACATTTTTGCATGCATCTTTGATATGTTGCTCCTGCATTTCGCAGGCCGAATGGCATTGTGCGATAGCAATAAGCCCCGTACGGGGTAATAAATGCAGTCTTTATTTGATCGGCCGGATTTAACGGTATCTGGTGGAAACCAGAGTACGCGTCTACAAATGATAATAACTCACAACCAGCGGTCGAATCAATGACTTGGTCTATTCTAGGCAATGAAAAAGGATCTTTTGGACACGCCTTGTTCAGGTTCGTGTAATCGATACACATTCGCCATACAATGGCTACATTGGGATCATCTTTCTTCTTTTCTACCAGCACCGGATTCGACAACCAATCCGGGTACAGCACCTCCATGATGAACCCGGCTGCGAGGAGCCGAGCTATTTCATCCCCTATTATTTTTCTCCTGTCTTCGGCGAAGCGGCGGAGAGGTTGCTTCACCGGCCTTGCTCCGGGCCTTACATTCAAAGAGTGCTCAGCCAACTCCCTCGGAACACCTTGCAGATCCTGAGTTGACCATGCAAATATGTCCCGATTCTTACGGAGGAAGTTGGTGAGCTCGCTTTCCTATTTAGCGTCCAGGCCTGCACCAATAGTAACAGTACGCTCCGGGAATTGCTCATCTATTTGAAACTTCTTCGTTTCTTTAGTCGGCTGAAAAGAGACACTGCCATGCGGGTTGGCTAGTGCCGGCATGTTCAGCTATGCCGACTGAGCGAGGGCTGCTACCTCCTGAATCCTTCTTTTTTCTCTTGCTATAACCAATGATTCGGCCAAATTTGACCCGGCTGATGCACACTCCATTGATTTCTTGTAATCCCCTGTTATAGTTATCACTCCTTATGGTCCAGGTAGCTTCATTTTTAGATAACTTATATGACAGCTGCCCATGAATTTGGCCAACGCTGGTCGTCCGAGTAGAGCATGATAACAGCTCTCTAGATCCACCACTTCAAACTCTAAGTTCTCCGCTCTGCAGTTATCTCTTGTGCTGAATAACACATCTACTCGGACCTTACCAATGGGTTCACATGAAAGCCCTGGCACTATCCCATGGAAAGTGGTCCTCGTGGATTGCAACATGTTCTGCGATATTCCGAGTTTATGCATGGTATCTTTGTACATGATATTGATACTACTTCCATTGTCTATGAGTACTTTTGAAAATTTGACATTGATGCTCGGTCCAACAAATGTCGGATCCAGCACAAGTGCATATGATCCGGGATTTGGCATTATCTTGGGATGATCCTTTATGCTCCAAGTTATCTCCTGATCCGACCAAGGCACATATCTTGGTACTGCCGGCATTACTGCATTTACTTCCATATGCCGGCGCTGCACACTTTGCTTGTCTTGTTGTTCCGTTGTGAACACGCAATAGGACTGATGATGTTCTCTGTAATCATTGCGTCCGGTATTCACCAGATTTGTTCTTCCATCCTGGACTTGGTTCATCACTTGATGCACCGCATCTCTCCGATCCGAGATATCGTACCTCGGGGGAGGGGGCGGTAACATCAGTTGTTGTGCATTTGCTCCAGTCAACTGTGGCTGATGCTGCTGATGTACTTGATGGGGTGCCTGAACCCCTGCGGGGTTCCCCATTGCATTTTTCATCCATGCACATTGGCGGGTGGTATGGTTGGCTGGCCTGGATGGGTTTGACGTGTGAAATTTGCACAGCTGATCTAACATGGATTCGAACGTGTACTTCGGCCTCTCCTGCCACTGTTTCTTTTGTTCTGGGGTCCACTGCCTTTTCCTTCATTTCTTGGTGTCCACTGTTGAGGACCATTCTTCTGCTGTTGAGTTGCTCCGTGACCCGGTGGGTCCTGCGCTACCGCCGCCACTTGGGCCGAATTATATCTATAATCCGGCCTTTCCTCTCTTCTTCTTCCTCTGAAATCACCGCGCCTGGATGACCCGGCCAAATCTCTTGCATAATGGTCCTGTTGCTCGCGATGATCTGCCGACATTAATTCTGGTTGCGTTGGGTCTCCTAATACGTAGGAGTCCGCTATTCTGGTAGTTTCTGCCAGTGTGGTCGGCATATCTCTCTGCAGATGTTGCCATAATACGCTGCCATAACGGCATCCTTGCGCGAACCAAGCTATTGCTTGCGATTCTATGACTCCTTCACATGAGTTTCTCAGGTTGCACCACCGAGTTAAAAATTCTCTATCCGTTTCATTCGGCCTCTGCTTGCACATGGCTAGCTGTTGTGGCCTGTTTGGCCTCTTGTATGTACTAGTAAAGTTGCTGACAAACATTTCCTCAAAATCTAGCCAAGAGTTGATACTGCCGGCTGGTAGATTATTCAGCCACACTCTAGCTGGTCCTTCCAGCATTTGTGGTACATACCGTACTGCCCATCGTAGGTTCCCACCCGCTATTTTTACAGCAGTGGCATAGTCAATTAACCAGTCTTGTGGTTTGGTACTTCCATTATATGTTTTCGCGCCCCTTGCCAGCTGAAAGTTCGGCACAGGAGGTTCGCCCATGATCCGTGGTCCAAAGCATGTCGGCCCCGGTGGACCCTGTTCTTCCAACAACTCGGACCTGTATAGCCGGTCCAGCTTCACTCTTGCATCATTTGATGGCAAATCTCTGTACAGAACTCTGTCCTGTATTCCATAATGGTTGTTTCCGCCATGGATTGCATCATTTAAGTCACAAGTTCTACTAGATTTTATCACAGAATGGACAGAGTTGCAATGTGCGGGTCCACCAGACATTTCTAGTTCCTGGACATTGTACTTTGATGGATCAAAAAGAACGGAGGGAGAAGGAGCAAGAGTCATACTAATATCACCTCAAGGCGAATAAACGCGTTATATTCTTCGGATGAGCTTTGCAAACGCATCCAATAACGAAGCGGAATATGAGGCCCTGTTGCATGGCATGCGAATGGCCAAAGCTTGCGGTGCAACTCGCCTCAAAATCTTTGGAGATTCCAATCTTGTGGCACAGCAGGCAATGAACAAGTGTGATGCTGTCAGCAAAAATATGATTGCTTATCGCGACTTATATAGCATCATGGAGGCTCAATTTTATGGGTTTGAAGTATCACATATAGGAAGAGCAAGCAATGAGGAAGCCGACAATCTAGTAAACATCGGATCACTGTGCTTACCAATACCACCCGGAGTTTTTTGGGAGGAGATAGTGGAGAGATCGATCAAAGCGAAAAGAGTCTCTGAGGTCGTAGCACCAAAAACAGGGAAAAAGAAACATTCACAAAAAGAGTCGGGGGCTCCTTCAGAAACCAAGAACATAGAAGAAGCCATCGAAGAAGAAGAAGAAATCGAAGAGGTCATGCTAATTGAACCTACCTGGATGCAGCAATATATATCATATATGACTAAAGGAGAGCTACTAGAGGATGTGATAGAAGCCCGACGAATCACCCGATGATCGAAGGCCTTCAGGATAATCAAAGGAGAACTATACAAAAGAAGTATTTCGGGTGTGTTGCAACGTTGCGTAACACCCGAAGAAGGAAAAATTGTACTGAAAGATATACATGAAGGATTTTGTGGTCACCATGCTAGTAGCTGAGCAATTTGCTGCAAAAGCATTCAGAGCAGGATTTTATTGGCTCAATGCAGTTGAAGATGCAAAATACATTGTGAGAACATGTGAGGCATGTCAATGATTCATAACAAAGCCTGGAGCACCCGCCACTGAGTTGAATCCCATACCCTTGTCTTTGCCTTTTGCTTAGTGGGGACTCGATATGGTGGGAAAACTTCACAAATCATCGCCAGGAGGACACGTCTTTCTGCTAGTAGTAGTTGACAAATTTACTAAATGGATTGAAGCAATGCCTGGCACCACCCAAGATGGAACTTCGGCTGTGAATTTTATTAAATCCATATTATTTTGGTTTGGCGTGCCGAACAGCATCATCACGGACAACGGGACCAACTTCACTTCCAATGAGTTCAAGGAGTACTGCTAGCAGATGGGCATCAAAATAAGCTACGCTTCGGTAGCTCACCCGCAAACAAATGGATAGGTTGAAAAAGCCAATGGACTAGTTACCGCTGGACTCAAGAAGAGACTAATAGCACCACTTAACAGAGCAAAAGGAGCATGGGTGGATGAATTGCCATCCGTATTATGGAGTTTATGTACAACTCCAAATAATTCAACACAAGAGACGTCTTTATTTTTGGTCCACGGTGCGAAAGCCGTGCTTCCAGTTGAGGTATCACATGAATCGCCAAGAGTAGCCGCATATAATGAAGAGGAATCAAGATAAGCACTTGAAGATGATGTGGATGCGCTTGATGAAGCTCGAGATGAAGCCCTCCAAAGAGCAACTATGTACCCGCAAAACCTGCGCAATTACCATAACAGAAGATTGCGGCCTAGGTCCTTCGAAGTAGGGGACATAGTTCTTCGCCTCAAGCAAGATGGTCACAAGAAACTAGAATCGCCATGGGAAGGACCATACATCGTCACAGAAGTTATTCCTGGAGGAGCATATCAACTACAAGACAAGAAGACAAGAGTAAATTACTCAAATCCATGGAACATAGCACATCTACGACGCTTTTACGCATAAGATTATTAGAAATATGATAAGAGCTATAGTTCAGCTTATTAAGCCAAGATGTCCAGGACAACGGCTAACAGCCATCCGCTCAAATAATAATGTATCATCGATTTTCGCCCTATATATAAAGAGATAAGTTATTTGTATCTTAATCTTTTTTATTCCAAAGATCAATACTTTCCATCAAGCTAACAACAATTATGAGCCTATGTACAGATACAGGCATCCGAACATAGCCTCGGGGGCTACTCCCATCGGGAGTGCTAGTGCGCACCCGATAGAAATTCAGTTGTGTATGAAGTATATTGATAATTGCAAACACCTTTTGAGTTTTACATTAGTGTATCCCCAAAAAGGTATTACTCCCATCGGGAGATAGTATAAAGTAATAAAACTATCTGATACAATCAGAAGTATCAGCGGCCCAGCAGGCCAATCGCCAAAAAGCCAAAAATCTCGGATCACGCTCAGACGTGACAAAAATCCAAATGTTGTGTTCAGAAACATGAAGGTAAGACCCCAGGATTCGTCCTGTGTGGCCTGATAATCGCACAAGAATGCGCTCTGCCAGTAAAATATCCGTATCAACGATATGATGAAAAATCCCGACGGACGCGTTGGGTACCCGATAAAAATAGAAAACTGGAATTCAGTACTCGATAAGACCTCAGAGGCTCGAACTGAATTACGCCAATAGCAAATTCTGGATTCATGCTTGGGGACTTGAATTTAATGTAGGACAACCTTGTTTTTTCCCAAGAGCAATTAACTAATTCCCGAACTGTCGGAAGCATCAAACTCGTTGTACCAAATCCCTACAAAACACAAAAAATAATAAAAATAAAGGAAAAAGAAACTTTGAGACTCAACCTGAAACTGTGGTTCAGATAGAGTCTCGGGGGCAACCGACATAGGTATGATTACTCGGATGATTATGATTGGCTACCCTACATTGGGTAAAAGACCTACGGCCCATGAAGATTCCAAACAGTGGCCCAAGGAAGCAACCGACAAAGGGTTTGATTGTATTAGGAAAGAGACTATAAACCGACATTGTGTTGATATTGTAATCACACGTGTATGAAACCTATCCACATATAGATTTGAGACCCGGCCTATTATATATAGGATGGGAGAAGCCCAAGCGAGGGTACACCAAAATCTAGAGGACAACTTGTAATAGTGTGTTTTCTCAATATTCAGGCAACTTTGACTTCATTGTTTTCCTGACATCCGACGAAATCCCCAGGATTCTATTTTCCACGAAACCCCAAGTCCATCATCATGGGCATTGCTGAGGTTACCCCTCGTCACCGGGTTTAGGATAGATATCCATACTATCAAGAGGGGCTCTCGAGTGAGTAGCTCGTTCGATCTCTTCGGGAGAGCTCAAACCTTTGCATATATAGCATCATATTTCTTGGTTGTTGTTTGAATCTTGTCCATGAGAGGATCTAGAGATTGTTGTTATCTTCATAACAAGCTCTAGTTCATCAAAAATGGTTTTCTCTTGAATATATTTTTGTGTTTTTGATCTTGTGGGTTTTTCAGCTCTACACCTTGGGAGAGATTTGATGACTGCAAGTGCACAGATCAATTGTAGCTAGTTTTGAAATAAGAGTATCAAACCCACAAATAGCTAGTATTTGGTTAAGGTATTTATGCCCCTAGTCATTGTCCACCAAAGGATACTTGTAAGCCGCCTTTGATTTCAAGTAAAGGTATATGAAAGTTTTTTGGTTGAATGCATAAAAGTAATTACAACAAGTAAAAGAAAGAAAGTAACAAAAGTGTTAGGAAGCGTGGTTGAACACAATAGGACTAAAGCGTTCTCGGAGGTGTAGGATACACCTCTAGCATGATATTATCTATACTATAATAAGTCTTGTGGTAGGTTGGTCGTAATACATTTCCATCCGCCAAAAATACGCTTTCAGCCGCTATTTTTAGCGAGTTGGTACTAAATTTCGTAGGTTCCGCTGTCCGTCATCGGTTTCCGTTGCTTAAAAATTTAGTCGTGTTCGTTCGTCCATCGTCCTTGTGGGCCTGTCCCAAATTCGTCTACTGGATGCTATGCCGACATGGACTCATGGTCCTAGGACATACTGCAATATATACCCGGACTCGACCGAACTAGCACGCCGCCGCCCTTTGATCAATCAAAACAGTATGCCACCGACTGGAGTACCTAAGTCTGAGATAATTGCGTCCCATTGCATGCGAGCTCTAAGTGCATATGTGCATGCATGTCTGATACTGCCGGTGCAGAAGCAACATCTCAATGAACAACCTAGCTAGCCACACGGTCCTATGGGCTTCGGCGAAGAGGCACTATCAGCGGCGTCATATGTGCATGCATGATGGAGTAGCAATCGGATGCCGACTTCCAGAACATGCATGCGACAACAACACGCGCCTTATTATCGCTCTCTCTGCATCTGTCTCACGGAAGGGATGAGAAGAAGCTAGACAGGAGCAATATAGCTAAAAGAAACAACGTTATGGAGCACGGCGAGCGCCTTGGCGTCTCCCACCTCGAGCATGGCAGTGACACACGCAGGAGCCTACAACTGCTTGTGCGTGGGCGCCTGTACCTTCTACTCGCGCGCGGTAATCGGTCTTTGAATTCGACGCAACACATTTTCTCTACCAGCTTAGAGCGCCCAACTACATATGGTGGCAGAGGCTGGATGGGGTACTGCTAGATACATTCTACTACCTAGCTTTTCTATCTAATCTAGATATGTTTGCAAAGAAGTTTGGAGCAAAGCCATTTGATGTTGTTTGCTGCTAGCTAGATGTGTTTGCAAAATTGTTTTATGAGTAAGTCTAAGTGATGTTTAGTTTGTTCTAAAAATTTGAATGTTTATGTTGATATGTATATAATGTCCAAATATAAACATGACTATTTAATTTTTGTTTGTAAAGAAGAAAAGAATAGAAAGACCAAAAGAAAATAATTACAAGGGACTTGTCCGATCTATTGGGGGCCGGGTGTCATTGATCACACCCACCATGACCTGGACGAACACCCCCAAACGAGCTAGCCAGCCCAAGCAACACGGTAAGTTACTCGGGACCGGTGTTTTTTGAACACGAAACATGCACCGGTTAAACCCTAGACACAATTGTGGTGTTTTTTAATCTTATCACATTTTTTGGCATAAGGTTTTTATATATTCATATATCATCGCAACACACCTGTATTTATATGTCGTAGCAACGCACAGACATTTAGCTAGTTAATTATAATTAGGATAACCTATTTCTTGTGTCATGATATGTGTGGACAGAGCTCCATAATAAGATGTTCACTACAAGACTCATAGGTAATCACTTTGTTGAGCAGTAAGATAATAGCAACAAACTGAAATAAACTATGTGCAAGTAGATAACCGAACACTTTGCTCCCAAGCAACAACGCTAATTGATGGGTTGGGTTCCTGCACCAAAACATGGTTGTTGCAGTACTTGTAGCAGCAAATATTTAAAGAGTTTATCCCGATGGGAGCTTGGCGAACACGACTCCGCAGCCACATTGTCAATGCGACCATGTTCGCACCCAAACTGTGGTTTGGAAATAGAATATTCTATAAGTTGCTAGGATAAATGAATTTAAGATGTTTTGTAATAACTACTACTAGGACTGGAAGAAAACTAGAACAAAATTAAAACTGAAAAGAGGTGAATGCAATGAGTGAAATATTAATGCTACGATTCCTCAAGTAATGTTGTGTATACCGGTGTGCATGATAAGTGCTAATGGAACAGCTGTTAACTATAATTATGGTGGTCCCTCATATACTGTTGTCTCCCACCGTTGGTAAGTGGCAACTAGACAACTCAATTGTCCACACCCTCTTCGGACATGGGTCATCTCGTAAGAGAATAGTGTATTAAGGTAACAAGAACAATCAAGGTAAACCAGAGCAAAGACATTAAGTTCTATGGACAACCGTACTCCTAAGCAAGTGTGCTAGTCATAAGATATCCCATCTGTCACTTTGGGGTCAAGCAATTCGCAACACTATACCTATATATATCATAGGTGATCTTGAGGGAATTCTGGGTGGTGCATACTAAGCTGCTATTGCCTCCGCAAATCACTTATAGCAAATAGCCTATTAGTTCTACCCATGGACTTGTCAGGTACCCATGGAAGAGTAGAGACTAATGATAAGTTTTGTGACACTCCGTGAATCCCTAGTAAATTCCTCAACAATGGATTGGACATCTCCAATCACTAAAATAATATCATGAATATAACAATGTAAAGAGAAAGCACAAACATATTAATTGACAAGAACACACCACACTTCAATTACTCAAATCATCATAACATTAATAAAAGGGGGTTCAAGCCATGTTACAACCCATCACGAAGATCATGACGGGGAAGGATGAAGGAGTAGCAGCGATGGAGATGGTGATGACGGCGCGGTGATGGTGGCATCGACATGGTGATGGCGGTGTCCTCCTTCTCTTACTCTTCTTGCTTGGATGGCTTGATGGTGTTGATGGAGGTCTGGATCTTGGTGGAGCTGTAGAGGCTATGGAGGCGGCACAGCGGCAGGGCGCCGCCGTGGAGGCGGTAGATGGGATCTAGATCTCGTATATGGTGTATGGTGGCTTCCTTCTCTCTTCTTTGACTCCTCCCTCCTTTATATAGGCCTTGGGGGTTCCCTAGGGTCCCCCCAATACCGTCATATGACTTAGGGAAGGTTCTGGAGCTTCCGGAGGGCAAAATCCCGTCGTTTGCGAGCTTTTTGGCAACTATACGGTGGGAGTTATACGGCCAGAATTATTGCTCCCGCCGTATAGTTGGTCGTCAAACCATCTGTATGCTTTAGTAGTTTGGTCGCCATTTCTTCATACGAACTTCGTATTGGGTGTTCTTGGGATCGTTGAGTTCGTATTGTCGAGAGCTACAACCCTGTGGTCTTGGATCTTTATTTTCAGAAGTTGGAAAAATTCACTTTTCCAACACCTCAGATGACTAAGTCTGGTCCCTACAGCTCCTCCATACTATGCTCTCTTTGTTTCTTTTGCCTTTGTTTTATCCATAATCATCATCAACAGCTACACACATATCAAAGACAAGGAAGAGGGATAAAATTCTACCTAAACTACTAAATGTGCAAAGCTCATATTGAATTTAATAAAAACAAGTAATCATGCATATCAAGCATAGAAATAGTTAGATAGAACATGATATGATAGGGAAATGAAACAATTTATATTTCTAAAAAGTCTTGTATTATCACAGCCATCAACTTCCCCAAGCTAGATCTTGCTCGTCCTCGAGCAAAAGGGATCAATAACTTAATGGATGTGAGTTTTCTTATCATTGAAAATCAATGCACCGTGTCCTTGTTTTCCTGCAAGCTCAAAGCAAGAGAGCGTATAATCATACAAGGCAATATAAGCTCAGTTATATTATTCCAAACCACTAGAGATTAGTCAAAAACTTCTATCCCCCATGTCAAAGTTAAATCTAGCTTGCAAGTAAACTTGTGATCCTTCTGTACGCATTTTATTGTATTTTTGTATTTTTATTTGTATAAGGCAAAGTTGAACATGGTTAGTTGTCAATCATAAATAGAAATAGAGTTTTCCAATGCTGCCCACTTATGCCATCTATTAAAGTCTCTCAAGTGCAAACTTCGATTGTTGAGCTCATAGAAAATATATTTCTTAGTAACGAGACCATGCCAAAAGAGTGGTATATGTTCAATCGAGACTGTGTAAACTAGGAAGGACACTCGTGACCATTACCAAGGTTTCCCTTCGTTATAATGATTTTTCATAACGGTCAGAGGAGTATTCTGACTTTTGCTTTTAACGCAGGCCCATGAGAGTACCAATGCATACCCAAATATAGCATTTTTGCTACATATGTTGGGCAACTCATAGCCAAACTCCAAGAGTTTCCTCTTTTTGGATTGTCCAAAGGCCAGTGGAGTTGTTAGCATCCATGTTGTGCGACAGTGGCGTAAGACACGCATAAAGCAATATCTCACTTTGTTTTCCAAGACAAAATTTTGGCATATGTAATCTCAAAACTTTGAAACATCATTTCTTATTTGACAAGTAAGCATCTATTAAGACCATCATTTCCAACACTATGGGGTCGTGCTACTCCATAACCATTCACTTAAGACAATTCTGAATAGTGACAACTAACAAGTTTCAAAGAACTTATTTATTTTATTTTTTTTTCAAAATGTATAGAACATGGCAATGTATATTTAGAGGATCACAATATTTTTCACAAACTAGATAAAAGTTGAACAAGGTGCATCAAAGCTATGGCTTGTCTCCTATGGGGCCTAACATGAGCAAGTATATACCTTATATAAATATGAACAAAAACTAACCTAAGCAAGCATTCAAAAAAATAGAGGGATACACAATAGCATGAAAACTTTTTAAGATAAAGAACTTTGCACAAGACTCTACGCATGCAAAAATAACCTCCCCAAGCTAAGAACTTTCCAAGTATCCACTCGAGAAGATCATGAAAATAAAAGATAAAATGCAGTTATCAAAAGAGAGTATAAGAAGTGGTTACCTCCCCAAGCTTAAGTTAAAGCAAGGGTGACACACTTTACCGTTGAGGTGCTTTTAACCTCTACTTTGATGGACAAAGAACCTTTGCTTCAATGAATGTTTCATAATCCGGTGTATGCCTTTCTTAAGAACCTTGTAGGAACAAGACTAGAAAGAGAACAAAATATTTTTATGTTTTTGAAGACACAGGTTTAACTCACAAGTGATAAAAATACAAGTCCCACTGAGTTGGTTCATCAACCTAAATATCACGCTTAAGTCAACAAACTAATTATAGAAGTGCGCTTCTCCTAGATTGTGATGAAGTGTAAGTGAGACAAAATATGAAACACGAGTGTGCAACCCCTATGTGCTTATTTAAAAGTGGTTTGAGTTGGAAGATTTTACCAGACATGAATAGGTAGCCATGTTGAATTGAAGTAACCAAGTGGCTCATGCGAGTGTTTGCACAGTTGGAACTACCGTACACGTCATCACACAAGGTTCGAGTCCTTGTGAAAATAACACTCAAAATAAAATGCATCAGTTTTGTAAACGAACATAGTTCGTTTACCCCACCGGTAAAAGGAAAATAAAAATAAAACATGAACTTCTATAGAGAATTACAGTCTAGGAAGTTTCTTAGGTAGAACTTTTATTGCTTGCAGATATTCGGCTCCCCCTCGATCAAGGGAGAAGATCCCATGTGGAGTTTCGAAGTTTTTTTAGAAGAAGTAGGGAGAAAGTATATCAAAATTTTGATACCGGGGTTACCTTCCATAGCGATTGTGTGGTCGTACCAACTATACGACCGGAACTATACAGCTGGAAAAATATTTCCCGCCGTATAGTTGGTCATCAGACGTCTAGTAATCTAAAATAAGAATTCTAAGTAGGTGTCGATATCTATACGGCGGCAACTATACGGCCGGACCAAAAAGGTCCTGTCGTATAGTTGGTCGTTAAACCTGCTGTACCTTGGAAAAGAATTTTGACGAAGGCATCGATAACTATACAACCGCAACTATACGAAATTTTTATTCCTGTCGTATAGTTGGTCGTTAAATCTTCTGTACCCTAGAACATAATTTTGATGAAGGAATCAATAACTATACGACCGCAACTATACAGCCAAATTTTTTATCCCCGTCGTATAGTTGGTCGTTAAACCTTCTAGAGTCACCAAAATTTACATGTTTCTTTGAGGATTCTTTCTTAACCTGAAACTTAGCGGAACACCATGTTTTTAGAAAAAAATGACAGGTTAAACTTTTGACCAACATTAGCATGTATAAAACGGGATTTTAGTACAACCGAGTTTATGCAACACATAGTAACAATAAATTCTACTTTTGAAAACTTCAACAAGATTACTCTAATAGCAAGACATGCGAATAATAAGCGTGCCAATGCAACATGATTGCAACTAGACTCAAGACACAAAACTAAGAGAGACACCTAGTAACTTTCGGGTTACCTCCCGGGAAGCGCTCTCTTTAAAGCCATAAATCCAGGCTAGGATGCTCTATACATTACCCACCTGGATCCCAAGGGATATCGACTTGAGGTGAGGTTGTACATACCATCTTGGAGCATCTTGAAGTAGAGTTCGGTGTAAGTCGGACCCGCTTACGGTGCATCGACATCATGTAGATAAACAAGTTCTCGCTTTTGAAGCGAGTGTTGATGCACCAAGCTTGATGAACATGCCTCCATGTATAGCTGCAATGAGAGGATTTTAAAATCATATAAAATTCTTAAATATTTACCTTGGTTACCTATGTAGGGGACACTTCATAGTATTCTTCCTTCATAGCAGGGAGTTCAGGACCTGCATGTTAGTATAGCAAGGTTCTATCTCTTGTTCATTATTATTAATGCTATCCATATGAGTGTCTAGGCACAAGGCCTCCACAGAACAATTATCAACAGTTTTAGCATCATAAAAATCACTACTAGAGTGAGAGGCATCACAAACAAAAGTTGTAGTGTGACTCTCTTTGTCAACCTCACCTTTTTGTTCCTCCTTTTAATCGACTAGTGTTTTAATAGCAATGATAGAATCAAAAGTAGGAGTCAAAGGTGTGAGCGGGTGACCAGTCCATTCTTCCTCCTTGTGCTCCTTTTCCTCTTCGCTCTTTAGTGAGTCCTGCAAAAGGTTATCTTTCTCCATGGCGGTTTTAGACCGCTTCGAATAATATAATACCAATGCATTTTTACTTAAATTATTGTCGCAAAAGAGGAATATGAGGTATACTAAATTAAAAACTCCATCAAGTGCTTCACTTTCAACATCAATAATCCCTAGTCTAAATACCATTTCAGATGCACCTTTGAAAAGAAAGTATTCTAGTACTTCCAAACTAGCATAGGATTTATCTCTATTATAATTTGCTATAGTAGATTGTTGGAACACTCACATTGAAAATTAAGGTGGTCTGTTATACAAATTTTGCAATAAGATCCATCATTAGCACGTAACCATAATGAATGCATTTCCAATTGGTCCACCAATTTATTTATCAGCTCATGTCTAGCAACCAGGCTTGATGAACATGAATCCTTTATCTCCTCCAATGCTTTTATTATCTCTTGAACAAAATTTATCTCGGAAGACATGATTAGTAGAAATAGTTTTTATAAATTTTTGGTTTTGTAATTTTTTTATTGTTTTCAATATAAAAGAAAGCAGTAAGATAATAGCAACAAACTGAAATAAACTATGTGCGAGTAGATAACCCAATGCTTTGCTCCATGGCAACGGTGCCAATTTGATGGGCTGGGTTCCTGCACCAAAACAGGGTTGTTGCAGTACTTGTAGTAGCAAATATTTAAAGAGTTTGTCCTGATGGGAGCTCGGCGAACATGACCCCGCAGCCACGTTGTCAATGCGACCATGTTCGCACACAAACTGTGGTTTGGAAATAGCCTATTCTATAAGTTGCTAGGATAAATGAATTTAAGATGTTTTGTTAATAACTACTACTATGACTAGAAGAAAACTAGAACAAAAGTAAAATTGAAAAGAGGTGAATGCAATGAGATGAAATATGAATACTATGATTCCTCAAATAATGTTGTGTATACCGGTGTGCATGATAAGTGCTTATGGAATAACTGTTAACTATAATTGTGGTGGTCCCTCATATACCGTTGTCTCCCACCGTTGGTGAGTGGCAACTAGACAACTCAATTGTCCACACCCTCTTCGGACATGGGTCATCTCATAAGATAATAGTGTATTAAGGTAACAAGACCAATCAAGGTAAACCAGAGCAAAGGCATTAAGTTCTATGGACAACCGTACTCCTAAGCAAGTGTGCTAGTGATACGTTGCAAACGTATCTATAATTTTTGATATTCCATGCTTGTTTTATATCTAGTTTCTTATGTTTTGTCCACACTTGGGAGTACTTTTACACATTTTCTGGAAATAACCTATTAACAAGATGCCACAGTGCCAGTTGCCTGTTTTCTGCTGTTTTTGGTTCCAGAAAAGCCAGAAAATGAATATTCTCGGAATTGGATGGGACAAAAGCCAAACCCAATATTTCACCGAGGGGAACACGGAGCTAGAAGATGAGACGGAGAGGGGCCAGGGGCCGGCCACACCACCTGGCCACGTGGCCAGGCCTGGCCCGCGCCTGAGGGTGGTGCAGCCGCCTCGGGCACCCCCTCGGCCTCCCCTTTCGCCTATAAGAAGCCTCCAATACAGAAACCCTAAGTACCCGATCAAAATTCCACGAAAGAGTCTGTAGCCGCCGCCATCTCCATCCCTAGATCGGGAGGGATCTGAAGCTCTTCCTGGCACCCTGCAGGAGGGGAGAGATCACCCTAGAGGCCTTCTTCATCACCATGACTGCCTCCGGTGTGATGCGTGAGTAGTTCATCCCTGGACTACAGGTCCATGTAGTAGCTATATGGTTGGTTCTTCTCCTTTGCTACCATGTTTAGATCTTGTGAGCTCCGTTCATGATCAAGATCATCTATTTGTAATCATACATGTTGTGTTTGCGGGGATATGATGGATATTGAGATGCTATTTCAGATTGATTATTGATTCTATCATGTCTTTGTTATTTGTGATCTTGCATGCTCTCCGTTGTTAGTAGCTATCTTGGCCGAGTAGATGCTAGCAACTCCAAGAGGGAGTATTTATGCTCGATAGTGGGTTCATGTCTCCAGTAATCTGGGGAAGTGATAGAAATCTCTAAGGTACTAGATGTGCTGTTGCTACTAGGGAGAAAACAACAATCCTTTGTTCATAAAACAATCGTATTGTTTACTTTACACACTTTGCTTAATGCAATTATCTGTTGCTTGCAACTTAATACTGGAGGCGGTTCGGATGATAACCTGAAGGTGGATTATTAGTCATAAATGCAGTTGGATTATGGTCTATGTATAATGTTGTAATGCCCAATCAAATCTCATAGGAGTCAAGATGATTAGTATATGCATGTATGCTTTCTCGATGTTTGTCAATTGCCCTGCTGTAATTTGTTCACCCAACATGTCATCTATCTTAAGGAGAGTCACCTCTAGTGAACTATGGACCCCGGTCCTTTATTTTACCATCAATCTATAATCTACTATTTATTGTTTGCTGTTTACTTTCTGCAAGCTATTACTATCTTCGACACAATACATTTAATCCTTTGTTTTCAGCAAAACCGGTAAGATTGACAACCTCACTATAAGTTGGGGGCAAAGTTCTATGGTTGTGTTGTGCAGGATTCCAAGTTGGAAACAACACCTTGGAGGTGTTTCCTTGCTCCTACTGGTTCGATAACCTTGGTTTCATAACTGAGGGAAAACTTGCTGCTGTGCTCATCATACCTTCCTCTTGGGGTTCCCCAACAAGATCGATATATTTTGAGCCATCAAGCTTTTTTTCTGGCGCCATTGCCAGGGAGTCAAGGACATCTTCACAAGGGGAGTCCCTCATAACCAATCTCTTTACTTTGTTTTATTTTGTTTTGCTTAGTTTTTTTTGCCTTGTTTGCTTGTTTCTTTATCTAAAACACAAAAAAATTAGTTGTACTAGTTTGCTTTCTTTATTAAAAAACACAAAAAATGACTACTCTTGAAAAAACTAAGTTGTGTGACTTCACTAGCACCAACAACAATGATTTCATGTGCACACCTATTGCTCCACCTGTTCCTGAAGCTACTTTCTTTGAAATTAAACCTGCCTTACTCAATCTTGTTATGAGAGAACAATTTTCTGGTATTGGTACTGAAGATGCTGCTGCTCATCTTAATAACTTTGTTGAACTTTGTGAGATGCAAAAACATAGGGATATAAATGGAGATATTATTAAGCTTAAATTGTTTCCTTTCTCTTTGAGAGGAAAAGCTAAAGAATGGTTGCAATCCCTAACTAGAAATAGTATTGATTCTTGGACTAAATCCAAAGATGCTTTCATTGGAAAATACTATCCTTCTGCTAAGATTATATCTATGAGAAGTGAAATAATGAAATTTAAACAATCTGATAATGAACATGTTGCTCAAGCTTGGGAAAGAATGAAATCTTTGGTAAAGAATTGTCCCACTCATGGACTGACTGCTTGGATGATTATCCAAACCTTTTATGCAAGACTTATTCTTCAAGAAATCTACTGGATTCTGCTGCTAGAGGTACCTTTATGACCATTACTTTGGGTGCTGCAACAAAGCTTCTAGATAATATGATGGTTAACTATTCCGAATGGCACACTGAGAGAGCTCCACAAGGTAAGAAGGTAAATTCTGTTGAAGAGACCTCTTCCTTGAGTGACAAAATTGATGTTATTATGTCTATGCTTGTTAATGGGAAAGCTCATATTGATCCAAATCATGTTGCCTTAGCTTCTTTAGTTGCTCAAGAAGAGCAAGTTGATGTGAACTTTATAAGAAATAATAATTTTAGCAACAATGCCTACAAGAATAATTTTGGTAATAACAACTATAGGCCATATCCTCGCAATAATGGTAATGCTTATGGAAATTCCTACAACAATAATAGAAGTGCACCCTCTGAACTTGAAGTCATGCTTAAAGATTTTATTAGTAAACAAACTGCTTTCAATAAAACTATTGAGGAAAAACTCTCTAATGCTGAAATAAATATAATAGCATTGTTTGAAGCACAACCTTCTTTGAATAAAATGGCTGCTAAACCTGAAACTATTGAAAATCCTTTGCTACTACTAATGCCATACAAGTTAGAATTGATGAAAATGTTAGACTATTAGCTGAATTGCATGCTAAGTGGGAAAGAGAAGATGAAATTGCTAGAAATATTAGTATTTCTACTATCACTACCACTAATGTTGAAGCTAGTAAACCCAATGGAACCTTTTCTCATAAAATGCTAAAATTCTTTGAAATATGGGAACCTCTACTACTTTAGATGATAATTATGATTTTGATCTTGATGGTTGCAATATCTCTGAAGTAATTATGTTCCTAAAAAAGCTTGCTAAAAGTCCTAATGCTAGTGCTATGAATATGGACTTTACAAAACACATTATTGATGCTCTCATAAAAATTAAAGAAGAAAAGATGAAACATAAAGCTTCTATTCCTATGAAATTAGAAGATGGTTGGGAACCCATCATTAATATGAAAGTGAATGATTTTAATCTCAAAGCTTTATGTGACCTTGATAGTAGTGTTTCTATTATGCCTAGAAAGATTTATGAAATGCTTGATTTGCCACCATTGGAAGATTGTTATTTAAATGTCCCACTTGATGATAATGCTAAAAAGAAACTCATGGGGAGTATTAATGATGTTCTTATTATGGTTAACAATGCCAATGTCCTTGTTGATTTCTATGTTTTGGATGTTGAATTCAATGCTTCTTGTCCTATTATTTTGGGAAGACCTTTTCTTAGAACTGTTGGTGCCATTATTGATATGAAAGAAGGCACCATTAAATATCAACTCCCACTCAAGAAAGGTATAGAACACTTCCCTAAGAAGAGAGAGAAGATTCCTTTTGCCTCTCCTATTAAAACAAAAATTGCTCTTAATGCTTCTTCATTTGAGAATACTTGATTCTTTTCTTGCTTATTATGCCTAACTTAAAGGCGTTAAAGAAAAGTACTTATTGGGAGATAACCCAAAAGTTTTAGTTGAGTCTTGGAAGTTATTGCTTCAGTAATAACCTCTCCTTATCATTTTGTGTGGTTTTTGTGCCAAGAGTAACCGCTAATGAGAGAGAAGTAATGCTTGGGAAAGTTGCTATCCCAAAACAGATTTTTGTACTTCGCTGTAAAAATTCGTGAAAAATGTCTGTACGTCGGTTTGAGCTGTAATGTTTTGTGCTTCTGCCCCAGGTTGTTATCCAACATTCGTAAGTTCAACACTTTTCGATTTGAGCAACAGAAGGTCTTCAAAAAAATCAGTTTTTACCTACTGGTCTGTTTTGACAGATTTCTGCCATTATTTGCATTTGCCTCTTAACCTCTTTCTCTTTGAGTTCTCTCTGATCATTTGAACTTTTTAAAGGAATGCGCTACAGTAGCTTGTGTTTTAATGGAAGTTTTACTTGTGTTGGAACTAAACCAAAAGACTTATTATCTTGAGTACACAAATGTTGCTAATGAAGATTGTGTGAAGTTTTGTATGAAGGAAAAATTTCAGGTGTAAGGGAAGAATGATGTAATGAGATGAAGAATGGACAAAATCTCAAGCTTGGGGATACCACCCATGTCTCCCCAAGAAATATTCAAGAAGTACAAGTGTCAAAGCGTGGGGATGCCCAATGCATCCCCTTCTTCATCAATAAAAATTCCAGGTTTCTTCCAAACACTTCATTTTTATTGTTTCATGCACAATTGTGTTGTTCTTGGAGCGTCTTCGTTTTTGTTTTTGGTTTTTGTTTGCTTAGTTTGCTTGAATAAATTGTTTGGACCCCCTCATTCATGCATTAGTTTTCAAACAGATTGGTTTGGATTTGAAAAGAGTAGGAAAAGTTCATGCTTAAGTGGTAAAAAGGAGCTTGTTTTTGACTGTGGCCTATGCTTTGTCATGTCATGCTTGATATTGTTTTGGCTTTATGCTTAGTGATTTTTGCTGTAGCATGACATGTTATAAATAATTGAGATTGCTTAATGTGCCTTGAAAGAATCATGTGTTGTTTTAGCATATTAAAGCATAGTATTGTGGTATTCTCCTTTGATGCTTTATTTGGGTTGACTTGGCGCATGCTCACACCATGTTAAGACTATACCAAGTCATCATAGCCTCTATGATCCTTTAGTTTTTGACTTGTAATATCACTTTATGCTTTAATTAATGATATTTTGTTGCTTTGCATGATTATGGCCATTATTGCTCTCTTAGTTGGTCATTCCCAGTCTTTTGCTAGCCTCCATACCAAGTATGAGTTCCACTCATGGACCCAACTCCAAATAAAACCAAGTTATTCCATAGAGTCCACCATACCTACCTATTAGCATTTGCTATTCCAAGTATATTCATGATTTTATTTACCTTCTGAATTAAACTTGTTATGTGAAAATTAGTGATTAAAGCTCTCACGAACTTGATGGCACACTTTACTTTTCTTGCCCCTAATAAACTTGAACCATTATGTCATCTATGTTGTGTATGCTTGCACTTATACGTTGGGGATTAGCAAAACCATGCTGTCATAGGGAACACTTTCAACATTGCACTTGTACATTGTACCCAGTTGATATCATGCTCTTTTGTTGATGGATGTCGTTGTTGTGAAATGAAAGGGGAGCTTGTAAGTCCTCAGAGTTATGTATGTGTGTTAGAGAAACGCCTGGGCGACTGGTCTAATCCATGCCTAATCATGGTGGAAACCTGCAGCGTAACCATAATGAGTAATCTATGAAGCATTCTTCTTATAAAAAAAGAGATAGAGATTGAGAAAAAGAAAAAAAGGAGATGAGAAAAGAGGAAAGAGAGAAAAAAGCACCATTTTCCCATGGTAAATAAGAAGATGCTGAGATGCTTATTGTCTGCTTGTCTTGTCATTTTGATATGGGGATTCTTTCGTATCATCAGGCAAGGGGTACCCCGTTGGCGATTCTCTATGATACACATGTACTTACTATGACAAGAACATACCGGTAACTAAACTTGAGTAGCATGAGGAGCAGCCCTCGTATTCAAGGGACATGAGATTGCCAACTTATACTTTATCAAGCATATACTCCATAGTTTGTTCACTTTAACCTTAATCACTTCAAGATGCTTATGATAGGGGCGATGGGAGCTGAAAGCTAATAAGTATTATAATTTTTGGAAGCTCTTTATGAGACTTGAATCCCTGCTTCCTTCTATGAAGGCCTTTCTTTTACTTTTATGTTGAGTCTCCATCTTCTATCTTTATGCACCTATTAAGAGAGCATAGTGGCCATTCTTAGTTTAATGTGCATTGTTCTTAAACTATTTGTATCTAGTCACCCTTATAAACTTTGAAGGTGTCCTATGCATTTATGTTTTGCTACACTATGAGGGACAAGCTGAATACCATTCTCATTATGTTTTCTTTATGTGAAACAAACAAACGCCTTATAAAGCATTATTATTATTCATGAATATTTTGTTTGTACCTTTTCATGCTACAACATAGTTACTATGTCTTATTGTTAGAACTATATCTTTCATGCTATGTTAAAGTACTATGATCCCAGCTATCAATGCTTTACAAATACTTTGATCAAGATTATAATGGTGCATGTCACCTCAAAAATTATTCTTTTTTTTATCACTTACCTACTCGAGGACGAGCAGGAGTTAAGCTTGGGGATGTTGATACGTTGCAAACGTATCTATAATTTTTCATGTTCCATGCTTGTTTTATATCTACTTTCTTATGTTTTGTCCACACTTTGGAGTACTTTTACACATTTTCTGGAACTAACCTATTAACAAGATGCCACGGTGCCAGTTGCCTGTTTTCTACTGTTTTTGGTTCCAGAAAAGCCAGAAAATGAATATTCTCGGAATTGGACGGGACAAAAGCCAAAGTCTATATTTCACCTAGGGGAACACAGAGCCACAAGACAAGACGGAGAGGGGCCAGGGGCTAGCCACACCACCTGGTCGCACGGCTAGGCCTGACCCGCTCCTGGGGGTGGTGCAGCCGCCTCGGGCACCCCCTCGGCCTCCCCTTTCGCCTATAAGAAGCCTTCGATACAGAAACCCTAAGTACCCGATCAAAATTCCACGAAAGTGTCTGTAGCCACCACCATCTCCATCCCTAGATCGGGAGGGCTCTAAAGCTCTTCCTGGCACCCTGTTGGAGGGGAGAGATCACCCTGGAGGCCTTCTTCATCACCATGACTGCCTCCGGTGTGATGTGTGAGTAGTTCATCCCTGTACTACGGGTCCATGTAGTAGCTAGATGGTTGGTTCTTCTCCTTTATGCTACCATGTTTAGATCTTGTGAGCTCTGTTCATGATCAGTATCATTTATTTATAATCATACATGTTGTGTTTGCGGGGATCTGATGGATATTGAGATGCTATTTCAGATTGATTATTGATTCTATCATGTCTTTGTTATTTGTGATCTTGCATGCTCTCCGTTGTTAGTAGATATGTTGGCCGAGTAGATGCTAGCAACTCCAACAGGAAGTATTTATGCTCGATAGTGGGTTCATGCCTCTAGTAATCTGGGGAAGTGATAGAAACCTGTAAGGTACTAGATGTGTTGTTGCTACTAGGGATAAAACAACAATCCTTTGTTCATAGAACAATCATATTGTTTACTTTACACACTTTGCTTAATGCAATTATCTGTTGCTTGCAACTTAATACTGGAGGGGGTTCAGATGATAACCTGAAGGTGGATTATTAGTCATAGATGCAGTTGGATTACGGTCTATGTATAATGTTGTAATGCCCAATCAAATCTCATAGGAGTCAATATGATTCGTATATGCATGTATGCTTTCTCGATGTTTGTCAATTGCCCTGCTGTAATTTGTTCACCCAACATGTCATCTATCTTAAGGAGAATCACCTCTAGTGAACTATGGACCCCGGTCCTTTCTTTTACCATCAATCTACAATCTACTATTTACTATTTTCTATTTACTTTCTGTAAGCTATTACTATCTTCCACACAATACGTTTAATCCTTCATTTTCAGCAAAACCGGTGAGATTGACAACCTCACTGTAAGTTGGGGGCAAAGTTCTATGGTTGTGTTGTGCAGGATTCCAAGTTGGAAACAACACCTTGGAGGTGTTTCTTTGCTCCTACTGGTTCGATAACCTTGGTTTCATAACTGAGGGAAAACTTGCTGTTGTGCTCATCATACCATCCTCTTGGGGTTCCCCAACGATCTCGATATATTTTGAGCCATCAGCTAGTCACAAGATATCTCATCTATCACTTTGGGGTCAAGCAATTCGCAACACTATACCTATCTATATCATGAGTGATCTTGAGGGAATTCTGGGCGGTGCATCCTAAGCTGCTATTGCCTCCACAAATCACTTATAGAAAATAGCCTATTAGTTCTACCCATGGACTTGTCAGGTACCCATGGAAGAGTAGAGACTAATGATAAGTTTTGTGACACTCTATGGATCCCTAGTAAATTCCTCAACAATGGATTGGACGTCTCCAATCACTAGAATAATATCATGAATAGAACAATGTAAAGAGAAAGCACAAACATATTAATTAACAAGAACACACCACACTTCAATTACTCAAATCATCATAACATTAATATAAGGGGGTTCAAGCCATGTTACAACCCATCACGGAGATCATGATGGGGATGGATGAAGGAGTAGCAGCGATGGAGATGGTGATGACGGCGCGGTGATGGTGGCATCGGCGTGGTGATGGCGGCGTCCTCCTTCTCCTCCTCTTCTTGCTTGGATGGCTTGATGGTGTTGATGGAGATATGGATCTTGGTGGAGCTGTAGAGGCTATGGAGGTGGCACGGCGGCAGGGCACCACCGTGGAGGCAATAAATGGGATATAGATCTCGTATATGGTTTATGGTGGCTTCCTCCTCTCTTCTTTGACTCCTCCCTCCTTTATATAGGCCTTGGGGGTGCCCTAGGGTCCCCCCAATATCGTCATATGACTTAGTGAAGGTTCTGGAGCTTCCGGAGGGCAAAATACCATCGTTTGCGACCTTTTTGACAACTATACGGCCGGAGCTATACGGCCGGAATTATCGCTCCCGCCGTATAGTTGGTCATCAAACCATTTGTATGCTTTAGTATTTTGGTCGCCATTTCTTCATACGAACCCTGTTTTGGGTGTTCTTGGGCTCGTTAAATTCGTATCATCGAGGGCTACAACCCTGTGGTCTTGGATATTTATTTTGAGAAGTTGAAAAAAATCACTTTTCCAACGCCTCAAATGGCTAAGTCTGGTCCCTACAGCTCCTCCATACTATGCTCTCTTTGTTCCTTTTGCCTTTGTTTTATCCATAATCATCATCAACACCTACACACATGTGAAAGACAATGAAGAGGGATAAAATTCTACCTAAACTACTAAATGTGCAAAGCTCATATTGAATTTAATAAAAATAATTAATCATGCATATTAGGCATAGAAATAGTTAGATATAACATGATATGATAGGCAAATGAAACAATTTATATTGCTAAAAAGTATTGTATTATCACGGCCATCACATACCATCTAAAGAGAGAGATCAAACACACATCATAATTCTATCATAGACTAGTAAGTCATATGGACACAAGAATAGATCATCTTTATTTCAATTTCATAATTATCGTGGTGGTGTCACGTCATATGCCATGGGTAGGCTAAAGTTGGGGCTGATGGACACTAGGGAATCCGGGGAGGGATGATGAAGTAAAGACTTCATATAGAAGAATAGTGAGAGACACGATGTACCCAGGTTCGAGGCTCTCCTAGTGAGATAACACCTCTACTCGTGCATCTAGATCTCATATAACTTGGCCATGCATGTGGCTACAATGGTGCTCCTTAAGCTGTATTACTATGCCTCTAATGGAGAGAGCAGAGGAGGAAGAACATATGCTCCTATCGAGCAGAGAGGATAGGAGCCCTTCAGGGCCTCTCTCTATATTGATCCCCTTGGTGCTCCTTATAAAGGGGAGCCCAGGGGACAAAGCTTGAGTCACACGCTTGGGCCTAGTTAGACCTTCCAGTTGTATTGTAGTGCTTGTCCTTGGCATCTCAGGAGATGCCCGGCATATTCCATATCATCTCCTAAAATTCCCAACATATTCCCTAGCATCTCCTTAGATGCCCAGCATATTCCACGCTGCATGTGCTAGTCTGAGCCAGGGGCGTCCCAAGACTGGCACGTGACTTGAGGGGCCTGACCTGGCTTGAAGGTGGTTCGGTGTAGAGGTTGGGAGAGCGTATGTGGGTGAATAAGAGGTCATGCAGGGTGACATAACTCGGCATGGGTGCTCTAGACAAGGAGTAAAATCGGTCTGATGAAGTAAAATCTGGCCTGGGTAGGATATAACCCGGCCAGGGAGAGGAAATAATCCCAGGCAGGGCAGACATAATTCGGCCCAGCCGAGATGAACTAAACTCGGCCTAGGCAGGAGGAAATCAGGGGCCCAACCGGGGTACTGCTTGGCCTAGCTGGGTTGTTTGGTATGTCAGCGCTACGTCCCTATAGTGGGCCAAGTCAACCTTCTATTGGCCCACCTGGGTGCGGCAAGTTGAGGAAGTGGCGGCCTGGGGTGGGCCGAGTCCTATGCGCTGGCCCACCCAGGTAACTAGCGACGTGGTTGACGTGGGAGAGCTGCGAGGCGGGAATCCCTAGTGACAAGGTGGCATGGGGGTGGCTATTAGAAATATTCCCTAGAGACAAATAGTAACAACGACTATTATCATATTTCATAAAGTTTATGATTAAGTTTTATATCATGCTATAACTGTATTGAGCAGAAACATCAATACACGTGTGATATATAAACAACCAGGGGTTCCTAGTGAAATTCAAGTCACTGGTTCATTGGTCAACAAATGATCAAGTTTCCTGATCATGTGGCATTTATGCCAGTTGGAAATGGAGCCAACTCATTCTGAGAATGAGATGATGAACCAATACCCAACCTAAACATCGTGACCCGATCATGTCATGAAGTTCAAGTTATGATGATTAGAAATGGATCCTCGTAGACTATTCCTTAGACCATGAGGCTATATCAATCACTGTCTCCCGAGAGTACTTAGATAGCATCAAGCGTCACTTGGTAATACAGTGATTATAAAGGTGTGTTCAGGTACTCAAAGGAACCGTAGAGGCAATATATGTCAAGAGCGGGATTTGTTCGTCCGCGTGACGGAAAGATACTTAAGGGCCCACTCGAAGAAGTTATATCCAATAGCTGCACAGTGTGTGATTTGATCACATGGATATCACTTGTCGGAACGAGTCAAGTAGCATTGTTCAATAACAAGATTGAACAATACATGGTGATGTCATTGATCAGATCTCAGGCAATGCAAGTATCGAGAGACAAAGGGAATAAGACACGACCGTCCTGGTTCAAACGACGAAAGATCTTCATGGAACGCACATGGGTCACATGGCCATCCAGGTCCCTCTGTTGATCATTGGTCCAGGAGTGTCCCGACCATGTCTGGAGTGTTCCCGAACCATAGGGTATCATGCTTAAGGGTTTGATGATGCTTAGAGAGTGTTTATAGGATTAGAAGAATCACCCAAGAATAGTAGAGAGATAACCGGAAGGGTTTCGGTAAGTTCGGAGGATGTCCTGAGTAGAGGTGGAAGGTGTTCCATAGCCACAGAGATTGAATAATATGTGAATGAATGTTAAATATTGATTTAATCATTTATTCATAATTATTTAATAAAAGAGAAAATCAATTTAAAGGTTAAAAGGCTTATTGGGCCAATGTCGGAGGGAAGAGGGCCCATTAGGGAAAGGCAAGAGGGAGAAGGGCCAAAGGGGGTGGTCGTCACCCTAGTGGGCCAGCCCCCCGCACGGGGCCCACGGGGGTGGCTGGCGGTGCCACCCCCTCCCCCTCTCCTCTCCTTTAGTCCCACCCCAGGACTTTGAGGGAGGTAGTACCTCCCCTCCCCTATATATAGTGGGGGTATTTGCCAGATAAATACACACAATATTCAATAAAGGTTTCCTCACTTTTGGGGAGACCTCCAATTGATATTCTCTCTCTCTCTCTCTCTCTCTCTCTCTCTCTCTCTCTCTCTCTCTCTCTCTCTCTCTCTCTCTCTCTTGTGACCATGGTCCCAAGTTCGGACTACGCGAACGAGAGATATCTTCACTGCGGAGCACCGTCGCGCTGCGAGATTCGAATCCAGGAGCTCTACTTCCGCAACTGCTGCTGGATCAGGGAAGCAGGAGTCATCGTGAGGCACCGGACATGTGTAACTCCCCACGAGGTGTCACACTTGAGGCACTCAAGTCGTAGGAGCCGCAGGAGCACAAGGACTTCATGACGACCTTGAGGTCGGCTTCGGCTCGTCTACATCAACCAGGCTCTCCTGAGCGTTGACAACGCTTTTCGGTCTTCAAGGGTAAGTTCTCGAATAGCCCCTTCCGTTACTGCATTATTAATAGATAGGTCCTAGCAACATCAGGGGTTCAGGGGCGTAGGGTAAAAATTATTATTTTCATACGCGGAACCCCTATAGTGGTATCAGAGCTAGATTTATGTGTAGTACTGCTAGTACGGGTAGAACACACGAGATGTAGTGTGTGGGCGTTGATCTTTTAGTTGTTACCCTCCCACGTGTACTTGTGTATACCGCAGTAATGCTTGATGAAGCGGCTCCCAACCGACTTTACGCGTTCATTCGCGAGACTGGTCCACACTTGACATACGGCTTGTACCGTATAAAGTGGCTTTGGGGGGTGTCTGTCTCTCTCGCATTAGTTGGTATTCCATTTGCAATGGAGGGCCCCGAAAGGGGTGTAGTATAGACGACTACTTGATCAGCGTTGTGGTGAAAGTTCGTAGGTAAGAACGGTTCTTATGCGAAAGCCCATTCAGCCACGTAAAACATGCAAAGAGAAAGTAGAGGCGTCTAACTTTGTTTTGCAGGGGGCGTTGCTTTGTGATATGGTTGTGGCAAAGGTAAAGTGATTACCTTATGTTACGTAGTAGTAGATAGTCACGGAGGTGACGGACTACCATGCCGGAAAGACACCGGTACCCTGGTGTCTACGGTGTCGGAACCCTGGCGCCGGAATCCGGTGACGACGGATGGAGGTCACGATGTGAAGGACCATATCAGATCGCATTTACATTCAATGTTGTTGTTTGTATATATTATTGTGTGCTAGTATTAGATACTCGACGGTAGCCTAATAAGATGATCCCTGTTAAAATTACCAATGATTGTGTTCCCTCTTAGTGTGCACCACCAAGAAAGTTCTTCGGTATGAGGCAGGCCGTGATGATCGGGTGGCAGACATATATACGTTCGCATATAGTGGGTGTAAGCCATGTTGCACAACAAATACACTAAGGTTGAGTTGGCGATCCTAGCACGTTACAGAGACATGGCCTCGGAACGTGGATGGTCGAAAGATCGAGCATGAGTCACATGAATGATGTGACCGACGTTTAGTGTCCACCCTAGAACCCACATTCATGGCCTTGATGATCGGGGGTGATGTGGGGAAAAGGGGTCGTGTTATCACTAGGAACCCTTTAGGGGATAGGTGTTTCTGAGTGGAGTTATTATTAACCCATTTAATTATAAACTTAGTCTAAATTCCTTTTGCAATTATAAATGTAGAAAATGGTTCTTCCCGATGCTACCTTTCTTATTGATGATTGGTTAGAAGGAGAGAAGCTCAAGCTAGACGGATCAAACTTCTCCACGTTCTCCTTAGCGAGAATAACGTGGTCGACTATATACTCGACGAGATGGATTTGGAGTAGCCCTGTTTCTTTGAGACCCCCGAACAGCGGGAGGACCGCTATTATCATTGTGAGATGCCCACCTTCATATCAGTTACAATGTGCTACGGGATTGTGGATGAGCTGTGGCCAGTCGTGGGCAATCTTGACCCTCGGGCGACTATGGTATAGCTTAGGACACATTTCGTGGAACAAGCATGCATATGGGAGCATGAGCTGATGGGAGACTTCCTCTCCATTAAGATGGAGGAGAACTCATCACTTGACGACCACTTGGAGCGCATGCATGATGCGTACATGAGGCCTACATACTTCCTGGATAGCTGGATGACGGGCTCTTTTGCAAATGGCGTTGTGTTGCGGTCGCTGCCATCAAGCTACCAAGCACAAGTCAGGACTTGCATTATGAGAGGCGACGTGGAAACACAGGATTTCCACAGGTTCATATCACATCTTAGGAATGTGATGGTTGAACCCGTTGTCACTAAGGTCATCGATGACAAAGGTATATATTTGATATACAATTTTATAAATGTTATAATCTTGCATACACATTTGCAGTGTTAAGTATATTTGATACTTATTCTATTTTATTGAAAACAGGTCCTTCTGCATAGAGGTGCTTGCTGGAGAGGAGGTGACGTTGCGTGTTGATGGCGAGCATAATGATGATGGCCAACGACACTCTCCCTCAACATTTATCACTTAGTTTATGTTTTAGGATGATTATTGTAATCAAAAGATTGTGAACTTCTTTAGTGTGTGTCACACTTTGTGAGACGGTTATTCATATCAATTCGTAACAAACAATTGTTCCACTTTTATGAATAATTTCTATTTGTGTTCATATCTTGTTTGATTATATGTGAATTATCCTTGTTGTTTGAAACTAATTGATAATACATGAACATTTGTAAAACATTGAAATGCCTTAAAATACCCAACTTAATTATATGTTCATTACTGAATGAAACCATTGTTTAAATTCAAAGTTATGTTGATAGTATGTGAAAGATATTCGACTTCTTATTACATATGAATCATGCCTAAGTTTAGCAAAATAACTTGAACACAGTGTATTACTTGAATACAAAGTGTTTGATGAATTGTTGGAAGTAAATACATATTCGATGTATTGTGTTTTAGCAAAATGGTAATTATCATTATATGATTGTTTAAATGTGTAAAGAAGTTTACCAAAGGAAACATGAGTATGAAACTATTTGATATGATCAAAGTGTTTCATCAATAAAGGGTATGAATATAAAAGAGAATCTAATTACTACGATTTGATCAATAGTAATGAAATTCAACTTTATAACATTGGCATAAAAGAAATTGTGAAATGCAATGTGTTTAAAATGCAGAGCATCACAACATGATATTAGATATCAAAATGGGTGAATAGATGGCGCCAAATAAATCGTTGTAGTATAGATGTAGAGACCATTAGTTAGAAATAGTTAGCACTCAATTAGAATATATAGTGAACCATATTAATTCGTGAGATTGGCGCCATATCAAGTATGGATCGTCGTGGAAGTTTTGGGTTATTCGATATAACCAAAACAATAGCAAATACGTCCTTGTAGAGTATTCATTGGAAACTTTGAATACAAAATCCATAGCTAAAACCAAGAGGAAAGCAAAATTTGTATTGCTTGGATTTTGGTACATTCTTGAGAAAGTTCACTTTTAGTGATATTTCTCGATTATGGAGCAAATGGAAGATAGTGAAAAACATGATGAGGATTCAAAACCCTGCATCAGAGTGTTGAGAAGCACAATGGAAATTGTTCCTGAACGATTCTCTTCACAAAGGAAAGAATCAATGATAATGATCATTGTGTTTTCCCCACTGGTGTTTTCACTACATAAAGTAGGATTCAAAATGTAACCCATATATTGTATGGATACATTTGTGAATAATCTGTCATGATTACTAGAATATGATATACCTACGAACTACTAAGGAAATAATGGTAAACTAGAATTATGAGAAATTCTAGAAGAAAAATTCCCTTGAGATTAGAAAGCAATTCATTGCTAAATCTCACAAGTGAAAGGGGTTACTTGGAATTTTCCCAAATGACTGCAAAGCCATAGTGGAAAAGGGGGTAAATGCCAAAAGCACAATTTTTCAAGTATTGGACGAATTCAAATGAATTTGATTCAAGTGTGCTAAATGTCTAGTGGACTTAAAACTAGTAAAAGTACTATTATCTCATAGTAAAACTCCAAGTTTGATATTTGATCAAAGGATTTTGAAATTGTTCAAAATAGTGAGTGGATATGAATTTGCATGAAATTGAGTGGGAGCTATAAAAGTCTTCCTAAAACAATATGTGAATGACATATTTTTGAGTGGGAGAAATATAAGTCTCAAATTCAAATATGTAGGAACATATTTTGAGTAAGAGTAGTGACTCATACCCAAATATATATGTTGGGAACATATTTTGAGTAGGAGCTTACATGAGTGATTATTAAGTGTGTTAAGTATACAAGTGCAAGTACCAATAAATAATGATTTATAAGGGGTAGAAGTTGATAATAAGTGTATTGTGATATTATGTAGTATTCCTCGAGGGATTCTGGAAAGGGTTTCAGAATAGAAGTTAATTAAGGAACTTGTCCTTAATAACTCAAGTTAGGAATAGTATTAGGTTTAACATCAATGGTTGAAAGGAAGAAAAGGATGATCATCATCCACTATGTTGAGACATGGGTTCTATCTTAGAAAACCATGATAGTAACTTAACATAATATATGATCTAAGAAGAAACATTTAAAAGTGATTAAGTTTGAATCATGGAACATTGAGCTAAGTTTGTCCATAGTGTCTAATAGAGAACTATAGACATGTTTTTCAAATCCATAAAGGATGACATATCTTAAAGCATAAAGGGTTATGTTATAAAGGGAATATGTTGGAAACTCCTGTAAAAACCGACTAAAGTTAAGTAGGAAGCGAGGTGAACAAAACATCGAAAGTTGCATAGAGTGCACTCGTGTTTTGATGAATACATTTATAATAATAGATAAGGGTACCATCTAAAGTGTTATATAATGTTATGGCGGGGCTAGTTCACTTTTAACGTAGAATGATGTGTCCCAGGGCACAGTGCCCATGAGAAAGCCCTCGAGGTTGATCTAAAGTCACTGTAGGCTCCTAGAATCCAGCCTCGTTCTGCTACCATAGCGACACTACATACACAAAGATGTTATCATGTGATGATAAAGTATTAATGTCAATCAAGGAGACATTAGTAAGTTGCAAAGGATTTGGGACTATAAAGTACAAACCCAAGACTCAACCTCTTCCATGAGCAAGCATGTTCAGGGTACCGGATATATGGTGCCAATGATTAAGAACAAATGCAGCTAGTTTATTTGTACTCTAGTGCAAGTGGGAGACTATTGGAAATATGCCCTACAGACAAATAGTAATAAGGACTATTGTCATATTTCATAAAGTTTATGATTAAGTTTTATATCATGCTATAACTATATTGATAGGAAACATCAATACACGCGTGATATATAAATAACCAGGGGTTCCCAGTGAAACTCTAGTCACTGGTTCATTGGTCAACAGATGGTCAAGTTTCCTGATCATGTGGCATTTATGCTAGTTGGAAATGGAGTCAACTCATTCTGAGAATGAGATGATGAACCAATACCCAACCTAAACATCGTGACCCGATCATGTCACGAAGTTCAAGTTACGATGATTAGAAATGGATCCTCGTAGACCTATTCCTTAGACCTTGAGGCTATATCAATCACTGTCTCCCGAGAGTGCTTTGATAGCATCAAGCGCCACTTGGTAATACAGTGGTTATAAAGGTGTGTTCAGTACTCGGAGGAAACCGTAGAGGCAATATATGTCAAGAGCGGGATTTGTCCGTCCATGTGACGGGAAGATACTCAAGGGCCCACTCGGAGAAGTTATATCCAATAGCTGCGCAACGTGTGATTTGATCACAGGGATATCACTTGTCGGAACGAGTCAAGTAGTGTTGTTCGGTAACGAGATTGAACATGACATGGTGATGTCATTGATCAGATCTCGGGCAATGCAAGTATCAAGAGACAAAGGGAATAAGACACGACTGTCCCGGTTCAAATGACGAAAGATCTTCGTGGAACACACAGGGGTCACATGGCCATCCAGGTCCTCTGTTGATCATTGGTCCGGGAGTGTCCCGACCATGTCTGGAGTGTTCCTGAACCGTAGGGTATCACGCTTAAGGGTTTGATGATGCTTAGAGAGTGTTTATAGGATCAGAAGAATCGTCGAAGAATAGTAGAGAGATAACCGGAAGGGTTTTCGGTAAGTCTGGAGGATGTCCGGAGTAGAGGTGGAAGGTGTTCCATAGCCACAGAGATTGAATAATATGTGAATGAATGTTAAATATTGATTTAATCATTTATTCATAATTATTTAATAAAAGAGAAAATCAATTTAAAGGTCAAAAGGCTTAATGGGCCAATTTCGGAGGGAAGAGGGCCCATTAGGGAAAGGCAAGAGGGAGAAGGGCCAAAGGGGGTGGCCGGCGCCCTAGTGGGCCAACCCCCCGCACAGGGCCCATGGGGGTGGCCGGCGGCACCACCCCTCCCCCTCTCCTCTCCTTTAGTCCCACCCCGGGACTTTGAGGGAGGTAGTACCTCCCCTCCCCCTATATATAGTGGGGGTATTTGGCCAGATAAATACACACAATATTCAATAAAGGTTTCCTTGCTTTTGGGGAGACCTCCAATTGATATTCTCTATCTCTCTCTCTCTCTCTCTCTCTCTCTCTCTCTCTCTCTCTCTCTCTCTCTCTCTCTCTCTCTCTCTCTCTCTCTCTCTCTCTCTCTCTCTCTCTCTCTCTCTTCTCTCTCTCTCTCTCGTCTCTCTCTCTCTCTCTCTCTCCTCTCTCTCTCTCTCTCTCCTCTCTCTCTCTCTCGTGCTGTGGTCCCAAGTTCGGACTGCGCGAACAAGAGACATCTTCACCGCGGAGCGCTGTCGCGCTGCGGGATTCGGATCCAGGAGCTCTACTTCCCCAACTGCTACTGGATCAGGGAAGCGGGAGTCATCGTTAGGCACCAGACGTGTGTAACTCCCCGTGGGGTGTCACACTTGAGGCACTCAGTCGTTGGAGCCGCGGGAGCGCAAGGACTTCATCACAACCTTGAGGTTGGCTTCGGCTCGTCTACATCAACCACGCTCTCCTGAGCATTGACAGCGCTTTTCGGTCTTCAAGGGTAAGTTCTCAAAAAGCCCCTCCCATTAATGCATTATTAATAGATAGGTCCTGGCAACATCAGGGGTTCAAGGGCGTAGGGTAAAAATTATTGTTTTCTTATGCGGAACCCCTACAGTGGCGTGCGCCCAGGAGAAGTTGGCGAGGTGGTGAGCACCACGGTGGGCTAGCCGGGGTGAGGCAGATGCTGGCCCACCCGGGATTTGGTGATGTTGAGGAAGGTCCAGGAGACCCGCGGTGGGCCGACTTTGGTATATATCAGCCCAGCCGGGTTCTGTAGCTCTCTATTAATCGAAGTGACCTGGCCAGGATGAGAGAAACCCGACCTAGCCGGGATTACACTGTGCTTTGCTCTGAGTTGGCCTAGGTAAGATTCTTCCGGGCCGAGTTTAGTACAACTCGGCCCAGGTGAGGTTTCTTCCTCTTTTCTTTATTTTATTCCTCTTATACTTCTTTTCTTCTCTCCAATATTTCTTTTCTCTACTTGCATCTTTTATAAAAATAGTTTCTACACTATGCATCACTTGATACCTCAAATCTGGGGTACCCAGGGTTACATCCCCGAGATTACTCCCCGAGGCTATGTGGGACTCGTAGAGTCGCACATAGGCTTCATATTAAAATATCTCCAGAGTTGTATATGGATAGATAATCCTTTTCCTTTATTGTAATATATAACTAGTATGAATTACCTTGGTATCATTCATCTTCCTGAATTGGCTTATTTGACATATAGTCTATACTCTCATCCGAGTCATGTGACCCGAATCTGAGGTATAGGATCCACATCCGAGTCATTTGACTCACAATCCGGGTCATGTGACCCAACTCTGAGTCATCTGGCTCAAATTCGAGGTATATGACTCAAATCTGAGTGACTCATTTTTGAGTTATTTGACTTCCAAATCCAAGTCATTGGACATATAGCCTTCATTGGGCAAGTTTCAACATCTGGCCTTCATGGGCTCTGGCCATTTAGTCTATTTGGGAAAGTTTTGACATATGGCCTTCATGGGCATTTGTCATATAACCCTTTTTGGGAAAATTGACATATAGCCTTCATGGGCATTTGTCATATAACCCTTTTGGGTAAGGTTCGACATAGCCTTCATGGGCATTTGTCATATAACCCTTTTGGGTAAGTTTTGACATATAGCCTTCATGGGTATTTGCCATATAACCCTTTTCAGTAAGTTTTGACACCTGGCCTTCATGGTCTCTGGTCATATAACCCTTTCGGGTAAGTTT
Source organism: Avena sativa (assembly GCA_916181665.1). Lineage (NCBI taxonomy): Eukaryota > Viridiplantae > Streptophyta > Magnoliopsida > Poales > Poaceae > Avena > Avena sativa. The sequence goes on from OV702290.1 coordinate 432,965,211, forward strand.
TGACATCTAGCCTTCATGGGCTCTGGTCATATAACACTTTAGGGTAAGTTTTGACATCTGGCCTTCATGAGCTCTGGTCATATAACCCTTTCGAGTATGTTTTGACATCTAGCCTTCATGGGCTTTGGTCATATAACCCTTTCGGGTAAGTTTTGACATCTGGCCTTCATGGGCTCTGGTCATATAACCCTTTTGGGTGAGTTTTGACATCTGGCCTTCATGGGTTCTAGTCATATAACCCTTTTGGGTCAGTTTTGACATCTGGCCTTCATGGGCTCTGGTCATATAACCCTTTTGGGTGAGTTTTGACATTTGGCCTTCATAGGCTCTAGTCATATAACCCTTTTGGGTAAGTTTTGACATCTGGCCTTCATGGGCTTTGGTCATATAACCCTTTTGGGTAAGTTTACGTATGTGTTTGAATCTGATCGAACTATCATAATTCTGACATATAGGTTCCAATCTGAGTTATCCCATTCGAGTTTTTCATCCAAGTTTCATGACTCAAATCTGACATATGTCTCAAATCTAAGTTATCTAACTCGAAGATCAACCTGTCATGATTCTGACATATAGGTTCCAATCTGAGTTATCCCATTCGAGTTTTCCATCCAAGTTTCATGAGTCAAATCTGACAGATGTCTCAAATCTAAGTTATCTAACTCGAAATCCGAGTTATATGACTCAAATCTGACATATGTCCCAAATCCGAGTTATCTTACTCAAAATCCAAGTTATATGACTCAAATCTGACATATGTCCCAAATCCGAGTTATCTAACTCAAAATCCGAGTTATATGACTCAAATCTGACACATGTCCCAAATCTGACTTATCCCATCCGAGTTACATGACTCAAATCTGACATATGTCTCATATCCGAGTTATCTAACTCAAAATCCGAGTTATATGATGATCTCGAGATATTTGGTGATTGAGATATAGGGAGACTGATATAGATTTCAATGATTATTTGGTCTTGCCAAGATGAGTAACGATTTGAGATATAATTTGATGATAGCTCTTTGTTATGTTGACCAATTGACTTTGATCATGATTTGGGATATGATGTGATGCCATGATACCCTAGAAATCCGACATAAATGGTGATTTGAGATACATGATATACGATGGGTAACCCTGGCAAGCTGAGTTAAACTATAATCCGAGTTATAAGGTAACCTAGCAAGATGAGTTAAACAGTAATTTGAGTTATAAGATAACCTGACAAGTTGAGTTAAATTGTAATCCGAGTTATAAGATAACCTGGCAAGTTGAGTTAAACTGTAATCCGAGTTACAAGATAACCTGACAAGCAATCCGAGTTAAGGATAACCTGGTAAGTAATCCGTGTTAAGGATAACCTGGCAAGCTAAGTTAAACCAAGTTATAAGATAACCTGGCAAGCAATTCGAGTTAAGTATAACCTAGCAAGCAATCCGAGTTAAGGATACCCTTGGAAGCTAAGTTAAATACCAATCCGAGTTATAGGTAACATGGCAAGCTGAATTAAATACCAATCCGAGTTAAGGATAACCTGGCAAGCTGAATTGAATACCAATCCAAGTTAAGGATAACCTAGCAAGATGAATTAAATAGCAATCCGAGTTAAGGATAACCTGGCAAGCTGAATTTAATACCAATCCGAGTTAAGGATAACCTAGCAATCTGAGCTAAATAGTAATCCGAGTTAAGATGTGTTGTGATAATTTGGTGGTAAGTTTCCTTATCATTGAGCACCTCAAAATGACATAGTTAGTCAGTAGGTACATATATGATGTATTGTAGTAAATAGAAGACTTAGCTAAGAGACATACATTAGCTGGCATATGTGATAACATAACATATGACATGTATTATGTCTACTCTAAGTAACAGCTCTATGCATGGGGATGCCGAGTCAAGTTAGGATCCAAGTCCCCGAGATACTTTTTCTACCTATAGGTGACTCTACTGATATGCTGGCTAGTCCCCGGGTTGAGTCATCTCCTTCCCTAGGTGAATGACTTAGTGATAGAGGGTGATAGTCCCCGAGTGACATTCAGGGTTATATCATGTGCATGTTGGTGGTTGAGTCATTTGACTCTCATAGTATACTTGGTGAGGAGGTTGAGGCAATCTAGTTGAGTCAATTTATACTTACAGTACCCTTGGTGATGAGTATGAGTTATGATCGTTGAGTAAACCAGGAAGGCTTGTAGGCCAACTTCCCTGTTCTTGGTACATTGGGGAAGAGGACACAGAAGTTGTTGCTCGATGGTGAAGCAGAGGTCGATGAAAAAGTTCCCGTCTGAACGGAAACCCAACCAGCGCCTCTAATCAGCCCCACGGTGGGCGCCAAATGTCGTGGTGGTGTCACGGCATATGCCATGGGTAGGATAAAGTTGGGGCCGATGGAAACTGAAAGAATCCGGGAAGGGATGATGAAGTGAAGACCTCACACGGAAGAACAGTGAGAGACACGATGTACCCAGGTTCGAGGATTTCCTAGTGAGATAACACCTCTACTCCTGTATCTAGATCTCATATAACTTGGCCATGCATGTGGCTACAATGGTGCTCCTTGAGTTGTATTCCTATGCCTATAATGGAGAGAGAGTAGAGGAGGAAGAACATATGCTCCTATCGAGCAAAGAGGAGATGAGACCTTCAGGGCTCTCTCTGTATCGATCCCCCTGGTGCTCCTTATAAAGGGGAGCCTAGGGGACAAAGTTTGAGTCACACGCTTGGGACTGGTTAGATCTTCCAGTTGTCTCGTAGTGCTTGTCCTTGGAATCTCTTCAGCATATTCCTTAGCATCTCAGGAGATGCCCGGCATATTCCATAGCATCTCCTAAGATTCCCAACATATTCCCTAGCATCTCCTTAGATGCCCAACATATTTCATGCTGCATGTGCCAGTCTAAGCCAGGGGCGTCCCAAGACTGGCACGTGACTTGAGGGGCTTGACCTGGCTTGAAGGTGGTTTGATGTAGAGTTGGGGAGAGCGTCTTTGGGTGAATAAGAGGTCATACGGGGCGACATAACTCGGCCCGGGTGCTCTGGATGAGGAGTAAACTTGGCCTAATGAAGTGAAATCTGGCCTGGGATGAGGAGATAACCCAACCTGGGAGAGGAAAGAAGCCCTAGCAGGGCTGACAGAATTTGGCCCAGCCGAGATGAACTAAACTTGGCCCAGGCAGGAGGAAATCAGGGGCCCGGTCGGGGTACTGCTTGGCCCAACCAGGTTGTTTGGTATGTCGGCACTGCGTCCCCGTGGTGGTCCAAGTCAACCTTCTACCGGCCCACCCGGGTGAGGCACGTTGAGGCAGTGGCGGCCTAGGGTGGGCCGAGTCCTATGTGCCAGTCCACCCAGGTAACTGGCGACATGGTCGACATGGGAGTGCTGTGAGGCGGGAATCCCTGGCGACGAGGTGGCACGGGGTGGCGTGCGCCCGGGAGAAGTTGGTGAGGTGGTGAGCACTGCGGGGCGACCGGGATGAGGCCGATGCTGGCCCACCTAGGATTCGATGATGTTGAGGAAGGTCTAGGAGACCCGTGGTGGGCCGGGTTTGGTATATATCAGCCCAGCCGGGTTCTCTAGCTCTCTATTGATCGAAGTGACCCGGCCAGGCTGACAAAAACCCAGCCTAGCCAGGATTGCGCTGTGCTTTGCCCTGAGTTTGCCTAGGTAAGTTTCTTTCGGGCCGAGTTTAGTATAACTCGGCCCAGGTGAGGTTTCTTCCTATTTTATTTATTTTATTCCTCTTAGACTTCTTTTCTTCTCTCCAATATTTCTTTTCTCTACTTGCATCTTTTATAAAAATAGTTTCTACTCTATTGCATCACTTGATACCTCAACTCTAGGGTACCTGGGGTTACATCCCCGACAATAATAGTGCTAGGGTTTCCCCATCTCCCCAAGAACGAGGGGAAATTACTCACACATGGAAGCAATCAATAACATCATCATAATCTTATGGATGGATAAAATTACGGGGATAAATCTAGTGCAAACCACAATTAAATATGGAATTACAACAAGACCTAATGAATGAAAGAGAGGGTGATAGTGGTGATGGAGATGCAGCGGTTGACGATGAAGGGGATGATGCGATGTCCTCCGATGATCCGTGAAGCAGCAGGGATTTGCCCTTCTCCAAGTTCCTCCTTCAGATCCCTTTATGGTGTGGTTTTTCGTGGCTCAAGGTTGTTGTGAATGTCGGATCTGTGATCTGTCTTTGCCAGGAGAAAGTATTTGACAAGGCGGTCGTGCTTACGCGTGGTACGGGCAGGCTCCGCCTGTACCACTGGTCGTTAACGCTGCAGTAGCCTTCCTCACGTTTGCTATTCTCCCAGGTGCGAAGGTAAATAAATTAAATGACTTTTAACACTTAAAAATATCATATTACAACATAATATGACAGTTCCAATTGATATGTTCATAGGAGACTCGGTAATTTGGGATCCTATTGAAACAAGGACAAAAGGTGCACGCAAACGCAGTAAAATACAAAAATCTCTACTCTACTTATGCAAAAACAAAAGGTAAATATGCTTCAATTTTGGACTCATCAACTCCCTCAAGCTAGACTCTTGCTCGTCCCTGAGCAAGATGGTGGCTTATGGAGAAGATCATTATGTTCATGAGGCACGATTCGTAATAATAAATGAGGCATAAACTAAAATAGGAATACAATATCAAATGTAAAGTTACTTCGAGGGTATTATCACACCCTTACACATCACATGACTTAGAGGCTTCCACACATTTTTTAGTATCACTGAAGTTATAAGAAGCTTTTAGTGATTCAACGTATTATATAATCATAACGTTAAATTAGTTGAGCACTTAATTTTCAGTAATGAAGATTCATGATCAATCTTTTCTTTTCTCTTTCCAAGCTCGTACCTTTCTTTTTCCTTGGAATTCTTTTGATAGCTATTATTTTATTTCTTCGCTTTTTAGTACAACCACTTGATCATGCTCACTACTGTTTATGGCTTTTTAAAACCTGTGACTATAATATGCTACCAAAATTCTTATTCTCATAGTTTAATTAATACTTGTGTTGGTGTGGAAGTCCCTAAAATCATGACAATGGTTAAAGTATCATAACAGTCAACCTAATTCAATCATCTAATATAATAATCATGAATCAAAAGATAGCTTCAAATATCATAAATCCTCGAAATTCAACGGATATAATTCTTTTCCCGAACAGAAGGGAGCTTGAAGATGGTGCAACTAATGCAAACTCTGGAATTAAAACCTAACATGCGTGCAGTAAAGTAAACATGCTAAAACTGTAAGATAGATTACTAGGTGTTATAGATCTCCCCAAAGCTTGGATCAAGTTGGTGGGATCAAATAATCCCTTGCGATTGTTCGATACCGTGGCACTCTTCAAGGTGAAGGTGTTTTGTTGGAAACAGCTACACAAAGTTTCTTGTTCGTCTCCTCTAGGGCAGATATGCGACAAAGATACTTCTGCAGATCCGAATGCAAGAGGAACATCCCTTCAATGACTCTATTTAGTGTGTCGTTAAGTTCCTTCTTGCTTTCAAGATCTAAGAGGTGCTTGCGCACTATCTCTCGATGAATGAGCTCTTCCTTTTGATACTTGTCTATCTTGCGAAGACGCCGTTTGATTTCTAGAACGTGCAGGCTGATAGGCACGTCCAGAAGGTTGAAACCCCAATCCTATTATGACTTCACGCTCATGCGCACGTTCAGGGTAATCTTCTTCGTTGTAGAAGTATGTGTTGTAGTCTTCTGGTAAGTTCATGCATTAGGTCGGTTAGCTTTCTTACATTTTGGTGAAGAGTAGTTGGTGGAAAGGAGCTTGAGTGACTCCATGCACCCCTACCCATGGGTTTTATTTCCTTCTTCTTTATCTTCAGGCTTCACCATAGCCAGATAATCCGACTGCTTCCATCCTCTCTTTGTTTGCTCCATGAAGGTCTCAAATTCCTCCTCGTCATCATTCTAGTCATAAGCATACCTCTTGTTCTTCGGGCTTAGGCCTTGAGATTCATGGTCATCTGCTTCAATGGAGGAAGTTTGGAAGCTATCCCATGAAGGGGCCATGACTCTTAGAGTTTTTCCTTTGCCTAGAACTAGGTAGTGCATCAAGTAGATTGGATATGTTGATATAAGAGGGAGGAAGACCTTTAGGGAGGCTTGTTAAGGGTCAGAAACAGGGAAAAATTTGTACAGGAAGAAAGAGGGTCGACCAAGAAAAGAATCCCAACAAATAAGAAAAGAAATAAGCGAAAAGGGAAGAAATCGCGATCGCAACGACCACTGGCATGGGTGAACGCCCGTATGGCCCGCCCATACCAGGTATTTTCCAAAAATCAGCCCTATCGAAGGGACTGAATAATCAACCGACTAAGAGCTACGGGCGGGACCTGCCCATATGGCCTGCCCGTACTGATTATTACCGACTTCAGTTTTTTGACACAAGAATCGAACAGGGGAACACATAACTGGTAACGACCAGTCGTATGGGCGGATGCGCCCGTACGACCCGGTCGTACCTATATGTGAAAAATGAGTAAGGGGTACTGACGGTTTAACAAGCAGTGGTATGTGCGGGTCCATCCGTACTGACCTCATCAAATCGTCAATAGATTTAGAAAAGCAAAGGGAAACCGAAAATGCAAATAAAAACAGCAAATAGTCAACCAGAACAAAGATGTTTCAAGATTTCAAATATCTTGTTCATCGAGAGGGAAATAGTTTATTTAGGTACCTTCATCTCCTTTTAATTCTTGAATCAACTTTATATTTTTCCCTTTGAACAAGGTTGTTCACAAGAAATTACTAAAACCCATTGCAAAGAGAAATTGAAATTTTCTTTTAGGAATTGTAGTTCCTGAGGGTATGCAGATGGATGACACTACCACAAGCTCCCTCCTATTCTTCCTTTCTTTGAAGAATCTGTAAATCAAATTCTTGCAAAAATAAAGTCTAACAGATCATTCTTGGCTAAACGCCAGTCCTTTCAAGAATCTCTTTCAAGCCAACACGATCAATATGCACTCTTACCTTTGAGTCAATAATATAATATCTAAACTTATCACAGGAGAAAACCACAGTGAAAAATTCCTTTTCTACCATGGGGTATTTCTTTTGGGCACCGTTCAAGGTACATCTAGCATAATGAATGATATTGAGTTCATCATCATCATACCGGCAAAGAATTGCTCCAACAGATTCGTGGCTATCCTCACAAAATATATAAAAACTTTTCTTCCAATTAGGTGGTTTTATAACAGAAGCTTCAAGAAGGGATTGTTTTAATATGTTGAAAGCAGTAAGATAGTTTTCATCAAAATTAAAAGCAAGATCCTTTTGAAGAAGGTTAGTTAGCGGTTTCGTAGTTTTTGAGAAGTTCTTAATGAATCTTCTATAAAATCCAGCATGGCCTAAGAAACTCCTAATACCTTTTATATCACGAGGAGGGGGAAGCCTTTCTATTACTTCAATATTTGCTTTATCAACTTCTATACCCTTACCTGAGATTTTGTGACCAAACACTATACCTTCTTGAACCATAAAATGACATTTTTTACAATTCAAGACTACGTTAGTATCTTCACATCTCTTCAAAACTTTATGAAGGTTATGGAGACAGTGATTAAAAATCATCCATGAATACTTCCATAATACTTTCAACATAATCAGCAAATATAGCAGTCATACACCTTTGGAAGGTGGCAGGGGCATTGCAAAGACCAAAAGGCATATGATGTGTCATGTCAGTATCCTCCAATTCAGCTAGGCTTAGTTCTTTTTCGATTTTCAAATAAAAATTAAATGGAATTACGTTAACAGCTTCCAATGTCGTGGAGGTCATAATAAGAAGTTCCACCGAAAGTACAAGGAAGAATAGGTTTACCAACTTATTTAGCCTTTACCTTTCCTTCAATGAACTGTGAAGCTTCGGTGTCTATCTCTATCATGTTGCAATGTGCAGACATGGTTAGAATATTCTCCTTCGTTGGTTCTCCGGTATCCTGTATACTCATTTTGTTAGTTTTTCTTGCATGTGCCTCCTCTTCAAGCTTCTCGAGGAACAACCTTTCTTCTTCGCGTTGATCTGAGATGTTGAGCCATCATATGTTTTCTCGTGGTCCTAGGAAAAGGAAGGGGTTCAACATATGGGGGTGTCTCCCTTAATGGCTCATCATGAGCTGCAATTATTGGATCATCTTCTTCAGTTGGCTCAGGTGGAGGAGTATATTGAAGCTAATATTTCTTGGGGGCTTCGATGTGTTCTGTAAAAGACTGAAGGATTTGCAAGATAATATCATCATCAAGTTGAAGTTCATCAACAATTTCTTTTACTTTACCGGATTCCTTATAAGCATTGAGACTATCATATTCAATTTCTATACTTCCTTCATCGCCTAAATTAAATCCCCAAGTTTCTCTATTTCGGTGAATATGTTCTAGAAGCTCCCAAGCATTAGTTATAGTTAGCTCCATAAAAGAGCCTCTAGAATTTGTATCTAGCTCATGTTTAATTTCTTGATTAAGTCCCCCATATAAAATATGTAAAACAAACCATTCTGGTAAATCATGGTGAGGACATTTATTAAGTAGGGACTTATACCTTTTGAAGGCCCTTACCAAGTGACATGTGTATGATTACTCGGATGCTCATTATTCACTACCCTACATTGGGTAAAAGGCTTACGGCCCATAAAGATTCTAGATAATAGCCCACAGAAGCAACCGACAGAGACTTTTACTGCATTAGGAAATAAACCACGAACCAACATTATGTTGGTACTGTAATCACGCGTGTATGAAACCTATCCGCATACAGCTTTGAGACCCGGCCTATTATATATAGGACGGGAGAATCCCAAGCGAGGGTACACCAAAATCTAGAGGACAACTTGTAAGAGTATTTTCCCAATATTCAGGCGACTTTGATTCCATTGTTTTCCCTGACATCCGACAAAATCCCCAGCATTCCCTTTTCCGCGAAACCCCAAGTCCATCACCATGGGCATTGCCGAGGTTACCCCTCATCAATTGGCACCGTCTGTGGGAAACTTGAATGCTGGAAACACGGATTCGGCAGAACGCTCTCCACCAAGCATCAACTCAATGAAAGAAAATCCCCTACCCTTGTATTGGTCCCCATCGATTTCAATGGCGGATATAATCTAATCATCGGAAGCCTCCACTTCCAAGCAGACAACACGCAAAAATCACACCCTTCGACCCTGATCGCATCAGAACCGTCAATGGGAAAGGTCACACCTATAGTAATACCCGCATTACCCGTTGGATCCTCCACAGACATCACATCTCAGATCGAAACAGGAAAAGAAGGTCACCAACCAACCTCACCACATGGAGAAAACCCGACAAGCTTAGAACCCGAAGAAAGCAGCAAAAACATCCACTTTGAAGAAAGGATGGCGGAAATTTATCCATAACTACGATCTCGGAGTACTACCAACACACCCACAGAAGCAAAAGACGGTACTATCAAGCCACACATAACACGCCACCAAGTGTACATGATCAATAGAGATACCTCAACACCACGCGATGAAAATGGTAATCCTATAACAAACCCCGATGATATTTTATCAGATGACCATGCAGGAAACCACGGCAACGGAGGAAACCACGAAAATAGAGGAGAACACGACCATGGAGGAGAACACGGAAACAGAGGAGAAACAACAGATAATCGCATAATCCAAGGAGGAGGCGAAGAACCCCACACAAGAGAAAGACCAGGCCTTCGGCTACCAGCGTCGGCATGGCAAAAAGCAAGGGAGGCAATTTCGGGAGCAGTCCCAATGACAACAGATGCTTCACACGAGGATCTATTGGCATACCAATATTTGCTCCACCACAAGAAGAGAGACCTACTCCGGATGCAAAGATAGCTCGATGAAAGAAAAAGGCTAGTCGACGAATCCAGTTTACCGGGCCCAACTAAGATCTACCCGAGGGTCAAGGAGTGTGACAGGAGCAGCACCACCAAGAAAGGCGGCATCTCGATTTCAGAATATCCCCGAAGCAGAAATAAGTGTAATTATCCGAGATCTCGACCTATCGTTCATGTCAATTGATCAAGCAGGAAACATCGAAGCAAAAACAGCTTAGGCAGCCATTATGGCCGCGGAAACATATCTGATCACCACTCAACCCGCACCCGACGATCTGCGCGTGGCCCTACACCACTCCACCCTGATGAACCTCGGCATGGTAGGGGCCTCACTCACGGAAGCAGAACAAGGACTCACACAAAGATCCCCACGCTATCACAACAGTCCTCGGCAAGTAGGACACACCCGACAATCTCGATCACCACACCAGGTGGACCTCGTAGGATCCGAGCCGCGAAGCAACACAAGGAACGACAACACCCAACATAGGACCAGTGGATCCAAAGACGAAAGCCGCACCCGGCGATATCAAGATGGAGATGACGAAGATGACCATGGCCTATGCGGGGCCAGCTGTTTCACGCAGAGGATTCGCAAAGCCTCAGTACCCAAAGACTTTAAACTTCCACACGACCGACACAAATACGATGGGCCTCAGGAACCCGAAGTTTGGTTAGTAGACTATCTAGCCACCATCAAATTACAAGGCAGCTCCACAACTATTGCAATGCAAAGTCTACAACTACACCTCATCGGTGCCGCAAGATCATGGTTGAGGTAGTTACCCGAAGATTTAATTGGTAGCTAGAACGATCTGGAAGATAAATTCATCCGACATTTTCATTCTACATTCAAATGACCAGCATCCTTGGAGCAGTTGCGAGCATGCAAACAAAAATTTGGAGAGTCAATAAGAGCGTTCATACAGCGATGGAATATTATCAAAAACTCAGCTGAATCCATATCCGACGAAAGGGCCATTGACGCCTTCAAGGACGGCCTCCGTCGTCGAGAATTCATAGAAGAGCTGGGTCGGGTGAAACCAAAGACAGTATCACAGTTAATGGAAATAGCAAACCACTAGGCCGATGGATAAGACGCGCTAAATAATAAGCGCGCACGGTCACCCGAAGAAGATAGGGATGAACGCGGCAATGACAGAAGACGAAGGAACAATGATGGGAACACGGGACCAAGTTATGTCGCATCAGGGTTTTCAGGTGCAGGTAACAGCAGAAGCAACGACAATAACGACGGATACCGTCAGAACAGGGATGACGTCGGAGGGAGCCAGTCCGCACAGCGGTATCAGCCAAGAGCACGAGACCCACCTATGTCTGCAATACAAATGCTGGAAGGACCCTGTAATCTGCATTTTTATGTCGACTCAGCAGGCATGCGACAATCCAATCACTTGATGAAAGACTACTGAACAATCTTGAAGATGTAGGAGTTGTGCAACGCAAAGGCAGCCAAAGCAGCAAATCGAGGATACACGTCCACGCCCGGTGCACCACCACCAGTTGCACCACCACAAAACTCAAACGATCAAAACAACGAGTACCCCAGATCAAAAGGAACAATGTCTATGATTCAGAAAGGGCATCCACCCAACAGAATTTAAAAGCTCATCATAATACAAATCAATATGGCAGAAACGTCAACATCAGCTCTACCCGAATATCTCCATTGGTCAGAGCAAGAAATCAAATTGAGTAGAGCAGATCACCCACTCCGGGTCCCACGACCAGGTCATTCAGCCTTGATAGTCGAAGCACAAATTGGCGGATTCGATATGAGCAAGGTCTTCATGGATGCAGGAAGCAGCATAAATCTGATCTACGCAAAAATGTTGCGAACAATAGGCTATCCCCTGGATAATCTCGCTCCAACAGAAACCTCTTTCTATGTAATAGTACTAGGTAAAGCCGAAATTCCTTTAGGCAAAGTTTTTCTTGACGTTGTTTTTGGTTCCAAGATAAATTTTAGGCGAGAAAGACTCGAATTCGAAGTCATGGATTGGCCATCACAATACCATGCAATCCTGGGACGACCAGCATTTGCACGATTCATGGCAGTGCCACATTACGCATACTTAGTAATGAAAATGCCACCACCAAAGGGAATTATCACGGTACAAGGAAACTTCACACGTGCGGACAACTATGATCGAGAGTTCAAAAAAATTTCTAAATCTTTCGGGATGGCAACAGAGTTCAGGCAACTCAAATGTTCAGCAAACGAACGACCTCTGGAAGTAGCATGTGTCAATCCTGATTAGGCTTTTGACACGACAAAAGACACAAAATAAGTACAGATCCACCTCGTCGACCCGACGAAAACAACATTTGTGGCCTCTAACCTTGATCCTGCATAGGAAAGCGTGCTCATCGAGTTCCTCCATGAGCACTGGGAGATTTTCACATGGCTACCCTCTGACATGCCGAGAATCCCTAGGGAACTTACTAAGCATGCATTAAATCTAGATCCAAAGGTGAAGCTAGTAAAACAACCGCTTCGATGCTTCGTAGAGCCAAAATGAAAGGCCATTGGAAAGGAACTCCATCGTCTAACCGATGCCAATTTTATCAAAGAATTAACAAAATTAGAGTGGCTTGCAAACCCAGTATGTGTTCCGAAGAAAAACACTATGGAACTTCAGATATGTGCATCGACTTTACTGCACTGAACAAACATTGCCCAAATCGACCAAATAATTGATGCAACCGCGGGATGCGAACGTCTTTCTTTCTTGGATGCTTACTCAGGTTACCACCAGATCAGGATGAAGGAAGTAGATTAGGAGAAAACAACGTTTATCACGCCTTATGGTGTATTTTGCTATACAACAATGCAGTTTGGCCTCAAGAACGCTGGAGTAACATATCAGCAGATGATGCAGAAGTGCCTGGGAAGCCAAATAGGCACAAACGTGTAAGTATATATTGATGACGTCATAGTTACCATAGGTCAAGGATCTGCGTTGATAAAGGACCTAAAAGAGACATTCAGAAATCTCGACAAATTTAGCATCAAACTGAACTCGAAGAAATGTTCCTTTGGAGTCCCGGCGGGGTAACTCCTCAGATATTTGGTATTAGCTAGAGGAATCGAGGCTAATCCCGAAAAAATACAAGCAATCCTCACAATGAAGAAGCCAACAAATCTACGTGGTGTACAGCAATTGGTGGGACGAGTGGTGGCTCTAAGTCGTTTTATTGCAAGATTAGGAGAAAAAGCGCTGCCATTCTACGCCCTTATGAGGAAATCAGAAAAATTCGATTGGACGGAAGAAGCTCAGCATGCTTTCGAAGATCTTAAAAGGACACTTTTGACATCTCCTGTCATCGTGTCACCAAAAGAAAAGGAACCTCTACTCCTTTATATTGCTGCAACACATCGGGTGGTTAGCACGGTCCTGATCGTAGAACGACTCGAAGAAGGAAAAACCCACGGCGTGCAAAGACCAGTTTACTTCCTGAGCAAGGTTTTATCACCATCTAAACAAAGGTACCCACACTACCTGAAATTAGCATATGGGGTATTTATGACAACAAGAAAAATACGCCACTATTTCTCGGAGCACCCGATCGTAGTGGTCAACGAGGCACCTTTGTCAAGCATCCTCAACAATCCAGAAGCAACTGGGCATGTTTCTCTATGGGGCATCGAATTATCCCCTCGGGATATCACTTATGAGAAGCGCAAAGCAATTAAGTCACAAGTTCTACCGGATTTCATCACAGAGTGGACGGTATTGCAATGTGCGGGTCCACCAGACCTTTCTAGCACCTGGACAATGTACTTTGATGGATCAAAAATAATGGAGGGAGCAGGAGCAGGAGTCGTACTAATATCACCTCAAGGTGACAAAATGTGCTATATTCTTCGGATGAGCTTTACAAACGCATCCAATAACGAAGCTGAATACGAGGCCCTGTTGCATGGCATGCGAATGGCCAAAGCTTGCGGTGCAACTCGCCTCAAAATCTTTGGAGATTCTAATCTTGTGGCATAGCAGGCAATGAATAAATGTGATGCTGTCAGCGAAAATATGGTTGCTTATCGTGACCTATATAGCATCATGGAGGCTCAATTTGATGGATGTGCAGTATCACATGTAGGAAGAGCAAGCAACGAGAAAGCCGACAATCTAGCAAACATCAGATCATTGTGTTTACCAATACCACCAGGAGTTTTTTGGGAGGAGATAGTGGAGCGATCAATCAAAGCGGAAAGAGTCTTCGAAGTCGTAGCACCAAAAACAGGGAAAAGAAGCATCCGCAAAAAGAGTCAGGGGCTCCTTCAGAAACCAAGAACATAGAAGAGGCCATCAAAGAAGAACAAGAAATCAAAGAGGTCATGCTAATTGAACCAACCTGGATGCAACCGTATATAGAATATATGACTAAGGGAGAGCTACTAGAGGATGTGATAGAAGCTCGGCAAATCACCCGATGATCGAAGGCTTTCAGGATAATCAAAGGAGAACTATAAAAAAGAAGTATTTCGGGTGTGTTGCTACATTGCGTAACACCCGAAGAAGGAAAAATTATACTGAAAGATATACATGAAGGAGTCTATGTCACCATGCTAGTAGCCGATCAATTGCTGCAAAAGCATTCATGGCAGGATTTTATTGGCTCACTGCAGTACAGGATGCAAAAGATATTGTCAGAACATGTGAAGCATGTCAACAATTTGCAACAAAGCCTGGAGTACCCGCCGCTGAGCTGAATCCCATACCCTAGGCTTGGCCTTTCGCTTAGTGGGGACTCGACATGGTGGGAAAACTTAACAAATCATCGCCAGGAGGACACGTCTTTCTGCTAGTAGCAGTCGACAAATTTACTAAGTCTATTAAAGCAATGCCTGTCACCTCCCAAGATGGAACTTCGGCTGTGAATTTTATCAAATCCATAGTATTTAGGTTTGGCGTATCGAACAACATCATCACGGATAATGGGACAAACTTCACTTCCAATGAGTTCAAGGAGTACTGCCAGGAGATGGACATCAAAATAAGCTACGCTTCAGTGCCTTGCCCACAAAAAAATGGACAGGTCGAAAAAGCCAATGGAATAGTTACTGCTAGACTCAAAAAGAGACTACTAGCACCACTTGATAGAGGAAAAGGAGCATGGGTGGATGAATTGCCATCTGTGTTATGGAGTTTACGTACAACTCCAAATAATTCGACTCAAGAGACGCCTTTCTTTTTGGTCCATGGTGCGGAAGCCATGCTTCCAGTTGAGGTATCACACGAATCGTCAAGAGTAGCTACATATAACGAAGAAGAATCAAGAGAAACACTTGAAGATGATGTGGATGCGCTTGATGAAGCTCGAGACGAAGCCCTCCAAAGAGCAACTATGTACCAGCAAAACCTGTGCAATTACCATAGCAGAAGATTGCGGCCTAGGTCCTTTGCAGTAGAGAACCTAGTTCTTCGCCTCAAGCAAGATGGCCACAAAAAGCTAGAATCGCCATGGGAAGGACCATACATCGTCACAAAAGTTATTCCTGGAGGAGCATATGACTACAAGACAAGAAGAAAGGAGTAAATTACTCAAATCCATGGAACGTAGCACAGCTACGCCGCTTTTACGCATAAGATTATTTGCAATATGATAAGAGTCACAATTCGGCTTATCAACCAAGATGTCAAGAAGAAAAGGCTAAAACAGCCATCCGCTAAAAGAATAATGTAACGTTGACTTTCACCATATATATAATGAGATAAGTTATTAATCTTTTTTGATCAATACTTTCTATGAAGCTAACAGTAATTATGAGCCTATGTCTAGATACATGCATCTGAACATAGCCTCGGGGCTACTCCCATCGGGAGCGCTAGCGCACACCCGATAGAAATTCTTTGAGTTATACACCAGTGTATCCTCAAAAAAGTGTTACTCCCATCGGGAGATAGTGTAAAATAATAAAATTATCTGATCAGAAAGATTGGTGGCCCAGCATGCCAATGCCAATCAAGCCAAAAAACCTCGGATCACGCTCAGACGCGAGAAAAAGTCGAATGGCATGTTCAGAAACATGAAGGTAAGACCCCAGGATTCGTTCTGTGTGGCCTAGCAATCACACAAGAATGCACTCTGCTAGTAAAAAAATCCGTATCAATGATATGATGAAAAATCCCGACGGACACGTTGGGTACCCGATAAAATATAGAAAACTGGAATTCAGTATTTGGTAAGACCTCAGCGGCTCGAACTGAATTACACCAGTTACAAATTCCGGATTCAAGCCTGGAGACTTGAGTTTGAAGTAGGTCGACCTTGTTTTTGCCCAGGAGCAATTAACTGATTCCCGATCCGTCGGAAGCATCAGACTTGTTGTACCAAAATCCCTACAAAAATAAAAATAAAGAAACAAAAGAAACAAAATAAAATACTCTATTACAAGTTGTCCTCTACATTTTGGTGTACCCTCGCTTGGGCTTATCCCGTCCTATATATAATAGGCCGGGTCTCAAAGCTGTATGAGGATAGGTTTCATACACGCGTGATTACAATACTAACATAATGTCGGTTCATGGTTTCTTTCCTAATGTAGTAAAAGTCACCGTCGGTTGCTTCTGTGGGCTGTTATCTGGAATCTTTATGGGCCGTAAGCCTTTTACCCAATGTAGGGTAGTGAATAATGAGCATCCGAGTAATCATACCCATGTCACCAAGCCTTCCCCTGGGCGGTTCTTGGAGTTCGTGATTTCCCTTCTTACTTCATCTATCTTTACATTGGGAAAGAATAGAAATACGAACTCTCCTTTGAGTTTTTCCTAAGTATCAATTTTCTCTACATGGCAAATTCTATACCAAGCTAAAGCAGTGTTGGTTAGAGATTGGCTAAACAATATAAGTTTTAATTCATCATCAGAATAGCCTCTCAATTTAAGTGTCCAACATAACTCGGTAAAATGCATTAAATGAGTGTAAGGATCCTCATCGGGATCATCTCCTGCAAAAGTTTTCTCTTTAATAGCGATAAAACGAGGGTTAACCTCGTATTCTGGTTCGCTCCCACTCAAGAATTCTTGGATGAGTCCTCTATTGAACTTCTCGAGGTGTTTAGCCGGATTGAGTTGATTCATCAGTCCGAGTGTAGTCATGGTGCTTACCTAAAACTAGTAAACAACTTTAGTAAAACAATTAGTAGAATAAGCAACTAAGAACAAAGACCAAAAGCGCTTAGCTCCCCGGCAGCGACACCAAAAAATAGCTTGATGATTGCAAGTGCACAGATCAATTATAGCTAGTTTCAAAATAAGAGTATCGAACCCATAGAGAGCTATTTGGTTAAGGTCTTTATGCCCCTCGTCATTGTACACCAAAGGATACTTGTAAGTCACCTTTGATTTCAAGTAAAGGGTGTATGCAAGGTTTTTGGTTGAATGCAGAAAAGTAACTAAAACAAGTAAAAGAAAGCAAGTACCAAAAGTGTTTGGAAGTGTAGTTGAACTCAATAGGGTAAAGCATTCTCGGTGGTGTAGGATACACCTCTAGCATGATATTATTAATTATAATTAGGATAACCTATTTCTTGTGTCATGATATGTGTGGAGAGAGCTCCATAATAAGATGTTCACTACAAGGCTCGTAGGTAGTCACTTTGTTGAGCCAATAATGAGGTCACCTCTAAATAACCACCGCGATGTCTGAGAGCAATCACCCATACAGACCATCATAATTAAGGGTCTCCCAATGGATATCGTAATTAGCTTAGGGAATCTATCTTAAGACTCCTTTGACCGTGCAGGTTGCTAGCCAGTGCCAATAGTCACGATAGCTTCCGGGGTACGCTTACAAACACATCTTAAGGATTTCACCCACTTCTTTAGTCCCAAAGGCAAATGATATGTGGCCGACTACACATACCATCTAAATAGAGATATCAAACACACATCATCAATCTATCATAGACCGGTAAGTCATATGGACACAAGAATAAATCATCTTTATTTCAATTTCATAATAGTGCTAGGGTTTCTCCATCTCCCCAAGAACGAGGGGAAACTACTCGAACAGGGAAGCTATCAACGACATCATCATAATCATATGGATGGATAATACATGATAAATCTAGTGCAAACCACAATTGAATCTGGAATTACAACAAGATCTAATGAATGAAAGGGAGGTGATAGTGGTGACGGAGATACAATGGTTGATGATGAAGGGGATGATGCGATGTCCTCCAATAATCCGTGAAGCAATAGGGATTTGCCCTTCTCCAAGTTCCTCCTTCAGATCCCTTTCTGGTGTGGTTTTTCGTGGCTCAAGGTTGCTATGAATGTTGGATCTGTGATCCATCTTTGCCAGGAGAAAGTATTTGACGAGGCGGTTGCACTATCGCATGGTACGGGCGAATGGTATGGGTGGGCGGGCTCCGCCCGTACCACTGGTCGTTAACGGTGCAGTAGCCTTCCTCACATTTGCTATTCTCCCAGGTGCGAAGGTAAATAAATTAAATGACTCTTATCACTTAAAAATGTCATATTGCAACATAATATGCTAGTTCCAATTGATATGTTCATAAGAGACTCAGTAATTCGGGATCCTGTTGAAACAAGGACAAAAGGTGCGCGCAAGCGCAGTAAAATACAAAAATCTCTACTCTACTTATGCAAAAACAAAAGGTAAATATGCTTCAATTTTGGACTCATCAATATCTCACATATATATACATGATATTTTCTACACTTCATTATCTTTACAACAAAATTGGTTTCATCTTATTTGGAGTTCAAATGCAAAAGTTTTGGCAATTGTGGTTCTGGAGATTTTCCTGACCGGAAGTACCGCTGCCTCACCGGAAGTACCGCTAGGACAATTTGGTGCCGGTAGTACCGGCTGAAGTACCGATATAGTTCCGGTGAGCATGGGAATGCTCACATCACTCATTTTGTTTTTGATGCATATTTACTGGTACTTGGGTCGGTAGTTGATCAGAAGTACCGCTCGGGCATATTTTGCTGCCAGTAGTACCGGTGAAAATTCTGGCCCACTTCCGCTCAGCCCGTGACACCCCGCAGTCATCTCTCTGTCTGGTCGCGTTTTATTTATCAGTACTTGGCTGGTAGTAGACCTATAGTACCGACCGAAAGTCCTGGCCTGGGTCGAGCGGAACTTCTAGCCTGTACCACCAGATCATTTCAACTGCTTTCGAGCTGTTGGAGCCGGGGTTGACCAAAACTTCTGGTGGCTCACTGGTACTACCGCCCAGACATGTTTTGGCCCAAACGGTCAGATCTGGGATCCCATTTAAAAGGGAATCCTCTTCCCCTTCGTGGGTACTAGCTCTTTTGGTTCGTTTCTCTCTCTCTCTCTCCTCCATTATTTACCTTGAAGAGCTTGTCCTCTCCCTTCCCCCTCCTATGATTCTTGCATATTTTGAGGTATTTTAGAGAGGATATCTAGATCTACAACCCCACCAAACCAAATCCCTTCTTTGTGAAGGAATCCTTGGGATCTAGATCTTAGAGAGTTTTGTGTTCTCCTCTTGTGATCTTCCTCTCTTATTCCCCCAATAGCTTTTGTAGCTTTGCTGGAATTTCAGAGTAAAGGACTTTACTCTTGCATTTGAGTTCTCCTTGGAGATTCAGCGAGTTCAAGCTTGAGGGCTTGTTTCTCTTGGGTTCTTGGAACCCTGGACAGTTATGTGGAAGTGTTGTGATTCCCTTGGGGCCTCTAATTGAGTTGTGGAGTGTCCTCAAGCTAGAGGCCTTTGTGGTGATTGTTGGGAGTCTCCAGTTGAGTTGTGGAGATTGCCCCAATCCTTGTACGGGTTTGGTGACTGCCCTCAAGTGTCCCATAGTGGATCGTGAGTAGGCCTTTGTGGCGAGCTCATGAGAGAATAAGGTGAGAATGTTGTGGCGTCGATGAGTTGCGTGCCTTGGCATCTTAGGGTGATGCCTTGTGTGGCGTTGGGTGTGTATCGAACCATGATGGCTGATGACCCACAAGTATAGGGGGTGTATCGCAGTATTTTTGATAAGTAAGAGTGTCAAACCCAATGAGGAGCAGAAGGTGCTGGCTAGTGGCTAGGAGCAGGAATTCTCTGTAAATACTTAGAAAACAGATTTTTAGGGGTTTTTGATAATGCAGGTAAATAAAGTACGAGTAAATAAAAGACAATAAGAATAAATGTAGCAAGTGGCCCAATCCTTTCTTTAGCAAAGGACAAGCCGGTTGTATTACTTAAGATGACCAAACATTCTCGAGGACACATGGGAATATCGTCAAGTGCTTTCGCTTCATATAGTTGATTAATCTTCTTTAGTTTGCTAAGTGTTGTGTGGGTGAACATGTGCTAATGTACCGACCTTCCTAGGACTAATACATACTTGTGATGATACCCCTTGCAAGAATCCACAAGTACAAGAAAGTAATTAAGGTAGAAACCTAACCATAGCTTTAAACTCTAAGACCCTGACGTCCCTTGTGCAATGGTTTCCTAACGGGGGTTCAGGTTTCTATCACTCCGGCAACCCCTACGATAAGCCAAATACACAATGCATTCCCCTAGGCCCATATAGGTAAAGTGTCATGTAGTCGACGTTCACATGAAACCACTAGAAGAAGTACACCACAACTTAAATATCAAACTATTGAATCTTTCTCAACACAATTCCACTACTAACAACATGACTTCTCCCATGTCCTCAAGAACAAAACGAACTACTCACAAGACATCATATGGATCATGATCATAGATGAAATAATGATGTATAACAATCTAAACATAAACAATAATTCAACGGTTCACTCAATAGCATCAACTACAAGGAGTACTCAACACTGGGAAAGTTTCCCCTAAGAACTATGCAAGATTCAACCCAATTGTTACAGCGGTATGAGGTGGTGATGATGGTGCTGGTGGAGATGATGGTGGTGATGATGATGATGATCCCGATAAAGTATAGCTTGATGGTGGTGTTGATGGCGATGATCTCCCCTCTCCGGGAAGAAATTCCCCTGGCAGAATTTTGTATGCCGGAGAGATCTTTCTCTCTCGGTGTTTTCAGCCCCGCAGAGGCGGCGAAATCTTTTTGTGGTCACTCCCCGAGTCTTAGGGTTTCGGGAGGATAATATACGCCAGAGGGGAGAGCCAGGGGTGAACCAGGGCGGCCACACCACCTGGTGGCGCGGCCTAGGGTGGCCCGCGCCAGGGGGTGGTGTGGGCCCCGTGTGGCCCATCTCCATTTCCCGTTCTGGCTTTCTTCGTCTTTTGGAAAAATAGGATTTTCCATGTATTTTCCCGGATTTTCTGATCTTCGTGAATTTTGCCTCCAAACAACACCTTTTCCATTAGAATCCTGACTGCATCGGTCCATGCTCCAAAAGTCATCAACCATGCAAAAACAGATGAAATAACATAAGTATCATCTCTTAATATGAAATATATCAATGAATAACAGTAAATTATGATATAGAATAGTGATGCAAAATGGATGTATCAACTCCCCCCAAGCTTAGACTTCGCTTGTCCCCAAGCTAAAATGAACTCAATAAACATGACCTCAGGTTTATGGAGTGAAGAGTCGATAAAAGAATACGAACAAGAAGCATCACATTCATCAATACATAAGTCATAATAGAAGACAACTCACTATTATATAACTTAACTTGCAATAAGTAAAAGAAACACAATAAAGATACATAAAGTAAATCATAATTGGTAATGGAAAACTTAGCTCTCGGTCGAAGAATAGTTTACAATTTGCTGGAGTTCACAAATAACTGATTTCCAAAGATAGCTTTCAAAGTAGTAGACACTAAGATAAGAGCCAAGTGCAAAACAAGGAACATAAGAAACACGATTGAATAAATCATCATATGAATGAATGAAACACAACAACTCAAAATACTTGCTGAGGTAGAAGGGAATAGGTTTACTGACTCAACTAAAAAGTAAAAGAAAGGCCCTTCGCAGAGGGAAGCAGGGATTTCAAGTTTCATAAAGAGCTCCCAAAAATTATGATACTTATTAGCTTTTAGCTCTCATTGCCCCTATCATAGGCATCTTTAGGTGATTAAGGTTAAAGTGATCAAATATGAGGATATGCTTGACAAGTTGCAAGTTGAAAATCTCATGTCCCTTGAATACGACAGCCACTCCTCATGCTACTCAAGTTTAGTCACCGGTAAGTTCTTGTCATAGTAAGTACATGTGTATCATAGAGAACCGCCAACGGGGTACCCCTTGCCCGATGATACGGAAGAATCCCCATATCAAAATGACAAGGTAAGCAGACAATAAGCATCTCAGCAATCTTCTTATTTACCATGGGAATATGGTGCGTTTTTCTCTCTTTCCTCTTTTCTCATCTTTTTTTGTTTTTCTCTTTTTCTCAATCTCTATCTCTTTTTTTATAAGAAGAATGCTTCATAGATGCTCGTTATGGTTATGCTACAGGTTTCCACCATGACATCATGGATTAGACCGGCGGCCTAGGCGTTTCCCTAACACACATGCATAACTCCATGGAGTTACAAGCTCCCCTTTCATTTCACACCGACGACATCTATAGACAAAAGAACATGATATCAACTAGGCACAAAGTACATGTGCAATGTTGAAAGTGTTTCCCATGACAACATGGTTCTGCTAATTCACAACTTACAAAGCGCAAGCATATACGCAACATAGATGGGCACAATGGTTTAAGTTTATTAAGTGCAAGAAAGTAAAGTGTGCCATCAAGTTCGTGAGAGCTTTAATCACTAATTTTCACATAACAAGTTTAATTTGGAAGGTAGATAAAAACATGAATTTACTTGGAATAACGATAATGCTAATAGGTAGGTATGGTGGACACAAATGACATAGGTTTTGGTTTAAGGATTGGATGCACGAGAAGTATTCCCTCTCAGTACAGGTTTTTGGCTAGCAAGGCTGGGTAGCAAGCATAAGAGTTGAAGGAAACAAACAAACATACAAGTGATAAATACAAACATGCAATCTTCCTCGGGAGCACAAAAGATCTTAACTAGAGAATACTAAACTTATGAGCAAATCAAGAAAGAAAGATGATAAAATTATATTTCTTTAAGAGTACTTTTATCTTTTTCATTCAGTTCTCAAAATAGTGTTGCTACTGACCGAGCCAGGTTTGCCAAAACCAACTAAATTAACTCAATGATCCCAAAGTGATACCAATACTAACGAAAAGATCAACCATATAACCATGAATTGAAAACTAAAATAAGATATGCAAAAGAGTAAATGCTAGAACTTCTCATTAATATTCCATAACGATAACTCACACCAAGGGATACATAGATATCTAACAACATGGGAGACACTTCCATAATGCAAACCATCCTACATGATTACTTCTCTATTCATGATATGAATCTACTAAAAAGGTAAAAAGATAGAAGGTAGTGATGTGATACTGCGACACTCCCCCAAGCTTGGAACAAACCAAGGGGATGCCAAAACCTGATGACGAATTACTCCTTTGGTGGTGGTGGTATTCTCTCGTCATCATCCGACTTCCAGGGTAAGGGCTCCGCATCAACAAAGGACATCATGGTCTCCAGATCTGGGACTCTACGTGTCAGAAACAGATCGAAACAAAAACACGACGAGAACACGATATACAAACCTCAGGGGATCCGGGGGGTTATATATTACGAAGTTGTACAACAAAAGGAAGGTACTGGGAGAAAACGGGTCGGAGACGGAGGCCGAGGTGGCCACACCTCCTGCTGGCACGGCCAGGGGGTGGTGTGAGCCTCCCTGGCTCCGTTTCCGTCCCTCTTTCACTTTGTAGCTTTACTTGTTGGATAAAAACTCCAAAAATATAATTTGACAGAGTTTTCGTGGAACTTTTCTTACCAGAACTGTTACCTATTCGAAAATGGACTCTGCAGGTCTCTGAATTTGGTGGTTGACTAATTTTTTCGGAGTTACCACTTGAATAACATCAATATCTTCATCTTCATACACATATTGCTTGAGTCATGAGACCTTTCACTTTCTTATTACATCATTTTCTCCACTAACCTGGAAATTTCTTCACACAAAAGTTCACACAATTCTTATTAGCAACATTAGTGTAAGCGAGGTAATAAACCTTTTAGGTTCAATTTCAACTGAAAACCGTCAAAACATAAGCTACTGTAACAACTCCTTCCAAAAACCCAAAAAGAATTCAAAAAAAAAAATCGATTTAAGAAGCAAATGCAAGAGTGGCAAAATCTATCAAAACAGACAAATAGGTAAAGATCAATTTTTTCGAAAATCTTCTGTTGCTCAAATCAAAAAGTGTAAAACTAACGAAAGTTAAATAATAACTTGGGGCAGAAGCACAAAAATTACAGCTCAATCCGACATACAGAGATCTCTCATAAATTTTTACGGTGAAGCACAAAAATCTGTTTCGGGACAGCAACTTCCCCAAATCTTACTTCTCTCTCATTAGAGGTTGATCTTGACACAAACCAAACAAAAAGGATAAAGAGAGGTTATTACTGAAGTAATAACTTCCAAGACTCAAAGAAACAGAAACAACTGAAAGCACAAATAAATTGGGTTGTCTCTGAAAAAGCTCTTTCTTTATAGCCATTAAGATGTGCATGATAATTTCAATGATGCTCACATAAGAATATGAATTGAAGTGAAAGAGAGCATTAAGAAGCAAAAATACGCATGTTTAAGTCTAACCCACTTCCTATGCAAGGGAATTTTGTAAACAAACAAGTTGTTGAAACCAGAGGCTACAAGCATAGGAAGGCAAAACAAGTGCAACATAAAAACTTTCAGCATAAAACAAGGAAACTTGGTATTATTGAGATGCATAAGAACAATCTTCCCTCTCTCATAATAGCTTTTAGTATCATGCATAAATTTAATGATATAACTATCACAAGAACCATGGTAGCAATGATCAGTTATCCTAACAGAAAACACAGGAACACTAGCTCTCATAACACTACTTTGTGAAACAATATTAGGGATATCCTTACAAAGTATAGTGTGTCCATCTTCTTCATATTTAGTGACAAAATCTTTCACATTTGCTATTATAGGTTCATCATCAATTTGTTTATCAGGTTCAATAGCTTTACTTGTACTTTCATTAACCATACTAGCTATCATAGAATGTTCCTTTATCTTAACTAGGAAAGGGATTTTCTCAATGTAAGGTTCAGGTAAAACATGATTAGCAGTATAAACTTCATTATTTCTTGCAGGAACACACTCAGCGACATCTTTATATGGTTCATGATACTTATTCCACTTCTTTTTAGGAACTTCAATATA
Organism: Avena sativa; assembly: GCA_916181665.1. Lineage (NCBI taxonomy): Eukaryota > Viridiplantae > Streptophyta > Magnoliopsida > Poales > Poaceae > Avena > Avena sativa. Next base: position 432,990,404 of record OV702290.1, read on the forward strand.
GGAAGCAAAAGCCTTAAAATAAGTTGCAATAGCTTGATAGTCTAGACCATAAGCATTTTTAATATTTTGAAAGTCATCAGTTCCCATAAAAGATTCAATGCATTCATAATCATAATTTATACCTGACTTTCTTCCTTTGTCATTCTCCCATGCTTCAACATTGTCTTGAATATGGTCTAGAAGATCCCATTTAGCTTCTTCTTCCATGCGTGTAAATGATCCAGCACAAGAAGCATCCAATAAATCCTTATCATTAAGAGAAAGCCTTGCATAAAAGTTATTGATAATAATATTGTTGGGGAGCTCATGAATGGGACATTTGAGCATTAGTAACTTCAATCTCCCCCAAGCTTGAGCTGTACTCTCTCCATCAAGAGGCCAAAAGTTGTATATTTGATTCCGATCTTTATGAATCTCACTAGGAGGATAAAGCTTTGAATAAAAGAGAGGTACTATTTCCTCCCATTCAAGAGCTTGACCATTGTTTAGCAGCTTATACCAGTACTCAGCTCTTTCTTTAAGTGATAATGAGAACAACTTCTTCTTGACTTGATCTGTTGTAATATCTGCACACTTAAACAACCCGCATAATTCGTGTATAAAGAGCAAATGATCACCAGGATGGACAGTTCCATCTCCAACATAATAGTTATCCATAACACGATCAATTATTCTTGTAGGTATTTTAAAAGTATGATTCTCAGCAGGTGGTGGTTCATCTACTGCCTTAGTAGTGGTAGTAGCATTATGAAATAAGAAACTTAGCGAATTATCCATAATGAAAATAAAGCAACTAGTAGAAGTAAACAATACTCACAGTAGAAGTTTCCTTTACCAGTTCCACTCTCCAATAGCGCTTCACTCCCTGGCAACGACGCCAGAAAATAGTCTTTGATGACCCACAAGTATAGGGGGTGTATCGCAGTATTTTCGATAAGTAAGAGTGTCAAACCCAACGAGGAGCAGAAGGTGCTGGCTAATGGCTAGGAGCAGGAATTCTCTGTAAATACTTAGCAAACAGATTTTTAGGGGTTTTTGATAATGCAGGTAAATAAAGTATGAGTAAATAAAAGACAATAAGAATAAATGCAGCAAGTGGCCCAATCCTTTCTTTAGCAAAGGACAAGCCGGTTGTATTACTTAAGATGACCAAACATTCTCGAGGACACATGGGAATATCGTCAAGTGCTTTCGCTTCATATAGTTGATTAATCTTCTTTAGTTTGCTAAGTGTTGTGTGGGTGAACCTGTGCTATTGTAACGACCTTCCTAGGACTAATACATACTTGTCATTATACCCCTTGCAAGCATTCGCAAGTACAAGAAAGTAATTAAGGTAGAAACCTAACCAAAACTTTAAACTCTAAGACCCCGATGTCCCTTGTGCAATCGTTTCCTAAGGGGGTTTCAGGTTTCTGTCACTCCGGCAACCCCTACGATTAGTAGCCAAATACACAATGCATTCCCCTAGGCCCATATAGGTGAAGTGTCATGTAGTCGACATTCACATGACACCACTAGAAGATGTACACCACAACTTAAATATCAAACTATTGAATCTTTCTCAACACAATTCCACTACTAACAACATGACTTCTCCCATGTCCTCAAGAACAAAATGAACTACTCACAAGACATCATATGGATCATGATCAGAGATGAAATAATGATGTATAACAATCTGAACATAAACAATAATTCAACGGTTCACTCAATAGCATCAACTACAAGGAGTAATCTGAAGGAAATATGCCCAGAGAGGCAATAATAAAGTTGTTATTATATATTCCTTATACATGATAGATGTTTATTTTACATGCTAGAAATGTATTGATTCGGAAACATCAATACATGTGTGTTTAATAAACAAAAAGGGTTCCTAGTCATGCCTCTCTTATAGACTAGCTTGTTGATTAACAGGATGATCAAGGTTTCCTGATCATGGACATTCGATGTTGTTAATAACAAGGTCACACCATTGGTGGAATGATGTGATGAACATTCATCCGAAGTATAGCATTACGATCAAGTCATTATGTTTATATTGCTATAAAATCATACGAAGTAATCTTTATCCTTAGACCATGAGATCATGTTAATTGCTAACACCAGAAGAGTATCTTGATAACATCAAACGTCACACCGTAACAGGGTGACTATAAAGATGAGTTCAGTACTACGAAGGTGTTATGTTGAGGCTCATGGATCAAGAGTGGAATTTGTCAATCCAGATGATGGATAGATATACTCTGGGCCCTCTCGGTGATATCACATTAGGATATCTTGCAAGCAAGTGATGTGATCACTAGAATGTTATATCACGGGAACAAGAAAAGAGTGCATGTCGGTAACGAGATCAAACTAGGTATGGAGATACCGATGATCGAATCTCGGACATGTAATATATCGAGAGACAAAGGGATTTAGTTACAAGCGTTAAAGGTTCTCACGATCACAGGAGTCATCGTTGAATGTGTAGGAGTCAGTACGGATCTCCAGGTCCCGCTGCTGATTATTGATCGGAGAAGGGTCTCGATCATGTCTGCATTATTCGCGAACCGTAGGGTGGAACACTTAAGAGTTACCGGACACCATTTTGGAGCACATATGTTTCAGACGAAAGAATTGCAAAGCGCAGGAATTGTTTCAATAGAAACCGGAAATTGTTTTGGGTGAAATTGCAGAAGGTGGTTCTGCATGTGATATTGAAATATTGCAAGGGGTTATATGTGAATGTTTGTTAATTAAAGTAATTAACAAAATTCTGAATAAATTTAATAAAAAGAGTTTTATTAAATGAGAGAGCATTAAATTTGGAGAAATTTAATGCATTTAAAGTGGAGACTTTAAAAGGGAATGTGAAGAGGGCTTTTAATGTGGAGGGGTTACCACCACATGAATGGGGGAGGTGAGGGGTCACCCCCCATGCGCCGGCCATGGAGAGAGGGGCAGCCCCCTCCTCCTATAAAAGGCCACCCATTCCCTCCTTCATCCTTACACCTCCTTGTGAAGGATCTCTCTCCCCCTCTAGAATTATTCCCCCATGGTCTCGGATTAGCGAGATACATGTTCCCGGTGGCATTTCGTCTGGAAGGAGTTGCTGCTTCCGCTGGATCACTGGAGCGAGGAGGTGGAGGTTGTCCGGTGGCTTGAACGTGTGTGCGAGTGTGGATGCGCTGCTGAGTTGCGGCGCTCGGACTTCCTCACAATCTTGAGATCGGCAAGTGTACGACTACATCAACCACGAGTTCCTACTCGTTAACAAAGCTCGTTGTCTATGAGGGTAAGTTCTCGTTGGATGTATGTCCACCCGTTGCTTTGTACCTAGTAGATAGATCTTGGCGTGTAGTTCACACCGTAGGAAATTTTTTATTTTCTATGCTGCGGACCCAACAGTGGTATCAGAGCCTGATGTATGCGTAGGTGCTTAGAACGGGTAGTACACATATGGTTGATATGTGGGCGATGATGATCATATTATTGCATCTTCTATGTATTTTGGATATTGGTGGCATAGTGGGATGAAGCGGCCCAGACCAACCTTACATATCATCGTACATGAGACCGGTTCCACGACTGACATGCAACTTGTTTTGCATAAGTGGTTCGCGGGTGTCTGTCTCTCCTACTATAGTCAATATCTGATTTACAATGAGTTGCTAATAACTTAGTTATCCTCATTGTGGTTCATGTTCGTAGGTAAGAACGGTTCTATCTCCGAAAGCCCTAAGCCACGTAAAACTTGCAATTGATAAATTAGAGGCGTCTAGTTTAGATCGTTGCTGGGCTAGTGTATTGATATGGTATTGTTGTAAGTAGATGTATGGTGGATACTCTTACAACACACTCAATGTGTAAGTTCCATAGACCTTGGCCTTACACACAAAGGAATGATAGAGATCATACCACGATGCAAGTGATAGAGATCAAATGCATGGACCATATCATCTCACTTTACACATTAGATGTTAGCATCTTATACTGCTAGTTTGGCGCGTTTGATAGCATTATAAGATGATCCCTCATTTAGATATCAAGATAAAAATGTGTTCTTCCTTGAGTATGCACCGTTCTATGGATCGTGTTTCGAGACATCACGTGATGATCGGGTGTACTCGAATCTACGTTTTCATAGGAACAGGTGTAAGACAGTTTTACACACGCAAATACTAAGGTTCTTACTTGGCGAGCCTAGCATGTACAGACATGGCAACGGAACACGGACCGAAAGGTTAAGCATGAGTCATATGGTTGATATGATGCCCATATAGATGCTTGCCTTTGAAGCTATATCAACTCACGTGATGATCGGACTTGGTATAGTAGATTTGGTTCATGTAATCACCAAAAGGACTTGAGGGATGTCGTTTTTGAGTGGGAGTTCATTAGTAATTTGGATTAGTTGAACTCAATCTATCATAAACTTAGTCTAAATAAACTTTACAAATTCTGTTGTAGATGGCACCACCTGATTTTAATTTCAATGTGTTCATGGAGAAAGAGAAACTTGCTGCGAATGGTAGCAACTTCACCAACTGGGCTATGAATTTGAGGATTCTCCTCACTGCTGCACAAAAGCAATATGTGCTAGATGCACCGCTAGGCCCCCCACGAGCTCCTGATGCCCCTGACGAGGAAAAGAATGTCTATGTGACTCGTCAGGAGGACCACAACTTAGTTCATTGCGGCATACTGTATGGGATAGAGCCAGAACTTCGAAAGCGTTTCGAAAATGGCAATGCCTTTGATACCATGGGAGAATTTAAAATGATTTTCGATACCCATGCTGCCGTAGAGAGTTATAATGCTACAGAAAAGTTCTTTAGCTGCATGATGGAGGAAAACAGCTCCGTTAGTGAGCACGTACTCAAAATGTCTGGGTACGCCGAGAATCTTGTGTCCTTGGGAATAACGATTCCCATTTACTTAGGCATACATAGTGTTCTCCAATCTCTGCCACCTAGCTACAAGAGCTTCATGATGAACTATAATATGCAGGGCATGAAGAAGTCTCTTCCCGAGCTTCTGTCAATGCTTAAGACTGCAGAAGTGGAGATTAGGAAAGAACATCAAGTGTTGATGATCAATAGGACCACCGGTTTCAAGAAGGACAAGAAAGACAAGCACAAGGGAAAGAAGGGTGGTAAGTCTGTTGCCACGCCTGAAAAGAAACCCCGGGCTGGCCCTAAGTCTGACACCGAGTGCTACTATTGCAAGGGGACTGGCCATTGGAAGCGCAACTGCCCCAAGTATTTGGCGGACAAGAAGTCCAGCAAGGCAAACAAAGGTATATGTGATATACATGTTATTGATGTGTACTTGACTAGTACTCGCAGTAGCACCTGGGTATTTGATACTGGATCGGTTGCTAATATATGTAACTCGGTTCAGGGGCTACGGAACAAGCGACAACTAGCAAGGGATGAGGTCAGGATGCGGGTCGGCAATGGATCAAGAGTTGATGTGATCGCCGTCAGGACGCTACCTCTCCATTTGCCATCGAGATTAGTTATAAACCTAAATAATTGTTATTTGGTGCCTGCACTGAGCATGAACATTGTATCTGGATCGTGTTTGATGCAAAGTGGTCATTCCTTTAAATCTGAGAACAATGGTTGTTCGATTTATAAGAATGATATCTTTTATGGTCATGCACCTATGTTGAATGGTTTATTTCTATTGGATCTCGGTAGTAATATTACGCACATTCATAATGTTAATGCCAAAAAGATTAAACTTGATGATGATATGTCTACATATATGTGGCACTGCTGTCTAGGTCATATTGGCGTTAAACGCATGAAGAAACTCCATTCTGATGGACTTTTGGAATCACTTGATTTTGAATCATTTGATACATGTGAGCCATGCCTTATGGGCAAGATGACTAGAACGCCATTTTCCGGTTCAATGGAACGGGCGACAGATCTATTGGAAATCATACATACTGATGCGTGTGGACCAATGAGTGTGTCGGCGCGAGGTGGATATCGTTATTTTGTTACTTTCACGAATGATTTGAGTAGATATGGGTATATCTATTTGATGAAACACAAGTCTGAAACTTTTGAAAAGTTCAAGGAATTTCAGAATGAAGTGGAAAATCATCATAATAGAAAGATCAAGTTTCTTCGGTCTGACCGTGGAGGAGAGTATCTAAGTTACAAGTTTAGCACACACATGAAAGAGTGTGGAATAGTCTCACAACTCACGCCTGCCGGAACACCACAACATAATGGTGTGTCGGAACATCGTAATCGTACCTTATTGGATATGGTTCGATCTATGATGTCTCTGACTGACTTACCTCTGTCATTTTGGGGTTATGCACTAGAAACAGCTGCATTCACTTTAAATCGGGCACCATCTAAATCCGTTGAAACGACACCGTATGAATTATGGTTTGGAAACAAACCTAAGCTGTCATTTCTTAAGGTTTGGGGATGCGATGTTTATGTGAAGAAACTTCAACCGGATAAACTCGAACCCGAAGCGGAAAAATGCGTCTTCATAGGATACCCTAAGGAAACAATTGGGTATACCTTCTATCACAGATCCGAGGGCAAGGTTTTTGTTGCCAAGAATGGATCCTTTCTTGAGAAGGAGTTTCTCGCGAAAGGTGTGAGTAGTCGGAAGGTAGAACTCGAAGAGGTTATTGAACCTTCTCTTCATGGAATGGCGAGTGGCGGAGCACCGGAAGTTGTTTCGGAGTTGACTTCACCTGATGAAGAGAGAGCTAATGATAATGATCATGAAACTCCGAAAGAGGACACTACCAAACCTCGCAGGTCAAGCAGGACACGTGCAGCTCCTGAACTGTACGACAATCCTGTTGTGAATTTCATGGTTGATGAAATGGATGACCCTGCGACGTATGAAGAAGCGATGATGAGCCTGGATTCCAACAAATGGCTAGAAGCCATGAAATCCGAGATGGAATCCATGTACGAGAACCAAGTTTGGAACTTGGTGGACTTACCTCACGACCGAAAGGCCGTTGAGAATAAATGGATTTTCAAAAGGAAAACTGATGCTGATGGTAATGTGACCATCTATAAGGCTCGACTTGTCGCAAAGGGGTTTCGACAAATTCAAGGAGTTGACTACGATGAGACATTCTCTCCCATAGCGATGCTTAAATCGGTTAGGATTATGTTAGCAATTGCTGCATATTTCGATTATGAAATATGGCAGATGGATGTCAAAACTACGTCCCTCAATGGTAAGATTGAAGAAGAGTTGTATATGATACAACCTAAGGGTTTTGTCGATCCTAAGGATGCTAATAAGGTTTGCAAACTTCAGCGATCCATCTATGGACTGAAGCAAGCATCACGAAGTTGGAATCTTCGCTTTGATGAGGTGATCAAAGAGTTTGGATTTGTCCAAACTTATGGAGAGGCTTGTATTTACAAGAAAGTGAGTGGGACCAATGTGGCATTTCTGATATTATATGTGGATGACATATTATTGATTGGAAATGATATAGATCTTTTAAACAGTGTTAAAAGTTATCTAAATAGCAAATTTTTGATGAAAGACCTTGGTGAAGCGTCATATATATTAGGCATTAAAATCTATAGAGATAGACCAAGGCGCCTAATTGGGATATCGCAGAGTACATACTTTGATAAGATATTAAAGAAGTTTAATATGGACGAAAGTAAGAAGGGGTTCTTACCTATGTTGCAAGGCAAGACATTGAGTAAGACTCAAAGTCCGGCTACGGCGAAAGAAAGAGAGATGATGGATAAGATCCCCTATGCCTCGGCCATAGGCTCTATTATGTATGCCATGCTATGTACAAGACCGGATGTGGCACATGCTATTAGTTTGCTAGTAGGTACCAATATGATCCAGGTTCGGAACACTAGATAGCGGTAAAGAACATCCTTAAGTACTTGAGAAGAACTAAGGATATGTTTCTCATATACGGAGGTGAAGAAGAGCTAGTCGCTAAGTGTTATGTTGATGCTAGCTTTGACACTGATCCGGATGACTCTAAGTCTCAATCCGGATACGTATTTCTCTTGAACGGAGCAGCAGTTAGTTGGAGGAGTTCCAAACAACCTGTGGTGGCTGGATCAACAACGGAGGCGGAATATGTTGCTGCTTCAGAAGCGGCGCAGGAAGCAGTTTGGATGAAAGAGTTCATTACGGAACTGGGTGTGGTTCCCAGTGCGTTGGACCCGATGGTGATCTATTGTGACAACAATGGAGCCATAGCCAACGCAAAGGAACCAAGGTCTCACAAGAATTCCAAACATATTAAGCGCCGGTTTCACTCCATCCCCGAGCATGTCAAGGATGGAGATATAAAGATTTGTAAAGTACGCACGGACCTAAATGTAGCAGATCCGTTGACTAAAGTTCTCCCTAGGGTAAAACATGATCAACACCAGAACTCCATGGGTGTTAGATTTATCACTATGTGAGCTATATTATTGTCTCTAGTGCAAGTGGGAGACTGAAGGAAATATGCCCTGAGAGGCAATAATAAAGTTGTTATTATATATTCCTTATACATGATAGATGTTTATTTTACATGCTAGAAATGTATTGATTCAGAAACATCAATACATGTGTGTTTAATAAACAAAAAGGGTTCCTAGTCATGCCTCTCTTATAGACTAGCTTGTTGATTAACATGATGATCAAGGTTTCCTGATCATGGACATTGGATGTTGTTAATAACAAGGTCACACCATTGGTGGAATGATGTGATGAACATTCATCCGAAGTATAGCATTACGATCAAGTCATTATGTTTATATTGCTATAACATCATACGAAGTAATCTTTATCCTTAGACCATGTGATCATGTTAATTGCTAACACCGGAAGAGTATCTTGATAACATCAAACGTCACACCGTAACAGGGTGACTATAAAGATGGGTTCAGTACTACGAATGTGTTATGTTGAGGCTCATGGATCAAGAGTGGAATTTGTCAATCCAGATGACGGATAGATATACTCTGGGCCCTCTCGGTGATATCACATTAGGATATCTTGCAAGCAAGTGATGTGATCACTAGAATGTTATATCACGGGAACGAGAAAAGAGTGCATGTCGGTAACGAGATCAAACTAGGTATGGAGATACCGATGATTGAATCTCGGACATGTAATATATCGAGAGACAAAGGGATTTAGTTACAAGCGTTAAAGGTTCTCACGATCACAGGAGTCATCGTTGAATGTGTAGGAGTCAGTACGGATCTCTAGGTCCCGCTGCTGATTATTGATCGGAGAAGGGTCTCGATCATGTCTGAATTTTTCACGAACCGTAGGGTGGCACAGTTAAGAGTGCAGGAATTGCAAAGTGCAGGAATTGTTTCAATAGAAACCGGAAATTGTTTCGGGTGAAATTGCAGAAGGTGGTTCTGCATGTGATATTGAAATACTGCAAGGGGCTATATGTGAATGTTTGTTAATTAAAGTAATTAACAAATTTCTGAATAAATTTAATAAAAAGAGTTTTATTAAATGAGATAGCATTAAATTTGGAGAAATTTAATGCATTTAAAGTGGAGACTTTAAAAGGGAATGTGAAGAGGCATTTTAATGTGGAGGGGTTACCACCACATGAATGGGGGAGGTGAGGGGTCACCCCCCCATGCGCCGGCCATGGAGAGAGGGGGCACCCCCCTCCTCCTATAAAAGGCCACCCATTCCCTCCTTCATCCTTACACCTCCTTGTGAAGGATCTCTCTCCCCCTCTAGAATTATTCCCCCATGGTCTCGGATTAGCGAGATACATGTTCCGGGTGGCATTTCATCTAGAAGGAGTTGCTCCTTCCGCTGGATCACTGGAGCAAGGAGGTGGAGGTTGTCCGGTGGCTTGAACGTGTGTGCGAGTGCGGATGCGCTGCTGAGTTGCGGCGCTCGGACTTCCTCACGATCTTGAGATCGGTAAGTGTACGACTACATCAACCACGAGTTCCTACTCGTTAACAAAGCCCGTTGTCTACGAGGGTAAGTTCTCGTTGGATGTATGTCCACCCGTTTCTTTGTACCTAGTAGATAGATCTTGGCGTATAGTTCACACCGTAGGAAATTTTTTGTTTTCTATGCTGCTAACCCAACATAATCAACACCGGGAAAGCATCCCCTAAGAGCTATGCAAGATTCAACCCAATTGTTACAGCGGTATGAGGTGGTGATGATGGTGCTGGTGGAGATGATGGTGGTGATGATGATGATGATCCCGATGAAGTCCAGCTTGATGGTGGTGTTGATGGCGATGATATCCCCTCTCCGGGAAGAAATTCCCTCGGCAGAATTCTGTCTGCCAGAGAGATCTTTCTCTCTCGCTGTTTTCCGCCCCGTAGAGGCGGCAGAATCTTTCTGTGGTCGCTCCCCAAGTCTTAGGGTTTCGGGAGGATAATATACGCCAGAGGAGAGAGCCAGGGGTGGACCAGGGCGACCACACCACCTGGTAGCGCGACCTAGGGTGGCCCGCGCCAGGGGGTGGTGTGGGCCCCCTGTGGCCCATCTCCGCTTCCCGTTCTGGCTTTCTTCGTCTTCTGGAAAAATAGGATTTTCCATGTATTTTCCCGGATTTTTTGATCTTCACGAATTTTGCCTCCAAATAGCACCTTTTCCATCAGAATCCTGACTGCAGCGGTCCATGCTCGAAAAGTCATCAACCATGCAAAAACAGATGAAATAACATAAGTATCATCTCTTAATATGAAATATATCAATGAATAATAGTAAATTATGATATAGAATAGTGATGCAAAATGGACGTATCAATGTCCTGCAAGTGCACATGTTCGTCAGTGCATGTTTCCATGGAAGTATTAGTTCCAATTTTTATATCGATCCCAATAAGGAGCCTAGGTAAGTGTTTTTATACGGTGTTTCTGTCACACCAAAGGTGTCACCAGTCTTGAGTGAATTGACTATAATTGTTGAAGGTGGAAGGTGGTGAGTGAATAATAGAGGAAACTTGCGTAAGGAAAAAGTGAGAATTAAATAACATAAAAGTAAAGACGAGAAATGTGTTCGAGGTTCCTGCAGTTGAGAAATTAGGTGCGGAGAGAAACGGTTCATTGAGATAGTGAAAGTGCTAGATGAATAAAGTGAGATAAGTAATTGTGATATTTCTTATTTATAAGTGAGTAGGCAAGCAACCCGTATACCTACTGGGAGTCCTCATGGCCAATTCTTCCCATCCCCAATAATCCGTCTGCCTATTACCACGACAATGGTCAGCACATTAAGTAAGGTCTTCCGACCGGATCAAGGTTTTAATATTGATGGTTCCTTGTTGTCCTCGAGTAGTACTAGCTCATCATTGATATCCCGTGTCACTCGGGGTCGCCGATTCGCTAGCATAACAAGTTCATACCTATGAGCTCTCTGGATCATGTTACCTAGGCCCTTAAATTAGATAACAAGCATTAAGCAAACATAGATAATCATTCTCACAATTTAATAAACACTACAACAATCAAAAATGGATGGAAAGCCAAGGCACAACACATCTCACCAATCTCCTACATCTCCCATGCCTATGGGGATTTACTTAGACATGAGAGGAAGATTAACCAAAGGAATAATTGTATTGCAAATGAAAATCATCTCAAAGTTATCGTAGCAAGCCACAATACCAGTTGAAGATCGAATCAAATACAAACCAAGGTAGATCAAAGTATCAAACCCTAATCTTACATGTGCCAATCTCTCTCTCTCTCTCTATCTATCAATGGGGATGATGGTGGAGTGAATGGTTTAGAGGCTAGAGATCATCGAAGAATGAGACGGGGTTCTTCTCCTTCTCCAGATCTGATCTCTCCCTCCCCGAATGAGTTTGTGGCAGCTGTCTTCTCTTTTTCATCATCCCCCCTTCACAGAAGTTTCTTGTATTGATATAATAGAGATGGCGGTAGGTAGTACGGGCGAACAATACAGGTGCATCACGATCGTACCAGTGGCTGTTATGCACTCTGGACGCCTCCAATGAAAGGGGCTCCAATTGGGGATTTGCTTCTTCAGGTGTAATTAGCGCATAAATGCTATTAGACCTTCCATAAATGTTCATTGTATGAAAACCATCACAAGAAACCAAGGATTCGCTATTTGCGATGTTAACGTTAGTAGAAATGGGTAATCTTTAGTGAAATCCGGCAATAAAAAAGAGGAAAATCAATGATAAAAGGTGATGAAATTTGGAGCTATCAAGCCACCACACCTCAAGGTGAGCCATTTGTGGTGTTCAGATAGCATTGCGCCATCGCACCTCTCCAATGGAGATGTAGCTTCTTTGGAAGTGAACTTCAGATAAAATCATTATCACCGCATCCATCGATTATCTCTCAGTCATGCCCTTTACTTATGCAATTAACATTCTGATAGCCATCGTGCTTGAAGTATTATATACTTCTATCACCTTGTTGCTTTTCTTGCTTAGCATAGGTTGTTAGTGCACTTAGTTGAACCTAGAGGTTTTAGGTTTCGTGCTTTGATAAATTAAATGTTAGTTTTATTCCGCATTTATCAGAGCCTAAACCGTAACTATTTTAAAAGACTATTCAACCCCTCTAGGCGAGATACTTTGTCCTTTTAGTCGGCTTATATAGTCATCCGACCTAGGGTTTACTGGAGAAACCTATCCGGCTAGATATAGAGTCGGTACATAGTACAACTTGGACTAAAAGTCTATCTATAGGCCTAAGTCAGTAAGTCTTCTGGGCCTCCCCGTAGCCGGATGGGCCTCCATCTCTGTTCCCTGATTGGGCCTCCCGTGGAGCATAGCTCTAACCCGGAAGTGACCCTTCCTGGTCAGTGAGTAGCAGTGGGTATACCCGGAAAGTATATCCCCAATAGTATCGCCACGAAGCCTCCAAGATCCAAAGTCGGATTCCTTCATCTAGCTTCAACGTTCTTCGGCTACAGAATCTTTAAGGGTTCCCAAACTCCAAATAAAAATTGTAGGATCCGAGTCATTGTGAGTCAAATTTGTTGATTCATTATTCTTGTTCCCATGCTCATTTCGAACTAAGTCGGAAGTTTCTTTGGTGACCTAACCCAACAACTTTTCAGGTCTTTTTCACATCACTGACACTTATCCTGCCAGTGTGACCATTGGTGTGTCCCGTGTTGCACGGAACCGAGGCGTCGTTTAAATGCGTGCATGGAGGTCGAGGAGGCAGAGTCTTCGGAGTGAAGTTACCCCATGCATTTTGTGATACATGGCGAAAATCCGGCATGTATAGTGCTAATCTTGGTGCATATTGGCTATAAAGAGGGTGAAATCACCTCATTTTCTTCATTTATACTCCATAGTGCCTTCTTCCTCGTGTCCCTATGTGCTTCCTTGTTTCCTTATCTCCACCACCAAAACCAACAGTGCCGCCAATTCTTGGCTCTCCGATGAGATGGCTGATCCATCTTCTACGGCGGGCTCTGCATTGACGTCGACCGCAAAGGAGGCGGGTATTTGGATCCCGTGCCTCATCGATGATGATAAGTTACAACAGATGGAGGAGAAGATATATCTTCACGTCGGTGCATGGCGAAGCGGCCTTGGTGAAGCGATTCTGACGCCACACAGCGGCGAGCGTGTCCACTTCATGATGCACATTGATCATGAGCTGAGTTTTCCATTGTCGAAATTCTTCTCTGAGGTAATCAATCACTATGGCACCCAACTCCATAATATCCCCCAAACTCGCTATTAGAGCTTAGTGCCCACACGACTCTTAGTGAGGGTTATCTTGGAATTGAACCGAGTCTTACTCTTTTTCGATACTATTTTGGTACCCGGAAGAATTTCATCACTACCGATATTCCTTACAATGCCGGCACTCTTACCTTAGTACTTAGGAGAGACCGAGTCTATCAGAAGATTTTAGCTAGTGAATCAGTGAAGAGATGGCTAGCAACGTATTTTACTACAAGGACTTGCCGGCTCCTGGAAAAGAGGAAAGTTTGCCGGTTTTCGCTGACGGTGCTGCAGCCCACCAAGATTCGTGGGACACTGAGGCTCCCATACTATTCGACGAATTGATCCGCGCCAAATCCCGGATGCAGTGGCTGATCAAGGAATGGGTGAACAAGAAAGTCCCAGAGATCTCCATCCATAGGTATACTGCAAAGAAACCTCTAACTCCGGTAAACCTTTCGACTTTAGTCGTTTTATTCACTGTTATCCTCATCCACTACTATGTTGTACTGAGATATATGTTTGACTTTCAGCTTGCTAATTTTCTTGATTCATAGCTTGCTCCGATTGAGGGGTATCCTCCGGAGGAGATGGAATTGATCGAGGAGGAGGACACGGAAGAGAAACTGGAGATGCCTTCTAGGAAGCACAAGACTCCTGTTGTTTCGGCTGGTGGACAAGTGTTGCCAGTTGTTAAGAAGTAAGATCTTTATCATAACTTGTAATTTTTTTGCATTCTTTCCGAGTCATAGCAATTTCCATTTTGTGACTTAGAGCTAAACCATTGGTAAAGGGGAAAGGAAAACCAGGTAAGATGCTATGCCAGCAGAAGCTCAATTTGACTTCACCTGCGACATCACCTCCTACTCCAACTCTCAACCATTCATCAGTGCTGGAGGACGTTTCATCTCCATGCACTAGTGATGTCAAGGCTCATGTAGAAGAGCCTGTGAACACTAGTTCACAATCTGAAGCCATAGCTAGTGGATCAGAAGCTGATAAGGATGAACCCTCAAAGAGTAAGGATCCCACGTCTAGTACTTTTGCTGACGAACTGATGAAAGTTCCCGGTGCTGCTAGCCTTGGTCTCACCAGGAAGAAAGCGAAAGACATTCATAATCTTGGCCTTTCATGCCTAGAGGCTTGCAAATTATCAGCTGAAGAAGTGGCTCAAGAAGTTGAAGACCCGAAGCTTGAAGGATTGCTAGGGAAGATTAAGATCTAGGAGGAAAAGATAAGGGCTGGTGGAGTTCCGCCTCCACAAGTACATCCCTTAACTTTGCCCAAGAAAGTTTTTGATGAAATGCATGCCAGCTTTGATAAGTTGCGTCGCAAACACATTGTAAGACTTTTTCGACTCTATTTATAGTCTTCATATCATATGCTCCAGCCCCCAAGCATTAGGTCGATAAGAACTAGGAGTAAGAATATGAGTTGATGCTTTTAGTATGCCAGAGAACGAAGTAGTGTAGCCCCCAAGGCTCGTGCTGAAATTTAACTTGGTTAAAAGATCATCCCGAGTATTAGTAGCTCTCTTACTATGGTTATTATTCTAACTTACATAAAATTATGTCTTACAACCATGAACTGTTGAAGAACATATGTACCAAACGGAAAGACATTAAGTCTCTCCGTCTTGAAAATTCTCAACTGAAGGTGGAGAAGGAGGAGGCAGAAGGTAAGGATTTTTTTACTCTCCTATTTTGTTTATTGTTTCTTGCCGAATTGTGATTCTACTATCTTTTCTTTTTTCCATTTCAGATTTGTTGAAACAGTCTTGCAAAATGGTGGAGGAGGCCGAAAATTTCAAGGTCTTGGAGATGGAGAATGCCGAATTGCGTGCCGAGCTAGACAAACTCAGAAAGGAGCACGGAGAGTGTGAAAATCTCCTAGAGTCCAATGACCAAGCCACGAAGAAACTTGGCAAGACCTCGGCCATCTGAGATAAAGAGATTGGAGATCTTAAATCAGAAATGAGGAGGCAGGGAGACATTTCCTATGCACTCCGGGATGAGCTCCAAAGCTTAAGGGATGAGAAAACTCAAATAGATCATTCCATTTTTGGTAAGTTTCCAATGTCGTACCCTTTTACTTTATAAATTTTTCTGACTTGTCGCTAGAAGTTTAACTTTGTCTTTTCATAGAGCACCTCAACATTGTGGATGTCTCCTATTTCGAATCTCGTGTATACCGACTTGTCATAGTCAGAGATTTGATCCATGACTTCCGCTAGATTCTTGAAGAAACTGGCGAAGCCGTTAATCTCTCTGACCTAGAAAATATATCTACATTTGAGATAAGAGATAAGGCCAAGGATTTTCTAAAGCTAATCAAGGACTAGAAGATGTCATATGCTCGGACAACTGCCCAGAACGCCCTTACCATGGTGATGAGTAACCATGATAGTATGGAGATCTGGCAAGTGACCAAGGGTATCTTGATTGTCATTGAAGACAACAACGACCAAGACATCAGACCATTTGGGAGTCTTGTATTGATACGCTTGTTGTGTCCCTGAGATGACCAACTACTCCGAGCTGTTCTTTCAGTCCATCGCTGTGCCACCAAGCCCCCTGCCGAAGAAACTGAAGTTTTCGATGACGGTGATGTGAAGACCGAGTCTGGCATCATCGGCTCGAACAAGAATCAGGACGGTGTCGATGGTGGCACCAACACATCAGCAAGATCTCCAACACCACCACCTGCAGCATAAAGTCAAAAAAACTGCATTATTTTGAACCAAGTGGTGTAATGAAAATAGTTTATCTGCTTGTGTTGTATTGTAAGAACTTATGCGTTTTCTCTATCACTTGTTTGATTTTTTTGGTGCTCGAAAATTTTGTAAGCACTTTTTGTTTATCTAGATTTTTCACTTTATCCCTTTCATGAGTCAACCAATCTTCAGCATGGAAACACTGCCGAGCAACGGAGCTCAATTGCTAAACCAGTTTAAAACCGATAACAATGTTTACTTCTAGTACTAATAATTCACTACTCGGAAAATGCCTGAGTCTAAGCAATCAGGTAAATAACCAAAGTATAAACAGAAAATGAGACTTACCCCCAAAGGTAGCATTTTTATAGATTCAAAAAGAACGAACATGAGCATAAAGTACTTTAAATCATTCTAAGATTTTTCGAGTTTTGACATGATCATTCGGAAATAAGATGGTATAAAAAACTTTTCAGAAAAAACATTGAGGTAACCAACACTTTATTTCACTTTGAACATGTATGATTACAAGAAAATAAACTTAAGAATAAAAGGGACATAGATATGCAATATTCCATGAACGATCTAGCTTATCCGGATATGTACTACCACCAACTCTCTTTCTCTTCCGAGTATATGGTATTTCCTCGACTGGTCTCATATCAGTTAAATAATACGACCCATTATGCAATACTTTGATAATCATGAAAGGTCCTTCCTAAATCGGAGAAAGTTTGCGCTTTCTTTTTTGCACTAATCGAAGAACTAAGTCGCCTTCCCTGAAAGAACGATTTTTGACTCTCTGACTGTGATACTTGCGTAACTTCTGCTGATAGGCTATAGATTTCTGTTCAGCAACAACATGCACTTCCTCGAGCATATCAAGGTCATCTTGTTGAGAAACTTAGGCATCTTCTTCGACATACGCAGCGACTCGAGGAGAGATATGGATTAAATCACTTGGAAGTACTGCCTTTGCATCGTAGACCAAGAAAAAGCTGTGTATCTACTTGACATGTTACGAGTAGTTCATAAGCTCCAAATAATAGATGGTAATTATTTTTCCCAAGCCCCCACAACACGATGTAGTAGTGCTTTGAGACGAGGTCAGAGGCCTTGTAAGATAAGACCATTTGGACTTTCGACTTGACCATTGGCTTGTGGATGTGCCGACCGATGCAATGTCGAGTCACATTCCCTCTTCTTCGCAAAAATCGGAAAGTTCTCCCATTAAAAAGTTTCTCATGTTGTTTGTAATAATACTTTGCAGATAGCAAAATCGGATGACCACGTCCTCAACGAACTTTCTGGTTGTGGCCCTATTGCAATTTGTTACGGGTTTGGCCTCAATCCATTTGGTAAACTTGTCCACCATCACTAAAAGATGGGAAAATCCACACTTTGCCATTTTAACTGTCCTACCATGTCAAGCCCCTAGGTCACAAAGGGCCATGTAATCAAAATTGTTTGCAACTGATCAGCCGGAACATGGGCTTGATTGGCGTACTTTTGGCAGCCTTTGCATGTATTGACCAGTTTTTGGCATCTACCTTAGCTGTTAGCCAAAAAATCTTTGTCAAAAAACTTTCGCCACTAAGGATCTAGATACGGTATGATGGCCGCATTCTACTTTGTGGATTTCCCTTAAAATTTGCACTCCTTCTAGAGAAACGCAATGCTGAAAACCCCTAGAAACACTCCGCTTATAGAGCTCACCATTGATTATCATATAGGCTTTTGCTTGTCGGATGATCTGTCAGTGCAGAACTACATCTTTGGGTAATTTTCCGTCTACTAGGAAGTCAAGGTAGGGTTTTTGTCCACCTAGGAATAACAGCTAGCACAACTATAAGTGGTGAGTCGGATTTTCTCGAATACTCCTCATCAACTCCTGCGATAGAGGGAACTTTTAGGTACTCCAGGAAAGCACCATCCGGAACTTGTTTATGTGCAGAGCCTATTCTTGATAATGCATCTGCTTCCTCATTTTTTATTCTAGGGATGTGTTGAACCTCAAAACCCTCAAACAATTTAGATATTTTATCCACAACAGCTCGATAAGTTGGCATGTGCTTGTTTGCCCTAAAGTGATCAGATACTTGTTGTGTAACTAAATCTAAGTCTCCATAACTCATGATTCAGCAAACACCGATGTCTCTGGCAATGTGAAGTCTATGCAACAATGCTTCATACTCAGCAATATTATTGGTTGTTATGAAGTGAATCTGTAATACATAGAACATCTTGTCTCCTTGGGGTGATTTGAGCAGCATGCTAGCCCCTGAGTGCTTTCGACCTGTCAAAATGAAGGGTTCAGAATTCCGACTCTAGGTGTGTGTATTTTTTGTCGTCTCTGTCCAATTAGCAACATAATCAGCAAGTATTTGGGACTTTGCGACATGTCAAAAGCTGCAAGCTTTATTCCCCACTTTGCGACATGTCAGGTGGTGTCACTATTGTTGATCATATCTCTCATGGGAGCTATTCTCACCACTGTGATCTTGTGATCTTGGAAATAGTGTCTTAGCTTTCTGGCGGCAAAAATACGCCATAAGCTAGCTTTTGATAATTTGGATATCGTTCTTTCGACTCTATCAGGATCTTGCTGAGATAGTAAGTTTGACGCTGCACCAATTGTTCCTGTTTTTCCTCTTTTCACTCCACCATTGTGGCAATGTTGACGATTTTGTTTGTCGTAGCAATATAAAGCAACATAGGCTCTTGGGGCTCTAGTGTTGTAAGGATAGGGGTGCATGAGAGTAACGCTTTCAGGTCTTGGAGGGAAGCTTCATCCTCTTCAGTCCGGACAAATTTGTTGGTTTTCTTCAAGAGCTTTTATAATGGTGCAACTCTTTCACCGAGTCGGCTGATGAACCAACTCACTACAACTATGCTGCTAGTGAGACGTTGTACATATTTTAGGCGAGTAGGCCTGGTTAGCCTTTATCTTATCCCGGTTTACTTCTATGCCTTTTTGAGACACAATCCAATCTAATAATTTTTCGGCTAGGATTCTAAAGTAACTCTTTTTCGGTTTAAGCATTATGTTGTATTTTCAAAGGTTAGCAAACGTTTCTTCTAAGTCATAAATTAATGTTTTCTTATTTTTGTACATTGTGCTATGTCGTCCTTGTATGCATGTACGTTGCATCCTATTTGATCATGGAGGCAACACTGCATAATGCGCTGATATGTAGCTCCTATGTTTTCAGGTCGAAAGGCATTGTTACGTAGCAGCAAGTTCCGAAGGGGATGATGAACAAAGTATTTAGTTTACCGACTCCTTCATGCGTATTTGGTGTTAACCGAAATATGCATCGATAAAGCAGACAAGTTCCTAGCCTGCCGTCAAGTCAATAACTTGGTCGATTCTAGGCAGAGCGAGCGGATCTTTGGGACAAGCCTTGTTCAAGGTAGTGTAATAGATGCACATCCTTAAATCAGTGGTGTCACCAGTAGCACCCCAGTAAACCACTACTAGAAAATTGCATGTTGTTTTTATTTTATGCATCATCATGCATATGTTTGTCCTCAAAATATTTTGCTCAACCTTATTTTGATTCTACACTACTTCCGCTCTTTTTGTTTGTCTAAAACTATTTTACAAAATGGTTTCGTTTTAAAAATAAAATAAAGATGTTTTTCCTGGGGGAGGCAGTCTAGCCGGCCAGGCCCAAAATTCCAACCAGCCATACCACCTACCACCCCAGCGACCCACCTAGCCAAACCCTAACTCTCTAACCTAGCCAAAACCCAACCTGAGCACACACACCACGCTGGCACACACACCACCACACTCACCAACCTAACCTAGACCCGGTTGGACTCAACATGTAACATTCCAAAATTTTCCTTGTTTGGAATGTTAAATTAATAAGTTGATTTAATTGTATGATCTTGCTGAAAATTTTGAATGCAAAGAAACTTTAGTTGTTTGTTCTAAATTTTACCAAACCACATTAAAATAATGGGTTAATATGGCTATCATATTGGTTGGGAAGTTTTGAACAAATCCAAAGCATTTGTGTTTGATTTATATCATGGCATCATGCATAATTTACAAATCGGAATAATGAACTAAGAACCCTAAATTCTATGTGCCACTTTATTCCCAAAGGGAATTAAATAGGCTTTTTAAAAACCATTATTGCTAAGACAACAAACTTTGCTAAACACCAGCCTAAAAAGATCTACTTGAATTTAGAAAATTTTAGAAACAAATTTCATGTAATTTGGAGTTATATAACTAAATCTATAAAAGAATTACTAAAACAGTAAATAGAAAAAGGAAAAGAGTAAAGAAAAAAAGGGAAACAAAACCTAACCTACCCGGCTGCCCGGCCTAGCCCACCTACGCTCCTCTCCCCTCCTCTGCCGCGTGCAGTAGCGCACAGCACAGCGCCACCCAGTGGGCCGGCCCATCGCCACAACCACAGCCCGCTCCCTTCTCTCTGTCACCGACACGTGGGACCCACCGTGCCTTCTTCCACCTCGCACCAGGAGATCGAGACGACCATGGTTCGTCAATACCGAACGGAATCCTCTTGATTTCATGCAGATCTTTTGCCCCTCTTTCATGCAAACTTCCTCATATAAACCCCGACCTCTCCGCATCGTTTCCCCCCAAAAACCCTAGCCTGAAGCCACCAGGTTGCTGCGAGATTCTTCGCCGGAGTTCCCCATTACCGAAGCAGCAAGTCCTGGTACTCGTCAATGTAGACCACCTGCGCCCCTCCTACCCCTTTAGATATCTTCCCTCGCTCGACCACATCGTCTCACCCCTTTTCCATTTCCCCCTCTCTACAGAACAACCACAATCCCTCGCTGGAGCTCCACGTCCGCCGCCACCTCCATTTGTCCGCCGACGCCGCATCGGGAAGCCGAACACGACACCGAGCCCGCCATTGATCTCGTCGTGCATGCACGGTCCTTGTCTTCAACCTCCCGACGCCTAGAGCTCATGGTAGGCACCGCCACCATCGCCGCCTGGGCACACCGCCGTCCACCGTCGTCATCGGCGCTGCTGAGAGGAAGCTCCCGTTCTCGTCCGTCGGATCTGATCTTGAAGCTCGAGATTAGATCGGCACGCGGAGGGGTACCGTCCAACCGGAGTGTGCCACATTGTTGTCCTTGTCACCCTGCCCCGTTAGCGTCTGCGCAATCCCGTGTGTCTACCGTGTCGGCAGTCAACGCCCAGTAAGCAGGTATAGTTAGCATCTGGTAATTTAAATTTGATTTAAAAAGACAGAAAATAAGCAAATATTGTAAAATTCATATTAAATCGAATATATGTCCAAAAATTGCAAATAATATATCGTTGGATTCAGAAAATTGTGTAAAATATTATTATGAGATTAGATCTAATTTTTGAAGTATGTAATTAATGTAATAATTTAAATAGTTTTAATGACCTTTTAGAGTATTAAATTCATAGTACATTATATGTATATCCAAAAAATACAAATAAAGTATCAATGGTTCGTAATTTCATATGGAACATTAATATGCTATTAGATCTATTTTTTGTAGTGTATAATTGCAATAGTGATTTAATTAGTTTTAGTTGCTTTTTTGGGTATTAAATTAATAACAAATTTTGTGTAGATCAGAAAAATATAAATAATATGTCCCTAGATTCACAATTTCACGAAGAATACATATCTGGTATTAGATATAATTTTTGAAGAAGTAAATATTTTAAATTATTTAAACTCTATTAAATAGTAAATAAATCATAGAAAAAGATCTACAACTTCAATTAAGATGAATCCAATTCCTACTGATTCGTATTAATGTCCTCTATCCAGTAAAACTAATAACCAAATTTAATTGTGCAATTAGGACAGAAGTTGCAATAGAACTACTAAAACCCCTTATTGGGTCATCAAGATTTAATAATAAATACCCTATTGCATTAAATGATCTCCTATATGCATCATATGTTCTAATAGTGTTCAGAATACTATATATAACCAGTGTGACATTGGAAATCATCATGCATGCATATGATCACCATTGTTTAGTTGTATGTTTGTATTGTTGCTATGTTTGCAATTGTGTTGATTGGAATTATTTTGTCCCCGCGTTAGATTGTTCAGAGAGTGCGGTTGCTGCAAAAGAATTCAATCGTCATCCATATATTCAACATAAGGCAAGTTACACCACTAGTTCATGTTTATGTCCTAGTTTTGACTATGCATGTTTTTACTCTTTAAATTATGTGGTATGCATGTGTAGGATTTTGGTAGATTTTCTTAGTATTATTTTTTACAAGTGTGGTTTTGTAGTATGCCATGAGTAGCTCTATGCTTAGGATTTTCCATCCCAATAGGTTATCCTGTTTTGCTAAATTATGCTTGCTATGCTATATATATATCAAGTAACGTTGGAGGGTTCGAAAGACTCAAAATTTTCTAAGTATAAGAGCTCTCTCGAGCGAACCTTTTCCTCTCAAAACCCCCTTCAAAATAAAACTAAGTTTTCTTCTGGGCGGAATGGTTGTCGGGTCAACGAGTGGAATTTTGGTGGAGGACGGCCGCCCAGGAATCAAAGAAGTCTGCCATGTTTTAGAATTCAGAAGCTTCCAGTGCAACCACAATACATATGGGCTCTGTCTTGGCCTAGTACTTAGTGGGAAACCTCACCGGGGTACCAACATTTGGAGGTTACGGTTGGATCCAGCTAGTAGAGGGGCTACTAAGGGAAAGCCTCGCCATGGTCTTATCTGTAAAAGGACTTGATCGTGGATTGTGGGGGAAAGTGCACAACCTGTCGAGAGTATTGCAACCTGATCGATTAGCCGAGTTCACGGAAAAGAACAGTTGAGCATCTGAAGGATGGAGCCTCTGAAGGATCTTCCTCTCTCTTTCCAAAGTTTTTCTAAAACCCCATGGCGTGAGTAATATCGCTAATGGGTGGGATCTTGGGAACTTGGTGAGTAATATCCAAGTGTTAGGTTGTTTTGGCACTCGGTGAGTAATATCCTCGTGTTACACTCGACCCTATACTACTTAAACAATGTTTACAAAGTAGGGTAAACTCTCCCTCTTTTCTTCTTACTTACAGAAAATTGGCTTAATGCAAATGAACCCCAAAGCCTACTCCTAGCCTTGCATGTAGAGTTAGTCTTGTTCTTTCCTTGGTGTAATTTGCCAATACATTCAAAGTATTGACCAACTCGTTTGGCTGCACATTTCATGTGCATAAATTGGAGATCGTTGAAAGGTGCGCTAGGATCACGGGTCTTCACTCAACCTGCCTGTGCCATTGATGGGACTCCATGTTGTATATATATTGCTTCTGTTATAATATTGTAAACTCTAAATTATTCGATTCATGTAATAAAGACTTGTGTTTTACATGATATTTCATCAACTGTGAGTGCTAGCTAATGATGCAGGGACTAGCATGTTAATCACAGGGACTTAGGATCTTTATCGATCCAAGGTCATAACACAACATGACTCACCACACCCAATACGTACACACACACGGACCCCATCCAGCACACAGACATGCACCTAAGCACAACACGCCACACACACACGCACATCCGACCACACACCCTGGCCCGGTCGCAACGCACACCGCAAACACGCACGCGAGAGCACCCCACCTACCACTAAGCGACCCCCACCAACCGCGTCTCCTCCCGACCCCGACGCAATCCCATCATAGAGCAACCATCCAGAACCAAGTTTCAGGTTACCTGCCGCCCCCCTGCAGCATGAGCCGCCGTTGGGTCCTCGTCCTCCCCGTGGCCCTCCACAAGCTCGCCTCTGCTCGCAAGCGCGTCCCTGTGGGGAACCTTGCATCACCTCAATAGCCGCTGCCTCCCTTTGGTCTCTTCCACCAAGATCCTCCTCCGGTCAGTGCCCCGCCACACACACCTTGCCTCCTAGTGCCACTATGGGCTCCCTCGCTGTCGGTCGCTTAGCCCCGTCCCTCTTCACAACCGTCATACCGAGATCGCCACCAACCTCCATAGGGCCACCATGGCCACCCTTCTGTAGGTCCCTGTGGCTCTTGTACCTGGTGTCCTTGAGCACGTCCATCTCCATTGCCTCTCTACAACCTAGCGATGCCCACATGTGTCTCCTCATCTCTGCCCTGTCCCCATCAACCACGTGCCTCCCGCTCTGCATCGGTCAAGCGCCACCGGTGGTCCTGTTCACCTGCGCGCGCGTGTTCTCCCAGCGAACTGATCCTAGTCCGTCAACCCTCATGTTGCATGCTGATGGCAAGGTGCTCGAGCCAATGCCCGAGCGAGACATGGTCTACTCGGTGCACACTTGTGCCCTGTTCAGCTTGTGCATGTTGCAACCGTGCAGTATTGTGGTGTTGTGCTTCTCAAAATTGAAGACGCAGACGAAGATTGTCTTAGTGTGGGTGGCATGTGTGTGCTGTAGTGGATCCCAAGCTACTCGTGTCAGACGCAATGATGACCTCGAATCAAAGGCCTAATATCACGAATACCGAGTCCGGCACCGACACCCGAGAACTCCGCCAAGGTCTCCATCATAGAACGCGTGATCTCCTTCACGGAAAACCAAACACCTCAATCCTCAAACCCGAAGATCCGAACCAAACGTGGGCACCGAAAACCCATCCCTATTTTGTATAAATGCTATATTGTTACATATGAATTATTCATGGTTGCATACATGTCATATTGTGGTTTTGGGTTAAATAGCCAAACACATAATAATTAAATATGGGGTGTTTATGCAGGATATTCTTGTCTTATTCTGACTCCATTTAAATTGAGTAACACATCTATGCCATGTTCTTTCCATGTTAAAACATTTTTGTGGGGTAGCTAAATAACTTGAACTCCCTAATTAAATGTCGGGATCCCGATTCCGCTTAATATTGCTAGGTTGCGTCGCATCTTGCCATGTCATGTGTCATATCATGAACATGCCGGATCTTCCGCCATAGTATTAAATATTGCATCTGGTGTTTGTTGTAGTGCTTTGCTTCTTCCCGGATTAGGATGTTGAGTTGATGTGAGCTTCATTAAGTTCTCTGATGTATCTTTAGTAATGGTTCCTAGGAGAGCATCCCCCTTCTACCTATTTTCGCTTTATGTCTTTACTTCTCACTATTGTTATCTGTGTTGCGATGCTTTAGTTTCTGTACCATTTATACCCCTTGCAACCTATATTTCCTTGGTCACTTCCTATTGCCCATTCTTCTGGTAGATAACTGGCCTTGCGAGTCATAGTTAAATGCTCAAGTGTTGGTTTGATTTATCGAGTTCCACAACTGTTGGGAGGTTGTCACATGCTTAATTGTGGAGATAATCATGGTTCTAATTAGAACTTGATAATTAAAATGTTTGGAATAGATATAACTAATAAAGAGGCACCAATAGGCAATAGTTGAGATTTGGTTTTTATCTCGCCCACTTGTGTCCACCTAGGACCCGAGTACTTGACGCATGTTCCTTGACTATCGCATTATCCACATGTGGGCCCATGGATCCCCTTGGTATGAGCATGATTCAAATCTTATTTCTTGGGGCCACAATTAGTTTAGGGCTTTACTACTATCTTATACTTATGCCATGCTTTAGTGCTTTATTTACTACTGTTCCTCGAGGAGCGGTTTACTACAGTACTGTTTTGGAAAGCGGAATGTTTTCGCGGTATCGACAAGCCCAGTCACACTTTCAGGTTCCTAGTCGTTTACAGCCATTAATGTAAACCCTAGTTCCGTCTCAAAGCCCGGTCGATTTTGTTGTGGGTAGTTTAGTGGGGTAGCCCCCTAAAATCATTTTTGAATATTGTGAATGTGTTGTCGTGATGCCTTGTTGCTTTTCATTTTGTTTTCCCGAGGTTGATCGTGCGTGTGTTGCTATTTGTGCATGCATGTAGGGTAAATCTTTTCGAAAAGTCGTGTCCACGATTATGTACTACTTGGAGCATAGTGTATCGACCCAAGGCAACTCAAACTAAAGTAGTGTTATAAATTTGACTTTTGCATGACTAGTAATTAGCTCCACTACAATGAAATGGTTAATTAAAAGTGCCAACATCTGGTGATATTGGGATGTCTTATCTTATCTATATTTGAATAGTAAGTACGACAACTTCAAAGGAATGATTAATAAAATTGCTAACTATGTGAGTTCCTCGGAAGGAATTCCTTGTTTGGTCTCGAGGGGGAAACTCCAGGATGGGTTG
Source organism: Avena sativa (assembly GCA_916181665.1). NCBI lineage: Eukaryota > Viridiplantae > Streptophyta > Magnoliopsida > Poales > Poaceae > Avena > Avena sativa. The sequence goes on from OV702290.1 coordinate 433,016,979, forward strand.
TGTTTGGTGTTAGTATCAGGTTGGTTCCATATAGGTCTCTCTTATCCTTTTCTGATAGCCGATAGTTATATCGAGTCTCTATAGGTTATTTATTGCATGCTTTGTTGCTGCTTTAGTCCACCATATCCATGTAGGCGAGAGCCGCCGAATTCTAAATCTTGCTGTGTATTGGCCTCAGTAGTGACTGCTCCCTTTTTCCTTTGCCCTTTGTTGGCACCCATTTTGCTTTGAAAGGTATGAGTTCGACGATGTTAGAAAGGTTACCATTCCGGCTTGGCCTGGGCAGGGTTATGGATGCCATTGGTGACATTTTCATCTTGTCCATACTCGGATGTTGTATCTTTTTCAATATGGTTTGGATATTTATAGTGTATATTTGTATTTTTGACTCGCTGAGTCGTTGTTGTATGTATATGTTCTTGTGGGATCCATAGCAAACTATTGTGTAATGGTATTACTTTGTTTTCCACCTACACGAAAGTGCTTGGTGGGCACCATTGAATCGTGTCTATGCAGCTTTGGCGGGAATTGCTAAAATCTTCATATGGCCGATTTGAGGGTGTGATAGTACCATTACAGGGTTAGCCGTCCACTCAGTGTGGATGACCTCGTTAATAAATCCAGCTAGTTCTAGTTGGACTAATTCTTTGGCTATAGCTTTGCACTTTTTATTGTAAAACATTGTAAGGACTGTTTGATGGGTCTAGCGTCGGTGTATACATTGAGAGAGTGCTCGACAAGTTTCATAGGTACTCTGGTCATGTCAGAAGGTTGCCATGCAAAGGTATCTTTATTAACTTCGAGGAACTCGAAGAGTGCGCTTTCCTGTGCGCTACCTACGCCTGCGCCTATCTGTGTCAACTTGGAGGGATCATCTTCCTTTAGGGCATTATCTTTGTCTCTTCCGATACCTTGAATTGTGGAGTCATCTTCAGCACCTCCTTCTCTATGGCTAGCATCTCGGATAGGTCAGTGTTTTCCTTGATGTCCTGGTACTCCTCGACATGCAACACGGTTTTAGTGAAGGCAACAACTCCTTCTTTGCACTCTCGCGCTTTCCTCGGGTCTCCCTAGATCATGATGAGGCCATGAGGAGCTAGAAGTTTCATCATATTGTAGATGTAGCAAGGGCGGGCCATAAACATCTAGTAGGCCAGACGCCCAAAGATGGCGTGGTATGCGCTCTTGAATGGTACCACATCGAAGGATAGTGGCTCGATCTAGAAATTTTTTGGTGTTCAAAAGGTAATGTCAAGAGTAATTTCACCTAGAGAGTTTGCCTGTCTCCCTAGGATAGTATAATGGAAAACCACATTGTTGTAGTTCAGCTGGGTTTCCAATATCTTCATGTGGTGCAGCGTCTCTATGTAGAGGATGTTGATGCTGCTGCCACCGTCCATGAGTATTTTGGAGAACTCGTACCCCTTGATGAGAAGATTGATGACCAACAAAGCGTATTTTTCTCGGTGGCGAGTCTTGTCGGATCATCACTGCGGTCAAAGGTGATCTTTACTTCCGACCAATCCAAGTATTGCGGGAAAGGTGGAATAGTAGTGTTGAGCTCATGGTGAACTGCTTTTATAGCTTTAGCTAGTTGGGATCCAAGGAAGCAGACATAAGCTTCCTTCTTGGTTGGGTAAGCCTTCTTACCATCCGACTTGGGGTTGGGAGTATCCGTATCTTCCTTATCGGAATCTTTCTTGGGCTCCTTCTCTTTATTAGAATTTTTCTTTCCTTTCCTTTGGTTGGCTCCGTAGCCAACGACTTCGTCTTTCTTGATATCGTCATTAAAACAACACTCAACATCGGTGTGGGAAGAACCACCCCCGTTCCTATCTAGGTGATGTACACATGGGTTGTTGGCAATGTCAGCCCACGAGTAGTTCTTGCTAGGCTATTGATCGCACAAGCCTAGATCTGGGAAGTTCTGCGACCTCTTCCCCGGTCGCCTTCGTGCCCTCCGCGACCTCCAAACCCTAAAATTACATTGACTATTACATTTTTGGGTTGGGTTTGTCCTCAGAATTGTTCTTGCGCTTCTAGGACTGTTGTTGCTTCGCCGACTTTGTGTTTAGCGTGGCCAGGCCATTCAACAGGCCCTATGAATCATCATCGGCATCAGCATATTTGTTGGCTATTTCTACCATCTCTCCCAGATCAGTAACCTTGTCGCGCTTCAGTTGATGGTGCAGCAATTTGACTGGGAGCCCTACAATAAAAGCTTCAATTGCAGTTTGGTCATTGAGTTTTTTTATGTCGATCAATCGTTTGAGGTAGTCCCGGCAAGTTTCTCTGGATTGTTGGACGCAACGCTGCAAGTCTCTAACTATGCAGAGACTCCTATAGGTACCCTCGAAGTTCTGAAAGAACACAATTTGCATGTCATACTAGTTGTGGATGGTGTTTTCCGGCAGTTCATTGAGCCATGATCGGGCCGTCTTCCGCAACATTAGTGGGCGATATCGGACTGCGACCAAGATGTTTCCTCCTTTGGTGATGCGACAAGCCTAGAAAAATCATGGAGCAAAGTATCTGGCTGAGCCATGCCGTTGTAGGGTTGGATGTGTCTCGCAATGGCAAAGTTCTCCGGAAAGTCCGTCCTCCGGATCTGTGGTCTGAAACACTTCGGGCCCATGTCAATGTCATTTGTATCGTAGCAGCACGTTTCAATGTTTGAATTGATACGGTTTCGGGCATCGCTTGGTGACAACATCTAGCATCTCGGATGTTCATCCTGCCTGTGGGCTCTAGAGTCAGATCTCTACTTCTCCTGCCACCTCCTCCGCCCATACGGCCACCCTGGTCTCCTTGGGAGCCGTTGTGGTTACTGCCTGATGGGAACAATGGTTCAAGTGGGTTATTTCTAGCTTATCGCTGTCCTCCTTCCAGAGCATCGTAATGTCAGCTCTGAGGTCGGTCTTCATGATGGGGCCCAGCATGTTGGCTTGGGCCGGCGTGGTCTCCATTGTTTCTTTGTTCGGTGTTGTCATCATTGTGATGTTGTTGTGACGAGGTTCAGCTTGACGTCTTGTGTGTCTAGGAGGCGGCATTTGCTGCTGATCTCATGCTTCTTCATCCCTATGGCCATTGGAATGCCGATAATGGGGTTGATGGGGAGCCAGTGCTGCTACAGCGTCTCGTGATGTAGCCGAAATAAAGTCGCTCTAGCTTCGCGCGTGTTTACGGTGTTGGACTGAAGAGCTAGTTCTAAAGTGAATGGCATCCCGAGGATCGTAACGGTGATGCCTATCTGGCTCTCTGCAGGGTCTTGAATCATCGTGCCTATCCACATGGGTGTGACACTGGTCGGATTTCGTTACCACCTTTCTGCTGAAGGACGTGGCAGCCTTCTATTGCTCCAAGCCCCTGTCCAATAGTGTTATACACCGTCGAACTTGTTCTAGGCTTGGATTATTCGCGAGGATCTCTCGGGGTGTAGTGATGTGCTCGTCGTTCGACGTAGAGCTCGTTGGGAACCCCAAGAGGAAGGTATGATGAGCACAGCAGCAAGTTTTCCCTCGGTTATGAAACCAAGGTTTAATCGAACCAGTAGGAGCAAGGAAACACCCCAAAGGTGTTACTAGCTGAGCTTTGGCAGGGCGCACTACCGGTGCTAGTAGCAACGTGGAGACCTGCACAACACAAGCATAGAACTTTGTCCCCAACTTGCGATGAGGTTGTCAATCTCACCGTGTTTTGCGGAAAACAAAGGATTAAACGCACTGAATGGAAAGAAGTAAAAGTTTGCAGAAAGTAAACACAAGGCAGTAAAAGATTGTAGATTGTATGTAAAAGACAAGGACCGGGATCCATAGTTCACTAGAGGTGGCTCTCCTTAAGATAGATAACATGCTGAGTGAACAAATTACAGTAGGGCAATTGACAAACACCGAGAAAGCAATACATGCATATACTAATCATCTTGACTCCTTTGAGACTTGATTGGGCATTACAACATAATACATAGACCGCCATCCAACTGCATCTATGACTAATAATCTACCTTCAGGTTATCATCCGAACCCCCTCCAGTATTAAGTTGCAAGCAACAGATTATTGCTTTACGAACTGTGTGTAAAGTAAACAATACGATTGTTCTATGAACAAAGGATTGTTGTTTTCTCCCTAGTAGCAACAGCACATCTAGTACCTTAGAGATTTCTGTCACTTCTCCAGATTACCAGAGGCATGAACCCACTATCGAGCATAAATACTAACTCTTGGAGTTGCTAGCATCTACTTGGCCAAGATAGCTACTAACAACAGAAAGCATGCAAGATCACAAATAACAAAGACATGATAGAATCCATAATCAATCTGAAATAGCATCTCAATATCCATCGGATCCTCGCAAACACAACATGTATGAATACAAATAGATGATCTTGATCATGAACGGAGCTCACAAGATCTTAACATGAAAGCACAAAGGAGGAGAACCAGCCATCTAGCTACTACATGGATCCGTAGTCCAAGGATTAACTACTCACGCATCACACCGGAGGCTTGCATGGTGATGAAGAAGGCCTCCAGGGTGAATTCCCCTCTCCGGCAGGGTGCCGGGAAGAGCTTTAGATCCCTCCTGATCTAGGGATGGAGATGACGGCGGCTACAGACTCTTTCATGGATTTTTGATCGGGTCCTTAGGGTTTTCGTCCCGAGGGCAATATATAGGCAGAAGGAGAGGCCGAGGGGGTGCCGGGAGCCACCACACCACCCCTGGCACGGGCCCAGCCTGGCCGTGCGGCCAAGTTGTGTGGCTGGCCCCTGGCCCTTCTCCGTCTCGTATTCTGGCACTTGATCCCTTCCGGAAAAATAGGCACTTTGGCTTTTATCCCGTCCAATTCCAAGAATATTCATTTTCTGACTTTCCTGGAACCAAAAACAGCAGAAAACAGGCAGCTAGCACTATGGCTCTTGTTAATAGGTTAGTCCAAGAAATCATAAGAAAAGTACTCCAAAGTTGGAACAAAACACAAGAAAGTGGATAAAACCAAGCATGGAACATCAAAAATTATAGATACATTTGCAATGTATCAACATCCCCAAGCTTAACTCCTGCTTGTCCTTGAGTAGGTAAGTGATAAAAAGAAAGAATAATTTTTGAGGTGACATGCACCATCAAAGACTTGATCAAAGTATTTACAAAACATTAAAAGCTGGGATCATAGTACTTCAATTATAACATGAAAGACAAGGTTCTAGCAATAAGCAAAGAAACTATGATGCAACATGAAAAGGCACAAACAAAGGATTCATGAATAATAATGCTTTGCAAGACGTTGTTTGTTTCACATAAAGAAAACATAGCATAATAGTATTCAGCTTGTCCCTTAATAGAGTAGCAAATATAAATGCATAGGACACCTTCAAAGTTCATAAGAGTGACTAGATACAATAGTTTAAAACAAGCAATAACAAGTTATGCATCAATCAACTAGTCTTGGGACAATTCACATAGAACTAAGAATGGCCACTATGCTCTCAAAGTAGGTGCATAAAGGTAGAAGGTGGAGACTCAATATAATGGTGGAAGAAAGGCCTTTTGTAAAAGGAAGTAGGGATTCAAGTCTCATAAAGAGCTTCCAAAAATTATGGTACTTATAGCTTTCATCTCTCATTTCCCCTATCATAAGCATCTTGAAGGTGATTAAGGTTAAAGTGACACAACTAAGAGGATATGCTTGACAAGTTATAAACCGAAATCTCATGCCCCTTACTTACGAAGACCGATCCTCATGCTACTCAACTTCAATCACGAGTAAGATCTTGTCATTGTAAGTATATGTGTATCATTAAGAACCGCCAACAGGGTACCCCTTGCACATGATACGGGAGCTTTCCCATAATCAAAATAACAAGGCAAGCTGACAATGAGCATCTCAGCGATCTTTTCATTTGCTATTTGCATAGGTTTTTATTGAGGATGCTTCATAGAGTGCTCATTATGGTGATGCTACAAGTTTCCACCATGATTAGGCATGGCTTAGGCTAGTGGCCCAGGCGTTTCTCTAACACATATACAAACTCCATGATCTTACAAGTTCCACTTTTATTTCACACCGCCGGGATCCGTAAGCAAAAGAACATGATATCAACGGGGTACAAAGTACAAGTGCAATGTTGAAAGCGTTCCCCATGGTACATGGTTCTGCTAATTTCAACTTATAAAGCGCAAGCATATACGCAACAAAGAAGGACCCAATGGTTCAAGTTTATTAGAGGCAAAAAAGTAAAGTGTGCCATCAAGTTCGTGAGAGCTTTAATCACTAGTTTTATCATAACAAGTGGAAGGTAAACAAAAGCATGAATGAATAGCATAAGCTAGTAGGTAGGTATGGTGGACTCTTTGGAATAACTTGGTTTAGGGAGTTGGATGCATGAGTGGAACTCATACTTTGTTGTGGAGGCTAGCAAAAGACTGGGAGTGACAAACTAAGAGAGCAATAATGGCCATAATCATGCAGAGCGACAAAACATCATTGATCAAAGCATAAAGTGATACTACAAGTTGAAAACTAAAGGATAATAAAGTCTATGGTGACTTTGGATAGTCATAACATGGTGTGAGCATGCGCCAAGTCAACCCAAATAAAGCATCAAAGGAGAATACCACTATACTATGCTTTAATATGCTAAAACAACGCATGATTCATCCAAGGCACATTAAGCAATCTCAATTTTTTATAACAAGTAATGCTACAGCAAATAATGCTAAGCATAAAGCCAAAACAATATCAAGCATGGCATGACAAAGCATAGACCACAGTAAAAAACGAGCTCTTTTTACCACATAAGTATGAACTTTCCTACTCTTCTCCAAACCAAACCAAACTATTTGCAAACCAAAGTATGAAAGAGGGGGTCCAACCAATTTATTCAGCAAACTAAGCAAAACAAGCAAACTAAAAACAAAATGAAAATGAAAAAGAAGACGCTCCAAGAAAAACACAATTGTGCATGAAACAATAAAAATGAAGCGTTTGGAAGAAACCTGGGATTTTTATTGATGAAGAAGGGGATGCCTTGGGCATCCCCAAGATTTGACGCTTGTACTTCTTAGATATTTCTTGGGGTGACACGCGTGGCATCCCCAAGCTTGAGCTTTAGTCCATCCTTCATCTCATTACTCATTCCTTCGATACACCTGAAAATTTTCCTTCATACAAAACTTCACACAATCTCATTAGCAACATTAGTGCACTTAAGATAAATAAGTCTTAAGATTCAGTTCTAACACCAAATAAACTTCCATTAGAACACTAGCTACTGTATCACTTCCCTCAAAAATCTTAATTCCCCAAAAGAACTCAAAAAGGAACCCACAAGAAGCAAATGCAGAAAATGGCAGAAATCTGTCAAAACAGACCAGCAGGTAAAGACGAATTTTTTCGAAGAGCTTATTTTGCTCAAATCAAAAAGTGTTGAACTAACTAAAGTTAGATACAAACCTGGGTCAGAAGCACAAAAAAGTACAGCTCAATCCGTCATACAGAGCTCTCTCAAGAATTTTTACGGTGAAGCACAAAAATCTGTTTCGGGACAGCAACTTTCCCAATCATTACTTCACTCTCATTAGAGGTTACTCTCGGCACAAAAAGCAAATAAAAAAGATAAGGAGCGATTATGACTGAAGTAATAACTTCCAAGACTCATCTAAAACTTTTGGGTTATCTCTCAATAAGTAGTTTTCTTTAACGCCTTTAAGTTAGGCATAAGAAGCAAGAAAAAAGATCAAGTATTCTCAAATGAAGAAGCATTAAGACCAAATTTTGTTTTCATAGGAGAAGCAAAAGAAATCTTTTCTGTCTTTTTAGGGAAGTGTTCTATACCTTTCTTGGGTGGGAGTTGATATTTAATGGTGTGATGGCACCAACAGTTCTAAGAAAAGGTCTTCCCAAAGTAATAGGACAAGAAGCATTGTATTCAACATCCAAAACATAGAAATCAACGAGGATATAGGAATCGTTAACCATAATAAGAACATCATTAAGACTCACCATGAGTTTATTTTTAGCATTAGCATCAAGTGGGACATTCAAATAACAATCTTCAAGAGGAGGCAAATCAAACATATCATAAATCCTTCTAGGCATAATAGAAACACTACTATCAAGATCACACAAAGCTTTGAAATCAGAGTCATTCACTTTCATATTAATGATGGGTTCCCAACCATCCTCTTGTTTTATAGGAATAGAAGCTTTATGTTTCATCTTTTCTTCTTTAATCTTTATGAGAGCATCAGTAATGTGTTTTGTAAAAGCCATGTTCATAGCATTAGCATTAGGACTTTTAGCAAGCTTTTATAGGAACTTAATAACTTCAGAGATATTGCAACCATCAAGATCAAAATCAACTTTATCATCTAAAGTAGTAGAACTATTACTAGCCTCAACACTAGTGGTGGTGATAGTAGAAACACTAATGTTTCTAGCAATTTCATGTTCTCTTTCCCACTTAGCATGTAATTCAGCTAATAGTCTAACATTTTCATCAATTCTTACTTGTATGGCATTGGTAGCTGCAAAGGGATTGTCATATGTTTCAGGTTTAGCAGCCATTTTATTCAAATAAGATTGAGCTTCAGCCAAAGTTGCTATATTTCTTTTAGCATTAGAGAGTTTTTCCTCAATAGTTTTATTGAAAGCAGTTTGTTTACTAATAAACTCTTTAAGCATAACTTCAAGTTCAGAGGGAGCACTCTTATTATTGTTGTAAGAATTTCCATAAGCATTACCATTGTTGGGAGGATATGGCTTATAATTGTTGTTACCAAAATTGTTCCTATAAGCATTATTACCATAAGCATTGTTGCCAAAGTTGTTATTTCTTATGAAGTTCACATCAACTTGCTCTTCTTGAGCAACCAAAGAAGCTAGAGGAACATTATTTGGATCAATATGGGCTTTCCCATTAACAAGCATAGACATAATTATATCAATCTTATCACTCAAGGAGGAGGTTTCCTCAACAGAATTGACCTTCTTACCTTGTGGAGCTCTCTCAGTATGCCATTCAGAATAATTAACCATCATATTGTCCAAAAGTTTTGTTGCAGCACCCAAAGTGATGGTCATAAAGGTACCTTCAGCAGCAGAATCCAATAGGTTCCTTGAAGAATAGTTCAATCCTGCATAAAAAGTTTGGATGATCATCCAAGCAGTCAGTCCATGAGTGGGACAATTCTTTACCAAAGATTTCATTCTTTCCCAAGCTTGAGAAACATGCTCATTATCAAGTTGTTTAAACTTCATTATTTCACTTCTCATAGATATAATCTTAGCAAGAGGATAGTATTTTCCAATAAAAGCATCTTTACACTTAGTCCAAGAATCAATACTATTCCTAGTTAAGGAATTCAACCATTCTTTAGCTTTTCCTCTCAAAGAGAAAGGAAACAATTTTAGCTTAATAATATCACCATCTATATCCCTATGCTTTTGCATCTCACAAAGTTCAACAAAGTTGTTTAGATGGTAAGCAACATCTTCATTACCAATACTAGAAAATTGCTCTCTCATAACAAGATTGAGTAAAGCAGGTTTTATCTCAAAGAAAGTATTTTCAGCCACAGGTGGAGCAATAGGTGTGCTCATAAAATCATTGTTGTTGGTGCTAGTGAAGTCACACAACTTAGTGTTTTCAAGAGTAGTCATTTTTTTGGGTTTTCAAATAAGAAAGCAAACTTGTAAAACTAATTTTTTGTGTGTTTTTGAATAACAAAACAAGCAAACAAAGCAAAAAATAAAACTAAGCAAAACAAAAACAACAAAGTAAAGAGATTGGTTATGAGGGACTCCCCTTGTGAAAATGTGCTTGACTCCCCGGCAACGGCGCCAGAAAATCTTGATGTGCTCGTCGTCGGATGTAGAGCTCGTTGGGAACCCCAAGAGGAAGGTATGATGAGCACAGCAACAAGTTTTCCCTCGGTTATGAAACCAAGGTTTAATCGAACCAGTAGGAGCAAGGAAACACCCCAAAGGTGTTACTAGCTGAGCTTTGGCAGGGCGCACTACCGGTGCTAGTAACAACATGGACACCTGCACAACACAACCATAGAACTTTGTCCCCAAGTTGCGATGAGGTTGTCAATCTCACCGTGTTTTGCGGAAAACAAAGGATTAAACATATCGAATGGAAAGAAGTAAAAGTTTGCAGAAAGTAAACACAAGGCAGTAAAAGATTGTAGATTGTATGTAAAATACAAGGACAGGGATCCATAGTTCACTAGAGGTGGCTCTCCTTAAGATAGATAACATGCTGGGTGAACAAATTATAGCGGGGCAATTGACAAACACTGAGAAAGCAATACATGCATATACTAATCATCTTGACTCCTTTGAGACTTGATTGGGCATTACAACATAATACATAGACCGCCATCCAACTGCATCTATGACTAATAATCCACCTTCAGGTTATCATCCGAACCCCCTCCAGTATTAAGTTGCAAGCAACAGATTATTGCTTTACGAACTGCGTGTAAAGTAAACAATACGATTGTTCTATGAACAAAGGATTGTTGTTTTCTCCCTAGTAGCAACAGCACATCTAGTACCTTAGAGATTTCTGTCACTTCCCTAGATTACCAGAGGCATGAACCCACTATCAAGCATAAATACTAACTCTTGGAGTTGCTAGCATCTACTTGGCCAAGATAGCTAGTCACAACGGAAAGCATGCAAGATCATAATAACAAAGACATTATGGAATCCATAATCAATCTGAAATAGCATCTCGATATCCATCAGATCCTCGCAAACACAACATGTATGAATACAAATAGATGATCTTGATCATGAACGGAGCTCACAAGATCTAAACATGAAAGCACAAAGGAGGAGAACCAGCCATCTAGCTACTACATGGATCTGTAGTCCAAGGATGAACTACTCACGCATCACACCGGAGGCTTGCATGGTGATGAAGAAGGCCTCCAGGGTGAATTCCCCTCTCCGGCAGGGTGCCGGGAAGAGCTTCAGATCCCTCCCGATCTAGGTATGAAGATGACGGGGGCTATAGACTCTTTCGTGGATTTTTGATTAGGTCCTTAGGGTTTTTGTCCCGAGGGCAATATATAGGCGGAAGGAGAGGCCGAGGGGGTGCCGGGAGCCACCACACCACCCCTGGCGTGGGCCCAGCCTGGCCGTGCGGCCAGGTGGTGTGGCCGGCCCCTGGCCCTTCTCCGTCTCGTATTCTGGCACTTGATCCCTTCTGGAAAAATAGGCACTTTAGCTTTTGTCCCGTCCAATTTCGAGAATATTCATTTTTTGACTTTCCTGGAACCAAAAACAGCAGAAAACAGGTAGCTAGCACTGTGGCTCTTGTTAATAGGTTAGTCCAAGAAATCATAAGAAAAGTACTCCAAAGTTGGAACAAAACACAAGAAATTAAGATAAAACCAAGCATGGAACATCAAAAATTATAGATACATTTGCAATGTATCACGTAGCAACGTTTTCCCATCAGTGTGTTGTAGATCTGGTTCCCCTTGATGTTGAGCTGAGGCTATCATGTCTTGGTTTTCCCATCGAAGAGGCTTTTTTGGAGATCTTGATTTTTGTTGGCTAGTACTGGGCCATTCTGGGTCTTCTGGTGCTGCAGTGAGTTAAGCTGATCTGCATCTGCAACTTTGGTATTGATGCATTGTTTCTCCTCAACGATATAAGCCGCTTCATCAAGGAGTCATAAACGTTGTGCTTCTAGGGTCTCAACCCTTCGCTCCAATTCCTCTGGAGTGAGTTCCGGGGTAGTTGGGATTGGTGTTGTTAGTGCTTCTCCATAGAGTTCACGGGCACTTGGGGTAACCACGTGACCATCCACCGGAGACTCTTTTGGCTTATAGGGGACCAGAGCACCTTCCCTATCCTTCATCTCTATGTCTTTGTCAACCTCTTCTTCTTATGGAAGATCTGGTTTTGGAGTTTTGTTCTTCTTCTTTGCCCTGTTGACCTTCTAGGTGCCAGTGTCAAAGATGGCTTTGGGTCTGTTTCCTAGAGAGAGACTTCTATCACTACTTTCGAGTTGAGCAGGTTCGGACTCTAGGACCGCGGAATTCTCTCCGAGATCCCTGTCATCTTGCGAGGTTGGATGGTCTTGATTGTAACCCTCATCCATACTGTTGTACGGACTCGGAAGTGCTTCTTCTCCTTCCTGTGCAGCTTTGGAGTTGATTTCTTCACCATATTCTTCTTTGTACGCCTGGAGCTCTACCGACACCATTGAATCCGTAGGGGATACAAGAGAATCGGTGTTTATTCCGGTGGCATCAAGCACTAAGTCATTGTCGGCTCCTCCCAGAGCCGGATTCGGAACCAACGTAGCCGATGAAGTGAGATCAATGTGATCTAAGGTGGCCCAGACTTATGATTCGGTGTCCGAGAAGCTTTGGATTAGTTCGAAGATGGCGCTGAGGTTAACTCGAGGACAATTCATCATCTGCCTTAGCATGTGCCTCATAAGCGATTTTCCTGCTCCAGCGCGGCAGAGTCGGATTCGGAGCTGTTGTAGCTTTGTTTAGCCCGAGATTCGATCTCAACTAGGAGATCTTCCTTAGACTTGGTATTCTCCATGATCTCCGCCTCAGGGCGCGGGTTGGGTGGGATTAGGATTTTCTAGAGATCTGGAACTCTGTCGGTTCTGCGGTCAAAGTGGATCAAGAAGTTTCTTCCGCCTGTGTCATCATCGCTAGGGTGGGTTGGGCGGTTTCAGCGAAACCGAGGTTGATGTCGATCTCATCGATTGGTAGGATCGTGTAGCTTTTCATGGTTTCCCTAGGCAGAATCCAGGTCTCATCGAGGAGGACTAGGGGAACGTCACTGGTGTAGAGGACACGATCAACTATGATTGTTTCGCTGATTCCCGCATGCGTAGATTCCGCCTAGAACTCAGATCCGGTGGTCACCTGCCCCATGGTGGGCGCCAACTGTCATTGGATTGAAGAAAAGTACGCCATGAGGGGGTCCACGAGGCATGAGAAAAGGTAGGTGTGAGACGTATGGTGGTCTGGGACAGTGAGCACACATATTTACCCAGGTTTAGATCCAACCGCGGTGTCTATATCCTACTTCCCGCTAGAATCCACTATAACATCAGATCCAGAGGTTTATAGAGGATTACAAGGATTAGTATCGCCTAGCAAGTTGAGATTGGTTATGCCCTAAAGGCTATCCCCTAGGCAATCTTATATATTCATCCGACCTAGGGTTTATAGGAGAAACCTATCTAGCTATGATACAGAGTCAGTGCATAGTACAACTTGGACTACAAGTCTATCTACATGCCTAAGTAGGCAAGTCTTCTGGGCCTTCCCGTATCCATATGGGCCTCTATCTTTGTTCCCTGGCTAGGCCGCCCGTGGAGCATAGCTCTAATCCAGAAGTGGGCCACCCTAGTCAGTGAGTAGAAGTGGGTATACCTAGAAAGTATATCCCCAACACTTGTATATTAAGAAATGATTAGTACTATGGACATTTTGTATACTTATAGATGGTCAACTATCTCCCTCTTGCTAGTCCAATAGATTAAAACAATCAAACCTTGTGCATCCATAATCCCTATAAACATAGTTATTCCAGAAGTGTCCACCATATCTACATATATAGAAAATGCTATTCCAAATATGTTTTCATGTGTGGGTTCAATTTAGCTTCCAAATGGTATTGTTTATGGTTATAGTTTTCATAGAGAAGTTGGTTGTGGGTTGACCATGAACTCATAAGGCATACACATCCTTGTAGTAGAATAAAATATGCATACAAAAAAAGAAATACGAGGGCACAAACTGTCCTAGCAAGGATGCCACCGCTAAGAAAAGGGCACAAACCCTTCAAAAAAAGTATCAAGGGTGAGAGAGTGAGTATGTAGGCAAACTTGCTTAAGTTAAAGTTCTTTTATTTTTCATATGTATCTGGTTACAATTAATAGGTGTTGAGAGAAAATAAGCAAAAAAAGGTGTCCAAAATAAGAATGCCAGAAGAATCAAAAAGACAAGGGACAACAGAACCAAACACTAGTGATGTACTATTTCAAACATAAACTTAAGGGGTAGTGTTTGGAAGCTAAATATTACTTGTTCATGTTAGTCCCTTCTTACTATATACTTTTTCAAGTGTCCACATATATGATAGGTATTTTAAAGACCAAAGTAGGACAGCACACAATGCACATTCACTTGCACATTGTATGCTTAATTGTTCATAGTACTTTATGCATTTGTTTTTATACAAGATTGATATATTGTTAAGCATAGATGAAGTTTATAATAAATATCACTTTATAAGTTATTTGCATGTTGTTATTGTTTAAAAGGATGAATTATTTAACTTGGTGTAGTAGTGATCATGACTTGATATGTCCAACTTAACAACAAACTCCAAAGTCCATGTTTAGTTTTATCACCTTCATACTCGAGGACGAGCATAGGTTAAGCTTGGGGATGTTGATGTATGTAAAATACATACATGAACTTTCTAGTTTACTGTCACATATTCCAGCATATTTTTATCATATGCAATGTTATATCTATGTTTTACATTATTTTATGGGGATTTACCAATGATCCCCTTTATTTGGTTTATAACTTTGCAAGCAAGAAAACTATGTTTTGCGTATTTTTAACTTTTAGGAATTAGGGGCAACAATTTCGTGTGTACTAACTCGCTAGGACTCCAAGTGCAGAGTGTTGTACCAAGCGTCTTTTCCCCACAAGGATGACTCAAGGGTTTATACCAAACTCTTGGGGAATTGGCTTAAAACTTCTCCTCCTGTCTTCTTCAAGAAGCCTACAAAACAAAACATTTCCTTGTATCCCTAACTCCACCATGTGGTTGTCAATCACAAGGTTTCGTATTAGTAAGACAGAAATAAAACTATAAATAAGTAAAAGTAAACAATCTATGACTAGACAAGGAAAGTAAAAACAACAAAGTAAAGTTCTTTTGGGGGTTTGGTTTTTGTGTTTGCTAATAGTAAAAGTGTTTTTGTATTTTTGGATTTAGTTAGGTGCAAAAAATATAAAAGGCAATAAAAGTAATGGAAAGTTGTTTCTTATAATAAAAAGTGGACCGAGATTCATGGGTTCACTTGTCTACTCTCTCATAAGGTGTAATGCACATAATTTTTTTCAGAAAGGACATAATATTGTTGAAACTTCATTATGTGTTTGATTAGCATTCATATGGGCATCATGTACTAGTATAGATATGATGCACACATCTCACTTATACTCCTCTAGAAAGGAAAAACTCCATCCAATCTAGAATTAAGAACAAATAGAGTATAGCATTAGGTACTTTGACATGATGTTTGAATATCAAATAAGCTACCTTTAACAAACAAGATCACCTTGTCTGTCACCATATGATTGTAACACATGTATTCACTTTATCCCTAGTGAGGTAACAAAATAAAGGTAAAAACCATAGTGGATCTTGAGTTTTATGTCACTGCCCAATCACCACCACCATGTTACTCCATCTAATACACACATTCCCCCCACATGTTTCTCCATACAAGTTTGATCATAACAAGTACTTAAAAACAGGGTAAACAATATGCATCTATTAATACATATTTGAAATAATAGAATTCCAATCTCAAATATCAAATCATCAAACAAAGATCCACCACACAGGAATTACATATATGACCATAATCATAGGGGTGTACTAGGGGTGTAATACCCCCTCATCATCATGGAGATGATGTTGGAGAAGGTAGAGATCCAACCGGTGGCGGCTCTAGTGGCGTTTCCCCCTCCATTCTTTGCTGGTTTTGGCTCTGGTTTGGTGTTTCTGTGTTTCCGCTTTGCCTCCTTTGAGATCATCCCTAGGGAATTTTTTATAGGCGTTTTTAGGTAATGAATTCGAGGTAGGTCTCAAGATGGATGGTTGTCAACACTCAAGGATGGAAAGAGGTAGGATGGCATGGCCCAAGGTGGGGCCCATGCCTAATGGGCTCGTTGCATGGAAAACAAAAAATTCCTATGGAATAGCAAGAGGGAACCCCACAAGATCTAATATACTAGATGCAAGTAGCAAGTATAATAAATCCAATCCTCATTCCTCGAAATAGGCTTTCGCCATGCTATATTAATATAGCCACATTGGCGGAACATATACAAGGTGGAGGGGAGGCCCCTTATACAAAGCAGATCAGAATAAACAGGAAAAACGCAGAAAACCTAAACTTGCCACCGGAGATAAAGGGCCGAGACCGGGATGAGACGGGGCTCCACGACGACTCCCCCAAGAGGGTAACGACGCACCACGCCGCTGCCGCCGAGACCAGTGGTCAAGGGTTTTCACCGAAGCCCTGCAGTGAGGAAGGTAGCCGCATCGGCGCCCCCAAGAGGGTAACAATACCCGCGGGGATCACCGCCGATGGTGCCGAAGCACTAAGCTTTTGCCTAGAAAAACCTCCGTACCGCTCCTCGTCTTCCGCCATGCCCGTTGTCCCCAAGATAGGCCTCCGTCACACTATCTAGGAGTTGTCGAAGCCAAAGCACCGCCAACACCAAAGCCTCCCAACACCCTCTCCTCGCCACCCACATGATCGTAGAGAGAACCACCACCGCCGCCATGTCGCTTGCCGAAGAGTCGCCCATGCAGCCCACCTTTTGGGACCACCGCCCTGGCATCCTCCGAGATCAAGCCAGGTCTCCAACCAATGCCACACACATCGCCACCGAGAAGGACGGGGAAGATCAAGCACAAACCTGCCGGAAACGAGCCACCCGACAGCCTAGGGGAGCAGAACAACCCTCCATCACCCGTGGTGATTACCGTCCAGGCACAACAACAATACCGACTAGACCTAGATCAGGCCCAGCCAAGCCGGCCAAGCCCAGATCAGGCCTGTCAGCGCCGCCGCCGTGCTGCTATAGCCAGACCGTCAGTGCTGCCATCCTTCTGCGCCGCCGTCCTCCTATGCTGCCGTCCTCCTGCGCCCCATGCTTATCTTCCAGCGCTGCTTCCTTGCAAGCTAAGCCGCCACGTCGTGCCGCCAGGGACTCTGCTGCACTGTTGCTGTAGCTCCCGCCACCGAGCCGGGCGTCGGTCGAGCCAGATGCGCCACCGGTGGGAGGGGATCGCTGCCGCATCGCCCGGGGACAACCCACCATAGATGCGCCACCCTGTCGAACAAGCTCGTTGCCACTCCAGTCTACACCGCTGCCAGATGCCACCGCCCGCGAGGGAGCCCTAGCGCCGGGTGATGGAGGTCCTGCCTCCACCGGCAGAGTCCTCAATCTTGCAGCCCCCTCTTTGGTGGCGATAGCAATAATTGCACCCTGAAACTAAGTAATAACAAGTTAATACATCAAACAAGACAAACTACTCATTTGACTGATATGACAGGAGCTATGATCTGGAAATTCAACTGGTCAATGGTTCAATTATTGACCAACACATCAAACAAACAGGACAAGCAAGCATGCATTAAACAAGTGTGCCTACTGTGAAATGAGCAATCAAAACATGTGTGTGTGTGGCCTAGAATTTCAGCAAAAATAAACTAGCCATGTCATTTCAACAAATATATATGGAAGCAGTTCTATATCCTAAAATGCAAGAGACGTCGGGTGACTCAGAATTTGCGCTGAGACACAAAATGGCATGCAGTTACTGTCATAGTGAAGAATGAACCAGATAGAAATTATAACCGCATCATACGAGAACTTGTAGAGTAGGAATGCAAACCACGAATGAACTATATATTATAGAGGATAGTTATGTCGTGACTTAGGACGAACCAAACCTAGAACCAGATGCAAGATATAATTGCGTCGCTCGTGAACCTGTAAAGCAGGACAAACAAGCATTAGACAAGTGTGCCTAGAATGAAATGAGCAATCAAACAAAGTGTTTCTTACAATTTCAGCAAATATAAACAAGCGAGGTCATTTCAGCAAATATATATGGAAGTAGTGGCATCTCCTGGAATGCGTAGTCGTTGGGTGACTCAGAATTTGCGGTGAGCTACACAATGGCATGATGTTACTGTCATAGCTAAGAATCAACCAGATAGAAATTATAATGGCATCATAAGAGAACGTCTAGAGCAGGAATGCAAACCACGAGTGAACTACATAGTAGAGGACATTTATGCCATTGATTAGGATGAACCAGCACCAGATAAGGAAATAATGGCGTCGCTTGTGAACCTGTAGAAGAGGCTATGCAAACTATCATGTTCATTGTTCCCTTCTGGGCTCTATGCAAGAAAAATAAAATAGTTAGTGTTGCAGCATTTGAAGAACTAGATGGCAATAACAAAATTATAATCGAATTAGTATGAAGAGTATAAACGGGTACTACTGGATAGCATAACAATGCCAATGACGAAACAATAACAGAAACTTATCTTAGGACGAACCAGATAGATTCAGTAACTGTGGAGCAGGGAATCCAAACTAATATTTTCCACTAATTTTACATTTTGCAAGAACTACACGATAGCAGGAAATTACTGTTGTTCGGAGTAGCTAAGAACATGTGCATGACTTCAAAATTTGTAGAGCAGCGAATGCAAAACAACATGTCTAGTGACCTACTCCGTAGCATCTAGCACGAAGAACAGGCGTGCGCATTGACTGGGTGTACAAAATGATTAGAAAAATGCAGTTCACTGTGATAGGCTTGAACCTGCTGTACTGCTGACAAAACAAAAAAAGAGTTGGTGATTTGGTTATCATGGTCGGATAGGCTTCTAATCATCATCCATACCGGCGCGGGTGACATCCTTGTCACCCAGGGTGCTTTGGTTGCACCGGCTATTTGCATCGGGGAAGCAGATCTTGGGCGCTCGATGCCGGCTTGACCGCGGTGGACGAGGTTGGATCGGTGCACTGCATGCCGGTTCAGTTAAGGTATGGGTGGGGAGGATGCCACCGGCGTTGATGCAGATCTTGGGCAGTCGTTGACAGATTTGGCGCCGTGGAGGGGAAAGTGGGAAAAGGAAATCAGGTGCGGTGGACGACGACGGACTCGGTGACCAAGGTCGGGTGCGGTGGACGTCGGTGAAGCGGCAATGATGCTTTGGATGAGACAGCATCTGATGCAACTCCGGTATACTGTTGGCTGAGGAGTGCATGGTGCCGAGTTCTGGCGGGCAAAGCCAGCCGCGGAGAAGTGCTGCGGGAGGTTCCGGGCGCGAGAAATTTCATAGTGTTTGAAATGGAGGGGCGCAAGGGAGTGGGGACCACGTGATTTTGGTATCCTTTGAAACGGAGGGGCGCCAGAAATTTCGTAGTGTTTGAAACGGAGGGGCACCAGAAATTTCGCAGTGTTTGAAATGGAGGGGCTCGAGGGAGTGGGGACCACGTGATTTTGGTATCGTTTGAAATGGAGGGGCGCCAGAAATTTCACGGTGTTTGAAATGGAGGGGTGCGAGGGAGTGGGAACCACGTGATTTTGGTATCGTTTGAAACGGAGGGGCACCAGAAATTTGCAGCGTTTGAAATAGAGGGGTGTGAGGGAGTGGGGACCACGTGATTTTGGTATCATTTGAAACGGAGGAGCATCAGAAATTTCACAGTGTTTGAAATGGAGGGGCACGAGGGAGTGGGGACCACGTGATTTTGGCCGTCTAGCAATCTTGTCCATCCATCCTAAATCAACGGGCCATAGGAGATACCTTCCCTTCGAAGGCTCTAGCGCGGATGCCTATGCAAGCAATTACTGTGTGTCCCAGAGTAGACTATAGGGGTAGATGTGTAGGTTACTGTAATAGCATACCATTAATCGCGCTAGCTGGCGCGATGTCATTTTGGCACTCCACGAGTTCAAACTTTTACTTATGGTGTTCAGGAGTGAATGCATGCAGCTCAAAAAAAGGTATTGTACTTACGTGACTAGTAAACTGTACGTGCTTCACACGACTATTTTATTGCGTGCACTCTAATAACTTACCTTATTAAAGCATAATAATATCATGCATAATTTACAACTTTAGTGCAATACTTGGTCGACTTATTAGAACTAAACATCTCTCGGGTATTTTAGAAGTACTCCCAAACATGTTTCTAGCTTACCAAGATATCATGTATTTGTTAATGGATACAGTACTATGGATGGTTTTGCATGACTGTGGACATGCATAATTTTGGTTTTGTATTGTTCATATTTCAGACAATGTACATATACCTCTCCATGAACAACGATAAGTTTCGTCGTTTTTTCCCTACTTTCTAAATGTTACATTAAACTACCGACATTTCTAATGATGCATGAAACAACCAAAAAAGAGTTGTGACCTTTTTTTAGTATCTAAAAATATTTTCATTGTTAATAATTATTTTTTACCATTTTATAGAGCATTCTATAAAACGAAACAATGTTTTTACCATCAGGAGAAATGTTTCCATTACATGACAAAAAATAATGTCTTCATCACCAAGAATATATAGCACAAGAAATGAATTCCAACACAATAACCATATGCAATGACCTGATGTGTATAAACCTTAGTGACCGTCTAATTTGTAATTAGAAGTGTCAAGGAGGAAGCATGCTAGATTCATTTGTGGTGTCTAGGTGCAAATTTTTTAATTCAATAAATATACTACATTCTTGTGGACACTCACAAAGATAATTGACCTCTTGTCTTAGGAGACTTGTGAAAAAATTATTACTAGTAGTTCGAAAATAAGTGACTTGGAATTTATCTAGATTCGTATGTATCACTAAAATACGTCTATATACTCGTGAATATGATCTATATAGTCGATCTATATACTCATGAATCTAGACAAATCTAAGTTTCGTATTGAGGGAGTACAGCAATATTATAAATGTGCAATGTTGTCATGATAAATAATGATATTCGCTACACTCCATAAATGAAACCACTTTTTTTCTTCCATCACAGTTTTACATTTTTGTACCGAAGTATTTTTACTATAAAATAACACATGAAATTAGTTACATATTAGTGATTAAGTACTTCCGCTAATTTGTATTTACAGAGGTAATACTACACACCCAATTAACATCATAAGTAATTTCTCTTTCTCTCTTTCTAGAGGAGTTTTTTAGGTTATCAGTTTGAAGAATCATTTGTCAGATATGGAGAATTGAACACTTTAAATTATACAGCGAGTGATTAGATGGATGGACGATTAGTGCATAGAGGCAGTCAAGCCAGTAAAATGCTCACATTTAATGGTAGATGTGAGCACAATTGATTGAGTGGCAAACCTTTTTCTGTGCGGTCGAGGCCCCCGTACACTGATGACCCTCGCTAATCAACGCAGCTCACACATAAGTGTATTTTTACGTAGTAGTAGTAGAAACATCATCCAGGGAGACAGAGTTCGGCGTCTAGCAATCTTGACTGTCCAATCCGAAATCAACGGGTCAAAGCGGATACCTTCCCTGCGAAGGCTCTGGCGGGAATGCCTATGCAAAGAATCGTTGGCTGTCCGTGGGTAGACTATAGGGGTAGTTGTGCTTGTGACCCAAAGTACTCCAGAGTCCAAACAATAGCTAGGTGTCCCCGAGCTAACGATGCATTTTCTTTTCTAGACACTAGATCCGGATCCCTACACATCTGACAAAGTAGAAAGTATGACCAAATTTAAAGATCACTCATTGATGATTTAATTATTTTTAATTTATCAGACATACTCTCCCTCCAGCCTAATTTTTCTGAAAATGCCCTCCAATAGAATTAAAAAGAATGTCACATATTTGACTAAATTTGAATGTAATATGTACACTAAACAGTGACTACTATACATCAAGTATATCGTTACAAAAGCTCCACATAGAGCTTTCGAACGCTAAAGAGTGCAATATAATTATGAGCAGACGGATGAGAAAAAACGATCCATGCACCCAAAAGAAAGAAAAAGGAGGGTCATGTAGGAAAGTCCTCCCCCTTCCTAGTTCCTACTCCAAGATTTGGCGATTGCAACATTGTGACCGCCCTGCGGAGGTAGGGCCTTGACGACCACCTTAATGGTCGCGACCTCGACAGCCAACATGAGATGGCTTCTCTCTTCCTACTTAGCGGGGCATGACCTGGACGATCTCCACAATGGTAGCTGCTGGCTGCGGAGCACCATGACTTCTTTCTTCAAAATTTCACACTCATCGTGCAAGCTTCATTTGAAAAGCCAAATCGGCTCGGAGGCGATCACACTCTAGGTTGAGCTTGAAGTTTTTCTGAAGAATGTTGACGTTATGGATGTAGATTTCCTCTACTTTGGCTGAGATTCTCGCCCTGACTTCTTGCATGGAAAATGCATGATCACTAAGAGAGCATGGAGTGCATGCAGAGAAGAACAAAAAATGTTAATACATGTATAGTGACTACAGTACCTATCTTCTTCGACCGAGAGTGGGCATGAGGGCATCGTACACGTTAGAGATATCCGTCGTGCTATCGACCCATGGGGGTGGAAAATTTGACGCTTGAGCCGCCTGCCCTGGAACATGTACATAGACGGTTCAATAGTAGGAGCAGACAGCCCATGAATCAACGGAAGTACAAACTTACCTGGACTCTTGGTCCCCATGATAGCCGCTCTTCAGATACATGCGCAAAGATGAGCCCTCGCCCCATGGTTGGTCTCCTTTCTCGGTCCGAGCCTTCAGGTCACCCTGCCGGCAGGATTTCTCCATGACTCTAACCACCACCATCTTGCTATTCTTCCGATGAGACAGGATATTTTGCAAAGATGAAGAAGTAGAGAAGAAAGGGAGGAGCAGTGGAAGAAAATGGTTTCTGCGAAGGCAGTGCGAGGTAGTACTAGTAGGAGGAGAGAGGAGAGTGAATAGTGGAAGCAAAACGTCACGTACTGGGTCTCGCTTGTTCAAAAAAAGGTACTAGGTCTCATCGCCGACCTTCGAGCAATCTCGTTGGTCCATCAAGCGATCGAGCTTACTAGCTGCAAATATTGTGCAGTGTGCTAAGTCTTGGGCATGAGCTAAGAAAATAACTTAGATGCGAGTCTAGCAAAATCAAAACTGCTCCACCATTTAGGTCTCTTGCGTGGGTCCCATGTAGCAGCTTTTTTTCACTTTTTCTCTCCAAACTACTAGTGCTCTGGCCAATAAAAATGCCTCAAAGTATTATGCTAAATATTTTAATCAACTAGCCTCTGGGTCTTGTACTAGACACTAGTCCAAGAATATTTTCCTTAGACCCATCTTCTCCACCGTTTAGACATAGGTGGGGCATGTGCAGCGTGCTAAAGCTTGAGCTAAGAATATAACTAGAGTTGAGTCTAACAAAACCAAAGTTGCTCCACCGTTTAGGACCCTTGTGTAGGTCCTCTGCTCCAGATTTTTTTCCTTTCTCCCACCAAACTGCTACACCTCCGGCCAATGGAAGGAACCCAAAGAATTGAAATAATTTTTTAATCCACTAGTACATGGGTCATGTACTAGACTCAAGGCAAAGAATCTTTCTCTTAGACACACCTCCTCCACTGTTTAGACATAGGTCTAAGAGCTAAAAAGTTTTCTTAGCCACCACATTTTGCACACACTGCACATGAGATGAAAAGTTTTCTTAGCCACCCCATTTCCGGACTAAGCTTCAATGACTTTGTGAAGCTAAGTCACCAATCTTAGCCCTTGAATTCTGATCCAATGCACCAGATTGACCCATATTTACACATAAAAGTTCAAACATTTCAGAAAAATTGAAAAAATTCTAGTGAATCATAAATGTTTTGTTCTATAATCTAAGAAAGTTGCAATCCATTTGCATTACTGGTTTGTGATTAAATAGCCTTTTTACTTTTCAAACATAAAAGGCTATTTAATCGCACACCACTAATCCGAATGGACTGAAACTTTCTCAGATTATAGAACTTAACCATTATGATTCATTGGAATTTTTTCAATTTTTTATAAAATGTTTGAAATTTTTGAGTGTGAATCTGGATCAATCCAGTTCATTGGATCAGAAAGGAAGGGCTGAGATTGGTAACTTAGTGTCAGTGACTTAGCTTCACAAAGTCACTGAAGCTCAGTCCCCCATTTCCTATACGCTGCACATGCTCACCATTTAGACAGTGTCTAGCAATAAAGCTTGCCAACTCAACAATGGAGCTAGCAGAGCAAAAATGGCTGCACTAGTAAGCCACCTCGGTAGGATCCACAAGCCCAGAAAAAGGTAGTACCTTTTCTGCCCACTTTTCTGCCATCAGCGTCAGGATAATATGAGGCTGACAGTGGGCCTTTTCTTCCTTTTGTTTCCTTAGACGCTGGAACTAGTACTAGATACGTGCATAAGAATTTTTTGGTTAGACATAGCTACTCCACCGTTTAGACTCGAGCTAAGAAATAAAAAGATTCTCTTAGCCACCGCAATTCTCATACGCTGCGCTTGCTCTTACGACCCACCCAAAGTTTCTGGAGAAATTTGGCAAGATACATAGTGATGCAATCAACTGGCTTATGCTGTACTAAGTGGGTCCCATCTTTAGGATTGGTTTTTGCCGGCCAATCTAGTAAATTTCTAGTAGATTCGGAAAAATAAGTCTAGTACGTACATTTCTTAGCCACGTTAGGAACGGCTCGCACCGTGCTTGCTCGTAGTAGTAGTACTCCCTCCCATCCATATTTACTCGTCGCTGAATTGGACGTATCTAGCAATGAATCAGAGGGAGTAGTAGTAGTAGTAGTCACATTGAATATACTTAGGGCTTAACACATAAGCATCACAAACGGTCGCCAAAAGATCGAATGGCAAACTTAAAGATAACTTTGGGCTTCTTTGGATAACAGGATTTAAAAACACCGGAATTTGACTCGGTCACAGGTACAAACAAATGGACTGCAAAATAGAGGAAATAGCTTTCTTTGGATCACAGAATTTCAAAACACAGGATAACAGGGTCAGAGGTACAAAACAGAGGAAATCTGCTGGCTTAAAGTCATTTCAATGAAACATAGTAAACGCGGAGGAAAATTGCCTCAATCCTACGCGAATGAGTGTAAAAGATGTTGAAATTCCTATGGGATTGGGGTGTAGAAATGCAATCTATATGAATTTTGGAGGTATGATCCTTTCATCCAAAGGGCTTCCTTATGGAAAAAAATACTATGGGTCGAATTCCTCCAAAATTCCTTTGAAAATGCTTCGATCCAAATTGGCACTTAAACAAGATGTGCGTCCTCACGACAGACGAACACATTCTGGCAGGAGGTGATGCGGTCGTAGATTTTCATCTTGAACCCGTATGCAGTGACCTTGAACATAAGGCAGGTACCCTCCTTCAACCCATGGAAAGCAGCAAAGGTAGCCCACTCTTTGTCCAGGACGATTTGGTCTTTGTTGCGGTTGGCATGGACAACTCACTCGCATTCCTCACATGCTTGGACCACCACTAGTTGTGGGTAGGGGCGTCCCTTCAAGTAAGGCTTGAAGTAAGTCGGGATGATAAGCATATACAAGTCATGCTAGACTAACTGGATGTAGAAGCACCTAGGACGATGCGCCGTGGCATGGTGTCCAACCGACCTAGGGCGTCTTCTCGGTTTGGCAGAACTAGCGACCGACCTAGCAGCACTTGCCCTTGCCAAGGCCTCCACTCTCCTGCACAGTAGCTTCAACTCCCTTGGTATGATGGGGAGAGCATCTTCATAGCCACCTGGAGCTGGAGCAGTCCGGTGAAGAATGTAGTCTAAGTTCGGCATTACAACTGGGTCGTCCTACATGAAAATTACCATTGTGTTAGTCCTTCGAAATTATCAAAACACCACAATGCATTGTATAAATTGACTAAAGATCACAATGAGTCATTACACCATCAAAATTACCTAAACAACACAAGGTATCAGGTAAATTAAATTGCCTACACAGCACAATACATCATCAGAATGACCTAACCCGATAGGTCCTCAAAATTATCTGAACAGCTACTAGAAGGCATAACATTTAATTAGATTGATTAAACAACACAATGCATATCCCCCGTAAAAAACAACACAATGCATAATCTGAATGGCCAAAATAGCACAATGCATTATCTGGATAGACAAAACAACATATATGCAGTGCATCCTCAAAAATACCAAAACAGCAAAAGGTATTATGTAATTAAATTTAAGAAACAATGTCTGCACAATCAAAATTACCTAAACTGATGGGTCATTGAAATAATCTGAACAGATAGAAGGCATATCATTTAATCCTAAACAGCAGAACACAGATCAAAATGGACGAAACAACATAGTGAGGAGACAGGATACAATACATCATACAAAAAATACCAAAACAGCATAACGCGTCATGGAAAATTCGTAAACAGCACAATGCATCATCTAAGTACCAAAACAGAACCCTGCATCATCGTCATCAAGAATATTCCATAACTAAGCAGAACAACACAAAAGACAAATATATATACATTCAAATCTAGGCAAAGTCAAGTCAGTTATTTCTGGACGGAGGGGGTATAAAGAACAACACAAAAGACAATTATAAAGAATGTGACATACAACTAAGCAGTTCAACAAAGGACCTGCAATACACGTTGCAAAAATCTAACTAGATGCACGTCAGATTTGGGTTAAAGCCCCAATCCTCTAGATCTAACCTCGTTGCAGTTGGGGGCACGAACTTGCAGAGGGTTCGATGGGTTGAGCAGATGAACAAGGCACCACTAACGAAGAACCAGCAACACACATCGAAGAAGCACAGACAATCGCTGATGAAGGGGGGCCA
The DNA here is from genome assembly GCA_916181665.1 of Avena sativa. Classification (NCBI taxonomy): domain Eukaryota; kingdom Viridiplantae; phylum Streptophyta; class Magnoliopsida; order Poales; family Poaceae; genus Avena; species Avena sativa. The sequence goes on from OV702290.1 coordinate 433,043,664, forward strand.
TCGATAGGGGTTTCACCGCGTACACTCTGAAATTTGGCATATTGGGAATGAGAGTCCAACCTGCAGATGAAAAGGACGTGGCCGCCGCCGCACGGGCATTCGTTCCCAACGCACGCGCCGCCGGAGTCTTGGACGACCGCTCGGTGGGCGTCGAGGGTTTCAGCGCGACCCGCCGAAACCCTAAGGGCGACAGACGCCTCACCTTGGGCACAACCCGCACACACACGAAAGGCAAAGGACGCTTCAGAGAGGGCGCTGAGGCTGTCGGAATCGAACAAGCCACCTGCAGCTCCGAAGCAGAGCTTGATGAGGACCCCATCTCAACCACAAACAAAGGTTTTGGCATTAGTTTCATCGAGGCAATAGCTGGGTTAACGACTGAGAGTCGTGAGGTGAGTATAGGATTGTGATAGCGAGAGAGCGAATGGTAGGGGAGGAGTTTTTAGAGAATGGAAGTGGGTAACCCTCTATCCACTTTAGTAGTATCGTACTACAAAAAAAACTACATTTCACATATCATCACTTTTTGACGAACTAGTTCATTTCTTTGAACCGACTAAAATAGTGGGCACCCTTTAGGTTTCAAACTTCCATCTGGTACCTGTTTTGCTAATAGTAAGTACATTACAATAGTTTGTATTACCCTCCATCCCAAAATATAAGGCGCCTGAGGATTAGTCAAAAGTCAACATTTTTTAAGTTTAACCATGATTATACACAAAATATATAAAATTTATAATACTAAATTAATATAAATAGATTCACCATAAAGTATATTTTCTTAATATGTCCATTCAATATTGTAGATGTAGATATTTTTTCTAAATATTTGGTCAAAGTTAGCAAGGTTTGACTTTTGTCCAATCCTTAGACGCCTTATATTTTGGGACGGATGAAGTAGTATAAAACATTTTTTTAGATTGAGGAAATTGCAAGATCCACCATCTTTTCATCGCACTTTTGCACAAAGTACTTGGTGGACGTCATTTTTGCACATTTTAACAGTTTTTTAGCGTAATATGCACAAATTTGGCCAGTTAGTCCTGTAATGACTGATTTAACCTCATTGGTAGGAAGACTAATAAGTGGTCCCCGAAGGCCATTGCTCCCATTCACTCACAAAGATTTGAATGATGCTAAAATCTAGATACTAATGATATTTATCACCCGCAATACTTTTTGGACGCATGTAGCTGGTAGGTAAGAGACTTATTTCATATGAAACGTCAATGTTTACACAAAGGTACCAACATAACAGTCCTCCGCACATTGAATTTGTGAAGGCTTTATTTGGTCGTAATAAACTTGTTTTTGAACATAACTTGTTTGTACATAAGATTTGACGTTTCATTCACATATCCAAATGTCCATCGAAGAGTTTCTTTTAAAGTGTAGGACTAACAATATATGTCTGTTTATTACACCTCACACAAAAAAACACCCCGATTGATCATAAACTTTAAGCAGATTATTATTTTCTCAGGATTTATTTTCCTGAGAGCAAGCACAGTGAATATGCCTAGGTATGCCATAAGCCTAGTTTCCAGACAAAGTTTATACATGTTTCACTTACGATTACGAACTTTTTTGAGTTCTCAAGGTTTCCTAGTGAACTTCACATTATTAAACTAATTTAAGCTGATTTATCAATGTTAGATAAAATTTGAACTATGAGTAAGTAGTAGATTGCTCTTAAAGTTATACAAGTATCTTTTGAAGGTACCCACACCCAGACTGTCAATATATTGGAAACCAATGAATTTGTTGGATTCAACTTCTTGCTAAGCATTTGCATGTACAAAATTTGTCTTTTATTTGAAAACAATAAAAACATTACACGGTGACCTCTGACTTGTCCTACTTGCTTTGAAGAATGATTATTATCAAGAGAGTTCGCATATAAATAACAATGTAATTGAAAATATGGCCTGCCATGTATGAACATATCCTTAGGTTTCAGGCTGAAAGACAAGCTAAATGGCCTTATATATGTACAACATACTTTATGGTAATGTTCCCATATTTGGTAGATGAGTGCATCTTGGCATGATGAACAATAATGCTACCAGTACTGGGACTTTCCAAAATTTAGGAATAAAAAATAATTTTCAAATTTGAACTATAAGTAAACATGATAGAATGCTCTTAAAAAGTTACAAATATGCTTTGAGTCTTTATGGTACCGAGGCGGTCAATACTTCAAAAACCAACAAGAGTTCTGTAGGATTAAAATTCTTGCTATGAATATGCATGTTGACAGTTTGATCCTCACTAGTTATGAAAAAAAAACTAAAAATGAAGCGTTCTTCATGGCATCCTCTTGCGTGTACTACTATTTGCACTGAAAATAATTAATAACCGTGAGTCATCATAAATTACAAAAAATAGTTACACAATATATATGGCCCATGGTGTATGAACAATCTTGGGTTTCAAGCCGAGCGATAAAGGTAACAACCATATGCACATCGTATTGTATTGTAATGTTCCCATATTTGGTAGATGTGTGCATCTTGGCAAGGTGAGAAATGGTGGCAACCACATGTTCCAACTTATAGGAACAATGAAACTGAAAGTGACAAGATTTTTTCTGTAAGCAAGTATGAAGAAAAATGGCTCAGACTACCACAACAACAACCCTAGTTTTCAGACAAAGCGTGGACCTTGATACACTTACGATTCATTACCAAGTTTTATGAGTTCTCAAGCTTCCTAGCCAACTGTTTTCCTTGCTTAATTTTAGGGTGCTTCGTGCTAAATGTATGGACATCGATGTAATTTTACCTTTTTAGGTCCTTGATGTAAAATGTACTTCCACCGTCCATGTAAAATTCGAACCTAGAAGCAAGTGATAAAATTTAAACATATTTAAGATTATTAGTTGTTAATGAGTATGAACATTCTTGGAGTTTCAAGCCGAATGACCAAGGTCATGGCCATATCAACATCACACTTATGCTGATGATGATCCCATATCCAAGAATTTGCATGCCACCAAATTTGGCCATATATTTTGAAAACAAATGAATAGGAAGTAGTGGTATGAAGAGTATGGCTTGATCAGGTGCTCTCTTGAGAATGAGCCGAACCTGACTGTTTTATTTCTTTGCTTAATTTTGGGGTAGTTCATGCTAAATGTAAGGATCTCGATGTAATTTCCCCTTTTAAGGTCCTTGATGTAAATTATACTCCCACCGTCCGTGTAAAATTCGAACCTAAAAGCAAGTGATAAAATTTTAAACATATTTAAGATTATTAGTTGTCGATGAGTGTGAACATTCTTGGGGTTCAAGACGAACGACCAAGGTCATGGCCATATCTACATCATACTTTATGTTGATGATTCGTGATCCCATATCCAAGAATTTGCATGCCGCCAAATTTGGCCATATTTTGAAAACAAACAAAGAGGAAGTAGTATGAAGATGGTGGCTTGATCATCTTATCTCACGAGAAGGAGCAAAACATGACTATTTCCCTGCTTAATTTTAGGGTGCTTCATGCTAAATGTATAGACCTCGTTGTAATTTTACCATTTTTAAACGTATTTAAGATTATTTGTTGTCGATTGGTATGAACATTCTTGGATTTCAAGACGAACGACCAAGGTCAAGGCAATATCTACATCATACATTATGCTGATGATGATCACATATCCTAGAATTTTCATGCCGCCAAATTTGGCCATATTTTGAAAACAAACCAAGAGGAAGTAGTATGAAGAGTATGGCTCGATTAGCTTCTCTCTCAAGAAGGAGCCAAACATGATTGTTTTCCCTGCTTAGTTTTAGAGTGCTTTGTGCTAAAAGTATGGACCTCGATGTAATTTTACCCCTTTTTAGGTCCTTGCTGTAAAATGTACTCCCACCATCCATGTAAAATTCGAAGGTAAAAGCAAGTGGTAAAATTTAAACGTATTTAGGCTTAATTGTGTGAATGAGTATGAACAATCATGGATTCGAAGCCGAATGACCAAGTTCATGGCCATATCCATCTACATCATACTCTATATCGATGATTCATGATCCCATATCCAAGAATTTGCATGCCGCCAAATTGGGCCATATTTTGAAAAGAAACAAAGAGGAAGTAGTATGAAGAGTATGGCTCGACCAGCTACTCTCTCTCGAGAAGGATCCGAACCCGACTTTTTCCCTGCTTAATTTTAGGGTGCTTCGTGCTAAAAGTATGGACCTCGATGTAATTTTACCTTTTTTAAACGTATTTAAGATTATTAGTTGTCTATGAGTATGAACATTCTTGTATTTCAAGACGAATGACCAAGGTCATGGCCATATCTACATCATACTTTATACTGATGATGATCACATATCCAAGAATTTCCATGCCGCCAAATTTGGCCATTTTTTGAAAACAAATGAAGAAGAAGTAGTCTGAAGAGTATGGCTTGATCAGCTTCTCTCTCAAGAAGGAGCTAAACATGACTGTTTCCTGCTTAATTTTAGGGTGCTTCATGCTAAAAGTATGGACCTCGTTGTAATTTTACCATTTTGTAAAATGTACTCCCACCGCCCATGTAAAATTCAAAGATAAAAGCAAGTGGTAAAATTCAGTTTTTTTAAATAATACATTTTTTAAGAATTTCCACGAATAATACACGAATTGAAAGATTTGCAATTCTAGCATGGTATCGACAGTTGAATAGCCGACCAGTCCTTATTGGATTTTGAATAACCGACTAGTCCCTGTCTTAAGTCCCTGTCTACTTTTGAAAAGCCGACAGGTTATTGGGCAATGTGAAGAATAGGGGGACTAGTCAGCTTTTCAAAAGAAGACAAGGACTAGTCAGCTTTTCAAAAACAGACAAGGCTTAGTCGGCTATTCAAAAGCCGATAAGGACTGGTCGGCTTTTCAAGTGCGGACACCACGCTAGAATTGTAAATATTTCAATTCGTGTATTATTCGTGAAAATTATTAAAAAAATGTATTATTTAAAAAAAATTAGCTAAAATTCAAACGTATTTCAGCTTAGTTGTGAATGAGTATGAACAATCTTGGATTTCAAGCCGAACGACCAAAGTCATGGCCATATCTATGCTGGCTCGTGGTTGATGTCGAGCTCGTTGGGGAACCCCAAGAGGAAGGTATGATGAGCACAACAGTAAGTTTCCCTCGGTTATGAAACCAAGGCTATCGAACCAGTAGGAGTAAGGAAACACCTCCAAGGTGTTATTTCCAACTTGGAATTGTGCACAACACAACCACAGAACTTTGCCCCCAACTTACAGTGAGGTTGTCAATCTCACCGGTTTTGATGAAAACAAAGGATTAAACATATTGTGTGGAAGAAAGTAAAAGCTAACAGAAAGTAAACAGAAAACACTAAACAGTTGTAGATTGATGATAAAAGAAAGGATCGGGGTCCATAGTTCACTAGTGGTGGTTCTCCTTAAGATAGATGACATGCTGGGTGAACAAATTACAGCGGGGCAATTGACAAACATCGAGAAAGCATACATGCATATACTAATCATCTTGACTCCTTTGAGATTTGATTGGGCATTACAACATTATACATAGACTGTAATACAACTGCATCTATGACTAATAATCCACCTTCAGGTTATCATTCGAACTCCCTCCAGTATTAAGTTGCAAGCAACAAATAATTTCATTACGCATTGCGTGTAAAGTAAACAATACGATTGTTCTATGAACAAAGGATTGATGTTTTCTCCCTAGTAGCAACAGCACATCTAGTACCTTAGAGATTTCTGTCACTTCCCAAGATTACTAGAGGCATGAACCCACTATCGAGCATAAATACTAACTCTTGGAGTTGCTAGCATCTACTTGCCCAAGATAGCTACTAATAACGGAAAGCATGCAAGATCACAAATAACAAAGACATGATAGAATCAATAATCAATCTGAAATAGCATCTCAATATCCATCGGATCTCTGCAAACACAACATGTAGGATTACAAATAGATGATCTTGATCATGAACGAAGCTCACAAGATCTAAACATGATAACACAAAGGAGAAGAACCAACCATCTAGCTACTACATGGACCTGTAGTCCAAGGATGAACTACTCACGCATCACACCTGAGGCTTGCATGATGATGAAGAAGGCCTCCAGGGTGAATTCTCCCCTCTCTGGCAGGGTGCCGGGAAGAGCTTCAGATCCCTCCCGATCTAGGTATGGATATGACGGTGGCTGCAGACTCTTTCGTGGAATTTTGATCGGGTACTTAGGGTTTCTGTATCGGAGGCATCTTATAGGCGAAAGGGGAGGCTGAGGGGTTGCCCTAGGCGGCCACGCCACCCCCTGGCGCAGGCCAGGCCTGGCCACACGGCCAGGTGGTGTGGCAGCCCTCTGGCCCCTCTCCGTATCGTATTCTGGCTCCGTGTCCCCTCGGTGAAAAACTGACTTTGGCTTTTGTCACGTCCAATTCCGAGAATATTCATTTTCTGACTTTCCTGGAACCAAAAACAGCAGAAAATAGGCAACTGCCACTATGGCATCTTGTTAATAGGTTAGTCCAAGAAAGTGTTTAAAAAGTACTCCAAAGTGTGGGCAAAACATAAGAAAGTAGATAAAATCAAGCATGGAACATCAAAATTATGGATACGTTAGCAACGTATCAATCTGCATCATACTTTATATCGATGATTCATGATCCCGTACCCAAGAATTTGCATGCCGCCAAATTGGGCCATATTTGGAAAACAAACGAAGAAGGAGTAGTATGAAGAGTATGGCTCGATTAGCTTTTCTCTAGAGAAGGAGCAAAACATGAATTTTCCCTGTTTAATTTTAGGGTGCTTCATGCTAAATGTATGGACCTCAATGTAATTTTACCTTTTTTAGGTCCTTGATGTAAAATGTACCTCCATCGTCCGTATGTGTAAAATTCGTACCTAAAAGCAGGTAAAATTTAAACGTATTTAAGCTTATTAGTTGCCAATGAATATGAACATTCTTGCATTTCAAGCCAAACAACCAGCGTGATGGACATATCTACATCATACTTTATGCTAATGATTCATGATCCCATATCGAAGAATTTGAATGCCGCCAAATTTGGCCATATATTTCAAAAACAAATGAAGAGGAAGTAGTATGAAGAGTATGGCTTGATCAGATGCTCTCTCGAGAAGGAGCTGCACCCGACTATTTCCATTGCTTAATTTTAGGGGGCTTGGTGCTAAATGTAAGGACCTTTATATACTTATTTACATTTTTAGGTCCTTGATGTAAATTGTACTCCCACCGTCCGTGGTGGTCTCATATTTGGGCGTAAAATGGGTGTGAATCATGGCATGGCAACAATGTTGCCACTCGGAGTTTCCAACCATGAGGAAAGGGGAAAAAATCAATTTTCCAAGTGAGAGGAGTGTATTTTTTGTAAAGCAAGTACTCCCTCCGACCTAAATTAATTGACCCAAGTTTATCTAGTTCGGATGTATCTAGTACTAAAATATGTCTAGATACATCTGAATCTAGACAAATCTGAGTCAATTAATTTGGGTCGGAGGGAGGAAGAATATGTATTTCTGTAGAAAAGAAACAAAGATACATAAGAGAAACTTTGGGCATAGAGGAAGCAGCTCGAGAGAGCAGCGAAGAGGAGGAGTTGAAGGCGGTGCAATATGAGAGCAAAGCTGTGATGGCTTCTTGGCACGAGGTACAGGGTATAGTCACCTAGTAGTACTAGTAGTACGGAACTAGTACTAGTAAATTTCAGGACCTTTACTATATACTACTGTATGCACGCAAAACAAATTGTGTTTTCTCTCTCCTTTAGTGCCTCATCACCATCCCCACACCCTGGCTCGGTGATCTCTCCCTTGTCCAAAATGTGGCGCTGCGCCCGTGTGTCGACCTGGCTTGTCATCGGCTCCATGTCAGTATCAGGCGTGCTGCGTAGAAGGAACCATTTTGGGTCTTGGCAACAAAAGGGATAGTATTCATACTATTATTAGAGTTGGAGTCCAAACTTTTGCAGTTTCGAAATTTTCACTTCCTTCCCAAACATCCGGAGGGAAGGTTATTCAAAAGATTCAAAAGGTAGTGGTGCACAAGGGATTGTTTATACTGTCTAGTGTCTGCAGTACGTCCCATCGCATTTGATGCACTTCATTATGATCGGACTAGCTTTACCACTACTCCGCAGTACTCCATTGTCGTTCCATTTCACACCCTGCGAAGAGGAAGCGACCAATCTCACCCACAGCACGCTGGATCGAATGTACAGTAGCAGTAGTACAAATGGTATGGCTCGGCCGCTCACTCGAGAAGGACCCACACCCGACTGTTTTTCATTGCTTCATTTTAGCGCCCTTTGTGCTAAATGTATGGACCTCTATGCAATTTTCTATTTTTTGAGGTCTTTGATGTAAACTATACTCCCACCGACCTTCTCGAATTTTAACTAAACGTAAGTGATAGGTTGATCTTAAAATTTTCCAAAAATCTTTTGAAGCTAAGAAGGAATTTGATACATCGAAAAACCACCGAAAGTTTTGAAAAAATCATGTTCTTGCTATGCATCCGTATCCCGAAAAAGTTGACATGGTTTTCATAACATTTCAAAAAAGAATAAAAAGTATAATATTTTTTTGTGTCATCATGTTACATGTATCCGGAAAAACGAGTTATAAAAGTATAATACGAACATTATTAATTATTCTTTGGTTTTGATAATACTTTATGTTAATGAAATTAGGTCAAACTTGAACTACAAGTAATAAATTGTAGGTTGCTTTGAAAGTTTTATGAAAAAATCTTTTGGAGGTACCAATCGAGTGGTTAATTAATATATCAGAAACCACAGAGAGTTTTGATGAGTGGTTCAACTTCTAGCTAAGATTTTGCATCATGAAAATTTCAAACACCTTTTGGAAACGATCACATGAAACAGGGAGAGAGGGGAAATGATTTTTCTAGTCTTTATGGCCAACCCACAATATTGAGGTGCACCTTATTAGGATTAAAGATACAAACTCTATTTTCTCCACAATGTATATGGTAAACCTTAGCGGATGTCACATACTAGGCCTTAAGGTGTGCTTTTGTACACATTGTTGATGCCCTTGTTAGGGAAAAAGCAAGTAGTACTCCCTCGATCCAAATTAGTGTTCTCACATTTGTCTAGATTCGGATGTATCTAGTCATGTTTTAGTGCGAGGTACATGCAAATCTAGACAAAACTGAGAACATTAATTTGGATCGGAGGGAGTAGTATATTAGTACTTTTTTGAGGAAAGTATATTAGTACTAGTACACTAGTATAGTAATAGTACTCATTTCTTTGCTTAGACATATGGTCACATCTGTCCACGCACTGTACATGCTAAGAGAATAAAACGTAGGCAGGTTAAAAGAGGGCAGCAGCGAAGAGGAGTTGAAGGTGGTTCGATGCCAGAGGAAAGTTATGATGGGTTCCTGACACGAGGTACTCCTGTGGCCACTCTAATAGTAGTAAATTTCAGGACCTATGCACGCAAAACAAATTGTGTGTTTTCTCTCTCCTTCGCTGCCTCTCACCATCCATCCTCCCTCTCTCCTACCCTTTCCCCTCGCGCACCGGCCCGGCCGATCTCTCCTTAGTCCACAGCGTGGTGCTGCGCATGTGCGTCTTGGTACAACGGCTCTGTGTGTCTGGCGTGTCCGGCAGCCGCATTGGCGTGGAGTAGGGACGAGGAGTACATAGGAAGGAAACCACTTTGGTCCTTGGCGGCAAAAAAATTCAAACTTTTCCGGTTTTCAAAATTTTTACTTGCTTCCCAAACATCGGGAGGGAAGGTTACTCAAAATATCAGCCATTCGCAGTACTTCTTATCTTATCTTTATCTTTTCTTATCTCTTACAATACCATACCATACCACTATATAGTGTACGGATAACTTAGAACATTGACCGTTGGATGAAGACCGGCAAATCCAAATAGTGTCGTCAGTGTGATTTTCCAACTATATCAGGAAAGAACATTCAATTATTATTAATTTTCTGAGTGGATGACGAGCGAGGTTGTGCTTTTCTGTTTAGTAATGTCCGAAGAATATTGGATCTGAATGCCAGAAGCCAAGTTTGCCAACATGTTGTACCAACGATTCCCATGTTTTATTTATGAGTTTTCAAACTTCCTAGCTAACTCTGCCTATTTGAAAGAATGACTTTATGTTGATTTATCAAAATTAGGTCAAATTTGAAACTACAAGTAAATTGTAGGTTGCTTTGAAACTTTTACGAAAAGTCTTTTGGAGGTACCCATCGAGGGGTCACAATTAATATATCATAAAACACTAAGAGTTTTGACGATAGGTTCAACTTCTTTCTAAGATTTTGCATCTCGACAATTTAACGAAATTAGGTCAAACTTGAGCTACAAGTAAGCGTGATAGATTGCTCTTGAATTAAATGTATTTTTGGAGGTAGATGGGCGCATCTCCTTGTAGTAAACAATGTCGTCAGTGTGAGTTTCCAACTATCAGGAAATAAAATTCTCAGTTTTCCGAGTGATGACGAGATGGTTCTTTTCCGTAAAGAAGGCTCGAAGAATATGGATATCAATGCCATAAGCCAAGCTTTTAGACATATTAAGTGGACCAACACTGTTTTACTTACGATTCCCATATGTTTTTTGAGTTTTCAAACTCCCTAGGTAATTACTCTGCCCACTTGAATGACTACATGTCGATTTATCGAAATTAGGTCAAACTTGAACTATAACTAAATTGTAGGTTGCTCTGAAAGTTTTACGAAAAAGCTTTTGGAGGTACTGTACCGATCGGGGGGAGGTCACAATCAATATATGAGAAACAACCGAGAGTTTTGACAACAGGTTTGACTTCTTGCTAAGATTTTGCATCGCATGACACTATTTAACGAAATTCGGTCAAACTTGAGCTACATGTAAGCGCGACAGGTTGCTGTTTAAATATATGACTTTTCAGAGAGGTAGATGGGTGCATTTTCTTGTAGTAAACAGTGTCATCGGTGTGATTTTCCAACTATATCAGGAAAGAACATTCAATTATTCTCAATTTTCTGAGTGCTGACGACCGAGGTTGTTCTTTTCTGTAAAGAAATGTCTGAAGAATATTGGATCTAAATGCCAGAAGCCAAGTTTACCAACATGTTGTACCAATGATTCCCCTATTTTATTTATGAGTTTTCAAACTTCCTAGCTAACTCCACCCATTTGACCGAATGACTTTATGTCGATTTATCGAAATTAGGTCAAATTTGAAACTAGAAGTAAATTGTAGGTTGCTTTTAAAGTTTTATGAAAAATCTTTTGGAGGTACCCATCGAGGGGTCACAATTAATATATCATAAAATACAGAGAGTTTTGACGATAGGTTCAACTTCTTACTAAGATTTTGCATCTTGAGAATTTAATGAAATTTGGTCAAACTTGAGATACAAGTAAGCGCGATAGATTGCTCTTGAATTAAATGTACTTTCAGAGGTTGATCGGTGAATCTTGTTGTAGTAAACAATACCGTCAGTGTGAGTTTCCAACTATCAGGAAAGAACATTCAATTCTACATTTTCCGAGTGAAGACGAGCGAGGTTAGTTGTTTTTTAATTTTCTATAAAGAGAAGTCCAAAGAATATTGGATGTGGATACCACAAGCCAAGTTGACAGACATATATAGTGGATCGACAACATGTTGTACTTACAATTCCCATGTTTTATGAGTTTTCAAGCTTCCTAGCTAACCCCGCCCATTTGATTGACTTTATGTCGATATCTCAGAATTAGGTCAAATTTGAAACTACAAGTAAATTGTAGGTTTTGCTTTGATAGATTTATGAAAAATCTTTTAGAGGTACTCATCGAGGAGTAAAAATTAATATATCAGAAACTAGCGAGAGTTTCGATGATAGGTTCAACTTCTTGCTAAGACTTTGCCTCTTAACAATTTAACGAAATTAGGTCAAACTTGAGCTAGCTACAAGTAAATGCCATAGATTGCCCTTGAATTAAATGTTTTTTCATAGGTAGATCATCGGTGCATCTTATTTTAGTAAAAAGTGTTGTCGGTGTGAGTTTCCAACTATCAAGAAAGAACATTCAATTCTACATTTTCTGAGTGAAGAATACAAGCGAGGTTGTTCTTTTTCCTAAAGAAAAGTATGAAGAATATTGGATATGAATGCCAGAAGCCAAGTTTACATACATATATATTGGACCAACATGTTGTACCAATGATTCCCATGTTTTATGAGTTTTCAAACTTCCCAGCTAACTCTGCCCATTAGAATGACTTTATCTCGATTTATCGAAATTAGGTCAAATTTGAAACTACAAGTACTAGTAAATTGCACGTGCCCTGGACGTGAGACTCAGATAATAGACATCTGGCATACCATCACTATATAAAATTATAATAGGTAAAGAAGAAAAAAATATAATAGGTAAAATTTGAAATACTACAAGTAAACTATGTAGGTTACTTTCAAAGTTTTACGAAAAATCTCTTAGAGGTACCCATTGGAGGTGGAAAGGGGGGGGCTGGGGGTCAATTAATATACTATCAGAAACCATAGAGAGTTCTGACGAGAGGTTCGTCTTCTTTCTAAGATTTTGCGTCTTGACAGTTTAATGAAATTAGGTCACACTTGAGCTACAACTAAGTGCGATATATTGCTCTTGAATTTAATGAAATTAGGCCAAACTTGAACTACAAGTTATAAATTGTAGGTTGCTTTGAAAGTTTTATGAAGAAAGCTTTTGGAGGTACCCATCGAGCGGTTAATTAAGGTCAAACTTGAACTACAAGTTATAAATTGTAGGTTGCTTTGAAAGTTTTATGAAGAAAGCTTTTGGAGGTACCCATCGAGCGGTTAATTAATATATCAGAAACCACAGAGAGTTTTGACGAGTGGTTCGACTTCTAGCTAAGATTTTGCATCATGAAAATTTTGAGCACCTTTTGAAAACGATCACATGAAACAGGGAGAGAGGGGAAATGATTTTTCTATTCTCTATGGGCAACCCACAAGCTTGAGGTGCACCTTATTAGGCTTAAAGATACAAACTCTATTTTCTTCATAATTGTAACACCCCAAAAATATTAATCAAGATTATCAAGTTCTAATCACCCAAGTTTAGGGTTAACAAAAACTTCTTCTATTAAATATAATATGAGTGTATGTGTGAATTGCATTAGTGTATGAATGAGTGCAATTGCCATGTTTGATTGCTACAAATGATAAGAAATGGTTTAAAGATGAATACTACATCATCTAGGGCAATTACAAACAAAATCCAAAGAAAAGAAATTCAAATATGAATCATATGATCAAATGGTCATTTTGACCAAAATTAACCACTAGACCACTTTGGGTGTTTCTAAAAAAATATTTCTAACAGAAACTTTCTCAATTCTTTTCACCCCTTGCTAGACCAAGTAAAAGTGAACCCAAGCCCACTTTACAAATCAACAGAAACAAATTCCAAATCTATTTAAAGGACAATGCAAAATTGAATCAAGTTCATATGCTAAGATCACCATTTTGCAAAAACCACTCAAATCAATTCACCGTGGCAAACCCAAGAAACCATAGACACTAAAGCATGTGACAGACACACTCACCAAAATTTAGCCAAAAAATTCAAATCTTGTGTTCATGCGGTCATTTGGTCGAGCACCTGGCAGACACAGAAAACACCTGCCTAACTTATACTATTCTGTGCAGTGATCACTTGCCACTAGCCCCTCATTTCACTCCCCTGGTCTCCCTTAGTGCCTAGCAGCACAGCAGACCAGCTCCCCCTCTGCCGTTTGCACCAGTGTAGCGCCGCCCGAAACTTGCCGTGCCGGTCGACCACGCACAGCTCGCCACAGCGAGCACCACCCTCTCACACGATGTCCAGGAGACAGGCGACCGTCCACCGCCACCCTCTGTCCACCCCTTGATCGCAGGCAAGCCATGGACCACCCACAAGCACTATGCCCATTTCTCTGCCTGCCATGCTGAGAGTGCGCTAGAGCGCCACAGCCGACATGCGCACACACGTCGTGCCTCGCTCTCACCACGTGTGCTCGCACTCGCCGTGACTCTAGCTATCCCCCATACATGCCCGTTCACCGCCACGCGACCCGTAGCCCCTGTGCGCCGTCTCGAACGCCGTCGTTTTTGCCCAAAGCACCGACCGTCCCTGACCGTTCTCGACCGCCCCTTGCCGCGCCATCACTCACACGACGACCGCCCTGAAGCACCGCGTCGACCCCTACCCTTAGCCATGCCGCTAGCCCCCTGTATCACCGTCACCGATGAGCCCGAGCCATCCCGCTTTGTCCCTCTCGTCGGTGTATAAATAGAGGCCGCCCTAGCTCCAATTCCCCACACCATTCCACTCCCCTCTCTCTCAGACACCTCTCACACCCTTCCCTGGAGCAAGACGAGCACCACATCGCTGAAATTTCACCGAAGTCCGCCGCTATAGAGGAGGAAGGAGCCCGTCTATTGCGACCACCCCAGGAGCCGCCATGACCACCATTCGAACCGCGTCGTCTACAACATCGTTGGCCCCCATCACCAACCTTAGCTGGAGCCCAGGTGAGCCTCACACGACCCCCTCCGCCGTGTTAGGGTTAGAATCTCGCCAGAGCTGTTCGCCGGAGACGACGAACCTCAGCCGTAGATCTTACTTCTAATCGTTGGGCTGCGATTGAAAGATACTATTTCAGGTTAATATAATCGCTGACGTGTGGGACTGTTCTGTCAGCAGCCTGCTGCATCAGCGTTGTGCAGTTGGGCCGGCCCAGTTAGTTTCCCGCGCAGGGCCCGTAGATTCAAATAGAATTTTTCCAATTTAGTTAAAACTAGATTCTGTCAGTAGATTCAAAAATCAATTCAAAAGATGCACTAAACCAAATTGCATGATTCCAATTTTGTTAGAAATGTATTCAAATTATCTGTCCAAGACCGTTGGATTCAAACCATTTGAAATTATAGATCACCTATAGTAAAAATAACTAGACAGAGACTTTCCACTTTCAAACATGTTTAAAAATCAGCCATAAATTCTTTTGAGTTGATTCCAACTCTCAAAAATCACATTTGACAAGATGTATCTGAATATGTAAAAATAGTTAGGTTTGCATGCAGTGACTTTGGATTGGTAATAAAAGAATGCTATATAGGCATTTCTAGTCACTTTAATTGTATTAAATAGTAATTTTAACTTTATAAAATATGACCAACACTTTAAATCACATTCCCAAGTATTAGAATATGTGGTGATGACATGTGTCAACATGATTCCATATTTTAATTGGAGAATATTAAATCTTAAGTATTTTCAATGAGTAGAAATTACTTTTCTAAAATAAGATAAACAAGATTAGGTCTTTATTTCATGTGATGTTTGTGATGATGCTAGATCATCAAGTGTGAGCCTTAGTGTGCTAAATAGAAGTAGTTAAGTATTGTTTGGTGATTGTGTACCACGTATTCATTTATAGACGATAGTACCGAACCGGGATATGAGGAGGAAGAGTACTACCAAGAAGAAGAAGAGAAATTCAACCACTGCACTACTCAAAGCAAGCCATCACTAATTGAAATCTAGAAATATGCAAGATAACACTTGAAAATTTGATAACCTATGTAATATGCATTATGCATGCTTTGGTTATGCAACTTTGTTTATACCAATCCCAAGTTTTACTTGCAAGATTATTATTTTACTTTTATCAAAGTTCTTTACCTTTAGTTAGTGATTGGTGAGTATTGGAAAAATAGGATAGATACCATAAAGAGTATAAAACTAGGCCTAAGTAGTTATACTTATATGTCATCAAAAGACATCAAACTAGAGTTGGATAGTTACACTTGATTAACACCCCTCATTAGTGAATACCCTCAACTTTAGTGGCTAGTGTTAAGCATAAAAATTGATCACTTTAGATGGGAATACTTGGTGAAAATGATTATAAAAACCTTGGAATGATGATTCATTCTATTGAAATGTTTTGACATGTGTTATGGACACAAAAGGATTTGATGATGAAAATGTTGAGGCATGAGCCTTAGCCCTTTATAAAAACTGATGATTGGGTTCGGATGCGATACCATTCCAATTTTACCATACAACCACAATACCCGAATTGGTTAGGGCTTAACTGGAAGTTTATATGCCTTAGTATGGTTTCCCTCGCGGAAAGAGGTTGAGCTGAGGCTACCTCGTGAGTGTGCATGTCCACCTATGAAGTGCCCAGGATGGCAGATGTCCATGGCTGGGAGGCCAAGCTCATAGGGGAGGTGCCTATACTAGAGTGTGTAATTGAAAGGTTAGGATTGATTATCCGCATACTAAGTATGATGATTCATGGTTATCCCTGACGGATGTATTGAATTTTGTGGTGAAAGTGTACCACCTCTGCAGAGTGTCAAACTATTCGAATAGCCGCGTCTGCAGTCATGGACAGTTGGACTGGCCATATTGTTCCATTGTCAGATGTTTTCAAAATGACTTGTGAATTGAACTATGACTTTGACTTGACCACAACAGGGTTGTGAACATGAAAACTAAGTTCCCACTTAGGTGATGTAGAATATTAAACTAGTTTCTTTACTTCTAAACTCAGTATGAAATAAACCTGGCTTTTTGCAAATAAACCTAGAGCTTAAGATTCCTACTAGAACTACCTTACTTGTTAGTGATAGTTTGCGAGTACTTAAAGAGTACTCATGGCTTTGTCCCTGGCTATTCCCGTGGCCAGACTATGAGGAAGACTACCAGGAAGATGGACATCAGGAGGTTTATGACAACTAGGATGATCTCCCATCATCAGCATTGCCTGTGACCCTGAAGATGGAGCCCCTACTACGTTTACTTTCCGCTGCTTTGATTGTATTAAGACTGGATCATGAGATCCTTTATTTGTAAGACCTTTATTATGGTTTGTAATGGATGATGTACTGTGGTACCAATTCTGTTATGTCTCGCAAAAATGGTAATCCTGGGATTGCGATGTATGGCATAACAGGCATCTGGGATTAAAAATCCGGGCCTTGAAAAGTTGGTATCAGAGCCATCCTGACCATAGAATACCCTAGTTAGAGTGGACGTTTGAACAAAAACTTAGTTTCAAAACAAAAGAAGAGAGTATTTATGAAAACCTATTCCCACTCTTATCCTTGTGATTCTTTCAAAAAAAATCAGGTTCCTCCAAAATTCTTGCAATCATACATAAAATTTGACACACTTGATCACTCCACTAACTTGCTCACCCTAAATTCCTATAGATGGAGGTAAAGTATTGCAAGTTCTACCAGCTGGGAAACAGAGGCCACCTGATCTTTGAGAGGGATCTCGATGCACTCGCAGAGTATCTTGAGCGCCCGCACCCGGAGTTCTTCGGGGCACAACTCAATGATCAACAAGGAGGAGAGCTATCGTGGCTGATAGTTGTAGATCTCAGAGGCAAGATGGAAGCACCCACTTTGGAGAAGATCCAATTCAGCATTCGGGAGAACAACTAGCTAGATGGATTAGCCAGGGCTATGCAAGAAGCTCTTGCCCGTTTGTGTAGGCAAAACATCAACCATATCCAAGGAACTCGCTTTGCTCACTATGCAAGGCGTGATTCTATGGGAATTCCCTTGGAGATGCCAGGACACCAGGAGCTGAAGCACCAAGTGGATAATCTCGACTTCATGTTGTTTGATAGACAGCAAGAGTTGGACAACGCTCGTGCCTACGCCAACCACAACCATGCCATTGCAGTCAAGAAGGACCAGACCCTCGCCATCCTCGCTAGGGAGCGCCAATCACTTCGTCGTCAGCGTAACAAGAAGGATCGCATCATCGATCGTCTTTGCAAGAAGGTGGACACTCTCGAGAAGACCATCCATGAGCAGGAGGTCTAGCTTGAAGCAAAGGAGGAGGAAGGTGAAGATATCCATGGAGATCTCTACTCTTACCTCAGTGATGATGACGACTACCTGGAAGACGATGCCATGGAGTTCCACACTAATGATGATGATTCCGCCTTCATTGATGATGATTAGATGCACTTGAGCACTGCCGTAGGAGTGAATTGTACCCAGTCCCTTTGTATCGTAGTTTCACAGAATGGTCCTTAAAACCATCTGTTTTCTATTTGTGTTGTGGTGTGTGTTTGTATTGGGTTCTATGAATGAATGAATGAAAATAAAGTTGTTAGTTTGCAAAACCCGAGTCAAACTCAAAGTTTAAAGCTTTTGAAACAAAACCATGAACCTTAGAAATTTCCCTCTTATCTCATTATCTATCTCAATCTTTAGATGACTCGTGGAAATCCTGGAGGAAGCAGCTCATCTCAGGACCCAATGCTGCAGATTCTGCAAATGCTAGTTTCTGACCGTGAAGCTAGTAGAGACGAACGTCAAGCCAACCTAGCCACTCTCCAACAGATAGCTCATATGGCCCACAATAATCAAGGTCACGGAAACTAGGAAAACCATGGATCCAAGCTCAAGAACTTTTAGAATACCAACCCACCTAACTTTAGTAAATCTAAAGAGCCCTTAGATGCTGATGACTGGCTGCAAACCATGGAGAACAACTTAGATGTCATAGGAGTTGAATCCAATGAAAAAGCATTGTTTGCCACCCATTATCTGGCAGGTGATGCAAGAGCCTGGTGGAATAGCATCCGTACCATGAACGGAGGTCAGATGATGACTTGGATGAGTTCAAAATCAAGTTCAGCGGGACTCATGTGCCCCGCGGTCTGATTAAGAGGATGAGGGATGAGTTCAGAGAATTGAAACAAGGAAGGATGACTGTGGTTGAGTACCGTGACAAATTCTTATCTTTAGCTAGATATGCCCCTAATGAGATTGACACCAAAACAAAGAAGAAAGAGAGATTCCTGAACAGACTGCATGATGAGATGCAAACCGTGCTAGTCAACATTCCCTTTGATGATATTGAAGCTCTAGTGGATTCTGCCATCTAGATGGAAGGGAAGATCAACCAAGCCAATGACAACCGCAAACATTGCATGATGCACCACCTTGGATCCGACAATACCCAGAAGTATTGCCCCAACCCGTCTACAGGATATGCCTCAAGAAACAACATACCCCTATGTCCCGTCCAAGCTATCCCAATCATGGAGGAGGAAACCCAAGGTCTGGAGGAAACCACAACAATAACCACGGCAACTCCAATAACTTCAACCGTGCACCGCCCAAGTCCAAAAATAACAACAATACTGCCCCGAGGACTAGAAGCAATGTTGTGCCTATTGCAGGAAAAGACAAGTCCCAGATTACTTGCTTTGAATGCAGAGTCAAGGGTCACTACTCTAACGAGTGCCCCAAGAAGCTTGCAACAGCCACCAATGTGAATGCACCCGGTCAGCAGCAACGTCGTGTTCAGCCTGGAAGGAGATTTGCCCCAGGGAACTCGCTCAACCGCAATGGCCGTCTATTCCACATGAATGCTGAAGAAGCTCATGAAGCACCAGATGTTGTGTTGGGTATGTTTTCTGTTAACTCAGTACTTGCAAGAGTGTTGTTTGATTCTGGAGCATCGCACTCGTTTGTTACAGAAGAATTTGCATGCACTAGTAAGACTCAACCAACAAAATTGAAGCATGTTATGATAGTTCAAATACCTGGTTCAACCACCAAAGCTAGAAAAATTTGCAAGGTTGTACCTATCAGAATTCATGGAATAGATTTTTATGCTAATCTAATAGTACTTGGAACCAAAGGTTTGGAAGTAGTACTAGGAATGGATTGGATGTCAAAACATAAAGGATTAATCGACTGTGCCAAGAAAGCCATAACCATGACCAGTAGCACTGGAGTATCAGTAGAGCATGTATCTGAGACACTGCCCCGTCAATTCAAATGCAACAAGAGTCTAGCCCAACCAACCCTAGACCAAGTCAGAGTAGTCTGTGAATACCCCGACGTGTTCCCTGATGAATTGCCTGGTATGCCCCCAGATCGGGATATCGAGTTCATCATTGAACTAGTTCCTAGAACTGGACCCATAGCTCAGAGACCTTATAGTATGAACCCATCTAAATTAGTGGAGCTTAAGAAGCAACTTGATGCTATGCTAGAGAAAGGTTTTATTCAACCAAGCGCATCGCCATGGAGATCGCATGTTTTGTTTGTGGATAAGAAAGATGGAGGTAACCATTTGTGTACGGATTACCGGAAGCTGAATGATGTCACAATCAAGAACAAGTACCCACTGCCAAAGATAGAGGATCTGTTTGACCAATTGACTAGTGCCAGAGTGTTTTCTAAGATTGATCTTAGAACTAGTTATCATCAACTCAAGATTCGTGCAACGGATATTCCAAAGACTGCCTTTACCACCAGATATGGATTGTATGAGTACATTGTCATGTCTTTTGGATTAACCAATGCCCCCGCTTATTTCATGAATCTCATGAATAAGATTTTTATGAACTTCCTAGATAAGTTTGTCGTTGTTTTTATTGATGATATTTCTATCTATTCCAAGTCCGAAGAAGACCATGAGCTACACCTGAGAACCATCCTTGAAACCCTTAGAGAGCATCAGTTGTATGCTAAGTTTAGCAAATGTGAGTTCTGGTTAAAGGAAGTAGGATTCCTAGGACATATTGTGTTGGCAGGAGGAGTTGCTGTCGATCCCGCCAAGATCAAAGATGTGGAAGAATGGAAAGCCCCAACCACTCAAACCCAAGTCCATGCATTTCTCGGATTAGCAGGATATTACCACAAGTTCGTAGAAGGATTTTCGAGCATCGCAAGACCAATGACCCAATTGTTGAAGAAATATAAGAAGTTTGAATGGACTGACAAATGTGAAGCAAGTTTTCAAGAGCTTAAGAAGAGACTGATTTCAGCCCCAATTTTGATTATGCCAGATATCAACAAGCCTTTTGATGTGTATTGTGATGCATCCAAGATTGGTCTTGGATGTGTGTTGATGCAAGAAGGAAAAGTTATATCCTATTTGTCCTGACAACTGAAGCAGCATGAGCAAAACTACCCTACCCATGACTTAGAATTGGCAGCCGTAGTTTTTGCTTTGAAGACATGGCATCATTACCTTATGGGTAACTGCTTTGAGATTTATTCAGATCACAAGAGTCTGAAGTATATTTTCACCCAGAAGGAGCTGAATATGAGGCAAAGGAGATGGATAGAGTTAATCAAGGATTATGACCTTGACATTCAGTATCACCCCGGTAAAGCCAATGTGGTAGCGGATGCTCTTAGCAGATTGCCGTGTAGATTAAACACCATGATAAAAGAAGCCCACAAAAGTTTGCATGAAGAGTTGGAGCAGTTTAGAATGGAGCTAGTTAGCAAAGGATTTTTAGCTAGCATAGAACTTCAACCCACTTTTATTAGTCAGATCAAGGAAGCGTAGAAAACAAATGCAAGTATCAACAAAATCAAGCATCGTATCGCTACAGGGAAGGTACCCGGATTCATCAAAGATGAAGAAGGAGTTTTGTGGTACAAAGGACGTATCTGTGTACCAGCAGATTATGAGTTGAAACAAGTCATCATGCAAAAAGCTCATGATACTCTTTATTCTATCCATCCCGGAGGAACGAAGATGTATCAGGATTTGAAGGAGCAATTTTGGTGGCACAAGATGAAGAGAGAAATCGGAAGCTACATAGCCAAGTGTGATATCTGTCAGAGGGTCAAAACGGAACATCAGAGACCCGCAGGACTTTTGCAACCATTGAAGATTTCGGAATGGAAATGGGATTTTGTCGGAATGGACTTTATCACCGGTTTTCCTACATCTAGTAGAGGAAATGAATCTACTTGGGTCATAGTGGATAGACTGTCCAAGGTAGCCGATTTTATACCTGTCAAGACCACATACCAGAGTTCGAAGCTAGCAGAGTTGTACATTGCTAGAATCATCAGTTTGCATGGAACCCCTAAGACCATAGTGTCGGATCGAGGAACCCAGTTTACCTCAGGATTTTGACAGAAAGTCCAGGAAGGATTAGGAACCAAGCTGAACTTCAGCACAGCTTATCACCCGCAAACCGATGGACAAACTGAAAGGGTCAACCAAATTTTGGAAGATGTGTTGAGAGCTTGTGTGTTAGAATATGGATCAAAATGGGAAGATTGTCTGCCTTTCGCAAAATTCTCATACAACAACAGTTATCAAGCCCGTTTGCAAATGGCCCCATTTGAATTTATGTATGGAAGGAAGTGCCGTACCCCCTAAATTGGTCGCAAGTAGGAGAGAGTCAGATTTTCGGACCCGACATCCTACAAGAAGCCGAATAGAAGGTTCACAAAGTTCGTGAACACCTCAAGACCACCCAATCCAGACAAAAGAGGTATGCTGACAGGAGACGTTGAGACCTGACCTTCCATGTCGGAGATTTTGTGTATCTCAAAGTATCACCCTTGAAAGGAATGCAATGTTTTCAACTAAAAGGGAAGTTAGCCCCCAAATATATTGGTCCCTTCAAGATTTTGAATCACCGAGGAGAAGTATCATATCAACTGGAACTACCGCAAGAGATGTCATCCATACATGATGTGTTCCATATCTCGTTACTTCGCAAATTCCTAGAAGTTCCGGAGAAGACCGAAATGTTCAAGAACATCGATCACCGAGCCATAGATATCAACAAGGATCTAACCTATAATGAAGTACCCATTCGTATTTTGGAAGAAGCCTTCAGAACCACCAGGACCCGGAGTATCAAGTTTCTCAAGATCCAGTGGAGTAACCATACTGAAGAAGCTACTTGGGAGCGAGAAGATAACATTAGGACTGAGTTTTAAAATCTCTTTAGTTCCTAGTTTTTCTTAAATCTCGGGACAAGATTTTGTTTAGGGAGGGATGGTTTGTAACACCCCAAAAATATTAATCAAGATTATCAAGTTCTAATCACCCAAGTTTAGGGTTAACAAAAACTTTTATTATTAAATCTAATATGAGTGTATGTGTGAATTGCATTAGTGTATGAATGAGTGCAATTGCCATGTTTGATTGCTACAAATGATAAGAAATGGTTTAAATATGAATACTACATCATCTAGGCCAATTACAAACAAAATCCAAAGAAAAGAAATTCAAATATGAATCATATGATCAAATGGTCATTTTGACCAAAATTAACCACTAGACCACTTTGGGTGTTTCTAGTAAAAGATTTCTAACAGAAACTTTCTCAATTCTTTTCACCCCTTGCTAAACCAAGTAAAAGTGAACCCAAGCCCACTTTACAAATCAACAGAAACAAATTCCAAATATATTTAAAGGATAGTGCAAAATTGAATCAAGTTCATGTGCTAAGATCACCATTTTGCAAAAACCACTCAAATCAATTCACCTTGGCAAACCCAAGCAACTATACACACTCAAGCATGTGACAAACACACTCACCAAAATTTAGCCAAAAATTCAAATCTTGTGTTCATGCGGCCATTTGGTCGAGCACCTGGCAGACACAGAAAACCTACCTAACTAATATTGTTCTGTGCAGTGATCACTTGCCACTGGCCCCTCATTTCACTCCCCTGGTCTCCCTTAGTGCCTAGCAGCGCAGTAGACCAACTCCTCCTTTGCCATTTGTGCTAGTGCAGCGCTGCCCAAAACTCACCGCGTCGGTCGACCATGCACATCTCGCTACAACCAGTGTCGCTCTCTCCCACGATGTCCAGGAGACAGGCGACCGTCCACTGCCACCCTCTGTCCACCCCTAGATCGCAGGCAAGCCGTGGACCACCCACAAGCACCGTGCCCATTTCTATGCCTACCATGCCGAGAGCGTGCCAGAGCGCCACAGCCGACACGCACACACACGCCGCGCCTTGCCCTCACCGCGTGTGCCCGCACTCGTCGTGACCCTAGATACTCCCCATACATGCTCGTTCGTCGCCGCGCGACCCGTAGCCCAAGTGTGCCGTCTCGAACTCTGCCGTTTCTGCCCAGAGCACTGACCGTTCTCGACCGCCCTTGTCGGGCCATCACTCGCACGACGACCACCCTGAAGCACCGCGTCGAACCCTACCCTCGGCCATGTTGCTAGCCTCCTGTATCACCGTCACCGACGAGCCCGAGCCATCCTGCTCTGTCCCTCTCGCCGGTGTATAAATAGAGGCCACCCCAGCTCCAATTCGCCACACCATTCCACTCCCCTCTCTCTCAGACACCTCTCTCACCCTTCCCCGGAGCAAGGCGAGCACCACGTCGCCAGAATTTCACCGGAGTCCGCCGCTGTAGAGGAGGAAGGAGCCCATTGATTGCGACCACCCTAGGAGCCGTCGCGACCAACATTCGAACCGCCGTCGTATACAAAGTTGTTCGCCCCTATCGCTGATCTTAGCTAGAGCCCAGGTGAGCCTCACACGACCCCCACCGCCGTGTTAGGGTTAGAAACTCGCTAGAGCTGTTCACCGGAGATGACGAACCTCAGCCGTAGATCTTACTTCTAATTGTAGGGCTAAGATTGAAAGATACCGTTTTGATTTAATATAGTCGCTGACGTGTGGGACCGTTCTATCAGCAGCCCGCTGCGCCAGCGCTGTGCAGTTGGGCCAGCTGATACATTGCAAATGTATCTATAATTTTTTATGTTCCATGCTTAGTTTTATCCACTTACTTGTGTTTTGTTCCAACTTTGGAGTACTTTTATTATGATTTCTTGGACTAACCTATTAACAAGAGCCACAGTGCCAGCTGCCTGTTTTCTATTGTTTTTGGTTCCAGAAAAGTCAGAAAATGAATATTCCCGGAATTGGACGGGACAAAAGCCAAAGTGCCTATTTTTCCAGAAGGGATCAAGTGCCAGAATACGAGACGGAGAAGGGCTAGGGGCCGGCCACACCACCTGGCCACGCGGCCAGGCCTGGCCCACACCAGGGGGTGGTCTGGCCACCCCCAGCACCCCCTCGGCCTCTCCTTCCGCCTATAAGTTGCCCTCGGGACGAAAACCCTAGGTACCCGATCAAAAATCCACGAAAGAGTCTGTAGCCGCCGTCATCTCCATCCCTAGATCGGGGGGATCTGAAGCTCTTCCCGGCACCCTGCCGGAGAGGGGAATTCACCCTGGAGGCCTTCTTCATCACCATGCAAGCCTCCGGTGTGATGCGTGAGTAATTCATCCTTGGACTACGGATCCATGTAGTAGCTAGATGGCTGGTTTCTCCTCCTTTGTGCTTTCATGTTTAGATCTTGTGAGCTCCTTTCATGATCAAGATCATCTATTTGTAATTCATACATGTTGTGTTTGCGGGGATCCGATGGATATTGAGATGCTATTTCAGATTGATTATTGATTCTATCATGTTTTTGTTATTTGAGATCTTGCATGCTTTCCGTTGTTAGTAGCTATCTTGGCCAAGTAGATGCTAGCAACTCCAAGAGTTAGTATTTATGCTCGATACTGGGTTCATGCCTCTGGTAAATCTGGGGAAGTGACAGAAATCTCTAAGGTACTAGATGTGTTGTTGCTACTAGGGAGAAAACAACAATCCTTTGTTCATAGAGCAATCGTATTGTTTACCTTACACGCAGTTCGTAAAGCAATAATATGTTGCTTGCAACTTAATACTAGAGGGGGTTCGGATGATAACCTGAAGGTGGATTATTAGTCGTAGGTGCAGTTGGATGGCGGTCTATGTATTATGTTGTATTGCCCAATCAAGTCTCAAAGGAGTCAAGATGATTAGTATATGCATGTATTGCTTTCTCGGTGTTTGTCAATTGCCCCGCTATAATTTGTTCACCCAGCATGTTTTCTATCTAAGGAGAGCCACCTGTACTGAACTATGGATCCCGGTCCTTGTCTTTTACATACAATCTATAAACTGTTTCTGCTTTGTGTTTACTTTCTACAAACTTTTACTTCTTTCCATTCGATACGTTTAATCCTTTGTTTTCCGCAAAACACGGTGAGATTGACAACCTCATCGCAAGTTGGGGACAAACTTCTGTGGTTGTGTTGTGTAGGTCTCCACGTTGCTACTAGCACCGGTAGTGTGCCCTGCCAAAGCTCAGCTAGTAACACCTTTGGGGTGTTTCCTTGCTCCTACTGGTTCGATTAAACCTTGGTTTCATAACTGAGGGAAACTTGCTGCTGTGCTCATCATACCTTCCTCTTGGGGTTCCCAACGAGCTCTAAATCAACACCGCCATCAAGCATTTTTCTGGGCGCCGTGCATTGAGCCATCACCGGCCTATTTAGTTTCCCGCGCAAAGCCCGTAGATTCAAATAGAATTTTTCCAATTTAGTTAAAACTAGATTCTATCAGTAGATTCAAAAATCAATTCAAAAAGATGCACCAAACCAAATTGCATGATTCCAATTTTGTTAGAAAGGTATTCAAATTATCTATCCAAGCCCGTTGGATTCAAACCATTTGAAATTATAGGTCACCTATAGTAAAAATAACAAGATAGAGACTTTTCCACTTTCAAACATTTTTCAAAAATCAACCATAAATGCTTTTGAGTTAATTCCAACTCTCAAAAATCACATTTGACAAGATGTATCTGAATATGTAAAAATAGTTAGGTTTGCATGCAGTGACTTTGGATTGGTAATAAAAGAATGCTATATAGGCATTTCTAGTCAATTTAATTGTATTAAATAGTAATTTTAAACTTTATAAAATATGACCAACACTTTAAATCACATTAAGTATTAGAATATGTGGTGATGACATGTGTCAACATGATTCCATATTTTAATTGGACAATATTAAATCTTAAGTATTTTCAATGAGTAGAAATTACTTTTCTAAAATAAGATAAACAAGATAAGGTCTTTATTTCATGTGATGTTTGTGATGATGCTAGATCATCAAGTGTGAGCCTTAGTGTGCTAAATAGAAGTACTTAAGTATTGTTTGGTGATTGTGTACCTCGTATTCATTTATAGACGATAGTACCGACCCGGGATACAAGAAGGAGTACTACCAAGAAGATGAATAAGAAGAGAACTTCAACCACTACACTACTGAAGGCAAGGCATCACTAATTGCAAGCTAGAACTATGCAAGCTAACACTTGCAAACTTGATAACCTATGCAAGATGCATTATGCATGCTTTGGTTATGCAACTTTGTTTATACCAATCCAAAGTTTTACTTGCAAGCTTTATTCTTTTACTTTTACCAAAGTTCTTTACCTTTAATTAGTGATTGGTGAGTATTGGAAAAATAGGATAGATACCATAAATAGTATAAAACTAGGCCTAAGTAGTTATACTTATATGTCATCAAAAGGCATCAAACTAGAGTTGGATAGTTACACTTGATTAGCACCCCTCATTAGTGAATACCCTCAACTTTAGTGGATAATGCTAAGCATAAAAGTTGATCACTTTAGATGGGAATACTTGGTGAAAATGATTATGAAAACCTTGGAATGATGATTCATTCTATTGAAATGTTTTTACATGTGTTATGGACACAAAAGGATTTGATGATGAAAATGTTGAGGCATGAGCCTTAGCCCTTTATAAAAATTGATGGTTGGGTTCGGATGTGATACCATTCCAACTTTACCATACAACCACAATACCCAAATTGGGTAGGGCTTAACTGGAAGTTTATATGCCTTAGTATGGGTTCCCTCACTAAAAGAGGTTGAGTTGAGGCTACCTCGTGAGTGTGAATGTCCACCTATGCAGTGCCCAGGATGGCAGATGGCCATGGCTGGGAGGCCAAGCTCATAAGGGAGGTGCCTATACTAGAGTGTGTAATTGAAAGGTTAGGATTGATTATCCTCATACTAAGTATGATGATTCAGGGTTATCCCTGACGGATGTATCGAATTTTGTGGTGAAAGTTTACCACCTCTGCAGAGTGTCAAACTATTCGAATAGCCGCGTCCATGGTCATGGACAGTTGGAGTGGCCATACTGTTCCGTTGTCAGATGTTTTCAAAATGACATGTGAAATGAACTATGACTTTGACTTGACCACAATAGGGTTGTGAACATGAAAAATAAATTCCCACTTAGGTGATGTAGAACATTAAACTAGTTTCTTTAATTCTGAACTCAGTATGAAATAAACCTGGCTTTTTGCAAATAAACCTAGAGCTTAAGATTCCTACTATAACTACCTTACTTGTTAGTGATAGTTTGCGAGTACTTAAAGAGTACTCATCGCTTTGTCCCTGGCTATTCCTGTGGCCAGACTATGAGGAGGACTACCAGGAAGATGGACAGTAGGAGGTCTATGACAACTAGGATCATCTCCCATCATCAGCATTGCATGTGAACCTGAAGATGGAGCCCCTACTACGTTTACTTTCCGCTGCTTTGATTGTATTAAGACTGGATCATGAGATCCTTTATTTGTAAGACCTTTATTATGGTTTGTAATGGATGATGTATTGTGGTACCAATTCTGTTATGTCTCACAAAAATGGTAATCCTGGGATTGCGATGTATGGCATAACAGGCACCTGGGATTAAAAGTCCGGGTTTTGACAATAATGTATATGGTGAACCTTAGTGGATGCCACATACTAGGCCTTAAGGTGTGCTTTTGTACACATTGTTGATGCCCTTATTAGGGAAAAAGCAAATAGTACTCCCTCGATCCAAATTAGTGTTCTCACATTTGTTTAGATTCGGATGTATCTAGTCATGTTTTAGTGCTAGATACATCTGAATCTAGACAAATCTGAGAACATTAATTTGGATCAGAGGGAGTAGTATATTAGTACTTTTTGAGGAAAGTATATTAGTACTAGTACACTAGTATAGTACTAGTACTCATTCCTTTGCTTAGACATATGCTCACCTCTGTCCACGCGATGTACATGCTGGGAGAATAAAACGTAGGCAGGGTAAAAGAGGGCAGCAACGAAGAGGAGTTGAAGGCGGTTCGATGTCAGAGGAAAGGTATGATGGGTTCCTGACACGAGGTACTTCTGTAGCCACTCTACTAGTAGTAAATTTCAGGACCTATGCACGCAAAACAAATTGTGTGTTTTATCTCTCCTTCGCTGCCTCTCACCATCCATCCTCCCTCTCTCCTACCATTTCCCCTCGCGCACCGGCCCGGCTGATCTCTCCCTGGTCCACAGCATGGTGTTGCGCACGTGTGCCTTGGTACGACGGCTCTGTATCTCTAGCATGTTCGGCAGCCGTGTTGGCATGGAGTAGGGACGAGGAGTACATAGGAAGGAAACCACTTTGGTCCATGGCGGCAAAAAATTCAAACTTTTCTGGTTTTCGAAATTTTCACTTGCTTCCCAAACATCGGGAGGGATGGTTACTCAAAAGTTCGGCCATTCGCAGTACTTCTTATCTTATCTTTATCTTTTCTTATCTCTTACAATACCATACCATACCACTATATAGTGTACGGATAACTTCGAACATTGACCGTTGGATCAAGACCGGCAAATCCAAACAGTATCGTCGGTGTGATTTTCCAACTATATTAGGAAAGAACATTCAATTATTCTCAATTTTTCGAGTGGATGACGAGCGAGGTTGTGATTTTCCGTTTAGGAATGCCCGAAGAATATTGGATCTGAATGCCAGAAGCCAAGTTTACTAACATGTTGTACTAACGATTCCCATAGTTTATTTATAAAACTTCCTAGCTAACTCTGCCTATTTGACTGAATGACTTTATGTCGATTTTATCGAAATTAGGTCAAATTTGAAACTACAAGTAAATTGTAGGTTGCTTTGAAAGTTTTACGAAAAATCTTTTGGAGGTACCCATCGAATATATCATAAAACACCGAGAGTTTTGACGATAGGTTCAACTTCTTGCTAAGATTTTGCATCTTGACAATTTATCGAAATTAAGTCAAACTTGGACTACAAGTAAGCGCGATAGATTGATATTTAAATGTATTTCCAGAGGTAGATGGGTGCATCTTCATGTAGTAAACAATGTCCTCGGTATTAGTATCCAACTATCACGAAAGAACATTTAGTTCTCAATTTTTCGAGTGATGACAAGATTGTTCTTTTACGTAAAGAAACACCGAAGAATATGGATCTGAATACCACAAGACAAGTTTTCAGACATAAATGTATGGACGTCAATGTAATTTTACCTTTTTTAGGTCCTTGATGTAAAATGTACTCGCACCGTCCTTGTAAAATTCAAACCTAAAAGCAAGTGGTGACATTTAAAAGTATTTAAGATTATTAATTGTCGATGAGTATGAACGTTCTTGGATTTCAAGCCGAACGACCAAGGTCATGGCCATATCTACATCATACTTTATGCTGATGATGATCCCATGTCCACGAATTTTCATGCTGCCAACTCTGGCCATATATTTTGAAAACAAACGAAGATAAAGTAGTATGAAGAGTATGGCTCGATGAGCTTCTCTCTCGAGAAGGACCCAAACATGATTATTTTCCCTGCTTAATTTTAGGATGCTTCATGATAAATGTATGGGCCTCGATGTAATTTTACCCCTTTTTATTTCCTTGCTGTAAAATGTACTCCCACTGTCCCTGTAAAATTCAAACACAAAAGCAAGTGGTAAAATTTAAACGGATTTAAGCTTATTAGTTGTCAATGAGTATGAACATTCTTGCATTTCAAGCCGAACCACCAGGGTCATGGACATATGTACATCATACTTCATGTTGATGATTCATGATCCCATATCGAAGAATTTGCATGATGCAAAATTTGGCCATGTATTTTAAAAACAAACAAAGATGAAGTAGTACTACGAAGAGTATGGCTTGGTTAGGTTCTTTCTCGAGAAGGAGCCGAACCTAACTATTTTCCTTTGCTTAATTTTAAGGCGTGCTTCGTGCTAAATTTTTGTACCTCGATGTAATTTTCCCCTTTTAGGTCCTTGATGAAAACAAACGAAGAGGATGAAGTACTATGAAGAGTACGGCTCGATCAGCTGTTCTCTCGAGAAGGAGCTGAACCAGACTATTTTATTTGCTTAATTTTAGGGTACTTCATGCTAAATGAATGGACCTCGATGTAATTTCCCCCTTTTTAGGTCCTTGATGTAAAATGTACTCCTACCATCCGTGTAAAATTCAAACCTACAAGTTAGTGGTAAAAGTTAAATGAATTTATGGTTAGTTGTGAATGAGTATGAACAATCTTGGATTTCAAGTCGAACGGCCAAGGTCATGGCCATATCTACATTATACTTTACATCGATTATTCACGATCCCATATCCAAGAATTTCGTGCCGCCGAATTGGCCATATTTTGAAAACAAACAAAGAGGGAAGTAGTAAGAAGAGTATGGCTCGACCAACTGCTGTCTCGAGAAGGAGCCGAACCCGACTGTTTTCCCTTCTTAATTTTAGGGTGCTCTGTGGTAATTAAATATATAGACCTCGATGTAATTTTACCTTTTTTAGGTCTTTACTATAAAATGTACTCGCACCGTCCGTGTAAAATTTGAACATAAAAGCAAGTGGTAAGATTTAAACATAATTAAACTTATTAGTTGTCGATGAATATGAAAATTCTTGCATTTCAAGCCGAAAGACCAGGGTCATACATATTTACATCATACTTTATATGCTGATGATTCATGATCCCATAGCGAAGAATTTTCATGCCGCCAAATTTGGCCATATTTTGAAAACAAACGAACAGGAAGTAGTATGAAGAGTATGGCTCGGTCAGCTTCTCTCTCTAGAAGGAGCAAAACATGACGGTTTTCCCTGCTTAATTTTAGGGTGCTTCGTGCTAAATGTATGGACCTCGATGTAATTTTACCTTGTTTAGGTCCTTGATGTAAAATGTACTTCGACTGTCCGTGTAAAATTTGATCCTAAAAGCAAGTTGTAAATTTAAACATGTTTAAGATTATTATATATCGATGAGTATGAACATTCTTGGATTTGAAGACGAACAACCAAGGTCATGGCCATATCTACATCATGCTTTATGCCGATGATTCGTGATCCCATATCCAAGAATTTGCATGCCCCCAAATTTGGCCATATTTTGAAAACAAACAAAGAGGAAGTAGTATGAAGAGTATGGCTCGGTCAGCTTCTCTCATGAGAAGGAGCAAAACATGACTATTTTCCCTGCTTAATTTTAGGGTGCTTCATGCTAAATGTATGGACCTCTATGAAATTTTACCTTTTTTAGGTCCTTGGAGTAAAATGTACTCCCACCGTCCGTACGTGTAAAATTCGAACCTAAAAGCAAGTGGTAAAATTTAAAGGTATTTAAGATTATCAGTTATCGATGAGTATGAACATTCTTGAATTTCAAGACGAACGACCAAGGTCATGGACATATCTACATCATACTTTATGCTGATGGTTCCTGATCCCATATCCAAGAATTTGCATGCAGCCAAATTTGGCCATATTTTGAAAACAAATGAAGAGGAAGTAGTATGAATACTATGGCTCGATCAGCTTTTCTCTCGAGAAAGAGAAAAAGATGACTGTTTTCCCTGATTAATTTTAGGGTGCTTCGTGCTAAATGTATGGACCTCGATGTAATTTTACCTTTTTTAGGTCCTTGATGTAAAATGTACTCCCACCATCCGTACGTGTAAAATTCAAACCTAAAAGCAACTATAAAAATTTAAGCGTATTTAAGATTATTATTTGTCAATAAGTATGAATATTCTTGGATTTCAAGAAGAACGACCAAGGTCATGGGCCTCATGGCCATATCTACATCATACTTTATGCTGATGATTCATGATCCCCTATCTAAGAATTTGCAAGCCGCAAAATTGGCCATATTTTGAAAAGAAACAAAGAGGAAGTAGTATGAAGAGTATGTCTCGATTAGCTTTTCTCTCGAGAAGGAGCAAAACATGACTGTTTTCCCTGCTTAATTTCAGGGTGCTTCGTGCTAAATGTATGGACCTCGATAAATTTTTACCTTTTTAGGTCCTTGATTTAAAATTAATCCCTACGTCCTTACGTGTAAAGTTCGAATCTAAAAGCAAGTGGTAAAATTTAAACGTATTTAATTTTATTAGTTACCGATGAGTATGAACATTCTTGGATTTCAAGCTGAACGACCAAGTTCATGGCCATATCTACATCATACTTTATGCTGATGATGATCCAATGTCCAGGAATTTTCATGCCACCAAATTTGGCCATATATTTTGAAAACAACACAAAGAGAAAGTAGTATGAAGAGTATGGCTCTGCTCTCTCGAGAAGGAGTCGGACCCGACTATTTCCCTTGCTTATTTTTAGGGTGCTTCGTGCTAAATGTAAGGACCTCTATGTAATTTTATCCATTTTAGGTCTTTGATGTAAATTGTACTCCCATCATCCGTGATGTTCCCATATTTGGGAGAAATGGGTGAACCATGTCATGGTAATAATGTTGCCACTCGGAGTTTCCAACCATTAGATAAATCTAGCACGAAAACATGACTATATAAATTCTAATCTAGATAAATATGAGAACATTATATGGATCGGAGGGAGTAGTATATATGCATTCAAAACAAATTGTGTTTGCTCTCTCCTTCAGTGCGGCATCACCATCCCCACACGTAAAGAAAATTTGAGGACATTTCAAACTTTTTTTCTTCGGCACGGTGTGATTTGCTATCCCTAGCTACCTACCGGAAAAAAATAGTAGCGCCTCAAACTAGGGGCCAGCGTTGCGGGCTAGAGCATTTAAGAAATACTACTATATCTAATTTTTTGTTATTATTCCTTTTTTTGCATAAGAGTCTATGTTAAGGTCCTCGTTAGTTTTGCCCTAACATATCGGGTCGAAGTAGTCAATCCGACAACCAGAGGAGAACTGCCCCCACGCCCCTCATCGTCTTCCTCTGCCGCTTCGGCCGCTTGTGCACCATCGTAACCCCTCTCCACCCTTGCAAAAAGGTAGAAACTGCCAACCCTTCCCTTCTAATCTTCTGCAGTACTCTTCCCTGGAACGACATCTGGAGCGATGAAGCGTAAGATATCTGAGCGCTACAGCCAGGCAATCGGATTTGGCAACCTCCACTACAGACCGCTGAGCAACATCACCGGTTGCGCTGATTTTCTGAGCACCGCTCGCCTGGCTCGCAGCATGGTTGGCATGCGTCTAGGGATTGCAAAAGATCCTGGTCTCCTGTTTGGTTTGCCCTGCCTACTTCACTCTGACCCACAGACATGGCCACTAGACCGTGATGACCAGGTAAGAATCATTTTTGCATGATTTTTGTAGGACTCGAATCCTTAGATTCTTTCCTATCAATTAAATTTGGATCAAAGGAATCGTGGTATGCAAATTCTTTTGAACTGCAATCCCCCACCCATGCTTAAATCCCGTAGGAATTGGAACATCTACTTGAGGCTCAACTCTCAAAGTGCCAATCACGTAGGTAGTTTTCCTACATTTTATAATCACCTGTTTTTCACCGGCAAACCTGTTGTAACATCCCAAAACTTTAATCCAAGCTTATCAAGACCCAAATAATCAAAAATTAGGGTTAACAAAAACTTTCCCAAATTAAAAGTGAAAGCATTCATGTGTATGAGCATTTAAATTAGGAATTGATTTGAATTGCCATGGTTCTGGGATTCTTTGCTTGTAAAATGTTTCTTAGGTGAAATAAACATCATCTACATCATTCCCAAACTTTCCCCAAAGAAGAACAACTCAAAATGAATAATTAAAGTGAATGGTCATTTTGGCCAAATTAACTATCATGCCTACTTTGGCTATTCCTAGTACTCAAAACTTAACAGAAACATGTGTGGATCTTTATACCCCTTTATAGTACACATAATGAGGTACCAAGGCCCACTTTGTGATCTGCAAAAATCTTTCAAATGCTAATTTTAAATGACAGTTTAAAATTGAATCTATTTCATATGGGAAGATCCCACTATTTCAAAAACCACTCAAACAAGCTCAATTTTCAAAACCCAAGCACCCACAGAGTCTCAAGCTTATTCCTAGCAAACCCACCAAAAATCTTTTCAAAATTCAAAAGTTTATTTCATGCGGCCATTTCATCAAACACTTGGCAGACATGATTTACACCCTAATCCTAGCTCACTGTTTTGAACAGGGTTTTGCCCCCAAATGATCTTCATTTAATCCCTTTGTCCCCTAGGGTCTAACCATGCCATTAGCACCCATCCCCTACCCCCCAACTGGCAAGGCCATGCCATGCCGAACCACCCCTCGCCGGCCGACCATGCACTCGCCCTGGCAGACCACTTCCCTCTCTCTCGCCATGTCTAGGAGGTAGCCAGGACCTCACCGCCACCCTCTGTCTCTTGCCTGAGCCAAGCGCAGTAGTGGACCACCGAGGAGAGCCTGCGCCTAGTGCCACCGAGCCATGCCGAGCACGCGCCAGAGCGCCGCACCCGGCACGCGTGCACAAGCCGCCGCTCGACCGCAGCCCGCACCCACCGCTCCTCCATGACCCAGGGAACACGACGGACACGCCTATTCGCCGCCCAATGCACCATAGCCACCGCTCGCCGTGGACACCGCCGCCTCTGCCGCTCAGAGCGCCAGCTGCCCCCGACCGCATACCACCGCCCCTATGCCCGCATTGAGTTCCTAGAGCACCGCCAAGAGATCGCCTGTCGATCGCCACCCTCAGCCATGCCGCTAGCCGCCCGTAGCCATGTCGCCACCGTCGCCTGCCCATCCCTCTCGGTCTCGCCGTCGAGCCTATAAAAGGAGGGCATCCCCAGTCGTTTGAAGCACACCACTCCACTCCCCTCACCTCACTGACCGTTCCCCACCTCTAGTCGGAGCAGCGCGAGCACTTGCTCGCCGGAATTTGGCTAGAGTATCCCGCAGCAGAGGAGGAAGGGGCGCCGCTGATTGCGACCACCCCCGGAGCTTCCTCGACCGTCCCTGAGCTCGCCATTGACCACCAGTCTATTTGCCCGCCTCTCCGACCTTGCTGGAGCCCTGGTACGCCCCCTATGCACCCCCACCGAGTCGCTAGGGTTCGAGCTCGCTGGCGACAGGTCCGTCGTCGATGACAAGCCACAGCCGTTGATCCTTAGTCTAATCTAACAGCCCACATCGCCCTCGTACTGCTTCGTGCATTATGAGCCGCTGACTTGTGGACCCCCTGTCAGTTGAGCCCCACGCCGCGGAGTGACACTGGGCCGGCCCTTTAGAGTTTCCCGCACGACCCAGTTAGTTTGAATTAGGATTTTTCTATTTAGTTTAAACTTAGTTCTGCCTCTGAGTTTGAAAATCAATTCAGAGAGATTTACAAATCCATTTTGCATGAAACCAATTTTGCCTGAAAGGTATTGAAATGATCTATCCAAGCCCATTGGATTTAATTCAATTAGAGTTATAGATCTCTCCTAGTAAAAATAACAAAACAGAAGCATTTGCACCTTGCAACATTTTTATAAAATCAACTAAGATAGGTTTTGAGTTGATTCCAACTCTCAAAAATCACATTTTATCATAAATATCTAAATATGTAATAATATTAAGGTTTACATGCAGTGACTTTGGACTAGTACCAAAATAATGCTATATAGGCATTTCTAGTCACTTTAAATCATTAAATAATGAACTTAAACCAAAGTAATTAGGATCCAACCTTTAAATCTCATTCCCACATGTTAGAATATGTGGTGATGACATGTGTCCACGTGATCCCATATTTTAAGTGGTGAATATTAAATCTTAGTTAATTTTTCAATGAGTAGAAATTACTTTTCTAAAATAAAAAGGAGGAAACTATTGAATAAAACTTGTGATGCTTGTGATGATAATAGATCATCAATTGTGTGCCTTAGAGTACTAAGTAAACTAGTTAAGTATTGTTTGGTGATTGTGTACTCCGTATGTATTTATAGAAGATAGTACCGACCAAGCTTACGAGGAGGAGGAGTGCTACCAAGAAGAAGAAGAAAACTTAAACCATTGCACCAACCAAGGTAAGCTAGCCCTATCCAAGTTAACCCTTCCAAGTTGTACTTGCAAGCCACCATTAACAGTGCAAGCTATTGTTAGCAAGCTAGAATTAAGAGAGAGGAATGAGCAAAGATGCTTTAGGCATGCTTTGGTCACACCACCTTGACTATTACTACCCCAAGTATTACCTTACAAGCTTTAAATTCATTTAGTTTACACAAAGTCCCTTACTTATTTTGAAGGTAGCATAAAAAGTATAAAACTTGACCTATTTAGCTAAGCTTTAGATGTCATTCTAGGGCATGAGATTGAACCCATCATCTTTCCACCTTAGTGAACACTCTTAACTTAGTAGTTTAGAGTAGATCAAAACTTGAGTCACTTTAAATGGGAACACTTGGTGAAAATGAATTGTGAAAACCTTGGAATGATGAGTCATTCTATTGAGATGTTTTGACCTATGTTGAGAAACACAAATGGTTTATGATGATGAAAATGTTGAGGCATGAGCCTTAGCCCTTTTATAAAACTGATGGTTGGATTCGGATGCGATACCTTTCCAAATTTACCGTACAACAACACTACCTGAATTGGGTAAAGCTGGAAATTTATATGCATTAGTATTAGTTCCCTCGCGGGATAGGTTTGAGCTGAGGCTACCTCTCAATGTTGTCCACCTATGCAGCGCCCAAGATGACTGATGGTCATGGTTGGGAGGCCATGCTCATAGGACAGGTGCTTATACTAGGGTGTGTAAAGGAAAGGTTATGTTTAATTATCTGCATACTAAGTATGATGATTCAGGGTTATCCCTGATAGATGTATCGAATCTTGTGGTGAAAGTGTATCACCTCTGCAGAGTGTCAAACTATTTGAATAGTCGCGTCCGCGGTTATGGACAGTTGGAATGGCCATACTGTTTCGTTGTCAGATGTTTTCCAAATAACTTGAAATGAAAGATGAATCTTGACTTGACCACAACATGGTTGTGTTTATGACAATAGCTTCCCAACTTAAGTGATTCTAGAACTTTATTTTATCTTTCTTTGCTTCAGAACTCAGCTTAGGTTTCAAACTTAACCTTATAGTTAAACATAGAGTTAGCACTTGACTTAGAACTATATTACTTGTTAGTGGTAGTTTGCGAGTACTTAATGAGTACTCATGGCTTTTGTCCCTAGCTATTCTCATGGCCAGACTATGAAGGAGACTATCAAGATGATGGCTAGCAGGACGGTTATGATAACTAGGACTATCTGCCTTCGTTAGCATTGCCTGTGCCCCTGAAGATGGACCCCACCGCTACGCTTTATATTTATTTCCGCTGCTTGTTGTATTAAGACTGGATCATGAGATCCTTATTTGTGTAAGACCTTATGCATGGTTTGTAATGGATGATGTACTGTGATATCCAACCCGTTATGTCTCGCAAAAATGGTAATCCTGGGATTGCGAGGTATGGCATAACAGGCATCTGGGATTAAAAATCCAGGTGTTGACACCTGTGAAATTCCTGTGGTCTCAATCCTGCGATCGAAAGAGGCCCAAGACTTTGCTTCAGTGTCCCCCCTCTCCTCCAAACATACTAATCTGAAAACACAAGAACAACCAGGATTGTTGATACCTGTAACGGAAGGTGTATTGGCCAATCAAGGCTGGCGTTATATTTTAAGTTTCATGTGTTTTACAAACACAATATTTCTGAAAAAAGTTGGCTCTTTGGTTTACATGAATACAAAAACATACGATTACTTTAAAAAATGGTAAAATCAAAGTCAAACCTCACGGGAGAGTATATTTATGATGTTATCGTGTCTCCTGGGACCACATTCTTGTTCTTTGCGCGCGTAGGAAATTGAAAATGAGGTCCAAGTTGGATATGAAGAATTGCATATGAGTTTTGGAGGATTCTAACTCATAGGATTTTGGAAGATATCAAATTCCTATTGACATGGGTATACCCTGCAGGTACTCAAGTCTTGTATATACGGTCCAGATACGGTGGAAGCCCACGGCGTTGCCACGGCCCAATGAAGACTTCGAGTGGCCTACGGACTATCGATAACTTGCAAGACAAGAAGAAGTCTAAAGATAGAAAGTTTGAAGGGCAAAACCTAAACTGTAACCGACTCGACCTACTACCCAAGACCTGGCCTATCTATATAAAGGCCAGGAGGGGGCGGCGAGGAGGACACACGCAACCCTAGTTTCCACAACTTTCGCCAGATTGCATCTGCGTGCCCCTGTAATCTTTGATTCCTTCGTTAATTCCAAGAGCAGACAAGCAGGAGTAGGGACCTCTACGAGGCCTGAACCTGGGTAAAAACCTTGCGTCCCTATGTGCTTGTTTGCTAGCCGATTGATGCTTCCGGCGCTCCCTCCTTCTCCAAAACCCAAGTCCATAACAATGGGCATTGACGAGTTAAACCCTCGTCACCTATGGAGTCACTTCTTAGTTCCTATGCCCTCCATTCCATAAGAATCTAAACACGAGCTCCAACCTCATTCTATTT
Source organism: Avena sativa (assembly GCA_916181665.1). Taxonomy (NCBI): domain Eukaryota; kingdom Viridiplantae; phylum Streptophyta; class Magnoliopsida; order Poales; family Poaceae; genus Avena; species Avena sativa. The sequence goes on from OV702290.1 coordinate 433,082,965, forward strand.
CTCCTTTGAGAAGTCCAATGCGCTTACACTATATTCCTACAAAACTCTTATGTTTATTTCCTATTCACCATCCAAAGACACCTTTTACAAAATTCCTGCGTTTTTAATTCCTAATATGAATTTACTGTACCTACCATGTCAATCCTGTGTTTTTCCTATTCCTACATTTTTTAAAAACCATTGATCAAAAGAGACCCCTAATCTTGTTAATCAATCATAGGAAAATTTCCTGCGTTTTTTCCTCTGGTCCATTCCTATGAACAGTGCCAGCATAGGAAACTTAACTATTCCTACACTTTTTCTTTAATGCAAACAAGACCTTATTCCTTGGTGTGTTTGTCTACATGCATTCATGATTTATTCAACACGTTTTTGCATCTTTCAGATAGTAGTTTTTCCGCAAAGCTAGCTAGCACTACCCCCTTTGTCAAACACCTTGCATGCCCCTAGATGTGAAGAAAATCTGTTGCAGGGCGTTGACGCATTGCTGATGCTACTAGACAATCCAACAGTAGAAGCATGTGTACCAGTTGATGATGACATACCCGAAACATGGGATGATGAAGGATTTGAAAACAAGGGTCGCTGGGTTGGTGCCAACGGAGAATGGATTACGATTGCAAACCCGGGGCGGTGGTACCTCCAAAATGTCTACAGTATGGCATGTATCGAGTTGCCACGTGTGCAGCGTGTTGATATTTATCCATCGGGTAACCAGTGTTTCCTCGGCCCCCCATGCACTTACCTCTACAAGCACGCGTATATCGAGCTACTGAAGATACACATAGCAAAGAAGTTGTACAAATTTGACAACCAATGCACACTACAGTGTGATGGTGGTGTTTGACAAATTCATTGCTACCATAGATTTTCCTTGTGACAGGGACTGGATTATCCTTCGAAACGACTATCTTGCACCAGCAACGTATGTCGATGCCATTGCCAAGTGTCTAATCAGTGGTTCTATTGATCGCATATATGTGGTGACAGAACCGCGAGGAGATGTTCTTGTTTGGAAACCAAACAAGTGGAGTGAGTCCTGTTATTTAAAAGTAAAATTTATAAATTACTTTTGCTAACCGAAATCCACACAAAAGTATACTTGCAGGCCCGTGTGTCATACATGCTCCAGTAATTGAAGAGCCAGCAAACGTCCAAGCCAGTGACGATGCCGAGGCTGAAGATATTGCATTACGCAGCTAGTACTTGGCAGAGCTTGGCTGGAATATCTTGTGGATTCACACCAGGGGTGCATGAACCAGCAGCCATGGTAATCCTGTATCATACATGGGTAGAGAACTGCTCACTTATCCCTCGCTCCGCTGCCATGTTTTCCAGAGGGCCCTTAATTTGGATGACCCTGTAGCACCGGACTGGATCAGAAGGGATAATCTTGAAGGGAGGTTAGTGTTTGTGGGAATCAACCATCCATTCATCCTTGATCCCCCTACAAACTCCAAACCTGGTGCTGCTGATGTTGACGAAGCTCTGCCAGTGTTCAGAGGAGACTGTGTGTTTGCTACACACGTGCGCTACCAACATCGCCCACAGCCAGTTCTAGATTGGAGCCGCATGCACGTCAATGGGGGAGCTGCCATAGGTTCATCACTTAACTACACTGGAGCGGAACATAGAGAGCAAATGTTTGAGGCGCCAATGTGGTTCGTGCCAATCCTGCCTTGTTAGAACTATGTGAATTTTGACCAAAATACCGAAAAGCTGATTATGAGCACTCACAACATTATTTCTGTAGCTACTACTTGTCACCATGTAATGTATAGTACTATGTACGTAGTACTTTCATACTCTATTGTAGTATCAGTACTTGCAACATCATTTCCACTATTGCGTGTACTAGACACCATGTACGTAATAATATACTTTCATAGTATGTGTTTGATGTTTCCCTATTCAAGCACTCAAGCTGCCGTACCCAATTTTCTAGGCAATTAATTTTTGCATGACAATTAGTAGTACTATATTGGTGGCAAGGTTTGTTTTGTCCACAACATTCGTGTAACCTCGCTGCATTTATTCCCTCACCAGCCCCCGCCCCAGCCCTCTCTCACACAGCACTCTGTAATCGCCATTGCGCTTCCCTCCATTGATGACCACCACCGCTGCAACTTACTCGTCTTAGGCGGGTCAGTTGCAGGCAGCGGGCCTTGCAACCTCATCTATAGAGCCGTCGCATCCCTCAGACATCGCGGCGGCAGTGCGATATGTACATAATCCCCGAAACCCTTGATCTTGATGATGAGATGCGGTCAAGCTTTTATTAGCGCTTGGTTAACATTGGGTTGGTGTTGAGTATAGTTCTCATCTAGTGCATTTAACCTGTCTGTATACTACAGTTCAGTTTTACACATGCAAGATAGTTCCAGGGCTAGATCTACGGTGAACTGTAATAATAAGTTCAAATTTTGTATTGATTGATCCATGGCTGATAATGATTTGGGAGGCCACTCGGTATGTTTTGCTTTAGATTTGTTTCACGGGTGGAGGTCCCTTTAATTTGGGCAAGTTAGAGCGGCTGCTGCCCTACCCTGATTTTTGCCAAAATTTCGAGTATATGTATACATCTCTAGCATCGGCAGCAGATAGAGCTCATCTTGTTCGTCTATTCGTCTGTTCCTAGGTGTTCGGTATCTATATTGCTCGGTAAATAACTACACTAATGTGATGCCTAGACCTTAGAAGTATTACTAATATAACCGGCATTCATACTAGCTAGAGTTAAGACTTTAATTTGTGTACTTTGATAAGAAAATTGCTCCACTTTACTTTCTTAGTTGATCTTGTATTGTACTCTATGAGCTAATACTGTACTATTTCACAATTATTGACAGCTGGTAGAGACATTATCTGTCCACGGGATTTTTTTGCAGTGTTCGGGCAAGAACAGCTTGGATAGACTCATCATCGAAGAAGACAAGAGAGTCATGTGCAGTCTGGATGGAGGGGCTAGCCAGGAACACCCACGTGGAGAACACCTATGACGAGTTCTGCAAGATGCTGTTAATACCGGGAGGGTTAGACGTGCGGAGCATACCTAGCTCCTTTTTGCCAACGTTTGGCGGTGAGTATCCAGAGGCCATCAAGCTAAAGATATGCAAAGCCTACAGCTGGGACGTCGAGCTGAAGAAGCAAGATGGCAAGGTAATCCTTGACGATGCATGGCTAGATTTTGTCAAAGCACGTGACTTGAAGGTAGGATACTTTCTGGTATTCAAGAAGCTTGCCACCACTTCCTTTAAGGTGATAGTATTTGATCATGATAACTGGGAGAAGGTGTTTAGATGTGCAGGTTAATCACCCATCATTTGATGGACAATTTACTATATCGTAGGTGTATTAATGTAGTTACTGTTTGCTTCTAATTATAACTATTCTATAAAGAGGTGCTTGAACTATCATGCATCATGTTGGAACACCGTGGTACTTAATCGCACTAGTCTCCAATGTGGCGGTATTTATTGTACTATGTTTGCAGCAAAACTGCAAAACAAACATCTAGTGTACTACTGCTAGTATTGTACTACCTCTTGTTCCAAAGTATTAGGGATGGACATAAAACTCGAAACTCGATGAGTTTAATGAGCACTCATTTGCTCGGCTCGTTCAAAATTGACTCGTTTCCTTAACGATCTTGGTTGAGCTGCAGTTTTTGCTCGATATCCTTAACGAGCTAAATGATCGAGTTAACAATGTTCGTGAGCTACTCATTAAGCTCGGTAACAACCAAGGTAAGGCCCACTTATGTTGCTACATGTCTAATCTGGAAGCCCATCTAAGGAAAACATCTAGCCCATTGAGTAAGACTGATCAATCCAGGAGCGAGAGCGACCGCCAAAAACCTTACCCTAGACTCTCCCGATCGATTCAGAATATTTCTCATGTGTCTCTTCAACTCTTCATCTCCCACTTCATACCCCATCTCCATCTTCTCAATCTGGATCTGCTAACCGTGGCACTGACCCCACCCTGCCAACTGTCGTTTTTAATTATCGGTATGCCTCTGTCTGAGGCTGATACATTTTCATAACGAGCAGCTCGTGAGCGCTCATTAACATCTAATGAACCGTGGTGAGCTTTACTTTTTGTTGGTTATCCTTAACGAGTTTAATGATCTAAGCCTTAATGAGCATGAGCCTTAACGAGCCGAGCCTTAATGGGTCGAGCTGCTCCATAGTCCATCCCTACATAGTATAGTCCTTTTTAGCAAACTAAACAAACATCATCTGGTCAAACATGACAACAGTAGTAACTCTAGTCGGCGTACACGGCAGTGTGACGGCCTAGCTATAATGGCCCAGGTTGTGACATGGTTAATTTAGGGCACGACAGCGTGCCGGCCTAGCTATAAAATGTGCCAGGATTTCAGATGGTTAATTTAGTGCACTATAGCGTGCAAGCCAAGCTAATCGACATCCTCGATGCAGCTCCAGAGGCTTTGCAAAAAACCTCGTTCAAAGAGCCATCCCATCTTCCCCATCTCGGCTATTTTTATCCCTACTCACCAACGCCGCCTGGCCCTGCATTTGGGATCGTCTCCAGTGCATGCTTCGCACATTTTCCTCGCCATCTCGCCCGCTACATCAGATCTTGCAGGCCACGCGCCACCCCTCTCGAAAAGTCCCCCGATAGTCATACTCTGGTCCGACCTCTTCTCCCCAATCCATTCCGATGTCGCAATCGATGCACAACCCACTACACAGCGTCTGGAGCAAGGTCGGCGATGATGTTTTCAATGAAATCGCTATGAGTCTGGAAACTACCAGCACCGCACGGCTGGCCGCATGCTCCAAGGAGCTATACCGCCAAGTCGCGGGCAGAAAAGGTAGCAGATGCCCCCAACGACCACTGCGGGACATTCGTCCCCTACAACGACGTCTACGACCACATAATCTGGTGCTTTCACAACCAGCAAGTCTGCATGGATCCTGGATGCGAGTTCATTACCTTGGCGGTAGAGCTAACATCTATGGTAGAGCTCGTCCGCCACCTCAGAGTTGCCCACTCGAGGACTGTGCCCATAATGCCCTATAGCCACAAACACTAGGAGACGTCTAAGCTGGTGCCCATAGGGGGCTCGCGGAGAGCGGATATCATCGGCATCGGGAAAGAGGGCACCGTGTTCGTCGCCCAAATTTATGGCCACACCACGGACATCATCATATCCCCTAGGTTCATCAGTTCAGGGGCGTGCGAATCGCCGCGGTACAAGGTGAAGCTTTGGTTGTTGTCTTTGTGGCATGAGCTCCAGGCGGTCGAAATGGTGGCAACATCTGAGCTAACGAGCAGGCCATCATCGGCCGAAGTCACCCTGGAAGGGCTCAGGTCATACCTGTCGCAGCCGCGGTGTTACCTGGAAGCTTCTGAACCGTTTATCAGAATTCCCTATGGATTAGGAGTATTGCATCAACAAGTTTCAAAAGTGAGATAAAACATCTAAATATTCTTTGTGATGATCCCAATGTTAAGGTATGTAACATTGTACAAATTAATTACTACTTTATGTTGGTGATAGATTCAATTTGTATAGGGAGAGGTGGAACAAGTTTGCGGCAATGTATACCTATTTCCAATGTATGCTGCTGACATAGTGGGCCCACAGGCAACGGTGTGATAAGGAAAGGGTAACAGGCAGGAAAGAAAGTGCTACTCGGCCAGCATTTGACACGCTATTGTGTTATGCCGAGTATTTTGTATGGAGGTCTTAACTTGCTACTACTAATCTATTTTGTAGTATACATATGTAGTGGTACTTGTTCATATCGACCAATCGAGTGCTGAATATGGACTCTCTTTCCTTATGAGTCATGGCCTTGCTACAACTACTGATTTCAATGTCTTCATTGCTGAATCTGTCATTTCTTTTGGCCATTGTCTGTACTGCTGAATCGGTCACTTTGAAATGCTATTGAATCTGTCAAGTGGTGCTAAATATGAACTGGGAATCTGTATATATTTTTCTGTCTTATTCTGTGCTGCTCAAGCTTCAAATGCTACTCAATCTGTCAAGTGTTATGTCGTTACTATTACTGAGGTATTTTCTAGAACTAATACTGATGTAATGGTACTTGTTTAGATCAAGTGCAGTAGATGGTCTTGCTTTCCTTTTTAAACTTGGCTTTGTCACAATCTAGATGAGGCTTGGGAATTTTGGGATGCATATATATGGGGGTCACACTGGTATTAATGTGAACAGGAGGTATGCACACAAAAGCATACTTGGTCGTCAGTTATGCTTGCTCCAATGATCAAGTGTGTGTGGAGAATAGTGCAAACTGATCGTGCGACAAGGTTTTTAGAGCTGAAACATGAACAGGTTCTCTCTGTACTGCTATTGAGTTTTAGTGTCTTTATAGCTGAAACAGTCACTTTGGAATGCTGCAGAATCGGTCAAGTGCTGCTGAATATGAACTAGGAATCTGCCGATATTTTTTCTGTCTTATTCTGTACTACTAGATCTTTCAAATGTTGATGAATTTGTAAAAAAGTTATGTTGATGCTGCTGGGATGCTTGCACAAGAACTTTTGCCTGTGTGTCATCGGAACTGTTGGATGTGTTTTCGACAGAAATGAGAGGGTACCAAGTGAAGTCATTGGATACCAGTCTAGTTTTGGCGCACGCAGTCTGTGTCCCTTGTTCTTTAGATATTTTTACACGAATATATGTCAAAAGAATTATCATTTCTTTTTCCCTCCGGTAGTGAGGTTTGTGTTCCGAATCCGTCCGAGCCACAGCATAATGCAAATTTTACTAAAGAGGAGGTAAAATCTAGCCCATTCGACCCCTCTTTAGCCCAGAACAATTTAATCCGGCCTTGTAGGGGTCAGGGGACTTGTTGACGATAGCCCATTTAAATATTTATCAAGAAGCCCCATGGAGAATAGTGCATGGAGTATAGCCCATTGAGTATAGCAGATGTAGAATAACCCAAAATGTTTAATTCAGCGTTTTTGGAATTGCCCTTTAAAACAAAAACAAAAAACCCGCCTACCCATTTTTGAAGAAACTACTCCACTATCTAGAATTTAATAGATTGAGATGCCAGGATCGCTTCCCTTTTATTTTAATAAGAGAGATAACATGGACACATAAAATCTTTTTAAGAAGGCTAATATATAAGTTATAGGTACTATAAAGCTTTTTAATGAGAATGTTCATCTATGTTGTTTGTTGTTGTGGCAACGCACATGGCTTATATGTGTTTTGAAGTCTTGAGTTCAATTCTCTGTGCTTGGCATAAAATTATCTTGGGTTTACATTTTTTCTTCTAGCAATATTGCTTCATGGAGAGGCTGACATCACGGACCCATCAGCCTAGCATCCCTTGAGTTTAATGGTCGGGTTTGAAAAAAGTTAAATACTTGTACGGAGAGGCTGGCATCAGGAACCCACCTTCCTGAACATACGAGGCTACATCTGGGACCCACAAGCCAGAACATACCAGAGAGGCTGACATGGGGGCCTCAGCAGCAAGACCATAGACGGCTGCCACATCGAGCAGCGTTGCCAAGGTCAAAACAGTAGACGCGCGGCCAAAAAAAGTCCATCATACGCAGGTTTGATTTATAGACAGACCGGCATGTGGGACCTAGTAGCGCGGCCTTATACAGGTTCTGCCTCGAGCGATGTTGCCAAGTTCGAAATAGGGAGGCATGAGCGAGAAAAAAGTCCAGCATGCACATGTTTCTTCTAATGAGAGGCTCACATGGGGGACCCAGTAGCCTAGAAAAACAACAAAAATTTCATCATACACACGTTTCTTCTAATGAGAGGATGACATGTGGGGCCCTATATCATGATTAAACGGTAGATGCAACAAGGAACGCTATCAAGTTTGGAACATAGAGGCGCGACCGAGGGAAAAGTTCTACCATACACACGTTTCTTCTAATGAGAGGATGAGATGTGGGGTCCAGGAGTTTGATTAAACGATAGATGCATCGAGCAGCGCTATCAAGTTCAGAATAGGGAAGCACGAGCGAAGAAACAAATTCCATCATACACATGATTCTTATAATGTGAGGCTGACATGGAGGACCCAACAGCATGACTAGACGATAGATAGATCGAGCAACGTTATCGAGTTGAAATCATGGAGGCAATAGCCAAGGTAAAATACAAAGCTACATCGGGGACCCACCAGACAGAACATACAAGGCTGCATCAGGGACCCACAAGCCAGAACGTGCGAGAGAGGCTGACATAAGGGCCCCAGTAGTAAGACCATACACGATAGCCACGGTGAAAACAGCGGACGCGGCCGAAAAAAAAGTCCATCACACACACGTTACACTTATAGAGAAGCTGACATGTCGGACCCAGCAAGCCCAAGCATAGCTCATGAAATTAGCCTATCAGCCCCAAGCATAGCCCAATACCTTATAATTCGGCATTTTCATGGTCTTGTGGCCACCGACCATAGCCCATTCAATTTAGGAGTGAGCCTATGGAATATAAGACATGACGAATAGGGCATCCGCCCCGAGTTAGCCCAGAATCTTTTTAATTCGGCCTTTCTGAGCATTTTTTGTACTCTGAGGCTGACATCTGGGACCCGAAAAAATAGTCTAACATACACACGTTTCTTTCAAATAGAGGCTGTCAGCCGGGACCCAGCATAGACACGTTTCTTGCACAGAGGTGGTTGACATCTGGGACCCAGCAAGTTGCCAAGGTCAAAACAGCGTACATGGCAAAAAAAAGTACATCATATGCACATTTCATTTACAGAGAGGCTGATATGTGGGACCCAACGGTGCTACCTTATACAGATGCTGCATCGAGCAACGTAGCCAGTTCGAACTAGGGAGGCGTGAGCGATAAAAAAGTTTAGCATGTACACGTTTCTTTTAATGAGAGGCTAAAATGGGGGACCCAGCAGCGTGAGCAAATGGCAGATTCGTCGAGCAACGGTATCTAGCTCAAAACATGGTAGCTCTAGAGAAGAAAAAAATTCCATCATACCCATGATTCTTCTAATGTGAGGCTGACATAAGGGACCCACCAGCCTGAATAAACGGCTGATGCAGCGAGCAAAGCTATCAAGTTCGGAACACAAAGGAGCGACAGAGGGTAAAAAATCCATCATACACACGTTTCTTCTAATGAGAGGATGACATGTGGGACCCAGCAGCATGATTAAACAGTAGATGCATTGTATAGTGCTATCAAGTTCGGAACAGGGTAGCCCGAGCGAAGGAAAAAATCCATCATACACACGTTTCTTCTAATGAGAGGATGACATGTGGGGCTTAGGAGGTTGGTTAAACGGTAGATGCGTCGAGCAGCGCTATCAACTCGGAACGGGGTAGCGCCAGCGAAGGAAAAAAATCCATCATACACATGTTTCTTCTAATGAGAGGATGACATGTGGGTCCCAGAAGGTTGATTAGACGGTAGATGCATCGAGCAGCGCTATCAACTTCAGAACAGGGTAGCGCGAGCGAAGGAAAAAAATTCCATCATACACATGATCCTTCTAATGAGAGGCTGACATGTGGGACCTAGCAGCCTGACTAAATGGCAGACACCTCGAGCAATGTTATCGAGTTCAAATCAGGGAGGCGCGACCGAAAAGTATGGTCCACTAGAGATACTGACGTCCAGGACCCACATGCCTCAAAAGACTTCTACGAGTCAACATCGTGCGAGGAAACAAAAATCTTGCTTCTGCCACGCGCCAGCCGAGCTTCCTCCATGTTTTTAGCAGATCTGTCGTAGTAGAGGGCCGTGAAACCAGAAAAAAAAGTTTTCCATCGGCCACGGCCGAGCCGAGAGTTTTGTCGCGGAAGACGCGCCTTCTACAACGACCGTTGGGCCAATCGTTGCGAAAGGAAACTTTTCTTGTAGTGAATGATTGTCCTTGGCATCTCCTAGTCATTGATCTTATCCTCTCCTGAGGATAAGGAGGAATCTTGTACTTATCGAGGTCACATGTGCCGGTCTTAGCCAAGGGCATCCCAAGACCGGCATATAGTAGGAAGAGCTTGACCATACTTGGTCGAGGTAGATGAGGACGAGGCGGATGTAGACGATGACTTAGTAGACATAGCAGTGAAGAAGTAGTCTGGGTGTTGAGGTAGGAGGGTGTTGGCGACGTGGCCCGTTGGAGGTAGCGTTGAAGTATATCAAATGGAATGTCAAAGCTGTAGCTGGAGATGGCGTCGGGGTAGTAGGCCAAGTCGGGAAGCTGCAGCCTAGAGGTGTCTTCATGGTGGCCTAGTCAGGAGGGCATAAAGCCATCCCAGGATGGAGGAGCGATGAGGATATGGACAAGGACAAAGTGGCATATCCGACAGGGGATGAAGACGGCCCGAGGAAGGAGGACTGCACATGCGGGATCGAGAGTGGCCTAGTCGGGTAGTGATGAAGTCGGCCCGAGGTGGGAAATAATTGTCGGCCTAGCCGGGTTGAGGGGACGTTAGCCCAACCGGGATCGGGAGATGTCCGCCCAACCGGTTAAAGTGAATGCTGGCCCAGCCGGGTTAAGGTCAAGCCTGACCTAGCCGAGGGAAAATGAATGTCGGATAGTCGGGTTTGAGCTACCTCGGCCCATCCGGCTTTATGCCGGCCTAGAAAAGTGAAGTTGGCCTAGGAGGGACTCGACCAGGCCGGATTTGGCCTCATTACAAGAAAAGTTTCCTTTCGCAATGACTTGGCCCGACGGTCGTCGTAGAAGGTGCGTCTTCCGCGACGAAATTCTCGGCTCGATCGTGGCCGATGGAAAAAAATTCCCGGTTTCGCGGCCCTCTACTATGATGGAACCGCTAAAACATGGAGGAAGCTCGACCGACATGTGGTAGAAGCAAGATTTTCGGTTACTTGCTTGATGTTGACTCGCCGAAGTGTTTTGAGGCATGTGGGTCCCAGACGTCAGTGTCCATAGTGGACCATACTTTTTGATCATGCCTCCCTGATCATGAACTCGATAATGTTGCTCGATGCATCTGCCTTTTAGTCAGGATGTTATGTCCCACATGTCAGCCTCTCATTAGCAGAATCATGTGTATGATGGAATTTTTTCTTCGCTCGCGCTACCCTATTCCAAACTTGATAGCGTTGCTCGATGCATCTACCGTTTAATCAGGCTAATGGGACCCACATGTTATCCTCTCATTAGAAGAAATGTGTGTATGATGGAATTTTTCCCTCGGTCGTGCCTCCGTGTTCCGAACATGATAGCGTTGCTCGCTGCATCAGCCGTGCTGATGGGTTCCTTATGTCAGTCTCACATTAGAAGAATCGTGGGTATGACGGACTTTTTTCTCTACTCTAGCGCTACCCTGTTCCTAACTAGATAGCGTTGCTTGATGAATCTGCCATTTGGTCACACAGTTGGGTCCCACATGACAGCCTCTCATTAGAAAGATCAGTTGTATGATTGAGTTTTTTCTCTTCTCGCACCTCCGTGTTTCGAACTTGATAACGTTGCTAACTGCATCAACCATTTTTTTAGGCTGCTGGGTCCCCCCATGTCAGCCTCTCAATAGAACAAATGTGTGCATGATGGACTTTTTTCTTGCTCGTGCCTCCCTATTTCAAAATTGGCAATGTTGCTCGATACAACACATGTATAAGGCCGTGCTGGTGGGACCCACATGTCGATCTATCTTTAAATGAAATGTGTGTATGATAGACCTTTTTTGACCGCGTCCGCTATTTTGAGCTTTGCAATGTTGCTCCATGTGGCAGTCGTGTATGTTCTTGCTACTAGGGCCTCCATGTCAGCTTTCTGGTATGTTCTGGCTTGTGGGTCCCTAATGCAGCCTTGTATGTTCTAGCCGGTATGTCCCTGATGCCAGCCTCTCTGTACAAGTATTTAACTTTTTTTCAAACTCGACCAATAAACTCGAGGGATAATACAGCTGGTGGGTCCGCAATGTCAGCATCTTCGTAATGCAATATTACTACAGTAGAAGAAAAAACTCAAGACTTCCAATAGATTTAAACTGTGTGTGTCGCCACTACACCAAAGATATTTATAGAAAATATATTATTAAACATTCCTTAGTACCTTAAAGTTATGTTTCAATATTTTTAAAAAGATGTCATGTGTCCATGTTTATATTTTAAAAATAAAATGGCAGCCTCCTGGCATTTCAATTTATAAAATGCCACATATATAATGGACTAGTTTCTTAAAAATATGGCATAGTTTTTTTAAGAGGTGGAGGCTGAGTTTTCTTAAGAGGTGGGAGGAAATGCTCAAAAGGCCAAATTAAAAATATTTTGGGCTATTCTACATGGTCCATCTAGATGCGTTATACTCCATGGGCTCCTTTCTTAAATTTCACTAGGCTGAAGCAGTCCCTTGACCCCGACAAGGCTGAATTAAAAATGTTCTTGCCTATCCATGGGATCCTTTCTCAAATTTCACTGGCTTATGCTCAGCAGTTCCCTGACCCTGTGCTAAAAAAAGCAGTTCCCTGACCCCGAAAAGGCGTGTGTATGTTGGACTGTTTGTTTGGGTCGAACTTGATAACATTGCTAGTTCCTCCATGTTAGCCTCTCACCATGCTAGATTTTTTTCTCGCTCGCGTCTCCCTATTTCAAACTTCACAATGTTGCTTGATGCAGCATATCTATAAGGTTGTGCTGCTAGGTCCCATGTATCAGCCTCTCTGTAATGAAACGTGCGCATGATGGACTTTTTTTCAGCCCCGTCCGCTATTTTGACATTGGTCCGGTGCTAGGTCTAAATATACATGGTACAAAGTAAAGGACCAAATATACACCCATACTATATAGATTTCGATCAAATTATATTTTTTTCAGCATTATCTATTATAATTTTATATAGTGATGATATGTCATATGCCTATTATCTGGGTCTCACGTGTAGGGTATGTGGAACTTACTAGTAATGCAGTAGTTTCTACAAAAAAATAGGTAGGCGGAGCTTCTTTGGGGGGGCTAGGGAAGGGGATGACCATAAAGGCTGAATTAAAAAGATTCTGGGCTAACTAGGGGCGGATGCCCTATTCTTCATGGGCTCACTCCACAACTGAATGTGCTATGATCGGCGGCCACAAGACAATGAAAGGGCCGAATTGGAAGGTTCTGGGCTATGCTTGGGCCTGATAGGCTAATTTCATGAGCTCAGTAATAAAAATTCCAGACCTCAACAAGGAAGAAAAAACGAGGGTGAAAATTTTAGCCGATATTTCGTGTAAAAATTGATGACAACCAGGACACATACCCTGCGTGCACCAAAACTTTCCTACTCACACCTTCCAACTCGCGCCTTCACTCCAACAGCCAGCTACTGTCTCTTTGCGCCATTCTTCTGGAGACGTGCAGGCGGTCAAAACCACAGGCCGCACACCAAAACATTCACACTCCGTCTATTAGCCGGGGTGGCCTAACACCATTGCTGGCGGCGACCTTCTTTTCGAGACGCACACAGGCTGGCGGTCAGCTGGTCGATCCCCACGGTACGCTTATAATATCCTTAGTTTGCTTGAATCATTCCCTAGAAGTAGTTTCGTACTCAATCTGTTCATTTGACATTGTTCTGCACTTGATCTATTTGTTCGAATTGGTTGGCATTTTGCAGTCAGTAGATCTGTTCTCTCAAATATGTAACATAGTTCTGCACTCAATTTTTGAAATAAGCTAAAATTACATGGCATTTATTATTATTTGACCGATAGTCAAATTCAAAATCTCTGTCGAGCGACAAAATCAAACATAGACTTTGAAGCATTTCCTGCCCCACCGTTTCAAAAACTTTGAGGCTAAATCTCCTAGGGGGTACCATTTTTTTATTATTATTGTTTGGCTGGTAGCCAAATTCAAAATCTCTGTCGAGCGGCAAAATCAAACACCAACTTTGAAGCATTTTCTGCCCCACCGTTTCAAAAACTTTGAGGCCAAATCTCCCACCAGGGAGTACCATTTTTCTATTATTATTATTTGGCCGGTAGTCAAATTCAAAATCTTTATCGAGCGGCAAAATCAAACACCGACTTTGAAGCATTTCCCGCCCCACCGTTTCAAAAACTTTGAGGCTAAATCTCCCACTAGGGAGTACCACTTTTCTATTAATTATTATTTGGCCGGTAGTCAAATTCAAAATCCCTGTCGAGCGGCAAAATCAAAAACCGACTTTGAAGCATTTCCCGCCCCACCATTTCAAAAACTTTGAGGCGAAATCTTCCACCGGTGAGTACCATTTTTCTATTATTATTATTTGGCCGGTAGCCAAATTCAAAATCTCTATCGAGCGGCAAAATTAAACACCGATTTGAAGCATTTCGTGCTCCTCCGTTTCAAAAACTTTGAGGCCAAATCTCCTATCGGGGAGTAGCATTTTTCTATTAATTATTATTTGGCTGATAGCCCAATTCAAAATCTTTGTCGAGCGACAAAATCAAACACTGACTTTGAAGCATTTCCCGCCCCACTGTTTCAAAAACTTTGAGGCAAAATCTCCCACCGGGGGGTAGCACTTTTCTATTATTATTATTTGGACGGTAGACAAATTCAAAATCTCAATCGAACGGAAAAACCAGAGATCGACTTTGAAGCATTTCACGCCCCTCCGTTTCAAAAACTTTTGACTTTTAAATTCCTTTTCTACCCATTGTTTTGATGCCCTATGGGCACGCTAAAGTCGGTAGCTTGGGGGCACGATCGTAAATTTTTTTCTGTTCACCTCCATAGTCCCGATTTGCGCAGTTTTTCCAGCTGGCCCTCCCAAAATCCCAGGCTTCTCTCCCACGCCCTCACCTCCACGACCACCACGCGCATCACCCGGTGGCAATTCCATGGCTGCCGGAGCCGCTTCATCGATGCCCACCCCATCGGATCTAGTTCACCGGGTCTCTCTACCACTCCACCAGAGTTGTGGTCTCGCTGACCACGCTTATGGCTTCGACCGCCCACGCTCTGCTTCCCCGCCGCTGAAAGCTACCCAACCATACCGGAGCAGCTTCACGTCCACCAGACGGTATCTAGTTCAACAAGTTCCATGTCCACTGCTCTAGACCAGCTACATGGTCGTCGCCGTTGACTGCATCGGCATCGACCGTCCAAGATTTGCTTCCCCGACGCCAACAGCCACAGCAACCGCAGCACCCTCGGTGACCTGGACGTCACACGCACGGTACTGATGATGCTTAGATGCCTCTCCGACCAAGGTAACCAAATCTGGGTACGCTTGTTCTTCGTGCTAGTACATACAAGGTCATTAGACATGTTGGTTTGCATTCGCTACTCTACAAATTTCAAGTATGCACATGTGTATTATTTTGTCATGCACATGTTCTTATCTTAGCTGCTTCGTACACCAGTAATTGCCTGCTATTGTGTAGTTCTTGCAAAATGTAATGTCAATGAAAAATATTAGTGTGGATTCCCTGCTCCATAGTTACTGACTCTATCTGGTTATTCCTGAGCTAAGTTCCTGCTATTATTTCCTCCGTGGCATCATTCTGCTATCCTGTAGTACCCGTTCAAACTTTTCGTACTAGTTCGATTATAATTTTGTTGTTGCCATATGGTTCTTCAAAAGCTGCAACACTGACTATTTTCTTTTTGTTTGCGTAGAGCTCAAAAAGGCAACACTGAACATGTTGGTTTGCACAGCCTACAGGTTCACCAGCGATGCCATTATATATTTTCTACATATTGTGTTGGTTCATCCTAATCAATGGTATAAATATTCTTTACTATATAGTGCATTCGTGTTTTCTATTCCTGCTCGACAAGCTCTGGTATGATGCGGTTATAATTTCTATGTGGTTCATTCTTAGCTACGATGGTAATTGCATGCCATTGTGTAGCTCACCGTAAATTTCAAGTCACCCAACGTCTCGTGCATTCCAGGAGATACCACTTCTTCCTTATATATTTGCTGAAATGACATGACTAGTTTATACTGAAATTCTAAGAAACACTTTGTTTGATTGCTCATTTCATTGTTGGCATACTTGTTTAATGGTTGTTTGTCCTGTTCTATAGGTTCACAAGCCACACCATTATATCGTGTATCTGGTTCTGGTTCGTCCTAGGCAACGACATAACTATCCTATACTATATAGTTCATTCATGGTTTACATTCCTACTCTACAAGTTCATATTGTGCAGTTATAATTCCTATCTGGTTCATTCTTAGCTATGAGTAGTTTGTCTTGTTTGCTGTATTAACTTGTTATTACTTAGTTTCAAACTGCAATTATTGCTATCGCCGCCAAAGAGGGGACTGCAAGATCATGTCTCAAGGTGGTTTTCTAATGTAGCTGTCATACTCAAAAGGAGATGCAGTTGATGGATTGAGAAAGCAAATGGAGGACTCTGCAATCAACTTGATTGGCAACTGAAATGCTGAATTTTCTTTCCCTTTTGTTCATATTATGTAATATTTTTAAGAAGTTTGTAGCTGATGTAATATCTAGATAACTCGCATAGGCTATGTGGGCATTTAGTTGATGTCGTCCATGCATGGCGGTACCATAACTGTGACAGCCAGGTCGATTAGGTAATAGTATAGGGTTTTGTTATTTTCCCTTCGTTTATTGCGCCTTCCATGAACAGTAAAAGATGCTCGCTAATTATACTCCTTTTATGATATTTGCATGGGCTTCAGAAAGGCCAAAACAGTAACGGTAACTGGCTAGAACAGTAATAGGCCAAAACAGTAACAGACCAAAACAATAACAGGCCAAAACAATAACAGGCCAAAACAGTAACATGCCAAAATAGTAACAGGCCAAAACACAGAAGGCCGGAACAACGGCAACCCAGCACAGTAACGAGACAGAACAGTAACATGCTAGAGAAGTAACATGCAAAACAGTAACATGCTAGAATAGTAACATGCCAGAACAACGGCAACCCAGCACACTAACGGGCTAGAACAGTAATAGACCAGAAAAATGGTAGGATAGAACAGTAAAGGACGACAACAGTAACGGACCTGAATAGTAGATGGCCAGAACAGTAACAAGTCAGAATAGTAAAAGGCCAAAACAGTATTAGACCTTCTCAAAGGTGGGTTGTTTGTAGGCAGCCGAGGACGAGCTGTGAGAACAATGACGGGCTGACAGTAGGCCTTAACAATATCAGACCGACTTGACGCAGGCTATTAACGGGTCGTATAGTATTTGACCAATGTGGGCTTCTGTAGGCTGAAACAGTAACGAGCATGGCGTTCATGGGCCGCTGCTAGCTGCATCTTTTGGGCTCATTTCAAACAGTGCCGGACGAAATAGTAACATGCTGCAATCTTATTGGGCTCTCCTCATGGGCTAGCCCACTTAATATTTAGCAGGCCTTGGTTGGGTCTGGCTTCTACCACGGTTTATGTGGCCGTTAACGGTAGTAATTAGGCGTTAATGGTGTTTTCGACGTGGCATTTTGCATGACGTCAGCAGTCAACGCGGCTGGCAAACAGATCTATGACGGAACAAGTTTTCGTGGCTAAAGCGTGCGATCCGCCATGGTCAGAAAAAAACCATGGTAGATTTTTTTGTGAGGGGGCTTTTACCACGAAAGGTATCCGTCGTAGAAGACTTTTTTAGCCATGAAAAACAGGCCTTCAACCACGAAAATCGTCCGTTGTAAAAGCCAACTTTTCTTGTAGTGCCTATGTTAGCTCAGGTTGAGTTTTGTCCTTTTTATTTATTTAATTTCTTCATTAGTGCTTCTGTTTATGTCTTATTCTTCAGACGTATCTTCTACTGACTCATTTAAGCTCTAACTCTGGGGTACCCAAGGTTATATCCTGGCATTAGCCTTCGAGGCTATGTGGGACTCGTAGAGTCGCGCATAAGCTTTAAACTAAAATATCCTCACCAGAGTTGCCATCGACATATGGTCTACATTGTCAGATTTGACATATAATTTGCATCAGTTATTTTGACATAGAGCCTTCATGAGCAAATTTGACATATAGCCTCCATGGGAAAATCTGACATAGAGCCTGCATGGGAAAAAAATTACATAGAGCATGCATGGGTTATGTCGGTATGATACATTTCCTAGTAGGATTTGATTGGCATATGGCCTGCACGGGCGAATTTGACATAGAGCATGCATGGACATTGTCATATATCAGTGTGTTGTCCGTTTGGGTTTTATCAAAATTGTATATTACCTGCTTGGGTTTATTTGACATATAGCCTACACGGGCATCGTCATATAGCCTGATCGGGCAAACTTGACATATAGTCTGCATGGGCAAGTTTACCATATGGTCTGCATGGGCAAATTTGACATTCAGCCTGCATGGGCATTCGTCATATAGCCTGCTTGGGCAAAGTTGACATATGGCCTACATGAGCAAAGTTGACACATAGCCTGCATGGGCAAATTCAACATATAGCCTGCATAGGCAAATCTGACAAAGAGCCTACATGGGCAAATTTGACATATAGCCTGCATGGGCATCGTCATATAGCCTTCTTAGGCAAAGTTTACACATGACATGCTTGGGCAAAGTTGACATATAGACTACATGGGCAAATTCGACATATAGCCTATATAGGCATCGTCATATAGCTTGCTTGGGCAAAGTTGACATATTCTAAAAGCCGGGGTACTTGATGAGCCAACATATATGTCAAAATCTGACCTAAATGTCGAAGCCTGACCTATATGTCAAAATCCGACATACATGCTAAAAATCTGACATACTTATTAACCTCATGATATTTGGCAATTCGAGATATAGGAAATCAGACATATATGTCGATGATAGTCGGCCAGGCCGAGATAAGTGGTGAACTGACATAGTTTTGTGATGACGCCTTGATGCTGGCAACCCAACATAAATGGTGATTCAAGATATTTTATGAAGATGTCGTGATATATTGGCAAATCAACATAAACGGTGATTTGATATATGATCTGAGGCCATGATATATTGGCAAACCAACATAGACTATGATTTGAGATATGATTTGATGCCATGATATGTTGGCAAACTGATATAAACAGTGATTTGACATTACCTATGATGGTAACATGATATCTTGGTAGCCATTTTTCCTCATCATTAGACATTTCAAATGACATAGTTAGTCAACATACACATATAACAGATGTTGAAATGTAGGAGTAGACATACTAAAAGACATAGCCATAATAGATGACACAAAGCAGTTCACGTACTTGTAGACATAACAAAAGTTGAATACTTTGAAAGCACAGACATAGACTATATACTGAATTTAATCTAAGCAACAATTCTATGCATGGGGATGTCGGCTAAGTACCGGTCGAGCCCCCGAGATACTTTTCCTGCCTATGGGAGATTCTATGTCGGATTAGCCGGCTAGACCCTGAGTTAAGATATCTCTCTCCTAGGGTGAACATATAAACAAGTGATAAAGTATGATAGCCCCGGAGTGACATTAAGGGTTACCTCATGTGCGTGTAGACGGTAGAGATTGCAGAAACTTACGTGAGTTTAGTCGTTGATGATGTTGAGGCCGACATATGTCGATGGGGGAGGCTTGCATGCCAGCCCTCGGTACTTCTTGAGTACTGTACGTGGGGATGAAGAATATGAAGCAACTGTACTGACGAAGATGGATATGTTGATGAAGATGGTCTCGTCCAGATGAAATTCTAGCCAACGCCGTTGCTGGCCCCATGGTGGGTGCCAACTGTCGTGGTGGTATCACGTAGATGCCTGTGGTAGGCTTATGTTGGGGCTGATGGACACTGGAGGATCCAGGGAGGGATGATGCAGTGAAGACCGCACATAGAAGAACACTACAAACACACACAATGTACCTAGGTTCAAGGCTCTCCTATTGAGGTAACACCCCTACTCCTGCATGTTTATCTCAATACCATGAGTAGATCACTATAGCTACAATGGTGCTCCTTGATCTGTGTCAACGATGCCTCTAGTGGACCTTCTCTGTGTTCCTAAGAGCTAGAGGAAGAACAGAGAGGTCCTAAGGAGCTGGAGAGAAATTATCCCCTAGGAGCGCTGGGGAGAACGATCCCCCTAGTGATCCTTATAAAGGGAAGCCCAGGGGACAAAGATACCCCACATGATTTGTACAATACATTGTTCATGACATGACTACTAGGGTCTTGTCAACTGACAAGGCATGGGCCTAGTCATGTCTTGTCTATCCTTGGTTTTGTCTTGTAGTGCTTTTCATTGGCATATCCTAGTCATCGATCTTATCCTCTCCCGAGGATAAGGAGGAATCTTGTACTTGTCGATGTTGCATGTGCCGGTTTGAGCCAGGGGCATCCAAAGACTGGCATATAGTAGGAAGAGCTTGACCATACTTGGTCGAGGTATAGGAGGACGACGTCGATGTAGAGGATAACTTAGTATACGTAGCAGGGAAGAAGTAGCTAGGTGTCGAGGTAGGAGGGTGCTGGCAACATGGCCTGCTGGAGGTAGCATCGAAGTAGATCAAATGGAATGTCGAAGCTGTAGTTGGAGATGCTATCGGGGTAGTAGGCCGAGTCAGGAAGCTACAGCCTGGAGGTGTCATCATGGTGGCCCAGCCGGGAGGGCATAAAGCCAGCGCGGGTTTGAGAAGCTATGAGGAGATGGGCCAGGACAAAGTGGCCCATCCAGTAGGGGGTGAAGCCGGCCCGAGGAAGGAGGAATTCCCAGGCGGGATCGGGAGTGGCTCGGGCGGGTAGTGACAAAGTCGGTCCGATCCAGGAAATAATTGCCGGCCCAATCCGGGTTGAGGGCACGTCGGCCCAGACGGGATCGAAGGATGTCGACCCACCTGGTTAAAGTGAATGCTGACCCAGTCGAGTAGAGGTCAACCCGGACCATTCAGGGGAAAGCGAATGTCAGTCCAGCCGGGTTTGAGCAACCACGGCCCATCCGGCTTTATGCTGGCCTAGGAAAAATGAAGTTGGCCTTAGAGGGACTCGACCAGGCCGGATTTGGCCTATGTCAACCCAGGTTGAGTTTTATCCCTTTTCTTTGTTTAATTTCTTTATTAGTGCTTCCATTTATGTCTTCTTCTTCAGGCGTATCTGCTACTAACTCATTTAAACACTAACTCTAGGGTACCCGGGGTTATATCCCCGACAATCGGCATCGTCCTAATCTCCCCAAAGGGAGACAAGTAACGCTACGTACTACAGATCAACTTCACACCCTGCAACCAACAACATGGACGAATACGAGGTTCTCCTCCATGGCATGCGAGTCGCCAAAGAGATGAGTGCCAATCTCCTTAAGTGTGATGGCAACTCCGACGTAATCGCCAGCCATGTCACCAACACATGCGATGCTGTCGACCCCAACATGATCGCATATCACAAGGTGATGGATCAGCTCGGTAGCCACTTTGCGGGACACTCCATCGAGTGGGTCGATCGACGGAAAAATGAAGAAGTCGATGCACTACAGTGAATTGGCTCGTCCCACCAAGTGCCCCTTTCAGGTGTCTTTGCCAACATCATCGACCACCCCTCAGTTGCTCCACCCAAGCAGATCGACATCGGGATCCCGCTCAACCCTGACTTGACTCTAGTCACAATCATCACCGATACCAGCGATTGGATCGAGCCCTACATCACCTTCCTTGAGCATCAGATCATACCCAAGGACAATACCGAGGCCCGCATTATTGTGCATCCCTGCAAATCAGTGACACCCCCGGGATCAAGGTTAAACATATCCCAAACCTTAGTCTCACATAAGCATAACCTAGAGCCCGAGGATATCCAATGAAGACTCGGCAACACAAAGGGACCCTGCAACACAAAAATTATTACAGGAAGCCCATAACTGAGTAGAGAACCAAAATATTACAAGTAGAGGTCACTGACCACAAACATCAAACAACGGAAGGCAAATTATGCTATTAAGTATAGCAAACTTAACAAATGTCCTAAGAGGCCTGAACCATAATGATTAAGTCCCAACCCATAGATTCTATACTGTCGTCCGGGAACCCCGAGCTACTTGTCGCTGTCGATGTCGTACAGAACTCATCTTCAGGGGAACACTTACTCTGCTACAAAAGTATCAACGAATCAAGGGTGAGTACATGGTGTACTCAGAAAGACTTATGGCTGGTGGAGCTATTTTGCATAAAGCCTTTTTTGTTTGTAAAACAAGAGGGAGAAGAAGCTCGTCTAATCAAAACATTTTAAAATGGGATAAGAGAGAGAGACATCTCCAAAATATTGATCATCATCTTTTCATATCCACCAAATCATCCTCATCCAAACCTCAACTAGGATCACCCCCTCATACCCACGAGGAAGCATCCTTAAGCACACATTAATCTGCCAAGTTTTACGATTAGTTTTATGTTCTCTATGATCTTCATGTCCGTTCCCATGTCGTCCATAATCATGGACACAAATTTTCAAAAAGATTAATACCATGCAGGGTGTACAACGTCACCCACACATACCAATCGACTCTTAATGCCAACCTATTATCCCTATTCCTTGGAAGGCTGGCAGAGGGTGGTTAACCACGACCTTTACCTTGTTGTCACTAAGACCATGATTCACGCACTAAGGAGGGTTCCTCCATAACGGGAGAAATCTCAAAGCCAGTCCCTAGATATGTGAGGCAAGGTTGGTTTACCAAGGGCTCCATCCACCCCAAGCAAGCCGGTCCATGATTCCCTACCTGTTATGATGCACCTCCTTCACCGCCTTCAAGAACAACCAAAATGCATATGTGGAATGGATCACCCGAACTATGTGACTCATGGAATCTACTAGGCAAGTTAGTTAGTCGAGGGGTTTTCCAGGACTTGTGTGGTTGTACGCTCGTCTTGGTTCAAGAGGCAAGAACTCAGGTCCTAGTGGTGGCGAGCATGGGACTACAAAAACCACATCCCACCGTGGCCTCCCATACAAGCCTTAGAATTTTTCAACCTTCACATCTGATCTCAACATATCATGTTCTCCTATCATACTATATTCTTTGCATTTGATACATCAATAGGATGAACCAGCACCAACAGCTAAGCATGGCTAAGCAGGACACAGATATAAGCTCTAGCAATGTACACAAGTCAAACCTAGTTATGCTAGGAGTAGTGTATCAGGTAATATAAGCTCAAAGGGAGTAATGCAACAGACAGTATACTCTATCTAATGATAAAAGACCACAGTAAAATTATATGCATCATGGCAAGAATTGAAATGCTTTTGAAATCATAGGATTATATAATGGTGGGGCTATGCTTGCCTTTGCCCGTTGATAACTAAAAAGCAGATCCTTGGTAGCCTTCTACTTTACTTATTCATAGTTGGTTAAATATTGATCTTCGATCTTCGATGGTGTTGATCTCCGTCTTCGATCTCGGACTCGATATCATATTCTACTAGGGAAGAACCAAATCACTGGAAAGAAAGGGAGACAATCAACACATGGTATCGATGCAATACTCAAGCAAGTATGATGATATGAAAATTTTAATAGTACTAAATAGAACCCTAGTACATGCTTGTCCATTTTAAACAGGGTCCGAGAGGTCTAAACCCTAGAACAGGGAAACCTCAGAACACCTATGAGGGGTTACTTTT
Source organism: Avena sativa (assembly GCA_916181665.1). NCBI lineage: Eukaryota > Viridiplantae > Streptophyta > Magnoliopsida > Poales > Poaceae > Avena > Avena sativa. Next base: position 433,106,471 of record OV702290.1, read on the forward strand.
TCTTCTAATAAACTTGTTAGTTGAAGTTGCTGAACAATGCATGATTTTTATGCTAAGATGTTGATCTCATTTTTCTGAATATTTTGATATATTATACATATTTTTTGAATTATAGATTCAAAGTTATTGATTTTATAATATTTATTCAATTCCTAAAAATATTAAACCAATATAAAAAGGTTTACTGCATCATGCTAATGCAAGGCTAACGTCAGCATAACCATAAAAACATTTTACACTTGAGCCAGAGCAAGCCACTAAGACTGACTGCTGGGCCCGAGGCCACGTAGGATTGCCACGGTGGCAAACCTTGCGTGGCGCTAATGCGTGCGCCACGTCAGCTCCACATGGAAGCCACGCATGAACCACGCCGGCTCGTCGGCTGATGCTATGTATGGCTACGGGGACGATGGAGGACGACGAGCTGGGGCATGCAACCATGTGCGTTCGAACGAGCATAGCAAGGCGACTCTAACCATGCTTGCGCTGCAACTTCCTGGTCATCAAAGCAAGCTACGTGGTGATGGTCTGCGGCGACGGGTGGTGGCGTACATCGATAACTCGGAACAATCATATCTAGCAAGCACACATGGTACAAGGAGGATCGGGAGCTCACCTTAGAGCTGAAGGTGTCGACGGCAAAGTGAGAGGAGGGCCAGAGGAAGGCTAGGACAGTGACGGAGGTCGTCGGGCTCAGAGAAGACGACTTTGACACGGGCGATACGAGCTCCCCGGGTCGATTCAGATGGTGAGGAGGAAGCTCACGAGGTGAGTAACCTCTAGGCATGGCCAGCGGGGCTTAGGGCGACAGCAACATCGGCTAGACAATAGCCATCTTGTAGCTAGGGTTCAGGCTCCACGAAACATATAACGAGAGAGGGCACGGGGATGAGTCAGAAGGCGAGGGTAAGAGGGTTTTGGCACGGGGCGACCTTATCCCTATCCACAGCGGCGCGGGCCAGCGGGAATCGCGGCGCAAACAGCAATGGCGGCAGCGCTACCACAGAGCAGCTGCCATCTGGAGGAGGACGAAGGACATTTTGCCCCTAGGAAAATTGAGAAGCAACCCATAGTCTAGAATTCACTATCCAGGGGTTGAAACTTCTAGAAAACCCCTAGGCTTTTATAAAATAGAGAAAACTATTAAAAGCAATACTAAACCATTTTGCTTTAAGTTCTTTTTACCGTTTTGAGTAGTTTGCAATAATTTGGTAATCCCAAAATACACCAAACTTGCACAAAACTTTATTTAAAATAACTGTGTCTTTTCTTAATAAATTTGGAAGGAACACAAGGCTCTTTTGAAATGTTTTGAAAGGATTCAAAATAGGGAGAACTCACATATAGAGTTAGGGTTTTGCTTTGTTCTTGTTTGAGATTTGTATTAGCAAAAACAGATGATGCTCATGAATGCACAAATAAATCCTAATTAACATTTAACTAAAACTAGGGTGTTACAGTTCTATCCACCTTATGACAATCTCGAACCGAGATTCCAAAGGTAGAAAATAAGAAGGAATTAGGGTTGTACTAAGGAGAAATGGGAAACACATTAAACAACCACACCGAGTATCTCATGGTTAACTCATGAATGGAGTGTTCATAAACAACTCCGAGATGACGACATGAAACACGTCAAGGTAGCGAAGGGAACAAAAGGAGAAGGTTTCAATATGTTAGATAGATGGTCTTCATAAGGATTGAGACCATGGAACTTGCACGGGAGTTTAACCTTTTGAGGAAGGAGGCTGACAACAGATGGAGCATAACCACAAACTTCGAGAGGTGAAACTCTACTAGATGACTTAAGTAGAGATTTCATAGATACAGAGATACAGAGATCCAAGTTGTTGAACTACTTTTGACACGGAAGGGTCACTCTTCGTTTAATACGAGGACAATATAGAAAGTTGTTCTGGTGGAGAGGACTCACAAGAGCCACAAGGAACATGTAGTAAGAGAAAGTGCTGATTATCAAAATCGCAATCGCTCTTTGAACATGGTTGGAAAATGAAGGAAACTTTTTATTCATCTAGGTTTATCAAAGTATTTGCCAAAGATCATGATATAACTTTACACCATCAGAATGAATAGGTAACAAGGTTCTTGATGACATGAGAAAAGGAAACTTCATTCTCAGACTTCAATTACTTGGCTCAGCAAAATGCTTGCCAACATAAAATGGTCTAGAGGATCGACCGAGAGACATTTAGCAACACTACTTTAAATGTTCTCCTTGGTGTTCCAGACACGAGACATCAAGTGTAGGTCAAACTTCAGTTACAAAGGAAACCATAAGCACAACTCCTATAATATATCATAGAAGAAGCCTCATGAGGAGTGGTTGTTATTATTGATTCAAGAGAATATGACAATAGGCCTTCCGACTAATTATGTCAACCACTACATCAATATTGCTGGATTTACAAAGCGACTTATATCAAAACCTTGAAGAACACAAACCATCATTGTTGCTTGAAATTTATCTTTGATTAGGTGGAACATTACTTCATACTCAGCTTGTTTGAATAGAAGGTGTGCAACATTTAGCACGAAGGTACAATTACTAGATTCTCAAGATATGGGCTACAGTGTCAAGCTCTAAAAGATTGAGCTATGTTGCTAGACCCATGTATTAACAACTTATCGGAGGACAACTGCTCATACATCAAGTACTTGTAACAAAATACACATGTGTCCTTAAGGAAACGAAGATAACTCTACTTGAATCCAAGGCGGCGTCTTTCAACAACTGCCCCTGAATCAGAGAATGTCACTTCTAAAATCCAGAACACATACTTTGAGATAACTCAAAGACGGTTCTCGAAAAGTTTCCAACATTAATGCCAATTGTTCCATATGAATCTGACGTAGCTTGAACAAGATAAGGATGTCATCAATGGGATCAACAAAAAACTTATCGAGATACTCCAAGAAGATCGTCTAGAGTCCGAGCAGAGCATCACCTGGAGTCGCCAGGACCATGCTCCCAAGATCGAGTACCCAGGGCGAGTCGCCCTGGTGGTCAGGCCCAAAGTGGCCGACTATTGGCTGCCCAAGACACTAATGGACGGCGGGAGCTCCATCAACATCATGTATCTGGACACGTTCAAAAGGCTCCAGCTCCCGGAATCGGCAATCCAGCCGACCCTGACAACCTTCCACGGCATCGTCCCCGGTCGGAAGGCGTACCCGATCGGAAAAGTGACATTACCGGTCACCTTTGGCACACCAGCAAACTACCACACCGAGTGAATCGAGTTCGAGCTGGTGAACTTCCGCAGCCCCTATCACTGCGTCCTGGGACGCCAAACGTTCGCCAAATTTATGGCGACCCCCCACTATGCATACAACATGATGAAGCTCCCAGGGCCGAGCGGCATCATCACAGTCCACGGCGACCCTGATATGGCCGTGGAATGCGAGGACAAAGGCGCTGAGCTCGCCGACGCCGTCATCGCCGCGGAGACTGATCACACGGAGGAGCTCGCGAAATACGTGGGCAACATCAACAAGGACAACCCCACCATCCTGAAGAAGCCAAGCGCCATGAACTCCACATTCGAGGTAACCACGCATACTCGCACGGTCGAGCTCGTCCCGGGCGACTCCAGCCAGAAGGTCACCATCAGGGCGCACATGAGCCCCGCATAGGAAAGCGCGCTCGTCGGGTTCCTCCGTGAGAACCTCGACATCTTTGCATGGGAACCCTCCGACATGCTAGGTGTCCCAAGGGAACTCGCTGAACACAAACTACACGCCGACCCCAAAGTGCGACTGGTAAAGCAGTCGCTGCGGCCCTTCAATGAAGAGTGCCGCCGAGCAATCGCCGAAGAAGTGCAACGCCTGTTGGCCACATGCTTCATTCGGCCAATAAAATACTCCAAGTGGCTGGCAAACCCAGTCCTAGTTCTGAAAAAGAACAACACATGGAGAATGTGTATCGACTACACCAACCTCAATAGCGTCTGCCCGAAGGAGGAGTTCGTCCTACCACGCATCGATCAGATCATCGACTCGACCACGGGATCGGAGTCGCTGTGCTTCCTCGATGCATACTCTGGTTACAACCAGATCAAAATGGCGGTCGAGGATGAAGAGAAGACGGCGTTCATCACGCCATTCGGCGCCTTCTACTACACGGCCATGACGTTCGGCCTCAAGAACGTCGGCGCCACATGCCAAAGCTGCATGCAGGAGTGCCTCGCGAGCCAAATTGGCCGCAACATCCACGTCTACATTGAGAACATGGTGGTAAAATCCACCCGCCAGGATGACCTGCTCGCCGACCTGGCCGAAACCTTTGCAAATCTGCGGAGGTACAACATCAAGATGAACCCAGGAAAGTGTACCTTCGGTGTCCCCCACCGAATAGCTACTAGGATATGTAGTCTCCAAGCGAGGCATCGAAGCCAACCCCACAAAGATCGACACCATCGCACGACTCGGAAAACTCGAGTTCCTGCGCGACGTCCAGAAGTTGGTCGGGCGAGTCGCGGCTCTCAATCGCTTCATCCCCCGACTAGGTGAGAAGGCAATGACTCTCTATCGCCTGATGCGCAAGAACCCCACGTTCCAATGGGACGCGGAGGCGGACGATGCACTCAAAGCACTCAAAGAAGTGCTACTCGCGGCTCCACTCCTTGCCGCCCCAATCGACAAAGAGCCAATGCTCGTCTACGTGGCGGCCTCCACTTGAGTCGTCAGCGCCGTGATGGTCGTCGAACGGCCAGAGGAGGGCAAGGAGCGCCCCATACAGCACCATGTCTACTACATCAGCAAAGTCCTGACGGACTCACGACAGCGCTACCCGTAGTACCAGAAACTGGTGTACGTGGTATTCCAAGCTCAGCGGCGACTCCCCCATTATTTCTAGGAGCACCCAATCACGATGGTCTCCTCCGCACCTCTGCAGAACATAATACGCAATCGCGAGGCGACTGGGCGAGTCGCCAAGTGGGCCGTCAAAATCGGTGTCCACAACATCAAATACGAGCCCTGCAAAGCGATCAAGTCACAAGCCCTAACCGATTTCCTCGCAGATTGGGAAGAAGCGCAGCAGCCGGAAAAACTACCATACCTTCACTATTGGTCGCTCCACTTTGACGGCTCCAAGAATGCTAACGGCGCGGGGACAGGGTCATATTGACCTCCCCCAAAGGAGACAAGCTCCGCTACGTGCTCCACCTCAACTTCAAGCCCTGCACCAACAATATGGTAGAATACGAGGCCATCCTCCATGGCATGCAGGCCGCCAAGGATATGAACATCAACCGCCTACAGTGCTACGGCGACTCCGATCTGGTCGCCGGCCAGGTCGCCAGAACTTGCGACGCTGTCTCCCCAATAATGATCGCGTACCGCCAAGCGGTAGACCAATTGGGAGGACACTTCGACGGCTACTCCGTTGAGTGGATCGACAGGCGAAAGAACGAGGAGGCAGATGCCCTTTCCCACATCGGATCAACTAGGCAAACGCCACCTACGGGCGTCTTCCTCGACATCATCCACAAACCTTCGGTCTGCCCACCGAAAGAGATAGACATCGGGATACCACTACAACCTGAGCTGGCCCTAGTCGCCATGATCATGGAGCCCAGCGACTGGATGGCACCATATATCGCCTTCCTCTAGCACAAGATCCTTCCAAACAATGAGACGGAGGCGAGGATGATCGTGCACCGCTGCAAGTCCTTCGTCATCATCAACGGCGAGCTCCACAAACACAGCGCGACTAGCGTATTCCAGCGCTGCGTACAGCCAGAAGAAGGCCGCAAGATCCTCCAGGACATCCATGCCGGCGACTGCGGCCATCATGTCGGCGCCAAGTCGCTGGTCACCAAGGTCATGCGGCACGACTTCTACTGGCTCACCGCGCACGCCGACGCCACCAACATCGTCCAACGATGCGTCGGGTGCCAGAAGTACGCCAACCAGACGCACCTCCCTGGGTCGGCACTCAAGACCATCCCCATCACATGGCCATTCGCTGTATGGGGCATGGACATGGTAGGCCCGTTCAAGAAGGCCCCATCTGGCTTCACCCATCTCTTGGTCGTGGTTGACAAGTTCACCAAATGGGTCGAGGCCTAGCCGATCAAAAAGTGCGATGGCAAGATGGCCACCAAGTTCTTACGCGAGCTCATTTACCGGTATGGCTACCCGCACAGCATCATAACAGACAACGGCACCAACTTCGCCAAGGGGGCCATGGCGGAATTCTGCGAAGAGCACGACATACGACTCGACCTCGCTTCAGTCGCACACCCGGAGTCGAACGGCCAAGCAGAACGTGCCAAACAGAGTGTCCTCCACGGGCTCAAGCCGCGACTCCAGGTTCCCCTCGAGCGCACCCCAGGATGCTGGGTCGAGGAGCTCCCCTCCATAATATGGGGGATCCGCACATCCGTCAATCGCTCCATCGGGTTCACACCCTTCTTCATGGTGTACAGCACCGAAGCCGTAATGCGAACAGACCTAGAGCACGACTCACCTCGAGTCGCCAATTACGTCGAGGCGACAAACGAGACCGCCCGCCAAGACAACATCGATCAAATCGAGAGGCACGCGACCTGGCTCGCTCCCACACCGCCATCTACCAGCAGGGACTCCGCCGCTACCATAGCCGCTGAGTCCGGACTCGCACCTTCTAGGAAGGCGGCCTGGTCCTACGACTGGCTCAGGACAAGAAGGGCATGCACAAACTCTCCCCCCCCCATGGGAGGGGCCATTCGCCATAGGGCGAGTCCTCGGCAATGACGCCTACTACCTCATTGACATACAAGGCGACGGCAAGATCGAGGTCGGGAGGCCATGGAATGTAAGCCTCCTTTAAAAGTTCTATACATAGAACTCAAGCATGTACTCAGCTGACATATATAATGAAATTCATTCGGTTCACAAAATTGTGTCTACTCGCCATATCCTTGTGCCACTCGCACTCGTACAATTAGCAATACGCTACCCATGGAAGTCAACCCTTTGGTCGAGCGACTGGCACAGCTAAGTAGAGCGGCCTAAGGGCACCGAAAATACTCGGGCCTTGGGACGTCCACGAATACGCCAACCCAGAGCCACCATCGGAGTCGCCTAACTCGACTGGCTCACCGGGCCAAGACGACCGGTATATGCTTCTCACAGCGACCTGTCCTTCCCATCCTCGCGCAAAGCAACTCGAACGGTTAAGTACCACGCACGGGGACTCTGCAAAAATGGAACCCTCACGCGGCTCGGGAACACACCAAGTAAGAGAGCTGCCTTGGACTCGCCTAGCAACTGGTTCTCCGAGCCGGGGGAGGAGACGCGTGACAAACAATGCATTATTAACTTACAACAGGCACGCGCCCAAAACGGCTAAGTACTACGCTCGGGGACTCGCCTACAAACAATCCCACTCGCGCTCGGGGACTTGGCCCTTCAGTGGATGCAAGGGACAAACAATGCACAATCAAAAGAAAACACATATGTATACAATCGAGTTATACCCCATTAAAGGGTGGATGTGCTCGGGGACTCGCTCAAACAAAAAAAACACCACACGATCATGTTTGCATTGCGAGTCGATTGACTCCTCTTACTCAAAATATTGTTCATATTACAAAAGTCGCCACTTGGCATATATTACAAACTGCCCAGAGATGCTATCTATTTCGCAGGCCCTGACGAAGAAGCATCCCCACCACCCTTGGCGCAGACAAAAGGTTGCCATGGGTTCGTCGGGTAGGTTGTCAACGACTTCGATACCGCCGACCGAAAGGGTTGCTCCGACTTCAGGTCGCGATGCTCCGGCTCGGGATCGCCAGGCGCCAATACCGTCTCCTGGTATGGCAGAAGGTCCCCCATAGCCAACACCCGATCAGCAAAGGGGGCGGCCTTGGCGGTCAGCTTCAGCACCTCTGACATCTCCACCGTACCAGTCCCCGAAGGGTAACCGCTGGTGACGTCGTCGAGGTCAAAATCGTTGGGGAAGTGGGCAAGACCCAGGCTCAATGTCGTGGTGGCCCCGCGCTTGAAGGCTGAGCGTGCCATCCACTCCACGACGTCGGGCACCTCCACTAGATAGCGCCACACTTTCGTCAGTCCCCTAGGAATAACCTCGGTGGGGGACATCCCTTGAAGGACTGCTTGGACGCACAACGCCGAGGCAGTAGCCGCGTTCACCACGGCAGTCACGCACTGCGAGGCGTTGAAGGTCTGCACCATCGGGTCACTTTGCCCTATCACAGGTGCAAGATCAGACGTTAGTGACACTATGGATTTCCCCACTCGGGGACTCGCCAAACATGTTAAGCAAAGAACAGAGACTCACCAAGAAGTTTGCGGCAGTTCTCGGTGACGTGCTTCTCTAGGGCGGCGTGACCGTTTTGTAGCCCCGGGATGATCGAGTCTGCGGACTTCCACTCCTCTTCAGCCGCAGCGACTGCAGCCTTTGCTCGATCCTCAGAAGAAATCGAGGCCACTTTCGCCTCCTCCAACTCCTGGACTAGCAAGGTGATTCGTCCATTCGCCATGTCCAGCTCGGCAACTGGGACGTACCCTTCACGGGCCTTGGCAATTGCAGCCGGAAGACCATCTGAAAAGAAAAGAAAAGAAACAAATCGTCAACACGCCAGAACACCAACAGTTCATAGCTGAAAAACGAATCAAGTACTGACCAACAGTCTCCTAGAGTCGCCGGTTTGCTTCCTGTGCCACGCGCAGATCCCGTTCTAGGCGCTCCTTCGCGGCCAAGCGATCTGTCGACTCCCTTTGTAATCCCTGCAAGAATAACAAAAGTTAGCACTTACCAAAATAGATATTCAGTTCCTAGCCACTGAAAATCAGCGATCAGGAACTCGGGGACTGGGGACTAGAAGAAATTCAGTTCCTAGCCGCTAAAATTCAGCGACTAGGAACTCGGGAACTAGAGAGTAGAAGCAACTCAGTGTCTAGCCGCTGAAATTCAGCAACTAGACACTCGAGGACTGGATGTACCTAAATGGTGGCGCCAAGCATCTTGTGAAGCTCTCCAGCGTCTGTCGACGGGACCGTGAAGGAGGTGCGCCCGCGACGCGACCCAACATCTTCATCAACGATCTCCGGGCTCTGTGGAGACTGGTTGTTCGCCACGCCTGGAAACCCCTTCGCCAAGAAGCGTGGGATTGTTGTTGATGCTCTAGCCGGGGCACTGGTCGCCGGAGCCGACCTTTCCGTCGTCGGAGCGCCCGTGGCTGGCTCCGACAGCGTAGCTGCCACCTCTTCAACGACTACAGAGAGATCGCTCTCCTTGGTGCTATCCATCACCACGGCATCGTCGGCACCGCTTTCTGCCTCTTCACGCCCTCCATAGTCGTCGCGTCCTCAGCAGACTTCCTTTTCTTGGGGGGTCGCCCTCACCCGTGGTGGTGACCGGCGGAATCTTCACCAGTGAAGGGTGACCAATCTTCTTGACCCCAGACCTGCCAAACCTCCAAAATCAACATAGAGATAGCACAAAAACGAAACACGACTTGGAATAGAGAATTCAAAGCTTACTTGGCGACTGGGAGAACGTGTAGCCCGGTGCTGATGTGGGCGGGCTTGGCTAATTCCGGCCCAGCTTGCGCGTGAGACCTCTCTCGAAGACATCTGAAGCCCATGATACCGCGGGCTTCCTTGATGACGAAGCCGCGGTTGCCAAAATTTCTGGCTCCGAAGACGCAGCAGCTCTTGAAGGTTGCGGTGACTTTGACGCCGCAGCCTCAGCCGCCTCCTAGCCTAGTGCCCTTGAAGCTGTTGGCGCAATCACCACTAGAGGAACTTCCACGGCCGCCTCGGTGTCCTCATCCTCCAATCCCTTCATCGGAATCACATCCTCTGGGATCTTGTGCGAAGTCTCGGGGGAGTCATCATCATCAGAGTCACCATCTGACTCAAACACCACCGCCGACCTAGGCGGTGATGCTAGCTTCTTCGCTGGCGACTTCGGTTTGCACGTGGGCTTCACCAGTGTGGCCGTACGCCGAGACGTGTGCTCCTGCACGATCTTGTCGCCCCCTTCGTGTTCATCAAGGTTGCGACTCGCCTCGAATTTGCGCTGCTTCTGCATGAGGGTCTTGCGAGCCGTTGGCGCTGGGGGAGGAACCTCCTCTTCTTCCTCGTCGCTTTCGGAGGAATCTCCTTCGGAGGCTTCTTCGAGCTCCGGGGGACCTCTTCGTCAAGCGGAGGAAGCCAACCTTCCAACACCTGGAACAACTGAGAACAACCACAAATAAGTATCGAACGATGTGACTGCGAATTACATTGTTGAAATTGCGACTAGAAGGAAAACTTACTGTGGGGGCTTCATTCTTCACAGGAGTGTATGGGGCGAGCCCGGCCGATGTGGTTATAAATTCTGCATCGATGATCTTCTTCAGGGTGGCCTTGTAGTCTTTGATTTCCCATGACTCTTTGCTGGTCCGGGAGGGATCGTGTTTCCCGCTGTACTCATACATCCAATGCGGCCAAGCCGCTAGTGGAACCAGACGCCGCCCGAGCCAGCAGTTGTAGAGGTTGATCGAGGACAGCCCCTGATCCTTTAACCTATGAATCTGGTCCATCATTTCCGCGACGGCCATCCTCTGGTCTTCAGGGAGCTTCTTCGCCGCCAGCCAGCGAGGCTCACTCCTTTCTGTGACGAACTCGGGAAGCGCTACTTCGCCGGAGGGAGTGGACTCTTTCACGTAGAACCAGCTCTTCTTCCACTCGCTCGCGGCCTTCTTCGGCAGCAGAAGCTTGATAAAGTTGGCCTTCGGCTTCAATTGGAACATGACGCTGCCGGCCGCCAGCATCGAGCCACCGGACGCCTCGCGCCTAATGCGGCCGTGGAAGAGCTCCAACCATAGCGGGAAGTACGGCCTGCAGCCAAGATAGCACTCGCAGAAGGCGACGAAGATTGCCAGCTGCTCGATGCTGTGCGGACCAAGATCCGATGGCTTGATTGCGTAATACACACAGAAACGTCGGAAGAATAGTGAGGTGGGGAACCCCAAACCCCTCTCAAGGTGGTTGTGGAAGCAAATGAACTCGCCGGCCCGCGGCTTCGGCTCAATCTCGGAGGGAGCGGGGACCTGCCAATTCCCCTTCCGAAGGACTCCGGTGTCCTCGAAGGATTTGAGCTAGGCCGTGGTGCACATCGATTTCCCCCATGAACCTTTCGGAGGTGCCACTAGGAAGGACGTGGGGTCGCTCGGTGTGAAGGGATCGAATCAAAGGAAGACATGAGGAAAGGATGCGCAGGAATAAAGAACGCAGGGAAGGATCTGCATGGCTGATTTGTTACTCCCCTTATAAGGAGGCGCTACCCGCCAAATTTGGGGTAGTTGTTACCTGCGGTAATTACACCGAAGTTACCATTGGAATATCCAACGGATAGTTTGACCAGGTTGACGGTCCAACACCTCCATTCCACTCGCTGGCAACTAGCCCTGTCCATTCGCCGAAGCAGTGACTTGGCAACCGGGGCGTTCGCCGAAGCAGCGACTGGGAGCCTAGGGAAAATTTCCTTGGTTTCAGTGGAGTCCATCGCCGATTCGACTAGGCGTCCAAATTGGACTCGCCTACTCCGACTGCCAAATGACCACCTGCGCCTGAATCAACGATGGCCTCGAGGACTACTGATGGGGATATGCTGAATGGGGTATGCCCAGCAGGACATTTCGATTGGGCCAAAGGGCTCACGAGTGGGCCTACAGGACGGCGACTAGAATGGGACTAAGGAGAAGGCCCGGTGACTGGAGACTGGAGGCCCAGAAGCGTACTCAAAGCCCAGTTGGATTAGGTCAAAGCCTCCGAATCCATATCTTGTTCGGTTGTAAACTGTAAACCCTAGCGAGGTGCCTCATATATAAACCTCCCTAGGGTATCCTGAGGACTTATGTTCCATCATACACCCCTTCAAGCAACTCGCTACTTAGAAGGCTAAGCTCGCCACCCCTGTAACTCGCTCTCCGCTAATCCAATCTAGCAGGAGTAGGTCTTTACCCTCCGGGGGGCGAACCTGGATAAACCCATGTGCATCCGCCCCCATCTCGCATCGTAGATGGCCGCCAGCTCTCGCCCCCGATTCAATCAATCGCTGCCTACTACAGCGACTGCCGTGGCCATTTCCACGACAATGGACTCATATGTTATGAACAAGGCAAAACTATTGGTCAGACCAAAGTACATGATGATGTACTCAAGTGAAACATCACAAGTAGAAACGTCGCCAAGATAGTCCTTGGAACTGAGTTTTTTTGAAGCTTTAACTACTGTAGGGGAAACCCCCACAGCCTTTTATTGATAACTAGAGAACAGGGTTTTAATTACAAGGGAAATGAAGACTAAACTAATCTATGAATTTACAAAAGATTGTCAATCCATGATGACAAACTTGTTATTGTAACCTGTCTAACTCTATGTTTAAGTAGGGAAACATCATAAATGAATCCTGCTTTCCATCCTTTGAAAGTTGGTCTTAATCCTTTAAAAATCTTGTCATTTCTTTGTTTCCAAATGTTCTAGCATGCTAAAATAATAATCTCAACAAAAGAGGGACCCTGAAACTGTTCCTTGGCCCTTTTTAGCATCTCTGTCCCAGATCCAGTCCCCCATTCAATTTGCAGGTATAACCAGATTCGAACACTGAAGTTGCACTCAAAAAATAAATGTGACCAATCTTCCATGGTTTGATAGGGACATAAGACACAATTGTGATCATTGATGGCTCAATGCACGGCGCCCAGAAAAGTGCTGGTGCGTGGTTGATGTAGAGCTTGTTGGGAACCCCAAGAGGAAGGTATGATGAGCACAGCAGCAAGTTTCCCGCAGTTATGAAACCAAGGTTTAATCGAACCAGTAGGAGCAAGGAAACACCCCAAATGTGTTACTAGCTGAGCTTTGGCAGGGCGCACTACCGGTGCTAGTAGCAACATGGACACCTGCACAACACAACCACAGAACTTTGTCCCCAACTTGCGATGAGGTTGTCAATCTCACCGTGTTTTGCAGAAAACAAAGGATTAAACGTATCGAATGGAAAGAAGTAAAAGTTTGCAGAAAGTAAACACAAAATAGTAACAGTTTATAGGTTGTATGTAAAAGACAAGGACCGGGATCCATAGTTCATTAGAGGTGGCTCTCCTTAGATAGATAACATGCTGGGTGAACAAATTACAGCAGGGCAATTGACAAACATCGAGAAAGCGGTACATGCATATACTAATCATCTTGACTCCTTTGAGACTTGAGTGGGCATTACAACATTATACATAGACCGCCATCCAACTACATCTATGACTAATAATCCACCTTCAGGTTATCATCCGAACCCCCTCCAGTATTAAGTTGCAAGCAACAGATTATTTCTTTACGAACTGCGTGTAAAGTAAACAATACGATTGTTCTATGAACAAAGGATTGTTGTTTTCTCCCTAGTAGCAACAGCACATCTAGTACCTTAGAGATTTCTGTCACTTCCCCAGATTACCAGAGGCATGAACCCACTATCGAGCATAAATACTAACTCTTGGAGTTGCTAGCATCTACTTGGCCAAGATAGCTACTAACAACAGAAAGTATGCAAGATCACAAATAACAAAGACATGATAGAATCAATAATCAATCTGAAATAGCATCTCAACATCCATCGGATCCCCGTAAACACAACATGCAGAATTACAAATAGATGATCTTGATCATGAACAGATCTCACAATATCTAAACATGAAAGCACAAAGGAGGAGAACCAGCCATCTAGCTACTACATGGATCCGCAGTCTAAGGATGAACTACTCACGCATCACACCGGAGGCTTGCATGGTGATGAAGAAGGCCTCCAGGGTGAATTCCCCTCTCCGGCAGGGTGCTGGGAAGAGCTTTAGATCCCTCCTGATCTAGGGATGGAGATGATGGTGGCTACAGACTCTTTCGTGGATTTTTGATTGGGTACTTAGGGTTTACGTCCCGAGGGCATCTTATAGTCGGAAGGGGAGGCTGAGGGGGTGCCGGGAGTGGCCACACCACCCCCTAGCGCGGGCCAGGCCTGGCCGCGTGGCCAGGTGGTGTGATGAACCCCTGGCCTCTCTCCGTCTTGTATTCTGGTACTTGATGCCTTCCGGAAAAATAGGCACTTTGGCTTTTGTCCTGTCCAATTCCAAGAATATTCATTTTCTGACTTTCCTGGAACCAAAAACAGCAGAAAACAGGCAGTTGGCACTGTGGCTCTTGTTAATAGGTTAGTCCAAGAAATCATATGAAAAGTACTCCAAAGTGTGGACAAAACACAACAAAGTGGATAAAACCAAGCATGGAACATCAAAAATTATAGATAAATTTGCAATGTATCAACATCCCCAAGCTTAACTCCTGCTCGTCCTCGAGTAGGTAAGTGATAAAAAGAAAGAATAATTTTTGAGGTGACATGCACTGTCAAAGACTTGATCAAAGTATTTGTAAAACATTCAAAGCTGGGATCATAGTACTTCAATCATAACATGAAAGACAAAGTTCTAGCAATAAGCAAAGAAACTATGATGCAATATGAAAAGGCACAAACAAAAGATTCATGAATAACAATGCTTTGCAAGACGTTTGTTTGTTTCATATAAAGAAAACATAGCATAAAAGTATTCAGCCTGTCCCTCATAGAGTAGAAAATAAGATTGCATAGGACACCTTCAAAGTAAGAGTGACTAGATACAAATAGTTTAAAAGAAGCAATATCAAGTTATGCATCAATCAACTAGTCTTGGGACAATGCACATAGAACTAAGAATGGCCACTATGCTCTCAAAGTAGGTGCATAAAGATAGAAAGTGGAGACTAAATATATAATGGTGGAAGAAAGGCCTTCATAAAAGGAAGTAGGGATTCAAGTCTCATAAAGAGCTTCCAAAAATTATGGTACTTATAGCTTTCAGCTCTCATTGCCCCTATCATAAGCATTTTGAAGTGATTAAGGTTAAAGTGAACAAACTATGGTGTACATGCTTGACGAAGTATAAGTTAGGAATCTCATGTCCCTTGTATACGAGGGCCGCTCCTCATGCTACTCAAGTTTAGTCACCGGTAAGTTCTTGTCATTGTAAGTACATGTGTATCATAGAGAACCGCCAACGGGGTACCCCTTGCCCGATGATACGGAAGAATCCCCATATCAAAATGACAAGGCAAGCAGACAACGAGCATCTCAGCAATCTTCTTATTTACCATGGGAATATGGTGCTTTTTTCTCTCTTTCCTCTTTTAATAATATCTCTTTTTTTGTTTTTCTCTTTTTTCTCGATATAGGACTCTTTTTTTTATAAGAAGAATGCTTCATAGACAGCTCATTATGGTTACGCTGTAGGTTTCCACCATGTTAGCATGGATTAGACCAGCGGCCCAGGCATTTCTCTAACACATATACATAACTCTATGGACTTACAAGCTCCCCTTTCATTTCACACCGACGGCATCCATATACAAAAGAGCATGATATCAACTGGGTACAAGTACCAAGTGCAATGTTGAAAGCGTTCCCCATGAAAGCATGGTTCTGCTAATTCCCAACAAATAAGTGCAAGCATATACAACATAGACGACACAATGGTTCAAGTTTATTAAGGGCAAGAAAAGAAAAGTGTGCCATCAAGTTCGTGAGAGCTTTAATCACTAGTTTTCTCATAACAAGTTTAATTTGGAAGGTAAACAAAATCATGAATATACTTGGAATAGCATAAGCTAGTAGGTAGGTATGGTGGACTCTTTGGAATAACTTGGTTTAGGGAGTTGGATACATGAGTGGAACTCATACTTTGTTGTGGAGGCTAGCAAAAGACTGGGAGCGACAAACTAAGAGAGCAATAATGGCCATAATCATGCAGAGCGACAAAACATCATTGATCAAAGCATAAAGTGATACTACAAGTTGAAAACTAAAGGATCATAAAGGCTATGGTGACTTGAGATAGTCATAACATGGTGTGAACATGTGCCAAGTCAACCCAAATAAAGCATCAAAGGAGAATACCACTATACTATGCTTTAATATGCTAAAACAACGCATGATTCATCCAAGGCACATTAAGAAATCTCAATTGTTTATAACAAGTCATGCTACAGCAAAGAATACTAAGCATACAACCAAAACAATATCAAGCATGGCATGACAAAGCATAAGCCACAGTCAAAAACAAGCTCTTTTTACCACATAAGTATGAACTTTCCTACTCTTTTCCAAACCAAACTATTTGCAAACCAATGTATGAAATAGGGGGTCCAACCAATTTATTCAGAAAACTAAGCAAACAAAAGCAAACGAAAAACCAAAACAAAAACGAAAAAGACGACGCTCCAAGAACAACACAACTGTGCATGAAACAATAAAAATGAAGCGTTTGGAAGAAACCTGGAATTTTTATTGATGATGCTTGTACTTCTTGGATATTTCTTGGGGTGACACACATGGCATCCCCAAGCTTGAGCTTTAGTCCATCCTTCATCTCATTACTCATTCCTTCCATACACCTAAATTTTTTCCTTCATACAAAACTTCACACAATCTTTATTAGCAACATTAGTTCACTCAAGATAAAAGGTCTTAAGGTTCAGTTCTAACACCAAATAAACTTCCATTAGAACACTAGCTACTGTAGCACTTCCCTCAAAAATCTCAATTCCCCAAGAGACCTCAAAAAGGAACCAACAAGAAGCAAATGCAGAAAATGGCAGAAATCTGTCAAAACAGACCAGCAGGTAAAGACGAATTTTTTTGAAGACCTTCTGTTGCTAAAATCAAAAAGTGTTGAACTAACAAAAGTTATAAAACAAACTGGGGCAGAAGCACAAAAATTCACGCCTCAAAAAATGTTCAGAGATTTTACACGAATTTTTACGGTGAAGCACAGAAATCTGTTTCGGGACAGCAACTTTCCCAATCATTACTTCTCTCTCATTAGAGGTTACTCTTGGCACAAAAAGCAAATAAAAAGGATAACGAGAGGTTATTACTAATAACTTCCAAAACTCATCTAAAACTTTTGGGTTATCTCCCAATAAGTACTTTTCTACAACACCTTTAAGTTAGGCATAAGAAGCAAGAAAAAGAATCAAGTGTTCTCAAATGAAGAAGCATTAAGATCAATACCAGAAATGTTTTCAACAAGGCAAGGTATATCATCCAAATAAGTACTAGAGGATCCTCTCTCAATGCTCTTATGTTCACTATTCTCATCAAAAGGGTTTGCAGGAACAATCCAATCAAGATTCTTTTCTGTGGCATCATGTATCGCTACTAGTTTAAAGGGTATTGGTATCTTAGGTTCCTCCCCGTTAGGTTCAGTTTTGTTCATCTTTTCTCGTGTACCAACAACATCTACACATGAGCCTAACATATTGTAACGTTCAAAGACTTTCCTAGCTTCCTTGGCAATATCATAGAACTCCTTAAACAAAGTTTCTAGAATAAAATCCCTCTTTTCAGGGTCCTCAATTTCTTTAAGCTTAAGAAACATTACTTGCATTAAGGGGTTGAGATTAACAAACCTAGCTTCTAACATGTGAATTAAAGAAGCTGCAGCAATCTCATAGTTTGGAGCAAGTTCTGCTAGGGATCTATCCTCAGTATCCTCATGTTTACTAACATGATTAAAGAATTCTTCAATATTATCTTTCCCAATTATAGAACCACTACCAATTGAAAGGTCTTTCAAGGTGAATTTCGGGATCAACATGGTGAGCTAAGGAAGAGGTGACAACTAGAGGAGACTTAATTTTTTTTGTGTTTTTGATAAAGAAAGCAAACTAGTAAAACTATTTTTTTTGTGTTTTTTATAAGAAAACAAGCAAACAAAACAAAAGGAAACTAAGCAAAACAAAAACAACAAAGTAAAGAGATTGGTTATGAGAGACTCCCCTTGTGAAGATGTCCTTGACTCCCCTTTCTTGTAGCTGAGTTTGATTTGACAATAACCCAAATCAAATCAAAGGTGGGGGATAACTTATCCACGAAGTAAATACTATATTTCTTCAGCATGAACAATACTAGATATCCCTTAGGAAGGAATGAAGTTGGATAGAACTTTTGTCTTACAACTCTCCAAGTTGTTGTTTGAGCTCAACCAACCAGTTTAGGGGTATCCAGTACTGATCCTTGGAGAATGGATCAGTTCAGAGAACTGACTTGCCCAAGAACTTGACAACATGGTCATGTGGCACATGGCAATACTTATAGTAGACATCTAGAATATCACGAACCACCGATATGTCACTTTGTTCAAGAGGAAACTTGCTTGGTAAGGCAAGAAGACATAGTCATGGAGTTTCGACACGAGCCTAACTCTTTGACTGAAGAGAGTGCACCAGATAATGAACTTGGTAGCACAATCATCCTTTGCTTAGTGATATGGTTAAACAAATATTACTAAGAATGAATCAAATGTCCTTGGAGTTTGAGGCAGTACTAATTGCTAAGAATCTTAGACGACCACATCATTACACACACGCATCATTATTCATGAGAATGAAAGCTCGAAGGAAGGGTGGGTAAAGATGTGTAAAAGTGTCACTTCATTAAGAGGGTCATGAAACTCGGCACAACCTCTTAGTATATAAGAGTGTGGTACTCTAAGGCGGAACATATCAGAATCTAATCAAGCCTCTTAATGTACAAATTACAACACTTTGCTCTGGTCCTAGATATGATAAGGTACTAAAGTTTGTTTCTCCTAACATCCTGAAATGATTTGTCTTGATGGACCACAAGAGTATCTTGCATCAGAACACCAATTATTTACTCCTTGGCTACCAACGGGTAGACATAGGTCAGAAACAACAAGGGAAAGGAACATGCTCAGGATAGAATTTCGAGTTGTGGATACATAGATTATCAATCTTCCAAAAACCAATGCATAGAGAGGGAAGGTGTGGTAGAGTCATGAGTATAGATGCGAGACTCATGAGGATTACTCTTGTCATGATATATTTGGTTCCATCATTGAACACCTGCCATAGCTAGTGGTAGGGGAAATCCTTAATTGTCGAAATTCAATCGTGACAATACCCATGAGCTTGGAAGCTAGAATTGTAGTACCAGCCATCCTGAGGTAGTTCTTTAACATTAGCAACATGGCTCAATAGAATGAATCTTGTGGTCAGCTTCATGTACTAGATTCACAATACTAGAATCCAGCACAATTTGGATCTTTAGTTCAAGTCCGATGGTTAAAACCCGAGAAAAGAGTAACTACTACTTGAGTGACATAGCGCACACTATAAGCTAGTAATCACGAGGTAGGTTCCAAAAGAAGAAATGACTTCTGAAGTACCCCAACAAATAAAAAGGAGGCACACGAGGCGAAAGGAAATCTCGAATCCTAGAACAGAACACTGTGGAACCTACAATATTATATTGTGGCCCATAAGATAGATAGATCATGATGGAATGGAAATCTCTCAGCGGAAGCAGAACAAATGGGAACAAGGGGCACACAACTCTAGAGAACTAAATACTAGGTCAACTGGTTAAGGAACGACGTGTCCAAAAGGCACCTAAGCTTTGAAAGATTCAAAGAGATATCAAAACTTTTCCAAATCTACACAAGGTAAGATGACCCAGAGTTAGAGAGATACCTGATAAGGAATAACAGAAGCATACTAGAGTTTTCGCAAATACTTTTCATCTTTGAAATAATTTTCACAAGCACTAGACTCAACATCGACCAATAGCAAGGTTTTCCTATGGTTGGTACTGCTCTAATCCTGTGATACCCCTGGGATCAAGGTTAAACAAAAACCAGACCTTAGTCTGACATAAGCATAACCTAGAGCTCGAGGTTATCCACTGAAGACTCAAAAACACAACAGGTATGGTATGACACAAAAATTATTATAGCAAGCTCATAACTGAGCAAAGAACCAAAATATTACAAGAAGAGTTCACTGACCACAAACATCAAACAACGGAAGGAAAATTATGCTATTAAGTATAGCAAACTTAACAGATGACCTAAGAGACCTAAAGCATAACGATGAAGTCCCAACCCATAGATTCTAGACCGTTGGCCGGGAACCCCAAGCTACTTGTCGTTGTTGATGTCATACAGAACTCATCTTCAGGGGAACACTTACTATGCTAGAAAAGTGTCAACAAAGCAAGGGTGAGTACATGGTGTACTTAGTCAGACTTATGGCAAGTGGGGCTATTTTGCATAAAGTGTCTTTGTTTGTAAAACAAGAGGGAGAAGAATCTTGTCTAATCAGAACATTTTAAAAGGGGATAAGAGAGTGACATCTCCAAAGTATTGATCATCATCTTTTGATATCCACCAAATCATCCTCATCCAAACCTCAACTAGGATCACCCCCTCGTACCCATTAGGAAGCATCCTTAAGCATAGATTGATCTGCCAAGTTTTACGATTAGGTTAATGTTATCTATGATCTTTATAGACGTTCCCAAGTCATCCATAACCGTGGACACAGATTTTTGAAAAGATTAATACCCTGCTAGGGCATACAACTTTACCCACACATACCAACCAACTCTTAATGCCAAGTTATTAACCATCTTCCTCGGAAGGCTGGTAGAGGGTGGTTGACCACGCCCTTTACCTTGTTGTCGTCGAGACCATGAGTCACGCCCTAAGGAGGGTTCCGCGATAACGGGTCAAATACCAAATCCGGTACCTAGAGATGTGAGGCAAGGTTGGTTTACCAGGGGATAAATCCACCCCAAGCAACCCAGTCCATGCTTCCCTACCTGTTATGATGCACCTCCTTCACCGCCTTCGAGAACAACCAGAATGCATATGTCGAATGGAATGCCAGAACTATGTGTATCATGGAATCTACTAGGTGTTTTCTAGGCCCTGTGTGGCTGTATGCTCGTCTTGGTTCAATAGATAAGAACTCGGGTCCTAGTGGTGGTGAGCATGGGACTACAAAAACAACATACCACCATGGCATCCCATATAAGCCTTAGCATGTTTAACCTTCACCTTTGATCTGCCAGACTAGATTATTTGCATCTGATACATCAGTAGGATGAACCAACACCAACAGCTAAGCATGCTACGCAGGACACGGATATAATGTCTAGTAGTGCACACAAGCCAAACCTAGTTATGCTAGGAGTAGTGGATCGGGTAATATAAGCTCAAAGGGAGTAATGCAACAAACAATATACTCTATCTATCGATTAGAGGCCACAGTAGAATCATATGCATCATGGCAAGAATTGAAATGCTTTCGAAATCATAGGATTATATAATGGTGGTGATATTCTTTCCTTTGCCCGTTGATAACCAAAAAGCAGATCTTCGGTAGCCTTCTAGTTGACTTATTCATAGTTGGTCAAATAATAATTTTTGATCTTCAATGGTGTTGATCTTCGTCTTTGAACTCGCACTCGATATCATATTCTACCGGGGAAGAACCAAATCACCGGAAAGAAAGGGAGACAATCAACACATGGCATCGATGCAATGCTCAAGCAAGTATGATGATATGACACGTTTAATAGTACTGAATGGAACCCTAGTACATGCTTGTCCATTTTAAACAGGGTTTGAGAGGTCTAAACCCTAGAACAGGGAAACCTCGGAACACCTATGAGCGGTTACTTCATTCTTCTAGTAAATTTGTTGGGTGAAGTTGCTGAACAATGCATGATTTTAATGCTAAGATGTAGATCTCATTCTTCTGAACATTTTGACATATTATACATATTTTTCTGAATTATAGATTAAAAGTTATTGATTTTACAATATTTATTCAATTTATGAAAATATTAAACCAATTTAAAAATATTCCCTGCATCATGCTGACACAAGCATTACGTCAGCACAACCATAAAAACGCTTTATATTAGAGCCAGAGCCAGCCACTAAGACTGATTGCTGGGCCCGGGGCCATGTAGGATTGCCATGGTGGCAAACCTTGCGCGACGCTGACACGTGCGCCACATCGACTCCACGTGGCAGCCATGCGGGAACCACGTCGGCTCGTTGACCGATGCTCTAGATGGCAACAGAGACGACAGAGGATGGTGAGCAAGGGCGTGCGAGCGTGTGTGTTCGAACGAGCGTAGCAAGGCGAATCTAACCATGCTTGCGCCACAATTTCCTGGTCACCAGAGCAAGCTACGCGACGGTGGTCTGTAGTGACGGGTGGTGGCTGATACATTGCAAATGTATCTATAATTTTTGATGTTCCATGCTTGGTTTTATCCACTTTCTTGTGTTTTGTTCCAACTTTGGAGTACTTTTCTTATGATTTCTTGGACTAACCTATTAACAAGATCCACAGTGCCAGCTGCCTGTTTTCTGCTGTTTTTGGTTTCAAGAAAGTCAGAAAATGAATATTCTTGGAATTGGACGGGACAAAAGCCAAAGTGCCTATTTTTTCGGATGTCATCAAGTGCCAGAATACGAGACGGAGAGGGGCCAGGGGGCCACCACACCACCTGGCCGCGCGACCAGGCCTGGCCTGTGCCAGGGGGTGGTGTGGCCGCTCCCGGCACCCCCTCAGCCTCTCCTTCCGCCTATATATTGCCCTCGGGACGAAAACCCTAGGTGCCCGATCAAAAATCCACGAAATAGTCTATAGCCGCCGTCATCTCCATCCCTAGATCGAGAGGGATCTAAAGCTCTTCCCGGCACCCTGCCGGAGAGGGGAATTCACCCTGGAGGCCTTCTTCATCACCATGCAAGCCTCCGATGTGATGCGTGAGTAGTTCATCCTTGGACTATGGATCCATGTAGTAGCTAGATGGCTGGTTCTCCTCCTTTGTGCTTTCATGTTTAGATCTTGCGAGCTCCGTTCATGATCAAGATCATCTATTTGTAATTCTGCATGTTGTGTTTGCGGGGATCCGATGGATATTGAGATGCTATTTCAGATTGATTATTGATTCTATCATGTTTTTGTTATTTGTGATCTTGCATGCTTTCCGTTGTTAGTAGCTATCTTGGCCAAGTAGATGCTAGCAACTCCAAGAGTTAGTATTTATGCTCGATAGTGGGTTCATGCCTCTGGTAATCTAGGGAAGTGACAGAAATCTCTAAGGTACTAGATGTGCTGTTGCTACTAGGGAGAAAACAACAATCCTTTGTTCATAGAACAATCGTATTGTTTACTTTACATGCAGTTCATAAAGCAATAATCTGTTGCTTGCAACTTAATACTGGAGGGGGTTCGGATGATAACCTGAAGGTGGATTATTAGTCATAGATGCAGTTGGATGGCGGTCTATGTATAATGTTGTAATGCCCAATCAAGTCTCAAAGGAGTCAAGATGATTAGTATATGCATGTATTGCTTTCTCGGTGTTTGTCAATTGCCCTGCTGTAATTTGTTCACCCAGCATGTTATCTATCTTAAGGAGAGCCACCTCTAGTGAACTATGGATCCCGGTCCTTGTCTTTTACATACAATCTACAACTGTTTACTTCTTTGTGTTTACTTTCTGCAAACTATTACTTCTTTCCATTCGATACGTTTAATCCTTTGTTTTCCGCAAAACACGGTGAGATTGACAACCTCATCGCAAGTTGGGGACAAAGTTCTGTGGTTGTGTTGTGCAGGTCTCCACGTTGCTACTAGCACTGGTAGTGCGCCCTGCCAAAGCTCAGCTAGTAACACCTTTGGGGTGTTTCCTTGCTCCTACTGGTTCGATTAAACCTTGGTTTCATAACTGAGGGAAACTTGTTTCTATGCTCATCATACCTTCCTCTTGGGGTTCCCAACGAGCTCTACATCA
The DNA here is from genome assembly GCA_916181665.1 of Avena sativa. Classification (NCBI taxonomy): domain Eukaryota; kingdom Viridiplantae; phylum Streptophyta; class Magnoliopsida; order Poales; family Poaceae; genus Avena; species Avena sativa. The sequence goes on from OV702290.1 coordinate 433,130,190, forward strand.
ACACCGCCATCAAGCATTTTTCTGGGCACCGTGCATTGAGCCATCAAGCGATTTTCTGGCGCCGTTGCCGGGGAGTCAAGGACATCTTCACAAGGGGAGTCCCTCATAACCAATCTCTTTACTTTGTTGTTTTTGTTTTTCTTAGTTTTATTTTTTGCTTTGTTTGCTTGTTTTGTTATCAAAAACACAAAAAAAATAGTTTTACTAGTTTGCTTTCTTATTTGAAAACCCAAAAAAATGACTACCCTTGAAAACACTAAGTTGTGTGACTTCACTAGCACCAACAACAATGATTTTATGAGCACACCTACTGCTCCACATGTTCCTGAAGCTACTTTCTTTGAGATAAAACCTGCTTTGCTCAATCTTGTTATGAGAGAACAATTTTCTGGTATTGGTAATGAAGATGCTGCTTCCCATCTAAATAACTTTGTTGAACTTTGTGAGATGCAAAAGCATAGGGATATAGATGGTGATATTATTAAGCTTAAATTGTTTCCTTTCTCTTTGAGAGGAAAAGCTAAAGAATGGTCGAATTCCTTAACTAGGAATAGTATTGATTCTTGGACTAAGTGCAAAGATGCTTTTATTGGAAAATACTATCCTCCTGCTAAGATTATATCCATGAGAAGTGAAATAATGAAGTTTAAACAACTTGATAATGAGCATGTTGCTCAAGCTTGGGAAAGAATGAAATCTTTGATAAAGAATTGTCCCACTCATGGACTGACTGCTTGGATGATCATCCAAACTTTTTATGCAGGATTGAACTATTCTTCAAGGAACCTATTGGATTCTGCTACTGGAGGTACCTTTATGACCATCACTTTGGGTGCTGCAACAAAACTTTTGGACAATATGATGGTTAATTATTCTGAATGGCACACTGAGAGAGCTCCACAAGGTAAGAAGGTAAATTATGTTGAGGAAACCCCCTCCTTGAGTGATAAAATTGATATTATTATGTCTATGCTTGTTAATGGGAAAGCCCATATTGATCCAAATAATGTTTCTTTAGCCTCTTTGGTTGCTCAAGAAGAGCAAGTTGATGTGAACTTCATAAGAAATAACAATTTTGGCAACAATGCTTATGGTAATAATGCTTATAGGAACAATTTTGGTAACAACAATTATAAGCCATATCCTCCCAACAATGGTAATGCTTATGTAAATTCTTACAACAATAATGGGAGTGCTCCCTCTGAACTTGAAGTTATGCTTAAAGAGTTTATTAGTAAACAAACTGCTTTCAATAAAACTATTGAGGAAAAACTCTCTAATGCTGAAAGAAATATAGCATCTTTAGCTGAAGCTCAATCTACTTTGAATAAAATGGCTGCTAAACCTGAAACTAATGATAATCCCTTTGCAGCTACTAATGCCATACAAGTAAGAATTGATGAAAATGTTAGACTATTAGCTGAATTACATGCTAAGTGGGAAAGAGAAGATGAAATTGCTAGAAACATTAGTGTTTCTACTATTACCACCACTAGTGTTGAGGCTAGTAACAGTTATACTACTTTAGATGATAAATTTTATTTTGATCTTGATGGTTGCAATATCTATGAAGTTATTAAGTTCCTACAAAAGCTTGCTAGAAGTCCTAATGCTAGTGCTATGAACATGGCCTTTACAAAACACATTACTGATGCTCTCATAAAGATTAAAGAAGAAAAGATGAAACATAAAGCTTATATTCCTATAAAACAAGAGGATGGTTGGGAACCCATCATTAATATGAAAGTGAATGACTTTGATTTCAAAGCTTTGTGTGATCTTGATAGTAGTGTTTCTATTATGCCTAGAAGGATTTATGATATGCTTGATTTGCCTCCTCTTGAACATTGCTATTTGAATGTCCCAATTGATGATAATGTTAAAATGGAACTCATGGGGAGTCTTAATGATTTTCTTATTATGGTTAACAATTCTTATGTCCCCGTTGATTTCTATGTTTTGGATGTTGAATACAATGCTTCTTCTCCTATTACTTTGGGAAGACCTTTTCTTAGAACTGTTGGTGCCATCATTGATATGAAAGAAGGCACAATTAAATATCAACTCTCATTCAATAAAGGTATAAAACACTTCCCTAAAAAGAGAGAAAATATTTATTTTGCTTCTCCTATGAAATCAAAATTTGGTCTTAATGCTTCTTCATTTGAGAACACTTGATTCTTTCTTTGCTTCTTATGCCTAACTTAAAGGCGTTAAAGAAAAGTACTTATTGGGAGATAACCCAAAAGTTTTAGATGAGTCTTGGAAGTTATTACCTCTGTAATAACCTCTCCTTATCCTTTTTATTTTCTTTTTGTGCCAAGAGTAACCTCTAATGAGAGAGAAGTAATGATTGGGAAAGTTGCTGTCCTGAAACAGATTTTTGTGCTTCACCGTAAAAATTCGTGAGAGATCTCTGTATGTAGGATTGAGCTGTAATTTTTTATGCTTCTGACCCAGGTTGTTATATAACTTTAGTTAGTTCAACACTTTTTTATTTGAGCAACAGAAGATCTTCGAAAAAATTCGTCTTTATCTGCTGCTCTGTTTTGACAGATTTCTGCCAATTTCTGCATTTGCTTCTTGTTGGTTCCTTCTTGAGTTCTTTTGGGGAATTGAGATTTTTGAGGGAAGTTATACAGTAGATAGTGTTCTAATGGAAGTTTATTTGGTGTTAGAACTGAACCTTAAGACTTATTTATCTGGAGTGCACTAATGTTGCTAATAAAGATTGTGTGAAGTTTTGTATGAAGGAAAAATTTCAGGTGTATGGAAGGAATTAGTAATGAGATGAAGGATGGACTAAAGCTCAAGCTTGGGGATGCCACGCGTGTCACCCCAAGAAATATCCAAGAAGTACAAGCGTCAAAGCTTGGGGATGCCCAAGGCATCCCCTTCTTCATCAATAAAAATTCCAGGTTTCTTCCAAACGCTTCATTTTTATTGTTTCATGCACAGTTGTGTTCTTATTGGAGCGTCTTCTTTTTCGTTTTCGTTTTTTCGTTTCCTTTTGTTTGCTTAGTTTGCTGAATAAATTGGTTGGACCCCCTCTTTCATACTTTGGTTTTCAAATAGTTTGGTTTGGTTTGGAAAAGAGTAGGAAAGTTCATGCTTATGTGGTAAAATGAGCTTGTTTTTGACTGTGGCCTATGCTTTGTCATGCCATGCTTGATATTGTTTTGGCTTTATGCTGAGTATTCTTTGCTGTAGCATGACTTGTTATAAACAATTCAGATTGCTTAATGTGTCTTGGATGAATCATGCGTTGTTTTAGCATATTAAAGCATAGTATAGTGGTATTCTCCTTTGATGCTTTATTTGGGTTGACTTGGCACATGCTCACACCATGTTATGACTATCCCAAGTCACCATAGCCTTTATGATCCTTTAGTTTTCAACTTGTAGTATCACTTTATGCTTTGATCAATGATGTTTTGTCGCTCTGCATGATTATGGCCATTATTGCTCTCTTAGTTTGTCGCTCCCAGTCTTTTGCTAGCCTCCACAACCAAGTATGAGTTCCACTCATACTTCCAACTCCCTAAACCAAGTTATTCCAAAGATTCCACCATACCTACATACTAGCTTATGCTATTCCAAGTATATTCATGCTTTTGTTTACCTTCCAAATTAAACTTGTTATGAGAAAACTAGTGATTAAAGCTCTCACGAACTTGATGGCACACTTTACTTTACTTGCCTCTAATAAACTTGAACCATTGGGTCCTTCTTTGTTGCGTATATGCTTGTGCTTTATAAGTTGAAATTAGCAGAACCATGTACCATGGGGAACGCTTTCAACATTGCACTTGTACTTTGTACCCCATTGATATCATGTTCTTTTGCTTACGGATCCCGGCGGTGTGAAATAAAAGTGGAACTTGTAAGATCATGGATTTTGTATGTGTGTTAGAGAAACGCCTGGGCCGCTAGCCTAAGCCATGCCTAATCATGGTGGAAACTTGCAGCATCACCATAATAAGCACTCTATGAAGCATCCTCAATAAAAACCTATGCAAATAGCAAATAAAAAGATCGCTGAGATGCTCATTGTCTGCTTGCCTTGTCATTTTGATTATGGGAAAGCTCCCGTATCATCTGCAAGGGGTACCCCGTTGGCGGTTCTTAATGATACACATGTACTTACAATGACAAGAGCTTACTCGTGACTGAAGTTGAGTAGCATGAGGATCGGTCTTCGTAAGTAAGGGGCATGAGATTTCGGTTTATAACTTTTCAAGCATATCCTCTTAGTTGTGTCACTTTAACCTTAACCACTTCAAGATGCTTATGATAGGGGCAATGAGAGATGAAAGCTATAAGTACCATAATTTTTGGAAGCTCTTTATGAGACTTGATTCCCTACTTCCTTTTACAAAGGCATTTCTTCCACCATTATATTGAGTCTCCACCTTCTATCTTTATGCACCTACTTTGAGAGCATAGTGGCTATTCTTAGTGCTCTGTGCATTGTCCCAAGACTAGTTGATTGATGCATACTTGATATTGCTTGTTTTAAACTATTGTATCTAGTCACTCTTATGAACTTTGAAGGTGTCCTATGCATTTATATTTGCTACTCTATTGAGGGACAAGCTGAATGCTATTATGCTATGTTTTCTTTATGTGAAACAAACAAACGTCTTGCAAAGCATTGTTATTCATGAATCTTTTGTTTGTGCCTTTTCATGTTGCATCATAGTATCTTTGCTTATTGCTAGAACTTTGTCTTTCATGTTATGATTGAAGTACTATGATCCCAGCTTTGAATGTTTTGCAAATACCTTGACCAAGTCTTTGATGGTGCATGTCACCTCAAAAATTATTCTTTCTTTTTATCACTTACCTACTCGAGGACGAGCAGGAGTTATGCTTGGGGATGTTGATACATTTCAAATGTATCTATAATTTTTGATGTTACATGCTTGGTTTTATCCACTTTCTTGTGTTTTGTTCCAACTTTGGAGTACTTTTCTTATGATTTCTTGGACTAACCTATTAACAAGAGCCACAGTGTCAGCTGCCTGTTTTCTACTATTTTTGGTTCCAGGAAAGTCAGAAAATGAATATTCTCGGAATTGGACGGGACAAAAGCCAAAGTGCCTATTTTTCTGGATGTCATCAAGTGCCAGAATACGAGACGGAGAGGGGCCAGGGGGCCACCACACCACCTGGCCATGCGGCCAGGCCTGGTCCGCGCCAGGGGGTGGTGTGGCCGCTCCCGGCAACCCCTCGGCCTCTCCTTCCGCCTATATATTGCCCTCAGGACGAAAACCCTAAGTGCTCGATCAAAAATCCACGAAAGAGTCTGTAGCCGCCGTCATCTCCATCCCTAGATCGGGAGGGATCGGAAGCTCTTCCCGGCACCCTGCCGAAGAGGGGAATTCACCCTGGAGGCCTTCTTCATCACCATGCAAGCCTCCAGTGTGATGCGTGAGTAGTTCATCCTTGGACTATGGATCCATGTAGTAGCTAGATGGCTGGTTCTCCTCCTTTGTGCTTTCATGTTTAGATCTTGTGAGCTCCGTTCATGATCAAGATCATCTATTTGTAATTTTGCATGTTGTGTTTGCGGGGATCCGATGGATATTGAGATGCTATTTCAGATTGATTATTGATTCTATCATGTCTTTTTTATTTGTGATTTTGCATGCTTTCCGTTGTTAGTAGCTATCTTGGCCAAGTAGATGCTAGTAACTCCAAGAGTTAGTATTTATGCTCGATAGTGGGTTCATGCCTCTGGTAATATAGGGAAGTGACGGAAATCTCTAAGGTACTAGATGTGTTGTTGCTACTAGGGAGAAAACAACAATCCTTTGTTCATAGAACAATCATATTGTTTACTTTACACGCAATTCATAAAGCAATAATCTGTTGCTTGCAACTTAATACTGGAGGGGGTTCGGATGATAACCTGAAGGTGGATTATTAGTCATAGATGCAGTTGGATGGCGGTCTATGTATAATGTTGTAATGCCCAATCAAGTCTCAAAGGAGTCAAGATGATTAGTATATTCATGTATTGCTTTCTCGGTGTTTATCAGTTGCCCCGCTGTAATTTGTTCACCCAGCATGTTATCTATCTTAAGGAGAGCCACCTCTAGTGAACTATGGATCCCGGTCCTTGTCTTTTACATACAATCTACAACTGTTTACTTCTTTGTGTTTACTTTCTGCAAACTATTACTTCTTTCCATTCGATACGTTTAATCCTTTGTTTTCCGCAAAACACGGTGAGATTGGCAACCTCATCGCAAGTTGGGGACAAAGTTCTGTGGTTGTGTTGTGCAGGTCTCCACGTTGCTACTAGCACCGGTAGTGCGCCCTGCCAAAGCTCAGCTAGTAACACCTTTGGGGTGTTTCCTTGCTCCTACTGGTTCGATTAAACCTTGGTTTCATAACTGAGGGAAACTTGTTGTTGTGCTCATCATACCTTCCTCTTGGGGTTCCCAACGAGCTCTACATCAACACCGCCATCAAGCATTTTTCTGGGCGCCGTGCATTGAGCCATCAGTGGCGCACGATGACAGCTCAACACAATCATATCTAGCAATAACGTATGGTACTAGGAGGATTGGGAGCTCACCCTAGAGCTGAAGGTGTCGACGGCGAGGCGAGAGGAGGGCCGGAGCAAAGGCTAGGATGGTGGCGAAGGTCATCGGGCTCGGAGAAGCCGACTTTGATGTGGGAGATTACGAGCTCCCGGCTCTATTCGGATGGTGAGGAGGAAGCTCGCAAGGTGAGAAAGCTCCAGGCATGGCCAGCGGGGCTTGGGGACGACGGCAACGACAGCTAGCTGGCGACCATCTTGCATCTAGGGTTCAGGCTCCGCAGAACAAAGAACGAGAGAGGGCACGGGGATGAGTGAGAAGGCGAGGGGAACATGGTTACGACACGGGGCAACCTTATCCCTCTCCATAGCGGCGGGGGCGAGTAGGAATTGCAGGGCAAATGGCGACGGCAGCGGCGCAGCCACGGAGCAGCTTCCAGCTGGAGGAGGACAAAGGACATTTTGCAATAACCCCCGTGGGAAAACAGAGAAGCAACCCGCAGTCCAGAATTCACTGTCCAGGGGTTGAACTTTTAGAAAACCCCCTGGGCTTTTTTAAAATAGATAAAAACTATTAAATACAAGACTAAACCATTTTGTTTTAAGTTCTTTTTACCATTTTGAGTAGTTTGCAATAATTTGGTGATCCTAAAATACACCAAACTTGCACAAAAATTTATGTAAAATAATTGTGTCTTTCCTTAACCAATTTGGAAGAAACACAAGGCTCGTTTGAAGTGTTTTGAAAGGATTCAAAATAGGGAGCACTCACATATAGAGTTAGGGTTTGCTTTGTTCTTGTTTGAGATTTGTGTTAGCATAAATAGATGATGCTCATGAATGCACAAAAAACCCTAATTAGCATTTATCTAAAACTGGGGTGTTACAAAATCCTTCGTCGTGATTAATGGCGAGATCCACAAACGTAGCATGACTACCATGTTCCAATGTTGCATATCAATAGAGGAGGGTTGCAAGATCCTATAGGACATCCATGCTGGCAACTATGGCCACCATGTCAGAGTGCGACCACTAGTCTCCAAGGACATGTGCCACGACTTCTACATGCTCACTGCCCACGCTGACCCAGTTGACATCATCTGGTGCTGCGTCGGGTGCCAGAAATACGCCAATCAAACGCATATCCCTAGTTCGGCACTAAATACAATACCCATCACATGGTCATTCGCTGTATGGGGATTGACATGGTGGGAAGGTACAAAACTACCCGGCTTCACCCACCTCCTAGTCACAGTCGACACATTCGTAAAGTAGGTCGAGGCAATACCCATCAAGAAGTGCAATGGGAAAACCGCCACCAAGTTCCTTTGCAAGCTCATCTATCGGTATGGCCACACACACAGCATCATCACCGACAACAGGACCAACTTCTCCAAAGGCGCCATGGCTGATTTCTGTCAAGAACACGAGATACAAATCGACCTTGACTTAGTCGCCCATAACAAGTCGAATGGCCAAGCCGAGCGCGTCAATTAGATCATGATCCATGTCCTCAAACCACGACTATAGGTCCCTCTAGAGCATACATCAAGCTGCTGGGTCGAAGAACTCCCCTCAGTCCTCTAGGGAATCTGCACCTCCGTCAACAAGTCAACTTGACTCACCCCTTCTTCATGGTATACATCATCGAAGGGTCATGCCGACTTACATGGAACATGACTCACCGTGAGTCGTCAATTACGTGGAGGAAGATAACAAAGTCTCCCATCAAAACGGGATTGACATGGCCGATGAAGCCTATGACCTAGCTCGCTCATGCACGACCATCTATCAGTAAGGCCTTCGCCGCTACTACAGCCGTCTAGTCCACACTCGCACCTTCTATGAGGGCGGCCTTGTCCTGCGCCTCATCTAGGACAAAAAGGGTATGCACAAGATCTCTCCTCCATGAGAGGGCCCATTCGCCATCGGCAAAGTACTAGGAAACAACGCCTACTACCTGTCGTGTGTCGAAACACGGACACTAGAGACGTCTCACACCCCCTAGTTGTTTGTGATGGGCACTAAGGTGATACGGCCTCAGACATGCACATATCCAACACATCACACACAATGTTTTTACCCAGGTTCAGTCCGCCCTTCGGCTAAAAACCCTACGTCCTGCTTTGGTGGATTATATAGTGGATTGACTTACAATGTGATGAGCAATCTAGTGTCAGGGAGTCACTTTCATCTAGCTTCTACACTTCCCAGGCTTCCTCTTTCTTTCCTTCTCTCTATCTCTACGAGAGCCTCTCAATGTTTTCTCTCTCTCTCTGACTTTTTTCTTACAAAGATTTCTTCCAACAAAACCACCCCTTTCCTATGGTGGCCAAGTCCCTCCTTTTATATCACAAGGGGTATCACAGTGGCCGGTGCGCGTGCGCCTTCCTATCTTTCCCTAGATCCACTACAGTCATGCCACGCGGCACGGCAGCAGGTGGGTGGTGTTGCTGACCACTCCTGGTCATGGGCGGTACCTTTGGCCACTCCTTGACCACGAGCGGTGCGCTGCGGTACTTGATGGCGAGGAGATAACACGATGTGCATGCTGTCGCATCGGGACTGCCATGCCCGCATCCTCATTAATGCCTTGCAGAGGCGTAGGAATAGGCAAGACACTTGTCTTCCATGCTACCCTACGCGCTGTCGTTGACTCTAGCTTTGTTGAACCATGTTTCTGGATCGCGCTTGGCCCGGGAGGCTTTATCCTTGGCGACGTCGTGGCGTTGTGGGCCTGTCCGCCCAACAATGCCCATTATATCCTTTGTGACCCTGTTCTTGGGTCCTCTTCCCTACATAGTAAACGTACAAACAAGTCATAGTGGCTTTACATTAAGGGTCCACATGCGAGAGGGGCGGGAACGACTGCGGCCGATGTTCCGCTCCCTCTTCACCACATAGGGATGGAGATGTGCTAGATATAGTGACATAGTTCAGAGAAGGTGACTCCCTCGAATTTCCTTATGGAGGATAGCTCGCCGAGGAGTTGGTTCCCTCCCATGCGTCGAGGCGCAATGTGAGGGTCCCCCATTTTGATTGTGCCAAACTACCTCATCGATGTACGAGGCGACAACAAGCTCGACGTCGAGCAGCCATGGAATGTAAACCTCCTCCGCAATTTCTATACTTAGAACAAAAACTTGTAAGCTCACGTGCTGATAATGAATAAAGTGATATTCATCTCCATACTCGAGTCAAACTCTCCATACTTTGTGCACAACGCACTCGCTTTCAACTAAAAGCTACTCGCCATTGTCAATCCTTGGAAGTGCGACTCGCTGCGGCCAAGTAGTGCAACTCAAGGACACTGATGCGACTCGGGTCTTGGGTCATCCATGGAAAACGAAAATTGAGAGCCACCATCAGAGTCGCGTCGTTCGACTGGCTCTACGAGCCAAGACAACTGGCCGTGCTCCTCACATCACCATGTCCTCCTCAACCTTAGATGATGGGACTCGAACGACCAAGTACCATGGACGAGCACTCATAAACTGAGCCTCGACCTGTCCAAGAAGAACGGTAGGCCAAGATCCATCTTTGGGGTCGCCAAGCTACCGTGGACGAGCACTCATAAACTGAGCCTCGACCTGTCCAAGAAGAACGCCAGGCCAAGAGCCATCTTTGGGGTCGCCAAGCGACTGGCCCCATGGGCCAAGACGAGAGACCCGCTAACTAAACTGCGCACTACATCCTTGCCAACCTCGGATGTACGACTCAAACGGCTAAGTAAAATGCTTAGGGACTCACTAACCGACCCATACGCGTCCGTGAAAACACGAATCGGGAGTCATCCCTGGAGTCGCCACGCGACTGACTCTCTGAGTCAAGGCAAGTCGACTAGGCTACACAAGCAACTATAAACACTAAGTCGCCGCCAACCTCATATGTATGACTCGAACGGCTAAGTAACACGCTTGAGGACTCACTTACCGACCCCAGACGTGTACATGGAAACGCCAAGCAGGATTCATCCCTAGAGTCGCCACGCGACTGACTCTCCGGGTCAAGGCGAGTCGACTAAGCTACACAAACAGCTATAAAACACTAAGTCTCCGCTAACCGCGGGCGCATGATTCGAACGGTTAAGTAACACGCTCGGGGACTCGCTAATCGACCCTAGGCGCATTCATGAAAACACCAATTGGGAGCTACACCGTCGATCGTCGTGTGACTGACTCTCTGAGTCAATACGAGTCACCCAACTACGCAACAGCCATGATGTGCAAAATCAACAAGATTCTCAAGTCACAAAATAATTATAAAAACTTAAACAAGTTCCCGCCACACCATGGCCCATTACAAAAAAAAACTTGCAGGCTACAACAGAAGATTCACTCTGCCGCCTGGGAGGAAGACGCCTCGCCTCCATCCTTAACCCAAGCAAAAGGTTTCCACCGATTAACGAGATAAGTCGAGAGCGATTTTGTGATCGCTGCCTGGAAGGGACGTTGTGGGCAAGTCTCGGTGTTCCGGGGCAGCATCTCTAGGGGAGACCCCGAGTCTCCTGGTAATGCAAGAGGTTGTTCATCGCAAAAACATGCTCCACAAAGGGAGCTACCTTCTCGTTCAGCTTCCGGACATCGGATCGCCACCTCCCCAGTCATGGAGGGGAAGCCGCTCGTAACATCGTCAAGATCGAAGTCTTCTAGAAAGTGCATGGTTCCCAAGCTCAGCACCGCAGTCGCCCGCGATGAAACGCGGAGCGCAACATCCAGTTGACCATAGTGGGAACCTGGTCTAGGTACTTCGCCACTTAGCTGAACTCCATGGGGATAACCTTGGTGGAGCTGATGTCCTGCAAGATTGCACGAACACTCAAACACGACGCGTCCACCACCAGCACTGCATTCACGCGCTCAGCCTCCACAAGCTTCAGCACCTCCTTGTCCTACGGATCTAAAACATCTAGGGGTCGTTAGCAAAAATTCTCGGGGACTCGACTCGTGAAAATGCCAAAGTTTCAAGTCACAAAACTCACAAAGGATCTATCAGAAGTTGTCAATGACAAACTTCTCCAGTGCGGAGAATTTCTCCTGCTACTCCGTGATCACGCACTCGGAGGCCGTCCTTCTCCGCATCCACCACCACAACCTTGGCCTTCTCCTCCCACGAGGTCACCGCGGACTCCAGCTCTGTGAAAAGCGCATACCCCTCTCAGGCCTTTTCAAGTGCCGAGGTATGGTTGTCTGCAAACACGCGAAGGTTAGTCCTATATCCGATCGACAAGATTAAAATAAATAACTCGGAAGAAACAATCACCAGCACTCGCCGTCAACTGTCAATTATCTTGCGTCATCACCCGCAACTCATGCTGGAGTCGCTCTACCTCTGCCTGATGCGCCTCCGAGTCACGCAGAAACCAACAAGATATCTTAACAATTAACACGCTATAAGTGTCGACTCACCACTACTTGGTGACCCGATCCTCGGGGACTAGGGAATCAAAATTCTCTCAGACTCGAGTCGCCACTACCTGGCGACCCAATCCTCGGGGACTGGGGGAACTGAAACTCTCTTAGTGTAGAGCCGCTGGGACTGGGGAATTGAAACTCTATAAGTATCGAGCCACCAAAACTTGGCGACCTGACCCTCGGGGACTAGATATTATTCATACCTGGAGAGCTTGGTCAAGCAACCGATGCAGCTCGATTGCGCCAGTCGATGGCAGTGGATACAGAGGTCCGCCGGACTCGCATGCCACCAGGCCGATGTCACCATCCAGGACCACCACGACTGCTAGCGACTGCGATCGTATAACCACGAACGTATCGTTGGCCATAAATCGTGGATAGGTCACAGCCACGATCGTGGAGGCCGCGATTACCGTGCTTGACGCCACCTATGTCATGGCCTCCTACTGCGCAGTTACGAATCCCATTGCATCCTTTGTCGCCGACTCGCTCACCTGGGTGAGGTCGACCTTCTACTTCTTGGCGTTGGTGCTAGCCACCTCCGTCGACCTTCCCTTCCTCTTCTTGGAGGCCTCATCCTCTTCCTCGATGTGGCTCTCCGGAATCTTGGCCATGATAGCGCACTTCGCCTTCTTCGGCTGGCCACTAAAAAATACAATCAAATGGTGAATCAAATTCTGACATCTATGATAACGACACAAGTAACCCACATTCATCACTTACTTGGAAACTAGGATCTTCCTCAATCCCATAGTAATATGCAAGGCTTCTACAATTCGGGGGCCCGATGAGCGGGATAGGCCCGTCTCTAGGAGGGTCGCTTGCCGCTGCGACTTCGACACCAGCTCATGCTTCACCGTGACCTTGGATGGGGTTGGAACCCGCTTGGATCTCTGATCCCCAAGGACCTCAAGGTCATTGTTGTACTCTCCCTCCTAGATTCCACAACTGGCCTCCTCCTCGCGACACTTTTTTCCATGCGTCTTCTGAGCCATAGATGGTGGCTCCTTCTCCAACTCGCTTGCTTCTTCTTCCTCGTCCTCCGAGGCATCCCCTTCTCCTTCTACCGGGAGCTCCTCTGACATCTCCTCGTCAAGTGGAGGAAACCAGTGCTCCACTATCTGAAAAGTCTGCACAATAAAATTAATTGGCCGAATGAGTGATACAATCAAAAAGCAAATGGAGAAAGGCGGTTGGACACATGGAATACTTACTGTCAGGGTCGGCCTTCCTCCTGTCCTATATGGATGCAGGCCTTCCAAGAACTCGGAGAACTTTGCATCTATTATCTTCTTTAGGGCCACGGCAATCTTCCGCGACCCACGCTGCTGACAACGACCTCATGGGGTCGCTTTCCCGGTGTACTAGTACATCCAGTGCGTGCGGGTGGCGAGTGGCACGAGTCATCGTCTGAGCCAACAATTGTACATGTTGATGGTCACCAAGCCCTCCTCCTCCAAATCCGTCATGAGGGCGCACATATCCGCAACGACTATGGCTTGGCCTATAGGAAGCTTCTTCGCTGACAAACACCATGGAGCACTTCGCTCGGTGGTGTACGTTGGCATCACCACCTCGCCAGTTGGCATGGATTCCTTCATATAGAACCATGATTTCTTCCACTCGCTGGCCACCTTCTTCAAAAGAAGCGACTTGAAGAATTTGGCATTTCCCTTGAGCTGGAACGTGCCGCCGCCAGCCGCTAGGATGATGCCATTCTTCCGCTTGTGGCTGAAAGCGACAAATATCACGAGTTGCTCGATGCTACGTGACCCTAGATCTGAGGGCTTGATGCGGTAATAGGCGTAGAAGCGCCAGAAGTAGATGGAGGTTGGCAACCCAAGCCCCCACTCCAAGTGCCTTGGGAATGAGATTAACTCTCCTGGGCGTGGCTTCGTTTCGACTTCGCCTACCGGGGAAACTCACCATATCCCCTCACGAGGATCCTAGCATGCTCGAGTGAGATCAGCTGCTTCTCCGTGCACTTGGACTTCCCCAGACATCCTTGAAGGCCATTGGAACGAGATTGCTCGGTGTGGAGATCTGAGTCGACTAGCGGCTCGGGGGAGGAGGGTGATGCAGAATGAAATCCATACATCACACCCTCACTCTCCCTTAAATAGTGGTGCTAACGGAGGACCTGGAAATTAGCCGTTACTACACAATAATCTCATAAGTTACCGTTGGGATTTACCTAACGACTAGTTTGATCGTGCCTGATGGTACAACTTCTGCCAAATTGGCCACTCACACTGATGTTCATTCACTTAAACGCAATGATTCGCGAGCAAATCGACTCGCCTGACACAACTGAACTACTTCAGCAAACCTGTGATTTCCTTCTTCATTGGGGGAGTTCGTCACCGGTTCATCTAGGCTTCCACCCAGACTAGCCTACTCTAACTGCCAAGCTTGAAGCCATCATCGAACCCCTGATGCACTCGGGGGCTATGATGGGGATATGCCAATTAGGGTATACCCAAAAGGTGGATTCGACTGGCCCAAGCCCACAACGAGTGGGCTCGCTGGTACGGCGACTAGAAAAGCTACGACTAAGAAGCATGGCAACTGGAAGCAAAAGGCCCAAAAGGGTAGCTAGGCTCAGGTCAAGCCACTGAATCCTTAATTGATCTGGTGTTATCCTTGTAAACCCTAGTGAAGTAGCACTATATAAGCCTCCCTAGGGTACTCTCTATGCATATACGCTACGATACACCCCATAGAAGCGACTCACTGCCTAGTTGCTGAGCTCGCCGCCCTTGTAAACACATCCAGATTAATACATCTAGAAGAAAGTAGACTCTTTACCCTACGGAGCCTAAACCTGGGTAAAACCCTGTGTGCTTCCAATCTCGATCCATAGATGGATAACTCTCCCTTGCCCCTTTTGACTCAATCGCTACCCCAGTAGTGACTGTTGTGGCCAATCCCATAAAGTACCGATGCTTGTTTTGGTTCCTGTACTTCATCGCATATTTTAGCATTTCTCTCGGTTAACCGTACGGGCGTGTGGTATGGGCGGCCGCAGCCGTACTGCTCCTCGTTATGCATCCAGTTGATTCTCTTTTTTACCATTTTTTATTTCTTTTCCTTCAAACTTTTATCTTTGGATTTTAAGCTCAAATTCTCTGCAAATACTAAACCTAGAAAACTTTATCAGGAAAACCAAAAATTAAAACTTCTAAAAAAATAAAAACCTCTAATTTAACGAAGATGGTTTGACTCCCATCGAGCGTTTTATTTAGAAATGGTGATTTTCTTAACCAAATTTTGGGTTGAGAATCCTCACCTTTGGCTGCTTAACATTAGTAATACTTAATTCTTGGAAGCGCTTAGATGGTGGTATATATTTTTTACCATCTTCTAGTTTCTTCGGGAAGTGACGAACTATTTGATCATCATAAATATTGAAGAAAAAACTTCCACTACTAAGTCAACGTTTGCTCCTACAGTGCTAAGAAAAGGTCTCCCCAGAATGATAGAAAGTTTGTCATCTTCGAGCATGTCAAGTATGATGAAATCAGTGGGTATAACGATCAATTCTGAGAAGAACATCTTCAATCATCCCAAAAGGTATTTTAGTGGTTTTATCATCCATTTGCAAAATAATGGAGGTAGGAGAATACTCGCCAAGATATAGCTTTTTATAAAGTGAATAAGGAATTACACTAACACCTGCACCTAAATCACATAAAGCATTGTGTATGCTAGTTTTTCCTATTGCAAAAGTGATAGTTGGTATACTGGGATCACCAAGATTAGGAGGAAGTTAATCACCATAATCAGTCATTACCGCAATGGTCTTAGTTACTTTTTTATTCCTATTGAGAATGTCTCGCATGAACTTTGTGTAGGTGGGTACTTGAATAACATCAGGTAGAGGAAGTTCTAGACACAGTTTACTAAGAGCTTCAGCAAAATAATCATATATGTTCTTATTAGGCTCATGATGGATTTTATTAGGATAGGGAACTTTCTGTACCATCACCTTCTCCTTTACCTTTGACGTCAGCTCGGGATCTTTTATATTTTTCTTCTTTTTGGACTTCTTCTTCTCAAGTTGTTTATCTTTTGATATTATTACTTCCTCTTCTTGTTCATGGCTAAGTTCCGATTCATCTCTTGGATCAACTATTTTAGCATTTGAATTGTAAGAGTCATCTTGATCCCCTAGGTTGTTTTCTTCATTGTCCTTTGAAGCCTCTTGTTGCCTTCGTGCTTCAAGTTCAATATCATCTTGAGGATCGACGAGGTTTTTTTCTTCCTGGGTCATATCTTGGGTTCTTTCTCTTTACGCGCCTGCTCTTCTTGATACCAATATGGTCCCTGCGATTCTTGCATTTCTATACCCCATCTAGTAATGATGTTAGTAGAGATGGCTTTGCTACAACTATTTTGACTTAAAATCAAAGCTTGAGCATCAAATGTTTGATCACACTGGACCTGAACCATCCTAATGTGTTTGTAGGTGCCTACTAGCATGTCCTAGATCATAAAAGGCTACTGTTAACTCATTAATATTTCTTTCACCAAACATGAGATGCTTATTAAAATGATGATGAAAATGGATATATTTTGATGCTTGAACTATTCCAAGGCTAAGCTCAATTCATCTTCGGCTATAAAGGTTTGGAGCACATCAACTTTATTCTCATTAACAAATTCAACTCGTATACATTTTTCCTTCATTGACTTCTTAACCTCAGGCATGAGTTCAGGTGTTATAAAGAGCATAGATTTCTTTGGTTCGACCTCCACATTGGAATTATATTGTTCATCATTGATAGACCTTACCGAGAAAATATTCATTGCTTCTTTTGATGTTAGCTCATTCAAAGATCCTCCTGCGGTTGAGTCAATCATTTGTTTACACTCATCAATAAGCCTATTATAAAAGTATTGCACAATTAATTCTTCTTGAAAACCATGATTGGGGACCCTCATAAGTAGTCCAAAGAACCTGGTCCAAGATTGTGCGAAAGTGTCTCCAATATTCTGAAAGAAATTGGTTATATCACTCTTAACCTGCATCATCTTATTAAACGAAGTGAATCTTTGCATAAATTCTCTAATGCAATCCTTTTAACTAGTAATAGTTCTATCAGGTAAGGATTGTAGCCATTTAGAAGCTTTATCTTTCAAGGACAAACGGAAAATTTAAGAAGGATGAACTCTTTAGGTAGTCCTACCGGTCCGAGAGCATTACAAATATCATGCACCTTTGTTAAATGATGACTTGGATCTTCATCGTCCCTTTCTGCAGAAGCATCTTCTTGCATCATATGAATTAATTCAGGGTCTAACTGAAATTCAATGCCTTTTACATTAGGATAAAGTGTAGGTTTTATTTTAAAGAGCACAGAAGGAGATCCATATTCCTTCAATATTTTATTAGGCTTTTCTTCCCTAGTGATGATAGATAAATCTGCCATCAAAGGAATTAAGGTTCTCATGTCTACAACACATGAGTTAGAAAAGTTTTCAAAAATTTCCAAGCATATTTCGCTTGGTACATGTTCAATATAAGGAGGTGGAAAAGTTCTTCCTGGACGTGTAGATCCACTGTCTTCAACAGAGATCATCTATGGTTTCAACACTTGAAATTGTCAAGAAACAAATACTTGGCACTTAGCTCCCCGACAATGGCACCAGAAAATAGCTTGATGGCCTACAAGAGCACAGGTTTGTTAGAGCATGTTTTCATGAAAGTATTGTTTCTAGTTTTAATATTGAGTCCCAACAAGGAGCTTAGGAAAGTGTATATCTACAATGTTTTTGTCGCACCCAAGGTGTCACTGGTCTTGAGTGAATTGACTGCAAGAGTTGAGGTGGAAAAAGGGTGAGTGTGAATGAAGGAGTTTTATATATTGAACAGTGCTTAAATTAAAGAACATAAAAGTAAACAGTATGTAGATTGCTTGGAGTTTCCTACAAACGAAAGATTAAGCGCGGGGAGATATGGTTCATGGTGAAAGTGAAAGTGCCAAATGGAATAAGTAGAGTAAGTGATTATAATACTTCTTATAAATATGTGAGTAGGCAAGCAACCTGCGTGATAATCAATACTCCTCTTGGTAGATTTCGTCTGACTCCAATGATCCGTCTGCCTGCTACCAAAACCATGGTCAGTGCATCGATTAAGGTCATGAGACCAGATCAAGGCTTTATACTTGGTGGTTCCTTAGTTGTCCTCGAGTTATACTAGCTCCTCTTTGATATCGGTCGTGTCACTCGGGTGGTCGCCAATTCACTAGCAAACAAGTTCTGGTCTATGAGTTCTCCAGGTCATGTTATCTAGGCCCTTCAATTAGATAGTAAACATTAGCCATACCTAGATAGTCATTATCACATAGAATAATTACAAAGATAATCACAAATAGATGAAGGTAAAATAGGCACAAAACATCTCACCAATTCCCTACATCTCCCATGCCTATGGGGATTTACTCGCACATGAGAGGAGAATAACACAATGATATTATAACAATGTAAATAGAGTTCATCGAGATATTACTATGGAAAGCCACAATAAAGTTGAAGATCGAATAAAATACAAACCCAAGTAGGAATAGAGGTTCGAATCCCTAATCTTACAAATGTGAATATCTCTCTCGGTACAAGTGCAGAATTATGGAGGAATTGATGATCTAGAGGTTGGAGATCTTGGCAAAAGTCAATGGAATTCTTATTCTCCTTCAGATTTGATTTCCTCTGTTGTGGGGTGTTTCGTGGTGACTGTGTCTGCAATTAGCCCCCTCTTCCTTCATGAAAAGTGCTTGGTTTGATAAGTAGAAGCTGATGGTACATAGTACGTGTGGACGGTATGGGCGAAACCTGCCCGTACTGATGGTCGTGAACGCGCCTGTACACTTCGAAAAAATAAGTCTTCAAATTGAGATTTGCTTGTTTTGCTCTAAATAGCTCATAAATATCCCGAGATCCTTCCATAAGTGTCCAATACCTGAAACACACATTATAGAACAAGGTTTCACTAAATTGCAATATTACTGTTAGTTGAAATGTGAAAATCCAACGAAACCTGATGAAAAACAATGGAAAAACCCTGGTGAAAAGTGTTAATATTTGGATCTATTAGTCCTCTTCGCCATGGGTTGCGGTGTTGCCGCGGAGAATCATCATCCCGGGGTGGTGAGCGGTTGCTCCTTCGTGCATCTGCTACCTTTTTGGGTTCCTTGTCTAGTTCCCTTGTAAGTGCGGCCCCCATCAGACCAAGGCCGACGATGGTGGATCTATGGATGGCGTCTAGTGGATCTCCTACTGGAGGTTGGTTGGAAAACATGTATGTGGTAGCCACGATGAGAGCATCTTGTGGTGTCTTAGGTATCATATTACCCTGATAGTCCACCAACATGAAGGAGAAGTCGAGGCTTCAGCTGAATTTGCGTCTTTCATCCTCGTCCATGTGTTTTGTCTGGGAGCATCACTTGTGTGCCCTGATGTTTTGGTTTTCCTTTGGGGAGGAGCCGCCAATAGAGGATAGATCTGCATGTCGGAGACTCGACTCATCAGCCAGCCTCTTGTGTTCGGCCATTCGAGCATGCTGCTCCTGTTGGCAATTGCATAACTGCTATAGGAGGTAGTGGTAGCCCATTAGCTCGTCGCGTGTTGCTTCGGTTCCCAAGGGTGTGCCCCTTAGAGCCTTCTTTATCCTCTCCCATTGGTCATTCATGAGGTTGATAGTTGTCCGGCCATCGATGTCGGTGCCGTTGTTGGTACGATCAGCGCCATTCCCATACTCGGGTCTACTGCAGGCATTGACAATGGTGCACAAGTAGAGGTTGGGGTGGATGTTGCTTCCATAACTCTCAAGATCAGAGCCAATATGGTTGTCTCTCACGAGCGAGTTGCTCAGATCGAAGTCGCAACAGTTGTTGCCATCAATGCTGCATGTTGATGATGCAGGGTTGGTGTTCAGCTTGCTGAGGGTGCCGAGGGGTGGTGGGATCCATGATGCAGGTGCAATCGACGGTGGTGTCGACTACTCCAGAACTGAAAGGATCTGGTTTGGGAGACGAAGAGTTCCAGTCTTGCTGACATGGAAGTGCAGGTCACTGATCATCAGGTTGGCTCCATCGTCGACAGAGTCGAAGGTCGGGCGTGTGGCCGGTGAGTGTATGGTGAAGTTGAGGGAGCCAAAGCAGATCTTCTCCCCAGCAACCAACGAATCATAGATCATCGGTGATGGAACTGCCAAATTCACTACATCAGCTCACGAGTTTCCCGCAGACGACACCAATTGATGTGGGGTCTCCATGAAAAGCTCATGGTTTATGGACTTGGGTTTTCGGGGAATACGTATGGAGACTTCATCAGCTAACAGACAAAGGGGACACGAGATTACCTAGGTTCGGGCCCCTAGAGGGAAACCCTACTCCTCCTTGTCTATTCTTGATTTATGGAGAAACGAAGGTTTACAATGGCACTGAGATGGCTATGGTTGCGCAAATTAGATCTAGCGTATATGTGGTGAGAGTTTCGATGCCCTCCTTGGCGGTCCCTCCTAGCCTTTATATGAGGAGGTTCGGTCTTAAGTACCATCCAAGTTGGTTACAAGTTGAGGGTATAACTCTAAAGGTTTCTTGTCTAGTCGTGTCTTATTCGTCAAGGAGTCAATGCCTTCATGGGCTTGGCTTCACCCGAATCATCATGGGCTTCAGGGATGTCAGCAGATAGTCACGTGGGCCTCCTACTAGGCTAGACCGGACATGCCAAGGGTGAACGCTCGTTGGGCATACCTATGTCACTACTCCCACTAAACTTTCCATACCCTATCAACTCTCATTCCCACACATCTAAGAGCATCTCCAGCCGGGCCCCCAATGTCCCCAAATGGCTTATGGGAGCACTAACGCTGAAAATCTCACCCAACCACCACCATAGCCTAGTCTCGACCGGCGTATGCTGATGACCCACAAGTATAGGGGGTGTATCGCAGTATTTTTGATAAGTAAGAGTGTCGAACCCAACGAGGAGCAGAAGGTGCTGGCTAGTGGTATGGATCAAGAATTCTCTGCAAATACTTAGCAAACGGATTTTTAGGGGGTTTTGATATAGCAAGTAAACAAAGTATGAGTAAATAAAAGACAGTAGGAATAAATGCAGCAAGTGGCCCAGTCCTTTATGTAGCAAAGGACAAGCCAGTTGTATTACTTAAGATGACCAAACGTTCTCGAGGACACATGGGAAGACTGTCAAGTGCTTTCGCTTCATATAGTTGATTAATCTTCTTTAGCTTGCTAAGTGTTGTGTGGGTGAACCTGTGCTAATGTATCGACCCATCCAGGACTAATACATACTTGTGATTATACCCCTTGCAAACATCCGTAAGTACAAGAAAGTAATTAAGGTAGAAACCTAACCACAGCTCTAAACTCTAAGACCCTTACGTCCCTTGTGCAATGGTTTCCTAACAGGGGTTCAGGTTTCTGTCACTCCGGCAACCCCTACGATTAGTAGCCAAATACACAATGCATTCCCCTAGGCCCATATAGGTGAAGTGTCATGTAGTCGACATTCACATGACACCACTAGAAGAAGTACACCACAACTTAAATAACAATCTATTGAATCTTTCTCAACACAACTCCACTACTAATAACAAGACTTCTCCCATGTCCTCAAGAACAAAACGAACTACTCACAAGACAACATATGGATCATGATCAAAGATGAATAATGATGTATAACAATCTGAACATAAACAATAATTCAATGGTTCACTCAATAGCATCAACTACAAAGAGTAATCAACACCGGGAAAGTTTCCCTATGAACTATGCAAGATTCAACTCAATTGTTACAGCAATATGGAGATGGTGATGATGGTGATGATGGTGATGATGGTGGTGATGATGATGATGATCCCGATGAAGTCCAGCTTGATGGTGGTGTTGTTGGAGACGATCTTCCCTCTCCGGGAAGGAATTCCCCTAGTAGAAATCTGTCTGCCGGAGAGATCTTTCTCTCTCGATGTTTTCCGCCCCGCAGAGGCGGAGGAATCTTTATGTGGTCGCTCCCCGAGTCTTTGGGTTTCAAGAGGATGATATACACCGCAGGCCCCGAGTCTTTGGGTTTCAGTCACGAGTAAGCTCTTGTCATTGTAAATACATGTGTATCATTGAGAACTGTCAATGGGGTACCCCTTGCACATGACACATGAGCTATCCCATAATCAAAATGACAAGGCAAGCAGACAGTGAGCATCTCAGCGATCTTTTTATTTGCTATTTGCATAGGTTTTTATTGAGGATGCTTCATAGAGTGCTCACTATAGTTATGCTGCAAGTTTCCACCATGATTAGGCATGGCTTAGGCTAGCGGCCTAGGCGTTTCTCTAACACACATATAAACTCCATGATCTTACAAGTTCCACTTTTATTTTACACCACCGGGATCCATAAGCAAAAGAACATGATATCAACTAGGTACAAGTACCAATGAAGTGTTGAAAGCGGTCCCCATGATGCATGGTTCTGCTAACTTCAACTCATAAAGCGCAAGCATATACGCAACAAAGAAGGACCCAATGGTTAAGTTTATTAAATGCAAGAAAGTAAAGTGTGCCGTCAAGTTTGTGAGAGCTTTAATCACTAATTTTCACATAACAAGTTTAATTTGGGAGATAGATAAAACAAGAATTTACTTGGAATAGCAATAATGCTACTAGGTAGGTATGGTGGACACAAATGGCAAAGGTTTTGGTTTAAAGGAGGTGGATGCACGAGAAGAATTCCCTCTCAGTACAGGTTTTTGGCTAGCAAGGCTGGGTAGCAAGTACAAGAGTTGAAGGAAACAAACATACAAGTGATAAAGACAAACATGCAATCTTCCTTGGAAGCACAAAAGATCTTAACTAGAGAATACTAAACTTATGAGCAAATCAAGAAAGAAAGATGATGAAATTATTTTTCTTTAAAGGTACTTTTATCTTTTTCATTCAACTCTCAAAAATAGTGTTGCTACTGACCGAGCCAGGTTTGCCAAAACCAACTAAATTAACTCAATGATCCCAAAGTGATACTGATACTAATAACAAGATCAATCATATAACCACGAATTGAAAAGTAATATAAGCTATGCAAAAGAGTAAATGATAGAACTTCTCATTAATATTCCATAACGACAACTCACACCAAGGGATACATATCTAACGAGAGAGTGGACACTTCTATAATGCAAACCATACTACATAATAACTTATCTATTCATGATATGACTCTACTAATAAGGCAAAAAGATAGAAGACAGTGATGTGATACCGTGGCACTCCCCCAAGCTTGGAACAAACCAAGGGGATGCCAAACCTGATGACGAATTACTCCTTTGGTGGTGGTGGTATCCTCTCGATGAGATCACTGATAAGTTTCCCCAAGTCCTCAATCTCGAAGGTGAGATTACGAATCAGCTGTGAGTTTTGCTCAATGCGGTTCATGATCATGTCGGGTTGAGAATTCCAACTCTTTCTATTCTTTCCCCACTCTTCCTCCTTGAAGTCTTCTTTTCCTGCATGGCTAGAACAAGGCAAATCCCAATTGGAGGGCAATTTCCCTTTGGGCATATTCTGGTATTGATGCTCATGGATAAGGGTATGGAAAGGGTTCTTGGTGCTCGAAGAAGTGACTGTGGAACCAAGCAGTGACGAGGAGCCTTCCCCCCAGTCTGCATCCGTGCAGTCCTTCTAACCCTGGCAGGTTTTTTCACCACTCCAATGCTTGCAATGGTAGTGCCGGTGTGTGGATGTTGGACTTGCTCCTCTTCATCTTCACTCTTTATTTCCTCCTCCTTCCCGGGGTCTTAGAGATCTCCCTTCATAGGCTCCTTCCCTTTATCCTTGGCAGACACCATTGTGCTTCTAAACCTTCAAAGAGTATGTCCTGGCAGAAACAGATCGAAACAAAAACATGATGAAAACACAATATACGAACCTCGGGAGATCCGGGGGGGTTATATATTATGAAGTTTCATAACAAAAGGAAGGTACTGGGAGAAAACGAGTCGGAGACGGAGTCTGGAGTGGACTCACCACCTGGTGGCGCAGCCAGGGGAGGGCCCGCACCACAGGGTGGTGTGAGCCATCCTGGCTCCGTTTCCGTCCCTCTTTCGCTTTGTAGCTTTCCTTATTGACTGAAAACTACAAAAATATAGTTGGATAGTATTTTCGTGGAACTTTTCTTACCAGAACTGTTACCTATTTGAAAACAGACTCTGCAGGTCTCTGAATTTGGTATCTAATAGATTCTTCTGGAGTCATCAATTGAATAACATCAATATCTTCATCTTCATACACTTATTACTTGAGTCCTAAAACCCTTCTCTTCCTTATTACACCATTGTCTCCACTTCCTGGAAATTTCTTGCACACAAAACTTCACACAATTCTCATTAGCAACATTAGTATAAGTGAAGTGATAAAACCTTTCGAGTCCAGCTTCAACTGAAAACCATCAAAACATAAGCTGTTGTAGAAACTCCTTCCAAAAACCCAAAAAGAACTCAAAAAGGAAATCGAATAAAGAAGCAAATGCAAAAGTGGCAAAATCTGTCAAAACAGACCAGCAGGTAAAGATCAATTTCTTTGAAAATCTTCTGTTGCTCAAATCAAAAAGTGCAAAACTAACAAAGTTAAATAACAACCTGGGGCAGAAGCACAAAAAATTACAGCTCAATCCGACGTATAGAGGTCTCTCACGAATTTTTACGGTGAAGCACAAAAATCTGTTTCGGGACAACAACTTCCCCAAATCTTACTTCTCTCTCATTAGAGGTTGATCTTGACACAAAAACCAAATAAAACGAATAAGGAGCGGTTATTACCGAAGTAATAACTTCCAAGACTCAAAGAAACAAAAACAAATGGAAAGCAAAAACAAATTGGGTTGTCTCCCAAAAAGCTCTTTCTTTATAGCCATTAAGATGGGCATGATAATTTTGAAGATGCTCACATAGGAATATGAATTGAAGCGAAAGAGAGCACTAAGAAGCAAACATACACACATTTAAGTCTAACCCAATTCCTATGCAAGGGAATTTTGTAAACAAACAAGTTGTTGAACCCAGAGGCTACTTGCATAAGAAGGCAAAAGAAGTGCAACATAAAAACTTTCAGCATAAAACGAGGAAACTTGATATTATTGAGATGCATAAGAACGCTTTTCCCTCTCTCATAGTAACTTTCAGCATCATGCATAAACTCAACAATGTAGCTATCACAAGGACCATCGTAACAATAATCACTTATTCTAACAGAAAACACAGGAATACTAGCTCTCATAACACTACTATGTGAAACAATATTAGAGGTATCCTTACCAAGGATAGTGTGTCCCTCTTCTTCATATTTAGTAACAAAGTCTTTCACATTTGCTATAATAGGTTCATCAACCTTTTGTTTATCAGGTTCAACAGCTTTACTTATACTTTCATTAACCATACTAGCTATCATAGAATGTTCCTTTATCTTAACTGGGAAAGGCATTTTCTCAATATAAGGTTCAGGTAAGACATGATTAGTAGTATAAATTTCAGTATTTCTTACAGGAACACTCTTAGCAATATCTTTATAAGGTTCATGATACTTATTCCACTTCTTTTTAGGCACTTCAATATAGGAAGAAAAAGCCTTAAAATAAGAAGCAATAGCTTGAGAGTCTAGACCATAAGCATTTTTAATATTTTGAAAGTCATCAGTTCCCATAAAAGATTCAATGCATTCATAATCATAATTTATACCTGACTTTCTACCTTTGTCATTCTCCCAAGCTTCAGCATTGTCTTGAATACGGTCTAGAAGATCCCATTTAACTTCTTCTTCCATACGAGTGAATGATCCAGCACAAGAAGCATCCAATAAATCCTTGTCATGTAGAGGGAGCCTTGCATAAAAGTTATTGATAATAATATTGTTGGGGAGCTCATGAATGGGACATTTGAGCATTAGTAACTTCAATCTCGCCAGCTTGAGATGTACTCTCTCCATCAAGAGGCCAAAAGTTGTATATTTGATTCCGATCTTTATGAATCTCACTAGGAGGATAAAACTTTGAGTAAAAGAGAGGTACTATTTCCTCCCATTCCAGAGCTTGACCATTCTTCAGCAGCTTATACCAGTCCTCAGCTCTTCCTTTTAGTGATAATGAGAATAACTTCTTCTTAACTTGATCTGTAGTAATACCTGCACACTTGAACAACCCGCATAATTCGTGTATAAAGAGTAAATGATCACCGGGATGGACAGTTCCATCCCCAACATAGTAGTTATCCATAACACGATCAATAATTCTTGTAGGTATTTTGAAAACATCATTCTCAGCAGGTGGTGGCTTATCTACTACCTTAGCAGTGGTAGTAGCATTACCAAATAAGAAACTCAGTGAATTATCCATAACGAAAATAAAGCAACTAACAGAAGTAAATAATACTCACGGTAGAAGTTTCCTTTACCAGTTCCACTCTCCAATAGCGCTTCACTCCCCGGCAACGGCGCCAGAAAATAGTCTTGATGAACCAAAGTATAGGGGGTGTATCGCAGTATTTTCGATAAGTAAGAGTGTCGAACCCAACGAGGAGCAGAAGGTGCTGGCTAGTGGTATGGATCAGGAATTCTCTACAAATACTTAGCAAACGGATTTTTAGGGTTTTTTGATAATGCAAGTAAACAAAGTACGAGTAAATAAAAGACAGTAGGAATAAATGCAGCAAGTGGACCAATCCTTTATGCAGCAAAGGACAAGCCGGTTGTATTACTTAAGATGACCAAACATTCTCGAGGACACATGGGAAGACTGTCAAGTGCTTTCGCTTCATATAGTTGATTAATCTTCTTTAGCTTGCTAAGTGTTGTGTGGGTGAACCTGTGCTAATGTACCGACCCATCCAGGACTAATACATAGTTGTGATTATACCCCTTGCAAACATCCATAAGTACAAGAAAGTAATTAAGGTAGAAACCTAACCACAGCTTTAAACTCTAAGACCCTTACGTCCCTTGTGCAGTGGTTTCCTAACGGGGGTTCAGGTTTGTGTCACTCCGGCAACCCCTACGATTAGTAGACAAATACACAATTCATTCCTCTAGGCCCATATAGGTGAAGTGTCATGTAGTCGACGTTCACATGACACCACTAGAAGAAGTACACCATAACTTAAATAACAATCTATTGAATCTTTCTCAACACAACTCCACTACTAACAACAAGACTTCTCCCATGTCCTCAAGAACAAAACGAACTACTCACAAGACATCATCTGGATCATGATCAGAGATGGAATAATGATGTATAACAATCTGAAAATAAACAATAATTCAATGGTTCACTCAATAGCATCAACTACAAAGAGTAATCAACACCGGGAAAGTTTCCCCTATGAACTATGCAAGATTAAACTCAATTGTTATAGCAATATGGAGATGTTGATGATGGTTCTGATGATGATGATGGTGGTGATGATGATGATGATCCCGATGAAGTCCAGCTTGATGGTGGTGTTGATGGCGACGATATTCCCTCTCCGGGAAGGAATTCCCCCGGCAGAAATCTGTCTGCCGGAGAGATCTTTCTCTCTCGGTGTTTTCCGCCCCGCAGAGGCGGCGGAATCTTTTTGTGTTTTCTCCCTGAGTCTTTGGATTTCAAGAGGATGATATACACCAGAGGGGAGAGGCTAGAGTGGGCCAGGGTGGCCACACCACCTGCTGGCGCGGCCTAGGGCTGCCCGCGCCAGGGGGTGGTGTGGGCCCCCTGTGGCCCATCTCCACTCCGTCTTCTGGCATCCTTATTCTTCTGGAAAAATAAGATTTTTCATATATTTTCCCGGATTTTCTGATCTTCGCGAATTTTGCCTCCAAACAGCACCTTTTCCATCAGAATCCTGATTGCAGCGGTCCATGCTCCAAAAGTCATCAACCATGCAAAAATAGATGAAATAACATAAGTATCACCTCTCAATACGAAATATATCAATGAATAATGGTGAATTAAGACATAGAATAGTGATGCAAAATGGACATATCAACTCCCCCCAAGCTTATACTTCGCTTGTCCTCAAGCAAAACTGAGCTCAATAAACATGACCTCGGGTTTATGGAGTGAAGAGTCGATAAAAGAATACGCACAAGAAGCATCACATTCATCAAATACATAGATCATAATAGAAGACAACTCACTATTATATGACTCAACTTGTAATGAGTAAAGGAAACACAATAAAGATACATAAAGTGAATCATAATTGGCAATGGCAAACTTAGCTCTTGGTCGAAGAATAGTTGATAATTTGCTGGAATTCACAAATAACTGGTTTTCAATGATAGCTTTCAAAGTAGTAAACATCAAGATAAGAGAAATGTGCAAAACAAGGAACATAAGAAACATGATTGAGTAAATCATCATATGAATGAATGAAACACAACAACTCAAAATACCTGCTGAGATAGAAGGGAGTAGGTTTACTGACTCAACTACAAAGTAAAAGAAAGGCCCTTCGCAGAGGGAAGCAGGGACTGCAAGTCTCGTAAAGAGCTCCCAAAAATTATGATACTTACTAGCTTTCAGCTCTCATTGCCCCTATCATAGGCATCTTTTGGTGGTTAAGGTTAAAGTGACACAACTAAGAGGATATGCTTGACAAGTTATAAATTGAAATCTCATGCCCCTTACTTATGAGTGCCGAACCTCATGCTGCTCAACTTCAGTCACGAGTAAGCTCTTATCATTGTAAATACATGTGTATCATTGAGAACCGCCAACGGGGTACCCCTTGCACATGACACAGGAGCTATCCCATAATCAAAATGACAAGGCAAGCAGACAGTGAGCATCTCAGCGATCTTTTTATTTGCTATTTGCATAGGTTTTTATTGAGGATGCTTCATAGAGTGCTCACTATAGTTATGCTGCAAGTTTCCACCATGATTAGGCATGGCTTAGGCTAGCGGCCCAGGCGTTTCTCTAACACACATATAAACTCCATGATCTTACAAGTTCCACTTTTATTTCACACCGTCGGGATTGATACATTGCAAATGTATCTATAATTTTTGATGCTCCATGCTTGGTTTTATCTACTTTCTTGTGTTTTGTCCACACTTTGGAGTACTTTTCATATGATTTCTTAGACTAACCTATTAACAAGAGCCACAGTGTCAGCTGCCTGTTTTCTGCTGTTTTTGGTTCCAGGAAAGTCAGAAAATGAATATTCTCGGAATTGGACGGGACAAAAGCCAAAGTGCCTATTTTTCCAGAAGACTCCAGGAGCCAGAATACGAGACGGAGGAGAGCCAGGAGCTGGCCACACCACCCCTAGGTGCGGGCTGGGCCTGGCCGCGCCAGGGCATGGTGTGGTGGCCCCAGGCACCCCCTCGGTCTCCCTCTTCGCCTATAAGAAGCCTTCCGACCTAAAAACTTCGGGGGGTTCGACGTTTTTTCACGAAAAGTTCGTTTGCGCCGCCGCCACCGAAGGGGAGATTCGGGGGACAGAAAGTCTCTGTTCCGGCACCCTGTCGGGACGGGGAAGTGCCCCCAGAGCCATCTCCATCGATCTCCACCATCATCTCCATCGACCATCCATGTTTCCTCCATCTATGAGTGAGTAATCCCCCGTTGTAGGCTATGGGGATGGTAGGGATTGGATGAGATCATTCATGTAATGGCATCAGATTGTTAGGGCATGGTGCCTAGTATCTTTTATTAGTGCTTTATGAATTTGTTGCAACTTGTTATGCTTAATGCTTGTCACTAGGGCCCGAGTGCCATGATTTCAGATCTGAACATGTTATTGATTCATTATGATAGTATTGTTTATGGTCTTATCTGCAAGTTGTATACACACGTTGTTGTCCGGAACCTATGGCCCTGAAGTGACAGAAATCTGGATAACCGGAAGGGAAAGGCTTTGATGTGAGGATCACATGTGTTCACAGAGTGTTAATGCTTTGCTCTGGTGCTCTATTAAAAGGAGCACCTTAATTGCCAGTAGTTCCCTAGAGGCCCCGCTGCAAATGGGCTGGCAGGACAAAAGATGTTGTGCAAGTTCTCATTGCGAGCATGTATGACTATATATGGAACACATGCCTAGGATTGTCTAGTACTTGGGTGCTTTATCTTATTTATCTCCAATTGCCCTATGTTCTAATTGTTATGTGAATTGTCTTGTCCATGCAACGCCCGTCCATCCATCCCTATGCCTACCGCACTCGAATCCCACTGTTTACTGCTTTTGTTACTACTGTCTTTGCTTTACTACTGCTGTTATTTTACTATTCCTACTACAAAACTGTTGCTACTGATAAACTGCTATGAGCAAGATTGTTTCCAGGTGCAGCTGAATTGACAACTCAGTTGTTAAGGCTTATAAATATTCTTTGGCTCCCCTTGTGTCGAATCAATAAATTGGGTTTCACTTCCCTCGAAAATACTTCGATACACCCCCTATACTTGTGGGTCATCAAGACTATTTTCTGGCGCCGTTGCCAGGGAGCATAGCTTTATTTATCAAGTTCACTTGGATTCTCTATTGTTCGCTGCTATCCATCCATCATGGGTAAGTCTCGTGATGGCAAGGTTCCTATTTTACCATCCACTACAAGAAGAGGTACGGTTCTAAACACCTCTGCTGCTCTTGATTCACGTTACACCACCACATACACATGCTACACACACTGCTACTACTGCTGAATCTGAAACTTCTGATGCTTATGATGTTGCTTCTACTGTGCTTGATAAGAGTGGTTCATTAGGTCCTTTCCTAGATGCTACGATTTCTAGAACTATAGCTGGAAATACTGAAACTCCTAATGAAGACACTACCACACATGTTAGCTCACCTGAGTCTAGTGAGAGTTATGATATTGAAGAAGATTATGTTGAGATGACAGATGAGAACCAGGTTTCTTCCAAACGCTTCATTTTTATTGTTTCATGCACAGTTGTATTTTTCTTGGAGCATCTTATTTTTCGTTTTAGTTTTGGTTTTAGTTTGCTTGGTTTGCTTAGTTTTCTGAATAAATTGGTTGGACCCCCTCTTTCTTACATTTGGTTTGCAAATAGTTTGGTTTGGTTTGGAAAAGAGTAGGAAAGTTCATGCCTATGTGGTAAAAAGAGCTTGTTTTTGACTGTGGCTATGCTTTGTCATGCCATGCTTGATATTGTTTTGGCTTTATGCTTAGTATTCTTTGCTGTAGCATGACTTGTTATAAACAATTGAGATTGCTTAATACGCCTTGGATGAATCATGCATTGTTTTAGCATATTAAAGCATAGTATAGTGGTATTCTCCTTTGATGCTTTATTTGGGTTGACTTGGCGCATGCTCACACCATGTTATGACTATCCAAAGTCACCATAGCCTTTATGATCCTTTAGTTTTCAACTTGTAGTATCACTTTATGCTTTGATCAATGATGTTTTGTCGCTCTACATGATTATGGCCATTATTGCTCTCTTAGTTTGTCTCTCCTAGTCTTTTGCAAGCCACCACAACAAAGTATGAGTTCCACTCATGCATCCAACTCCCTAAACCAAGTTATTCCAAAGAGTCCACCATACCTACCTACTAGCTTATGCTATTCCAAGTATATTCATGCTTTTGTTTACCTTCCACTTGTTATGAGAAAACTAGTGATTAAAGCTCTCACGAACTTGTTGGCACACTTTACTTTTTGCCTCCAATAAACTTGAACCATTGGGTCCTTCTTTGTTGCGTATATGCTTGCGCTTTATAAGTTGAAATTAGCAGAACCATGTTTCATGGGGAACGCTTTCAACATTGCACTTGTACTTTGTACCCCGTTGATATCATGTCTTTTGCTTACGGATCCCGGCGGTGTGAAATAAAAGTGGAACTTGTAAGATCATGGAGTTTGTATGTGTGTTAGAGAAACGCCTGGGCCGCTAGCCTAAGCCATGCCTAATCATGGTGGAAACTTGCAGCATCACCATAATGAGCACTCTATGAAGCATCCTCAATAAAAACCTATGCAAATAGCAAATAAAAAGATCGCTGAGATGCTCATTGTCTGCTTGCCTTGTCATTTTGATTATGGGAAAGCTCCCGTATCATGTGCAAGGGGTACCCCGTTGGCGGTTCTTAATGATACACATGTACTTACAATGACAAGAGCTTACTCGTGACTGAAGTTGAGTAGCATGAGGATTGGTCTTCGTAAGTAAGGGGCATGAGATTTCGGTTTATAACTTGTCAAGCATATCCTCTTAGTTGTGTCACTTTAACCTTAATCACTTCAAGATGCTTATGATAGGGGCAATGAGAGTTGAAAGCTATAAGTACCATAATGTTTGGAAGCTCTTTATGAGACTTGAATCCCTACTTCTTTTTACAAAAGGCCTTTCTTCCACCATTATATTGAGTCTCCATCTTCTATCTTTATGCACCTACTTTGAGAGCATAGTGGCCATTCTTAGTTCTATGTGCATTGTCCCAAGACTAGTTGATTGATGCATACTTTGATATTGCTTGTTTTAAACTATTGTATCTAGTCACTCTTATGAACTTTGAAGGTGTCCTATGCATTTATATTTGCTACTCTATTGAGGGACGAGCTGAATACTATTATGCTATGTTTTCTTTATGTGAAACAAACAAACGTCTTGCAAAGCATTGTTATTCATGAATCTTTTGTTTGTGCCTTTTCATGTTACATCATAGTTTCTTTGTCTTATTGCTAGAACTTTGTCTTTCATGTTATGATTGAAGTGTTATGATCCCAGCTTTGAATGTTTACAAATACTTTGGTCAAGCCTTTGATGGTGCATGTCACCTCAAAAATTATTCTTTCTTTCTATCACTTACCTACTCGAGATCGAGCAGGAGTTAAGCTTGGGGATGTTGATACATTGCAAATGTATCTATAATTTTTGATGCTCCATGCTTGGTTTTATCTACTTTCTTGTGTTTTGTCCACACTTTGGAGTACTTTTCATATGATTTCTTGGACTAACCTATTAAAAAGAGCCATAGTGCCAGCTGCCTGTTTTCTGCTGTTTTTGGTTCCAAGAAAGTCAGAAAATGAATATTTTCGGAATTGGACGGGACAAAAGCCAAAGTGCCTATTTTTCCAGAAGACTCCAGGAGCCAGAATACGAGACGGAGGAGAGCCAGGGGCTGGCCACACCACCCGTAGGCGCGGGCTGGGCCTGGCTGCGCCAGGGCATGGTGTGGTGGCCCTAGGCACCCCCTCGGTCTCCCTCTTTGCCTATAAGAAGCCTTCTGACCTAAAAACTTCGGGGGGTTCGACGTTTTTTCACGAAAAGTTCCGCTGCGCTGCCACCACCGAAGGGGAGATTCGGGGGACAGAAAGTCTCTGTTCCGGCACCCTGCCGGGACGGGGAAGTGCCCCCGAAGCCATATCCATCGATCTCCACCATCATCTCCATCGACCATCCCTGTTTCCTCCATCTATGAGTGAGTAATCCCTCGCTGTAGGCTATGGGGATGGTAGGGATTGGATGAGATCATTCATGTAATGGCATCAGATTGTTAGGGCATGGTGCCTAGTATCTTTTATTAGTGCTTTATGACTTTGTTGCAACTTGTTGTGCTTAATGCTTGTCACTAGGGCCTGAGTGCCATGATTTCAGATCTGAACATGTTATTGATTCATTATGATAGTATTGTTTATGGTCTTATCTGCAAGTTGTATACACACGTTGTTGTCCAAAACCTATGGCCCCGAAGTGACAGAAATAGGGATAACCAGAAGGGAAAGGCTTTGATGTGAGGATCACATGTGTTCACGGAGTGTTAATGCTTTGCTCTGGTGCTCTATTAAAAGGAGCACCTTAATTGCCAGTAGTTCCCTAGAGGCCCCACTGCAAACGGGCTGGCAGGACAAAAGATGTTGTGAAAGTTCTCATTGCGAGCACATATGACTATATATGGAACACATGCCTAGGATTGTCTAGTACTTGGGTGCTTTATCTTATTTATCTGCAATTTCCCTATGTTCTGATTGTTATGTGAATTGTCTTGTCCATGCAACGCCCGTCCATCCATCCCTATGCCTACCGCACTCGAATCCCACTGTTTACTGCTTTTGTTACTACTATCTTTGCTTTACTACTATTGTTACTTTACTATTCCTACTACAAAACTATTGCTACTGATAAACTATTGTGAGCAAGATTGTTTCCAGGTGCAGCTGAATTGACAACTCAGTTGTTAAGGCTTATAAATAGTCTTTGGCTCCCCTTGTGTCAAATCAATAAATTGGGTTTCACTTCCCTCGAAAATACTGCGATACACCCCCTATACTTGTTGGTCATCAGGGATCCATAAGCAAAAGAACATGATATCAACTAGGTACAAGTACCAATGAAGTGTTAAAAGTGGTCCCCATGATGCATCGTTCTGCTAACTTCAACTCATAAAGCGCAAGCATATACGCAACAAAGAAGGACCCAATGGTTCAAGTTTATTAAATGCAAGAAAGTAAAGTGTGCCATCAAGTTCGTGAGAGCTTTAATCACTAATTTTCACATAACAAGTTTAATTTGGGAGATAGATAAAACAAGAATTTACTTGGAATAGCAATAATGCTACTAGGTAGGTATGGTGGACACAAATGGTACAGGTTTTGGTTTAAAGGAGGTGGATGCACGAGAAGAATTCCCTCTCAGTACAGGTTTTTGGCTAGCAAGGCTGGGTAGCAAGTACAAGAGTTGAAGGAAACAAACAAACATACAAGTGATAAAGACAAACATGCAATCTTCCTTGGAAGCACAAAAGATCTTAACTAGAGAATACTAAACTTATGAGCAAATCAAGAAAGAAAGATGATGAAATTATTTTTCTTTAAAGGTACTTTTATCTTTTTCATTCAACTCTCAAAAATAGTGTTGCTACTGACCGAGCCAGGTTTGCCAAAACCAACTAAATTAACTCAATGATCCCAAAGTGATACTGATACTAATAACAAGATCAATCATATAACCATGAATTGAAAACTAATATAAGCTATGCAAAAGAGTAAATGATCGAACTTCTCATTAATATTCCATAACGGCAACTCACACCAAGGGATACATATCTAACGAGAGAGGGGACACTTCTATAATGCAAACCATACTACATAATAACTTGTCTATTCATGATATGACTCTACTAATAAGGCAAAAAGATAGAAGATAGTGATGTGATACCGTGGCACTCCCCCAAGCTTGGAACAAACCAAGGGGATGCCAAACCTGATGATGAATTACTCCTTTGGTGGTGGTGGTATCCTCTCGATGAGCTCTCTGATAAGTTTCCCCAAGTCCTCAATCTCGAAGGTGAGATTACGAATCAGCTGTGAGTTTTGCTCAATGCGGCTCAGGATCATGTCGGGTTGAGAATTCCAGCTCTTGCTATTCTTTCCCCACTCTTCCTCCTTGAAGTCTTCTTTTCCTGCATGGCTAGAACGAGGCAAATCCCAATTGGAGGGTAATTTCCCTTTGGGCATATTCTGGTATTGATGCTCATGGATAAGGGTATGGAAAGGGTTCTTGGTGCGCGGAGGAAGTGATCGTGGAGCCAAGCAATGACGAGGAGCCTTCCCCCTAGTCTGCATCCGTGCAGTCCTTTTAACCCTGGCAGGTTTTGTCACCACTCCAATGCTTGCAATGGTAGTGCCGGTGTGCAGATGTTCGCCTTGATCCTCTTCATCTTCACTCTTGATTTCCTCCTCCTTCCCAGGGTCTTGGAGATCTCCCTCCATAGGCTCCTTCCCTTTATCCTTGGCAGACACCATTGTGCTTCTAAACCTTCAAAGAGTATGTCCTGGCAGAAACAGATCGAAACAAAAACACGATGAAAACATGATATACGAACCTCGGGAGATCAGGGGGGTTATATATTATGAAGTTTCATAACAAAAGGAAGGTACTGGGAGAAAACGAGTCGGAGACGGAGTCCGGAGTGGACTCACCACCTGGTGGCGCGGCCAGGGGAGGGCCCGCGCCACGGGGTGGTGTGAGCCACCCTGGCTCCGTTTTCGTCCCTCTTTTGCTTCGTAGCTTTCCTTATTGACTGAAAACTACAAAAATATAGTTGGATAGTATTTTTGCGGAACTTTTCTTACCAGAACTATTACCTATTTGAAAACAGACTTTGCAGGTCTCTGAATTTGGTATCTAATAGATTCTTCCAGAGTCATCAATTGAATAACATTAATATCTTCATCTTTATACACTTATTACTTGAGTCCTAAAACCCTTCTCTTCCTTATTACACCATTGTCTCCACTTCCTGGAAATTTCTTGCACACAAAACTTCACACAATTCTCATTAGCAACATTAGTATAAGTGAAGTGACAAAACCTTTTGAGTCCAACTTCAACTGAAAACCATCAAAACATAAGCTGCTGTAGCAACTCCTTCCGAAAACCCAAAAAAGAATTCAAAAAGGAAATCGAATAAAGAAGCAAATGCAAAAGTGGCAAAATCTGTCAAAACAGACCAGCAGGTTAAGATCAATTTCTTTATAGCCATTAAGATGGGCATGATAATTTTGAAGATGCTCACATAGGAATATGAATTGAAGCGAAAGAGAGCATTAAGAAGCAAACATACACACATTTAAGTCTAACCCACTTCCTATGCAAGGGAATTTTGTAAACAAACAAGTTGTTGAACCCAGAGGCTACTTGCATAAGAAGGCAAAAGAAGTGCAACATAAAAACTTTTAGCATAAAACGAGGAAACTTGATATTATTGAGATGCATAAGAACGCTTTTCCCTCTCTCATAGTAACTTTCAGCATCATGCATAAACTCAACAATGTAGCTATCACAAGGACCATCGTAACAATAATCACTTATTCTAACAGAAAACACAGGAATACTAGCTCTCATAACACTACTATGTGAAACAATATTAGAGGTATCCTTACCAAGGATAGTGTGTCCCTCTTCTTCATATTTAGTAACAAAGTCTTTCACATTTGCTATAATAGGCTCATCAACCTTTTGTTTATCAGGTTCAACAGCTTTACTTATACTTTCATTAACCATACTAGCTATCATAGAATGTTCCTTTATCTTAACTGGGAAAGGCATTTTCTCAATATAAGGTTCAGGTAAGACATGATTAGTAGTATAAATTTCAGTATTTCTTACAGGAACAATCTTAGCAATATCTTTATAAGGTTCATGATACTTATTCCACTTCTTTTTAGGCACTTCAATATAGGAAGCAAAAGCCTTAAAATAAGAAGCAATAGCTTGAGAGTCTAGACCATAAGCATTTTTAATATTTTGAAAGTCATCAGTTCCCATAAAAGATTCAATGCATTCATAATCATAATTTATACTTGACTTTCTACCTTTGTCATTCTCCCAAGCTTCAGCATTGTCTTGAATACGGTCCAGAAGATCCCATTTAACTTCTTCTTCCATACGAGTGAATGATCCAGCACAAGAAGCATCCAATAAATCATTGTCATGTAGAGGGAGCCTTGCATAAAAATTATTGATAATAATATTGTTGGGGAGCTCATGAATGGTACATTTGAGCATTAGTAACTTCAATCTCGCCCAAGCTTGAGCTGTACTCTCTCCATCAAGAGGCCAAAAGTTGTATATTTGATTCCAATCTTTATGAATCTCACTAGGAGGATAAAACTTTGAGTAAAAGAGAGGTACTATTTCCTCCCATTCCAGTGCTTGACCATTCTTCAGCAGCTTATACCAGTCCTCAGCTCTTTCTTTTAGTGATAATGAGAATAACTTCTTCTTAACTTGATTTGTAGTAATACCTGCACACTTGAACAACCCGCATAATTCGTGTATAAAGAGTAAATGATCACCGGGATGGACAGTTCCATGCCCAACATAGTAGTTATCCATAACATGATCAATAATTCTTGTAGGTATTTTGAAAACATCATTCTCAGCAGGTGGTGGCTTATCTACTACCTTAGCAGTGGTAGTAGCATTACCAAATAAGAAACTCAGTGAATTATCCATAACGAAAATAAAGCAACTAACAGAAGTAAATAATACTCACGGTAGAAGTTTCCTTTTACCAGTTCAACTCTCCAATAGAGCTTCACTCCCCGGCAACGGCGCCAGAAAATAGTCTTGATGAACCAAAGTATAGGGGGTGTATCGCAGTATTTTCGATAAGTAAGAGTGTCGAACCCAACTAGGAGCAGAAGGTGCTGGCTAGTGGTATGGATCAGGAATTCTCTACAAATACTTAGCAAATGGATTTTTAGGGGTTTTTTATATAGCAAGTAAACAAAGTACGAGTAAATAAAAGACAGTAGTAATAAATGCAGCAAGTGGCCCAATCCTTTATGCAGCAAAGGGAAGCCGGTTGTATTACTTAAGATGACCAAACGTTCTCGAGGATACATGGGAAGACTGTCAAGTGCTTTCGCTTCATATAGTTGATTAATCTTCTTTAGCTTGCTAAGTGTTGTCTGGGTGAACCTGTGCTAATGTACCGACCCATCCAGGACTAATACATACTTGTGATTATACCCCTTGCAAACATCCGTAAGTACAAGAAAGTAATTAAGGTAGAAATCTAACCACAGCTTTAAACTCTAATACCCTTATGTCCCTTGTGCAATGGTTTCCTAACGGGGGTTCAGGTTTCTGTCACTCCGGCAACCCCTACGATTAGTAGCCAAATACACAATGCATTCCCCTAGGCCCATATAGGTGAATTTTCATGTAGTCGACGTTCACATTACACCACTAGAAGAAGTACACCATAACTTAAATAACAATCTATTGAATCTTTCTCAACACAACTCCATTACTAACAACAAGACTTCTCCCATGTCCTCAAGAACAAAACGAACTACTCACAAGACATCATATGGATCATGATCAGAGATGGAATAATGATGTATAACAATCTGAACATAAACAATAATTCAATGGTTCACTCAATAGCATCAACTACAAAGAGTAATCAACACCGGGAAAGTTTCCCTTATGAACTATGCAAGATTCAACTCAATTGTTACAGCAATATGCAGATGGTGATGATGGTGATGATGGTGATGATGGTGGTGATGATGATGATGATGATGATCCCGATGAAGTCCAGCTTGATGGTGGTGTTGATGGCGACAATCTTCCCTCTCCGGGAAGGAATTCCCCCGGCAAAAATCTGTCTGCCGGAGAGATCTTTCTCTCTCGGTGTTTTCCACCCTCGCAGAGGCGGCGGAATCTTTCTGTGGTCGCTCCCCGAGTCTTAGGGTTTCGGGAGGATGATATACGCCGGAGGGGATAGGCTGGAGTGGGCCAGGGTGGCCACACCACCTGCTGGTGCGGCCTAGGGTTGCCCGCGCCAGGGGGTGGTGTGGGCCCCCTGTGGCCCATCTCCACTCCGTCTTCTGGCATCCTTAGTCTTCTGGAAAAATAAGATTTTCCATATATTTTCCCGGATTTTCTGATCTTCGCGAATTTTGCCTCCAAGCAGCACCTTTTCCATCAGAATCCTGACTGCAGCGGTCCATGCTCCAAAAGTCATCAACCATGCAAAAACAAATGAAATAACATAAGTATCACCTCTCAATACGAAATATATCAATGAATAATGGTGAATTAAGACATAGAATAGTGATGCAAAATGGACGTATCACATGCCTTTTTTCACCTATCACTTTGTAGGTGAGACAAAGGGAAATCCCTCACTTTACCATTTTCCCCTGCCATGTTTTCGTGTTCACCCTACCCCCACCAGAACGCTGATAGCGCCACCTCTCCCTCCTTCGTCGTCCCCTGCTGATAGAAATGTCGCACCGACCCCTCGCCACCTTGCACACTCCTGTCGGCCCCATTTCGTCGTCGTATGACGTCCACCGGTGGATCTGAGCACACCTCGTGTCCACCTTGCATGCTAGGTGTTTAGTGATTTTCCTAGGCCATGGATTCGTACGACGAGCAAATGTGCACCGCTCTCATGTAGGAGGAAGCGGGTGTTGCTGCCACTAATAATGAGAAATTGAAGATCTTCTCGTGTCTCCTAGGCGTGCACGCGCATGATGCACAACTCCGTCATGGAAGTTCGCAGCCAGGTCACCGCAAGAGCATGCCGAGACCAAGGATGGAGGTTCATTGCATGTTGCACGTCGACTACTTCGTCGATGATCCACTACACGGCGAGGTGCTATTTCAGCGCCATTTCAGGATGAACCGGAAGCTATCCATGAAGATTGTCATGAGCATCAGGGAGTTCGACGACTACTTCATATGCAAGAAAGACTGTACCGACATAGTAGGATGTTCATCAATTTGGTGGTGCACTGCTGCTTTGAGTATGCTTGCATATGGAGCCCCAACTGATACATAGGATGACTACCTATACATGGTTGAGACCACTATTGTTGAGTGTATGTACATGTTTTGCAAGGCAGTGGTGGCAGTGTTTGGATAAACCTACTTTAGATTTTCAATTCATAATACATTGCTTGGATCATGGCATAGAATGAAACAAGAGGATTTCCTAGGGTGCTTGGAAGCATCAATTGTATGCATTGGGCATGGAAGAACTACCCATTTGCTTGGAAAATAATGTACAAAGGCCATAAAAGATCTTGAAGTGTGATACTTGAGGTAGTGGCAGGTCATGATTTGTGGATTTGGCATGCTTTCTTAGGTATGACGGGATCTCACAATGACATCAACGTCCCGCAGTGCTTGAATGTATTTGCCAAGCTTGTTGAAGGTCATGCTCCATCGATGAACTATGTGATCATTGTCCACGAGTACACCAAGGGATACTACCTGGCGGATGGCATCTATTTATAATGATCAATATTTGTGAAGACAATCTCAAATCCTGTTGTGAGCAAAAGATCTTGGTTTACTCGGTACCAAGAGGCTTGCAGGAAGTATGTCGAGTGGATGTTTGGTGTGCTTCAATCTCAATTTTCTATTGTCTGGTACCCCACTCTTACCTAGTCAAAAGATCAGATGTGGGAGGTCATGAATGGCTATGTGATCATGCACAACATGATCATTGAGAGCAAGCGGGAAGAATCAAGTTGTTGACGTTAAACCGTATCACCGACAGGGTCCTCTTGCGGATGTTGATCACTAGTTGTCGGTCGCATTTGTTGCCTTCCTCGCCATGCGTCAGAAAATCTGAACGCAAATACTCATGCCAACTGCAAGACGATCTGGTGGAGCACTTGTGGATGCTCAAGAGAAACAACTATTATTGTTTGTTTTAGATTGTATCTCAAAACTTATTAAACATGCATTTATTTCTGTTAATATTTGATTAAAATTATGATTTATTATTTGTAAATTTTTTATTTATTTATCAAATCGGCTATGGAGGGAGGCTAGGCGACGCACCCAGCCATGCACCCGGCAACAACGTATTGCTACCGTCGGACGCCGTATGGGGGGCGGCTGGAGAAGCTCTAATCACCCCAAGGCCCCAACCAAACACATTGTTTAGTTCTTGTTTGGACAGAAAAGCATCCTGTTTTATCCCCTTTAGTAGGGTCTAAACACAAGAAGCTCCAACACTACAACTGAATTTCATCTGATTAACACAGCATAAATATTTCTACGGACTAACTTTATATGTCTATATTGTGCACCCCAATTTCTTCCGTCTCCTCCGGTACTGTTCTGCCACATGGGAATCGTGAGCGGACGCCTGGGTCCATTGATTGCATGTTTTAGATGTGCTATAAGAACACGATGGCAACGCATGATGCCTTTGTATCTAAAACGCCTCAGTCCTTGGTGTGAGCTTGGCACGCCGCACATCCCTGTCCTCTGTTTTTTCTGTTTAAGTTCCAATATTTGCGTCCTTTCTGGGAAGATGTCCCCGCGCTCTGACCTGCATGCCAGCACCGACCCCCCCCCCCCCCCCCCCCCCCCTTTCACCTCCGACGAGTCCGTTGGGGTGAGCATTCGCCCTCTCACAGGCGAATAGTGTAAATAAAGAATAGGAACCACACCCTCCCACCGGTGAGAGTCTATGGTCTGTCACACCTTTAAGGCCGCAAGATCATCGGAGATAGAGCGAACCAGCGAGGGGAACATAATCCTTGGTTTTTTTTCAGCCACCGCCTTTAACGTCTCGTCTGACTTAGATCGCGTATCGGTTGGTTCTGAATAGACATGTATTCTACGGCTAACTTTGTATCCACATCTCGATTTACCGCCACCTACTACTCCTACTTAACAAACGAACTCTACTTTAGTCTAGGGGTCGTGCGTCCCGGAAGCACGGTCTCTATGGAGTCTTTTTTGAATTATTTAAAAGCATTAAATATTTTTGAAAAACATATCTATGTATAGCAATAATATGAAATACAGGTCCGTAAATTTTTAATGGAATATATTTTGTATTTTAATCGCTGTAAAAAAGTCAAATACGACAAATTTTGGGAAAACGGAGGCATTCAAAATTGCACAGTTCGCGTCCAGATCTGAAAATTTATCTTTTTGGCCGAGGCAAAAATGCAAAGTTCTTTCACATGGTTTTTTGCACCTGAATCATTATCCATAACCCGGTTTTTTTTTTTTTTGAAAAGAGAAGTCCTACGACCTCCCAACCCCCAACTCCCAACTCCCAACACACCCACAATTTTCTTCTTCTCCTCCTGGGTAGTACTGGGTACTGGCAAGGCATGGTGTGGTGCCTTCGCATCTACAAAACGCCTCACTCCTTGGTGCGAGCTCGGCACGCCGCACACCCCTGTCCTCTGTTTCCGTTCCATTTTTTGCGTCCTCTCCGGGAAGATGTTCCCGTGCTCTGCCTTGCATGCCAGCGCCTCCCCTGCTTTCACCATCGACGAGGCCGTTGTGGTGAGTATTCGCACCGTTGGCGCATTCCGCCGAGCAGATTGCAGGCCCCCAATTCGCTCCCTGGATTACGCACCTTGCACGTCCCCGGCCGGAGTTTTTTTTTTTTAGACTGTTCAATTTGCTGCGGCTTCATTTCTTAGAGATTTTTTTTTTTGAAACTAGGCAAATTATTACTCGCTATTTTTATTGATTAAGAAGAAGTTTTTAGAAGGTTCTCACAGACCACGCCTCAACCAAAAAGGTCAAGGCAAAATAAAATAAAAGTTACTCTCGCAGCATTAAATTACATAAGTCCTTTGATCTGGCGAGGCACCACTTAAATCGGTTGCGGAAGTCTTTCCTTCCACATCCCACATCTCCCAAAGAAACTAGCATGGCAAGAGAGACCATGGATTTCCTCGATTGACCTCTCTTTTGGAACACCTCTATCCACCAATCCTTGACGGTCCTCATATGGTGCCAAGCGGAAGGATCGACGTCAGCAAGGCCAATCCAATTCTCAGAGGAAATCATGATCAAATTCGATGGAGAGATAACTGAACCAGTTCCTTGTGCTGCAGGGACCTTTGCTGGAGGCCGAGCTGAGCAAACTGGCCTGCCCAGCCTGCTACTACCCGCTCGTAAGCTCGATCGACCGTCACTCCGCGTAAGTGGTTTTGCCATCTGCCTGTCAGCAGCATCTGCAGCTAGCGTACTAATCAGATTCTCCGTCGGTTCCTTTTCAGGCCGGCCAAATCCGATTCTAGCCTTGAATGTTCCCCTTGCAAGGCAGTGTACTGCAAGAAGGATGATTACTGGGATCTGACTGTGTCAGTTGGTTCTGCCGAGTACTCCGAGTCCATGCCGGCAATAACTCAACTTTTCAGGTAAAGTATGTTGTTTCTTTTGAAGCTTAGATGACGAGGAGTACTATAGGTGGAAACTAGAAATCTCTATAAGTTGAGATAGCAACTACTCCCTCCGTTCATTAATTCTTGCCGTGCTTGTACTTCAAATTTAAATTTAAACCATGTCAAGAATTATGGAACGGAGGGAGTACCGTCTTCCCAACAACCCAGGATTCTTCCCAGAAAGCAACCTGGGATCCGCAGCCTCCCTGGCCCAGTGGGAATGAACCTTGTACAAATGAACGTTGTACCTTTGTCCCCTTCAGCTAAGTAGAAATATGCGCAGACCCCCTTCGGGTTCAAGAAAAAAAAATTAGATTTTGTCTGGGTGAAAGACTGACTGCACAATTGCTTAATAGTTCTATTCAGACTTTTGCTTACGAACGATTTGATTATCCGAACAGGACCCGACTGGTATCATTTCTTTATGAGAGAGGATGGCGCCAAAAGTTCAGATGGGGTGGTTTCCCAGGCCTAGAAAGAGAGGTCCTGTTTCACTTTTTTTTTTCCATGAGTATGTTTAATTACATTTGTGAAATAACTATTTTCGCAATCATCGTTCAAATGTATAATTACTGAAAAATCTAGTGATGTTAGTAAGA
This sequence comes from Avena sativa, assembly GCA_916181665.1. NCBI lineage: Eukaryota > Viridiplantae > Streptophyta > Magnoliopsida > Poales > Poaceae > Avena > Avena sativa. The sequence goes on from OV702290.1 coordinate 433,174,440, forward strand.
TACAAGCAGACAACCAAATTATACATTACATTGTATTCATTAAAGAGATCAGAGCACTATGTTATCAATTCATTAGTGTAGTTAGTAACATGCAAAGCCTACAACCAAATATTTTTGAAATATATTGTCATGATATGTATTTATAGACCTGATCATTTACTGGGTTTGCCCTGGCATGAAAAACATAAACCATGGTTGCAACCGTGCCTGTAGTCTCGAGTAACATTCAGTTTGCTCCTGCAAACATTTAAGCATTTCAGTACCATTTCTGCTTGCAAGTATAATTTCTAGAATTCTATATTAATATGGGAATGAAATTGCAGTTTGAAATGGCTACAACTTATTTGACGCCAAAAACTGGAGGTATTTTAGTTGATGCAAGCTGTGGAAGTGGCTTATTTTCAAGATTGTTTGTCAAGAGTGAACTATATTCTCTTGTCGTGGCACTAGATTACTCAGAGAATATGTTGAAGCAGTGCAATGAATTCATCAAGAAGGAAAACATTTCTGATGAGTACGCTTTACAATTCCTCTGGTCTTCAAGTTTCTTTCCGGAACTCTTTTGTCATTCCCACACATGATTTATGAAGTATAAGCTGTCATTTATCTCCTTTGGAACATGTACATTGGAAAGATTAGAGAGAATCTGCAACACAATTGTTTTCATCCATATATAGGGTATATGTACATATACATACAAGGTATCCAACTAATCATCTAGATCTCATCAAAGTTAAAAGGAAAGGAACGCTAAAGGATTAGTTGGACGTTAGGATTGTAAGCTTGCTATACGAGTCTGTGCACTATCTTCTCTGACAGAATGGTATCCTGTGTTTATTGGTCACTTCTAACCATAATGCTTCTAACGTCGAATGTATTACTGCTATTTTAGGAGATTAGCCTTGGTCAGAGCTGATATATCCAGACTCCCTCTTGTGAGTGGCTCAGTTGATGCTGTGCATGCTGGTGCTGCGATTCATTGTTGGCCATCCCAGCTTGTGCTGTAAGTTTCCTATTTATTCTGCAAAAAAATTATATCGCTTCATTGTTTCAGTAAATACCGAGACCAACATGCTTTTCTTCATTATGTATTTTGTACATCTACGTACCGACTTGGTTACTCCACATTCTCATGTACAGTCTTACATGTGAACATATGCTGGTTTGTGTACTTGCATTAAGCTCATTGAGCACTCTCAAATAGTTACTCCACATTCCTATGTGCAACTCCACATTCTTACCCCGTTGGAAAAAAAAACTCCACATTCTTACGTGCACTCTTAATACAAATCTAAAATGGAGCATGCACTCACACACTGTCATACTCACATGCTTTTGCTGAAATCTTCTGATACTCCACCTGCTTGCGACTGCACACAAAAAAAAAGTGACTATGATGCAAGATATCTAAGTCGAGGCTTCTTCATTCCAAGTTCATTAAGCTTCACATATGTGGAGAAGAAGGAATTAGTTTCCGAAAAAATCATAGCACATTCACACTTCTGTATGCATGCTAAGTAACTTGGCAGCAGTAATATTGATTGTCTAAACTTCCTGTAGTTCTTACATTAGGGAGATATACCTTATGCTATTCACTTCCTGCCCTACCCAATGACAACATGTGAAATGTTTTGATCTTTCTATAGGTTGCGGAAATTAGCCGAGTCCTTCGCCCTGGGGGTATTTTCGTGGCATCTACTTTCATATCAGACGTTATTGCAGCAGCTATTCCAGTCTTGAGGATCGGACGCCCGGTAATATCCTGAATCGTAATCGAATTATGGTCTTTCAAGGGATAATACAGATTAATTCGCTTGACAAAAATGATACTCCAGTACCGCTACACGGATTCACTTTTGTCGACTCTGTTTTGTATTAGACTTACCTGTTGAACTTATCTTGCAGTACATTGGCCAAATCACTGGATTTAATATCTTCTTATCAAAAGGGGAGCTTGAAGATCTTTGCACGGCATGTGGGCTGGTTGATTTCACATCTGTCAGAAACGGGTCCTTCATAATGTTCTCCGCTACTAAAGAAAGCTAGCCAAATAATAACTGCAATCTTATGCAAGTTTACATTATGTAAGTCGTGAATAAACCGTTCAATAGTTTAATAGGACCGAGATTTGAACTTCAGTTTATCTCTCTCCTATCTCTTCTTTAAATGTTGGATTTGCTGGGAACAGTGAATAAATATATTTTACTTGATCGACCAGATTGTGAGATTTATCACGTCCGTTCTTTGTGGATGGCACTGTTTGTGGGGAGTATTTGGTAGTACTGGTGGTGCCGAAGAATAATGCTACTCGACAATTCGCTCCCTGTCAAGATGTTTGTGATTTCCATTGTTTGTTCTCGATTCTTGTGGGTATTCTTGTCATCCTGGAAAATTCGGGTTTATTCACGGTTCTTGTGGGTATTCTTGTCATCCTAGAAAGTTCTGGTTTATGGGGAGTACTAGCAGCAGCTGCAGACGGAGAGGGCACTTTCTGACTTTCCTTTGGAACAAAGAACAAGCGTAAGAGTTCCAAAGAAAAAGTGTAGAAGTTTTGGAGGATAGGATTCCTATAAAAAAATATAGAGCCTTTTGGAACAAAGAAATAAGAATCTACGATTTGTTCAGTTTTGCGTTTTTCTTATTCCTATGTTTAGAGTTGTGCTTGGAGAAAAACTAACATGAGATCTTACCTCATGTTTGCATCTCCTTTAATAGATATAACGCAACACAAAATCAATCCTAATCTTTATTTTAGAAGTTCTTAACGGGTACTTTTCTTATTTTGAATGCAAATACCTAACTAAATACTAAGAAAAACTCTGTTGGCAGCAATCTATGCTTCAGGGTAGCATATTTAATATAAAAAACTATAGTATAAAATACAAATCAACTCATCTGATTTCCTGTAGATATTATTTCATATGTATCGAGGGTATTCATGTACTATAAGAGGTCGTTTGGTACCAAGCATTTCATTTCACTTCGTACAAATGAAATGAATTCAAACTTCCAACATGAATTCATTTCATTTAAATTGAGGTTTCAATACCCATGACTTGTTTGGCCACCACACGGAATTGTAATTGAACTGAATTTCACTATGGAATCGCTACATAATAAAAACATGATCTTTCCAAAATAAAAGATGCATCTCAGCATGAAATGACTAATAATTTATAACTTCTTGAACTCACGACACAAATTCACATACTAAACACATAGATTATCTCATCATCCATAACTACAAATGTCATGTTCAACTCCATAAATCAAAGATGCATCCAGAAAAGCAAAATCAAGGTCCAAAGTACTAAGAAAGTTACAAAAGGTAGGCTGCAACTTCATCACAAATAGGCTTGTGGTGAACACAAAGAACTAATCGCATGCTCTTTTTTGGGGGGTGGTTCAAGGGGAAATAGCAAGGCATACCAAGAATGTATTGGGACGGTGGCATACATGGCAGGAATTAGAGCATCTCCAATAGTGGCTGCATATCGCCCCCGCGCTAGATTAACTGCCTGTTTAGAGCGCCGGCAGCAAAAAGCGTTCCTCCAGCAAGCGCTCCAAATCGCGCGGCGTTGTATAAAATTTGGGGCGCGGGGCGTTTTGCCCTATCCTAGGATCCAAACTTGACGCGCCGGCTGCAGCGCGCATCATCACTTCACTCGCGCGGGAAAGAAAACCGACCAAGAAACTTCATCCCGCGCTCGCGCCGCCCCACCGCCAAATCCCCACCTCCGCGCAGCTGCCGGCGTAAACTCGGGTGATAGACGCTTCCTCCGGCACCCCTCCCTGCTCTATTCCACCTACCGTCGCCGAGGCCGACGCAACCCTAGCGGTGGCGCCAAACCCTAGTGGTGGCACTGACGTCGGGAATAATTTGGCCGCCGCCCGTGCCCGATCCTGCACACAAGCCCCGCCGCGCAGGCTAGGCAAACCACGCCGCTAGCCAAGAGAAAGGCCACCGCGCCGAAGCGCCCGTGGGCCGCACGGACTACGACAAGCTGGCGCTGAAGAAGGGGAAGGTGCCCATTTCTCGACGCGTGCAACACCCTCCATCGTCGGCGCCAGCAAGCATTCATCCTCCGCTGCCAGCGCCGGCACATCCGCCGACCCTTCCCGCGCGCACGCGGTGTTCATCAAAATGCCGGAAAGGTCAAAAAATCTTTTTATGGTTTTTTTAGTTAGATGCATATAAAAGATAAAAGTGACATGAATTCCATTGCGATGTAGTGTCGATGATGCGACTTTCATGGATACAATGCATGTTGGGTCCTCCTTCTCTCATGCACATATGAATGAAGAAATTTTTGAAGAGGAGGAGTATGATGTTGATGAGGAAGGGGAGGGGTTGATTGGAGCACGCCATACCAGTCAGTCGGTGAACTACACCATGGCGGAGAACAAGTTGCTTTGCAAGACATGGTTGACAATCGGAATGGATCCAACGACCGGCACCGATCAAACTAGGGAGATCTATTGGGTGAGGATGAAGGAGTACTTTGATGCAAACAACACAAGCGGAAATGATCGACCATGCATTCTCTTCAGTCCCGTTGGTCGGTCATCAACATCGATTGTCAAAAGTGGGCGGGCGTGCAAGCCAATGTTGATGATATTAACCCAAGTGGGACAAATGACCAAAATAGCGTAAGTAATTGTGTGCTGCTCACCTCTACACATGTTTGTTGTTCTATTTGTTTGTTGCTCATGTACTCTCTTTAATTTGCTTTGTAGAACACCATGGCTCAAGGCATGTATAGAGATGGGGTAAAAAGAACAAGAAGGGCAACAAAATTCTTGGCAAGCCATTCACGATGCATCATTGCTATGAAGTGCTAGCGAATGAGGAGAAGTGGAAGACCCGTGGAAAATTGGATGTGGCAATCATAGCCATGAATGCAACGGCGAGGCAACAATTATCGATGATGATGACTCAAGTGAGGAAGGCAAGATGAGAAGCTCCACTCCTCACTCGGTTACCAACACAAGGAGGAACGTTCTTGGAAGGAAGGTCGCCAAAGACATGAAGGGGAAGAAAGCCGGAGATGATGACATAGCGATTGCTATGGATAGGATTGCCAACGCAAGGTTGCAAGCAAATGAAGATAGTAAGGTGGCAAGAAACTTGGAGCAAGAGGTCGAGGCTTGGAGGACGGCTTTAGAGGAGAGGCTTGCCGCCAACAAGGAGAGGAAGTTGGCATTGGAGGAGTAGAAGCTTGCCAATGAGGAGCACCAACGCCTAGTCGAGGAAGAGAGGAAGCTCTTCTTCATGGACACTTCCAACATGGATGAAAGGCAAAAAGAGTACATCAACCTTGGTCACGATGAAGTGTTGGCCAAAAAAAGAATGTTGGCAACCAACATGAACGCACCTACGGATGGCTATGGAGGATATGTAGGCATGGGAGCACCGGCGGGTGTCTTTGGCGCCGGCTATGGCAGCGTGGGAGCACCGGCGGGCATGTTGGAGGAGGCATGGCCGCCATGGGAGGCATTGCCAACATAGGATTGGGAAGCATGGCCGGCATGGGATTGGGTGGCTTTGGAGGAGTCTTCAAAGTGACACTGATGGCCGGCATGGGAGCACCGGCGGGAGGTGTCTATGGAGCAATGGGAGCACCACTGGGGGGATTCGTGGCCTCTATGGATTCTTCTCTACCTCCTTCAACTCATGGTACCGATGGAGAAGCAAAAGTTGGAGATGACTTCGAAAATGTGGATGAACAATTGATGATGTGTTTGCATTTGTTATATGCAAATTTGTATTGAACTTTGTTATGTGGATTAGAACTATGCTATTTGTGTGTGTTTGTTGAACTATGTCATGAATTTGAACTTTGCTAGATCATTTTATTGATGATTTATTCGGATATTTTGATCTTGTTGATTGCATATTTCTATGTGTATGTAGTTTACGCCGGCGCAGCGCGCTATAGTTTGGAGCGTCCAGTGGAGGAGCAGCTATAGTTTGGAGCGTCCAGTGGAGGAGCAGTTTGGAGGAGCAGTTTGGACCGTCCAGTGGAGGAGCAGTTTGGACCGCAGTGCTCGCGCTGCAATTTGGCGCCTCTGTGGAGGTCGAGCGGGCCACTGTTGGAGATGCTCTTAGATTGGATATTCACACACTGCAAAGACAAAGAGAGAAAGAGGTGGACCCGTGTGAGAGGTTAGGAACGAGGTGAGAGATCAAAACTCGTGGTTAGCTGCTCCTTAGGTTCTTTATCCAGGAGAGGTTGAGTTGGAGATATACATTATCAGGGTGGGCGAGACGAGGTCTATGTATTCAGAGGAGAGCGGAGAGGTCACCAGTGAGCGGGAGTCATGAGGTTGATGGGCAAGATGGCAAGGGGATTCCACGAAAATGACAGGGTGCTAGTCAAGAATTTGGAAACAACATGATGTTTCTATGGAATTGGTAAATGAATTATATGCCCAATTTCAGAGAGCCAAACAGGATATAACACTAGAATTGCCAAATGAATTCCGTGATTCCTGGCCCAAACGACCTTAAGATTACTTAATTAATTATATTAAATAATAAAATATGGATAAACGTTGTTCTTTGGCACCTAGCAATTTGGAAAGAGCAGTATTACTCTGTAGTTAATCTCGTTCAAATCAATATGCAAACTGCCCTTTTGAGCATCATATTTACTCCAGCATCAAAGCTACTACTAAAGCCAGCAGTCTCAGTTCTCAAATCTGCAGAATGGATCATATTACTACGATTTTGATAGAGGGTGTTTAAACGTGCGCAGACCTGCAAAATTTGACGACTCAGGCCAATATGAAAAATATCAAACACAACCAGAATAGATCGAGTACACAAGACGATCATCAATGGTTCACAAAGTATGAGCTAGCAGTATTTAGACGATGACAGATGATAACAGGCCAAAATTTCCACTCAGCCAAACCCAGAGATGCTACAAACTGCTCTAACGAATAGCTTCTTCCTCTTAGGCCTTCCTTGGTGCAATCTGGGACTCAGCCTGCACAAAAAAGGGATAAAACAAATCAGGACAATGGCAACAGTATTGACAGATAAGCACACTGCGAACTAAGGAGCATGGGTAGGGGTCAATGCAAAGAACTTACCTCTTTCTTCACTGGCTCTTCCTTCTCGGACAAGATGAGCTCAATGTGGCACGGGTTAGACATGTAGGCTGCATTTTTGTAGAGCGGAGTTATGACCAATCCACAAAGCACCTACCAAGATAGACAAGTGATTTACAGGTTAAGACTAGTGGTAACTTACGGTTGATGCGTCCATGAGCACGGTAGGTCCGACGCCGCTGCTTCTGGGCCTGGTTCACTTGGATGTGTGAGATGTAGAGAGCATCAACATCCAGACCTTTCACCTGTAGAGCAAGAGTAGGAAGAATTAGGCAAAAATTAAGTTAAACAGAGCAAAGAACTTCAGCTGTGGCAATGAGACCACAGACCTCAGCATTGCTCTCAGCATTCTTGAGAAGATCCAGAACAAACTGAGCAGACTTGGCAGGCCAGCGTCCCTGACCATTTGGCTGGCGGTTCTTAGCTTGGGCAGTACGTCCAACACCACGGCAGTACCTACGGAAGGGGATGGCTTGCTTGTGGGCGAGCACATCCTCCAGGTATCTTTTAGCCTTGTTCAGTGGCATCTTCCTGAGGGCGAACGCTGTCTCCCTGGTGTTCTGCAATTGTCAACAATCAAAAAATAATTAGACTGACTGCAACATAACAGAACAGTTAGCATAGAAGACAACCCCACATCCAGCAAGGCACCAAGTAACATAAGCACACAACTTTCATTTAGGGTTTTAATGAGTAATCAGCTTTGTGCAGGAGGTAACTTAAAAGCAGAACATCACATGGAACACAAAACATTAAAGGATGAATTGGTGTACTGTGCCATCATTTACTGAACCAATAGACATAAAACACAAAGTACTGTGTCCAACGGTTCACCCAATAACGATGAGACTGATGTTCCTAAAGCTTACGGGGACACTGCTTACAGAGAGCACAGCATCCTGCTTTTTTTACTTTAGGGTGTAAACACAGGAAGCTCCAGCAACAACAGAAGGTTCATGACTATTAATTACTGGACTGAGCAGAAGTGCTGAACCTGTACAAGCTGAAATTAAAATAGAGGCATATATCCTACAACAAACAAACAAAATCTTTTAACACAAATGTACCATCATTTACTGAACCAATAGACATAAAACACATAGTACTGCGTCCAACGGTTCACCCAATAACAATGATCGTGATGTTCCTAAAGCTTACGGGGACACTGCTTATAGAGAGCAAAGCATCCTGCTTTTTTACTTTAGGGTGCAAACACAGGAAACTCTGGCACTAGAACTGAACTGAACTGACTAACAGGACAGAAGTAGAACACAAAAGTGGTGGCATATCCCACAAACCAAAAAAAATATTTGCAAGACAAAAATGTGTCATCATTAACTGAACCAATAGACATAGAACACATAGTACTGTGTCTAATGGTTCACCCAAAAACGATGAAAATGATATTCCTAAAGATTACGGGGACACTGTTTATAGAAAGCAACGCATCCTGCTTTTATTCTTTAGGGTCCTAGTTAAAAAAGCTCCAGCTACTACAACAAAAGGATGCCAGTTGTCGATAAACTCAATTTATCGTAGACAGGATTTGGTACATGTATACAGTTGATATGTCAGCTAGCTAAAAGAGATTTTGATGAAACTAAAATTTTAACAAGTATGAGTTCAAGGCAATTCGACAGTTAAGTTGGAAGGTTCAGTAGCAAAGCAGAACAATAAGCTACACAAATCTACCTGCGATTGCAACAGAAAATGAAATGCTAACTACAACTGAAAGTGCTACGGCATTTGAATTGAGAACTGAGATGCTTCAATTTGGTTTTGAGGATACCAATGGCACTGCTGCAACAGCAAAAAGTAAATCACACAAAAGAGCAAGAAACAAAGGGGCGCATGATAACAGGACCATATAGTCGATAAAAAATATCACACACATACACACTAGCTTACACATCAAAGAGCAATCTGCGCGCCTATCCTTTCACTGTAAGCTCAAAACGCATTCTCGGGATTAGGCTCGAGAGCTCACCTTGAAATGAACACGCAGGTCCCGGCCCATTGCCTTGGCGGCTGCAAGAATCAAAGAAGAGAGCGCGGATCAGAAACCCACGGATCTGCGGAAATCATCATCATAGAACAGGAGACGACGAACCCAGTTATTAGCTCGAGCAAGGAACTTACACTTGGTGGGATTGACGGGATCCGTCGAGTACTTCACCTGGAAACAAAGAACAAGAGACGGACGACGGGTCAGAGCAAAGCCAAAGAACAGGGACGCTGCGGAAAGTGCTCTGAGAGGGAGCGACAGAACGTACCATGGCTGCGGCGGCGAGAAGGGCAAGGCAGCGGCGGCGGCGAGAGCGAGGGGGTGGAGAAGGTTGGAGGAAGCGGTCATTTATATAGCGACATGGAGACCTAGAAGCAAAACCCTATCGGGCTTACGGGCTGATCTGTGGTCGCGGTCGAAAGGTGCCGAGAGGAGGCCCAGTAAGAAACCGTGGGCTGAAATATTGTGCGAGTATTGAACTGGTGCTCATACCAGGCTCGTTACATCGACTATAATCGACTAAAATAAAAAACAGGTTTACATCTCGGACCTCATTGATCTTGTCCGATGTCTCCTTACCCGTATAATAAATAAGTAGTCGTGGTGGCTAGGGTTTCCTCTATCACTCCGGCGATCTTCGATCTCCGAGGGTGTAATATCCCGGACTCTTCGTGCCTGGGTTATCAGGCATGGCAGCTTAATAAAATATCTAGACTGATCAATAGATCAATACTATTTTTTTCTGCGCACTTTGTCCTCACTCGTTCGCACCCCGGTACCCACTTTCCGGTCGATCACCCATGCTCAAATTGCTCCAGGTCAAACACGCTTAACCTGGAGGTTCTTTTTGGATGAGCTTTCGGAAAAGAAGTGCAACTTGTTGATATGGGTATCTTATCAATACTATTAAGCCATGCGCCAGGGTCTTACTATGGGGTAGGGTGAGCTATCCCGTGATCGGATCGTCCCATTCTCTCCACAACGGTAGATTACTCAGGTTGACCAAGGGGCTGACCGGCTCGGCTACCCGACCTTGGTAGTTCTGGTCATTTTGACGGGGTTGTGGGATCTGATCGGATGGCGGCGATAGGCGAGAAGGGCGAGGCAAGTGGGGCGGCTGGTTGTGAGCGATCAGAGTCTCCGTTGGAGGATTGGATGTCGAGTCTGAACCTCAAGGGGGAAGACATAATGGTTTTTTTGTGGCAAAAAGTGAGGTGGATTCTTTGAAAGAGGAGATGAAGTGGATGGCGGTAACAAGCCTGCTATCCTCGAGACCGTCACTACGACGTTGCTTAAGAAGACAATGAGGTTTGTGTGGGCGTCGAGCAGGAGGTGTCCTTTCATGATGTGGATAACAGGTTTCTAGTTCAAGCAAGGTGCCTTGCTGACTAGAAAAAGATCACGGAGCAGGGGTCATGGCTGTTTCGTGATCAGGGTTTACTCATTGAGAAATACGATGGTAGTTGCAGGGCATCCACAGTAGGGCTTACTCGCATCCATGCGTGGGTGAGGGTACATGACGTCCCTGAACTCTCTCGGAAGAAGCAATTGCTTCAAGGCTTAGCGGCAAGTATTGGTGAAGTTATTGTTGTAGACATGAACAACTCGGTTTTGTGTAAAATATTGCAGCTAGGTTTGTGTCCAACGTATGGACTATGTATATTATATTCATCCTTGTACACTGGTTTATATAGAAGGTACAAGGGGATCAGAGAGAGAGAGCTCAGCACGCAAACACTATCTAACTAAAAACTATTAGATCCTAGCTAGGCGGAGGCACCTTGAGCATGATTGCATGCGATGCATGGATAAACACTGAGTGCGACTGGCTCGGTCAGCTATCGTTGCTTCAGTCTAACACCCCCCGCAGTGTCAGCGGCAACATCATGAACGGTGAGACTGGAGCGGAAGTCCATGAAGGCAGTTGTAGGAAGGCCTTTGGTAAAAACATCAGCACATTGAGAGGCCGTGGGTATGTGGAGAACTCGAACTTCACCGACTTGAACCTTGTCATAGACGAAATGGATGTCGATTTCAATGTGTTTGGTGCACCGATATTGTATAGGGTTAGTAGACATATAAACAACAGAGACATTATCACAGTACACAATAGTAGCTTTATCAATGGAACGATGCAATTCAGTCATAAGAGAACGAATCAGCAACTTTCGGCTACCACATGACCAACCGCACGGTACTCAGCCTCGGCACTCGACCTGGACACAGTAAGTTGACGTTTGGATGATCATGAGATGAGATTGTCCTCGAGAAAAACTTAGAAACCTGTAGTGGAGAAGCGAGTATCGAGACAAGCGGCCTAGTCGGCGTCAAACTAGGCAACGAGAGACGTAGTGGTGGAGGGTGTGATAGTGGTGCCAAAATAGAGAGTGCCCTTGATATACCAAATGATGCATTTGACGAGATTGAGATGGGAAGTGCGAGGTGCATGAATGAAGAGTGAAAGGAATATGTCCTAAGAGGCAATAATAAAGTTGTTATTATACATATTCCAAGTATATGATAGATGTTTATTTTGCATTGCTATAATTGTATTAATTTGTAAACGTTAATACATGTGTGTTTAATAAACAAAAGGAAAGTTCCTAGTTATGCCTCTCTTATAAACTAGCTCGTTGATTAACAAGATGATCAAGGTTTCCTGATCATGGACATTAGATGTTGTTAATAACAAGGTCAGACCATTAGTGGAATGATGTGATGAACATTCATCCGAAGTATAACATTACGATCAAAGGCACTGTGTTTATATTGCTATAACATCTAACAAAGTAATCCTACTCCTTAGACCATGAGATCATGTTAACCACTAACACTGGAAGAGTATCTTGATAACATCAAACGTCACACCGTGAAAGGGTGATTATAAAGGTGGGTTCAGTGCTACGAAAGTGTTATGTAGGTTCATGGATCAAGAGTGGGATTTGTCCATCCCGGTGACGGATAGATATACTCTGGGCCCTCTCGGTGATATCACATTGGTTAGCTTGCAAGCAAGTGATAAGATCACTAGAATATTATATCACGGGAACGAGAAAAGAGTACATGTCGGTAACGAGATCAAACTAGGTATGGAGATACCGATGATCGAATCTCAGACATGTAATATATCGCGAGAAAAAAGGATTTAGTTACTAATGTTAAAGGTTCTCATGATCACAGAAGTCATCGTAGAATGTGTAGGACTTAGTATGGATCTCCAGGTCCCGCTTCTGATTATTGATCTGAGAGGGGTCTCGATCATGTCTGCATTATTCATGAACCGTAGGATGACACACTTAAGGGACACCAACATCATTTGGAGAAAATGTGTTTCAGACGAATGAATTGCAAAGCACTGGAATTATTTAAATAGACACCAAAACTGTTTCGGGTGAAATTGCTGAAATTGGTTCTGCATGTGATATTGAAATGTTGCAAGGGGTTTCATGTGAATGTTTGTTAATTAAAGTAATTAACAAAATTATGAATAAATTTAATAAAAGAGTTTTATTAAATGATAGAGCATTAAATTTGGAGAAATCTAATGCATTTAAAGTCAATGTTAAGGGACACTTTTATGTGGAGGTCCTAGCGCCGCAAACCAGCCGCGCATCTGCACTCACACACACGTTCAGGCCGCCGAACAACCTCCGCCTCCTCGCTCCAGCGATGTAGTGGAAGCACCAACTCCTTTCAGACAAAATGCCACCGGGAACATGTATCTCGCTAATCCGAGACCATGGGGAAATAATTCTAGAGGGGGAGAGAGATCCTTCACGAGGAGGTGTGAGGAAGAAGGGTGAGAGGGGTGGCCTTTTATAGGAGGAGGGGGTACCCCTCCCCATGGACGACGCCCCATGGGGGTGACCCCTCACCTCCCCCATTCATGTGGTGACCTGTTCCCGGTGGCATTTTGTCTGGAAGGAGTTGGTGCTTCCACTACATCGCTGGAGCGAGGAGGCGGAGGTTGTTCGGCGGCCTGAACGTGTGTGTGAGTGCAGATGCGCGGCTGGTTTGCGGCTCTAGGACTTCCACACGATCTTGAGATCAACAAGCGTATGACTACATCATCCACGAGTTCCTACTCGTTAACAAAACTTTGTTGTCTTCGAAGGTAAGTTCTCCATGGATGTATATCCATTCGTTGTTTGTATCTAGTAGATAGATCTTGGTGTATAGTTCTCATCGTAGGAAATTTTTTGTTTTCTATGCTGTGAACCTTCGGTGGTATCAGAGTCGGATCTATGCGTAGGTGCTTTGCACGGGTAGAACACATAAGAGTATGTGGGCGGTGATGATCATGTTATTGCTTCTTATATGTACTTTGGATATTGGTGGCATAGTGGGATGAAGCGGCCCGGACCAACCTTACATGTCATCGCACATGAGACCAGTTCCACGACTGACATGCAACTAGTTTTGCATAAGTGGCTGGCGGGTGTGTGTCTCTCCTACTATAGTCAATATCTGATTTACAACGAGTTGCTAATAAATTGGTTATCATCGTTGTGGTTTCATGTTTGTAGGTAAGAACGATTCTATCTTGGAAAGCCCTAAGCCACGTAAAACTTGTAATTGATAAATTAGAGGCGTCTAGTTTAAATCGTTGCTGGGTTTGTGTCATGATATGGTAATGTTATAAGTTGATGTATAGTTGATACACTTACAACACACTTAGCATGTAAGTTCCATAGACCTTGGCCTTACACACAAAGGAATGATGGAGATCATACCACGATGCATATGATAGTGATCAAATGCAAGAACCATATCATTTCACTTTACACATATGATGTTTGCATCTTATATTGCTAGTTTGGTGTTTTAGTAGCGTTATAAGATGCTCCCTAATTTAAATATCAAGATAAAAATGTGTTCTTCCTTAAGTATGCACCATTTATGTTTCGCCGCTTCAAGACATCACGTGATGATCGGGTGTACTTGAATCCACGATCATATTTTGGGTGTAAGACAGTTTTACACACGTGAGTACTAAGGTTCTTACTTGGCGAGCCTAGCATGTACAGACATGGCCTCGAAACACGGACCGAAAGGTTAAGCATGAGTCATATAATTGATATGATGCCCATATAGATGCTCGCCTTTGAAGCTACACTGACTCAGGTGATGATCGGACTTGGTGTAGTGGATTTGGTTCATGTAATCACCAAAAAGACACGAGGGATGTTGTTTTTGAGTGGGAGTTTAGTTGAACTCAATCTATCATAAACTTAGTCTAAATAAATTTTACAAATTCTGTTGTAGATAGCACCACCTGCTTTTAATTTCAATGTGTTCATGGAGAAAGAGAAACTTGTTGCGAATGGTAGCAACTTCACCAACTGGGCTATGAATTTGAGGATTCTCCTCTCTGCTGCACAAAAGCAATATGTGCTAGAAGCGCCGCTAGGCCCCCACCAGCTCCTGATGTCCCTGACGAGGAAAAGAATATCTATGTGACTCGTCAGGAGGACGACAACTTAGTTCATTGCGGCATACTATATGGGCTAGAGCAAGAACTTCGAAAGCGTTTCGAAAATGGCAATGCCTTTGATACCATGGGTGAATTGAAAATGATTTTTGTTGGGTCCGCAACATAGAAAACAAAAATTTTCCTACGATGAGAACTATATGCCAAGATCTATCTACTAGATACAGAGCAACGGGTGGACATACATCCATGGAGAACTTACCCTCGAAGACAACGAGTTTTGTTAACGAGTAGGAACTCGTGGTTGATGTAGTCGTACGCTTGCCGATCTCAAGATCGTGTGGAAGTCCGAGCGCCGCAAATCAGCAGCGCATCCGTCCTCGCACACACGTTCAAGCCACCGGACAACCTCCACCTCCTCGCTCCAGCGAATCAGCGGAAGCAGCAACTCCTTCCAGGCGCAAGGCCACCGGGAACATGTATCTCGCTAATCCGAGACCATGGGGAATATCTAGAGGGGGAGAGAGATCCTTCACGAGGAGGTGTGGTTTGTGAGAGGGGAGAGGGGGATTTATATAGGAGGGAGGGAGACCCCTCCCCTCCCATAGCCGGCGCATGAGGGGGGGACTCCTCCCCTCCTTCATTCATGTGGTGAACCTCCACTCACATAAACATGGCCTCCACCCAAAATCCCACTCACATGTATTTAATTTCCACCAAATTAAATGCAACTCTCAATTAATAAAACTCTTTTATTTATTTTATTCAGAATTTTGTTAATTACTTTAATTAACAAACATTCACATAAAACCCCTTGCAACATTTCAATATCACATGCAGAACCACTTTCTGCAATTTCACCTAAAACAATTCCGGTTTCTATCGAAACATGTCCTGCGCTTTGCAAACCTTTTGTCTGGAACATATGTGCTCCTAAATGGTGTCCGGCAACCCTTAAGTGTGTCACCCTATGGTTTGCGAATAATGCAGACATGATTGAGACTCCTCTCAGATCAATAATCAGAAGCGGGACCTGGAGATCCATACTGACTCCTGCATATTCAACGATGACTTCTGTGATCGTGAGAACCTTTAACGTCAGCAATTTAATCCCTTTGTCTCATGATATAATACATGTCCGAGATTCGATCATCGGTATCCAAATACCTAGTTTGATCTCGTTACCGACATGCACTCTTTTCTCGTTCCCGTGATATAACATTCTAGTGATCACATCACTTGCTTGCAAGCTATCTTAATGTGATATCACCGAGAGGGCCCAGAGTATATCTATCCGTCATCGGGATTGACAAATTCCACTCTTGATCCATGAGCCTCAACATAACACCTTCATAGCAGTGAACCCACCTTTATGGTCACCCTGTTACAGTGTGACGTTTGATGTTATCAAGATACTCTTCCGGTGTTAGCAATTAACATGATCTCATGGTATAAGGACTAAGACTACTTTGTATGATGTTATAGCAATATAAACATAATGACTTGATCGTAATGCTATACTTCGGATGAATGTTCATCACATCATTTCACAAATGATGTGACCTTGTTATTAACAACATCCAATGTCCATGATCAGGAAACCTTGATCATCTTGTTAATCAACAAGCTAGTCTATAAGAGAGGCATAACTAGGAACTCTTTTGTTTATTAAACACACATGTATTGATGTTTCCTATCAATACAATTATAGCATGAAAAATAAACATCTATCATATACAAGGAATACATAATAACAACTTTATTATTGCCTCTCAGGGCACATTTCCTTCAGTCTCCCACTTGCACTAGAGACAATAATCTAGTTTATATAGTGATAAATCTAACACCCATGGAGTTCTGGTGTTGATCATGTTTTGCCCTAGGGAGTACTTTAGTCAACGGATCTGCTACATTCAGGTCTGTGTGCACTTTACAAATCTTTATGTCTCCATCCTTGACATGCTCGCGGATGGAGTGAAACCGGCGCTTAATATGCTTGGAATTCTTGTGAGACCTTGGTTCCTTGGCGTTGGCTATGGCTCCATTATTGTCACAATAGATCACCATTGGGTCCAACGCACTAGGAACCACACCTAGTTCCGTTATGAACTCCTTCATCCAAACCGCTTCCTGCGCCGCTTCTGAAGCAGCAACATATTCCGCCTCCGTCGTTGATCCAGCCACCACAGGTTGTTTGGAGCTCCTCCAACTAACTGTTGCTCCGTTCAAGAGAAATACGTATCCGGATTGAGACTTAGAGTCATCCGGATCAGTGTCAAAGCTAGCATCGGCATAACACTTAGCGACTAGCTCTTCTTCACCTCCGTATACAAGAAACATATTCTTAGTTCTTCTCAAGTACTTAAGGATATTCTTGACCGCTATCTAGTGCTCCGAACCTGGATCAGATTGGTACCTACTAGTCAAACTAATAGCATGTGCCACATCCGGTCTTGTACATAGCATGGCATACATTATAGAGCCTATGGCTGAGGCATAGGGGATCTTATCCATTATCTCTCTTTCTTCCGCCGTAGCCGAACTCTGAGTCTTACTCAATGTCTTGCCTTGCAACATAGGTAAGTACCCCTTCTTACTTCCGTCCATATTAAACTTCTTTAATATCTTATCAAGGTATGTACTCTGTGATAGCCCAATTAGGCGTCTTGATCTATCTATATAGATTTTAATGCCTAATATATATGAAGCTTCACCAAGGTCCTTCATCGAAAATTTGCTGTTTAGATAACTTTTAACACTGTTTAAAAGATCTATATCATTTCCAATCAATAATATGTCATCCACATATAATATCAGAAATGCCACATTGCTCCCACTCACTTTCTTGTAAATACAAGCCTCTCCATAAGTTTGGACAAATCCAAACTCTTTAATCACCTCATCAAAGCGGAGATTCCAACTCCGGGATGCTTGCTTCAGTCCATAGATGGATCGCTGAAGTTTGCACACCTTATCAGCATCCTTAGGATCGACAAAACCCTTAGGTTGTATCATATACAACTCTTCTTAAATATTACCATTGAGGAACGCAATTTTGACATCCATCTGCCATATTTCATAATCGAAATATGCAGCAAGTGCTAACATAATCCTAACCAACTTAAGCATCGCTACGGGAGAGAATGTCTCATCGTAGTCAACTCCTTGAATTTGTCGAAACCCCTTTGTGACAAGTCGAGCCTTATAGATGGTTACATTACCATCAACATCAGTTTTTCTTTTGAAAATCCATTTATTCTCAACGGCCTTTCGATCGTGAGGTAAGTCCATGTAACATCCCGTCCACTCCTGGGCCGGGGGGGTGTCACTCCTGGCAGCTTAATAGGATATCTAGACTGGCCCCACAGACCAACACTAGTCTTTTCTGCGCACTTTGTCCTCACTCGTGCGCACCCGGTTACCCATTTCCCGGTCGGTCACCCATCCTAGAATTGCTCTAGGCCAAGCACGCTTAACCTTAGAGTTCTTTTCGAATGAGCTTCCAGAAAAGAAGTTACAACTTGTTGATATGGGTATCCTATCAATCCTATTAAGCCATGTGCCTGGATCTCACATACACCCACCCTTTAGAAGATCGATGCCCTCATCGATCAAGCACACCCCAGGAACGTTCCCTCTTGGCACGCATCTGTGCGTCCAGTGCCGGCACATGTGCCATGCCGTGTCCACTCCGGGCCACACGCGCCATGCTCCACATGTCCCGCCACTGACCCGCACACACCCGTGTAATCGCAAGGGTCGGCTCTGATACCACTTGTAACACCCCGTCCACTCCTGGTCCCGGGGGGTGTCACTCCTGGCAGCTTAATAGGATATCTAGACTGGCCCCACAGACCAACACTAGTCTTTTCTGCACACTTTGTCCTCACTCGTGCGCACCCGGTTACCCATTTCCCGGTCGGTCACCCATCCTAGAATTGCTCTAGGCCAAGCACGCTTAACCTTAGAGTTCTTTTCGAATGAGCTTCCGGAAAAGAAGTTGCAACTTGTTGATATGGGTATCCTATCAATCCTATTAAGCCATGTGCCTGGATCTCACATACACCCACCCTTTAGAAGATCGATGCCCTCATCGATCAAGCACACCTCAGGAACGTTCCCTCTTGGCACGCGTATGTGCGTCCAGTGCCGGCACATGTGCCATGCCGTGTCCACTCCGGGCCACACGCGCCATGCTCCACATGTCCCGCCACTGACCCGCACACACCCGTGTAATCGCAAGGGTCGGCTCTGATACCACTTGTAACACCCCGTCCACTCCTGGGCCCGGGGGGTGTCACTCCTGGCAGCTTAATAGGATATCTAGACTGGCCCCACATACCAACACTAGTCTTTTCTGTGCACTTTGTCCTCACTCGTGCGCACCCGGTTACCCATTTCCCGGTCGGTCACCCATCCTAGAATTTCTCTAGGACAAGCACGCTTAACCTTAGAGTTCTTTTCGAATAAGCTTCCAGAAAAGAAGTTGCAACTTGTTGATATGGGTATCCTATCAATCCTATTAAGCCATGTGCCTGGATCTCACAGTCCACCAAGGTCCAAACCTGATTTTCGTACATGGATTCTATCTCGGATTTCATGGCTTCTAGCCATTTGTTGGAATCAGGGCTCATCATCGCTTCTTCATACGTCGCAAGGTCATCTATTTCATCAATCATGAAATTCATAACAGGATTGCCGTACAGTTCAGGAGCTGCACGTGTCCTGCTTGACCTGCGAGGTTTGGTAGTGTCCTCTTTCAGAGTTTCATGATCAATATCATTAGCTCTCTCTTCATTAGGTGAAGTCAACTCCGAAACAACTTCTGGAGCTGCGCTACTCGCCATTTCATGAAGAGAAGGTTCAATAACCTCTTCGAGTTCTACCTTCCGACTACTCACACCTTTCGCGAGAAACTCCTTCTCAAGAAAGGATCCATTCTTGGCAACAAAGACCTTGCCCTCGGATCCGTGATAGAAGGTATACCCAATCGTTTCCTTAGGGTATCCTATGAAGACGCATTTTTCCGCTTTGGGTTCGAGTTTATCCGGTTGAAGTTTCTTCACATAAACATCGCATCCCCAAACTTTAAGAAATGACAACTTAGGTTTGTTTCCAAACCATAATTCATATGGTGTCTTTTCAACGGATTTAGATGGTGCCCTATTTAAAGTGAATGCAACGGTTTCCAGTGCATAACCCCAAAATGACAGTGGCAAGTCAGTCAGAGACATCATAGATCGAACCATATCCAATAAAGTATGATTACGACGTTCTGACACACCATTACGTTGTGGTGTTCCGGTAGGCGTGAGTTGTGAAACTATTCCACAGTCTTTCATATGTGTGCTAAACTCGTAACTAAGATACTCTCCTCCACGGTCGGACCGCAGAAATTTGATTTTTCTGTTATGATGATTTTCCACTTCATTCTGAAATTCTTTGAACCTTTCAAAGGTTTCAGACTTATGTTTCATCAAATAGATATACCCGTATCTACTCAAATCATCCGTGAAAGTAACAAAATAACGATATCCACCTCGTGCTGACACACTCATTGGTCCACACACATCAGTATGTATGATTTCCAATAAATCTGTCGCCCGTTCCATTGAACCGGAAAACGGCGTTCTAGTCATCTTGCCCATAAGGCATGGCTCACATGTATCAAATGATTCAAAATCAAGTGATTCCAAAAGTCCATCAAAATGGAGTTTCTTCATGCGTTTAACGCCAATATGACCTAGACGGCAGTGCCACATATATGCAGATATATCATTATCAAGTTTAATCCTTTTAGCATCAACATTATGAATATGCGTAATACTACTATCGAGATTCAACAGAAATAAACCATTCAACACAGGTGCATGACCATAAAAGATATTATTCATATAAATCGAACAACCATTGTTTTCAGACTTAAACGAATAACCACTTTGCATCAAACACGATCCGGATACAATGTTCATGCTCAGTGCAGGCACCAAATAACAATTATTCAGGTTTATAACTAATCCCGACGGCATATGGAGAGGCAGTGTTCCGACGGCGATCACATCAACCCTTGATCCATTGCCGACCCGCATCGTGACCTCATCCCTTGCTAGTTGTCGCTTGTTCCGCAGCCCCTGAACCGAGTTACATATATTAGCAACCGATCCCGTATCAAATACCCAGGTGCTACTGCGAGTACTAGTCAAGTACACATCAATAACATGTATATCACATATAACTTTGTTTGCCTTGCCGGCCTTCTTGTCCGCCAAATACTTGGGGCAGTTGCGCTTCCAATGGCCAGTCCCCTTGCAATAGTAGCACTCGGTGTCAGACTTAGGGCCAGCTCGGGGTTTCTTTTCAGGCGCGGCAACAAATTTGTCGCCCTTCTTTCCCTTCTGCTTGCCTTTCTTGTCCTTCTTGAAACCGGTGGTCTTATTGATCATCAACACTTGATGTTCTTTCCTAATCTCCACTTCTGCAGTCTTAAGCATTGACAGAAGCTCGGGAAGAGACTTCTTCATGCCCTGCATATTATAGTTCATCACGAAGCTCTTATAGCTAGGTGGCAGAGATTGGAGAACACGATGTATGCCTAAGTCAATGGGAATCGTTATTCCCAAGGACACAAGCTTATCAGCGTACCCAGACATTTTGAGTACGTGCTCACTAACGGAGCTGTTCTCTTCCATCATGCAGCTAAAGAACTTTTTAGAAGCATTATAACTCTCTACGGCAGCATGGGTATCGAAAATCATTTTCAATTCTCCCATGGTATCAAAGGCATTGCCATTTTCGAAACGTTTTCGAAGTTCTGGCTCTAGCCCATACAATATGCCGCAATGAACTAAGTTGTGGTCCTCCTGACGAGTTATATAGACGTTCTTTTCCTCGTCAGGGGCATCAGGAGCTGGTGGGGGGCCTAGCGGTGCCTCTAGCACATATTGCTTTTGTGCAGCAGTGAGGAGAATCCTCAAATTCATAGCCCAGTTGGTGAAGTTGCTACCATTCGTAGCAAGCTTCTCTTTCTCCATGAACACATTGAAATTAAAAGCAGGTGGTGCCATCTACAATAGAATTTGTAAAATATATTTAGACTAAGTTTATGATAGATTGAGTTCAACTAATCCAAATTACTAATGAACTCCCACTCAAAAACGACATCCCTCGTGTCCTTTTGGTGATTACATGAACCAAATCCACTACACCAAGTCCGATCATCACGTGAGTCGGTGTAGCTTCAAAGGCGAGCATCTATATGGGCATCATATCAACTATATGACTCATTCTTAACCTTTCGGTCCGTGTTCCGAGGCCATGTATGTACATGCTAGGCTCGTCAAGTAAGAACCTTAGTATTCGCGTGTGTAAAACTGTCTTACACCCGTTGTATGAAAGCATAGAGTCGAGAACACCCGATCATCACGTGATGCCTCAAAACACGATCCACAAAATGGTGCATACTTAAGGAAGAACACATTTTATCTTGATATCTAAATGAGGGATCATCTTATAATGCTACCAAAAGCGCCAAACTAGCAATATAAGATGCTAACATCTAATGTGTGAAGTGAGGTGATATGGTCCATGCATTTGATCTCTATCATTTGCATCGTGGTATGATCTCTATCATTCCTTTGTGTGTAAGGCCAAGGTCTATGGAACTTACACGTTAAGTGAGTTGTAAGAGTATCTATCATACATCTACTTACAACAATACCATATCAAGACACTAGCCCAGCAACGATCTAAACTTGACGCCTCTAATTTATCAATTGCAAGTTTTACGTGGCTTAGGGCTTTCGGAGATAGAACCGGTCTTACCTACGAACATGAACCACAACAAGGATAACCAAGTTATTAGCAACTCGTTGTAAATCAGATATTGACTATAGTAGGAGAGACAGACACCCGCTAGCCACTTATGCAAAACTAGTTGCATGTCAGTCGTGGAACCGGTCTCATGTACGATGACATGTAAGGTTGGTCCGGGCCGCTTCATCCAACTATGCCACCAATATCCAAAGTATATAGAAGATGCAATAACATGATCATCATCGCCCACATATAAACATATGTGTACTACCTGTGCAAAGCACCTACACATAGATCAGGCTCTGATACCACTGTTGGGTCCGCAGCATAGAAAACAAAAAATTTCCTACGATGAGAACTATACGCCAAGATCTATCTACTAGATACAGAGCAACGGGTGGACATACATCCATGGAGAACTTACCCTCGAAGACAACGAGTTTTGTTAACGAGTAGGAACTCGTGGTTGATGTAGTCGTACGCTTGCCGATCTCAAGATCGTGTGGAAGTCCGAGTGCCGCAAATCAGCAGCGCATCCGTCCTCGCACACACGTTCAAGCCACCGGACAACCTCCACCTCCTCGCTCCAGCGAATCCGTGGAAGCAGCAACTCCTTCCAGACGCAAGGCCACCGGGAATATGTATCTCGCTAATCCGAGACCATGGGGGAATATCTAGAGGGGGAGAGAGATCCTTCACGAGGAGGTGTGGTTTGTGAGAGGGGAGAGGGGGGCTTTATATAGGAGGGAGGGAGACCCCTCCCCTCCCATAACCGGTGCATGAGGGGGGACTCCTCCCCTCCTTCATTCATGTGGTGAACCTCCACTCACATAAACATGGCCTCCACCCAAAATCCCACTCACATGTATTTAATTTCCACCAAATTAAATGCAACTCTCAATTAATAAAACTCTTTTATTTATTTTATTCAGAATTTTGTTAATTACTTTAATTAACAAACATTCACATAAAACCCTTGCAACATTTCAATATCATATGCAGAACCACTTTCTGCAATTTCACCCGAAACAATTCCGGTTTCTATCGAAACAATTCCTGTTTCTATCGAAACATTTCCTACGCTTTGCAAACCTTTTGTCTGGAACATATGTGCTCCTAAATGGTGTCCGGCAACCCTTAAGTGTGTCACCCTACGGTTCGCGAATAATGCAGACATTATTGAGACTCCTCTCAGATCAATAATCAGAAGCGGGACCTGGAGATCCATACTGACTCCTGCATATTCAACGATGACTTCTGTGATCGTGAGAACCTTTAACGTTTAGCAATTTAATCCCTTTGTCGCATGATATAATACATGTCCGAGATTCGATCATCGGTATCCAAATACCTAGTTTGATCTCGTTACCGACATGCACTCTTTTCTCGACCCGTGATATAACATTCTAGTGATCACATCACTTGCTTGCAAGCTATCTTAATGTGATATCACCGAGAGGGCCCAGAGTATATCTATCCGTCATCGGGATTGACAAATTTCACTCTTGATCCATGAGCCTCAACATAACACCTTCATAGCACTGAACCCACCTTTATGGTCACCCTGTTACGGTGTGACGTTTGATGTTATCAAGATACTCTTCCGGTGTTAGCAATTAACATGATCTCATGGTCTAAGGACTAAGACTACTTTGTATGATGTTATAGCAATATAAACATAATGACTTGATCGTAATGCTATACTTCGGATGAATGTTCATCACATCATTTCACAAATGCTGTGACCTTGTTATTAACAACATCCAATGTCCATGATCAGGAAACCTTCATCATCTTGTTAATCAACAAGCTAGTCTATAAGAGAGGCATAACTAGGAACCCTTTTGTTTATTAAACACACATGTGTTGATGTTTCCTATCAATACAATTATAGCATGCAAAACAAACATCTATCATATACAAGGAATACATAATAACAACTTTATTATTGCCTCTCAGGGCATATTTCCTTCAATTTTCGATACCCATGCTGCCGTAGAGAGTTATAATGCTTCAGAAAAGTTCTTTAGCTGCATGATGGAAGAGAACAGCTCCGTAAGTGAGCACGTACTCAAAATGTATGGGTACGTCGATAAGCTTGTGTGCTTGGGAATAACGATTCCCATTGATTTAGGCATACATCGTGTTCTTCAATCTCTGCCACCTAGCTACAAGAGCTTCGTGATAAACTACAACATGCAGGGCATGAAGAAGACTCTCCCCGAGCTTCTGTCAATGCTTAAGACTACAGTAGTGGAGATTAGGAAAGAACATCAAGTGTTAATGGTCAATAGGACCACCGGTTTCAAGAAAGACAAGATGGGTAAACATAAGGGAAAGAAGGGTGGCAAATCTGTTGCTGCGCCTGAAAAGAAATCTCGGACTGGTCCTAAGTCTGATACCGAGTGCACTATTGTAAGGGGACTGGCCATTGGAAGCGCAACTGCCCCAAGTTTTTGGCGGACAAGAAAGCCGGCAAGGCAAACAAAGGTATATATGATATACATGTTATTGATGTGTACTTGACTAGTACTCGCAGTAGCACCTGGGTATTTGATACTGGATCGGTTCCTAACATATGTAACTCGAATCAGGGGCTGCGGAACAAGCGACCGCTAGCAAGGGGTGAGGTCAAGATGCGTGTCGACAATGGATCAAGAGTTGATGTGAGTCGTCATCGAAACACTGCCTCTCCACCTACCATCGGGATTAGTTATAAACCTAAATAATTGTTATTTGGTGCCTGCACTGAGCATAAACATTATATCTGGATCTTGTTTGATGCGATGTGGTTATTCGTTTAAATACGAAAACAATGGTTGTTCGATTTATATGGATAATATCTTTTATGGTCATGCACCCGTGATGAATGGTTTATTTCTGTTGAATCTCGATAGTACTCATACGCACATCCATAATGTTGATGCTAAAAGGATTAAACTTAATAATGATATATGTGCATATATGTGGCACTGCCGTCTAGGTCATATTGGAATCATTTGATTTTGAATCATTTGATACATGTGAGCCATGCCTTATGGGCAAGATGACTAGAATGTCGTTTTCCGGTTCAATGGAACAAGCGATAGATTTACTGGAAATCATACACACTGATGTATGTGGTCCAATGAGTGTGTCGGCGCAAGGTGGATATCGTTATTTTGTTACTTTCACGGATGATTTGAATAGATACGGGTATATCTATTTGATGAAACTTAAGTCTGAAACCTTTGAAAAGTTTAAGGAATTTCAGAATGAAGTGGAAAAACATCGTAATAGAAAGATCAAATTTCTGCAGTCCGATCATGGAGGTGAGTATCTAAGTTACGAGTTTAGCACACACATGAAAGAGTGTGGAATAGTTTCACAACTCACGCCTACCGGAACACCTCAACATAATGGTGTATCGGAACGTCGTAATCATACTCTATTGGATATGGTTCGATCTATGATGTCTCTAACTGACTTACCACTGTCATTTCGGGGTTATGCACTGGAAACCGCTGCATTCACTTTAAATCGGGCACCGTCTAAATCCGTTGAAATGACACCGCATGAATTATGGTTTGGAAACAAACCTAAGCTGTCATTTCTTAAAGTTTGGGGATGCAATGTTTATGTGAAGAAACTTCAACTGGATAAACTCGTACCCAAAGCGGAAAAATGCATCTTCATAGGATACCCTAAAGAAACAATTGGGTATTCCTTCTATCACAAATCCGAGGGTAAGGTTTTCGTTGCCAAGAATGGATCCTTTCTAGAGAAAGAGTTTCTCGCGAAAGGTGTGAGTAGTCAAAAGGTAGAACTCGAAGAGGTTATTAAACCTTCTCTTCAGGAAATGGCAAGTGGCACAACACCGAAAGTAGTTCAGGAGTTGACTTCACCAAATGAAGAAGGAACTAATGATAATGATCATGAAAATCTGAAAGAGGACACTACTGAACCTCGCAGGTCAAGCTGGACTCGTGCAGCTCCTGAACTATATGGGAATCCTGTTGTTAATTTCATGGTGGATGAAATAGATGACCCTGCGACGTATGAAGAAGCGATGATGAGCCCGGATTCCAACAAATGGCTAGAAGCCATGAAATTCAAGATGGAATCCATGTACGAAAACCAAGTTTGGACCTTGGTGGAGTTACCTCATGACCGAAAGGCCGTTGAGAACAAATGGATTTTCAAAAGAAAAACCGATGTTGATGGTAATGTAACCGTCTATAAAGCTTGGCTTGTCGCAAAAGGGTTTCGACAAATTCAAGGAGTTGACTACGATGAGACATTCTCTCCCGTAGCGATGCTAAAAACATTTAGGATTATGTTAGCAATTTCTGCATATTTCGATTATGAAATATGGCAGATGGATGTAAAAAATGCGTTCCTCAATGGTAATATTGAAGAAGAGTTGTATATGATACAGCCAAAGGGTTTTGTCGATCCTAAGGATGCTAACAAGGTGTGCAAGCTTCAACGATCCTAAGGGTTTCGGAGTTGACTTCACCTAATGAAGAGAGAGCTAATGATATTGATCATGAAACTCCGAAAGAGGACACTACCGAACCTCGCAGGTCAAGCAGGACAGTTGCAGCTCCTGAACTGTACGGCAATCCTGTTATGAATTTCATGATTGATGAAATAGATGACCCTGCGACGTATGAAGAAGCGATGATGAGCCCTGATTCCAACAAATGGCTAGAAGCCATGAAATCCAAGATGGAATCCATGTACGAAAACCAGGTTTGGACCTTGGTGGACTTACCTAACGATCGAAAGGCCGTTGAGAATAAATGGATTTTCAAAAGAAAAACTGATGTTGATGGTAATGTAACCATCTATAAGGCTCGACTTGTCGCAAAGGGGTTTCAACAAATTCAAGGAGTTGACTACGATGAGACATTCTCTCCCGTAGCGATGCTTAAGTTGGTTAGGATTATGTTAGCAATTGCTGCATATTTCGATTATGAAATATGGCAGATGGATGTCAAAACTGCGTTCCTCAATGGTAATATTGAAGAAGAGTTGTATATGATACAACCTAAGGGTTTTGTCGATCCTAAGGTGCTGATAAGGTGTGCAAACTTCAGCGATCCATCTATGGACTGAAGCAAGCATCCCGGAGTTGGAATCTCCGCTTTGATGAGGTGATTAAAGAGTTTGGATTTGTCCAAACTTATGGAGAGGCTTGTATTTACAAGAAAGTGAGTGGGAGCAATGTGGCATTTCTGATATTATATGTGGATAACATATTATTGATTGGAAATGATATAGATCTTTTAAACAGTGTTAAAAGTTATCTAAACAATAAATTTTCTATGAAAGACCTTGGTGAAGCGTCATATATATTAGGCATAAAGATCTATATAGATAGATCAAGATGCCTAATAGGGCTATCGCAAAGTACATACCTTGATAAGATTTTAAAGAATTTTAAAATGGACAAAAGTAAGAATGGGTTCTTACCTATGTTGCAAGGCAAGACATTGAGTAAGACTCAAAGTCTAGCTACAGCGGAAGAAAGAGAGATAATGGATAAGATCCCCTATGCTTCAGCCATAGGATCTATAATATACGCCATGCTATGTACAAGACCAGATGTGGCACATGCTATTAGTTTGACTAGTAGGTACCAATCTGATCCAGGTTTGGAACACTAGATAGCGGTCAAGAATATCCTTAAGTACTTGAGAAGAACTAAGGAAATGTTTCTTGTATACAGAGGTGAAGAAGAGTTGGTTGCTAATTGTTATGTCGCCGCTAGCTTTGATACTGATCCGGATGACTCGAAGTATCAATCCGGATATGTATTTCTCATGAACAGAGCAGCAGTTAGTTGGAGGAGCTCCAAACAACCCGTGGTAACAAGGTCAACAACGGAGGCAGAATATATTGCTACTTCAGAAGCAACACAGGAAGCGGTTTGGATGAAGGAGTTCATTACCGAACTGGGTGTGGTTCCTAGTGCGTTGGATCCAATGGTGATCTATTGTGACAACAATGGAGCCATAGCCAACGCAAAGGAACCAAGGTCTCACAAGAATTCCAAACATATTAAACACCGATTTCACTCCATCCGTGAGCATGTCAAGGATGGAGATATAAAGATTTGTAAAGTACATACGGATCTCAATGTAGCAGATCCGTTGACTAAAACTCTCCCTAGAGCGAAACATGATCAACACCAGAACTCCATGGGTGTTAGATTTATCACCATGTAACTAGATTATTGTCTCTAGTGCAAGTGGGAGACTGAAGGGAATATTCCCTAAGAGGCAATAATAAAGTTGTTATTATACATATTCCAAGTATATGATAGATGTTTATTTTGCATGCTATAATTGTATTAATTTGGAAAAGTTAATACATGTGTGTTTAATAAACAAAAGTAAAGTTCCTAGTTATGCCTCTCTTATAAACTAGCTCGTTGATTAACAAGATGATCAAGGTTTCCTGATCATGGACATTGGATGTTGTTAATAACAAGGTCAGATCATTAGTGGAATGATGTGATGAACATTCATCCGAAGTATAACATTACGATCAAAGTCATTGTGTTTATATTGCTATAACATCTAACAAATTAATCCTACTCCTTAGACCATGAGATCATGTTAATCACTAACACTGGAAGAGTATCTAGATAACATCTAACGTCACACAGTGAAAGGGTGATTATAAAGGTGGGTTCAGTGCTACAAAAGTGTTATGTAGAGGCTCATGGATCAAGAGTGGGATTTGTCCATCCCGATGATGGATAGATATACTCTAGGCCCTCTCGGTGATATCATATTGGTTAGCTTGCAAGCAAGTGATAAGATCACTAGAATGTTATATCACGGGAACGAGAAAAGAGTACATGTCGGTAACGAGATCAAACTAGGTATGGAGATACCGATGATAGAATCTCGGACATGTAATATATCGCGAGACAAAGGGATTTAGTTACTAATGTTAAAGGTTCTCACGATCATAGAAGTCATCGTAGAATGTGTAGGAGTCAGTATGGATCTCTAGGTCCTGCTTCTGATTATTGATCTGAGAGGGTTCTCGATCATGTCTACATTATTCATGAACCGTAGGGTGACACACTTAAGGGACACCAACACCATTTGGAGCAAATGTGTTTCAGATGAATGAATTGCAAAGCGCTAGAATTATTTCAATAGACACTGAAACTGTTTCGGGTGAAATTGCTGAAATTGGTTCTGCATGTAATATTGAAATGTTGCAAGGGGTTTCATGTGAATGTTTGTTAATTAAATTAATTAACAAAATTATGAATAAATTTAATAAAAGAGTTTTATTAAATGATAGAGCATTAAATTTGGAGAAATTTAATGCATTTAAAGTAAAGACTTTAAAGAGGAATGTTAAGGGACACTTTTATGTGGAGGGGGTTACCACCACATGAATGGGGGAGGTGAGGGGTCACCCCTCCATGGGGCGCCTGCCATGGGGAGGGGTACCCCCTCCTATAAAAGTCCACCCCTCTCACCCTTCTTCCTCACACCTCCTCGTGAAGGATCTCTCCCCCTCTAGAATTATTTCCCCATGGTCTCGGATTAGCGAGATACATGTTCCCGGTGGCATTTCGTCTGGAAGGAGTTGTTGCTTCCGCTGCATTGCTGGAGCAAGGAGGCGGAGGTTGTTCGGTGGCCTGAACGTGTGTGTGAGTGCGGATGCACTGCTGGTTTGTGGCGCTAGGACTTCCACACGATCTTGAGATCGACAAGCTTACGAGTACATCATCCACGAGTTCCTACCCGTTAACAAAACTTTGTTGTCTTCGAGGGTAAGTTCTCCATGGATGTATATCCACCCGTTGCTTGTATCTAGTAGATAGATCTTGGCATATAGTTCTCATCGTAGGAATTTTTTGTTTTCTATTCTGCGAACCCTTCAAAGAGGTAGGCCTGCTGGACTGCATAAGAGATCTCAGGGTGTGTTACTGTTAAGTATTGGAGAGCGCCTGTTAAGCTACGATAGTGGGTTGGGTTGTCTAGGAGATCGCCATCGTGCAGAGAAAGTTTCGATCCGAAGTCAATAGGAGTCTTGACGGGATTACAGTCATGCATGTCGACGCACTGAATTATGTCAAGAGCATACTAGCGCTGAGAGAGATGAAGACCAGTAGGTGATCGAGTGACAGAGATGCCTATAAAATGACTAAGAGATCCGAGATCATTCATGGAAAACTCCCGATGTAGGGTGGAAATAATGGAGTGAAGGAAGGTGCTGGATGAAACGGTGAGAACTATGTCGTCGACATACAATAGTAAGTAGGAAACATTGGTGGAGGAGTGAAAGATAAAGAGGGAGGAGTCCGATCGAGAGGCCACAAATCCAAGGGAGGTGATAAAGGTGGCGAAACGAGTAAACCAGGTGTGTGGTGCCTGTTTCAAGCCGTAGAGGGACTTTTGGAGGAGACGGACATAGTCAAGATGAGAGGGATCTTCAAATCCTTTAGGCTGTTAGCAAAAAACTGTTTCGGAGAGATGGCCATGAAGAAAGGCGTTTTTAACGTCTAGCTAATGTATAGGCCATTGTGAGGAGATGGTGAGGGAGAGGACAATACGGATGATGCTAGGCTTGACGACGGGGGAGAAGGTTTTGTCATAGTCTATTCCATGTTCTTGCGAAAACCCGCGGACAACCCAGTGTGTATTGTGTTGTGCTAACATTCCATCGGAATGGAACTTGTGCCGATATACCCACTTGCCAGAGACCACATTAGAGCTTGGAGGTTTGGGGATCAGGCGCCAGGTTTCATTAGCGACAAGGGCAGAGAATTCCGAATGCATGGCATCGGCTTAGTGAGGATCGGACAAGGCGGAGCGATAGTTGGTAGCGATGGGTGATGAGTGCATATTTGCATCATGTTTTATATTGTTATTTTGCATTGTAGATGTAGGATCTTGGTATTTTACGATGCTCCCGCACACATTTTATGTCTGTTTTCACCAGGATCAGGACAAATGATGGATACAATAGACACAATTCTTGAAGCAGTTGTACTGAGGAGAAAAGGAGTCAAAAATAGCATAAATCGCTTATTTGGGAAATATTAATAATACCAGAAGAAAACCTGAAGCAATCAAGGGAGACAGACGGTTTAACGACCAACTATACGGCGGGAATAAATTTTTCGGCCATATAGTTCCCGCCGTATAGTTGGCACCACCACCGCCTCCTCAAATAGTTTCACCCCATGCAACTAGAGGAGAGAGACAACATACAGAACACCCAGAAATCGTAGAAACCTCACCTCCAGAAGGCATCTGGAGGGGGAACTCGTCCACCAGGGATCCATCTTCTCCCTGTGCAGATCCGGGAGGCTAAGGCATCGATCTTCATCATCCACCACTGCATCACCACCATCTCCATCCATCCCATCTACATCTTGTCTAGATCTTGTTGTAATTTCCGTACTCATTATGGATTTATACAAGTACTATTCATCTATGATAGATTCCATTGTTATTGCCATGATGTTGATTGTCTCCATGTCTGAGTAGATCATTAGTCCTTCGGGAGATGGAGAAACCCTAGTATGAGATTGAAATAAGATAAAGTTTATTATGATATTCATCACTATGACCATGTGTTAGATTATCTTCATCTTGATGTTGAGAGAAGTTGACCTCTCAATATTTGCCTCTCATGGAGACTTAATGGAGAGAACTACTTGTTGGTAGACGGAGGTGTGTTAGCACTTACAGTGACTATAAAGCTGTTGGCACTCCTTACGTATCAACTTGGGAAACCGAGGAAACTCACGGAACACTATCCATGACATGGGATACGTCCTACGGGATTATGTCCCTTAATAACGCAGTAATTCGATTGATGTCGATTGATGACTGCTGTGGTTATGAGGATGATATGAGCAACGTTTGCTGCCTATTTATCCAAATACGGAGTTCCTCCCACACATACATAGTTGAGAATGTTCATGATAATAATCTTTACCTTAGCTCCTTATAATGCTAGTGGTGAATCCGCTACTCCATGAGAACACCTTTTTCCCTATTGCAGTTCCAATATCTCTTACATACGGGATACTTACTTTCTGTATTTAGTTGTTTTACTTTACTTATTATTGCTCTCATACCAAAAACCCCAAAACACCTTTTTACACAATACTCGCATTTAATCTTGTTACTTAGAACTTTATTTAGCATTACTAGTGTAATATTTATTTCAAGAGTTATTAGACTTTAGACTCATGTTCCCTGTGGGATCGATATCTTTATTTCGAAACTAGCTACAAATGATCTATGCACTTGCAGTCATCAAGCTATTTTCTGGCGCCGTTGCTGGGGAGCTAAGTGTTGTAGGTCTTTTAGTTTTTGCTTATTTATTTTTGTCTTGCTAAGTTTTGTTTTGAGTTACATGTTTCCACCAACATGATGGAGTTTGAGCATATGAGTAGTGCTAACCCACTCAACCACTTTGGGAAGCCCTATGATATTTATAAAAGAGACAACTCCAATGAGAAGACAAGCGGGTTTAAAATAAATCCTCTATTACTTGGTATTCTACACAAGACACGATTTACTAGAAATGAAGAAGATCCTGATCCATATGAGAATATTGCATGTTTCAAAGATATATGTGGCACATTTCAATTGACGGGATATACTGCTGATGAGGTAAGGGTTAAAAAATTTAGTCAGACTTTGACTAGTACAACTCTCTCATGGTATAGATCTTTACCCCTAGAAGCCACTACTACTTGGGATAATCTAGCTTGTGAATTTCTAGCAAAATGTTATCCATTATCAAAATCTTTTGGAATCAGGCGTCTTATAATGACTTGGAAGAACCGTTCTAATGAAGGACTAGTAAGGGCTTATATTAGATTTAAAGATTTACTTCGCCTATGTCCTCATCATGATTTGCCTGAATGGTATTTATTGCATATCTTTTATGGTGGTTTAATTGAACCTAATAAAATTGAACTAGACTCTTTCGCGAAAGGAGCCTTTATGAATCTTCATATAACTAAAGATTGGGCTTTACTTAATAGAATTTGTGATCATAGAGTTTCATGGAATTTTGGTCTAGGAAGTGAAGGAGGCGTAGAAATAGAACATGATTGTATTCATGACTATAATAAAAAGGGCCATGTTAAACAATTATCAAAAGAACTTTATTTGGATTTAGATCTTGTGTTGCTAGTTGTTAAAGCTTTTAAAGAACATATCAAAGCTCCAAAAGAGGGTTTGGTCAAGTATGATCCACCACCCGAACCTAAGAAGAAAAGAGAAGTTAAAGCAACACTTGAAGGAAATATGCCCTGAGAGGCAATAATAAAGTTGTTATTATGTATTCCTTGTATATGATAGATGTTTATTTTGCATGCTATAATTGTATTGATAGGAAACATCAATACATGTGTGTTTAATAAACAAAAGGGTTCCTAGTTATGCCTCTCTTATAGACTAGCTTGTTGATTAACAAGATGATCAAGGTTTCCTGATCATGGACATTGGATGTTGTTAATAACAAGGTCACAGCATTTGTGAAATGATGTGATGAACATTCATCCGAAGTATAGCATTACGATCAAGTCATTATGTTTATATTGCTATAACATCATACAAAGTAGTCTTAGTCCTTAGACCATGAGATCATGTTAATTGCTAACACCGGAAGAGTATCTTGATAACATCAAACATCACACCGTAACAGGGTGACCATCAAGGTGGGTTCAGTGCTATGGAGGTGTTATGTTGAGGCTCATGGATCAAGAGTGGAATTTGTCAATCCCGATGACGGATAGATATACTCTGGGCCCTCTCGGTGATATCACATTAAGATAGCTTGCAAGCAAGTGATGTGATCACTAGAATGTTATATCACGGGAACGAGAAAAGAGTGCATGTCGGTAACGAGATCAAACTAGGTATTTGGATACCGATGATCGAATCTCGGACATGTATTATATCATGAGACAAAGGGATTAAATTGCTGACGTTAAAGGTTCTCACGATCATAGAAGTCATCGTTGAATATGCAGGAGTCAGTATGGATCTCCAGGTCCCGCTTCTGATTATTGATCTGAGAGGAGTCTCAATCATGTCTGCATTATTCGCGAACCATAGGGTGACACACTTAAGGGTTGCCAGACACCATTTACGAGCACATATTTTCCAGACAAAAGGTTTGCAAAGCGTAGGAAATGTTTCGATAGAAACCAGAATTGTTTCGGGTGAAATTGTAGAAAGTGGTTCTGCATGTGATATTGAAATGTTGCAAGGGGTTTTATGTGAATGTTTGTTAATTAAAGTAATTAACAAAATTCTGAATAAAATAAATAAAAGAGTTTTATTAATTGAGAGTTGCATTTAATTTGGTGGAAATTAAATACATGTGAGTGGGATTTTGGGTGGAGGCCATGTTTATGTGAGTGGATGTTCACCACATGAATGAAGGAGGGGAGGAGTCCCCCCTCATGCCCGGCTATGGGAGGGGAGGGGTCTCCCTCCCTCCTATATAAAGCCCCCCCTCTCCCCTCTCACAAACCACACCTCCTCGTGAAGGATCTCTCTCCCCCTCTAGATACTCCCCCATGGTCTCGGATTAGCGAGATACATGTTCCTGGTGGCCTTGCCTCTGGAAGGAGTTGTTGCTTCCCCTGATTCACTGGAGCGAGGAGGTGGAGGTTGTCCGGTGGCTTGAACGTGTGTGCGAGGACGGATGCGCTGCTGATTTGCGGCGCTCGGACTTCCACACGATCTTGAGATCGGCAAGCATACGACTACATCAACCACGAGTTCCTACTCGTTAACAAAACTCGTTATCTTCGAGGGTAAGTTCTCCATGGCTGTATGTCCACCCGTTGCTCTGTATCTAGTAGATAGATCTTGGCGTATAGTTCTCATCATAGGAAAAATTTTGTTTTCTATGCTGCGGACCCAACAGTGGTATCAGAGCCTGATCTATGCGTAGGTGCTTTGCACGGGTAGTACACATATGTTTATATGTGGGCGATGATGATCATGTTATTGCATCTTCTATATACTTTGGATACTGGTGGCATAGTGGGATGAAGCGGCCCGGACCAACCTTACATGTCATCGTACATGAGACCGGTCCCACGACTGACATGCAACTAGTTTTGCATAAGTGGCTAGCGGGTGTCTGTCTCTCCTACTATAGTCAATATCTGATTTACAACGAGTTGCTAATAACTTGGTTATCCTCCTTGTGGTTCATGTTCGTAGGTAAGACCGGTTCTATCTCCGAAAGCCCTAAGCCACGTAAAACTTGCAATTGATAAATTAGAGGCGTCTAGTTTAGATCGTTGCTGGGCTAGTGTCTTGATATGGTATTGCTGTAAGTAGATGTATGATAGATACTCTTACAACTCACTTAACGTGTAAGTTCCATAGACCTTGGCCTTACACACAAAGGAATGATAGAGATCATACCACGATGCAAATGATAGAGATCAAATGCATGGACCATATCACCTCACTTCACACATTAGATGTTAGCATCTTATATTGCTAGTTTGGCGCTTTTGGTAGCATTATAAGATGATCCCTCATTTAGATATCAAGATAAAATGTGTTCTTCCTTAAGTACGCACCATTTTGTGGATCGTGTTTTGAGGCATCACGTGATGATCGGGTGTTCTCGACTCTACGCTTTCATACAACGGGTGTAAGACAGTTTTACACACGCGAATACTAAGGTTCTTACTTGACGAGCCTAGCATGTACTGACATGGCCTCGGAACACGGACCGAAAGGTTAAGCATGTGTCATATAGTTGATATGATGCCCATATAGATGCTCGCCTTTGAAGCTACACCGACTCACGTGATGATCGGACTTGGTGTAGTGGATTTGGTTCATGTAATCACCAAAAGGACACGAGAGATGTCGTTTTTGAGTGGGAGTTCATTAGTAATTTGGATTAGCTGAACTCAATCTATCATAAACTTAGTCTAAATATATTTTACAAATTCTGTTGTAGATGGCACCACCTGATTTTAATTTCAATGTGTTCATGGAGACAGAGAAGCTTGCTGCGAATGGTAGCAACTTCACCAACTGGGCTATGAATTTAGGATTCTCCTCACTGCTGCACAAAAGCAATATGTGCTAGAGGCACCGCTAGGCCCCCCACCAGCTCCTGATGCCCCTGACGAGGAAAAGAACGTCTATATAACTCGTCAGGAGGACCACAACTTAGTTCATTGCGGCATACTGTATGGGCTAGAGCCAGAACTTCGAAAACTTTTCGAAAATGGCAATGCCTTTGATACCATGGGAGAATTGAAAATGATTTTCGATACCCATGCTACCGTAGAGAGTTATAATGCTTCTAAAAAGTTCTTTAGCTGCATGATGGAAGAGAACAGCTCCGTTAGTGAGCACGTACTCAAAATGTCTGGGTACGCTGATAAGCTTGTGTCCTTGGGAATAACGATTCCCTTTGACTTAGGCATACATCGTGTTCTCCAATCTCTGCCACCTAGCTATAAGAGCTTCATGATGAACTATAATATGCAGGGCATGAAGAAGTCTCTTCCCGAGCTTCTGTCAATGCTTAAGACTGCAGAAGTGGAGATTAGGAAAGAACATCAAGTGTTGATGATCAATAAGACCACCGGTTTCAAGAAGGACAAGAAAGGCAAGCAGAAGGGAAAGAAGGGCGACAAATTTGTTGCCGCGCCTGAAAAGAAACCTCGAGCTGGCCCTAAGTCTGACACCGAGTGCTACTATTGCAAGGGGACTGGCCATTGGAAGCGCAACTACCCCAAGTATTTGGCGGACAAGAAGGCCGGCAAGGCAAACAAAGTTATATGTGATATACATGTTATTGATGTGTACTTGACTAGTACTCGCAGTAGCACCTGGGTATTTGATACGGGATCGGTTGCTAATATATGTAACTCGGTTCAGGGGCTGCGGAACAAGCGACAACTAGCAAGGGATGAGGTCACGATGCGGGTCGGCAATGGATCAAGGGTTGATGTGATCGCCGTCGGAACACTGCCTCTCCATATGCCGTCGGGATTAGTTATAAACCTGAATAATTGTTATTTGGTGCCTGCACTGAGCATGAACATTGTATCCGGATCGTGTTTGATGCAAAGTGGTTATTTGTTTAAGTCTGAAAACAATGGTTGTTCGATTTATATGAATAATATCTTTTATGGTCATGCACCTGTGTTGAATGGTTTATTTCTGTTGAATGTTTAAGTCTGAAAACTAGGTATTTGGATACCGATGATTGAATCTCGGACATGTATTATATCATGAGACAAAGGGATTAAATTGCTGACGTTAAAGGTTCTCACGATCACAGAAGTCATCGTTGAATATGCAGGAGTCAGTATGGATCTCCAGGTCCCGCTTCTGATTATTGATCTGAGAGGAGTCTCAATCATGTCTACATTATTCGCGAACCGTAGGGTGACACATTTAAGGGTTGCCGGACACCATTTAGGAGCACATATGTTCCAGACAAAAGGTTTGCAAAGTGCAGGAAATGTTTTGATAGCATTGACATAACACTTAGCGACTAGCTCTTCTTCACCTCCGTATATAAGAAACATATCCCTAGTTCTTCTCAAGTACTTGAGGATGTTCTTGACCGCTATCCAGTGTTCTGAACCTGGATTAGATTGGTACCTACTAGTCAAACTAATAGCATCTGCCACATCCGGTCTTGTACATAGCATGGCATACATAATAGAGCCTATGGCCAAGGCATAGGGGATCTTATCCATCATCTCTCTTTCTTCCGCTGTAGCCAGACTTCGAGTCTTACTCAATGTCTTGCCTTGCAACATAGGTAAGAACACCTTCTTACTTCCGTCCATATTAAACTTCTTTAATATCTTATCAAGGTATGTACTCTGCGATAGCCCAATTAGGCGCCTTGATCTATCTCTATAGATTTTAATGCCTAATATATATGACGCTTCACCTAGGTCTTTCATCGAAAATTTGCTGTTTAGATAACTTTTAACACTGTTTAAAAGATCTATATCATTTCCAATCAATAATATGTCATCCACAAATAATATCAGAAATGTCACATTGCTCCCACTCACTTTCTTGTAAATACAAGCCTCTCCATAAGTTTGGACAAATCCAAACTCTTTGATCACCTCATCAAAGCGGAGATTCCAACTCCGGGATGCTTGCTTCAGTCCATAGATGGATCGCTGAAGTTTGCATACCTTATTAGCATCCTTAGGATCGACAAAACCCTTAGGTTGTATCATATACAACTCTTCTTCAATATTACCATTGAGGAACGCAGTTTTGACATCCATCTGATATTTCATAATCGAAATATGCAGCAATTGCTAACATAATCCTAACCGACTTAAGCATCGCTACGGGAGAGAATGTCTCATCATAGTCAACTCCTTGAATTTGTTGAAACCCCTTTGCGACAAGTCGAGCCTTATAGATGGTCACATTACCATCAGCATCAGTTTTTCTTTTGAAAATCCATTTATTCTCAACGACCTTTCGATCGTGAGGTAAGTCCACCAAGGTCCAAACTTGGTTCTCGTACATGGATTCCATCTCAGATTTCATGGCTTCTAGCCATTTGTTGGAATCCAGGCTCATCATCGCTTCTTCATATGTCGTAGGGTCATCCATTTCATCAACCATGAAATTCACAACAGGATTGCCGTACAGTTTAGGAGCTGCACGTGTCCTGCTTGACCTGCGAGGTTCGGAAGTGTCCTCTTTCAGAGTTTCATGATCAATATCATTAGCTCTCTCGTCATTAGGTGAAGTCAACTCCGAAACAACCTCCGGTGCTGCGCTACTCGCCATTTCATGAAGAGAAGGTTCAATAACCTCTTCGAGTTCTACCTTCCGACTACTCACAGCTTTCGTGAGAAACTCCTTCTCAAGAAAGGATCCATTCTTGGCAACAAAAACCTTGCCCTCGGATCTGTGATAGAAGGTATACAAAGTTGTTTCCTTAGGGTATCCTATGAAGACGCATTTTTCCGCTTTGGGTTCGAGTTTGTCCGGCTGAAGTTTCTTCATATAAACATCGCATCCCCAAACTTTAAGAAATGACAGCTTAGGTTTGTTTCCAAACCATAATTCATACGGTGTCATTTCAACGGATTTAGATGGTGCCCGATTTAAAGTGAATGCAGCTGTTTCCAGTGCATAACCCCAAAATGACAGTGGCAAGTCAGTCAGAGACATCATAGATCGAACCATATCTAATAAGGTACGATTACGACGTTCTGACACACCATTACGTTGTGGTGTTCCGGCAGGCGTGAGTTGTGAAACTATTCCACACTCTTTCATGTGTGTGATAAAATCGTAACTTAGATACTCTCCTCCACGGTCAGACCGTAGAAATTTGATCTTTCTATTACGATGATTTTCCACTTCATTCTGAAATTCCTTGAACTTTTCAAAAGTTTCAGATTTGTGTTTCATCAAATAGATACACCTGTATGTACTCAAATCATCCGTGAAAGTAACAAAATAACGATATCCACCTCGCGCCGACACAATCATTGGTCCACACACATCAATATGTATGATTTCCAATAAATCTGTCGCCCGTTCCATTGAACCGGAAAACGTCGTTCTAGTCATCTTGCCCATAAGGCATGGCTCACATGTATCAAATGATTCAAAATCAAGTGATTCCAAAAGTCCATCAGAATGGAGTTTCTTCATGCGTTTAATGCCAATATGACCTAGACGGCAGTGCCACATATATGCAGATGTATCATCATCAAGTTTAATCTTTTTAGCATTAACATTATGAATGTGTGTAATATTACTATTGAGATCCATCAAAAATAAACCATTCAACAGAGGTGCATGACCATAAAAGATATTATCCATATAAATCGAACAACCATTGTTTTCAGATTTAAACGAATAACCACTTTGCATCAAACACGACCCGGATACAATGTTCATGCTAAGTGCAGGCACCAAATAACAATTATTCAGGTTTATAACTAATCCCGATGGCATATGGAGAGGTAGCGTTCCCACGGCGATCACATCAACTCTTGATCCATTGCCGACCCGCATTGTGACCTCATCCCTTGCTAGTTGTCGCTTGTTCCACAGCCCCTGAATCGAGTTACAAATATTAGCAACCGATCCCGTATCATATACCCAGGTGCTACTGTGAGTAGTAGTCAAGTACACATCAATAACATGTATATCATATATACCTTTGTTTGCCTTGGCGGACTTCTTGTCCGCCAAATACTTGGGGCAGTTGCGCTTCCAATGGCCAGTCCCCTTGCAATAGTAGCACTCGGTATCAGACTTAGGACCAGCTCAGGGTTTCTTTTCAGGCGCGGCAACAGATTTGTCGCCCTTCTTTCCCTTCTGCTTGCCTTTCTTGTCCTTCTTGAAACCGGTGGTCCTATTGACCATCAACAATTGATGTTCTTTACTAATCTCCACTTCTGTAGTCTTAAGCATTGACAAAAGCTCGGGAGGAGTCTTCTTCATACCCTACATATTATAGTTCATCATGAAGCTCTTGTAGCTAGGTGGCAGAGATTGGAGAACACGATGTATGCCTAAGTCAATGGGAATCGTTATTCCCAAGGACACAAGCTTATCGGCGTACCCAGACATTTTGAGTACATGCTCACTAACAGAGCTGTTCTCCTCCATCATGCAGTTAAAGAACTTTTCAGTAGCATTATAACTCTCTACGGCAGCATGGGTATAAAAATCATTTTCAATTCTCGCATGGTATCAAAGGCATTGCCATTTTCGAAACGCTTTTGAAGTTCTAGCTCTAGCCCATACAGTATGCAGTAATGAACTAAGTCGTGGTCCTCCTGACGAGTCACATAGACATTCTTTTCCTTGTCAGGGGCATCATGAGCTGGTGGGGGGCCTAGCGGCGCATCTAGCACATATTGCTTTTGTGCTGCAGTGAGGAAAATCCTCAAATTCATAGCCCAGTTGGTGAAGTTGCTACCATTCACAGCAAGTTTCTCTTTCTCCATGAACACATTGAAATTAAAAGCAAGTGGTGCCATCTACAACAGAATTTGTAAAGTTTATTTAGACTAAGTTTATAATAGATTGAGTTCAACTAATCCAAATTACTAATGAACTCCCACTCAAAAACGACATCCCTCATGTCCTTTTGGTGATTACATGAACCAAATCCACTACACCAAGTCGGATCATCACGTGAGTCGGTGTAGCTTCAAAGGCGAGCATCTATATGGGCATCATATCAACTATATGACTCATGCTTAACCTTTTGGTCCATGTTCCGAGGCCATGTCTGTACGTGCTAGGCTCGCCAAGTAAGAACCTTAGTACTCGCGTGTGTAAAACTGTCTTACACCTGTTGTATGAAAGCGTAGAGTCGAGTACACCCGATCATCACGTGATGTCTCGAAACAAGATCCATAGAACGGTGCATACTCAAGGAAGAACACATTTTATCTTGATATCTAAATGAGGGATCATCTTACAATGCTACCAAAAGCGCCAAACTAGCAGTATAAGATGCTAACATCTAATGTGTAAAGTGGGATGATATGGTCCATGCATTTGATCTCTATCATTTGCATCGTGGTATGATATCTATCATTCCTTTGTGTGTAAGGCCAAGGTCTATGGAACTTACAACAATACCATATCAATACACTAGCCCAGCAACGATCTAAACTAGACGCCTCTATTTTATCAATTGCAAGTTTTACGTGGCTTAGGGCTCTCGGAGATAGAACCGTTCTCACCTACAAACATGAACCACAACGAGGATAACCAAGTTATTAGCAACTCGTTGTAAATCAGATATTGACTATAGTAGGAGAGACAGACACCTGCCAGCCACTTATGCAAAACAAGTTGCATGTCAGTCGTGGAACCGGTCTCATGTACGATGACATGTAAGGTTAGTCCGGGCCGCTTCATCCCACTATGCCACCAATATCCAAAGTACATAGAAGATGCAATAACATGATCATCATCGCCCACATATAAAAATATGTGTACTACCCGTGCAAAGCACCTACGCATAGATCAGGCTCTGATACCACTGTTGGGTCCGCAGCATAGAAAACAAAAATTTTCCTACGATGAGAACTACACGCCAAGATCTATCTACTAGGTACAAAGCAAACGGGTGGACATACATCCAACGAGAACTTACCCTCGAAGACAACGAGTTTTGTTAACGAGTAGGAACTCGTGGTTGATGTAGTCGTACACTTGCCGATCTCAAGATCATGAGGAAGTCCGAGCGCCGCAACTCAGCAGCGCATCCGTACTCGCACACATGTTCAAGCCACCAGACAACCTCCACCTCCTCGCTCCAGCGATCCAGCGGAAGCAACAACTCCTTCTAGACGAAATTCCACCGGGAACATGTATCTCGCTAATGTGAGACCATGGGGGAATAATTCTAGAGGGGGAGAGAGATCCTTCACAAGGAGGTGTGAGGAAGAAGGAGGAGGAGGGGGGTGCCCCTCCTCTCCATGGCCGACGCATGGGGGGTGACCCCTCACCTCCCCATTCATGTGGTGGTAACCCCTCCACATTAAAATGCCTCTTCACATTCCCTTTTAAAGTCCCCACTTTAAATGCATTAAAATTCTCCAAGTTTAATGCTCTCTCATTTAATAAAACTCTTTTATTAAATTTATTCAGAATTTAGTTAATTACTTTAATTAACAAACATTCACATATAACCCCTTGCAATATTTCAATATCACATGCAGAACCACTTTCTGCAATTTCACCCGAAACAATTTCCGATTTCTATCGAAACAATTCCTGCGCTTTGCAATTCTTTCATCTGAAACATATGTGCTCCAAAATGGTGTCCGGTAACTCTTAAGTGTGTCACCGTATGGTTCGCGAATAATGCAGACATGATTGAGACTCCTGTTAGATCAATAGTCAGAAGCGGGACCTGGAGATCCATACTGACTCCTGCATTTTCAACGATGCCTTTTGTGATCGTGAGAACCTTTAACGCTTGTAATTTAATCCCTTTGTCTCATGATATAATACATGTCTGAGATTCGATCATCGGTATCCAAATACCTAGTTTGATCTTGTTACCGACATGCACTCTTTTCTCGTTCCCGTGATATAACATTCTAGTGATCACATCACTTGCTTGCAAGCTATCTCAATGTGATATCACCGAGAGGGCCCAGAGTATATCTATCCATCATCGGGATTGACAAATTCCACTCTTGATCCATGAGCCTCAACATAACACCTTCGTAGCACTGAACCCATCTTTATAGTCACCCTGTTACGATGTGACGTTTTATGTTATCAAGATACTCTTAAGGTGTTAGCAATTAACATGATCTCATGGTCTAAGGATAAAGATTACTTCGTATGATGTTATAGCAATATAAACATAATGACTTGATCGTAATGCTATACTTCGGATGAATGTTCATCACATCATTTCACAAATGTTGTGACCTTGTTATTAACAACATTCAATGTCTATGATCAGGAAACCTTGATCATCTTGTTAATCAACAAGCTAGTCTATAAGAGAGACAGAACTAGGAACCCTTTTTGTTTATTAAACACACATGTATTGATGTTTCCGACCAATACAATTCTAGCATGCAAAATAAACATCTATCATATATAAGGAATACATAATAACAACTTTATTATTGCCTCTCAGGGCATATTTCCTTCAGGCCGGTGGCTCGATCTAAGCATCTATATCCTTTGTTCTCGGTGGAGTAGCTGATGAACATGCAAGGGATGGATCGGGCAGAGAGTTTGTGAGGGGTTGTGGCACTAAGGTTGGGGTAGCAGAGGCACCCGTAGACCCCTAGATGATCGTAGGTGGGCGGCTGACGATGGAGGGTTTTGTGAGGAGTGTTTAGGTCTAGGGGTTTACTCGGTCGTAGGTTAAGGAGGTGGGTCTAAGTGAAGAGGGCCTCGACCCAATAATTGGGTGGCATAGAGGCTTGGAGAAGGAGAGTTCGGAGAACATCGTTCATGGTTCGGATAGCTCGTTCGGCTATCCTGTTCTGGGCAGAGGTGTACGGGCAGGAGAACCGGAAGACG
Source organism: Avena sativa (assembly GCA_916181665.1). NCBI lineage: Eukaryota > Viridiplantae > Streptophyta > Magnoliopsida > Poales > Poaceae > Avena > Avena sativa. Next base: position 433,218,859 of record OV702290.1, read on the forward strand.
GTGCGAAGAGGGGAGAAGAAGAGGCGATTGGCAGTGTTGTCGAATTCCTTCCCATTGTCGCACTGAATGGTGGCAATGGTGGTGTGAAAGTGTGTGCATACATAGGCATGAAAATTGCAGAGAGTAGTATGCACATCAGATTTCAAACACAAAGGAAAACTCCACATGTAGTGAGAGAAATCATCAACAACAATCAAATAATATTTGTAGCCTGAGAGACTAAGCATTGTGGCGGTCCACAAATCACAGTGGATTATTTGGAAGGCAGCAGAAGTGAAACTAGTAGAGTTTGAAAAAGGGAGCCGGACATGCTTTCCTAGTTGACAAGCATTACAAAGTCTGGGTATTTTATTACAAAAGTTGGAACTAAAGGGCGTGGAGAATGCTGGATGGCCGAGTCGATGATGCCACAAAGTAGGGGTGACGACGGTGAGGGTTGTGGTTGCTGAAGATGAGGACGTTGGCGAGAACAGTGGGTAGAGATGACCCTCACTGTTGCATCAAAGGATGAGAGCTCCTGTTTGTAGATCCTTCACAGAGACACTGAAAGGGCCAAAAGCCATAATGAGTGAATTATCAGTGGTAAATCGTCTAATGGAGAGTAGATTTTTGACAATATTAGGGGTAACTAGAACGTTGTGTAAGTACAGGGGCCAGGAGGAAGAATGGAGAGCAGCATGGCCTAGATGGGTGATTGGAAGTTGGGATCCATTGCCAACAATTACCGGTGCATGATTAAAAACAGGTCGAGAGTGGGCGAGAGTACCTTGGTTTACCGAGAGGTGGGCGGAAGCACCGGAGTCCATGATCCATGGACCAGAGTTGCCGCTCAATGATAAATCAGTGAGGGCACCGATCAATGCGGACTGCTCGAAGTTGTGCTGGTCGGTGGCGGGGGCGGCTGCTGATACGTCCATTTTGCATCACTATTCTATATCATAATTTACTGTTATTCATTGATATATTTCATATTAAGAGATGATACTTATGTTATTTCATCTGTTTTTGCATGGTTGATGACTTTTCGAGGATGGACCACTGCAGTCAGGATTCTGATGGAAAAGGGGCTGTTTGGAGGCGAAATTCGCGAAGATCAGAAAATCTGGGAAAATATATGGAAAATCCTATTTTTCCAGAAGACGAAGTATGCCAGAAGGGGGAGTGGAGATGGGCCATAGGGGGCCCACACCACCCCCTGGCGCGGGCTACCCTAGGCTGCGCCACCAGGTGGTGTGGCCACCCTAGCCCACTCCTGGCTCTCCCCTTTGGAGTATATTATCCCCATGAAACCCTAATACATGGGGAGCGACCACAGAAAGATTCCGCCACCTCTGCAGGGCGGAAAACTACAGAGAGAGAAAGATCTCTTTGGCCGACAGAATTCTGCCGGGGGAATTCCTTCCCGGAGAGGGGAGACCGTCGCCATCAACACCAGCATCAAGCTGGACTTCATCGGGATCATCATCACCATCATCTCCATCATCATCTCCACCAGCACCATCATCACCACTTCATACCGCTGTAATAATTGGGTTGAATCTTGCATAGTTCTTAGGGGAAACTTTCCCGGTGTTGATTACTTGTTATAGTTGATGCTATTGAGTGGAACCATTGAATTATTGTTATGTTCAGATTGTTACTTGTCATTATATCATCTCTGATATTGATCCATATGATGTCTTGTGAGTAGTTCGTTTAGTTCTTGAGGACATGGGAGAAGTCATGTTGTTAGTAGTGGAATTGTGTTGAGAAAGATTCAATAGTTTGCTATTTAAGTTGTGGTGTTATTCTTCTAGTGGTGTCATGTGAACATCGACTACATGACACTTCACCTTTATGGGCCTAGGGGAATGCATTGTGTATTTGGTTACTAATCGTAGGGGTTGCCGGAGTGACAGAAACCTGAACCCCCATTAGGAAACCTTTGCACAAGGGATGTCATGATCTTAGAGTTTAAAGCTATGGTTAGGTTTATATCTTAATTACTTTCTTGTACTTGCGGATGCTTGCAAGGGGTTTAATCACAAGTATGTATTAGTCCTAGGAAGGTCGGTACATTAGCACAGGTTCACCCACACAACACTTGTCAAACTAAAGAAGATTAATCAACTATATGAAGCGAAAGCACTTGACGATATTCCCGTGTGTCCTCGATTACGTTTGGTCATCTTAAGTAATACAACCAGCTTGTCCTTTGCTAAAGAAAGGATTGGGCCACTTGCTGCAATTATTATTATTGTCTTTTATTTGCTCGTACTTTATTTACCTGCATTATCAAAAAACCCTAAAAATCCATTTGCCAAGTATTTATAGAGAATTCCCGCTCCAAGCCACTCGTCAACACCTTCTGCTCCTCGTTGGGTTCGACACTCTTACTTATCGAAAATATTGCGATACACCCCCTATACTTGTGGGTCATCAAGACTATTTTTTGGCACCGTTGCCGGGGAGTGAAACACTATTGGAGAGTGGAACTGGTAAAGGAAACTTCTACTGTGAGTATTGTTTACTTCTGTTAGTTACTTTATTTTCAATATGGATAATTCACTAAGTTTCTTATTTCGTAATGCTACTGCCACTGCTAAGGTAGTAGATGAATCACCACCTGCTGAGAATGATACTTTTAAAATACCTACAAGAATTACTGATCGTGTTATGGATAACTACTATTTTGGAGTTGGAACCGTCCATCCCGGTGATCATTTGCTCTTTATACACGAATTATGCGGGTTGTTCAAGTGTGCATGTATTACATCAGATCAAGTCAAGAAGAAGTTATTCTCATTATCACCGAAAGGAAGAGCTGAGGAATGGTATAAGCTGCTGAAGAATGGTCAATCTCTTGAATGGAAGAAAGTAGTACCTTGATGACCCACAAGTATAGGGGGTGTATCGCAGTATTTTCGAGGGAAGTGAAACCCAATTTATTGATTCGACACAAGGGGAGACAAAGAATATTTATAAGCCTTAACAACTAAGTTGTCAATTCAGCTGCACCTGGAAACAATCTTGCTCACAGCAGTTTGTTAGTAGCAATAGTTTTGTAGTAGGAGTAGCAAAGTAACAGCAGTAGTAAAGTAAAGACAACAGTAACAATAGCAGTAAACAGTAGGATTCGAGTGCGGTAGGCATAGGGATGGATGGACGGCGTTGCATGGACAAGACAATTCACATAACAATCATAACATAGGGCAATTGCAGATAAATAATATAAAGCATCCAAGTACTAGATAATCCTAGGCATGTGTTCCATATATAGTCATACGTGCTCGCAATGAGAACTTGCACAACATCTTTTGTCCTGCCAGCCCGTTTGCAGCGGGGCCTCAAGGGAACTACTGGCAATTAAGGTGCTCCTTTTAATAGAGCACCGGAGCAAAGCATTAACACTCCGTGAACACATGTGATCCTCACATCAAAGCCATTACCTCCGGTTATCCTGATTTCTGTCACTTTGGGGCCTTTGGTTCCGGACAACAACGTGTGTATACAACTTGCAGATAAGACCCTAAACAATACTATCATAATGAATCAATAACATGTTCAGGTCTGAAATCATGGCACTCGGGCACTAGTGACAAGCATTAAGCACAACAAGTCGCAACAAAGTCATAAATCACTAATAAAACATACTAGGCACCATGCCCTAACAATCAGATGCCATTACATGAACGATCTCATCCAATCCCTACCATCCCCATAGCCTACAGTGGGGAATTACTCACTCATAGATGGGGGAAACATGGATAGTCGATGGAGAAGCGATGGTGATGATGATGGTGATGATCTCCTCCAATTCCCCGTCCCAACAGGGTGCCAGAACGGAGTTTCTGGTGCTGTTTCGTGGAATCTTGTGGTGGCGGCGGAGCGGAACTCCTTCTGGAAAAACGTCGAACCCCCCGAAGTTTTTAGGTCAGAAGGCTCCTTATAGGCGAAGAGGGAGACCGAGGGGGTGCCTAGGGGGCCCACACCACCCCCTGGCGCGGCCTGGCCCGCGCCACCAGGTGGTGTGGCCACCCCTGGCTCTTCTCCATCTCGTATTCTGGCTCCTCGAGTCTTTGAGTGAAATATGATTTTTGGCATATTTTCCCGGATTTTTCCTGATAGTTGGTTTTCTGCATAAAAAGTAGACACCAAGGCAATTCTGCTGAAAACAGCGTCAGTCCGCGTTAGTTGTATCCAAATCACACAAGTATAGAGGAGAAACAATAGCAAAAGTGTTCAGGAAAGTAGATACATTTTGGACGTATCAACTCCCCCCAAGCTTAGCTTATTGCTTGTCCTCAAGCAATTCAGTTGAAAACTGAGTGCGATAAAAGAACTTTCACGAACACATTTGCTTCATATGATGTAAATATTCTCAGCAATGTGATCAACTACTTAGACAATTCATAATAAAGAGTATGCAACTAAGTTTACTTAATAGGCATTGCAAGCTATGAAGAGATTCCAACTCAAAAATAATAAGTAGCATGAGGCATAAACATAAGCAACATTACAATGCTCATAGAAAGGTATGATAGAGTGGTATCCCGCTTGCCTGTGATTATGAATATCAAGGCACCTCTGAAGTTCAAGTGATGACTAGAAGTAAAGATATCAAGGATACAAGCATCAAAGTCATAACACAAATAATCAAGTAATGGGACAAGCACAATGAATGACAACTATGCTCTCAAGAAGGTGCTCAGAGAATAAATGGAGACTCAACAAGTAAAGGAAAAAGGTTTTGAATAATTTGAAAGGCTTTCAAATGCTGAAAGTATGGTACTCATTAGCTTTGAGCTCTCATTGCCCTATCATAAGCATCTTTAATGTGGTTAAGGTGAAAGTGAGGTCCAATCTGAGTTATATGCTTGTCAGACTATAAGCTGAAAATCCCATGTCCCTTGAGTACGAGGGCCGCTCCTCATGCTACTCAACTTTAGGTACCAGTAAGTTCTTGTCATCGTAAATATGTGCGTATCATTGAGAACCGCCAACGGGGTACCCCTTGCCCGATGATACGGAAGAATCCCCATATCAAAATGACAAGGCAAGCAGACAATGAGTATCTCAGCAATCTTCTTATTTACCATGGGAAAATGGTGCTTTTTTCTCTCTTTCCTCTTTTCATAAATCTCTTTTTTTCCTTTTTCTCAATAGCTATCTCTCTCTCTTTTTTTATAAGAAGAATGCTTCATAGATATCATTATGGTTACGCTGCAGGTTTCCACCATGTCAGCATGGATTAGACCAGTGGCCCAGGCGTTTCTCTAACACACATACATAACTCCATGGACTTACAAGCTCCCCTTTTATTTCACACCGACGACATCCGCAAACAAAAGAGCAAGGTATCAACTGGGTATATATTTACAAGTGTTGAAAGCGTTCCCTATGACAGCACTACTAATCCCTAGCCTATAATTAGCAAGCATATAACTTTCATGGAGAGTTCACAATGGTTCAGGTTTATTAAGTGCAGGAAATAAAGTGTGCCATCAAGTTCGTGAGAGCTTTACTAACTAACTTTCTCATAACAAGCAAACATTTTATTCGGAAGAAAACAAGGCATATTGAATATGCACAGAAGTAGCAAATGATGCTAATAGGTAGGTATGGTGGACACCTTGGCAATATTTGGTTTAAGGGAGTTGGAAACATGAGTAAAACACTCAGTGGGAGTGAAGGCTAGCAATAGTAAGGGAGCAACAAACGAGAGAGCAATAGCTATCATAATCATGCTTGCAACAAAACAGGACTAATCATGGCATGAAAGTGATTCAAGATCCTCAAGGCAAAATAATTCATCGAGGCTCAACTGATTATTACAGTCATCTGCATGCGTGAGCATGTGCCAAGTCAATTCAAATGAAACATTCAGAGGAGGATACCACGGTGTCATACCAATTTATGAATAGAGCAATGCAAGCAAACATTCATAAGACATGCTACAAACTATTAGTGAGATGGAGCTAATCATAAGAAAGCAAGAAGTACTAAGCATCCAAAGAAAACATACACTCTACATGAACGGACTAAGCATGCCCACAGTGATGAGTATATGTACAAAAATGAAAACAAATAGAGTTCCTTACCAGCCTCTTACCACGCCTCAAGTTGTCATCAATCCTCATTATTTCTCTTCACTTGTGTGGCTTGAATAACAATATGAAACCAATATTCCACTGAGGACTGCTGGACCCTGTAGCAAACTCACAAAAAACAAAGAAGAACGACAAATATTTTTGTTGTTTTTGATTTTTTAAAACAAGAACCAAAGGAAAAACAAGTGAAGCAAAATCTTTTTTTTTGAATAGTTCAAACAAAGCAAAAGGGAAAAGCAAACCAAGGCAAAAGAAGAAGCAAACTAAAGAGAAACAACAGAAATATTTTTGGTCTTTTTGTGTTTTAGAAATCAAAAGCAAAGAAGAACGAAAACTAAAAAGAGAACGAAAACATGAATATACAAAGTACCGACACAACATGATATGAAGATGAGTGTGGTGTCAGCGTACCTCCCCCCAAGCTTAGGCTTTTGGCCTAAGTGGGTATCAATCCATGTACGAATAAGGTTCCAAGCAGGCGGATCATGATAAGAATGGTCGTAGTTGGGCCCGTGGGAAGAAGAAGCTCCCCAATCATAAGAAGGCTGCTGATATGAAGACTCTCCCTCATTCGAGGGCTGGACCGAATCATCCGTGACCTCCCTTCTAGTGTCCTGTTCCTATTGGGAGAGCTCTCCCAAGTACGTGTCAAGCTCCTCCTCAGTGAGGGACCATCCTTCCCTGTTATCAAGGTTAAACAAAAGAGGTGCAGGCAAAAGAACAACACGCTCGAACTTTCTCTTTCTCCAACCAGCTTTGAGAAAGGTTATTTCATAAGATAACTCACTCATACTAGCCCACGGGGAAACAAATTTATGCTATATCATGGAATTAAGATCAAGCCTTTCTATGGGAAACTGTAGGTCTAGATGATGAGACACTAAACCATGCAATGCTAGTAAACGAGAAGAAATGAGGCCTCCACAAATTCCACCTTTCTCACGGTTAGCAGCAAGACGGAAAGCTATCAAAGCACCTAAGTTGTAAGACCTATCTCGTTTAAGAGCAGCAAAGATAAATGCTAGATCAAACGAAGATAACTTATTGGCAGTTTTCCTAGCAAGAACACACTTGGCAATAAAGTAGGCAAAGTAGCGAATGGAGGGAAGATGAATGTTACGGATTTTTCCATTCTCCTTCGAGAAGCTACTCCCTTGGAAAATTTCTGCGTATAAATCCATGAGTGGTTCAGGTCTCTCCTTAATCTTTCTACATGATCCCCATTGAGGTACCTTAATAGCTGCACAAAAATCATCAAGATAAAGGTAGACATCAATATTGTAATTTTTGTAATGGACCATGGGGTTAGGCAAAGAGTGACTAAATTGGAAGTCCTGCACCACAGACATGGTTAGCTTCACAAATTGACAAGGTTCATCTTCCAAAAAGTGCTCTAACCCTGCATTAGAAACCAAAGTGTGGAAATCTTGTAGAATTCCTGCAGCTCTCATGAACTCAAAGCATGGATAAATGGAGGGAAAAACTTCCTCCTCTGGGTGGACCTTCATGACCTCAGGCACCCAAAGCTCATGTTGGTTTAGGTGGTGTTCACTCATCTTCTATTCTGAAATTTAAACACCTATTAAACAAGTGATTGCAAAGTGAATATAATTAAGGATTCTACTCATAGGGACTTGTAAGAGGCCTAAACATGCATCAAAACTATATCTCTAAGCATTAAACAAGCTTACAAGCCCTCATAACCAGTCACCTACAGCAGCAAAATACTCAATATATAATCCACTAAACACAAATCTACTTGGACAAGGGGAGGAGTCATATACCAGGGAACAAATGCTCCAAATTTCAGCAAGAAAGATGGGCTGAGCAAGGAGATAAAAAAAAATCGAGACCAAGCACAGCAACAATGCAATTTTGAGCAATGAACTGGAGCTTACTCGGGAGAGAGAAGAAAGTGGCAGGTGAGAGAGTTAGTGGGGGGCCAGGGGTGGCCCACACCAGGGCATGGCGCCACCCAGGGCTGGCCATGCCACCATGTGGTGTGCCTGCCTGGTGGGACCCCTGGTACCTCCCAGGTACTCCTCTACCCCTTTTTCACGTAAAAAATTAATATGAATTTTCTGGAATTTTTCGAGACACTTTATTTTTGGGCATTTTTCAGAAATAGAAGAATGATTTTTCTGACAGACAGATTTTTTTGGAAACATGATGCAAGGACAAAACAAGTCTAGAACTACAGAAGTCTAAGACACTCTAACATGCAAGCAACTAACAACAAAAAAGAAAGCTAAACAAAAACAAAAACTAAAATGGAAAGGATAGAAATAAACGGAGATAATCATAGTGAAAACATTGTTTTGTTCAATGAAATCCTTTTGTTAACAAGGTTGATCAGGTCTTGCTACCAAAACAATTCCATATGAGACAAAACTTTGTATTCCACTAATGATTATGTTACCTCAACCTTGATAGCAATGGTCCCAATCATAATAGTTTCAAAATTTTCTCTTGGTATGGGACAATATATTTCTCCAATGCCCTCAACATGTTCAATTGAATTCAAACCATAAGTCCTTTCAATCTTCTTGGGGAAATAAACAGTATGTTCCTTGTCATTCACATTGAAGGTCACCTTTCCTTGATTACAATTAATAACAGCTCCTACAGTATTAAGAAAGGGTCTCCCAAGAATAATAGACATATTATCATCTTTAGGCATTTCAAGCACAACAAAATCAGTTAATATCAAGCAATTGTGAGCCACCTGAACAGGTACATCCTCACATATACCCACAGGAATAGTGGTAGATTTATCAGCCATTTGCAAAGATATATCAGTTGGTATTAATTTTTCTAGTTGAAGCCTCTTATAGAGAGAGAAAGGCATAACACTAACTCCAGCTCCCAAATCACACAAAGCAGTTCTAACATAACTATTCTTAATAGAGCAAGGGATAGTTGGAATCCCTAGGTCTCCAAGTTTCTTAGGAACCTTACCATTAAAGGAATAATTAGCAAGCAAAGTAGAAATTTCTTCATTAGGGATCTTCCTTTTATTCGAGACAATATCCTTCATATACTTTGAGTAAGGAGGCAATTTAATAGCATCAGTCAAAGGAATTTGCAAGAATAAATGTTTCATCCACTCACAAAACTTATTATAATGTTCATCCTCCTTTGACTTGTGTTTCTTATCAGGGAAAGGCATAGGTTTTTGGACCCAAGGTTCTCTTTCATACCATGTTTCTTAGCAATAAAATCTTCTTTAGTGTATTTAGTATTCTTAGTGTGGTTTTCATGTTCTTCTTCAACTTTTTTTCATTAGGGGTTTCATTTTCTTCATTACCACTTTCAGTTTTAGCATCAGAGATAGATATACTATTAGGATCTATAGCAGGTTCAGAGGGTTCTACAATAGTTTTATGCTTCTTTTTCCTTTTCTTCCGAGTAGAACCACTATTTTCAGTTTGTTGAGAATCCTGCTCAATTCTTTTGAGATGCCCCTCAGGATATAGAGGATCCTGGGTAGCAGCTCCACTTCTAGTTCTAATTTCATAAGCATGTTTTTCTTTAGCAGCATTAAGTAGCAAGTCGTTTTGCACTTTAACGAGTTGATCTATTTGAGTTTGAACCATTTGAAAGTGTTTAACAATAATTTTAACATCATTAGAGGTTCTTTCCACAATATCTTTCAACTCAACAATAGCTCTAGTGTTTTCCATTAGATGATTTTGCACTCTTTTATTAAGGTTATCTTGCTTAACAATAAAGATATCGAATTCTTCTAAGCATTGATCAGGAGGTTTAGAATAAGGGATATCACCTTCATCAAAGTGTTGGAGAGAGTGTACCTCAATAGTGGATGAGTAGGGAATAGGCTTAGATAATTCTTCTATAGGAGGTAAATTCTTGACATCTGTAGCTTTAATTCCCTTCTCCTTAAGACATCTCTTAGCTTCCTTCATCACGTCATCATTTAATTCAATAACTCCCCTCTTCTTTGATGTTGTAATAGGCACAGGAATAGATGGTTCAGGTACAATTACTTCAGGTATAGCTTGTTTAGGAGGAGTCCAATCTTCATAATTCTTGCTTATTTTAGCCATTAATTCCTCAGCTTCCTTAGGAGTCCTATTCCTGAAAACACAATCAGCACAACTATCTAGGTATGTCCTAGATTATTCAGTTAGTCCATTATATAATATATCAAGAAGATCATTCTTAGGTAATGGACTTCCAGCCTATGCATGAATCAAAGCACAAAACCTTGCCCAAGATTCGGGCAATACCTCCTTTTCTCCCTGTTTAAAATCAAAAAGTTCCTACAAAATAGCATGTCTAGCACTAGGAGGAAAAAAATTATGCAGGAAAGTACTAATTAAGCACTCAGGGCTATCAATAGATCCAGGAGGTAAATTACTAAACCAAGTTTTAGCTTCTCCTTTCAGTGAAAAGGGGAAAATCTTGGCAACAAAGTAAGTATGCATCTTAATATCATCAGAAAACAAGCCACTCATGGTAGAAAGTTCATTCATATGTGCTACCGCACTTTCATTCTTAGTCCCACAAAAAGGTTCTTTCTCGACAATAGCTATGTAAGATAGATCGAGAGAGAAATCATAATCTTCATCTATCATGTTTATGGGAGAAGCAGCAAACTTAGCAACATGAGACAATTTGGGTCTAATAGTACGCCTCTCAAGGAGACTCTTAGCAGCGCTCCTATCATGGGTGTTTTTACATTCTTTAATAAATTCATCGGTCATCTCAACATAACCATCTTCAATATCATAACTTTCACTAGACTCAGGTGAACTAACAGGTGTAGTAGTGTCTTCATTAGGAGTTTCAGTATTTCCAGCTATAGTTCTAGCAATCGTAGCATCTAGGAAAGGACCTAATGAACCACTCTTATCAAGCACAGTAGAAGCAGCATCATAAGCATCAGAAGTTTCAGATTCAGCAGTAGTAGCAGTGTGTGTAGCATGTGTATGTGGTGGTGTAATGACCTTACTTATAACAGATGGTGAATCAAGAGCAGCAGAGGTGTTCAGAACCATACCTCTTCTTGTAGTGGATGGTAAAATATGAACCTTGCCATCACGAGACTTACCCATGATGGATGGATAGCGGCAAACAATAGAGAATCCAAGTGAACTTGATAAATAAAGCTATGCTCCCTGGCAACGGCGCCAGAAAATAGTCTTGATGACCCACAAGTATAGGGGGTGTATCGCAGTATTTTCGAGGGAAGTGAAACCCAATTTATTGATTCGACACAAGGGGAGACAAAGAATATTTATAAGCCTTAACAACTGAGTTGTCAATTCAGCTGCACCTAGAAACAATCTTGCTCACAACAGTTTATCAGTAGCAACAGTTTTGTAGTAGGAGTAGCAAAGTAACATTAGTAGTAAAGTAAAGACAGCAGTAACAATAGCAGTAAACAATAGGATTCGAGTGCGGTAGGCATAGGGATGGATGGACGGGCGTTGCATGGACAAGACAATTCACATAGCAATCAGAACATAGGGCAATTGCAGATAAATAAGATAAAGCATCCAAGTACTAGATAATCCTAGGCATGTGTTCCATATATAGTCATACATGCTCGCAATGAGAACTTGCACAACATCTTTTGTCCAGCCAGCCTGTTTGCAGCAGGGCCTCAAGGAAACTACTGGCAATTAAGGTGCTCCTTTTAATAGAGCACCGAAGCAAAGCATTAACACTCCGTGAACACATATGATCGTCACATCAAAGCCATTCCCTCCGGTTATCCTGATTTCTGTCACTTCGGGGCCTTTGGTTCCAGACAACAACGTGTGTATACAACTTGCAGATAAGACCCTAAACAATACTATCATAATGAATCAATAACATGTTCAGATCTGAAATCATGGCACTCGGGCCCTAGTGACAAGCATTAAGCACAACAAGTCGCAACAAAGTCATAAAGCACTAATAAAAGATACTAGGCACCATGCCCTAACAATCTGATGCCATTACATGAATGATCTCATCCAATCCCTACCATCCCCATAGCCTACAGTGAGGGATTACTCACTCATAGATGGGGGAAACATGGATGGTCGATGGAGAAGCGATGGTGATGATGATGGCGATGATCTCCTCCAATTCCCCGTCCCGACAGGGTGCTAGAACGAAGTTTCTGGTGCTGTTTCGTGGAATCTTGTGGTGGCGGCGGAGCGGAACTCCTTCTGGAAAAACGTCGAACCCCCCGAAGTTTTTAGGTCAGAAGGCTCCTTATAGGCGAAGAGGGAGACCGAGGGGGTGCCTAGGGGGCCCACACCACCCCCTGGCGCAGCCTGGCCTGGCTCGCGCCACCAGGTGGTGTGGCCACCCCCTGGCTCTTCTCCGTCTCGTATTCTAGCTCCTGGAGTCTTCGGGTGAAATAGGATTTTTGGCATATTTTCCTGGATTTTTCCTCATAGTTGGTTTTCTGCATAAAAAGTAGACACCAAGGCAATTCTGCTGAAAACAGCGTCAGTCCGCATTAGTTGTATCCAAATCACACAAGTATAGAGGAGAAACAATAGCAAAAGTGTTCAGGAAAGTAGATAAATTTTGGACGTATCATACCTCTCTTTTATTCAAAATTTTATCCTCCTAGTGAGATTCATAAAGATCGGAATCAAATATACAACTTTTGGCCTCTTGATAGAGAGAGTACAACTCAAGCTTGGGTGAGATTGAAGTTACTAATGCTCAAATGTCCTATTCATGAGCTCCCCAATAATATTATTATCAATAACTTTTATGTAAGACTTTCTCTTCATGATAAGGATCTATTGGGTGCTTCTTGTGCTGGATCATTTACACGCATGGAAGAATGAGCTAAATGGGATCTTCTAGACCGCATTCAAGACAATGCTGAAGCATGGGAGAATGATAAAGGAAGAAAGTCAGGTATAAATTATGATTATGAATGCATTGAATCTTTTATGGGAACTGATGACTTTCAAAATATTAAAAATGCTTATGGTCTAGACTCTCAAGCTATTGCAACTTATTTTAAGGCTTTTGCTTCCTATATTGAAGTTCCTAAAAAGAAGTGGAATAAGTATCATGAACCATATAAAGATATTGCTAATTGTGTTCCTGCAAGAAATACTGAAGTTTATACTGCTAATCATGTTTTACCTGAACCTTACATTGAGAAATGCCTTTCCCAGTTAAGATAAAGGAATATTCTATGATAGCTAGTATGGTTAATGAAAGTACAAATAAAGCAGTTGAACCTGATAAACAAGTGGATGCTGAACTTGTAGTAGCAAATGTGAAAGACTTTGTCACTAAGTATGTAGAAGATGGACACACTATCCTCTTTAATGATACTTCTAATATTGTTTCACAAAGTAGTGTTATGAGAGCTAGTGTCCCTGTGTTTTCTGTTAGGATAAGTGATCATTGCTACAATGGTTCATGTGATAGTTATATCGTTAAATTTATGCATGATACTGAAATTTATTATTAGAGAGGGAAGACAGTTCTTATGCATGTCAATAATATCAAGTTTCCTCGTTTTATGCTCAAAGTTTTTATGTTGCACCTGTTTTGCCTTCCTTTGCTAGTATCCTCTGGTTTCATACATTTATTTTCTTACAAAACTCCCTTGCATATGAAGTGGGTTAGACTTAAACATGTTTATTTCTTCTTCTTGATGCTCTCCTTTACTTCAATTCATATTCTCATGTGAGCATCATTGAAAGTATCATGCCCATCTTAATGGCTATAAAGAAAGAGCTTTTTGGGAGACAACCCAATATATTTTTGCTTTCAGTTTGTTTTGTTTCTTTGAGTCTTGGAAGTTATTGTTTTGACAATAGCCTCTCCTTATCCTTTTCGTTTGGTTTTTGTGTCAAGATCAACCTCTAATGAGAGAGAAGTAAGATTTGGGGAAGTTGCTGTCCCGAAACAAATTTTTGTGCTTTGCTGTAAAAATTCGTGAAAAATCTCTGTATGTAGGATTGAGCTGTAATTTTTGGTGCTTCTTCCCCAGGTTGTTATTTAACTTTCGTTAGTTTTGAACTTTTTATTTGAGCAACATAAGATTTTCGAAAAAATGATCTTTACATGCTGGTCTGTTTTAACAGATTTTTGCCACTCTTGCATTTGCCTCTTAAATCAATTTCCTTTTTGAATTCTTTTTGTTTTTTCAGAAGGAGTTGCTACAGTAGCTTATGTTTTGATGGATTTCAGTTGAAATTGAACTTAAAACTTTTATTACCTCGCTTATAATAATGTCGCTAATGAGAATTGTGTGAAAGAAATTTCTAGGTTAGTGGAGAAAATGGTGTAATAAGATAGTGAAAGGTTTCATGACTCGAGCAATATGTGTATGAAGATGAAGATATTGATGTTATTAAAGCGGTGACTCCGGAAGAATCTACTAAATGCCAACTTCAGAGACCTGCAGAGTCAGTTTTCGAATAGGTAATAGTTTTGGTAAGAAAAGGTCCGCGAAAAATCTGCCAAATTATATTTTTGCAGTTTTTATCCAACAAGGAAAGCAATGAAGCGAAAGGGGGACGGAAACGGAGCAAGGGTGGCTCACACCACCCCCTGGCGCGGGCCCCCTGGCCGCACCACTAGGTGGTGTGGCCACCCCGGAGTCCGTCTCCGACCCGTTTTCTCCCAGTACCTTCCTTATGTTGTAAAACTTCGTAATATATAATCCCCCGGATCCCCCGAGGTTCATATATCGTGTTCTCGTCATGTTTTTGTTTCGATCTGTTTCTGCCAGGAACTATTCTTAAAGTTTAGAAGCACAATGGTCTATGCCAACGATAAGGGCAAGGAGCCTATGGAGGAAGATCCCCAAGACTCTGAGCAGGAGGAGGAGAGCGATAGTGAAGTTGAAGAGGAGGCAAAGGAAGACCAACATCCGCACACCAGCACCACCATTGCAAGCATTGGAGTGGTGCCAAACCCTGCCAGGTTCAAAAGGACTGCACGAATGTCCACTAGAGGGAAGACTCCGCGTCATTGCTTGGCTTCGCGATCACCTTCTCCACGCACCAAGAATCCCTTCCATACCCTGATCCATGAGCATCAATTCCAGAATATGCCCAAGGAGAAACTACCCTCCAATTGGGATATGCCTCGTTCTAACCATGCAGGAAAAGAAGACTTCAAGGAGGAAGAGATGGGATTCACAACCCGACATGATCATGAACCGCATCGAGCACAATTCAGAGTTGAGTCGTACTCTCACCTTCGAGATTGAGGACTTGAGGAAATTGATTGAAAATCTCATCGAGAGAACACCACCACCATCGAAGGAGTAATTCGTCATCAGGTTTTGGCATCCCCTTGGTTTGTTCCAAGCTTGGGGGAGTGTCGCGGTATCACATCACTATCTTCTATCTTTTAACCTTTTTAGTAGAGTCATATCATGAATAGAGAAGTTATCATGTAGGATGGTTTACATTATGGAAGTGTCCCCCTCTCATTAGATATCTATGTATCCCTTGGTGTGAGTTGCCGTTATGGAATATTAATGAGAAGTTCTATCATTTACTCTTTTGCATATCTTATATTAGTTTTCAATTCATGTTATATGATTGATCTTGTTATTAGTATTGGTGTCACTTTGGGATCATTGAGTTAATTTAGTTGGTTCTGGCAAACCTGGCTCGGTCAGTAGCAACACTATTATGAGAATTGAATGAAAAAGATAAAAAGTACTCTTAAAGAATATAATTTCATCATCTTTCTTCCTTGATTTGCTCCTAAGCTTAATATTCTCTAGTTAAGATCTTTTGTGCTTCCAAGGAAGATTGCATGTTTGTTTTTATCACCTGTATGTTTGTTTGTTTCCTTCAACTCTTATGCTTGCTACCCAGCCTTGCTAGCTTAAAACCTGTACTGAGAGGGAATGCTTCTCGTGCATCCAACCCTTAAAACCAAAACCTATGCCATTTGTGTCCATCATACCTACCTATTAGCACTATTGCTATTCCAAGTAAATTCATGTTTTTATCTACCTTCCGAATTAAACTTGTTATGTGAAAATTAGTGATTAAAGCTCTCACGAACTTGATGGCACACTTTACTTTTATTGCACCTAATAAACTTGAACCATTGTGTCATCTAAGTTGTATATGCTTGCACTTGTATGTTGGGAATTAGCAGAACCATGTTGTCACGGGGAACGCTTTCAACATTGCACTTATACATTGTACCCAGTTGATATCATGCTCTTTTGTTTATGGATGTCGTCGGTGTGAAATGAAAGGGGAGCTTGTAAGTCCATGGAGTTATGTATGTGTGTTAGAGAAACCCCTGGGCCGCTGGTCTAATCCTTGCCTAATCATGGTGGAAACCTGCAGCGTAACCATAATGAGCAATCTATGAAGCATTCTTCTTATAAAAAAAGAGATACAGATCGAGAAAAAGAAAAAAGAGATGAGAAAAGAGGAAAGAGAGAAAAAAGCACCATTTTCCCATGGTAAATAAGAAGATTGCTGAGATGCTTAATGTCTGCTTGCCTTGTCATTTTGATATGGGGATTCTTCCATATCATCGGGCAAGGGGTACCCCGTTGGCGGTTCTCTATGATACACATGTACTTACTATGACAAGAACTTGCCGGTCACTAAACTTGAGTAGCATGAGGAGCGGCCCTCGTATTCAAGGGACATGAGATTGCCAACTTATACTTTGTCAAGCATATACTCCATAGTTTGCTCACTTTAACCTTAACCACCTAAATATGCTTATGATAGGGGCAATGAGAGCTGAAAGCTAATAAGTATCATAATTTTTGGAAGCTTTTTATGAAACTTGAAATCCCTGCTTCCCTCTACGAAGGGGCTATCTTTTACTTTTTAGCTGAGTCAGTAAACCTATTCCCTTCTATCTCATAAAGTATTTTGAGTTGTTGTGTTTCGTTCATTCATGTGATGATTTATTCAATCATGTTCTTATGTTCCTTGTTTTGCACACTGCTCTTATCTTAGTGAATATTGCTTTGAAAGCTATCATTGAAAACCCCTTTATGATTGAACTCCTGCAAATTGTTAACTATTCTTTGACCAAGAGCTAAATTTGCCATTACCAATTATGATTTACTTTATGTATCTTTATTGTGTTTCCTTTACTTATTGCAAGTTAAGTTATATAATAGTGAGTTGTCTTCTATTATGATTTGTGTATTGATGAATGTGATGCTTCTTGTCTGTATTCTTTTATCGACTCTTCACTCCATAAACCTCAGGTCATGTTTACTGAGCTCAGTTTTCGCTTGGGGACAAGCGAAGTCTAAGCTTGGGGGGAGTTGATACGTCCATTTTGCATCACTATTCTATATCATAATTTACTGTTATTCATTGATATATTTCATATTAAGAGATGATACTTATGTTATTTCATCTGTTTTTGCATGGTTGATGACTTTTGGAGGATGGACCGCTTCAGTCAGGATTCTGATGGAAAAGGGGCTGTTTGGAGGCGAAATTCGCGAAGATCAGAAAATCCGGGAAAATACATGGAAAATTCTATTTTTCCAGAAGATGAAGTATGCCAGAAGGGGGAGTAGAGATGGGCCACAGGGGGCCCACACCACCCCCTAGCGCGGGCTACCCTAGACCGCGCCACCAGGTGGTGTGGACACCCTAGCCCACTCCTGGCTCTCCCCTTTGGCATATATTATCCCCATGAAACCATAATACCTGGGGAGCGACCACAGAAAAATTCCGCTGCCTCTACGTGGCAGAAAACTACACAGAGAGAAAGATCTCTCCGACAGATAGAATTCTGCCGGGGGAATTCCTTCCTGGAGAGGGGAGATCATCGCCATCAACACCACCATCAAGCTGGACTTCATCGGGATCATCATCACCATCATCTCCATCATCACCTCCACTAGCACCACCATCACCACTTCAGACCGCTATAACAATTGGGTTGAATCTTGCATAGTTCTTAGGGGAAACTTTCGCGATGTTGATTACTTGTTGTAGTTGATGCTATTGAGTGGAACCATTGAATTATTGTTATGTTCAGATTGTTACTTTTCATTATATCATCTCTGATCTTGATCCATATGATGTCTTGTGAGTAGTTCATTTAGTTCTTGAGGACATGGGAGAAGTCATGTTGTTAGTAGTGGAATTGTGTTGAGAAAGATTCAATAGTTTACTATTTAAGTTGTGGTGTTATTCTTCTAGTGGTGTCATGTGAATGTCGACTACATGACACTTCAGCTTTATGGGACTAGGGGAATGCATTATGTATTTGGTTACTAATCGTAGGGGTTGCCAGAGTGACAGAAACCTGAACCCCCATTAGGAAACCTTTGCACAAGGGATGTCAGGATCTTAGAGTTTAAAGATGTGGTTAGGTTTCTATCTTAATTACTTTCTTGTACTTGCGGATGCTTGCAAGGGGTTTAATCACAAGTATGTATTAGTCCTGGGAAGGTTGGTACATTTGCACAAGTTCTGTTGGAAATATGCCCTAGAGACAAATAGTAATAAGGATTATTATCATATTTCATATAGTTTATGATTAAGTTTTATATCATGCTATAACTGTATTGAGTGGAAACATCAATACACATGTGATATATAAACAACCAGGGGTTCCTAGTGAAACTCTAGTCACTGGTTCATTGGTCAACAAATGATCAAGTTTCCTGATCATGTGGCATTTATGCTAGCTGGAAATGGAGTCAACTCATTCTAAGAATGAGATGATGAACCAATACCCAACCTAAACATCGTGACCCGATCACGTCACGAAGTTCAAGTTACGATGATTAGAAATGGATCCTCGTAGACTATTCCTTAGACCGTGAGGCTATATCAATCACTGTCTCCCGAGAGTGCTTAGATAGCATCAAGCGTCACTTGGTAATACAGTGGTTATAAAGGTGTGTTCAGGTACTCAGAGGAAATCGTAGAGGCAATATATGTCAAGAGCGGGATTTGTCCGTCCATGTGACGGAAAGATACTCAAGGGCCCACTCGGAGAAGTTATATCCAATAGCTGCGCAGCGTGTGATTTGATTACAGGGATATCACTTGTCATAACGAGTCAAGTAGCATTGTTCGGTAACGAGATTGAACACGACATGGTGATTTTATTGATCAGATCTCGGGCAATGCAAGTATTGAGAGACAAAGGGAATAAGACACGACTGTCCCGGTTCAAACAACGAAAGATCTTCGTGGAACACACAGGGGTCAGATGGCCATCCAGGTCCCTGTGTCGATCATTGGTGCGGGAGTGTCCCGACCATGTCTGGAGTGTTACCGAAACATAGGGTATCATGCTTAAGGGCTTGATGATGCTTAGAGAGTGTTTATAGGATCAGAAGAATCACCGAAGAATAGTAGAGAGAAAACCGGAAGGGTTTCGGTAAGTCTGGAGGATGTCCAGAGTGGAGGTGGAAGTGTTCCATAGCCACAGAGGTTGAATAATATGTGAATGAATGTTAAATATTGATTTAATCATTTATTCATAATTATTTAATAAAGAGAAAATCAATTTAAAAGGTTAAAAGGCTTAATGGGCCAATTCCCGGAGGGGAGAGGGCCCATTAGGGAAAGGAGAGAGGGAGAAGGAACAAGGGGGTGGCCGACTAGGCCTAGCCCCTCGCGCGGGGCCCACTAGGGCCAGCCGGCGGCTTCCCCTCCCTCTCCTCTCCTTTAGTCCCACCCCGGGACTTTGAGGGAGGTAGTACCTCCCCTCCCCCTATATATAGTGGGGGTATTTGGCCAGATAAATACACACAATATTCAATAAAGGTCTTCTCACTTTTGGGGAGAACTCCAATTGATATTCTCCCTCTCTCTCTCTCTCTCGTGACCGTGGTCCCAAGTTCGGACTACGTGAACGAGAGACATCTTCACCGCAGAGCACCGTCGCGCTGCGGGATTCGGATCCAGGAGCTCTACTTCCGCAACTGCTGCTGGATCAGGGAAGCGAGAGTCATCATCAGGCACCGGACATGTGTAACTCCCCGCGAGGTGTCGTACTTGAGGCACTCAAGTCGTTGGAGCCAAAGGAGCGCAAGGACTTCATCATGACCTTGAGGCCGGATTCGACTCGTCTACATCAACCATGCTCTCCTGAGCGTTGACAACGCTTTTCGGTATTCAAGGGTAAGTTTGCGAAAAGCCCCTCCCGTTACTGTATTACTAATAGATAGGTCATGGCAACTTCAGGGGTTCAGGGGCGTAGGGTAAAAATTTGTTGTTTTCATGCACGGAACCCCTACAGTGGTATCAGAGCTAGATCTATGTGTAGTAGTGCTAGTACGGGTAACACACGAGATGTAGCATGTGGGCATTGATCTTTTAGTTGTTACCCTCTCACGTGTACTTGTGTATACCGCAGTAATGCTTGATGAACTGTATAAAGTGGCTTAGGGGGGGTGTCTGTCTCTCTCGCATTAGTTGGTATACCATTTGCAACGGAGGGCCCCGAAAGGGGTGTAGTACAGATAACTACTTGATCAGCGTTGTGCTGAAAGTTCGTAGGTAAGAACGGTTCTTGTGCGAAAGCCCATTCAGCCACATAAAACATGCAAAGATAAAGTAGAGGCGTCTAACTTTGTTTTGCAGGGGGCATTGCTGTAAGATATCACCATAATAAGGTAAGATCCCTGTGATTGAGTTGCTAGTCCCTGGATCGAAAATGCTAGCACCCACAGTTTAAGATGAAGTACACAGAAACAAAGGTCATTATTACATCGCATATCCAGGAATATAATGGTTCTTACAACTCACTTAGCCCAAGGCTAAGATACTTAAAGTCCACATTACATAGCATAATAATAATAGAGTCTTTAGTCTTCATGTGCCACATGCAAGCATGTCGAGTGTAGACCTGCAACCCTACTCATCATCAGAGTATCCTGCAACATAATAAGTTACAGCCACAACGGTCAATACATTTGGAATTGTATTGGCAAGTGATACCATAGATATTTAGTATAATCCAACAACTACATGAATATATGGCTAAGTGGGGTTATGGCTGGCTTTGCCAAAATTAGTTTGACTTATAGTTTTTGAAGAAGTTTTTCATTCCAGCTATAAGGTACCAATGATAGACATCACTGAACCTCTACCCATGTTCACCCACAAGTTTTAACTTAGAGAAATTTGGATGAGGAGATTATTGAACCGCTTCACTGTCTTGAGGCTCAGGAATGTCCATAACCGGGGACATGGCTAAGTACTTAGTTTTACCCTCTCGAGAGGTGGTGCACTTTCCCCACAAGACTCGACATGCATCGAGACAAGACTTTTCAGAAGCAATCCCTCAGACCACCACGGACGCGTTCCATCCTATCATCACTACCACCCTCTGTCCGTCTGGCTGAGTTCTCGCAACTTAGTCGGTCAAGGCAGAGCCCATATGCCATGTGGCTGCACTGGAAGCTTCGCGACAAGAACGTCTCCAATCTCTTTGTTCCTGGGTGGCCATCCACAAGTGTGATACACCAGCTGACCATAGACATGGCCCCTGAGTAACCACTCAACATAATCCAAGCAAGCCCATTCCACCTAGGTGTTTCATTAACATTAGTTGTCTTCTTAGTTAAACAAAAATACTTTCTTATGTGTATATTCCACCCACGAATTCTAATAGCATGGCTAAGCATTCTAGCATACGAAGTCTTTTAACTAGGAAATACTACCAAGATATAGACTATAGGGTAGCATAGCATAGTATGGTAACATATGAATAATTCTATCATGCTAAGATCTACCAAAATATCACTAGTGCAATAGTGAAAAATAATAGGACATGAGATGAAATATCACTTGCCTTGGTAGCTATGGGAATAGGTACAATCCTCACAGCAGCAAACTTCACAGTCCACACAATCTACACAAGATTAATACAACAATAACAATTCAATCAATAAAACATTACAAAAACATGAATGCATGCAAAATGCAATGATATGAACATAATTCTATCATTTATAGAGTCTACAATACATAGGATAGAATACCTCATCTAAATGCATAAGAAATACCCAAAAATAATTTATAGAACAATTTTTATGAGCAAAATACTCCTAAAAAGGTTCTGCCTATAATTCCAAGTTTACTGAGGCAAAAGTGTGAAACAAGGCCTCCATAATAAAGGTCTTATTTTTCTGAATCCATAGACACCAAATTTGTATTTTTCTGATTTGTGGATCAAAAGTTATGGATTTTCTAAGTTTAATACTAAATCTGTCTATTTTCTAATTAAACAGAAATAGTCTGGCGACGTGGCGCTATCCTATTGGCTGGTACCGGTTTGGTCGGATCGACCTCTGCAGCCGTTGGATTTAAGTGACGTTGGACAGATCAGATCAGCCGTACCCTTTCGTTTAGTGATCTAATCCTAGCCGCAGATACAAGATCTAATGGTCCTTAGCGACTTGGCCGGAGATGGGCGGCGCCGACCAACTGCGCGTGGCGGCGGAGCATCAGCCGATGAGGTTCTGGCGATTCTACGAGGGATGGGAGACCGTGGACACGTACCAGAGGTTGAGGAGGTCGTGGCAATCTCGATGGAGGTCACTGAAGTGCGGGGGGTGCTCGGGCTTGGCCTGGATCCCTCGCCGGAGTTGCGCAGATGGTGGAGTTCACGACTCGGTGTCGGAGACCGTGACCTGGGGCTCGAACCATCCAGCAAAGAGGTGAGCGAGGTGCGCAAGTGTCTGCACGACCTAGTAAAGACAAAATGGGGTGGCGGGAACCCTACCTTTACCGGAGAAAGTGACTGACGGTGGCGGCAGAGGGAGTTCGCCGGACTTGGTCCGAGTCGTCGACCTAGAGCCAGAGAAAGCACATAGCCGGGGTTAAAACACGCGCTAGGACATGACGAAACATATGGGACAGAGGGAGGGCGCCTGGCGGCGTGGGTTCACCGGAATTGCCGCCGGAGTTGCGTCGGATAGTGGCGGTTCGAGCTCGTAATTGGGGAGCCTAGGGGCTCTCTGGGGGAAGTGTCTGAGGGGAAAATGATGAGGAGGGAGAGGGGATTTAGTAGGGGTAATCATCGGGGAATTACTACGAGAAACGGCCGGAATCGAATCGATTCGAAATGGCAGAGGAGGTGGGGCGGTTCGTCGCCGGGGGTTGAAGACGACGGGGTGGCGGGGTGACGTGGCGTGGGGTCAGTCTGTCAGCGGGAGGGGATAGAAACGAGGGGGTGAGAAAAGACAGAGAAGGGGAGAGGGAGTCCGGGTGGGCTGCTGGGCCGGATTGGGCCAAAAGGCCAGAAGCTGTCTGCTGCTTCTCTTTTTTTCTCCCTTATTCTTTTTCTTTTTCTATTTCTGTTTTCTCCACAACTTTGGATTTAAGGATTCAAATTGATTCAAACCAATTTGTGAACATTTGTAAAAACTCAAATTAGGTTTTTAGGGTATTATAAAACATATTTATCTTCTATGTTTAATCGAAAGTATTTACTTTGGATTTAATAGGTAATATAGCATTTTGTTTGATTCTATTTTCAAAAATTCATATCTTTTTATTCATGGCTCAAAATTGCACCAAATTTTTGGAGGACATTCTAAATGCAATGCAATTACATGCTATGATGATATGAGTGCAATGATGATGATTTCAGATGAAATTTTGGGATGTTACAAATCTAACCCCCTTAAGATGAATCTCGCCCTCGAGATTCGGGTTGGCTAGCAAATAGGTGAGGGTGATCTCTCCGAAGTTCATCCTCTCGCTCCCAGGTTGCTTCTAATTAAGTGTGATGGTTCCACTGCACTTTGCAGAATCTGATGGTCTTGGTACGGGTAATTCTTTCTGCGGTCTCTAGAATCTTAATAGGTTTCTCTTCATAAGTGAGATCATTATCTAGCTGAACCTCCTCCAATGGTATAGTGTCTTTCAACGAAGTTTCTTCCATCTCTGGGTGACACTTTTTCAGCTGACTGACATGGAATACGTTATGAACTACTGACAGAGATTCTGGTAATTCTATCTCATATGCCACTTCTCCTTTGCGGCTCAAAATTTTGAAAGGCCCTACATAGCGTGGTGCTAATTTTCCTTTGATTCCAAATCTCTTCACGCCACGAAGTGGTGATACCCTGAGATAAGCTCTATCACAAATCTCATAGGTGACCTCTCTATGTTTTGGATCAGCATAGCTCTTCTGCCGAGATTGAGCTACCTTTAGCCTATCTCTCACCATCTTGACTTTCTCTTCGGCCTCTTTGATTAGGTCTGGCCCAAACAAATTTCTTCCCCCTACTCCATTCCATAGTAATGGTGTAGTACACTTCCTTCCGTAAAGAAATTCAAATGGAGCCATTTCTATGCTTGATTGATAGCTGTTATTGTAGGAAAACTCTGCGTATGGTAGACTTTCATCCCAACTGGATCCATAATCTAACGCACATGCTCTTAGCATATCCTCTAATATTTGATTGGTCCTTTCTGTCTGTCCATCACCTTGTGGATGAAAGGCAGTGCTGAACTCCAGTCGAGTTCCCAATGACTCGTGAAGTTGTCGCCAAAAGTGCGAAGTAAACTGAGTTCCTCTGTCGGACACGATACTTTTAGGTACCCCATGCAAACATACAATTCTATTCATGTAAATCTTGGCTAGCTTTGCACTTGTATAAGTGGTCTTCACTGGTATGAAATGGGCCACTTTTGTCAAGCGGTCAACGATAACCCATATGGAATCGTATCCAGATTTAGTCCTGGGTAGTCCGGTGATAAAATCCATACCAATTTTATCCCATTTCCAATCAGGTATTGGCAGTGGTTGTAATAATCCTGCCGGTTTCTGATGTTCTGCCTTTACATGACTGCACACTCGCACAAGGCAATGTGCTCTGCTATGTCCTTCTTTAAATTATTCCACCAAAACCTCTCCTTAACATCCATGTACATCTTAGTATTGCCAGGATGAATTGAATATGGTGAGTTGTGCGCCTCTTGTAAGATCAACTTCTTAAGTTCAAGATCTCGCGGAACACAGATACGTTTTTCGTACCATAAGATTCCTTGATCATCTACATGGAATCCTTTTGCCTTGCCTTCACTAACTTTACTTTTGATTTCTTCTATTTCTTTGTCCAACTTTTGGGCTTCTTGAATTTTGTCCATTAGTGTGGGTTGCACTTCCAAGGATGCAAGGTACCCTTCAGGCACTATTTCAAGTCTCAGCTCTCTAAATTAGGCACATAACTCCTCCGACAATTCTCCTTTATTGAGGCCATTTACATGAGCCTTGCGGCTTAATGCATCAGCTACGACGTTTGCCTTTCCAGGGTGGTATTGCAAACTTAAGTCGTAATCTTTGATAAGTTCTAGCCATCTTCTTTGTCTCATGTTGAGTTCTTTCTGTGTAAAAATGTATTTCAGACTCTTGTGATCAGTGAACATCTCACAACGTTTTCCCATAAGATAATGCCTCCATGTTTTTAGGGCATGCACAACTGATGCCAACTCTAGATCATGAGTAGGGTAGTTCACTTCATGATTTTTGAGTTGTCTTGATGCATAAGCTACCACTCTACCTTCCTGCATCAATACACCTCCTAATCCTTGGTGAGATGCATCACAGTATACTTGAAAGTCTTTCTCAATATCTGAAAAACATAACACTGGGGCTGACACTAGCCTCTTTTTCAATTCCTGAAAGCTGGTTTCGCAAGCTTCTGTCCAATTAAACTTATTCTCCTTCTTCAGCAGATTAGTCATGGGCTTTGCAATCTTAGAGAAATTTTCAATGAACCTTCGATAGTACCCCGCTAGGCCAAGGAAACTACGGATTTCTTTAACTGATTTAGGAGGTTCCCATTCTGTCACAGCTGCCACTTTTGCTGGATCAACAACTATACCATTTCCAGATACTATATGTCCAAGAAAACCCACTTCATTCAGCCAGAATTCACATTTGCTGAACTTGGCATAAAGTTTATGTTCTCTAAGTTTCTCTAGTGCGTAGATGCTCTTCATGTTCTTTGCTGCTCTTGGAATATACCAATATATCATCGATGAATACCACTACGAACTTGTCAAGGAATTCCATGAATACCTTATTCATCATGTTCATGAAATAGGCTGGTGCATTAGTTAATCCGAATGGCATCACTGTATATTCATACAACCCATATCTAGTGGTGAATGCGGTCTTGGGTATGTCATGTTCTCTAATCTTTAGTTGGAAGTATCCTAATCAAAGATCAATTTTTGAGAACACACATGCTCCCTCTAGCTGATTGAAGGGATCATTTATTCTGGGCAGGGGATATTTGTTCTTTATGGTCACTTCATTGAGAGCCTTTGACTTCGGTCCTTCTTCTCAACAAACAAGACTGGTGCTCCCCAAGACGATGAACTTGGTTGGATAAATCCCTTTTTCAACTGTTCTCCCAGCTGTTTCTTGAGTTCTTTTAACTCGTCCACCGACATTTTATAAGGTCTCTTTGCTATAGGTCCCGTTCCTGGTAGTAGGTCTATCAGAAACTCCACGTCCCTATCTGGTGGCATGCCAGGTAATTCCTCGGGGAACACATCTGGATATTCCCTCACTATTGGCACATTATCTAGGCTAACCCCCTTAAGAGAATTAACCTTGCTCCCCTTGGGTTCAAAGTTAGACTTGAACCTGATCCTTTTCTTTTCTGGGATGGTGAGCATAACAGTCCGCTTGGCACAATCAATCACCCCTTCATAACGGGTCAACCAGTCCATCCCTAATATAACATCTAATCCTTGGGACTCTAGGATTATTAAACTAATCGGGAACTTGTGCTTTCCAATTTCTAGGATGATATGTCGGCACCTTGAATTTACTATCATTTCTCCACCCGGAGAACTTACCTTCATAGGACATCCAATAGTTTCAGTGGGGAGTTCATTTTTGATTACAAATGCTCTTGAAATGAATGAATGCGATGCGACAGTATCGAAAAGGATAAGTGCAGGAAAGGCATTAATTTTGAACTTACCGATCACGGCATCAGCTCCTTCTTGAATTTCCTCCACATTAATGTGATTCACATGACCCTTTTGGAATGGGTTTGGCTTAGCCCCATCAGTCTTCTTTTCTGGGCATTCATTGGCATAATGTCATGTCTTCTTACACTTGAAACATTCCACCTGACTGATGTCTTTCTTCGCTGGCTGACTGTGACGGTTCTGACCATTTTGGTTCCCATGGCCATGATTATTGTGATTGTTCCTGAATCCACTTTTGTTATGTCCATGATGACTGTTTCCATCATGGTGGTGGTTGTTGTTACGATGGTTATTATGATTCCCATTCTTGTGGAATCCTGAGCTCCCACTTCCTTCACCATGAGAGCGCTTGTGAGGAGATCCTGATCCAAACTTATCGAAATGGTGCTTCCTCTTTCTACCCTCCACTAGCTTCATCTGGTTTTCCAGGATGGTAGCTTTATCACATAAAGATTGATAAGTTGGAACATATGCAATAGATAGTTGCATAGAAATTTCATCATTCAGCCCATCTAGGAACTTCTCCTTCCTCTTCGCATCAGTGTCAACATCATCGGGTGCATAACGTGACAAATTATTGAACTCCTCGATGTATTCATAAATACTGCGGTGGCGTTGCTTGAGGTTATGAAACTCCTTTTTCTTCAATCCCATTATTCCAGCAGAGATGTGAGTGGTGCGAAACCCATCTTCAAACATTGCCCAAGTCACTTCCTCAATAGGGTGGGTAATTTGGAAATTATCCCACCAAGTAGCTGCATGACCTTCCAATAAGTGTGCTGCAAATCTGACCTTTTCTGCATCCGTGCATCCAACCGTGACTAGGTCCTTATTCACAGAGCATAACCAATCATTTGCTACCATGGGGTCAGAGGTACCTGAGAACTTAGCAGGTCTCAGCCTTAGAAATCTGGTCAGCATATCCAGAGGTGGTGGATTGTTCTGGTTGTTATTGTTATTATTGTTGTTCTGTTTCTGGTTCGCCATAAATTGAGTCATCATTTGCATCAATTGGGTCTGTGCAGCCATCATCTGCTGCATTCCATTGTCATTGTCATTGTTATCCTCGTTGTTGCGTCGGGGAGGCATCTGTGGGTTTAGTAAAGGTAAGTAATGATAGATAACCCAAATAAAACAACAATCAGACAAACAAGCACATGCAAGTTCCAACATCACAACAATAACAGAGTTTGCAAGATAACATACTAGCATAGTCACCCACAAGTCGGTATGACCTATGCACTCAATAATAATAGAACGATAGGTAGATGGAACGGTATCACTACTCCTCCATGTCAACTTCCTCCTCCACTAGAGCAAGTCCTGCTGATGCGAATCCTGCCTTGTATTCCTCCAAGCTTGTAGTCAAAGCATCGATCTTTGCTTGTAACTCTCTCTTCTGTGTGCGTAGCCTCTCTATCACCTCATGATCCGCTTCCAGCTCAATGTTCTCCAGCTCTAACTCGGTCTCCAAGTCTCTAATCTTCTTGTTCTTCTCCTGAACTCTCTTCTCTTGGCTCTTGAATTTCTTATCTTGGTCTTCAAACTTCTTCTCCATTTCCTTGATTCGATTTTCCTGTTCCTGGAAGGCCTTGTCCTTCTCCTTGAGTTGGACTCGTAGTTCATCATTGCTAAGCATCACGTTAGTCCTATCAGTATCAAGGTGTCTAATAAGGCTCTCTAGGTCCTAGAGGTAGTGACGCACGGGCTTGATAGACTCCTTAGTGGCCTTGTCCAACACAATAGGCTCTCCATCCTCGTCGCGCCTCCCAAAGAAGTGGAAGTAGTGGCTCTTGATCTCAGAAGAATGACGTCCACATAGGCGTCCCAACAGCTCCTGCATAGCGACGCCGAGGCCCCTCTCCATGTCATCATGGAGAACCTTGAAGGTAATCTCCCCAGTTTGGGGCTCTGTCTCACGTCCTGGCTGGGTAACTCTGAATCCCCATAAGTCCTTCCTCTGAAACTTCCTCAGCTGAAGTCCCTGAATAGTGGGGATCGGAAGAGCGAGCACTTGGACTAGCTCCAAGATACGAGTCCCAAAGCGAGTCCCCTTGAAATCCTCGGCCGTGCTGTAGACAAGGTTCTGCATCTTTTGCATATTATGGAGAAAATTAGTAACACAATAGAGAAAGAAAATACAAGTCACAAAATAAAAGAGAATTCAACCAACAAAACATTCCAAGTAGCAATACGTTAATTCAACTCAAGCACTCAAGGTTCCAGACATGACTTATTTTTGCCATACCACATAGGTTGGTATGGTCGAGATACTAACGTGATAAAACGCCAAGGGTGGTGGTCCAACTAATATCTCACTCCTTCTTAACCAAGGTGGCTATCTGGGCATCCTTGGCAGCAATCTGCTTGTCTTGGTCGCATAGCTCCAAAGCTAGGCCTATGATATCCTTACTTAGGCGTTTCACAGTGGCCTTTGAGTCTTGGGCAAGACGCTTCTCCTCCTTGAGATCCTCCTAAGTATTGAGCATTCTATACTTGAGTCTCTCCCCAAGTTCCTCAATAGCTTTCCATACAGCATTCCTTGCAGAGTCAAAGAATGACGGGTGCATTTCAGAGTTGGTGAACATGCAGAATCCCGTACTCTTGGGATTGTCTTCCTTGTTCTTGTACAAGTGGAGTTGCACCCAGCAATACTCTTGTCCTTCATCTATCACAGGAAATCCCTTGTACACGGCTTCACCATTCATCCCCAAGCCGAGCATGAGGTTCTTGAGCACATTGGGAAATTCTGTCTCACACTCCAAGGTCATAGTCATCAGTGGTCCCTTCTTGACAGATTCATTGATGGTGGACATCTACAAAAATAGATGAGAAGGATGATTAGGGAAAGCTTTACGAGATGAAAAGATAAAGTGTGAGGTCTAAAATATGGAGTTATTTTTCCTAAGGGTTTTCCTTAGTCTAATCCATTCTAGGGTCATGAACCTACAGGCAACACAATGCTCTGATACCATCTGTAAGATCTCACCATAATAAGGTAAGATCCCTATGATTGCAGTGCTAGCCCCTGGATCGAAAATGCTAGCACCCACAGTTTAAGATGAAGTACACAGAAACAAAGGTCATTATTACATCGCATATCCAGGAATATAATGGTTCTTACAACTCACTTAGCCCAAGGCTAAGATACTTAAAGTCCACATTACATAGCATAATAATAATAGAGTCTTTAGTCTTCATGTGCCACAGGCAAGCATGTCGAGTGTAGACCTGCAACCCTACTCATCATCAGAGTATCCTGCAACATAATAAGTTACATCCACAAGGGTCAATACATTTGGAATTGTATTGGCAAGTGATACCATAGATACTTAGTATAATCCAACAACTACATGAATATATGGCTAAGTGGGGTTATGGCTGGCTTTGCCAAAATTAGTTTGACTTATAGTTTTTGAAGAAGTTTTTCATTCCAGCTATAAGGTACCAATGATAGACATCACTGAACCTCTACCCATGTTCACCCACAAGTTTTAACTTAGAGAAATTTGGATGAGGAGATTATTGAACTGCTTCACTGTCTTGAGGCTCAGGAATGTCCATAACCGGGGACACGGCTAAGTACTTAGTTTTACCCTCTCGAGAGGTGGTGCACTTTCCCCACAAGACTCGACATGCATCGAGACGAGACTTTTCAGAAGCAATCCCTCAGACCACCACAGACGTGTTCCATCCTATCATCACTACCACCCTCTGTCCGTCTGGCTGAGTTCTTGCAACTTAGTCGGTCAAGGCAGAGCCCATATGCCATGTGGCTGCACTGGAAGCTTCACGACAAGAACGTCTCAAATCTCTTTGTTCCTGGGTGGCCATCCACAAGTGTGATACACCAGCTGACCATAGACATGGCCCCTGAGTAACCACTCAACATAATCCAAGCAAGCCCATTCCACCCAGGTGTTTCATTAACATTAGTTGTTTTCTTAGTTAAACAAAAATACTTTCTTATGTGTATATTCCACCCACGAATTCTAATAACATGGCTAAGCATTCTAGCATATGAAGTCTTTTAACTAGGAAATACTACCAAGATATAGACTATAGGGTAGCATAGCATAGTATGGTAACATATGAATAATTCTATCATGCTAAGATCTACCAAAATATCACTAGTGCAATAGTGAAAAATAATAGGACATGAGATGAAATATCACTTGCCTTGGTAGCAATGGGAATAGGTACAATCCTCACAGCAACAAACTTCACAATCCACACAATCTACACAAGATTAATACAACAATAACAATTCAATCAATAAAACATTACAAAAACATGAATGCATGCAAAATGCAATGATATGAACACAATTCTACAATTTACAGAGTCTACAGTACAGAGGATAGAATACCTCATCTAAATGCATAAGAAATACCCAAAAATAATTTATAGAACAATTTTTATGAGCAAAATACTCCTAAAAATGTTCTGCCTATAATTCCAAGTTTACTGAGGCAAAAGTGTGAAACAAGGCCTCCATAATAAAGGTCTTATTTTTCTGAATCCATAAACACCAAATTTGTATTTTTCTGATTTGTGGATAAAAAGTTATGGATTTTCTAGTTTAATACTAAATCTGTCTATTTTCTAATTAAACAGAAATAGTCTGGCGACATGGTGCTATCCTATTGGCTGGTACCGGTTCGGTCGGATCGACCTCTGCAGCCGTTGGATTTAAGTGACGTTGGACGGATCAGATCAGCCGTACCCTTTCGTTTAGTGATCTAATCCTAGCCGCAGATACAAGATCTAATGGTCCTTAGCGACTTGGCCGAAGATGGGCGGCGCCGACCAACTGCGCGCGGCGGCGGAGCGTCGGCCGATGAGGTTCTGGCGATTCTACGAGGGCTGGGAGACCGTGGACACGTACCAGAGGTTGAGGAGGTCGTGGCGATCTCGATGGAGGTCACTGCAGTGCGGGGGGTGCTCGGGCTTGGCCTGGATCCCTCGCCGGAGTTGCGCAGACGGTGGAGTTCAGGGCTCGGTGTCGGAGACCGTGACCTGGGGCTCAAACCATCCAACAAAGAGGTCAGCGAGGTGCGCAAGTGTCTGCACGACCTAGTAAAGACAAAAAAGGGGTGGCGGGAACCCTACCTTTACCGGAGAAAGTGACTGACGGTGGCGGCAGAGGGAGTTCGCCGGACTTGGTCCGAGTCGTCGACCTGGAGCAAGAGAAAGCACATAGCCGGGGTTAAAACACGCGCTAGGACATGATGAAACATATGGGACAGAGGGGAGGGCGCCTAGCAGCCTGGGTTCACCGGAATTGCCGCCGGAGTTGTGTCGGACAGTGGCGGTTCGAGCTCGTAATTGGGGAGCCTAGGGGCTCTCCGGGGGAAGTGTCTGAGGGGAAAATGATGAGGAGGGAGAGGGGATTTAGTAGGGGTAATCACCGGGGGGAATTACTACGAGAAACGGCCAGAATTGAATCGATTCGAAACGGCAGAGGAGGTGGGGCGGTTCGTCGCCGGGGGTTGAAGACGACGGGGTGGCGGGGTGACGTGGCGTGGGGTCGGTCTGTCAGCGGGAGGGGGTAGAAACGAGGGGGTGAGAAAAGACAGATAAGGGGAGAGGGAGTCCGGGTGGGCTGTTGGGCCGGATTGGGCCAAAAGGCCAGAAGTTGTCTGCTGCTTCTCTTTTTTTTCTCCCTTATTCTTTTCTTTTTCTATTTCTGTTTTCTCCACAACTTTGGTTTTAAGGATTCAAATTGATTCAAACCAATTTGTGAACATTTGTAAAAACTCAAATTAGGTTTTTAGGGTATTATAAAACATATTTATCTTCTATTTTTAATCCAAAGTAATATAGCATTTTCTTTGATTCTATTTTCAAAAATTCATATCTTTTTATTCATGGCTCAAAATTGCACCAAATTTTTGGAGGACATTCTAAATGCAATGCAATTACATGCTATGATGATATGAGTGCAATGATGATGATTTCAGATGAAATTTTGGGATGTTAAGTTGGCGAGAGTCGGACATATCTACGTTCGCATATAGTGGGTGTAAGCCATGTTGCACATCGAATACACTAAGGTTAAGTTGGCGAGCCTAGCATGTACAGACATGGCCTCGGAACACGGATGGTAGAAAGATCGAGCACGAGTCGCATGAATGATATGACCAAAGTTTAGCGTCCACCCTTGAACCCACATTGATGGCCGTGATGATCGAGGGAGATGTGGCTGATAGGAGTCGTGTTATCACTAGGAACCCTTATGGGGATAGG
Organism: Avena sativa; assembly: GCA_916181665.1. Classification (NCBI taxonomy): domain Eukaryota; kingdom Viridiplantae; phylum Streptophyta; class Magnoliopsida; order Poales; family Poaceae; genus Avena; species Avena sativa. The sequence continues at coordinate 433,252,133 of OV702290.1, forward strand.
TGTTTCTGAGTGGAGTTATTATTAACTCATTTAATTATAAACTTAGTCTAAATTCCTTTTTGCAATTGTAAATGTAGAAAAGTTCTCCCCGATGCCACCTTTCCTGTTGACGATTGATTGGTTAGAAGGAGAGAAGCCCAGATTAGATGGATCAAACTTCTCTATATGGGTTGCGCCTCTCCACGTTCTCCTTAGCGAGAATGACGTGGTCGACTACATACTCGACGGGATGGATTTGGATCAGCCCATTGACTTAGACACCCCAGAGCAGCGGGAAGACCGCTATCTCCGTCGGGAAATGGCCTCCTTCATTTCAGTTACAATGCATTTCAGAATGGTGGACGATCTGTGGCCTTTCATGGGTGATGTCAACCCTCGTAGGGTAATGCTATAGCTTAGGACACATTTCGTGGAACAAGCACGCATATGGGAGCATGAGCTGATGGGAGACTTCCTCTCCATTAAGATGGAGGAGAACTCATCACTTGACGACCACATGGAGTGCATGCATGATGTGTACATGAGTCCTGCATACTTCCTGGATAGCTGGATGACGAGGTCTTTTGCAAATGGTGTTGTGCTGCGGTCGCTGCCACCAAGCTACCAAGCACAAGTTAGGACTTGCATTATGAGAGGCGACGTGGAATCAATGGAATTCCACCGGTTCGTAACACATCTCAGGAATGTGTTGGTTGAACCAAATGTCGCTGAGGTCATCAATGACAAAGTTATATATTTGATTTACAATTTTATAAATGTTATAATCTTTCAAACACATTTGCAATGTTAAGTATATTTGATACTTGTTCTGTTTTACTGAAAACAGGTCCTTCTGCATAGAGGTGCTTGCTGGAGAGGAGGTGACATTGCGTGTTGATGGCAAGCATGATGATGATGGCCAAAGACACTCTCCCTCGACATTTATCACTTAGTTTATGTTTAGGATGATTATTGTAATCAAAAGATTGTGAACCTCTTTAGTTTGTCTCACACTTTGTGAGACGGTTATTCATATGAGCTTATAACAAACAGTTGTTCCACTTTTATGAAAGATTTCTATTTGTGTTCATATCTTGTTTGATTATATGTGAATTATCCTTGTTGTTTGAAACTAATTGATAATGCATGAACATTTGTAAAATATTGAAATGCCTTTAAGATACCCAACTTAAATGATATTTCATTATGGAATGAAAACCATTGTTTAAATTCAAAGTTATGTTGATAATGTGTGAAAGTCATTCGATTTCTTATCACATATAAATCATGCCTAAGTTCGGCAAATTAACTTGAACTCCGTGCATTACTTGAATACAAAGTGTTTAATGAATTGTTAAAAGTAAATACATATTCGATGTATTGTGTTTTAACAAAATGGTAATTATCATAATATGATTGTTTAAATGTGTAAAGAAGTTTACCAAAGGAAACATGAATATGAAACTATTTGATTTGATCAAAGTGTTTCATCAACAAAGGGTATAAATATAAAAGAGAATCTAATTACTATGATTTGATCAATAGTAATTAAATTCAACTTTATAAGATTGGCATAAAAGAAATTGTGGAATGCAAAGCGTTTTGAAACGTCAAAATGCAAAGCATCACGATGTGATATTAGATATCAAAATGGGTAAATAGATGGCACCAAATAAATCGTTCTAGTGTAGATGTAGAGACCATTAGTTAGAAATAGTTAGCACTCAATTAGAATGTAGTGAACCATTTGAATTCGTGAGAATGGCTCCATATCTAGTATGGATCGTCGTGAAAGTTTTGGGGTTATTCGGTATAACCAAACCAATAGAGAATAAGTCCTTGTAGAGTATTCATTGGAAACTTTGAATATGAAATCCATAGCTGAAACCAAAAGAGAAGCAAAACTGGTATTGCTTGGATTTTGGTGCATTCTTGAGAAAGCTCACTTTAAGTGATATTTCTCGATTATGAAGCAAATGGAAGATAGTGAAAGACACGATGAGGATTCATATCCCTACATCAGAGTGTTGAGAAATTCCTGAACGATTCTCTTCATAAAGGAAAGAATCAATGATAATGATTATTGTGTTTTCCCCACTGGTGTTTTCACTACATAAAGTAGGATTCAAAATGTAAACCATATCTTGTATGGAGACATTTGTGAATCATTTGTCATGATTCTCGGAATATGACATACCTACGAACTACTAAGGAAATAATGGTAAACTAAAATTATGAGAAATCTCAAAGCAAAATTCACTTGAGATTAGAAAGCAATTCGTTGCTGAAACTCACAAGTAAAAGGGGTTACTTGAATTTTCCCAAATGACTGCAAAGCCATAGTGAAAAAGGGGGTGAATGCCAAAAGCACAATTTGTCAAGTATTGGACAAATTCAAATGAATTTGATTCAAGTGGGTTGAATGTCTAGTGGATTTAAAACTAGTAAAAGTAATAGTATCTCATAGTAAAATCTCCAAGTTTGTTATTTGATCAAAAGTTTTGAAGTTGTTCAAAATAGTGAGTAGATGTGCAATTTGCATGAAATTGAGTGGGAGCTATGAAAGTCTTCCTAAAACAATATGTGAATGACATATTTTTGAGTGGGAGCAATATAAGTCTCAAATTCAAATATGTAGGAACATAGTTTGAGTAAGAGTAGTGACTCATACCCAAATATGTTAGGAACATATTTTGAGTGGGAGCTTATAGAGTGATTCTTAAGGATGTTAAGAATAAAAGCGCAAGTACCGATAAATAATGATTTATAAGGTGTAGAAGTTGGTAATAGGTATTATGTAGTATTCCTTAAGGGATTCTGAAAAGGGTTTCAGAATAGAAGTTCATTAAGGAACTGGTCCTTAATAACTCAAGTTAGGAATAATATTAAGTTTAAACATCAACGGTTGAAAGAAAGAAAAGGATGATCATCATCCACTATGTTGAGACATAGGTTCTATATTAGAAAACCATGATGATAACTTAACATAATATGTAATCCAATAAGGAACGTTTAAAAGTGATTAAGTTCAAATCACAGAATGTTGAGCTAAGTTTGTCCACGGTGTCTAATAGAGAACTATAGATATATTTTCCAAATCCATAAAGGATGACATATCTTAAAGCATAAAGAGTTATGTTATAAGGGAATATGTTGGAAACTCCCGTAATATCGATTAGAGTCAAGTAGGAAGCGAGGTGAAGAAAATATCAAAAGTTGCACAAAGTGCACTAGTGTTTCGATGAATACATTTATAATAATAGATAAGGGTAACATCTAAAGTGTTGTATAATGTTATGGCGGGGCTAGTTCGCTTTTAACGTAGAATGATGTGTCCCAGGGCACAATGCCCATGAGAAAGCCCTCGAGGTTGATCAAAACTCACTGTAGGCTCCCGGAATCTGGCCTCATTCTGCTGCCATAGCGACGATGCATACACACAGATGTTATCATGTGATGATAAATTATTAATGTCAATCAAGGTGACATTAGTAAGTTGCAAAGGATCCGGGACTGTAAAGTACAGGCCCAAGACTCAACCTCTTCCATGAGCAAGCGTGTTCAGGGTACCGGATATGGTGCCAATGATTAAGAACAAATGCAGCTAGTGTATTTGTACTCTAGTGCAAGTGGGAGACTGTTGGAAATATTCCCTAAAGACAAATAGTAATAAGGACTATTATCATATTTCATATAGTTTATGATTAAGTTTTATATCATGCTATAACTGTATTAAGTGGAAACATCAATACATGTGTGATATATAAACAACCAGGGGTTCTTAGTGAAACTCTACTCACTGGTTCATAGATCAACAGATGATCAAGTTTCCTGATCATGTGGCATTTATGCCAGTTGGAAATGGAGTCAACTCATTCTGAGAATGAGATGATGAACCAATACCCAACCTAAACATCGTGACCCGATCATGTCACGAAGTTCAAGTTATGATGATTAGAAATGGATCCTCGTAGACTATTCCTTAGACCGTGAGGCTATATCAATCACTGTCTCCCGAGAGTGCTTATATAGCATCAAGCTATTGGGGATCGGTGCAGAAAACAAAATTTCCCTATGTTGAAACCCCAGAAACTTCCTAGGATCTATCTATGTAGTAATGCAGTAACGGCCGCGGGGAACATGGTTGAAGTAGTCATACTCGTAGCCGACCTCAAGGTCGTGAAGCTCCTCGCAGGTCACCCCTTGCTCCTTCTTGATCTTCATCGTGCAACAGCTCCGGCTCATGACATTTAAGCGCCCCAAGTATTGCGCCTCGTGTCTTCGTACACATCCGGTGCACGATGAGACCTCCGGCTCCCCGATCCCACTGGGAGTGCGAAAGTTGATATCCGGCTAGGAATCCCTGCAACGCAACGGCGTGCTGCAGGTGTGCCTCGATCGCATAGCCCAAACTTGGGGCCATGGTCACGAGGGCTAGAGAGAGAGGGAAGGAGGAAATCAACCAAAGGACTTCTCCGAATATCGGTGTGTCTAATCCCACCCATGGGCACCCCTTTATATAGGCGGAGGGGGTGTGCCCTCCCCATTGGGTTAGCCATGTGGGACTAATAGTTAAAGGAAAAATACAGATATTTTCGTCCTGGCCGAATGAGCCAAAAGAACTCAGCCCAATAGCCAAATAGAAAATAAACAACAAAAAGAAAAAGGGGCAGCCAACCTGGGCTCAGCCCGCCGGGTGGGCCGACCTGCCCCTGCGGCCCAGCGAGCTGGTAGCAGCCAGCGCTACAGCGGCCGGGTGGGCCAGCGCCCGCCCCGCGGCCCAGCACCCCGCCCCCGGCGCCAGCTCCCCGCGCGCCCACGTGGGCCAGGTCGAGCAGGCCCAGGTAGCGGCTGGCAGCTGCGGCTCGCCCCCGCACGGCGCCCTTTATCCGCCGCCTGTGAGTGAGCGCGACCCAGCTATTTGCCGCCCAGTGTGGCGACTGTTATCCGCCGCCTACTTGGGTTGGCTGTTTCCTTTTTCCCTTTTATTTTTATGCAACTTTTATTCTAGGCCTTTTCCCTCTAGGATTTGGCCTAATATAAAAGTTGCCTTTATAAATCTTAACTTAAATATTATTTAGAATATATTAATTCATAATTAACATATAATAAATATATATTTAAATTCCCATTTATCCGAAAACACTTTTCTGGTCTTTTCCTTTATTCTTTCTCCGAACAATTTCGGATCTCTTCGCGGAACAATTCCAGCTTTCTCTCTTTCTCTACTGTGATTCTGTCTTACGAATGATCGCTCTCATCGTACCCTTAAGTGTATCCTCTCACGACTCGGGATTGCTCTAGACATGATCTGTATCAATGATCAACAGAGGGACCAGGGATGTCCATGTGACCCCTATGCATTCCTGATGACAATGTTGTTTGAACCGTCTAAATGTAGCATCCTCTTCCTTTTGTTTCTCGATACAACTTGTCCGAGATCTGATCATTGGTATCCCATACCTTGTTCAATCTCGTTCACAACAAGTTCTGTTTTCTTGTTACCGTGATATTACATCCCCGTGACCTAGTCACATGTTGCAACATTTATGGATGTAATTTCACCAAGCCGGCCATGTGTATCTTTACCCATCATGTGGGTGAACAAATCTTGGTCTTGCAGTCACATGTCATCAACTATTCCTTTGGAATACCCAGCGTACACCTTTACAACCACTGTATTACCAAGTGGCGCTTGATGCAGTCAAAGCAGCCTCGGGAAACAGTGAGCAATATGAGCTCACGGTCTAAGGAGAAGGAGTCTAGGTATAGCTGTTGCAACAATGAACTATATGACTTGATCGTGTTGCAATCCTTCGAGGAATGTCCAATCACATCATTCTCCAATGATATGATCCTGTTGTTAGTCGGCATAAATGCCCATGATCTTGAAACCCAGATCATCTTCGTGACCAACGAACTAGTATGAATAGAGGCTACTAGGGACTTTGTTGTTTCATACCACACCTGTACCAATGTTTCTACTTGGCACAGTTATAGCACAATATGAAACTATTATAAACTAATTGAGATATGACAATAAAAACCTATTTATTATTTGCCTCTAGGGCATATCTCCTTCAGTCTCCCACTTGCACTAGAGTACAAATAACCTAGCTCGCATTTTACTCATATAAACCATATACCATATGCGTTTACAGATCATGCATGCTCATGGGAAACGTCATGTCCATGTTCTGTTTTACCAGATCATTATGTCTTTTGCAAATCGTTAATGTCTTTCTAATTTGACATTCACACCATTATCTTATAATGGGTCAAAGTATTTGTTTGGCGACAAAGTGAGACCTTGTTTCTAGTGTTTATGATGACAGTCGTTTTCACCGTTGTCATCTAAACTTCGAAACACACTTTGCTATACTTTGTGTATATACTATAGTCATGGCAGTAGAACGAGGCCGGATTCTAGGAGCTTACAGTGACTTTAGATCAACCTTGAGGGCTTTCTCATGGGCACTGGGCCCTGGGACACATCATTCTACATTAAAAGTGAACTAGCCCCACCACAGCATTATACATCACATCGGATGGAGCTTTTATACTTCTATATCTATGTAGATCCTAGTGCATGATATGCATCTATGCCACTTACATTGCTTCTTGCCATTTATGTACAAACTTAATTCTGGTCCAGCGATCAACTCAGGAATTACTTAAAGACATGTTCTTACAGTTAAGACTTTGTCCTACCAACCAGAACTCCGGGTCACATTACGTCGAGTATACAACATGGTTATGTGGAAGAACCTATGACTGAGGCATAGGACATGCAACACATCTCTTTCTTTCAACCATAGTTGCAATACTAACTCAATGCTTCATACAATAAGAACTTCTTTCTTACCTTGTTCCATTCTGAACTTCTTCAGAATCTTGTCTTAGGACATTCTGAACATCTTTCAGAATCAAGTCCAGGAAGCATTCGACATTTAGTGTTTATTAAACTCACCAATCTATCTCGATAGATCTTATTGTTTAATAACTTCAACTTCATCCTTATTTATCTAACTTAAATATTATTAACACCAATCACATCATTCACATATGTTGTCCATATATCCTAGAATGATTTCACGCTCCCACTCAAATATGACATTCATATTTGAGATCCAGGGATTTCACTTAGCTCCCAATCAAAATATGTTAGCTACATATTATGAATTAGCCAAGTTGATTTGCTCCCACTCAAATCTAGGTCCTCTCGATACTCTTGGACATTCCAAAATTCCTTGATCACCATCAAATCGAGAATTCCACTAACGAGATTTCAATGACCATTCATTTCTCGTACTTAGGTCCATCACGCTTCTTTGTAATTCGTAGGTATTTCTTGTTCAAAACATGACAAGTGAATCAATAATATAATTCCACAAACTTGTAGAATATATAGTTGAATCCTACTTTCTTTAGTAAAAGTATTAACTGAAACTTTATGATCATTATCAATAGTTTCTCCTCTATATGTAGAGTTTGGATTCACGAAACAAATTCCGCTGCGCCACTCAACAATTTAGAGGCAAGGTCAAATACCTTGTTTTGATCTTTTACTTTCTTCCACCTGTATCTTCATCAAGACACATCAACTTTGGACAACAACAGGTTTGCCCCTTTTGTGGAAGATGCATCCAAAGCTTCCTAAGGATGTTGTACAAAGACTTGTTTATTCGCCACGACTTCGACTTATCGAAATCTCTAGAAACTCGAACTTGTGATAACACTTATGGTGTTGTTTCCACGAATCTTTAGATGTTCCTTTGTATTTCAAACGAGTGTTTGCTTATTTTGATCTCTAACTCTAAACGACAACTATAACCCTGATAAGATATAATATTATACCATATGTATCTAATACATATTGATTATGATGTTTAGATATTTCAACAAAGCTTGAATTCATCCAATTATCATAATTTGTGAAACATCTTTCACAAGTTCCTTTTATGCTAAACTTATCTTGAACACATTAGTCATGTCGATCAAACTGAAGAGACTTCGTATTCTTGTTAATTTCAATATCCTCTTATTGTTGTGAACTCATTTGAACAATTCAAATCATTTCAAATTTATGTTTCATTGAGTAAATACACTTATTCACTTAAGTCCACAATCAACTAATGATTTCCACTACTTGTTGAAAATACGATACATCCTATGTATAAGATTCAACATTTCTTCGCATATCACCATTTTACCAGAACACGGAGTTTTGGTCATTCTGCCCAAGAGGCATGGTTTTGCAAAGTCTCTAGATTAAGCATCTAGGACCTCGATCTTTCATAAAGAACCTGCAATAACCAAAATGACTTAAACTGTAGTGTCATTTCATTATTAAAACTTTGGATATCTTTTAGCATTATAAATCTTTTATAAATTTTTAAACTATTATCATTAACATAGTGGTGAGAACAACTTATTTATAATCGCAATGTGACCATAATGTATTGTTCATAAGAATAGTACAAACTGGTTTGTAACTTGTTCATATGAATAATCGTCTCGCCAAAAGCAAGACACACAAACAAGGATTACAAATTATATTCAAGTTCACTAATCCAAATGATAAACTTTGAGGGAAGAGGTGATGTCGGCCATCAACTATTTTGCTTGCCGTCATCAAGTCACGTTGCCTCAAAACCAGCAGTTCTCAAGCAGATCATCCTGTTTTCACAAAACGGGACAAGTATCAAATACTTTGCAAACTGCAACGAGTTCTGCAAGAACCACATTTATAATTTTGTATATCTTACATATACCTTTTCATCCATGACCTCCTTTTGCAATGAAGGCCTTTTAAGAGTTCTTAACTCTAATGCAAGATTGCTAAGTGTTTTTCCAAACATTTCGGAGTCATCGGATTATCTCCTAATGGTTATTGTGTCAAGAAGAGAAGATCACCTTTTACGAGGATATCCCTCAGGCGTGGGTATTAATCTATGAAGTTGGACCCTTTTGCTAAGTTCCAAATTAAGCAATATATTCCCATAGTCGCAAAGGACCTCAATGGGATAGGCCAAGGTCTACTAAGATATTTGCAAATAGACATCTAGACTAAGTTTATAATAAGTGATCAATTTATAATTGGTCTCCACTAAAATTGTCATCCCCTGGATGATTTTAGTGATCGCATGATCCCTATCCTCTGCACCTCCCTCGTGTTACACAGCCATCAGTGCATTATCAAAGGTAGACATTCACTAATGCCAATCACATCATCAATGTGACTCATGCTCGATCTTTCAATCTCTTGTGTTCCGAGGCCATGCTTCTATGGCGTGCTAGGCTCGCCAAATCTAACTTGTGTGTATTCGCTGTGCAACATGGCTTACACCCACTGTATGCGAACGTAGATATGTCTGACACCCAGGTCTGTAACCCTGGATCGCCTCATACCGAAGAACTTTCTTGGTGGTGCACACATAAGGGGAACACGGAACATTGGAATTAAATAGGGATTATCTTATTTGCTACCGTTGAGTATCTAAATAATAGCACACAATAAGATGTAAAAACTGGTATCAACATCATATGTATAATGTGATATGATATGGTCTTTCTTGCGCCTTGATCTCCATCGAGCGCTCTGGCATGATCTCCATCGTGCCCTTGGTTTGACGCCAAGTCCACGACGCCTCCACCAGGTAGTCCATCGGAACGATGACTATTACTATACTACTTAGTAACAGAAAAGTAAACTACTTTACCTTTGTAATGACCAATGCCATATCATAATCACATGCCCCCTGCAAAATAAAGTTAGACGCCTCTACTTTATCTATTGCAAGTTTTACGTGGTTGTTAGGGCTTTCGCACTAGAACCATTTCTAAACTACGAACTTTCCAACCACAACATGGATCCAACAGTTGTCTCTACTACACCCCTTTCGGGGCCCTCCGTTGTAAATGCTATATCAACTATTGAATGAGAGACAGACACCCGCTAGCCACTTATATGGTACAAGCCGTATGCTGAGCGTGGAACCAGTCTCGCGTACGAATACGCGTAAGGTCAGTCCGGGCCGCTTTATCAAACAATACCGCGATATAAACAAGTATACGTTAGAGGGTAACAATTAAGGGATCAATGCCCGCACAATACATGTGCTACTGGCCGTACAACACTCCTACGCATAGATCGGCTCTGATACCACTGTTGGGGATCGGTGCGGAAAACAAAAAATTCCCTACGTTGAAACCCTAGAAACTGCCTAGGATCTATCTATGTAGTAATGCGGTAACGACCGATGCATAGAGAATACATACCCTTGTAGACCATACGCAGTTAACGTTCCGCGGGGAACGTGGTTGAAGTAGTCATACTTGTAGCCGACCTCAAGGTCGCGAAGCTCCTCGCAGGTCACCCCTTGATACTTCTTGATCTTCATCGTGCAACAGCTCCGGCTCACGATATTTAAGCGCCCCAAGTGTTGTGCCTCGTGTCTTCGTACACATCCGGTGCACGATGAGACCTCCGGCTCCCCGATCCCGCCGGGAGTGCGGAAGTTGATATCCGGCTAGGAATCCCTGCAGCACAACGACGTGCTGCAGGTGTGCCTCGATCGCACGGCCCAAACTTGGGGCCATGGTCACAAGGGCTAGAGAGAGAGGGAAGGAGGAAGTCAACCAAAGGACTTCTCAAATATCGGTGTGTCTAATCCCACCCATGGGCACCCCTTTATATAGGCGGAAAGGGTGTGCCCTTCCCATTGGGTTAGCCATGTGGGACTAATAGTTAAAGGAAAAATACAGATATTTTCGTCCTGGCCGAATGGGCCAAAAGAACTCAGCCCAATAGCCAAATAGAAAATAAACAGCAAAAGGAAATAGGGGCAGCCAGCTTGGGCTCAGCCGGCCGGGTGGGCTGACCTGCCCCCCGCGGCCCAGCGAGCTGGCAGCAGCCAGCGCTGTAGCGGCCGGGTGGGCCGGCGCCCGCCCCGCGGCCCAGCACCCCGCCCCCGGTGCCAGCTCCCCGCGTGCCCACATGGGCCGGGTCGAGCAGGCCCACGTGGCGGCTAGCAGCTGCGGCTCGCCCCCGTGCAGCGCCCTTTATCCGCCGCATGCAAGCAAGCGCGGCCCAGCTATTTGTCGCCCAGTGTGGCGACTATTATACGCCGCCTACTTGGGTTGGCTGTTTCCTTTTTCCCTTTTATTTTTCTGCAACTATTATTCTAGGCCTTTTCCCTCTGGGATTTGGCCTAATATAAAAGTTGCCTTTATAAATCTTAACTTAAATATTATTTAGAATATATTAATTCATAATTAACATATAATAAATATATATTTAAATTCCCATTTATCCGAAAACACTTTTCCGGTCTTTTCCTTTATTCTTTCTCCGAACAACTTCGGATCTCTCTGCGGAACAATTCCGGCTCTCTATTTCTCTACTTTGATTCCGTCTTACGAATGATCGCTCTCATCGTACCCTTAAGTGTGTCCTCTCATGGCTCGGGATTGCTCTAGACATGATCTGTATCAATGATCAATAGAGGGACCAGGGATGTCCATGTGACCCCTATGCATTCCTGATGACAATGTCGTTTGAACCGTCTAAATGTAGCATCCTCTTCCTTTTGTTTCTCGATACAACTTGTCCGAGATCCGATCATTGGTATCCCATACCTTGTTCAATCTCATTCACAACAAGTTCTGTTTTCTTGTTACCGTGATATTACATCCCCGTGACCTAGTCACATGTTGCAACATTTATGGATGTAATTTCACCAAGCCGGCCATACGTATCTTTACCCGTCGTGTGGGTGAACAAATCCCGGTCTTGCAGTCACATGTCATCAACTGTTCCTTCGGAATACCCAACGTACACCTTTATAACCACTGTATTACCAAGTGGCGCTTGATGCAGTCAAAGCAGCCTCGGGAAACAGTGAGTAATATGAGCTCACGGTCTAAGGAGAAGGAGTCTAGGTATAGCTGTTGCAACAATGAACTATATGACTTGATCGTGTTGACAAACTTCGAGGAATGTCCAATCACATCATCCTCCAATGATATGATCCCGTTGTTAGTCGGCATAAATGCCCATGATCTTGAAACCTAGATCATCTTCGTGACCAACGAACTAGTATGAATAGAGGCTACTAGGGACTTTGTTGTTTCATACCACACCTATACCAATGTTTCTACTTGGCACAGTTATAGCACAATATGAAACTATTATAAACTAATTGAGATATGACAATAAAAACCTATTTATTATTTGCCTCTAGGGCATATCTCCTTCACAAGCGCCACTTGGTAATATAATGGTTATAAAGGTGTGTTCAGGTACTCAGAGGAAATCGTAGAGGCAATATATGTTAAGAGCGGGATTTGTCTGTCCATGTGACGGAAAGATACTCAAGGGCCCCCTCGGAGAAGTTATATCCAATAGCTACGAAGCGTGTGATTTGATCACATGGATATCACTTCTCGGAACGAGTCAAGTTGCATTGTTCGGTAACGAGATTGAACACGACATGGTAATGTCATTGATAAGATCTCGGGCAATGCAAGTATCGAGAGACAAATGGAATACGACACGACTGTCCCGGTTCAAACAACGAAAGATCTTCGTGGAACACAGAGGGGTCACATGGCCATCCAGGTCCCTCTGTTGATCATTGGTGCGGGAGTGTCCCGACCATGTCTGGAGTGTTCCCGAACCGTAGGGTATCACGCTTAAGGGCTTGATGATTCTTAGAGAGTGTTTATAGGATCGGAAGAATCGCCAAAGAATAGTAGAGAGAAAACTGGAAGGGTTTCGGTAAGTCCGGAGGATGTCCAGAGTGGAGGTGGAAGTGTTCCATAGCCACGGAGGTTGAATAATATGTGAATGAATGTTAAATATTGTTTTAGTCATTTATTCATAATTATTTAATAAAGAGAAAATCAATTTAAAAGGTTAAAAGGCTTAATGGGCCAATTCTCGGAGGAGAGAGGGCCCATTAGGGAAAGGAGAGAGGGAGAAGGGACAAGGGGTGGCCGGCTAGGCCTAGCCCCCTCGGGGCCCACTAGGGCCAGCCGGCGGCTTCCCCCTCCTCTCCTTTTGTCCCACCCCGGGACTTTGAGGGAGGTAGTACCTCCCCCTATATATAGTGGGGGTATTTTGCTAGATAAATAGACACAATATTCAATAAAGGTCTTCTCACTTTTTAGGAGACCTCCAATTCATATTCTCTCTCTCTCTCTCTCGTGACTGTGGTCCAAAGTTCAGACTGCGCAAACGAGAGACATCTTCACCGCAGAGCGCCGTCGTGCTGCGAGATTCAGATCCAGGAGCTCTACTTCCGCAACTGCTGCTGGATCAGGGAAGCGGGAGTCATCGCCACGCACCGGACGTGTGTAACTCCCCGCGAGGTGTCGCACTTGAGGCACTCAAGTCGTTGGAGCCAAAGGAGCAAAATGACTTCATCACGACCTTGAGGTCGGCTTCGGCTCGTCTACATCAACCACGCTCTCCTGAGCATTGACAACGCTTTTCAGTATTCAAGGGTAGGTTCGCGAGAATCCCCTCCCGTTACTGTATTACTAATAGATAGGTCCTAGCAACTTCAGGGCTTCAGGGGCGTAGGGTAAAAAAATTATTGTTTTCATGCACGGAACCCCTATAGGTTCACCCACACAACACTTGTCAAACTAAAGAAGATTAATCAATGATATGAAGCGAAAGCACTTGACGATATTCCTGTGTGTCCTCGAGAACGTTTGGTCATCTTAAGTAATACAACTGGCTTGTCCTTTGCTATTTGGGCCACTTGCTGGAATTATTATTATTGTATTTTATTTGCTCGTACTTTGTTTACCCGCATTATCAAAAACCCCTAAAAATCCGTTTGCTAAGTATTTACAGAGAATTCCTACTCCAAGCCACTCGTCAACACCTTCTGCTCCTCGTTGGGTTCGACACTCTTACTTATCGAAAATACTGCGATACACCCCCTATACTTGTGGGTCATCAGTTGCGACGAGGTGGAGCCATGGTACTGCGGGGGTGGCTGCATGCCGAACTCCTAGCTAGGCGCCGAGAATAGTAGTTGTTGAGGCGGGTGCGGAGGAGGGACGCCGTAGGTTGGCGGCTGCAGCACAGACGACGGGATGCCGTATGGGGGCCCGCCGTAGTGGGCGGGGGCGAAGGCGTTGCAGGCATGTGGAGATGGTCACGGCCCGAGGATGCCAGGACGTGGGGCTAGGTGCTGGCTAGACCACGCGTGAACGGGGATGTAGCCCATCCACAAGGACCGCGAATCAGGTGCGTGGGGCGAGCCGACGCTGTTGGGGGTGTAGACGTCATGGTTCGTCACCCTCTTGTGCTTGGTCTTCCCTTGGTTGGGCGAGGGAGAGGTCAGTCCGTACGAGACGACGCCGCCATGGAGTGGAGGAGCACGTGGGAAACCTAGAGGAGGGCCACCGCCGCCGCCACCACCACCGTGTCCTAGGGTGATGAGCGTGGATTGGGAGGCAAGCCGCTCGGAAGCGCAGGCCTGTATCTCGTCAAGAAGGAGAGTATTGCGCGCCTCATCGAAGCTCACCTTACCGATGCTGGAGTTGAAGATGCGGGCCGCCACATGATGACACTCGGAGAGGCCGTGGGTGAGGATGGTGACCAACATATCATTGTTGGCTGGCTGGTCCATGTCGCGGAGCGCGTCGGTGATCGTCTTGATCTTGGTGCAGTACTGGGCGATGGAGAGGTTGCCCCGGCGCTGCTCATACAGATCGGACGTGAGGTGGACCGCCCGTTGCAGCTTGTTATTGAGGAAGACGGCGACGAGGGCGGCGTACAGCTGGCCAGCGATCTTGGAGTGGTCCATGATCATACCGGTGAGTTTGGGGGAGATAAACCCGTAGATCCACCGCTTGAGGATGGAGTCGATCGTGCGCCACTCTAGGTCGGCGTGGGTGGGCGCGGCTTGATCTTGGAGGTGGTCGAGGATGCCGTACTCTTTGGCGATCAACTCCAGGAGGCTGCACCATTGCGTGTAGGACCCGGTGGAGAGATCAAGGGTTTACCAGATGATGTTGGAGATTTGGACGCCGTGCATCTGGTAGGCAGTAGAGATGACGCGAGCTGTAAAGAGGTGGGATGGGGTAACCTGGAGGGAGGTCGGGACTGTAGGGGTTCCGCGTATGAAAACAATAATTTTTTACCTTATGCCCCTGAACCCCTGATGTTGCCAGCACCTATCTATTAGTAATGCAATAATGGGAGGGCTTTTCGTGAACTTACCCTTGAAGACCGAAAAGCATTGTCAATGCTCAGGAGAGCGTGGTTGATGTAGATGAGCCAAAGTCGACCTCAAGGTCGTGATGAAGTCCTTGTGCTCCTATGGCTCCAACAACTTGAGTGCCTCAAGTGTGACACCTCGCGGGGAGTTACACACGTCCGGTGCCTGACGATGACTCCTGCTTCCCCCATCCAGCAGCAGTTGGGGAAGTAGAGCTCCTAGATCTGAATCCCGCAGCGCGACGGCGCTCCGCGGTGAAGATGTCTCTTGTTCGCGCAGTCTGAACTTGGGACCATGATCACGAGAGAGAGAGAATGTCAATTGGAGGTCTCCCCAAAAGTGAGGAAACCTTTATTGAATATTGTGTGTATTTATCTGGCCAAATACCCCCATTATAAATAGGGGGAGGGGAGGTACTACCTCTCTCAAAGTTCCGAGACGGGACTAAAGGAGAGGACAGGGGGAAGGGAGGCGCCGCCAGCCACCCCCATGGGCCCCACGCGAGGGGCTGGCCCACTAGGGCACCGGCCACCCCCTTGGCCACTTTCTCCTCTTGCCTTTCCCTAATGGGCCCTCTTCCCTCCGAAATTGGCCCATTAAGCCTTTTGACCTTTAAATTGATTTTCTCTTTTATTAAATAATTATGAATAAATGATTAAATCAATATTTAACATTCATTCACATATTATTCAATCTCCGTGGTTATGGAACACTTTCCATCTCCACTCCGGACATCTTCCGGACTTACCGAAACCCTTCCGATTTTCTCTCTACTATTCTTTGGTGATTTTACCGATCCTATAAACACTCTCTAAGCATCATCAAACCCTTAAGCATGATACCCCATGGTTCGGGAACACTCCAGACATGGTCGGGACACTCCCGGACTAATGATGGACATAGGGACCTGGATGGCCATGTGACCCCTGTGCATTCCACGAAGATCTTTCGTCGTTTGAACCAGGACAGTCGTGTCTTATTCCCTTTGCCTCTCGACAATCGCATTTCCCTAGATGTGATCAATGCCATCATCATGTCATGTTCAATCTCGTTACCGAACAATGCTACTTGACTCGTTCGACAAGTGATATCCCTGTGATCAAATCACACGCTGCGCAGCTATTGGATATAACTTCTCCGAGTTGGCCCTTGAGTATCTTTCCGTCACGTGGATGGACAAATCCCGCTCTTGACATATATTGCCTCTCCGGTTCCTCCGAATACCTGAACACACCTTTATTGTCACTGTATTACCAAGTGATGTTTGATGCTATCTAAGCATTCTCAGGAGACAGTGATTGATATAGCCTCACGGTCTAAGGAATAGTCTACGAGGATACATTTCTAATCATCATAACTCAAACTTCGTGACATGATCGGGTCACGATGTTTAGGTTGGGTATTGGTTCACCATCTCATTCTCAGAATGAGTTGACTCCATTTCCAACTGGCATAAATGCCACATGATCAGGAAACCTTGATCATCTGTTGACCAATGAACCAGTGACTAGAGTTTCACTAGGAACCCCTGGTTGTTTATATATTACACGTGTATTGATGTTTCCTCTCAATACAATTATAGCATGATATAAAACTTAATCATAAACTTTATGAAATATGATAATAATCCTTATTATTATTTGTCTTTAGGGCATATTTCCAACAGTCTCCCACTTGCACTAGAGTACAAATAAACTAGTTGCATTTGTTCTTAATCATTGGCACCATATATCTGGTACCTTGAACATGCTTGCTCATGGAAGAGGTTGAGTGTTGGGTCTGTACTTTACAGTCCCAAATCCTTTGCAACTTACTAATGTCACCTTGATTGACATTAATACTTTATCATCACATGATAACATCTTTGTGTATGCATCATCGCTATGGCAGCAGAACGAGGCCGGATTCCAGGAGCCTACAGTGACTTTAGATCAACCTCGAGGGCTTTCTCATGGGCACTGTGCCCTGGGACACATCATTCTACGTTAAAAGGGAACTAGCCCTGACATAACATTATACAACACTTTAGATGGTACCCTTATCTATTATTATAAATGTATTCATTGAAGCACGAGTGCACTCTGTGCAACTTTCGATGTTTTGTTCACCTCGCTCCCTACTTGACTTTAGTCGGTTTTTACAGGAGTTTCCAACATATTCCCTTATAACATAACCCTTTATGCTTTAAGATATGTCACCCTTTATGGATTTGAAAAATATGTCTGCAGTTCTCTATTAGACACTACGGACAAACTTAGCTTAACATTTCGTGATTCGAACTTAATCACTTTTCAAACTTTCCTTATTGGATCATATATTATGTTAAGTTATCATCATGGTTTTCTAAGATAGAATCTATGTCTAAACATATTGGATGATGATCATCCTTTTGTTTCTTTCAACCATTGATGTTAAACTTAATATTATTTCTAACTTGAGTTATTAAGGACTAGTTCCTTAATTAACTTCTATTCTGAAACCCTTTTCAGAATCCTTTAAGGAATACTACATAATATCATAATACACTTATTATCAACTTCTACCCCTTATAAATCATTATTTATCAGTACTTGCGCTTTTATTCTTAACACACTTAAGAATCACTCCTATAAGCTCCCACTCAAAGTATGATCCTAACATATTTGGGTATGAGTCACTACTCTTACTCAAACTATGTTCCTACATATTTGAATTTGAGACTTATATTGCTCCCACTCAAAAATATGTCATTCACATATTGTTTTAGGAAGACTTTTATATCTCCCACTCAATTTCATGCAAATTGCATATCCACTCACTATTTTGAACGATTTCAAAATCCTTTGATAAAATATCAAACTTGGAGATTCACTATGAGATACTAGTACTTTACCAGTTTTAAATCCACTAGACATTCAACACACTTCAATCAAATTTATTTGAATTTGTCCAATACTTGACAAATTGTGCTTTTGTCATTCACCCCCTTTTCCACTATGGCTTTGTAGTCATTTGGGAAAATTCCAAGTAATCCCTTTACTTGTAAGATTCATCAACGAATTGATTTCTAATCTCAAGGGAATTTTGCTTCTAGGATTTCTCATAATTCTAGTTTACCATTTCCTTAGTAGTTCGTAGGTATGTCATATTACAAGAATCATGACAAATGATTCACAAATGTCTCCATACAATATATGGGTTACATTTTGAATCCTACTTCATGTAGTGAAAACACCAGTGGGGAAAACACAATGATCATTATCATTGATTCTTTCCTTTGTGAAGAGAATCGTTTAGGAACGTTTTCCATTGCGCTTCTCAACACTCTGATGCAGGGTTTGGAATCCTCATCGTGTTTTTCACTATCTTCCATTTGCTCCATAATCGAGAAATATCACTGAATGCGAACTTTCTCAAGAATGCACCAAAATCCAAGCAATACTTGTTTTGCTTCTCTTTTGGTTTCAACTATGGATTTCGTATTCAAAGTTTCCAATGAATACTCTACAAGGACTTATTCGCTATTTTTTTGGTTATATCGAATAACCCCAAAACTTTCACGACGATCCATACTAGATATGGCGCCGATCTCACGAATTCATATGGTTCACTATATATTCTAATTGAGTGCTAACTATTTCTAACTAATGGTCTCTACATCTACACTACAACGATTTATTTGGTGCCATCTATTCACCCACTTTGATATCAAAATATCACATTGTGATGCCTTGCATTTTGACATTTCAAAACGCTTTGCATTCCACAATTTTTCTTCATGCCATTCTTATAAAGTCGAACTTCGTTACTATTGATCAAATCATAGTAATTAGATTCTCTTTTATCTTTATACCCTTTGTTGATGAAACACTTTGATCATATCAAATAGTTTCATACTCATGTTTCCTTTGGTAATCTTCTTTACACATTTAAACAATCATATAATGATAATTACCATTTTGTTAAAACACAATACATCAAATATGTATTTACTTTCAACAATTCATTAAAACACTTTGTATTCAAGTAATACATGGTGTTTGAATTATTTTGCCGAATTTAGGCATGATTTATATGTGGCAAGTAATCAAATGACTTTCACATATTATCACATAACTTTGAATTCAAACAGTGGTTTCATTCATTAATGAACATATCATTAAGATGGGTATTTTCAAAGGCATTTCAATATTTTACAAATGTTCATGTATTATCAATTAGTTTCATAACAAGGATAATTCACACATAATCAAACAAGATATGAACACAAATCATTCATAAAAGTGGAACAACAGTTTGTTACAAGCTCGTATGAATAACCGTCTCACAAAGTGTGAGACACACTAAAGAAGTTCACAATCTTTTTGATTACAATAATCATCCTAAACATAAACTAAGTTATAAATGTTGAGGGAGAGTGTCATTGGCCATCATCATCATGCTCGCCATCAACACACAACGTCACCTCCTCTCTAGGAAGCACCTCTCATGCAGAAGGACCTGTTTTTAGTAAAACAGAACAAGTATCAAATATACCTAACACTGCAAATGTGTTTGCAAGATTATAACATTTATAAAATTGTATATCAAATATATACCTTTGTCATCGATGACCTCACCGGTGATTGGTTCAACCTTTACGTTCCTGAAACATAATATGAAATCTTGGCAATCCAATGTTTCCGTATCACCACTCATGATGCTAGTCCTGACTTGTGCTTGGTAGCTTGGTGGCAGCGACCGCAGCACAATGCCGTTTGCAAAAGAGCCCGTCATCCAGCTATCCAGGAAGCATGCAGGCCTCATGTATGCATCATGCATGCGCTCCAAGTGGTCGTGTGACTAATCTTGAAAACACTAAGTTGTGTGACTTCACTAGCACCAACAACAATGATTTTATGAGCACACCTATTGCTCCACCTGTGCCTGAAGATACTTTCTTTGAGATAAAACCTGCTTTGCTCAATCTTGTTATGAGAGAACAATTTTCTGGTACTGGTAATGAAGATGCTGCTGCCCATCTAAATAATTTTGTTGAACTTTGTGAGATGCAAAAGCATAGGGATGTAGATGGTGATATTATTAAGCTGAAATTGTTTCCTTTCTCTTTGAGAGGTGATGACCCACAAGTATAGGGGGTGTATTGCAGTATTTTCGATAAGTAAGAGTGTTGAACCCAACGAGGAGCAGAAGGTGCTGGCTAGTGGTATGGATTAGGAATTCTCTACAAATACTTAGCAACCGGATTTTTAGGGTTTTTTGATAATGCAAGTAAACAAAGTACAAGTAAATAAAAGACAGTAGGAATAAATGCATCAAGTGGCCCAATCCTTTATGCAGCAAAGGACAAGCCGGTTGTATTACTTAAGATGACCAAACATTCTCGAGGACACATGGGAAGACTGTCAAGTGCTTTCGCTTCATATACTTGATTAATCTTCTTTAGCTTGCTAAGTGTTGTGTGGGTGAACCTATGCTAATGTACCGACCTTCCTAGGACTAATACATACTTGTGATTATACCCCTTGCAAACATCCATAAGTACAAGAAAGTAATTAAGGTAGAAACCTAACCATAGCTTTAAACTCTAAGGCCCTTACATCCCTTGTGCAATGGTTTCCTAACGGGGGTTCAGGTTTCTGTCACTCCGGCAACCCCTACGATTAGTAGCCAAATACACAATACATTACCCTAGGCCCATATAGGTGAAGTGTCATGTAGTCGACGTTCACATGACACCACTAGAAGAAGTACACCACAACTTAAATATCAAACTATTGAATCTTTCTCAACACAACTCCACTACTGACAACATGACTTCTCCCATGTCCTCAAGAATAAAATGAACTACTCACAAGACATCATATGGATCATGATCAGAGATGGAATAATGATGTATAACAATCTGAACATAAACAATAATTCAATGGTTCACTCAATAGCATCAACTACAAAGAGTAATCAACACCGGGAAAGTTTCCCCTATGAACTATGCAAGATTCAACGCAATTGTTACAGCAATATGGAGATGGTGGTGAGGGTGCTGATGGTGATGATGGCAGTGATGGTGATGATGATGCTGATGATCCCGATGAAGTCCAGCTTGATGGTGGTGTTGATGGCGATGATCTCCCCTCTCCGGGAAGGAATTCCCCCGGCAGAAATCTGTCTGTCGGAGAGATCTTTCTCTCTCGGTGTTTTCTTCCCCGCAGAGGCGACGGAATCTTTCTGTGGCTGCTCCCCGAGTCTTAGGGTTTCGGGAGGAGAATATACGCCAGAGGGGAGTGCCAGGGGTGGACCAGGGCGGCCACACCACCTGGTGGCGGGGCCTAGGCTGGCCCGCGCCAGGGGGTGGTGTGGTCCCCCTGTGGCCCATCTCCAGCTCCCTTCTGGCTTCCTTCGTCTTCTGGAAAAATAGGTTTTTTCGTATATTTTCCCGGATTTTTTGATCTTCGCGAATTTTGCCTCCAAACAGCACCTTTTCCATCAGAATCCTGACTGCAGCGGTCCATGCTCCAAAAGTCATCAACCATGCAAAAACAGATGAAATAACATAAGTATCACCTCTCAATACGAAATATATCAATGATAACAGTGAATTATGACATAGAATAGTGATGAAAAATGGACGTATCAACTCCCCCCAAGCTTAGACTTCGCTTGTCCCCAAGCGAAACTGAGCTCAATAAACATGGCCTCAGGTTTATGGAGTGAAGAGTCGATAAAAGAATACGGATAAGAAGCATCACATTCATCAAATACATAGATCATAATAGAAGACAACTCACTATTATATAACTTACTTGCAATAGGTAAAGGAAACACAATAAAGATACATGAAGTAAATCATAATTGGTAATGGCAAACTTAGCTCTTGGTCGAAGAATAGTTGATAATTGGCTGGTGTTCACAAATAACTGATTTTTCAATGAAAGCTTTCAAAGTAGTAAACATCAAGATAAGAGCAATGTGGAAAACAAGGAACATAAGAAACATGATTGAATAAATCATCATATGAATGAATGAAACACAACAACTCAAAATACTTGCTGAGATAGAAGGGAGTAGGTTTACTGACTCAACTAAAAAGTAAAAGAAAGGCCCTTTGCAGAGGGAAGCAGGGATTGCAAGTCTCATAAAGAGCTCCCAAAAATTATGATACTTACTAGGTTTCAGCTCTCATTGCCCCTATCATAGGCATCTTTAGGTGATTAAGGTTAAAGTGATCAAATATGAGGATATGCATTGACAAGTTGTAAATTGAGAATCTCATGTCCCTTGAATACGAGGGCCGCTCCTCATGCTACTCAAGTTTAGTCACCGGTAAGTTCTTGTCATCGTAAGCATATGTGTATCATAGAGAACTGCCAACGGGGTACCCCTTGCCCGATGATACGGAAGAATCCCCATATCAAAATGACAAGGCAAGCAGACAACAAGCATCTCAGCAATCTTCTTATTTACCATGGGAATATGGTGCTTTTTCTCTCTTTCCTCTTTTCATAATATCTTTTTTTCTTTTTCTCTTTTTCTCAATATCGGACTCTTTTTTATAAGAAGAATGCTTCATAGATACTCGTTATGGTTACGCTGCAGGTTTCCACCATGTCAGCATGGATTAGACCAGCGGCCCAGGCGTTTCTCTAACACACATGCATAACTCCATGGACTTACAAGCTCCCCTTTCATTTCACACCGACGACATCCATAGACAAAAGAACATGATATCAACTTGGTACAAGGTACCAGTGCAATGTTGAAAGCGTTCCCCATGACAGCATGGTTCTGCTAATTCACAACTTACAAAGCGCAAGCATATACGCAACATAGGTGAGCACAATGGTTCAAGTTTATTAAGTGCAAGAAAGTAAAGTGTGCCATCAAGTACCTGAGAGCTTTAATCACTAATTTTCACATAACAAGTTTAATTTGGGAGGTAGATAAAACAAGAATTTACTTGGAATAGCAATAAAGCTAAAAGGTAGGTATGGTGGACACAAATGGCAAAAGTTTTGGTTTAAGGAGGTGGATGCACGAGAAGAATTCCCTCTCAGTACAGGTTTTTGGCTAGCAAGGCTGGGTAGTAAGTATAAGAGTTGAAGGAAACAAACAAACATACAAGTGATAAATACAAACATGCAATCTTACTTGGAAGCACAAAAGATCTTAACTAGAGAATACTAAACTTATGAGCAAATCAAGAAAGAAAGATGATGAAATTATTTTTCTTTAGAGTACTTCTATCTTTTTCATTCAACTCTCAAAAATAGTGTTGCTACTGACCGAGCCAGGTTTTCCAAAACCAACTAAATTAACTCAATGATCCCAAAGTGCTACCAATACTAACAACAAGATCAATCATATAACCACAAATTGAAAACTAATATAAGATATGAAAAAGAGTGAATGATAGATCTTCTCATTAATATTCCATAACGGCAACTCACACCAAGGGATACATATCTAACGAGAGAGGGGACACTTCCATAATGCAAACCATCCTACATAATAACTTATCTATTCATGATATGACTCTACTAATAAGGTAAAAAGATAGAAGATAGTGATGTGATACCGCGGCACTCCCCCAAGATTGGAACAAACCAAGGGGATGCCAAACCTGATGACGAATTACTCCTTCGGTGAGGTGGTATCCTCTTTGTTGACGTGAGGAAATCTTCCAGCATCTTGCGAAGCCTATTATTATCCCATTGAAGCATGTCCACCTTCCTCTTCAAGTCTTGGTACTTATCACAGAACTCCTTAGTGACTCGTAGGGCTTCCATTGATGCAGGGCAAGTGACTAAAGGTACCAGCCCTTGCTTGGGGTCTTGGAGATCTTCCTCCATATGCTCCTTTCCCCTATCCTTGGCGGACACCATTGTGCTTCTCAAGCTTTCAAGAATAGTTCCTGGCAGAAACAGATCGAAATGAAAACACGATGAAAACACGATATACGAACCTCAGGAGATCCAGGGGATTATATATTACGAAGTTTCACAACAAAAGGAAGGTACTGGGAGAAAACGAATCGGAGGCGGAGTCCGGAGTGGCCACACCACCTGGTGGCGTGGCCAAGGGTGGGCCTGCGCCACAGGGTGGTGTGAGCCACCCTAGCTCCGTTTCCGTCCCTCTTTCGCTTTGTAGCTTTCCTTATTGTCTAAAAACTGCAAAAATATAGTTGGATAATATTTTCGCGGAACTTTTCTTACCAGAACTGTTACCTATTTGAAAATAGACTCTGCAGGTCTCTGAATTTGGTAATTAGTAGATTCTTCCGGAGTCATCACTTGAATATCATCGATATCTTCATCTTCATACACTTATTACTTGAGTCATAAAACCCTTCTCTTTCTTATTCCACCATTATCTCCACTTCCTGGAAATTTCTTTCACACAAAACTCCACACAGTTCTCATTAGCAACATTAGTATATATGAAGTGATAAAACCTTTTGAGTCCAACTTCAACTGAAAACCATCAAAACATAAGCTACTGTAGCAACTCCTTCCGAAAACCCAAACAGAATCCAAAAAGGAAATCGACTAAAGAAGCAAATGCAAGAGTGGCAAAATCTGTCAAAACAGACCAGCAGGTAAAGATCAATTTTTTCGAAAATCTTATGTTGCTCAAATCAAAAAGTGCAAAACTAACTAAAGTTAAATAACAACCTGGGTCAGAAGCACAAAAAATTACAGCTCAATCCGACATACAGAGATCTCTCACGAATTTTTACGGTGAAGCACAAAAATCTGTTTCGGGACAGCAACTTCCCCAAATCTTACTTCTCTCTCATTAGAGGTTGATCTTGACACAAAAACCAAACAAAACGGATAAGGAGCGGTTATTACCGAAGTAATAACTTCCAAGACTCAAAGAAACAAAAAACAAACTGAAAGCAAAAACAAATTGGGTTGTCTCCCCAAAAGCTCTTTCTTTATAGCCATTAAGATGGGCATGATAATTTTGGAGATGCTCACATAGGAATATGAATTGAAGTGAAAGGGAGCATTAAGAAGCAGAAATACACACGTTTAAGTCTAACCCACTTCCTATGCAAGGGAATTTTGTAAACAAACAAGTTGTTGAAACCAGAGGCTACTTGCATAAAAAGGCAAAAGAAGTGCAACATAAAAACTTTCAGCATAAAACGGGGAAACTTGATATTATTGAGATACATAAGAACACTTTTCCCTCTCTCATAATAACTTTCAGTATCATGTATAAACTTAAGAGTATAACTATCACAAGAACCATCATAGCAATTATCACTTATTCTAACAGAAAACACACGAATACTAGCTCTATAATACTACTTTGTGAAACAATATTAGAGGTATCCTTACAAAGGATAGGGTGTCCCTCTTCTTCATATTTAGTAACAAAGTCTTTCACATTTGCTATTATGGGTCCAGCAACCATTTGTTTATCAGGTTCAATAGCTTTATGTGTACTTTCATTAACCATACTAGCTATCATAGAATGTTCCTTTATCTTAACTGGGAAAGGCATTTTCTCAATGTAAGGTTTAGGTAAAACATGATTAGCAGTATAAACTTCAGTATTTCTTGCAGGAACACTCTTAGCAACATCTTTATAAGGTTCATGATACTTATTCCACTTCTTTTTAGGCACTTCAATGTAAGAAGCAAAAGCCTTAAAATAAGAAGCAATGGCTTGAGAGTCTAGACCATAAGCATTTTTAATATTTTGAAAGTCATCAATTCCCATAAAAGATTCAATACATTCCTAATCATAATTTATACCTGACTTTCTACCTTTGTCATTCTCCCATGCTTCAGCATTGTCTTGAATACAGTCCAGAAGATCCCATTTAGCTTCTTCTCCCATGTGAGTGAATGATCCAGCACAAGAAGCATCCAAAATATCCTTGTCATGTAGAGGGAGCCTTGCATAAAAGTTGTTGATAATAATATTGTTGGGGAGCTCATGAATGGGACATTTGAGCATTAGTAACTTCAATCTCCCCCAAGCTTGAGCTGTACTCTCTCCATCAAGAGTCCAAAAGTTGTATATTTGATTCCGATCTTTATGAATCTCACTAGGAGGATAAAACTTTGAATAAAAGAGAGGTACTATTTCCTCCCATTCCAGAGCTTGACCATTCTTCAGTAGATTATACCATTCCTCGGCTCTTCCTTTCAGCGACAATGAGAATAACTTCTTCTTAACTTGATCTGTAGTAATACCTGCACACTTGACAACCCGCATAATTCGTGTATAAAGAGTAAATGATCACCGGGATGGACTGTGCCATCCCCAACATAGTAGTTATCCATAACACGATCAATAATTCTTGTAGGTATTTTAAAAGCATCATTCTCAGCAGGTGGTGGTTCATCTACTACCTTAGCAGTGGTAGTAGCATTACCAAATAAGAAACTCAGTGAATTATCCATAACGAAAATAAAGCAACTAGCAGAAGTAAACAATACTCGCAGTAGAAGTTTCTTTTACCAGTTCCACTCTCCAATAGTGCTTCACTCCCCGACAATGGCGCCAGAAAATAGTCTTGATGACCCACAAGTATAGGGGGTGTATCGCAGTATTTTCGATAAGTAAGAGTGTCGAACCCAACGAGGAGCAGAAGGTGCTGGCTAGTGGTATGGATCATGAATTCTCTGCAAATACTTAGCAAACGGATTTTTAGGGTTTTTTGATAATGCAAGTAAACAAAGTATGAGTAAATAAAAGACAGTAGGAATAAATACAGCAAGTGGCCCAATCCTTTATGTAGCAAAGGACAAGCCGGTTGTATTACTTAAGATGACCAAACATTCTCGAGGACACATGGGAAGACTGTCAAGTGCTTTCGCTTCATATAGTTGATTAATCTTCTTTAGCTTGCTAAGTGTTGTGTGGGTGAACCTGTGCTAATGTACCGACCTTCCTAGGACTAATACATACTTGTGATTATACCCCTTGCAAACATCCGTAAGTACAAGAAAGTAATTAAGGTAGAAACCTAACCATAGCTTTAAACTCTAAGACCCTTACGTCCCTTGTGCAATGGTTTCCTAACGGGGGTTCAGGTTTCTGTCACTCCGGCAACCCCTACGATTAGTAGCCAAATACACAATGCATTCCCCTAGGCCCATATAGGTGAAGTGTCATGTAGTCGATGTTCACATGACACCAGTAGAAGAAGTACACCACAACTTAAATATCAAACTATTGAATCTTTCTCAACACAACTCCACTACTGACAACATGACTTCTCCCATGTCCTCAAGAACAAAACGAACTACTCATAAGACATCATATGGATCATGATCAGAGATGGAATAATGATGTATAACAATCTGAACATAAACAATAATTCAATGGTTCACTCAATAGCATCAACTACAAAGAGTAATCAACATCGGGAAAGTTTCGCCTAAGAACTATGCAAGATTCAACGCAATTTTTACAGCAATATGGAGATGGTGGTGAGGGTGCTGATGGTGGTGGTGATGATGATGATGATCCCGATGAAGTCTAGCTTGATGGTGGTGTTGATGGCGACGATCTCCCCTCTCCGGGAAGGAATTCCCCTGGCAGAAATCTGTCTGCCGGAGAGATCTTTCTCTCTCGGTGTTTTCCGCCCCGCAGAGGCGGCGGAATCTTTCTGTGGTCGCTCCCTGAGTCTTAGGGTTTCGGGGGGATAATCTACGCTAGAGGGGAGTGCCAGGGGTGGACCAGGGCGGCCACACCACCCGATGGCGTGGCCTAGGCTGGCCCGTGCCAGGGGGTGATGTGGGCCCCCTGTGGCCCATCTCCAGCCCCCCTTCTGGCTTCCTTCGTCTTCTAGAAAACTAGGATTTTCTGATCTTCGTGAATTTTGCCTCCAAACAGCACCTTTTCCATTAGAATCCTGGCTGCAGCGGTCCATGCTCCAAAAGTCATCAACCATGCAAAAACAGATGAAATAACATAAGTATCACCTCTCAATACGAAATATATCAATGAATAACAGTGAATTATGACATAGAATAGTGATGCAAAATGGACGTATCAAGAGGAAAAGCTAAAGAATGGTTGAATTCCTTAACTACAAATAGTATTGATTCTTAGACTATGCAAAGATGCTTTTATTGGAAAATACTATCCTCCTGCTAAGATTATATCTATGAGAAGTGAAATAATGAAGTTTAAACAATCTGATAATGAGCATGTTGCTCAAGATTGGGAAAGAATGAAATCTTTGGTAAGGAATTGTCCCACTCATGGACTGACTGCTTGGATGATCATCCAAACTTTTTATGCAGGATTGAACTATTCTTCAAGGAACCTATTGGACTCTGCTGCTGGAGGTACCTTTATGACCATTACTTTGGGTGCTGCAACAAAACTTCTGGACAATATGATGGTTAATTATTCTAAATGGCATACTGAGAGAACTCCACAAGGTAAGAAGGTAAATTCTGTTGAGGAAACCCCCTCCTTGAGTGATACAATTGATATTATTATGTCTATGCTTGTTAATGGGAAAGCCCATATTGATCCAAATAATGTTCCTTTAGCTTCTTTGGTTGCTCAAGAAGATCAAGTTGATGTGAACTTCATAAGAAATAACAATTTTAGCAACAATGCCTACATGAACAATTTTGGTAACAACAATTATAAGCCATATCCTCCCAACAATGGTAATGCTTATGGAAATTCTTACAACAATAATAGGAGTGCTCCCTCTGAACTTGAATTTATGCTTAAAGACTTTATTAGTAAACAAACTGCTTTCAATAAAACTATTGAGGAAAACTCTCTAATGCTGAAATAAATATAGCATCTTTGTCTGAAGCTCAATCCTCTTTGATCAATAAAATGGCTGCTAAAGCTGAAACTAATGATAATCCCTTTGCAGCTACGAATGCCATACAAGTGAGAATTGATGAAAATGTTAGACTATTAGCTGAATTACATGCTAAGTGGGAAAGAGAAGATGAAATTGCTAGAAACATTAGTGTTTCTACTATCACCACCACTAGTGTTGAGGCTAGTAATAGTTCTACCACTCTAGATGATAATTTTGATTTTGATCTTGATGGTTGTAACATCTCTGAAGTTATTAAGTTCCTACAAAAGCTTGCTAAAAGTCCTAATGCTAGTGCTATGAACATGGCCTTTACAAAACACATTAATGATGCTCTCATAAAGATTAAAGAAGAAAAGATGAAACATAAAGCTTCTATTCCTATAAAACAAGAAGATGGTTGGGAACCCATCATTAATATGAAAGTGAATGACTTTGATTTCAAAGCTTTATGTGATCTTGATAGTAGCGTTTCTACTATGCGTAGAAGGATTTATGATATGCTTGATTTGCCTCCACTTGAAGATTGTTATTTGAATGTCCCACTTGATGATAATGCTAAAAAGAAACTCATGGGGAGTCTTAATGATGTTCTTATTATGGTTAACAATGCCTATGTCCCCGTTGATTTCTATGTTTTGGATGTTGAATGCAATGCTTCTTGTCCTATTACTCTGGGAAGACCTTTTCTTAGAACTGTTGGTGCCATTATTGATATGAAAGAAGGCACCATTAAATATCAACTCCCACTCAAGAAGGTATAGAACACTTACCTAAGAAGAGAGAGAAGATTTATTTTGCCTCTCCTATGAAAAAAATGTGGTCTTAATGCTCCTTCATTTGAGAACACTTGATTCTTTTTCTTGCTTCTTATGTCTAACTTAAAGGCGTTAAAGAAAAGTACTTATTGGGAGATAACCCAAAAGTTTTATATGAGTCTTGGAAGTTATTACTTCGGTAATAACCGCTCCTTATCCTTTTTATTTGCTTTTTGTGCCAAGAGTAACCTCTAATGAGAGACAAGTAATGATTGGGGAAGTTGCTGTCCCGAAACAGATTTATGTGCTTCACCATAAAAATTCGTGTAAAATCTCTGAACATCTTTTTGAGGCGTGAATTTTTGTGCTTCTGCCCCAGATTGTTATCTAACTTTCGCTAGTTCAACACTTTTCGATTTGAGCAACATGAGGTCTTCGAAACAATTCGTCTTTACCTGCTGGTCTGTTCTGACAGATTTCTGCCATTTTCTGCATTTGCTTTTTGTTGGTTCCTTTTTGAGTTCTTTTGGGGAATTGAGCTTTTTGAGGGAAGTGCTATAGTAGCTAGTGTTCTAATGGAAGTTTTCTTGGTGTTGGAACTGAACCTTAAGACCTCTTATCTTGAGTGCACTAATGTTGCTAATAAAGATTGTGTGAAGTTTTGTATGAAGGAAAAATTTCAGGTGTATGGAAGGAATGAGTAATGAGATGAAGGATGGACTAAAGCTCAAGCTTGGGGATTCCATGCGTGTCACCCCAAGCAATATCCAAGAAGTACAAGCGTCAAAGCTTGGGGATGCCCAAGGCATCCCCTTCTTCATCAATAAAAATCCCAGGTTTCTTCCAAACGCTTCATTTTTATTGTTTCATGCACAGTTGTGTTGTTCTTGGAGCGTCTTCTTTTTCGTTTTTCATTTGCTTTTGTTTGTTTATTTTTCTGAATAAATTGGTTGGACCCCCTCTTTCATACATTGGTTTGCAAATAGTTTGGTTTGGTTTGGAAAAGAGTAGGAAAGTTCATGCTTATGTGGTAAAAAGAGCTCATTTTTGACTGTGGCCTATGCTCTGTCATGCCATGCTTGATATTGTTTTGGCTTTATGCTTAGTATTCTTTGCTGTAGCATGACTTGCTATAAACAATTGAGATTGCTTAATGTGCCTTGGATGAATCATGCGTTGTTTTAGCATACTAAAGCATGATATTATGGTATTCTCATTTGATGCTTTATTTGGGTTGACTTGGCGCACGACCACACCATGTTATGACTATCTCAAGTCAACTTGTAGTATCACTTTATGCCTTGATCAATGATGTTTTGTCGCTCTGCATGATTATGGCCATTATTTCTCTCTTAGTTTGTCGCTCCCAGTCTTTTGCTAGCCTCCGCAATCAAGTATGAGTTCCACTCATGCATCCAACTCCCTAAACCAAGTTATTACAAAGAGTCCACCATACCTACCTACTAGCTTATGCTATTCCAAGTATATTCATGCTTTTGTTTACCTTTCGAATTAAACTTGTTATGAGAAAACTAGTGATTAAAGCTCTCACGAACTTGATGGCACACTTTACTTTTCTTGCCCTTAATAAACTTGAACCATTGTGTCGTCTATGCTGTATATGCTTGCACTTATTTGTTGGGAATTAGCAAAACCATGCTGTCATGGGGAACACTTTCAACATTGCACTTGGTACTTGTACCTAGTTGATATCATGCTCTTTTGTATATGGATGTCGTCAGTGTGAAATGAAAGGGGAGCTTGTAAGCCCATGGAGTTATGTATATGTGTTAGAGAAACGCCTGGGCCGCTGGTCTAATCCATGCTAACATGGTGGAAACCTGCAGCGTAACCATAATGAGCTGTCTATGGAGCATTCTATTTATAAAAAAACAGTCCTATATTGAGAAAAAGAGAAAAAGAAAAAAAATATTATTAAAAGAGGAAAGATAAAAAAGCACCATATTCCCATGGTAAATAAGAAGATTGCTGAGATGCTTGTTGTCTGCTTGCCTTGTCATTTTGATATGGGGATTCTTCCGTATCATCAGGCAAGGGGTACCCCGTTGGCGGTTCTCTATGATACACATGTACTTACGATGACAAGAACTTACCGGTGACTAAACTTGAGTAGCATGAGGAGCGACCCTTGTATACAAGGGACATGAGATTTCTAACTTATACTTCATCAAGCATGTACACCATAGTTTGTTCACTTTAACCTTAATCGCTTCAAGATGCTTATGATAGGGGCAATGAGAGCTGAAAGCTATAAGTACCATAATTTTTGGAAGCTCTTTATGAGACTTGAATCCCTATTTCCTTCTATGAAGGCCTTTCTTCCACCATTATATTGAGTCTCCACCTTCTACCTTTATGCACCTACTTTGAGAGCATAGTGTCCATTCTTAGTTCAATGTGCATTGTCCCAAGACTAGTTGATTGATGCATAACTTGATATTGCTTGTTTTAAACTATTTGTATCTAGTCACTCTTATGAACTTTGAAGGTGTCCTATGCATTTATATTTGCTACTCTATGAGGGACAAGCTGAATACTATTATGCTATGTTTTCTTTATGTGAAACAAACAAACGTCTTGGAAAGCATTGTTATTCATGAATCTTTTGTTTGTGCCTTTTCATGTTGCATCATAGTTTCTTTGTCTTATTGCTAGAACTTTGTCTTTCATGTTATGATTGAAGTACTATGATCCCAGCTTTGAATGTTTTACAAATACTTTGATCAAGTCTTTGATGGTGCATGTCACCTCAAAAATTATTCTTTCTTTTTATCACTTACCTACTCGAGGACGAGCAGGAGTTAAGCTTGGGGATGTTCATACATTGCAAATGTATCTATAATTTTTGATGTTCCATGCTTGGTTTTATCCACTTTCTTGTGTTTTATCCACACTTTGGAGTACTTTTCATATGATTTCTTGGACTAACCTATTAACAAGAGCCACAGTGCCAGCTGCATGTTTTCTGCTGTTTTTGGTTCCAAGAAAGTCAGAAAATGAATATTCTCGGAATTGGACGGGACAAAAGCCAAAGTGCCTATTTTTCCGGAAGTCATCAGATGCCAGAATACAAGACGGAGAAGGGCTGGGGGCCGGCCACACCACCTGGCCGCACGGCCAGGCCTGGCTCGCGCCAGGGGGTGGTCTGGCCGACCCCAGCACCCCCTCGGCCTCTCCTTCCGCCTATATATTGCCCTCGAGATGAAAACCCTAAGTACCCGATCAAAAATCCACGAAAGAGTCTGTAGTCGCTGTCATCTCCATCCCTAGATCGGGAGGGATCTGAAGCTCTTCCCGGCACCCTGCCGAAGAGGGGAATTCACCCTGGAGGCCTTCTTCATCACCATGCAAGCCTCCAGTGTGATGCGTGAGTAGTTCATCCTTGGACTACGGGTCCATGTAGTAGCTAGATGGCTGGTTCTCCTCCTTTGTGCTTTCATGTATAGATCTTGTGAGCTCCGTTCATGATCAAGATCATCTATTTGTAATTCTGCATGTTGTGTTTGCGGGGATCCGATGGATATTGAGATGCTATTTCAGATTGATTATTGATCCTACCATGTCTTTGTTATTTGTGATCCTGCATGCTTTCTGTTGTTAGTAGCTATCTTGCCAAGTAGATGCTAGCAACTCCAAGAGTTAGTATTTATGCTCGATAGTGGGTTCATGCCTCTGGTAATCTGGGGAAGTGACAGAAATCTCTAAGGTACTAGATGTGTTGCTGCTACTAGGGAGAAAACAACAATCCTTTGTTCATAGAACAATCATATTGTTTACTTTACATGCAATTCGTAATGCAATAATCTGTTGCTTGCAACTTAATACTGGAGGGGGTTCGGATGATAACCTGAAGGTGGATTATTAGTCATAGATGCAGTTGGATGGCGGTCTATGTATAATGTTGTAATGCCCAATCAAGTCTCAAAGGAGTCAAGATGATTAGTATATGCATGTATTGCTTTCTCGATATTTTTCAATTGCCCCGCTGTAATTTGTTCACCCAGCATGTTATCTATCTTAAGGAGAGCCACCTCTAGTGAACTATGGATCCTGGTCCTTTTCTTTACATACAATCTATAAACTGTTACTGCTTTGTGTTTTACTTTCTGCAAACTATTACTTCTTTCCATTTGATACGTTTAATCCTTTGTTTTCCGCAAAACACGGTGAGATTGACAACCTCATTGCAAGTTGGGGACAAAGTTTTGCGGTTATGTTGTGCAGGTCTCCACGTTGCTACTAGCACCGGTAGTGCGCCCTGCCAAGGCTCAGCTAGCAACACCTTTGGGGTGTTTCCTTGCTCCTACTGGTTCGATTAAACCTTGGATTCATACTGAGGGAAACTTGTTGCTGTGCTCATCATACCTTCCTCTTGGGGTTCCCAACGAGCCCTACATCAACACCGCACCAGCACTTTTCTGGCACCATATACAGAGCCATCAACAGCATCCGTGGTCCCCGCCAGATCCCCTTCTGCAACCTCATCGACGACGCACACCGTTCTCCTCCCCGCGGCCATGCCCCTGCCCCATTGCCCGTGTCGTCCTCCTGCTGTCATGTACCAACGCGGCTAAAGTCTGAGCTTGCCCTCTGCATGTTCTGCACATCGTCGTCCTACTACAGCCTCGACATGTTTCTGGCCTGCTCTTTGTTTGTCTTTCTGGGCACTCGCATGCTTTATGCATGTGCTTGTTTTTTGTGTGCCCTAGCTTGCTGAGAAGATCATCCTGACAAGAACTTCTACCAAATATCGCGACACCAACAACATGGCTTCGTGAATACCAACCCGATATGGAATCCACAAGGTCTCCTTCACGGAACACCAAGACTCGTTCCCGGAGTCCGAAGACCGATCTCGTCAAACCCGAACCCATACGACCCAAGCTCTTCAAACCAAAACGTGTGCACTGAAAGGCTACAAGAGTAGAGAGGTGGTGGAATAGAAGTGGAGGAAGCACATGAGGAAGAAGTGGAGGAACTTCGTCGTGATCACCACCTTTCTCTTCATGGTAGTTTGTGTGCTCTACTTCACCTAGAGCTCGTAGTAGTGTGATGTGATTGTGAACTTGTACTCGGTCCCCAAGAGATGTGAACTTGGCACACACTTGGTGTTGTGTGATGTACTAGTTGGTTCTAGTTGATGTGTGAACTCGTATGTCGTGGATTAATTAAGGTTGATGTGTGATGTACTTGTATTCATGTTGGTTCTACTATCTTTTGCCAATTGCAACTTTCTGGAAATTCTGTGCTATTTATAGTGTATTTTGGACTGTATAATACATGTGTACTGTGTATTCTGGGCTGTGTACTGTGATTCTGTAAAATTTGAATTTCTAAAATGCTATTGGAGGCGCATCTGCAAGGCTATTGGAGACGCATATGTCAAATATATGCGAGACACATCTGTCAAATATACTCGAGGCGCATGTGGTATGCGCCGTGTATACCTGAGATATGTATATATTTATACGAGGTGCATATCGATATGCGCCTCGCTTATGTGGGTTATACATGGCGCATATAAGATGCACCTCGAGTAAAAAATACTAGCGGCATGGCCCTCAAGGCGCATCCCATATGCGCCTCGAATGGGATTTATGATGCGCCTCGAGTAGGGTTTCTCCCTAGTAGTGACACCCGCGAGCTAGGTACAACCTATATTAAGCTTCCACCACACTTGTGCATGTATGCTAGGGCCACATGCATGTTTTCGTGTTATCCCGGTGGTCAGACGGTCCTTTTCCATCAAAACCCTAATCCGAGGGCCCCGTAGGTCTAGCCCCCTAGCATTCTCCGTACGAGCGTTAACCAATATACTTTTTTTTTGTTGGTTTAGGGTTGTTTAGGTCATATCTACATAGAAAACCAAGTCTCAGCCCTATGATTCCACCAGTTTCCCTCTGTTTGGCCCGCAACGGGAGTTTCCTCCTACATGTCCAGCACTTCTCTAAGTATGATCGCATGCACCCGTAGACGGTCACACCCGGGAGCTAGGTACTGCATATATTAAGCTTCCACCACGCATGTGCATGTATGCTAGGGCCACATGTATGTTTTCATGGAATTACGGCGCTCAAGCGGTCCTTTTCCACCGAATCCCTAATCCGAGGGGCCCGTGGGTCTAGCTCCCCTAACGTTATCCTCGCAACTAGGTCACATAAAATGACGTTGTGCGTGTTTTTTTTAGATTTTTTTGAATTAATTGTAGCCAAAGTTTGCTCTCACATGCAATAATAGAGCGCAAAACCCCCACCGCGGGTCTAGCCCATGGAATCTTTTGAATCTTGGTTCCAACCTTGTTTTGGCATGTTGCTATGACCTAACGAAACACAAATCAAGACAAGACTCCACTTTGCTACCCCCTTTCGATGCCCGTCTAAGGGGGTAGACAGCGCAGGACGCACGGTCCAGGGTTTCTCCAAAAGAGTGGTTTTATTGCCTCGGGGTCCCTAGAAAACTTGCTTGTGCCCTAGCAGATGTAGGTACGTACGGTGTTGTGGGAGGATGGGAGAGACAGTACCCACCTCACTTGCATGTATAGCCTTCACCCGCGTGCATGTACATAGGTGTTGTGGGAGGATGAGAGAGACTGTACTCACCTCACTTGCATGCATAGCCTTCACACGCATGCATGCAATAACCTTGACACGGTCCAGTGTTTCTCCAAAAGAGGGACTTTGATGCCTCAGGGTCCCCAAAAGAGGGGTTTCTACGATTTTCCCAAAAGAGGGGTTTCTATGGTTTTCCCAAAAGAGGGGCTTCGGTTACTCAGGGTCTGTACAAATTGAGATATATCTTTAATATTTATGTTGTAGTTGTATATTATATGTGTATTTAGTTGTTTTTATTTTATATTTATATTTTAGCATCGCGTTTCCGGAAGATTCACGTCGTTATTCTATGCTGGTGGCACGGGATACCGAAATTTGAGGTACAATCTCCAAGTTATTTATAAATTATATCTATATTAAAATTATAGTGGAAAATAAATAAATCAGCTATATGAATTTGATATTTGGCACACAAATAGGCAAAGGAAAAAAACTTGGTTGCTAGACCGACGGTATTGCCGTCGGTGTAGACCCCATGCGTCGTCGGCGTAGCTTAGTGCCCTAACGCCATGTCGCGTCCGTCAGACGAGCCGGTAACCTGGCCCACCTGGCCGTCTATGCCGACGGGGAAACTAAAGATGACGGTCACCGTCGGTCCACTGTAGGGCTACGCCGACGGGCGTCGACGGCTGCAGTCGGCTCCTTTGGCCATACGCCAACGGGAATGCTGGGCGACGACCGCGCAGCCCGGCTGCCGAGCCCCTCCACCTGCGCCGATGGGCCCGACATTTAGCCATCAACATGGACCGAGGCCGTCGGCGTATCTAGTTGTTCCTGTAGTGCAGCCACTACGGGAAAACAAGACTTTGCCGTGTGGCATTTTCACACGGCAAAACGCTTAAAACGCACGGCAAAGACTGTGCCATGTGGTTACACACGGCAAAGATCGGCACAGCAAAAGTTCTTTGCCATGTGTTTTCACAATTTCGCACGGTAAAGTTCTTTGCCGTGTGCTTTACACTGGTGCACGGAAACAAAGCAACTCACGCTGGTACCTTATCTGACGGCGTTGGGCTTGTCAGTTTGCCATGTGGGAGGTAGAAAGAACGTGACAAATGCTCATCAGTACACTGAACTCGTCGTAGGTCAACAAATATGTGTCGTGTGCTTTAGAGCATCGCTTTGCCGTGCGCATTTCTTTGGTACATGGCAAAGAAGTTCAAGCAAAATAAAAAAAAGGTGCCGGTGAGCCGCCAGCGAGGCCGTCGTTCTGCTGGTCACACAGCGGAGTCGAGTAGTGAGGGGTGGCGCGGGGGCATGGAGCGGGTGCCGGGAGCCTGAAATAGTGGTCCTGGCCGGCGGCGGGGTGGAGGCGTTCTGCAGGAATCTTGGCCAGTGGCGCTGGTGAAGTTGGCTAGATGGGGCGCTGCGGAGGAGGTGTTGCCGGACGAGGTCGATGCTGTGCACCAGAACACGTAGCCGCAACCGGCGCAATCGGACTCTCCATCGTTGCCGAGGACATCATTCCCGCCGGCCCCCGAAGCTCCTCCCTCCCTTGTCTGGTCACCATCCTACCCCGAGCCAATCGACGTCCATCGAGGAACGAGGGGATGGGCAGGCAGCATAGCGGGTGGCACGAGTCCGGGCTGGCGGCAGCCGGCTTGCGGTACGAGGCTGGGCTGACGGCGGGTGATGCGAGGACGGGCTAGCGGCGGCGTTGGTGGCTGGTGGCGCATGGACGGGCTGGCGGCGTCCAGATTGAGGTGCGAGGCTAGGCTGAGGACCGGCGGCGCTGGTGCCTGGTGGCGCGGGGTAGGGCTGGTGGCGCGAGGATGGGCAGGGGGCGGCGCTGGTGGCTGCCGGCGCGGACATGCGGTGGCATGCGGGGTAGCTAGCTATCTGGGTGCATGGCGTCTGTGCCTATTTTTTGTTTATTTTTTAGAGAGAATACGTGTGTCGTGGTCTGCGTGGGGTGTGCCATGTCACCGATCCGTGGCTACTTCCCCGGAAGGCCATCCGAGCTCTTCAATCTGGATATGATCTGACGGCCGTTGTTCATCGGGATTTTTGTTACTCCCTCCGATCTAAATTAGTTGACTCAGATTTGTCTAGATTTGAATGTATGTAGACTTGTTTTATTGCTAGATACATTCGAATCTAGATAAAATCAAGTCAACTAATTTGGATCGGAGGGAGTAATTGTTTTTCTACAAATACTCAGCAATGATTTTCCTCTATTTGGTAATGCACAAAATAAATTTAGAAACCATGGCATAGTTTGCCGGAATGATCTCATATTACACATAAACGTGTCCCATAGGATTTCACCAAAAAAGATCAACGGAGTGCCGGAATCCCGATAAAATTTGCGGGGCCCTAGACTAGGGTTTCGCTGGAAAATGGTCGCCGGAGCGGCAGAACCCCAAAAATCTTGCATGTGATCCTAAAATATGTGTACAAATATGGTGGAATATCCATAGATGCAATATCTAGATCCCGTCGTGTGGCCATCTTCACATGCATGCGGTTACACTTAGCGAATTATGGACGTGTAGGTGGAATACTATCGATGCGCGCAAAGCGGAGTGAACCTTGTGGTAATGGTCCCAACATTGGTATTCCATGTAGATATGTACTAAACAAACTTAAACCAAGAAAAACTACATTGGTCAACCCTCATTGGAGGCCAGTTAAAGGGGTATATCTACGGGTCCTAGACTAGGGTTTCGTCGGAAAATGACTGCCGGAGCACCAGAACCCCACAAAAGCTTGCATGTGAACCTAGCATATGTGTACAAGTATGGTGGAAGGTCTATAGATGCAATTTCTAGATCCCGCGTGTGACCGACTTCACATGCATGCGGTTATACTTAGCGAATTCTGGGCGTGTAGGTGGAATACTACCGATGAGGGTAAAGCGAAGTGAAACTTGTGGTATAATGGCCAAACCTTGGTGTTTCATGTATATATGGACTAAAAAAGGCTAAACCAAGAAAAAAAATACATTGGTCAACCCTCATTGGAGGTCGGTCAAAGGGGTATAGCTACAGGGGCCCCAGACTAGGGTATCACCAGAAAATAACTACCGAAGCACCGAAACCCCATAATATCTTTCATGTGACCCTAACATATGTGTATAAGTGTGGTGGAAGTTCTATAGATGCAATATCTATATCCCGGGTGTGACCGTCTTCACATGCATATGGTTACACTTAGCAAATTCTGAACGTGTAGGTGAAATACTACCGCAACGTGTAAAGCAGAGTGAACCTTGTGGTACAATGGGTCCAATATTGGTCTTCCATATAGATATGTATTAAACGAACCTAAACCAAGAAAAAAGAACATTGGTCAGAGGTCGGTCAAAGGGGTAGATCTATAGGGGCCCCAAACTATGTTTTGGTGGAAAATGACTGCCGGAGCGCCGGAACTCCACAAAATCTTGCATGTGACCCTAAAATATGTGTACAAGTGTGGTGGAAGGTCCATAGATGCTATATCTAGATCCCAGTGTGTGACCGTCTTCACAAGCATGCGGTTACACTTAGTGAATTCTAGACGTGTAGGTGGAATACTACCGCTGCGGGTGAAGCGGAGTGAACCTTGTAGTACAATGGGACCAATATTGGTATTCCATGTATATATGTCCTACAAAACTTAAACCAAGAAAAAAGTACATTATTGATCATCCCTCGTTGGAGGCCGGTCAAAGAGGTAGATCTACAGGGTCCCCAAACTAGGGTTTTGTCGGAAAATTACCGCTGGAGCACCGGAACCCCACAAAAACTTGCAGGTGGCCCTAGAATATGTGTACAAATATGGTGGAAGGTACATAGATGCAATATCTAGATCCTGAGTGTGACCGTCTTCACATACATGTGGTTACACTTAATGAATTCTAGACGTGTAGGTGGAATACTATTGCTGAGGGTAAACCGGAGTGAACCTTGTGGTATAATGGTCCCAACCTTGATCTTTCATGTAGATATGGCCTAAAAAAACCTAAAAATAATAATAAAAAATGCATTGGTCAAACCTCACTGGAGGTCGGTCAAAGGGGTATATCTGTAGGGCCCCAAATTAGGGTTTCGCCGGAAAAAGACCGACGAAGCGTCGTAACCACACAAAATCTTGCATGTGACCCTAACATATGTGTACAAGTGTGGTGAAAGGTCCATAGATGCAATATTTAGATCCCGAGTGTGACCGTCTTCACATGCATATGGTTACACTTAGCGAATTCTGGACGTGTAGGTGGAATACTACCGCTGCCTGTAAAAGGAGTGAACCTTGTGGTACAATGGGTCCAATTTTGGTCTTCCATGTAGATATGGTCTAAACAAACCTAAAGCAAGAAAAAAGTACATTGGTCAACTCTCATTGAAGGTCGGTCAAAGGGGTACAAATGTGGCGGGAAAGAAATAGCCAAATTTAAGAAAATGGTCTTTGGAATGGAAAAACGCATGGCAAAGAACTTTGCCGTGTGAAAAGTGGAAAAGCACACGGCAAAGCCTTATTCTGGCGGGAGACTCCCCCGCTAGAAAATTGCGGAAGTTGAAAAAAATACATTAGCGGGAAAAATGCGTGCGTTAGAAAAATTGAGACAAAAAAATATTTTGCTGTGTGTTCATGGCACACGGCAAAGGCTCGCCGTCACAAAGGCGTATATTTTTGGGACTTTGCCACGTGGCTTCTTTTCCATGTGCTTTCTTGTGTCTTTGCCGCGTGTCTTTTTTTGCCATGTGTTTTTCTTGTGTTTTACCGTGTGGTTTTATTTCGCCGTGTGTTATTTTGTGGCGCACGATATTGTGTCCTTTGCCATGAGGTTTTCACGCAGAACACACGCCAAATCCGGAGTTGCATGGCAAAGCCACATTTTCCCGTAGTGAGCTAACACGGAGTAGGTTCTACAGACTGCCGAAATTTGATTTCTAATCTTTTTCCGATGAGAGACGGAGTCGGACTACAAGACGAACTCGGGTCGATCGGTTTGGCGTACTATACGTACTCCCTGGCTTCATGTCCAGTGTATTATATAAACGGAGCTCTCGCAAGAATTCTTCATCCGGACTCTCTCGCTGCCAAAAGAAAATCATCACCGCACCCTGCCGGCCGATCGATCGAAACAGCGCTCCTCTGCTCCGGTTTCAGTTGCGTACGTCCGGCATGGCGCTGCTGGAGACCACCCCAACACATCTGCCAGGAACCCTGGCGTGGACCAGTCCGGCGGTAGCGAAGATGCTGCGTCGGTGGAACTTCAAGGAGGGCTCAGGTCTCGGCGCGCGGGAGCAAGGGATGGTCTCCCCCATACAGCCCGAGGTACAGCCCCACCGCCACTCTACAGCCGGCATCGGAAGCGATGGCGGCGAGGAACTGTACGAGAACGGTCTTTCGGTTCCCAAGGCCGCGACGCCGCCGGTGGTCCAAGAGGAGTCGTGCCGTCAGTGGGAGGAACTTTATCGAGCCCTAGCTCTCGAAGAGGACTGCTGCGACAAGATCCTGACGGTGCTGCGGAGCATGACGGAACAAGGCGCGGAGACGGCGGACGCGCTGGCGGCGATCGTCGAGTCGAGGAAGGTGTTCAAGCTGGGGGTGGGGCAGCGCACGCCAGGGATGTGGAAAGCCACGCTGCCGTCTTCCACCACGCGCTACATCGTCGAGCAGGTGATCAAGCCGCGGATGACGGCGGCCGAGCAGGAGTGGAAGCCAGCATGGGACCCGGACTGCCACCACTGGCTGCGCCCGTGGATCCCCCTCATCGGACACTTGCCGGAGTCTCTCTACGACGCCGTGGAGAGCAAGGTCGTCGCCCGCGCCGACGACTTCGACTACTACAACGTCGTCTCCCCGTGGAAAGAGTACATGGACCCGAAGCAGTGGGAGACGTTCAGCAGGCGGCACGTCATGCCGACGGTGTCGCGCCTGGTGCGGGAGCTGATGATCACGCCGCCGAAGCAGATGGACCATTCGTTCCGCACCGTGATGCAGTGGTGGGCACCCCTCGTGCCTACCAAGGACATGGTGTCCATCCTTGAAGACCAGCTCTTCTTCCACAGATATGAAGACGCGCTGCGCCACTGGCTGCACACCGCCGCCAGGCCGTCCATGGCGGAGGCCGTCGCGTGGTGCGTTGGCTGGAAGAATCTCTTCACGCCCGAGCTGCTCGCCCAAGAACGCGTCGTCACGCGTCTGGATGCCGTTGTCGCCCTGGTGGATAGTGAAGAGGAACCTTGCGCAGGATAGGAGCAGGCTTCGGAGGCTAATTTGTTGGAAGACTGCATGCATCGCCAGCAGTCTGTCTTGTAAATCTGTGGTTAAATAGGATTACTAGCTAGAAGCATTGTAATGTATTGTAATGTAATGGTGACCTTGAATTTGTGAAGCCCATGTGATATGCAAATACGAGATCTTTGTACAGTGGTTAATTTCTGGCATGATTGTTTCTCATGTTCAGTTTTCATCCCCCGGTTAATAAACTTCTGACGTTCTGTTTGTATTCAGAGCATGCATCCTCACAATTTTCCTAATATCTCTTGAAGTTGAGAGTTTAGTCTGTGTTTTAGTCCATTGGTAGTTGTAGATTTACCATATGGAAGGTGTGACAATAGTAAGTATGGAGTAATTCATATGACCTTCGTGTTAGAGTATTAGGTATATACGGTTGTTATGATAGTTTAGATAGAGTTAGGATCTGTATAGTCCTAACTTGACTCGTACTCCAAGATAATCCTCTGTACGTTTATATATAATCGCCCGTTAGGCTCAATAATATATCCATCATATTCCGTCAAACTCATACTTTTTCATGGTATCAGAGCGGCAAGATCCTTGACCTAGCCGCCGCACACGCTTCCGCGCCACGCCGTCCCCGGGGAGGTCGATCTCCATGATCTCCGCCTGGGGCCGCGCAACCCGTACGCAGGGTTCGTCCACCGATCCATGATCGGCTGCCCTGTAAGTCTTTTTTTCCGATCTCTTGATCGATTTTTTTGGTTTACCGATCTTAGATCGGATTGAGTCGCCCATCGCCGTCGTCATCGCCGCGCCTCTACTCCGACCATCGGCATCGAGGATCTACACCGCGCTCGTGCGCCTGCCTCCTCCGCTGTTGCGCCTGCCTCAGGGCAGGCTGCCGCGCACCGCGGATGGCTGCTACGCCTTCCATTGGAAGGCTGCCACGGCCGCCTCCCCTCGAATCGTCTTCGGCGTCATCGTCCGGGACTTCACCGACAAGGCCGCTGAAAAGGAAATGGATGTCGCCTAGAGGGGGGGTGAATAGGCGTTTTAAAATTATTACGGTTTAGGTTCTAATAAATGCGGAATAAAACTTAACGTTTAATTTATCAAGCCAAAACCTATATCCACTAGGTTCACTAAGTGCACCAACAACCTATGCTAAGCAAGGCAAGCAATAAGGTGATAGCAAGATATAATACTTCAAGCCCGATGGCTATCACAATATAAATTGCATAAGTAAAGGGCTCGGTTGGGAGATAACCGATGAACGCGGAGACGAAGATTTGTTTCCCGAAGTTCACTTCCAAAGAAGCTACGTCTCCGTTGGAGAGGTGTGGGGGCGCAAAGTACTTCGAATGCCACAAGTGGCTCACCTCGAGGTGTGGTGGCTCGATGCTCACCCAACGCCACACAAGGCCTCACCCCAAGATGCGAAGGCACGCAACCTACCGACGCCACAAAAGGCTCACCCTATTCTCCCGTGAGCTCACCACAAAGGCCTACTCACGTTCCACTATGGGACACTTGAGGGCGGTCACCGAACCCGTACAAGGCTTGGAGAAATCTCCACAACTAAATTGGAGGGCTCCCAAGAAACGCCACAAAGGCTCCACAATGCCACAAAAGGCCAACAA
The DNA here is from genome assembly GCA_916181665.1 of Avena sativa. Classification (NCBI taxonomy): domain Eukaryota; kingdom Viridiplantae; phylum Streptophyta; class Magnoliopsida; order Poales; family Poaceae; genus Avena; species Avena sativa. Next base: position 433,296,350 of record OV702290.1, read on the forward strand.
GCTTGGGGAACCTCCACAACTCAATTGGAGCCCCAAGAACACACCACAACTCCACACAACCGTCTAGGGTTCCAAGAACCCAAGAGAAACAAGCCCAAGAGCTTGAACTCGCCGAATCTCCGAGGAGAACTCAAACCTATGCACCAAATGCAAGAGGCAAGTTCTTCACTCTCAAATTCCACCAAAGCTACAAAATCTATTGGAGGAATAAGGGAGGAAGAACATAAGAGGAGAACACAAAAACTCTCCAAGATCTAGATCCCAAGAATTCCTTCACAAAGAAGGGATTTGGTTTGGTAGGGATTGTAGATCTAGATCTCCTCTCTCAAATCCCTCAAAGAGATGCAAGAATCATAGGAGGGAGAAGGGAAGAGGGCAAGCTTTTGAAGGTCAACAATGGAGGAGAGAGAGTGGAAGAGCTAGTAAAAATAACCTCCAAAGTTGGGGAAACTTTTGGGAAGAGGGGACCCTTAAATAGGGCAAGAGAAATCTGCTCGTTTGGGCCAGATTCGCGCCCCACCGGAACTACCGGTGTCTCACCGGTAGTACCTCTAAATAGAAACACAAGATATAGAAGAAAAACGAGATTTACCGGAACTTTGGCCGGAACTTGGGCCGGTACTATCGCTCAAGCAAAAATGTTGGACACCATTGCACGAAAACTTCAATAACTTTTGACTCCGGACTCCGATTTCGATGATCTTGGGCTCGTTTTGAAGAGAACAAAAATCTCTACAAGATTATGCAAAGAAACATCATAGTACAACAAGAGAGGATAAAAATAAAATGGATAAAGGTATGACCTCTCAGAAGCGATGAACCGGTAAAACCTCCAGAACCCAAAACGCAAGAAGTTGAGCTTGGAAACTCAAATTGGGATGAAACCAATTTTGTTGGAAAGATAATAAAGAGTAGAATCCAACAAAAGGTGAAATATTAGGTATAACCAAGGGAGAAAATACCATGAATATATATGTGAGATACTTCCCAAGGTGTGGAGCCAGAAAAACCCGCAAGATCAAAAACGCAATAAGATATGCAAGGAAAATCCGTTTTTGACGAACTAGAGCTTGTTATGACGATAACCACAAACTCTAGATCCTCACATGGACAAGAACCAAACAACAACCAAGAAAGATGATGCTATGTATGCAAAGGTTTGAGCTCTCTTCAAAAGATACGAACGAGTTACCCACTCGAGAGCCCCTCTTAATAGTACGGCTATCTATCCTAAACCCGGTCTCCCAACACTATAAGAACACTACAAGAGACCGGTAAAATAGAAACCCTATCACGATCATATCTTTGCCTTGAGCATCCCACTTGAGCTTGATGTAGACGATCTTGTCACCTTCAATATGGAACACCTTTCTTGATTGCACTTGCTTGATGAAGTCTTGAGAAATGCTCCCCCATACTCCATGGGGAAGCCTCTTCTTCGAACTCGTCTTCATCATTCCATGATTGCCGAGGATGGCAAGCTTCAAGAATGAGATCTTCTAGAGATGACGCATCTTGAGCTTGTACTTCAATTCTTGATGATGTCTTGAAGATTGCCATGAGGAAATCCATCTTCTTCTTCTTCTTCTTCAAGACATACTTGATCTTCTTCTTCTACTTGATTCCAATAGGCACAAAGCCCTTGGACATTGCTTCTTCTTTTTCATCCTTGAAACCAACACATGGTCCAAGTGATGCCAATGGACAAACCTACAAGTGAAACTCAATTTGCACATTAGTCCATAGGGATTGTCATTAATTACCAAAACCACACATGGGGGCATACATGCCCTTTCAATCTCCCCCATTTTGGTAATTGATGACAATCCCTTTGAGAGGGTTTAAATATGAAATTTAACGAACAAAATGGTTGCCCCAACATCAAGTACTAGACAAGTATGTGATGTTGGTACAACCACAATATATAGAGCAAACTCCCCCACAATCTATGCACGTGTGATGAACTTGAATTTCATTGCATAGATTGCCAACCATTATCGGTGGTTGAGTTTCCTCTATATATTAAACATGCAAAGCAACAACAAAGATGCAAGAGCATGCAAGGCTAAAGCTTAAGAACCAACTCAAGGCATAAACCAACTTCCCTTAAACCCTCTAAAACTTCTCTCCCATTGGCATCGATTGCCAAAATAGGTAAAAAGTTCTAGATGGCCAATATAGTGAGAATTCCTCAAAAGGTGTGCATATGCACATATCCAATGATGATACTTGGGAGGAAGTAACATATATTGAGGACCCAAAGATTGCAAAAATAAAAGGAAAAAATAACGAAGCTTCAACAAATGAAGCGAGCAACCAAAAGATCCAAAAAGACCAATTGACAACAACAATTGATACCAAAAGAAAAAACACAAGATATTATGATACGAACAAATGAGTGTTTAGATGTAATAGGGAGGCTTCCCAATCTTTGTGCACAAATTAGAATCATTGATTTGAATACATCATGCACAAGTATGGAATCCTCACTCCCCCATATACATTTAAACCTCAAACAAAGAGAAAGGTAAATTAGCATTCTTAAGTGAGTTAGAGAAGCTCCCCAAGGATTATGAACCAATTATAATAATTATATTTGGAAACAAAGTGCGCAATCATGGAATCCTCACTTCTACAAACTCATTTAACAATACACGGCAAGAGAGATCAAATTATGAGTGGTCGGAGAAGCAAGCAAATGGGACAAGCACTCATAGGCAAATAACTTTGGAAGCCACCAAAGAGTCACAAAGAGATAAAGGGTGGTATCCAAGGGAAACAAACACAACCAAAGATTTATCTTCTATTGTGTGTATAAGTTTCTAGGTGGAGAATATCACATAGACATATGCCCACAAAAAAACATGCACACACAAAATAGATACTCAAGAAAGCACATGAAAAACAAGAGGAAGTCATATAATATACCAATAAGATTTTTGCTTGAAAGCATGGACAAAGGCTCAAATATATCTTATTGTACATCAATGAGCTTCAAGCACCAACACACTACATACATTGCAACTATTACCAAGGGAAAAGGGAATAGTTGGAATATATGGAGAAAGGCAACAAGTATCACAAAAATAAATCAACTTGGCAAAATACTCACTATTGCACATGAGAGAAAATGAGGAAGACATATACAATAAAATTGCTAGATTGACATATTTTGGATTGGTGAATCATGAGCATGATTTTGTATAGTCCCACTTATATGCACTCATCTCACCATACTCACATTTGCAATAGAGGAGAACTTGCAAAAACCAAAATAAGAACCACAAAAATTGTACAAACACAAATTCATGCCAACAAGCAACCTACAAAAGGTTGGAAACAAGATATGTATGCATGAGAGAGATACTTGTTACCAAGATATAATTGGTAGGATGTAGAGGATAAGAATTTGTTGATCATCCTAGCTTGCGTCCAATTGACATGAAAACATCACTTCTTCCTTGTTCAAGATACAAGCACCCAATATATCTCCAATGTACCTAAAACACAATTAAGTACACTAGGTTTCCAAACAAATTGGGTCCAAAGTAGTTAGTGCAACTACAATATATAGGAGAAGCTCCATATAAATATGTGCATATTAATATGAAATTGAATTTCATGCACATCTTAGCCAATAGGATTTGGTGTAGTTTCCCCTATACATTGGATCATAGAAAGAAAGCGCCATACTATATACAAGAAGTAAATATGCATGCACTAGACTTTCAAGAACCAAAAAGGAGATACAATTTGAACTAAAACACCAAGTAAACCAAAAAGTAGCACACAAGAGTTTGACATGACAAAAGGTGTACAAATTGTATCAAAGAGCCAAATCAACACATGAAAGAACACCAATTCAACAAAGGAACACGGCAAAAGCCAAAGAGCAATAGATCTACAAAACACACAATGCTTATGGATTTATCTCATTCTAAAATATCAAAACAAGTAACAAAGAATGAGACAAAGCCAACTCCCAAATAGAGAAAGGTTCCAACACACAAACCCACACTCTCTACACTTTTCATGATGGCACAAAGTACCAAAAGAAAAGATCAAGCATCCAAGCACAAGAACACTATATGGGTCAAATTAAGAAGCATAAAAGGAGTGTTCTAGATAGTATAGGAGAGCTCCCTCATGAATGGTGCATTATATAGAATTTTGCCTTTGAATACAAAATGCACACAAAAGAGATCATCACCACTACCTACATTAATTAAAACACAAGAGAATACCAATAAACTAAAAGGATCCACAAGAGGCAAGCAATACATGGGAGAAAGAGAAAACATTTTATTGGCCAAAGATAGGACAAAGAAAAGCAATGGCCAAAGCGAACATGATCAATAAATCCTACCATATATGGAGTACCACTTGTCCAAGGACAAGAATTATGGGGAAAATTTTCCCGAGGTAGTTTGCAAGGAAATCATGATCATATTCACACAAAGAAGCATGTAACAAGATATAAAAATTATGCTTGATGCTTCGAGAGAGATTCTTGAAAAAGCTCCAAATAGTCACACAATCACTAGTGATTAGAGTAACTTGAATCAAATGGTTTCCATGTAGGATATGGAGGTCCAAATAAGAGGAAACACATATCAAGAAAATCTCTCACAAACAAGATCCAAAATATGAGCAATAAAAGAAACAAAGAAAATTAGAACTTGTTTGAGCTAAATGTGCCACATAGGAGCTAGATAATTCTCAATATCAATTCTAAGTGGCACTACCTCAAATGTCCACATTTTCTAGGTTTGTAATATGCACAAAGCATATGACTCCCCCATAATGTGATAAAACAAGAATTCTCAACAAGTGGTAAGAACATCCAAATAGGGATGATTAATGAACATTATGGAACTTGAATTTCTCATGAGAAAGACATACCACATAGATACTAGATAAACTTGCAATATAAATACTAAGTGGTATTCCTCATGTATACACATTTTAGGATTGTGGAATGCCCAAGCATAACACTCCCTCATAATGGGATAGTCCATTAATCTCTCACAGGAGCCCAAAAAGATACCAAATAAATTCATCAAAGGCTCAAACACAAGAACACAAATATATGATGTGCCAACCAACATACACAAATATACTTGATAACTCAATACAAGTAAAACGGAAGCACAACATATACATACACATGCAAGGTACAAACCAACACATGCATAAGGGGGCAAGTAACTTTCAATGTAAATGAGTTTAGCACATGTTACCGCAAGGAGGAACACTGGATATAAGATAGAAGCAAGATAATCCAATTGGCTTGACTTGACAAAAATAAATAATGAAGATCCCTCAATTCTTCATAATGTAGCCAAGCCTCCAATGCCCTCCAAAAAACACCTATTGATCAAGTTTTAGCTTGTTGGTCCCCAACCAAGTTGGGTCCTAAGAAGTTAGTCACAATAGGCTTGGCAACCCAAATGGTTCTTTTCTTGACACCACGTTGGGCACCAACAAATTTGGCAAACACATTGCCCACCTCATCCTTACGAACAGAATATACGGCATCAATCAAGATAGGCTTGGATGAGGAGTTACCCAAGGTGCATGAGGAAGAACGGTGCCCCTTCTCGCGGCAAATGTAGCAAGTTCTTCTGTTGCTATCTTTCTTCATGGAAGATGCCACCCCATGAGGAAGAGCTTGAGACTTGGGAAGAGGCCCGCTTCTAGCTTGAGGTGGAGCTTGAGGCTGCTTCCCTTGTTGATTCTTCTTCAATGGGAAACATCTCACATGATGGCCTTCTTCCTTGCACTTGAAGCACACAATGTTGGCCGGATTCTTCACTTGACCTTGGCCATTCTTCTCGTTGCCCTTGTGCTTCAACAAGTTGGTGGGCTTGTTCTTGATGTTGGAGTTATATCCAAGCCCACTCTTGCCATTTGGGTATCTTCGCACATCCAAGATGTTCTTGAGTGTGGTCTTCCCTTCATGACACTTCTTCAAGTCATTCTTCAAAGAATTTACTTGAGCCTTGAGTTTCTTGTTTTCCTCTACATGGTTAGTATCAACAACAATACTAGAGGAAGTAGATGCTACGTTGTTAGAGCAACAAGGCAAGGGATGCAATTCATCACAAGATATAGCAATAGCATGAGTGGATGAATTACAAGGACTAGCACATGGTAATATGATACTAGGAGAAGAAGTAGTGCTAATGACCACATGCGGCATACTCGAGGTTACCTTTGACAAAATAGCCTCATGATCCAACTTTAGACTACCATGGGAAACTAGAAGTTCCTCATGCGAGCTTGAGAGCTTAGCATGACTCTCTTCCAATTTCCCATAGTTGCTAGTTAGCAAAGCAAGTTGAGCATGTAGCTTAACATTCTCCTTCATAATAGATGCTTCACAAGAGATAGAGTTAGTAGCACAAGCATCATGATTAATTGCTAGAGGTGAGGGCAACTTGGAAAGCTCTTTTGAGTATGAAGCTTTAAGTTGCTCATGCGACTCGCTGAGTTTGATGAGATCCCCCTTGATGATCCTAGAGCCATTGTTGAGGTGCTCAAAATCCTCAAGGAGTTTAGCATAGGCAACTTCAAGCTCATCATTTTTAATTTGGAGGTCACTTGCCACCTCAAGATCTCTATCATGAGATTTCTTTACTCTAGATAGCTCTAGAGCAAAGGTCTCCTCAAGAGATTCCTTGGTGGTTTGTTCCTCTTCAAGAGATTCATTTAAGTTTGCAATGTCATTAGCATACTCACGCTCAAGACTACTCATTTTGTCAATTGTTTCCTCATGCTCATAAATTAGTTGCTTACTTTCAATGGCAAAGTTCAAGATTTCAATGAAAGTAGAGCAAGCAATGTTATCATTGTGAAGAGCACGAAGGACTAGCTCCCCCTTCTCTTTTAAAGAAACAACATCATCATCTCCTACATCTAAGTCAACATTCACATCATCATGAGGTGCATTGGGATCCAAAGGAGAAGTTACCTTTGATTCCTTAGCCATGAGGCATAAGTGAATGTTGGGAGAAGGTGATGATGGGGGAACACATGAAGCTTCAAAAGCAACCTTGCCTTGGCCCACACATTCTTCGATTTCCTCTACATGGTTAGCAACACAAGTACTAGAGGAAATATAAGCACATTTATCATGGCAACAAGGCAAAGCAAGCATATCATCATGAGATATATTCAATCCATTTCTACATGATATGCAAGGGCAATCAACACTAGGGTGTAAATCACATATAGTCCTACAAGTGTTCATGCCCAAACATACAACATTGCAATGATATAGAGATGAAGAATCATTAATGACAAGCTCACTATCCACATTGCAAGTTCTATCACCACTCACCATGTCATTACCTTGTGACAACTCACATGTAGGTGAAGTGGAGTAAGATGAGAACTCATCACGGCCGGAGGTGGAGGGAACACAATCATCCTCATCAATCTTGGACACATCATATTTTGCTTGAAGATTGGTCCAAATATCATGAGCATTCCTAAAAGGCATGATTGAGGAAAGAACTACAAAGCTCACAACATTAACAAGCACATTAGATGCTTGAGCTTCGAGATAAGAGTTTGTCTCCTCCTCCAAAGATAGCTTTTGGGGATCCTTAGGAGGAGACAAGCCCATATCTAGAATTTGCTCAATATTTGGGTCAATGACCCGGAAATGACTAAGCATGCGAATACGCCAAACATCATAATTTGTGCCATCAAATGTAAATGCGTTAGAGTGCACTAAACCCCTAGGAGACATCCTTACTCTCGAGGCGGTGAAGCCTAAGAAGCGAGAGACCTCGCTTTGATACCAATTGAAAAGGAAATGGATGTCGCCTAGAGGGGGTGAATAGGCGTTTAAAATTATTACGGTTTAGGATCTAATAAATGTGGAATAAAACTTAACGTTTAATTTATCAAGCCAAAACCTATATCCACTAGGTTCACTAAGTGCACCAACAACCTATGCTAAGCAAGACAAGCAATAAGGTGATAGCAAGATATACTACTCCAAGCCTGATGGCTATCACAATGTAAATTGCATAAGTAAAGGGCTCGGTTGAGAGATAACCGATGAACGCGGAGACGAAGATTTGTTTCCCAAAGTTCACTTCCAAAGAAGCTACGTCTCCATTGGAGAGGTGCGGGGGCGCAATGTACTTCGAATGCCACAAGTGGCTCACCTCGAGGTGTGGTGGCTCGATGCTCACCCAACGCCACACAAGGCCTCACCCCAAGATGCGAAGGCACGCAACCTACCGACGCCACAAAAGGCTCACCCTATTCTCCCGTGAGCTCACCACAAAGGCCTACTCACGTTCCACTATGGGACACTTGAGGGCGGTCACCGAACCCGTACAAGACTTAGGGCAATCTCCACAACTAACTTGGAGGGCTCCCAAGAAACGCCACAAAGGCTCCACAATGCCACAAAAGGCCAACAAGCTTGGCGAACCTCCACAACTCAATTGGAGCCCCAAGAACACACCACAACTCCACACAACCGTCTAGGGTTCCAAGAACCCAAGAGAAACAAGCCCAAGAGCTTGAACTCGCCGAATCTCCGAGGAGAACTCAAACCTATGCATCAAATGAAAGAGGCAAGTTCTTCACTCTCAAATTCCACCAAAGCTACAAAATATATTGGGGGAATAAGGGAGGAAGAACACAAGAGGAAAACACAAAAACTCTCCAAGATCTAGATCCCAAGGATTCCTTCACAAAGAAGGGATTTGGTTTGGTGGGGATTGTAGATCTAGATCTCCTCTCTTAAATCCCTCAAAGAGATGCAAGAATCATAGGAGGGAGAAGGGAAGAGGGCAAGCTTTTGAAGGTCAACAATGGAGGAGAGAGAGTGGAAGAGCTAGCAAAAATGACCTCCAAAGTTGGGGAAACTTTTGGAAAGAGGGGGCCCTTAAATAGGGCAAGAGAAATCTGCCCGTTTAGGCTAGATTCGTGCCCCACCGGAACTACCGGTGCCTCACCGGTACTACCTCTAAATAGAAACACAAGATACAGAAGAAAAACGAGATTTACCGGAACTTTGGCCGGAACTTGGGCCGGTACTACCGCTCAAGCAAAAACGTTGGACAACACTGCACGAAAACTTTAATAACTTTTGACTCCGGACTCCGATTTCGATGATCTTGGGCTCGTTTTGAAGAGAACAAAAATCTCTACAAGATTATGCAAAGAAACATCATAGTACAACAAGAGAGGATAAAAATAAAATGGATAAAGGTATGACCTATCAGAAGCGACGAACCGGTAAAACCTTCAGAACCCAAAACGCAAGAAGTTGAGCTTGGAAACTCAAATTGGAATGAAACCAATTTTGTTGGAAAGATAATAAATAGTAGAATCCAACAAAAGGTGAAATATTGGGTATAACCAAGGGATAAAATACCATGAATATATATGTGAGATACCTCCCAAGGTGTGGAGCCGGAAAAACCCGCAAGATCAAAAACACAATAAGATATGCAAGGAAAATCTGTTTTTGACGAACTAGAGCTTGTTATGAAGATAACCACAAGCTCTAGATCCTCACATGGACAAGAACCAAACAACAACCAAGAAAGATGATGCTATGTATGCAAAGGTTTGAGCTCTCTTCGAAAGATACGAACGAGTTACCCACTCGAGAGCCCCTCTTAATAGTACGACTATCTATCCTAAACCCGGTCTCCCAACACTACAAGAACACTACAAGAGACCGGTAAAATAGAAACCCTATCACGATCATACCTTTGCCTTGAGCATCCCACTTGAGCTTGATGTAGACGATCTTGTCACCTTGAAGATGGAACACATTTCTTGATTGCACTTGCTTGCACTTGCTTGATGAAGTCTTGAGAAATGCTCTCCCATACTTCATGGGGAAGCCTCTTCTTCGAACTTGTCTTCATCATTCCATGATTGCCGAGGATGGCAAGCTTTAAGAATGAGATCTTCTAGAGATGACGCATCTTGAGCTTGCACTTCAATTCTTGATGATGTCTTGAAGATTGCTATGAGGAAATCCATCTTCTTCTTCTTCTTCTTCAAGACATACTTGATCTTCTTCTTCTACTTGATTCCAATAGGCACAAAGCCCTTGGACATTGCTTCTTCTTGTTCATCCTTGAAACCAACACATGGTCCAAGCGATGCTAATGGACAAACCTACAAGTGAAACTCAATTTGCACATTAGTCCATAGGGATTGTCATTAATTACCAAAACCACACATGGGGGCATACATGCTCTTTCAGCCGCCATCGACTCCGATCTACGCGTCATCCATGCCATGGCGCATACGGTTCACCGTCGGTCTGATCAACCGATCCCGCGCCTGTCTGCGCCAGGCATGTCCTCGAGCACGCGCCTACCACCGATCGAGCTACGGGCTGCCGCTGTGTCGCCCCGTCGGGCCGTAGCTCCGCCGCCTTTGGTCCACGCTACCAGCTTCCAGCGCGCCTTCCTTGGCGTGTACGCCGCTGGTGGTCTCCCAGCCGCTGCACCGACTTGTGCCCTACAGCTATGCCGCCCCCTTGGGTCGTAGCGTGGCTGCACGCAGTCTAGTTCGCCGTCCTCGTGCATCGATGGCCTCGGCTTTCACCACGCCATCTTCTACGGCGCGGATCGCCGCCGTCTGCACATGGTCTTCGTCACGTCGCCGGGGTCTTCCTTGCCTACTTCGAGCACCGCCGCGGCGCTTCACAAGGTAACCTGCAGGGCGCCCTCTCGCCGTCGCAAGTCCCGCCGACTATCCCATCGCCACTCTAGGCATCCAACATGATTAACCCAGGTGGCCACTGCTTTCGCCGCCTTCTACGTCTTCGTCCACTACAACTTCGCCGCCAACGTCATCGCCTCATCCCCGACTACACCACCTGCTACTCTACTCCGACAACTGCGAACAACGCCGACATCTCTCCCTTCACCGCTCTGCGCGTCGCAACTGCTCTGGAGGCTTCCTCTTCTAGTCTTTCTGACATGGCGACAAGTTCATGATGGTCCCTTCCCCCGCATGCCTGGTACTGGCAATGCTAGGAGTGCCTTCGTCCCCGAGTCTGGCAAGCTCGGATCGGCGCCTCGTCTTCATCGGCTTCGACATGGTCTTTTTCGGCATCGACCCCTCTATGACTGCCTCGACCGCGTCACCGACGGGTTCTTCTTTGCATACTTGGTTCTGGCAAAACCGGAGTGTGCGTTCGTCCCTGACGTGCGCCTAGTTCTAGCAAAACTAGGGCCGCACCTCGTCCTCGACGGCTCGGACTGCATCGGCTTCGGCATCGACACCCTCGACGACTGCCTCGACGTGTCTCCGTCATCCTCCTCGCGCACTATGCGCATGCGGCTTCACGTGCGGCTACCTCGACACCGGCATCCTCGACCACGACATCGACCATGGCAACCCATCGCACGGCTACCTCGACCATGGCACCCCCTCACGCTCTCGGCTCCCTCGACATCGGCACAAGGGCTACCACCTCGCCTGAGCATCACCAGCTTCCTCTACAGTCCAAGCAATCGCGACGCGACACCGTAAACGACATTCCTGCTACGACTGCGGGGGGATATCAGCCTACTGGATGCTACTTCGGTTTATCTCCAATCTGACCGTCCGCGACGTTCCAGTTGTTCACGACGCTATCGCTACGACTGTGGGGGGATGTTACAGTATTAGGTATATACGGTTGTTGTGGTAGTTTAGATAGAGTTAGGATCTATTTACGTACAATCCTAACTTGAGTCGTATTCCAAGATAATTCTTTGTACGCCTATATATACTCGTCCATGAGGCTCAATAATATATCCATCATATTCCGCCAAACTCATACTCTTTCACTTCGAAGCAGTACATGGAGAGGCAACATTTTTGTGGACAAACGGCCCCAATAATAATTTACATAGGAAAGGCATGCGACATGTTGCCATTTATCATGCTATATGGTGTATCTGGTCCAGAAGAAATAGATTTGTCCATGGAGAAGAGAAATACCAGCCAAGTTCGCTTGTTATTACTGTAGTTGTTGATGAAGTCCCTGTTCAAATTGCAATTCTTGTACCGCCTATGGTTAACACTGTTACAGTATATGTGGATTGTACTAGCCCTTTTCATCAGTTCGGATTTTTGGTTGCGTTGGTTAGTGCATGAAGCTTGACATGGTATCAGAGCTCAGGGTCTCGAGTTCGAGTCCTAGTTTTCGTAATTTATTAAAAATTGCCCTCTGAGACTGTTATATTTACGTGTTGACTTGTCTTTCCCGTCACACGTGAGAGGGGGTGTTACAGTATATGTGGATTGTACTTGACAAACACTATTGGCTCAACTCATACTGATCTAGTAGTAGTCTACTGTAGTAGTCAATATCTGGGCAGGTTCAGGTTATAACGTTCAACATTTGAGCTGTCGTCTAAGTACTTGCATGTGGAGAGACTGAATGGAAGCTGCTGTTCGAAGAGGGTTCGATCAAGTTATGTTAGACTAGTCTCGGTATGATAGATGGTGGATTTACATCTTGAATGAGCTCAAGCCGTTGAGCCAGTCTTTCCAGGCTTTCAAGTTTCAACATTTGAACCGCAGACCAAATCTGGCTGCATATTTGTGTGCAAAACAAGCTCTGAGCATTACTAATCCTTATGTTTCCTGATTATAATATTGTTCAATCAAATTGTAATTCGGAACCATTATAACTTAATAAAGAGGACTCCTAGCTTAAAAAAATAAATAAAGAGGATTCCAAGTTTGACATGGGACGGGTTGAGCTTCTCAATTTAATACCTACTACCTCCTGTCAAATTGAGCAGCTCTTTAAGCAAACTATAGATTACAACGTGCAAAATCACGACACTGAATGCCAACTCAAAAAATAAAACAAAAAACCGCCATCACAAAGAGCACAGATTAACATGTCAGGAAAGAAGAACATCATCACAGTTTAATGGGCTAATAGTACCATTCCTAGTGAAACACAGGACCATAAACAACCTGCTGTTTTCGGGATGGGATTTCGTTCATGTATCCCAAATTGTGCTTAGATAACGTAGCAGACAGTTCTGCATTTCCATTGCCTTATAGTAGTAGTACTAGTACATACGTAGAGCTTCCTGCGAGCCGACTTGGAATAAAAAACCCACCAGTGCCTCTGAAAACAGTTAGTAGTCACCACCCTAGATCATAAGAAGAGCAGAACTATCAGCAAACTTTCCCATGGATGGAGAAAATTCAGCGAACAAATAATTGCGAAGATGAACACGCTAATGGAAAAAAATGTGGTTTAACTAAAAAACGTGCAAGATTATGCACATTATGAGGTTTTAAAGTTCAAATGCCCCTAAAAAACACTGGCAGCAAAAACAGATTCAACTCGACAAAGATCATGTAACTATCAGACAATTTGACGTTCAGTTGCACGCTATACATATCTTTGAATATTCTTCGGAATTTGTAATTTTATTGTACTAGTAGTGACAGCAAATAGTTCATCTTGAGAACTGAGATACACAAAGATTTACCACAGCGAGTCATGCAACACTACAAGTTGTAAACATTAGACTAAAATAAAGTAATAAAAGGTCGCATGCATCTACCGATGCAGAGACCGGGGCTAAGTCTCCATTTCGAAAAAATGCAACACTACAAGTGTTATGTTAATCAGAGATACTTGAACGTAACTAGTGTAAATTTCACCCCTACAACAAAAGGTTTTGGCATCAAACATTGTTCTTTTCAGAATGAATGTAGTATAACCATTCTAAATTGTAAAGCTTAAGAAAAGATGACTGTTTATCATCTACATGTTCAAATATGTAAAAACATTATTGGGATTTGTACCCCGAAACGACAAAATATAACCAATTCTAACAGAAACATAGTTGCTTGGTTCTTATCCTGTCCAAGAATAAGCATTCCACGCCAAAATCTATATATCATTATGCAAAAATATCAGTCATCATGGCCAATTTTTATTTGAAATATACTAGTAATCACTAAGGATGGCAAAGCACTGGTCAAACATTCAAAATTCCAGTTGTTATACAATTCTTACGATCTTAGTTTGTGGTTTTAATAACTTATTAGTTGAGAGCTACCAAACTTACTAACGGGAAAAACGATGGACATTTTGCACTAATTTGTATCAAACTCGGACACTTGATACCATACACAATTAGGCAGGCGCCACCATCGTCCAAAAAAAGAGGGAAAATTCAGTCAATGGGACTTCTTTGGACTTCTCCAACACAGAAAAAACATGTTTTGATGCCTGAAATTATTCCAGTACCACTCATGAAGATGGTACTTTTTTGCATCATCGAATCAAGGAGTAAGAACACTGACAAAAAAAGGCTAAAACTCAATGTGCAAAACGGTATGTTGAATTTACCCAGCTTTCTCATGGAAAATTTTAAGGCAAAGACAAACTACTTCTTGAAAGACCATTGCAATTATTCAAGTACACTCACAAAACGAAGTAAATAATTTGCAGGTTACTCCTATGGAAAGTTTCAGACATACTGCATACTTGTCACACCATTTTTCTGAAGTGTCACAAGGAAAAGTACAATCCCCTTTTCTTATAACCAGAGAGTTACATGCTTTAGACATGCAACAGAGGAATTTCATATATGCAAAGACAGCATGTAAATCTTAGTGATACCCCTACTTTCTGTATACGATAAAAAATCCAATGTACATAGTTCAGTTTCAAGAGGGAAACCAGCTCCCTCATCCGCAAACTCAGAGATATCCAAGAAAACAATTCAGAATGGTCGAAAAAACTTCATTTATCCCCAGAGAGTGTTAACAATTATTGTATGGTGGTGTTCAAGAAAGAGAATTAACATCCTAGCATGTACAATTCTTTAACCGTCTATATTAACTTGACAATATATGTAGTGATCTAGCCACGGTAACTTCTGAATATGAAAGAAAAATGGAAGGTCCAATCCTAGTCAAATTCACAGCTATAATCTGATCCAAAAAATAATAATCTTCTTTGTTGGGATAAAACATGGACATTCTGCACTATTTCAATCAACCTCCAAAACTTAGATCAAAGACATTGCCAATCCTTTGGATTGCTCCCAAACTTGGAACATAGGTTTGGACCTGTGGTACTAATGACAAATCCCAGACCGCACATAAAGATGAACCCCCTTAGCACTTTAGTTGGAACTAATTGATAAATTCACATGAAATAGGCATTGTAAATAATGCAAGGAAGATTCCAAGATTACCCGAATGTCATGCCGAGCAGCTCTCCGGAGCGGAGAAGTAGGCGAAAATGGGGTGGCCAAATGTCATGCCATCCTCCGTCGTCAGACACTCCAGCTTGCCAGTCTCCATGTGGTATGAGAAGTTGCCGCACCCCATGGTGTTGATGAACACCCTGCCGGTTCGCCCCGGATCCATGTCACCTAGCCACAACCTGAAGTGGCGTGCAAGGGGATCTTTTGGCAGTGACGGAATTGCGTCAAGCACCTTCTTCATGCGGATCCGCCTCTCCAGCACCCAGCCGTTGTCACTGCCTTCCCCGTCCCCACGAACACACAGCTGGAGCCCATGCTTTCCCTCCAGCGAGGCGATGCACAGCCGGCCGTCCTCCGGCATCTCGCCTATGCGGTACTTGTGGTGCCCATCTACGTCGCCCCACATCATTTCCGGCGGCGGAAGGCACGAGAACTCCATGGTCGCCGCATCCAGCGCGAGCACAAAGTTGCTGTTGAGGATGTGCCAGTACAACCCCCCCGCGGCGTGCACGCAGATGCGCTCGAACCTCATGAGGTCGAAGTCGATGGTGACCTCCCGCGACCGAGGCAGCGGGTTCCAGCGGCACCATCCGTCGCGGAAGGAACCGACGCAGGCGCGTGGGCGGTCGGCGTCGACGGCGACGCACACGACCTCGAACTGGAGGCCGCCCGCCGCGTCGTCCGCTGCGCGGGAGAGGAGCGCGGCGCCGACGACCTCGCCGCCAAACAGGCGTCTGCACGGCGGAGGGGGCACCAGCGCGTGGCGTCGCGAGACCGGGTCGCAGACGAGCAAGCTGCGGCTGGGCGAGTTGAAGTCGTCGGCTTTCTGGCGGAGGAGCAGGAGCCCGAGGTGGGAGTCGTAGAGGGTGAAGTCGAAGATGTCGGGGTGTTCGGGGAGGAAGTCGAGGGTGAGGCGCGGGAAGGACGGGGTGAGGGGCTGGAAGGCCGGCGCGTTGGTCGTCGGGAACCGGAATGCGTTCGGGTCCAGCGGGCAGAGGGGGTGGTAGAAGTGGCCGAGGAGGGACGAAGAGTTGCGCGCGTGAGGGGCGGAGGAGGCGGCGGAGTTGGAGAGGAGACGGCGCGGCACACGAAAGGCGAGAGATACGCGGCGGATGACGGCCGTCGTCGCCATCGCCGGCGAGGAGTGGTTGGACTGGGGTTTTGGGGACTCTGTTTTGCGCGCCGCGCGACTGCAGGTTTTCCTAAAGCCGGAAGCTTCACGAGTGGACTCAGCAGTCAGCACGCCGTCGGCTCCGGTTTTCTGTCTTTTTCTTTTTTGACTAGCGGTTTTCTGTCTTGACTTTCCACTGTTTGTCAGGCAATGGCTTAAAACTCCACTCTTCGAAAGTGAGTGAGTTTTGTGAAATGTGGCTACGTTTTGAACTCGGTATATGTACTACGGGTTTAGAAATTTCCGTTTTCCGAATATTTTCCACCGCTGGTCAAGGCTCGCAGATTTTGTAAAAATGAGTACGGAATTTTGAAGAGACTTCTATTTTGGTAAAATAATACTTTCTCTGTTCAGAAATATAAAACGTTTTAGCTTTGTAAATCGAATGTATCTACATTGTCTTTTAGTATGAACCTATACACTAAAAAGCGTCTAGATACACTTATTTCACAAGCTTATATTTCTAAACGGAGGGAGCATACACTTAGCGCTTAAAATCATGACCTACCATAGTAGTGCCGGACGTTCAACCAATGCACTAAAGCTAAATTTGTTGTTATAATATTTTCCGTTCCAGAGGCATCATTCTTAGGATCGAAGGTCAATCCTTACTTTTAGGAGACATAGCAGCTCCGCTCTAATGCTACGCTTTTTATTTGAAAGGAATGCTATGGGGAAGTTTCTACGGCGAGTTTATTTTTGATAAATAATAACAACTCAAATCTGCATCCACGAGAACTTGAATCTGAATGGCTAGGTAATACATCTACTTTGCTAACCAAGTGAGCACGCTTTCAACCGCACTGGTCGTGTCTACTAAACAGAAGCCAATAATATTAGGCCTTGTTCGGTTTCATGAAATCTGAGAGGGATTGACACTGATTGAGGCGGAATAAATCCCATCTAAGTCAAAATCCCTTCAAATCCCTTCCAAACCACTTCAATCCACTAGAGAAGTGGATTAACCGAGCAAGGCCTTATGATGTTGTCATCGGTTGAGAACAAACCCGAGTTGATTTAGTTTCTTGCTCTACAACAACAAAAAAGGAGTCTATCTATTCGCCTAGCTATGGTTGATTTCTCTTAAATCAGTTCAAAAAAGGGAATTTCCACGATCAAGAACTTGTGATCAAAGTTTCTAATTCAATGCTCAACTGAGGTTGTGTACAACAACCTTAACCATGCAAATCTTGGATTGAACCTCCCACCATTCATATAGGAGTCGTATGAGGCGGAAGCTCCACACGCGATTTTGTTCTCGAAGAGTGAAGGAAAAGGGGTTGTTTTGTTAACAAGAGTTAATCAGCGGAGCTTACATGTGCGATTAAATAATTTTCGAGATTGTATTTTTCTTACCATCTCCGTAAATAATTGATCTGGTGAAATTTGTCTGGATTTTTTGTTTGTGACATATGTAGTGAATTGGACACGAGGATTGCTGTATGTTGATTCAAACACTTGACATATGACTAATGTTTATGAAATTTTTATTCATCGGCTATTCTCTTGAGAACACAATATTTGGCATTTTAAGTGAACTATGGAATCATGTTTGCTTAGCAATTTTTATGTTTCTTATAATCTGATAACCTAACAACTTTTTTTGGTACTTCCTAGGGCTAGTTATCGTTCAGCAAGCACGATCTGAGACCGAATTGTTTTTTGTTGCTACTCATTTCTTTTTTTGACCTAACTTTCTTGAGGCTGAACACTAGGTTTCCCCACTGTATATTTTTTCATTTTCAAATAAGTAAAGTCTTTACAAGTTAGGTCTATACAAACTAGATCTAAGTAAGAGCTAATAAATACAAAGCCTTAAGCCAAATACAATCTAAAGGAAAGCATTAGTCTAAGCCTCCATGCCACCATAGGCTTTCGTGATGGCCTTGTGCCTCGGCAAGGCCATGTCCTCCTTGAATTTCCCGCGGCATCTATATAAGTTGGCAATGACAACTTTAAAAGGAGAGTCATTCCTTGTGCTCCAAATCGCCCATGTGATAAGAACAATAATATTCATTGAAAATGGCCGATGAATATGACTCTTTAGAGTCTGAATGACATCTTTCGGATTAAACCTAGCTATACCCGAAGGTGGAGTCCAAGATGGGCAGGTGTACTGCCAACGGATAACACCAAATGGACAATGGAAGAACAAATGATTTATGTCCTCTAGGACGTGTCCAGCACATACGACACAGTTATAATCTTTCATGAAGAAATTCTTCCTTTGTAACATATGTCTGGTATTCAGCCAGTTATGGATCAGAAGCTAGAAGAAAACTTTATGTTTCTGCAGACAATAAGTTTTCCAAAGCCATTTCAGAGATGGGCAAACATGAGCATCTCCAATTAATAATCTGTAAGCATTGACAACATTGAACTTAATTGAGGAGTTAAAAGCAGTCCATGTGTCATGATCATCATTACTCTGCAATCCATCCGTAACCACTTGGAGCTGAAAAAACTTAGATAATGCCTCTTCAGAAAGAGGTAACTGAAACAAAGAAGCAATATGATCCTCTAAGAGGGTCTGCTGAATAGAGATATCCTCCTTTGTATAAATGAAAACAAGTGAGGAAAAGTATCTTTTAGAGGGACATGGTTCCAGTATCTAACCATAGATGATAGTGTGACCATTTTGATAAGTGCATTGGGCAATACTCTTGTATGTGAGAGGGTCTTCATGCAATCTCTCTACCAAAATGATCCTGCTCGTTCTCCGCCTGCTTGTTCTCTATTTGGTAGCTCGACAAACTCAAACTACAACACGGAACTCAGGCACTGGCGCTTATAGACGTCGAAGCATAGCCTTAGTCGTCGCGCTCGCGCGGAAAAAAAGCCGCCAGGGATAACTGGATCAGGATTCTGCAACGGCGGCGTATTTTTTGGCTCAGCACAACGTGATCCGCCAAGCTAGCACTTCCGCGGTGCGGCAGCGGATGTGTCTCGTGACATTACTGAAGACGGCGAAACTTTAGTGTCATCGTAACCATGCATTATTTGTCATGTTATGGCGTAACATCACTGAAAGTTAATTACATTAACAATAACTGATTTACGTTGCTAATATAAACAGACTGTGATGCTTTTAAGATATAAAATTCCATTTTATTTCAAAACATAAAACTCATTATGTGCCCCCCGGATTGTTAGTCTGAGAATCCCTGTTATGCATAGATCCACGTTTCCATGACCAGTGAGCCATGGATCATAACCGACAAGTATCATTACAATATCCATTACATAACAAGAACAAGACTTACATTGATGCCGTTATGGCTATAAAAATCATCATCAGCGGACCATCCTCATCGAACGCAAAGCCCAATCACGCTACAGGCAACTGACTGATAAGACGACCTAGTTCACATAGACGTTACCATATCCTTCAATCTTCTTGCTTCTGAAAGTCTGGCTAGGTAAATAGCCTGAGACAATGCTAGTGAGTATTTTGAATATACTCGCAAACCACCAAGATAAGGTAAACAAGATAATGCAGTTTGGTTGTGGTGAAATAGCTCTAACTAAGGTTATTTTGAAAAGCTTAGTTTCTCTCATAGATATGGAATCTTTATATATTTATTGAAAAAGAGTTTTGAAAACAAGCCTCCGTTTTAAAGTCGGGATATCTCCATATCCTTGTTAAAAACCTTTTTTAAAATAGTTTTAGAGGAAAACCCTTTTGAAGCATCTTCGACCATCCCTGGTCAAAACAAAACCTTAACCTTAGGTCACCTCATTACCTCCATACTTTCATCCATCTTTACAAGATCACCACTTGGGTCCTCCTAGCAATCACCTTTCCAGCCGTCCTTGACCGTGAACACGACTATTCAAATATATTATACCCTATAGAGTTTGTGTACTTTCCCCACAAGAATCAATACATCCACTGGGATTCAACCACGGTCTGCTACACACGGTAAACAGGGGTTCGGATAATCGAACATAACCTTTCATTTGTCGACCCTAGAAAAGGCACCATTCCCTTTTGGGTTTGTTCGCCTCAGAAACACGTATGTGGCACCTAGTACCATAACCCCCCTTCCATAAAGGCCTATATCCAAACCTCGATCTTCAGATATACCATAATTGAGTGATTCCACTTCTTTCCTTACTCCTAAGTCATACCGTCCACGGGAGACCCAATTGTTGCACCGGCCCTTGTCCAAGACATCCACACCCCTAGATTCTTAGACCTTTATAGGGGATGGTTTGAAGTTTGGGGTATTTATCCCCTATAGCACGTGTAGGGGTTGCCCATGCTAAAGAAAACAAACTGCGAGTTAAGCCCCAGCTCCTGGGGTAATGTGGTTGCATAGATAAGTTGTTCCGATAAAGGTGTAGAATATCCCTTCTCAAACTCAAGTCCATCTGTCCTTCTCATTATTCCTTATCACCTTTCTTTCTTTAAAATATCCCCTTAGAAACGATGCCTCTTTCAAAGGGTTTTACCAAAATATTTTCAAAACCTTTGTAGTAGGGAAATCCCCAAAACAGTTTTGCTCATCAAAATGGAGGGTTCCAATTGGGTAGGATGCTAACCATCGTACTCTCGACCTAAGGGGTAGGGTAGGTTATTGTTGGGGTTCCGCGTATAAAAACAATAAATTTTATTCTACGCCCCTGAACCCCTGAAGCTGCCAGGACCTATCTATTAGTGACGAGGGTCTAACTCATCAATGCCCATTGTTATGGACTTGGGTTTTGGAGAAGGAGGGAGCGCTGGAGACATCTATCGGCTAGCAAACAAGCACACAGAGGACTCGAAGATTTACCCAGGTTCAGGCCTCATAGAGGTCCCTACTCCTGCTTGTCTGCTCGTGGAATTATCAAAGGAATCGAGGATTACAATGGTGCGCAGATGCAATCTGGCGAGGGTTGAGGAAACTAGGGTTGCGTGTGTCCTCCTTGTCGCCCCCTCCTATGTAGGGGTTCCGCGCATGAAAACAATAAAATTTTACCCTACGCCCCTGAACCCCTGAAGCTGCCAGGACCTATCTATTAGTAATACAGTAACGGGAGGGGCTTTTCGCGAACTTACCCTTGAAGACCGAAAAGCGTTGTCAACGCTCAGGAAAGCGTGGTTGATGTAGACGACCCGAAGCCGACCTCAAGGTCATGATGAAGTCCTTGCGCTCCTTCTGGCTCCAACGACTTGAGTGCCTCAAGTGTGACACCTCGTGGGGAGTTACACACGTCCGGTGCCTGACGATGACTCCCACTTCCCCGATCCAGCAGCAGTTGCGGAAGTAGAGCTCCCGGATCCGAATCCCGTAGCGCGACGACGTTCCGCGGTGAAGATGTCTCTCGCTCGCGCAGTCCAGACTTGGGACCACGGTCACGAGAGAGAGAGAGAGGGGGAGAGAGAAAATATAAATTAGAGGTCCTCCCAAAAGTGGGGAGACCTTTATTGATTATTGGTGTATTTTTCTAGGCCAAATACCCCACTATATATAGGGGGAGGGGACGTACTACCTCCCTCAAAGTCCTGGGGTGGGACTAAAGGAGAGGAGGGGGAGGAGGTGGCCGCCGGCCACCTAGTGGGCCCCGTGCAGGGGGGCTAGGCCCAGCCGGCCTCCCCCTTAGCCCCTCTCCCTCTCTCCTTTCCCCTAATGGACCCTCTCCCTCCGGAATTGGCCCATTAAGCCTTTTTGACCTTTAATTGATTTTCTCTTTATTAAATAATTATGAATAAATGATTAAATCAATATTTAACATTCATTCACATATTATTCAACCTCCGTGGCCATGGAACACCTTCCACCTCCACTTCGAACATCCTCCGGACTTACCGAAACCCTTCTGGTTTTCTCCTTTCTCTTCTTCGGTGATTCCACCGATCCTATAAACACTCTCTAAGCATCATCAAGCCCTTAAGCATGATACCCTACGGTTCAGGAACACTCCAGACATGGTCGGGACACTCCCGCACCAATGATCAACAGAGGGACCTGGATGGCCATGTGACCCCTGTGCGTTCCACGAAGATCTTTCTAAAGGGAATATGCCCGAGAGGCAATAATAAAGTGGTTATTATCTTATTCCATGTTTATGATAAATGTTTATTTTACAAGCTAGAATTGTATTGATCGGAAACATCAATACATGTGTGTTTAATAAACAAAAAGGGTTCCTAGTTATGCCTCTCTTATAGACTAGCTTGTTGATTAACAAGATGATCAAGGTTTCCTGATCATGGACATTGGATGTTGTTAATAACAAGGTCACACCATTGGTGGAATGATGTGATGAACATTCATACGAAGTATAGCATTACGATCAAAGTCATTATGTTTATATTGCTATAACATCATACGAAGTAATCTTTATCCTTAGACCATGAGATCATGTTAATTGCTAACACCGGAAGAGTATTTTGATAACATCAAACGTCACACCGTAACAGGGTGACTATAAAGATGGGTTCAGTACTACGAAGGTGTTATGTTGAGGCTCATGGATCAAGAGTGGAATTTGTCAATCCAGATGACAGATAGATATTCTCTGGGCCCTCTCGGTGATATCACATTGAAATAGCTTGCAAGCAAGTGATGTGATCACTAGAATGTTATATCACGGGAACGAGAAAAAAGTACATGTCGGTAATGAGATCAAACTAGGTATGGAGATACCGATGATCGAATCTCGGACATGTAATATATCGTGGGACAAAGGGATTTAGTTACTAGCGTTAAAGGTTCTCGCGATCACAGAAGTCATCGTTGAATGTGTAGGAGTCAGTATGGATCTCCAAGTCCCGCTTCTGATTATTGATCTGAGAGGGGTCTCGATCATGTCTGCATTATTCATGAATCGTAGGGTGACACACTTAAGGGATACCAACACCATTTGGAGCAAATATGTTTCAGATAAAGATTTAAGAAAGCGCTGGAATTATTTCAATAGACACCGAAACTGTTTCGGGTGAAATTGCTGAAATTAGTTCTGCATGTAATATTGAAATGTTGCAGGGGGTTTTATGTGAATGTTTGTTAATTAAAGTAATTAACAAAATTCTGAATAAAAAATAATAAAATAGTTTTATTAAATGAGAGAGCATTAAATTTGGAGAAATTTAATGCATTTAAAGTGGAGACTTTAAAAGAGAATGTGAAGGGGCAAATTTATGTGGAGGGAGTTACCACCACATGAATGGAGGAGGTGAAGAGTCACCTCCTCCATGCGCCGGCCATGAAGGAGGGGCAACCCCCTCCTCCTATAAAAGGCCACCCCCTCCTCACTTCTCACACACACCTCCTTGTGAAGGATCTCTCTCCCCCTCTAATATTATTCCCCCACGATCTCGGATTAGCGAGATACATGTTCACGGTGGCTTTATCTGGAAAGGAGTTGCTGCGTCCGCTGCTTTGCTGGAGCGAGGGATAGAGGTTGTCGGGGTACCGGACGTGTGTGCGATCACGGATGCACCGCTACTTTGCGGTGCTGGACTTGGTGGTGCTGGAGCTGGATCTGATGGACGTGCTGGAGCCGGACCTACTGGACTTCATCACGATCTTGAGATCGGCAAGTGTACGACTACATCAACCACGAGTTCCTACTCGTTAACAAAGCTCGTTGTCTACGAGGGTAAGTTCTCGTTGGATGTATGTCCACCCGTTGCTTTGTACCTAGTAGATAGATCTTGGCGTGTAGTTCACACCGTAGGAAATTTTTTGTTTTCTATGCTGCGGACCCAACAGTGGTATCAGAGCCTGATCTATGCGTAGGTGCTTAGCACGGGTAGTACACATATGTTTATATGTGGGCGATGATGATCATGTTATTGCTTCTTTCATGTATTTTGGATATTGGTGGCATAGTGGGATGAAGCGGCCCGGACCAACCTTACATGTCATCGTACATGAGACCGGTTCCACGACTGACATGCAACTTGTTTTGCATAAGTGGCTGGCGGGTGTCTGTCTCTCCTACTATAGTCAATATCTGATTTACAACGAGTTGCTAAATAACTTAGTTATCCTCGTTGTGGTTCATGTTCATAGGTAAGAACGGTTCTATCTCCGAAAGCCCTAAGCCACGTAAAACTTGCAATTGATAAATTAGAGGCGTCTAGTTTAGATCATTGCTAGGCTAGTGTCTTGATATGGTATTGTTGTAAGTAGATGTATGATAGATACTCTTACAACACATTCAACGTGTAAATTCCATAGACCTTGGCCTTACACACAAAGGAATGATAGAGATCATACCACGATGCAAATGATAGAGATCAAATGCATGGACCATATCATTTCACTTTACACATTAGATGTTAGCATCTTATACTGCTAGTTTGGCGCTTTCTGTAGCATTGTAAGATGATCCCTCATTTAAATATCAAGATAAAATGTGTTCTTCCTTAAGTATGCACCGTTCTATGGATCGTGTTTCGAGACATCACGTGATGATCGGGTGTTCTCAACTCTACGCTTTCATGCAACGGGTGTAAGACAGTTTTACACACGCGAATACTAAGGTTCTTACTTGGCGAGCCTAGCATGTACAGACATGGCCTTGGAACACGGACCGAAAGGTTAAGCATGAGTCATATAGTTGATGTGATGACCATATTGATGCTCTCCTTTGAAGCTACACCGACTCACGTGATGATCGGACTTGGTGTAGTGGATTTGGTTCATGTAATCACCAAAAAGGCACGAGTGATGTCGTTTTTGAGTGGGAGTTCATTTCTAATTTGGATTAGTCGAACTCAATTTGTCATAAACTAAATCGAAGTGAATTTGCATAATTTGTTGTAGTCATTCGCATATGTTCACTACCTTATGCTTAGTTTTTATTTGAGATAATAGAACTACAAAATTCTGGATATTTACTTTACGAACTGGTATCGTATTGTTCTGAATGTCAATTTAAAGTTTATAAGTCCTATTGCAAACTTTCAGCAAACTCTATTTACTCCATGAAGTTTAATAAGTAGTATTAAATCAAGAGTAAGAATTCCAATGTTAGTATCTAAAGTATCATGTTTGCCTCCATGATTATTGATATTCAAAAAGTTGTTTTAATATCAAGATTATATTGGAGCTGAAAATTGTTTCAGAAACCATCATGTGTGAAAGATATTGTGATATCTGAAACAATGTTTTTGGTTGCATTATGATATAGTATAATTTAGCAAAATACATGTTCTCATATTGTATGAGAATTTGTGAAGGATGGAGATGTTAGGCATCCGAATCTACCAAAAAGGTTTTGGGAACTGATATTATACTCGTGATTCTTCCTTATAAGCTATAGTAGCTTGATCATGAAAGTTGTCATGATAAGGATGAATAGAAGATGTAAGTAAAATGTTTACTACACTAATAGATTACTAAAGAATGGATTTTTGAAAGAACACCAAACATTTGATGATGGTGATCCACTTCAAAGTGCAAGTCCAAAGGTATTAGTATTTGACTATATACGCTTTGTACCATGTGTCATGTTGATGACACCACTATTGATGTTGATAGATTCTTTTAAAAGAAAAGGAATTGCTGAAAGAGAATCTATAAAATATTTGGCAGAAAATAAAAGGTTGGAGATGTCCAACTTAGGTATATAGAAGATATACATGTTATGGCTATATTCCTTGCTTGTTAAACAATGTGGTTCTTAGGTATTGGATACCGGTACTGGATACCGAATTGGTTGGTATGAAGTGTCATACAGGACAACGCAATTCATGAACTACAATGGCCTAAGTAACCAGCAAGAGAATGAGTGATGATGTTCATCGAAAACAAATAAAGTGTTATTGTGTTTTTCGTTGTCATCAAACCAAGCCTTCAAGATTTGTTTAAATAATTGTTATTTTGTTCCGGTATCATGAGAACAATGGTTGTTCAAATAATTACCATATTCCATAAAGGATGGATGAACTTTTACAAGTCTAGTTGGAGAAATCACATCCATAAACACTATTGCTAAAATGTCGCAAGACAAATGATTGAAAGATCACTTATGAAGTGACATCGCTGTTTAAATTATATTTGAAAGAAAACATGAAGAAACTCCATGTTGATGGATTTTTGGAGTCTTTGATTTTGATCAATTGACGCATGTGAGACTTTCCTCGAGATAATTGAAACTCCGTCCATAGGCCAGAGAGGAATGGATGACTAGCTTATTAGAAATTGTGCATGCTGATGTGCATAGTCCATTATGTGTAGCCATATGCGATGGATCTTTTTGCTTCATATGCTTTCTCCGAAAAATTTGAGTGAATATATCTATATATTTACTTAATAAGGAAGAAGTATGAAACATTTGAAAATTGTTCAAAGATTTTCAAGATGAAGTGAAAAATCATTGTAACAAGAAAATAAAGAGTTTATGATTCGATCATAAAGGAAGATATTTGAGTTACATGTTTAGCAAAAACACCTAAGACTTGAGGAATTGTTCCATGATTTGTGTTTCCCGATAAACCATAGGAGTATGGCATATTCGAGAGATGAAATCAAACCATGTTTGACAAGGTAAGATCAAAGGTGTCATTTATAAAATTGCCATTATGTTTTAAGGATTAAAGCTTTAGAGACTACCGCTTTTACACTGAAAAGAGCACCATCGTGATCCGTTGAAATGACACCATATAAGTTATGGTTTGGGATAAAACCCGAATTGTCTTTTCTTAAATTTTGGTATGCTATGCATAAGTAAAATGTTTACAACCAAAGTCGGATAAGCACGTCTTTGTAGGTTATCCCAAAGAATTTGTTGGAAATTTCTCCATAACACCGAGGACAAAAGAGTTTGTTACTTGGAACGTCAAGTTTCTTGAGAAGGAATTTTTCGTGAAAAGTTAAGTGGGAGGACAATAGAACTTTGATAAGGTTGTTGAACCTTAGCTATATGTGCTAAGTAGCGTAGCGCCGGAAAGTGTCCCAGTGGCGGCCACAATGCTCATGGCTCTCGTGATTACAAAAGGTGTGATCTCGGAGATTAGAGTTCCTATAGAACCGTGTGGGTCGGTAAGAATCAAATAGTAAGATTTGATAAGCAAGTCGTTATTGTTTTGACAATGATGAACCGACTACATGCAAAGAAGCGATGATGGGCCCTGACTCCATAAAATGACTAGAAGTCATAGAATCCGTGATAGTATCCATACACGAGAAAACAAGTTTATGAACTTGGAAGACCCTCTAGAAAGGCGTGAAGCCTATCGGTCGTGTTTGGATCTATAAAGAAATAAGACATCGATATTTAACATATATGAAATAGTCGACATGTCGGAAAGAAGTTTACGACAATGTTCAAGGAGTTGACTATGACAAGATTTGATCTTTTATAGCGATATATAGTCTTGACGGATTAATGTAGCAACCACTACATATAATTTGGTATATGGTAGTTAATAAACAAAACAAGGTTCTTCTAATAGAACGGTAACCTAGGACTTGTACATGACATGGTCCGAAGGGTTTTGTTAATTCAAAGGGTGCTAAAAGGGCATGTAAACTTCAATAGTTGAAGTAAGCATAGCGGAGTTGGAATCTTCACCATGATGAAACTGTTAAAAGAGTTTAAATTCATCGGAGATGATGAAGATGCTTGCATTTGCAAGAAATTAAGTGGGAAAGCTGAGACATATTTCTAATAAATTATGTAGAGGACATATTGTTGATTGGAAATGATGTATCTTGTATTGACACAAGTTAAGAATTTCATTAAAATAAGATTTCGATGAAATACTTGGGCAAACCCGGAACATTAGGCATCAATATCTATATGGATAGATTAAGGCGCTAATATGGTTGTGCCAGACATACATATATGAGATATTGAAAGGGTTCAATATGGAAACAACAAGAAAGGTTCTTGCTGCATGGAAAGGATTGTATCAAAATTCAAGTGTTTCAACACTTGGTGAGTAAAATCACATGAAGATTTTGATCAATTATACCATGATATGTATATACCCAGAATGCCCTATGCTCTAAATGTTATGAGCATATACCAGAATGATTCATAAGATGATCATTGGACAATAGTAAAGATATTATTATGAGCTTTGGAAGAACTAAGAATATATCATGTATAAGTGACAAATAGTTAAAGGTAGTTCATTGTAAAGTGTTACATTGATACTAGTTTTGTCACAAGATACAAATTAAATTTATCTCAATTTAGACTATGGGTGGCACAATATAATGGAAAGGATATTCCATGATGGATTTGGATGAGTTCCAAAGTTGAGATATTGTGACGGATACTACAACAAAAATGCTAAGTATATGACTGCTATAGTAGCAACATAGGAGGGCATTTGTGTTAAGTAGTTTGTTATAAAACTAGGTGTGGTTCAAAGTGGGCTAATACTATGAAGATATATTGTATGACAATAATATCAACATATTTTGAGCCGAACGAACTAAAGGTCTCACCAAAGGACCAAATCTATACAATGCCATCTCATTTGAGAATGAGTGATGCGTAGAGACGCAGAGACATGCAAATACACACGGACCTGAAACTGTCAGATCCAGAGATTATGTTAACCACTAGCAATAGCGTATATGCACCACCAGAAAGCCATAGGTGTTCAATACGCAAAGTTTTTCAAACTAGATTATTGACTCTAGTGCAAGTGGGAGACTGAAGGGAATATGCCCGAGAGGCAATAATAAAGTGGTTATATCTTATTCCATGTTTATGATAAATGTTTATTTTGCATGCTAGAATTGTATTGATCAGAAACATCAATACATGTGTGTTTAATAAACAAAAAGGGTTCCTAGTTATGCCTCTCTTATAGACTAGCTTGTTGATTAACAAGATGATCAAGGTTTCCTGATCATGGACATTGGATGTTGTTAAAAACAAGGCCACACCATTGGTGGAATGATGTGATGAACATTCATCCGAAGTATAGCATTATGATCAAAGTCATTATGTTTATATTGCTATAACATCATACGAAGTAATCTTTATCCTTAGACCATGAGATCATGTTAATTGCTAACACCGGAAGAGTATCTTGATAACATCAAACGTCACACCGTAACAGGGTGACTATAAAGATGGGTTCAGTACTACGAAGGTGTTATGTTGAGGCTCATGGATCAAGAGTGGAATTTGTCAATCCAGACGACGGATAGATATTCTCGGGGCCCTCTCGGTGATATCACATTGAAATAGCTTGCAAGCAAGTGATGTGATCACTAGAATGTTATATCACGGGAATGAGAAAAGAGTACATGTCGGTAACAAGATCAAACTAGGTATGGAGATACCGATGATCGAATCTTGGACATGTAATATATCGCGGGACAAAGGGATTTAGTTACTAGCGTTAAAGGTTCTCGCGATCACAGAAGTCATCGTTGAATGTGTAGGAGTCAGTATGGATCTCCAGGTCCCGCTTCTGATTATTGATCTGAGAGGGGTCTCCATCATGTCTGCATTATTCGCGAACCATAGGGTGACACACTTAAGGGATACCGACACCATTTGGAGCAAATATGTTTCAGATAAAGATTTAAGAAAGCGCTGGAATTATTTCAATAGACACCGAAACTGTTTCGGGTGAAATTGCTGAAATTGGTTCTGCATGTAATATTGAAATGTTGCAGGGGTTTTATGTGAATGTTTGTTAATTAAAGTAATTAACAAAATTCTGAATAAAAAATAATAAAAGAGTTTTATTAAATGAGAGAGCATTAAATTTGGAGAAATTTAATGCATTTAAAGTGGAGACTTTAAAAGAGAATGTGAAGGGGCAAATTTATGTGGAGGGAGTTACCACCACATGAATGGAGGAGGTGAAGAGTCACCTCCTCCATGCGCCGGCCATGAAGGAGGGGCAACCCCCCTCCTCCTATAAAAGGCCACCCCCTCCTCACTTCTCACACACACCTCCTTGTGAAGGATCTCTCTTCCCCTCTAGTATTATTCCCCCATGGTCTCAGATTAGCGAGATACATGTTCCCGGTGGCTTTATCTGGAAAGGAGTTGCTGCTTCCGCTGCTTTGCTGGAGCGAGGGATGGAGGTTGTCGGGGTACCGGACGTGTGTGCAATCACGGATGCACCGCTGCTTTGCGGTGCTGGACTTGGTGGTGCTGGAGCTGGATCTGATGGACGTGCTGGAGCCGGACCTGCTGGACTTCATCACGATCTTGATATCGACAAGTGTATGACTACATCAACCACGAGTTCCTACTCGTTAACAAAGCTCGTTGTCTACGAGGGTAAGTTCTCGTTGGATGTATGTCCACCCGTTGCTTTGTACCTAGTAGATAGATCTTGGCGTGTAGTTCACACCGTAGAATTTTTTTTGTTTTCTATGCTGCGGACCCAACACTTTCGTCATTTGAACCGGGACAGTCGTGTCTTATTCCCTTTGTCACTCGATACTTACATTGCCCGAGATCTGATCAATGACATCACCATGTCGTGTTCAATCTCGTTACTGAAAAACGCTACTTGACTCGTTCCGAGAAGTGATATCCCCGTGATCCAATCACACGCTGCGCAGCTATTGGATATAACTTCTCCGAGTGGGCCCTTGAGTATCTTCCCGTCACATGGACGGACAAATTCCGCTCTTGACATATATTGCCTCTACGGTTTCCTCTAAATACATGAACACACCTTTATTGTCACTGTATTACCAAGTGATGTTTGATGCTATCTAAGCATTCTCAGGAGACAGTGATTGATATAGCCTCACGGTCTAAGGAATAGTCTATGAGGATCCATTTCTAATCATCGTAAATTGAACTTCGTGACATGATCGGGTCATGATGTTTAGGTTGGGTATTGGTTCATCATCTCATTCTCAGAATGAGTTGACTCCATTTCCAATTGGCATAAATGTCACATGATCAGGAAACCTTGATCATTTGTTGACCAATGAACCAGTGATTAGAGTTTCACTGGGAACCCCTGGTTGTTTATATATCACACGTGTATTGATGTTTCCTCTCAATACAGTTATAGCATGATATAAAACTTAATCATAAACTTTATAAAATATGATAATAATCCTTATTATTATTTGTCTTTAGGGCATATTTCCAACAGTCTCCCACTTGCACTAGAGTACAAATAAACTAGCTGCATTTGTTCTTAATCATCGGCACCATATATCTGGTACCCTGAACATGCTTGCTCATGGAAGAGGTTGAGTGTTGGGTCTGTACTTTACAGTCCCAAATCCTTTGCAACTTACTAATGTCACCTTGATTGACATTAATACTTTATCATCACATGATAACATCTTTGTGTATGCATCATCGCTATGGCAGCAGAACGAGGCTGGATTCCAGGAGCCTACAGTGACTTTAGATCAACCTCGAGGGCTTTCTCATGGGCACTGTGCCCTGGGACACATCATTCTACGTTAAAAGTGAACTAGCCCTGACATAACATTATACAACACTTTAGATGGTACCCTTATCTATTATTATAAATGTATTCATCGAAACACCAGTGCACTCTGTGCAACTTTTGATGTTATGTTCACCTTGCTTCCTACTTGACTTTGATTGGTGTAACACCCTCGAATTGGCCCTATGCAAGTTTTAGCCCTTTTCCGCCAAACCCGCATAGAAACGATTCAAGGACGCCCACCAGGCACTTTCGTGCGGGTGGAAAACGAAGCAATAACATTACACAACAGTCCTCGATGGGACCCACAGAACATATATATATATATATATAACAGTGACTCAGCGAGTCAAGAATACAGATATAATATACAAAGATCCAAATCACATTGAAAACGATAGAGCGTCCGACTACGGACAAGATGCAAATGGGGCTAAGAGCCCTGAAGAATAACCAATGGCGTCCATAACCCTGCCCAAGCCGGAAGGGTAACCCTGCTAACGGCGTCGATCTCAAACCTGCTAAAACAAAAGGGGTGCCGGCAAAGGGCAAGGGAAAAAGAGGAGCGTCAGTACTGAGGCCAGTACACGGCGAGGCTAGAATTCGGCGGCTCTCGCCTACATAGGTATGGTGGGCTGAAGCGGCAGCGCAGCGGCACTAAACAACCTATAGAGACTCGATACAACTGGCGGTTATCAGAGAGAGATAAGAAAGACCTATTCCGATCCAACCTGAAGCTAACACCAAACAAACCCATCCTGGTATTTCCCCCTCGAGACCAAACGAGGAAGTCAGACCAAGGAACTCACACCGTTGGCAATTTTACTCATTCCGTTATAGTTGCAACAATTACTAATCAGATATAGATAGCATGAGTCCTCCTGAAGCATAAGTAGTGGGCCGTTTTAATTACCATTCTGTTGTAGTTGAAACATTTACTAGTCAGATATAATTGTCCTGAGAAATCCCGAAAACCCAGCAGTTATTGGCACTTTTATCACATTCCATTGGAGTTGCAATACTTACTAGGCATATAGCATGTCACAAGACAACTCAGATCCACCAACGGTTGGCATTTTTAATATCCATTCCGTTATACTTGAGCTGATTACTAGTCACATATTAAGTCAAATTTATAGCACTACTTTAGTTATGCTTGTCTATGATCGAGATACTGTGCTCCAAGTCGTCCATAACCGCGGACACGGCTTTCAGAAAGTTTTACCCTGCAGGGGTGCACAAATAGCAACACACACTCGATCAACCTAGGAAAAACCAACTCAAAACCCAACGAGGCTTTCACGACAAAGCGATCACAGGATCCAGAAATATTTAAGGGGGGCACCCCACTAAGCTACCCGCAACAAAGTTGGCCGGCTCCGGAATGGACCCAGGGTTTGTGTGGACGGCTGTAAACGACTGGGAACCCGAAAGTGTGACTGGGCTTGTCGATACAGCGAAAACGTGTCACGATCCTAAACAGTACAGGTGCTCCACGCACAATCGTAAATAAAGCAGTAACATGACATAAGTACAAGATAGTAATAAATCCCCAAACTACTTTGTGGACCCAAGAAATAGAAATGAATCAAGCTCTGGCTCAGGAGGGTCCATAAGGTCTCCCGGATGTGGATAGTGCGAATAGTCAAGGAACAGGTATCAAGTACTCGGGGTCCTACGGGACACAAGTGAGCGTGGAAGAACCAAATAACATCTATTGCCCACCGATGCCTCTGGATTAGTTATATCTAGCTTTTTAATAGTTGTATTTAAAGTCATGATCATCTCCACCAATAAGCATCTGCCAACCATCCAACAACTGTGGTACTTGACAACACGAGATCGCACCTGAGCAAGCAACTACGACTCGCAAGGCCAGCTATCTACCAAACACAGGTAATAGGAGGTGTACAAGGCAATATAGAGGCTGCACGAGATATAACTGCTGTTCGGAAACTAAAGCATCGTGGCACGGATAGCAATAGATCAACATGAGGAAATAAAGACTATAAATGCAAAATAGGTAGAAGGGGGAGAGATGCTCGCCTGGGAAACACTGCCGAAGGTTCATATCCGGAGAACTTGTCGATACTCGCATCAACTCATCGGCCTAATCCGCGAAGAAGCAAACACTAGAAGAAACACCGGATGCAATATTTAATACTACGGCAGAAGATCCGGCATGATTATGATATGATGCAGATGCGGTGCAATTAGGCAGTATTAAGCAGAACCAGGGTCCCGACAATTAATTAGATGGTTCAAGTTGTTTAGAACCCCCGCACTTTAAATGTTGTATTAACAGGGCGAAACATGGCATCGGTTCGCTACACCAATTTAAATGGAGTCCGGAATAAGACAAAGATATCCCGCATATAGACTCCATATTTAATTATGAGGTGAATCGGCATAATGCCCCCAACCCACATGATATGCATGCGAGATGAAAAATTAATATGCAACAAGTTTTATATATAGCATTTATAAAATAGGGGCTCGGAAAAAGGTTCACACATCTGGGTTCGGAAGATCTTGGTTCCGGGGGTTCGGGGGGTTCGGCAGGGTTCGACGGGGATCGGATCTGGGGTTCGTATCGACGGGATCGTTCTCGAACAATGGAAGGAGAGCTTGGCGTTCCAGGAAGAAGGACTTGGTGTCCCCGAGGAAGTACTTGGCGTATCCGAGGGTTTGGTCTCTGGATCCATTGCGATGCTCTTGTCGTACCGAGATGAAGACCTTGGTGTGCCATCTCGATCATCGGTCAACCCGTTTGGAAGTAGATCTTGGCATCCGTGATGAAGATCTTGTTGGCCCGTCTTTTGTCGGTGTCAAACTTGCAGGGTCAACGCCACTTGTTCGTCGGGGTAGATCTTGCCGGTGTAATGCATCGGGAACCTTGTTCACCTGTCGATCTTGTCCACCAGGGTGTCTGGAACACCTCACCATTAGCAGTTGAGGAGGTAGCTAAGGTCAACTTCATCTTACGGTAGCGAAGTAGGTCCGTAACATCCTCGACACCACATCGGTATAGAATCGTATCCCACCACAGGTACTGCACAGCACCACCAACCCATACTTACGGAGCAAAACTGAAGTCTGCAGCTCAAAATAAAAAAATAAAAACAGTCTGAGACAAAGCCGGGAAGGACATGGTCGTGGAGGAGCACACTCGGTGCAGCGCTACTGTGCGTGGCAGAAGGAGGCCACGAGGTCAGACGAGCCGGCGAGGATGGCGCCAGATCGCCAGGGTGTGCGAGGCGGAGGGCGAGGCGAGCAGGATTGCGCGGTGCCGGGGACCCGGGGCCGACGAGGACAGCGTCCGTGGCATCGACGGCTAGCAGAGGAGAGAGGTGGCGGCGCCTGTGCGGGTCGACGGCGGAGCACACGGGCTTGAGCAGCATCGAGAGGGCGCCGGAGCAGGGCTCGGCCGCAGCCCGAGGTGAGCCGCGTTGGGGCTCCGGTGGTGGGCTGTTGGCGCGGGACAGGGACGAGGAAGACACCGGCAAGGAGGATGGTGGCGGCGGCCGCTCGGGAGGCCGAAGAGGCGGCGAGGAGACGCAGGGAGAAGGCCGAGAGGGCAGCGGCACGGGCGGCTTCCGGCGAGGAGAGGAGGGCGAGCGGCGGTGGGGAAGAGAATGGGGAGCGGTCGGGTCGCAGGGAGAGAGAGGGCGTCGGGGACGGGTCTCTCCCGTGGGGTGGGGCCCGGGGCGGGGATCCTGAGGCGGGTTGTCGCCTGGCGGTGGTTGGCCGCGCGGTAGGTGAGGGTGGGGACGCGGGCCAGGGGGCGGCCGGTCGGTGAGGTGGGCGGGAAACGGCTGGAGGTGGGCCAGGGAGTGGACCAGGTGGCTGTGTGAGGAAAGAGGAGGGAGTTGGGGGTGAGGTGGCAGCGAGTGAGTGGGTGGAAAAAGGGCCAAGGTGAGGTGGCGCAAGGTGATAGGGTGGGGTGAGGTGGAGGGGGCTGGGTAGGATTAGGGGTAGGGTAGAATTAGGATTAGATATTTTTAGACTAGGGTTTGGAGGTGTCCGACCAGGCTTTCGGGCCTAGCGGACTGCCTCCCAAAAATAAATTAAAATATTTTACTTATTTAAAACGGGGCGTTTGAAAACTGTTTGTAGACGAAACAAAATAATCCGGAGATCCGGGTCTTTAATTTGAAATTGAAGACGGGGTATTTAGAAAACAAAACTAGGCGTTTCGAAAATAGTTTTAGACAAACAAATGCATGATGACACTACGATGCTCAAATGCAAGGTGGCATGATGACATGAGCATGCGGTCATGATGATACAATGCACAGAAACAACGCGATTTTCTAGTAGTGGTTTTAGCGGGGTGCCACAATTGGCATCTATAGGAGTTTCCAACATATTCCCTTATAACATAACTCTTTATGCTTGAAGATATGTTATCCTTTATGGATTTGGAAAATATCTCTACAGTTCTCTACTAGACACTATGGACAAACTTAGCTTAACGTTCTGTGATTCGAACTTAATCACTTTCAAACGTTCCTTATTTGGATCATATATTATGCTAAATTATCATCATGGTTTACTAAGATAGAACCTATGTCTCAACATAGTGGATGACGATCATCCTTCTCTTTCTTTCAACCATTGATGTTAAACTTAATACTATTCCTAATTTGAGTCATTAAGGACTGGTTCGTTAATTAACTTCTATCCTGAAACCCCCTTTCAGAATCCCTTAAGGAATACTACATAATATCATAATACACTTGTTATCAACTTCTACATCTTATAAATCATTATTTATAAGTATTTGCGCTTTTTATCCTTAACATACTTAAGAATTGCTCCTATAAGCTCCCACTCAGAATATGTTCCCACATATTTGAATTTGAGACTTACATTGCTCCCACTTAAAAATATGTCAATCACATATTGTTTTAGGAAGACTTTCATAGCTTCCACTCAATTTTATACAAATTGCATATCTCCTTACTATTTTGAACAACTTCAAAATCCTTTGATCAAATATCAAACTTGGAGATTTACTATGAGATACTAGTACTTTACTAGTTTTAAATCCACTAGACATTTAGCACACATGAATCAAATTCATTTGAATTTGTCCAATACTTGACAAATTGTGCTTTTGTCATTCACCCCCTTTTTCCACTATGGCTTTGCAATCATTTGGGAAAATTCCAAGCAACCCCTTTACTTGTGAGATTCAGCAACGAACTGCTTTCTAATCTCAAGGGAATTTTACTTCTAGGATTTCTGATAATTTAGTTTACCCTTATTTCCTTTGTAGTTTGTAGGTATGTCATATTCCAAAAAATCATGACAAGTGATTCACAAATGTCTCCATACAAGATATGAATTTACATTTTGAATCCTACTTCATGTAGTGAAAAACAATAGTGGAGGGAAAAACACAATATCATTGATTCTTTCCTTCTGTGCAGAGAATCGTTCAGGAACATTGTCTGTTGTGCTTCTCAACACTCTGATGGAGGGTTTTTGAATCCTCATCGTGTTTTTCACTAATTTCCATTTGCTTCATAATTGAGAAACATCACTAAAAGTGAGCTTTCTCAAGAATGCACCAAAATCCAAGCAATACGAATCTTGCTTTCCTTTTGGTCTCAGCTATGGATTTCGTATTCAAAATTTCCAATGAATACACTACAAGGACTTATTCGCTATTGTTTTGGTTATATCAAATAACCCAAAACTTTCACGAATTCAAATGGTTCACTACCTTCTAATTGAGTGCTAACTATTTCTAAGCTAATGGTCTCTACATCTACACTACAACGATTTATTTGGTGCCCTCTATTAAACCCCCTTTGATATCTAATATCTCATACTGATGCTTTGCATTTTGACGTTTCAAAATGCTTTGCACTTCACAATTTCTTTTATGCCATTCTTATAAAGTTGAATTTCATTACTATTGATGAAATCATAGTAATTGGATTCTCTTTTATACCCTTTGTTGATGAACCACTTTTGATCAAATCAAATAGTTTCATATTCATGTTTCCTTTGGTAAACTAATTTACACATTTAAACAATTATTTAATGATAATTACCATTTTCGTCAAAACACAATACATCGAATATGTATTTACTTTCAACAATTCATTAAACATTTTGTATTCAAGTAATACACGGTGTTCAAGTTATTTTGCCGAACTTAGGCATGATTTATATGTGACAAGAAATCGAATGACTTTCACATATTATCACATAACTTTGAATTTAAATAATGGTTTCATTCATTAATGAAATATCATTAAGTTGGGTATTTTAAACAAGGCATTTTATTGTTTTACAAATGTTCATGCACTATCAATTAGTTTCAAACAATAGGGACGATTCACAAGTGATCAAACAAGATATGAACACGAATAGAAATCATTCATAAAAGTGGAACAACTATTTGTTACAAACTGATATGAATAACCGTCTCACGAAGTGTAAGACAAACTAAAGAAGTTCACAATCTCTTGATTACATTAATCATCATAAAACATAAACTAAGTGATAAATGTCGAGGGAGAGTGTCGTTGGCCATCATCATCATGCTCGCCATCAACACGCAATGTCACCTCCTCTCCAGCAAGCACCTCTCATGCAGAAGGACATGTTTTCAGTAAAACAGAACAAGTATCAGATATACTTAACACTACAATGTGTTTGCAAGATTATAACATTTAAACTGTATATCAAATATATACCTTGGTCATCGATGACCTCTCCGGTGATTGGTTCAACCTTTATGTTCTGGAAATGTAGTATGAACTCATGGAAATCCAATGCTTCCATATCACCACTCATGATGCTACCCTGGACATGTCCTTTGTAGCTAGGAGGCAATGACCGAAGCAGTACGTCTATCGCAAATGGATCAGCCATCCAGTAATCCACGAAGTGAACCAGTCTCGTGTGTGCATCAAGCATGCGCTCCAAGTGATTCTTCAGACATGTATGTTCCTCCATCTATATGGAAAGGAACTCTCCAAGCAACTCGTGCTTCCACATGCGCACATGGCCTATGAACTCTGCTCTCAGCTGATCCACCATCGAATATAGGTCAAGATCACCCATGAGCGGATGTAGTTCATCCACCATCCCGTAACGCATTATAATCTGAATGTAAGTGGACATCTCTTGGCGATAGTAGCGGTCTGCCAGCTCTTGTGGAGTCTCATAGTAGTCTGGCTCAGTCAAATCCATCGTGCGGCATATGTAGTCTACCACATCATTCCTAGTAAGGAGATCATCTAGGCGCACAAGCCAACTAGGGAAGTTGGATCCATCAAGTCTAAGTTTCTCACCCTTTACCCAATCCTCAATGGCAAAGTAAGCTTCATGGTGAGCCATCTACATTTATAATTGCAAAAGGAATTTAGACTAAGTTTATAATTAAATGAGTTAATAATAACTCCACTCAGAAACACCTATCCCCAAACGGGTTCCTAATGATAACACGACCCCTATCAGCCACATCTCCCCCGATCATCATGGCCATCAATGTGGGTTCAAGGGTGGACGCTAAACATCGGTCACATCATTCATGCGACTCGTGCTCGATCTTTCGACCATCCAGGTTCCGAGGCCATGTCTGTACATGCTAGGCTCGCCAACTCAACCTTAGTGTTTTCGCTGTGCAACATGGCTTACACCCACTGTATGTGAACATAGATATGTCTGACACCCGATCATCACGGTCTGCCTCATACCGAAGAACTTTCTTGGTGGTGCACACTAAGGGGGAACACAATCGTTGGTTATTTTAACAGGGATCATCTTATTAGGCTACCATCGAGTATCTAATACTAGCACACAATAAGACATACAAACAATAACATTGAATGTAAATGCTATGTGATATGGTCCTTCACGTCGTGATCTCCATCCGCCGTCACTGGGTTCTAGCGCCAGGGTTCCAGCGCCGTAGACACCAGGGTACCGGTGTCATTCCGGCGTGGTAGTTCGTCACCTTCATGACTATCTACTACTATGTAACAAAAGGTAATAACTTTACCTTTGCCACAACCATATCACAAAGCAACGCCCTCCTGCAAAACAAAGTTAGACGCCTCTACTTTATCTTTGCATGTTTTACGTGGTTGAATGGGCTTTCGCACAAGAATCGTTCTTACCTACGAACTTTTAGCACAACGCTGATCAAGTAGTTGTCTCTACTACACCCCTTTCGGGGCCCTCCGTTGCAAATGGTATACCAACTAATGCGAGAGAGGCAGACACCCCCTAAGCCACTTTATACGGTACAAGCCGTATGTCAAGCGTGGACCAGTCTCGCGAATGAACGCATAAAGTCGGTTGGGGGCCGCTTCATCAAGCATTACTGCGGTATGCACACGTACACGTGGGAGGGTAACAACTAAAATATCAACACCCACACGCTACATCTCGTGTGTTCTACCCGTACTAGCATTACTACGCATAGATCTAGCTCTGATACCACTGTAGGGGTTTCGCGCATGGAAACAATAAAATTTTACCCTATGCCCCTGAACCCCTGAAGCTGCCAGGACCTATCTATTAGTAATACAGTAACGGGAGGGGCTTTTCGCGAACTTACCCTTGAAGACCGAAAAGCATGTTCAACGCTCAGGAAAGCGTGGTTGATGTAGACGAGCCGAAGCCGCCCTCAAGGTCGTGATGAAGTCCTTGCACTCCTTATGGCTCCAACGACTTGAGTGCCTCAAGTGCGACACCTCGTGGGGAGTTACACACGTCCGGTGCCTGACGATGACTCCTGCTTCCCCGATCCAGCAGCAGTTGCGGAAGTAGAGCTCCCGGATCCGAATCCCGCAGCACGACGGCGCTCCGCGGTGAAGATGTCTCTTGCTCGCGCAGTCCAGACTTGGGACCAGGGTCACGAGAGAGAGAAGAGAGAAAATATCAATTAGAGGTCCTCCCAAAAGTAGGGAGACCTTTATTGATTATTGGTGTATTTTTCTAGGCCAAATACCCCACTATATATAGGGGGAGGGGAGGTACTACCTCCCTCAAAGTCCCAGGGTGGGACTAAAGGAGAGGAGGGGGGAGGAGGTGGCCGCTGACCACCTAGTGGGCCCCGCGCGGGGG
The DNA here is from genome assembly GCA_916181665.1 of Avena sativa. Taxonomy (NCBI): domain Eukaryota; kingdom Viridiplantae; phylum Streptophyta; class Magnoliopsida; order Poales; family Poaceae; genus Avena; species Avena sativa. Next base: position 433,337,190 of record OV702290.1, read on the forward strand.
GGGGGGGGCTAGGCCCAGCCGGCCTCCCCCTTGGCCCCTCTCCCTCTCTCCTTTCCCCTAATGGGCCCTCTCCCTCCTGAATTGGCCCATTAAGCCTTTTTGACCTTTAATTGATTTTCTCTTTATTAAATAATTATGAATAAATGATTAAATCAATATTTAACATTCATTCACATATTATTCAACCTCCGTGGCCATGGAACACCTTCCACCTCCACTCTGGACATCCTCCGGACTTACCGAAACCCTTCCGGTTTTCTCCTTTCTCTTCTTCGGTGATTCCACCGATCCTATAAACACTCTCTAAGCATCATCAAGCCCTTAAGCATGATACCCTACAGTTTGGGAACACTCCAGACATGGTCGGGGCACTCCCGCACCAATGATCAACAGAGGGACCTGGATGGCCATGTGACCCCTGTGCGTTCCACGAAGACCTTTTGTCGTTTGAACCGGGACAGTCGTGTCTTATTCCGTTTGTCACTCGATACTTACATTGCCCGAGATTTGATCAATGACATCACCATGTCGTGTTCAATCTCGTTACTGAACAACATTACTTGACTTGTTCCGACAAGTTATATCCCCGTGATCCAATCACATGTTGTGCAGCTATTGGATATAACTTCTTCGAGTGGGCCCTTGAGTATCTTCCTATCACATGGACGGACAAATCCCGCTCTTGACATATATTGCCTCTATGGTTTCCTCTAAATACATGAACACACCTTTATAACCACCGTATTACCAGATGGCGTTTGATGCTATCAAAGCATTCTCGAGAGACAGTGATTGATATAGCCTCACAGTCTAAGGAATAGTCTATGAGGATCCATTTCTAATCATCGTAACTTGAACTTCGTGACATGATCGGGTCATGATGTTTAGGTTGGGTATTGGTTCATCATCTCATTCTCAGAATGAGTTGACTCCATTTCCAACTGGCATAAATGTCACATGATCAGGAAACCTTGATCATTTGTTGACCAATGAACCAGTGACTAGAGTTTCACTGGGAACCCCTGGTTGTTTGTATATCACACGTGTATTGATGTTTCCACTCAATATAGTTATAGCATGATATAAAACTTAACCATAAACTATATGAAATATGATAATAGTCCTTACTACTATTTGTCTCTAGGGCATATTCCCAACATCCTAGCCTTTATATAGATAGGCTAGGTCTCGGGTAGCAAGTCGAGTTGGTTACAGGTTAGGGTTTTCCCCTTTGAACTTTCTATCTTTAGCTTCTTCTTGTTCTTCAAGCAATCAAGAGTCCGTAGGTTACTCGAGTTCTCTGTTTGGGCCTTGGCGACACTGTGGGCTCCCGCTATATTCAGGCCGTATATACCAAGCTCGAGTACCTATAGGGTATACCCATGTCAGTAGCCCCCGAGTGTCCAATGGAATCGTAGATTCGACTGGGGACTTTTATGAATCCTTTCAAGTGCATGACTGAGTATGTTTTTCTACTGCTTTGTTTGTGTCATAGGGATTGTTGATGTGCGTGCCTGATTTAACCGATGTATCGGTATCAGTTAACTACCTTAGGGTAAAACAACGCAATCTACTTGAACTCGAGTCCCCGGACTCGAACTCCAGAAAAGTGCTGGTGTAATTCGACTCAAGCCGTGGAGGTCTTACAGGAGTCGAATTCTAGTATATGGGTATGACACTCGACGCGTCCGTCAAGGCATGTTCATCGTACCTGAAGGCACGGATATATTTCTTGTAGTGCGCAGCAAATGCGTTGCCAGGCCTTATTCAGGTCTTATCTTCACGCTGCAAGCGCGGCATCCGAATTTTTGTCATCGCGGAGATGATTTGGGTGACCCAGGAGACGCAGTCTCGTTGTAGGGAAAAATATGAGGCGGTGTCGCCATAAACTTCGAGTGTGGATGTTATCAACACACAGTACGATGTACCAATAATCATAGGGTGCGCGACCAGCGCTCCCTATGGGAGTAGCCCCCGAGTGCCTGGTTGAGTCAAAGACTCGGGCAGGGACTAAAGAACTTTTACGACTGCTGTCGTCTTTTGTTTGCTTGTTTCAGTCGAATTTATTTCCAGCGCGTCCTATGGGAGTAACCCATGTCCATAGTCGAATCGCGGATTCGAGTGGTTGGATTTGTTTCGATTGTCCATGTTCCTGCAAAAAGAAAAGAAAAAATCATAGGGTGCGCGACCAACGCTCCCTATGGGAGTAGCCCCCGAGTGCTTGGTGGAGTCGAAGACTCGAGCAAGGACATAAAGTAGTCGAAGTCTTCTGCTCCTCAATTTTTGATGACATCAGTGCTGACGATGTGGTGAGCTCAATTGCCCGCGTGAGCGGGTTTGACAGGATGTGATAAGTGGTGGGTCCCATTTTCTGACTCTGACTTGACCGGGCGTGCGTAATCTGTGTTTTAATTGCGCCTCCTCGATTTCCACGCGTAATGGGGGTAGTGGGGGACGGTTCACGCTTCGGGTCCTCCACGTGTCGAGCATGATGAACGCCACGCGTCTGGTATGGTTTTTCCTGGCCGTTAGATTGCATCTTCCAAGGGGTTAAGTAGCGATGCTGCGACGATAATTTTTCACATCTGCTTCTTTCTCTGCCTTTGCCTCCGTCGCCATTGCTGCTGCTCCTCTACTTCTCTGTGTTGGTCTTTCTCGTGGCGCTGGACCAGCTCCGCGTATTCCCAGTTACTTTCTCCGGTCACACCGCCACCGTAGAATGGGGAAGAAGAAAGGAGGTGTTGTGGGCCGACTCCGCCGCCGCCGCGATTGCTGCAAAGAAGAAGGACGGCTCCGCCGCTGCGGGCACCAGCGCCGCCGCCGTTGGAAAAAACAAGGGCACAGGCACTCGCGTCACTAATGGCGCGTGGCGCGCATCCGTGATCAAGTCCTCTGAGCTCCGTCTCCTACGCCAAGACGGAGTTCTTTCTTCCGCAGTCGCTGACGCGCGCGTCCCTGGCAGCGAGGTAATCCCTTCCCCTCCTGCCGGTTTTCGGGTGATGTTCCTAGCGTTCATCATCCGCGGTCTCTCGTTGCCCCTGCATCCTTTTTTCAGGGGACTTCTCTATTTCTATGGGCTTCAGCTGCATCAGCTGTCCCCCAACTCCATCCTCCATGTAGCTTGCTACATTACTCTTTGCGAGTGCTGGCTCGGAATCGAGCCGCACTTCGGTCGCTTCAAGCGTCTCTTCAAGCTGAAGCGCCAATCGGTGTCTGGCTCCATAGTCTACGATGTAGGCGGCTGCGGTATCCACGTCGACTCCTCCGCCACATACTTCGACATCAAACTCACGGCGTCCGTCCAAGGGTGGAGGGACAAGTGGTTCTACATCCGCGACCTGAAGGCCGACGGAGACCACTTCGGACTTGCGCCCTTCGATCCCGCGATGCCATGCTAGAGGAGGCGCTCCTGGAAGAACGTAGTGATGCCCGGCGAATCCGCTGAGACATATGTGCTATACGAGTGCGTCTGCGACCTCAAGAATCGTATGGGTAAAGAGGAGGGAGGTTGCGCCCTCATTCACACATAGCTGTGCCGTCGCGTCCAACCCCTGTAGGCCAGAGTCCACCCTATGTTCCAGTGGGCTGGTGCGGACGATGTCACTCGCGTATCTGTCAATGGCATTTCCGCGAGTGAGGTAGATAAAAGGGTGCGACTGGTCACCAAGTACACCTCCAAGGATGTGCTTCCCAATGAGCCAGACGTACCTCCATTCGATGCTGCTAACCCTCCTCATGAGGTATAGTTGTGCTACGTAGTAGCTTTGTTTGTCGACTGCTTCTTTGCTGTTTTTTCTTGACTTTGCGCTAAATTGTTTTCTGTATGCAGGATTGGGGGGTGTCACCCTGTATGCCCCCTCTTCCTGAGGGGGTTATCCCTCGTGAAGCTTTGGAAGAGGACAAGTCGGAGACGACTGTCCCATCTGATGTGGAGGAGGAAGCCCCCGAGTCGAGTGGTCCTAACACTCGCAAGCGTTCGCGCAATGAGGATTCGGATGCATCGTCTCCTTCGACTCCGGAAGGTGCAGCTGTTGGTGCAGAGTCGCCGATACCTGTCGTTCCTGTGAGTGCCGTGGCGCCATCTTCTCGCAAGAAGATGCGACTACCGAAGGAGTCGTCGTCAGAGTCGGGGGATCAAACCTTCGATTTTGACAAGTTTGATTGGTAAGTGTGCGAGTCTTTCTTTTGGTTGTTCTTTGAAGTTGCCTTTTCTTGATGTTGGTTTTGTTTTGCAGTCAGCAAGCGTCTTCATCTTCTAGCGACGTACAATTTTTGAAAGAATCTGGAGTCGTGACCTCCAAAGCCAAGAAAATGGCTGAGCGTGCCCCTTCTCCTCCATTGGCGGCCCACTCCGGGCATAATTCGTCAAGTTCTCCACACAATGTGGAGCACCAGATGCTTATCCGGACGTCTGCGAATCCATCGACTTCATAGTCTTTGGAGGATCATGTAAGTGTAATATCTCTTCTTCTGATTTTGTAGTCGAATTTTCATCTATGCCATCTGTTGACCCTTTACTATGTCTTTTGCCGCAGCTCGTTGTGAAGGAAGCCGCTCGCCTTGCGAAGCAGGTGCTTGTGATGGGTCGTCAGCATGCAATGCTGGACAATCGCCATCGCACGGTGGAAAGTGAGTGTTCTTTACTTTTCCTCTGCATCCTTTTGATGTATTCGACTGATGGTTTATCTTCGTTTGTGTCACAGCTGAGCATAATGCACTCCTCCGTGGTGAAGAGTCGCGATGAGGCAGTCGTAGCATGTGCCGAGTCGCTGAAACGCGAGGAGGATCTGCGCGCCTCCATCGTGGCTAGGGAAAAGTTGTTCGAGGAACAGCTTTTTTCAATTGCCAAGGCTCTCTTAGGTATTCCTTTGTCTGAATTTTCGCTGTTTTCTCTTCTTTCAAATTTGTTGTTGGTACTGACTTTTGTGCCCATGCTTGGGTTTTGTGTAGATGCCAGCGGTCTGAGCTTCGATCCCTAGGCACTATGTTGTGATGATGCCCTGGCGGGTGCCATTTCGGCAGTCGAAGATCACAGAGCTGCCGTTCAGGGGACGCTCACCAAGGCCAAGGGCATGCTCAGTCGCCTCCGGGAAGAGCTGGCGCCCAAGGCTGAGTTGATCGAGAATATAGATGAGCCGGTGGATTCTCTTGTCGGGGGCATTCCTACAAGCTGCAAGAACTCGCTCCGTGCGGCTGGCACTTCAATGTCACTCGCAATGGTTCAAGCCCATGGAGTCGAAGTTGATCCTGCAGTGGTCTCCAAGGCGATGCCTGTCAGCACGGATGGCCAGCAAGTAGTCTTTGCTCCTTTCACAACTGCTTGTGGCAAGTACGGGCCACAGCTGATCAATACAGTTGCGAAGTACTCTGAGGAGCTTCAGCGAGCCAAGAAGGCGGCGAAGGGTGCGACGTCAGGGGCCGACGGGAAGTCTGTGGCGTCTGATGCTGCCACAAACTCGATGAGGCCCCCAAAACCGAAGTCTAAGTCGAAGAAGCTAGTTGCTCCTCAGTAGTCGCGTCTTGTAATAGTTAACTAGCTTATTTCTTTTGTCGAAAACATGCATTTTGGCGAGTGTATCTGCTGATACTTTGTTAATCTTGAATGCACTCGAGTCTTTTGTCTATGCCTCGCCTTAGTCTTCTTATTATATCTTGCTTGGCTTGTGATATGGTACATCGAGTGATCCTTTGAGGGAACCTCAGGATTCGCCACCCCCTGATGACACCTTGGCGCCGCCGCGCTCAAGGGTGGATGAGTTGTCTCTGCTTTCGTGACTCCGTGACCGCGTGAAGCAGTTGGAGCATGAATTGCCCGTACTCCGTGGTAACGCAGATGTATGGAAATCGAAGGCGGAGAAAGACGCCGCCCGAGAACAATATCTGCTAGGGAAGGTGACGCAGCTGGGCGACCAATTCAAATGTTAGTTTTCTTCTTCCTTATCTTTTCCTTGAAGTCACTCGCAGTAGTTCGTTGTCTTCATACTTTTGCCTTTTCTTGGTATAGTTGTCGGTGCGCGCCATCCGCAGGATGAGAAGGATAGGATTGCCATTGGCATGAATGACCTGACCCAAGAGCAGCTGCAGGCGAGTGGATACTTCTGGGTGGATCATGATCGCGCAATCGCGCTGGTGACCCTGCAGGATCGTGCGTCGCGAGTGCTTCACTTCTTGAAGAAGTCGCAATCGTGCTTGAAGAATATTTACCAGACGATGTTCCCGCTGGACGTTGTTCCATCGAGCCTGCTGGCCCTTCTTGCTAAATTCCAGGACTTGAGTGCGGTCCGCGAGTGTGTACGGTAATAGTTAGTGGCTGGTGCCAAGGCTGCTCTGTCGCTGGTGCGACTGCACAGGCCTGATGTAGACGTTGCAGCAATTGTGGCCGGTCCGCCAGCGCCGCCATCAGGTTCGACTTGGAACATGCTTCCGCACTACCAGGCGGTGGATCGCCCAGCGAAGGAAATCGTCGATTTCTTCGAGGAGCAGACCAACGTTCCTTTGCTGCAACAGTAGTTTAGTTTGTATCCTGCACATAGTTGTACCAGTGTTGTAAAGTTCATATATATGCTATGTATAATTGATTAACATTGTTGTATATAAAGAGCTTGTTAGCGTGTATGTTTTGCGAGTGGGTTGCACTATGTGACTCCTTTTTGTTAGCCTGACTTGTGTTTATCTCAGCCCCTTGTCAACCTGTCAGGTGCGTTGCAACTGGGTTGGTGTTTGTTAAGGGTTTCGATTAGTGTCCTAGCTACTCAGGATATCGCGTTAGTTCGTACAACAGATGTGTATAGGGTGGCGTAGCCCCCGAGTGGATAATTTGCGAAAAATAAAATAAAAACACAAAGTTTTGGGGCACTTAGCTTTATTTATTCGCAGGATAGTACGAGGTACAATGTGTGGCTAAGTAGCCTTGGCTGAGTAGCCTTATTTGCAATGTAAAAACAGAAATAACTAAGGGTAGAAGCACCGCAGCTGCACGACGTTCCAAGGTTTGGAGTATGCGACTCCTGTTTCTAAATCTTTAAGGCGATAGGCGCCACCTGGGATTACTTCTGTAATCACGTATGGTCCCTCCCAGGGGGACTCGAGCTTTAGATGCCCTTGTTGCTTCAGTCGCAGGACCAGGTCGCCTTCGACGAAGGACCTAGGGCGTAGCCTTTTGCTGTGGTAGTTACGCAGGTTCTGCTGGTAGATCGTTGATCTTTCCGCAGTGATTTCCCTTGCATCGTCAAGGAGGTCGACGGAGTCTTCGAGTGCAAGAGTTGACTCTTGCTCGCTGTAAGCAACCACATGTGGTGCTTTGTATCGTACTTTGCGGGTAGCACTGTTTCAGCCCCGTGCACCATGAAGAATGGGGTGTACCCTGTGGCGCTGTTTGGAGTTGTGCGTAGGCTCCAGAGTACCGATTGCAGTTTGTCTGGCTAGCAGCCCGCAGCCTGTTCAAGTGGCCTAAGGAGTCGCTTTTTGATGCCGCCGCAAACGAGCCCGTTAGCTTTTCTGACCTGACCGTTGGTCTGTGGATGTGCTACAGAGGCATAGCTGACGCTGATTCCCAGATTCTCGCAGAATTCCTGGAACTCCTTGGATGTGAAGTTCATCCCATTGTCCGTGATGATGCTGTGTGGTACTCCGAAGCGGTAGATGATGGACTCGAAGAACTTGACTGCACTGTATCCTGACTGATTGGTCACTGGCATGGCCTCTATCCACTTTGTGAATTTGTCGACTATGACCAGGAGATAGACGTAGCCTCCTCGTGAGGACTTTGGGAGCTTGCCGACCATGTCGAGTCCCCATTGCGCGAAGAGCCAGGCCAATGGAATTGGCTGGAGTTCTGCACCAGGTGTGTGTGGCTTGTCCATGAATCGCTGGCACGCGTTGCATTTCTGGACGATGTCCTTGGCATCGCGCATGGCCGTAGGCCAGTAGAATCCAGCTCGTAGAGCTTTGGCGACGAGGGAGCGACTGCCGGCATGGTGCCTGCAGGTCCCCTCATGGATGTCGAGGAGAACAGTTCTTCCATCGGCCGTGGAGACGCATCGTTGGAGTACTCCTGTGATGCTGCACTTGTATAGTTCGCCGTTGATAACAGCGAATGCCTTGGATCGCCGCGCGATGTGCCGTGTGTCAGTCGGATTGTCTGATAGCCTCTTGCTGAGAAGGTACGTGATGTACGGTTATGTCCAGGATGGCTCGATCATCATGACACTCATTGGCCCTTCGAGTCCTGTATCCAGTTCCAAGTCATCGAGTGCCATTGGCTCATTGGGCGGCATAGCCCCCGAGTCCGTTGCTGCGCTTGTTTTCTTCTCTATGGCCTTTGGCATGATGGAGCATTCGCAGATGCGCTCGAGAAATACCCCAGGTGGTATGAGGGCGCAGGTGGAGCCTATGTCGGCGAGTGTGTCCGCCTCTTCATTGCTTTCACAACCTATGTGCCACAGCTCGCAACCGTCGAAGTCCCATTCGAGTGTGTCGTAGAAGTCGCGGTAGGCGATCATGTTGTTGTTCAGTGTGTCGCACTCATGCATTGTCTGGTTGACGACCAGCTTGGAGTCTCCATATATTATGAGCCTCTTGGCGCCGCAGGCTTTTGCCATCCTCATCCCGTGCAGTAGGGCCTCGTATTCAGCTTTATTATTGGAGGCGGTGAACTGTGAGGGCCAGTCGACGACTTCGAAGTCGATGCGCTTGTGCCGAAAGTTTTTCGGTGTGCTGAAGATGACGTCGAGGTTGATTTTTCCAAGGGGATATACGCCCTTGCCTGGGACGATGCCGTGGAATATTGTGTCTGAGGCCTCTAGGTAGGTCAGAGGGATCCTCATTGCTCGCAAGGTACTCGCGAACATAAGGTTGATGCCGCTTCCGCTGTCCATGAAGACGTGACTCATGTCAAAGCCTCCAATTTGTGCCTCGAGGACGAGGGGACAATGGCCTGGACGAGGTACTTGGCGCGGGTGGTCGCGCTTGTCAAAGGTAATGCAGGAGTCGCTTCCACTAAGGTACTCAGTGGTGGATGGTGGCGAGTTTGTCGCCAAGTTGACTTAGCGAGTGATGGCCTTCTGCATCCGATTCGAGGGGCGTCCCTTTTGGATCATCATGGTACCCATGGCCCGTGGGTATGGTTCGCCTCCGTGGTGCTGGTCCGGCGCAACTGCATTTGGGGGTGGTCCAGGTGGTGGTGGCGGAGCTCCATGTGCCACAGCTCCTAGGGCGGCTCCGTAGCCCCTGTTTACAGCATCACGATTCATCCGAGCTAGACCCTCGTGAAGCTTGAGGAACTCGCGGCAGTCTTTGAGGAGGTGGCTGGACTTCTTTTTGTCGTCGTGCTTGTCGATGTAAAAGTGCACAGTGCATGGCCCGGACAACTTATCTTCGATGGATGTTGCGGGTGCCTCATCGCGAGTGTGGCGCTACCATACTTGCGTGGTTTTCCCGGAGTCGCGGTATCCACTGTTGCGGTAGACTCTGTTGGAGTTGTCGTCGCGTCTGTCGGCGTAGTCGGCTGCGACCATGTTGATGTCGTCGCGGTCATCGTAGATGCGCATATGATGTTTGCTTCGGCGGTCGCGTCTGCATTCGAGTTCTGCTTCGTCGTGGGAATGAGCGTGATTCTTCACTGAATCCTCTCCATCTGCCCATCGATTCACGATTTCCATCAGGTGGTCGATGGTTTTGGGCTTCGAGCGGCCCAACTCCTCCCTGAGCTCTATGCGGCATACACCACCGTTGAATGCATCAATCGCGTGATCCTCCGAGATGTTTTCTACGGAGTTCTTGATGATGGACCACCTCTGGATGTATGAGCGTAGTGACTCGCCTGATCTTTGCTAGCAGCATCTCAGCTCTTCGATTGATGCGGGCCTTTTGTAGGTGCCCTTGAAGTTGCGCACAAAGCTGTAGACCAGCTCTTCCCAACTGCGAATGGATCTGCGTGGGAGGTTGTTGAGCCATGCTCGTGCGGCTCCCTGCAGCTGTAGCTGCAGGCATTGCATAGCCGTGCTTCGACTCCCGCCGTGGAGCCTGACAAAGGAGATATGGTCCTCTAACCAGATTTTCGAGTCCTGCAGACCATCGAACTTTGGGTTCTTTGATGGGAGCTTAAACCCCTTGGGCATTCACTTTTGTCTGATGGCTCTGCTAAAGCATCTAGCGCCACAGAGCTCCACATCTTTGTCTTCTGAGTCAGTCGACCGAGCGCGTCGCGCCCTTGATTTATCGGTTTTGCGTTGCGTGATGTCATCATGCGCGTCGTAGTCGTGGTCGTGTCGCCGTGAGCGGCGGCGTCGAGACAAGTCATGACTGTCGTCGCCGGACGAGGGTGAGGAGTAGCGTTTTGCCAGGGCCTTGCCTTTCTTCAGCTCCGGTGCTGGTTCTTTGTCGAGAGCAGCCTCGACTAATCCCAAGCCTGCGATCATAGATCGGTGCATGGCAGCTCGGGGATCTCCAGCTGGCGGCTGATTGTTGAGCAGATACATGGTGGCCGCTGTCACTGCTGCCTGCGGCGTCTTTGGGACCACGTTGCCCCGGGTGTCGACTGTCATAGAGCTGAAGTCGAGGACTTTTGCAGCTTCTATGCGCTCCTGCTCAGTGAGGTGGGCCATTCGAGATCGTCTCTTGTTGGCCACGTACTTGTTGCCTTTGTAGGAGGATCCTACGTGGGAGGAGAGTCCGGCCCGTCGAAGACTCGACTCATCTGCCGCCTTTTTACGCGCTTCGAGTTGCACGATTGTTTGCAGCTGGCGTCTATATTCCTCCTTAAGTAGCCAATGGTAGCCCATTAGCATCTCTTGCGATGTGCCGGGGGGCAGGGGATTGCCCCGCAAAGCTTCTCGGCAACGGGCCCACTCGAGATCGTTGAGCCTGATCCCGACACGCTCGCCGGTGTGCTCATTCACCATGGTGGGAGGTTCGACTGCTCATCCGTTGCTGACGGGGGCGCCGTCGGTAGGGCCGCCGTTGGGTGGTCCGCCATTGGGTATGCCGTCGTTTAGCGGGTTGGCTTCATGGCCACCGTTGCCTGTGTTGTCGCGATTGGCGGAGGAGTCGCCTGTGTTGACGACAGCGCACATGAAGTGGTTGGGGAAGCTGCTGCTCCCACAACTTTCAGACCCGGAGCCGTAGGCTCCATCTTCAGTTGCCAGATCGCCCAGATCGGATTCGCGACTGCTGTCGCTGACCATATTCTCAACTGTTGTCAAGGTATTGAGCTTGCTGAGGGTGCCGATCGGCGGAGGGAACCATGATGCTGGAGCAATCGATGGTATCGTCGGCTGGTCAGGCATGTGAAGCGTGCCCATCTAACCAACTTGGAAGCGGAAGCTCCCAATCGCCAGGTTGATTCCATCGCCCACGGACTCGAAGGTCGTGTGAATGGCCGGTGTGTGGACAGTGAAGTTGAACACACCGAAGAGTTGGCGAATCTCCTCTGTTGCGGAGTTGTAGATCGCAGTTGATGGGGCCGAAGAAGACGCAACATCAGCACTCCCAATTCCCACAGACGATGCCAATTGACGAGGGTTTAACTCATCAATGCCCATTGTTATGGACTTGGGTTTTGGAGAAGGAGGGAGCGCTGGAGACATCTATCGGCTAGCAAACAAGCACATAGGGGACTCGAAGATTTACCTAGGTTCAGGCCTTATAGAGGTCCCTACTCCTGCTTGTCTGCTCGTGGAATTATCACAGGAATCGAGGATTACAATGGTGCGCAGATGCAATCTGGCGAGGGTTGTGGAAACTAGGGTTGCGTGTGTCCCCCTCACCGCCCCCTCCTAGCCTTTATATAGATAGGCTAGGTCTCGGGTAGTAAGTCGAGTCGGTTATAGGTTAGGGTTTTCCCCTTTGAACTTTCTATCTTTAGCTTCTTCTTGTTCTTCAAGCAATCAAGAGTCCATATGTTACTCGAGTTCTCTGTTTGGGCCTTGGCGACACCGTGGGCTCCCGCTGTATTTAGGCTGTATATACCAAGCTCGAGTACCTGTAGGGTATACCCATGTCAATTAGTAATACAGTAATGGGAGGGGCTTTTGCGAACTTACCCTCGAAGACCGAAAATCATTGTCAATGCTCAGGAGAGCGTGGTTGATGTAGACGAGCCGAAGCCGACCTCAAGGTCGTGATGAAGTCCTTGCGCTCCTTGGATCCAACAACTTGAGTGCCTCAAGTGCGATACCTCGCGGGGAGTTACACACGTCCGGTGCCTGACGATGACTCCCGCTTCCCCGATCCAGCAGCAGTTGCGGAAGTAGAGCTCCCGGATCCAAATCCCGCAGTGCAACGGCGCTCCATGGTGAAGATGTCTCTCGCTCGTGCTGTCCAGACTTGGTACCACGGTCACGAGAGAGAGAGGAGGAGAGAGAAAATATCAACTAGAGGTCCTCCCAAAAGTGAGAAGACCTTTATTGATTATTGGTGTATTTAATTTGGCCAAATACCCCCACTATATATAGAGGGAGGGGAGGTACTACCTCCCTCAAAGTCCCGGGGTGGGACTAAAGGAGAGGAGGGGGAGGGGTGGCCGCTGGCCACCCTAGTGGGCCCCACGCGGGGGTCTAGGCCCAGCCGGCCAGCCCCCTTGCCCCTTCTCCCTCTCTCCTTCCCCCTAATGGGCCCTCTCCCTCCGAAAATTGGCCCATTAAGCCTTTGACCATTTTAATGATTTTTCTCTTTATTAAATAATTATGAATAAATGATTAAATGAACATTTAACATTCATTCACATATTATTCAATCTCCGTGGCCATGTGACCCCTGTGCGTTCCACAAAGATCTTTCATCATTTGAACCGGGATAGTCGTGTCTTATTCCCTTTGTCACTCGATACTTGCATTGTCCGAGATCTGATCAATGACATCCCCATGTCGTGTTCAATCTCGTTACTGAACAATGCTACTTGACTTGTTCCGACAAGTGATACCCCCGTGGTCAAATCACACGCTGCGCAGCTATTGGATATAACTTCTCCGAGTGGGCCCTTGAGTATCTTCCCATCACATGGACGGACAAATCCCGCTCTTGACATATATTGCCTCTACGGTTTCCTTCGAGTACCTGAACACAACTTTATAACCATTGTATTACCAGATGGTGTTTGATGCTATCTAAGCACTCTCAGGAGACAGTGATTGATATAGCCTCACGGTCTAAGGAATAGTCTATGAGGATCCATTTCTAATCATCGTAACTTGAACTTCGTGACATGATCGGGTCACGATGTTTAGGTTGGGTATTGGTTCATGACCTCATTTCCAACTGGCATAAATGCCACATGATCAGGAAACTTGATCATCTATTGACCAATGAACCAGTGACTAGAGTTTCACTGGGAACCCCTGGTTGTTTGTATATCACACATGTATTGATGTTTCCACTCAACACAGTTATAGCATGATATAAAACTTAATCATAAACTATATGAAATATGATAATAGTCCTTACTACTATTTGTCTCTAGGGCATATTTCCAACAGTTATCCACAAGGAGGAATGTCCTATTAGACACCAGGTCACAACTTGGAGGAGCCAAGTTGTTGTCGCGATTGTAGTAAAACAAAATGTACAGATAATATGAAATTTATAAGGGATATATAAAGCCAGTATAAAAAGGAGTAGGACAGGTATTGGAAATTCTGGAATGGTGGCTTGCCTGTGCTCAACAATAAGTCCCTGGACTTTTTCTTAGAAAACCAACAATAATATAAGATCCCTTCTCGATGTCAGCACAATTCACAACTATCGTCATCAAAGAGCATACATGCAAACAAGCAAGAGACCATAGTCAATGCAAGGCATCAAGCACCAATGCAATACAAAAAACAAACATACAATACACCACTAACTTCAGTAGGTTTTGATAAATTCTGATCATAGCCATTGGGATTACTTTAATTACAAATGTGGAATGGCTTTTATGATTTATTGGTCTTAATTAAGGGGTTTCCCAAGGCTTGGTTCTATATGATACCAATGTACAAAATGATACCATCAGATATTTTGATATAACAAAGCCACCAAAAGTGGTTTCATTATTTTTGCACTTTTCTTTAATTAGATAAGGATTTTGTAACGGGATAGTCCTTGTTTTGGTGAATAAATCACCAGAAAAGATTGGTAGATCAAATAATTATTTCCTCTTAGGAGTAGGAAGAGGTTTGAGTGCTGGTTCACCGGGAGTTGGTTTCACCTCAAAATAATTATCACAATGCCCTTGGGAAAATCCCAAATTCAAGTTTAGAAGTTTTTGTCGTTTTCACCAGATTAAAACTACATATCCTTTTGATATGAATCCAAGGGCAGATAGTAGGTATTAAAATACCTTTCTGCATAAATTGGATTCATTATTTTTTTAAGTTGTGGAACTACAGGAGTGATTTATCTAGTGGTATTACTACTTGCAGAAGAGTTTAAATCACCAAAATTCACTTGATGCTTAATTAGTTATGAGATTGTTAGTTTTGATAGATCTTGCGGTGCATGTGTACTGGGAGATGGAATGAGGTCAGAATAAAGTATAATTTGACCTAGGGAAATTTCGGAATATAGATATGTGGGCTTTTTGTTAATTTTGGTACTACCAAACCAAAAGGCTTTTTGGGGTGGGACCATGGTTTCGTGCAAGGTGTGTCCAATACATTACAACACAATGTGGTTTCACACAAAAATGATTTACCAAACTACTCGAGATAATTATTAGGTAAAAAGAATACCTCTATGGGTTTCTTTTTCTAAGAAAAACCTAGACAAGATTTTGGGCCACTTTTGGCTCTGCATGTTGTAGTAGACATAAATCTACCCAGGGAAATTTTGATCTAAGCAATTGGAGTTGTTTTACATTTTTAAAGTGATTTAAAATGAATAGGTAAACTCTGGAATAAAAGGAATTAGCTAAAATAAAAGGGAAAAGGCAGAGCTGGGCCAGATCGGAAGCGAACTGGGCCGCATAGGAGACAAACTGGCCTAGTTCACCACCACAACACGCGGGAACTGCCGTGATTCGAAGGAGAGGGAGGGCCCTGTGGTCAGCGACCACGGGCTGGTGAAGCGGTATCTAGCACTATGAGTCGTTTGATTAGAACGCGATCAACGGTGCTAGGCCGCCGTCCTCCTCTCGCTGCGGGTTCCGGGTTCTGAACCCTAGCTCAGGATGGCGGGGCTCAGGGAGATCACCAGGGGCCTTGCTGGTGGAGGGAAAGAGTCAGGGGTGATGCAGTGTGAGGCGGGGAGTCGAATAGTGGGCAACACGACCAGGTTCCGCCTCAAGAGGGAGTTCGCACAAGCGGGGACGAGTATACCTCGTCGGAGTTTGCCAGAGGTAGGCCTTCCGGCGTTCCTAGGCAAGGAAAATGGGCAGGGTTAGGTAGATTTCACCGAGAGAGGTACATGTAGGGGAAGAGGAGGAGAGGGGGCATCGGGTTGGGCCGCTACCCTGAGGGTAGGCTTGAAGTACCACAAGGCAATTTTTCTTCTCCTCGGCTACAGAGAGGAAGAGGGGGTTGGGCTTCTGGGAGAGGAGAGTAGGGAGGTGCGGGGGATAAATGAGGGGTGAGGGAGGCACTGGGGTGGCCTCGGCCTTATATTTTGAAGTCACTACTAGGAAAACAGCTATAGATAGACAACCTATTCTGTGGCGCATATACAGAACCATGCGCCACTAAAAAATTTATGTGGCGCATACAGAAAAAACGCCACTGAAATTTGGCAATTCAGTGGCGCACGAAACCCATATGCGCCACAGAAATGTGGATTTCTGTGGCGCATATTTTCCCGTGCACCACTGAAAGTGATGATTCTGTGGCGCATATAGACATATGCGCCACAGAAAGTTGATGGAACCCAGAACCAAAAAAGGGGAGACAATTATGTGGCGTAGATATGACAATTATGTGGCGCATATGCATATATGCACCACAGAAAGTGATTGTTCTGTGGCGTATGTAGACATATGCGGCACAGAAAGTGGAAAACAGATCCCACCCGTGGATCGCCTTTTCAGTTTTGTAAAAAATAAATGAAAATGATAAAAAATTCAAAAAAATAATTCCTTTAAGATGTAGTTACATTTTGGGCTGTAGTTGTAGGGAAAACTGAAAAACATGAATTTTGATATATTTTGCAAAAAAAGGTCATGTCACGGTAAAATGGCTATAACTTTTGCATACGATGTTGAAAAAATGTTTAACCTATCAAAACGATCGTCTCGAAATTTCCTATTCGAATTCAATCACCAAAGGCCGTTCTAAATTTTACAGAATCCCCAAATTCAAAAAGAGTAAAAAGTTATGGCCGAAAAAAGATTTTTCCTGCAAAAAAAATAAAAAGGGGGGAGAAACTTCTGTGGCGCATTTCTCCCCATATGCACCACAAAAGTCTTGGGCGGGATTCGAAATTTGAATCCGTCGGCGCCCTTCTCCCTCTCTTTTTCCTTTTTCTGCCCCCACTTCTCCTCCCCTCCACACTTCTCCCCTTCTCCTCCCTCCACCTTCTCCACTCTCCGGCGACCTCCACCTCCACCCCGGTGACCTCTCCTTCCTCCACCACGGTGACCTCCTCCTTCTCCTCCTCCACCACCTCCGACAACCTCCTCCTCCTCCTCCTCCGGCGACCCATTCCCTCCACCTCCGGTGACCTCCTCCTCCTCCTCCACCACCACCACCACCTCCGACGGCTTCCTCCTCCACCTCCGGCGAACTTCTCCTCCTACTCCGACCACCTCCGGTGGTGGTCTCCTCCTCCTTCTCCTCCGACCACCACCTCTGACGACCCACTCCTCCTAACCCTCCTCCAGCCACCACCACCACCACCTCTAGCCAGATCTAGATCTGGCCTGCTTTTTTTGAAATTGGAAAAAACAATCTGTGGCACATATTGGCCATATGCGCCACAGAAATTTGAGATCTGGCCCGCCTTTTTTTTGAATTTTGGAAAAAAAATCGGTGCATATTGGCAATATGTGTCACAAAAATTTATTTTTGTGGCGCATTTCAATATGCGCCACAGAAATAAATATCAGTGGCTACGTATTAGTGGCACATGAGATATGCGCCACAGAGAGTGAAAAAAGGTGCGCCACTGATAAGGTATTTCCTAGTAGTGAGTGGAGGTGTCCATGGTAGACTATGTCCATGAGAACGAGATGGGGAGGTGAGGGATAGAAATTGGTTGATGGGGCGGTGCATAGAGTGGTGTGGGGCTATAAGAGTGCAGGGAGGAGGCCAGGAGTAGTGGGTTGCAAGCTTTCCTTTCTATTTTTAAAATTGTCACTAAGGCAAGAGGTGGGAGAGAGAGGGCTAGGTAGGATCTCATTAGCCATGGAGGGTGGTGCTGCAGTGGAGTGAGTTCTGTAGCTCGACCAGAGGGGGAGGGAAAAGCTTGCTGCATCTTGGGAGAGTAAAGAAGGTGGCAAGGAAAGACATGCATATGGGGTTAAGTTCTTGGGCCCAAGTACTAGAGGACAAGGTGCTACGATGGATTAGCTACAGTGTATGTCCATAGGGTAGGTTAGGGTGTTGTGGTGGTCTTTCATGAGATTTGGTGAGGATTTGTGGTATTTTAGTCTGTGATTTGAAGAGAAGCTTTGGCTTTTATTTTATCCTCGTGAACTTATGTGGTAAAATGGTGGGGATGGGTAGGGAATTATGTTGGCATGATTCAGAGTGATTGAGAGGTTTGATAAGGATCACTAGTTAGTTTTGAGAAGAATTCAATCTGGGAAGATTTGGATTTGAGGGGTTTTTGGGATCTTGGATTTTAATATTTTCATACTACCTTTGAAAAGCTATACAAGATGATCCAAGGGTCCATTTGGTTTAAGGGAAGTTGGGATGAATACAGTTCTTGATACTCTAAAGGACGATGCAAGAAGATTTGTGAAAGCATCACGGAGCAGATCACAACGATCTGCCAAAGTTGGAAGAAAAAAATGGTCAGAACAGAATATTAATTAGCCTCCAAAACCATGTGGGTTTAGGAAGCACAAGGATCCAATTAAAACAAGGGAGATATGGATGGATAGACACTCATGAGTAGAGTATAATCATGCAAAGAGTTGGTAAAGATAAGATGGCATGGATATGGGAGGTTCTGCCAAAATAGGCATGTTGATAAGATTTACAGAAAAGTTTATTTTCTTGCCTACAAAATCATCAAGAACTAGTGGGGCAAGGGATGATTAAGCCAAGGGAAATAGTTTGATTTGTAAGTACTTAGGATGGTTTACAATATGATTCAAGTCCATTTCCAAAAATGCACAAGGTTTGAAAAAGGGAGAGACTCAAAGAAGTGATGTTGATAACAGTTCCAGACTTAGTCAAATTTTGGCAGATTTGGGGTGTTTGACTATGAAACAAAGAAGGGATATCGTAATAAGCTTAGTAAGTGCCTCTTTATTACCCTTTGACCGTGTAGGTTATAAGCCAATGCTTGTAGTCACAAAAGTAATACTAGACATACTCCCATACACGTCATAAGGATACCACCCTCTCTTTAGTCATAGAGGCAAATGATATGTGGCCGACTACACATACCATCTAGACAGAGAGATCAAACACAACATCATAGATTAATGGATCATGGACCAAAGTAATAGATCATCATTATTTTATTTCATAATAATGCTAGGGTTTCTCCATCTCCCCAAGAACAAAGGAAACTACTCACACATGGAAGCAATCAACAACATCATCATATTCAAATAGATGGATAAAAGTATGGAGATAAATCTAGTGCAAACCACAATAGTATTTGGAATTACAACAAGATCTAAAGTATGGGAGAGGGGAATGGTGATGTAGATGCGGCGGTTGATGATGAAGGGGATGATGTGATGTCCTCCGATGATCCGTGAAGCAGCAAGGATTTTCCCTTCGTCTAGTTCCTCCTCTAGATCCCTTTCTGACATGGTGTTTTGATGCTAGAAGTTTCTATGAATGTCGGATCTGTGATCCGTCTTCGCGAGGTGAGAGTATTTAACGAGATGGGAGCCCTGATAGGTGGCATGGGCAGATGGTACGGGCAAGCTCCGCCCATACCAGTGGTCGTTAAACGCTCCGTTGGCTTCCTCCACGTTTGCTATTCTCCCATGTGCGAAGAAAAATCAATTAAATGACATTGATCACTTAGAAATATCATATTATGCAATTTATATGTTCACAAAAGACTTAGAAATTCGAGATCCTATTGAAACAAAGACGAAAGGTGTGCGCGAGCGCAATAAAATACTAAAAATCCTACTCTACTTATGTGAACACAAGAGGTAAATATGGTTCAATTTTGGACTTATCAGCGAACCATAGTATATATAGGATTTGTGCTTGACAAAGAAAATGCTAGTTTTATTCCACATTTGTTAAGCCCACCTCGTAAAAAAATCAAACCGCCTATTCACCCCCTCTAGGTGGCATCTGTATCCTTTCACTTGGGTTACTACTTCTACAACCAAGAAGAGGGAAAACTGTTTATTGCTTGGAATGGTGTCTTCCTTGAGAAAGAGTTTTTGAGTCGTGGAGTCAGTCGAAGTACAATGCAGCTCGAAGAGGTTTGAGAGGAGACGATCAAGGGCAATTCAGCAATAGCCTTAGAGTTTGAGCCAGTCGAGGAGCCTATGGCTACAGAAACACCTAGACCATGAAGGTCGGCAAGATTGCAAGGTGTTCGCGATGTGTTATTGTTGGACAGTGATGAGATGACAACTTATTCAGAAGCAATGAGAAGTACTGATTTTGAGTCATAGTTTGGAGCCATGAGAATAAAGTTTGGAACTTGGTTGATATGCGAGAACGAGAGATTTTGAGTGCAAATGGGTCTTTAAGAAGGAAATTAACACGGATGGGAATGATTCTGTCTATAAAGCTCGGCTTGTTGCAAAGGGGTTCCAATAAGTTCAAGGAGTTGACTACAACGAGCCTTTGTTGCCGATAGAGATGCTCAAGTCGGTTCATAGATTGTTATCTACAACCGCCTATTTCAACTATGATATATGGCAGATGGATGTCAAACTGGATTTCCTTAACTAAAATTTAACCAAGGATGTGTATATGATACAACATGAGAGTTTTTTCGATTCGGCTAATGCTAACAAATTATGCAAACTTTGTTGAAGCAATCATCTCGGAGCTAGAACATTCTATTTAATGAGGTAGTAAAATTGTTTGGCATCATCAAAAGGGAAGAAGAAGCTTGTTTATACAAGAAGTTCAGTATAAGCTCGGTAAATTTTCTGATCCTAACGTGGATGGAATATCGTTGGTTGAAAATGACGTCTACAAGATACCAAGGAATCGTTGAAAAATATTTTTTCGATGAAGGACTTGGGTGAGATGGTGTACATGCTAGGAATCAAGACCTATAGAGGTAGATCAAGGTAGCTCATTGGACTGAGCCAATGTACATGTTTAGACAAGGTGTTCAAGAAGTTCAACATGGAGTTGGGTAATAAGGGGTTCTTACTGATGTTGCATGGTATCTGACTTAGCAAGATTCAAAGTCCTTACATGATTGATGAGTGAAGCCGGATGAGCTCGATTCCTTTTGCCTCGACAGTCAGATTGATCATGTATACCATGGTACGTACTACACCAGATGTTTCCTATGCTCTAAGTGTTATGAGAATTAGTGTTATGAGAATATATTAGGCTAATCCTGCTGAAATCCACTAGACAACAGTTAAGAATATCCTTAAGTACTTGAGAAGGATTAAGAATACGTTCCTAGTTTACGGGAGTGAGGAGGAGCTCGATCTAAGGGGTTACAAAAATGCAAGTTTCTAAACTGACTCTGATGACTCTTGTTTGCAATTTAAGTTTGTGATTGTAATGAACGAATGAGCTGTGATCTGGAAGAGAGACACGGTGGCCGACTCTATAGCACAAGTTGAGTATATTGTTGCCTTGGAGGCGGCAAATGAATGTGTTTGGATCACAAAGTTCTTATTGGGACTTGGTGTGGTTCAAGTTGCGTCCAAATCATTGGACATTTATCGTGACAAAAATGGCGCTATTGCACATGCCAAGGAACCGAGACAACACCATAATAACAAACACATAATCAGGCGTTATCACCTTATTCTAGAGATCGTTGAAAGGAGTGGTGTAAATATATGCAAGGTACACACGGATTCAAATGTTGTTGATCCGTTGAAAAAGTCGCTTCCACAACCCAAGCATGAGGCACACAAAAGAGCAATGGGCATAAGATGCATGGACATGTGATGTCTGAGTGATTGACTCTACTGCAAGTGGGATACCTAGGGAATATGCCCTAGAGCCCTGATGTATTCATAAATTTGAGTTGTCCTTGAACAAGCATCATTATTATGTATCATTGGATATGTGATTTTATTATGGAACTATATATTATTTGATTTGTTCTAAATCCTTAGGCAGTATGGTTATGCAGACACATAACCTAGACTAATGTGTATGTTGGTTGATGACTCGATTCCACTTGTCATGGGCATGGAGATTGTAATCCAACTACACTAGTTTGGCTAAAGTGTTTAGCCAGTTAGATTGACCCATAGTTGATACACAAATAGCAAGTTGGCACAATTTGTCTTCAGCAATAGAATCCTTAGACCTAGGGGATCACACGAGAGTTGTGGATCGACCAGCTTAGCATTTATCAAATGTCGTTCATTAACATGGCAAATATAAAGGTAAATTTTGGGTTGGCTCGGAATCAAGATGCATGGCATGGATAACCAAGATGGGATTTGCCCCTCCGTAATGGGGATATATTCTCTAGGCCCTCTCAAGTGATATGATTCGGAAGCATGGTCATGCACGACTTGGTTACGAGTTAACCAAGGAGTCAGACTAAGCGTTAACTGAGGACTCAGTTACTCCAGTGAACCATATATCACGGATCAAAAAGAGAATCGAGCTATTAAATGGATGACAATTACTTGTGTATAACTTGATAAGCTATACCGTGAGGCAAAGAGACTTGGACAAAAGTCACATTGTAAAGGTTCATCTTATGACTTTGTGATGCTTGGGAGTTAGCATGTTCTACTCTGAGCCACTACGCACTGACCAGTTGAGAGTTGGACTCTAACTGTGTCCAAGTAGTCATGAACCTACAAGGTCACACAATTAAGGGTAGGATCCCACATGGATGGGATCCATATGGACTTTGGTGTACACCCTAAATGGGCCTCAAGAGTTAAGACCACATAAGAGTGTATATAAGTGGAGTGGCATGGGATCTAGCAGCCTCTTTTCACTCCCATATGGAGAAAAAAAGGGATCTAGTCATCCTTTTTCCGGTGCTCCTCTCGCACGTGTGGATACCATAGAGGCGTTGCACGTGTGACACTAAAGACGGAAGATTTTATGGTGGATCCACATGAGATTTTCGCGCGATCAGTTGTACTATACGATGCCTATCTCCTCAGTTAGTTCTTGGGATCACCATGTGAAAAAATGTTTATCTCTATGTGGGCCAACAGCTGTACAACAGGTCGACCAACTGTTCCACCAACATCGACTACTGGCATTCTCAGATCTTCTCCTTGAGGGAGTGGGCGGTGGTGACCAGCGGCACCACACCCTGTAGAGGCTCACACGCCAGGTCTTCAGCAACCTGGTGATACGTCGTAAACGTATCTATAATTTTTGATGTTCCATGCTTGTTTAGTATCTACTTTCTTATATTTTGTTCATACTTTGAGGTATTTTTATACATTTTCTAGAACTAACATATTAACAAGATGCCACAGTGTCAGTTGCCTGTTTTCTGCTGTTTTTGGTTTTAGAAAAGCTAGTAAGGAAATATTCTCGGAATTGGACCAGACAAAAGCCAAAGTCAATATTTTACCCGAAGCAACACGAAGTCTGGAGGGGAGACGAAGTGGCACACCAGGGCAGCCACACCTGGTGGCGGCGCAGCCTGGGGGGCGCGCCATCAGGAGGTGTGGGCCCCTGGTGCTCCACTGACCTTTCCCTTCCACCTATAAAAGCCTCCCGGGACGAAAACCCTAAGGCCCCGATCAAAATCCCATAGAAATACACGGAAGAGTCTGTAGCCGTCGCTATCTCGATCCCCAGATCGGGGGGATCCGAAGCTCTTCCCGGCACCCTGCCGGAGCGGAGAGATCACCCTGGAGGCCTTTCTTCATCACCATGACTGCCTCTGGTATGATGCGTGAGTAGTTCATCCTTGGACTACGGGTCCATGTAGTAGCTAGATGGTTGGTTCTTCTCCTTTATGCTATCATGTTTAGATCTTGTGAGCTCCGTTCATGATCAAGATCATCTATTTGTAATCTTACATGTTGTGGTTGCGGGGATCTAATGGATATTGAGATGCTATTTCAGATTGATTATTGATTCTATCATGTCGATGTTATTTGTGATCTTGCATGCTTTCCGTTGTTAGTAGCTATCTTGGCCAAGTAGATGCTAGCAACTCCAAGAGAGAGTATTTATGCTCGATAGTGGGTTCATGCCTCTAGTAATCTGGGGAAGTGACAGAAATCTATAAGGTACTAGATGTGCTGTTGCTACTAGGGAGAAAATAGTAATCCTTTGTCCATGAAACAATCGTATTATTTATTTTACACACTTTGCTTAATGCAATTATCTGTTGCTTGCAACTTAATACTGGAGGGGGTTCATATGATAAACTGAAGGTGGATTATTAGTCATAGATGCAGTTGGATTACGGTCTATGTATAATGTTGTAATGCCCAATCAAATCTCATAGGAGTCAAGATGATTAGTATATGCATGGTATGCTTTCTCGAGTCTGTTAATTCCCCAGCTGTAATTTGTTCACCCAACATGTTATTTATCTTAAGGAGAATCACCTCTAGTGAACTATGGACCCCGGTCCATTCTTTTACCATTGATAAACCATCTACGATTTACTGTTTACTGTTTACTTTCTGCAAGCAATTACTATCTTCCACACAATACATTTAATCTTTTGTTTTCAGCAAAACCGGTGAGATTGACAACCTCACTGTAAGTTGGGGGAGTTCTATGGTTGTGTTGTGCAGGATTCCAAGTTGGAAACAACACCTTGGAGTTGTTTCCTTGCTCCTACTGGTTCAATAACCTTGGTTTCATAACTAAGGGAAAACTTGTTGTTGTGTTCATCATACCTTCCTCTTGGGGTTCCTAACGAGCTCGATATATTTTGAGCCATCACCTGGTGATCTGATGGCAATAGGATGTTGTACTCGACGAACTCGAACACTTCATCAACGGTGAGGTTGTGTGGCCAGTAGATTCTCCAGCTAGCCTTGTCATTGTGCGCCATGGGGTCAGAGTAGGGGGTGGTTGGCGTGGCATGGGAGGAGACGCGACATGGGGAGGCATGTCGACCATGAGGTGTAGATAAGGGCATCACCTATATATAAGGTGAACTTTTGCCATAAGATGGAACCCATACAGCTTATGGAAATAGCTACAATGTATGTGGTCAAGTTCACCATAAGTCGCGACCCACTTATCTATTAAAAGTACATACAAGAAAGATAGAGGAGAGAGTAAAATAATTATTTATTGCTTATGAACAATCCACAAGCCTGTAGGTCACCCTTAAGGAAATTCCCTTAAAGTGAACCTCCACTGTGTAAATGGATAGCCTTATGGAATATTTTTTGTCTCGTGGATAACCTTATGAAATACATAGTGGATGCCCTAAAGGCGCTGATGCCGTAGGTAGAGGTGTACGAATTGATCAGAGCGATGCATCGGAAAGCTACGTTGCCGCATGGTGGGGAAGTGGCAGCTTCCTCTTCGGGATTCGATGAGATGGGTGAGCGCCAATAAACAATGCTAATTTCCCTCTGTGTATATGACATGCTAGTTGAGCCGACCTTTCATGGTCTTACATGATGGTTGTGTCTTGGCTTGTCAGGGTTGGTGTCCAACCCCCATTGGACCGATGGGGAGGGTTATTGTGGGGGAGGGGTGGGTGCTCTTACAGCCATTTATAAGTATCCATAGATGCGTGAGTATCACATTTGAGGCAGATTTCGCGCAAAAGTTCCATGGTTGGACAAAGTATACGGTTAGAATGATCAAGAACTTGAAGAAAAGCTCACTTATTAGGAGGAATATTTTCAACGTAACTGCAGTTGAGCTGACTGAAAATGGCACTTCAGCATCTTATGGGCAGATCCGTGGCTACTACGGAAGAAATAAACAAGAGGAAATGATAAAAAACTTGGGTCCATCACTCCATTTCACTCCTCTTCAGGAAAATGTTTTTTTGCCAAAATCTAGGAGAGACTAAAATGTACGCATTTGGTACTCCTTGAGTAACTTATAGAACTTTTAAAAAAAGAAACAACCTGAACTTTTGAAATCATTTTTTGACGAAGAGCATACATTAATACCGCAAAGATGCCAATTACACTCACACTCCGCAACAACATATTTCCCTAACAGCTTTACAAATGCACACAACCCAAAAAAGAAGAAGAATTACAATAAAATAAAAATACTGCTACAGTGATCTATTCCTTGTATCAGCAGTACTAACACCACCAAGACATCACCCAAGTTCAGCTCGCCCAAAAACGACGTCTCCAAGAAGGGCACGGTGCACAAGTACCATCGTTGCTCGATCATAGATCTTACATTTTCACCCTAGAAGAAGTCCTCGCTCACAAAACAGCCTTCAATAAGGCTATTGCTAGGCACATCCAATTAAGGCGAGACCTTGGATTTTTACTCTCAAAGGTAAGACTTTGAACTTCTCCTGTGCTGGCACCACCACTTACAATGCCATTGCTCGAAGTCACGAATTACTAAGCCAATTTCTCATCGCCACAAAGACTCGAATCACCATTGCTAGTTCTCAGATCTCAGCTTCCACGACATTCTCCGTCAGCTGACTTCACCATAGAACAAGAAAAGGGCCCCATGATGGTAACAACTAGCAGATCTCCCTCTGAAACCAAACGTCCAAAGAAAAACATGGGTACGCACGACTGAATCTCACCCGATCTAGCAATCTCCAAGCATATCGCCTAGTGGAGTTCGCTGGTGGAGCTTTCCGGAACACGACATGCCAGCCAGATCGATGAGGGTAGGCATTCGACAGATCATCATCTTGGTGTGAGTTGGAACCCTAGGACCGCCACCTTTATTGAACCTGAGCTAGTACCCCCACGCCACCCGCCGGCGCCCTGTTGGATTAGTTTCTCCGAACTTCATCGGCCATGCCTGCATTGAGGAAGAAGGCGGCAGAACAGGGGCGATTCCGCCGGATCCAGTCAAACCGTGCAGCGAGGAGGGCCTATCGCCGGTCAATGCACTATTATGGAAGACCTCAACAACCAGATGTGTTCCACATGCGTCGCCTCGGTGACGGACCGCCTCGCGCGTACGAGACCGTCGGAGCTCGCCTGCCCTCACCCCCATCTTTGATAGACTGGGTGTGGCCGCCACCGCCGATGAAGACGGCGGCAACGGCCATGGGGACTAGATCAAGTGGTGGCTCGTTACTCGTTAGGGTGAGAGAGGGGCCTCTAGAGTCGCCCCGCGTGAGGCAACCCGAGAGGGAGGGAAGGGAGGGGAGGAGGGAGGCAGATAACGGTGGGCTGGTGGCGGCGGCTCTGGTGAAGTTGGGCAATTTGATCGCCTCGGTCCTGACTAACTTCTGAAGTCATGTTTTCCCAATATGCACTCAGTCAGCACAGTTATTTTTTTTTGGAAAAGATGTCAGCACATTTAATACGCAGGAAGATATATTTGCAGGTTACTCGAAGAAATCCGTTGTGCTAGGTTCTCCGTCGATTAGGCCTTAAGAATACCTCAATCGATTGAGAGATGGACCAGCCCGCAAAAGATATCTAAACCGTCAATCTGCCTAGAAACTGACTGACTCTTAAGCACATCAGAGTTATCACTATGAAACACAGAACCGGAAAATGACCACATAACCTGCTGATTTCAGAATTTCATATTGCAAAATTACACTCAGACAATGTAATAGATAGTAGAGCCTCCACATTCTCGATGTCGCGTACATAAGAAAGGATGTAGAGCTTCTTGCAAGCCGACTTCATACCACAAAAAGTGTCGATGCCTCCAAGTCCAAACTAAACCAATCAATAGCCACTCATCACCACCCTAGATTGTAATAATGAAATAATTAAAATGAACTCACAAGTGCTCATTGTTCCAACAAGAACCATGGCTTGCCAGCGACAGCCTAGCGAGGAACAGAAACAGCACCATAGTGCATTTACCACGACAAAGCCTGCTAATTTCAGAGTTTCCATGTTTACATAAACTTTGACATTCAAGCAAAAACGAGCTTACAAATTCCTTGTAACTCAAAGCTTAGTGAAGCACGCATGGCACTTTCCATTGACAAATGCTAGTCCTTAAGCTGGCATTAGACAGAAATCTGCAGCTTATGTAGCTACCTCCTCCCAGTCACACAGTCAACACCCTGAATCACAACAAGAGGCATGCAGATTTGTCAGCACTATTTACATTGACTCAAATTAATGGGTATTTTATGTAAAAATAAACCAGAAGGTTAAAAAAACTAATTGACATCAGAAGCTCAAACCATTTGTATGTTGTTTTAGGTTTGAATTGCAATGGACATCCACCAGTTGGTGATATACTAATTTGTGATGTTGATTGTGATGCACTGGAAATCTACAAGAGTATTAACATCCCAACTATATATATTTCTAAACTATATACATGAAGTTGCTAATATGCAAGTTATCTTGACTCACCTATGAACATTTTCTTTTGAACACGTAAGTGTGCATCATTTAGTATTATAGAAGAATTCACCAAGATGGCGAGGGTCTTACAGCCAAACCAAACACTAAAAGACAAAAGCTATAAGGTTAAGAGCAAAAGCACCATAAAACGTAGAAGAAACCTCCAACTGTATATCTACTCTACCGCTCAAGGGTATAGGTCACTGAACATGGAAATAGTGATTAGCTTCATAACAGATTCTTCTTTGTTGAGAAAGAGTTGATCATTCTACGCTACTATATCAATCTCCAAACCTTCAGAGTTAAGACCATATGGGGGCACTAATATTAGATTGCTCCAAATACGGACACGGGCCCGGTCTTATGGTAGAAATGATTAATCCAAGGATCTCCAAACTTCTGTTTCTAAAAAAGAACTGGCAAATATTAAAGTGCAGTCATAATTTATACAACGAACATGTTACTGAACTGCAATGCGGTTTCAGGCATACCAAACCAGCTAATTACTGCATAGGGTAAACTATACTAAAGAATTGATGATTTAACCATGCAACACAGGCATTTCATAGTTGCAGAAGAAGTTTGATAACATGCGATTTAACACTGCTACTCAATGTGTAAGATCCAACTACAAGCTAGAAGATTCAATTGTAAGAGATACAAGGAGATCCACTCGTTCTCAAACCCAGAAAACTTCCAAAGATTGAGTTACCGAGACTAAAAAACAACTTCAGATATCCGCATCCATATAAACTTCCAGAGATGTGGAAATAATTAAAATAGCTGGTATCTAAGATCAATCTATGGCAGAAGCTAGAATCACTTAAAAAAAAGATAGTTCAGTAAACAAGAAGCACTGCTATATTTTGTTGACTTTGCTCTTGACCCTGTGACCGCACTGAAGAAATGGAGTTGGAGCATTATCGTGTAAATATCAGTCACAGTGTCTTCAAGAATACCAAAAATATATACACTTGTATGATCATATCTTTTTCGAGTAGTACAAAAGCTCCCACATTCAAGTACGCAACACAAGCACTACAAGAAGAACATACGATTCAACTACAGGCTACAAGGTTCAGTTGCAAGAAAGGCAACAAAATCTACTCATCCTCAAACTCAGAAAACTTCCAGAGATGGAGTTACTAAGACGATAAAATAACTTCAGTTATTCACATCCGTATAGAAGGATGTGGAAACTAATTAAAAATTGCGATTCTGCTGTTGTAGAAAAACCAGTAATGCCTAAAATCAGTTTATGGCAGAAATTAGAACCACTTGAGCAAATAAAATCAGGTATATTTTCTATTTTTCAAAAAAAAAAGGATAGATAAACTGCTTCTAGAAATAGAACCGGCAAATATTAAAGTGCAGCCATAATAATTTATATGATGAACATGTTACTGAACTGCAATGCGGCAAATTTCAGAGTAAACTATATTAAAAGATAGATGATTTAACCAAGCAACAGCGGCATTTCGTAGAGTTGCAGAAGAAGTTCGATAACATGTGATTTAACACTGCTACTCAATAGGTAAGATCCAACTACAAGCTAGAAGATTCAATTGCAAGAGATACAACAAGATCCACTCACTCTCAAACCGAGAAAACTTTCAAAGATTGAGTTACCGAGACAATAAAACAGCTTCAGATATCCAGATTCATATAAACTTACAGAGATGTGGAAACACAATAAAATAACTTCATATCGTTTTCGAGTACTGCAAAAGCTCACACATTCAAGTACGCAACACGAGCACTATAAGAAGAACATTCGATTCAACTACAGGCTACAAGGTTCAGTTGCAAGAAAGGCAACAAAATCCACTCATCCTCAAACTCAGAGGACTTCCAGAGATTGAGTTACTAAGACAATAAAATAACTTCAGTTTTTCACATCAATATAAAAGGATGTGGAAACTAATTAAAACTTGCAATTCTCATGTGGTAAAAAAACAAGTAATACCTAAAATCAGTTTATGGCAGAAACTAGAACCACTTCAGAAAAATATAAAGATTGTTCTGTAACCAAGTAGTGCTATATTTTTTTGACTTGACTCTTGATCCAGTGACGGCACTTCAGTGTGTGATGATCGTCTCAGACCAAGTCATGAGGTTGAGGCATTATCATGTAAATGTCAATCACAGTGTCTTCAGGAATTAAAAAAATATATATATTGATGCATTTGTATGATTATATCTTTCAGAGTACTGCTGAAGCTCACATTCAAGTACGCAACACAATCGCTACAACAAGAACAGACAACCATATAAGCAGTGACATAGAAGAAGGGAGTATACCTGAAAGTTAGGAAGAAGAACAGGCATCTGGAGCCGAGAAGTAGGCTAAGATTGGGCGCCCGTATGCCAAGCCATCCTCCGTAGCAAGGCAGTCCAGCTTTCCCGTGTCCATATGATACGCGAAGCTGCCATACCCGATCGTATGGACGAACAACCTCCCAGTACGCCCAGCGTCAATGTCGCTGAGCCACAGCTTGGCTTTCCGTTCCAAAGGGTGCTTGGGCAGCCCTGGAACCGTGTCAAACACCTCCCGCATGGGTGTGTATCTCTCCAGAACCCAGCCGTTGTCACTGCCTTTCCCCTTCCCTCGCACGCACAGCATCATCGCATCCTCCTCCAGCGAGGCGACGCACAGCTGCCCGTCCTCCGGCATCTCGCCGATGCGGTACTTGCGGCCTTCATCTACGCCCCACATCATGGCCGGCGGCGGCAGGCAGGTGAACTCCATGGTCGCCGCGTCCAGCGCGAGCACGAAGTGGCTGTTGAGGATGTGCCAGTACATGCCCCCCGCGGCGTGCACGCAGGTGCGCTCGAACCTCATGAGGTCGAAGTCGATGGTCACCTGCCGCGACCGCGGCAGCGCGTTCCAGCGGCACCACCCGTCGCAGAAGGAACCGACCCAGGCGCGCGGGTGGCCCCCGTCGACCGCGACGTACACGACCTCGAACTGGAGGCCGCCCGCCGCGTCGTCCGCGGCGCGGGAGAGGAGCGCGACGCCGACAAGCTCGCCGCCAGAATAGAGGTCGAAGGGCGGCGGGGGGACCAGCGCCTGGCGTCGCGAGACCGGGTCGCAGACGAGGAAGCTGCGGTTGCTCGAGTCGAGGTCGTCGGCCTTCTCGCGGAGGAGCAGGAGGCCGAGGTGGGAGTCGTTGAGGCAAAAGTCGGAGATTTTGGGGAGGAAGTCGAGGGAGAGGCGGGGAGATGACGCGGTGAGAGGGTGGAAGGCGGGAGCGGCGGCCGGCGGGTGCTTGTAAGGATTCTTCGGGTCTTGCGGAGAGAAGGGGTGGCTGAAGTAGCCAAGGAGGGAAGAAGGGGCGCGTACGTGGGGGGAAGAGGTGGCAGCGGAGTGGGAGAGGAGGCGGCGCGGGATACGGCAGGCGAGGGCAGCGCGGCGGATGACGGACATCGTCGCCATCGCCGGCGAGGTGAGGTTGGATTGGGGTTCTAGGGTTTCTGTCTGTGTTGCCCGCCGCGCGGTTGGAGGTTTTGGACTGGCACGCCGTCGGCTCCGGTTGTCTGTATTGGCTTGGCTCGCCACTATCAGTAGTACCAGCTATCAGGAGGCGTGGGTCTTTCATTAGTCCATCGTCTTAATCCGTCACTTAAAATAACACACTACAGTACTATGCTTAAACTTCACTCTTGTAGCTGGGGTTTTGGAAAAATTACAAGTTTACAACTGATTATTCTCATATGAAGACAGTATTTGGCTTTTGGGTGAATCGTGTTGGCTTAACATTTTTTGTAACGTTTTGTAAGTCAAACCAACTATTTTCAGTCTCCGTTGTTATTTTTCATATTATGTTGTAGGGTAATATTAGCTTTTAACAACCACAATCAGAGATCGAATTGTTTTCTTTATTCTTGATTGTTCTTCGCGTACTCTTTTTCTTTTGGTGGATTAGATGAGCTCACCAGATTATGACGCGGAGGTGCATCATGGAGCAGACTAAAAATGTTTTTTTTTTTGTTTAAGCACATCATAAACTAACGCATCCTACTTCGCTCCCATGTGGCTCCCACCCCACGGTCACAGTGGGGTGCCCATATCCGGCCAAGGGGCATCTGCTGCCTCCCCTCTCCCCTCGCTGCCTCCAAAGGGTGCCGCCCGCTAGCAAATCCTTGGCGGCGAAGGGGTCATCACAGCAGAGGCGCGGGATCTGGGGGATGGCGCCGACTCGGTCATCGGGGTGGCGCATGAGAAATGTCTTTTGTCGGAGTTGTGTGCGTCGTGCCTTCTCAGTGCAGTTGTTGTTGTTGTGTCTATCCGGCTTTACCGCTAGTGGGTCGAATCTGGGCTAAAGCGGTACAAAGCTCCTACGCGTGAGGATGTGGTGTCCGGCTGCAAAGGATGATGGGGTGTCACCGGTGGAGGTGAATGAAAATCTTCGTGGTGGCGATTTCGATCTTCGACGACTACATAGCATGCTTGAAACGACTCACATAGGGGCGAGTGGATGTGAGGTTCTCATCTTCGCTTCTTCGTCGAGGGTGTCGTGGCTAAGCTCTATCTTGAGTCATTAGATGATGGGGACAAAGGTCTTGAGAAATTCCAGTTATGGGCGGGGGTGGACTGGCTGGATTGAGTCTCTAGGCTAGAAACTTTTTAGGCATAGGCGGGTGTAGATCGGTCGTCGTTCGTGGTTGGAGCCAGCAATAGCGATGTGTGAGGAAGTTGTGACCTTGTTGAAGGCGTCAATGGGCATACCTCCTTTCTCTGCCTAGGGCTCTAGGAGAATCTATGGGTTGGGATGATGGTGGTGTTTTGACATCCTTATCCTCTTGCGGGCATCATTTGTTGAGCTTGATTCGGCTAGAGTGGCTAGTGGTTAGCGATGCACTTGACATCTTGTTTGGCAATGATGGCGGTGATCAGGGCCGTCTCTAAAAACTGGGGGCCCTGGTGCGAAATGCGACATGTGACGCTCTCATGATCGCTTCAGTGACCTCACACTCAGGGTCATACATCTCAATGGTGGTCGCCTGCAGAGTCACATTGGTTGTTCAAGAATAAAGTTAGAGCAATATACTGCCCTCATGTTCATATGTATCACACCCAAGGTTGAGTTGGGCTTCTAGATTTTGTTCCTTATTCCGTTTTTAACCAGATTCATACTTTAATTTTTAGAAAACATGATTACTTGATGATGATTGATAAAAATGATCCTATTATCTTAATAAAAGAAACACAAAGAAAGGTGTAGTACATCTGCATGAATTATCAATTTTAGCCAAGATTTAGCAAGTTAGAAGGTGAGGGAAAATAGATCCAACCTAAGTGACGAGCTAACTTACTGAATTTATGCAATCAATGTGTGCAAATCTTGGACCTTGGAGGCTTAGAGTTGGGCATGGCGACAAGAACTGACGATGTGGAGTTTATTCAGTGCATACCTTGGGCTAGGTGTGGTTTTTTTTGTGTGAGGATGCGTTAGATGGGGAATTGACGAGTAAACGAGTAGTACTAGAAGATGAAGTCAGTTGTACCAGTATACGATCCGGCCGGCAGGGAGGGAACGTCCAAATTGATCTCCGGCACTCAGGCATGAAGACAGGCTGGAGGTCCGCCGGCGGCTCGGTGCTCATTGGGTGCAGCAGCACCACGCAGAGATGGAAGCTGAACGGAGTAGCGATCGATCAGTTCACATTAACTTATTCAACTTCTTTGTTCACGTGAAGTCTATTGGGCTTTATTAGGCTTTTACCTGATTAATAGTCGTATGTTTAACTAAAGTTAAGTGAGATTTGAGGGCCCCAAAATATTGGAGGCCCTGTTCGGTCGCTCATCTCGCTCGTGGCCATCAACGGGCCTGGCGGTGATGAGTGGAACATGGTAGAGGATGAGTTCTGGTAGACGATTCCTTCCGGCATGTTCCAGGAGTTTCCTTTGCTTTGCTTTGTCTTCTTTGGAGTTGGAGTGGTTGAGGAAGAGCCTTCGCGATGACAATGATAGGAGACCGGTCTTCGTCGGTGCAAGCTCGCCCTTTTCTTTCATGCAATTTCTTGTCTCCATATACGTGGATGTCTCATCATTGACTCGAGTGGTCGACTACTTGGCATGTGTTGGCACGGATTACGATGTATGTTGACCTACATGATGTTCTTCCTCCTCGAGGATGTGTATTGCTTGATGTACTGATAGTGGCTTATGGGAATTTGTGACTATTTTCGCTAGTTTACTGGTTTATTGTGTTCGTAGCTAATGACGAGCCAAAAAAATGTCTTTGCCTACAAATATGATTTGTTTTTGTGATATGATAGTGTACGGAGTCTGGTGAGTGGATAAATAAGCAAGTCAAGAAAATGTATACCTCTTTCCATTGTTCAAATTTCAAAAAATCAAATTCGTTTGTTGCCGTGTATCCGCGGCTGCAGCTAGAGATGTAAGTGGCGCACCATTTAATCCCGCATAGTACCATTTATTAATACTCTAGTTCAACAAAATTTGTTTTTTCAAAAAAATGAACTAACAAGTTGAATAAACGGGACTTGCGGCTGCCGTTTAGCTGCCATTTACATCCCTAGCTGCAGCGAGGAGGCAGGTGGAAATTGGACGGTCAAACAGGTTGGCAGGCTGACGGTACGTTGTGGGCCCTCCCAGTCCCATGGCAGGCGTCTTCCAGTGACAGGTCATGCAGGGGGCAGAAAGCCACGCTCAGGCCACGCTCCTCTCCTCACCCTCCGGCTAGCAGAGCAGCAGAAGGCAAGTTTGTCGACAAGAGTACGCTACATATGATCCACACCATCCAAGTGCGCCGGCCAGGAAACTAACCAATCTTTGTCAATTGTTGCAACAAAAAAATATGAATGCGTGTATCGGTAGCTGGTAATATATACTCCCTCCGTATTAAAATAAGTGACATGAGTTTGCCTAGATTCGCATGTATCTAGACACGTTTTAATATATAGATACATCCGAATTTAGACAAATCCACGTCACTTATTTTGGGACGGAGGGTTTACCTTCTTGCTTGCCCTCATACAACCATCTCAAGGCCCAAGGACATACTAATGGTACTCCCTCCGTTTTTATTTACTTCGCGTTCTGAGATTAGTCAAAGTCAAACCTTTTGAAATTTGACCAAAAATATAGCAAAAATTATTAATAACTATAATATCAAATGTATATAATATGAAAATATACTTTATGATAATTCTCATACTATAAATTTTATATTATAAATGTTAATATTTTTGGCTAAATAATTGGTCAAACTTTATAAAATTTGACCTTGACTAAACCCAGAATGCGAAGTATTTGTGAACGGAGGGAGTACAAGCAGCTTTAATGACCCAAAGTACTATTTTGGTGTCTCGAATAAGGAGCCTACTACGCGAGGAGGAGGATTTAATTTGATTGTAATAGATAGAAATAAAAATCGGGTTAGCCACCTTTTAGCTAACCTTGGTAGACATTTTTTTCTTCAAAATGGGGAGCGGAGCCCCGGCCTCTGCGTCAAGCGATGTACATAACCTTTATTTATTATCAAAACCACAAAAGTTTGGTAAAAGGCATTACAAAGATCATACAAACCGGAACCACCAAAACAAGACACCGAGCAAAAACGATAATCATATCGCCAGCTCCCCAACGAGATCTAGCAAACACCTAGCCGCCTCTTTCGATCCCGCCCCACGGTCACTCTCACTATTTTCACTCGCCAAGAGAAGCTGGAGTGCCTGGGCGCGGCGGCTCAAACACAAGCAAAAGGAGCCCCAAAACCGCACAACCTATCCACGGATCAGTGCCCACGCACATGCTCCGGATGTCGCCGCCTTTATTATCTTCCACCAACCCGTCATCAACATGTACATCGATGCGCAGACTCTCGCCAAACCAGCCACCGACACCACCGCGGTGCCAAGTAGCACCACCTCCATGCGCGCTAGCCGCTCCACCTCTCCCACCTCTTCCATCCAGCGCTACTCCACAAGCAATGCTCCCAAGAGAGAACGCGACACCGATGTGCCGCCATCGCCCGACCCGAAGGTCTTAGGGTTTCCCCCGGAGTAGCTACGAGGGGGGGTCACAAGAGCTGCGTTGACGATGCCTTCAACAAGGAAAACGACACAGATGCGCCGCCATCGCCCGCCATGACCGGAGTCGAGCTCGGTTTTCACCGGCATCACCGCCATCCCAACTCATCGCTGGGACTAGATGTGGAAAAACACCACAACTAGCCTTGGCCGACCACCTCCGGCGAAGAAGGAGGCTGCCGCCACCATGCCCAGGACCGCTGTCCTAGGTGACCTCATGCAACAGAAGTAATCCAGGTGCGCCAATGTCGTCGTCGGAGGTGATGCCACAGGCAGCAGATCGGGATCGAGGACCGTCCGAGCCCATTGGGCCAGATCTGATCCGTCCTGCCATCACCCACCGATCTTTGTTCGCCGCCGCGCAATGACATCCCTGGCCGCCACTACTCCGCTACATCGTCGTTGATCAATCGGGACAGGATCGCCGCCGCCTCGAATTGAAATCAACCGAGGAGATCCACCGCCGCCATCGTGCCACCAGGGCTAACCTTGGTAGACATGAACGTTGTAACGTGGCGTAGGTCTGTGTCGGAGGCTGTGTCCTCGCGGTGTGCACAAGAGTTCACTCTTGATGCTTAATATATTTCCAATTCGCCAAAGTACGCGGTAAAAAAATGAAAATCAACCAAGAGTAAGCCTTTGATGGTAATGATGTAGTAGAAGGAATTAAACTCCGGTCGCTGGAGTGCGCCACTACACCCAACCATTGGGCTTCTTAGGCCCAAAGTACGTGAAGGGATCTTAAAATTTGGAACTTGATATGCAGCGATTCTATCTTATCTTCCAGCCATTGTAGGCAGTGATTGATTGGTAAAGATTAAGAATAACTGTATTTAAAAATGAATAAAATGAAATACTATGCCCAATTGGCCCTATTGCATGTGTACATATAAACTAAATATATATCCTTCGATACAGCTTTCATGCAAGGAACCACGGCCTCCGTACATGGTGGGCACGTGTCCACCACAACGTAATGTTCAAATATTATCTAAAAAACATAATTTTCAAATAATATATGTTGGGTTTCACTTGTTGGTGCGGCAGGGTCACTTTTAATTTACACAAAATTATAGTGGTCATACGTGCATAGTTTGAATAATAATCCTTAAAATGTGAATGGAGTTGTATAGATTCAAAGAATTGATAATTTTTACAGAAATTCATAATGCATCCTATAAAAGATGATGAAATTACAGCAACCAAGAAATGACAGAGATGGCATAATTTTACTAAGGAGTGGACGAGTGGTGTTTTTCCCTAAAACAATAGCAATATAAAATTTACACCGAGGAGTAAGAAGACATGCTAACACTCTAGCAATTAAACCCCGTTATTTGTCAAGAGCCCTCACGGTCCACTTTCAGTGAGGCAAGCCGGGGTATCCAGTCAGTAGTCGGCCGGTAAAGGCTCTTCCTTGTGCTACTCCTGTTTTGGAGCAAACCACTGTGATTGTGCCCTCCCTTGTACTACTTTCAAGGTCAGATGGATCAACGTTTAAGGGTAAACTTATTTTACCACTAACAATTGATAAGTGACAACATTACAAACCTAACCCCAAACTTGAAGAGAAATTAGGCAAATTATATGGGGACGCTCTGCCCTTAAAGCAGACCTCAGAAGTGAACGTGAGAACCAGTCATGCTAAAGGTTAATAATTAAATATGCAAAGATGATACATATCTGAATATCACAGGTTTCACAGGTCACGGCATCATGGTCACCATTACATTACCAATATCTAACAACAGATTTACAAGACAGATTCTGCATGCGATGCCTGCATTCTTCCAACAAAGCCTGATCATTGGGCTACTCGGGCTGTGGTTAGGACGCTATTAGAATAATTGAGAGGGTTTTAGTATATTATTTAGAATATATGCGGATAGTTGTATATAGTTTTATTTAGAATAGGTGGATTTGTAGAAAGATTTGACAAGTGGATTTGTAGGAATATTAGCCAGGCTATTAGTATATTATTTAGAATATTTGCGGATAGTTGTACATGTATTTACGCATGTCGATAATTAATTATTTAGTTTGATTTTTTTATGTCAGTAGAGATGTCGAATGTAGTGAAGTTCGTGTTTTACTACGGTCCTGATAATATCCAATACTATGATTATGGAGAAGATTTGCGTGAGTTTTATTTTACGAAGTTGGATTTGACTATCCCTCAAACCTAGAGCGTTAGTCAGCTGAAGGAATGGTTGACGGACTGTTTAAGATATAATCTCAAAACATACACCGTCAGTGTCCAAGCATTGTGGACAAAGTTGACCAAAAATATTTTCTAGAATTTGAAGGATGTAGATCATAACAGAGATTGGTTTAAGTGGTTATAAGGTTGCCAGGACAGGCACATACACCCTGTTGCACTAGTGCTTCTTGTCTTTAAGGAGATCGATTCGCAAGCATCGGAAGGTGGACATCGTTCTGGCCATAGTGCTGAATCTAGTGGCGGGACGTACTCTATGTCCAATGCTGGAGGTGGTGGTTATGAATCAGAGCACAACGGTCAGATAGGAGGAGGAGGTGGTGGTTACGAACCAGGGCAGAGCAGTCAGGATGTAGGTGGAGGATACGATAGTGGGGAGGTAGATACAGATGAGGAAGGTAGGCACATGCAGGACTTGATGGAGGATGAGGATTACATGGATGGTGAAAGTGATGATTCTGATGATTCAGACAGTTCCGATAAAGAAGACAACGGAGAGGACGTGTCGATTCCTGCATCCTAGAATCAAGACATCTCCGATGTCATGACCGTTAACGACTGTCATAATTCTGTGTGGGGATATCACAAGAATAAAATTACGCAGGGCGCTAGATATCCAGACAAGATACTTTTGCAAGATGCAATCATTGCTTGGGCATTGTCTACACAGAGGGTTCTTAGTACAACCGTGTCAAGTAAAAAATACTTGACAATGGAATGCGTGGATATAAATTGTCCAGCTAGGGTGCATGGATATCTTCCTAAATATGACACAAATTGGTTGGTGAGCGACATGGTGATGCACATGTGTCAACTTTCATGTATCCCTACAGATCATCATAACCTCTCGTTCACGCTTCTGGCTCGGTTGTTTTACACGGAGATAGTGGAGAGCAAAGAGGTGGAAGTGAAGGCTATAATAAATAAATTAAGGGTCATGTTTAATTACAACATTTCATATGGTAAGGCTTGGAGGGGAAAGCAAAGGGCTCTTGATGACAGGTTTGGTGAAGGAAATATGCCCTGAGAGGCAATAATAAAGTTGTTATTATGTATTCCTTATATATGATAGATGTTTATTTTGCATGCTATAATTATATTGATCGGAAACGTCAATACATGTGTGTTTAATAAACAAAAAGGGTTCCTAGGTATGCCTCTCTTATAGACTAGCTTGTTGATTAACAAGATGATCAAGGTTTCCTGATCATGGACATTGGATGTTGTTAATAACAAGGTCACAACATTTGTGAAATGATGTGATGAACATTCATCCGAATTATAGCATTACGATCAAGTCATTATGTTTACATTGCTATAACATCATACAAAGTAATCTTTATCCTTAGACCATGAGATCATGTTAATTGCTAACACCGGAAGAGTATCTTGATAACATCAAACGTCACACCGTAACATGGTGACTATAAAGATGGGTTCAGTGCTACGGAGGTGTTATGTTGAGGCTCATGAATCAAGAGTGGAATTTGTCAATCCCGATAACGGATAGATATACTCTGGGCCCTCTCGGTGATATCACATTGAGGTAGCTTAAAAGCAAGTGATGTGATCACTAGAATGTTATATCACGAGAACGAGAAAAGAGTGCATGTCGGTAACGAGATCAAACTAGGTATTTGGATACCGATGATCGAATCTCGGACATGTATTATATCATGAGACAAAGAGATTAAATTACAAGCGTTAAAGGTTCTCACGATCACATAAGTCATCGTTGAATATGCATGAGTCAGTATGGATCTCCAGGTCCCACTTCTGATTATTGATCTGAGAGGAGTCTCAATCATGTCTGCATTATTCGCGAACCGTAGGGTGACACACTTAAGAGTTACCAGACACCATTTTGGAGCACATATGTTTCAGACGAAAGAATTGCAAAGCACAGGAATTGTTTCGATAGAAACCGGAAATTGTTTCGGGTGAAATTGCAGAAAGTGGTTCTGCATGTGATATTGAAATATTGCAAGGGGTTATATGTGAATGTTTGTTAATTAAAGTAATTAAAAAAATCTGAATAAATTTAATAAAAGAGTTTTATTAAATGAGAGAGCATTGAACTTAGAGAATTTTAATGCATTTAAAGTGGGGACTTTAAAAAGGAATGTGAAGAGGCATTTTAATGTGGAGGAGTTACCACCACATGAATGGGGGAGGTGAGGGGTCACCCCCCATGCGCCGGCCATGGGGAGGGGGTACCCCCTCTTCCTCCTTCTTCCTCACACCTCCTCGTGAAGGATCTATCTCCCCCTCTAGAATTATTCCCCCATGGTCTCGGATTAGCGAGATACATGTTCCCGGTGGCATTTCGTCTGGAAGGAGTTGCTGCTTCTGCTGGATCACTGGAGCGAGGAGGTGGAGGTTATCCGGTGGCTTGAACGTGTGTGCGAGTGCGGATGCGCTGCTGAGTTGCGGCGCTCGGACTTCCTCACGATCTTGAGATCGGCAAGTGTACGACTACATCAACCACGAGTTCCTACTCGTTAACAAAGCTCGTTGTCTACGAGGGTAAGTTCTCGTTGGATGTATGTCCACCCGTTGCTTTGTACCTAGTAGATAGATCTTGGCGTATAGTTCACACCGTAGGAAATTTTTTGTTTTCTATGTTGCGGACCCAACAGTGGTATCAGAGCCTGATCTATGCGTAGGTGCTTAGCACGAGTAGTACACATATGGTTGATATGTGGGCAATGATGATCATGTTATTGCATCTTCTATGTATTTTGGATATTGGTGGCATAGTGGGATGAAGCGGCCCGGACCAACCTTACATGTCATCGTACATGAGACCAGTTCCACGACTGACATGCAACTTGTTTGCATAAGTGGCTAGCGGGTGTCTGTCTCTCCTACTATAGTCAATATCTGATTTACAACGAGTTGCTAATAACTTAGTTATCCTCGTTGTGGTTCATGTTCATAGGTAAGAACGGTTCTATCTCCGAAAGCCCTAAGCCACGTAAAACTTGCAATTGATAAATTAGAGGCGTCTAGTTTAGATCGTTGCTGGGCTAGTGTGTTGATATGGTATTGTTGTAAGTAGATGTATGGTGGATACTCTTACAACACACTCAACGTGTAAGTTCTATAGACCTTGGCCTTACACACAAAGGAATGATAGAGATCATACCACGATGCAAGTGATAGAGATCAAATGCATGGACCATATCATCTCACTTTACACATTAGATGTTAGCATCTTATACTGCTAGTTTGGTGCTTTCTGTAGCATTGTAAGATGATCCCTCATTTAGATATCAAGATAAAAATGTGTTCTTCCTTAAGTACGCACCGTTCTGTGGATCGTGTTTCGAGACATCACGTGATGATCGGGTGTACTCGAATCTACGCTTTCATAGGAACGGGTGTAAGACAGTTTTACACACGCGAAAACTAAGGTTCTTACTTGGCGAGCCTAGCATATAAATACATGGCCTCGAAACACGGACCGAAAGGTTAAGCATGAGTCATATAGTTGATATGGTGCCCATATAGATGCTCGCCTTTGAAGTAACATCAACTCA
The DNA here is from genome assembly GCA_916181665.1 of Avena sativa. Classification (NCBI taxonomy): domain Eukaryota; kingdom Viridiplantae; phylum Streptophyta; class Magnoliopsida; order Poales; family Poaceae; genus Avena; species Avena sativa. Next base: position 433,378,708 of record OV702290.1, read on the forward strand.
CGTGATGATCGGACTTGGTGTAGTGGATTTGGTTCATGTAATCACCAAAAGGACATGAGGGATGTCGTTTTTGAGTGGGAGTTCATTAGTAATTTGGATTAGTTGAACTCACTCTATCATAAACTTAGTCTAAATAAACTTTACAAATTCTGCACCTGCTTTTAATTTCAATGTGTTCATGGAGAAAGAGAAACTTGCTGCGAATGGTAGCAACTTCACCAACTGGGCTATGAATTTGAGGATTCTCCTCACTGCTGCATAAAAGCAATATGTGCTAGAGGTGCCGCTAGGCCCCCCACCAGCTCCTGATGCCCATGACGAGGAAAAGAATATCTATATGACTCATCAGGAGGGCCACAACTTAGTTCATTGCGGCATACTGTATGGGCTAGAGCCAGAACTTCGAAAACGTTTCGAAAATAGCAATGCCTTTGATACCATGGGAGAATTGAAAATGATTTTCGATACCCATGCTGCCGTAGAGAGTTATAATGCTTCAGAAAAGTTCTTTAGCTGCATGATGGAGAAGAACAGCTCCGTTAGTGAGCACGTACTCAAAATGTCTGGGTACGCCGATAAGCTTGTGTCCTTGGGAATAACGATTCCCATTGACTTAGGCATACATCGTGTTCTCCAATCTCTGCCACCTAGCTACAAGAGCTTCGTGATGAACTATAATATGCAGGGCATGAAGAAGTCTCTTCCCGAGCTTCTGTCAATGCTTAAGACTGCAGAAGTGGAGATTAGGAAAGAACATCAAGTGTTGATGATCAATAAGACCACCTGTTTCAAGAAGGACAAGAAAGGAAAGCACAAGGGAAATAAGGGTGGCAAATCTATTACCACACCTGAAAAGAAACCCCGAGCTGGCCCTAAGTCTGACACCGAGTGTTACTATTGCAAGGGGACTGGCCATTGGAAGCACAATTGCCCCAAGTATTTGGCAGACAAGAAGTCCGGCAAGGCAAACAAAGGTATATGTGATATACATGTTATTGATGTGTACTTGACTAGTACTCGCAGTAGCACCTGGGTATTTGATACGGGATCAGTTGCTAATATATGTAACTCGGTTCAGGGGCTGCGGAACAAGCAACAACTAGCAAGGGATGAGGTCAGGATGCGGGTCAGCAATGGATCAAGAGTTAACGTGATCGCCGTCGGGATGCTACCTCTCCATATGCCATCGGGATTAGTTATAAACCTAAATAATTGTTATTTGGTGCCTGCACTGAGCATGAACATTGTATCCGGATCGTGTTTGATGCAAAGTGGTTATTCCTTTAAATCTGAAAACAATGGTTGTTCGATTTATATGGATAATATATTTTATGGTCATGCACCTGTGTTGAATGGTTTATTTCTGTTGGATCTCGATAGTAATATTACGCATATTCATAATATTGATGCTAAAAGGATTAAACTTGGTAATGATATATCTGCGTATATGTGGCACTGCCGTCTAGGTCATATTGGCGTTAAACGCATGAAGAAACTCCATTCTGATGGACTTTTGGAATCACTTGATTTTGAATCATTTGATACATGTGAGCCATGCCTTATGAGCAAGATGACTAGAACGCCGTTTTCCGGTTCAATGGAACGGGCGACAGATTTATTGGAAATCATACATACTGATGTATGTGGACCAATGAGTGTGTCGGCGCGAGGTGGATATTGTTATTTTGTTACTTTCACGGATGATTTGAGTAGATACGGGTATAACTATTTGATGAAACACAAGTCTGAAACTTTTGAAAAGTTCAAAGAATTTCAGAATGAAGTGGAAAATCATCATAATAGAAAGATCAAATTTCTTCGGTCTGACCATGGAGGTGAGTATCTAAGTTATGAGTTTAGCACACACATGAAAGAGTGTGGAATAGTTTCACAACTCATGCCTGCCGGAACACCACAACGTAATGGTGTGTCGGAACGTCGTAATCGTACTTTATTGGATATGGTTCGATCTATGATGTCTCTGACTGACTTGCCACTGTCATTTTGGGGTTATGCACTGGAAACAGCTGCATTCACTTTAAATCGGGCACCATCTAAATCCGTTGAAACGACATCGTATGAATTATGGTTTGGAAACAAACCTAAGTTGTCATTTCTTAAAGTTTGGGGATGCGATGTTTATGTGAAGAAACTTCAGCCGGATAAACTCGAACCCAAAGCAGAAAAATGCGTCTTTATAGGATACCCTAAGGAAATGATTGGGTATACCTTCTATCACAGATCCGAGGGCAAGGTTTTTGTTGCCAAGAATGGATCCTTTCTTGAGAAGGAGTTTCTCGCGAAAGGTGTGAGTAGTTGGAAGGTAGAACTCGAAGAGGTTATTGAACCTTCTCTTCATGAAATGGCGAGTAGCGCAACACCGAAAATTGTTTCGGAGTTGACTTCACCTAATGAAGAGAGAGCTAATGATATTGACCATGAAACTCCGAAAGAGGACACTACCGAACCTCGCAGGTCAAGCAGGACACGTGCAGCTCCTGAACTATACGGCAATCCTGTTGTGAATTTCATGGTTGATGAAATGGATGACCCTGCGACGTATGAAGAAGTGATGATGAGCCCGGATTCCAACAAATGGCTAGAAGCCATGAAATCCGAGATGGAATCCATGTACGAGAACCAAGTTTGGACCTTGGTGGACTTACCTCATGATCGAAAGACCGTTGAGAATAAATGGATTTTCAAAAGAAAAACTGATGCTGATGGTAATGTGACCATCTATAAGGCTCGACTTGTCGTAAAGGGGTTTCAACAAATTCAAGGAGTTTACTAATATGAGACATTCTCTCCCGTAGCGATGCTTAAGTCGGTTAGGATTATGTTAGCAATTGCTGCATATTTCGATTATGAAATATGGCAGATGTAGCATCCCATCTGTCTAACATCTGTAATGCTACATGGTCTAATAATAAAATGCTACTTCCTACATATATTGTTGCATCATAATTATATCATGCTCATGTCATCATGCCACCTTGCATTTGAGCATCATATAAAACCCTTTTTCTTTTGGTTCTTATCTCATATGCATTATTAATTGTATTTGTCTCTTGATATATTGTAGTTGGTTCTTGATAAATGCTTGATGCCCAAGTTGAGTTGGGGGCATATCTTTTATTAACTCCACCACCTTTCTTTGTCACCACCCCATAATTGCACCATCCAACTATATGTGAGCTTTGCATCTTATTTGGTTTATCTCTAGCTCATGTGGTTGGGATGGATCCACTTCTATTTCCACATGCTCTCACACTAGCATCATGTTGTTTTCACATTATTGATATGTGGAGCCACCTTTGCATGCCTTGTGAGTGGTACCCCTTTTGCTAGCTTCCATATGGATTGTTTTAGAATAGTTGCTCATGTTGGAATATTGTTGAGGATATTATACACCTAGTGGAATATACACACAAGCATGTCCAGATTATATTCAAATTTGAGCATCTCCATCTACTCCACATGGAACATCCATTTAAATTCTTTTGGCTTGGCCTTAGCTCCATATTCTTGGGATGCATGGGAATAAATGCCATGAGCCTTTATTTTTTTTTCACAAAGTTAAACATGGCATTTACTATTCATGCATGGGCCATGCAAGATCACCACCATCTTGTTCTCCTTTGGTTTTCCTTTGTTTTTGAGTGGATCCTTTCTTTTGTGAACTCCCCTTTTCTCTCTCAAACCTCCTCATCTTGGTCTTAGTTTCCTTGCCATGTGCATCAAGATCCTCACCCTCACCCCATGTCCTTTTCACCCATGCTTTTGATCTTGCTTTTGGTCATGTTGAAAACCCTAACCTCACCACCACCCCATGCTCATCCCCAACCGTGACCACCACCCCTACCCCCTTTGTAACCTAACCCCACTCCTAAACCTACCCATGCCGAGCCTCCCCTCTAGTTCAAACCCTACCCGAGCCTCCCCTCTTCTCTCTCTCTCTCCCTACCAAAGAGGCCCCATAACCGAGCCTCTCCTTCCCCTCTACTGGACCCAGCCGCAGCCACCCTGCCCTGGCCCCTCCCCACGTCGAGCACGTGAGGGAGAAGAATAAAAAGGTGGCCGAAGCCACCTTTTCTCCACCCGAGCCCCACGACACACCCTCTCTCACCCCGTCCTTATCTCCACCCCCTCCCGTCTCTCTTCTGTGTCGTAGCCCCATCCCAGGCCCCTGCGCCTCCCTTTTCCCTCACCTGCCACCACTTCTCCATCGCCGGCCACCGTCGGCCTCCACCTCCATCTCCTCGAAACAAGGCGGCGGGCGTGGCGTTTTGGTGTCGAGGAAGGCGAGGAGGTCCCCGGCGTCGCCCCTGTGCACGGAGTTGAGGAGGAGATGGGCTGTACCTGCTGCAGATCGCTGACAAGCCGATGAAACCCTAGCTCCGCCGGCTCCTGCTACCCCGACGAACCGCTACTTCCCCGGCCGATCTAACCTCACCGATAGCCCCACGGTGAGCCCCCGAATCCCCCAGACAACCTCCCGCTCGTCTTTGCTTCCTGTACACGCCAAACCGTCGGACGAACGCCTTCTGTGCAACGCGCTCGCCGTCGTCGAGGACCGTCCTCTCGCCGTTTTCGCCTTATCTGGCCGCGCCTGCGTTTCCTCTCACAAACCAGCTCCACCGCAACGGTAGCCGCCGCCGTGCGCAAGCGCCAGGTCACGGGGTCGATCCCCTGTCCCGCCAGCCGCGCGTTCTTTGTCAGTTTCTCAGACAAACGTGAGAAGAAAAACAGTAACAGATGCGTGTTTTGCAAATAACCCCTGCCCTTTTTGTTTTCCCCAGCCCGCGGTCCAGCCGGCCCCACCTGTTAGTCTCTGTGGTAATTTTTTACGAAAAGGTACCCAAGTTTTGGAACCCTCAACCCGCGCTCCCTGTCCGGGCCCCGTGGCTGTGCCCGGTCCGCAAGCCTGCGCGTGGCCCCGCACACCACCGACCCCACCTGTCAATTGCACGGGCTGGATAACGCCGCGGTAAGAAAAGTTCTACCACGCAGTTTTTCACCAGCTCAGCTCGGTCCCACCTGTCTGTGACTCGGGCTAAGGTTCTCTGGGTACAAAAAGTTTATTCGTTTTTCTGTTTAATAAAACAATTTCAGAAAATGTTTAATATGATTTTAAATCCAGAGATTAATAACTTTTAATTGCTAATTCCAAATAATATAAATAATATATGTTTTTGAATCAGAAAAATGTGAGGATTTCAAATCTGCCATCCAAATTAATGTTTGACTAATTTAAATTTTCGAAATTGTTTAATTGCTTTAAAAATGCCTTTTCTTAATTAATTAATAACTTTAAATCTATAACTCCAAATTTGGCAAATAATATGTCTAAATCGATCAGCGGGACGAGCCCGTTCTGTTTATGCATTTCATGTTCTGAATTGCAGCATGCATCATATAAATATTAAGTGGACAACAAGTTATATGGGAGCAAAACATGGCTTAAACTTAATAAAATACTTTATTCTTGTACCCCACACCTCACCCATGCCATGCTACATTATTGCCATGTAAATTGTGCATCATTCATCATGGCATACTTGTTTGCTTGTCGCATTTTATTCATATGCTTGTGCATTTTATTTATGTTGGCCCTTGTTTGTTTGGTTCTTCTTTCGAATAGATGCCGAGAGGGAAAATACCAGGAATCCCAGGAGTACTACCCAGATCCGTCTCTCGCTTCAACTGAGCTGCGAGGCAAGCACTACCACATGCTTGGATACATATAGTACCTATTGCCTCTATCTTATTCTTGCATCATTGAGTCGCGATTGCATTAAATGGAACCCCAAGTACTGTATAGCCTTTACTTTTAAACCCCACCGAAGCTTGTTCCTCTATCCCATGAGCCATTACTACAGGAGTTGTTTGAACCATGCGAGTCGTAGAACAGCATGTGTAGGGTATGTGAGTGTCTGATGGATAACGAGGTACCTAAATAACTTAACCTGAGTAGTAATGGGATAACTAATGAAAGCGGCACCGGTGGGCAATATCTGCTATTTGGTTTTTCCTGCTCACTTGTGTCCCGTGGGACCCCGAGTACTTGATTCCTGTTCCTTGACTATTTGCACTATCCACATCCGGGAGGCCTTATGGACCCCCCTGAGCTAGAGCTTGATTCATTTCTATTTCTTGGGGCCACAACTAGTTTGGGGTTTTATTACTATCCTGTACTTATGCCATGCTTTACTGCTTTATTTACGATTGTGCGTGGAGCACCTGTACTGTTTTGGATCGTGACACGTTTTTGCTGTATCGACAAGCCCAGTCACACTTTCGGGTTCCCAGTCGTTTACCGTCGTCCACACAAACCCTGGGTCCGTTCCGGAGCCGGCCAACTTCGTTGCGGGTAGCTTAGTGGGGTGGCCCCCTGAAATATTTTATGAATCCTGTGATCGCTTTGTCGTGAATGTCTCGTTGGGTTTTGAGTTGGTTTTTCCGAGGTTGATCGAGTGTGTGTTGCTATTTGTGCACCCCCCTGCAGGGTAAATCTTTCTGAAAGCCGTGTCCGCGGTTATGGACGTCTTGGAGCACAGTTTCTCGATCATAGACAAGTATAACTAAAGTACCGCTTTAAATATGACTAAATACCTGACTAGTAAATAGTGCAATACTCATGGAATGGTTAATAAAACTGCCAACGGGTGAGTTGTTCGTCCGGTTTTTCGTTGGTAAGCGAGAAGGAGGATGGATCTGTTACTTTATACTGTTATAACTGTTGTTACTAATTAACGGACACCCGTCTATCTTTGGTTAGGCGGATGGTTAGCGAGTATCTATAGACTTGTTAATAATATCTTTTGCTGCAATTGCGTCACCCCAGGTTATGTCCCCTTTAGAGGCATAAAGACTTGCTGAGTACCCTAGGGTCTCACACGATAAATTGTTTGATTCAGATGAACAGGTGTATTCGCAAGATGGATATTGGGTGGAGGAGACAGATGATGTTGGCAATGATCACGCGGTGTAGAGATTCCGGGGATGGGGATCCGCGAGATCTGTGGGCGGGATGTGTTTATTTATGTGGCATCTTATGCCGATTTGCTTCTTATCCATACTCGGATCTTGTTTTCCGCTTCCGCCTGATACTCTGATGTTTGATGTATGAGGAGTTATCCTAAAGTATTATCTATATCTAGGATATTTGGATCTTGCCGTATGGCGTTGCAATATTTCTATTTCTTTTAGATGGAATGGCTCTGAGAACTGTTGTATGGTAGCTTGCATACATACTCACTTGTGTATGTATTTGATCTCTTCGCCTTTTGCCTATGCCGCTCGCTCTTGTCCCGATATTTTGGAAGTGGTTAGGACGGCCGACGGGTCTACACGTGGGTGGCCTCTAGGCCCCCGCTGTACTATTTTAACCACTTCCGGTCCATCCAGGCTTGAACTTAGAGCGTAGGGTCCGAGGTAGTTACAATTGGTATCAGAGCCATCCCGCCCTTCAGGGTCTCAACCAAATGGTCGTTGTTAGTCTAGCAAATATTTTGGTAGCTATGTATACCAGGGAAAAACAAAACGTGAGAGTAGGACTGCTTCCATTTTTTTCTTCTTACCCACCCACCCACCCTTTTCTGGTAAGGAAGTGTAACGTTTTCAATCCTTTTCTAAAATTCAAACTAGGATTCACGTGTTCTGGGTTTCGTAGTACCATAGGTTGTGTGTGTGCGTGTGTGTGTGAATTCCTTGTCTCTCTGTTGCATCCAAATGTTATCACTATCTGCCTTTTGGTTATCAACTGTTGGTACATTCCATACTGACAGGCCTTTGTAAACCGACGCGATCTATCTGATTCGTTGTATACCAGTGCGATCTGTCTTACTCTTTGTTATCCAACGTTATCTTGTTTGGGGTGTTCGTTTTTGTAGTTACTAATCTTTAGGTTTATCTTAAGAAGAAGGTGTTGGGATATGTGTTTTACTTGTTCATGTGCGGATTAATGATTTGAGTGTGGGATGGAGTCGCGACCATACCACTACTTTTATCATTCGCTCTTGTATATTGAATTGGTAGAGTTACTAATCTTGATTCGTTAAGTGGTTTTGCGCATATAGTGGTATTTTAATGCCAAAATTTGCGGAATTTTTTTTATTTGATAGTTTTGTGTACCACACTCCTTGTTCAGTCGTGTGCGATATGCTTAATATCTTCTAGGTGCTTTGAACTTTGTTGATATTTTAAAATCATCTTAGTAATTTGTATCCTTTAAATCTTGGTTAATTCCATTTTGGTACTATTTTAGATTATTATTATTCTCCATTATGGTACTGACTTGAGTTTATATCAATCACAAGATGGCACCACCACGCCGTTCTGAGGAGGACATACCACCTGAACTGGGGGCTGCGTTGGCAAGTATTGCTAATGCCTTGGGAGCAATGCAGCAGAACCAGCAGCGATTTGAAGAAAGTGTCAGGAGGAATGAGTTTGTTCCGCTACCTCCACTTCCCAAGCGAGGAGACATCAAGAGTTTTCTGAAGTTCAACCCGAGCCACTTTGAGGTGTCTGATCAGCCTCTGGACGCAGATGATTGGCTGCGTGAGATGTCAAGGTTGCTGATGACTACTGATGTTCCTGAGCAAGAATGGGTAAAATGTGCCACTCACCTTCTAAAGGGAGATGCAGCTCTATGGTGGGAGAATTACCTGAAGGCAAACCACTCTGAGTTTCAGCCTACTTGGGAGCAGTTCACTGGGGCTTTCAAAGAGCAATATCTGTCAAAAATTGTCATGGAAAGGATGAAGGAAGTGTTTCTCAACCTCAAGCAGGGCAATGACAATATCAATACCTATATCAGGAACTTCATGAACCTCTCTCGGTATGGTGGCGATGAGATTTCTGATGACAAGAAGAAGCAAAAGAGGTTCAGACAAGGGCTCAATGCATCTATCAAGTATGCAATCACTCATGCAAGGCCGGGGTCTTTTTTGGAACTCCAACATACAGCTCTGCAGGAAGAAGCAAGTAGGCAAGTGTTTGAGGAGTCCAAGAAACACAGCCGTGACGCATCAAGCTCTTTAACTATGACAGCTCCTTCTAAGCATCGTGTGTGGGTCCCTAATACCGCACCGCCGCTCCCGGCTCCACCAAGACCTTCAAGCTACGCGGCAAGGCCACCAAGCTCCTTCACCGCGGCTCCTAGAGGCTACAACCACAACTACCCTGGAGCGCCTGGCGGAGTCCCTGGCTACGCTGCTCCATGTCCACCTGGTGCTTGCTACACTTGTGGAAACACTGGGCATCAACACTGGAGTTGTCCCATGAACAACAAAGCTCTTCCTCCACCACCTCCAAGACCTGCAGCAAGTTCTTCTATGGTTCATGCACCTCCACCTCGGTCTCTCAACATCAACACCAAGCCCGGGTCTACGGTTGCTCGTGCCAACTATGTCAACATCGCTCAAGCTGAGCATGCACCCGGAGTTGTGATGGGTATGCTTCCTGTTAACTCAGTCCCTGCACGAGTTTTGTTTAATTCTGGTGCTTTACATTCTTTTGTTTCTCACAAGTTTGCACATGAGCATGATCTGGCTATGGGTCCTCTATTGCATCGTCTTGTGGTACAATCTCCTAGGTCAAACATGAGGGCTGCTCATATCAGCCATGGCAATCAAATTGAGATTGGTGGTTCTTCGTTCCCGGCTTCCTTAATTATTCTGGGCAATTCTGACATTGATGTTATCTTGGGCATGGATTGGTTAACAGCAAATGCAGCTGTGATTGATTGTGCTGAACGCTCGGTTTCTTTGAAAATTCCTGAAGGCCATATAGTCTATTCTCCAAGTCTGACTCCTGCAATTCAGCTTTTCTCTTTGGCGGCTCTGAATAATGATGCTATGGAGTCTATTCAGAGTGTTCCGGTGGTCTTTGAGTTCCCAGATGTTTTTCCTGAAGAGTTTCCAGGTATGCCTCCTGACCGAGAGGTCGAGTTTGTGATTGAGCTTGAACCTGGAACCGCTCCTATCTCCAAGCGGCCTTATAAAATGGGTCCTGCTGAATTGGCTGAACTCAAACGTCAGCTTGATGAACAAGAGAAATTGGGTTTCATTCAGCACAGTACATCTTCTTGGGGTAGCCCAACCATCTTTGTGAAGAAGCGAGACAAGACTGATAGACTTTGTGTTGACTATCGGGCTCTCAATGCTAAAACCATCAAGAATAAATATCCCCTTCCGCGGATTAATGATCTCTTCGACCAGCTAGCTGGAGCTGTGGTATTCTCTAAGCTTGACTTGAGAAGTGGATATCATCAAATCAAGATTCGCAAGGAAGATGTTCCCAAAACAGCTTTCACCACCCGCTATGGCCTGTACGAGTACACGGTCATGTCTTTCAGTCTCACCAATGCACCTGCCACCTTCTCGAGGCTTATGAACTCGGTTTTCATGGAGTATCTTGATAAGTTCGTTGTGGTCTATCTGGATGACATCCTGGTATATTCTAAGTCAAAGGAAGAACATGAAGAACACCTTCGGTGTGTCCTAAACAAGCTTCGTGAGAACCGCCTGTATGCAAAGTTCTCCAAGTGTGAGTTCTGGCTGCCTGAAGTCACCTACCTTGGTCACGTCATCTCTGCCAAGGGCATTGCCGTCAACCCAAAAACTGTTCGGACAATTGTTGACTGGCTTCCACCCATAAATGTCAAAGAAGTCCAGAGTTTCCTTGGTTTGGCTAGTTACTGCCGTCGCTTTGTTCAGAATTTCTTGAAGATTGCGAAGCCTCTTACCGATCTCCTCAAGAAAGGCAAGAAATACCTTTGGTCTCCTGCATGTCAAGCAAGCTTTGAAACCCTCAAGGAGAAGCTCACTTCCACACCAGTCTTGATTCCTCCAGATACATCGAAGCCTTTCTAGATATTCTGTGACGCCTCCTTGCAAGGATTGGGTGCGGTCCTTATGCAAGAAAAACAAGTTGTTGCTTATGCCTCTCGACAATTGAAGACGCATGAGCTCAACTATCCAACACATGACCTTTAACTCGCAACAGTTGTCTTTGCTTTGAAAATATGGAGGCACTACTTGCTCGGCAACCGTTGTGAAATCTTTTCTGATCACAAGAGTCTAAAGTATATCTTCACACAACCTGATCTCAACCTTCGTTAGAGGAGGTGGATTGAAGCAATTAATGATTTCGATCTGACCATCAACTACACTCCAGGCAAAGCTAATGTGATGGCCGATCAACTCAGCCGAAACGCTTATGTCAACAACCTCATGGTGGAAGAACAACAGCCTCTCTTGTGCGAGGAATTCCGTCAGCTCAACCTTGAAATTATGGATCAAGGGTATCTTCTGAACCTTCTGGCAACCCCTCTCTTGGAAGAAAAAGTTCGCTCCATTCAACTTGGTGATCCTTACACTAAAAAGATCATCTCCAACATTCAGCTTCCGAAGTATGAGTCCTTCCACGTCAACGACCAAGGCGCTCTTTTCTTTGAACACCGGATGTTTGTTCCGAACTACCTGGGTTTAAGAGAGCAAGTTCTTAAGGAGGCGCATGATTCTGTTCTTTCTATCCACCCTGGCAGCACTAAGATGTACATGGACTTGAAAACACAATATTGGTGGCCTGGGTTGAAACGATATTGTGCCAAGTATGTCTCGGAGTGTGATGTCTGCCGCAGAGTTAAAGCTGTCCATCAAAAACCTTCCGGTCTTCTATAGCCATTGAAGCCTCCGGAATGGAAATGGGAGAAAGTAGAGATGGACTTCATAAATGGTTTTCCAAGGTCGCTGAAGGGCAACAATGCAATCTTTGTTATCATCGACATGCTTTCTAAAGTGCCTCACTTCTTTCCCGTCAAGGAAACAATTTCTGCAATTCAGTTGGCTGAGCTCTATATCAACAAAATTGTCTCTCTGTATGGGGTTCCTCTTGAGATCAGCTCAGACCGTGGAAGCATCTTCACTTCCAAGTTCAGGGGCAGTTTCCAAAATGCTTTGGGAACAAAGTTGAACTTCAGCACAACTTACCATCCTCAGTCGCAAGGACAAGTTGAAAGGATCAATCAGATTCTAGAAGATATGCTCCGTGCTTGTGTTATCTCTTTCGGCATGAAGTGGGAAGAATGCCTTCCTTATGCTGAATTCTCTTACAACAACAGCTTCCAGAAAAGTCTAAAGATGGCACCATTTGAGGTTCTCTATGGTCGCAAATGCAGAACTCCGATTGGTTGGTCGGGCGCAGGTGAAAGAACATTGTTTGGCCCCGACATTGTAACTCAAGCGGAGGAGAAGGTTCACATCATTCTTGAAAATCTGAAGGTTGCTCAAAGTCGCCAGAAGAGCAACTATGACAGAAAGCACACAGACATGGAGTATGTACCGGGTGATCTTGTTTACTTTCGTGTCACTCCCATGAGAGGCACGCACCGTTTTGGTATCAAAGGAAAGCTGGCTCCTAGATACATCGGTCCTTTCAAAGTTCGTGGAAGAAGAGGAGAAGTCGCTTATGCTCTTGAGCTCCCTGAAAAACTCAAGGTCCATGATGTTTTCCATATCTCTCAACTCAAGAAGTGCTTCAAGGATCCCGGCAGGACCGTGGACCACGAACTCATCAATCTCCAAGAAGATCTGTCTTATCAAGAACACCCCATAAAAATCCTAGAAGTCGCAGAAAGAAGGACTCGCAACAAGTCCATCAAGTTCTGCAAGGTGCAGCGGTCGCACCATTCCGTGGATGAAGCCACTTAGGAACGCGAGGACGAGCTCCGTGCCAAGTATCCTACCCTCTTCGTGTCTTCTTCTTCCTAGAATCTCGGGGCGAGATTCCTGTTTAGTGGGGGAGAGTTATAGCATCCCATCTGTCTAACATCTGTAATGCTACATGGTCTAATAATAAAATGCTACTTCCTACATATATTGTTGCATCATAATTATATCATGCTCATGTCATCATGCCACCTTGCATTTGAGCATCATATAAAACCCTTTTTCTTTTGGTTCTTATCTCATATGCATTATTAATTGTATTTTCCTCTTGATATATTGTAGTTGGTTCTTGACAAATGCTTGATGCCCAAGTTGAGTTGGGGGCATATCTTTTATTAACTCCACCACCTTTCTTTGTCACCACCCCATAATTCCACCATCCAACTATATGTGAGCTTTGCATCTTATTTGGTTTATCTCTAGCTCACGTGGTTGGGATGGATCCACTTCTATTTCCACATGCTCTCACACTAGAATCATGTTGTTTTCACATTATTGATATGTGGAGCCACCTTTGCATGCCTTGTGAGTGGTACCCCTTTTGCTAGCTTCCATATGGATTGTTTTGGAATAGTTGCTCATGTTGGAATATTGTTGAGGATATTATACACCTAGTGGAATATACACACAAGCATGTCCAGATTATATTCAAATTTGAGCATCTCTATCTACTCCACATGGAACATCCATTTAAATTCTTTTGGCTTGGCCTTAGCTCCATATTATTGGGATGCATAGGAATAAATGCCATGAGCCTTTATTTTGTTTTCACAAAGTTAAACACGGCATTTACTATTCATGCATGGGCCATGCAAGATCACCACCATCTTGTTCTCCTTTGGTTTTCCTTTGTTTTTGAGTGGATCCTTTCTTTTCTGAACTCCCCTTTTCTCTCTCAAACCTCCTCATCTTGGTCTTAGTTTCCTTGCCATGTGCATCAAGATCCTCACCCTCACCCCATCTCCTTTTCACCCATGCTTTTGATCTTGCTTTTGGTCATGTTGAAAACCCTAACCCTAACCTCACCACCACCCCATGCTCATCCCCAACCGTGACCACCACCCTACCCCTTTTCTAACCTAAACCCACTCCTAAACCTACCCATGCTGAGCCTCCCCTCTAGCTCGAACCCTACCCGAGCCTCCCCTCTAGCTCAAACCCTACCCGAGCCTCCCCTCTTCTCTCTCTCTCTCCCTGCCAAAGAGGCCCCATAACTGAGCCTCTCCTTCCCCTCTGCTGGACCCAGCCGCAGCCACCCTGCCCTGGCCCCTTCCCACGTCGAGCACGTGAGGGAGAAGAAGAAAAAGGTGGCCGAAGCCACCTTTTCTCCACCCGAGCCCCACGGCACCCCCTCTCTCACCCCGTCCTTATCTCCACCCCCTCCCGTCTCTCTGCTGTGTCGCAGCCCCATCCCCAGGCCCATGCGCCTCCCTTTTCCCTCACGTGCCACCACTTCTCCATCGCCGGCCACCGTCGGCCTCCACCTCCATCTCCTTGAAACAAGGCGGCGGGCGTGGCGTGTTGGTGTCGAGGAAGGCGAGGAGGTCCCCGGCGTTGCCCCTGTGCACGGAGTCGAGGAGGAGACAGGTTGTACCTGCTGCAGATCGCCGACAAGCCGACGAAACCCTAGCTCCGCCGGCCTCCTGCTACCCCGACGAACCGCTACTTCCCCGGCCGATCTGACCTCACGGACAGCCCCGCGGTGAGCCCCCGAATCCCCCAGACAACCTGCTGCTCGTCTTTGCTTCCTGTACGCACCAAACCGCCGGACGAACGCCTTCTGTGCAACACGCTCACCGTCATCGAGGACCGTCCTGTCCTCTCGCTGTTTTCGCCTTATCTGGCCGCGCCTGCGTTTCCTCTCACAAACCAGCTCCACCGCAGCGGTAGCCACCGCCGTGCGCAAGCGCCAGGTCACGGGGTCGATTCCCCGTCCCGCCAGCCACGCGTTCTCTGTCAGTTTCGTCAGACAAACACGAGAAGAAAAATAGTAACAGATGCGCGTTTTGCAAATAACCCCTGCCCTTTTTGTTTTCCCTAACCCGCGGTCCAGCCGGCCCACCTGTTAGTCTCTGTGGTAATTTTTTACGAAAAGGTACCCAGGTTTTGGAACCCTCAACCCGCTCCCTGTCCGTGCCACGTGGCTGCGCCCGGTTTGCAAGCCCGTGCGTGGCCCCGCACACCACCGACCCCACCTGTCAATTGCACGGGCTGGATAACGCCGCGGTAAGAAAAGTTCTGCCCCGCTGCTTTTCGCCAGCTCAGCTCGGTCCCACCTGTGTGTGACTCGGGCTAAGTTTGTCTGGGTACACAAAGTTTATTCGTTTTTCTGTTTAATAAAACAATTTCAGAAAATGTTTAATATGATTTTAAATCCAGAGATTAATAACTTTTAATTGCTAATTCCAAATAATACAAATAATATATGTTTTTGAATCAGAAAAATGTGAGGATTTCAAATCTGCCATCCAAATTAATGTTTGACTAATTTAAATTTTCGAAATTGTTTAATTGCTTTAAAAATGCCTTTTCTTAATTATTTAATAACTTTAAATCTATAACTCCAAATTTGGCAAATAATATGTCTAAATCAATCAGCGCGACGAGCCCGTTCTGTTTATGCATTCCATGTTCTGAATTGCAGCATGCATCATATAAATATTAAGTGGACAGCAAGTTATATGGGAGCAAAGCATGGCTAAAACTTAATAAAATGCTTTATTCTTCTACCCCACACCTCACCCATGCCATGCTACATTATTGCCATGTAAATTGTGCATCATTCATCATGGCATACTTGTTTGCTTGTCGCATTTTATTAAATATGCTTGTGCACTTTATTTATGTTGGCCCTTGTTTGTTTGGTTCTTCTTTCGAATAGACGCCGAGCAGGGAAAATACCAGGAATCCCAGGAGTACTACCCAGATTCGTCTCTCGCTTCAACTGAGCTGCCAGGCAAGCACTACCACATGCTTGCATACATATAGTACCTATTGCCTCTATCTTATTCTTGCATCATTGAGTCGCGATTGCATTAAATGGCATCCCAAGTAATGCATAGCCTTTACTTTTAAACCCCACCGAAGCTTGTTCCTCCATCCCATGAGCCATTACTATAGGAGTTGTTTGAGCCATGCGAGTCATAGAACAACATGTGTAGGGTATGTGAGTGTCTGATGGATAACGAGGTACCTAAACAACTTAACCTGAGTAGTAATGGGATAACTAATGAAAGCGGCACCGGTGGGCAATATCTGCTATTTGGTTTTTCATGCTCACTTGTGTCCCGTAGGACCCCGAGTACTTGATTCCTGTTCCTTGACTATTCGCACTATCCACATCCAGGAGGCCTTATGGACCCCCTGAGCCAGAGCTTGATTCATTTCTATTTCTTGGGGCCACAACTAGTTTGGGGTTTTATTACTATCCTGTACTTATGCCATGCTTTACTGCTTTATTTACGATTGTGCGTGGAGCACCTGTACTGTTTTGGATCATGACATGTTTTCGCTGTATCGACAAGCCCAGTCACACTTTCGGGTTCCCAGTCGTTTACCGTCGTCCACACAAACCCTGGGTCCGTTCCGGAGCCGGCCAACTTTGTTGCGGGTAGCTTAGTGGGGTGGCCCCCTGAAATATTTTATGAATCCTGTGATCGCTTTGTCGTGAATGCCTCATTGGGTTTTGAGTTGGTTTTTCCGAGGTTGATCGAGTGTGTGTTGCTATTTGTGCACCCCTGCAGGGTAAATCTTTCTGAAAGCCGTGTCCGCGGTTATGGACGACTTGGAGCACAGTTTCTCGATCATAGACAAGTATAACTAAAGTTCCGCTTTAAATCTGACTAAATACCTGACTAGTAGATAGTGCAATACTCATGGAATGATTAATAAAACTGCCAACGGGTGGGTTGTTCGTCCGCTTTCTCGTTGGTAAACGAGAAAGAGGATGGATCTGTTACTTTATACTGTTATAACTGTTGTTACTAATTAACGGACATCCGTCTATCTTTGGTTAGGCGGATGGTTAGCGAGTATCTATAGACTTGTTAGTATTATCTTTTGCTGCAATTGCGTCACCCCAGGTTATGTCCCCTTTAGAGGCATAAAGACTTGCTGAGTACCCTAGGGTCTCACATGATAAATTGTTTGATTCAGATGAACAGGTGCATTTGCAAGATGGATATTGGGTGGAGGAGACAGACGATGTTAGGAACGATCACGCGGTGTAGAGATTCCGGGGATGGGGATCCGCGAGATCTGTGGGCGGGATGTGTTTATTTATGTGGCATCTTATGCCGATTTGCTTCTTATCCGTACTCGGATCTTGTTTTCCGCTTCCGCCTGATACTCTGATGTTTGATGTATGAGGAGTTATCCTAAACTATTATCTATATCTAGGATATTTGGATCTTGCCGTATGGCGTTGCAATATTTCTATTTCTTTTAGATGGAATGGCTCTGAGAACTATTGTATGGTAGCTTGCATACATACATGCGTATGTATTTGATCTCTTCGCCTGTTGCCTACGCCGCTCGCTCTTGTCCTGATGTTTTGGAAGTGGTTAGGACGACCGATGGGTCTACACGTGGGTGGCCCCTAGGCCCCCGCTGTACTATTTTAACCACTTCCGGTCCATCTAGGCTTGAACTTAGAGCATAGGGTCCGAGGTAGTTACAACAGATGGATGTCAAAACTGCGTTCCTCAATGGTAATATTGAAGAAGAGTTGTATATGATACAACCTAAGGGTTTTGTCGATCCTAAGGATGCTAATAAGGTAAGCAAACTTCAGCGATCCATCTTTGGACTGAAGCAAGCATCATGGAGTTGGAATCTCCGTTTTGATGAGGTGATCAAAGAGTTTGGATTTTTCCAAACTTATGGAGAGGCTTGTATTTACAAGAAAGTGAGTGGGAGCAATGTGGCATTTCTGATATTATATTTGGATGACATATTATTGATTGGAAATGATATAGATCTTTTAAACAGTGTTAAAAGTTATTTAAACAACAAATTTTCGATGAAAGACCTTGGTGAAGCGTCATATATATTAGGCATTAAAATCTATAGAGATAGATCAAGGCGCCTAATTGGGCTATCGCAGAGTACACACCTTGATAAGATATTAAAGAAGTTTAATATGGACGGAAGTAAAAAGGGGTTCTTACCTATGTTGCAATGCAAGACATTGAGTAAGACTCAAAGTCCGGCTACGGCGGAAGAAAGAGAGATAATGGATAAGATCCCCTATGCCTCGGCCATAGGCTCTATAATGTATGCCATGCTATGTACAAGACCGGATGTGGCACATGCTATTAGTTTGACTAGTAGGTACCAATCTGATCCAGGTTTGGAACACTGGATAGCGGTCAAGAACATCCTCAAGTACTTGAGAAGAACTAGGGATATGTTTCTTATATACGGAGGTGAAGAAGAGCTAGTCGCTAAGTACTCTAAGTCTCAATCCGGATACGTATTTCTCTTGAACGGAGCAGCAGTTAGTTGGAGGAGTTCCAAACAACCTGTGATGGCTGGATCAACGACGGAGGCGGAATATGTTGCTGCTTCAGAAGCGGCGCAGGAAGCGGTTTGGATGAAAGAGTTCATTATAGAACTAGGTGTGGTTCCTAGTGCATTGGACCCGATAGTGATCTATTGTGACAACAATGGAGCCATAGCCAACGCCAAGGAACCAAGGTCTCACAAGAATTCCAAGCATATTAAGCGCCAGTTTCACTCCATCCGCGAACATGTCAAGGATGGAGATATAAAGATTTGTAAAGTACACACGAACCTAAATGTAGCAGATCCATTGACTAAAGATCTCCCTAGGGCAAAACATGATCAACACTAGAACTCCATGGGTGTTAGATTTATCACTATGTGAACTAGATTATTGTCATTAATGCAAGTGGGAGACTGAAGGAAATATGCCCTGAGAGGCAATAATAAAGTTATTATTATGTATTCCTTATATATGATAGATGTTTATTTTGCATGCTATAATTGTATTGATCGGAAACGTCAATACATGTGTGTTTAATAAACAAAAAGGGTTCCTAGTTATGCCTCTCTTATAGACTAGCTTGTTGATTAACAAGATGATCAAGGTTTGCTAATCATGGACATTGGATGTTGTTAATAACAAGGTCACAACATTTGTGAAATGATATGATGAACATTCATCCAAAGTATAGCATTACGATCAAGTCATTATGTTTACATTGCTATAACATCATACAAAGTAATCTTTATCCTTAGACCATGAGATCATGTTAATTGCTAACACCGGAAGAGTATCTTGATAACATTAAACGTCACACCGTAACATGGTGACTATAAAGATGGGTTCAGTGCTACGGAGGTGTTATGTTGAGGCTCATGAATCAAGAGTGGAATTTGTCAATCCCGATAACGGATAGATATACTCTGGGCCCTCTCGGTGATATCACATTGAGGTAGCTTAAAAGCAAGTGATGTGATCACTAGAATGTTATATCACGAGAACGAGAAAAGAGTGCATGTCGGTAATGAGATCAAACTAGGTATTTGGATACCGATGATCGAATCTCGGACATGTATTATATCATGAGACAAAGAGATTAAATTACAAGCGTTAAAGGTTCTCACGATCACATAAGTCATCGTTGAATATGCAGGAGTCAGTATGGATCTCCAGGTCCCACTTCTGATTATTGATCTGAGAGGAGTCTCAATCATGTCTGCATTATTCGCGAACCGTAGGGTGACACACTTAAGAGTTACCAGACACCATTTTGGAGCACATATGTTTCAGACGAAAGAATTGCAAAGCGCAGGAATTATTTTGATAGACACCGGAAATTGTTTCGGGTGAAATTGCAGAAAGTGGTTCTGCATGTGATATTGAAATATTGCAAGGGGTTATATGTGAATGTTTGTTAATTAAAGTAATTAACAAAATTCTGAATAAATTTAATAAAAGATTTTTATTAAATGAGAGAGCATTAAATTTAGAGAATTTTAATGCATTTAAAGTGGGGACTTTAAAAGGAAATGTGAAGAGGCATTTTAATGTGGAGGGGTTACCACCACATGAATGGGGGAGGTGAGGAGTCACCCCCCCATGCGCCCGCCATGGGGAGGGGGTACCCCCCTCTTCCTCCTTCTTCCTCACACCTCCTCGTGAAAGATCTCTCTCCCCCTGTAGAATTATTTCCCCATGGTCTCGGATTAGCGAGATACATGTTCCCGGTGGCATTTCGTCTGGAAGGAGTTGCTGCTTCCGTTGGATCGCTAGAGCGAGGAGGTGGAGGTTGTCCGGTGGCTTGAACGTGTGTGCGAGTACGGATGCGCTGCTGAGTTGCGGCACTCGGACTTCCACACGATCTTGAGATCGGCAAGTGTACGACTACATCAACCACGAGTTCCTACTCGTTAACAAAACTCGTTGTCTTCGAGGGTAAGTTCTCGATGGATGTATGTCCACCCGTTGCTCTGTACCTAGTAGATAGATCTTGACGTGTAGTTCTCATCGTAGGAATTTTTTTGTTTTCTATGCTGCGGACCCAACATTTGGTTCGTTCAGTGATACGTATGACTCTATAGTCAGACAACTCCTTACACTGCAGGCTAGGAACCCAGACACCTATATCGACATCCAACACTATGTGATACTAGAGGATCCATCTATAAAGGTGCTTAATCGAGTGTTTTTCTCTTTCTCTGTGTGCATCCAAGCTTTCACTTATTGCCGACTAGTTATATGTTTAGACGACACGTTTCTCACTGGCAAGTATAAGGGTCAGATCCTTACCGCCATTGGTCAAGACGGCAACAATCGAATTGTCCCAGTCGCCTTTGCTTTTTTTGAGGGAGAAAACACTGAAAGCTAGACATGGTTCTTTAGGCAGCTCAAGATAGCAGTTGTGAAAGATAAGCCCAATGGGTGCATCATTCATGATAGGCATGCAGGTATACTAAATGCGGTTAAGTGTTTGACAAAGCCTGGGCCTGAAGAATAAACACCTTGGCTCGACATGCAGAGCCATTGGTGCATGCGCCATTTGAGAGCTAATTTTTCTCACAGTTCAGGAACAAGAACTTGATGAATCTTTTCTAAAAACTGTGCAATCAGAATTAAGAATGGAAGTATGATTTAAATCGTGCACATCTCGATGACTTCACTCAGAAACATGACAGGGCGAGGAAAGCGGCCCAAACCGTAGCTATAGCTACACATCAAGCAGTAGTGGCTGCCTAGGCTGGCTGCTCCTGTCCACAATCTCTTGCACGGCCCAGGCTGGCTGCTCCGTGTCAATCCAATTGTACCACTTGCAAAGTGGAGGAGGAGTCTGCAAGCAAATCAATGAAATGAATAGAAGAACACATAATAACGTGAATGGTTCATATTAACCATGCTCTGGAAACATACCGGAGGCCTCTCGTACGACGAACTTGCTTGCCGGAGCGGGCTTGCGTCGTAGTTGGGACACATGAAAAACTTCATGCCCATGCAGGTGGAGAAATCGATCGACTCCTGGACCTTGGCGAGATGGCCGCACCAACAGCGCTCGTGTGTCACCCCTTATGGCAACCTAGCATCTTTCATCTTCCTAGACCTATACTCTAGGTCCGAACAAGGCACACTCATGATGGAGAGGAGAAGAAATGCGAGAAAAAGAGGAGGAACAGATGAACCGGGTGAAGAGAGAACATCTCGGTGCACGGGTTTATAGAGGCAATGGGAAGAATAGGATGGAAAAACGGCGGGAGATAGTGGCGGGAATCGGTTGGCGGGAGAAAAAAGGCAGGAAATAGTGGTGGAAATTGGCTGGCGGGAGAAAAACGGCGGGAAATAGTGGCGGGAATCGGCTGGCGGGAGATAACCGGCGGGAAATGAAGCGTGATGTATTGATCATGCAGGATTTGGTTAGAGGTAAGCCGAATTAGGTGCACTCGGCCTGGGCCTGGCCGATTAATCCATTCGGTCTGGGCGGCCTGGGTCTAACCGAATGGACTAGTCGGCTTCGGCCTCGCCGATTTGACCAGCCCCAGTCGGCTACACCCTTACCGAATGGTCTAATCGTCTATAGCCTGGCTGATTCCAGTTTGCACGTCAGTCGAGAGCCCAATCGGCGTGGCCCTGGCCAAATGACTCCATTCGGCGACGTCGAAACCGACAAAGCTCTAGATGTATAAAATCCTAAATTCATGCAACACTTCTCAAATTCATTAAAAAAAAGTATTATTTAAATAAAAAATCGCCACAACCATCGGCAGTCTGTCCACAAAAATGTTGCCCCTCCATATATACTGTTTCGAGGGTCATATGAATTAGTACTAACATTGTAACATCTTCCATATGGTAAATTTACCACTACCTGTAGTCGACCAAGAGACGGACAAAACTCTAAACCTCAAGAGTGTATGTCCGGCTTACAAACAGAAGTCAGAAGTTTATTTTATTAACAGGGGAAGTAGTGCTTGAAAACTGGACATGAGAAACAATCATGCTGAAGTTAACAGTTCTACAAAAATCTCGTATTTGCATATCACAAGCTTCATAAATTCAGGTTCACCACTACATTACAAATACTACCTCCGTAGCTTTCTAAAAACGGAGGTAGTAGCTGGTACTAGCACTAGCTAACCACAATTTTACAAGACAGACTACAGGCGACGCGTGCAGTGTTCCACAAACAAAGCCTCCGAAGACTGCTCATGTCCTTCGTCCTCTTCAGAATCCACAAACAAAGCCTCCGAAGATTGCTCATGTCCTACGTTCCTCTTCAGAATCCACCAGGGCGACGACGGCATCCAGACACGCGAGGACGCGTTCTTGGGCGAGCAGCTCGGGGGTGAAGAGATTGTTCCAGCCGATGCACCACGCGACGGCCTCCGCCAAGGATGGCTTGGCGGCGGTGTGCAGCCAGTGGCGCAGTGTGTCTTCAAATCTTTCAAAGAACAGTTCCTCCTCAAGGATGGACACCATGATCTTCGTAGGCACGAGGGGTGCCTACCACTGCATCACGGTGCGGAACGAGTGGTCCATCTGCTTCGGCGGCGTGATCATCAGCTCCCGCACCAGGCGCGACACCATCGGCATGACGTGCCGCCTGCTGAACGTCTCCCACTGCTTGGGATCCAGGTACTCTTTCCATGGGGAGACGACGTTGTAGTAGTCGAAGTCGTCGGCGCGGGCGACGACCTTGCTCTCGACGGTGTCGTAGAGAGTCTCCGGCAAGTGTCCGATGAGGGGGATCCACGGGCGCAGCCAGTGGTGGCAGTCCGGGTCCCATGCTGGCTTCCACTCCTGCGCGTCCGCCGCCATCCGCGGCTTGATTACCTGTTCCACGATGTAGCGCGTGGTAGAAGACGGCAGCGTGGCTTTCCACATCCCCGGCGTGCGCTGCGCCAGCTTGAACACCTTCCTGGACTCGACGATCGCCGCCAGCGCGTCCGCCGTCTCAGCGCTGTCGTCCCCTTGTTCCGTCATGCTCCGCAGCACCGCCAGGATCTTGTCGCAGCAGTCCTCTTCGAGAGCCAGGGCTCGATAAAGTTCCTCGCGCCGACGGCACGACTCGTCTTGGACCACCGGCGGCGTCGCGGCTTGGGAACCGAAAGACCGTTCTCGTACCGTTCCTCGCAGCCATAGCTGCCGATGCCGGCTGTAGGGTTGCCGCTCTGTACCGCGGGCTGTATGGGGGCGACCATCCCTTGCCCCCGCGCGCCGAGACCTGAGCCCTCCTTGAAGTTCCACCGACGCAGCATCTTCGCCACCGCCGGACTGGTCCACGCCAGCGTTCCTGGGAGGTACGTTGGGCTCGTCTCCAGTAGCGCCATGCCGGCCGGCCGGGACACCGGGGCGAGCAGACGCTGCGGCGGAGCGCTGTTCCGATCTTTCGTTGATGATTACTCTTGGCGGCGAGAGAGCGAGAGAGTCCGGATGAAGGATTCTTGCGACAGCTACCTAGCTAGGTAAGCATGATGATTACATATATAGATTGGGCATACCGCATACACGGCCAGGGCGAGGCGCGAAACAGAGTTCGTGCTGGAGTCGTATCCCCCCGCCGACAAAATATCGGGAAATCAAATTTTCCGAGACGCTAATTCGTGATGGAGTCGTGCTCCAACTGAAAAGGGATCATATGGAATCTAATTTCACGTCAATCCTCGTTTAGAGCATCTGCACTCTCCACGGCGATCTCCAAAAACCTTTTGAACCCCGGTCTAAATTTTGCCTCACACGTCGGCGCACTCTAGAACCTGCGGTCTAGTTTTGTGGCCGAGTAGAATATCTAGCGTGCCCACGCCGGCCCCTACACGCAAGGGCCGTATCGGGAGCACCGATATTGTGCGCCACGTTGGATTTCAGCCATGGGTCTGCGTGGAAGCCGCACAGGTGAAATCACTACTCTTTCACTCCATTTTTAACCTCCCCTCCTCCCCTCCCAAATTTCCTCCATGTCGCCTTTAATCCTTCCAATCGTCCGCAATTCCAGCTTCTTTTCCGGCGTTCCATTTTCCGCCCCTCCAACTCTCCTAGAAATCGTTGTCCCTCCTCCCACTCGCCACTAGCATGCCAGCGAAAAAGAAGTCGTTGCGGCTGGCGGAGCCGCGCTAAAGGAACAGCCGCCCACCATGCCAAGTGGGAGTGCGACGACGAGGTCGCCAGGTCAAGTACGCGACTTTGGACCGCAAGAAGCGTCGGCACGCGTCCCTAGAGGCGAGAGCTGAGGCGGCCGCGGTGGCCACGTTGCCCAGCCTCATCCTCGGCGTCTCCAAAGGAGCTCGCGTGTACTAAGCCATCCCTGGTGGCATGGAAGGGAGCACAAACTCGCTATCATATACTCGACGTACTACACAAAGAGGTATGATTTGATGTCGCTCTAGTAGAGTCATTGGAGCCGGTAGAGCTGCAGCTAATAGATAGATCTTGAGGTCAGAACGACCTTGAGGTCGGCGTCGTTACGACTACATCAACCACGTTCTCCCGTATGTTGATAAAGTTTTTCGGTTTTTAAGGGTAAGTTTTGAAAATCCCCTCCTGTTAGTTCTTTACTAATAGATAGATCCTGACATTAGAGTTCTTGGCGTAAGAAAAATTATTGTTTTCAGGCGCTAAATCCCAACAGTTGTATCAGAGCCGATCTATGCATAGTTATGCTAGTACGGGTAGAACACATGTTAATTCTGTGGGTGTTGATCATATAATTATTACCCTCCCACGTGTACTTGCATATACCGCATCACTGCTTGAACGAAGCGGTCGCAAATCAATATTACGCATTCATTCGCGAGACTGATCCATGCTTGACATACATCTTGCACCGTATAAGTGCCTTGGGGGTGTTAGTTTCTCTCGCAGTAGTTGGTAAATCATTTACAACGGAGGGCCCAAGAAAGGGGTGTAGTAGCGAATAATTATTTAATCAACGTTGTGGTTCATCTTCGTAGGTAAGAAACGGTTCTTGTGCGAAAGCTGTAGCATCCACGTAAAATATGAAAAAGATAAAGTAGAGGCATATGAATTTATTTTGTAGGGCTTGTGATATGATATGGTCAATGTAAAAGGTATTTTTTTTTACTTTCCTGTTGCTAAGTTGTAGTAATAGGATGGTGGCATCAAGAGCTTGGCTCCACACACCGGAGCGCATGATGGAGATCATGGCGCGATGATCTACGACCATGTCATGTCACACTTATTTACATTTGATGTTTAATTGTGTGCATCTTGTTTGTGCTAGTATTAGATACTAGACGATAGCATTAATAGGATGATTCCTTAATATAATACCAATATTGTGTTCTCCCTTAGTGTGCACCACCAAAAAATTTCTCCGGTATGAGGCACGTCGTGACGATCGGGTGTTGGACATATCTACGTTCGCATACGGTGGGTGTAAGACATGTTGCACAATGGATACACGTAAGGTTGAATTAGCGATCCTAGCATGTATAAACATGGCCACACGGATGATCGAAAGATCGAGCATGAGTCGCATGAATGATGTGATTGACATTGGAGAATGTCTACCTTTGCAGCTATGTTGCAGGTCGTGACGATCAGGGGTGACATAGTGAATTGGAATCGTGTAATCACTAAAACTTTTTTAGGGATGTTTGTTTTAGTGGGAGCTCTTCTAATATAGTGTGATTGTGATTTGAACTCATATTATGAACTTAGTCTAAATGCCTTTGCGAAACTTTTGTAGATTATGTCAAAACCCAAGTCTTCATTTAGTTTTGAGGGATTCATGAAGTGAGAAACTCAAAGTAGATGGATCCAACTTCATAGAATGGTACCAACGCCTGAGGAACCTCCTCATATTCCACGATTTGTTCTATGTGTTACGAGAACCGCTAGGAGATTTTCCCGTGGTATCCACCGGATTGCCCGATGATCATGATTATCGTGACCGATGTGACGCCTTCATGACAGTCAAATACACCGTGGTTCATGTCATGGAGCCTGCTCTAGAGCATTGTTCCATGAGATTGAGGTCTTCAGTCTGGCCGAAGTACTTAAGATGCTTTTTCCATCTCAAGTCAGAATCATGGAGTTTGAGTACATGGGTGAATTCCTCTCAACCAAGATGATGAAAGACACCATCCTGGAAGACCACATGGATATCATGGAAAGAATTCATGAGAGCCTTGTGGACATAATGGACTACTGGGTGACCGACAAATTTGCGATAGATGTGGTGTTGCGCTCGCTACCCCACAACTACAAATATGTCATCTTGAACTACCTCGTGGAAGGGAAAGAGTTTACCTTCCTTAAGTTCATGGCTCATATGAGAACCCGGAATGTAGTGCCTGCTCCAAGAGCTATCATCAATAGCAAAGGTATATATTTGATCTGCAAAGTTATAAATGTTTAATTTTCAAACACTTATAGCAGCTTACGAAGTATTTGATACTTGTACTGTTTTGTGAAAACAGGACCCACGGCTTGAGAAGTGATTGAAGGAGTGAGCACGACAACGCGTGTTGATGACAAACAAGATGCCAACAACACTCTCCTTCTAAAATTATCATTTGGATTATAATATTTGAATAAATTTGTAATCCATGAGAGTGAACTACATTACTGTGTGTATTTCATTTGTAAGACAGTTATTCATATGAATTTGAGACAAATTAGTTGTTTTATTCCTATGATTAATATATTTTATGTTCACGGTTTTTATTATGAATGGGTTATTCATATTTTGATCTTGATGATAGAAATTTAAATGTTTATAAGATTGTTAAAATGCCAAAAGATATTCAAACTTAATGATGACATCATTTTGAATGACACTATTGTGTTAAGTCATAGTGGTACATATGAAAGGATTCATGAGTGATGAAACCAATGTCTTAAAGATACTTGATCTTTTGACACATACAAGCCATGCCCCTGTTAGGCAAAATGACTAAAACTCCACATTCTAGTAAGACAAAGTGTGTGTTGAATAATTAGATATCATACATGATGATATGTTGTATTGTTTAACAAATGGTGGATATGATTATTTCGTGAAACTTCATTGTGAATCTAAGAAAATAAATATATTCGCTGAATGAGACACAAGTCTGAAACTATTTGTTATGAATAAAGAATTTCAGTGTGAAGAGAATACTGAATTAACAAGAATACAAGTCTTTATGATTTGATCAAAACGACAAGTATTTTAGTTGCTATTCAGGTATATAATACTTGTGAAAAGTGTTCCACAAATTACAATGCTAAGAATATGTCAATGTGTTGACATGTATAAATAACTGTAATCATACCATATTAGATATCGTATGGTCTAAAGTAATATCTTATCGTGTTAGCGTTAGTATTTAGAGAAGATAAATTAGAATAGCAAACACTTACTTATTGTGTAAAGGATCACCAAGGATTCGTGGAAACAACACCATAAGTGTATGGCACAATCTGGTTTCCAGAAATTCTAGAGTTATGTGATAATTCATAATTGGAACGAATACATATTTGTAGTGTATTCCTAGGCAACTAAGAATAAGTATTCCACAACTACAACCAAAGTGGCAAATTAGTATTTCTCAAAGTGGTGATTTATCGAAAATAGTTTCTCAATAAAAGAGTTGATGGATAAAGGTGAAAGCTCAAATAAGGTTGAGAACCTTGCCTCCAAATGTCAGAGTAGCTCAACGGAATTCATTCCGGAACAAAACTCTACAAATAAGATGATAATGATCAAAATTTTCAGTGGGAGCTTTTACTAAAAGAAAGTAGGATTCATGAATAAGTTCTGCCTCATTATAGGATTGAATTCATGATTCACTTGTCATGTTATGGAACAATGGCATACATACGAACTACAAAGAAGTGATGGTGAACCCAAGTACGAGAAATGACTTAGAGTCATGAAATCTTGTACATTAAGTTACATTTAAGATGGTAAAGTAAAATGTTACTTGATCTTATCAAAGGAACGATGTTACTTGATCTTCCCAAATGGACTACTAGAGTGAATGATCATGGGGCAAGGTCGAAAGTATTTGTGCCTCCATGCCCAAGTTCATAGTCTCTCTGTATGAGTCATAAGGAAGAAATGAAACTTAATTTAAGACATAAAACTTGATTTGTGTCAAAAAATGTGTTGAACAAATTCAAATGGTTGACTACAATGTGTAGCAATGCTTAAGTCGGACAAATGGAATATCGTAGCTAGAATTCTCAATTTGAAGAATGATCAAAGGTTTTTGGGATTGTGCCCGGAATATTGAGAAGACTTGCATTTACAATAAACTAAGTGGGAGCTAAGAGAGTTCCATACTCCTATATGTAACTGACATATTGCGGTGACCCAGCATACAATGAAACACCAATGAAACACCATTCACTAGTATTACATCGCTCAGAGTGGTACAACAGAAACACAGCAGGTCCAAGACATGACTATAGATTACAACTTGACTCTTTACAAAAGATCAGAGAACACTCTAGGTTAAAGAGAGAGGAAGAAACTTCTTACAAAGAAGAATCAGAAGTAATAACTCAGAACTATCTAGTAACTACGACTAGTATCTAAACTATTTGGCTTGCCATTAGTGCTATTGCAATGCTCTAGAGAAATAGATTTTATGGCTAGAGAATCTACTCCTATCTAAACCGACACTTTATCTTCACTTCAGCTGATGTATATGTTGACTTCATTGACTTTATTGAAGAACTTGAGTTGTCGACGATGGTTTCTTGAGTAGAAATTGATGTTAACGTCGTCTCCAATGGCTTAGAACCTAGCAAGGGTTAAGAAGGTACGGTTGAGTACGAGCGTACTCAGCAAGTTCACTAAAAAGGAGTGTATGATGCACTATCTCTACAGCCACAAACCATAGGTCGTAGGCAATGCAGGTTTTCATAAACATTTCTTCAAAGATTGATTTTTTTCTAAAAACTATGTCCAACAGTCTTCGCAGGTTGACCAGAACCTTCGTGGTTCCTTTCCTGCCGTGTTCGTAGCTCCTTCCCGGAACAGGGAGTAACATGTCAAAATTCTTACACTCTGCAGAGGTGCGCCACTTTTCCCACAAGAGACCATAAGCTTTGTTGCACAACCGGAAGTATGTCCCCGTTCAAACTTCCTTGGTTTGTGGACCAACTTAAGATCCAAGCCAATTGCTGCCCTCTCCGTGACCCCATATGTCTGCACGATCCTCCAGGGCTGACTACACCTCCGTTAAGCCGCCAACTAGGGCAAGATATAACCAAGGGAGTTCCCGAAGACTCTGTAAGCAGCTCTGACTAGCGGTCACCATCAGCTATGGTGAACTCTGACCCAGATAGCTATGCACAGATAATCTAGACACCTAGCTCGTGGGGAACTAAGGGGTCCCACCCATGTGCTGGATTCTCTGGAACTCCACGAGAAATCAACAACCTCACGATAAGGTCATCTTGCCTCCATATGAAAGGGAGAAGATACAGCTGACTTCTCTGTCCCATTCCAAATCTCATGGTTGACGTGTAATATACGACGCTAGAATCACTTGAGACATTGGTTGTTAAGTCCTAGATGATACATTATTGTACAATGGTGTTTCCATTGCCAGTTATGATAGATTAACTCCTGGATCAGTAACCAATATTTCCAGTTAATTGTGAAAATAGTGTTTTCGACCTTTTTGAAAGGCAGGCGATGACACAGTTGAGTTACAAGCATAGAAAATAATCAAAGGACATGAGCAAGTTCTGAACTTGCCTCTTGTGATTGCAAGATTATGCACTCACGGTCTTCAAGACAATAGATCAAAATCTGGAAATAGCATCATTGGTCCGGTAAGGAATAATGTTTAAAGAAGCAAGATGCAATGATGCATAAGTAATGTAATGCAATTTGAGAAACACGAATCCCCGGAATAGTCGTATTTAATCTAGGGTTTGGAGTATGTGATGAGTTCTTTAGAATGTGTTGCACTTTTATAATAGATTCACACTTGTGCTTCTTATTAAGGCTTGTGAGAGTGCATGTGAAACAATAAGTAAATATAACAAGTAATATGCAATAGTAAAGCATTCAAATGATATGGTATTGGAAATACTTCTTAAACAAGATTAAGATTTAATTAGAGCTTTTTAGAGAAGTGTTGAAGGATTACTTTTAATGTTTCTTAAAACAATAATCTCTGAGGAAAAATTACTTTTATAAAGTAAAAAGAAATACTTAAACATAAGGCTAACACTTTAAGGTTTCTTATTAGCTAAGATTAATAAATAGGAAAACATCACTACATTAAATAATCATAGTATAAGTGAATAAGATTCTTGTGATGAACAATATACTATTTTAGTTGATTTTATAACTGATAAAATCTTTTTATGAAAATTAAAATACCTTTAATTTGAGATGATAGTTTTAGTAAATATATTTTACAATGGTTTGACCTATTTTATCTTAACTTAAACATTAATAGACTTGTTATTATATTTTTAGACTTTAAACAATAATACTAAAGGTAATAGTAATGGTTTGTATATTTTCAAAGAATTAAAATAAAAGAAAAGGGTTTAAATAAGATTTATTAGACCTTTACCTTTTATTTTACTTCAAAAGTACGAGTTGATATTTTTAGGGTGTAGATTTCATTTTTGTAATCATTTTGGTATATTATAAGTATTTTTGTGAATTTTAAATAATAAGATATGCTTTTTATAAGTTTATTCACTTTATAAATACTAAATAAATAATAAATATTGACTAAGTGATACCAAAAATAATTGAAACAAGTTTGTAAATATAAATTTTGTTTTTATAAGAATTTTGGTATATTATTTATATTTTTCTTATTTACCAATATTAAAATATGAATTTTCAAAGTATTATTACTTATAAAGTCTTTATTAAATAATATTTATTTAAATAGTTAAGACAATAATGTTTGTTAATAAGTTTACAATATAGATTTTATTTTTCTAAGCATTTTGATATATTATATACATTTTTCTGAATTATAAAACAAAAGTTATTCAATTTATAAGATTTATTCATTTTCCTAAATTCCTATATTATATTTATAATCTAATTTATAATCTCTAATCTATTTCTTAATCAGGAATTGTCTTTTTATACCTATCCCGAATCTAGTCTGAGTCACAGACATGTGGGCCTGTGGCCACGTCATCTGACACGCGAGGCAAGTATCTTATTACACCCAACTAAACCTACCCCAAAGTCGCAGACAGGTGGGCCATTGGCCACATCGACCACTCACGCTAGCACGGACCAGTCAAAGATGACGCTAGCTGATGACCACACGTCGGACTCTCGCCGGAATCTCGCCGGAGTACGGCGGCGACACCAATTTCTGGCACCAGGGACCATGTGAAGGGTGCGTTCGAATGAGGGAAGCCTGACAAACCTATCTAGACCCCTCACGCACACTGAAGATCACCAGAGCATCGCCGACGACCAACATCTGTGGAGATCGATGGTGAACAACGGCGATGAAATGATCCAAAGCGAGAGAGGGGAATTGGAGAGGTGCTTGAGCACCGTTGGCTCACCAGGATGCTGTTGGTGGGGTCGAATTGACCCGAGGAGCACTGTAGCGGTGCGAATCGACAGTGAGGTTGTGACGTCGGACGAGATGCGACGCTCGATTTCGTGCTACCCACCACGCGCCTGCCTGCAGAGCTTGTCGAAGACGAACAAGGAGACCTCAGCGCATCCAGCGGTGGCTTCATCGAGGCACTGGGTGCTCGGAAACGGCGGGAACGATGGCCTCCGACGAGCTAGGGTTTCGGTGTTCAATGGGAGAGAGAGATAGACAGAGGGGGAAATGAGGATGAGGATGGCCTGGAGCGTCTCTATGGAGATCTTATCCTCGACTAGGTCGGTGGCGAGCATCCGGACGGTTGATTCCTACTGACACCGGCGATGCTCATCCAGCGGCGGTGCACCCTCCAGCAAGCTGTCTGTGTGTGTCATGGTGACGACGACGATGTTTTCTAGAAAACCCCCTGGAAATTCTTTGTCTCAACCCGCAGTCCTCCTCGGGTCCCACGTGACAGTGAGAGAGTGAGAGGTGAGATGGGCTGGTATTGGGTCGTGGCAAAGCGTGCGGGTTTTTACTGTTGTTGCTCGCGAGCGGAAAGTAGGAAACGGGTCGTGGGCCGGCTCTACTGTGCTGCCTTTTATTTTTTCCTTTTCAATTTTCTGTTCTCTATTTTCTTTAATAAATTCCTTTGTTAAATTTGAATTTCTTCAGAGTTTTAAAGATGTAGAGAATTTGTAGGTCATGAACTCTATTGTATAAATCAAATATGATCTTCTTCTCACCATTTCTTATTGTATAAGAAATGTTCATAACTATACGAAGGATTTAATAAAGTAAATATAATTTAGGGTTTTAGGGTTTGTTTCTTTTAGTAAGATTTCACAAAGATAATTCTGATTTCACTTGACAATCTTAATGGTACTTGTTTGAAATTTGTATCCATGTATATAGAATCTTGTTCCCACTTACCTTAACAAAGGATTGATTTAAACACATTATAAAGAATTAATCTTTGTGGTTTTTAATGGGATGGTATAAGTTTCATGGTTCTCCATATTTGGGAATTTGCTAAATCCAATTCTACTTGCTTTGAAAACTTTTAGAATTACCACATAACACTTTTGGTTAGGTAATGATGAATCAATAACAATCATGAATAGAGAAATACTACGGTTTATTCAAATATGGGTACATAGGTTTTGAGAGGTTTTAATAACCCATATTCAACTATAGGTAGGAACAAGGATCAACGTTTAGGGATACTACTTCTAAATCCATGAGTGGGTTTGATATCTCCACATAGAGTGGATCTTGGAATTACTTAGTGATGTGATCATGATAATTCTATCATTCTAGATTCCTATTAGTGTTTAAGACAATCAACTGGGCAAGGCTTCTCAAACACTCACCTGGCATTCTACTTATCTTTTAGACATTTCATTTGACTAAGAGATTCTATTCATTAGCTGCCTAAAAATAAGAGTTGGTTACTACCCTCTTTATTCTAGGATGTTAAAAAAAGAGGTAGACATGGTTCTGTTCATGGCTTGACATGATCTTGGTTAAGGCTTCTAAAGAATCCTTACCTTAATACCTCACTAAGGATATCTTGAGATAAGGAATTCCTTTACTAAATATACTCCATATATCTTCTTATCTTATCCACAAAGATCACATCTTCCTAAATAAGATAATCATCTGACTCCACAATATCCATCATCATATGATGACATGGTCATGCCCCTTCAACATACTCCTTCCTTACTCCTAGTATATAACTCCTCTTAATTAACTACCATTGATGCACCTATCAATGTATCTACTGCTAACTCCATCTATTAACTTCCTTAACCTCATCTTGCAACCACTTCCAAGGTTTGCAAGACTACAACCTTTACTATACATACAAAGAATATCAATCCTTTGAGATAGGTATAGTATTACTCCCATAATACCAGTTGTCCTTGTATTAACTTGGTTAAGCTATTATGCCTCCAACTACTCCATACAACTTATCAAATACTTCATCATACTCTAGCTTGACTTCTAATGATCAAGCTAGGTGATTCAGCTTACTAGGACTTTCCTAACTTGATATATTTATAACTCTTATTCAACACCTGATCATCTATTCTCAAGTGACTTGAGAATAATGACCACCATCCTTTGATCATACAAAGCTTAGGCTTCTACTTGTCCGATCAAGATCTATACTCATCTAAGTAGTAAACTTGTATTAGTATCTCTATAGACCTATCTTGTTAAGCATGCTTATTCTAAGTCTATATCCACTTGTCCTAACAAGATTGTTATCTAATGTACTAATACTACTAGCTTTCTCATAGCTCCATGATCACTAGTTACTTCCTGGTTTAAATATTGCTTCTAGTTAACTCAGGAGTGAGTTAACTCCTCCAACATCAAATGGTTTGATCTCCCCTAAGGATCACATTCCATTGATGATGGTACACTCAACCATATCTAGTTCTTCCTTCAGATTAACTTACTTAAAGTATTTGGAAGGTCAACACAATAAGCCAAAGACTATGAGTCAATAAGTTCTAGGTCAAGAATTGATCACTCAATATTGATGGTCAATTGATACTAGGACTTGGTTAAATAGGAATGTCACCTATTATCATGACACTAAGGGTATGTAATGGATGGTCTTGGCTTGACTTCCATTCCTACTCTATTTGTGATAAGAGTCAATGCTTATGAACTACCATGATACCCATGGTAGGAGTAGCTATGGAAAACAAGTGTTTCAAGTTAGTCATAAGTTTCTTTACTTAAGTTATGTACTTAACTTACTATTCAAGGTTTGTGGTAGATAATACCTTGATATCATCTTTAGAACATTAAGTATTCATCCTTGAGTTGTTGCTTGGAATACCATGTAATGATCTCTAGGAGATCAAGTACTCCTTATTAAGTAGTGTGTTGTGACTTAGTTTTATTACATTTGATCTACCCTTAGATCAAATTATATTACCCAAAATAAGGTTTTTAACAAAGGTCATATTGAAACTTATCGTAGTCAACTTGATGATCTACTTCAGTTCCACCAAGTTAAGAGAAGCTTCAATCACTTTGAAAAGTTTTATTTAAAAGCGCGAAAATTATCCGGATTTTCTATGCATGAATGCAATGCACACACCTGTGTTCAGCTTATTTCTAAGCTCTAATGTTGGGGTGTTACACATATATACTCTTATATGTAACTGCCATGTATACTCGTATATGTAACTGACATTTTTGAGTGGGATCTTGATGAAACATTCTCATATGTGATATTGTGAATGGTATGGTTGGTATTAGTAATTATTAGTGAATATCAGGTAGATGAAGTTGAACGTGTATTAAACATTGATATCTATCAGGATAGATTAATATGTTTAATAGCATTAAGTCGGAATGTTTTCTTGGATTGGATTCTGAAGAAGTTCAGAATGGAACAAGTTAAGAAGGAAGTTCTTACTTGTCTTACTTGTCTAACTAGGTGAAGCATTGAGATTGTATCAGTACAATGATGGTTAAAAGAAGGAAAGATGTGTAACATCTACTATGCCTCAGTCATAGGTTCCATCTTATAAAACCATATTGTATACTCAACATAATATGACCCAAGTTCTTAACCAAAAGCACAGGTTTCGAAGTGATATCTGAGTGAATCACTGAACAAAAGTTAAGTATAGTATTCAGTGTCTAGAGAGAACCAGAGTTATACATCTGATCTGTTAAGGATGGTGAACTTGATCATAAAAGGGTTACACTAGGAAGTTCCACTCAACCTAGATGATTGGAATTCTCACAACATTGAGTTCCTTAGAATAAGAGAAGCATGGTTAGACATCGAAGTGGTATTTATTGCACTATTGATAAGGTTTACATGGACATAAGAAGTATATGAATACTTCAAAGGTAAAATATGTAATGTTACGGCTGGGGAAGTCCATCTTCCCACGAAGTGTGTTCCTAATACTCATTACAATGAAAACATCATATTTTGATTGATTAATCAGATGTCATCGCAAAAAAAGCACTCTGTCGCCAAAGCATAAATATTTATACCGCAAGGTTATCATCTGATGATAAATGGAAATGGAAATTAGATGACATTAACAATTCACAAATACATAAGGATCTATATAGTATAGACCATAGAAAAAACCTCTTGCATGAGAAAGCATGATCAAAACCCCAAAAGTGTTATGGTGTAATGATTCGTATCAAATGCAGCTAGTTTATTTGTACTCTAGTGCAAGTGGGAGACTGTTGGAAACATGCCCTAGAGACAAATAATAATATAGATTATTAACATATTTCATTAAGTTCATAATAGGTTTTATATCATGATATAACTGTATTGATAGGAATGTCAATACACGTGTGATATGTAAACCATCAGAGTCCCTAGTGATCCTCTAGACACTAGTTCATTGGTCAATCGATGATCGACGTTTCCCGATCATGGACATTTATGCCAATTGTCAACAGGGTCATTTCATTAGGTGAATGAAAATGATGGACATATCCAACACAGGAATTGTAATATGATCAAGTCACGAAGTTCACCGTTACAATGACTAGGAAACGTAGTAACCAATTCCTTAGACCATGAGACCATATTTAATCACTGTTACCCGAGAGTGCCTTTTTTGCATCAAACTTCACTCAGTGAAATGGTGATCATTAAGGTGTCTTAAGGTATTCAGAGGGGCATGTAGAGGCGTATGTGTCAAGTGCGGGATTTGTTCTTCCGTGTGACGAAAGATACTCTGGGCCCACTCGGAGACATGACATCCATAAAGCTGCAACGTGTGACTAGGTCACGAGGATGACATAGCTTGGAACGAGTAAAGTTGTAGTTGTCGGTAACGAGATTGAACTCGACATGGCAATGTCGTTGATCTGGTCTCGAACAAGTAAAGTATCAAAGTAACAAAGGGAATAGGACTCAATGTTTAATGGTTCAACGATAAAGATTCTCGTGGAATGCATAGGGGTCATTATGGGCATCCAGGTCCTGCTGATGATCATTGGTCCGAGAGGGGTCTTGACCATGTATAGAGTGTTCCCAAAATGTTAGGGTAGCACACTTAAGGATTTTACAATGCTCGGAGATCGTTTTGGTATCATAGGAATCACCAAAGAAAAGAGAAGAGAAAACAAGAAGGGTTCCGGGAAGGTCCAGCGGGTGTCCGGAGTTGTCTGGAAGGAGTTCCGGTGCAACAGGAATTCAATAATATGTAAATATATGTTAATTATTGAATTATACATTTATTCATATTTATTTAATGATTTAAATATTATTTAATGCTCAACCCATGTCTAATGGGCAACCCATGCCTAATGGGCCAATTCCCTAAGGGGAAAAGGCCCAAGAGGGTGGGAACCCAAAGGGGAGAAAGGGGGGAGTGGCTGCATGGGGCCTTGGTGCCCGCGTGGGGCCCAAGGAGGGCCTTGGCCGGTGGCCAAGGTGGCTTCCCACCCCTCCTCTCCTTTAGTCCTACATGGCTAAGCCAAGGAACTTGGGGGCTCCCCCCTATATAAAGGAGGGCATAGGGAGGGATTTAAACACACGGATTAATCCGAAGCTTTGAGGCTTCTCCCTCCAAGTTCCCTCCTCTCCCCTCTCTCTTGTGAGTGTGGCCCCGCTATAAGGGCTGCACGAACAAGAGTGTTCTTCACCGTGGAGCATCATCGCACTATGGGGATTCCGGATCCTGGAGATCTACTTCCGCAACCTCTACTAGATCAGGGTCCAGGAGTCATCGTCAAACACCATATGTGTGTGTGACCTCCTACGAGGCGCTACACTAGTGGCGCTTGAGTCGTTCGAGCCATTCGAGTCATTGGAGCCGGTGGAGCTGCAGCTGGTGGAGCTGTCCGAGTTCAGAACGACCTTGAGGTCGGCGTCGGTACGACTACATCAACCATGTTCTCCTGAACATTGACAAAGCTTTTCGATCTTCAAGGGTAAGATTCAAAAATCCCCTCTCATTACTACATTACTAATAGATAGATCCTAGCATTAGGGTTCTTGGCATAGGAATTTTTTTCAGGCGCTAAACCCCAACACTATTTTCTTTGCCAAGAGGAGATCTAATATGCAAAGTCAACTTATCAGTTGTAGATAGCGGTATGAGGCATGTAGTATATGTTGTCATACTGACTGTAGCTAGAAGATCAGCCTCGTATTTACCTTGACTCAAGAAAAAAGACCAGCAGCAGATTTACCTCAATCCCCAAGAAATAGTGAAGTTCACCAAGATCCTTGATGGCAAATTTTGCATTCAAATTTTCCAGTAAGACAGTAGTAGCTTCATCAGAAGAGCTATCTACAATGATGTCATCAACATACACATAGTGATGCCAGACTTGCTATATAGGAAGAGAGATGTGTTAGCCTTTGATGGGATGAAGCCAAGGTCATGTAACTTGGAGCTTAGGCGAGAGTACCAGACACGAGGGCTTGTTTGAGACCATAGAGAGAATTTTCAAGTTTGTAGATATGATGTGGAAAGCAAGGATTAGTAAAACCATGAGGTTGTTTCATATATACCTCTTCCTCTAGAACACCAAGTAAAAACGTGTTCTTGACGTCCAGTTGTCATAAAATCCAACCTTTAGAGACAGAAGCAGCAAGAACTAGGCAAATCGTGGGTGCTTTGACAACATGGCTAAATGTATCTTCATAGTCAAGACCATACCTTTGTTTTAAACCTTTGGCGACAAGATGTCCTTTGAATCTATCAACTGTACCATCAGCACGCTTTTTGATATGGTAAACCCATTTGCAATCAATTAAGTTTTTGTTTGAGTTGGGAGGAATGAGATGCCAGGTGTTGTTGGCTATAAGGGAAGCAAATTCCTCATCCATTGAATTGTTCCACTTTGTATCATTGAGAGCTTCAGAAAAATTACTAGGTTCACCTGTTGAGGTAAATAAGCCATAGCGAATAGTACCGTCAGTATACTTTTTTCTTGACAAATACCTTTCTATAGACGGGTTCTTGGTTCAGGAGGGGTGGAGGATGCCGCAACACATTCTGGCACACAGGGGCATCTAGAGCAGAATATCTTGGTGCTGGTGCATGTTGAGCAGTAGTAGTAGAAGATCCCGGAGTAGCAGGTGCAACACAAGATGGCACAGAGGATCTAGACGTGGTGGTGTCATTGTCGCTAGCAACATGCTCTATATGTGTGCATGGACAGGAGGCCGCCTCATTGGGCGAGGCTGCATTGCAGGTGAGGGACATGGGTGACATGTTGGAGGGTGGCTGGGGACCGAGCGGGAGGAGTCCAAGGATGATGCGGGCGCCAGTTCCAAGAGGGAGTCCGGTGTAGACTGCAACGCGCCAGCAAGATCCTCCTCGTGTTCTGTGTTTTGGCTGTTTTCTTCAATATTGGCAGCGACTTCTACACCATTTTCTTCAGTATTTTCAGTAGAATCCGCAGCAGTCTCACTGAGAGCATCAGTAGCATCAATAGTATACATAGTATTCGTGACAGGTATAATAGGGGCAATAAGCATATGGTCATGAACATGCATCCCCTCAGAAGAAGGAGATAGAGTTGTATCATCTGGAAGAAGAAGAATTTCCGTACGAAGACGAGTATGAACATTAGGATTAAGAGCATGAAAATGAGACACATTTTCATCAACCATGTCTCTAGATATGTAGAC
Source organism: Avena sativa (assembly GCA_916181665.1). Lineage (NCBI taxonomy): Eukaryota > Viridiplantae > Streptophyta > Magnoliopsida > Poales > Poaceae > Avena > Avena sativa. The sequence continues at coordinate 433,418,140 of OV702290.1, forward strand.
ACGTCCTATGGACACTTCAAAGCATTTAACCCCTTTATGAAGAGGGCTATAGCCCAGAAAAAATGCATCGTTTGAACGGAATGCTAACTTGCATTTATTATATGGGCGAAGATAGGGCCAACAAGCACAGCAAAAATGCAAAGAGAGTCATAGTTTAGTTTAGTTTGAAGGAGGACCTCGGCAGGAGACTGGAGATTAAGCACTTTGGTGGGTAGGAGATTTATGAGAAAAATGGCAGTGAGGAATGCTTCATCCCAGAATTTGAGAGGCGTGTGTAAGAAGAGCAAGGACAACTTCAACAATGTGGTGATGTTTACGCTCAGCCGAGCCATTTTGTTGGTGGACATGAGTACATGATACATAATGTGTAATGTGAGCCTTTTGGAAGAAACCATGGAGTTTTTCATATTCACCACCCCAATCAGTTTGCATAGTAATAATTTTTTTATCAAATTTGCGTTTAACAAGTTTTTGGAAATTGAGAAACACTTGATAAACCTCACAACGCTTTTTTGAGCAACTAAATCCAAGTGACCTTTCTTTAGTCATCAATAAATCTTACATAATATTGGTGATTACCAATAGAGGCAGGAGCTAGACCCCATACATCAGAAAGCACTTGTTCCAATGGAACAGTGGATACATGATAGGGTAGTTGATGGCTGGCCTGCTAGCAAGGATCACACACATATGGATTTATTTTAGGTGTATAAGATAAATTGTTTTTCCTAAGAACTTGTTGAACAATACAAGATGATGTATGCCCTGGACAACGATTCCAAGTGGATGAGGATGATTTGATGGTGATGAGTGCATGCTTGTGAGATATGGCGACAATGGGAACAAGAGGATATAAACTTCCATGACACAGACCTCTAAACAGGATTTGCTTGGTGGCCTGATCCTTAATAAGAAAAAAAGAAAGCGTGAAATTCAACAAAGCCATTATTGTCTAGAGCAATTTTATGAACAGACACAAGATTCATGGATGATAGTGGAACGTGTAGAATGTTGCGAAGGTGTATAGAATTATGAGGGGTATGTGATGGCTCAATGCACGGCGCCCAGAAAAATGCTTGATGGCGGTGCTGATGTAGAGCTCGTTGGGAACCCCAAGAGGAAGGTATGATGAGCACAGCAGCAAGTTTCCCTCAGTTATGAAACCAAGGTTTAATCGAACCAGTAGGAGCAAGGAAACACCCCAAAGGTGTCACTAGCTGAGCTTTGGCAGGGCGCACTACTAGTGCTAGTAGCAACGTGGAGACCTGCACAACACAACCACAGAACTTTGTCCCCAACTTGCGATGAGGTTGTCAATCTCACCGTGTTTTGCGGAAAACAAAGGATTAAACGTATCGAATGGAAAGAAGTAAAAGTTTGCAGAAAGTAAACACAAAGCAGTAAACAATTTATAGATTGTATGTAAAGAAAGAGGACCGGGATCCATAGTTCACTAGAGGTGGCTCTCCTTAAGATAGATAACATGCTGGGTAAACAAATTACAGCAGGGCAATTGACAAACACCGAGAAAGCAATACATGCATATACTAATCATCTTGACTCCTTTGAGACTTGATTGGGCATTACAACATTATACATAGACCGCCATCCAACTGCATCTATGACTAATAATCCACCTTCAGGTTATCATCCGAAGCCCCTCCAGTATTATGTCGCAAGCAACAAATTATTGCTTTACGAACTGCGTGTAAAGTAAACAATACGATTGTTCTATGAACAAAGGATTGTTGTTTTCTCCCTAGTAGTAACAACACATCTAGTACCTTAGAGATTTTTGTCACTTCCCCAGATTACCAGAGGCATGAACCCACTATCGAGCATAAATACTAATTCTTGGAGTTTCTAGCATCTACTTGGCCAAGATAGCTACTAACAACGGAAAGCATGTGTTGGGGATATACTTTCCGGGTATCCTCACAGTTCCTCACTGACCAGGGGCCCCACTTTGGGTTAGAGCATTGCTTCACGGGTGGCCCAGTCAGGGAGAAAGACGGAGTCCAATCCGGCTACGGGAAGGCCCAAAAGACTTACCGACTTAGGCCCATAATGTTACTTATAGTTCAAGATGTACTCTGTAACCGACTCTTAGTCATAGCCGGATAGATCTCTCCTGTAAACCCTAGGCCGGATATCTATATAAGCCATCCTAGGGAGAGCCTTTAGGGCAATACCAATACTTTAGACCCTCAAGTCGCACAGGCGAAACCCTTGTAACCCATATTCCGGCTCTGCCGTATTACTGGATTGCTAGCAGGAGTAGGATCCGTCCAAAGCCGGCGGATTCGAACCTAGGTAAACTTCTGTGCTCACCGTCCCGGAATACCGTACGTCTCACACCCCTCTCTTCCGCACGCCTCGAGGACCCCCTCATGGCGTACTTGTCATCAATCCAACGACAGTTGGCGCCCACTGTGGGGCAAGTGAGCTTTGGATCTGCGTTCCGAGCGGAATCTGCAAGAATCAGAATCGGCGAGACTATCACCGTCGGTCGCATCCTCTACGCCAGCGACGTCCCTCTCATCGTTCTCGACGAGACTTGGATTCCGGCTAGGGAGGCCATGACTGCCTACACAATCATGTCCTTTGGCGAGATCGATGTTTACATTGGTTTTGCTGAACCTGCCCAACCCACCCTAGCGGTGATGATAGAGGCAGAAGAATCTTCTGGGTCCCCTTTGTCCGTGGAGGCGGAAGAGTTCCGGATCTCAGAAAACCCTAATCCCACCCAGCCCGCACCATTTACAGAGATAGTGGATAAATCCAAGCCTGAAGAAGACCTAGCAGTCCAAGTCGAATCTGGAGTGGATCTCCCTAGAGGAGCCGGATCCTAGATCAACCCACCCGCAGAAGTCGAAATCCAGGAGGAACATATCAGTGACACTAATTCCGGCTCTGATGATGCCGGGACAGACAGACCTTTCCTAAGGTACACATTACGACGTATGATACTGCAAGGCGAAAGCACAGATGCAATTCTCGAGACCATCAAAAGTTTTGACATGGCTGATCGCGAAAGCCGCAGGTACCTCAGGAAGCACGCGTCGCACTTTGTCGGATACGTGGGATCCGGATCCGGCTCTGACGATGCTGGAGAAAACACCGACTTGGTGCTGGAGGCAATTGGAACAAACGCCGATGTACTCGCATCCTCGGATGAATCGATGACATCAGCAGATTTCTGAAAGTTCTCCGCGGAATATGAAGAGGAGTACAACTCCAAGGCTGCAGAAGAAGGAGAAACCATGGATGAAGGATCCGGGGAACACTCTCCCAAAGCGCAGGATGACATGGACATCGGAGATAATTCCGAGGTCTAGATGTCCGAAAGTACCGATCAGAGCTTGACTCCGGGAAACGGACCCAAAGCCGTCTTTGCTACCGGCGCTGCCAAGAAGGCAAAGAAGAAGAACAAGAAGAACAAAACCCCAACAAAAGACCCTCTGGCTGAGGAGGTGATTGCCGAGGAATACGAAGAAGACTCAGATGGATCACTTATCCTAGACGAGCCGAAAAAAGAAGAATCGATGGATGGACACGTGATCACCGAAGGTGCGCGTAAACTCATCGATGCTGCATTAACCACACCTATCCCTACAGCTGCAGAACTTACTGCTGAAGAGCTGGATGAAAGGGCCCAAGCCCTAGAAGCGCGTCGTCAACAACTCCTCGATGAAGCCAAAAACATCGAGGTGGAGAAGAAACACATGACAACCAAGGACTACATGTCTCGGTTGCACCAGAAGAGACGGAAGCGTCACACAGATGACAACCAATTCCCACATGTCTGTGTCGTCCTTTTCGGAGATGAGATGGGGAAGCCACGGAAAGATAGCAAAGGAGATTGGGTATATCCAACCCTAGTACAGAATACCGTGGCAGCCCAAGAAATTCTATCGGCTAATCTTGAACCAGAGGAGATCCGTTTGGGTATCAAGCTACTCAACAAGGGACTGGAGCAGCAAAAGGTCGCCCTGTCCGGAAGTCAAAAACTGGTCTCAAATTCCGACCAATGTCGAACAGATCTGGCATGGGCTGACGTAAGACCCCACCGCATTCCGGAGCAGCATTATCGCCCCGAACAACGGGAGGACAATTATTCGAGAACCGTATCGTCAGGACAGCATCACAGGACTGCATGCGACTAGAGCAACGTCGCACCAGCAGCCGAGAAAGAGGCCATCACTGCTCTGAATCCAAGGAATCCTGCCCGACGAGAATCTAACGACCGAAGGGGAGAAGATAAAGAGAAACGTCGGGAGGAGGATCGTCAAAAAATGCCACCCCCTAGACATGCAAGCCGTCCGGCTGAGCCCCGCCATGGTGGGAACAACGGACGAAGAAACGATGGAAACCACGCCGGAACAAGCAGGCAGGGGCTCGTCATAGTCAAGACCCTCCCCGGAATCGGAATAATGACGTTCCGGATGGAGGCCGGCGATCAGCCAGAAATTATCCAGCTGCCCCACTCTCTCCACCACACAGTCATCACAACGGCTCCCAAGGAGGGCAAGGAGGACGACGTGGCGGAGGAGGTGGTGGCAGAAGCCGAAGTCTGGCTCCAAGGCACCGTAGCCACAACCGACATTCGGGACGATCTTTATCCCCGAACGACGCAAGGCACAGGATCAACTCCAACACAGAGGCTCGGTGCTACGAAAACGATGATATCTAGGTGGGCCCAAAGTGCTTCGGACCACACATCAGAGCTACAAAATTCCCGGAAGGATTTGCTATCTCAAGACATATCCAAGCCTACGATGGTATTGCTCAGCCAGATACCTGGCTACAGGATTTCTTCCAAGCTTGCTGCATCGCCAAAGGCGGAAACAGCCTAGTCGCAACCCGATATCTCCCACATATGTTGCGGAAGACGGCACGATCATGGCTAATTGAACTTCCGGAGAACACCATCCATAACTGGTATGACATGCAAAGTGCGTTCTTTCGGAATTTTGAAGGCACATATCGGAGGCCCTGTACGGTCGGAGACCTACAACGTTGCACCCAGAAAGCCGGAGAAACTTGCCGGGACTACCTCGGACGATGGATCGACACCAAGAACTCCTGTGAGGGAGTAAATGATCAAACTACGATTGAAGCTTTCATTGCAGGTCTCCCAATTGGTCCACTGCGTCATCGCTTGAAGTGTGACAAGGTCACTAATTTGGGAGAGATGATAGAAACAACGAGCAAGTATGCAGATGCTGACGATGATGCAAAGGTATTGCTCAATGCCCTAGTTGTGCCTCCGTCGGCAAGACAACCAAAGCAACAAGCTCAGAAGCGCAAAAATACCTCGGAAGAAAAACCCAACATGGAAACAACGGTGGTTACTACTGTTTCCGGGTCTGGAGGATGAGGAGGACGTGGCGGTGGCCGCGGGCGTGGCCGTGGGACTTCAAGGGTCCAGGGTAGAGGAGAACAACAACCAGGCAAAACCTACTCTTGGGCCGACTTTGCCAATAACCCATCTGTGCATCACCTAGACGCCAATGGGGGCTCGTCCCACACCAACGCTGAATGTCGTTTCAATGACGACATCAAAAGAGATGACACCGCGGGCTACAAAGCTAAGCGGAAGAAGGGAAAGAAAAATCCCGAAAAGGACAAGGAGACCAAGGAAGATTCCAACATGGAGGAAGCTGATGCTTCAAATCCCAAGATGGAAGGGAAGAAAACTTTTCCCACCAAGAAGGACACTTATGTCACTTTCCTCGGATCTCAACCAGCAAAGGTCAAGAAAGCAGTTCTACACGAGCTCAATGCAACAGTTCTGGCTGTCCCCTAGTATCTGGACTGGTCGGAAGTGGCAATCACATTTGACCGTGATGATCATCCGCCTAAATTACACAAGCGGGGAAAATACGCCTTAATCGTCAACCTACTTATTGACGGTTATGGTTTCTCCAAGACCCTCATGGACGGTGGTAGCAGCATCAATATTCTCTATGTCGAAACACTACGCCGGATGAAGATCTCGGAGACCCAGCTGAACCATAGCTCTGTGATCTTTCACGGAGTTGTCCCAGGAAGACAAGCTAATTCCGTAGGAGAGATTACTTTGGATGTTACCTTTGGAACTCCAAAGAACTATCGGATGGAAGCACTTTCCTTCGAAGTGGTCCCGTTCAAGAGCGCATACCATGCTATATTCGGACGTCCGGCCTACTGGGCTTTTATGGCTCGTCCGTGCTACATTTACAATATGATGAAAATTCCAGGTCCCAACGGTGTGATCGCCATCAAGGGAGACCCGAAGAAAGCGCGAGAGTGCGAGGATGGAAATGCCGCCTTTGCCGAAGCCGTGTTGCACGCCCAGGAGTACCAGGAGATTAAGAAGAGCATAGATCCGTCCGAGATGCTCGCAACAAAGAAGGAGGTGACAAAGCCAAACCTGGAGTTTAAGGCATCAGAAGAGACAAAGAAAGCACCGTTGAAGGATGATGACCCCTCCAAGGTGACCCAGATAGGCGTAGGCCTAGGTAGCGCATAGGAAAGCGCGCTCGTCAAGTTCCTCCAAGCAAATCAAGATATCTTCGCATGGCAGCCATCTGACATGACCGGAGTACCTAGGGAACTTGCCGATCACTCTCTAAATGTAAACCCGAACGCTAAACCCGTCAAACAGTCCCTACGACAATTTGGCAACGAAAAGCGTAAGGCAATAGCTAAGGAACTAGCGCGGATCGAGTTATCCGGATTCATAGAAGAGGTCATCCACACTGAGTGGTCGGCCAATCCTGTAATGGTCCCTAAAAATGACACCACTGATTTAAGGATGTGTGTTGATTATACTGCCTTGAACAAGGCTTGTCCAAAAGATCCGTTCGCTCTGCCTTGAATTGATCAAGTTATCGATTCTACGGCAGGCTCAGAACTCCTCTGTTTTCTCGACACATATTACGGCTATCACCAAATCCGGATGAAGGAATCTGACAAAGTCGAAACTTCATTCATAACCCCTTTCAGAACCTTCTATTTTGTTACGATGCCTTTTGGGCTGAAGAACACAGGAGCTACGTACCAGCGCACGATGCAGTGTTGCCTCCATGACCAACTCGGATGCAATGTACATGCATACGTGGATGATATCGCGGTAATGTCCAAAAAGAAGGAAACGCTGATTTCCGACTTGGAGGAAACATTTGCCAATCTACGAAAATACAACATCATGCTTAACCTGAAGAAATGCTTCTTTGGAATACCAGCCGGAAAATTGTTAGGTTTCATCGTGTCTCAAAGAGGCATAGAGGTGAACCGAGACAAAATCAAGGCTATACTCAATATTTCCAGGCCAACCCGCCTAAAGGACGTACAAAGACTAACTGGTTGCATTGCTGTGGTTAGTCGATTTGTAGGCCGGCTTGGTGAAAGAGCCGCACCACTATACAAACTCCTGAAAAAGACCAAGGATTTTGTCTGGACTGACGAAGCTGAAGCTGCACTACAAGACCTGAAGAAAGTACTCTCATCTGCTCCTATCCTTGCAGCGCTGGAATCCAAGGAACCGATGTTTCTCTATCTAGCTATGAAAAATAAGGTCGTTAGTATCGTCATGGTGGTGGAGAGACCAGAGGAAAATCAGGAACACCTGGTGCAGCGTCCGACTTACTTTGGTAGCGAGGTTCTGATAGAATCAAAACAGCGGTATCCGCACTATCAAAAGTTGGCTTACGGTGTTTTTCTAGCATCTCGTAAGTTACGACACTACTTTCAGGAGCATACAATTACCGTGGTGAGCACAGCTCCCATGAGAGATATAATCAACAACAGTGACGCCACAAGACGCGTCGCCAAATGGGGCATAGAGCTTTCAGCTTTCGACATTGAGTACAAACCTCGGACAACAATTAAATCCTAGATCCTTGCTGACTTTGTCGCTGATTGGACAGAGACAAAGGAGAACATGATCCTCCCTGAGTCGGAATATTGGACCCTCTTTTTCGATGGGTCTAAGGCTCGAGGGGGCTCGGGGGCTGGCGTGGTGCTCAAATCACCCCAAGGAGATAAACTTTTATACGTGTTGCAGATCCACTTCACAGCGACAAACAATATTGCCGAGTATGAAGCACTGCTGCATGGAATCCGGATTGCTAAGGATATTGGCATCCGACGTTTGATGTGTTACGGAGATTCGGATCTTGTTGCTCAGCAAGTGTCGGATATTTGTAATGCAAATAAACACAAGGCAGCATATAAAGCTGTCGTGGATGATCTATCTAAATCGTTCGAAGGGTTTGAAGTTCAACACATCCCTCGAGCAGAAAATGAGGAAGCAGATGCACTATCTAGGATAGGTTCTGTGCAGAAAGAGGTCCCGGATGGCGCTTTTCTAGAGCACCTCAAAGTTACCTCAATAAAGGGAGTAGATGAGGAATATCCGACCAAATCCGACTCACCCTTGATAGCAGTTCTGGCTGTAATTCCCAGCTGGACTCAACCCTACCTCGATTATTTGGTAGATGGTAAATTACCCGAAGATGAGGTGCTGAGCCGGCAGATTATCCGATGAGCAAAAGCCTATACTATTGTTAAAGGTGAGCTCCATAAATGGAGTGTTTCTGGGGTTTTTCAGAGTTGTGTATCTCCGGAAGAAGGAGTGGAAATCTTAAGAGAAATCGACGAAGGCGAGTGTGGTCACCATGCTGCAGCCAAATCTTTAGTGGCAAAAGCTTTAGACACGGATTTTTCTGGCTTATAGCTCAGGAAGATGTCGAACGATTAGTCAAGACGTGCAAAGGCTACCAAAAGTACGCCAAGCAAGCTCATGTTCCGGCTGATGAGCTGCGAACAATACCTATAACATGGCCCTTTGCGGTCTAGGGGCTTGACATGGTAGGACCATTTAAACGAGCTCCAAGTGGATTTACTCACCTCTTAGTGACGGTGGATAAATTCACCAAATGGATTGAGGCTAAACCTGTCACTAGCTGTGATGGAGCAACAGCCAAGAGATTTGTCAAGGATGTTATAATCCGGTATGGTTATCCGCATAGCATTATCACGGACAACGGGAGTAACTTTTCTATGGGAGAATTGGCTGAATTCTGCAATGAGCAAAATATCCGGCTTGACATTGCGTCAGTCGCACATCCACAGGCTAACGGACAAGTCTAAAGAGCAAATGGTTTAATTCTACAAGGCCTAAAACCGAGACTCGAAGCACCACTACGACGTGCTGCGGGGGCTTGGGCAGAGGAATTACCCTCTGTAATTTGGAGTCTACGAACAACTCCAAATAGGTCAACAGGATACACACCTTTCTTCTTGGTCTATGGCACAGAAGCAGTTCTTCCTAGTGATTTGATTCATACTTCTCCTAGAGTGGCCGCGTATATTGAAGAGGATGTCGAGATTTCTCAACAAAATGATCTCGACTTAGTCGAAGAAGTTCACGTCGTTGCTGAAATGAGATCTACAGTCCATCAGCAGAAGTTACGCAAGTATCATAGCCAGAGAGTCCGAGATAGATCTTTCAATAAAGGTGACTTGGTTCTCCGGCTTGTGCAACAAAGAAAGTCCAAACTTTCCCCAGTATGGGAAGGTCCCTTTTTAGTTAGTCGAGTATTACACAATGGATCGTACTACTTAACTGACATGAGGCCAGTCAAAGAAAGACCTGCTACTAAGAAGAGAAAGAGAGCTGGAGGCAGTACAAATCCGGATGAATTAGACAGACCGTGGAATATTGCTCAGCTATATCCCTTTTATTCTTAGTTTAACCTTCTTTGTAAACATATATATGTACATGATTCTGTGAGAAATAAAAGTTTTGGTTGCCTCAAATTTTTCTGAGAAGTTGTTACCATCTTATTTCCAAATGATCATGTCATAGTCGAAAATCCTAGAATGCTTGAAAGTACGTTCTGGTTTAGATTTCTGATTCTAAAACGGCTACCCTCGGGTATAACACTAAAAAGTTTCTAGTCTTTACTTTGGTTATTTGTCTGATTGCTGGATGCGGGTATTTTCCGAGTAGTGAATTGTTGGTACTGGAAGCCGGTTTTGTTTCCGAGTTTAAACTGGTTTAGCAATTGAGCTCCGTTGCTCGGCAACGTTTCCGGCAGAAGGTTTAGCCGGCTCACGAAAGGAACGAGGCGGAAAGCCAGATAAATGATAAGTAGAGACAAAAAAATACAAGTGCTTATGTAAACATTTCAGGCACACAAAATAAAAAAATTCAAAGCCAAAAAGTGTTGAATAGATTTAAAGCTTAGCACTAGCAAAAGTTCAAGTACTGCATATTTACAGACGCATCATGTTTTTCAGAATAATACAAAAATTTCTGATCTATGATGCAGGAGGAGATGAAGGAGTTGTCGGCTCGCTGGAGATTCCGCCTTGATATCGTTCCGAGATGTCCGCATCCGAGGTGGTGCGTTCATCTTCGGAAACTTCTGTTGGTTCTTCTGGAGGAGGAGGCGGAGTAGCCATGCGGGTTAAGAAGGGGATCTCGTAGCTGGTCAGGTCAGCTACGTGACACCCATATCCGGCGCAGGAGTGCATGATGGCTTGAAGGTCCTGCTCCTGGCCGTCTTTGTCTACCTTGCAGTACCCTCTGGTCACTTGCCATATCTCCATGTTTCCATGGTGGCTCATGACCATAGTGAGAGCGTTCTGCGCAGCAGTCCGCGCGTACGACATGTTCCAGTCCCGAACAAGCTGCGGCATCTCCTTCGCCTTGTCCCGCACCTAAAAATCTGACATGCTTGGCATGTTCGGGATCTTGAGAGCTTCGCCAACATCCTCAAGGGACTGGCGGAAGTCATGAAGCAGGTCACCGACTTGGGTAAGCCGATGGGTGCAGGGCTCGGAGGAGGAAGAGTCCATCAAGTTTAGAGGACCTATACACAAAACAAGTTAAGAAAAATCCGACATTGATAAAAGTCGAAGAAAGAGACAAGTCAGATAGATGGAACGTACCAAAAATGACGTCGTCAATTTTGGTCTTCTCCTCCCAGAGACTCTAGAGTTCAGCCCGGAGCGCCTGGGACATATCCTTTTCTCTGCTAAGCTCATCCTTGAGGTCCGAGATTATTTTATCTTGAGCAGCAATCTTGCGATCACGCTCTTCAGTGGCCATGGAGGAGGATTCAAGGACTTGAGCTATGCTCTTTTCATGATTTGCCTTGAGCTGGTCCAGCTCTTGGCAAAGCTCCTTGTTCTCCACCACTAGGGTCTTGAGGTTCTCGGCCTCTTCAATCATGGCGACGGATTGTTTCACCAGCGCTGTAAGTCAAAAACAACAAAAGTTCAGAAAAATTCGACATTGAAAATAACAAAGACAAGGTTCGAGTCTCGGACTGTTTACCTTTGGCCTCATCCTTGGCAACTTTGAGTTCAGCATTTTTAAGCCGGAGAGCTTTGATCTCTCTCCGCTTATCGCAGACATTGGTCAGTAATTCCTGGTTATAGGAACATACTTTCTGTAAGTCAGAATATCCAAAGTTAGAAAGCTACTAAAGACTCGGGCTAATATTTTTGCTAAATATCAGCACGAGCCTTGGGGGCTACACTAGTTCGTTCTTTGGCATCCTAATGAAGCATAAACCTGGATTGTTTATCCTACTTCATGCTTGGGGGCTAGAGGATATGATATAACATACAATAAAGGAAAAATAGGAGTTGGAATTCCGACTTATATATTGCTCGCGGGCGAGTTTATCCAAACCCGCGTGCACTTCAGCAGCCACCTTCTCAGCGAGAGTCAGAGGAATCACTGGGGCTGTTGGAAGCTCACCGGTCCTAATCCTCTCGTCGTGGAGGCGCACCTGGGCAAGAAGGTCAGAGAACTTGACGTCCTCTGCTTCTTGCGCTTCTTCTTCGGTAGATAAAGTACTTTTATCCAAGCATTGCTTGGCCAGCCACTAGATTTCTTCAACAGATTTCCGGGACAAGCCAAACTTGGCAAGACCCGGATTGCTCATGAGGTTTTCGGCGAAGGTTTTTGCCGAGGGATCATTACCCAAAGAGGGTTCACCCTTATCTAGATCTGACACACCCATGGTGACGTCAGTTTGCAATCCAAGGTTCGCAGGCCCCGTTGAAGGAGCCGGATCTTCTGCAGCGTCTGGCGAGATAACCGGCGTTGCAGAAGGTTGAGGGGCAGGAGTCGGAGGATCCACGGTAGGAGAAGCTATGGTAAGCTTCGTCTGCTGCAGCGGCTTCGAAGAAATCCCTTTCCCCTTGGCCTTGACGAGCGGTTTTGCTCTGAGAATGTAGTAAAGTCGGAAAACATTACATCTCGGAAAGAAATTTGAATAAAGTACAAAGGTGGAAGTTGTGATTGAATGTTACCTCTTCACGATAGGCACCTCTTTTGTGCCAACAGCCACTGTCAGAGCTTTGCACTTCTTGATCACAAGATCCGACAATGGAACTACCTCCACCTCCTGAGAGAACTCCGGAGGATGTCCTTCGAGCGGAGCAAATTCCGACTCGGGGAGGTCAGCAAGTTGAAAAGAAGAAAACATATCAGTATTGCAATATAACTCAAAGATTGGAACACATAAAAAGATGTACTGATAGAAGCTTACCGGCACTACGGGGTTATCCGCCATGTGCATGTCTAGGGAAACCTCCGGGATTCTCCTCTGGATCCGCTCCCGGATCAGCCACTTGATCTGGCTTATGTACCCTTGAGTGGTGTAGGCTTTGGAGCTGATGCGGAGGGAGTCTTTCGGAGACGACGTGATGGAATGCATCAGTCGGGTTCCGTGGTACTAGAGGGGCTGGATCCAACGTGAGACCCAGCACTGGACCAAGTCGGATCCCTTCAGATCCTTGTGTTTGATCAAATATTTGATCCGCCTCTTAGCGAGGATCAGATCGTAGTTGAGAGCCGGAGTGGCCTCGTCCCAGGAAGGTTGGGCCGTGGCGGCTCCGTCGATGAAAGACGGCAAAGCAGTGCCTTTGCCGGGAGCCGGAATATCCCTATGATAGGAAAATGTGGCTGGCCATTGTTTGACCGAGTCACTGGCTAGAATTTTGGGATACGCCCGGTCGCGTCTAAGCAAAAAACTAATAGTGCTGGTGATATAAGGAACACCGGCAGTAATGGAGTTTCTCCGGACATGGAAATAGTACCGGAAGAGAGTCAAACTCGGCCTAATGCCGAGTAAGCCCTCACACAGCAAAGCATATGCACTCATCTCTAAGAGAGAGTTGGGAGGAAATGATGGAGTTGAACTCCATAATGATCTATCACCTCGGAGAAGAACTCCGAGGGAGGAAAGGACAGACCTCAGTCGAGATGGGTGCCGAAGTGGACCCGCTCGCCGTTGTGCGGGTTGGGGACGACTTCTTCGAAGCCGCTCCACCAGTCGCCAGCGGCAAGAAGTCCCTCCTTCTCCACGTTCTTGAGGCCCTCCTCGTTGAGGGCGTAGGGAATCCAGAGACCGCGAAAGCTCTCCTTCTCTGCTACCGCTTCCGCCATCGCCGCCGCTGCCGCTGCCGCCAAGCCGGAGGAAGAAGATGAAGCCATTTCTCCGGCGAGTGATTGACCTAAAAGGGGCAGCGCTGGGAGTTCTGTGGAGGAAGAACGGGGGAGCTCTGTGCTCGCTGGGAGATTGGGAGGAGAGGAAAAGGCAAAGGACTGGTGAAAGAAGAGGGAAGAAATCCTAACCCCTTATATCCACCTAACTGCGCCAAGATTCGTGCAAATGCTACAGTGTAACCGCCACGCGTCGTGGAAGGAGCTGGGAAGGACCCGTGTGATGATTGCGTCGCCTCGATCTCCATGCACGCATTGAAACGACGCCTCGGTTCCGCGAACCGCGGACCCACCAACGGTCGTGCTGACAGAATGCCTGTCAGATGACGTGACTTGACCATGACTTGTGTCAGGTGGCGTTAGAGATCAAGTTCTGGCTTAGTTTGAAATCGAGATGGAAAATCCGAGTAACCTACTAATAGGTCCGACTTATTTTTTAAGACCCGGATCGTATTTTTTGTGAAGTTTCAGGAACCCTTCAAGATTCTGCAAGCCGAAGATCAAGCTAGACGATGATAAATCCGACTTTGGATCTTGGAGGCCTCGGGGGGCTGCTGTTGGGGATATACTTTCCGGGTATCCTCACAGTTCCTCACTGACCAGGGTGGCCCACTTCGGGTTAGAGCATTGCTTCACGGGGGGCCCAGTCAGGTAGAAGGACGGAGTCCAATCCGGCTATGGGAAGGCCCAGAAGACATACTGACTTAGGCCCATAATGTTACTTGTAGTTCAAGATGTACTCTGTAACCGATTCTTAGTCATAGCCGGATAGATCTCTCCTGTAAACCCTAGGCCGTATATCTATATAAGCCGTCCTAGGGAGAGCCTTTAGGGAAACACCAATACTTTAGACCCTCAACTCGCACAGGCGAAACCCTTGTAACCCATATTCCGGCTCTGCTGTATTACTAGATTGCTAGCAGGAGTAGGATCCATCCAAAATCGGCGGATTTGAACCTGGGTAAACTTGTGTGCTCACCGTCCTGGAATACCGTACGTCTCACACCCCTCTCTTCCGCACGCCTCGAGGACCTCCTCATGGCGTACTTGTCATCAATCTGACGACAGCATGCAAGATCACAAATAACAAAGACATGATAGAATCAATAATCAATCTGAAATAGCATCTCAATATCCATCGGATCCCCGCAAACACAACATGCAAAATTACAAATGGATGATCTTGATCATGAACGGAGCTCACAAGATCTAGACATGAAAGCACAAAGGAGGAGAACCGGCCATCTAGCTACTACATGGATCCGTAGTCCAAGGATGAACTACTCACGCATCACACCGGAGGCTTGCATGGTGATGAAGAAGGCCTCCAGGGTGAATTCCCCTCTCTAGCAGGGTGCCGGGAAGAGCTTCAGATCCCTCCCGATCTAGGGATGGAGATGACGGCGGCTACAGACTCTTTCATGGATTTTTTATCAGGCACTTAGGGTTTTCATCCCGAGGGCAATATATAGGCGGAAGGAGAGGCCGAGGGGGTGCCGGGAGCGGCCACACCACCCCCTGGCGCGGGCCAGGCCTGGCCGCGCGGCCAGGTGGTGTGGTGGCCCCCTGGCCCCTCTCCGTCCCGTATTCTGGCACTTGATGACATCCGGAAAAATAGGCACTTTGGCTTTTGTCCCGTCGAATTCCGAGAATATTCATTTTCTGACTTTCTTGGAACTAAAAATAGCAGAAAACAGGCAGCTGGCACTGTGGCTCTTGTTAATAGGTTAGTCCAAGAAATCATATGAAAAGTACTTCAAAGTTGGAACAAAACACAAGAAAGTGGATAAAACCAAGCATGGAACATCAAAAATTATAGATACATTTGCAATGTATCAGTATGCAATGTAGAATGACCAATATGTTCAATCGCCATACCTACACCACTGGCACTATGAACTTGATCGCGACCCCTGTAGTTGTCACGGATGTGCAGCTTCTCTAGCTCAGGAGTGACATGATGGGAAGCACCACTGTCAATGTACCAATTGGTGTCAATCCCATATGATTCCTTCTCTTCAGTGTATGAATCATCATCATTGCCATGGTCACTATAGCTCCATTGGCAGGGTGGCCATATTTCTCGCAAATCTAGCAAGTGGTGTCAACAAACCGAGTGGGGGTTATACCATGTCCACAACCACCTTGAGGATGGCCACGACCATCATCATGACATCAATCTTATTTCAGTCACGACCACCCCCATTGTTGCGATGATGCTGTATGTCATGATACCTGTGGTGCCCATCATCACGATGCCCTCCACCATCACGGTGATATCCATCACAGCCATGGTCATCATGACCTCCATCATGCTAGAGGCCATCATCACGACGGGGCTCCTGGCGATAGTCTGGGTGCACTGCATCATGGTGGGGTTCAGGCCGGGTGTCACGACGAGCATTAGGGAGGTTGTCACGGTGAGCATCCGCATTGTCGAGGTCTGGAAAGGCTCGGAGTTTTGCGCCGACTCGTTTAGCATGTTCTGATGGTAATCAAACGCTTGAAGTTGGGCACACATGTCATTTGAGGTGGTTGTTGGAACAACATTAATCGATGCCACAAAGGGAATGTAGTCACCATCGAGGCCACTCAGGATATGTCCCTTTAGTTCGTTATCATCGACTATCTTCCCAGTTGTGGCTAGCTCAGATACAAATCCCTTCATCTGGACAATGAACTACTGGGATGTATTCTTTTGTTTCTTTGTATTAGCAAGTGATCATGCAACATGTTTACCTTGGCACTAGACTGAGAGGTAAAGAGCTCTTACACGGTCGCCCACACTTCTAAGCCATGCTTGAGACCAATGATCTGCGCCATGATGTCGTGGTTGATTGACTTGGTGAGATAGCTCATGACAATTTGATCACAGGAAAGCCAAATAACATAGGCAAGGTTGGGAAATTTTTGGGTCTTCTTGGCATCATCATCACCCTCTATAGTCAGGGTCTTCATAGGGGCAGGATCGGAGCCATCAAGCAGCCCCATAACTTAGGCACCACAAAGGGCAGGGGCACTTGGGTCTTCCATAAGACGTGGTTGTCAGGGGATAGCTTCTCCACCAGGGGCGCTGAGGGTGGACACTAGGGTGTACATGACGGAGATAGAGTCAGATGTCATCAGCAGCGATCTAGGGATCACAACGGGTAGTTTGTTGTATGGTTGTTGGTAATGGCGATGATCTGAAGATCAGGATCACAGCAGCGGCAGGGTTGTGCCTTGGATTTGTTTAGGGTTTGTAGGTGGTGGCGGCTATCTAAAGATTAGGATCATGGCGGTAGCAGGGTTGTGTCTAGGATTTGTTTAGGGTTTGTAGGCGGTGGTAGCGATCTGAACATCAGGATCATGGTGGTGGCTGAGTGTTGTCTAGGGTTTTGATATACGGCGGCAGTGGTAATCAGTAGATCATGGCGGCGACAGGGTGTTGTGGTGTTAGTTTTTGTTTGCTGGCTCATGGCGGCGGTAATCAAGGATCAAGGTGGTGGCATTTTTTTGTTATCAATCGATTTGGACATCACAGAGGAAGGATCACTGATACCATGTCGATAGGACGGGAATCGGTGCCCTGTTAGAGGCCCGAGTTACATGTTATATAGGTATGGAAAAACCCCATACAGGTGAGTACATGATGGACCCTAATACTGGTAGAATACTACTCTATACCGTATTGGGGAGGTATTACAATTATCTCTAACACTCAAGTTCATCGTTAACAAGTTTAGCGAGCTTAGGGATCCCATCGATGATCGGCAACTAATCAATGTCCTCCTCGTCGAGCTCAGCGAACACTTCGAGAAGCAGGCATTCTTCATCCCCATGATGCGAATAACCCCCTCCTTCGATGAGGTCTGCTCTATGCTTCAGTGGGAGGACTGTGCCATCACCAACAAGGAGTCGCGCCCTCATGTCTTCATCGCCACTCCATGCCCACATCCAAGTACATCTACCGTCCTACCCATGCCAACGGTGCAACCTCCCTCTGGATGGCGCCCAAGCCCAAATTACCGTGGCAAAAATCCGATCTACCGGCCACCGTGACCACCATTTGCACTGGCGCCCTCTTCCAGTATCGCACCTCCTTCAATGTCTCCAAACTGGCGTCCCTCACATGATCCCTGGACCGGGCTCGTCCAGGCCTGGCTGATGCCCTGGACTACTCCCTCTCCGATCAGCGATTCACATGCTTACTGTGGCACCTGGTTGCCGGGCATGCACCCCCACATAGGATCCCTTGGGCTCCGACGTAGACCTACCACACTACACCGACAATCCACCATATGACACTCCCTCTCCAGCACCTTACACCCATCAACGACAGTTCCCTCTACTCGCCATACCAGATGTATGCCACATCGCCGATGTCGTACCAGCTTCCTACTCCTTCGACCGTGTCATATCAGGTTCCCGATGCGCCACCACGATCCACTGCTCCTCTGCTACTGCCTACACCGACCCCTCATTGGGATCAAGCTGCTTTTTTGCAGGCTATGAACAACTTTGCTGCTTAGGGAACTTCAGGTATGGATTGGATTTTTGACTCTAGTGCTTCTTGTAACATGTCTAATTCGAGTAATATGTTGTCATATTACACTACCTCCCCTTTTTCTTCTATAACTATTGGCAATGGCTCCACCATCTCTATCTACTGTGCCGCTCATACCCAATTACCCTTTCCTACTAAACCCCTTTTACTTTGAGATGTTCTTGTTGCACCTTCTCTCATTAAAATTTTAATATCCGTGCACAAATTTACTTCTGATAATCTTGTATCCGTTGAATTTGACCCTTTTGGATTATCTGTGAAGGATCTTCTGACCAAGGCCGAGGTCGCATGCTTCAATAGTTCTGGTGATCTTTATTCTCTCCATGGATACCCTGCCGCAATACCACCTTCATCCATGATGGCCTCAATCAATCTTTGGCATCATCACCTCGTCCACCCCAACAACACTACTACATTGTCTCTCCTTAGTGAATTTCCCCTCCCATGTAATAATGATCTTCATGATCCTTCGTTGTGTGAGTCGTGTTAGAAAGGCAAACATGTGCGCCTTCCATTTAGTTCATCTAACTCATCTAGCACTTTTCCTTTTGAATTACTGCATTGTGATATATGGACATCACCACATGTTAGTGTTTTCAGTTTTCAATATTATCTTGTTATCATGGATGATTATACTCACTTTGTTTGGACTTTTCCTCTTTGCAACAAATCTGATGTTCATACTATTTCCACTGCACCTGACATCAGCTGATACAAATGACCATATGCTAGAGGTACCACCTCTTGTCGTGGGCAACCGAGGTGGGACCAAGAAACACATCGCGGCCGGGACCTAGAAAATTCAGAAGAGGCATAATATAGTTGCCAATCCATGTACGAGACCAATGGCGAAATATATCTTTGCCGACATGCTTTCATACTTTTGTATTTCTTGTTTCTCTCTTTCTTTCTTTTCTCTAGTTGAGATGACTTAATGCCACATTCTTCTGCGGGGATGTCCTAGATGTTATGTAGAGCGCATCCTGCATCGCTTCTCCGATAGTGATGCCTTCGTCTCCAGCTTCGGCTGACACCAGAAATCTGAGTCCGGCAAGGATGAATACTCCCCCAGTGGACCAATTCCTAATGACGGGATTAGGAACCACGACATCATCTGCTGACATAGTTCAGCCGGGAGGTACAACCGATATTGGAGAGGAGCAGGTTACTCCGAAAGACGAAACTTTGCACCACACCAGAGCCGATATCTTGGCTCTAGACGGAGATGATGACCGCAACACCGACCACATGGGCGCCGAGACTGAGAACCTTGAGATTCCGGAAGTGCCAGAATAGCAGCCACAATAAAAATAGCAGTAGCAACAACATCAGCCACTTGAACCTCAGTGGAAGACAACACCACCATCGACACAAACGACACCGTAACCGACACCATCACCGCAGCAGTAGCAGCAGAAGACTCTACCACCATAGTAACAGCAAAAGAAACAAGTGAAACCACCAGCTGCGACCAAACAGATGATGGTCCAAGAGCTGATGAAAGGATCCTCTACTGCCTCTGAGAAAAATTCAGAAAGTCAGGTATCATGGGACGTGAGCCTAGTTGCAGCCATGATCAGCACCAAAAATACTCAAGTTGGTGATGGATTTGTCTCGTCCTGAACTCTGATCGGGAGGATCCTGGGCTCACTTGATCACCTCTCCATGGATTGGAATAGTACCAACATTAGTGAGGTGAGCTCTAGAAACCCTCACCCGAAATAGTATCTGGTAGGTCCAAGCACGCTCGCCTAGAAAATGTACCAGGTGAAGCTCGCTATGGTCGAGGCTGACAAGATAGCTACGCTAATTATATTTTCCATTTTCAGATCTCTACACAATATACACACTCCCCTAGTCCCCGTGATTCGGGTTGAGTAAGGATTACCCAGCCAAAATCTCTTAAATTGTTTTGCTGACATTCCATCTTGCCAACTTTGTAACAAAACCCTAGTCCCCAAGATTCCCTAAAGCTCTTAAATTGTTTTGCTAACATTCCATCTTGCCAGCTTTGCAACAAAACCCTAGTCCCCGAGATTCGTGTTGAGTAAGGATTACTCAACTTGAAGCTCTTAAATTGTTTTGCTAACACTCCATCTTGCCAGCTTTGCACCAATACCGGGACAAAGCTATATCAGAATCTCCTTTTTGAGCATAGGCAACTTGCTGATAAGCATAATTTGCTACAGGCCAAGCTGCAAAGCAAAGGTACCAACATGAACCTTTGCCGACATACCCATTATGTCTGGACTGCCTTGATTTTGAATTTTCCATTTTCTTCTTTCACCGAAACTTACTTTTACCGACATACGCTGCTAGGACAAAAGATTAAATCGATGAACTGCTGAAGCAGATCGTCAACATCCAAGGTATGACATCTTCTATGCTTTACTTTGCACTTGCTTCATTTTAGATATACTAAGCTTACTATCTCGATGCAGCCGAGAAAAAGGCTTTTGAGGACTGCCACAAGGAATGCATATCCATGTCGGACTTGGCGAACCAATTGAAGGAGAGGGAGGAGAAGCACCAAGCCGAGCTCAAGAAAGAGCAATACGAGGTGTCTCAGTTGAAGGTGCAATTTGGACTCATGAAGAAAGAGCACAAGGTCGAGATTGAGAAGGTTACTACTTCTTCCGCTTAGACCATTGCCGACGAGGAGGAGAGCTTAGAGGGCCAGGCCCAAAAATATAAGGACTTGCTTAAAAAGAGCGAGGCATAAGCCTCTTCAGCCCAGAAGGAGCTGGATGAGCTTAAGGGCAAGGTTGGTGTCTGGCTATCAAAGCTGACCATAATCAATAGTGAGATGGATAGTAAGTTCTTTCCTTTCTTCATTTTCTGCTGACACAAATTATATGCCGATATGTACCTGAATCCGACATACTTCCTACTTTTATTCAGAGAATTTCTCTCATTCCAAACCTACTGCCGCTACCGCTATCAACAAGGCCCGATTGAAGAGAGCTGAGTCTAGCCCCTTATCTAATGCTTGGGAGATGGAAGATCACTTGGTTTGCTCCGTCGGCTCGCCTCAAACCACTAAAGGATTTTGGAGTTGACATGCTTGATGTCGCCATTCACACCTTTGGCGCTCTTTGGCCAGGAATTGCACCTCCAAAATCCATCACATAATTGGTGGAGTCGCTGATGACTAGTGATGACAAGATCAATGAATGGCGGGAATCTGCCACCCAGGTTAGTGCCGATGAGGCCTTGTCTTTCGTACTCTCTTGGTATGCAGGCATCAAGCTCGAAGCTCTTCGGAATATGTGTGTTGGCTCCAAATGGAAGACATATCTGAATCTCATCAAGCAACGCCAGGATACGACTTACTCCTTCATACCTTATGCCAACATCCATACCTTTGATGAGGGTCCGAAGAACTCCATCAACAATGCTGATAAGGATGCCCCTACAGCCGCTCCTTCTACCGATCCTTCTGGTTCTGGCACTACTTCTTAGATTTGTCTTACCTTGCAAAACTCAGTTCATTAAATTCTCGGGATGCTGGGTGCAGATGTAATATATACATTTAAGTTCCTTCTATTTCTACTCAACTTCTAAGTTAACTAGCGAGGCTTAGTGCCAGATCGCTTTGGGCCAAGTCCCCAAGTTTATTTTCTTGTCTACTCAGCTCTATAACCTTGGCTCTTGTATACCATTTCAACGCTCGATGTATGAGTCACAAGGTCACAAAAAAAGCTTACAATACTTAAAACTTTGAGACATAGCTTAGAGCCATTCGACATAGAAGATAAAAAACCAACAGCCTAGGTTAGGCAAAAACAACATATGTCGCCTCACTTGTTTTTTATTTCCTTAGCCATTTCTCGTGTGTGTAGCAAACTCCAGCCTTTTCTCTTACTATCCATGAAGCCGGTTTGTGGACAAAAACATAGTAGAAGAGTGGGCCTTTGGTGCCGACACATTACTAGACCGACATAGGAAAATGAAGCTAAGCTAGCCGAGACAAGAAAGTAAAGGTACTTAAAACTGTAGGGGTTCGTAGCATGGAAAACAAAAATTTTCTATCGCATACAAACAAACAAGCCAAGATCTATCTACTAGATTGTAGCAACGAGTCGATGGAATAACTCACCCTCGAAGATTCCAAAGTGTTTAACGAGAGCAGATTCTCGTGGGTGATGTAGTCGTACTCTTTCCGATCTCAAGATCGCGTAGACGATCCTTCCGGCGCCGCGTTCCCGCAGCGCTCCCGCAGTCGGTCACACGTTCGGTACTCGACGAAGACCTTCCTCTCCCTTGTTCCAGCAGGCAGCGGAGGTTGTAGCACTCTCCTCGCGATTCCGGCAGCACAACGGCGTGGTACCGGAGGTAGAGGGGAGATCCCGCAGGGCTTCGCCTTAAGCCGGTGCGAGTATGGTGGAGCTTATGAGAGAGGCTATTAGTGGTCTAGTAATTAGACACTCCAATTAGAGGGCTCTAAACCAATTAGAAGGCTCTAAACCGAAACAGCTCTAAACCGGGGTCTAGGTCTAGTTTCTAGTTTAGAGGATAGGAACTTGTGTGTGTTGGGAGGGGAGCCCTACCCCTCCCTTTATAGGTGGGAGGGCTGGCGCGCTAGGGGAGGGAGGGAGTCCCTCCCCAACTCGGCCTAGGGCTGGCCGCCGGCTTGGGGACTCCTTCCCCAAGTCGGTCTCCTCTTCTCCTCCTCTTCCCACTTTCCAAAACTGGCAGTTTGACTTTCAAACTAGCCGTTTGACTTTTCCAATTTAGGAATTAAATAAACCCTTTATTTTGGACAGCGAGAACACTTAGTACATGATGCAATCATTCCATCTTGCAATGACACATTCATGTACCCCTTCCCCCCCCGGAGTGCCGGACATTCCGGGACCTTCTAGAATGTTCCCGATGAAAACACCGGAACCATTCCCCAACTCCGAAATGGGACTTTCCTTATATGAATCTTATTCTCCGGACCATTCCGGATCACCTCGTGATATCCCGGATCCCATCCGAGACTCCGAACAACATTCGGTCTCTTTCTCATAATACCATAACTACTCAAACAACGTCGAATCCTTAAGTGTGTCTCCCTACGGTTCGTGAATTATGCGGACATGATCGAGACACTTCTCCGAACAATAACCAATAGAGGAATCTGGAAATTCATATGGCTCCCACATATTTCTACGATTACTTTGCGATCGAATGAACCACTTACATACGATACCAATTTCCCTTTGTCTCACGATATGTTACTTATCCGAGGTCATGATCGTCGGTATCTCTGCATACCTAGTTCAACCTCGTTACTGATAAGTACTCTTTTCTCGTTCCCGTGATATGTGATCCCTTGTGACCAAGTCACATGCTTGCAAGCTAATTGGATGACATTTCACCGAGAGGGCCCAGAGAATATCTATCCGTCATGTGGATGGACAAATCCCACTCTTGATCCATGTGTTTCAACCAATACTTTCCGAACACCCAATGCCACTTTTATAGCCACCCTGTTACGGTGTGGTGTTTGATGACATCAAAGCATCCATCCAGTAAAGGCAATATGCATGATCTCATGGTCGAAGGAATTAGGTTACTATGTATCAGAAAGCATATAGCAATTGAACTATTGAAATGACTTGATCTTTATGCTACGCTTGTCTATAGGAGTATGTCCACCATATCATTCTCCTAACGATATGATCTTGTTGTTGATAACATCTCAATGTTCATGACAAAGAAACCACATCATCAATCAACCAACAAGCTAGTGAAGTATAGAGGCCATACTAGGGACTTCAAATTAAGTTTACAAATCACACAAGTATTAATGGTTTCCTTGTTAATACTATTATAGCATGAATGTAAACATTTATCATAAACACAAAGATATATAATAATAACTACATTTATTATTACCTCTAGGGCATATCTCCAACAGTCTCCCACTTGCACTAGAGTCATCTAATCTAGATTACATGGTAATATACCGAACACCCATGGCAGTTTGGTGTTGGTCATGTTTTGCCCTCGGGAGAGGTTTAGTCAACGGATCCGCCACATTCAGATCTGTGTGTACTTTGCAAATCTTTATATCCCCATCCTGGATATGTTCTCGAATAGCGTGGAAACGCAGCTTGATATGCTTCAGCTTCTTGTGTGACCTTGGTTCTTGCGCATTGGCTATGGCGCCCATGTTATCACAGTAGATAGACATTGGGTCCAGCGCACTTGGAACCACACCCAGCTCTGTAATGAACTCTTTCATCCATATCGCTTCTTGTGAAGCCTCCGAAGCAGCCATGTATTCCGATTCAGTTGAAGATCTCGCCACAACGCTTTGCTTTGCACCCCTCCAGCTAACTGCTGCACCATTCAAAATAAATACGTATCCAGATTGTGATTTAGAATCATCCGGATCGGTGTTCCAACTAGCATCGGTGTAACCATTAACAACGAGCTGTTCATCACCTCCATAAGAAAGAACCATATCCTTAGTTCTTCTCAAGTACTTAAGGATGTTTTTGACCGCTGTCCAATGATCCACTCCTGGATCACTTTGATATCTGCTAGTTAGACTAACAGCATATGCGATGTCGGGTCTAGTACATAGCATGGCATACATTAGAGATCCTATGGCTGAGGCATAGGGAGTCTTACTCATCTTTTCTCTATCTTCTGCCGATGTCGGACTTTGAGTTTTACTCAAGGTCGTATTGGGCAACATGGGCAAGAACCCTTTCTTGCTATCTTCCATTCCAAACCTCTTTAGAACTTTGTCCAAATATGTACTTTGTGACAATGATATTTGGCGTTTCGATCTATCTCTATAAATCTTTATGCCTAATATGTAAGCTGCTTCGCCAAGATCCTTCATTGAAAAACTATTATTCAAATATTCCTTGACACTATTAAGAAGGTCTACATCATTCCCAATCAACAATATGTCATCCACATACAGTATTAAGAATACCACAGAGCTCCCACTCACTTTCTTGTAAATACAAGCTTCTCCATAAGTTTGTATAAAACCAAAACTTTTGATTACCTTATCAAAACGTTGATTCCAACTTCGGGATGCTTGCTTCAATCCATAGATGGACCGTTGAAGCTTGCATACCTTGTTAGCATCTTTAGGATCGATAAAACCTTTGGGTTGTATCATATACAACTCTTCATCAATGTCTCCATTGAGGAATGCTGTTTTGACATCCATCTGCCATATCTCATAATCATAATATGCAGCGATTGCTAACATAATCCTCACAGACTTTAGCTTCGCTACCGGTGAGAAAGTCTCATCGTAGTCAACTCCTTGAATTTGTCGAAACCCTTTTGCGACAAGTCGAGCTTTATAGACAGTAACATTACCATCAGCATCTGTTTTCTTCTTGAAAATCCATTTGTTCTCGACAGCCTTCCGGCCATCCGGTAAGTCCACCAAAGTCCATACTTGGTTTTCGTACATGGATCCAATCTCGGATTTCATGGCTTCTTGCCATTTATTGGAATCTGGGCTCATCATCGCTTCCTCATATGTCTCGGGGTTATCGGTGTTGTCCACCAACATGACATTCATAACGGAATCATACCAATCTGGAGTGGTACGAGTTCTCGTTGACCTCCGAGGCTCTGTAGTAACTTCAACCGAAGTTTCATGATCACCATCATTAGCTTCCTCTCTTATTGGTGCAGGCACCACAGGAACTTCTTCCGGTGCTGCGCTACTCGCAATTTCGAGAGAAGGTTCGACAACCTCGTCGAGTTCTACTTTCCTTCCAGTCACTTCTTTCGAGAGAAATTCCTTCTCTAGAAAGGATCCATTCTTAGCAACGAAGATTTTGCCTTCGGATCTATGATAGAAGGTATACCCAACAGTTTCCTTCGGGTATCCTATGAAGACGCATTTTTCCGCTTTGGGTTCAAGCTTGTCCGGCTGTAACTTCTTTACATAGGCTTCGCATCCCCAAACTTTAAGGAACGACAATTTAGGTTTCTTCCCAAACCATAATTCATACGGTGTCGTTTCAACGGATTTAGACGGTGCCCTATTTAAAGTGAATGCGGCTGTTTCTAATGCATAACCCCAAAATGATAGTGGCAAATCTGTAAGTGACATCATAGAACGAACCATATCTAAGAGAGTTCGATTACGACGTTCAGACACACCATTACGCTGTGGTGTTCCCGGCGGTGTCAACTGCGAAAGTATTCCACATTTCTTCAAATGCTCGCCAAACTCGTAACTTAGATATTCACCTCCACGATCAGATCGTAGAAATTTAATCTTCTTGTTACGTTGATTCTCTACCTCACTTTGAAACTCCTTAAACTTCTCGAAAGTTTCGGACTTATGTTTCATAAAATAGATATACCCATATCTACTCAAGTCATCCGTGAAGGTAAGAACATAACGATAACCACTGCGCGATGCTACACTCATTGGACCACACACATCGGTATGTATGATTTCCAATAAGTCTGTAGCTCGCTCCATCATACCAGAAAATGGAGTCTTAGTCATTTTACCCATCAGACATGCTTCGCATCTTTCAAGTGATTCAAAATCAAGTGATTCAAGAAGTCCATCGGAATGGAGTTTCTTCATACGCTTCACTCCAATGTGACCAAGACGACAGTGCCACATATAGGTCAAATTATCGCTTGATTTCAAACGTTTAGCCTCAATGTTATTAATATGTGTATTTCTACTATCGAGATTCAATATGAATAGACCATCTATCAAAGGTGCATGTGCATAAAACATATTACTCATATAAATCGAACAACCATTATTCTCGGATTTAAACAAGTAACCGTCTCGCAATAAACAAGATCCCGATATAATGTTCATGCTCAACGCAGGCACCAAATAACAATTATTTAAGTATAAAACTAATCCCGATGGTAGATGAAGAGGTAGTGTGCCGACCGCGATCACATCAACCTTTGATCCGTTTCCCACGCGCATCGTCACCTCGTTCTTCACTAGCTTCCGTTTATTCTGCAGCTCCTGTTTCGAGTTACAAATATGAGCAACCGAACCAGTATCAAATACCCAGGCACTACTACGAGTACTAGTGAGATACACATCAATAACATGTATATCAGATATACCTTTCTTCTTGATGTTGCCGTTCTTCAAATCCGCCAAGTACCTTGGGCAATTCCGCTTCCAGTGACCTTCTCCCTTGCAGTAAAAGCACTCAGTATCAGGCTTGGGTCCAGCCTTGGTCCTCTTCGTCGGCGTGGTAACTTTCTTACCACCCTTCTTGAAGTGTCCCTTCTGCTTAGACTTGCCTTTCTTGAATTTGGTGGTCTTATTGACCATCAACACTTGGTGCTCTTTCTTGATCTCCACTTCTGCAGATTTTAACATAGCAAATAGTTCTGGCAACTCTTTGTTCATGTTCTGCATGTTGTAGTTCATCACAAAGTTCTTGTAACTTGGTGGTAGTGATTGGAGGATGCGGTAAACTCCCAAAGTATTAGGAATCACTATACCCAAACTTTGAAGTTTATTTGCGTGCCCAGACATTTTAAGCACATGCTCACTGACGGAGCTACCCTCTTCCATCTTGCAGTTAAAGAACTTTTCAGAAGCTTCATAACTTTCAATTGCCGCATGAGTCTCAAAGATTAATTTGAGATCCTCGACAATATCATATGGATCTGACTCTTCAAACCTTTTCTGAAGCTCCGATTCTAAACCATACAAGATAGCACACTGAACTATGGAGTACTGATTCTTCCGAGCGAGGTAAACATTCTTTACTTCATCGGTAGCATCAGCTGCAGGTGGGTCACCTAGCGGTGCATCCAGCACATAGGTCAAATTACCAGCTGTGAGGACAATCCTCAAATTGCGGAACCAATCCGCGAAGTTGCTTCCATTGTTTTTCAACTTTTCTTTCTCTAGGAACGCATTAAAATTGATGGTAGGGGCTGCCATTGATCTACAACATATTTGCAATAGTTTAGACTAAGTTTATGACAAATTGAGTTCAAATTAATTAATGAAATTAAACTAGGTGAACTCCCACTCAAAACAACATCCCTCACATTGTTTTAGTGATCACACGAACCAAATCCACTACATCAACACCGATCATCACGAGAGCTGATATAGTTTTAATGGCGAACAATCATCATGTTCATCATATCTACTATATGATTCATGCTTTGCCTTTCGGCGATCCGTGTTCCTGAGGCCATGTCTGTACATGCTAGGCTCGTCAAGATCAAACCTTAGCTTCCGCATAAGCAAATCTGGCTTGCTTACGTTGTAGTCACCCGCGGAATCAAAGACACCCGATCATCACGTGGTGCTTCGAAGCAGCAAGCTTTGGCAACGGTGCATACTAAGGGTGAACACTTTTAGAACTTGAAATTTATGTGCATGAGGGATCATCTTATAATGCTACCGTCGTCTACTAAGCAATACAAGATGCATAAAGGATTAACATCACATGCAATTCATAATATGTGATATGATATGGCCTTTCTTCTTTGTGCTTCCGATCTCCATCTTCAAGCACGAACATGATCTCCATCATCACCGGCATAGCATCAAGGTCAATGACGCTTCTTCATGGTTGTCGTCCGCCAACTTCAACTATTACAACTATTTTGAATAGACACGCAGGCCTTAACAGAAATTAAAGACAACCATATGGCTCCTGCCGGTTGCCAACTTACAATAAGGATCATTGCATACATCAAATATAATCACAATCATGGCCATATCACATCACTGCACACCCCTGCAAAACAAAGTTAGACGCTTCTACTTTCTTTGCATATTTTACGTGGTTTGGGGCTTTCCATAAGTGTCGTTCTAACTTACGAACAAGAACCACAACATTGATACTAGCATTGTTGATCACCCGTTGTAAATTGGATCTTTACTATGCTAGGAGAAACAGGCACCCGCAAAGCCACTTATGCAAAACGAGTTGCATGTCAAGCGTGGAGCAAGTCTCATGAACGATGTCATGTAAGGTTAGCCCGGGCCGCTTCATCCCAACATACCGCAAGATGCAAAGTACACAAAAAGCAATCTACAATAAAAGCATCAACGCCCACAATGACCATTGTGTTCTACTCGTGCAACAGATCTACATATAGACACGGCTCTGATACCACTGTAGGGGTTCGTAGCATGGAAAACAAAAATTTTCTATCGCATACAAACAAACAAGCCAAGATCTATCTACTAGATTGTAGCAACGAGTCGATGGAATAACTCACCCTCGAAGATTCCAAAGTGTTTAACGAGAGCAGATTCTCGTGGGTGATGTAGTCGTACTCTTTCCGATCTCAAGATCGCGTAGACGATCCTTCCGGCGCCGCGTTCCCGCAGCGCTCCCGCAGTCGGTCACACGTTCGGTACTCGACGAAGACCTTCCTCTCCCTTGTTCCAGCAGGCAGCGGAGGTTGTAGCACTCTCCTCGCGATTCCGGCAGCACAACGGCGTGGTACCGGAGGTAGAGGGGAGATCCCGCAGGGCTTCGCCTTAAGCCGGTGCGAGTATGGTGGAGCTTATGAGAGAGGCTATTAGTGGTCTAGTAATTAGACACTCCAATTAGAGGGCTCTAAACCAATTAGAAGGCTCTAAACCGAAACAGCTCTAAACCGGGGTCTAGGTCTAGTTTCTAGTTTAGAGGATAGGAACTTGTGTGTGTTGGGAGGGGAGCCCTACCCCTCCCTTTATAGGTGGGAGGGCTGGCGCGCTAGGGGAGGGAGGGAGTCCCTCCCCAACTCGGCCTAGGGCTGGCCGCCGGCTTGGGGACTCCTTCCCCAAGTCGGTCTCCTCTTCTCCTCCTCTTCCCACTTTCCAAAACTGGCAGTTTGACTTTCAAACTAGCCGTTTGACTTTTCCAATTTAGGAATTAAATAAACCCTTTATTTTGGACAGCGAGAACACTTAGTACATGATGCAATCATTCCATCTTGCAATGACACATTCATGTACCCCTTCCCCCCCCGGAGTGCCGGACATTCCGGGACCTTCTAGAATGTTCCCGATGAAAACACCGGAACCATTCCCCAACTCCGAAATGGGACTTTCCTTATATGAATCTTATTCTCCGGACCATTCCGGATCACCTCGTGATATCCCGGATCCCATCCGAGACTCCGAACAACATTCGGTCTCTTTCTCATAATACCATAACTACTCAAACAACGTCGAATCCTTAAGTGTGTCTCCCTACGGTTCGTGAATTATGCGGACATGATCGAGACACTTCTCCGAACAATAACCAATAGAGGAATCTGGAAATTCATATGGCTCCCACATATTTCTACGATTACTTTGCGATCGAATGAACCACTTACATACGATACCAATTTCCCTTTGTCTCACGATATGTTACTTATCCGAGGTCATGATCGTCGGTATCTCTGCATACCTAGTTCAACCTCGTTACTGATAAGTACTCTTTTCTCGTTCCCGTGATATGTGATCCCTTGTGACCAAGTCACATGCTTGCAAGCTAATTGGATGACATTTCACCGAGAGGGCCCAGAGAATATCTATCCGTCATGTGGATGGACAAATCCCACTCTTGATCCATGTGTTTCAACCAATACTTTCCGAACACCCAATGCCACTTTTATAGCCACCCTGTTACGGTGTGGTGTTTGATGACATCAAAGCATCCATCCAGTAAAGGCAATATGCATGATCTCATGGTCGAAGGAATTAGGTTACTATGTATCAGAAAGCATATAGCAATTGAACTATTGAAATGACTTGATCTTTATGCTACGCTTGTCTATAGGAGTATGTCCACCATATCATTCTCCTAACGATATGATCTTGTTGTTGATAACATCTCAATGTTCATGACAAAGAAACCACATCATCAATCAACCAACAAGCTAGTGAAGTATAGAGGCCATACTAGGGACTTCAAATTAAGTTTACAAATCACACAAGTATTAATGGTTTCCTTGTTAATACTATTATAGCATGAATGTAAACATTTATCATAAACACAAAGATATATAATAATAACTACATTTATTATTACCTCTAGGGCATATCTCCAACAAAAACATTACGAAAATGGCAGTCCCCGAGTTTCTTTCGGGTGCCAACATTTCATTCACTGCTCATAACCGGCATACATGACAGATATATGAAGGGGTATAGAGATACATAGGCTGCGTAGTCCCTGGGTTTGACAGATCAGTCCCTGTGTCTGACTAATCAGTCCTTGGGTCTGACTGAGCAGTCCCCGGGTCTGATGGAGTAGTCCCTAGATCTGATTGAACAATCCCTGGGTTACTCGAACTGCTCCCGACATCTATGTCCATTAGGATGACATCTGGATCCGGACTCGCTAGGATGAATATTGACTTGGATTTAGGTGGCGACTTGATTGATGGCTTCTAAAGATGCTCAAGTGATATGCCGACTGGAATGGCCTACCGAGATAAGCCTAGCTTGGACAGTGTGTCGGCTGCTTCATTTTCTGCCTGAGGTACATGGTGAAACTCTCAACCATCGAAGTACCCACATATCTTCTAGACATGAAATTGGTATAATGCCATGTTGGCATCTATGGCATCCCAATTGCCAGAAACTTGCTGAACCACAAGATCCAAATCACAAAAACATTAGCCCCCGAGGCTATGTGGGACTCGTAGACTCGTGTGTAGGCTCTCCCATTTGTTTTAGTATCAACATAGTTGGTGTCAACTCTGCCAGTGTCTCTGCGGTGACCCAGCATACCACTGCATGATGTAGTACACTATAGTTGTTGACATATCACTAATGAAACTCCATTCACTAGTATTACATCCCTCAGAGTGGTACAACAGAAACATAGCAGGTCCAAGACATGACTATTGATTACAACTCAACTATTTACAAAAGATCCAGATAACACTCTAGGTTAAAGAGGAAGAAAGAAACTTCTTACAAAGAAGAACCAGAAGGAATAACTCAGAACTATCTAGCTAACAAGACTAGCATCTAAAGTATTTGGCTTGCAATTGATACTAATGCAATGTTCTATAGAAGTAGGTTTTATGGCTAGAGTATCTACTCCTATCTAATCAGAACTTCATCTTCACTTTGGTTGATGAACATGTTGACTTCATGGCTAGAGTTGTCGATGATGGTTTCTTGAGCATAAGTTGGTGTTGACATCGTCTTCAATGGCTTAAGAATCTAGCAAGGGTTAAGAAGGTATGGTTGAATACGAGCGTACTCAACAAGTTCACTAAAAAGGAGTGTCTGATGCACTATCTCTACAGCCACAGACCAAAGGTCGTAGGCAATGCAGGTTTTCATAAACATTTCTTCAAAGGTTGCTTTTATTCTGAAAACTATGTGCGTCAGCCTTCACAGGTTTACCAGAACTTTCATGGAGTTCCTTTCCTGCAGCGTTCGTAGCTCCTTCCTGGAACAGGGAGTAACATGTCACAGTTCTTACACTCTGCAGAGGTGTGTTATTTTACCCATGGTATTCTTTATTTCGATTCAACAATGTGCCAATAGCTTCTTGATGTTGGCTAGTGAGAGACCAAATCATTGTTGCATAACTAGGCAGCTTATTCCCGTCCAATTCCTTGATGTAGGGCCCAATAGATGATCCAAGCCAATCACTACCCTTCTCCGCGACCCCGCATGAAGACACGACCCCCCAAGAGCTTTACCACGAGTATAGTCCGGGTACCCTCTCGAAGACTTTGTAAGCAGTTGTGCCTGGCAGCCACCATCAGCTATGGTGAACCTCCACCAAGACAGCTATGCACAGATAATCTAGACACCTATATCGCGGGGCATTGAGGGGACCCACCCATGTGCTGGATTCTCCACGAGAAATCTGCAGCTTCACGATAAGGTCATCCGTCCATGCGAAAGGAAGAAGATCCAGCTGACTTCTCCGTCCAATTCCAGATCTCATGGTTAATGCGTAATATGTGGCACTAGAATCACTAGCAACATTGGGTGTTAAGTCCTAGATGATACATTCCTGTACAATGGTCTTTCCATTGCTAGTTATAATAGATTAGCTGATCACCCTGGATTAGTAACCGATACTTCCAGTTAATTACGAAAATAGTGTTTTTGACCTTTTTGAAATGCAGGTGAGGACAACAGTTGAGTTACAAGCATAGAAAATAATCAAAGGACATGAGCAAGTGTGAACTTGCCTTTTGTGATTGCAAGACTATGCAATCACGGTCTTCAAGATACTAGAAGATCCAAATTCTATAAACAACATCATTGGTCCGGGAAGGACTAATGTTTAAAGAAGCAAGATGCAATTATGCATAAGTAATATAATGCAATTTGATAAACGCAAATCCCCAGAATAATCGTATCTGATCAAGGGTTTGGAGTTTGTGATGAGTTCTTTGGAATGTTTTTCACCTACCAGCTTCACACATGTGCTTCTTGTTAAGGCTTGTGAGAGTGTGTGAAACAATATGTAAGTACAACAAGTAGCATGCAATACTAAATCACTCAAATGGGACATGGTATCTAAAAGATTTCTTAAGCAAGATTATTAATCAATTAGAGCTTTTAAACAAGTGTTTAAGGAT
The DNA here is from genome assembly GCA_916181665.1 of Avena sativa. Classification (NCBI taxonomy): domain Eukaryota; kingdom Viridiplantae; phylum Streptophyta; class Magnoliopsida; order Poales; family Poaceae; genus Avena; species Avena sativa. The sequence goes on from OV702290.1 coordinate 433,451,730, forward strand.
TACTTTTAATGTTTCTTAAAAGAATAACTTTTGAGGAAAAGGTTACTTTTAGAAAGTAAAAGCATTTAAACTTAAAGCTAACACCTTAAGGTTTACTTACCAGTTATGAGTATTAAAGAAGAAAACAATTAGCATTTTTGAATAGTTATTCCACTAGCAAGTGGAGACTCATATATTTTGTAATATGAGAGGACACTTTATATTACTCCATGAAGGTGAAACAAAAGTATTATTTCTTTTGCTTGTCTAGTATTATTTGATATTTTGAAATAGAGGGAATCATTATTGAACTTTGAATAATCACCAAACTTGTAGTGGAAATATATATGTTTTGAATATGGCATTATATTATATGTGATTGACTTCTTAATGTTCCATAAAGATGGAATAAGAGTATTATTGCTTTTATAGAAGTAGTGTCTTCTTAATTTTATAAGTGAATAGGATCACTTACTTATTTTAGAAGTAATGCTTATATTTTATAAACATGGAACAATGCATTACTTTAATTACTTGAAAACTTTGTTTAGCTTTTTAAGTGAAATTTTAGATAGAAGAAATAGTATATATTGTCTTGGTGATTTTATAAATGATAAAATCTTTTTAAGAAAATTAAGATACACTTAATAGTAATTTTAGGATATACATCTTAAAATGATTAGATCTACTTTTACTTCACTTGAACATCAATTGAACTTGTTATTACATTTTTAGACTTTAAACAAATAATGGTAAAGGCAATAGTAAAGATTTATATATTTTTAATGAATTAAAACAAAAGAAAGGGTTTTAATAAGATTTATTAGACCTTTACCTTTTATTTTACGTCAATTATGAAATATGATATTTTTAAGGTGTAAATTTTTTTTTTGTGATCATTTTGGTATATTATATGTATTTTTGTGATTTTTAAATAATAAGATATGATTTTTCTAAGTTCTATCACTTTATAAAGACTTAATAAATAATAATATTTAGTTAAGTGATACCAAAAATATATGAAACAAGTTTATTAATGTTGATTTTGTTTTTCTAAGAATTTTGGTATCTTATTCTTATTTTTAAGAATTTTCAATAATAGAATATACATTTTAAAAGATTAATCCTTAATAGGTTATTTACTACTAATAATAATTATCTTATTTAAGTTGGAAACTAAAATATGATAATAGGTTTAGGTAATAGAATTTATTTTTCTGAACATTTTGATATATAATATATATTTTTCTGAATTATAAAACAAAAGTTATTGAATTTACAAGATTTAATCATTTTATTAAATTTTTGGATAATATTTATATTTGAATTTATAATGTTTTATCTATTTGATAAATTGGGAATACATTTTACACTCGGACTGGTTCTAGCCCAAGTCACATACAAGTGGGGTCGAGGACACGGCGAATGCCACCTAGGCGCAGACCTAGTCAAACATATTGACGTGGCAGGGGATGACGTGGGCATGGTGTCATGATGACGTCATCTCGCTAGGGCGGTGCAGACGGCGAGCGGTGGCGGTGATGTAGTGCGATTTAGCAAGCTTATTTGGTATCATTGGAAAGAAGGGACTGAGGCGAACCCAATGGTGGCCTTGCCACCCACTTTTGGTCACTAGAACAGTGACGACGACAAGCACTTGCGGCGGTGCTCGCCAGCCGAATGTCCAACATGACTACCGATAGTCCTAGGATGCTTAGGTAGTAACAATCGACGCGGAATCTTACCCTGGACTTGATGGTGGGCTTGTGATGTGTATGGCGACCGGAGATGAGCACAAAATCGCGGATTCCGGTGAACTCCGACGGAAGGAAATGGGAAAGTTCCCCCTACTCACCAGCTCTCCCGTGACCTTGAACTTCTCCCAGATGATCAACACACGAGGGCGCTCCTCCTAGACCACTCCTTGGACCTCGAGGTGGTCTAAATCAATGGCTAGGTGAAGCTCATCGGTGGCGGCTTCGGTGAGTTTGAGGGGGATTGAGAGTGAGAGAGAGAGGAATGGAGAGGAGGAGGATGAACTAGGAGTTCAATGCGGTTCTTGGTGGAGGTTTTATATGGCTCGGTGAACACTGACAGGACGGCACGTCGTTGATGACGGACGAGATGCGGCAGAGGAGTTGGAGCTTCTCCCGGGCGGGAATCTTGACACTAAACTTGCGAGTAGGCATGGAGACAATAAGGGCGTCGACATGGAGGTTAGCTACGGCTGCGGGTCAAGGAGAACAGCGGCTCGGGACGTGGCATCATCGACGTGGTGGCGGTCGTGCAACGAGAGGAATAAGACGACATCTCTCCCACATGGGCCCCTCTCATCAGTCACACATCGAATCGGTATACGGGCTTGGGCTAGTTTTGGGCTGTGGTGAAGCGAGCGGGGGGTGACTACTGCTGCTCGCGGGCGGTGGTTAGGCGAAAAACTTCTCTGGGCCATGGTCCGATTCTAGACTCTGCCATTTCCCCTTTTTTCTATTTCTATTTTCTATCTTTTACAAATTCATTTTAAATATGAGTTTCTTCAAGGATTTAAATATCTAGGAATCTTGTAGGTCATGATTATTGTTGTATAAAGCAAGTATGACCCTCTTCTACTCATTTCTTATTGTGCATTAAAAATATTCATAATTATATGAAAGGTCATTTTCATTAGGAAATATTAATAGGAATTAGGGTTTACGGAATTACTTCTTATTTAAAGATCCCTTAAAGATGATTTGTTTTCCCTTGGTAATGGTAACGGTAATGATTTAGGATGGTGAATGATATATATATAAACCTGATTTCTACTTAGCCTCATAAAGGAATTATATATATATATATTATAAGGTTCTAAATCTTCGTGGTTAATAATATGGTGGTTTTCTAATGTGACTCAGGAGAAAGAAATGATATTTATGGTTTCTAAGGACATTTGATTTTTAGGGTTGGGAGTAACAAAGATGTGCTTAAGTGATTTGGCTATAGAACTATATTCCTACAAACCTTTATGGAAATAGAATGGTTGGTCAAGCATATGAGATAGATATCAAACTTTCTATAGAACTAAGGTTGAATGATTACCAAGAATTCCTATCTTGCTAGCTTCTATAGCTTATTCTTCTAGAATTCTGATAAAACCTTCTTCTTTTGGCATGCCTGCACCTTCTAGCTCCTTCACCTAGTTTGAGCTAAAATTTAGATTGGCCCAAACTCATTGGTAAGAACATACCTTAGTGTTCTAGGGTCAAATGGCAGCTATGGGGTCCTATTTATAGGTTTGAGCATGCTCTAGTAGCATGGCACATAGGTGGGTGACTCTTGGTTGAGTTTGATGAGTAAGGTGCTTTGTTTGTCAAGCTCTCATGCGTGGGAATTACTTGAGGTTCAAGTCATGGAAGATATTTTTAGTGGATAATAATGGCCACATAGGATGGTATTATCCATGAGTATGCTTTGTTTTTTCTTAGCCAAGTGGAATTTGGTACTAGATGAACTGAAATGGGATAGACATGTGAGAAAGGTGACTAGAACTACTCCACTGCTACTTTTATACTACTGGGCTATGATGGACAACACATCATGTGCATGTGAGTAAGCTACTTGCAGTTGGGCCCCATATGGCGCAAGTTCCCATGCCTTGGAACTTGTGCCTATGGATTATAATTCTCTCTACCTCACATGTGATATCAATCCTCTGGAATAGGTATGGTACTACCCTCCATAATACAAGTTTGTTCTTGTATTAGCTTGGTTAAACTAATATGCGTCCAACTACTCCGTACAACTTATGTTATATACTTCCTCCTACTCTAGCTTGACTTCTCATGATCAAGCTAGATGATTCAGCTTACTAGGCCTTGCCTAATTTAGTATCCTCACAACTCTTCTTCAACACCTAGTCATCTATTCTCAAATGACTTGAGAATAATGACCACCAACCCTTGATCATGCTTAGCTTAGGCTTCTAATTGTCTGATCAAGATCTATTATCAACTAAGTAATAGATTTGTACTACACCTCGTCTCTTTATAGGGTTTATATTGTTAAGGAAGCTTACTTTAGGTTTACTTCTACTTGGCTTAACAAGATCATTACTTGATTCTCTAATATTACTAACTTTCCTATAGCTTCTCAAGTATTCACTTAATTATTAGGTTTAGATACTTCTTCTAGTTAACTCATGAGTGAGCTATATCCTCCAACACGAGATGGTTTGATCCCTACTAAGGATCACATTCCATTGATGATGGCACATCCTACCAAAACTAGTTCCTCTTTCTCATTAATTTACTTAAAGTCTTTGGAAGGTCAATATAATAGGTCAAAGGCTAAGAGTCAATAATTTCTAGGTCAGGAATTGATCACTTAGAAGGTCTAGTACTCCTTATTAAGTAGTGTGTTGTGACTTAGTTTTATTACATTTGATCTACCCTTAGATCAAATTATATTACCCAAAGGTAAGGTTTTAGCAAAGGTCATATTGAAACTTATTGCAATCATCTTGATGATCTACTTCAGTTCCACCAAGTTAAGAGAAGCTTCAATCTCTTTGACAAGTTTTATTTAAAAGCACGAAAATTATCCAGATTTTCTATGCATGAATGCAATACACACACCTCATCTCAGCTTATTTCTAAGATCTAATGCTGGGATGTTACAGACTCTCCCCCTTAAAATAAACTTCGTCCCCGAAGTTCATACTCTCTTACATTGTCGGAATGAGGAGTTGACTTGTATTGATCACGGCATTTCTCAAATCCATTGTGATCACAAATGGGGATAATTGTGGTATCCCGTATCCAGATCTTTTTCCTTGAATCCTCTTCATATCCAACAACGTACAACTGTAGTTCTAAATTATCCCACGGTTCCTTTTATGATAATCCCTTTGGGTTTATGTCCTTATAGTCCTATTTAGAATTGGTTTTGGACACATTTAATCCATTCCGATCAGGCTTTCCTATTACTCTATACTGACCTATATTAGAGTACCTTATTCCCCCTTTAAGGACCACATATGAGCTGTTTCTTTAAGAACTAGTCCACTAGGTTTAATTTATTATATCTCCTTCGATCTTTCATCCGGACATACTCTTGAGAGTACTCTTTATACATATGACTTCTTATAACCTTATGAGAATAAGGCTTAATCTCATCATGACTCGGTACTTCTTCTCCAACATTTAGTTGGCAAGATAGTTAACATCACATCCGTGTTATTGCTTACTCTCCCCCTAGGGTCTTCTAACGGTCTCTAAACTGTATGTATAATACCCATTAACTCAATAGTTAGGTTATCTGTCTCTATCTAACTTATACTTTGCTTCTATAAGGTTTCATGAAAGAATCTACGGTTTACCCACACAGTTGTTGATCTCCGAAACGAATCTTCCATCATTACTTGTCTTACTCTTAACCTTTTTGGGCCTTATCTCTCCTTGATAAACCTGATTCCACGAAATGTCTCGAAAGAGGATGTTTAATTGTATACTTATTTAGATCTAAGTTAACTTAGGACAAGTTTTATGCTCTTTAAGTCATACATAGATGATCTGATTAGCGAAACTGCTAGGACACCAGCTACGGATACCTAGCTGCGGATTGATACGTTGCTAACGTATCCATAATTTTTGATGTTCCATGCTTGGTTTTATCTACTTTCTTGTGTTTTGTTCCAACTTTGGAGTACTTTTCATATGATTTCTTGGACTAACCTATTAACAAGATGCCAAAGTGCCAGTTGCCTGTTTTCTGCTGTTTTTGGTTCCAGGAAAGTCAGAAAATCAATATTCTCGGAATTGGACCGGACAAAAGCCAAAGTTGATATTTTCCTGAAAGATTCACGGAGCCAGAAGGAGACACGAAGGGGGGCCACAGGGTGGCCACACCACCCCTTGGTGCGGGCCAGCCTAGGTCGTGCCAGGGAATGGTGTGGACCCCCTAGCCGGCCACCGACCTTGCCTCCTTCGCCTATATATTCCTCCCGATACATAAACCCTAGATCATCAATCATAAATCCATGAAAAGTTCCACATCGCCACCGCCACCGAAGGGGAGATTCGGGGGACAGAAATTCTCTGTTCCAGCACCCTGCCAGGATGGGGAAGTGCCCCCCGGAGCCATCTCCATCGATCTCCACCACCATCTCCATCACCATTGTTGATTACCATGATGAGGAGGGAGTAGTTCCCTCTCGAGGCTAAGGGTTCTACCGGTAGCTATGTGTTCATCTCTCTCTCTATGCATGATCTTATTGAGATCATGAGCTTGTAATCTATAGATCCACCTTGCTACTCAAGTGCTTTAATAGATCTCTGCTCTCCCCATGTGTGTGAAGTTGACAGTGTGCACACCATGGTGGCACTTAGGCTAGAGATTACAAATACTTGTTATGAGTTATATTTGGAGTTGGATGTTTCTATGAAATTGTGGTGTTTGTTGGAACCATCTAGAGCTCAAGGTGATAGTGTGGGGTTATCTAGATGGGAAAGGCTTACTTTGAGGTGTGCTGTTATAGCCCTACCATGGATTAGAGTGTCCAACCGGAGAGTAGTTCAGCGTACTATCATAAAGAAGAATATATTTATATGAGAGTGTTCACTAGTGAAAGTATGATCCCTAGGCCTTGTTTCTAAGCATTGATACACCATTTGCGATTAGATTTGTTACATGTTTGCTTGCTTCTATCTTTATTCAGTTTTACTTTAGTTTTTTCCACGCCATCAAGCTATTTTCTATCACCGTTACCACTTATAATTATCTATACCACTTGTATTTCACTATCTCTTCGCCGAACTAGTGCACCTATACACCTGAAAAATGTATTGGGTGTGTTGGGGACACAAGAGACTTCTTGTATCTTGATTGCAGGGTTGCTTGAGAGGGGATACCTTTGACCACTTCCTCCCTGAGTTCGATAAACCTTGGGTGATCCACTTAAGGGAAAACTTGTTACTGTTCTACAAACCTCTGCACTTGGAGGCCCAACAACTATCTACAAGAATAGAAGTGCGTAGACATCAAGCTATTTTCTCGCGCCGTTGCCGGGGAGGTAAGGTAAAAGGTACTCACATCCTCCGGTGTGAGTGCTCGAAGTTATTTCCTTTAGATTCTGCAATTTTTTCTTTTTGTTTCTTGTTTTCACTAGTTAGGCTTAATGGAAAACAACAACAAAATTAGAGAGCTTTTTAGTATTTTTCCTAATATAGAACATGAATTCTTTGAAAAGAAAATTAAAAAACCCTTGGAACCTTCTTTGCACGTTAATAACAATGTTATTAGTATGAATCTTTTGAACACCTTCGTTACTAATGCTATGGAAACATCTAAGCTTGGGAAGTTAGTTTTTATGAAAATGATCTTTTTAGTTCCCTAGCTTTAAAGAAGAAAATTTGCTCTGATGATACTTTATCTCCCATATGTGGTAATTCTAATGATACTTGTGATATTTTAAATCCACATACTGAAAGCATATCTTTTAAAATACCTATAAAAATTGTTGAACGTGTTATGAACAACTGTTATTTAGGAGATGGAACTTTCCATCCTGGTGATCTTTTACTCTTTATACATGAATTATGCGAGTTGTTCAAGTGTGCAGGTATTTCAATGAACCAAGTTAAGAGGAAGTGATACATTGCAAATGTATCTATAATTTTTGATGTTCCATGCTTGGTTTTATCCACTTTCTTGTGTTTTGTTCCAACTTTGGAGTACTTTTCATATGATTTCTTGGACTAACCTATTAACAAGAGCCACAGTGCGAGCTGCCTGTTTTCTGCTGTTTTTAGTTCCAGGAAAGTCAGAAAATGAATATTCTCGGAATTGGACGGGACAAAAGCCAAAGTGCCTATTTTTCCGGATGTCATCAAGTGCCAGAATACGAGACAGAGAGGGGCCAGGGGGACACCACACCACCTGGCCGCGCGGCCAGGCCTGGCCCATGCCATGGGGTGGTGTGGCCGCTCCCGGCACCCCCTCGGCCTCTCCTTCCGCCTATATATTTCCCTCGGGACGAAAACCCTAAGGACCCAATCAAAAATCAACAGAAGAGTTTGTAGCCGCCGTCATCGCCATCCCTAGATCGGGAGGGATCTGAAGCTCTTCCCGGCACCCTGCCAGAGAGGGGAATTCACCCTGGAGGCCTTCTTCATCACCATGCAAGCCTCCGGTGTGATGCGTGAGTAGTTCTTCCTTGGACTACGAATCCATGTAGTAGCTAGATGGTTGGTTCTCCTCCTTTGTGCTTTCATGTCTAGATCTTGTGAGCTCCGTTCATGATTAAGATCATCTTTTCGTAATTCTACATGTTGTGTTTGCGGGGATCCGATGGATATTGAGATGCTATTTCAGATTGATTATTGATTCTATCATGTCTTTGTTATTTGTGATCTTGCATGCTTTCCGTTGTTAGTAGCTATCTTGGCCAAGTAGATGCTAGCAACTCCAAGAGTTAGTATTTATGCTCGATAGTGGGTTCATGCCTCTGGTAATCTGAGGAAGTGAAAGAAATCTCTAAGGTACTAGATGTGCTGTTGCTACTAGGGAGAAAACAACAATCCTTTGTTCATAGAACAATCGTATTGTTTACTTTACACACAGTTCGTAAAGCAACAATCTGTTGCTTGCAACTTAATACTGGAGGGGGTTCGGATGATAACCTGAAGGTGGATTATTAGTCATAGATGCAGTTGGATGGCAGTCTATGTATTATGTTGTAATACCCAATCAAGTCTCAAAGGAGTCAAGATGATTAGTATATGCATGTATTGCTTTCTCGATGTTTGTCAATTGCCCCTCTGTAATTTGTTCACCCAGCATGTTATCTATCTTAAGGAGAGCCACCTCTAGTGAACTATGGATCCCGGTCCTTGTCTTTTACATACAATCTATAAACTATTTACTGTTTTGTGTTTACTTTCTGCAAACTTTTACTTCTTTCCATTCGATATGTTTAATCCTTTGTTTTCAGCAAAACACGGTGAGATTGACAACCTCATCGCAAGTTGGGGACAAAGTTCTGCGGTTGTGTTGTGCAGGTCTCCATGTTGCTACTAGCACCGATAGTGCGCTCTGCCAAAGCTTAGCTAGTAACACCTTTGGGGTGTTTCCTTGCTCCTACTGGTTCGATTAAACCTTGGTTTCATAGCTAAGGGAAACTTGCTGCTGTGCTCATCATACCTTCCTCTTGGGGTTCCCAACGAGCTCTACATCAACACCACGCACCAGCACTTTTCTGGGCGCCGTGCATTGAGCCATCAGGAAGCTATTCCCTATTTCACTTAAGGGCAAAGCAAGGGAGTGGAATGAGCTACGAGATGATCCTCATCATTTGGAGTGGAAGGAACTTGAATCTCTCTTTTACTCTAAATTTTATCCTCCTCATGAAATTCATAAAGATAGGAACTACATTTATAATTTTCATCCACATGATGGAGAAAGTATTGCCCAAGCATGGGGGAGATTAAAGTCACTAATGCTCAAATGTCCCATTCATGAGCTCCCTAGTAATATTGTTACTAATAATTTCTATGCAAGGCTTTCAGGACATTACAAGGACTATCTAGATACTTGTTTAGAGGGATCCTTCACAAGTAAGGATGTCAAAGCTAAGTGGGATCTTCTTGAAACAAAGCAATACCGAAGATTGGGATAACAACAAAGGTAAAGAACCAGGTATAAACTATGAGTATGATTGCATTAAGTCTTTCGTTGAAACTACTGATTTTCAAGAGCTTAGTTCTAAATATGGTCTTGATCCTCAAATTCTTATTGATTGTTTTAGATCCTTTGCTTCTCATATTAATGCTCCTAAAGGAAAATGGGACATGTACCATGAGCCTTTTAAAGACACTTGCATGGAAAAGGAAATTGTTATTAATGATAGCAACAAACATGCTCAAACCTCTAAAAGTACTATTTCTTATAAGCATGTTAATTTTTGTGGAATACATAGACCTTGTGAGAATAATCAAATTGAGAATATTGTATCACCCACAGGAATGAAAAAACTAGAACGTGGTATAGGGCTCTAAATGATCTTGGTAAAAAAGTTTGTGCCCTCTATCCTTTTATTTGTGAACTTTGCTTTGAAGTGGGTCATTTCAATTTTCAATGCTCAGGCCATAATAATAGCCCTTCTAATCCAATGAGTACTGCAAGTTTGTATTGTGATGACATGATCACTCCTAATCAGCATGATGAACTTACATTATTTTTGGGGTGTGAAGAGTTATCAAGAAAAACTTCTTTGGTAGATATGAGTGCTTTTGGTATGAATAGCATCATGCATGGTTGTCATCTTTATTGTGTTGATAATTGCCACACAAATACTTACGTACAAAATATTATAAAAAATGAGATTTTACCAAAATATGACAGGACTAATATGTGTTTTATTCTTATTAATGAAAATGAGGAATCCTCCCAAGTTTCTTCTATTGTCTCTAACGATAAACCAGGTTATATGGAGAAGCTTCCTTTCAAGCCTCTCCCTCCTAAAGAGAAGAAGAAAAAGAAGAAAAGGAGTAAAAAGAGAGAGGAAACAGTATTTTCCCCTAAGCATGTTGCTCCTATTATAGTTTTTGATGAGTCTGAACTCGATGATGTTCCTATGCCTATTACCTATAGTAGTGATCATGATTGGGAAAAGCACACTACCTTTGATATTGAAAATCTCTTCGGTACCAATTCTGAAAATGATGATATTAATAATTGCTATACTATTAGTGCTATCCATGATCCTTCCAATGATGATATGTTTACAAATGACCACACTTTGGAAGATAACTATTTTATTGCTTATGATGATACTATACCTCCAATATATGATGATTGCAATGATGAATATGATATTTTCAGTCCACCTACTATTGAGGAGGAAATTAATTATGATTACAATATGCCTCCTATATTTGATGATTATGGTGATGAAAATAATAATGATAGCTATTTTGTTGAATTTTCTCCCACTACAATTAATAAGAATGACTATGTTTATGTGGGGAGTATTAATTCTTTTATGCATGTGGCTCATGATAAGAATGTTTCATGTGATAGTTATATTGTTAATTTCACTCATAATGCTACTGAAAGTTATTATGAGAGAGGGAAACATGGTTTTATGCATCTCAATAATATTAAGTTTCCCCTCTTTATGTTGAAAGTCTTGAAGTTGCACTTGTTTTGCTTTCCTATGATTGTTGCTTTGTGCTTTCATGACTTGTTTCTTTACAATATTCCTATTTATAGGAAGTGGGTTAGACTTAAATGTGCTTTGAATTTGCTTCTTGATTCTCTCTTTTACTCTCAATTCATATTTCCTATGTGAGCATCTTCTCAAACTATCATGCCTAACTTAAAGGCGTTAAAGAAAAGTACTGATTGGGAGATAACCCAAAAGTTTTAGATGAGTCTTGGAAGTTATTACTTCAGTAATAACCGCTCCTTATCCTTTTTATTTGCTTTTTGTGCCAAGAGTAACCTCTAATGAGAGAGAAGTAATGATTGGGAAAGTTGCTGTCTCGAGACAGATTTATGTGCTTCACCGTAAACATTCGTGTAAAATCTCTTTTCCTCCTTTTGAGGCATGAATTTTTGTGCTTCTGCCTGAGGTTGTTATCTAACTTTAGTTAGTTCAACACTTTTCGATTTGAGCAACAGAAGCTCTTCTAAAAAAATCGTCTTTACCTGTTGGTCTGTTTTGACAGATTTCTGCCATTATTTGCATTTGCTTCTTGTTGGTTCCTTTTTGGGTTCTCTTTAGGGAATTGAGCTTTTTGAGGGAAGTGCTACAGTAGATTGTGTTTTAGTGGAAGTTTAATTGGTGTTGGAACTGAACCTAAAGACTTATTATCTTGAGTGCACTAATGTTGTTAATAAAGATTGTGTGACGTTTTGTATGAAGGAAAAATTTTAGGTGTATGGAAGGAATGAGTAATGAGATGAAGAATGGACTAAAGCTCAAGCTTGGGGATGCCACGCATGTCTACCCAAGAAATATCCAAGAAGTACAAGCATCAAAGCTTGGGGATGCCCAAGGCATCCCCTTCTTCATCAATAAAAATTCCAGGTTTCTTCCAGACACTTTATTTTTATTGTTTCATGCACAGTTGTGTTGTTCTTGGAGCGTCTTCTTTTTAATTTTCGTTTTGGTTTTTCATTTGCTTGGTTTTCTTAGTTTTCTGAATAAATTGGTTGGACCCCCTCTTTCATGCATTGGTTTTCAAATAGTTTGGTTTGGATTGGAAAAGAGTAGGAAAGTTCATGCTTAAGTGGTAAATAGAGCTTGTTTTTGACTGTGACCTATGCTTTGTCATGCCATGCTCGATATTGTTTTGGCTTTATGCTTAGTATTCTTTGTTGTAGCATGACTTTTTATAAACAATTGAGATTTCTTAATGTGCCTTGAAAGAATCATGCGTTGTTTTAGCATATTAAAGCATAGTATAGTGGTATTCTCCTTTGATGCTTTATTTGGGTTGACTTGGCGCATGCTCATACCATGTTATGACTATCTCAAATCACCATAAGACTTTATGATCCTTTAGTTTTCAACTTGTAGTATCATTTTATGCTTTGATCAATGATGTTTTGTCGCTCTGCATGATTATGGCCATTATTGCTCTCTTAGTTTGTCGCTCCCAGTCTTTTGCTAGCCTCCACAACCAAGTATGAGTTCCACTCATGCATCCAACTCCCTAAACCAAGTTATTCCAAAGAGTCCACCATACCTACCTACTATCTTATGCTATTCCAACTATATTCATGTTTTCGTTTACCTTCCGAATTAAACTTGTTATGAGAAAACTAGTGATTAAAGCTCTCACGAACTTGATGGCACACTTTAATTTTCTTGCCCTTAATAAACTTGAACCATTGTGTCGTCTATGTTGTATATGCTTGCACTTATTTGTTGGGGATTAGCAGAACCATGATGTCATGGGGAATGCTTTCAACATTGCACTGGTACTTTGTACCTAGTTGATATCATGCTCTTTTGTATATGGATGTCGTCGGTGTGAAATGAAAGGGGAGCTTGTAAGTCCATGGAGTTATGTATATGTGTTAGAGAAACGCCTGGGCCGCTGGTCTAATCCATGCTGTCATGGTGGAAACCTGCAGCGTAACCATAATGAGCTATCTATGAAGCATTCTTCTTATAAAAAAAGTGTCAGATATTGAGAAAAAAGAGAAAAAAGAGTTATATGAAAAGAGGAAAGAGAGAAAAAAGCACCATATTCCCATGGTAAATAAGAAGATTGCTGAGATGCTTGTTGTCTGCTTGCCTTGTCATTTTGATATGGGGATTCTTCCGTATCATCGGGCAAGGGGTACCCCGTTGGCAGTTCTCTATGATACACATGTACTTACTATGACAAGAACTTACCGGTGACTAAACTTGAGTAGCATGAGGAGCGGCCCTCGTATTCAAGGGACATGAGATTTCCAACTTATACTTTGTCAAGCATATACTCCATAGTTTGTTCACTTTAACCTTAATCACTTCAAGATGCTTATGATAGGGGCAATGAGAGCTGAAAGCTAATAAGTACCATAATTTTTGGAAGCTCTTTATGAAACTTGAATCCCTACTTCCTTCTATGAAGGCCTTTCTTCCACTTATATATTGAGTCTCCACCTTCTACCTTTATGCACATACTTTGAGAGCATAGTGGCCATTCTTAGTTCTATGTGCATTGTCCCAAGACTAGTTGATTGATGCATACCTTGATATTGCTTGTTTTAAACTATTTGTATCTAGTCACTCTTATGAACTTTGAAGGTGTCCTATGCATTTATATTTGCTACTCTATGAGGGACAAGCTGAATACTATTATGCTATGTTTTCTTTATGTGAAACAAACAAACGTCTTGCAAAGCATTGTTATTCATGAATCTTTTGTTTGTGCCTTTTCATGTTGCATCATAGTTTCTTTGTCTTATTGCTAGAACTTTGTCTTTCATGTTATGACTGAAGTACTATGATCCCAGCTTTGAATGTTTTACAAATACTTTGATCAAGTCTTTGATGGTGCATGTCACCTCAAAAATTATTCTTTCTTTTTATCACTTACCTACTAGAGGACGAGTAGGAGTTAAGCTTGGGTATGTTGATACATTGCAAATGTATCTATAATTTTTGATGTTCCATGCTTAGTTTTATCCACTTTCTTGTGTTTTGTTCCAACTTTGGAGTACTTTTCATATGATTTCTTGGACTAACCTATTAACAAGAGCCACAGTGCCATTTGCCTGTTTTCTGCTGTTTTTGGTTCCAGGAAAGTCAGAAAATCAATATTCTCGGAATTGGACCGGACAAAAGCCAAAGTTGATATTTTCCCGGAAGATTCACGGAGCCATAAGGAGACAAGAAGGGGGGCCACAGGGTGGCCACACCACCCCTTGGCGCGGGCCAGCCTAGGCCGTGCCAGGGAATGGTGTGGCCCCCCTAGCCGGCCACCGACCTTGCCTCCTTCGCCTATATATTCCTCCCGATACATAAACCCTAGATCATCAATCATAAATCCATGAAAAGTTCCACAGCGCCACCGCCACCGAAGGGGAGATTCGGGGGACAGAAATTCTCTGTTTCGGCACCCTGCCAGGATGGGGAAGTGCCCCCCCCGGAGCCATCTCCATCGATCTCCACCACCATCTCCATCACCATTGTTGATTCCCATGATGAGGAGGGAGTAGTTCCCTCTCGAGGCTAAGGGTTCTACCGGTAGCTATGTGTTCATCTCTCTCTATGCATGATCTTATTGAGATCATGAGCTTGTAATCTATAGATCTACCTTGCTACTCAAGTGCTTTAATAGATCTCTGCTCTCCCCATGTGTGTGAAGTTGACAGTGTGCACACCATGGTGGCACTTAGGCTAGAGATTACAAATACTTGTTATGAGTTATATTTGGAGTTGGATGTTTCTATGAAATTGTGGTGTTTGTTGGAACCATCTAGAGCTCAAGGTGACAGTGTGGGGTTATCTAGATGGGAAAGGCTTACTTTGAGGTGTGCTGTTATAACCCTACCATGGATTAGAGTGTCCAACCGGAGAGTAGTTCAGCGTAGTATCATAAAGAAGAATATATTTATATGAGAGTGTTCACTAGTGAAAGTATGATCCCTAGGCCTTGTTTCTAAGCATTGATACACCGTTTGTAATTAGATCTGTTACATGTTTGCTTGCTTCCATCTTTATTTTAGTTTTACTTTAGTCTTTTCCACGCCATCAAGCTTTTTTCTATCACTGTTACCACTTATAATTATCTATACCACTTGTATTTCACTATCTCTTCGCCGAACTAGTGCACATATACACCTGACAAGTGTATTGGGTGTGTTGGGGACACAAGATATTTCCTGTATCTTGATTGCAGGGTTGCTTGAGAGGGGATACCTTTGACCACTTCCTCCCTGAGTTCGATAAACCTTGGGTGATCCACTTAAGGGAAAACTTGTTGCTGTTCTACAAACCTCTGCACTTGGAGGCCCAACAACTGTCTACAAGAATAGAAGTGCGTAGACATCACGGATCCTCCTAGGTGTATGGATTACCCTATGGATTTTCGACTTACTTCTGGCATTCTCTCTGAGTTGTCAGAGCTTGAATCCCATTTTTGTTCCAAGACTTCTTATTTGCACCCTTCCAAGTTACTTCCATGAACTTGGTACAACTACTTCCTTAGCTTCTTGGCAACATCAGCCACTTTGAGTGAACTTAATTCATCCTTTAATGTTGCTCCACACCCTTTTCAACACTAATATTCCTTCTTATTGCCAGCTCCTAGTGAGTTGGGATTGATCCATCCTTGAAAATAGTGTTGATAATTTAACTTCCTTCTTCGTGCAAGTCTTTATCTTGATCTTCGGGACTCGTCACTCTCTTACACGAATTCCGTTTTCTATCTAGGTCCATAACATCAAGTAATAACTTGACGATGGATCATGCATTTGCACATCAAGTCAAACTTCATGCACAGATCTAGTCAATAAAGAAGATGCAAGAAAAACCAAGACATCCAAATGTGGTACATATGACTCACATCATTCTAAGCCCATAATATAGTAGTTGAGTAAAACATCTCGAAAATGCAGGCTTAGCTATGTAGTATATGACACCTCCTAGTATAGGTTTACATCATGATACTTAGCACTTAGGGTTAAACTACTCTTTGTCTCATTATTTACCCAAACTGCCCAATTGCAATTGGATAATTTTGAGCAAAGTGGTCCCACTTTGGTTCTAACTAACCTCTTACCTTTCTTTCGGGACTACTAAAGACTACTAATTTTTTCATTCTATCATAAACTATCCTCACATGATCTTTCAAAACTACTAACAACATTGTAGTTACTACCTTAATCCAACAATTATCGTAATATTATGTCACCTATGCCTTCTATCATAGACCTACACTGTCCTTTTCTTACTGTTATTACAAGATTTGTTATTGAATACTTGTCCTAATTACAAACTTAGCATGGTCTCGGAGCTAATCCCACCATGATAACTCTTCTTTTTATCTTACGATAGTTGATTCTAAACCAAATCGTACTTCATCACGTAGAATTCTCAAGTGAATCCCACATGATTTACTTCCCACCACATCTATACATGTTCTAATGGTCTTCATCATGTAGCCTATCATTACAATCTAATGAAAAGATTTTGCTACCTTGCATGGATCCTATGGATAGACTACCCATTTAAACTATTCCACCTGATATCCTATTCTTAGTCCTAATCTTCTTTGATATTTTACTTACTTAAGATATCGTAGGGGTGTTATACCTATTTAGAGCTACATTGTGGAAGATAGATAACTACTCTTTAAGAAAGATGATTAAAATATCTTACTTAAGCGTGACAAGATTATCCTCAAGTGGAAACCCATCATAATTCTTGGACTAGATAAGATGGCTTCCTACAGTCACTATCCAACCTATAGATCTCCTAAAAGGGTTTTAATCCAACGGTCAAAGCATATGCTCTGATACCAGCTGTGGTGACCCAGCATACCACTTCATGATGTAGTACACTATAGTCGTTGACATATCACCAATGAAACACCGTTCACTAGTATTACGTCCCTCAGAGTGGTACAACAGAAACACAGCAGGTCCAATACATGACTATAGATTACAACTCGACTCTTTACAAAATATCCAGATAACACTCTAGGTTAAAGAGGAAGAAAGAAACTTCTTACAAAGAAGAACCAGAAGGAATAACTCAGAACTATCTGGCTAACAAGACTAGCATAAAAACTATTTGGCTTGCAATTGCTACTAATGCAATGTTCTATAGAAGTAGGTTTTATGGCTAGAGTATCTACTCCTATCTAATCAGAACTTCGTCTTCACTTTGGTTGATGAACATGTTGACTTCATTGATTTTATTGAAGAACTTGAGCTGTCGATGATGGTTTATTGAGCATAAGTTTGTGTTGACGTCGTCTTCAATGGCTTAAGAATCTAGCAAGGGTTAAGAAGGTATGGTTGAGTACGAGCGTACTCAGCAAGTTCCCTAAAAAGGAGTGTATGATGCACTATCTCTACAACCACAGACCAAAGGTCATAGGCAATGCAGGTTTTCGTAAACATTTCTTCAAAGGTTGCTTTTATTCTGAAAACTATGTCCGTCAGCCATCACAGGTTTACCAGAACTTTCATGGAGTTCCTTTCCTGCCGCGTTCGTAGCTCCTTCCCAGAACAGGTAGTAACATGTCACAGTTCTTACACTCTGCAGAGGTGCGTTACTTTACCCATGAGAGACCAAATCCTTGTTGCACAATCGGTCAGCTTATTCCCGTCCACAATTCCTTGATGTGGGGCCCAGTAGATGATCCAAGCCAATCATTGCCCTTCTCCGCGACCCTGCATGAAGACATGATCCCCCAAGAGCTTTACCACGAGTACTGTCCGGGTAGCCTCTCGAAGACTCTATAAGCAGCTCTGCCTGGCAGCCACCATCAGCTATGGTGAACCTCGACCAAGACAGCTATGACAGATAATCTAGACACCTATATCGCGGGGCACTGAGGGGTCCCACCCATGTGCTGGATTCTCCATGAGAAATCTGTAGCTTCACGATAAGGTCATCCGTCCATGCGAAAGGAAGAAGATCCAGCTGACTTCTCCGTGCAATTCCAGATCTCATGGTTAATGCGTAATATGCGGCACTAGAATCACTAGCGATATTGGTTGTTAAGTCCTAGATGATACATTCCTGTACAATGGCATTTCCATTGCTAGTTATAATAGATTAGCTGATCACCCTGGATCAGTAACCGATACTTCCAGTTAATTATGAAAATAGTGTTTTCGACCTTTTTGAATTGCAGGTGATGACAACAGTTGAGTTACAAGCATAGAAAATAATCAAAGGACATGAGCAAGTGTGAACTTGCCTTTTGTGATTACAAGATTATGCACTCACGGTCTTCAAGATACTAGAATATCCAAATTCTGTAAACAACATCATTGGTCCGATAAGGACTAATGTTTAAAGAAGTAAGATGCAATTATGCATAAGTAATGTAATGCAATTTGATAAACGCGAATCCCCGGAATAATCGTATCTGATCTAGGGTTTGGAGTTTGTGATGAGTTCTTTGGAATGTTTTGTACCTACCAGCTTCACACATGTGCTTGTTTTTAAGGCTTGTGAGAGTGTGTGAAACAATATGTAAGTACAACAAGTAGCAGGCAATACTAAATCACACAAATGGGACATGGTATCTAAAAGATTTATTAAGCAAGATTATTAATCAATTAGAGCTTTTAAACAAGTGTTTAAGGATTACTTTTAATGTTTCTTAAAAGAATAACTTTTTAGGAAAAGGTTACTTTTACAAAGTAAAAGCATTTAAACTTAAAGCTAACACCTTAAGGTTTACTTACCAATTATGAGTATTAAAGAAGAAAACAATTAGCATTTTTGAATAGTTATTCCACTAGCAAGTGGAGACTCATATATTTTGTAATATGAGAGGACATTTTATATTACTCCATGAAGGTGAAACAAAAGTATTATTTCTTTTGCTTGTCTAGTGTTATTTGATATTTTTAAATAGAGGGAATCATTATTAAACTTTGAATAATCACCAAACTTGTAGTGGAAATTTATATGTTTTGAATATGGCATTATATTATATGTGATTCACTTCTTAATGTTCCATAAAGATGGAATAAGAGTATTATTGCTTTTATATAAGTAGCATCTTCTTAATTTTATAAGTGAATAGGATCACTTACTTATTTTTGAAGTAATGCTTATATTTTATAAACATGGAACAAGGCATTACTTTCATTACTTTAAAAGTTTGTTTAGCTTTTTAAGTGAATTTTTAGATAGAAGAAATAGTAGATATTATCTTGGTGATTTTATAAATTATAAAGCACTTAATAGTAATTTTAGGATATACATCTTAAAATAATTAGATCTATTTTTACTTCACTTGAACATCAATTGAACTTGTTATTACATTTTTAGACTTTAAACAAATAATGGTAAAGGCAATAGTAAATATTTATATATATTTAATGAATTAAAACAAAAGAAAAGGATTTTAATAAGATTTATTAGACCTTTACCTTTTATTTTACTTCAATTATGAAAAATGATATTTGTAAGGTGTAGATTTTATTTTTTGTGATCATTTTGGTATATTATATGTATTTTTGTGATTTTTAAATAATAAGATATGACTTTTATAAGTTTTATCACTTTATAAAGTCTTAATAAATAATAATATTTAGTTAAGTGATACCAAAAATATATGAAACAAGTTTATAAATGTAGATTTTGTTTTTCTAAGAAGTTTGGTATCTTATACTTATTTTTAAGAATTTTCAATAATAGAATATACATTTTAAAAGATTAATCCTTGATAGGTTATTTACTACTAATAATAATTATCTTATTTAAGTTGGAAAATAAAATATTATAATAGGTTTAGGTTATAGAATTTATTTTTCTGAACATTTTGATATATAATATATAATTTTCTAAATTATAAAACAAAAGTTATTGGATTTACAAGATTTAATCATTTTATTAAATTTTTAGATAATATTTATATTTGAATTTATAATGTTTTATCTATTTGCTAAACAGGGAATACTTTTTACACACGGACATGTTCTAGTCCAAGTCACAGACAAGTGGGGTCAAGGACACGGTGGATGCCACCTAGGCGCTGACCTAGTCAAACACAGTGACGTGGCAGGGGATGATGTGGGCATGACGTCGTGATGATGTCATCTCGCTGGGGTGGTGCAGACGGCGAGCGGCGGCAGTGCTGTAGTGCGATTTAGCAAGCATATTTGGTATCGTTGGAAAGAGGGGACCGAAGCGAACCCAGTGGTGGCCTTGCCGCCCACTTTTGGTCACTGGAACTGTGACGACGATGAGCACTTGCAGCGGCGCTCGCCGACCGAATGTCCAACACGACTACCGACAATCCTAGGATGCTTAGGTAGTACCAATCAATGCAGAATCTTACCCTGGACTTGATGGTGGGCTTGGTGATGTGGATGGCGACCGAAGATGAGCACCGAATCACGGATTTCGGCGAACTCCGACGGAAGGAAATGGGAAAATTCCCCCTACTCCGAGCTCCCCTTGACCTTGAACTTCTCCCAGATGATCAACACGCGAGGGCGCTCCTCCTAGACCACTCCTTGGACCTCGAGGTGGTCTAAATCAATGGCTAGGTGAAGCTCACCGGCGGCGGCTTCAGTGAGTTTGAGGGGGATTGAGAGCGAGAGAGAGGAATGGAGAGGATGAGGATGGACTAGGAGTTCGATGCGGTTCTAGGTGGAGGTTTTATATGGCTCGGTGAACACTGACACGACGGCACGTCATCGACGATGGCCGAGATGCAACGGAGGAGTTGGAGCTTCTCCGGGACGGGAATCTTGACACTAAACTTGCCAGTAGGCATGGAGACGATAAGGGCGTCGACGTGGAGGTCAGCTGCGGATGTGGGTCAAGGAAAGCGGCGGCTCGGGACGTGGTGTCATCGACGTGGTGGCGGCCGTGCTCGGAGAGGAAGACGAGGACGACTCTCTCGCGTGCTTGGGCCAGTGTTGGGCCGTGGTGAAGCGAGCGGGAGGTGACTGCTGCTCTCGCGAGCGTTGGTTAGGCGAAAAACTTCTCTAGGCCGTGGGCTGATTCTGGACTCTTCCGTTTGCCTTTTTTCTATTTGTATTTTATGTCTTTTACAAATTCAGTTTAAATATGAGTTTTTTCAAGGATTTAAATATCCAGGAATCTTGTAGGTCATGATTATTGTTATATAAAGAAAGTATGACCCTCTTCTACTCATTTCTTACTGTGCATTAAAAATATTCATAATTATATGAAATGTCCTTTTCATTAGGAAATATTAATAGGAATTAGGGTTTAAGGAATTACTTCTTATTTAAATATCCCTTAAAGATGATGTGTTTTCACTTGGTAATGGTAATGGTAATGATTTAGGATGGTGAATGATATATAAATCTGATTTCTAATTGGCTTCATAAAGGAATTATATATATATATTATAAGGTTCTAAATCTTTGTGGTTAATAATATGGTGGTTTTCTAATGTGACTCAGGAGAAAGAAATGATATTTATGGTTTCTAAGCACATTTGATTTTTAGGGTTGGGAGTAACAAAGATGTTCTTAAGTGATTTGGCTATAGAACAATATTCCTACAAAACTTTATGAAAATAGAATGGTTGGTCAAGCGTATGAGATAGATATCAAACTTTCTATAGAACTAAGGTTGAATGATTACAAAGAATTCCTATCTTGCTAGCTTCTGTAGCTTATTCTTCTGGAATTCTGATAAAATCTTCTTCTTTTGGCATGCCTGCACCTTCTATCTCCTTCACCTAGTTTGAGCAAAAATTTAGATTGGCCCAAACTCATTGGTAAGAACATACCTTAGTGCTCTCATGCATGGGAATTACTTGAGGTTCAAGTCATGGAAGATATTTTTAGTGGATAATAATGGCCACATAGGATGGTATTATCCATGAGTATGCTTTGTTTTTTGTTATCCAAGAGGAATTTGGTACTAGATAAACTGAAATGGGATAGACATGTGAGAAAGGTGACTAGAACTACTCCACTGCTACTTTTATACTACTGGGCTATGATGGACAACACATCATGTGCATGTGAGTAAGCTACTTGCAGCTGGGCCCCATATGGTGCAAGTTTCCATTCCTTGGAACTTGTGCCTATGGATGAGATCAACTTGAAATATCTTTGCTATGGATGTACTTGGGATGGATTGATATTATCTTGGCTTAATCTTTATTTCTATGCTGCCAAGTGTTTATTTGATGGTGAAACTTGCCCCAGCCTGTGATGTTGTACTGAGGCATACAAGCTGATAAGAACAAATTACTAATCTGCCCCTAATGTGATTTAAGCTCTATAATTTGCTAGCAATGCACTTCATTGCCAAACTGAGAGCACAACTCCTTTTATATTCACCTTGCAACTACTTCCAAGGCTTGTAAGATTATAATTCTCTCTATCTCACATGTGATATCAATCCTCTGGAATAGGTATGGTACTACCCTCCATAATACAAGTTTGTTCTTGTATTAGCTTGGTTAAACTACTATGCATCCAACTACTCCATACAACTTATGTTATATACTTCCTCCTACTCTAGCTTGACTTCTCATGATCAAGCTAGATGATTCAGCTTACTAGGGCTTGCCTAATTTAGTATACTCACAACTCTTCTTCAACACCTAGTCATCTATTCTCAAATGACTTGAGAATAATGACCACCAACCCTTGATCATGCTTAGCTTAGGCTTCTAATTGTCTGATCAAGATCTATTATCAACTAAGTAATAGACTTGTACTACACATGGTCTCTTTATAGGGTTTATATTGTTAAGGAATCTTACTTTAGGTTTACTTCTACTTGGCTTAACAAGATCATTACTTGACTCTCTAATATTACTAACTTTCCTATAGCTTCTCAAGTATTCACTTAATTATTAGGTTTAGATACTTCTTATAGTTAACTCATGAGTGAGCTATATCCTCCAACACCAGATGGTTTGATCCCTACTAAGGATCACATTCCATTGATGATGGCACATCCTACCAAAACTAGTTCCTCCTTCTCATTAATTTACTTAAAGTCTTTGGAAGGTCAATATAATAGGTCAAAGGCTAAGAGTCAATAAGTTCTAGGTCAGGAATTGATCACTTAGAAGGTCTAGTACTCCTTATTAAGTAGTGTGTTGTGACTTAGTTTTATTACATTTGATCTACCCTTAGATCAAATTATATTTCCCAAAGGTAAGGTTTTAGCAAAGGTCATATTAAAACTTATCGCAATCATCTTGATGATCTACTTCAGTTCCACCAAGTTAAGAGAAGCTTCAATCTCTTTGACAACTTTTATTTAAAAGAGCGAAAATTATCCAGATTTTCTATGCATGAATGTAATGCACACACCTCATCTCAGCTTATTTCTAAGCTCTATTGCTGGGATGTCTTGGAAACATGGTGATAGTATGGCTAACTAAACTTTTCAACCACATTTTTCAGTCAAACAAGACGATCTTCAAGAATAAGGGAGATATCCAAAAGTGTACTAATTATAGGGGAATTAAGCTTATGAGCCATATTATGAATCTTTGGGAGAGACTGATTGATCATCTCTTGAGGAGAGTGACGAATGTCACTAAAAATCAATTTGGCTTTATGCCTAGGAGATCAACTACAGAGGCGGTTTTCTTGCTTCGCCAGCTTATGGAGAGATATAGGGAGTAGAAGAAGGACCTACATATGGTTTTCATTGACTTCGATAAGGCATATGACAAGATACCAAGGATAGTCATGTGGTGGGAACTAGAGAAACACAAGGTCCCAACAAAGTACATTTCCCTCATCAAAGATATGTACACTAATGTTGTGACAAGTGTTTGTGTAGGAGATAGTGAGACCGACACCTTCCCAATTACTATAGGACTACATCAAGGTTTAGCTTTGAGCCCATACATTTTTGACTTGGTGATAGATGAGGTCACTAAGGACATTCAAGGAGATATTCCTTGGTGTATGCTTTTTGATGATGTTGTGGTACTGGTGGATGAGAGTAGGGAGGGTGTCAATAGGAAACTAGAGTTGTGCACACAAACCTTGGAATCCAAGGGGTTTAGACTTAGTAGGACAAAGACTGAGTATATGTGGTGCGACCTTAGCGGCGTTAGATGCGAGGATGAAGGGGTTAGTCTAGGAGGGCAAGTGGTGCCCAAGAGGGACACTTTTCGATACTTGGGATCAATGTGGTGGTATCTATGAAGATGTTAGCCATAGGATCATGGCAGGGTGGATGAAGTGGCGGCAAGCATCCAGAATCCTATGTGACAAGAAGGTCCCACAAAAGCTAAAAGGTAAGTTTTATAGGACGGCAATCAGACCTACCATGCTTTATGGAGCAGAATGTTGGCCCACTAAGAGGCACCACATCCAACAAATGAGTGTCACCGAGATGCATATGCTAAGGTGGATGTGTGGCCACACAAGAAAATACTGGATTAGGAATGAAATGATACATGAGAGGGTAGGGGTGGTGCCAATTTAAGAGAAGCTTGTCCAACACAGATTAAGGTGGTTTGTGCATGTCCAAGAACGCCACCAGAAGCACCAGTTAACGATGGGTTTCTAAGGGTTTTTGATAATGCAAAGAGGGTTAGAGGGCGACCAAAGTTGACATGGGAGGAGGTAGTTAAAAGGGATATGAAGGGCTGGAATGTACCTAGAGATTTGTTTTTTGATAGGGCTAGATGGAAATCAGCAACCCATGTGCCTGAACCTTAATTGATTTACTTCTTTTGTTCCTTTTACTTGCCTTTTCTCCACTAGTTTTAGTCTGACTTGCACTTTTCACTATTTTCCACTTGACTTGCACTTTTCCCTAGTTTTTGTT
Source organism: Avena sativa (assembly GCA_916181665.1). NCBI lineage: Eukaryota > Viridiplantae > Streptophyta > Magnoliopsida > Poales > Poaceae > Avena > Avena sativa. Next base: position 433,476,670 of record OV702290.1, read on the forward strand.
TGGGTTTCATATCTAGCCTACCCCAACTTGATTGGGACAAAATGCTTTGTTGTTGTTGTTGACATAGTTGGTGTCAACATATAACTAGCATGGGTACTATCACATATCAGTGTATAGCCAACTTGGGCATTACCAGAATTATATATTGCCAGCATGGGCTGAATCGACATACATCCTGCATGGGCATTATCGCATATTGGTGTATATCCAACTTGTGCATTTACCGGAATCATATATTGCCAGCATGGGCTAAATCGACATATAGCATGCATGGGCATTGTCACATATCGGTGTATAGCCAACTTGGGAATTTACCAGAATTATATATTGCCAGCATGGGCTAAACCAGCATATAGCATGCATGGGCATTGTCGCATATCGGTGTATAGACAACTTGGGCATTACCGGAATTATTTATTGCTAGCATGGGCTGAATCGACATAGTCTGCATGGGCATTGTCGGGATACGGACGCAGGGTCCATCAGCTCTTTGGTATTTTTGGACATGTAATCCACCGACTTTGCCGACATATGGACGTGGGGTTCACCAGCTATTTGGCATGGGGCCACTGGTATTTTGGATATGTAGTCTGATGACTGGGTTCCTACACCAATAACAGGGTTATTGCAGTACTTGTAGCAGCAAATATTTAAAGAGTTTGTCCCGATGGGAGCTCGACGAACACGACCCTGCAACCATGTTGTCAATGCGACCACGTTTGCACCCAAACTGTGGTTTAGAAATAGCCTATTCTATAAGTTGCTAGGATAAATGAATTTAAGATGTTTTGTAATAACTACTACTAGGACTGGAAGAAAACTAGAATGAAAGTAAAACTAAAAAGAGGTGAATGCAATGAGATGAAATATTAATGCTATGATTCCTCAAGTAATGTTGTGTATACCAGTGTGCATGATAAGTACTTATGGAATAGCTGTTAACTATAATTGTGGTGGTCCCTCATATACCATTTTCTCCCACCGTTAGTAAGTGGCAACTAGACAACTCAATTGTCCACATCCTCTTCGGACATGGCTCATCTTGTCAGAGAATAGTGTATTAAGGTAACAAGACCAATCAAGGTAAACCAAAGCAAAGGCATTAAGTTCTATGGATAACCGTACTTCTAGGCAAGTGTGCTAGTCACAAGATATCCCATCTATCACTTTGGGGTCAAGCAATTCGCAACACTATACCTATCTATATCATGAGTGATCTTGAGGGAATTCTAGGCAGTGCATCCTAAGCTGTTATTGCCTCCGCAAATCACTTATAGCAAATAGCCTTTTAGTTCTACCCATGGACTTGTCAGGTAACCATGGAAGAGTAGAGACTAATGATAAGTTTTGTGACACTCCGAGAATCCCTAGTAACTTCCTCAACAATGGATGGGACATCTCCAATCACTAGAATAATATCATGAATACAACAATGTAAAGAGAAAGCACAAACATATTAATTAACAATAACACACCACACTTCAATTACTCAAATCATCATAACATTAATAAAAGGGGGTTTAATCCATGTTACAACCCATCACGGAGATCATGATGGGGAAGGATGAAGGAGAAGCAGCGATGGAGATGGTGATGACGGCGTGGTGATGGTGGCGTCGGCATGGTGATGGCGGTGTCCTCCTTCTCCTCCTCTTCTTCCTTGGATGGCTTGATGGTGTTGATGGAGATCTGGATCTTGGTGGAGCTGTAGTGGCTATGGAGGTGGCATGGCGGTAGAGTGCCGCCGTGGAGGCTGTAGATGGGATCTAGATCTTGTATATGGTGTATGGTTTATGGTGGCTTTCTTGGGTCCTCCCTCCTTTATATAGGCCTTGGGGGTGCCCTAGGGTTCCCCCAATGCCGTCATATGACTTAGGGAAGGTACTGGAGCTTCTCTGGGGTGAAATCCCGTCGTTTCCGACCCATTTTACAACTATACGGGCGCAGCTATACGGCCGGAATTATTGCTGCGGTCGTATAGTTGCTCGTTAAACTTTCAGATCCTTTTAGTATTTTGGTCATCATTTCTTCATACGAACTCCATTTTGGGTGTTCTTGGTCTCGCTGAGTTCGTATCATCGAGGGCTACAACCCTATTGTATTGGATATTTATTTTGAGAAGTTGGAAAAATTCACTTTTCCAACCTCTCAAATGGATAAGTCTGGTCCCTGCAGCTCCTCCATACTATGCTCTCTTTGTTCCTTTTGCCTTTGTTTTATCCATAATCATCATCAACACCTACACACATGTCAAAGACAGTGAAGAGGGATAAAATTCTATCTAAACTACTAAATGTGAAAAGCTCGTATTGAATTTAATAAAAACAAGTAATCATGCATATTAGGCATATTAGTAGTTAGATGGAGCATGATATGGTAGGCAAATGACACAATTTATATTGCTAAAAAGTGTTGTATTATCGCAGCCATCATAGTCCACCGGCTTTCCGACATACTTGGCGAACTATGATATTTTCCTGAAGCATGACCTTTTGGTGATGCTATGATAGTTTGCCGAGCCGAGACACATGGTGATCTATGATAATTGGCAATGTCATGATACTTTGCCAAGCCAAAATAAACGGCAATCTGATATACTTTACGATGCTATGATACTTTGGCGATAAGTTTTGCCTCAGAAATAATCATTCCAAAAGAAAAGGTTAGTTATTGCCTATATGTAACATATGTTTAACCTTAGCAATAGTTCTACGCATAGGGACGCCGACTCTATTTCGTCCAATCCCCCGAGTTAATTGTCCTACTGTGGGGGTCGCACACCAGATTAGCCGGCTAGCCCCCGGGTCGAGATATGTCGGTCTCGGGGTAAACAACAAAACACGTGCTAAAGGATGATAGCCCCCGAGTGTCGTTTGGGGTTATGCACGTGTGTGTGGTGCAAAGATAGCATAGCATCATAAAGGAAAAATATCACAACACTGGGTGGACTTGGCTGTTGCAACAGCTTCTCTAGCAATTCCTTTGCCGGCACCAGCACTTTCACCGGTACCGGGAGCGGTCATCATGACCTCCACGCAGCTCGCGGGGCAATCGCTATGTTGGTCGTGAGCTATGCAGACAACAGGAGTATCTGCAGCCACATGCACCTTCTCTAGGTACTTGCGAACATAGTCGATGGCGACGTAGATTTGATGGTCGCCAAAGTTGACAAAGCGGCCGTTCCTCGGGAGAGGCTTGTTGTCGAAACGGCCAGCATTGTTGCTGATGAAGCTCAGCGAGCCGAGCCTCTAGACAAGGCTAGAAAGTACACGCTTGTTGGAGGCGATGGTGTTTCCCGTACGAATGAGAACTCGGGTGAAAATGTTGATACATGTGTAGTATACAAACAAACCACAACCCCATGTAGCCTCTACACAAGTAGTCTGCTAGACAACCGATGATCAAGGTTTTCTGATCATGGAGAATTTATGCCAGTTAACAATGGAATCACAAAATTTGAGAATGTTGTGATGGACATTACCCATATAAGTATTACAATGTGATCAAGCCACATGTTTTATCTTTGTAACAATTAGAAACTAAGTGACCTTCTTCTTAAATCGTGAGGTCATATTTAATCACTATCTCCCGCGACTGCTTTGACTGTATCAACTGTCACACCGTAACAAGGTGATCATAAAGGTACATGTTGGGTATTATAGAGGAACACGTTGAGGCCTATGCATCAAGATCGGGAATTTTTCATCCGCATTATGGGAAGATACACTAGGCCCACTCGGTGATATTGTATCCAATAAGTTGCAACTGCATGACTAGGTCATAGGGATACGATGTCATGGTAATGAGTTAATTAGACTTGTCAGCAATGAGATTAAGATCAAATCTCGGACAAGTTATGTATCGAAAAAACAAAAGGAATTGGACTCGGAGTTTGTGGTTCAAATGACAAAGCATCATGGAATGCATGGGGGTCATTATGGCATATTGGTCCCGCTATTTATCATTGATATCGGAGAGTTCTCAGTCATGTCTATGACATTTCCGAACCATAGGTTAACATACTTAAGGCTATTACGATGTTCTGAGATTGTTATGGAAGTGTTGGATCGTAGATGGAAAGAAGAGAGAAAGCCGGGCAACTGCCGCCACTGCCCAGAGCCCCACCGGCCGCCCCCTAGGGCTACCACCCAGGCCGGCATGCACTGCCTCCCTCGGCTACCGCGTACCCCTCCTCCTTTAGTCCCACATTGCCAGTTGGCAATGTGGGTGTCCTCCTTTTCTCCTATATGAAGAGGGGAATAGGATGGATTAAATACAACAATTAAAAAGGGAAATTTCCTAAGAAATTTTCCTTAGGGAATTTTTTCCTCTCTCTCTCTCCTTTGAATCTCGCGAGTGCAGTTCCAAGAAGAATTGTGCACGTGTGAGAGGACACCACCCCAGCATGCCTTCGCGGTGCTGGATCCCGGTTCCAGAAGGTCTACTTCCGCATCCTGACTAGATCAAAGAGAACGGGAGTCATCGTCGGACATCGTATGTGTGCTAAACCACAAAGGTGCTGCCACTAGTGGAACCTAGGTTTTCATACAAGGACTTGGGATGACTTGCGAGGAGCTTCCCGACCTTGAGGTCAGCTCGCGTACGACTACTTCATCAATGTTCCCCGTGGGACGTTAATGGCTTTCAATCTACATGGATATATCACAGAAACCTCATCCCCGTTACTGTATTAACTCGTAGATAGATCCTGGCATTGATGTTGCGATAGCTAGGATTTTTTTGTTTTCTGCTATAAAGCCCTTCACCATCTACACCCCTTTCCCGCTCTTCTCGGATTTGTTCCTTTTGTTGGGTGCTAAGTTTTAGCTCATGTGTGCAACTTGTACTATTTATTTTTCTCTTTCTCTTTCTCTCTTGTAATTCGAATCTGTACTTCAGTCTCTTTGACTTGCAAAGTTTGGGCTGGCTTAGACCCGCCGCAATTATAGTAAAAAAAGCGTGGATGATGGAATCTCTTGAAAACTTACGAAAAATGGTAAATGCACGGCGCTTCCGCGTATGAAGTGAAATTTATGGAATTGGTAGCCTCTAATTCATACAACATGATATGGAAATCTTGGGCTCCTCGTAAATTAAATTCTTCTCTTGGCTCACAACGCGTAATTAAATTTGAACGGACGACCTCTTGGAGAAGCGAGCTAAGCCTAATTATGGGCTTTGCCCCTTATACAAGCAAACTACGGAGTCGATCAACCACCTCTTCATCAATTATCGTTTCACCATAAGAGTTTGGGATTTTCTAAAAGATTGGATGGGTCTATATGCGCTTCACCACACACATTGGGTGGGACTATCAGTTACCGAATGGTGGTAGAGGGTGGCAGATGGTCACAGACAAACTGCAAGACGGTGGCTTCTCTCACCATGTTGCTCGCAAGGGAAATTTGAAATGAGCGCAATGCTTAGGTTTTCAGAAATAGGTTTGCGTCTCTGTTAGTGGTTCATGATAATATTAAGCGAGAAGCCCTAGTGTGGGTAGTGTAGCGGGAGTGAATCATTTTGGTGAAATGATGCCGCATGATTAGTTGTTTTGTAATTTATTCTATTTGCTTTTCTGTGAAACTTCCTCTTAATTAATAGATTAGGCCAAATATTTTACCTCCATTTCAAAAAACACTTATAATATGTGCTAGAAAATTGTCATGCTTTACTTAGTGTTAGCTCCAAAAAAAGTGCACTATAGCATTGACTAATTCTCACTATATTTTCAAAACTAGGAAACACTTGAGTATAGGGTATACATGGTTTAACTGCAGGACCACACCTGGTTGGGAAAGTGGATGTACAAACCTAACACCTGAGTTCAAATCCTCACATATGAGAATTAAGGTTCATATTTATACTTGAGGACCAGGCTTTCCTAGTACTCATGAAACTTATCCTGAGGATCATGCTTGGTATTTACCAAGTTTAAAATCATGGTACTCATGCTTAAAAGGCTCCTTGGATCCTTAGTTTGTGCAGAGGTCGAGAAGTGAAATTCTCCCCCAATTTATAGCCCGTAACCCCCTCCCGACACCAACCCTGCTCCCGTAACCGAGATCCCGCTACTGCCACCGGCCAGAGCCTGACAACGTGGCGGCGGCGGCCTCCCTCGGTCGTCGTTCAGCTATAGTGACCTGCCCGAAGATGTGGCATGTCCATCCCCATGGCGACATGTCCCTCCCCTGGTGGCGCGGATGCTCCCCTGGCAGTACCTCTCTTGCCCAGGAGGCATGGCCATGATGGCACTCCCCCATTGGTGGTGCCGGCGGTGGCTCTCAACAGCGTTGCGACCTTGTGTTGCCTAGGCAGAGGCAGCGGCTACAAAGGTTGGGCAGCCGCAAGATCCGGATGTTTTGGCGGTGCCACATTGTGGGGAGGCGGCGGCCTGGTGACCTCCTGTTGGACGATGGCACGAGACGTCGGGGCTTATCTTGTAGCACGAGGATGCCTACGACAGTAGCCGTAGGTATGACGGTGGAGGTGGCATTCTCGCCTGAGGTGGTCGGACTGAGTCTGGTTTGGCGGATCTCGGGACCCGTCATCTATTCCCGAAAGCGAGGAGGGGAGACCTAGGTGCAGGTGAAAACCGATTCATTGTGAGCGATGGCGGCGTTACTATGTCGTTACCTTGATGAAGGAATCACCATGCAACTAGTGTCGATCGCATTCGTGCTGTGCTGGGGGAAACCCTAAGATCTTCGTGTCAGGAGATGGCGGTGTTGAGGTGTCGTGTTCTCTCTTGGGAGCATTGTTTGTGGAGCAGTGCTGGAGGGCAGAGGTAGGAGGTGGAGTGGCCTCGTCTTGCATGGAGTCTTCGGCGGAGATGCCAAGTCATGCCTAGGCGCCAGATGCTACACTCAGTCATGCCTGGTTCAGTAGGTGCTACGCACGATAGATCTTCCGGAGATCTCTAGTTGCAGTTGTTGATGGGAGCCAGCGGCATGGTGCCAAGAGGTCCCGATGGCGATCACGCGTGCTTGGATGGACGCGCGCATGGTGGTTGCGCCGTCTGGCGTCATGGCAACGTCGATGGCGGGCCTCGCAAGGTCAGTGCATGATCTCTCCATAAGTTGGATATGTGGAAGAAGGCGGTAGCTAGGACTTTCTGGAGCGTGTATGCTGAGGGTCTACTAGATCGGTTGTGCTACTTGCTCTCCATTGAATGACTTATCGAGGCCTTCGGTTTTACATCGCATTGTTGGGATGTCAGGGATATTGGCCATGTTCATAGACACCACCTTTAGGCCTCGTTCGGTTATTCCCTTCCCGGGGCGGATCGGCTGGGTTTCGCGGGGATAAACCTGGCCGGGGAGTAACGCTGGCCCACCATATTTTTTTGTGTTCGGTTATGCCTGGCTGGGCCGAAATCCCGGTCCAAACCATGCCAACCCCGTCCATTCGACGGGGGAAAAAATAATCGCCCATCTACTCGTGGAAACAATCCCGAGCGTGAGAGCGATGTGACCTAGGTGAACTCGGCCGCGATCCGGCGGTACGGCGGCAGCGGCGACTTAGCAGCGACGGGAACTCGGCCGCATCACCCGTCCGTCAGTGACCAGGTGGCACGCCGCACAAAGCAGAGGCAGGTCGCCTCCCTTGCTCGACCCGGTGGCGGGCGTTGGCGACGCAACTCCAGATCTCCAGTAATCTGAAGCTTCTCGTCCTCACCCTGCCTCCTTCTCCCCCTTCCTGAATTCCTGAATTTCTATGGTTGTTGGTCCATGGTGAACCGTAGGCTTCTTGATTCAGAAGCACACATTGCACTCCCTGCAGAAAAATTAAAAAAAAAATGTCCATGTCCAAGTACCTGGTTAATTTATGCTTTCTGAATAAGTGTCTTGGTTGTTTCAAGTAATTTTGGTTTGATGACTCATCCAAGAGTTCTTGTGTACTCCGAGAAGATGAATGTTGGAGCAATGAAGTCAGAGCTAGCTAGGAATGTTGGAGGCTTGGAGCCGAGCACTGAGATTGCTTCCTTTCAATTGTTTAACGATCTTGTGTATCAACTAGTCCAGCATAGACTGCTGTGAAGTTCCTGTCTGTTTCTTCTTTATTGTTGCAAATAGGCAGACTTGTTATGGCTTACGAGTTGAATTGTGTATGGTCAGCCATTCTTGAATGGAGGCTTGAGATAGCAGTAACTTAATTAGTTAACATGTATTTATTCTTGAATGCATTAATGGTAGTATGGACATGAGTAGGCTGGTAGTAAGGACATGACTAGGCGGCAGATTGCAGATAGGAATGGAATAGTACAAAGGCTTCTTATTCGTACCGAATTCACTTCAGTTTAGGATTTGGTGTATGAAGCTTTCTGATGGTGGTGCCCATAACCTGAATGCACATTCAATACCAATTCTATGGATGCAAGGAATGAAGCTTGAATGCTCATTTTATTATCATCATTACATATTTTAAATCTGTGATGTGCATGCGTAATTGTTTGAGATTCTTATTTCTACCAATTTGCTATTTTGTGCATGACATGGAGAAATCTTGTTTTTGTAGAAAGCTCCTATGTCCATAGCATATAGATATCATAATCTCTTGCCAACTTGTTCTTAGTTCTAAATGATGATGTGATACAAACATGTCCTTTTTTATCAAGAAAAGAAGGTAGAATTCAAAAGGTGTTATCTTCATGTAGAAAAGAAGATAGATGATGATACCGGATAGAGTTGTGCTATGACTTTCTGATGCTCAGAGTCATGTAGGATTCCATCTGGGTTGTCAAGTGTCTGTTTGGAGTGTTCTGTATTTGGAGTGTTCTGTCATATTAGCATCTAATTGAAATTATTTACTTGTTGCCTAACTGCCTCAATTTTCTTCCACTTCAGTCGAGCTGAGCTGCAACACTCTGATGTCTGACAAAAAATCATAACTAAATCATTCCAATTCAAAAAAATACATATAATATATCAAAATTTGTACAAAAATAATATCTATCTAACTAAACTCAAATATTACATATTTTTATTGAATAAAATATAAAAACATTACATATACTTTTGTATAACATATTTTCTATTTTCCGAGCGTAAAAAACGGGGCGTTTTCTGAAGTAACCACCAAATGACAGTTTTAAAATGGTATCATCCTATTTAAAAAAAAATTAGACCATCTTAAATGGACAATGTCCCAACCAGGGTATCTTAAACCTTTCCTTCCGCCCCTGGTGAAAAAGACAAATGTTTGTCGAATTGGTAAGAAGTGGACCCGGTTTGAACTACAGGTACATGATCTAATGCTCATGATTTTTTGAAAAAAATCATTTTTAGACTCACAATATGATGTTTCTTTAGAGATTCGATGCAAGTTTTAGCGTGGCCCATCACATATCTTCATGCCCGCTGTTTTGACCATAGTTTGAAACAGGAAAATTTTAAAACGGACATAAGAAATTGAAAAACGGTCCGAACAATGTAAATATTTCGTGTGGTGTCATATTATGTGACATAGTTGCAAGGAAAAATACCAAATTTGGTAAATTGATTATGTCTCAAAAAACCCTTCACAAACTGACCTATCATGTTCGAGGTTTCCTAGCTTTCGGGTCAAATGACCAATGTTATGGCTAGAATCAGGGCATAGTTTGTGATACTGTATCCATATTGTGCATGCATGTGCATTATATGATGGCGAACAATGTTGTAGGAGAAAGTTTTCCTTTTATCATATGAAAAAGCCAGTTTCTATTTTCTGAGAGTAAAAAACAGGGCGTTTTGTGAAGCAACCACCAAATAACAGTTTTAAAATGGTACCATCCTATTTTTCAAAAATATTAGACCATCATACATGGACAATGACCCAGCCGGGGTATCTCAAACCTTTCCGTCCACCTCTGGTGAAAAAGACAAATGTCTGCCGAATTGGTAGGAAGTGGGTCCTGTTTGAACTACAGGTACATGGTCTAATGCTCATGATTTTTTGAAAAAATCATTTTATACTCACAATATGGTATTTTTTCAGAGATCCAATGCAATTTTTAGCGAGGTTCATCACATATCTTCATGCCCGCCGTTTTGACCATAGTTTGAAACAGGAAAATTTTGAGACGACATAAGAAATTTAAAAACGGTCCGAACAATGTAATTCTTTCTCGTGGTGTCATATTATATGACATAGTTGCAAGAAAAAATACCAAACTTGGTAAATTGATTATGTCTCAAAAAACCTTCGCAAAATGACCTATCTGTTCGAGGTTTCCTAGCTTTTGGATCAAATGACCAATGTTATGGCTAGAATCAGGCATAGATTGTGATACTGTGTCCATATCGTTCTTACATGTGCATCATGGGATGGTGAACAATGTTGCAGGAGGAAGTTTTCCTTTTCGTCGTACGGAAAAACCATTTTCTATTTTCCGAGTGCAAATAACGGGGCATTTTGTGAAGCAACCACCGAATGACAGTTTCAAAATGGTACCATCCTATTTTTCAAAAATATTAGACCACATTACATGGACAATGTCCCAACCAGGGTATCTCAAACCTTTCCGTCCACCCCTGGTGAAAAAGAAAAATGTATGCTGAATCGGTAGGAAGTAGGTCAGATTTGAACTACAGGTACATGATCTACTGCTCCTGATTTTTAAAAAAAAATCATTTTTAGACTCACAATATGATATTTCTTTAGATATCCAATGCAAGATTTAGCGAGGCTCATCACATATCTTCATGCCCGCCGTTTTGACCATAGTATGAAACTGGGAAATTTTGAAGTGGACATAAGAAATTCGAAACCGGTCTGAACAATGTAAATCTTTCGCGTGTTGTCATATTATGTGACATAGTTGCAAGGAAAAATACCAAACTTGGTAAATTGATTATGTCTCAAAAACTTTTACAAAATAACCTATCATGTTCGAGGTTTCCAGGCTTTCAGGTCAAATGATGTCAACACCCGGATTTTTAATCTCACTGTTATGCCATACCTCGCAATCCCAGGATTACCATTTTTGCGAGACATAACAGAATTGGTATCACAGTAAATCATCCATTACAAACCATAATAAAGGTCTTATAAATAAAGGATATCATAATCCAGTCTTAATACAAATCAAGCGGCGGAAATTAAACGTAGTAGTGGCTCCATCTTCAGAGTCAATACTGACGATGGGAGATGATCCTAGTTGTCGTAGACCTCCTGCTGTCCATCATCTTAGTAGTCCTCCTCATAGTCTGGCCACGGGAATAGCCAGGGACAAAGCCATGAGTACTCTTTAAGTACTCGCAAACTATCACTAACAAGTAAGGTAGTTCTAGTAGGAATCTTAAGCTCTAGGTTTGTTTGCACAAAGCCAGATTTATCTAAAACTAAGTTTAGAAGTAAAGAAAACTAATCTAATGTTCTATATCACTTAAATGGGAACCTAGATTTCATGTTCACAGCCCTATTATGGTCAAGTCAAAGTCATAGTTCAATTTACAAGTCATTTGGAAAACATCTGACGATGGAACAGTATGGCCACTCCAATTGTCCATGACTGTGGACGCGGCTATTCGAATAGTTTGACACTCTGCAGAGGTGGTACACTTTCACCACAAAATTTGATACATCCGTCAAGGATAAACCTGAATCGTCATACTTAGTATGCGGATAATCAATCATAACCTTTCAATTACACACTCTAGTATAGGCACCTCTCCTATGGGCTTGGCCTCCCAGCCATGGCCATCTGCCATCCTGGGCACTACATAAGTGGACATTCACACTCACGAGCTAGCCTCAGCTCATCCTCTTTCCGCGAGGGAACCCATACCGAGGCATATAAACTTCCAGTTAAGCCCTACCAATTCAGCTATTGTGGTTGTACGGTAAAAATTGGAATGATATCGCATCCGAACCCAACCATCAGTTGTTATAAAGGGCTAAGGCTCATGCCTCAATATTTTTATCATCAAATCCTTTTGTGTTTCTCAACACATGTCAAAACCTTTTAATAGAATGCATCCTCATTCCAAGGTTTTTATAATCATTTTCACCAAGTATTCCCATCTAAAGTGATCGACTTTTATGTTTAGCACTAGCCACTAAAGTTGAGAGTATTCACTAATGAGGGGTGCTAATCAAGGGTAACTATCCAACTCTAATCTCATGCCTTGGAATGACATCTAAGTATAACTAGTTAGGCCTAGTTTTATACACTTTATGGTATCTATCCTATTTTCTCAATACTCACAAAGCATTATCTAAAAGTAAGGAACTTTGGTAAAGTAAAAGAATAAAGCTTGCAAGTAAAATTTAGGATTTGTTTAATCAGTTATATAACCAAGCATGCCTAAGGCATCTTGCATAGGTTAGTTTGCAAGGATGGCTTGCATAGTTCTAGATTGCATGGTTAGGAAACTTGCAAGTGTTAGCTTGCATAGTTAACTTGTAGTGCTACGCTTGCCTTGAGTAGTGCAGTGGTTGAAATTTTCTTCTTCTTCTTGGTCGTACTCCTCCTCGTATCCCGGCTCGGTACTATCGTCTATGAATGAACACAGGGTACACAATCATCAAACAATACTTAACTATTTCTATTAGCACACTAAGGCTCACACTTGATGATCTAGCATCATCACAATCATCACATGAAATAAAGACTTAATCTTGTTTGTCTTATTTTAGAAAAGTAATTTTTACTCATTGAAAATACTTAAGATTTAATATTCTCCAATTAAAATATGGGATCATGTTGATACATGTCATCACCATATATTCTAATACTTGGGAATGTGATTTAAAGTGGTGGTGATATTTCATAAAATTTAAGATTATCATTTAATAGAATTAAAGTGACTAGAAATGCCTAAATAGCATTCTTTTGGTACTAGTCCAATATCATTACATGTAAACTTAAATATTTTTACATATTCAGATAGATCTTATCAAATGTGATTTTTTAGAGTTGGAATCAACTCAAAAGCATTTATGGTTGATTTTTGAAAAATGTTTGAAGTTGAAAAAGTCTCTGCTTGTTATTTTTACTATAGGTGATCTCTAACTCCAAATGGTTTGAATCCAACGGTCTTGGCTAGATAATTTAAATATCTTTCTAACAAAATTGGAAACATGCAATTTGGTTCAGTGAATCTCTTTGAATTGATTTCTAAATCTACTGACAGAAACTAGTTTCAACTAAAATGGAAAAGAACTATTTGAATCACTAGGCTCTGCGTGGGAAACAAACTGGGCCGGCCCAATTTACACAGCGCGGCGCAGAGGGCTGCTAACATAACGGTCTCACTAGTCAGTGACTCTATCTAACCGAAACGGTATCTTTCAATCTAGGCCATGCGATTAGAATGCAATCTAACGGTTGAGGTTCATCTCCTACGTCAAACAGCTCCAGCGAGAACTGAACCCTAACGGCGACGGTGGGGGTACGTGGGGGCTCACCTGGGCTCCAGCTAGGGACGACGATGGGGGCGAACGACGTGGTAGACGACGGCGGTTCGAACGGTGGTCGCGCAAGCTCCTGGGGTGGCTCCAATCGATGGCTTCTCTTCTCCTCTGTAGCGGTGGACTCCGGCCAAACTTCGGCGGGCTGGTGCTCGCCTTGCTCCAGGGGAGGGTGTGGGAGGTTCTGTGAGGAGTGGGGAGTGAGATGGTGTGGTGAATGGAGGCGGAGGGGGCCTCAATTTATACACCGGCAAGGGGGACATTGCGGCATGTCCTGGCTTCTCCGGCGACGGTGATACAGCGAGCTATTGGCATGGCTGAGGGTAGGGGCGACGCGGTGTTTCCTGGCGGTTGTCACAGGCTTAAAGGCGCGACACGGGGCGGTCTGGAATGGTCGGGCGCGGGCGGTGCTCTACGCGGCTGGCGGTGTTCGAGACGGCGCACGGGGGCTACGGGCCGCGCGGTGGCGAACGGGGATGTCTAGGAGCTAGCTGGTGTTATGGCGAGAGTGTGCACGCGCAGAGAGGGAGAGGCACGGCGGGTGTGAGCTGGTCGGCTGCGACGCTCTGGCGTGCTCTCAACATGGCGTAGAGAAAGTGGCCGTGGTGTTTTTCTGGTCGTCCATGGCTCTCCTGCTGTCGAGGGCTGGGGTGGCGGTGGACGGTGGCCTGCCTCCTGGACATCATGGACGAGGGCGGCGCGGTCTGTGGCGAGCGGTCCATGGTCGACCAGCGTGGCCATTTTCGGGCGGCGCTGCACTGGCGCAACGGCAAAAAGAGGGGGTGCGTGTCTTGGCTGCTAGATGCTGGGGGAGACAGGGGGAGTGCAATGGGGACAAATTGTCGAGTGATCACTGCTCCAAACAGTGGAGTTAGGAAGGGTTTAATTAGTGTCTGCAATATGTTCGACCAAATGGCCACATGAACTTAAGTTTGAAATTTTTGAATGAAATTTGGCGAGGTGATCTAAACTTATGCTTAGTAGTCTCTGGTTGCTTGGGTTTGTCAAGGTGAATTGATTTGAGCGGTTTTTGTAAAAAGGTGATCTTACCATATACACTTGATTCAATTTTGAACTATCCTTTAAATAGATTTAAAAATAGTTTCTGTGAGTTTGTAAAGTGGGCTTGGGTTCACTTTTACTTGGTCTAGCAACGGGTGAAAACAAATAGAAATGTTTTTGTTAGAAATTCTTTGCTAGGAACTCACAAAGTGGCCTAGTGGTTAACTTTGGTCAAAATGACCATTTGATCATTTGATTCATATTTGAATTCTTTTTTGGGGGATTTGTTTGTAATTGGCCTCGATGATGTAGTATTCATGTTTAAACCATTTCTTATCATTTGTAGCAATCAAACATGGCAATTTCACTCAATCATACACTAATGCAAATCACACATACTCATATTCAATTTAGTAATAAAAGTTTTTGTTAAACCTAAACTTGGGTGATTAGAACTTGATAATCTTGATTAGTATTTTTGGGGTGTTACAAACGACCAATGTTATGACTAGAATCAGGGCATAGTTTGTGATACTGTGCACATATTATGCACGCATATGAATCATGTGATGATGAACAATGTTGCAGGAGGAAGTTTTTCTTTTCGTCGTAAGAAAATTCCATTTTTTCTTTTCTGAGCGCAAAAAACGGAGCGTTTTATGAAGCAACCATCAAATGACAGTTTCAAAATGATACCATCCTATTTTTCAAAAATATAGACCACCTTACATGGACAATATCCCAACCGGGGTATTTCAAACCTTTCCGGCCACTCCTAGTGAAAAAGACAAATATCCGCTGAATCGGTAGGAAGTGGGTCTGGTTTAAACTACAGGTAGATGATCTAATGCTCATGATTTTTTGAAGAAAAACATTTTTAGACTCACAACATGATGTTTCTTCAGAGATCCAATGCAAGTTTTAGCGAGACTCGTCACATATCTTCATGCCCGCTGTTTGATCATAGTTCGAAACGGATTTTTTTTGAAACGGACATAAGAAATTCAAAAACGGTCAAAACAATGTAAATCTTTCGCGTGGGGTCATATTATGTGACATAGTTGCAAGGAAAAATTCCAAACTTGGTAAATTGATTTGTCTCAAAAAACCCTTCACAACCTCTAAAAAACCCTCCACAAAATGACCTATCATGTTCGAGGTTTCCTAGCTTTCGGGTCAAATGACAAATGTTATGGCTAGAATCAGGACATAGTTTGTGATACTGTGTCCATATTATGCACGCATGTGCATCATGTGATGGTGAACAATGTTGCAGGAGGAAGTTTTCCTTTTCGCCGTACGGAAAAGCTATTTTCTATTTTTCGAGCGCAAAAAATGGAGCATTTTATGAAGCAACCACCAAATGACAGTTTCAAAATGGTACCATCCTATTTAAAAAAAATATTAGACCATCTTACATGGACAATGTCCCAACCGGGATATCTTATATCTTTCCGTCCACCCCTGGTGAAAACGACAAATGTCTGCCGAATCGGTAGGAAGTGGGTCCGGTTTGAACTACATGTACATGATTTAAAGCTCATGATTTTTTGAAAAAATGACTCACGATATGATATTTCTTCAGAGATCCAATGCAAGTTTTAGCGAGGCCCATCACATAGGTAAGAATCTTGATGCCCGTCGTTTTGACCATTTTAGACTTACAATATGATTTTTTGAATATTTGAACATTTTTAAATAAATTTTGTTTAAAAATACATGATGCATGATTAAAAATATGATATGGATGTTAGTTTGGATTTTTCTTATTTTTATGATCGATTTAGACATATTATTTGTCAGATTCCGATTTACGAATTTAAAGATATGAATTATTTCATATTAAATAGAAAAACGAAAAAATATTTATTTTATTGTCATTTGAATTGAAGATTATTATTATTTATTTATTTTTGTTTACTTAAATAATTGTTTGTAAATTTTAAAATAAAAAAGTGTGATACTATGGTCCAAGGGTTAATAGGATTGATATGGTAGTGTTATCAATAAGGTTTAATTCATTTATCGGAAACTCATCCGGAAGGAACAGAGAAGTTAAGCGTGCTAGGGTAACGCCTGTTAGCCGTCTAGGTGGGGGCCATCTAAACTACACCGATGGCTAGAAGGCTACGTCAACGGCTTTATCATGCCGACATCATATTAGTCTAGGCCGACGTTGTATTCCGCCGACGGCAATTCCGCCTATGCCGACGGGTAAAAGCCGTCGGCGTAGTGACTGTTCCCTGTAGTGTTCTTGTCATAGCAGCATAGCAAATATTGAGGTTTTAGCGACAATTTGGAATGTTTCAGGCGTATCTAACTACTCCCTCCGATCCTTAATTAATGTTTTCGAATTTGTCTAGATTTTAATATATCAATCACTAAAACATGATTAGATACACGAATCTAGACAAATCTAAAAAAATTAGTTAGGATCGGAGGGAGTAGCATAATTACTGCTTAAAAATATTGTAGCAAACGTTTAGATGCCTGCCACATTTCTAACTTTTTCGAGACAATTATTACCTCAAACACTAGTAACACCTCTAGTATGAAGATATTCGTGTTTGTTTAAATGATAAAACAATAATGTTATAACATTACAGTGGTATATGTACCTTGACTATGTAACTTTGTACGAATCAGAAAAATAAGACTACACAAAATGAAATTTTATAAACTGTTCTTTCTCTGGAGTATAATCAAGCTATTTATCAAGGGCACACGACCGCTGGCAGTCTGTCCACAAAAATGTTGCCCCTCCATATATACTGTTTCGAGGGTCATATGAATTAGTACTAACATTATAACATCTTCCATATGGTAAATTTACCACTACCTGCAGTCGACCAAGAGACGGACGAAACTCTAAACCTTAAGAGTGTATCTATACCTAATAATAATGTATGGAACGCTTCTGTCAACCAGCTTTTTCTCTGGACGGTTTTGTCCTCCCACTAAACCTAATATTACCACCAATGCCACTCGTTAAGTGGAAATAACGGTTCAAGCAGAAAAAAAATCTCCAACCCTGCTCGCCATTGCCTCGCACGCCTCGCACGCCTCGCCTCCGCCCTGTGCTGCGCGCTGCCTCTCGCCGGAAGGGCCTCAAGGCGCTCAAGGTGGAGTCCGGCGCAGCTGCCCGCAGGCTGCTGGCCGCCATCAGGTCCATGATCCGCTTCCCACCGTCTCAGCAGGATCCTTGGATAAAGATCGAAGAACAAATCGAATAATAGTCGGGGGACAAATCGACCACGACGGAGGCCACCATGCCTAGAGGCCGGACTTCCTCCAGCCTCGCCCCAGGTCAACCAACATCATATTTCTCCATCACCCCGAGCGCAACAAGGTTGGAATTGAGGAGTACCAAGAGCTTGCCCAGAGACCGAATCCTTGAAATTGATCATGGAAATTTGTCACAGAATGAGAGGAAAGAGGTGGATCTTGCAGAAATGCGGGGGGGAGGATTAGAGACGGGCTATGCGGGAAGGAGCCGAGGTCGCGGGGATATGCAGCAGCGGTGAAGGTCGGGGGGTGCGCCGGCGGGCTAGCCGTCAAGCACCGTGGATGTGATCGAGTGCCGCCAGTGGATATCGTGGTCGAGCTCCGCCGAGGATGGGGGGATGGATAGCAAGGTCGTCGCTGCTACAGACAATGAACGACCATGAGCGCTCCTAGCCCGATCATCTTCGCTCCAACGTACCCCAACTCTGCTTCCATCCACCGTACCCGCCTGTCAATCATATGCCTCCAACGGGAGAGAGGAAAAGGGAACAGCTCGACCAACTACAGAGTACGACGGTGGCGAGCTAGACTCGGCTGAATCGCGAACGAAATACGACCTCCTGCATAGGACAGGCTGGATCTTCAAGACGAATTTGGGCTCAAAATCCAACTAAGGGAATGCGATGAGTGTATATTTGGGCTTCCAAATTGCAGTTCCTCTTGATTTCTTACACAAATTCGTGTCCAATTTAAGATTTTTTGGGGTGGCTAGAAGACTGAGGAGAGAGAGGATTTGGGGAAGAAGAGGTTGTACGGGACACGATTGGTATGGATGGGAAACAATGGTGGGTCCCAGCGAGAGTGGATGGATCGGTGCTTCTCTATAAAAATGTGAGGAGAGTCCCGTGATATTTTGGCATTTATTAAATCATAATTGTGACACCCGCAAGTGCTGGCTTCTACTTTCATCGTTCCGTACGTTCTGTTATGAGATGTGGTTAAACTAAATGTGGTTATACAAAACTTTAAAAAAGGGAGAAGTACAAAGACAACCGTGAAGCACACGAGCCAGAGATAGCAGGTTACTCTAAATTTTTAGAAATTTTAGGTGAAATTTGATGAGAAATTTGTTCCGTCCCATTAACGAAAACTGATTTTGAGTACAAATATGCTTGTCTGTTGCGACGTATGTTTTAATTTCGGTGCAACGCACGGACATTTTTCCTAGTGTCCTGCTTACAAACAGAACGCCAGAAGTTCATTAACAGGGGAAGTTCTGCTTGAAAATTAGACATGAGAAACAATCAGGCTAGAAGTTAACAATTCTACAAAAATCTCGTATGCGCATATCACAGGTTTCACAAATTCAAATTCACCATTACATTACAAATAGCTAGTACTAGCACTAGCTAACCACAAATTTACAAGACAGACTGCAGGTGATGCTGATGCATACAGTGTTCCACCAACAAATTAAGCCTCCGAAGACTGCTCATGTCCTTCGTCCTCTTCAGAATCCACCAGGGCGACGACCCGTTATTGGGCGAGCAGCTCGGGCGTGAAGAGGTTCTTCCAGCCGATGCACCACGCGACGACCTCCGCCAAGGACGGCTTGGCAGCGGTGTGCAGCCAGTGGCGCAGTGTGTCTTCGTATCTGTCGAAGAAGAGCTCGTCTTCAAGGATGGACACCATGTCCTTGGTAGGCACGAGGGGTGCCCACCACTGCATCACGGTGCGGAACGAGTGGTCCATCTGCTTCGGCGGCGTGATCATCAGCTCCCGCACCAGGCGCGACACCATCGGCATGACGTGCCGCCTGCTGAACGTGTCCCACTGCTTGGGATCCAGGTACTCTTTCCATGGGGTGACGATGTTGTAGTAGTCGAAGTCGTCGGCGCGGGCGACGACCTTGCTCTCGACGGTGTCGTAGAGAGACTCCGGCAAGTGTCCGATGACGGGGGTCCACGGGCGCAGCCAGTGGTGGCAGTCCGGGTCCCATGCTGGCTTCCACTCCTGCGCGTCCGCCGCCATCGCCGGCTTGACCACGTGCTCGACGATGTAGCGCGTGGTGGAAGACGGCAGCGTGGCTTTCCATATCCCTGGCTTGCGCTGCCCCATCTTGAACACCTTCCTGGACTCGACGATCGCCGCCAGCGCGTCCGCCGTCTCAGCGCTATCGTCCCCTTGTTCCGTCATGCTCCGCAGCACCGCCAGGATCTTGTCGCAGCAGTCCTCTTCGAGAGCCAGGGCTCGATAAAGTTCCTCGCGCCGACGGCACGACTCGTCTTGGACCACCGGCGGCGTCGCGGCCTTGGGAACCGAAAGACCGTTGTCGTACCCGTTCCTCGCCGCCGTCGCTTCCGATGCCGGCTGTAGGGTTGCCGCTCTGTACCGCGGGCTGTATGGGGGCGACCATCCCTTGGCCCCGTGCGCCGAGACCTGAGCCCTCCTTGAAGTTCCACCGACGCAGCATATTCGCCACCGCCGGACTGGTCCACGCCAGCGTTCCTGGGAGGTACGTTGGACTCGTCTCCAGTAGCGCCATGCCGGCCGGCCGGGACACCGGGGCGAGCAGACGCTGCGGCGGAGCGCGGTTCCGATCTTTCGTTGATGATTCCTAGTCTTGGCGGCGAGAGAGTCCGGATGAAGGATTCTTGCGAGAGCTACCTACGTAGGCATGATGATTACATATATGGATTGGGCATACACGGCCAGGGCGAGGCGCGAAACCGAGTTCGTGCTGGAGTCGTATCCCCCCACCGACAAAGTATCAGAAAATCTAATTTTACGAAACGCTAAAACAGAATTCGTGATGGATTCATGCTCCAACCGAGAAGCGATCATACGGAATCTAGTTTCATGTCATCCTCATTTAGAGCATCTCTAATATTAATGATTGCCCTGAAATCTGCTGCAGCCCAATAAACTGTCATATAGGGCACGGAAACGAAAAAACGTGTCTCCAGTCGTAGCCCCAAAACACAAAGGCGAGTGCTACGCGTTCTCCGGGGATATTTTCCCCCGGATGTCCCGCCTTCTCTTACTGACATGTCTCCCCTAAAAAGCTTCCAAATCACGCTTTTGCTACAAATACTCTCTCCGGTCCGGTTTATTAGACATGCACGTTGTTTAAAAACAACTTTGACCAATAATTTTGACAACAAATTTTACATAATATGTCACCAAAATTATACCATTGGATTCGACTTCAAAAGTAGTTTTCAATGGTATAATTTTTATGAAATATTATATAAATTTGTTGACCAAAATTGATGGTTAAAGATTTTCTTAAACTACGTGCGTGCCTAATAAGCTGGACCGAGGGAGTATCCCGCTTTTGCTATATGTCGCAGAAAACGGTTCGGTCTATAAAAAAGAAGACCTCGTCGGAGACCTCGCCTATGACCTTATAGCAAAAAAAATATCCTAATGTAGCAAAACCGACTTCACCGGAGACACCACCGGAGACTCTCGCCGGAAAACCTCGTAGCAAAAAATTTACGGTATTGTAGCAAAACCACAAAACAGTGGTAGCAAAACAAATTCTAGTGTAGAAAAGGGGACATCGCTGGAGACTCCAACCGGAGACCTGGTAGTAAAACCGTAATGTAGCGAAAAATGCGCAAAAGTAGCCATGTTGGGATGATTGGAGTGATGCAATATGGAATGCCATGTTGGGCAAGAAAGATGCCAAGTTGTATCTTGAAAAAGAGAAGTTTGAAGCCGCCAAGATGGAAGCCCAAGACGACATGCACAAGGCAATGAATGAGTCGCAGTTTTCATTGGTCAAGACGAAGGAGTCGAAAATCTTGATGATGGATATGTCGATAATGGATCCGTTGGTGAATCGTCAAGGAGATGATGGCTACAGCGGCTGATGATGCGGCAACAACATCTGCACCAACACTCCCCTCTATTAGATTATATCTCTATTCTTGTAACATAAGTAGATGGCAGCTAGGGTTTAGGCCAAGTCGGTCGTGATTTGGGCATATATATATTTCTTGTAATCTCTAAAATCAATATATGTGAGTTTTATTATATTTCTATATGGTATCAGATTAGTTCATTCCTAGGCCATGGACGAACCGCCCACCCCACCGCCGCTGCCATCGCCCGGCTACTTTGAGCGGCGGACTGCTCTCACCGCCGCCAAAGCCTCTTCCTCCATTGTGGCACTACCCTACTCTACTCTCTCTCTAGGCCCAACAATTCCCACCACCATCAACATGCTGACATCATCTCCGACGTTAGCCACTTCATCCAATTACCTTAGATATGCCAAAACACAACTATTACCATTGGCACCATCTCTTCGAAGTTCACCTCGGCCGCTACAATCTCCTGGATCATGTCGCCACCAACTCTGTTTCCCGATCGTGCTAGAGTCATATCCCCCCCACCGACAAAGTATTGGAAAATCTAATTTTACGAAACGCTAAAACCGAATTCGTGCTCCAACCGAGAAGCGATCCTACGGAACCTAGTTTCATGCCATCCTCGTTTAGAGCATCTGCACTCTCCATAGCTATCTCCAAAAACCTTTTGAACCCCGGTCTAAATTTTGCCTCACACATCTGCGCGCGCTCTAAAACCCCGCCGGCTAGTTTTGTAACCCAATAGAATACCTGGCGTGCCCACGCCGGTCTCTACACTCAAGGGCCATATCGGGAGCGCCGACATTGTACGCCACATTGGATTTCAGACATGGGTCTGCCTGGAAGCCGCACAAGCGAAATCACTACTCTTTCACTCCATTTTTAATCTCATCTCCTTCTCTCTCCCCCCTCCCAAATTTCCTCCATATCTGCCTTTAATCCTTCCAATCGCCTGCAATTCCAGCTTCTTTTCTGGCATTCCATTTCCTGCCCCTCCAACTCTCCTAGAAATCGTTGTCCCTCCTCCCACTCGCTGTCTAGAGGTCCTCTCCGACGAGCGGCGGCCTACACAGCCCCCGCGACGCCGTCTCCGTTGTGGCCGCTACAGCCACCTTCGTCCCGTCGCATGCAAAGTGATCGATTGTATGTCCCTTTGGCCTATTTTTTTTTCATTTTGTGATTTAGTTAGATAGTTGACAACTGATTTTATGTATTGTAGATGGTGTTGTTTGATTACTCCACATCCGATGAGGAGTATGACATGGAGGAAGATGAGAACATCATGATGGTGTTGTTGGCACAAGAAGAAGCGCAAGCACGGCGGCTCGGTGTTCGGGTGCCAGAAGATTAGAAGGCTTCGTGCTGAAGTCGACCACACTTTGATGCAGAACTATTTTGGTGAGAATCCAATTTTTCCTGAGAAGTATTTTCGACGCTGGTTCCGTATGTCTTCGGACTTGTTCAAGAGGATTGCTGAGCGGATGAAGGATTTGCAAAAACAGCGGCAGCCGCTGCGGCCGGCGTGCCCTATTATGGGGCAACTAGAAAATCTATGCTGCACTATCAGGCTAAAAATATTAGAACAACAGTTTTAAACTTTTAGAGCAGCAATGTTTTCGGGCAACCATTAGAGATGCTCTTATAGTCTGAACAAGCCACTGTCGAATTAATCACCACATGTCCCACTGTGATCGTCAGAAAAGTTCAGTTACTCATCTGATCCTTAGGTTACACCTTTTTTAGACATAAAGGGCCTCGCCTCGGTTCCCATTACTGAAACCAAACGAGTCTTACAAATGGTTCATGCACTCAGGTCAAAAGGTCAGGCTACAACCTAAATAACTCACCCAGGACATACAACACCATGGTGAACAAGTATTTAAACAACTTAACTAGAGCACCAGCAGGGGAACAACAGCAACACACCAGGGGGAAGAACACATTATTGATGGATCACCCTGAAGCACTCTCCATTGCCCACCGGTGCAAAATCATTAGCATCCAGGGTCCTCGACAGATCTTCCACTGTGATCCACGCCTTGCCCGCCATGCTGGTGAGGTTCTTGAGTTCTACCAAGGACTGTGACATCCTTATCTTCTCCATTGTCAGTTAGGCTCCGGCCACAACAACAGAGGAGGAGCACGCGCCAACACCTCCATCCTGGACACCAGAGTGTTCAACTTTTATTTTTCTGCCCCTCCCAGCAGTATTTCCCACGGAGCAAGGTTGAAGGCACATCTCCTCTAGATTTCCTACATCCCAGGCCACACGGATCGATTGAAACATAAGGCATTCTGCACGATCCATATCACCCAAAGTGTAGCAGCACATATCATATTTTTCACTCTATAGAGTTTGTTCTTTTTCCATTTAGAAGAAACATCAGCAAAAGACATTGGATCAATTGTAAGCCCAATAAAGGTGGCAACCTCTTTCCAAACAGCAGTCCCAATTACACATTGTAAAAACAAATGATCACAGGATTCAACTTCATTACAAAAAAGACAAGTCAAATCATCTAAATTTTGTGTTTTAGCCATATTATCTCTAGTGAGAGTTCTATTATGGGTCAGAAACCACAAAAAAATGGATTTTAGGAGGGATTTTCAGCTCCCATACATCTTGAAAACATAGAGTAACAATCCCTTTAAAGTTAAGGACTGTATACAAAGATTTTACACTAAAGACACCATTAGGTTCAAGTTTCCAAACAAGGGAGTCATCCTATGCACTAATTTGCAGAGTTTGAGCAATCTCCATAAGTTCATACCACTGAACCATCCTTCTATGGTCAAAACACCTCCTAAAAGTAAATTTTAAGGAAGATCCATCCCAGACATCAGCTATACAAGCATTCTGCTCATTCACCAAGACATAAATGTCCCAATATTGAATAGCAAGACCACAAGAACCAAACCAGTGGTCCTCCCAAAATTTAATCTTCTTACCATTCCCAACATTTCATTGGTATCCCATGTGTGCTGCTTTAGCAGCCCAAGACTCCCGTCCGAAAAGGAGAGGCCCCCACATCAGAGCAGGTTAGGATTATTCACCCCATATTTGTGGTCAATAATTTGTTTCCACACTTTATCCTCATCCAGATTATATCTCTTAATCCAAGATGCCAGCAGGTGAAGGGAATATGCCCGAGAGGCAATAATAAAGTGGTTATTATCTTATTCCATGTTTATGATAAATGTTTATTTTACATGCTAGAATTGTATTGATTCAGAAACATCAATACATGTGTTTTTAATAAACAAAAAGGGTTCCTAGTCATGCCTCTCTTATAGACTAGCTTGTTGATTAACAAGATGATCAAGGTTTCCTGATCATGGACATTGGATGTTGTTAATAACAAGGTCACACCATTGGTGGAATGATGTGATGAACATTCATCCGAAGTATAGCATTACGATCAAGTCATTATGTTTATATTGCTATAACATCATACGAAGTAATCTTTATCCTTAGACCATGAGATCATGTTAATTGCTAACACCGGAAGAGTATCTTGATAACATCAAACGTCACACCATAACAGGGTGACTATAAAGGTGGGTTCAGTGCTACGAAGGTGTTATGTTGAGGCTCATGGATCAAGAGTGGGATTTGTCCATCCCGATGACGGATAGATATACTCTGGGCCCTCTCGGTGATATCACATTGAAATAGCTTGCAAGCAAGTGATGTGATCACTAGAATGTTATATCACGGGAACGAGAAAAGAGTGCATGTCGGTAACGAGATCAAACTAGGTATGGAGATACCGATGATTGAATCTCGGACATGTAATATATCACGGGACAAAGGGATTTAGTTACTAGCGTTAAAGGTTCTCACGATCACAGAAGTCATCATTGAATGTATAGGAGTCAGTATGGATCTCCAGGTCCCGCTTCTGATTATTGATCTGAGAGGGGTCTCGATCATGTCTGCATTATTCGCGAACCGTAGGGTGACACACTTAAGGGATACCGACACCATTTGGAGCAAATATGTTTCAGACAAAGATTTAAGCAAGCGCTGGAATTATTTCAATAGACACTGAAACTGTTTCGGGTGAAAGTGCTGAAATTGGTTCTGCATGTAATATTGAAATGTTGCAGGGGATTTATGTGAATGTTTGTTAATTAAAGTAATTAACAAAATTCTGAATAAATTAATAAAAGAGTTTTATTAAATGAGAGAGCATTAAATTTGGAGAAATTTAATGCATTTAAAGTGAAGACTTTAAAAGAGAATGTGAAGGGGCAAATTTATGTGGAGGGAGTTACCACCACATGAATGGAGGAGGTGAAGGGTCACCTCCTCCATGCGCCAGCCATGAAGGAGGGGCACCCCCCTCCTCCTATAAAAGGCCACCCCCTCCTCACTTCTCACACACACCTCCTTGTGAAGGATCTCTCTCCCCCTCTAGTATTATTCCCCCATGGTCTCGGATTAGCGAGATACATGTTCCCGGTGGCTTTATCTGGAAAGGAGTTGCTGCTTCCGCTGCTTTGCTGGAGCGAGGGACGGAGGTTGTCGGGGTACCGGACGTGTGTGCGATCACGGATGCACCGCTGCTTTGCGGTGCTGGACTTGGTGGTGCTAGAGCTGGATCTGATGGACGTGCTGGAGCCGGACCTGCTGGACTTCATCACGATCTTGAGATCGGCAAGTGTACGACTACATCAACCACGAGTTCCTACTCGTTAACAAAGCTCGTTGTCTACAAGGGTAAGTTCTCGTTGGATGTATGTCCATCCGTTGCTTTGTACCTAGTAGATAGATCTTGGCGTGTAGTTCACACCGTAGGAAAAATTTTGTTTTCTATGCTGCGGACCCAATAGTGGTACCAGAGCCTGATCTATGCGTAGGTGCTTAGCATGGGTAGTACACATATGGTGATATGTGGGCGATGATGATCATGTTATTGCATCTTCTATGTATTTTGGATATTGGTGGCATAGTGGGATGAAGTGGCCCGGACCAACCTTACATGTCATCGTACATGAGACCGGTTCCACGACTGACATGCAACTTGTTTTGCATAAGTGGCTGGCGGGTGTCTATCTCTCCTACTATAGTCAATATCTGATTTACAACGAGTTGCTAATAACTTAGTTATCCTCGTTGTGGTTCATGTTCGTAGGTAAAAATGGTTCTATCTCCGAAATCCCTAAGCCACGTAAAACTTGCAATTGATAAATTAGAGGCGTCTAGTTTAGATCATTGATGGGCTAGTGTATTGATATGGTATTGTTGTAAGTAGATGTATGATAGATACTCTTACAACACACTCAACATGTAAGTTCCATAGACCTTGGCCATGCACACAAAGGAATGATAGAGATCATACCACGATGCAAGTGATAGAGATCAAATGCATGGACCATATCATCTCACTTTACACATTAGATGTTAGCATCTTATACTGCTAGTTTGGCGCTTTCTGTAGCATTGTAAGATGATCCCTCTTTTAGATATCAATATAAAAATGTGTTCTTCCTTAAGTATGCAACGTTTTGTGGATCGTATTTCGAGACATCACGTGATGATCGGGTGTACTCGACTCTACGCTTTCATACAAACGGGTGTAAGACAGTTTTACACATGCGAGTACTAAGGTTCTTACTTGGCGAGCCTAGCATGTACAGACATGGCCTCGGAACACGGACCGAAAGGTTAAGCATGAGTCATATAGTTGATATGATACCCATATAGATGCTCGTCTTTGAACCTACATCAACTCACGTGATGATCGGACTTGGTGTAGCGGATTTGGTTCATGTAATCACCAAAAAGGCACGAGGGATGTCGTTTTTGAGTGGGAGTTCATTTCTAATTTGGATTAGTCGAACCAAATCTGTCATAAATTAAATCAAAGTGAATTTGCATAGTTTGTTGTAGTCATTGGCATTCGTTTTCTACCTTATGCTTAGTTTTTATTTGAGATAATAGAACTATAGAATTCTGGATATTTACTTTACGAACTGGTATCGTATTGTTTTGAATGTCAATTTAAAGTTTATAAGTCCTATTGTAAACTTTCAGCAAACTCTATTTACTCCATGAAGTTTAATAAGTAGTATTAAATCAAGAGTAAGAATTCCAATGTTAGTATCTAAAGTATCATGTTTGCCTCCATGATTATTGATATTCAAAAAGTTGTTTTAATATCTAGATTATATTGGAGCTGGAAATTGTTTCAGAAACCATCATGTGTGAAAGATATTGTGATATCTAAAACAATGTTTTTGGTTGCATTATGATAGAGTATAATTTAGCAAAATACATGTTCTCATATTGTATGAGAATTTGTGAAGGATGGAGATGCTAGGCATCCGAATCTATCAAAAAGGTTTTGGGAACTGATAGTATACTCGTGATTCTTCCTTATAAGCTATAGTAGCTTGATCATGAAAGTTGTCATGATAAGGATGAATATAAGATGTAAGTAAAATGTTTACTACACTAATATATTACTAAAGAATGGATTTTGGAAAGAATGCCAAACATTTGATGATGGTGATCCACTTCAAAGTGCAAGTCCAAAGGTATTAGTATTTGACTATATACGCTTTGTACTATGTGTCATGTGAATGACACCACTATTGATGTTGATAGATTCTTTTAAAAGAAAAAGGAATTGCTGAAAGAGAATCTATAAAATATTTGGCAGAAAATAAAAGGTTGGAGATGTCCAACTTGGGTATATAGAAGATATACATGTTATGGCTATATTCCTTGATTGTTAAACAATGTGGTTATGAGGTATTGGATACCGAATTGGTTGGTATGAAGTGTCATACAGGAACGCAATTCATGAACTACAATGGCCTAAGTAACCAGCAAGAGAATGAGTGATGATGTTCATCGAAAACAAATAAAGTGTTATTGTGTTTTTCGTTGTCATCAAACCAAGACTTCAAGATTTGTTTAAATAATTGTTATTTTGTTCCGGTATTATGAGAACAATGGCTGTTCAAATAATTACCGTATTCCATAAAGGATGGATGAACTTTTACAAGTCTAGTTGGAGAAATCACATCCATAAACACTATTGCTAAAATGTCGTAAGACAAATGACTGAAAGATCACTTATGAAGTGACATCGCTGTTTGAATTATATTTGAAAGAAAACATGAAGAAACTCCATGTTGATGGAATTTTAGAGTCCTTGATTTTGATCAATTGACGCATGTGAGACTTTCCTCGAGATAATTGAAACTCCGCCCATAGGCCAGAGAGGAACGGATGACTAGCTTATTGGAAATTGTGCATGCTGATGTGCATAGTCCATTATGTGTAGCCATATGCGATGGATCTTTTTGCTTCATATGCTTTCTCCAAAAAATTGAGTGAATATATCTGTATATTTACTTAATAAGGAAGAAGTATGAAACATTTGAAAATTGTTCAAAGACTTTCAAGATGAAGTGGAAAATCATTGTAACAAGAAAATAAAGAGTTTATGATTCGATCATAAAGGAAGATATTTGAGTTACATGTTTAGCAAAAACACCTAAGACTTGAGGAATTGTTCCATGATTTGTGTTTCCCGATAAACCATAGGAGTATGGCATATTCGAGAGATAAAATCAAACCATGTTTGACATGGTAAGATCAAGGGTGTCATTTATAAAACTGCCATTATGTTTTAAGGATTGAAGCTTTAGAGACTACCGCTTTTACACTGAAAAGAGCACCATCGTGATCCGTTGAAATGACACCATATGAGTTATGGTTTGGGATAAAACCCGAATTGTCTTTTCTTAAATTTTGGTATGCTATGCATAAGTAAAATGTTTACAACCAAAGTCGGATAAGCACGTCTTTGTAGGTTATCCCAAAGAATTTGTTGGGAATTTCTCCATAACACCAAGGACAAAAGAGTTTGTCGCTTGGAACGTCAAGTTTCTTGAGAAGGAACTTTTCGTGAAAACTTAAGTGGGAGGATAATAGAACTTTGATAAGGTTGTTGAACCTTAGCTATATGTGCTAAGTAGCGCAGCGCCGGAAAGTGTCCCGGTGGCGGCCATAATGCTCATGGCTCTCGTGATTACAAAAGGTGTGATCTCGGAGATTAGAGTTCCTATAGAACCGTGTGGGTCGGTAAGAATCAAATAGTAAGATTTGATAAGCAAGTCGTTATTGTTTTGACAATGCTGAACCGACTACATGCAAAGAAGCGATGATGGGCCCTGACTCCATAAAATGACTAGAAGTCATGGAATCCGTGATAGTATCCATACACGAGAAATCAAGTTTCTGAACTTGGAAGACCCTCCGAAAAGGCGTGAAGCCTATCGGTCGTGTTTGGATCTATAAAGAAATAGACATGGATGTTTGACATCTATGAAATAGTCGACATGTCGGAAAGAAGTTTACGACAATGTTTAAGGAGTTGACTATGACAAGATATGATCTTTTATAGCGATATATAGTCTTGACGGATTAATGTAGCAACCACTACATATAATTTGGTATATGGTAGTTGAATAAACAAAACAAGGTTCTTCTAATAGAACGGTAATCTAGGACATGTACATGTCATGGTCCGAAGGGTTTTGTTAATTCAAAGGCTGCTAAAAGGACATGTAAACTTCAATAGTTGAAGTAAGCATAGCGGAGTTGGAATCTTCACCATGATGAAACTGTTAAAAGAGTTTAAATTCATCGGAGATGATGAAGATGCTTGCATTTGCAAGAAATTAAGTGGGAGCGCTGAGACATATTTCTATTACATTATGTAGAGGACATATTATTGATTGGAAATGATGTATCTTGAATTGACACAAGTTAAGGATTTCATTAAAATATGATTTTGATGAAAGACTTGGGCAAACCCAGAATATTAGGCATCAATATCTATATGGATAGATTAAGGCGCTAATATTGTTGTGCCAGACATACATATATAAGATATTGAAAGGGTTCAATATAAGATATTGAAAGGGTTCAATATGGAAACAACAAGAAAGGTTCTTGCTGCATGGAAAGAATTGTATTCAGATTCAAGTGTTTCAACACTTCGTGAGTAAAATCACATGAAGATTCTGATTGATTATACCATGATATGTATATATCCAGAATGTCCTATGCTCTAAATGTTATGAGCATATACCAGAATGATTCATAAGATGATCATTGGACAATAGTAAAGATATTCTTATGAGCTTTGGAAGAACTAAGAATATATAATATATAAATGACAAATAGTTAAAGGTAGTTCATTGTAAAGTGTTACATTGATACTAGTTTCGTCACAAGATACAAATTAAATTTATCTCAATTTATACTATGGTTGGCACAATGTAATGGAAAGGATGTTCCATGATGGATTTGGTTGAGTTCCAAAGTTGAGACATTGTGACGGATACTACAACAAAAGGCTAAGTATATGACTGCTATAGTAGCAGCAAAGGAGGGCATTTGTATTAAGTAGTTTGTTATCAAACTAGGTGTGGTTCAAAGTGGGCTAATACTATGAAGATATATTTTGTGACAATAATATCGACATATTTTGAGCCGAACTAACTAAAGGTCTCACCAGAGGACCAAATTTATACAATGCCATCTCATTTGAGAATGAGTGATGCGTAGAGACGCAAAGACATGTAAATACACATGGATCTGAAACTGTCACATCCAGAGATTATGTTAACCACTAGCAATAGCGTATATGCAACATCAGAAAGCCATAGGTGTTCAATGCGCAAAGTTTTTCAAACTAGATTATTGACTCTAGTGCAAGTGGGAGACTGAAGGGAATATGCCCGAGAGGCAATAATAAAGTGGTTATTATCTTATTCCATGTTTATGATAAATGTTTATTTTACATGCTAGAATTGTATTGATTCGGAAACATCAATACATGTGTGTTTAATAAACAAAAAGGGTTCCTAGTCATGCCTCTCTTATAGACTAGCTTGTTGATTAACAAGATGATCAAGGTTTCCTGATCATGGACATTGGATGTTGTTAATAACAAGGTCACACCATTGGTGGAATGATGTGATGAACATTCATCCGAAGTATAGCATTACGATCAAGTCATTATGTTTATATTGCTATAACATCATACGAAGTAATCTTTATCCTTAGACCATGAGATCATGTTAATTGCTAACACCGGAAGAGTATCTTGATAACATCAAACGTCACACCATAACAGGGTGACTATAAAGGTGGGTTCAGTGCTACGAAGGTGTTATGTTGAGGCTCATAGATCAAGAGTGGGATTTGTCCATCCTGATGACGGGTAGATATACTCTGGGCCCTCTCGGTGATATCACATTGAAATAGCTTGAAAGCAAGTGATGTGATCACTAGAATGTTATATCACGGGAACGAGAAAAGAGTGCATGTCGGTAACAAGATCAAACTAGGTATGGAGATACCGATGATCGAATCTTGGACATGTAATATATCGCGGGACAAAGGGATTTAGTTACTAGCGTTAAAGGTTCTCACGATCACAGAAGTCATCGTTGAATGTGTAGGAGTCAGTATGGATCTCCAGGTCCCGCTTCTGATTATTGATCTGAGAGGGGTCTCGATCATGTCTGCATTATTCGCGAACCGTAGGGTGACACACTTAAGGGATACCGACACCATTTGGAGCAAATATGTTTCAGATAAATATTTAAGAAAGCGCTGGAATTATTTCAATAGACACCGAAACTGTTTCGGGTGAAATTGCTGAAATTGGTTCTGCATGTAATATTGAAATGTTGCAGGGGGTTTTATGTGAATGTTTGTTAATTAAAGTAATTAACAAAATTCTGAATAAAATTAATAAAAGAGTTTTATTAAATGAGAGAGTATTAAATTTGGAGAAATTTAATGCATTTAAAGTGGAGACTTTTAAAGAGAATGTGAAGGGGCAAATTTATGTGGAGGGAGTTACCACCACATGAATGGAGGAGGTGAAGGGTCACCTCCTCCATGCGCCGGCCATGAAGGAGGGCTACCCCCTCCTCCTACAAAAGGCCACCCCCTCCTCACTTCTCACACACACACCTCCTTGTGAAGGATCTCTCTCCCCCTCTAGTATTATTCCCCCATGGTCTCGGATTAGAGAGATACATGTTCTCAGTGGCTTTATCTGGAAAGGAGTTGCTGCTTTCGCTGCTTTGCTGGAGCGAGAGACGGAGGTTGTCGGGGTACCGGACGTATGTGCGATCACGGGTGCACCTTTGCTTTGCGGTGCTAGACTTGGTGGTGCTGGAGCTGGATCTGATGGACGTGCTGGAGCCGGACCTGCTGGACTTCATCACGATCTTGAGATCGGCAAGTGTACGACTACATCAACCACGAGTTCCTACTCGTTAACAAAGCTCGTTGTCTACGAGGGTAAGTTCTCGTTGGATGTATGTCCACCCGTTGCTTTGTACCTAGTAGATAGATCTTGGCGTGTAGTTCACACCGTAGGAAATTTTCTGTTTTCTATGCTGTGGACCCAACAGCAGGTACCTATTCATCACAGACAAACATGGGATGTCTAGGCCACCAAACTACTTCTTCTGAGAGACTAAACCCCAATTGGCTAGATGGTACTTGTGATGACCCTCATTCATCCCACAAGCAGTGTGCCATCTGAGAATTAATAAGGGTAATGGACCACTTAGGAAACTTAATCACACTAAGCAGGTATAGAGGGATGCTTGATAGAACACCTCTAACTAGCTCTAACCTAGCAGCATGGTTTAGTAATCTACCCCTCCAACCTGCAGCTTTTTTAACAGTCTGAACAAGGCACTGAGACTGCGCTGCTGCAGAGCTTGCAAAGGTACAAGCTGATATATACGGAGGGTATGCGTGAGGAGAGGGGCGTCTTCCAGGGTGACTCCCTTGGCGACGCTGATGGCTACCCAAGGGGCTTCTATGGTGGTCGGTTCTGGTGCCTTGGGGATTAAAATGAGGATGAGCAGGCCTTGCCGACGGCTTCATCCTCGGCAAAGAGATCCCTGAGATATCTTTGCTGCCCACCTAACAAAGATCGCCATCGGGACCTGGTGGACAAGAAGAACCTTCGACTCGAGAAGATAAGATGGAGGATATGGGTTGCGGAGGAGCTCTGTCTATCGGGATCGCCATCAGAGAAGTGCCATTCGAGCCCTCCTTCGACGAGTGGTCGATCGCCGCTTAAGATTCTGGTTCTTCCCCCATCAGTGACGTTGGGGGACATGCTGGATTCGACTGATTGGACTACCATTAGACGAAGGTGTAGCCGGAACAAGGGAGGACAACTATCTTCTTCAGCCGACGAGGAGGTCATCGGTGATCCCAGATCACATTTTTCACGGTAAGTTTTTTTCTAACATTTCAAATCCTATTCTTTTTTCGGTTGGGTCAACTGGGCACAAGGCCCATGTGAGTCCTCACTGGGGCTCGGTCGAGACTGGTCACAAGGACCAAATCGAACTAGACTGCTCCTAGGCGGTATCTCATCACAATCTTGCTCGTGGTTGTCGTTCGACGAGGCACTTGTTTTCGTCTAGGGTTCTGGGTGTTCGGAGGAGGATTGTTGCGGCGGCTGTAATGGCGGGTCGGGGTTCTCGGCCTCCTATGCCGCTCAACCAACCTAGGCAGTCACAGTTCGGGGGAGCCGCAGGACAAGGCAGTGGCTCGATCTCTGGTATCGAGGATGTTCAGTCGCACACTGGCAACAGGGGGCGCGGTACTCAAGGGTACCTTCCACACAACTTGTATAGGGAAGGAAATTTTAAACATAATTCTAATGTGCAACCCAACGGGAGGTATGATGATGGCCAAGACAATTTCATAACTGATGGTTTTAATGGAAGCTTTGTCAGTTTGAGGAGGGACAGTACGATGTTGGCCATGATCACAATCAGGGGTATGATAACAATGCAAACAGGTATCACCGGAATCATAAGCCACAGGGGTTTTACAAGAACAACTTCTATGGCCGTGAAGGTGGAAGGGGTCGTTTCAATAGCCATTATAAAAGAAGAGATGCTTCTGATGATACTCTTTTGCGATCTACTTCTGTTGAGGCTCCCAGACCATCGCCTTCCTTGGGAGCAAGGGCGGCTCAGCTGGGCAGATTCCTACGTCCGAGTCCAATTTGGCTACACCAAACAAGGCTGGTACCGCTCGGGGGAACTCTGAGGTTCACGCTGCCGCTGCTACCAACAAGAAAGCAGATAGTACTCTCTATTTTAAATGCAGTTTGACAGGACATTTTGCTACCGAGTGCACTTCCGTTTTGTGTTTATACTATGAATCGCCGCTGCATGTGGACGCGGACTGCCCCAAGTTGAGTATGCCGAAACCTACTACAATTTGCTATGGGCTGTGTAGAGAGAGGTTGATGTTCTTTGAGACTCCAAAGACGAGAGATCTTCGGGTAAAAAACAACAGCGGAAAGATTGCTCGGATTCGTGTTGAGGGTAGGGTCATGACGACTGATCAGATTATGAATGAGTTACAGTGGTTGCTCCCAGGAGAACAACAATGGAATATTTCTCTAGTTGAAAATAATGTTTTCAAGGTGGTGCTATCAACCAAGACAGATCTGGCTAGATTGCGCAAAATTAAAATGATCGAGGTGGAAGATACTAATTTCTTATGTATTTTGAGGAATGGTCTAACCAGAAACTTGATTCCTGGCGTCTCCAAGATGTGTGGGTTCGTATTACTGGATGTCCTGAGGCTCTCTGTCGTAACTACTTGGCATGTTTCAGAGTGGTTTCTTTAATTGAAAAAACAAAAGAGGTTGACATGAAGTTTACAAGAGAACACCTTGTCATTTGAGCTCTTATTGCTTGCACAAGCCCTCAGGACATTCCTAATGGAACTGATCATTACTATGATGATATTGGATATGGCATTGAATTCTTTGTTGAGGTTCCTAACGGGGAGCATCTTCCAAGAGAGGAGTTGATGGATGATGCAGATGCAGATGACAAATGTAATGATGATAATTCTAAACGAGCTAATTCTGCAAATGATCCTTCTGGCAAGCTACAAGCCGATGAGAACAAGGGAGCTCCGTCTGACGTGGGCAGTTTGGGGATCTCTGGTGCTCCTCGTCCGAAGGGTGTTTCTTCTGCAGAGGACATTATTTCATGTGGTGTTGACCCTCTGGTTGCGAGCCATAAGAAGTTTGGCGAATCTTTGTCGGTGCCACGAAGGAGATGGTCTGACTTGGTAGAAGAGGAGGAAGTGGGACGGGCTTTTTCGGAGCCGCGTCTTGGTCGGACTTCGGTGGATCACAACGGTTTTTGTCATGATGAACAATTGCGCCAGCATGCAATCAAGGCAGATTCAATCAAGTTTGGTACTGTTCAGCCTCTTGCTCATGGAGATAGTTTTGACACTCCTGTGGTTACCGAGGCTATGTTGGCAGAAGATAATTCTGAACGACTTTGGAAGCTAAATCCTCCTCTTTGAATCGGAATGTGTCACTGGGCATCAACATAGGGGGTCGGAGTTTTGCCGCTTCCTGCGAGGCAATTATGGCTGCTTGTCAGGGTCTAGACACTGTGGCGGAAGCTCACAAGGCTGCTTCGCCAAAGGCTACGGCTACATCTGCTAGGTCTTCTCCGGGGAAGTATTTTACTCCAATTAAAAATCATGTGAACGGCAAGTCGGGATCTCAGGGAACCGGTGTTTTTTCGGGCGGGAGATTCTCAAAGGATGAGGCCATCTCTTTTGGTGGAATTCCGGCGAGTTTGGCCATGGATATTTGCTCAAGTGATCAGATACGGGCTCAATCTAATGCTGATCTAACTCAGATGGAGAGGGCGCAACAAGTCGCGCAAGCTCGTGATTCAGGTATGTCACCCATATCATATTTTTCAATTGCTTCTTTGTCTGATGATTTGGCGATAGCTAGAGCTAAAAAGTTAGGAGTCTCGTTAGGCAGCTCTGGGGCTAAGGTTTCCACATCTGTTAAATTACTCAAAGATATTGATTTGGAAAGAACTCTAATTACTCTAAAAAAAAGCAAGAACAGACCGCGGGTGTGAATGAGAGTGGGGAAGTTTAGCGCTTAATAAAGCTTTATTACTTAGTGAAGACCTTATTGAGGATGAGCATCAGGTTTATGCTGGTCACAAGGACATGCAACCTGCTATCGGTAAAAAAACTTACAAAACAAATCTTGGAGGGTGTCGCAGTAAGAAAAAGTTCTAGAATTAAAAAAACTGTTAAATCTGTTTCAATATGAGAGGTGTTTTTTGGAATAGTGAGGGCTTCGGAGATCCCGCAAAACATTTTTTTATTCAAGAGACGATTAAAGATCTCAATCTTGATTTTTTTGCTATCCTGGAAACAGGAAGGGGCAACTTTTCTTCGCCTTTCTTATAACATTTGTCTGGAGGGCTTGACTTCCAATGGTATTGCTTGCCGCCACAAGGACGGCCAGGTGGTATTTCTGTCGGCATAAATGCTACAACTCATCGGGTCAACAAAGTGATTAACGGTGATTTTTGTGTTAAGTTTCACCTCAAGTCTAAGAGTGATGGTTTTGATTGGATTTTAGTGCTTGTTTATGGGGCGGCTCAAGAAGTTAACAAGCATATGTTCTTGGCTGAACTTGTGCGCACTTGCAAACATGAAACTTTACCTTTGTTAGTAGGGAGAGATTTTAATATTATTTGAAGGCATGATGAAAAAATAACGACAACTTCATCCCACGATGGCCTTTCATTTTCAATGCGATTATTGAGAGTCTTGATTTGAGAGAGATTGCTCTTTCTGATCGACAATTCACTTGGGCTAGTCATAGAGAAAACCCAACGTGTGAAAAATTGGATCGAGTCTTAGCCAGTGTTGAATGAGAGCAAAAATTTCCTTTGGTTACTGTTAGAGCTCTTGCTCGAACATGATTGGATCATACACCCCCTTTTTTGGACTCTGGTGAACAAGCTGATCTTGAAAATAAATCCAACTTCTCTTTTGAACTTTCATGGTTTCGTAAAGATGGTTTTTTTGAGATGGTTGCAAACAAGTGGAATTCGATTCTTCCACACTATAAATCTCTTTTAAATTGGCAGAACAAGATCTGCCATATTAGGCAATTCTTTGCGGGGATGGGCTAGAAATATTAGTGACCAATATAAACAACAAAAGGAACGGCTTTTAAACACAATTGTTCTCCTGGACACTAGAGCTAAAACTAACTCTCTTTCTTTAGCCGAAAGATAGGAATTAAGAAAGGCCAATGATGAGCTAGCTAAAATTCGTAGAGATGAGGAAACTAAATGGGCACAAAGGGCAAAGGTTTAGCATGTTCAAGAAGGTAGAGAAAACACAAAATACTTCCACTTCATTGCCAATGGAAAACACCGTAGAAAAATGATCTTTCAGCTTGAGCAGGACGAAGGTACAATTGTTGGGGAAGAAAATTTGCGGGTGTATATCTCGGAATTTTACAAGGTTCTTTTCGGGCCACCCTCTGAAAATTCTTTATCCATGAACGAGTTGGATGTACATGATATCCCTCAATTATCGAAGAGAATGCTATTTTGTGCGCGGATTTTTCTGAAAAGGAAATTTATGAGTCTATTATGCAAATGGAAAAAAATAAAGCACCTGGGACGGATGGTTTTCCCGCTGAATTCTATCAAATACTCTAGGAAGTTATTAAGCCAGATCTTTTGAATATGTTTGTTGCGTTTCAAAAGGGTGAACTTCCTTTATATAGATT
Source organism: Avena sativa (assembly GCA_916181665.1). Lineage (NCBI taxonomy): Eukaryota > Viridiplantae > Streptophyta > Magnoliopsida > Poales > Poaceae > Avena > Avena sativa. Next base: position 433,514,837 of record OV702290.1, read on the forward strand.
TAATTTTGGTACAATTGTCTTGCTACCCAAAAAATAAAATGCTATACAAATTCAACACTATATGCCTACTTAATGTGAGCTTCAAGATATTCACGAAAGTGGGTACTAATCGGCTAACTAGTATAGCAAACAAGGTGATTAGACCTTCTCAAACTGCTTTCATGCCGGGGAGACATATATTAGAAGGAGTAGTGGTCTTACATGAAACTATTCATGAGTTACACAAAAATAAAATGGATAGAGTTCTTCTTAAAATAGATTTTGAAAAGGCATACGATAAAATTAGATGGCCTTTTTTGCAACAAGTTATGTGAATGAAAGGCTTTAGTCCAAAGTGGTGCAATTGGATAACTAATTTTATAACTCAAGGTAGTGTGGGGGGAGGAGTAAATGATACCATTGGGCATTATTTCCAAACCCACAAGGGGTTATAGAAAGGTGATCCATTATCATCGATTTTGTTCAATATTATTGCGGATATGTTGGCGGTAATTATCAATCGGGCAAAAGAGGATGGCCAAGTTAGTGGTCTTATCCCTCATTTAGTTGACGGTGGGGTTTCAATAATACTTCAGTACGCGAACGATACAATTATTTTTATGGAACATGACTTGCGGAAAGCTTTAAACATAAAACTTATTTTATGTATTTTTGAACAACTATCAGGTCTTAAAATTAATTTTAATAAGAGCGAACTTTTCTGCTTGGGACAAGCCAAAGCGGTAGAGGATAAGTACAAAGACATGTTTAGTTGTCAATCTGGGTCTTTTCCTTTTAAGTATCTTGGTATACCTATTCATTTCCGCAAATTAAAAAATAGAGAATAGAAACCTATGAAAGATCGATTTGAAATAAAGCTTGGAAATTGGATTGGAAAGTTATTATCTTATGGAGATCGTCTGGTTCTCGTTAAATTCAGTGTTAACAAGCTTACCCATGTTCATGCTTTCATTTATGGAAGTACCCATTGGGGTTAGAAAATGTTTGGATTTTTTTAGATCTTGCTTCTTTTGGCAAAGTGATAATCATAAGAAAAAATATAGGCTAACAAAATGGAATATTATATGCCGACCAAAAGACCAAGGTGGATTAGGGATTGAAGATCTTGCAATTAAGAATAAATGCCTTCTAAGCAAATGGCTTTTCAAATTAATGAATGAACCGGGAGTCTGGTAGGAAATACTAATGAACAAATATTTACACTCTAAAACTTTATCACAAGTGACTACAAAGCCGAGAGATTCTCCTTTTTGAAAAGGTTTAATGAATGTGAAACAAGGTTTCTTAGATAGGGGACGTTTTGATGTCCATGATGGGTCAAGCACCCTTTGGGAAGACGTTTGGCTTGGGGAGACTACTTTACCAGAACAATATAATTCTTTATATAATATTTCGTTACGGAAACAAGTAACTCTAGCCAATGTTCTATCTTCAAATCTAATAAACATGTCTTTTAGAAGAGCTTTGACAGGGAACAAAAGGAACTCTTGGTTGCATCTGGTGACTAGGTTAATGCAAATCAACTTAACAGATGAAAAGGATGTCTTTGTATGGCGTTTGACTCAAAATGGTGTATTTGCTGTTAAGTCCATGTATCTTGATCTAATAAATAGAAACACTGGGTTTTTAAAGAAGTATATTTGGAAAATTAAGGTCCCTCTCAAAATCAGAATTTTTATGTGGTTTGTATACCGTAAGGAAATTCTCACTAAAGATAATTTGAAAAAAATGAAATTCGCAGGGGATTCTGATTGTTGTTTTAGTGACAAATCCGAGACTATACAACATCTTTTTATTAAATGGCCGTTTGCTAAAATTATTTGGCACATTATTCACATGACTATCAATCTATCTCCACCTTCTACTATAAATAATCTTTTTGAGAATTGGCTCAAGGGTATCCCAAGGAAGGAAAATATCAATATTAGGGTGGGAACATGCGCTATTGTATTGGCAATTTGGAATGCTCGGAATGATGTTATTTTTAACGATAATTGATCAATATCTTTCTTGCAGGTTATTCTTATGGCTTCCCACTGGATCCGTACAGGGTGGCGGTTATGCATACTGGATGCGATATTTTGAAGAAGGTTACACGGGCCTGTTCAACCGATGTGGGTGGCGGTTTGATCTTAGAATCACCACATAATGGCTCAGTTTATGCTAGTCCTCCTTTTTTGGCTGATTTTTGTATCAGTTTTTTTATTATATGTTGGATATGACCTTTTGTGTCTCTCTCCAAGACCTCTTTTAAATAATGCAATAAAATAACAGACTATATGCATCACTTTGATGCAGAGGCTGGGGTGTTGCCTCCGTTTCAAAAAAAAAAGACAAGCTAGGAACTCGTGAGACCAGAGACCAGAATCAGCAGTTCACTGTGTTGGGCCGATCAGCATGATGATCCCACTAAGGCTCTTAACCATCACACGACTTGGGCCGATCGGTATGATGAAGCTCCGAATTTTCTCCCCAGTTGGATGAGTTTTGGCACATGTCATGCAAACTGTTGAAGCTCATGATTGTGGTTTGGAAATTCGGATGCCTAGATCATAACGAGAAAATGCACAGAGCAATGAGCTTCTATACGCGAGCGGCGACACGGCGAGCACGAGCGCACGCTACAATCGACAAGAGAGGGTCGGATCCGAAAAGCGACCGGAGCTTAGACAACTGGTGAAATGCAAAAAATGCTGTTTGGCAACCTGTTTTTAGAACGGCTGGTGCTAAAAGTCTGATATACCCTTGTATGCTGAGGATGGTGTTTACATACAGATCTGATATGATTTCGTCTTTGTACTCGCCTAAATAGTATAATTAGCAACTTTTTTGGTAAAAATATTTTTTGGTTTGTTGATAAATGTTTACAAAAATATATATGATTTCATAAATATATATATGAATTTGTATTAATCAATGAATGACATATTTCAACACACGGAAATTTTAGAATAGATTTTCATGATTAACATAACACATACACAAGATGTGCAATAGTTTAGAAGAAACAAGTTACCAACATATGTCCGTAAAATGAAACAAGCTCATCAAATTACATTAAGTTATCGGCAAAATACAAGCCAATATCATCCTCACCAGACCGATTCACGGCCACGATGGTGGCCTTACACGGACAAATAAAGCCCAAGCCGGTTAAGGCCCGATTAGTTAGTTCGGAAAGAAACGTGGGCGTGGGCGACATGAAGATCATGAGCGTGGAGTGCAAGGCAAGAAGCTTGTAGTCGACGCCCGATAGGACTATGGCCCCGGTGCGAGCTCATTCGCTTGTAAACCCTAGGTCAACCATGTTATAAGGCCGTCTTATGGTTAGAATCATTAGAGAGAAGATAGATCGGAATACACTGGTAGGTTGCAGGGTAGATCTCCAAACAGAGATCTCGCCTGCGAGAGCACAGAGCTAAGCCAACGATGCCATTGTAATCCGATATACCAAGTAATATAATTAAGTATGAAGTGGGTCTTTACCTTCAAGAGTGAGGGGTCGAACCTGGGTAACTCGCGTGTACCAATCAGGTCCCTGACCCCCCCTATGTCGATGCGTCCCGCATCTCCGGTCCCTCTCGTGATGGTACTTGCCGTCGTATTCCCACGTCATTTTGCGCCCACCGTGGGGCCTGTGGCTCATGGTTTTTCAGATCAGGCAAGATCCCAAATCAGCTCGACTATCGATGTCGGCCGATTCATCCAGTTCAAAAGCCTCAACTTTGTAGACGAGGCAACGTGGACACCGGCGGTGCGGCAGGTAACTGGCAGCACCGTTCTTTCGGTTGGCTCCATCGACATCTTCATCGGCTATGTCGGTGCAGATCTAGAGGGAAGTACCAGCTCAAACGCGGGGGCCGTTGCCCCTGTCGATGAGTCTGGTTACCTCAGCAAAACAAGCACCGGCTATACCAAGTTCATCTACCCGTTGCTCGACGACATGCTCGGCAACGGGTCAGAGGATGGTTATGGTCCCATCTCCAGCGGTGATACTAACGAAGTTGGCATTTTCATGGTCGGACCCGTGCCTCCGGCTGATCCATTGACGACCCCAGTGTCGGCGGACAACCCAGCGGCTAGGGCGGTAGAGATTGATACGTACCGATCCACGCTCGCTCAGTAGGGAGAGGACCTAGAAGCTGAGAGGCGACGCCTTGCTCTTGAACAATAGCTGCTGAAAAGTAGACAAGATGATATTCGGATGGTTTCCGAATACACTCAGAAGACCTAGAGGGCCCGGCTGGCAACGCTTCGGGCTACATCATTGTTCAATACACCAAGCGCAGGCGCCCCGGCGGTTGAAGTACCCGCAAGGATCAACGCACTAGCAGAATATGGGGAAACAGCTACCAGGGTAGCCGGCGCCTCAACAACCGGCGTTGCCACGAATCTCCCACTGCCGGCTAGAACAGCCCTACCGGATGGACACTATCCAACACTTGCCCAGAACCTAATGGCCGCTAAAGCTGTGGTCCAGGGAGTGTAGGTAGCCTTTGAGCACCTCGAGTCCGCCAAGATCCGACGCACATTGAAATTACTCGGCACGGCGGCCGTGCAACAAGAAGAGCTATCCCTATTGACTAGGACCGATTAGCCGAGCCGGGACAGACCTCCAAAATAGAACCCCCGTCCACCATCCACACCAGGGGACGACCGATGCTCCGTCTCACGAGGGGTAACCTCGACAATGTCCATAGTTATGGACTTTGATTTGATGGAAACGAGAGCGCTAGTGATTTCGTCGGCCTGTTAGACAGACAAGGGAGTCAAATCCTGTCTGAGATTTATTGCAAAGAGATAATTACAAAGTCACTGAATCGCTAGATGCAGTCTAACTCACAGCGAGTTGAGTCTACTCCAAGCTATGGTGTCCTCTCCGTTGGCTCCTCCCAGCCCTTATATGAGAGGCCGGGTCTCAGAATTCAATACGGATCAGTTACAACTTTGATTGCAGCTTCCCGACTATGTCGGTTTGTATCTCTATCTTGATTAATTTGTCTGGTTCCTAGGCTTTGGATGCTTCCAAGACTGTTTATTTCTTGGGTCGTTGTATAAATATGTACCAGGTTTACCAATTACAGGAATCCGATAGGTCATACCCATGTCAGTAGCCCCCCGAGACTCCATCTGAATTGTAGACTCGGGTTGAGTCTCAAAGACATTTTTGGTGTATGGACCTGAAAATTTATTCGAGTAGAACTTTTTATTTATAGATATTCATGTCATGGGGATTTTGATAACACAAGTTTGGTGCATCCGACGGATCGGAAACCAATCAATTTCTCTTGGGCAAAAACATCATCAACCTACTTCAAACTCAAGTCCCTAGACTCGAATTTGGTATATACTAGCATAATTCAGCACGGGCCGAAGAGATCTTAACGAGTACTGAATTCCAAGCTCATATTTTATGGGTACCCAACATGTTCGTCAGAAATTTTCATCGTATCGTGGATATGAATAATAACTAGCAGAGTGCATTCCGGTGCGTTTACTAGGACTCACAAGACGTATCCTGGGGTCTTACCTTCATGTCGAGAGACATGGCATTCAGACATATTATCGCGGCGGACGCGGTCCGAGAATTTTTAAGAATTTATCAGCTACCTTGTTTGGCTGTTGGAATTATTGAAGTTGTCAGGTTGTTTGTTTAGCACTCCCGATGGGAGTAACCGTCCGAGGATACATTTGTATAATGCTCATAGGTTTTGTCTTTGTTGGAGGATTTTGTTTGTATTCCATCGGGTGGGTGGCCAGCACTCCCGATGGGAGTAGGCCCCGAGGTTACAGTCAAATATCTGTATTCGAGGGTAGTCTCAAAGCATCTTCATCCGAGGAGGCACTCGACTCGTGTCTTGTTTGCATTGACATGAGTGTGTGTTGTATCGGTTCCATCCATAATATTTTTATCGGGTGCGCGATAAGCGCTCCCGATGGAAGTAGCCCCCGAGGCTATGTTCAAATGCTTGCATTCGAGCATAGGCTTGAGTCTTTATCTGAGAAAAAATTCAACTCAGGTCTTGAAGTTTGTTTTCTCAGATCCTTTTTTAAGGCATCCGAAGTTTTTCTATTGCTTTACGTGACGTCATTGCTGATGATGATGGCATTCCTTAGTCACGTTCCAATGCTCCCCATAGGACGTTTCAATGTTGATAGAATATGAATCTTGATATATTTTTGTCAATGGTTGTTGCGGTTACATCCTTTGCGAGATCTTTTCATCAGACTGATGCCCATTGGTCTGGATTAGCCATTTGGGTCAAAGCATATAAGGAGCCGAAGGATTTTTAATTTTTTGTGCTAAGTAGGCGAAGCTCAAAATAGATTGTTTCGACTGAGCCCCCAATTATCAGGAATGGCATAAAGTGAAGTAATGAGATTGAGACTTAGTTGACAGAACTTTAACTTTATTTATTATCGAGTATGAAGGTACATGTTTTTGGCGTAATTTCCTGATCGTTCTCCTTATTCCCTAGAGACGTAGTTTGTTCGGCTGAATAGCCTAGCATCGACCTTACTATAAGTAAATTGCGGAAAATAAATGCCCTAGGCATAGAAGCGTCGCAGCTGAGCAACGTTCCACGGGATGGAGTATTTGACTCCAGTCTTCTTATCTTGGAGGCGATATGCTCTGCCAGGGATTACTTCTGTGACGATGTTGGGTCCTTCCCATGGCGACTCGAGTTTGCGGTGTCCATCTTGTTCGAGGCGAAGGACCAAGTCCCCCATAGTGAAGGACCTAGGACACAGCCGACGGCTATGGTAGTTGCGTAGGTTTTGCTAGTACGCGGTTGCTCTTGCAAGGGCAATGTCAGCTTCATCGAGTGCATCCACGTCATCTTCTAGTACCTCTATAGAGGTTTCTTCATGTATGTGATGACTCGCGGAGAGTCATGAGTTATTTCTACTAGAAGCATAACGTCAACTTCGTGGACCAGGAAAAAAGGAGTCTCTTTGTGTAGCTATATTTGGGGTTGTTCATAAACTCCATAGGACAGAGGGTAACTCATCGACCCAGGCACCTTTTTCTCTTTCGAGTGGCGTTAATAGCCTTTTCTTGATCCAGTTAGTCACAAGACAATTGGTTTTTCCACCTGGCCATTGGTTTATGGGTGGGTTGCCGACGCGTATCTCACTTGTATTCCCATCTCCTTACAGTACTCCTTGAATTCTCCAGAAGTGAAGTTTGACCCATTGTCGGTAATGATGTTGTGAGGCACCCCAAAATGGAAAATTATTGACTTGATGAAATTCACAGCTGAAGTGGCATCTTGGCTGGTAACAGGCATTGCTTCGATTCACTTGGTGAATTTATCGACTGCGACAAGCAGAAAGACGTGTCCTCCAGGTGATGATTTGTGGAGTTTTCCCACCATGTCAAGTCTCCATTGGGCGAACGGCCAGGCCAGAGGTATCAGAGCCGATTCCACCGTGGGTGCATTGGGTTTTGTAACAAATCTCTGGCAAGCTTCACATGTTTGCACTATATCCTTTGCGTCCTAGACCGTGGTCAGCCAGTAGAATCTTGCGCGGAAGGCCTTTTTTGCTATTGCTCGGCTGCTGGCGTGGTGGCCGCATATCCCTTCGTGGATGTCCTTGAGGATGAGATTTCCTTCCTCGGGTGTCACGCAACACTAGAGCACACCCGTGATACTTATTCTATAGAGTTCTCACTTTATTACCCGGAAGGCCCTGGACCAGTGGGTGATGCATCTCGTCTATTGCTAGTCCTTTCCTTCCTTTAGCTGGTAAGAGACAGCTGCAAAGTGAAGAATAGTTCTCTTATTCAAGTCAAAGTAGTCGAAATCGATCAGATTCCTACAAAATTTTCTTTGAAAAATAGAAAAAATGCCTTACTGAGCATAAGTCTCTTCCCTAATAATTCAAGGGTCCTCCCCTCGAACTTAGCTTTAGGTGGTGCAGATGAATAGAGTAAGACAAGCCCTGCTTTTTCTCTTTTTAGCCTTAACCGCTCTTGAATTGCTAACTCTTCTACATCACCTAGTTCTTTGTCACCCTTATAGGTAATAGGAATGAAAGAAGATTCATCCTAATAATTGGTATACGTTGTGGGAGTCAGGGCCCATAGGGAAGGAAAATGAACCGCTGCTATTAAGGCATAGCTAAACGAGAAGTAGATAGACTGGATCGAAAAAGTATAATGATAGATGCTTCTTCGGCACACATGGAGACATACCTCCCGTAGCTGACCCCTGAATTCAAGGATACTGCCGGCTTTGGTATGGGTTTCGATAGTGGCAACCGGCGAGGGGTGCTTGAGTTCTTAGGTGGTGTATCGGTCTAGAAACCCGTTTGACTAAGGTTAAACAAGCCAAAACATACATACAAGGTGAACATAGTGATGGAGTCACAATGTTCTTCCTATCCTAAAAACGCAAACAACACACATCAAGCAGCATAGTATGCACTTAGGCAAGTAAACACGGCCTACTATAGTGACCAAGGAGTTAACTATTCGCGTATAAGGGAATCCTATCCTAGGACTATTGATCCTAAGTATGATCGTTATTGTCATCTGAGTCACTATCTTGCATATGAAGCATTTGCCGTAGCATTGGACTCTAGTTGGTATTGAAGCACTCGCTTCTTGTTGTCATGAGGATTTCGTTGGTAGGGCGATCTTGTAGTCTCCTTGTGTTTGCTGGAAGTTGCTTCTCTTTACGTCGTTACCATTGTATTCACCGGGTTCTAAGTCCTATTTGTTTGAAATACGTAGGTTTGAAATTTGGATAAGAGGTAGAAGAAACCAAAAAAATTGAAATCATTTAAATTTGGAGGAGATGAGAAGAGAATACATAAAGACCCCAAGGTTCGACATAGTCAAGTTAGAAACAACTCGAAGACTCCTCCTCAACAGGATGGCATACTTCGTCAAACTCATCTATCAAGACTTGTCACCAACACTGCATGCCATTATTCACCTGACGACAGCAACAAGAGTCCCGTCGAAGTTGGAAGTCGACCACGGGAAGGTCAATAACCATCCCCAAGAAATCACAAGACTTTCCAACACGACTGTGTCTTCCGGGAGTTCTCCATTTATTATGTATGCCAGATACGGCTCCATCCATATGGTATCTATCATCATGACATCTTCGGGTTCTTCCTCGTCTTCTGGAGCAAGTGTGGGTTCGGGTGATGGTGCAACCCCCCGAGTCCATCTGCGGCTTTACCCCCTTGCATACCTTTGGTTCTGCAGCTTCAGTGGTTTTTTTGATCTTGATGGAGCGCTCACTAATCTCTTCCTAGAAAACCCCGGGTGGTATGGGTAAGCAAAGGGACTCAATGTTTGCAAGATTGTTGGCTTCCTAGTTGCTTGCTCTACTGATATAGGAGACCTCACACCCATCAAAGTATCCCTCCATAATGTTGTACATGTCACGATACGCGATCATGTTGTCAGTGATGGCATCACATTTATTCATTACTTGATGTGCGACGAGGTTTGAATCTCGAAATTTTTTGAGACAAGTTGCACCACTTTTTCCATCCGCATACCATGCAACAGGGCCTCGTACTCCGCTTTATTATTTGACGCGTTTGGGAAACTCATCAGAAGTATGTAGTGCATCTTGTTTCCATGGGGTGATACCAGCAAAACACCAGCTCCTGCTCCTTTAGTTCTTTTGGTGATGGGGATACGCCAAAGGGGGTATGCCCAGCAGGACATTCCGATTGGGACGAAAGGCCTATGAGCGTGCCTAGAGGACGGCGACTGGACCACAACAGAAGGAGAGGCCCGATGACTGGCGACTGGAAGCCCAGGAGCGTAACAGAAGCCCAGTCGGATTAGGTCAAAACCTCCGTATCCTTATCTTGTTCGGTTGTAACTTGTAAACCCTAGCGAGGTGCCTCATATATAAACCTCCCTAGGGTATCCTAGAGACTTACGTTCGATCATACACCCCTCAAGCGACTCGCTGCATAGCCGCCGAGCTCGTCACCCCTTTAACTCGCTCTCCAATAATCTAATCTAGCAGGAGTACGTCTTTACCCTCCGGGGGGGCAAACCTGGGTAAACCCATGTGCATCCGCCCCCATCTCGCACCGCAGATGGCCGCCAACTCTTCCTCACGAAACACTCAATCGCTGCCAGTGGCAGCGACTGCCGTGGCCATTTCCACGATAGTGGCGCCCACCGTGGGGCATAGCGGGACTGGCCTGAGTTCCACGGCGAGACCCTACTCACCGATCGATCGGCCGCTCGCCACCGGTCGCAAGATCGCCATCGGCGGGATCTTACATATCCTGCCCACCAGCTACATCCCGGCGTCACGCCCGGTCACTCACGGCGCGGTGATGCCGGTCAGCTCCATCAACCTCTTCGTCGGCTTCACCGGCGCGGTCGACCCAGCTGCAACAGTTATCGTCGGCGGATCGCCGCCGCACCGCGATCTGCTTTCGGAAGAGCAGGTCCGCTCCATCAGGAGCCTCGTCACCGAGTATGACTCGGCCGCCAGCGACGCGGTCGAGACTAACGCCGCCACCAATGATGACGCCCTGAACAACGACGCCGACTTCGCGACCCCTGCCTCGGTCGACCGATCCATCACCGCCGCATCCAGGGGAGGACTCCATCACACGAGTCTCCAACCCCGAGGACTTCGAGGACTCCTCCATCCTGGGGATCTTCGACTCCGGTTCGGGCTCGGAATCCCCCGAGGATTTTCGTGCCAGATCCAATCGCTTCAACACGATCTACATGGCGGGAAGCACGGCCGCCCCGCCAGATCCGTTTGCCACGCTGATCCCACCGACTGCGACGGCCACAGAGGTGGAGCAAGCCCGCCTGCGGCTCGTGGAGGCGCAATGCAACGAACTCGCCGAGCGCGAGAAATACCGCCTTGAACGAGAGATGGTGCGGGAGCTGTCGCTCTATCACCAGCGCCGCATCAGGACCCGCCGGAACTCCAACGTCCAGGGCCGCGTCCTGAACTTCAACGTCGAGAGCGACCCCGCACGCGCCGCCGAGCGCGAATACTGCGAGAACGCGCCGCCAGGCGTTAGCAACCCCGTGAGACCACCACCCGGTGCACCGGCAACCGGAGCCCCTCCACCACCCATGGGCCGCGCGCCCCTGCGGGACCAACCGCGGATCATCATCTCGCCTCAAGCCCGCGACGCCAACGGGCTACCATTATACTCCACCCTGATGGACAACGTCGTCGCGGCCGACGCCGCAATCGCCAACCTCGATGTCCAAGGCGACGACGCGCTATAGATCCAGTACGCCAAGGCCCTACTCGTCAGGGTCGTCGAGCAACAAGCTGCGGGAGTCGACCCACGGGGACGGATGTACTCCCGCTCATCAGCAAGCAGGGCTGCATCAAGCGGCCACCCCACCGTGGCCAACGCATTAACTTGCCCACCACCGTAGCCCCTGGCGAACCAACCATGGGCCACAAATCCCGCGTTGTCCACCAACGAGCCGCGACCGGCGAATAACATGGTCGTCGCCAACGGGCAGCCCCTCGATGCCCGTACGAACATCATCAACAACCAGGCGTGGCGGGCGCGCTAGCCCAACGACCTGAGGCACACCCTCACCAACCGCGGCGACCCGGAACCAAGAGGCTCACTCAGTCGAGTCGGGTCGCAATGCTTCGGGCCCATGATTCGCGAGGAAAAATACCCCGCCAACTTCAAGGCCCCCAAGGAGATCGAAAAGTACGATCCGACGTACGATCCCACTGCCTCGATGGACACATACCTCATGGTAGTGGGAATCATAGGCCACACCGACCTGCTCGCCGCTCGCTACCTCTCCCTGATGATGGAGGGTGCGACCCGACAATGGATCAACACGCTCCCCGCCGACAGCATCGATTCCTGGGAAGAAATGCGGGACGCCTTCGTCAGGCACTTCGAGGGCTCCTACACCCACGCCACCACCATAGAGGACCTGGAGCGATGCATCCAGGGACAACGCGAGTCGACTCGCCGCTGGATCCAAAGATGGCAAGAACTGTGGATAAACGCCTCTGGCATCCACCCAGACACGGCGATACACTGCTTCAAGAACGCGTGCCAGTATGAACCCCTGGTCGCTAAGATCAAGAGGGTCTACCGGACGCTCGACAACATCCCCGACCTCCTCGAGATCACCAAGCGCTATGCGGAGGAGGACCCCAACCAAGACTCTAATGACGAGTCGGGAGGAAGACGCCGCACCAGCATCCACGACAGTGGGCGCCTACGCGACATGCACTACAGCAACACCCGCATCACCGGCAAGCGCCGCACGGACGGGCGAGTCGACTTTGTCTCCAACACCGGTTACGGCCAGCGCGACTCCAAGAACTACCACCGGGACGGAGGAAACTACCGTGACAGCGGGAACTACCGCGCCAACAACACGACGAGGCCGAAATTCGACCCTGCCGCCCTGCTCAATCAGCCCTGCATCTACCATAGCAGGGAGGGAAAACCCGCCACCCACACCACCGCTGATTGCCACTCTCTCAAAAAGACTGAGAAGGCGAGACGAGCAAGGGAGGACCCCAACAACAACCCACTTCGGGACAATGGGAACGGCGGAGGCTTCGGCACCGCCGTCGGCTTGCTACACACCTTCACCGGACTCGGCACCAAGCGCGAGAAGAAGGTGCTCGCCCGCGCGGTTGCCATCAACGCGGTGACACAGGTCGACATCCCGCGCTTCCTCAACTGGTCCGAGCAGAGCATCACCTGGAGTCGCCAGGACCATGCGCCAAGGATCGAATACCTAGGGCGAGTCGCCCTGGTAGTCAGGCCCAAGGTGGCCGACTACTGGCTGCCCAAGACAGTAATGGACGGTGGGAGCTCCATCAACATCCTGTACCTAGACACGTTCAAAAGGCTCCAGCTCCCAGAAGCATCCATTAAGCCAACACTGACGACCTTTCACGGCATCATCCCCGGTCGAAAGGCGTACCCGATCGGGAAAGTGACGCTGCCAGTCACCTTTGGCACTCTGACAAACTACCGCCGGAGAGAATCGTGTTCGAGCTGGTGAACTTCCGCAGCCCCTACCACTGGGTCCTGGGCCGCCAGGCATTCGCAAAGTTCATGGCGACCCCACACTATGCCTATAACATGATGAAGCTCCCCGGGCCAAGCGGCATCATCACCGTCCACGGCGACCCCGACATGGCCGTGGAATGCGAGGACAAAGGCGCCGAGCTCGCCGACGCCGTCATCGTCGCGGAGACCGACCACGCGAAGGAGCTCGTGAAATACGCGGGCAACATTAACAAGGACGACCCTACCATCCTGAAGAAACCAACCACCGCGAACTCCACATTCGAGGCGACCACGCACACCCGCACCGTCGAACTCGTCCCAGGCGACTCCAGCTAGACGGTCACCATTGGGGCGCACATGAGCCCCGCATAGGAAAGCGCGCTCATCGGGTTCCTCCGTGAGAACCGCGACATCTTCGCATGGAAGCCATCTGACATGCCAGGTGTCCCGAGGGAACTCGCTGAGCACAAACTCAACGCCTATCCCAAAGTGCGACCAGTAAAGCAGTCGCTACGGCCCTTCAATGAAGAGCGCCGTCGAGCAATCGCCGAGGAAGTTCAGCGCCTACTAGCCGCAGGCTTCATCGGGCCAATCAAATACTCCAAGTGGCTGGCAAACCCAGTCCTAGTTCTAAAAAAACAACACATGGAGAATGTGCATCGACTACACCAACCTCAATAGCGCCTGCCCGAAGGAGGAGTTCGTCCTACCGCGCATCGATCAGATCATCGACTCGACTGCGGGATCGGAGTCGCTGTGCTTCCTTGACGCTTACTCTGGTTATAACTAGATCAAGATGGCTATCGAGGACGAGGAGAAGACGGCATACATTACGCCATTCGGCGCCTTCTGCTACACGGCCATGACGTTCGGCCTCAAGAACGCATGCGCCACATACCAGAGGTGCATGCAGGAGTGTCTAGCGAGCCAAATTGGCCGCAACATTCACGTCTACATCGACGACGTGGTGGTAAAATCCACCCGCCAGGACGACCTGCTCGCCGACCTAGCCGAAACCTTCACAAATCTGCGGAGGTACAACATCAAGCTGAACCCCGGAAAATGCACCTTCGGCATCCCCACCGGACAACTCCTGGGATATGTAGTCTCCAAGCGAGGCATCAAAGCCAACCCCACCAAGATCGACACCATCGCGCGACTCGGGAAACCCGAGTGCCTGCGCGACGTCCAGAAGTTGGCAGGCGAGTCGCGGCCCTCAGTCGCTTCATCCCCCGACTAGGCGAGAAGGCAATGTCCCTCTACCGCCTGATGCACAAGAACCCCATGTTCCAATGGGACGCGGAGGCCGACGACGCACTCAAAGCGCTCAAAGAAGTGCTACTCACGGCCCCACTACTCGCTGCTCCACTCGACAAAGAGCCAATGCTTGTTTACGTCGCGGCCTCTACTCGAGTCATCAGCGCCGTGATGGTCGTCGAACGAACGGAAGAGGGCAAGGAGCGCCCCATACAGCGCCCCGCCTACTACATCAGCGAAGTCCTAACGGACTCACAACAGCGCTACTCGCAATACCAAAAACTGGTGTACGCGGTATTCCGAGCACAGCGGCGACTCCCACACTACTTCCAGGAGCACCCAATCACGGTGGTCTCCTCCGCGCCCCTACAAGACATAATACGCAATCGCGAGGCGACCGAGCGAGTCGCCAAGTGGGCCGTCGAAATCGGCGTCCACAACATCAAATACGAGCCCCGCAAAGCGATCAAGTCACAAGCCCTGGCTGATTTCCTTGCAGACTGGGAAGAAGCACAGCAGCCAGAGAAGCTCCCGTACCTCCACTGCTGGTCGCTCCATTTTGACGGCTCCAAAAACGCCGACGGTGTAGGGGCTAGGGTCATACTGACCTCTCCCAAAGGAGACAAGCTCCGCTACGTGCTCCACCTCAACTTCAAGCCCTTCACCAACAACATGGCAGAATATGAGGCCCTCCTTCACGACATGAGAGCCGCTAAGGAGATGAACGTCAACCGCCTACGATGATATGGCGACTCCGACCTAGTCGCCGGCCAAGTCGCCGGGACGTGCGACGCCGTCTCCCCAACAATGATCGTGTACTGCCAAGCTGTCGACCAGTTGGGAGGACACTTCGACGGCTACTCCGTCGAGTGGATCAACAGGCGCAAAAACGAGGAGGTGGACGCCCTCTCTCGCATCGGATCGACCCGGCAAGTGCCACCAGTAGGCGTCTTCCTCGACATCATCTACAAACCATCGGTCAGCCCACCAAAAGAGATCGACGTCGGGATCCCACTGCAACCAGAACCGGCCCTAGTCGCCATGGTTGTGGAACCTAGCGACTGGACAGCACCATATGTCGCCTTCCTGGAACACAAACTCCTACCAAGCAATGAGACAGAGGCGCGAATGATCGTGCGCCGCTGCAAATCCTTTGTCATCATCAACGGCGAGCTCCACATACGCAGCATGACTGGCGTGTTCCAGCGATGCGTACAGCCAGAAGAAGGCCACAAGATCCTCCAGGACATTCACGCCGGCGACTGTGGCCATCACGCCGGCTCCAAGTCGCTAGTCGCCAAGGCCATGCGGCACGGTTTCTACTAGCTCACCGCACACGCCGACGCCACCAACATCGTCCAACGATGCGTCGGATGCCAGAAGTACGCCCACCAGACGCACCTCCCTAGCTCGGCACTCAAGACCATCCCCATCACATGGACATTCGCCGTATGGGGCATGGACATGGTAGGACCATTCAAGAAGGCCCCGTCCGTCTTCACCCACCTCCTGGTCGTAGTCGACAAGTTCACCAAATGGGTCGAGGCCAAGCCGATAAAAAGTGCGACGACAAGACGTCCACCAAGTTCCTACGCGAACTCATCTACTGGTACGGCTACCCGCACAGCATCATAACAGACAATGGCACCAACTTTGCCAAGGGGGCCATGGCGGAATTCTGTGAAGAACATGGCATCCGACTCGACCTCGCATCAGTCGCCCACCCGGAGTCAAATGGCCAAATAGAACGCGCCAACCAGAGCATCCTCCACGGGCTCAAGCCGCGACTCCAGGTGCCCCTCGAGCGCACCCCAGGATGCTGGGTCGACGAGCTCCCCTCTGTGATATGGGGGATTCGCACCTCCGTCAATCGCTCAAACGGGTTCACACCCTTCTTCATGGTGTATGGCGCCGAGGCCGTAATGCCAACCGACCTGGAGCACGACTCACCTGGAGTCGCCAACTACGTCGAGGCGACCAATGAGGTTACCCGCCAAGATAGCATCGATCAACTTGACGAGGCACGCGACCTGGCTCCCTCCCGCACCACCATATACCAGCAAGGACTCCGCCGCTACCACAGCCGCTGAGTGCGAACTCGCACCTTTCAGGAAGGGCATGCACAAACTCTCCCCCCCCCATGGGAGGGGTCGTTCACCATAGGCCGAGTCCTTGGCAATGATGCCTACTACCTCATCGACATACGGGGTAACGGCCAACTGGAGGTCGGGAGGCCATGGAATGTAAACCTCCTCAGAAAGTTCTATACTTAGAGCTTCACATTGTACTCCGCTGGCATATATAATGAAATTCATCCGGATCGCACAAATTGTGTCCACTCGCCATATTCTTGTGCCACTCGCACTCGTACATATTAGCAATACGCTACCTACGGAAGTCTACCTCTGGTCGAGCGACCGGCGGGGCTAAGTAGTGCGGCACAAGGGCACCGGAAATATTCGGGTCTTGGGTCATCCACGAAAACGCCAACTCGGAGCCGCCATTGGAGTCGCCTAGCCCGACTGGCCCACCGGGCCAAGACAACCAGTACACGCTTCTCACAGCGACCTGTCCCTCCCATCCTCGTGCAAAGCGACTCGAACGGTTAAAGTACCACGCACAGGGACTCTGCAAAACGGGAACCACCACGTGGCTCGGGAACACACCAACTAAGAGAGCTGCCTTGGACTCGCCAAGCGACTGGCTCTCCGGGCCAGGGGAGGAGACACGTTACAAACAACGCATTCGCAACCTACAACAGGGATATGACCAACATGGTCGAGCACCACGCTCGGGGACTCGCCTACAAATCAGCCCCACTCGCGCTCGGGGACTCGCCACTCAGAAGACGTGATAGATAAAAATAGTGCACAACCGAAACAATACACAAAAGTATACAACCGAGTTATACCCCATTAAAGGGCGGACATGCTCGGGGAGCAGTCGCCACTTGGCATACATCGCAAATTGGACAATTACATTGTTTATTCCATAGGCCCAGATGAAGAAGCAGCGCCACCCCCCTTGACACGAACGAAAGGCTGCCACGGGTTCATCAGGTACGTCGTCAGCGACTTTGACAACGACGACCGGAAGGGCTGCTCCGACTTCATGTCGCGATGCTCTAGCTCGGGGTCACCAGGCGCCAACACCATCTCCTAGTACGGCAGCAGATTCCCCATCGCCAAGACACGATCGGCGTAAGGGGCGGCCTTTGCGGTCAGCTTCAGCACCTCTGACATCTCTACCGTGCCGGTCGCTGATGGGTAGCCACTCGTCACGTCGTCAAGGTCGAAGTCGTCGGGGAAGTGGGCGAGACCTAAGCTCAACGCTGTGGTGGCCCCGCGCCTGAATGCCGAGCGTGTCATCCACTCCACGACGGCAGGCACCTCCTCCAGATAGCGCCACACCTCCGTAAGCCCCCCAGGAATAACTTCGGTGGGGGACATGCCCTGAAGAGCCGCTTGGACGTGCAACGCCGAAGCCGTGGCCGCGTTTACCACGGCAGTCACGCACTTCAAAGCATTGTAGGTCTGCACCACCGGATCACTTTGGCCTACCACAGCTGCAAAGTCAGGTGTCAGTGAAACAACAAAACCCCCAAATCAGGGACTTGACAAACGGGTCGGGAAAAGACGGAGACTCACCAAGGAGTTTGCGGCAGTTCTCCGTGACGTGCTTCTCCAAGGCGGTTTGCTCGTTGTGCAGCCCCACGATGATGGAATCCGTGGCTTTGCGTTCTTCCTCAGCCGCAGCAATAGTAGCCTTCGCTCGCTCCTCTGAGGAAACTGAGGCCGCTTTCGCTTCCTCCAAGTCCTGGACCAGAGAGGCTATTCGTCCATTCGCCAAGTCCATCTCGGCGACTGGAACATACCCTTCACGGGCCTTGGAAATCACAACCGGGAAACCATCTGCAAGAGAAACCATCACCATGCTGTACACCACTAGTTCACACCCGACAGAGGAAAAGAAAGACAAAACAGATACTCACCAATAGTTTCTTGAAGCCGTCGGTTCGCCTCTTGTACTTCGCGCAAGTCACGCTCCAAGCGCTCTCTCGTGGCCTGCCAATCGGTCTACTCCCTTTGCAATCCCTGCAAACAAACAACACACCTCAGCATTCGACAAAACAAAAACCTAGTTCCCAGCCGCTGAAATTCAGCGACCAGGAACTCGTGGACTGGAGAAGGAGAAAGAAACTCAATTCCTAGCCGCCGAAATTCAGCAACTAGGAATTTGGGGACTGGAGAGGAGCAAGAAGTTCAGTTCCCAGCCGCTGAAATTCAGCGACTAGGAACTCGGGGACTGGACATACCTGAATAGCAGCGCCGAGCATCCTGTGAAGTTCTCCGGCGTCAGTCGACGGGATCATGAAGGAAGTACGCCCGCGACGAGACCCAATGTCCGCATCCACGATCTCTGGACTCTGCGGAGACTGGGTGTCCGCCACACCTGGAAACCCCCTCACTATGAAGCGCGGGAACGTCGCCGACGCTCTGGCGGGGGCACTGGTTGTCGGGGCCGGCGCTTCCGGCACGAACGCAACCAAGACTAGTTCCGATCGCGCTGCTGCCACCTCTTCGGCGACTGACGCAGCATCTGGCTCCACGGCGCTGTCCTTGGCTGCAGCATCGTCGTCACCCCCCTTTTGCTTCTTCGCGACTTCCGCGGTCGCCACATCTCCGGCGGCCTTTCTCTTCTTGGGGAGATCGCCCTCTCCCGTGGGGGCGGCAGGTGGAATCTTAGCTGCCGAAGGATGGCCATTCTTCTTGGCCCCCAACTTGCATGAGTTCCCACAATCAATATAACAACAATACAAAAAGAGCGAGGCGAATCGGGATGAAGGAGCAGTACTCACTTAGCGACCGGGAGGACGCGAAGCCCAGTGCTGATGTGGGCGGGCTTGTCCAACTCGGGACCCAACTTGCGGGTGAGCCCCCTCTCGAAGACGTCTGAAGCCCACTAAACCACGGGCTTCCTCGACGATGAAGCCGCAGTCACCGGGATATCCGGCTCTGATGCGGCCGCCCTTGACGGCTGCGGCAACTTGGACGTCATCGCCTCAGCCTCTTCTTGGCTTGGAACCCCCAAGGCCGTCAGCGCAATCGCCGCTAGGGGAACCTCTACCACTACCTTCGTGTCCTCGCCCTCCAACCCATTTGTCGGGATTGCATCCTTTGGGGCCTTATGCGAGACTTCGGGGGAACCTTCGTCATCGGAATCGTCATCCGACTCGAACACCACCGCCGATTTGGACGGCGACGTGGGCCTCTTCGCTAGCGACTTGGGCTTGCGTGCGGGCTTCGATGGCGTAGCAGTACGCCGGGACGTGTGCTCCTGCGCGACCTCGTCGCCTCCGTCGTGTTCGTCCAGGCTGCGGCTCGCCTCGAACTCACGTTGTTTCTGCATGCGGGTCTTGCGAGCCACAGGTGCTGGGGGAGGAACCTCTTCCTCCTCCCCGTCGATGTCGGAAGAGTCTCCCTCGGAGTCTTCCTCCAGTTCCTGGGGAACCTCTTCATCGAGCGGAAGGAGCCAGCCCTCCAACACCTGAAAAAGCTGAGAACCACCACGAGTAAAACACCAAACGCGGAGACCGAGAACTGAGGTACGGACATAGCGACTGGGAAGAGAACTTACTGTGGGGGCTTCGTTCTTCACAGGAGTGTACGGGGCGAGCCCGACCGCCATGCTGGTGAACTCTGCATCAGTGATCTTCTTCAGGGCGGCCTTGTAGTCCTCGGCCTCCCATGATTCCTTGCTAGTTCGGGAGGGGTCATGCTTCCCGCTGTATTCATACATCCAGTGCGGCCGAGCCACCAGCGGAACCAGACGCCGCCCGAGCCAGCAGTTGTAGAGGTTGATCGAAATCAACCCCTGGTCCTTCAGCTTCTGGATTTGGTCCATCATTTCCGCGACGGCCATCCGCTGGTCTTCGGGAAGCTTCTTCGGCGCCAACCGGCGAGGCTCGCTCCTCGCGGCGACGAACTCGAGAAGAGCCACCTCGCTGGAGGGAGTGGCTTCTTTGACATAGAACCAGCTCTTCTTCCACTTGATGGCGGCCTTCTTCGGCAGGAGGAGCTTGACGAAATTGGCCTTCGGCTTCAGTTGGAATGTGACGCCACCTGCGGCCAACATCAAGCCACTAGACGCCTCACGCCCAATGCGGCGGTGGAAGAGCTCCAGCCACAGCGGGAAATACGGCCTGCAGCTGAGGTAACATTCGCAGAAGGCGACAAAGATCGCCAGCTGCTCGATGCTATGCGGACCGAGATCCGATGGCTTGATCGCGTAATACGCGCAGAAGCGGCGGAAAAAGAGTGAACTGGGGAATCCCAAACCCCTCTCAAGATGGCTGGGGAAACAGATGAATTTGCCGGTTCGTGGCTTCGGCTCGGTCTCGGAGGAGAGGGGAACCCGCCAGTTCCCCTTGCGGAGTACTCCGGTGTCCTCGAAGGATTTAAGCTGGGTTGTGGTACACTTGGATTTTCCCCATGAGCCTTTGGGAGGCGCCATCGAGTAGGATGTGGAATCGCACGATGCGAAAAGGACAAGTCAGAAGGATGTAGGCAGGGAGATTGGAGACAGGAAGAACGAATGAGGAAGAATGAAGAATGTGGAGAAGGTCTGTAGAGCTGAACCATCACTCCCCTTATATGGGAACGCCACCGCCAAAATCGGGATAGCCGTTACTCACGGTAATTGCGCCGAAGTTACCGTTGGAAATTCCAACGGATAGTTTGACCAGATTTGACGGTCCAACTCCTTTATTTCACCTGCTACCCGCCAGTCTTTTCCACTCGCCGAGACGACGACTTGGCAGCAGTAACATTAATTGGGACGGCAAATGGAAACATGGGTAAATTCCCCTTGGTTCTGATGGAGTCCATCACTAACTCGACTGGACGCCCAAATTGGGCTCGCCTACTCCGAACGCCAAAAGGACGCCTATGCCTACATCAACGATGGCCTCGGGGACTACTGATGGGGATACGCCAAAGGGGGTATGCCCAGCAGGACGTTCCGATTGGGCCGAAAGGCCTATGAGCGCGCCTGGAGGACGGCGACTAGACCACAACGGAAGGAGAGGCCCGGCGACTGGAAGCCCAGGAGCGTAATAGAAGCCCAGTCGGATTAGGTCAAAACCTCCGTATCCTTATCTTGTTCGGTTGTAACTTGTAAAGCCTAGCAAGGTGCCTCATATATAAACCTCCCTAGGGTATCCTAGAGACTTACCTTCTATCATACACCCCCTCAAGCGACTCGCTGCATAGCCGCCGAGCTCGTCACCCCTGTAACTCACTCTCCAATAATCTAATCTAGCAGGAGTAGGTCTTTACCCTCTAGGGGGGCAAACCTGGGTAAACCCATGTGCATCTGCCCCCATCTCGCACCGCAGATGGCCGCCAACTCTTCCTCACGAAACACTCAATCGCTGCCAGTGGCAGCGACTGCCGTGGCCATTTCCACGACATTTGGAGCCATCAAAATACATTGTCCAAGCACTCGAAAAATCTAGGGGACCCGCACTTTGGAGTTCCATCCATTCTATGATGAAGTAAGGGAGAACTTGATATTTTATTGTTTTTCGCTTTTCATATGTGATATCTCGAGGGGATAGTTCGATTCCCCAAAGAGATACACACCCCGTGGTTTCAGGATTGTTAAGGAATAAGGATGTTGGGAAGGGGAGCCTCATTGACCACCACTATCGGATGCCCCAAAAAATAGTGGCGCAGTTTTCGAGGCATCATGAAAACACCATATGCAAGCTTTCATAGTGCGGGTATCTTTGTTTGGATGGATATAATACCTCACCGAGGTAGTAGACTGGTTGTTGCATGCTATGTGTTTTCCCTTCCTCGGGTCGTTCAATGACTAGTATCATGCTAACCACTTGATTGGTGGCGGCGATGTATAGTAGTAATGGTTCCTTTTCCTTGGGTGAAACCAAGATAGGTGATGTCGAGAGTGTTTTATAGAGGGTTTCAAAGGCTCGCTAGGCTTCGGCGGTCCACTCGAAGGTTTCTGATTTCTTCAGCAGTGCATAAAATGGTGGTGCTTTTTCCCCTAGCTGAGTGATGAATCGGCTTAGTGCCGCTACATGCCTAGCCATCTGCTGAATGCCTCGTAGATTTTTTTTGGCTTCTTCATGGTTAGGATTTCCTGTATTTTCTCCGGGTTTTCTTCTATTCCCCTAGCCGACACTAGGTCCCGAGGAGTTGCCCAGTAGGGACTCCAAAGGAGCACTTCGTCGGATTGAGCTTGATATAGTATTTATCGAGATTATCGAATGTTTCGCGTAGATCATCGATAAAGGTTGACTCTTGCCTTGTTGTAATTATGATGTCATCGATGTAGACATGGACGTTTCTCCCAATTTGGTTTCCTAGGCAGTTTTGCATCATCCGTTGGTAGGTGGCACCCGCATTTTTAGCCTGAAGGGCATTGTGGTGTAGCAAGATACACCGTATGGTGTAATAAATGTTGTCTTGTCTTGGTCTTCTTCTTTCATCTAGATCTGGTGGTACCCGGAGTATGCGTCCAGGAAAGAAAGACGTTCTCACCCAGCATGCATCG
Organism: Avena sativa; assembly: GCA_916181665.1. Classification (NCBI taxonomy): domain Eukaryota; kingdom Viridiplantae; phylum Streptophyta; class Magnoliopsida; order Poales; family Poaceae; genus Avena; species Avena sativa. Next base: position 433,537,697 of record OV702290.1, read on the forward strand.
ATGATTTGGTCGATTTGCGGGAGTGGAAAGTGATCATTTGGATAATGCTTGTTCAGTGTGCTGAAGTCGATACACATACATAGTTCCACCTTATTTTTATTCGGCACACACAATGGGTTAGCGAACCATGTTTCTTATTTGATTTCCTTGATAAATTTTGTGTTAAGTAGACGATGAAGTTCTTTTCCAATGTCCTTGTGTATTGGTTCTGCAAAACGGCGAAGTGATTGTTTTACCGGTCTTGCATTTGGGTAAATATTGAGGGCGTGCTCGGCGAGTTCCCAAGGAATTCCTTGCATGTTATATGGGGCCATGCGAAAATTTCCCAGTGCTCACAGAAGAACTTGATGAGCACGCTTTCGTATGTGGGACTGAGAATAGAAGCCACCTAAGTTGTTTTCTTCGGGTCCATCGAATGCACCTGCACTTCCTTTGTGTCCTTTGCTGCATCGAAGGATTGGTCCGGTATGGGACTTACTGCCTCTGGCATAATATCGTGTGCATCAGTGATTTTGATCTAGGCGAACTTCGTTTCCATGTCAAAGGACTCGTAGATCTTGTTGAACTCTCGGTCGCAGTTGTCTGAGCGAGAAAAACTTCCTCTGACGGATATGATTTCGTTGGGTGCTAGCATCTTGGTCATGAGATATGTCTAATGTGGTACCACCATGGATCTTGCAAATTTTGATCGTCTCAGGATTGCGTGGTATTGCGATGGCTAGTCCATAACCTCGAACTTGATTTTTTCTTGCTTGAAATTTCTCAGGTTCCGAAGACAGCATCAAGGTAAATCTTGCCTAGAGGAACCTCGGCTTCACCGGGGACGATGCCATGGAAAGAGGTGTCAGCTGGATCTAGGTTGGTGAGAGAGCAATTCATTGTGCGTAGTGTTTTGGCATAGATGAGAATGATAATGCTTCATGCGTCCATGAATACCTTGCTCATATCGAACCCACCAATTTTTGCTTAAACTATTAATGCTGAATGACCCGGTCGGGGAACCCGATGGGGGAGATCGGCTCTGCTGAAGGTGATTTCCTGCTCAGACTAGTGGAGGTACTCTGGTGTTGGTGGGGTGTCCGTACTGCCATGTTGACTTGTCAGGTGATAAGTTTTTGTGTTCTGTTGGACTGTCTCCCTTTCTAGTTCATATTCATTGTTCCACTGGATCTTGGTTACTCATCGTTCTGCCCTCTATTTTCTTCGGGTTGCTGCTAGATTGCTGCAGCTGCCAGAGGTGGTCCTAGTGGTGGTGGCAGTGCGTTGATTGACAGGGTGCCAGGTACGGGGTTGTATCCTTGATTTGTTGCCTCGACCACCTTGCTACTGAACGCTTGGTTGAGCCCCAAGAAAGTGCAGCAGTCCCTCAAGACATGATTTGATTACGTCCTACCTTATGAGTCGACGTCCTAGTGTGCCTAACATCTGCATAGCTGGTATTGGAGATTTCCTCGACTACCTTGGCCGATATTGCTGCACCGTCCCGCTTGGTTCTCCTTCATCTCGATTGCTTCGGTATCCCCCGCTGCGGTTATCGCTTCTACGGTTGTCCTCATTGACATAAAAAGCTACGACATGGCTTGGCTCTCCGTAGCCATCGTAGTTGCATCATCTCCTGTTGTCATTGTTTCACCTGTCACAATACTCTTCGGGTGTGCATCCCCGCTTGATGTTTACTGCATCCTCTTCATCGGCCCATCGATTTGCCATGTCCATCAGCTAGGAAATTATTTTTGGCTTGACCCAACCCATATCCTCTATGAATTCTTTTCGGTGCAGGCCATCGTTGAAAGCACCGATCGCCCTCTCGTCAGAGATGTTCTCGGCTGAGTTCTTGATGACGTTCCATTGTTGTATGAATGAGCGTATTGATTCTCCCGATCTTTGCTTGCACACTCGCAGATCCTCAATGGATGTGGATCGCTTAAATGTGGAGTTGAAGTTTCAGATGAAATTTTCCTCCAGGTCACCCCAACTACTGATTGAGTTTTCGGGTAACTGACATAGCTAGGACCATGCAGCTCCGGTTAAGTGTAACTGCAAGCTCTACATAGCCGTGGCCTTTGACCCGCCTAGAAGTTTCACTATTTGCAGATAATTGGCTAGCCACGCTTCTACATCTTGGAGGCCATCATACTTTTGGTGATCGTGTGGAAGCTTGAAATTGCTGGGTACTGGCGTCTTTTGAACCCGGTGAGTAAAGAACCTCGTGCCACATGCTTCGAGGTCACCTTCACTTTCCTCATCTAAGTACCTTCTACGACTTTCCCGGGCTTTATCAATTTAATTTGTGTAATGTCGTCTATTGCATCATGGCTGCACGGAGAGCGTGCATGGAATGGTGACCTGGATCTTCAGGTGTTTGCCACCTGCCGAGGGCTGCCGTGACGGTGTGGTGATTTTTTGGGTTGCGGGACAATTTCCTGGTCCGCTTTTGCAAGTGTTGCCCCGACCATACCAAGGCCCATAAGGGAGGAGCGATGGATAGCTGCTCGTGGATCGTCGACTGCCGGTTGAGTTATAAGCAGGTATGTTTGAGCTGTGATGAGGGCGGATTGCATCATTTTGTCAATGATATGGCCTACTGAATCCATGGACATGAATGACATGTTCAGATCTCGGGTGATGTCGTGACTTTCAGCTTTGGGTATATTGTTCAGCCGAGAACCGCCTCTTCCTGGCTGTGATCGCCCTGGAATGCTTCTGGAGTTGCGGGTGGAGCTAAGTTGCGCATGTCGCATGCTTGATTCATTGGCCCTTATTTTCCTATCTTCCAGGTCCCTTTGCATCTTGATCAATTGCCTTCTTTGCTTGTGAAGGAGATACTGGTACACCATCAGATCGTATTTTGTTACGTCTGTCGTCATGGGTACCGCACCCGATATAGCGTTTCTTGCTCTTTCCCTGGAACCTATGGGTAGCCGGATAGCTATCTATTGTCTATCGTGTTCTACGCCTCCTCCTTGAATGACACGATTTTCCACGGGTCTTTCCACTCTGTTCTTGTCTACAGTTGCATCATTTTTGGACATAATATCATTAGGATGTATAATCGGGTTATGGTTTTTGTTGCGTGGTGCTGAGGTTCCTTCATCTACTCTTGCTGCTCCTATGAACATGCACACCTGGTGGTGCCCCATGTATGATTTACTGCTGTGATTGTTGGAGTTGGAGGAGACACTGTCTTGAGGACGAGTGAGATTCTGCGGGTTTTGTTGTAGGTATGAATCTGCTTTTTTAATCTCGGAGTCGATGCTTTTCTCAGATTTGCCATTTTTCGGGTTCATCGTGACGGGTGATAGAGTTTTAGAGTCAAATCCGAAGGAGAGACCGTCATAGAGATCGGTCAAGTCCCCCAGATTTGCGGCGTGGCCACTGTTGTCTTCAACGCTTGTCAGATGCGAGCTGGTCCTTTTAGTGGAGCCGATACAAGATGCTAGTGTTTCTTTGGGTGCTATGATTGGATTCGATGGACCCGAAAAGATCGGATTCGAAAGACAAAGAACTTCTTCTATTCAGATGCGAAAGTGGAGGTTTCCGATCATCAGATCTATCTCCTCATAGAAATTTTCTAGCAGAGGGGTGGGTAGGCGGCGATCAAGATCGATGGGATCATGACAGATCTTGCCGACCTCAATCATTGAGTTGTTGCTTGGTGAAGTGGAAGTCGCCGAATTCATGACTCCGGCGCTCAGAGTTCCCACAGACGGCGCCAATTGACGAGGCGTAACCTCGATAATATCCATAGTTATGGACTTTGGTTTGATGGAAACGAGAGTGCTACTGATTTAGTCAGCTTGTCAGACAAACAAGGGAGTTGAATCCTGTATGAGCTTTATTGCAAAGAGATGATTACAAAGTCGTTGATTCGCTAGATGCAGTCTAACTCATGGCGAGTTGAGTCTACTCCAAGCTACGGTGTCCTCTCTGTTGGCTCCTCCTAGTCCTTATATGAGAGGTCGGGTCTCAGAGTCCAATACAGATCGGTTACAAGTTTGATTATAGCTACTTGACTATGTCGATTTGTATCTCTATCTTGATTAATGTGTCTGGTTCCTGGGCTTTGGATGCTTCTAGGACTCTTTATTCTTTGTGGGCCTTGGTTCGTATTTTAAGTATGTATCAGGTATACTAAATATAGGAATCCTATAAGTCATACCCATATCACTAACTGAGAAGCACCAAGCAATGATCAACACAACTAGGAAAGAGAGAGGGAACACCCGGCATAGTCCAGGGTGGTTTCTGAGTTACGGCACAGACTCACCACCAACCGCGAAGCATGCAGCACGGGCTCACGAGGCCGTGATCTGAGGGAAGTCCTCAACTATCGCCTTGGATCCACAGTTGGCCCGAAGTCGCGACTGAGGTTATGTGCGGAAGGTTCTCGGAGAAATTCAAAAACCCTAGGACGTTTCGAAATACGATGGAAAATCCAATCTGGCTAAGTGGCTGGAAGATTACACGACCGCAATGTCCATCCAGGACAACTGCGAGATAATCCTATGTCGCTACCTCCGGCTTATGATGAAAAACGAAGCGCGCACATGGATCCAAGGGCTGCCACGAGGCAGCATACATTCCTGGAAGGAGATGAAGCGAGTATTCATCAAGAACTTCGAAGGGACGTACAAACGCTCGGCTTCGATTGAAGACATCGAGGCCTGTCACCATAGGAAGGTTGAGCCAACTCGGAACTACCTAACAAGGTGGGCCGAGTTATACAACAGTGTGGCCGATGTTAGCGAGGAGGCCGCATGTCGTGCTTTCGGAAGAACTTGCCGGTTCCAACCCCTAGTTGATAAGCTCGTTAGAAGCAAACCGAAGAAAGTAGGCGACTTGGTAGACATAGTCACCAAATACGCCGCTTCAAACAGAACAAAAGAAGAACCCGACAAAGGAGGGAAAGTCCACCAAGGACAAGGACCCCAAGAAGGATAACCCGCCCAAAAAGTATAGCCCGCCCAAGAAAAAGAAAATAAAGGGAGGCAATGGCAACTTCGAGTTAGTCGCCAACGCCGCCCAAAACGATGGCAAGCAAGGCTGCACGAAGCAACACCAGTAGAGTGAAGTCACGGAGAATCAGTCGTGCAAGTTACACAACACACCGACTAAGAAGTCCACACACCTGCTAAAATACTGTGTCGTGTGGAAATCCAGGCCGACGGATAAGAAAGCCGGCAAAAACGATGAGACACTCGAGGAGGATGCCAGTGCTTGTTGTGTTTTTGCACAAAGCCATGAGGGTAGTTGTGACTCTGACATGCAAGTCGAGTCTCGACTCGCAAAGAGCTCCGGGTAGGCGGTGTCGCAGCCGAAGATATTGTGTGAGGCGCTCCACCCCCACCACCGACTTACGCCTCAGATTGCGCTAGCTGGGAGCTAATGATGGCTCGATATTATTCTACAAGGGAAATGGAGAACCAGCCATGCCAGCTACACAACACAGCGAAGCACCTCACCCGACATTTACTAAAAGAATGTCGATTTTGGGTTGCGTTCGGTGATTAGATAGCACCCCCGTGGAAAACCTAGCCGAGGATCTCGCCACCCTCCACATGTTCAGCACGATGGATAAAAAGGAGGAAAGGCACATCGATCGCGCCATAAACACCACGGTGCCTAGCGTACCAAATTTCCTGGAATGGTCAGAGAAGGACATCGATTGGACCCACAAGGATCATCCAGCTCTAGTGGAGGATCCGGGCCGACTACCACTAGTCGTTGCCCCACAGGTCAACGACTTCCGACTCTCCAAGGTACAGATGGATGGTGGCAGCAGCATCAACATCATGTACCTAGAAACCTTCGAGTGGCTAAACATCCCTGAATCATGACTACATCCCTCCAAAATGACGTTCCACAACATAGTGTGAGGAAAATCGGCCAAGCCCTTCAGAAGAATCAGCATCAATGTCGCTTTCGGGAGTAAGAAAAACTTCCGCAAGGAGATCCTCTACTTCGAAGTGGTGTATTTCAAAAGCCCGTACAACTTCATATTCAAATGACTGTGTTCGCCCAATTCATGGCACTATCTTGTTATATATATACCTCAAGCTGAAGATGTCGGGTCCCAAGGGGGTCACCGATGTAAACGATGACCTACTCAAGGCTGCCAAATGTGAAAAGGGTCAGTTAGTATTCGCCAAACTAGCAGTTAATAAAACCGAACTCGCCGAAATACGACAAAAAGTGGACCAGAGGATATTACCCTCTCCAAAGGCTGGCTGAAACAGTCGGCACCACCTTCGAATCAGCCCAAGACACCAAACGCATTGCATTGGATGAGGGGAATCCAGAAAACACAACAAGAATCGGTGGCCACCTCGATAGAAAATAGAAAGCGCGCTCATTGAGTTCCCCCGTGAGAATACATACATCTTACCGTGGCAATCATCTAACATGCCAGGTGTCCCTAGGGAGCTCCGAGCACAAGCTCAACATCAAGGAGGGGGCCTGGCAGGTAAAATAACCGCTCAGGAGATTCGTAGATGAACGACGTTGCACAATCAATGGGGAAATAGCTCGGTTGTTAGCCGCCGGGTTTGTCATAGAAGTTTCCACCCAGAATGGCTGGCTAATCCGGTCCTGGTGGTTAAAAAGAATGGGACCTGGTGCATGTGTATCGATTACACAAGCTTGAACAAAGCTTGCCCTAAGGATCCTTTCCACGGTTGGTTGTGAGCTGCTCTGTTTTCTAGATGCCTACTTGGGCTACCACTAGATCAAAACGGAGAATGAGGACCAGGAAAAAACCCCGTTCATCATGTTGTACGGAGCATTTTGCCAAGTCACCATGTTGTTCGTCTTAAAGAACGCTGGTGCCATGTACCAAAGATGTATGCAAAACTTCTTACACAACCAGATAGGACGAAAGGTACACGTGTACATTGATGACATGATCATTAAACCGCCGCTAGTTTGTACAAGCTTCCCCAAAGCATCTACTAGTGCAGTTGCCGAGCCTATTGGGGCATCGATGGAGATTCTCTTTGGACGTGGTTTCAAAAATCAATGACATGTTTCATGGTACCCACGGCATTTCAATCGAAATTTTACATTACATAATACGTACTCATGGCGAAGCGGTTCAATCGTTATTTTCAGATTGCTCATTACTGCTTTGTCTTTGGTGTAGATAAAGTATTAGAGCATCTCCATTAGAGGTGTCCTAAAATAGGGCATCACTTTATTGGTTTTGGGCACCACTTTTAGAGTTTTGGGGCACCAAATCTACTGTTGCCATTTCAGATGCCTAAAAATACGGCACCTAGCTGGCAGCACTTTTCCAGGTGCCATAAAATAGGGCACCACTTTGTGCGACATTCATACTAGCCAGAACACATATATTGGACAATCAAACGTCTGAATATAAATTAAACCAAAACATCACACAAACATATTGATAACATATAATTCAAGATCATAACTTCATCGTCACACACATATCAAGTTCCAATGCATAGCATAGTTCAAAAGCATAAAATATGTGACCACAAAAATAGTTCAAACAAACACATGACATAAATCGAATGCAAATAGCACTCATTCCTCGCCTCCATTGTCAACATTGACATTGTTGGCATCTTGTACTTCTTCCTCGTGAGCAACCTTGGTGTTGTTGCTGTAAGTTGGATCACTTGGAGCAATTGGAGCTACCATAGAAGTTATGAAAAGACCCATACCACCTCCCATGCCACCGCCCATGGATGTTCCCATGCCACCTCCCATGTCACCACCCATGCCACCTCCCATAGCTCCCATGTACCCCATGTTTCCCATGCCTCCCATGGATCCCATTGCTCTTATAGATCCCATGCCTCTCATTGATCCCATTCCTCCCATGCCACCTCCCATAGCTCCCATGAATCCCATCATCCTATTTTGGGCAATGAGTTTCGCGGCAAAGATCAACATATTGCTTTTGCCTCTCGTTCAGTGAGTTGTTCACGGCAATGAGTTGTTCTTTGGAACTTCATGAACATCACGGTTCCTCCACTTCTCATCATGCTCTAGCTCCATCCAACAATGATACAAAGTGAATGCCCTTCCTTCCTTTATCACACCCTTCTTGTTTTTCTTTGGTTTTCCTTAGAATAATCTTTGAGCAACATTGTTCTACATAAATTTGCAAAACAAGTAAATATGCAACAACGGTACAAAGTGAATTTGGAAAACAAGTATTGCACATGGAACCAATGCACAAATAAGAGAAAACAAATTACCCTATACTTAGCATTTGTTCCACTTGGGTTCATGACGTCAACATTAGCCATTGCCTCCGACCACCTTTGGCAATCTGTTGAGATGGTCGACCATCGATGATGAAGAGAGGCCTTCGTTCGGAAAATACCAACAGTGGTATTTGCATCAAAATACTCCTTCATTCTTGCCCAATATGTGTCCTTGGGTTGCTCGGTGCCCATGGCCAGGTCTCCCCACCATCTTCCACAATGTGCAAAGCAAGATGTCGTCCTCCATGGTGTAGTTCACCGCTCTTCCCTTTGGTGCGTCTTCATAACCCTCACCTTCCATGTCCAGTTCATACTCAACTTGTGCATTAGCCTCCGCAATGGATTCTTGAGAATAATATTGGTGCGACCCAAGATTCATAGTGGACATGGATGTATCATCCTCAAAACTACAAATATCAAATCAAAGTTTCATCATCCACATTCATCTTCACAAACCGAAGAACAATAAAATGGATAATCTTTTACCTTTCGGGAAATTCCTCAAACATGTTCGGCGCGGTAGAGAACGACGGTGTCTCATGTGTGCTGGACGTTGCAAGAGGCGGTGGGGGAGGCACTTGGAATTGGCTAGAGGCGGCGGAAGATGGGCATGTTGGCTGCCAGCGTGGGACAGCGTCGACCTTCTTCTTTCTCCCGCCGGTTGTCACTGCAGCTGGCGGCCACTTCACGCTGCTGAACTTGCCTTTAGGCTTGCTGGTGGCGGTGGCCACGACCAAGGTGTTCCCCGACACCGACCGAGGCGGGGCGAACATGTTAGGCCAGACGACGGCGGGGCTAGGGTTTCGCTCGGAGGCTGTGGCGGAGATGGTGGTCAGAACACGCAGCAGCACGGCGGAAGAGCCTAGGGAAGGGGCGGAGGCGGGCGGGGTCGACAAAGTGTCGGAATGGCCGTCCATGGCCAGAATCGGAACGGCGGGAGGCGGAGAGGAAGCGGCAACTCAGGGGCGGGAATGAAAAGCTCGGCAGTTGGGCGAGCACGCGCGGCCGAAGAATTTTGGGCGTGCCCGCTCCCGTGCTCACCCGTGCCGAAAATATGCAGTGCCATCGAGGGTTTTTTCAGCGTGGCCAAAAAAAATTTAGGAACCTGCTAGAGCTAAAAAATTTGGTGCAGGCACCGTAAAAAAAGTTTTTTGGATGCAAGAGCCGTTTTGGGGCACCTGCTGGAGATGCGTTTTACAAAAGCTAAAGCTAAATCATCTTATATGAGTAGGAGACAAGGCAAATGTGGTGGAGTTTAGCTATTGCTGCACGTACAAATTCAAGCTAGTACCATCACGGGATACATAGGTTACAACGCATGAGATTTGAATGCGTAGTCAAAGTACAATAATGTGACTCGCAGCGACAGCAAAACCATGAAAGATCAGCACAATTCGTTGTTTATCGCTGTTCTTGAGAACATCATACAGTTCAAAGGATGCTTAGATATCACGGCGTCTGCATTGCTTAAACAGTTTCACTGTCTCATACAGGATAAGGTAGTTGGAGCTTCCGGCTGTGCTGAATGACCAGAAATGCAAGGATCTGAGCTGACCTCGAGCGAAATATGAGCTGATACCTCCTCTCGGCACCTTGCAGCAAGTCCTCACCTGAATAGTAGGAATGGCAGAATCATCAGCTAGTGATTCAAACTTCTTGAATTTTGTTGAATAAATGGTCTAGAGCTTTGTAGGCAGGACACTGAACCCTGTACGTGCATGGTGTTTAGAACTAGAAACTGCCACCGCTATATATCAACTCGAGGTTTGCTTCCGTGTCCCCCCCTCCCCATATTTTGAAGGGGTAATACGGTCTTTTAATATTAATTATTGATTATTAGTTACTAAACTATACACGTATAGACATGATTTAAGATTGGTAGAGGTGATTATCAAAGTTCATCTAAAATTATCAACTTGCTAGTCTAATACTCCCTCCGTCCCAAAATAAGTGACGTGTCTTTGTCTGGATTCAGATGTATCTAGACATGTTTTAGTGTCTAGATGCATGTGAATTTAGACAAAATCACGCCACTTATTTTAGGACGGAGGGAGTATATTGATTACCTATACGTGCACGTCTTGCCGGGAGTGGTCACGACCATAGTTCAGCGACCACGCACACTATAACCGTGACCGGCATGGTTCGCGACGAGGACCTCTGCTTGCCCGCTTCACGCGCTGCGGTTTTTACGACGATCACTGAATCAGGTCGTGTGACTGCTCGTCGCTATTGTGCTAGTTAACCCATCAAAAGGACGATGAGTATTTTTCAGACAGACGGTTTTAGTTGGTACACGTAAATACTGGGTATGGGCTTTGCGGACCAACGTAATCTAATTTGGTTTAGCAACTAATAATCAGCAATTAATGATAAAGGACCATCTTACCCCTTCAATTGGAACAATCTTCCTAAAAAAAGCAAGAATTACAATTTCATTTGAAGTCGTTTCTTTTAAGGAAGAATTTGATTACTACTTCATATTTGATATTCAAAGAAATAGTGAGTACTATGAGTAGGTAAACTCCAAGTCCCCAAACAAATTAGGTGAACATCATGGAGCTAGCAGCATCTAATAATTTCATGCAATGAAATATGACAGGGTGCTTAAGCAGTAGTAAGATGGAACAACACAAAAATAATCATATGCACACCAATAGTGTCCCTCTCGACATTTCTCCGATCTTCTAATGACCAAACTGACAAAAAGAATCTAAAAAACATATTGATATCTTTGTCTACCGTAAAGATAAGAGTATGAAAAGGGGCACTGGTTGTTGAACTAAAGATCTTGTGAATGTAAGGACCATCGCCCAACTCACCACCAAAAAAAAAGGTCAAAGAAAAGAAAAGAAGATCATGAAGGTAAATTTAAGATGAGGTGGCTCATAGTTATTTTGAGTTAGTTTTACAGCAACTCTGTTCTGGTAACACCGCATCACACGTAGCATGGTTTGTTCCCTTCATTCTAGTATCTTTTTTCCGAAAAGGGGATATCCATAGGCTTTGCATCGATGCATACAACCATATTCATTACAAACTTATCATAAATAATCATACATGATGCAAAGAACAGATCCAGAGCTCAATCAAAACAATAGAAATCAGATGTCACCCTTTTATTTTAGTGGTTAAACCATGACAAGTGAAATGATTTGTTTTCTTCAAACAAACTAAGGTGCGTGCTTCATACAGAATTTACATATTATTGTATCTATTTGCCCACAACTCTCATGTTAAACTAACAAAAACGCAAGCATACACACTGTTCACAAAAGACAGGGCCAATATTCATGCTGCAATCATAAAGCATAGTGACCACATATAACTGGACTGCTACCATTATGCATGCAAGTGAACCTCATGTCCCTACATACTAGATGCTACAGAAGCTAACATATGTGTTGCAAACTTTCAATAAAACATATAGAAGATCCAAAGAATTCCTAGAAATGTATGGATAAGATTAACTTTACACATTAAACAAGAAGGGGATGTAAGCTAAAACACGATTCAAAAATGAAAGAGGCAAACAATTGAGCACTAGTATAGCATTACTGTAAACTTTACTTCCCATGTGCTAAATAAAACTGTGCTACCAAAGACTAAAGTAACTTGAAAGGACCATATTTGAAGGAGATATAGTGCCACCTTGATGGCATCATACATCATCAGTTTATCCAAGAAGTGTTTTCAAGTTAAAGTACATATCAATCGGTTATTATGGTGCTATATTAGGCAAGATTCACCGTGTGAAATACGGCAAATTATCGAAGCATGTGACTAATAACTCTTCTACCAGCAACATAATTTGTTCTCTCTGACAAACCAGAAGTGAGAAAGACTGACATGAACTAGTAAAAAAACTTCTACAGATGTGCAAAATCATACTCAAAGAAATCCTTGCAACATTACATATCTTCAAACTAATGGATACGCCTGTGATTCCGCTAAAGCATACACATGCAACAGACTAGTAAACTCAAGCACATAGAAAAATTGATGTGAGCAAGTAACCATTTTATCAAGCAAGATGACTGAACACCAAATGTCATGAAGAGGAAAAAAAGATCTTACATATTAGGCTTGAGCAAGGAACGCAGGCGGCCATGCCAGGAAGTAGGCGCAGATGGGGTACCCGTACTCCTTGCCACCTTTCGTGGCCAGGCGCTCCAGCTTGCGGGTCTTGGGATCGAACGAGTAGGTCCCATATCCCAACATCTGGATGAAGAGCTTCCATTTGGCAGCCACAGCGTTGGCTCGGCCAAATCTGACAGGAGGCAAAATTTGGCAAGTACTCCACAGCGTTGGCAATAGCTAAATCGCTGTACTGTGGGTCCCAACGCCACATAAAACAATCTAAAAAAAAGGGCGTTCTATCTGCTCACCCCCACGTCTTCGCGTGAGTTCGCTGCTGTGGAAAATTCCCTAATCCCCGTCCACTTTCCTCCATGGATTGATCTTACTCTACTTTCTCCTCTGGCGCTCAGATCCAGCGAGGAGTAACACGGTAGAGGTCCCGGCTCTGCGGTGGCGGGCGACACGAGCGGCGGATCTGCGGTGGACGAATCGAGCGGCGGCTCTGCGATGGCCGGCGACACGAGCGGCGGCTCTGCGGTGGCTGGCGAATCGAGCGGCGGCTCTGCGGTGGCAGACGTGTCTACCGGCGCTGAGGGACAGGAGCGGCCGCACGGCTGAGTTCGTCCTCCAGCGGCAGCCGGTGATGCGCTGATGTCAACAGCGCGGCCATGCGAAGGTCGAGGCGGCCGGCCTCCGGGCAAACCTACAGCCAAGCTTTTTTTAATCCCGTTTATAGATTTGGCATCGGAGCAGGAGGTTGCGCCGGTTCCCTCTTTTCTCCAATTTGGAACTACCCCCACAACGTTAGGAACTAGTTCCAAATGTCAAAAAGTCAATTTGGAACTACTTGTGGCTACACATTGTGGTATGCCCCAGGTGGACGTCGGTGACCCAGATGCTCTGTCTCCTTCTCATCCGGTCCATGGGCAGGCCCGGCACCGTGTCGTACACCTTGCTGATATTCATCTCCGTCTCCACAACCCACCCGTTGTCGCTGGACCTGGTCTCGCCGCGCACCCAGACCTGCATCACCTGGTGCTCCACGGTCACGACGCAGAGCCGCCCGTCAGGCGTCTCCCCCATGCGGTACTTGAAGCGGTCACCCGGCAGCGCCGCCGGCGGCAGAAGGTAGGAGAATTGCAGTGTGGCAGGATCCAGTGCCAGCACGCGGCAGGAGTTGCAGATGTGCCAGTACATTTTCCCGGCAGCATGCACGCAGCGGGTCTCGAACCAGTAGGGATCGAAATCGACCAAGACCTGCTCGGCCAGCGGGAGCGCGCGCCAGTGGCACTGGTTGTTGTCGTAGGACGCGACCCAGGCGCGCGGGTGCCCGCCGTCGATGGTGAAGCAGACGGCCTCGAAGCAGAGCTTGCTCGGGTGAGCGCGGGAGAGAATCGCGGAGCCGACGTAGTACCTGGATCTGCGCCAGCGGTGGTCTTCGGGCACCGTGTCACGCGGCGGCGACGGGAGAAGAGCGCGGCGTCGGGTGGCCGGGTCGAGGACGAGGAGACGCGGGTGGATCGCCTTTGGAGTCGATACGGTCGGCTCGAGAAGCAAGAGGCCTTGGTGGCAGTCGTAGAGCCCGTAGCGGGAGGCGTCCGGGGCGAAGTCCAGGGAGGGGCACGGGGAGGAAGTGTCGAGGGGAGCGAACACGGCTTCGTAGAAAGTTCGCTCCTTTTTTTGGATGGGCGGCGGGGGTGGGGTTTTGACGGGGTGGAAGAAGTAGCCGAGGAGGGGAGGGTCGCGGGGGAGGCAGCGGGCGGCGATGCGGCGCCAGCGGTGGCAGGCAAGGGCAACGCGGAGGAGATCGATGAGGGAGAGACGGCGGAAGATGTTCGGGGGGACATCCATGGGTATGACGTCCATTGCTGCGTCCTCGGGCTCCACCGACGGTGGGGGTGGAACCGAGTTGGGCAAGTTAGATGAAGATGGAGTTGGGCTGTTGGAATTAGGCTTGCTTCCGCCTCTCTTCTTCCCAGTCTTCCGCGCCATTGGCGGCGGCGGCGGTGGACTAGTGGTGGAGGAGGAGGGTTCTGGAGAGGGAGCAGGTACTGACAGTGACAGACACGCCTCAGCGCGACGCAAAAGAGAGGAAGCGGTACGACGGGAGGAAATGATAGCGGTTCCACACTCGAAGGTGAGTTCGCCCAGCTATTAGATTTGGGAAAAAAGAAATGTTCCAAATAAATTCTGAATGAACTCGTCTTCAGAATTTTTTTAATGAACTTTCAGGTCGTCAGGAGTGTGGACCTGTAAATATTTTGGTAAAAGTACATTTTTCCCAGGCCGTGAGCGTCCCCGGGCCCCCTCCCCCCTCCGCTGCTCGACGTGTGTCCACCCTCGGGTCACTCATCACATGGCAAAAAAAATCACAGTATTGCGTCTTGTTTCTCTTTGACTGAGTCGCGCGTCGACAACAAAAATTTCCCATCTTCTCATGTGCCACTTCTTGGCTTCTCGCACGCAGCTCCGGACGTCAAATACGTTTGGTCTCGCGGAGCTCCACCGTGCTACGACGACTATCGGCGAGGAAGCTCCGCCTCTAGCTTGCAGCACCAACGAGTTCTTCGTAGCAAGTCCCACGACCCTCGTAGCATCGCCGACTTGCTGCTTTGACGACCACGATCGGTAGCACCACAATCATACTCATGTAGCAACATCGTCTGCTTCCGATAGCAAGACCGCTTGCAGCAGCAGCGCCCGCCCAAGGTTGGCAGCAAAAGCCAGATGCCAAGGTAGCAAAAGCCACATGCAGAAGTAACAAAGTTGATCACCCAATGTAGCAAAACCAACCAGCCAAGGTAGCAAAATTGGTTCCGTGAGGTAGCAAAATCCAAACACCAAGGTAGCAAAAGCCAGACGCAAAACTAGCAAATCTTACCACCCAATGTAGCAAACACAATCAGCCAAGGTAGCAAAATTGGTAGCCCAAGGTAGCAAAAGACAGAAGCAAAAAGTAGCAAAGTCGACCACCCAATGTAGGAAAAAAATAGTTGGCCAAGGTAGTCAAATATGTTGCCTGTGGTAGCAATATCAGTTGCCTGAGATAGCAAAGTCGGCCGCCCAAGGTAGCAAAGACAGTTGCACAAAGTAGCAAAATTGGCCGCCCAAGGTAGCAACACCTGGGATCGCTGGTAGCAACGGCAGGAACCGTCGATAGCAACACTAGCTATGGAGCTCAAGTGGCACGGACATGGAGGCCGAAGGGGAAAGCTCATGAAGGTGGACGCACGCGACTCATGTGAGGGGCTGCAAGCCATGGCGTGGCGTGCTCACGAAGGTGGATTCGAGGAGAGCGTGTGGTGGCACGGACGTGCTTGCAGAGATGAGGGCCGACGGCGGGGCGAGCCCATGGAGGTTGGAGGCTCAGGCGACAGGCGTGTGGAGAAGGTGGGGATGAGTCTGGGACGGATGAGTTGTTTCGGATAAGAACGAGAATAGGCAAAGAGAGGAGCTGGCCCCACCCCAGCAGCCACCCATCACGGGGATGTGGAGGACGCATGTCGCGTGCACGAGCCGGGGACGCATCGTGTGCCATCCTCCCGGATGAAACCAAGTGTTTTCCTTTTATTTACGTGCTACAAAGAAAAGAATAGACACGTACTCCTAGTTTAATTTAGACACTCGTCATTTTTGTGCATCACGGACCAGGGATTTCAATGCATATATTTTTACGAAGGAATGAAAACAAAAGATCATCATTTTCCCGAATGTATCACGAAACTTCTTTTCAACGAAAATATATGACGTGTAATTTCTTTTTTTTTTTCGAAATTCTACATATCTATTAATAATCATTAACAGTGGTACAAAGACCGTTAAAATTAATAGAAATTAAAATATGTTATTGGACCATCTAACGACGACTACATACACTAACACGAGCCGAAGGCGTGCCGTCGTCATCGTCCTCCATAATCGGAGTCGGAAAAAGCTTGTCGTAGTAGAGCTTGTTGTAGTAGACAGACGTCAAGTCGTCGTACTAAGGCCCTGTAAGACCAGTGCACCAGAGCAATAACCATCGCCGAAGATGACAACCGTAGATCAAAAGACACTGACCTTAAACTACACCGACGAATACAGAAAACGGCGGGATACCAAGAGATCCGTCGGACACACGACTCCACGCGCTTTCCGGCTAAGCTAGATGCACCACCGGAGCGAGAATAGAACGGAAAGAACATTATTCTGACTTCAAGACACAGCCCTCATCTCAACATTTCGAAGAAGACATTGAAAAAGGCTAAAAAAAAAAGAATGAATTAGAATAGCATGCTTACTCCACTTTCAAAAAGATTTGAGGATTCTATTTCTCAGAGATGTAGACTTGCTGGAAAGTCGGTCCGGTTTCTCTTTTCGAGAGCGTACCTTGTTTGTTAATTTATAATGTTACGAAGAAAGACAATTTTGGGGGATTTGTTTCGTTATCCCACCAAATTTTATATTGGGATCTTTTCAACAAAATCTAATGGAACCATAGGGATGTCGTTCCCACTACTTCCCATGCGGATCCCAGGCAAATCATGGGATGTCGGATGTGGATTTGAGTCGTGATGACATGGGCTTTCCATGCGAGAACGTAAGCTTCCATGCACGTACTAGAGTTGTGGCACGGTTGTAACTTGCAACACCGACCATAGGCACTCCACCGACCGTAATTCTTAAAAATAGTACTAAGAGGAATTAGACATTTTTATATATAGTAGAAGCGAGTTGGCGTGAGAAAACCGAATATTCGTCCCTGACAGGATTGAATTCCGGTCGATGGGATGCGCCAACTGCGATCCAACCACTAGGCACTACCCCGTAATATCAGCGTCCACTTGGTCCAGCCCAGCACTCAACCTACGTTCTGAACGTTCATGCGCTCACAGCCCAACTATAAGAAGAAAGTCCACTCCATCCTAAAAGTCCGGACTGAAAGGAGGAAGGAATCTCTCCCTTATAAGGTGGGTGTGGCCTCCTTCCGTTGGCGAGGTGAGACTAAACTTCGTGTAGCTTCACCGGTCAACAGCAGCCTAACATCTCATCCCCCTGAGAAGCCCCTCAAGAAGGCATGGCGATCGCTAGCTCTGATACCAGATGTCAGCGTCCACTTGGCCCAGCCCAGCACTCAACCTACGTTCTGAACGTTCATGCGCTCACAGCCTAACTATAAAAAGAAAACCCACTCCATCCTAAAAGCCCGGACTGAAAAGAGGAAGGAATCTCTCCCTTATAAGGTGGGTATGGTCTCCTTCCGTAGGCGAGGTGAAACTAAACTTCGTGTAGCTTCACCGGTCAACAGCAGCCTAACACGTAATCACCGACCACAATATTTGCAGCCATCGTCTCATGGGTCAAGTCAGGCCCACCCGTTCCCATGCGGGACCTTGGTGAATAGCTTTTCTAGCACAACATAGTCCCATGGAGGGAGGATATAAAAGATAGAGGAAGCATCATGAATAGAAGTCGTTGTGTTGGAGAGAAGGAGAAATGGAGAGAGACATATGGAGAAATAGGTGAAAGAGCATATATGTCCTCTTTCATGATTTTAGTAATTAACGATAATCTCCATGAATAATTAATGACAATCTATATAGACTAATAGTCCCGTGGAGTTACACTTGTAGGTTTTCTTCATATACAATGCTTGAACCAAATGTTGACTCAAGGTTGAAAGTAGAAAAAATTGAAAAAGAATAAGCAATGACCTGGCGACGAGACGTCAGGGGCGGCGCCTCGACGACGGCGGCGGAGCGGAGGCAAAAGGAGCAGGAGCAGGATAGATACGGGGTTGCGGGGATCGACCGGGTCGTGTGGTGTGTTGCGTGTGTGTTGGTTCTGAGCGAACCCGTGTACGTGTGTGGTCGAGTTGACTGGGTCGGGGTGTGCGCGGTGTCACTGGGTGGAGACGTGTGTGTGTGCGCGTGCGTGTGTCTGAGTTGACTGGGTCGGGGTGTGCGCAGTGTCGCTCGGTGGAGACGTATTGGTGCGTGCGTGTGTGAGTGTGTGCGCGCGCACGTAGCTGGTGCATGCGTGTGTGCGATGTGAGTGGAGGCGTGCGTGTAGGTGTGTGTTGTGTGTCCAGCGGCGATAGGTGGATTAGGGTCCGGAGCCAGGGTGGTACGTGTTTAGGGCTAGGGTTCGGTAGGTTAGGGTTTAGGTATAGGCTAGGCTGCCGAGTAGTAGGTGGTCTGGCCTACGGACTAGGCTGCCTCCCCTAGAAAAACATTTTATTTGTTTTATTTTTAAAAGATTTTTGCAAATTGTTTTCAGACAAATAAGAGCACTACAATAAACCCTATGACAAAATAGCTAAAAACGTGGATGAATCTCAGTCGACACGTGGCAGAAATAAGATTTTCAGTTTCTCGCGCGATGTTGACTCGCCGAAATATTTTGAGACATGTGGATCTCGGATATCGGTGTCTCTACCGGACCATACTTTTCGGTTGTACCTCTCTATTTTGAACTCGATAACGTGGCTCTGTCCATCTACCGTTCATTCAGGCTGCTAGGACCCGCAAGCCAGTGTATTATTAGAAGAAACATGTGTATGAATAAAAAAATCTTTCACACTACACTGTTTCAAACTTGATAACGATGCTCAATACATATGTCGTTTAGTCAGGCCGATGGGTCTCACAAGTCAGTCTTGGCTCGTGCCTATCTGATTCAAACTCGGTAATATTGCTCGATGCATCTGCCATTTAGTCAGACTGCTAGGTCCCCATGTCATCCTCTCATTAGAAGAAATATGTGCTTGCTGGACTTTTTTCTTTCGGTCGCGTCCATTACTTTGTTATCCTTAACATATCTCAATGCATCCGTGTATGTCCTGGCTGGTAGATCCCCGATACCAACCTCTTTATACAAGTACTTAACTTTTTACAGACCCGTCCATTAAATTCGAGAGACGCTGCAGTGGGTCTGCAAGCAATATTGCTATAAAAGAATGTAAACTCAAGATATATATGCATAAAGGATTCGAACTCAAGAGTTTTAATAGATGTAAACTGAGTGTGTCGCTACTACGCCAACGATATTTGTAAAAATGTTATCATTAAATATTTGTTAGTACCTATAACCTATATATTAGTCTTCTTAAAAAGATTTTGTGTGTCTATATTTATCTCTTCTAAAATAAAAGGGTAGCACTCTTGATATCTAAATTTATAAAATGCCTCATAACGAAGTAGTTTCTTAAAAACATGTATGGGTTTCTTAAAAGGTGAGGGGCAATGGCAAAAGTGACGTTGCAGAACAAAGCGTCAAGATCTATCTCCTCAAGACCAATGTCACAGCGAAGAAGAGGAACATTGATCTGGCGTTCTTGATGGTGGCGAGCACGGTGGTGATGAACAACCAAGTCAAGGTGGGGTACATGGCCTAGCGCAACATCATCCTGAGCGACATACAGGCGCCACCCACTTAGTCGACGCTTACGCCGAGCTCTGCCCCAACCTCCTCGTCTGCGTCCCAGCCGAGTACCATGCCGAAGACACCGTCGAATCTTGCCTCCGCCCTGGTCTAGGAGGCCACCGTCGAGGAGCTAGTTGTCTGATCAGTCGCTCCTATATGTAGTTTGGTCACCGTAGTTTGATCGTCGAACACTGTTTTGAGTCGCCGGACTATACATATTTTGTGCCAAACTTGATCATGTTTTGCTGACGGGAAGAACAAATTCAAATAAATAGCCATTTTCCGATCTCTGGAGACATGTCCTTAGGGTGTGACTAGGAGTTGGCGGCCCCCGGCCAACGTTATTTCGCCAGATTTTGGCCGGGGGCCTCCAAGGAGTGGAGATGCTCTTAGGAGCAGTGGCTGCTCCCTCAAAGCTATCACCCGATGGCCGTTGCCCACTCCATGTTCCACACGATGTTAGGGCATATCCACCGGGTCGACCCAACCCATCCGAGCGCGGATGAATGTGTCCGCGCAGACGCGCGGGACGTGCGAGGCGTCGCAACGGCACAACCCATTCGGACCAACGCATCCGGCTTGACTCATCCTTGCACCTAATTTGGGCAATGGTTGGGTCGGTCTGGACAGCGCGCGCGGCCTCCCGTATCCTCCCGCGGGAGGCCGAGGGCCCTCTTGCCAGCGACTCAATGGTTGTCTTCCACTAGCCATCAATGGAAGGCCACTCCAAATGCTCGTCGCGCCGCTGCTGGCACCACCCGATGCCTGCCCTCCTGCCACGACACTTAAATGTCGTCGCTTCGGCCTCCACGCCGACATCCGATATCGGGCCTTTTTAACTGGCCGCCCGCGTCCATCTTCTTCAACACCGCGCCGCACTCTCCTCCTTCCCAACCCTCCACTGTTGGAGATATGCCCAAGAGGCAATAATAAAGTGGTTATTATTATATCTTTATGTTTATGATAAATGTTTACATCCCATGCTATAATTGTATTAACCGAAAACATTAATACTTGTGTGTTTTGTAAACATAAAAGAGTCCCTAGTAAGCCTCTTGTGGAACTAGCTTGTTGATTAATGGATGATCATGGTTTCCTGATCATGGACCTTGGATGTCGTTAATAACAAGATCATATCATTAGGAGAATGATGTGATGGACACACACCCATAGTAAGCATAGCATAAGATCAAGTCATTAAGTTCGTATTGCTATAAGCTTTCAAATGCATAGTAACCTAATCCTTCGACCATGAGGTTATGTTAATCACCATCACCAGATGGGTACTTTGATGATATCAAACACCGCTTCGTAACTGGGTGGTTATAAAGGTGTCATTGGGTATTCTGAAAGTATGTGTTGAAGCGCATGGACCAAGATTGGGATTTGTCCATCCATATGACGGATAGATATGCTCTGGGCCCTCTCGGTGGAATGTCATCTAGTTAGCTTGCAAGCATGTGACTAGGTCACAAGGGATGACATAACATGGAACGAGTAAAGAGTACTTATCAGTAACGAGGTAGAACTAGGTATGGAGATACCGACGATCAAACCTCGGATAAGTAGAGTATCGCGTGACAAAGGGAATTGGTTTCGTATGTTAATGGTTCTATCGATTACAAAGTCATCGTTGAGTATGTGGGAGCCGTTATGGATCTCCATATCCCGCTGATGGTTATTGATCGGAGAGGTGTCTTCATCATGTCTGCATATTCACGAACCGTAGGGTGACACACTTAAGGTTCGAAGTTGTTTTAAGTAGATATGGAATATGCGTTGGAGACCGAATGTTGTTCGGAGTCTCGGATTGGATCCGGGACATCAAGAGGAGATCCAGAATTGTCCGGAGAATAAGATTCATATATTGGGGATCATTTTCTAAGTTAGGAAATGTTCCGGAGTGTTTATATGGAGATTCTAGAAGGTTTCGGAATGTTCTGGAAGGTTCTAGAAGAGTTCTTGGTGTTTGCTTGAAAACCAAGAAAGGGTTAAAGGAAACCTTGTGGGGCGAGACACGGATTCGTGGGGAAGGAGGACTCCTCCCCCCCTTCCCAACCCGCCGGCCATAGGAGGGGAGTCCTACTAGGACTCCCCCTCCCCATGCGCGCCTCCCTCCTTTAAATAGAAGGGAGGGGGCGCCCCCTCCTAGCTCTCTCTCATAACAAGCTCTAGCCGCCGCCTCTCTCCTCTACCTTCGCTCTGCTCCGGCTTAGGCGAAGCCCTGCAGAATTCTCTCCTCCACCACCACCACCACACCGTCGTGCTGCTGGGATTCCGTGGAGAAGATCTATTACCTCCGCTGCTCGCTGGAACAGGGAGAGGAAGGTCTGCTTCGACTCCGCACGTGTGACCGACTGCGGAAGCGCTGCCGGAACGCGGCGCCGAAAGGATCGTCCACACGATCTTGAGATCGGCAAGTGATCGACTACATCAACCCCGAGATCTAATCTCGTAACGCTTTCGGTTCTACGAGGGTTAGTACAGATCTATCTCGTTGCACATGTCTAATAGATTAGATCTTGGCTTTTATCTAGATTAGATCTGGGTTTTGTTCGTTCTTGCGGTAGATTTTTTTTGTTTTCCATGCTACGAACCCATTAGTGGTATCAGAGCCGTGTCTATGCGTAGATCTGTTGCACGAGTAGAACATAATGGTTTTGTGGGCGTTGGTGCTCGTGCCGTATTTTGCTTTGTGTACTTTACATCTTGCGGTATGGTGGGATGAAGCGGCTCGGGCTAACCTTACATGTCATCGCACATGAGACTTGCTCCACGCTTGACGTGTAACTTGCTTTGCACAAGTGGCTTTGCGGGTGTCTGTCTCTCTCACCATAGTATAGATCCAATCTACACTTTGCACTTGATAGCACTTGTATCAACGTTGTGGTTCATGTTCGTAGGTAAGATCCGTTCTTATTTGAAAGCCCCAAGCCACGTAAAACATGCAAATAAGATTAGAGGCGTCTAACTCGTTTTTGTAGGGGTTTTGTGATGTGATATGGCCATCATGTGATTGTGATTATATTTGATGTATGCAATGATCCTTGTTGTAATATGGCAACCGGCAGGAGCCTAATGGTTGTCTTTAATTCTATTAAGACCTGCGTGTCTATTCATCTTGTAATAGCTTTATTCTAAGTAGTTGTAATAGTTGCTAGTGATGATGGATAACCATGAAGCGGCGCCAGTGACCTTGACGCAATGCTGGTGATGATGGAGATCATGTCCGTGCTTTGGAGATGGAGATCAAAGGCGTAAGAAGAAAGGGCCATATCATATCACACTAATTATGAATTGCCTGTGATGTTAATCCTTTATGCATCTTGTATTGCTTAGATCGCGACGGTAGCATTATAAGATGATCCCTCTCACTAAATATCAAGTAATAAAGTGTCCGTCCTTAGTAGGCACCGTTGCTAAGACTCGTCGTTTCGAAGCATCTCGTGATGATCGGGTGTGATAGATTCTACGTGTGCATACGACGGGTGCAAGTCAGATTTGCACATGCGGATACTAAGGTTAACCTTGACGAGTCTAGCATATACAGACATGGTCTCGGAACACGGAATACCGAAAGGTAAAGCATGAGTCATATGGATGATATGATGAACATGTTGATTGTTCGCCTTTAAAACTACATCATCTCACGTGATGATCGGACTTGGTGTAGTGGATTTGGTTCATGTAATCACTAAAACAACTCGAGGGATGTTGTTTTGAGTGGGAGTTCTTTTGTAATTTGGATTAGTCAAACTCAATTTATCATAAACATAATCAAAGTGAATTTGCATAGTTTGTTGTAGTCATTGGCATCCGTTCACCACCTTACGCTTAGTTATAGTTGAGATAGTAGAACTATAGAAATTCTGGATATTTGCTTTACGAACTGGTATCGTATTGTTTTGAGTGTCAATCTAAAGTTTAAAAGTCATATTGCAAACTTTCAGCAAACTCCGTTTACTCTGTGAAGTTTAATAAACAGTATTAAATCAAGAGTAACAATTTCAGTGTTAGTATCTAATGTATCATGTTTGCCTCCATGATTCTTGATACTCAAAAGATTGTTTTTAATATCAAGTTTATCTAAGAGCTGAAAGCGATGTTTCAGAAACCATCATATGTGAAAGGTATTGCGATATCTAAAACAATGTGTTGGTTACAACATGATAGAGTATATGTCCTCATATTTGATGAGAATTTGTGAAGGTTGGAGACGCTGGTCGTCCTAATCATCCAAAAAGTTTTGGAAAAGAAACATTATACTCGCAATTTACCTTTATAAGCTATAGCAGCTTGATCATGAAAGTTGTCATGATAAGGATGAATATAAGATGTAAGCAAAATGTTTACTACACTAAAAGATTACTAAAGAATGGAATTTTGAAAGAATGCCAAACATTTGATGAAGGTGATCCACTTCAAAGTGCAAGTCCAAAGGTATTAGTATTTCACTATACACACTTTGTACTATGTGTCATGTGAATGACACCACTATTGATGTTGATAGATTCTTTTAAAAGAAAAGGAATTGTTGAAAGAGAATCTATAAAATATTTGGCAGAAAAGAAAAGATTGGAGATGTCCAACTTAGGTATATAGAAGATACATGTTATGGCTGTATTCCTTGGTTGTTAAACAATGTGGTTCTGCGGTATTGGATACCGAATTGGTTGGTATGAAGTGTCATACAGGACAACACAATTCATGAACTGCAATGGCCTAAGTAACTAGCAAGAGAATATGTGATGATGTTCATCGAAAACAAACAAAGGGTTGTTGTGTTGCTCGTTAACATCAAAGCTTGCCTTCCAGATTTGTTTCAATAATTGTTATTTTGATCAGGTATTATGACGACAAAAGGTTGTTCAAATAATTACCGCATTCCATGATAGATGGATGATATACAAGTCTGGTTGGAGAAATAACGACCATAAAACTAATGCTAAAATGTCGCAAGACAAATGATTGAAAGATCACTTGCAAAGTGACATCACCGTTTAAATTATATTGAAAGGGATACATGAAGAAACTCCATGTTTATGGATTTTTGGAGTCTTTGATTTTGATCAAATTACGCTTGTGATACTTTCCTAGAGATAATTAAAACTCCGTTCATAGGCCAAAAGAGGAACGGACGACTAACTGATTGGAATTTGTACATATTGATGTATATAGTCCATTATGTGTAGTCATGGGCGATGGATTTCAACTTCATATGATTTCTCCGAAGATTTGAGTGAGTATATGTATATACTTACTCAATAAGGAAGAAGTATGAAACATTTGAAAATGTTCAAAGACTTTCAAGATGAAGTGGAAAATCATTGTAATAAGAAAATAAAAAGTTTATGATTGGATCATAAAGAAAGATGTTTGAGTTAAAAGTTTAGCAAAACACCTAAGATTTGAGGAATCGTTCCATGGATTTGCATTTCTCAAAAACACCATAGGAGTATGGAGTGTTCAAGATATGTAATGAAACCTTGTTTGACATGGTAAGATCAAAGGTGTCATTTATAAAACTGCCATTATATTTTAAAGATTAAAGCTTTAGTGACTACCGCTTTACACTGAAAAGAGCTCCATCATGATCCGTTGAAATGACACCTTATAAGTCATGGTTTGGATAAAACCCAGGTTGTCCTTTCTTAAATTTTTGGTATGCTAGGCATAAGTAAAATATTTACAACCAAAGACGGATGAGCATGTCTTTGTAGGTTATTTCGAATAACCATTAGGTATTCCTCCATAACACCGAAGACAAAATTGTTTGTCGCTTAGAATGTCGAGTTTCTTGAGAAGGAATTTTGGTGAAAAGTTAAGTGGGAGGACAATAGAACTTTGACAAGGTCGTTGAACCTTGGCTAATATGTGCTGAGTTGCGCAGCATCGGTAAATGTCCCGAAGGCAGCAACAATGCTCATGGCTCATGTGCCTCAAAGGTTGTGGTCACGAAGATCTAAGTTACTATTGAACCAAGCAGGTCGGGTAAGTAATCAAATGCCAAGATTTGAGAGTTAAATCATTGTTGTTTGACAATGATGAACCGACTATATGCAAATAATAAATGATGGACCCTGACTTCGTTAAGTGGCTTTAAGCCATAAAATCCGTGATAATTCCATACACGAGAAATCAAGCTTTGAATTTGAAAGACCCTCTGGAAAGGTGCAAGACCTTACAGTCGTATATGGAACTATAAAGAAATAGACATGGATGTTTCACATCTATGAAATAGTCGACATGTCGGAAAAAGTTTACGACAATGTTCAAGGAATTGACTATGATAAGGTTTGATCTTTCATAGTGATATTTAGTCTGGACGGATTAATGTAGCAACCACTACATATATTTTGGTATATGGTAGTTGAACAAACAAAACAAGTTCTTATAATAGAATGGTTACCTAGGACGTGTCCATGACACGATCCAAAGGGTTTTGTTAATTCAAAGGATGCTAAAAGAGTATGCAAAACTTCAATGGTTAAAGTGAGCATCGCGGAGTTGGAATCTTCACCGTGATGAAACCGTTAAAAGGTTTAATTTCATCAGAGACGATGAAGATGTTTGCATTTTTCAAGAAATTAAGTGGGAGCGCTAAGACATATTTCTAATACATTATGTGAAAGACATATTGTTGATTAGAAATGATGTATCTTTTATTGACACAGGTTAAGAATTTCATTTCGATGAAAGACTTAGGCATAACCCAAGAATTAGGCATCAATATCTATATGGATAGATTGAGGCGCTAATATGGTTTTACCAAATGTACATAGATAAGATGTTGAATGAGTTCAATATGGAAACAACAAGAAAGGTTCTTGACGCACGGAAAGGACTGAATCAAGATTCAAGTGTGTTGACACGAGATTCAAGTGTTTTGACACTTGGTGAAATCACAAGAATATTTTGATCAATCATTTTTGAGATGTACACATCCAGATATGTCCTATGCTCTAAATGTTATGAGCATATACCAGAATGACTCATAAGATGATCATTGGACAATAGTAGGGATATTCCTATGATCTTTGGAAGAACTAAGAATATATTATTTATATAGTGGTGACAAATAGTTCATTGTAAATTGTTGCATTGATACTAGTTTTGTCACAAATTAAGTTTATCTCAATTTAAACTATGGGTGGCATAATGTAATGGAAAGGAAGTTCCATAACAGATTTGGTTGAGTACCAAAGTTAAAACATTGTGACAGATACTACAACAAAAGGCTAAGTATATGACTGCTATTGTAGCAGCAAATGAGGGCATTTGCGTCAAGTTAGTTTGTTATCAAACTAGGTGTGGTTCATAGCAGGATAATACTATGAAGATACATTGTATGACAATTGTATCAACATGATTTAATCCCAAGGAACTAAAGGTCTCACCAAAGGACCAAATTTATACAATGCCATCTCATTGGAGAATGAGTAATGCGTAGAGACGCAAGGACATGCAAATACACACACACCGCTGGCCAGGGTGGGCCGGCCCATCTGCGCTCGCCCACGCCTGCCGCTTTTTTGCCTCGCTAGACCACAGCGGGCGTCTGCCCTTGAGCGAGCCGTATCGCTCTCCCCGCGCCTGGTGTGTGTCTAGTTACGAGCATTGCAATTTTTTCTCTGTACCTGCTGCTCTAAGAATTGGATCAGTGAAGACCATTGATACATTGCAAATGTATCTATAATTTTTGTTATTCCATGCTTGGTTATATCTACTTTCTTGGGAATTAGCAGAACCGTGCTTTTATGAGGAACGCTTTCAACATTGCACTTGGTACTTGTACCTAGTTGATATCATGCTCTTTTGTATATGGATGTCGTCGGTGTGAAATGAAAGGGGAGCTTGTAAGTCCATGGAGTTATGTATATGTGTTAGAGACACGCCTGGGCCGCTGGTCTAATCCATGCTGACATGGTGGAAACCTGCAGCGTAACCATAATGAGCTGTCTATGAAGCATTCTTCTTATAAAAAAAGAGTCCTATATTGAGAAAAAAGAGAAAAAGAAAAAAAAAATATTATGAAAAGAGGAAAGAGAGAAAAAAGCACCATATTCCCATGGTAAATAAGAAGATTGCTGAGATGCTTATTGTCTGCTTGCCTTGTCATTTTGATATGGGGATTCTTCCGTATCATCGGGCAAGGGGTACCCCGTTGGCGGTTCTCAATGATACACATATACTTACGATGACAAGAACTTACCGGTGACTAAACTTGAGTAGCATGAGGAGCGGACCTCGTATTCAAGGGACATGAGATTTCTGACTTATACTTCGTCAAGCATGTACACCATAGTTTGTTCACTTTAACCTTAATCACTTCAAGTTGCTTATGATAGGGGCAATGAGAGCTGAAAGCTATAAGTACCATAATTTTGGAAGCTCTTTATCAGACTTGAATCCCTACTTCCTTTTAAAAAGGCCTTTCTTCCACCATTACATTGAGTCTCCACCTTCTACCTTTATGCACCTACTTTGAGAGCATAGTTGCCATTCTTAGTTCTATGTGCATTGTCCCAAGACTAGTTGATTGATGCATAACTTGTTATTGCTTGTTTGAAACTATTGTATCTAGTCACTCTTATGAACTTTGAAGGTGTCCTATGCATTTATATTTGCTACTCTATTGAGGGACAAGCTGAATACTATTATGCTATGTTTTCTTTATGTGAAACAAACAAACGTCTCGCAAAGCATGTTATTCATGAATCTTTTGTTTGTGCCTTTTCATGTTGCATCTTAGTTTCTTTGCTTATTGCTAGAACTTTGTCTTTCATGTTATGATTGAAGTACTATGATCCCAGCCTTGAATGTTTTGCAAATACTTTGATCAAGTCTTTGATGGTGCATGTCACCTCAAAAATTTATTTCTTTTTATCACTTACCTACTCGAGGACGAGCAGGAGTTAAGCTTGGGGATGTTGATACATTGCAAATGTATCTATAATTTTTGATGTTTCATGCTTGGTTATATCTACTTTCTTATGTTTTGTTCCAACTTTGGAGTACTTTTCATATGATTTCTTGGACTAACCTATTAACAAGATGTCACAGTGCTAGTTGCCTGTTTTCTGCTGTTTTTGGTTCCAGAAAAGTTAGAAAATGAATATTCTCAAAATTGGACGGGACAAAAGCCAAAGTTCCTATTTTACCGG
Source organism: Avena sativa (assembly GCA_916181665.1). Taxonomy (NCBI): domain Eukaryota; kingdom Viridiplantae; phylum Streptophyta; class Magnoliopsida; order Poales; family Poaceae; genus Avena; species Avena sativa. The sequence goes on from OV702290.1 coordinate 433,566,579, forward strand.
AAGACTCACGGAGCCAGAATACGAGACGGAGGAGGGCCAGGGCCTGGCCACACCCTCCCCAGGTGCGGGCTAGCCCTACCCGCGCCACCAGGAGGTGTGGGCCCCCTGGCACCCCCTCGGTCTCCCCTCTGGCCTATAAGAAGCCTCCCGAAGCCAAAAACCTAAATAGTCAATGAGAAATCCACGAAAAGTTCCACAGCGCCGCCGCCACCGAAGGGGAGATTCGGGGGACAGAAAGTCTCAGTTCCGGCACCCTGCCGGAATGGGGAAGTGCCCCCGGAGCCATCTCCATCGATCTCCACCACCATCTCCATCACCATTGCTGATTCCCATGATAAGGAGGGAGTAGTTCTCTCTCGAGGCTAAGGGTTCTACCGGTAGCTATGTGTTCATCTCTCTCTCTCTATGCATGATCTTATTGAGATCATGAGCTTGTAATCTATAGATCTACCTTGCTACTCAAGTGCTTTAATAGATCTCTGCTCTCCCCATGTGTGTGAAAGTGACAGCGTGCACACCATGGTGGCACTTAGGCTAGAGATTACAAATACTTGTTATAATTATATTTGGAGTTGGATGTCTTTATGAAATTGTGGTGTTTGTTGGAACCATCTAGTGCTCAAGGTGATAGTGTGGGGTTTTCTAGATGGGAAAGGCTTACTTTGAGGTGTGTTGTTATAGCCCTACCATCGATTAGAGTGTTCAACCGGAGAGTAGTTAAGAGTAGTATCATGAAGATAATATATTTATGAGAGGGTGTTCACTAGTGAAAGTATGATCCCTAGGCCTTGTTTCTAAGCATTGAAACTTCGTTTGCTACTAGATCTGTTACATGTTTGCTTGCTTCCATCTTTATTTCAGTTTGCCTTTAGTCTCTTCCACGCCATCAATCTATTTTCTATCACCATTACCACTTATAATTATCCATACCACTTGTATTTCACTATCTCTTCGCCGAACTAGTGCACCTATACACCTGACAAGTGTATTGGGTGTGTTGGGGACACAAGAGACTTCTTTTATCTTGATTGCAGGGTTGCTTGAGAGGGAATACCTTTGACCACTTCCTCCCTGAGTTCGATAAACCTTGGGTGATCCACTTAAGGGAAAACTTGCTGCTATTCTACAAACCTCTGCACTTGGAGGCCCAACAACTGTCTACAAGAATAGAAGTGCGTAGACATCAACCATGAACCAGTAGAAACACATGATGGATTCTTTTTCAGGAGATACTTTGGGCTTGAGGTGTACACGTGGCAAAAAGTCTAGTGCTGTTTTCAATGACTATCTCGATCTCCTGAATGAAGTGGCACGTGATGCATCCGAGATTAGCTGGTTCCTACATAGACTTGCGACAGTTAAGGAGTACCAAGATTGGGAAAGGCACATGGAACGGGGTTTCCATCGTTGTCGTAGATACAATGGAAATTTTAGTGGGTATGATGGGTATGTTCTTGCTCACCGGCATGTGGACAAGGAATTAGACAGTTGGTGGTTCGAGGCGGTTGATATAGATGGTTTTTCTCAAACTTGGGAGGACTACAAAAGTTTTCTCCGTAATGGTTTTGTATTACCGTATATGGAGGAAAACGAGCAGCTGCCCAAGGTTGTGAGTGGGATAGTGGATGTTGGCAAGAGTATAGCTCTTATACCGAAGGTCGCGATGGCTGTGAATACTCATGAGAAGTTGACAGTTGTTCCATTGCCAACAGTTAGCAAGGTGGCAGCCACGATTTCTGAAGCATTAGTGGTTGATGTTGTTAAGGATGTCATGGAGTATTTTGTACCAGTGAGTGGGCTGAATTTGTAACTCAACAAGGTACAAGGCGATGCTTGCATGACAGTTGACAAGGGCCAGCGTTGGAATTTATTTCAGGCGCAGTGTATGATCAAAGGCAAAGCATGCAAGTTGATTATTGATGGAGGAAGTTGTACTAATGGCATTATCAAGACAATAGTGGCAGCGTTGGAGTTGTCCACATGGCGTATTACTGAACCTAAGCATCTAGAGTGGTTAAATAGCTGCGGTATGGTGAAGGTAACTCATAAGGTGCGTGTGCCATTTACAGTTGGTGATTATGTTGATGATATTGAGTGCGATGTGTTGCCATTGGAGGTATGTGGGATGTTACTTGGTCGTCCATGGCAGTATGATCGCAACGTTACACATGCTGGAAGAACAAATACATATTCTTTTGTGCATGGTGGCAAACGACAGACTTTGAAGCCTATGCAGGATGATCACATAAAGTCTGATGTAGAGCTGGTGGTACATAAGGAGAAGGTGCACAAGGCTAAGTCAAAATCTGGGCTAGCTAAGGTGCAGGATGGAGAGCATGCTGCACAGTGCGATAATATTGATATTGCTTCAGTTATGCCTGTAGATGACAAGCCAGTGGAACTTGTTAGTGACAAGCCAGTTGAAGTGCATCCTCTTATTGCTGAGAGGAAGGATGTTGCAGCATGTGTTCAGAAGGTTGTTTGTGTTGACACAAGTATTCAGACGGATGATAGTTGTGCTCCTGATGTTCCATGGCATGTGGTGCAGTGGGGTAACAAGAACATTTTTGTTAGCACACCTGTGAGGCGTTTTGTTGGGACAGTTGTGCGGATGCATAGAGGCAAGGATGGACATATTCGAGAGTTGTGTGGTCCAGGCATTACTCATCTTATGCCAGGTCGTGCAAAGAAGGTCCATGTTCAGCAACCACGGGTTCCAACAAGAGTTGAGAAGAAAGAAGAAGACGATGTCGCCTAGGTCCAAGATCGTATGGAGACGCAAGGAGGTGTAGGCGCCAAGGGCTGTATCAAGTCGAGCAGGCCAAGAGGGAGGATGTGGTGAGGAAGGCAATCAAGACTTGAAGATGGCGAAGACGCGTGAAGCGATTGTTCATATCACGCCACCTTTTCGACACGACCCGCAAGCGTTAGGGACAATGCTTCTTGAAGGAGGGGTGATGATATGGTCATGAAGGAGGAGGTGAAGCCTAATTTCAGGACTCCACCAAGCTAGGTGATGCGGGCGCATCCCATTGATGATTGGCACACCAGGACGACCTACGATATGTAATGATAAGTCTAAGATTGTGTCAAATATTATTGCTATGTTATTGAGTTCGAGTCTAGGTTAGGTTCGAGTCCGTTTGTGTGTTCAGTTTGGGTCTATCCAACCGACTACTTGCAGGCCTCCTATATAAAGGAGCCAACCACCTAGGGTTTAGGGGAGTTCAGTTGTTTAGTCTAAAAACTATATTGTGCTCCACCGTGTATCATCCCTCCGGGGACGGCGATACCGTTTATCAGATTATTGCTGCGGAGGTTCTTGTGTTCATCAAGGATTGTCGTGCTTAGGTTTGAGGTGTGGTGATCTTCATCACGTTACTTGCTGGATTCGTTCCTCTTCTTCAGGTGACGTTCATCGGTGTTATTGGAAGGATTATCATCGGGTTACTCGCTGTGAAAGATCGGGACAAATCTATAGGATCATCGGCTTGATCCGTATCAAATAGGCTAGGCTGTGCACTCGCCATGCACGATGTAGCAATGTAGAGAATGCAATGAAAAGTTTTATTCGAGTATCTAAATATGTTACAAGCAAACCACAAATACAAGCAACACCACTCGAACTATGCGCCGCCTACGGCGCTGGCGGCAGCGGCACCGGTGGGTTGGTGAGACCACATTCTTTTTCGAGAGAGCGGTAGATTGCTTCCCGCATCTGCAACTCCTCTTGAGCTTGCGAGAGGCGGACACGCAGGTACGCGTCATCGGGGTTGGCCTGCACCGCTTCTCGGAGCTCGTCGCGCACGTCTGCGAGCGCAACACGCCGCCGGTGCTCCGACAGAAAGACGCGGTCCATCACCTCCCACGAGAAAGGCTCGCCGGTGGTCCTGTTGTAATTGTAGTGAGTGCGTAGCCGGTGGTTGAATGTCAGCCTGTATATATGTGGGCGCCCCGGAATCGGAGGCGGCAACACGTCCGGTTTCTCCGACGGATCTAGCCACCACGATAGTAACGAGTGCTCGAGGGGCGGTGGGATTTCTGGGCAGCTGTCGGGGTTGCCAGTGCGGCGACACGGACAACCAGACATGGAGGTCGGGGTGTGACTTTCTGGTTGTGCCTACCTCGGTTGGCCTCCCTTTTTATAGGCGCGACTAAACGCATAAAAAATTACGCTTTGAAGTGAACCTAGACATAAAAAGAGTCTAAATACACTTCTTTCATAAAGCTAAAACATCTTATATTTTAAAACGGAGGGAGTAGGTTCGAATAGGTTCACCTCGAATCTACACATTAAAAAGTGTCTAGATACATTATCTTCGCAAACCTAAAACATCTTATATTTTAAAACGGGCGAGTACTTCCTAAAATTATGCTTCAGACAACAGGTCAACAAATCATATGAGAAACCTCTTTATGTGGAGCATATGCAAAAACGCAACTATGGATGACTGATGGAGAACTTGTTAAACTGGCATAATTTTCCACACGGTAATTTTGACCTGGTCCCCTCCATCCATAGACCATAGAGGATCGGAGTCGGAGGCTCCACAGCAGCTCCATATCTCTGCAACGCAGAGCTTGCGTGCTCGCTTGCCTGTGCCCTGCTTTGTCCAATCCCGACTGACTCCTGTAGCATGGAAACAAGAATGCCTTTACTTTTTGTCAGGTCTGGCTACCAGCTGTAGGCGCAGGCTACTTTTGCTCCAAGCAGGCTTCCTGGCTTCACCAAGCGCTTGTATTAAAGACTTTCTTTTTTTGAAAATTATTAAAGACTTTCTTCTGTCCACGCTACGCTTCGGTTTTGGGCATGTTTGATTCACAGGCATGAGTTTTGGTGGATGAAAATTTTTCTCTAAAATATAGTGCAGTGGAATCCCATGAGAAAAATTACTAAGGATTTAATCCTACGAATCAAACGATGCACAGATAAAAAAATTCAAAGGATCAAAATCCTCTAAATTTTTTATGAGATTTCTTTAAATCTCGGATGTATCTAGCACTAAAAATATAGACAAATCGGAGAACATTAATATGGATTCGGAGGGAGTAGATAAAGTGCCGTAGAGTTTAGACCGTGCTGCAGTGCTGCGCTGGCCAGATGCAGGCAGCTGAGCTACCGCTGCTGCACGTACAAATTCAAGCTACCATCAGAGGACACAAACTACCAAGCATAGGATCCGAATGATTAGTCAAAATACGATAAATGTTACTCGCAACAAGCAAACACATGAAAGATCGGCACAATTTGTTTGTTCATCGCTGTCTTCAGAGCATCATACAGTCCGAAGGATGCTTAAACATCACAGCATTGCCTAAACAGTCTCGTTGTCTCGTACAGAATAATGAGGTAGCCCGAGCTCCCCATGTGTGCTGAATGAAGGGGATATCGCAGCAACACAGTAATCACCAGAAACTGACTTCCACCAAAAGATGAGATGAGATGATACTTCGTCTCAGCACGTAGTCGGTAGCCATCGCCCTGAATCATAGGAATGATATAATCATCAGCTAGCGATTCAAACTTGTCAAATTTCGTAAGCAAATGAGAAGAGCTATTGGTTAAGAACTTTGTAGGAAGAACATTAAGCCCCATGTAAGTGCAACATGCATGTTTAGAATTTAAAGCTGCCACTGATATTTACACTTTCAATAAGACATTCATTTTCTCTAAAGTGCAACATCTTACAAAATTCAAATGAACTTGTTTTAAAGAAATAATTTTATTACTAATTAAAATTCAAAAAAGATAGTGAGAACTATGTGCTGGTAAACTAATTCCCAAACAAAGTAGGTAGATAGCATGAGATCCGGCAGCATCTAGCGATTGAATACAATGAAATGTTACAGGGCACTTATGCAGTAATGAGATGGAAGAAGACCACAAAAATAATCATATGGAAAAAGAATCTCAAAATCACATTGGTATCCTTGTCAACTGCAAAGATAAGGGATGAAAAAAGGACATTAGTTGTCGCACTACAGATCTTAGAGTGAATAAGGACCTTCACCCAACTTACCAAAAAAAAAGGGTCAAGGAAAAGAAGAGCATGGAAGTAAATTTAAGATGAGGTGGTTCATGGTTATTCAGTTGTTTTTACATCAAAGCTGCTCGGAGTCACACAACAAACCATGCCAAGTGAAAAGATTTGTTTTTTTCAAACAAAATTAAGATGCATGCCTCGTATATCAACCTTCACAAATTCTCATGGGAAATTAACAAAGCTCAAGCATAAGCATTAGTCGCAAAAGCTAGGGCTAATATTCATGTTGCAACCACAAAACATGCAGATCTCATGCGAATGAACCTCATGTCCCTACATACTAATAATATGCTAGTATATATTACATAAAATTCAAGACCCTGATAGAAAACATAAAAGTTGCAACCATGCAAGTCACTGGAGCATTTGTTCTGAGATTTAGTATTCAGAAGCACACAAGGTAGGATAAGTCCAGTTGCAAACTTTCAACAAAACATAGCAGATCAGGATCATTTAAGTGGTATAGTGCCATGATAGCATCAAACTTCAACGGTCCATCCATGAAGTGCTTCCAGGTTAATGTACACATCAATTGGTGATTATGATGCTATAATAGGCAAGCTTCACAGTGTGAAATACAATAGACCAGGATAGGATGATCAAAGCACGTGTAGCTCTTCTATCACCAACATAATTTTGTTATGTCTAACCCACCAAGTGAGAAAGACGGACTAAACAACTTCTACGACATTCGAATAATAACCTCCAAGTCCCTGCCGCTTTGTGCAAAATCATATCGGTAAAAATACGCTTGTGATTCTGACGTTATTGGCCTAGTAAAGCTAAAGAACTAGGAGTAATACACATGGAACAGACTAGTGAAAGTTAACTCTTTCAAGAACATACAGTAGAAAAAATGATCTGAGCGACATCACTGAACAAAAAAAATGGCATAAACAGGGAAGGAAGATCTTACAGATTACTGGAAGTCATCAAGCCATTACTCTTGAGCAAGGAACGCAGGCGGCCATGCAAGGAAGTAGGCCCAGATTGGGTCCCCGTACTCCTTACGACCGGTCGTCACCAGGCGCTCCAGCTTGCGGGTAGTCGGATCGAACGAGTAGCGCCCGTATCCCTTCATCTGGATGAACAGCTTCGTTTTGTTCCCGGCGTCGATGTCGGTGACCCAGATGTTGGTTATCCTGGATTTCATGTCTCTGGGCAGGCCCGGCACCGTGTCGTACACCCTGCTAAGACCCATCTCCGTCTTCAGAACCCAGCCGTTGTTGCTGCGGCGGGTCTCGACGCGCACCCAGAGCCGCATCACCTGCTCCTCCACGGTCACGATGCAGAGGCGCCCTTCAGGCGTCTCCCCAATGCGGTAGCAGCTGTAGTTACCCGGCAGGTCCTCCGGCGCCGGCAGGTAGGAGAACTGCAGCGTGGCGGGGTCCAGCGCGATCAGGCGAGCGGAGTTGCAGATGTGCCAGTACATCTTCCCGGCGGCGTGTACGCAGCGGCTCTCGAACCACCAGGGGTCGAAATTGACAACCACCTGCTCGGCTAGCGGGAGCGCGCGCCAGCTGCACTCGCCGTTGTTGAAGGACGCGACCCAGGCGCGCGGGTGCCTGTCGTCGATGGCGAAGCAGATGGCCTCGAAGCAGAGCTTGCTCGGGTGCGCGCGGGAGAGAAGCGCGGAGCCGACGTAGAACCTGGAGCGGCGCCAGCGGTGGTCGTCGGGCACCGTGTCACGCGGCGGCGGCGGGAGGAGCGCGCGGCGGTGGGTGGCCGGGTCGAGGACGAGGAGGCGCGGGAGGATCGTCTTGGGGAGCTCTACGGACGGCTCGAGAAGCAGGAGGCCCTGGTGGCAGTCGTGGAGATTGAAGCGGGAGGCGTCCGGGGCGAAGTCGAGGGAGAGGCGCGGGGAGGAGGCGTGGAGGGGAGCGAACACGGCGTCGTAGCGGATCCGTTCGGTTTCCGGGATGGGCAGCGGGGAAGGGGTTTTGACGGGGTGGAAGAAGTAGCCGAGGAGGGGGGGAGCAGGGGGCAGGCAACAGGCGGCCACACGGCGCCAGCGGTGGGAGGCGAGGGCGGCGCGGAGGAGGTCAGCGAGGGAGATACGGCGGAGGATGGTGCGGAGGACATCCACGGTGAGGACATCGATCGCTGCCGCCTCCTGCTCCACCTCCACCGACGGTGGCGTCGGAACCGAGTCGCGCAAGGCAGAGGAAGTTGGAGTTTTGGTTTTGGTTTTGGGCTTGCTTCCACCTCTCTTCTTCCCAGTCTTGCGCGTCATTGGCGGCGGCGGCGGTGGTGGAGGAGGAGGGTTCTAGAGAGGGAGCAGGTAGTGACAGAAGCACAGAACACGCCTCGGCGCCTCCCCTCGGATGGCTAGATATGAAAAAAAAAAAAGGAAGAGGAGCGGTACGAATGGAGGCCCACCCGGGTTCCGCGCTCCGCTGTGAATTCGCCTTGCTAGATTTGAAAAATGTTCTAAACGATATATTCTTGAGATTTTTCTTTTTGAAATTCCACGACCTATTAATAATCGTCAATATTACTCCCTCCGATCCATAATAAATATCGCTCATTTTGTACTAAACTAGTATAAACTTTGTACTAGATGAGCGACACTTATTATGGATCCGAGGGAGTAGTAAAAAACCTAAAAGTAATAAAAATTACAAATAGATCATTGGACCACCTAGCGACGACTACAAACACTAGCACGAGTCGCAGGTGCGCCGCATTCCTCGAGCCTCTATCACAGGAGCCGGGCAAAGCTTGTCGTAGTAGAGCTTCATGTAGTAGACAGACGGAAAGTCGTCTTGCTACGGCCACAAAGGACCAACGCACTCGAACAGCAACCATCAGCAATGATGACAATCATAGATCGGACGAGACTGACTTGAAAACAAAACCAACGAACACGAAAACAGACAGAATCCCAGAAGGTCCGCCGGACAAACGACGTCACGCGCCTCTATCGATGTTAGATGCACCACCGAAGCGAGGATAAAACGGGAAGGATCTTATTCTGACTTCAGGATGTAGCCACCGCCTCAACATCCTGAAGAAGACATTGAAAAACAGACGAAACAAAGAATGAAAAATCCTCCCACGGGCGAGAGGGCATAGTCCGCCACACCTCCAAAACCCCTAGGACCAACGAAGAGAGAGCACACCGTCGACGTCGCTGACGAGAAGTGCGGACCTTAGATAGGTTTTCTCTCCTTGCGCCCGTCTCTCCTTGGCGGAGTAAGTACGTACCGTTTCGCTATTATATTTTCTGGCAACATTTTTGAATGGAGTTCGACGACGCAAGCAGTGTGATACTCTAAATTTTTCTAGAAAATATTTCATTTTTTTTTTGCTTGTCTCATAAAAATAAAAAGTATTTTTATTTAAACACTCATAATATTTTTTTCACTGGGCATCACAGAACGGGCCTTCCCTTTACTGGATTTTTTCACCCTTTTCTAGAACGTGTTGATGATGTATTTTTTTGCGAATAGGACTCTACCATTAAAAGGAATATCGAAGAGTACAAATCAACTCAATAAAAATAAAAATTACATCAAAATCTTTGAGAAGCCATTCATCTTCAACCTCTAGACCATTTCAACAGCGTGATGCCGCTGCCGCTCTTCCCTGAGGCGGTCCGACGGTGTTCTTCGACAGAGCGCGGAAGAAGAAAACCAGCGGCGCAACGCCGTGGCGCCTTCACCGGTCCCGATCAACGATTCCACCGACGAGGTTGACACGGACTTCTGGAACATGTCCAACGACGACTCGTCGGATTTTGACTGACAATAGATTTAAGTTTAAATTTCGTTTGAACTCTGTTTAATTTCATTTAAATTTCATTGAGCTTTGTGTGTTTCATTTAAATTTCGCAATATATTTTCAATTTTGTTATGTCTATCTAATACAAGTTTGGCACTATATGTATATTTGAATGAAAATGTTTCTTTTGCGTAGCTGCTAGAGCAGCCTCTGCTGTATTTTGCGGCAGCTGGTAAAGCGGTCGTTGTTTTGATGTCGCTAAACAGCAAAAATTGTTGTCGCATCTAGCAAAATAGCTGTCACAAAATGCAGCAGCTGTTAGAGATGCTCTCAGAATAAGGTGGCAAGCGTTGTATGAGTAGGTTAAAATGGATCGTATGGGCACCTAGAGGGGGTGAATAGGTGCTACTCCAAATTTTAATACTTTTTCAATTTTAGACTTGACACAAAGGTAAATTCTCTAGATATACAACTACGAAGAATTTCCCTATATATAAACCTAACTACTAGCAAGTAAAGACGAGTAAGAGTGAGGAGCGAGGAAATCGTAGTGGAGCACGCGAAGACACATGATTTGTTTTACCGCAGTTCCTTCCTTGTTAAGGGAAATACATCTGCATTGGAGGGGTTGGCGGTACTAAGACCACCACGCCACAATAGGCCTCACCCTGTTCTCTGATGGATCTTGCCACCAAAGGCCTGATCCACCTTAACACTATTGGTACCCTTCGAGGCGGAAACTGGTGCCTTTACACAACTAGTGGGGCACAACTCCACAACCGAATTGGAGGCTCCCGTAATGACAATAAGCTGCCACAAGAACAAATATTATCAAAACCGAAACACAAGATCTAGATATTAACAAGTAATACTAGATCGAGAAATCTCCAAGTGAATGGAGGGGAAGTGATGCGCTTGATTCGTGATATCGATGAACGAAGTCTCCTCCTTCGATTCCCCAAAAATCGGAGCCTTTGGGTGGTTGAAGTGGAAGATCTTGATTGAGAGCTTTTTCAACGGACCAGAACTTTTTCGAATGAATCAAGAGATCTAACAAGAGGGGTGATTGGGGCATTTATACCCCTGTCCAAACTTGGCCGTTGGTGAAGTTGGGGGCCAAATTATCTGGCCTAAGTGATGGCCGGATTACCCGGCTGGGGCAAAGCACCACCCTAGATTCGGATTTTTCGGGGGGAAATCTGCCCCCCATACTGCATGACGCGCTTTGGCTCCCTTTGCAAATCTTCTCGGGGGGAGCGGATTATCCGCCCCTATAGGGGCGGATTATCCGGCCCAGGCAAAAACCTCCGGCCCTGGCTGGACAATCCGAATAATAATCCGCCCTCCCCCCCCCATACTGCACGACGCGCCTTGTCCACCTTTGTCAAAGGGGTCAGGCCGGATTATCCGGCCCTTGGTAGGGGCGGATAATTCGCCCCCAACAACTGAATTTGGCTGCTTTTCATATGAACAGACATCTGCAACACTTAGCACACATGAGATAATACATGGTATTGTTATCTAACACACAAAACACTAGAGATCATGATATGTTCTTTCAGACGTGAGCCAGTGCGCCGGAAGGTTCGGTATAGATGATACACGTGTCGAAGCAGGCATAAGCATGGTTACTCAAAGCAAACCTAGAGGGTCAACATGATTCGATTTACTAAACCCTTGTAAAACAGAAAAATAAAAAAATATGCTATAAAATTGGCATGTAAATGGTACAAGTTGAGTTGAATATGTACTCACAACTCGAGCTACATTGCAATGGAAATTATGGGCGTGTTTGTTTCCTAGGAGCCATATTTCCCGTTTTTCCTACTTGACCGGTTGGATGCTGCATGAGGCCAGATTTGGCTTGGGCCAAGTTTGAAACTTTATTTGGTTGCCCATATCTTGTTTTCTGCAATTTTGGCTAATTGTTTGCTTGCCAACAACCCTGATTATGGCTCGTTCGATGCAAAAACATGCATGTTTGATTGCACTTGTGGTAGTGTTGTGATCACCCCTTCTCACGGATGGTGATGTTACCACGCAATAGCAAAACATCAGCAAATTAACTAGCAGTAGCAAATTAGAACCCTAGCTACTAGCAAATATCACTTCGTGACAATGTTACCTACCTACTAGCAAATGACAGTTCGTCACAATATTCCCTAGAAACTACGAATGATTGTTTCACCCCAACATTAAGGGTTGTTCACAGAACACAGGGGAACCACTCCAGCAGTTCTTCTTCTTCACTTCTTCATATTTAGATCATGTAGATTCCTCTCATCGCCCACATGTCGAGGGCCCACTACATTCTCTTGTTCTTCTAAGCAGCACAAATGCCATGCGCAACACCATGACCACCATCAGTGTCATTGTCGTTAGGAACGGCATCTTCCTCTTTCGGGAAATATTCTTCCGCACCATACTACAAGATCCAGTTGTGCAAAACATAACATGCAAGATCAAGCTTAACTTGGGTGGGGAAAGAATGGAAAGGTTTATGATCAAGAATCTTAGCTAGCTACTAGCAAATGATAATTCTGCACAACGTTCCCTAGGTAGTAAGAATGATTGTGTCACACCAACATTAAGGGTTGTTCATAGAACACAAGGGCACCACTCCAGCAGTCCTTCTTCTTCACTTCTTCATCATATTTAGATCTTGTAGCTTCCTCTTGTTGTCCACATATGTCGACAGGGCCGACTATATGTCTTGCGGGGCCCTAGGAAAAGTTGACGGAATGGGCCCCTAAGGCTAATGTATGTAGACATATCTAGAAATATAGACATATATATCCACTTTCACTTGCAAAAAATAAAATGTTAACATCCAATCATACATTTTAGTCTCAAAATCGAACAAGTAGTATTTCTACTAGATTGATTACCTCGAATAAGAAATAATTTCAATGAGACAAGCGGCAATAATGCTTCAATGCATGGATGAAATTATGTTTAGACACCATATCACCTAAAATTGTGAAATAACTGAATACATTATAAAAGAATTAAAGATAGAACTCTAATACTTTCTTCATGATTGCCTAACGGGCAGGGGACAGGGATTGAATTGCATCAAATCAGGAAGGTTGAATATACCAGGGGCAGCAGCGGGCACATGCGAGCAAGGCCAAAATCAGTTCGTGAGTTGATTCAGTTTCGAAGCAGCAGGGACAAGAGTCAAGGGCTTAGGGTGATCTGCCTTAGAGGTGATCCATTAGCAGGGATCGCCTAGATTGGAGCAAAGACTACTGGTATTCAAAGATGAAGAGCTACAGTGAGATCAGATCAGGAGATCCATCACTGGCCGCCGGGCCATGCCTGTCTTTTTCCTCGAGAGGAACCGGGGTCGTGCGTGTCGATCGCGTGGGATCAAGGATTGTGTCGTGCACCTCACTTGGAGATGCTAGGCTAGGCCTTTCATTGTAATTAATTTCAGGAAAATGTATCGGGTAATAAGTATAGAGAAGTATGTAGACATGGGGCTCCTCTAGGCATTTATTCCCCCTGTCCAAACTTGGCTGTTGGTGAAGTTGGGGGCCGGATTATCCGGCCCAAGTGATGGCTGGATTATCCGGCTAGGGCAAAGCACCGCCCCAGATTTTGATTTTCCGGGGGAAAATCCACCCCCCATACTTCACGATGCGCCTTGGCTCCCTTTGCAAATTTTTGATGTCCCACAAGTATAGGAGGGGTGTCGCAGTATTTTCGAGGGAAGTGAAATCCAATTTATTGATTCGACACAAGGGGAGCCAAAGAATATTTATAAGCCTTAACAACTGAGTTGTCAATTCAACTGCACTTGGAAACAATCTTGCTCACAGCAGTTTATCAGTAGCAACAGTTTTGTAGTAGCAATAGCAAAGTAATAGCAGTAGTAAAAGTAAATACAGTAGTAACAATTGCAGTAAACAGTAGGATTAAAGCGCGGTAGGCATAGGGACGGATGGACGGGCGTTGCATGGACAAGACAATTCATATAGCAATCAAGACATAGGGAACTTGCAGATAAATAAGATAAAGCATCGAAGTACTAGATAATCATAGGCATGTGTTCCATATATAGTCATACGTGCTCGCAATGAGAACTTGCACAACATCTTTTGTCCTGCCAGCCCATTTGCAGTGGGGCCTCAAGGGAACTACTGGCAATTAAGGTGCTCCTTTTAATAGAGCACTGGAGCAAAGCATTAACACTCCATGAACACATGTGATCCTCACATCAAAGCCATTCCCTCTGGTTATCCCGATTATTGTCACTTCAGGGCCTTTGGTTCCTGACAACAATATGTGTATACAACTTGCAGGTAAGATCACAAAAAATACTATCATCATGAATCAATAACATGTTCATATCTGAAATCATGGCACTTGGGCCCTAGTGACAAGCATTAAGCATAACACGTTGCAACAAAGTCAAAAAGCACTAATAATAGATACTAGGCACCATGCCCTAACAATCTGATGCCACTACATGAACGATCTCATCCAATCCCTACTATCCCCATAGCCTACAACGGGGGATTACTCACTCATGGATGGGGGAATCATGGATGGTTGATGGAGAAGCGATGGTGATGATGATGGCGACGATCTCCTCCAATTCCCCGTCCCGGTAGGGTGCTAGAACGGAGTTTCTGGTTCTGAATCATGGAATCTGGTGGTGGCAGCATAGCAGAACTCTTTCTGGAAAAACGTCGAACCCCCTTGGTTTTTAGGTCAAGAGGCATCTTATAGGCGAAGAGGAAGGCCGAGGGGGTGACCGAGGCGGCCACACCACCCCGAGGCGTGGCCTGGCCTGACCCGTGCAGCCAGGTGGTGTGGGCCCCTCGTGGCCCTCCTCCATCTCATCTTCTGGCTCCGTGAATCTTCTGGTGAAATAGGATTTTTGGCATATTTTTTGGGATTTTTCCTGATAGTTGATTTTTTGCACAAAAACTAGACACCAAGGTAATTCTGCTGAAAACAACGTCAGTCCGTGTTAGTTGTATCCAAATCACACAAGTTTAGAGGAAAAACAATAGCAGAAGTGTTCCGGAAAGTAGATACGTTTTGGGCGTATCAACTCCCCCAAGCTTAGTTTATTGCTTGTCCTCAAGCAATTCAGTTGAAAACTGAGTGCAATAAAAGAGCTTTCACGAACACATTTGCTTTATAAGATGTATATATTCTCAGCATATGATCAACTACGTAGGCAATTCATAATAAAGAGTATGCAACTAAGTTTACTTAATAGTCATTGCAATCTATGAAGAGATTCCAACTCAAAAATAATAAGTAGCATGAAACATAAACATAAGCAACATTGTAATGCTCATAAAAAGGTATGATAGAGTGGTATCTCGCTTGCCTTTGATTGTAGAGCAAACATAAATGCCGAGGCACCTCTTCAAGTGAAGACTAGAAGTAAAGATATCAAAGATACAAGCATCAAAGTCATGACTAAATTAACCAAGTTTTGAGACAAGCACATTACACTAAGAATGACAACTATGCTCTCAAGGAAGTGCTCATAGAATGAGTGGTGACTCAACAAGGAAGTGAAAAGGTTTTGAAAAGTTTGAAAGGCTTCCAAATGCTGAAAGTATGGTACTCATTAGCTTTGAGCTCTCATTGCCCCTATCATAAGCATCTTTAAATGGTTAAGGTGAAAGTGAGGTCCAATACGAGTTATATGCTTGATAGACCATAAACTAGAAATCTCATGTCCCTTGAGTACGAGGGCCACTCCTCATGCTACTCAACTTTAGTTACTGGTAAGTTCTTGTCATAGTAAATACATGCATATTATAGAGAACCACCAACGGGGTACCCCTTGCCCGATGATACGGAAGAATCCCCATATCAAAATGACAAGGCAAGTAGACAATAAGCATCTCAGCATCTTCTTATTTACCATGGGAAAATGGTGCTTTTTTTCTCTCTTTCCTCTTTTCTTATTTTTCCCTTTTTCTTCTCAATAACTATCTCTCTCTTTTTTATAAGAAGAATGCTTCATAGATTTCTCATTATGGTTACGCTATAGGTTTCCACCATGATTAGGCATGGATTAGACCAGCCGCCCAGGCGTTTCTCTAACACACATACATAACTCCATGGACTTACAAGCTCCCCTTTTATTTCACACCGACGACATCCATAAACAAAAGAGCATGATATCAACGGGGTATATATTTACAAGTGTTGAAAGCATTCCCCGTGACAGCATGGTTCTGCTAATCCCCAGCCTATAATTTGCAAGCATATAACTTTCATGGACAGTCACAATAGTTTAGGTTTATTAAGTGCAAGAAATAAAGTGTGCCATCAAGTTCGTGAGAGCTTTACTAACTAACTTTCTCATAACAAGCAAACATTTTATTCGGAAGAAAACAAGGCATACTAAAATATGCACGGAATAGAAAATGATGCTAATAGGTAGGTATGGTGGACACTTTTGGCAATATTGGTTTTGGGGAGTTGGAAACACGAGTAGAGCTCATACTCAGTGCAAGTGAAGGCCAATAATAGAAAGGGAGAGGCAATCGAGAGAGCAATAACTGGCATAATCATGCTTGCAACAAAACATGACTAATCATGGCATGAAAGTGATTCAAGAACCCTGAGGCAAAATAATTCATCGAGGCTTAATTGATTATTGTTTCAGTCATATACATGCGTGAGCATGTGCCAAATCGATTCAAATGAAACATTCAGAGGATGATACCACAATGTCATACCAAGTTATGAATAGAACAATGCAAGCAAACATTCATATGACATGCTACAAACCATTAGCAAGCTGGAGCTAATCATAAGAAAGCAAGAACTACTAAGCATCCATAAATAACATACACCTTACATGAACAGACTAAGCATGCCCACAATGATGAGTATATGTACAAAAATGAAAACAAACAGAGTTCATTACCAGCCTCTTACCACACCTCAAGCTGTCATTAATCTTCATTATCGCCCTTCACTTGTGTGGCTTGAATAATAACATGAAACCAAACTCCACTGAGGACTGCTGAACCCTGCAATGAACTTCACAAAACCAAAGAAGAACAGAAAATATTTTTGATGTTTTTGATTTTTAGAGGCAAGAATGAAAAGGAAGAACAAGCAAAGTGAAATATTTTTGGGTTTTTTGAATAACTAAGACAAAGCTAAAAGAAAGAGGCAAACCAAGGCAAAAATAAAAGAAGCAAGCAAAGAGAGATAACAAAAATATTTTTGGTCTTTTTGTGTTTTGGAAAGTAGCAATAAAGAAAGAATGAAAGAAAACGAAACATGGATATACAAAGTACCGACTGAACATGATATGTAGATGAGTGTGATGTCGGTGTACCTCCCCCAAGCTTAGGCTTTTGGCCTAAGTGGGTATCGATCCCAAGCTGGCCAAGATGGAGCGCTTCCATAATATGGCGAAGAAGTGCCTTCGTCCTAATACGAACTCGAGGACGCCCCAGCGTAGTGTGCAGAGTAGTCGTAAGAGGGCACATCCCCTGGTGCTGCCTGTGGAAACCAAGTAGGCGGAGCTGCTCGTCCACCTCCTCCTTGGAGCGCGACCATGGCATCCTGCAAATACTGAACATAGTGGACTATGGCAAAGGAATTTCCCTCTCATCTCCGTCAGTAAACAACATCCTATAAACTAAACTCTCCATACTAGAGTTAGTAGTGACAAAGTGATGTGTTTTCATAGCAGCAAGATCAAGCCTTTGTGGTGTCAACACAGTATCATTAGGATCAACGGAAAGTTCCAAAGCAGCAACCATGTGTGTGGCAATAATGCCCCCATAAATGGGTCCTCTAGCAGCTAAGCGGCGAGCAATGAGAGAACCAAGATTATACTTGGTATCATTATTAAGTGCAGCAACGAGGAAGGCTAAATGGTAATTAGAAATATTACTAGTGTTCTCCCTACCAAGAATGCTAGTGGCAAGATAATAAGCAAAATATCTAAGAGCTAGGAGTTGAATGTTCCTTATATTCCCACGCTGAGCTACGCGGTCATCGTCATTTGTCACACTTCGGTAGAGCTCCAGTAAATCAGCAGGTCGACCTTGGATCTTCTTCACCGTCCCAATCATGCCAATGATGGGTTCGTAGCATGGAAAACAAAAAAATTCTACCGCAAGAACGAACAAAACCCAGATCTAATCTAGATAAAAGCCAAGATCTAATCTATTAGACATGTGCAACGAGATAGATCTGTACTAACCCTTGTAGTTTCGAAAGCCTTGTTCGAGATCGGATCTCGTGGTTGATGTAGTCGATCACTTGCCGATCTCAAGATCGAGTAGACGATCCTTCTGGCGCCACGTTCCGGCAGCGCTTCCGCAGTCGGTCACACGTGCGGAGTCGAAGCAGACCTTCCTCTCCCCGTTCCAGCGAGCAGCGGAGGTAGTAGATATCTCCACGGAATCCTAGCAGCACGACGGCGTGGTGTTGGTGGTGGAGTAGAGAATTCTGCAGGGCTTCGCCTAAGCCAGAGCAGATGGAAGGAGGAGGAGAGAGACGGCTAGGGTTTGGAGTGGGAAGGGGCAAGGGGTGGCGCCTCTGCCCCTCTATATATAGAGGGAGGGGTGTGGCCTAGGGTTCCCACCCCTAGGCCCACCCCTTAGGGCCGGCGCACCAAGGAGCTTGGGGGGAGAGTCCTTCCCCCCAAGTTTCCTTTACTTACCCTTTAAGTTTTCCCTTATCCTATCTTGGTTTTCAAGTAAACTCCAAAATATCTTCTAGAACCTTTCGGAACATTCCGAAACCTTCTAGAATCCCCATACAAACACTTTGGAACATTTCCTAACTTAGAAAATGATCCCCATTATATGAATCTTATTCCCCGAACAATTCCGGATCTCCTCGTGTTGTCCCGGATCCAATCCGAGACTCCGAACAACATTTGGTCTCCAACGCACATTCAATATCTACTTAAAACAACTTCGAACCTTAAGTGTGTCACCCTACGGTTCGTGAATATGTAGACATGATGGAGACACCTCTCCGATCAATAACCATCAGCGGGATCTGGAGATCCATAAAGGCTCCCACATACTCAACGATGACTTCGTGATCGATAGAACCATTAACATATGAAACCAATTCCCTTTGTCACGCGATACTCTACTTATCCGAGGTTTGATCGTCGGTATCTCCATACCTAGTTCCACCTTGTTATTGATAAGTACTCTTTACTCATTCCATGTTATGTCATCCCCTGTGACCTAGTCACATGCTTGCAAGCTAACTAGATGACATTCCACCGAGAGGGCCCAGAGCATATCTATCCGTCATATGGATGGACAAATCCCAATCTTGGTCCATGCGCTTCAACACATACTTTCAGAATACCTAACGACACCTTTATAACCACCCAGTTACGAAGCGGTGTTTGATGTCATCAAAGTACCCATCCGGTGATGGTGATTAACATAACCTCATGGTCGAAGGATTAGGTTACTATGCATTTGAAAGCTTGTAGCAATACGAACTTAATGACTTGATCTTATGCTACGCTTACTATGGGTGTGTGTGTCCATCACATCATTCTCCTAATGATATAACCTTGTTATTAATGACATCCAATGTCCATGATCAGGAAACCATGATCATCAATTAACCAACAAGCTAGTTCAACAAGAGGCTTACTAGGGACTCTTTTATGTTTACAAAACACACATGTATTAGAGTTTCCTTATAATACAATTATAGCATGGGATGCAAACATTCGTCATAAACACAAAGATATAATAATAACCTCTTTTATTATCGCCTCTTGGGCATATCTCCAACAGTCTCCCACTTGCACTAGAGTCAATAATCTAGATTACATGGTAATATACCTAACACCCATGGCGTTCTGGTGTTGGTCATGTTTTGCTCTAGGGAGAGGTTTAGTCAACGGATCTGCCACATTCAGATCAGTGTGTACTTTGCAAATCTTTATGTCACCATCTCGGACATACTCGCGAATAGCATGGAAACGTAGCTTGATGTGCTTCAGCTTGCTATGTGACCTTGGCTCCTATGCATTAGCTATGGCACCTGTGTTGTCACAGTAGATGGCCATCGGGTCCAACGCACTAGGAACCACGCCAAGTTCAGTAATGAACTCCTTCATCCATATGGCTTCTTGTGCAGCCTCCGAAGCAGCTATGTATTCCGATTCGGTTGAAGATTTCGCCACAACGCTTTGCTTGGCACTCCTCCAGCTCACTGCAGCACCATTTAAAATAAATACGTATCCAGACTGTGACTTCGAGTCATCTGGATCGGTGTTCCAACTAGCATCAGTGTAACTGTTTACAACAAGCTGTTCATCACCTCCATAAGAAAGAACCATATCCTTAGTCCTATTTAGGTACTTTAGGATATTCTTGACCGCTGTCCAGTGCTCCATTCCAGGATCACTTTGATATCTGCTAGTCAAACTAACAGCATGTGCTATATCCGATCTTGTACATAGCATGGCATACATGATAGAACCTATGGCCGCGGCATAGGGAATATTATTCATCTTCTCTCTATCTTCTGCCGTAGCTGGACTTTGAGTCTTACTCAAGGTCTTACCTGACAACATGGGCACGAACCCTTTCTTGCTCTCTTCCATTCTAAACTTCTTTAGAACTTTGTCCAAGTATGTACTTTGTGAAAGCGCTATTAGGCGTCTTGATCTATCTCTATAAATCTTGATGCCTAGAATATATGCCGCTTCACCAAGATCCTTCATTGAAAAACTATTATTCAAATAGGCTTTGACACTATTAAGAAGTTCTATATCATTCCCAATCAACAATATGTCATCTACATATAGTACTAGGAATGCTACAGAGCTCCCACTCACTTTCTTGTAAATACAAGCTTCTCCATAAGTTTGTATAAATCCAAAGTTTTTGATTACTTTATCAAAACGTTGATTCCAACTCCGGGATGCTTGCTTCAGTCCATAAATGGAGCGCTGAAGTTTGCATACCTTGTCAGCATCTTTAGGATCGACAAAACCCTTGGGTTGTACCATATACAACTCTTCCTCAATGTCACCATTAAGGAACGCCGTTTTGACATCCATCTGCCAAATCTCATAATCGAAATATGCAGCTATTGCTAACAAAATCCTCACAGACTTTAGCTTCGCTACTGGTGAGAATGTCTCATCGTAGTCAACTCCTTGAATTTGTCGGAACCCTTTCGCGACAAGTCGAGCTTTATAGACAGTAATATTACCATCAGCATCTGTTTTTCTTTTGAAAATCCATTTGTTCTCGACAGCCTTACGGCCATCCGGTAAGTCCACCGAAGTCCATACTTGGTTTTCGTACATGGATCCCATTTCGGATTTCATGGCTTCTAGCCATTTGTCGGAATCTGGGCTCACCATAGCTTCTTCATACATCGCAGGGTCATCAGTGTTGTCCACCAACATGACGTTCAAGGCAAAGTCATACCAATCAGGAGTGGTACGAACCCTCGTTGACCTGCGAGGTTCAGCAGCAACTTCGTTCGAAGTTTCATGAGCACCATCATGAGCTTCCTCTCCAATTGGTGCAGGCGACACAAAAACATCTTCCGGTGCTGTGCTACTCTCAACTTCGAGAGAAGGTTCAATAACCTCGTCGAGTTCTACTTTCCTTCCAGTCAATTCCTTCGAGAGAAACTCCTTCTCAACAAAGGATCCATTCTTGGCAACGAAAACTTTGCCTTCAGATCTATGATAGAAGGTATACCCAATTGTTTCTTTAGGGTATCCTATGAAGACGCATTTCTCCGCTTTGGGTTCAAGCTTATCAGGTTGTAACTTCTTTACAGACGCTTCACAACCCCAAACTTTAAGGAACGACAACTTAGGTTTCTTTCCAAACCACAATTCATACGGTGTCATTTCAACGGATTTATATGGTGCCCTATTTAAAGTGAATATGGCTGTCTCTAATGCATAGCCCCAAAACGATAGCGGTAAATCTGTAAGAGACATCATAGACCGAACCATATCTAAGAGAGTTCGATTACGACGTTTGGACACACCATTACGCTGTGGTGTTCCTGGCGGTGTCAACTGCGAAAGTATTCCACATTTCTTTAAATGCATGCCAAACTCATAACTTAGATATTCACCTCCGCGGTTAGAACGCAGAAACTTAATCTTCTTGTTACGATGATTTTCCACTTCACTTTGGAATTCCTTAAACTTCTCGAAAGTTTCGGACTTATGTTTCATAAAGTAGACATACCCATATCTACTTAAGTCATCCGTGAAAGTGAGAACATAACGATATCCACCACGCGATGCTACACTCATTGGACCGCACACATCGGTATGTTTTATTTCCAATAAGTCTGTAGCTCGCTCCATTATTCCAAAGAATGGAGTCTTAGTCATTTTTCCCATTAGACATGCTTCGCATCTTTCAAGTGATTCAAAATCAAGTGATTCAAGAAGTCCATCAGAATGGAGTTTCTTCATACGCTTCACTCCAATGTGACCAAGACGACAGTGCCACATGTATGTAGAATTATCATTCAATTTTGTTCGTTTAGCATCTATGTTGTGAACATGTGTATCACTACTATCGAGATTCAGTAAGAATAAACCATTCATCTCAGGTGCATTACCATAAAAGATATTACTCATATAAATCGAACAACCTTTATTCTCGGACTTAAAAGAGTAACCGTCTCGCAATAAACAAGATCCAGATATAATGTTCATGCTTAACGCAGGCACCAAATAACAATTATTTAAATTTAAAACTAATCCCGAAGGTAGATATAGAGGGAGCGTGCCGACGGCAATCACATCAACCTTGGAGCCATTTCCAACGCGCATCGTCACCTCGTCTCTCGCCAGTCTTCGTTTATTCCGCAGCTCCTGTTTCGAGTTACAAATATGAGCAACCGAACCAGTATCAAATACCCAGGCACTACTACGATTACTAGTAAGATACACATCAATAACATGTATATCGAATATACCTTTCATCTTGATGTTGCCGTTCTTCAAATCTGCCAGGTACTTGGGGCAGTTACGCTTCCAGTGACCAGCACCCTTGCAGTAGAAGCATTTAGTTTCAGGTTTAGGACCAGCCTTGGGCTTCTTGGCAGGTGCGGCAGCTTTCTTGCCGTCCTTCTTGAAGTTGCCCTTGTTCTTAGGCTTGCCCTGTTTCTTGAAATTGGTGGTCTTATTGACCATCAACACTTGGTGCTCCTTCTTGATCTCCACTTCAACAGTTTTCAGCATGGACGATAGTTCAGGCAACGTCTTGTTCATGCAGTGCATATTGTAGTTCATCACAAAGTTCTTATAACTTGGTGGCAGTGATTGGAGGACAGGTGAATCCCTAACTCATTAGGAATCGTTATCCCCAACTCTTGGAGCTTGTTTGCGTGCCCAGACATGGTGAGCACGTGCTCGCTGATGGAGCTACCCTCTTCCATCTTACAGTTAAAGAACTTTTCGGAGGCCTCATAGCTCTCCACGACCGTGTGAGTCTCAAAAATGAGCTTGAGCTCCTTAATGATCTCGAACGGGTCGTGGTGCTCAAAGCGCTTCTGAAGCTCCGTTTCTAAACCGTATAGGATGGCACACTGAACTGTGGAGTAATGATTTTTCTGAGTGGCGTAAACATTCTTTACGTCATCGGTGGCATCTTCTGCAGGTGGGTCACCTAGCGGTGCTTCAAGCACATAGGTCAACTGACCAGCCCTGAGGACAATCTTCAGTCCACGGAGCCAGTCCGTGAAGTTGCTTCCATTGTTCTTAAGCTTTTCTTTCTCTAGGAACGCATTGAAATTGATGGAGAGGTTCGCCATAATCTACAACAAATTTGCAAGTACTTTAGACTAAGTTTATGATAAATTGAGTTCAATTTTAATTCTTAAATTAACTAGGTGAACTCCCACTCAAAACAACATCCCTCACATTGTCTTAGTGATTACACGAACCAAGTCCACTACACCAAGTCCGATCTTCACGAGAGAAGATGTAGTTTCATCGGCGAACAATCATCATGTTCATCATATCATTTATATGACTCATGCTCTACCTTTCGGCATTCCGTGTTCCGAGACCATGTCTGTACATGCTAGGCTCGTCAAGATTAACCAGTTTCCGCATGTGCAAATCTGGCTTGCACCCGTTGTATGCACACGTAGAATCTATCACATCCGATCATCACGAGATGCTTCGAAACGACGAGTCTTAGCAACGGTGCCAACTAAGGACGAACACTTTATTACTTGATATTTAGTGAGAGGGATCATCTTATAATGCTACCGTCGCGATCTAAGCAATACAAGATGCATAAAGGATTAACATCACAGGCAATTCATAATTAGTGTGATATGATATGGCCCTTTCTTCTTATGCCTTTGATCTCCATCTCCAAAGCACGGACATGATCTCCATCATCACTAGCATTGCGTCAAGGTAAGTGGCGCCGCTTCATGGTTGTCCATCATCACTAGCAACTATTACAACTACTTGGAATAAGGCTATTACAAGATGAATAGACACGCAGGTCTTAACAGAATTAAAGACAACCATTAGGCTCCTGCCGGTTGTTATATTACAACAAGGATCATTGCATACATCAAATATAATCACAATCACATGATGGCCATATCACATCACAAAACCCCTGCAAAAACAAGTTAGACGCCTCTAATTTTCTTTGCATGTTTTACGTGGTTTGGGGCTTTCGAATAAGAACGGATCTTACCTACGAAACTGAACCACAACGTTGATACAAGTGCTATCAAGTGCAAAGTGTAGATTGGATCTATACTATGGTGGGAGAGACAGACACCCGCAAAGCCACTTGTGCAAAGCAAGTTACACGTCAAGCGTGGAGCAAGTCTCATGTGCGATGATATGTAAGGTTAGCCCGAGCCGCTTCATCCCACCATACCGCAAGATGCAAAGTACACAAAGCAAAAGACGGCATGAGCACCAACGCCCACAAAACCATTGTGTTCTACTCGTGCAACAGATCTACGCATAGACAAGGCTCTGATATCACTGATGGGTTCGTAGCATGGAAAACAAAAAATTTCTACCGCAAGAACGAACAAAACCCAGATCTAATCTAGATAAAAGCCAAGATCTAATCTATTAGACATGTGCAACGAGATAGATCTGTACTAACCCTTGTAGTTTCGAAAGCCTTGTTCGAGATCGGATCTCATGGTTGATGTAGTCGATCACTTGCCGATCTCAAGATCGAGTAGAAGATCCTTCCGGCGCCGCGTTCCGGCAGCGCTTCCGCAGTCGGTCACACGTGCGGAGTCGAAGCAGACCTTCCTCTCCCCGTTCTAGCGAGCAGCGGAGGTAGTAGATCTCTCCACGGAATCCCAGCAGCACGACGGCGTGGTGGTGGTGGTGGAGTAGAGAATTCTGCAGGGCTTCGCCTAAGCCAGAGCAGATGGAAGGAGGAGGAGAGAGACGGCTAGGGTTTGGAGTGGGAAGGGGCAAGGGGGTGGCGCCTCTACCCCTCTATATATAGAGGGAGGGGTGCGGCCTAGGGTTCCCACCCCTAGGCCTACCCCTTAGGGCCGGCGCACCAAGGAGCTTGGGGGAGAGTCCTTCCCCCCAAGTTTCTTTTACTTACCCTTTAAGTTTTCCCTTATCCTATCTTGGTTTTCAAGTAAACTCCAAAATATCTTCGAGAACCTTCCGGAACATTCTGAAACCTTCTAGAATCCCCATACAAACACTCCGGAACATTTCCTAACTTAGAAAGTGATCCCCATTATATGAATCTTATTCCCCGAACAATTCCGGATCTCCTCGTGATGTCCCGGATCCAATCCGAGACTCCGAACAACATTTGGTCTCCAACGCACATTCAATATCTACTTAAAACAACTTCGAACCTTAAGTGTATCACCCTACAGTTCGTGAATATGTAGACATGATGGAGACACCTCTCCGATCAATAACCATCAGCGGGATCTGGAGATCCATAAAGGCTCCCACATACTCAATGATGACTTCGTGATTGATAGAACCATTAACATACGAAACCAATTCCCTTTGTCACGCGATACTCTACTTATCCGAGGTTTGATCGTCGGTATCTCCATACCTAGTTCCACCTTGTTATTGATAAGTACTCTTTACTCGTTCCATGTTATGTCATCCCCTGTGACCTAGTCACATGCTTGCAAGCTAACTAGATGACATTCCACCGAGAGGGCCCAGAGCATATCTATCCGTCATATGGATGGACAAATCCCAATCTTGGTCCATGCGCTTCAACACATACTTTCAGAATACCTAACGACACCTTTATAACCACCCAGTTACAAAGCGGTGTTTGATGTCATCAAAGTACCCATCCGGTGATGGTGATTAACATAACCTCATGGTCGAAGGATTAGGTTACTATCCATTTGAAAGCTTGTAGCAATACGAACTTAATGACTTGATCTTATGCTACGCTTACTATGGGTGTGTGTGTCCATCACATCATTCTCCTAATGATATAACCTTGTTATTAATGACATCCAATGTCCATGATCAGGAAACCATGATCATCAATTAACCAACAAGCTAGTTCAACAAGAGGCTTACTAGGGACTCTTTTATGTTTACAAAACACACATGTATTAGAGTTTCCTTATAATACAATTATAGCATGGGATGCAAACATTCATCATAAACACAAAGATATAATAATAACCTCTTTTATTATTGCCTCTTGGGCATATCTCCAACAGCCAATGCCTATAATGCTGCAAAATCTTTCCAATGGCATGGTAATAGGCAGATTATAAATTTTGAACGAAACAATTGACTGATAAGGGGTGTTAGTGAAAATAAAACTCTCAACGAAAGTTTTAGTGAGCACGGCATATTTCTCGCTCTCATCCTGCATGTAAGTGGTCAAACCGACCATCTGAATAAGAAGTAAGAAATCAGCAAGGATCCCTGCATCTAACAAAAAGGTAAAACAAGGGAAGGTAGATGGGTGAGCATCTCCCTCATCTCCTTCATTGCCAAAGCATGGCGCAATAAGATTTTCATTATATGATGGCCTAAACTGAGAGGCTGATCTTGAAGGCCTTTCCCTCCTGGGTGTGTCCCTCTCAAATATTTCTCCAAAAGTGTGGTTGTTCATCTTTGATATTCTGAAATTTAAACATCCATTATACAAGTGATTGCAAAGTGAATACATAATGAAGGAAACTACTCATAGGGACTTGTAAGAGGCCTAAACATGCATCAAAACAACTTTTCTAAGCATTGAACAAGCTCGCATGCTCACAAAACCTGTCACCTATAGTAGCAAAATACTCAAGATATAATCCACTAAACACAAATCTACTTGGACAAGCGGAGCAGTCACATACCGGAGAACAAATGCTCCAAATTTTAGCAGCAAAGATGGGTTGAGCAAGGAGATCGAAAATCGCGAGCAAGAACATAGGAACACGAGTTTGAGCAATGAACTGGTGTTTTCTCGGGAGAGAGAAAGAAGTGGCAAGTGAGAGAGTAAGTGGAGGGCCAAGGGTGGCCCACAC
This sequence comes from Avena sativa, assembly GCA_916181665.1. Lineage (NCBI taxonomy): Eukaryota > Viridiplantae > Streptophyta > Magnoliopsida > Poales > Poaceae > Avena > Avena sativa. The sequence goes on from OV702290.1 coordinate 433,593,848, forward strand.
CATGGCCAGGCGCGCCCCTGGTGTGGCCGCGCCACCAGGTGGTGTGCCTGCCTGGTGGTCCCCCTAGGTCACTCCAGGTACTCCTCTGCCCCTTTTTTCACGTAAAAATTTAATATGAATTTTTTAGAATTTTTCGAGACACTTTATTTTTTAGCAATTTTCAGGTATTGATTAATGAATTTCTGACAGAAAGATGATTTTGGGATGATGCAATAACAAAACAAAACTAAAACTTCAGAAGTTCTAAAACACTCTAATATGCAAGGTACTAGTGAAAGAAAAGTAAACTAAGTGAAAGCAAAAATTAAAATGGATAAAATAAAAGTAAGCAAAGATAATCATGGTGAAAACATTGTTTTGTTCATAAAAATCCCTTTGTTAACAAGGTTGACCAAGTGTTGTTACCAAAACAATTTTATATTAAACAAAACATTGTATTCCACTAATGATTATGTTACCTCAATCTTGATAGCAATGGTCCCAATCATAATAGTTTCATATTTTTCTCGTGGTATGGGACAATATATTTCTCCAACTTGGATGCCCTCAACATGTTCAATTGAATTTAAGCCATAAGTCCTATCAATCTTCTTGATGAAATAGACAGTATGCTCCTTGTCATTAACATTAAAAGTCACATTTCCTTGATTACAATTAATAACAGCTCCTGCAGTATTAAGAAAAGGTCTCCCAAGAATAATAGACATATTATCATCTTCATGCATTTCAAGCACAACAAAGTCAGTTAATATCAAGAAATTATGAGCCACTTGAACATGTACATCCTCACATATACCAATAGGAATGGTAGTAGATTTATCATCCATTTACAAAGATATATCAATTGGTATTAGTTTCTTCAATTGAAGTCTCTTATAGAGAGAAAAAGGCATAACACTAACTCCTACTCCCAAATCACACAAAGCAGTTCTAACGTAACTATTTTTAATAGAGCATGGAATAGTTGGAATCCATGGGTCTCCAAGTTTCTTTGGAACCTTACCATTAAAGGAATAATTAGCAAGCAAAGTAGAAATTTCTTCATTAGGGATCTTTCTTTTATTAGAGACAATATCCTTCATATACTTTGAATAAGGAGGTAGTTTAATAGAATCAGTTAAAGGAATTTGCAAAAATAAAGGTTTCATCCACTCACAAAACTTATTATAGTGTTCGTATTCCTTTGACTTGTGTTTCTTATCAGGAAAAGGCATAGGTTTTTGAACCCAGGGCTCTCTCTCACTACCATGTTTATTAGCAACAAAATCTTCCTTAGTGTATTTAGTATTCTTAGTGTGTCTTTCCGGTTCTTCTTCAACTTTTTCTTTATCAAGAGCATCATTTTCCTCATTACCACTTTCAGTTTCAGCATCAGAGACAGATATACTATTAGGATCTTTAGCTGGTTCAGAAGATTCTACAATAGTTTTATGTTTCTTTTTCCTTTTCTTGGGAGAAGTACCACTATTTTCAATTTGTTGAGAATCTTGCTCAATTCTTTTAGGATGCCCCTCAGGATATAGAGGATCCTAAGTGGCAGCACCACTTCTAGTTCTAATTTCATAAGCTTGTTTTTCCTTAGAAGCATTAACTAGCAAATCTTTTTGTACTTTAATAAGCTGATCAATTTGAGTTTGAACCATTTGGAAATGTTGAACAAGCATTTTAACATCATTAGAGGTTCTTTCCACAATATCCCTTAACTCAATAATAGCTCTAGAGTTTTCCATTAGATGATTTTGCACCCTTTTATTAAAATTATCTTGCTTAACAACGAAAACATCAAATTATTCTAATCATTGATCAGGAGGTTTAGAATAAGGAATATCACCTTCATCAAAATGTTGGAGAGAGTGTACCTCAATACTGGATGAGCGGGAGATTGGCTTACATAATTCTTCAATAGGAGGTAAATTCGTCACATCTTCAGATTTAATACCCTTCTCCTTAAGACATTTCTTAGCTTCCTTCATCACTTCATCATTTAGTTTAATCACTCCTCTCTTATTTGGTGTTGGTGTTGGCTCAGCCACAGTTAACTCAGGTGTAGTTGTCTCAGGCGTAGTTGGCTCAGGTGGAGTCCAGTCATCATAATTCTTGCTTATTTTAGCCATTAATTCCTCAGCTTCCTTGGGAGTTCTATTGCTGAAAACACAATCAACACAACTATCCAGGTATGTCCTAGATTCTTCAGTTAGTCCATTATAATATATATCAAGAAGCTCATTTTTAGGTAATGGACATCCAGCCTGTGCATGAATCAAAGAACAAAACCTTGCCCATGATTCAGGCAATATCTCTTTGTCTCCCTGTTTAAAATCAAAAAGTTCCTGCAAAATGGCATGTCTAGAACTAGGAGGGAAATATTTCTAAAGGAAGGTACTAATCAAGCAATCAGGGCTATCAATAGATCTAGGAGGTAAATTATTAAACCAAGCCTTAGCTTCTCCTTTTAGTGAAAAAGGGAAAATTTTAGCAACAAAGTAGGTGCGCATCTTAATATCATCAGAAAACATGCCACTCATGGTAGAAAGCTCAGTCATATGTGCTACATCACTTTCATTCTTAGTCCCACAAAAAGGTTCTTTCTCAACAATAGTTATGTAAGATAAATCAAGAGAGAAATCATAATCCTTATCTTTAATGTTTATGGGAGATGTAGCAAACTTATCATTAGGGGATAATTTGGGTTTTATAGTACGCCTCTCAAGGAGACTCTTAATAGCACTTTTACCATGAGTATTTTGACATTCTTTAATAAATTCATCATTCATTTCTATATATCCGTCTTCAATATCATAGCTCTCTATAGACTTAGGTGAACTGACAGGTGTAGTAGCATCTTTATTAGGAGTTTCAGTGTTTCTAGCTATAGTTCTAGCAATCGTGGCATCTAGGAAAGGACCTAATGAACCACTCTTATCAAGCATAGTAGAAGCAGCATCATAAGTATCAGAAGTTTCAGATTCATCAGTAGTAGCAGTATGTGTAGCATGTGTATGTGGTGGTGTAAGGAGCTTACTCATCACAAATGGTGAATCAAGAGCAACAGAGGTGTTCAGAACCGTACCTCTCCTAGTAGTGGATGGTAATATAGGAACCTTTCCATCACGAGACTTACCCATGATGAATGGAGGGCAGCGAACAATAGTGATTCCAAGTGAACTTGACAAATATAGCTATGCTCCTCGGCAATGGCGCCAGAAAATAGTCCTGATGTCCCACAAGTATAGGGGGTGTATAGTAGTATTTTCGAGGGAAGTGAAATGCAATTTATTGATTCGACACAAGGGGAGCCAAAGAATATTTATAAGCCTTAACAACTGAGTTGTCAATTCAGCTACACCTGGAAACAATCTTGCTCACAGCAGTTTATCAGTAGTAACAATTTTGCAGTAGCAATAGCAAAGTAATAGTAGTAGTAAAAGTAAAGACAGTAGTAACAATTGCAGCAAACAGTAGGATTAAAGCAAGGTAGGCATAGGGATGGATGGGCGGGCGTTGCATGGAGAAGACAATTCATATAGAAATCAAGACATAGGGCATTTGCAAATAAATAAGGTAAAGCATCCAAGTACTAGATAATCATAGGCATGTGTTCCATATATAGTCATACGTGCTCGCAATGAGAACTTGCACAACATCTTTTGTCCTACCAGCCTGTTTGCAGCGGGGCCTCAAGGGAACTACTGGCAATTAAGGTGCTCCTTTTAATAGAGCACCGGAGCAAAGCATTAACACTCCATGAACACATGTGATCCTCACATCAAAGCCATTCCCTCCGGTTATCCCGATTATTGTCACTTCGGGGCCTTTGGTTCCGGACAACAATATGTGTATACAACTTGCAGGTAAGATCACAAACAATACTATCATCATGAATCAATAACATGTTCAGATCTGAAATCATGGCACTCGGGCCCTAGTGACAAGCATTAAGCATAACAAGTTGCAACAAAGTCAAAAAGCACTAATAATAGATACTAGGCACCATGCCCTAACAATCTGATGCCATTACATGAATGATCTCATTCAATCCCTACCATCCCCATAGCCTACAATGGGGGATTACTCACTCATGGATGGGGGAATCATGGATGGTTGATGGAGAAGCGATGGTGATGATGATGGCGATGATCTCCTCCAATTCCCCGTCCCAGCAGGGTGCCAGAACGGAGTTTCTGGTTCTGAATTGCGGAATCTGGTGGTGGCGGTGTAGCGGAACTCTTTCTAGAAAAACGTTGAACCCCCCTTGGTTTTTAGATCAAGAGGCATCTTATAGGCGAAGAGGGAGGCCGAGGGGGTGACCAAGGCGGCCACACCACCCCCAGGCGCGGTCTGGCCTAGCCCGCGTGGCCAGGTGGTGTGGGCCCCTTGTGGCCCTCCTCCGTCTCGTCTTCTGGCCCCGTGAATCTTCTGGTGAAATAGGATTTTTGGCATATTTTCTAGGATTTTTCCTGATAGTTGATTTTCTGCACAAAAACTAGACACCGAGATAATTCTGCTGAAAAACAACGTCAGTCGATGTTAGTTGTATCCAAATCACACAAGTTTAGAGGAAAAACAATAGAAAAAGTGTTTGGGAAAGTAGATACGTTTTGGATGTATCAATCTTCTCGAGGGGGATTATCCGACCCCTGTAGGGGCAGATTATCTAGCCTGGCAAAAACCTCTGGCCCTGGCCGGACAATCCGAATAATAATCCGCCCCCCATACTGCGCGACGCGCCTTATCCACCTTTGTTGAAGGGGTCAGGCCGGATTATCCGGCCCTTGGCAGGGGCGGATAATCCGCCCCCAACAACTGAATTTGGCTTTTCATATGAACATACATCTGCAACACTTAGAACACATGAGATAATCTATGGTATTGTTATCTAACACATAAAACACTAGAGATCATGAAATGTTCTTTCAATCTCCCCCTTTTTGGTGTTAGATGACAATACTAGGATTTGCAATATAGTTCTCCTAACAACATTATATCAAGGATGAAAGAGACTCCCCCTAAATGTGTGCATAATTAAAATATTTGCATTTGAATACAAATGCACACAAATAGGTACGAGGCTATTTCATTGGAATGGAATAAACATACAAATGAAAATTTTGATAGGAACATCATACCACCATGAGAGAAAAGTCCTCACGATAATATATGGATAGATAACATGATAACCATTATTGAGGCCTTCCAAGATAATCAATAGATAGCCAGTATGACAGATGGATCCATAATCACCGATAGATAAATCCATAAGATAATGTTAGTGATAAATCCACAATGAGCCACACTGCCACACACAAACATAGTCTCATACAAAAACAACTCACGAATAAAAGTTCAACGCTAAATGGGCACAAGCGAGAGAAAAACGAAACGATAAAGTGTGAATGCTTGCGCCCTACCCATGCAAATCCATGATGGCCTAATAGAACTACTTCTCCCCCTTTGGCATCGAAACGTCAAAAAGGAAGAAGAGCGATGCTAGCGCCCCACGAGATCACTCGTCGTAGTCCTCCTCATCGTCCTCATCCCCGTCCTCATCATCATACTCCTTCTCCTCTTCCTCATCCTCATCAGCTGGTGGAGTGGGATCCCTCGCCAGGGCAGGGAACAAGTGACGCTCGAGCTCTCCATAGTTCAGACCAGAAGTGTTCCACTGAGCATATGGAGTGGGAGCAAAAGGAGCAGGGGGTTGCCTAATGCCCCAGACACATGGTGAAGAATGAGCTGCTAGGTGTGGGCCATTTCTTGGTGCTGCTTGTATGCCTTGTACTGCCCCTTGTGAGTATCCACTCACATGCACAATATGTTCCATTGAAACCAATTCAGCTGCTTCACTTCACGAGCAACAGGAGGCACTGGAGGCCTACGAGCACTAGCATGAGCATCCCTCATAAGACCCTCGGGAGCAGAAGATGGATGAGAGGTCTTCCTTGACTTGTAGATCTTCTTCACCTTATGATCAACATCATAATGAAACTCTCTAGTGGGAAGCAAGTACTTGATGAGCATCATGATGTAAGGGGCATAAGGAATGGAGAGCCTATTGAACATGGCATCGGTTAACTCATGATAGATGTATTCCATCACATCCAGCTTGTAGTCCATAGTGTCATCCTCACAAGTGGCAACCTCATAAGAAAAAGTGAGCAACTAAACCAAGTGGCCACAAATATTGTTATTGTTTCCCCCACTAGGCGTGATGGAGTCACGGAAAATACCAACCAACCGAGCATACAGAGGAGAGAGGCCAGCGAGCGTACCCACAATACCATCAGGAGTCATGCAGGGAGAGAGAATAACATCCTTGTTGGGCTTGAGTTGGGTGATGATACGATAGCAACAGGCATGGTCCCGGCCAGTGAACGGATAGCCAAGCACCCCAGCAAAAGTCCAAAAGTTAGATTGCATCATAGTTTCACGGTTCATCCACTTCATAGTGTGGTTCTCATTGCCACAAATCACCAAAGTGGAGAAAAATTGCTTCACCACCTCAGAGTCATAGGAGCATTGTAGAGCCATAAGAGTGTGCAACCCCATCCTCTCAGTCACGACCATATCATCAGCAAGTTGAGGCTTCTCTATAGCCTCAGCAATAAGCATAGGACGCATAGGACGAATCTTCAGTGATGAATAGACATCCTCATAGATGAACCTCTGGTCAGCACACCAAAAGCGTGAATCGCCAAGCTGATCATCCCTCTCACTTTCCTCATATAGATCATGGTGACGAATAGAGGAGAAAGTAACAGGATCCATTGTCTTATAGTTGACCCTTGGTGCCTTACCCTTCCTCTTGGCGACACCCCTTCCGCCCTTTTATTTCCTTGCTTGCTCTGTCATCCGTACAACCTTTCTTTGCCTCCTCTACAATTCAACCTCATCCACGAGACCACCTTCACTGTCAGGCCTGAAGTAACGAGCATGGGGATGGCGCTTGTAGGTTTTGGTAGTACGAGAACCACCTATGAAACGAATGAGATGGATAGCAAGGGGGTAAGCACACAAACAAGTCTAGGAGGGATGTAGAAACAGTAGGCAAACAATCCACATCTCAAAATACATGATTCACAAAATCTGAGAAATTCTGAAACAGAGTTGAATCTTCCAGGCCGGATGATCCGGCCTTGGCAGGGGCGGATAATCCAGCCCTGGCAAATTTTTTAGAATCGACCCAGATATCATGCAACAAAGTAGATCAGGCACATGAATTGTCAGACTACAATTTCTAAGCAGAATAAAAACCACAAGGCGACTTCTAGACCAAGTTCCACCAACAATCAACACATCTATACACAAGATGGTGGAGAGGGAGTTACCATCACTCATTGAAGGGAGAACACGGAGGAGAAGGTACCCGGATGTGTGGGGAAGAAGATCTGGGGGAGGCTCGAAGAATCCGGTGGCTGGAATGGCTCCGGGGAGGGCGGGAGTGGTAGGCGGCAGCTTGAGGAGAGAGACAGGGTCGGAGGAAAAGAACTACTCTATTTGAGCTCTTTCCCTCGTCGCCCTACCCTTAGTAGAAAAAAACCGCCAGGGGCGGATTATCCGGCCTCTACTTGGGGTGGATAATATGGCCCTTTTTCTGAAATTCTGTTGTACATAGATTCAGGCCCGTGCACCCCCAAACAAACCCCCACAAAGGAAACAACAAACTTGTGTGCAATAATAGATGGCTCAAGGATGGGAAAAAGGCTTGGGTTTAGATAACCAAACTGATATGGTACTACACCCCCAATATTGTAAGAACCAAATCAAATAAAAGCCAAAATTGTGTGTGTTTTCCATAAGAACACAAGATAAGCAAGAAAAACCAAAAAGATTCACATAGAACCAACTCTTCTTATGGAAGAGGGTGGTGGTCGAGGCCACCATGTTGGAGTACATGGTATGACGCCACGAAGATATATCTTGGGTTCATGACCAATACTCATCAATAAGATCACATATCACAAAATGATATTAAGAGAAATGATTTTACTTGCTTTCAGGATTATGGGGGAGGGTTATCCCAATCAATTAGGACCACACTCCCCCTATATCCATGCCCACACCTAAACCAAATAAGGATGAGATATAAGTGGGTCTGCATGAGTAATAAAGACAGACTCCTTGAATCAATGATATTTGGCTCATTCCTCAAGTAACAAAACCTTGCTTCATCAAGTGGCTTCGTGAAAATATCAGCAAGTTGGTTCTTCATGCTCACAAAGGGTAGATCAATATCACCATGAGCAACATGGTCCCAAATAAAGTGATTACAAATCTCAATATGCTTTGTCCTTGTATGCTGCACCGGATTGTACGCAATTTTGATTGCACTTTCATTATCACACAAAAGAGGCACGTTGTCACAATTGACACCATATTCCTTTAAAGTTTGCCTCATCCATAGTAATTTAGGACACGCACTTGCAGCAATTCAGCTCCAGCGGTGGATAGAGATATACAATTTTGTTTCTTTGAAGACCAACATACCAGAGATCTTCCCAAAAATTGACAAGCTCCATAAGTTGATTTCCTATCATACTTGTCACCAGCCCAATCTGAATTAGTATAACCACATAGAGAGAAATTGTAGCCCTTGGGATACCATAAACCAAAATTAGGGGAATGAACCAAATATCAGAAGATTCTCTTGACTGCCACTAAGTGGCTTTCTTTAGGAGCCGCTTGATACCTTGCACACACACATACACTCAACACAATATCGGGTCTAGATGCACAGAGGTAAAGAAGAGAGCCAATCATGGACCGGTATACCTTTTGGTCCACATCTTTACCATTGGGATTGAGTTCAAGATGGCATTTAGTTTGCATCGGTGTGGCGACACCATTAAGATCCGTCATCTTGAACCTCTTGAGCATGTCTTGGATGTATTTTGCTTCATTTATGAAGGTTCCTTCTCTAAGTTGTTTGATCTCAAATCCGAGAAAGAACCATAATTCCCCCATCATAGACATCTCAAACCTGTCAGTCACAAGCTTTGAAAAATCGTCATTAAAAGCTTTATTAGTAGAGCCAAAGATAATATCGTCTACATAGTTGGCATACGAAGAGCTCCCCCTTAACCTTCTTAGTAAAAAGAGTGGGATCGATTTGCCCAACCTCTTAACCACGGTCTAGCAAAAGCTCTTTAAGGTGCTCATACCATGCACGTGGGGCTTGTTTAAGGCCATAGAGTGCCTTATCGAGTTTGTAAACATGGTTTAGGAAGTTGGGATCCTCCAAAATCGGGGGTTGCTTTACATATACCAACTCGTGTAGAGGACCATTAAGAAAAGCACTCTTAACGTCCATTTGCTGTAATTTAAAATTATTATGAGCTGCATGAGCAAGGAGGATACAGATGGACTCAAGACAAGCCACTGGAGCATAAGTCTCGCCGAAGTCAATGCCTTCAACTTGGGAATAGACTTGTGCCACGAGTCTTGCCTTGTTCCTTACAACAATGTCATTCTCATCTTGCTTATTCTTGAATATCCACTTTGTGCGGATAACATTGCGGCAATCCTTGGGATTCTATACTAATTTCCAGACCTTGTTGCGCTCGAAATTATTTAACTCTTCATGCATAGCAGCAACCAAGTCCGGATCTTCAAGAGCTTCAAACAGTTTCTTGGGTTCCACCATGGATATGTGAGCTTGATGCTCACCGAAGCTTGCTAGCTCCCTTCTTGTGGACACCCTCCGTCTGAGATCACCTACAACTTTATCAGGAGTGTGACCTCTCAATTCAAGATTCCTTTCTGCACGAGCTTTGTGGCGAAGTTCAATCAACTTGTTGTTTCTTGGAGGAATTTCTTCATCATTTGAGTCTTTGTTGGGACTACTAGCTTGACCTTGATCTACAGCTTGATCAGCGAGAGTGGGAGATGAAGAACCTTGCCCTTGATGTTGATCAGCAGCCATAATAGGAGGTTGTTGTTGTTTTGAGACTTTAGGGCCGAATAATCCGGCCAAGGGAGTGTCCAAATAATCCGGTCTGGGAGTACTTGGTCCTTCTTGGCTGTCTTGGATGCTTCTGGCCCGAGTTGGAGAAGGGCCAGATAATCCGGTGTCACCCAAAAAATCCGGCATGGGAGTTGCATCAGTTTCTTGGTCGATCTATTTTGTCCTTACATTCAAGGTAGTATGATCGGATAATACGGTGTCCACAGGATAATCCAGTCTGGAGCTTCCTGGAGCAGACAATGGTTGATCTTCAGCAGGTGGACGTGTTGGTGTAGTGGTTTCTCTAGCATATACAGACATGGTCTCGGAACACGGAATACCGAAAGGTAAAGCATGAGTCATATGGATGATATGATGAACATGTTGATTGTTCGCCTTTAAAACTACATCATCTCACGTGATGATCGGACTTGGTGTAGTGGATTTGGTTCATGTAATCACTAAAACAACTCGAGGGATGTTGTTTTGAGTGGGAGTTCTTTTGTAATTTGGATTAGTCAAACTCAATTTATCATAAACATAATCAAAGTGAATTTGCATAGTTTGTTGTAGTCATTGGCATCCGTTCACCACCTTACGCTTAGTTATAGTTGAGATAGTAGAACTATAGAAATTCTGGATATTTGCTTTACGAACTGGTATCGTATTGTTTTGAGTGTCAATCTAAAGTTTAAAAGTCATATTGCAAACTTTCAGCAAACTCCGTTTACTCTGTGAAGTTTAATAAACAGTATTAAATCAAGAGTAACAATTTCAGTGTTAGTATCTAATGTATCATGTTTGCCTCCATGATTCTTGATACTCAAAAGATTGTTTTTAATATCAAGTTTATCTAAGAGCTGAAAGCGATGTTTCAGAAACCATCATATGTGAAAGGTATTGCGATATCTAAAACAATGTGTTGGTTACAACATGATAGAGTATATGTCCTCATATTTGATGAGAATTTGTGAAGGTTGGAGACGCTGGTCGTCCTAATCATCCAAAAAGTTTTGGAAAAGAAACATTATACTCGCAATTTACCTTTATAAGCTATAGCAGCTTGATCATGAAAGTTGTCATGATAAGGATGAATATAAGATGTAAGCAAAATGTTTACTACACTAAAAGATTACTAAAGAATGGAATTTTGAAAGAATGCCAAACATTTGATGAAGGTGATCCACTTCAAAGTGCAAGTCCAAAGGTATTAGTATTTCACTATACACACTTTGTACTATGTGTCATGTGAATGACACCACTATTGATGTTGATAGATTCTTTTAAAAGAAAAGGAATTGTTGAAAGAGAATCTATAAAATATTTGGCAGAAAAGAAAAGATTGGAGATGTCCAACTTAGGTATATAGAAGATACATGTTATGGCTGTATTCCTTGGTTGTTAAACAATGTGGTTCTGCGGTATTGGATACCGAATTGGTTGGTATGAAGTGTCATACAGGACAACACAATTCATGAACTGCAATGGCCTAAGTAACTAGCAAGAGAATATGTGATGATGTTCATCGAAAACAAACAAAGGGTTGTTGTGTTGCTCGTTAACATCAAAGCTTGCCTTCCAGATTTGTTTCAATAATTGTTATTTTGATCAGGTATTATGACGACAAAAGGTTGTTCAAATAATTACCGCATTCCATGATAGATGGATGATATACAAGTCTGGTTGGAGAAATAACGACCATAAAACTAATGCTAAAATGTCGCAAGACAAATGATTGAAAGATCACTTGCAAAGTGACATCACCGTTTAAATTATATTGAAAGGGATACATGAAGAAACTCCATGTTTATGGATTTTTGGAGTCTTTGATTTTGATCAAATTACGCTTGTGATACTTTCCTAGAGATAATTAAAACTCCGTTCATAGGCCAAAAGAGGAACGGACGACTAACTGATTGGAATTTGTACATATTGATGTATATAGTCCATTATGTGTAGTCATGGGCGATGGATTTCAACTTCATATGATTTCTCCGAAGATTTGAGTGAGTATATGTATATACTTACTCAATAAGGAAGAAGTATGAAACATTTGAAAATGTTCAAAGACTTTCAAGATGAAGTGGAAAATCATTGTAATAAGAAAATAAAAAGTTTATGATTGGATCATAAAGAAAGATGTTTGAGTTAAAAGTTTAGCAAAACACCTAAGATTTGAGGAATCGTTCCATGGATTTGCATTTCTCAAAAACACCATAGGAGTATGGAGTGTTCAAGATATGTAATGAAACCTTGTTTGACATGGTAAGATCAAAGGTGTCATTTATAAAACTGCCATTATATTTTAAAGATTAAAGCTTTAGTGACTACCGCTTTACACTGAAAAGAGCTCCATCATGATCCGTTGAAATGACACCTTATAAGTCATGGTTTGGATAAAACCCAGGTTGTCCTTTCTTAAATTTTTGGTATGCTAGGCATAAGTAAAATATTTACAACCAAAGACGGATGAGCATGTCTTTGTAGGTTATTTCGAATAACCATTAGGTATTCCTCCATAACACCGAAGACAAAATTGTTTGTCGCTTAGAATGTCGAGTTTCTTGAGAAGGAATTTTGGTGAAAAGTTAAGTGGGAGGACAATAGAACTTTGACAAGGTCGTTGAACCTTGGCTAATATGTGCTGAGTTGCGCAGCATCGGTAAATGTCCCGAAGGCAGCAACAATGCTCATGGCTCATGTGCCTCAAAGGTTGTGGTCACGAAGATCTAAGTTACTATTGAACCAAGCAGGTCGGGTAAGTAATCAAATGCCAAGATTTGAGAGTTAAATCATTGTTGTTTGACAATGATGAACCGACTATATGCAAATAATAAATGATGGACCCTGACTTCGTTAAGTGGCTTTAAGCCATAAAATCCGTGATAATTCCATACACGAGAAATCAAGCTTTGAATTTGAAAGACCCTCTGGAAAGGTGCAAGACCTTACAGTCGTATATGGAACTATAAAGAAATAGACATGGATGTTTCACATCTATGAAATAGTCGACATGTCGGAAAAAGTTTACGACAATGTTCAAGGAATTGACTATGATAAGGTTTGATCTTTCATAGTGATATTTAGTCTGGACGGATTAATGTAGCAACCACTACATATATTTTGGTATATGGTAGTTGAACAAACAAAACAAGTTCTTATAATAGAATGGTTACCTAGGACGTGTCCATGACACGATCCAAAGGGTTTTGTTAATTCAAAGGATGCTAAAAGAGTATGCAAAACTTCAATGGTTAAAGTGAGCATCGCGGAGTTGGAATCTTCACCGTGATGAAACCGTTAAAAGGTTTAATTTCATCAGAGACGATGAAGATGTTTGCATTTTTCAAGAAATTAAGTGGGAGCGCTAAGACATATTTCTAATACATTATGTGAAAGACATATTGTTGATTAGAAATGATGTATCTTTTATTGACACAGGTTAAGAATTTCATTTCGATGAAAGACTTAGGCATAACCCAAGAATTAGGCATCAATATCTATATGGATAGATTGAGGCGCTAATATGGTTTTACCAAATGTACATAGATAAGATGTTGAATGAGTTCAATATGGAAACAACAAGAAAGGTTCTTGACGCACGGAAAGGACTGAATCAAGATTCAAGTGTGTTGACACGAGATTCAAGTGTTTTGACACTTGGTGAAATCACAAGAATATTTTGATCAATCATTTTTGAGATGTACACATCCAGATATGTCCTATGCTCTAAATGTTATGAGCATATACCAGAATGACTCATAAGATGATCATTGGACAATAGTAGGGATATTCCTATGATCTTTGGAAGAACTAAGAATATATTATTTATATAGTGGTGACAAATAGTTCATTGTAAATTGTTGCATTGATACTAGTTTTGTCACAAATTAAGTTTATCTCAATTTAAACTATGGGTGGCATAATGTAATGGAAAGGAAGTTCCATAACAGATTTGGTTGAGTACCAAAGTTAAAACATTGTGACAGATACTACAACAAAAGGCTAAGTATATGACTGCTATTGTAGCAGCAAATGAGGGCATTTGCGTCAAGTTAGTTTGTTATCAAACTAGGTGTGGTTCATAGCAGGATAATACTATGAAGATACATTGTATGACAATTGTATCAACATGATTTAATCCCAAGGAACTAAAGGTCTCACCAAAGGACCAAATTTATACAATGCCATCTCATTGGAGAATGAGTAATGCGTAGAGACGCAAGGACATGCAAATACACACACACCGCTGGCCAGGGTGGGCCGGCCCATCTGCGCTCGCCCACGCCTGCCGCTTTTTTGCCTCGCTAGACCACAGCGGGCGTCTGCCCTTGAGCGAGCCGTATCGCTCTCCCCGCGCCTGGTGTGTGTCTAGTTACGAGCATTGCAATTTTTTCTCTGTACCTGCTGCTCTAAGAATTGGATCAGTGAAGACCATTGATACATTGCAAATGTATCTATAATTTTTGTTATTCCATGCTTGGTTATATCTACTTTCTTGGGAATTAGCAGAACCGTGCTTTTATGAGGAACGCTTTCAACATTGCACTTGGTACTTGTACCTAGTTGATATCATGCTCTTTTGTATATGGATGTCGTCGGTGTGAAATGAAAGGGGAGCTTGTAAGTCCATGGAGTTATGTATATGTGTTAGAGACACGCCTGGGCCGCTGGTCTAATCCATGCTGACATGGTGGAAACCTGCAGCGTAACCATAATGAGCTGTCTATGAAGCATTCTTCTTATAAAAAAAGAGTCCTATATTGAGAAAAAAGAGAAAAAGAAAAAAAAGATATTATGAAAAGAGGAAAGAGAGAAAAAAGCACCATATTCCCATGGTAAATAAGAAGATTGCTGAGATGCTTATTGTCTGCTTGCCTTGTCATTTTGATATGGGGATTCTTCCGTATCATCGGGCAAGGGGTACCCCGTTGGCGGTTCTCAATGATACACATATACTTACGATGACAAGAACTTACCGGTGACTAAACTTGAGTAGCATGAGGAGCGGACCTCGTATTCAAGGGACATGAGATTTCTGACTTATACTTCGTCAAGCATGTACACCATAGTTTGTTCACTTTAACCTTAATCACTTCAAGTTGCTTATGATAGGGGCAATGAGAGCTGAAAGCTATAAGTACCATAATTTTGGAAGCTCTTTATCAGACTTGAATCCCTACTTCCTTTTAAAAAGGCCTTTCTTCCACCATTACATTGAGTCTCCACCTTCTACCTTTATGCACCTACTTTGAGAGCATAGTTGCCATTCTTAGTTCTATGTGCATTGTCCCAAGACTAGTTGATTGATGCATAACTTGTTATTGCTTGTTTGAAACTATTGTATCTAGTCACTCTTATGAACTTTGAAGGTGTCCTATGCATTTATATTTGCTACTCTATTGAGGGACAAGCTGAATACTATTATGCTATGTTTTCTTTATGTGAAACAAACAAACGTCTCGCAAAGCATGTTATTCATGAATCTTTTGTTTGTGCCTTTTCATGTTGCATCTTAGTTTCTTTGCTTATTGCTAGAACTTTGTCTTTCATGTTATGATTGAAGTACTATGATCCCAGCCTTGAATGTTTTGCAAATACTTTGATCAAGTCTTTGATGGTGCATGTCACCTCAAAAATTTATTTCTTTTTATCACTTACCTACTCGAGGACGAGCAGGAGTTAAGCTTGGGGATGTTGATACATTGCAAATGTATCTATAATTTTTGATGTTTCATGCTTGGTTATATCTACTTTCTTATGTTTTGTTCCAACTTTGGAGTACTTTTCATATGATTTCTTGGACTAACCTATTAACAAGATGTCACAGTGCTAGTTGCCTGTTTTCTGCTGTTTTTGGTTCCAGAAAAGTTAGAAAATGAATATTCTCAAAATTGGACGGGACAAAAGCCAAAGTTCCTATTTTACCGGAAGACTCACGGAGCCAGAATACGAGACGGAGGAGGGCCAGGGCCTGGCCACACCCTCCCCAGGTGCGGGCTAGCCCTACCCGCGCCACCAGGAGGTGTGGGCCCCCTGGCACCCCCTCGGTCTCCCCTCTGGCCTATAAGAAGCCTCCCGAAGCCAAAAACCTAAATAGTCAATGAGAAATCCACGAAAAGTTCCACAGCGCCGCCGCCACCGAAGGGGAGATTCGGGGGACAGAAAGTCTCAGTTCCGGCACCCTGCCGGAATGGGGAAGTGCCCCCGGAGCCATCTCCATCGATCTCCACCACCATCTCCATCACCATTGCTGATTCCC
Source organism: Avena sativa (assembly GCA_916181665.1). Classification (NCBI taxonomy): domain Eukaryota; kingdom Viridiplantae; phylum Streptophyta; class Magnoliopsida; order Poales; family Poaceae; genus Avena; species Avena sativa. Next base: position 433,610,050 of record OV702290.1, read on the forward strand.
ATGATAAGGAGGGAGTAGTTCTCTCTCGAGGCTAAGGGTTCTACCGGTAGCTATGTGTTCATCTCTCTCTCTCTATGCATGATCTTATTGAGATCATGAGCTTGTAATCTATAGATCTACCTTGCTACTCAAGTGCTTTAATAGATCTCTGCTCTCCCCATGTGTGTGAAAGTGACAGCGTGCACACCATGGTGGCACTTAGGCTAGAGATTACAAATACTTGTTATAATTATATTTGGAGTTGGATGTCTTTATGAAATTGTGGTGTTTGTTGGAACCATCTAGTGCTCAAGGTGATAGTGTGGGGTTTTCTAGATGGGAAAGGCTTACTTTGAGGTGTGTTGTTATAGCCCTACCATCGATTAGAGTGTTCAACCGGAGAGTAGTTAAGAGTAGTATCATGAAGATAATATATTTATGAGAGGGTGTTCACTAGTGAAAGTATGATCCCTAGGCCTTGTTTCTAAGCATTGAAACTTCGTTTGCTACTAGATCTGTTACATGTTTGCTTGCTTCCATCTTTATTTCAGTTTGCCTTTAGTCTCTTCCACGCCATCAATCTATTTTCTATCACCATTACCACTTATAATTATCCATACCACTTGTATTTCACTATCTCTTCGCCGAACTAGTGCACCTATACACCTGACAAGTGTATTGGGTGTGTTGGGGACACAAGAGACTTCTTTTATCTTGATTGCAGGGTTGCTTGAGAGGGAATACCTTTGACCACTTCCTCCCTGAGTTCGATAAACCTTGGGTGATCCACTTAAGGGAAAACTTGCTGCTATTCTACAAACCTCTGCACTTGGAGGCCCAACAACTGTCTACAAGAATAGAAGTGCGTAGACATCAACCATGAACCAGTAGAAACACATGATGGATTCTTTTTCAGGAGATACTTTGGGCTTGAGGTGTACACGTGGCAAAAAGTCTAGTGCTGTTTTCAATGACTATCTCGATCTCCTGAATGAAGTGGCACGTGATGCATCCGAGATTAGCTGGTTCCTACATAGACTTGCGACAGTTAAGGAGTACCAAGATTGGGAAAGGCACATGGAACGGGGTTTCCATCGTTGTCGTAGATACAATGGAAATTTTAGTGGGTATGATGGGTATGTTCTTGCTCACCGGCATGTGGACAAGGAATTAGACAGTTGGTGGTTCGAGGCGGTTGATATAGATGGTTTTTCTCAAACTTGGGAGGACTACAAAAGTTTTCTCCGTAATGGTTTTGTATTACCGTATATGGAGGAAAACGAGCAGCTGCCCAAGGTTGTGAGTGGGATAGTGGATGTTGGCAAGAGTATAGCTCTTATACCGAAGGTCGCGATGGCTGTGAATACTCATGAGAAGTTGACAGTTGTTCCATTGCCAACAGTTAGCAAGGTGGCAGCCACGATTTCTGAAGCATTAGTGGTTGATGTTGTTAAGGATGTCATGGAGTATTTTGTACCAGTGAGTGGGCTGAATTTGTAACTCAACAAGGTACAAGGCGATGCTTGCATGACAGTTGACAAGGGCCAGCGTTGGAATTTATTTCAGGCGCAGTGTATGATCAAAGGCAAAGCATGCAAGTTGATTATTGATGGAGGAAGTTGTACTAATGGCATTATCAAGACAATAGTGGCAGCGTTGGAGTTGTCCACATGGCGTATTACTGAACCTAAGCATCTAGAGTGGTTAAATAGCTGCGGTATGGTGAAGGTAACTCATAAGGTGCGTGTGCCATTTACAGTTGGTGATTATGTTGATGATATTGAGTGCGATGTGTTGCCATTGGAGGTATGTGGGATGTTACTTGGTCGTCCATGGCAGTATGATCGCAACGTTACACATGCTGGAAGAACAAATACATATTCTTTTGTGCATGGTGGCAAACGACAGACTTTGAAGCCTATGCAGGATGATCACATAAAGTCTGATGTAGAGCTGGTGGTACATAAGGAGAAGGTGCACAAGGCTAAGTCAAAATCTGGGCTAGCTAAGGTGCAGGATGGAGAGCATGCTGCACAGTGCGATAATATTGATATTGCTTCAGTTATGCCTGTAGATGACAAGCCAGTGGAACTTGTTAGTGACAAGCCAGTTGAAGTGCATCCTCTTATTGCTGAGAGGAAGGATGTTGCAGCATGTGTTCAGAAGGTTGTTTGTGTTGACACAAGTATTCAGACGGATGATAGTTGTGCTCCTGATGTTCCATGGCATGTGGTGCAGTGGGGTAACAAGAACATTTTTGTTAGCACACCTGTGAGGCGTTTTGTTGGGACAGTTGTGCGGATGCATAGAGGCAAGGATGGACATATTCGAGAGTTGTGTGGTCCAGGCATTACTCATCTTATGCCAGGTCGTGCAAAGAAGGTCCATGTTCAGCAACCACGGGTTCCAACAAGAGTTGAGAAGAAAGAAGAAGACGATGTCGCCTAGGTCCAAGATCGTATGGAGACGCAAGGAGGTGTAGGCGCCAAGGGCTGTATCAAGTCGAGCAGGCCAAGAGGGAGGATGTGGTGAGGAAGGCAATCAAGACTTGAAGATGGCGAAGACGCGTGAAGCGATTGTTCATATCACGCCACCTTTTCGACACGACCCGCAAGCGTTAGGGACAATGCTTCTTGAAGGAGGGGTGATGATATGGTCATGAAGGAGGAGGTGAAGCCTAATTTCAGGACTCCACCAAGCTAGGTGATGCGGGCGCATCCCATTGATGATTGGCACACCAGGACGACCTACGATATGTAATGATAAGTCTAAGATTGTGTCAAATATTATTGCTATGTTATTGAGTTCGAGTCTAGGTTAGGTTCGAGTCCGTTTGTGTGTTCAGTTTGGGTCTATCCAACCGACTACTTGCAGGCCTCCTATATAAAGGAGCCAACCACCTAGGGTTTAGGGGAGTTCAGTTGTTTAGTCTAAAAACTATATTGTGCTCCACCGTGTATCATCCCTCCGGGGACGGCGATACCGTTTATCAGATTATTGCTGCGGAGGTTCTTGTGTTCATCAAGGATTGTCGTGCTTAGGTTTGAGGTGTGGTGATCTTCATCACGTTACTTGCTGGATTCGTTCCTCTTCTTCAGGTGACGTTCATCGGTGTTATTGGAAGGATTATCATCGGGTTACTCGCTGTGAAAGATCGGGACAAATCTATAGGATCATCGGCTTGATCCGTATCAAATAGGCTAGGCTGTGCACTCGCCATGCACGATGTAGCAATGTAGAGAATGCAATGAAAAGTTTTATTCGAGTATCTAAATATGTTACAAGCAAACCACAAATACAAGCAACACCACTCGAACTATGCGCCGCCTACGGCGCTGGCGGCAGCGGCACCGGTGGGTTGGTGAGACCACATTCTTTTTCGAGAGAGCGGTAGATTGCTTCCCGCATCTGCAACTCCTCTTGAGCTTGCGAGAGGCGGACACGCAGGTACGCGTCATCGGGGTTGGCCTGCACCGCTTCTCGGAGCTCGTCGCGCACGTCTGCGAGCGCAACACGCCGCCGGTGCTCCGACAGAAAGACGCGGTCCATCACCTCCCACGAGAAAGGCTCGCCGGTGGTCCTGTTGTAATTGTAGTGAGTGCGTAGCCGGTGGTTGAATGTCAGCCTGTATATATGTGGGCGCCCCGGAATCGGAGGCGGCAACACGTCCGGTTTCTCCGACGGATCTAGCCACCACGATAGTAACGAGTGCTCGAGGGGCGGTGGGATTTCTGGGCAGCTGTCGGGGTTGCCAGTGCGGCGACACGGACAACCAGACATGGAGGTCGGGGTGTGACTTTCTGGTTGTGCCTACCTCGGTTGGCCTCCCTTTTTATAGGCGCGACTAAACGCATAAAAAATTACGCTTTGAAGTGAACCTAGACATAAAAAGAGTCTAAATACACTTCTTTCATAAAGCTAAAACATCTTATATTTTAAAACGGAGGGAGTAGGTTCGAATAGGTTCACCTCGAATCTACACATTAAAAAGTGTCTAGATACATTATCTTCGCAAACCTAAAACATCTTATATTTTAAAACGGGCGAGTACTTCCTAAAATTATGCTTCAGACAACAGGTCAACAAATCATATGAGAAACCTCTTTATGTGGAGCATATGCAAAAACGCAACTATGGATGACTGATGGAGAACTTGTTAAACTGGCATAATTTTCCACACGGTAATTTTGACCTGGTCCCCTCCATCCATAGACCATAGAGGATCGGAGTCGGAGGCTCCACAGCAGCTCCATATCTCTGCAACGCAGAGCTTGCGTGCTCGCTTGCCTGTGCCCTGCTTTGTCCAATCCCGACTGACTCCTGTAGCATGGAAACAAGAATGCCTTTACTTTTTGTCAGGTCTGGCTACCAGCTGTAGGCGCAGGCTACTTTTGCTCCAAGCAGGCTTCCTGGCTTCACCAAGCGCTTGTATTAAAGACTTTCTTTTTTTGAAAATTATTAAAGACTTTCTTCTGTCCACGCTACGCTTCGGTTTTGGGCATGTTTGATTCACAGGCATGAGTTTTGGTGGATGAAAATTTTTCTCTAAAATATAGTGCAGTGGAATCCCATGAGAAAAATTACTAAGGATTTAATCCTACGAATCAAACGATGCACAGATAAAAAAATTCAAAGGATCAAAATCCTCTAAATTTTTTATGAGATTTCTTTAAATCTCGGATGTATCTAGCACTAAAAATATAGACAAATCGGAGAACATTAATATGGATTCGGAGGGAGTAGATAAAGTGCCGTAGAGTTTAGACCGTGCTGCAGTGCTGCGCTGGCCAGATGCAGGCAGCTGAGCTACCGCTGCTGCACGTACAAATTCAAGCTACCATCAGAGGACACAAACTACCAAGCATAGGATCCGAATGATTAGTCAAAATACGATAAATGTTACTCGCAACAAGCAAACACATGAAAGATCGGCACAATTTGTTTGTTCATCGCTGTCTTCAGAGCATCATACAGTCCGAAGGATGCTTAAACATCACAGCATTGCCTAAACAGTCTCGTTGTCTCGTACAGAATAATGAGGTAGCCCGAGCTCCCCATGTGTGCTGAATGAAGGGGATATCGCAGCAACACAGTAATCACCAGAAACTGACTTCCACCAAAAGATGAGATGAGATGATACTTCGTCTCAGCACGTAGTCGGTAGCCATCGCCCTGAATCATAGGAATGATATAATCATCAGCTAGCGATTCAAACTTGTCAAATTTCGTAAGCAAATGAGAAGAGCTATTGGTTAAGAACTTTGTAGGAAGAACATTAAGCCCCATGTAAGTGCAACATGCATGTTTAGAATTTAAAGCTGCCACTGATATTTACACTTTCAATAAGACATTCATTTTCTCTAAAGTGCAACATCTTACAAAATTCAAATGAACTTGTTTTAAAGAAATAATTTTATTACTAATTAAAATTCAAAAAAGATAGTGAGAACTATGTGCTGGTAAACTAATTCCCAAACAAAGTAGGTAGATAGCATGAGATCCGGCAGCATCTAGCGATTGAATACAATGAAATGTTACAGGGCACTTATGCAGTAATGAGATGGAAGAAGACCACAAAAATAATCATATGGAAAAAGAATCTCAAAATCACATTGGTATCCTTGTCAACTGCAAAGATAAGGGATGAAAAAAGGACATTAGTTGTCGCACTACAGATCTTAGAGTGAATAAGGACCTTCACCCAACTTACCAAAAAAAAAGGGTCAAGGAAAAGAAGAGCATGGAAGTAAATTTAAGATGAGGTGGTTCATGGTTATTCAGTTGTTTTTACATCAAAGCTGCTCGGAGTCACACAACAAACCATGCCAAGTGAAAAGATTTGTTTTTTTCAAACAAAATTAAGATGCATGCCTCGTATATCAACCTTCACAAATTCTCATGGGAAATTAACAAAGCTCAAGCATAAGCATTAGTCGCAAAAGCTAGGGCTAATATTCATGTTGCAACCACAAAACATGCAGATCTCATGCGAATGAACCTCATGTCCCTACATACTAATAATATGCTAGTATATATTACATAAAATTCAAGACCCTGATAGAAAACATAAAAGTTGCAACCATGCAAGTCACTGGAGCATTTGTTCTGAGATTTAGTATTCAGAAGCACACAAGGTAGGATAAGTCCAGTTGCAAACTTTCAACAAAACATAGCAGATCAGGATCATTTAAGTGGTATAGTGCCATGATAGCATCAAACTTCAACGGTCCATCCATGAAGTGCTTCCAGGTTAATGTACACATCAATTGGTGATTATGATGCTATAATAGGCAAGCTTCACAGTGTGAAATACAATAGACCAGGATAGGATGATCAAAGCACGTGTAGCTCTTCTATCACCAACATAATTTTGTTATGTCTAACCCACCAAGTGAGAAAGACGGACTAAACAACTTCTACGACATTCGAATAATAACCTCCAAGTCCCTGCCGCTTTGTGCAAAATCATATCGGTAAAAATACGCTTGTGATTCTGACGTTATTGGCCTAGTAAAGCTAAAGAACTAGGAGTAATACACATGGAACAGACTAGTGAAAGTTAACTCTTTCAAGAACATACAGTAGAAAAAATGATCTGAGCGACATCACTGAACAAAAAAAATGGCATAAACAGGGAAGGAAGATCTTACAGATTACTGGAAGTCATCAAGCCATTACTCTTGAGCAAGGAACGCAGGCGGCCATGCAAGGAAGTAGGCCCAGATTGGGTCCCCGTACTCCTTACGACCGGTCGTCACCAGGCGCTCCAGCTTGCGGGTAGTCGGATCGAACGAGTAGCGCCCGTATCCCTTCATCTGGATGAACAGCTTCGTTTTGTTCCCGGCGTCGATGTCGGTGACCCAGATGTTGGTTATCCTGGATTTCATGTCTCTGGGCAGGCCCGGCACCGTGTCGTACACCCTGCTAAGACCCATCTCCGTCTTCAGAACCCAGCCGTTGTTGCTGCGGCGGGTCTCGACGCGCACCCAGAGCCGCATCACCTGCTCCTCCACGGTCACGATGCAGAGGCGCCCTTCAGGCGTCTCCCCAATGCGGTAGCAGCTGTAGTTACCCGGCAGGTCCTCCGGCGCCGGCAGGTAGGAGAACTGCAGCGTGGCGGGGTCCAGCGCGATCAGGCGAGCGGAGTTGCAGATGTGCCAGTACATCTTCCCGGCGGCGTGTACGCAGCGGCTCTCGAACCACCAGGGGTCGAAATTGACAACCACCTGCTCGGCTAGCGGGAGCGCGCGCCAGCTGCACTCGCCGTTGTTGAAGGACGCGACCCAGGCGCGCGGGTGCCTGTCGTCGATGGCGAAGCAGATGGCCTCGAAGCAGAGCTTGCTCGGGTGCGCGCGGGAGAGAAGCGCGGAGCCGACGTAGAACCTGGAGCGGCGCCAGCGGTGGTCGTCGGGCACCGTGTCACGCGGCGGCGGCGGGAGGAGCGCGCGGCGGTGGGTGGCCGGGTCGAGGACGAGGAGGCGCGGGAGGATCGTCTTGGGGAGCTCTACGGACGGCTCGAGAAGCAGGAGGCCCTGGTGGCAGTCGTGGAGATTGAAGCGGGAGGCGTCCGGGGCGAAGTCGAGGGAGAGGCGCGGGGAGGAGGCGTGGAGGGGAGCGAACACGGCGTCGTAGCGGATCCGTTCGGTTTCCGGGATGGGCAGCGGGGAAGGGGTTTTGACGGGGTGGAAGAAGTAGCCGAGGAGGGGGGGAGCAGGGGGCAGGCAACAGGCGGCCACACGGCGCCAGCGGTGGGAGGCGAGGGCGGCGCGGAGGAGGTCAGCGAGGGAGATACGGCGGAGGATGGTGCGGAGGACATCCACGGTGAGGACATCGATCGCTGCCGCCTCCTGCTCCACCTCCACCGACGGTGGCGTCGGAACCGAGTCGCGCAAGGCAGAGGAAGTTGGAGTTTTGGTTTTGGTTTTGGGCTTGCTTCCACCTCTCTTCTTCCCAGTCTTGCGCGTCATTGGCGGCGGCGGCGGTGGTGGAGGAGGAGGGTTCTAGAGAGGGAGCAGGTAGTGACAGAAGCACAGAACACGCCTCGGCGCCTCCCCTCGGATGGCTAGATATGAAAAAAAAAAAAGGAAGAGGAGCGGTACGAATGGAGGCCCACCCGGGTTCCGCGCTCCGCTGTGAATTCGCCTTGCTAGATTTGAAAAATGTTCTAAACGATATATTCTTGAGATTTTTCTTTTTGAAATTCCACGACCTATTAATAATCGTCAATATTACTCCCTCCGATCCATAATAAATATCGCTCATTTTGTACTAAACTAGTATAAACTTTGTACTAGATGAGCGACACTTATTATGGATCCGAGGGAGTAGTAAAAAACCTAAAAGTAATAAAAATTACAAATAGATCATTGGACCACCTAGCGACGACTACAAACACTAGCACGAGTCGCAGGTGCGCCGCATTCCTCGAGCCTCTATCACAGGAGCCGGGCAAAGCTTGTCGTAGTAGAGCTTCATGTAGTAGACAGACGGAAAGTCGTCTTGCTACGGCCACAAAGGACCAACGCACTCGAACAGCAACCATCAGCAATGATGACAATCATAGATCGGACGAGACTGACTTGAAAACAAAACCAACGAACACGAAAACAGACAGAATCCCAGAAGGTCCGCCGGACAAACGACGTCACGCGCCTCTATCGATGTTAGATGCACCACCGAAGCGAGGATAAAACGGGAAGGATCTTATTCTGACTTCAGGATGTAGCCACCGCCTCAACATCCTGAAGAAGACATTGAAAAACAGACGAAACAAAGAATGAAAAATCCTCCCACGGGCGAGAGGGCATAGTCCGCCACACCTCCAAAACCCCTAGGACCAACGAAGAGAGAGCACACCGTCGACGTCGCTGACGAGAAGTGCGGACCTTAGATAGGTTTTCTCTCCTTGCGCCCGTCTCTCCTTGGCGGAGTAAGTACGTACCGTTTCGCTATTATATTTTCTGGCAACATTTTTGAATGGAGTTCGACGACGCAAGCAGTGTGATACTCTAAATTTTTCTAGAAAATATTTCATTTTTTTTTTGCTTGTCTCATAAAAATAAAAAGTATTTTTATTTAAACACTCATAATATTTTTTTCACTGGGCATCACAGAACGGGCCTTCCCTTTACTGGATTTTTTCACCCTTTTCTAGAACGTGTTGATGATGTATTTTTTTGCGAATAGGACTCTACCATTAAAAGGAATATCGAAGAGTACAAATCAACTCAATAAAAATAAAAATTACATCAAAATCTTTGAGAAGCCATTCATCTTCAACCTCTAGACCATTTCAACAGCGTGATGCCGCTGCCGCTCTTCCCTGAGGCGGTCCGACGGTGTTCTTCGACAGAGCGCGGAAGAAGAAAACCAGCGGCGCAACGCCGTGGCGCCTTCACCGGTCCCGATCAACGATTCCACCGACGAGGTTGACACGGACTTCTGGAACATGTCCAACGACGACTCGTCGGATTTTGACTGACAATAGATTTAAGTTTAAATTTCGTTTGAACTCTGTTTAATTTCATTTAAATTTCATTGAGCTTTGTGTGTTTCATTTAAATTTCGCAATATATTTTCAATTTTGTTATGTCTATCTAATACAAGTTTGGCACTATATGTATATTTGAATGAAAATGTTTCTTTTGCGTAGCTGCTAGAGCAGCCTCTGCTGTATTTTGCGGCAGCTGGTAAAGCGGTCGTTGTTTTGATGTCGCTAAACAGCAAAAATTGTTGTCGCATCTAGCAAAATAGCTGTCACAAAATGCAGCAGCTGTTAGAGATGCTCTCAGAATAAGGTGGCAAGCGTTGTATGAGTAGGTTAAAATGGATCGTATGGGCACCTAGAGGGGGTGAATAGGTGCTACTCCAAATTTTAATACTTTTTCAATTTTAGACTTGACACAAAGGTAAATTCTCTAGATATACAACTACGAAGAATTTCCCTATATATAAACCTAACTACTAGCAAGTAAAGACGAGTAAGAGTGAGGAGCGAGGAAATCGTAGTGGAGCACGCGAAGACACATGATTTGTTTTACCGCAGTTCCTTCCTTGTTAAGGGAAATACATCTGCATTGGAGGGGTTGGCGGTACTAAGACCACCACGCCACAATAGGCCTCACCCTGTTCTCTGATGGATCTTGCCACCAAAGGCCTGATCCACCTTAACACTATTGGTACCCTTCGAGGCGGAAACTGGTGCCTTTACACAACTAGTGGGGCACAACTCCACAACCGAATTGGAGGCTCCCGTAATGACAATAAGCTGCCACAAGAACAAATATTATCAAAACCGAAACACAAGATCTAGATATTAACAAGTAATACTAGATCGAGAAATCTCCAAGTGAATGGAGGGGAAGTGATGCGCTTGATTCGTGATATCGATGAACGAAGTCTCCTCCTTCGATTCCCCAAAAATCGGAGCCTTTGGGTGGTTGAAGTGGAAGATCTTGATTGAGAGCTTTTTCAACGGACCAGAACTTTTTCGAATGAATCAAGAGATCTAACAAGAGGGGTGATTGGGGCATTTATACCCCTGTCCAAACTTGGCCGTTGGTGAAGTTGGGGGCCAAATTATCTGGCCTAAGTGATGGCCGGATTACCCGGCTGGGGCAAAGCACCACCCTAGATTCGGATTTTTCGGGGGGAAATCTGCCCCCCATACTGCATGACGCGCTTTGGCTCCCTTTGCAAATCTTCTCGGGGGGAGCGGATTATCCGCCCCTATAGGGGCGGATTATCCGGCCCAGGCAAAAACCTCCGGCCCTGGCTGGACAATCCGAATAATAATCCGCCCTCCCCCCCCCATACTGCACGACGCGCCTTGTCCACCTTTGTCAAAGGGGTCAGGCCGGATTATCCGGCCCTTGGTAGGGGCGGATAATTCGCCCCCAACAACTGAATTTGGCTGCTTTTCATATGAACAGACATCTGCAACACTTAGCACACATGAGATAATACATGGTATTGTTATCTAACACACAAAACACTAGAGATCATGATATGTTCTTTCAGACGTGAGCCAGTGCGCCGGAAGGTTCGGTATAGATGATACACGTGTCGAAGCAGGCATAAGCATGGTTACTCAAAGCAAACCTAGAGGGTCAACATGATTCGATTTACTAAACCCTTGTAAAACAGAAAAATAAAAAAATATGCTATAAAATTGGCATGTAAATGGTACAAGTTGAGTTGAATATGTACTCACAACTCGAGCTACATTGCAATGGAAATTATGGGCGTGTTTGTTTCCTAGGAGCCATATTTCCCGTTTTTCCTACTTGACCGGTTGGATGCTGCATGAGGCCAGATTTGGCTTGGGCCAAGTTTGAAACTTTATTTGGTTGCCCATATCTTGTTTTCTGCAATTTTGGCTAATTGTTTGCTTGCCAACAACCCTGATTATGGCTCGTTCGATGCAAAAACATGCATGTTTGATTGCACTTGTGGTAGTGTTGTGATCACCCCTTCTCACGGATGGTGATGTTACCACGCAATAGCAAAACATCAGCAAATTAACTAGCAGTAGCAAATTAGAACCCTAGCTACTAGCAAATATCACTTCGTGACAATGTTACCTACCTACTAGCAAATGACAGTTCGTCACAATATTCCCTAGAAACTACGAATGATTGTTTCACCCCAACATTAAGGGTTGTTCACAGAACACAGGGGAACCACTCCAGCAGTTCTTCTTCTTCACTTCTTCATATTTAGATCATGTAGATTCCTCTCATCGCCCACATGTCGAGGGCCCACTACATTCTCTTGTTCTTCTAAGCAGCACAAATGCCATGCGCAACACCATGACCACCATCAGTGTCATTGTCGTTAGGAACGGCATCTTCCTCTTTCGGGAAATATTCTTCCGCACCATACTACAAGATCCAGTTGTGCAAAACATAACATGCAAGATCAAGCTTAACTTGGGTGGGGAAAGAATGGAAAGGTTTATGATCAAGAATCTTAGCTAGCTACTAGCAAATGATAATTCTGCACAACGTTCCCTAGGTAGTAAGAATGATTGTGTCACACCAACATTAAGGGTTGTTCATAGAACACAAGGGCACCACTCCAGCAGTCCTTCTTCTTCACTTCTTCATCATATTTAGATCTTGTAGCTTCCTCTTGTTGTCCACATATGTCGACAGGGCCGACTATATGTCTTGCGGGGCCCTAGGAAAAGTTGACGGAATGGGCCCCTAAGGCTAATGTATGTAGACATATCTAGAAATATAGACATATATATCCACTTTCACTTGCAAAAAATAAAATGTTAACATCCAATCATACATTTTAGTCTCAAAATCGAACAAGTAGTATTTCTACTAGATTGATTACCTCGAATAAGAAATAATTTCAATGAGACAAGCGGCAATAATGCTTCAATGCATGGATGAAATTATGTTTAGACACCATATCACCTAAAATTGTGAAATAACTGAATACATTATAAAAGAATTAAAGATAGAACTCTAATACTTTCTTCATGATTGCCTAACGGGCAGGGGACAGGGATTGAATTGCATCAAATCAGGAAGGTTGAATATACCAGGGGCAGCAGCGGGCACATGCGAGCAAGGCCAAAATCAGTTCGTGAGTTGATTCAGTTTCGAAGCAGCAGGGACAAGAGTCAAGGGCTTAGGGTGATCTGCCTTAGAGGTGATCCATTAGCAGGGATCGCCTAGATTGGAGCAAAGACTACTGGTATTCAAAGATGAAGAGCTACAGTGAGATCAGATCAGGAGATCCATCACTGGCCGCCGGGCCATGCCTGTCTTTTTCCTCGAGAGGAACCGGGGTCGTGCGTGTCGATCGCGTGGGATCAAGGATTGTGTCGTGCACCTCACTTGGAGATGCTAGGCTAGGCCTTTCATTGTAATTAATTTCAGGAAAATGTATCGGGTAATAAGTATAGAGAAGTATGTAGACATGGGGCTCCTCTAGGCATTTATTCCCCCTGTCCAAACTTGGCTGTTGGTGAAGTTGGGGGCCGGATTATCCGGCCCAAGTGATGGCTGGATTATCCGGCTAGGGCAAAGCACCGCCCCAGATTTTGATTTTCCGGGGGAAAATCCACCCCCCATACTTCACGATGCGCCTTGGCTCCCTTTGCAAATTTTTGATGTCCCACAAGTATAGGAGGGGTGTCGCAGTATTTTCGAGGGAAGTGAAATCCAATTTATTGATTCGACACAAGGGGAGCCAAAGAATATTTATAAGCCTTAACAACTGAGTTGTCAATTCAACTGCACTTGGAAACAATCTTGCTCACAGCAGTTTATCAGTAGCAACAGTTTTGTAGTAGCAATAGCAAAGTAATAGCAGTAGTAAAAGTAAATACAGTAGTAACAATTGCAGTAAACAGTAGGATTAAAGCGCGGTAGGCATAGGGACGGATGGACGGGCGTTGCATGGACAAGACAATTCATATAGCAATCAAGACATAGGGAACTTGCAGATAAATAAGATAAAGCATCGAAGTACTAGATAATCATAGGCATGTGTTCCATATATAGTCATACGTGCTCGCAATGAGAACTTGCACAACATCTTTTGTCCTGCCAGCCCATTTGCAGTGGGGCCTCAAGGGAACTACTGGCAATTAAGGTGCTCCTTTTAATAGAGCACTGGAGCAAAGCATTAACACTCCATGAACACATGTGATCCTCACATCAAAGCCATTCCCTCTGGTTATCCCGATTATTGTCACTTCAGGGCCTTTGGTTCCTGACAACAATATGTGTATACAACTTGCAGGTAAGATCACAAAAAATACTATCATCATGAATCAATAACATGTTCATATCTGAAATCATGGCACTTGGGCCCTAGTGACAAGCATTAAGCATAACACGTTGCAACAAAGTCAAAAAGCACTAATAATAGATACTAGGCACCATGCCCTAACAATCTGATGCCACTACATGAACGATCTCATCCAATCCCTACTATCCCCATAGCCTACAACGGGGGATTACTCACTCATGGATGGGGGAATCATGGATGGTTGATGGAGAAGCGATGGTGATGATGATGGCGACGATCTCCTCCAATTCCCCGTCCCGGTAGGGTGCTAGAACGGAGTTTCTGGTTCTGAATCATGGAATCTGGTGGTGGCAGCATAGCAGAACTCTTTCTGGAAAAACGTCGAACCCCCTTGGTTTTTAGGTCAAGAGGCATCTTATAGGCGAAGAGGAAGGCCGAGGGGGTGACCGAGGCGGCCACACCACCCCGAGGCGTGGCCTGGCCTGACCCGTGCAGCCAGGTGGTGTGGGCCCCTCGTGGCCCTCCTCCATCTCATCTTCTGGCTCCGTGAATCTTCTGGTGAAATAGGATTTTTGGCATATTTTTTGGGATTTTTCCTGATAGTTGATTTTTTGCACAAAAACTAGACACCAAGGTAATTCTGCTGAAAACAACGTCAGTCCGTGTTAGTTGTATCCAAATCACACAAGTTTAGAGGAAAAACAATAGCAGAAGTGTTCCGGAAAGTAGATACGTTTTGGGCGTATCAACTCCCCCAAGCTTAGTTTATTGCTTGTCCTCAAGCAATTCAGTTGAAAACTGAGTGCAATAAAAGAGCTTTCACGAACACATTTGCTTTATAAGATGTATATATTCTCAGCATATGATCAACTACGTAGGCAATTCATAATAAAGAGTATGCAACTAAGTTTACTTAATAGTCATTGCAATCTATGAAGAGATTCCAACTCAAAAATAATAAGTAGCATGAAACATAAACATAAGCAACATTGTAATGCTCATAAAAAGGTATGATAGAGTGGTATCTCGCTTGCCTTTGATTGTAGAGCAAACATAAATGCCGAGGCACCTCTTCAAGTGAAGACTAGAAGTAAAGATATCAAAGATACAAGCATCAAAGTCATGACTAAATTAACCAAGTTTTGAGACAAGCACATTACACTAAGAATGACAACTATGCTCTCAAGGAAGTGCTCATAGAATGAGTGGTGACTCAACAAGGAAGTGAAAAGGTTTTGAAAAGTTTGAAAGGCTTCCAAATGCTGAAAGTATGGTACTCATTAGCTTTGAGCTCTCATTGCCCCTATCATAAGCATCTTTAAATGGTTAAGGTGAAAGTGAGGTCCAATACGAGTTATATGCTTGATAGACCATAAACTAGAAATCTCATGTCCCTTGAGTACGAGGGCCACTCCTCATGCTACTCAACTTTAGTTACTGGTAAGTTCTTGTCATAGTAAATACATGCATATTATAGAGAACCACCAACGGGGTACCCCTTGCCCGATGATACGGAAGAATCCCCATATCAAAATGACAAGGCAAGTAGACAATAAGCATCTCAGCATCTTCTTATTTACCATGGGAAAATGGTGCTTTTTTTCTCTCTTTCCTCTTTTCTTATTTTTCCCTTTTTCTTCTCAATAACTATCTCTCTCTTTTTTATAAGAAGAATGCTTCATAGATTTCTCATTATGGTTACGCTATAGGTTTCCACCATGATTAGGCATGGATTAGACCAGCCGCCCAGGCGTTTCTCTAACACACATACATAACTCCATGGACTTACAAGCTCCCCTTTTATTTCACACCGACGACATCCATAAACAAAAGAGCATGATATCAACGGGGTATATATTTACAAGTGTTGAAAGCATTCCCCGTGACAGCATGGTTCTGCTAATCCCCAGCCTATAATTTGCAAGCATATAACTTTCATGGACAGTCACAATAGTTTAGGTTTATTAAGTGCAAGAAATAAAGTGTGCCATCAAGTTCGTGAGAGCTTTACTAACTAACTTTCTCATAACAAGCAAACATTTTATTCGGAAGAAAACAAGGCATACTAAAATATGCACGGAATAGAAAATGATGCTAATAGGTAGGTATGGTGGACACTTTTGGCAATATTGGTTTTGGGGAGTTGGAAACACGAGTAGAGCTCATACTCAGTGCAAGTGAAGGCCAATAATAGAAAGGGAGAGGCAATCGAGAGAGCAATAACTGGCATAATCATGCTTGCAACAAAACATGACTAATCATGGCATGAAAGTGATTCAAGAACCCTGAGGCAAAATAATTCATCGAGGCTTAATTGATTATTGTTTCAGTCATATACATGCGTGAGCATGTGCCAAATCGATTCAAATGAAACATTCAGAGGATGATACCACAATGTCATACCAAGTTATGAATAGAACAATGCAAGCAAACATTCATATGACATGCTACAAACCATTAGCAAGCTGGAGCTAATCATAAGAAAGCAAGAACTACTAAGCATCCATAAATAACATACACCTTACATGAACAGACTAAGCATGCCCACAATGATGAGTATATGTACAAAAATGAAAACAAACAGAGTTCATTACCAGCCTCTTACCACACCTCAAGCTGTCATTAATCTTCATTATCGCCCTTCACTTGTGTGGCTTGAATAATAACATGAAACCAAACTCCACTGAGGACTGCTGAACCCTGCAATGAACTTCACAAAACCAAAGAAGAACAGAAAATATTTTTGATGTTTTTGATTTTTAGAGGCAAGAATGAAAAGGAAGAACAAGCAAAGTGAAATATTTTTGGGTTTTTTGAATAACTAAGACAAAGCTAAAAGAAAGAGGCAAACCAAGGCAAAAATAAAAGAAGCAAGCAAAGAGAGATAACAAAAATATTTTTGGTCTTTTTGTGTTTTGGAAAGTAGCAATAAAGAAAGAATGAAAGAAAACGAAACATGGATATACAAAGTACCGACTGAACATGATATGTAGATGAGTGTGATGTCGGTGTACCTCCCCCAAGCTTAGGCTTTTGGCCTAAGTGGGTATCGATCCCAAGCTGGCCAAGATGGAGCGCTTCCATAATATGGCGAAGAAGTGCCTTCGTCCTAATACGAACTCGAGGACGCCCCAGCGTAGTGTGCAGAGTAGTCGTAAGAGGGCACATCCCCTGGTGCTGCCTGTGGAAACCAAGTAGGCGGAGCTGCTCGTCCACCTCCTCCTTGGAGCGCGACCATGGCATCCTGCAAATACTGAACATAGTGGACTATGGCAAAGGAATTTCCCTCTCATCTCCGTCAGTAAACAACATCCTATAAACTAAACTCTCCATACTAGAGTTAGT
The DNA here is from genome assembly GCA_916181665.1 of Avena sativa. Lineage (NCBI taxonomy): Eukaryota > Viridiplantae > Streptophyta > Magnoliopsida > Poales > Poaceae > Avena > Avena sativa. Next base: position 433,627,147 of record OV702290.1, read on the forward strand.
AGTGACAAAGTGATGTGTTTTCATAGCAGCAAGATCAAGCCTTTGTGGTGTCAACACAGTATCATTAGGATCAACGGAAAGTTCCAAAGCAGCAACCATGTGTGTGGCAATAATGCCCCCATAAATGGGTCCTCTAGCAGCTAAGCGGCGAGCAATGAGAGAACCAAGATTATACTTGGTATCATTATTAAGTGCAGCAACGAGGAAGGCTAAATGGTAATTAGAAATATTACTAGTGTTCTCCCTACCAAGAATGCTAGTGGCAAGATAATAAGCAAAATATCTAAGAGCTAGGAGTTGAATGTTCCTTATATTCCCACGCTGAGCTACGCGGTCATCGTCATTTGTCACACTTCGGTAGAGCTCCAGTAAATCAGCAGGTCGACCTTGGATCTTCTTCACCGTCCCAATCATGCCAATGATGGGTTCGTAGCATGGAAAACAAAAAAATTCTACCGCAAGAACGAACAAAACCCAGATCTAATCTAGATAAAAGCCAAGATCTAATCTATTAGACATGTGCAACGAGATAGATCTGTACTAACCCTTGTAGTTTCGAAAGCCTTGTTCGAGATCGGATCTCGTGGTTGATGTAGTCGATCACTTGCCGATCTCAAGATCGAGTAGACGATCCTTCTGGCGCCACGTTCCGGCAGCGCTTCCGCAGTCGGTCACACGTGCGGAGTCGAAGCAGACCTTCCTCTCCCCGTTCCAGCGAGCAGCGGAGGTAGTAGATATCTCCACGGAATCCTAGCAGCACGACGGCGTGGTGTTGGTGGTGGAGTAGAGAATTCTGCAGGGCTTCGCCTAAGCCAGAGCAGATGGAAGGAGGAGGAGAGAGACGGCTAGGGTTTGGAGTGGGAAGGGGCAAGGGGTGGCGCCTCTGCCCCTCTATATATAGAGGGAGGGGTGTGGCCTAGGGTTCCCACCCCTAGGCCCACCCCTTAGGGCCGGCGCACCAAGGAGCTTGGGGGGAGAGTCCTTCCCCCCAAGTTTCCTTTACTTACCCTTTAAGTTTTCCCTTATCCTATCTTGGTTTTCAAGTAAACTCCAAAATATCTTCTAGAACCTTTCGGAACATTCCGAAACCTTCTAGAATCCCCATACAAACACTTTGGAACATTTCCTAACTTAGAAAATGATCCCCATTATATGAATCTTATTCCCCGAACAATTCCGGATCTCCTCGTGTTGTCCCGGATCCAATCCGAGACTCCGAACAACATTTGGTCTCCAACGCACATTCAATATCTACTTAAAACAACTTCGAACCTTAAGTGTGTCACCCTACGGTTCGTGAATATGTAGACATGATGGAGACACCTCTCCGATCAATAACCATCAGCGGGATCTGGAGATCCATAAAGGCTCCCACATACTCAACGATGACTTCGTGATCGATAGAACCATTAACATATGAAACCAATTCCCTTTGTCACGCGATACTCTACTTATCCGAGGTTTGATCGTCGGTATCTCCATACCTAGTTCCACCTTGTTATTGATAAGTACTCTTTACTCATTCCATGTTATGTCATCCCCTGTGACCTAGTCACATGCTTGCAAGCTAACTAGATGACATTCCACCGAGAGGGCCCAGAGCATATCTATCCGTCATATGGATGGACAAATCCCAATCTTGGTCCATGCGCTTCAACACATACTTTCAGAATACCTAACGACACCTTTATAACCACCCAGTTACGAAGCGGTGTTTGATGTCATCAAAGTACCCATCCGGTGATGGTGATTAACATAACCTCATGGTCGAAGGATTAGGTTACTATGCATTTGAAAGCTTGTAGCAATACGAACTTAATGACTTGATCTTATGCTACGCTTACTATGGGTGTGTGTGTCCATCACATCATTCTCCTAATGATATAACCTTGTTATTAATGACATCCAATGTCCATGATCAGGAAACCATGATCATCAATTAACCAACAAGCTAGTTCAACAAGAGGCTTACTAGGGACTCTTTTATGTTTACAAAACACACATGTATTAGAGTTTCCTTATAATACAATTATAGCATGGGATGCAAACATTCGTCATAAACACAAAGATATAATAATAACCTCTTTTATTATCGCCTCTTGGGCATATCTCCAACAGTCTCCCACTTGCACTAGAGTCAATAATCTAGATTACATGGTAATATACCTAACACCCATGGCGTTCTGGTGTTGGTCATGTTTTGCTCTAGGGAGAGGTTTAGTCAACGGATCTGCCACATTCAGATCAGTGTGTACTTTGCAAATCTTTATGTCACCATCTCGGACATACTCGCGAATAGCATGGAAACGTAGCTTGATGTGCTTCAGCTTGCTATGTGACCTTGGCTCCTATGCATTAGCTATGGCACCTGTGTTGTCACAGTAGATGGCCATCGGGTCCAACGCACTAGGAACCACGCCAAGTTCAGTAATGAACTCCTTCATCCATATGGCTTCTTGTGCAGCCTCCGAAGCAGCTATGTATTCCGATTCGGTTGAAGATTTCGCCACAACGCTTTGCTTGGCACTCCTCCAGCTCACTGCAGCACCATTTAAAATAAATACGTATCCAGACTGTGACTTCGAGTCATCTGGATCGGTGTTCCAACTAGCATCAGTGTAACTGTTTACAACAAGCTGTTCATCACCTCCATAAGAAAGAACCATATCCTTAGTCCTATTTAGGTACTTTAGGATATTCTTGACCGCTGTCCAGTGCTCCATTCCAGGATCACTTTGATATCTGCTAGTCAAACTAACAGCATGTGCTATATCCGATCTTGTACATAGCATGGCATACATGATAGAACCTATGGCCGCGGCATAGGGAATATTATTCATCTTCTCTCTATCTTCTGCCGTAGCTGGACTTTGAGTCTTACTCAAGGTCTTACCTGACAACATGGGCACGAACCCTTTCTTGCTCTCTTCCATTCTAAACTTCTTTAGAACTTTGTCCAAGTATGTACTTTGTGAAAGCGCTATTAGGCGTCTTGATCTATCTCTATAAATCTTGATGCCTAGAATATATGCCGCTTCACCAAGATCCTTCATTGAAAAACTATTATTCAAATAGGCTTTGACACTATTAAGAAGTTCTATATCATTCCCAATCAACAATATGTCATCTACATATAGTACTAGGAATGCTACAGAGCTCCCACTCACTTTCTTGTAAATACAAGCTTCTCCATAAGTTTGTATAAATCCAAAGTTTTTGATTACTTTATCAAAACGTTGATTCCAACTCCGGGATGCTTGCTTCAGTCCATAAATGGAGCGCTGAAGTTTGCATACCTTGTCAGCATCTTTAGGATCGACAAAACCCTTGGGTTGTACCATATACAACTCTTCCTCAATGTCACCATTAAGGAACGCCGTTTTGACATCCATCTGCCAAATCTCATAATCGAAATATGCAGCTATTGCTAACAAAATCCTCACAGACTTTAGCTTCGCTACTGGTGAGAATGTCTCATCGTAGTCAACTCCTTGAATTTGTCGGAACCCTTTCGCGACAAGTCGAGCTTTATAGACAGTAATATTACCATCAGCATCTGTTTTTCTTTTGAAAATCCATTTGTTCTCGACAGCCTTACGGCCATCCGGTAAGTCCACCGAAGTCCATACTTGGTTTTCGTACATGGATCCCATTTCGGATTTCATGGCTTCTAGCCATTTGTCGGAATCTGGGCTCACCATAGCTTCTTCATACATCGCAGGGTCATCAGTGTTGTCCACCAACATGACGTTCAAGGCAAAGTCATACCAATCAGGAGTGGTACGAACCCTCGTTGACCTGCGAGGTTCAGCAGCAACTTCGTTCGAAGTTTCATGAGCACCATCATGAGCTTCCTCTCCAATTGGTGCAGGCGACACAAAAACATCTTCCGGTGCTGTGCTACTCTCAACTTCGAGAGAAGGTTCAATAACCTCGTCGAGTTCTACTTTCCTTCCAGTCAATTCCTTCGAGAGAAACTCCTTCTCAACAAAGGATCCATTCTTGGCAACGAAAACTTTGCCTTCAGATCTATGATAGAAGGTATACCCAATTGTTTCTTTAGGGTATCCTATGAAGACGCATTTCTCCGCTTTGGGTTCAAGCTTATCAGGTTGTAACTTCTTTACAGACGCTTCACAACCCCAAACTTTAAGGAACGACAACTTAGGTTTCTTTCCAAACCACAATTCATACGGTGTCATTTCAACGGATTTATATGGTGCCCTATTTAAAGTGAATATGGCTGTCTCTAATGCATAGCCCCAAAACGATAGCGGTAAATCTGTAAGAGACATCATAGACCGAACCATATCTAAGAGAGTTCGATTACGACGTTTGGACACACCATTACGCTGTGGTGTTCCTGGCGGTGTCAACTGCGAAAGTATTCCACATTTCTTTAAATGCATGCCAAACTCATAACTTAGATATTCACCTCCGCGGTTAGAACGCAGAAACTTAATCTTCTTGTTACGATGATTTTCCACTTCACTTTGGAATTCCTTAAACTTCTCGAAAGTTTCGGACTTATGTTTCATAAAGTAGACATACCCATATCTACTTAAGTCATCCGTGAAAGTGAGAACATAACGATATCCACCACGCGATGCTACACTCATTGGACCGCACACATCGGTATGTTTTATTTCCAATAAGTCTGTAGCTCGCTCCATTATTCCAAAGAATGGAGTCTTAGTCATTTTTCCCATTAGACATGCTTCGCATCTTTCAAGTGATTCAAAATCAAGTGATTCAAGAAGTCCATCAGAATGGAGTTTCTTCATACGCTTCACTCCAATGTGACCAAGACGACAGTGCCACATGTATGTAGAATTATCATTCAATTTTGTTCGTTTAGCATCTATGTTGTGAACATGTGTATCACTACTATCGAGATTCAGTAAGAATAAACCATTCATCTCAGGTGCATTACCATAAAAGATATTACTCATATAAATCGAACAACCTTTATTCTCGGACTTAAAAGAGTAACCGTCTCGCAATAAACAAGATCCAGATATAATGTTCATGCTTAACGCAGGCACCAAATAACAATTATTTAAATTTAAAACTAATCCCGAAGGTAGATATAGAGGGAGCGTGCCGACGGCAATCACATCAACCTTGGAGCCATTTCCAACGCGCATCGTCACCTCGTCTCTCGCCAGTCTTCGTTTATTCCGCAGCTCCTGTTTCGAGTTACAAATATGAGCAACCGAACCAGTATCAAATACCCAGGCACTACTACGATTACTAGTAAGATACACATCAATAACATGTATATCGAATATACCTTTCATCTTGATGTTGCCGTTCTTCAAATCTGCCAGGTACTTGGGGCAGTTACGCTTCCAGTGACCAGCACCCTTGCAGTAGAAGCATTTAGTTTCAGGTTTAGGACCAGCCTTGGGCTTCTTGGCAGGTGCGGCAGCTTTCTTGCCGTCCTTCTTGAAGTTGCCCTTGTTCTTAGGCTTGCCCTGTTTCTTGAAATTGGTGGTCTTATTGACCATCAACACTTGGTGCTCCTTCTTGATCTCCACTTCAACAGTTTTCAGCATGGACGATAGTTCAGGCAACGTCTTGTTCATGCAGTGCATATTGTAGTTCATCACAAAGTTCTTATAACTTGGTGGCAGTGATTGGAGGACAGGTGAATCCCTAACTCATTAGGAATCGTTATCCCCAACTCTTGGAGCTTGTTTGCGTGCCCAGACATGGTGAGCACGTGCTCGCTGATGGAGCTACCCTCTTCCATCTTACAGTTAAAGAACTTTTCGGAGGCCTCATAGCTCTCCACGACCGTGTGAGTCTCAAAAATGAGCTTGAGCTCCTTAATGATCTCGAACGGGTCGTGGTGCTCAAAGCGCTTCTGAAGCTCCGTTTCTAAACCGTATAGGATGGCACACTGAACTGTGGAGTAATGATTTTTCTGAGTGGCGTAAACATTCTTTACGTCATCGGTGGCATCTTCTGCAGGTGGGTCACCTAGCGGTGCTTCAAGCACATAGGTCAACTGACCAGCCCTGAGGACAATCTTCAGTCCACGGAGCCAGTCCGTGAAGTTGCTTCCATTGTTCTTAAGCTTTTCTTTCTCTAGGAACGCATTGAAATTGATGGAGAGGTTCGCCATAATCTACAACAAATTTGCAAGTACTTTAGACTAAGTTTATGATAAATTGAGTTCAATTTTAATTCTTAAATTAACTAGGTGAACTCCCACTCAAAACAACATCCCTCACATTGTCTTAGTGATTACACGAACCAAGTCCACTACACCAAGTCCGATCTTCACGAGAGAAGATGTAGTTTCATCGGCGAACAATCATCATGTTCATCATATCATTTATATGACTCATGCTCTACCTTTCGGCATTCCGTGTTCCGAGACCATGTCTGTACATGCTAGGCTCGTCAAGATTAACCAGTTTCCGCATGTGCAAATCTGGCTTGCACCCGTTGTATGCACACGTAGAATCTATCACATCCGATCATCACGAGATGCTTCGAAACGACGAGTCTTAGCAACGGTGCCAACTAAGGACGAACACTTTATTACTTGATATTTAGTGAGAGGGATCATCTTATAATGCTACCGTCGCGATCTAAGCAATACAAGATGCATAAAGGATTAACATCACAGGCAATTCATAATTAGTGTGATATGATATGGCCCTTTCTTCTTATGCCTTTGATCTCCATCTCCAAAGCACGGACATGATCTCCATCATCACTAGCATTGCGTCAAGGTAAGTGGCGCCGCTTCATGGTTGTCCATCATCACTAGCAACTATTACAACTACTTGGAATAAGGCTATTACAAGATGAATAGACACGCAGGTCTTAACAGAATTAAAGACAACCATTAGGCTCCTGCCGGTTGTTATATTACAACAAGGATCATTGCATACATCAAATATAATCACAATCACATGATGGCCATATCACATCACAAAACCCCTGCAAAAACAAGTTAGACGCCTCTAATTTTCTTTGCATGTTTTACGTGGTTTGGGGCTTTCGAATAAGAACGGATCTTACCTACGAAACTGAACCACAACGTTGATACAAGTGCTATCAAGTGCAAAGTGTAGATTGGATCTATACTATGGTGGGAGAGACAGACACCCGCAAAGCCACTTGTGCAAAGCAAGTTACACGTCAAGCGTGGAGCAAGTCTCATGTGCGATGATATGTAAGGTTAGCCCGAGCCGCTTCATCCCACCATACCGCAAGATGCAAAGTACACAAAGCAAAAGACGGCATGAGCACCAACGCCCACAAAACCATTGTGTTCTACTCGTGCAACAGATCTACGCATAGACAAGGCTCTGATATCACTGATGGGTTCGTAGCATGGAAAACAAAAAATTTCTACCGCAAGAACGAACAAAACCCAGATCTAATCTAGATAAAAGCCAAGATCTAATCTATTAGACATGTGCAACGAGATAGATCTGTACTAACCCTTGTAGTTTCGAAAGCCTTGTTCGAGATCGGATCTCATGGTTGATGTAGTCGATCACTTGCCGATCTCAAGATCGAGTAGAAGATCCTTCCGGCGCCGCGTTCCGGCAGCGCTTCCGCAGTCGGTCACACGTGCGGAGTCGAAGCAGACCTTCCTCTCCCCGTTCTAGCGAGCAGCGGAGGTAGTAGATCTCTCCACGGAATCCCAGCAGCACGACGGCGTGGTGGTGGTGGTGGAGTAGAGAATTCTGCAGGGCTTCGCCTAAGCCAGAGCAGATGGAAGGAGGAGGAGAGAGACGGCTAGGGTTTGGAGTGGGAAGGGGCAAGGGGGTGGCGCCTCTACCCCTCTATATATAGAGGGAGGGGTGCGGCCTAGGGTTCCCACCCCTAGGCCTACCCCTTAGGGCCGGCGCACCAAGGAGCTTGGGGGAGAGTCCTTCCCCCCAAGTTTCTTTTACTTACCCTTTAAGTTTTCCCTTATCCTATCTTGGTTTTCAAGTAAACTCCAAAATATCTTCGAGAACCTTCCGGAACATTCTGAAACCTTCTAGAATCCCCATACAAACACTCCGGAACATTTCCTAACTTAGAAAGTGATCCCCATTATATGAATCTTATTCCCCGAACAATTCCGGATCTCCTCGTGATGTCCCGGATCCAATCCGAGACTCCGAACAACATTTGGTCTCCAACGCACATTCAATATCTACTTAAAACAACTTCGAACCTTAAGTGTATCACCCTACAGTTCGTGAATATGTAGACATGATGGAGACACCTCTCCGATCAATAACCATCAGCGGGATCTGGAGATCCATAAAGGCTCCCACATACTCAATGATGACTTCGTGATTGATAGAACCATTAACATACGAAACCAATTCCCTTTGTCACGCGATACTCTACTTATCCGAGGTTTGATCGTCGGTATCTCCATACCTAGTTCCACCTTGTTATTGATAAGTACTCTTTACTCGTTCCATGTTATGTCATCCCCTGTGACCTAGTCACATGCTTGCAAGCTAACTAGATGACATTCCACCGAGAGGGCCCAGAGCATATCTATCCGTCATATGGATGGACAAATCCCAATCTTGGTCCATGCGCTTCAACACATACTTTCAGAATACCTAACGACACCTTTATAACCACCCAGTTACAAAGCGGTGTTTGATGTCATCAAAGTACCCATCCGGTGATGGTGATTAACATAACCTCATGGTCGAAGGATTAGGTTACTATCCATTTGAAAGCTTGTAGCAATACGAACTTAATGACTTGATCTTATGCTACGCTTACTATGGGTGTGTGTGTCCATCACATCATTCTCCTAATGATATAACCTTGTTATTAATGACATCCAATGTCCATGATCAGGAAACCATGATCATCAATTAACCAACAAGCTAGTTCAACAAGAGGCTTACTAGGGACTCTTTTATGTTTACAAAACACACATGTATTAGAGTTTCCTTATAATACAATTATAGCATGGGATGCAAACATTCATCATAAACACAAAGATATAATAATAACCTCTTTTATTATTGCCTCTTGGGCATATCTCCAACAGCCAATGCCTATAATGCTGCAAAATCTTTCCAATGTCATGGTAATAGGCAGATTATAAATTTTGAACGAAACAATTGACTGATAAGGGGTGTTAGTGAAAATAAAACTCTCAACGAAAGTTTTAGTGAGCACGGCATATTTCTCGCTCTCATCCTGCATGTAAGTGGTCAAACCGACCATCTGAATAAGAAGTAAGAAATCAGCAAGGATCCCTGCATCTAACAAAAAGGTAAAACAAGGGAAGGTAGATGGGTGAGCATCTCCCTCATCTCCTTCATTGCCAAAGCATGGCGCAATAAGATTTTCATTATATGATGGCCTAAACTGAGAGGCTGATCTTGAAGGCCTTTCCCTCCTGGGTGTGTCCCTCTCAAATATTTCTCCAAAAGTGTGGTTGTTCATCTTTGATATTCTGAAATTTAAACATCCATTATACAAGTGATTGCAAAGTGAATACATAATGAAGGAAACTACTCATAGGGACTTGTAAGAGGCCTAAACATGCATCAAAACAACTTTTCTAAGCATTGAACAAGCTCGCATGCTCACAAAACCTGTCACCTATAGTAGCAAAATACTCAAGATATAATCCACTAAACACAAATCTACTTGGACAAGCGGAGCAGTCACATACCGGAGAACAAATGCTCCAAATTTTAGCAGCAAAGATGGGTTGAGCAAGGAGATCGAAAATCGCGAGCAAGAACATAGGAACACGAGTTTGAGCAATGAACTGGTGTTTTCTCGGGAGAGAGAAAGAAGTGGCAAGTGAGAGAGTAAGTGGAGGGCCAAGGGTGGCCCACACCATGGCCAGGCGCGCCCCTGGTGTGGCCGCGCCACCAGGTGGTGTGCCTGCCTGGTGGTCCCCCTAGGTCACTCCAGGTACTCCTCTGCCCCTTTTTTCACGTAAAAATTTAATATGAATTTTTTAGAATTTTTCGAGACACTTTATTTTTTAGCAATTTTCAGGTATTGATTAATGAATTTCTGACAGAAAGATGATTTTGGGATGATGCAATAACAAAACAAAACTAAAACTTCAGAAGTTCTAAAACACTCTAATATGCAAGGTACTAGTGAAAGAAAAGTAAACTAAGTGAAAGCAAAAATTAAAATGGATAAAATAAAAGTAAGCAAAGATAATCATGGTGAAAACATTGTTTTGTTCATAAAAATCCCTTTGTTAACAAGGTTGACCAAGTGTTGTTACCAAAACAATTTTATATTAAACAAAACATTGTATTCCACTAATGATTATGTTACCTCAATCTTGATAGCAATGGTCCCAATCATAATAGTTTCATATTTTTCTCGTGGTATGGGACAATATATTTCTCCAACTTGGATGCCCTCAACATGTTCAATTGAATTTAAGCCATAAGTCCTATCAATCTTCTTGATGAAATAGACAGTATGCTCCTTGTCATTAACATTAAAAGTCACATTTCCTTGATTACAATTAATAACAGCTCCTGCAGTATTAAGAAAAGGTCTCCCAAGAATAATAGACATATTATCATCTTCATGCATTTCAAGCACAACAAAGTCAGTTAATATCAAGAAATTATGAGCCACTTGAACATGTACATCCTCACATATACCAATAGGAATGGTAGTAGATTTATCATCCATTTACAAAGATATATCAATTGGTATTAGTTTCTTCAATTGAAGTCTCTTATAGAGAGAAAAAGGCATAACACTAACTCCTACTCCCAAATCACACAAAGCAGTTCTAACGTAACTATTTTTAATAGAGCATGGAATAGTTGGAATCCATGGGTCTCCAAGTTTCTTTGGAACCTTACCATTAAAGGAATAATTAGCAAGCAAAGTAGAAATTTCTTCATTAGGGATCTTTCTTTTATTAGAGACAATATCCTTCATATACTTTGAATAAGGAGGTAGTTTAATAGAATCAGTTAAAGGAATTTGCAAAAATAAAGGTTTCATCCACTCACAAAACTTATTATAGTGTTCGTATTCCTTTGACTTGTGTTTCTTATCAGGAAAAGGCATAGGTTTTTGAACCCAGGGCTCTCTCTCACTACCATGTTTATTAGCAACAAAATCTTCCTTAGTGTATTTAGTATTCTTAGTGTGTCTTTCCGGTTCTTCTTCAACTTTTTCTTTATCAAGAGCATCATTTTCCTCATTACCACTTTCAGTTTCAGCATCAGAGACAGATATACTATTAGGATCTTTAGCTGGTTCAGAAGATTCTACAATAGTTTTATGTTTCTTTTTCCTTTTCTTGGGAGAAGTACCACTATTTTCAATTTGTTGAGAATCTTGCTCAATTCTTTTAGGATGCCCCTCAGGATATAGAGGATCCTAAGTGGCAGCACCACTTCTAGTTCTAATTTCATAAGCTTGTTTTTCCTTAGAAGCATTAACTAGCAAATCTTTTTGTACTTTAATAAGCTGATCAATTTGAGTTTGAACCATTTGGAAATGTTGAACAAGCATTTTAACATCATTAGAGGTTCTTTCCACAATATCCCTTAACTCAATAATAGCTCTAGAGTTTTCCATTAGATGATTTTGCACCCTTTTATTAAAATTATCTTGCTTAACAACGAAAACATCAAATTATTCTAATCATTGATCAGGAGGTTTAGAATAAGGAATATCACCTTCATCAAAATGTTGGAGAGAGTGTACCTCAATACTGGATGAGCGGGAGATTGGCTTACATAATTCTTCAATAGGAGGTAAATTCGTCACATCTTCAGATTTAATACCCTTCTCCTTAAGACATTTCTTAGCTTCCTTCATCACTTCATCATTTAGTTTAATCACTCCTCTCTTATTTGGTGTTGGTGTTGGCTCAGCCACAGTTAACTCAGGTGTAGTTGTCTCAGGCGTAGTTGGCTCAGGTGGAGTCCAGTCATCATAATTCTTGCTTATTTTAGCCATTAATTCCTCAGCTTCCTTGGGAGTTCTATTGCTGAAAACACAATCAACACAACTATCCAGGTATGTCCTAGATTCTTCAGTTAGTCCATTATAATATATATCAAGAAGCTCATTTTTAGGTAATGGACATCCAGCCTGTGCATGAATCAAAGAACAAAACCTTGCCCATGATTCAGGCAATATCTCTTTGTCTCCCTGTTTAAAATCAAAAAGTTCCTGCAAAATGGCATGTCTAGAACTAGGAGGGAAATATTTCTAAAGGAAGGTACTAATCAAGCAATCAGGGCTATCAATAGATCTAGGAGGTAAATTATTAAACCAAGCCTTAGCTTCTCCTTTTAGTGAAAAAGGGAAAATTTTAGCAACAAAGTAGGTGCGCATCTTAATATCATCAGAAAACATGCCACTCATGGTAGAAAGCTCAGTCATATGTGCTACATCACTTTCATTCTTAGTCCCACAAAAAGGTTCTTTCTCAACAATAGTTATGTAAGATAAATCAAGAGAGAAATCATAATCCTTATCTTTAATGTTTATGGGAGATGTAGCAAACTTATCATTAGGGGATAATTTGGGTTTTATAGTACGCCTCTCAAGGAGACTCTTAATAGCACTTTTACCATGAGTATTTTGACATTCTTTAATAAATTCATCATTCATTTCTATATATCCGTCTTCAATATCATAGCTCTCTATAGACTTAGGTGAACTGACAGGTGTAGTAGCATCTTTATTAGGAGTTTCAGTGTTTCTAGCTATAGTTCTAGCAATCGTGGCATCTAGGAAAGGACCTAATGAACCACTCTTATCAAGCATAGTAGAAGCAGCATCATAAGTATCAGAAGTTTCAGATTCATCAGTAGTAGCAGTATGTGTAGCATGTGTATGTGGTGGTGTAAGGAGCTTACTCATCACAAATGGTGAATCAAGAGCAACAGAGGTGTTCAGAACCGTACCTCTCCTAGTAGTGGATGGTAATATAGGAACCTTTCCATCACGAGACTTACCCATGATGAATGGAGGGCAGCGAACAATAGTGATTCCAAGTGAACTTGACAAATATAGCTATGCTCCTCGGCAATGGCGCCAGAAAATAGTCCTGATGTCCCACAAGTATAGGGGGTGTATAGTAGTATTTTCGAGGGAAGTGAAATGCAATTTATTGATTCGACACAAGGGGAGCCAAAGAATATTTATAAGCCTTAACAACTGAGTTGTCAATTCAGCTACACCTGGAAACAATCTTGCTCACAGCAGTTTATCAGTAGTAACAATTTTGCAGTAGCAATAGCAAAGTAATAGTAGTAGTAAAAGTAAAGACAGTAGTAACAATTGCAGCAAACAGTAGGATTAAAGCAAGGTAGGCATAGGGATGGATGGGCGGGCGTTGCATGGAGAAGACAATTCATATAGAAATCAAGACATAGGGCATTTGCAAATAAATAAGGTAAAGCATCCAAGTACTAGATAATCATAGGCATGTGTTCCATATATAGTCATACGTGCTCGCAATGAGAACTTGCACAACATCTTTTGTCCTACCAGCCTGTTTGCAGCGGGGCCTCAAGGGAACTACTGGCAATTAAGGTGCTCCTTTTAATAGAGCACCGGAGCAAAGCATTAACACTCCATGAACACATGTGATCCTCACATCAAAGCCATTCCCTCCGGTTATCCCGATTATTGTCACTTCGGGGCCTTTGGTTCCGGACAACAATATGTGTATACAACTTGCAGGTAAGATCACAAACAATACTATCATCATGAATCAATAACATGTTCAGATCTGAAATCATGGCACTCGGGCCCTAGTGACAAGCATTAAGCATAACAAGTTGCAACAAAGTCAAAAAGCACTAATAATAGATACTAGGCACCATGCCCTAACAATCTGATGCCATTACATGAATGATCTCATTCAATCCCTACCATCCCCATAGCCTACAATGGGGGATTACTCACTCATGGATGGGGGAATCATGGATGGTTGATGGAGAAGCGATGGTGATGATGATGGCGATGATCTCCTCCAATTCCCCGTCCCAGCAGGGTGCCAGAACGGAGTTTCTGGTTCTGAATTGCGGAATCTGGTGGTGGCGGTGTAGCGGAACTCTTTCTAGAAAAACGTTGAACCCCCCTTGGTTTTTAGATCAAGAGGCATCTTATAGGCGAAGAGGGAGGCCGAGGGGGTGACCAAGGCGGCCACACCACCCCCAGGCGCGGTCTGGCCTAGCCCGCGTGGCCAGGTGGTGTGGGCCCCTTGTGGCCCTCCTCCGTCTCGTCTTCTGGCCCCGTGAATCTTCTGGTGAAATAGGATTTTTGGCATATTTTCTAGGATTTTTCCTGATAGTTGATTTTCTGCACAAAAACTAGACACCGAGATAATTCTGCTGAAAAACAACGTCAGTCGATGTTAGTTGTATCCAAATCACACAAGTTTAGAGGAAAAACAATAGAAAAAGTGTTTGGGAAAGTAGATACGTTTTGGATGTATCAATCTTCTCGAGGGGGATTATCCGACCCCTGTAGGGGCAGATTATCTAGCCTGGCAAAAACCTCTGGCCCTGGCCGGACAATCCGAATAATAATCCGCCCCCCATACTGCGCGACGCGCCTTATCCACCTTTGTTGAAGGGGTCAGGCCGGATTATCCGGCCCTTGGCAGGGGCGGATAATCCGCCCCCAACAACTGAATTTGGCTTTTCATATGAACATACATCTGCAACACTTAGAACACATGAGATAATCTATGGTATTGTTATCTAACACATAAAACACTAGAGATCATGAAATGTTCTTTCAATCTCCCCCTTTTTGGTGTTAGATGACAATACTAGGATTTGCAATATAGTTCTCCTAACAACATTATATCAAGGATGAAAGAGACTCCCCCTAAATGTGTGCATAATTAAAATATTTGCATTTGAATACAAATGCACACAAATAGGTACGAGGCTATTTCATTGGAATGGAATAAACATACAAATGAAAATTTTGATAGGAACATCATACCACCATGAGAGAAAAGTCCTCACGATAATATATGGATAGATAACATGATAACCATTATTGAGGCCTTCCAAGATAATCAATAGATAGCCAGTATGACAGATGGATCCATAATCACCGATAGATAAATCCATAAGATAATGTTAGTGATAAATCCACAATGAGCCACACTGCCACACACAAACATAGTCTCATACAAAAACAACTCACGAATAAAAGTTCAACGCTAAATGGGCACAAGCGAGAGAAAAACGAAACGATAAAGTGTGAATGCTTGCGCCCTACCCATGCAAATCCATGATGGCCTAATAGAACTACTTCTCCCCCTTTGGCATCGAAACGTCAAAAAGGAAGAAGAGCGATGCTAGCGCCCCACGAGATCACTCGTCGTAGTCCTCCTCATCGTCCTCATCCCCGTCCTCATCATCATACTCCTTCTCCTCTTCCTCATCCTCATCAGCTGGTGGAGTGGGATCCCTCGCCAGGGCAGGGAACAAGTGACGCTCGAGCTCTCCATAGTTCAGACCAGAAGTGTTCCACTGAGCATATGGAGTGGGAGCAAAAGGAGCAGGGGGTTGCCTAATGCCCCAGACACATGGTGAAGAATGAGCTGCTAGGTGTGGGCCATTTCTTGGTGCTGCTTGTATGCCTTGTACTGCCCCTTGTGAGTATCCACTCACATGCACAATATGTTCCATTGAAACCAATTCAGCTGCTTCACTTCACGAGCAACAGGAGGCACTGGAGGCCTACGAGCACTAGCATGAGCATCCCTCATAAGACCCTCGGGAGCAGAAGATGGATGAGAGGTCTTCCTTGACTTGTAGATCTTCTTCACCTTATGATCAACATCATAATGAAACTCTCTAGTGGGAAGCAAGTACTTGATGAGCATCATGATGTAAGGGGCATAAGGAATGGAGAGCCTATTGAACATGGCATCGGTTAACTCATGATAGATGTATTCCATCACATCCAGCTTGTAGTCCATAGTGTCATCCTCACAAGTGGCAACCTCATAAGAAAAAGTGAGCAACTAAACCAAGTGGCCACAAATATTGTTATTGTTTCCCCCACTAGGCGTGATGGAGTCACGGAAAATACCAACCAACCGAGCATACAGAGGAGAGAGGCCAGCGAGCGTACCCACAATACCATCAGGAGTCATGCAGGGAGAGAGAATAACATCCTTGTTGGGCTTGAGTTGGGTGATGATACGATAGCAACAGGCATGGTCCCGGCCAGTGAACGGATAGCCAAGCACCCCAGCAAAAGTCCAAAAGTTAGATTGCATCATAGTTTCACGGTTCATCCACTTCATAGTGTGGTTCTCATTGCCACAAATCACCAAAGTGGAGAAAAATTGCTTCACCACCTCAGAGTCATAGGAGCATTGTAGAGCCATAAGAGTGTGCAACCCCATCCTCTCAGTCACGACCATATCATCAGCAAGTTGAGGCTTCTCTATAGCCTCAGCAATAAGCATAGGACGCATAGGACGAATCTTCAGTGATGAATAGACATCCTCATAGATGAACCTCTGGTCAGCACACCAAAAGCGTGAATCGCCAAGCTGATCATCCCTCTCACTTTCCTCATATAGATCATGGTGACGAATAGAGGAGAAAGTAACAGGATCCATTGTCTTATAGTTGACCCTTGGTGCCTTACCCTTCCTCTTGGCGACACCCCTTCCGCCCTTTTATTTCCTTGCTTGCTCTGTCATCCGTACAACCTTTCTTTGCCTCCTCTACAATTCAACCTCATCCACGAGACCACCTTCACTGTCAGGCCTGAAGTAACGAGCATGGGGATGGCGCTTGTAGGTTTTGGTAGTACGAGAACCACCTATGAAACGAATGAGATGGATAGCAAGGGGGTAAGCACACAAACAAGTCTAGGAGGGATGTAGAAACAGTAGGCAAACAATCCACATCTCAAAATACATGATTCACAAAATCTGAGAAATTCTGAAACAGAGTTGAATCTTCCAGGCCGGATGATCCGGCCTTGGCAGGGGCGGATAATCCAGCCCTGGCAAATTTTTTAGAATCGACCCAGATATCATGCAACAAAGTAGATCAGGCACATGAATTGTCAGACTACAATTTCTAAGCAGAATAAAAACCACAAGGCGACTTCTAGACCAAGTTCCACCAACAATCAACACATCTATACACAAGATGGTGGAGAGGGAGTTACCATCACTCATTGAAGGGAGAACACGGAGGAGAAGGTACCCGGATGTGTGGGGAAGAAGATCTGGGGGAGGCTCGAAGAATCCGGTGGCTGGAATGGCTCCGGGGAGGGCGGGAGTGGTAGGCGGCAGCTTGAGGAGAGAGACAGGGTCGGAGGAAAAGAACTACTCTATTTGAGCTCTTTCCCTCGTCGCCCTACCCTTAGTAGAAAAAAACCGCCAGGGGCGGATTATCCGGCCTCTACTTGGGGTGGATAATATGGCCCTTTTTCTGAAATTCTGTTGTACATAGATTCAGGCCCGTGCACCCCCAAACAAACCCCCACAAAGGAAACAACAAACTTGTGTGCAATAATAGATGGCTCAAGGATGGGAAAAAGGCTTGGGTTTAGATAACCAAACTGATATGGTACTACACCCCCAATATTGTAAGAACCAAATCAAATAAAAGCCAAAATTGTGTGTGTTTTCCATAAGAACACAAGATAAGCAAGAAAAACCAAAAAGATTCACATAGAACCAACTCTTCTTATGGAAGAGGGTGGTGGTCGAGGCCACCATGTTGGAGTACATGGTATGACGCCACGAAGATATATCTTGGGTTCATGACCAATACTCATCAATAAGATCACATATCACAAAATGATATTAAGAGAAATGATTTTACTTGCTTTCAGGATTATGGGGGAGGGTTATCCCAATCAATTAGGACCACACTCCCCCTATATCCATGCCCACACCTAAACCAAATAAGGATGAGATATAAGTGGGTCTGCATGAGTAATAAAGACAGACTCCTTGAATCAATGATATTTGGCTCATTCCTCAAGTAACAAAACCTTGCTTCATCAAGTGGCTTCGTGAAAATATCAGCAAGTTGGTTCTTCATGCTCACAAAGGGTAGATCAATATCACCATGAGCAACATGGTCCCAAATAAAGTGATTACAAATCTCAATATGCTTTGTCCTTGTATGCTGCACCGGATTGTACGCAATTTTGATTGCACTTTCATTATCACACAAAAGAGGCACGTTGTCACAATTGACACCATATTCCTTTAAAGTTTGCCTCATCCATAGTAATTTAGGACACGCACTTGCAGCAATTCAGCTCCAGCGGTGGATAGAGATATACAATTTTGTTTCTTTGAAGACCAACATACCAGAGATCTTCCCAAAAATTGACAAGCTCCATAAGTTGATTTCCTATCATACTTGTCACCAGCCCAATCTGAATTAGTATAACCACATAGAGAGAAATTGTAGCCCTTGGGATACCATAAACCAAAATTAGGGGAATGAACCAAATATCAGAAGATTCTCTTGACTGCCACTAAGTGGCTTTCTTTAGGAGCCGCTTGATACCTTGCACACACACATACACTCAACACAATATCGGGTCTAGATGCACAGAGGTAAAGAAGAGAGCCAATCATGGACCGGTATACCTTTTGGTCCACATCTTTACCATTGGGATTGAGTTCAAGATGGCATTTAGTTTGCATCGGTGTGGCGACACCATTAAGATCCGTCATCTTGAACCTCTTGAGCATGTCTTGGATGTATTTTGCTTCATTTATGAAGGTTCCTTCTCTAAGTTGTTTGATCTCAAATCCGAGAAAGAACCATAATTCCCCCATCATAGACATCTCAAACCTGTCAGTCACAAGCTTTGAAAAATCGTCATTAAAAGCTTTATTAGTAGAGCCAAAGATAATATCGTCTACATAGTTGGCATACGAAGAGCTCCCCCTTAACCTTCTTAGTAAAAAGAGTGGGATCGATTTGCCCAACCTCTTAACCACGGTCTAGCAAAAGCTCTTTAAGGTGCTCATACCATGCACGTGGGGCTTGTTTAAGGCCATAGAGTGCCTTATCGAGTTTGTAAACATGGTTTAGGAAGTTGGGATCCTCCAAAATCGGGGGTTGCTTTACATATACCAACTCGTGTAGAGGACCATTAAGAAAAGCACTCTTAACGTCCATTTGCTGTAATTTAAAATTATTATGAGCTGCATGAGCAAGGAGGATACAGATGGACTCAAGACAAGCCACTGGAGCATAAGTCTCGCCGAAGTCAATGCCTTCAACTTGGGAATAGACTTGTGCCACGAGTCTTGCCTTGTTCCTTACAACAATGTCATTCTCATCTTGCTTATTCTTGAATATCCACTTTGTGCGGATAACATTGCGGCAATCCTTGGGATTCTATACTAATTTCCAGACCTTGTTGCGCTCGAAATTATTTAACTCTTCATGCATAGCAGCAACCAAGTCCGGATCTTCAAGAGCTTCAAACAGTTTCTTGGGTTCCACCATGGATATGTGAGCTTGATGCTCACCGAAGCTTGCTAGCTCCCTTCTTGTGGACACCCTCCGTCTGAGATCACCTACAACTTTATCAGGAGTGTGACCTCTCAATTCAAGATTCCTTTCTGCACGAGCTTTGTGGCGAAGTTCAATCAACTTGTTGTTTCTTGGAGGAATTTCTTCATCATTTGAGTCTTTGTTGGGACTACTAGCTTGACCTTGATCTACAGCTTGATCAGCGAGAGTGGGAGATGAAGAACCTTGCCCTTGATGTTGATCAGCAGCCATAATAGGAGGTTGTTGTTGTTTTGAGACTTTAGGGCCGAATAATCCGGCCAAGGGAGTGTCCAAATAATCCGGTCTGGGAGTACTTGGTCCTTCTTGGCTGTCTTGGATGCTTCTGGCCCGAGTTGGAGAAGGGCCAGATAATCCGGTGTCACCCAAAAAATCCGGCATGGGAGTTGCATCAGTTTCTTGGTCGATCTATTTTGTCCTTACATTCAAGGTAGTATGATCGGATAATACGGTGTCCACAGGATAATCCAGTCTGGAGCTTCCTGGAGCAGACAATGGTTGATCTTCAGCAGGTGGACGTGTTGGTGTAGTGGTTTCTCTAGCTATTGGAGCATGTTGAGCTTGTGTCGATGAGGGCTCTACTTGAGTAGAGCATTGTCCTTCCCGATCCACCACAAGGGGTTCCTCAATGGGGCGGAAAAATCCCACACCCATTCTTCTTATGGCATCTTAGGGTATTTCAACATCTACATCACAAACATCAACTTGCCCCGCATGGGAGCCATCATTTTCTTTGAACACCACACTACAAGATTATACAACAGTTCCAGAGAGCTTATTGTAGACTCTATAAGTGTGGGATTCGGCACCATAACCAACAAAAATTCCTTCTAAAGGAATAGACTCAAATTTAGATAAACGAACTCCTTTGATGAGAAATAAATACTTACAACCAAATACCTAGAAATAGGAGATGTTGGGCTTGTTACTGGTAAGTATTTCATAAGGTGTCTTGTCCAAGATTTTGTGGAGGTAGAGCCAGTTGGATGAGTGACATGCGGTGGAAATGGCTTCATCCCAAAAGTTATATGGTGACTTGAATTCAGCCAACATAGATCTTGCCATATCCATTAAAGTCCATTTCTTCCTCTCGGCTACAACATTTTGTTGAGGGGTGTACGCAACAGAATATTGGTGTCTTATCCTCTCTTCACTTAGGAATTCATTCAGAGTGTAGTTCTTGAACTCAGAGTCGTTATCGCTTCTAATTGCCAATATAGGGACATTGTGTTGACGGTGAACCTTGTTGGAGAAATCGATGACCGTTTGTTGAGTCTCACTCTTCAACTTGAAGAAGTAGACTCATGTATATCTTGAATAATCATCAACAATTACGAGGCAATATTTCTTCCCACCGAGGCTCGCATGAGATGGAGGACTGAAGAGGTCCACATGAAGGAGCTCCAAAGTCCTCTTTGATGAAATAATTGTCTTCCTTCGATGGGGAGAGACATGCATTTTCCCTTCAACGCAAGCCCTGCAAACACGATCTTTTGCAAAGGAAACATTTTCTTTTAGTCCAAGAATGTGGCCACCCTTGTGAAGGCTTTTCAAAGTTCTCATATTGACGTGGGCTAGACGATGATGCCATAGCCAACCCGCGTCGGCCTTTCCAAAAAGACACATCGGGCCTGTAGTGGTTTTCCCAAAAATTCCACCACATACATGTCATTTTCAACATATCCAATGAAAGCGACCTTTAGAGACTTGCTACACAAGAGTACCACTAAATCACCATCAATAAAAACTGCAAAGCCCATCTAACCAAGGGCACGAACATAAAGTAAATTGTAACCGAGGGTGTCAACAAGCATGACGTCCACGAGAGAAATATCATGGGTAACCACAACCTTGCCAAGACCCAATACCTCAGATTTTAACTTATCATCATACGAGACGGTTATATGATCATGGTTTGGCCGCATCTTGATACGTTGCAAACATATCTATAATTTTTGATGTTCCATGCTTGGTTTTTATCTACTTTCTTATGTTTTGTCCACACTTTGGAGTACTTTTTATACAATTTCTTGGACTAACCTATTAACAAGATGCCATAGTGCCAGCTACCTGTTTTCTGCTGTTTTTGGTTCCAGGAAAGTCAGAAAATGAATATTCTCGGAATTGGACGGGACAAAAGCCAAAGTCAGTATTTCACCAAGGGGGACACGGAGCCAGAATACAAGACAGAGAGGGGCCAGAGGGCCGCCACACCACCTGTCCATGCGGCCATGCCTGGCCCATGCCAGGGGGTGGTGTGGCCGCCTAGGGCACCCCCTCAGCCTCCCCTTTCACCTATAAGATGCCTCCGATACAGAAACCCTAAGTACCCGATCAAAATTCCACGAAAGAGTCTATAGCCGCCGTCATCTCCATCCCTAGATTGGGAGGGATCAGAAGCTCTTCCTGGCACCCGGCCGAAGGGGAGAATGCACCCTAGAGGCCTTCTTTATCACCATGCAAGCCTCCGGTGTGATGCGTGAGTAGTTCATCCTTGGACTACGGGTCCATGTAGTAGCTAGATGGTTGGTTCTTCTCCTTTGTGCTACCATGTCTAGATCTTGTGAGCTCCGTTCATGATCAAGATCATCTATTTGTAATCATACATGTTGTGTTTGTGGGGATCCGATGGATATTGAGATGCTATTTCAGATTGATTATTGATTCTATCATGTCTTTGTTATTTGGGATCTTGCATGCTCTCTGTTGTTAGTAGCTATCTTGGCCGAGTAGATGCTAGCAACTCCAAGAGGGAGTATTTATGCTCGATAGTGGGTTCATGCCTCTAGTAATTTGGGTAAGTGACAGAAATCTCTAAGGTACTAGATGTGCTGTTGCTACTAGGGAGAAACCAGCAATCCTTTGTTCATAGAACAATCGTATTGTTTACTTTACACGCAATGTGTAATGCAATTATCTGTTGCTTGCAACTTAATACTAGAGGGGGTTCGGATTGATAACCTGAAGGTGGATTATTAGTCATAGATGCAGTTAGATTACGGTCTATGTATAATGTTGTAATGCCCAATCAAATCTCATAGGAGTCAAGATGATTAGTATATGCTTGTATGCTTTCTCGATGTTTGTCAATTGCCCCGCTGTAATTTGTTCACCCAACATGTCATCTATCTTAAGGAGAACCAGCACTAGTGAACTATGGACCCCGGTCCTTTCTTTTACCATAAATCTACAACTGTTTACTGCTTTCTGTTTACTTTCTGCAAGCTTTTATTTTCTTCCACACAATACGTTTAATCCTTTGTTTTCAGCAAAACCGGTGAGATTGACAACCTCACTGTATGTTGGGGCAAAGTTCTGTGGTTGTGTTGTGCAGGATTCCAAGTTGGCAACAACACCTTGGAGGTGTTTCCTTGCTCCTACTAGTTCGATTACCTTGGTTTCATAACTGAGGGAAACTTGCTGCTGTGCTCATCATACCTTCATCTTGGGGTTCCCCAACAAGCTTGAGATATCTTGGGCCATCAAGCCCTTTTCTAGCGCCATTGTCAGGGAGTCAAGGACATCTTCACAAGGGGAGTCCCTCATAAACAATCTCTTTACTTTGTTGTCTTCGTTTTGCTTAGTTTATTTCTGCTTTGTTTGCTTGTTCTTTTTATCAAAAATATAAAAAAAATTAGTTCCTACTATAGTTGTTATTTTTGTTGGTCTGTTGTTGTCTTACTTTATCATGATTTCTATCAATGGTTGGTTTCTTTGAAACTGAATCTAATTGGAAAGGGGGTTCATGGAAGAACAAAAATATTATTATAAGGAACACCGCTTGTCACAAAAAGGGAAGCACTTATGGGAACAAATTGATAAATTGTATACCATTGCTAGAAACGTGTGCTCTACTTATAATGTTGCTTATTGCTTTGATAAATATTGTTGTTGTAAGAGGTATAAACACCTCCCTTTTCAATGTGAGTATAATGATGATGTTACCATATCTTCTTATGTTAAGGGAAATTATGACTTTTTTGATGTGGAACAAATTGAAGAATTTATTGCTTGGAAGGGTGCATTCGAACTAGCTTATTTGCTTGAAAATACTGATGATGCACCTTATAAATATGAGGTTTATGATATACTTCAATTTTGCTTTGATAATTACAAGGAAGAAAATGGCTATATTCTTGAATATCTTAGTAGATGCTCTCCACCAGCGGAAGAGACTAATGCCTTGCAGGAGCCTATGGAAGAAGAAATTGCTGAAACGGGAAGCTCATTAGATGAAAAAGAGGAGGAGAGTGATGAACAAAAGGAGGAAGAGTGGATTAGCTACCCATGCCTACCTTCTAATGAGAGTAACTCTTTATCCCTTACATTATTTGATTGTCCCCCATGCTTACCAAAGGAGGATGAATGTTGGGGGGATACCCCCGCGTAGGGTCACGCCGGGGTATAAAGGCCGAGTTAGCCGAGGTTCGGCAAGACCAAAGCGGATGCTGGCCGGGTCACCTCAAGGCAGGCCGAATCACGGGGTAACCCGGACCAGGGGCGTTCGCCTAACTAAGTCTCAACCGACTTAAGCCGTAAGTCGGAAATGCATGTTTAACTTGTATGCAGGAAAAGGTGTGGCCGGATCAACTATGATCCGGGGCACATCTAGCTTCTAGGAGAAGGAAGGAATCTCGCTGGTCAAAAGAAGCCCTGGTACACATTGCCTGAGCGAAGCAGACAAGGGCAGGACCACCGAGGCGTGGCCGACAAGGGTGACGATGCCCATGTCGGCTGACGCGGGCGCCGCAGAGGCTCACGTAGCCTCTGCATGTGTGACGCGAGGGAAAAGTAACCTGGTCGGCTTAATACTTTGGGAGATGGCATATTATTAGGAATATGCCTCCATGTATGCCCTAAGTGGAGACCTAGCCCCCCCCCTATATAAGGAGGGCTAGGGCTTCTGTAGAGGGGGTTCCGATTTTTCTAGTTTGGCTAGGGTTTTAAGTGTGATCTGTGAGTGAGAGTAAGAGAGCTCCTTCTTCCTCCTCTCGCCAATACAGCTCTAGGAGCACTTGTAACCTTGGAGGAAAAGCAAATATAAACTTCTGTGTGGAGAATCACTTCACTATCCCTCCCTGGATTCCCCTAGCGTGTATTAGTCCCCACCTTCAGCCTATCCATGGCATCTGCCATGACACCACCACGACAATGAATGTTATGCTCATGTTATCTGTGATAATCCTTTATTTGTGCCTAACTTTGAAATGCATTGTACTAAAGAGTTTTGCTTAGAAAATGTTTATGATAAAGCTCTAGATGATGGTCCTATATTGAATGATCAGTCATCTTGTTATAGAATTGTTAAAAGTGGGTTTGAAGGTTTTAATCCCACTATTTTTGAGCTTGAAAAAAATTATGTGTTTGTAGATCATGAAAAGCATGCTTTATGTGATAGTTATATTGTTGAGATTATTCATGAGGCTACTGAAAATTATTATGAGAGAGGAAAATATGGTTGTAGAAGTTTGCATGGTACTGCAACACCTCTCTATGTGCTGAAAGTTTTGAAGTTACTCTTGTTTTATCTTCCTATGTCTGTCACTTTGTTCTTTGTGAATTTATTTGCATACAAGATTCCTATGCATAGGAAGTGGGTTAGACTTAAATGTGTTTTGAATTTGCTTCTTGATGCTCTCTTTTACTTCAATTCATATTTCTTATGTGAGCATCTTCTCAAACTATCATGCCTAACTTAAAGGCGTTAAAGAAAAGTACTTATTGGGAGATAACCCAAAAGTTTTATATGAGTCTTGGAAGTTATTACCTCTGTAATAACTGCTCCTTATCCTTTTTATTTGCTTTTTGTGCCAAGAGTAACCTCTAATGAGAGAGAAGTAATGCTTGGGAAAGTTGCTGTCCCAAAACAGATTTTTGTGCGTCACCATAAAAATTCGTGTAAAATCTCTGTACATCGTTTTGAGGCGTGAAATTTTGTGCTTCTGCCCTAGGTTGTTATCTAACTTTCTTTAGTTCAACACTTTTCTATTTGAGCAACAGAAGGTCTTCGAGAAAAATGGTTTTTTACCTGCTGGTCTATTTTGACAGATTTCTGCCGTTATTTGCATTTGCTTCTTGTTGATTCCTTTTTGAGTTCTCTTTGGGGAATTGAGATTTTCAAGGGAAGTGCTTCAGTAGATTGTGTTTTAATGGAAGTTTTATTGGTGTTGAAACTGAATACAAATACTTATTATTTTGAGTGCACTAATGTTGCTAATAAAGATTGTGTAAAGTTTTGTATGAAGGAAGATTTTTAGGTGTATGGAGAGAATGAAATGAGATCAAGAATGGACTAAAGCTCAAGCTTGGGGATGCCACGCGTGTCGCCCCAAGAAATATCCAAGAAGTACAAGTGTCAAAGCTTGGGGATGCCCAAGGCATCCCCTTCTTCATCAATAAAAATCCTAGGTTTCTTCCAAACACTTCATTTTTATTGTTTCATGCACAGTTGTGTTGTTCTTGAAGCGTCTTTGTTTTTGTTTTTGGTTTTCGTTTTCTTGGTTTTCTTAGTTTTCTTGAATAAATTGGTTGGACCCCCTCTTTCATACATTAGTTTTCAAATAGTTTGATTTGGATTGGAAAAGATTAGGAAAGTTCATGCTTAAGTGGTAAAGAGAGCTTGTTTTTTGACTCTGGCCTATGCTTTGTCATGTCATGCTTGGTATTGTTTTGGCTTTATGCTTAGTGATCTTTGTTTTAGCACGAAATGTTATAAACAATTGAGATTGCTTAATGTGCCTTGGAAGAATCATGCGTTGTTTTAGCATATTAAATCATAGTATTGTGGTATTCTCCTTTGATGCTTTATTTGGGTTGACTTGGCGCATGCTCACACCATGTTATGACTATCCCAAGTCACCATAGCCTTTATGATCCTTTAGTTTTCGACTTGTAATAGCACTTTATGCTTTAATTAATGATGTTTTGTCGCTTTGCATGATTATGGCCATTATTGCTCTTTTAGTTGGTCGCTCCTAGTCTTTTGCTAGCCTCCATAACCAAGTATGAGTTCCACTCATGCATCCAACTCCAAATAAAACCAAGTTATCCCAAAGATTCCACCATACCTACCTATTAGAATTTGCTATTCCAAGTATATTCATGCTTTTATCTACCTTCCGAATTAAACTTGTTATGAGAAAACTAGTGATTAAAGCTATCACGAACTTGATGGCACACTTTACTCTTCTTGCCCCTAATAAACTTGAACCATTGTGTCATCTATGTTGTATATGCTTGCACTTATATGTTGGGGATTGGCAGAACCATGTTGTCATGGGGAACGCTTTCAACATTGCACTTGTATATTGTACCTAGTTGATATCATGCTCTTTTGTCTATGGATGTCGTCGGTGTGAAATGAAAGGGGAGCTTGTAAGTCCATGGAGTTATGTACGTGTGTTAGAGAAACGCTTGGGCCGCCGGTCTAATCCATGCCTAATCATGGTGGAAACCTGCAGCGTAACCATAATGAGCAATCTATGAAGCATTCATCTTATAAAAAAGAGATAGAGATTGAGAAAAAAAAAGAGATATGAGAAAAGAGGTAAGAGAGAAAAAAGCACCATTTTCCCATGGTAAATAAGAAGATTGCTGAGATGCTCGTTGTCTGCTTGCCTTGTCATTTTGATATGGGGATTCTTCCGTATCATCGGGCAAGGGGTATCCCGTTGGCGGTTCTCTATGATACACATGTATTTACTATGACAAGAACTTACCGGTAACTAAACTTGAGTAGCATGAGGAGCGGCCCTCGTATTCAAGGGACATGCGATTTCCAACTTATACTTTGTCAAGCATATACTCCATAGTTTGTTCACTTTAACGTTAATCACTTCAAGATGCTTATGATAGGGGCAATGAGAGCTGAAAGCTAATAAGTACCATAATTTTTGGAAGCTCTTTATGAAACTTGAATCCCTACTTCCTTCTATGAAGGCCTTTCTTTTACTTTTATGTTGAGTCTCCACCTTCTATCTTTATGCACCTATTTTGAGAGCATAGTGGCCATTCTTAGTTCTATGTGCATTGTCCCAAGACTTGTTGATTGATGCATAATTTTGATATTTCTTGTTCTTAAACTATTTGTATCTAGTCACCCTTATAAACTTTGAAGCTGTCCTATGCATTTATGTTTGCTACTCTATGAGGGACAAGCTGAATGCCACTATGCTATGTTTTCTTTATGTGAAACAAACAAACGTCTTACAAAGCATTGTTATTCATGAATCTTTTATTTGTACCTTTTCATGTTACAATATAGTTGCTATGTCTTATTGTTAGAGCTTTATCTTTCATGCTATGTTGAAGTACTATGATCCTAGCTATCAATGTTACAAATACTTTGATCAAGTTTATGATGGTGCATGTCACCTCAAAAACTATTCTTTCTTTTTATCACTTACCTACTCGAGGATGAGCAGGAGTTAAGCCTGGGGATGTTGATACGTTGCAAACATATCTATAATTTTTGATGTTCCATGCTTGGTTTTTATCTACTTTCTTATATTTTGTCCACACTTTGGAGTACTTTTTATACACTTTCTTGGACTAACCTATTAACAAGATGCCATAGTGCCAGCTGCCTGTTTTCTACTGTTTTTGGTTCCAGGAAAGTCAGAAAATGAATATTCTCGGAATTGGACGGGACAAAAGCCAAAGTCAGTATTTCACCGAGCGGGACACAGAGCCAAAATACGAGACAGAGAGGGGCAGAGGGCCGCCATACCACCTGGCCGTGCGGCCAGGCCTGACCCGCGCCAGGGGTGGTGTGGCCACCTAGGGCACCCCCTCGGCCTCCCCTTTCGCCTATAAGATGCCTCCAATACAGAAACCCTAAGTACCTGACCAAAATTCCACGAAAGAGTCTGTAGTCGTCGTCATCACCATCCCTAGATTGGGAGGGATCTGAAGCTCTTCCCGGCACCCGGGCGGAGGGGAGAATTCACCCTGGAGGCCTTCATCATCACCATGCAAGCCTCTGGTGTGATGTGTGAGTAGTTCATCCTTGGACTACGGGTCCATGTAGTAGCTAGATGGTTGGTTCTTCTCCTTTGTGCTACCATGTCTAGATCTTATGAGCTCCGTTCATGATCAAGATCATCTATTTGTAATCATACATGTTGTGTTTGCGGGGATCCGATGGATATTGAGATGCTATTCAGATTGATTATTGATTCTATCATGTCTTTGTTATTTGTGATCTTGCATGCTCTCCGTTGTTAGTAGATATCTTGGCCGAGTAGATGCTAGCAACTCCAAGAGGGAGTATTTATGCTCGATAGTGGGTTCATGCCTCTAGTAATCTGGGGAAGTGATAGAAATCTATAAGGTACTAGATGTGTTGTTGCTACTAGGGAGAAAACAACAATCCTTTGTTCATATAACAATCGTATTGTTTACTTTACACACAATGCGTAATGCAATTATCTATTGTTTGCAACTTAATACTGGAGGGGGTTCGGATTGATAACCTGAAGGTGGATTATTAGTCATAGATGCAGTTGGATTACGGTCTATGTATAATGTTGTAATGCCCAATCAAATCTCATAGCAGTCAAGATGATTAGTATATGCATGTATGCTTTCTCGATTTTTGTCAATTGCCCCGCTGTAATTTGTTCACCCAACATGTCATCTATCTTAAGGAGAATCACCACTAGTGAACTATGGACCCCGGTCCTTTCTTTTACCATAAATCTACAACTGTTTACTGCTTTCTGTTTACTTTCTGCAAGCTTTTATTTTCTTCCACACAATACGTTTAATCCTTTGTTTTCAGCAAAACCGGTGAGATTGACAACCTCACTGTATGTTGGGGCAAAGTTCTGTGGTTGTGTTGTGCAGGATTCCAAGTTGGCAACAACACCTTGGAGGTGTTTCCTTGCTCCTACTGGTTCGATAACCTTGGTTTCATAACTGAGGGAAACTTGCTGCTATGCTCATCATACCTTCCTCTTGGGGTTACCCAATGAGCTAGAGATATCTTGGGCCATCACATATCTGAGATGATATCCTTGCTTCCGGTCATATGACTTGTGCACCCGCTATCGAGCACCCATTTGGACCCACCGGAAGCATAGCCCTGCAGGAAAATTACTTCTTGGTTTTAGGTACCCATTTTTCAATGAGTCCTCTCATGTTAGTAACAAGGGTCTTGGGAACCCAAATAGACCAAGAAATGTAATTATCAAACGGACCAACATAGCTAGCATATACATCACAATAGTAATCACAAAATAATTCATAATTAGGATTATTAGACCCAGTAAAACCAATATGTTTAGTCTTCTCATTTGGGATGGTGCTTGTCTTTGCTTGAGCAGTTTTGCTTTTCTTCTTCTTCTTCTTGTTGGTCTTGGGAACATAGCCAAGTCCTTCTTTTCCATGGCTTGCCCTTTGATTACCAATGATCTCATCTAGGACTTCCTTACCTTTGGGTTGGGATCCCTTGGCAAGTTCATCTTTCAATCTAGCATTTTCTTCAACGACATCTTCATGTCCACATGATGGTGTAGAGGTGCTAGGCATATCATACTTGTCCAATTGAGTTTGGAGCTGATCACGAGACTCATTTAGAGTAGAGTGTTCACTCTCCAATGCCTTGTAGGCAATGTCAAGTTTCTCTAATTCCTCAGAGAGTCTAGCATGAGCAGCCCCAAAGTCAATCTTCTCCTTCTTTAATTTCTTTACCATGGCAAGAGCATTGTCACGTTCCTTTATGAGCTGGGCAACAACCTCTTCATGAGACTCCTCAATTGACTCAAGCCTCTCCTCTAGAGAGACTCGAGCCTCTTCTTCTTCTAGAGCATTCTTCAACGAGGCAATATCCATGGCATCCTCTCTTTCAATTCTCCCATTTTCTTCAAGGAGCTCTTCGGAGTGAGCAAGTTAGCTCATGAGAGCATCAAAATGAAGTTTGTGCTCACCTTGCAAGTTAGTCATAAAATAGTCCAAAGAAATAACTTCTTCCTTTACTCTAAGACTTGTATGATCATCCATATCAACATTCATAGTAGTCTTAGGAAAAGAAGAGATAGGAGATTATACCTCGGAACCTCTTACCATAAGGCAAGTGACGTTCTTGTTGATGACGTTCTCATTGGGAGAGTCGAAGAGTGATGTGGGAGTAGATGTGGTGGCTATTGCAGCCACCTCTCGAGTGCTATCTTCATCCTCGTCATCTTTGCTTTCGGATGAATACTCTTATTGTGCCACCAAAACAATCTTAGGTTGCTTCTTGTAGGGAGCATTTTTCTTCGGCGTTCTTAGCCGCCACTTTGGAAGCCGCAATTTCTTGCATGACTTTATTGGAAGTCATTTGGTGGTAGTTGTGTCTACCTTGCAAACTCTTCAAATCTGTGAGCTCAAATGGCATGAGAGCACTAACATACTTTCTTTTAATCCAAGCATCATCAATATGAGTGGCTCCATGCTTTCTAAGTGTTGGGTGGATCACCCCTATTGTTCATCGATTGAGCTTTGGAGGATCATTGAAGATCTACCGTTGATGAAATGAAGATGTAGTAAGCTTGGGTGGATCACCCCTATTGTTTATATGAGGGTGGGGGATAGGTGGGTCGAGAGAGTATAGGTGAGAGACCTCACTATAGTCATCCTTACCACTTCCCTTTTTGGATGAGGAGCCATTATTTTTCTCACCCACCAACTCATCTTCCTTGGAGTTAGCATGATTTTTATCCTTGGATAGCGGAGTGGAGGCCTCAACGGTAGATGGAGGTGGGGTTGTAGATGAAGTGAGACGAGCAATCATTTGCTGCATCTCTTCCATTTTGGTCTCAAAGGATTTCAACAAGGTTGTTTCCAACGTCTTGAGGTCATCCATTGTGACCTTGTCCACAGCCTCACTCCCATCTCCCTTAGTACCCATACTTCTCTTAGGCTGTTAAGCCTGAATAAAGAGTCGAGGCTCTGATACCAATTGAAATGGATCGTATGGGCACCTAGAGGGGGGGTGAATAGGTGCTACTCCAAATTTTAATACCTTTTCAATTTGAGGCTTGACACAAAGGTAAATTCTCTAGATATGCAACTACGAAGAATTTCCCTATATGTAAACCTAACTACTAGCAAGTAAAGGTGAAGAGTGAGGAGCAAGGAAACCGTAGTGGAGCACACGGAGGCACAGGATTTGTTTTTCCGCAGTTCCTTCCTTGTTAAGGGAAGTACATCCGTGTTGGAGGGGTGGGCGGTACTAAGACCACCACGCCACAATAGGCCTCACCCTGTTCTCTGATGGATCTCGCCACCAAAGGACTGATCCACCTTAACACTATTGGTACCCTTCGAGGCGGGAACTGGTGCCTTTACACAACTAGTGGGGCACAACTCCACAACCTAATTGGAGGCTCCCGTAATGACAATAAGCTGCCACAAGAACAAATATTATCAAAACCGAAACACAAGATCTAGATATTAACAAGTAATACTAGATCGAGATATTAACAAGTAATACATGATGGTGTAGAGGTGCTAGGCATATCATACTTGTCCAATTGAGTTTGGAGCTGATCACGAGACTCATTTACAGTAGGGTGTTCACTCTCCAATGCCTTGTAGGCAATGTCAAGTTTCTCTAATTCCTCAGAGAGTCTAGCATGAGTAGCCCCAAAGTCAATCTTCTCCTTCTTTAATTTATTTACCATGGCAAGAGCATTGTCACGTTCCTTTATGAGCTGGGCAACAACCTCTTCATGAGACTCCTCAATTGACTCAAGCCTCTCCTCTAGAGAGACTCGAGCCTCTTCTTCTTCTTCTAGAGCATTCTTCAACGAGGCAATATCCATGGCATCCTCTCTTTCAATTCTCCCATTTTCTTCAAGGAGCTCTTCGGAGTGAGCAAGTTAGCTCATGAGAGCATCAAAATGAAGTTTGTGCTCACCTTGCAAGTTAGTCATAAAATAGTCCAAAGCAATAACTTCTTCCTTTACTCTAAGACTTGTATGATCATCCATATCAACATTCATAGTAGTCTTAGGAAAAGAAGAGATAGGAGATGATACCTCAGAACCTCTTACCATAAGGCAAGTGACATTCTTGTTGATGACGTTCTCATTGGGAGAGTCGAAGAGTGATGTGGGAGTAGATGTGGTGGCTATTGCAGCCACCTCTCGAGTGCTATCTTCATCCTCGTCATCTTTGCTTTCGGATGAATACTCTTCTTGTGCCACCAAAACAATCTTAGGTTGCTTCTTGTAGGGAGCATTTTTCTTCGGCATTCTTAGCCGCCACTTTGGAAGCCGCAATTTCTTGCATGACTTTATTGGAAGTCATTTGGTGGTAGTTGTGTCTACCTTGCAAACTCTTCAAATCTGTGAGCTCAAATGACATGAGAGCACTAACATACTTTCTTTTAATCCAAGCATCATCAATATGAGTGTCTCCATGCTTTCTAAGTGTTGGGTGGATCACCCCTATTGTTCATCGATTGAGCTTTGGAGGATCATTGAAGATCTACCGTTGATGAAATGAAGATGTAGTAAGTTTGGGTGGATCACCCCTATTGTCTATATGAGGGTGGGGGATAGGTGGGTCGAGAGAGTATAGGTGAGAGACCTCACTATAGTCATCCTTACCACTTCCCTTTTTGGATGAGGAGCCATTATTTTTCTCACCCACCAACTCATCTTCCTTGGAGTTAGCATGATTTTTATCCTTGGATAGCGGAGTGGAGGCCTCAACGGTAGATGGAGGTGGGGTTGTAGATGAAGTGAGACGAGCAATCATTTGCTGCATCTCTTCCATTTTGGTCTCAAAGGATTTCAACAAGGTTGTTTCCAACGTCTTGAGGTCATCCATTGTGACCTTGTCCACAGCCTCACTCCCATCTCCCTTAGTACCCATACTTCTCTTAGGCTGTTAAGCCTGAATAAAGAGTCGAGGCTCTGATACCAATTGAAATGGATCGTATGGGCACCTAGAGGGGGGGGTGAATAGGTGCTACTCCAAATTTTAATACCTTCTCAATTTGGGGCTTGACACAAAGGTAAATTCTCTAGATATGCAACTACAAAGAATTTCCCTATATGTAAACCTAACTACTAGCAAGTAAAGGTGAAGAGTGAGGAGCAAGGAAACCGTAGTGGAGCACACGGAGGCACAGGATTTGTTTTACCGCAGTTCCTTCCTTGTTAAGGGAAGTACATCCGTGTTGGAGGGGTGGGCGGTACTAAGACCACCACGCCACAATAGGCCTCACCCTGTTCTCTGATGGATCTCGCCACCAAAGGCCTGATCCACCTTAACACTATTGGTACCCTTCGAGGCGGGAACTGGTGCCTTTACACAACTAGTGGGGCACAACTCCACAACCGAATTGGAGGCTCCCGTAATGACAATAAGCTGCCACAAGAACAAATATTATCAAAACCGAAACACAAGATCTAGATATTAACAAGTAATACTAGATCGAGAAATCTCCAAGTGAATGGAGGGTAAGTGATGCGCTTGATTCGTGATGTCGATGAACGAAGTCTCCTCCTTCGATTCGCCAAAGATCGGAGCCTTTGGGTGGTTGAAGTGGAAGATCTTGATTGAGAGTTTTTTCAACGGACCAGAACTTTTTCGAATAAATCAAGAGATCTAACAAGAGGGGTGATTGGGGCATTTATATCCCCTATCCAAACTTGGACGTTGGTGAAGTTGTGGGCCGAATTATCTGGTCCAAGTGATGGCCAGATTATCCGGCTGGGGCAAAGCACTGCCCCAGATTCGGATTTTCGGGGGGGGGGGGGAATCTGCCCCCCATACTGCATGACGCGCCTTGGCTCCCTTTGCAAATCTTCTCGGGAGGAGCGGATTATCCGCCCCTATAGGGGCGGATTATCCAGCCCAGGAAAAAACCTCCGGCCCTGGCCGGACAATCCGAATAATAATCCGCCCCCATACTACACGACGTGCCTTGTCCACCTTTGTCAAAGGGGTCAAGCCGAATTATCCGGCCCTTGGCAGGGGTGGATAATCCGCCCCAACAACTGAATTTGGCTGCTTTTGAAAGAACATTTCATGTTTTCCTATATTTTGTGTGTTAGATAACAATCATGTGGAGTTTTCTCATGTGCGCTAAGTGTGTAGGTGTTTTGGGGGGGCCGGATTATCCACCCCACCAAGGGCCGGATTATCCGGCCTACCTCATCGATCAAAGGCTGCCAAGGTGCGTGGCTCAGAGTCCAGTCAAATTATCTCCCGGAAAATCCGAATTGGGGCGGTTTTTTCTTTTCCAGGCCGGATAATCCGGCATTCGCATGGGCCGGATAATCCGGCCCCCAGTAATCGACCAAAGGCCGCCAAGGCGCGTCGCTCAGAGTCCGGTCGGATTTTCTCCCGGAAAATCCGAACTGGGGCGGTTTTCCTCCCTAGGCCGGTTAATCCGGCCATCACATGGTGCCGGATAATCTGGCCTCTGGAAGGCGATCAAGGGTAGGCTCGGCACGACACTCAAAGTGGGGCCAGATTATCTGCCGGATAATGCGAGTCTAGGGCAGAGTTTTCCCTAGGCCGGATAATCCGGCCCTCACTTTGGCCGGATAATCTGCCCCCCAAAGACTCCAATGGCTTGGTTTGGGAAGGGGTATAAATATCCCTTCTTCCCCAATGTTCAGAACTCTTGATTCACTCGAAATTATTCAGACACTCTGCAAGATCTTCCATTCTAGATCTCCCTCTTCAACCACCCGAAGGCTTCGATCTTTGGGCGAATTGAAGGAGGAGAGAATCGTCATCGTCATCACGAATCAAGCGCATCAACTCCTCTCCGTTCATTTTGAGAAATCCCTGATCTAGTATTCTCGTTAATATCTAGATCTTGTTCTTTGTTATTGATAACTTATTCTTGTGGCAGCTTGTTGTCATTACGAGAGCCTCCAAGTTGATTGTGGAGTTGTGCCCCGCTAGTTGTGTAAAGGCACTGGTACCCGCCTCGAAGGGTCCCTATAGTGGAAAGGTGGATCATGCCTTTGGTGGCGGGATCCATCGGAGAACAGGGTAAGGCCTATTGTGGCGAAGTGGTCTTAGTACCGCCCACCCCTCCAACGTAGATGTACTTCCCTTAACAAGGAAGGAACTGCGGTCAAACAAATCCTGTGTCTCCGCATGCTTCACTACGGTTCACCCGTTCCTCTTCCACTCGCTCTTTACTCGCTAGTAGATAGGTTTGCATATAGGGAAATTCCACCTAATAATTTATCTAGAGAATTTACCCTTTGTGTTAAGCCTAAAATTGAAAAAGCATTAAAATTTGAAGTAGCAGCTATTCACCCCCCCCTCTAGGTGCCCATACGATCCATTTCAATTGGTATCAGAGCCCCGGCTCTTTATTCGGGCTTAACCGCCTAAGAGAAGTATGGGTACCAAGGGAGATGGGGATGAGGCTGTGGATAAGGTCACAATGGATGACCTCAAGACGTTGGAAATAACCTTGTTGAAATCCTTTGAGGCCAAGATGGAGGAGATGAATCAAATGATTACTCGTCTCACATCATCCATAGCCCCATCTCCCTCCTCCTCTGAGGCCGCCACACCATCATCCAAGGATAAGGCTAACACCGGATCCAAGGATGATGAAGTGGTAGGTGAAAAACATAATGGTTCCACCTCCAAGAAGGGAGGTGGTAAGGAGGAATATAGTGAGGTTCGTCACATATATTCCCCCGACCCACCTATCCCTCATCCTCATATAAACAATAGGGGTGATCCACCCAACCTTACTGCATCCTCTTTTAATCAATGGCAATTCTTAATGAAGTCTCATGTTTGCAGCTCCTCTATTGAACTTTGGAGGATCATTGAAGAGGGCCTTTATATTGGAGATCATTCCAATCTGATAAGAAGAGAAGTTGTGGACAGCCAATTAAATGCTACGGCTCTCCACATGATACAACTCAGTGTGGGTCCCAAGGACATGCCACACATTGAACATCTCAACACAGCTAAAGAAGCTTGGGATGCCCTCACCGATCTCTTTATTGGGAATGAAAGCATGAGAAGGAATAGGTATGATGCCCTTAGTAATGAAGCTAAAGGATTCTACATGTTGGATGGTGAAAATCATGAAGACATGTATATAAGACTCAAGGGCATTGCAACAACATTTAGAAAGCATGGAGCCACCCACATTGATGATGCATGGATAAAAAGAAAATATGTGAGTGCCTTAATGCCTTTCGAGCCAACGGATTTGAAGAGCTTGCAAGGTAGACACAACTACCATCAAATGACATCCAATGAAGTCATGCAAGAAATGGCATCATTCAAAGTTGTCACGAAGAACGCTGAAGATGCACGGGCTCGTGCCATTGGAATGCAAAAGGGAGTCAATGTTGCTCTAAAGGCTAATGTTGTTGAGCAAGATGAGGATGAAAGAGATTTTGAGGGGGCCTCCATGGACTTCCCCGATGAAGTCAAACATGCTCATGGTGAGTACATGACGTTTTATGCAAGGAACTTTTGGAAGGATCCTGCCAAGGCCAAGTCAGAACTCCAGCGCAAGAATGGGTCAAGTGGAAGAAGAGAAAGTGGCCCAAAACTAAGAACATGCTACAATTGTGGAGATAGGCTGCACTTTGTAGCCAAGTGTCCTTATCAAAATAGAGAAGACAATGGTGGCAGGCTCATTCTTAAAGAAAAATCCAAGACACCTAAGAAGAAGCCATTTATTAAAAAGAATGGCCCCTACAAGAAGCAACCCAAGATCGTCTTGGCGGCACAAGAAGAATACTCCTCTGCAAGTGAAGATGAAGAGGATGAA
Source organism: Avena sativa (assembly GCA_916181665.1). Taxonomy (NCBI): domain Eukaryota; kingdom Viridiplantae; phylum Streptophyta; class Magnoliopsida; order Poales; family Poaceae; genus Avena; species Avena sativa. The sequence goes on from OV702290.1 coordinate 433,664,458, forward strand.
GATAGTTCTTACGAGGTGGATGCTATAGCCACCACATCAACTCCATCATATCTCTTCGACTCGCCAAACGAGAACGTCATCAACAACAATGCCACGTGCCTTATGGCAAGAGGGTCCGAGGTATCAAGTTCTAGCTCTTCATTTCCTAAAACTAACATAAATTTGGATATGGATGATCATGCTAGTCTTAAAATGAAAGAAGAAGTTATTGCTTTGGACAACTTTTTCACTAACCTGCAAGGTGAGCACAAATTTCATTTTGATGCTCTTATGAGTCAACTTGCTCAAGCCAAATATCTTCTTGAAGAAAAGGGCAGAATTGAAAGAGAAGATGCCTTGGAGATAGCTTCTTTGAATAATGCTTTAGAAGAAGAAGAGGAAGCTCGAGTATCTTTGGAAGAGAGACTCAAATCCATTGAGGAGTCACATGAAGAAGTAGTGGCCCAGCTCATCAAAGAACGTGACAATGCTCTTGCCAAGTTAAAGAAACTAAAGAAAGAAAAGATTGAATTTGGGGCTGCTCATGCTAGACTCTCGGAGAAGTTTGACAAACTTGATAGTGCTCACAAAGCATTGGAGAGTGATCACTCGACTCTAAATGAGTCTCATGACCAGCTCCAAACTCAATTGAAGATGTATGATGTGCCAAGCACATCCACATATCCCATGGAAAAGAAGGACTTGCAAGAGGTTCTCAACACAAAGGTAAAGAAGTTTTAGACGAGATACTGGGCAAGCAAAGTACAAACAATGGAAAAGAAGGTCTTGGTTATATTCCCAAGACAAAGAACAAGAAAACAAGAAGAAGAAGAGCAAGACTGCTTAACCAAAGACTAGCACCACCACCAATGACAAGTTTAATTATGATGGTTTTGCAGGGGCTAACAATCCTAACTTTGAGTTATATTGCGATCATTATGGTGCTGTTTATGCTAGTTATGTAGGCTCTTATGATTTTTACATTCCTTGGTCTATTTGGGTTCCCAAGACCCTTGTCACTAACATGAGAGGACCCATTGAAAAATGGGTACCTAAAACCAAGAAGTAACTTTCTTGCAGGGCTATGCTTCTAGTGGGTCTAAATGGGTACTCGATAGCGGATGCACGAGTCATATGACCGGAAGCAAGGAGATCATCACGGAGATGCGGCCAAATCATGATCATATAACCGTCTCCTATGGTGACAAGTCAAAATCTGAGGTATTGGGTGTCGGCAAAGTCGTGGTGGCTCACGATATGTCTCTCGTGGACGTCATGCTTGTTGAGACCCTCGGGTACAACTTACTTTCAGTTCGCGCCCTTGGTAAGATGGGCTTTGCAGTTTATATCGATGTTGATTTGGTGGTACTCTTGTGGAGCAAGTCTCTAAAAGTCGCTTTCGTGGGATATGTCGAAAATGACCTGTACGTGGTGGACTTTTCGGGGAAAACCACTACAGGCCCGATGTATCTTTTTGAAAAGGCTGGCGTGGGTTGGTTATGGCATCGCCGACTAGCCCACATCAATATGAGAACTTTGCAAAGTATCCACAAGGGTGGCCACATCCTTGGACTAAAAGAAAATGTCTCCTTTGCCAAAGATCGTGTTTGCAGGGCTTGTGTTGAAGGGAAAATGCATGACTCTCCTCATCGAAGGAAGACTATTATCTTGTCAAAAAGGATCTTAGAGCTCCTTCATGTGGACCTCTTCGGACCTCCATCTCATGCAAGCCTCGGTGGGAAGAAGTACTGTCTCATGATCGTTGATGACTACTCAAGATACACTTGGGTTTATTTCTTCAAGTTGAAGAGTGAAACTCAACAAACGGTCATCGACTTCGCCAACGAGGATCAACGTCAACACAACATCCCTATTCTGGCTATAAGAAGTGATAACGGCTCTGAGTTCAAGAACTACACCTTAAATGAGTTCCTAAATGAAGAGGGGATAAGACATCAATATTCCGCTGCGTACACCCCTCAACAAAATGGTGTAGCCGAGAGGAAGAATCAGACTCTAATGGATATGGCAAGGTCAATGCTAGTCGAATTCAAGTCTCCTTATAACTTCTGGGCTGAAGCAATCTCTACCGCTTGTCATTCATCCAACCGATTATACCTCCGTAAAATCTTGGACAAGACTCCATATGAAATATTTACCGGTAACAAGCCAAACATCTCATACTTTCGGGTATTCAGGTGTAAGTGTTTCTTTCTCATCAAGGGAGTTTGTTTATCTAAGTTTGAATCCAAGGCTCTAGAAGGTATTTTTGTTGGTTATGGTGCCGAATCCCACACTTATAGAGTCTACAATAAGATCTCCAAAACTATTGTAGAATCCTGTAGTGTGGTGTTCGAAGAAAATGACGGCTCCCGTGCGGGCTAGTTGATGTTTGTGATGCAGATGTTGAAATACCCCAAGATGCCATAAGAAGAATGGGCGTGGGATTTTTCCGCCCCATTGAGGAACCCCTTGTGGCGGATCGGGAAGGACGATGCTCTACTCATGAAGAGCCCTCATCTACACATACTCAACATGTTCCAACCACGGGAGTAACTTCTACAACATCTCCATCAAATGCTGAAGGTCAAGATGTTCCAGAAAACTCCAGGCCGTATTATCCGATTGGCACCGGATTATACGGCCACCCCACTCCTGACGACCAAACTGCTCCTGGTGCTGAAGAAATCGCTGCAAGCTCTAGGACGGATTTTCTGGCTGGCCCCGGATTATCCGACCCCTCGCTAGTTCAAGCAAGTCCCAGGCAGCCTGATGAAGCTGCTACAAGTTCTCCCAGGCCGGATTATCCGGCCTCTCCATTGGCCAGATTATCCGGCCCTGAATCACATGTTGATCAGCAGCCTCCTGCTACGGCTGCTAACCCACCTCAAGGGCACGCTTCATCACCACCTACTACTGTTAATCCGAATTCTACTCAAGGTCAAGCAAATGATTCCAATGAAGATTCAAGTGATGAAACTATCCCATCAAGAGACAACAATCTTATTGAACTTTGTCGCAAGGCTCGTGCTGATCGGAACCTTGAGCCAAGGGGTCACACTCTCGACAAGGTTGTAGGTGATCTTCAACGAAGGGTTTCCACAAGAAGGGAATTAGCTAGTTTTGGTGAGCATCAAGTGTGACGCCCTGCAAAAACCACTACTAGAAAATCGCGTTGTTTTTGTGCATTGCATCATCATGACCGCATGCTCATGTCATCATGCCACATTGCATCTAAGCATCGTCATCATCATGCATGGTTTTGTCTTAAACTATTTTCGAAAAGTCTATTATTGTTTTCTAAATACCCCGTCTATAATTCAAATCAAAAACACCGGGCTTGTCCGGAATATTTTGTTTTGTCTATCAACGGTTTGCAAAAGCCTTGTTTTTAATAAATAAAATATTTAATTATTTTTAGGAGGCAGCCCTCCAGGCCCGAAGCCTAGCCGGCCACCTCCAGATAAAATCCTACCTACCCAGAAACTACCCTAAACTTTTCCCACCAAATACCCTACCCTTTTTTCCCTACCCAGCCCCAGCCACCTCACTCCCACCAATTGCCGCTCGCCACCTCAGCCGCGCCGCCATTTTTTCCCGCTCGCGCGTGACCCCACCGCCACCTGGGCGCCCGCCCCCGCGCGACCCCAACCCCACCTGGCGCGCCCCACTTCCTCTCCCCCCCGTCCACCAACAGCCACCCCTGACCCGCTCCCCTCGTGCCCCGCGCCCACCTGGCCCACCACCCACCACGCAATCCCTTCCCCCCCGCACTCTCCTTCCTCCCGCAGGACGCCACCAACCGCCGGCCGACCTCCTCTCCGTCGGGCCGCCGCGCCGTCCACCTCGACCGGCCGCCTCCTGCGCCTGCACCAGCCGCCACCCCCGTCGCTGGCCACCTTCCTCAGCCCCCGTGCCGGCGAGCCGCCGCCACCGAGCTTCCGCGCCATCGCCGCCGGAGTTCTTCCCCGCCTCCCTCCGTCCTCCTCTCCCCGGTCGCCGACGACCTCGGCCACGCCCCCGCCTCTCCCTTCCTAGCAAGAACGACCCCCGCCGCCTCGAGCCCGACAGCCTTGCCGCCGGCTTCCTCTCTGCGAGGCGTCGCCCCCAGCGTCCCCGCGCCCCGCTCTGCTCCTCGCCGTGTGAGCACCGCCGCTTGGCCCTCCGGCAGCACAACTCTGGCCCTTCGACTCACCGTCACCGCTCCCTTGTCGTGGCGCCCCAGGAAGCCGGCCTCCGCCGACTGCGATGGTCGTCTTCGCCGCCAAGACCCACCACGTTCGCATCTCCTCCCAGCCAAGCAGCGTCTCCTGCAGTAGGCGTCCACCCCGCTGACGTCACCGCCATGTCCCTGCGGGGTTCCTGTTTATGTGCTGTTTGCAGGGTTCTGTTGTTCATCGGTGCACATATGTGGACGTGCGTGTGTTTGTGTTATTACGAGTTCCGCGTACAGCCCTCTTCCTCCAAGGCTAGCCACGACAAGATCTTCATCGGACTAGTACGACGACCACCAGAGCAAGTTCGACATCGAACAAGGTCAGGACGACATGATCGCCTTCCCGAACGTCATGAGCTGCTACACGCATCAGATGATCAAGACCCCGAGCACGCCGATATGGATCCGAAGACCGAACCCGAAGACCACGGATGCGACAAGTACTTCTTCCCGGACCCGATGCCCGAGGCCGCCGAACACCAAGATCTCCTTCTCGGATCCGACGACTGTCAAGATTGCCACCGGAATGCCAAGAACTTCATCTCGGAGCACCAAGTCCTCCTTCCCGGAACGCCAAGCTCTCCTTCCGTTGTCTGAGACCATTTCCGTTGAACCGTTCCCCCGTCGAACCCTGTCGAACCCTGAACCCCTCGGAGCCCAAGTTCGCCGAACCCTAATGTGATCCCCTTTTTCCGAGACCCCTATTTTTATAATATATGACATAAACTTGTTGCATATTAATTTAGCATGTTGGCATACATTTTGTGGGTGCTTGAGGGTATTTTGATGATTCACCTAAAATAAATATGGAGACTATATGAGAGCGTTTCTAGTCTTATATTGTCTTCATTTAAATTTGCATAGCGAACCGATGACATGCTTTGCATTGATAAATCAACATTTAAATTGCGGGGGTTCTAAACAACCTGAACCACTTAATTAATTGTCGGGACCCCGATTCCGCTTAATACTGCCTAATTGCACCGCATCTGTGCCATGCCATGCATCATATCATAAGCATGCCGGATCTTCTGCTGTAGTATTAAAATATTGCATCCGGTGTTTCTTCTAGTGTTTGCTTCTTCACGGATTAGGCCGATGAGTGGATGCGAGTATCGACTAGTTCTCCGGATATGATCCTTCGGCAGTGTTTCCCAGGCGAGCAACTCTCCCCCTTCTACCTATTTTGCATTTTATAGTCTTTATTTCCTCCTATTGATCTATTGCTATCCGTGTCGCGATGCTCTAGTGTTCCGTACCAGATATATTCCGTGCAGCCTTTATATTGCCTTGGACACATCCTATTGCCTATTGTTGATAGATAGTCGGACTTGCGAGTCGTAGTTGCTTGCTCAGGTGCTGCTATGCGTCGTTCTTGTTCCACCGTTATTGGAAGGTTGACACATGCTTAATGGTGGAGATGCTTAACGGTGGAGTTGATCTTGGCTTACATTATAACTTGTTAATTAAAATGCTGGAAATAGATATAATGCAGAGGCACCGGTGGGTAATAGTCAATATTTGGTTTTTAACCGCCCACTCGTGTCCACCTAGGACCCGAGTTCTTGACACCTGTTCCGAGATCGAGCGCGCTAACCACAGGTGGGGTGTGTGGGCACCCCCATCGGCTTACTACCTGATTTCAAAGTATTGTACCGGGGGCCACAAGTAGTTTGAGGCTTTATTACTATCCTATACCTATGCCATGATTTACCACTTTATTTAAGATTGTGCGTGGAGCACCTGTACTGTTTAGGATTGCGGAGTGTTTTCGCGGTATCGACAAGCCCAGTCATACTTTCGGGTTCCCAGTCGTTTACAGCCATTGACGCAAACCCTGGGTCCGTTCCGGAGCCGGCCAACTTCGTTGCGGGTAGCTTAGTGGGGTGGCCCCCATGTACTTGCTTTGGGTTTGGAAAACGTCATGACTTAGTCCTCGCCGACATACCGATGGGTGTATGTTAACTGATCTGGCAAAAAGGGTCGAAGTGCATGTGGATACTTTGGTGCACCCCTGCAGGGTTAAATCTTTTCGAAAAGTCGTGTCCACGGTTATGGACGACTTGGAGCACAGTTTCTCGATCATAGACAACAATAACTAAAGTTTACTTTTATAATTTGACTTACATCTGAGATGACTAGTAAGTTGGATAACTGCCATGGAAAGATTAAATAAACCTGCCAACCGTGTGAGTTTTCCTCGGCTTGACTTCCTCGTTTGGTCTCGAGGGGGAATACCAGGATGGGTATGTTTGGTGTTAGTATCAGGAGGTTTCGAATAGGTCTTTCTTATCCCTCTCTAATAGCCGACAGTTGAATCGAGTTTCTATAGATTGTTTAGTGCATGCTGCGCTGCCGCTTCAGTCCACCATACCTATGTAGGCGAGAGCCGCCGAATTCTAGCCTCGCCATGTACTGGCCTCAGTACTGACGCTCCTCTTTTTCCTTTGCCCTTTGTCGGCACCCCTTTTGTTTTAGCAGGTTTGAGATCGATGTCGTTAGCAGGGTTACCCTTCCGGCTTGGCCTGGGCAGGGTTATGGACGCCATTGGTTATTCTTCAGGGCTCTTAGCCCCATTTGCATCTTGTCCATAGTCGGACGCTCTATCGTTTTCAAGGTGATTTGGACCTTTGTATATTATATATGTATTCTTGACTCATTGAGTCGTTGTTGTATATATATATATCTATTCTGTGGGTCCCATCGAGGACTGTTGTGTAATGTTATTACTTCGTTTTCCACCCGCACGAAAGTGCCTGGTGGGCGTCCTTGAATCGTTTCTATGCGGGTTTGGCGGAAAGCGCTAAAACTTGCATAGGGCCGATTCGAGGGTGTTACATCAAGCTCACATCTCAATAGTGGAACCCAAGAAAGTATTTTAAGCTCTTGAAGATCCGGACTGGGTTGTTGCTATGCATGAAGAATTGAATAATTTCGAGTGCAACAAGGTCTAGAAACTCGTGGAGAAACCCAAAGATTGTCGCAATGTTATCGGCACTAAATGGATATTTAAAAACAGGCAAGATGAGAATGGCATTGTTGTGAGGAACAAGGTGAGACTTTTGGCACAAGGCTACTCTCAAGTTGAGGGCATTGACTTCAGCGAGACCTATGCTCATGTGGCTCGACTTGAGTCCATCCGTATTCTTCTTGCTTATGCTGCCCATAACAATTTTAATTGCAGCAAATGGACGTCAAGAGTGCTTTCCTTATTGGTCCTCTACATGAATTGGTATATGTAAAGCAACCCCTAGGATTTGAGGATCCTAACTTCCCGAACCATGTCTACAAACTCGATAAGGCACTCTATGGCCTTAAACAAGCCCCACATGTGTGGTATGAGCACCTTAAAGAGCTTTTGCTAGACCGTGGCTTCGAAGTTGGGCAAATCGATCCCACTCTTTTTACTAAGAAGGTTAAGGGGGAGTTCTTCGTATGCCAACTATATGTAGACGATATCATCTTTGGTTCTACTAATAAAGCTTTTAATGATGAATTTTCAAAGCTTATGACTGACAGGTTTGAGATGTCTATGATGGGGGAATTACGATTCTTTCTTGGATTTGAGATCAAGCAACTTAGAGAAGGAACCTTCATCAATCAAGCAAAGTACATCCAAGACATGCTCAAGAGATTCAAGATGACGGATCTTAATGGTGTCGCCACTCCGATGCAAACAAAATGTCACCTTGAACTTAACCCCCATGGTAAATATGTGGACCAAAAGGTATACCTGTCCATGATCGGCTCTCTTCTTTACCTCTGTGTATTTAGACCCGATATTGTGTTGAGTGTGGGGGTGTGTGCACGGTATCAAGCAGCTCCTAAAGAAATCCACTTAGTGGCGGTTAAGAGGATCTTTCGATATTTGGTTCATTCCCCTAACTTTGGTCTATGGTATCCCAAGGGCTCCAATTTCTCTCTATGTGGTTATACTGATTCAGATTGGGCTGGTGATAAGGATGATCGGAAATCCACTTCTGGAGCTTGTCAATTCTTGGGAAGATCTCTAGTGTGTTGGTCATCTAAAAAGCAGAATTGTATCTCTCTCCACCGCTAAAGCTGAATATGTTGCTGCTGCTAGTGCTTGCACTCAGTTATTGTGGATGAGGCAAACTTTAAAAGAATACGGTGTCAATTGTGACAAAGTGCCTCTTTTATGTGATAATGAAAGTGCAATCAAAATTGCGTACAATCCGGTACATCACACAAGGACAAAGCATATTGAGATTCAGAATCATTTTATTCGAGACCATGTTGCTCGAGGCAATATTGATCTATCTTTTGTGAGCACGAAGAACCAACTTGCTGATATTTTTACGAAGCCACTTGATGAAGCAGGATTCTACTACTTGAGGAATGAGCTAAATATCATTGATTCCAGGAGTTTGTCTTGATTATCCATGCACTCACTCATACATCTCAGTCTTATTTGGTCTAGATGTGGGCATGGACATAGGGGGAGTGTGGTCCTAATTAATTGGGCTAACCCTCCCCCCATAATGCCAAAAGCAAGATAAATCATTTCTCTTAATATCATTTTGTGATATGTGAGCTTATTGATGAGTATTGGTCGTGAACCCAAGATATATCTTCACGATGTCACACCATACACTCCAACAAGGTGGCTTCGGCCACCGCCCTCTCCCTTGAGGAGAATTGGATTTTCATGGATCTTTTTGGTTGTTCTTGCTCATCTCATGTTCTTATGGGAATCACACTCAATTTTGGCTCTTATTTGATTTGGTTCTTGGAATTTTGAGTGTATAGTACCATCTCAGTTTGGCTCTCTTAATCCTAAGACTTTCCCTACCCCTAAGCCATCTATTCTTGCATACAAGTCCCTTGTACACCTTGTGGGGGTGTTTTTGGGGACGCGCGGGCCTGAATCTATGTACAACAGAAATTCAGACTTGAGGCCGGATAATCCGGCCCAAGTGTAGGCCGGATAATCCAGCCCTGGCAGATTTCATCTTAAAGGGCAGGGATCAGGGGGAAGGGCTCATAACGAGCAGCACTTCTCCCCCAACCCTCTCCTCCTCCTCAGCCGCCGCCTGTCGTCCCCCACCCTCCCCGGAGCCTCTCCGGCCACCGGATTTTCTGGGCCTCCCCGGATCTTCTCCTCCGCGCCTCCGGGTACCTTCTCCTCCGTGTTCTTCCTCCAATGAGTTAGGGTAACTCCCTCTCTCCCCATCTTTGGCTAGATGTGTTATTTGTTGGGTGGAACATTGTCTAAAAGGCTGTTTCACGTAGAAATCATAGTCTTGCAGTTTCTAGGCATGATCTACCTTTTGCATTCAATCTAGGTGAAGTCGAAAATTTCTGCCAGGGCCGGATTATCCGCCCCTGGCCAGGCCGGATAATCCGGCCTGACAGAATCAACTCTGGTTCAGTTTCACCATATTGTGTGCATTGAGTAGATTTGTCTTATGAACTTTTTGACTACTTTTTCCACGCTCTCTCCTGGACTTGTGTGTATGCTTATCCCCATGCTATCGCCCATGTTCTCCTCATAGGTGGTTCTAGTGTTCCCAAGACCTACAAGCGCCGTCCTCGTGGTAAATACTTTTGAGACGACGGACAGGGTAACTTAGTGGACGAGGTTGAGTTGAGGAGAAGAAAGAACGAAGAGAAGCGGATGGCTGAACAAGCAAAGAGGACTAGAAAGGGGGTGTCCAAAAGTAAGGGCAAAGAGCCCAAGATCAACTACAAGGCTTTGGATCCAGTCACTTATTCCTCTATCTGTCACTGTGATTTGTTTGCAGAGTTGCCTCGTGATTCTGAGCTGGGAGATGCTCGTTTTTGGTGTGCTGAACAGAAAGGTATTTTTGAAGATGTGTATGCCAGGCTGAACATTAGGCCTATGCACCCGCTGGTTCTTGCCGAGGCTTTGGAGAAGCCCCACCTTGTGGATGCCATGTATGTGGCTGAGTGGATGGGGTTGCACCATCTCATGGCTCTCCAGTGCTCATATGACTCTGAGGTGGTGAAGTAGTTCTTTTCCACTTTGGTTATTTGTGGGGATGAGCATCGCACTATGAAGTGGATGACTCATGATAGGCCTATGACTGTTGATTTCCATGTGTTTGCTGAGGTTCTTGGATACAATTTCCAGAGTAGGGATAGGGCCAGTGGGCACCACATCATCACACAGCTGAAGCCCAACAAAGATGCAGCTCTCTCTCCTTGCACAATGGACAATGGCATTGTGGGCACTCTTGCTGGTCTTGCTCCTATCTATGCTGCCCTGGTAGGTCTCTTCCGTGATTCCATCACTCCAAGTGGAGGCAACAATGATAGCATCCGTGGTCACCTTGTCTAGCTCTTTGCCTTCTCCCATGAGGTTGCCTCGTGCGAGGATGAGTCCGTGCAATACAAGCTAGATGTGATGGACTTCATCTACCATGAATTGATTGATGCAATGTTCAACCGGCTGTCCATTCCTTATGCTCCGTACATTATGATGCTCATCAGGCACCTGCTTCCTTCTAAAGATTTCAACATTGATGTTGTGCATAAGTCAAAGAAGATCTACACCAAGGTTCGGAAGACCTCTCACCCCTCTTCTGCTCCTGATGGTCTCATGAGGGATGCTCGTAGGCCTCCAGTGCCCCTAGTTGATCATGAGATCAAGCAGCTGAACTGGTTCTAGCGAAACATCCTGTGCATGGGTGTGGACACACGCAAGGGCCAATATGAGGCGTACAAGTAGCGCCATGAGTTGGCTCACTCTCAACAGCTCATCCTTCACCATGTGTCCGGTTCTTCTGGTGATCCCCCGGCTCCTACCCCTCCCACACCATATGCCCGGTGGAACTCTTCTTCTGGGCTGAACTATGGAGAGCTGGAGCGTCACTTGTTCCCCTCTGCAGCCACTTCTAATGATGAGGATGATGACACCAAGGAGCTTGAAGATGAGGACGAGGATGGGAACAAGGAGGAGGACGAGGACGAGGACGAGGATGAGGACTATGAGTGATCCCTTGGGGCGCTAGCATCGCTCTTCTTCCTTTTTGGCGTCTCGATGCCAAAGGGGGATAAGTAGTTCTATTAGGTCTTCGAGGATTTGCATGGGTCAGGCATAAGCACTTGCACTTTTTTCCTATTTGTCGTTTTCTCACTTGTGCTCATTTAGCGTTGAACTTTAAATTTGTGATTTGTGGTTTGTTTGAGACTCTGTGACGATGGATGTCTGGATTTATCTCATGGATTATGCTTATGGATTCATCTATTCACATCCTCTTATGCTAGGAATCTATATCGAGGAAGGCTCTTATATTATATTGGTTATCACGTTGATAATTGTGGCTATTTTCAAGGACGCCTCTCTCTCCATCTCGGTGGTATGATTATGTTGTTCATATGTCAATGGAATAGATTCACACCTATTTGTGTGCATTTGTATTCAAATGCAAAATTCTAATATGCACACATTGAGGGGGAGTCTCTTCCATGTTTATTGCTGGTAGTCTTATGATCCTTTCCTGCAAATCCTAGTATTGTCATCTAACACCAAAAAGGGGAGATTGAAAGAACATTTCATGTTTTCCTATGTTTTGTGTGTTAGATAACAATATTGTGGAGTTTTCTCATGTGCGCTAAGTGTGCAGGTGTTTTGGGGGGCCGGAATATCGGCCCAACCAAGGGTCGGATAATCCGTCCTACGTCATCGATCAAAGGCTGCCAAGGTGCGTCGCTCAAAATCCAGTCGGATTATCTCCCAGAAAATCCGAACTAGGGCGGTTTTTTCTTTCCTAGGCCAGATAATCCGGCATTCGCATGGGCCGGAAAATCCGTCCCCTAGTAATCGACCAAAGGCCACCAAGGCGCGTCGCTCAGAGTCCGGTCGGATTTTCTCCCGGAAAATCCGAACTGGGGCGGTTTTTCCTCCCCAGGCCGGATAATCTGGCCATCACATGGGGGCGGATAATCCAGCCCCCAGAAGGCGATCAAGGGCAGGCTCGGTGCGACACTCAGAGTGGGGGCGGATTATATGCCGGATAATCCGAGTCTGGGGCGGAGTTTTCCCCAGGCCGAATAATCCGGCCCTCACTTGGGCCGGATAATCCGCCACCCAAAGACTCCAACGACTTGGTTTTGGAAGGGGTATAAATATCCCTTCTTCCCCAACATTCAGAACTCTTGATTCACTCGAAATTATTCAGACACTCTGCAAGAGCTTCCATTCAAGATCTCCCACTTCCACCACTCGAAGGCTTCGATCTTTGGGGGAATTGAAGGAGGAGAGAATCGTAATCGTCATCACGAATCAAGCGCATCAACTCCTCTCCATTCATTTGGAGAAATCCCTAATCTAGTATTCTCGTCAATATCTAGATCTTGTTCTTTGTTATTGATAACTTGTTCTTGTGGCAGCTTGTTGTCATTACGGGAGCCTCCAAGGTTATTGTGGAGTTGTGCCCCGCTAGTTGTGTAAAGGCACCGGTACCCGCCTCGAAGGGTCCCTATAGTGGAAAGGTGGATCAAGCCTTTGGTGGCGGGATCCATCGGAGAACAGGGTGAGGCCTATTGTGGCGTGGTGGTCTTAGTACCGCCCACCCCTCCAACGCAGACGTACTTCCCTTAATAAGGAAGGAACTGCGGTCAAACAAATCCTGTGTCTCCGCGTGCTGCACTATGGTTCATCCGTTCCTCTTCCACTCGCTCTTTACTTGCTAGTAGATAGGTTTGCATATAGGGAAATTCCACCTAATAGTTTATCTAGAGAATTTACCCTTTGTGTTAAGCCTAAAATTGAAAAGGCATTAAAATTTGAAGTAGCACCTATTCACCCCCCCCCTTTAGGTGCCCATACGATCCATTTCAGCTTTTCATATGAACAGACATCTGTAGCACTTAGCACACATGAGATAATCCATGGTATTGTTATCTAACACACAAAACACTAGAGATCATGAAATGTTCTTTCAGAGGTGAGCCAGTGCGCCGGAAGGTTTGGTACGGATGAGACACGTGTCGAAGCAGGCATAAGCATGGTTACTCAAAGCAAACCTAGAGGGTCAACATGATTCGATTTACTAAACCCTTGTAAAACATAAAAAAGAAAAAAATGCTATAAAATTGGCATGAAAATGGTACAAGTTAAGTTGAATATGTACACACAACTTGAGCTACATTGCAATCGAAATTATGGGCGTGTTTGTTTCCTAGGAGCCATATTTCCCGTTTTTCCTACTTGACCGGTTGGATGCTGCATGAGGCCAGAGTTGGCTTGGGCCAAGTTTGACACTTTATTTGGTTGCCCATATCTTGTTTTCTGCAATTTTGGCTAATTGTTTGCTTGCCAACAACCCTGATTATGGCTCGTTCGATGCAAAAACATGCATGTTTGGTTGCACTTGTGGTAGTGTTGTGATCACCCCTTCTCACGGATGGTGATGTTACCACGCAATAGCAAAACATCAGCAAATTAACTAGCAGTAGCAAATTAGAACCCTAGCTACTAGAAAATATCACTTCGCGACAATGTTACCTACCTACTAGCAAATGACAGTTCATCACAATGTTCCCTAGAAACTACGAATGATTGTTTCACCCAACATTAAGGGTTGTTCACAGAACACAGGGGAACCACTCCAGCAGTTCTTATTCTTCACTTCTTCGTCTTTAGATCATGTAGATTCCTCTCGTCACCCACATGTCGAGGGCCCACTACATTCTCTTGTTCTTCTAAGCAGCACAAATGCCATGCGCAACACCATGACCACCATCAGTGTCATTGTCGTTAGGAACGGCATCTTCCTCTTTTGGGAAATATTCATCCACACCATACTGCAAGATCCAGTTGTGCAAAATATAACATGCAAGAACAATCTTAACTTGGGTGGGGAAAGAATGGAAAGGTTTCTGATCAAGGATCTTAGCTAGCTACTAGAAAATGATAGTTCTGCACAACGTTCCCTAGCTACTAAGAATGATTGTGTCACACCAACATTAAGGGTTGTTCATAGAACACAAGGGCACCACTCCAGCAGTCCTTCTTCTTCACTTCTTCATCATCTTTAGATCTTGTAGCTTCCTCTTGTTGTCCACATATGTCGACAGGGCCGACTCTATGTCTTGCGGGGCCCTAGGCAAAGTTGACGGAATGGGCCCCTAAGGCTAATGTGTATGTAGACATATCTAGAAATATAGACATATGTATATCCACTTTCACTTGCAAAAAATAAAATGTTAACATCCAATCATACATTTTAGTCTCAAAATCGAACAAGTAGTATTTCTACTAGATTGATTACCTTGAATAAGAAATAATTTCAATGAGACGAGCGGCAATAATGCTTCAATGCATGGGTGAAATTATGTTTAGACACAATATCACCTAAAATTGTGAAATAACTAAATACATTACAAAAGAATTAAAGATAAAACTCTAATACTTTCTTCATGATTGGCTAATAGGCAGGAGACAGGGATTGAATTCCATCAAATCAGGAAGGTTGAATATACCAGCGGCAGCAGCGGGCACATGCGAGCAAGGCCAAAATCAGCTCGTGAGTTGATTCAGTTTCGAAGCAGCAGGGATAAGAGTCAATGCCTTGGGGGTGATCTGCCTTAGAGGTGATCCATTAGCAGGGATCGCCTAGATCAGAGCAAAGACTGCTAGTATTCAAAGATGAAGAGCTACAGGGAGATTAGATCAGGAGATCCATCACCGGCCGCCGGGCCATGCCTGTCTTTTTCCCCCGAGAGGAACCGGGGTCGTGCATGTCGATCGAGTGGGATCAAGGATTGTGTCGTGCACCTCACTTGGAGCTGCTGGGCTAGGCCTTTCATTGTAATTAATTTCAGGAAAATGTATCAGGTAATAAGTATAGAGAAGTATGTAGACATGGGGCCCCTCTAGGCATGGGCCCTTTGTTGAAAATATGCCCTAGAGACAAATAATAATAAGGATTATTATCATATTTCATAAAGTTTATGATTAAGTTTTATATCATGATATAACTGTATTGAGAGGAAACATCAATACACGTGTGATATATAAACAACCAGGGGTTCCTAGTGAAACTCTAGTCACTGGTTCATTGGTCAACAGATGGTCAAGGTATCTTGATCATGTGGCATTTATGCTAGTTGGAAATGGAGTCAACTCATTCTAAGAATGAGGTGATGAACCAGTACCCAACCTAAACATCGTGACCCGATCATGTCACGAAGTTCAAGTTACGATGATTAGAATAGATTCTCGTAGACTATTTCTTAGATCGTGAGACTATATCAATCACTGTCTCCCGAGAATGCTTAGATAGCATCAAACGTCACTTGGTAATACAGTGACAGTAAAGGTGTGTTTAGGTATTTGGAGGAACTGTAGAGGCAATATATGTCAAGAGCGGGATTTGTCCATCCGCATGATGGAAAGATACTCGAGGGCCCACTCAGAGAAGTTATATCCAATAGTTGCGCAGCGTGTGATTTGTTCACAGGGATATCACTTGTCGGAACGAGTCAAGTAGCATTGTTCGGTAACGAGATTGAACACGACATGATGATGTCATTAATCAGATCTCGGGCAATGCAAGTATCGAGAGACAAAGAGAATAAGACACGACTGTCACCGGTTCAAACGATGAAAGATCTTCATGGAATGCACAGGGGTCACATGGCCATCTAGGTCCCTCGGTCGATCATTGGTCCAGGAGTGTCCCGAACATGTCTAGAGTGTTCCCGAACCTTGGGGTATCACGCTTAAGGGCTTGATGATGCTTAGATAGTGTTTATAGGATCGGTCAAATCGCCGAAGAAGAGAAGAGAGAAAACTGAAAGGGGTTTCGGTAAGTCTGGAGGATGTCGGGAGTGGAGGTGGAAAGTGTTCCATAGCCACAAAGATTGAATAATATGTGAATGAATGTTAAATATTGACTTAATCATTTATTCATAATTATTTAATAAAAGAGAAAATCAATTAAATGGTCAAAAGGCTTAATGGGCCAATTTTGGAGGGAGAAGGGCCCATGAGGGAAAGGAAAGAGGGGAGAAGGGGCAAGGGGGTGGCCGGCTGGGCCAAGCCCCACCCCTCCCTGCGCGAGGCCCACTAGGGCCGGATGGCGGCTGCCTCCCCCTCTCCCACTCCTTTAGTCCCACCCCGGGACTTTGAGGGAGGTAGTACCTCCTCTCCCCCTATATATAGTGGGGGTATTTGGCCAGATAAATACACACAATATTCAATAAAAGGTTTCCTATCTTTTGGGGAGACCTCCAATTGATACTCTCTCTCTCTCTCTCTCTCTCTCTCTCTCTCTCTCTCTCTCTCTCTCTCCCGTGACCATGGTCCCAAGTTTGGACTGCGAGAACGAGAGACATCTTTACCGCGGAGCACTGTCGCGCTGCGGGATTCGGATCCAGGAGCTCTACTTCCGCAACTGCTGCTGGATCAGGGAAGTCGGAGTCATCATCAGGCACCGGACGTGTGTAACTCCCCGCGAGGTGTCACACTTGAGGCACTCAAGTCATTGGAGCCACATGAGCGCAAGGACTTCATCACGACCTTGAGGTTAGCTTCGGCTCGTCTACATCAACCACGCTCTCCCGAGCATTGATAACGCTTTTCGGTCTTCAAGGGTAAGTTCGCGAAAAGCCCCTCCTGTTACTGCATTACTAATAGATAGGTCCTGGAAACATCAGGGGTTCAAGGGCGTAGGGTAAATTTTTATTGTTTTCATACGCGGAACCCTTATAGTGGTATCAGAGCTAGATCTATGCGTAGTAATGCTAGTATGGGTTGAACACACGAGATGTAGCGTATGGGCGTTGATCTTTAGTTGTTACCCTCTCACGTGTACTTGTGTATACCGCAGTAATGCTTGATGAAGCGGCCCCCAACCGACTTTACGTGTTCATTCGCGAGACTGGTCCATGCTTGACATACGGCTTATACCGTATAAAGTGGCTTAGGGGGTGTCTGTCTCTCTCGCATTAGTTGGTATGCCATTTGCAACGGAGGGCCCCGAAAGGGGTATAGTATAGACAACTACTTGATCAGCGTTGTGGTAAAAGTTCGTAGGTAAGAATGGTTCTTGTGCGAAAGCCCATTCGGCCACGTAAAACATGCAAAGATAAAGTAGATGCGTCTAACTTTGTTTTGCAGGGGGCGTTGCTTTGTGATATGGTTGTGGCAAAGGTAAAGTGATTACCTTGTGTTACGAAGTAGTAGTACATAGTCATGGAGGTGATGGACTACCATGCCGGAAAGACACCGGTACCCTGGTGTCTACGGTGCCAGAACCCTGGCGCTAGAATCCGGTGACGACGGATGGAGATCATGACGTGAAGGACCATATCACATCGCATTTACATTCAATGTTATTGTTTCTATATCTTATTGTGTGCTAGTATTATATACTCGACGGTAGCCTAATAAGATGATCTTGTTTAAAAATTACCAATGATTGTGTTCCCCCTTAGTGTGCACCACCAAGAAAGTTCTTTGGTATGAGGCAGGCCATGATGAGCGGGTGTCAGACATATCTACATTCGCATACAGTGGGTGTAAGCTATGTTGCACAACGAATACACTAAGGTTGAGTTGGTGAGCCTAGCATGTAGCAAACATGGCATTGGAACGCGGATGGTCGAAAGATCGAGCACGAGTCGCATGAATGATGTGACCAACGTTTAGCGTCCACCCTAGAACCCACATTGATGGCCATGATGATCGAGAGAGATGTGGGGAAATGGGGTCGTGTTATCACTAGAACCCTTCAGGGGATAGGTGTTTCTGAGTGGAGTTATTATTAACTCATTTAATTACAAACTTAGTCTAAATTCCTTTTTGCAATTATAAATGTAGAAAATGGTTCTCCTCGAGATTACCTTCCCTATTGACAATTGGTTAAAAGGAGAAAAGCTCAAGTTAGGTGGATCCAACTTTTCTGTATGGGTCATGCGCCTTCATGATCTCCTTAGCGAGAACAAAGTGGCCGACTACATGATTTGCGAGATGTACTTGGAGCCGCCCTATCTTCATGAGACCCAGGAGCAGTAGGATCACCACTGACGTCGTTGTGTGATGGCCACATTCATATTAGTAACGATGTGCCTCAGGATGGAAGATGGGATATGGCCGATTGTGGGAAGTCTTAATCCCCAAACGGTTATGGCCCATCTGAGATCACATTTCATGGAACAAGTGCGCATATGGGAGTATGAGCTGATGGGGGATTTCCTCTCCATAAAGATGGAGGAGAACTCCTCACTAGACGATCACTTGTTAAGCATATATGATGCATACATGAGTCTTGCATACTTCCTAGACAACTGGTTCGCAAGCTCTTTTGCAATAGGCGTGTTGCTGCGGTCGCTGCCACCAAGCTACCAAGCACTTGCCAGGATTTGCATTACGAGAGGCGACGCGGAAACACGGGATTTCCACGAGTTCATATCACATTTCAGAGATGTGATGGTTGAACCCATTGTCGCTGAAGTCATCAATGACAAAGGTATTTATTTGATATACAATTTTATAAATGTTATAATCTTGCGAACACATTTGTAGTGTTAAGTATATTTGATACTTGTTCTGTTTTGTTGAAAATGGGTCCTTCTGCATAGAGGTGCTTACTGGAGAGGAGGTGACGTTGCGTGTTGATGGCAAGCATGATGACGATGGCCAACGACACTCTCCCTCGACGTTTATCACTTAGTTTATGTCTAGGAGTCGATATATTGTGAACTTCTTTAGTGTGTCTCACACTTTGTGAGACGGTTATTCATATAAGCTTCTAACAAACAGTTGTTCCACTTTTATGAATGATCTCTATTTGTGTTCATATCTTGTTCGATTATGTGTGAATTATCCTTGTTTTGAAACTAATTGATAATGCATGAACATTTGTAAAATATTGAAATGCCTTGAAATTACCCAACTTAATGATATGTTCATTACTGAATGAAACCATTGTTTAAATTCAAAGTTATGTGATAATATGTGAAAGACATTCGATTTCTTGTCACATATAAATCATGCCTAAGTTCGGCAAAATAACTTGAACACCGTGTATTGCTTGAATACAAAGTGTTTGATGAATTGTTGAAAGTAAATACATATTCGATGTATTGTGTTTTGACAAAATGGTAATTATCATTATATGATTGTTTAAATGTGTAAAGAAGTTTACCAAAGAAAACATGAGTATGAAACTATTTGATATGATCAAATTGTTTCATCAACAAAGGGTATTAAAGTTAAATGAGAATCTAATTACTGCGATTTGATCAATAGTAATCAAATTCGACTTTATAAGAATGGCATAAAGAGAATTGTGGAATGCAAAGTGTTTTGAAATGTCAAAATGCAAAGCATCACAATATGATATTTGATATCAAAGTGGGTAAATAGATGGCACCAAATAAATCGTTGTAGTATAGATGTAAAAGACCATTAGTTAGAAATAGTTAGCACTCAATTAGAATATATAGTGAACCATTTGGATTCGTGAGATCGGCTCCATATCTAGTATGGATTGTCGTAAAAGTTTTGGGGTTATTCGATATAACCAAAACAATAGCGAATAAGTCCTTGTAGAGTATTCATTGGAAACCTTGAATATGAAATCCATAGCTGAAACCAAAAGAGAAGCAAAACTAGTATTGCTTGGATTTTGGTGCATTCTTGAGAAAGTTCACTTTTAGTGATATTTCTCGATTATGGAGCAAGTGGAAGATAGTGAAAACATGATGAGGATTCAAAACCCTGCATCAGAGTGTTGAGAAGCGCAACGGAAAGCGTTCCTGAACGATTCTCTTCACATAGGAAATAATCAATGATAATGATCATTGTGTTTTCCCCACTGGTGTTTTCACTACATGAAGTAGGATTCAAAATGTAGCCAATATCTTGTATAGAGACATTTGTGAATCATTTGTCATGGTTACCAGAATATGACATACCTACGAACTACTAAGGAAATAATGGTAAACTAAGAATTATGAGAAATCCTAGAAGCAAAAATTCCCTTGAGATTAGAAAGCAATTCGTTGCTGGATCTTGCAAGTAAAGGAGTTACTTGAATTTTCCCAAATGACTGCAAAGCCATAATGGAAAAGGGGGTGAATGACAAAAGCACAATTTGTCAAGTATTGGACAAATTCAAATGAATTTGATTCAAGTGTGCTGAATGTCTAGTGGATTTAAAACTAGTAAAAGTACTAGTATCTCATAGTAAATCTCCAAGTTTGATATTTGATCAAAGGATTTTGAAGTTGTTCAAAATAGTGAGTGGATATGCAGTTTGCATGAAATTGAGTGGGAGCTATAAAAGTCTTCCTAAAAACAATATGCGAATGACAAATTTTTAAGTGGGAGCAATATAAGTCTCAAATTCAAATATGTAGAAACATAGTTTGAGTAAGAGTAGTGACTCATACCCAAATATGTTGGGAACATATTTTGAGTGGGAGCTTATAGGAGTGATTCTTAAGTGTGTATACGACACATTAAGAATAAAAGCGCACGTACCAATAAATAATGATTTGTAAGGAGTAGAAGTTGATAATAAGAATATTACAATATTATGTAGTATTCCTTAAAGGATTCTGAAAAGGGTTTCAGAATAGAAGTTAATTAAAGAACTGGTCCTTAATAACTCAAGATAGGAATGGTATTAAGTTTAATATCAATGGTTGAAAGAAAGAAAAGGATCATCATCATCCACTATGTTGAGACATAGGTTCTGTCTTAGAAAACCATGATGATAACTTAACATAATATATGATCCAAGAAGAGATGTTTGAAAAGTGATTAGGTTCGAATCACGGAATGTTGAGCTAAGTTTGTCCATAGTGTCCGATAGAGAACTGCAGACATATTTTCCAAATCCATAAAGGATGGTATATCTTAAAGCATAAAGAGTTATGTTATAAGGGAATATGTTGGAAACCCCTGTAATACCGACTAAAGTCAAGTAGGAAGCGAGGTGAACAAAACATCAAAAGTTGCATAGGGTGCACTCGTGTTTTGATGAATACATTTATAATAATAGATAAGGGTACCATCTAAAGTAATGTATAATGTTATGGCAGGGCTAATTCGCTTTTAACGTAGAATGATGTGTCCTAGGGCACAGTGCCCATAAGAAAGCCCTCGAGGTTGATCTAAAATCACTGTAGGCTCCTGGAATTCGGCCTCGTTCTGCTGCCATAGCTACGATGCATACACAAATATGTTATCATGTGGTGATAAAGTATTAATGTCAATCTAGGTGACATTAGTAAGATGCAAAGGATTTGGGACTATAAAGTACATGCCCAAGACTCAACCTCTTCCATGAGCAAGCATGTTTAGGGTACAGGGATATGTCAAGAGCGGTATTTGTCCATCCGCGTGATGGAAAGATACCCGAGGGCCCACTCGAAGAAGTTATATCCAATAGTTGCGCAGCGTGTGATTTGATCACATGGATATCACTTGTCGGAACGAGTCAAGTAGCATTGTTCGGTAACGAGATTGAACATGACATGATGATGTAATTGATGATATCTCGGGCAATGCAAGTATCAAGAGACAAAGGGAATAAGACACGACTGTCACCGGTTCAAACGACAAAAGATCTTCGTGGAATGCGCAAGGGTCACATGGCCATCTAGGTCCCTCTATCGATCATTGGTCCGGGAGTGTCCCGACCATGTCTGGAGTGTTCCCAAACCGTGGGGTATCACGCTTAAGGGCTTGATGATTCTTAGAGAGTGTTTATAGGATCGGTAGAATCACCAAAGAAGAGAAGAGAGAAAACCGAAAGGGTTTCAGTAAGTCTGGAGGATGTCCGGAGTGGAGGTGGAAAGTGTTCCACAACCACGAAGATTGAATAATATGTGAATGAATGTTAAATATTGATTTAATCATTTATTAATAATTATTTAATAAAAGTGAAAATCAATTAAATGGTCAAAAGTCTTAATGGGCCAATTCCGGAGGGAGAAGGGCCCGTGAGGGAAAGGCAAGAGGGGAGAAGGGCAAGGGGGTGGCCGGCTGGGCCAAGCCCACCCGCGCGAGGCCCACTAGGGCTGGCTGGCGGCTGGCCCCTCTCACTCTCCTTTAGTCCCACCCCGGGACTTTGAGGGAGGTAGTACCTCCCTTCCCCCTATATATAGTGGGGTATTTAGCCAGATAAATACACACAATATTCAATAAAAGGTTTCCTCTCTTTGGGGGAGACCTCCAATTGATATTCTCTCTCTCTCTCTCTCTCTCTCTCTCTCTCTCTCTCTCTCGTGACCGTGGTCCCAAGTTCGGACTGCGCGAATGAGAGACATCTTCACCGCGGAGCACCGTCGTGCTGCGGGATTCAGATCCAGGAGCTCTACTTTCGCAACTGCTGCTGGATTGGGGAAGCGGGAGTCATCGTCAGGCACCGGACGTGTGTAACTCCCCGCGAGGTGTCACACTTGAGGCACTCAAGTCGTTGGAGCCATAGGAGCGCAAGGACTTCATCACGACCTTGAGGTCGGCTTTGGCTCGTCTACATCAACCACGCTCTCCCGAGCATTAACAACACTTTTCGGTCTTCAAGGGTAAGTTCACGAAAAGCCCCTCCCATTACTGCATTACTAATAGATAGGTCCTTGCAACATCAGGGGTTCAGGGGCGTAGGGTAAAATTTTATTGTTTTCATACGCGGAACCCCTACACCCTTGGTCGTCGCCAAGGTAGCCATGGGCTGGAGTCGGGCCTGTATGTTGAGGGCCCACTGTATTCTCCTGTTATTCTAAGCAGCGCAATCTCCATGCGCAATAGCATGGCTACCATCAGTGTCATTGTCGTCGAGAACGACATCTTCCTCTTCCAGGAAGTATTCATCCACGCCATATTGCAAGATCCAGTTGTGCAAAATACAACATGCAAGAACAAGCTTAACTTGGATGGGGAAAGAATATAAAGGCTTCTGATCAAGGATCTTAGCTAGCTACTAGTAAATGACAGTTCAACACAATGTTCCCTAGCTACTACGAATGCTTGTTTTACACCAACATTAAGGGTTATTCATAGAACACAAGGGCACCACTCCAGCCGTCCTTCTTCTTCACTTCTTCATCTTTAGATCCTATAAGTTCCTCTCGTTGCCCAAATGTCGAGGGCCCACTGCATTCTCATGTTCTTCTAAGCAGCACAAATCGCCATGCACAACACCATGGCCACCATCAGTGTCATTGTTGTTAGGAACGACATCTTCCTCTTCCAGGAAGTATTCATCTGCGCCATATTGCAAGATCCAATCGTGCAAAATACAACATGCAATAACAAGCTTAACTTGGTGGGGAAAGAATAGAAAGGCTTCTGATCAACGATCTTAGCTAGCTACTAGCAAATGACAGTTCAACACAACGTTCCCTAGCTACTAAGAATGATTTTTTCACACCAACATTAAGGGTTGTTCATAGAACATAAGGGCACCACTCCAGCAGTCCTTCTTATTCACTTCTTCATCTTTAGATCCTGTAGCTTCCTCTCATCGCCCACATATGTTGAGGGCCCACTGTATTCTCTTGTTCTTCTAAGCAGCACAATCGCCATGTGCAACACCATGGCCACCATCAGTGGCATTGTCGTTAGGAAAGACATCTTCCTCTTCCGGGAACTATTCATCCGTGCCATATTGCAAGATCCAGTTGTGAAAAATACAACATGCAAGAACAAGCTTAACTTGGTGGGGAAAGAATGGAAAGGCTTCTGATAAAGGATCTTAAACCTGTTTTTTAAAGCTGCGAAAACCCTCTCAAATGTGACTCTAAGGCTAAAGCGCCTGAGATTGAATAGTTCCTATAGGGTCCTAGGATAGTTTCTAGCGGAGAACTCATTGAGATGGTACCTGGTTGATCTGAAGGGTGGAAGAATTCCAGTCTGACAAGCATACCTGACGTCTGCTAGGTAGAACTTGCCTTCAGGAAGCTTGAGCCCATCACGTATGTCAAGGCTATCATTCAGAATTATAGCATCATGGGCAAATCCTTTCCAGCCAGCAAGCACATGTGTGAATTTCATGTCAAAATCAACAACAACAAGCACATTCTAGCTGGCGTAGTGCTTTCTCCCCCTATATGCATCTTGTTCGGATTCCAGCACTCTATCCATCACATGAGTCGCATCAATTGAATACAATCCTTGGATCACAAGAATGTTAGAAGGAAGTGCAATACAACCATGTCATGAGGTACAAGCTAGAGTTGCTCACCTTGAAAAATAGGAACCATCGAGCGTTGCTTTGTATCTTCGAGGGAGTTTGACCACTAGGTGGCTTGATCATCTCTCCACTGAGCTCGCCAATAGCATAGAGCACCTGATGGAAATATCAGGAAATCATCTTGGTGGATCTCCTCCATGTGTCGTGTATCACTCGGAATTTCTGGTTATGTCCTAGAACATGAAGAAGCGGAGCCACTTGCTATTCGATAGAGAAGTTGATGTTGCCCTTAAGCAAACCCCTAAATCTTAATGTTTACATAAGACGGTTAAAAGGGCCCTTCCCATCCTAAGCATGGCGATTGCCTATATATCGTTGTTGTTATAGATGTAGTTCAGATTTGCCATCCTCTCTCTATCGCACTGCATCATAGGACCATATGTCACTGCCGGCCTGTTAGTCCTAACAACCGCTCTTCTGTAGATCAGGAGCAACCATGCCTGAATCACAGCGACTTTGGGCAGCTGCCTGGATGATAACCTTCAATTGTTGGCCCTAAATAGAGTGGCATTACATCAGCACACTAGGTACTACCCTAATGTCGAGCTAACTACCTAAGTTACTAACGTAGGGGAAGGGGAGGAGGAGGCAAGAAAAGGTTCTTACCTTCATGGATGCAGACGTCGATGACTGGGAGCAGTCGGAGAAGAAGACGAGGGAGAAGCTAGTGCCATAGATCTGCGAGGCCTCAGACACCGGAGTCGGAGAAGACGTAGCAGCCTGTGCCGGAGTGGTCGTAGCAGTTGCTGTCGGAGATCTAAATTGGTGCCACCGCCGCCAAAGTCACCGCCCAAGAAAAAAATGGGTATGGATTTTCCTCCCACCGAGTGGTGACAGCCTAAGAGGGAGATGAGCCTACTTTTTGCGTCATACGCCGCTGTAATTTTTCCGGCTCCCGCCACCTCCACGCTGCCTCCCCGCGTACGGCGTTCCTCTCCTTGTGCTCGCCAGGGCCTGTCCCCGTGAAAACGCTCCCAAAATCGGCGTTCACGGCGAGCCAACTGTTGGGCTGCTTTAAAATCCGTGCGATACAGAAAATGCATGGATTTATTTCTTCGGACGCCATGCAAGAAATCGCAATACGGTCTAGCAAACACGTCCTCCTACGGATCCAAGATTGTTGCTCCTAACTTTGCGAGATCATACATGGTGCCCGTGTATAGATCTAGATGGATGGTATGTTAAGCACCGTACGTGCGCGGTTCTTGCAAGGGTAGTCGGACCAGCAGTTGTGTGACATAAATCCAGTTTGACCACTTAATAGGAAGCGACATCAATCCCATCAGGCTTCACCCAAAGCTACGGTCCGTTGAAAATTCATCCAGCGAATTATAACAAAACCTAATCCCAAGCCGTTTCAAAATTTTACTGGTCTCTAATAATTTCTTTCAGGCGATGGGGGAAAGCTTTTTGTTGGGAGAAAAAACTCGATAAACTTGGATACTTTCCACATGATACACGTAGCGCAGCGGCAGCTCGGCTTTGGCTGGTCCTCCCCGCACCGTACCAGTCTCACAGCAGATTCCCCGCCGTTCAACTCCGTATCTCTGCAATGCAGAGCTCGCTTGTCTGCCTCTCGACAGAGTAGCAGGTAAAGCAAAGTAACGCTTACACGAAACAGGAAACTGCCGTCCATGGCCACAGCAAATGCTCGCATAGAGACGAGACACGAGTTTCCTCCATCCTCACCTCTACTAAAGTAAAAAAGGCTCCAAATGCTCGTATAGAGCGGAGCATTTGATTCAAGGCTTAATTGCTTATTGACATTTTATTATCTCTTTTTCTTACATTGTTAACAAAGGTAAAAAATTACACCAGAAGCATTCTGGCGGCGCGATACTTCTCTTTGCAAGTACTTATGTATTTAGCTTCGCATGAACTTGAGAGTTTTTGTACACCTATGTGGACACAATATAAAGTTTTTATACCACACAACAATACAAACGGCATGTATGTATACTTTTTGTAATTTATGTTTCTCGTTTTCTTAGATTTTAGTTGAAATAGATTCGAGTACAAGTTTCAAATAACATATCAAAATAAAATAAAAATAAAACATTTTTTTCACAAACAAAGTTCATTGTGAAACAAGAAAGAATATACTCCCTCCGTCCCAAAATAAGTTACTTGATTTTGTCTAGATTCGCATGTACCTATATACTAAAACATGTCTAGATACATCCGAATCTAGACAAACTCACGTCACTTATTTTGGGACGGAGGGAGTATTTGTAATTATTATTAATAAAGTAGTACAATAAATATGTATGGTACTATAGGAAGCACCACTAAAGAGTTAATTCTACTAGTTATACATGAACCATTGTATATAAGATACTATAACAAATAATGATTAAAACCATATGTTTAGTCACAATATAAATTATGATCGAGTCAAATAGTTCGATATAAATAAAGGAGAACACTTGATATGGGGGCGCTTAGGCCAAGCGCTAGGCTTCAATTCCCGGCCGTTTCCTCAAAATCCCGGTCGATCCCAAGATTCTCCTTTGCCTTGTTGTCTTTTCTGCCGCCGACACTTTGGCAAAAAAAAATCCACACGCGTGAATCCTGAAAACGACGAACGCTATCTGTAGTCGCTTCTTTCCTACCGATTTTCATGGACAGGTGAATCTTGGCCCACAAAATCAGCAAACAAGAGGAAGAGCGATTTCTTTGCACAACGAAAAAAGTATCGATTTTTTTACAAATATCACAGAAAAGTAATCAAAACTAATGGTCTCCATCCAAATCTGACATAAGAGGGGAACAAGAGAAAACCTGCGATTGCTCTTCATGGGATCTTTAAACAGAGTATGGAAATTAGCCAAAATTGATAGTCTCTGTATATATATAACAAGAGGGGAACAAGAAGAGACCTGCGGGTTTTTTGAAGGAGGTGAGCACCGTGGAGTCGAGCCTGGGCGGCGTCTCCGACGCGGAGAGACCGACGTCTGTCCTTCCGGCGGGAAGGTGCCCACGAGCTCTCACCCCCGTCTCCAGCGAGCTGAAGCGGCCGAATCGCCGCCGCGGATGACGCGGAGGCCATCATCACTGGCGGCCGCGCGCATCTTCTGTCCATCCTCGTCTCAGTGAGATCAAGCTGCCCAGGGGCCGCAGTACACCGCCAGCGGAGGCGCTGGGCCGCCAGCGATGGGAGGAAGACAAGGGTGGTCGTAGGGGAGCTGGGGAGTGAGGATTCGGTAGGCCTGTCGGGTGACTCCGGTCCGCCGCTAGCGCCTCGCGTTGGGAGAGTCCGGACGCTAGCATCTTTTTTTTTTCTTTTTTTTGTTTGCCTAGCGACCGATTTTAGCACTCCCCGTTGCAAGGTTAGGCGCTTAGGTGTTAAATAACTTTTTGGGTATTTTTTGCCTTGCTTAAGCGCCTATTTAAGAGCCTCCGAATGTACATGCCCTAAGAGTTCCACTTGCATAGACCCTTCAAGAAATGAAAAATAATAATAGATTAGATCGATGGTTCAAATCAGCGATACCTCGTCGTTCGTGGGGGCAAGATCGGAATTCTGGGATATTGTACAACGCACGTCCAGCCGCCCGCCAAAGCCCGTACATGCCTGAACCGAATCAGTACGCGTGTATTCTACTCATGCAACTTGTATAAATACGTGTTCAACTCGTATACACCATTTGCACGTGTCCGCTGACATGGGAAATGCAAAAATGTGAAGTCGTATAGGGCACGTACTATGGGACGCTTAGGCCCGGACGCTAAGGAATAAATCCCGGCGGTTTTGGCTCGTTTCCAGCCGTTTCCTAAGCGTTGATGTATAATTAAGAGTCGATCGCTTGTGTCTCATATAGAAAATACACCCACCAGATCGCCGGCGCTTACCTCTAGGAAATAACTGACTATTTAAACGTCTATTGAAGAGGCTACCATTAAATATGCCCTAAAGCCTCCCGTCGGCCGCATCGCCTGCAAGCCCCCGCCAATTTTTCCCCAAATCGGAAAGAAAACCCCACCATGCGTCATCTACAACGCCTCTCTCTACAACTCGATTTGCCTCCCTCTCTCCATGCACTCCACCATTCTGCCGGCGATGAAGTGAGCAAGGTGCGTAGCCAATGCTGACGCGGATGGTCAGGAGAAGAAGGGTGCAGTCACCGCCCCTAATGCGGTGGAGGACGGTGGCGGTTATCAATAGGACAACAGATTGGTATAATTTCGAGAGAAAAAAGAAAAAAACTTAGTAAAATAAAAAAGTGAGAAGTGCTCAAAATCAAACAAAGAAGCAAGATATTGTATCTCATATGGCTTGTCCACGAAAAGCGTGTCAATGTACAAAAGGAAAAAAAATATTTTCCACGTCACCCTATCTATCTATCCCTTGAATAATGATGAAAAATTACTCATAAATAAATTAATCATAAACAAACAACTATGTAACGTCTGATATCAATCTTGGGACATCGTCTTCTCTGCTGAGGGCGACTCATCACGTTTTCTTGAAACTATTCAACAAATGATTTCTTACTGGCGTGCATTTTCAAAACTCAAAAGGACAATGTTTCATCCTACCGCGAGACTCCAAACCATCCTACTGTTCATTTCGTGCTCCTCGATGTCTTTCGTTTAGATTAAGCAGCACTGCTTGGTGCTTGCCCTAGCCAAGATTCACAAGCAAAGGCAAATTCGGTGGAGTTTATGCAGGGGGTTGCACTAGCCAGATTCGAGAAGGAGAGCTATCGTTGCACACACAAATTCACGATATTACTGGTCATGATACACAGGTTACCGAGCATGAGAGCAGAATGTCATGTTCTGAAAACGATAATTTTTCACTTGGTAACAAGGAAACCATGGAAGATAAGCACAAACTGATATTCATCGGTACCATGATGGCGGAATAAACTCAGGCACATGACTTTGCATTGGCAGATATAAAGAGTACTACAAGAGTTGGAAACTAAAAGAGAAACGTAACCCAAGGCTAGCTCCTGATCCCCTGGAAGCTGTCAGGTCATGCGTCCACGGCGTCTCTTCCTTTTAACACATAAAACCCAGAGGATGTTTTATTTTAGATAATGATCCAAAGGATGCTTTACATATCATAGCGGCAAACATTGCGTTAGCTGTCTCATACAGAGCTGAGTAGTCGGAGCTTCCTGCCTGAATGAAGTGGGGGTATCGCAGTTATTACCCAGTAGTGACCAGAAACGAAAGGATCTGATCCGACTTCGGACAAAAGATGTGATCAGGCCTCGTCTCGGCACGTAGTCCACCACCCTGGAACATAGGAATGACAGAATCATCACTCTTCCAACAACAACAAAAACACTTGAAAGACAAAGATTGTACTCCTACATTCAGATGACTGGGAAACAGGGAGAAGTATGAAAGGAGAAAGTGCAACAAATGGGCTATTCACTAGAGTGACAAGTTCCCAATCAAGATAAAATATTCACTAATCTACTGATTGCGTGCAATGAACTACAAGGCATATAACCAGTAACGGGATGATGAAGAACACACAAATATCATATGAACACAAACACTAGTCGTTAGAGAGCTCTTTGGCCTTCTAATGACCAAATTGAGAAAAAAAATCCACAAAAGCATTGCTTTATCCTAGTAACTTTAAGATAAGATAATGGAAAAAGGGAAATTGGTTGTGTCACAACTGAACTTAAGAGTGAATATGACATTCATCCAACCAACAACCAAAGAAAGAAAAGAAAAGAAAGAGCATGAAGGTAAATTTAAGATGGTTATTTCCAGCTACTTTAACAACAAAATATGTTCTCTGCTCACACTGCATAACAAACAGTAATATCTGTCTTCTTCATCTAGTAGTTAAGGGCCATGACAATGACAAGTGAAAAGATTTGTTTTCTTCAAATAAATTAAGATGCTTACTCCAGATAGATTTTACATCCTATACCTTTAAAAAAAGGGGCATTTTATTAAAGTATCAAGCTGATACTCCCTCCGTCTAGAAATAAGTGACTTGAGTTTGTCTAGATTCACATGTATTTATACACTAAAACGTGTCTAGATACATTTGAATCTAGACAAATACAAGTCAAATATTTCTGGACGTAGGGAGTACAAATAAATAAACCTGGCCTCCGCAACAACACGATAAAGCATCGAGGATGCACACACATACAACAGAAGGCTAAAAAGTAAGAAAAACAAGAGCAACGCCCACAATCATTGTCTTAGACCATTCTGCAACAAGAGCAATTTCCCTCATTAGCAACAAGAGCAATGCAGACACACGCGCACGCAGACACACACACGCACGCACCTCATGTCCCTACATACAAATAAGCTATTACTTAGAAGTCCTAACCCTGATAGCAAATATAAACGTTGCAACCAAGCAAGAGACTCACTGGAGTTCTTTTTTCTAAGATACAGTATCCAGAAGCACAAACTAAGATGTCCATTTGTAAACTTTCGACACAACAGCAGATCCTGTGAATTCCTAAAAATTAATGCATAACATGTACCTTCAATTAAATTTGTGAATCACCCTTGAAATTCTGAAGGTAAACTAAAAGTTCTCTATGTGAACATAAAACAAGAGCAATCAAAATGTGTACTAAGAACTCAACACAATCCTAAAGAAGTTGTGAAAGTAAACAAATAAACATTGTATTGGCACTGGTGCAAACTTTCTTCCCAAGTGCTAAATAAAACTTGCGCTATGAAAATCACTTGAAGGGGTCATAATTTAAGGGTATCGTGCCATGATGCCATCAAACTTAATACATAAAGTGCTTTTAAGTTAACGTAAACATGAATTGCTAAATGTGGCGCTATAACAGATAAGCTTCGGAAAGCGATCAGAACTGGATGATCAAAGCATGCAATTAGCTCATCTACCCCGAGCATACATTTTCGCTAACCAACAAAATGTGAGAAGGACAATATGGTAAGATAAGAACTGCTAAAACAAACTTCTATGTTGGAATAGTAATTTCTCACTGCTTGCCGCTTTGTGCAAAAGCATATTGAGTTTTTTTTTTTGGAAACAAGGCAAAAGATTTGCCGTTTCCATTAATTAAGAAGATATTGTTTGATCACCGTAGCCAAGGGCATTTAAAAAGGGTCTACTCTACTGGTGTTAAAGAAACACAAAAGCTTAGCACCAGCCACCAATCTCCAATTCCATTAACTAAGGCAAAAGCTTAGCATATTGAGAAAATCATTTATTTATTTTTGGAAACAAGGCAAAAGATTTGCCATTTCCATTATTTAAGAAGATATTGTTTGATTAGCGTAGCCAAGGGCATTTAAAAAGGGTCTACTCTACTGGTGTTAAAGGAACTCAAATGCTTATCACCGGCCAATCTCCAATTTGCAACTTCTTTGATCTTCGCAATGATGATCATGGGAAGGGTGGCTATATTTTGGAAAACACGCAGATTTCTCTTATTCCAAATCTCCAAAGAGACAAGCATATTGGAAGAAACTCTTGGAACATTACAAATCCTAAAACCAATGGACACGCTAGTGTTTCTGAGTTCTGACACGATTAGCCTAGTAAGCTGATGCACGCACATTTGAAAATTTGTCTGATCAAGTAGGCATTTTATCAAGCAAAATGCCTCGACAAAAAATGTCATAAAGAGGGAGGGAGGGAGGATATACCGAAAGTTATCAAGCCATTACGCTTGAGCAAGGAACGCAGGCGGCCTTGCCAGGAAATAGGCGTAGATGGGGTCCCCGTACTCCATGCCACCTTTGATCGCCAGGCTCTCGAGCTTGCAAGTCTTGAGATCCAACGAGTAGCGCCCGTATCCCGACATCTGGATGAACAGCTTCCCCGTGCGCCCCGCGTCGATGTCAGTGATCCAGATGCTCGCCATCCTGGCCCTCGCGTCCCTGGGCAGGCCGGGCAGTGCGTCGTACACCTTGCGAAGATTCATCTCCCTCTCCAGATGCCACCCATTGTTGCTGCGGCTGGTCTCCCCACGCACCCAGAGCTGCATCACCTGGTTCTCCACGGTGGCAATGCAGAGCCGGCCGTCATCAGGCGTCTCCCCGACGCGGTACTTGCTGAAGCGGTCCCCGAGCACGGACGGCGCCAGCAGGTAGGAGAATTGCAGCGTGGCAGGGTCCAGCGCCAGCACGCGGCCGGAGGTGCAGATGTGCCAGTAGAGTTTCCCGGCGGCGTGCACGCAGCGGCCCTTGAACCACCTGGGGTCGAAGTCGACCTCGACGTCCATGTCCCGCGGGAGCGCGCGCCAGCGGCACTGGCCGTCGTCGACGGACGCGACCCAGGCGCGAGGGTGTCCATCGTCGATGGCGAAGCAGACGGCCTCGAAGCAGAGCCTGCTCGGGTGCGCGCGGGAGAGGACCGCGGAGCCGACGTAGTGCCTGGAGAGGCGCCAGCGGCGATCGTCGGGCACCGTGCAGCGAGGCGGCGGCGGGAGGAGCGCGCGGCGGCTTGTGGCCGGGTCGACGACGAGGAGGCGCGGGAGGGCCCCCTTGGTGGGCGACACGGTCGGTTCGAGAAGCAGGAGGCCCTGGTGGCAGTCGTAGAGCTTGAAGCGGGAGGCGTCCGGGGCGAAGCCGAGGCATTGGCGCGGGGAGGAGGCACCGAGGGGAGCGAACACGGCGTCGTAGTGGGCTCGCTCGGTCTCCTTGATGGGCGGCGCGGGAGGGGCTTTGACGGGGTGGAAGAAGTAGCCGAGGAGGGGAGGGGCGCGGGGGAGGCATCGGGCGGCGGCGCGGCGCCAGCGGTGGCAGGCGAGGGCAGCGCGGAGGAGATCGACGAGGGCGAGGCGGCGGAGAACGTTGCGGAGGACATCCCCTGTGAGGACGTCGATCGCCTCCGCCGCCGCCTTCGGCTCAACCGGCCGTGGCGGCGGACCCGAGGTCGGCGAGCTAGAGGAAGGTGGGGTTTTGGTTTTTGTTTTGGTCTTGGATTTGGGTTTGCTTCCGCCTTTCTTCTTCCCAGCTTTCCGCGTCATTGGCGGTGGCGGTGGTGGTGGTGGCGGAGGAGGAGGAGCCGAGGAGGGAGCAGGTACTGACACCCACGCCTCGCTCGATCTGGCTGTGATGTGAAAGGGAGAGGACGAGTGGGAGGAATGTAGGGTGGGAGAAAAATCACACCGATGGATCCCCTCCCCTCTGCCTCCACTGGACACGGGTGACTTCGCCCGGCTATACACATTTTTCGAAATGATTTCTAAATGAACTTTTTTAAATGAATTTTGATGTGTGAACGTGTGAATTTTGGTACTCTCCGACCCAAATTAGTTAACTCAAATTTATCAAGATACGGATGTATCTAATATTAAATCATATCTAGATAAATATAAGTCAACTAATTTAAATCACAGGGAGTGCTGTAAAAATAAATACGTGCTGCACATAAAAGAAAAAAATTGTTATATTTATGTTTGCGCAGTTTACTTTAGACAGATATATTTTCTTTATTTGTTTGTAAGGAATACAAATAGACACATTTTTGTGTCACATTTTGAAGTTCACACTTCGTCCTATACAATGTGTCTTTGTCACTTTCTAATTCTATTTTTTACATGTACGATTAGAGAAAACGCCTTTGGTTCTCAAAGTTGATGCCTACTTTTGTAGACCATTACGGCGAATTTGAATGCTTTGTAGTGCTCCAAATTGTATTTCTTTCGAACGTTGCTGTACGGACGACACTTTTCTCTACGATTTTTGTACGACACCACGTATCAAGCGTCCGTGGTCAAGGCAGGGTGCACCAGTTCCGTCTGATTGCATGTCGTATAGAAATCGGTCACCAAAACATCGTGTGTAGAGTAGTTTCAATTTCTTATTGAACCAAAGAACTTACGAAAAAAACATGTAACATGTAATCAAGATATACCCCTTTATTAATTAAATTTACCGTGGATTGAAGATTTGTGAGCCTCTAATTACTTCACTTACTAACATTGTCAATATCTCCCTTGATGCAACAAAGGTTGTGCCAAATTACCTCTCTGGGTGTCATTATCTTATTTTTAAAAGCAATAATGTTGTTATATGACTAGAACGCCAGGGACAAAGGGAGGATAGTTGTGTCTCAGCTAGCTCATCATTTGTAGGCAATATGCCACATTACCGCAACGCTAGGATGTGAATGCATTTTGGTCGATTTTGGGATTGAGAAGAGGAATGTAGTACAATTCATATAATTCACTAATATCCACATTCATTTACATAAAGGTTCTCTTTGTTTTCTTTGCTTTGGGTTTTGGGGACTTGAATCTACCCTTCTCAAATTTTAAAAGGGTAATAAACTTTGCGAACCTGTTTTTTTCCATATTGACCTCTAGACACTCTCGGAATACTATACAATGTGTAACTAAGAACTTTCACCATTCGACTAAATCACCCATAGAACATAGTTGGGTGTGATTTGAGATTCATGCCTCCTTGACTACAAGTTGCTTCCATCAATTACCTTTTATTTGCTTTGATTAAGTTTTTTAGTTGTTAAGGGTGTCTAATATGGTATGGAGGAGATGGCGGGGAGGGGACAATATCAACCGAGGGGCATGCCATACACAAAGTTGAGTCCGATAATTCTACCGTGCACGCGGCATAACATGCATGCCCCACCTTTTCTCTCCTTTCACCCTTGTGTCAGACATGTACCATTGTGTAAAGAACCTTGCTATACAGACGATGGTTTTCATCCGATGCGCATACGACACAGAAGATCCAACCCTTCATGGGTGGCAGCAAGGTGCATCACATCACGGGATCCCGCGTCGTACACGGATCGTGCATAGAGCATCGTCCGTGAATCAGTTCCGTTGTGTAAATCATTATGTAGAGTGTAGGGTGGCACATCAACCTCCACCCGTTTTAAACACTTGAAAACTCCATAGCTTTTGAATAAAATATTCAATTTATGTTATATTTGAACATTTGAGTTCCTAATAATTAGAACTTCGAAACAAGACCGACATTGCTTTTTGATAAATTTTAAATTCAAAATGTGACACTTGGTGAAACTTTATGAAATAAGATATTCTTAAGTTTATTATGTTTTGTGGTCACATGATTTATTTCGCATGCACGAGAGAGTTAATCTATATAAACTAAATAGGTGATCCCCACTAAACTATTTCTCTAGACATGCAAGCTATCCACATCAGCAAGCCTATGATTGGCCCACATCATTCAGCTATCTTAGTGTAGTTTTTCTTTCAACGACCCACATCATCATTATTTTCAAATTAAATTCCTTTTTTCTGCCCGGCCACGCTCAACGATTCTTTTTCTTGCCAGGATTCAATGGCGCTATACATTGCAGCGCCTCTTAAGTTCTTCCTTCATTTACTCATGAACTTTGTAACTGAAACTTACTTCCACGTATTCCCATAGTCCCGATCCCTCCTCTTCCCCGTGGTCTACAAATACCTTTCCTTCCTTTTATGTAGTGCACTCTTCTTCTTCCTCTTCCTAATTTCAGTCCTCCTCTTGATGCAAATCTCGTCGGAAGCACCCTCTTCCACCATCACTTAAGTTGCTCTCTTTTGCGGGTTGTTATCATTGCCCGATCCTCTTCGTGATTTGGCTGCTTCTTTGACCAGTGGCAATCACATCTGGTCCAAGGACGTGGGGATGTTTAAAGATCTGTAAAATTTTAATGCTTTCATAATTCAGCTCATTAGTTGTGTGGCAGAATATGGCTAATCGGAAGTGTCCAAGAGCATAAAAATGATTTGATGAGCTCCTATCTACCTGCCAATCGTTGTGTGTTATTACCACCTGACCCGGATCTATGCATGGAGGTTATTATTTGCAAGATGTATGATGAGTCTTATTATTTTTACATCTGCAGATGATTTGCTTGCAACTAATAAGGGGTAGCAAGCGATACAGTTAGAAGAGAAATGCATATGTAGTGTCGATCTTCAACTACTTAATCCTGCACTACAAGTTCACAATTATTTACTTTATTTTGAAACACAGGTTCGGTACTTCTCATCTTCCTTTTTGTCCTTGATTACATTTCTTTTCCATATTTTATTCTCTCCCTGTTATTTCTAATATATAAGAGTGCATAACTTTCCCCAGTACCTACGTAAATATGTTCCAGTTGAAAGGATATTGTTTTCTCCTTGTGCTTTTGGTGTTGATGACAACTTCACTTGTGGTTTAACTGTATGTCCAAGTTGCAGGGTTTATCTACGGACATGCTTGTTGGTGGACTTCTCTCTAGAAGAAGCTTGAAGATGGTGGCACTTATTTACACTTTTTCTTGTTTTTATGTTTTAGGCTACCGTACTATCAAGAGGGGGTCCATCTTGGAAGGTTGTGGGAAATCACCATTTCATGCACAGACCATATCTGCACATCCATAGCCTTTCCAGTTTTCCTGTGAGAGAGAGTTCCCTATAGTGTTTGAGTGTTTTATGCCCTGACCGATAGTACTGGCCAGGTGGCGGTAGTACCTCCCAAGGGGGTTTTCAGGGCTAATCGAGCGGAACTTACGACCGAAGTTCCTGTCCTAATTCCGGCAAACCAAATTTTGGCTCACTAATACTTCTGTATCCTTTTGCCTATTTGTCGGAATTAGCACTAGAACTTGGATCGGTTGTACCGGCCAGATCCTGCGTTGTCTAGCCCATGTCCCCTTGAGCGGTAGTACCGCCCCCCGTCCGGTAGTACCGGCACCCTCTAGCGCATGGTTCTTCCGGCCCCAGTTTCGGACCAAGTTCCGGCAACTAGGCTTTGTGGCTCAGATATGTCTCTGCCTCGAAATGCCTATTTGCTGGTAGTTGGACCGGAACTAGGACCGGTAGTTCCGGTCAGCTCGTGGGGGCCCGCTGACTGGTCAACCCGACCATTCCGTGGGCATCTTCGAGTCGTTGGTGGTCCGTTCACCGGAACTACCGGCCTGCCACTGGTAGTACCGGTGGTGTCGGGGCTGGGCAGAAAATGCCCGTTTGGGGGAGGCCTATTTAAGGCCCCCTTCTTCCTCCTCTTGTCTTATCTCTTCGTTTTCTCTCCTCCATTAATACAAGAGCTTGACTTGCCTAGATCTCTCTCCCTACCCACTCAAACATCTTGATCTTTTGAGGATTGGGAGAGGTGACCTAGATCTACACTTCCACCAAAGGAATCGTGATTTCCCCCACACATCCTTCGTGGATCTTGTTACTCTTGGGTTCTTGGAACCCTAGACAGTGTAGGGCATCCTCGGAGCTGGGGCAATTGTTGTGAAGCTTCATGGTGTCGTTGAGGGCCTCCAATTGAGTTGTGGAGTCTCCCCTTAACCTTGTTGTAAAGGTTTCGGTTGGCGCCTTCAAGGTCACCGGTTCGTGGATTGTGAGGCCGCCTTTGTGGTGGTGCTCACCAGAGAAGAAAGTGAGGCCTTTGTGGCGCTCGGGTGACCTTGTGTGGCCTAGACACCTCTCCAACATAGACGTAGCTTCCTTGGAAGTGAACTACGAGAACCACATCTCCGTGTCCCCTCACCGGTTCTTTCGTTCCACTCCTTTACTTCTTGCAATTATCATCTTGTTTACTTATCGTATTGTTTACCATATAGGATATTCATCTAGTTGCATCTCTAGTGAACTTTACTTTGTGCAAAGCCTAAAATTGCAAGAAAAGATTAAAAATTGGTAGTCTCCTAGTCACCCCCCTCTAGTCGACCAAAGTTGGGCCTTTCAATTGGTATCAGAGCCTCGACTCTTACTTCAGGCTTAACCGCCTAAGAGACAATGATTGACAAAGATGGGAGTGTGGGTGCAACCACCAAGAACTTGGCCTCCATGGATGACCTCAATCGATTGGAGACATCCACGATGACCAAGTTTGAGGAAATGCTGACCCACTTGCAATCCCTTAAGCCTAGCCCCATGCAAGAAACCCCTCATGATACATCTCTTGCCGCCGAAGCCCCTCCCGCTCCCGTGCAAGTGGTCGCCCTCGGGGTGAATCCCGCGGCTGCCCCAAAACACTTGGGCTTAGGCTTTGTGGCTTAAACCACCAAGCTCCCAAGTGAGAGCACCGAGGGGCTAGGTGACTCCTCCTCCAAAGAGGGAGATGAGGGAAAGGACTACTCGGCGGTTCCACCACCGTTCAAGTACACTCCGAACCCACCTATTCACATGCCGCATAGCATACCTCAAGAAGCACCTCCCATGCTAGATACTTCTAACTTCGCCAATTGGCAATATCTAATGCAATCTCACATTTCCAGCTCTTCTATTGAATTGATGAGAATTGTGGAAGAAGGCTTTCCCCATATGATGCTAAGAAGTTGACTCGGGACGAGTTCGTGGACAAGCAGCTCAATGCCACCGCTTTGGGCATGATCCAAAAGGCGTTGACCCCCAAGGACTTTGCTCACATTCGCCAATTCTCCACCACCAAAGAAGCTTGGGATCATCTCACCGAGTTGTATGTTGGGAATGCGAGCATTCAAAGCTCTAAGTTTGATGAAGTCAACAATGAGTCTGATGGCTTTGCAATGCAAGATGATGAGACACCTGAAGACATGTATCGTCATCTCAAGGTTCTTTGTTGTACTATGAGGGACCTTGGAGCTACCTATGTTGATGACAAGTTCATGAAGAGGAAGTTTGTTCAAGCCCTTCTTCCCTTTGAGGAGCAAAAACTCAACTCCATCAAGGGGAGAAGTAACTACCACACCATGTCCTCTCAAGATGTGTTGAGTGAAGTCATTGCCATGACCATTGCCAAGAAGAATGCGGAGTCCGCTCGTACTCGTGCTTATGGGTCTCAAAAGTTTAACCTTGCCTTGAAGGATCAAGTGGTGGAAGTTGATGAAGACGATAACTCTAGCGAGTGGTCTTAAGAGGACATCAAATATGCTTTCAATGAGCACTTGGCTCTTGCATCAAGGGATTTTTGGAACAAACCGAGCATGAAGTCAAGGTCAAGGGACAACCCAAGAATCAACTCAACCATGAAGGCTCCAAAAGCAAGATCTTGCTACAATTGCAACGACAAGAGTCACTTTGTAGCTCAAGGCCCCTTCGATAATAGAGAAGACAATGGAGGCCGTCTCATTCGCAAGAGCAAGCCAAGACCTCCTCACCCCTTGAACAAGAACTTACACAACAAGAACCTTCCTAACAAGGAAAGGGCAATGGTGGTCCACGAAGAGTATTTCTCGAGCGCGGATGATGATGATGAGAGTGAAGGTCAAGGTGGAGAGATCATGGGAATTTCCGCTATTGCTAC
The DNA here is from genome assembly GCA_916181665.1 of Avena sativa. NCBI lineage: Eukaryota > Viridiplantae > Streptophyta > Magnoliopsida > Poales > Poaceae > Avena > Avena sativa. Next base: position 433,704,031 of record OV702290.1, read on the forward strand.
TTCATCTACCCCACGAGTGTCTCTCTTTGACTCTCCAAATGAGAACATCACCAACCGCAACCAAAAGTGTCTCATGGCTAAGGCCACTGAGGTAACATCCTCTTCCAAGTCTCCCGCAAATGAACTTCCTTTGCATGATCTAGATGGTCTATAGGTTAAGAAAGAGATGGTGAGCATGTGTGAATCCATGAAGCATCTAGATGATGATACTAGAATGTGCTTTGAAACTCTTGTAAACCAACTTGACCATGCTAGGGAAATGCTAGATGAGAAGGAAGAAGTTATTGACATGCTAGGTAAAATGAGAGAGAGGTCGCCGATGAGATTGCCTCTCTATCTCAATCCCTTGAAGATCAATATAACATGAGAATAACTCTTTAGGAAAGTGTGGCTAAACTTATTGATGACCATAATGCCTTCATAACGCGACGTCGTTCACGAGACCGGCTCCGCACTTGACGTGTGGCTTGTACCACACATGCGGCTGGTGGATGTCAGTTTCTCTCACTATAGTTGTCATGGGATTAACACCGGAGTTTGGCAACCATAATATCACCGTTGTGGCTTTCCGTAGGTAAGAATCGTTCTTAGCATCTACTCCCATAAGCCACGTAAAACATGCAACAACAAAGTAGAGGCGTCTAACTTGTTTTTGCAGGGAGTGTTTTCTGTGATATGGTATGGCCCAAGATGTGATGTGTATAATGTATGTGATGATCATGTTTTGTAATGTTTCACGACTTGCATGTCGATGAGTACACAACCGGCAGGAGCCATATGGTTGTCTTTATAATTGTGTATGACCTGCGAGTCAACTTCTTATACGTCATGTAATAGCTTTACTTTATCGCTAAGTAGTTAGCAATAGTTGTAGTTGCTATTCGTGGTGGAGGCAATCATGGTGAAGTGATGGAGATCATGCCGGAACGCACAAGATGGAGATCATTGCGCGAAGATTGGCTATACCATGTCACATAAAGTTATATGCATGTGATGTTTATCCTTTTATGTATCTTATTATGCTTAGATCGCGACGGTAGCATTATAAGATGATTCCTCACTTAAAGATCAAGATAAAAACTGTGTTCTCCCCAAGTATGCACCGTTGCGAAAGTTTGTCGTGTCCAAGCATCGCGTGATGATCGGGTTCTATAGACTCTACGCTCACATACAACGGGTGCAAGCCAGTTTTGCACACGCGGAAATACTTGGGTCTAACTTGACGAGCCTAGCATGTACAGACATGGCCTCGGAACACATGAACCGAAAGGTTAAGCATGAGTCATATGAATGATATGATCGACACTTTGTTGTCCACCATTGAAACCACATCTCTTCTCGTGAAGATCGGATTAGGTGTGGTGAATTTGGATCATGTTCACTAAACAACTTGAGGGATGTTGAATTTAGTGGGAGTTCATCTAGTAATTTGATTAAGTTGAACTATTTATCATGAACATAGTCTAAATTGTACTTGCAAATACTGTAGATCACATGGCCAAGTCCAACTTCAACTTCAACGTTTTTGCTGAGAAAGAAAAGCTTAGAAACAATGGGTCTAACTTCACCAACTGGTTCCGCAATCTAAGAATCATTCTGTCTGGCGGACAAAAGGACTATGTCCTTGGGAAAGCGTTAGGTGACCCCCCTGCTGCAACTGCGCCGGCTGATGAGAAAGCTGTCTATCAGTCGCGCAAAGATGATTATGGTGTGATTAAGAGCACCATGTTGTTTGCTATGGAACCGGAACTTCAAAATCGTTTTGAAAACTATCCCGGACCCTTTGAGATTCTCGAAGAGCTGAAAACCATGTTTCAGACTCAGGCCCGTTCTGAGAGATATGAGATCTCCGAGAAGTTCTTTAACTGCAAGATAGAGGAAGGGAGTTCCGTTAGTGAGCACGCCATTAAGATGTCGGGCTACACTCAACGCCTTGAGCAACTGGACTGCAAGATTCCAGAGGAGCTCAAGATTGACAGGGTTCTGCAATCACTCCCTCCCAGCTACAAAAGTTTTGTAGTGACTCATAATCAGATTGGTTCCACTGATACGATCACCGAGCTCTTCGCAAAGCTGAAGGCTGCGGAGGTGGACATCAAGAAGGATAATCATGTGTTGATGGTCAACAAGCCCTCCTTTAAGAAAGGTAAAGGTGCAAAGAAGCCCTTCAAGAAGGGCGGCGGCAAGCGCAATGCCCCTGCTGAGAAGAAGCTCAGGTCTGGTCCCAAGCCGGAAACTGAGTGCTTCTATTGCAAGGACAAGGGTCACTGGAAGCGCAACTGTCCGAAGTACTTAGCGGACAAGAAGGCTGGCACCATCAAAGGTATATTTGATATACATGTTATTGATGTTTTCCTTACTAGCCCTCGTTGAGTGCCTGGGTATTTGATACTGGTTCAGTTGCTAATATTTGTAACTCGAAACAGGAGCTGCGGAATAGACGGCGGCTTGCGAGGGATGAGGTGACGATGCGCGTTGGCAACGGATCAAGAGTTGATGTGATGGCCGTCGGCACGCTCTCCTAAGTTTTACCTTCGGGATTAGTTTTAAACCTTAATAAATGTTATTATGTGCCTGCGTTGAGCATGAACATTATTTCTGGATCGTGTTTATTGCAAGACGGTTATTCATTTAAATCGGAGAATAATGGTTGTTCTATTTATATGAGTAACATCTTTTATGGTCATGCACCTCTTGTGAGTGGTTTATTTCTTCTAAATCTCGAAAGGGATGAAACACACATCCATAACATTGAGGCTAAGAGATGCAAAGTAGATAGTGATAATACTACTTATTTGTGGCACTGTCGTCTAGGTCATATTGGTGTAAAGCGCATGAAGAAACTCCATTCTGATGGACTTTTGGAGTCTCTTGATTTTGAATCATTTGACACATGCGAACCATGCCTCATGGGCAAGATGATCAAAACCCCGTTCTCCGGTATGATGGAGCGAGCAACGGACTTGTTGGAAATCATACATACCGATGTATGCGGACCGATGAGTGTTTCGACGCGCGGTGGATATCGCTATTTTCTCACTTTTACCGATGACTTAAGTAGATATGGGTATATCTATTTAATGAAACATAAATCTGAGACGTTTGAAAAGTTCAAAGAATTTTAGAATGAAGTGGAGAACCATCGTAACAGAAAGATTAAGTTTCTACGATCCGATCGTGGGGGCGAATATTTGAGTTATGATTTTCTCACGCATCTCAAAGCAAGTGGAATCGTTTCACAACTCACGCCACCCGGAACACCACAGCGCAATGGTGTGTCTGAACGCCGGAATCGAACCCTATTAGATATGGTCCGATCGATGATGTCTCTTACTGATTTGCCGTTATCATTTTGGGGTTATGCATTAGAAACCGCTGCATTCACTTTAAATAGGGCTCCATCTAAATCAGTTGAGACGACACCGTATGAACTGTGGTTTGGTGCTAAACCTAAGTTGTCGTTTCTTAAAGTTTGGGGATGCGAAGCTTACGTCAAGAAGTTGATGCCGGACAAGCTCGAACCCAAAGCGGAGAAGTGCGTCTTCATAGGATACCCTAAGGAAACTATTGGGTATGCCTTCTATCATAGAACCGAAGGCAAAGTGTTTGTCGCAAAGAACGGTTCCTTTCTTGAGAAGGAGTTTCTCTCGAAAGAAGTGAGTGGGAGGAAAGTAGAGCTAGACGAGGTTATTGAACCTTCTCTTGAATTGGAGAGTAGCGCAGCACCTGAAATTGTTCCAGTGCCGCCTGCACCAACAACAGAGGAAGCTAATGACAAGGATCATGAAGCTTCGGACGATGCTGCTACTGAACGTCGCAGGTCGACAAGGTCGCGTGCCCCTCCTGAGTGGTACGGCAACCCTGTCTTGACTGTCTTGTTAGTAGAAGACAGTGAACCTACGAACTATGAGGAAGCGATGATGAGCCCAGACTCTGAGAAATGGCTAGAAGCCATGAAATCCGAATTGGGATCCATGAGCGAAAACCAAGTATGGACTTTGGTGGACCCTCCTAGCGACCGAAAGGCCGTTGAGTGCAAATGGATCTTCAAGAAGAAAACGGACGCGGATGGTAATGTTACCGTCTATAAAGCACGGCTTGTTGCGAAAGGTTTTCGACAAGTTCAAGGTGTTGACTACGATGAGACTTTCTCTCCCGTAGCGATGTTTAAGTCCATTCGGATTTTATTAGCAATTGCTGCGTTTCATGATTATGAAATATGGCAAATGGACGTCAAGACTGCTTTCCTCAATGGCAACATTGATGAAGAGTTGTATATGATGCAACCCGAAGGTTTTGTCGATCCTAAGGATGCTGATAAAGTATGCAAACTTCAGTGTTCCATTTATGGACTGAAGCAAGCGTCTCAGAGTTGGAACCTTCGTTTTGATCAAGTGATCAAGAGCTTTGGATTTGTTCCAAATTGCTACGAAGCTTGCATCTACAAGAAAGTGAGTGGGAGCTCGGTGACGTTTCTGGTACTATATGTGGATGACATATTGATTATTGGAAATGACATCAACATGCTTAACGATGTGAAGAGTTATTTGAACAAGTGTTTTTCAATGAAAGACCTAGGTGAAGCTGCTTATATATTGGGCATCAAAATCTATAGAGATAGACAAAGACGCCTGATAGCTTTAAGCCAGAGTACATACCTAGACAAAGTTCTGAAAAGGTTCAGAATGGATAAGGCATTGAAAGGTTCAGTGCCTATGTTGTCAGGTAAGATATTGAGCAAGGCTCCGTGTCCAGCTATGGTAAATGATAGGGAAGCTATGAGCAAAGTGCCTTATGCCTCGGCCATAGGTTCCATCATGTATGCCATGCTGTGTACTAGACCGGATGTGTCCAATGCTCTTAGTTTGACGAGCAGATATCAAAGTGATCCAGGAGTGGAACACTGGACAGCCGTGAAGAACATCCTAAGGTACCTAAATAGGACTAAAGAAATGTTCTTAGTCTATGGGGGTGATGAACAGCTCGTCGTAAAAGGTTACGTCGATGCTAGTTTCGACACCGACAAGGATGATTGTAAATCTCAGACAGGACACGTGTATATTTTGAATGGAGGAGCTGTGAGCTGGAGAAGCTGCAAGAAAAGCGTGATCGCGGGATCTACAGTAGAAGCGGAATACATGGCTGCTGCAGAAGCGTCAAGTGAAGGAGTTTGGATCAGAAACTTCATCACTGAGCTTGGCGTGGTTCCAAGTGCATTGGACCCACTGGAGATATTGTGTGACAACACTGGCGCCATAGCACTCGCTAAGGAACCAAGATATCATCCAAAGACCAAGCATATCAACCGCAAGTTTCATATAATCCGAGATTATATAGCAGATGGAGATCTGAAGATTAGCAAAGTACATACAGATCTGAATGTCGCAGATCCATTGACTAAACCTCTTCCACGTGTAAAACATGATCAGCACCTCAGTGCCATGGGTGTGAGATTGTTGCCAAATGTAAACTAGATTATTGACTCTAGTGCAAGTGGGAGACTGTTGGAATTATGCCCTAGAGGCAATAATAAAGATGTCATTATTATAATTCTTGTTCATGATAAAGTTTATATTCCATGCTAGAATTGTATTAAGCGGAAACTTTAATACTTGTGTGGTTTGTGAACAACACCGTGTCCCTAGTACGCCTCTATGGACTAGCTCATTGATCAATGATGGTTAAGGTTTCCTAACCATAGACATGAGTTGTCAATTGATAATGAGACCATATCATTGGGAGAATGATATGGTGGACAGACCCAAACTAAGCAAAGCTATTAGATCGTTTCATTGTGTTCTTCTTTGCGAAGCTTTTCCTATGTCAAATATTGTATTCCTTAGACCATGAGATAATACAACTCCCTGGTATCGGAAGAAAGCTTTGAGGTCATCAAACGTCATCCTATGAGAGGGTGATCATAAAGGTGTCTCTCAGGTGATCGGAAAGTATCTGTTGGGTTATATGTATCGAGATGGAATTTGTCCCTCCCAAGTCGGAGAGATATACTTCGGGCCCACTCGGTAATCGATATCAACACCGCTTGCAAGCATGTGGTTAAGGAGTTAATCACAAAGTGATATCGGATTACGGAACGAGTAAAGTACTTGCTGTGAACGAGATTGAACTAGGTATGACGATACCGACGATCAAATCTCGGGCAAGTAAAATATCGCGAGACGAAGGGAATATATATATGGGATTGATTGAATCCTGGCATCGTGGTTCATCCGATATGATCATCGATGAATGTGTGGGAGTCAATATGGGTGCCCAGACCCCGCTGTTGATTATTGATAGAAGATCATGTCTGCATATTCTCGAACCCGCAGGGTCACACACTTAACGTGTCTCGACGCTAGGATAGATTGGATAATTGGTTTATGAATTTTTGTTCGGAGTCTCGGATGGGATCCGGGACATCACGAGAGGTTCTGGAATGGTCCGGAGAATAAGATTCATATAAGGCAGTGCAGTTTTTGGAGTTCGGAATTGTTCCGGATTAATCGGTATTGTACCGGAAGCTTCTAGAACCTTCCGGAAGGGGACCAACGTGGCCCCACCTTCCGGGAGGGGGCATGGGCCTATGAGGGAGTGTCCTGGCCGCATTGGGCCAGGGGCACAAGGCCCCATAGGGCCCAGCCGATCCTAGATAAGTTTAAATCGTTTAAACTAGAGATAAGATAGGGTTTCTAGAAGGGAGAGTTTAAATCGTTTAAACTAGAGATAGGCTTGGAGGATGGGCAAGGGCTGGCCGCACCCCCCCTCTATATATAGAGGGCTGGTGCGCCCCTCCCCCTCAACCTAGATCTCCCTCCAAGCCCTAGTAGCCCTGCTGCCTTCCTCTCTCCCTCCCGACTGTTTGCAGGCGAAGCCCTGCTGCAGAAATTCTCCACCAAATACACCACGCCGCCGTGTTGTAGATCCAATCCATCTCTCCACCATACTTGCTGGTCCAAGGAAGGAGGAGACGTCGAGGTGCTGCACGTGTGCATCTCACGGAGGCACCGCCACTTGTGGTGCTAGATCGGATCGGATCACGAGGAGGAGAAGCGAGTACGACTACATCACCCACGTTCCGACGAACGTTCCGCTGTGCGAATCTTCAAGGGTATGAAGATCTAATCCAATCTCTCTCGTTGTTTGCATCTCCTAGATTAGATCTTGGCTTTCCCTCTGTTCGCTTCCGTAGAATTTTTTTGATTTACTATGCCGCGAAACCCTTCAGAAAGAATTCCGTAGAGTATGACTTGTATGTAGTGGATTTCTCCGAAAAGCCCTCTACACATGCTATATGTATCTATGTGAAAGCTGATGTGGGCTGGTTGTGGCATCACCGCCTAGCCCATGTAAACATGAAGGCTTTGCAAAGTATCTACACAGGGGGCCACATCCTTGGACTAAAATACATTTCCTTTGCCAAAGATCGTGCGTGAAGGACTTGTATTGAAGGAAAGATGCATGAGAAGCCTCACAAGATCCTTAATCAAATCACCACCAAACGGTGCTTGGAGCTTCTCCACATGGATCTCTTTGGGCCTCCCTCTCATGATAGCCTTGGGGGGGAGAAGTATTGTTTGGTAATTGTTGACGACTTCTCGATATATACTTGGGTCTAGTTCTTCAAGTTCAAGAGCAAGACTCAACAAACCATCATCGACTTTGCCAATCAAGTTCAACGGAAACACAATGCTACCATCCTCACCATTCGAAGTGACAATGGCAACGAGTTCAAGAACTACACGTTTGATGAGTTTCTTAGTGATGAGGGAATCAAACATCAATATTCAACTCCTTACACCCCTCAACAAAATGGTGTTGCCGAAAGGAAGAACCGTACTTTGATGGATGCGGCCCGGACCCTGTTGGCGGAATTCAAGTCTCCATATAATTTTTGGGCCGAAGCCATTTCAACCGCTTGCCATGCAACCAATCGACTCTACCTATGCAAGAATAAGAACATGATTCCATATGAACTTCTCACCGGTCGCAAACCAAATGTCAAGTACTTCCGGGTGTTTAGTTGTAGATGTTTCCTTCTCAAGAAAGGTGTCCGCTTGTTAAAGTTTGAGTCTAGGGCTCAAGAAGGGATATTTGTTGGGTACTCAAATTAATCCCATGCCTATAGAGTCTACAACAAAGCAATGGGAAGAGTTGAAGAATCTCGCAATGTCGAGTTTGATGAAGATCATGAGTCTCTTGTGAGGCAAGACGGTGTTCGTGACCCAAGTGATGAAATTCCTCCCCAAGCCATAAGAAGAATGGGTGTTGGATTCTTCCACCCCATTGAGGATCCCCTTATGGCCGAAGGAGAAGGACCAAGCTCCACTCAAGTGGAGCCTTCACTTTCACAAGACCATCTTGCACCTCAAGGTCAACTTATTGCTTCTCAAGGTTCTCCAAGCTCTTCTCAAGATCTTCATGTCCATGACTCTCCAAGGTCAAGACTAGCTCAAGTCGATCAAGCTCTACCTCACCAAGATAGTGAAGCCCCTCAAGTCAATGATGAGCAAGGCCGAGTTGAAGAAGGTCAAGCTACCAATGACCAAGTCCAAGCTAATGTCTCTCCACCAAATGATGATGTCTCTCCTACGGTTGATGTTGATGAAGATAGTGATCAAGTTCGTGCATATAGTCAAGGCGGGGACTCAAACCATGGTGATGACCAAGTGGTTGCTCAAGAATCTCGTCTTGAGACCCAAGCTCGCTGTCAAGCATACCGTCTAGCCAAGCTCATCAATAGGGGCTCCACTACTAGGAGACAACTAACCTCTTTTAGTTCACATCATGCTTTTATTTCTCATGTTGAGACCCAAAAGGTCTTTGAAGCCCTTGAAGATGATGTTTGGCATGATGCTATGAATGAAGAACTTCACAACTTCAAGAGGAACAAAGTGTGGTCACTTGTGAAGAGACCAAAAGATTGTCAAAATGTGATTGGGACCAAGTGGATCTTCAAGAACAAGAGGGATGCCAATGGTATAGTCGTCTACAACAAAACAAGGTTAGTTGCCCAAGGATACTCTCAAGTTGAGGACATAGACTATGGTGAAACTTATGCTCCTGTTGCTCGTCTAGAATCCATTCGCATGCTTCTTGCTTATGCTACCCATCATAACTTTAAATGCAACAAATGGATGTCAAGAGTGCTTTTCTTAATGGTCCCTTAAAATAATTGGTGTATGTCAAGCAACCTCCGGGCATTGAGGATCCCCTCTTCCCGGACCATGTCTACAAACTCGATAAGGCACTATATGGTCTCAAACAAGCCTCATGTGCGTGGTATGAGTGCCTTAGAGAGCTTTTGTTAGACCGTGGTTTCGAAGTAGGCCTCATTGATCCCACTCTTTTTACTAAGAAAGTTGGAGGAAACTTGTTCATTTGCCAAATCTATGTTGATGATATTATCTTTGGGTCTACTAACAAAGCTTTTAATGAGGATTTTGCTAAGCTCATGACCGACCGCTTTGAGATGTCTATGATGGGGGAGTTGGAATTCTTTCTTGGCTTTGAAGTCAAGCAATTGAGGAAAGGAACCTTCATCAACTAAGCTAAATATGTCCAATATATGCTCAAGAAGTTCAACCTTGATCATGTAAATGGAGTCAAAACTCCCATGCCCACAAAGGTTAATCTTGATCTCGATCCCAAGGGTAAGGATGTGGATAAAAAGCTTTATCGCTCGATGATTGGTTCTTTGCTCTATCTTTGTGCATCTCGACAGGATATTATGTTGAGTGTGGGTATGTGTGCAAGATTCCAAGCCGCACCAAAGGAAAGCCACATGGTGGCAGTCAAGAGAATCTTTCGATATTCGGTTCATACCCCTAACTTCGGGCTGTGGTACCCCAAGGGAGCTAGCTTTGACCTCATTGGATACACGGATTCAGATTGGGCAGGAGACTGAGTAGAAAGGAAGTCAACCTCCGGTGCTTGTCAATTTCTTGGAAGATCATTGGTGTGTTGGTCCTCGAAGAATCAAAACTGCGTGTCGATGTCCACCGCCGAAGCTGAGTACATCTCCGCCGCAAGTTGTTATGCTCAATTGCTATGGATGAAGCAAACCTTGAAGGATCTTGGACTTTCTTTCAACAAGGTGCCACTTCTTTGTGACAATGAGAGTGCCATTGCTATTGCTCACAACCCGATGCAACACAACAAGACCAAGCACATTGAGATTCGTCATCATTTCATTCGGGATCATGTTGCAAGAGGAGACATTTCTTTGGAGTATGTTCCTACCAAGGCCAATCTTGTAGATCTTTTCACGAAGCCACTTGATGAAGCAAGGTTCCGGGAGTTGAGGCATGAACTAAATATCATTGATTCTAGCAACGTGGTTTGAGTATCTTGCACACCTACCCGGGTCTCAAAGTGTAACACCCCAGCATTAGAGCTTAGAAATAAGCTGAACACAGGTGGGTGCATTGCATTCATGCATAGAAAATTCGGATAATTTTCGCGCTTTTAAATAAAACTTGTCAAAGTGATTGAAGCTTCTCTTAACTTGGTGGAACTAAAGTAGGTCATCAAGTTGACTGCGGTAAGTTTCAATATGACCTTTGCTAAAACCTTATCTTTGGGTTATATAATTTGATCTAAGGGTAGATCAGATGTAATAAAACTAAGTCACAACACACTACTTAATAAGGAGTACTAGATCTTCTAGAGATCATTATATGGTATTCCATACAACAACTCAAGGATGAATACTTAATATTCTAAAGATGATATTAAGATATTACCTACCATAAGCTTTGTATACCAAGTTAAGTATATAATTTTAGTAAAAGACACTCTATAACTAAATCTTGTAAGCCTTGGATATAGTTGCAAGATGGAATTAAAGGAATTAATGTATGGAGTTAGAAGTAGCTACATTGATGAGTTCATCAAGGGTAGTTTAGTGTTGGAAGTTATATATAGAAGAATGGAGTATTATTGAAGTGACATGACCATGTCATCATATGATGATTGATATGGTGGAGTCAGATGATTATCTTATTCAGGAAGATTTGATCTTTGTGAATAAGATAAGAAAGATATATAGAGTTTATTTAGGAAAGGAATTCCTTATCTCAAGATAAGCTTAGTGAAGTATTCAGGTAAGAATTCTTTAGAAACCTTTAGCTAGATATACATGCAAACATGACAAGAAACCTGTCTACTTCATTATTCAAAACCCTAGAATCAAATGGATAGGGGAACCATTTACTATACTAGGTAACCATTGGATAACACCTCTTGGACAATTAAAGCTTCCAAGAGATAAGTAGAGAACCAGATGAGTATTTAGAGATGGAGGCCTTGTACACCTCATTACCTTAAACCTTAATAGAAATCTATACCCATGAACCAATAAGATTGATCTAGGAATTAATTCCAATATCTCACTCTAACAGAGGATACCAACTTAAACCTTGATCCTTGTCCCTATTTATAATTAGATATGGGTTATTAAATCCTCTCAAAACCTATGTACCTATATTTGAATCAACCTTAGTATTTTCCTACCAATGAGTAATATTGGTTTATTACTACCTAACCAAAAGTGTTATGTGGTAATTCTAAATTTTAGAAACCAAGTAGAATTGGATTTGGCAAATTCCCAAATATGGAGAACCATGAAACTTATATCATCCCATTAAAAAACCACAAAGATTAATTCCTTCTTATGTATATATGTAAATCCTTTATGAAGATAAGTAGGAACAAGATTCTATATACATGAATACACATCTCAAACTAGTACCATTTAGATTATCAAGTGAAACTAGAATAATTTCTATAAGGTTTTCTTATAGGAAGAAAATCCCTAAAACCCTAATCCTTATTAATATTTCTTAATGAAAAAAGACTTTTCGTATAATTATGAATATTTTTAATATACAATGAGAAATGAAGAGAGGAGGGTCTACAAACTCTCTGGATATTCAAATCTCTGAAGAAATTCAAATTTTAAAAGGTTTTGTAAAAGGATAGTAAAATAGAAAAGGAATTGAAAAGGAAAAAGAAAAGGAAATAAGCAGTACTATTTGCCGCTCGCCTGCATGTTGTTTCTCGCCTCGCTCACTCTTCTAGAGCCCAACAGTAGCCCATCTCGGTTCGGAGCCCAAATACTGTTTCTCTCTCTCGCTGGCAGGTAGGACCGCGCGAGAGAGAACCGTCGTCTTCGTCTTCCTCTGCTGGACCGACACGCCGCCGGTGAGCCACGTCGCCGCCGTCATTCTAGACCACCCCGGACGCGGTTGACCAACCTAGAGCCTTGCACTACTCGCTTGGGGTCCGTCCTTGCTTGTTCCATCAAGATTCGCGCCCGAATCGAGCTTAGCACCACCGCCGCATCTTGTCGGTCCTCGCCGCCGTGTCGCCGTGTCAGTGCCTGCCCAGCCATATAAAACCTCCGCCCCGAACCGCATTGCCCTCCTGGTTCGTCCTTATCCTCCCTATTCCTCTGTCTCGCTCTCTATCCTCTGTAAATCCAATTCAATCCACCTAGAATACCATGGGGTGGATGGGAGGAATCGCCGTGTTGTGTAGATCCTCTGGGTGGAGTATTGCATCAAGGGGATTCCGGAGAGAGGCAAATTTTGCAATTTCATTCTGTCGGTGATCGCCGGATTTCTGGATCGTGTGCTCATCTCCGACCACCGTCATCACCATCGACTACACAAGCATACTCGGGGTGAGCATACGCTTCTCTAGACTTAGTTACACATCCTAATTCAGCGCGTAGCTCTAGTTCGTCGTGTCGCCGGTGAGCACCGCCACAGGTCGTCGTCCTAGCCACTGCTCCGACGCTCGTGAGCTAGCACCAACGAGTTGGTCAGGCTCGCTGTCGTCCGTAGCGTCGAACGCACCCCTTCACGTGGTCATTAGTGTAGTATTTTGGTGTCGCCACCGTACTCCGGCGAGGGTCCGGCGAGGGTACGACGAGCGGTCGTCATACTAGAGTCATCGTTGACTGATCCACGCCGTGTGGCAACTGACGTGGCTCCGGGCCCGTTTGTCATTGAACTTGGGTAGGATAGGATTGGTAACAAAAGTCGTTTGACTGTTCTTTGCCTCGGTGGCATCTGATGTGGTCCTAACCCCACTGGTCAGTGACCGTGGCTTGATTAGATCTAGGTATAAAAAGTATTCCTTCGTCTAAAATTTAATAAGAAATATAAATTTTTATATAAATACCTTTTAGGAATTTAAGAAAAGGATTAAATCTTAAAAATTGAATATCTTTTGTTTTATAATTCAGAAAAATATATATAATATATCAAAATGTTTAGAAAAATAAACTCTATATTATAAACTTATTATCAAATATCATTGTGATAAATATTTAAATAATTATTATTTAATAAAGATTTCAAAAGTAATAATACTTTGAAAATTCATATTTTAATATTGGTAAATGAGAAAAATATAAATAATATACTAAAATTCTTGGAAAAATAAGAACTAAAATGAAAAACTATAAACTTAAAATATTATATCACTTAACTAATATTTATTGTTTATTTAGAATTTTTAAAGTAATAAATTTATAAAATTCATATCTTATTAGTTAAAAATCACAAAAATACCTATAATATACCAAAATGATCACAAAAATGAAATATACACACTAAAAATATCAACTCTCACATTTGAAGTAAAATAAAAGGTAAAGGTTTAATAAAACTAGTTTAAACCCTTTTCTTTTATTTTAATTCATTAAAAATATATAAATCTTTACTATTGCTTTTAGCATTATTTGTTTAAAGTCTAAAAGTGTAAAAAAACATCAATTGATGTCTAAATGAAGTTAACACAGGTTTAACTATTTTTTTTAAAATATTAAAAGTAATCCTTGCATATTTTTCTAAGCCCTAATTGATTAATAAACTTGCTTAAGGAATATTTCAGATACCATAACCCATTTGAGTGCTTTAGTATTGCATATTATTTGTTGTATTTACTTATTGTTTCACACACACACACACACTCAAAAGCCTTAATAAGAAGCACAAGTGTGAAACTGAGATAAAAGTGCAACACATTCCTAAGAACTCATCACAAACTCCAAACCCTAGATTAGATACGACTATTCCGGGGATTCGCATTTATCAAATTGCATTACATTACTTATGCATCGTTGCATCTTGCTTCTTTATACATTAGTCCATACCAGACCAATGATGTTGTTTACAGAATTTGGATCTTCTATTATTCCGAAGACCGTGAGTGCATAATCTTGCAATCACAAAAGGCAAGTTCACAACTTGCTCATGTCCTTTGACTATTTTCTATGCTTGTAACTCAATTGTGTCATCACCTGCATTTCAAAAAGGTCAGAAAACAATATTTTCATAATAATATGATTATGGATTATTTACCAGATGGTAATAATCTACTGATACAGTTCCTGTGGTAAAGGAACATAATATCTAGGACTTAACAACCAATATCGTCAGTGATTCTAGTGTCGTATATTACGCGTCAACCATAAGACTTGGAATGGGACAGGAAAGTCAGTTGTATCTTCTCCCTTTCATATGGAGGCAAGATGACCTTATCGTGATGTTGGGATTCCTAGTGTGGATCCAACATATGGGTGGGCACCCTTAGGCCCCACGATTTTGGTGTCTAGATTATTTATGAGTGGCTGCCGGAGGTATGAACCTCCAGGGGCATCACCAGCTCATAGAGTCTTCGGGAACTCCCATGGTTATAGCTTGCCCTAGTTGGCGGCTTAATGAATGTGTAGTCAGCCCCGGAGGATCGTGCAGACATATGGGGTCACGGAGAGGGCAGTACTGGTTTGGATCTTAGACTGGGCCCCACACCAGGAAGTGTGGACAAGCTTGCGGCTTGGTGTGCAACAAGGCTAAGGTCTCTTATGGGAAAAGTGACGCACCTCTGCAGAGTGTAAGAATTGTGACATGTTACTCCCTGTTCCGGGAAGGAGCTACGAACGCGGCAGGAAAGGAACTCCATGAAGTTCTGCTCAACCTGTGAAGGCTATCGGACATAGTTTTCAGAATAAAAGCAACCTTTGAAGAAATGTTTATGAAAACCTGCATTGCCTACGACCTATGGTCTATGGCTGTAGAGATAGTGCATCATACACTCCTTTTTAGTGAACTTTCTAAGTATGCTCGTACTCAACCGTACCTTCTTAACCCTTGCTAGGTTCTAAGCCATTTAAGACGATGTCAACATCAATTTCTGCTCAAGAAACCATCATCGGCAACTCAAGTTCTTCAATAAAGTCAACATATACATCATCTGAAGTGAAGATAAAGTGTCGGTTTAGATAGGAGTAGATTCTCCAGCCATAAAACTTATTTCTGTAGAGCATTGCAATAGCATCAATGGCAAGCCAAATAGTTTAGATACTAGTCTTAGTTACTAGATATTTCTGAGTTATTATTTCTGGTTCTTCTTTGTAAGAAGTTCTTTCTCTCTCTTTAACCTAGAGTGTTCTCTGGATCTTTTGTAAAAGTCGAGTTGTAATCTATAGTCATGTCTTAGACCTGTTGTGTTTCTGTTGTACCACTCTGAGGGACGTAATACTGGTGAACGGTGTTTCATTGGTGTTATGTCAACGACTATAGTGTACTATATCATGTAGTCGTATGCTGGGTCACATCACAAAGAATATCTTGTTTGGATGTACGCATGGATTTAGGGGGAGTGTAGTTCCTCATATGACCGACACTCTTTCTTTTATGCACACATTAATGTTTTCATTCTCTATGGTCTCTCAAGGAGACAAAATGAGCTTCAATGGTGAGTTTTGGTAATGAACCCAAGATACATCTTCGCGGTGTCAAGCCAAATATACTCATATATGGTGGCCTAGGCCACCGACTTTGTGTGTTTATATTTGCTTTTTTCCTTTATGTGTGTTTCCCCTTGTATTCCATATTTTTGGGTGTTGTTTTTCGTTTCTTTTTGGATCTTACTTTGTTTTTATTCATAGTTTGTGCCATATATCCCAAGCCTTTGCTCCTCCCCTTAACCCTCTCTTCCCTGCACAAGGTCTTTTCTTTGCTAAATCAAAATCTGGACAGCTTTCCTGGATATCGCCGGTAGTTCCGATCGTTGGTCGGTACTACCGCTCTGGGCCTAACTTCCCCGAAGTTACGCTTGGACCGGTACTACCGCACCATCCAGAACTACTCGTGTTGCCGGTAGTTCCGGCCCCTTGTCGGTACTACCAGTCGAGCAAGGGGCCTATAAGTTACGGGCCAAGGGGGCACGGGATCTTCTTCCCCACTTGCCCCCCTTGACCCCCACTTACAAACTTGCATACCCAGGAAGCTCTCCCCGGTGGCACCGCCGGCACCACCGACTCCGGCCGTCCCTCTTCAGATCTGCTCTATTGGATTCTTCCCCACCTCAATCTCTCGCCATGGACCCCGGTATTTTCTCCTCTCACCCTCCATTCATGGAGATCTGGCCATTTTTGTGCTTGAGTAGGACATGCCATGTCTAGGGCCTTTCTTTGGCTAGAACTGCTTTGGGAGATCGTGGTAGGGCTAGAATTCGTGTGTAGATCAGATTGCCCCAATACATTATCCAGATTCCAACCTTTGGTGCATCTAGATCCGCCAACCTATGATTTTCTAATCAACCGCTCTGCTCGTGCCCTCACCGGTACTACCGGTGAGGCTCGGCCGGTACTTCTGGTGGGGTCCTCGCCACCGGTACTACTGGTGGGGGCACGACCAGTATTTTCGGTGAGCTCCACGCCACCAGAACTTCCGGCCGCTCGGCGGAACTTCCGATGCACCAAATCCTGGTTTCTGCCTCTGTATTCTGTCAATCTAGTCTAACCTTGTTGTTTTTCCTTTGACCTTGTGCACTTATCCTCCCTTCCCTCCCTCCTATTTGCTTTCTTCTCAGGGCAAAGTGGTTCCCGTGGCAAATCCAAGCGGTCTCGTGCTCCCACTCGTGGGCCTTCCGAGATTGATGAAGATGATCTTGAGGTCGTGCGCCCTCCTAGTCAGACCGCTCGTCGGAGAGCTACCGCTGAGCGTCGTGCTGCTGCTGCTGAAGGGAAAAGACATGTTTTAGCCAGTCAAAAGAAGACCACCTCTGGGCCCGATTCGAGGAAGAAGAAGATCTCATCCTGGCCACAACTTTCATATGAGGAGTTTCGCAAGATTGATCCCTACATTGTTCCTCGTGATCGTCTGGCTTAGGACCCTTTCTTCCACACCAAGCGTCAAGAGGAGATATATTCTGAGGTTTATGCTTCCAAGAAGAACAATGTGGTTGCTCCTCGGAAGCACATAAACATGGCCAAGATGGAGAGTAACCCCGAGTACTTTGGTGAGGCTCTCGACATGTGCAGGCGGTTTGGACTTCTCAAGATTATGGCACACCGTGAGAACTATGATGAGAGGGTTATTGCTCAGTTCTACTCCACCATCTACTTTGATACTGATGCTAATGATAGAACCATGAAGTGGATGACTCAAAATAGGTATCTGACTGCAAAATGGTCTAAGTTTGCTGCTCTTCTTGGCTACCCTATTCTGGAAGGCCATCGTGCCAATGGATGGTGCGTTCATAGGGGGAAGGCCTCCGAGCCTGAAGTTCTTGAGCCCTTGTACATTGAGGGCTGGGGCGTCAATGGAAATGTTGCCCATCTTCTTCCCACCTATGACATCATGCGCAAGGTCTATCAGAACACTATTGCTCCCAAGGCAGGTAACTTTGATCAGCTCCATGCATTCTAGATTGATCTCATGTATCAGACTTACCGCCATAGAAACTCTCATGAGCGCATTAATTTTATGGATTATCTGTTTGAGGAGATTTGGTCTACACTGATTGAGAAGAGGTCATGTCCCTATGCTCCTTACATCCAGACCCTCATCAATGCCAAATGGTGAGAGGCCACAGGTTCTCATTTTCCTTAGGATGCTCTCACTATTCATGAGGAGAAGACCTTTCGTGTGATGAAGCACAAGAAACCTTGTTCTCAGGCTGAAAAGGAAGCTGCTGTTGAGAGGGCTGCTAGGGAAGCTGCTGACACATCATTCCATGCTAGTGATGGGGATCGTGCCGAGGCTTCTCCTCCACCCCGACTTGTGAGACAGCCATCTTGGGCCCAGAAGATGCTGAAGAAGGTTAAGAAGACTTTTTGTTTCATTCAGGACAGCGAGTATCAGTCTTATGTTGCTTAGAGGCACAGTGTCCGGAGGGAGAAGGCCATCATGAGGAAGCTTGATATTGAGGTATCTCCTGAGTCCAGCTCCGTCACCGCGCCCAAGGATCAGTGGGTCAACACGTATTGCAGGTGGACTGATAGTGATGACGAGCCTGAGGTCACCGATCCGTTTCCGCCCGCTTGGAACCATGCCTCTTGGGACCCCGAGCCTCCTCCTCCATTCGTTGGTGGGTGGGGCGCGTAGATTGTCTACTTTGTCCCTTTTTGGCGTCTTGATGCCAAAGGGGGAGAAAGTGTTCCATTAGAACTTCGGGATTTGCATGGGTTGTGTCACGAGCTAGCTCTTTCTTTGATCTTTTTATGCTCGTGCACACTTTTATTCCGTTATGTATGCTTGTGGACCTCCCTTATGTATCTATCTTTGGACCTCTTGTATGGTTGCTGCTATGTTGGTGAGACTATGTGTTAAGGTATCTTTGTGATGTTCTTATGATTGGCCGTGGTGGGCTAAGTTGTCTCACGGAGGTATATTCACTATGTTCACTTATCCAAATATTTTCTCACCACAATGGTATTGGTGCAAGATATGAGTTCCCTCTGTTTTGCATTTACTTCTTTGCACCCTTGTTGGTTTGTCTACTGAGGGGGAGCTCTCTCCCTTGTGTGATTGTTGTTTCTAGAAACTCTTGTTCCTATGCCTTGCACACATCTAGGGGGAGCTTCTCATTTCTTTTATTTCCTACAGTTTTTCCTTTTTGTTATCCTCTATGCAAATCTTATAGGGTTGTCATCAAGCACCAAAAAGGGGGAGATTGAAATGATATTGTTTTCTCCTTGTGTTTTTGGTATTGATGACAACTTCACTTGTGGTTTAACTGTATGTCCAAGTTGCAGGGTTTATCTACGGACGTGCTTGTTGGTGACTTCTCTCTAGAAGAAGCTTGACGACGGTGGCACTTATTTACACTTTCTCTTGTTTTTGTGTTTTAGGCTACCGTACTATCAAGAGGGGGTCCACCTTGGAAGGCTGTGGGAAATCACCATTTCATGCACAGACCATATCTGCACATCCACAGCCTTCCCAGTTTTCCTGAGAGAGAGAGAGTTCCCTGTAGTGTTTGAGTGTTTTCTGCCCTGACCGGTAGTACCGGCCAGGCGGCGGTAGTAGCGCCCAAGGGGGTTTTCAGGGCTAATCGAGCGGAACTTCCGACCGAAGTTCCGGTCCTAATTCCAGCAAACCAAATTTTGGCTCAGTAATACTTCAGTATCCTTTTGCTTATTTGTCGGAATTAGCACCGGAATTTGGATCGGTTGTACCGGCCAGATCCTGTGTTGTCCAGCCCCTGTCCCCTTGAGTGGTAGTACCGCCCCCCGTCCGGTAGTACCAGGCACCCTCTGGCGTACGGTTCTTCCGATTCCAGTTCCGGACCAAGTTCCGGCAACTAGGCTTTGTGGCTCAGATATGTCTCTGCCTCGAAATGCCTATTTGCCGGTAGTTGGACCGGAACTAGGACCGGTAGTTTCGGTCAGCTCGTGGGGGCCCGCTGACTGGTCAACCCGACTGTTCCGTGGGCATCTTCGAGCCGTTGGTGGTCCGTTCACCAGAACTACCGGCCCACCATCGATAGTACCGGTGGTGTCGGGGCTGGGCAGAAAATGCCCGTTTGGGGGAGGCCTATTTAAGGCCTCCTTCTTCCTCCTCTTGTCTTATCTCTTCGTATTCTCTCTCCTCCATTAATACAAGGGCTTGAATTTCCTAGATCTCTCTCCCTACCCACTCAAACCTCATGATCTTTTGAGGATTGGGAGAGGTGACCTAGATCTACACTTCCACCAAAGGAATCGTGATTTCCCCCACCCGTCCTTCGTGGATCTTGTTACTCTTGGGTTCTTGAAACCCTAGACGGTGTAGGGCATTCTCGGAGCTGGGGCAATTGTTGTGAAGCTTCGTGGTGTCGTTGAGGGCCTCCAATTGATTTGTGGAGTCTCCCCTCAACCTTGTTATAAAGGTTTCGGTTGGTGCCTTCAAGGTCACCGGTTAGTGGATTATGAGGCCGCCTTTGTGGTGGTGCTCACCGGAGAAGAAGGTGAGGCCTTTGTGGCGCTCGGGTGACGTTGTGTGGCTCCGACACCTCTCCAACGTAGACGTAGCTTCCTTGGAAGTGAACTACGAGAATTACATCTCCGTGTCCCCTCGCCGGTTCTTTCGTTCCACTCCTTTACTTCTTGCAATTACCGTCTTGTTTACTTATCGTATTGTTTACCATATAGGATATTCATCTAGTTGTATCTCTAGTGAACTTTACTTTGTGTAAAACCTAAAATTGCAAGAAAAGATTAAAAATTGGTAGTCTCCTATTCCCCCCCTCTAGTCGACCAAAGTTGGGCCTTTCACCAGTGTTATGCACTCTTATACAAGATAAATTGATATTAATCTAATCTCCACCGGAATTCATCCTAAACCTTCCAATGACACTTATAGTGCCTTATTTATTTCATTTGGAGCCAACCTAATATGAATCAACACACTATTGGCATGTAGAATCAACTAAAAACCTTCAAATATCCCATAGCAACGTGCGGGGAGTCATCTAGTTGTATTAGTATCACGTCCCACGGTGTGCTATAATGTTACATTGTGTGACAACGTGCATCATTGTGTGATAATGTACTGTAAAACTTTCAAAATAGTTTATTTGGTTGTATTGAATTTGGCAAAATTTTAAATTTTGAGGTTTGGAACTTAGTGAATCTTGATAGAAGTTTATGAAACCGTGGAAATGTACAGATACAATGTGTCACATACATATTCCAGAAATTCATTGTGGTTTATCGCATAACTTTATTTTGCATGTACACATGGAGTTTCACTAAGTTTTAGAGTTTCAGCATGTTTCAAAATTCGTTTTTTTAATTCAAAATATATTCAAACTGGTCTCGTTTCAAAGTCCTTGTCATTTGGAACACAAATGTACAATTAGAACGTAAATCGGACATTTGATTCAAAAAAGATACAAACATTAGAATCATATGAAAAAACATGGGTGAGGATGCTTGTCCTAGGGAAAAGTTGCTTGTGGCTGTCACTATCACAGCATGTTGTAGAAAACATTTCTCACACACAAATTCCCCCACTCAGCCTAGGCTATTCAACAGTTACTTCGTTTTGTAGTAACTTGAGAACTGCAGATTCAATTCCTTATCATCAGAGGCCTAAAACTGCACTTAATTGCCACCAACAAACGAGCATGCGGCACTCTGAACATCAAGGCAAAGTTTGACCATGTGAGCAGCTACCAAGGTCAATCGAAGACTTGTAAACACTGTCCAGTGGCATGTATAAATTTCATTGAAATCCAGACGTTGTCCAATATTGGCCGATTAGAAGCTTTAGCATTGCCATGATAATTAACATATGTTGTTATGAAATTGACTGGTACAGTAAATGGTAGGGCTTAAATTGACTTGAAGTGGTACACAGATGACATATACAAGCCAGGGTTGCTAGCAAACAGCTACCCAAAGAATAGAATGTTGTTGAAATAACCCGACAGGATCACATCGATGTTTCTGTAAAATCTTGTTAGGCGTTATTCAGAGGGTCCCGGAGATTGCTGCTAGTAATGTAGCTGGGATTCGGGACCGAGCTGCAGCTGCAATGTCAATTACGATGTTGAAAATTATGGCTCCAGTAACTGAACGAGATCATGCACTGTGTTCGTGTAAAGATCTGGATGGATGGTATTTGAAGCACTCTGGAGTTCTGGTAAGGTAGTCACGCCTGAAATTGCGACATAGATCCAGGTTAATTTTATCACTTAACTGTACAGAACGAAGAGATTGTCCAGAACATATGAAAAAGGGCAGAAGTTTCTCACCAGACATAACAAGGAGTGTTTTGCATCCAGTGTTCTGGCCGAATAGTATATCTGTGTCTAGTCTATCCCCAACCATGCACATTCTTGACGTTTCCAAATTGTAGCTGCAGCAGTAGAAACAACCAGAATTTTAGGGTAAATTCTAAACAGAACTATAAAATAGTTTAACTGTTATGCCATCATATCATTGCTCTCGCACACAGAAATATTTAGCAAGATGAAAATATGACTGGGTAGATAATTAGATAATATTTTATTTATATTTATATTTTATTTCTACTTACTGTGATGCACAAATGTAATGAGGAAACACTTAAGAAATTAAGAAGGTGCATTCTTCAGAACAGTATGAAGCCCACTGTATGTATACAACTATGCAAGAAACTGTACTGAAGGGAAAGTTCAGAAGCTCATGCACTGCTATGAACTGACAAAATGAAGAGTTGTGACCAGCTGACGACCTCTCCCTCCCTCCTCTCCCTCCCTCCCTCCGGAAAAATAAATCCATGTAATCTAAATGAGGGCATCTCACAACAGCTGACTGAACATCTTTGAGGCCCTGTTTAAAGCTCATGCAATCCGTGGATTAGGAGTTCCGCATAACAGAGAGGTTGACCCGAACTCATACGTAAACTTAGTTTTAATGGAAGACCAAAATGCGTTGGTATGAAATGTGAGATTCGAGAAACCTTCCTTAAATGCGCATAAAAATTCTTATTTGTTTCAACATAACAAATACCAATAAATGTTTTTATGCACACTAAGGCTACATATGAGTTCATGTCAACCTCTCCATTCATGTAAAGTTCTCAATTGATGGATTACATGAGCTCCAAACAGTATATCGGAGATGTCTGAGCGATTTTGTTGGGCCAAACTCATGAGCTTACATGGATTTATTTATCTAATGTGTCAGTATTACCTACTCCCTCCACTCCAAAATGTAAGGCACAAACATGTCCCAAGTTTAGGTTTGCCCAACTATTATATACTAATAAATGTGAATGACATCATTGGAAAATACTTTTGAACATGAATCCAGTGATATTGTTTTTGTGTCACACCTCATGTTTCTATTAGTCTAATTGTTTTAGGGAATTGTTTGTCTACTTATTGTCAAACTTAATCATGGGATGCATGTGCTCCTTACAGTTTGAAATGGAGGTGGTACTTTTTACATGTGGACATGAAAACAATCTCATAGATGCTTTAATGATTTCCCTATATAACTATACACTTTTTGGCAATAAACAAATGCTATTTTTCTTATGTGTGCACTTCACAAACCTTTTCAACAGGAAGTCCATCAAAAAGCTTGAAGGTTTTCCAACAACAATGGGCTCTTTCTGCACCGAGCAACTTACTGCAGCAACCATAGTTCCAGCTCCTGTAACTTCAAATGATCAGGAACTGAACCAGCACGGATAGAAACACGAGAAATATATAATTAACATTTCCGAATAGCAAAACCTGGCCATTCTTGGGAGGATATCATATGTCCAGTAGGATCACGGTTGGTTGCAATGAAAAGGCAGCCTGGATTCTCACGAATACACAAGCTTGCATACCTGCAAGAATATCATTATGTTTGAAATTTACAGAAAAACTTAAAAATTAAAATGAAAAAGGAATAGTATGGAGTAAACATGATATTAATACTTGGAGAATAGAAATTTTAAATTTAATATTCCTGTTGTCCTTAATTAGTTGACACAGATTTGTCTAGATATGTATGTATCTAAAACACGTCTAGATACATATGTATCTAGACAAATCTAGGTCAACTAATTTGGGACAGAGGGAGTATGTAGGTTTCCTCTTGCCAACAATAATGGAAAACTGGAGCTGTGAGATGGCAGGCATGAAATTATCAAAAAATAAAACAAGGTAAACAGAACATTGTATCTACAGTATATAGTTGTTTGGTTAGAGTATGTTATAATCAGAACTTCTGAATAAATTATCCAAAGTATGTCCTTAATAAGGTCACCGCGAGCTACTAACAAACTGCATGAGATAGGCAGAAAAATAAAATAAAAAACTGGATTGAAGGAGATAAAACCTACTAATTCCAAAGAGAAAAGGCACCAAAAAATTACAGAAAGAAGGTAGGCTTCTGGTTCATATATGGATGCGGTGTCCAAAATAAAAGGAGGAAAGAAACCTGAATTATCATAGGACAACATTGATGTATCCAACACACAAGGAAAGATAAGGGGAAAATAAAGGATTTGTGGTCCTAATGGGCTTGAATATAGTTTGTTTCTTTTCCGTTTTACCAGAAATGGCATGCCGCAGTAAAACTTTATAAGGATTAGAATCCTTGCAATTGGAAAGAAAAATAACAAACTTAGAGCTGCCCCTCATAAAGCGATTGATCTGCTTTCCAGAAAAAAAGATGTTGGCCCTGATGGGACTAATTATAGTTCATTTATTTTCCATTTTGTCAAAAGAGAGGTATTTCAGCAAAATCTACTATAAAAATTAGAGGCCTTGCAATTGCCATAAAAATAACAAGATTTACAGCTATCCCTCATAACAAGATTGATCTACTAAAAAAATAATGAAGATAATATTAAACAAGATAAGAGGCCTTACTGCATTTTGTAATAGTTGAAGTACTGATCAAGTCCGACAATGACAGCTCCAACCTGGAAGAGATATTTCATTTATCTTAGATCACGATGGTTTTCTTTTGAGCAAAAAGTGGTCAAGAGATCAAATTTGATAAAAGCATGTTTGACATTACACTTTTGTCATGGTCAAAGTAGAAGTTAGCTTCCAACATTATATTTTTCTTGCCATCCTCCTGCAGAAAACACCATTAGTTGAACGGAAGGTAAAGCAGAGATAATATATATCTGGAAGGGAAAGTTCTGCCCTTAAGCCTTCAGCATGCACCCATTACTAGAGGAAAATGAAAGCGGAGCCCAACCCTTCCCCCTCCCAACCCCGTGTGGCCACCGCTGGCATCCCTCAACCGAGGCACTCCTAGGCTTGCCCCGCATCACGAGGATGCACGGGGCGGCAGCCCGGGTATAGAGGTTTCCTCCTCCGCCGGAGGTGGTCGGCCGGTTTGTGGCTGGTTGTGGCGGATCCCGTGATCCCACACCTAGTCCCGGCTGCGAGTTGGGGAGGTGTGGTTGCCAGTGAAAACCGAGCTCTGACTCCGGTCATGGAGGGTGATTGCGGCGTTTGTGCGCCGTTACCTTGTTGAAGGCTGGATGGAAGAGGCAAGAGGTGGAGCGGTGTTGCATACTTGCATCTAGCGCGTTGACGACGGCGGGACTCGGTTGCATGGCGCAACGGGGTCTCAGTGACGGATGTGTCTTGGTGGACTCGCGCAGGGCGAGGGCGCTGTTTGGTGTCGTGGAGGCGTCGATGGCAGGTCTGGCGAGGGCTATGCGGATCTCAACCCTAAAGATGCTCAGTGGTTCGATGGAGGTGACGGCTTCTGTAGCGTGTGCATGAGGTGCTCGCTAAGAGTCTGCTAGACCGGATGAGTGCTCCTCTTCGCCATGAGCATGTCTCGGCGATGTCCCCAGTTTCTAGTTGGTGGGGTGATTTTGTGGTATCAGGGAATAAGGCCCTGCTGGCATGATCTTCACCCATTGTCGGGTTTGTAGGTGTTGCGTGGTGGCTTCGGGTTTTTTGATGTATGCACTTTGTCAGACTTATGTTGAATAAAATAATAAAGAAGACTGTATACAACTTTTCGATGCAGAGGCCAGGGTCTCATCCTCCATTTAAAAAAAAATGAATTTATGATGGGTATGAGGAATTCAAAATATTTTTATTGGCTGCATGTTTTGGAACACTACTCTTGCCATTGCTTGGAATATTTGTCCAACTTAAACTAAATGATCTGTGACAACTTCTGGTCTACTTTATTTCACATACCGTAGGTGACTCATCCAATATGTCTGTTGCTAACCGCAGTAAGCGGTGTCCGTTAAAGTGGCCAATCAGTAGCAAATATCATATGAACGCGGAATTATATTCCTACTCGCTTTTTCACAATATATTTATTCCATATAAAATCA
Source organism: Avena sativa (assembly GCA_916181665.1). Classification (NCBI taxonomy): domain Eukaryota; kingdom Viridiplantae; phylum Streptophyta; class Magnoliopsida; order Poales; family Poaceae; genus Avena; species Avena sativa. The sequence continues at coordinate 433,730,112 of OV702290.1, forward strand.
GAGAATTACTATGCATCAAGGTATAGGAAACAATCACGCATGAACAAGTGTCCATTTATAAAATCAGAGAATTACTGGAATGTACCACTCCAACATTAAAAAGAATTGGGAGTTACGTTAATGCATCTTTAATTCAGTAAAGAAGCTCAAGATAAAAAAAACAGTGATAAGTTGCATTAAGATTTAAATAACTAGCATTTCAGATGTATCAAGAAAAACAGGAGATCATAGTAAAACTAGAGGACCCCCACCAACAAACTTGCAATGGATGAAAATGGAAAACAAATGGACAGGGAGCATGTAAGGGTGAAGACTAAGCAAGTCATACATACCGGACCACCAAAACATTCAAAACCAGCTAACTTGAGCTCCTCCAAAATGCCATCCTCACCAACAACATAAACCTTCAAAAGAAAGTTTCAACAGTAATCAGTATTTTATTGTGGAAAACAAGGCATGGAATTCGTGCATAAAAGCATTTTGCAGAAAAGAACAAAGAATAAGTAGCAGCTTAAGTAAAATCCCGCACACGTGAAGACAGGTATCAGATCAAAGAACATAAAAAATACAAGGAAATGGTCCTATGAACTAGAAGTCCAAGCATAACTCAGTTCACAATAGTCAATACTGGATAGGGTTGAACCAGCTGATGAATTTTGTGAAGCTTCTTTAATTTGGTGCTATGGTAAATAATGTTTTTGTTTGTTATGGAAAACTCGTAAAATGAATATCAACTCTTAGTCATATAAGATCAAGATACATTGATCAATTAAACAAGATGTAGTCAAGAGCTATAGACTTTCTGTTTGTAGAGGGTAATGGCAACCTCAACCTTTTATTTCAATGGATGATAGCAAACATCTATATGTAAACTTGGATTTTCCATAGAGCCATAGGTAAAATATGCACAATATTCTTGTTGTACAGAGGAAGAGCTATCGGTTTAAATAAGTGCTCCTTTTGGAGTGTCTCTTAGCATACATTGTGTTCTTGAGCTTCTAACAAACCGGTGTACATATGTCGTCCAGTTTCCAATCTCTGTTGAAATGTTCTGCACTGTTCTCTTGATACTAACAACAGTATTGACACTGTAACATGACATTTTAGGAAGCCTGCAGTCGAACCCTTTAACTTGGACTACTAACAAATGCTCCCTCCCTCCCATATTAGGATGCCTATCAGTTTTGGTCAAAGTGCATTGAGATGATATTGTAAATATTGATATTCTTTTCATATACTTGGTCAAAGTTTGACTCTGACCAAAACCAATAGGCATCCTAATATGGGAGGTACTCCCTCCGTCCCAAAATAAGTGACTTCCATTTGTCTAGATTCGCATGTATCTATATACTAAAATGCGTCTAGATACATCCAAATCTAGAAAGATCCAAGTCACTTATTTTGGGACGGAGGGAGTATTTATATTGGTAAGATTAACAACATCATTAGATTGGTCATGACACTTTCACATATTGCCTAGTATATTCATGCAGAAGCTAAGAGTTCAAGTTACAAGTTCAGGGTTACATCTATGCCCAAAACATCCACTGTGGGACATAGAAGTATGAATCACAGAGGATATCACAAATCAAGTATATAATGCAGAAACAATGAAGAGAAAACCACCTAAGCAAAAATACACCTGTATGAGAAATATTTCATGATACCTTCTTTTCTGGAGGGAAATTATTTAACTTCAAGAACATGGCTGCTGCAAATGATGATGTAAAGATCTCTTCCTACGGGGAAGATAACAAATCAATACAGTACGAGAAACCATGATCACGGGAATACAGTTGTATAAAAAATCACCTCGGTAACATCAAGGCCAAGTGACTTGAATTTCTTTGAATATTGCTTTCTTGATTTCCTAGAATTGTTTGTTACAAAAACTAATTTCTTCCCCTACACCAAGTGAACACAAATAAAAGCATAATTACTTAATGCACATATAATGTTGTATTTACAAAGTAACCAATATACAGTATTACAAGTGATGAACTTTGAAATTATTCAAAATACCATATCACTCACTGCACTAAATAATGGCCATGAAGATTAAGTCTTGGTTTCGTTAAGATGGGTGTAACGCTATTCCTGAACTAGCATATCGGAAGAAAATACAGAGAAGCAAGACGATGTTAAAGCAACGTCCTGTAGAATAGTGTGATCAATTCATCTTATATTATTTAAAGATCTAGATGGTTACTGATATTTGATGCATAACAAGGAAGCTCGGTCATTAGCTAATATAACAAAATTCTAACCCTTGTCAGATTAGTGAGAAGTATGGATTTCCTTGTTTGAAGTATAGAAACATACAATAGATCAGGCATCAGGGAAGACCAGTGGAGAGAAGGCGTTAAATGGGTAGAGAACAAAATTGCTATCTTTTTAGACAGACAAACATCCTTCCCCTTCTCCGTCTATCTTCCTTCTACCATTCTTCTATCTCTACTTCATATCTCTTATTCCTATTATTCTACTCCCTCTGTCTCAAAATAGATGTCGGGAATTTGTCTAAATTTAGATGTATCTATATACTAAGGAAACATCTAAACTTAGACAAATTTGTGACATCTATTTTGAGAGGGAGTACATACAATATTTATATACTTCTGCAAATACCATAGCTGTAAAGCGCATGTCACAAACATACAGAATTGTTATGTCTGTCATCTTATGAAGAATCCAAACAGATATGGAATCGAAATGTTAGTCATTTCATCCTGTAGTCATGAAATGGAAATTATCTGAAGCAGACTCATTTCTCTCTCATACACACAAAGTATGTGCTACGAATAGAGCAAATGAAAATGTACTTACTAATCTTAAGAATTAAGACTTCCAGTCCAGCTAAGTAAATGTTTTAAGAAAACTTAAGTAAATACGGGTAGCTCTTGAGAAATGCATGAAAAAACAGAGGAAAACACCTGACATTAGCACTTTGTTCCTCCACTCCCCTATGACTGACTATTTCTCTTCAAAATACCCGCTGAGGGACCAGATGCGTCCAAAATTGCAAGGAGACTTCATTACCAAAGGCATACTATTTGGCATTAACAACTTAAACTAAACTAAACTAAACTAAACATATATTATCATCAAAAGATTGATGTGGTCTGATAAACAAGAAGCACTGTTGTAAATGTCCTTTCTACCGAGACCATGGAGGGAGGAGAGGGGAGGGGGTTCTAATTCTGCTAAATCCTCAGCTGTTTTGTATTGGGATAAAGTAGACAGATGCTCTGGTTCCCAGAACAGTCGATGGGGAATACCATTTTCCGCAGCAACTCCAGCGTCTCGGGGACCCCTTCGATGAGCTCGTCCCCCTTCCAGATCACCCCTGAAAAATAACAAAAGGAACAGGAACAGGAATCCACTAGTGAGAGGAGCAGAACAGGGACGGAGACGAGCATATTCAGGAAAACTGCAGATAAAACTATCGAAAACAGAGGGGGTGATGAACAAGAGACCATCGCAGTCGAAGAGGAAGGCATCGACGGAATCGACGAGGGATCGCGCGGCGTCGGCGGTGAGGAGCACTTCAGCCATGGCTTTTCTTCTCGGCTGCTGGGCTTCGCTCTCCGGCCGCTGGTCGCCAATATTCTCGTCTGCCTTGTCGTTCCACTTACACCAACCACCCTTTAATTAGTGACAAATGTTATTCTGCACCTCGAGCTCCTCCCACAGAATGTGATCCACGTGCCTTTTGTGGAAATCGGCACTTGTGATGTGGGAGGTATTTTTTTTTCTTTTTCTTTGATAAATCTGACGCTTTTGAAGAAGAAATGAATATAATAACAGTTCTTGTACTTGTAGTTCGATTTAGGCCTCTAAGTGGCTATTTATGAAATTTTATATCTGAATTTATGAATTTATGAATTGCACTGCCGTAGACGAGACGTGGACATGAGTCATGCGTACACGAGAGTACCTGGCCTAGAATTATGCACGTAGCCAGGGCCGGTCCTTGTGGGGACCTGCAGGGCAGCCGCCCCGGGCCTAAAAAAAATAGAGGACCTTCTAGAAATATGCTATATAGAGAGAGCTAGTATATATCGTAAAAAATATTTTTTTATTAGGCTGGTGAATTAATTAGGCTTTTTTTTTTGCTGTCGTAGGCTCTGAGCCGAGGCGATTGATACGAGTACAGAGCAAGGCCGAGACGGAGGCCAACCGCTCGACTTCTAGTTCTAGACGGGGTCGATCGCTTCGCTTCCTCCCAGGCAAACGGAACCAACAATTGATCGTACGCCTCCTGCCCGAGTCCTGTCGCTCGGATCGGGGAGTCTCGAGACCCTCGACGATCGACGCCAGGCGCGAAGGTCAGACCATCAACGAGACGATCGACCGCCTGGCTGTTGGTCTAGTGGTCTGCTCCTGCCCATGTCTCTGGTGGTTACGCCATAATTCTTAGTTATTAAATCTTAATTCTAATTAGAATTCTTAGCGTATATTTGAAAAACTTCAGTCATTCAAAAGTATATTTGGGTTTTTAATAAGTTTGACATTTTTGAAGGCATTGGTTGGTTCTCAACTAAAAGAACATTGCACTACATTTGCAAAAACCTTTACTCGGCCTGGTACAAATGGTAAACCTGATATATGTGATGTTGAGTTAAATACACTTATTTCTGAGTTAAGTGTTATGAAGTTCACTTTGCCAAATACATCAATGTTTGCTATGGAGCTTTTTGAGTTTATCAGGGTAGCAGATTGTTATCCTAATATTTGTGTCGCTTATCGGATCTTATTTACTATGCCCATGACTGTTGCATCAGTTAAAAGAAGTTTTTCAAAGTTGAGATTATTAAATAACTATTTAAGATTTATAATGTCTCGGGAGAGGTGAAATAGTTTGGTGACTTTATGCATCGAGAATAAGTTATTGGACGAGATTGATATTCATTCCATCGTCATGGACTTTGCTTTTAGGAATTTTTGGAGGAAATTTTAAGGTATCATATAAACATTGTTATTTTTATATGAATATTATAGTTGGAAGTATACTTAAACTATTTATTTTTCATCATCTCATATATCTATAAAAAATTATAATAAAGGACCCAAAATTTTAGTTTCGCCCCGGCCCCCGAAATCTTAGGATCGAGCCTGCATGTAGCACCTCCCGCGTCTTGAACAATAAATACCAGGTCCACTAATTTAAATCCCCCGCGTCCTTTGTAGTAACCAGGGCCACGTCGTCTCACTTCCACGCCACTTTATTTCGTTTTGTTCAAGGAAAGTAAAAAAAAGAGGCATATACCACTTTCAAATAAAAAAAGAGGGATATGCCAAATGGGGTATGCCCAGCAGGACGTTCCGATTGGGCCAAGGTCTCACGAGTGGGCCTGCAGGATGGCACCTGGAATGCGACTAAGGAGAAGGCCTGGCGACTGGAGACTGGAGGCCCAGAAGCATACTCGAAGCCTAGTCGGATTAGGTCAAAGCCTCCGAATCTATATCATGTTCGGTTATAAACTGTAAACCCTAGCGAGGTGCCTCATATATAAACCTCCCTAAGGTATCCTGAGGACTTACGTTCCATCATACACCCCCTCAAGCGACTCGCTGCTTAGATGCCGAGCTGGCCGTCATTGTAACTCGCTCTCTACTAATCCAATCTAGCAGGAGTAGGTCTTTACCCTCCGGGGGGCCGAACTTAGATAAATTCATGTGCATCCGCCCCCATCTCACACCGCAGATGGCCGCCAGCTCTCGCCCCCGATTCAATCAATCGATGCCTACTGCAGCGACCGCCGTGGCCATTTCCACGACAGTGGCGCCCACCGTGGGGCCTAGCCGGACTGGCCTGAGTTCTGCGGCGAGACCCTACTCGCCGATCGATCGGCCGATCGCCACCGGCCGCATGATCGCCATCGGTGGGATCTTACAGATCCTGCCCAGCAGCTACGTCCTGGCGTCGCGCCCGATCACCCACAGCGCGATAATGCCAGTCGGCTCCATCAACCTCTTCGTCGGCTTCACCGACACGGTCGACCCAGCGGCGACGGTGATCGTTGGCGGATCGCCGCCGCACCGCGATCTGCTCTTAGAGGAGCAGGTCCGCTCCATCAGGAGCCTCGTCACCGAGTACGACTCGGCTGCCAGCAACGCGGCCGAGACCAACACCGCCGCGGATGACGCGGCCCTAAACGACGATGCCGACTCCGCGACCCCTGCCTCGGTCGACGGATCTATCACCGCGACATCACGGGAGGACTCCATCACACGGGTCTCTAACCCTGAGGACTTCGAGGACTCCTCCATCCTCGGGATCTTCGATTCCGATTCCGGCTCGGAGTCCCCCTAGGACTTCCGCGCCAGATCCAATCGCTTCAACGTGATCTACATGGCGGGCAGCACGGCCGCCCCACCAGATCCATTCTCCACACCGATCCCGCCAACCGCCACGGCCACGGAGGTGGAGGAAGCCTGCCAACGACTGGAGGAGGCGACGCGCAGGGAGATAGCCAAGCACGAGAAATTCCGCCTCGAGCGGGCGACGGCGCAGGAGCTATCGCTCTACTACCAGCGCTGCATCAGGACCCGCCTGAACTCCAACGTCCAAGGCCGCGTCCTAAACTTCAACGACGAGAGCGACCCCGCACGTGCGACGGAGCGTGAATACTGCGAGAACGCACCACCAGGTGGCAGCAATTGACCACCACCTGGCGTACCGGCGACTGGGGCCCTGCCACCACCCATCGGTCGCGCACCCCCGCCGGACCAGCCGCGAATCATAATTTCGCCACAGGCCCGCGACGCTAACGGACTCCCACTCTACTCCAACCCGATGGACAACGTCGTCGCAGCCTACGCGGTAGTCGCCAACCTCAACGTCCAGGGAGAGGGCGCGCTGCAGATCCAGTACGCCAAGGCCCTACTCGCCAGGGCCGTCGAGCAGCAAGCCGCGGGAGTCGACCCGCGGGGGCGGATGTATTCCCGCTCTTCGGCAAGCAGGGCGGCCTCAAGTGGTCACCCCACCGTCACCAACGCCGTGACCTGCCCACCACCACAGCCCCTAGCGACCCAGCCACGGGCCGCCAACCCCACGCTCTCCACCAACGAGCCGCAACCGGTGAACAACACGGTCGCCACCAACGGGTAGCCCATCGACGTCCGCACGCACATCGTCAACAACCAGGCTTGGCGGGCGCGCCAACCCAACGACTTGAGGCACACCCTCAACAACCGGGGCAACCCTGAACCCAGGGGCTCGCTCAGCCGAGTCGGCCCCCAATGCTTCGGACCTATGATCCGAGGGGAAAAGTACCCCGCCAACTTCAAGGCGCCCAAAGAGATCAAAAAGTACGACCCGACGTACGATCCAGCAGTCTGGCTGGACACATACCTCATGGAGATGGGAATCGCCGGCTACACCGACCTGCTAGCCGCTCGCTACCTCCCCCTGGTGATGGAGGGTGCGACCCGGCAATGGATCAACACTCTCCCCGCTAACAACATCGACTCCTGGGAGGAAATGTGGGATGCCTTCGTCAGGCACTTCGAGGGTTCCTACACCCGCGCCACCACCATCGAGGACCTGGAGTGCTGCATCCAGGGACAACGCGAGTCGACCCGCCACTGGATTCAAAGGTAGCATGAACTATGGATCAACGCCTCCGGCATCCACCCGGACACGGCGATACATTACTTCAAGAACGCGTGCCAGTATGAACCCCTAGTCGCTAAGATCAAGAGGGTCTATCGGACGCTCGACAACATCCCCGACCTCCTCGAGATCGCCAAGCGCTACGCGGAGGAAGACCCCAACCAGGACTCCGACGACGAGTCGGGAGGAAGACGCCGCACCAACGGCCACGACAGCGGACGACAGCGCGACATGCGCTACAACAACACTCGCATCACTGGCAAGCGCCGCATGCATGGGCGAGTCGACTTTGTCGCCAACGCTGGCTACGGCCAACGTGACTCCAAGAACTACCGCCGCGACGGAGGAAACTACCGCGACAGCGGAAATTATCACGCCAACAACGCAGCAAGGCCGAAATTCGACCCTGCTGCCCTACTCAACCAGCCCTGCATCTACCATAGCAGGGAGGGGAAACCCGCCACCCACACCACCACGGACTGCTATTCTCTCAAAGAGATCGAAAAGGCAAGGCGAGCAAGGGAGGACCCCAACAACAACCCGCCTCGGGACAATGGAAACATCGGCGGCTTCGACAACGCCGTCGGCTCGCTACACACCTTCACCGGGCTCGACACCAAACGCGAGACGAAGGTCCTCGCCCGTGCAGTCACCGTCAACACGGTGAACCAAGTTGACATCCCTCGCTTCCTCAACTGGTCCGAATAGAGCTCACCTGGAGTCGCCAGGATCACGCACCCAGGATCGAATACCCAGGGCGAGTCGCTCTCGTGGTCAGGCCCAAGGTGGCTGACTACTGGCTACCCAAGGCACTGATGGACGGTGGGAGCTCCATCAACATTATGTACCTGGACACGTTCAAGAGGCTCCAGCACCCAGAAGCGGCAATCGAGCCGACCCTGACAACCTTCCACGGTATCATCCCCGGTCGGAAGGCGTATCCGATCGGAAAAGTGACGCTGCCAGTTACCTTCGGCACACCGGCAAATTATCGCACGGAGAGGATTGTGTTCGAGCTGGTGAACTTCCGCAGCCCCTACCACTGCATCCTGGGATGCCAAACGTTCGCCAAATTCATGGCGACCCCCCACTACGCATACAACATGATGAAGCTTCCAGGGCCGAGCGGCATCATTACCATCCACGGCGACCCCGATATGGCCGTGGAATGCAAGGACAAAGACGCTGAGCTCGCCGACGCCGTCATTGCCGCGGAGACTGATCACGCGGAGGAGCTCGCGAGATACGCAGGCAACATCAACAAGGACGACCCCACCATCCTGAAGAAGCCAACCGCCGCGAACTCCACATTCGAGGCGACCACGCACACCCGCACCGTCGAGCTCGTCCCGGGCGACTCCAGCCAGACGGTCACCATTGGGGCGCACATGAGCCCCTCATAGGAAAGCGCGCTCATCGGGTTCCTCCGTGAGAACCGCGACATCTTTGCATGGAAACCTTCTGACATGCCTGGTGTCCCGAGGGAACTTGCTGAGCATAAACTAAACGTCGACCACAAAGTGCAACCAGTAAAGCAGTCGCTACGGCCCTTCAATGAAGAGCGCCGCCGAGCAATCGCCTAAGAAGTGCAACGCCTTTTAGCCGCAGGCTTCATTCGGCCAATAAAATACTCCAAGTGGCTGGCAAACCCAGTCCTGGTTCTGAAAAAGAACAACACATGGAGAATGTGTATCGACTACACCAACCTCAATAGCGCCTGCCCGAAGGAGGAGTTCGTCCTACCGCGCATCGACCAGATCATCGACTCGACCGCAGGATCGGAGTCACTGTGCTTCCTCGACACGTACTCTGGGTACAACCAGATCAAAATGGCGATCGAGGATGAGGAGAAGACGGCGTTCATCACGCCATTCGACGCCTTCTGCTACACGGCCATGACGTCCGGCCTCAAGAACGTCGGCGCCACGTACCAAAGGTGCATGCAGGAGTGCCTTGCGAGCCAAATTGGCCACAACATTCACGTCTACATCGACGATGTGGTGGTAAAGTCCACCCGCCAGGATGACCTGCTCGCCGACCTGGCCGAAACTTTCGCAAACCTGTGGAGGTACAACATCAAGCTAAACCCAGGAAAATGCACCTTCGGCGTCCCAACCGGATAGCTCCTAGGATACGTGGTCTCCAAGCGAGGCATCGAGGACAACCCCACCAAAATCGACACCATCGCGCGACTCGGGAAACCCGAGTGCCTGCGCGACGTCCAGAAGTTGGCCGGGCGAGTCGCAACTCTCAGCCGCTTCATCCCCCGGCTCGGCGAGAAGGTAATGCCCCTCTACCGCCTAATGCGCAAGAACCTCACATTCCAATGGGACGCGGAGGCGGACGACGCACTCAAAGTGCTCAAAGAAGTGCTACTCGTGGCACCACTCCTCGCTGCTCCAGTCGACAAAGAGCCAATGCTAGTTTACGTGGCAGCCTCCACTCGAGTCGTCAGCGCCGTGATGGTCGTCGAACGGCCAGAGGAGGGCTAGGATTGCCCCATACAGCGCCTCGTCTACCACATCAGCGAAGTCCTGACGGACTCAAGACAGCGCTACCCGCAGTACCAAAAACTGGTATACGCGGTATTCCGAGCCCAACGACGACTCCCACATTACTTTCAGGAGCACCCTATCATGGTCGTCTCCTCCACACCACTGCAAGACATAATACGCAACCGCGAGGCGATCGGGCGAGTCGCCAAGTGGGTCGTCGAAATCGGCATCCACAACATCAAATACGAGCCCCGAAAGCGATCAAGTCACAAGCCCTGGCTAACTTCCTCGCAGACTGGGAAGAAGCGCAGCAGCCGGAGAAGCTACCATACCTCCACTACTGGTTGCTCCATTTCGATGGGTCAAAGAACACCGACGGCGCAGGGGCCGGGGTCATCCTGACCTCCCCTAAGGGAGACAAGCTTCGCTACGTGCTCCACCTCAACTTCAAGCCCTGCACCAACAACATGGCAGAATACGAGGCCCTCCTCCACGGCATGCGGGCCGCCAAGGAGATGAACATAAACCGCATATGATGCTACGGCGACTCTGACCTAGTCATCGGCCAGGTCGCCGGAACCTGCGACGCCGTCTCTCCAACGATGATAGCATACCGCCAAGCGGTAGACCAGCTGGGAGGACACTTCGACGACTATTCAGTCGAGTGGATCGTCAGGCGCAAGAATGAGGAGGCAGATGCCCTTTCCCGCATCGGGTCGGCTCGACAAACGCCACCTGTAGGCGTCTTCCTCGACATCATCCACAAACCTTTGGTCTGCCCACCGAAGGAAATCGACATCGGGATACCACTACAACCCGAGCCAACTCTAGTCGCCATGATCATGGAGCCCAGCGATTGGACGGCACCATACATCGCCTTCCTCGAGCACAAGATCCTCCCAAGCAACAAGACAGAGGCGTGAATGATCGTGCGCCGCTGCAAACCCTTCGTCATCATCAACGGCGAGCTCCACAAATGCAGCGTGACTGGCGTGTTCTAGCGCTGCGTGCAACTAGAAGAAGGCTGCAAGATCCTCCAGGACATTCACGCCGACAACTGCAGCCATCATGCCGACGCGAAGTCGCTGGTCGCCAAGGCCATGCGACACGGTTTCTACTAGCTCACAGCGCATGCTGACGCCACCAACATCGTCCAACGATGCATCGGATGCCAGAAGTATGCCAACCAGACGCACCTCCCTAGTTCGGCACTCAAGACCATCCCCATCACATGGCCATTCGTTGTACGGGGCATGGACATAGTCGGCCCGTTCAAGAAGGCCCCATCCGGCTTCACCCACCTCCTGGTCGCAGTCGACAAGTTCACCAAATGGGTTGAGGCCAAGCCGATCAAAAAGTGCGACGGCAAGACGACCACCAAGTTCTTACGCGAGCTCATCTACCGGTATGGCTACCCGCACAGCATCATAACGGACAATGGTACCAACTTCGCCAAGGGGGCCATGGCAGAATTCTGCGAAGAGCACGGCATACGACTTGACCTTGCTTCAGTCGCCCACCCGGAGTCGAACGGACAAGCAGAACATGCCAACCAGAGCGTCCTCCACAGGCTCAGGTGCCCCTCGAGCGCACCCCAGGATGCTGGGTCGAAGAGCTCCCCTCTGTAATATGGGGGATCCGCACCTCCGTCAACCGCTCCATGGGGTTCACACCATTCTTCATGGTGTATGGCGCCGAAGCCGTAATGCCAACCGACCTGGAGCACGATTCACCCCGAGTCACCAACTACGTCGAGGCGACAAACGAAATCGCCCGCCAAGACAGCATCGACCAGATCGACGAGGCACGCGACCTAGCTTGCTCCCGCACCGCCATCTACCAACAGGGGCTCCGCTGCTATCATAGTTGCCGAGTCCAGACACGCACCTTCTAGGAGGGCGATTTGGTCCTACGACTGGCCCAGGACAAGAAGGGCATGCACAAACTCTCCCCTCCATGGGATGGGCCATTCGCCATAGGGCGAGTCCTTGGCAACGACGCCTACTACCTCATCGACATACGAGGCGATGGCCAGCTCGAGGTCGAGAGACCATGGAATGTAAACCTCCTCAGAAAGTTCTATACATAGAACTCAAACTTGTACTCAGATGACATATAATGAAATTCATTCGGATCACACAAATTGTGTCTACTCGCCATACTCTTGTGCCACTCGCACTCGTACAATTAGCAATATGCTACCCATGGAAGTCAACCCTTGGTCGAGCGACCGACACGGCTAAGTAGTGTGGCCCAAGGGCACCGAAAACATTCGGGCCTTGTGTCGTCCATGAATACGCCAACCCGGAGCCACCATCGGAGTCGCCTAGCTCGACTGGCCCACCGGGCCAAGACGACCGTTACACGCTTATCACAGCGACCTGTCCTTCCCATCCTCGTGCAAAGCGACTCGAACGGTTAAGTACCACGCACGGGGACTCCATGAAATGGAAACCCTCACGCGGCTCGGGAATACACCAAGTAAGAGAGCTGCCTTGGACTCGCCTAGTGACTGGCTCTCCGAGCCAGGGGAGGAGACGTGTTACAAACAACGCACCAGTAACTCGCAACTGGCACGCACCCAAAACGGCTAAGTACTGCGCTCGGGAACTCGCCTACAAACAATCCCACTCACGCTCGGGGACTCGCCCCCTTCAGAAAAAGCAAAAGACAGAACAAAAACCAAAGCAAATACACACGTATACAAACAAGTTATACCCCATTAAAGGGCGGACGCGCTCGGGGACTCGCTTACACAATAGTTAAACACAACAAAAAATCAAGCGTGCATTGCGAGTCGATTGACTCCTCTTACTCTCATACAAAATATTGTTAATTTTACAAGCACTCGCCACTTGGCATATCTTACAAAGTGCCCAGAAAGGCTGTCTATTTTGCAGGCCCCGATGATGAAGCATCCATACCACCCTTGACATGAACGAACAGCTGCCACGGGTTCGTCAGGTAGGTCGACAGTGCCGAGCGGAAGGGCTGCTCTGACTTCAGATCACAATGCTCCGGCTCGGGGTCGCCTGGCGCCACCACCGTCTCTTGGTACGGCAGAAGGTCCCCCATCGCCAACACCCGATCAGCGAAGCGGGCGGCCTTGGTGGTCAGCTTCAGTACCTCCGACATATCTACCGTACCAGTCACCGAAGGATAGCCGCTGGTGACGTCGTCGAGGTCGATGTCGTCGGGGAAGTGAGCAATCCCCATACTCAATGTTGTGGTGGCCCCGTGCCTGAAAGCTGAGTGCGCCATCCATTCCACGACGCTGGGTACCTCCTCCAGATAGTGCCACACCTTAGTCAGCCCCCCAGGAATAACCTCGGTGGGGGACATTCCTTGAAGAACTGCCTGGACGCACAACGCTGAGGCAGTGGCCGCGTTCACCACGGCAGTCACGCACTACGAGGCGTTGAAGGTCTGCACCATCGGGTCTCTTTGCCCTATCACCGCTGCAACTTCAGACATCAGTGACACTATGGATTCCCCCACTCGGGGACTCACTGTACAAGTTAAGCAAAAAATAAACAACGACTCACCTAGGAGCTTCCGGCAATTCTCGGTGACGTGCTTCTCCAGGGCAGTGCAATCACTTTGCAGCCCCAAGATGATCGAGTCAGCGGCCTTCCACTCCTCTTCATCCGCGGTGACCGCAACCTTTGCCTTGTCCTCAGAAGAAATTGAGGCCGCCTTTGCCTCCTCCAATTCCTTGACCAACGAGTCGATACGCCCATTCGCCACGTCCAGCTCGGCAATTGGGACATATCCTTCTCGGGCCTTGGCAATCGCAGTCGAGACCGTCTGAACAGGGAAAAAGCGACTATCAACACTACGGAACACCAACATCTCACAGCCAAAAATGTATCAAGTACTCACCAACAGTCTCCTGGAGTCACCGGTTTGCCTCCTGTGCCACGCGTAAATCCCGCTCCATACGCTCCTTTGTGGCCTGTCAATCTGTCAACTCCCTCTGCAAGCCCTGCAAGAAAGAACAAAAAGTTAGCACTTACAAAAACAGATATTCAGTTCCTAGCCGCTGAAATTCAGCGACTAGGAACTCGGGGACTGGCGACTAGAAGAAATTCAGTTCCTAGCCGCTGAAATCCAGCGACTAGGAACTCATGGACTGGAGACTAGAAGAAACTCAGTGCCTAGCCGCTGAAATTCAGCGACTAGACACTCGAGGACTGGATGTACCTAAATGGCGGCGCCAAGCATCTTGTGAAGTTCTCCGGCGTCCGTCAAAGGGACCATGAAGGAGGTACGCCCGCGACGAGACCCAACGTCTTCATCAACGATCTCTGGGCTTTGTGGATACTGGTTGTCCGCCACGCCTGGAAACCCCTTCGCCATGAAGCGCGGAAACGTCGCTGACGCTCTAGCCGGGGCACTGGTCGTCGGAGCCAATGGTTCTGTCGCTAGAGCGCCCATGGCTGGCTCCGATCGGGTAGCCGCCACCTGTTCGACGACTGTAGCAAGATCACTCTCCTTAGCACTATCCATCGCCACAGCATCGTCGGCACCGCCCTTCCGCTTCTTTGCGCCCTCCACAGTCGCGGCGTCTTCAGCAGGCTTCCTCTTCTTGGGGAGGTCGCTCTCTCCTATGGTGGAGACTGGCGGAATCTTCGCCACCGAAGGGCGACCAATCTTCTTGACGCCAGACCTGCCAAACCTCCAAAGTCAACACAGAGATAACACAAAAAATGGAACACAATTTGGAAAGAGAAATTCGAAGCTTACTTGGCGATCGGGAGAATGCGCAACCCGGTGCTGATGTGGGCGGGCTTGTCTAATTCCGGCCCCAGCTTCCGCGTGAGACCTCTCTCGAAGACATCTGAAGCCCATGACCCTGCGGGCTTCCTTGATGACGAAGCCGTGGTCGCTGGAATCTCCGGCTCCGAAGACACGGCCTCTCCTGAAGGTTGCGACGACTTCGAAGCCGTGGCCTCAGCCGCCTCCTGTCCTGGCGCCCTCAAAGCTGTTGGCGCAATCACCGCTAGAGGAACTTCTACCGCCGCTTCGGTGTCCTCATCCTCCAATCCCTTCATCGGAATCGCGTCCTCTGGGATCTCGTGCGAAATTTCGAGGGCGTCATCATCGGAGTCGTCATCTGACTCAAACACCACCGCTGACCTGAGCGGCGATGCTGGCTTCTTTGCTGGCGACTTCGGTTTGCGTGCGGGCTTCGTCAGCGTGGTTGTGTGCCGAGAAGTGTGCTCCTGTACGATCTTGTCGCCTCCTCCGTGCTCTTCAAGGCTGCGACTCGCCTCGAACTCGTGCTGCTTTTGCATGCGAGTCTTGCAGGCCGTAGGTGCTGGGGGAGGAACGTCCCCCTCTTCCTCGTCGCTTTCGGAGGAATCTCCTTTGGATGCCTCTTTGAGCTCCCGGGGGACCTCTTCGTCAAGCGGAGGGAGCCAACCCTCCAGCACCTGGAACAACTGAGAACAACCATAAATAAGTATCGAATGATACGACTGCGAATTGCACCGCAGAAATTGCGACTAAAAGGAAGTTTGGGGAAGGAAAACTTACTGTGGGGGCTTCATTCTTCACGGGAATGTACGGGGCGAGCCCGGCCGATGTGGTTGTAAATTCCGCATCGGTGATCTTCTTCAGGGCGGGCTTGTAGTCTTCGGCTTCCCACGACTCTTTGCTGGTCCGGGAGGGGTCTTGCTTCCTGTTGTACTCATACATCCAATGCCGCGAACCGCTAGCGGAACCAGACGCCACCCGAGCCAGCAGTTGTAGAGGTTGATCGAGGACAACCTCTGGATCTGGTCCATCATCTCCGCAACGACCATCCTTTGGTCTTCGGGGAGCTTTTTTGGCGCCAGCCGGCGAGGTTCACTCCTTTCTACGACGAACTCGGGAAGCGCTACTTCATCGGAGGGAGTGGACTCCTTCACGTAGAACCAGCTCTTCTTCCACTCGCTCGCGGCCTTCTTCAGCAGCAGAAGCTTGATAAAGCTGGCCTTCGGATTCAATTGGAACGTGACGCCCCCGGCTGCCAACATCAGGCCGCCGGACGCCTCGCGCCCGATGCGGCCGTGGAAAAGCTCCAACCATAGCAGGAAGTACGACCTGCAGCCAAGATAGCATTCGCAGAAGGCGACAAAGATTGCCAGCTGCTCGATGTTGTGCGGACCAAGATCCGACGGCTTGATTGCGTAGTACGCACGGAAACACCGGAAGAATAGTGAGGTAGGGACCTCCAAACCCCTCTCTAGGTGACTGGGGAAGCAAATGAACTCGCCGGCCCGCGGTTTCGGCTCGATCTCGGAAGGTGCGGGGATCCGCTAGTTCCCCTTGCGGAGGACTCCGGCGTCCTCAAAGGATTTGAGCTAGACCGTGGTGCACTTGGATTTCCCCCATGAACCTTTTGGAGGCGCCATTAGGAAGGACGTGGGGTCACTTGGTGACGAGGGTTTAACTCATCAATGCCCATTGTTATGGACTTGGGTTTTCGAGAAGGAGGGAGAGCTGGAAGTCTCGATCGGCTAGCAAACAAGCACACAGGGACGCAACGTTTATCCAGGTTCAGGCCTCGTAGAGGACCCTACTCCTGCTTGTCTGGTCTTGATTGATGATGATCCGAAGGATTACAATGTCGTCGATGGCGGTGTATGCACAGATTGGATCTGGCGTATGTCTAGATCTATTGTGTTCTATCTATTGTGGTGATCATAGATCTGTCTATTAGGGGAGTCGCGATTGAGAGGTTGCCTTCTCGTTGGACCCTCCTAGCCTTTATATATGGGGAGGCTAGGTCTCAGGTACCAATACGAGTTGGTTACAAGTTAGATTAAAACTCTAGTCTTGAGGTTTCCTTGTCTTGCGCGTTTGGGAGTCCGTGTCCATATGGGCTTCATACCACTTGAACTGTCATAGGCGTCGTGGACCTTGCCAAATCGTCGAGTGGGCCTTCCGTCGAGCCATACTAGGTACGCTATAGTTGAGTGCCTATTGGGCATACCCATGTCAGTAGCCCCCGAGTGTCCATGTGAATCGTAGATTCGGATGGAGACTCAGAAGTCTTGAGTCTTGCATTAGGATGTCGGAGTCGACAATTATGTCGAGTGCGAAGCACTCACCCGGAAGTTCATCGGGTCAGTCAAAATTCATAATAGTTCATAGGGATGATGGTAAACGTTCCTGGTGCGCTCGACGGATCAGGACCAGTTAATTGCTCTAGGGCAAAAACAACGTTGCCTACTCAAATTCGAGTCCCCGGACTCGAATTCGGAAATTGTTGGTGTAATTCGACTCATGCCGCGGAGGTCTTATAGAGTCGAATTCCAGTGTGCAAATGTGAGCACTCGACACGTCCGTCAAGGCTTATTCATCGTACCTGTAGGTACAGTTTATTTCTGGTAGAGCACAACAGATGCGTTGCCAGGCCTTATTCAGGTCTTATCTTCATGCTGTAAGCGCAACATCCGAATTTTTTGTCATCACGGAGATGATTCGGGTGGCCCAGGAGACGTAATCTCTTTGTAGGGAAAATATGTGGTGGAATCGCCATAGCATTCGAGTGTGGATGTTATCGATACATAGTACGATGTACAAGAAAAATAATCATAGGGTGTGCGACCAACGCTCTCTATGGGAGTAGCCCCCGAGTTCCTGGTTGAGTCGAAGACTCAGGTAGGGACTAAAAACTTTTTGCGACTACTGTCATCTTTTGCTTGCTTCAGTCGAATATGCTTTCAGCGCTCCCTATGGGAGTAACCTGAAGCCCACAATCGAATCATAGATTCGAGTGAAGGGTTTTCATAATGCTTCGATATCTTCACAAATCTTTGGGTGCGCGGCCAGCGCTCCCTATGGGAGTAGCCCCCGAGTCCTTAGTCGAATCGTGGATTCAAGTGAGGATTCAGAGCGTGTCACTCAAGGATCTTGTATATGCGTGACCAGCGCTCCAGTTTGAAGTAGCCCCCGAGTGCCTGGCGGAGTCGTAGACTCGGGCAGAGACTCGAGACTTGTATCTTAAAGTGGTAGTCAAAAATCATGCGAGGAAAATCCATTCTGTCTGGTGCGTCACTAGCACCGCGTCTATCGGGTGCATGGCCAACACGACATCTGTCGGGTGCGTGTAGCATCAAGCGAGGCAACCATCCGAGGATGGACTCGGCTCGGGTCTTGAGTGTATGTTGTAGCCAGTTGTTTTGTCGATTCCTGTTGGAGGACCCTATAGAATAGCTCGACGCAGTCGACATCCTTATAAGCTGCATAAAATATTAAGAATTGTGATCTTGTAAAGAAATATTTGCCTGCTGAGTTGTAAAGTAAGATTCTGGTGTCAATCAAGTCGACACTTTTGCACTGTATGCTAGGCCTTTTCGTTAGCCTAATTACCCTTAGTCTCAGTACCTTGCCGAGGCACTCGGAGTTCAAGGATTCGACGGTCAGGCAGAATCAGCTACTTGGGTTGTCGCGTATGAGGTGCTCGAGTGCGTGGAGTCGACGGCACATTAGGTTACTCGAAGAGGGCGCATCTCCCGAGTGTTTCGAGTGCGATTAAAGTAAGAAAGAAATCGTCTCTAAGTAGAGAACTTAGCTTTATGGGTAGTTGTCATGCATGAAATCGATGCGACCGCGAATGTAGGCGATGCGATAACTAGACGTGTGCCGGAGTCGAAGGTTGTAATGGGTTGCCGTATTCAAAGGAGGTAGCGTCTCGCCGGAGTCGAAGTCCACAGCAAGTTGCTAGGACGCCAATGCTGAGGGAGCCCCCGAGTCGCTGGAGTCGAGGACCGAAGTGGGTTGCATGACGAAGTCAAATGGCGCAGCGAGTCGCTAGGTCGCCAATGCTGAGGGAGCCCTCGAGTCGCTGGAGTCGAGAACCGAAGCGGGTCGCGCGGTGCCAATAGTAGTAATAGGTCATGCGACAGAGTCGAAGACCGTGGCGGGTCGCGTCAGCTGAATACCGAAGTGGGCCACGGCAACCGAAAATGAAGTGGGTCGCGATAGCCGAAGACTGAAGCGGGTTCGCCGCATCCGAAGATCACAACATGCCACTCACGAGTTGTCGTTGTCGAAGACTTAGCGGGTCGTGCAGCAGAGTCAAAAGAGCCCTCGGGTCACCGAAGCCGAAGGCCGTAGCGGGTCTATGGAGCCCTCGAGTGTAGAGTAGATGTGATTGATGTAGTCGTGGCAACATTCGAGAGCCGATGCGGCAGACTGGAGTTGATGTGGCAGCGATTCGCCGATGCCGATGGCGGTAGCGAGTTGCCGTAGCCGATATCAGCAACATACCACCGGAGTCGAAAACCGCAGCGGGTCGCCAATGCCGAAGTATCCCCCGAATCGCCGGAACCGAAGATCGCAGCGGGTCGCTGATGCTGAGGGAGCCCCTAAGTGTAGCGTCAAGGTCAGAGCTGATGCATCAGACGTGTCGACGTAGCCCTCGAGTGTAGTTGAGGGACGCATGGTGTCGACGTAGCGGCAGGTCACCGGCGGACGGGGTCGAAGTGGCAGCGGGTGGCCAAGGATGTAGTCAATGCGGCGGCGAGTCACTGGAGCTAAAAATTACATCAGGTCGCCACAGTCGAAGACTGTAGCGAGTCGCACGCGGAGTTTGCTTAGTTCCCGGTGTAGTGTCAATGTGGTGGACAGAGACGGCGTCGATTCCGGATCCCTAGAGAACCCGCCGAGAGATGGCGAGGAGGACGCCGCAATAGCTAATAGTGACATCGACTTTTTTTTGCATCAACAACGATGGAGTTTTCCGTGGTTGAAGTTGTCGGTGGCGCGATGCAGCGAAGTCGAAATATTTTTCGAGTTGTACGGAGAGCCCGGTACTTTTCCCGTGTAGTATACTGGGACTCGCGTCGTCTTGAAAATTGTATACGTCGGTGTACAAACTCTACTTTAGCTAGCACCTTGATGGATGCTTTTTTTTAATTGCATCTTCACGTGTGCTGGCTTTGATCCTGATCGCGAGTGCCATATTGTCGCTGGTATACCTATTTGCCATTGCATAGGGACTTGAGCCTCATTGATGTGATGTCGTGTTTCAACAACTTGGCTGGGGCTTGTATGATGCCTGCGCGCGCGGGTTCAGGTCCTACCGCGTGGCTTCTCTTGTTGATTTTTCAGCGCTTCCTCACGCTTCCATTAATTGACGTGCACGTATTCTCCTTTTCTCATTGAATCATCTTCGACATCTGTCAATGTTGGCTTGTAGGAAAGAGATATGCACTCCACGCGACTGATCCCGTCCGTTGTTGCAAACAATTTCTGGACGATGACGCATGGGAGCCGAAGTAGATCTATTTCTCGGTAGTTGTCGAGTCGTAGATCGTGGGTGATGGAGCCGTCAAGATCGCAACATCAGCGCTCCCAATTCCCACAGACGGCGCCAATTGACGAGGGTTTAACTCATCAATGCCCATTGTTATGGACTTGGGTTTTGGAGAAGGAGGGAGCGCTGGAAGTCTCGATCGGCTAGCAAACAAGCACACAGGGACGCAAGGTTTACCCAGATTCAGGCCTCGTAGAGGACCCTACTCCTGCTTGTTTGCTCTTGATTGATGATGATCAGAAGGATTACAATATCGCTGATGGCGGTGTATGTGCAGATTGGATCTGGCATATGTCTAGATCTATTGTGTTCTATCTATTGTGGTGATCGTAGATCTGTCTATTGGGGGAGTCGCGATTGAGAGGTTACCTTCTTGTTGGACCCTCCTAGCCTTTATATATGGGGAGGCTAGGTCTCAGGTACCAATACGAGTTGGTTACAAGTTAGATTAAAACTCTAGTCTTGAGGTTTCCTTGTCTTGCGCGTTTGGGAGTCCGTGTCCATATGGGCTTCATACCACTTGAACCATCATAGGCAGCGTGGACCTTGGCAAATTGTCGAGTGGGCCTTCCGTCGAGCCGTACCAGGTACGCTATAGTTGAGTGCCTATTGGGCATACCCATGTCACTTGGTGTGAAGGGATTGAATCGAAGAAAGCCAGAAGAAATGGGTGTGCGAGAATGAAGAATGCGGGAAAGGATCTGCAGAACTAATTTGTTATTCCCCTTATAAGGAGGTGCCACCCGCCAGACTCGGGGTAGCCGTTACCCGCGGTAATTATGCCGAAGTTACCGTTGGAATATGCAACGGATAGTTTGACCAAATTGACGGTCCAACTCCTCCATTTGACCCACGCGCAACTGGCCCATATCCACTCGCCGAAGCAGCGACTGGACCACGGTAGCATTCGCCGAAGCAGCGACTGAGGATCTGGGAAAATTTCCTTGGACTCGGTGGAGTCCACCGCCGATTCGACTGGGCGTCCGAATTGGACTCGCCTACTTCGACTGCCAAATGACCACCTGCGTCTGAATCAACGATGGCCTCGGGGACTACTAATGGGGATATGCTAAATGGGGTATGCCCAGCAGGACGTTCCGATTGGGCCAAAGGTCTCACGAGTGGGCCTGCAGGACGGTGACTGGAATGTGACTAAGGAGAAGGCCTGGCGACTGGAGACTGGAGGCCTAGAAGCATACTTGAAGCCCAGTCGGATTAGGTCAAAGCCTCCGAATCCATATCCCGTTCGGTTGTAAACTGTAAACCCTAGCAAGGTGCCTCATATATAAACCTCCCTAGGGTATCCTGAGGACTTACGTTCCATCATACACCCCCTCAAGAGACTCGCTGCTTAGACGTCAAGCTCGCCGCCATTGTAACTTGCTCTCTACTAATCCAATCTAGCAGGAGTAGGTCTTTACCCTTCGAGGGCCGAACCTGGATAAATCCATGTGCATCCGCCCCCATCTCGCACCACAGATGGCCGCCAGCTCTCGCCCCCGATTCAATCAATCGCTTCCTATTGCAGCGACTGCCGTGGCCATTTCCATGACACACCCATTGGGTTACATTATCAAAGACAAAATTTATGTATAAACCATTATTAACCTGGAGAAAA
This sequence comes from Avena sativa, assembly GCA_916181665.1. Taxonomy (NCBI): domain Eukaryota; kingdom Viridiplantae; phylum Streptophyta; class Magnoliopsida; order Poales; family Poaceae; genus Avena; species Avena sativa. The sequence goes on from OV702290.1 coordinate 433,752,152, forward strand.
TTGGAGGCAAATTCAAAGCAACTCATTCTCAATAACCTTATAATTAGGACATTTGAAGAAATACATATTCAGATTCCGATGGATGTCGGGCTCGATGGTGTACTTCTTTAATAAATGGTACTTGCATTGATCATACTTAACGATGGGTATCTCCCTAGTGGTGGGCAGACGGTACTCCTTGTTAAGAATCTAGCCGATTTTTCGATTATATTAATCTAGTAATAAATCATGAGCATGACATGCACATACTCATATTTGATAATGCAATCATGCAGTACTAGATAAATCATAGATTCATATACATAAATCAGTAGTACTATGCACATAGAAATAAGTAAGAGGTGGGTTAAGATATTATACTCTCGGTAGGCCAGTTGGCCATAGCAATAGCGGAGGCAGCAACGACGGTAGCCTCGTCGGCCGCCCTCTTGTCAGCAACGGCTTGTTTGGCAGCGGCATTGTTGGCATCGGTGGCCATGATGATGATGAAGGCGTGGAAGTAGTGGATGCAGTCGATCGAAAGCGAGCAATCACGTAGAAGACGCTCCACAAAAACCTAATCGCCCCTCTCCCATTTAGGATCTCGAGGGGCGATGTTTCGGATGTCTGCTCTCCCATCAGTCGTGTACTCGGTGGACAGGATGGGATTGAAATGAATATGCCCGAGAGGCAATATTAAGTGGTTATTATCTTATTCCAAGTTTATAATAGATGTTTATTTCTCATGGTATAATTGTGTTAACCGAAAACATTAATACATATGTGTTTAATAAACAAAGAAAAGGTTTCTAATAATGCCTCTCATTACACTAGCTTGTTTATTAACAGATGATCAAGGTTTCATGATCATGGACATTGGATATTGTTAATGATAAGGTCATGTCATTGTAGAATAATGTGATGAACATTCACCCATAGTAGGTTTAGCAATACGATCATGTTATCGAAGTTTATATTGCTATATCAATCTCACACGGAGTAACACTAATCCTTAGACCATGAGATCACGTCAATCACTAACACTGGAAGAGTAAACGTCACATCGTAATAAGGTGATTATACAAATATCGTTGGGTACTTAGAAAGTGTTAGTTGAGGTTCGTGGATCAAGAGTGGGATTTATCCATCCCGATGACGGAGAGATATACTCTGGACCCTCTCGGTGATATCATATTGACATCGCTTGCAAGCACGTGACTAGGTCACAAGAATATTATATCACGAAACAAGTAAAAGAGAATTTCTCGGTAACAAGATCGAACTAGGTATGGATGATACCAAATGATCGGATCTCGGACAAGTAAAATATTGCAAGACAAAAGGAATTGGTTACTATGAGAAAGGTTCATGCGATCACTAGTTCATCATTGAGTAAGTGGGAGTCATTATGGATCTCCAGACCCCACTAACGATTATTCATCGGAGAGAGTCTCGATCATGTCCAATTAGTTCACAAACCGTGGGGTGACACACTTAAGGCTCGTCGATGCATATGAGTGGATACGGAACGCAGGAGAAAATACTTGACAACACGGAAACTGTTTTTGATAAAACTGTCAGAATAGTTTTGGTGTATCAAAATATTGCATGGTAATAAATTTTTAATGTGTTCATTAAATTAAGTGTTCATTAAATTGAGTGGCATTAAACCAAGTGAATTAAAAGTGTTTTAATGGAAAGACCTTTGGTTTTTGAGTGGAAATTTAATGGGAGAAAATGGCTCTTGATTATTTGTGAGTGGAGACTCAACTAGTAATCAAGAGGGGAGAGGTGGGGGCACCAGGTGTGGAGCCATCCACCCCCTTGGTGTTCCCCCTCTCCTATATAAGGAGGGGTGGAGACCCTCTTCTCTCACTCGATTCTATTCCCTCTCATATGTCCTTTGGTTGGCATCTTCTTCCCCTTGCTAGCTGATCCACTATCACAAGTATGGCGCTTTGGCGAAGCCCTTCTCAAGACCTTCTCCACCTCCATCTCCACCATGTCATAGTGCTCCTGGAGTTCCCGAGGATCTGTTGCTTCCGCTACCTAACTAGAGCAAGGGACGGAGTTCATTGTCATGTTGGACGTGTGACCGATTACGGAGACCCTGCCTGATTTGTGGCGTTGATTGTCCCTTTGAGGACAAACGAGTACATTCTACATCAACCATGTTTTTTTGCGGGGACATTATCCCGCTTTGGGTCTTCGAGGGTGAGTCCTTCTAAAACTGTTACAAGTATCACCTAGATTTGATCTTGGCAGTTGCAAGCATAGGATTTTTTTTTGTTTTTATGCAACGAACCCATCAATATAACCAAAATCAACCAAAAGGATAATGCATCCAAGGGACTGAGCCTGCCGACCAGGAACTAAGCTAGATCTATGACAAGTTCACATTATGCAGTGTATCGATGTACATGATATTGATGTTGCTTCTGCTATCCATGAGGCACCTGGTGAATTCATAACCATCAATTAGTGGGTTGATGACCATGGCATACTATTTTTCCGTCAGGATGAGATCTGGAGGATCCTCTCTTTCCCAACTAACTAAAATCTCCGACCACTTAACGTAATGGGGTACCTTGGGGAGGATGGCCAGCAGTACCCTCAAAGAGGTTTTTTGCACCTTGACTGTTGGAGTGCCAAGGAAGGTGCGATAGACCGGGTTCTTCTCGAATGGATTTTTGCTATTCCCATGCCATCGCTCTTGTAGGTGGGCTTGGGTTTAGTATCCTCCTCCATATCATATAATCCTTGGACTTCTTGTCTTCCTTCTTCCCCTTGCCTTTTTCGCGAGGCATGTTCTTCCGACTTCACTTATAGCAGACTCGGGGACCTCCTTGAGATCAATGAAAAATTTGCAACTGCGGTTAGTGTGAGTGGCCTTACCGTTGGCATCCATGTGCATGTATCATGGCATATCCTGGTATTCCTCATATGACTAGGGGACACGGGGGTGTAGAAGGTGTAATTTCACTACTACGCTGTTGCCCACGACCAGCCCCCCGACCACGTCCATGATGTTCGCCTTCTCCTCTGCCAGCGAACGCCATGGAGACCATGTCAGCTACTTGCTTTTCTTCGAGTGGATTTTTTCGCTTATTATTGTTCTTCTTGGATTAGTTGGGGGTGGCAACTGCAGGCATAACACCATGAGCATCATTGTCGGCAGCTGCAAATTCACTAGCCTTGGAAATCATTGCATCGAGATCAAGCCTGCCATTATCATGAGTGTGCTTTATCGTATGCAGGATCAAAGACCCTCTTTCCAAACCGTCAATGAAGGCTGTCATAGCAGTTGGATCATGTACTCCCACACACGAGTTTTTCATGTCAATCCAATGGAAAATATAGTTCCGGGATGATTCATCATTTTCCTTACACACTGTTGTAGGTCACCGACAGTGCAGGGACGCTTGTACGTACCCTCTAAGTTTTTAATGAATGCCTCGTGCATATCCAACCAATTGCAGATAGATTTCTTCGGTAAGTCATCGACCCATTGGCAGGCGGTGCCGGTGAGCATTAGTAGGAGGTACTTAACGGCGGCATTGGGGTTTCCCTCAGCGATTGCTATTGCTTCGTGGTAGTCCTGCAACCATGTAGCTGGCTAGGTGGTGCCGTCGTAGGGCTTGATAGTCTTGTCAATCCGGAGACCCTTAGGGTATAAGTTGTTGTTCGGGTGACTAGGTCAAAGCATCATGGCCCATGTAGGGTTCTTATGGGGCTTGTCAGATCTCATCTAGGTGTTGGCGTGTATCGTATGGCTTTGGTGGTTGTATGTTTTGTTCGCCGCCATGGGGAGGTGAGTTGTGCTGTGAGGGACGAGACCTGTGAGATCCTCCGCCATGGTGGCTGCTTGGGGGCGACGGTGGCAACAGTGGTGGGCAGTTAACCTTTTTGCTATCTCCATCTTGGGAACCACCGTGCTTGTCGTGATTGCTTGGAGCCTTGCTCCTTCGACCATGATCTCCGCCATGTTGCACGTGTTGTGCTCCGTTATCGCGTATGATGATGCCACCATGTGGGTGTCTTGGAGGCGGCATGATGGTGCAGTGATGTGTTTGCATTTTCTCGTAACGTCGAGAATGCCGGGGAGGTGCTGGCGAGTGACGGGGATGCGCTTTTTCTCTGTTACCGGGGGATGTAGGAATAGCATCGTTGCAGTTACGCGCGTCCCTCCGCCTTCATTCCGTGGAACCTATGCGAGATTCAACATCTTGAGGTAGATCTTTAATTTGCTAATCTAGAGATCTCGGCCTGTGTTGGTTTTGAGCGCTAGACTAGCAAATATATGGATTGGTCTCAAGCCTAGACGGCCTTTTCTTGTTGCTTGATAGCCTTAGCGACTAGATCATAGACCTAGTCGACCGTTGTGGGTGATCTATCCTTCTCCATCAAGTTATTGGCAATGACTATGTTCAGGGCGGGCGTTGGAATGACCTGCTTCCTAGCCTTGTCAATGTAAGGGTAGCCTTTGGTTTATCCACCTTAGCCTGTCCCCATCCCAATCTTCGTCGGACGTCGGGGCTCTCGATGACGTGTGCGGGAGCTCGTACTGCATTCTGCTGTGCCAGCATATTTTTATGCTCTTGCCGCCTTGATGGAGTCCCTCGCCTTAGCCAGGTCCTTATTGAGTTGAGCGCTCTGCTCCGTGATGCACTTGGATTCTACTAGGATCTCATGGTGTTTCTCGTCTAGCTGAACAACGTTCTAGATATGCTCCACATTCATGGGCTCTACGAGAGTTTCTCCGCACATCACTTTGTCATCTGAAGTAATAAAGATGTTGCTTGCCACCGAAGTGGACGCCAGTGGTGGTGGATTTGCTTGATTGGTACCGGTCGATCCGTTCACTAGTTCCTGGGCTTGCTGCGGGGGATAGTCGCAGGGCCATGTGAAGGAGATATGCCCTAGAGGCAAATAATAAATGGGTTTTATTATCATATATCAATTATTTCGTATAGTTTCATACTGCGTAATAACTGTATCAAGCAAAAACATTGATACAGGTGTGGTATGAAACATACTAAGTCCCTAGTAACCTCTATTTATACTAGTTTGTTGGGCAACCAATGATCAAGGTTTCCTGATCATGGAGCATTTATGCCAGTTGACAACGGAGTTATATATGATATGATGGACATTTCCCAAAGATAGTTATTGCAGCACGATCAAGTCACAAGGTTCATCATTGCAATAGTTAGAAGTGTAGTCTCCTTCTCCTTAGACTGTGAGATCGTACTAATCACTATCTCCTGAGGCTGCTTTGATCACATCAATCATCATGTCCATAAATGGGTGGCCATAAAGGTGTGCATCAGGTATTCCAAAGGAATAGTTGAGGCCTATGTTATCAAGATTGAGATTTGTTCACCTGCGTGATGGGAAGATACACACGGCCGAATGGGAGAGATTACATCCATAATGTTGCAACATGTGACTAGGTCATGGGGATGGAATATCACGGGAACAAGTGAAACAAAACTTGTCGGTAACCACTATCTCTTGAGGCTGCTTTGATCACATCAATCACCGTGTCCGTAAATGGGTGGCCATAAAGGTGTGTGTCGGGTTCCAGAGGAATAGTTGAGGCATATGTTATCAAGATCGAGATTTGTTCACCCGTGTGACGGGAATATACACACAGCCGACTTGGCGATATTACATCCATAATGTTGCAACATGTGACTAGGTCACAAGGATGGAATATCACGGGAACAAGTGAAATAGAACTTGCCGGTAATGAGATTGAACAAGATATGTGATACCGATGATCAGATCTCGGACAAGTCGTATCGAAGAAACAAAGGGAATTGGACTCGATGTTTACGGTTCAAACTACATCGTCTTCGTGGACCCACTAATGATCATTGATATGAGAGGTGTCTCGATCATGTCTGTGATGTTTCTCGTGCCATTGGGGAAATACACTTAACGGTACGATGAGCTAGAGATCTTCCGTAAGATGGAATCATAATAGAGAAAAATCAGGAATCGTTTCGAAGAGAAAAGATCCGAAGTTGTTCGGATAAAGAGAAAGAAAAAAGGACTAAAAAGTGTTTTGGGTAAATATACATTTATATATGTTAATTATGAATTAATGTATATTAATTAAATATTAAAATTAAAATCTTTATGGCAACTTCCTCATTAGGCCAAAACCCCAGACGAAATTGGCCTAGGAGGATCCTACCTTGAAAAAGGGAAAGAAAAATAGCAAACAACAGCCAAATCGGTTGTTGGGTTGCGCTGTACCAGTCCAAAAGGGCGGACAACTTCTAAGCGCTGCTGGGGGGGGGGGGGGGGCAGTGGGCTGCCAGCGCTGCTCACGGGCTGCAGCCGCTTAGCCCATCTTGGGCGCTGGTGGGCCTCAAGTCGGCCCACCCGGGAAACTCCCTCCGCTCCACCTCGCCCCGCTAGCCGCTACGGCCCGCCTGGCGCATTGGGCCACGAGCGCGCATAGGGGGTTGACCCACCCGGGGCCACACCGTTGGTGCCGCTGGTCGCTGGCTCGAGCTGGGCTATGGGCAAGCTAGCCCACCCGGGGTCCTGTTGTTGTGCTCGCTGTGTTGCGGCCGGCTGTTGGGCTAGGCACAGGGAGGCCCAGCCAGCTGCCCCTTCCCATTTATTTTCCTTTGCCTTTAATTAGTCCCACATGGAAGATGTAATGGAGGGAGTACCCCTCCTCCATCTATATAAAGGGGTGCCCATGGGTGGAAATGAACACACCAATTGAATATTTCTCTCATGCACTTTTCTCAGGGAAATATCTCTCTCTTGTTGTCCTCTCGAGATGGAGCCCTCCTAGGAAGGAAGGCGTCTGCAACAGATGACACACATGCAACACGTTGTTCCACTGCAGGGATTCCAGCGAGGGGATCTACTTCCGCACTCCCGACAGGGATCAGGGAACCGGAGATCGTCATCGTACACCGTATGTGTATGAAACCTCGAGGATCTACCATTTTTGGATCTTAGATTTCATGAGACGGAGCTAATGCATGATGAAGATGGAGCAAGGGGTGACTGCGAGGATCTTCGCGACCTTGAGGTCGGCTACGAGTACGACTACATCATCCATGTTCCTCTCGAAATGTTAACCGCATACAGTCTACAAGGGTATGTATTATATATGCTCCTGTAGTTACTGCATTACTACATAGATAGATCCTGGGTGTCTGGGTGTTCCAACGTAGGACATTTTTGTTTTCTACCACAGAACCCTTTTAGTGGTATCAGAGCCAATCTATATGTATGAATGATGTACGGCCAGTATGCACGTGGATTGTGCGGGCATTGATCCTATAGTTTTTACCCTGTAACATGTACTTGCTTGTATCGCGGTATTAATTGATGAATCATCCCAGACCGACCTTATGCATAATATTATGCGATACTTGTTCCATGCTCAACATATGGCTTGTACCGTATAACTGGCTAGCGGGTGTCTGTCTCTCAATCAATAGTTGATATAGCATTTACAACAGAGGTCCCCGAAAGGGGTGTAGTAGAGACAACTTTCTCGATCCATGTTGTGGTTGAAAAGTTCGTAGATTAGAAACGTTCTATTTGCAAAAGCCCTAATAGCCATGTAAAACTTGCAAAATATAAAGTAGAGGCATCTGAGTTTATTTTGCATGAGGGCATGTGATTTGATATGTTATGGTCGTTACGAAAGGTAAAGTAGTTTATTTTTCATGTTACTAAGTAGTATAGTAACAGTCATCATTACTATGGACGACCTGCTGGTGATGCCGTGGACTTAGCGTCAAACCGGTGGCAAGATGGAGATCATGCCAGAGCGCTCGATGGAGATCAAGACACAAGAAGGACCATATCATATCACAATATACATGTGATGTATATACCAGTTTTACATTATATTGTGTGCTTGTATTAGATACTCAACGGTAGCATACTATATATGATGATCCCTATTAAAACCAATGTGGTGTTCTCCCTTTAGTGTGCACCACCAAGAAAGTTCACAGTTGTGAAGCAGGTCGTGATGATCGGGTGCTAGACATCTCTGCATTCGCATACGGTGGGTGCGAGCCATGTATGCACGGAAAATATACTAAGGTTGAATTGGCGAGCCTAGCATGTACAAACATGGCCTTGGAACATGGAGATTGAAAAATCAAGCACGAATCATATGGATGATGTGATCGACGGATATAGTCCACCCCGACAGTTGCATCAAAGGCCGTGATGATCGGGGATGATGCGGTGTAAAGGGATCATGTGATTGCTAAAATCGTCCAAGGGATGACAATTTTAGTGGGAGCTCAATTATAGAATTGAACTCATATTATGAAATTAGTCTGGATGTCTTTTGCAAATATCTGAGTAGATCTTGACTTATCCCATTTAGGTCCTTGAGACCATGGGGATTTTCTTGCTGTTATGAAACTTGCAAAAGGGTCCAACTTCATAGATTAATACCACGCCTGAGGGATATCCTCGTAATTAGATGATATTCTCTTCTTGATACTAGGACCATTAGGAGATAGTCCGATGAATCCGCAAATGTCATCCAATGGACTCTGCTTAATTGATGATATTTTGTGTTTTCTCCATTAGTCCAATGAAGCTATGCTCCATTCGATGGAGGCTAGGCTAGACCATGATTGTGTTTTCACACAGATCATGCACATAAAGTATGAGCCGTTCGATGAGTTTCCTTCCAGGATAGAAGAAAAAGGATCTTGGAGAATCACTTAGTGATCTTGCATTAGCGTCATGAACGCCACATACATGGTGTGGACTATGGACAACTTTGTTGCAAATGGGTAATTTCAATTCGCTTCCTCCCAATCACAAAGATGTCAACATGGGCTATATTATGAAACACAAATAGTTCACATTCATAAGTTCAAGACAGAGTTATGAACTCTAAAAGGGCTTGATCGCAATGGGAGTCATGGATGAAAAGGGTATATGTTAGATATACAAAGTATAAATGCTATTCTTACAAAACTCGTTGTAATTTACAAAGCATTCGATAGTTGTCCATTTTTGTGAAAACAAGATTGCTTGATTGAGTATTGCTAAAAGATATCCGAGTTTAAAGATTCAATAACACTATCGTTTAAGTCATTTTGGTTATTGCATGTTTTTCATGTTGAATGAAAATCGGGGTCTTAGATTTAATCTAGAGACTTTGCAAAACCATGCCTAATTAGGCATAATGACTAAAACACCGCATTTTGGTAAAACGGTGATGTGCGAAGAATTGTTTAATTTATACATATGATGTCAGTACAAGAAAAGTTGGCTTTTACAACGGACGATTTTCGTCATTGAAGGCCTGTTTTTCATGGCCAAAAAGTCTTCCGCGACGGATGGACTTCATTGTAAAAGCCCCATCACAAATGAATTAATGATGCTTTTTTCGACCATGGCGGATCACACCCTTCAGCCATGAAAACTTATTCTGTCGTAGATCTATTCTCCAATCACGTTGACTGTTGATGTCATGCAAACTTCCACATGGCAGCTGCCGTTAGCGGTCGGTTACCGCTGTTAATGGTCACAAAAACCATGGCAGAAGCCAGACCCAGCTAAGGCTTACTAAATACTAACTGGGCTGGCCCATGAGGAGAGCCCAATAAGAAGATGGCTCGTTACTATTTTGTCCTGCACTGCTTGAAATGGGCCGAACAATGCAGCTAGCAGCGGCCCATGAAATTTCAGGTGTGATTCTATTTCAGCTTACAGAAGGCCCATGTCGGTCCAACACTGTGCAGACCATTAGCAGCCCGCGCCAAGTCGCTCCTGTACACTTAAGGCCTACGGTAAGCCCATCACTGTTACCGCAGCCCATCGTGGCCCGCCTACTAACGACCCTTCTTTGATATGGTCCGTTACTGTTCTGGCCTTTTACTATTCCGGCCGTTAACTGTTCAGGACCACAAGCGGCATGTTACTGTTATAGACTGGTAAATTTGTTGGCCTGTTACTGCCCTCGTCTGGAAATTTATCGGGCTATTACTGCTCAGGCTCGTCACTGTTCTGGCCTTTAACTTCTTTAACCTTTTACTATTGAGGCCCACTACTGTTTTGGCATATTACTATTCTACCATTTTACAGTTTCTTGCCTATTACTGTAATGGGTTGTTTATGTTCTGGCCTGCTACTGCTCTGGCATGCTACTATTATGGCTTGTTACTGTTACGGCCTGTTACCACATGCGGGTCGGTCCATTATGTTTACGGCCTTTTAAAGTTTTGGCCTTTCTGAATCCCATGCCAATATCATAAAACGTGTATAATAAGCCAACATCTTTTACTATTCATCGTCAGCCGAATACAAGATGGGCCAATAACAAAGCACGGTATTGTTCCCTAATCGACTTGCCTGGCGTAGTTACTGTAACAACTACCGCCATGTGTGGACAACGTCAACTAAATGCCTGCATGGCCTATGCGAGTTATCTAGATATTACATGAGCTGCAAACTTCTTAAAATTATTACATATTATCAACTTAAGGGAAAGAAAATTCGGCATTTTAGTTGACAATCAAGTTGATAGCCGAGACCTCAATTTGCTTTCTCAATCGATCACTTGCATGTTCCTTTGAGTGTGACAGCTACATTGGAGGAGACATGATCTTGCAGCCCCCTCTTTGGTGGTGATAGCAATAATTGTAGTCTGAAACTAAGTAATAACAAGTTAATACATCAAACAAGACAAACTACTCATTTGACTGATATGATAGGAGCTATGAGCTGGAGTTTACAATAGGTCAATGGTTCAATTATTGACCAACATGTCAAACAAACAGGACAAGCAAGCATACATTAAACAAGTGTTCCTACCATGAAACGAGAAATCAAAAAATGTGTGTTTGTGGCTTAGAATTTCAGCAAATATAAACCAGCCAGGTCATTTCAACAAATATATATGGAAGCAGTTGTATACCCTAAAATGCAAGAGACATTGGGTGAATCGGAATTTGCACTGAGCCACAAAATGGCATGCAGTTATGTCATAGCGAAGAATGAACCAAATAAAAATTATAACCGCATCATACGAGAACTTGTAGAGCAGGAATACAAATCACGAATGAACTATATATTGTAAAGGATAGTTATGTCGTGTCTTAGCATGAACCAGAACCAGAACCAGATGCAAAATATAATGGCGTCGCTCGTGAACCTGTAGAACAGGACAAACAAGCATTAGACAAGTGTGCCTAGAATGAAATGAGCAATCAAACAAAGTGTTTCTTATAATTTTAGCAAATATAAACTAGCGAGGTCATTTCAGCAAATATATATATGGAAGCAGTGACATCTCCTGGAATGCAAAGATCCATTGGGTGACTCAGAATTTGAAGTGAGCTACACAATGGCATGTAGTTACTGTCATAGCTAAGAATCAACCAGATAGAAATTATAATGGCATCATAAGAGAACTTCTAGAGCAGGAATGCAAACCATGAGTGAACTACATAGTAGAGGACAGTTATGCTGTTTCTCAGGACGAACCAACACTAGATAAGGAAGTAATGGCATCCCTTGTGAACTTGTAGAATAGGCTATGCAAACCAACATGTTCATTGTTCCATTTTGAGCTCTTTGAAAGAAAAAGGAAATAGTTAGTGATGCAGCTTTTGAAGAACTAGATGGCAACAAAAAAATTATAATCAAATTAGTACGAAGAGTTTAAACTGCTACTACAGGATAGCAGAACAATGCCAAGGAGGAAATAATAGCAGGAACTGATCTCAGGATGAACCAGATAGATTCAGCAACTATAGAGTAGGAAATCCACACTAATATTTTCTACTAACTGTAGAATTTGCAAGAATTACAAGGTAGCAGGTAATTACTATTGTATGGAGTAGCTAAGAACATGTGCATGACAAAATAACAGACATGTGCATGACTTAAAATTTGTAGAGTAGTGAATGCAAACCAACTTGCCTAATGACCTTTTATGTACTAGCACGAAGAACATGGATACCCAGTGACTTGTATGTACGAGCATGCTTACAAAAATGCAGTTCACTGCGATAGGCTTGAACCTGCTATACTACCGACAAAACAAAAAAGGGTTGGAGATTTGGTTAACCTTGGTCGGAGAGGCATCTAAGCATCGTAGGTACTGTGCGGGTGACGTCCAGGTCACCGAGGGTGTTGCTGTTGCGGTGGCTATTGGTGTCAGGGAAGGAGATCTTGGGTGGTCGACGCCATCTTGAGCACGGTGGACGAGAGCGTCGTTGAGGCAGATCTAGTGCAGTAAATGGCGACGACCGAGCAGCTGGTCTAGAGTGGTGGACATAGAACTTCTTGAACTAGATCACGCCCGGTGTACACCGGTAAAGCGGATCTGGTACGGTTGGGTAGCTTTCGGTGGCCGGGAAGCAGAGCTTCGATGGTCAATGATGCCATCGGCATGGTGAATGCCACCGTAGCTCCAGTCCAGTGGTAGAGAGACCGGTGAACCAGATCCAGTGAGTGAGCATCGGTGAAGCGGCTCCACAGTAGTGCACGAGACCGCATCTCAAGCGGCTGCGGCCGCCGTGGAATTGCCGCCGGCCGGTGCGTATTGTGGTCATGGAGGTGAGGGAGTGGGAGAGAGGGGCTCAGATTTTTGGAAGTACCAGCAGAAAAATCTAGGTGAATCGGGACTAAGGAGGTGAACAGAAACATAATTACGATCATGCCCCCAAGCTACCGACTTTAGCTTGCCCATAGGGCGTCAGAACCATGGGTAGAATGGGAATTTTGAAGTCAAAAGTTTTTGAAACGGAGGGGAGCGAAATGCTTCAAGGTCAGTGTGTGATTTTGCCGCTTGATTGAGATTTTGAATTTAGCGAGCGTCCATCTAATAATAATATAAAAATGGTACTGCCCCGGTGGGATAATTTGCCTCAAAGTTTTTAAAACCGAGGGGCAAGAAATGCTTCAAAGTCAGTGTATGGTTTAGCCGCTCGATTGAGATTTTGAATTTGACTAGCGCCCATCTGATAATAATACAATAATGGTACTCCCCCGGTGGGAGATTTTGCCTCAAAGTTTTTGAAACGGAGGGGCAGGAAATGCTTCGAAGTCGGTGTGCGGTTTTGCCGCTCGATTGAGATTTTGAATTTGACTAGCGCCCATCTGATAATAATACAAAAATGGTACTCCCCCGATGGGAGATTTTGCCTCAAAGTTTTTGAAATGGAGGGGCAGGAAATGCTTCAAAGTTGGTGTGCAGTTTTGCCGCTCGATTGGGATTTTGAATTTGGCTAGCGTCCATCTAATAATAATAATAATATAAAAATGGTACTCCCCCCTTGGAAGACTTTGGCTCAAAGTTTTGAAACGGTTAGGCGAGAAATGCTTCGAAGTCGGTGTGTGATTTTGCCGCTTGATTGAGATTTTGAATTTGGCTAGCGTCCATGTACTACTAGTAGTAGTAGTAGTAAATAAAGGTGGTAGAACATACAACTATCTGGTCAGGAATTCATGGCGGACAGTCACATTAACTGATCATCCATATAACCACACTTGAGGTACTCCCTGTGTTGGATATTACTAGGACGGAGTAATACTAGTTTGGAGAATTAACTTCACTCAGGCCCGGTCCTCAGATTTCAGGGGCCCGGGGCGAAACTAAAATTTTGGGCCCCGTTATAGAACTTTTGCTAGAGTAATGGGCATAAGAAAAATGTCTTAATTTGCGATCGCGTACCTCTCCATTGCTTGATTAAATTTTTAGGTGTCATAACCACGTTGAAAATAATTAGGTGCCATAACCATGCTGAAAATAATTAGACAATTCCTAATCAAATTTCCATTAGCAAATTAGAGCATAGACAACGCAGTGAATTAGAGAAATCGGGCTACCTTCTGTAGAGGAACTGTGTTGATGTCTTGACTCAGACGAGGACTAGGAGACTTCGATCGAGTGCAGCGATCTAGGCGACAGGTCACAGATCGCAGACGAGCGGCTGCGGGCGTGCGTGCGCGGTGCGCCGCGAGACTGCTCCATTTTCCGGGTGCGCGGCGAGACTGCTTCGGATGCCTGATCCTGATTCCCAATCGGCAATGTCGTGATGGGCTCTTGACAAATTTGAAGCGATCGCTTCGTTTCCCGGGTAGATCGGCGATGCAGCGGTGGCCGAGTAGATGGAACACGAAGCGATCTGCGTCTACGTGCGTGGGTGGAACACGAAGCGATCTACGAGACTGCGACCAGACGTATCGGCGATGCAGCGGTGGGCAGCTTCGATCGATCTCGTCGCGTCCATGTTCGCGTGACTATGTTCTCGGAACGAGAGTTAGGGGCCCGTTAGCCCAACTGCTAAGCTATATTTTTTTCTCAGGTAGGCATATATATGGGCTTCTATACTACAAAGGATATACCTGTAGGGGGCCCCCGAAAATTTTGGGCCCGAGGCGCCTGCCCCTTCCGCCCCCCCTTGGGCCGGGCCTGACTTCACTTATTCGCTTTATCACTAGTTATTGCATGTAGTAGTAATCCTAAAATCCAGCCAATGCACGTGGCCACCATATCTAATTGAAAACATGCAAGCCAATAGATTCACTCCCGTTTTAACAACATGATCGGCTAGAAGCATTACAGGACATGGTGGTTCATATTTTTTTGGTCAACTAGAGGAGTAATTGAGCAAAACTAGAAGCATTAATTGGTCCTCCGGCCTAGCTATTGAGGTTGTACAAATAATTAAGAGGTATATACACCTTTAGTCCCACATCTTGCACCGCGAAAGCGTTTTAGTCCCACATATTGAAAAACGAGCAATACTAGTCCCACAACTTGTATCTTGAGAGCATTTTTAATCCAATTTAATCAAATTTTAGTAATTTTGACTTAATTTGTCCACAAATGACGTTGATTTTTTAAATGACCTCTCTACATTTTTCTATGTCATTTGTATCCCAATGCAGACTGACAAGTGAGCCACCTGTTAGTATACATACAAATAAAATAGTTAAATCTCTAAGAGGAGAATGGATTCAAACTTAACACTTTTGTACAACAACACATATGCACAAGACACTATGCCGGTAGATGCTAGTTGTTACTCCTGTCAGACTAGTAGTAGTTGAGAGGATGTAATTACGCCAGACGAGGAGTACTTGGGAGGATGTAATTATTTATACAATAAAAAAGTACACACGAACGCAAAAATGCTCACGTCTACTGCTAGTATAATCTTGTGCATCTGTACCGAAACATTTTGTCATGTGCATGTTGGCACGGTCTATAATATCTACTGTATAGCTTAGTCGTTAACCTAGTAGCTAGCTGCAGTGTCTAGAATAAACTTGAGTTTTTTTCTTATTCGCAAAAATGAAAAGGAATAAACTTGAGTTGTAACTATAGCCTAGAACACAAATTATTTTGAATTGAGAATTTGCATATTTTTTTAGAATTTTTCACATCTTCGGAACACGTATTTACTGTAGTGGCAAGGTTGATTTTTTCAGTAGCGCAGGTAATCAGTTCGATACCCTATAATGCATTGGTAGTTTTTATTATTTGTTTTCTTATTCAGATCTACCAATCAGTTCGTAACAAGGTCACAACTGGCAGGGAGAAAATACATAGGGGTCATTTTGCAAAAATTATGATGCCACATGTTAGTTTCAGAATGAGTTACGACGAATTTGGACAAAAACACATAAATTTGATTGAATTGGACTAAAATGCTCCCGGGTTACAAGTTGTGGGACTAGTGTTGCTCACTTTGCAAGATGTGGGACTAAAATGCTCTGGTAGTGCAAGTTGTGGGACTAAAAACGTATATAACTCAATAATTAATGACCGTTGTATTGAGCGAACATGAGGTTTTTAGTTCCACGGAGCATACACCCCATCCAGCCACACTGTGAGCATCCAACGGCACAGCCAAAAAGCAAATTGAAAAATAGAAAATGCCATGCAAAAAATGGAAAATGCCCTCATTTGTGTGTGCCTCGAGGGACCAGGGAGCGCACGTTTTATCCTTAGATTTTGGGATAATTAAATACAATGAGGTTATGATACTACTACTAGTATCATCCTACACCTACACACTCGCGTGCTCCCAGGAGTCGTACGCTGGTGTGCATGACCGTTGTCCCATAATTAGTGTGCATGCGCGTGTTTGTTCCAGTTTGATGAAATGTGCTTGCGGTTGTTGTGTGCATGTCGTAGTCTCGTTTCCACACGCTTTGCTTGACTTTCCTAGGCCTTTATTTAAATGTGTGTCTCTAAAACCGCTACCTGTGCCAGTCGACGGGACCGAGACCACACAAACGCCATCATCCATGGATAGTAAGAAGCAGGAGGACTCTCCATGGGCTAGTCTCCCTGAGGGACTCGTACAGAAGGTAGATGACATCTTCCATTCGATGGACGACTTCGACTACTACGTCGCCTTTTGGGCAGTCTGCAATGCCTGACGCGGCTTCACAGAGGAGTGCTTTATGCCAGCCAACTGGATTGTTCTAGAGCACCAGTTGTCGGCGGAGTATCGGGTAGATGACGCCCCCATCACGTTGCTGAACATGAGAATTGGACACCACCTTGAGAAGAAGATTAGCCGGGTTATTCACAGGTGCTTTCTTGATATTCATATGTATATATGCGGTCCTTTTTTTGCATTCACATCCTATACTATCTGTTTTTCAAGTTCCGTTTCTTCATCCACTTGTTGCCCTGGGTTTGGCTCCATGGTTTACCTTGATTGAATTTCAGTTTGTTTACCTTGACTTAATCTTTGTTTCTCCTCTCTCTCTCTCTGGAAGGAACTTTTATGTCGGTAGCACAATCAGCGGCCTCCTTGTACTTGGACAGAGGGTGCAGCCGTACAAGACCCGGTTGTACAACCCCTTCTCGGGCGCTATCAAGCGCCTGAGAGCGGAGATACCGACCGAGCAGGTGGCTTCTGTCACTGTGACGATGTTCCCGTTGCTGATGGTGTTTACATCAAACCATCAGAACACCACCATTCGGTGGGCGGATGAGGGCACGGAGGAAGGGAGTCGCCCGGTCTTTGGTGAAGGGTGGTACTCGTCGTATAACTTCATGGAACTCGGGAGAATGACTTCTTACGTTGGCGATGTTTTCTTCGCAGACAAATATGGGTCTGTCCTCTTGACTATGTGTGATGTTGCTGATGGAGATGTCCAGCTGCAGCTGACATGGGTATACCCTACAGGTACTCGAGTTCGGTATATACGGTCCAGATACGGCGGAAGCCCACGGCGTTGCCAAGGCCCAAACGGAGCATTCGAGTGGCCCACGGACTCTCGATTGCTTGCAAGACAAGAAGAAGCTTAAGATAGAAAGTTTAAAGGGAAAAACCGTAATATGTAACCGACTCGACCTGCTACCCCAGACCTAGCCTATCTATATAATGGCTAGGAGGGGGCGGCGAGGAGGACACACACTACCCTAGTTTCCACAACTCTCGCCAGATTGCATCTGTGCGCCCTTGTAATCTTCGATTCCTTCGTTAATTCCAAGAGTAGACCAGCAGGAGTAGGGACCTCTATGAGGCCTGAACCTGGGTAAAACTTGCGTCCCTGTGTGCTTGTTTGCTAGCCTACTGATGCCTCCAGCGCTTCCTCTCTTCTCCAAAACCCAAGCCCATAACAATAGGCATTGACGAGTTAAACCCTCGTCAATTGGCGCCGTCTGTGGGAATTGGAAGTGCTGATGTCGCGGCTTATTTGGCCCCATCAACCGCGATCTACAACTCCGCAACAGTGGAGATTCGCCAGCTCTTCGGTGTGTTCGACTTCACCGTCCACACGCCAGCCACTCGTCCGGCTTTCGAGTCCGTGGGCAATGGAATCAATCTGGCGATTGGGAGCTTCTGCTTCCAGGTTAGTCAGATGGGCACACTTCACATGCTTGACCAGCCAACAGCACCCGTGATTGCTCCAGCATCGTGGTTTCCACCACCAATCGGCACCCTCAGCGAGCTCAACGCCTCAGCAACAGCTGGGAGCACGGACAGCGACAACAGTCACGGATCCGATCTAGGTGACCTGGCCACTGAAGATGGAGCCTACGGCTTTGGATCTAAAAGCTGCGGGAGCAACAGCTTCCCAAACCACTTCATATGCACAGTCATGAACGCAGGCGACACCACCGCCAATCGCGAAAACGCTGGCCCCGGATCTAGCATCGGACTGCCCAACGGTGCTGAACCACCCAATGGCAGCACGCCCAATGGTGTCCCCACCAACAGTGGCAACGGCGCGCCCGTCAACAACGGAGCAGCAGTTGAACCGCCAACCATGGTGAACGAACACATAGGAGAGCGTGTCGTGATTAAACTCAACTACAACGAGTGGGCTCGTTGCCGAGAAGCTCTGCGAGGCAATCCTCTGCCACCCGGCACGCCGCATGACATGCTGATGGGCTACCATTGGCTACTAAAGGAGGAATATAGACGCCAGCTACATGCAATCGTGCAACCCGAGGCATGTAAAAAGGCGGCGGATGACTCGAGTCTTTGACGAGCTAGGTTCTCCTCCCACGGAGGATCCTCCTCCAAAGGCAACGGGTACATGGCCAACAAGAGGCGATCTTAGATGGCCCATCTCACCGAGCTAGAACGCATAGAAGCTGCAAAGGTCCTCGACTTCAGCTCTATGACATTCGACACGCGGGGCAACGTGGTCCCAAAAACGCCGCAAGCCGCGGTAACGGCGGCCACCATGTACCTCCTCAACAACCAGCCGCAACCTGGAGATCCGCGAGCTACCATGCACCAATCTACGATCGCGGGCTTGGGGCTAATCGAGGCCACCCTCGACAAGGAGCTAACGTCGGAGCCAAAGAAAGGCAAGGCTCTGGCAAAACACTATTCCTCGCCCTCGTTCAGTGATGACAGTCATGATCTGTCTTGGCGTCGCCGCTCACGACGGCACGATCACGACTACGATGCGCACGATGACCTCACGCAGCGCAAAATCGACAAATCAAGGGCAAGACACGCTCGTTCGACTGACTCAGAAGAGGACAAGACTAAACTCTGTGGCGCCAGATGCTTCAGCAGGGCCATCAGGCAGAAGCGAATGCCTAAAGGGTTTAAACTCCCGTCGGAGAACCCAAAGTTCGATGGCCTACAAGACCCAAAAATCTGGTTGGAGGACCACATCTCCTCTGTCAGGCTACATGGCAGGAGTCGAAGCACGACCATGCAATGCCTGCAGCTACAGATGCAGGGCACCGCCCGCGCATGGCTCAACAATGTCCCGCGCGGATCCATTCGCAGCTGGGAAGAGCTGGTCTATAGCTTTGTGCACAACTTCAAGGGCACTTATAAAAGGCCCGCATCAATCGAAGAGCTGAGGGGCTGTCAGCAAAGGTCGGGTGAATCGCTACGCTCGTACATCCAGAGGTGGTCCATCATCAAGAATTCCACGGAAAACATCTCGGAAGACCGCGCAATCGACGCGTTCAATGGCGGTGTTCGCCGCATAGAGCTCCGGGAGGAGCTAGGCCGCTCGAAGCCCAAAACAATCGACCACCTGATGGAAATTGCGAATCAGTGGGCCAACAGAGAGGATTCGGTGAAAAACCGCACCTACTCTGACGATGACGACGACCTCGGGTGCAGACGCGATCGTCGAGGGAAGTGGCGAATGCGCATCTACGATGACCATGACGATGTCAACATGGTCGCAGCCGGCTATGCCGACAAACACGACGACAACCGCAACAGCGGCTACCGCAGCGATGGATACCGTGACTCCGGGAAAACCACACAGGTGTGGCAGCGCCGCACTCGCGAAGAGGCACCCGCAACAACCATCGAGGACAAACTGTCCGGGCCATGCAACGTGCACTTCTACATCGACAAGCACGACGGCAAGAAAAAATCAAGCCACCTCCTCAAGGACTGCCGCGATTTTCTCAAACTCCACGAGGGCCTGGCTCGGATGAACCACGAGGCAGTCAGCAGGGGCTATGGAGCCGCCCCAGGCATGTGGCACATGGAGCTCCTCCACCGCCGCCTGGACTACTACCACCCGTGGCCGCGCCGGTCCAGCTTCACGGTAGCGAACCATACCCACGACCCGTGGGCAACATGGGGATGATCCAAAAGGGGCGTCCCTCAAATCGAGTGCAGAAGGCTATCACTTGCCAAGTCAACTTGGCGATCAACTATCCTCCTTCCACCACTGAGTACCTCAGTGGAAGTGACTCCTGTATCACCTTCGACAGGTGTGAACACCCGTGCCAAGTTCCTCATCCAGGCCACAATCCCCTCGTACTCAAGGTGCAGATTGGGGGTTTCGACATGAGTCGCGTCTTCATGGATGGTGGCAGCAACATTAACCTCATGTTCGCGAGTACCTTGCGTGCGATGAGGATCCCTCTGACGTGTCTGGAAGTTTCAGACACGACGTTCCACAACATCATCCCAGGGAAAGGTGTATATCCCCTAGGCAAAATCAACCTCGACGTCATCTTCGGCACGCCGCAAAACTTTCGGCGAGAGCGCATTAACTTCGAGGTCGTCAATTGGCCTTCACAATATCACTGCATCCTCGAACGTGTCGCGTTCGCGAGGTTCATGGCAGTGCCACACTACGCGTACCTACAGATCAAGATGTCGGGTCCAAATGGCGTAATCACAATCAACGGTAACTTCGAAAGGTCCGACAATTGCGACAGGGAATTCAACAGAATCTCCCAGTCCTTCGGCATGCAGGAGGAACTCACAAGACTAAAGGAGTCGACAGACAATAGTCTGCCTCCCCTGAGCAGGCCAAGTTCACCCGACCTGTCCTTCGACTCATCGGTGCACACGAAAAAAGTCCAGGTCCACCCAACGGACCCGACCAAGACGGCCCTCATCGCCAACAACTTGAGTTCCGCATAGGAACTCGTGCTCGTCGAATTCCTCCATGAGCACTGGGAAATCTTCGCCTGGTGTCCAGTGGACATGCTAGGGGTTCCTAGGGAATTCGCCGAGCACGCACTCAATGTAAATCCAGACGCAAGGCCAGTCAAGCAGACAATACAGGGACTGTCTGAACCAAGAGCAAAAGCGGTCGGAATGGAGATCAACAGACTCCTCGATGCAAACTTCATACACGAGATCAAGGAAAGCACCTGGCTCGCCAACACAGTGCTTGTGCCCAAAAAAGACACGGATATCCTGCGGATGTGCATGGACTTCACCTCCCTGAATAAGCACTGCCCAAAGGATCACTTCCCGTTGCCGCGAATCGACCAAATCATCGACTCCACCGCGGGATGTGAATGCCTCTACTTCCTCGACACCTACTCAGGCTACAATCAAATTTGAATGAAGGAGGAAGACCAAGAGAAAACGGCGTTTACAACGCCCTTTGGTGTGTTCTGCTACAACACGATGCCCTTCGGGCTAAAAAACGCAGGAGCCACCTATCAGCGGTGCATGCAGGCTTGTCTCAAGAATCAACTTGGTCGCAACATCCAAGTCTATGTTGATGGCATCGTCATCGAAACAAAAGAGGAAGCCTCGCTAATTGACGATCTACGTGAAACCTTCGCCAACCTAGACCACTACCGGATCAAGCTCAATCCGGACAAACGCGCCTTCGGCGTACGATCTGGGCAACTACTCGGGTATCTCATCTCTGCGAGAGGGATCGAGGCGAACCCAAAGAAAATAAAAGCCATACTGGCCATGGAGAAGCCGAAGAACGTAAGAGGCGTCCAGCAGCAGGCTGGGCGAATTGCGGCGCTCAGTCGATTCATCAGTCGAATGGGCGAAAAGGCACTGCCCTTCTACCAACTTCTACGCAAAGCTGACAAGTTCGAGTGGTTAGACAAGGCGCAAGAAGCATTCGAAGACCTCAAACGTCTTCTATCCACCTCGCCAGTACTGGTGACTCCACGTGAAAAAGAGCCGATGTTGCTCTACATCTCGGCCACCAACCAGGTGGTCAGCACGGTGCTCGTGGTGGAACGAGCCGAGGAAAACAAGGTCCATGGGGTGCAGCGCCCAGTCTACTACCTCAGCGAGGTGCTCACGCCAACAAAACAGCGGTACCCGCATACCAGAAGCTGGTGTACGGTGTATTCATGACAGCCAGGCAACTGCGCCACTACTTCCAGGAACACCTAATCGTGGTGGTCAACGACGCCCCGCTCGGGCATATCCTTAACAACCCTGATGCCATCGGACGAGTCGCGCTTTGGGGAATCGAGTTGTCTCCATGAGACATCACATATGAAAAGCGCGACGCGATCAAGTCGCAAGTCCTCCCTGATTTCCTTGTGCATTGGATGGAGAACCAGCTCCCCGACAAACCAGATATGTCTTATCTCTAGACAATGCACTTCGATGGGTCCAAACGAAAGGACAGGGCCGACACAGGTGTCATACTGACATCGCCCCAGGGAGACAAGTTGAAATACATTCCGCGAATGCAGTTCACGGCCTCCAACAATGAAGCCAAGTACGAGGCCCTACTCCATGGGATGCGGATGGTGAAAGCCTGCGGTGCCAAGAGGCTCATCATCTACAACGACTCCAAACTGATAGTCAACCAAGCAATGCACGAGTGTGACGCACTGAGCGACAACATGATCGCCTATCATGATCTTTACGACACACTCAAAGGAGACTTCGACGACTGTGAACTGCGACACGTGGGCCGCGAAAGCAATGAAGAGACAGACACACTCGCCATCATTGGCTCCACCTGCGCCCCCATACCACCTGGGGTATTTCTCGAGCGCATTTGTGAATGCTCCATCAAGCCAAAGGCTCTAGAGAAGAAAGCAAGCGCATCAACAGACTCGGCGGCTACGCCACCTAATGAGCCAATGGCACTCGACGACCTAGAGCTCGATACAGGACTCGAAGGACCAATGGGTGTCATGATGATCGAACCATCTTGAACACAATCCTACATCATGTATCTACTCAACAAGAGGCTGCCAGATGATCCCACTGACGCATGGCACATTGCGCGACGATCCAATGCATTCGCTGTCATCAATGGCGAACTGTACAAGCGCAAAATCATAGGAGTACTCCAACGGTGCGTCTCCAACGGGGACGAAAGGGCCGTCCTCCTCGACATCCCTGAAGGGACCTGCAAGCACCATGCTGGCAGTCACGCCCTTGTCGCCAAAGCTCTACGAGCTGGATTCTACTAGCCCACGGCCATGCGCGACGTCAAGGACATCGTCCAGCGCTGCAATGCTTGCGAGCGATTCACGGACAAACCGCACGCACCTAGCGCGGAACTCCGGGCAATACCATTGGCTTGGCCCTTCGTGCAATGGGGACTCGACATAGTCGGCAAGCTCCCGAAATCCTCGCGAGGAGGTTACGTCTACCTCTTGGTCGCAGTCGACAAATTCACCAAGTGGGTCGAGGCCATGCCGGTGATAAACCAGTCAGGAGCCAGTGCCGTCAAGTTCTTCGAGTCCATTGTCTATCGCTTCGGAGTGCCACACAGCATCATCGCGGAAAATGGGACGAACTTCACCTCCAAGGAGTTCCAGGAATTTTGCAAAAACCTGGGAATCAACATAAGCTACGCCTCAGTGGCTCACCCACAGACCAACGGTAAAGTCGAAAAGGCCAACGGCCTCGTCTGTGGTGGAATTAAGAAACGACTCCTCCGGCCACTCGAACAAGCCGCCGGATGCTGGCCAGATGGGCTGCAATCCGTACTCTGGAGCTTGCGCACAACTCCAAACAGCGCCATGGTATACACCTCGTTCTTCATGGTGCACGACGCTGAAGCGGTGCTAGCCGCAGAAGTACGCTACAAAGCCCCACGGGTGGTCGCCTACAGCGAGGAGGAGTCAACTCTCGCACTCGAAGACTCCGTCGACCTTCTTGATGAGGCGCGAGAAATCGCAACGGAAAGATCAACGATTTACCAGCAGAGCCTCTGCAACTACCACAGCAGAAGGGTACACCCAAGATCCTTCGTGGAAGGGGACCTAGTCCTGCGACTCAAACAACAAGGGCATCTCAAGCTCGAGTCTCCCTGGAAGGGACCCTACGTGATTACAGAAGTAATCCCAGGTGGCGCCTATCGCCTTAAAGATTTCAAGACAGGAGTCGCATACTCTAACCCCTGGAACGTCGCACAGCTGCGTTGTTTCTACCCCTAGTCATTTTTACATTAAAAATAAGGCTATTCAGCCAGGCTACGTAGCCACACATTGTACCTCGTACTATTCTGCGAATAAATAAAGCTAAGTACCCCAAAACTCTGTGTTTTCCCTCATTTTTCTGGCAATCTTATCACTCGGGGGCTACGCCACCCTTTTACATCCTCGTTCTACGAACAAGTTGCAGTATCCCGAGTAGCTGACACAACATCAATCGAACCCTTGATAAAACACCAACCCAGTAGCAACGCACCTGGCAGGTTGGCAAGGTGCTGAGATAAAATAAGTTAGGCTAATGAAAAGAAACTGCAGAGTACAAATACACTCACAAAACATATAAGCTAGCAAGCTCTTTACATATCAATAGAAATTAATTACATCCAATATATCCATATGAACTTTACAACACTTGTACAATTATGCGCAGGATACAAACTAAAGCTACTGCCGCAACAGAAGAACGTTCGTATGCTCCTCGAAGAAATCGACGATTTCTTCAACTGCGCGATCAACTGCCTGATAATGTGGAACCATGTTCCACGTTGAATCTTCTGGCAGGGTCGGCGGCCCAGTGGCAATAGCTGCAACGTCTACATCTGGCCTATGCAGTCACACCAGCGACAAAGCAGCCTTAGCATCGGCCACTAATTGCCGTCGCACACACTCGTGAACTGCACTCAGATCTTGGAACTTCGCCAAAAGAGCCAACAGGCTTGAAGGGACGACATCCAGTGGAAACATCGTTTGGTAGATATGCCTAAGGCACGACTGCGCCTTCTTCAAAAAGTGAAGTACTCGCGAAGCACGATCCTGCAGGGTCACAAGTGCGATCACACGATCATGGTCCACCCAAAAATACCCACTCGCCTGAAGCTGCTCCTGGGTTAGGTCATTCATTCAAATGGCAATCTGGTCTTTCTCATCCTGCGGATGATGAGCACTTACAACTACACCAAGAAAAAAGGCAAAGTATGAAGACAAGGCACTGCCGCGATTGACTAAAAGAAAAGATAAGAGGGCAGAAAGGTAACACTTGAACTGATCGCCTAGCTGCGTCACCTCCTCGAATAGATACTGCTCGTGGGCGGTAGCCTTCTCCGCCCTCGACTTCCATACATCTGCATTACCGCGAAGGATGGGCAACTCACGTTCCAATTGTTTAACGCGATTGCGCAGTCGCGAAAGCAGGGACAATTCATCCACCCTTGAGCGCGGCTGCGCCAAGGTCTCATCAGTGGGCGGTGAATCACGAGGATCACTCGAGGGACCACTCGACGTGCCCTATCACAAACCAAGCAAGAGCAAAAATAAGGGACCAAGAATACATTGACAAAAGACATTTACGCATTCAAGATCAACAAAAGTATCGACTGGGACTTCCATAAAGGCATTGTTCCAACACAGAGGTTAAAACTACAACTATTACAAGACAGCTACTGAGGAGCAGCCTGCTTATTCGACTTTGGCTTGGACTTCAGAGGCCTCGTCGAATCCGTGGTGGTCCCTGATGCCACAGACTTTCTAGTGTCGACCCCTGACGCTGCAGCCTTCGCCGCATTCTTCACTCGCTGCAACTCCTCGGAGTACTTGGCGACTGTACTAATGAGTTGCGGCCCATATTTACCACATCCAGTAGCAAAGGGAGCAAACACTACCTGTTGGCCATCCGCGCTGACGGGCATCGCCTTGGAAATCGCGGCAGGATCCACCTCCACACCATGGGCTTGCACCATTGCGAGTGCCATGGTGGCACCGACGGACCGCTGATAGTTCTTGAAGTCCATCAGAATATCCCCAGCATGGGATTCTGCTAGGTCCTCCAGGTTGTCAAGCAGTTTAGCCTTGGGATTAGATCCCTACGTATGCGAGTGAGAGCATTCTTGACCTTCGTCAGCGTCCCTTGAAGAGAAGCGCTGCGGTCTTTGACTGCAGCAACGACACCAGCCAATGCATCATCGCGACAAAGGGCCTAGGCATCAAAGCTCAGGCCGCCGGCATCTACATAAATCAAAGTGTTGGTACGATACCATGATGTCGAAGCAGGAAACAAAGACAATTCAGCAGAAAGAATACCTGAGCAATCGAGACAAGCTGCTCCTCGAGCAACTTCTCCCTCTCGGCATTGGAGGAACGCAAGTCTTCTTCGTGCTTCCGCAAGTCCTCCTCGCGCCTTTGTGATTCCTCCAAGGCCGCGATTGCTTCATCGCGACTCTTCGCCGACGCGGCAAGCGCCTTCTCAAGTGAAGCAGCACGTCGCAGCAGTTCGTTATGCTTAACTGCAAGAGGGGATGTATCATCAATCGCATCCAGACACTTCACCAAGACAAATACAAAGGCAATACTAACCTTCGACAACGCGATGGCGATTGTCCAATCGCGCATGCTGTCGACCAATCTCCAGGACTTGCTGCACCAGGCAGGCATCCTCCTTCACGATGAGCTGCATTAAAAGAAACCAAAAGTTTAGCAACAACTCCAAGTATATATTCGACTGCCAACAGAGCAAAGAGATGCTTATATGGTCCTCCAGAGACTCCGAAGATGACTATCGCGCCGTCGTCCGGGTAACAATCTGGTGTTCCCCAGCATGTGGGGAACTCGAAGAATTGTGCCCGGAGTGGGTTGCCAATGGAGGAGAATAAGATCGTTTGGCCACCTCTTTGGCCTTGGAGTCTGCGACTCCGGATTCCTTCAGAAATTGGACGTTGCCAGAAGACGATGACTCCTCTTGACTATAGAACACATCCAGCAGAAGCTTCAGGGAAGGCAACTCAAAAAAGAAACTAAGACAAAGTCGAAAATTTACCAGTCAAATTTGTCAAAGTCGAAGGTTTGCTCCTCCAACTCCGACGAATCCTTTGGCAGTCATAGCTTCTTCCGAGCAGGAGGAGCCACGAACCGCACATGAACGACGGGGATCAGATCCTCTGCACCAACTGAAGGGCCTTCTGGATTCGACGGCGACGAAGCATCCGAGTCCTTGCTGTGGGAACGCTTGCGAGTGTCCGGATCACTGGACTCGGGGGCTCCCTCCTCCTCTACAATTGGGACGGTCGACTCCGACTCGTCCTCTTCATCCACTTCGCGAGGAATAACCCCTTCAGGAAGAGGGGGCAAATTGGGAGACACCTTCCAAATCCTGCATTCAGAAGATAATTCATTATACATCAAGAACTCAACGGCAATTGACAAAGAAAGCTACTTTGTAGCACAATTCTACCTCAGGAGGAGGGTTAGAGGCGTTGAAGGGAGGCACGACTGGCTCGCCTGGGAGAACCTCCTTGGCAGTATACTTCATCACCAGTCGTAGCCTCTTATCTACTTCACCCGCAGAAATGCCATCGGCAGATACGCGAGTGGCATCGTTCGCACCAGCCCATCGGAACATGGGGTGGACTCTAGCCTACAGGGGCTAGATACAACAGCGTAACCATGTGTGAATGAGGGCAGCGCCTCCCTCTTCTTTACCTATGCGACTCTCGAGGTCGCAGACGTGCTTGTACATCACTTCCGTCTCCTCGGACTCGCCAGGCATCACTACGTTCTTCCAAGAATGCCTCTTCTTGCACGGCGTCACGAGATCGAAGGGCGCGAGTCTGTAGTGCTCTCCGTCGGCCTTCTGGTCGCGGATGTAGAACCACTTATCTCTCCACCCTTGGATGGACGCCGTGAATTTGATATCGAAATAAGTGGTGGAAGAGTCGACATGGATTCCGCAGCCTCCTATGTTGTAGACTACAGAACCAAATGCTGACTGGCGCTTCAGCTTAAAAAGCCTCTTAAAGAGGCAAAAGTGTGGCTCGACTCCGAGCCAGCACTCGCAAAGGGTAATGAAGTAGGAGATGTGGAGAATAGAATTTGGGGACAGCTGATGCAGCTGGAGCCCGTAGAAGCAAAGGAGGCCCCTGAAGAGAGGATGCAGGGGCAGAGAAAAAGACCTCGAATGATGAACACAAAGAACATCACCCGGAAACTAGCAGGAGGGCAAGGAGTTACCTCCATGCTGGGCACTCGTGAGTCGTCCTCCACAGAGGGAAGTAGTTCATCTTGACGATGAAGATGAAGCTCGGCGGGCTTGATGATGGACGCATGCCAAGCGCCGTTGGTGATGCGGGTTCCCGCGCCCTTCTTCTTCCCAGCGCCCGCGGCGCTGGTGCCCATAGTGGCTGAGCCGCCCTTCTTCTTGGCAGCAACAATGGCCGAGGAACCAGCGGAGGCACCTCCCTTCTTCTTTCCCATCTTCTGATGGCGGTGAGAGCAGAGGAATAACTGGGGAAGACACGGAGTTGGTCTAGTGCCGCGAAGAGGATGTGCGCAGGGAAGCAGAGAGCAGCAGCAATGGCAATGGAGGCACGAGCAGAGAAAGGCAGATGGGAAAATTACCGCAGCTGCGTTGCTACTTAACCTCCTCACGGATGCCATCCAATGGCCAGCAGAAACCCTACTAGACGCGTGGCGTACATCACCATCGACACGTGGTGAAGCCAAAACACGAACCGTCCCCCACTATCTCCATTACGCGCGGAAATCGAGGAGACGCAGTTAAAACAGAAGATTACGCATGCCCCGCCAAATTGAAGTTAGAAAGTGGGATCGACCGCTCGTCACGTCCCGTCAAAGCCGCTCACGCGGGCAACTAAGGTCATCACATCGTCAGCACTGATGTCATCAAGTTTAATAGTAGAAGATTTCGACTACTTTAGTCCTTGCTCGAGTCTTCGACTCCACCAAGCACTCGGGGGCTACTCCCATAGGGAGCGCTGGTCGCGCACCCTACGATTTATCTTTATGCAGGAATATGAACATTAAATGCATACCCACCACTCGAATCTACGATTCGATTGTGAATCATGGGTTACTCCCATAGGGAGCACCGGAAGCAAATTCAACTAAAACAAGCAGCAAAAGACGACAACAGTCACAAAATTCTTTAGTCCCCGCTTGAGTCTTTGACTCAACCAGGCACTCGAGGGCTACTCCCATAGGGAGCACTGGTCGTGCACCCTATGATTATTTGTACATCATACTATGTGTTGATAACATCCACACTCGAATACTATGGCGACTCCGCCTCATACTATCCCTACAAACAGACTGCGTCTCCTGGGCCACCCGAATCATCTCCGTGATGACAAAAATTCGGATGCCGCGCTTACAGCGTGAAGATAAGACTTGAATAAGGCCTGGCAATGCATCTACTGCGCACTACCAAAAACATATCCATGCCTGCAGGTGTGATGAACATGCCTTGATGGACGCGTCGAGTGCTCACACCCATACACTGGAATTCGACTCCTTTAAGACCTCCGCGGCCTGAGTCGAATTACACCAGCACTTTTCCGAATTCGAGTCCGGGGACTCGAGTTTGAGTAGATTGCATTGTTTTGCCCCAAGGCAGTTAACTGATACCGATACATCGGCTAAATCAGGCATGCATATCAACAATCCCTCTGACATAAACAGAACACTCGAAAAATGCTTAGTCATGCACTCGAAAGGCTTCATAAAGTCTCCAGTCGAATCTATGATTCCAATGGACACTCGGGGGCTACTAACATGGGTATGCCCTACAAGTACTCGAGTTCAGTATATACGGTCCAAATACGGCGGAAGTCCATAGTGTTGCCAAGGACCAAACGGAGAATTCGAGTGGCCCACGGACTCTCGATTGCTTGCAAGACAAGAAGAAGCTTAAGATAGAAAGTTTAAAGGGAAAAACCCTAATATGTAATCGACTCGACCTGCTACCCGAGACCTAGCCTATCTATATAAAGGCTAGGAGGGGGCAGCGAGGAGGACACACACAACCCTAGTTTCCACAACTCTCGCCAGATTGCATCTGCACGCCCCTGTAATATTCGATTCCTTCGTTAATTCCAAGAGCAGAAAAGCAGGAGTAGGGACCTCTACGAGGCCTGAACCTGGGTAAAACTTGCATCCCTGTGTGCTTGTTTTCTAGCCGACGGATGCCTCCAGCGCTCCCTCCTTCTCCAAAACCCAATCCCATAACAATGGGCATTGACGAGTTAAACCCTCGTCAGCAGCGCTCCGCACGAACCCTGGAGATGCATCCCACTGTTGCAGGCCCTGTTCCAGGCTACCAGTTGCCAGAGAATCGTTTTTACCTTGTTGAGTCTGACGGGGAGTTGCTATTCGTTGTGAGTGAACCGGTCTATGGCGGCAGGCCGGTTGATTACTGGATTGATACCCAAAATCGTGTCCTTCAGCCAGTCAGAGGCATCGGAACTCATGCTCTTTTCGTTGCTGACAATCGGTGTGTCTGCATCGACAGTGCCAAGGTACCCACGATGTAGGCCGGTAGCATATACTATGCGGACCTATCGGAGATTAGATCTTACAACTTTGAGGCTCTTGCGTGGAAGAGGAGCCAAGGGTTGTATATGGGTATGAAGTAGGAGGATTATGGATCAATGACTGTCCTTTCGAACTTGATCTATTGCTGGCGGAGTATTGCAGAATCGTCGAGCATTCTAAGCTTCAGATGGTGCGGCCTTATGGCGAGGATGGTACCACCCACTACAATTACTACGATGGCTATCCGTCAGATTGATGGATTGTGTGGGTCTGCTCCTGATGTATTCTCTTCAGGTCAGCTCTTTATGTGTTCACTTTGTTGAGTGAACGTCTATGAATTTTGCAAGTTCTATGGTGCCCGTGTAATACAATGGATGTTCTCCCTGTTCTAGAAGATCGTGTGTTATACCTCTTACAATTTGACTATTTTTTGATGTGTGTGTAGTAATTCTTATAGATGCTCAGTTTGTAACAATCCACAAACAACTTACAACTGTGAACTATAGTAGATTATTACAATCCTCAATAAACTTGATAGTAATAAAATGAAGCATAAAAGTTGCATCAGAGTCCAGACAACTAAAAAAACACCATAACTAGTGTTACAGAAAAGGTCTCTATGGAGATTGCATCGCGAGACATGTACCAACTAGCTTTCCATGAGAGCTGCAGATGAGATTATTAAGTATGTGCTGCGTCAAAGCTTCTGTTTTTCAATTTATATAAG
Organism: Avena sativa; assembly: GCA_916181665.1. Classification (NCBI taxonomy): domain Eukaryota; kingdom Viridiplantae; phylum Streptophyta; class Magnoliopsida; order Poales; family Poaceae; genus Avena; species Avena sativa. Next base: position 433,783,276 of record OV702290.1, read on the forward strand.
TCTTTGCGTGCTATGGTGATTACTGAATCTATTTTGTTGGCTTCTTTCTCAACAATATCATGGGCATCTTGGAGGGCATCCTCAAATAATCTTTCGGCTATAAAAAGAGGATTAGTCAAAGCGGTGTGCCATGAGCAATAGGTATTGTCACTGCTGCTGTGTGAAACAAAATCTAAACTTGGAGAAGCGGTCTTTGTTCGTCATTCAGAGGGTCATTTGCAGCCCGAAACAAACACAAACAAGTTATAACAGTATTACCAATTAATCACACCACCATGAATTTTAAATGTGTCAATGCGGTAATATATAAGGAAGGAAGTAATTAATAGTGGTGGCTCATACATCTATTTATTCTTGAATAACTGGACCAACTGGTGCCACGGAGCGATGCGAGCATGTGCTGCTCTATGAAATGACTGCTCTACTTGAAGATTGCTGAGACCAAGACAAAACAAGTTACTTAAACAACAGACTTGGGAAACAAACTACAAGTTCATTTCGAATAACAATGCGAGCAATGAACCAAAGTACCTGATGCAGACTACTCAAACTAGAATGTGCAGAACATGAATAAAACGAATATGAAAACTAAGCCATTATGTTTCTCATATATAAACTAGCCAGGCACTACACAATGAAATCTGCCACTGATTTAATCATAGACAAAAAAGAGTAACTCAGCCAACAAAAACACATCAATTGTGAGCCTCAATATACTAGCTAGATAATTTCAGACAAACAATGAATCAAGCAATCATACATTGAGTTATTCATGAATAGTCAGATAATTTCAATGGTTCGGCGGCCTGAGAACAACAAACTAAACCATCAAGTGCCTCGTATTAAAATAGCCAGTTCATGTAACTATGATACACAGTAGATACAAGAGTGAGATGAAGTGCACAGAGTTCCTTATGCTACATGTGTGGATCTTATCGCTAGTGTGGCCTTGTTCTTATTATCAAACAACTCAGATGCAATACCCCTAGCCTCTCCATATCTAGGAAATTGAACTAAGCACATGGAACAAAAGCAGACCATAGTGGAGCTAAAATGTTTGACGCTAATTTTTGGCAAAAAAAATGAAAACAAGAAAGACAAATGGTAAATTTAAGCAAAAAAATATGGCAAGGACCAAACTTCGGGTGGGGGGCCTTATGGTAGGCGTTACACAAGATCTACAGTGGCTCGTGTGGACGGGTGGAGTATGTACTCCATTGTTGTTCCTCTGCATAAAGGTAAGGCCAACTATAAATACAAACATGTTCCAACATGATATATGTTGGCATGAAGTGAAATAAAAGTGATGGGGTCTTACGAGATTATAGGAGTCATTCACTCTATGATATTGTGTGCAAACTGAGGCTGCTCCTTACATGATAATAGCAAACAATTTGAGCTACAGGTTAAGAGGGATCAAATCGACAGTACATAATGGTCAAATAGTATGACGTGTGTGAACGTGTAGTATAGGATAGCAGGACAATAGCACGATGAAAATACTATAGTTCGTAAATCGGCGAATGAGAGAGATATTATATAATCATATCTCATGTGGACATGTACAATAGAGAATGTAAACAAATATGTTAAGTGACTAATAATTCACAAAGAAATAGTACATAAAACAGTTCAATGCGTGGAGTTTAAGCGTAACCACAACGGGTTAATTTAGTACATAATAGGTATTTCAAGTAAAGAACCTATTAGTTAGGAAATTTAGCACGAATACAGTACATTGCCAACAAACAAATTGCGTAGGGAGATATGGTTTTACCTCGGTCAGGGCAGCGTCTAGTCCTCCTCCACATCCTCACGGGTCACGTCGAGGTCTCCAAAGGTGCTATGGTCGTAGTGGGTGTCGGCGACGGGTAAGCAGATCTTGGGCGGGCAAGGATACGAGCAGAACGTTGGACCACGACATTCGTAGAGAAGATCCTAGGCGGTCGATGATGTGCTTAGGACGCCAGATAAGAGGGTTCGTTGAGCAGATCAGGTGTGACCGGTACGCCGACTAAAGTGTAGTGGGGATGTTCCGGTTGATGACGTATTCTTGGAGGAGAGAGAGGGTAGGGTTTAGGTACTGCTAGCACTATATTGGAAAAAATATGAGTGAAGCCCCCCACCCACCGAATTTAATAGGGGTAGAATGAGAATTTTGAAGTATCTGAAATTTTGGGGCACGAACATGTCCGGATACGCGGGATATTTTACCGCTTTATTTTGGTTTTGAATTTGGTCATGGTGCATGTAATAATAGAAAATTGGTAGGCCGTACTCCCTCTATGTTTAGGAATCCAAGGCCGTAGTCTCTCAATCCAACACCTCAACTGATCATCCACGACCATACTCCCAATGCTCAGGATCTTGAAGAAGAATGGATATCATACTTAAGAGTTTCAAAAAATTATGAGATAAATTACATCATGTTGGGAGGATGATGTTATACAATCATGCTGGGAGCCATCTTATCGACAAGTTTTTTTACATACATAGGTGATGCCCTAAGATAATCCGCAATGTGTAAAAAGGCACACCTTAAGGCCTATGTGGCATTCGCTAATTAAGGTTCACCTTATACAGTGTGGAGAAAATATAGTTATCTTTAAGCCTAAGGTGCACCTCAAAAGCTTATGGGTTATCCATAGAAAATATAAAAATCATTTCCCCTCTCTCGTTATTTCTCATGTGATCGTTTTCGAAAGGGGTTCAAAATTTTCAAGATTCTAAATCTTAGCTAGAAGTCGAACCAGTCGTCAAAACTCTCTATGGTTTCTGATATATTAACTGACCTCTCCATGGGTACCTCCAAAAGCTTTTTCATAAAACTTTCAAACCAACCTACAATTTATTACTTGTAGTTCAAATTCGACCTTATTTCGATACATCAACATAAAGTCATTCAAGTGAGTGGAGTTATATAACTAGGAAGCTTGAAAACTCCTAAAACATGGGAATCACAAGCATGACATGTTGTTGATCCCCTATATATGTCTAAAAGTCATTCAAGTGGGTGAAGTTAGCTAGGAAATTTGAGAACTCATAAAACATGGGAAATCGTAAGTACGACATATTGCTCCACCATATAGGTGTGAAAACTTGGCTTGTGGCATTTAGATCCATATTCTTCGGACATTCTTTACCTGAAAGAACAATCTCGTCATCACTAGGAAAATTGAGAATGTTCTTTCCTGATAGTTGGAAACTCACACTGACATCATTGTTTACTACAAGAAGATGCACCCATCTACCTCCGAAAAGACATTTAATTCAAGATAAATCAATTATGCTTACTTGCTTGTAGCTCAAGTTTGACCTAATTTTGTTAAATTGTCAAGATGCAAAATCTTAGCAAGAAGTTGAACTATCGTCAAAACTCTCGGTGGTTTCTAATATATTAATTGTGACCCCCTGATGGGTACCCCCAAAAGATTTTTCATAGAACTTTCAAAGCAACCTACAATTTCTTACCACTATATAGTGTATGAATAACTATGAATATTTGCCGTTGGATCAAGACTCGTGAATCCCAACATTTCTAGCTGTTGGATCTTCTTTTCCATTCTAGCATCTAGAAGATTCTATTGATAGTCTTCATCACAATGAATGCTATGCACAAAACTCAAAACACACTTCTCCATCATTCTAGAATCTTCTCCCTTGTTTCTCTAGACCATGTTACCAAAAGTTTCAAGTTTTAGAAAGCTAATAATCATTGACTTCTACATGATATACAAAGTACAAGAACCAAATATACACCCATACTTCATAGATAATCAAATTTATATTTTTCTGCTTTACCTAGTATAATTTTTTTTGAAACTTTACCCATTATCATTTTATATAGTGATGATATGTCAGACATCTATTATTTGAGTCTCACGTGCAGGGCACATACAATTTACTAGTACTTGTAGTTTCAAATTTGACCTAAGTTTAGTAAATCGACATAAAGTCATTCTAATGGACAGAGTTAGCTGGGAAGTTTGAAAACTCATAAAACATGGGAATCATTGGTACAAAATGTTGGTCCAATATATATGTCTGTAAACTTGGCTTGTGGCATCCAGATCCAATATTCTTCAGACTTTTCTTTAGGAAAAAGAACAACTCCGCTCGTATTCACTCGGAAAATGTAGAATTGAATGTTCTTTCTTAATAGTTGGAAACTCACACGGACGACACTGTTTACTACAATAAGATGCACTGATCTACCTCTAAAAAGACATTTTAATTCAAGAGCAATCTATGCGTTTACTTGTAGCTAGTTCAAGTTTGACCTAATTTTGTTAAATTGTCAAGATGCAAAGTCTTAGCAAGAAGTTGAACCTATCGTCGAAAATCTCGCTGGTTTCTAATATATTAATTTGACCCCTCGATGGGTACCTCCAATAGCTTTTTCGTAAAACTATCAAAGCAAAACCTACAATTTACTTGTAGTTTCAAATTTTACCTAATCCTGAGATATCAACATAAAGTCATTCAAATGGGTGGGGTTAGCTAGGAAGCTTGAAAACACATAAAATATGGGAATCGCAAGTACAACATGTTGTTGATCCACTATATATGTTTGTCAACTTGGCTTGTGGCATCCACATCCAATATTATTTGGACTTCTCTTTATGGAAAAGAACAACTAGCTCGCTCATCTTCACTTAGAAAATCTAGAATTGAATGTTCTTTCCTAGTAGTTGGACACTCACACCCACGACACTGCTTACTACCAGAAAATGCACCCATCTACCTCTGAAATAACATTTAATTCAAGAGCAATCTATTGCGCTTACTTGTAGCTCAAGTTTGATTTAATTTCATTAAATTGTCAAGATGCAAAATCTTAGCAAGAAGTTGAACCTATCATCAAAACTCTCGTTGTTTTCCGATATATTAATTGTGATCCCTCGATGGGTACCTCCAAATTAAAAGATTTTTCGTAAAACTTTCAAAGCAAAACCTACAATTTACTTGTAGTTTCAAATTTGACCTAATTTTGATAAATCGACTTAAAGTCATTAAAATGGACAGAGTTAGCTAGGAAGTTTGAAAGCTCATAAAACATGGGAATCATTGGTGCAACATGTTGGTCCACTATATATGTCTGTAAACTTGGCGTGGCATTAACATCCAATATCTTTCGAACTTCTAAAAGAACAACCTCGCTCGTCTTCACTTGGAAAATGTAGAATTGAATGTTCTTTCCTGATAGTTGGAAACTCACACTAACGGGATTGTTTACTACAATAAGATGCACCGATCTACCTCTGAAAATACAATTAATTTAAGACCAATCTATCGCGCTTACTTGTAGCTCAAGTTTGACCTAATTTCCTTAAATTGTCAAGATGCAAAATCTTAGCAAGAAGTTGAACCTATCATCAAAACTCTAGGTGTTTTCTGATATATTAATTGTGACCCGTCCATGGGTACCTCCAAAAGATTTTTCGTAAAACTTTCAAAGCAACCTACAATTTACTTGTAGTTTCAAATTTGACCTAATTTCGATAAATCGACATAAAGTCATTCAGTCAAATGGACAGAGTTAGCTAGGAAGTTTGAAAACTTATAAAACATGGGAATCGTTACAACATGTTGGTTCACTATATATGTCGATTAACTTGGCTTCTGGCATTCAGATCCAATATTCTTCGGACATTTCTTTATGAAAAAGAAGAACCTCACTCGTCATCACTCGGAAAATTGAGAATTGAATGTTCTTTCCTGATAGTTGGAAAATCACTCTGACGACACTATTTACTACAAGAAAATGCACCCATCTACCTCTGAGAAGTCATATATTTCAAGAGCATTCTATCGCGCTTACTTGTAGCTCAAGTTTGACCCAATTTCATTAAATAGTGTCATGATGCAAAATCTTAGCAAAAAGTCAAACCTGTTATCAAAACTCTCGGCTGTTTCTCATATATTGATTGTGACCCCTTGATGGGTACCTCCAAAAGTTTTTTCGTAAAACTTTCAGAGCAACCTACAATTTACTTGTAGTATATAGTTCAAATTTGACCTAATTTTGATTAATCAACATAAGGCCATTCAAGTGGGCAAACCGATAAACTAGGAAGTTTGAGAACTCATAAAACATGGGAAATCGTAAGTACAATATGTTGGTCCACTATATATATGTGAAAACTTGGCTTGTGGCATTCAGATCCATATTCTTAGGACTTCCTTTACAGGAGAGAATAATCTCAACATCACTCGGAAAATTGAGAATATTATTTCCCGATAGTTGGAAACTCACACTAACATCAATGTTTACTACAAGAAGATGCACCCATCTACCTCTAAAAAGGCATTTAATTGAAGAGAAATCTATCGTGCTTACTTTCTTGTAGCTCAAGTTTGACCTAATTTCGTTAAATTGTCACGATGTAAAATCTTAGCAAGAAGTTGAAACTATCGTCAAAACTCTCATTGGTTTATGACATATTGATTGTGACCCCTCGATGGGTACCCCCAAAAGCTTTTTCATAGAACTTTCAAAGCAACCTACAATTTACTTATAGTTTCAAATTTGACCTAATTTCGATAAATCGACATAGAGTCATTCAAATGGGCAGAGTTAGCTAGGAAGTCATTCAAATATCGACAAACATTTAATTCAAGACCGATCTTTATCGCTTACATGTAGCTCAAGTTTGACCTAATTTTGTTAAACTGTCAAGAGGCAAAATCTTAGCAAGAAGTTGAACATGTCGTCAAAACTCTCGGTGGTTTATGATATATTAATTGACCCCCGAATGGGTACCTTGAGAAGTTTTTTCATAAAACTTTCAAAGCAACCTACAATTTACTTGTAGTTCAAATTGGACCTAATTTCGATAAATAATTGGCATAAAGTCATTTAAGTTGACGGAGTTAGCTTGGAAGTTTGAAAGCTCATAAAACATGGGTACTGTCAATACAACATGTTGGTCCACTATTTATGTCTGAAAACTTGTCTTGTGGTATTCAAATCCATATTCTTCGGAGTTTCTTTACGTAAAAGAACAATCTCGCCATCACTCAAAAAATTGAGAATTAAATGTTCTTTCATGGTAGTTGGAAACTAACATCGATGACATTGGTTACTACATGAAGATGCACCCATCTACCTCTGAAAATACATTTAATTCAATAGCAATCAATTGCCCTTACTTGTGTTTTAAAAGTTTGATCTAATTTAGTTAAATCGGCAAAAACTCACTAAAGTGTGTGAAGTTAGCTGGGAAGCTTGAAACATCCTATTTTTAAAATTTTGGAATTATAAGAAACCATGTTCCACTTTGTCTGTTAATCGGGGTAGTGTAATTTTCTTTTAATTGTGGTAGGTCCAATAGGAGCGAGGTGCTTTAGTTAACACACGGTCGGTGAAAGTACAAGTTACATCAAGGATCTCATAAAAATGAAAATTACATCCAAATCCATACATTTAGCACAAGATCCCTAAAACTAAGCAATGAAGTGTCTTTTGAGGTTTGCGTGTATTCTAGATATTGTAGAGCCAAAATTTGTTATGAAATAATCTACATTCTAGCTTTACTACTAGTACATATAGTAAACAAGAATCCATAAAACAGAGTGATTCTACTCTCTATTGGAGTAGTAACTTGGATTGGTTGTTCACATATCTAAGTACTATAAATAATAATAATTTCTCAAAAAAGTACCACTAATAAATGCAGTACTAGTTTGTCTGGTTTGTTCTAAGATGTACTACTAGTACTAGTACTAGTACTCCCTCTGTCTGGGATTATTAAGGCTATTTAAATTTGATGATACCAAAAAAGTTAATTACAGGTTGATGTCGAAGAAATGCATGCAGTTCTCGGTCTCTCCCCTGTAGCACTGTACATCCTGCACCAGGCCGCAGGCTTTTCGTCTCTCCCCAGGAGTAGATCTTCTTGCCTCTCACGTGGATATTCATGCCTCGGTCTCTCCCTCTATCTATGCTGTACTGTCTGGTACAGTATATCGTGACACCTGCTTTACTCACCTGTTAATTTTCTATAGCCTTTTTGTTTTGACGAAGCATGTACAACATGTGGACACTGTCTAAGAAAGAAGTGGCCAAGTGCAGAGCCTCAGCCGCCGCTGGTGCGCCGATGCCTAGCGTATTCCTATACAATTGTACCAGTATAGTACAAAACTCAATCAGAATACTCTTAATTATACCCACCCAACCCGGGTTTCTGGCCGGCGGGCACTACATCGGCGAGCCGATCTTCCCTCTGTAACCACTCCCACAAGTTTGTGTACCACGTCAGCAGATTCGACCATGAGCCGGCTACTATGGACGTCGTCGAGTCTGAGGCGATGATTGAGTGCCCCTACGACAGATGCTTTAGCTTGGTCACCTTCAACAAGCTCGATGAGCACAAGATCGCGTTCTCGCGCGACCCGTTCTCCTGCATGGATCCCACATGTGATTTCATTGCCTCGACGGCAGGGCTCCTTCCCCACATGAAGGAAGCCCACGGGGTCATAGTAACGAGGACCATCTACAGCAGCACCTTCTTTTGCCTCATCCCGATTCCACCACCAACAAGCACAAGGAGATTCACGCGCTTCCTCTACGGGGATGACGGTGCCGTGTTTGACTTGACCATCAGTGCGCTCGGCCCGGCCGCCGTCATGTCCTTGGTGTGCATCAGGCAGGACAGGTGCTTGTGGCCGCGGTACACGGTGAAACTGTGTGCGCCTAGCCCACCGGGGTCGGCGGATTTCTTGATGGTTGAGAGCCTTAATGCGGTAATCAAGGTGACGAGCAGCTCGTCGCCGGCCAACTTCCCGTCCGATAAGCTCATGATGTACCTCGGGGTGCCGCCGCGGTTCCCGATGAAGGTTGGATAGTCCACCCATGTATCTTTCTGGATTTGCATCGACATAAAAAATGATCTTAAACTACGGCTAATGATTAAGACTATAATGGTGTATTAGCAGATAAATAGTACTACTAGTAGTACTATTTTACTACTCCAGTTTACTGGTAGTAGTCGCATGTAGGTTCTCTTTTGGTACTAGGAAGGATACATTTTGGATATAAACTAAGTTTGATGCTAATGTTATTATGGAGTATTTAGGGGTTTATTACGACTTTATTGTAATTGTTCACTTCTACAACATGCACCAGAGATTAACACACTAACCGTTCTTACAGTGCTTAGATTTAGTCATCTAACTCAGTGATTACGAAATTTTATGCCCAAACTTGTCAATTCGACTTGATTTAAGTCTTGAACCAGGATTGCCGTTGAAATTGAGCTGGTGTGGACGACACATCAACATGGGTCCAGGGTGCAGGATAGGCTGCGCTAGAATTTTGCACGTAGCGCATCCCGCATCTCGAATAATAAAAAAATAGGCCCAATGTTTTCATATCAACTACCACTTCCCCCTCCCTGCATATCCTTCTGTGTAAACAACACCACGACGTTTTCACCTCCATGCCACTTTATTTTTGTTTTGTTCGAGAGAAGGAAACAAAGTGTTTCTTAGACCAATTCAACATATTACACCCATTGGGGTTACATTACCAAAAAACAAAATTGGCTCAACATCCATATTAAGAAGGAAATTCGGCTCAAACATGTGAGAAAACTGGAGGCAAATCCAAAGCATCCCACCTCACTAACCCTGTGACAAGGACATATTTGAACAAATACCGTTCGGATTCCCGTGGACATTGGTATGGACAGTGTACTTCTTCAAGAAATGATGCTTTCATTGGTCACACTTAACGATGAGCAGCTCTGTGTTGGGCACACGATACTCCTTCGGACTCGAGCTCGAACCACTAGAGCCGCCACTCGCCATACCCGAGCTCCAACCACGAGATGCGCTCACGCGGGAAGATCAGGGCACAAGCCAAGGGAAAAACAATTGAACTAGGGTTAGATATGTGCGATATTTAGAACAGAACATATCTTATAATTATCTGATATGTCAGTTTCACAAAATCAATCTTGCATTAGATTAGCTCACCCTAACTGGCTATTATAAGAGAGGTGCTAGGTGCGTTGTTATAGGGAAGATGCTCTCCTACATGCATGACCAACGTCCACGTGTCATCCAGGCTAACACAATTTTGACTACAAACCTCGTTTACAACTAAATTTAGTCATGTTGACAAGGTTGTGCGTAAGTTTTAGCAAATCACGAGTTGGAGGGCTAAATCGAGCCCCACACACAAGTATAGGGATTGTTTGTGTTTTTAACTCCATGGACCATGCATAATCAAACAACCATGCATGGTTGCGATCTATGTGAGGATACATCATGGTGGAGAATATTGTGCGTTTCATGTGATCATCGAGCACAAGCTCATGCTGTTCGTGAGTACGTGTCATAAATACATTGATGATATTGCTCATATTTTTTCCGATAAAGCAAATTGGTATAACTTCTGCGTGTTGCGGTATGCCTACTAACTTCTTGACGAATATTCATATGTGTTAATCGTGCCTACGAGCTATGCATCCCGGGGTAGGGTCACGCTCTAAGATCTCACGTTCCTCGAGGTGCCCGTGGTACAATACCACTGTCGTTGGAACGTCCGAGATGATGAAGTGGTGTTTTTCAGTGTTGAGGCTTGCTTCTGTTCCTCCCCATTTTCTCAAATCTAAGAAATTGAAAACAGAAGGAGGGTCAGGATTAACTGATGCCTCTTCGGCTTGGAGTACATGAAGGGTTATTGGTCAATCCTAGCCGTTCTTATGTTTTAAGTTTTCTAAGTTTAGGAGAATGGGAGGACACCAGAGTAAAACTCTTATTTGTTTTCATTGACAAGAAGAATTGATCTTCATCTTCTCATCGAATCGAATGATGTATTAATTACTAGTAGTTGGAGCCAAGGTCTCTTTGGGATTAGAAAAGTTGTATTTGGCATAGAATGAGTTTTACTGTTTACTACTCCATACTATATTACTTCGACTACTACTAGTAGAGAGTAGTACTCCATCCCAAATTAACTGACTTCGCATGTACTCCCTCATTCCCAAATTAGGACGCGCATTAGTTTTTGTTAGTCAAACATAATAAACTTTATAAATATTGACTTTGATAAAACCTAGTATGCTTTCTAATTTGGAAATGAGGGAGCATCTAAGTATTAAAATGCGTCGAAATACATGCGTATCTAGACAAAGTCAAGTTAGTTACTACTATTTTAGGATGGAGGAAGTAATTATTTATGAGTATTCGATTTTTCACATTTTTTTTACTGCTACGGCACATGCCAACGACTAGGGCATGTACCAATGTGTAATAATCACGCGACCATGTGGTGGTGATCTACTCCGTACTAGTAGTACTGGATTACCTTATGTGCGAAGGCGCACTAGTGGAGCACACACGCATGCCGTTCCTGAGTAGTACTACTAGTATACGCAAATATGAGTACATAAATAGATAGATCTTGTTGCTCATCGTACTATTTTTTCCCCTGTAAGGCAACCCGGACGTGACTACTATAGTACTATATTGGCACAACTTCTTCTTTTGGCGCTACAACATGAATGTGGAACTCTCTGTGTAACATTACTGTACTGGTACTTCTTGTAATACGTACTACATGGTAGTAGTAGTAGTACTACAACTACTATACTCCGTAGTTTTCCGGACGCGCAGTAAAGTAGTGTAGTAAGTCTGTTTGGTCAAGCTGCATACAACGAGCATTGGTTTGATAGGACAATTCAGGTTTTTAGATATTCAAATTTCTACTCTAGCTTGATGGCTCAAGACACAAAGTAGCTAGTACTCCTCTATCCTTCGGTTGTCGCCCAGATCAAAATGAACAAGCAAAATATTGTGTATCGTGGAAATTGTCATGGCCATTTATTACGTGTAGAGCTTTATTTTATTTCCTTCGAGGCACCTGCAAAGACTGATACGTACTAGTACTAGTAATAACGTGCTACGATTGTGTCCTACATCTAGTACTAGACATAGACTCTAGTAGCTACTCTCATCACACTGAATTGTCCAAGAGGTGTAGTTCCTTTTTTTTACTCCAAGAGGTGGAGTTCCTTTTTTTCTTCAAGAGGTGGAGTTCCTTTTTTCGGAGAGGGGAAACCTTTTTTATTCCTTCTTTGATTCAAAGAAAATTCAAAGGATTTATGAAGGAGTTTGTCCCTTAGAAAATAATCCTACGCTGTTTTTTTATTTATAGGATTCCAATATATAGGAATTATGTCCCGTTTGGAACGCAGGATAAGAAAAATATAGGAATAGAAAAAACACAGAAATTGAGATTCCTTCAAAATATTCCTTTGCCCTCTATTTTTTAGGAAAATTTCCATCCACTCCAACCACATGGTATAATTTTTTTGCTTTCCCTATGATTCAAACACATACTTGATCCAAATTCCTATAGTTTTCTCTTTCTATGTTTTGAGAATCCTGCAAATCAAATGAGCCCTGAGAGATGGTCTTCCTTTTTTTATTTGTCTTTTATCATTTTTTTTGAACATAGGGTCATAGAGTTTCCTCAAAACACGAGGAGGGAGGAAATTTCACAAACCTCCAACAATTGGATTTGAAATTACAGGGAACTCCATATAATCAGGATAGTATAGTTGCAAGAAACTACTATAATTACTTTTGGATACAAATGCTACACATAGCACAATTTTTTGATTAGCCCTCTTAACATTATTTGTTACATACCTAGGGCTCAACAGTTGGAGCTCTTTGCAACTATGGCTCTAATTATTGGAGGTTTGTGCAACTAGCCTCAATTGGAGCCTCAGCCCCCACTCACCCACCTTCTGCAGTACTAGTAGTACTACTACGCACCTTCATCCTTTGTCTTCTCCATCTCACCCCGGACGCCAGCTCCTGCCGACGACTTTCCCTCCCTCCCCACCCCTACCCCACCCCAAAGAAAGCCCCCAAAACACCTTCTCAGCGTCCTTCCATGGTGAGATCGTGCAAGGTCAGTAAAGATCCTGAGAAGTTTCAGAAGGTGTTCACCGAAGGCCCCCTTCAAGTACTCATCAACCATTGCAACGCCACCACCACTGCGAGCCTCGTCGATTCATCCAATTATATCCTTCAATCAGCAAAATAGAGAGGAACTACGCCTTCTTCTCATCCGTTTGGCCTCCCATGTGTTCTTCATTCTCACCCGACGGTGAGACCATGGGAATCCAAAGATTGCTTCAAAGTGGCGGGCAGCCCGTGCAAGCTGACGCCGCTGGACAAGTTCTCCTCTAATGATGTGATGCCAAATGGTTTTGATGAGCAGCGAGCAGGCGGCAATGGAGATTGGATCATCACAGTTGGGCCCGATTTCACGTGGGACCTTGTCAACGTGTACACTCATCACAAGATTGTTATTCTGCAAGTTTCAGGGTTTGAACCGACCGAAGGTTCTGCACTTACATTTCAGGATGATGCTGATGAAGGTTGACGTACTAAACTGCAGAAGATAGTCATTTGCTGAGTTCCGATAGCTGCTGGGGGATACAAAGATTTCTCTCTTGTCACCATTTTCGAATTTAAGACTACTGTCCTTAACAGGAATGATAGTCATGGATGGTCAGTTTGTGTGAACGAGTTCCAGGGCTACTTCCGATACTGTGATGCTATTATCCAACACGAATGTGTGTTCACCATGATCGAGAACGGCCATGTTTATGCATGGAAGTCTCTGGAACTTGGTAAATTCTCCTCCCTACGTATTTTATTAGCTTTATTCCTGAATCAATGCAAGCTAATTTTTCTAAACTTTCATTGGTTAGTAGGAATTCCATAAAAAATTAGTTTCTTTGATCCGAAAGAATTCCCTAGGAATTTCAGAGGAATGCAATCTTTGGGAAGTTTTCTTACATATAAGTAGTTTGTTTCATATGATTGAGTTATGTTGATAGTATTGCTTTGTCTCCTAGTACATCCCATGGAAAATATGGTATCCACTAGTAGTACTTATGTGAGACTCAGATATTATTCCTGAATTGATGTAAGCTATTTTTTCTGAACTTTTGTTGATTAGTAGGAATTTCATAGGAATTTTAGCCTCTTTGATTCGTACGAATTCCCTAGGAATTTTAGAGGAATGCAATCCTTACTAAGTTTTCTTACATATAGGTAATTTGATTTTGCTGATAGTTTTGCCTTGTCTCCTAGTACTAGTACATCGATGGAAAATATGGTATCTACTAGTAGTACTTACATGAGACTCGGATACTAGACATATGACATATCATCACTATATAGAATTATAATACTAGGTAAAGCTCAAAAAATTAGAAATTTGATCGACATCTATAAAATATGGGTGCATATTTAGTTCTTGTATTTTGTATCATGTAGAAGTCAACGTTTATTAGGTACTAGTACTTGTAAATTTTGTTAACATGGTCTAGAATGATGGAGAAGTGTGTTTTGAGGATTGTGCATAGCGTTCATTATGCTAAAGACTATAAATAGAATCTTCAAGTAAATGCTAGAATGGAAAAGAAGATCCAACGGTTGGCAATCTTGGGATTTGCAAGTCCTGATCCAACAGTCAATATTCTAAGTTATTCATACACTATATAGTGGTAAGATAAGATAAGCTAAGATATTAAACCTCCTAGAAATAATCCTTGTTGGGTTTCCTTTGGTATATAACACACCAAAATCTTGTTGGATCCAACCTTGCTTTTTCCCTATGAACTTTACATTGCAAGATCCTATAGGATTATTTCCTATTTCATTTGATCCTATGAATCAAACCGTGTCTGTAGGAGAATTTTCATAGCATATCCCCATTTTGAAAAGAATTAGAATTTCCATAGCATCTCCCTAGGTTGGCATTTTTTACGCAATCAAACATCTTAAGTATAATCAAAAAATTTGAAAATAGTAATGAATATCAACTTCTACAATGTTAGGTCAATATCAGTATTATTTCCATGTTACATTTCCTTTCCCTTAGAAGGTCCTTTCCTTATCATGTCGCCACGCGATGTGCTTTACCTGACACATGGATTTGCTGAGGATGATCCTGGTAGGTGGTGGTTAGCAAGATCTGCCGGTGGTTCAAGACTTCTTCTGGTTTATACATATGGTGTCTTAGGCAAAGCAAATGCTGATAATACTAGTGTTGTTCACTATGGTCTCACCATTTGCACCTATCCTTCTGGGTTTGAGTGCATGGTGTTCTCGATGGACACAAGCCAGTTAACTGCAGCTAACCAATGGAAAAGGGTTACTGACCTTGGACCATATTCTCTTTTCCTTAGCGTGAACTATCCGATTAACATTGAAGTAGGCTATGCAAATGATCCGCCAGGACATCTGATGAGAAGGAACTATGTTTACACATCATACCAAAAATTGGCTACAAGTACAGGTCGCGTCCTAAAATTTTCCACTTCAGTCTGCATGGTGACGTATCTGTTGGTTTCCACACCAACACTCGCTGGATATGGTCGGAGACTCCATTTTGGTTCATCCCAAGCTTCTCAAACGCCTTGGAGTGGAACGAGCCTATTCAAGGATAGCTCATTTGGTCCCGGCCTTCTGTTGAACTCTTTCTTTTGGCTGATTTTTAGCTAATGGACGAGTACTCAGCATTTAGTTTCACACCCAGTCCGGCTTGTAAAATACTCCGTATGACCAAAACCCTTTTGTACACTTGGTAGTTTCTCCAGTATGTATATTTCACCAAGCTTGTAAAAGAACCTTATTAGGAGTACATTTGTACTCTACTACTACTACATAATTTCTTCCAAAATATTGTATAATAGTAGTACTATTAGTATTACTCATTGTAGGTCTGTAGTTTTGTTTCTTTTTCACTGGAGTTTGGGTCCTGTAACAAGCTACTACCTAAGTTGGATGTGTTGGTACTTCGCTCAGAAACTGCATGCGGTGGAAGGAACACGATGTTTCCAGGTTTACCAGTAAAAACATGTCGCTCATCATGGCATCGCTAGTGATTTGACAAGGCAATATTGTACGACGGTGGGCTAGTCTAGTTTTTCTTCTGAACAAGTACTGCTTGTCTACCTAGTAGTAGTAGTAGTAGTAAAGGTCTACTAGTAGGAGTACCAGAGAACTCGATGAAGCTAGCTAGAGTACTACTATCAGTAGCTGCCGCAGAAGAGAGAGGGAGGGAGTTTGTCACACGCTGGTGCACATGACAGCGCATTCCTTCCGAGACAAGCTAGATTTAACTCCCTCACCGACCTCCCCCATGCACACACAACCTCTTTCACCCAGTCCCTTATTCCCATCCACTACCGCCCTTGGCCTCTCGCTCCATATTGTTGCTGACCAGCTCCTCGTCTCCATCCTCTCCAGGTGGCAGCGAGATCGGTGCGGCAAACTTCTGTAGGGCGGTGGAGCATCTTTCAGCTCTGTCCCGCGGCAGAAATGGCGGTTTGTGAAATACTAGAACACTCATACCCATTCCCTCTGTTTCATAATGTAAGATGTTTTAGCTTATGTGAAACGAGTGTATCTAGATTCACTCCGAACTTACATGATAGAGTGGATGATGCGGTCAAATTTTTGTTGTCGATTGCGCAACATTGTCATGTGTAGAGTAGTTCTTATCTCGGGTATGCATCCTTTTTTTGTAAACTAGGATTGCATAGAAGATTGTTTTCTGGGCTAGATCCCATAACTAAGAACAGTGGGGATCCATTCAAAGTTGGTAGTTCGACAACGCAAACTTTTGAACATTTGCATATATTTGACAATCAACATCATGTAATCAATATTACAACTTACTACAGAAGGAGATAGGGGAAGGAGCGAAAAAGAGGATTCTCGATGAAATAGGTTCCAATCCTGTGACTTCTGCTATCCTAGATGACAAGGTAAATCAATAGAATGACGTATGTTCTTGTCGTCCCGCGCAGATGCTTTTGCTATAATCTTTGTTTATCTTGTAACTATAGAAGCACAAAGTTGAAGAAGACTCTCAGTTTCCTCATGATGGAGTAGAAAATGGATGTCAGATTGCTATACATAAGACGCCACCTTGTTTACCTTCTATGGAGACTGATGCAGTTGCAGGTGTAGCTGGTACTGATGAGCCTGCACCTGCCATCGTTTTACCATCGGCGGAGACTTATGCGGCTAGAGTTGGCAGTGAAGAGCCTTCATTGGACATTGTGGTGCTCGATAGTTCACCTATTGTGGAGACTCATGCTACCGGTGCTGGCGCTGCTGTTGGTGCTACTGATCCTGCTCCCAAAATCATCGTGCCACCTGAAGGAGGTGGTGATTTGGGTTTACAATCTGTAGAGACTATTGCACCTAAAGGTGGTGAACTATGATGTGGAGCTTTCTTTCTTATGATTTGTTTGCTTTTCTCTAGAACTTGTATTATGGAGCTACCTTACACATTTCTTACACTTTTGCCTGTTGAAATGTAGTGCGTAACTGGAACTACTCCTAGTATGTAATCATATTCGGATGCTTAAGTATTATCGATGATAAACCAATGCTAGCTGAGTTGCACGAGAATTGGCCTCTGCCACTTTTAGGTGTCATTCCTGGCTCATCTCCTTTTCACAAGCACAGTGAAAACATGGTTTTGTTCCTTTTCTTGTAATGCCATTATGCCTGTGTTATTGATCTGGCAATTTTATGTTGATTTTGTCACCCAATCCGAATTTATGTCTCTACATACAAACATATTTTGTTCACATGACTTGAACAAAAAACAGTATCTTATTTGCATCGACTAACACAAGGAGACATGCAAATATTTATTTATTTTTGAAACAAGGAAAAATATATGCCATTTTCATTGATATAGAGGGACATGCAATTCAATTATATTACGATAACTACTCATACAAGTCATAGAATGGTATCGATTTCCATAGGAAATCATCACCCCCAGCATCTTGTTCTACAAAAGGCGTTAGTACCCTGATCCACAACCTTATTTTCCTTGGGATGACAATGTCAAGTGCAGGATTTCGAGTCTAAACGCAATCCAGTGCAGGTTCATCAAGACAACCTCCAGCTGCATTAGTCTCCACAGAAGGTAAATCAGCGCTATGGCAGACATTGTTGAAATGCAAGCTAAAGCTATTGTTATACTCCTATAAGGATCACAGATAAGGGCCAGAAATCCAAGCTCCGAAATCTAGCGTTACAAAATAGACAAGAGGTTACCCCATCTGGATATTCATAGACAATTCACAGTGCAATTTGAGATTCTTACATGATCCTCAGATCTTAGTCCATCCGGTCTTTTTATTGGTGGAAAAAATTGCTGGTACTTTTATTTCTGCGAAGAACCTACAAAACATAGTCAAGTCAGACATCTGAATATATCTAACTTTTCTATAGTCTATATTATATGTGAAGATATCTTTGCATAACCCTTACTTATCAAACTGTCTACGGATATCTTCCCGCTCCTTGGAAATGCAAAGTCAACATTCTATAGGATAAATCCATCTATACTATATTGTACCTCTAAGTACTTCCTCATCAGTTACATCAACAGCCAAATGCTCCATCATATCAAAGAAGGATGGGGAATATATCAGGTCAAAAGCTTGCATAGGATCTCTGCCAAGTCCTTTTTAAGATGTTTTCCAACTCTTCTGTCCAGAGCTTTACTATAGATTTACCTAAGGAACATACCAACCCAAATCTGCAAGCACCTTGTAAATCTAGATGGTCACAAGCTTTAACTATTTCTAGGAGAGTTGGAGAACAAACCAAAGCCAAGAAGAATGTCTAGTGCCTAAATCTAGCACGCGAAGCGTGGGGATCGCCTAGCTGACCGCCGGCCGGTGCGTCTCGTGAAGAACGGCGCGACCAATGGTGGTAGGCCGACACTGTTGATAGAAAGGTGTTGAGAAGTTTTTTTAAGGCATGGATAAGTTTGCGGCCTAGTTATAATCCGGTGCATATCCCATAAGAACAGTGCAAAATTTGAAGAGACAGGGGCTGGTCGCTCGATTGAGGGCGCGCTTAGGAAAGTTTGGGTCTCGGCGGAATGTTTTGGCGGGTGCAGGGTGTTTGTCCACAATTTTCACAAAAATATCTGTGAATATTTTATCGGATTTGCCAGTTCTCAAGAGTCACCTCTCTCGTCATTGGATTTACCTCGCGATTCGTGCAACGTGAGGGTTACACATTTGTTGCAACTAGCTTATAACTGGGAATTTAATGAGTTGCAACTACTAGGTTACAACTGAGAATTAGCACAATTAGTATGGTGATGTCAGCGCCTTAACATAACAAGTTCTCAGGCGCCTGGGATCTAGGTGCTCATTTTTATACATTATTTCCTTATTGACGTCTTTGGTTCGAATCCGGTCGAGCCCCAACATGTACCTTGGTATTTTCATTATCGAGCCCAACAAATCAGCCCATCCAGCCTCATTATAGCCCAAGACCTTCTAATTCGGCCATGTTTTGGGCCATTCGGCTGCACAAATAGCCTAGTTAGATTGAGCGAGAGCCCATGAAAAATAGCCCATGGATAATAGCCCATCAATCCCTATTTGGCCCATTTTTCTTCAATTCGGCCTTTTTGGGGCACTATCCACCCATCTCTAAAAAAACTTAGCATATCCATGTTTTTTAAGTACTACCTACTATATTATTTATACTTAACATTTTTTAGTTAAACTGCTAGCAATCACGCGTAGCATATGGACAGGCAATTTTTTAAGAAGAAAAATAAATAAGTTATATATGATGTTAGTATACATTTTTTATGTTATATAAAAGCACAACAATTTTATTGTGTAGTGGAAGGCATATAGTTTATCTGTAGCAATATTTCTGTACTGAGAGGCTGACTTGGCCGACCCACCTGCCTGCAGCTAGCACCCATCAACCTTACCATATAAGAGATCAAGTTTAATGAGCGCGTTTAAAAAGTACTTGTACAATAGTCACGACCAGAAAAAAGAAGATCAAGATCGACACGTTTCTTGTCCATAGAGGCTGACACGCGGGTCCTAGCAGCAAGACCATACATGACTGTCGCATCGACAATGTTACCAAGGTCAAACCGGCGGACGCGACCAAAAATAATGTCCAACATACACACGTTTCCTCTACATAGGAGGCTAATATGTGGACCCAGCAGGAAGACATTATACAGGTGCTGTATCGAGCAACGTTGCCAAGTTCCAAATGGGAAGGTGCAAGAGAAGAAAAAAAAGTCTAGAATGCACATGTTTCCTGCAGTGAGGAGACTGACATGTGGGGCCCACCAGCCTGTATAAACGGCCGAAGCAGCAAGCAACGCTATCAAGTTCGGAACACGAAGGCGCGACTGAGGGAAAAAATCCATCATACAAAAGTTTCTTCTAACAAGTGGATGACATGTGGCCCCCAGGAGATTGATTAAACGGTAGATGCATCGAGCATTGCTATCAACTTTGGAACAGGGTAGCACGAGAGAAGGAAAAAATTCCATCATACACACGTTTCTTCTAATGAGAGGATGCCATGTGGGTCCCAGCAGCCTGATTAAACGGTAGATGCATCGAGTAATGCTATCCACTTTGAAAAAGGGTAGCGCGAGCAAAGGAAAAAATCCATCATACACACAATTCTTCTAATAAGAGGCTGACATGTGGGACCCAGCAACCTGACTAAATGGTAGACGCCTCGAGCAACGTTATCGAGTTCAAATCAGGGAGGCGCAACCAAAAAGTATGGTTCACTAGAGACACTAATGTCTGGGACCCACACGCCTCAAAAGACTTTCGCGAGTCAAAATCGTGCAAGGACACGAAAATCTTGCTTCTACCATGTGCCAGCCGAGCTTCCTCCATGTTTTTAGCGGTTCTGTCGTAGTAGAGGGCCTCGAAACCGGAAAAAAATGTTTTCCATCGGCCAGGGTCGATCCGAGAAATTCATCCCGGAAGACGCGCCTTCTAGATGACCGTCGGGCCAAGTCATTGCGGAAGGAAACTTTTCTTGTAGTGTCTATTATATTTTCAACAAATAGTGGAATTCATTAGTTTATAAACTTCATTGTGAGTTTAAGTAAATATGTGTATTTACTTAATGAAACATAAGTTTGAAACTATTTGAATTGTTCAATTGAGTTCAGAATGAAGAAGGATATTGAAATTAACAAGAATACAGAGTCTCTTCGATTTGATTGACATGACTAAAGTATTTAAGTTAAGGTTTGGCATAAAAGGACTTGTGAAAGATGTTTCACAAATTATGATAGTTGGACAAATTCAAAGTGTATTGACTTGTCTGAATATCATAATCATTTTGTATTGGATACATATGGTCTAAAATTATCTCTTACAGGATTATAGTTAACATTTCGAGTTAGAGATAAAAATAAGCAAACACTCATTTGAATTACAAGAAACATCTAAAGATTCATGGAAATAGCACCATAAGAAGTTATGGCATGTTCATGTTTCTGGAGATTTCGATAGATCAAAATTGTGGAGAATATACAAATCTTTGTAGTGTATTATGAATACATATTCCACAAAGGGAAAACTTGTTGCTGTCCTAAGTATTTTGTTTTCTCAAAAAGCAGTTTCTTAGTGAGATAGGTGCAGGTGGAATAAAGTGAAAGCATAAACAGGGTATTTGACCTTGCATCTGAACTCTCGAGTAGCGTGTTGGGGATATACTTTTCGGGTATCCTCACAGTTCCTCACTGACCAGGGTGGTCCACTTTGGGTTAGAGCATTGCTTCACGGGCGGCCCAGTCAGGGAGAGAAGACGGAGTCCAATCTGGCTACGGGAAGGCCCAGAAGACTTACCGACTTAGGCCATGATGTTATTTGTAGTTCAAGATGTACTCTGTAACAGACTCTTAGTCGTAGCCGGATAGATCTCTCCTGTAAACCCCTAGGCCGGATATCTATATAAGCCGTCCTAGGGAGAGCCTTTAGGGCATAACCTCAATAGTCTACAATCTCAACTCGCACAGGCGAAACCCTTGTAAACCATATTCCGGCTCTTCCGTATTACTGGATTGCTAGCAGGAGTAGGATCCGTCCAAAGCCGGCGGATTCGAACCTGGGTAAACTTGTGTGCTCACCGTCCCGGAATACCGTGCGTCTCACCCCCTCTCTTCCACACGCCTCGAGGACCCCCTCATGGCGTACTTGTCATCAATCCGACGACAGTTGGGACCCACCATGGGGCAAGTGAGCTACGGATCTGCGTTCCGAGCGGAATCTGCAAGAATCGGCATCGGCGAGACTATCGCCATCGGTCGCATCCTCTACGCCAGCAACGTCCCTCTCATCGTTCTCGACGAGACTTGGATTCCGGCAAAGGAGGCCGTGACTGCCTACACAATCATGTCTTTTGGCGAGATCGATGTTTACATCGGTTTTGCTGAACCTGCCCAACCCACCCCAGCGGTGATGATAGACGCTGAAGAATTTTCTGGGTCCCCTTTGTCCGTGGAGGCGGCAGAGTTCTGGATATCAGAAAACCCTAATCCCACCCAGCCCACACCAGTTGCGGAGATAGTGGAGAAATCCAAACCTGAAGAAGACCTAGCGGTCAACGTCGAATCTGGAGTGGATCTCCCCAGAGGAGGCAGATCCCAGATCGACCCACCCGTGGAAGTCGAAATCCAGGAGGAGCATGTCAACGACACTGATTCCGGCTCTGATGATACCGGAACAGACAGACCTTTCCTAAGGTATGCACTACGACGTATGATACTGCAAGGCAAAAGCGCAGATGTAATCCTCGAGACCATCAAAAGTTTCGATATGGCTGACTGTGAAAGCCGCAGGTACCTCAGGAAGCACGTGTCGTACTTCATCGGATACGTGGGATCTGGATCCGGCTCTGCCGATGCTGGAGAAAACACCGACTCGGTGCTAGAGGCAATCGGAACAAACGCCGATGTACCCGCATTGTCGGATGAGTCGATGACGTCAGCAGATTTCCAAAAGTTCTCCGCGGAGTATGAAGAGGAGTACAACTCCAAAGCTGTAGAAGAAGGAGAAGCCATGGATGAAGGATCCGGGGAACACTCTCCCAAAACGCAGGATGACATGGACATCGGAGATAATCCCGAGGTCCAGATGTCCGAAAGTACCGATCAGAGCTTGACTCCAGGAAACGGACCCAAAGTCGTCTTTGCTACCGGCGCTGCCAAGAAGGCAAAGAAGAAGAACAAGACCCCGGCAAAAGACCCTCTGACAGAGGAGGTGATTGCCGAGGAATACAAAGAAGACTCGGATGGAGCACTTATCCCAGACGAGTTGAAAAAGGAAGCATCAGTGGATGGACACGTGATCACTGGAGGTGCGCGTAAACTCATCGATGCCGCATTAAATACACCTATCCCTACAGCTACAGAACTTACTGCAGATGAGCTGGATGAAAGGAAGCAATCCCTAGAAGCACATCGTCAACAACTCCTCGATGAAGCCAAAAACATCAAGGTGGAGAAAAAATGCATGTCGAACAAGGAGTACATGTCTCGTCTACATCAGAAGACACGGAAACGTCACATAGATGACAACCAATTCCCACGTGTCCGTGCCATCCTTTTTGGAGATGAGATGGGGAAGCTACGGAAAGATAGCAACGGAGATTGGGTATACCCAACACCAGTACAAAATACCATGGCAGCCCGAGAAATTCTATCGGCTAATCCAGGACCAGAGGAGATCCGTTTGGGTATGAAGCTACTCAACAAGGGACTGGAGCAACAAAAGGTCGCCCTGTCCGGAAGTCAAAAACTGGTCTTAGATGCTGACCAATGTCGCACAAATCCGGCATCGGCTGACGTAAGACCCCATTACGTTTCGGAGCAGCATTACCGCCCCGAACGACGGGAAGACAATTATTCGAGAACCGGATCGTCAGGACAACATCGCAAAACTACACACGGCTGGAGCAACGTTGCACCAGCGGCCGAGAAAGACACCATCGCTGCCTTGAATCCGATGAATCCTCCCCGACGAGAATCTAAGGATCGAAGGGGAGAAGATAAAGAGAAACGTCAGGAGGAGGATCGTCAGAGAATGCCACCTCCTAGACATGAGAACCGTCCGGCTGAGCCTCACTATGGTGGGAACAATGGACGAAGAAACAGCGGAAACCATGCAGGTACAAGCCGGCAGGGGGCTCATCGTAGTCAAGACCCTCCCGGAATCGGAATAATGACGTTCCGGATGGAGGTCGGCGATCAGCCGGAAACTATCCAGCTGCTCCACCTTCTCCACCACACAGTCATCACAATGGCTCCCATGGAGGGCAGGGAGGACGACATGGCGGAGGAGGTAGTGGCAGAAGCCGAAGTCCGGCTCCACGGCACCAGAGCCACAACCGGCATTCGGGACGATCTCTATCCCCAAATGACGCAAGACACAGGATCAACTCCAACATAGAGGCTCGGCGCTATGAAAACGATGACATGTACGTGGGCCCAAAGTGCTTTGGTCCACGCATTAGAGCTACAAAATTCCCGAAAGGATTTGCTATCTCAAGACATATCCAAGCCTACGACGGCATTGCTCGGCGAGACACCTGGTTACAGGATTTCTTCCAAGCTTGCTGCATTGCCAAAGGCGGAAATAGCCTGGTCGCAACCCGATATCTCCCACTTATGTTGCGGAAGACGGCACGATCATGGCTCAATGAACTTCCGGCAAACACCATCCATAACTGGTATGATTTACAAAGCACGTTCTTTCGGAATTTCGAAGGCACATATCGGAGGCCCTATACGGTTGGAGACCTATAGCGTTGCACCCAGAAAGCCGGAGAAACTTGCCGGGATTACCTTGGACGATGGATCGACACCAAGAACTCCTGCAAAGGAGTAAATGATCAAACTGCGATTGAAGCTTTCATCGCAGGTCTCCCTATTGGTTTACTACGCCATCGCTTGAAGTGTGACAAGGTTACCGATTTGGGAGAGATGATAGAAACAGCGAGCAAGTATGCAGACGCCAACGACGATGCAGAAGGACTACTCAATTCCCTAGCTGTGCTCCAGTCGGCAAAACAACCAAAGCAACAAGCTCAGAAGCGTAAAAACACCACGGAAGAAAAACCTAACACGGAAACAGCGGTAGTCACTACTGTTTTCGGGTCTGGAGGACGAGGAGGACGTGGCGGAGGCCACGGGCATGGCCGTGGGACATCAAGGGTCCAAGGTAGAGGAGAACAACAACCAGGCAAAACCTACTCTTGGGCTGACATTGCCAATAACCCATGTGTGCATCACCTAGACGCCAGTGGGGGCTCGTCCCACACCAACGCTGAATGTTGTTTCAACAACGACATCAAAAGAGATGACACCACGAGCTACAAAGCTAAGCGGAAGAAGGGAAAGAAAAATCCTGAAAAAGATAAAGAGACCAAGGAGGATTCCGACATGGAGGAAGATGATGCTTCAAATCCCAAGTCGGAAGGGAAGAAGACTTTCCCACCAAGGACACTTATGTCACCTTCCTCGGATCTCAACCAGCAAAGGTCAAGAAAGCAGTTCTACACGAGCTCAATGCAACAGTTTCGGCTGTCCCCCGGTATCTGGACTAGTCGGAAGTGGCAATCACATTTGACCGCGATGATCATCCGCCTAAGCTACACATGCGAGGAAAATACGCCTTAATCGTCAACCCACTTATTGACGGTTATGGTTTCTCCAAGACCCTCATGGACGGTGGTAGCAGCATCAATATTTTCTAAGTCGAAATGCTACGCCGGATGAAGATCTCGGAGACCCAGCTGAACCATAGCTCTGTGATTTTTCACGGAGTTGTCCCAGGAAGACAAGCTAATTCCCTGGGAGAGATCACTTTGGATGTTACCTTTGGAACTCCAAAGAATTATCGGACGGAGGCACTTTCCTTCGAAGTGGTCCCGTTCAAGAGCGCATACCACGCTATATTTGGACGTCCGGCTTACTGGGATTTTATGGCTCGTCCGTATTACATTTACAATATGATGAAAATTCCAGGTCCCAACGGCGTGATCATCATCAGGGGAGACCCAAAGAAAGTGCGAGAGTGCGAGGATGGAAATGCCACCTTTGCTGAAGCCGTGCTGCACGCCCAGGAGTACCAGGAGATCAAGAAGAGCATAGATCCGTCCGAGATGCCCGCAACGAAGAAGGAGGTTACCAAGCCAAATCCGGAGTTCAAGGCATCAGAAGAGACGAAGAAAGCACCGTTGAAGGAAGATGACCCCTCCAAGGTGACCTAGATAGGCGTAGGCCTAGATAGCGCGTAGGAAAGCGCGCTCGTCAAGTTCCTCCAAGCAAATCAAGATATATTTGCATGGCAGCCATCTGACATGACCAGAGTACCTAGGGAACTTGCCGAGCACTCTCTAAATGTAAACCCGAACGCTAAACCCGTCAAACAGTCCTTATGATGGTTTGGCGACAAAAAGCATAAGGCAATAGCTAAGGAACTAGCATGGCTCGAGTTAGCCGGATTCATAGAAGAGGTCATCCACACTGAGTGGTCGGCCAATCCTGTAATGGTCCCTAAAAAGGACACCACTGATTTAAGGATGTGTGTTGATTATACTGCCTTGAACAAGGCTTGTCCAAAAGATCCGTTCGCTTTGCCTAGAATTGATCAAGTTATCGATTCTATGGCAGGCTCGGAACTCCTCTGTTTTCTCGACGCGTATTCCGGTTATCACCAAATCCGGATGAAGGAATCTGACAAAGTCAAAACTTCATTCATAACCCCCTTCGGAACCTTCTGTTTTGTTACGATGCCCTTTGGGTTGAAGAACGCAGGAGCTACGTACCAACGCACGATGTAGCGTTGCCTCCACGACCAACTCGGACGCAATGTACATGCATACGTGGATGATATCACGGTGATGTCCAAAAAGAAGGAAACACTCATTTCCGACTTGGAGGAAACGTTCGCCAATCTACGAAAATACAACATCATGCTTAACCCGGAGAAATGTTCCTTTGGAATACCAGCCGGAAAATTGTTAGGCTTCATCGTGTCTCAAAGAGGCATAGAGGTGAACCGCGACAAAATCAAGGCTATACTTAATATTTCCAGACCAACTCGCCTGAAGGACGTACAAAGACTAACTTGCTGCATTGCTGCAGTCAGTCGATTTGTAAGCCGGCTTGGTGAAAGAGCCGCACCATTATACAAACTCCTGAAGAAAACCAAGGATTTTGTCTAGACTGACGAAGCTGAAGCTACACTGCAAGACCTGAAGAAAGTACTCTCATCTGCTCCTATCCTCGCAGCACCGAAACCTCAGGAACCAATGTTGCTTTATATTGCTGCGACAAATAAGGTCGTTAGTATCGTCATGGTGGTGGAGAGACCAGAGGAAAATCAGAAACACTTGGTGCAGCGTCCGACTTATTTTGTCATCAAGGTCTTGACAGAATCAAAACAGCGATATTCGCACTATCAAAAGTTGGCTTATGTGTTTTCCTAGCATCTCGTAAGTTACGACACTATTTTCAGGAGCATCCAATTATCATGGTGAGCAAAGCTCCCATGAGAGACATAATCAACAACAACGACGCCACAGTACGTGTCGCCAAATGGGGTATAGAGCTCTCAGCTTTCGATATTGAGTATAAACCTCGGACAGCAATCAAATCCTAGATCCTTGCCGACTTTGTCGCTGATTGGACATAGACGAAGGAGAACATGGTCCTCCCTGAGTCGGAATACTGGACCCTCTTTTTCGATGGGTCTAAGGCTCGAGGGGGATCAGGGGCTGGCGTGGTGCTCAAATCACCCCAAGGAGATAAACTATTATACGTGTTGCAGATCCACTTCACAGCGACAAACAATATTGCCGAGTATGAAGCACCGGTGCATGGAATCCGGATTGCCAAGGATATTGGCATCCGACGTTTGATGTGTTACAGAGATTCGGATCTTGTTGCTCAACAAGTCTTGGATATTTGTAATGCAAATAAGCACATGGCAGCATACAAAGCCGTCGTGGATGATCTATCTAAATCGTTCGAAGGGTTTGAAGTTCAGCACATCCCTCGAGCAGAAAATGAGGAAGCAGATGCACTATCTCGAATAGGCTCTGCACGGAAAGAGGTCCCAGATGGCGCATTTTTAGAGCACCTCAAAGTTCCCTCAATAAAGGGAGTAGATGAGGATTATCCGACCAAATCCGACTCACCTTTAATAGTAGTTCTGGCTGTAATTCCCAGCTGGACTCAACCCTACCTTGATTATTTGGTAGATGTCAAATTACCCAAAGACGAGGTGCTGAGTCGGCAAATTATCCGACGAGCAAAAGCCTATACTATTGTTAGGGGTGAGCTCCATAAACGGAGTGTTTCTGGGGGTTTTCAGCGCTGTGTATCCCCGGAAGGAGTGGAAATCTTAAGGGAAATCCATGAAGGCGAGTGTGGTCACCACGCTGCAGCCAAATCTTTAGTGGAAAAAGCTTTTCGACATGGTTTTTTCTGGCTTACAGCTCAGGCGGATGCCGAACGGTTAGTCAAGACATGCAAAGGCTGCCAAAAGTACGCCAAGCAAGCTCATGTTCTGGCTGATCAGCTGCGAACAATAGCTATAACATGGCCTTTTGCGGTCTGGGGGCTTGATATGGTAGGACCCTTTAAACGAGCTCCAAGTGGATTTACCCACCTCTTAGTGATGGTGGATAAATTCACCAAATGGATCAAGGCTAAACCTGTCACTAGTTGTGATGGAGCAACAGCCAAAAAATTTGTCGAGGATGTTATAATCTGGTATGGTTATCCACATAGCATTATAACAGACAACGGGAGTAATTTTTCTATGGGAGAACTGGCTGAATTCTGCGATGAGCAAAATATCTGGCTTGACATTGCGTCAGTCGCACATCCACAAGCTAACAGACAAGTCGAAAGAGCAAATGGTTTAATTCTACAAGGCTTGAAACCAAGACTCGAAGCACCACTACGACGTGCTGCGAGGGCTTGGGCAGAAGAACTACCTTCTATAATTTGGAGTTTACGAACAACTCCGAACAGGTCAACAGGATACACACCTTTCTTCTTGGTCTATGGCGCAGGAGCAGTTCTTCCTAGTGATTTGATTCATACTTCTCCTAGAGTTGCCACGTATATCAAAGAGGATGCCGAGATTTCTCGACAAAATGACCTCGACTTAGTCGAAGAAGTTCGCGTCGTTGCTGAAATGAGATCTACAACCTATCAGCAGAAGTTACACAAGTATCATAGCCAGAGAGTCTGAAATAGATCTTTCAATAAAGGTGATTTGGTTCTCCGGCTTGTGCAACAAAGAAAGCACAAACTTTCCCTAGTATGGGAAGGGCCTTTTTTAGTTAGTCGAGTATTGCACAATGGATCGTACTACTTAACTGACATGAGGCCAGTCAAAGAAAGACCTGCTACTAAGAAGAGAAAGAGAGCTGGTGGCAGTACAAATCCGGATGAGTTAGACAGACCATGGAATATTGCTCAGCTACGTCCCTTTTATTCTTAGTTTATCTTTCTTTGTAATCATACATATGTGCATGTTCTATGAGAAATACAAGCTTTGGTTGCCTCAAGTTTTTCTGAGAAGTTCTTAGACCATCTTATTTCCGAATGATCATGTCATAGTCGAAAATCCCAGAATGCTTGAAGTACTTTATGCTCATGTTCCTTCTAGTCCAGATTTCCGATTCTAAAAACTGCTACCTTCGGGTATAACTCTAAAAATTTCTAGTCTTTACTTTGGTTATTTATCTGATTGCCGGATGCGGGCATTTTACGAGTAGTGAATTGTTGGTACTGGAAGCCG
Organism: Avena sativa; assembly: GCA_916181665.1. Classification (NCBI taxonomy): domain Eukaryota; kingdom Viridiplantae; phylum Streptophyta; class Magnoliopsida; order Poales; family Poaceae; genus Avena; species Avena sativa. Next base: position 433,812,960 of record OV702290.1, read on the forward strand.
GCTTTGTTTCCGAGTTTAAACTGGTTTAGCAATTGAGCTCCGTTGCTCGGCAAAGTTTCCAGCTGAAGGTTTAGCCGTCTCACGAAAGGGACGAGGCGGAAAGCCATATAAACGATAAGTCGAGACAAAAAATATAAGTGCTTGTGAAAACATTTCAGGCACACAAAAAAAAGTCTAAGGACAAAAGTGCTGAATAGATAAAAAACTTAGCACTAAAAAAAAGTCATAGTACTTAATATTTACAAACGCATCATGTTCTTTTACAGAATAATACATAAGTTTTTGGTCTATGATGCAGGAGGAGATGAAGGATCTATTGGCTCGCTGGTCACTCCGCCTTGATATCGTTCCGAGATATCCGCATCCGAGTTGGTGTGTTCATCGTCGGAAACTTCTTCGGCTTCTTCTGCAGGAGGAGGCGGAGTATCCACGCGGGTGAAGAAGGGGATCTCGTAGCTGGTCAGATCAGCTACATGGCACCCATATCCGGCGCAGGAGTGCGTGATGGCTTGAAGGTCCTGCTCCTGGCCGTCTTCATCTACCTTGCAGTACCCTTTAGTCACGTGCCATATTTCCATGTTTCCATGGTGGCTCATGACCATGGAGAGGGCATTCTGCGCGGCAGTCCGCGCGTAGGACATATTCTAGTCCCGAACAAGCTGCGGCATCTCCTTGGCCCTGTCCCGCACCTCAAAATCTGACATGGTTGGCATGTCCGGAATCCTGAGAGACTCGCCAATGTCCTCAAGGGACTGGTGGTAGTCATGAAGAAGATCACCGACTTGGGTAAGCCGGTGAGTGCGGGGCTTGGACGAGGAAGAGTCCGACAACTTTAGAGGACCTATACACAAAACAAGTCAAGAAAAATCTGACATTGATAACAGTCGAAGAAAAGATAAGTCAGAAAGGTGGAACGTACCAAGAATGACATCGTCAATCTTGGTCTTCTCCTCCCGGAGACTTTGGAGTTCAGCCCGGAGCGCTTGGGATATATCCTTCTCTCTGCCAAGCTCATTCTTGAGGTCCGAGATTACTATATCTTGAGCGGCAATCTTGTGATCGCGCTCTTCAGTGGCCATGGAGGAGGATTCTAGGAAATGAGCTATGCTCGTTTCATGATCCGCCTTGAGCTTATCCAGCTCTTGGCGAAGTCCCTTGTTTTCCACCACCAGGGTTTTGAGGTTCTCGGCCTCTTCAATCATAGCGATGGATTGTTTCACCAATGCTGTAAGACAAAAAGAACGACAGTTCAGAAAAATTTGACATAGAAAAAGCAAAAAGACAAGGTTTGAATCTCGAAATATTTACCTTCAGCTTCATCCTTGGCTACCTTGAGCTCAGCATTTTTAAGCCGGAGAGCTTTGATCTCTCTCCACTTATTACAGACATTGGACAATAATTCCTGGTTATAGGAACATACTTTCTGTAAGTCAGAATACCCAAAGTCAGAAAGCTACTTAAGACTCAGGCTAATATTTTTACTAAATATCAGCACGAGCCTTGGGGGCTACACTAGTTCGTTCTTTGGCATCCTAATGAAAGCATAAACTCGGATTCTATATCCTACTTCATGCTTGGGGGCTAGAGGATATGATATAACATAATGTAAAAACAAGAGTTGGAATTCCGACTTACATATTGCTCGCGGGTGAATTTGTCTAAACCCGCGTTCACTTCAGCTGCCACCTTCTCGACGAGAGTAAGAGGGATCACTAGAGCTGTTGGAAGCTCGCCAGTCCTGATCCTCTCGTCGCGAAGGCGGACTTGAGTGAGAAGGTCAGAGAACTTGACGTCCTCTGCTTCTTTCGCCTCCTCTTTAGGGGATAGATGGCTTTTGTCCAGGACTTGCCTGGCTAGCCGCTGGATCTCCTCTGCGGATTTCCGGGTCAGGCCAAACTTGGCAAGAGCCGGATTGCTGAGGAGGTTTTTGGTGAAAACTTCAGCCGAGGGATCATTACCCGAAGAGGGTTCACCCTTATCTTGAGCTGACGCACTCGCGGTGACGTCAGTGTGTGACCCAAGGATCACAGGCTCCATTTGAGGAGCCGGATCTTCTGCAGCTTCCGACAAGATAACCGAGTTGCAGAAGGTTGAGGAGCCGGAGTCGGAGGAGCCACGGCAGGGGAAGCTATTGTAAGCTTCGTCTAGCGCAAGGGCTTCGAAGAAGTCCCCTTCCCCTTGCCCTTGATGATTGATTTTGCTTTGAGAAAGTAGTAAAGTTGGAAACATTACATCTCGGAAAGAAACTTGAGTAAAGAACAAAGGCGGAAAAGTTGTGACAGAAGGTTACCTCTTCACGACTGGCACCTCCTTTGTGCCAACTGCCACTGTCGGAGCTTTACGCTTCTTGAGTGCAAGATCCAGAAGTGGAACCACTTCCACCTCCTGAGAGAACTCCGGAGGGTATCCTTCAAGCGGAGCAAGTTCTGACTCGGGGATGTCAGCAAGATGAAAACAAGAAAACGTATCAACATTGCAATGTAACTCAAAAATAGAAACACATAAAAGGTGTAATGATAAAAGCTTATCGGCACCACGGGGTTTTCCGCCGTGTGCATGTCTAGAGAAACCTCTGGAATCTGCCTCTCGATGCGCTCCTTGATCAGCCACTTGATTTGGCTTATGTAGCCTTGAGTGGTGTAGGCCTTGTGGCTGATACGGAGGGAGTTGGTCAGGGAAGACGTGACGGAATGCATCAGTTTGTCCCCGTGGTACTGAAGTGGCTGGATCCGGCGTGAGACCCAGCACTGGACCAAGTCGGATCCCTTCAGACGATTGTGCTTGATCAGATATTCGATCCGCCTCTTAGCGAGGATCAGATCATTTGTGAGAGCCGGAGCAGCTTCGTCCCAGGAAGGTTGGGCCGTGGCGGCTCCGTCGACAAAAGCCGGCAAAGCAGTAGCTTTTCCGGGAGCCGGAATATCCCTATGGTAGAAAAAAGTGGCTGGCCATTGCTTGACCGAGTCACTGGTAGAAATTTTGGGACATGCCCGGTCTCGTCTAAGAGAAAAACTAATAGTGCCGGTGATGTAAGGAACACCGGAAGTGATGGAATTTCTCCGGACATGGAAATAGTACCGGAAGAGAAGCAAACTCGGCCTAATGCCGAGAAATCCCTCGCAAAGCGCAGCATATGCGCTCATTTCTAGAAGAGAATTGGGAGGAAGATTGTGGAGTTGAACTCCATAGTGATCTATCACCTCGGAGAAGAACTCCGAGGGAGGAAAGGACAAACCTCGGTCCAGATGAGTACCAAAGTGAACTCGCTCTCCCTCGTGTGGGTTGGGGACGGTTTCGCCGGAGCCGCTCCACCAGTCACCGGCGACGAGCAGCCCCTCCTTCTCCACATTCTTGAGGCTTGCCTCGTCGAGGGCGCAGGGGATCCAGATTCCCCTGTAGATTTCCTTCTCCGTTGCAGCTTCCGCTTTCGCCGCCGCCGCCGCTGCCGCCAAACCGGAGGAAGAAGATGAAGAAGCCATTTTTCTCCGGTGAGAAAGTGACCTTAAAGGGGCGGCGCTGGGAGTTTTCTGTGGGGGAAGGACGAGGAGGCTCTGTGCACGCAGGAGGATTGGGAAGAAAGGAGACGGCAAAGGACTGGTGGAAAGGAGAAGAGGAAATCTAAACCCCTTATATCCACCTACCTGCGCCAAGATTCGTGCAAACGCTACAGTGCAACCGCCACACGTTGTGGAAAGAACTGGGAAGGACCCTCACGATGATTGCGTCGCCTCGATCTCCACGCACGCATTGAAACGGCGCCTCGGTTCCGCAGATCGCGGACCCACCAACGATCATGCTGACGGAACGCTGTCAGATGACGTGACTTGACCATGCTTGTGTCAGGTGGCGTTAGAGACCAAGTTCCGGCTTAGTTTGAAAACGAGATGGAAAATCCGAGTAACCAACTGAAAAGTCCGACTTATTTTTTAAGACCCGGATCATATCTTTTGTTGTGAAGTTTCAGGAATCCTTCAAGATTCTGCAAGCCGAAGATCAAGCTAGACGATGATAAATCCGACTTTGGATCTTGGAGGCCTCCGGGGGCTGCTGTTGGGGATATACTTTCCGGGTATCCTCACAGTTCCTCACTGACCAGGGTGGCCCACTTCGGGTTAGATCATTGCTTCACGGGCGGCCCTGTCAGGGCGAGAAGACGGAGTCCAATCCGGCTACGGGAAGGCCCAGAAGACTTACCAACTTAGGCCATGATGTTATTTGTAGTTCAAGATGTACTCTGTAACAGACTCTTAGTCGTAGCCGGATAGATCTCTCCTGTAAACCCTAGGCCGGATATCTATATAAGCCGTCCTAGGGAGAGCCTTTAGGGCATAACCTCAATAGTCTACAATCTCAACTCGCACAGGCGAAACACTTGTAACCCATATTCCGGCTCTGCCGTATTACTGGATTGCTAGCAGGAGTAGGATCCGTCCAAAGCCGGCAGATTCAAACCTGGGTAAACTTGTGTGCTCACCGTCCCGGAATACCGTACGTCTCACCCCCCCCCCCTCTCTTCCACACGCCTCAAGGACCCCCTCATGGCGTACTTGTCATCAATCCGACGACATAGCGTAGTGGAATATGTTCTAGAGACTAAGCTCTGCATGAGGACAAACTTGTGATATTGTGAAGTTTTAGATAATACTTTTACTAAAGAAAAGTAGGATTCAAGAATATATATTCTGCAAGTTTGCGGAATTATATTATTGATCCACTTGTCATGTTGATTGAAGAGATACCTATGAACTACAAAGAAGCATGATGGACCTAAATGCAAGAAATGACTAGGAGTCATAAAATCTTATATTAAGTTAGATTTAAGATTGAAAATTAATGTGTTGGTTAATCTTATTAAGTAAAGGTGTTTACTTGATATTTCCAAAGGACTGCAAACTCACAAGGAAGAAAATGAAACTTAATGAAAGAAATAAAGCTCGATTTTTCACAAAGTAAGTTTGGACAAATTCAAAGGATTGACTACAAAGTGTAGAGAAGCTTGTGTCTATTGGATTTACATTAGAAATTACTCCAATATGATAATTGGTGGTATAGTTTGTAAAAATTGTCTGATCTTCAGTGACAAGATTGAAGAAAGGGTTGTATTTGATACAACAAAGCAGATTTTGTCAAACGGTATGGATGTTGAAGTCTCGTAACTAAAATTCTCAATTTGATGATGATCAAACAATTTTGGAATGTCTAAAATTATTGAGAGGACCTGCATTTGAGTGGGATCTAAATGGATTGATTGAAATATGTAGGAGACATATTTTGAGTGGGAGCTAAGCGAAATCCATGGATCTCATATATGATGATATATTTGAGTGGGAGCGTGACACCATTCTGATATATGTGGAGGACATATATAAATGATGTAATTGGTATTAATAATATTTAAGATCGTAAAGATTCTTTAGATGAAGTTGAACAAAATATTAAAGATCAAAATCTATTGAGATAGATTGGAACATTTAATAAACATTAGAGTCAAAATGCTTTTGGAATTGATTCTGAAGATGTTCAGAATAGCCTAGATAAAATTCTGAAGAAGTTCAGAATGGAACAAGGTAATAAAGAAGTTCTTACTGGTATGAAGCATTGGGTTAATCTCAGTATTACAACCAATTGATTAAAATAAAGAAAGAGATATGTTAGACCTGCTATGCCTCAGTCATAGGTTCTTTCATATAAACCATGTTGTATACTCGACGTAATGTGACCCAAGGTTCTGGTTAAAAGAATAGGTTCTTAGTCTTAAGAACATGTCTTGAAGTGATTCCTAAGTTAATCACTGAACTAGAGTTAAGTTTAGCCTTAAGTTTTAAGGAGTAAGAATAGACATCGAAATGGCATTCTATGCACTATCAATTATGATCTACATAGATATAGAAGTATATGGCTACTTATGAAGTGGTTATTACAGTGATTTAGCTAAAGAAGTTCGACTTCTGCTGAGTGGTTTCTAGAGTTCGCATGAAAACAGTGAAAGTTCAGTTGACTGATCGACCGTCATTGTAAACACTAGAAACAAAAGTCTCACTCTGTCGCCAAATGAATACTTTGACACATTATAGGATAATGGTCTAAATATCAAAATTAGTAAGACATTAATGATTTTCAAAAGGACATACAGATCTGGTAAAACAGATCAATGACATGAAGTGTTCCATGAGCAAGGATGCTTGTTCATATCATCTTATGATGTTATGACTAGTAGAAATGCAAGTGGGAGATAGAAGGAGATATGCCCTAGAGGCAAATAATAAATGGTTTTTATTGTCACATCTCAATTAGTTCATAATAGTTTCATATTGTGCTATAAATGTATCAAGTGGAAACATTGATACTGGTGTGGTATGAAATAGACTAAGTCCATAGTAGCCTCTATTTATAGTAGTTCACCGGGCAACCGATGATCAAGGTTTCCTGATCAAGGAGCATTTATGCTAGTTGACAACGGAGTCATATATGATATGATGGACATTTCCCAAAGATAGTTATTGCAGCATGATCAGGTCACAAGGTTCATCGTTGCAATAGTTAGAAGCATAGTCTTCTTCTCCTTAGACAGTGAGATCATATTAATCACTATCTCCCTAGGTTTCTTTGATCATATCAATTGTCATGTCCGTAAATGGGTGGCCATAAAGGTGTGTGTCGGGTATTCTAGAGGAATAGTTGAGGCCTATGTTATCAAGATCAAGATTTGTTCACACGCATGACGGGAATATATACACTGCCGACTTGGTGATATTACAACCATAATGTTGCAACATGTGACTAGGTCAAATGGATGTAATATCACAGGAACAAGTGAAACAGAACTTGTCGGTAACAAGACTGAACAAGGTATGCGATACTGATGATCAAATCTCAGACAAGTCGTATTGAAGAAACAAAGGGAATTGGACTCGACATTTAAGTTTGAAATGACATCATCTTCGTGGAATGCACGGGGGTCATTATGGACATCCCGGTCCCGCTAATGATCATTGATATGAGAGGTGTCTCTATCATGTCTATGATGTTCCTCGTGATGTTGAGGAAATACACTTAAGGGTATGATGATCTAGAGATCTTCTATAAGATGGAATTAGAGTAGAGAGAAATTCAGAATTGTTTGGAAGAGAAAAGATCCGAAGTTGTTTGGAAAAAGAGAAAGGAAAAAGGACCGAAAAGTGTTTCAGGTAAATTTACATATATTATATGTTAATTATGAAATAATATATATTAAATAAATATTTAAATTAAAACTTATAGGGAAACTTTCTCATTAGGCCAAAACCCTAGAGGTAATTGGCCTAGGAGGAAGCTACCTTGAAAAAGGGAAAGAAAAATAGCAAACAACAGCCAAATCGGCTATTGGGCCGCGCTGCACAAGCCCACAAGGGCGGGTAGCTTCTAGGCGCTATCAGGGGGAGGGGCAGGCTGCCAGCACTGCTCACGGGCCGCAGCCGCTCAGCCCATCTTGGGCGAGAGGGTGCGTGTTGTGCGCCAGGAACTGGTGGGCCTCAAGCCGGCCCACCTGGGCGGCTCCATCTGCTCCACCTCGCCCCGCCAGCCGCGCTAGGCCGCAAGCACACACGGGAGGCTGGCCCACCCGAGGCCGAACCGTTGCTGCCGCTGGTCCCTGGCTCGAGCTGGGCCACGCGCATGCTACCCCACCCGGGGTCCACCTGCTGCGCCCGCTGTGCTACGGCCGGTTGTTGGGCTGGGCACTAGGAGGCCCAATCGGCTGCCCCTTCCCCTTTATTTTCCTTTGCCTTTTAATTAGTCCCACATGGAACACCCAATGGAGGGAGTACCCCTCCTCCATCTATATAAAGGGGTGCCCAAGGGTGGGAGTAAACACACCAATTGAATGTTTCTCTGAGACACTTTCCTTAGGGAAATCTCTGAAAGGTATATGCCCGAGAGGCAATAATAAAGTGGTTATTATATTATATTCCATGTTTATGATAAATGTTTATTTATCATGCTATAGTTGTATTAACCAGAAACGTTAATACATATGTGTTTAATAAACAAATAAAAGGTTCCTAGTTTTGTCACAAGATACAAACTAAATTTATCTCAATTTAGGCTATGGGTTAAGGTGGCACATTGTAATGGAGGAAAGTTCCATGATGGATTTGGATAAGTTCCAAAGTTAAGTATTGTGACGGATACTACAATGAAAGGCTAAGTATAAGACTGCTCTAGTAGCAACATAGGAAAGGCATTTGTGTCAAGAAGTTTGTTAATCAAACTAGGTGTAGTTCCAAGCAGAATAATACGATGAAGATCTATTGTATGACAATAGCATCAACATGTTTTAAACCTAGAGGAACTAAGGTCTCACCAAAGGACCAAATTTATACAATGCCATCTCATTTGAGAATGAGGGATGCGTAGAGATTCAAAGACATGCAAATACACACAGACCTGAAAGCGTCAGATCTGGAGATTATGTTTACCACTAGCAAACACATATATACAACACCAGAAATCCATAGGTGTTGAATGCGCAAGTTTTTCAAACTAGATTATTGACTCTAGTGCAAGTGGGAGACTAAAAGGAATATGCCCAAGAGGCAATAATAAAGTGGTTATTATATTATATTCCTTGTCTATGATAAATGTTTTTTTCTCATGCTATAATTGTGTTAATTGGAAACAATAATACATGTGTGTTTAATAAATAAATAAAAGGTCCCTAGTGATGCCTCTCTTTACACTAGCTTGTTGATTAACAGATGATCAAGGTTTCCTGATCATGACATTGGATGTTGTTAATAACGAGGTCAAAACATTGGTAGAATGATGTGATGAACATTCTCCCAAAGTATAGTAACACGATCATGACATTATGCTTACACTAGTATAACATCACTCAAAGTAACCCTAATCCTTAGACAATGAGATCATGTTAATTGCTGACTCGGGAAAAGTATTTTGATTACATCAAACATCACTTTGTAACTAGGTGATTATAAAGGTGTCATTGGATACCTAAAAGTGTCAGTTGAGGATCATGGATAAAGAGTGGGATTTGTACATCCAGATGACGGAGAGATATACTCAGGGCCCTCTCGGTGATATCACATTAACGTAGCTTGTAAGGAAGTGATAACGATCACTAAGAATGTTATATCATAGGAACGAGAAAAGAGTACTTGTCAGTAATGGGATCGAACTAGGTATAGATGATACCAAATGATCGGATCTTGGACAAGTAAAATATCGCGAGACAAAAGGAATTGATTATTGCAAATAAAGGTTCACGCGATCACTAGTTTATCGTTTGAGCTGGTCGGAGTCATTATGGATCTCCAGGTCCCGCTGATGATTATTGATTGGAGAGTGTCTTGATCATGTCCACTCAGCTCGTGGGCCCGTAGGGATACACACTTAAGGGTATTCGACGCATTTGAGTGGATAGGGAACACCGGAGAAAATACTAGACAACGCATGAATTGTTCTGATAAAAACTAGAGGAATAATTTTGGTGTATCAGAATATTATTGGGGATTAGATTATCAGTGAGTTCATTAAATAAAGTGTTCATGAAATGAAGTACTTATTAAATTAAGTGTTCATTGAGTGAGGAGCATTAAATCAAGTGAATTAAAAGGGAGTTTTAATTGCATGACTCTTGATTTTGAGTGGAAATTGAATGAGAGATGAGTGGAGATAAATGGGTCTGAGTAGAGTATCCACCCATATAATTAGGGGAGAGGTGGGGGCACCACCATGTATAGTGCGCCATGCCCCTTGGGGATGGCCCCCTCACATATAAAAGTCCCCCTCCTCCTCTCATGTCACTCATTACCCTTCCTCTCGTATGCCCTTTGGTTGGCATCTTCCTCCCCCTTCTAGACTTGTCCATTGTCACGAGTATGGAGCTCAGGTGAAGCTCTGCTTAAGATCTTCTCCACCACCATGTCGTAGTGTTAGTGGAGTTCCCTAGGATCCACTACTTCTGCTGCCACGCTGGAGCGAGGGACAGAAGTTGTCGGCACACCGTATGTGTGCCGATTACGGAGGCGCTACACTTGTGGCATTTTATCGCGTCCTTGAGGACAGTCGTGTACACTCTAAAACAACCATGTTTGTTTGCAGGAACATTATCCTGCTTTACGGTCTTCGAGGGTGAGTCCATCTAAAACTGTTACAAGTATTGCCTAGATTCGATCTTTGTAGTTGCAACCATAGGGAATTTTTTGTTTTCTATGCAACAAACCCCATCAGTGGTGTCAGAGCTATGTTTAGGCGTAGATACATTGCATGGTTAGAACACATGAATATGTGGGCACTGATGATCATGTTATTACATCCTTCATGTATTTTGGATATTGGCGGCATAGTGGGATGAAGCGGCCCCGACAAAACTTTACATGACCTCGCACATGAGACATGTTCCATGTTTGACATGCAACTAGGTTTGCGTAAGTGGCTAGCGGGTGTTTGTCTCTCCCACTATAGTTGATATCTGATTTACAACGAGTTGCTAATAATTTGATTATCATAGTTGTAGTTCGTTGTTCGTAGGTAAGATCGATTCTATCTTAGAAAGCCCAAAGCCACGTAAAATATGCAAAAGATAAATTAGAAGCGTCTATTTTTATTTTTGCTACGCATGTGTCATGATATGGTAAATGTTATAATTTTAGTATGGTGAGATACTCTCGGGAAATATAAGAGAGTGGGAGCGTCAAAGACCTTGGCGCTACACAAATGGAATGATAGAGATCATACCATGATGCACAAGTGCATATGATGTTTTGTTTGTATGTTATTTTGCTTATGTCTAGCTTAAAACTTGGCGGTAGCATTATAAGATGATCCCTCTCACTAATATCAAGATAATAACATGTTCTTCCTTAGTATGCACCATTAAGAAAGTTCATCGTTTCGAAGCACCATGTGATGATCAGGTGTGATAGAATCTACGTTCTCATACAACGGGTGTAAGACAGTTTTACACACGCGGGTACTAAGGTTCTAACTTGGCGAACCTAGCATGTATAGACATGGCTCTAAAGATGAACCGAAAGGTAAAGCATGAGTCATATGAATGATATGATGTCCATATGATGCTCGCCATTGGAGTTGCACCACCACTCATGATGATCGGTCGTGGTCTAGTGAATGTGGTTTGTATAATCACCAAAACAACTCGAGGGGTATTGTCCTAAGTGGGAGTTCAATTTAGTAATTTGGATTAATTTAAACTCAATTTATCATAAAATAAATTGAACTGAATTTGCATAGTTCGTTGTGGTCACTAGCATTCGTTTACTACCTTGTATTTAGCTATAATTGAGACAATAGAACTATAGAATTCTGGAATTTTACTTTACGAGCTAGTATCATATTGTTTTATGAGTGTCAATCTAAAGTTTAAAGTACTATTGCAAACTTTTAGCAAAACCTCACTTACTCCGTGAAATTCAATAAGTTGTATTGAATCAAGAGTAACAAACTCTAGCGTTAGTATCAAAGTATCATGCTTGCTTCCATGATTCTTTATACTATTTTTTCAATATCAACATTATCTAGGAGCTGAAAATTGTTTCAGAAACCATCATGTGTAGAAGATATTGTGATATCTGAAACAATGTCTTGGTTGCAATATGATGGAGTATAATTTAATAAAAAATACATATTCTCGTATTGTATGAGAATTTTTAAAGGTTGGAGACACTAGGCAACCTGATCACCCAAAAGGTTTTGGGAATTAACATTATATTCGTGATTCGTCCTTATGAGCTATAGTAGCTTGATCATGAAAGTTGTCATGATAAGGATGGATAGAAGATGTAGGTAAAATGTTTACTACATTAAAAGGATTACTAAAAGGAATGAAATTTAGAAAGAATGCCAATCATTTGATGATGATGATCTACTTCAAAAGTGCAAGTCCAAAGGTATTAGTATTTGACTATACACGCTTTGAACTATGTGTCACATGTACGGCACCACTATTGATGTTGATAGTTTCTTTTAAGAGAGAAAAGGAAATGCTAAAAGAGAATCTTGGAAATATTTGGCAGAAAAGAAAATACTAGAAATGTCCAGCTTAGGTATAAGAATGATATACATGTTATGGGTGTATTATTTGCTTGTTAAATAATGTGGTTCTTGGGTATTGGATACTGAATTGGTTGTTGTGAAATGTCACACGGAGCAACCCAATTCATGAACTACAATGACCTAAGCAACTAGCAAGAGAACATGTGATGATGTTCATCAAAAACAAATAAAGTGTTATTGTGTTTCTCATTGACATCAAAGCTTCCCTTCAAGATTTGTATTTCAATAATTGATATTTTGTTCTGGTATTATGAGAAGGGTGATCGTTCAAATAATCGCAGTATTCCATTGAAGATGGATGAACTCTTACAAATCTAGTTGGATAAATCATGTCCATAAACACTGATGTGGTGACCCAGCATACCACTACATGATGTAGTATACTATAGTCGTTGACATAACACCAATGAAACCCCGTCCACTAGTATTACATACCTCAGAGTGGTACAACAGGAACACAACAGGTCCAAGACATGACTATAGATTACAACTCGACTCTTTACAAAAGATCCAGAGAACACTCTAGGTTAAAGAGGAAGAAAACAACTTCTTACAAAGAAGAACCAGAAATAACAACTAATAACTATCTTGCTAAAAGACTAGTATCTAGCTATCTGGCTTGCATTTGCTGCTATAGCAATGCTCTATAGAAATAGGTTTTATGGCTAGAGAATATACTTCTAACTTATTAGGAACTTTGTGTTCTCTTAAGTTGATGTATATGTTAACTTCATTGCCTTTATTGAAGAACTTGAGCTTCTAGTGGTGACTCCTTGAGCAAGAGTTGGTGTTGACGATGTCTTCAATGACTTGGAAACTAGCAAGGGTTAAGAAGGTATGGTTGAGTACGAGCATACTCAGCAAGTTCACTAAAAAGGAGTGTTTGATGCATTATCTACAGCCGAAGACCAAAGATCATAGGCTATGCGGGTTTTCATAAACATTTCTTCAAAGGTTGCTTTTATTCTGAAAAGCTATGTCCGTCAGCCTTCACAGGTTGATTAGAACTTTATGGAGTTCCTTTCCTACATCGTTCGCAGCTCCTTCCCGGAATAGGGAGTAACATGTCACACTTTTTTACACTCTGCAGAGGTCTGTTGCTTGACCCATAAGAGATCCTTAACCTTGTTGCACATCCGAGCGGCCAACCCGTTCACACTTCCTTGATATAAGGCCTGGTATAAGAATCCAAGCTAATCACTGCCCTTCTCCGTGACCCTGCATCAAGACACGACCCTCCAGGACATACCACACCTCCATTAAGCCCCTTCCGGACAAGCTATAACTCTGGTAGGTCCCTGAAGACTCTATGAGATGGTTATGCCCTAGCAAGCTCCCTAAAGGACCAACTATACCACTGGTCGCCGCTCACAGATAGTCTAGACACCAAAATCATGGGGAACAAAAGGGGTCCCACCCATGTGCTAGGTTCTCAACAAGAAATCCATAGCTTCATGATAAGGTCATCCATCCATGCAAAAGGAAAAAGATCTAGCTGACTTCCCTAGAGCCACTGTAGATCTCATGGTTAACGCGTAATTTACAGCGCAAGAATCACTAGCGACATTGGTTGTTAAAGTCCTAGATAATATGTTCCTTTACCACTTGAATTGTATCAGTAGATTATTACCATTTGGTAAATAATCCATAATCATATTATTATGAAAATAGTGTTTTCTGACCTTTTTGAAATGCAGGTGATGACAACATTTGAGTTACAAGAATTTGATAGAAAAAACCAAAGGACATGAACAAGTGTGAAATTGCCTTGTGACTACAAGGTAGTGAAGTCGGATACTTCCACTCGACCTTGAGCTCTTATTTCTATAAAACACCATTATTGCCCGGTAAGGACAATATTTAAAGAAGCAATATGCTATGCATAGTAATGTCATGCAATGATTTATTATTTTTCTTCTTTGCGTGTTTTTCCCACCTTATAAAAGGTTTGTATTTTTTAATGAACAAAAGGAATGTAATAATCAAAGACAATTAAATTTACATAATTATTATGTCTAATATTTTGTAATAACAAGTAATGTTCTAAGAGTTTAAAAATGAATTTATTTATTTTTAACTCTTTCTAATATTTTCTTAAAATTCCAATAAGGAATAAAGATTTTATTTTTAACAAATTTGACTTACTTTCCAAAAATACAATTTAGTATTTTTTCTTCAATAGTATATCCATTTAGGATCTTTAAAGTGAGTTTTATTCAATTTTAAGTATTTTATTTATTTTTATAAAATTCCAAAAGGAATATATACAATTTTAATAATAGATCTAAATTTAATTACTTAAAATTACTATCTAGGACTTTTATTGGGTAGAGGATATTTTTGTGATTTCATAAATAAATTATTTGTATTTATCGGATTTTTATTTATTTTTCAAGAGATTGGTTAATTTCATGGGTATATTTGTAATTAAATAATTTGAAATAAGTCCTCTTATGAAACACGGGCCTGGCCCGACCCGTCCCACTTGGGTTGGTCAAATGCCCCCTGGGTAGTACTGGGTTGCCCACACCCAGCCTAGTACCCTTACTCTCTCTCCCCTTTCTCTCTTCTCTCTCTCACGATACTCCTCTCTAGTCCGCTCGATGCCGCCACGAGCGTCGTCGCGGTGCAAGACTACGTGGACGACAACACCACACGACGTTGTCTAGTTCGATTTGGCTTTGGCGCTCTCTACTAGTCGCGCCGCCCCTACCCAGTGGCTAGGGTTTGGGGCTTCGTCGTGGCCATGATGCTCCGGTGCTCCCCCGACGATGTTGTGATGCTCGTGGTGTTGTTCTCCTCCTTCAGTCGCCTCTGTCACGGCTGGTGCGGGTCGCAGCGCCCCCTCTAGGGTGCTCCCTGTGCCGCCGTGCACCTCAGTGCCGCCGGTCTCCTCCTCTACTTCCTCTTCTGTATACTCGCGAAGACCTCAAGTATGTTTTTCTACTCCTCCCTCTGTGCTCTCTCTTCCCTCTACTCCATGTCATGTGCTTGCTACAACGAATCCCTATTTAGGGTTCATCCCTAAATTCTAGGTTTCATTCCCCTGTAGTGGTAATTAGCTTAGATCCTTGGGTTAATATCCTATGCTTTCTCCTTGATAATGTCCTACTGATGTGTATTGCTAAAATTTGTTGATCATGTTCTGTTACTATGTTCTCTGTCAGAGAACGCTTTGTAAATGCATAATTGATATTGTCTGGATGGTAGGTTATTATTATTATGGATTCACTACTATGGGCTTGAGTTGGAATGCTTCACTGCTGAAATGTTGTTCATTAGTTATCTATTCTGGTACATGTCTGTGAAGCACCATGTGATCAATGGCTTTTCTGAGGAATTTATCCTGGTACCGTGTAGAACTATGGTGAATAATGCTTATTCTACTCTCTGTGATGATTATTGGATTTGATCTTATAGAAGAATGATTCCTATATATTTGTAGGAAAATGATTTAACTCAGTGGTTTCCTGAGGTCTTGCATATTGTGGCCTAGAGATGGATAGTGTTGACCCTTACCGTTCTTTCTTAAATAAAGTGAATATATGATTCCTAGAATCTTTTAGGAAGATGATTATGTGTTTAAGAAAGTGTACTTGAGCTTGTACTCAAGCAAAGATGAATCTGCTAGGTACAGAGGTGCTACCCCTTATGGGGATGTGCCCTGTATGCTAGCAACTATGATTTATAGTTATCTAGTTAAGATTAGATCCTCTTTGGTCTATGATGGTGGTCTGAAACCCTACTGTGCAGGAACATATATTCTAGACTGGTTGTCTATTATCTTCTGCCCAATATGTCCTGAAGGAAATATGCCCTGAGAGGCAATAATAAAGTTGTTATTATATATTCCTTATACATGATAGATGTTTATTTTACATGCTAGAAATGTATTGATTCAGAAACATCAATACATGTGTGTTTAATAAACAAAAAGGGTTCCTAGTCATGCCTCTCTTATAGACTAGCTTGTTGATTAACAGGATGATCAAGGTTTCCTGATCATGGACATTGGATGTTGTTAATAACAAGGTCACACCATTGGTGGAATGATGTGATGAACATTCATCTGAAGTATAGCATTACGATCAAGTCATTATGTTTATATTGCTATAACATCATACGAAGTAATCTTTATCCTTAGACCATCAGATCATGTTAATTGCTAACACCGGAAGAGTATCTTGATAACATCAAACGTCACATCGTAACAGGGTGACTATAAAGATGGGTTCAGTACTACGAAGGTGTTATGTTGAGGCTCATGGATCAAGAGTGGAATTTGTCAATCCAGATGACGAATATATATACTCTAGGCCCTCTCGGTGATATCACATTAGGATATCTTGCAAGCAAGTGATGTGATCAGTAGAATGTTATATCACGGGAACAAGAAAAGAGTGCATGTCGGTAACGAGATCAAACTAGGTATGGAGATACCAATGATCGAATCTCGGACATGTAATATATCGAGAGACAAAGGGATTTAGTTACAAGCGTTAAAGGTTCTCATGATCACAGGAGTCATCGTTGAATGTGTAGGAGTCAATACGGATCTCCAGGTCCCGCTGCTGATTATTGATCAGAGAAGGGTCTCGATCATGTCTGCATTTTTCACGAACCGTAGGGTGGCACACTTAAGAGTTACCGGACACCATTTTGGAGCACATATGTTTCAGACGAAAGAATTGCAAAACGCAGGAATTGTTTCAATAGAAACCGGAAATTGTTTCGGGTGAAATTGCAGAAGGTGGTTCTGCATGTGATATTGAAATATTGCAAGGGGCTATATGTGAATGTTTGTTAATGAAAGTAATTAACAAAATTCTGAATAAATTTAATAAAAAGAGTTTTATTAAATGAGAGAGCATTAAATTTGGAGAAATTTAATGCATTTAAAGTGGAGACTTTAAAAGGGAATGTGAAGAGGCATTTTAATGTGGAGGGGTTACCACCACATGAATGGGGGAGGTGAGGGGTCACCCCCCCATACGCCGGCCATGGAGAGAGGGGGCACCCCCCTCCTCCTATAAAAGTCCACCCATTCCCTCCATCATCCTCACACCTCCTTGTGAAGGATCTCTCTCCCCCTCTAGAATTATTCCCCCATGGTCTCGGATTAGCGAGATACATGTTCCTGATGGCATTTCGTCTGGAAGGAGTTGCTGCTTCCGCTGGATCGCTGGAGCGAGGAGGTGGAGGTTGTCCGGTGGCTTGAACGTGTGTGCGAGTGCGGATGCGCTGCTGAGTTGTGGCGCTCGGACTTCCTCACGATCTTGAGACCGGCAAGTGTACGACTACATCAACCACGAGTTCCTACTCGTTAACAAAGCTCGTTGTCTACGAGGGTAAGCTCTCGTTGGATGTATGTCCACCCGTTGCTTTGTACCTAATAGATAGATCTTGGCGTGTAGTTCACACCGTAGGAATTTTTTTGTTTTCTATGCTACGGACCCAACAGTGGTATCAGAGCCTGATCTATGCGTAGGTGCTTAGCACGGGTAGTACACATATGGTTGATATGTGGGCGATGATGATCATGTTATTGCATCTTCTATGTATTTTGGATATTGGTGGCATAGTGGGATGAAGCGGCCCGGACCAACCTTACATGTCATCATACATGAGACCGGTTCCACGACTGACATGCAACTTGTTTTGCATAGTGGCTGGCGGGTGTCTGTCTCTCCTACTATAGTCAATATCTGATTTACAACGAGTTTCTAATAACTTTGTTATCCTCGTTGTGGTTCATGTTCGTAGGTAAGAACGGTTCTATCTCCGAAAGCCCTAAGCCACGTAAAACTTGCAATTGATAAATTAGAGGCGTCTAGTTTAGATCGTTGCTGGGATAGTGTGTTGATATGGTATTGTTGTAAGTAGATGTATGGTGGATACTCTTACAACACACTCAATGTGTAAGTTCCATAGACCTTGGCCTTACACACAAAGGAATGATGGAGATCATACCATGATGCAAGTGATAGAGATCAAATGCATGGACCATATCATCTCACTTTACACATTAGATGTTAGCATCTTATACTGCTAGTTTGGCGCGTTTGATAGCATTATAAGATGATCCCTCTTTTAGATATCAAGATAAAAATGTGTTCTTCCTTGAGTATGCACCGTTCTATGGATCGTGTTTCGAGACATCACGTGATGATCGGGTGTATTCGAATCTACGCTTTCATAGGAACGGGTGTAAGACAGTTTTACACACGCGAATACTAAGGTTCTTACTTGGCGAGCCTAGCATGTACAGACATGGCCTCGGAACACGGACCGAAAGGTTAAGCATGAGTCATATGGTTGATATGATGCCCATATAGATGCTCGCCTTTGAAGCTATATCAACTCACGTGATGATCGGACTTGGTATAGTGGATTTGGTTCATGTAATCACCAAAAGGACACGAGGGATGTCGGTTTTGAGTGGGAGTTCATTAGTAATTTGGATTAGTTGAACTCAATCTATCATAAACTTAGTCTAAATAAACTTTACAAATTCTGTTGTAGATGGCACCACCTGCTTTTAATTTCAATGTGTTCATGGAGAAAGAGAAACTTGTTGCGAATGGTAGCAACTTCACCAACTGGGCTATGAATTTGAGGATTCTCCTCACTGCTGCACAAAAGCAATATGTGCTAGATGCGCTGCTAGCCCCCCCAGCTCCTGATGCCCCTGACAAGGAAAAGAATGTCTATGTGACTCGTCAGGAGGACCACAACTTAGTTCATTGCGGCATACTGTATGGGCTAGAGCCAGAACTTCGAAAGCGTTTCGAAAATGGCAATGCCTTTGATACCATGGGAGAATTGAAAATGATTTTTGATACCCATGCTGCCGTAGAGAGTTATAATGCTACAGAAAAGTTCTTTAGCTGCATGATGGAGGAAAACAGCTCCGTTAGTGAGCACGTACTCAAAATGTCTGGGTACGCCGATAAGCTTGTGTCCTTGGGAATAACGATTCCCATTGACTTAGGCATACACCGTGTTCTCTAATCTCTGCCACCTAGCTACAAGAGCTTTGTGATGAACTATAATATGCAGGGCATGAAGAAGTCTCTTCCCGAGCTTCTGTTAATGCTTAAGACTGCAGAAGTGGAGATTAGGAAAGAACATCAAGTGTTGATGATCAATAGGACCACAGGTTTCAAGAAGGACAAGAAAGGCAAGCACAAGGGAAAGAAGGGTGGCAAGTCTATTGCCACGCCTGAAAAGAAACCCCGGGTTGGCCCTAAGTCTGACACCGAGTGCTACTATTGCAAGGGGACTGGACATTGGAAGCACAACTGCCCCAAGTATTTGGCGGACAAGAAGTCCAGCAAGGCAAACAAAGGTATATGTGATATACATGTTATTGATGTGTACTTTACTAGTACTCGCAGTAGCACCTGGGTATTTGATACCGGATCGGTTGCTAATATATGTAACTCAGTTCAGAGGCTACGGAACAAGCGACAACTAGCAAGGGATGAGGCCAGGATGCGGGTCGGCAATGGATCAAGAGTTGATTGCCGTCGGGACGCTACATCTCCATTTGCCATCGGGATTAGTTATAAACCTAAATAATTGTTATTTGGTGCCTGCACTGAGCATGAACATTGTATCTGGATCGTGTTCGATGCAAAGTGGTCATTCCTTTAAATCTGAGAACAATGGTTGTTCGATTTATAAGAATGATATCTTTTATGGTCATGCACCTATGTTGAATGGTTTATTTCTATTGGATCTCGATAGTAATATTACGCACATTCATAATGTTAATGCTAAAAAGATTAAACTTGATGATGATATGTCTACATATATGTGGCACTGCCGTCTAGGTCATATTGGCGATAAACGCATGAAGAAACTCCATTCTGATGGAATTTTGGAATCACTTGATTTTGAATTATTTGATACATGTGAGCCATGCCTTATGGGCAAGATGACTAGAACGCCGTTTTCCGGTTCAATGGAACGGGCGACAGATCTATTGGAAATCATACATACTGATGTGTGTGGACCAATGAGTGTGTCGGCGCGAGGTGGATATCGTTATTTTGTTACTTTCACGGATGATTTGAGTAGATATGGGTATATCTATTTTATGAAACACAAGTCTGAAACTTTTGAAAAGTTCAAGGAATTTCAGAATGAAGTGGAAAATCATCGTAATAGAAAGATCAAATTTCTACGGTCTGACCGTGGAGGAGAGTATCTAAGTTACGAGTTTAGCACACACATGAAAGATTGTGGAATAGTTTCACAACTCACGCCTGCCGGAACACCACAACGTAATGGTGTGTCGGAACATCGTAATCGTACCTTATTGGATCTGGTTCGATCTATGATGTCTCTGACTGACTTACCTCTGTCATTTTGGGGTTATGCACTGGAAACAACTACATTCACTTTAAAGCGGGCACCATCTAAATCCGTTGAAATGACACCGTATGAATTATGGTTTGGAAACAAACCTAAGCTGTCATTTCTTAAGGTTTGGGGATGCGATGTTTATGTGAAGAAACTTCAACCGGATAAACTCGAACCCAAAGTGGAAAAATGCGTCTTCATAGGATACCCTAAGGAAACAATTGGGTATTGCTTCTATCACAGATCCGAGGGCAAGGTTTTTGTTGCCAAGAATGGATCCTTTCTTGAGAAGGAGTTTCTCGCGAAAGGTGTGAGTAGTCGGAAGATAGAACTCGAAGATGTTATTGAACCTTCTCTTCATGGAATGGCGAGTGGCGCAGCACCGGAAGTTGTTTCGGAGTTGACTTCACCTGATGAAGAGAGAGCTAATGATAATGATCATGAAACTCCAAAAGAGGACACTACCGAACCTCGCAGGTCAAGCAGGACACATGCAACTCCTGAACTATACGGCAATCCTGTTGTGAATTTCATGGTTGATGAAATGGATGACCCTGCGACGTATGAAGAAGCGATGATGAGCCCGGATTCCATCAAATGGCTAGAAGCCATGAAATTCGAGATCGAATCCATGTACGAGAACCAAGTTTGGAACTTGGTGGACTTACCTCACGACCGAAAGGCCGTTGTGAATAAATGGATTTTCAAAAGTAAGACTGATGCTGATGGTAATGTGACCATCTATAAGGCTCGACTTGTCGCAAAGGGGTTTTGACAAATTCAAGGAGTTGACTATGATGATACATTCTCTCCCGTAGGGATGCTTAAATCGGTTAGGATTATGTTAGCAATTGCTGCATATTTCGATTATGAAATATGGCAGATGGATGTCAAAACTGCATTCCTCAATGGTAAGATTGAAGAAGAGTTGTATATGATATAACCTAAGGGTTTTGTCGATCCTAAGGATGCTAATAAGGTGTGCAAACTTCAGCGATCCATCTATGGACTGAAGCAACCATCACGAAGTTGGAATCTCCGCTTTGATGAGGTGATCAAAGAGTTTGGATTTGTCCAAACTTATGGAGAGGCTTGTATTTACAAGAAAGTGAGTGGGAGCAATGTGGCATTTCTGATATTATATGTGTATGACATATTATTGATTGGAAATGATATAGATCTTTTAAACAGTGTTAAAAGTTATCTAAACCACAAATTTTTGATGAAAGACCTTGGTGAAGCGTCATATATATTAGGCATTAAAATCTATAGAGATAGATCAAGGCGCCTAATTGGGCTATCGCAGAGTACACCTTGATAAGATATTGAAGAAGTTTAATATGGACGAAAGTAAGAAGGGGTTCTTACCTATGTTGCAAGGCAAGACATTGAGTAAGTCTCAAAGTCCGGCTACGACGGAAGAAAGAGAGATGATGGATAAGATCCTCTATGCCTCGGCCATAGGCTCTATTATGTATGCCATGCTATGTACAAGACCGGATGTGGCACATGCTATTAGTTTGACTAGTAGGTACCAATCTGATCCAGGTTCGGAACACTGGATAGCGGTAAAGAACATCCTCAAGTACTTGAGAAGAACTAAGGATATGTTTCTCATACACGGAGGTGAAGAAGAGCTAGTCGCTAAGTGTTATGTCGATGCTAGCTTTGACACCGATCCGGATGACTCTAAGTCTCAATCCGGATACGTATTTCTCTTGAACGGAGCAGCAGTTAGTTGGAGGAGTTCCAAACAACCTGTGGTGGCTAGGTCAACAACGGAGGCGGAATATGTTCCTGCTTCAGAAGCGGCGCAGGAGGCAGTTTGGATGAAAGAGTTCATTACGGAACTGGGTGTGGTTCCCAGTGCGTTGGACCCGATGGTGATCTATTGTAACAACAATGGAGCCATAGCCAACACAAAGGAACCAAGGTCTCACAAGAATTCCAAACATATTAAGCGCCAGTTTCACTCCATCCGTGAGCATGCCAAGGATGGAGATATAAAGATTTGTAAAGTACACACGGACCTGAATGTAGCAGATCCGTTGACTAAAGTTCTCCCTAGGGCAAAACATGATCAACACCAGAACTCCATGGGTGTTACATTTATCACTATGTGAACTAGATTATTGTCTCTAGTGCAAGTGGGAGACTGAAGGAAATATGCCCTGAGAGGCAATAATAAAGTTGTTATTATATATTCCTTATACATGATAGATGTTTATTTTACATGCTAGAAATGTATTGATTCAGAAACATCAATACATGTGTGTTTAATAAACAAAAAGGGTTCCCAGTCATGCCTCTCTTATAGACTAGCTTGTTGATTAATAGGATGATCAAGGTTTCCTGATCATGGACATTGGATGTTGTTAATAACAAGGTCACACCATTGGTGGAATGATGTGATGAACATTCATCCGAAGTATAGCATTATGATCAAGTCATTGTGTTTATATTGCCATAACATCATACGAAGTAATCTTTATCCTTAGACCATGAGATCATGTTAATTGCTAACACCGGAAGAGTATCTTGATAACATCAAACGTCACACCGTAACAGGGTGACTATAAAGATGGGTTCAGTACTACGAAGGTGTTATGTTGAGGCTCATGGATCAAGAGTGGAATTTGTCAATCCATATGACGGATAGATATACTCTAGGCCCTCTCGGTGATATCACATTAGGATAGCTTGCAAGCAAGTGAAGTGATCACTAGAATGTTATACCACGGGAATGAGAAAAGAGTGCATGTCGGTAACGAGATCAAACTAGGTATGGAGATACCGATGATCGAATCTCGGACATGTAATATATCGAGAGACAAAGGGATTTAGTTACAAGCGTTAAAGGTTATCACGATCACAGGAGTCATCGTTGAATGTGTAGGAGTCAGTACGGATCTCCAGGTCCCGCTGCTGATTATTGATCGGAGAAGGGTCTCGATCATGTCTGCATTATTCGCGAACCGTAGGGTGGCACACTTAAGAGTTACCGGACACCATTTTGGAGCACATATGTTTCAGACGAAAGAATTGCAAAGCGCAGGAATTGTTTCAATAGAAACCGGAAATTGTTTCGGGTGAAATTGCAGAAGGTGGTTCTGCATGTGATATTGAAATATTGCAAGGGGCTATATGTGAATATTTGTTAATTAAAGTAATTAACAAAATTCTGAATAAATTTAATAAAAAGAGTTTTATTAAATGAGAGAGCATTAAATTTGGAGAAATTTAATGCATTTAAAGTGGAGACTTTAAAAGGGAATGTGAAGAGGCATTTTAATGTGGAGGGGTTACCACCACATGAATGGGGGAGGTGAGGGGTCACCCCCATGCGCTGGCCATGGAGAGAGGGGCACCCCCTCCTCCTATAAAAGGCCACCCATTCCCTCCTTCATCCTCACACCTCCTTGTGAAGGATCTCTCTCCCCCTCTAGAATTATTCCCCCATGGTCTCGGATTAGCGAGATACATGTTCCCGGTGGCATTTCGTATGGAAGGAGTTGCTGCTTCCGCTGGATCGCTGGAAGGCCACACATCAACCACGAGTTCCTACTCGTTAACAAAGCTCGTTGTCTACGAGGGTAAGTTCTCGTTGGATGTATGTCCACCCGTTGCTTTGTACCTAATAGATAGATCTTGGCGTGTAGTTCACACCGTAGGATTTTTTTTGTTTTCTATGCTGCGGACCCAACATGTCCAACTTTTCATGCACTTGCATTAGAACAAATGTGGTAAACTGGATAATGATTAGATCTACAGGTTTGGGATATACCCTGATGCTTGGGATTGTTGTGGTAGCTTGTCCTTCTTGTTCATGTGATTGATCTTCTCTTGGAACTTGTTGTTCTAGCTTGATCTTGTGGATCCAAGCTTTAGCTTGACCTTGATATCCACCCAAAACTATCTCCGCCTTCAAGTAATCATCTTGTTGTTGATCTCTTAGAGTTCCTATGGTGAAAAGTGTGTTGATCTGGCGGTGTGGTTGCAAGAACTAGTGTTGTTCTTGTGTATACTGGTGACAGACTATGGTTGTGCTTGCGAAGTGAGTAGCAAATCTTGCTTTGCTCTGTGTTGGCTTTGTTTTAAACTTCCCCTCACTCCTATTCTACTGACACCTCATTGCATGCAATTAGGTGTGTGAGTTGCTTCAGTCTTGGCTTTACCTATGGATGAGATCAAGTGAATTTGGTTTAACTCCCCATCCGTTTACTATTCTCTATCCTGGTGAAACTTGTCCCTTCTGCTTGTGATGTTGTCCCAAGGCTTTAAATTTTGAAAAGAACAGATTCTACACTTGATGGATTTTGTCCCTTGTTTAAATGAATCAGCTCAATGATGTATTGGAAACAATGCACTATACTGTTTAAGACTGAGAGCAAATCTAACACTAACACCTCTCAGTTTATTTCATTTTCTATCTTGTTGCAGGTACAAGACCAAGTGATGAGGAATAAGAAGATTTAGAATAGGATTTATTTTAAGACTAGTCTTTAGTTTTCATTTGCAATCTTTTCTTTTTCCTATTGTAAGAACAATGTAATATATATATGTATTATTCAATAAAGCTTTCAGTTCTTTTATTACTATTGTTTATATATTGTAATTTCTTATTCCTTGAGCAATTCTTGTATTTCCAATATTGAATAAGGAAGGAATTAAGAAGTAACTATTTGAGTTATACTTTGTATTGTTCTCAGTTTCCTTTATTGTTTTCTAATTGTTAAATACTGGAATAAAATTAACTAAATCTTTTTGGAAAACAATAAAACATTAATTACTTCTAACTTTCAAATCTTTTTAAAATGATTCAAATTTTAAATATGAATTCAAATTATTCACCTAAAAACATGATAATTCCTAAGGATAAAAAATTAAGGGTTTATTTCTAACTTGGTAATTGTAGTTGATGTCTCAACTCAGAGTGAGATATTGATCTTGCCTCTTAATGTGATCTTGATGGCTCTATTCTTCTAAATTTATATTAGGGTTTAAGATAATAAGGTAGGTAAGGCTTTCATGAACACACTCATCTGGTATTCTAATTATCCCTTAGAAACTTAATTTGACTAAGAGCTACTATTCTTTGACTACCTAAAAATAGGAATTGGTTCCACTACTAACGCAATTCTAGGGTTTTGGACAAGAGGTAGACATGAGACTTGGCATGGCTTGGTATAATGTTAGTTAAAGGTTTCTCAAGAATCCTAACTTCAATTCTTTACTGAGCTTGTCTTTAGTTAAGGAATTCCTTTCCTAAATATACCCTACTCAAATCTCTCATATTATTCTCTAAGATCTCTTCTGCCTAAATGAACTAGTCATCTGACTCCACCATATCCATCATCATATGATGACATGGTCATGCCACTTCAACAATACTCATTCTCCATTCTTACTCTAATATATAACTTCTATTTCTTAGCTATCTCTACTGAATCTATCAATGTAGCTCTTTCTAACTCCATCCATAAACTCCTTTATATTCACCTTGCATTTACTTCCAAGGCCTGCAAGATTATCATCCCCTCTATATCACATGTGATATTAATCCTCTAGAAGAGATATGGCACTACTCCCACAATACAAGTTTTTTCTTGTATTAGCTTTGTTAAACTACTATGCCTTCAACTACTCCATACAACTCATATCATACTGTAGCTTGACTTCTCCTGATCAAGCTAGATGATTCAGCTTACTAAGGTTTTGCCGAATTTGGTATTCTCACAACACTTCCTCGTCATCTAGTCATCTATTCTCAAGTGACTTGATAATAATGACCACCACCCTTTGATCATACTAAGCTAAGGCTTCTCATTGTCTGATCAAGATCTATCATCAACTAAGTAGTAAACTTATACTAGTCTCTTTATAGGGCTTATCTTGTTAAGGAAGCTTATTTTAAGTTTATACCTACTTGGCTTAACAAGATTATCATTTGATACTCTAGTACTACTAGCTTTCTCGTAGCTTTATAATTACTAGCTTAACTCTTAGGTTTAGATGCTTCTTCTAGTTAACTCATGAGTGAGTTAACTCCTCCAACATCAGATGGTTTGATCTCCACTAAGGATCATGTTCCATTGATGGTGGCACACTCTACCATAACTAGGTCCTCCTTCTTATTAATTTACTTAAGGTCTTTGGAAGGTCAATATAATAGGTCAAGGCTAAGATTCACTCAACATTGATGATCAATTGACTCTAGGAATTGGTTAAATAGGATTGTCATCTATTAATATGACAACAAAGATATGTGATGAATGGTCTTGGCTTGACTTCCTTTTCTACTCTATTTGTGATAAGAGTTGATGTTTAATAACTACCATGATGTGCATGGTATAAATATTTATGAAAAACATGTATACCAAGGTTTAGTTGTTGAGCTTCTTTACTTGGGTTATATACTTAACTCGGTATTCAAGGTTTGTTGTAGATAACACCTGGATATAATCTTTAGAAGATTAAGAATTAATATAGAGTAATGTGTTGTGGTTTAGCTCTATAACATTTGATCTACCCATAGATCAAATTATACTACCCAAAAATAGGGTTTTAGTAAAGGTCATATTAAAAATTATCGCAATCAACTTGATGATCTACTTTAGTTCCACCAAGTTAAGAGAAGCTTCAATCACTTTGACAAGTTTTATTTAAAAGCGCGGAAATTATCCAGATTTTCTATGCATGTATGCAATGCACACACCTGATCTCAGCTTATTTCTAAGCTCTAATGCTGGGATGTTACGACTGATTCTAAAGTGTCGTAAGACGAATGATTAGAAGATCACTTACAAGTAACACTGCAGTTTAAATCATATTGGAAAGAAAACATGAAGAAACTCCATGTTGATGAAATTTTGGAGTCTTTTTGATTTTTGAATCAATTGACGCTTGTAAGAATTTCCTGGAAATGATTTAAATTTTGTTCATAGGCCAAAGAGGAATGAACGACTAACTTATTGGACATTGTGCATATTGATGTATATAGTCCATTATGTGTGGCCGTATGTGGTGGATCATTCAAACTTCATATACTTTACCAAAAGATTTGAGTGAATATATGTATATTTACTTAATCAGGAAGAAGTATGAAATGTTTGAAAATGTTCAAATGCTTTCAATATGAAGTGGAAAATTATTGTAACGAGAAAATAATGAATTTATGATTGAATCATAAAGGAAAATATTTGAGTTACAAGTTTAGCAAAAACACCTAAGATTCAAGGAATTGTTCCATGGATTTATGTTTCCCGATAAACCATAGGAATATGGAATATTCGAGAGATATAATCAAACCTTGTTTATAAAATTGCCATTATATTTTGAAGATTAAGCTTTAGTGACTATCGCTTTTACACTGAAAAGAGCTCCATCGTGATCCATTGGAATGACACCATATAATTATGGATTGGAATAAAACCCAAGTTGTCTTTTCTTAAATTTTGGTATGCTAGGCATAAGTAAAAGGGATTTCTATTTCCGTGCCCTCGGTTCGTTAGTTGTACTCAGTTTTCCCCAGCCGCTTAAGTTTTCCTCACTTTTGCCCATCTCCTTGTACGAAACTCTCACATGGTCTGAAACTCGCTGTCTGTCAGCCTTGTAGTTACGTGCTGACAAGTGGAGCCGCGTTCAGTCGGGTCCCGTAGTGGACCCTCGCCGTTACGTGCTGACGAGTAGGGCCGCGTTCTGTCGGGTCCCGTAGTGTACCCTTGCCATTACATGCTGACAAGTGGGGCCGCGTTCAGCCGATTTCCGTAGTGGACACCTCTCTCAACTTATCCAGATCAGCATCGGACCAACAACTTATCCACGTGAGCACCGAACCCACACCTTATCCATGTGAGCGTTGTACCCACAGCTTACCCAGGTTGGCGTTGCAAGATGGGACCCCGAGCCAGCCCCGCGCCCGCGCCCGTGCCCTTGCTTCATTTTCAGATAGTGAAATGTAATGCATATACGAAAATTATACACCTTTAATTTGAACTCTTTTAAATCGCACTTAGGACATGATAATATTGTGCTAATAAAATCCTGATCATTTATCATTTCCATGGAATGAAATATAATGCATAAATTTGCATATACAAAAAATATACACATTTGAACTATTTGAAATCGCACTTAATACGTGATAATGTCGTGCTAAGAAAATCTTGAGAGATTATTATTTTCATAGAGTGGAATATAATGCACAAACTTGCATATGCAAAAATTATAAACCTTTGAACACTTTAAATCGCACTTAATACGTGATAATGATGTGCTAACAAAAATTTGAGAGATTATTATTTTCTCCCCCATTTTCATAGAGTGGAATGTAATGCATAAACTTGCATATACGAAGTTTATACACCTTTGAACTCTTTGAAATCGCACTTAATACATGATAATGTTGTGCTAAGAAAATCTTGAGAGATTATTATTTTCATAGTGGAATGTAATGCATAAATTTGCATATATGAAAATTATACACATTTGAACTCTTTGAAATCGCACTTAATACGTGAAAATGTTGTGCTAAGAAAATCTTGAGAGATTATCGTTTTCATATAGTGGAATATAATGCATAAACTGGCATATACGAAAATTATACACCTTTAGACTCTTTGAAATCGCACTTAGGTCATAATAATGTTGTGCTAATAAAATCCTAATCATTTAACATTTACATAGAGTGAAATATAATGCATAAACTTGCGTATACGAAAATTTTAAACCTTTGAACACTGTGAAATCACACTTAATAACGAGATAATGATGTGCTAGCAAATTTTTTAGAGATTATCATTTTCTCCCCTCCCCCCCATTTTCATAGAGTGGAATGTAATACATAAACTTGCATATACGAAAATTATACACATTTGAACTCTTTGAAATCGCACTTAATACGTGATAATATGGTGTTAAGAAAATCTTGAGAGATTATCATTTTCATAGAGTGGAATATAATGCACAAATTATACACCTTCGAACACGTTCCCATCAAAATATATTCGAGTTCATTTGTTTATGGAGTTTTAAAGTACCGGTGGCAAACTCATTATTTTGCATGGATAGAGGGGTGCCCCCGACAGATATAGGGGTTATCCTGTCCGCTATATCACAGAGTGACATGGGTATGACTATTCAGGTGCTTATAATTCGCTACCCTACATTGGGTAAAAAGGCCTACGACCCATGAAGATTCCAGATAACAGCCCAAGGAAGCAACCGACAAAGGCTTTGATTGTATTAGGAAAGAAACCAGGAACCGACATTGTGTTGGTATTGTAATCACTCGTGTATGAAACCTATCCGCATACAGCTTTGAGACCCGGCCTATTATATGTAGGACGGGAGAAGCCCAAGCGAGGGTACCGAAATCTAGAGGACAACTTGTAATAGTGTGTTTTCTCAATATTCAGGCGACTTTGATTCCATTGTTTCCTTGACATCCGACGAAATCCCCAGCGTTCTCTTTTCCGTGAAACCCCAAGTCCATCACCATAGGCATTGCCGAGGTTACCCCTTGTCAATTAGCACCGTCTGTGGGGCAATTCAAACGCTGGAAGCACGGATTCGGCGGAATGCTCTCCACCAAGTATCAACTCAACAAAAGCAGATCCACGCCTGCCCACCCGAACAGCTACGCCAACAGAAGTACAGGAACTTTCCATCGGATCCTCAATGGAAGTCGAAGCACAGATCGAATAAGGCAACGAAAGCGGGCAAATCGATACGAATCTGGGGGATCTTGATGGTCTCTATGACAATCTCTCCTTCGGATCAGACCCACCGTTCACACCACCACGTGAAGCAAGCCTAGCCAATTCAGAACCTGAAGAAAGTAGCGAAAGCATCGACTTTGGAATTCGGATGGCGGAAATCTATCCAGAGCAAAAACTGATGGACTTCGCTGGCTCATCTGATAGTGTCTCCATCTGTGAAAACGACGATGTTACCAGTCCATATGCCACTCAACACCAAGTATGCGTGATCATCGGAGATGCCACGACCTAGCAACACTCCAACGGTAACCCAATTCTTAACCCCGATGATATTCTTTCAAGCCATAATGCAGGAAGTAATGACAACGAAGGAAGTCGAGGAAATGGGGGCAGACCCAATAGTCAACCGAGAAAATCAATTAGAAGAGCAACCATGTGAAGATGAGAGGCGAACCCTTAGCCTACCAACTAGTGCATGGGAAAAGGCGAGAGCAGCAATCTCGGGTGTGGTCCCAATGACAACGGACGCCACCCACGAAGATCTATTGGCATACCAATATCTGCTACACCGCAAAAAGAGAGACCTCCTCAGGATGCAGAGGCAGCTCGATGAAAGGAAAAGGGTAGCCGATGAATCTAGCTTATGGTGGGCGCAGCTAAGCCCCACCCGAGGATCAAGAAGCATAACAAGAGGAGCATCGCCAAGAAGAGGAACGTCTAGATTACGAGGTATACCTAAAGAAGAGAGAAGAGGATTAATCCGAGATCTTGATCTCTCATTTATGTCGATAGACCAAGATGGAAATATCAAGGCAAAAACAGCTCAGGCAGCTATTATGGCCGCACAAACATACCTAATCGCAACACAACCTACACCCGACGATCCTCGTGCGGCCCTCCATCGATCCGCCTTGATGAACCTCGGCTTGGTGGGAGAAACTCTTGTGCAAGTTAATAAAGGAACCGCGAGGCAACTTGACATGTCCCCACGCCGTCGCAGCAGCCCTTGTCAAGGAGGTCACACCCGACGATTGTGGTCGCCACATCGGGTCCACTTTTCCGAACAAGAACCGCGCAACGATGCGAGAAACGACATCACCCAGTGAAGGATCGATCGATCACGAGAAGAGCGCAGCACCCGAGGGTACCGTGACAGCAAAAGCGAGGACGAATAAGATTTATGCGAAGCCAGCTGCTTTACCTGACGGGTTCGCAAAACTCCAGTGCCAGAAGTTTTAAGCTACCCCGAGATAGACAAAAATACAATGGCCTCCAAGAACCCGAAGCTTGGCTGACAGATTATCTGGCGACTATTAGATTACAAGGCGGATCCAAAGCCATGGCGATGCAAAGCCTGCAGCTCCACCTAACCGGTGCGGCATGCTCCTGGCTAAAGCAACTACTAGAAGATTCTATCAGCAGTTGGAATGATCTTGAAGACAAATTTATCAGAAACTTCCAATCTACATTCAAGTGACCTGCGTCTTTGGAGCAATTGCATGCCTACAAGCAAAATCCAGGAGAATCAATACGAGCCTTCATCCAATGATGGAAAATTACCAAAAATTTGGCTGAAGCAATATCTGACGAAAGAGAAATCGATGCCTTCAATGATGGTCTTTGTCAACAGGAGTTCATTGAAGAACTAGGACGAACCAAGCTAAGGACAATTTCACAGCTGATGGAAATAGCCAATCATTGGGCCGATGGAGAGGATGCAGTACACAACAAAAGGTCTCGTTCACCTGACGACAGAGATTGGCGTAACAACGACCGGAGACGACGAACCAATGATGGATACCATACACCCAGTTACGTTGCACCGAGTTTTTCTGGAACGGACAACCGACAAAGTGATGACTACAACAATGGATATCATGGCAGTCGGGACAACATTGGTGAAAGCCATCCGCGACAATGATACCAGCCGATGAACCAAGACCCACCAATGTCAGTAGGACAAATGTTGGAAGGACCCTGCAATACGCACTACTACATCGACTCAACAGGGAAAAGGCGATTAAATCACCTCCTAAAGGATTGCCAGACATTCCTAAAGATGCAAGAACTATGCAACGCAAAGGCAGCCGAAGCAACAAATAGAAATTACGCCCCTACACCTGGCACCTTAGCCATTGGCGCTCCACCTCCACCATAGGGGCCTCCACCAGCAGAACAGCCACAAAATACAATATACCAAGACAACGAATATCCCAGGTCAAAAGGAGCAATGTAAATGATCCAGAACGGGCCACCTCTAATAGAACACAGAAAATGATCATTAGGCAAGTAAATCTGGTGGTAACAAAGCCACCTCCTACACTGGAGTATCTCCATTGGTCAGAACAAGGAATTACTTTCAGCAGAGCTGACCATCCATTACGGGTCCCTCAGCCAGGCCAGTCAGCACTAATAGTGGAAGCACAAATCGGCGGGTTCGACATGAGCAAGGTTTTCTTGGATGCAGGAAGCAACATCAATCTGATTTACGCCAAAACTCTATGGGCCATGAACTAGTCCATAACGAACCTAACACCAAGAGACACAACCTTCCACGTGATAGTTCTAGGAAAAGTGGAAATTCCATTGGGCAAAGTCCACCTCGACGTAGATTTCGGGTCAAAAAATAACTTCACATGAGAAAAGCTAGAATTCGAAGTCATGGTCTGGCCATCTCAATACCACGCGATCCTGGGATGATAGCTTTTGCTAGGTTCATGGTAGTACCTCACTACGCATACCTAGTACTAAAAATGCCAGCCCCAATGGGGTCATCATAGTCAAAGGAAGCTTCAGCCGTGCAGACAGCTGTAATCGAGAATTCAACAAAATCTCAGAATCTTTCGGGATGGAGGCGGAACTTGGATAGCTAAAGCTGGCGGATGAAGAGTCGACACACGAAGGGCACACCCATAAAAAGAAAGTATCGAAAGAGCAACCACGCAGCAGTCTCGCAAAAAGCAACATATGCGACCTCTAATAATGGTCCCGCATAAGAAGACCCACTAATTAACAAGTCACAAGCACCATAATGCGGAAGATGATGAAGATCCCCAGGAACAGAAGCCGAAGATTCCTTCAGAAAACCTCTATTTAGATGCACCCTATATCAATAAAGGCCAATGACCAGGCGATCACACCATCACAATGTACTCCCACCCATTATTATCAATAACTAAAGAAAGTATTCCGTGACATAAAACTTCTATTGCACATAAACATCAGTTCGTTAGATCCCCCCACAAGAGAATACAACATACAATCAAAATCTCGTATAAAACATACGACCTTTTTGACTAGTATAAAGTAGTTCTACACAAAGTACAAAGGCGAAGCAAGTAAATAATCAGATAGGGAAGTTTAAAAAAAACTCTTTGTCTGCCTCCAAACACTTTCGGATAATTCTAATGGTAGGTCTACGAGCAACATCATAATGAGGCACCATATCAATAAGGCCACCATCGGAAGGAGAAGGTAGCCATGAAGATACATCGTCCAAGTCCAGTGTTGGATGATGCACATGCACCCAAGAAAGCGCGAGCTTAGCACCCGCCACAAGTTGAAGCTTCACAAAGTGATGGATCTTTTCACCCTGTTGGAACTTCGCAATCAAGTCCGCCAAGGTTTGAGGCTGAGGATCCCGAGGAAACATGGCATTATAAGTAATGGCCAGAGATCTATGGAAGAACTCGACGAATTGTTCCAACTCCGATAAGCGATCCTGAAGCAACACCACAGTATAGGCGCGACGATGATCAGTCCAAAAAGTCTATCTCGGAACTATGGGAGGCAGCCACAAGAGCTTGCATTCGGTTGCGCAGATGTTGGGTCTCATCCCTCTCGCACAATTGAATGCCTAGAAATAAGGGAGACAAAATATCAATTTCCTGCAAGATGGAAAGGGCAATCGAAGGAAAAAAAAGAGGACGAATACTTACACAACAGCCTCTCGTTCGCCCTGGAGATTTCTTCCAAGAAAAAAGCCTCACGTTTGAGGGCTTGGCGTGTTTTTGATGGGAAACATCCACCATCGATAGAACAACCCGAAGTTTTCCTTCAAGTTTTTTCACTTGCTCTATCTTTTCAGCATACAATGGCGGGTCCACCGTACGCATGATGGCGGAACTGGTTGTGCCTATTACAGCAGAGGACGGAACAACATCCGACAATTGCGCGGGTCCAGAAGGAGCCGAAGAATCATTCAAGATGTGACCAGACAAAAAGATGTCAAACATTCAGCATACAAAAGCAAGCTCGCACACATATATTCAAAAGTTGCCTCCTTGTAAAAAGAAGCAAGGGAAAGCTAGATAAAGTCAAGGTTCATTACAAACATCAAGGGAGACACGATAAATGATTACTAAACAGGGCCTATGAGGCTGCATCCTTCAAAGACAAGGTGGCGCTAGCGGAAGGAGCACTAGCTACAGCGGCGGCAGGAGTAGCTGAAGAAGGAGTGCCCGTCGTAGTAAGAGCAGCTGAAGAAGGGGCAGCCAGGTTCCCCGAACCCGAGACTAGACCTAGGAACAGCCGAGAATATTTTCTGGACTTTTTAATATGCTGCTTCAGGTCAATTGCTTGGCCACTGGGGGTGACTGGGACAGAGGAGCTAACCTTCTCCCAATCGACCTTCTCGCCGTGCGCCATCGCCAGGGCCATCGAATTTCGGCACCCCTCCTTGACTGCGTCAAACTATAACCAACAAGGGGCCGGGATCAGCACCGAAAATGGCGACAAGATCATTTAGGTTCTCCGACACATCCTTGGTTGGAAATATTTTGGCATGGAGCTTCTTGAAGGCGCGGCGTGAGCGGACAAGAAGATTGCACCCACGAATGTTGTTAGCCTCCAAAGTGCTAACAGGATCCAACAAAGGATCAACCTTCTTATCGTCATCCAGTGTCAGGTTCTGGCCAGTTAGTTCTGACAACAAAAAGAGAAAAGAAGAGATTGACAACCAAAATAAAGAAAGAAAACAAAAACACACACAGATAAAAACTTACGGGTCAGCGAGTTATTAAGGGCCTCCAGGCGCTGCCGCAGATTCGCATCCCGAGCAACGACTTGCCTGGCCACTTCCTCAGCATCAGCTTTCGCCTTCTGATTGGCCTCCTCCAAAGCCTCTTCTGCAGCTTGGAGTTTGCCCTCCAGATCATCGATGCGCTTCATTGCCTCATCCTGAATAACTCCGGATTGCTTGGCAGGGGCTGTAGGAGTGAATCACAAAAATGAGGATGAACATTTTTACAAGGAGATTACAAAGATGATCAGCACATACCTTTTAGTTCTTCAGCATCATCGCGGATCCTTATAAAATGAGAGGCCATACCGGCCATCTCACGCATCAAAGGCTGAGCAAAGAAAATCCACAACAAAAGGATATGAGGGAAAAATAAAAAGTGTACGGGGAAGGAAAAATTCTGGCATAAAAAGTGACTTACATCCTTCATATCCACATCAACAGGCTCTTCAGATATCACCACCCCTTTACCCGCTGTTTTCTTCCTTTTTGCAGTAGCGGCTTGGATGAAGTGGCAACATCCTTCTGGATGGTTTTCTCCATAGGAGACAGAGGTTTTTCTTTCGGCTCCACCGATGGCGAAGGAGTTTTCCTTGTGGAGCAGCCTACAGATGTGGGAAGAGGAGAAGCGGGAAGATCTTCGTCATCACTACAACAGTACAACACAAGAAGGAGCAAGCATCAGCAGTAAAATCACCCGGTGAAACAGAAAAAGAAGAAAGCAAATACTTACGAAGAGACATCCTGCACAAGACGAAACAAGTTCATCTTGGCAGGAGCAGCTGCGATCGAAGAAGCACCGAAAGGCTTGGAAGCAGTCGAGTCATCTGAATCCTCGACCCTTTCTACAGCATAAGGGCGTTTCCTCTTTTCACCAGCATGCTCCATGTGGAAATATCTAGAGCCAGCCGAAGCAAGTGATTGCGTCTTCGACGAAGAATCGGATGCAAAGAATTCTCCCTACTCATCCGCCACAGTCCTAGTCATAGGGAGATCATCGGATGTAGAGGGGTGGACAGGGGGCTCACCACTTCCAGGAAGGGTAGGAAGTGAGCTCAGGTGATAAAAATCTTACAGAAAGCGGAAGACTTGAAAAGTGTATCTACAAACAGAAGACAAGAAAATACGAAGGCGAAAGATACCTCGGGAAGCTGTTTCTTCTTGCCATAGGGCTCCACAAGGCAAGTTGAAGGAACCGGGCTTTTTGCCATCAAAGTTGTGAAGCTACAGACTCTCTTCTAATACACCTTGAGGGCGAGGTCCTTCGAGGAAATCCTCATCGGGTCCTTCTTCCCGGTATACGCCCACATACCAGACAACCGAGCTTGAAGTGGCTGGACATAGATCCACAAAAAATATGCCAGGATCTGGAGACCTGACAATTCTTTGCCAACCTCATGTTGTAGCTCGGAAATACGATCAACAAAGGGCTGGATTTCTGCCATTTCTTCGGCAGAAGGATGCTGGTCCCAGGAATCAAGTTCGCGGCAGGTTTTCTTTGGGTCAAAGGGGGCTAACCCAAAAGATTGGCCTTCAAGTGGTTGATCTTTGACATAAAACCACTTTGACTTCCAGCCTTGGACAGAATCCGTGATTTTGAAATCAAAGTAATCAACATCGGATCAGACAGAGAAAATGGCGCCACCAACTTCATGGACAATGGTGTCAGTGGTGTTGCGACGAACATAGAAGAAGTGTTTCCAAAGGCCCCAATGGGGATGAATCCCAAGAAAACACTCGCAAAGAGTGACAAAACAAGCGACGTGGAGAATAGAGTTGGGCGTGAGCTGATACAGCTGCACGCCATAAACAAACAAAAGGCCCCGAAGAAATTCGTGGACATGAAGAGAAAGACCGCGGAAGAGGAAAGAGAGGAACATTACCCTCCAGCCAGGATCGAGGATGGGAGCAGCCTCGTCTCGAGGGAGCTTGAAGGAACCCTCCGTCAGATGACCGGAATTCCGCACCTCACGGAGTTCCCACGCCGTGCACTTGGTGGGGGCCCATCCGACGGCCCTCTTCCTGGTGGCCTTCGCGGCGACAGTAGAAGTTCCATCAGCTTTGCTTTTGCCCATGGCAGCAAAAGGGGAGCAAGAGCACGAGAACCAGGTTTTTTTGCAGGGGAGCAAGAACATGAGTCTGCAAGGGGACAAGAGCGCAAGGAAGAAGATGAGGCAAGGGGAGGTGAGGTAAAAAATAAAACACACCCCTCCTCCCTTATAAAGAGCAACGACGCAAGGACTGAACCACTCGATGCAAAATCAAACCGATAGAAGCTCGCACGATGATTACACGTGTTGCAAAGATTTCGTAAAGAAAAATAAAGTTAAAGAAAAGTTATGGCTGCGATAAAAAGGAGAACTGTGCATGATGCCTCGATTTTCGTGCAGAGAGGGGACGTGCAGTCAAGAATCTCCGCTGAATACACTATCACGCGTCATCATTACTACTGCATGGGCCCATGTTCGGCACGTCCCGTCAGGGCGTGTTCTCTGGAAATTAATAGCATCAGATACGTCATCACTAACGTCACAACGGACGCACTACAATAAATTGCGGCTTTTTTAAGGATATGGCCCAAAGAAATTCAATTGGAGTCGAAGTAAATTCCTCTAGGAGAAGATTTGAGACTACACTCGAATATACAATATTACGACTGTAGCCTCGGAGGCTACTCCTATCGGGAATACTGGTCGTGCACCCAACAAAAATTAAAGAAGAAATGACGCAATAAAATTTCCGAGCCTGTGTTTTGATATATATCCAAACATAGCCTCGGGGGCTACTCCTATCAGGAGCGATGTCACGCACCCGATAAAGAAAAACAAAGAAAACATTTGATCACAGATACTCCTATCGGGTGTAGATTGCAGAAAGTAAAAAAACTCTCTCGGATCGCACCCGATGCGATAAAAATCCGAACGATGTGTTTAGAAACATGAAGGTAAGACCCCGGGATTCGTCTTGTGTGGCCTGGTAATCGCACAAGAATGCGCTCTGCCGGTAAAAAAATCGTATCAATGATACGATAAAAAATCCGGACGGACGCGTTGGGTACCCGATAAAAATAGAAAACTGGAATTCATTATTCGGTAAGACCTCAACGGCTCGAACTGAATTACGCCAATTACAAATTCTGGATTCGAGCCTGGGGACTTGAATTTGATGTAGGTCAACCTTGTTTTTGCCCAGGAGCAATTAACTGATTCCCGATCCGTCGGAAGCATCAGACTCGTTGTACCAAATCCCTACAAAATGTAAAAAAGTGATAAAAATAAAGGAAAATGAAACTTTGAGACTCAACTTGAAACTATGGTCCAGGCAGAGTCTTGGGGGCTACTGACATGGGTATGACTATTTGGGTGCTTATAATTCCCTACCCTATATTGGGTAAAAAGGCCTACGGCCCATGAAGATTCCAGTTAACAGCCCAAGAAAGCAACCGACAAAGGCTTTGATTGTATTAGGAAAGAAACCACGAACCGACATTGTATTGGTATTGTAATCACGCGTGTATGAAACCTATCCACATACAACTTTGAGACCCGGCTTATTATATATAGGACGGGAGAAGTCCAAGCGAGGGTGCCAAAATCTAGAGGACAACTTGTAATAGTGTGTTTTCTCAATATTCAGACGACTTTGATTCCATTGTTTCCCTGACATCCGACAAAATCCCCAGCGTTCTCTTTTCCGCGAAATCCCAAGTCCATCACCATGGGCATTGCCGATGTTACCCCTCGTTACAGAGGATCAACGGTTGGTGGGCACGATCCGTGTGACAACTATCTCAACCAATCACAGCGTAGCAGCGAAGATGAGCACAGGTGCGAGAGATTGATACTAAGAGAGAGGAAAACTGAGTCGCACTTAAGAACCAAGGGGAAAAGTGAGTAGAACTTAAAAACCAAGGGCAAGACAGATAAATGGATTCAAATATAAAATAAAAAAAGATTTAAAAAATGGAAAATGTGTCTTTTATACAATAAAATACATCTTGGCATAAATCAAACTATTTGCAATTCAAATATACACCAGTTTGACAATTATTGCCTCGTTCGGACAAACTATGTTTTGGGGAGGGATGTTTTCGGAAGAGGCTTGAGTAGAAAGCCATGAACCTTCATAGATAGTAGGTGATTTGAGAAGTGGTGATTTACATTAAAACTTAGTTTATATACATTTCTTATGGTGGCAGGTCACATAATAAGACTCCCTGGGTAGATGCCACTGTGTTTTGCTCTTTTTGAATTTTTTGTGCATAAAATGACTCAACTAGCTAGCTAAAACCTATTCGTTGACTCTCTATTGACCAGCCACCAGAGGGTGATACGTCGTAAACGTATCTATAATTTTTGATGCTCCATGCTTGTTTTATATCAACTTTCTTATGTTTTGTTTACACTTTCAGGTATTTTTATACATTTTCTAGAACTAACCTATTAACAAGACGCCGTAGTGCCAGTTGCCTGTTTTTTGTTGTTTTGGTTTCAGAAGAGCTAGTAAGGAAATATTCTTGGAATTGGACGGGACAAAAGCCAAAGTCAATATTTTACCAGAAGGAACACGGAGTCCGAAGGGTAGCCGAAGTGGGGCCACGACGTGGCCACACCTAGGGCTGGCGATGCCCCCCTGGGCACGTCAAGCCCTGGTGTGGGCCCCTCGAGCGGCCATCGACCTTGCCCCTTCGCTTATAAAAGTACCCCGATGAAGGAACCCTAAAGACCCGATCAAAAATCCACGGAAGATTCTGTAGTCACCGCCATATCCATCCCTAGATCGGGAGCGATCCGAAGCTCTTCCCGGCACCCTGCCGGAGGGAATAGATCATACTGGAGGCCTTCTTCATCACCATGCTAGCCTCTGGAGTCATGCGTGAGTAGTTCATCCTTGGACTATGGGTCCATACAGTAGCTAGATGGTTGGTTCTCCTCCTTTGTGTTATCATGTTTAGATCTTGTGAGCTCCGTTCATGATCAAGATCATCTATCTGTAATCCTATATGTTGTGTTTGTGGGGATCCGGTGGATATTAAGATACTATGTCAGATTTATTATTGATTCTATCATGTCTATGTTATTTGTGATCTTGCATGCTCTCCATTGCTAGTAGCTATCTTGGCCAAGTAGATGCTTGTAACTCCAAGAGGGAGTATTTATGCTCGATAGTAGGTTCATGCCTCTAGTAATCTGGGGAAGTGACAAAAATCTCTAAGGTTGTAGATGTGATGTTGCTACTAGGGAGAAAACAACAATCCTTTGTCCATGGGGCAATTGTATTGTTTACTTTACACACTTTGCTTAATGCAATTATCTGTCGCTTGCAACTTAATACTGGAAGGGGTTCGGATGATAACCTGAAGGTGGATTATTAGTCATAGATGTAGTTGGATTACGGTCTATGTATTATGTTGTAATGCCCAATCAAATCTCATAGGAGTCAAGATGTCTAGTATATGCATTGTTATGCTTTCTCAATCTATCAATTGCCCCGCTCTAATTTGTTCACCCAACATGCTATTTATCTTAAGGAGAAACACCTCTAGTGAACTGTGGACCCCAGTCCATTCCTTTACCATTGACATACCATCTACTGTTTACTGTCTACTATTTACTTTTTGCAAGCAATTACTATCTTCCACACTATACGTTTAATCCTTTGTTTTCAGCAAAACCGGTGAGATTGACAACCTCACTGTAAGTTGGGGCAAAGTTCTATGGTTTTGTTGTGCAGGATTCCAAGTTGCTAGCAACACCTTGGAGTTGTTTCTTTACTCCTACTGGTTCAATAACCTTGGTTTCATAATTGAGGGAAACTTGCTGCTATGCTCATCATACCTTCCTCTTGGGGTTCCCAACGAGCTCTACTTACCTTGAGCCATCAAGCACTTTTCTGGCGCTGTTGCCGGGGAGCTAAGGACAGCTTCAATCTCTTCCTCCTCGCCAATCACTTTTCAGGGAGAAAGAAGATTCTTTCAAGGGGAGTATCTCACAACCAATCTCTATAGTTTGTTTTTGTTTTGCTTAGTTTATTTTTGCTTTGTTTGCGTGTTTCTTTTTATCAAAAACACACAAAAAATTAGTTCTTTAAAAAAATTCCTACTTCAAGTTGCTTTTATGTCTAGCATTACTCCAATCACTATGTCACCTGACGAAATGATTTTTACTTTCAAATAAGGAATTGAAGAGAGTTTCAAAGAAGCTTGGTCTAGAATTTCTAATTTACAAGAAAAACTGAACCTAAATTGACTCTAGGCTTGTTTCTTGACAGTTTCTACTTTGGTCTTGCTCTTTGTTATAGATATGCTTTGGATGTTTTAGTAGGAGGAGATTTCCTGTAGTGCAATGAGGGTGAAGCTTTTAATGCCATAAAAAAGTTGGTTGCAACATGTAACTTGCCTAGCAAATTTGATTCCTCCTTTACAAACATTATTGCTAGATTAAACACTCTTGAGACCAACACAGCTAGTTTAAAAGAATATTATAACATGCTTAGAGAGCATCATGAATATGTTCCAATAAATTTTGAATCTTCAAAATGGCTTCCTACAATAAAAATTGTTATAAATAATGAAACTTTTTATGCTTGTTGTGATATCATGTCTGAATTCTGTCTTATGCCTAAAGATATCTATGAATCCTTGAATCTTTGGGGACTTTCTGAGGGAGGAGAAGAAATATCTCTTACCAATAATGCCACAATATTACCCATTGGAATAGCTGAAGGAGTGTTTACAAAGATCCTAGGGAAAGTGGTGTCTACTGATTATCTTGTTATTGAATGTGTAGGAAAAGGACAAATTACACTTGGAAGATCCCTACTGAAACTCCTTGGAGCAATAATAGATGTGGGAAAAGGCATCATGCATTTTGCTTCTCCACCAAACAATCATATGTTCCCTAAAGATAAGAATAAAGGTAAGAAAGGTAGGGGTAAGAAAGTTGATCTTAATGCTTCTTCATTCGAAAATACTTGAATCTTGCTTCCTATGCCTAGCTGAAAGGCGTTAAAGAAAAGCACTATTGGGAGATAACCCAAATTATTTTTACTTTCAGTAAGTTTTATTTTGTTGAGTCTTGTAAGTTATTGCCTCAGTAATAACCTATCCTTATCCTTTTTGTGTGGTTTTTGTGCCAAGAATAACCCCTAATGAGAGAGAAGTAAGACTTAGGAAAGTTGCTGTCCCGAAACAGATTTTTATGCTTCACTATAAAAAATCGTGAAAAATCCCTGTACGTCGGATTGAGCTGTAATTTTCTGTGCTTATGCCCCAGGTTATTATATAACTTTCATTAGTTTAGAACTTTACGATTTGAGCAACACAAGGTCGCAAAAATCGGCTTTTACCTGCTGGTCTGTTTTGACAGACTTCTGCCATTATTTGCATTTGCCTCTTAATCTCTTTCTCTTTGAATTCTATTTGATCACTTGAGCTTTTAGAAGGAAGTGCTACAGTAGATTGTATTTTAATGGAAGTTTTACTTGTGTTGAAACTAAACCCAAAGACTTATTATCTTGAATACACTAATGTTGCTAATGAAGATTGTGTGAAGTTTTGTATGAAGGAAATTTTCAAGTGTAGGGAAGAATAATGTGATGAGATGAAGTATGGTCAAAAGCTCAAGCTTGGGGATGCCACCCGTGTCACCCCAAGAAATATTCAAGAGGTACAAGCATCAAAGCTTGGGGATGCCCAAGGCATCCCCTTCTTCATCAATAAAAATCTTAGGTTTTCTTCCAAAATACTTCGTTTTTATTGTTTCATGCACAACTGTGTTGTTCTTGGAGTGTCTTTGTTTTTGTTTTTAGTTTCCTTTTGTTTGGTTTGCTTAACTAAATTGGTTGGACCCCCGCATTCATATGTTGTTTCAAATAAGTTGATTGGTGTTGGAAAAGAGTAGGAAGCTTCATGCTTATAAGTGGTACAAAAGGAGCTTATTTTGACTATGGCCTAGACTCTATCATATCATGTTTGATGTTACTTTGACCTTATGCTTAGTGATTATTGCTGTAGCATGACTTGTTCCAAACAATTGAGATTGCCTAATGTACCTTGAAAGAATCATGCGTTGTTTTAGCATACAAAGCATAATATTGTGGTATTCTCCTTTGATGCTTTATTTGGGTTGACTAGGCACAAGCTTACACCATGTTAAGACTATGAACCAGTCACCTTAGCCTCTATGATCATTTAGTTTTTGACTTGTAATATCACTTTATGCTTTAATTAATAATGTTTTGTCGCTTTGCATGATTATGGCCATTATTGCTCTCTTAGTTGGTCGCTCCTAGTATTTTGGTAGCCTCCACCTGTACCAAGTATGATTTCTACTCATGCATCAAACCTCCAAGAAAACCAAGTTATTCCAAAGAGTCCACTATAAATTCCTATGCATGGTGTGTTACACCATTCCAAGTATATTCATGTTTGAAAGGCCCAACTTTGGTCGACTAGAGGGGGGCTGAATAGGAGACTACCAATTTTTAATCTTTTCTTGCAATTTTATGGCTTGGCACAAAGTAAAATTCACTAGAGATGTAACTAGATGAATATCCTAAATGGCAAGCAACACAACAAGTAAACAAGACGGTAATTTCAAGAAGTAAAGGAGTGAAACGAAAGGACCGGTGAGGGAACACGGAGATGTAATTCCCGTAGTTCACTTCCAAGGAAGCTACGTCTATGTTGGAGAGGTGTTGGGGCCACACAAGGTCACCCGAGCGCCACAAAGGCCTCACCTTCTTCTCCGGTGAGCACCACCACAAAGGTGGCCTCACAATCCACTAACTAGTGACCTTGAAGGCGCCAACCGAAACCTTTACAACAAGGTTGAGGGGAGGCTCCACAGCTCAATTGGAGACCCTCAATGACACCACGGAGCTTCACAACAAATGCCCCAGCTCCGAGGATGCCCTACACCGTCTAGGGTTCCAAGAACCCAAGAGTAACAAAATCCACGAAGGATGAGTGGGGGAAATCACGATTCCTTTGGTGGAAGTGTAGATCTAGGTCACCTCTCCCAATCCTCAAAAGGTCAAGAGATTTGAGTGGTTAGGAAGAGAGATCTAGTCAAGTCAAGCCCTTGTATTAATGAAGGAGAGAGAAAACAAAGAGATAAGATGAGAAGAGGAAGAAGGGGCCTTAAATAGGCCACCTCCAAACGGGCAGATTCTGCCCAGTCCTGACACCATCGGTACTACCGGTGGCGGACCGGTAGTACCGGTGAGCGAGCCACCAACAGCCTAGCGAAGGCCACGCAATGGTCAGCTTGACTAGTCAGCGGGCCTGAAGAGCTAGCCAGAAGTACCGGTCCAAGTTCCGACCCTACTACCGTCAAATAGGCAGTGCGAGGCAGAAGATTATCTGACCCGCACAACCTAGCGTCGGAACTAGGTCCGGAACTGGATCTGGAAC
The DNA here is from genome assembly GCA_916181665.1 of Avena sativa. Taxonomy (NCBI): domain Eukaryota; kingdom Viridiplantae; phylum Streptophyta; class Magnoliopsida; order Poales; family Poaceae; genus Avena; species Avena sativa. Next base: position 433,857,556 of record OV702290.1, read on the forward strand.
TACCGGTGACAGAAGGTGGCCGGTACTACCAGTCATGCATGGCGGTACTACCGCTCAGGGAGCCAGGCGCTGGTCAGGCCGGTACAACCGAGCCAAATTCCGGTTCTAATTCTGACTAATACGCAAAACTAGCCAGAAGTCTTACTGAACCAAAATATGGCTCGTCGGAGTTAGGACCAGAACTTCAGCCGAAAGTTCCGCTCGAATAGCCCTGGGACAGAAAACCCTCCAAAGCTGCACGGAACACTCTCTCACATGAAAACTGGGATGGTTGTGGAAGTGCATATAGGGTCTGTGCATGAAATGGTGATTTCTCACAACCTTCCAAGGTGGACCCCCTCTTGATAGTACGGTAGCCTAAAACATAAAACAAGAGAAAGTGTAAATAAGTGCCACCGTCTTCAAGTTCTTCCTAGAGAAAAGTCCATCAACAACCACGTCCGTAGATAAGCCCTGCAACTTGGACAGATAGTTAAACCACAAGAGAAGTTGTCATTAGCACCAAAAACATAAGGAGAAAATAATATCCTTTCAATCTCCCCCTTTTTGGTGCTTGATGACAACCCCACAAGATTTGCATAGAGGATAACAAGCAGTAATAACTGAAGAGAGTGAGAGAGGAGAGAGACTCCCCCTGGAGCATACACGGGAGAGATCTCCCCCTTACAGGATAGACCAAGGGTGCAAGGAAGTAAAAGAGAAAGTAAGAGGACTCATACCTTGCACCAATACCATTATGGTGAGACAAAGATTGAATAAATGAAAATAGTCCACCACAATCACTTAAACGAATATCACAAGGATACCTTAACACATAGTCTCACCAACAAAGTAGCAACCATACATGAGATCCAAAGGCAATAACAGAGGTCCACAAGCATACTTAACTGAAAGAAAATGTATACGAGCATAAAAGGATCAACGCAAGAGCAAGCTCGTAACACAATCCATGTAAATCTCGTAGTCATAACGGAGCACTTTCTCCCCTTTGGCATCAAGACGCCAAAAAGGGACAAAGTAGACAAACTATGTGCCCCACCCACCAACGAACGAAGGAGGAGGCTCGGGGTCCCAAGAGGCATTGTTCCAAGTGGGCAGGAACTGACTGGAGATCTCGGGCTCGCCATCACTATCAGTCCACCTGCAATGCATGTTAACCCACTAATCCTTGGGCGCAGTGACGGAGCTGGACTCAGGAGACACGTCAATATAAAGCTTCCTCATGATGGCCTTCTCCCTTCGAACATTGTGCCTCTGAGCGACATAGGACTGATACTCGCGGTCCTGAATGAAGCAGAAAGTATTCTTAACCTTTTCAGTAGCTTCTTGGCCCAAGAGGGCTGTCTCACAAGTTGGGGTGGAGGAGAAGCCTCAGCACGGTCCCCATCACTAGCATCCCTAGCAGCAGAAGCTTCCTTTTCAGCCTGAGAGCGAGGTAACTTGTGTTTCATCACATGGAGAGTCTTTTCCTCATGAATGGAGAGAGCTTCCTGAGGGAAGAGTGAACCTGTTGCCTCCCTCCACTTGGCATTGATGAGAGTCTGGATGTATGGAGCATATGGACAAGACATCTTCTCAATCATAGCAGACCATATTTCTTCAAACATATAATTCATAACATCAAGGCGCTCATGAGAGTCTCTGTGGTGCTAAGCCTGATACATGAGATCAATTTGGAAAGCATGAAGCTGATCGAAGGTACCAGCCTTGGGAGCAATAGTGTTCTGATAGACCTTGCGCATGATGTCATAGGTGGGAATAAGATGGGCAACATTTCCACTGACGCCCCAGCCCTCAATGTATAAGGGCTCAAGAACTTCCATCTCGGAGGCCTTCCCCCTATGCACCCACCACCCATTGGCACGACGGCCTTCCTGAATAGGGTAGCCAAGAAGGGTAGCAAACTCAGACCATTTAGCAGACATATACTTGTTGTGAGTCATCCATTTCACGGTTCGATCAACAGGGTCAGTATCAAAGTAGAGGGTGGAGTAGAACTGAGCAATGGCCCTCTCATCATAGTTCTCACAGTGTTGCATAAGCTTGATGAGTCCAAACCGCCTGCACATATCGGGAGCTTCACCAAAGTACTCGGGGTTGCTCTCCATCTTCGCAATATTGATGTCCTTCTAGGGGGCAACAACATTCTTCTTCTTGGTAGCATAAACCTCAGAAGAGATCTCTTCTTAACGCACAGTGTGGAAGAAAGGATCCTGAGCCAGACGGTCACGAGGAACACTGTAGGGATCAATCTTGCGAAACTCCTCATATGCAAGCTGAGGCCAGGAGCGGGTCTTCTTCTTGCTTGAATCAGGTCCAGAGGTGGTCTTCTTTTGACTGGCCAGAACAGGTCTTTTACATTCAGCAGCAGCACGGTGCTCAGCAGCAGCCCTCTGACAAGCAGTCTGACTAGGAGGGCGCAAGACCTCAAGATCATCCTCATCAATCTCAGACGGTCCACGAGAAGGAGCACGAGACCGCTTGGATCTGCCACGGGAACCACCTTGCCCTGAGAAGAAAGCAAATAGGAGGGAGGGAATAGAGGATAAGTGCACAAGGTCGAAAAAAAGGAAAACAACTAGACTAATTGACAGAGTACACTTGCAGAAGTCAGACAAAAGGTGCATTGGAAATTCCGCCTGACAGCCGGAACTACCGATGGCGCGGGGCACACCGAAAGTACTGGTCATGCCCCTAGCAGTAGTACCGGTGAGAGGAACCCACCGGTAGTATCGATCGAGCCTCACCGGTAGTACCGGTCAGGGCACGAGCAGGGAGTTTGACTGGAAATCACAGATCTACAAAACTTGATGCACCAAAAGTTGAAATCTAGACAGTGTACTGGGGCAATCTGGTCTATAGCCGAATCCTAGCCCTACCAAGATCTCCCAAAGTAGTTCTAGCCAAAGAAGTTCCCTAGACATGGCATGTCCTACTCAAGCACAATAAGTGGCCAGATCTCCATGAATGGAGTATGAGAGGAGCAAATACCAGGGTCCATGGCGGGAGATCGAGGTGGGGAAGAATCCCACAAAGCCGATCTAAAGAGGGACGGCCGGAAACGGTGTGGCTGGCGGCGGCACCGCGGAGAGCTCCTTGGGAGATGAGAGTTGCTAAGATAGGGTCAGGGGGCAAGTGGGGAAGATGACCCCGAGGCCCCCCTGGCCCGTCACTTAACGGGACCTCGCTCGACCGGTAGTACCGGCCAAAGACCAGAACTACCGACGACACCGGATATTTAGGACAGAGCGGTTTTACCGGTCAGAGTTTAATTTCTGAAAATTAAGCCCTAGTCGATAGTACCGGTTGCGGCCGGAATTACCGGTGATACCCAGGAAATGCTCTCTAGATTTTGACTAGCAAGGAAGAGACCTTGTGCAGGAAAAAGAGGGTCAAGGGGTGGAGAAAAGGCTTGGGATAAGAGGCACAAACTGTGAAGAAACGATAAAATAAGATCCAGCAAAGACAAACAACACCCAAAATAGAATACGATCCAAACAAAAACAATGTCGGTGGCCTAGGCCACCATATATGAGTATATTTGGCTTGACACCGTGAAGATGTATCTTGGGTTCATTACCAAAAATCATCATTTAAGCTCATTTTTGCCTCCTTGAGAGACCATAGAGAGTGAATACATTAATTTGTGCATAATAGGAAGAGTGTTGGTTCATATGAGGAACCACACTCTCCCTAAAACCATGCGTACATCCAAACAAGATATTCTTTGAGACCCGGGTAGGTGCGCAAGATACTCAAGCCATGTTGCTTGAATCAATGATATTTAGTTCATGCCTCAACTCTCGGAACCTTGCTTCATCGAGTGGCTTCATGCAAAGATCCACAAGATTGGCCTTGGTAGGAACATACTGCAAAGAAATGTCTCCTCTTGCAACATGATCCTGAATGAAATGATGACGAATCTCAATGTTCTTGGTCTTATTGTGTTGAACCGGGTTGTGAGCAATAGCAATGGTACTCTCATTATCACACAGAAGTGGCACCTTGTTGAAAGAGAGTCCAAGATCCTTTAATGTTTGCTTCATCCATAGCAATTGAGCACAACAACTGGCGGCGGAGATGTACTCAGCTTCGGCGGTGGACAAAGACACGTAGTTTTGCTTCTCCGAGGACCAACACACCAAAGATATTCCAAGAAATTGACAAGCACCGGAGGTTGACTTCCTTTCCACTTTGTCTCCTGCCGAATCCGAGTCCGTGTATCCAATGAGGTCAAAGCTGGCTCCCTTGGGGTACCACAGCCCAAAGTTAGGGGTATGAACCAAATATCGAAAGATTCTCTTGACCGCCACCATGTAGCTTTCCTTTGGTGCGGCTTGGAATCTTGCACACATACCCACACTCAACATAATATCCGGTCGAGATGCACAAAGATAGAGCAAAGAACCAATCATCAAGCAATAAAGCTTTTGATCCACATCCTTACCCTTGGGATCGAGATCAAGATTAACCTTTGTGGGCATGGGAGTTTTGACTCCATTTACTTGATCAAGGTTGAACTTCTTGAGCATATCTTGGACATATTTAGCTTGGTTGATGAAATTCCCTTTCCTCAATTGTTTGACTTCGAAGCCAAGAAAGAATTCCAACTCCCCCATCATAGACATCTCAAAGCGATCGGTCATGAGCTTAGCAAAATCCTCATTAAAAGCTTTGTTAGTAGACCCAAAGATAATGTCATCAACATAGATTTGGCAAATGAACAAGTTTCCTCCAACTTTCTTAGTAAAAAGAGTGGGATCAGTGAGGCCTACTTTGAAACCACGGTCTAACAAAAGCTCTCTAAGGCACTCATACCATGCACGTGGGGCTTGTTTGAGACCATATAGTGCCTTATCGAGTTTGTAGACATGGTCCAGGAAGAGGGGGTCCTCAAAGCCCAGAGGTCGTTTGACATACACCAATTATTTTCAAGGACCATTAAGAAAAGCACTATTAACATCCATTTGTTGCAATTTAAAGTTATGATGGGTAGCATAAGCAAGAAGCATGCGAATGGATTCTAGACGAGCAACGGGATCATAAGTTTCACCATAGTCTATGCCCTCAAGTTGAGAGTATCCTTGGGCAACTAACCTTGCTTTGTTGCGGACAACTATACCATTTGCATCCCTCTTGTTCTTGAAGATCCACTTGGTCCCAATCACATTTTGACAATCTTTGGGTCTCTTCACAAGTGTCCACACCTTGTTTCTCTTGAAGTTGTGGAGTTCTTCGTTCATAGCGTCAAGCCAATCATCATCTTCAAGAGCTTCGAAGACCTTTTGGGGCTCAACATGAGAAATAAATGCATGATGAGAACTAAAAGAGGTTAGTTGTCTCCTAGTAGTGGAGCCCCTATTGAAATCTCCATAAACATTATCAAGGATATGGCCATCTTTGATGAGCTTGGCGAGACGGTATCCTTGACGGCGAGCTTGGGTCTCAAGACGAGATTCTTGAGCAACCACTTGGTCATCACCACGGTTCGAGTCCCCGCCTTGACTATATGCACGAACTTGATCACTATCTTCATCAACATCAACCGAGGGAGAGACATCATCATTTGGCGGAGAGACATTAGCTTGGACTTGGTCATTTTCATCTTGACCTTCTTCAACTTGACCTTGAGCGTCATTGACATGAGGAGCTTCACTACCTTGGTGGGGTGGAGCTTGATCGACATGAGGTAGACTTGATCTTGGAGAGTCATGGACATGAAGATCTTGAGAAGAGCTTGGAGAACCTTGAGAAGCAATAAGTTGACCTTGAGGTGCAAGATGGTCTTGTGAGAGTGAAGGCTCCGCTTGGGTGGAGCTTGGTCCTTCTCCTTCAGCCATAAGGGGATCCTCAATGGGGTGGAAGAAACCCACACCCATTCTTCTTATGGCTTGGGGGGAATTTCATCACTTGGATCACGAACACCATCTTGCCGCTCAAGAGACTCATGATCTTCATCAAACTCGACATTGCTAGATTCTTCAACCCTTCCCGTTGCTTTGTTGTAGACTCTATAGGCATGGGATTGATTTGAGTACCCAACAAAGATCCCTTCTTGAGCCCTAGACTCAAACTTTGATAAGTGGACACCTTTCTTGAGAAGGAAGCATCTACAACCAAACACCCGGAAGTACTTGATATTTGGCTTGCGGCCGGTGAAAAGTTCATATGGAGTCTTGTTCTTCTTCTTGCGTAGGTAGAGGCGATTGGTTGCATGGCAAGCGGTTGAGATGGCTTCGGCCCAAAAGTTATATGGTGACTTGAATTCCGCCAACATGGTCCGGGCCGCATCCATCAAAGTACAGTTCTTCCTTTCGGCAACACCATTTTGTTGAGGGGTGTATGGAGTAGAGTATTGATGTTTGATCCTCTCATCACTAAGAAACTCATCCAATGTGTAGTTCTTGAACTCGGTGCCATTGTCACTTCTAATGGTGAGGATGGTGGTGTTGAGTTTCCGTTGCACTTGATTGGCAAAGTCGATGACGGTTTGTTGAGTCTTACTCTTGAACTTGAAGAAGTAGACCCAAGTGTATCTTGAAAAGTCGTCAACAATTACCAAACAATACTTCCTCCCACCAAGGCTATCATGAGAGGGAGGCCCAAAGAGATCCATGTGGAGAAGCTCCAAGCACCGTTTGGTGGTGATTTTATTAAGGATCTTGTGAGGCTTGTCATGCATCTTCCCTTCTATACAAGCCCTGCATACACGATCTTTGGAAAAGGAAATGTCTTTTAGTCCAAGGACGTGCCCCCCCCCATGTAGAGACTTTGCAAAGCCTTCATGTTTACATGGGCTAGGTGGTGATGCCACAACCAGCCCACGTCGGCTTTCGCATAGAGACATATAGCATGTGTAGATGGCTTTCCGGAGAAATCCACTACATATAAGTCATGATCTACGTATCCAACGAAAGCCACCATGAGAGACTTTCTCCACATGAGGACCACTGAGTGTCATTAAAGAAAGATGAAAGACCCATGATAGCAAGAGCATGAACGGAAAGGAGATTGTAACCAAGGGTTTTGACAAGCATGACATTAACCAAGGATACATCCAGGGTTACTACCACCTTACCAAAACCCAATACCTGAGAGCTTGTTTTATCACCGTAGGAGACCATATTATTGGAAAATTTTGGCCTAATCTCTGACATGATAGACTTGCTTCCGGTCATATGGCTTGTAGCTCCACTATCAAGCAGCCATTTTGCACCGCTAGAAGCAAAGTCCTACAAGAAAATCAAGTTTGGTTTTAGGTACCCATTTTGCAATGGGTCCCCTTTTGTTAGTCACAAGGGTCTTAGGTACCCAAAAATGTTCCAATGATAATCATGAGTATAAGATGTGCCAATGTACTTAGCATAAACATGACCATCAAAAGATTTGCAAAGAATGTAAGAAGGATTGTTCTTCCCAGCAAAGTTATCACTTTGCACAAAGGTAGAATCAAGAGAGGATACTTGAGCAAGGCTCTTGCTCTTCTTATTTTTCTTGTTTCTCCTCTTGTTCTTCCTTTTGATGGCAACTTGCCCTTTTGCAAGTTGATCTTTCAACATCTTGTTCTCCTCAACAAGATTCTCATGCTTGCAACAAGGGTTACAAGAACAAGGCACATGTACAATAAACGTAGCGGAAGACATTGAATGTTCATTGTTTGATTGAGTTTGAAGTCGCTCATGGGCCTCAAAGAGACTTGATAATTTACTCTCCAAGGCATGATGTTCCTCCTTGAGTTTCTAAAAATCCTTAAGGCATTCATGACCAACACCAAACTCAACCTTTTCATTTTTAAGGACATTCAATGAAGCAATAGCATGATCTCGTTCTTTAACAAGTTGCGTTATGAAGGCATTATGGTCATCAACAAGTTGAGCCACACTTTCCTCAAGAGTTATTCTCATGTTATGTTCATCTTCAAGGGATTGAGATAGAGAGGCAATCTCATCGGCGGCCTCTCTCTCATTTTTACCTAGCATGTCAATAACTTCTTCTTTCTCATCTAGCATTTCCCTAGCATGGTCAAGTTGGTTTACAAGTGTTTCAAAGCACATTCTAGTATCATCATATAGATTCTTCATGCATTCACACATGCTTACCATCTCTTTCTTAACCTCTAAACCTTCTAGATCATGCAAGGGAAGTTCATTTGGGGAAGACTTGGAAGAGGGAGTTACCTCGGTGGCCTTAGCCATGAGACACTTTTGGTTGCGGTTGGTTATGTTCTCATTTGGAGAGTCGAAGAGAGACACTCATGGGGTAGATGAAGTAGCAATAGCGGCAACCCCCACGATCTCTCCACCTTGACCTTCACTCTCAACATCATCATCATCGCCCAAGAAGTACTCTTCATGGACCACCATCACCCTTTCCTTGTTCGGAAGGTTCTTATTGTGGAAGTTCTTGTTCAAGGGGTGAGGAGGCCTTGGCTTGCTCTTGCGAATGAGGCGGCCTCCATTGTCTTCTCTATTCTCGAAGGGGCATTGATCTACAAAGTGACTCTTGTCATTGCAATTGTAGCAAGATATTGCCTTTGGAGCCTTCATGGTTGAGTTGAATCTTGGGTTGTCCCTTGACCTTGACTTCATGCCCGGTTTGTTCCAAAACGCCCTTGATGCTAGAGCCAAGTGCTCATTGAAAGGATATTTGATGTCCTCTTGAGACCACTCACTAGAGTTGTCGTCTTCATCAACTTCCACCACTTGAGCTTTCAATGCAAGGTTCAACTTTTGAGACCCATAAGCACGAGCACGAGCTGACTCCGCATTCTTCTTGGCAATGGTCATGGCAATGACTTCACTCAACACATCTTGAGAGGACATGGTGTGGTAGTTACTTCTCCCTTGATAGAGTTGAGCTTTTGCTCCTCAAAGGGAAGAAGATCTTGAACAAACTTCCTCTTCATGAACTTGTCATCAACATAGGTAGCTCCAAGGTCCCTCATGGTACAACAAAGAACCTTGAGACGACGATACATGTCTTCGGGTGTCTCATCATCTTGCATTGCAAAGCCATCGGACTCATTGTTGACTTCATCAAACTTGGAGCTTTGAATGCTCACATTCCCAATATACAACTCGGTGAGATGATCCCAAGCTTCTTTGGCGATGGAGAATTGGCGAATGTGAGAAAAGTCCTTGGGGTCAACGCCTTTTGGATCATACCCAAAGCTGTGGCATTGAGTTGCTTGTCCACGACCTCGGCCCAAGTCAACTTCTTAGCATCATATGGAGAGAAACCTTCCTCCACAATCCTCATCAATTCAATAGAAGAGCTGCAAATATGAGATTGCATTAGATATTGCCAATTGGCAAAGTTAGAAGTATCTAGCATGGGAGTTGCTCCTTGAGGTATGATGTGCGGCATGGGAATAGGTGGGTCCGGCGTGTACTTGGGCGGTGGTGGTACCGCCGAGTAATCCTTTCCCCTTCTCCCTCTTTGGAGGAGGAGTCACCTAACCCCTCGGTACTCTCGCTTGGGGGCTTGGTGGTTTGAGCCACAAAGCCTAAGACCAAGTGTTTTGGGGCAGCCGCGGGAATCACCCCGGGGGCGACCACTTGCACGGGAGCGGAAGGGGCTTCGGCGGCAAGAGATGCATCATGAGGGGTTTCTAGCATGGGGGTAGGCTTAAGGGATTGCAAAAGGGTCACCATTTCCTCAAACTTTGTCATCATGGATGTCTCCAATCGATTGAGGTCATCCATGGAGGCCAAGTTCTTGGTGGTTGCACCCACACTCCCATCTTCATCGGCCATTGTCTCTTAGGCGGTTAAGCCCGAAGTAAGAGGCGAGGCTCTGATACCAATTGAAAGGCCCAACTTTGGTCGACTAGAGGGGGTGAATAGGAGACTACCAATTTTTAATCTTTTCTTGCAATTTTATGGCTTGGCACAAAGTAAAATTCACTAGACATGCAACTAGATGAATATCCTAAATGGCAAGCAACACAACAAGTAAACAAGACGGTAATTGCAAGAAGTAAAGGAGTGAAACGAAAGAACTGGCGAGGGGACATGTATATGTAATTCCCGTAGTTCACTTCCAAGGAAGCTACGTCTATGTTGGAGAGGTGTCAGGGCCACACAAGGTCACCCGAGCGCCACAAAGGCCTCACCTTCTTCTCCAGTGAGCACCACCACAAAGGTGGCCTCACAATCCACTAACCGGTGACCTTGAAGGTGCCAACCGAAACCTTTACAACGAGGTTGACGGGAGGCTCCACAACTCAATTGGAGACCCTCAACGACACCATGGAGCTTCACAACAAATGCCCCAGCTCCGAGGATGCCCTACACCGTCTAGGGTTCCAAGAACCCAAGAGTAACAAAATCCACGAAGGATGAGTGGGGGAAATCACGATTCCTTTGGTGGAAGTTAGATCTAGGTCACCTCTCCCAATCCTCAAAAGATCAAGAGATTTGAGTGGGTAGGGAGAGAGATCTAGGCAAGTCAAGCTCTTGTATTAATGGAGGAGAGAGAAAACAAAGAGATAGGATGAGAGGAGGAGGAAGTGGCCTTAAATAGGCCACCTCCAAACGGGCAGATTCTACCCAGTCCCGACACCATCGGTACTACCGGTGGCAGACCAATAGTACCGGTGAGCGAGCCATCAACAACCCAGCGGAGGCCACCCAACGGTCAGATTGACCAGTCAACGGGCCCGAAGAGCTGGCCGGAAGTACCAGTCCAAGTTCTGACCCTACTATCGGCAAATAGGTAGTGCGAGGCAGAAGGTTATCTGACCCGCACAACCTAGCATCGGAACTAGGTCCGGAACTGGACCCGGAACTACCGGTGACAGAAGGTGGTCGGTACTACCGGTCAGGCGTGGCGGTACTACCGCTCAGGGAGCCAGGAGCTGGTCAGGCCGGTACAACCGAGCCAAATTCTGGTTCTAATTCTGACAAATACGCAAAACTAGACAAAAGTCTTACTGAACCAAAATATGGCTCGTCGGAATTAGGACCGGAACTTCAGCCGGAAGTTCCGCTCGAACAGCCCTAAGAAACTACTTGGGCGGTACTACCGCCGCCTGACCGGTACTACCGGTCAGAGAAGAAAACCCTCCAAAGCTGCACGGAACACTCTCTCACATGAAAACTGGGATCGTTGTGGAAGTGCATATAGGGTCTGTGCATGAAATGGTGATTTCCCACAACCTTCCAAGGTGGACCCCCTCTTGATAGTACGGTAGCCTAAAACATAAAACAAGAGAAAGTGTAAATAAGTGCCACCGTCTTCAAGTTCTTCCTAGAGAAAAGTCCATCAACAACCACGTCCGTAGATAAGCCCTGCAACTTGGATAGATAGTTAAACCACAAAAGAAGTTGTCATCGGCACCAAAAACATAGGAGAAAATAATATCCTTTCAATGTTTTTATCTATCTTCCAAATTAAACTTTTTATGTGAAAATTAGTGATTAAAGCTCTCACAAACTTGATGGCACACTTTATTTTCTTGCATTAATAAACTTGAACCATTGTGTCCATCTATGTTGCTTATATGCTTGCACTTTATAAGTTGTGAATTAGCAGAACCATGATACCATGGGGAACACTTTCAACATTGCACTTATTATTTAGTTGATATCATGTTCTTTTGTTTATGGATCCTAGCGGTGTGAAATAAAAGGGTAGCTTGTAAGCTCATGGAGTTTGTATGTGTGTTAGAGAAACGCCTGGGCGGCTAGCCTAAGCCATGCCTAATCATGGTGGAAACTTGCAGCATAACCATAGTGAGCATTATGTGAAGCATCCTCAATAAAAACCTATGCAAATAGCAAATAAAAAGATCACTGAGATGCTCATTGTCTGTTGCCTTGTTATTTTGATATGGGAAAGCTCCTGTGTCATGGGGCAAGGGGTACCCCGTTGGCGGTTCTCCATGATACACATGTACTTACAATGATAAGAACTTACTTGTGACTAAAGTTGAGTAGCATGAGGTTCGGTACTCGTAAGCAAGGGCATGAGATTTTCAACTTATAACTTGTCAAGCACATCCTCATATTTGTGTCACTTTAACCTTAATCACCTCAAGATGCTTATGATAGGGGCAATGAGAGCTAAAAGCTAATAAGTACCATAATTTTTGGAAGCTTTTTATGAAACTTGAAATCCCTGCTTCCCCCTATGAAGGGCCTTTCTTTTTTAATTTTATATTGAGTCTCCATCTTCTATCTTTATGCACCAATTGAGAGATCATAGTGGTCATTCTTTGTTTAATGTGCATTATCCCAAAACTTGTTGATTGATTCATAACCTTGATATTGCTTGTTCTTAAATTATTTGTATCTAGTCACCCTTATGAACTTTGAAGGTGTCCTATGCATTTATGTTTTGCTATACCACGAGGGACAAGCTGAATACCACTCTTATTATGTTTTCTATATGTGAAACAAACAAACATCTTTCAATGCATTGTTATTCATGATCTTTTGTTTGTACCTTTTTCATGTTACAACATAGTTGCTATGTCTTATTGTTAGAACTCTATCTTTTATGCTTATGTTTAGAGTACTTTGATCCCAGCTATCGATGCTTTACAAATACCTTGATCAAGATTGTGATAGTGCATGTCACCTCAAAAATTATTATTTTTATCACTTACCTACTCGAGGACGAGCAGGAGTTAAGCTTGGGGATGCTTGATACGTCGTAAATGTATCTATAATTTTTGATGCTCCATGCTTGTTTTATATCAAATTTATTATGTTTTGTTTACACTTTGAGGTATTTTTATACATTTTCTGGAACTAACCTATTAACAAGATGCCCTAGTGTCAGTTTCCTGTTTTTTGCTGTTTTTGGTTTCAGAAAAGCTAGTAAGGAAATATTCTCGGAATTGGACAGGACAAAAGCCAAAGTCAATATTTTACCAGAAGGAACACGGAGTCCGAAGGGCAGCCGAAGTGGGGCCACGAGGTGGCCACACCTAGGGCTAGCGCGGCCCTCCTGGGCACGCCAGGCCCTGGTGTGGGCCCCTCGGGCAGCCACCGACCTTGCCCCTTCGCCTATAAAAGTACCTCGATGCAGAAACCCTAAATACCCGATCAAAAATCCACGAAAGAGTCTATAGCCGCCGCCATCTCCATCCCTAGATAGGGGGATCCAAAGCTCTTCCCGGCACCCTACCAGAGGGGAGAGATCATCCCGGAGGCCTTCTTCATCACCATGCCTGCCTCTTGTGTGATGCGTGAGTAGTTCATCCCTAGACTACGGGTCCATGTAGTAGCTAGATGCTTGGTTCTCCTCCTTTGTGTTATCATGTTTATATCTTGTGAGCTCTGTTCATGATCAAGATCATCTATTTGTAATCCTATATGTTGTGTTTGTGGGGATCCGATGGATATTGAGATACTATGTTAGATTGATTATTGATTCTATCATGTCTATGTTATTTGTGATCTTGCATGCTCTCCGTTGCTAGTAGCTATCTTGGCCAAGTAGATGCTTGTAACTCCAAGAGGGAGTATTTATGCTCGATAGTAGGTTCATGCCTCTAGTAATCTGGGGAAGTGACAGAAATCTCTAAGGTTGTAGATGTGTTGTTGCTACTTGGGAGAAAACAACAATCCTTTGTCCATGGGGCAATTGTATTGTTTACTTTACACACTTTGCTTAATGCAATTATCTGTTGCTTGCAACTTAATATTAGAAGGGGTTTGGATGATAACCTGAAGGTGGATTATTAGTCATAGATGTAGTTGGATTAGGGTCTATGTATTATGTTGTAATGCCCAATCAAATCTCGTAGGAGTCAAGATGTCTAGTATATGCATTGTTATGCTTTCTCAATCTATCAATTGCCCCACTGTAATTTGTTCACCCAACATGCTATTTATCTTAAGGAGAAACACCTCAAGTGAACTGTGGACCCCAGTCCATTCCTTTACCATTGACATACCATCTAATGTTTACCGTCTACTGTTTACTTTCTGCAAGCAATTACTATCTTCCACACTATACGTTTAATCCTTTGTTTTCAGCAAAACCGGTGAGATTGACAACCTCACTCTCAGTTGGGGCAAAGTTTTGTCCTTGTGTTGTGCAAGATTCCAAGTTGCTAGCAACACCTTGGAGTTGTTTCCTTACTCCTACTGGTTCGATAACCTTGGTTTCATAACTGAGGGAAACTTGCTACTGTGCTCATCATACCTTCCTATTGGGGTTCCCATCGAGCTCTAAATATCTTGAGACATCAGAGGGTAATACTAAGTATATTGCACACGGTAGTGTTAGTATTAGAGGGCAAACTGAGTACAACCAAACTGCCAGTGTTACACTCGAGGGAAAAACTGAGCACAACTAAGTCGCCAGGGTTCGACACGAGGGGAAAACGTGATTCACGGTACGCGTGTGCGGTGCACAGGGCGGTAGAGGACACGTGTGGACGTGCACGGTGCAGTAGCGTATGCGGTGCACGGTAGTGCAACGAAACCTCACTTCCCTTCTCCTTTAATAGAGGCCTCCTCACTCTCACTCGTCACTCACTCGCTCACTCAACCGTCTCCACTGCCCCATCACCTTCTGCAAACCCCCAAGAAAACCCCAACCACACCGGTGATGGAGAAGAACGGCGCGGTGGCCATCGGTGCCGCCAAGGGCACCGGCGAGGAGGCCCCCGTCCCCATATAGGCCCCCGTCCCGGTCCCCGCATCCGTCATTGCCACAGGCGAGGAGGCCCCTGCCGGTCTCGGGCAGATCCCGCTCGGCTAGGACCCCTACGAGGAGGTTGATTACATAAGGCTGGAGAACCCCTACAACACCAGCATTGTCGACCCATGGTCAGAGATAACCAGGCTTTTCTCCCCTTCCCTTGTTCTTCCCCTGTTCCCATTGTTGGATGCTAGATCGTATGTTATTAGGTCTCGGCTGTTCGTATTTTTACAGTAGTTAATCCTCTTGTGTTAGAGCTCGTATTTCGATGGATCCCCCTGTTTGTATTTGAACCCCCATATTCATAGTTGGGATCAATATTCGATTTGGTTTGAGATTTGGGGAATAATCAGGAGATCTCAATCGGTTAATTTATGCAAATAATCAATCCCGATAATCAAAGTATCTCAATCATGTCCTTATTGCACTCTACTATTTTTTCCAACAGGAGGATAGCAGGGATGTCCGCAGCGACGACGAGTCCAAGGACACCAAGACTCGGCATGTGCTGAGGAGGCTCAAGTCCGGCCAGTAAAACAACTTCTTTGCCGGTGACGTGTACAGGTGCCCCATTTGCCCCACCAGGAGGCTCCACGCCATGGACTTCAACTCCCTCGTGAAGCATGCCGAGGGCGTGAGGACATGCGGCGAGTCGTGTACATCCACGACTTCATAGCCAAGCACCAGACGCTCAGTCTTCACCACCGCAACCTCCAGAAGGTGGCTATCGAGGAGGGTCGCATGCCTCCGATCAAGCCCAAGGCTCCCAAGGTCAAGTGACTTGGTAGCAAGAAGTGGAGGAGGCGCCAGGGGAAGGAGGCAGAGGCCCTCCTGGCAGAGGCCATGAGAGGCCACTGATCTGCTTCTACTGCTGCTGTAAAGCAGCTTCTTTTGTCTTGTCTATGTTGAACTTGTCCGCTGATGCTGCTGAGCAGCCTAATTGTCGAACCTCGTTAAGTACCATGTTATATAACCTATATTGGCTACTTTATCTACATCTGCTCTGTTTACTGAATTTATTTATGGTGCTGGTTAGATTTGTTGCTCTAGATTTACTACTAGATTGGGAAAAAACGAGGGTAAAAGGAATAATGAATGAAGAGAGTGAGGGGTTCGTAGCATGGAAAACAAAAAAATTCTACCGCAAGAACGAACAAAACCCAGATCTAATCTAGATAAAAGCCAAGATCTAATCTATTAGATATGTGCAACGAGATAGATCTGTACTAACCCTCGTAGATCCGAAAGCGTTACGAGATTAGATCTCGGGGTTGATGTAGTCGATCACTTGCCGATCTCAAGATCATGTGGACGATCCTTCCGGCGGCGCGTTCCGGCAGCGCTTCCGCAGTCGGTCACGCGTGCGGAGTCGAAGCAGACCTTCCTCTCCCTGTTCCAGCGAGCAGCGGAGGTAGTAGATCTTCTCCACAGAATCCCAGCAGCACGACGGTGTGGTGGTGGTGGTGGAGTAGAGAATTCTGCAGGGCTTTGCCTAGGCCTGAGCAAAGGAAGGAGGAGTAGAGAGGCGGCGGCTAGGGTATGAAGTGGGAGAGGGCCAGGGGGTGGCGCCCCCACCCCTCTATTTAAAGGAGGGGGCGCCATGGGAGGGGGAGTCCTAGTAGGACTCCCCTCCCTCCTTGGTCGGCGGATTGGGAGGGGGGAGGAGTCCTCCTCCCCCACGACTCCTTGTCTTACCCCACAAGGACTCCTTGATCCTTTCTTGGTTTTCAAGCAAACTCCAAGAAATCTCCTAGAACCTTCCAGAACATTCCGAAACCTTCTAGAATCTCCATACAAACACTCCGGAACATTTCCTAAGTTAGGAAATGATCCCCAATATATGAATCTTATTCTCCAGACAATTCCAGATCTCCTCGTGATGTCCCGGATCCAATCCGAGACTCCGAACAACATTCGGTCTCCAACGCATATTCCATATCTACTTAAAACAACTTCGAACCTTAAGTGTGTCACCCTACGGTTCATGAATATGCAGACATGATGAAGACACATCTCCGATCAATAACCATCAGCGGGATCTGGAGATCCATAATGGCTCCCACATACTCAACGATGACTTCGTGATCGATAGAACCATTAACATACGAAACCAATTCCCTTTGTCACGCGATATTCTACTTATCCGAGGTTTGATCGTCGGTATCTCCATACCTAGTTCTACCTCGTTACTAATAAGTACTCTTTGCTCGTTCCATGTTATGTCATCCTCTGTGACCTAGTCACATGCTTGCAAGCTAACTAGATGACATTCCACCGAGAGGGCCCAGAGCATATCTATCCGTCATATGGATGGACAAATCCCAATCTTGGTTCATGCGCTTCAACACATACTTTCAGAATACCCAATGACACCTTTATAACCACCCAGTTACGAAGCGGTGTTTGATGTCATCAAAGTACCCATCTGGTGATGGTGATTAACATAACCTCATGGTCGAAGGATTAGGTTACTATGCATTTGAAAGCTTACAGCAATATGAAATTAATGACTTGATCTTATGCTATGCTTACTATGGGTGTGTGTCCATCACATCATTCTCCTAATGATATAACCTTGTTATTAATGACATCCAATGTCCATGATCAGGAAACCATGATCATCATTTAATCAACATGCTAGTTCCACAAGAGGCTTACTAGGGACTCTTTTATGTTTACAAAACACACATGTATCAGTGTTTCCTTATAATACATATATAGCATGGGATGTAAACATTCATCATAAACACAAAGATATAATAATAACCACTTTTATTATTGCCTCTTGGGCATATCTCCAACAGTCTCCCACTTGCACTAGAGTCAATAATATAGATTACATGGTAATATACCTAACACCCATGGCGTTCTGGTGTTGGTCATGCTTTGCTCTAGGGAGAGGTTTAGTCAATGGATCTTCCACATTCAGATCAGTGTGTACTTTGCAAATCTTTATGTCACCATCTCGGACATACTCGCGAATAGCATGGAAACGTAGCTTGATGTGCTTCAGCTTGCTATGTGACCTTAGCTCCTGTGATTAGCTATGGCACATGTGTTGTCACAGTAGATGGCCATCGGGTCCAACGCACTGGGAACCACGCCAAGTTCAGTAATGAACTCCTTCATCCATATGACTTCTTGTGCAGCCTCCGAAGCAGCTATGTATTCTGATTCAGTTGAAGATTTTGCCACAACAATTTGCTTGGCACTCCTCCAGCTCACTGTAGCACCATTCAAAATAAATACGTATCCAGAATGTGACTTCGAGTCATCTGGATCGGTGTTCCAACTAGCATCAGTCTAACCGTTTACAACAAGCTGTTCATCACCTCCATAAGAAAGAACCATATCCTTAGTCCTATTCAGGTACTTTAGGATATTCTTGACCGCTGTCCAGTGCTCCATTCCAGGATCACTTTGATATCTGCTAGTCAAACTAACAGCATGTGCTATATCCGGTCTTGTACACAGCAAGGCATACATGATAGAACCTATGGCCGAGGCATAGGGAATATTATCCATCTTTTCTCTATCTTCTGCCGTAGCCGGACTTTGAGTCTTACTCAAGGTCTTACCTGACAACATGGGCATGAACCCTTTCTTGCTCTCTTCCATTCTAAACTTCTTTAGAACTTTGTCTAAGTATGTACTTTGTGAAAGCGCTATTAGGCGTCTTGATCTATCTCTATAAATCTTGATGCCTAGAATATATGCCGCTTCGCCAAGATCCTTCATTGAAAAACTGTTATTCAAATAGGTTTTGACGCTATTAAGAAGTTCTATATCATTCCCAATCAACAATATGTCATCTACATATAGTACTAGGAATGCTACAGAGCTCCCACTCACTTTCTTGTAAATACAAGCTTCTCCATAAGTTTGTATAAATCCAAAGTTTTTGATTACTTTATCAAAACGTTGATTCCAACTCCGGGATGCTTGCTTCAGTCCATAAATGGAGCGCTGAAGTTTGCATACCTTGTCAGCATCACTAGGATCGACAAAACCCTTGGGTTGTACCATATACAACTCTTCCTCAATGTCACCATTAAGGAATGCCGTTTTGACATCCATCTGCCAAATTTCATAATCAAAATATGCAGCGATTGCTAACAAAATCCTCACAGACTTTAGCTTCGCTACTAGTGAGAAAGTCTCATCGTAGTCAACTCCTTGAATTTGTCGGAATCCTTTCGCGACAATTCGAGCTTTATAGACGGTAACATTACCATCAGCATCTGTTTTTCTTTTGAAAATCCATTTGTTCTCGATAGCCTTACGGCCATCCGGTAAGTCCACCAAAGTCCATACTTGGTTTTCGTACATGGATCCCATTTCGGATTTCATGGCTTCTAGCCATTTGTCGGAATCTGGGCTCACCATAGCTTCTTCATACGTCGCAGGGTCATCAGTGTTGTCCACCAACATGACGTTCAAGGAAGAGTCATACCAATCAGGAGTGGTACGAACCCTCGTTGACCTGCGAGGTTCAGCAATAACTTCGTTCGAAGTTTCATGATCACCATCATTATCTTTCTCTCCAATTGGTGCAGGCGGCACAAAAACATCTTCCGGTGCTGCGCTACTCTCAACTCCGAGAGAAGGTTCAATAACCTCGTCGAGTTCTACTTTCCTTCCAGTCACTTCCTTCGAGAGAAACTCCTTGTCAAGAAAGGATCCATTCTTGGCAACGAAAACTTTGCCTTCGGATCTATGATAGAAGGTATACCCAATTGTTTCTTTAGGGTATCCTATGAAGACGCATTTCTCCGCTTTAGTTTCAAGCTTATCAGGTTGTAACTTCTTTACATACGCTTCGCAACCCCAAACTTTAAGGAACGACAACTTAGGCTTCTTACCAAACCACAATTCATACGGTGTCGTTTCAACGGATTTAGATGGTGCCCTATTTAAAGTGAATGCGGCTGTCTCTAATGCATAGCCCCAAAACGATAGTGGTAAATCTGTAAGAGACATCATAGACCGAACCATATCTAAGAGAGTTTGATTACGACGTTCGGACACACCATTACGCTGTGGTGTTCCCGGCGGTGTCAACTGCGAAAGTATTCCACATTTCTTTAAATGCATGCCAAACTCATAACTCAGATATTCACCTCCGCGGTCAGAACGCAGAAACTTAATCTTCTTGTTACGATGATTTTCCACTTCACTTTGAAATACCTTAAACTTCTTGAAAGTTTCGGACTTATGTTTCATAAAGTAGACATACCCATATCTACTTAAGTCATCCGTGAAAGTGAGAACATAACGATATCCACCACGCGATGCCACACTCATTGGACCGCACACATCGATATGTATTATTTCCAATAAGTCTGTAGCTCGCTCCATTATTCCAGAGAATGGAGTCTTAGTCATTTTTCCCATTAGACATGCTTCGCATCTTTCAAGTGATTCAAAATCAAGTGATTCAAGAAGTCCATCAGAATGGAGTTTCTTCATACGCTTCACTCCAATGTGACCAAGACGACAGTGCCACATGTATGTAGAATTATCATTCAATTTTATTCGTTTAGCATCTATGTTGTGAACATGTGTATCACTACTATCGAGTTTCAATAAGATTAAACCATTCATCTCAGGTGCAGTACCATAAAATATATTACTCATATAAATCGAACAACCTTTATTCTCAGACTTAAAAGAGTAACCGTCTCGCAATAAACAAGATCCAGATATAATGTTCATGCTTAACGCAGGCACCAAATAACAATTATTTAAGTTTAAAACTAATCCTGAAGGTAGATGTAGAGGGAGCGTGCCGACGGCGATCACATCAACCTTGGAGCCATTTCCAATGCACATCGTCACCTCATCTCTCGCCAGTCTTCGTTTATTCCGCAGCTCCTGTTTCGAGTTACAAATATGAGCAACCGAACCAGTATCAATTACCCAGGCACTACTACGACTACTAGTAAGATACACATCAATAACATGTATATCGAATATACCTTTCTTCTTGATGTTGCCGTTCTTCAGATCTGCCAGGTACTTGGGGCAGTTACGCTTCCAGTGACCAGCACCCTTGCAGTAGAAGCATTCAGTTTCAGGCTTAGGACCAGCCTTGGGCTTCTTAGCAGGTGCGGCAGCTTTCTTGAAGTTGCCCTTTTTCTTAGGCTTTTCCTGTTTCTTGAAATTGGTGGTCTTATTGACCATCAACACTTGGTGCTCCTACTTGATCTCCACTTCAGCAGTTTTCAGCATGGACGATAGTTCAGGCAACGTCTTGTTCATGCAGGGCATATTGTAGTTCATCACAAAGTTCTTATAACTCGGTGGCAGTGATTGGAGGACACGGTGAATCCCTAACTCATTAGGAATCGTTATCCCCAACTCTTGGAGCTTGTTTGCGTGCCCAGACATGGTGAGCACGTGCTCGCTAATGGAGCTTCCCTCTTCCATCTTGTAGGTAAAGAACTTTTCGGAGGCCTCATAGCTCTCCATGGCCGCGTGAGTCTCAAAAATGAGCTTGAGCTCCTTAATGATCTCGAACGGGTCGTGGTGCTCAAAACTCTTTTGGAGCTCCGTTTCTAAACCGTACAGGATGGCACATTGAACTATGGAGTAATGATTTTTCCGAGTGGCGTAAACATTCTTTACGTCATCGGTGGCATCATCTGCAGGTGGGTCACCTAGCGGTGCTTCGAGCACATAGGTCATCTGACCAGCCCTGAGGACAATCTTCAGACCACAGAGCCAGTCCGTGAAGTTGCTTCCATTGTTCTTAAGCTTTTCTTTCTCTAGGAATGCATTGAAATTGATGGAGAGGTTCGCCATAATCTACAACAAATTTGCAAGTAGTTTAGACTAAGTTTATGATAAATTGAGTTCAATTTCAATTCTTAAATTAACTAGGTGAACTCCCACTCAAAACAATATCCCTCACATTGTCTTAGTGATTACACGAACCAAGTCCACTACACCAAGTCCGATCTTCACGAGACAAGATGTAGTTTCATCGGCGAACAATCTTCATGTTCATCATATCACTTATATGATTCATCCTCTACCTTTCGGGATTCCGTGTTCTGAGACCATGTCTGTACATGCTAGGCTCGTCAATATAAACCTTAGTTTCCGCATGTGCAAATCTGGCTTACACCCGTTGTATGCACACATAGAATCTATCACATCCGATCATCATGAGATGCTTCGAGACGACAAGTCTTAGCAACGGTGCCAACTAAGGACGAACACTTTATTACTTGAAATTTAGTGAGAGGAATCATCTTATAATCCTACCGTCGCGATCTAAGCAATACAAGTTGCATAAAGGATTAACATCACAGGCAATTCATAATTAGTGTGATATGATATGGCCCTTTCTTCTTATGCCTTTGATCTCCATCTCCAAAGCACGGACATGATCTCCATCATCACCAGCATTGCGTCAAGGTCAGTGGCGCCGCTTCATGGTTGTCCATCATCACTAGCAACTATTACAACTACTTGGAATAAAGCTATTACAAGATGAATAGACACGCAGGTCTTAACAGAATTAAAGACAACCATTAGGCTCCTGCTGGTTGCCATATTACAACAAGGATCATTGCATACATCAAATATAATCACAATCACATGATGGCCATATCACATCACAAAACCCCTGCAAAAACAAGTTAGACGCCTCTAATTTTCTTTGCATGTTTTACGTGGTTTGGGGCTTTCGAATAAGAACGGATCTTACCTACGAAACTGAACCACAACGTTGATACAAGTGCTATCGAGTGCAAATTGTAGATTGGATCTATACTATGATGGGAGAGACAGACACCCGCAAAGCCACTTGTGCAAAGCAAGTTACACGTCAAGCGTGGAGCAAGTCTCATGTGCGATGACATATAAGGTTAGCCCGAGCCGCTTCATCCCACCATACCGCAAGATGCAAAGTACACAAAGCAAAAGACAGCACGGGCACCAATGCCCACAAAACCATTGTGTTCTACTCGTGCAACAGATCTACGCATAGACAAGGATCTGAAACCACTGAGGGGTTCGTAGCATGGAAAACAAAAAATTTCTACCGCAAGAACGAACATAACCCAGATCTAATCTAGATAAAAGCCAAGATCTAATCTATTAGATATGTGCAACGAGATAGATCTGTACTAACCCTCGTAGATCCGAAAGCGTTACGAGATTAGATCTCGGGGTTGATGTAGTCAATCACTTGCCGATCTCAAGATCGTGTGGACGATCCTTCCGGCGCCGCGTTCCGGCAGCGCTTCCGCAGTCGGTCACACGTGCGGAGTCGAAGCAGACCTTCCTCTCCCTGTTCCAGCGAGCAGCGGAGGTAGTAGATCTTCTCCACGGAATCCCATCAGCACGACGGTGTGGTGGTGGTAGAGTAGAGAATTCTGCAGGGCTTCGCCTAAGCCTGAGCAGAGGGAAGGAGGAGTAGAGAGGCGGCGGCTAGGGTATGAAGTGGGAGAGGGTCAGGGGGTGGCGCCCCCACCCCTCTATTTAAAGGAGGGAGGCGCCATGGGAGGGGGAGTCCTAGTAGGACTCCCCTCCCTCCTTGGCCGGCGGATTGGGAGGGGGGAGGAGTCCTCCTCCCCCACGACTCCTTGTCTTACCCCACAAGGACTCCTTGATCCTTTCTTGGTTTTCAAGCAAACTCCAAGAAATCTCCTAGAACCTTCCAGAACATTCTGAAACCTTCTAGAATCTCCATACAAACACTCCGGAACATTTCCTCACTTAGGAAATGATCCCCAATATATGAATCTTATTCCCCGGACAATTCCAGATCTCCTCGTGATGTTCCGGATCCAATCCGAGACTCCGAACAACATTCGGTCTCCAACGCATATTCCATATCTACTTAAAACAACTTCAAACCTTAAGTGTGTCACCCTACGATTCGTGAATATGCAGACATGATGAAGACACCTCTCCGATCAATAACCATCAGCGGGATCTGGAGATCCATAATGGCTCCCACATACTCAACGATGACTTCGTGATCGATAGAACCATTAACATACGAAACCAATTCCCTTTGTCACGCGATATTCTACTTATCCAAGCTTTGATCGTCGGTATCTCCATACCTAGTTCTACCTCGTTACTGATAAGTACTCTTTACTCATTCCATGTTATGTCATCCTATGTGACCTAGTCACATGCTTGCAAGCTAACTAGATGACATTCCACCGAGAGGGCCCAGAGCATATCTATCCGTCATATGGATGGACAAATCCCAATCTTGGTCCATGCGCTTCAACACATACTTTCAGAATACCCAATGACACCTTTATAACCACCCAGTTACGAAGCGGTGTTTGATGTCATCAAAGTATCCATCCGGTGATGGTGATTAACATAACCTCATGGTCGAAGGATTAGGTTACTATGCATTTGAAAGCTTACAGCAATACGAACTTAATGACTTGATCTTATGCTACGCTTACTATGGGTGTGTGTCCATCACATCATTCTCCTAATGATATAACCTTGTTATTAATGACATCCAATGTCCATGATCAGGAAACCATGATCATCATTTAATCAACATGCTAGTTCCACAAGAGGCTTACTAGGGACTCTTTTATGTTTACAAAACACACATGTATCATTGTTTCCTTATAATACAATTATAGCATGGGATGTAAACATTCATCATAAACACAAAGATATAATAATAACCACTTTTATTATTGCCTCTTGGGCATATCTCCAACAGAGAGAAGCTGCTCTAAATTCGCTACCTTTTTGGGCAAAAAAACACAACTGTTAGCGAGAGAGAGAGGGGAAAAGGTGCTCTTAAAAGGCCAATCATAAAAATAAAAAACAGTAAAACTTCCAATTTAGGCGATAGGGCGCACGTAACCACCAAACGCACCCCACATGGTCCCACACCACGTCCCTCGTCCGAGCGCATCTGAGGGTTTCAAAATGGAGGGAGGGCAAAAGTGAGGAAAAGCTAAGCGGCTGGGGAAAACTGAGTACAACTAACGAACTAGGGGCACGAAAATAGAAATCCCTAAGGAAAATGTTTATAACCAAAGTCGGATAAGGACATTTTTGTAGGTTATCCCAAAGCAATAGTTGGGTATTCCTTCATAACACCAACGACAAAAGTGTTTGTCACTTAGAACGTCAAGTTTCTTGAGAAGGAATTTTCGTGAAAAGTTAAGTGGGAGGACAATATAAATTTGATAAGGTTATTGGACTTTAGCTATATTTGCAGAGTTGCGCAACATCGGAAAGTGTCCCGGAGGCAACCATAATGCTCATAGCTCCCGTGCCTCAAAGGTTGTGATCACGAAGATCTAAGTTCCTATTGAACCGCGTAGGTCGGGTATACAATTAAATACTAAGATTTGATAATAAATCATTATTGTTTGACATTTGACAATGATGAACCGACTATTCGCAAAGAAGCGATGATGGACCATGACTCTGTCCAAATGGCTTGAAGCCATAAAATCCATGATAGTTCCATACACGAGAAACCAAGTTACTATACTTGGAAGACCCTTTGAAAGGCATAAAGCCTACCAGTCGTATTTGTATCTATAAAGAAACAAACATGGATGTTTCACATCTATAAAATAGTCGACATGTCGGTAAAAAGTTTACGACAATGTTCAAGGAGTTGAATACGACAAGATCCTATCTTTCCTAACGATAATTAGTCTAGATGGATTATTATAGCAACCACTACATATGTTAATTGTTGTATATTCTAGTTGAACAAACAAAACAACGTTCTTCTAAAAGAATGGTTACCGAGGATGTGTACATGACACGGTCCGGAGGGTTTTGTTAAATCAAAGGATGCTAGAAAGGTATGCAAACTTCAATAGTTGAAGTAAGCATAACGGAGTTGGAATCTTCGCCGTGATGAAAATGTTAAAATGTTTAGTTTCATCATAGACGATGAAGATGCTCACATTTGCAAGAAATTAAGTGGGAGATCTGAGACATATTTCTAATACATTGTGTATAAGACATATTGTTGATTGGAAATGATGTATCTTTATTGACACGAGTTAAGGATTTCATTAAAATTAGATTTAAATGAAAATTTTGGGCAAAACCAGAATATTTGGCATCAAAGTCTATTTGGATAGATTGAGAGGCTAATATGGTTATGCCAAATGTACATAGATGAAATATTGAGTGAGTTCAATATGGAAACAACGAGAAAGGTTCTTGCTGCATTGAAAAGGTTGAATAAATATTCAAGTGTATTGAACCTTGGTAAGTGAATCACGATTCAAGTGTTTTGACACTTTGTGAGTAAAATCACATGATTTTCTTGATAAACGAGATTCAAGTGTTTTGACACTTGGTGAGTAAAATCACATGAATATCATGATAAACGAGATTCAAGTGTTTTGACACTTGGTGAGTAAAATCACATGAATATCTTAATCAAACATACCGTGATATGTATATATCTAGATATATCATATGCTCTAAATGTTATGAGCATATACTAGGGTGACTCATAAGATGATCATTGGATGATAGTAAGGATATTATTATGATCTTTGGAAGAACCAAGAATATATTCCGTACGTAGAAGTGATAAATAGTTCATTGTAAAGTGTTACATTAATACTAGTTTTGTCACAAGATACAAACTAAGTTTATCTCAATTTAGGCTATGGGTTTAGGTGGCACATTGTAATGGAGGAAAGTTCCATGATGGATTTGGATAAGTTCCAAAGTTAAGTATTGTGACGGATACTACAATGAAATGCTAAGTATAAGACTACTCTAGTAGCTGCATAGAAAAGGCATTTGTGTCAAGAAGTTTGTTAATCAAACTAGGTGTAGTTCCAAGTAGGCTAATACGATAAAGATCTATTGTACGACAATAGCATCAACACGTTTTAAACCCCGAGGAACTAAGGTCTCACCAAAGGACCAAATTTATACAATGACATCTCATTTGAGAATGAGTGATGCGTAGAGACGCAAAGACATGCAAATACACATAGACCTGAAAGCGTCAGATATGGAGATTATGTTTACCACTAGAAAACGCATATATACAACACCAGAAAGCCATAGGTGTTGAATGCGCAAGTTTTTCAAACTAGATTATTGACTCTAGTGCAAGTGGGAGACTGGAAGGAATATGCCCGAGAGGCAATAATAAAGTGGTTATGATATTATATTCCATGTTTATGATAAATGTTTATTTCTCATGCAATAAATGTGTTAACCAGAAACATTAATACATGTGTGTTTAATAAACAAATAAAAGGTCCCTAGTGATGCCTCTGTTTACACTAGCTTGTTGATTAACATATGATCAAGGTTTCCTGATCATGACATTGGATGTTGACGAGGGGTAACCACGCAAATGCCCATGGTTATGGACTTAGGGTTTCGTGGAAAAGAGAACACTGGGGATTTCGTTGGCTGATCTGACAAACAAGGGGATCGAAGTTGCCTGATTGCTTATGGTCAAATCGATTGCAGACTGCTCAAGGCTTTTTTGGTGTCCCTCCATTGGCTCCTCCCAGCCTATATATAATAGGCTAGGTCTCGAGGCCGTATATGGATAGGTTACAATCTTACAATGATAACACTAATACAATGTTGGTTTCTATTTCCTTATCTATCAAGTCATGCTTTTTGTCGGATGCTTCCTGAGCCTTCTTCTTGGGCTTCGTGGACCATGAGCCATCATGTAACCAGGGTAACTAATCATAAGAACCCGAATATTCATACCCATGTCAGTAGCCCCTGAGACTCCATCTGAATCATAGATTCTGGTTGAGTCTCAAAGACAATTCTATTGTAAACCAGAGTTTTTTCTTTCGTTTAAATCGCTGTAGGGATTTGGTACAACAGGCTTGATGCATCCGACAGATCGGGATCAATTAATTTCTCCAGGGAAAAAACACTGTGAACCTACATCAAATTCAAGTCCCCGGGCTTGAACTTGGAGTTTACTGGTGTAATTCAGTTCGGGCCGTTGAGGACTTATCGAATACTGAACTCTAGTTCTATTATTTCAGGTACCCAACACGTCTGTCAGGATATTTTATTGTATCATTGATATGGATAATTTACTATCAGAGCGCATTCATGTATGATTACCAGGCCACATAGGATGAATACTGGGGTCTTACCTTCATGTCATGGACATGGCATTCAGACTGATTATCGCGTCAGTCGTGGTCCGAGATTTTTTGAAATTTTATCGACTGCCTTGTTTGGCTGCTGGAGTTGCTGAAGTTATCAACTTCTTATTTTCTTGGGTAATATTCATAAACACTCCTGATGGGAGAAACGTTTGAGGATACAGCGATGTAATACTCATAAGTTCATATATTCCTCCTTTGTTGGAGATTTTATTTTATTGGATGTTCTTTCAACACATGAGGATAATTTTTCTTTAGGACACGCTATGACTTCATATGTAGAACAAAGTTCTTCTATCGTGTGCGCGACAGCGCTCCCATCCCGATGGTAGTAGCCCCTGAGGCTACGATTGAATATTTATATTTGATTGTAGGCTCAAGTCTCTACCTGAAGAATTTAGTCTGACTCATGTCTTTGTAGTGACACCTCTCGGATCCATTGCTCAATACACCCGAGTTTTTTCATTGCTTTCTATGAAGTCATTGCTGACAAAGTGAACATATCGTGGCTTCCAAGAAACGATATCTAATGGGATGTTACAATGGTGGGCATGTGCTGCAGTAATGATGGTGCTTGAGCGGCATGTCAGCGGTGATAGTTGACCGCACGACGCACTTTTTACGCGAGGATCGAGGAATTGTGTGATTTTCTTCCGCTTTTACTGTGGTAATAATTGCCCACGATTTTTATCCTTTTGCAAATCAATACCATGTGTCTTCATCCCATATGTTTTGACGTTTCGCCACCCTTATCTAACGGTTGAACTTCTCATTCCTTTCCCTTATAAACCAAAGGAGAGGCCTTTTAATGTTTTAGTACTCCCCCTTGCTCCCTACTTCTTCTTCCTTGCGCTGCACCAGCGCTAGCTATTCTTGTGTGTTCATCTTTCCTTGCGCACTTCCCTCTCCCCATAAGATCCGCCATGGGCAAATCAAAGGTCGGGACTTCTGATGTTGCCACCAAGGTGGGGACTTCCTCCGCCGCTGCCAAGGCGATGAAGAAAAGGGCCATTGGGTGGTCTCCATCAAAGTGCAGCCAGCGAGAGCTGCATGAGGCACGCAACAATTTCCTCGTTGAAGATGGCCCCTGCAAGCTCCCAGGGGATGAGGCTACCCCGACCCCTGAATCTAGCTGACAGGTAATGTTCCTCTCCTTTTTTGTACCATGGCCTTTCTCTTCCTATTCATGAATTTCTCCGCGGTCTCCTCTTTGTTTATGGTGCACAGCTTTACCACCTCACGACCAACTATATTCTCCATGTCGCATGCTTTATTACTCTTTGCGAGTGCTTTCTCGGGATTCATCCCCACTAGGGCCTGTGGAAGTATTTCTTTTACGTTCGCCGCAATGCCACCGATACTCTCGTTCACGATGTTGGTGGCGCCATTTTCTCCGTTCATTCTAAAGTTGACTATTTCGACTTCAAAATCTCGGATTCTGTCCAAGGGTGGAAAACCAAGTGGTTTTACATCAAGGACCAGAAAAATGAGGGCCAGACCTTTGGGTTGGCTCCTTTTGACCCCAAGAAGACCTACCGAAGGCTTGATTCGTGGGAGCAGCGCCCAACTCCCGAAGAAATGAAGGAGATCAAGCCCTTGCTAGCATTCATAGAGAAACTACATACTGAAGGAACTATCAGGCTATAGATCTTGGCCTACTTTCTTTGGGTGTGTATTCAGCCTATCTAGGCAAGACTCTCTGGCATGTGGGCTTAAATCAATAGGAAGGATCCTATGACGATTTTGCCAAATGACCTCTCTCTCCATATTTATGAGAAGAGGGTTCGCTCATTTACCACGCTAACAAAGAAAAGTACAGTTCCTTCAGATTGTCGGGTGATGACTAGTTTCCTTCGTCCAACAACAGGTTTATTGCAGTACTCGTAGCGGCAACTATTTATTAGAACGATTGATCCCGAAGAAGCTTTGTAGGATGGAAACCACACAACCCCGTAACTGCGTTGTCAATGCAGCCACGTTCGCACCCAAAACGGTGTTTGGAAATAGTCTACACTATAAGTTGCTAGAGTAATCATAAATAAGAGAGATTTAAAGTAACTAGTAACAAGGTAAATAAAGTACTTAAAGTAAACTAGAAAAAGAACTAAACTAAAGGGGTTGTAGCTGTAGGATTGAATGGAATGCGAGAGGGTTTCTAGGCTTCGGTCTCACTAGTATTGGATGGGAAAATATATGTGTAAATCCATCATCTACAAGAGATTCCTTCAACAAATAAACATTCCCCACTCAATTACCGAGTTGTCACACCGTGTGTACTATGCATGATTCTCACGTGTCACTCGCGAGGCAAATGTACACTTCTAGACCAAGGGATCCCGTGAACTCATCTTTGTGACTCATGTAATTGAATACTTGGATCACAAACACATTCTAACTTAGCGCACTAGATCAAACCTCAACCTCGAACCTAATCAATCACTCACACATGGATGAACAACAAAACATATAATACTAATGAAGTCACAACCATGTTTAATCTTACAATTATAAGATCTAAGACAAGGGAGAGAGATATGGAGACGCCGTTGGAGATGATGATGATAAAAGGTGCACGTCGTGAAAATGGGGGCGCATCCTTATCCTCCTCTTGCTAGATGGTGTGGAGATGTGGATCTTGTGTGTCGCAGCTATGGAGGCGGCGGAGCGGCAGGACTCCGCCCCTTAGGCGTGGATGGATTCTCCTCCTCATTTTAGGGTTTCTCCCTCTTTAAATAGGTATCTAGAGGTCGTTTTGCGATCCGACTGAGCTAGGGGCCAAATATTCCTATTGGGACTTCACAAATGTTATTCCGTTTGATGAAACAAAGCCGTCGGAGGGCGGTATGGCTGTACGGTATGGGCGGCCTCCACCCATACCAGTGGGCGTTATGTCTACGGTACTCTGCAGTATTTTGGCCGGCATTTCTTCATACAGACTCCGATTGAGGTGTTCTTTGGCTCGTTGGATTCGTATGGACGAGGGATACAACACAATGGACTTGTATAATCATTTGGAATTGATGGGAAAATCCAATTTTCCTCCCCTCAAATGGCTAAGTCTGGTGCCTACAACTCCTCCATATTGAATCCTCTTTGCTCCTTTTATCCATGATTCTCCATAGCACCTACATACAAATCAAAGACAAGAAAAAGGTAATAAAATTCTAATAAAACTACTAATGTGCAAATTCCATGTGGAAATGAATGAGAACTAATAATTAATACATAATAGGCATTGTTGTAGAAAGATATAGCATGTGATGAGTGAAAATATGAATATTTTTTATACTTAAATATCCATCAATTTTGGACTCATCATCGGGTGAAGCCCTTTGGAAAAGAAAAAAAATCACCCTTATGTGAGTTACTTCCCCCTTTTTTGTGCTCCTTTATATGCTTATAGTATTTTTTGTTACCTTAACCTATTCCCTTTATCATGTACGATTATGAACACCTTTTTGCTCTTCCTCCCCTTCCGAAGAATGGTGAGCTGCCAGCCAATCCCTCTCTTTCTTAGGATTTCACTAGAGCTGGGACTATTCCTGATGAAGAAGAGGAGTCATCTACTGCTGAATCTTCTTCACATACTCATTCTATTGCTTCGGCACAATCTCGAGATTTCCGAAGAGTGTCTGCTACTGAGGAAGCGTGTTGAGGCTGTAGAAACAGTCGAAGACTCGGATGATTCAATCGGTTCGAAACCGTAGTTTCCTGTTTCATCGGCTTTGCCACAATGAATCTCTTTGAACTAACGTAGGGCATTTAAGTCTTGTTGATGGTAGTTTTACCTTTACTAAGACAATAATTTTTTTATTTTGCTCCAGCGGTGATGATGAAGAAGAAGATCCTCCTTTGTCTCCCCTTGGTGCCACTGTTGCCCCTCCTTCGGCCAAGTCTCCTAAGCGCTCGATAGATCCGGAGAAAACGCATGAATCACTTGCAGCAGAACCTATCCTGAAGGATATTGGTGCCTCCCTGACGCCGCCACCGCAAAAAGAAGAAAAATTGCGGGCAAGGGCATGGCAGTCACCGAGAGCCCTGTCATGGTCAATATGCAAGATGTAAGTACCACTCATAAAATTTGTTCTTGTGACTTGCCTCTATATTTGATTTTTCCGATGCTCCTCTTCCTTTTGCTACAGCCGCTGATGCGCGAGATGGTTGATAAGGCCTCTCATGTTATCAAAATGCGCGATGAATCCGAAGGATCTAAAGGTTCGTTCTATCACTTGATAACATTGTCGTTACCAGCTTTTATTGACTTTGTGCAAATTTCTAAATATCCAGCTACTACCAAAGAATCCGAGGTTATTCGGGATGAGGCTCTGAAGCGTGTTGAAGATCCTGAGGCCAAATTGCGGGTCACGGAGAAGGTGCTGGAGGAGTCCAAGAAGAAAAACAAGGCTGATGTTGAAGAAAAGGAGAAGCAAGTGATTGCTCTCGCTGAACGAGATGAGAATCTCCAGAAGCGACTAGAAGCTCTCAACACTTCTTTGACTCATGAGTTTCTTCTTCGTAATCTTCTAGTCGCATTATCTCTTTTTGGTGATTGCCTCTTACTGTATATCTCCTTTTTGTAGAGCTTAACGACCAATATCTGACATTGGATGAGGACAAGAAGGTTGAACCTTTGTCAGATGTTGTTGGGACTCTTGAGGCCAATAGTGTTCGCACGCGCAACCTTCTGATTCGGTCGTGTCACGCCTTCAAAAACCTTCATGCAAATTCTTCCTAGTGAAGGAGGTGCCGACGGATTTGAATGATCTCGTCACTATATTTGGCATTGATACAAACCCGCTGATGGGCTACAGCATGATTCAGTCGAAGAGTGGCACCGAATCTTCCATGGATTTGGTGATGGAGCACGACGAGAAGGTCGACTAGAAGAAGGTTAGCTCCTCTGTTCTAGCCACCGATGATGGCAAAGCAATTTATCTTAAACCCTTCATTAAGAGGGCCTAGAAGTATTCGCGGCTTCTTCTAGGTATGGTTAGAGGTCCCGAGATATACGCTGCCCATCCTTCAACTAGAGCTCCTTCTGGGAGTACTGCTCCAGTTGTGCCTTCTTCGATTGATGCTCCGTCGGCCAGTGCTACTTTATCTGCAGAGAAATCTGCTCCAAAATTGTCCTATAGTCATAGAGGATTATTTTTTGTTTAGGTGCTTGTAATGAACCTGATTTCTATTGCCAAACTTCTCCTCATGTCGAGAAGTATATGGTTTGCATGTGTAAACAATGTATATGTTGTTGTGTATGCAAGCTTTATGGTTCACTGGATTTTTTTGTACTTGTCATCTGTCCTACTAGATATTTCTTGATTCGACTGCCCCCTCTGGGTCAAACTAGGCTTCAGATGTGTAGCCATCTTCTTCTAGGGTGGGTGCATCCAAAAATTCTATTATTCGTGTTGTCGATCCGCCGTTGTACGCGGAGAAGATTGAATATTTGAAGAGACTTGAAGGTAATCTTCGAGTTGTGCAAGCAATGGTAGACATGTCACAATTAAAAATGTGCGAAGCGTTGGATCACGAGTCGTATTTTCTAGAGAAAATCTCTAGGGCGAGTGAGAAAAATGCTTTATAAGTATTTCACAAAAGCCCCCTAGTTTTATTCGTTCAGTCATGGAAGTTGACCTTCTTGTTTTCCTTCAGGTGTTCGGCTGTGCAAGAGGGAGAAAACCCAACGTATGCAGAGCCGAATGAATGCTCTAGTGGCAGCCTCCTAAGGTACTAGAAATGATTTTTGGACTGATCATCATCGTGCGTATGCGGTGGCCTTGCTCCAGGATCACGTGTGCGAGGTGGAACAATTTGTCGAGTGCTGCCGCCAGTCCTTGGCCATGGTATATAATGCCATGTTTCCTCGGGATCCTCAACCTTAGAGTCTTGCCAATTTGATTTCGGCGTTTCGACAAGGCGATAGGATTTACCACTTCGTAAAATTGCAGCTTGTAGCGGGTGCCAAACTTGCACTTTCTTGGGTGCACGTACACCACCCTACATTGGACTTGGATGCTGTGTCGCGGGGCTTTCCTTCTCCTCCTGATGGTGGGTTGGTTAATATGTAGCATCATTACGCGACTGCTCGCAAGTCCACCATCAGGATTGTCCGGAGGTATCTATAGGAAGACGAAGATTTCTTCCTAAATTTCGCCATACGAATATTTCCTACAAGATGGAGCACGTAAATTATGTAGATTTGTATTCCAACAATTGTTAATTATAAGGACACCTTTTTAGTGAAGAGTCACTAGTTTTTTCGGAAATTTCTTATTACGCGAGACCCTTTCGTTTGCCTGACGCCCTGG
Organism: Avena sativa; assembly: GCA_916181665.1. Classification (NCBI taxonomy): domain Eukaryota; kingdom Viridiplantae; phylum Streptophyta; class Magnoliopsida; order Poales; family Poaceae; genus Avena; species Avena sativa. The sequence continues at coordinate 433,891,658 of OV702290.1, forward strand.
GGCCCAGTCAGCTATTCATGTCAAGGGGCGTTGTATTAAAGCCAATTTTTTTGGAGCGGTATACTTGACGAAGCTCCCGAGTATCAGGTGGATATTTTTTATCAGTTATTCATTGATGTATCCCCGAGTGTCGGGTTCACGAATAAAACGAATATAAAGGGGCCAAGATTCAGCTTTGGGAACTTATCTTTATTCATCATCGAATAATAGGGGTTACATGTTTTGGCGTGCTGGCCTGGCCGCTGGCCTTATTGAAAATAAAATGCAGAAAAAGCAAAAATTCTAGCGCATGTGCTCCATAACTTGAATTGCTTCTTCGCTGCCTTTGTGTGTTCCCTTTGACCATGGTGATTCAAGGGGGTTTTTCTAGCCTTTCGATTGTAGGCACGGCTTCTGTGCGGTGGACTAGAGAAAAAAGAGTGTGTCTGCTTGGTTGCTTCAGGTGGCAAAGTCGATGCACACACGAAGTCCTATACTTTTCTTCAGGGTGAATACTGGGTTGGCTACCCATGTTACTCTTGTTATCTCCGTGATGTGCCATGAGTTGGTGAGGCGATGGATCGTTTGCCCAATGGCCTCGAGTGGTGGTTCCATGACCTGTTGGGTGGTCTGTATTTCAATAGATGGATGTAGTTTGAATAGGTGCTCGTCGGGTTCCTTGTGGTTTTTATAAGTTAGCTGATTCTGAAGAGATCTCCAAATTCTCATGGGGAACTGACGAGCGCGCTTTCCTATGTGAGACTAATGTTGGAGGTCGGATATATTGTCTTTGGGTTTGTATGGTGGTCCTGATTTTCAGGAGTTTGGTTGATAGGGATGTGTCCTTTAGGTAGTAGCTCTGCATCTGCTATTTTTAGCTGGGCAAATTCTATCTCCATCCCAAAAGATTCCGATATTTTGTTGAATTCTCAATAGCAATTATCTGAGCGAGTAAAACTTCCTCTTACAGTTATGATTCCATTGGGTGCTAGCATTTTTAATAACAGATATGTGTAGTGAGGTACTGCCATAAATCTGGCGAAAGCTGGGCATCCCAGGATCGTGTGGTACTACGATGGCCAGTCCATGACTTTGAACTCGAGCTTTTCACGCCTGAAATTGTTCCTTGATCCAAAGACTACGTCAAGATAGACTTTGCCTAGAGGAATTTCGGCTTTGCCTAGGACTATCCCATGGAAGGTTGTATCTGTGGGTGCTAGGTTTGCTAATGACCAATTCATTGTCCACGGGTTTTTGGCGTAGATTAGATTGATGTTCCTGCCTATGTCCAAGAAAACTTTGCTCATGTCGAATCCGCCAATTTGGGCTTCCACGATCAGGGCTAAATGGCCCGGTCGGGGGATCTGAAGTGGGTGATCAGCCTTGCTAAATGTGATTTCTTGTTCTAACCAATGCAGGTATTCGGGTGTGGGTGGTGGTGTTGTCTCCGCCATATTAACTTATCGTGTGATAAATTTTTAAACCATATTGGATGCGCGCCCTTTATGGATCATGGACATTGCTCCTCTGGATCGTGGATATTCGTCTTCCTGGTTTTTGTTTGTTGTGGGTTGTGGTTGTCCTGCTAGTGGTTGTACTGGAGGTGGCGGTGGTGCGTCGAGGGCTAAGGTCACCGGTGCGGTGGCATATCCTTGGTTTGCTGCTTCGACTGCCTTTGCGTTGCATACTTTCTGCATCTCCAAAAAAGTGTGACAATCTTTCATGAGGTGGTTCGATTGCCTCCTTCCTGTGGAATCGACATAGAAGTGCATATTGCAGGGTCCCTCCAACATCTGTAGTGGGGACATTGGTGGCTCCCGCGCCCTTGGTTGGTACCGCTATGCAGAATTACTTCCACCGGTGTCCTCTCTGCTGTTGCGGTATCCACTACCACAATCGTTGTTTCTTCAGCTGCTTTCCCCTGAAAAACCAGCCGCGACATAGCTTGGTCCACTGTATCCGTCATTGCTACATCTCCTCCTGTCATTATTGTGCATGTCCCAAACTTCCTTGGGTGAGCGCCCTCACTTGTTGTTTACCGCATCTTTGCCATCTGCCCAGCGGTTAGCCATATCCATTAGCTATGATATTGTTTTAGGCTTTACCTGCCCTAGTTCCTCAATAAATTCTCTTTGACGGAGGCCATCGTTGAATGCGTCAATTGCCCTCTCATCAGATATACTTTCGGCTGAATTCTTGATGATGTTCCATCGCTGGATAAACGCTCATATCGGCTCTCCGGGTTTTTTCTTGCACGCCCGTAACTGCTCCAACGATGCGGGTCGCTTGAAACATGGATGTGAAGTTTCAGATGAATTTGTATTCGAGCATTCCAACTACAGATGGATTGTCGGGCAACTGCCTGAGCCATGACCATGCGGCGCCGCTTAGGTGTAGTTGTAGGCTCTGCATTGCAGTAGCCTTGGAGACTGTAATTTGACGGTTGCCAGATAGTCTGCTATCCAAGCTCGGGTTCCTGTAGGCCGTCGTATTTTTGGCAATCGTGAGGAAGTTTAAAATCTTTGGTCACCCATGTTTTACGAACCCGTTGGGTAAAGAAACTGACCCCATATAGTTTATGATCATCCTCACTTTCCCCATTGTAGTATCTTCGGTTGCTGCACTCCTCCCTCGATCTATCAATCTTGTGTTATGTGATGTTGTTTCTTGCGTCATCTCATGGCCTGGTGTTCGAAAAGTGCACCCGATGTGGTGACTGCGATCGTCGGGTGTGCCCCACATGCCGAGGGGCTGCTGCGACGGTGTGGGGATCTGTCAGGTTGTTGCGTGGACCCTTGTTCTCCTTATGTGATGGATTCTCCCACCGTGCTGAGGTTCACGTGGACGGATGCTGGTTGAGTTATGATTAGGTAGGTCTAGGCGGAGATTATTGTGGCCTATGCTGTTTTTTCTCTTATGTGCCCCTCTTGGTATACCGACATAAACGATAGATTGAGGTTTCAAGCCTTCTCGTTTCTTTCTGCTTCAGGGATATTCTGCAGCCACAAAGTCCATCTCCTTGGAGGCATGCCCCCAGTCACGCTTCCAGATCCTCGGGTGGAGCTTAATTGCGCCCGTCGAAGGCTGGATTCATCGGCTAGTCTTTTCCTTTTATCGAGTTGCCTCCGCATTCTGAGTAGGTCCCTTTTCTTGTGATGGAGTAAGTATTGATAAGCCATTAGGTCCTCGCGTGTTGCTTCTCCTGTCATCGGGACTGCACCCGATATTGCATCCCTTGCTCTTTGCCATGCTTCGGCGGATAGCCGAAGAGTTTCCCTCTCGCCTTCGCGTGGTTCTTATCTTTTTGGTATGACTTGATTATTGGGTGGGTCTCCCTCATTTTTGTGGTTTTCTGCATTATCATCTAACAAAAATATCGTTAGGGTAAAGGAGTGGGTTACCATTGGAGTCACGCGGTGTCGCTCTTAATTCGCCAAGGATTTCACATAGTTGATGATGCGTGAGATACGGGCTACTGCTATTTTTACTGGACCTGCAAGAGACACTATCCATGATGTCCTACAAGTTTTGCTCTGGATAGATTTCAGCCATCCCGATCCCGAAGTCGGTGTCCTCGTCGCTTTCCTCGGTTTCGTTATGTGTAGGACTTGAGCCATGTGGTGGCGTTGGCTGGACATCTGATCTAAAGGAGAGACCATCGTATAGATCGACCAGATCCCCTAGATCTGCTGAGTTTCTAGATTTTCCTTGTTGTTTACTGGCTAGGGTACGACTTCTTCAGATGAGCCAACAGAAGTTGCAGGAACTACCGCGGGTGCTACTGTTGGAGCCGACAAACCCGATAAAATTGGTGCTGGTAGGGAAGATTCTTTGGGTTCCTCCACATGGAAGTGGAAAATTCTGATGATGAGATCGGATCTGCCATTGAAGTCGGCGAGAACCGAGACAGGGGTGGGAGGGTGTGGATCCGCTACCATTGGATTGTTGCTTGATGGAGAGGGGGCCGCTGAATCCATGATTCCAGCGTTCGGATTTCCCACAGACGGCACCAATTGACGAGGGGTAACCTTGGCAATGCCCATGGTTATGGACTAAGGGTTTCATGGAAAAGAGAATGCTGGGGATTTCATCGGCTGATCAGACAAACAAGGGGGTTGAAGTCGTCTGATTGCTTATGGTCAAATCGATTACAGATCGCTCAAGGCTTTTTTGGTGTCCCTCCATTGGCTCCTCTTAGCCTATATATAATAGGCTGGGTCCTAAGGCCGTATACAGATAGGTTAGAATCTTACAATTACAACACTAAAACCATGTCAGTTTCTATTTTCTTATCTAGCAAGTCATGCTTTCCATCGGATGCTTCCTAGGCCTTCTTCTTGGGCTTCATGGGCCACGAGCCATCATGTAACCAGGGTAACTAATCATAAGAACCCGAATATTCATACCCATGTCAGATGTTGTTAATAACAGGGTCACAACATTGGTAGAATGATGTGATGAACATTCTCCCAAAGTATCATAACACGATCATTCCATTATGTTTACACTACTATAACGTCACTCAAAGTAACCCTAATCCTTAGACCATAAGATCATGCTAATTGCTGACTCAGGAAAAGTATTTTGATTACATCAAACGTCACTTCATAACTGGGTGATTATAAAAGTGTCATTGGATACTTGAAAGTGTCAGTTGAGGCTCGTGGATCAATAGTGGGATTTTTCCATCCAGATGATGAAGAGATATACTCAGGGCCCTCTCGGTGATATCACATTAACATAGCTTGCAAGCAAGTGATAACGATCACTAGGAATGTTATATCACTACAAGAAAAGTTTCCTTCCGCACCGAATTGGCCTGACGGTCGTCGTAGAAGGTGCGTCTTCTGCGATGAAATTCTCGGCTCGGCCGTGGCTGATGGAAAACTTTTTTTTCCGGTTTCACGACCCTCTACTACGATGGATCTGCTAAAAACATGGAGGAAGCTCGTCCAGCGCGTGGCAGAAGCAAGATTTTTGTTTCCTCGCGCGATGTTGACTCGCCAAAGTCTTTTGAGGCGTGTGGGTCCTGGACGTCAGTGTCTCTAGCGGACCATACTTTTCAGTCGTGCCTCCCTGATTTGACCTTGATAACGTAGCTCGAGGCGTCTGCCGTTTAGTCAGGCTGCTAGGTCCCACATGTCAGCCTCTCATTAGAAGGATCGTGTGTATGATGGAATTTTTTCCTTCGCTCGCGCTACCCTGTTCCGAGTTGATAGCGCTGCTCGACGCATCTACCGTTTAACCAACCTCCTGAGCCCCACATGTCATCCTCTCATTAGAAGAAACTTGTGTATGATGATTTTTTTTTCCTTGGCTCGCGCTACCCTATTCCAAACTTGATGGCGATGTTCGATGCATCTACCGTTTAATCACGATGCTGGGCCCCATATGTCATCCTCTCATTAGAAGAAACGTTGTAATTATGATCATCAAGCATTCACCATCAGTCGATCGAGCAAGGAACCACATGCATGGCCGATCATTCAGAATAGGTGCAAGGATTACAAACGGAAGCTCCTTGTTTCCTGCAACATCCGAATTCAAGACAAAAAGCGCATTACTGGCATACATATTCTAACACCAGCATTCTTTATTGTTCATGCTAATAGTGTGAATAGGCAAATCCTGACAATAATATTACTCAATAAATTAACAACATTAGGAATTGCATTTCTTACTCTGCTATTCCGAACATTTGGATTTCTTGCTTATCATAGTTTCCTAGTTGTTGTAAGTTTCAAAAGAGGAAGCACCACTTTTTTTTTGATATAGAGGCATGTCCACTTGAATCCTATAGGATTAGATGCCTGCAGTATTTTGGATCAAGTGGTGTTTGATTGCATAGGAAAACCAAAGGAATTGTACAAAGAGGTTGGAGTGGATGGAAATTTTCCTCCAAAATAGAGTGCAAAGGAATCCTTTGAAGGAATTCCTAAGGATTATACGCTTTCAAATCAAACAACATTTTATAGAAAAAAATCCTAAGGATCCAAATCCTACACAATTCCTCTGAATCCCAAGGCAAAATCCAAAAAGGAAAGATTGGTGTCCTACAAAAATCCTCTGTGATTCCTACAATCTAAGGAGGGCCAGAAAGTACAAACAGATAAAGAAACCCGGCTTCACTGTGTTGTGCTTACAATTGAGATGCTGGTTAATAATACCTTTCATATTTTGACAATGAACGAACTTAGTAGTGGAGGGACGTCGTCATACACTATATTTTTGGAAGGCATATTACTGGTACTAATTCATTACTGGCAATGGTTCATTCATTTTTTTAGGACATAAAGCGTGTGCTCATTCAGTCATACGAAAGATAAAACATAAACAAGGTAGTTAAAGAATAACTTCACTGAATCACTCGCAATGTACCATCATGGAACTAGAATTACCTTCCGATGTGGGATCCCAGCAGTAAGTGTAGCCTTGACTTGTGACCGCAAAAATGAGGCCACCATGTTCAATGGCATCATAGTACTGTCGTCTTCGAAGACCTGAATGCTCCAGACATCTCCAAACTTGGCTACCGCCTTCCAGGTAGGCGATTTCACCGTCGAACAACGTGAGAAGCTTATAGTCTGTGTAACCCCCGGCTTCTGTGGGCACTCTGCAGATTACGATCTTCAACAGCTCAAGAGATCCATCCCATGACTTATTGAACTTTTCTCCATACCTGCGGATTCGCCAAAAAAAACTTTTGAATTGTGAATGAGTTCAGAAATGACTACATGTAACTCGGGGAACCCTGGCTGGCAGGTTATATCATGGATGTGAGGCGGCCGCAATGGCACAAGTATCTGTCGATGGAAGGTCGATTACTCGATAGGTGTAGATGTTCGCTATGCACCAGGCCCCGCGCTGGTCCACCGCGGCGAGCCAGTCGCCGTTCATGCCAACCCAAAAAATTTCGTGCATGAAGGGCAGGATGGTGCTGCGCCAAGGATGGTCGAGGGGCACCACGTCGTACACCGTGCCGTGCAGACGATGTACCCTCGTACCATCATAGTGCTCGTCGAACCAATAAGCAGGCTGAGGCATCAGTAGGCAGGGTTCATTCCAATGGTGAACGGTCCATTTCGTACCTTCATTGTTGGCGATATGATCGTACAATAGCTTTTAGCATGCGACTAGCCTGACGGTGCTGGAAATGTCCAGATGCTGGACGATGAGGTCGACATCGTCCGCGCTGAGTTGATCCCACTTGCATCACCCGCTGAGCTTCGAATTGGCCATCACAGCCGGATGGATTTTGGTGGATGCCAAGTGCGGCTGGGGTTTTCTGCAGGAGGAGGGGAGCATTAGAAGAGAGAGCATGGGGGAGACCATGGGTGGAGTGGGGACTGGGGAAGAAGATGGAGAGGCAAAGAAAAAAAAGAGGGAGGAGATTTTACTTGCTTGCTCTGTCTAGTCAACAGCAGCATCGAGGACACCGCCGCCTAGAATTCACTTTATGTTAGACTTGCACGCCACGCATCTAGTAATTTGACAATAATCCTACTTACTACGTATCAGAGGTGCAGTATTGTCTAGTCACATCAGTTTGACTAGAGAGTTTTCTTTTTACAGCTTTTATTTCAACATAGTGTACTAGTATTTTCAATGGAAAATAGGAGAACGAACTACTACTAGTAATAGTAGCCGCGACATGGACACATGTACTTTCATCTTGTTCCCCTACATGCAGAACTCGTAGCACAGAACCGAAAATATATACACCGGATATAATGCACAGTACGGCTGTGTCCGTAGTATTTTTGGCATGTTGCATGTGTTCATATATATTCTTGTACAAGGTACATGGAATTACACATGTACAACATGCAACCGCGCAGCAAAATGAGAGACGTGCAAGGACACCAGATTTCGCTCAAGTCAGACAACGTGCATGACTCTGTGTGGCTCTGATTCACTGACATGTGGGTCCTGTTAAGGTCGGATCCACCTGCCAGTGAGAATCTGCATGCACCATGCGGACTTGGAGCCACTAGGTACGTCCACGACGTAAATTACAATTTGCAACTAGCTGCACCGGCAACAAGCTGTTGCATGTGGCATTTCCAAGTTTTCAGAAAATGTGAAATAAATCATGAACATAGATCATATTTATATAGTTCATCTATAAATTTCCATCCCAAAAATATTACTAGTACATGGCTTGGCCACCACAAAATGAACAAATGAACACAAGATATTGTTTGCTTAGATTTTTCCTTTTTCATTGACACATGTCACATAAAATCTTATTGTGGGACCGAATATTGTAGATGCACAAGATACAACATAGCCAATGTTCCGGATTTATTTCACATTTTTTGAGAACTCGAAAGTGCAACAAATAATAAAGGGGTGCGGGTGCAACGAGTTGCAGAATATTCAACCCGCACTGACTAAAACTATGGCTTGCATACAAAAGGAGTTTGATCAAATCGCAGGCCTTGCACTACATTGCAGCGAAATGAGTGTTAGAGTACAGCAAGTTAACGGCTGAGGCCATACGATACAAATAAGGCGAAGGAAATAATTCAAGATACGCAAATCCCTATTCCATATGATCTCCCTTGAACCGTTAATTATGCCGGTTCCAATCCTTCGCGTTGGACAAGCTTGGGATGAACCACAACGGAGTCTGCCACCAATTCCAGCCAAAAAGAATTTAGGGAAATTCCAGCCAATGTTGGTTGAGAAACCAACATCAGCGTCTTGAGCATTCATACGGATGCGGCATATTTCAGGACAAATATTACATCCACTGAGACTAACTGCATGCGGCGAGGTGTATAAACAGTTGCTCCTCGTTAGATCTCCAGGGCCAAGTCCTGCCACGCCAACTGGAATGGTAATTGGATAGTTCAATTCAAGGAAGATAGAAAATGCTCCAAGGTCTAAAACCCTCCGCCATTGCCTCGGTGGAAGTAACCTACTAGAGTCAATCGAGAACACATGGGAGCAAAACCCAGTAGAATAGATGTGAATATTGCGGCCGTGATGATAACCAGCATTTTCAGCCACAGGATAACTAGTGTCATATCGCCTAGAACTAACGCCCACGGTATTGATCAGAATAAGGCTACCACCATCAGGAGATCTTGCTAACCACCACAGATCAGGACTGTACTCACAATTACCGTCTAATTCAGGTGGCCCCGGAAGACGCACAGGACCTTGCAAGGAAAGCACATTCAGAGGTCAGTTGAGCAAAATTTGAATGATGAAGCTTGAAAATTTAAGGATGGAAATTTTACCCCATGCCCGAGGATCCCATGCATAAACATTGCCAATATGAGTTACAACATAGACAACTCCATTGTGGATAATTGCATCACGGTAGATGAACATGCTGAACTGGTTCTCAAGAACCATCCACATACCATGAGAACCATCAAGGAAGGCAATTACCGTGTCGAAGATGGCCAGGACGGAGAAATCCTTATAGTTCGCAGCAGCTGTGGGAACTCGGCAAATGGCTATCTTCAGTAGATTAGTAGGCTAACCAACCGGGATAAACTTAAGTACCTCGGGTGTGGCCTCAAAATCGAAGATCGCTGGTAGAGGAATCCAGCGACGAGTGAACACATTCACACGCTCCCAGTTCTAGGCGAGGCCAATAGTGGCGATCCAATCTCCATGGGTGCCTGCCCACTTCTTACCCTCACAATCTGGCATCACGGCATCGGAGGAGGACCTATCCAGCGGCATCAGCTCGCACAAGGTCCACCCAAACTTCTTATGTGGCTTCTGCTTGCCCCTGCCACAATAGTAGCTGCCCCTGTAGAACTACTTCATGCGATTGTCGTGGTAGAAGACATTGTACTCACATGGTACCTCAGTTGAGTGAGGGAAGAACACATGGGAGACCAAAAGGATGAGATTTCGACAGGGATGCACTATGTGTTGCTGAGTAAAGATAACGTTTGCAGCGGGTGGTGAGGCTCGCGGCGGTGATGACATCGCATCTAGCAGAGATTTCTTCAAGGGGGCCATCGGAAAACACCCTAGAAGTGTCACTGTCATCGATCAATTGGGCCATTCCGAGGAAGGGCTCGAGCAGGTGGGGGTGATGGCGTTTGGTTTTGATTGGGGGTTTTGGAGGAGAGAGCGAGCGGCAGCTGGCAGGGCGAGACGAAAAACAGTCTATCAAACTGGGCGCCGGAGCTGATCCTAAAGCTGCATGGCGGCATTGGCGCGTGCCTGTATTGGTGTGCGAGTGGTAATGGCTGTCGCCGGGACGCTGGAGGTGAAGTGAGGATGGAGATCTAGGCAAAGAGAAATACAGAATGAAATCAAACCAAGTGTGCCTTCTTTCTCTCTGCTAAATCTACAGTGCCTATCGAACTAGGCTATGGAGATGCTCCGAAAGCAGCATGGTGGCGTTGGCGTGTGCTAAAGGTGGGCGGGTGGGGATCAGCGAGAAGATGGAGAGGAAGAGGATGGAGAGCAAAGGAAAATAGAATAAATCGATTGAAATTGTACCGCCTACCGAGCGTGGTTTTTCTCTTTCCTTTGCGTTTCCTAGTGCCTATCGAGTAAATAGGTCATGACTAGCCTAGCACGGGATGGAGCTGTACTGTCCTCTCAAATAAATGGTCATGGTAGAGAGACGGTTTGCAGTATACTTGGAGCTCCTCTTGCCGAACGTAATAATCCTTTGATCTTATACATTCATCATCTTGTGCAGTCACTACTGTACTACTACTACTGTAACTAATAAACACATAAAGGTTCCACCGATAATTAAGGAACCAAAACTGGAATAATACTACTCTCGAACTCTTGTGTACTACAACAACAAAATGCTCACAAAATGGGTTACCAGTACGGTAGTACCATCTGTACACCCACACGCTGCCACCTCAAATAAGCTTGCCTGCCACACCGCCAATTTCCTCTCCCCTGTCGGCCTTACCGAACCCAAAATCGAACATATCCCAGTTCAATAAGGAAAAAAAGTCGACAATCTCTCAAAAAAATCAATCATCCACCAAAAGAAAATCCATTGTCTAATGCTTCCCGTCCATTATGAACGGACGGTCGCAATTGCTCGAGCGCCGTGCGGGAGTAGTAGTCGTCTGGGCTACTGGTTGTAGATCCGCGAAAGCACGCGCCTGGAAGCGGCAGAAGAATTTATTCTCTGTCAGTGATGGAAGAAGATCGACGATATATAGTACCAAATCAACAAGTCAGTGGCTTTATCCATCTAACCAGTGAGAGCCGACACGAGTGGTGAACAGCTTGAAGCACCGCGGAACAGGTGCCTTTAAGGCATACAGTACGTATACCTCCATTCTGATTTATGATGGTCACATAGTGCTAAATAACTTAGACTACTCCAGTAACTTGCACATGTACCTTCATCATAGTGGGTAACAACATGTGTGTAGTGTCACGCAAAGGCCTAATTAATTAGGTTGTACTTCCTCCATTTAAAAATATAAGACGTTTTAGCTTTGTGAATCGAATGTATCTAGACGTCTTTTAGTGTATGGGTTCGTAGAGGTTAAGAGTAAACCTATACACTAAAAGGCGTCTAGATACATTCATCTCACAAAGGTAAATCGCCTTATATTTCTGAATGGAGGGAGTAGAATCATATACTACTAGTCTTGGTATGTGTGATGTTATGGTAACTAGCTAAGTTATTACGTCACTTTCTTTTTTCATTAATTAACTCTGAAAAGAGATTTAATTCGAGCCAAGTATCTACGCATACTTGTAGTTCAAGTTTGTCAAGATGCAAAATCTTAGGAAGAAGTTGAACCTCTTGTCAAAACTCTATGTGATTTCTAATACGGAGTATATTAATTGATTGTCCGATGGGTGCCTCCAAAAGCTTTTTCTTAAAACTTTCAAAGCAACCTACAATTTACTTGTAGTTCAAATTTGACCTAATTTTGATGATTCTACATAGAGTCATTCAAGTGGCGGAGTTAGCTAGGAAGTTTGAAAACTCATAAAACATAGGAATCGTTAGTACAACATGTTGGTCCACTATATATACTAGTAAGTTGCACGTGTCTTGCACGTGAGACTGAGATAGTAGACGTATGACATATCATCACTATATACAATTATAATTGGTAAAGCATAAAAAATTATAAATTCGATCAACATCTATAAAGTATGGGTGTATATTTGGTCCTTGTACTTTGTATCATCATGTAGAAGTCAAAGATTATTAGCAACCTAACACTGAAATTTTTTATAACATGATCTAGAGAAATAAGGGAGAAGATTCTAGTATGATGGATAAGTGTGTTTTGAGGTTTGTGCATAGCATTCATTATGCCGAAGACTATCAATAGAATCTTCCAGATGCTAGAATGGAAAAGAAGATCCAACGGCTAGAAAAGCTGGGATTCGCGAGTCTTGATCCAACGATCAACATTCAAAGTTATTCATACACTATATAGTGGTTTATAATGAAGACTATCAATAGAATTTTTCAAGATGCTAGAATGGAAAAGAAGATCCAACGACTAGAAATGTTTGGATTTGTGAGTCTTGATCCAACGGTCAATATTCAAAGTTGTTTGTACACTATATAGTGGTAAGATCATGTAGAAGTCAACGATTATTAGCTACTAGTAAGTTGCACATGAGACTCAGATAGTACACGTATGACATATCATCACTATATAAAATTATAATTTGTAGCACAAAAAATTATAAAATTGATCAACATCTATAAAGTATGGGTGTATATTTGGTCCTTGTACTTTGTATCATTATGTGTAGAAGTGAAAGATTATTAGCTACCTGCTAACACATGAAATTTTTGATAACATGGTGTAGAGAAACAAGGGAGAAGATTCTAGTATAATGGAGAAGTGTGTTTTGAGGTTTGTGCATACCATTCATTATGCTGAAGACTATCAATAGAATCTTCTAGATGCTAGAACGGAAAAGAAGATCCAACAGCTAGAAATGCTGGGATTCGCGAGTCTTGATCCAACAGTCAACATTCAAAGTTATTCATACACTATATAGTGGTTTGTAATGAAGACTATCAATAGAATCTTCAAGATGCTAAAATGGAAAAGAAGATCCAACGACTGGAAATGTTGGGATTCGCGACTCTTGATCCAACGGTCAATATTCAGTAAGTTTTTTGTACACTATATAGTGGTAAAGTTAACGATTATTAGCTACTAGTAAGTTGCACAGGAGACTCAGATAATAGACGTGTGATATATCATCACTAGATAAAATTATAATTGGTAAAGCACAAAACATTATAAATTTGATCAGCATCTTGTATCATTATGTAGAAGTCAAAGATTATTAGCTACCTAACACATGAAATTTTTGATAACATGGTCTAGAGAAACAAGGGAGAAGATTCTAGTATGGTGGAGAAGTGTGTTTTGAGGTTTGTGCGTAGCATTTATTATGCCGAAGATTATCGATAGAATCTTCTAGATGCTAGAATGGAAAAGAAGATCCAACGGCTATAAATGTTGGGATTCGCGAGTCTTAATCCAACGATCAAAATTCAAAGTTATCCGTACACTATATAGTGTTTTGTAAAGAAGACTATCAATAGAATATTCAAGATGCTAGAATGGAAAAGAAGATCCAACGACTGGAAATGTTGGGATTCGTGAGTCTTGATCCAACGGTCAATATTCAAAGTTGTTTGTGCACTATATAGTGGTAGGATCATGTAGAAGTCAACGATTATTAGCTACTAGTAAGTTGCACATGAGACTCAGATAGTAGATGTATGACATATCATCACTATATAAAATTATAATTTGTAAAGCACAAAAAGTTATAAATTTGATCAACATCTATAAAGTATGGGTGTACATTTTGTCCTTGTACTTTGTATCATCATGTGTAGAAGTCAAAGATTATTAGCTACCTGCTAACACATGAAATTTTTGATAACATGGTGTAGAGAAACAAGGGAGAAGATTCTAGTATGCTGGAGAAGTGTGCTTTGAGGTTTGTGCATAGTATTCATTATGCCGAAGACTATCAATAGAATCTTCTAGATGCTAGAATGAAAAAGAAGATCCAACGGCTAGAAATGGCGGATTCATGAGTCTTGATCCAACGGTCAATATTCAAAGTTATTCGTACACTATATAATGGTAAGATAAGATAAGATAAGATAATAAGATAAGATAAGTTAAGATAAGATAAGATAAGATAAGATACTAGTAGGTTGCACGTGCCCTGCAGATGAGGCTCAGATAATAGACGTCTGGCATATCATCACGATATAAAATTATAATAGGTAAAGTAGAAAAATATAAATTTGATCAACATCTATAAAGTATGGGTGTATATTTGGTTCTTCTACTTTATATCATCATGTGTAGAAGTCAAAGATTATTAGCTACCTAACACTTGAAATTTTTGGTAACATGGTCTAGAGAAACGAGGGAGAAGATTCTAGTATGATGGAGACGTGTGTTTTGAGAGGTTTATGCATAGTGCATTCATTGTGGTCAAGACTATTGATAGAATCTTCTAGATGCTAGAATGGAAAAGAAGATCCAATGGCTGGAAATGTTCGGATTCGCGAGTCTCGATCCAACGGTCAATATTCAAAGTTATTCGTACACTATATAGTGGTAAGATAAGATGTCTAAAAACATGGCTTGTGGCATTCAGATCCGTACTCTTCAGACTGTCTTTCCATAAAGGAACAATCTCGTCATCACTCGGAAAATTAAGAATGATATTTCGTGATATTTGGAACTCACATCAACAATATTTTTTACTACAAGAAGATGCACCCGTCTACCTCCGAAAATACAATTAACTCAAGAGCAATCTATCGCATTTACTTGTAGCTCAAGTTTGATATAATTTCATTAAATTGTCAATATGCAAAATCTTAGCAAGAAGTTGAACTTGTTGTAAAAACTATCGGTGGTGGTTTGTGATATATTAAATCATCCCCCAATGGTTACCTCCAAAAACCGTAAATCTTTCAATGCAACCTACAATTTACTTGTAGTTCAAAATTGAACTAATTTCAATAAATCGACATAAAATCAATTTCAAGTGGGCAAAGTTAGCTATAGAATAAGTTTGAAAACTCATAAAACACGGGAATCATAAGTACAACATGAGGGTCCACTATATATGTCTGAAAGCTTGGCTTGTGGCGTTCAGGTCCATATCCTTCGGACTTTGTTTATGAAAACAAACAATAATCTCATCATCACTAGGAAAATTGAGAATGTTCTTTCCTAATAGTTGGAAACTCACACCGACGGTACTGATTACTACAAGAAGATGCATCCATCTGCCTCTAAATAGACATTTAATTAAAGAAAAATCTATCGCACTTACTTGTAGCACAAGTTTGAGCTAATTTTTCGTTAAATTGTCAAGATACAAAATCTTAATTAGAAAGGAGTTAAAACCTATTATCAGAACTCTCGATTGTTTTTTGATACATTAACTGAGCCCCCAATGGGTACACCTCCAAAAGTTTTTGTAATTCTTTAGAAGCAACCTACAATAATTTAGTTGTTGTAGTTCAAGTTTGACCAAATTTCGATAAATATAGGCATGAAGTCATTCAAGTGGGGCAAAGTGAATTAGCTACATAGGGAGTTTGAAAACTCATAAACCATGGGAATCGTAAGTAAAACACGTTGGTCCACTTAATATGTCTAAAAGCTTGTCTTATGGCATTGAGATCCATATTCTTCAGACTTTCTTTACATAAAAGAACCATCTCGTCATCACTCAGAAAACTGAGGATTTTCTTTCCTCATAGTTAGAAACTCACAATGACGACATTGTTTACTAGAAGAAGATGCACCCATCTACCTACGAAAATACATTTAATTCAAGAGTAATCTATCGCGCTTACTTGTAGCTCAAGTTTGATCTAATTTTGTTAAATCGACAAGAAGTCACTGAAGTGTGCAAAGTTCGCTAGGACGAAGCTTGAAAAATCCTAGTACTAACAACTTGGGCATTACGTATAAGAAACCGTTGGTCCAGTTTGTGTGATAATTGGGGTGGTTGCATTTTCGTTTAACTATGGTAGGTCTCGTAGGAGAGAGGTGCTTGAGAGTTAACACGATCGATAGAAGTACAACTTACATCAAGGACCTCATAAAAAATGAAAATTACATCCAAGTCCATCCATTTAACACAATGACCCTAAAACTGAATAATGAAGTGTGTGTGTTTTGTGGTTTGCACATAGTAGCGTTCATCGTGCTAAAGACTATCAATAGAATCTTTCTCGATGCTAAGGGTAAATATAAGATCTAACGGTTAACAATGTTTGGATTTGGCAGTCGTGATCCAGCGGTCAATGTTCGAAGTTAATTCGTACACTATACAATGGTGGTATGGTATTGTAAGAGATAATACAAGATAAAGATAAGATAAGAAGTATCGCGAATGGCCGATCTAATGGTTGCTCTCGTAGGAGTGAGGTGCTTGAGAGTTAAGGCGGTCAGTGGAAGTACAAGTTACATTAAGGACCTCATAAAAATGAAAATTGCATCCAAGTCAATGCATGCATTTAGCACAAGGACCCTGAAACTGAGCAATGAAGTGTGTGTTTTGAGGTATGCGCATACTAGCGTCCATTGTGCTAAAGACTATCGGTAGAATCTTTCTAGATGCTAATAATGGAAAAGAAGATCCAACGGTTAGCAAAGTTTGGATTTGCCAGTCTTGATCCAACGGTCAATGTTCAAAGTTTGGATTTGCCAGTCTTGATCAAACGGTCAATGTTCAAAACTAGTTCAAAATTGCCTTCCCTCCCGATGTTTGGCCGATCTTTTGGATAACCTTCCCTCCCGATGTTTGGGAAGCAAGTGAAAATTTCGAAAACCAAAAAAGCTTGAATTTTTGTGCCGCCACCAAAGTGGTTTCCTTCCTATGTACTCCTCCTCGTCCCTACTCCACACCAACGCACGGCTGCCGAACACGCCAGAGACAAAAAGCCACCATACCAAGGCACACGTGCGCAGCGCCACGCTGTGGACGAGGGGAGAGAGATCAGCCGGACCGGTGCGCGAGGGTAAAGGGGAGGAGAGATGGAGCATATGGAAGGAGAGAGAAAACACACGATTTGTTTTGTGTGCATGGGTCCTGAAATTTACTACTAGTAGAGTGTACACTATAAGGCCGCAGGAGTACCTCGTGTCATAAACCCATCATAACTTTGCTCTAACATGGAACCGCCTTCAACTTCTCTTCGTTGCTGCCCTCTTCCCCTGCCAACGTTTTATTCTCTCAGCATGTACAGCGCGTGGATAGAGGTGACCATATGTCTAAGCAAAGAAATATACTACTCCCGCATTGTGTAAAAAGCACACCTTAATAAGGCTTAGATAGTAAACGTATGACATATCATCACTATATAAAATTATAATTGGTAAAGCACAAAAGAATATAAATTTGATCAACATCTATACTACTATAGTGGAGCAGTTTTGAATTGGATCCATAGCACCAATCCTGACCGTTGGGCTGTTGGATCCAATGGTTGAGAGAAGCTGAATTCGTGTTGAATAGTACCTAGAGAAAACTCCACCATGCATGTTCTACAACCATCATGTCACCACCCCCAAAATTTCATAGCATGGTAGACTGCATTCTCTCTACTTATATACTACTATAGTGGAGCAGTTTTGAATTGGATCCATAGCACTAATCATGACCGTTGGGCTGTCAGATCCAATGGTTCAGAGCAACTGGATTCATGTTGAATAGTACTCCCTCCGCCAAAATATAAGGCGCCTAAGGGTTAGTCAAAAGTCAACGTTTTTTAAGTTTGACCATGATTATACACAAAAATATAAAAATTTAGAATACTAAATTAATATCAATAGATTCACCATAAAGTATATTTTCTTAATATGTCCATTTAATATTGTAGATGCAGATATTTTTTTAAATATCTGGTCAAAGTTAGTAAGGTTTGACTTTTGACCAATCCTTAGGCGCCTTATATTTTGGGACGGAGCGAGGGAGTACAGACCTAGATGCTAGAATGGAAAAGAAGATCCAACGGTTAGCAATGTTTGGATTTGCCAGTCTTGATCCAACTGTTAATGTTCAAAGTTCATCTCTACACTATATGTAGTGGTATGGTATATATTGTAAGAGATAAGATACAAGATAAAGATAAAGATAAGATAGAAGTACTTTGAATGGCCGATCTAATGGTAGGTCTTGTAAGAGCGAGGTGCTTGAGAGTTAACACGGTCGGTGTAACTACAAGTTACATTAAGGACCTCACAAAAAATGAAAATTGCATCCAACAAGTCCGTGCATTTAGCACAAGGACCCTTAAACCAAGTAATGAAGTACTATGTGTTTTGAGGTTTGCGCATACTAGTGTTCATCATGCTAAAGTCTATCAGTAGAATCTTTCTAGATGCTAAGAATGGAAAAGAAGATCCAACGGTTAGCAATGTTTGGATTTGCCAGTGTTGATCCAACGGTCAATGTTCAAATAAGTTAATCCCTACACTATTTAGTGGTGGTATGCATGGTATTGTAAGAGATAAGAGACAAGATAAAGGTAAGATAAGAAGTACTACGAATGGCCGATCTAATGGTAGGTCTCGTAGGAGCGAGGTGATTGAGAGTTAACACGGTCGGTGGAAGTACAAGTTACATCAAGAACCTCGTAAAAAATGAAAATTGCATCCAAGTCCATGCATTTTAGCACAAGGACCCTGACACTGAGCAATGAAGTACTGTGTGTTTTTAGGTTTGCGAATACTAGCGTTCATCATGCTAAAGACTATCAATAGATCGAATCTTTCTCGATGCTAAGAATGGAAAAAAGATCCAACGGTTAACAATGTTTGGATTTGCTAGTATTGATCCAACGGTTAATATGTTCAAAGTTAATCCCTACACTATGTAGTTGTATGGTATTGTAAGAGATATGAGACAAGATAAAAGATAAGATAAGAAGTACTGCGAATGGCTTATCTAATGGTGGGTCTCGTGAGAGCGAGATGCTTGAGATTTAACACGGTGGGTAGAATTACAATTTACATCAAGGATCTCATAAAAAATGAAAATTGCATCCAAGTCCATGCATTTATCACAAGGACCCTGAAACCGAGTAACGAAGTACTGTGTGTTTTGAGGTTTGCGCATACTAGTGTTCATCATGCTAAAGACTATCAGTAGAATCTTTATAGATGCTAAGAATGGAAAAGAAGGTCCAACGGTTAGCAATGTTTGGATTTGCCAGTCTTGAGATCCAACGGTCAATGTTCAAAATAAGTTAATCCCTACACTATGTAGTGGTGGTATATATGGTATTGTAAGAGATAAGAGACAAGATAAAGATAAGAACTACTACAAATGGCCGATCTAATGGTAGGTATCGTAAGAGCGAGGTGCTCGAGTGGTCGGTGGAAGTACAAGTTACATCAAGGACCTCATAAAAATGAAAATTTCGTCCAAGTCCGTGCATTTGGCACAAGGACCCTGAAACCGAGTAATAATGAAGTATTGTGTGTTTTGAGGTTTGCGCTTACTAGTGTTCATCGTGCTAAAGACTATCAGTAGAATCTTTCTAGATGCTAAGAATGGAAAAGAATATCCATCGGTTAGCAATGTTTGGATTTGCCAGTCTTGATCCAATGGTCAATGTTCAAAGTTAATCGGTTAGCAAAGTTTGACCTAATTTCATGAAATAGTGAGCAAAGTTTGACCTAATTTCATTAAATAGTTAGGATGCAAAATCTTAGCAAGAAGATGAACCTGTCGTCAAAACTCTCGGTGGTTTCTGATATATATTAATTGACCCTTCCCCCCGATGGGTACCTCCAAGAGCTTTTTCGTAAAACTTTCAAAGCACCCTACAATTTACCTGTAGTAGTCCAAATTTTACCTAATTTCGATAAATCGACATAAAATCATTCAAGTGGGTGAAGTTAGCTAGGAAATTTGAGAACTGATAAAACATGGGAATTTGTAAGTGCATCGTGTTGGTCCACTATATATGTGTGAAAACTTGGATTGTGGCATTCAGATCCATAGTCTTTGGACTTTCTTTAGGGGAAAGAACAATCTAGTCATCACTCAAAAAATTAAGAATGTTCTTTCCTAAGATAGTTGGAAACTCACACTGGCGGAATTGTCTACTACAAGAAGATGCGCCTATATCTACCTCCGAAAAGACTTTTAAATCAAGAGGAATCTATTGCACTTACTTGTAGCTAAAGTTTGGCCTAGTTTGTTAAACTGGCAAGATGAAAAATCTTAGCAAGAAGTTCAATTTGTCGTCAAAAATCTCATTGGATGGTTTCTCATATATTAATTGTGACCCCCTGATGGGTGCCTTCAAAAGCTTTTTCGTAAAACTTTCACAGTAACCTACAATTTGCTTGTAGTAGTTCAAATTTGACCTAATTTTGACGAATCGACATAAGGTCATTCAAGTGGGCGAAGTTAGGTAGAGAGTTTGAGAATTCATAAAACACAGGAAATCATAAGTACAATATGTTGGTCCACTATATATATGTGTGTGAAAACTTGGTTTCTGGCATTTAGATTGATATTCTTCGAACTTCCTTTACGAGAGAGAATAATCTTGAGATCACTCAGAAAATTGAGAATGGTCTTTCCTAATAATTGGAAACTCACACTGACGACATTGTTTACTACAAGAAGATGCACCCATCTACCTTCGAAAAGACATTTAATTCAAGAGCAATCTATCGCGCTTACATGTAGCTCAATTTTGACTTAATTTTGTTAAATTGTCAAGATACAAAATCTTAGAAAGATGTTGAACCTATCATCAAAGCTCATAGTGGTTTCTGATATAATAATTCACCCACTCCCCCGAAGGGTACCTCCAAAAGCTTTTTCATGAAACTTTCAAAGCAACCTACAATTTACTTATAGTTCAAATTCGACCTAATATAATTTCGATAAATTGGGATAAAGTCATTCAAGTTGGCAGAGTTAGATAGGAAGTTTGAAAGCACATAAAACATGGGTATCGTCAGTACAAGATGTCGGTCCACTATATATATGTCTAAAAACCTGGATTGTGGCATTCAGATCCATATTCTTCAGACTTTCTTGATGAAAAATAACAACCTCTCTTGTCATCTCTCAGAAAATTGAGAATTGAATGTTCTTTCCTGATAGTTCGAAACTCACACCGACGACATTGTTTACTGTATATTGATTTTTTTCAATGAGTATACTATTTAATACTGTATATATTTTGGTCAAACTTTCTAACGGTTGACTTTGACTAAACCTAATATGCTAAGTAATACTCCTGCCGTTTAGAAATATAAGACGTTTTAGCTTTGTGAAATGAATGTATCTAGAAGCCTTTTAGTGTATGGGCGTCTAGATACATTCGATTCACAAAGCTAAAACGTCTTATATTTCTGAATAGAGGGAGTATTAAATAAATGGCGTATAGGATAAGATTAGGAAAACAGTATTTTTTTAGAACCCTCACAAGCTTTTTCTTAGCATCACAGATCTGAATATTACATTGAAACTGATGATTAACCAAACTACAAACAGAGCAAACCCAAACACATACGGAGTAGTAGTAGTACAACTTAACGACTTCTAGGGGGACTCCGCGGTCTTCTCAGGAGACTTGGCAGCATCCTCCGCGGGCAACTTGGCTGCATCCTCCGCGATACCATCGCCAAGCAGGGACTCGTGGATGCTGGGCAGCATGCCGCTGTGCGCGATGGTAACACCGGCCAGCAGCTTGTTGAGATCCTCGTTGCGCATGACGCCGAGCATCACGTGCCTCGGGATGATGCGGATCTTCTTGCTATCCTTCACGGCTTGCCCGACGAGCTCCAGCACCTCGGCGGTGAGGTACTCGAGAACGGCCACGAGGTAGACGGGAGCCCTGAAGCCTATGCGCTGGCAGTACCGACCCTCCTTGAGGTAGTGATGGCCCAAAATATATCGAGCTCGTTGGGAAACCCCAAGAGGAAGGTATGATGAGCACAGCAGCAAGTTTTCCCTCATTATGAAACCAAGGTTATCAATCCAGTACGAGCAAGGAAACACCCCAAAGGTGTTGCTAGCTGGACTTTGGCAGGGCGCACTACCGGCGTCAGCAGCAACGTGGAGACCTGCACAACACAACCACAGAACTCTGTCCCCAACTTACAGTGAGGTTGTCAATCTCACCGGTTTTGCTGAAAACAAAGGATTAAACGTATTGTGTGGAAGAAAGTAGTAGTTTACACAAAGTAAACAGAAAGCAGTAAACAGTTGATTGTAGATTAATGATAAAAGAAAGGACCGGGGTCCGTAGTTCACTAGTGGTGGCTCTCCTTAAGATAGATGACATGTTGGGTGAACAAATTACAGCAGGGCAATTGACAAACATCGAGAAAGCAATCATGCATATACTACTCATCTTGACTCCTTTGAGATTTGATTGGGCATTACAACATTATACATAGACCATAATCCAAATGCATCTATGACTAATAATCCACCTTCAGGTTATCATCCGAACCCCCTCCAGTATTAAGTTGCAAGCAACAGATAATTGCATTACGCATTGCGTGTAAAGTAAACAATACGATTGTTCTATGAACAAAGGATTGTTGTTTTCTCCCTAGTAGCAACAACACATCTAGTACCTTAGAGATTTCTATCACTTCCCCAGATTACTAGAGGCATGAACCAACTATCGAGCATAAATACTAACTCTTGGAGTTGCTAGCATCTACTTGGCCAAGATAGCTACTAACAACAGAAAGCATGCAAGATCACAAATAACAAAGACATGATAGAATCAATAATCAATCTGAAATAGCATCTCAATATCCATCGGATCCCCGCAAACACAACATGTAGGAATTACAAATAGATGATCTTGATCATGAACGAAGCTCACAAGATCTAAACATGATAGCACAAAGGAGAAGGACCAGCCATCTAGATACTACATGGACCTGTAGTCCAGAGATGAACTACTCACGCATCACACCGGAGGCTTGCATGATGATGAGGAAGGCCTCCAGGGTGAATTTCCCTTTCCGGCAGGGTGCCGGGAAGAGCTTCAAATCCCTCCCGATCTAGGGATAGAGATGACGGCGGCTACAGACTCTTTCGTGGAATTTTGATCGGGTACTTAGGGTTTCTATATCGGAGGCATCTTATAGGCGAAAGGGGAGGCTGAGGGGGTGCCGGAGGTGGCCAGACCACCCCCTGGCACGGGCCAGGCTGGGCCGTGCGGCCAGGTGGTGTGGCGGCCCCCTGGCCCCTCTCCGTCTCGTATTCTGGCTTCGTGTGTCCCTCGGTGAAAAACTGACTTTGGCTTTTGTCCCGTCCAATTCCGAGAATATTCATTTTCTGACTTTCCTGGAACCAAAAACAGCAGAAAACAGGCAGCTGGCACTATGGCTCTTGTTAATAGTTTAGTCCAAGAAAGTGTATAGAAAGTACTCCAAAGTGTGGACAAAACATAAGAAAGTAGATAAAACCAAGCATAGAACATCAAAAATTATGGATACGTTAGCAACTTATCAACATCCCCAAGCTTAACTCTTGCTAGTCCTCGAGTAGGTAAGTGATAAAAAGAAAGAATAATTTTTGAGGTGACATGCACCATCATAAACTTGATCAATGTATTTGTAAAACAATGATAGCTGGGATCATAGTACTTCAATCATAACATGAAAGATAAAGTTCTAACAATAAGACAAAGCAACTATGTTGCAACATGAAAGGGCACAAACAAAAGATTCATGAATAACAATGCTTTGCAAGACGTTTGTTTGTTTCACATAAAGAAAACATAGCATAGTGGCATTCAGCTTGTCCCTCATAGAGTAGCAAACATAAATGCATAGGACACCTTCAAAGTTCATAAGAGTGACTAGATACAAATAGTTTAAAACAAGCAATATCAAAGCTATGCATCAATCAACAAGTCATGGGACAATGCACATAGAACTAAGAATGGCCACTATATTCTCAAAGTAGGTGCATAAAGATAGAAGGTGGAGACTCAACATAAAAGTAAAAGAAAGTCCTTCATAGAAGGAAGTAGGGATTCAAGTTTCATAAAGAGCTTCCAAAAATTATGGTACTTATTAGCTTTCAGCTCTCATTGCCCTATCATAAGCATCTTGAAGGTGATTAAGGTTAAAGTGACACAACTAATAGGATATGCTTGACAAGTTATAAGCTGAAATCTTATGCCCCTTACTTACGAAGACCGAACCTCATGCTACTCAACTTTAGTCACAAGTAAGCTCTTGTCATTGTAAGTACATATGTATCATAGAGAACCGCCAACGGGGTACCCCTTGCACACGATACAGGAGCTATCCCATAATCAAAATGACAAGGCAAGCATACAATGAGCATCTCAGCTATCTTTTTATTTGCTATTTCCATAGGTTTTTATTGAGGATGCTTCATAGAGTGATCGTTATGGTTATGCTGCAAGTTTCCACCATAATTAGGCATGGCTTAGGCTAGCGGACCAGGCGTTTCTCTAACACAAATACAAACTCCATGATCTTACAAGTTCCCCTTTTATTTCACACCGCCGGGATCCATAAGCAAAAGAACATGATATCAACGGGGTACAAAGTACAAGTGCAATGTTGAAAGTGTTACCCATGATACATGGTTCTGCTAACTTCAACTTATAAAGCGCAAGCATATACGCACCAAAGATGGACGCAATGTTTCAAGTTTATTAAATGTAAGAAAAGTAAAGTGTGCCATCAAGTTCGTGAGAGCTTTAATCACTAATTTTCACATAACAAGTTTAATTCGGAAGGTAGATAAAAACATGAATATACTTGGAATAGCATATGCTAATAGGTAGGTATGGTGGACTCTTTGTAATAACTTAGTTTTAGGAGTTGGATGCATGAGTGGAACTCATACTTGGTTATGGAGGCTAGCAAAAGACTAGGAGCAACCAACTAAGAGAGCAATAATGGCCATAATCATGCAGAGCGAAAAAACATCATTAATGAAAGCATAAAGTGATACTACAAGTTGAAAACTAAAGGATCATAAAGGCTATGGTGACTTGGGATAGTCATAACATGGTGTGAGCATGCGCCAAGTCAACCCAAATAAAACATCAAAGGAGAATACCACAATAATGTGCTTTAATATGCTAAAACAACGCATGATTCTTCCAAGGCACATTAAGAAATCTCAATTGTTTATAACATGTCATGCTACAGCAAAGAATACTAAGCATAAAGCCAAAACAATATCAAGCATGGCATGACAAAGCATAGGCCATAGTCAAAACAAGCTCGCTTTACCACTTAAGCATGAACTTTCCTACTCTTTTCCAATCCAAACCAAACTATTTGAAAACTAATGTATGAAAGAGGGGGTCCAACTAATTTATTCAGCAAACTAAGAAAACCAAGCAAACAAAAAACAATAATGAAAATGAAAAATAAGACGCTCCAAGAACAACACAACTGTGCATGAAACAATAAAAATGAAGTGTTTGGAAGAAACCTGGGATTTTTATTGATGGAGAAGGGGATGCCTTGGGCATCCCCAAGCTTTGACGCTTGTACTTCTTGGATATTTCTTGGGGTGATACGCGTGGCATCCCCAAGCTTGAGCTTTAGTCCATTCCTCAACTCATTACTCATTCCTTCCATACACCTGAAATTTTTCCTTCATACAAAACTTCACACAATCTTTATTAGCGACATTAGTGCACTCAAGATAATAAGTCTTTAGGTTCAGTTCCAACACCAATAAAACTTCCATTAAAACACAAGCTACTGTAGCACTTCCCTCAAAAATCTCAATTCCCCAAAATAACTAAAAAAGGAACCAACAAGAAGCAAATGCAAATAATGGAAGAAATCTGTCAAAATAGAACAGCAGGTAAAAACCAAAATTTTCAAAGACCTTCTGTTGCTCATATCAAAAAGTGTTGAACTAACGAAAGTTAGATAACAACCTGGGGCAGAAGCACAAAACTTCACGCCTCAAAACGACGTGCAGAGATTTTACACGATTTTTTATGGTGAAGCACAGAAATCTGTTTCGGGACAGCAACTTTCCCAATCATTACTTCTCTCTCATTAGAGGTTACTCTTGGCACAAAAAGCAAATAAAAAGGATAATGAGCGGTTATTACTTAAGTAATAACTTCCAAGACTCATCTAAAACTTTTGGGTTATCTCCCAATAAGAACTTTTCTTTAACGCCTTTAAGTTAGGCATAATAATTTGAGAAGATGCTCACATAGGAAATATGAATTGAAGTAAAAGAGAGCATCAAGAAGCAAATTAAAAACACATTTAAGTCTAACCCACTTCATATGCATAGGAATCTTGTATGCAAATAAATTCACAAAGAACAAAGTGAAAGGCATAGGAAGATAAAACAAGAGTAACTTCAAAACTTTCAGCAAATAGAGAGGTGTTTCAGTACCATGAAAAGTTTTACAACCATATTTTCCTCTCTCATAATAATTTTCAGTAGCCTCATGAATAAACTCAACAATATAACTATCACATAAAGCATGATTTTCATGATCTACAAACACTAGAGCTTTATTATAAACATTTTGAAAAGAATCTTCTGGAACATGACATTTGTCCTCCTTTGGTAAGCATGGGGGACAATCAAATAATGTAAGGGGTAAAGAGTTACTCTCATTAGAAGGTCGGAATGGGTAGATCCATTCTTCCTCCTCTTGATCATCACTCTCCTCCTCTTTTTCATCCAATGAGCTTCTATTTTCAGCAATTTCTTCTTCCATAGGCTCCTGCAAGGCATTATTCTCTTCCGTTGGTGGAGAGCATCTATTAAGATATTCAAGAATATAGCCATTTTCTACCTTGTAATTATCAAAGCAAAATTTAAGTATATCATAAACCTCATATTTATAAGGTGAATCATCAGTATTTTCAAGCAAACTAGCAAGTTCAAATGCACCCTTCCAAGCAATAAATTCTTCAATTTGTTCCACATCATAAAAGTCATAATTTCCTTTAACATAAGAAGATATGGTAACATTATCATTATACTCACAATGAAAAGGGAGGTGTTTATACCTCCTACAGCAACAAGGTTTATCAAAGCAATAAGTAACATTATAAGTAGAGCACACGTTTATAGGAATGGTATACAATTTATCAATTTGTTCCCATAAGTGTTTCCCTTTTTGTGACAAGCGGTGTTCCTTATAATAATATTTTTGTTCTTCCGTGAACCCACCTTGACAATAAGATTCAGTTTCAAAGAAACCAACCATTGATAGAAAGCATGATAAAGCAAGACAATAACAGACCAACGAAAATAACACTATAGTAGGAACTATTTTTTTGTATTTTTGATAAATAAACAAGCAAACAAAGCAAAAATAAACTAAGCAAAAAAAACAAAGTAAAGAGATTGGTTATGAGGGACTCCCCTTGTGAAGATGTCCTTGACTCCCCAGCAACGGCGCCAGAAAAAGTTGCTTGATGGCCCAAAATATATCGAGCTCGTTGGGGAACCCCAAGAGGAAGGTATGATGAGCACAGCAGCAAGTTTTCCCTCAGTTATGAAACCAAGGTTATCAATCCAGTAGGAGCAAGGAAACACCCCAAAGGTGTTGCTAGCTGGACTTTGGCAGGGCGCACTATCAGCGTCAGCAGCAACGTGGAGACCTGCACAACACAACCACATAACTCTGTCCCCAACTTACAGTGAGGTTGTCAATCTCACCGGTTTTGCTGAAAACAAAGGATTAAACGTATTGTGTGGAAGAAAGTAGTAGTTTACACAAAGTAAACAGAAAGCAGTAAACAGTTGATTGTAGATTAATGATAAAAGAAAGGACCGGGGTCCGTAGTTCACTAGTGGTGGCTCTCCTTAAGATAGATGACATGTTGGGTGAACAAATTACAGCAGGGCAATTGACAAACATCGAGAAAGCAATCATGCATATACTACTCATATTGACTCCTTTGAGATTTGATTGGGCATTACAACATTATACATAGACCGTAATCCAAATGCATCTATGACTAATAATCCACCTTCAGGTTATCATCCGAACCCCCTCCAGTATTAAGTTGCAAGCAACAGATAATTGCATTACGCATTGCGTGTAAAGTAAACAATACGATTGTTCTATGAACAAAGGATTGTTGTTTTCTCCCTAGTAGCAACAACACATCTAGTACCTTAGAGATTTCTATCACTTCCCCAGATTACTAGAGGCATGAACCCACTATCGAGCATAAATACTAACTCTTGGAGTTGCTAGCATCTACTTGGCCAAGATAGCTACTAACAACAGAAAGCATGCAAGATCACAAATAATAAAGACATGATAGAATCAATAATCAATCTGAAATAGCATCTCAATATCCATCGGATCCCCGCTAACACAACATGTAGGAATTACAAATAGATGATCTTGATCATGAACGGAGCTCACAAGATCTAATCATGATAGCACAAAGGAGAAGAACCAGCCATCTAGCTACTACATGGACCCATAGTCCAGAGATGAACTACTCACGCATCACACCGGAGGCTTGCATGATGATGAAGAAGGCCTCCAGGTTGAATTCCCCTCTCCGGTAGGGTGCCGGGAAGAGCTTCAGATCCCTCCCGATCTAGGGATAGAGATGACAGCGGCTACAGACTCTTTTGTGGAATTTTGATCGGGTACTTAGCGTTTCTGTATCAGAGGCATCTTATAGGCGAAAGGGGAGGCCGAGGGGGTGCCGGAGACGGCCAGACCACCCCTTGGCGTGGGCCAGGCTAGGCCGCGCGGCCAGGTGGTGTGGCAGCCCCCTGGCCCCTCTCCGTCTCATATTCTGGCTCCGTGTGTCCCTCGGTGAAAAACTGACTTTGGCTTTTGTCCCATCCAATTCCGGGAATATTCATTTTCTGACTTTCCTAGAACCAAAAACAGCAGAAAACAGGCAGCTAGCATTGTGGCTCTTGTTAATAGGTTAGTCCAAGAAAGTGTATAGAAAATACTCTAAAATGTGGACAAAACATAAGAAAGTAGATAAAACCAAGCATGGAACATCAAAAATTATGGATACGTTAGCAACATATCAGGTAGCGCCCGATCCGATCGACGGGGAAATGCAGCCCGGCCTTGATGGACCTCAACACCTGCTTTTTCCTGCGGCTGCCTGGTGCGAGACTGCAACTTGGAGTGGCCAGAGCAGGATTCAGAAGCCGACGACATGACTTCTTTTTCTCCACGGCCTTTGTCGCCGCCACATGGGTCTGCTTCTTCCCACGGGGAGCTCTGGTCTTTGGAGCCATAGCTGCAAAGTCTAAGAAGAAGAAAGGTTAATTGTGGAGGGCCGGTGAAGGTGCCCAGGTCCCTTGTATTGAAACTTTAACAGCGTCGTCTTTACTGTTTTACAAGTATGAATTTTTAATAGGAGTACTACTAAAAGGTTGTGTGCATGTTGCCTTATTTTCTTTCACTTTTTTGAAACATGGTCAGCTGTGTCAGCATGAAAATTCATACAAAGAAGTTGTATCTTTCAAAACAATAGTCAGTTTTCAGTATGACTACATGGGTACTATATGAATTTCTTACAAATTTACAAGCAATCTATCACGCACTTGTAGTTCAAAATTTACCTACTTTGGTTTTATTGACAAAATGTCATTTAATTATGCGAAATTAGCTAGAAGGCCTGAAAATTCATGAAACTTGTTAACCATGAAACATACTCTATTTTGTGTGAAATTTAGTGTGTTGTCGCATTCAGAGCCATACTCTTTGCCTTTTCTTTAAAAATAATTATATGTGGCACTTCTAAAATAATTTAATAAAATTCTATACATAAAAGTTGAAAAGTCCAATTAACAACATTAGTATGCCATGCCAAGATGCACCCCGTCTACCCGAAATGGACACAAACCTTTGTCATTATTTAACTTGAAACCCAAGTATAAGTTAATACATTGCTGGTCATATTGTGAAGAAGTGTTTTTAAACCTTGTCAAAATTCATGTTTATCATTTACGGAAGAGGAAACCATACATAAGTGCTTCACATTTTTTATTATTTTCTTTACTTTTCTTTAATTTATCCCAATAAATGGGACGAGCGATGCAGATATGACCTTGGCATTGGTAACTTGGCTTAAAATGTGAAAAATGTTCATACATGGTTATTCTACTATTGTGTAACAAGTTTTTCGAAAGTTGTCCAAATCCATGTTTGTAGTTTTCGTCCAAACAAGCACAAATATAAGAGGACACCATTTAAGTTTCAACTATGTATCATTACCACCCCCCCCCCTCCCACAAAAACCTATGTATCATGACACACATTGAAATAAGTATTTTCATATAGTACTAACATGCAGTGGAAAATATCTATATTTTGCTAGAATATAGTGAGTGCACTCTAAGACTAATTATCCGGACGTACTTAATTACTAAAAACAAATCCTATCACTTGGAAATTGAAAAACATTTTCTTAAATTTCAGAACTCTCATTGACAACATTATTTACCAAAGCCAAGATGCTTCGTAGAACGAGATATAGTACACTGCTCGCCTCTTCTCTGGACGCCATTTAATTTTGCACTCGGGCACGCTTCTTCGGTGGGGGCGGGATGAGACCTCCTCGTCGTCGTCCTCGGCCTCCTCCTTGTCATTGTCCTTGGCCTCTTCCCTATCGTCGTCTTCGGCCTCCTCCTCAAGGTCGACCTCAGACTCCTCCTCTTCCTCAGTCTCATCTTCCGTCTTATCAGAGTTGCTCGGTGTTGGTGGTGGTGTTCCTTCAAAAAAGCGCTGCCAGTGGCTATCTTCTTCATCAGAGGAGTCAGACAGCGGCGGCAGCCATGGCTCGTCGACTGAGTCTGGGCTTCCAGGTGGAGTTTCGGGGCCTTTCCCATTTGTCAGGTCAATCGACGTGTTCTGGAGAGAGTTGTCATACGACATTTTGGAAGGAAATAGAGAGAGATTGAGTTCTAAGCAACGGTGGGTCGGGTGTTTTGGGTGAAAGTAGGGGTGCGTACTGTTGCAATTTATAATGTCTATTTATAGTCGTGCTTGTGTTAATACCCTGAAAACTATCCCAAAATATCATAAATAGATTGTACCAGACTCATCCTGTCAACAAAAAAAGGATTATACCAGACTTATCGGTTCTTGATTTTTCTCGGCTCGGAGAATTCAGGAGGCGCCCCGCTTTATCTAAAAATGAAGAGAATCATGCAGATCGTGCTAAATTACTCAGTGTCTCTTACTTTCTCCGTTAAAAATTAAGTGGCTATAGTAGTACATACTTATCTAGCTACAGTACTACTAGTATACGTATACTCTTCACAAATTCACGTCACCGAACTTGATTGATGGTGGTATGGTGTGGGCCTCATCTTTTTCTACACCGCTGCATCTCAGACTAGAAATATAATCATTGCGTGAAAGCTTACACGGGAAGGAAAGAGAAATGGAGAGGATAGTGGATGGATGGTGAGAGGGGGGCGAAGGAGAGTGAAAATCTACTACGTAGTATTGTAGAATGTGTACTAGTACCATGTGTCACGATCCATCATAATAAGTAAACTTTTAGCCGAAGTTAGATAGGAACCATAATCAACTACAGTATGTGTGGCTTGTGGCATTCTGAACTATATTATTTGGAATTTTTTCACAAAAAAACATCATCGTCCTTACTGGGAAAATTGAAATTCTTTTTTTCCCTAATTGTTGGAAACTCCCACATGCAACAATGCTTACTACGCCAAGATGCACCCATCTACCAAACTATCGTGGGAACTCTATCGAATTGCAAACTATGATGCCAATATGGACTTGATGACCTTGGTCGTTCGGGTTGAAATAAACCCGATGTTTGGCCGATCTTTTGGATAACCTTCCCTCCTGATGTTTGGGAAGCAGGTGAAAAATTCAAAAACCGGAAAATTTTGAATTTTTGTGCCGCCAAGGACCAAAGTGGTTTCCTTCCTATGTACTCCTCCTCGTCCCTACTCCACAGCAACACGCGGCTGCCGAACACGCCAGAGACACAGAGTCGCCGTACCAAGGCACACGTGCGCAGCGCCACGCTGTGAACGAGGGGAGAGAGATCAGTCGGACCGGTGCGCGAGGGGAAAGGGGAGGAGAGATGGAGCATAGGGAAGGAGAGAGAAAACACACGATTTGTTTTGCGTGCATAGGTCCTGAAATTTATTACTATTAGAGTGTACACTATAAGGACCCAGGAGTACCTCGTGTCAGAAACCCATCATAACTTTGCTCTGACATAGAACCGCCTTTAACTTCTCTTCGCTACTGCCCTCTTCCCCTGCCAATTTTTATTCTCTCAGCATGTACAACGCGTGGACAGAGGTGACCATATGTCTAAGCAAAGAAATATACTACTCCCGCATTGTGTAAAAAAACACACCTTAATAAGGCCCAGATAGTAAATCGTATGACATATCATCACTATATAAAATTATAATTGGTAAAGCACAAAAAAATATAAATTTAATCAACATCTACTGTATAAAGTATGGGTGTATATTTGGTCCTTGTACTTTGTATCATCATGTGTAGAAGTCAAAGATTATTAGCTACCTAACACTTGAAATTTTTGGTAACATGGTCTAGAGAAACGAGGGAGAAGATTCTACTATGATCGAGAAGTGTGTTTGGAGAGGTTTATGAATAGTGCATTCATTGTGTTCAAGACTATCAATAGAATCTTCTAGATGCTAGAATGGAAAATAAGATCCAACGGCTAAAAATGCTGGGATTCGCGAGTCTTGATCCAACGGTCAACATTCAAAGTTATTCGTACACTAATCTCATCATCACTCGGAAAATTGAGAATGTTTTTTCCTGATAGTTGGAAACTCACACCGGCGGCACTGATTACTACAAGAAGATGCATCCATCTACCTCCAAAGATACATTTAATTAAATAAAAATCTATCGCGCTTACTTGTAGCTCAAGTTTGAGCTAATTTTTCATTAAATTGTCCAGATGCAAAATCTTAATTAGAAAGGAGTTAACTAGGAATTTGATCAACATCTATAAATTGGTAAAGCACAAAAAAATATAAATTTCATAAACATCTATAAAGTATGGGTGTATATATTTGGTCCTTGTACTTTGTATCATCATGTAGAAGTAAAAGATTATTAGATACCTAACACATGAAATTTTTGATAACATGGTCTAGAGAAACAAGGGAGAATATTCTAGTATGATGGAGAAGTGTGTTTTGAGCTTGTGCATAGCATTCATTATGCTGAAGACTATCAATAGAATCTTCTAGATGATAGGATGGAAAAGAAGATCTAAAGGCTCGAAAAGCTGGGATTCGCGAGTCTTGATCCAACGGTCAACATTCAAAGTTATTCGTACACTATATAGTGGTTTGTAATGAAGACTATCAATAGAATCTTCAAGATGCTAGAATGGAAAAGAAGATCCAGCGACTGGAAATGTTGGGATTCGCGAGTCTTGATCCAACGGTCAATATTCAAAGTTGTTTGTGCACTATATAGTGGCAAGATCATGTAGAAGTCAACAATTATTAGCAACTACTAAGTTGCACATGAGACTCAGATAGTAGACGTATGACATATCATCACTATATACAATTATAATTGGTAAAGCACAAAAAATTATAAATTTGATCAACATCTATAAAGTATGGGTGTACATTTGGTCCTTGTACTTTGTATCATCGTGTAGAAGTCAAAGATTATTAGCTACCTAACACATGATTTTTTTGATAACATGGTCTAGAGAAACAAGGGAGAAGCTTCTAGTATGATGGAGAAGTGTGTTTTGAGGTTTGTGCATAGCATTCATTATGCCAAAGACTATCAATAGAATCTTCTAGATGCTAGAATGAAAAAGAAGATCCAACGGCTAGAAATGCTAGGATTCGGGAGTCTTGATCCAACAGTCAACATTCAAAGTTATCCGTACACTATATAGTGGTAAGATAAGATAAGATACTAGTAAGTTGCACGTGCCCTGCACATGTGGCTCAAATAATAGACGTCTGGCATATCATCACTATATAAAATTATAATAGGTAAAGTGGAAAAAATATAAATTTGATCAACATCTATAAAGTATGGGTGTATATTTGGTTCTTCTACTTTGTATCATTATGTCTAGAAGTCAAAGATTATGAGCTACCTAACACTTGAAATTTTTGGTAACATGGTCTAGAGAAACGAGGAAGAAGATTCTAGTATGATGGAGGCGTGTGTTTTGAGAGGTTTATGCATAGTGCATTCATTGTGTTCAAGACTATCGATAGAATCTTCTAGATGCTAGAATGGAAAAGAAGATCCAATGGCTGGAAATGTTCAGATTCGCTAGACTCGATACAATGGTCAATATTCAAAGTTATTCATACACTATATAGTGGTAAGATAAGATGTCTAAAAACATGGCTTGTGGCATTCAGATCCATACTCTTCAGACTGTCTTTACAGAAAGGAACAATCTCGTCGTCACTCGGAAAATTAAGAATGATATTTCCTGATATTTGGAAACTCACATCGACGACATTGTTTATTACAAGAAGATGCACCCGTCTACCTCCGAAAAGACAATTAACTCAAGAGCTATCTTTCGCATTTACTTATAGCTCAAGTTTGATATAATTTTGTTAAATTGTCAAGATGCAAAATCTTAGTAAGAAGTTGAACTTGTTGTAAAAACTATCAGTGGTGGTTTGTGATATATTAAATCAGCCCCCAATGGTTACCTCCAAAAAACGTAAATCTTTCAATGCAACCTACAATTTACTTGTAGTTCAAAATTGAACTAACTAGCACAGTGGCCCACGCAATGCGTCGGCATCATCTTTAAAGGTATTTATAGTCATTGTGTTGTTTATATTATGGCATTCCGTGCTAATATAACATTTTATCATTACTATACATTCTAGAGAGAAAGTTTCAATTGTATATTGATTTTTCTCTAAAAATTATTAGTCTGCTTCATGTAATTATTATGAATCCTTATCCAAATATAACATCATTTTCCACTCCTTTTGTTGGCGATAAGCCTGACATTATTATCAAATGAAGAGACGGCAAAAGAATGCTCTAGGTGAAAATGTTGGTCCATACCGCAAGCAATAAAGAACCACTTTATATCGAAGACCCACAACAACTACCATTATGTGAAACGGAAGATATGAGATTGAGAACCTCTAAACTTTGAAGAACTCCTCTATGATATTAAATTTTATATGGATGCTTTTTTGAAACATAAGTTTATATGCATGCTAAAATCTCCATACTAATTTTCCTTTTCCGTTCCATTATCACTTATATCGTATAAGTATGTATATATAATTGATTATCTATTTGTTCTCTTGATTTTTCTTTAATTTAAATTTAACTCCTAAGATTTCTAAGAATCTACAAAACTTTGCCATGATATGTTTTATCAAGCGGGATTTAGGATTGTATATTCCTTTCTTAAGTTAGTTCCCAATAATCATCGTGCTTACTTAAATAAGAACATGCTTTGTATCAAGCTCGATTGTGACTACTAAATGGTTTCTGCAATGGTAAACATCAAAACATGTTTGCATCTTAATTATAATACGAAAAATAAATGGCCTGTCATGTGGTATTCACCCGGACACATGTAACAATATAATTCTCCAATAGTATACAACTGAATAACCATTCAGTCTTCTGTTCCACAATTTCAGAAGCACATTAGATAATATTTGCAGGGTGGTAGGATCTAACCAATGCTTACAAGAAATTATCATTCATGAGATCCTATCATAAAAATCCGAGCATAAGAAACTTCATTTGGTGAGCATCGCTTTGTCCATGAGATCATTTTCTTGTGCTAGAATCAGTAATGTGGAGCTTATTAATACATACATCAAGAAGCATACATCACTTGACAGTCGTTCATCAGGTCCTGGAGAAAATTCTAGCACCATTCTAAAACTTAGTGGATGTTAAATGCAGACCAAATACTGTTTTGCCACACTTCTATCGGATATTCATTAATTTAAGGTCCTCTTGAATACCTTTTTACAATCTCAGAGTGCCTCTGCAACTTCACAAATGAGGTTGGTACTTGAATAATGCTCATGCATATCTGCAACTTGATCAATAATGTACCTCATGTAGCAAACATAGTTGTAAAGTATAGATGAAAAAATACATATTTTTGAATAAAACAATACTTTTTACTTTTCACGAACATAGTAGTTTAACATAATATAGGATTTATCAATCATGATACATAAAAAATCAGGTTAAAGCATGGTACATGCCTAGCCACGTGGAACAAATCTATTTTAAGAACAATAATTATCTACCAATTGGGTATACAAATACCTACAAAAAGAACTAACTTGGAATATCTTAGAGGCTCCAAATTGAGATGATGAAACAATGGTTCAAGTCTTTCAAGATAATATGGACAGTGAATTATACAATCCTATATAATTATATTCATGACAGGCGGTTATTGTTGATCTGTGATTACCGTCATAGTTGAGTTGAAAAAACTCTTTTTTATGTACTATGGGAATCCCATCATCTCATTGATGAATCGGGATGCTAGGCATCAGATGGACTAATCTATGCCGTATAAAAATATTTACGACCAAAGATGAATTTTAAAGTGGAGATTAACTTAGGGAGACTCAACTATTAACAACACACAATGCATAGGTCAAAGTGGTGACATACCTTATGTAGAAAGGAACAACTAAACAGTGATATTCAATATTTTTGCTGAAATAATTTAATAAGGACATTGGCAGACCAAAATTCCAAACCCTACAAGATTATGAAGAATATGTGGGTCATCTCATCTCTCGTCATCTTCTTAATGTTTCCCTTCACTGCTCTTTTCAAAGTCATATACTACGAAAGAGTGACAAAAGCCATAAGTAAAGTTTCTTAAGTATATCAGCATTATCATAAAAACCACCATTCTAGTTTTTGAGCACCTCCTCTTGTTAAATGCATTTTTTACATGTAAAAATCCAACTGTGCAACCAATATGAATGCATTCACCAAGCATGAATAATGTTGCACCATTCCTAAATACTCCCTTCGTTCTTTAATATAAGGTGTATAGTTTTTTGTGAACAATTCTATAATATAAGGTGTATAGAGAATTCTGTGATTTGTTCCTCTTATTTAGAAGGCAATTAATCCAATCAGGAGAGTGAGGATACCCAGATTTCGTATGTTTCCTCTATATCACATCAATCACATGAGTTATTCACGTCCGAAAGCAACGAAATTTGTCCTCCCAAGATGTGCGCTAATATTCGTGCAAGAAAACTATACACCTTATATTAAGGAACGGAGGGAGTATGAAATGTTTTGTTAGGCTAAAAACTTATATTGTGGAATATCAATACGGATAGCTTGTATTATGTTGATACATGACACTGTTGTAAGTAAATGAAAAATTGGTCCCCAACAAACTTGTGCATGCAATGGAAATTTTAAGTCACGGGTGAATGAGAGATGATCCATCATTGTGTATATATATGATACTACATGTGAGTGTAGGTAACTTGCTTGCTCCAGTCAATCACCTTTTCTGCTCAAGGGTACTTGTGCATGCGTTATAAGCGATCCCTTTTCCAGAAATTTTTGGCAATTCACACATATGGTCTAAGAAATATTGCTAATATCGTTTAAATAATTCTAATGGATGTCTGTATCTATGGCTCTATGGCTGCGTTTCAATTGATGATTAATGAGTAGGCCACGGCGTGTCCCCTTTTAAAAAAAAATCAATAAAATCTAGTGATCTTATTTTTTGCTTACTTATCGGCAATTTTTTAATAACATAACTCATAATCAGAATATGTAATTATTAGCTTCTTAGGAATGTTACCTATTTATAACTTAGGTCAGTAAAATATGAAAACTGAACTACTTCCTCTGAAAATCTTGTCTAAACATGTGACAATTAAATCTGATCGGAGTATTAATATTTACATGCAAATTAATTAATTCAAATCCAAGAAAATACGAATGGGAAGAGAGAGAGAGAGACAAATCAAAGTACTTCCTATATCCTGTCAATAGTTGTCGCCGATGGCTATATTCTAGTTGTCGTGGAGTACCATTATCATGCATGTGGATTTATCATGGGATTGGATCGATACATGCATTTTCTTACCGAATAAATAATTTAGAAATTATGTCTGGATTCTCAATTTGATTAGTACGTACTATTGTACAATATTAGTAGTCAAACCTGACTTTGATCATGACGCATCCCATGTTGCTCAGGCGTCGGTTGCACGCAAGCATGGCGCCGACTTGTTCATCAATATCAGAATCTGGATTTTGGACACACTCAACGCTCCATGGGGCGTATTCTTTGGCGTGAAGGAAAGATGCAACACCCTGCTTGATCGGATCACCATGTATAGAAATCGGTAGGCGGTGAGTTGAAGGTAAATATCTCAGATCTTGTGCAGATCAGTACGGCAGTGAGGTCTATGAATCATGCATCCTTCGCGCTATTGAAGAACAGTCCGAGGACGATTCCGTGGAAGTATAGCCTAGATCTGTGCTATCAGAAGCAAGTCTTTGATCTTGTGTAGCTCTAGCAGGTGTCCGTTTCCACCTGTGATCATTTCGGTCCATGCATATGAGGCAAGCAAGATTGAAATCTGAGCTGATCATGTACTTAACTGGTGGAGGTCGACCGGCCGGCTGGCCGAACATACCGAGGAAGATACAGCCGTGGCGGCGGCTCCTGCGGCCGCGTGCAGGACATATTAGGGTAAGCTGATTTGCCTTTCGTTTGATCTATGATGGAGTTGTCAGTAATATTTTTTTATGAGAACAAACACCGAAGCGATACTAAAATTTTAAACAGGGCATTGGTGGGTAATTTCTGCTATCTTTTGTGTCAATAGTTTACTTCCTATATCCATCGGCTGTCATTAGATAAATGGTTAAATCGATGGCCAGATGCGTCTGTTTTTTGTGGGATTTTTTAGACTATTTCTCTATTTTCTGGTAGCCCGTCATGTACTTTTAATATATAATAGATTTCAATAAATCGACATAAAATCAATTTCAGGTAGGCAAAATTAGCTATAGAATAAGTTTGAAAACTCATAAAACACGGGAATCATAAGTACAACATGAGGGTCCACTATATATGTATGAAAGCTTGGCTTGTCGCGTTCAGGTCCATATCCTTCGGACTTTGTTTACGAAAAAAAAATCTTATCATCACTTGAAAAATTGAGAATGTTCTTTCCTGATAGTTGGAAATTCACACTGGCGGTACTGATTACTACAAGAAGATGCATCCATCTACCTCTAAAGAGATATTTAATTAAAGAAAAATCTATCGCGCTTACTTGTAGCTCAAGTTTGAGCTAATTTTTCGTTAAATTGTCAAGATGCAAAATCTTAATTAGAAAGGAGTTAAAAACCTATTGTCAAAACTCTCGGTTGTTTTCTGATATATTAACTGAGACCCTAATGGGTACAACTCCAAAAGTTTTTGTAATTCTTTAGAAGCAACCTACAATAATTTAGTTGTTGTAGTTCAATTTTGACTAAATTTCGATAAATATAGGCATGAAGTCATTCAAGTGGGGCAAAGTGAATTAGCTACATAGGGAGTTTGAAAACTCATAAAACATGGGAATCGTAAGTAAAATATGTTGGTCCACTTAATATGTCTAAAAGCTTGGCTTATGGCATTGAGATCCATATTTTTCAGACTTTCTTTACATAAAAGAACCATCTCGTCATCACTCGGAAAACTGAGGATTTTCTTTCCTCATAGTTAGAAACTCACAACGACGATATTGTTTACTAGAAGAAGATGCACCCATCTACCTATCAAAATACATTTAATTCAAGAGCAATCTATCACGCTTACTTGTAGCTCAAGTTTGATCTAATTTTGTTAAATCGACAAGAAGTCACTGAAGTGTGCAAAGTTTGCTAGGACGAAGCTTGAAAAATCCTAGTACTAAAAACTTGGGCGTTACGAATAAGAAACTGTTGGTCCAGTTTGTGTGATAATTGGGGTGGTTGTATTTTCTTTTAACTATGGTAGGTCTCATGGGAGAGAGGTGCTTGAGAGTTAACACGATCGATAGAAGTATAACTTACATCAAGGACCTCATAAAAATGAAAATTGCATCCAAGTCCATCCATTTAACACAATGACCCTAAAATTAAATAATGAAGTGTGTGTGTTTTGTTGTTTGCGCATAGTAGTGTTCATCGTGCTAAAGACTATCAATAGAATCTTTCTGGATGCTAAGGGAAAATAGAAGATCTAACGGTTAGCAATGTTTAGATTGGCAGTCTTGATCGAGCGGCCAATGTTCGAAGTTAATTCGTACACTATACAATGGTGGTATGGTATTGTAAGAGATAAGACAAGATAAAGATAAGATAAGAAGTACCGCGAATGGCCGATCTAATGGTTGGTCTCGTAGGAGCGAGGTGCTTGAGAGTTAAGACGGTCAGTGGAAGTACGAGTTACATGAAGGACCTCATAAAAATGAAAATTGCATCCAAGTCCATGCATGCATTTAGCACAAGGATCCTGAAACTAACCAATGAAGTGTGTGTTTTGAGGTATGCCCATACTAGCGTCCATTGTGCTAAAGACTATCGGTAGAATATTTCTAGATGCTAATAATGGAAAAGAAGATCCAACGATTAACAAAGTTTGGATTTGCTAGTCTTGATCCAACGGTTAGTGTTCAAAGTTTGGATTTGCCAGTCTTGATCCAACGGTCAATGTTCAAAACTGGTTCAAAATTGCCTTCCCTCCCGATGTTTGGCCGATCTTTTGGATAACCTTCTGACGAGGGTTTAACTCATCAATGCCCATTGTTATGGACTTGGGTTTTGGAGAAGGAGGGAGCGGTGGAGACATCTATCGGCTAGTAAACAAGCACACAGGGGACAAAGATTTACCCAGGTTCAGGCCTCGTAGAGGTCCCTACTCCTGCTTGTCTGCTCGTGGAATTATCGAAGGAACCGAGGGTTACAATGGTGCACAGATGTAATAAGGGTGGTGGAAACTAGGGTTGCGTGTGTCCTCCTCGCCGCCCCCTCCTAGCCCTTATATAGATAGGCTAGGTCTCAGGTAGCAGGTCGAGTCGGTTACAAATTAGGGTTTTCCCCTTCAAACTTTCTATTTTTAACTCCTTCTTGTTCTTCAAGCAATCGAGAGTCCGTAGGTGACTCGAGTCTTTTATTTGGGCCTTGGCGACACCGTGGGCCTATACGTATTTAGACCGTATATACCAAGCTCGATTACCTGTAGGGTATACCCATGTCAATAGCCCCCGAGTGTCCAGTGGAATCGCAGATTCGACTGGGGACTTTTTGAAGTCTTTCGAGTGCCTGAACGAGTGTATTTTGACTGCTTTATTTGTGTCATAGGGATTGTTGATATACGTGCCTGATATAACCGAAGTATCGGTACCAGTTAACCACCTTAGGGTGAAACAACGCAATCTACTCGAACTCGAGTCCCCGGACTCGAATCCGGAAAAGTGCTGGTGTAATTCGACTCAAGCTGCGGAGGTCTTACAGGAGTCGAATTCCAGTTATATGGGTGTGAGCACTCGACCCGTCCGTCAAGGCATGTTCATCGTACCTGTAGGCACGGATACATTTCTGGTAGTGTGCAGCTAATTGCGTTGCCAGGCCTTATTCAGGTCTTACCTTCACGTTGTAAGCGCGACATCCGAATTTTATCATCGCGGAGACGATTCGGGTGACCCAGGAGACGCAGTCTCTTTCTAGGGAAAAATTATGAAGCAGTGTCGCCATGAGTTTCGAGTGTGGATGTTATCAACACACAGTTTTTGCCTAAATAGTCATAGGGTGCGCGACCAGCGCTCCCTATGGGAGTAGCCCCCGAGTGCCTGGTTGAGTCGAAGACTCAGGCAGGGACTAAAGAATCATTTTGCGACTGCTGTTGTCTTTTGCTTGTTTTAGTCGAATTTGTTTCCGGCGCTCCCTATGGGAGTAACCCATGTCCATAGTCGAACCGTATTTCGAGTGGTTGGATTTGCCTTTGATTGTCCATGTTCCTGAAAAAAGAAGAGAAAAATCATAGGGTGCGGGACCAGCGCTCCCTATGGGAGTAGCCCCCGAGTGCTTGGTGGAGTCGAAGACTCGAGCAAGGACTAAAATAGCCGAAGTTTTCTACTGCGTAGCTTTGATGACATCAGTGCTGATGCTTTCATGACCTCAGTTGCCCACGTGAGCGAGTTTGACGGGACGTGACGAGCAGTAGATCCCACTTTCTGACTTTGATTTGACTGGGCGTGCGTAATCTTTTATTTTAACTGCATCTCCTTGATTTCTGCGTGTAATGGGAGTCGTGGAGGGACGGTTCGTGCTTCCACTCCTCCACGTGTCCAACACAATGCTTGCCACGCATCCAGTAGGGTTTTTCTGAGCCGTTGGATTGCATCTTCCAGGGGTTAAGTAGTGGCGCTGCGACGGTAATTTTCTCATCTGCTCTCGTTCATCCTTCACTTCCATCGCCATTGCTGCTGCTCCTCTGCTTTTCTTTGCGCCCATTTCTTTCGTGACGCTGGACCATCTCCGCTCGTTTCTGAGCTACTTCCTTTGCTCGCATCACCATCGCGCAATAGGGAAGAAGAAGGGAGGCGCTACGGCTGAATCCGCGGCCACCGTTGCCGCGGCGAAGAAGAAGGGCGGCTCTGCTGCTGCGGGCACCAGCACCACCGCCGGCGGGAAGAAGAAGGCCGCAGGCACTCGCGTCACGAATGGTGCGTGGCGCCCTTCCATCATCAAGTCGTCAGATCTCCGCCTTCTTCGTCAAGACGGAGTGCTATCCGGCGTAGTCGTCGACGCGCGCGTCCCCGGCAGTGAGACAATTCCTGTTCCTCCCGTTGGTTTCTGAGTGATGTTTTTAGCTTTCATCATCCGTGGTCTCTCCTTGCCTCATCACCCTTTCTTTAGGGGCCTTCTTTGTTTCTACGGGCTTCAGCTCCATCAGCTGTCCCCGAATTCGATTCTCCATATCTCTTGTTTCATCACTCTCTGCGAGTGCTGGCTTGGAATCGAGCCGCACTTCGGCCTTTTCAAACGCCTCTTCAAATTGAAGCGCCAATCTGCGTCTGGCTCTTTAGTCTATGCTGTAGGTGGTTGCGGAATCCACGTCGACCCATCCGCCACCTACTTCGACATCAAGCTCACGGCGGTGGAGAGACAAATGGTTCTACATCCGCGATGAGAAGGCTAACAGTGAGCA
Organism: Avena sativa; assembly: GCA_916181665.1. NCBI lineage: Eukaryota > Viridiplantae > Streptophyta > Magnoliopsida > Poales > Poaceae > Avena > Avena sativa. The sequence goes on from OV702290.1 coordinate 433,934,854, forward strand.
CTTCGGACTCGCGCCCTTAGATCCCGCGATGCCGTGCAGGAGGATGCGCTCCTGGAAGAATGTAGTCATGTCTGGTGAGTCCGCGGAGACAGATGTGCTGTACCAGCGCGTCTGCGACCTCGAGAGTCGCATTGGCAAAGAGGAGGGAGGTTGCGCCCTCATTCGCACTTGGCTACGCCGTCGCGTCCAGCCCCTGCAAGCCAGAGTCCACCCCATGTTTTAGTGGGCTGGCGCTGATGATGCCACTCGCGTGTCCGTCGATGGCATGTCCGCGAGTGAGGTAGACAAGAGGGTTCGACTAGTCACCAAGTACACCGTCAAGGATGTGCTTCCCAGTGAGCCAGTTGTTCCTCCATTTGATGCTTTGAATCCTCCTTCTGAGGTATAGTTGTGCTACGTAGTAGCTAATTTTGTCGATTGCTCTTTGTTGTTTACTTGTTGTTTACTGAATGTGTTGTCTGTGTGCAGGATTGGGCGGTGTCACCTTGTATGCCCCCTCTACCCGAGGGGATTATCCCTCGCGAAGCTTTGGAAGAGGACGAGTCGGAGTCGACCATCCCTTCTGATGCGTAGGAGGAAGCCCCCGAGTCCGGTAGTCCGGATACTCACAAGCATTCGCGCAGCAAGATTCCGATGCGTCATCTCCTTCGACTCCGGAAGGTACGGGTGTTGGTGCGGAGTCGCCAATTCCTGCCATTCATGTGAGCGTCGTGGCACCATCTTCTTGCAAGAAGATGCGATTGCCCAAGGAGTCTTCGTCAGAGTCGAGGGAAGCCACCTTTGACTTTGACAAGTTTGATTGGTAAGTTTTCTAGTTGATTTGCTTTTCTCTGTTTTTGCCCTTGATGGCTCGTCTCTGTTTTTGTCCTTTCTTGATGTGGTTTTTGTCTTGCAGTCAAGAGGCGTCGTCATCTTCTGGCGACGTCCAATTTTTGAAGGAATCAGGATTCGCGACCTCAAGGGCCAAGGAAGAGGTCGAGCGCGCTCCTTCCCCTCCATTGGCGGCCCACTCCGGGCACAATTCTTCCAGTTCTACTCATGCAGGAGAGCATCGAATGGTTGCTCGGATGACGGTGCAGCAGACATCTTTGGAGTCACTGGAGGACCATGTAAGTGTAGTTTTTCTCCTTTTTAATGTTGCAATCGATGTTTATCTATTGCCTCTATTGATTCCTTGTTGTGCGATAGCTCCTTGTGAAGGAAGCCGCGCATTTGGCGGAGCAGGTGCTTGCGATGGGCCGCCAGCATGCGATGATGGAGACGCGTCATCGCGTGGTTGAAAGTGAGTGTTCTGCACCTCTTCTTCTTTTTTCATCTCCTTTTTGATATGATCGACTGACGGTCAATCCCTTTCTGTTTGTAGCCGAACATAACGACCTCCTGCGCAATGCTGCCACCATGGAGAAAACCCTCGCCGCGGCTGTGAAGGGTCGCGATGAGGCAATCGCGACGCGTGACGAGGCGCAAAGGCGCGAAGATGATCTGCGTGCCTCCTTTGCAGCCAGGGAGAAGTTGTTCGAGGAACAGCTGCTCTCAATTGCCAAGGCCCTCTCAGGTACTTTGCTTGTGGATGTTGTTATCCTTCTCTACTTCGAATGTTTTTGCCGGTGGCGCTGATGTTTTTGTCCATGTGTGGATTTATGTACAGATGCTGGCGATTTGAGCTTTGACCCACAGGCCCTTCGTCGTGATGACGCTCTGGCGGGTGCACTGTCAGCAGTCGAAGACCGCAGCTTCGCCGTGCAGGACACATTCTCCAAGGCCAAAAGTGTACTCAGTCGCCTTCAGAAGGAGCTGATGCCCAAGGCGGAGCTAGTCGAGAATATAGACGAGCTGGTGGAGTCACTCGCTGGAGGTGTGCCTGCCAGCTTCAAGAACTCGCTCCGCTCGGCCAGCGCGTCCATGTCACTTGCCATGGTGCAGGCCCACGGAGTCGAGATTGATCCTGCCGCAGTGTCGAAGGCGATGCCTGTTAGCGCGGACGACCAACAGGTAGTGTTTGCTCCTTTCGCGACTGTCTATGGAAAATATGGGCCTCAATTGATAAATATTGTTGCAAAGTATTCTGAGGAGCTGCATCACGCCAAGAAGGCGGTGAAAGCGGCGGCATCAGGGGCTGGTGGAAAGTCAGTGGCATCTGACACTGCCACAGACTCGATGAAGCCCCCGAGGTCGTCAAAGTCGAAGAAGCCAGCTGCTCCTTAGTTAGCTTTTGTAATAGTTAATTAGCTTATGTCCTTTTGTTTAAGAACGTGCCTGCTGGCGAGTGTATCTGCTGATACTTTTGCTGGTCTTGAATGCATTTGAGTCCTTTGTCATTGTGTTGACTTGGTTGTCTTATTTGCTTCTATCTTGACTTGTGGTAGGGTACATAGAGTGATCCTTTGAGGGAAAATCAGGACTCGCCGACTCTTGATGATACTGTGGTACCGCCGCGTTCCAGAGTAGATGAGCTGTCGCTGCTTTCGCGACTGCGTGACCGCGTGAAGCAGCTGGAGCGTGAGTTGCCCGTGCTCCACGGTAACGCGGATGTATGGAAGTCCAAGGCGGAAAAAGCCGCCGCCCGAGAGCAGTATCTGCTTGGCGAGGTGACGCAGCTGGGCGACCAATTTAAGTGTTAGTTTGCCTGCTCTCATCTTCTTCTTGTTGTCACTCGCAATTGTACGTTGTACTTATGCTGATGTTGCTGCTCTGTGTAGTTGTCAGCACGCGTCATCCGCAGGAGGAGAAAGATAGAATTGCCATTCGCATGCATGATCTCACCCAGGAACAACTTCAAGAGAGTGGATACTTCTGGGTGGATCATGATCGTGCGACTGCGCTGGCGACCCTGTAGGATCGTGCAGCGCGGGTGCTGCACTTTCTGAAGAAGTCGCAGTCATGCTTGAAGAACATTTATCGGGCGATGTTTCTGTTGGATGATACTCCATCAAGCTTGCTGGCTCTTCTTGCCAAGTTTCAAGACCTGACCGCGGATCGCGAGTGCGTGAGGCAACAGTTGGTGGCTGGTGCCAAAGTTGCTCTATCCATGGTGCGACTACACAGGCCTGACGTGGATGTTGCGGCAATTGCATCTGGGTCGCGTGCACCGCCGGCAGGTTCTGCCTGGAATATGGTGCCGCACTACCAGGCGGTGGATCGCCCAGCAGAAGAGATCGTCGAATTCTTCGAGGAACAGACCAACGTTCTCCTGCTGCACGAGTAGCCTAGTTTGTATCCTGCACATAAGTGTACTTGTGTTGTAAAGTTCATATAAATGTTGTGTATAATTTATTGTCGAATATGTATAAAGAGCTTTGTTAGCATGAAGTGCGTTGCACTTATGCGAATCCCTTTCGTTAGCCTGGTCATGCTTTTGTCTCAGTCCCTTGTCAACCTGTCAGACGCGTTGCATCTGGGTTGATGTTTGTGTCAAGGGTTTCGATTGATGTACCAGCTACTCAGGATATCGCGTTTTGGTTCGTAGAACAGATGTATATAGGGTGGCGCAGCCCCCGAGTAGATAAATTGGAAAAGTAAATGGAAACACAGAGTTTTGGGGCACTTAGCTTTATATATTCGAAGAATAGTGCGAGGTACAATGTGTGGCTAAGTAGCCTTGGCTGAGTAGCCTTATTTGCAATGTAAAAAGTAAAGAGCGACTAAGGGTAGAAGCATCGCAGTTGTGCGACGTTCCAGAAGTTGGAGTATGCGACTCTTGTCTCTAAGTCTTGAAGGCGATAGGCGCCACCTGGGATTACTTCTGTAATCGCGTACGGTCCTTCCCAGGGGGACTCGAGTTTGAGATGCCCCTGCTGCTTCAGTCGCAGGACCAGGTCGCCTTCGATGAAGGATCTGGGACGAAACCTCCTACTATGGTAGTTGCGCAGGTTCTGCTGGTAGATCGTGGATCTTTCTGCGGCGATTTCCCTTGCCTCGTCAAGGAGGTCGACGGAGTCTTCGAGTGCGAGGGATGACTCTTGCTCGCTGTAAGCAACCACGCGTGGTGCCTTGTACCGTACTTCGGCGGGTAGCACTGCTTCGGCTCCGTGCACCATGAAGAATGGCGTGTAGCCCATGGCGCTGTTTGGAGTTATGCGTAGGCTCCAGAGTACGGATGGCAGTTCGTCCGGCCAGCAACCCGCGGCTTGTTCGAGTGGTCGAAGGAGTCGCTTCTTGATGCCACTACAGACGAGCCCATTTGCTTTTTCCACCTGACCGTTGGTCTGTGGATGCGCTACTGAGGCGTAGCTGGTGTTGATCCCTAGGTTCTCGCAGAATTCTTGGAACTCCTTGGATGTGAAGTCCGTCCCGTTGTCGGTGATGATGATGTGCCGCACTCTGAAGCGGTAGACGATGGACTCGAAGAACTTGACTACGCTATGTCCTAATTGGTTGGTCACTGGCATGGCCTATATCCACTTGTAGAATTTGTCGACTGCGACCAAGAGGTAGACGTAGCCTCCTCGTGAGGACCTTGGGAGTTTGCCGACCATGTCGAGTCCCCATTGCGCGAAGGGCCAGGCCAATGGGATTGGCCGTAGCTCTGCGCCGGGTGTGTGCGGCTTGTCCGCGAATCGCTGGCAAGCGTTGCATTTTTGGACGATGTCCTTGGCGTCGCGCATGGTCGTAGGCCAGTAGAATCCAGCTTGTAGAGCTTTGGCGACAAGGGCGCGACTGTCGGCGTGGTGCCCGTAGGTCCCTTCATGGATGTCGAGGAGAACTGCTCTTCCATCGGCCGTGGAGACGCATCGTTGGAGCACTCCTGTGATGTTGCATTTGTACAGTTTGCCGTTGATAACAGTGAATGCCTTGGATCGCCGCGCGATGTGCCGTGCGTCCGTCGGATCGTCCGGTAGCCTCTTGTTGAGGAGGTACATGATGTACGGCTGCGTCCAGGATTGCTCAATCATCATGACACTCATTGGTCCTTCGAGTCCTGTGTCCAGCTCCAAGTCATCGAGTGCCATTGGCTCATTGGGTGGCGTAGCCCTCGAGTCCGTTGCTGCGCTTGTTTTCTTCTCTGCGGCCTTTGGCTTGATGGAGAGTTCGCAGATGCGCTCGAGAAATACCCCAGGTGGTATGGGGGCGCAGGTAGAGCCTATGTTGGCAAGTGCGTCTGCCTCTTTGTTGCTTTCACGACCTACGTGCCGCAGCTCGCAACCATCAAAGTCTCCTTCGAGTGTGTCGTAGAGGTCACGGTACGCGATCATGTTGTCGTTTAGTGTGTCGCACTCATGCATCGTTTGGTTGACGACCAACTTGGAGTCGCCATATATGATGAGCCTCTTGGCGCCGCAGGCTTTTGCCATCCTCATCCCGTACAACAGGGCCTCGTATTCAGCCTCGTTGTTGGAGGCTGTGAACTGCATTCGCAAGATGTACTTCAGCTTGTCCCCTTGAGGTGATGTCAGTATGACACCTGCGCCTGCTCCGTCCTTCCGCTTGGACCCGTCGAAGTGCATTGTCCACAGGTAGGACATGTCTGGTTTGTCCGAGAGCTGGTTCTCCATCCAGTGCACCAGGAAGTCAGGGAGAACTTGCGACTTGATTGCGTCGCGCTTTTCGTATGTGATGTCTCGTGGAGACAATTCTATTCCCCAAAGCGCGACTCGCCCCATGGCATCGGGGTTGTTGAGTATATGCCCCAACGGGGCGTCGTTGACCACCACGATTGGGTGTTCCTGGAAGTAATGGCGCAGTCGTCGGGCGGTCATGAAGACACCGTACGCCAGCTTCTGGTAGTGCGGTTACCGCTGTTTTGTTGGCGTGAGGACCTCACTGAGGTAGTATACTGGGCGTTGCACGCCGTGGATCTTATTTTCCTCAGCTCGCTCGACGACGAGCACTGTGCTGACCACCTGGTTGGTGGTTGAAATGTATAGCAATAGTGGTTCCCTTTCTCTTGGGGTCACCAGCACTGGCGAAGTGGATAGAAGGCGCTTTAAATCTTTGAATGCTTCTTGCGCTTCGTTTGTCCACTCGAATTTTTCAACTTTGCGGAGGAGCTGGTAGAAGGGCAGCACCTTTTCGCCCATCCGACTGATGAATCGAATGAGGGCCGCGATTTTTCCAGCCAGCTGCTGGATGCCCCTTATGTTTTTAGGCTTCTCCATGGCCAGTATGGCTTTTATTTTCTTCGGGTTTGCCTCGATTCCCCTCGCGGAAATGAGATACCCGAGTAGCTGCCCAGATGGTACGCCGAAGGCGCATTTGTCCAGATTGAGCTTGATCCGGTAGCGGTCGAGGTTGGCGAAGGTTTCGCGCAAATCATTGATTAGGGAGGCTTCCTCCTTGGTCTTGATTACTATGTCGTCGATATAGACTTGAATGTTGCGGCCCAGTTGTTCCTTGAGGCAAGCCTGCATGCACCGCTGGTAGGTGGCTCCCGCGTTTTTTAGCCCGAAGGGCATTGTGTTGTAGCAGAACACACCAAAGGGCGTTGTAAACGTTGTTTTCTCTTGTTCTTCCTCCTTCATTCGAATCTGATTATAGCCTGAGTAGGCGTCGAGGAAGCAGAGGCGCTCACATCCCGCGATGGAATCGATGATTTGGTCGATGCGCGGCAACCGGAAGTGATCCTTTGGGCAGTGCTTGTTCAGAGAGGTGAAGTCCATGCACATCCGCAGGATATCCGTGTCCTTTTTTGGTACCAGCATCGTGTTGGCGAGCCAAGTGCTTTCCTTGATCTCGCGTATGAACTTGGCTTCGAGGAGTCTATTGATCTCCATTCCAACTGCCTGCGCTCGCGGCTCAAACAATCGCCGAATTGTTTGCTTGACTGGCCTTGCGTCGGGGTTGACGTTGAGTGCGTGCTCGGCGAATTCCCTGGGAACTCCTAGCATGTCCGCAGGACACCAGGCAAAAATTTCCCAGTGCTTACGGAGGAATTCGACAAGCGCGAGTTCCTATGCGGGACTCAAGTTGTTGGCGATGAGGGCCGTCTTGGCGGGATCCGATGGGTGGACCTGCACTTTCTTCGTGTGCACCGATGAGTCGAAGGAGAGATCAGGTGAGCTTGGCTGGCTCAAGGGAGGCAGACTATTGTCTGTCATCTCCTTTAGTCTCGCGAGTTCCTCCTGCATACCGAAGGACTAGGAAATTCTATTGAATTCCCTGTCACAACTGTCAGATCGTTCGAAGCTCCCGTTGATCGTGATGACACCATTGGGACCTGGCATTTTCATCTGCAGGTAGGCATAGTGGGGCACTGCCATGAACCTAGCGAATGCGATGCGCCCGAGGATGCAGTGGTATTGTGAGGGCCAGTCGACAACCTCAAAGTCGATGCGCTCGCGCCGGAAGTTCTTCGGCGTGCCGAAGATGACATCGAGGTTGATTTTTCCTAGGGGGTATACGCCTTTCCCTGGGACGATGCCGTGGAACGTTGTGTACGAGGCCTCCAGGCAAGTTAGGGGGATCCTCATTGCTCGCAAGGTACTCGTGAATATAAGGTTGATGCCACTTCCGCCATCCATGAAGACGCGGCTCATGTCGAAGCCTCCGATTTGCGCCTCGAGTACGAGGGGGCAATAGCCTAGACGGGGTACCTGAGGCGGATGGTCGCGTTTTTCGAAGGTGATGCAGGACTTGCTTCCACTGAGGTACTCAGTGGTGGATGGTGGCGAGTGTGTGGCCAAGTTGACTTGGCGAGTGATGGCCTTCTGCACCCTATTGGAGGGGCGTCCCTTTTGGATCATCATGGTGCCCATGGCTCGTGGGTACGGTTCGCCTCCATGGTGCTGGTCCGGTGCGGATGCATTCGGGGGTGGCCCAGGTGGAGGTGGCAGAGCGCCATGTGCCACGGCGCCTGGAGCGGCTCCGTAGCCTCTTTCGACATCGTTGCGGTTCATCCGAACCAGTCCCTCATGTAGCTTGAGGAACTCGCGGCAATCCTTGAGGAGGTGGCTGGACTTCTTCTTGCCATCATGCTTGTCGATGTAGAAGTGCACCATACATGGTCCGGAAAAATTGTCCTCAATGGAGCTTGCCGGTGCTTCGTCACGAGTGCGGTGTTGCCACACTTGCGTGGTTTTCTCGGAGTCGCGGTATCCGCCGCTACGGTATCCGCTGTTGCGGTTGTCGTCGCGTCTTTCGGCGTAGCCAGCCGCGACCATGTTGACGTTGTAGCGGTCATCGTAAATGCGCATGCGACGCTTGCCTCGGCGATCGCGTCTACGCTCGAGCTCCGCCTCCTCGTCGGAGTGAACGCGATTCTTCACTGAATCTTCTCCATCGGCCCACCGATTCGCAATCTCCATCAGGTGGTCGATGGTCTTGGGCTTTGATCGGCCCAGCTCCTCTCTGAGTTCTAAGCGGCCGACGCCACCGTTGAATGCGTCAATCGCGCGATCCTCCGAGATGTTTTCTGCGGAGTTCTTGATGATGGACCACCTTTGGATGTAGGAGCGCAGCGATTTGCCAGATCTTTGCTGGCAGCATCTCAACTCTTCGATTGATACGGGCTGCTTGTATGTGCCCTTAAAGTTGCGGACGAAGCTATAAACCAGCTCGTCCCAACTGCGAACGGATCCGCGTGGGAGGTTGTTGAGCCATGCTCGGGCGACGCCCTGCAGCTGTAGCTGCAAGCATTGCATGGCCGTCCTTCGACTGCCTCCATGGAGCCTGACGGAGGAGATGTGATCCTCCAGCCAGATCTTCGGGTCCTGTAGGCCATCAAACTTCGGATTCTCTGATGGGAGTTTAAACCCTTTAGGCATTCGTTTTTGCCTAATGGATCTGCTGAAGCATCTGGCGCCGCAGAGCTCCACATCTTCCTCTTCTGAGTCAGTCGACCAAGCACGTCGTGCTCTTGATTTGTCGATCTTGCGCTGCGTGAGGTCGTCGCGCGCATCATAGTCACAGTCGTGTCGCCGTGAGCGGCGGCATCGAGACAGGTCGTGACTGTTGTCACTGGACGAGGGCGAGGAGTAACGTTTTGCTAGCGCTTTGCCCTTCTTCGGGTCTGGTGTTGGCTCCTTGTCGAGAGCGGCTTCGATTAATCCCAAGCCTACGATCGTAGATCGGTGCATGGCGGCTCGGGGATCTCCAGCAGGCGGCTGGTTGTTGAGGAGGTACATGGTGGCTGCTATGACCGCAGCCTGCGGCGTCTTAGGGACCACGTTGCCCCGTGTGTCGACTGTCATAGAGCTGAAGTCGAGGACCTTTGCAGCTTCTATGCGTTCTTGCTCGGTGAGATGGGCCATTCGAGATTGCCTCTTCTTGGCGAGGTACTCGTTGCCCCTTGAGGAGGATCCTCCGTGAGAGGAGAGCCCAGTGCAACAAAGGCTCGATTCGTCTGCTGCCTTTTTACACGCTTCGAGTTGTGCGATTGTTTGTAGTTGGCACTTGAATTCTTCCTTCAGGAGCCAGTGATAGCCCATCAGTAGTTCCTGCGGGGATCTGAAGGGTAGAGGAGCGCCTCGTAGGGCTTCGTGGCAGCGAGCCCATTCTTGCTCGTTGAGCCTGACTACGACGTGTTCGCCGGTTTGCTCATTTATTATGGTTGGAGGTTCGACTGCTCCTCCATTGTCTATGGGGGTGCGATTGCCACTGTTGCCGTTGTTGCCACCATTACCGCCGTTGCCGGCGTTGGGCGGATCGGTTCCGTTACTGCGATTGCCAGCGTTGGGCGGTTCAGTCTCGTTACCGCGATTGCCACCGTTGTCACGATTGGCAGAGGTATCGCATGTGTTGATGACGGCGCACATGAAGTGATTGGGGAAGCTGCTGCTTCCACAACTCTCAGATCCGGAACCGTAGGTTCCATCTTCAGTGGCCAGATTGCTTAGATCGGAGTCGCGACTGCTGTCGCTGACCGTGTTCTCGACTGTTGTCAGGGTGTTCAGCTCACTAAGGGTGCCGATTGATGAAGGGAACCATGATGTTGGGGCAATCGCCGGTGTTGTCGGCTGATCAGGCATGCGAAGCGTGCCCATCTGACCAACTTGAAAGTGGAAGCTCTTGATCGCCAGGCTGATTCCGTCGCCCACGGACTCGAAGGCCGGGCGAGTGGCCGGCGTGTGGATGGTGAAGTCGAACGTGCCGAAGAGCTGGTGAATCTCCGTTGTTGCGGAGTTGTAGATCGCAGTTGATGGGGCCGAAGAAGCCGCAACATCAGCACTCCCAATTCCCACAGACGGCTCCAATTGACGAGGGTTTAACTCATCAATGCCCATTGTTATGGACTTGGGTTTTGGAGAAGGAGGGAGCGCTGGAGACATCTATCGGCTAGCAAACAAGCACACAGGGGACAAAGATTTACCCAGGTTCATGCCTCGTAGAGGTCCCTACTCCTGCTTGTCTGCTCGTGGAATTATCGAAGGAACCGAGGGTTACAATGGTGCGCAGATGTAATCTGGCGAGGGTGGTGGAAAATAGGGTTGCGTATGTCCTCCTCGCCGCCCCCTCCTAGCCCTTATATAGATAGGCTAGGTCTCGGGTAGCAGGTCGAGTCGGTTACAAATTAGGATTTTCTCCTTCAAACTTTCTATCTTTAACTCCTTCTTGTTCTTCAAGCAATCGAGAGTCTATAGGTGACTCGAGTCTTTTATTTGGGCCTTGGCGACACCGTGGGCATGTACGTATTTAGACCGTATATACCAAGCTCGAGTACCTGTAGGGTATACCCATGTCACCTTCCCTCCAGATGTTTGGGAAGCAAGTGAAAATTTCAAAAACCGGAAAAGTTTGAATTTTTGTGCCGCCAAGGACCAAAGTGGTTTCCTTCCTATATACTCCTCCTCGTCCCTACTCCACACCAATGCGCGGCTGCCGAACACGCCAGAGACACAGAGCCGCCATACCAAGGCACACGTGCGCAGCGCCACGCCGTGGACGAGGTGAGAGAGATCAGCCGGATCGGTGCGCGAGGGGAAAGGGGAGGAGAGATGGAGCATAGGGAAGGAGAGAGAAAACACACGATTTGTTTTGCGTGCATAGGTCCTAAAATTTACTACTAGTATAGTGTACACTGTAAGGCCGCAGGAGTACCTCGTGTGAGAAACCCATCATAACTTTGCTCTGACATGGAACCGCCTTCAACTTCTCTTTGCTGCTGCCCTCTTCCCCTGCAAACGTTTTATTCTCTCAGCATGTACAACGCGTGGATAGAGGTGACCATATGTCTAAGCAAAGAAATATACTACTCCCGCATTGTGTAAAAAAGCACACCTTAATAAGGCTTAGATAGTAAACGTATGACATATCATCACTATATAAAATTATAATTGGTAAAGCACAAAAAAATATAAATTTGATCAACATCTATACTACTATAGTGGAGCAGTTTTGAATTGGATCTATAGCACCAATCCTAACCATTGGGTTGTTGGGTCTAATGGTTCAGAGAAGCTAGATTCGTGTTAAATAGTACCTAGATCAAACTCCACCATGCATGTTCTACAACCATCATGTCACCACCCCCAAAATTTCATAGCACGGTAGGCTGTATTCTCTCTACTTATATACTACTATAGTGGAGCAGTTTTGAATTAGATCCATAGCACTAATCATGACCGTTGGGCTGTTAGATCCAATGGTTCAGAGCAACTGGATCCGTGTTGAATAGTACTCCCTCCGCCAAAATATAAGGCGCCTAAGGATTAGTCAAAAGTCAACATTTTTTAAGTTTGACCATGATTATACACAAAAATATAAAAATTTAGAATACTAATTTAATATCAATAGATTCACCATAAAGTATATTTTCTTAATATGTCCATTCAATATTGTAGATGTAGATATTTGTTTTAAAATATTTGGTCAAAGTTAGTAAGGTTTGACTTTTGACCAATCCTTAGGCGCCTCATATTTTGGGACGGAGCGAGGGAGTACAGACCTAGATGCTAGAATAGAAAAGAAGATCCAACGGTTGGCAATGTTTGGATTTGTCAGTCTTGATCCAACTGTTAATGTTCAAAGTTAATCTCTACACTATATGTAGTGGTATGGTATATATTGTAAGAGATAAGAGACAAGATAAAGATAAGATAGAAGTACTGCGAATGGCCGATCTATTGGTAGGTCTCGTAAGAGAGAGGTGCTTGAGAGTTAACACGGTCGGTGGAAGTACAAGTTACATTAAGGACCTCATAAAAAATGAAAATCTGCATCCAACAAATCCGTGCATTTAGCACAAGGACCCTTAAACCGAGTAATGAAGTACTATGTGTTTTGAGGTTTGTGCATACTAGTGTTCATCGTGCTAAAGACTATTAGTAGAATTTTTCTAGAGGCTAAGAATGGAAAAGAAGTTCCAACGGTTAGCAATATTTGGATTTGCTAGTTTTGATCCAACAGTCAATGTTCAAATAAGTTAATCCCTACACTATGTTGTGGTGGTATGCATGGTATTGTAAGAGATAAGAGACAAAGATAAAGGTAAGATAAGAAGTACGGCGAATGGTCGATCTAATGGTAGGTCTCGTAGGAAGCGAGGTGCTTTGAGAGTTAACACTATGGGTAGAATTATAATTTACATCAAAGACCTCATAAAAAATGAAAATTGCATCCAAGTCCATGCATTTAGCACAAGGACGACCCTGAAACTAAGCAATGAAGTTTGTGTTTTGAGCTAGAGGTTTACGTATACTAGTGGTCATTGTGCTAAAGACTATTAGTAGAATATTTCTAGATGCTAAGAATGGAAAAGAAGATCCAACGGTTAGCAATGTTTGGATTTGCCAGTCTTGATCCAACGATCAATGTTCAAAGTTAATCCGTACACTATATGTAGTGCTTGGTATGGTACATTATTGTAAGAGATAGGGCAAGATAAATATAAGATAATAAGAAGTATTATGAATGGTCGATCTAATGGTTGGTCTAGTAGGTGTGATGTGCTTGAGAGTGAACACGGTCGGTGGAAGTACAAGTTACATATCAAGGACCTCATAAAAATGAAAATTCATCCAAGTCCATGCATTTAGCACAAGGACCCAAGAACTGAGCAATGAAGTGTGTGTTTTGAGGTTTGCGCATACTAGCGTTCATCGTTCTCATCAAGACTATTAGTAGAATCTTTTTAGATGCTAAGAATGGAAAAGAAGATCCAACAGTTAGCAAAATGTTTGGATTTGCGAGTCTTGATCCAACTTGTCGTCAAAACTCTCGTTGGATGGTTTCTCATATATTAATTGTGACCCCCGATGGGTTCCTCCAAAAGTTTTTTCGTAGAACTTTCACAGTAACCTAAAATTTACTTATACAAGTTCAAATCTGACCTATTTTCGATAAATCAACATAAAGTCATTCAAGTGGGTGGAGTTAGGTAGGCAGTTTTGAATTGGATGCATAGTACCAATCGTGGTCGTTGGGCTATTAGATCCAATGGTTCAGAGTAGTTAGATTCGTGTTGAACAGTATCTAGAGCAAACTCCAATGTTCTAGATAGTTATTATTAATATACTTAATGTATGTCTTTTTCTCTAACAAGAATATGGGTTAATAACAACTTAATGTTCGTTAAATCATATTTCATACAGTATATACGAGTGTGGCACGTGTCTGTGTGTGTGTACGTGTGTGTGTGTGCGTGTGAAAACTTTGGCTTGTGGCATTTATTTAGATCAATATTCTTCGGACTTCATTTATAGGAGAGAATGATCATGACATGACTCGGAAAATTGAGAATGTCCTTTCCTGGCAGTTGGAAACTCACACTGACGATATTGTTTACTACAAGAAAATGCACCCATCTACCTCTAAAGACATTTAATTCAAGAGCAGTCTATCATGCTTACTTGTAGCTCAAGTCTAACTTAATTTAATTAAATTGATGCAAAATCTTAGCAAGAAGTTGAACCGTACCTATATATCATCAAAATTGTTGGTGGTTTCCCATATATTAATTGACCCCTCTCCCCGATAGATATGGGTACCTCCAAGGGAGATATTTCGTCAAACTTTCAAAGCAACCTACAATTTACTTGTTGCACTTCAATTTGTACCTAATAATTTCGATAAATCGACAAAAAATCAATCAAGTGGGCGAAGTTAGCTAGGAAGTTTGAGAACTTATAAAATATGGGAAACGTAAGTACAACATGTTGGTCCACAATATATGTCTGAAAACTTGCCTCGTGTGTCATTTAGATCCATATTCTTCAGACTTGCTTTACGGGAAAGAACAATCTCGTCATCACACTCAGAAAATTGAGAATGTTATTTCCTGATATAGTAGGAAACTCATAGTGATGGAATTATTTACTACAACAAGATGCACCTATAGACCTCCGAAAAGACATTTAATTCAAGAGCAATCTATATCGTGCTTACTTGTAGCTCAAGTTTGAACTAATTTTGTTAAATTGTCAAGATGCAAAATCTATCTTAGTAAGAAGTTAAACCTATTGTCAAAACTCTTGGTGTTTTGTGATATATTAATTGACCCCTCGATGGGTACCTCCAAAAGCTTTTTCGAAAAACTTTCAAAGCAACCTATAATTTTCTTAGACACGAGGCTAGTAAATTTCTAAGCTACGTATAGTAAGGGTGTGTGCAGTGTCTAGAAGTAGCTATGAAAACTACTTTGGGTCCAGCGTTTAGAACTGAAGTGGGTCCACACAACCATGCTAAAAAGAAAAATAGACCGTTATCCATTGAATAGTGGGCCCTCCCAATTGATTCTCTTAGACATAAGTCTACCACTAGAATCACCTTGAAGAATCTTTTTGTTAGCACTACCCACTCCACCGTTAAGATATATGTTTAAGACTTGACATCATGCTTGCTTTGATGTCTGGGGCCAATGGGCTCAGTACCGTGGGGCCCCATTGTTATTAGTGGTCTAGTTATATCCTATAGCAGCCAACGAATGTTAGCTTTGACTCCTCTAGCTCTTCCTTCTCGATGAAGCCTCGACGCTCGGCTTTGAAGGATGGTTACGAGGGCAGTAGATGCCTATGGTGACTTCGTCAAGCTCAAGCCCCCCACCAGACAGTCTGAAGACACAATCTTTTGTAGGTGCTCATAGGGGTAGGATGTGCATTCATGCGTTCATAGGGGTGAGTGTGTGTATGCATTTGTGAGCGTGTGCGTTTTGTAGTGGATTTTCGCAAAAATGAGAGAGATGGGCCTTCCATTTGTATTAAGTTTTGCTCGGTTTTCCCAAAGTAATTGTAATAGTCACTGGTGTCTAGGGTCTATGGGCTCACTACCGAGGGCCACATTATTAGTGGTTCAATTACATCCCATAGCAGCCAACGAATATGAGCTCCAACCCCCTAGCACTTTGATGACCCACAAGTATAGGGGGTGTATCGCAGTATTTTCGAGGGAAGTGAAACCCAATTTATTGATTCGACACAAGGGGAGCCAAAGAATATTTATAAGCCTTAACAACTGAGTTGTCAATTCAGCTGCACCTGGAAACAATCTTGCTCACAGCAGTTTATCAGTAGCAACAGTTTTGTAGTAGGAATAGTAAAGCAACAGCAGTAGTAAAGCAAAGACAGTAGTAACAAAGCAGTAACAGTGGGATTCGAGTGCGGTAGGCATAGGGATGGATGGACGGGCGTTGCATGGACAAGACAATTCACATAGCAAACAGATCATAGGGCAATTGCAAATAAATAAGATAAAGCATCCGTGTACTAAACAATCCTAGGCATGTGTTCCATATATAGTCATACGTGCTCGCAATGAGAACTTGCACAACATCTTTTGTCCTGCCAGCCCGTTTGCAGCGGGGCCTCTAGGGAACTACTGGCAATTAAGGTGCTCCTTTTAATAGAGCACCGGAGCAAAGTATTAACACTCCGTGAACACATGTGATCCTCACATCAAAGCCATTCCCTTCCGGTTATCCCGATTTCTGTCACTTCGGGGCCATAGGTTCCGGACAACAACATGTGTATACAACTTTTAGATAAGACCAAAAACAATACTATCATAATGAATCAATAACATGTTCAGATCTGAGATCATGGCACTTGGGCCCTAGTGACAAGCATTAAGCACAACAAGTCGCAACAAAGTCATAAAGCACTAATAAAAGATACTAGGCACCATGCCCTAACAATCTGATGCCATTACATGAACGATCTCATCCAATCCCTACCATACCCATAGCCTACAGCGGGGGATTACTCACTCATAGATGGGGGAAACATGGATAGTCGATGGAGAAGCGATGGTGATGATGATGGCGATGATCTCCTCCAATTCCCTGTCCCGGCAGGGTGCCAGAACGGAGTTTCTGGTGCTGTTTCGTGGAATCTGGTGGTGGTGGCGGAGCGGAACTCCTTCTGGAAAAGTTCGAACCCCCCGAAGTTTTTAGGTCAGAAGGCTCCTTATAGGTGAAGAGAGAGGCCGAGGGGGTGTCTGGGGGGCCCACACCACCCCTGGCACGGCCTGGCCTGGCCCGCGCCAGCAGGTGGTGTGGCCACCCTAGGGCTCTTCTCCGTCTCGTATTCTGGATCCTGGAGTCTTCGGGTGAAATAGGATTTTTGGCATATTTTCCGGGATTTTTCCTGATAGTTGATTTTCTGCACAAAAAGTAGACACCAAGGCAATTCTGCTGAAAACAGCATCAGTTTGCATTAGTTGCATCCAAATCACATAGAGGAGAAACAATAGAAAAAGTGTTCGGGAAAGTAGATACGTTTTGGACGTATCAACTCCCCCCAAGCTTAGCTTATTGCTTGTCCTCAAGCAATTCAGTTGAAAACTGAGTGCGATAAAAGAAACTTTCACGAACACATTTGCTTCATATGATGTATATATTATCAGCATGTGATCAACTACTTAGACAATTCATAGTAAAGAGTATGCAACTAAGTTTACTTAATATGCACTGCAAGCTATGAATAGATTCCAACTCAAAAATAATAAGTAGCATGAAACATAAACATAAGCAACATTACAATGCTCATAACAAGGTATGATAGAGTGGTATATCGCTTGCCCTTTGATTATGAATATTAAGGCACCTATGAAGTTCAAGTGATGACTAGAAGTAAAGATATCAAGGATACAAGCATCAAAGTCATAACACAAATAATCAAGTAATGGAGCAAACACAAAGAATGACAACTATGCTCTCAAGAAGGTGCTCAAAGAATATGTGGAGACTCAACAAGTAGAAGAAAAGGTTTTGAATAATTTGAAAGGCTTCCAAATGCTTAAAGCATGGTACTTGTTAGCTTTGAGCTCTCATTGCCCCTATCATAAGCATCTTTAACGTGGTTAAGGTGAAAGTGAGGTCCAATCTGAGTTATATGCTTGACAGACTATAAACTGAAAATCCCAAGTCCCTTGAGTACGAGGGCCGCTCCTCATGCTACTCAACTTTAGTTACCGGTAAGTTCTTGTCATCATAAGTATGTGCGTATCATTGAGAACCGCCAACGGGGTACCCTTTGCCCGATGATACGGAAGAATCCCCATATCAAAATGACAAGGCAAGCAGACAATGAGTATCTCAGCAATCTTCTTATTTACCATGGGAAAATGGTGTTTTTTCTCTCTTTCCTCTTTTCATAAATCTCTCTTTTTTTCTTTTTCTCAATAGCTATAACTCACTTTTTTTATAAGAAGAATGCTTCATAGATATCATTATGGTTACACTGCAGGTTTCCACCATGTCAGCATGGATTAGACCAGCGGCCCAGGCATTTCTCCAACACACATACATAACTCCATGGACTTACAAGCTCCCCTTTTATTTCACACCGACAACATCCGCAAACAAAAGAGCAAGGTATCAACTGGGTATATATTTACAAGTGTTGAAAGCCTTCCCTGTGACAGCACGGTTCTGCTAATCCCCAGCCTATAATTTGCAAGCATATAACTTTCATGGAGAGTTCACAATGGTTCAGGTTTATTAAGTGCAGGAAATAAAGTGTGCCATCAAGTTCGTGAGAGCTTTACTAACTAATTTTCCCATAACAAGCAAACATTTTATTCGGAAGAAAACAAGGCATAATGAATATGCACGGGAGTAGCAAGTGATGCTAATAGGTAGGTATGGTGGACACTTTGGAAATATTTGGTTTAGGGAGTTGGAAACATGAGTAAAACACTCAGTGGAAGTGAAGGCTAGCAATAGTAAGGGAGCGACAAACGAGAGAGCAATAGATGTCATTATCATGCTTGCAACAAAACAAGACTACTCATGGCATGAAAGTGATTCAAGATCCTCAAGGCAAAATAATTCATCAAGGCTTAACTGGTTATTACAGTCATGTGCATGCGTGAGCATGTGCCAAGTCAATCAAATGAAACATTCAGAGGAGGATACCACGGTGTCATACCAATTTATGAATAGAGCAATGCAAGCAAACATTCATGAGACATGCTACAAACTATTAGCGAGCTGGAGCTAATCATAAGAAAGCAAGAACTACTAAGCATCCAAAGAAAACATACACTCTACAAGAACAGACTAAGCACGCCCACAGTGATGAGTATATGTACAAAAATGAAAACAAATAGAGTTCGTTACCAGCCTCTTACCACGCCTCAAGTTGTCATTAATCCTCATTATTGCTCTTCACTTGTGTGGCTTGAATAATAATATGAAACCAATATTCCACTGAGAACTGCCGAACCCTGTAGCAAACTCGCAAAAACCAAAGAAGAATGACAAATATTTTTGGTGTTTTCGTGATTTTTAAACAAGAACCAAAAGGGGAAAAAACAAACATAGCAAAATCTTTTTGGATTTTTTGAATAGTTCAAACAAAGCAAAAAGGGAAAACAAACCAAGGCAAAAGGAAGAAGCAAACCAAAGAGAAACAACAAAAATATTTTTGGTCTTTTTGTGTTTTTAGAAAGCAAAAGCAAAGAAGAACGAAAACTAAAAAGAGAACGAAAACATGAATATACAAAGTACCGACGCAACATGATATGGAGATGAGTGCGGTGTCGGCGTACCTCCCCCCCAAGCTTAGGCTTTTGGCCTAAGTGGGTATCAATCCCAAGCTGGCCAGGATGAAGTATCACCGGGGTACGATGAGGAGGTACCCTCGTCCTCGTGCGAGCCTGAGTACGGCCCTCCGTAATGTGCGGAGTAGTCATAGGAGGGTGCATCCTTCTGGTGCTGCTCGGGGAAACCCAACAAGCGAAGCTGCTCGTCCACCTCCTCCTTGGAGCGCGACCACGGTCTCCTGTCAACACTAAACAAAGCAGGCTGTGGAAAAAGGATCTCCCTTTCATCCCCGTCAGTGAAAAGCATCCTATATACTAGATTGTTCAAATCAGAGGTAGCAGTGACAAAATGATGAGTTTTCATGGCAACAAGGTCGAGCCTCTGTGGTGCTAACATAGCATCAATGGGATCCACTGAAAGGCCAAATGCATTGACTACACGCGAGGCAATGATGCCCCCATAGATAGGCCCCCTAGCAGCTAGGCGGCGAGCAATAAGCGAGCCAAGATTGTACCGAGTGTCATTGTTGAGCGCAGCAGCAAGGAAAGCTAAGTGATAGTTGGAGATATTACTAGTGTTCTCCCTACCCAATACGCTAGTGGCAAGATAATATACAAAGTATCTAAGAGCAGGGAGTTGGATACTTCTTATCTTTCCGCGCTGCGCCACGCGGTCATCATCATTGGTCACCCCTCGGTAAAGCTCCAACAAATCAGCGGGTCGCCCTTGAATTTTCTTCACGGTCCCTGGCATACGCACACCTACAATACTGCAAAATCTCTCCAAAGGCATGGTGAAGGGCATATCATAGATTTTAAAAGAGACAGTAGATTGATAGGATGTGTTAGTAAATGAGAAGCTCTCAACAAAAGTTTTGGTGAGCATAGCGTACTATGGACTCTCATCTTGCATATAAGAGGTCAAGCCAACCCTCTCAATCAGTAGCAAGAAATCATCAAGAATACCTGCAGCTTGCAAGAAAGTAAAACAAGGAAAAGAGGATGGGTGAGCATCTCCATCATCCCTTTCACTCCTAATACGTGTTGCATTGAGGTCTTCATTGTATGAAGGCCTAGCTTGAGAGGTTGTTCTTGAGGGCCTCGACCTCCTAGGTGCATCACCCTTGAATATCTCTCCAAAAGTGTGGTTGTTCATGCTTGGTATTCTAAAATTTAAACACCTATCAAACAAGTGATTACAAAGTAAATATAATGAAGGATTCTACTCATAGGGACTTGCAAGTGGCCTAAACATGCATCAAAACTATATATCTAAGCATCAAACAAGCTTACAAGCCCTCATAACCAGTCACCTACAGCAGCAAAATACTCAACATATAATCCACTAAACACAAATCTACTTGGACAAGGGGAGGAGTCACATACCAAGGAACAATTGCTCCAAATTTCAGCAAGAAAGATGGGCTAAGCAAGGAGATCGAAGAAATCGAGAGCAAGCACAGAAAGAACGCGATTTTGAGCTATGAACTAGAGCTTACTCGGGAGAGAGAAGAAAATGGCAGGTGAGAGAGTAAGTGGGGGGGCTAGGGGTGGCCCACACCAGCATGGCGCCACCCATGGCTGGCCACGCCACCACATGGTGTGCCTGCCTGGTGGGCCCCCCTGGTACCTACTAGGTACTCCTCTGCCCCTTTTTCACGTAAAAATTTAATATGAATTTTCTGGAATTTTTCGAGACACTTTATTTTTGGGCTTTTTTCAGAAATAGAAGAATGATTTTTCTGACAGACAGATTTTTTTCTTTTGGAAACATGATGCAAGGACAAAACAAGGCTAGAACTACAGAAGTTCTAAGATGCAAGCAACTAACAACACAAAGAAAACTAAACGAAAGCAAAAACTAAAATGCAAAGGATAGAAATAAACGGAGATAATCATAATGAAAACATTGTTTTGTTCAATGGAATCCTTTTGTTAACAAGGTTGATCAAGTCTTGCTACCAAAACAATTGCATATGAGACAAAACTTTGTACTCCACTAATGATTATGTTACCTTAACCTTGATAGCAATGGTCCCAACCATAATAGTTTCAAAATTTTCTCTTGGTATGGGACTATATATTTCTCCAACTTGAATGCCTTCAACATGTTCAATTGAATTCAAACCATAAGTCCTTTCAATCTTCTTGGGGAAATAAACAGTATGTTCCTTGTCATTAACATTGAAGGTCACCTTTCCTTGATTACAATTAATAACAGCTCCTGCAGTATTAAGAAAAGGTCTCCCAAGAATAATAGACATATTATCATCTTCGGGCATTTCAAGCACAACAAAATTAGTTAATATCAAGCAATTGTGAGCCACCTGAACAGGTACATCCTCACATATACCCACAGGAATAGTGGTAGATTTATCGGCCATTTGCAAAGATATATCAGTTGGTATCAATTTTTCAACCTGAAGCCTCTTGTAGAGAGAGAAAGGCATAACACTAACTCCAGCTCCCAAATCACAGAAAGCAGTTCTAACATAACTGTTCTTAATAGAGCAAGGGATAGTTGGAATCCCTGGGTCTCCAAGTTTCTTAGGAACCTTACCATTGAAAGAATAATTAGCAAGCAAAGTAGAGATTTCTTCATTAGGGATCTTCCTTTTATTTGAGACAATGTCCTTCATATACTTTGAGTAAGGAGGCAAATTAATAGCATCAGTCAAAGGAATTTGCAAGAATAAAAGCTTCATCCACTCACAAAACTTATTATAGTGTCCATCTTCCTTTGACTTGTGTTTCTTATCGGGGAAAGGCATAGGTTTTTGGACCCAAGGTTCTCTTTCACTACCATGTTTCTTAGCAATAAAATCTTCTTTAGTGTATTTAGTATTATTAGTGTGCTTTTCAGGTTCTTCTTCAACTTTTTCTTTATTAGGAACATCATTTTCTTCATTACCACTTTCAGTTTCAGCATCAGAGACAGATATACTATTAGGATCTTTAGCAGGTTCAGAGGGTTCTACAAAAAGTTCTTAGGTAATGGACTTCCAGCCAGTGCATGAATCAAAGGACAAAACCTTGCCCAAGATTCAGGCAATACCTCTTTTTCTCCCTGTTTAAAATCAAAAAGTTCCTGCAAAATAGTATGTCAAGCACTGGGAGGAAAATATTTTTGCAGGAAAGTACTAATCAAGCACTCAAGGCTATCAATAGATCCAGGAGGTAAATTACTAAACCAAGTTTTAGCTTCTCCTTTCAGTGAAAAAGGAAAATTCTTAGCAACAAAGTAAGTACGCATCTTAATATCATCAGAAAACAAGCCAGTCATGGTAGAAAGTTCACTCATATGTGCTACCGCACTTTCATTCTTAGTCCCACAAAAAGGTTCTTTCTCGACAATAGCTATGTAAGATAGATCGAGAGAGAAATCATAATCTTCATCTGTAATGTTTATGGGAGAAGCAGCAAACTTAGCAGCAGGAGATAATTTGGGTCTAATACTACGCCTCTCAAGGTGACTCTTAGCAGCGCTCCTATCATGGGTGTTCTTACATTCGTTAATAAACTCATTGGTCATCTCAACATAATCTTCTTCAATATCATAACTCTCACTAGACTCAGGTGAGCTAACAGGTGTGGTAGTGTCTTCATTAGGAGTTTCAGTATTTCCAGCTATAGTTCTAGCAATCGTAGCATCTAGGAAAGGACCTAATGAACCACTCTTATCAAGCACAATAGAAGCAGCATCATAAGCATCAGAAGTTTCAGATTCAGCAGTAGTAGCAGTGTGTGTAGCATGTGTATGTGGTGGTGTAACGAGCTTACTTATAACAGATGGTGAATCAAGAGCAGCAGAGGTGTTCAAAACCGTACCTCTTCTTGTAGTGGATGGTAAAATAGGAAACTTGCCATCACGAGACTTACCCATGATGGATGGATAGTAGCGAACAATAGAGAATCCAAGTCTCGTAGTCGTGCTTCTTCAGCGTAAACGGCTGTGGCTCGTCATTCATCGGCAGCACCTGCTCCATCTGCTCAGAACTCGTTGACCCCATTGTAAGTTCTGCGTTGGATATTGTCTCCCTGACTTCCTCCCTCTTTTGTGTATTCTGCTCTGGGGGTTTTTCTGGACATAGTGGATATTAGTTTAAAATAGTAGTACTGGGAACATAAAAATCTATTTAATCACAAACTAGTGATCCGAATGGGATGAAACTTTCACAGGATTCAAACCTAGGCACCGATGATTTACTGATTTTTGTCAATTTTTTCAAATAGTTTTACTTGTTAGTTCAAAATATGAACTACTGTCATACGTTTGATCTAAGATGGAAGGTGGATCCTGGGGCAAGTCACCATGAGACTTGGGTTCACCAAGTCACTGAAGCTCCGTCTGTTTTTTCTCCCCTTCTTTATGATAAAACCAGAAAATTCAGGTGGGGGCCTTCCTGTCCTCCCCGGTGACCTAATTTTTTTCTTCATTCCCTTTGCCCAGTTCCGACATGTTGAAGCATTTTGCAGTGCTTTCATACTACTCTGGTTGATTGCTTGTGCTGTTTAGGTTATTTTGTTGACAGACTCTGCTTTTTAGGTAGTTTTTCAGATGGGTGTAGTTTAGGAAATTTCAATGATAAATTTTCCTGTCAAAATGTATGATGCATTATGGTGTTTACTTAATTCTTTTTTAGGGTTGTGCATTGTGCATTGTGTTGTTTACTTAATCCTTATGATGCACTTGTGCTATTTGCATCATCCTACCAGCTTCGATGGAAGAACATATGCAACAATCAATGACTTGCCAGGCGATGTATTTGGTCAGATTCTTATCAGACTTCCTCTGCACTCATCCTGCATACTGAGGGCATAAGTCGCCCAAAAATGTTGGATGGACTTCATGGGAAGCAACAATTTCAAAAGGCTAACCATGTCACACGACAGAGGAATGTCATTACTTGGGTTTTTCACCAATAGCTCTGAGGATGCTCGATTCTTAACAGATCATAATCTTGACCAATCCATCTTCCAGAAGCTGAACAGGCTGGTGGAAGTACATAAAGCCTACAAACCATATGTACTCGGATGTCGCAATGGTAGGGTGCTACTTCATTATCCGCAAGGGTCTAACATGATAAAGGTCTGGGATCCAATCAGTGGAAGTGAAACAGTGATACCAGAACCACCAATTTGGCGGAGACGTGAGTATGATAGCGGCACAATTCTCTGTTTGAGAAATCATGGGCAATTGTCTTCACACTGTTGCAGCAATTTCTAGGTTGTTTGGATAGTAACCAAGCACTGGAACAGAGGTACTCATCAGAGTTAGAAAAATGGGAGGACTGGATTGAACCTGCTGAGATGCTGGCTAAGATTGATCGCAGGCCGTCAACTCTCATAGGGGACATTTTGTACTAGCCAACAATGAACTCCAGATATATAATTACTTTTGATAACGTGACAACAAAACTGTGTCATATTGAGTGCCCCCATGAGACACATGATATTTCCAGACGCAATTTTGTCATCGCTAAGGGGCATAATGGAGATGTTGCCCTTGCGGTTATAAGAGACTTCAGTCTAAACACGTGGTCCAGTGCAAGATCATCAACGGGCAAATGGGAAGCTTGGGTGCCTCATATAAAGGTTGAGTTGGATACTCTCCTTGGCCTTGATAAATCATGGGCATATGGTGGGAAAGATGCAGTAAGGTTACTCTGCGCATTTGAGGATAGAGAAATGGTGGTTATATGGGCGAAGGAGGGAGTATTCGAATTAGATCTCAGCAGCATGAAGTCTAAGAAGTTCAGATCTCGTAAACGTTGGTGTACTTTACATCCCTACATTATAACACCTGGTTAGTGCAGTCATTCATGTGCAACCCTTGCATTTTTGAACACCTATGATTTTGCTGATCATTTTGTTCATTTCCTTCAGCAACCGATGTGATTCGGAGTGCTAAACCAAAGAAACGTAAAGGAAGTCATGTCAACAACATAGCTGATTTAGACTGCAACATCAAGGAGATGAAAATAACACTCGGATGAACAAGCAAGGCTTGTTTGGGAAAGCATGTGTTTGCCTAGGTTGTGTTATTTGGAGCTGCAGTCTGATATTTGTTTGTTTTGGTAGCTGATGGAACTGTGGCGACACAGCAGCAGAGGCTAGAATATTAGAGCCGTCTATTCATTTTGGGGGCCTATGTGTGTCTGATAAAACATTGTTTTATATGATGAAATGGTGTTCCCTATATAGTAGTGTATGCGTGATGAAATCTTGTTTTATTTATTCTACATATACTTTAGCTGGTCTTTGTGTTTTGATAGTATGCTGTAGTAGGAGTATTTGTTTCGCAGCAGGCTTTTTTATTTGATCTGAATTAGTACTACCAATTAGTTAGTGCTTCCTGTAGAAGAGTCTATGCCGACACCTAAATAATTACTAGACCTTGGTTGCACACCATTTTCACATACTTGAATGAGATAATTCAGACATTTGTTTGTTGTTATGTTAAACAAACATTCTTGTATTGGAGATCTGCATTTTCATACGTGTGGTAGATAATCACTCTCCCTGACTTAGATCCCTAAAATAGAGGGAGAACGGCCTATTTTTTAATTATCTTTGGACAATCTGTAAATTCAAAATCACTATCGACCGCCAAAACCTACCGCCTACCCTGTTTGAATCGGAGGCATGAGTTGATGTGAGTCTCGCCTTAAATTCCTGACCAGATGGCGTTCTAACTACAGAACCTTTTTTCTAGTAATAAAAACTTGGCCGGCAGCCAAATTCAAAATCGTAATCGAGCGGGAAAATAACCCACCGGCCCGAAGCATTTCGCACCCCCTCTGTTTCAAACATTTTCAGGCAGAATCACCCACCAAGGTAGTACCATTTTTATATTATTACATGGACCCTAGACAAATTTAAAATCTGAGTCAAGCGGCAAAATTTACCGCCTATGCTGTGTGAATGGAAGGTATCCAAGTTTCTGTGCAAAAAATGTTTATGGATGATCAGTTGATGTGACTCTCGGTCTTGAATTCCTGGACAGATAGCGTACGGCCTACTACCTTTTTTATATTAGTAGATGGAGGCTAGCCAAATTCAAAATCTCAATCGAGCGGCAAAATCACCCACCTACCAAGCATTTCCCGCCCCACCGTTTTAAAAACTTTGAGCCAAAATATCCCATTGACCGGGGGAGTACCTTTTTCTATTATTATTATTAGATGGGCGCAAGCCAAATTCAAATTCTCAATCGAGCAGCAAAACCACACACCGACCTTAAAGCATTTCGCGCCCTTCCGTTTCAAAAACTTCAGAATTTAAAATTCCAAATCTACCCATTGTTCAAACGACAAATGAGCATGCTAAAGTCGGTAGCTCGGGGGCACAATCATAATTATTTTTTCTGTCCACCTCTATGGTTCCGATTCCCCCAGTTTTTCCCGCCGGCCCTCCCAAATATCTCAAGCTCATTTGTCCCCTCCACGACCACCGCGCGCACTAGCTTGAACTACAGTCTCGTGCACCGCCGCGTAGCCGCTTCACCGACGCTCACCCACCAGATCTAGGAGCTGCGGTGTCGTTCACCACACCGATAGCGTCATCGACCGCCCAAGCTCTGCTTCCTCGCCGCCGAAAGCTACCCAACCATACCGGATCCGCTTCACCGGTGTCCACCGAGCGTGATCTAGTTCAAAGAGTTCTATGTCCACCGCTCCAGACCAGCTACACGGCTGTCGCTGTTCACTGCACCGGATCTGCCTCAACGACGCTCTCGTCCACCGCTTTCAAGCTGGCATCGACCACCCAAGATCTGCTTCCCTGACGCCAATAGCCACCGCAACCGCAGCACCCTCGGTGACCTGGACGTCACTCGCATGGTACCGAGGATGCTTAGATGCCTCTCCGACCAAGGTTAACCAAATCTCCAACCTGTTTTGTTTTGTCAGCGGTATAGCAGGTTCAAGCCTGTCGTAGTGAACTGTATTTTTGTAATCGTGCTAGTACATACAAGTCACTGTGCATGCCTATTCTTCGTGCTAGTACATACAATGTCATTGACATGTTGGTTTGCATTCGCTGCTCTACAAATATCAAGTCATGCACATGTCTGTTATTTTGTCGTGCACATGTTCTTATCGCTGCAATGTACACAAGTAAATGTGTGCTATTGTGTAGTTCTTGCAAAATGTAATGTTAGTAGAAAATATTAGTGTGGATTCCCTACTACACAGTTACTGACTCTATCTGGTTATTGTTGAGCTAAGTACCTGCTATTATTTCCTCCCTGGCATCGTTCTGCTATCCTGTGGTACCCGTTCAAACTCTTCGTACTAGTTCGATTATAATTTTGTTGTTGCCATCTGGTTCTTCAAAATCTGCAACACTGAGTATTTTTGTTTTCTTTCCATAGAGCTCAAAAAGGCAACACTGAACATGTTGGTTTACACAGCCTACAGGTCCACCAGCGATGCCATTATATATTTTCTGTATCTGGTGCTGGTTCGTCCTAATCAACGACATTGATCATATGAGGTTTAAAGTAAGGGATATCACCTTCATCAAAGTGTTGGAGAGAATGTACCTCAATAGTGGATGAATGGGGGATAGGCTTACATAATTATTCTATAGGAGGTAAATTCTTGGCATAGATGGGGGATTACTCACTCATAGATGGGGGAAACATGGATGGTCGATGGAGAAGCGATGGTGATGATGATGGCGATCATCTCCTCCAATTCCCCGTCCCGGCAGGGTGCCAGAACGGAGTTTCTGGTTCCGAATCACGAAATCTGGTGGTGGCAGCAGAGCGGAACTCCTTCTGGAAAAACGTCGAACCCCCTTGAGTTTTTAGGTCAAAAGGCATCTTATAGGCGAAGAGGGAGACCGAGGGGGTGTCTAGGGCGGCCAGACCACCCCCTGGCGCGGCCAGGCCTAGCCCGCGCGGCCAGCTGGTGTGGCCTGGGCCCAGCCCCCCTCCGTCTCGTATTCTGGCTCCGGGAGTCTTCTCGTGAAATAGGATTTTTGGCATATTTTCCGGGATTTTTCCTGATAGTTGATTTTCTGCACAAAAACTAAACACCAAGGCAATTCTGCTGAAAACAGCGTCAGTCCATGTTAGCTGTGTCCAAATCACACAAGTTTAGAGGAGAAACAATAGCAAAAGTGTTCGGGAAAGTAGATACGTTTTGGACGTATCAACTCCCCCCAAGCTTAGCTTATTGCTTGTCCTCAAGCAATTCAGTTGAAAACTGAGTGCGATAAAAGAAACTTTCACGAACACATTTGCTTCATATGATGTATATATTCTCAGCATGTGATCAACTACTTAGACAATTCATAGTAAAGAGTATGCAACTAAGTTTACTTAATATGCACTTCAAGCTATGAATAGATTCCAACTCAAAAATAATAAGTAGCATGAAACATAAACATAGGCAACATTACAATGCTCATAACAAGGTATGATAGAGCGGTATCTCGCTTGCCTTTGATTGTAGATGCCAAGGCACCTCTGAAGTTCAGGTGAAGACTAGAAGTAAAGATATCAAAGATACAAGCATCAAAGTCATAACACAAATAATCAAGTTTCGAGACAAGCACATTACACTAAGAATGACAACTATGCTCTCAAGCAAGTGCTCATAGAATATGTGGAGACTCAACAAGGAAATGAAAAGGTTTTGAATAGTTTGAAAGGCTTCCAAATGCTGAAAGTATGGTACTCATTAGCTTTGAGCTCTCATTGCCCCTAT
The DNA here is from genome assembly GCA_916181665.1 of Avena sativa. Classification (NCBI taxonomy): domain Eukaryota; kingdom Viridiplantae; phylum Streptophyta; class Magnoliopsida; order Poales; family Poaceae; genus Avena; species Avena sativa. Next base: position 433,963,422 of record OV702290.1, read on the forward strand.
CATAAGCATCTTTAAATGGTTAAGGTTAAAGTGACACAACTAAGAGGATATGGTTGACAAGTTATAAATCGAAGTCTCATGCCCCTTACTTACGAAGACCGATTCTCATGCTACTCAACTTCAGTCACAAGTAAGCTCTTGTCATTGTAAGTATATACATATCATAGAGAACCGCCAACGGGGTACCCCTTGCACATGATACAGGAGCTATCCCATAATCAAAATGACAAGGCAAGAAGACAATGAGCATCTTAGCGGTCTTTTTACTTACTATGCGCATAGATTTTTATTGAGGATGTTTCATAGAATGCTCGTTATGGTTATGCTGCAAGTTTCCACCATGATTAGGCATGTCTTAGGCTAGCGGCCCAGGCGTTTCTCTAACACACATACAAACTCCATGATCTTACAAGTTTCACTTTTATTTCACACCGCCGGGATCCATAGGCAAAAGAACATGATATCAACGAGGTACTAAGTACCAGTGCAATGTTGAAAGCGTTCCCCATGATACATGGTTCTGCTAACTTCAACTTATAAAGCGCAAGCATATACGCAACAAAGAAGGATGCAATGGTTCAGGTTTATTAAGTGCAAGAAAATAAAGTGTGCCATCAAGTTCGTGAGAGCTTTACAAACTAACTTTCTCATAACAAGCAAAAAAAATATTCGGAAGAAAAAAGGCATATTGAATATGCACGGAACAGCAAATGATGCTAATAGGTAGGTATGGTGGACACTTTTGGCAATCTTTGGTTTTAGGAAATTGGAAACACGAGTAGAGCATACTCAGTGTAAGTGAAGGCTAGCAATTAGAGAGGGAGCGACAAACGAGAGAGCAATAACTGTCATAATCATGCTTGCAACAAAACAGGACTAATCATGGCATGAAAGTGATTCAAGACCCTCAAGGCAAAATAATTCATCGAGGCTCAACTCATTATTTCAGTCATATGCATGCGTGAGGATGTGCTAAGTCAATTCAAATGAAATATTCAGAGGAGGATACCACGGTGTCATACCAAGTTATGAATAGAGTAATGCAAGCAAACATTCATATGACGTGCTACAAACTATTAGCAAGCTGGAACTAATCATAAGAAAGCAAGAACTACTAAGCATCCATAAATAACATACACCCTACATGAACAGGCTAAGCATGCCCACGATGATGAGTATATGTACAAAAATGAAAACAAATAGAGTTCGTTACCAGCCTCTTACCACATCTCAAATTGTCATTAATCCTCATTATTGCCCTTCACTTGTGTGGCTTGAATAATAATAATATGAAACCAAATTCCACTGAGGACTGCTGAATCCTACAACAAACTCACAAAAACCAAAGAAGAACAACAAATATTTTTGGTGTTTTCGATTTTTAAAACAAGAACCAAAAAGGGAAGGACAAGCAAAGCAAAATCTTTTTGGTTTTTTTCGAATAGTTCAAACAAAGCAAAAAGGAAAAAGGAAACCAAGGCAAAAAGAAAGAAACAAACCAAAGAGAAACAACAGAAATATTTTTGGTCGTTTTGTGTTTTAGAAAGCAAAAACAAAGAAAGAACAAAAACTAAAAAGAGAACGAAACATGAATATACAAAGTACCGACGCAAAATGATATGGAGATGAGTGCGATGTCGGCGTACCTCCCCCCAAGCTTAGGCTTTTGGCCTAAGTGGGTATCAATCCATGTACAAGTAAGGGTTCCAAGCAGGCGGGTCATTGTAAGAATGATCATAGTTAGGCCCGTGGGAAGAAGAGAAGCTCCCCAATCATAGGTCTGCTGATATGAAGACTCCCCCTCATTCGAGGGCTAGATCGAATCATCTGTGACCTCCCTTCTAGTATCCTGCTCCTGTTGGGAGAGCTCTCCCAAGTACATATCAAACTCCTCCTCCGTGAGGGACCATCCTCCCCTGTTATAAAGGTTAAACAAAACAGGTGCAGGCAAAAGAACAACACGCTCGGACTTGCTCCTTCTCCAACCAGCTTTGAGAAAGGTTATTTCATAAGACAACTCACTCAAACTAGCCCAAGAAGAAACAAATTTATGTTGTCGTTGTTTTGGGAACGGCAGTACCTAAAAAGGTTAGATAGAGGTGTGGGGACTAGCAGGAAAGCTATCGACGGCGTCCGCAGGCGAGATTGGATACGAGCGAGCGTAGCGGGACGCAAGAAGTACCCAGGTTCGGGGCCCCCGTGGTGAGGTAAAGCCCCTACTCCTGCCTGATCTGACTATGTGGAATATACGAGCTACAAGTGCTCCTCGAGCTGTATCCTTTAGCTACTGCCTTAAATGAACTGAGACCAACCCTTTCTACTGAGGCCCTCCCTCTCCTTATATAGGAAGAGGGGCAAGGGTCTCACTGGCTAGTCCGACTGGCGGGCCCCACGGGCGGGTCCCAGCCGGCTAGTCATCTACAGTACCCGGCATGGTATGTCACATCGGTGTATGGGCGATATGGCTGTCGTAGGCACAGTGGACGCCGTGCGAGCCCGCCGTCAGCACAGGCCATTGTTCCCCCGTCAGCCACGCCAAGTCTTCGGTATGGGCGGGTGGTTGCCTGTCTTGTCGTCGTATAGGGCGTACCGTGCACTGATACGCATGTCATCCTGTCCCTCTGATTGGATCCGGCTATGTTTGTTGTATCCGGCTTCCTCCTCGTGGTCCGGCTACCGGGTGGTAGCCGGTCCATGCTACCCTGTCCGGCTGCATCTGGTCAGCCGGCCAAGATCCGACTGTCCTGTTTCTTATTCAGATGGGGTATCCGGGGATCATCCCCCTGACACTAGCCCCCGAGCGCGTGTGGATTCCGCCCTTGGGCGAAATGCGCGCGCGCTCCCTTTTGCTTTTCGAATTTTGATCCGGCTGAGCCTGGCAGTTGCGCTACCCGTGACGTCAGTGCTGACGCCGTCCACGCGCGCACGCGCCATCATTGCTCTACGGCGGGCAGCGTAACGTCCCGTCGCACGTCGCCTCGGGGAACGGCTTGCCCGGCGCCTCGGTTTCCGTCCTAGGATCTTCTGCGCATCCCGTCCCGGCACACGGGATCTAGGCGGCGGTTGGGATGTGGGTCGCTCGGATGCGCGCCATGTGGCCCCGCCGACGGTTTCCCTTCCGGTCCTTTAAAGGCATGCCGCGGGGGAGGCAGTTCTTATCCTTCGCTCCCCCGCTGCAATCTTCCTCTCCTTCTCACGCGCTGCTGCTCCTGTGCTCTTGCCCTCTGCGCCGCCCGCTCGCCGCCGTCGACGCTACGGGCCACCATCACTCCTCCGTCGCCGCTCCCTCTCCTCAGCCGGAAATGGCCGCTGACCGCGGGGCCTGGTGCGGCTCCTCCGTCACCGAGGATCAGATTGCGAAGTACCGCGCGACCCGCGTCCTCCCGCCGGCGGAGGAGGTGGCGGTGCGGTTGGCGCCGGTGGGGGAAGAGTCGCCGCATCCGGCGGAGGGGGAGCACGTTATTTTCCTCTCGCATCTGGCGCGCGGGTTTGCGCTGCCGCTCCACCCCTTTTTTTGACTTTCCTGGCCTTCTTCGACCTCCGCCTCCACCACCTCGGTGCCAACGCCATCGGAACGCTGGCGCACTTCATGGCATTCTGCGAGAGCTACCTTGGGATCCAGCCGGATCTCGGCCTCTTCTGCCGGCTCTTCCGAGTCCGGCCACAGGTCCAGTATACGAAGGGCCCGCTAGTCGTCTGCGGCGGCGCCTCCATATACTCCCGCTCTCAATCTGGCTACCCGAAGTTCTTGCTCCAGGACACGGTACGACTATGGCAGCAGTCGTACTTTTATGTCAAGAACGTCACCAGCATCGACCGGATAAACCTGTCAGCCTTCCAAGACGTCGAGTCCAGCCGGCAAAACTGGGACTTGAAGTTCTACGGCGACAAGGCAGAGACGGACGCGATGCTGGCACGCATGCGCTCCCTTGTCACCTGCCAGCTAACCGGTCGGGACATCACCCTTAGCTGGATGTCCCGGCTGATGATGCCTCTCCAGCAGCGGGCACACAAGATGTGCTTCTACTCCGGCCGGCTGGACCCGACCCGGCTGTCGCGCCGTGATCCTCGCTACCACAACTTGAAGGAGTGGTTGTGGACGATCAGCAAGGAGCGGCTATCGGAGAACTGGAAGTTCAGCCTGGCGCCCTACAGCCGGGAGAACCGCGCCCCCCGGGTAAGTTCTTGTAGCCGGAATTTTTGCTTATTCCCTCTGTTATCTCCTTGCTCTGTCTGACTGACCTTTTGCATTGGCCAGATCTTCCCCTGCATCCTTCGCGAGGAGGGCGACGCTCCTCTCGAGGTGTTCGCGCCGGACTTGCCCGAGCCGCGTGCTCGGCGATCCGGCGAGGAATCGGATGGGGACGGCGATGCCTTCCCCAGCCGGAACGATGAGACGGTCGCCGACCCGCACGCGGAGGTGCACGAGGAGGAGGATGTCGGGCCGACTGTGGAGCCGGCGGCACGCTCCGCGGCGGACGGTGAAGCAGGCGGAAGCGGCTCCGGTCATTCCGGCTCCCGTCGGCCCGCGGCGGAAGAGCCGGCTCCGAAGAGGGGCCGGACTAGCGCCCTGCCGCCTTGGCCGGAAAAAGGGCCGCCCCCGGTTGTGCCGGGTACGTTTTTCTCCCTCCCCCCCCCTCGGTGCTTTCTGTTTGTTTTTCCTAGTCCTTGTTTTTCTGACTTTATCCTGTTTTGCTCTTGTCTTTTCCTCTTTCCCTTTAGCGCACTGGTTTCTTTCGGCGCCGCGAGCCCGGCTCGGACGCCAGCCGGGTCGCCGCCTCGCGCCCCGACTGGTCCAACCGGCGCCTCCCCTTCCTCTGAGGCGCAGCCTCCTTCTCCTCAAGTCGAGGTGGCTGCCCCCTCTCAACCGGAGGGTCCCCAGCCGGAAGGTTTATCCGCGGGCGCACGGGGGGCTACTGGCAAGGAGCTTGTCGTGGTAGGCGACGACGACTCCGACGAGGCGCTCGGGGAGGAGTGGCAGACTGCGGTGCTTGCGGCGAAGGAGTCCTTGGCCGTCAACACCGTGGACGACGACGCCTCTTCTGCCGCTTCGCTGTCGGATCTTGCCGCCACGCTCGAGCTGGCGGTGAAGGAGATCCGGCTGCTTGAGGCCACAGCCGGTGGGAACCGGACGCTGGAGCAGAAGCTTGCTATAGCCAACGGGACCTCCCAGAGTAAGTCCGCCTCATCCGTCTGGCTTTTTTTTTCTAATAGTCGGCTTCGTTGCAGCTGTCCTCGTGTGCGCCCAGTGCGAGATCGATCACTTGAAGAAAGCGAACGACCGGCTGAGCAGGTCCAACTCCACGCTGCGCTTGCAGAACAAGGACTGGCACGCACGGGTAGACGGCTTGGAGGCTACCGTCAAGGAGCACGACGCCTTGCTCGATGGCCGGGCCGAAGCCTTCTCCCTTCTCGAGGCCCAGAACAAGGACCAAGAGAAGGAGATAATACGGCTAGCGGTCAAGGAGAAGGCGCTGGTGGAGGAGCTGATGTAAGTCGGCCACACTGCCAAAGGTGAGTTCTTTCTTCCGTCTTATTTTCTTTCCGGATCCGGTAGCCGGATTTGACTCCTCTTTTCTGACAGCCTTTTACCCCGGCATAGACCTGCTGGCCTACAACCGGCTGCAGGAGAACTGGCCGGGAGCGCAGCCGACGGCTCAGGAGCTCGTCGTTCTTCTTGGCAAGGAGGCCACGAAGCTTCGTCAGGCGGCACGAGACATCTTCTCCTTTATGTGGCCGGAGGCTCCGGTTCCAGAGACGATGGCACAGCTGGCGGGGAAGGTGGGAGAGGTGCCGGCTGCGATGGACCGGCTGCGGGATCTGGCGGCGCGGGGTGGAGCGGGGATGGCCCTGGCGCTGATGCTTTCCTGGTACAAGGATGCTCGCGTCGAGAAGATCGACGGGGGCTTCCGCGCCAGAGCCGATCTTGCCGCCATCCGCCAAGCCCATCCGGAGCTTCGCGGGTCCGCCATCAAGATCGCTGAGTACATGGATCCGAACGAGGTGCTCACCGACTCGGAGTCCCCCGACATTCCGGATGCGGAGTCCTCGGTGCCGCCGTCTGCCAGCGCCGGAGCCGGAACGAGCACTGCGGCTCCGCCCCCGCCTCCAGCATCTGCCAGCCAGGAGTGTCCCCACGGAAAAGGCCCTGCCGTTTAGCTGTTGCCCCGGGATGCCGGGTGTATTTGTCTTGTTCTAGATTATCGTAAAACTTGTCTGTCTGTACCGGCTATCTTTGATGTCAGGTAACTCTCGGGAGCTTCGTCTCCCTTTTGCTTGTTAATATTAAATTCTTGTGTCTTGAATTTTCCTTTGATATCTTTGCCGGCTCACTTCGCCCGGCTGACCTAGCCCGGCTACACACTTTTAGCCGGATGAACTACACCTCCAGTGGGGGCACGCCAGCGCACCCACTGGGTGTAGCCCCCGAGATTCAGAGTAGCTGGCATAGCCAGGTGCTTCGAATCTTCCTTGTTCTTCCCCGTTCTTCTAACTTACCCGACTGGCCTCGCCCCAGTCGGCTACTTTCGTCGGCTGGACGCCTTCAGCCGGGGGAACCATCATTCCAGTGGGGGTGCGCGAGCGCACCCACTGGGTGTAGCCCCCGAGATTCGGAGTAGCTGGCGTAGCCAGGTGCTTTGAATCTTTCTTGTCTTTTATTGCTCCCGCCCTTGCCCTCACCTGGGCTCCGAACTGCCGGCTAAACGCCCTTAGTCGGCCAGGAACTACAAGATTTCACTAGGGGCGCGCGAGCGCACCCAGTGGGTGTAGCCCCCGAGATTCGGAGCACTTGATGAAGGCAAGGGCTTCGAATCTTCTTTCCTTCTCCTGAATTCTGACTCGAAGTAGTCGGACAAGAACGCACATATGCATACACATACATCTTCATAGGTTAATAGGTTAGTCCGTCAAATCATAGCCGGGGAATGGCTTATTTTTTCAAAAACTAGCTTGCTCCTTTCTAGGCGCTTAGCCGCTTTCTCGTGTGTTCTGCTGTTTTCGCTGCGTCCTTGCCGGACAGCCGGGTTGCGTTCTGCAGCCGGAATCGAAGGGAGCTGACAGTACATTACGCACGGTACTAGCGGCTTAGCGGCTAGATTGGTTTGAGCTAGTTGCGGGACCGGGACGCCCGATCTGTCACGCCTCTTCCCCGTTTTTCATGTGAGATGCCTCGGGCTTTTGCTCTTGCTAGCCGGACAGCCGGGTTGCGGTCTGTAGCTGAGACGAAGAGTGGGCCTCTGACATCATCGCACTCTACTCAGCCGGTTTGTTGGTTTAACAGGCCGGGCCAGCCGGCGAGCCCCCGGGTAGGGGTAGCCGGAGCCGGAAATTTTTTAATCGGAGAACAGGTACGCGCACATTTTCAGGAGCCCCCGAGATTCTCGTGGGAGTCCGCATTTTTATTTATGAGGTTTTCGGGATACATACACTGTTTGGCGACTAGGTGTAAAACGGGCGCAGCAGGGCCGCGTTCCAAGGACGTTCGGTCTCCTCGTCCGATTTGTCCATCTTGTTCTTGCGTGGCTGCTGTGCGTCGATGAGGTAGTAAGAGTCGTTGGGCAACGCCCGGCTGATGATGAAGGGGCCCTCCCAGGGTGGTGATAGCTTGTGCATGCCCTTCGTGTCTTGCACCAACCGGAGAACCAGGCCACCCTCACGGAATGCGACTGGGCGAATCCGGCTGGAATGGTAACGGCGTAGTCGCTGCTGGTACAGGGTGGATCTGGACAGGGCCAGCTCACGGGCCTCCTCCAGGAGATCTACCCCGTCCTCCCGCGCCTCCTTGTTGGCCTGCTCGTCGTAGAGGAGCTTGCAGGGGGAGTCGAATTCGATGTCGGCGGAGAGGACGGCTTCCGATCCGTAGACCAGGAAGAATGGCGTGTAGCCGGTTGACCTATTCGGTGTGGTGCGGAGGCTCCATAGAACAGCCGGTAGTTCCTCGATCCAGCATCCGGGTGATCGCTCCAACGGCTCGATGAGACGTGGTTTGATGCCGGCTAGCACCAAGCCGTTTGCTCGTTCGACCTGCCCGTTGGACTGCGGATGTGCGACGGAGGCGAGGTCTAGCCGGATGCCCTTGATGCTACAGAACCGGGCGAAGGCCCCCTTGGCGAAGTTCGTGCCGTTGTCGGTGATGATGCTATTGGGGTAGCCGAAGCGGTTGATGATGTCGGTGAAGAAGGTAACAACCGTCACCCCGTCCAGCTTCCGGATAGGCTTGGCCTCGATCCACTTTGTGAACTTGTGCACCGCTACCAGCAGGTGGGTCATTCCCGCGCGAGCTCGCTTGAAGGGCCTGACTATGTCGAGGCCCCAAACCGCGAAGGGCCAGGTGATCGGTATGGTATTGAGCACCGAGGTTGGCATGTGCCTGAGCTGCCCGAAGCGTTGGCACCCATTGCACGCGCGGACCAGCTGCTCGGCGTCCTCGAGGGCGGTGGGCCAATAGAAGGCGTGGCGAAACACCTTGGCGACTATCGCCCTTGACGACGCGTGGTTCCCGCACTCGCCCTGGTGGATGTCCTTGAGTAGCCGGTAGCCTGTGTCTATGTCGACACATCTTTGGAAGATACCGGATACACTACGCTTGTATAGCTCGCCGTTTATGATGGTGTATGTATGCACGCGGCGTCGGATTTGTCTGGCCTCCACCTCGTCGTCCGGGAGCTCGTTGTTGGCGACGTAGTTCATAAAGGGTTGTGCCTAGGATGGCACTTCCCGGATGACGAGGACGCTCCTGTCCTCCGGCTGTCGGGTGTCGGTGGGCCGTCCGGGTGGGATATCCGGGGCGGCAGCCCCTGAGCCACTGGGCAAGCCGGAAGCCCCCGGGTCCTGCGAGCCGGGGGGCACCGCCTGGCCGGAGTTGGCACGAGTTTTCTTCTTTGGTAGCTCCGCCGGCTCCGCTTCCGCTGCCCCGGCCGCCGGGACGCTTCCCGCCCAGATGATGGAATCTGATTCTGGCAACGGGTTGATGGATGGCTTGCGCAGGTGCTCCAGGGAGACCCCTGGTGGGATGGCCTGCCTGGTGGACCCTATCTTGGAGAGCGCGTCAGCTGCCTCGTTGTTGGTGCGGGGGACGTGATGAAATTCACACCCGTCGAAGGAGGAGCTGAGCTTCTGGATGTGGAACCGGTAGAGGGCCATGTTGGCATCTCTGGCGTCCCATTCCCCGGATACTTGTTGTACCACCAGGTCCGAATCCCCGAAGCACAGGATCCGGTTGACGCCGATTTCCTTGGCCAGCCGGAGCCCATGCGCCAGTGCCTCGTATTCGGCTACGTTGTTGGAGGCCTTGAAGTGGATCTGCAACACGTACTCCAGCCGGTCTCCCTTGGGCGAGGTGAGCACGATGCCGGCTCCCAAGCCCCCGAGCATCTTCGATCCGTCGAAGTGCATCCTCCAGTGGTCCGAATCCGGAACCGGTGGGAGGTACTAGGTCTTGGCCCAGGCGACGAGAAAGTCCGCCATTGCCTGTGACTTGATAATTAGCCAGGGCTCATACTGGATGGAGCAGGCGGCGAGCTCGATGGCCCATTTGGCGACCCAGCCGGTGGCGTCCTTGTTGCCGATGATTTCCGAAAGGGGTGCAGTGCACACGACCTTGATCGGGTGCTCCTGGAAGTAGTGCTTGAGCTTCTTGCATGCTAGGTACACGCCGTAGCACATCTTTTGGTAGTGGGGGTAGTTCTTCTTGGAGAGGGAGAGAACCTCGCTGAGGTAGTAGACGGGTCTCTGAACTTGCTGAGCCTTGCCTTCCTCGGGGCGCTCCACCACTAGGACGACGCTGACGACCCGGCTGGTGGCTGCTATATAGAGCAACATCGGCTCCTTGTTAGCCAGTGTGGCTAGAACCGGCGCTGTGGACAGCATGCGCTTGAGGTCGTGAAACACGGTGTCGGCCTGCGAAGTCCAGGAGAACTTGTCTGTCTTTTTCATCAGCTGGTACAACGAAAGTGCCTTCTCCCCCAGCCGGCTGACGAAACGACTGAGGGAAGCCAGGCATCCGGTGAACTTCTGGACTCCAAGCAGGTTCTTGGGCGGTTGCATCCTTTCGATGGTCGCGATCTTCTCCGGATTTTCCTCGATGCCTCGCTGAGATACGGGGAAACCGAGTAGCTGGCCGGATGGTACTCCGAAGACGCATTTTTCCGGGTTCAGCTTCATCTGGTACTGGCGGAGGTTGCCAAATGTTTCTCGCAGATCCTCGAGGAGGGTGCGCTTTTCCTTGGTCTTGATGACCACGTCATCCACGTAAGCGTGCACGTTTCGGCCTATCTACGAGTGCAAGCATTTCTGCATACATCGCTGATAGGTGGCGCCTGCGTTTTTTAGGCCGAAAGGCATGGTTACATAGCAGAAAGCCCCGTAGGGGGTGATAAATTATGTCTTAATCTGATCAGCCGGGTTTAGCCGGATCTGATTGTATCCGGAATAACAATCTAGAAAAGACAACAAGTCACAGCCGGCCGTGGAATCGATGACCTGATCGATACGGGGCAAGGCGAAGGGGTCTTTCGGGCACGCCTTGTTCAGGCTGGTGTAGTCGATACACATGCACCAGGTCTTGTTCTTTTTCAACACCAGGACTGGGTTCGCCAGCCAGTCCGGGTGGTACACTTCCATGATGAACCCGGCTGTGAGGAGCCAGGTGATCTCGTCACCGATTATCTTTCTCTTCTCTTCTGCGAACCGGCGCAAAGGTTGCTTGACCGGCTTGGCATCCGGACGCACATGAAGTGAGTGCTCGGCGAACTCCCTCGGCACACCCGGCATGTCTTTGGGAGACCATGCGAAGATGTCCCGATTCTCACGGAGGAAGTCGACGAGCGCGCCTTCCTATTTGCTGTCTAAGCCGGCACCAATGGTGACGAACTTAGTCGGGTCGGAGGGGTCGAGTAGGATCCTCTTCGTCTCCTTTGTCGGCTAGAAAGCTCCTTCTCCAGCCGGTTTGCTGCTAGCCGAGATGTCCTGCTGGGCCATGGCCACATTGCGCATGATCGCGCGCTTTTCTTCGGCTATGATGAGGGCCTCTGCTAGTTTAGAACCGGCTGAGGCGCACTCCATCGATCGCCTGAAGCAGCCGGCGACGGTGATCACGCCGTGGGGTCCTGGCATCTTCGTCTTGAGGTATGCGTAGTGGGGGACGGCCATGAACTTGGCGAGGGCGGGGCGCCCGAGGAGAGCGTGGTAGGATCTCGTCAAATTTACCACCTCGAACCAGATTGGTTCGCGGCGGAAGTTCTCCTCGGTCCCGAAGATGACGTCCAGCTGGATTTTTCCCAGCGGAGCGCAGGCTGGCCCCGGCAGTACGCCGTGGAACGTCATGGTAGTCGGGCGCAGGTCGCTTTCGCGAATGCCCAGCTTCTCCAGCGAGGACTGGTAGAGGAGGTTGAGGCTGTTGCCTCCGTCGATGAGGACGTGCGAAAATCGGCAGGTGCACGCGTTGGAGACGATGAGGGGGTCGAGCACCATGGCGTAGCCCCCGGGAGTCAGCAGATGCTCCGGTTGATCTGCCCGGCTCCAGGTGATGGGGGTTTCCGACCAGTTCAGGTACTGGGGGACCGGAGAAACGATGGCGTTGACCTCCTTGGAGCGTCGCCTGCGGTTGTGCTTGTCGTCCTACTCCGTCTCGAAGATGTGGTAGGCGGCGTGCGGCTGGGGGTAGCCGTTGTTGTTGTTGCCGCTGTTGCCGCCGTTACCATCATTACCGGCTCCCCTAGCCGGTGGTGGGGGTCCACCCGGTGGGGGAGGCGGGAGATGGGGCTGGTTGCCCTGGTCCTTTAGCTGGCGAGTCCAGCTGCAGTTCCGGGTGGTGTCCGTAGCCGGTTTGAAGGGACCGCTATGCCACTTGCACGGGCCGTCAATCATCTGGTCGAAGGTGAGCCGGGGCTTCTGCCTTCTTGCGTCGTTAGCCGATGTGTCGGGCGCACCCTCTACGGCATTGACCTGCCGCGCGTGGTAGCGAGGCTTCTGCTGCCTGTCCTGGCGGTCCCCGGGGAACCGGTTGTCGTTGCCGTGGCGTCTGGAGGATCCGGCTTCACCAGCCGGATTGCTCGGACGGTCGCGAGCCGGCTCCGTGGGAGTCGGACGGCCTTCCGCGTTTACTCGGAGGGGCTTCTTCATGGCGCCATCTGCCGTGGCGTACTAGTCGGCAACCGTCATGAGCTCCGCCATGGTTTTCGGCTCGTCACACAGTAGCCGGTGGCGAAGCATGGTGCCCTCTCGGCATCCTTCGATGAAGAAACCGATGGCTTGGCTCTCCAGGATGCCCTCGCAAGTGTTGCGGAGCTCCGTCCACTTGGCGAGGTACTCGCGGTCGGTCTCGCGGTCGCCCTGGACGCACAAGGCCAGGTCGCGCGGGAGCCCTGGGCGCTTGTACGTGCCGTTGAAGTTGCGGACGAAAACCTTCTCGAAATCAGGCCAGGCGTTGATGCTGTTGGGCGCGAGGCTGTTGAGCCAGGACCTTGCCGACCCGGTTAGCATGAGAGGGATGTAACACACGGCTGTGCGCTTATTCGCATGGGCGATGCCGACCGTCATGGCTTAGTCGGTCAACCAGTCTTCCGGCTTCATGCTGCTGTCGTACTTGGGGGTGTCCCTGGCCAGGGAGAATTTATCCGGAAACGGCTCGTTCCGGATGCGGGGTCCGAAACAAACTGGTCTGGTAGAATCTTCCTCCTCCGTGACGCGCGCTTGAGCGAGCAGCTCGATGCGGTCGCGGGCATCCGGACAATCCGGGTTTTGCGCGCCCACCCGGCCCGAGAGGCGGGAACCGGCTGGTCTAGGTGCTCCGGCTGGTGGGGGTGGAGGTGGCGGGTTGCTGTTGACCATCTGCTCCTGGTGCGGCTGGCCTCTGTTGCCGGAGCTGTGATGCCTGTTGCGGGCCCTAGCCGGCTGAGGGGAGGACGCCTGCTGCGTGTCACGTGGTGCGCCCCTGCTATTGGCGGGTAGCCTGCTTCCTCTGGAGTAGCTAAGGTCCTCCTACGTCTGCCGGTTGGCGCCGGCCTGCTCGTCCACGACGCGGAGGAGCTCCTGGACGCGAGCGTGCTAGCGGGCTCGCTCCTCGCCCTCCAGGCTAGGTAGTTCTTCTGCCGCGGCTCACGCCGCGCGCAAGTTCTTGATGGGCGTGCTGTAGGTGGGCCGTGTAGGGACAGGCGCGGGATCCGGTTCTCCGTCCTTCTCCATCCTGCCACCTAGCTCACCGCCCTAACGTCGTACCTAGACGCGCCGGCTCGGCTCCACGGTAGCCGGGGTGAGGCCGTGCGCGCGGTCATACTCGCGCCTAGCGATCTCCAGCTGCTTGCGGGCTGCTGCCAGCTCCATGTCCTCCTGGAGGAGGGTCTGTCTCTCCATGGTGAAGTTGGCCTCCGCCTCCTCCGGGTTGTCCCCGAGGGTAACCGGCGTCAGGAGCCGATCAATGGCATCCTCGACCGGGTTCCGAGGCTGCGAGGGAGCGGAAGTTCCGACCTCGTCCACGCCTCGCTCCCACGGCCGGCGGGGCTGCGAGCTGGATCCGGCCATCATGACCTCCACGCCGCGAGGTGCGGCGGAGGTGCCGCCGCTTGAGCATGGCGGCCCCGCGACAAAGATGATTTCCCTAGGGAAACGCTTCGGGACGGTGGCGATGTAGACGGGGAGATCGCCGAATAGCAGAACGGTGCCGTTTGTCGGGAAGGAAGTTCCGGCGAAGCAGGAGGCGTTGTCGATGACGCAGTCGAACTTGCCGAGCGTGAGCACCAGGCCGGAGGCCACGCGCTCACCGGCTGAAGTGCGGGGTCCCGTGCGGAACGTGACTCCGGTCGAAGCCATCTGCCCCACGGTGGGCGCCAACTGTCGTTGTATTGGGAACGGCAGTACCTAAAAAGGTTAGATAGAGGTGTGGGGACTAGCAGGAAAGCTATCGACGGCGTCCGCAGGCGAGATTGGATATGAGAGAGCGTAGCGGGACGCAAGAAGTACCCAGGTTCGGGGCCCTCGTGGTGAGGTAAAGCCCCTACTCCTGCCTGATCTGACTATGTGGAATATACGAGCTACAAGTGCTCCTCGAGCTGTATCCTTTAGCTACTGCCTTAAATGAACTGAGACCAACCCTTTCTACTGAGGCCCTCCCTCTCCTCATATAGGAAGAGGGGCAAGGGTCTCACTGGCTAGTCCGACTGGTGGGCCCCACAGGCGGGTCCCGGCCGGCTAGTCATCTACAGTACCCGGCATGGTATGTCACATCGGTGTATGGGTGGTATGGCTGTCGTAGGCACAGTGGACGCCGTGCGAGCCCGCCGTCAGCACAGGCCACTGTTCCCCCGTCAGCCACGCCAAGTCTTCGGTATGGGCGGGTGGTTGCCCGTTTTGTCGTCGTACAGGGCGTACCGTGCACTGATACGCACATCGTCCTGTCCCTCCGATTGGATCCGGCTATGTTTGTTGTCTCCGGCTTCCTCCTCATGGTCCGGCTACCGGGTGGTAGCCGATCCATGCTACCCTGTCCGGCTGCATCTGGTCAGCCGGCCGAGATCCGACTGTCCTGTTTCTTATTCGGATGGGGTATCCGGGGATCATCCCCCTGACATATGTTGTATCATGGAATTAATATCAAGCCTTTCTATGGGAAACTGTAGGTCTAGATGATGAGGCACTAAACCATGCAATGCTAGTAAACGAGAAGCAATGAGGCCCCCACAAATTCCACCTTTCTCGCGGTTAGCAGCAAGACAGAAAGCTATCAAAGCACCCAAGTTGTAAGACCTATCTTGTTTAAGAGCAGTAGAGATGAATGCTAGATCATATGAAGATAACTTATTGGCAGTTTTCCTAGCAAGAACAACTTGGCAATAAAGTAGTCGAAGTAGCGATGGAGGGGAGATGAATGTTACGGATTTTCCCACTCTCCTTCGAGAAGCTGCTCCCTTGGCAAATTTCTGCGTACAAATCCATGAGTGGTGCAGGTCGCTCCTTAATCCTTCCACATGATCCCCACTGAGGTACCTTAATAGCTGCACAAAAGTCATCAAGAGAGAGGTCGACAGCTATGTTGTAAATTTTGTAATGGACCATAGGGTTAGGCAAAGAGTGACTAAATCGAAAGTCCTGCACTACAGACATGGTTAGTTTCACAAATTGACAGGGTTCATTCTCCACAAAGTGTTCCAATCCTGCATTAGCAACCAAAGTATGGAAGTCCTGGGAAATTCCTGCAGCTCTCATGAATTCGGAGCATGGATAGATGGAAGGAAAAACTTTGTCCTCTCGGTGAACCTTCATAACCTCAGGCACCCTCAGTTCATGTTGGTTTAGTTAATGCTCATTCACCTTCTATTCTGAAATTTAAACATCTATTAAACAAGTGATTGCAAAGTGAATATATAATGAAGGGCACTAATCATAGGGACTTGTATGAGGCCTAAATATGCATCAAAACTATATCTCTAAGCATCAAACAAGCTTACAAGCTCTCATAACTTATCACCTATAACAGCAAAATACTCAAGATATAAACCACTAAACACAAATCTACTTGGACAAGCGGAGGAGTCACATACCGGAGAACAAATGCTCCAAATTTCAGCAGCAAAGATGGGCTGAGCAAGGAGATCGAAAAATCAAGGGCAAGCACAGCAAGAACGCAATTTCGAGCAATGAACTGGTGTCTACTCAGGAGAGAGAAGAAAGTGGCAAGTGAGAGAGTGAGTGGAGGGCCAGGGTGGCCTACACCATAGGCAGGCGCGCCCTAGGGCTGGCCGCGCCAACAGGTGGTGTGCCTGCCTGGTGGCCCCCCTGGTACCTTCCAGGCACTCCTCTGCCCCTTTTTCCACGTAAAAATTTAATATGAATTTTCTGGAAATTTTCGAGACACTTTATTTTTGGGCAATTTTCAGGTATAGATGAATGATTTTTTGACAGAAAGAATTTTTTGCAAAGATGCAAAGACAAAACAAGGCTAGAACTACAGAAGTTCTAAGACACTCTAACATGCAAGCAACTAATAACAGAAAAGAAAACTAAACGAAAGCAAAAAACTAAAATGGATAGAATAGAAGTAAGCGGAGATAATCATGGTGAAAACATTGTTTTGTTCAATGAAATCCTTTTGTTAACAAGGTTGATCAGGTCTTGTTACCAAAACAATTTTATATGAGACAAAACTTTGTATTCCACTAATGATTATGTTACCTCAACTTTGATAGCAATGCTCCCAATCATAATAGTTTCAAATTTTTCTCTTGGTATGGGACAATATATCTCTCCAACTTGAATGCCCTCAACATGTTCAATTGAATTCAAACCATAAGTCCTATCAATCTTCTTGGGGAAATAGACAGTATGCTCCTTGTCATTAACATTGAAAGTCACCTTTCCTTGATTACAATTAATAACAGCTCCTGCAGTATTAAGAAAAGGTCTCCCAAGAATAATGGACATATTATCATCTTCAGGCATTTCAAGCACAACAAAATCAGTTAATATCAAGCAATTATGAGCCACTTGAACATGTACATCCTCACATATACCAACAGGAATAGTGGTAGATTTATCAGCCATTTGCAAAGATATATCAGTTGGTATTAATTTTTCTAGTTGAAGTCTCTTATAGAGAGAAAAATGCATAACACTAACTCCAGCTCCCAAATCACACAAAATAGTTCTAACATAACTATTCTTAATAGAGCAAGGGATAGTTGGAATCCCTGGGTCTCCAAGTTTCTTACGAACCTTACCATTAAAGGAATAATTAGCAAGCAAAGTAGAAATTTCTTCATTAGGGATCTTCCTTTTATTCGAGACAATATCTTTCATATACTTTGAGTAATGAGGCAATTTAATAGCATCAGTCAAAGGAATTTGCAAGAATAAAGGTTTCATCCACTCACAAAACTTATTATAGTGTTCATCTTCCTTTGACTTGTGTTTCTTATTAGGGAAAGGCATAGGTTTTTGGACCCAAGGCTCTCTTTCACTACCATGTTTCTTAGCAATAAAATCTTCTTTAGTGTATTTAGTATTATTAGTGTGCTTTTCAGGTTCTTCTTCAACTTTTTCTTTATCAGGAACATCATTTTCTTCATTACCACTTTCAGTTTCAGCATCAGAGACAGATATACTATTAGGATCTTTAGCAGGTTCAGAGGGTTCTACAATAGTTTTATGTTTCTTTTTCCTTTTCTTACGAGTAGTACCACTATTTTCAGCTTGTTGAGAATCCTGCTCAATTCTTTTGGGATGCCCCTCAGGATATAGAGGATCCTGGGTAGCAGCACCACTTCTAGTTCTAATTTCATAAGCATGTTTTTCTTTGCCATCATTAACTAGCAAGTCTTTTGCACTTTAATAAGTTGATCTATTTGAGTTTGAACCATTTGAAAGTTTTTAACAATCATTTTCACATCGTTGGAGGTTCTTTCCACAATATCTTTTAACTCAACAATAGCTCTAGTGTTTTCCATTAGATGATTTTGCACCCTTTTATTAAAATTATCTTGCTTAACAATGAAAATATCGAATTCTTCTAAGCATTTATCAGGAGGTTTAGAGTGAGGGATATCACCTTCATCAAAGTATTGGAGAGAATGTACCTCAATAGTGGATGAATGGGGGATATGCTTACATAATTCTTCTATAGGAGGTAAATTCTTGACATCTGCAGCTTTAATTCCCTTCTCCTTAAGACATTTCTTAGCTTCCTTCATCACTTCATCATTCAATTCAATAACTCCCCTCTTCTTAGATAATGGTATAGGCGCCGGTATAGCTGGTTCAGGTATAATTGTTTCAGGTATAGCTGGTTTAGGAGGAGTCCAATCTTCATACTTCTTGCTTATTTTAGCCATTAATTCCTCAGCTTCCTTGGGAGTCATATTCCTAAAAACACAGTCAGCACAACTACCTAGGTATGTCCTAGATTCTTCAGTTAGTCCATTATAAAATATATCAAGAAGCTCATTCTTAGGCAATGGACTTCTAGCCTGTGCATGAATCAAAGCACAAAACCTTGCCCATGATTCAGGCAATATCTCTTTTTCTCCCTGTTTAAAATCAAAATGTTCCTGCAAAATAGCATGTATAGCACTTGGAGGAAAATATTTCTGCAGGAAAGTACTAATCAAGCAATCAGGGCTGTCAATAGATCCAGAAGGTAAATTACTAAACCAAGCTTTAGCTTCTCCTTTCGGTGAAAAGGGGAAAATCTTAGCAACAAAGTAAGTACGCAACTTAATGTCATCAGAAAACAGGCCACTCATGGTAGAAAGCTCAGTCATATGTGCTACCGCACTTTCATTCTTAGTCCCACAAATAGGTTCTTTCTCAACAATAGCTATGTAAGATAGATCAAGAGACAAATCATAATCTTTATCTTTAATGTTTATGGGAGAAGCAGCAAACTTAGCAATAGGAGACAATTTGGGTCTAATAGTACGCCTCTCAAGGAGACTCTTAGCAGCGCTCCTATCATGGGTGCTTTTACATTCTTTAATAAATTCATCGGTCATCTCAACATAACCGTCTTCAATATCATAACTCTCACTAGACTCAGGTGAACTAACAGGTGTAGTAGTGTCTTCATTAGGAGTTTCAGTATTTCCAGCTATAGTTCTAGCAATCGTAGCATCTAGGAAAGGACCTAATGAACCACTCTTATCAAGCACAATAGAAGCAGCATCATAAGTATCAGAAGTTTCAAATTCAGCAGTAGTAGCAGTGTGTGTAGCATGTGTATGTGGTGGTGTAACGAGCTTACTCATAACAGATGGTGAATCAAGAGCAACAGAGGTGTTCAGAACCGTACCTCTTCTTGTAGTGGATGGTAAAATAGGAACCTTGCCATCACGAGACTTACCCATGATGGATGGATAGCAGCGAACAATAGAGAATCCAAGTGAACTTGATAAATAAAGCTATGCTCCCCGGCAACGGCGCTAGAAAATAGTCTTGATGACCCACAAGTATAGGGGGTGTATCACAGTATTTTTGAGGGAAGTGAAACCCAATTTATTGATTCGACACAAGGGGAGCCAAAGAATACTTATAAGCCTTAACAACTGAGTTGTCAATTCAGCTGCACCTGGAAACAATCTTGCTCACAACAGTTTATCAGTAGCAACAGTTTTGTAGTAGGAATAGTAAAGTAACAGCAGTAGTAAAGTAAAGATAGTAGTAACTATAGTAGTAAACAGTAGGATTCGAGTGCGGTAGCCATAGGGATGGATGAACAGGCGTTGCATGGACAAGACAATTCACATGGCAATCAGAACATAGGGCAATTACAGATAAATAAGATAAAGCATCGAAGTACTAGATAATCCTAGGCATGTGTCCCATATATAGTCATACGTGCTCGCAATGAGAACTTGCACAACATCTTTTGTCCTGCCATCCCGTTTGCAGTGGGGCCTCAAGGGAACTACTGGCAATTAATGTGCTCCTTTTAATAGAGCACCGGAGCAAAGCATTAACATTCCGTGAACACATGTGATCCTCACATCAAAGCCATTCCCTCCGGTTATCCCGATTTCTGTCACTTCGGGGCCATTGGTTCCGGATAACAATGTGTGTATACAACTTGCAGGTAAGACCAAAAACAATACTATCATAATGAATCAATAACATGTTCAGATCTGAAATCATGGCACTCGGGCCCTAGTGACAAGCATTAAGCATAACAAGTCGCAACAAAGTCAAAAAGCACTAATAGTACACCATGCCCTAACAATCTGATGCCATTACATGAACGATCTCATCCAATCCCTACCATCCCCATAGTCTACAATGGGGGATTACTCACTCATAGATGGGGGAAACATGGATGGTCGAATGAGAAGCGATGGTGATGATGATGGCGATGATCTCCTCCAATTCCCCGTCCCGGCAAGGTGCCAGAACGGAGTTTCTGGTTCCGAATCACGAAATCTAGTGGTGACGGCGGAGCGGAACTCCTTCTGGAAAAACGTCGAACCTCCCCTGAGTTTTTAGGTCAGAAGGCATCTTATAGCGAAGAGGGGGACCGAGGGGGTGTCTAGGACGGCCAGACCACCCCCTGGCACGGCCAGGCCTAGCCTGCACAGCCAGGTGGTGTGGCCTGGGCCCAGGCCCCCTCCGTCTCGTATTCTGGCTCTGGGAGTCTTCTGGTGAAATAGGATTTTTGGCATATTTTCCGGGATTTTTCCTAATAGTTGATTTTCTGCACAAAAACTAAACACCAAGGCAATTCTGCTGAAAACAGCATCAGTCCGTGTTAGTTGCATCCAAATCACACAACTTTAGAGGAGAAACAATAGCAAAAGTGTTCGGGGAAGTAAATACGTTTTGGACGTATCACATAACTATCCTCTACTGTATAGTTCATTCATGGTTTGCATTCCTGCTCTACAAGTTTGTATTACGCAGTTATAATTCCTATCTGGCTCATTCTTAGCTATGAGTAGTTTGTCTTCTTTGTTGTATTAACTTGTTATTAGTTAGTTTCAGACTACAATTATTGCTATCGCCACCAAAGAGGGGACTACAAGATCATATCTCAAGGTGGTTTTACAATGTAGGTGTCACACTCAAAGGGAGATGTGGTTGATGGATTGAGAAAGCAAATTGAGGACTCTGCTATCAACTTGATTCGCAACTGAAGTGCTGAATTTTCTTTCCCTTTTGTTCATATTTTGTAATATTGTTTAGAAGTTTGCAGCTGATGTAAAATCCAGATAACTCGCATAGTCCATGTAGGCATTTAGTTGACGCCATCCACGCATGGTTGTACCATAACTTCGTCAGCTAGGTCGATCAGGTTTCAGAGTTACCGAAATAGTAATGGTAACTGGCCAAAATAGTAACATGACAAAATAGTGATAGACCAAAACAGCAACGGTAACTGGCTAAAACAGCAACGTGACAAAACAGTAACAGACCGGAACAGTAACAGGCCAAAACAGTAACGGGCCGAAATAGTAACATGCTGAAACAGTAACTGGCCGAAAGATTACCAGGTCGAAACATTAACATGCTGAAACAGTAACAAGCCAAATAGTAACAGTCAAAATAGTAACAGGCCAAACAGTAGCAGGCCAAAACACTAGCAGACCAGAACAGTGGCAATCCAGCACAGTAACATGCCTAAATACTAATAGGCCACAACAGTAACAAGCCTGAATAGTAACGGGATCGAGCAGGGGCAACCAACACAGTAACTGGCCAGAATAGTAAAGGGCCACAACAGTAAAGGACATGAATAGTAAACGGCCAGAACAGTAACGAGCCAGAATAGTAAAAGGCCAGAACAGTGTCGGACCTTCTCAAAAGTGGGCCGTTGGTAGGCGGCCCGTGACGAGCTAGGAGAACAGTGACGGGCTGACCATGGGATTTAATAGTATCGGGCCTACTTGATGCAGCCCGTTAACGGGCCGCACAGTATTCAAAAAGTGTGGGCTTTTGTAGGCCGAAACAGTAACATGCTTGACATTCGCGGGTCGCTGCTGGCCACATCTTTGGGCCCATTTCAAACATTGTCGGACGAAACAGTAATGGGTTGTAATCTTATTGGGCTTTCTTGATGGGCTGACCCACTTATTTATGAGCAGGCCTTGGCTAGGCCTGGCTTCTACCACGGTTTCCATGGCCGTTAACAGCGGTAACCGGCCGTTGACGGCGGGTGCCACGTGGAATTTTGCATGACGTTAGCAGTCAACACGGCTGGCGAACAGATCTACAACGGAA
Organism: Avena sativa; assembly: GCA_916181665.1. Classification (NCBI taxonomy): domain Eukaryota; kingdom Viridiplantae; phylum Streptophyta; class Magnoliopsida; order Poales; family Poaceae; genus Avena; species Avena sativa. Next base: position 433,985,115 of record OV702290.1, read on the forward strand.
CAAGTTTTCATGGCTGAAGGGTGCGATCCGCCACGGTCAGGAAAAAAACATGGTAGATTCTTTTGTGATGGGGCTTTTACCACGATGGGCATCTGTCGTAGAAGACTTTTTAGCCACGAAAAACAGGCCTTCAACCACGAAAATCGTCTGTTGTTAAAGCCAACTTTTCTTGTAGTGTATCACAAGAACGTGAAAAGAGTACTTGTCAGTAACAGGATCAAACTAGGCATAGACGATACCAAATGATCGGATCCCTGACAAGTAAAATACCGCGAGACAAAAGGAATTGGTTACTGCAAATAAAGGTTCACACGATCACTAGTTTATCGTTTGAGCTGGTGGGAGTCATGATGGATCTCCAGGTCCCGCTGATGATTATTGATCGGTGAGTGTCTTGATCATGTCCACACTTAAGGGTAATCAACTCATTTGAGTGGATAGGCAACACCGGAGAAAATACTGGACATCGCAGGAATCATTCTGATAAAAACTACCGATATAGTTTCGGTGTGTCATAATATTATCGAGGATTGTATTACCAGCATGTTTATTAAATGAAGTGTTCATCAAATGAAGTGTTCATTGAATGAGTGGCATTAAATCAAGTGAATTAAAAGAGAGTTTTAATTGCATGACTCTTGATTTTGAGTGGAAATTGAATGAGAGATGAGTGGAGCTAAATGGGTTGAGTGGAGTGTCCACCCACATAATTAGGGGAGAGGTGGGGGCACCACCATGGCTGGTGCGCCATGCCCCTTGGGGCTTCCTCCTTACCTATAAAAGGCCCCCTCCTCCTCCTCTCATCTCACTCATTCACCCTTCCTCTCATATGCCCTTTGGTTGGCATCTCCCCCCCCCCTTTAGAATTTTCCATTGTCAAGAGTATGGAGCTTAGGCAAAGCCTTGTTCAAGATCTTCTCCACCACCATCACCACCATGTTGTAGTGTTGACGGAGTTCCCGAGGATCCACTACTTTCCCTGTCACGCTAGAGCGAGGGACATAAGTCGTCGGCACACCGTATGTGTGATCGATTACAGAGGCGCTGCACTTGTGGCGTTCTCATCGCGTCCTTGAGGACGGTCGTGTACACTCTACAACAGCCATATTTGTTTGCGGGGATGTTATCCCGCTTTACGGTTGATACCTCGATCCGGATTATGGATGTAGTATAGCTTCTTTTTTCCTAGTAGACCTAGGTTATCGAATCCTCGGGAAGCGAATGCGTAGTGAAGTTACTTTAACGGACCTTAGGGAGTTTTAGAATTCCTTTTGTGTTTTCACCTGACCAGTAGTTTGCGTCTTTTGGTTGTTGTCAATGATGGAGAGAGAGGGCCTAGGGCATTCGGTTTCACCTGTAGCTGTGCAAAACATCTGATGGAAATAAAAGATAGAAATAAAGCATGTGTGTACTTGTTAGAGCGAGATAAATTATATGTGGGTAGTGCATCCATAATTTCTATTGCCTCCGCAACCACTTATAGTAATAATCTACTAGTCTCATCCATAGAAGAAAGAGAACTAATGATATGCATCGTGATGTCACCGTTAATCCCAAGCAAATCCCTCACATACAACCGTACTACCCCTTCTGTCACTAGGGTTCCCAACCTGCAGATCAGTCATCACTCATACTCCCTATACTTGGCTCAACCCTCTAGGTCTTGGGTACCTTACAAGTCCTTGGATTGAGGCAAGAGAGGATACAATAATCATCATGTCATACAAACTAATACACGATCCCATCTATGATAATTCACATGCACAATTGCTACATGGCTAGGCCGAAGCCCTTAGCCCAAGGAGAATTACTCACACATAGAGATGAGATCAACAATCACAAACATTGTAACGAAAATCATAAAAGATTGATAGCAATAGTCTTACAATATCGCCGATCGGAGAAGAGATCTACTATTACAAGTGGTGGAGTATGGCTATGGAGATAGAGAAGGGTTTGGAGATCTAAGGTGGCTTTTTGGTGGAGTCTTGCTTCTTCGGGGCAGAGCGAGATATGTTTTCCCATCGTTGTTGTTCCCTTCACGAAAGTTGTTCCCGGAGAATGTCGGGTCCAAAGATCCGACTCTCTCCTACTTGCAACCAATTCAAAGGGGTACGACACTTCCTTCCGTATAGGAATTCAAATGGTGCCATCTGCAAACTAGCTTGATAACTGTTGTTATATGAGGATTCTGTGAAAGGCAGGCAGTCTTCCCATTTCGATCAGTACTCTAACACACAAGCTCTTAACATATCCTCTAGGATATGTTTAACTCTCTCAGTCTGTCCATCAGTTTGCGGGTGATAAGCGGTGTTGAAGTTCAACTTGGTGCCTAATCCTTCCTGCACTTTCTGCCAAAATCTCGAGGTAAACTGGGTTCCTTGATCTGATACTATGGTCTTGGGGGTTCCATGCAGACTAACAATCCTAGCAATGTACAGCTCTGCTAACTTCGTACTCTGGTAGGTAGTCTTGACAGGTATGAAGTGAGCTACCTTGGACAGTCTATCCACTATGACCCAGATTGAGTCATTTCCCCTACTGGAAGTAGGCAAACCGGTGATAAAGTCCATTCCTACGGAATCCCATTTCCATTCCGGAATCTACAATGGTTGCAACAGTCCTGTGGGTCTCTGATGCTCTGCTTTGACTCTTTGACAGATGTCACATTTGGCGATGTAGCTTCCGATTTCTCTCTTCATCTTGTGCCACCAAAATTGCTCTTTCAAATCTTGATACATCTTCGTTCCTCCGGGGTGGATAGAATAAAGAGTATCATGAGCTTCCTTCATGATAAATTGCTTCAGCTCCGAATCTGCTGGCACACAGATACGTCCTTTGTACCACAGAACTCCTTCTTCGTCTTTAGTGAATCCAGGTACTTTTACTGTACCAATACGATGTTTGATTCCATTGATATTTTCATTCCCCTTCTGGGCTTCCTTGATTTGGCTAATCAAAGTGGGCTGAAGTTCAATGCTAGCTAAGAATCCTTTGCTAACTAACTCAGTCCTAAACTGCTCTAACTCCTCATACAAACTTGGTTGCTTCTTCTTGATCATGGTGTTTAGCCTACACGGCAATATGCTAAGAGCATCCGCTACCACATTGGCTTTGCCGGGGTGATAGTGAATGTCAAGGTCATAATCCTTGATTAACTCTACCCATCTCCTTTGCCTCATATTCAGCTCCTTCTGAGTGAAAATATACTTTAAGCTCTTGTGATCTGAGTAAATCTCACAGCGATTACCCATCAGATAATGACGCCATGTCTTCAATGCCAACACTACGGCTACTAACTCAAGATCATGGGTCGGATAGTTCTGCTCATGCTGCTTCAGTTGTCGAGACAAATACGCGATGATTTTGCCTTCTTGCATCAATACACATCCTAGACCAATCTTGGATGCATCACAATACACATCAAACGGCTTCTTGATGTCTGGCATGACCAATATTGGGGCTGATATCAATCTCTTCTTCAGCTCCTGGAAACTAGCTTCACATTTGTCTGTCCATTCAAACTTCTTGTCCTTCTTCAGCAATTGGGTCATGGTTCTGGCGATGCTCGAGAATCCTTCTACGAACTTGCGGTAGTATCCCGCTAATCCGAGAAATGCACGGACTTGGGTTTGAGTGGTTGGGGCTTCCCATTCTTCGACATCTTTGATCTTGGCGGGATCAACAGAGACTCCTCCGGCAGACACAATATGTCCTAGGAATCCTATTTCTTTCAGCCAAAACTCACACTTGCTAAACTTGGCATATAACTGATGCTCTCTCAGGGTTTCTAGGATGATTCTTAGATGTTGCTCATGCTCTTCTTCTGACTTGGAGTAGATAAGGATGTCGTCGATAAACACAACTACAAACTTATCTAGGAAATTCATAAAGATCTTATTCATGAGATTCATGAAATAAGCAGGGGCATTGGTTAATCCAAAAGACATAACCGTATACTCGTATAAACCATAGCGAGTAGTAAAGGCGGTCTTCAGAATATCCGTTGCACGAATCTTAAGTTGGTGATAACCAGTCCTAAGATCAATCTTTGAGAATACCTGAGCTCCAGTCAACTGATCAAATAGATCCTCTATCTTTGGCAAGGGGTACTTGTTCTTGATGGTGATGTCATTCAACTTTCTATAATCTGTGCACAAACGATTGCCTCCATCTTTCTTATCGACGAATAACACTGGTGATCTCCATGGCGAAGCGCTTGGTTGAATCAAGCCTTTTTCTAACATAGCATCCAACTGCTTCTTCAGTTCCACTAACTCTGAGGGGTTCATGCTATAGGGTCTCTGGGCTATGGGTCCGGTTCTAGGGATTAGTTCGATAATGAACTCAATGTCCCTATCCGGGGGCATACCTGGCAATTCATCTGGGAATACGTCAGGATGTTCACAGACTACTCTGACTTGGTCTATGGTGGGTAGGGCTAGACTCTTGTTGCACTTGAATTGGCGGGGTAAGGTTTCAGAGATATGCTCTACTGTTACTCCAAAGCTACTGGTCATGGTGATGGCTTTCTTAGCATAGTCTATCAGTCCTTTATGCCTTGACATCCAGTCCATACCTAGTACTACTTCCAATCCTTTGGTTCCAAGTACAATTAGGTTGGCATAAAAATCTATCCCATGTATTCTGATAGGCACAGCTTTGCAAAATTTTCTAGCTTTGGTTGTGGAACCGGGGATTTGAACTATCATGACATGCTTTAGGTTGGTTGGGTGAATCTTACTAGTGCATGCAAATTCTTCGGTGAAAAATGAATGTGATGCTCCCGAATCAAACAACACTCTTGCTAAAACTGAGTAGACAGAAAACATACCCGACACTACATCTGGTGCTTCTTGGGCTTCTGATGCGTTCATGTGGAAGAGACGACCGTTGCGGTTGTGAGGGTTCCCTGGGGCAAATCTTCTCCCTGGTTGAACACTGTGCTGCTGTTGAGCTGGGGCATTCACATTGGCATTGACGACAGTCTTCTTGGGACACTCATTGGAATAGTGACCCTTCACTCCACACTCGAAACAAGTGATTTGTGACTTGTTCTTTGTGGCGACAGGCACAACATTGCTGCCAGTTCTAGGTGCAGTGTTGTTGTTCTTGTTGTTCTTGGGAGGTGCACGGTTGAAATTGTTGGTGTTGCCGGAGTTGTTGTTGTTTCCTCCGGACTTCACATTGCCTCTGCTACGGTTGGGGTAGCTTGGGCGAGACATTGGGGGTCGATTGTTCCTTGGTGCATATCCTGGTGAGGGGTTGGGACGGTACTTCTGGTGACTGCTGGATCCAGATTGCTGCATCATACAACGCTTGCGGTTGTCGTTTGCCTGGTTAATCTTCCCTTCCATCTGAATGGCAAAGTCGATTAGCTCTTCGAGATCCTGGAAACGGATGTTGATGAGGACAGTCTGCATCTCATCATGCAGTCCATTCAAGAATCTCTCCTTCTTCTTGGCCTCCGTGTTGATCTCATCAGGTGCATATCTGGCAAGTGACAGGAATCTGTCACGGTATTCCACCATAGTCATTCTGCATTGCTTCAGGTCGCGGAATTCATCCCTCATTCTGTTGACTAGACCCTGCGACACGTGGGTGCGGCTGAACTTGACCTTGAAGGCTTCCCATGTCATCACTTGACCATGGTCCATGTTGCGGATATTGGTCCACCAAGCTCTTGCATCTCCTGCCAGATAGTGGGTGGCAAAGAGAACTTTCTCGTTGTCATCAACTCCTGCAACTTCTAAGTTGTTTTCCATTGTCTGTAACCAGTCATCAGCATCTAGTGGGTTTTCAGATTGGTTGAAGATTGGGGGATTGGTATTCTGAAAGTTTTTGAGTTTAGATCCATGGTGATCCTGATTTCCATGCCCCTGGTTGTTGAGAGCCATCTAGGTGATCCGTTGCAGTGTTGCTAAGTTGGCTTGGCGCTCTGCCCTGCTTGCTTCACGGTCTGCGATGAGATTCTGCAAGATCTGCAGCATTGGTTCTTGCGACGAGCTGCTCCCTCCTTGGTTTCCACGAGTCATCTGAAGATTGAGGTAGATACAGGGGTAAGAGGGAAATTCTAAGGTTCATGGTTCTGGTTTCAAATCTAAAACTTCGAGTTAGGCTCAGGTTTTTCAACTAACTCCATTTCATTCATGCAAACAAGCACACGATACAACACACAGTCACACACCACAACAATCAAAAGAAAACAGATGGTTTGAAGAACCGTTCTGTAAGCTACGATATAGTGGGACCGATACATCTCATGCTATGATGGTGCTCTAGTGCATCTACTCATCGTCGATGAAGTCGGAGTCCTCATTGTCAGTGTAGAAGTCCACGACATCCTCCTCCAGAAAGTCATCATCATTGCTGAGGTAAGAATCCATGTCTCCCTAGATGTCTCCACCCTCCTCTTCTTCTTCCTTTGCTACAAGCTGAGCTTCCTGCTCCTTGACGGTCTTCTCGAGGTCAGCCACCTTCTTGCGAAGACAGGCGATGGTGCGATCCTTCTTTGCACGTTGGCGGCGAAGAGACTGGCGATCCTGGACGAGCAGTGCGAAAGTCTGGGCCTTCTGGTCGACAATGGCACGGTTCTGGTTGGCTAACTCTCTAGCATTGTCTAGTTCCTGTTGTCTGCCGTGCAGCAAGAAGTCAATATTCTCTACTTGACGCCTCAACTCTGGGTGGCTTGGCATCTCCATTGGCATTCCCATGAAGTCATGTCTTGCATAATGAACAAAACAGGTTCCCTGGAGTTGGTTCACACTAAGGGCACATAGACGTGCGAGAGCTTCATGCATTGCCTTGGCTAATCCATCTAGACAGTTGTTCTCTCTCACGGAGAACTTAATTCTCCCGGATGTTGGTGCTTTGATGCTTCCTCTGAGATCAGCTGTGACGAGCCACTTTAAGTCTCCTCTTGGGGGTCCTGGAAGTTGAGCTCCAAGAAACACCGGATGTGGGCGTCCCAGTAACTCTGACAGTGAATCCAGATCCCTCTCGAAGATCAGCTGACCTCCGTTTCCCAATTGGTAGAACTTGCTGAACTGAGTCTCCATCTACAAGAATTTAGGATGAGGAAATTAGTGAAGTGATCAAGTGTGTCAAATTTTAAGTAGTAATGTAAGAAGTTTGAGGAACATGAATTTTTGAGAAAGAATGAATTCACAAGGATAAGAGAGAGAATAGTTTTTCATAAATACTCACTTTGGTTTTGAAACTAAGTTTTTGTCCGGACGTCCATTCTAACTAGGGTCCATTTTTAATCCCAGATGCCCGTTATGCCATACCTCGCAATCCCAGGATTACCATTTTTGCGAGACATGACGGATTGGATATCACAGTACATCATCCATTACAAACCATACATAAGGTCTTACACAAATAAGGATCTCATGATCCAGTCTTAATACAACAAGCAGCGGAATAAAAGATAAGCGTAGCGGTGGGGTCCATCTTCAGGGGCACAGGCAATGTTGACGAAGGCAGATAGTCCTAGTTATCATAGCCGTCCTGCTGGCCATCATCTTGGTAGTCTCCTTCATAGTCTGGCCATGAGAATAGCCAGGGACAAAAGCCATGAGTACTCTTTAAGTATTCGCAAACTACCACTAACAAGTAGTATAGTGCTAAGTTAAAGTGCTAAATCTAAGTTTAACTATAAAGTTAAGTTTGAAACCTAAGCTGAGTTCAGAAGCAAAGAAAGATAAAATAAAGTTCTAGAATCACTTAAGTTGGGAAGCTAGTGTCATAAACACAACCCTGTTGTGGTCAAGTCAAGATTCATCATTCATTTCATAAGTTGTTTTGAAAACATCTAACAATGAAACAGTATGGCCATTCCAACTATCCATAATCACGGACGCGACTATTCGAATAGTTTGACACTCTACAGAGGTGGTACACTTTCACCACAAGATTCGATACATCTGTCAGGAATAACCTTGAATCATCATACTTAGTATGCAGATAATCAAACATAACCTTTCCTTTACAGACCCTAGTATAAGCACCTCTCCTATGAGCATGGCCTCCCAACCATGACCATTAGTCATCTTCGGCACTACATAGGTGGACAACATTGAGAGGTAGCCTCAGCTCAGACCTCTCCCGCGAGGGAACTAATACTAATGCATATAAACTTCCGGCTAAGCCTTACCCAATTCAGGTAATGTGGTTGTACGGTAAATTTGGAATGGTATCGCATCCGAATCCAACCATCAGTTTTATAAAAGGATTAAGGCTCATGCCTCAACATTTTCATCATCATAAACCATTTGTGTTTCTCAACACATGTCAAAACATCTCAATAGAATGACTCATCATTCCAAGGTTTTCATAATTCATTTTCACCAAGTGCTCCCATCTAGAGTGACTCAAGTTTTTATCTACTCTAAACTACTAAGTTAAGAGTGTTCACTAAGGTGGAAAGATGGGATCAATCTCATGCCATAGAATAACATCTAAAGTTTATCTAAATAGGCCAAGTTTTATACACTTTATGCTACCTTCAAAACAAGTAAAGAACTTTGGGTATAGTAAAGGAAGTAAAGCTTGAAAATAAGACATGGGGTAAATACTAGTCAAAGTGGTATAATCAAAGCATGCCTAAAGCATCTTTGCTCAACCATCTAGATTGCAAGGGTTAGCTTGCATTGCTAATGGTGGATTGCAAGTACAACTTGCAAGGGTTGACTTGGATAGTGCTAGCTTGCCATTAGTAGCTTGCCTTGGTTGGTGCAGTGGTTGAAGTTTTTTTCTTCTTCTTGGTAGAACTCCTCCTCCTCGAAAGCTTGGTCGCTACTATCATCTATAGATACATACGGAGTACACAATCACCAAACAATACTTAACTTGTCTAATTAGTACTCTAAGGCACACAATTGGTGATCTATTGCCATCACAAGTATCACAAATCTTATTAAATAGTTTCATTCCTTTTATTTTAGAAAAGTAATTTCTACTCATTCAAAATTAACTAAGATTTAATATTCACCACTTAAAATATGGGATCATGTGGACACATGTCCTCACCACATATTCTAACATGTGGTAATGTGATTTAAGGGTTGGATCATAATTACTTTGGTTTAAGTTCATTATTTAATGATTTAAAGTGACTAGAAATGCCTATATAGCATTATTTTGGTACTAGTCCAAAGTCACTGCATGTAAACCTTAATATTATTACATATTCAGATAGGTATGGTGAAATGTGATTTTTGAGAGTTGGAATCAACTCAAAAGCTATCTTGGTTGATTTTATAAAAATGTTGCAAGGTGCAAATGCTTCTGTTTTGTTATTTTTACTATGAGAGATCTTTAACTCTAATTGAATTAAATCCAACGGGCTTGGGTAGATCTTTTCAGTAGCTTTCTAACAAAATTGGAATTACTTCATTTGGATTTGTAAATCTCTCTGAATTGAATTTCAAACTAGGGAACAGAACTAGGTTTAAACTAAAAATAAAAATCCTAATTCAAACTAACTGGTTCGCGCGGGAAAGCTAATGGGCCGGCCTAGTGACACTACGCGGCGCGGGGCTCAGCTGACAGGAGGGGTCCACCGGTCAGCGGCTCATAACGCGCGAAGCGGTACAGGGCGATATGGGTCGTTGGATTAGAACGTGGATCAACGGCTGGGGATCGTCGTCGATGATGAACTGGTCGCCGGCGAACTCTAACCCTAGCGGCTCGGTGGGGGTGCATAGGGGGCATAACAGGGCTCCAGCAACGACGGCGATAGGGGCAAATGGACTGGTGGTCGACAGCAAGCTCAGGGACGGTCGAGGCAGCTCCAGGGGTGGTCGCAATCAGCGGCGCCCTTCTCCTCTAGAGGAGGCCTGCTCCGGTGCAATTCCGGTGAACGGCTGCTCGCCTTGCTCCGGCTAGAGGTGGGGAATGGTCAGTGAGGCGAGGGGAGGGGAGTGGTGTGCTGCAAATGGCCGGGGAAGGCCTCTATTTATAGGACGACGCCGCGACCGAGAGGGATGGGCGAGCGGCTCCGGCGAGGGCTGCACAGCGTGCTAGCGGCATGGCTCGAGGTAGGGGACGATCGCTGGTCTCCCGGTGGTGCTCTACGTGATCAATGCGGGACTAGGGCGGTGGTATGCGGTCGGGCGGAGCTGGCGCTCTGAGCGGCAGAGACGGCGGTGTCCACGGCGAGCGGTGGTTGTAAGGCGTTGGACGGCGAATGGGCGTGTCTGGCGTGTCCCTGGGATCATGGCGGAGCAGTGAGCGCGGGCTATGGTCGAGCGGCGGCTTGTGCACGCATGTCGGGCGCGGCGCTCTGGCGCGTGCTCGGCATGGCGCAGACAGGCAGTGCGCGGTGGTTCCTCGGTGGTCCACGGTCTGGCTCGACTCGGGGAGGGGACACAGAGAGAGGGTTTTGAGGAAAAATTTGGTGTAAAACCCTGTTGCAAATAGTGAGCTATGTTTAGAGTTTAAACCCTGCCTGCCAAGTGTTTGATGAAATGGCCGCAAGAACTTTCTTTTTGAATTTTGAAAATATTTTTGGTGGGTGTCCTAGTACTAAGCTTGAGACTCTGTGGGTGCTTGGGTTTTGAAATTTTGAGCTTGTTTGAGTGGTTTTTGAAACATATGAAATAGATTTAATTTTCAAATGTCAATTAAATTTAGTGTTTGAATGTTTTTGGCAGATCACAAAGTGGGCCTTGGTACCTAATTATGTGTACTAGCAAGGGGTGCAAAGATCCCTCATTGTTTCTGTTAGGTTTTGAGTACTAGGAATAGCCAAAGTAGGCATGGTAGTTAATTTGGCAAAAATGACCATTCACTTCATTTATTCATTTTGAGTTGTTTTTCTTTGGGAAAACTTTGGTAATGATTTAGATGATGTTTATTTCACCTAAGAATCATTTTATAATCAATGGATCACAGAACCATGACAATTAAAACAACTCCTATTTTAAATGCACATACACCTGAATGCTTTCATATTTTTAATTGGAAAAGTTTTTGTTAACCTTAATTTTGATGATTTGGATCTTAATAACCTTGGATTAAAGTTTTGGGATGTTACAGATTCCCTCCTTTAAACGACATTATCTGCGCAGGAAAAATACAAGAACAAAGGATTGCACACCCCACTGAATATTAGCATTAGTAGTAGGGTTTAGAGAGATATTTTATCATAAATATGACTAATATCCAGTTTAAATGTGGATGTTAGATGGCTATATTTTAGAGCCATCAACCTCCCCAAGCTTAAACTTGATCGTCCCGAGCAAGAAAACCAAAATAAAAAAGGAACTCAACATTTAAATTGAAATAACGAGATGGTGATCTTACTCATGATTAGTAGTCTCATGTTTCCTCCACTTTATAAATCTGAAAAACTTCAGCATAGATAGAGTAATGGCAAGCATATCATATGGGTTTCATGCATCCTTATAGCACATCAAAATTAATGTAAGTATGGATGATCCAAATGAGTAAATTTTATTCCATGTCAAGTAATCAACTCATAGGCTTGCCTTTGAACAGTAAAGTATAATCATGTAAATTAAGAGTGTGAGAGTTGTCATGCAAAACATATATACTAGAGTATCTCAATTCTCCCATATCAATAAATCAAGACTTTGCAAGCACTACATTTCTATCCATTGTCCTTCAAGAATTTCAGTTTTTAAGTAATTGAAAGCATGCCGAAAAAATTATTTAGTTTATCAGGCTGTGATGGACACTCGTGGCATCACTAAGGTTTTTGTTCCTTTTGCACGATGATTTCTCATAAAATCCAGAGGAGTGATTCCATCTTCATTACAGCTACCCTGGAGTGCCAAGAATCTTACCCACTATAGCATTGTTGTTACAAGTGTTTAATCAACTCATGGCCGAAATCTAGGAGTTTCCTTCATGAAGATCGTTCGTAGGCCAGTGGAGTTGTTAGCATCCCATAAAGTTTGACACGCGTAAAGCTATATCATTCTTATGATTAACAAGTCAAACTTTCGCATGCTCACAAAAACCGCTAAACATTAATTCAATCGAATAAATCCTTTCAAAGAGAGCTATCAAGTCAATCGATATTTTCAGTGGTGTCGAGTGTCTCTAGAAATAAGCCTTCAAGACTAAGCACTACAACACCCAAGCCTTCAATTGTGAGACTTTTTCTTATTACAATTGTTTAGCAATTTTTAGGCAAGACTTGGTTAACTACAAGAGCTGGAACAAAATAAGCCCAATTAAATACCCCTGCAAACGACAATCTTACGGCAATACAAAGACTCACTCCACCAATATAATATCTCAACATTCACTACTAACTAGCATAGGTTCTCAAACTTCAAAATTGGGGAGTCATAAGGCATACCTCTCATGTTTGGTTCCACTTCTCTCTTCTTTTTTTATTTGTTTCTTGGAAACTCGAAGTCGATCACTCTCCTGCAAATATACGAAGACCTCGAGGCGAAAAGAAAAGAAAGAGGGAAAATAAGGAAAAATGGAGAAATATTTTTGTGATTTTTAAGAGAGGGAAATAAAGAATAGAAAATTGGCGGCAAAGCTCGGCTAGAAAATTTCGAAAGCAAATAGAAAGAACTAAAGGTAAAGTATTGGGGAAACCAACACAAGTGCTTGTAAACTCAAATAAAAACACAACCTCTAAAATAAATAAAAGAAAATGAACGCCACGTAAAGATGCATGAGGAAACTTCCCCAAGCTTAGGCTTTTGCAAGCCCTTTAAATTATTATGGTGGCGAGAAAAAGTCATTACTCCAGTTTGCGAATTGAGTTGAGAGGTTACTTGTTGATTCTCGGAGGTTCAAAGAGAGATTGTGCATCCTCTCCACAGTCCCTCCAAGTCCTTGGAAATCTTGGTATGTGGCGAACCGGGTTTGTGGCTGCTCCTCTTGATGAGGAACCTCTTGCTCCTCCTCTTGGTCCTCATCCTCTTAAGGAATCTCCTCCTCGGGCTGGTGCTTCTCAACCTGCATATCATATAGCAAACGTCCTTCCTCAATAGAGAAAAGACCATTAGGCATAGGAGCGGGGTAGATATGGCCAGCTCCAGCAATATGCAAATAATAAACACCACCTCTCCTAGTGAGCATTCCACAGGCCCTCAAGGTGGAGAAACCAACACGCGTCTCACCTGGTATGGGTTGCAACTCACCTAGATCGATGTCTAGGGCAGTGGCAAGCATGATGATGACGCCTCCTCCTGTGATTGGCCCTTGGCTTTGGGAGGCTTGCTGCTCCAAGTAGCGCACAAGGATGGCGACCAAGTTGAGTGACAAGCTGCAGTTGATGTAAGCAGCCTTTGCAAGGACTAGGATGTCCTCCTTGTTGAGTCTCGTGAACTCATTACGTGCCTGCAAGGTGTTAGCAATAACATAGAACAAATAGTGAATTGCAGGATGTTGAATATTCTTCCCCTTGTTCACTCTACTAGTGAAACTCATTCCATTATAGTATTGATCGGGGGAAGGGCTTAAGCCAGTAAAGGATGCGCGTAGAGCATGAATATCATTGTTTGGCAAATCAAAGCATGCACACCATTCATCTAATGTTAAAGTGTAGTTGTTGTTCATCATACGGAAAGAAATAGTATCCTCTCCTTGCCATTGTTTAACGATGCTTTGCAATAAACTTAGGAATTCAATGGTTAAACGATGATAAGTAGGTACATCACTATACACAAAGTTTTGCAGACCAGCTCTATTGCAAAGTAAATTAAAGTCATCAGAAATACCGAGTTGGTTCAATATAATGGGACAAGCCCACTTGGTAGCCTTCACTTCGCGGTTCTTGATCTTGTTGAAGCATTCACGATGGGCCTCATTCTTGAACCGTATCCCCATGCGTTCTCAAGCGATAGCCTAAGAAGTGCTAGAGGTGGCACGAGCACGAGGTTGGCTCCTTGTGTTCATCTTCTAAAACATTGAAGAAAGGCAAAAATAAAACTTTTTGATCCAACAACAATAAGTATAATATATTCCGCATATAAACACACTAAAGAATCTCCTTAAGATAATAATCTAGGTAAGAAAATCATGGCAATAAGTTCATAGTAGGTCTTATCCTAGATTAATAATGATAATAGATCAAAGATGAATTTGCAAAAAGTAATTAAAGGATCAGAGGAGAAACATACCGTAGATCACTTGTGTGCGAAGAAATCGAACGAAATTGAGTAGAGGTGAAGATCCCTTGAGATTTTGAGAGAGTTTGGAGATAGAAAAAAGTAAAAAGATTGAAGTTTTGGAGTTGGGAGTACCTTCCCGTATGATTTTATGGTCGGAACATGCGTTCCGGCCGTATAGTTGGCGTTCTGTCAAAATATTAGATCTTCCTCCTGGTGGCGCAGCTATACGGATGCAACTATATGGGCGAAACAAAATGTTCCAATCGTATAGTTGGTCGTTAAACTGTCTGTCCCTGCGAAAGAAAATTTGCAAAGACATAGATATCTATACGACCGGAACTATACGGCCGAAATTTTTATTCCCGCCATATAGTTGGTCGTTAAACTCTCAATATATATGAAAAGAAATTATACGGAGGCATTGATATCTATACGACCAGAACTATATGACCGAAATTTTTATTCCCGGTGTATAGTTGTTCATTAAACTCTCGGTACATATTGCAGAAAAAAATTCGATGGCAAAGATAACTATATGACTAGAACTATACGGCCGGAATTTTTATTCCCGCCGTATAGTTGGTCGTTAAACTCTCTGTGTGCGTCAAAAAAAATTCTATTTCTTCGTAAATTATTTCTTTTCCTATAACTTAGTGTTATACCTTGTTTTTGACAGAAAATTGACAATAAATATTGTCGACCAACAATAGCATGAATAAAGCAGAATTTCAAGTACTACCAAATTTCTTCTCCTCGAATGGAGTTTTCTAGCACTCTTTATTAAACAAAAACTTAAACTAAAACTAAAAACTTAACTTAAACCTTTATTTCACATGGGTTGCCTCTCATGGAGCGCTCTTTTATGGTCAATAGCTTGACCTTGATGATACTTACTTAGGCCAGATGAGTGGAACACCCACTCCAAAGTAATTGGCCTTCAAAGTGATGGCCTCCTTCTCGTCATGCTTGACTTTCTTCTTCCCAGGGAAATGAATAACAAAAGGATCCCGCGAAGGCAATTGCAGCTTCACGTTCCCTTCATGCAGATTAATCAAAGCCTTAATAGTTCTTAAGAAAGGATGGCCTAGAATATAGGAGCAATTGTATCTTCACGCATGTCAACAATAACAAAATCAATTAGAGCAGGACAACCTTTGATGTAAACTAAAGTGTTTTTCTTAATCCCTACAGCTTGTTTGTAGGTAGAAACTGTTAGATGCAATTTTAATTCAATGATTTTAAAGGATCCAAGATTTAACTTGTTAAAAAGACTCTTTGGAATTGTGGAGACGCTTGCACCTAAATTGCAAAGTGCAGCTATCTCATTGGTTCCAATCTTTATCTTAATAGTAGGCTCAAATATGTCATCTAGTTTAACAGGTAACTTTTCAGCGATCTTCTTGTATTCTTTTTCAAGCTCACGTACCTTAATTGCAACTTGATCAACAAAGTGTTGATACATGGCTTCATCATTACCTTTACTTACCGGAATTTTGACGTTGATCCTTTTTACGAGATCTTCGATGGTGTAGCTTGGTGAAGGGACATTACTATAATCAAGTTCTTCAGGCTCCTCCCTTTGGATCCTCATCATTTTGAGTTCCTCAACAGGATTGGGCTCATCTTTACCTACAAACTTAGCTAGAATGAGAGTTTGACTCTCGGTTATCTTACCTAGTTGTGCCTCAACGATCCTTGTTCTTTCTTGAAGGGCCTGTAAATCATTTCTCAAACTAATAACTTGGTTAGATAGTTTACCAAGCATAGCATCATGGTTCTTCGTGATTTTAACTAGAATATTATTTTGTTCATTTTGTGAGTCTATGAAAGACTTCAGTGTTTCCTGGAGACTACCATTACTATTTCCCATATTATTATTAGAATTTTCTGTAGGACTAGCATAGTTTTTCTGAAAGTTAGGATTATAACTATTCTTCCGAGCAGGATTGTAATCATTACGAGCTACGAAGTCTATTTCTTCAATATTTGTTTCAGGGGTGGCTCTTACCTGTGTTTCCTTACCTTTTATGGCTAGTATGAGATCATCCAACTTAGCATTGAGATCTTCGTTCTCTTGTGGTGAGACAGAGTTCACCTTCTTCGTATTTGATCTTTCCACATGCCATTGGGCATGGTTGTCTTGCATTTGTCTAGCAGATGCTTTGCTTCGGTAATGTGTTTACCCATAAATGTTCCTCCACCTGCAGTATCAAGCATAGACTTAGATACAAGATTAAGAGCATTATAAAATAAATGGAGGATTAACCAATCTTCCATCCCATGACTAGGACAATTTCTTAGGCATTCTTTCATCCTCTCCCATGCAAGCGCTAGTGGCTCACGCTCTTCCTGTCTAAAGCCAGTAATATCAGATTGAAGTTGCATAGTCTTTGTAGGTGGGAAATATTTAGTCATAAATAAAGAAGTACATCCCACCCATGATGCAATAGTATTTTTAGACAAAGATAGCAACCATTCTTTAGCTCTTCCTCTTAAAGAGAAAGGAAATAGAAGTAATTTGACCGCATCAGGGTCAACGTCTTTTATACGCATCATATCACATATTTCAGTAAAAGTATTTAGGTGCATACCTGCGCCTTCAACAACAGAGCCTCCAAATTGATTATGTTGAACCAAACTTAAGTAATGGGGCTTAATTTCATACTCATCAGCAACAATTGCTGGCTGAGTAATTGGAGTACGCAAATAATAATTATTGGGAGTAGCAAACTCCCCGAGCTTCTTTTTAGCCATACTTCCTATTTTTTTGGGTTTTCTTAGATAGATAATTATAACTATAAAAACAAGAATTTAAAGACTAACTATTTTTTTTGGTTTATCAAATAAAGACTGAAAGCAAACTAGCAAAATTAAAAACAAGAATTAAAACTAGCAAGATTCCTAATAACCTCACCAGGGTAGCTATTGCTTCTCCGGCAACGGCACCAGAAAAAGGGTTGATACCTTCGATCCAGATTACGGATGTAGTATAGCTTCTTTTCCCTAGTAGACCTAGGTTATCGAATCCTTGGGAAGCGAATGCGTAGTGAAGTTACTTTAACGGACATTCAGGGGTTTTAGAATTCCTTTTGTGTTTTCATCGGACCAGTAGTTTACGTCTTTTGGTTGTTGTCGATGATGGAGAGAGAGGGCCTAGGGCGTTCGGTTTCACTTGTAGCTGTGCAAAACATCTGATGGAAATAAAAGATAGAAATAAAGCATGTGTGTACTTGTTAGAGCAAGATAAATTATATGTGGGCAGTGCATCTATAATTTCTATTGCCTCCGCAACCGCTTATAACAATAACCTACTAGTCTCATCCATAGAAGAAAGAGAACTAATGATATGCATCGTGATGTCACCGTTAATCCTAAGCAAATCCCTCACATACAGCCGTACTACCCCTTCTATCACTAGGATTCCCAACCTGTAGATCAGTCATCACTCATATTCCCTATACCTGGCTCAACCCTTTGGGTCTTGGGTACCTTACAAGTCCTTGGATTGAGGCAAGAGAGGATACAATAATCATCATGTCATACAAACTAATACACGATCCCATCTATGATAATTCACATGCATAATTGCTACATGGCTAGGCCGAAGCCCTTAGCCCAAGGAGAATTACTCACACGTAGAGATGAGATCAACAATCACAAACAATGTAATGAAAATCATAAGATTGATAGCAATAGTCTTACAATGTCGCCAATCAGAGAAGGGATCTACTATTACAAGTGGTGGAGTATGGCTATGGAGATAGAGAAGGGTTTGGAGTTCTAAGGTGGCTTTTTGGTGGAGTCTTGATTCTTCGAGGCAGAGCGAGATATGTTTTCCCATCGCCTGAGGCTTCTTTATATAGGGGTCCCTTCACGAAAGTTATTCTGTTTGACCTAACGGTGGCGGCGCCAACTATACGGCCAGAGCTATACGGTTAGAATTTTTGCTCCGGCCGTATAGTTGGTTGTTACGACGTCTGCCTTTGTTGGACGGCTCCTAGTTTCTTTTGGTCGAAGGAAATATCGTATCTTTGACTTTAATGTAGTGATTCCCTCCTTTAAACGATATTATCTGCGCAGGAAAAATACAAAAACAAAGGATTGTATATTCCTCTGAATATTAGCATTAGTGGCAGGGTTTAGAGAGATATTTTATCATAAATATGACTAATATCTAGTTTAAATATGGACGTTAGATGGCTATATTTTAGAGCTATCAACGGTCTTCGAGGGTGAGTCCATCTGAAACTGTTATGAGTATCGCCTAGATTCGATCTTGGCAGTTGCAACCGTAGGGATTTTTTTCTATGCAACGAACCCCATCAATCTCTCTCTTGTTGTCCTCTCGCGATGGATCCGTCCTAGGAAGGATGGCGCTTGCAAGAGATGACGCACATGCACATGCTGTTGCGCTGCAGAGATTCCTGCCAGGGGATCAACTTCCGCACTCCTGGCAGGGATCAGGGAACCTGAGGTCATCATCGTACATCGTATGTGTACGAAACCTTGAGGATCTACCATTTGTGGATCTTGGATGTCATGAGCCAGGTCTGCTGCACGCTGAAGATGGAGCAAGAGGTGACCTGCGAGTAGCTTCAGGACCTTGAGGTCGGCTACGAGTGCGACTACATCATCCACGTTCCTCTCGGAACGTTAACCGTGTGTGGACTACAAGGGTATGTATTCTATATGCTCCTGTTGTTACTACATTACTACATAGATAGATCCTGGGTGTCTGGGTGTTCCAACATAGGATTTTTTTGTTTTCTACCACGAAACCCTTTCAGCATGGCCTTTGCTAGACCCGTAGGATCTACAACGTTATTACCTGTGGCCACTGCTGATGACTGCAAGTGCACAAATCGTTTGTAGCTAGTTTCGAAATAAAGATATCGATCCCACAGGGAGTAGTAGGCAAAATACTAAAATTCTTTTAACTACTCCCTCCGTCCCAAAATGTAAGGCGCCTAAGGTTTAGTTAAAAGTCAACATCTTCTAAGTTTGACCAAGTTTATACAAAAAAATATGAATATCTATAATATCGAATGGATATACTGGGAAACTATATTTTATGGTGAATCTATTGATATTGATTTGATATTGTGGATGTTTATATTTTTACATATCAATTTGGTCAAACTTAGAATATGTTGACTTTTAATTAAAGCTTAGGCGCCTTACATTTTGGGACGGAGGGAGTATAACTAAACGCAGTACTTAAGAAATAATTTTGAGATGCAAGAAAAGTAGAGTTGTTTTTGGGTTTTTGGTTGAACAAGATGATTTAAAGTAAGGCAAAACTTAATGCAGAAAGTAAAAATCACGTGTATAATAGAACTTTGGAACTACAATAGGGAAAATGCATTCTTAGGGATTAGTAGATCCACCACTAGCAATTTAGACTAAGTGACCGAGAGTATTATAACGAATATTCTCATAATGTGTATGTATATGGGGGGGGATCTCCATATACGGATGAATAGCCAGCAACCGCTGCACACATCATCCTCATAACCACAACAGACAATAACCGAGAACCATCGCGTTAGTGCGCTATTAAGGGATTTCTCCCATGGCATGGACATGGCTTTGTGAGTTCTCTTTGATTCCCCAAGTTAGTACGTAAGGAATGACAACAATTTTATAGTCACAGTAAATGCTATCATCCCTCCGTCTATCAACAAATAATCCTCTTCATCGAGTCTCCAAAGGAGGCAAATATTGAGAAGGTGCACAACTCCCAATATCAAGATGAAGACAATTAACAGATACACATAATGATGTATAATATAATAATCTCTAACTCATCTCAGTTATATGCTAGGGTTTCTCCATCTCCCCAAGAACTATAGATCTACTCAGACATGGAGGCAATCAACATCATAGTAATGGTAATGGGAACAATCATAAACGAATAGTACTTGTATAAATACACAACGAGTATAGGAATTACAACAAGATCTAGACAAGATGTAGATGAGATGGATGGAGATGGTGGTGATGCAACGGTAGATGATGAAGATCGATGCCTTAGCTTCCTGGATCTGCGTAAGGCGAAGATGGATCCCTTATGAATGAGTTCTCCCTCCAGATGTCTTCCGGAGGTGAGGTTTCTGCGATTTTTGGGTGTTCTGTATGTCGTATCCCCGAACAAATTGCACGGGGTGAAACTATTTGACGATGCGGAGGCGGCGCCAGCTATACGGCCGGAGCTATACAGCGGAAAAAATTGCTCCGCCCGTATAGTTGGTCATTGTGCTCTCTGTCTCCCTTGTTCGCTTCTGGTTTTCTATTGGTATTATTAATATTTTCCAAATAAGCGATTTACGTTGTTTTTGACTCCTTTTCTCCACAGTATAACTACTTTAAGAATTGTGTCTATTGGATCCATCATCTATCCTGATCTTGGTGAAAACAGACATAAAATATGCGCGCGAACGCCGTAAAATATCAAGATCCTACATCTACAATGCAAAATAATATTGTAAAACATGATGCAATTACACACTCATCAGCTGCCCTCCCGGCGTTGTCTGCTGCCGTCGGAGCTGCTTCGGCCTCTTGGTTCCCTTGATTTTCTTCGACCACGTTCCCAATGGTGACAAGTACCTAGTGGGAAGTGATGGCTTGTTCATTGTGCTCCTCTCGCTCAATATCCCCCTCGATCGCCTTCATGGTAGCGTCGAGTTCCCCCGAGTTGGTTGGCTCACTCCTGTAGTCCATGTCGCCAATGTCGGTGTAGAGTGTGTCTAGGACCGAATCAGAGTTATTGCTAGCCGTTTCAGAGGTAGATCCTGATCCTTAAGCAATGTAGCCAATGAACTTATTTTTGCCAGCAGCGGCAAAGCAGGTGCTCGGAGGAACTACGTCGGCCTTGGCGAAGCTGTTAACAATTGCGATCACTTGGCTAAAACTCAGTAGTCCGACAACCTCCTGCCGCCTTAGCAAATGTCGGAGAAGTGTATCCCGCTTGAGTCCTTCGACGAAGTGGAACATGACTTCCTGCTCGGAGATTTCCTCGATGGAGTTTTTCAAGCTAAGCCATCTGGCTAGGTACTCGCGCGGGGTTTCACCCGGCTTCTAGACGCAGCGTGACAGATCGAAGACGCTCAAGGTACCGACAAAGTGCGACCTCTACTTCTCTAACACTTGGGCAAGCCAAGTGGATCTGCTTTGGTCTTCCACCATTATATCCTACACAGGGGTAGTTTGGGTAGGCCTTGAATTGTTGAGATCTAAGCCGGCAAACTCCAAAGAGAGATCTGAGCCAGATCGTTTTTCCGCAATCGTATCCAGCCTAGAGGTGGTTCGTGCGGGCCTTGTTGTGTGTCCGACTTCCTCGAAGCTTGATCCCAAGTCGATCTTGCCAATGAAGATGTGAATGTCCTTGATTGGTACGATGATCAGTGGGTGGGGTTCGTCTTCGCTGAGATTTAGAACTCATCCGGAGGGATGATCAGAACGTTTTTGGAGAAGAGAGCACGCCCAATGGTTAAAATTTCGCCGATTCCCACGAAGTGATCGGGCCTAGCCCGATGTAGAGATCGAAGCACCTCTTGCACCATGGTGGGCGCCAAATGTCGTGGTATTGCTAATGAGTACGCCATAGAGGATTCCTCACAGAGCGTGTTTAGAGAGGTGGGGTAAAGCGGTAAGTTGGCGGGTACGAGGTAACACGACTTACCTAGGTTCGGATCCCACAACGGTGGCGAAATACTACTCATGCTATAATCATTATAATGGTAATATGTCGAGTTGCATGGATCGTGTGGTTGGCTATGTGAGAGTTGAGTTGTTGCCCTAAAGGCTCCGAGAGGCCTGGCTTATAAAGGCGCCAAAACCTAGGGTTACAAGGTAAAGTCCATACCAGACAGGTTACAGAGTCCTACGATAATACTAACTAGTCCTCATGTCTTGTATTCCAAGCTCCAGCTTCTTCTATGTTGGTATCTTAGCCTTCCTGTACCGGCATGGGCCTCCCTTCTGAATCAACCTAATTGGGAAGCCCAGCAGGCCATAAACCTTACTACCAACTATGGGCCACCCGGGTTAGCCGGAATAGAGCTACGCTATGGTGATACCCATTATGCATATCCCAACAAGATTGTTGGCATGGATTACAAGATCACAGACACAATGAAGAACGTCAGACCGAAGGATCTTCCATATGAGCAGAGCAACCACACTGCTATCTTACAACTTTTGATGGGTAGGACAACAAATGTTGTGCAAATTCTCTTGATTAGTACGGACAACTACATTGAGACACATGCCTATTGTCAACCTTATTAGATTGAGGCATAATAATAATGATTTTATTATTACCCAAATGATCTCAACCATGCAACATCCCGCTAGTGACCCCATGCCTGCGTTTTAATTCACCACCCGCTCTCAACGACAAATCTCTCTGAATTTCAGTACTTTCACTTTTGTGTTCTTACTTTCTTGTATTTTACTTTTAGTTTTAAATATCTGCAAATCAATTACATTTTTGCATTTAGTTTGTTTAGTGCATAGATAATTGGAATAGTGACACTATTTTGAAAAGAATAAAATACTTAAACCTTCATCTCCTCGTGAGATCGTTACTGGTACCTACACATCGAAGATTTTAACGATTTCATACACGTGTGGGTATCAAGATATTTTCTAGCGCCGTTACCGATGAACATAGAAGTTTTTTTTTGCACTAGGCATTAGTTTACTTTGAGTGTTGTATTCAGTCCATTGTCACTTCGAGCACCCCTTGCTCCCCCACACCACAACACCGACAACCATGGCCGGATCACGTCATCCATAGGTGAGGATACAGGGGTAGGGGCCGAGGCCATCACACATCACCGACTCCTTCACCGCCACCGGTCGCCATGGAGGGAACTACGTATGTGATTTCAAGTTTGATGTGCCCATATACCAAACTCTTGGGATAAGCAGCGACTCCCTGACAAATTTGAACGGGTATTTGATTTCTAGTAACCCCGTGAAGTCAAGCGGCGGGCGTCGCCTTTGGCCCGTGGAGGTGTTGGTCGATCTCTCACACGCATAACTTGCCAGCCGAGGCACTTCCTGATCTTCAATTACAACGTTAACGAGATGCTCATCATGAAGATGTTTGACAGAACCATGTGCCACAAACACTACCAACTACCACACCGACGACACGGAGGAGGACGCCTATGCGGGGAGGAGGAGGACACATTGTTATTATTTATATATTTCCCTTTTTTTCGACCATATGTAAAATAAGTTTTTATGAATAAAATATCTATGGAAACAAAATTGCACCATGCCGCTGGGTTCAGCCCGACCAAACGGACATGACAACAATACCTATCCACGAGCCAATCAGACGGATCAAAACAAACACATTTGGTATCCGAAATAGTCCAGGAAGTCTTTAGTGCCACACGAAGCCCGAGTCCGGAGACCGATTCGGAACCCTTGGCTCCTCGATGTCGTCGACCACGCCGCCGAGAAATGGTTGAACATTGTATTACCTGTCTCACTAAAAAAAATATCACAATAGATCATGGATAGGTTGAAGTGCTGAAAACGGAGGGCCAGAAAGAGAAAGAAACAAAGAAAATTTTGGGAAAGAGAGAGAAGAAAAGCAAAATTTCCGACTGTTTTTGCGAGCTGCTGGTCCGGTGCTGGTGCCGCCGCCCCCACAACCCCGAACGGAGTCACGCACACATTCTTTCCTTTCCTCCCCCCACAAAACCCTCCCACAAATCTCTCTCCCCCCTCCCCACCTTCGCTTCTCTCTCCTCCTTTCCCCCCTTTCCCTCTTCTCTCCCTCCGCTCTGCTCACCTCTCCCCGCCTCGGGATTCGCGTCCGCCCCTTTCTCGCGTTCGTCCGTGCGGGAACGAGCAGCAGGCCGGGCCAGGGAAAGGGTTCCGGCGGCGGAGGCGGCGGCGAGGAGCAGCGGCAGCAGCGGCAGGAGGAGGAGGCGATGTCGGCGGCTAGGGTTTCGATCCCGCCGGCGGTGCGACGGACAATCCAGAACATCAAGGAGATCGCGGGGAACCACACCGACGAGGAGGTCTACGCCGCGCTCCGCGAATGCGACATGGATCCCAACGAGACCACGCAGAAGCTCCTCCACCAAGGTATTCCCGCCCATCCCGATTCCTTCGATTCGATTCTGCATGCGGCGGGGCAGGGGGCGTTGGCGTGCTCGGTTTTAGCATCTCTTGGGTCAGCGAGGACAGGATGCGCGATGCCTAGTATGCCTCGGGGGGACTGGCGGCGCCCGCCCATGATTTGATGCGTGCCTGCTTGATTCGGGTTCTAGCGGTTCTAGGGTTTGTGTTGTCCTTCTCTCTTTGTCTGATGTGTAGTCATTGTTTCTGCGCAAGTTCCTGTCGTGGAGTAGAACATAACAAGTAAACCATGTTGTAAGGTTTGTGTCATCTGTTGGATTCGGCTAGTTTCTTCTGTAGTTTTGTTGGTGCTAGAGATATTTGTTGGAAAAAACCTGCTGATGATTGATACATGTATCTGATCTTTAGTGGAAGTATGGTATCCTACCCTGAAGGATAATAACACCATTATGTTTGTAGGTGCTCCCTGGATCTGAGTTGATAAGAATACTGGTCATGGTGTTATCCTTGAATATGCTGGTGAACTTTGCTGTTTGCTTCTGCTGGGCGGTGGTTACTGTAGTTAGCTGTTGTCATCCTTTTGTGCATTTCTTGTGCTATTTGCGGCTAAGTTGAGTAGGAGCCCAAGAAACAGGGCCCAACTCTCCTGTTTCATTTCGTTTATTATCATGTGAGAAGCAGGTGTTCGCTTGTGTTTCTTGATTATGATGGTTTGGGTGTTTAAGATTACAACAACTCGGGTGTCTCTTTAGAATACTGGAGTTTACCCAGCGAGATAGTTTTTGTATTTTCATGGTCAAGACAGATATGCTGGTCTCATGGCAACATGACACTGTGTGAGGCATAGTTTGTGCAGTTAACTTCAACTTCACTTTCTGGTAAACTGCAAAAACTTGTTTGGCCTTACGAAAAGAGCACGTGTTTTTAATGTGGAGAACGGATCATTCATATATCTTATTCCCCGGAGACTGAGAGTGAAGATTATGTTGAGACAAACCAAACAGAAGTAACAGATTATTGTAGTCACCACACATGCAATTGAGAGATAGGATGGATGTCTCGTAACACAATTTTGTCCCAAGCCTAGTTATTGGAGTTAGTTTTAATTTCACTTTTTCTTATAGCTTTCCACGTCAGAACTGTGAAAGATCAAATTTTAGCCTTTTCCCTGTAAGAAAATCTCATGTTCTTATGTGGAGAGTTTTAAATCAAACATATATTATTCTCTGGCGATATGTTGAGGTAAATTCTGAATAGAAAATAATGGATTGTTTGACTGCATGTCATACCACCAATGTTTACTTCATTTATTGTTTCACTTTTGATGTTAGACATTTTAAGTATTAGTGCACCTTGATAAAATATTCGGTTATTCCAGATACCTTCCATGAGGTGAAAAGAAAGCGTGACAAGAAAAAGGAGGTAAGGGAACTCTCCCTGCTTTGATCCCTATAATGTTATTGTGCCATATTTTACCATTTATCCTATCTGGTCTGTTCTTTGTGACCTTCAATAAAGCTGTAAAGTGGCCACATACAGATCCATTTACGCAATCAAGGTTCTGTTATTAGTTTGTATGGCATTGCAAGATAATGATGATGAGACCTAGTTTGAAATAAGTTTATACTGGGGCTAGGGCATGAGCCAACGTGTCATGATTGACATTTCTTTGCTAAACAGGTCAGCGCAACACTTCATAATACATATTCAATAAGCAACTTGAAATGTGACAGGCTGTTAATTGTAAACGACTTATTTCATTTAAGCTTATCCATTCATCTTATGTTTGAACTGTGCCGATTCTTAAGAGTTACACCAGTAAAAAGATGACACAAATCTATGTAGTAGAGGTGGCTGACTAGCATATCAGCAGTTACTTCTATTCATAAGTTTGATCCAGAATCGTGCGTATGATTCGGTAAAAGCGTGCTGTGCAAAATATTGTACTACAATAGGGAGACAGCTACAAGTCCACCAAAAATGTTCTTGTAACGTGTTCTTTGCATCTTTTGTTTTGTTTACAAATGAGGAATTCTATGCTATTGTTCTCTTGAATGCACCACTAGTCAACTATATTAGTTCGTCACAATTTTTAGCTACTTCATAACTAGCATGGATATACGATAAAATATATTAGTTGCTATCTGAGCTTCCAATTCTGTTGATAGGTGCTTATATAACCTTTTTCTTTGCCTTACAGGGCAACAAAGAATCTGCTGATCCCCGATGGAGACCTGGGATGCAGGGGCGAGGTGGGAAGGGCGGCCGTGGGAACTATTCAGCACGCCAGTCAAGCAATTCTATTGGTATGCTTTCAGTACTCTGCGGAACATAAAGGGCTGTAGCAAGTGATAGATGTGACACGATTTTTTGCTTTATATACAGTGCTACAGTTATATATTTTTCTTTGAAGATCTGCTTTTA
Organism: Avena sativa; assembly: GCA_916181665.1. NCBI lineage: Eukaryota > Viridiplantae > Streptophyta > Magnoliopsida > Poales > Poaceae > Avena > Avena sativa. The sequence continues at coordinate 434,011,754 of OV702290.1, forward strand.
TACTTTATCCTGGAACATGTGGATAATCTGATGATATTGTGCTGTTGATGGAAGTTGTATATAAGACATACGACTGCTGTTGCCATTTCATTCTGTCAGTGCAACTTATTAATGTGTAAATGTGCATTTGTACGATGAGTATGATTACATATTCTTCTGACATGATAAATTCACGTCTCATGCTGTATCCACTTAGAAGTAGCCCAGTAGTGAGATGTATTAAATAATTCTTGCATTACATATACTCAAATTTCCTGGTTCTGCAGACAGCAGTGGGAGAATGGCTCTTGCTGGAAAGGAAAATGACCTGAATCCGACTATAGATAAATGCAGTAGCTCTTCAGCTGTCAACCCAGTCACAGCCACGAAGACAGCAACTTCCGTAAGGTATTTATATTGGAAAGGAATGCCATTAAACAGTTACTGTTCATTAAGTTCTCTTTCTTATTTGGCCTGAATATTATATAGTTAAGAATTTTTCCTTTGTGCACTCTTTCCTTCTTGTGCCCAGTTATCTTCTGAAAATCATGATAAAAATTCTTGTAGTGGTTTGTTGTGTGTGTGTGTGTTGCAGTCTTGCAGAACTGTTTCTTTGATGTGTTTTCTTGAAAATGACGTCTTTTGGTGGCATTCAGATGAAAAGGTGTATCTTACATTTTTCTTTCTTAGGAGGGGGAAATAAGTAGGGACTTAGATAATAAGATCATTCTAGGAATCCATGAAATATCAATACGTATGGGCCATCTAAGTTGAAGAGTATCTAGATCTGTTTTTTTTGGTGCTGATCTGATGTCATTCAATGCTTGATCTAAATCAATTGATTTTCATGCCTATTTGTTGTAACTTTTGCAAAGCTGCTTGATGAGTACATGGTTCTGTCAAGTGTCCTTTGACACTATAGTTGCCCTTCTGGGATGTGTGTTGCCTTGAACCCTGTTCATAGCATGATATCAGGGTAAAACGTAGGATTTTGTTTTTAGCCATCACCGCTCGTCATTTTCTGCTGCCTGGTCTCTGATCTCTGTTCCCAGCGGCGGCATTGACACCCAAACTAGTCTCCGTAGCCTGTCTTTGTCTTACTGTGCAAATCTTCCTTCTGCAGTGACCCTCCTTTCTTGTAGTTTGCTGCTGGCCCATTCCACCGTGATGTCACCTTTGGGTTAATAATTTTATTTGCACCATGACTCTCGTTCTCTAGCTTTTTTCAGCATGATTTTCAGGACTCCACTCTGCAACGATAGTACAACAGGCTCGATTTTTGTACAGTTCTGTTGTTGCAACCTAGTATCTTAATATTCTCATTTTCTTTGGTATGTGGAGATGAAAAACTTGTGACATTGCACAGTAAACTATATAGGTAACCATGATGTAACTGACATTGAGGTTTACACCTGGGTGTGTATACCCTCAGATTTAGGTTGTAAAAGCACTTGACATTTCTAAAACTGTGGCAAAAATGTGTGCATAAGTATGACCATCTATTACTTTAAAAGAAACAGGAAATGAATGACTATAACAATCATGCATGTACATTTGTTTTGTCCAGTTCACAAAGGGACATATTTTGGCACAACCTTTTGCTTGTGCACATATAATCATACAATGCAGACGCGTTAATTTTCCCACATTTTTCTGAAATTTGCAAATAGTCTTCATTAATGCGAACAAGTGCATCTCAGTGCCATTAATAATTATTGTGCACAGCAGAAAGTCATGTCGTGCTGCAACTGTTTACACGCAACTGACTTTTTGCCAGTTTGTCAGGTGGGTTATCCAATGGTCCATCACAAACTCCTGCTCCCAGGGCGAAAAATTCTCTTTCTATTAGCCATTTGCCATCTTCAGATTCAAAAGGACAGGCAGATCTTAAAAGTACCCCAGAAGAGGTTGTTGTGGGCATAGGTTCACATGTAAACCAAATGTCTACACTGACACCACCATCCAACCCAGGGGTGTGTACTTCCATTTCAGACTTAGTGCTTACTCCATCATCTGAAGTCCACAGCCAACGTGAGATCATTGCCAACAAACCTGCTTCCAGAAGTCAGCGGGCAGCAGGGGTTGTTTCTGATGATGTATCAGCAGTTCCAAAAGGTACATTTTCATATTTGAATGCACACTTTTTTCAGTTGGAACCAGTAAACCCATTTATTTTGTCCTTGTTATGTTATTAACACATATTCCTATGTAATGTATAGAAACATCTCAACCTTCTGTTCCGTCATCTATTGTACTACCATCTGGTAGTAGGCCATCGTCTAGCTACAGTAGTCGTTCACAACAGCCAGGTGGCTCGCAAAAAGGTACTTGTCAAACTCTCAGCTCTTTTCTACTGTGGAAGTGACAATCTCTTTCCACAAATGAAGTCGCAACAATTAAGCAATTAATACATATGACCTAGCTCAATCCTTCATGTCACGCTCACTCTCATTTCTTCTATCTTTGCTTTATACCCTCCAGTTTATAGATTGTGTTATGTTTTCCTATATACCACCCACTTTATAAACGACAGATTCTTGATTTGTAAACAGATTTGTAGGCCATCCACTTTGTAGATTCACTTGGTTGATGCGCATATTCCTTTCTACTGTGGAAGTGACAACTTCTTTCCACAAATAGAGTCGCAACAATTAAGCAATTAATATTTAGGACCTAGCTCAGTTCTTCATTCACACTCACTCTCATGTCTTCTATGTTTGTTTTATACCCTCCACTTTATAGATTGTGTTATGTTTGCTTTATAACATCCACTTTATAAATGACAGATTATTGACTTGCAAACAGATTTGTAGGTCAAGGTTTGATACTTGAATGGAACAGTCCTTTGTGTTTGAAAATGTTGCCTTCCCTTTACTTAATATAGTGTAATTTTTGTTATCTAGCAGTTCTGAATAAGGAGTGGAAGCCAAAACCAACGAACAAACCTGCCCAAGCTGAATATGTTATCCATGATGATGTACCTGTTACTGTGAAGGATGCTCCACAGTCAGTTCTGGTACCGACTTCCATTCACAAGGAAGATATCTCTTCGCAAATGGACAAAAAACTCGGTGATATGCATTTATTTGACAAGCAGAATGTCATTATCCCGGATCACCTTCAGGTCACAGAGTCAGAAAAATACGGGATCAGTTTCGGCAGTTTTGGCACCAGTGTTGAACATACTACAGGCATTCCAAATGATCATGAGAATGAGAAGGTCTCTATGCCGCCTGAATATGTATCTTCACAGGAGGTGGAGGAAGCTGTGGAAGAACCTGCCTCCTCTAGGTTTGTATCTTAGCTTCTGTCTGGCTTTATGCAATGTTATTTTTACTGTTCATTCTGTATATTTGACTACTGTAATAGTCTTCTTTTTAGTGAACAAAGTTCGTCCAAATTAGTTGGTTTTGAATATGGTGCTCATCTTTGTGAATTCTGTTATGGGGCTCAGCCCCATGCTCTTCATACTTGATTGTGGATGTTGTTGTTTTGTGCCTAGAAATGTTTGCTTATTTTCTCTTTTGGGGAACATAGAATCCTGGTTGATAGTGAATACTCCCTCCGTCCCAAAATAAGTGACTTGAGTTTGTCTAGAATTGGATGTATCTAGACACGTTTTAGCATATAGATGCATACGAATCTAGATAAACTCAAATCACTTATTTTGGGACAGAGGTAGTATATGGATCCAGTGGCATACACACAGAGAAATGCTTACTTATTCTCAAAAGACTTTCCATTAGGTTCAATTAGTTGATGTTGTCCCCAAATTTTCTTAACCCATGTTAATAGCATCGGAACTCCATTAGCATATTTTATCCACATAAGTTATGCACACCCTGTTATTGCCAACCCATGCCTTGATATTTTTGTGTCTTAATCTCTTCCAACTGAAACGGCGGAAACATTGGGGGAGTTACTGCTGAGTAGCATTCCCCCAAAAGTCCTCCGAACCAAGTGGGACCTTAGTTTGGATTTTCTTTCCGAGGGATAACGGTGGAAATGTATTTCATATGTGTGCACGCATTGGGCTTGGGCGTGTTCCCAGACACTTTCTTGTAGCTAGCTTGCTCTATGCATCACAATAGCTATTGAAGTCCTCAACAGCATTAGTTTTTCACTGTTTCTGTTCTGGTGATTGAAGTTGATTCCTGTCATAACTAGTGTTTTTGTCTTGAGTTCCTGTGTGCAGTCAGGCAGTTTGTAACTTTCAGTTTCATCATCCTTAATATTAATTCGGTAACTGAACTGCAGTCATCATGGTGCATCCTCTACTGTTGAGGCGGCAGCCGAGCCAGGTCAGAAGCAGCTCACTGCTGAAATGACGGATTCATCCAGTACTACTGAAATTGCGGAATCTGATATATCAAAGGACACAGCAGTGCCACACATGCCCCAAGATTTGACTCAGAATACTTACTCAGCATATGCATTGGCACCACAACAAGGGAATCAGATCCCGTTACTAGAGACATCTGAATACCAGGCACGTGACACTTATTTGAACTATGCTTTTTATCATGTATTTACCATTCATATGAAAGTGGTTACTTGGACCCCCCTGTGTCACCCACTCACCCAACGTGTTAAGCTGCAAAGTCACTTTCATCACACAAGATAATTTAACGTTCTCTGTACACCATTACATTATTTTTACATTGCGTAACCTTTGCTGGAAATACTGTTCACTGTAGCCAACGTATGCTTTCTAGCTGGTTCACATTCTTAACCTTTTTACGTGTCAATCTTTTTATCCAATGGTCTTATATGATTGTTGTTGGGTTTGGCCAATCTTTTATGGTGGTGTCGTGCTACCCAACATGAGGTCTAATAAGCACTGCTGAATCGTGCATACAGGTGCAACAGCCAAATGATTTTGCTGCGAATTATTATACTTACCGGCCAATTGCTGATTCCGATGGTCATCTCTCCCCATTTACTGGTCCTGGAGCTTCTGCCAAGTCTGGGAACATGTCAGTTCCACCTACTCAAACTGGCCAGACTCAAGAGGTTTGCATCTAGACTCTTCTACTTCACATTATTTTTTGCATCTCAGTTCCTGAGCTTGTTAATGTGGAACCTTAGCTAATTAATGCTAATAATTTATGTGTTCATAATGTGTACAACGTTTCATCACCATGTTTTGAATCGATTTCCTTGACTGCTCTTCATATTAACAGTAAAATAGGTGAAGTGTCTTTTTGGAGACAAATAGGTCAAATATGGATGTCGTGTCTCTTGCACCAAAATTTCAAACAGGAATCACAACCTGGAGAAGATAATTATTATTTTAACACTAAACCATGTAATTTTTTTAGCCCTTTTCACTTCTGTGAGGTGAGCATTAGTTTGGGACAGGACAGTGGATATCTGCTGATATTTGCTGCATTTCATCTTTCTTCTGTAGAATTTAGATAAGCCTGCATGGGTATCACATCTTGCTTATGGCTAGCTGCACTTTTTTCTAGTCCATCCTTTTGACAGTTCTCTGTTAATTACCACAGGAACTCAACTCAGTGGTGATGTCTTCATCCGGACCTGCTTCACTTGCCACCCCAGCTCCTGGAGTTGTACCAAGTTCTATATCTATTCCACAACAACCTCTTCCTGTGTTCCGCCAGCCTATTGGTGTACACGTACCTCATTATCAACCAAGCTTTTTCCCATATAATCAGTATATCGCTCCGTTCTATGTTCCGCAACATGCCCTTCACCATTTCATGGGTAATGCTGCGTTTCCTCAAGCTCCTCCACCTGGAAGCATGTATCCACCAGTAAGTTCAGCTGTTGCGCCAGCAGTCAAATACTCGGCCAGTGCATACAAACCTGGTGCTAACACTGGAAGCCAGACATATGCTGTAGCACCTGGTGCCTATGGAACATATGGTTCTAGTCCATCTGTCTATACAAATAATAATGTGTTGCCAAGTGGAACTTCGGCAGAGAATGGTGATGTCAGTGGATCACAATTCAAAGAAAATAACATCTATATTGCCGGACAGCAGGTACATGTTCATGCAGAAGTCAACTGTATTATATATTGTTTTGTTGAAAGTTCCTTGTAATTGATGAGTAAAAGATATAAGATACTCCCTCCGTCCCAAAATAAGTGACGTGGGTTTGTCTAGATTCGGATGTATCTAGACATGTTTTAGTATATAGGTACATGCGAATCTAGACAAACTCAAGTCACTTATTTTGAGACGGAGGGAGTATGTTTTTGGCATTTTTTTTAGTAGAACTACCTGTCTGGTGATGTATTCATATATGGAAATGCTTCACGTGAGGTCATTTGCATATAAGGTAGCTAGTGCCATTTCACTGCTATAGTTTGTCGTTCTAATGTCTTCACATCCTAAATTCATGGTTTGGCACCAGTATTAACCCAATGGTAGCTCAGAGTGTGATAGGGTTGCCAAATTAAGTTCAGTACTTCCAAGACAATGATTGAGCTTTGTATACTTGCTAGTACTACTAAACCATAATAACTAATATTGGAACCTCATAAACATATTGAAGTTGGCATTTTGTATTGTCACTCAGCAAATTTCCCTTGTATTTAGATATTTAGAGGATTTCTTTTGTTTCAAACATGTTAGGCTTGCTACAAGTTTCTTAATGTGTAGACGATATCATTTTGTTCTGTTGTGTTCCAATTCAACTAAATTCAGCCACTTGAAAGTTGTATGTTATCCGCCAATTTCATTATACCTGTACTGGTTGTGCACTATATTTATAACTATGAAATTATGCAAATGAACTGCTGGTCCAGTGACTTGCTGAAATCTCTGTTATATTTGTTTCTTACTGGTTGATATATGTTTTCCAGAGTGAAGGCTCCGCTGTCTGGATTCCTGCAGCTGGACGGGAACTACCTGCCCTCCAATCTAGCTCCTTTTATGGTCTGCCTCCACAGGGGCAGCATATTGCATTTGCACCTACCCAAGCTGGTCATGGCGCGTATGGAGGGGTGTACCATCCAGCACAGGCTCTTGCTGGAGGTGCTGTTCATCCACTGCTCCAGCCACCGCAGACCATTGCTGGAGCTGTTGAAATGGTTGGCCCACCTGCCAATGGTTATCAGCAGCCGCAACATGCTCAGATGAACTGGGTGAACTATTGACGACAGGCAGTATATTCTTGCGAGTAGCCACCATAGGATGAAAAAAGAGCAGTCATTTGTTGGACACCTCAGAGTGTTGGTAAAGGAAGTTTTCAAGAGTTTTCAGCATAGGGGGCCTGATCAAGAGTGTATATATCATCAAGCATGGGTGATCTGCAGGGAAGGGTTGCAGATTCCCAGATGGTTTAGTGTCCATCACTGGTTTGATTTGTAGCAGGAACTGACCATTATGTTAGACGACAGGGTGTACCAGGTACCCGTTCTTTTGCCTTGCCCCCACTACGTTTTAAGTTTTGCTGCGAGAAAGTTCTGAGTTTCGTCTCTTGAGGTAATAGATGCTTTGGACTTCGGAGTCATGGAAATGAGCTAGTGGGACTTTCATTCTTTCTGCTGCTTTACATGTAAAGTAGTAAATTTTGGCGCTACGAGACATGTCTGTACTGTTTGTACTTGGGTGTAATACGAACAGCGGTATAAACCAAATCCTAAGTTGCAGCAAAGCCTTGTTTCTCTTGTGTTTTTTGCATCACCGTTCAATATTCTGCTGTACCAACTGAAGGACCTTGGTTTGGTTTGATCGTCTAGAAGTCCTGAACATGTGATTTGCTTGTGAATAAAATAGGGAGATTGTATAATTCATGTAGGCACTCACTCCATCATATCTGCTGAATGTTTATCTGTTAAGTTAATGCTTAATAACTCCTTAATATTCTGTTACTGCTATACAAAATTACAATGATACTCTTGCGTATGGGTTCAATGGTACTGTTCCTGGTGGGAGTTGCTTTGTCCATGTTCAGGCATGAAAACTTGACTTTTCCCGCCATTGACTTTTCCCTCTATTAAGTGTTCTACCAACGTGCAAAATGAAACCTTTAAATACCTTATATTCTTGGCTGCTGAAAAAGACAAAATTTCAAAATCCCAAAATCTGTCAGATTGTCATTTTTGCGCAGCCAAATATATAGTGTATTTGAGTTGATATTTTGTTGTTGATATAACACATTGTTATCTACATCTAGGTTTTCTTTTTTGGAACTTCAAAATGATGTTTTTTCAATTTTGAGAACTCGGTAATTGCAGGTATCCTGACTTGAATAGAGGGAATTACATAAAAACGGTGAAGGAAAAAGTTAGCTCTCTATAATGAGGTGGATAAATGAGAGAATATACTCAGTTGTGAAGTAAAATTTCGTTTGGTTATGTCGAGCCTCTGTGATTTTGCTTTTGAAAATCCTGGCATTACTGCGTTTCTAGATGTTCCATAGCAGTAGAAGAGCAGCCTGTGGACCGGATCTTGCTGATGTCCGTTGAGATTGTCCGTATCGAATGGCATTTCATCAAAGAGCAGGTTGTGATTTTTTTTTTAAATGGAGCCAAAAAGCTTTGCCCCATCCATTAATTAAGAATAAATTGTCCTATTTTTTAAGAAGAAAACTGGCGAAAACCTACAACAAAGACACCAAACAAAAAGACACCCAAACACCAACAACATGGGCAACAACCAAGTCTAAGACAAGATCCACAGAGCCACACCAATGACACACCCAACGCGTTGCTCCTACACGCCAACGGGTAGCAATTCCTGTAGCACTTGATTTCTTCTTCTCAAAGGCCAATCTTGGCCTAGCACCACCTCTCATGTTGGATCTAGGATAGGCAATAGCCAAGGTACCACATCTCATGTTGGATCTGGGATAGGCAATAGTCAAGGTGACGAGAAAATCACAAATTTCTCTAGCGACGACAACTCCAGACATAGGAGATAACACTCCTAATTTAGCAACCCAACACCTATGGTAACCACAGGCCTGCCGGACTCAGACGAGAGAGAGACGTTAGCATCGACACCACCACCCTTCTCAAAGCCAAGCGCTTGAGCCATGAGCAAGCCCATGGCCTCACACGCACATGCAACATACACAACAAGGACAATGGACCACGAGGAGAGACAACCGTAGAGTTGCTCTTCCTCAACCACATACGACTAATGCTCGGACAAGTCTAGCGCAACCGAATCCTGCGCTTTGGCGAGCCCTAGACCATTAGAAGTGCATGCCTCCGCCAGCTCCAAAGAAAAATCACCACGCACCAACAACAGCCTGAGAGCTACCACCTCCTCACGAAGGGGGCGAGTTGTCTCCTCAATACGAACATTGACCAGTTGAAGGAGCTCCATGCGCATCAAGGTGACCTGGGACTAAAAGAGACAGTCCAAAGTGGCATTGACCTTGAACTGCCCGCAACACCTAGGAGAGGATCTTGGCAGCACCGCTGCAACCGCCGACGAGTGACCCACAACCTTAGCCTAACTCTGGGGCAATGAGAGATGTCGAGGGTGAGTAGAAGGAGAGCGGCCCCGCTGGTAGGGAGCACGAGCGACCGGAGAACAAGGAGTGACCACCTCGTCTCCAACAGAGGTAGGAAAACGAGCACGGCAGAAACACTCCTGATGACCGGGAGGACGACAACGGTTACATATGAAGGGCTCACGACAAGTGTTGACCTGGTGGTCACGCTCGAGGCACCGAAAGCATCTCCTGCGAGCCTATCGCTTGAAGGCAAGACTACACTTGAGACCTTCCTTCTGAGGCAAAGACGAAGGCTCGCATCCGGGGCGGCTGCCCCGACCCACCTGCACCCAACCCTCTGCATCACCATCAGCGGAAGCTGTAGAGCAGGCTATCTCCATTGCATTTCCCTCGACTTTGTCGTCCATAATAAGAGTGCAGAACCTGGCAGCTGGTGGCATCTACGGGGCTAGTTCTTCATCATCACGGTCCTCGTTATCCTCACCTGCAGAAGTCCACAAAGAGGGTCGCATCGCGACAGGAGGGCCTGACGGAGTCGAAGCCGAAACAAGAGGCGACGTCTGAGGGACCAACTCCTCATCACCATCCTCGTCGTCTACAGCAACACTAGAGCCGGAGACCCAATCATGCATGCCAAGGAGGAGGGCACATACGGAGGCAGCGAGGAAAGGCTATGCGCATAGCATGCAACATCTTCAACAACTACAATCTCAACATCACGTGCCTCACGCCCTTCATCAGCCTCGTCATTAGAGAGCCACTCACCAACCTGTCCGTCGACCTCAAGGGGCGCATCGCTGTCTGTTCGGACAACAAAGCTACGATAGCCGATCCAGTTGACGCCAGCACGGAGACCGCGGTGCCGGACATGCCAGTTGCGGGCGATGTGTTGAAGACGTGGTCGAGCGCAGCTTGCAACATCCCTGACATAGGGGACTCGAGGACGACCTCCACCGAGGAGGGAGGAAGGGGGCAGCAGCGCAACTATTTTGCAGGGATCGGCGATGAAAGCCGCGAAAGCAGCATGGAGCCAGAGCCAGGAGCCGGAGCGAGCACGTCCACCTCCGGCCCAACGCGGGAGCACGACGACAACAGAGGTCGCGGCGAGGCATCAAGCGCCTCCATGGGTAACAACATGAGGCTCGAGGAGGCACTGACGAGAGGAGGCGGGACGGCCGCCCTCGCGGCCTTGGGGCGACCCACCATCTTCCGCCCCCGAATGGCGGGGTCTGACCTGCGGGAGGCCAGGGTCGCAGCAGCCCGCGCGGCGGCGGAGGCGGCGAGGTCAAGGAAGCAGCCGTCGAGGCTATGGGGATGCGGGACTGGAGCTTCGGGAGCAGCCGGCGCAGAAGCCCGGGCCCTCACATGCCGAGCCGAGGGATTGGAGGTGGACGTCGAGGGGATGCGGGGTCTGGTTACGACGTCCGGAGAGGAGGACGGAGATCAGGCCGGCGGCGGCGCTGCCTTGTACCTGGTCACCATGGCCCGCTCCGCGGTCGGTTGCGGATATCTTGGCTCATATAGGTGATGCACCCATTACCCAAAGAACATACCTCATAATGTTTGAAAATTCCTAAAAAATATACTCCCTCCATCTCTCAAAATAGTTATCGGAAAATTTATCTAAATTTAGATATCTCTAAAGAGATCTAAGCTCTCTTAAATTGAAGTCTTGTGGTTGTTTTGAGGTTGTTGCATTGCTCAGTGTGGGTCCCTCTGCTTGCTTGCTCCTAGGGATATGTGTATAGGCAAGACATGTTAAGAAATTAAATGGGTGTTCCTCGCCAGGGAAGGATGGTGTTGCGTCTATGCCTCACCAGTTATGGTGTTATTTTTTATATTTTTAGCAAATAAGAATAAATATATTATATTAATTGCTTAACAATTACACAGAATATTCAATCTAAGAACATGAATAATGTTGACAACTAAGAATAAAATTGTTCACTAGTAAAAATAATATACGCGTATCTTTAAAATATTTCAACCACATTATACTTAAAATATGTCAAATATCACAGGATAAAACCACAAAGTACATTGATGTCTCATAACAGTCTCACTGATATATGGGTCCCACGTGCTAGCCGGGTATCCGTTGGATATCCAAGCAGCGAAATCACTACCCATGCCCGCTCCATGAATTAGTGGATATCCGTCCCATGAAATCCATGGGCGTAATTAGCCCTCCATACCCTTACCCATCGGGTCAGATATCCGTGGATAAGATTGCCATCCTTACAGCAAACCGAATGCAAAACCATATATACGCTAGCAAATGAGCAGCCACGTAATTTAAATGTCATTAGCAGAAAACGGCGCGGCAGGGCGCGCGAGGTCCATCTAGTATATAGACTACATACATACAAATTTAGAAAAAATTGGGACATATATTTTGAGACGGAGAGAGTATATGCAAACATTCTATATTTTCACATAAAGTTTCACGATTTTTTTGTTTCTTTTGGTAAAATACTATTTTTGGTAGTACAAAATACTCCCTTCGTTCAAAAATATAGTTTTAACTTCATGAATCGAATGAACATATACACTAAAAGATGTATAAATACATTTATTTTATAAATCTAAAATATCTTATATTTCTGAATGGAGGGAGTAGCTTTCAACTTTTGTTTTTTACACAGGTGGCAAAAAATCTCCTTTTACCATAAAACTTTGTGTGGGAACGCATGATGTCTGGATGTAGACTCAGATTTTTTGCAAATATTTTTGAAATACATTTTCTTTAGCTATCAACACCACGTATATTCATAGTAATAAATAGTACATGGTAGAGATACATAAACTATCTTCAACGACTACAAAATAAAGTCTAAAAAACGAGAGAATCTCGAAGGTCTTCAAAATATTCTTCTTCCATGACATAATCTTGCATTTGTCCAAAGGAAGCCCAGTAAACATGACACAAATGTCAAACCATAGACATGTAAATACCAATAAAGATTCTCCCATAATTTTAATTTCAGCCGCAATGCCAAGGCTACATGCACACAAGTAGCTATTAGAGTAATCCATCAACATAGGTAAGAGTACCACCACCAGTATTTCAGGAAAAAGAAACCGAACAGCCTAATCAACGTCGCAAGGAGTCGAGAATATGAATCTCCGTTGTTGAGGACGTAGCAGCCGGGACAAATATTGCGAGAATAATCCTCCTCGCGGCAACCATCAGAAAAAAATCCAAGATTGATTTGGCGAATCAAGAACTAAAAAAACATACCTATAGAACATTAATCTTACAACACCACGATTGATGCCGGGAAGATCTCATCGTCAAACGAAGGGCCGAAGATCACTTATTGCGAACGATACCATCTCCATTGTCGTAGACACCAAGAAGAAGATGTCTACGAAAACACTAACCTAATGTTGTGTAAACACTACTTTTATTGAAAACTCCACCCATAGATCGGGTTTCCCACTCCTCCCGACGACGGCGAGACCGGCCAGAGGAGGAGGACCGACCTATGAAGGAAGCGGAGGTACGGCGGCGGCTAGGTCTAAGAGAGAGGCGGCGGCTGGGAGCCTTGCGGTACATTAAATACATTTTTCGTACATTAAATACATTTTTCATAATGGATACATTTAGATATGTGAGGCAAAACACCATGTTCGGTTGCTGGTTGCCTCTCGACGCCCGAGGAGACCATAGGGCGTGTTTAGTTTACCACAAATGCCCCCGCGCTGCACCTAGCGGGCAAAAAGGTGATGGTTTGTTTGCCTGTGAGTCCTCTTGGGTGTTCATCATACGGTTCTTAAAGCAACCCAAAACCTGTCCAGGAGGAGAATCGTCCGTTTTCGCGGGGATAGGCCCAGGCCGAGCGCAAAGGGCCAACACGGCTGCACGTGCGGGGAAGCGCGAAAACGACACGATGTTTCAGGACGTGCTTCATAAATTCCCTCACTGCTCACTTTCCCACTCACTTGTTGATGTTCATAGCACCCTCTCCCCTCTCTCCTCTTACCACCGGCTATTTGACGACTACCGACAAATCAAAAATCACGAAGACCAACGAAGGTGGAAGAGCAGGCTGTCCACATACGGACCCTTACTTGGCAAGAAGGAAGATGACCGAATCGCTTCGTCCCACCGCTGGCTCCTCTCCCCCGACCTCTGTCAATGGTGGTAAGCCATCAATCTTGTCTCTGATTCTTGTACTGTCGTACATATGTGTGTAGATCTGCTAGTTCTTGCTTAGGGTTGACATGCATGGTAGATTATTAGGGATAGGGTTAATAAACTGTTGATTTCTTAGATTTTGATGGTTATTGTTCTTTTGGGCAATTGTGTGCCCGTCTAAATGTGCACATCTACCTCTATTTTTTTCAATTTATGGTTGGATGTAGTCTGATTTGGGTACAACCTCGACTTAGGGTTCGATCTGTGTTCAATTTAGGGATATACACTATTGATGCAATGTTTAGGGTGTGATTTAACTCGGTTAGTCCATCTGCTTGGTTTGTTTATATAAGGTCGATAATTAGTTCGCATTTGTCGAGTCCAAGATCCCAATTGGTTGCATCATGTTGTAGAAATCAGACAACAAATGATTAGGGGGTTCCTCGAGCGGCGTGTTAAATATCATATGTAAAGTAGTTAGTAGGGAGTGTGTATGTTGGCTTTATAGCGAAGATCTCGCTACACTATGCGGGAGTTGACACAATGATGTTTTTTGAGTAGGTTGGGACGTCTTGTGGGAGCACATCTTAATCCTACATTAGGAGAGCATTGAGGGTGTTGAGCATGGACCCTGGATTCGTCAGCGACTTTCTTAGGGCGAAGTCAAACTACCACACGTCGTCCGCCCAAGTCTTCGACGACTCCTTAGGTCCGAAACTAGAGTCCAAGTGGTGCTCTAGCCCTCTCCCTCTTGTGTTAATTGAGGGGTGAATGAATGAATTGAGCTCCTCTCCTCCCTTATATAGAGAAGGGGTCCTTGGAAAATGACCAAATCTACCCTTCATGGTGGTAGGTGGGAGGGGTATAATGGTAAAGTTCGGTCCACTATCCCACGAGAGATGTGGATGAGAGAGGAAATGCGCCTTAGTCCAAGGTTGGCTAGTCCAACTAGGCCTTCACTTAATGGGCTTCTTTTTTCATGGCTTCACATTATTTCAATTCTTAATCTTGGTGAGCTACGACTCTTCTGAGACTATCGGCCAGTGCAATGTTGCTGTGATGTGGGCCTAGCTTCCATCATTTTTTGACTGGTAGGTTCTTTATGACTCAGTTGTCTTTGTGAAACGGAGGGAATATTTGTATTATTTTGCTGATTAGTCTATCTTTGGTGTAAAATCAGTGTAAGGTTATGAGCTGACAAAAACGATGTTTGTATCAGATATATATTTCTTAAAAATTTGGTTGCAACATCGCCACAATTTGGTTAACAGCTATTAATTATCCCCATAAACTAATCAAATTATTTGTAAGTCCTTCATCGTGTACCACAAATTGTCAAAATGGAGTGTAAGCGGCGCGGCGAAGCGCGCTTATCTATCTAGTTTGACTTTATCCTTTATCTCTTGTATTGATCTTTGACTTGTTTACCATGACATGATTTGGGGTTATTATTGACAAGTCCTTGGTTTGAATTTTGTCCACGTAAGCGCCTAAAAGGCTTGGGGGCTATACCTTTAGGAGGGAAATACCCATTCTTACAATACATCAAGTGCATGTCAATTATGATTTATCTTGGCCACAAGATGCCAAATATGAGGTAAACCTCTACTTTGTTGCAATTACCGATGATTGAACTATGTCCCTGTTAATTTAAGGGATGTTGCTGTCGAACCTAGTGGTATGCACCAATATTTTGTGCATGTTCCTTAATTCGCTAGCACCATCTCTTCAATATGTAACTGTTTTACATCTTTTTCGCTTGCAACTGCCAATGATTAAACGGTAGCACCATGTGTGCGAGGATGATCTTGTAATACCTAGCAATGTGCACACACACATTGATAGTGCATGAACCTTGGTTTTGCGGGATTATCTTTTTGATTTGTGTGTGCACTAAGTATGATGCTCCTAAATAAGTTATTTATGCATTATTTTTTTGCTTGTGTCAGTTGATGATTAAACTCTATATCACCATATAATCTAGGGATGGTCTTGTAATACCTAGTTCCATGCACCAACACATTGCTAGTGCATGATCCTTGGTATTGTAGGATCATCTCTTAGCTATTTGTGTGTGATATGTAAATATGAGTCTCCCTATTACGAATTACCTCCTACATCTGCCATGATTATCTATGCCACAATGAAGTTCTAGGGATGTACTTTAGAACATAGTGTTGTGCATGGTCCCAGGTAAAAATTACTTGTGTGTGATATCTGGTATTAAGAGATCATCTATTGAGTATTGTGTGATTGTTGTATGAAGCCTCTGAATACGAATTTGCATGAGCCTATGATTAAAATCTAGTACAATCTAGTGCAAGGGATTATTCTATAGTGTGTTTCCTGTGTGCAACTACATTGCTTGTGCATTTGTCTAGGTACTGTGGATTAATCCCTTTGCCTTGTGTGTTCTTCTTTGGATTATATGAGGCACCTGCATTGTTTGTGCATGCTCCCTTGTAAATGATTACACATGTTCTTGGTTCTTTTTTGAAGTGCTTGAATATGATGTACTCCGCTTGTCTAGTGAAGGATGATCCAATGATGATGTAGAAGGAAGTGACTCGAAGAGGAGGAGAGGAGGGCCCATGATGGTTAACATTTTATATGATGAGGTTTCTCCAACCCACTTCGCTAAGGTCATCTTAGCACCTGGGTTGGATTTGGTTCTAATCCCCGATGGTTTCTGTCCCTATCTTGGCACCATCCCAAGGACCATCACTCTGAGGATGAGAACATGATGCAACCGGATGTTGAGGCTCATAGATGTCAATGGGAGGGTTTCCATGGACCAAGGGTCGGCTGGCTTTGCCATCGCCCACTAGATTAATATCGACTTCTTATTGACCTTCAAGGTGGCTGTCTTTGACTACTCCATGAATAAGTTGGTCAAAAGTGCCACGAGCATGATCCAACCCTTGCCATGATCGAGGAGTGATATAGTTCAAGTGATCCATAATCGTGTTGAACTGTGGTTAGTAAAGTTATATATGGTCACTATTATTATGGGTTGCATGGCTATTATGCGTACTGTTATGCGTCTTTTAGTAAAGCAGCTTTATGCCTGTTATTACTTATTAATTATGCACAAATGGGCTGGTAACCTCGCCTCTCAAAGAAGAGTTTACCACACCGCCCTTGAACACACCAAACAACAATTTATGTTTCTACCAAGCCTAAAAGAACTAAGCAAATGGTAGGCTTTAGTTTCTGCCACGAAGCTGCAAGTGGCTCTCCAGGCAACCAAACGGGAGGCTTATATGGGCTCAGTGCTTGCACGTGCCCGCGTAGGCTCAGTGCGGCCATCACATACAAGGAGTGGGGGCGTGGGAGGGTGAAACGCCTCTAGGCAATCAAACATGACCTAGAGTGCAAGATGGAAGGGCTGGGGAAAAGGCTACAATGGGTATGCCCTAGATCATGATCGGCATGCCGACCATATTAATTCGAGAAGCGAATTTCCAATGTGGAATTTCAAGGTTAACACACTCTGGCGAGCAGTTTCATAAGGAGCGCAAGGTGGTGAGAGCATAAGTTTCTGAACCCAAGATTAGTCTTATGGAAGGACGCACTTGCATCTTTTGGCGCAACTTGCAACTTTGCACTCACCCCATTTACCCCACCCCCACTCGCCTAGAAGAACGCTCTACAACATTGATCAGAGGGAATTAAAGTGAGTAAAATCCATCAATAGTATCTGAACTTGTTAGTTGGGATCACCTCGGTCCCCGTACTTTAGAAATACCATTTTACGACAATAAAATACGATTGATATGTTCATACATGGTAACTAGTTATTAACAAAATGTCGTATTTGCTAACATGGCACTAGGTTTACTAGTCTCCAACAATGTTTTTTTCTTTGAAAAAAGCCTCGCTCAATCATGGTTTCCTACCAAGACTTAAAGTTGGGCTCACCTGCAAACTGATAGGTGGGGCCCACTGGCCAGTCTCACCCATACTATTCTCCTTCTCTCTCTTCCTCAGTTCATGACCCGACACCGTACCACCCTCGGTGACCCCGTGCGACCGTCTGTCGGCTTGCTCGATGAGGAGTGAGCCAGTAACACATGTGGCTGGGATGTGCCCGGTGCTGCTGCATATGCCTGTCTCATCCGGGCACTAGTATGCGCTAGCCGCACTCTCAAGGCCAAGCAGGTCCTCGAGATGTGCCACAGTGGAAGCCGCCCTTCCCCTTCTCCGGTCGTGGGCTACCTCACCCCTCCTCGACCTCCTACATGAAGATGTGGTTGACGTCCTGCTGCTCATGCCACACGATGTGTGACCTCACTAGGTGCGACATCCACACAGTGAGCCACGCAACCTACTCAGGCTCAGGGAACACATCGAGCTTTTGACACAGGATTCCGGTGGCGGCGATGAGTCCCACATAGAACAACGATGAGTGCTTATGCAGGCTCCTGCCCCACTTCGTGAGCTGTGATGCACAAAGGAGCCGAACGACGACGATTTTGATGTTGTCAAGCCACACACCATTCCCACCTCCGATTGCTTGCTCTAGCAACACTCCCAGCCACTGAGAGACCTCCCCATCGCACCCATGACCAGATAAAAGCATCGACAACTGTAACATCCCGTAAATTTGAGAGATTCGAAAATGGGTAGAACACAACCGTGTGCATTGCATCCATGCATATAAAATAAAATAGTAGATGTAGAACTCATAAATAAAAGTGAATCAATACACCCAGAATCGCAAAGAGCAAGTAAAACATGATGCTTAACTTATATTCTCTAAACCTCATTTAAAACATGTGCTGAATAATTTTTGCACATGACTACACCAACAAAACAAGAGAAAATACATTCTTAACTTATCTTATTCTATATTATCTTAAACTTCATTCATTCTACCAACACTTGTGATTTACAAGAATCATGTAACAAGTAAATCATCCAAGTACACACATCAAACATTGATCTATCTAAATCTTGGCCTATCTATCTATTTAAACTTTCCTGTCTTGATAATCAAAGATGAGATATGTACTTAATGCTAAGTGTTAAGTAACATCTTTTGAATTGAATCTCAATAAACACCACTGATAAACAAGTGCCCATTCCAAAGCCTTATCAAGTTGACCAATTGTTAAGACTATATATATTATCGCCATCAATTCACCTTGGGAGTTGATGATGTTTGACTTTGAAAATATCCGAGGTTGACTAACGATCCTAGTTGATCCTAAGCAAGATAATACTTGAACTCCTATACCACAAGTTACTACCAACCTAGTTGGAGAAACCTGTAACTTAAACTAAACCTTAGTTGGAGTAAACCTTGTTGACAACTCATTAGTAATAGGCTAGTGAGACTTTAAATACTTAAATGTAATCAACATACCATCTTATCCAAGTCATTGGGTTAACCTTTGAATATTCGTTTAAATTCCACTCATGAGGCTATCTCATGTATCCAATTCTTTTGATGAGTACAATTCCTACTTAATACTGAGGGGAATTAAGTGTATGTACTACTCTATTCCAAACTAGGGCATATACTTGATATTCCATAGTAGTTCAGAGAGCAAGTCAACTCTATGTTTCCATGCATAGTAGGGACACACCTCTATCCAAACCATCATAAGAACGAAGTTATGGCTATAAGACCATTCTTCATACTAGTTGCAACCCTATAAATACAAGTGTGTTGGGATGACCATACCTCACACTCTAGTGAAGCAAATATATTACTCTAACACTAAACCCTAATGCTATGTTGGCAATAAGACGATCACATGCATTAGAGTTAGAGTAAACCCTAAACCTTGCCCCACTAATGAACATTACTAGTGAAGAAAAACAATTGTCTTGGGTAAAACACAGAAATACGATTCTATGATTCTCATCATAAGAACATCCATTCACCAAGATCATTGTCTGCCAGTAGAAAATCTACTAAGAGCCTATAGAAAACTCTTTATGATTATCCTAACTCAACTTTGAGTCATTCAATATAATATAAAGTACTTTCCAATACATGGACATCCATTTGAGATTTCTCTAAAAGAGGAAACCCTAATTGTCGCTACACACTTCTATGACACAGAAGAAACCTTTTATGTGTTAATCACATAAAGAAAATAAAATAAAATGAGACCATGGAGTCATTGAAGTGTTCAAAATAATAATTTTGAACGAAGAATCCATTTGAATGTTTAAAATATTTTTCTTTCAAACAAAATTCTTTCCTATTAGGAAAGTAAACCCTACCACTTCATTTTAGGAGGTGGTATGAAACCTTTAAAACATTTGGTATCCAACCATGATGAAGGGAATATTTTGAAATTTCAGAATATTTCTTATGGACAATCCTATTTGAAATGGTGATATTTGAATACCACATATTGTTATGTGGGAAGGAATTAAATTAAAACCATTCCCAAAATAATGTTGAGAGATGTCCAAATACCTCTTTGTTCTACTCATAATAATTCAACTATTTTAAATACTAAAAAACATTTTAAATTTGAGCAATTATTTTGAAATGGTAAAGTCAAATATGAATATCACATATTTCTATGTGAGAAAATAATAACTATAACTTAAAACCAATCTTTGTCTACTAGTAGTAAAACTACTAAAATCCTATCCTAAATTCTTTGTAAGTATCTCAACTCAGTTTTGAGTTAATCAAGATCTTATGAAGTACTTACAAAACACTAGGAACTCATTTGAGATTACTCCAAAATGGTAAAAACTAAAAGATTAAGGCCTATAATGATCAATTGAAATTGTAAATTAAGTTTTCACTGAATGTGCAAATCAACCCATATGTCTGATTTAACCCAAAACCTATCTAGTGGCAAATGCCACTTGTTATGATCTAAAATAAATCTTTCATAATGCCACATACTAAACTTGGCTTTCAAGTTTCTTCAAGCCTAAGCTACCTTAGGAACCTTGGCCACCAAGTTAGCTCATGAGAGCTTAACACATAGTAGCTTAGTCATCCATGCAAGTGATGAGTCACCACTAGAGGTGTCATCTTGCCATGAAGGAGGGATGAACCTACACATAAAGTTGAACTACAAGGACAGTTGCATAGTCATCAAGAATATCAAGAACACATCTAAAACACCAAGAACCTTAAGAACACACCAAGAATTTAAATCATAACAAATAAATCAATGTAGGAATCTACCTTTAGATCATATTAGCACATCAAAAATCACTAGAAATCAACCCATCAATAAGTCTACTTAATCTATACTATATTTAACACATCTAAATGATCCTATGATAATCAAGAACAAGAAATCATAAGGTCTAAAGTGCATAATAATCATGCATTGTTAATACCTCTCCAACTTACTAAATATGTGGAATCTAATGAAACTAAACCCATTGCATTACATTAAATAGATCCAAGAAATTAAATAAAATTAACTAAAAATGTTTTGCAACTCAAATGATCATGCCTTGATGAACTCAAATCATTTATATTCTTAATCAAGTCCTTCACCTAATTAAGATTAAGACCTAGAAGACTTGAAATAAATAAAAATCAATTTATAAACAATTTAAAATCTTATAAACATAGGTAAACATAAATATAAGTGATATTCCAATTTCGAAAAATGTGTGGAAAAAAGTTAAAGTTAAAAATATAAATAATAATTTAATATTAAAAAATCAAAACAAAAATAACTTAAAAAATAAAGGAATTATGTGAAGTGCTTAATAATATTATTCTTTGCCTAGAAATATTATTCTTTGGTTGGAAATAATATTAATAAAAATATTAACTCTAAAATGCTTATTTGAAACACAAGAAGAATTACAAAATTCCATGCTCTTATTGAATAAAAATAAAAACCTTAAAAGAGATTAATGAAAATGAATGCCTTATAAATATGATATTCCACTTATAATAATAAACATGAGAAACTATTCTTCTAAATCTCTAGGAGTAGAGAAATCTAATGATAAAAGAAATTTGGTAAACATGCTCACATATAATAAAATGAAATGCTTAATCTCTCTAAAATTTCTTTTGCCAAAATACAAAATAAAAGAAACCAAGATGTTTTACTTTGAACTAATAATTATCATAAGTAAAAGTAAAATGATAATAAAATAATCTCATAAAAGAATTTTCTTCAAAAATTTTTTTGTTAAAAAGAAATAAGGTGAAATGGAACTATTTTCATAAAACCTTAAACTACTTAAAAGAATGTCTAAAAAAATTATCCTTAACTAAAAGTAAACATACCATGTATTTTTTTGAAAGGAAAGCGGTGGGGTAAACCTCCACAACGAGTTTGATTTTCAAAATAATAAGAGTCCAATTTCGCATCCGTGAGGACTTGAATCTGGACGACTAGGTTGTACATCCACTCCCCTAACCAAGTGAGCTAGGATCACACTTGTTGTGATGAATGTGGTGTTGTGTGTTTAGAATAGAAGAATTGAATTGCTTAAACTTTGTTTAATGGGTGAAGTAAACTTAAACCTAAATGAAATCCATAATAAATCACTAACCCAACACTAAGACAAATCGGTCAACAAAATCAATGGGGATTTAATATCGAGGGATTAGAACGCTTGTATCTCATATATTATGCATCCCAACATATTGACATGTTTAAACATTAGTCCTGTCGGGGGGATGACCCCCGGATAGCCTAGTCGGACAAGAACAAGAACAACCAGATCATGGCCGGCTAGTGATGACTGTAAGTGCACAGATCGTTTGTAGCTAGTTTCAAAATAAAGATATTGATCCCACAGGGAGTAGGAGTCTGAAGTCTAATAACTCTTGAAATAAATATTATGATAGAAATGCTAAATAAAGTTCTAAAAAACAAGATAAAGTGCGAGTATTGTGTAAAAGGGTGGTTTGGCGTTTTATGTACAAGAGCAACAATAAAATAAAGTAAAACAACTGAATACAGAAAGTAAGTATCGCGTATGTAAGAGAGATTGAAACTACAATAGGGAAAAAGCATTCTCAGGGAGTGTCAACACCCGGATTTTTAATCCCAGATGCCTGTTATGTCATACATCGCAATCCCAAGACTACCATTTTTGCGAGACATAACAAATTGGATATCACAGTACATCATCCATTACAAACCATAAATAAGGTCTTACACAAATAAGGATCTCATGATCCAGTCTTAATACAACAAGCAGCGGAATAAGTAATAAGCGTAGCGGTGGGGTCCATCTTCAGGGGCACAGGCAATGCTGACGAAGGCAGATAGTCCTAGTTATCATAGCCGTCCTGCTGTCCGTCATCTTGGTAGTCTCCTTCATAGTCTGGCCATAGGAATAGCCAGGGACAAAAGCCATGAGTACTCTTTAAGTACTCGCAAACTACCACTAACAAGGAGTATAGTTCTAGTGTAAATGCTAACTCTAAGTTTAACTATAAAGTTAAGTTTGAAACCTAAGATGAGTTCTAAAATAAAGAAAGATAAAAGAAGTTTTGAAAACACTTAAGTTGGGAAGATAGTGTCATAGTCACAACCCTGTTGTGATCAAGTCAAGATTCATCATTCATTTCATAAGTCATTTTGAAAACATCTGACAACAAAACAGTATGGCCACTCCAACTCTCCATAACCGCGGACGTGGCTATTCGAATAGTTTGATACTCTGCAGAGGTGGTACACTTTCACCACAAGATTCGATACATCTATCAGGGATAACCCTGAATCATCATATTTAGTATGAAGATAATCAAACATAACCTTTACTTTACACACCCTAGTATAAGCACCTCTCCTATGAGCATGGCCTCCCAACCATGACCATCTGTCATCTTGGGCACTGCATAGGTGGACAACATTGAGAGGTAGCCTTAGCTCAAACCTCTCCCGTGAGGGAACTAATACTAATGCATATAAACTTCCGGCTAAGCCTTACCCAATTCAGGTATTGTGGTTGCACGGTAAATTTGGAATGGTATCGCATCCGAATCCAACCATCAGTTTTGTAAAAGGGTTAAGGCTCATGCCTCAACATTTTCATCATCATAAATTATTTGTGTTTCTCAACACATGTCAAAACATCTCAATAGAATGACTCATCATTCCAAGGTTTTCACAAGTCATTTTCACCAAGTGTTCCCATCTAAAGTGAATCAAGTTTTGAGTTTTGTTCTAACCACTAAGTTAAGAGTGTTCACTAAGGTGTGATGTTAATCTCAATCTCATGCCATAGAATGACATCTAAGGTTATCTAGATAGGTCAAGTTTTATACTGTTTATGCTACCTTCAAAACAAGTAAGGTACTTTAATGAAGTAAAGAAGTAAAATCTTGGAAATAAAACTTGGGGTAGGTAATAGTCAAAGTGGTATAACCAAAGCATGCCTAATACATCTTGCTTAGGTTATCTAGCTTAATTCTAGCTTGCTAACAATAGTTGCTCAGTTTACTTGAAGTGCTAGGCTTGCTAGTATAATACTTGCAAGTGTTAGCTTGCCTTGGTTGGTGCAGTGGTTGAAGTTTTCTTCCTCCTCCTCTTGGTAGAACTCCTCCTCCTCGTAAGCTTGGTCGGTACTATCATCTATAAATACATACGGAGTACACAATCACCAAACAATACTTAACTAGTCTACTTAGCACTCTAAGGCACACATTGGATGATCTATTATCATCACAAGCATCACAAGGTTTTATTAACTAGTTTCATTCTTTTTATTTGAGAAAAGTAATTTCTACTCATTGAAAATAACTAAGATTTAATATTCTCCACTTAGAATATGGGATCATGTGGAGACATGTCATCACCACATATTCTAACATATGGGAATGTGATTTAAAGGTTGGATCACTTTTAATTAAGTTTAAGTTTATTATTTAATGATTTAAAGTGACTAGAAATGCCTATATAGCATTATTTTGGTACTAGCCCAAAGTCACTACATGCAAACCTTAATATTATTACATATTCAGATAGGTATGGTTAAATGTGATTTTTGAGAGTTGGAATCAAATCAAAAGCTATTATGGTTGATTTTATAAAAATGTTTGAATGTGCAAAAGCTTCTGTCTTGTTATTTTTACTAGGATAGATCTCTAACTCTAAATGAATTAAATCCAACAGGCTTGGATATATCTTTTCAGTAGCTTTCTACCAAAATTTGGATCACTCAAATTGGTTTAGTAGATCTTCTTGAATTGATTTTTGAACTAAGGGACAGAAGTGAGTTCAAACTAAATAGAAAAATCTATATTTGAACTAACTAGGTCGCGCGGGAAAACTAACGGGCCGACCCAGTGGCGCTCCGCGGCGCAGATGACAACTGACAGGGGGGTCCCGCAGGTCAGCAACACATCAAACGCGAAGCGGTACGGGGCACTCTCAGCGCTACGATTAAAAGATGGATCAACGGCTGAGGATCGTCGTCCCCGGCGAACAGGTCGCCGGCGAGAGCTAACCCTAGCGGCACGGTGGGGGTACGTGGGGGCTTACCAGGGCTCCAGCTAGACGTGGCGATGGGGGCGATCGAGCTGGTGGACAATAGCGGTTCTAGGCATGGTCGCGGCGGCTCCTGGGGTGGTCGCAATCAACGACCCCTCTCTTCCTCTGCTGCGGCAAGCTCCGGCAAAATTCCAGCGAACGGCAGCCTGCCTTGCTCCGGGAATGGGGTGGAAGGATCAGTGGAGAGAGGGGAGTGAGATGGTGTGCAGAATGAGGCTGGGGGTGGCCTCTATTTATAGTTCGACGAGGCGACCGAATGGGATGGGCTGGCTACTCCGGCGAGGGCTGTACAACGTGCTATCATCATGGCTAGAGGTAGGGGACGGTGGCCTGCCTCCTGGCGGCGCTCTACGGCTTAAATGTGCAGATAAGGGTGGTGGCATTTGGTCGGGGGAAGCTGGTGCTCTGCGCGACAGAGGCGGTGTTCGACGCGGCACACGAGGGATGCAGGTCAAGCGGCGGAGAACGGGCATGTCCGGCCGGTTCCTGGGGTCGTGGCGAAGCGGTGAGCGCTGATGACACACAAATATAGGGGGTGTATCGCAGTATTTTTGATAAGTAAGAGTGTCAAACCCAACGAGGAGCAGAAGGTGCTGACTAGTGGTATGGATCAGGAATTCTCTGCAAGTACTTAGCAAATGGATTTTTAGGGGTTTCTGATAAAGCAAGTAAACAAAGTACGAGTAAATAAAAGACAGTAGGAATAAATGCAACAAGTGGCCCAATCCTTTATGCAGCAAAGGACAAGCTGGTTATATTACTTAAGATGACCAAACGTTCTCGAGGACACATGGGAAGACTGTCAAGTGCTTTCGCTTCATATAGTTGATTAATCTTCTTTAGCTTGCTAAGTGTTGTGTTGGTGAACCTGTGCTAATGTACCGACCTTCCTAGGACTAATACATACTTGTGATTATACCCCTTGCAAACATCCGTAAGTACAAGAAAGTAATTAAGGTAGAAACCTAACCACAACTTTAAACTCTAAGACCCTTACGTCCCTTGTGCAATGGTTTCCTAATGGGGGTTCAGGTTTCTGTCACTCCGGCAACCCCTATGATTAGTAGCCAAATACACAATGCATTCCCCTAGGCCCATATAGGTGAAGTGTCATGTAGTCGACGTTCACATGACACCACTAGAAGAAGTACACCAGAACTTAAATATCAAACTATTGAATCTTTCTCAACACAACTCCACTACTAACAACATGACTTCTCCCATGTCCTCAAGAACAAAACGAACTACTCACAAGACATCATATGGATCATGATCAGAGATGGAATAATGATGTATAACAATCTGAACATAAACAATAATTCAATGGTTCACTCAATAGCATCAACTACAAAGAGTAATCGACACCGGGAAAGTTTCCCCTAAGAACTAATGCAAGATTCAACTCAATTGTTACAGCAATATGGAGATGGTTTTGAGGGTGATGATGGTGGTGATGATGATGATGATCCCGATGAAGTCCAGCTTGATGGTGGTGTTGATGGCGACGATCTCCCCTCTCCGGGAAGGAATTCCCCTGGCAAAAATCTGTCTGTCGGAGAGATCTTTCTCTCTCGGTGTTTTCTGCCCCGCAGAGGTGGCGGAATCCTTCTGTGGTCGCTCCCTGAGTCTTAGGGTTTCGGGAGGAATATATACGCCAGAGGGTTGAGCCAGAGGTGGGCCAGGGTGGCCGCACCACCTGGTGGCGTGGCCTAGGTGGCCCACGCTAGGGGGTGGTGTGGGCCCCCTTTGGCCCATCTCCACTCCCTCTTCTGGCTTCCTCCGTCTTCTGAAAAAATAGGATTTTCCGTATATTTTCTCGGATTTTCTGATCTTCGCGAATCTTGCCTCCAAACAGCACATTTTCCATCAGAATCCTGACTACAGCGATCCATGCTCCAAAAGTCATCAACCATGCAAAAACAGATGAAATAACATAAGTATCATATCTTAATATGAAATATATCAATGAATAACAGTGAATTATGATATAGAATAGTGATGCAAAATGGACGTATCAACTCCCCCGAGCTTAGACTTCGCTTGTCCCCAAGCGAAACTGAGCTCAATAAACGTGGCCTCAGGTTTATGGAGTGAAGAGTCGATAAAAGAATACGGACAAGAAGCATCACATTCATCAAATGCATAGATCATAATAGAAGACAACTCACTATTATATAACTCAACTTGTAATGAGTAAAGGAAACACAATAAAGATACATAAAGTAAATCATAATTGGTAATGGCAAACTTAGCTCTTGGTCGAAGAATAGTTGATAATTTGCTGGAGTTCACAAATAACTGGTTTTCAATGATAGCTTTGAAAGTAGTAAACATCAATATAAGAGCAATGTGCAAAACAAGGAATATAAGAAACATGATTGAATAAATCATCATATGAATGAATGAAACACAACAACTCAAAATACTTGCTGAGATAGAAGGGAATAGGTTTACTGACTCAACTAAAAAGTAAAAGAAAGGCCCTTCGCAGAGGGAAGCAGGGATTGCAAGTCTCATAAAGAGCTCCGAAAAATTATGATACTTACTAGGTTTTAGCTCTCATTGCCCCTATCATAGGCATCTTTAGGTGATTAAGGTTAAAGTGATCAAATATGAGGATATGCATTGACAAGTTGTAAATTGAGAATCTCATGTCCCTTGAATACGAGGGCCGCTCCTCATGCTACTCAAGAGTCACCGATAAGTTCTTGTCATCGTAAGCATATGTGTATCATAGAGAACCGCCAATGGGGTACCCCTTGCCCGATGATACGGAAGAATCCCCATATTAAAATGACAAGGCAAGAAGACAACAAACATCTCAGCAATCTTCTTATTTACCAGGGGAATATGGTGCTTTTTTCTCTCTTTCCTCTTTTCATAATCTCTTTTTTCTTTTTCTCTTTTTTCTCAATATCTATCTATTTTTTTATAAGAAGAATGCTTCATAGATGCTTGTTATGGTTACGCTACAGGTTTCCACCATGTCAGCATGGATTAGACCAGCGGCCTAGGTGTTTCTGTAACACACATGCATAACTCCATGGACTTACAAGCTCCCCTTTCATTTCACACCGACGACATCCATAGAAAAAAGAACATGATATCAACTAGGTACAAAGTACTAGTGCAATGTTGAAAGCGTTCCCCATGGCAACATGGTTCTGCTAATTCATAGCTTAAAAAGCTCAAGCATATACGCAACATAGGTGAGCACAATGGTTCAAGTTTATTAGATGCAAAAAAGTAGAGTGTGCCATCAAGTTTGTGAGAGCTTTAATCACTAATTTTCACATAACAAGTTCAATTTGGGAGGTAGATAAAACAAGAATTTACTTGGAACAGCAATAATGCTAATAGGTAGGTATGGTGGACACAAATGGCATGGGTTTTGGTTTAAAGGAGTGGATGCACGAGAAGAATTCTTTCTCAGTACAGGTTTTTGGCTAGCAAGGCTGGGTAGCAAGTATAAGAGTTGAAGGAAACAAACAAACATACAAGTGATAAAGACAAACATGCAATCTTCCTTGGAAGCACAAAAGATCTTAACTAGAGAATACTAGACTTATGAGCAAATCAAGAAAGAAATATGATGAAATTATATTTCTTTAGAGTACTTCTATCTTTTTCATTCAACTCTCAAAAATAGTGTTGCTACTGACCGAGCCAGGTTTACCAAAACCAACTAAATTAACTCAATGATCCCAAAGTGATACCAATACTAACAACAAGATCAATCTTATAACCACGAATTGAAAACTAATATAAGCTATGCAAAAGAGTGAATGATAGAACTTCTCATTAATAATCCATAACGACAACTCACACCAAGGGATACATATCTAACGAGAGAGGGGACACTTCCATAATGCAAACCATCCTACATAATAACTTCTCTATTCATCATATGACTCTACTAATAAGGCAAAAAGATAGAAGATAGTGATGTGATACCGCTGCACTCCCCAAGCTTGGAATAAACCAAGGGGATGCCAAACCTGATGACGAATTACTCCTTCGGTGGTGGTGGTATTATCTCATCTTCGTCCGACTTCCAGGGTAAGGGCTTCCCATCAACAAAGGACATCGTGGTCTCCAGTGTCCTAAAACTTGCAGCAGCACTTATGCGTTTAAATCTAACTTCGTACTCACAGTTTTGATTTTGAACATCGTAGAGCTGTGCTTGAAGTTCATTGGTTGTTTGGCAGAGTGAGAGGACTTCATCCTTGAGCTCAGAAGTCTCCTTTTGGTGCTCGGCGATGAGTTCGGAACAAATCTTATGGATGATATCCACTTCGCGTTCCGCCATCTTCCTGTACCTAAAGACTTCTTGCTCCAGTGCTTCCATCCTGTCCTCCAGACTTCCTTCACCGTTAGGGCCTCGAACCTCTTTTATCCGGAGCTCCCCATCTTAAAGCAACAACTCCTTGGGATGAATCTTCAACTCTCTCATGTATGGGTTGATGATATCCTCTAAAGAATCTTCCTTTGCTGATCTAGAGGAAGACATTGTAGCTCCAAATCTAGGACTCTACCTGTCAGAAACAAATTGAAACGAAAACATGACGAAAACACGATATACGAACCTTAGGGGATCCGGGGGGTTATATATTACGAAGTTTCATGACGAAAGGAAGGTACTAGGAGAAAACGGGTCGGAGACGGAGTCTGGGGTAGCCACACCACCTGGTGGCACGGCCAAGGGTGGGCCCACGCCACAGGGTGGTGTGAGCCACCCTGGCTCCATTTTCGTCCCTCTTTCGCTTCGTAGCTTTCCTTATTGACTGAAAACTGCAAAAATATAGTTGGATATTATTTTCGCGGTACTTTTCTTACCAAAACTGTTACCTATTTGAAAGCGGACTCTGCAGGTCTCTGAATTTGGTCCTTGATAAATTTTTCTGGAGTTATAACTTGAAAGGCATCAACATCTTCATTATCAGAATCCCTAGCAATATAGTGTTTGAGTCGTTGCCCATTCACTACTTATGTAGTATTATCTTTTAAAGAAGAAATTTTTATTGCTCCTGAATGGTATACTTCTTCAATAATGAAGGGTCCTTCCCATTTTGACAGTAGCTTTCCTGCAAAAAATCTAAGACAAGACCTATACAATAGAACTTTCTCACCAACATGAAATTCTCTCTTAAGTATTCGCTTGTCATGCCATCTTTTAACTTTTTCCTTAAAGAGCCTAGCATTTTCATAGGCTTCACTCCTCCATTCATCTAAAGAGCTTAAGTCAAATAATCTTTTCTCACCAGCGAGCTTACAATCTCTATTTAGCTCTTTAACTGCCCAATAAGCTTTATGTTCTAATTCTAAAGGTAGGTGACAAGCTTTCCCATAAACCATTTTATAAGGAGACATCCCCATAGGATTTTTGTAGGCAGTTCTATAAGCCCATAAAGCGTCATTCAACATTTTAGCCCAGTTTTTTCTAGATCTATTAACAGTCTTTTGCAAGATGGATTTAATTTCTCTATTTGATAACTCTACTTGCCCGCTAGTTTGGGGGTGATAGGTTGAAGCAATTCTATGATTAACATCATATTTAGCAAGGGTGTTTCTAAAACCACCATGAATGAAATGAGAACCCCCATCAGTCATGAGATACCTAGGCACTCCAAACCTAGGAAATATAA
This sequence comes from Avena sativa, assembly GCA_916181665.1. Lineage (NCBI taxonomy): Eukaryota > Viridiplantae > Streptophyta > Magnoliopsida > Poales > Poaceae > Avena > Avena sativa. Next base: position 434,042,416 of record OV702290.1, read on the forward strand.
CATTTTTAAGCATTTTTAGAGAAGTTTCCCCGTCAGCACTCTTCGTAGGAATGGCTTCTACCCACTTAGTAACATAATCAACGGCAACAAGAATATGAGTATAACCTTTTGAGGGAGGGAAAGGACCCATAACGTCAAATCCCCAGCAATCAAAGGGTTCAATAACTAGAGAGTAGTTCATAGGCATTTCATTGCGTCTAGAAATATTACCAACACGCTGACATTCATCACAAGATAAAACAAATTTTCTTGCATCTTTAAAAAGGGTAGGCCCGTAGAAACCTGATTGTAGCACCTTTTGTGTAGTTCTATCTCCTGCATGATGTCCTCCATAAGCACTACCATGACATTTACGCAATATCTCCTTTTTTTCATATTCTGGAACACATCTTTGCATAATACCATCCACTCCTTCTTTGTATAAGTGTGGGTCATCCCAAAAATAATGCCTCAAATCATAGAAGAACTTCCTTCTTTGCTGAGCTGTAAAAGTTGGAGGCAAATACTTGGAGACAATAAAGTTGGCATAATCAGCGTACCAAGGGCTCCCCCGCGAGCTTACCCCTACTGCGGCTAACTGCTCATTTGGGAAACTATCATTAACAGGCATAGGGTCAAAAGAGATATTTTCCAATCGAGATAAATTATCAGCTATAGGGTTTTCAGCACCTTTCCTATCTACTATATGTAGATCAAACTCTTGTAAAAGCAGAACCCATCTAATAAGCCTAGGCTTAGCGTCCTCCTTCGTCATAAGGTATTTAATAGCAGCATGATCAGTATGAATGGTGACTCTTGAGTCTACAATATAGGGTCTAAACTTATCACAAGCAAAAACGACAGCTAGAAATTCCTTTTCAGTAGTAGCATAATTCCTTTGAGCAGCGTCTAAAGTCTTACTAGCATAATGAATAACGTTTAACTTTTTATCAATTCGTTGCCCAAGGACAACACCTATAGCAAAATCACTAGCATCACACATTATTTCAAAGGGTAAACTCCAATCAGCTGGTTGAACAATAGGGGCTGTAGTTAAAGTCTTCTTAAGAGTTTCAAAAGCTCCCTTACAATCATCATAAAAAACAAAGGGTACATCTTTTTGAAGAAGATTAGTGAGGGGTTTTGATATCCTAGAAAAGTCTTTAATAAACCTTCTATAGAAAACAACATGACCAAGGATACTACGAATACCTTTGATGTCTCTTGGGCATGGCATCTTCTCAATTGCCTCAACCTTAGCTCTATCAACTTCTATACCTCTTTCAGAAACTTTATGCCCAAGGACAATCCCTTCATTAACCATGAAGTGGCATTTCTCCCAATTAAGAACAAGATTAGTTTCTTCACATCTCTGCAAAACTTTCTCAAGGTTGTACATACAATTATCAAAAGAAGTTCCATAGACAGAAAAGTCATCCATGAACACTTATACAATTTCCTCACAAAAACCATGAAAGATAGCAGACATGCACCTTTGAAAAGTAGCAGGAACATTACATAAACCAAAAGGCATACGTCTATAAGCATAAGTTCCGTAAGGGCAAGTAAAAGTAGTTTTTTCTTGATCTTGTTTATTAACAGCAATTTGAGAGAAACTAGAATAACCATCAAGAAAACAAAAATGGGTCTTTTTAGACAACCTTTCCAACATTTGATCAATAAAAGGAAGCGGGTAGTGATCTTTCTTAGTAACTTTATTGACTTTTCTAAAATCAATGCACATCCTATAGCCTACTACTATTCTTTGAGGAATAAGCTCATCATTATCATTAGGAACAACGGTAATACCTCCTTTTTTAGGAACACAATGAACAGGACTAACCCATTCACTGTCAACAATAGGGTAAATGATACCAGAATCAAGGACTTTCAATACCTCATTCCTTACCACTTCCTTCATCCTAGGATTTAAACGTCGTTGGTTCTCTACTATTGGCTTTGCATCTGGTTCTAAGTTGATAGAATGCTGACATATAGTAGGTGAAATCCCTTTTAAATCATCCAAAGTATATCCCATAGCTCCTCGGTGTTTCCTCAAAACCTCCAATAACCTTTCTTCTTCCTTTCCTGAAAGTTTAGAGCTAATAATAATAGGATATATCTTTTTTATCACCAATATAAGCATATTTAAGATCATTAGGGAGATGTTTTAGATTGAAGACCGGATCCTTTTTAGGTGGCAACGTGGTACCCAAGTCTTCTACATGCAAGTTATGCTTAAGCAGCTTAGGCTAATCACGAAGAATCTTGTCAATATCATTCCTTTCTTCCATGAAGATTTCACTTTCATGATCTTCCATAAATTGCTGCAAAGCATTGTTAGGAGCAAGAGAAATAGAAGCAAGTTGTTCAACTCTAAAATCCTCATTACGGGTTTCCTCTTCACAAGGCTCTTTAGCGAGATTCGAGAAATTAAACTCATAAGCCTCCCCATCAAACTTAGTCAAAATTTTCTCCCTTTTGCAATCTATAATTGCTCCACAAGTACTCAAGAAAGGTCTACCAAAAATAATAGGATAAGTTTTACTAGCAGCTGAACCAAGTACTAGAAAATCAGCAGAGTACTTAATCTTACCACAAAGAACTTCCATGTCTCGTACAATACCAATTGGAGAGATGGTCTCTCCATTAGCAAGGTGAATAACCACATCAATCTCTTCCAATTTGCAGGGACTGATTTCATGCATAATTTCTCTGTAAAGCTCATAAGGAATAACACTGGAACTTGCACCAATATCACATAAACCATAATAGCAATGATCACCAATTCTAACAGAAAGCACAGGGACACTAGCTTTTTTAGTTCTATTAGGATGTGAAACAATATTAGAAGCATCCTCACAAAAGATTATGTGTCCATCTTCTATGCTTTTAGTGACAAGGTCTTTCACAATTTCTACCACAGGTTCAACGTTTATTTGTTCATCAGGTTTTACAGTTCTCTTTTCACTTTTGGTGATTACATTAGTTATCATAGGATGATCCTTTACCTTATCTGGGAAGGGAATCTTCTCAATATAAGGTTCAGGTAAAATGGGATCAATAGTGCAATACTCAGCACTCCCAACAGGAACACAGTCAACAATATCTTTATAAGGTTCATGGTACTTGTTCCATCCCCTTATTGGAATTTCAATATAAGAAGCAAAAGCCCTAAAGCAATTCGTAATAACTTGTAAATCAAGACCATAAGCATTTCTAATATTTTGAAAGTCATCGGTTCCCATAAAAGATTCAATGCATTCATAATCATAATTTATACCTGACTTTCTACCTTTGTCATTCTCCCAAGCTTCAGCATTGTCTTGAATACGGTCCAGAAGATCCCATTTAGCTTCTTCTTCCATGCGAGTGAATGATCCAGCACAATAAGCATCCAATAAATCCTTGTCATGAAGAGAAAGCCTTGCATAAAAGTTATTGATAATAATATTGTTGGGGAGCTCATGAATGGGACATTTGAGCATTAGTAACTTCAATCTCCCCCAAGCTTGATCTGTACTCTCTCCATCAAGAGGCCAAAAGTTGTATAATTAATTCCGATCTTTATGAATCTCACTAGGAGGATAAAACTTTGAATAAAAGAGAGGTACTATTTCCTCCCATTCCAGAGCTTGACCATTCTTCAACAGCTTATACCACAGCTCTTCCTTTTAGTGATAATGAGAATAACTTCTTCTTAGCTTGATCTGTAGTAATACCTGCACACTTGAACAACCCGCATAACTCGTGTATAAAGAGTAAATGATCACCAGGATGGACAGTACCATCCCCAACATAGTAGTTATCCATAACACGACCAATAATTCTTGTAGGTATTTTGAAAGCATCAATTTCAGAAGGTGGTGGTTCATCTACTACCTTAGTAGTGGTAGTAGCATTACCAAATAAGAAACTCAGCGAATTATCCATAATGAAAATAAAGCAACTGATAGAAGTAAACAATACTCACAGTAGAAGTTTCCTTTACCAGTTACACTCTCCAATAGCGCTTCGCTCCCCGACAACGGTGCCAGAAAATAGTCTTGATGACCCACGAGTATAGGGGGTGTATCGCAGTATTTTAAATAAGTAAGAGTGTCGAACCCAACGAGGAGCAGAAGGTGCTGGCTAGTGGTATGGATCAGGAATTCTCTGCAAGCACTTAGCAAACGGGTTTTTAGGGGTTTTTGATAAAGCAAGTAAACAAAGTACGAGTAAATAAAATACAGTAGGGATAAATGCATCAAGTGGCCCAATCCTTTATGCAACAAAGGTCAAGCCAGTTGTATTACTTAAGATGACCAAACGTTCTCGAGGACACATGGGAAGACTGTCAAGTGCTTTCGCTTCATATAGTTGATTAATCTTCTATAGCTTGCTAAGTGTTGTGTGGGTGAACCTGTGCTAATGTACCGACCTTCCTAGGACTAATACATACTTGTGATTATACCCCTTGCAAACATCCGTAAGTACAAGAAAGTACTTAAGATAGAAACCTAACCACAACTTTAAACTCTAAGACCCTTACGTCCCTTGTGCAATGGTTTCCTAATGGGGGTTCAGGTTTCTATCACTCCGGCAACCCCTACGATTAGTAGCCAAATACACAATGCATTCCCCTAGGACCATATAGGTGAAGTGTCATGTAGTCGACGTTCACATGACACCACTAGAAGAAGTACACCACAACTTAAATATCAAACTATTGAATCTTTCTCAACACAACTCCACTACTAACAACATGACTTCTCCCATGTCCTCAAGAACAAAACGAACTACTCACAAGACATCATATGGATCATGATCAGAGATGGAATAATGATGTATAACAATATGAACATAAACAATAATTCAATGGTTCACTCAATAGCATCAACTACAAAGAGTAATCAATACCGGGAAAGTTTCCCCTAAGAACTAATGCAAGATTCAACTCAATTGTTACAACAATATGGAGATGGTGATGAGGGTGCTGATGGTGATGATGATGGTGGTGATGATGATGATCCCGATGAAGTCCAGCTTGATGGTGGTGTTGATGGCGACGATCTCCCCTCTCCGGGAAGGAATTCCCCCGACAGAAATCTGTCTGCCGGAGAGATCTTTCTGTCTTGGTGTTTTCCGCCCCGCAGAGGAGGCGGAATCCTTCTGTGGTCACTCCCTGAGTCTTAGGGTTTGGGGAGGAATATATACGCCAGAGGGGAGAGCCACAGGTGGGCCAGGGCGGCCACACCACCTGGTAGCGCGACCTAGGGTGGCCCGTGCCAGGGGGTGGTGTGGGCCCCCTATGGCCCATCTCCACTCCCTCTTCTGGCTTCCTTCGTCTTCTAGAAAAATAGGATTTTCCGTATATTTTCCCGGATTTTCTGATCTTCGCGAATTTTGCCTCCAAAACAACACCTTTTCCATCAGAATTCTGACTGCAGCGGTCCATGCTCCAAAAGTCATCAACCATGCAAAAACAGATGAAATAACATAAGTATCATCTCTTAATATGAAATATATCAATGAATAACAGTGAATTATGATATAGAATAGTGATGCAAAATGGACGTATCAAGCGCGGACTGCGGTCGAGGCACGACGCTTGTCGGGCGCGGTGCTCTGGCGCGTGCTCGGCATGGTGTAAACGTTCTGGGCGCGGTGCTCTGTGAGTGGTCCATTGCTCGGCTCTACTCGGGGAAGGGACAGAGGGCAGTGGTGTGGTCTAGTCTAGCTCCTAGACATGGCAAGAGAGAGGGGCGGTCGGCTGCGAGCTATCCATGCTCGACCGGCGAGCATGGTGCTCAGGTGGCACGACACTGCTTCAAATGGCTACGGGGTAGCCTCTTGTTGGCTGGGTTGGGTCTGGGGGAGACAAGGGCATCTACTAGGGTTCAAATGGTTTGACAAAAAAATCTATCAAAAACAGTATAAGTTAGGCCAAATCGATTCTGTCTGCAACCTGTTCGATCAAATGGCCGCAAGAACAAAACATTTGAATTTTGGGCTGAATTTTGGTGGAGTGTTGTATATTATGCTTGAGCTTCTAGGTGTGCTTGGGTTTTAAAAATGGAATTCATTTGAGTGGTTTTTGAATAAGTGTGATCTTGATACCTACACTAGATTCAATTTTCAAATGCCATTTAAAAATAGTGTTTCAAAATTTTTGGTAGATCACAAGGTGGGCCTTGGTACATCACTACTTGTACTAGCAAGGGGTGCAAAGATCCATATTTGTTTCTGTTGAGATTTGAATCCTAGGAATGGCCAAAGTAGGCATGATGATTAAAATGGCACAAATGACCATTTGCTTCTTTTATTCATTTTGATTTGTTTGGTTTGAGATTTGTTTGGGAATGATCTAGATGCTGTTTAATTCACCTAAGAATCATTTTACAATCAATGGATCACTTAAACATGGCAATTCAAATCAACTCCTAAATTATATGCACACACATATGAATGCTTTAATATTTTTAAATGGAAAAGTATTTGTTAACTCTAAATTTGATGATTTGGATCTTGATCACTTGGATTAAATTTTTGGGATGTTACAGGGAGTAGCGGATACACCACTAGCATTATAAGGATCTAAGATAAAGATTATCATCATGAACATTCTCAACTATGTATGTGTGGGAGGAACTCCGTATTTGGACAAATAGGCAGCAAGCGCTGCTCACATCATCCTCATAACCACACCAGTCAGCAATCGACATCAATCGAATTACTGTACTATTAAGGGATGTAACCCCGTAGGACATATCCCATGGCATGGATAGTGTTCCATGAGTTTCCTCGGTTTCCCAAGTTGACACGTAAGGGGTGCCAACAACTTTATAGTCACTGTAAGTGCTAACACACCTCCGTCTACCAACAAGTAGTTCCCTCCATCAAGTCCCCATGAGAGGCAAATATTGAGAGGTCGACTTCTCTCAACATCAAGATGTAGAAAATCTAACACATGGTCATAGCGATGAATATCATAATAGACTTTATCTTATTTCAATCTCATACTAGGGTTTCTCCATATCCCCAAGAACTAATGATATACTCAGACATGGAGGCAATCAACATCATGGCAATAACAACATAATCTATCATAGATGAATAGTACTTGTATAAATCCACAACGAGTACGGAAATTACAACAAGATCTAGACAAGATGTGGATGGGATGGATGGAGATGGTGGTGATGCAGCAGTGGATGATGAAGATCGATGCCTTAGCCTCCCAGATCTGTGCAAGACGAAGATGAATCCCCGGTGGATGAGTTCTCCCTCCAGATGCCTTCCGGAGGTGAGGTTTTGGCGATTTCTAGGTGTTCTGTATGCCATCTCTTCGATCTAGTTGCACGGGATGAAACTATTTGAGGAGGTGGAGGCGGCACCAACTATACGGCTAGAAGTATACAGCCAGAAATTTTATTCCGATCGTATAGTTGCTCGTTGAACCCTCTATCTCCTTTGTTCGCTTCTGGTTTTCTTCTGCTATTATTAATATTTCCCAAATAAGCGATTTACGTTGTTTTTGACTCCTTTTCTCCTTAGTACAACTGCTCCAAGAATTGTGTCCATTAGATCCATCATCTGTCTTGATCCTGGTGAAAAACAGACATAAAATGTGCGTGCGAGTGCCATAAAATACCAAGATCCTACATCTACAATACAAATTAATAATGTAAAACATGATGCAAATATGCACTCATGAACTTCCCCAAGCTTAGACTCTTTCTCGTCCCAAAAAGTTTTAGCTTAATGGATGTGATCCTCATATTCATGAAGCTGAGTCGATTAAAATAAATGAGGTAGTTGCAGCATGTGTTTATCATATACGATACATAGGAATGAGTTCATGAATAGTACCTTACTCGAACCATCTGAATAGTATTACCAGGCTCCCACACCTTAGTGATCAACAGTTCATAAAAGATGAATCTCAACATAATGTAAAAGTATCCGGATCAACTGAATGAGTTAGCGAGGTAGACCCAAGTGTTTTAGGATCAACGTATTCACTTGGGATTCAAAATCTCAAAAGTGTCTCTTTGTCATACTACAATATAGTGGTATATGCCTATTTGCTCTTTGCACACTCACTCTTTTTCTTCTTCTTTTTCTTTTCTTTTGTATATATGCTCACACTTCTGTTTAAGTGTTGTGCAAAGGAGCTAGCCATACATTCCACTTGTATATGAAGCATTCTTATGACTTGGAGATTCTAATTGTATATGAAGCATTCTTATGACTTGGAGATTCTACCTCGACTTATTCTCACTCTATTTTGATAGCACTTTCTTTTTTATTTGTTCAAGATTTCTTTTTCAACTTAACTGTATAGATAGTTATTATTTGTAAATCAAACCATAGACTCACAACATATTGACCAAATTATCTTTATGTGTTCCATTAATACTAATGGTATGGAATACCCCTATTGCTATCATCAAGTGCAAGTAAAATTATACTCAAGCCATTCATATATCAATAAAGCAAACACAAACTCAATATCGCTCCATATATAATAATAAACTCAGAATTTCATAAAAGGGATCGACTATTCCTGAAGGGAATTCTAATGATGCAAACTTTATTGCTAGTTTGAACAATGCAAAAATAGTAATAAAAACTTATAGGATATATTACAAGGTCTTAAAGATCTCCCCAAGCTTGGAATCAAGCCAAACAGGATCAAATAATCCCTTGCGATTATTTGATACCGTGATTATTGTAGATCACTGTGGCGCCATGACATGTGGTATTTTATCCTCACGGGCCAGCCTGAGACGGAGGGATTGATTGACAGCTTCTAATTCTTTAACACGTAGCTTGTAGAAAAGATAGTTCCTCTCCAGTACTTTCACTTATTATTTAATTAACTTATTATTATCCTGAAGTGTTTGTAGCGCCTTAAGACTCATAGAAAAACCTGCTTTGGTTGTTTGATTGGTATCTTCATCAAGTTTGTGAAGATAAAGTCGTAGCAATCGAAGGTGTTTGGGTGTCACTGACTTCTCCTTGCCCAACTCTTCAATCTTCAGCTCCAGGGCCTTCAAATCCCTCTTCCGACACCCATGGTTGGCGTCGAGGAACTCTATAGGGATGGTCTTGATCTTCTTGCCTTGCTCGCTATTGCTCCTGATCTCCATAGGAGCCTTTCTTCTAGGCTTCTATCCCTTGGTTGAGAGTCCTCACGTGCGAATAAGAGGTTGATTGGTTCTCGGAGATTATGATTGGAGAGAGACAATGGCAGTATATAAGGGGGTCAGAGGTCAGTAAAACTTGCGAGAAACACCAAATTATCGCCCAAGAAAAGAATCTTAACGAAACAGGGAAATAAATCACGGATTTGGAAGTGTCCTGCCACGTAACGACCAACTATACGTGCGTGGCCCGTATAGCTCCGGCCGTATAGTTGGTTCTGAGCAGATATTTCCAAATATCTCGAGTCTAGGTCGATTAAATCACGACTCGGAACCGACAATAAGAGTTTTTTTTTCATTTTTTAATGACAAACGAAAAGTGTCTGAGAGTTTAACGACCAACTATACGGCCGGAATTTTGGCTCCGGTCGTATAATTGCAACCGTATAGATATAGACATCAAAGATCAAAGGTGTCTGAGAGTTTAACGACCAACTATATGACCAGAAATTTGGCTCCGGTCGTATAGTTGTGACCGTATAGATACATACACCAAAAATCAAAAGTACCTGAGAGTTTAACGACCAACTATACGGCCGAAATTTTGGCTCCGGTCGTATAGTTGATATCGTATAGCCTCAGATATCGAAAACAATTTCACGACGATGATACAGAGAGTATAACGACCAACTATACAGCGGGAAATTCCTCTCTGGTCGTATAGTTCCGCCTGTATAGTTGGTAAAACCCCTCTAAAGCTTTAGAAAAAACACAAGGAATTCAAAGGCAGAATTTTCCAAAGTAAAAACTGTGAAAACAAATCACTTATTTGGGTAAGAACACTTACCTTGCACTTAACGTTTGCTTATTCGGGGATGAAAAGTTCCTCCAGCAACAAAGACTCATTTTCTCTTGGAGGAATTGACCTTAGTTCATTGAATAATTCTTGTAAACAAAAATCACCAGGACTAAAGTTCCTCTCAACAAGATTGGTATCTTGCTGGGGAAACATGGATGCTGCATCTAACATCTTTATTTCTTGCCTCTGCATAATCTGCAATTCAAATTCTTGAAGTGAAAGAATCCAACGGATCTATCTTGGCTTATGGTCTTTCCTCTCAAGGAGTTCTTTTAAGCCATCACGATCCATGTGAACTCTTACCTTTGCATCAACTATATAGAACGAATTTATCACAAGAGAAAAATACAGCAAAAAGTTCCCTTTCTTCCTTAGAGTAATTCTTTTGAGCACCATTAAGAGTTCTACTAGCATGATGTATAATATTAAATTTGCGACCAATGTGTTGTCCCAGAGTTACTCCTACAACATCATCACTAGCTTCACATATTAAGTCAAAGGTTGTATCCCAGATAGGTGGTTTAATAATAGGAGCACAGGATAAAGCATTTTTGAGTTTGTCAAAGACTTCAAGACATTTATCATCAAAATTAAATCTTACGTCCTTTTGCAGGAGGTTAGTCAAAGGTTTAGATATTCCAGAGAAATTTCTAATGAACCTTCTATAAAAACCCACATGACCAAGGAAACTTCTTATACCTTCAATATCCCTAGGTTGTGGCATTCTCTCTATTGCCTCAACCTTGGCTCTATCCACTTCAATTCCCTTACCCGATACCTTGTGTCCAAGGACTATACCTTCTTTGACCATAAAATGACACTTCTCCAAGTTTAGAACAAGATTAGTTTCTTCACAACGCTGCAAGACTCTTTTGAGATTATCTAAGCAATTAGTAAACAAAGTTCCATAGATAGAAAAGTCATCCATAAATACTTCCATTATAAGTTCTATAAAATATGCAAAAATAGCAGTCATGCATATTTGAAAAGTAGCTAGAGCATTACATAAACCAAAAGGCATACGTCGGTAAGCATGTAAACCATAAGGACTAATGAAAGTTATTTTAAGTTGGTCATCCGGATGAACAACTATTTGAGAAAAACCAGAGTATCTGTCCAAGTAGCAAAAATGAGTATGGTTTGCTAACTTTTTAAAGTTTGATCTATGGACGCTAAAGGATAGTGATCTTTCCTAGTTTCTTTATTTAATTCACTGAAGTCTATGCACATCCTATGCCCAACAATAGTTATAGTAGGTATCAATTCATTATTTTCATTAGGAACAACAGTAAAACCGCCCCTCTTAGGGACACAATGAACATGACTTACCCATTCACTTTCTTTAACAGGATAGATTATACCTGCGTCCAGTAATCGTACAATTTCTTTTCTTACCACTTCCTTCATTTCAGGCTTCAATCTTCTATTAAATTCTGCAACTGGTTTAGCACCTTCTTCCATGAATATTCGATGGACTGCTATCATGGGACTGATGCCCTTCAAGTCATCCATTCAGTACCCAAAGTCCTTGCAATGCTCCTTAAGTATCTCCATGATTTATTCTTCTTCCTCTCCTGAAAGTTTAACACTAATAATAACAGGAAATTTATTTGTATCATCTAGAAACCTGTATTTAAGATTATCTGGTAGAGTCTTCAACTCCGGGGGTGGTAGTTCCTCGTCCCCTCTCTTTTCTGGCTCTTCAAAAGCCTCCTCAGTTGGAGGTCCCATAATGGGAAGTGAATCAAATTTATCTTCTAGTTCTCCCAGGGACTTGTCCTCCATAACTGTTTCTTCATAATTTGGATCTTCATTTATTTCTTCTTCTTGATTACTAAAGAAAAGAGGCGCCATTTCCTCAATATTTCTCTCTTCCTCTTCTTCTTGTATTTGTGGAGGCCTGTCTTTAAATTTGGAAAAGTGGAATTCATTTTTCACTCCCCCAAGCTTAAGAGACACAATCTCCTTCTTAAAATTAACATAGGCACCTATATCACCCAAAAAGTTCCTTTCAAATATAATTGGGCAAAGAGTGTCAGCGGGCATATCAACAACTACAAAATCGATAGGAAAGTTTTGTTGCCAATTGTGACAGTTGCATATTCAACTACTCCCATTGGAATTCTAAGATTTTTATTGGCTAACATAATTGTCATATCAGTATTTTCAATGGTAGCCGGTTTTATTCCTTTTTTTATTTCTAAGTAGAAACCATAAGATATAACATTAACTTCCGTGCCAAGATCACATGAACCAAAATGCGAGGTTTCTTTAAATATGCAGGGAAGAATAGGCTTACCCACATCTTTTACCTTCGTTTTACCTTCAACCAATATGGAAGTCTCTTCATCAAGTTCAACTATGTTATAATGTGCATACATAGCCATAATTGGTTCCTTGGTTACCTCTTCATTTTTGGTTTCTTCAAGATGTTCCACGACTTCTGGCATACTTTGTTCTTCCTTCTTTTCCTGTACTGCTTTGAACTGTTCATATTCAAGAATATGCTTTTGTGCAGTGTTAGGGAAAGGCATCTCATATATTGGTTCTAGGGAGGCCAGTGTTGTTTTATCTTCTCTTTTTTCAGGTTCGGGTGGTGGATCATACTTGACCGGACCCTCTTTTGGAGCTTTTATATGTTATGTAAAAGCTTTAACAACTTGTAACACAAGATCTGAATCCAAATAAAGTTCTTTAGATAATTATTTAACATGGCCTTTTTTTATTATAGTCATGAATACAATCATGTTCTATTTCTACACCTCCTTCACTTCCTAGACCAAAATTCCATGAAACTCTATGATCACGAATTCTATTAAGTAAAGCCCAAGCTTTAGGTATAGGAAGATTCATAAAGGCTCCTTCCACGAAAGAGTCTAGTTCACTTTTGTTTTGTTCAATTAAACCGCCATAAAAGATATGCAATAAATACCATTCAGGTAAATCATGATGAGGACATAAACGTAGTAAATCTTTAAATCTGATATAAGCTCTTACTAGTCCTTCATTAGAGCGATTCCTCCAAGTCATTATAAGACGCCTGATTTCAAAAGATTTTGATAATGGATAATATTTTGCTAGAAATTCACAGGCTAGATTATCCCAAGTCGTAGTGGCTTCAGGAGGTAGAGATCTATACCATGAGAGAGCTAAACTAGTCAAAGTCTAACTAAAAAGTTTAACCCTTACCTCATCAGCGGTACATCCCATCAATAGAAAAGTGCCACATATATCTTTGAAACATGCAATATGCTCATATGGATCAGGATCTTCTTCATCTCTAGTAAATTGCTTCTTATGTATAATACCAAGTAGTAGAGGATTTATTTCAAACCCCCTTGTCTTCTCATTGGAGTTGTCACTTTTATAAATATCATAGGGCTTCCCAAAGTAGTTGAGTGGGTTAACACTAGTCATATGCTCAAACTCCATCATGTTGGTGGAAACCTGTAACTCAAATTTTTTTTTAGAAAGACAAAAATAAATAAGCAAAAACTAAAAGACCTACATCGCTTAGCTCTCCGGCAATGGTGCCAGAAAATAGCTTGATGACTGCAGGTGCACAGATCATTTGTAGCTAGTTTTGTAATAAAGATATCGATCCCACAGGGAGCAGGAGTCTGAAGTCTAATAACTCTTGAAATAAATATTACGATAGAAATGCTAAATAAAGTTCTAAATAACAAGATAAAGTACGAGTATTGTGTAAAGGGGTGATTTTGGGTTTTAGGTATAAGAGCAACAATAAAGTAAAGTAAAACAACTGAATACAGAAAGTAAGTATCGCGTATGTAAGAGAGATTGGAACTGCAATAGGGAAAACACGTTCTGAGGGAGTATCGGATACACTACTAGCATTATAAGGATCTAAGATAAAGATTATCATCATGAATATTCTCAACTATGTATGTGTGGGAGGAACTCCATATTTGGACAAATAGGCAGCAACCGCTTCTCACATCATCCTTAGAACCATAACAGTTAGCAATCGACATCAATCGAATTACTGCGCTATTAAGGGACGTAATCCCGTAGGATGTATCCCATGGCATGGATAATGTTTCATGAGTTTCCTTGGTTTCCCAAGTTGATACGTAAGGGGTGCCAACAGCTTTATAGCCAACAGCTTTATAGTCACTGTAAGTGCTAACACACCTCCATCTACCAACAAGTAGTTCCATCCATCAAGTCCCCATGAGAGGCAAATATTGAGAGGTCGACTTCTCTCAACATCAAGATGTAGAAAATCAAACACATGGTCACAATGATGAATATCATAATAGAATTTATCTTATTTCAGTCTCATACTAGGCTTTCTCCATCTCCCCAAGAACTAATGATCTACTCAGACATGGAGGCAATCAACATCATGGCAATAACAACAGAATCTATCATAGATGAAAAGTACTTGTATAAATCCACAACGAGTACGGAAATTACAACAAGATCTAGACAATATGTAGATGGGATGGATGGAGATGGTGGTGATGCAGCAGTGGATGATGAAGATCAATGCCTTAGCCTCCCAGATCTGTGCAGGACGAAGATGAATCCCCGGTGGATGAGTTCCCCCTCTAGATGCCTTCCGGAGGTGAGGTTTCGGTGATTTCTGGGTGTTTTGTATGCCGTCTCTTCGATCCAGTTGCACGGGGTGAAACTATTTGAGGAGGCGGAGGTGGCGCCAACTATACGGCTAGAAGTATACAGCCAGAATTTTTATTCCGGTCGTATAGTTGGTCGTTGAACCCTCTGTCTCCTTTGGTCGCTTCTGGTTTTCTTCTGGTATTATTAATATTTCCCAAATAAGCGATTTACGTTATTTTTTACTCCTTTTCTCCTCAGTACAACTGCTCCAAGAATTGTATCCATTGGATCTATCATCTGTCCCGATCCTGGTGAAAACAGACATAAAATGTGTGCACGAGCACCGTAAAATACCAAGATCCTACATCTACAATGCAAAATAATAATGTAAAACATGATGCAAATATGCACTCATCAGCTAGCAGATCCTAGCCGGACGCATGTGCAAGATGGTGCAGAAGGTAGCCGGAACGAGGAAGGTTGGGAAGACAGAGATCCGACTAGACGAT
Source organism: Avena sativa (assembly GCA_916181665.1). Lineage (NCBI taxonomy): Eukaryota > Viridiplantae > Streptophyta > Magnoliopsida > Poales > Poaceae > Avena > Avena sativa. The sequence goes on from OV702290.1 coordinate 434,057,475, forward strand.
CCTAGCCAGACGCAATCAAGGCGGAGGCAGGGCGACATGCTGCACAGTGCATGGTACTCCGTGGTACATCGACAAGACACCAGGAGGACGCGGGCCATGGCGAAGACTTTGTGGCTAACGAGGGCACAGTGGCCGGTTGCTGACGCCAAGCTCGCACGCCATTCACTGTGCCCATGATGACCCGCACGACGCGTACTCTTGACAAGACATGCCACTACTCGGTACTGTAGATGACCAGCCGGCTGGGGCCCGCCAGTGGAACCCACCATCCAGATTGGCCAGTAAGATCGTCGCCTCCAGCCTATATAAGGAGGGGCAAGGCCCTCGTAGCAAGGGTTGATCATTCAGTAGCTAGATAGTTCATACAACTCAAGGGGCAAGTTGTATTCCATATATTAGCCATTGTCAGATCGGTAGGAGTAGGAGTGTTACCTCACCACGAGGGCTCAAAACCTGGGTACTTCCCGCATCTTAGTTATGTTGGCTTGTATCTAATCCCGCATGTGGACGTCGTCGATAGCTTCCCTGCCGTTTGCCCACACCAATATCTAGGGGCCGTTCGTCTGTGGTACCAAAGTTCCCGGGCGAGCGCATGGCGGTACCTAAGTTGCCTAAAATTTCCGCGTTTCGAAATGTTGGGCCGCCAACTACCGAGAGGGGCCATTTCGATGCAAACTCATCTCACCCCTGCCAAATTCAAACATTCCGTGAAACTGCCCCGTGAAGTAGACGGTCGGGACCCTTATGCCGGTCATCTGTCCGTGACGCGAGCACCGCCAACACGGAACCCTCTTAGGCAAATCGAGGAACTAAGTGGATTGGATGCGCTGACCAATTTCACAAATCCATTCCCACCTTTCCCCTAGCACCGGCGGCATCGGAATCCACCCTCCAGGCAGGACGATCCCTTCGGACATTTTACTTCTGGAACCAAGTTGCTGCACCCAGCCGCTGATCCCGAGCTCCAATGGCGCATGCTGTAGCCGCCATTGTGAGGCTCTAGCCGGCCTCCACCGCTGATGAGCCGAGCATCTCGGAGGATGGAAGATCCTACTACCAAGGAGGAAGAAGTTCTGGCTACAAGCGGGTGAGCTACCCTTCTCTTTGCTATTCGCACTAATTATAACTGCTAGCTAGCTACGGAACCTAAAATTGTTTGTTAGCCCAATGCTGACAAACATATTTTGTCCATAGTTTTTTGTCAAGTGGGATCTCCACGGACCACCCTTACCTGGTTACGGTAGTCCTCTTCAGGTACGACTCTAAGGGCAAGTGGTATGGACACCATTGTATCACGATGGAAGAAGTGCCTGCGCAGATCTGCACTATATCTGGTATGGTTGCTGCTCTGCGTAATCATGATGAATTATGGACGAAGTAGACTGCAAAGTTCAGCTTCATGGATGAACGTGGCATCATGGTTCCTCTAACGTGTGACAGTCAACTAATTGGGTTGATGAAAAGGTATGCTTCAGCTTGCATGTTTGCGCTGAATTGTGATGTACTGGATGTGGAAGCTGCTGCAACTTGGAGTCGCCCTTCTATTCTTGGACAGGGTGGTTGCTCGAACAAAATTAACTCCTGGTAAGCAAAAGACTCTTGGGGTTCGCATGTTTGTGCTGAATTGTAATTTTTGTTTTATTTACTCTGTAGATATTGGGCAGTTATGCAATAGTCTTGTTTCTTTGACAGGAAGCGCCGCAAGGTTAGAAACATGACTGCCGGGTCAGTCATTTTGCTACCCGAAGAAATTAAAAACGAGTGGAAAGATGATGCCGGACACGATTCTGGTGCCCATTGTCCCGGCGATGCAGAGTACGTGAAGCTAAGAAAATTGGCACCGAGGAAGAGGAAGAAGGCAGGAAATGAAGAAGCCAGTGGACGTGAAGGCTTGGTACCCAGGCTGCGGAAGAAGGCTGCTGGCAATGAAGATGCATAGTAATGTATTGAACTTAAACCTATATATGTAATTCAGTTAAATTCTGGAGCTCTGTGTGTGGAACTTTGCTGGGCGAAACAATCTACCCACGTTCTCTAAGTAAAATGTATCACGACTTAGGGTTTGGAAATGCCCGAGTCAGTAGTTGAATCTGAAATTGTGATTGTGCCACTACTATCTGAAAACACGCAACACCAGTTCCACGATTGTTCAGGGACAGGATGTCTCCAAATACGATGGAATGTAAGTGGCGCAGAAATAAATTATTTAAGCTGCTACACTCCACGAAGCAGCAACTTATTTCAGCTGCTACACACAACGACATGGCAACATAAATAGCAATGGCAACCGATAATGCCCAGATGAGGAGGAAATTGGTACCACTTTCTGGCCTAATCTTGAGCCCGTCTATCTCACCGCCTCCCTGCTCCTGCATCCCCTGCATCTGGCGAAGCTCCCGGATCTCCAGTAACCAGGTGTATGTGCTTCCACTTTATAAATTGTGGTTATGCCATTTGCATGCGGCACAATCCACATAGATTATGTTTAAACAAACCACCAATGTCAGAATACCACCATGATCGGACAAAAGGAAGTAATGCAAGGTTAAGACAGATTAACATGCGACCAATTTTTTTCCTCCTAGGACTCCAGGACCACTAGTTCAGACCGCTAGGTCACCAAGTACAACTATTACAACTTAAAAAGGCACTGAGCTCAAGCTAAATAGAACTAGTTATCACACATCTCCTTGATCTTCCTAATCTTAGCCCGATGCGCATCTTCCTACGGGAGCAAGGATCGAATCGTCTGCTCCTTCCTTTTAGCATCTTCCTTGCACCTTCAATTGTTTCTCTGCATTTTTCCTCATGCACTTTTCAATACTTGTAGTTGTGAACTGCAGGACTTTGGCCTGGTGAAGATCATTCCTTGCTTGACTCAGTTCTTGCTCTGCTTTAGCCTTCAGGGCCAACGCCGCGTCCCTCTCCTTCTCGACTTTGCTAACCTTGTCTTGCACCCTCCTGAGATCTCGCTTAAGCTTGGTCATGTCAACTGGTTCCCATAGCTTTATCTCAACACTGTCAAGAAGTGAGCTAAATACATATTCTTTCAACTCAACAGTCATTTCCCATAGTTTGTCCAGCGTTTTCTGCATCGATTTGGGCCACTCTGGATCTACCCATTTGACAACACCGCAACTTCCGCCTTGCATCATTGCACGATGTCTTTTGACACCGTAGAAACCTCCTTCCTGTGTTTCGTCCTTCGAACGCTACAAATTTAGCGGGCACATATCCATGTTTACATAGCAGCAGATTGTGTTCATCCGCTAAACCGTGATAGTCGGAGTCATACATCGTTTGGTTGGCCTAACACATCATACGTGCATGAGTAAACAGAGTAGATCAAGCTCAAAAAATAGATAACTGGCCATAGATGATAGAGATAGAGATGAAACATCGAAATCACCGTCCCTGTCGTCACGACGTGTTTCCTCGCCATCTCCCCTTGAACCCATGGCGAGAGGGGAGGGGGGGGTGGTTGCCGGAGAGAGGATTGGGATGGAGGCGCCGTCGGCTTGCGGCTACGGCAGGATGGGAGTGAAGTGGGGAAAGTGGCTTCGAGGGGAAGGAAGAGAAGTACGGGGAGGAAGAGAAGTAATGGGGACGTGACACTAGGATATGGCCCACTGAACTCGTGACTCGTGACACTCGCAACAGGGGAGCCCCCGGTGTTGCCAGTTTGTCCAGAGCAAGCGGGCAACAGGCATGGCCAATCATGTCGCAGAACAGCATACTCGCAGATCGCTCTCATGAAGACCATCCCAATCGTCCAAGCGCCCCGATCGAACGGTATGTAACAATCGTCAAGCAGAACAACTGTGTTAGGGCGTGCCTTCTAGAAGACTTGGTCTAACGGCCACCATTGGGGGCTAAGATTAGGGCTCTCTGATGGCCCAAAATATATCGAGCTCGTTGGGGAACCCCAAGAGGAAGGTATGATGAGCACAGCAGCAAGTTTTCCATCAGTATGAAACCAAGGTTTAATCGAACCAGTAGGAGCAAGGAAACACCCCAAAGGTTGGCAGGGCGCACTACCGGTTGGCAGGGCGCACTACTGGTGCCAGCAGCAACATGGAGACCGGCACAACACAACCACAGAACTCTGTCCCCAACTTGCGACGAGGTTTCCAATCTCACCAGTTTTGCTGAAAACAATGGATTAAACATATCGAGTGGAAGAAAGTAATAGTTTGCAGAAAGAAAACACAAAGCAGTAAACAGTTTGATTGTAGATTGAATGTAAAAGAAAGGACCAGGGTCCATAGTTCACTAGAGGTGGCTCTCGTTAAGATAGATAACATGCTGGGTGAACAAATTATAGCGGGGCAATTGACAAACATCGAGAAAGCATACAAGCATATACTACTCATCTTGACTCCTTTGAGATTCGATTGGCATTACAACATTATACTTAGACCGCCATCCAACTGCATCTATGACTAATAATCCACCTTCAGGTTATCATCCGAACCCCCTCCAGTATTAAGTTGCAAGCAACAGATAATTGCATTACGAATTGCGTGTAATGTAAACAATACGATTGTTCTATGAACAAAGGATTGTTGTTTTCTCCCTAGTAGCAACAGCACATCTAGTACCTTAGAGATTTCTGTCACTTCCCTAGATTACCAGAGGCATGAACCCACTATCGAGCATAAATACTAACTCTTGGAGTTGCTAGCATCTACTTGGCCAAGATAGCTACTAACAACGGAAAACATGCAAGATCACAAATAACAAAGACATGATAGAATCAATAATCAATCTGAAATAGCATCTTAATATCCATCGGATCCCCGCTAACACAACATGCAGAATTACAAATAGATGATCTTGATCATGAACGGAGCTCACAAGATCTAAACATGATAGCACAAAGGAGGAGAACCAGCCATCTAGCTACTACATGGACCCGTAGTCCAGAGATGAACTACTCACGCATCACACCGGAGGCTTGCATGATGATGAAGAAGGCCTCCAGGGTGAATTCCCCTCTCCGGCAGGGTGCCGGGAAGAGCTTCATATCCCTCCCGATCTAGGGATGGAGATGAAGGCGGCTATAAACTCTTTCGTGGATTTTTGATCGAGTACTTAGGGTTTCCATATCAGAGGCAACTTATAGGTGGAAGGAGAGGCCGAGGGGGTGCCTAGGGCGGCCAGACCACCCCCTGGCGCGGGCCAGGCCTGGCCTCGTGGCCAGGTGGTGTTGCCGAGCCCTAGCCCCTCTCCGTCTCGTATTCTGGCTCTAGGTGTCCCTCGGTGAAAAACTGACTTTGGCTTTTGTCCCGTCCAATTCCGAGAATATTCATTTTCTAACTTTCTTGGAACCAAAAATAGCAGAAAACTGGTAGGTGGCACTGTGGCTCTTGTTAATAGGTTAGTCCAAGAAATCATATGAAAAGTACTCCAAAGTGTGGACAAAACATAAGAAAGTAGGTAAAACCAAGCATGGACCATCAAAAATTATGGATACGTTTGCAACGTATCAACATCCCCAAGCTTAACTCCTGCTCGTCCTCGAGTAGGTAAGTGATAAAAAGAAAGAATAATTTTTGAGGTGACATGCACCATCATAAACTTGATCAAAGTATTTGTAAAACATTCAAAGCTAGGATCATAGAACTTCAATCATAACATGAAAGACAAAGTTCTAGCAATAAGACAAAGAAACTATGTTGCAACATGAAAAAGCACAAACAAAAGATTCATGAATAATAATGCTTTCCAAGACATTTGTTTGTTTCACGTAAAGAAAACATAGCATAATAGCATTCAACTTGTCCCTCATAGAGTAGCAAACATAAATGCATAGGACACCTTCAAAGTTTATAAGAGTGATTAGATACAAATAGTTTAAAACAAGCAATATCAAAGCTATGCATCAATCAACAAGTCTTGGGACAATGCACATAGAACTAAGAATGGCCACTATGCTCTCAAAGTAGGCGCATAAAGGTAGAAGGTGGAGACTCAACATAAAAGTAAAAGAAAGGCCTTCATAGAAGGAAGTAGGGATTCAAGTCTCATAAAGAGCTTCCAAAAATTATGGTACTTAATAGCTTTCAGCTCTCATTGCCCCTATCATAAGCATCTTGAAGTGATTAAGGTTAAAGTGAACAAACTATGGTGTATATGCTTGACGAAGTATAAGTTGGAAATCTCATGTCCCTTGAATACGAGGGCCGCTCCTCATGCTACTCAAGTTTAGTCACCGGTAAGTTCTTGTCATCGTAAGTACATGTGTATCACAGAGAACTGCCAACGAGGTACCCCTTGCCTGATGATACGGAAGAATCCCCATATCAAAATGACAAGGCAAGAAGACAACGAGCATCTCAGCAATCTTCTTATTTACCATGGGAATATGGTGCTTTTTTTTATCTCTTTCCTCTTTTCTCATATCTCTTTTTTATCTTTTTCTCTTTTTTCTCAACATCTGTCTCTTTTTTTATAAGAAGAATGCTACATAGACAGCTCATTATGGTTACACTGCAGGTTTCCACCATGTTAGCATGGATTAGACCAGCGGCCCAGGCGTTTCTCTAACACACATACATAACTCCATGGACTTACGATCTCCCCTTTCATTTCACACCGACGACATCCATAGACAAAAGAGCATGATATCAACTAGGTACAAAGTACAAGTGCAATGTTGAAAGCGTTCCCCATGACATCATGGTTCTGCTAATCCCCAACAAATAAGTGCAAGCATATACAACACAGATGACACAATGGTTCAAGTTTATTAAGGACAAGAAAAGTAAAGTGTGTCATCAAGTTCGTGAGAGCTTTAATCACTAGTTTTCTCATAACAAGTTTAATTTGGAAGGTAGACAAAAACATGAATATACTTGGAATAGCATATGCTAGTAGGTAGGTATGGTGGATTCTTTGGAATAACTTGGTTTTAGGAGTTGGATGCATGAGTGGAACTCATACTTGGTTTTGGAGGCTAGCAAAAGACTGGGAGCGACAAACTAAGAGAGCAATAATGGACATAACCATGCAGAGCGACAAAACATCATTGATTAAAGCATAAAGTGATACTACAAGTTGAAAACTAAAGGATCATAAAGGCTTATGGTGACTTGGGATAGTCATAACATGGTGTGAGCATGTGCCAAGTCAACCCAAATAATGCATCAAAGGATAATACCACAATACTATGCTTTAATATGCTAAAACAACGCATGATTCTTCAAAGGCACATTAAGCAATCTCAATTGTTTATAACAAGTCATGCCACAACAAATAATACTAAGCATAAAGCCAAATCAATATCAAGCATGGCATGACAAAGCATAGGCCACAGTCAAAAACAAGCTCTTTTTACCACTTAAGCATGAACTTTCCTACTCTTTTTCCAATCCAAACCAAACTATTTGAAAACCAATGTATGAAAGAGGGGGTCCAACCAATTTATTAAGAAAACTAAGCAAATAAAGGAAACGAAAAACCAAAATGAAAACAAAAAGAAGACGCTCCAAGAACAACACAACTGTGCATGAAACAATAAAAATGAAGCGTTTGGGAGAAACCTAGGATTTTTATTGATGAAGAGGGGGATGCCTTGGGCATCCCCAAGCTTTGACGCTTGTACTTCTTGGATATTTCTTGGGGTGACACGCGTGGCATCCCCAAGATTGAGCTTTAGTCCATTCTTCATCTCATTACTCATTCCTTCCATACACCTGAAATTTTTTCCTTGATACAAAACTTCACACAATCTTTATTAGCAACATTAGTGCACTCAAGATAATAAGTCTTTAGGTTCAGTTCCAACACCATTAAAACTTCCATTAAAACACATGCTACTATAGCACTTCCCTCAAAAAGCTCAATTCCCCAAAATAACTCAAAAAGGAACCAAGAAGAAGCAAATGCAGAAAATGGCAGAAATCTGTCAAAACATACCAACAGGTAAAGACAATTTTTTCGAAGACCTTCTGTTGCTCAAATCAAAAAGTGTTGAACTAATGAAAGTTAGATAACAACCTGGGTCAGAAGCAAAAAAATTCACGCCTCAAAAGGACATACAGAGATATTACACGAAGTTTTACGGTGAAGCACAGAAATCTGTTTCGGGACAACAACTTTCCCAATCATTACTTCTCTCTCATTAGAGGTTACTCTTGGCACAAAAAGCAAATAAAAAGGATAAGGAGCGGTTATTACTGAAGTAATAACTTCCAAGACTCATCTAAAACTCTCCCAATAAGTACTTTTCTTTAACGCCTTTAAGTTAGGCATAAGAAGCAAGAAAAAGAATCAAGTGTTCTTGAATGAAGAAGCATTAAAACCAAGTTTCTTGCCCTTACCTCTCTTACTTTTATTCTTAACCTTGGGGAACTTATGAATGCTTGCTGGAGAAACAAAGCGCATGGTGCCCTTTTCCACAACTATTATTGCTCCAAGGAGCTTCAATAGGGATCTTCCAAGTGTTATTTGTCCTTTTCCTACACATTCAATAACAAGATAATCAGTAGAAACCATTTTCCCTAGGATCTTTGTAAACACTCCTTTAGCTATTCCCATGGGTATATTAGCAAGAAAAATTTCTTCTCCTCCTTCAGAAAGCCCCCAAATATTCAAAGATTCATAAATATCTTTGGGCATAAGGCAAAATTCAGACATGATATCACAACGAGCATGAAAAGTTTCATTGTTTATAGAAATATTTACTATGGGAAGCCATTCAGAGGGTTTAGAGTTTATTGGAACATAGTTGTGATGCTCCCTAAGCGTATTATAGCAATCTTTCAAACTAGCAGTGCTGGTCTTAAGAGTATTCAATCTAGCAAATATGTTTATGAAAGAAGAATCAGATTTGCTAGGCAAGTTGTAAGTAAAGACCAATTTCTTTATGGCATTAACAGCATCATCCTCATTGCATTGGAGGAAATCTCCTCCCACAACAACATCCAAAGCATATCTACAGTAAAGAGCAATTCCAAGGTAAAAACTGCTAAGGAACAAGCTTTGAGTCATTTTAGGTTTGGTTTTTTATGTAAATCAGAGATTCTAGACCAAGCTTATTTAAAGCTCTCTTCAATTCCTTGTTTAAAAGTGAAAATCATTTCCTCAGGCGTCATAGTTGCTGGAGCAATGCTAGACATAATGGCAACTTAAGATAAGAACGATTTTTTTTTGTTTTTTTAATAAATAAAGCAAACTTGTAAAACTATTTTTTGTGTGTTTTTGATAAAGAAACAAGCAAACAAAGCAAAAGTAAAGTAAGCAAAACAAAATTAACAAAGTAAAGAGATTGGTTATGAGGGACTCCCCTTGTGAAGATGTCCTTGACTCCCCGGCAATGGCGCTAGAAAATATGCTTGATGGCCCAAAATATATTGAGCTTGTTGGGGAACCCCAAGAGGAAGGTATAATGAGCACAACAACAAGTTTTCCCTCAGTATGAAACCAAGGTTTAATCGAATCAGTACGAGCAAGGAAACACCCCAAAGGTGTTGCTAGCTGAACGTTGGCAGGGCGCACTACCGGTGCCAATAGCAACGTGGATACCTACACAACAAAACCACAGAACTCTGCCCCTAACTTGCGATGAGGTTGTCAATCTCACCGGTTTTGCTGAAAACAAAGGATTAAACGTATCGAGTGGAAGAAAGTAATAGTTTGCAGAAAGTAAACACAAAGCAGTAAACAGTTTGATTGTAGATTGAATGTAAAAGAAAGGACCGGGGTCCATAGTTCATTAGAGGTGGCTCTCCTTAAGATAGATAACATGCTGGGTGAACAAATTACAGCGGGGCAATAGACAAACATCGAGAAAGCATACAAGCATATACTACTCATCTTGACTCCTTTGAGATTCGATTGGGCATTACAACATTATACATAGACCGCCATCCAATTGCATCTATGACTAATAATCTACCTTCTGGTTATCATCTGAACCCCCTCTAGTATTAAGTTGCAAGCAACAGATAATTGCATTACGAGTTGCATGTAATGTAAACAATATTATTGTTCTATGAACAAAGGATTGTTGTTTTCTCCCTAGTAGAAACAACACATCTAGTACCTTAGAGATTTCTATCACTTCCCCAGATTACCTGAGGCATGAACCCACTATCGAGCATAAATACTAACTCTTGGAGTTGCTAGCATCTACTTGGCCAAGATAGCTACTAACAACAGAAAACATGCAAGATCACAAATAACAAAGACATGATAGAATCAATAATCAATCTGAAATAGCATCTTAATATCCATCGGATCCCCGCTAACACAACATGCAGAATTACAAATAGATGATCTTGATCATGAACGGAGCTCACAAGATCTAAACATGATAGCACAAAGGAGGAGAACCAGCCATCTAGCTACTACATGGACCCGTATTCCAGAGATGAACTACTCACGCATCACACCGGAGGCTTGCATGATGATGAAGAAGGCCTCCAGGGTGAATTCCCCTCTCCGGCAGGGTGGCGGGAACAGCTTCAGATCCCTCTCGATCTAGGGATGGAGATGAAGACGGCTATAGACTCTTTCGTGGACTTTTGATCGGGTACTTAGGGTTTCCATATCAGAGGCAACTTATAGGCAGAAGGATAGGCTGATGGGGTGCCTGGGGCGGCCAGACCACCCCCTGGCGTGGGTCAGGCCTGACCGCGTGGCCAGGTGGTGTGGCTCGGCCCCAGCCCCTCTCCGTCTCGTATTCTGGCTCCAGGTGTCCCTCGGTGAAAAACTGACTTTGGCTTTTGTCCCGTCCAATTCCGAGAATATTCATTTTCTAACTTTCCTCGAACCAAAAACAGTAGAAAATAGGCAGCTGGCACTGTGGCTCTTGTTAATAGGTTAGTCCAATAAATCATATGAAAAGTACTCCAAAGTGTGGAAAAAAATTAAGAAAGTAGGTAAAACCAAGCATGGAACATCAAAAATTATGGATACGTTTGCAACGTATCACTCTCCTAAGGTTAGGATCCATATGTGGTTTATGAGAAGAACACACATGTAATGACTCTTGTGATATGTGGCTTTTGGAAAGAACACACATGCAATTACTCTAGTGGATACATATGTGGTTTGTGGAAAGAACACACATGCAATGAACATTGGTGGATCCATATGTGGTTCATGACAGGAACACACATGCAATGACATTGGTTGATCCATATGTGGTTTGTGACAAAAACACACATGCAATGCCATTGGGGTTGATCCAGGTGGTTTGTGACAAGAACACACATGCAATGACATTGGTTGATCCATGTGGTTTGTGGAAAGAACACACATGCAATGGCATTGGTTGATCCATGTGAGGTTTGTGAAAATAACACACATGCAATGACACTGGTGGATCCATGTGTGGTTTGTGGGAAGAACACACATGCAATGACACTGGGTGTGGTTCATGAAAAGAAAACACATGCAATGACACTGGTGGATCCATGTGTGGTTTGTGGGAAGAACACACATGCAATGACTCTAGCTATGGTTCATGAAAAGAACACACATCCACTGACACTGGTGGATCCATATGTGGTTTGTAGAAAATAAAAGACATGCAATGACACTGGGTGTGGTTCATATGTGGTTTGTGGAAAGAACACAAATGCAATGACACTGGTGGATCCTTATGTGGTTTGTGGAAAGAACAAACATGCAATGACATTTGCTGATCCATATGTTGTTTGTGAAAAGAACACACATGCAATGACTCTGGTGGATCCATGTGTGGTTTGTGGAAAGAACACACATGCAATGCCACTGGTTGATCCATATGTGGGTTCATGAAAAGAACACACATGCAATGCCATTGGTTTATCTATGTGTGGTTTGTGAAAAGAACACACATGCAATGCCATTGGTGGATCCATGACATGAACACACATGCAATGGCATTGGTTGATCCATATGTGGTTTGTGAAAAGAACACACATGCAATGCCATTGGCTGATCCATGTGTGGTTTGTAAAATGAACACACATGCAATTACCCTAGTGGATACATGTGTGGTTTGTGGAAAGAACACACATGCAATGAACACTGGTGAATCCATATGTGGTTCATGAGAGGAACACACATGCAATGACATTGGTTGATCCATATGTGGTTTGTGACAAAAACACACATGCAATGCCATTGGTTGATCCATATGTGGTTTGTGAAAAGAACACACATGCAATGCCATTGGTTGATCCATATGTGGTTTGTGAAAAGAACACACATGCAATGCCATTGGTTGATCCATGTGTGGTTTGTGAAAAGAACATGCATGCAATGCCATTGGTTGATCCATATGTGGCTTGTGGAAAGAACACACATGCAATTACTCTAGTGGATACATATGTGGTTTGTTGAAAGAAAACACATGCAATGAACGCTAGTGTATCCATATGTGGTTCATGATAGGAACACACATGCAATGACATTGGCTGATCCATATGTGGTTTCTGACAAAAACACACATGCAATGCCATTGGGGTTGATCCATGTGGTTTGTGAAAAGAACACACATGCAATGGCACTTGGTGTGGTTCTTGAAAAGAACAGACATGCAGTGACACTGGTGGATCCATGTGTGGTTTGTGAGAAGAACACACATGCAATGACACTGGGTGTGGTTCATGAAAAGAACAGACATGCAGTGACACTGGTGGATCCATGTGTGGTTTGTGAGAAGAACACACATGCAATGACACTGGGTGGATCCATGTGTGCTTTGTGAGAAGAACAGACATGCAATGACTCTAGCTGTGGTTTGTGAGAAGAACACACATGCAATGACTCTAGCTGTGGTTCATGAAAAGACCACACATCCAATGACTCTAGCTGTGGTTCATGAAAAGAACACACATCCAACGACTCTAGTTGTGGTTCATGAAAAGAACACACTTCCAGTGACACTGGGTGAATCCATATGTGGTTTGTGAAAAGAACAGACATGCAATGACTCTGGGTGTGGTTCATGAAAAGAACACACATCCAGTGACACTGGTGGATCTATGTGTGGTTTATGACAAGAACACACATGCAATGACACTAGGTGTGGTTCATGAAAAGAATAGACATGTAGTGACACTAGTGGATCCATGTGTGGTTTGTGAGAAGAACACACATGCAATGACACTGGGTGTGGTTCATGAAAAGAACAGACATGCAATGACACTGGTGGATACATGTGTGGTTTTTGAGAAGAACAGACATGCAATGAATCTAGCTGTGGTTTGTGAGAAGAACACACATGCAATGACTTTAGTTGTGGTTCATGAAAAGAACACACATCCAATGACTCTAACTGTGGTTCATGAAAAGAACACACATCCAATGACACTGGGTGGATCCATGTGTGTTGTCTGTGAAAAGAACAGACATGCAATGACTCTGGGTGTGGTTCATGAAAAGAACACACATCCAATGACACTTGTGGATCCATGTGTGGTTTGTGAGAGGAAGACACATGCAATGACACTGGGTGTGGTTCCTGAAAAGAACACACATCCAATGACACTGGTGGATCCATGTGTGGTTTGTGGGAAGAACAAACATGCAATGACAGTGGGTGTGGTTCATGAAAAGAACAGCCATCCATATGTGGTTTGTGGAATGAACAGTCAGTCAGTGACTCTAGCTGTGGTTTGTGGAAAGAACAGACATGCAATGACACTGGGTGTGGTTCATGACAAGAATACACATGCAATGACTCTAGTTGTGGTTCATGAAAAGAACACACATCCAATGACTCTAGCTGTGGTTCATGAAAAGAACACACATCCAGTGACACTGGGTGTGGTTCATGAAAAGAAAACACATCCAATGATACTGGTGGATCCTTACGTGGTTTGTGAAAAGAACATACATGCAATGACTCTAGCTGTGGTTCATGAAAAGAATACACATCCAGTGACACTGGTGGATCCATGTGTGGTTTGTCGGAAGAACACACATGCAATGACACTTGGTGTGGTTCATGAAAAGAAAACACATGCAGTGACACTTGTGGATCCATGTGTGGTTTGTGGGAAGAACACACATGCAATGACTCTAGCTATGGTTCATGAAAAGAACGCACATCCACTGACACTGGTGGATCCATATGTGGTTTGTGGAAAAGAACAGACATGCAATGACACTTGGTGTGGTTCATATGTGGTTTTTGGAAAGAACACACATGCAATGACACTGGTGGATCCTTATGTGGTTTGTGGAAAGAACACACATGCAATGGCATTTGCTGATCCATATGTTGTTTGTGAAAAGAACACACATGCAATGACATTTGCTGATCCATATGTTGTTTGTGAAAAGAACACACATGCAATGACTCTGGTGGATCCATGTGTGGTTTGTGGAAAGAACACACATGCAATGCCACTGGTTGATCCATATGTGGGTTCATGAAAAGAACACACTGAAATGCCATTGGTTGATCTATGTGTGGTTTGTGAAAAGAACACACATGTAATGCCATTCGTGGATCCATGTGTGGTTCATGATAGGAACACACATGCAATGGCATTGGTTGATCCATATGTGGTTTGTGAAAAGAACACACATGCAATGCCATTGGTTGATCCATGTGTGGTTTGTGAAAAGAACACGCATGCAATGCCATTGGCTGATCCATATGTGGCTTGTGGAAAGAACACACATGCAATTATTCTAGTGGATACATATGTGGTTTGTGGAAAGAACACACATGCAATGAACACTGGTGGATCCATATGTGGTTCATGATAGGAACACACATGCAATGACATTGGTTGATCCATATGTGGTTTGTGACAAAAACACACATGCAATACCATTGGGGTTGATCCATGTGGTTTGTCAAAAGAATAGACATGCAATGACTCTGGGTGTGGTTCATGAAAAGAACACACATCAAGTAACACTGGTGGATCTATGTGTGGCTTGTGACAAGAACACACATGAAATTACACTGGGTTTCGTTCATGAAAAGAACAGACATGCAGTGACACTGGTGGATCCATGTGTGGTTTGTGAGAAGAACACACATGCAATGACACTAGGTGTGGTTCATGAAAAGAATAGACATGCAATGACATGGTGGATCCATGTGTGATTTGTGAGAAGAACAGACATGCAATGACTCTAGCTGTGGTTTGTGAGAATAACACACATGCAATGACTCTAGTTGTGGTTCATGAAAAGAACACACATCCAATGACTCTAGCTGTGGTTCATGAAAAGAACACACATCCAGTGACACTGGGTGGATCCATGTGTGTTGTTTGTGAAAACAACAGACATGCAATGACTCTGGGTGTGGTTCATGAAAAGAACACACATCCAATGACACTGGTGGATCCATATGTGGTTTGTGGAAAAGAACAGACATGCAATGACATTGGGTGTGGTCCATATGTGGTTTGTGGAAATAACACACATGCAATGACACATGTGGATCCTTATGTGGTTTGTGGAAAGAACACACATGCAATGACATTTGCTGATCCATATGTTGTTTGTGAAAAGAACACACATGCAATGACTCTAGTGGATCCATGTGTGGTTTGTGGAAAGAACACACATGCATTGCCACTGGTTGATCCATATGTGGGTTCATGAAAAGAACACACATGCAATGCCATTGGTTGATCTATGTGTGGTTTGTGAAAAGAACACACATGCAATGCCATTGGTGGATCCATGTGTGGTTCATGACAGGAACACACATGCAATGGCATTGGTTGATCCATATGTGGTTTGTGAAAAGAACACACATGCAATGCCATTGGTTGATACATGTGTGGTTTGTGAAAAGAACACACATGTAATGCCATTGGTTGATCCATATGTGGCTTGTGGAAAGAACACACATGCAATTACTCTAGTGGATACATATGTGGTTTGTGGAAAGAACACACATGCAATGAACACTGGTGGATCCATATGTGGTTCATGGCAGGAACACACATGCAATGACATTGGTTGATCCATATGTGGGTTGTGACAAAAACACACATGCAATGCCATTGGGGTTGATCCATGTCTAGTTTGTGAGAAGAACACACATGTAATGACACTGGGTGTGGTTCATGAAAAGGACACACATGCAGTGACACTGGTGGATCCATGTGTGGTTTGTGAAAAGAACACACATGCAATGACACTGGGTGGATCCATGTGTGGTTTGTGAGAAGAACAGACATGCAATGACTCTAGCTGTGGTTTGTGAGAAAAACACACATGCAATGACTCTAGTTGTGGTTCATTAAAAGAACACACATCCAATGACTCTAGTTGTGGTTCATGAAAAGAACACACATCTAGTGACACTGGGTGAATCCATGTGTGTTGTTTGTGAAAAGAACAGACATGCAGTGACACTGGTGGATCCATGTGTGTGGTTTGTGAAAAGAACACACATGCAATGCCATTGGTTTATCCATGTGTGGTTTGTGAAAAGAACACACATGCAATTACCCTAGTGGATACATGTGTGGTTTGTGGAAAGAACACACATGCAATGAACACTGGTGGATCCATATGTGGTTCATGACAAGAACACACATGCAATGACAATGGTTGATCCATATGTGGTTTGTGCCAAAAACACACATGCAATACCATTGGTTGATCCATATGTGGTTTGTGAAAATAACACACATGCAATGACACTGGTGTGGTTCATGAAAAGAAAACACATCCAATGACACTAGTTGTGGTTCATGAAAAGAACACACATCCAATGACTTTAGCTGTGGTTCATGAAAAGAACACACATCCATGTGTGGTTTGTGAGAAGAACACACATGCAAT
Source organism: Avena sativa (assembly GCA_916181665.1). NCBI lineage: Eukaryota > Viridiplantae > Streptophyta > Magnoliopsida > Poales > Poaceae > Avena > Avena sativa. Next base: position 434,074,236 of record OV702290.1, read on the forward strand.
GACACTGGGTGTGGTTCATGAAAAGAGCAGACATGTAGTGACATTAGTGGATCCATGTGTGGTTTGTGAGAAGAAGAACACACATGCAATGACACTGGGTGTGGTTCATGAAAAGAACATACATGCAATGACATTGGTGGATCCATGTTTGGTTTGTGAGAAGAACAGACATGCAATGACTCTAGTTGTGGTTTGTGAGATGAACACACATGCAATGACTCTAGCTATGGTTCATGAAAAGGACACACATCCAATGACTCTAGCTGTGGTTCATGAAAAGAACACACATCCAATGACTCTAGCCGTGGTTCATGAAAAGAACACACATCTAGTGACACTGGGTGTGGTTCATGAAAAGAAAACACATCCAATGATACTGGTGGATTCTTATGTGGTTTGTGAAAAGAACACACATGCAATGACTCTGGGTGTGGTTCATGGAAAGAAAACACATTTAGTGACACTGGTGGATCTATGTGTGGTTTGTGGGAAGAACATACATGCAATGACACTGGGTGTGGTTCGTGAAAAGAAAACACATACAATGACACTGGTGGATCCATGTGTGTTTTGTGAGAAGAACATACATGCAATGACTCTGGGTGATCCATATGTGATTTATGAGAAGAACACACATGCAATAAACTGTAGTTGATCTATCTTGGCATAATTTGATGTATGCCACGATGTATTTCATTGTACAAGACACTCACTTGCGATTTTTATACTACTTAGTTTTGCCCTTGGTTTTTATGGTACTACTCAGTTTTGCCCTTGGTTTTGTGATACTACTCAGTTTTCCCCTTGGTTCCCCTCTCTCTTTCGTAGAAGCCCAAACCTGTGCTCACTCTGTCTGCTATGCCCTGATTGGTTGTCGCAGATGTCACGCGGATCATGCGCACCAACCATTGATCCTGTGTGATCCAACGATGATTGTTGCACACGTCGTGCCCTTCACAGTATAGCGTGAGACAACACGGACGTCTCCCTCTACAAGAAGGAACACGATGCCGTCCATGGAAAAGTCGTCGAGTGGTCATGTCACGTTTAATCTAGTCTGCAGAGGCTACTACTGCTACTACAACACATGCACATGGTAACGGGGTCATCGAGTGCACTGTTGTCGACGGGACGCTGCAATTTATTGCCACTTGATTTTAATAAGACATATCCCATTTTTACGCAGTGCTCTCAATTTCACTTCCAACTGGGCCCTACCGCTAGTAACTTCCATGAGTCAACGACCCCCCTCGAGTAGATCTAACGTTGCTAGAAATTGGTTCAGTGCCACTTGCATGCAGGGGAATCGAGGTCTGCCATGAGCGTGTTTTCAATGTAGCTCTAAAGTGGAGATCGTGGCTGTTTCAAAAAAGGAAACCCAAAAAAAAGGTGGAGATTGTGGTAGCCCCCGCCCCCCGCCCACCACACGTGTCCACTCAAGGACTACGAATGGTCCTGTGTTTATAAAACCGCTCGACCTTCTTCTTCTATGTTCTCGTGTCATTTCCCCCAGTCTGTCTAGTCCCAAGACCCCAATCTACACCTACCGCACGCGTCGAAGCTCCGTTGCTTGCACTACCTCCGTCCCTAGGTGCGCCATGAAGCGTACGCATGGAGACGAGCCGGAGGTGAAGCCAGTTGAAGGTGCAACAACAGATGGCTCGGTCGTTGCCAAGCAGGCGGAGGCATCTTCTCCGGGCACGAACGCCTCTCGTCGTCGTGCCGTCGAGGGTTCGAGCTCATCCGTCCAGCCAGTAGCCGTCACTGCCGAGCAGCAGGTGGCCGACCACGTCGTGGTGCCAGCGGTAGATCTGGATGGGGGGCAGGCGACAGGCAGAGGCAATCTAGTGCTCAACATCAACAACCCCATCGCCGTCCAAGAAATCTTTGACGCAATCACGGAGAATGATGAGTTCGAGGAGGAGGTCCCTGATGAGGAGTCCGAGGTACTACATTGCTAGCTTCTCTAGTCGCAGCCGCAGATTTCACTGTTCATACATAGGATTGCTCAATTGTGTACATATTCTTTTGCTCTTGAAGTAGGGTAGTATATATATGGTTCGATCAGTCGATTGATACATCTGCCATCTAGTCACTAAACCCCAATCCGTCTAGTCACAAAACCCCAATCTGCTCATCTTCCATCTAGTTGAGTTTTCTAGTTGAGTGTTGATTTCGATACACAACATGCCTATAACATTACATTTCTATTCCTTACTGAGCCCAATGATTCAATTTTTCCCCAAAATAGTGCAAGGGCATCTGATGGTGTCGTTTTCTTAGGGATGGTTAGTGAACCTGAGGCAGCAATGCACATAAACAACATAGGTTATGTTGTTGGTATTTTGGTTCTCCGACTCCATCTCTGAAAAAAATGAGGCCCTAATTTTTTTCTCATATGGAACCTATATATATATAACCTTTGTATTGTTTCTGATCTATGAATGCGTCGTATGATGCATATGTATATCCCTGGATATTGTTTTGTACAATTACATTTCAATTTCTTATTGTGGCCAATGATTCAAATTTGCCCCAAACAGAGGCAGACGCATTGGTGTTAGATTTTTTCAGGGATGAGTTATCGAACCTGGGGCCATGTACAAGATCAATATAAGCTGTGCAATTTTTACTTGGTTCGCTTACGCCATCCATGAAGAAACTTATGAGGCCACAATCTTTATTCTACATTCATAGAACTATGATATTTGAATTATCTATTCCATGCATTCATAGTGTATAAGAATTACATTTCAGTTTGTCACCGAGGCCGATGATTGAAATTTCCCCCACAACAGTTCAAGGGGAGACACATATGATGGTGTCGTGTTTTAGGGATGGGTTGGTGAACCTGAGGCAGCAATGCACACAAACAATATATGTTGTGCTGTTGGTACTTTGGTTCGCCAACTCCATCTCTGAAACAAATTATGAGGCCCTAGATTTATTCTCATATGGAACTACATATATGATCCTTGAATTGTTTCTGATCTTTTAATGATTCATACGATGCATATGTATATGAATGGTTTTGATCATAAGTATTTTTAACATGTACCTGCTGATTAATTGTTTGGTTTTTTATTTATAATTACAATATTTAGGCTTGTTTTTGTACCTGACTATATTTAGGCTTGTTTTTGTACCTGACTATGTATATCCCTGAATATTGTTTTGTACGATTACATTTCAATTTCTTATTGTGGCCAATGATTTAAATTTGTCCCAAAAGAGAGGCAGACACATTGGTGTCAGAGTTTTTCAGGGATGAGTTAGTGAACCTGGGACGATGTACAAGAACAATATAAGTTGTGCAATTGTTACTTGGTTCACTCACACCGTCCCTGAAGAAACTTATGAGGCTACAATCTTTATTCTACATACACTCTGATGCAATTATTTGTCATTGTGTTGAGATGAAATGATATATGAACCGATCAAACTATTGTTGAGATGCTTTATCTTTGATATCCATGGATATATTGTCTTACATATACATGTTGTCAATTCTTGAGTTGTAATACAATTCAATCATATGTATGAGTTCTAAGTTATGTTCTTAAAAATCAACAGGAGGATGATGATGAAGTGGACGATAGCAAGGTATCCAGAGACAACAAGAGCCGCTACGTGCTGAGGCGGTTACGGTGTGGGCTAATTCATTTCCACCGTAGGGGCAGACTGTTTTGCCCATTCTGTGGTAGAGCAATCAACGTGGACCTCGACAGCATGATCCAGCATGCGGTGGGTGTTGCCATAGGCGGAGGCAGAAGCCATAGGCTGATTACCTTGGCGCGACACGCAGCCTTCGGCAATTTCCTCCGGGAGTATATCAGGACTGGCCTATATCCCATCGACTAGGCTGTCGCTGCCTCCTGCTGATATGCCCCTGCCCTGCTAGGCGTCTCCGTGTCCCGGCCTCCTGCTGCCGCCCCTGCTTTTATTTTGTTTTAGTTAATTATTACCTGTGTGTGACATGTAATACAATATATCTGTGGTGTCTTTGGTGAACCTTCTATATTAATCTACTCCTTTATATGGAATGCCTTAAAATTTCTAGTGTTCAATTATATTACTGATCATGCTGATGCACACTACAAAATATTTCTAGTGCTCGATTATATTATAATTGTCAAGGAATACATCAACAAGTTAAATTGGTCGAAATTTTGTATTGAAGTAACTAAATGATCTCACATAGACGGTAGACGTTGGTAGAAGCCGAAGGCATCAGCCGAAGACCTTGGAGCGGCACGCAGTCTTCAGCAAATTCCTTACAGGTTTAACAACGGGTTGCCGCCGCCCAACTCCGAATTTGCTTACAGGTCCAACATGGCAGAACTTGAGTTACCATAGAGACCTCAGTAGAGGTGGCAGAATTGGTGCGGGTGCAACCACGGCGACGACGAGCTCGGATTCTAGAGGAGGAAAATAGAACCGAGCATGGTCGACACTGTGACATATCTCACCAGGAACCAATTCTCGTCCCCGCACCGTGCCATGGGTGCATCCATGGTGAGGGCGAGCTCCGACTCGGGATGGGGAGGAGAGCGGGGCCGAGCAGGTTCGTCACGTCCCAGCTCTGCGCGATGGCTGCAACCACAGATTGCCGCTCCGAGGAAGAAGAAGGATACGCGTAATGGATGCAGGCGCCAACGCTACAAGCCTACAGGGAGGAGAGTGGGGCCGAGCAGGTTCGTCCACATCCTAGCTCCGCGCCATGGCTGCGACGCCCCACAGATTGCCGCTTCGGGGAAGAAGAAGACGCGTAATGGATGCAGGCGCCAACACTGCAAGCCTAATTGACACCTAAGCGATGGGAGCGACATAACGGCGAGAACTGACAGGGGGCCCAACTTGATGGCCGTTAGCCTGATATTTTGTATTGAAACGTAAAGTTGAATTCGTGCCTAAAAAGACCCTCTAAGTATTTGGCACACCAACTGTAGTCATCGCGGCTGATTTCAGGGAACTTGGGTACCGCGTTGCCTGGGCGCCCCAACTTTAAGGCTGCAAAATGATATTCTCCTCTATCTAGCCTGTTCAGGTACTGCCGTTTCCAATACAATGATAGCTGGCGCCCACCATGGGGCAAACATGGCTTCGACCAGAGTCACGTTCCACATGGGACCCCGCACTTCAGTCGGTAAGCGCGTGGCCTCCGGCCTCGTGCTTACGCTAGGCAAATTCGACTGCGTCATAAACAATGCGTCATGCTTCGCCAGATCCACCTTCCTGGTGGATAGCTCCATCCTGCAGTTTGGCGACCTTCTCGTCTATGTCACCACTGTGTCAGAGCGTTTCCCTAGGGAGATCGTCTCCGTCGTGGAGCTGCTGTTCCCCGGCAGTTGTGTTCCGGTCGCCTCACGCGACATCGAGGTCATGATGGCCGACTCCAGCACTCAGCATTGCCACCCTCAGGAGCATGCCAGCAAGGAAGCCAGAACTTCCACCCCTCCGCGGTCGGAGGACCCGGTGGAGGAGGCCATCAACCGACTCCTCACTCCGGTTAACCTCGGGGATAATCCGGAGGAGGCCGCCACAAACTTCGCCATGGAGAGGGAGCTCCTCCTGCAAGAGGCCATCGACCTAGCCACCACCAAGAAGCAGGTCGACATCACCATGCGCGAATACGACCGTGCTCATGGCCACACTCCGGCTAGCAAGGAGCCGAGCCGGCACAGGAAGGTGCAACGCTGGGGCGGCGAGCTAGGTGGAAGGTTGGAGAGGAATGGTGATTCGGATCCACCGCCCCTCTTGTCCGGCCTACCTACAGCACGCCCATCAAGAACCTGCGTGCGGCGCGAGCCGCGGCGGAAGAGCTGCCCAACCTGGAGGGCAAGGAGCAAGACCGGCAACACGCTCGGGTGCAGGAGCTTCTCCGAATCACGGATGAGCAGGCTGATGCCATCCGACAGATGCACGAGAACCCCAGCGGCTCCAGGGGAAGCAAGCCGCCCGACAACAGCAAGGGCGCACCCCACGGGACCCAGCAGGCATCCTCTCCTCTAGCGGGGAAATCCAGCAGTAAGCGCCGCGACTCGGGCCACAAGGGCCAGCCACACCAGGGGCAAACAGTGAACAACAACCCACCACCGCCCCCTCCCCCAACCGGAGCGCCACGACCTTCCGATTCCTGTCTCTCGGGCTGGGTAGGAGCACCCAATCCGGATACTTCAGACGCTCGTGACCGCATCGAGCTCCTAGCTCAAGCGTGCATCAAGAAGGAGGAAGACTCTACCAGGCCGGTTTGTTTTGGACCTTGCATCTGGAATGAGCCATTCTCGGATAAGTTCACGCTGCCACGGGACACCCCCAAGTACGATAACAACATGAAGCCGTAAGACTGGCTGACCGACTACGCCATGGCAGTCGGTATCGCCCATGGGAACAAGCGCGTGGCGGTGCGCTACGTCCCCCTCATGCTGACCGGGTCGGCAAGGACATGGCTCAACAGCCTCGCGCCCAACAGCATCAACGCCTGGCCGGACTTCGAGAAGGTGTTCATCCGCAACTTCAATGGCACGGACAAGCGTCCGGGTCGCCCCCGCGATTTGGCCCTGTGTGTCCAGGGCGACCGCGAGTCGGACCGCGAGTACCTCGCCAGGTGGACTGATCTGCTCAATACTTGCGAGGGCATCCTAGAGAACCAGGAGACCGGGTTCTTCGTGGAGGGATGCCGAGAGGGCACCATGCTCCGCCACCGGCTACTATGTGACGAGCCGAAAACCATGGTAGAGCTCATGACGGTTGCAGACCAGTACGCCACGCCTGACCCTGCAATGAAGAAACCCTTCCGGGTGAATGCTGATGGCCGACCGATCCGCACGAATCCGGGTCACGACCGGCTGAGTAACCCGGGCGGAGAAGCCAGATCGTCCAGGCGGTAAGGCAATGACAACCGCTTCTAGGGAGACCGCCAAGCCGGACAGTAGAAGCCCCGCTACCATGTGAGGCAGGTCAACACGGTGGAGGGCGCACCTGAGGCGCCGGCTGGCGATACAAGGAGGCAGAAGTTGCGGTTCACCTTTGAACAAATGTTCGATGGACCGTGCAAGTGGCATAGCGGACCCTTCAAGCCGGCTACGCACACCACCTAGAACTGCAGTTGGACCCGCCAGATGAAGGACCAAGGTGGCCTACCCCATCCCCCACCACCCCCTCCTGGCGGATCGCCACCACCGACTAAGGGAGACGGCAACAACAACAACAATATCGGTTATCCACAGCCGCACACCGCCTACCACATCTTCGAGACCGAGCCGGACGACAAGCACAGCCGCAGGGAGCGCTCCAAGGAGGTGAACGCCATCGTCTCCTTGGTCCCCCAGTACCTAAACTGGTCGGAGACTCCCATCACCTAGAGCCGGGAGGACCAGCCAGATCGCCTGCCGAATCCCGGGGGCTACGCGATGGTGCTCGACCCCCTCATCGTCTCCAACAAGCGCACCTGCCGCTTCTCTCGCGTCCTCATCGATGGGGCAGCAGCCTTAACCTGCTCTACCGGTCTTTCCCGGAGAAGCTGGGCATCCGCAGGGGCGGATTTGCACATGCCCGGGCTCGACACTGGCGCTTGCAGGTACTCCGGTGAGGTCCCAGATGGACATATGTGTTTGAAACTGAAAAAATCTGCTGAAAAAATACATAAATAACGTCCGCTAGGCCAGGTTGGGCCTATTTAGCTATTCCCTAGTAGAAACCGATTGGCCCATTTTGTGTTACCATCGGTACTAGCTACTAGGCCACGTTCTCTCGTTCATGTAGCTAGTTAGAACGAAATCGATCGATTGGCTTCGTTTACTTACGAGAACCTAGCCGGAACTAGCGACACGGAACAACGGCAAGTGCGTCCGGCGTGCCCTAGCTCAGGAGACCAGGGACAACCGGACGAGACGGAGAATGGCTCCCGGTCGTCGCTCCAATCAGGCTGCTACTCCGCCACGAGGCTGCGACACTAATGACCAGAAGCGCAAGCGGCAAGACGGTGGTAGCAACGGCCTGAGTTCTGATCCGGCTAACAGTGGCTCACCGGAGTCCGCCCAACGTTCATCACCGACGATTACATGACCTGTGCACATGGTCATGGAGGCAGGAAGTAGCAGTAGACCGACGATGGTGGGGATGGCGGTTGGTACCGGTCATACACGACAACTAGGTGAATTTTTTCTATAATTTGCAATTGGATTTTTATTAAACATTATAGTGCCTGATTTATAGTTTGAATTGTTTAATTTTTAGAATTGGGGAGATTTATGATTCCTACAAGGAATTCACAATCAGTGGAGGCTGTGGAGCCGTCACAAGACCCACCACCTAGTAACGAAGATGAAGAAAATGTGATGAGCGATGACAACGATGACGATGAGGTTCAGGACTGGATTCAGCGGGAAATGCTTGATGAGGAAGAGCAGGACTGTTTTGAGGAAGAGGATGATGATTTGTTTAACCTGGATGAAATTATGTGTGATACTGCTCTTAGACAACAAATTGAAAATTATCATCCGGATATTCAAGCCCAAGTGAGAAGAGCATATCTTTTGAAGGGTCCGACGCAACCAATTATGAAATTCCCTACCGAAAGATATGGAACAAAGAACCGTAAGTTTTATAAAAGTTGGTATAAAACGTATGATTGGATATAATATAGTGAGTCTCAGGATGCCGCATATTGTTTCTATTGCTTTCTCTTTAAGCAACCCGAGAGTAGTACACACTTTGGTTATGATGTGTTCAACAAAACGGGGTATAGTGATTGGAAGCATGTGTACCAGGCATTGCCCCAACATGTTGGTGGTGTGGATAGTGCACACAATAAGGCAAGATTGCATTGTGTTGATTTTGAGAATCAAAGACAGAGTATGTCCAATAACCTTGTTAGGGCATCATAAGAGTACAAAGTACTATACAAAATTCGGTTGACCTCTTATCTTGGGTGTGCAAGATATCTCATTGCTCAAGGCTTGGCTTTTCGTGGCCACGCCGAGACTTCCACTTCATTGAACAAAGATAACTTCCATGAGATGATGGATTGGCACAAAGCTAATGATTAGAAAGTGGAACATGCTTTTGACCATGGTGGGAGATGCAAGATGCTTGCTCCCAAAATTCAGAAGTATCTTTCGAGGTGTTGTGCATAAGAGGTCACCGCTGTGATTATGAGAGAAATTAGTGATAAGAAATTCTCTGTTCTTATTGATGAATCACGTGATATATCCGTAAAAGAACAAATGGTAGTAATGTTGAGGTCAGTAGTGCTTAATTATTATGTTTACATATTATCCCATAGTTGTTCCATAGTTATATTGAACTATTTTACTTGTTAATCGTGTTTGTTGTAGGTATGTGAACAATGAAGGGAAGGTTGTGGAACGATTTCTCTCCGTGTATCATGTCCATGAGACTATATCAGCTGCACTAAAGGTAGCTCTTGTTGACATTCTTGATCATTACAAGTTATCCATTCATAGGCTGTGGGGGCAAGGATATGATGGGGCTTCGAATATGAGAGGTGAATTCAACGGTTTGCAAAAGAAAATCCTTGATGAGAACCCTTATGCTTTCTATGTTCATTGTTTTGCCCACCGCCTGCAGTTGGTGGTTGTCTTAGTTGCTAGTTGTTGCTCTTCCAGTTATGATTTATTTGAGCATGTCAATTTGATTGTCAACATAACAAGTGCATCTTGCAAGAGGAGGGATATATTGATAGAAGAACATCATCAAAATATTTTAGATCAGCTTGAGAGGGGTGAGAAATTTAGTGGAAGAGGTTTGAACCAAGAAACAAGTTTATCTCGAGCGGGGGATACTAGATGGGGTTCACATCATATAACTTTGCTTCGCTTGAGTGAAATGTGAAAGTCAGTATTATTTGTGCTTCGTGAGGTCCATGACGAGGGGGCATGGACCATCTCAAGCGGCAAGTTTGATAGAAATAATGGAGAGCTTCAAATTTGCTTTCACCTTGAATCTAATGATAAAGTTTCCTGGTATTATAAATGATCTATCACACATCTTGCAAAGAAAAGATATAAACATTGTCAATGATATGGAATTAGTTGGTGATGTTAAAGCTCGGTTAGCCACTATGAGAGAAAGTGGATGGGGAGATTTTTTTTGATGAAGTCCTCCAGTTTTGTGCTCCCAAGGGTATTCCGGTGCCTAATATGGATGAACGAATTCCTGTTCGGGGTCGTTCGAGGCTTGATGGTGTGACTTATACTTATCTCCATTTCTATCGAGTTGAGGTTTTTATGTTGCCATCGACAAGATATGCACTGAGATGAATCATCGCTTTAATGATCCATCATCAGAGATAATAGTGGCCTTCTCATGTCTTCATCCAAAAAATCGTTTCTCCAAGTTTGATTTGATAAGCTTGCTAGCCTAGCTGAAACTTATCGTGGGGATTTCACTAGGGGTGATTGTGCAATTATAAAGGACCAACTTCAGACTTACATTCTTCACGTCCAAAGGCATGAGGCATTTAGTTCTTGTAATAATCTTGAAGGTTTGGCTTTGAAGATGATTGAAACCGAGAAACATTTAATTTTTCCATTGGTCTACAAACTCATTGAGTTGGGTCTGTTATTGCCGGTCTCAATAGCATCGGTTGAGCGAGCATTATCGGCAATGAAGATTATCAAGTCTAAATTGTGCAATAAGATGAATAATGTGTGGTATAATAACTTGATGATTTGCTACACTGAGCGAGAGATTTTTAAGAAGCTTGATGATGATGCTATTGTGAGACGTTTTCAGGCCATCAAAGATCGGAAAGGATAACTGTCTAAGAGTAACTAGCACATTATTGGTATGCTCAGTTGTCTCCAGTTTATTTATCTTTTAAATGCAAATTAGTATAGTTTACTAATATATTTTTATATCGTGTAGATTCTCTATGGTACGTGTGGTTCAGCGGATGAAAATGGAATTTGCATATTGATATTTTATTGTCGATTCATCAAAAGTTTGATTTTATCATTCTATGGTTAGTATATTCAGTATAATATTTGCTACCTTGATTTATGTTTTTTAACATCTATGATCTATCAAACATTAATGATTATGTTCATATCATGTTTATTCAAATATATGACGATTCAGGTTCCCTGTAGACCAAAATATAGTATTTTAATTTTTAGTGTGCCCGGGCTTTCAAAATTAGCTAGGTCCGCCATTGGGCATCCGAGAGTGCGACCTACGCCCGACTACCATGACGTTACACGGCGTATTGCCGGGGCCAACATGCACTCTGCTATGAAAAATCCGGCTGGACGTTATCTTCGGAACCGAAGAGAACTTCCGCCGTGAGCCGGTGTGGTTTGAAGTGGTGAACCTAACAAGATCCTGCCACGCTCTCCTCGGGCGTCCCGCCCTCTCCAAGTTCATGGCTTTCCTCCACTATGCATACCTCAAGACAAAGATGCCGAGGCCTAACGGCGTGATCACTATGGCCGGCTGCTTCAGGCGGTCGATGGAGTGCGTGTCGGCAGGCTCGAAGATAGCATAGGCCCTCATCATCATTGAGGAGAAGCACGAGGTCATGCGCAACATTGCATTGGCTCAGCAAGAAGTACCGGCTAACAGGAAGCCGATTGGAGATGCGGCCTTCCAGCCAGCCAAGAAGACAAAGAAGATCATGCTCGACCCCACCGATCCGACCAAGTTCATCACCGTCGGTGCCGGCTTGGATAACAAATAGGAAGGCACGCTCGTCGACTTCCTCCGTGAGAATCATGACATCTTCGCATGGTCGCCAAAGGACATGCCGGGTGTCCCGAGGGAGTTCACCGAGCACTCACTTCACGTGCGGTCGGATGCCAAGCCGGTCAAGCAGCCCCTCCACCGGTTCGCGGAGGAGAAGAGGAAGATCATCGGCGATGAGATCACCTGGCTCCTTGCAACCGGATTCATCATGGAGGTGTACCACCCGGACCTGTTGGCCAACCTAGTCCTGGTGTTGAAGAAAAACAAGACCTGGCGCATGTGTATCGACTACACCAGTCTGAAAAAGGCGTGCCTGAAAGGCCCCTTCGCTTTGCCCCGTATCGATCAAGTTATCGATTCCACGACCGACTGCGACCTGCTGTCCTTCCTGGACTGTTATTCCGGCTACAATTAGATCCAGTTAAATCTAGCTGACCAGCTGATGATGTCATTCATCACCCTGTACGGGGCTTTCTGTTACGTAACCATGCCTTTCGGTCTGAAGAATGCACCCGCCACTTATCAGCGCCGCATGCAGAGATGCTTGCACTCGTAGATTGGCCGAAATGTGCATGCCTACGTGGATGACATCGTCATCAAGACGAAGGAGAAGCATACCCTTCTCGAGGACTTGGGGAAGACATTCGGAAACCTCTACCGGTACCATATGAAGCTGAACCCGGAGAAGTGCATCTTCGGCGTCCCATCCGGCCAGCTCCTCGGTTTCCTTGTTTCACAACGAGGGATCAAGGCGAATCCGGAGAAGATTGCAGCCATCGAGAGGATGCAGCCACCCAAGAGCTTGCTCAAAGTCCAGAAGTTCACCAGATGCCTCACCTCCCTCAGCCATTTCGTCAGCCGGCTAGGTGAGAATGCACTCCCGCTGTACCAGCTGATGAAGAAGATAGACAAGTTTCCCTGGACCTCGCAAGCTGACGCCGTGTTTCATGACCTCAAGCGCATGTTATCCACAGCGCCGGTGCTAGCCATGCCGGTTAGCAAGGAGCCTATGTTGCTCTATATAGCAGCCATCAGCCGGGTCGTCAGCATTGTCCTGGTGGTGGAGCGCCTTGAGGAAGGCAAGGCTCAGCTAGTGCAGAGGCCTGTCTACAACCTGAGTGAGGTTCTCTCTCTCCAAGCAGAACTACCCCCACTACCAAAAGATGTGCTACGGAGTGTACCTGGCATGCAAGAAGCTCAAGCACTACTTCCAAGAGCATCCGATTAAGGTGGTGTGCACCACACCCCTTTCAGAGATCATCGACAACAAGGATGCCACCGACCGAGTCGCCAAGTGGGCAATCGAGCTGGCCGCCTACTCCATCCAGTACGAGCCAAGGCTCATGATCAATTCGCAGGCCCTGGCGGACTTTCTGGTCGACTGGGCGGAAACCTAGTACCTATTGCGGTTCCCGATCGGATCACTAGAAGATGTACTTCGATGGCTCAAAGATGCTCGGCGGCTTGGGAGCCGACATCATCCTCACCTCGTCCAAGAGGGACCGGCTGGAGTACATTCTCTAGATCCACTTCAAGGCCTCCAACAATGTCGCCAAATACGAGGCATTGTTGCATGGCCTCCGGCTTGCCAGGGAGATTGGCATCAACCGGATCCTTTGCTTCAGCAATTTGGATCTGGTGGTGCAGCAAGTATCCAAAGAATGGGACACTCGTGATGCAAACATGGCCCTCTACCGCTTCCACGTGCAGAAGCTCAGCGCCTGCTTCGACAAATGTGAGTTCCATCACGTCCCCCGCATCAACAACGAGGCAGTCGACTCGCTCGCCTGAGTCGGATCCACTAGGCAGGCGATCCCGCCAGGGGTCTTCTTGGGGCATCTGCGCAAGCCCTCCATCACCCCGTCTCCCGAGTCCGACTCCATCATTTGGGCCAGAAGCCCGGGGGCTGCTGGCTGAGCTGACCCGGAACCCTTGGAGGCAGCAAAGAAAAAGGCCCGCACCGACTCCGGTGTGCCCACACCGACTCTGGTGCGCCCACACCCTCCGGCTCGAGAGACTCGGGGGCTACCGACTCGTCAAGTGGCTCGAGGGCTGCCATTCTAGGTACCCGACCCGGAAGGCCTCCTGACACCCTCCAGCCGGAGCAGGAGAGCGTCCTCATCATCCGAGAGATATCATCTTGGGCACAACCCTTCATGAACTACATCGCCAATGGGGTGCTTCCGGATGATGAGGTGGAGGCCAAGCAGATCCAGCGGCATGCGCACTCATACACCATCATCAACAAGGAGTTGTACAAGCGCATCACATCTGGCATATTCTAGCGGTGTGTCGATGTGGACACAGGCTACCTACTACTGAAAGACATCCACCAGGGTGAGTGCGGGCACCACGCTTCATCTCGGGCAATAGTCACCAAGGCGTTTTGCCACGGTTTCTATTGGCCCTCCACCCTCGAGGATGCTGAGCAACTGGTCCGCGCGTGCAATGGGTGGCAGCGCTTCGATCAACTGAGACACATGCCGGCTATGGTGCTCAAGACCATCCCGATCACGTGGCCCTTTGCCATTTGGGGGCTGGACATGGTCGGCCCCTTCAAGCGGGCGGACGCAGGCATGACCCATCTGCTCGTAGTGGTGGACAAGTTCACCAAATGGATAGACAGGGCGACAATCATCACCCTATTCACAAACATCATCAACCATTTCGGCTACCCCAATAGCATCATCACGGACAATGGCACGAACTTCCCCAAGGGGGCCTTCGCCCGGTTCTGCAGCAAAAAGGGGAGCCGGCTGGACCTCGCATCCGCCGCGCACCCGCAGTCCAACAGGCAAGTCGAGAGGTCGAATGGCCTCGTGCTAGCTAGCATCAAGCCGTGACTCATCGATCCCTTGGAGCGGTCTCCCGGTGACGTGGGCATACCTTACATGTACTCGAGTTTGGTATATACGGTCTGATCTGGCAGAATCCCACGGCGTTACCAGGGCCTAATCCAGGATTCGAGTAACCTACGGAGACTTCGACTGCTTGCGGCACAAGGCAAAGCTTAAATATAGAAAGTTTAAAGGGGCAAAACCCTAACTTGTAACCGACTCGACCCGCTACCTGAGACCTAGCCTATCTACATAAAGGCTAGGAGGGGCGGCGAGGAGGACAATCACAACCCTAGTTTCCACAACCTCGCCAGATTGCATCTGCGCACCCTTGTAACTTTCGACTCCCTTGATAATTCCAAGAGCAGACAAGCAGGAGTAGGGACCTCTACGAGGCCTAAAGATGGGTAAATCTTGCATCCCTGTGTGCTTTTTTGCTAGCCAATTGATGCCTCCAGTGCTCCCTCCTTCTCGAAAACCCAAGTCCATAACAATGTGCTTTGATGAGTTAAACCCTCGTCAATTGGCGCCGCCTGTGGGAACTAGGAGTGTTGATGTCACGCCTTCTTTGGCCCCGTCAACTGCGATCTACAACTCTGCAATAGCAGAGACTCGCCTCCTTTTCGGTGCCTTCGACTTCACCATCCACACGCTGGCCACTCGCCCGGCTTTTGAGTCCGTGGGCGAGGGAATCGGCTTGGCGATCGGGAGCCTACGCTTCCAAGTTGGTTAGCTGGGCACACTTAGCCTCCCTGACCAGCCCGCGGTTCCCACGATCGTTCCAGCATCGTTGTTTCCACCGCGGATCGGCACCCTGAGAGAACTCAACGCCCCGACAATAGTCGGGAACACGATCAGCAACAACAGTTGCGGATCCGATCTGGGTAATCTAGAGACTGAAGACAGAGCCTACGGCTCTGGATCTGAAAGCTGCGGAAGCAATAGCTTCCCCAATCACTACATGTGCATCGTCATCAACGCTGGCGACACCAGAACTAGTCGCGACGGCATCCCAATCGCGAACAGTGGCCCCGTCAACAGCATGCCCACCAACAATGGGATAGAAGACCCGCACCTCACAGCGAATGAGCACACCGAAGAGCGCGTGCTGATCAAGCTCAACAACAACGAGTGGGCTCGCCGCCAAGAAGCTCTGCAGGGAAATCCCCTGCCCTTAAACTCATCACAAGAGATGTTGATGGGTTACCATTGGCTGATCAAGGATGAGTACAAGCGCCAACAACAAGTAATCACGCAACTCGACGCGCCCAGAAAAGCAGTGGATGAGTCGAGCCTTTAGGGGGCTCAGGTCTCCTCCATTGGAGGATCTTCGTCCAAAGGAAACGACCATGTGGCCGCCAAAAGGCGCTCTCGATTGGCCCACCTCACCAACAAGGAGAGAGAAGAGGCCACGTGAGTCCTCGACTTCTCGTCCATGATGGTGGATACGCGGGGCAATGTGCTCCCAAAGACGCCGCAGGCAGCGGTGACTGCAGCCACCATGTACCTCCTTAGCAACCAGCCTCCGGTTGGGGATCCGCAAGCTGCCATGCACCAATCTACGATCGTAGGCTTGGGGATAGTCAAAGCTATCCTCACCAAGGATCCAATGCTAGATCCAAAAAAGGGCAAGGCTCTAGCCAAACGCTACTCCCCGCCCTTGTCCAGCAATGACAGCCATGACTTGTCTCGACGTTGCCGCTCACGACGACACGGCCACGACTACAACGCGCGTGATGACATCACGCAACGCAAGGTTGACAAGATGCGCACAAGGCATGCTTGTTCGACTGATTCGGAGGATGACGAAATAGAGCTCTGCGGTGCTAGATGCTTCAATAGAGCCATTAGGCAGAAGTGAATGCCTAAGGGGTTCAAGCTCCCATCGGAGAACCCAAAATTCGACGGCCTCTAGGACCCGAAAATCTGGCTGGAAGATCACATCTCCTCCGTCAGGTTGCACAGCGGAAGCTCGAGCACGGCGATGCAATGCCTCCAGCTACAGCTGCAAGGCGCCGATCGAGCATGGCTTAATAACCTCCCGCGCGAATCCATTCGCAGCTTGGAAGAGCTGGCCTACAGCTTCGTGCGAAACTTCAAGGGCACTTACAAAAGGCCCGCATCAATCGATGAGTTAACAGTCTGCCACCAAAGATCTGGCGAGTCGCTGTGCTCATACATCCAGAGATGATCTATCATCAAGAATTCCGCAGAAGACATCTCCGAGGATCGCGCAATCGACGCGTTCAATGGCGACGTGCGTCGTAGAGAGCTCAGGGAGGAGCTGGGCCGCTTGAAGCCCAAGACAATCGACCACCTGATGGAGATCGCAAACAGGTGGGCCGATGGGGAGGACTCGGTGAAAAACCGTGCCTAGTCCGATGATGACGACGACCTCGGGCGTAGACACGATCGCCGAGGAAAACGTCGAATGCGTGGTTACGAGGATCGTGAAGAGGTTGACATGGTCACGGCTGGCTACGCCGACAAATGAGACGATAACCGCAACAGCGGATACCGTAGTGGTGGATACCGTGATAGCGGGAAAACCATGCAAGTGTGGCAGCGCCGCACTCGCGATGAGGCACCCACAAGATCCATCCAGGACAAACTATCTGGACCATGCAACATGCACTTCTACATCGATAGGCACGGTGGCAAGAAAAAGTACAACCACCTCGTAAAGGACTACCACGAATTCCTCAAGCTCCACGAAGGCATGACCCAGATGAATCGCGACGCGATTAACCAAGGCTACAGAGCTGCCCTGGGCGCTGTGGCACATGGAGCTCCTCCACCACCGCCAGGTCCGATACCACCTGCGGCTGCACCAGTCCAAAATCATGGAGGCGAACCATACCCCCGATCACTGGGAATATGGGAATGATCCAGAAGGGTCGTCCCTCAAATTGAGTTCAGAAATTGATCACTCGCCAAGTCAATCTAGCGATGAACTCTCCGCCCTCCACCACTGAGTACCTTAGTGGCAGCGAGTCCTACATCACCTTCGACAAGAGCGACCACCCGCGTCAAGTACCTCGCCCAAGCCACTGTCCCCTGGTGCTCGGGGCACAGATCGGAGGCTTCGAGATGAGTCGCGTCTTCATGGACGGCGGAAGCGGCATCCACCTCATGTTCGCGAGTACCTTGCGAGCAATGAGGATCCCTCCGACATGTCTGGAAGTTTCAGAAATGACGTTCCACGACATCGTTTCAGGGAAGGACGTGTACCCCCTAGGCAAGATCAACCTCGACATTATCTTCGGCACGCCACAAAACTTTTGGCGGGAGCGCATCGACTTTGAAGTTGTCGATTGGCCTTCACAATACCACTGCATCCTCGGGCGTGTCGCGTTCGCAAGGTTCATGGCGGTACCACACTACGCCTACCTACAGATGAAGATGTCGGGCCCAAACAGCGTCATCACAATCAACGGAAGCTTCGAGAGGTCTGATAGCTGTGATAGGGAATTCAAAAGAATCTCCTAGTCCTTCGGCATGCAAGAGGAACTCGCGAGGTTAAAGGAGTCAACAGACAACAGTCTGCCTCCCCTGAGCAAGCCAAGCTCACCCGACCAATCCTTCGACACGTCGGTGCACACCAAGAAAGTCCAGGTCCACCCAACGGACCCGACCAAGACGACCCTCATCGCCAACAACTTGAGTCCCGCATAGGAACTCGCACTTGTCGAATTCCTCCGTGAGCACTGGGAAATCTTCGCCTGGTGTCCAGCGGACATGCCAGGAGTTCCTGGGGAATTCGCCGAGCACTCACTCAACATGAATCCAGACGCAAGGCCAGTCAAACAAACAATACGGAGACTGTCTGAACCAAGAGCAAAAGTGGTCAGTATGGAAATCAACAGACTCCTCAATGCAAAATTCATACGAGAGATCAAGGAAAGCACCTGGCTCGCAAATCCGGTGTTTGTGCCTAAAAAGGACACGGATATCCTGTGATTGTGCGTGGACTTCACCTCCTTGAACAAGCACTGCCCGAAGGATCACTTCCAGTTGCCACAGATCGATCAAATAATCGACTCCACTGCAGGATGCAAGCGCCTCTGCTTCCTCGACGCCTACTCAGGCTACAATCAGATTCGAATGAAGGAGGAAGACCAGGAGAAAACGGCATTCACGACACCCTTTGGTGTGTTCTGCTACAACACGATGCCCTTTGGGCTAAAAACGTAGGAACCACCTATCAACGGTGTATGCAGGCCTGCCTCAAGAACCAACTTGGTCGCAATATCCAAGTCTACATCGACGACAACATCGTCAAAACCAAAGAGGAAGCCGCGTTACTCGATGATCTCCGCGAAACCTTCGACAACCCCGATCACTACCGGATCAAGCTCAATCCGGACAAATGCACCTTCGGCGTACCATCTAGGCAATTGCTCGGTTATCTCATCTCCACGAGAGGGATTGAAGCAAACCCGAAGAAATAAAAGCCATACTGGCCATGGAGAAGCTGGAGAACGTAAAAGGCGTCCAACAGCTGGCTGGGCAAATCATGGCGCTCAGTCGATTCATCAGTCAAATGGGCGAAAAGGCACTGCCTTTCTATCAACTCTTCCGGAAAGCTGAGAAGTTTGAGTGGATAGACAAAGCACAAGAAGCATTCGAAGACCTCAAGCGTCTATTGTCCACCTCTCCAGTATTGGTGACGCCTCGCGAAAAGGAGCCGCTGTTGCTATATATCTCCACCACCAACCAGGTGGTCAGCATCGTGCTCATGGTGGAGCGAGCCAAAGAAAATAAAGTCCACGGGGTACAACGCCCAGTCTACTACCTCAGCGAGGTGCTCACACCAACAAAACATCGGTACCCGCACTACCAGAAGCTGGCCTACGTCGTCTTCGTGACCGCCAGGCGACTGTGCCACTACTTCCAAGAGCACCCAATTGTAGTAGCGAACGACGCCCCGCTCGGGCACATACTCAATAATCCCGATGCCACCGGACGAGTCGCGCTCTGGGGCATAGAACTGTCTCCACGAGACATCACATACGAGAAACACGACGCGATTAAATCGCAAGTTCTCCCGGACTTCCTCGTGCACTGGATGGAGAACCAGCTCCCCGACAAGCCAGACATGTCCTACCTATGGACAATGCACTTCGACGGATCCAAACGCAAGGAAGGAGCTGGCGCAGGTGTCATACTGACATCGCCCCAAGGAGACAAGATGAGGTACGTTCTGCGAATGCAGTTCACAGCCTCCAACAATGAAGCCGAATATGAAGCGTTGATCCACGGGATGCGAATGGCAAAAGCCTACGATGCCAAGCGACTCATCATCTACGGCGACTCCAAGTTAGTGGTCAACCAAACAATGAATGAGTGTGATGCTCTCAGTGACAATATGATCACTTATCGCGACCTCTATGACACACTCGAAGGAGACTTCGACGGCTGCGAGCTGCGACACGTCGGTCGCGAAAGCAACAAGGAGGCGGACGTACTCGCAAACATTGGTTCCACCTGCACCCAAGTGCCACCTCGCATATTTCTCAAGCGCATTTGTGAATGCTCCAGGAAGCAAAAGGCTATAGAGCCTAAAGCTAGTATGACAAAGGACTCAGGGGCTACGCCACCGAGCGAGCCCATGGCACTCGACCACATGGAGCCTAACACAGGACTCGAAGGCCCCATGGAGGTCATGATGATCGATCCATCCTGGACACAGCCATACATCACATACCTGCTCAGCAAGAGGCTACCAGATGACCCGACTGATGCACGCCACATAACGCGATGATCCAAGGCATTCACCCTTATCAACGATGAACTGTATAAGCACAGCATCACATGAGTCCTTCAGCGATGCGTCTCCAACAGGGACGAAAGAGCCATTCTCCTTGACATACACGAAGGAACTTGCGGGCATCACGCAGGCAGTCGTGCCCTCGTCGCCAAAGCTCTACGAGCTAGATTCTACTGGCCAACGGCCATGCGTGACGCCAAGGACATCGTCTAGCGCTGCAACACCTGCCAGCAATTCGCGGATAAACCGCACGCGCCTAGCGTGGAGCTCAGACCAATACCTGTGGCCTGGCCTTTCGCACAATGGGGACTCGACATGGTCGGCAAACTCCAGAGATCCTCACGAGGCGGGCACGTCTACCTTCTAGTCGCGGTCAACAAATTCACCAAGTGGATTGAGGCCATGTCGGTGGTAAACCAACTAGGAGCCAGCGCTGTCAAATTCTTCAAGTCCATTGTCTTCCGCTTCGGGGTGCCACATAGCATCATCACGGACAATGGGACACTTTACCTCCAAAGAGTTCCAGGAATTCTACGAAAATCTGGGAATAAACATTAGCTACGCCTCGGTGGCCCACCCTCAGACCAACGGTCAAGTCGAAAAGGTTAACGGCCTTGTCTATGGTGGTATAAAGAAAGGATCCTCCGGCCACTCGAACAAGCTGCCGATTGCTGGCCAGACGAGCTGCAATCAGTACTTTGGAGCCTGCGCATAACTCCAAACAGCGCCACAGGCTATACTCCGTTCTTCATGGTGCACGGTGTTGAAGCTGTACTACCCGCAGAAGTGCGCTACAAAGCCCCGCGGGTGGTTGCATACAGCAAGAAAGAATCAACTCTCGCACTCGAAGACTCCGTCGACCTCCTCGATGATGCATGTGAGATTGCAGTGGAGAGATCCACGATCTACCAGCAGAACCTCCGCAACTACCACATCAGAAGGCTACGCCCCAGATCCTTCACCGAAGGAGACCTGGTCCTATGACTGAAGCAACAAGGACACCTCAAATTTGAGTCCCCTTGGGAAGGACCTTACGTGATTACCGAAGTAATCCCAGGTGGTGCCTATCGCCTTAAAGACTTAGAGAGCGGAGTCGCATACTCCAACACCTAGAATGTCGCGTAGCTGCGCTATTTCTACCCTTAGACGTTTCTTTTACTTTACAAATAAGGCTATTCAGCCAGGCTACTTAGCCACACATTGTACCTCGTGATATTCTACGAATAAATAAAGCTAAGTGCCCCAAACCCTGTGTTTTCTGTTTTACTTGCAATATATCACTCGGGGGTTGCGCCACCCTCTACACTTTCGTTCTATGAACAAATGCAGTATCCTGAGTAGCTAACACATTACCAATCGAACCCTTGATAACACCAACCCAGCTGCAACGCACCTGACAGGTTGGCAAGGTGCTGCGATTAAATACACGTCAGGCTAACAAAAAGGAACTGCACAGTACCATACACTCGAAAAAATATATACAAGCTAGCAAGCTCTCTACATCCATGGGTATCAAACACACTAGCACAATTGTATGAATTTTACAACACTTATACATCTATGTGCAAGCCTATCTTACACTACTGCCGCAAAAGGAGAACATTTGTTTGCTCTTCGAAGAAGTCGACAATATCCTCCACTGGCCGGTCAATCGCCTGATAGTGCGCCACCATATTCCACATCATCCCTTTTGGTGGCGGCGGTGGTCCAGCAGCAACAGACGCGACGTCCACATCTGGCCGATGTAGTCGAACCAACGATAGTGCAGCCTTGGCACCTGCGACTAGCTGTTGGTGCACGCACTCGTGGACCGCGTTGATATCCTGGAACTTCACCAGAAGAGACAACAGGCTTGAAGGCACAACGTCCAGCACAAACATCGTCTGATAAATATACCTCAGGCACGGCTGCGCCCTCTTCAAACACTGAAGCACCCGTGACGCATGATCCTGCAACATCGCCAATGCGACTGCATGATCGTGGTCCACCCAGAAGTACCCACTAGCCTGCAACTGCTCCTGGGTTAAGTCATTCATTCGAATGGCCACTCGGTCCCTCTCATCCTGCGGATGACGAGCTCTAACAACTACAAAAAGCAAGACCAAAGTATAAGACAAGGCATCGTCGCGAATGGCTAAAGAAAGGATAAGAAGATAGAGAGCTAACACTTAAATTGCTCGTTCAACTGCGCAACCTCATCTAGGAGATACTTCTCGCGAGCAGTGGCCTTCTCAGCCTTCGACTTCCACACATCCATGTTACCGTGGATAATGGGCAACTCCCGCTCCAACTGCTTTATACGGTCGTGTAGTCGCGAGAGCAGCCACAACTCCTCCACCTTTAAACGTGGTTGTGCTGCAGTTTCATCGGTGGGAGGAGATTCATGAGGACCACTCGAAGGACCCTATTATAGCCAAGCAAGAAGCAAATAAGAGACCAATTATACATCGATAAAAAGGGCGGAGTGCATTCAAATATGACAACGTATCAATAGAGGCACCCCCACAAAACATGGTTCAGCAAAAGGAAAGCTAAACTATTACACATGGCAGCTAAGGCATGATATGCTTCTTCGACTTCGACTTCGACTTCGGGGGCTTCCTCGAATCCGTGGCAGTCTCTGATGCAGATTTTCCATTGGTAGCCCCAGATGCCGCAACCTTCGCCTCCTTCGCTCACCGCAGCTCCACAGAATACTTCGCGACTGTATCGATGAGCTGGTGCCCATACTTACTGCAACTACCAACGATGGGAGCAAATACTACCTGCTGACCATCCGCGTCGACAGGCATCGCCTCCAACATCGCGTCGGGGTCTAGCTCCACGCCATGAGCTTGTACCATCGTGAGTGCCATGGTGGCGCCGACAGACCGTTGCGAATTCTTGAAGTCCATGGGAATACCTTCAGCGAAGGATTCCACCAAGCCATCAAGGTTGTCGATTAAGTTGTCCTTGGGGATCATGTCCTCTCGGAGACGGATCATCACTCCCTTATCTTTCCGAAGCGTATCTTGGAGGGAGACACTGCGGTCCTCAACTAAGGCCACGGTGCCAGCCAAGGCATCTGTCTGGCGTAAGGCCTAGGCGTCGAAGCTTACGCCAGCAGCATGTAAAGAACACAAAGTATCAGCATAGTGACATGAAAAGAAAAACAGGGGAAAATACAAGTGAGGCAGTGTAATACCTGAGAGCGCTTTTGCAATCGAGAAAAGCTGTTCTACGAACAACTTCTCCCTCTCAGCAGTAGAAGCACGCAGGTCTTCCTCGCGCTTTTGCGACTCCTCTAGAGCCACGACTGCCTCATTGCGCTTCTTCTCTGCTGCGGCAAGTCCCTTCTCAAGGGAAGTAACACGATGGAGAAGCTCATTATGCTCACCTACAAAGGGCAGAGCACGACAACACCTGAGTTTATAAATCTCTACACAAGCAGAGCGAAGAGACAAGTTTAGCTACACGGTGGCGGTTGTCCAACATAGCTTACTATCGACCCAAGGCAAGTATCTGCTCCGCGAGGCGAGTGGAATCCTTCACGACAAGCTACACCAAAAGAAATGAAGCTTCAGCGTTGACAAAAGGCACAAAATCAAAATTCGTCTGCCAGTGGCAAAAAGACACTTACGTGTTCCTCCAGGGAATCCAAACGTTCCTGTCGAGTGGGCGTCTATGCAACCATCTGGTGCCCCTCCCCACTTTGGGGAGAACTCGAAGAGTTGGCACTGGAGTGGGCCACCACTGGAGGAGAAGGAGAATGTACTTCCACCTCCTTGTTCTTGGAGTCTGCGACTTTGGATTCTTCCACAAACTAGTAGTCGTCGGAGGATGACGACACCGTTTGAATGTAAACATGATCAGTACCACTTCAGAAGAGAAACTCCAAGGAAAACAAGACGAACTTGCAAATATAAAAATTTACTCGTCAAATTTGTCAAGGTCGAAGGAATCATCCGACGACTCCTTCGGCAACCTCAGCTTCTTTCGAGCGGGAGGAGCCATGGTGCATATAGGCACAACAGGGATTTGCTCTTTTGTAGCAGCAGGAGGACCCTCCGGCGTCATCGGCGAGGAAGCATCCGAACCCTCACTACGGGAGCGCTTGCGCGTCCTGTGATCGCTGGACTCGGGGGTTTCCTCCTCTTCCCCCACAGGAACAATGGAGCCCGACTCGTCCTCTTCATCCACCTCTCGAGGAATAATTCCTTCAGGCCGAGGAGGCAAGTTTGCAGCCGTGGCCCATTCCTAACAACAAGAAAGGCATCAGTATACAAAAGCACCTACAAGCAATCGAAAAAGCCAAGAAACTTCAAAGAGAAATCAACCTCAGGCGGAGGATTGCTGGTGCAGAATGGAGGCACGACTGAGTCACCCGGGAGATCCTCCTTGGTGGTGTACTTAGTCAGCAGTCGCAACCTCCTGTCCACTTCACTCGACGAGAAGCCCTCCACAGAAAATGCGAGTGGCATCACCAGCACCGGTCCAGCGAAACATCGGATGCGCCCTGGCCTACAGAGGCTGCACTCGGCGACGCATCCAAGTGCGAATAAGCTCTGCGCCGCCTACTTCTTTGCCTATGTGCTTTTCAAGGTCACAGACACGCTGATAGAGGGCCTCTGTCTCTTCGACTTCGGCGAGCATCACAACATTCTTCCACGACCTCCTCCGCTTGCAGGGTGCCACCAGATCGAAGGGTGCGAGTCCGTAGTGCTCTCCATCCGCTTTCTGGTCGTGGATGTAGAACCACTTCTCCCACCATCCTTGGACAAACGCAGTGAGCTTGATGTTGAAGTAGGTGACGTTGGACTCAACGTGGATACCGCAACCTCCTATGTCGTAGACCACTAAACCCGACGCCGATTAACGTTTGAGATTGAAGAGCTTCCTAAAGAGGCCGAAGTGTGGCTCGATTCTGAGCCAGCACTCGCAAAGAGTGATGAAGCAGGCAATGTGGAGGATAGAATTGGGGGTCAGCTGATGGAGCTGAAGCCCATAGAAGCAAAGGACACCCCTAACAAACGGATGTAGGGGGATAGAAAGACCACGAATGATGAACGCAAGGAACATCGCTCAAAAACCCGTAGGAGGACTGGGGATTACCTCGTCGGTGGGAACGCACGAGTCGTCCTTCGTGGCAGAGAGTGCCCCATCCTGGCGCTGGGTGAACAACTCCGATGGCTTGATGACGGATGGGTGCCATGACCCATTGGTGATGCAGGTCCCCGTGCCCTTCTTCTTCCCAGCTCCAGTGGCACCGGTGCCCGCGGTGGCGGCACCCTTCTTCTTGGCAGCGACATAAATAGCCACAGATCCAACAATGGAACCTCCCTTCTTCTTGCCCATCTTGCGCTGGCGATGTGAGCGCAGGAAGTAGCTGGGAAAGATGCGGAGTTGGTCTAGTGCCATGGAGGAGATGTGTGCAATGGAGCAGCAAGAACAACAATGGTGGAGGAGCACAAGCAAAGAAGAGAGATGTGGGGAAATTACCGCACGGTGTGCCCATACTTAACCTCCTAGAAGAGGCCATCCAATGACCAGAATAAAATCTACCAGACGCGTGGTGTACATCGACATCGACGCGTGGCAAGGGTAAACAATAAACCGTCCCCCACTACTCCCATTATGCATGGAAATCGAGGAGACGCAGTTAACATAGAAGATTTTGCACGCCCGGTCAAGTCCAAGTCAGAAAGTGGGACCCACTACTCATCACGTCCCATCAAAGCCACTCACGCGGGCAACCGAGGTCATCTCAGCGTCAGTACTGACATCATAAACTCCAGCAGGAGAACATTTTGACTACTTTAGTCCTTACTCGAGTCTTCGACTTGACCAAGCCACACACCCGAAGAAATCAGTGAAGATATTCAAGCATCATGACAAACCCTTCACTCGAATCTATGATTCGATTATGGACTTCGGGTTACTCCCATAGGGAGCGCTGAACGCATATTCGACCGAAACAAGCAATAAGACAACAATAGTCGCAAAATACTTATAGTCCCCACTCGAGTCTACGACTCGAATAGGCACTCGGGGGCTACTCCCATAGGGAGCGCTGGCCTCGCACCCTATGATTTTTTCTTATACATTACACTATGTTGGCAACATCCATAGTCAAATACTATGGTGACTCTGCCTCATATTATCCCTGCAAAGAGACTGCGTCTCCTGAGTCACCCGAATCATCTCCGCGATGACAAAATTCGGATGCCGCACTTACAACGTGAAGATAAGACCTGAATAAGGCCGGGCAACGCATCTGCAGTGCTCTACCATAAATAAATCCGTACCTGCAGGTACGATGAATAAGCCTTGACAGAGGTGTCGAGTGCTCACACTCACACAATGGGTTTCGACTCCTGTAAGACCTCTATGGCTTGAGTCGAATTACACCATCACTTCTCTGAATTCGAGTCCGGGGACTCGAGTTTGAGTAGATTACGTTTTTGCCCTAAGGCAGTTAAATGATCCTGATACATCAGATAAATCAGGCACATATATCAACAATCCCTATGATACAAAACAGAGCACTCGAAAATATGCTCAGATACACACTCGAAAGACTTCATAAAGTCTCCACTCGAATCTGCAATTCCACTGGACACTCGGGGGCTACTAACATGGGCATACCTTACAGGTACTCGAGTTTGGTATATACGGTCTGATCTGGCAGAATCCCACGGCATTACCAGGGCCCAATCCAGGATTCGAGTAACCTACGGAGACTCTGACTGCTTGCGGCACAAGGCAAAGCTTAAAGATAGAAAGTTTAAAGGGGCAAAACCCTAACTTGTAACCGACTCGACCTGCTACCTGAGACCTAGCCTATCTATATAAAGGCTAGGAGGGGGCGGCGAGGAGGACAATCACAACCCTAGTTTCCACAACCTCGCCAAATTGCATATGCGCATCCCTGTAACTTTCGACTCCCTTGATAATTCCAAGAGCAGACAAGCAGGAGTAGGGATGTGTGCTTGTTTGCTACCCGATTGATACCTCCAGCGCTCCCTCCTTCTCCAAAACCCAAGTCCATAACAATGGGCATCGATGAGTTAAACCCTCGTCACCCGGACGCTGGATCAAGGAACTTCCGGCTGTGCTATGGAGCCTCCGCACCACTCCAAATCGGTCAACCGACTTCATCCTATTCTTACTCGTCTACGACTCGGAGGCCATCCTGTCCGCATAAATAGAGTATGACTCGCCCCGCAAGCTCCTCTACGACGAGAAGGCCAACAAAGAGGCACAAGAGGATGGCGTGGACCTCCTCGAGGAGGCCCGCAAGCTGGCGCTGTACCAGAAAATCCTGCGTCGGTACCATTCGAGCCGGATCCGACCCGTCGCGTTCCACGAGGGCGATCTGGTTCTTCGGCTAGTGCAAGACACACAGGGAATGCACAAGCTATCACCACCTTGGGAAGGGCCCTTCATCATCAGTCGGGCGTTGCACAACAACTCCTACTAGGTCATCGATGCGCAGCAGCTGTGCAAGAACAAGATGGACAAGTCGGACGAGGAGACGGAGCGCCCCTAGAACACGGCCCTGCTCCGTCCATTTTACACCTAGTCATCTGACAATGTATGTATCTCATGAACCCCATGGATGCATGAAAAGTGTGGAACCCCGAGAGATAGTCGGGGGCTCCTTGCTAGAAATTTGCATATCATTCTTCTTCGATTTAGTTTTTCTGTAGTGTGCAATGGTGTTAGAGGCCCCCTCTTTGTCTCAGCTACAGACTGCAACCCGGATGTACGACTAGCAAGAGCAAAAGCCCGAGGCATCCCACATGAAAAATGGTGAAAAGATGCGACATATTGGACGTTCCGGCCTTGTGCCTAGTTTGAAATTTTCCGGCTACTAAGCCTCCAGTACCGTGCACAATGTATTGTCAGCTCCCCCTTTGATTCCGGCTCCAGACTGCAACCCGGCTGCCCGGCAAGGACACAGCGTAAATAGCAGAGCGCACAAGAAAGTGACTAAGTGTCCAGAGAAGCGCAAGCTAGTTTTTGAAAAAACCGAAGCCTTTACCCGGTTAAAAGTGCGCATATTGACCGACTAATATATTAAACAAATCCATCTATGTGTCTGTTTTGCACGACTACACCGAGTCGGCTATCAAAAGCAATGAAGATTCAAAGTCCTTGTCTTCACCAAGCACTCCGAATCTCGGGGGCTACACCCACTAGGTGCGCTCGCGCGCCCCCAGTGGAATCATGTAATTACGGCCGGCTAAAGGAGTTTAGCCAGATATTCGGGCCCAGGTGCGGGCAAGGGCAAGGATAAGAGCAAGAGAAGAGAAGAGAAGATTCGAAGCACTTGGCTTCGCCAAATACTCCGAGTCTCGAGGGATACACCCAGTGGGTGTGCTGACGCGCCCCCACTGTTGGTCATGGTTATTCGGTTGGCCAAGCAAGGTCAGGCCATCCGGCTAAAGGCGTTTAGCCAGAAGAAAATAAAAGTTTCAAGGAAAGAAAGAAAGAAAGAGAGAAGATTCGAAGTCCTTGTCTTTGTCAAGCACTCTGAATCTCAGGGCTACACCCAGTGGGTGCGCTGATGCACCCACACTGGAATTGGTAGTCCTTCGGCTAAAGGAGTTTCGCTGGATGAAAGTACTCGGATGGGCCTAATCGGCAAAAAGCAGAAGAGACCCAAGATATAGAAAACCAAAAGGAAAAAAGGAACAAACATGCAGTGCATAAAGATAAGGGGAGTCGAAGATCCCGCAAGTTCACCAATACATACAACCAAGTTCAAGAAAAGGAAATCATTACAGTTCCACCCAGCATCCCGGGGATCAGATCTACGCGTCGGAGCCCTTGCCGTGCGGCAGGTCCTGGCTGGCCATGGCTTCAGAAGGAGGAGGAGGCGTGCTGGAGGTCCCGGCTCCGGCATCTCCACCATCCGGTTGAAACGTCGGCTCGGCCTACGTCTCCGATGTCCCGGCGTCCCGGCGGACTCCGAGTCAGTGAGGACTTTGTCGACGTCGGCATAACCGACAATCTTCATGGCGGAGATGCGAAGTCCTGGATGGGCCTGGCGGATGGTAGTGAGGTCTGCACCGGTGCGGAAGCCTCCGTCGATCTTCTCCGCGTGCGCATCCTTGTACCAGGACAACATCAGCGCCAATGCCATCTTGGCTCCGGCCCGCACTGCCAAGTCCCTCAGCCGGTCGACGGCAGCCGGTACCTCCGTGACCTTCGCTGCCAGTTGGGCGATGGTGTCCGGTGCGACTATGTCCAACAATAGGAAGTCGAAGACGGCGTGGGTAGCTTTCCGCATCTAAGTGACCTCCTTGCCAAGCAGGGCGATGAGCTCCTGGGAGGTGGGCGGCTCACCCGGACAGTTCAGCTAGAGCCGATTGTAGGTTAGCAGGTCTACGCCCGGATAATAGGCTATCAAAAAAACAAAGTCAGGTCCGGCTACCGGATCCGGATGAAGAAAAAGATTCAGCAAGAAATTTTACCTTTGGAGGTGCGGCCAATCTACGTCAGCTCCTCCAGGAGAGCCTTCTCCCGCTCCGGCAGCCGCTTGACTTCCTTCTCCTGGTCCTTGCATTGGGTGTTGAGGAGCTCGAATGCTTGGGCCCGGCTGGCGAGGGCACTATCACGCTCCTTGATGATAGCCTCCATCTTATCCACCTTGGAGTGCCACTTCTTATTCGAAAGGGGGAGGGAGGAGTTGGACCGGCTGAGGCGCTCGATCGCCCTGGTCAGCCGATCGATCTCCCGTTGGGCACAGACCAAGATGTCTATAGGGATAGTCGGATGTAAATAAAAAGAGAAGAAGATGCAGAGGAAGAAGCTGCAAAAAGATAAACAGATAAGGAAATTGACTCTACGAGGTGTCGTTCAGCGCGGCGAGCTTCTGCTCTAGCGTCCGGCTAGACCCGAGCGAGGCCTCGAGCAGCCGGACCTCCTTCACTGCCAACTCCAAGCTGGTGGCCAGATCCACCAAGGACATGGCTGAGGAGGAGGAGGATTCGACGGTGTTGAGGGTCAGGGACTCCTTCGCCTCGCGGAGCGCCACACGCAATTCCTCCCTCGGCTCGCCATCGGAGTTATCGTCGGCCACCACCACTAGCTCCTTGCCGATTGCGGATGCCCTTGCTCCCACAGAGGGGCCCCAGCCACTACTCAGGCTCGGCGTGGCGGTGCACGGCTAGACCATGATGGTTGGCAGGGCATCGTCGGCCCTATCTCCAGTCGCCGGATACGCCCGGGGCGGCGGCGGGGTCCTTGGTGAGGGAGAGAGGGCGGCATCGGTGGTAGTGAAGGAGTTATGCCCTAGAGGCAATTAATAAAGTGTATTATTTGATATATCTCCTATATGTTCATAATACGTTTCATGCTGTGCTATAACTGTTGAAAGGGCATGTATGCCCCCATGTGTGGTTTTGGTAATTAATGACAATCCCTATGGACTAATGTGCAAATTGAGTTTCACTTGTAGGTTTGTCCATTGGCATCGCTTGGACCATGTGTTGGTTTCAAGGATGAAAAAGAAGAAGCAATGTCCAAGGGCTTTGTGCCTATTGGAATCAAGAAGAAGAAGAAGAAGAAGATGGAGTTCCTCATGGCAATCTTCAAGACATCATCAAGAATTGAAGTGCAAGCTCAAGATGCGTCATCTCTAGAAGATCTCATTCTTGAAGCTTTCCATCCTCGGCAATCATGGAATGATGAAGACAAGTTCGAAGAAGAGGCTTCCCCATGGAGTATGGGGGGAGCATTTCTCAAGACTTCATCAAGCAAGTGCAATCAAGAAAGGTGTTCCATCTTGAAGGTGACAAGATCATCTACATCAAGCTCAAGTGGGATGATCAAGGCAAAGGTATGATCGTGATAGGGTTTCTATTTACCGGTCTCTTGTAGTGTTCTTATAGTGTTGGGAGACCGGGTTTAGGATAGATAGCCGTACTATCAAGATGGGCTCTCGAGTGCGTAACTCGTTCATATCTTTCGAAGAGAGCTCAAACCTTTGCATACATAGCATCATATTTCTTGGTTGTTGTTTGATTCTTGTCCATGTTAAGATTTAGAGCTTGTGGTTATCTTCATAACAAGCTCTAGTTCGTCAAAAACGGATTTTCCTTGCATATCTTATTGCGTTTTTGATCTTGCGGGTTTTTCCGGCTCCACACCTTGGGAGGTATCTCACATATATATTCATGGTATTTTGTCCCTTGGTGATATCCAATATTTCACCTTTTGTTGGATTCTACTCTTTATTATCTTTCCAACAAAATTGGTTTCATCCCAATTAGAGTTTCCAAGCTCAACTTCTTGTGTTTTGGGTTCTGGAGGTTTTACCGGTTCGTCGTTTCTGAGAGGTCATACCTTTATCCATTTTATTTTTATCCTCTCTTGTTGGACTATGATGTTTCTTTGCATATTATTGTAGAGAGTTTTGTTCTCTTCAAAACAAGCCCAAGATCATCGAAATCGGAGTCCGGAGTCAAATATTATTGAAGTTTTCGTGCAATGCTGTCCAACATTTTTGCTTGAGAGGTAGTACCGACCCAAATTCCGGCCAAAGTTCCGATAAATCTTGTTTTTCTTCTGTATCTTGTGTTTCTATTTAGAGGTAGTACCGGTGGGGCACCGGTAGTTCTGGTGGGGCACGAATCTGGCCCAAACGGGCAGATTTCTCTTGCCCTATTTAAGGGCCCCCTCTTTCCAAAAGTTTCCCCAAGTTTTGAGGTCATTTTTGCTAGCTCTTCCACTCTCTCTCCTCCATTGTTGACCTTCAAAATCTTGCCCTCTTCCTTTCTCCCTCCCATGATTCTTGCATCTCTTTGAGGTATTTGAGAGAGGAGATCTAGATCTACAACCCCCACCAAACCAAATCCCTTCTTTGTGAAGAAATCCTTGGGATCTAGATCTTGGAGAGTTTTTGTGTTCTCCTCTTGTGTTCTTACTCCCTTATTCCCCCAATATCTTTTGTAGCTTTGGTGTAATTTGAGAGTGAAGAGCTTTCCTCTTGCATTTGGTGCATAGGTTTGAGTTCTCCTCGGAGATTCGGCAAGTTCAAGCTCTTGAGCTTGTTTCTCTTGGGTCCTGGGAACCCTAGACGGTTGTGTGGAGTTGTGGTGTGTTCTTGGGGCTCCAATTGAGTTGTGGAGGTTCCCCAATCTTGTTGGCCTTTTGTGGCATTGTGGAGCCTTTGTGGCGTTTCTTGGGAGCCCTCCAATTGAGTTGTGGAGATTGCCCCAAGCCTTGTACGGGTTCGGTGACCGCCCTCAAGTGTCCCATAGTGGAACGTGAGTAGGCCTTTGTGGTGAGCTCACGGGAGAATAGGGTGAGCCTTTTGTGGCGTCGGTAGGTTGCGTGCCTTCGCATCTTGGGGTGAGGCCTTGTGTGGCATTGGGTGAGCATCGAGCCACCACACCTTGAGGTGAGCCATTTGTGGCGTTCGAAGTACATTGCGCCCCCGCACCTCTCCAACGGAGACGTAGCTTCTTTGGAAGTGAACTTCGGGAAACAAATCTTCATCTCCGCGTTCATCGGTTATCTCTCAACCGAGCCCTTTACTTATGCAATTTACATTGTGATAGCCATCGGGCTTGAAGTATTATATCTTGCTATCACCTTATTGCTTGCCTTGCTTAGCGTAGGTTGTTGGTGCACTTAGTGAACCTAGTGGATATAGGTTTTGGCTTGATAAATTAAACGTTAAGTTTTATTCCGCATTTATTAGAGCCTAAACCATAATGATTTTAAAACGCCTATTCACCCCCCTCTAGGCGACATCCATTTCCTTTTCAATTGGTATCAGAGCAAGGTCTCTCGCTTCTTAGGCTTCACCGCCTCGAGAGTAAGGATGTCTCCTAGGGGTTTAGTGCACTCTCACACATTTACATTTGATGGCAAAAATTATGATGTTTGGCGTATTCGCATGCTTAGTCATTTCCGGGTCATTGACCCAAATATTGAGCGAATTCTAGATATGGGCTTGTCTCCTTCGAAGGATCCCCAAAATTTATCTTTGGAGGAGGATATAAACTCTTATCTTGAAGCTCAAGCATCTAATGTGCTTGTTAATGTTGTGAGCTTTGTAGTTCTTTCCTCAATCATGCCTTTTCGGAATTCTCATGATATTTGGACCAAGCTTCAAGCAAAATATGATGTCTCCAAGGTTAATGAGGATGATTGTGTTCCCTCCACCTTCGGCCATGATGAGTTCTCATCTTCCTCCACTTCACCTACATGTGAGTTGTCACAAGGTAATGACATGGTGAGTGGTGATAGAACTTGTAATGTGGATAGTGAGATTGTCATTGATGATTCTTCATATCTATCTCATTGCAATGTTGTATCTTTGGGCATGAACACATGTAGGACCATATGTGATTTACATCCTAGTTGTGATTGCCCTTGCATATCATGTAGAAATTTATTGAATATATCTCATGATGATATGCTTGCTTTGCCTTGTTGCCATGATAAATGTGCTTCTATTTCCTCTAGTACTTGTGTTGCTAACCATGTAGAGGAAATCGAAGAATGTGTGGGCCAAGGCAAGGTTGCTATTGGAGCTTCATGTGTTCCCCCATCATCACCTTCTCCCAGCATTCACGTATTCCTCATGGATAAGGAATCAATGGTAACTTCTCCTTTGGACCCCAATGCACCTCATGATGATGTGAAGGTTGACTTAGATGTAGGAGGTGATGATGTTGCTTCTTTAAAAGAGAAGGGGGGGGGGCTAGTCCTTTGTGCTCTTCACAATGATAAAAATGCTTACTCTACTTTCATTGAAATCTTGAACTTTGCCATTGAAAGTAAGCAACTAATTTATGAGCATGAGGACACAATTGACAAAATGGGTAGTCTTGAGCGTGAGTATGCTAATGACATTGCAAACTTAAATGAAGCTCTTCAAGAGGAACAAACCACCAAGGAATCTCTTGAGGAGACCTTTGCTCTAGAGCTATCTAGAGTAAAGAAATCTCATGATAGAGATCTTGAGGTGGCTAGTGACCTTCAAATTAAAAATGATGAACTTGAAGTTGCCTATGCTAAACTTCTTGAGGATTTTGAGCACCTCAACAATGGCTCTAGGGTCATCAAGGGGGAGCTCATCAAACTCACTGAGTCACATGAGCAACTTAAAGCTTCATACTCTCAAGAGCTTACCAAGTTTCCCTCACCTCTTACTACTATTGATGATGCTTGTGCTACTAACTCTATCTCTTGTGAAGCATCTATTGTGAAGGAGAATGTTGAGCTACATGCTCAACTTGCTTTGCTAACTAGCAACTATGGGAAATTGGAAGAGAGTCATGCTAAGCTCTCAAGCTCGCAGGAGGACCTTCTAGTTTCCCATGGTAGTCTAAAGTTGGCTCATGAGGCTATTTTGTCAAAGGTAACCTCGAGTATGCCTCATGTGGGCATTAGCACTACTTCTTCTCCTAGTATCATATTACCATGTGCTAGTCCTTGTAATTCATCCACTCATGCTATTGCTATATCTTGTGATGAATTGCATCCCTTGCCTTGTTGCTCTAACAACGTAGCATCTACTTCCTCTAGTATTGTTGTTGATACTAACCATGTAGAGGAAAACAAGAAGCTCAAGGCTCAAGTCAATTCTTTGAAGAATGACTTGAAGAAGTGTCATGAAGGGAAGACCACACTCAAGAACATCTTGGATGTGCGAAGATCCCCAAATGACAAGAGTGGGCTTGGATATAACTCCAACATCAAGAACAAGCCCACCAACTTGTTGAAGCACAAGGGCAACAAGAAGAATGGCCAAGGTCAAGTGAAGAATCCGGCCAACATTGTGTTCTTCATGTGCAAGGAAGAAGGACATCATGTGAGATGTTGTCCTTTGAAGAAGAAGCAACAAGGGAAGCGGCCCCAAGCTCCACCTCAAGCTAGAAGCGGGCCTCCTCCCAAGACTCAAGCTCTTCCTCACGGGGTGGCATCTTCCAAGAAGAAAGATGGCAAGAGAAGAACTTGCTACATATGCCGTGAGAAGGGGCACCTCTCTTCCTCATGCACCATGGGTAACTCCTCATCCAATCCTATCTTGATATATGATGCATATTCTCTTGGTAAGGATGAGGTGGGCAATGTGTTTGCCAAATATGTTGGTGCCCAAAGTGGTGTCAAGAAAAGAACCATTTGGATGGCCAAGCCTATTGTGACTAACTTCTTAGGACCCAACTTGGTTGGGGACCAACAAGCTAAAACTTGATCAATAGGTGTTGTTGGAGGGCATTGGAGGCTTGGCTACATTATGAAGAATTGAGGGGTCTTCATCATTTATTTTTGTCAAGTCAAGCCAATTGGATTATCTTGCCTGTATCTCATATCCAATGTTCCTCCTTGCGGTAACATGTGCTCAACTCCTTTACATTGAAAGTTACTTGCTCCCTTGTGCATGTGTTGGTTTTGTACCATTATATGTGTTTGTACATGTTGTGCTTCCCTCATACCTATATTGTGTTGTCTAGTATATTTGTGTATGTTGGTTGGCACATCATGTATTTGTGTTCTTATGTTTGAGCCTTGTTGAATTCATTTGGTATCTCATTTGGCTCTTGGGAGAGATTAATGGACTATCCCATTTTGGGGGAGTGTTATGCTTGGGCATTCCACAATCCTAAAATGTGTGTACATGAGGAATACCACTTAGTGTTGACATTACATGTTTATCTTGTCTCTATGTGGTATGTCATTCTCATGAAGAATTTGAATTCCATAATGTCCATTAATCATCTCCATTTTGATCTTTTTGCCTCTTGTTGAGTTTTCTTGGTTTATCACATTATGGGGGAGTCATATGCTTTGTGCATATTACAAACCTAGAAAATGTGGACATTTGAGGTAGTGTCACTTAGAATTGATATTGATATTTATCTAGCTCCTAAGTGGCACATTTAGCTCAAACAACTTCCAATTCCTTTGGATTTCTTTTATTGCTCATTCTTTTGGATGTTGTTTATGAGAGCTTTCTTGATATGTGTTTTCCTCATATTTGGACCTCCATATCCTACATGGAAACTATGTGCTTCAAGTTACACTAATCTTTAATGATTGTGTGACTATTTGGAGCTATCAAGAATCTCTCTCGAAGCATCAAGCTTAATTGTTATATCTTGTTACATGCTTCTTTGTGTGAATATGATCATTATTCCCTTGCAAACTACCTCGGGAAAACTTTCCCCATAATTCTTGTCCTTGGACAAGTGACACTCCATATATGGTAGCATTTATTGATCATGTTCACTTTGGCCTTTGTTTTTCTTTGTCCTATCTTTGGCCAAGAATGTGTTTTCTTTTACTCCCATGTCTTCCTTGCCTCTTGTGGATCTTTTTAGTTTATTTGTGTTCTCTTGTGTTTTATTTAATGTAGCTAGTAGTGATGATCTCTTTTGTGTGCATTTTGCATTTAAAAGAAAAATTCAATATAATGCACCATTCATGGGGGAGCTCTCCTATATTATCTAGAACACTCCTTTTATGCTTCTTAATTTGATCCATATAGTGTTCTTATGCTTGGATGCTTGATCTTTTCTTTTGGTACTTTGTGCCATCATGAAAAGTGTAGAGAGTGTGGGTTTGTGTGTTGGAACCTTGCTCTTTTTGGGAGTTGGTTTTGTCTCATCCTCTTTACTTGTTTAATCTTTTAGGATGAGATAAATCCTTTTGCATTGTGTGTTTTGTGCATCTTTCGCTCTTTGTCTTTTGCCTTGTTAATTTGTTTAATTTGTGTCCTTTCATGTGTTGATTTGGCTCTTTGATACAATTTGGACACCTTTTGTCGTGTCACACTCTTGTGTGCTACTTCTTGGTTTACTTGGTGTTTTAGTTCAAATTGTATCTAATTTTTGGTTCTTGAGAGTCTTGTG
Organism: Avena sativa; assembly: GCA_916181665.1. Classification (NCBI taxonomy): domain Eukaryota; kingdom Viridiplantae; phylum Streptophyta; class Magnoliopsida; order Poales; family Poaceae; genus Avena; species Avena sativa. The sequence continues at coordinate 434,111,402 of OV702290.1, forward strand.
CATGCATATTTATTTCTTGTATATATTATGGCATGTTTTCTTTCTATGATCCAATGTATAGGAGAAACTCCACCATATCCTATTGGCTAAGATGTGCATGAAATTCAATTTCATATTAATATGCACATATTTATGTGGAGCTTCTCCTATATATTGTAGTTGCACTAACTACTTTGGACCCAATTTGTTTGGGAACATAGTGTACTTAATTGTGTTTTAAGTACATTGGAGATATATTTGGTGCTTGTATCTTGAACAAGGAAGAATTGATGTTTTCATGTCATTTGGATGCAAGCTAGGATGATCAACGAATTCTTATCCTCTACATCCTACCAATTATATCTTGGTAACAAGTATCTCTCTCATGCATACATATCTTGTTTCCAACCTTTTGTAGGTTGCTTGTTGGCATGAATTTGTGTTTGTACATTTTTTGTGGTTCTTATTTTAGTTTTTGCAAGTTCTCCTCTATTGCAAATGTGAGTATGGTGAGATGAGTGCATATAAGTGGCACTATACAAAATCATGCTCATGATTCACTTATCCCAAATATGTCAATCTAGCAATTATATTGCCTATCCTTTCCTCAATTCTCTCTCATGTGCAATAGTGAGTATTTTGCAAAGTTAATTTTGATTTGTGATACTTGTTGTCTTTCTCCATATATCCAACTATTTCCTTTTTCCCTTGGTAATAGTTGCAATGTATGTAGTGCGTTGGTGTTTGAAGCTCATTGATGTACAATAAGATATATTTGAGCCTTTGGCCATGCTTTCATGCAAAAATCCTATTGGTATGTTATATGACTTCATTTTGTTGTTCATGTGCTTTCTTGTGTATCTATTTTGTGTATGCATGTTTCTTTGTGGGCATATGTCTTTGTGATATTTTCCACCTAGAAACTTATACACACAAGAGAAGATAAATCTTTGGTTTTTTTGTTTTCCTTGGAAACCACCTTTTACTTCTTGTTGATTCTTTGGTGGCTTCCAAATTTATTTTCCTATGAGTGTTTGTCCCTTTTGTTTGCATCTACGAGCAGTCATAATTTGCTCTCGCTTGTCGTGTATTGTTAAATGAGTTTGTAGGAGTGAGGATTTCATGATTTTTCACTTTGTTTCCAAATATAATTATTATAATTGGTCCATAATCCTTGGGGAGCTTCTCTAACTCACTTAAGAATGCTAATTTGCCTTTATCTTTGTTTGAGGTTTAAATGTCTATGGGGGAGTGAGGATTCCATACTTGTGCATGATGTATTCAAATCATTGATTCTAATTTGTGCACAAAGATTGGGGAGCTTCCCTATTACATCTAAACACTCAATTTTTCGTATCATTATGTCTTGTGTTTTTCTTTTGGTATCAATTGATGTTGTCAATTGGTATTTTTGGATCTTTTGATTGCTTGCTTCATTTGTTGAAGCTTCTTTCGTTTTTTTGCAATCTTTGGGTCCTAAATATAGTTTTACTTCCTCCCAAGGATCCATCATTGGATATGTGCATATGCACACCTTTGGAGGAATTCTCACTATATTGGTCGTCTAGAATGTTTCACCCATTTTGGCAATCGATGCCAATGGGGGAGAAGTTTTGGACAGTTTAAGGGAAGTTAGTTTATGCTTTGAGTTGGTTCTTAAGCATTAGCCTTGCATGCTCTTGCATCTTTGTTGTTGCTTTGCATATTTAATATATAGAGGAAACTCAACCACCCGTAATGGTTGGCAATCTATGCAATGAAATTCAAGTTCATCACACATGCATAGATTGTGGGGGAGTTTGCTCTATATATTGTGGTTGTACCAACATCACATACTTGTGTAGTATTTGATGTTGGGGCAACCATTTTGTTCGTTAAATTCCATATTTAAACCCTCTCAAAGGGATTGTCATCAATTACCAAAATGGGGGAGATTGAAAGGGCATGTATGCCCCCATGTGTGGTTTTGGTAATTAATGACAATCCCTATGGACTAATGTGCAAATTGAGTTTCACTTGTAGGTTTGTCCATTGGCATCGCTTGGACCATGTGTTGGTTTCAAGGATGAAAAATAAGAAGCAATGTCCAAGGGCTTTGTGCCTATTGGAATCAAGAAGAAGAACAAGAAGAAGAAGATGGAGTTCCTCATGGCAATCTTCAAGACATCATCAAGAATTGAAGTGCAAGCTCAAGATGCATCATCTCTAGAAGATCTCATTCTTGAAGCTTGCCATCCTCGGAAATCATGGAATTATGAAGACAAGTTCGAAGAGAGGCTTCCCCATGGAGTATGGGGGAGCATTTCTCAAGACTTCATCAAGCAAGTGCAATCAAGAAAGGTGTTCCATCTTGAAGGTGACAAGATCGTCTACATCAAGATCAAGTGGGATGCTCAAGGAAAAGGTATGATCGTGATAGGTTTTCTATTTTACCGGTCTCTTGTAGTGTTCTTGTAGTGTTGGGAGACCAGGTTTAGGATAGATAGCCGTACTATCAAGAGGGGCTCTCGAGTGGGTGACTCGTTCATATCTTTCGAAGAGAGCTCAAACCTTTGCATACATAGCATCATATTTCTTGGTTGTTGTTTGGTTCTTGTCCATGTGAGGATCTAGAGCTTGTGGTTATCTTCATAACAAGCTCTAGTTCGTCAAAAACGGATTTTCCTTGCATATCTTATTGCGTTTTTGATCTTGCGGGTTTTTTTCCGGCTCCACACCTTGGGAGGTATCTCACATATATATTCATGGTATTTTATACCTTGGTGATACCCAATATTTCACCTTTTGTTGGATTCTACTCTTTATTATCTTTCCAACAAAATTGGTTTCATCCCAATTAGAGTTTCCAAGCTCAACTTCTTGCGTTTTGGGTTCTGGAGGTTTTACCGGTTCGTCGTTTCTGAGAGGTCATACCTTTCTCCATTTTATTTTTATCCTCTCTTGTTGGACTATGATGTTTCTTTGCATATTATTGTAGAGAGTTTTGTTCTCTTCAAAACAAGCCCAAGATCATCGATCGGAGTCCGGAGTCAAAAGTTATTGAAATTTTCGTGCAATGTTGTCCAACATTTTTGCTTGAGCGGTAGTACCGGCCCAAATTCCGGCCAAAGTTTCGATAAACCTCATTTTTCTTCTATATTTTGTGTTTCTATTTATAGGTAGTACCGGTGGGGCACCGGTAGTTCCGGTGGGGCACGAATCTGGCCCAAACAGGCAGATTTCTCTTGCCCTATTTAAGGGCCCCCTCTTCCCAAAAGTTTCCCCAAGTTTTGAGGTCATTTTTGCTAGCTCTTCCACTCTCTCTCCTCCATTGTTGACCTTCAAAAGCTTGCCCTCTTCCCTTCTCCCTCCCATGATTCTTGCATCTCTTTGAGGGATTTGAGAGAGGATATCTAGATCTACAACCCCCACCAAACCAAATCCCTTCTTTGTGAAGAAATCCTTGGAATCTAAATCTTGGAGAGTTTTTGTGTTCTCTTGTGTTCTTCCTCCCTTATTCCCCCAATAGCTTTTGTAGCTTTGGTGGAATTTGAGAGTGAAGAACTTTTCTCTTGCATTTGGTGCATAGGTTTGAGTTCTCCTCGGAGATTCGGCAAGTTCAAGCTCTTGAGCTTGTTTCTCTTGGGTTCTTGGAACCCTAGACGGCTGTGTGGAGTTGTGGTGTGTTCTTGGGGCTCCAATTGAGTTGTGGAGGTTCCCCAAGCTTGTTGGACTTTTGTGGCATTGTGGAGCCTTTGTGGCGTTTCTTGGGAGCCCTCCAATTGAGCTGTGGAGATTGCCCCAAGCCTTGTACGGGTTCGGTGACCGCCCTCAAGTGTCCCATAGTGGAACGTGAGTAGGCCTTTGTGGCGAGCTCACGGGAGAATAGGGTTAGCCGTTTGTAGCGTCGGTAGGTTGCGTGCCTTCGCATCTTGGGGTGAGGCCTTGTGTGGCGTTGGGTGAGCATCGAGCCACCACACCTTGAGGTGAGACATTTGTGGCGTTTGAAGTACATTGCGCCCCCGCACCTCTCCAACGGAGACGTAGCTTCTTTGGAAGTGAACTCGGGGAAACAAATCTTCGTCTCCGCGTTCATCGGTTATCTCTCAACCGAGCCCTTTACTTATGCAATTTACATTGTGATAGCCATCGGGCTTGAAGTATTATATCTTGCTATCACCTTATTGCTTTCCTTGCTTAGCGTAGGTTGTTGGTGCACTTAGTGAACCTAGTGGATATAGGTTTTGGCTTGATAAATTAAACGTTAAGTTTTATTCCGCATTTATTAGAGCCTAAACCATAATGATTTTAAAACGCCTATTCACCCCCCTCTAGGCGACATCCATTTCCTTTTCAACTGTGTTAATACGAAACATTAATACACGTGTGGTATGTAAACAAACCGTGTCTCTAGTTACCTCTAGTGAACTAGTTCATTGGTCATGAGGATGGTCTGCATTTCAAGATCATGGACATTTATGCCAACTGACAATGAGGTCATGTTACTAGTTGAATAACATGGTAGCCAAACATCCGACAGTTATATCTTAATGAGATCTAGTTACAAAGTTCACCATTGATGATAAAACACAGAGAACCTCGCAACCTGATCCTTTGACTGTGAGGTAATGCAAATCACCATCCCGGAAGAAGCTTAGATGGTTATCAAGAATCATCTCGTAATAGGGTGATCAAAAAGGTGCCACTCGGGTTTTCCGAAGGGATGTGTAGAGGAGTACATATCAAGACCAGGATGTGTCTAGTCCATGTAACGGATAGATACATGTGGCCATCTCGGTGACGTTGCATTAATGAAGCTTGCAAGCATGTGACTAGGTCACGGAATGTAACGACATGAGAACAAGAAAACAAGTTCATCGGTAACAAGATCGAACTAAGGTATGGAGATACCGAAGATCAAGTCTCGGATGAATTAGGTATCGAATGACAAAGGGAATGGGGAACAACTATCTCACAGTTCGAGCGATTGTATTCGTGAAACGCACGAGGGTCACATGGCCATCCAGGTCCCTCTGTTGATCATTGATATGAGAGTGGTCTCTATCATGTCCGGAGTTTTTCCGAACCGAAGGATGTCACGCTTAAGGGTAGGGACGCTTAGGGTAGATGAGGTATCGTATGAGAAATAGAGAGAGAGAGAAACCGAAATAGTTTCGATAACATCCGATGAAGATCAGAAGGGGTCTGGAAGGTGTTCCGGAGTGAAGGAATATATAATGTGTGTATTTGAATGTTAATTGGAGAATTAATATTAAATATATATTTTATTTTATTTTTAAAGGCTCCATATTGCTAATGGGCCTCACCCGAAGGGAGGCCCAATAGGGCAAGGCACCTAGGGAGTGGGGGCCGGCCGGCCTAGGGCTGGTAGGCCGCCCCAGTGGGGCCCACCTAGGGTCGGTGGCTTCCCCTAGGTGGCCGGCGGGTGTGGGGATTAGTCCCACACCGCCTGGCCCCTGGGTGGTGCGCCCCCTCCCACTATATAAAGGGCCCCCCTCCCCCTTTGGAATCACCCATTCCTCTCATTCTCTCTCTCTCATCCTCTGAGAACTTCCCCGTAATATTGGGGAGGACCTCGTGGTTGAGTTCTCCACCTTCACACTACCGTCATGTGATCGACGATCCGACATCTACTTCTTCCGCTGTTCGGCTGGATCGGAGTCCGGTTGACGTCTCCTACACCGGACGTGTGACGAACTTTGGAGGCACCACACTTGGGGTGCTACTCGTCTTCATCAATATACGCCTTCCTGCGTAAGGCGTGTCTCTGTCTGCAAAGGTATGAATACTGTATTCCTTCTCCGTTACTTATGTCTACATAGTATAGATCCTGGTTTTAGTGTTCGAGTAGATAGAAATTTTTTGTTTTCTGCTACGGAACCCTTTAGTGGTATCAGAGCGGGTCTATAGGTAGACATGTCGTACGGATAGAACACATAGCAATATGTGGGCATTGATTCTCTAGTTGCTACCCTCTTTAGTGTTATTGTTCATATCGTGGCACTGTTTGATGAAGCGGCCCCCAACCAACCTCACGTGGTGATTCACGAGACTGGTCCACAAATCAAAGCGGCTTAGGGGGTGTCTGTCTCTCTACAGTAGTTGATATGGCATTGATACTGGAGGGCCCTAAAAAGGGAAGAAGAACGGCAATCATTGAATCCATGTTGTGGCTCGACGTTCGTAGGTGGGAAGGGGTTCTACTACGAAAGCACTAAAGCCGCGTAAAACATGCAATAGTTAATATAGAAGCGTCTATCTTTATTATTGCATAAGGGGCAAGTATTATAACATGGCAATGACAAGTTTGTGAAACTTTAAAGCTGTTGATGATGATCATAAGGCTATAACCATGTCTTAACACTTTACTTTTGAAGTATCACTTATTGTGCTAGTATAATTACTAGACGGTAGCATAATAAGATAATCCCTCATAGTATTCCAGTTATCGTATTCCCCTTGTGTGTGCACCACCAAGAAAGTTCTTCGGTATGAGGCGATCCAGGGTTACATGCCTGGGTGTCAGACATATCTACGTTCGCATATAGTGGGTGTAAGACATGTTGCACTGTGAATACACACGAGTTAGAACTGGTGAGCCTAGCATGTGCAGACATGGCCTCGGAATACAAGAGACCAAAAGGTCGAGCATGAATCACATGGTTGATGTGATCGACATTAGGGAATGTCCACCTTTGATACTACACTGATGGCCGTGACGATCGGGGGAGGTGCAGGAGATTGGGATCATGTGATCACTAAACGAGTAGAGGGATGTTCATTTAAGTGGGAGTTCTTTTAGTTAAAACTTGAAATCATTATTATGAACATAGTCTAAATACTGTGCAAATCCTTTGTAGATGTCTCGCCCACCCACCTTTAACCTTAGCACTTTCCTCGAGAAGGACAAGCTGAAAACTGATGGAACCAACTTCACCGCATGGTTCCGCAATCTTAGGATCCTCCTAGTCCCCTACAAGTTGACTTATGTCATCCAGGCGGAGCTTCCGGCTAAGCCTGCAGATTCCGCCTCCCAGGACGAAAAGAATGTATGGCAGTTCAAGGCGGACGATTTCTCCCTCATCCAGAGTGGAATGCTCTATGCCATGGAGCCGGAGCTTCAAAAGCGTTTTGAGAAGATGAATGCTTTTGAGATCATTGAGGATCTCAAGGTTGTCTTTGCTCCACAGGCTCGTGTAGAGAGGTATGATGCTTCTGAGCTCTTCTTCTCTGCTAAAATGGAAGAGAACAACAGTATTAGTGAGCATGTGGTCAAAATGTCTGGCTACATTAAGTGCTTAAACGCCCTGGATTGCAAAATCCTGGAGGAGCTCGCTATAGATAGGGTGCTGCACTCACTGCCCCTAGCTAGAAGAGTTTTGGAATGAACTACAACATGCAAGGGATGACTAAGACCCTTGCTAAGGTGTTCGCCATGCTCAAAATTGCTGAGGTTGAAATCAAGAAGGAGCACACGGTGCTGATGGTCAACAAGACCACCAACTTTAAGAAACCGGGGCAAAAGGGGAAAGGCAAGGGTAAGAAATCTAAGAGGGATGGCAGATTTACTTCCAACACCTCAAAGACTGCCAAGCCTGGCCCTAAGCCTGTCACTTCATGCTTCTACTGCAAAGGGGATGCGCACTAGAAACGCAACTGCCCCAAGTACCTTGAAGACAAGCGAGCTGGCAAGATAGCCATCCGGACAAAGGTATATATGATATACATGTTATTGATGTATTCCTTACGAGCGCCAGGAGTAACACCTGGGTATTTGATACCGGATCTGTTGCTCACATTTGTAACTCTCAGCAGGATCTGCAGAGTAGGAGGCGCCTGAGGAAGGACGAGGTGACGATGCGCGTCGGCAATGGCTCGAGAGTCGAAGTGATGGCCGTCGGCACCCTGCATCTCCGTCTACCGTTAGGATTATTGTTGGTCTTGAATAAATGCTATTATGTACCCGCATTGAGTATGAATATTGTGAGTGGGTCTTGCTTGTTGCAAGACCGTTATTCGTTTAAATCAGGAACAAATGGTTGTTCAATTTATATGAATGATGTTTTCTATGTTCATGCTCCTGTATGTGATGGTTTATTCTTACTTGATCTTGATTGTGATACACACATCCATAGTGTTGATGCTAAACGTTGTAAGCACAGTGACGATAATTCCATGTTCTTATGGCATTGTCGTCTTGGTCATATTAGCGTAAAGCACATGAAGAAGCTTCATTCAGAAGGGCTTCTTGGATCATTGGATTTTGAATCCCTTGATACATGTGAGCCATGCCTCATGGGCAAGATGACTAGGACACCATTCTCCGGAATAGTGGGGAGAGCTATAGACCTACTTGGGATCATACATACAGATGTATGTGGACCAATGAGTGTCTCAACACGCAATGGTTATCGTTACTTTGTTACCTTTACTGACAACTTAAGAAGATATGGATATATATACTTGATGAAGCACAAGTCTAAAACCTTTGAAAAGTTCAAGGAATTTCAGAAAGAGGTAGAGAATCAACTTAACAAGAAAATCAAGCACCTTCGATCGGATCGAGGAGGCGAGTATTTGAGTTATGAGTTTAACATGCACTTGAAGGACTGTGGGATTATCCCACAGCTTACGCTAGCCGGAACACCACAGCGTAATGGTGTGTCGGAACGTCGTAACCGAACCCTATTGGATAGCATACAGTCCATGATGTCTTTAACTGATTTGTCTGTGTCTTTTGGGGGATACGCATTAGAAACCACTGCTTTTATTTTAAACCGAGCACCATCCAAATCCGTGGAGACAACCCCATATGAGATATGGCATGGCAAGAAACCAATGTTGTCATTTCTGAAAGTTTGGGAATGTGAGGTTTACGTCAAGAAACTACAGCCTGACAAACTCGAACCCAAATCGGAAAAATGCATCTTTGTAGGATATCCAAGGGAAACCATTGGATATACTTTCTACAACCAAGCCGAGGGCAAAATGTTTGTCGCAAAAACCGGCACCTTTCTCGAGAAAAAGTTTCTTGCAAAAGGAGTGAGTGGAAGGAAAATTGAGTTAGATGAAATTGTTGACCTTTCTCTTCAAATTCCAAGTAGCGCAACGGAAGCTGTTCCGACACCGCTCTCCAATATGGAGGAAGAGCCCATTGATGATGATCAAAACAATGACTTCGAAACTCCTGAGGTTCGCAGGTCTACAAGGGTTCGTGCCACTCCTGATTGGTACAGCAGCCTTGTGATGTCTGTCATCCTAGATGAACCGGAAGAACCTGCAAACTACAAAGAAGCTATGGATAGTGCTGACTCCGAGAAATGGCTAGAAGCCATGAAATCTGAAATAGGATCCATGCATGAAAACCAAGTTTGGACCTTGGTGGATCTTCCAGAAGGCCGCAAGGCCGTGGAAAATAAATGGATCTTTAAGAAAAAGACAGATGCAAATGGTAATGTAACCATTCATAAACCTCGACTTGTCGCAAAGGGTTTTCGACAAATTCAAGGAGTTGATTACAATGATACTTATTCTCCCGTAGTGATGCTTATGGCTGTCAGGATTTCAATAGCAATTGCTGCACATTTCGACTATGAAATTTGGCAGATGGATGTCAAGACCACATTCCTCAATGGTCACATTGATGAAGAGCTGTATATGATGCAACCAGAAGGTTTTGTCAATCCTAAGGATGCTGGAAAGGTATGCAAGCTTCAACGGTCCATTTATGGATTGAAGCAAGCATCTCAGAGCTGGAACCAACGTTTTGATCAAGTGATCAAGAGTTTTGGATTTGTCCAAAACCAACAAGAGTTCTGTGTTTACAAGAAAGCGAGTGGGAGCTCGGTTGTTTTCTTAGTAGTATATGTCGATGACATATTACTCATGGGACACGATGTGGATCTTATGAAAAGCGTGAAAGCATATTTGAGCAACCAATTTTCCATGAAGGATCTAGGTGAAGCTGCATATATATTAGGAATCAAGATCTATAGAGATAGATCAAGGCACCTAATAGCATTGAGTCAGAGTACTTACATAGAAAATATTTTGAAGAGGTTCAAAATGGAAAACACCAAGAGGGGTTTTACACCTATGATGAAGAATTGCAAAATGAGTATGACTCAATGTCCTGTCACGGACGATGATAGAGAGAAGATGTCTTACATCCCCTATGCTTTAGCCATAGGATCTATCATGTATGCAATGCTAAGTACACGACCTGATGTGGCATTGGCTCTTAGTTTGACGAGCCGATATCAGAGTAATCCAGGACCGGATCACTCGACAGCTATGAAAAATATCCTAAAGTATCTGAGAAGAACAAAGGATATGTTCCTAATCTATGGAGGAAATGATGAAGCTCTAAACATAACGGGTTAAGTAGATGCAAGCTGGAATTCAGATCATGATGACTCGAAGTATCAAACAAGGTTTGTTTTCTTGGTGAATGGTGGGGCGGTTAGCAGGAAGAGCAAGAAGCATCCGGTGGTGGCACAATCTTCAATGGAGTCTAAATACATTGTTGCAGCTGATGCAACAAATGAAGCTGTTTGGCTAAGGAATTTCGTCATTAGGCTCAGCGTGTCGGTGCACGGCTAGACCACGATGGTTGGCGGGGCATCATCGGCCCTATCTCCCGTCGTCGAATACGCTCGGGGCGGCGGCGGGGTCCTTGGCGAGGGAGAGGGGGCGGCATCGGCAGTAGTGAAGGAGTTATGCCCTAGAGGCAAATAATAAAGTGTATTATTTGATATATCTCCTATATGTTCATAATACGTTTCATATTGTGCTATAACTATGTTAATATGAAACATTAATACACGTGTGGTATGTAAACAAACCGTGTCTCTAGTTACCTCTAGTGAACTAGTTCATTGGTCAAGAGGATGGTCTGCGTTTCAAGATCATGGGCATTTATGCCAACTGACAATGAGGTCATGTTATTAGTTGAATAACATGGTAGACAAACATCCGACAGTTATATCTTAATGATATCTAGTTACAAAGTTCACCATTGATGATAAAACACAGAGAACCTCGCAACCTGATCCTTTGACTGTGAGGTAATGCAAATCACCATCCCGGAAGAAGCTTAGATGGTTATCAAGAATCATCTCGTAACAGGGTGATCAAAAAGGTGCCACTCAGGTTTTCCGAAGGGATGCGTAGAGGAGTACATATCAAGACCAGGATTTGTCTAGTCCATGTAACGGATAGATACATGTGGCCATCTCGGTGACGTTGCATTAATGAAGCTTGCAAGCATGTGACTAGGTCACGGAATGTAACGACATGAGAACAAGAAAACAAGTTCATCGGTAACAAGATCGAACTAAGGTATGGAGATACCAAAGATCAAGTCTCGGATGAATTAGGTATCGAATGACAAAGGGAATGGGGAACGACTATCTCACAGTTCGAGCGATTGTATTCGTGAAATGCACGGGGTCACATGGCCATCCTGGTCCCTCTGTTGATCATTGATATGAGAGTGGTCTCTATCATGTCCGGAGTTTTTCCGAACCGAAGGATGTCACGCTTAAGGGTAGGGACGCTTAGGGTAGATGAGGTATCGTATGAGAAATAGAGAGAGAGAGAGAAACCGAAATAGTTTCGATAACATCCGATGAAGATCAGAAGGGGTCTGGAAGGTGTTCCGGAGTGAAGGAATAATATAATATGTGTATTTGAATGTTAATTGGAGAATTAATATTAAATATATATTTTATTTTATTTTTAAAGGCTTCGTATTGCTAATGGGACTCACCCGAAGGGAGGCCCAATAGGGCAAGGCGCCTAGGGAGTGGGGGCCGGCCGGCCTAGGGCTGGTAGGCCGCCCCAGTGGGGCCCACCTAGGGTCGGTGGCTGCCCCTAGGTGGCCGGCGGGTGTGGGGATTAGTCCCACACCACCTGGCCCCTGGGTGGTGCGCCCCCTCCCACTATATAAAGGGGCCCCCTCCCCCTTTGGAATCACCCATTCCTCTCATTCTCTCTCTCATCCTTTGAGAACTTCCCCGTAATATTGGGGAGGACCTCGTGGTTGAGTTCTCCACCTTCACACTACCGTTGTGTGATCGACGATCCGACATCTACTTCTTCCGCTGCTCGGCTGGATCAGAGTCCGGTTGACGTCTCCTACACCGGACGTGTGACGAACTTCGGAGGCACCACACTTGGGGTGCTGCTCGTCTTCATCAATATACGCCTTCCTGCGTAAGGCGTGTCTCTGTCTGCAAAGGTATGAATACTGTATTCCTTCTCTGTTACTTATGTCTACATAGTATAGATCCTGGTTTTAGTGTTCGAGTAGATAGAAAAATTTTGTTTTCTACTACGGAACCCTTCAGGCTGAGGCCGGATTGGCAGGAGGGGCACGAGGCGGCGAGCCGGTGGGCACGCGTGCAGGGCTAGGGGCACTGAAGGATATAAGCGTGCTACAAATAAAAAAGACAACGCCAGTAAGAAAGGGAGGAGAAGCAAGTCATGACGGTCGTAAGAAAAAGAACAGAAAAACAGGCGCAAAAATCATAAGGGAAGGGGAAGGCCTTACCCCTGGACCACTGCGAAGCGCCTTCTTGTGGCCACCTCGTCTCAGGTGCGGGGTGCCGGTCCGGCTCCTCTCGGCAGCTGGCTCCTCCACCGCGGGCCGGCTGGACCCGCTTCCCCCACGGTAGACCGCCTAGAGTTGCCATCCGCCGCTCGACGCTGGTTCGGTTCAAGGGCCGTGGCGGTCTCCTCTTCCTCGACAACCGGCGCATCGGGGCCATTTGCCGGCTCGTCGTTCCGGTTGGGGAAGATGTCAGCATCGCTGTCGGACTCCTCGCCGGACCGGCGCGCGTGCGGCTCCGGAAGGTCAGTCGTGAAGACCAGGAGGGGAGTCTCACCCTCCTCCTGGATGATGCAGGCAAGGTGCTGCCATAGGGGAAACGGAAAACATTAAATGGATAAAGCATAGGTAGTAGAAGACAAAAGACAAGGGAAAGGACTAAGAACTTACCCGGGGCACGCGGTTCTCGCGCGTATACTGAGCCAGCCCGAACCTCTAGTTCTCGGCGAGCTTCTCCTTCATGATTGTCCACACCCACTCCTTGAGGTTGTGGTAGCGGGGATCACGGCAGGAGAGTTGGGTCGAGTCCAGCCGGCCGAAGTAGAAGCACATCTTGTGCGCCCGTTGCTGCGGCGAGATCATCAGCCGGGACATCCAGCTAAGCGTGATGTCCAGGCCGGTTAAGCCAGCGGTGATGAGTGACCTCATCCGCTGTAGCATCTCGTCCGAATCCGCCTTGGAGGCGTGAATCTTCAGATCCCAATGCTCCCGACTGGACTCCAAATCTTGGAACACCGACGATTGATCCGGTCGACATTGGTGAAGTTGCGGACATAGAAATACGACTACTGCCAGAGTCAGACCGTGTCATGCAGCTTGAACTTCGGATAGCCGGTCTACGCGTGGGAGTAGATGGAGGCGCCGCCGCAAGGACTAGTGGGCCCTAGGCGAACTGGACCTGTGGCCGGATGCAGAAGATCCGGTAGAAGAGCTCGAGATCCGGCTGGATCCCGAGGTAGCACTCGCAGAAGGCTGCAAAGTGCGCAAGAATGCCAATGGTGTTGGCGCCAAGATGGTGGATACGCAGATCGAAAAAGGAGAGGAAGGTGAGGAAGAAAGGGTTCGCCAGAAGGGCGAAGCCACGCGCGAGGTGGGACAGGAAGACGACCCGCTCCCCCTCTTGGGGGTGCGGCGACTCCTCCAGCGGCGCGAGCGCACCGTCACGTCCGACTCCAGCGGGAGGACCCGCATGGTGCGGTACTTGGCGATATGGTCTTCCGTCACCGATGATCCACACCAGGCGCCGCGGTCCGCAACCATCACCTCTTCCTCGGCCATGGTTGCGGGCACGGAGAAGTGAGGGCCCGTGTCTTCGGTGACCATGAACTAGCGGCAGAGCGAGCGCAAACAGCAAGCGCGGAAGGGGGAAATGGTGAAGGCAGGCAGCAGGGTGGGGGGAACTGCTCCCCCGGGCGGTATTTAACCTCGAAGGAGAGCCACTGTATGGGTCTCCGCGTGGCGCCCGTTGCGCTGCGTCGCACCCCCACAACTGCTCCAGATCCCATGTGACAGCACCGTGCATAGAGGATCCAGGGGCGGAAACCGAAGTGGCAAGCGGCGGTTCCGTAGGCGACGTGCGATGGGACCAATGTTGCGCACGGCAGCGCAATGACGCCACATGCGAGCGTGGCCGGAGCCAGCGCTGACGTCACAAGGCAGCGCAACTGCCAGCCCGTAGCTGAACACAAATTCAAATTAGGAGGGGAGCGCACACACATTTCACCTAAGAGCGAAATCTACACGCGCTCGGGGGCTAGTGTTGTGTCAACACCCGAAATTTTAATCCCAGATGCCTGTTATGCCATACATCGCAATCCTAGGATTACCATTTCTGCGAGACATAACAGATTGGATATCACAGTACATCATCCATTACAAACCATAATAAGGTCTTACACAAATAAAGGATCTCATGATCCAGTCTTAATACAAACAAGCAGCGGAATAATAAGCATAGCAGCGGGCTCCATCTTCAGTGTCACAGGCAATGCTGACAATGGGAGATGATCCTAGTTGTCATAGTCGTCCTACTGTCCCTCCTCCTGGTAGTCCTCCTCATAGTTTGGCCATGGGAATAGCCAGGGACAAAGCCATGAGTACTCTTTAAGTGCTCGCAAACTATCACTAACAAGTAACGTAGTTCTAGTAGGAATCCTAAGATCTAAGTTTATTTGCAAAAAGCCAGATTTATCTAAACTGAGTTCAGAAGTAAAGAAAACTAAATAAAGATTCTAAATCACTTTAAGTTGGGAACCTAGTTTTAATATTCACAACCCTGTTGTGGTCAAGTCAAAATCATAGTTCACTTCACAAGCCATTTTGAAAACATCTGACGACGGAACAGTATGGCCACTCCAACTGTCCATGACCGCGGACGTGGCTATTCGAATAGTTTGACACTCTACAGAGGTGGTACACTTTCACCACAAAATTCGATACATCCGTCAGGGATAACCCTGAATCATCATACTTAGTATGCGGATAATCAATCATAACCTTTCCTTTACACACTCTAGTATAAGCACCTCTCCTATGAGCTTGGCCTCCCAGCCATGGCCATCTGCCATCCTGGGCACTACATAGGTGGACATCATCAAGAGGTAGCCTCAGCCTCAAACTTCTTCCACGAGGGAACCCATACTAATGCATATAAACTTCCGGCTAAGCCTTACCCAATTCAGGTATTGTGGTTGTACGGTAAAATTGGAATGGTATCGCATCCGAACCCAACGATCAGTTTTTATAAAGGGCTAAGGCTCGTGCCTCAACATTTTCATCATCAAATCCATTTGTGTTTCTCAACACATGTCAAAACATCTCACTAGAATGACTCATCATTCCAAGGTTTTCATAATCATTTTCACCAAGTATTCCCATCTAAAGTGATCAAGTTTTATGCTTAGCACTAGCCACTAAGTTAAGAGTATTCACTAATGAGGGATGCTAATCTCAATCTCATGCCATAGAATGACATCTAGTATAGGCCTAGTTTTATACTCTTTATGCTATCTATACTATCTTTCCAAAACCTCACAAAGCATTAACTAAAAGTAAAGAACTTTGGTAAAGAAAAAGAGTAAAGCTTGCAAGTAAAACTTGGGATGGGTATAAATAAAAATGTATAACCAAGCATGCCTAATGCATCTTGCTTAGGTCATCTTGTATAATTCTAGCTTGCCTTGATTGGTGCAGTGATTGAAGTTCTCTTTGTCTTCTTCGGGCTAGTACTCCTCCTCCTCGTATCCTTGGTCGGTACTATCGTCTATAAAGGAAACGGGGTACACAATCACCAAACAATACTTAACTAGTCTATTTAGCACACTAAGGTTCACACTTGATGATCTAGCATCATCACAACCATCACATGCAATAAAGAACTAGTTTTATTTGGTTTATTTGAGAAAAGTAATTTCTACTCATTGAAATTAATTAAGATTTAATATTCTCCAAGTAAAATATGGGATCATGTGGACACATGTCATCACCACATATTCTAATACATGGGAATGTGATTTTATAAAGTTTAAGAATATTATTTAATAGATTTAAAGTGACTAGAAATGCCCTAATAGCATTCTTTTGGTACTAGTCCAAAGTCACTGCATGTAAACCTAAATAACTTTACATATTCATATAGATATTATCAAATTTGATTTTTTGAGAGTTGGAATCAACTCAAAAGCTATTATGGTTGATTTTTGAAAAATGTTTGAAGTTGCAAAAGTCTCTGTCTTATTATTTTTGCTATAGATTATATCTAACTCGAAATGATTTAAATCCAACAGGCTTGGATAGATATTTTAATTACCTTTCTAGCAAAATTTGAATCATGCAATTTGGTTAAGTGAAACTCTCTAAATTGATTTTTGAATAAGTGGACATAATAGGATTTCAATTAAATTGGAAAATCCATATTTGAATTTCTAGGCCTGGGCAGGGACGTTAAACGGGCTGGCCCAACTGCACAGCGCAGCGCAGCACGCGGCTGATAGAGGGGGTCCACTGGTCAGTGACTCACTCTACATGAAACAGTATCTTTCAATCTGGGCGCTATAATCTAAATCTAATCCAACGGCTGAGGGTCGTCGACAATGACTAACAGCTAAACCTAACGCGGTGGTGGGGGTCTCTCGGTGCTCACCTGGGCTCCATCTAGGCTCGGCGACAGGGGCAAATGACGAGGTAAACGACGGCGAGGCGAGGCACGGCCACGACAGGGCTCGGGGTGGTCGGAATCGACGGCGCCCTTCTCCTCCAGCAGCAGTGGACTCTGGTGAAATTTCGGGATGGTGGTGCTCGCCTTGCTCCGGGGAGAGGTGGGGAAGGTTAGTGAGGAGTGGGGAGTCGAGTGGTGTGTAGAATGGATGCGGGGGTGGCCTCCTTTTATAGCTCGACGAGGGGACCGAGAGGTGCGGTGGTGAGCTCAATGGTGGCGTCGCTACAGGCAGCTAATGGCATGGGCGACGGCGTAGGACGGTGCGGTGCTCCCTGGCGGTTCTCACAGACTTAAAGGCGCGACGTGGGGCGGCTTGGTTTGGTCTGGCACGTGTGGCACTCTGAGCGGAGGCAGAGGTGCTTGTGGCACCGTGCGGCAGCTACGGGTCACGCGGCGGTGAACGGGGGTGTCTGCCGGGGTGGGGTGATCATGGCGAGGCTGCGCATGCATGGTGAGGGCAAGGCGCGAGCTGGCGGGGCTGGTCAGGCACGGTGCACTGGCGTGCTCTAGAAACGGCACAGAGAGGCGGTGCGCGGCGGTGCTAGTGCGGTCCACGGCTCGGCTGGGGCTGTGGCCTGGACAAGGAGTGGTGGTAGGCTGCGGCGAGGCTAGTGGACATCCTGGATGGGCGCGGGGTGGTCTGGTGCGAGCTGGCCGTGGTCGG
Source organism: Avena sativa (assembly GCA_916181665.1). NCBI lineage: Eukaryota > Viridiplantae > Streptophyta > Magnoliopsida > Poales > Poaceae > Avena > Avena sativa. The sequence goes on from OV702290.1 coordinate 434,128,871, forward strand.
CCGGTGATGACCACAAAACGGTGGCACTCCACTATTCTCCATGGTGAAGGGGGGCTTGTCTGCTACTGCTAGACACTCAGGGGGACAAGGGGGTTAAGAGGGAGATTAATTGGTCGATGATCACTGTACAAAATAGTGAAGTTAGGCTAGAGATTATTCTGTGCATGCCAAGTGTTTGTGTTAATGGCCGCATGAAATTTATTTTTGAATTTTTGATTTAAATTTTTTGAGTGATCTTATATTAAGCTTGAGAGATTAGGTTTGCTTGGAGAGGTCAAGGGGAATTGATTTGTTAGGTTTTTGAAAAAGTGGGATCTTACCATATGCATTGGATTCAATTTTCAAATATCCTTTAAATGGATTTGCGAGATGTTTTTGTAAGTTTGTAAAGTGGGCCTTGATACATCTTTGCTTGGTCTAGCCAGGGGTGAAAATAAATAGAATTGCTTCTGTTAGAAATCTTCTTCTAGGAACACCTAAAGTGGCCTAGTGGTTTAAAATGGTCAAAATGACCATTTGCATTATTTATTCTTATTTGATTTCTTTCTCTTTTGATTTTGCTTGTAAATGGTCTAGATGATGTGTCATTCACCTTTAAACCATTTCACAACATTTAGAACAAACAAGCATGGCATATACACTCAATGCTACACTAATGCAAACACACATGCATTCATATCCATTTTTCTTAATAAAAGTTTTTGTTAACCCTAAATTGGGTGATTAGGAACTTGATAACATTGGTTAAAGTTTTTGGGGTGTTACATGTTGGGAGCATGACCCCAGATAGCTTAGGCAGACAAGAACAAGAACAACCAGATCATGGCCGACTAGTAGAGCCTAGCTAGACGCAGGCGCAATACGGTGCAGAAGGTAGCCGAAACAAGGAAGGTTGGCGAGACATAGATCCGACTAGACGATCATAGCTGGACTCAATCAAGGCGGAGGCAGGGTGACGTGCTGCACCGTGTACGATACGCCCTGGTACAGCGACAAGACACTAGGAGGACGCGAGCCATGCTGAAGACTTTGTGGCTGACGAGGGCACAGTGGCCGGTTGCTGACGCCAGGCTCGCACGACGTTCACTGTGCTCACGATGACCCGCACGATGCATACTCTTGACAAGACACGCCACTACTCGGTACTGTAGATGACCAGGTAGCTGGGGTCCACCTGTGGGTCCTGCCAGCCGGACTGGCTAGTAAGATCATCGCCTTCAGCCTATATAAGGAGGGGCAAGGCCCTCATAGCAAGAGTTGATCATTTAGTAGCTAGATAGTTCATACAGCTCAAGGAGCAAGTTGTATTCCACATATCACCCATAGTGAGATCGGCAGGAGTAGGAGCGTTATCTCACCACGAGGGCTCCGAACCTGGGTACTCCCCGTGTCTCAATTACGTTGGCTTGTATCTAATCCTGCCTATGGACGCCGTCGATAGCTTCCTTGCCATTTGCCCACACCTCTATCTGGCTTGTTCAGGCACTACCGTTTCCAATACAACGACAAGTCCTTAACGGACGGATGATGCTATCCTTCAAATCGAGATCTTATGACGGTAGAAGACGTTGATTGCACAACCGGCAATCAGAAGACAAGTTCACTCTTGCATATATCTTGTGAGACCAAGCTCACATACCATTTGCAAGTGCAATCTCGCATGTACTTTAAATTATTTTACAAAAACCTTTTCGAAAACTTTCTTATCTACATTCAAAGCAAAATACCGCTTTATGAATGAAATAAAATAAGCATTGGTGGGCAATGGAATCATGGTTAAGATATATGGTTGGGAAGCTATGTGGTGGAAATTCCATTGTACTAAAAAAGTTAGGACTTAACAACAACTATAGTCATGGTTAAGAGATAATTGAAACTCCATTCATAGGCCAAATAGGAACGGATGACTAACTTATTGGACATTGTACATGTTGATGTATATAGGCCATTATGTGTAGCCATGTGCGGTGGATCTTTCAACTTCATATGCTTTCTTCAGAAATTTGAGTGAATATATGTGTATATTTACTCAATAAGGAAGAAGTATGAAATATTTGAAAAATATTCAAAGGCTTTAAAGATGGAGTAGAAAATTATTGTAACGAGAAAATAAAGAATTTATGATTCGATCATAAAGGAAGATATTTGAGTTACATGTTTAGGAAAACACGTAAGATTTGAGGAATTGTTCCATGAATTTGTGTTTCTCGATAAACCATAAGAGTATGGAGTGTTCAAGAGATGAAATCAAACCTTGTTTAACATGGTAAGATCAAAGGTGTCATTTATAAAACTGCCATTATGTTTTAAGGATTAAAGCTTTAGAGACTATCGCTTTTACACTGAAAAGAGCACCATCATGATCCATTGAAATGACAACATATGGGTTATGGTTTGGGTTAAAACCCGAGTTGTCTTTTCTTAAATTTTGGTATGCTAGGCATAAGTAAATTGTTTACAACCAAAGTCGGATAAGCACTTCTTTGTAGATTATCCCAAAGTAGTAGTTGGGTATTCCTCCATAATACTGAAGACAAAAGAGTTTGTCACTTAGAACGTCAAATTTCTTGAGAAGGAATTTTTTGCAAAAAGTTGAGTGGGAGGACAATAAAACTTTGATTAGGTTGATGAACCTAAGCAACATGTGCTAAGTAGCACAGCACCGGAAAGTGTCGTGGAGGCGGCCATAATGCTCATGGATCCCGTGATTACAAAGGTTATGATTTCGAAGATTAGAGTTCCTATTGAACCATATGGGTCTGGTAAGAATCAAATAGTGAGATCTGATAAACAAGTCGTTACTGTTAAGACAATGATGATCCGACTGCATGCAAAGAAGCGGTGATGGGACCTGACTCCATAAAATGACTAGAAGTCATAAAATCCGTGATAGTTTCCATACACGAGAAATCAAGTTTTTGAACTTGGAAGACCCTCCGGAAAGGTATGAAGCCTATCGGTTGTATTTGGATCTATAAAGAAATAGACATGGATGTTTGACATCTATGAAATAGTCGACATGTCAGAAAAGAGTTTAAGACAATGTTCAAGGAGTTGACTATGACAAGATTTGATCTTTCGTAGCGGTATTTTGTCTGGATGGATTACTATAGCAACCACTACATATGTCATTTCTGGTATATGGTAGTTGAACAAACAACACAAAGTTCTTCTAATAGAATGGTTACCTAGGACGTGTACATGACACGAACCGAAGGGTTTTGCTAATTCAAAGGATGCTAAAAGGGCATGCAAACTTCAATGGTTAAAATAAGCATCGTGGAGTTGGAATCTTCACCGTGATGAAACTATTAAAAAGTTTAATTTCAACAGAGATGATGAAGATGCTTGCAATTGCAAGAAATTAAGTGGGAGCACTCATACATATTTCTAATACATTATGTAAAGAACATATTGTTGATTGGAAATAATGTATCTTTATTGACATGGGTTAAGAATTTCATTAAAATTGGATTTCGATGAAATACTTGGACAAAACCAGAATATTAGGCATCAATGTCTATATGGATAGATTGAGGCGCTAATATGGTTGTGCTAGATGTACATATATGAGATATTGAATAAGTTCAATATGGAAACAATAATAAATATTCTTGCCGCATGGAAAGGGTTGAATCAAGATTCAAGTGTATCGACAGTTGGTAAGTGAAACGAGATTCAAGTGTTTTGACACTTGGTGAGTGAAATCACATGAATAATTTTGATCAATAATATATACCATGATATGTACATATCCAAATATGTCCTATGATCTAAATGTTATGTGCATATACCAGAATGATTCATAAGATGATCATTAGACGATAGTAAAGATATTCTTATGAGTTTTGAAAGAACTAAGAATATGTTATGTGTAACACCCTCAAATCGGCCCTATGCAGATCTTAGCAATTCCTGCCAAACCCGCATAGAAACGATTCAAGGACGCCCACCAGGCACTTGCGTGTGGGTGGAAAACAAAGTAATACCATTACACAATAGTCCACGATGGAACCCACAGAACAAATATATATACAGCAACGACTCACTGAGTCAAGAATACAAATATACAATACAAAGATCCAAATCACCTTGAAAACGATTCAACATCCGAGTATGGATAAGAGGCAAATGGGGCTAAGAGCCCTGAAGAATAACCAAAAATAGGCTTTTATAAAATAGTCTTAGGCAAACAATGTATGATGACATGACAATGCTCAAATGCAATGTGGCATGATGACATGAGCATGCGGTCATGATGATGCAATGCACAAAAACACTGCGATTTTCTAGTAGTGGTTTTAGCGGGGTGCTACAATTTGACACCACTAACAAGGGATCTCGCCCTCGAGATCTGCCTCATGGTACGGGGAAGAAGGTCGGTGATCTGAATCTTCTCGCTTCATGTAGATGCTCGCGACACCACTAACAAGAGGTCGTTTTCCGTGATCGTCAAGAGAACACTCCGGGAAACAAAGGACAAAGGTAAAGGTATCCACAAATAAAGCCACCTCTAACTTCGATAGAAAGAGAAAACCGATGCATTCTCATCCACTTCAATGTACACGAGCAAATAGAGTGAGTAGTCGGCATGGGGGCCAATCCATCACGCACCCAAACTATTACTCCGCACAATAGTTGAAAAGCGTGCAACCATTCTCAGAATCAGACTGGAGATCTCGACAAGCGAGGTTTGGAACAAAGGAGTGATGCAGGATCTGCATCGGATCTGGCGTAGATGATGTCGTCGCATTGGGGACCACCGGAAGATACAAAGAAACACCATACGAAAAGACACAATGATCAGGTTTTGCGATGGTTCCATTGGCATGAACAACACATGCTCAAGGTATACTCCAACTTCACCAATGCTCATCCTTCTCATATGCTTTTCAACAATACAGATATCTGTCAAGGGGCACATACGGATAAAGAGTTCAAGGACAAAAAATTGGATGAAGGTACAACAGCCGAGAAGCAGATTGATGATTGTAGAACCACCGTTATAAAGGGAGGAAGCGAAACCCTGAAGGTACGACAGAAACCCAACCACGGGAAATCCTGGACTTGAAGAAAAGATAAGACAGTAGAATCAAAACACACAGAGGTAAGAGGAGAACAGTAGAGGGGTAAGGAGTAAAAAATAGACCTAATCATACCTATCCAACCGATTTTTTCCAAAATAGTTTTCACACTCTACAACGTCCGTTAGCTAGGTTGTCCTACAGGCTGGACCAGTGGGGTATCGCAACTGCTGAGCTCTGATACCACTCTGTAACACCCTCAAATCGGCCCTATGCAGATCTTAGCGATTCCCGCCAAACCCGCATAGAAACGATTCAAGGACGCCCACCAGGCACTTGCGTGCGGGTGGAAAACAAAGTAATACCATTACACAATAGTCCACGATGGAACCCACAGAACAGATATATATATATACAGCAACGACTCACTGAGTCAAGAATACAAATATACAATACAAAGATCCAAATCACCTTGAAAACAATTCAACATCCGAGTACGGATAAGAGGCAAATGGGGCTAAGAGCCCTGAAGAATAACCAATGGCGTCCATAACCCTGCCCAGGCCAAGCCGGAAGGGTAACCCTTCTAATGATGTTGATCTCAAACCTGCTAAAACAAAAGGGGCGCCGACAAAGGTCAAAGGAAAAAGAGGAGCGTCAGTACTGAGGCCAGTACACGGCGAGGCTAGAATTCGGCGGTCCTCGCCTACATAGGTATGGTTGACTGAAGCGGCAGCGAAGCATGCACTAAACAACCTATAGAGACTCAGTACAACTATCGGCTATTAGAGGGGGATAAGAAAGACCTATTCAGATCCAACCTGATACTAACACCAATCATACCCATCCTGGCATTTCCCCCTCGAGACCAAACGAGGAAGTCAAACCGAGGAACTCACACGGTTGGCAGTTTTATTCATTCATTCCATTATAGTTGCATCACTTACTAGTCAGATATATATAGCATGAGTCATCCTGGTAGCATAAATAGTGGGAAGTTTTAGTTAACCATTCAGTTGTAGTTGCAGTATTTACTAGTCAGATATAATTAGCATGTGACATCCCAAACCCAGCAGCTGTTGGCACTTTTATTTCATTCCATTGGAGTTGCGATAGTTACTAGGCAGGTATAACATGACACGACACACACCAGTTCCACCAGTTGTTGGAACTTTTATTATCCATTCCATTATAGTGAAGCTGATTACTAGTCACATATTAAGTCAAATTTATAGCACTACTTTAGTTATGCTTGTCTATGATCGAGATACTGTGCTCCATGTCGTCCATAACCGCGGACACGGGTTTCAGAAAGATTTACCCTGCATGGGTGCACAAATAGCAACACACACACGATCAACCTCGGAAAAACCAACTCAAAACCCAACGAGGCTTTCACGATAAAGCAATCACAGGATTCATAAAATATTTCAGGGGGGCACCCCATTAAGCTACCCGCAACGAAGTTGGCCGGCTCCGAGATGGACCCAAGGTTTGCGCCAATGGCTGTAAACGACTGGGAACCCAAAAGTGTGACTGGGCTTGTCGATACCGCAAAAACACTCCGCAATTCCTAAACAGTACAGGCAATAGTGAGGAAATCGGTAATCGTTAACAGCTCGGTCGGCTTGGGAGTAGCGAGTAATCGGAATTCGGATGATTAACTGATTTAATCAGTCGGCTATTAATCGGTGCAACCTACACAAATTAGCACCTAAAACACGTGTATATAAGAAAGATATAGTATATGGGCCTATATATGCCTAACCCTACTTATCTAGAGCCCAAAATCCCAATAAAACACATACACTTCTCCTCTGACCTTTGAAGTTGCTCTTCTCCCACCACCTACCTAGGGTACTGGTTGGTGACAGCGGGAACCGAGCTCTTGGAGGCGGGAATCGAGCGGGAGCTTCACAAAACCTACTTCATTGGGGCGGGCTAGCGGTTGGATGGGCGATATGCATTGAAAATTTTGCAACTTTTTTGACCAAGAGTAGTAGTTAACCGGGAATGTACCTAGTAATCAGTCTGTCAGAGTTATTAGTCGGGATAAAGGATTAACTCAACGGATTAGTGGTAATCGACACGGTTAGGTCCCTAGTAGCGATTAATCGGCCTATTAATCGCTGTTTCGGACGATTTTTTGAATAGTGAGTACAGGTGCTCCACGCACAATCGTAAATAAAGCAGTAAAGCATGGCATAAGTACATCATAGTAATAAAACCCCAAACTAGTTTGTGGCCCCAAGAAATAAGAAATGAATCAAGCTCTGGCTAAGGGGGATTCATAGACTCTTTGAAAGGATCGTATGGGCACCTAGAGGGGGGAGGGTGAATAGGTGCTACTCCAAATTTTACTCTTAATCGAATTAGGGTTTGACACAAAAGGTAAATTCTCTAGATTATGCAACTAAGGTGAATTTACCTATATGTCAACTAGCACAGAACTATGCAAGAACTAGAGATGTAAAGTGCGGTAAAGGATAGAGGTAACCAAAGTGGAGCGCTCGGAGACACAAGGATTTGTTTCCCGTAGTTCCTTCCTTTTGAGGGGAAGTACGTCTACGTTTGGAGAGGGGGTGATATCAAACCATCAACGCCACAAGAGGCCTCCCTTGTTCTCCGATGAACCTCACCCCAAAGGGTTCGATTCACCTTCCACTATAACGGCAACCTTCGAGGTGGAAGCCAGCACCTTTAGAACAAGTCCGAGGCACACATCCACAACCTAATTGGAGGCTCCTGAATACAAGCAAGATGTCAAACAATCAAAGACAAACTTGTAAGACCAAATCACAAGCTAGGGTTTCCAAGGAAACCCTAGAACAAGGGGCCCTCAAGTGAATGAGGGGGAAATGGAAATCTCTCTTGGTGAAGTAGTAGATCAAGGCCTCCTCCTTCGATTCTCCAAAGATCAACGACTTTGGATGGTTGAGTGAAGAGTTCTTGTGGATTTGGTGGCTCAAATGGTGATGCTTTTCTTGAACTGGATGAGCAGCTTCCAAGGTAGAAGAAGGGGCCTATTTATAGGGCCCCTGGAGTTAGAGACGTTGGGAGCCACTTACACCGGACAGTCCGGCAAATATAAGCCGGATAGTCCGGCCCAGCCGGACACTCCGGTTGACACCGGCCGGATACTCCGGCCTGGCAAAGTTTCTGGCCTGTGTCTGCACTGAGTCCGGGAGGAGTCCGATGAGGCATTCTGAATGTCCAGGAAGATCGATAAGCCCCCAGGGCCGGACACTACAGGGCAAACTCACCGGACACTCCGGCCAGAGAAGATTCCAGCCAGATTCTGGACCGTGTCTGTGAGGAGTCCGATTTGGTGTTCTGAATGTCCAGGAAAGACGCCCATATCCCAGGGTGGAAAGTCCGGACGGATCCAACCGGACAGTCCGGTAGGGGCGGACACTCCGGTGAAGATCAGCCGGACAGTCCGGTTGGGACAGGTTTCTTAGCACAGGCAAGATCCAGGGGAGCACTTTTCCTTAAGGCAACAACTCTCAACTATCTGATATCTCCTGCAACATTTAACAACAGATTAACCTATCCAAGTGTTGTCAACAAACATCAAAATAATAGGAAGGGCATAAATGCCCTTTCAATCTCCCCCTTTTTGGTGTTTGATGACAACCCAAGGATTTGCAGACAGGATAGGTAATAAAATTCACAATAGGAGACATACAAAAATAGTGAGGCTCCCCCTAGATGTGTGACCATTTTAGCTTTGCGTTTTCAGACAATCACACACCCTAGGATCACATCCTCACTAGGTTTTGTAGCTAACAAGGTATGACATGATAATAACCACTAGAATGATAAGCTAGGCATAACAAAGTCGTTTAACAAAACCAGGTAAGCATGTCACAACACACAACTGAGTTCAACACAACATAGTACTCAAACAAGTAAAGTAAGATAGCGAACACGAGGCTTCAAAGAGGCAAATCGAAATAACGTGAAGCACTCGTGTACCCATGCAAATCCCAGCAGTAAGCTAATAAAGGGGCTGCTTCTCCCTCTTTGGCATCGAGACGCCAAAAAGGGAAAAGAGCACAACTAAAACGTCCCCAAAGCCAAATCTAGCCACTGAAGTCGTAGTCAGCATCCTCCTCCCCATCCTCATCCTTGTCGTCATCCTCACCCTGATGATCACCCTGAGACAAGCTCTGACCGTGAGGGTGAGAAGAAGAAGTCACGTCCTCAAACATGGACCAGTCCACACGACCCTGACTCCAGTGACCGTAGGAAAGAGTGCCATCTGATGACTGCTGCTGAGAGGGATCAACATCCATGGGCTGGTTGATCCACTTGATATTCCTGTTAGTCTTGTATGCCTCATAATGTCCATGGCGAATGTCAATGTTCTGGCATAGGAGAAGCTTCTTCCACCAGGAGGCCTTTTTCACCTTCTTGTGTACTTCCTCCTTAGAGGTGGAGAAGCGATATGCATTGCTGGCATGCTTCATGCAAGGGCCACGGGTCACAGCCTCCGGTATCTCCTCATCATCACTGTCAGAATCATCTGCATCCATCACATCATCCTCAAATATGTCCTGAGCAGGGGGGTAGCCACGAGGAGCCTTGGTGGTGGGGGCAGCCTTCCTCTGTAGCTTGGCAGGAAGGTGTGGAACAAGATCAGTGTAGAGCAATGGAGTTGCTGGAGCCTGAGCAGCAATGAGCTTCATCACATAGGGAGCAAACAGAGGGCACCTTTTGTCAATGATGCACTTGTACAAGTCCTGATAGATGAAATCCATGACATCAATAGCACCACCTTGGTGGTCAGAACCATGAGTATACACAGAGTGAGCATGTGCCATAAGATTGATTTCTGCACCTCTCATCTCATCCTTGTTGCCCGCCTTGGGAGTGAGTGTATGGCGAAACATGCGAAGCAGAATGTTGTAGATGAGCTTGATGTTGATGGTTTGGCCAGCCACACCATTCTGAGAGTAGATTGGGGCCAACCTCTGCTTGTCCAATGCCTGACCATGAACATGCATTCTGAGACCACTGGGAGCATTGGGATTGAAAGGCAATCCAAGAATCTGTGCAAACTGAGCCATGATGGAGCGGCACCTAGTAGTGCCAGAGATCCACTCAAGGGGAATATCCGTAGTGTCCCCAAAGACCACTGTAGCATAGAACTGCTGGACCAACTCAACATTATAGTCTTCTTTTACTTGAAAGATGGTGTGCAGCCCCATCTTCTCTGTCACCCACAGAGCATCCTCAAAGTACCTGTGTGCTTGGAGCTTCTCGAGATCCAACCACTGCATGGGGCACACAGCAGTCCCGAACCCACAAAACACCTCAGAGAAAAGTAGGGCTTGTTCATTTCTCCAGAAGCGATCATCATCCATGGTGCGAGGCAGAGAGTAGAACTGATGGACTCTCATCTCCACAAACTCCTCGGTACCCAAATCTGTCAGAGTGGTCAATGCTTCAAACCTCATGCGCTTGGCTTCATCCCTTTTCAGTTTTCTGACCTTTTCCTGTTTTGCTGCAGCACGGTCACGAGCAGCCTGTCTCACCATAGAAGGATCTACATGAACGTCAAACTCTTCATCACGGAACCTACGAGGATGTGCATGCCTAGCAGCCCTAGGCCGGCGAGGACGAGAACCACCTGTGAGATCAGAGTAGAAGGATAACATATGGGATAAGCACACTTGTCCAGAAGATACAAACATGTAGTAGTAGTCAAAGTAATGCAGGAGCTGAACTGGTGGAAAACACCCGGACTGTCTGGCAAAATCATCCCGGAGACTCCGCCACGACCGGACATTCCGGTGCGTACTAACCGGACATTCCGATCGGACCAGAGTGTCCGTCCCGTACACGCCGGACATTCCGGCTGGAGTCTTGACGATTTTAGGAGCAGTTCGAGTGTGTTCAACCATTGCAGATCGGGATTGCTAGGACCACTACCAGGACTAGTATTGCACGCTATATGATGTATCCATGGATCTAGGTGAGACATAGCCCCCAAAAGTTCATCTAGATCAAACCCTAGGTATGGGAAGGGGAGGGGCACTATACCAGCATCCATGGTGTCCTTCACCGGAGGGGAATGGATCCCAGCGGCAAAGGGAAGAGAATGGTCGGCGGCAACGGCTGGATCCAAGGTGGAGGAGCCCTCCCAGTGGAGTCCTTGGTCGGGGGCAGCATGTAGAGAGCAAGAGGGAGTCGGGGGGAAGAAGGAGGACTGAACTGTCCACTTCTCCCTGACCCCCTATTACAATTTGGAAACTGCCGGGGCCAAAGTGTCCGGGTGATATTCACCGGAGTGTCCGGCCCAGCCGGAATGTCCGGAGTGAATTAAGCGGAGAGTCCGGTCTGGCCGGATACTCCGGTTGGTTCAGGGTGGACAGTCCGGCCTCCCCGCGACCAAAACCCCCAGTTTCAAGTAGTGGACAAATGTGTGGCTAGAGGAGCATGTTTAGAGATGAGGAAAGGCCTGGGATTCAGATGATGTACTGTGAAGAACCAAGAAAACATTGATTTTCAAGAAAAATTCAAATTAAGTTCCACATCAAACAGACCAAGAACCAACTCTTCAATAAGAAGAGGCGATGGCCAAGGCCATCATGTAAGAGTTTGTGGCATGACACCGCGAAGAATTATCCTTGGGTTCATAGCCACTACTCATCAATGAAACTCACATATCACAAAATGATATTAATAGTATTGAATTTATTAATGTTGGCATTATGGGGGAGGGATAGTCCAATGTATTAGGACCGCACTCCCCCTATCTCCATGCCTGCACCTACACCAAATATGGGTCAAGACATAGGTGAATATGCAAGGTAATCAAGTCAAGCTCCTAGAATCCACGATATTTAGTTCATTCCTCAAAAAACAAAATCTTGCTTCATCAAGTGGCTTCGTGAAAATGTCAGCAAGTTGATCTTTGGTTGACACATATGATAGCTCAATATCACCTCGGGCAACATGATCTCTAATGAAGTGATGAAGAATCTCAATATGCTTTGTCCTTGTATGATCCACTAGGTTATATGCAATCTTGATAGCACTTTCATTGTCACATAGAAGAGGCACTTTGTCACAATGGACACCGTATTCCTTTAAAGTTTGCCTCATCCATAGCAATTGTGTACAAGCACTAGCAGCTGCAAATGGAAAGGGATATACAATTTTGCTTCTTAGAAGACCAACACACCAAAGACCTCCCAAGGAATTGGCAAGCCCCGGAGGTTGATTTTCTATCATCCTTGTCACTAGCCCAATCCGAATCCGTGTACCCACAAAGAGAGAAAGTTGAGCCCCTAGGATACCAAATACCATAGTTTGGGGTATGAACCAAATATCGAAAGATTCTCTTGACCGCCATCAAATGGCTTTCTTTAGGAGCTGCTTGATATCTTGCACACACTCCTACACTCAACACAATATCGGGTATAGATGCACAAATGTAAAGCAAAGAGCCAATCATGGATCAATATACCTTTTGATCCACATCTTTACCATTTGGATTTAGTTCAAGATGAGTCTTTGTTGCCATGGGAGTGGGAGCTCCATTTAGGTCTTTCATGTTGAATCTTTTGAGCATATCTTGAGTATACTTGGCTTGGTTGAAGAATGTTCCTCCTCTTACTTGCTTGATCTCAAAGCCAAGAAAAACTCTCAATTCTCCCATCATAGACATCCTGAACCTGTCAGTCATAAGCTTTGAGAATTCATCATTAAAAGCTTTGTTAGATGAGCCAAAGATAATATCATATACATAGATTTGGCATACAAAAGTTCCCCATTGACCTTCTTAGTAAAAAGAGTGGGATCGATTTTCCCAACCTCAAACCCACGATCTAACAACAACTCTTTAAGGTGCTCATACCATGTGCGTGGGGCTTGTTTAAGCCCATAGAGTGCCTTATCGAGTTTGTAGACGTGGTTTGGGAAGTTGGGATCCTCAAACCCCGGGGGTTGTTTCACATATACCAACTCATGCAATGGACCATTAAGAAATGCACTTTCTACATCCATTTGTTGTAGTTTAAATTTATGATGAGCCGCATAAGCAAGAAGGATACAGATGGACTCAAGACGAGCCACATGTGCATAAGTCTCTCCAGAATCAATGCCCTCAATTTGAGAGAACCCTTGTGCAACCAATCTTGCCTTGTTCCTTATCACAATTCCATGCTCATCTTGCTTGTTCTTGAAGATCCACTTGGTGCCTATGACATTGCGGCAATCTTTTGGCTTCTCCACTAACTTCCATACTTTGTTTCTCTCAAAGTTGTTGAGCTCTTTGTGCATTGCATACAACCAATCCGAATCTTCAAGAGCTTCCCATACTTTCTTTGGTTCCACCATGGAAATGTGTGCTTGGTGCTCACCAAAGTTCTTCAATTGTGCTCGAGTAGATATCCGTCTTCTTACATCTCCTACCACATTCTCAAGAGTGTGGTCTCTTAATTCCAAAATTCTATCCATTCTAGCTTGGCGACGAGTTTTGATTTCCTTGTTGTTTCTTGTGGGGATCACTTCATCATATTGGTCCTCGTCATGACCATCAACTTGACCTTGATCATCATTGAAGATATCCTCTTCTACAGGAGGCAGAGATTGACCTTGGTCTTGATCAAGCCCTCGACTGGCTAGGTATTCGGCTGTTCTTATGGCAGTTTGTACAGATCTTCCTTGTGTAATGGCCTTAGCACCACTGAACATTCTAGCAAACAGAGACTCAATCACTTCTTGGTTGGAGGCATCTTCTTGATCAGTGGGTTGAGGGTCCACAACTTGTTCTTGGTGTGGGTCATTGTCCCCTTCGATCGGAGCTTGTGGATGTTGTGAAGATGAGGGCTCCACTTGAGTAGAGCATAGTTCTTCTCGATCCGCCATAAGTTGTTCCTCAATAGGATGGATAAAGCCCGCACCCATTCTTCCTATGGCTTCCTGAGGCATTTCATCATCTACATCACAAACATCAACACGTCCCGCTTGGGAACCATCATATTCTTCAAACACCACACTACAAGATTCTATGACAACTCCAGAGAGCATGTCATAGACTATAAGTGTGGGATTCGAGACCATAACCAACAAAAATACCCTCTAATGCTTTGGAATCAAACTTGGACAAACGAATACCCTTAATACGATAGAAGCACTTACAACCGAACACCCGAAAGTATGAGACGTTGGGCTTGTTACCGGTAAGTATCTCATAAGGGGTCTTGACCAATTCTTTGCGGAGATAGAGACGGTTTGAAGCATGGCATGCGGTGGAGATGGCTTCAGCCCAAAAATTGTATGGAGACTTAAACTCCGCCAACATGGTCCTTGCCATATCAATAAGAGTCTGGTTCTTCCTCTCAGCTACACCATTTTGTTGAGGGGTATATGCAGTGGAATATTGATGTTTTATTCCCTCATCACTAAGAAATCCATTCAATGTGTAGTTCTTGAATTCGGTACCGTTGTCACTTCTTATTGTCAATACCGGGACATTGTGTTGGCGTTGAGCCATGTTGATGTCACATCCCAAGATTTTCCAAATCTTGTAATGTGAAAAATAAATGAATAAAATAAAACTTTGTTTGATTTTTAGGGCCAGAAGAAACTTTTTGAATTTAATTGGAACTTCAAACCAATTTGAATCAAATAAATCCTAAAGGGATTTATAAAGATAAACATTTATTAAAGAAAATTAAAATGTTTTGGAATTACTATTTTGGATCTTTAAAATAAAAAGATTTGGTTTTCAAAAAGCAAAGATAGAATTATAATTAAAGATTATATTTTAAAGAGCCAAATTAATTTTGGCCAAGCTTTTATAATAAAGTATTTTTTTTTATAAAATGAGTAAAGGTTTATTTAAATAAAATAATAAGGATTTAAATATCCAATTTTATTTAAGTAAAGGCTTTTCCCATTTTAAACAAACACTAAAACTTATTTATTTATTTTAAATAAGTTTTCCAAGTATTTTATATTCTCAAATAAAACCTACTGAAGTGTTTTTGGTTTTATTTTAGATTTTCAAAATAAAGGTTTTAATAAAACAAATCCTATTTGATTTAATAATGAAGGTCTGTTGTATTTAATTATTAATGGACCCTAAAATAAAAGGTTATTTTGTTTTAAACAAGTTTCCAAATATTCCTTATTTCCAAATAAAACCTACTGATTTGAATTTGAAAATATTTGGATTTCAAATGGAAATTTTATTAAATAAATCAAACCCTATTTGATTAAATAACTAAAGGGCTATTTTATTTAAATATTAAATAGATCCTAAAAATGAATAAAAATATTATTTTATTTTGAGATTTGGTTTATGTTGATAAACAGAACCAAAAACTCATTACAAGTTTGGAAGTGTTTGAATTGTTTGAATGTTTGATTTGTTGTTTGATTTGTGAGTTGATTTTCAAAACAGAATTTGATTTGGAAAAAGAAAAAGCCAATAGGAAGAAAAAAATGAAAACAGACCCAGCCCAACAAAATGGCCCAACAGCCCAGTCCATCCCACCTCTCCCTCTCCCCCGAACCATTTTTCTTCACCGCAGAAGCAACCCGCTAAGTCACTGACCGGTGGACCTCCCCCTTACTCTTTTTCCCACTGACGACTGGACCCCACTCTACTGTTCATCCTCCTCACCCGCGCGACCAGTTCTCCCCTCCCTCGTCGCCGTTTCCTGCAGTAATCCCGCGGCTTCAATTCGCCATAATGCCGCGCGTTAATCTCGCTGTGACTGCACGCTATTAAGCGCCTGCGTCTTCTCCTCCTTTCCCCTCTGTCGCCACTCTTTCTCCGCCCCGAGGCTGCCACAATTCGGCCCAGCACTCCCTCTGTTCCGACGACACCACGGTGACGATTCCGGCCAAGCCACACCACCTCCTGCCTCCCTGACCACGCACCCAGACTCACCACTTCTTGACGCATCTCCCAGTGCCTTTCGTTCGACCGCGGGTGCCCCAGAGCGTCAGCTACGTCAAGCTTCCGAACGCCACCACGTCTGCAACCTCTCCGACGACCTCCCCCGGTAAACGCTGACCGCCCCGAGCCTCCTTGTTCACACTCCCTCACTCGCCTCGGTCTTGCGCAACTAACCCTGACCTCTGTTTGTCCTTTCGTGACCAGTAGCCTCGTCTTCGACGACGACCTGCAGCACCGCCATCTGCCATTGCTCCGTCAAGCATTCCAGGTGAACACCGACCACCCCGCGCCTCCTAGATCACGCACACAGCATCGCCTTGCTCTTGCGCATCTGAACATGCTCCTGTCTTGCCTTAGGGCGATCTGCAGCGACGACTCCGACCGTCGCCACCGTCTGGCTTAACTCCGACGAGCACTTCTTGTAAGCATCTGTCCACCCCTCTCCCTCTCGTTCAGGCATACAAGATCTACCCTTCCTCGCGCGTCTAACAGACCTTTTATCTCGTCCTCCTGTGCCTCGTAGCCTCGTCCCCACCGTCGACCAGAGCCGCCCGACGCCGCCACCTACTCCGGCGAGCAATCCACATCGGACCAGAGCGCCCCTCGTCGAACCATCGGCACGTTGAGCATCACCGTGACCTCCTGAACCCGGTGAGCATCCTCCTCCTCTTCCTCGCTTCCTAGACCACCGGCATCGTCCACACCTGACCGCGCCGCCAGTCGCCGCCGCGTCAGCGCCGCCAGCTTCTGGTCAAACACGCGCGAGCCGTTCGATCTAGATCGGGCGAGCGAGATAGAATCACTTAGTCGCGAAGAGGTACACACTCTGGACCACACGATCGATTAGATCCAACGCACCGCAACGCTGATCCACGCGAAGCGGTACCGTCCAATGAAATCACGCCGTGTGTCACCTATTCTGTTTAAAAACAGATTTGAAAACAGAATTATTTGCAAACTTCAAACCCTTGTATCTTTGGATCCACACGTCCAAAAATTGCAAATTTTATATCAATGGATTCAGTGGAACAAGCCCTAGCCAACCATGCCCTTGGTTTAACAAATAGTATATGTTAGAGTGTTTATTTTTGCAGAAACATTTGTATGCTTGTTAAGGATGTAAAAATTGTTTAAAAATGAATTTGGGGTTAAAATCTTTTGCAATTGGATTGCTTTGAACCTACTGACCATAGGAAACACTTTGTGGACTCAAAAATGTATTTGGTGAAACAAAATAATGATTCTTTGATTTAAAACCATTTCTAGTCAAATAGAAATGTGGTTTATTTATTAAAAATGGTTTTGGAAGAAAACCTTTGGAAAATGTTTTGTTTTAAACTCTCTGACCCCAAATACCAAGTTTTGTGATTTGAAAACATATTTGGTGAACCCTATAGGTTAATGCCTTAGTAAAAATATTTCTACACCACATAAAATAATACTTTGTTTTGAAAATGGTTTATGAAGTGAAACCTTTTGCAAATGACTTTGCCACCTTACAAAATGACCATTAGGTGTTTTCAAATATTTGTGACCCATTAGGAACCACTTTTTCAAATAAAACAAAGCTTGGCATGTTGCATGCATTACCTTGACTTTGTCATTTTATGTGTTGTTTTGCTTGATTGGTAGATTAAGTTTGTGCCTTGCTTGATTGATTTGTAGTGACATGAAGAGTGTGATTGTTACAAGGACAAGTAGTGAGCTTATACCCTCTACCAAAAAGGCAAGTGATGCTTCATACTTTCTATCCCATTACTTTCTCTATGCATTAGTGATTTTGCTAAGTAAAACTTGCATGGAATTTATGCTAAGTATAAACCTTGCTATAGGAAAACCTAGTAGATGGAACTTTGGTAGAAAATTCCTAAGTAAATAATCCTACTACTATCAAGCTTAGCCTAGCTAATAGAAAACATGGGTGGAATATATATTCACACTATGGAAAAATATACTAAGTCTGAGGACTTGTGTTTTTGTTTAATAAAACAACTAAGTTAATGAATCACCTGGGTGGAATGGTAATTGCTTGGTGGTTTTTGGTTGAGTGGTTACACAAGGCCAGGGGACTGGTGAACCTTGTGTATCTCACTTGTGGATGGCCACCCAGGAACAAAGAGATTTGAGATGTCAAATGTTGAGAAGCTTCAAGTGCAACCACTTGGCAATATGGGCTCTGCCATGATCATATAGGTTGCAAGAACTTAGCCATATGGACAGTGGGTGGTAGTGTTTGATAGGATGGAGCGCGTCCATTTTGGTCTAAGGGAAAGCTTCTGAAAGATCTTGTCTTGGGAAACCAAGTCATGTGGGGAAAGTGCACCACCTCTGCAGAGTGTAAAATCTAAGTACTTCACCATGTCCCTGGTAAAGGACAATTTGAGCATCAAGACATGGAAGCAATCAAGAATCTCATCATTCAAATTTCTAAGTTAAAATCTTGTGGTTTGAACAAGGGTTGTTTGAAATCTTCAATCTTTGATTGAGAGATGCTTTGGAAAGATTTTGTCAAAACAAAAACTTAGTATTTTCAAATGTTAAGGAAAAATCTATTTTGAGCAATGCAAGCCTCAACTCCACTTAGCCAAATGCATATAGATGATAGACTCCACTATATTATCATAGTATCACTTGCCAATACAATTCAAATGTATTGACCCTTGTGGCTGTAACTTGTAATGTTGCAGGTTTGATTGTTTTTAGTGGAGATTGATTGATTAGGATTACAAAGTCTACAACCAACATCTGCCTGTGGCACTTTGAAGATGAAGGACCCATGCTTATAGTTATTCCGCTGCAATGTAATGTAATAGCCAAATGAGCTATGTAATGATGTAATAAAATTATGTTATTCCTGGTTATAAAGTTATATTATGACCTTTGTTTCTTGATATTACATCTAAACTGTGGATGCTAGCTATTGATCCAGGGACTAGCATTGTAAACACAGGAGGAATCTACCTTATCAGGTTGAGATCCCTACAGATGGTATCAGAGCATTGTGTTGCCTGTAGGATTTGTAAACCTAGGATTGGACAAAAACCCTTAGAAAATAGGAATTGTATTTGTTCCAAAACTTAATTACAAACAATCTTGTAAACTCTTTCCTCAACCACTTTGATTTTAACTCTACACCTCTTCTATTTCAACTTGATGGAAAAGCCTACCCCATGGCCAAAGACTACACCATGTGCAACCTTCAACTTCATCAACTCTAATGACTTCAACTTCATCAACTCTAATGACTTCAACTTCATCAACTCTAATGACTTCAACTTCTTCAACTCTAATGACTTCAACATCCTCAGCATATTCACCAAGGACTTCAACCATGGTTGTCACTAAGGACAAGTGAGCTAAGAAATCTTGCTCAAGATATGGAGACTAAGGAAATGCAAAATTAGAAGGATTTCACTTCACTTGAAGTTTTATAACCAAGGAGTTTTTCCAAGGAAACCAAGATCTCATGCAAGAAGAATCAACCAAGAAGGAAGGAAAGATCTCCAGTGAACCATATAGATGGACCACCATATTATAGTTAAGTCTAACACACCAACTTATGTGGTGTAACAAAAATGTTTTTGGTTGCCTAAGTATGTGCTTGAACTTTGTTGTTTGAGTGAATTGTTTGGTTTGTGATTGCATGCACATTGCTTGAGTGAATTGTGATGTGTGTTATTAGGATTGATTCCTTAAGAAATATCTTGCCTATTCTAATCTCCCTTCAACCCAAACAGATGACTCCTCCAAGAGACTCCAACATCAAGGATGGTGACAACAACAACAACCACGAGGACAACATGAGAGACATTATAGCAACCCAAAACCAGTTGAGCCAAGAGACAACTCAGCTTTTAGCCAACAACAATGGACTAGACCCAGCCATACAAAGGATTTTGAAACTTCAATCCCAATTGTTGCAAGGATTGGTTACTCAAATGATCAACATGAGAGAAAACTTTTCCCAAGAAGCTAATGACAACAAGGACGACAAGGATATTATTCTAGAGAAAACCCAAGCTTGCATTATCTATGAAGTCAAGGATCATGCACCCAAGGAACATGAAGATCAATGCCCCAAGAAGAGAGAAAGATCTCCCACTCATGAAGAACATGAACTAGAAGAACTCCTAGCTTTGGAGAGACCCAAAAAGAAGAAGAAGAAATGCCCCAACACTAGCAAGAAGGATATTACACAAGTACAATGTTTCAAATGCAAAGAGATGGGACACTATGCCAGTGAATGCCCAGAAAAGAAGAAGAGACAAGAAGACAAACAAAAGCTAGTGAAACCCAAGATGAGGAAGGATATTAGCCAAGTGATGTGCAAACACTGCAAAGAGTTAGGACATTATGCATCATATTGTCCAGAGAAGCCACCTCAAGACCTCAAACTTATCACATGTTTCAAATGCAAGGAGCTAGGCCACTATGCAAACCTTTGTCCAGAGAAGATTTCCCCAGGATCCCAAGAAAGCCAACATGTAGTTTAGTTTGAAATTTTTAAGGGTGGTAGTACCCTAGATGCTTTTGAGCCAGCATTGTAACACATAGCCTCCCCAAATCTCGGGACGAGATTTATTTTAAGGGTGGTAGCCTGTCACATCCCAAGATTTTCCAAATCTTGTAATGTGAAAAATAAATGAATAAAATAAAACTTTGTTTGATTTTTAGGGCCAGAAGAAACTTTTTGAATTTAATTGGAACTTCAAACCAATTTGAATCAAATAAATCCTAAAGGGATTTATAAAGATAAACATTTATTAAAGAAAATTAAAATGTTTTGGAATTACTATTTTGGATCTTTAAAATAAAAAGATTTGGTTTTCAAAAAGCAAAGATAGAATTATAATTAAAGATTATATTTTAAAGAGCCAAATTAATTTTGGCCAAGCTTTTAGAATAAAGTATTTTGTTTTGATAAAATGAGTAAAGGTTTATTTAAATAAAATAATAAGGATTTAAATATCCAATTTTATTTAAGTAAAGGCTTTTCCCATTTTAAACAAACACTAAAACTTATTTATTTATTTTAAATAAGTTTTCCAAGTATTTTATATTCTCAAATAAAACCTACTGAAGTGTTTTTGGTTTTATTTTAGATTTTCAAAATAAAGGTTTTAATAAAACAAATCCTATTTGATTTAATAATGAAGGTCTGTTGTATTTAATTATTAATGGACCCTAAAATAAAAGGTTATTTTGTTTTAAACAAGTTTCCAAATATTCCTTATTTCCAAATAAAACCTACTGATTTGAATTTGAAAATATTTGGATTTCAAATGGAAATTTTATTAAATAAATCAAACCCTATTTGATTAAATAACTAAAGGGCTATTTTATTTAAATATTAAATAGATCCTAAAAATGAATAAAAATATTATTTTATTTTGAGATTTGGTTTATGTTGATAAACAGAACCAAAAACTCATTACAAGTTTGGAAGTGTTTGAATTGTTTGAATGTTTGATTTGTTGTTTGATTTGTGAGTTGATTTTCAAAACAGAATTTGATTTGGAAAAAGAAAAAGCCAACAGGAAGAAAAAAAATATGAAAACAGACCCAGCCCAACAAAATGGCCCAATAGCCCATTCCAGCCCACCTCTCCCTCTCCCCCGAACCGTTTTTCTTCACCGCAGAAGCAACCCGCTAAGTCACTGACCGGTGGACCTCCCCCTTACTCTTTTTCCCACTGACGACTGGACCCCACTCTACTGTTCATCCTCCTCACCCGCGCGACCAGTTCTCCCCTCCCTCGTCGCTGTTTCCTGCAGTAATCCCGTGGCTTCAATTCGCCATAATGCCGCGCGTTAATCTCGCCGTGACTGGACGCTATTAAGCGCCTGCGTCTTCTCCTCCTTTCCCCTCTATCGCCACTCTTTCTCCGCCCCGACGCTGCCACAATTCGGCCCAGCACTCCCTCTGTTCCGACGACACCACGGTGACGATTCCGGCCAAGCCACACCACCTCCTGCCTCCCTGACCTCGCACCCAGACTCACCACTTCTTGACGCATCTCCCAGTGCCTTTCGTTCGACCGCGGGTGCCCCAGAGCGTCAGCTACGTCAAGCTTCCGAACGCCGCCGCATCTGCAATCTCTCCGACGACCTCCCCCGGTAAACGCTGACCGCCCCGAGCCTCCTCGTTCACACTCCCTCACTCGCCTCGGTCTTGCGCAACTAACCCTAACCTCTGTTTGTCCTTTCATGACCAGTAGCCTCGTCTTCGACGACGACCTGCAGCACCGCCGTCTGCCATTGCTCCGTCAAGCATTCCAGGTGAACACCGACCACCCCGCGCCTCCTAGATCATGCACACAGCATCGCCTTGCTCTTGCGCATCTGGACATGCTCCTGTCTTGCCTTAGGGCGATCTGCAGCGACGACTCCGACCGTCACCACCGTCTGGCTTAACTCCGACGAGCACTTCTGGTAAGCATCTGTCCACCCCTCTCCCTCTCGTTCAGGCATACAAGATCTACCCTTCCTCGCGCGTCTAACAGACCTTTTATCTCGTCCTCCTGTGCCTCGTAGCCTCGTCCCCACCGTCGACCAGAGCCGCCCGACGCCGCCACCTACTCCGGCGAGCAATCCACATCGGACCAGAGCGCCCCTCGTCGAACCATCGGCACGTTGAGCATCGCCGTGACCTCCTGAACCCGGTGAGCATCCTCCCCCTCTTCCTCGCTTCCTAGACCACCGGCACCGTCCACACCTGACCGCGCCGCCAGTCGCCGCCGCGTCAGCACCGCCAGCTTCTGGTCAAACACGCGCGAGCCGTTCGATCTAGATCGGGCGAGCGAGATAGAATCACTTAGTCGCGAAGAGGTACACACTCTGGACCACATGATCGATTAGATCCAACGCACCGCAACGCTGATCTGCGCGAAGCGGTACCGTCCAATGAAATCACGCCGCGTGTCACCTATTCTGTTTAAAAACAGATTTGAAAACAGAATTATTTGCAAACTTCAAACCCTTGTATCTTTGGATCCACACATCAAAAAATTGCAAATTTTATATCAATGGATTCAGTGGAACAAGCCCTAGCCAACCATGCCCTTGGTTTAACAAATAGTATATGTTAGAGTGTTTGTTTTTGCAGAAACATTTGTATGCTTGTTAAGGATGTAAAAATTGTTTAAAAATGAATTTGGGGTTAAAATCTTTTGCAATTGGATTGCTTTGAACCTACTGACCATAGGAAACACTTTGTGGACTCAAAAATGTATTTGGTGAAACAAAATAATGATTCTTTGATTTAAAACCATTTCTAGTCAAATAGAAATGTGGTTTATTTATTAAAAATGGTTTTGGAAGAAAACCTTTGGAAAATGTTTTGTTTTAAACTCTCTGACCCCAAATACCAAGTTTTGTGATTTGAAAACATATTTGGTGAACCCTATAGGTTAATGCCTTAGTAAAAATATTTCTACACCACATAAAATAATACTTTGTTTTGAAAATGGTTTATGAAGTGAAACCTTTTGCAAATGACTTTGCCACCTTACAAAATGACCATTAGGTGTTTTCAAATGTTTGTGACCCATTAGGAACCACTTTTTCAAATAAAACAAAGCTTGGCATGTTGCATGCATTACCTTGACTTTGTCATTTTATGTGTTGTTTTGCTTGATTGGTAGATTAAGTTTGTGCCTTGCTTGATTGATTTGTAGTGACATGAAGAGTGTGATTGTTACAAGGACAAGGAGTGAGCTTATACCCTCTACCAAAAAGGCAAGTGATGCTTCATACTTTCTATCCCATTACTTTCTCTATGCATTAGTGATTTTGCTAAGTAAAACTTGCATGGAATTTATGCTAAGTATAAACCTTTCTATAGGAAAACCTAGTAGATGGAACTTTGGTAGAAAATTCCTAAGTAAAGAATCCTACTACTATCAAGCTTAGCCTAGCTAATAGAAAACATGGGTGGAATATATATTCACACTATGGAAAAATATACTAAGTCTGAGGACTTGTGTTTTTGTTTAATAAAACAACTAAGTTAATGAATCACCTGGGTGGAATGGTAATTGCTTGGTGGTTTTTGGTTGAGTGGTTACACAAGGCCAGGGGACTGGTGAACCTTGTGTATCTCACTTGTGGATGGCCACCCAGGAACAAAGAGATTTGAGATGTCAAATGTTGAGAAGCTTCAAGTGCAACCACTTGGCAATATGGGCTCTGCCATGATCATATAGGTTGCAAGAACTTAGCCATATGGACAGTGGGTGGTAGTGTTTGATAGGATGGAGCGTGTCCATTTTGGTCTAAGGCAAAGCTTCTGAAAGATCTTGTCTTGGGAAACCAAGTCTTGTGGGGAAAGTGCACCACCTCTGCAGAGTGTAAAATCTAAGTACTTAGCCATGTCCCTGGTAAAGGACAATTTGAGCATCAAGACATGGAAGCAATCAAGAATCTCATCATTCAAATTTCTAAGTTAAAATCTTGTGGTTTGAACAAGGGTTGTTTGAAATCTTCAATCTTTGATTGAGAGATGCTTTGGAAAGATTTTGTCAAAACAAAAACTTAGTATTTTCAAATGTTAAGGAAAAATCTATTTTGAGCAATGCAAGCCTCAACTCCACTTAGCCAAATGCATATAGATGATAGACTCCACTATATTATCATAGTATCACTTGCCAATACAATTCAAATGTATTGACCCTTGTGGTTGTAACTTGTAATGTTGCAGGTTTGATTGTTTTTAGTGGAGATTGATTGATTAGGATTACAAAGTCTACAACCAACATCTGCCTGTGGCACTTTGAAGATGAAGGACCCATGCTTATAGTTATTCCGCTACAATGTAATGTAATAGCCAAATGAGCTATGTAATGATGTAATAAAATTATGTTATTCCTGGTTATAAAGTTATATTATGACCTTTGTTTCTTGATATTACATCTAAACTGTGGATGCTAGCTATTGATCCAGGGACTAGCATTGTAAACACAGGGGGCTCTATCTTATTAAAGATTGGAACCCCTATAGTTGATGAAGTCAATGAAGTTCTCTTGGGTCTCACTTTTTAGCTTGAAGAAATATACCCAAGTGTATCTTGAGTAGTCATCAACAATTACCATACAATATTTCTTCCCACCAAGGCTTGCATGAGAGGGAGGACCAAAGAGATCCACATGAAGGAGCTCCAAGATCCTCTTTGACTTGATGTAGTTCTTTGGCTTGTGGGGGAGAGTCATGCATTTTTCCTTCTACACATGCCCTGCAAACACGATCTTTGGCAAAGCAAACATTTTCTTTTAGTCCAACAATATGACCATCCTTGTGAAGTCTTTGCAAAGTTCTCATGTTGACATGGGCTAGGCGGCGGTGCCATAGCCAACCCACGTCGGCTTTTCTGAATAGGCACATCGGACTAGTTGTGGTTTTCCCCGAGAATTCCACCACATACAAGTCATCTTCGACGTACCCAACGAAAGCAACCTTTAGAGACTTGCTCCACAAGAGGATCACAATATCAACATCAATAAAGATGGCAAAACCCATATTTCCTAGAGCACGGACTGAAAGTAAATTATACCCAAGGGTCTCAACAAGCATGACGTCCACAAGAGTGATATCGTGTGCAACCACAACTTTGCCGAAACCCATTACCTTAGATTTTGACTTGTCGACATATGTAACAGATATTTGATCAACATTTGGTCTCAATTCCTTGACACTAGATGTGCTTCCGGTCATATTACTTGTGCATCCACTATCAAGCACC
Source organism: Avena sativa (assembly GCA_916181665.1). Lineage (NCBI taxonomy): Eukaryota > Viridiplantae > Streptophyta > Magnoliopsida > Poales > Poaceae > Avena > Avena sativa. Next base: position 434,154,551 of record OV702290.1, read on the forward strand.
CATTTTGACCCTCCGGAAGCATAGGTCTACAAAAGATCAAACTAGGTCTTAGGTACCCATTTTTCAATGGGTCCTCTTTTGTTAGCAACATGGGTCTTGGGAACCCAAATAGACCATGCAATATAACCATCAAAAGGGCCAACATATTTTGCATACACATCACCATAATAATCATGCATTAAGACATAGTGAGGGTTAGCACTTCCCGCACAATCATCATGAGACATAGTTTTTCCACTTGTGGTCTTACTTCCCACAATGACCTTGTTCTTTTCTTGGGCGGGCTTGACCTTCTTCTTGTTGTTGTTCTTATTCTTCTTGGCGATAGAGACAAAGCCAATGCCCCCTTTTTCACCATTTGACCTTTGCTTGTTTAAGAGATCATCAATAGACTTGTTTCCTTTGGGAAAGGAGGTCTTAGCTAGCTTCTTCTTCAACCTAGCATGTTCTTCAAGAGTATTTGTACAACTAGAAGGAATGAATGTACTAGGTGAGGGAGTATTGATCAATTGAGTTTGAAGCTTTTCATGAGACTTTGTGAGTGACAATAGTTCACTTTCCAAGGCCTTGTGAGCCTTGTCAAGTGTCCTAAAATCCTCGGCAAGTTTTCCATGAACAACACCAAACTCAATCTTATCCTTTTTAGCCTTTTTGTATTTAACAATAGCATGATCACGTTCCTTGATGAGTTTATTAATAATGAGATCATTAGCACCATCAAGGCCCTCTAGTTTGGTTTCAAGAGATATTCTAGTTTCTTGTTCTTCTTCTAGAGCATTATTAAGAGCTTCTATCTCAATCATGTGTTGTCTTCCTAATTGACACCTCTCATCTAGAAGTTCTTGTGTGTGTGAAAGTTGATTTAAGAGGTCTACAACATGTTTCTTGTGTTCCCCTTGCAAGTTATTCATGAACACATCAAAAGAAACTAGTTCCTTTTTGAACTCAAGAGATAACTCATCATCAAAATCATCATTGATTAAAGAAGTGGAGTGTGATGATGATAATACCTTCGTTCCTCTTGCCATAAGACAAGTGACGTTCTTGTTGGAGAGGTTCTGATTTGGAGAGTCGAAGAGTGAGAATGAAGGAGTAGAGGTGGTGGCAAGAGCCGCCACACCATTTGGTGTATCCTCATCTTCCTCTTCTTCATCATCATCGGAGGAGAACTCTTCATGTGTGATCAAAGAAATTTCTCCCGGCTTCTTGTTGGTTGTGTTCCTCTTGACGAAAGGTTTCTTGTAAGGAGCTTTGGAGGTCTTCTTCAACACAAGTTTACCACCATGATCTTCTCTTTTCTCATAGGGACAAGATGCAACGAAGTGATAGCGGTCACCATAGTTGAAGCACGTTCTCAACTTGGAACCACTATCTCTTCTTCCATTGGTGTTGTTTCTTCGTTGCATTTCCATCTTGGCTTTGGCGGGATCTTGCATAGAAGGCCATGTATTCACCATGAGCTACCTTGACATCTTCGGGGTGGTTCATTGAAAGTCCCTCATCACTTCCTTCATCTTCATCATATTCAACAACCTTGGCCTTCAAGGAAAGATTGACACCGCTATTCATTCCAATGGCACGAGCGCAGGCGTCTTTGGCATTCTTGGCAGCGACCTTGAAGGAGGCCATCTCTTGCATCACTTCATTGGAGGTCATGAGATGGTAATTATGTCTTCCTTGGAGACTCTTCAAGTCAGTAGGCTCAAAAGGCATGAGTGCACTCACATACTTCCTCTTGATCCAAGCATCATCAATGTGAGAGGCACCAACATTCCTAAAGGCGGTGGCTGTGGATTTGAGTCTTCGGTACATGTCTTCATGATCCTCACCATCCTTCATGAAGAACCCTTCAGCCTCATTGCTTAAGGCATCATATCTATTTCTTCTCATACTCTCGTTGCCAACAAATAAGTCAATGAGAGCATCCCAAGCTTCCTTGGCGGTGTTGTAATGCTCAATGTGGGGAAAATCCTTTGGCCCTACACCAAGTTGAATCATGTGCAAGGCAGACGCATTGAGTTGGCTATTGACCACTCCTCTTCTAGTCAAGTTGGTTGGATCCTCAATTTTGAGTCCTTCTTCAATAATGTTCCACAAATCAATGCAAGAGCTGCGCACATGAGATTTCATTAAAACTTGCCATTGAGCAAAGGAATGTGCAGATAACTTAGGTGGGTCTCCCCTGTTATTTATATGTGGATGTGGGATAGGAGGGTTGGGAGAGTACCATCCGGGGACCGCATGGAACTCTTCTTTCCCATCACCCTTTTTGGTGGTGGAGTTAGTGGAATTATGTTCATCCCCCGCTACCTCCTCCAAGGGCTTAGCCTTTGGGTTAGGTGGTGTTTCCTCTAGAGAGGGAGGAGGTGAGGTTTGCTTGTCCTTAACAAGTTGCTCAACGAGTTAACGCAATTGTTGGATCTCGTTGCCCAAGGTAGAGCTCAAGCTTGTTTCCAACTTCTTGAGATCTACCATGGTCACCGAATGGCTATCCTCACTTTCTCCTTCCCTGGTGGTGGCCATAATCTCTTAGGCGGTTAAGCCCGAATAAAGAGCCGAGGCTCTGATACCAACTGAAAGGATCGTATGGGCACCTAGAGGGGGGTGAATAGGTGCTACTCCAAATTTTACTCTTAATCGAATTAGGGTTTGACACAAAAGGTAAATTCTCTAGATTATGCAACTAAGGTGAATTTACCTATATGTCAACTAGCACAGAACTATGCAAGAACTAGAGATGTAAAGTGCGGTAAAGGATAGAGGTAACCAAAGTGGAGCGCTCGGAGACACAAGGATTTGTTTCCCGTAGTTCCTTCCTTTTGAGGGGAAGTACGTCTACGTTTGTAGAGGGGGTGGTATCAAACCACCAACGCCACGAGAGGCCTCCCTTGTTCTCCGATGAACCTCACCCCAAAGGGTTCGATTCACCTTCCACTATAACAGCAACCTTCGAGGTGGAAGCCGGCACCTTTACAACAAGTTCAAGGCACACATCCACAACCTAATTGGAGGCTCCCGAATACAAGCAAGCTATCAAACAATCAAAGACAAACTTGTAAGACCAAATCACAAGATAGGGTTTCCAAGGAAACCCTAGAACAAGGGGCCCTCAAGTGAATGAGGGGGAAATGGAAATCTCTCTTGGTGAAGTAGTAGATCAAGGCCTCCTCCTTCGATTCTCCAAAGATCAACGACTTTGGATGGTTGAGTGAAGAGTTCTTGTGGATTTGGTGGCTCAAATGGTGATGCTTTTCTTGAACTGGACGAGCAGCTTCCAAGGTAGAAGAAGGGGCCTATTTATAGGGCCCCTGGAGTTAGAGCCGTTGGGAGCCACTTACACCGGACAGTCCGGCAAATATAAGCCGGACACTCTGGTTGACATCGGCCGGATACTCCGGCCTGGCAAAGTTTCCGGCCTATATCCGCACCGAGTCCGGGAGGAGTCCAATGAGGCATTCTGAATGTCCAAGAAGATCGATAAGCCCCCAGGGCCGGACACTCCGGGGCAAACTCACCGGACACTTCGACCAGAGAAGATTCTGGCCAGATTCCGGACCGTGTCCGTGAGGAGTCCGATTTGGTGTTCTGGATGTCCAGGAAAGACACCCATATCCCAGGGGCGGAAAGTCCGGACGGATCCAACTGGACAGTCCGGCAGGGGCGGACACTCCGATGAAGATCAGCCGGACAGTCCGCTTGGGACAGGTTTCTTAGCACAGACAAGATCTAGGGGAGCACTTTTCCTTAAGGCAACAACTCTCAACTATCTGATATCTCCTGCAACATTTAACAACAGATTAACCTATCCAAGTGTTGTCAGCAAACATCAAAATAATAGGAAGGGCATATTTGCCCTTTCACTCTCCCGTATTTGGATAGTGCGAATAGTCAAGGAACAAGTATCAAGTACTCGAGGCCTACGGGACACAAGTGGACATGAAAAACCAAATAGCATATGTTGCCCACCGGTGCCTCTTTCATTAGTTGTCCCAGCAATTTAATAGTTGTATTTAAAGTCATGATCATCTCCACCATAAACATCTGCCAGCATTCCAACAATTGTGGTACTCGACAACACGAGATCACACCTGAGCAAGCAACTATGACTCGCAAGGCCAGCTATCTACCAAACAACAGGTATTAGGAGGTGTCCATGGCAATATAGAGGCTGCACGAGATATAACTGGTTCACGATATGCCCTGGTACAACGACAAGACACTAGGAGGACGCGAGCCATGCTGAAGACTTTGTGGCTGACGAGGGCACATTGGCCGGTTGCTGACGCCAGGCTCACACGACGTTCACTGTGCTCACGATGACCCGCACGACGCGTACTCTTGACAAGACACGCCACTACTCGGTACTGTAGATGACCAGGTAGCTGGGGCCCACCTGTGGGACCCGCCAGCCGGACTGGCTAGTAAGATCGTCGCCTCTAGCCTATATAAGGAGGGGCAAGGCCTTCGTAGCAAGGGTTGATCATTTAGTAGCTAGATAGTTCATACAACTCAAGGAGCAAGTTGTATTCCACATATCACCCATAGTGATATCGGCAGGAGTAGGAGCGTTATCTCACCACGAGGGCTCCGAACCTGGGTACTCCCCATGTCTCAATTACGTTGGCTTGTATCTAATCCTTCCTATGGACGCCGTCGATAGCTTCCTTGCCATTTTCCCACACTTCTATCTGGCTTGTTCAGGAACTACCGTTTCTAATACAACGACAAGTCCTTAACGGACGGATGATGCTATCCTTCAAATCGAGATCTTATGACAGTAGAAGACGTTGATTGCATAACCGGCAATCAGAAGACAAGTTCACTCTTGCATATATCTTGTGAGACCAAGCTCACATACCATTTGCAAGTGCAATCTCGCATGTACTTTAAATTATTTTACAAAAACCTTTACGAAAACTTTCTTATCTACATTCAAAGCAAAATACCGCTTTATGAATGAAATAAAATAAGCATTGGTGGGCAATGGAATCATGGTTAAGATATATGGTTGGGAAGCTATGTGGTGGAAATTCCATTGTACTAAAAAAGTTAGGACTTAACAACAACTATAGTCATGGTTAAGAGATAATTGAAACTCCATTCATAGGCCAAATAGGAACGGATGACTAACTTATTGGACATTGTACATGTTGATGTATATAGGCCATTATGTGTAGCCATGTGCGATGGATCTTTCAACTTCATATGCTTTCTTCAGAAATTTGAGTGAATATATGTGTATATTTACTCAATAAGGAAGAAGTATGAAATATTTGAAAAATATTCAAAGGCTTTAAAGATGGAGTAGAAAATTATTGTAACGAGAAAATAAAGAATTTATGATTCGATCATAAAGGAAGATATTTGAGTTACATGTTTAGGAAAACACGTAAGATTTGAGGAATTGTTCCATGAATTTGTGTTTCTCGATAAACCATAAGAGTATGGAGTGTTCGAGAGATGAAATCAAACCTTGTTTAACCTGGTAAGATCAAAGGTGTCATTTATAAAACTACCATTATGTTTTAAGGATTAAAGCTTTAGAGACTATCGCTTTTACACTGAAAAGAGCACCATCATGATACATTGAAATGACAACATATGGGTTATGGTTTGGGTTAAAACACGAGTTGTCTTTTCTTAAATTTTGGTATGCTAGGCATAAGTAAATTGTTTACAACCAAAGTCGCATAAGCACTTCTTTATAGATTATCCCAAAGTAATAGTTGGGTATTCCTCCATAACACTGAAGACAAAAGAGTTTGTCACTTAGAACGTCAAATTTCTTGAGAAGGAATTTTTTGCAAAAAGTTGAGTGGGAGGACAATAAAACTTTGATTAGGTTGATGAACCTAAGCAACATGTGCTAAGTAGCACAGCACCGGAAAGTGTCGTGGAGGCGGCCATAATGCTCATGGCTCCCGTGATTACAAAGGTTATGATTTCGGAGATTAGAGTTCCTATTGAACCATATGGGTCTGGTAAGAATCAAATAGTGAGATTTGATAAACAAGTCGTTACTGTTAAGACAATGATGATCCGACTGCATGCAAAGAAGCGGTGATGGGACCTGACTCCATAAAATGACTAGAAGTCATAAAATCCGTGATAGTTTCCATACACGAGAAATCAAGTTTTTGAACTTGGAAGACCCTCCGGAAAGGTATGAAGCCTATCGGTTGTATTTGGATCTATAAAGAAATAGACATGGATGTTTGACATCTATGAAATAGTCGACATGTCAGAAAAGAGTTTAAGACAATGTTCAAGGAGTTGACTATGACAAGATTTGATCTTTCGTAGCGGTATTTTGTCTGGATGGATTACTGTAGCAACCACTACATATGTCATTTCTGGTATATGGTAGTTGAACAAACAACACAAAGTTCTTCTAATAGAATGGTTACCTAGGACGTGTACATGACACGAACCGAAGGGTTTTGTTAATTCAAAGGATGCTAAAAGGGCATGCAAACTTCAATGGTTAAAATAAGCATCGTGGAGTTGGAATCTTCACCGTGATGAAACTATTAAAAAGTTTAATTTCATCAGAGATGATGAAGATGCTTGTAATTGCAAGAAATTAAGTGGGAGCGCTCATACATATTTCTAATACATTATGTAAAGGACATATTGTTGATTGGAAATAATGTATCTTTATTGACACGGGTTAAGAATTTCATTAAAATTGGATTTCGATGAAATACTTGGACAAAACCAGAATATTAGGCATCAATGTCTATATGGATAGATTGAGGCGCTAATATGGTTGTTCTAGATGTACATATATGAGATATTGAATAAGTTCAATATGGAAACAACAAGAAATATTCTTGCCGCATGGAAAGGGTTGAATCAAGATTCAAGTGTATCGACAGTTGGTAAGTGAAACGAGATTCAAGTGTTTTGACACTTGGTGAGTGAAATCACATGAATAATTTTGATCAATAATATATACCATGATATGTACATATCCAAATATGTCCTATGATCTAAATGTTATGTGCATATACCAGAATGATTCATAAGATGATCATTAGACGATAGTAAAGATATTATTATGAGTTTTGAAAGAACTAAGAATATGTTATGTGTAACACCCTCAAATCAGCCCTATGCAGATCTTAGCGATTCCCGCCAAACCCGCATAGAAACGATTCAAGGACGCCCACCAGGCACTTGCGTGCGGGTGGAAAACGAAGTAATACCATTACACAATAGTCCACGATGGAACCCACAGAACAGATATATATACAGCAACGACTCACTGAGTCAAGAATACAAATATACAATACAAAGATCCAAATCACCTTGAAAACGATTCAACATCCGAGTACGGATAAGAGGCAAATGGGGCTAAGAGCCCTGAAGAATAACCAAAGATAGGCTTTTAGAAAATAGTTTTAGGCAAACAATGTATGATGACATGACAATGCTCAAATGCAATGTGGCATGATGACATGAGCATGCGGTCATGATGATGGAATGCACAAAAACACTGCGATTTTCTAGTAGTGGTTTTAGCGGGGTGCTACAATTCGACACCACTAACAAGGGATCTCGCCCTCAAGATCCGCCTCATGGTACGGGGAAGAAGGCCAGCGATCTGAATCTTCTCGCTTCATGTAGATGTTCGCGACACCACTAACAAGAGGTCGTTGTCCATGATCATCGAGAGAACACTCCGGGAAACAAAGGACAAAGGTAAAGGTATCCACAAATAAAGCCACCTCTAACTTCGATAGAAAGAGAGAACCGATGCATTCTCATCCACTTCAATGTACACGAGCAAATAGAGTGAGTAGTCAGCATGGGGGCCAATCCATCACGCACCCAAACTATTACTCCGCACAATCAGTTGAAAAGCGTGCAACAATTCTCGAACTCAGACTGGAGATCTCGACAAGCGAGGTTCGGAACAAAGGAGTGATGCAGGCTTTGCATCGGATCTGGCATAGATGATGTCGTCGCATTGGGGACCACCAGAAGATACAAAGAAACACCGTACGAAAAGACACAATGATCAGGTTTTGCGATGGTTCCATTGGCATGAACAACACGTGCTCAAGGTATACTCCAACTTCACCAATGCTCATCCTTCTCATATGCTTTTCAACAGATATCTGTTAAGGGGCACATACGGATAAAGAGTTCAAGGACAAAAGATTGGATGAAGGTACAACAGCCGAGAAGCAGATTGATGATTGTAGAACCACCGTTATAAAGGGAGGAAGTGAAACCCTGAAGGTATGACAGAAACCCAACCACGGGAAATCCTGGACTCGAAGAAAAGATAAGAGAGTAGAATCAAAACACGCAGAGGTAAGAGGAGAACAGCAGAGGGGTAAGGAGTAAAAATAGACCTAATTAGATCTATCCAACCGATTTTTTTCAAAATAGTTTTCACACTCTACAACGTCTATTAGCTAGGTTGTCCTACAGGCTAGACCAGTGGGGTATCGCAACTACCGAGCTTTGATACCACTCTGTAACACCCTCAAATCGGCCCTATGCAGATCTTAGCGATTCCCGCCAAACCCGCATAGAAACGATTCAAGGACGCCCACCAGGCACTTGCGTGCGGGTGGAAAACGACGTAATACCATTACACAATAGTCCACGATGGAACCCACAGAACATATATATATATATACAGCAACGACTCACTAAGTCAAGAATACAAATATACAATACAAAGATCCAAATCACCTTGAAAACGATTCAACATCTGAGTACGGATAAGAGGCAAATGGGGCTAAGAGCCCTGAAGAATAACCAATGGCGTACATAACCCTGCCCAGGCCAAGCCGGAAGGGTAACCCTGCTAACGACGTCGATCTCAAACCTGCTAAAACAAAAGGGGCACTGACAAAGGGCAAAGGAAAAAGAGGAGCGTCAGTACTGAGGCCAGTACACGGCGAGGCTAGAATTCGGCGGTCCTCGCCTACATAGGTATGGTGGACTGAAGCGGCCGCGAAGCATGCACTAAACAACCTATAGAGACTCGATACAACTGTCGGCTATTAGAGGGGGATAAGAAAGACCTATTCGGATCCAACCTGATACTAACACCAATCATACCCATCCTGGCATTTCCCCCTCGAGACCAAACGAGGAAGTCAAACCGAGGAACTCACATGGTTGGCAGTTTTATTCATTAATTCCATTATAGTTGCATCACTTACTAGTCAGATATATATAGCATGAGTCATCCTGGTAGCATAAATAGTGGGCAGTTTTAGTTAACCATTCAGTTGTAGTTGCAGTACATACTAGTCAGATACAATTAGCATGTGACATCCCAAACCCAGCAGTTGTTGGCACTTCTATTTCATTCCATTGGAGTTGCGATACTTACTAGGCAGGTATAACATGACACGACACACACCAGTTCCACCAGTTGTTGGCACTTTTATTATCCATTCCATTGTACTGAAGCTGATTACTAGTCACATATTAAGTCAAATTTATAGCACTATTTTAGTTATGCTTGTCTATGATCGAGATACTATGCTCCAAGTCATCCATAACCGTGGACACGGCTTTCAGAAAGATTTACCCTGCAGGGGTGCACAAATAGCAACACACACACGATCAACCTCGGAAAAACCAACTCAAAACTCAATGAGGCTTTCACGACAAAGCAATCATAGGATTCATAAAATATTTCAGGGGCCACCCCATTAAGCTACCCGCAACAAAGTTGGCCGGCTCCGACATGGACCCAAGGTTTGCACCAATGGCTGTAAACGACTAGGAACCCGAAAGTGTGACTGGGCTTGTCGATACCGCAAAAACACTCCACAATTTCTAAACAGTACAGGTGCTCCACACACAATCGTAAATAAAGCAGTAAAGCATGGCATAAGTACAGGATAGTAATAAAACCCCAAACTAGTTTGTGGCCCCAAGAAATAAGAAATGAATCAAGCTCTGGCTAAGGGGGATTCATAGACTCTCCCGTATGTGGATAGTGCGAATAGTCAAGGAACATGTATCAAGTACTCCGGGCCTAAGGGACACAAGTGGACATGAAAAACCAAATAGCATATACTGCCCACTGGTGCCTCTTTCATTAGTTGTCCCAGCAATTTAATAGTTGTATTTAAAGTCATGATCATCTCCACCATAAACATCTGCCAGCATTCCAACAACTGTGGTACTCGACAACACGAGATCGCACCTGAGCAAGCAACTACGACTCGCAAGGACAGCTATCTACCAAACAACAGGTATTATGAGGTGTCCATGGCAATATAGAGGCTGCACAGGATATAACTGGTGCACGGAAACTAAAGCATCACGACACGGATAACAATAGATCAACAGGTGGAAATAAAGACTATAAATGCAAAATAGGTAGAAGGGGGAGAGATGCTCGCCTGGGAAACACTACCGGAGATGCATAGCCGGAGAACTTGTCGATACTCACATACACTCATCGGCCAAATCCGCGAAGAACCAAACACTAGAAGAAACACCGGAAGAAACAATAGGCAGAAGATCGGGCATGATGCATGTATGATGCATGACATAGCAAAGATGCGATGCAATTAGGCAATATTAAGCGGAACCGGGGTCCCGACAATTAATTAGATGGTTTATGTTGTGTAGATACCCCGCAATTTAAATGTTGCATTAACAAGGCAAAACATGGCATTGGTTCACTACACAAACTTAAATAGAGGCAATATAAGACTAGAATAGCCCTCATATAGTCTCCATATTTAATTTAGGTGAATCATCGATATACCCCCAAACACCCCCAAAATATGTATGTGACATGAACAATTTAAATGCAACAAGTATATGTCATATATTATAAAAATAAGGGTCTCGGATAGGGTTCACACATCGGGGCTCGGTGATCTTGGTTTGGGGTTCGGGCTCGGTCTTCGAGGTCTCAGCCATCGGATCCATGATGGGGACCTCGGTGATCCGTCAGGGAGTCCTTGGAGTTCGGGATGGAGATCTTGTCGTCCCATGTTGGTGATCTTCGGGTGCAACGGGTTTTGGTCCCGTGTAGATGACCTTGGGGTTTGGGCTTCTCCTATCGGTACCGGTCCACGGAAGTCTTTGCATCGAAGATCTTGGCGTCCTTGGTTCCCAACATCACGAACACTCATAGCGAAGATCTTGGCAGGCCTTGACCTAGAAGACCGACGCGAACACGACGAAGAGACATGAGTAACAGCAGCAGCTCCAACTTGATCAGGCAGAACCATGATCCAGGATCTATACGCCCCTGAGCTGGGACTCGTGAGACTCCTACAGAATACCCAAAAGAGGCACTGGTAGCATATGTCACGCACAGGAACGGCAGGGCTGACAACCGGGTCAACGACGATGGAGGGCCGGAGCTGGGGCAGCCTCGGGTGCTGGCCGGAGGCAGGGAAGAGGGCCATGACACGAGGAGGGTGATGGGGAGGCGAAGCCTACAGAGGGAGAGAGGTCGATGGTGAACGAGGTCGAGGACGACGGCCGGAGCTCTGCATCGGGGCGAGCGAGTGGTGGCGGTTGCAGGGTGGGGCGATGGCGACGAGGAGAGGCCGGCTTGCGGCAAGGAGAGGGGAACCAGTGGCGATGGAGGAGGTAGGGTAGAGGGGCGGCGTCGCGTGCTGGAGGCGGGCCGCGGCTCGCGAGAGGCGGAAGGGCAGCGGAGAGGAGGAACCGAACGGGGTGGGGCAGCGACCGGGGAGGGAGAACGCTAGGGCGGCAGAGCTCCCATCGGCGGTGGCGGCCCATGGCCGCGGATCGAGGCAGGCTCGACGTCGAGGAGGCGCGCCCGGAGCTTGTGGGGCGGAGGAGAGTCACGTAGCGGCGACCGCTTGTGCGCTTGCGGCCGGCGGCCTGCGGACGAGGCGGAGCGGGGTCGAGCAGCGGGGGACTCGCAAGGGGTGGCCTGCAGGGCTCCGGCGGCGACGCCGGTTCAGAAGAGGGTCGGGGTCACGACGAACGGAGCGAGGCGATCGAGTTGGGGTGGGGCCCACGTGGTGTCGGTAGCGACAGGATGGGGATGGGGTCACGTGGCGCTCTCGTCGGTTAGCAGCAGGTGGGCCAGGCGGATCCCGAGGTGGGCCAGGGGGAGACGCATGCACGCGGGGGATTTGTGTGCGCCACGGGTTGTGTGGTGTGTACACGCGCGCGGGTGTGTGCTCTGGTGGTTGGCGGCGGCGGCTGTGGGGAGTAGGTGGGGTGGTGGAGATCTAGGGTTTGGGTAGGTGTGGGTTAGGGTTTATCTGGAGGTGGCCGGCTGGGCTTTTGGGCCTAGCTGGCTGCCTCCCAAAAATAATAAAAGTTTTATTTATTTATTTAAAAGGCTTTTGTAACCTGTTTTTAGACAAATAAAATATTGGGAAGAGACCGGGGTTTTAATTTGAAATAAAGACAGGGGATATTTAGAAAACAAAGATAGCCTTTTAGAAAATAGTTTTAGGCAAACAATGTATGATGACATAACGATGCTCAAATGCAATGTGGCATGATGACATGAGCATGCGGTCATGATGATGCAATACACAAAAACACTACGATTTTCTAGTAGTGGTTTTAGCGGGGTGCTACATTATGTATAGGTGACAAATAGTTCAGTGTAAACAGAACAAATAGTTCATTGTCAAGTGTTGATACTAGTTTTATCACAAGATACAAATTAAATTTATCTCAATTTAAACTATTGGTGGCACAATGTAATGGAAATGAGGTTCCATGATGGGTTTGGATGACTTCCAAAGTTAAGATATTGTGACAGATACTACAACAAAAATGCTAAGTATATATATGACTGCTATAGTAGCAGCAAAGGAGGGTACTTGTGTTAAGAAGTTTGTTATCAAACTAGGTGTGGTTCACAGTGGGCTAGTATTATGAAGATATATTGTACGGCAATAGTATCAACATATCTTAACCCAAAGGAACTAAAGGTCTCACCAAAGGACTAAATTTATACAATGCCATGTCATTTGAGAATGAATGATGCGTAGAGACGCAAAGACATGCAAATACACATGACCTAAAAGTGTCAGATCTGGAGATTATGTTTACCACTAGCAAATGCATATATACAATACCATAAAGCCATAGGTGTTGAATGCGCAAGTTTACAAACTAGATTATTGACTCTAGTGCAAGTGGGAGACTTAAGAGAATATGCCCGAGAGGCAATAATAAAGTGGTTATTATCTTATTCCTTATTTATGATAAATGTTTATTTCTCATGCTATAATTATGTTAATTGGAAACATTAATACATGTATGTTTAATAAATAAATAAAGAGTTTCTAGTTATGCCTCTCATATAAACTAGCTCGTTGATTAACAAGATAATCAAGGTTTTCTGATCATGGACATTGGATATTGTTAACAATGAGGTCACAACATTGGTGGAATGATGTGATGAACATTCTTCTGAAGTATAGTAATATGATCAAATTCATTATGTTTACATTGCTATAACATCATGAAAAGTAGGTTTAATCCTTAGACCATGAGATCATGTTAATTGCTAACACCGGAAGAGTACTTTGATAACATCAAACATCACACTGTAACAAGGTGACTATAGAGGTGGGTTTGGGTACTTTGAAAGTGTTATGTTGAGGCTCATGGATCAAGAGTAAGATTTGTCCATCCCGATGACAGAGAGATATACTCTGGGCCCTCTCGGTGATATCACATTGACATAGCTTGCAAGAAAGTGATAAGATCACTAGAATGTTATATCATGGAAACGAGAAAAGAGTACTTGTCGGTAACAAGATCAAACTAGGTATGGGGATACCGATGATCGAATCTCGAACATGTAATATAGCGCGATACAAAGGAATTTAGTTACGACATTAAAGGTTCACACAATCACTATAGTCATTGTTGAATGTGTGGGAGTCAGTACAGATCTCCAGGCCCCGCTGCTGATTATTGATCGGAGAGGGGTCTCGATCATGTTGGCATTATTCACGAACTGTAGGGTGACACACTTAAGAGATATCGACACCATTTGGAGTAAATATTATACCAGAGAAAGATTATGAAAGCGCTGGAATAATTTCGATGGACACCGAAATTGTTTCAGATGAAATTGCTGAAATTGTTTCTACATGTGATATCAAAATATTGCAAGGGGTTTTATGCGAATGTTTGTTAATTAAAGTATTAAAAAATTGGAATAAAATAAATAAAAATGGTTTTTATAATGAGAGCTTGCATTAAATTTGGTGGAAATTAATACAAAGTGAGTGGAGTTGGTTTTAATGGAAGTGGGCTTAGTGCAAGCTCCACTCACCATTATGGATGGAGAGGTGGGGGCACCACCATGCCATGCCCATGGACCCTTAGAGGCTGTCCCCTCCTCCTATAAAAGGATCTCCCCTCCTCCACTCTCACGCCTTCTCGTGAAGGATCGCTCTCCCCCTCTAGAATATTCCCCATGGATTTGGATTAGCGAAGTACATATTTTCGATGGTTTTTCTGGAAGGATTTGCTACTTCTGTTGCTTTGCTAGAGCGAGGACTCGGAGGTTGTCGGGGTACCGGGCGTGTGTGCGATCACACATGCACTGCTGCTTTGCGGTGCTAGACTTCAACACGATCTTGAGATCGGCAAGTGAACGACTACATCATCCACGGAATCAGATTTCGTCAACAAAGATTTTTGGTGTTCGAGGGTAAGATCTCTATGGATGTATATCCATCGTTGATTATATATAGATAGATAGATCTTGGTGTTTAGTTGTTCATATCGTAGGAATTTTTTTATTTCCTAGGTTGCGAACCCAACAGCAGAAACCTTCGAGGACGAAGGCCATTTGGCCGAGGAGGCGCTAGAGCGGGTGGTGGAGGCGGCTTCAAGGGAGGCGCTTGTGCACGGTGCGCGAGATTCACCATGTCGCCGCCAAGTAGGCGGTGTCCAGGGAGGCTGCATCAGCAGTCCTCCGCAAGATCCGCCACGAGGAGGCCATGACCACGCTGGAGGAGGTGGCCACGGAGGCCGCCAAGGTCACCGTGCGCAAGCTTCGCCACACCGCCGCCGCCCGCACGCGAGCACACCAACAGGGTTCCGACGAGGGTGACCCCTGCCGAGAGGTCACACCGTAGGAAGGAGGTGAAGGACCGCGCCCGTTGGGAGGAGCAGGTTTGCCATGTCGCCGATGATCGGCTAGCAGAGGCAATAGCGAGAGTAGCGACAGAGCTCCTCAGGGGAGAGGCACTGGAGGTGGCTCGGGCCGACCAGGAGGCAAGGGACCACTAGGCGACCGAGATGGAGAGGGTCCTGGCCAACTGGGAGGCGGCGGATCCTGGCCTACGTCAATGCAAACGCCTCCAGCAGCACGCCATTTGGGCGACGGTCGACGGGGACAGTGGTAGCGGCAACGGCGGCGACGAGTAGCCATAGGGGTGACCTCCTCCAGCAGTAGCAGTAGTCCTATTTTTATTTTATTCAAATATGTCTTTTTATAATGGACGGGCCAAATCTTATGGAGAACAAGTTTTAATACTAATATTTCACTTACATATGGATTAGAGCGGCCGATTGACGGACAACCGCGCGGTTAGCACGCTATCCGGATCAAATATAAACGTTACCAAATTTAATGCGCCGATGTGTCAGAGCAAGGAGTTAATTTGGATGGGTCGCTCCGCTGGAGAGCTGCCCACGCGCTGCGCGAGTCCGTTCGAGCCGTTCGGTTGGGTCGTGCGGGTGAAAGACAACGAGCTACAAAATGCAGCAAGTAGACTCTAGCATGCACATTATATCAAGTGCAATGTTTTAGTCTATGTCATTGCAATTTAATTTGACTCGGATTGATGAAAGTAAAACTTATTGGAATTGTGGAGCACGAATCGGAGTAAAGCAACAGATCAATGATATCTCCTACAAAATGGCGATTTTTTTTAAATAATACACTTTATTTAATAATTTTGACATATATTGCACGATTTTGAAAATTTACAAAACTAGCACATAATCGGCTTCGCCCTAGCCGAGTGGACCAATTCGGCCTGAGCCTGACCGAGTGGGACGTCGGCTGACAACCCAACATGCAGTCGGTCAGACCCTGGCCGAATGCTCTATTCGGTCAGACCCAAGCCGAATGGACCATTCGGTCAGGCTCAGGCCGAATGCGCAGGAGAGAGAAGCTGGCCCGGGCGGACCTGGTAACTTTCATTCGGCCTCCTCCTGACCAAATGGGCATTCAGTTTGGATCTGACCTTGGATCTGACCGAATGGAGCATGCAATCGGTCAGGGCCTGACCGAATAGGCATTCAGCTTGGGCCTGACCAAATAGAACATGCGGGGCCCACGACCCACGCGGCCACATGCAGTCGGTCTGCTCCTGGCCCAATGAAGCTGACTCGGCTTGGTCCACGCCGATTGGCCTATTCGGCCAGGTTGAAGCCGACTATGTGCTAGTTTTGTAAATTTTCAAAATCGTACACTACACGTCAAAATCATTAAATAAAGTGTATTATTTAAAAAAAAATCGCTACAAAATGATCCTGCCTGCCTCCGTCCTTCACTCCTACTGTTCCTCCCTCGCGCTATACGCCAACGCCGGAGCAAGGCCTCACTCTCTCCCTCTTCCTCTCTAGAACCCTCCAGCAACAGCAAGCAATGGCACGGAAGAACCGGGAGAGGAGACGCAAAACCAAGACCAGACCGTCCTCTGCGTCTTCCACCTCGGTCCCGCCACCGCCGCCGGTGAACCCGGAGCCACAGTCGGGGGCGGCGATCGATGTCCTCACTGGGGACGGCCTCGACATCCTACGCCGCCTCTCCCTCGCCGAGCTCCCGCAACCGCCGCCAGTGAAGCCGGAGCCACAGCCGGGGGCGGCGATCGATGCCCTCAGCGGGGAGGATCTCCGCGAGATCCTACGCCGCCTCTCCCTCGCCGACCTCCTCCGCGCCGCCCTCGCCTGCCACCGCTGGCGCCGCGTCGCCGCGCGTTGCCTTCCCCGCGCCCCTCCCCTCCTCGGCTACTTCTTCCACCCCGTCGACACCCCTCCCCCGCCGCCCATCAGACCCGAGCCAACCCACTACGGCGCCGTGTTCGCCCCCCTCGATGCATCCTCCCCGCGCCTCTCCCTCGACTTCGCCCCGGACGCCTCCCGCTTCGAGCTCTACGACTCCCACCAAGGCCTCCTGCTTCTCGAGCCGGCAGTACCGCTCCCCAAGTCCATCATCCCCCGCCTCCTCGTCCTCGACCCTGCCACCCGCCGCAGCGTGCTCCTCCCGCGGCCGCCGCGCGACACGGTCCCCGACGACCACCGCTGGCGCAGCTCCAGGTACTACGTCGGCTCCGCGCTGCTCTCCCGCGCGCACCCCAGCAAGCTCTGCTTCGAGGCCGTCTGCTTCGCCATCGACGGGGGCCACCCGCGCGCCTGGGTCGCGTCCGTCGACGACGGAGACTGCAGCTGGCGCGCGCTCTCTCGGGACGTGGACGTCCTGGTCGATTTCGACCCCCACTGGTTCAAGAGCAGCTGCGTGCACGCCGCCGGGAAGATGTACTGGCACATCTGCAACTCCGGCCGCGTGCTCGTGCTGGACCCTGCCACGCTGCGCTTCTCCTACCTGCGGGCGCCGGCCGTGCTGTCGGACCACTTCTACACGTACCGCATCGCCGAGATGCCCGAGGACGGGCGGCTTTGCATCATGGCCATGGCGAGCCGTTCGAGGCAGCTGCAGCTCTGGGTGCGCGGCGAGGCCAGGTGCAGCGACAACGGGTGGCTTCTCGAGAGGGAACTGGTGAGCATGAGCGTGGTGTGGGAGGCGGTGCCAGGCCTGCCCAGGGACTGGGCACAAAGGGTCTTCAACGTTTGGCCCAGCGACATGGACGCCGGGCGCACCGGCAAGGTCTTCATCCAGACCTTCGGATACGGCCGCTACTCCTTACATCCCGACACCGGCAAGATGGAGCGCCTGGAGACGCAGGATGGCAAGGAGTACGGGCACCCCATCTTCGCCTACTTCCTCGCGTGGCCGCCTGCGTTCCTCGCTCCAGAGGACGTACTGACTTCCTGTTCATTGGTAAAACCTCACTCCACTTCTCTGTTCCCCTCTCCATGATGCCATTGTTGGTCATCCACGGATGTTGCTTGGTCATATGCTTAATTTCTCAGATCATTTGCCTTGAGTATGTTTGCTGAACGTGCATCAGACCATATGTAAGTGCATTAGATTTGGAACAGGGCAACTGGCGTTCGGAGCACATGTGTTTCCATTTGTTCTAGGACATGCAAAGTTATCAGGATTTCATCTTGCAAGATAGCTAGGGTACTGAACTGATTGGGATCAATGTTGTAAGGAATGTAAAGCAAGCGTTCCAAAATACATGTCTGCTTTAGAATTCCGGTCACACTTCGTTTCTCCATTCCTGTACATTTGAGATAACTAGAGATAGTTCCCTAAAAAAAAATCCTCAAAAAAAAGTTATCAGCATTTCATCTTGCAAGATAGCTAGGTTACTGAATGATTGAGCTGAAAATGGTAGTAAGGAATGTAAAGTAATCATCAAAATACGCGTGTTTTTAGTAGTTCTGGTCACACTTTATTTTTACATTCTTATTATAGGTGGGAGATTTTTTGGGATAATATAAGCTGGTGGTACAAGATCTAATAACATACATGTACTTCCTCTACTTGGTTCACATATTCTCTAGCTACTCCGATCGCATATTCATGAAGTTTGATGGCATCTTGGTGCCTTTAACTGACTGTCATTGGCTGGGGCAGACCTGTTCTTGTTTCATGTTAGCTTATAGACAACCTCCAGAATTCTAAAATGCAGGTGTGGTTGCCATATTGTTTTGAAAACAGGGTGATTTAATTGTTAACTTGACTGAAGGGAAAGTTTGTTACATGAAGGTAACATGTGTTACAACGTACAACTCAGCGGAAGCATGTTTTGTGAACATTAGATCTGACTAATATTGTACTACAATACTTTTGCTTTCTTAACTTCTAATGAGAACTCTGGGCAGATAGATGTAAAATACTCCCACCATTCACTAATGACATTCTAGCCTGTACGTAGACGTGTTTTAGTGTGTAGGTTCACTCATTTTAGAGTGTATCTAGTCCACTTTGAAATATAAGATTTTACATTAGTGAATGGAGGGAGTATGTTAAATCATTGTGATACATACATGCACCTTAGATTTTCAAATGAAATAAAATACTGTTATTTGTTATTGTCCTTAACAACTGGAGCAAAGAAAACAAAGGTTCTACTTACTGTGCCAAGCGATGTCAGCCTCTAACAAATACTCTCTAAAGTAGAGGTAAACTCTGTAAAAAACAGAGCTAGAAATAACCATGACTGCATGTTTCCTAAACTTAGATCATTCTGAAGATCAAAGAAATATGGAAGAAATGCTATTGGTGTGGAACTTTATGACTTTATTTATATGTTGTTTATCATCTCATTAGCGGTGAAGTACCTTTGCATTTTGAAATTTTCATGTGTTGAAATCATTAAGTACGATCAACAGTCATTTTATGTACTCCCTCTGTCCCAAAATAACTGACGTTTGTTTAGATTCGCATGTATCTAATACTAAAACGTGTCTAGATACATTCAAATCTAAACAAACTCAAATCAGTTATTTTGGGACGGATGGAGTACTTAAATGCTTTGGGACTAGCCGTCTACTTGTATATGGGTTCTCAGTTTAACCATTTGATACAATACTCTTCTTGTAGTTCTCAACATTTTTCACTTCATCCGAGTTTGTTTGCTCTTTCAGAAAGCTCTTCCTAAAAATCTTTTACTGGAAGAGTAATTACTCATGCTTGTCTCCAATTGTTTTGTACATGAACTTAAATTTTCTGCTACAAATCAATTTAGTTCTTGTCCAGTTTGTTCATTGTACTTTTATGCTTTGATCAATACAATTTTTTTGGCGGATCATGATTCTTTCATTTTTTTGTGATTCAGGGTGCTGAGTCCGCAACTTGTGTTTGAACTTTGAAGTCAGCTCACATCCTTCACGTTTGGGTCAAAGTTCCGTCTTCGTCTTCACTCAGCGCAAGAGGAAGAAGACTACTCTCCGTACCAAAAAAGATGTCTCAAGTTTGTCGTATCTAGATACATCCAAGTTTAGATTAAGACTATTTAAGCGATTTCACCGGGCATGACTAGATGATATACTCGCAAAGACTATTTATTATGGCTCTTTCTTTTGACTGAGATCCTACTCCCCTGCCTCCTTAACTTGCATTGTTGTGTGATGGACGAGCAAACAGCTCTCATTTGTACCCGTGGGACAGTCCCAACTCTCAAATATGTTCTATGATGAACATTGCAGATTAGTTTGAGTTCTCACACTAGATCTCATTTGTGCAGCTTCGATTTTAATCCGGCCCGCCCATATGGGCTATACAAGACTAGGTCATAAGCCAAGGAGACGACGTTCACAAATAGTGAGGCGGCGGCGGAAATGAGACGGCGGAGGCGCCTCACTCTCGCCCCGGGCTAGATCTCGTCGGCCAGGCAGTCCTCGCTGCCTGCGGCTGCGGAATGGTCTAGTTCAAGGTTCCACTGTCTTGGATCCGACGAGGGGTCTGAGGGGGACGATTCTCTGGCGGCTAGGGTGGCCCTTGAGGAGCTGGAGGACGAAGATGGCCGGCTGGGTTGGACCACCGTGTCTCGCCGGTGTCGGAAGACGGACGCAGAGTTAAAGCAGCAGTTTTGGGAAGAGATGGGGTTCCCCACGGCGGCGTCTCGCTTCTGGGAGAAGGCGTCGGTGGAATCTTTGCCGCCCCATGGTTTGGCTACGCTGGCCTCGGCCCCGGCGGTGCCGCTGGAAAGGACAAGGTCGACCTCTCTGGCCCTTCTTCGGCGTGGGGTGCGCGTGAAGCCCTAGCGGGGTCCTCTCCCTCCGCAGAGGGTTTCGGCGCCGCCGGTGTTGGGCCGGCGGATCCTGGCGGCGCTCGAACACGTGGATCTGAAGACCGCGCGGGCTGACGTGGCTTCGGCAGGTGCTGCTGACGTGGAGGCTAGGCCTGCCCTGACTGCGTGTGCGACCGAGAGGGAGTCCGAGTCTGAATACTCCTGGACCGCGATCGCCATACGGCTTTGATCGGCGTGGTCTAGGCTTCCCTCCTGCTTCGATATCGCTACGCTGCAGTCTTCATCGCCCGTCCACGACGCTTCTCCGAGATCGAAAAAAATTTCTCCTCCTTCGGCAGGTTCCACTTCTCCTGGCCGGTCATTGGCGGACGTTCTGCGCTCGTCATCGCCTCTCATGGCCCGGAACAGCCAGGGTTTCGTGGTCCATCCACTTCGCCGATGCCTCGGGGTCCTCCAGTGGCCGTTGTTCCACCGGCACGTGGACCTCTAGCGGCTGCTGCTATGTTGGCGCGCCCTCCGGTGGCCACTGCTCCGTCGCGTGGCCCACAGGCCGGCCCTGCTGCGCCGCTACGGGGACCGCTGCCCGCAACTCCGGCGCCGTTCGGGGTTCCACCGGGTTCCCTCCCGGGGTCCAATTTCGGCCTCCTGTCGCGTATATGGCGGCATCTCAGGCCGCGCAGCTGCTGCCGCTGTAGCCACCCTACCGGGGGCCCTCACCGCACTTCATCGGGCCACCGCATGCAGCCATGGCCGGGGGCGGGCAGGGAGGTGTCTACGCCCCTTCGCCCCATGTGCAATCTGGCCAGTCATCGGGTTCGCAATAGTTTGCCGCGGGGGTTGGTCCGGTTGGTGTTGTGGTTCCCAAGAGGAAGAAGAAGAAGACCTCGCAAGGAATTCTGCAGCAACATGCGGGGCCTTTCTTGCCACAGAAGGCACATCCACAACAGATGATGGGACAACAACAGTTTGCGTTTTAGCAGCCATACGCTCCTCCGCCTTATGCTGATCCGACTCAGTTCTCAGCTGATGCACATGGCCAGCAGGTACAGTACAAAGCTGTGTCATGTGCGATGGAAGCGAATACGGATGGGTCGGGTGTTGTGCCTGTGGAAAAGAAGAACAAGAAGGCGGTCAGATGTTGGAAGTGTGCAGTTGACTCTCATGCATCTAAGGATTGCAAGGTTACTCATTATTGTTACATATGTGATGTTTCGTCTCACCCGACTCTGAGATGTCATGTGCTCAAGTAGCCACGGCACAATGCTTATGTGGCACACATAGGTTACGACAAGACTCTATTTGCTCAGATTCCTGACAGTGTGGTGCGTGAGAACTTGGGGGCTAGCAAGACCCCTATTGCCTTGGTTCAAGTAAGTGGTGATGTGGTCTCCGCGGATGTGATTGTAAAGCAGATTGCCAGGAGGTACCAGGTTCGGGCTCAGTGGAAGTGGGAGGCTCTTCCGCACGGAGAGAATGAGTTCTTGGTCAGCTTTCCTTCCTTCGCGGACCTTGACGGGGTGGATGGCAACCAGTTTTCTATCCCACTGAGCAAGACTCAACTGACTGTGTCCGCATACAAACTTCTGGAGGTGCCACATAAGTGCGAGTTACATCATGTCTGGTTGCATGTGGAGGGGGTTCTGCATTGCCTACGCACTTTCCTTGGTTTGTGGGCGGTGGGATCTTTGATGGGCACTACTATTGATGTGGACTTGCTCTCCTTGAGGCAGAGAGGTGTTGTTCGCATTTTGGTCAGTATGTTTGATATTATTGTGTTCAATAAGAAGCAGGATGCTTTGGGGTTTTACCTCACCTATGACGTTGTGGTTAAGTTAAAAGGGTATGAGCTTCGCTTTCGGTTAGAGCCTGCTAGTTTTGTGCCTGATCCGGATTTCTCACCCTACCTGTGGAAGCGGAACCAAGATGATCCAGATGGTGGTGGTAATGGGAACTCTGGTGATGATGCTATGGATACCTCTGAGCCGGCCTTGACTTCGGCTACGGGTGGGCCTTCTGGCTATTCGGATGGGTCTGGGACCTCAGCTCCATCCTCGTTGAGACAGGTTCCTGTGCAGGTGTATGCTGTGAATCCTTTCAATGCTTCTCCTGTTACAAAGCATGGAAATGAACTACTTGATGCCCTCCTGCTTGACTCCCCCCTTCGTAGTTGCCGTTATGCTGGTGCTCCTCCACATGTCACTCCATCTCAATTGCATGCGGCTCTTAAGGTGGCAAATGGTTTTGTCGGAAAGTCACCTTCTCCTTCTCACGGTCAGCCTAATGTGATGGTTGTAATATTCCACGGCCCCATGTGGATGGGCCAGTTTTGATGGAGGCGGTGGGTGGGCTTGCCCCCGTGGCGGCATCTGGTGAGTTGGCGGACCAGCTGGATGTCCCGTCGTCGCCGCGGCCTGGCACACCGGCCGCTGCTCCGGTGACCTTGGACGATGGATTTGGCACGACTTGTGGGTCCCAGGTGGACCGGTGTGGTGGGGAGAACCTGGACGAGGCGGGGTCGGGCTCTCCCCCAGCTGACGGCGTTTGCGACGCCCAGGTGGGGTGGTCGCCTGGGGGGGACCTGTCCTAGGCGGAGTCGGGTTCTCTCCCTAACGGTGTCTTGGTCAAGGCCCAGGTGGGGCGGTCCGTTGGGGGAAACCTGACCCAGGCAGGGTCGGGTTCTCTCCCATGTATGTCGACACGAAGGAGTCTTCGTCATGGTGTCGATGCTCTTGGCGCATCTACCACGGATGAGGACTCTTTGGTGAAGGCTATGAGGCGGAAGGCGGAATTAAATCTCGATTCTCAGGGTACTTTGAGTTCATCGAAATCTTTCCTTACTTTTTCTACTCCTGTTATGGTTGATAGACTAGCCAATGTTGGTATTAGCATGGGTAGATATGTTAAGGAAGTTAATTTTTCTAGTTCTGCTTTGAGACATATGGAGGTTGACCATTTAACGGTTACTCCTAAAGTTTCTATTCTTCCTAACACTTTACCAGTAGAGGAGGAGGAGTTGCATGCCACAGTAGATGGTCAACTCCTGTCTCACTTAGTTGGTGAAGTGTTAGAGGTGGCTTTTGTTGAGACTGGGCTGGGTTCATTATATGAGCTGAAAGCTTCTGGTCGGAAATTAAAGAGCCAAAAATCTTGCAAGAGGACTCGTGTATCCAAATCTCCTATTATTTCTCAATGAATGGCATGTTTTCAAATTGCAGAGGTCTTTGTGACTTGACTAAACATTTGTTCTATGCTAATTGTGTGAGAGATTATAAGTTGGATTTTTTGGGTATTTCTGAGACTGGTAGACGTGATTTCTCACAAGCCTTACTCAATCGCCTTTCTGGTGGAGTAGACTTTACGTGGGTCTCACGGCCGCCGCGAGGGAGATCCGGGAGAATCCTGTTAGGCGTCAGAGATGAGACTATGGAAGTTTTAGCTAGTTCGGCTGGAGATTTTTTTATTAAACTCCATATCTGTAACAAAGCTGATAACTTTGCATGGTCTCTAGTCGCTATCTACGGGGCTGCCTAGGATGTTTATAAAGCTGATTTTTTGCGTGAGTTGGTCAATCTGGCTAAGGACAATCCATATCCTATCTCATAGGTGATGATTTTAATTTGCTGAGATTCCCTCATGAGAATAGTCGGGGTCGGTATGATGAGCATTGGCCTTTCATGTTTAATACTGTCATTGACAACTTGGACTTGAGAGAGGTTACAATGCTTAGAAGACAGTTCACCTGGGCTAACAGTCTTCCGGAGCCTACATATGAAAAATTGGACAGAGTTTTTATGGATACCGATTGGGAAGATAAATTTCCTATGGTAATTGTTCGTGCTCAGGAACGTATTGAGGCTTTATCGGATCACGCTCCATTACTTTTATCTA
Source organism: Avena sativa (assembly GCA_916181665.1). Lineage (NCBI taxonomy): Eukaryota > Viridiplantae > Streptophyta > Magnoliopsida > Poales > Poaceae > Avena > Avena sativa. The sequence goes on from OV702290.1 coordinate 434,179,288, forward strand.
TGGGAACACCATTACGTCAATCCAAACATAAGTTCAAATTTGAACTTGGATGGATGGAGCGTGATGGGTTCCATGATTTAGTGAAGGCTATTTGGGAAAGACCGGTTAGTGGTGCAACACCCATACAGCGATGGAACAATAAAATACGTGCCCTACGCAAGTTCCTTCGTGGTTGGACCAGACACACTGCCGGAATCCTTTAAAAGGAGAAAATACGTCTTTCAACCATCATTAATGATTTAGAGGCTTCTGCGGAAGTTAGGCTATTATCTACACAAGAGATTGAGCTCAAAAACCAATCAAATGCGGAAATTACCAGACTTCTTCGCGAGGAGGAACTCAAATGATACCAACGCTCTAAGGCAAAATTCGTCCTTGAAGGAGATGCGAATACAAGATACTTCCATGCATTTGCCAATGGCAAGCATAAGAAGAAACTTATTCACTCTTTAATTCAGGATGAAGGTATGATTGAGGGCCAGGAGCAGATAAAAGCTTATATTACTAGTTATTACAAGGACTTGTTTGGGACACCGACAGAAAATTCTTTCGCGTTGGATGAGTCCCGAACAAGGGATATCCGTCAGGTTTCGGTTGAGGAAAACAACTTTTTAACCGCCCCTTACACCGAGGAGGAGGTCAAGAAAGATGTTTTTCAAATGGAACATAACAAAGCACCAGGTCTTGATGGCTTTCCAACAAAATTTTATCAACAGTTCTGGGAAGTCATCAGAAATGATTTGATGCTTTTGTTCTCTTTTCTGCATGTTGATCATCTAGAACTTTTTAGACTAAATTTTGGCAACACCATTTTACTTCCTAAGGTTAATAATGCGGAACGTATACAATAGTATCGACCAATCTGCCTTCTTAACGTTAGTTTTAAAATATTCACAAAAGTTGCTACGATTAGACTAAATTCAGTAGCCGATCATGTTGTACGCCCATCTCAAACTGCTTTCATGCAAGAACAATACATCCTAGATGGTGTAGTAATCCTTCATGAGACAATCCATGAACTACACTTAAAAAAACTGAATAGTGTATTGTTCAAGATTGACTTTGAGAAGGCTTATGACAAAGTTAATTGGTCTTTTCTCCAGCAGACACTCCGTATGAATGGTTTTTCCGAGGAGTGGTGCAATCTCATACAGTCTTTTGTGACTGGGGGTAGTGTAGCCATCAATGTCAATGATGGCACTGGCAAATACTTCCACCAAAAAAGGGCTAAGACAAGGGATCCGATGTCACCTATACTATTTAACATAGTGGCTGATATGCTGGCTATCCTGATCGAGAGAGCTAACGCTGCCGGCCAAGTTGAAGGACTAGTTCCCCATCTTGTTGATGGTGGTATTTCTATTCTTCAATACGCTGATGATACTATCCTTTTTATGGAACATGATCTAGATAAATCTAAGAATCTGAAATTAATACTATCAGCATTTGAGCTTCTCTCTAGATTGAAAATCAATTCCATAAGAGTGATTTGTATTGTTTTGGCGAGGCTGAGAATGAGGCCCACCTATATGCTGAACTATTTGGCTATAGCTTGGGGCAATTTCCAATCAATTATCTCGGAATCCCGATTCATTATCGGCGTCTCACGATTGCTGAATGGAAACTCGTTGAGGAAAGACTATAAAAACGTCTTAATAGTTGGAAGTGTAAATTACTATCACTTGGTGGAAGACTTGTTCTCATAAACTCAGTACTCACAAATATGGTACTATATATCTTCTCGTCCTTCCAGCTACCAAAAGGTGTCTTGAAGAAAATGGATTATTTCTGATCAAGATTCTTTTGGCAAGGTGATGGTGAAAAAAAGAAATATCGACTTGCTAGATGGAATGTGGTTTGCTGACCAAAAGGATATGATGGACTGGGCATACATGATTTTCAAGTCAAAAACACCGCACTTCTGGGTAAATGGCTATTCAAACTATTAACAGAAGATGGTATCTAGCAAACCATTCTTTCCAGGAAGTATATAGGCTCTAAGGCGGTGTCTCAAGTGGTTTGGAAACCCAGAGATTCACACTTTTGGGCCGGACTGATGGCTCAAAATATGTCAAGCTCGTTGGGAACCCCAAGAGGAAGGTATGATGAGCACAACAACAAGTTTTCCCTCAGTTATGAAACCAAGGTTATCGAACCAGTGGGAGCATGGAAACAACCCCAAGGTGTTGTCTCCAACTTGGAATCCTGCACAACACAACCACAAAACTTTGCCCCAACTTACAGTGAGGTTGTCAATCTCACCAGTTTTGCTGAAACAAAGAATTAAACGTATTTTGTGGAAGATAGTAATTGCTTGCAGAAAGTAAACAGTAAACAATAAATAGATGGTAGATTCATGGTAAAAGAATGGACCGGGGTCCATAGTTCACTAGAGGTGATTCTCCTTAAGATAGATGACATGTTGGGTGAACAAATTACATCGGGGCAATTGACAGACACCGAGAAAGCATACATGCATATACAAATCATCTTGACTCCTATGAGATTTGATTGGGCATTACAACATTATATATAGACCATAATCCAACTGCATCTAGGACTAATAGTCCACCTTCAGGTCATCATCCGAACCCCCTCCAGTATTAAGTTGCAAGCAATAGATAATTGCATTAAGCAAAGTGTGTAAAGTAAATAATATGATTGTCCCATGGACAAAGGATTGTTGTTTTCTCCCTAGTAGCAACAGCACATCTAGTACCTTAGAGATTCCTGTCACTTCCCCAGATTACTAGAGGCATGAACCCACTATCGAGCATAAATACTCCCTCTTGGAGTTGCTAGCATTTACTTGGCCAAGATAGCTACTAACAACGGAAAGCATGCAAGATCACAAATAAAATAGACATGATAGAATCAATAATCAATCTAAAATAGCATCTCAATATCCATCGGATCCCCGCAAACACAACATGTAGGATTACAAATAGATGATCTTGATCATGAACGGAGCTCACAAGATCTAAACATGATAGCATAAAGGAGAAGAACCAACCATCTAGCTACTACATGGACCCGTAGTCTAGGGATGAACTACTCACGCATCACACCGGAGGCAGGCATGATGATGAAGAAGGCCTACAGGGTGAACTATCCCCTCCGGCAGAGTGCTGGTAAGAGCTTTAGATCCCTCCCGATCTAGGGATGGAGATGTCGATGGCTACAAACTCTTTCGTGGAATTTTGATCGGGTACTTAGGGTTTTCATCCCGGGAGGCTTTTATAGGCGGAAGGGCTAGGTCGGTGGAGTACCAGGGGGCCCACACCAGGTGGTGGCGTGCCTAGGGCTGGCCGCTCCACCCTAGGGTGTGGCCGCCCTGGTGCCCCTCTTCGGTTCCGCTCTAGACTCCGTGTTGCTTCGGGTAGAATATTGACTTTGGCTTTTGTCCGGTCCAATTCCGAGAATATTTCCTTACTAGCTTTTCTGAAACCAAAAAACAGCAGAAAATAGGCAACTGACACTGTGGCATCTTGTTAATAGGTTAGTTCCAGAAAATGTGTAAAAATACTCCAAAGTGTGGACAAAACATAGGAAAGTAGATATAAAACAAGCATGGAACATCAAAAATTATAGATATGTTTACGACGTATCAACATCCCCAAGCTTAACTCCTGCTCGTCCTCGAGTAGGTAAGTGATAAAGAAAAGAATAAGTTTTGAAGTGACACGCACCATCACAATCTTTGATCAAGGTATTTGTAAAACATTGATAGCTAGGATCATAATACTTTAACATAGCATGAAAGATATAGTTTTAACAATAAGACATAGCAACTATGTTATAACATGAAGAGGTACAAATAAAAGATTCATGAATAACAATGCTTTGAAAGACGTTTGTTTGTTTTACATATAGAAAACATAATGAAAATGGTATTCAGCTTGTCCCTCATAGTGTAGCAAAACATAAATGCATAGGACACCTTCAAAGTTCATAAGGTTGACTAGATACAAATAGTTTAAGAACAAGCAATATCAAAGTTATGAATCAATCAACAAGCTTTGGGACAATGCACATTAAACTAAGAATGACCACTATGCTCTCTCAATAGGTGCATAAAGATAGAAGATGGAGACTCAACATAAAAATAAAAGAAAGGCCCTTCATAGAAGGAAGCAGGGATTCAAGTCTCATAAAGAGCTTCCAAAAATTATGGTACTTATTAGTTTTCAGCTCTCATTGTCCCTATCATAAGCATCTTTAATGTGATTAAGGTTAAAGTGAACAAATATGAGGATATGCTTGACAAGTTATAAGCTGAAAATCTCATGCCCCTTGCTTACGAGTACTGTTCCTCATGCTACTCAACTTTAGTCACAGGTAAGTTCTTGTCATTGTAAGTACATGCATATCATAGAGAACCGCCAACGGGGTACCCCTTGCCCGATAATACGGAATATTCCCCATATCAAAATGATAAGGCAAGCAGACAATGAGCATCTCAGCAATCTTTTTGTATGCTATTTGCATAGGGTTTTCCCTTTTTTCTTTTTATTTTCTTTTTTTGCTCTTTTTTTGAATGCTTCACAGATTGCTCACTATGGTTATGCTGTAGGTTTCCACCATGATTAGGCATGGCTTAGACCAGCCGCCCAGGTGTTTCTCTAACACATATACGAACTCCATGAGCCTTACAAGCCCCCCTTTCATTTCACACCGCCAGGATCCATAAGCAAAATAACATGATATCAACTAAATAAAGTGCAATGTTGAAAGCGTTCCCCATGATACATGGTTCTGCTAATTCACAACTTATAAAACGCAAGCATATACGCAACATAGATGGACACAATGGTTCAAGTTTATTAAGTGCAAGAAAGTAAAGTGTGTCATCAAGTTTGTGAGATCTTTAATCACTAATTTTCACATAACAAGTTTAATTTGGAAGGTAGATAAAGACATGAATATACTTGAAATAGCAATAATGCTAATAGGTAGGTATGGTGGACTCTTTGGAATAACTTGGTTTCATTTGGAGTTGGATGCATGAGTGGAACTCATACTTGGTACATGTGGAGGCTAGCAAAAGACTAGGAGCGACCAACTAAGAGAGAAATAATGGCCATAATCATGCAAAGCGACAAAACATTATTAATTAAAGCATAAAGTGATATTACAAGTCGAAAACTAAATGATCATAGAGGCTATGGTGACTTGGTATAGTCTTAAAATGGTGTGAGCATGCGCCAAGTCAACCCAAATAAAGCATCAAAGGAGAATACCACAATATTATGCTTATATGCTAAAACAACGCATTATTCTTTCAAAGCACATTAAGAAATCTCAATTGTTTATAACAAGTCATGCTACAGCAATAATCACTAAGCATAAAGTCAAAGCAATATGAAGCATGACATGGTAAAGTCTAACTCACACTAAAAAACAAGCTCCTTTTATACCACTTATAAGCATGAACTTTCCTACTCTTTTCCAATCCAAATCAACTTATTTGCAAACTAATGTATGAATGAGGGGGTCCAACCAATTTATTTAAGCAAACCAAGCAAACGAAAACTAAAAACAAAAACGAAGATGCTCCAATAACAACACAATTGTGCATGAAATAATAAAAATGAAGTGTTTGGAAGAAAACCTAAGATTTTTATTGATGAAGAAGGGGGTGCCTTGGGCATCCCCAAGCTTTGACGCTTGTACTTCTTGAATATTTCTTGGGGTGACATGGATGGAATCCCCAAGCTTGAGCTTTTGTCCATACTTCATCTCATCATATTGTTCTTCCCTACACTTTTAAAATTTCCGTCATACAAAACTTCACACAATCTTCATTAGCAACATTAGTGTACTCAAGATAACAAGTCTTTTGGTTCAGTTTCAACACAATTAAAAATTCTATTAAAACAAAAGCTACTCTAGAAATTCCTTTTAAAAGTTCAAGTGATCAAAGAGAACTCAAAGAGAGAGAGATTAAGAGGCAAATGGAAATAATGGCAGAAATCTGTCAAAACAGATCAGCGGGTAAAAACCATTTTTTTCGAAAACCTTCTCTTGCTCAAATCGAAAAGTATTAAACTAACGAAAGTTGGATAACAACCTGGGGCAGAAGCACACAAAATTACAGCTCAATCCGACGTACAGACATTTTTCACGATTTTTTACAGCGGAGCACAAAAATCTGTTTCGGGACAACGACTTTCCCAAGCATTATTTCTCTCTCATTAGAGGTTATTCTTGGCACAAAAACCACACAAAAATGATAAGGAGAGATTATTACAGAAGTAATAACTTCAAAGACTCAACAAAAGAAAAAAATATTGACTAAGAATTTGGTTTATCTCCCAATAAATGCTTTTCTTTAACGCCTTTAAAATAGGCATGATAATTTCGATGATGCTCACATAAGAAATATGAATTGAAGTAAAAGAGAGTATCAAAAAGCAAATTCAAAACACATTTAAGTCTAACCCACTTCCTATGCATAGGAATCTTATACGCAAATAAATTCACAAAGAACAAAGTGACGGGCATAGGAAGATAAAATGAGAGTAACTTCAAAACTTTCAGGAAATAGAGAGGTGTTTCAGTACCATGAAAACTTTTACAACCATATTTTCCTATCTCATAATAATTTTCAGTAGCCTCATGAATAAACTCAACAATATAACTATCACATAAAGCATGCTTTTCATGATCTACAAACACATAATTTTTATCAAGATCAAAAATAGTGGGATTAAAACCTTCAGACCCACTTTTAACAATTTTATAACTAGATGAATGATCAATCTCATTTTCAATAGTAGTATAATTAATATTATCAACCAATATAGGACCATCATCTAGAGCTTTATTATAATTTTTTAAAAGAATACATAGGAACATAACATTCATCCTCCTTTGGTAAGCATGGAGGACACAATTAATGTAATAGGTAAAGAGTTACTCTCATTAGAAGGTAGGAATGGGTAGATCCATTCTTCCTCCTCTTGATCATCACTCTCCTCCTCTTTTTCATTCAATGAACTTCCAGTTTCAGCAATTTCTTCCATAGGCTCTTGCAAGGCATTATTCTCTTTCGTTGGTGGAGAGCATCTATTAAGATATTCAAGAATATATCCATTCTCTACCTTGTAATTATCAAAGCAAAATTTAAGTATATCATAAACCTCATATTTATAAGGTGCATCATCAGTATTTTCAAGCAAATAAGCAAGTTCGAATACACCCTTCCAAGCAATAAATTCTTCAATTTGTTCCACATCATAAAAGTCATAATTTCTCTTAACGTAACAAGATATGGTAACATCATCATTATACTCACATTGAAAAGGGAGGTGTTTATACCTCCTACAACAACAAGATTTATCAAAGCAATAAGTAACATTATAAGTAGAGCACATGTTTCTAGTAATGGTACACAATTTATCAATTTGTTCCCACAAGAGTTTCCCTTTTTGTGACAAGCGGTGTTCCTCATAATATTTTTGTTGTTCCATGAACCCATCTTGCCAATAAGATCTAGTTTCAAAGAAACCCACCATTGATAGAAAGCATGATAAAGCAAGGCAATAACAAATCAACAGAAATAACAACTATAGCAGGAACTAAATTTTTTTGTGTTTTTGATAGAAAGAAACAAGCAAACAAAGCAAAAATAAACTAAGAAAAACAAAAACAAAGTAAAGGGATTGGTTATGAAGGACTCCCCTTGTGAAGCTGTCCTTGACTCCTCGGCAACGGCGCCAGAAAAAAGGCTTGATGGCTCAAAATATGTCGAGCTCGTTGGGAACCCCAAGATAAAGGTATGATGAGCACAGCAACAAGTTTTCCCCCAGTTACGAAACCAAGGTTATCGAACCAGTAGGAGCAAGGAAACAACCCCAAGGTATTGTCTCCAACTTGGAATCCTGCACAACACAACCACAGAACTTTGCCCCAACTTAAAGTGAGGTTATCAATCTCACCGGTTTTGCTGAAACAAAGCATTAAACGTATTGTGTGGAAGATAGTAATTGCTTGCAGAAAGTAAACAGTAAACAATAAATAGATGATAGATTGATGGTAAAAGAATGGACCGGAGTCCATAGTTCACTAGAGGTGATTCTCCTTAAGATAGATGACATGTTGGGTGAACAAATTACAGCGAGGCAATTGACAGAGACTAAGAAAGTATACATGCATATACTAATCATCTTGACTCCTATGAGATTTTATTGGGCATTACAACATTATACATAGACCGTAATCCAACTGCATCTATGACTAATAATCCACCTTCAGGTTATCATCTGAACCCCCTCTAGTATTAAGTTGCAAGCAACAGATAATTGCATTAAGCAAAGTGTGTAAAGTAAACAATACGATTGTCTCGTGAACAAAGGATTGATGTTTTCTCCCTAGTAGCAACAACACATCTAGTACCTTAGAGATTCCTGTCACTTCCCCAGATTACTAGAGACATGAACCCACTATCGAGCATAAATACTCCCTCTTGGAGTTGCTAGAATCTACTTGGCCAAGATAGCTACTAACAACAGAAAGCATGCAAGATCACAAATAACATAGACATGATAGAATCAATAATCAATCTGAAATAGCATCTCAATATATATCGGATCCCCGCAAACACAACATGCATGATTAGAAATAGATGATCTTGATCATGAACGGAGCTCACAAGATCTAAACATGATAGGACAAAGGAGGAGAACCAACCATCTAGCTACTACATGGACCCGTAGTCTAGAGATGAACTACTCACGCATCACACCGGAGGCAGGCATGGTGATGAAGAAGGCCTCCAGGGTGAACTCTCCCCTCTGGCAGAGTGCCGGGAAGAGCTTCAGATCCCTCCCGATCTAGAGATGGAGATGACGGCGGCTACAGACTCTTTCGTGGAATTTTGATCGGGTACTTAGGGTTTTCGTCCCGGGAGGCTTTTATAGGCGGAAGGGCTAGGTAGGTGGAGTGCCAGGGGGTCCACACCAGGTGGCGGCGCGCCTAGGGCTGTCCGCGCCACCCTAGGGTGTGGCCGCCCTGGTGCCCCTCTTCGGCTCTGCTCCGGACTCCATGTTGCTTCGGATAAAATATTGACTTTGGCTTTTCTTCGGTCCAATTTCAAAAATATTTTCTTACTAGCTTTTCTGAAACCAAAACCAGCAGAAAACAGGCAACTGACACCGTGGCCTCTTGTTAATAGGTTAGTTTCAAAAATGTGTAAAAATACTCTAAAGTGTGGACAAAACATAGGAAAGTAGATATACAACAAGCATGTAACATAAAAAATTATAGATACTTTTACGACGTATCAGGGACTTATGGCGTCCAAAAAACACTTCTTCAGTTTTGTGTGTTTAATATTAAGGATGGACCGCAGATTAGATTCTGAGAAGATAAATGGCTTGGCCAAACTTCCCTTCGTCATCAATATCCAGCTCTGTACTCAATTGTTAGACACAAAAGAGATATGCTTTCCAAAGTTTTGAAATCGAACCCCCCTAATGTGTCGTTTAGACGAAGCCTCATTGGACCTAGACTTGTATCATGGAACGATCTTTTATTAAGACTATCCACGATACAGCTGTCGGAGGGGGTAGATGAGTTCAAATGGAATTTACTTGAGAGTGGTAAATTTTCGGTTGACTCAATATATAGAGCTTTGATTCAACCTGATATTCCTGTCGATAATAATATTAAAATTTGGAAAATAAAGTTACCACTTAAAACGAAGATATTTGCTTGGTACCTTCGTAAAGGAGTAATTCTTATTAAAGACAACCTTGTTAAGAGGAATTGGCATGAAAGTACACAATGTGTATTTTGTCATCAAAATCAGACAATACGGCACTTATTCTTTCAATATAAATTTACTCGTGCTATATGATCAATCATCCAAGTAGACTTTGGTTCATCACTACGACTACGAGCCCATCATGACTGTGCAGTGTCCCAAGCGGTCAACAGTACTGTAACGTTGAAAAAAAAGAGTTGAGAAACAGTAACGCTGGAAGAGATCACTTAAGGTCCCAGGCCGGATTGGGGCAGTCGAAATTGTGCAGGCACACGGCGAGCCAGGGAGACAGTTTCCTATCTGGTGTAAGTTTCCACTTTTTCTGTGCGCGCCCAGTAGCGTGCGTGCACCTGGCTCCGCCTGCTGGCTACTGTGGTGCAGCGCCAAAGCTGGGGAAAGGCGGATGGGTTTGTTGTGTCCACGCTGCAGGAGCGCACAGAGCAGTTGGAAGGAGCTCTACCCTTGTCCGCTGGTGCAAGTGAACCAGACTGCGGTGCCGTGTTGTCAGGCGTCGATCGAGCAGTCTCTTTTTTATCTTGTGTGGACAGTGTCTGACTGTCTGTGCCGCGGCCAGATGGGACCATACTCCCAGACTGGCGACCGGCGGCCGGACCACATGTTTGACCGTCAAACCGCAGCTTCATCTTGAGCGACGAATCCACGGCAGAAACACACGGCTATAATAGCACACACCTAATTTTCTTCTCGTCTCAAGCGCTAGCACCGATGAGTAGGAGTACGTTAATTAGGTTTTGCGTGTGTACATACTACTGCTCAGCGGCTAGCCAACGTCTTTTTACGTCGTTAACGGCCGCGTTAGGGTGAGAGTTAGATCGACTCTTTCTGCGTGTTTTCTCTTTACTTTTACCCCGTGCTTCTGTGTTCCTTCTTTGATTCTCACGCACCGGCGACGGGACAAAAAACACAAAATTTACCTATTATTACAAACTACTGCTACTACTAATAAGAATAAAATAAACCTATTTTGAAAAGAATTCACGGAAGAATCTGTTTTTTCACGGCGGAGCCATGCTCTATGGTTGGACTGTAGCACCAAGGCTTCCTCCGCGGCGCCATGGTCTGTAGTAGCATCAAGCTTCAATCCCTTGGCCGCGACGCCATTCCGAGCACTTTGTTTAGCCGAAAAAATAAATTGGCCACGTCCATTTGCAGTTTAGATGCTACCCCCACTCTATGTTGCAATTTTTGCTGAATCTTGTATATACATGTAGTACTAAGGAAGTTTCAACACTGAATCCTGTAAATACATCATTTAACAGTTCGTACAACATGGAAAGCAGTTCCATGACGTTGTTTCATAGTCAAAATTAATAAGGAAGTATTTTGTTACAAAATGCTTTCTATTTGTTTCATATGGTTCCCCACTTGATCACTGTGTGTGAATCACTTAGAATTGTATTGGTGAAATGGTAGTTCTGTGCTTTATTTTTTGAGTTAAACACTAGTAATAATTTGTAGGCTTAAATGTACACAATGATAATGGTTTCTATTTGTTCATATATGTAGGATGGAATCGGAACCTATTCTCCATAACCATTACGATAAATAGCACCGTGGGCCGGCTTATGGCGGAGAACGAAAAGGTACTAAATACTCTCATGGTCTAAGAGCAACTCTAGCAGACCCCCGCATCCGCATAACTCAGCGAAACGTGTGCTTGCAGGGCACGCGAAACCCGCTGTGCGGACTGAAAACGCCTCACTATATTCGAATATGTTGTTATGTCATTTCCCTTTTGCAGGATCTGGTCTGCCGTAAAACTACTGAATCCGCAAATCTAGACCGCGATACAGGGTTTTGCAATATTTTTGACATTTCAGCATAGTATACATACTTCAAATGTCATAAATATTTAAACTAAAATTTAATGGTTTGTAACGTCAAACAATACAACAATAATCCTTATTAGAACAAATGTTCAAATCCAAGCAAATAAACAAATAACAAATGGTTTGGAATACAAATTATTGTTCAAATCACACATGAATTAAACTAAATAAATTGAAGTGCCACACTACCAACCGCCGTTCCTCCGCCAATGGTGCTCAATGAGATCAAGTTGTAGCTGGGTATGGGTCTTGTCGTTCTCAATCTCACGGTATGACTCAAGGAATGCTTGGATTGTATTCGGCTAGTTGGCTTGACCTAGGTACCAACATTGTCAAAAAAGAAAGAAAAGTTCAATTCCCTCTCATCTTTGATGGTCATATTGTGAAGAATTACACAAGTGGTCATGATGTCTCGGAGGGTTTTCATATCCCAAAAACGAGCGGGGCTCGAGCTATTGCAAATCTAGCTTGCAAAACACTGAAATCTCTCTCGATCTCTTTTCGAGCCGCCTCTTGTGCTTCTGCAAACAAAGTTTCATCTTTGCCATCAGGGTCTTTGATGGTTTTCACAAACGTTGTCCATTCCGGATATATGCCATCAGCAAGATAGTAGCCCATGGTATAGTGATGGCCATTGACAGTGTAGTTGCAAGCTGGAGCATCACCGCTAGCAACCCGGGCAAGAAGATGGGACCTATGCAACACATTGATGTTGTTGAGAGATTTGGGCAACCCAGAAAAGCAATGCCAAATCCATAGGTCCTGAGAAGCAACTGCCTCTAGCACGATTGTTGGATCATGGCTCTTGCCACAATGCATGCCCTGCCAAGCCTTGGGACAGTTCTTCCAATTTCAGTGCATACAATCAATTCTACCGAGCATCGTTCATCTGTATCAACCTCACCATATCTTCTTTATTGGGAGCTCGAAGATACGTTAGACCGTAAATACGGACTATAACCTTGCAAAACCTACGCACGGACTCCATGGTCGTATCTTCGACTAGGCGAAGGTACACGTCGGTGTAGTCGTCCGGAATGCCATAGGCTAGGACTCACATGACCAAGGATATCTTTTGATGGCCGCTGAATCCGATCAAACCAGCTACATTCCTCTTGCGCTTAAAATGACGTGTTTTCGACTTACAAGTTGCGACGATCTTGTTGAACAAAGATCGTCGCATTCGGTACCGACGACGGAATAGATGAGCCGGATAGGTGGGTACCTCAGCAAAATAATTGCGCATGAGCATGTTGTGCCCAAGTGCACGGTTGCGAGGAACGCACATCCTGCCGACGGTCGACCCCAGATGCTTCTTCTTCTTCCCATCCTCGAGCAGCACCATTTGCTTGTTGTCTTTGTCCAACAAATCCTCCAAATCCGAGTCGCCGTTCGTAGACGAATCTCCCATCATAAAAACCTAGCACGGGTCCATCTAGGAACCATCGCGTCGAACAAAAAATTAAGAACAACTCTTTAAACTAAAATACTACGGTGGATGCGTCAGTCGATTTTGCGACGGGAGCGGTCGATTTGCGAGGGTCGGCGGTCGATTCGCCCTATAGGTCCGGCGCGACAGAGCTCCGCAGGGGATCCATGGTGGCACCTCGCGCGAGCTGGATTCCCTCGATGCGGCGCCCAACGAGCTCTACCAGCTGGGGAAGGGGTGTGGTGGGTTGCGGTAGTGTGTTTCCCGATCGAAATCAAAGCGAGGAGGTGCGAGCGGGCCGAGATCTACGGCAGTGCACGACGGTGGTGGAAGGGGAAGCTCGTGCCGAGCGGGGTAGGTAGCTCAAACTTCCGTCGCACCACTGCCTTGCACGCGATGGAGGTTGGTCCCCAAAAGAGCTCTCAACCTGCATATCTATGGGTCGGATGGCCGAATTTGTTGAGCACCCCAAACGGTGTCTGGACTAGACCTTTTCCCCGGCCGAAACGGAAAAACGGTGGTTATTTTGCGGATGCAGGTCGGCTAGAGTTGCTCTAAGCGTATGAGTATTGTTGACACCCAAATTTGGCCAAAATCTAGATTAAATGATGAAAGCTGAAAAATTAGTGTGAGCCGACAGCAAAGTAGGATCCCAGAGCATGGATCAATCAGATTGAAGATTTTAAAAGGTGCTCGGACGGAGAAGGCCATAAGGCAGATGATTAATGACGCGGAAGACGAAGCCGGAACATTCTAGAAGTCGCGTCAACATAGAAGTTGGGTTCAAGTTAGCTTCATGCTGCCCAGAAGAAATAGCGTGGAGACAAGGTGGAAACTACTCCAACACAGAAGAAAAACGGCTTAACTAGGAGTCTAGTCAAGCCGGTAGTAGTTTTTTTTTTTTTTGCCTAGTTTAGAGTTATTTTACTACTTTATATTTTCTTTGTACGAGTGTACTAGCTCTCCTAGAGTTATTGTCCTACTTTGTATTTTCTTTGTAGCGAGTGTAATAGCTTTCCTAGACTTGGACGGAAAGAGGATCCGCCCCATATATATATAGGAAGGCTGATGATGGATTGAATTTAAGCACGCAATCGATATACATCGATACAATCTATCTTTTACCCTCAAAACCTTTGTTCCTGCTTTCGTTTCTTTGACGACTTAGTTTTTGAACGATTGATAACTGAGTCAGAACGATCAGGTCAACTAGCTTAGCCGATAGTCATCGGAATCTCAGGTAGAGTCCCTGCCTAAGAAAAGCATCGTCTAAATGCACATAAACGTAAACATGGTTCAATTAGGACATGTTTGGAGTGGTAATATAGAAATCAGAAAAATATGAACAATTGGTTACCTGTCGGTACTAGTAGGCCAATGTCACCAAACCCCAAGTTCCATTTCTTGTCCAATACAGTTAACGCCTTAAGCCGATTCCATTGATCGGTCCTGCCATCTCTATCAGCAAAAAGAGTCCTAGAGATAACATACCACACACATATGCATGCTGCTTAATCACATCATCATCATCTTCATGAGGGCAATGCGCGAAGTTATCTATGATCCACTTATAAATAGAGCTAGTGGGATTCTTCCTTTACTCTTCTCTTCAGCCTTACCGTAGCCATACCAATAAGATCCTCCATCTACCCGCGCCACCCATACCAATTTGTGATCATACACAGAAGCTATCCTTTGATGGGAATTTCAAGGATCATGGAAAGATCCTGAAAATTAGGGATCATCTAGCCGGTATGGAGGTGAAAAGTATGTGTTTACGTTCTCCACCGGTCGACAAAGTGCAGTGATTGCAGCAACATTCAGGTTTGGCATCAACTGGCTCATTATCTAGATGTATGTGAGGAGGCCTAACATCTCGATGTGATAAGTGTACCGCTCATCGAACGTCATGGCATTCGAGGAGGCCTCGTGAGACCTCAATTTCAGGGGTCCAAGCTTCTGCAAACATATATGTCAAAGTATTCTGAGATATCCATTTGACCAAAAGTATGAACTACCAAGCGGATTTTTATTACCATCTATTTCTCCAACATCAAGTAGGCCCGGTGTTGAACATCATAGTAATCATCAAGAATCTAAACCATTCTACATATTTGAAACATTAAGACAACACACTATGTGAGCATACTCTCTATCATAAAAATCTCATAAGAAAATCTTCTACAAATTTCGTAAACAGGAACGAATATGAACTAACATGTGAGCATCTCGTACAAATCAACACGTGAGCATGAACAATGGTTTCACCATGAACTAGGGTTTCACCTAAACTAGGGTTCCACCATGAACTAGGGTTTGCATTCTAATCAAATACGAGAAAAATACACGACCATGTACTTACTAATGAATACAATACCAATGCAAATGCTAAATACTCAACAATCAAATCCATGATAACTAGGGTTTTGCTGAACTTGCACAAACAGAACAAATGTGAGAATTTTTTCAGATGGAACGAAGGTGACGAGGGGTTAACTCATCAATGCCCATCGCAGATGGACTTAGGTTCGAGGAAGTGGGGAGCGCTGGAGGCATCGATCGGCTAGCAAACAAGCACACAGGGCCGCAAGGTTTACCTAGGTTCAAGCCTCGCAGAGGATCCTACTCCTGCTTGTCTACTCTTGAAATTATCGAGGAGTCAAAAGTTACAGGGGGGTGCGCAGATGCAATCTGGTGATGGTGTGGAAACTAGAGTTGTGGATTGTCATCCTCGCCGCCCCTCCTAGCCTTTATATAGATAGGATAGGTCTCGGGATAGCAGGCCGAGTCGGTTACAGGTTAGGGTTTTCCCTTTAAACTTCTATCTTAAGTTTGTCGTGTGCTGCAAGCAGTCGGAGTCTCCCGGATCACCCGAATCTTGGCTGGGTCTTAGCAACGCCGTGGGCTTCTTCATGCTGGACCGTATATACCAAGCTCGAGTACCTGTAAGGTATGCCCATGTCAGTAGCCCCCGAGTGTCCGGTTGAATCGCAAATTCGAGTGGAGACTTATGAAGCCTTCAAGTGCACAGTCGAGCATGTTTTCGAATGATCTAATTTATATCATAGGGATTGTCGATATACGTTCCTGATTCATCCGATGTATCGGGATCAGTTAACTGCCTTAGGGCAAGACAACGCAATCTACTCAAACTCGAGTCCCCGAACTCGAATTCGGAAAAGTGCTGGCGTAATTTGACTCAGGCCGCGGAGGTCTTATAGAGTCGAATCCCAGTGTATAAGTGTGAGCACTCGATGTGTCCGTCAAGGCTTATTTCATTGTATCTACAGGCACGGATTATTTCTGGTAGAGCACAGAAGGTGCGTTGTCAGGCCTTCTTCAGGTCTTATCTTCACGCTGCAAGCACGACATCCGAATTTTGTCATCACGGAGATGATTCGGGTGACCCAGGAGATGCAGTCTCTTTGCAGGGAAAATATGAGGCGGAGTCACCAAAGCTTGCGAATGTGGACGTAGTCAAGACACAGTTATGTATAAGAAAAATCATAGGGTGCGAGGTCAGTGCTCCCTATGGGAGTAGCCCCCGAGTGCCTATTTGAGTCGTAGACTCGAGTAAGGACTATAAGTATTTTGCGACTACTGTCGTCTTTTGCTTGTTTCAGTCGAATATGCTTTCAGAGCTCCCTATGAGAGTAACCCTGAGTCCAAAGTCGAATCGTTAATTTGAGTGAAGGTTTTGGAGAGAAAATACCTTGTCATAATGCTTGGAGGTCTATAAAGTTCATCGGGTGAGCGGCCAGTGCTCCTGTTAGGAGTAGCCCCTGAGTGTTTGATCGAGTTGAAGACTCGATTAAGGACTATAGTAGTCAGAAGATGCTCCTGCTAGAGTTAATGACGTTAGTGCTAACGATGAGATGATATCAGTTGCCCGCGTGGGCGGTTTTGACGGGACGTGATGAAAACTGGGGCCCCATTTCAGACTTGGATTTGACCAGGCGTGCGTAATCTTTGATTTTAACTGTGTCTCCTCAATACTCGCGCGTAATGGGAGGAGTGGAGCGATGGTTTGCTATTTTCTCTGCCACACGTCTTTATCGATTTACGCGCGTCTGGCTGGTGTACTGCTGGCCGTTGGATTGCATCTCTGGCGAGGTTAAGTAGGGGTTTGTTGTGCAGTAATTTCCCCACAGCTCATCTTCTTCCTTTGCGTGATGCCTCCATTGTTGCTCCTCACTGTTCCATTGCTCGCACCTCATTGTTGCGCTGGACGGCCTCCGCGCCTTTCCCAGCTACTTTCTATGCTCCCACCGCAAGCGCCAGATGGGGAAGAAGAAGGGTGCTTCTGCAGCTGGATCTGCGGCCGCCACTATTGCAGCCAAGAAGAAGGGTGCCACCACCACGGGCACCAGTGCTGCCATCGCTGGAAAGAAGAAGGGCCTAGGCACGCGCGTCACGAATGGATCGTGGCGGCCAACTACCATCAAGGACACAAAGATCTTCAACTGGCACCTAGATGGTGCTATCCCCGCCATGGAAAATGACTGCCGGATTCCGGGCGACGAGGTAATCCGCAGTCCCCCCGCCGGGTTTCGGGTGGTGTTCCTCGCGTTTATCATTCGTGGTCTTTCTCTCACCCTTCACAAGTTTGTGAGGGAGTTACTTTGCTTCTACGGGCTCCAGCTGCACCAGTTGACCCCGAACTCCATCCTTCATATTGCTTGCTTCATTACTCTCTGCGAGTGCTAGCTCAAAATCGAGCCACACTTTGGTCTCTTAAGAAAACTTTTCAAACTCAAACGCTAGTCGGGATCTGGGTTGGTAGTCTATGATATAGGAGGCTGCAGGATCCATGTCGACTCCAATGTCACATATTTTGTCATCAACTTCTATGCATCTATCCAAGGGTGGAGGGAGAAGTGGTTCTATATTCCCGACCAGAAGGTTGATGAAGAACACTACGGACTCGCTCCTTTTGATCTGGTGGTAGCATGCAAGAGAAGGAGGTCGTGGAAGAACACGGTGATGCCCGGCGAAGCCAAGGAAACAGAGACTATACCAGCATGTCTGCGACCTTGAATGCCACATAGGCTAGGAAGTAGGTGGTGCAGACCTCATTCGCACCTGGATGCGACGTCGAGTGCAGCCGCTGCAGGCTAGGGTGCATCCAATGTTCTACTGGACTGGCGTTGACGATGCCACTTGCATCTCGACAGAGAACATTTCTTCGGGTGAAGTAGACAAGCGGTTTCGACTGCTGACCAAGTACATAGCCAAGGAGAGACTCCCTGGCGACTCGGCCGTGCCTCCGTTCTGTGCGAGTCATCCTCCACCTGAGGTGGATTTCTTGTGATCTCGCCTTGTTTTTCGACTGCTTGGTGTGTTTCCTTGTATACTGATGTTTGTTCCTTGTTCCAGGACTGGAAGGTGACCACTATGTTGCCTCCTCAGCCCGAGGGAGTGATCCCTCATGAAGCCGAAGAGGAGGACGAGTCGGGCTCCACTGTCCCTGTGGAGGAGGAACAGGAAGCCCCCGAGTCCGGCGGGAACGGGACTCGCAAGCGCTCCTGAAGCGAGGATTCGGATGCCTCATCGCCGATGATGTCGGAGGGTCCTCCTACTGTGGTAGAGGAGTCGATTCCTGCCGTGCCTGTGCGCGCCATGGCTCCTCCTTCGCGGAAGAAGTTGAGGATACCGAAGGAGGCATCCGAGGACTCCTTCGACCTCGAAAATTTTGACGGGTATGCTTCTATACTCTTGCGAGTTCGTATTTTGTTCCCAACATCTATTCTTCAGAAGCAGTTCTGGATGTTTTTGTAGTCAAACGGCATCGTCCTCGTCCGATGACTGTCGCTTTGTCAAGGAGACTAGAGTCGCGGACTCCAAAGATAAGGAGATGGCTGCGCAATCCCCTTCTCCTCCGGTGTCGGCCTACTCCGGTGCCAATTCTTCGAGTTCCCCCCATGCTGGGGGCACCAGATGGTTGCCCGGACGTCCATTCAGAAGGAAACTTCGAAGTCCCTGGAGGAACATGTGAGTTTTTCTTGTCGTTGGCAGTCGAAATTTGGTTGATGCTCATGCTTTTATTTTTGTAGCCTATCTTGAAGGAATCTACTCGCCTTGCCGAACAGATCATTTCCTTGGATCGTCAGCATGCTTTGCTGGAAGCCCGACATCGTGCCTTCGAAGGTGAGTTTACACTTTTTTCTCCATTCTGCTTGTCCAGAAGCTGTGGGCTCAAGTTTTGCCATTTATCCTTTCCAGGTGAGCATAATGATCTGCTTCGTCACGTCGACTCCCTCCAGAAGGGACTTGCCCCGGCGGAGAAGAAACATGATGAGGCACTCGAAGCTCTTGAGGATTCGAAGAAACGCGAGGAAGACTTGGATTCCTCCGCAGCTGATAGGGAAAAGGTGTTCGTAGAACAGCTCTTCTCTGTTGCTAAGGCACTCTCAGGTACGATGCTGCATCATTTTGTTTGCCATGTACTTTGCATGTATGTTGTTGTGCTCATGTGCATGTTCTGCAGATGCTGCTGGCGTGGACTTCGACGCCCAGGCTTTGACCCGCTCTGATGCTTTGGCTGGCGTTGTGGCTGCAATCGAAGAGCGCAGCGTCTCCGTCAAGGACTCGCTCGAGAAGGCCAAGGGCGTGCTTCGGCATCTTCGAGAGGAGATGGTCCCCAAGGCTAAGCTGATCGAGGATCTCGATGACTTGGTGGAGTCCTTTGTGGGAGGCGTGCCCATGGACTTCAAGAACGCTCAACGGGGAGTTGGAGCGACCATGGGACTCGCGATGGCGCAAGCTCATGGTGTTGATCTGAGCCCCAACAAAGTCTCCTCGGCGATGCCGGTCACCGCGGATGGCCAGTAGGTAGTGTTTGCTCCCTTTGCCACTAGTTGCAATAAATATGGGCCTCGGCTCATTGAGACGCTCGCCAAGTATTCGGCGGAGCTGCGGCGGTTGAAGACAGCAAAAGCCACGGCGTCAGAGGTTATAGTCGAGAAGACTGTGGTGTCGGAGACTGCCACAGACTCGAGGAAGCCCCCGAGTGCCAACGCGTAGCTTTAGACTGTTGCATAGCTGCCTTTTGTAATAATCTAGCTTCCCTCTATTGAATTGTGCCTTGTGGGGTACCCCTTTTGAGACTCGCTGAGCTTGGATGTTTTCTTCTTTTTATTTTATGAATGGTTTGCCTTATTTTGCCTCTTTCTCTGGTTGTAATAGGGTCCTTCGAGTGGTCCACCCAACTCATCTCCGACCGATGAAACTGTGGCGCGACCACATTCAAAGGTGGAGGAGCTGTCGCTGATCTCTCGATTGCGTGACCGCATAAAACATTTGGAGCGAGAGATACCCATGATCTGTGGTAGCGCGAATGTGTGGAAGTCGAAAGCTGAAAAAGCCAGTGCACGCGGGAAGTACCTTCTAGGCGAGGTGGCTCAGTTGAATGAGCAATTTAAGTGTTAGTTCTTTAGATTCTTACCCTTTCTTAGCCACTCGCGGCAACGCTTTGTCTTTACGCTTTGCACTCCTTTTTGCAGTTGTTAGTGCTCGTCATCCACAGGATGAGAGGGATCGAGTCTCCATTCGACTGAATTGCTTGACCCAGGAGAAACTGGAAGCTAGTGGATACTTTTGGGTTGATCGCGATCGTACAGTCGTGTTGGCGACGCTGCAAAACCGTGCATCGCAGGTGCTACTTTAGTTGAAGAAGTCGTAGTCGTGCCTCAAGCATATTTTTCAGGCGATGTTCCCCTTAGATGTTGTGCCTTCAAGCTTGCTAGCTTTGCTGAAGAACTTTCAAGATGTCAGCGCGGTCCGCGAGTGCGTGCGTCAGTAGTTAGTTGCGGGTGCCAAGGCTGTATTGGCGCTTGTTCGCCTGCATCGGCCTAATATGGATTTCACAGCTGTTGTCGCTGGACCACCGCCCCCACCAGAAGGAATGGCATGGAACATGGTGCCACATTATCGGGCGGTTGATCAGCCAGCTGAAGATATCGTTGAGTTCTTCGAAGAACGTACCAATATTCTCCGTTTATGGCAGTAGAGTAGCATAACCCTGCACATAGATGCATAGGTGTTGTAAAGTTCGTATAAGTGTGCTAAGTGTTTTTGTTACCTGTTTATGTGTAAAAACTTGCTAGCTTGTATATTTGTTGAGTAGCTTGTTATTGGTAGTTCCTTTTTGTTAGCCTGCCGCATATTCATCTCAGCACCTTGCCAACTTGCAGATGCGTTGCAGCTGAGTTGGTTTTACCAAGGGTTCGATTGATAGTACGTCAGCTACTCAGGCTATTGTGTTTTTCGTGTAACGAGGTGGAAAGGGTGGCGCAGCCCCGAGTGATGTAATTGCAAGAAAAATAGAAAACACAAAGTTGGAGTAGGGGTGGACACAAAGCTCGAGGCTCGGCTCGAGCTCGGCAAGGCTTGGCTTGGGCTCGACTCGGCTCGAAGGTCAGACAAGCCAAGTCTGAACCTTGCTACTCAGGCTCGAGGCTCGACAAACCAGCTCAGTGAAGCTCGCAAGCCAGCTCGAAGGCTCGATGCAAAAAAAATATTGACATGACCTTTACCAAGAATGTAACAATTCACAGTTATAATCAGCAATTTATCATGAATATATCCATAACATAATCTAACAAGTTAGACAAAGTACCGATAATTATAAGAATGTATATATCACAAGTTCAGAACACAAATGCATGCACTTAATTAGTCCAACAAAGAGTGTCATATATCGCAAACACATGCAAAGAGTGTCATACATCGCAAACACATGCACTTGTTCCAAATTCAGATAATGCAATGTTGCGCTGATTTTGTAATAGAAACAATTAGAGAGTACAAACAAGTTTAGAAAATACTTTGTAGCATAAACAGCACCAGACAAATTAGCAGCCAAGCAAGAATTCCATAAGAGCAAATGACCACACTATCATGTTAAAAACAACAGTACCACATCACAGCGCAGACTCGTAAAAGCTTGCATACAATATCCATTACTAGTATTAGTATACACCATCCAGATCGATGACGATTTGCAACTTTGCATAAAAGTAGTCTAGTACATGCGTGTATTCTCTGCACAACAGGAAAATTAACATCTGTAGAAACAACCTATCTATAAATGATGACACTTTGCGTTGTCGTTGTAAAGACTTGTCGTTTCTGGCCCTCCCAAGCTGCAGTATGAAGCCACAAAACATATTGTCGACGTCTCTAAGAGCATCTCCACTCGGGATTCCCGTACGGGCTCCGGCGCAGCCATTTTTTGGGCCGTATGGGGGGCGCCGGCGCGAAATCAGAAATGAGGGCCGGCCGGCGTCCAGCCGTGCACCCCAAACCGACCATTTTTTTATTTTCTGAATTATTTCAACACAAGCAATCAATTAAATTGGAACACAAATTCAACACAATTATTCAACTAGTTCAACATAGTACACAAATAAATTATGTTTAACACACCACACAAATTAAACAAGTTTGAATCACAATGACCAACAAACTAGAGAGCTGCTTTTATGTTCCACAAATGCTCGATCAAATCATTTTGCAGCTGTTGATGAGTGTTGGAGTCTCGAAGTTCTTGACGCTTGGACAGGAAAGAGGCAAAGGCAGTAGGCACCCGATGATCAA
The DNA here is from genome assembly GCA_916181665.1 of Avena sativa. Classification (NCBI taxonomy): domain Eukaryota; kingdom Viridiplantae; phylum Streptophyta; class Magnoliopsida; order Poales; family Poaceae; genus Avena; species Avena sativa. The sequence goes on from OV702290.1 coordinate 434,201,930, forward strand.
CATCTGCAAGAGGACCCTGACGATAGTATGGTTGAGTGTTGAACACTGGGTTCTCCCACTCGCTCTCGATGATCATGTTGTGCAAGATGATACAAGCAGTAATTACCTCCCACATCTGATCCTTGGACCATGTAAGCGCAGGGTATCGAACAATGGAAAATCGAGCTTGCAGCATACCAAATGCCCTCTCCACATCTTTCCTGCAAGCCTCCTGGCACTGAGCAAACCAAGCTTTCTTCCCTCCAGGCACTGCATTTGAAATGGTCTTGACAAATGTTGACCACTTTGGATAGATGCCATCAGCCAGATAGTAGCCCTTGTCATATTGGTGTCCATTGATCTCATAAGCCACAGGAGGAGAATTGCCTGAAACAAACTTGGCAAACACATCCGAACACTGGAGCACGTTGATGTCATTGTGAGATCCTGCCATCCCGAAGAAAGCATGCCAAATCTAGAGATCCTTATCAGCCACTGTCTTAAGAACCACACTGCATGCTCCTTTGTGGCCCTTGTACATGCCCTGGTTTGCAAACAGACAGTTCTTCCATGCCTAGTGCATACAGTCGATGCTTCCAAGCATCCCAGGGAACCCTCTGTCTGCATTCTAAGCCAGCAGATGAGCAGTGTCGCCTTCATTGGGTGTGCGCAGATATGTGTCGCCAGCCACCACCACAATTGCCCTGCAAAACCTATACATGCAATCAATGGCCATGGACTTGGCCATGCGCATGTAGTCGTCCTGTGTGTTTCCATGCATTCCATATGCTAGCATCCGAAGGGTAACTGTGCATTTCTGGATAGTGGAGAATCCAAGTGTACCGACGGCGTCCCTCTTCAGCTTGAAGAAGTCATCGAACTCCCTCAGCTTCTCGACGATCTTGAGGAAGAGCTTCCTGCTCATCCTGAAACGGCGGCGGAATGTGACATCGCCGTGCACTGGATCATCGACGAAGTAGTTTGCATACAACATGCAGTACCCTTCCATCCTCTGCCTCGGCTTGCTCTTGCGGCGTCTAGGCGCCAAGCCACCGTGGACCGGCTTGTCCTCCTCGATGATCATGGACATGAGGGCGAGGAGGATAGACAGGTGCTCGTCGTCCCCGGCCGCTGCTGCATTCATCGCAGTGACCTCCTCATCCTTTGGAGCGGCCATGACCTCCTCGTCGTCCGAGTCCATCGCCTTGGCAAATGATCGAACACCTTGTGTGCGGGGAGGAAGTCGGGTGGGAGCAGAGGTTCGCCGGCCGGCAGTTGGACGCAAGGACGGCAGAAGAAGAGGCGGCGTGGGTTTTTTGGCGGTGGGGAGTGCTACCGGAGGCGGGTTCCCGACAGCAGGGCCAGGGTGGTCGCGGCGGCCGCCAGGGGAGTCGGGGGGAGGGGGTTCGAAAGGGTAAAGGACAGGTTTTCTGGCCGTTTGTCACCGACAAGGCTGGCCAGCACCGTTTTCTCGACGCGCCGGCGCCCCCGCTCGCCTCCTTGTACATTGGGTTTCGCCTGGGATCGCCGGCTAAATAATTGGGCCGCGCCGGCGGAAATTCTGAAATGAGGGCCGCGGCTGGACACATTTTTTGACGCCGGCGGCCCTCATAGGCCTTTGGGGGGGGCTTTGAGAACCCCGAGTGGAGATGCTCCAATCTCACTAGAAGAAGAGAGGTATAGTACTATTCTTGTTCCCCATCCAGCGGAGCATCATCCTATCTCTCCTAATTTTGATCTTCTTATTCTTACATATTAGTAATATTGTGAACGATTACTCCTGATCATGTCAGCCATGAGGTAAATCTTCTCGTCTGAACATCTTAGTAGCAGCAAAAAAGAAGCTCAAGTTCCCAATTCCCATGAGAGCAGTATGTTAATTACATGAGCAAACCTTGTATTTTCGTAACTGTGAGTTGACACTTACACACTATAGATGGCAACCAAATTATACACGGTAATCGGAATATTTCAACAATAACATAGCTCAGGTCAAGCTGGATCTTTTTGCTCAGCCATACAGCTCCAATAGCTCGATATATAAACTCCTAATCTCCTCTCGACTACTAGAAAAGAGATAAAATGGCAGAAAATAGGTACTCCCTCCGATCCAAATTAATTGACTTGGATTTATCTAGATTCGAATGTATCTAGTATTAAAACATGTCTAGATACATCTTAATTTAGACAAATTCAAGTCAATTAATTTGGATCGGAGGGAGTACGAGAGTTCACCGCAACTGCAGCCGTCAGTGCTGGGAGGTGGAGGTGGAGGTGGAGGTGGAGGTGGAGGTGGAGGAGAGGACCAGCCGTCGTTGGTGTTCGGCTGAGCGCCGGCGGGTGGAGGGCTAGCCGGCGGCGGTCTCCACTAACCTTAGACGAGCGACATCGCGGAGATTTAGTCTGAGAGGAGCAGGCCATAGGGGAGGGGAGCCATGGAAGGAGGAGAAGATGAGGTCCCATCGGTGGCAGCCAGCGTCGGTGGCGAGCATCGCCGGAGATGAGGGAAAGCCAGAGGGAGAGAGGGGGAGCGACGGGCGGGCAAGGAATTGCGATTTGGGATTCTTCTTGGGGTAGTGGTTAGTCAATGGCTGGTTTAGATCATCCGGCTCGGCGAGCCGTTCGAGCGAGCCACGAGCCCACCGATTCGAGCCTCCTTTTCAGACATTTTTTAGCAGCGAGCCGAGCCTGGCTTGGCTCGATTTGTCAAGCCTACCCGAGCCGAGCCACAAGCCGGATCGGCTCGGCTCGATTCCACCCCTAATTGGAGGCACTTAGCTTTATTTATTCGCAGAATATCAGAAGGTACAGTGTGCGCTTAAGTAGCCTGGATGAATAGTCTTATTTGTAAAGTAAAAACGTCTAAGGATAGAAATGACGCAGCTGCGCGACGTTCCAAGGATTGGAGTATGCGACTCCGCTTTCCACGTCTTTGAGGCGGTAAGCGCCACCTGCGATTACTTCGATAATCACATAAGGTCCCTCCCAAGGGGACTCGAACTTGAGGTGCCCTTGTTGCTTCAGTCGCAGGACCAGGTCTTCTTCGACGAAGGACCATGGGCGTAGCCTTCTGCTGTGGTAGTTTCGGAGGTTCTACTGGTAGATCGTGGATCTCTCTGTTGCAATCTCGTGTGCCTCATCGAGGAGATCAACGGAGTCTTCGAGTGCGAGGGTTGATTCTGCCTCGCCGTATGCTACGACCCGTGGGGCTTTGTAGCGCACTTCTGCGGGTAGTACCGCTTCGGCGCCGTGTACCATGAAGAACGGAGTATAGCATGTGGCACTGTTTGGAGTTGTGCGCAAGCTTCATAGTACTGATTGTAGCTCCTCGGGCTAGCACCCGACAACTCTTTTGAGTGGCCGGAGGAGCCTTTTCTTGATGCCGCCGTAGACGAGGCCGTTGGCCTTTTCTACTTGATGTTGGTCTGAGGGTGCACCACTGAGGCATAGCTGATGTTGATTCTTAGGTTTTTGCAGAAACCCTGGAACTCATTCGAGGTGAAGTTTGTTCTGTTGTCCGTGATGATGCTATGTGGCACCCCGAACCGGAAGACGATGGACTCAAAGAATTTAACGACGCTGGCCCCTGATTGGTTTGTCACCAGCATGGCGTCAATCCAGTTGGTGAATTTGTCGATCGCAACGAGTAGGTAGATGTATCCTCTGAGTGAAGATTTATGAAGCTTGCCGACCATGTCGAGTCCCCATTACGCGAAGGGCCAGACCATAGGTATTGGCCTGGGCTCTGCGCCAGGTGCGTGCGGTTTGTCCATGAATCGCTGGCAAGCGTTGCATCACTGGACGATGTCCTTGGCGTCACACATTATCGTTGGCTAGTAGAATCCAGCTCGCAGAGCTTTGGCGACGAGAGCGCGACTGCCAGCGTGATGTCCGCAAGTGCCTTCGTGTATTTCGAGGAGGATGGCTCTTTCATCTCCATTGGAGATGAATCGTTGAAGGACTCCTGTGATGCTGCGCTTGTACAGTCCGCCGTTGATAAGGGCGAAAGCCTTGGATCGTCGTGCTATATGACGCGCATCTGTCGGGTCATCTGGCAATCTTTTGCTGAGCAAGTACTATTGGGGGTCGGTGCGGAAAACAAAAATTTCCCCACGACGGAACCCCAAAAACTAGCCTAGGATCTATCTATGTAGTAATGCAGTAACGGTCGATGCATAGAGAGTACATATCCTTGTAGACCGTACGCGGTTAACGTTCCGCGGGGAACGTGGTTGAAGTAGTCATACTCGAAGCTGACCTCAAGGTCGCGAAGCTCCTCACAGGTCACCCCTTGCTCCTTCTTGATCTTCATCATCTTCATCGTGCAACAGCTCCGGCTCACGACATTTAAGCGCCCCAAATGTTGCGCCTCGTGTCTTCGTACACATCCGGTGCATGATGAGACCTTCGGCTCCCTGATCCCGCTAGGAGTGCGGAAGTTGATATCCGGCTAGGAATCCTTGCAGCGCAACGGCGTACTGCAGGTGTGCCTCGATCGCACAACCCAGACTTGGGGCCATGGTCACAAGGTATAGAGAGAGGGAGGAGGAGAAAGTAAACCAAAGGACTTCTCCAATTGTGTGTTTGGTGTGTTTAATCCCACCCATGGGCACCCCTTTATATAGGCTAAGGGGGTGTACCTTTCTCAAAGGCGAAGCCATGTGGGACTAATACTAAAAGAAAAAGTCAGCAGATTTTCGGACTGCCAAATGGGCCAAAAGTACTCAGCCCAAATAGCAAACAGAAAATACTTAAATAAAAGGAAAAAGAGAAAAGGCAGCAGTAGCCAGCCAGCTGGGTGGGCCGGCTCCACACCGGCGGCCCAGCAGCCCCCCGCGGTGGCAGCCTCGCGAGGCAGCCCGGGTGGGATGGCCACCCCCCCGGCGGCCCGCTGGCTCCCGCGGCCCGGCTCGCCCCGGTGGCCTGCCAACCCAGCCCGGGTGGGCCGGCTCGCCCCGGCGGCCCGCGGTGGCCTGGCCTGCCTGCTTGTGGCGTTGCCTAGTTACCTGTCGCCCTGTGCGGTGGCGGTTATCCGCCGCCCACAGGGCTGACTGTTTTTATCTTTTCCATTTATTTTTCTGCACTTTTATTTCTAGGACTTTTCCCTCTAGGATTTGGCCTAATATAAAAGTTGACTTTATAAATCTTAATCTAAATATTATTTATAATATATCAATTCATAATTAATATATATTTAAATATATATTTAAATTCCCATTTATCCGAAAACACTTTTCTGGTCTTTTCCTTTATTCTTTCTCCGAACAACTTCGGATCTCTCCGCGGAATGATTCTGACGTTTCCTCTTTCCCTACCGTGATTCCATCTTACGAATGATCGCTCTCATCGTACCCTTAAGTGTATCCTCTCACGGCTCGGGAATGCTCTAGACATGATCTGTATCAATGATCAACAGAGGGACCAGGGATGTCCATGTGACCCCTATGCATTCCTGATGACAATGTTGTTTGAACCGTCTAAATGTAGCATCCTCTTCCTTTTGTTTCTCGATACAACTTGTCCGAGATCCGATCACTGGTATCCCATACCTTTGTTCAATCTCGTTCACAACAAGTTATGTTTTCTTGTTACCGTGATATTACATCCCCGTGACCTAGTCACATGTTGCAACATTTATAGATGTAACCTCACCAAGTCGACCGTATGTATCTTTACCTGTCATGTGGGTGAACAAATCCCGGTCTTGCAGTCACATGCCATCTATTGTTCCTTCGGAATACCTAACATACACCTTCATGGCCACCGTATTACCAGATGACGGTTGATGCAGTCTAAACAACCTAGGGAAATGGTGAGTAATATGAGCTCACGGTCTAAGGAGAAGGAGTCTAGGTATAGTTGTTGCAACAATGAACTAGATGACTTGATCATGTTGCAATCCTTCGAGGAATGTCCCACCACATCATTCTCCAATGATATGATCTCGTTGTCAGTCGGCATAAATGCCCATGATCTTGAAACCCAGATCATCTTCGTGACCAACGAACTAGTATGAATAGAGGCTACTAGGGACTTTGTTGTTTCATACCACACCTGTACCAATGTTTCTTCTTGGCACAGTTATAGCACAATATGAAACTATTATAAACTAATTGAGATATGATAATAAAAACCCATTATTATTTGCCTCTAGGGCATATCTCCTTCAGTCTCCCACTTGCACTAGAGTACAAATAATCCAGCTCGCATTTTACTCATATAAACCATATACCATATGCGTTTACAGATCATGCATGCTCATGGGAAACGTCATGTCCATGTTCTGTTTTACCAGATCATTTTGTCTTTTGCAAATCATTAATGTCTTCCTAATTTTGACATTCACACCATTATCTTATAATGGGTCGAAGTATTTGTTTGGCGACAAAGCGAGACTTTTGTTTCTAGTGTTTATGATGATGGTCGTTTTCACTGTTGTCAGCTAAACTTTGAAACACACTTTGCTATCCTTTGTGTATATACTATAGTTATGGCAGGAGAACGAGGCCGGATTCCAGGAGCTTAAAGTGACGTTAGATCAACCTCGAGGGCTTTCTCATGGGCCCTGGGCCCTGGGACACATCATTCTATGTTAAAAGCGAACTAGCCCCGCCATAACATTATACATCACATCAGATGCAGCCTTTATACTTCTATATCTATGTAGATCCTAGTGCATGAAATGCAACTATGCCTCTTACATTGCTTCTTGCCATTTAAGTACAAACTTAATTCTGGTTCAGTGATCAACTCAGGAATCACTTAAGGACATGCTCTTACAGTTAAGACTTTGTCCTACTAACCAAAACTTCGGGTCACATTCCGTCGAGTATACAACATGGTTATATGGAAGAACCTATGACTGAGGTATAGGAGATGCAAGGCAACTCTTTCTTTCAACCACAATTGCAATACTAACTCAATGCTTCATATAGTAAGAACTTCTTTCTTACCTTGTTCTATTATGAGCTACTTCAGAATCTTGCTTAGGACATTCTGAACATCTTTCAGAATCAAGTCCAGGAAGCATTCGACATTCAGTGTTTATTAAACTCATCAATCTATCTCGATAGATCTTATTGTTTAATAACTTCAACTCCATCCTTATTTACCTATTTAAATGTTATTAACATCAATCACATCATTCATATATGTTATCCACATATCCTAGAATGATTTCACGCTCCCACTCAAATATGACATTCATATTTGAGATCCAGGGATTTCACTTTGCTCCCATTCAGAATATGTCAGCTACATATTATGAATTAGCCAAGATGATTTGCTCCCACTCAAATCTAGGTCCTCTCGACAATCTTGGACATTCCAAAATCCTTTGATCACCATCAAAACAATAATTCCACTAACGAGATTTCAATGACTATTCATTTCTCGTACTTAGGTCCATCACGCTTCTTCGTAATTCATAGGTATGCCTTGTTCAAAACATGACAAGTGAATCAACAATACAATTCCACAAGCTTGTAGAATATATAGTTGAATCCTACTTTCTTTAGTAAAAGTATTTACTTGAAACTTTATAATCATTATCAACAGTTTCTCCTCTATTTGTAGAGTTTGGTTTCACGGACAAATTCCGCTGCGCCACTCAACATTCCAGAGATAAGGTCAAATACCTTGTTTTGATCTTTTACTTTCTTCCACATGTATATTCATCAAGACACATCAACTTTGGACAACAACAGGTTTTCCCCTTTGTGGAAGATGCATTCATAGCTTCTTAAGAATGCTCTACAAAGACTTGTTTATTCGCCACGATTTCGACTTATCGAAATCTCCAGAAACTCGAACGTGCCATAACACGTATGGTGTTGTTTCCATGAATCTTTTAGATGTTCCTTTGTATTTCAAATGAGTGTTTGCTTATTTTGATCTTTAACTCTAAACAACAACTATAACCCTAATAAGAGATAATATGTATCTAATAAAATGATTATGATGTTTGGACATTTCAACATAGTTTGAATTCATCCAATTATCACAATTTGTGAAACATCTTTCACAAGTTCCTTTTATGCTAAACTTAACTTGAATACTTCAGTCATGTCGATCAAATTGAGGAGACTTTGTATTCTTGTTAATTCTAATATCCTCTTTTGGTTGTGAACTCATTTGAACAATTCAAATCATTTCAAACTTCATGTTTCATTAAGTAAATACTTTATTCACTTAAGTCCACAATAAATGATTTCCACTACTTGTTGAAAATACGATACATCATTATGTATAAGTTTCAACATTTCCTCGCATATCACTGTTTTACCAGAATGCAGAGTTTTAGTCATTCTGCCTAAGGGGCATGGTTTTGCAAAGTCTCTAGATTAAGAATCTAGGACCCCGATCTTTCATAAAGAACCTGCAATAACCAAAATGACTTAAACTGTAGTGTCATTTCATTATTAAACTTTGGATACCTTTTAGCATTCTAATCCTTTATAAATGTTTGAACTATTATCATTAACATAGTGATGAGAATAACTTATTTGTAATCGTAATGTGACCATAAGGTATTGTTCAAAAGAATAGTACAAACTGGTTTGTAACTTGTTCATATGAATAATCGTCTTGCCAAAAGCAAGACACACAAACAGGGATTACAAAATTATATTCAAGTCCACTAATCCAAATGATGAACTTTGAGGGAACAGGTGATGACGGCCATCAACTGTTTTGCTTGCCGTCAACAAGTCACGTTGCCTCAAATCCAGCAACTCTCAAGCAGATCATCCTATTTTCACAAAACGGGACAAGTATCATATACTTTGCAAACTGCAATGAGTTCTGCAAGAACCACATTTATAATTTGTATATCTTATATATACCTTTTCCATCCATGACCTCCTTTTGCAATCAAGCCCTTCTAAGAGTTCTTAACTCTAATGCAAGATCGCTGAGTGTTTTTCAAACATTTTGGATTCATCGAATTATCTCCTAATGGTTATTGTATCAAGAAGAGAAGATCACCTTTACGAGGATATCCCTCGGGCGTGGGTATTAATCTATGAAGTTGGACCCTTTTGCTAAGTTCCAAATTAAGCAATATATTCCCATGGTCACAAAGGACCTCAATGGGATAGGCTAAGATCTAATAAGATATTTGCAAATAGACATCTAGACTAAGTTTATAATAAGAGATCCATTTATAATTGGTCTCCACTAAAACGGTCATCCCCTAGACGATTTTAGTGATCGCATGATCCCTATCCTATACACCTCCCCTGATCGTCATGGCCATCAGTGCATTATCAAAGGTAGGCATTCACTAATTCCAATCACATCATCCATGTGACTCATGCTCGATCTTTCGATCTCTTGTGTTCCGAGGCCACGCTTCTCTAGCGTCCTAGGCTCGCCAAATCTAACTTGTGTGTATTTGCTGTGCAACATGGCTTACACCCACTGTATGTGAACGTAGATATGTCTGACACCCAGGCCTGTAACCCTGGATCGCCTCATACCGAAGAACTTTCTTGGTGGTGCACACACAAGGGGAACACGGAACGTTGGAATTCAATAGGGATTATCTTATTTGCTACCGTTGGGTATCTAAATACTAGCACACAATAAGATGTAAAAACAAGTATCAACATCATATGTATAATGTGATATGATATGGTCTTTCTGGCGCCTTGATCTCCATCGAGCGCTCCGGCATGATCTCTATCTTGCCCTTGGTTTGACGCCAAGTCCATGACGCCTCCACCAGGTCGTCCATCGGAACGATGACTATCACTATACTACTTAGTAATAGAAAAGTAAACTACTTTACCTTCGTAACGACCATTGCCATATCATAATAACATGCCCCTGCAAAATAAAGTTAGACGCCTCTACTTTATCTATTGCAAGTTTTATGTGGTTGTTAGGGCTTTCGCACTAGAACTGTTTTTAAACTACAAACTTTACAACCACAACATGGATCCGGTAGTTGTCTCTACTACACCCCTTTCGGGGCCCTCCGTCGTAAATGCTATATCAACTATCGAATGAGAGACAGACACCCGCTAGCCACTTATACGGTACAAGCCGTATGTTGAGCGTGGAACCAGTCTCGCGTACAAATACGCGTAAGGTCGGTCCGGGCCACTTCATCAAACAATACCGCGTTATAAACAAGTACACGTTAGAGGGTAACAACTAAGGGATCAATGCCTGCACAAAACTTGTGCGTACTGGCCGTACATCACTCCTACGCATAGATCGACTTTGATACCACTGTTGGGGATCGGTGCAGAAAACAAAAATTTCCCCATGACGGAACCCCAAAAACTAGCCTAGCTATGTAGTAATGCAGTAACGGCAGATGCGTAGAGAGTACATACCCTTGTAGACCGTACGCGGTTAATGTTCCGTGGGGAATGTGGTTGAAGTAGTCGTACTCAAAGCCGACCTCAAGGTCGCGAAGCTCCTCCCAGGTCACCCCTTGCTCCTTCTTGATCTTCATCATCTTCATCGTGCAACAGCTCCGGCTCACGACATTTAAGCGCCCCAAGTGTTGCGCCTCGTGTCTTCGTACACATCCGGTGCACGATGAGACCTCCGGCTCGCCGATCCCGCCGGGAGTGTGGAAGTTGATATCTGGCTAGGAATCCCTGCAGCACAACGGTGTACTGCAGGTGTGCCTCGATCGCACAGCCCAAACTTGGGGCCATGGTCACAAGGTATAGAGAGAGGGAGGAGGAGAAAGTTAACCAAAGGACTTCTCCAATTGTGTGTTTGGTGTGTTTAATCCCACCCATGGGCACCCCTTTATATAGGCTAAGGGGGTGTACCTTTCTCAAAGGCTAAGCCATGTGGGACTAATACTAAAAGAAAAAGCTAGCTGATTTTCGGACTGCCAAATGGGCCAAAAGTACTCAGCCCAAATAGCAAACAGAACATACTTAAATAAAAGGAAAAAGAGAAAAGGCAGCAGCAGCCAGCCAGCCGGGTGGGCCGACTCCACATCGGCGGCCTAGCAGCCCCCCTCGGTGGCAGCCTGGCGAGGTAGCCCGGGTGGGCTGGCCACCCCTCCGGCGGCCCGCTGGCTCCCGCGGCCCGGCTCGCCCCGGTGGCCTGCCAACCCAGCTCGGGTGGGCCGGCAGCCCCGCGGCCCAGCTCGCGCCACCCTGCCCGGCGGCACCCGTGCCTGGGTGGGCCGGCTCGCCTCGGCGGCCTGCGGTGGCCTGGCCTGCCTGCTTGTGGCGTCGCCTAGTTACCTGCCGTCCTGTGCGGTGACGATTATCCGCCGCCCACAGGGCTGGCTGTTTTTATCTTTTCCATTTATTTTTCTGCACTTTTATTTCTAGGCCTTTTCCCTATGGGATTTGGCCTAATATAAAAGTTGACTTTATAAATCTTAAGCTAAATATTATTTATAATATATCAATTCATAATTAATATATATTTAAATTCCCATTTATCCAAAAACACTTTTTCGGTCTTTTCCTTTATTCTTTCTCCGAACAACTTCGGATCTCTCCGCGGAACGATTCCGGCTTTTCCTATTTCTCTACCGTGATTCTAGCTTACGAATGATCGCTCTCATCGTACCCTTAAGTGTATCCTCTCATGGCTCGGTAATGCTCTAGGCATGATCTGTATCAATGATCAACAGAGGGACCAGGGATGTCCATGTGACCCCTATGCATTCCTGATGACAATGTCGTTTGAACCGTCTAAATGTAGCATCCTCTTCCTTTTGTTTCTCGATACAACTTGTCCGAGATCCGATCACTGGTATCCCATACCTTTGTTCAATCTCGTTCACAACAAGTTATGTTTTCTTGTTACCGTGATATTACATCCCCGTGACCTAGTCACATGTTGCAACATTTATAGATGTAATCTCACCAAGTCGACCGTATGTATCTTTACCCGTCATGTGGGTGAACAAATCTCGGTCTTGTAGTCACATGTCATCTACTGTTCCTCCGGAATACCCAACGTACACCTTTATGGCCACCGTATTACCAGATGACGGTTGATGCAGTCTAAGCAGCCTAGGGAAACAGTGAGTAATATGAGCTCACGGTCTAAGGAGAAGGAGTTTAGGTATAGCTGTTGCAACAATGAACTAGATGACTTGATCGTGTTGCAATCCTTCGAGGAATGTCCCACCACATCATTCTCCAATGATATGATCTCATTGTTAGTCGGCATAAATGCCCATGATCTTGAAACCCAGATCATCTTCGTGACCAACGAACTAGTATGAATAGAGGCTACTAGGGACTTTGTTGTTTCATACCACACATGTACCAATGTTTCTACTTGGCACAGTTATAGCACAATATGAAAACTATTATAAACTAATTGAGATATGATAATAAAAACCCATTTATTATTTGCCTCTAGGGCATATCTCCTTCAAGTACGTGATGTATGGTTGTGTCCAGGATGGCTCGATCATCATGACCTCCATGGGGCCTTCTAGTCCCATATCTGAATCCATGTCCTCGAGTGCCTTTGGCTCGTCGGGCGGCGTAGCCCCCTGAGTCTTTTGACGAGAATATCATTTTGCGGCTCGAAAGTTGGGGTGTACAGGCAACGCGGTACCCAAGTTCCCTGAAATTAGCTGGGATGACTACAGCTGGTGTGCCAAATACTCAGAGGGTCTTTTTCGGCACGAATTCAACTTTACGTTTCAATACAAAAAATTAGGCTAACGGGCGTCAAGTTGGGCCCCCCTGTCAGTTCTCGCCGTTATGTCGCTCCCGTCGCTTAGGCGGGGTGGCTATCACGTAGGCTTGTAGCGTTGATACAGTGGATAGGACAACACCCCCTACCTAGTGTATTGACGTGACAAAATAGGACCCATGTATCGGCGTTATAATTATTATTTTTTACTCAGAAGCTGGAACGACCACCGCCACGCGTCTCTCCTTGGACTTCCGTCCCAATTGTTAACCCCTACCATAAAAGCGCATTGACTGTTCCATCGTTCCCCTGCCTCGCAGAAACTACTCTTCTTATTCCTGTCATCTACTATCTTTTTCCCGTCTTCTCCTTGCCGCCATGGAAGGTCTACGCACTCTATAAATATGAGGCCACAGCGCTCGCTTTCGCCATCGCCTCGGCCTCTCTGCAGTTCATCTCCACCCCACCCCTTTAGCCATCACCTCTCCACCGCGCCGTCGTCTCGCCTCCCCTCCCTCTCCAATCTCCACCGTGCCGCCATGAAGGTGCCCACGCTCAACCACTACGAGGCGGTGATGTTTGCGTACTACGGCATCCTCGCACCGCCGCGTGTGACCGTGCACGCCGGATTTCGCATCAGCGAGGCGGGTGTGCCTGTGGCTCCGCTCCTCAACCCCCGCGGATACGAGATGGAGTGCGTCATCGTGGAGCGTCGCTGCCAGCTGCCCGCGTGCATGAGGACGTTGCCCCGGTACGCGGCGGCCAGCGAGTACTGGCCCCGGCTGTTCAAGAAGGAGCGGAAGGCCAAGCTTGGCAACCGTATCGTGGACGGGCGCCTGGTGCACCCGGATCACCGCAACCAAGAAGGGCGGGAGATGTTCTGGTCCGTCCCTGGACGGACCATCTACACCGCCATCGACGCCGCTAGCCGCGCAGAGGAGCTCCGTCTCCCGAACAACTTCTACCTCGAATTAATTTCTACCTCGAATTAATTTCTGCCTCGAATTAATTTCTGCCCGAATTAATTTACATTAATTGTCCTAGACTGCTGACCGTCGCGGGTTTTTGGTCCCGGTTCGTGGCATGGTCCCGATTATGGAAACGAACTGGGACCGATGGAATATGGGCGCTGGACCAAAGACCCTCTTTCTACCAAGTGCTAGAGACAAGCTTCACTACCCATGACAACAACAAGATAGACGTTGTCTACACCAACGAGGAGGAGACAGTGGTGCGTGTCCTGAGGATGTACGAGGGTTGGCTTGGGATAGACGAGGACAAGTTTGTGGGATTGGACCTCGAGTACACCCCGGAGCACCCATATGAAGGGAGTGTAGATCTGCTCTCTGTAGCTAACCGCTTTTTGGGTTTTCTCCTCTTGTTCTTTATCCACTTGCTCATCTTGCAACTACTGGATTTTATTTAGGACCAAATAAATTAGGGTTTGCCTATGTCTCAATCAACTGAGATTTTCTTTAGTCTCAATCACCTAAGAAAAGTGCAACCATAGTTAAAAGAAATGTGCAACTCGTTCAGTCGACTGAGAAATAGCAAAACCGAATAAATTATGACAATACAATGTTGAGAGTCTTGATCTTGCATTTACTAAACTTTTCAAAATTATATTGAGATGATGATCTTGCATTGACAAAATATTTGTAGGTAAAAATTTTGGTGATGACAAACTACATACTTTCAGGACTGACAAGAAATGTCCGGCGCTGCGCCAGTTCCTTGAAAAAAGGGAATTGTTTTCTGCACTGTCGACAGAACAACTGATTTTTCGAAATTGTATCAAGAGGAAATTATAATTCCTGCGCACAACTGGATCGATATTCAGCATCTTGTCAAGATCCTAGGGGGCAGGAAGAAGGATGGAATGGCATCACTCGCAACTAGAATCCTCGATGAGTCGTACGTCACAATGAAGGAAGATTTCTCTACGGATAGGCACGATTTCTGGAACGAGTGGCCGTTGTCTGATATAAACCTAAAGTATGCAGCCATAGATGCTTATGTGACCTACCAGCTGTACAAGAAGATCCATTTTTTTCAATGTTACCTCGTGTTTTGCCCTATTTGCAAGAGGGAAGACGAGCTTAGGGGAGCCCTTTATAGAAAATGCCGAATAGCTGAGTTTGAAGTTGAATATGCAAAGAAATTGGCTGCATCTGAAGCAGCTGACAGAGAGGCTGCAGAAGCAGCTAAAAGAGAGCTTGCAGCTGACAGAGAGGCTACAGCTGAAGTGGCAAATAGAGAGGCGGCATCTTCTAGCGGCAACATTCAGGCCTGTGATGCACCACTAATTGTTCCGCAGGACGCTGAAGATAGGAAAGCCAAGTCAGATGCCATTTGGGACAAAGCAGTTCGTCGGATGTGGAGTACATGTAATGATGGCAAGCGCGTCAAGTGGTGTGATGAGGAGTGAATTAAATTTTACTTGTCAGTGTTATGTTTCTGTTTTGTGAAACTCAGTTAGCTTGCCAAGATGTCTAGTGCATCAAGTGATACTAGTAAAATAAATTTAACCCTTGTTGTGTTATGTTTATGTATGTGTCTTGTAGCTTGTCAAGATGGTAGCTTCTTAACTGACGGTTTGAAACAGTGCCATTTTCCTCTCTCGCTAAATATATATGTTTCATTTTTCCCAAATTGGTAGCAAATCTAGAGAAGATTCTCACTTTGATATTTCGTTCCCTTTTGGACCTCTTTTTTCCTCCGAACAGGTAGCAAATCTAGAGCAGCAAATCACACCAGGCAGAATACATTCATTCAGAAAACAAAACAAATGTAGATATAGCTGTGCGCAGCTAAATAGGATATAGCGATAGAAAGTAGTTTGCTTAACGAGGTTCAATGCATTCAGCCAGAAATAGGATATAGCTAGAAAGGAGTTGCTGGGCAGCAGAGGCAGCCGCCGCAACTGTAGGCACATCCTGCAAGCGCTCGCGCCTCCGCCATCTCCCTCTAGTGCTTCCGCCACTTCTTGCTGCCCAGTTTCTTGGACTTGGGGGCCTTGGGCCTGATTGGAGGCATGCAACCCTCTTTGATGGCCACCTGCTGGAGGTTTCGGAGGTGAATGCAGAGAGCACGATGTTCAGCGATGTAGGCGTTGATGTTCGCGGGCTCGGGCTTGCCGCTTTTGTGGATGCTGGAGCCCGCGGCCTCTACATGCTTCAGTAAGGTGTTCAAGACGGTGCCGCCGACGGCGCGACTCGTCAAGCAGTAGACGCCCCCTTGCGGAAGGGGCAGCTGTAGGGGTCCCTGAGGAAGCCGTCGTACTTGCCAGCCCGCAGCCTCCTCAGCACCTGACGAGCCTTGGTGTGAATGGACTCGTCATCGCTGCAGACGTCGCTGCCGGAAACCTATTGGAAGAAAGGGAAAATGGGGGAGTAGATTGTGTAAGAAGATCGAGCAATCGAAATGCAAACTAGCGAATCCTAATAAACCAAGATCTAGCATCCAACAATGGGAACGGTGTTGGATAATTAGGCACAATTTCCATGATTAATTCCAGAATATTAAACATGACAATACCATCTAAATTTTAAATAGATTAGCCCATTATTTCTAACAAACGGTAGAAGAACCAGGGAAGGGGAGCAAACCCAAGTTACCTCCAACCATAGGTCGTCGATGCCGGTGTCGTAGGGGTTCAGCGGAGCGATGTACTTATCTGGATCGTAGGTGCCCAAGAAGTGCGTGATCTGCTTGTGACCGGAGGGGGGCTCCTCTTCGGTGTCTCCGTCGGTAGCTAGGACGGGGGCCTGGACGGGAACGGCGGCTGCCATCGATGCCTCCACTAGGGCCTGGATAGGGACAGCGGCTGCTTTCAACGCGTCGAGGGGCACCAGCGAGGAGACAGGGGACTCCTCGCCGGCGGCCACGGAGGCGACGATGGCCACCTTATCCTCCTCGGCCATCGCCGGCGCGGACGGGGTATTCTCGGGAGTTTGCGGATGCTGGTGGGACAGTGGAGAGGGCTGCGTGGGGACAGTGAGCGAGAGTGGGAGTGGGTGTGCGGAGAGGGGCTCTATATCTAAGGTGGATAGAAGCAAGACACGTTTCGTTGCACCACCATGCAACGCGCCGTGCAGTCGACTGCACCATGCACCGCGACACACGCACGGTACGTCACGTTTTTTCCCGGGCCATGCATGGCAATTCTGTATTGAGCCGCATGCAAAGGGCGCACACACAATTTCTATGTACGAAGTTTGACATGGCCCTAAAATTGGCGATTGAGAGCCGCTGCGTAAAAAATGACAATAAATTGCAGCTGTCCATCGACGACCGTGCACTCGATGACGCATGCATTGTGGCGTAGTAGTAGCAGTAGTAGGCTTTTCAGACTTGATTAAACATGACATGACCGCTCGATGACTTTTTCCATGGACGGCATCGTGTTCCTTCTTGTAGAAGTCTCGCTGAGGGAGGCATCCGTGCTGTCTCGCGCTGTACTGTGAAGGGCACGACATGTGCAACGATCATCGTTGGATCACATAGAATCAACGGCTAGTGCGCACGATCCGCATGACAACTATGATAACCAATCAGGGAGTAGCAGACAGGGTGAGCACAGATTTGTGCTTCTACGAAAGATAGAGAGAGGGGGGGCAAAACTAAGTAGTACCACATAAAACCAAGGGCGATACTGAGTAGTATAAAAATGGAAAGTGAGTGTCTTGCACAATGAAATACATCGTGGCATACATCAAATTATGCCAAGATAGATCCACAAGAGTTCATTGGATGTGTGTTCTTCTCATAAACCACTCATAAACCACGTAAGGATCCACTAGAATCATTGGATGTGTGTTATTCTCACAAACCACATATCACTAGTGTCATTGTATGTGTGTTCTTCCCACAGACCACACATGGATCCACCGGTGTCATTGCATGTGTGTTCTTCTCACAAACCACGCATGGATCCGCCAGTGTCATCGTATGTCCGCTCTTTTCATGAACCACGGCTAGAGTCATTGCATGTGTGTTCTTCTCACAGACCACATATCACCGGTGTCATTGTATGTCTACTCTTCCCATGAACCACAACTAGAGTCATCCAATGTAT
Source organism: Avena sativa (assembly GCA_916181665.1). Lineage (NCBI taxonomy): Eukaryota > Viridiplantae > Streptophyta > Magnoliopsida > Poales > Poaceae > Avena > Avena sativa. Next base: position 434,219,625 of record OV702290.1, read on the forward strand.
GCTCTTTTCATGAACCACAGCTAGAGTCATTGGATGTGTGTTCTTCTTACAAACCATATCATGAACCACACCCAGTGTCATTGCATGTGTGTTCTTCTCACAAACCACACATGGATCCACCGGTGTCATTGCATGTCTGCTCTTCTCATTAACCACAGCTAGAGTCATTGCATGTCTGTTCTTTACACAAACCACATATCACCAGAGTCATTGCATGTGTGTTCTTCCCATGAACCACACATGGATCCACCAGTGTCATTGCATGTCTGCTCTTTTCATGAACCACAGCTAGAGTCATTGGATGTGTGTTCTTCTCATAGACCACACATGGATCCAGTGTCATTGCATGTGTGTTCTTCCCAAAGACCACACATGGATCCACCAGTGTCATTGCATGTGTGTTCTTCTCACAAACCATATCATGAACCACACCCAGTGTCATTGCATGTGTGTTCTTCCCAAAGACCACACATGGATCCACCAGTGTCATTGCATGTGTGTTTTTCTCACAGACCATATCATGAACCACACCCAGTGTCATTGCATGTGTGTTCTTCCAATGAACCACACATGGATCCACCAGTGTCATTGCATGTCTGCTCTTCCCACAGACCACACATGGATCCACCAGTGTCATTGCATGTGTGTTCTTCCGATGAACCACACATGGATCCACTAGTGTCATTGCATGTCTGCTTTTTTCATGAACCACGGCTAGAGTCATTGGATGTGTGTTCTTGTCACAGACCACATATCACCAGTGTCATTGCATGTGTGTTCTTCCCAAAGACCACACATGGATCCACCAGTGTCATTGCATGTGTGTTCTTCTCACAAACCACACATGGATCCACCGGTGTCGTTGCATGTCTGCTCTTCCCACAGACCACACATGGATCCACCAGTGTCTTTGCATGTGTGTTCTTCTCACATACCATATCATGAACCACACCCAGTGTCATTTCATGTGTGTTCTTCCCTTGAACCACACATGGATCCACCGGTGTCATTGCATCAGCTCTTTTCATTAACCACAGCTAGAGTCGTTGCATGTGTGTTCTTCTCACAGACCACATATCACTAGTGTCATTGCATGTGTGTTCTTCCCATGAACCACACATGGATCCACTAGTGTCATTGCATGTGTGTTCTTCCCACAGACCACACATGGATCCACCGGTGTCGTTGCATGTCTGTTCTTCCCTTAACCACACATGGATCCACCAGTGTCATTGTATGTCTGCTCTTCCCATGAACCACAACTAGAGTCATCGCATGCGTGCTCTTTTCACAAACCACAACTAGAGTCATTGCATGTGTGTTCTCATTACAAACCATATCATGAACCACACCCAGTGTCATTGCATGTGTGTTCTTCTCACAAACCACACATGGATCCACCGCTGTCATTGCATGTCTGCTCTTCTCATTAACCACAGCTAGAGTCATTGCATGTGTGTTCTTCTCACAAACCACATATCACCAGAGTCATTGCATGTGTGTTCTTCCCATGAACCACACATGGATCCACCGGAGTCATTGCATGTGTGTTCTTCTCACAAACCACACATGGATCCACCTAGTGTCATCGCATGTGTGTTCTTCCCATGAACCACACATGGATCCACTAGTGTCATTGCATGTCTGCTATTTTCATGAACCACAGCTAGAGTCATTGGATGTGTGTTCTTCTCACAGACCACACATGGATCCAGTGTCATTGCATGTGTGTTCTTCCCAAAGACCACACATGGATCCACCAGTGTCATTGTATGTGTGTTCTTCTCACAAACCATATCATGAACCACACCCAGTGTCATTGCATGTGTGTTCTTCCCAAAGACCACACATGGATCCACCAGTGTCATTGCATGTGTGTTCTTCTCACAAACCATATCATGAACCACACCCAGAGTCATTGCATGTGTGTTCTTCCCATGAACCACACATGGATCCACCGGAGTCATTGCATGTGTGTTTGATACGTCCATTTTGCATCACTATTCTATGTCTTAATTCACTATTATTCATTGATATATTTCGTATTGAGAGGTGATACTTATGTTATTTCATCTATTTTTGCATGGTTGATGACTTTTGGACATGGACCGCTGCAGTCAGGATTCTGATGGAAAAGGTGCTGTTTGGAGGCAAAATTCGCGAAGATCAGAAAATCCGGGAAAATATACAGAAAATTCTATTTTTCCATAAGACTCAAGATGCCAGAAGATGGAGTGAAGGTGGGCCACAGGGGGCCCACACCACCCCATGGCACGGGCAGGCCTAGGCCACGCCAGGGAGTGGTGTGGCCACCCTGGCCCACTCCAGCCTCTCCCCTCTGGCATATATCTTCCTCCCGAAACCCTAAGACTTGGGGAGCAACCACAGAAAGATTCCGCCACCTCTGCGGTGCGGAAAACACCGAGAGAGAAAGATCTCTGCCGGGGAAATTCCTTCCCAGAGAGGGGAGATCATCGCCATCAACACCACCATCAAGCTGGACTTCATCGGTATCATCATCATCATCACCAGCACCACCATCATAATCACCATCAGCACCCTCATCATCATCTCCATATTGCTGTAACAATTGCGTTGAATCTTGCATCGTTCTTAGGGGAAACTTTCCCGGTGTTGATTACTCTTTGTAGTTGATGATATTGAGTGAACCGTTGAATTATTGTTTATGTTCAGATTGTTATACATCATTATTCCATCTCTGATCATGATCCATATGATGTCTTGTGAGTAGTTTGTTTTGTTCTTGAGGACATGGGAGAAGTCTTGTGGTTAGTAGTGGAGTTGTGTTTATAAACATTCAATAGATTGTTATTTAAGTTGTGGTGTACTTCTTCGAGTGGTGTCATGTGAACGTCGACTACATGACACTTCACCTATATGGGCCTAGGGGAATGCATTGTGTATTTGGATACTAATCGTAGGGGTTGCCGGAGTGACAGAAACCTGAACCCTCGTTAGAAAACCATTGCACAAGGGACGTAAGGGTCTTAGAGTTTAAAGTTGTGGTTAGGTTTTACCTTAATTACTTTCTTGTACTTACGGATGTTTGCAAGGGGGTTTAATCACAAGTATGTATTAAGTCTTGGATGGGACGGTACATTAGCACAGGTTCACCCACACAACACTTAGCAAGCTAGAGAAGATTAATCGACTATATGAAGCGAACGCACTTGACAGTCTTCCCATGTGTCCTCGAGAACGTTTGGTCATCTTAAGTAATACAACCGGCTTGTCCTTTGCTGCATAAAGGATTGGGGCACTTGCTGCATTTATTCCTACTGTCTTTTATTTACTCGTACTTTGTTTACTTGCTTTATCGAAAACCCCTAAAAATCCGTTTGCTAAGTATTTGCAGAGAATTCCTGATCCTTACCACTAGCCAGCACCTTCTGCTCCTCATTGGGTTTGACACTCTTACTTATCAAAAATACTGCGATACACCCCCTATACTTGTGGGTCATCAAGACTATTTTCTGGCACCGTTGTCGGGGAGTGAAGAGCTATTGGAGAGTGGAACTGGTAAAGGAAACTTCTACTGTGAGTATTGTTTACTTCTGCTAGTTGCTTTATTTTCATTATGGATAATTCGCTGAGTTTCTTATTTGGCAATGCTACTACCACTGCTAAGGTAGTAGATAAGCCACCACCTGCTGAGAAAGATGTTTTCAAAATACCTACAAGAATTATTGATCGTGTTATGGATAACTACTATGGTAGGGATGGAACTGTCCATCCCGGTGATCATTTGCTCTTTATACACGAATTATGCGGGCTGTTCAAGTGTGCAGGTATTACTACAGATCAAGTTAAGAATAAGTTATTCTCATTATCACTGAAAGGAAGAGCTGAGGAATGGTATAAGCTGTTGAAGAATGGTCAAGCTCTGGAATGGGAGGAAATAGTGCCTCTATTTTACTCAAAGTTTTATCCACCTAGTGAGATTCATAAAGATCGGAATCAAATATACAACTTTTGGCCTCTTGATGGAGAGAGTACAACTCAAGCTTGGGGGAGATTGAAGTTACTAATGCTCAAATGTCCCATTCATGAGCTCCCCAACAATATTATTATCAATAACTTTTATGCAAGGCTCCCTCTACATGACAAAGATTTATTAGATGCTTCTTGTGCTGGATTATTCACTCGCATGGAAGAAGAAGTTAAATGGGACCATCTAGATCGTATTCAAGACAATGCTGAAGCTTGGGAGAATGACAAAGGTAGAAAGTCAGGTATAAATTATGATTATGAATGCATTGAATCTTTTATGGGAACTGATGACTTTCAAAATATTAAAAATGCTTATGGTTTATACTCTCAAGCTATTGCTTCTTATTTTAAGGCCTCTGCTTCTTATATTGAAGTGCCTAAAAAGAAGTGGAATAAGTATCATGAACCTTATAAAGATATTGCTAAGAGTGTTCCTTCAAGAAATACTGAAGTTTATACTGCTAGTCATGTTTTACCTAAATTGAGAAAATGCCTTTCCCAGTTAAGGTAAAGGAACATTCTATGATAGCTAGTATGGTTAATGAAAGTATGAGTAAGGCTGTTGAACTTGATAAACAAATGATTGATGAACCTATTGTAGCAAATTCGAAAGACTTTGTTGCTAAATATGAAAAAGAGGGACACACTATCCTTTGTAAGGATACCTCTAATATTGTTTCGCATAGTAGTGTTATGAGAGCTAGTATTCCTGTGTTTTCTGTTAGAATAAGTGATCATTGCTATGATAGTCCTTGTGATAGCTATATTGTTAAGTTTATGCATGATACTGAAAGCTATTATGAGAGAGGGAAAAGTGTTCTTGTGCACCTCAATAATATCAAGTTTCCCCGTTTTATGCTAAAAGTTTTTATGTTGCACTTCTTTTGCCTTCTTATGCAAGTTGCCTGTGGTTACAATAACTTGTTTGTTTACAAAATCCCCTTGCATAGGAAGTGGGTTAGACTTAAATGTGTGTGTGTTTTTTCTTCTTAATGCTCTCTTTCACTTCAAATCATATCCCTATGAGAGCTTCTTCAAAATTATCTTGCCCATCTTAATGGCTATAAAGAAAGAGCTTTATGGGAGACAACCCAATTCGTTTTTTGCTTTCAGTTTGTTTTTGTTTCTTTGAGTTTTGGAAGTTATTACTTCAGTAATAACCGCTCCTTATCCGTTTTGTTTGGTTTTTGTGTCAAGATCAACCTCTAATGAGAGAGAAGTAAGGTTTGGGGAAGTTGCTGTCCCGAAATAGATTTTTGTGTTTCACCGTAAAAATTCGTGAGAGACCTCTGTCTGTCGAATTGAGCTGTATTTTTTTTGTGCTTCTGCCCCAGTTTGTTATTTAACTTTCGTTAGTTTTGCACTTTTTGATTTGAGCAACAGAAGATTTTCGAAAAAATTGATCTTTACCTGCTGGTCTGTTTTGACAGATTTTGCCAATCTTGCATTTGCTTCTTTATTTGATTTCCTTTTTGAATTCTTTTTGGGTTTTCGGAAGGAGTTGCTACAGTAGCTTATGTTTTGATGGTTTTCAGTTGAAGTTGGACTCAAAAGGTTTTATCACTTCACTTATACTAATGTTGATAATAAGAACTGTGTGAAGTTTTGTGTGAAAGAAATTTTCAGGAAGTGGAGATAATGGTGTAACAAGGAAAAGAAAGGTTTTATGACTCGAGTAATAAGTATATGAAGATGAAGATATCGAGGATATTCAAGTGATGACTCCGGAAGGATCCACTCAATACCAAATTCAGAGACCTGCAGAGTTCGTTTCCAACTAGGTAACAGTTCTGGTAAGAAAAGTTCCACGAAAATACAATCCAACTATATTTTTGCAGTTTTCAGTCAAATAGGAAAGCTACGAAGTGACAAAGGGACGGAACCGGAGCCAGGGTGGCCCACACCACCCCATGGTGCAGGCCCACCCCTGGCCGCGCCACCAGGTGGTGAGGCCACCCAGGACTCCGCCTCTGACTTATTTTCTCCCAGTACCTTCCTTTTGATACGAAACTTCGTAATATATAACCCCCCGGATCCCCCGAGCTCCGGATATCGTGTTTTCGTCGTGTTTTTGTTTTGATCTGTTTTTGTCAGGTAAAAATCCCAGATTTGGAGCCATAATGTCTTCCTATGGATCATCCAAGGGAGATTCCTTAGAAGATATCATCAATCCATACATGAGAGAATTGAAGATTCACCCCAAGGAGTTATTGCTCGAAGGTGGGGAGGTCCGGATTAAAGAGGTTCAAGGCCCTAAAGGTGAAGGAAGTCTGGAGGACAGGATGGAAGCACTGGAGCATGAAGTCTTTAGGTACAGGAAGATGGCGAAGCGCGAAGTGGACATCATCCATAAGATTTGTTCCGAACTCATCGCCGAGCACCAAAAGGAGACTGCTGAACTCAAAGATGAAGTCTTTTCACTCCGCCAAACAACCAACGAATTGCAAGCACAGTTCTATGACGTGCAAAATCAAAACTATGAGTATGAGGCTAGATTTAAACGCATAAGTGCTGCTGCAAGTTTTAGGATGTTGGAAACCACGATGTCCTTTGTTGACGGGAAGCCCTTACCCTGGAAGACGGACGAAGATAAGAGGACACCACCACCACCAAAGGAGTAATTCGTCATCAGGTTTGGCATCCCCTTGGTTTGTTCCAAGCTTGGGGAGTGCCACGGTATCATATCACTATCTTCTATCTTTTTACCTTATTAGTAGAGTCATATCATGAATAGAGGAGTTATTTTGTAGTATGGTTTGCATTATGGAAGTGTCCCCTCTCTCGTTAGATTTGTATCCCTTGGTGTGAGTTGCCGTTATGGAATATTAATGAGAAGTTCTATCATTCACCCTTTTTCATACCTTATATTAGTTTTCAATTTGTGGTTATATGATTGATCTTGTTGTTAGTATTGGTAGCACTCTGGGATCATTGAGTTAATTTAGTTGGTTTTGGCAAAGCTGGCTCAGTTAGTAGCAACACTATTTTTGAGAGTTGAATGAAAAAGTAGAAGTACTCTAAAGAGAAAAATAGTTTCATCATCTTTCTTTCTTGATTTGGTCATAAGTCTAGTATTCTCTAGTTAAGATCTTTTGTGCTTCCAAGGAAGATTGCATGTTTGTCTTTATCATTTGTATGCTTGGTTGTTTCCTTCAACTCTTGTACTTGCTACCCAGCCTTGCTAGCCAAAAACCTGTACTGAGAGGGAATTCTTCTCGTGCATCCAATCCCTTAAACTAAAACCTTTGCCATTTGTGTCCACCATACCTACCTAGTAGCATTATTGCTATTCCAAGTAAATTCCTGTTTTATCTACCTCCCAAATTAAACTGTGAAAATTAGTGATTAAAGCTCTCACGAACTTGATGGCACACTTTATTTTCTTGCACTTAATAAACTTGAACCATTGAGTCCTTCTTTGTTGCATATATGCTTGCGCTTTATGAGTTGAAGTTAGCCGAACCATGTATCATGGGGACCGCTTTCAACACTTCATTGGTACTTGTACCTAGTTGATATCATGTTCTTTTGCTTATGGATCCCGACGGTGTGAAATAAAAGTGGAACTTGTAAGATCATGGAGTTTATATGTGTGTTAGAGAAACGCCTGGGCCGCTAGCCTAAGCCATGCCTAATCATGGTGGAAACTTGCAGCATAACTATAGTGAGCATTCTATGAAGCATCCTCAATAAAAACCTATGCAAATAGCAAATAAAAAGATCGCTGAGATGCTCACTGTCTGCTTGCCTTGTCATTTTGATTATGGGATAGCTCCTGTGTCATGTGCAAGGGGTACCCCATTGGCGGTTCTCAATGATACACATGTATTTACAATGACAAGAGCTTGCTCGTGACTGAAGTTGAGTAGCACGAGGATCGGTACTCATAAGTAAGGGGCTTGAGATTTCAACTTATAACTTGTCAAGCATATCCTCTTAGTTGTGTCACTTTAACCTTAATCACCTAAATATGCCTATGGTAGGGGCAATGAGAGCTGAAAGCTAGTAAGTATCATAATTTTTGGGAGCTCTTTATGAGACTTACAATCCCTGCTTCCCTCTGCGAAGGGCCTTTCTTTTACTTTGTAGTTGAGTCAGTAAACCTATTCCCTTTATCTAAATAAGTATTTTGAGTTGATGTGTTTCATTCATTCATATGATGATTTATGCATTCATGTTTCTTATGTTCCTTGTTTTGCACATTGCTCTTATCTTGATGTTTACTACTTTGAAAGCTATCATTGAAAAAGCCAGCTATTTGTGAACTCCAGCAAATTATCAACTATTCTTCGACCAAGAGCTAAGTTTGCTATTACGAATTATGATTCACTCTATGTATCTTTATTGTGTTTCCTTTACTCATTGCAAGTTGAGTTATATAATAGTGAGTTGTCTTCTATTATGATCTATGTATTTGATGAATGTGATGCTTCTTGTCTGTATTCTTTTATCGACTCTTCACTCCATAAACTTGAGGTCATGTTTATTGAGCTCAGTTTCGCTTGGGGACAAGCGAAGTCTAAGCTTGGGGGAGTTGATACGTCCATTTTGCATCACTATTCTATGTCTTAATTCACTATTATTCATTGATATATTTCGTATTGAGAGGTGATACTTATGTTATTTCATCTATTTTTGCATGGTTGATGACTTTTGGAGCATGGACCGCTGCAGTCAGGATTCTGATGGAAAAGGTGCTATTTGGAGGCAAAATTCGTGAAGATCAGAAAATCCGGGAAAATATACGGAAAATTCTATTTTTCCATAAGACTCAAGATGCCAGAAGATGGAGTGGAGGTGGGCCACAGGGGGCCCACACCACCCCATGGCGCGGGCAGGCCTAGGCCGCGCCAGGGAGTGGTGTGGCCACCCTGGCCCACTCCAGCCTCTCCCCTCTGGCGTATATCTTCCTCCCGAAACCCTAAGACTTTGGGAGCGACCACAGAAAGATTCTGCCGCCTCTGCGGGGCGGAAAACACCGAGAGAGAAAGATCTCTCCGGCAGACAGATTTCTGCCGGGGGAATTTCTTCTCGGAGAGGGGAGATCGTCGCCATCAACACCACCATCAAGCTGGACTTCATCGAGATCATCATCACCACCATCATCACCATCAGCACCCTCATCATCATCTCCATATTGCTGTAACAATTGCGTTGAATCTGGCATAGTTCATAGGGGAAACTTTCCCGGTGTTGATTACTCTTTGTAGTTGATGCTATTGAGTGAACCGTCGAATTATTGTTTATGTTCAGATTGTTATACATCATTATTCCATCTCTGATCATGATCCATGTGATGTCTTGTGAGTAGTTTGTTTTGTTCTTGAGGACATGGGAGAAGTCTTGTGGTTAGTAGTGGAGTTGTGTTGAGAAAGATTCAATAGATTGTTATTTAAGTTGTGGTGTACTTCTTCTAGTGGTGTCATGTGTACGTCGACTACATGACACTTCACCTATATGGGCCTAGGGGAATGCATTGTGTATTTGGCTACTAATCGTAGGGGTTGACGGAGTGATAGAAACCTGAACCCCCATTAGAAAACCATTGCACAAGGGACGTAAGGGTCTTAGAGTTTAAAGCTGTGGTTAGGTTTTACCTTAATTACTTTCTTGTACTTACGGATGTTTGCAAGAGCGTTTAATCACAAGTATGTATTAAGTCTTGGATGGGACGGTACATTAGCACAGGTTGACCCACACAACACTTAGCAAGCTAGAGAAGATTAATCGACTATATGAAGCGAAAGCACTTGACAGTCTTCCCATGTGTCCTCGAGAACGTTTGGTCATCTTAAGTAATACAACTGGCTTGTCCTTTGCTGCATAAAGGATTGGGCCACTTGCTGCATTTATTCCTAATGTCTTTTATTTACTCGTACTTTGTTTACTTGCTTTATCGAAAACCCCTAAAAATCCATTTGCTAAGTATTTGCAGAGAATTGCTGATCCTTACCACTAGCCAGCACCTTCGGCTCCTCGTTGGGTTCGACACTCTTACTTATCAAAAATACTACGATACACCCCCTATACTTGTGGGTCATCAGTGTTCTTCTCACAAACCACACATGGATCCACCCGGTGTCATCGCATGTGTGTTCTTCCCATGAACCACACATGGATCCACCAGTGTCATTGCATGTCTGCTCTTTTCATGAACCACAGCTAGAGTCATTGGATGTGTGTTCTTCTCACAGACCACACATGGATCCAGTGTCATTGCATGTGTGTTCTTCCCAAAGACCACACATGGATCCACCAGTGTCATTACATGTGTGTTCTTCTCACAAACCATATCATGAACCACACCCAGAGTCATTGCATGTGTGTTCTTCCCATGAACCACACATGGATCCACCAGAGTCATTGCATGTGTGTTCTTCTCACAAACCACACATGGATCCACCGGAGTCATTGCATGTGTGTTCTTCTCACAGACCACACGTGGACCACCAGTGTCATTGCATGTGTGTTTTTCTCACAAACCATATCATGAACCACACCTAGTGTCATTGCATGGGTGTTCTTCCCATGAACCACACATGGATTCACCAGTGTCATTGCATGTCTGCTCTTCTGACATACCACACATGGATCCACCAGTGTCATTGCATGTGTGTTCTTCCCATGAACCACACATGGATCCACTAGTGTCATTGCATGTGTGTTCTTCCCACAGACCACACATGGATCCACCGGTGTCGTTGCATGTGTGTTCTTCCCATGAACCACACATGGATCTACCAGTGTCATTGTATGTCTGCTCTTCCCATGAACCATAGCTAGAGTCATCGCATGCGTTCTCTTTTCACAAACCACAGCTAGAGTCATTGCATGTGTGTTCTTCTTACAAACCATATCATGAACCACACCTAGTGTCATTCCATGTGTGTTCTTCTCACAAACCACACATGGATCCACCGGTGTCATTGCATGTCTGCTCTTCTCATTAACCATATCTAGTGTCATTGCATGTGTGTTCTTCTCACAAACCACATATCACCAGAGTCATTGCATGTGTGTTCTTCCCATGAACCCACACATGGATCCACCAGAGTCATTCCATGTGTGTTCTTCTCACAAACCACACATGGATCCACCTAGTGTCATCGCATGTGTGTTCTTCCCATGAACCACGCATGGATCCACCAGTGTCGTTGCATGTCTGCTCTTTTCATGAACCACAACTAGAGTCATTGGATGTGTGTTCTTCTCACAGACAACACATGGATCCAGTGTCATTGCATGTGTGTTCTTCCCAAAGACCACACATGGATCCACCAGTGTCATTGCAGGTGTGTTCTTCTCACAAACCATATCATGAACCACACCCAGTGTCATTGCATGTGTGTTCTTCCCATAAACCACACATGGATCCAGTGTCATTGCATGTGTGTTCTTCCCAAAGACCACACATGGATGCACCAGTGTCATTGCATGTGTGTTCTTCTCACAAACCATATCATGAACCACACCAAGTGTCATTGCATGTGTGTTCTTCCCAAAGACCACACGTGGATCCACCAGTGTCATTGCATGTGTGTTCTTCTCACAAACCATATCATGAACCACACACAGAGTCATTGCATGTGTGTTCTTCCCATAAACCACACATGGATCCACCGGAGTCATTGCATGTGTGTTCTTCTCACAAACCACACATGGATCCACCGGAGTCATTGCATGTGTGTTCTTCTCACAGACCACACGTGGATCCACCAGTGTCATTGCATGTGTGTTTTTCTCACAAACCATATCATGAACCACACCCAGTGTCATTGCATGTGTGTTCTTCCCATGAACCACACATGGATCCACCAGTGTCATTGCATGTCTGCTCTTCCGACATACCACACATGTATCCACCAGTGTCATTGCATGTGTGTTCTTCCCATGAACCACACATGGATCCACCAGTGTCATTGCATGTGTGTTCTTCCCACAGACCACACATGGATCCACCGTTGTCATTGCATGTGTGTTCTTCCCATGAACCACACATGGATCTACCAGTGTCATTGTATGTCTGCTCTTCCCATGAACCACAGTTAGAGTCATCACATGCGTTCTCTTTTCACAAACCATAGCTAGAGTCATTGCATGTGTGTTCTTCTTACAAACCATATCATGAACCACACCCAGTGTCATTGCATGTGTGTTCTTCTCACAAACCACACATGGATCCACCGGTGTCATTGCATGTCTGCTCTTCTCATTAACCATATCTAGTGTCATTGCATGTGTGTTCTTCTCACAAACCACATATCACCAGAGTCATTGCATGTGTGTTCTTCCCATGAACCCACACATGGATCCACCAGAGTCATTCCATGTGTGTTCTTCTCACAAACCACACATGGATCCACCCAGTGTCATCGCATGTGTGTTCTTCCCATGAACCACGCATGGATCCACCAGTGTCGTTGCATGTCTGCTCTTTTCATGAACCACAACTAGAGTCATTGGATGTGTGTTCTTCTCACAGACAACACATGGATCCAGTGTCATTGCATGTGTGTTCTTCCCAAAGACCACACATGGATCCACCAGTGTCATTGCAGGTGTGTTCTTCTCACAAACCATATCATGAACCACACCCAGTGTCATTGCATGTGTGTTCTTCCCAAAGACCACACATGGATCCACCAGTGTCATTGCATGTGTGTTATTCTCACAAACCATATCATGAACCACACCTAGAGTCATTGCATGTGTTTTCTTCCCATGAACCACACATGGATCCACCGGAGTCATTGCATGTGTGTTCTTCTCACAGACCACACGTGGATCCACCAGTGTCATTGCATGTGTGTTTTTCTCACAAACCATATCATGAACCACACCCAGTGTCATTGCATGTGTGTTCTTCCCATGAACCACACATGGATCCACCAGTGTCATTGCATGTGTGTTCTTCCCACAGACCACACATGGATCCACCGGTGTCGTAGCATGTGTGTTCTTCCCATGAACCACACATGGATCTACCAGTGTCATTGTATGTCTGCTCTTCCCATGAACCACAGCTAGAGTCATCGCATGCGTTCTCTTTTCACAAACCATAGCTAGAGTCTTTGCATGTGTGTTCTTCTTACAAACCATATCATGAACCACACTCAATGTCATTGCATGTGTGTTCTTCTCACAAACCACACATGGATCCACCGGTGTCATTGCATGTCTGCTCTTCTCATTAACCACAGCTAGAGTCATTGCATGGGTGTCCTTCTCACAAACCACATATCACCAGAGTAATTGCATGTGTGTTCTTCCCATGAACCACACATGGATCCACCAGAGTCATTGCATGTGTGTTATTCTCACAAACCACACATGGATCCACCGAGTGTCATCGCATGTGTGTTCTTCCCATGAACCACACATGGATCCACCGGTGTCATTGCATGTGTGTTCTTCTGACAAAACATATCATGAACCACATCCAGAGTCATTGCATGTGTGTTCTTCCCATGAACCACACATGGATCCACCGGAGTCATTGCATGTGTGTTCTTCTCACAAATCACACTTGGATCCACCCAGTGCCATCGCATGTGTGTTCTTCCCTTGAACCACACATGGATCCACCAGTGTCATTGCATGTATCATCTTTTCATGAACCACAGCTAGAGTCATTGGATGTGTGTTCTTCTCACAAACCATATCATGAACCACACCCAGAGTCATTGCATGTGTGTTCTTCCCATGAACCACACATGGATCCACAAGAGTCATTGCATGTGTGTTCTTCTCACAAACCACACATGGATCCACCGGAGTCAATGCATGTGTGTTCTTCTCACAGACCACACGTGGATCCACCAGTGTCATTGCATGTGTGTTTTTCTCACAAACCATATCATGAACCACACCTAGTGTCATTGCATGTGTGTTCTTCGCATGAACCACACATGGATTCACCAGTGTCATTGCATGTCTGCTCTTCTGACATACCACACATGGATCCACCAGTGTCATTGCATGTGTGTTCTTCCCATGAACCACACATGGATCCACCAGTGTCATTTCATGTGTGTTCTTCCCACAGACCACACATGGATCCACCGGTGTCGTTGCATGTGTGTTCTTCCCATGAACCACACATGGATCTACCAGTGTCATTGTATGTCCGCTCTTCCCATGAACCATAGCTAGAGTCATCCCATGCGTTCTCTTTTCACAAACCACAGCTAGAGTCATTGCATGTGTGTTCTTCTTACAAACCATATCATGAACCACACCCAGTGTCATTACATGTGTGTTCTTCTCACAAACCACACATGGATCCACCGGTGTCATTGCATGTCTGCTCTTCTCATTAACCACAGCTAGAGTCATTGCATGTGTGTTCTTCTCACAAACCACACATGGATCCACCGGTGTCATTGCATGTCTGCTCTTCTCATTAACCACAGCTAGAGTCATTGCATGTGTGTTATTCTCACAAACCACATATCACCAGACGCATTGCATGTGTGTTCCTCCCATGAACGACACATGGATCCACCGGAGTCATTGCATGTGTGTTCTTCTCACAAACCACACATGGATCCACCCAGTGTCATTGCATGTGTGGTCTTCCCATGAACCACACATGGATCCACCAGTGTCATTGCATGTATGCTATTTTCATGAACCACAACTAGAGTCATTGGATGTGTGTTCTTCTCACAGACCACACATGGATCCTGTGTCATTGCATGTTGTTTCTTCCCAAAGACCACACATGGATCCACCAGTGTCATTGCATGTGTGTTCTTCCCAAAGACCACACATGGATCCACCAGTGTCATTGCATGTGTGTTCCTCTCACAAACCATATCATGAACCACACCCAGAGTCATTGCATGTGTGTTCTTCCCATGAACCACACATGGATCCACCGGAGTCATTGCATGTGTGTTCTTCTCACAAACCACACATGGATCCACCCAGTGTCATCGCATGTGTGTTCTTCCCATGAACCACACATGGATCCACCAGTGTCATTGCATGTCTGCTCTTTTCCTGAACCACAGCTAGAGTCATTGGATGTGTGTTCTTCTCACAGACCACACATGGATCCAGTGTCATTGCATGTGTGTTCTTCCCAAAGACCACACATGGATCCACCAGTGTCATTGCATGTGTGTTCTTCTCACAAACCATATCATGAAACACACCCAGTGCCATTGCATGTGTGTTCTTCACACAGACCACACATGGATCCACCAGTGTCATTGCATGTGTGTTTTTCTCAGAGACCATATCATGAACCACACTGGGTGTCATTGCATGTGTGTTCTTCCCATGAACCACACATGGATCCACCGGAGTCATTGCATGTGTGTTCTTCTCACAAACCACACATGGATCCACCCAGTGTCATCGCATGTTTGTTCTTCCCATGAACCACACATGGATCCACCAGTGTCATTGCATGTCTGCTCTTTTCATGAACCACAACGAGAGTCATTGGATGTGTGTTCTTCTCACTGACCACATATCACCAGTGTCATTGCATGTGTGTTCTTCCCAAAGACCACACATGGATCCACCAGTGTCATTGCATGCGTGTTCTTCTCACAAACCATATCATGAACCACACCCAGTGTCATTGCATCTGTGTTGTTCTCACAAACCACACATGGATCCACCAGTGTCATTGCATGTGTGTTCTTCTCACAGACCATATCATGAACCACACCCAGTGTCATTGCATGTGTGTTCTTCCCATGAACCACACATGGATCCACCGGTGTCATTGCATGTCTGCTCTTTTCATTAACCACAGCTAGAGTCATTGCATGGGTGTTCTTCTCACAAACCACATATCACCAGAGTCATTGCATGTGTGTTCTTACCACAAACCAAATATCACCGGTGTCATTGCATGTCTGCTCTTCTCATTAACCACAGCTAGATCCACCCGTGTCATTGGATGCATGTTCTTTTCATAAATCGCATATGGATACTAATTAACCTTAGGAGAGCCCTAACCTTAGCGTTAGACCGAGTCTTCTAGAAGGCACGCCCTAACACAGTTGTTCTGCTTGTCGATTGTTACATACCGTCCGATCGGGGCGCTTGGATGATTGGGATGGTTTTCGTGAGATCGATCCACGAGTAGTTTGTTCTACAGCATGATTGGCCACGCTTGCTCTGGACAAACTGGCAACACCGGGGGCTCCCCTGTTGCGAATGTCACGACTCATGAGTTGAGCGGGCCATATCCCAGTGTCACGTCCCCATTACTTCTCTTCCTCCCCGTACTTCTCTTCCTTCCCCTCGAAGCCACATTCCCCACTTCACTCCCATCCTGCCATAGCTGCAAGCCGACGGCACCGCCATCCCAATCCCCTCTCCCGCAGCCACCACCCCCTCCCCTCCCCTCTCGCCATGGGTTCAAGGGGAGACGACGAGGAAACGCGTCGTGACGACAGGGACGGTGATTCCGATGTGAGTCGTCTCATCTCTATCTCTATCATCCGTGGCCAGTTATCTATTTTTTGAGCTAGATCTACTACGTTTACTCATGCGCGTATGATGTGTTAGGCCAACCAGACGATGTATGACGCCGACTATCACGGTTTAGCGGATGAAGACAGTCCTCTGCTATGTAAACATGGATATGTGCCCGCTAAATTTGTAGCGTTCGAAGGACGAAACACAGGCAGGAGGTTTCTACGGTGTCAAGGACATCGTGCAATGATGCGAGGCGGAAGTTGCGGTGTTATCAAATGGGTAGATCCAGAGTGGCCCAAATCGATGCAGAAAACGCTGGACAAACTATGGGAAATGACTGTTGAGTTGAAAGAATCCGCATTCAGCTCACTTCTTGACAGTGTTGAGATGAAGCTATGGGAACCAGTTGACACGACCAAGCATAAGCGAGATCTCATGGGGGTGGAAGACAAGGTTAGCAAAGTCGAGAAGGAGAGGGACGCGGTGTTGGCCCTGAAGGCTAAAGCAGAGCAAGAACTAACTCAAGCAAGGAAGGATCTTCACCAGGCCAAAGTCCTGTAGTTCACAACTACGTGACAAGTGCACGAGGAAAGATGCATAGAAACAATTGAAGTTGTGCAAGGAAGATGCTAAAAGGAAGGAGCAGACGATTCGATCCTTGCTCTCGCAGGAAGATGCGCATAAGGCTAAGATTAGGAAGATCAAGGAGATGTGTGTTAACTAGTTCTATTTAGCTTAAGCCCCGTGCCTTTTTTAAGTTGTAATAGTTGTACTTGTTGACCTAGCGGTCTGAACTATTGGCCCCGGAGTCCTGGGAGTAAAAAAATTGGTCGCCCGTTAATCTGTCTTAACGCTGCATTACTTCCTTTTGTCTGACCAATGCCCCTTGGATATTCCGCCCGTCGCTTCGTCGTCCTCGTGTACAAATAGGAGGCGCCACAGCTCGTCACTTCGTCGCCCATCCCCTAGCCCTCTCCCATCTCCACCGTGCCGTCCACCCCCTCGCTCCCTCTCCAATCTCCACCGCGCCACCATGGAGATGCCCTCTCTGAACTTCTACGAGGCGGTGATGTTCTCGCACTTCGACATCCTCGCGCCGCCGGCCGCGACGGTGCCCCACGGATGGCGCATCAGCTATGCGGGGGTGCCGGTGGCTCTGCTCCTCTTCCCCGGCGGACCCGTGATGGAGAGAAAAATCGCGGCGCGCCGCCTCCAGATGCCCGCATGGAAGAGGGCGCTGCCCTGGTACACGACGGCCAGCCCGTACTGGCCGGCGTTGTTCAAGAAGGAGCGGAAGGCCAAGATTGGCAACCGCATCGTTTACAGGCGGGTGGTGCACCAGGATCTCCGCAACCGAGAAGGGCGGGAGAGGTTCTGGTCCGTCCCTGGATGGACCAAGTTCACCGTCATCGCTGCCGCTCACCGTGAAGAGGTGCTCCGTCTCGCGTACAATGTGGAAATCATGGAGGTTCCGTCCGACGAAGACGAGGAAGCCGGCGGCTCGGAGGACAGCGGCAGCGGAAGTGAAATTGTTGACTAGTTGGTTGAATTAATGTAGGATGTGAAATCGCACCTTTGTTTAGAAGAATTTGTGGTTGAATTAATCAAATGCCTCGATTTAGATCTCTGTCTCGATTAATTTGTGGAAGAATTTGTGATTTAGATCAATTTCTGCCTCGATTTAGATCTCTGTCCCGGATTGGGAACGTAACCGTGGACCAAAGACACCTTTTCTACTAGTGTATTCTGACACTGGTGGTTTGTTTAAACGTAATCTACGTGGATTGTGCCGCATGCAAATGGCACAACCACAATTTATAAAGTGGAAGCACGTACACCCGGTTACTGGAGATCCGGGAGCTTCGACAGATGCAGGGGATGCAGGAGCAGAGAGGCGGTGAGATAGACGGGCTCAAGATTAGGCCAGAAAGTGGTACCCATTTCCTCCTCATCTGGGCATTATCGGTGAGAACATTGCTGTTTATGTTGCCACGTCGTTGTGCAGCATCTGAAATAAGTTGTTGCTTCGTGGAGTGTGGCAGCTTAAATAATTTATTTATGTGCTACTTACATTCTATCGTATTTGGAGACCTCCTGCCCGTCAGCAATCGTGGAACCGGTGGATCATTGTTTTCAAATAGTAGTGGCACAATCACAATTTCGGATTCAACTACTGACTCGGGCGTTTCCAAACCCTAAGTCGCGGTACATTTTACTCAGAAAACGTGGATATATTGTTTCGCCCAGCAACGTGCCATACACAGAGCGATCAGAATTTAACAGAATTACATATATAGGTTCAAGTTCAACACATTACTATGCATCTTCATTGCCAGCAGCCTTCTTCCGCAGCCTGGGTGCCAAGCCTTCACGTCCACTGGCTTCTTCATTTCCTGCCTTCTTCCTCTTCCTTGGTGCCAATTTTCTTAGCTTCACGTACTCTGCATCGCTAGGATAATGGGCACCAGAATCGTGTCCAGCATCATCTTTCCACTCGTTTTTTATTTCTTCGGGCAGCAAAATCACTGACCCGACAGTCATGTTTCTAACCTTGCGGCGCTTCCTGTCGAAGAAACAAGACTGTTGCATAACTGCCTAATATCTACAGAGTAAATAAAACAATAATTACAATTCAGCACAAACATGCGAACCCCAAGCGACCTTTTCTTACTAGGAGCTAATTGGGTTCGAGCAACCACCATGTCCAAGAATAGAAGGGCGACTCCCAGTTGCAGCATCTTCCACATCCAGTACATGACATTTCAGGTCAAACATGGTAGCCGAAGCATACCTTTTCATCAATCCAATTAGCTGACTGTCACACATTATAGGAACCATGATGCCACGTTCATCCATGAAGCTGAACTTTGCTATCTGCTCGTCCATAATTCAACATGATTACGCAGAGCATAAACCATACTAGATATAGTGCAGATATGTGCATGCGCTTCTTCCATCATGAAACAATGGCTTCCATACCACTTGCCATTAGAGTCGTACCTGTAGAGGACTACCGTAACCAGGTAAGGGGGTCCGCGCAGATCCCACTTGACAGAAAACTATGGACAAAATATGTTTGTCAGCGTTGGGCTAACAAACAATTTGAGGTTCAGTAGCCAGCTAGCAGTTGTAATTAGTGCGAATAGCAAAGAGAAGGGTAGCTCACCCGCTTGTAGACAGAACTTCTTCTTTCTTGATAGTAGGATCTGCCATCCTCCGAGCTGCTCGGCTCGTCGGTGGTGGAGGCGGGCTAGAGCCTCACAACGGTGGGTACGGCATGCGCCATTGGAGCTTGGGATCAGCGACTGGGCGCAGCAACTGGCCGCAGCAACTTGGCGTCGGAAGTCAAATGTCCGAAGGGATCGTCCTGCCTGGAGGGTGGATTCTGACGCCCCCTGTGCTAGGGGAAAGCTGGGAATGGATTTGTGAAATTGGTCAACGCATCTGATCCACTTAGCTGCTCGATTTGCCTAAGAGGTTGTCGCGTTGGCGCCCACGTCACGGACAGATGACCGACATGTGGGTCCTGACCGTCTACTTCACGGGGCGGTTTAACGGAATGTTTGAATTTGGCAGGGGTGAGATGAGTTTGCCTCGAAATGGCCCCTCTCAGTAATTGGCGGCCCAACTTTTTGACACACGGTAATTTCAGGCAACTTAGGTACCGCCATGCGCTGGCCTGCGAACTTTGGTACCGCAGACGAACAAGCCCGTCTTTTGACGTGCTGGCTTTATGCTCTGGAGCCTTTGGCTTGATGGAGCGCTCGCAAATGTGCTCTAAAAATACTCCAGCTGGCATTGGGGCACAAGTGGAGCCAATGTTGGCAAGTATATCTGCTTCCTCGTTGCTCTCGCGACCGACATGCCACATTTCGCAGCCGTTGAAGTCCCCTTCGAGTGCGTCGTAGAGGTCGCGGTAGACGATCATGTTGTCGCTCAGAGCATCACACTGGTTCATGGTTTGATTCACCACCAGTTTGGAGTCGCCATAGATGACGAGTCATTTGCACCACAGGCTTTTGCCATCCGCATCCCGTGGAGTAACGCTTCATATTCAGCTTCGTTGTTGGAGGCGATGAACTACATTCGCAGAACATACCTCATCTTGTCACCTTGTGGTGATGTCAGGATGACGCCCATGCCAGCTCCTTCTTTACATTTGGACCCGTCGAAGTGCATTGTCCATAGATAGGACATGTCTGGCTTGTCGAGGAGCTGGTTCTCCATCCAGTGGACGAGGTAACTTGATCGCGTCTCGCTTCTCATATGTGATGTCTTGTGGAGATAGCTCTATCCCCCAAAGCACGACTCGTCCGGTGGCGTCGGGGTTGTTGAGGATTAGCCCTAGCAGAGCATCATTCACCACAATGATTGGATGCTCCTAGAAGTAGTGGAGCAGTCGTTTGTCTGTCATGAAGATGCCGTATGCTAGCTTCTGATAATGCGGGTACCGATGTTTTGTTGGTGTGAGCACCTCGCTGAGGTAGTAGACTGGGTGATGTACCCCATGGACTTTATTTTATTCGGCTCGTTCCACTACGTGTATGGTACTAACCATCTGGTTGGTGGTGGAGATGTATAACAACAGTGGCTCCTTTTCTTGAGGTGTTACGAACACCGGCGAGGTGGATAGTAGACGCTTGAGGTCTTCGAATGCTTCTTGTGCTTCGTCTATCCACTCGAATTTGTCAGCCTTGCGGAGGAGTTGGTAGAAAGGTAGCGCCCTTTCACCCATTTGACTGATGAATCGACTGAGCGCCGCGATTCACCCGGCCATCTGCTAAACGCCTTTTATATTCTTCGGCTTCTCCATGGCTAGTATGGCCTTTATTTTCTTCGGGTTGGCCTTGATCCCTCTCGCGAATATGAGGTACCCGAGCAATTTCCCAGATGGCATACCGAAGGAGCATTTTTCCGGATTCAGCTTGATCTGGTAGTGGTCAAGGTTACCGAAGGTCTCGTGGACTTCGTCGAGTAACGAGGCTTCCTCCTTGGTTGTGATGACGATGTCGTCGACGTAGACTTGAATGTTACGACTGTGTTGGCTCTTGAGGCAGGCCTGCATACACCACTAGTAGGTGGCCCCTACGTTTTCAGCCCCAAAGGCATTGTTGTGTAGTAGAAGACGCCAAAGGGCATGAACAACTCCGAATCGATCAACAGGCTATACGCCATTTTTTCTGGTATATGGGGCAGAAGCTGTATTACCAGCCGACATAGAGCATGATTCGCCTAGGGTCACCCAATACACAGAAGCCGAAGTGCAAGAAGCCCGGCAAAATGATGTTGATCTGCTGGAAGAAGCGAGAGAATTGGCATTGTCCAGATCCGCCATATATCAGCAAAATCTCCGACGCTATCATAGCCGGAAAGTAAGCCCCCGAGTTTTCCGGGAAGGCGATCTGGTGCTCCGGTTGGTACAACGTATTGCTAGCATGCATAAGTTATCCCCCCATGGAAAGGGCCATTCATTGTGAGCAAAGCACTGCACAATGATTCTTATTATCTTATCGATGCAAAGCCACAGGAAAAGAACAAGGCGGACAGGTCCGTCGAGGAATCTAAGCGTCCATGGAATATAGCTCTACTTCGTCCTTTCTACACTTAGCAGAGAAGTCTATGTATCCGAGTCTTCTCATATGTCGGTATGTATGCCGGCAATGAGCTTATCAATGAAATGTTGGCACCTCGAGCAGTAACTCGGGGATTGCCTTAATAATATTTGTTGTCTTGTATTATTTGTGCGTCAGCTGGAGTAAGTTGTTCAACTTAACTCGGATTAGTAGTGTGTGAGCACCAAAAACCCAACTCTTCGACTTGCTGCTGTCCAACAAGATTTGGCTTCATGGCAAGCAAGAGAACAAGTTTGGAATTGCATAGCACATGAAAAACGACTAAGGAAAAGAACTTAATCGAGCCGACGTTGGTTTTTCGAACTAACCTTGTATTTACTTTCAAATTATTATGCTGAATTATTTTGAGCTAAGCCTAAAGTTTCCAAGTATTGTTAAGACAATTTTTGAAGCTCGGATTCGTAAGTCGTAAAACCGAATCAAGGTAGACATGATTGGACGAACGAGAAAATGGAACTCAGGGACTACGCCCAAGTTAATCCGGCATAAAAAACTTAGTAGCAAAATATCACATGTGTACTGGATACAATTCCACCCGGCATACCGGGGATCTGATGAATTTTAAAGTGTTTTCACTCAAGGAGCAGCAGGAGGAGGAAGTTCGGCATCATCTTCGCTGTCTTCGATGTCGGAGGCATCGCCCTCTTCATCCTCATCTGAGCCGTCTTCAATATTCTCAGCATTTTCGTCACCAGCGGCTTCCAGGAAGCTCGGACCCTCAGTCCATTCATGAATGGGAGCATACTCGATGAGGCTATGGGCGCAAGCCTGGCGCCGAGCTACCCACTCCGAGTCACTAGAACATTTGGATCCGGTGCGCATGCGCGGTAAGAGGTTGAGGTCGATCTTCTCATACCACGTAAGTACGTAGTGGAGAACGATCTCAGCTGCGGCACGTCCAGCGGACTCCCTCCATAGGTCGAGCTGTGTCTCGATTTCCATCAACTTTTCAGCAAGAGCCGCGGTTCCCTCCGGAGTGTCTTCGGTAGGCCAAAATGTGTTGAAGATTCGGAATGCAACGTCAAGGAGATCCTTACCATAGGTCTTTATGATTTCCAAGCGGTATGACAGGCTGACCAACAGGTCCTCCATGTCATAGGGAATGTCTTCACCATCAGGAGCAACGGGAGTATCCCCTATCTCGGCGGAAATTAGCAACAACGACGCTCGCAATGGCAGTGCCCTCTGGAAATTTGCCTAAAAACGAGATAAGAGAAGCAAGTAAAGAAGAGACATGTGAAGTAACCCGGAGAAATATGCCGGATAAGGGAAAGGAACTTACGTAAAATGTGGTTGTGGATCCGGGTCAGTTCCTTGGTACAGTCATCGCGTCTTTTGCGGAGTTGCACAAGTTCAGTGTTCGCCGACTCAAGCTTGACGTCGGGCTCCTGGAGAAGTTCTCGGTCCTTGGCAATTTGGAGATTGAGGCGCTCGCGCTCTTTAGTATAGTCCTGGCCAGCCTTTTCAAGCTTGGATTGGTGTTGCGCTTTCAATTTCTTCATCTCTGATTTGAGCTTGGCGATCTCATCATCCTTGGTTCGGAGGAGGGCAAGCTCATCATCTTTCTTTTTGAGCTCGGCTTGATGTTGCCCTGCTTGTTCGAGAAAATGCAGCATCATATCAGGCACAGGCACACTATCTTCCAGCGATACTGAAATAGTTTGTTAACCCGACAAAGCCGAGGTATGAATGTTTGTCGAGCCAAGGAGAAAAGGAGATAGAAAGCAAAACAAGGTTGCGCAAAAGTAACTTACCCTTGATCTGCTCAAGCTTCTTCCTCATTATGATATTCTCAACTTCCACCCCAGCTGAGAAAACCGAATGATGGATTAGTTCAGCAGAAAAATATGAAAGAAAACAGAAAAATGTGAAGAAGAGAACTTACCCCTTTTCTCGTGCTCAGCGAGATGTGCATTATGCTTTGCGAGCAGCATTTTATGAGTGTCCAGGAGACGCTGAAACTCAGCGCTCCGGCGGTTGGTGGTCACCTGAAAAGAGTACAAAAATATAGCTTAAGCCTGGTGCATATTCGAAGTGTACAAGATCCGGGCCAAGTGGAACTTAACCCGGCTCTAGGTGTGTGCATATTCGAAGTGTACAAGATCTGGGCCAAGTGGAACTTAACCCGGCTCTAGGTGTGTGCATATTCGAAGTGTACAAGATCCGGGCCAAGTGGAACTTAACCTGGCTCTAGGTGTGTGCATATTTGAAATTGTCAAGGAGCTACGTTAGTTTTCTAAGGAGCATTCGGCCGAGTAACAAGTTACTCCCCCAGAGGCTCGAGGATTAATGGTTATATCACTAATACATACAACATGCTAAGGAAAAGGGGAAGTAACGTACCTCCATTATCCGACCCACGAGGTTAATTGCCTTAGAGGCTGTGTTCATTTGAGCGGAAAACTCGGCGGGACCGAACTTCTCCGGGAGGTCGTCGTTGTAGACGAACTCCGTCTTGTTCCAGTTATTCATGAACTCGATCAAGGTCGGAGGATATCGTTCGCCGCTGAGCATGTGGGGCGCCACCAAGCCCTTGGCATGTGCTTCCCTCCTCTCAACCTGAGCAAGGGCCGGGCTGGTGTGCAAGACAAGTTGTTGCGCATTAGCTGGCTCGACAGGGGCGTCCCTCGGTGCTGGAGGCTTCTTGGAAAGCATGGACGCGAGAGTGCACTGTCCAGCCTCGACGGACGCTGCCCTGGTGGCGTCAGGGGCCTTTTTGCCTTTGGGATGCTGAGAGGAGGAAGTGGTTACAGCAGATTTACCCTTGGGAGCTGCCTGGGTGCTTTCTCGCCGAGACTGAGAAGACTCGGACGAGGCGGAGGGGCTTGGCGTCGTTGCCGCTGCTCTCGGTGCTGCTGCTGCTGCTTTTGCTGCTGGTGCTGGAGTTAGTGCTGGAGTTGGTGCTATTTTCTTCTTTGCAGGAGGTACTGAAGTAGACTCGGTAGTAGCTGGTTGCGGCGGAGCCGAAGTGGTGGATGCCGCTGCCTCGACTGGGCCAGTCTCCCCCGCTCCAAGGTTGCCCCCCTCTTGACGAGGTGGGCTGGAACCCGGAGCAGCCGTTGAACCCTCCGGAATAGGGCTCAGCGGGCGTGAATCGTCGCCACGAGGGGGAGAAGGGATGAGTCGGAGTGGCGAAGCGATGCTAGATCCACTCTGGGGGACCTCCACCGCAGCTCTGCCGAATCAAATAATGTCACATGAGAAACTATAACAATGCAAGAACAAGTAAATGGCAGATGGAAAAAGAGACTTACGCATCCGAGGTCAGCGGCTCCTTGGGCTTCCGAGCCCTTCGTGCTGGGGCCTTGGTTGCAGGCTTGGAGTCAGTCTTATCCCCGGAATTCTTTCGCCTTTTGGCTGGCTGAGAAGGTCCGGAGGATGAAGTGGATGCGGCTTCCCTTTTCTTCTTCGGCGCAACCGGAATAGGGTCACCCACGGCAAGGGGAGGGTCCTCATGGATCTGTCCACTGGGATTAGCTGATGCCAGAAAAGCATAAGAAAGGGGGACAACATCAAATGCTTCCATCACCTCAACATCCGAGTCATCTTCATCGTCGGGCCAATCTCTAATGGAAGAGAGTTTACCGGTGGGTTGCTTGGTCGCGTCGGCCATTGGGATGAACATCTCCTGATCCAGTTCTTCGTCGTCCGAGGTCTCCCGGTCAGGCGCACATTTGAGGGTGGGTTAGTTCCATCCTCAATAGTTTGCTGAAGGAATTGCTAAAGGAAAGAAAAGACGACAAAGTTAAAGATACAGCAGCAACCGACATAAGATTTAATTCGGAGAAAGTTTGTGGCATGAAGCTTACCACGGGAGGAAGCCTATCCCGGCAATAGTGCTCAATTCCCCACGTCCACTCAGAGGAGAAGTCCTTGTGAGTGGTGAAGAGGGCCTTGACCCGGCGATAGATTTCTGTGTTGCTAAGCTCGAAAGACGAGGTCCGGTTGGGGTCGCGGCCCCAGCTCATGTGGCACACCTTGTGGGTGCGTTTCTGGAGAGGGGAGATCCGGTTGCAGACGAATGTGATCATGGCGTCCTCTTTGCGCAACCCAAGCTCCTTCAGCTCCGTGAACCTTTTGTTGACCTGGTTGGCCAAGACTGTGGGCTTCTTGGGGACAATGTCCCACAACTCCGGGTTAGGAGGACCCAGAGCATAGGGGCAAAGCCGGATCAGGTCTTCAGTGCCGTCGTTCCGAACATAAAAGAAGGTCCGGGCCCATCCTTTACAGGAGTCCAGCCCGGTAACCCGGGGAAAGACGGAGAGCCTCCAGGGAGAAATGGACGCAGCGCCGAACTGCGTAAGTTGTTTGTCCTCCGGCTCTAGATCGACATTCGGAATTACGTTACGATGAAGGCCAAAGAACCGGATCCATAGCTCCTTTGTGGGCCATAATCCGGCATAGCCTTCAATCGTGGAGGCAAAAGCAGAGAGAGATGTGATGGCATTGGCAGGAAGGTGGTGCGGCTGGAGTTCATAGGTGTTCAACCAATCATGGAAGAAATCGCTAACTGGTAAACCGAACCCCCGCTAGAAATGCGACAGGAACACCACATACTCACCCGGATTGGGTGAGGGGGCAAGTTCGGCGGAGGCGAGACGTGCGGTGACGCCTGCGGGGATGCGTCTGGTGCGGTAGAGCCAGTCCAGGTCATCCTGGCAGACCCAGGATCCAGCCCACGCACCGCGGTCCGTCGTCGCGGCGTCCTCCTCCATCTCCTGCTCGGCGACAACGAGCTCTTCTTCTGTCATCTCAAGTTCGCTGCCCTCACCGGCGCTAGCGGCGGTGGGGGCAGCGGCCTAGACTGACAGCGACCCGTGGCGGAGGAGGTGCGCAGCAGCGGCGGCGACGCAGGTGCGTGTGGAAGCAGTGTGGCGGCGGCGCTGCTACTCAGATGCGGTGGCGGCAGCACTGTCGCGGGAGAAGACGAAGAAGAAGAACTAGAGGCAGAGGGGCGCGGAAGTGGGAAAAGACCCAAGGGGCGCACCCCTCCCCTATTTAACCGCTCCATCGAGGAGGAAGTGGGATCGCGTTATGCGGATATGCCACACGGTGTGGCCGTGTGTAAACCAGATGGACCAATCAGCGAAGAGCCACATGGAGGACCACAGGGTGTAGCAGATCCCATGACGTGACGCATTGATGCAGTTAACAAGGAGGCAGGCCAGACGTGACGTGCGCTATAGTGATAACTGACAATTACTGTAGCGGTTACTGTGGCTGGCCCTTAAAATGAGGCAACCTAATGATTATCCTCCACGTGGGGAAGCGTACGAGAGAAGGAAAGATGACCCGGATGAAATTATGGTAATCCGGACAGCAAGTGAAAACTTGAAATGTGCCAAGGGAAAGTAAACCCATGAGATTCGAGATAAGAGGTAACTCGGAGAAGGAGCACAAAGCTCGGTGAAATTGAACCTGCTGTGGCCTTAGCGGCTAAGGCAACTAAGACCGCACTAGCTTCAGGGACTAATGCTGGGGGGATACCCCCGGGTAGGGTCACGCCGGGGTATAAAGGCCGAGTTTGCCGAGGTACGGCAAGGTCAAAGCGAATGCTGGCCGAGTTACCTCAAGGAAGGCCGAACCTCGGGGTAACCTGGACTAGGGGATGTCCACCTAACTGAGTCTCATCCGACTTAAGCCGTAAGCCGGATAGATGAATCTAACTTGTATGCAGGAACAGGTGTGACCGGATCAACTACAATCCGGGTCATAGCAAGCTTCTAGGAGAAGGAAGGTATCTCGCTGGTCAAAAGTAGCCCTGGTACGCACAGCATGAGCGAAGCACACAGGGGCAGGACCACCGAGGCGTGGCCGACAGAGGTGACGACGCTGATGTCGGCTGACGCAGGCACCGCAGAGGCTCACATAGCCTCTGCATCGATGACGCGGGGGAAAAGCAATCCGGTCGGCTTACTATTTTGGGAGGAGGCATATTCCCAGGAATATGCCTCCACGTATGCCCCAAGTGGAGACCTAGCCACTCCTATATAAGGGGGGCTAGGGCCTCTATAGAAGGGGTTGGTGTCGATTGGGTTGAGCTTTACTAGATTGATCTCTATAGACTAGTTTTTACTTGGTTCCTGAGGGCTAGCTAGCGGAGAGAGTAAGAGAGTACCTTCTTCCTCCTCTCTCCAATACAGCTCGAGGAGCACTTGTAATCTGTGAAGTGAATCAAATACAAACCTTCTGTGTGAGGAATCACCTCACTATCCCTCCCTAGATTCCCCTAGTGCTATTAGTCCCCACCTTTAGCCTATCCATGGCATCTGCCGTGACACCACCACGACACTGTTTTCTGCTGGTCTTCCTCCTTCATTCTAATCTGGTGGTAGCCTGAGTAGGCATTGACGAAGCAGATGCTCTCACATCCCACAGTGGAGTCGATTATCTGGTCGATCCGCGGCAATGGGAAGTGATCCTTTGGGCAATGTTTGTTTAAGGAGGTGAAGTCCACGCACATCCGCAGGATATTCGTGTTGTTTTTAGGAACGAGCACGGGGTTTGCTACCCAGGTGCTTTCCTTGATCTCGCGTATGAAGTTAGCGTCGAGGAGTATGTTGACTTCCATACCGACTGCTTTTGCCCTTGGCTCAGATAGTCAATGTTTCGTTTGCTTCACTAGTTTTGCTTCAGGATTCACATTGAGTGAGTGCTCGGCGAATTCCCTGGAAACTCCTGGCATGTCCGTAGGACACCAGGTGAAGATTTCCTAGCGCTCGTGGAGGAATTCGATGAGTGCGAGTTCCTTTGTGAGACTCAAGTTGTTGGCGATGAGGGCCATCTTGGCCGGATCCGTTGGGTGGACCTGGACCTCCTTGGTGTGGATTGACGTGTCGAAGGATTGGTCGGGTGAGCTTGGCTTACTTAGAGGAGGTAGACTGTTGTCTATCGACTCCTTCAACCTCGCCAGTTCCTCCTGCATGCCGAAAGACTGGGAGATTCTGTTGAATTCCCTGTTGCAGCTGTCGGATCTCTCGAAGCTTCCATTGATTGTGATAATGTTGTTGGGGCCCGACATCTTCATTTGCAGGTAGGCGTAGTCTGGCATTGACATGAACCCTGCGAATGCGACATGCCCGAGGATGTAGTGATATTGTGAGGGACAATCGACAACTTCGAATTCGATGCGCTCTCACTGGAAGTTTGCCGATGTTCCGAAGATGACATCCAGGCTGATCTGGCCCAGGGGTATATGCCCTTCCCTGGGACAATGTCGTGGAATGTTGTATTTGAAGTTTCCAGACATGTCAAAGGTATTCGCATGGCGTGCAAGGTGCTTGCGAACATGAGGTTGATGCGGCTGCCCCCGTCCATGAAGATGCGACTCATCTCAAAGCCTCCGATTTGTGCCTCGAGCACCAGGGGACAGTGGCCTGGGCGAGGTACTTGACGCGGATGACCGCTCTTGTCGAAAGTAATGCAGGACTCGCTCCCACTGAGGTACTCAGTGGGGGGTGGAGAGTTCACCGCCAGATTGACTTGGCAAGTGATTGATTTTTGCACCTGATTTGATGGGCATATTTGGATCATCCCCATGTTTCCCAGTGCTCACGGGTATGGCTTGCCTCCATGATTTTCGATAGGCGCAGCTGCAGGTGGTGGTGGCCCAGGTGGCGGTGGAGGTGATCCATGAGCCACATCGCCTAGGGCAGATCCATAGCCCTGGTTTATCGCGTCGCGATTCATCTGGGCTAGGACTTCGTGGAGCTTGAGGAACTCACGGTAGTCTTTTAGAAGGTGGCTGGATTTTTTCTTGCCATCATGCTTGTCGATGTAGAAGTGTACGTTGCATGGTCCGGACAGTTTGTCCTGGATAGATGTTCCAGGTGCCTCATCACGAGTGTGGCCTTGCCACACTTGCGTGGTTTTTCCGCTATCGCGGTATCCACCACTGCGGTATCCACTGTTGCGGTTGCTATCGTCGCGTTTTTTGGCGTAGCCAGCCGTGACCATGTCGACTTCCTCGCGGTCCTCATAACCGTGCATCCGACGTTTTGCTTGGCGATCATGTCTGCGACCGAGTGTTGGAAATATTCCCTAGAGACAAATAGTAATAAGGACTATTATCATATTTCATAAAGTTTATGATTAAGTTTTATATCATGCTATAACTGTATTGAGTGGAAACATCAATACACGTGTGATATATAAACAACCAGGGGTTCCTAGTGAAACTGTAGTCACTAGTTCATTGGTCAACAGATGATCAAGTTTCCTGATCATGTGGCACTTATGCCAGTTGGAAATGGAGTCAACTCATTCCGAGAATGAGATGATGAACCAATACCCAACCTAAACATCATGACCCGATCATGTCACGAAGTTCAAGTTATGATGATTAGAAATGGATCCTCGTAGACTATTTCTTAGACCGTGAGGCTATATCAATCACTGTCTCCCGAGAGTGCTTAGTAGCATCAAGCGCCACTTGGTAATAAAGTGGTTATAAAGGTGTGTTCAGGTACTCGGAGGAAACCGTAGAGGCAATATATGTCAAGAGAGGGATTTGTCCGTCCACGTGACGGAAAGATACTTAAGGGCCCACTCAGGAGAAGTTATATCCAATAGCTGCGCAGCGTGTGATTTGATCACAGTGATATCATATCGGAACGAGTCAAGTAGCATTGTTCGGTAACGATATTGAACACGACATGGTGATATCATTGATCAGATCTCGGGCAATGCAAGTATCAAGAGACAAAGGGAATAAGACACGACTGTCTCGGTTCAAACGACAAAAGATCTTCGTGGAACGCACATGGGTCACATGGCCATCCAGGTCCCTCTGTTGATCATTGGTCCGAGAGTGTCCCGACCATGCCTGGAGTGTTCCCGAACCATAGGGTATCACGCTTAAGGGTTTGATGATGCTTAGAGAGTGTTTATAGGATCAGTAGAATCACCGAAGAATAGTAGAGAGAAAACCGGAAGGGTTTCGGTAAGTCCAGAGGATGTCCGGAGTGGAGGTGTAAGGTGTTCCATAGCCACGGAGATTGAATAATATATGAATGAATGTTAAATATTGATTTAATCATTCATTCATAATTATTTAATAAAATAAAAAATCAATTTAAAGGTCAAAAGGCTTAATGGGCCAATTCCGGGGGGAAGAGGGCCCATTAGGGAAAGGTAAGAGGGGAGAAGGGGCAAGGGGGTGGCCGGCTAGGCCAAGCTCCCCCCCCCGGCACGGGGCCCACTAGGGTCGGCCTGCGGTTGCCCCCCTCTCCCTCTCCTTTAGTCTCACCCCAGAACTTTGAGGGAGGTAGTACCTCCCCTCCCCCTATATATAGTGGGGGTATTTGGCCAGATAAATACACACAATATTCAATAAAGGTATTCTAACTTTTGGGAAGACCTCCAATTGATATTCTCTCTCTCTCTCATGATTGTGGTCCCAAGTTTGGACTGCACGAACGAGAGACATCTTCACCGTGGAGCACCGTCGCGCTGTGGGATTCGGATCCAGGAGCTCTACTTCCACAACTGCTGCTGCATCGGGGAAGCGGGAGTCATCGTCAGGCACCGGACGTGTGTAACTCCCCGCGAGGTGTCGCACTTGAGGCACTCAAGTCGTTAGAGCCAAGGAGCGCAAGGACTTCATCATGACCTTGAGGTCGGCTTCGGCTCGTCTACATCAACCATGCTCTCCTGAGCGTTGACAAAGCTTTTCGGTCTTTAAGGGTAAGTTCGCGAAAAGCCCCTCCCGTTACTGTATTACTAATAGATAGGTCCTGGCAGCTTCAGGAGTTCAGGGGCGTAGAGTAAAATTTATTGTTTTTATACGCGGAACCCCAACAATAGTCTCGTGTTGCTGTGTTGTGAGGCGCTGGATCTGCGGCAGGGTAATTTTGGAGCTTCTCCTAGGAGGGCATCCGTGATAGTTTTTACTCCGCTGCCACCACTGATGGTCGAAGGGCGACTTCTCCTGCCTCTATCGTCGGCTAAGGCTTCTTCCGGCCGATGACATCAGTACATGGTCCACCATTTATTCTCACAAAATGCTTATGAGTATGTGTTAGAGCCCACTCTTCTCACCTTTTATCTCTCCTCTAACTCAGCAAATATATACTGCACTTGAGGCACTCAAGTCGTTGGAGCCACATGAGTGCAAGGACTTCATCACGACCTTGAGGTCAGCTTCGGCTCGTCTACATCAATCACGCTCTCCTAAGCGTTGACAATGATTTTCGGTCTTCAAGGGTAAGTTCGCGAAAAGCCCCTCCCATTATTGTATTACTAATAGATAGGTCCTGGCAGCATCAGGGGTTTAGGGCGTAGGGTAAAAATTATTGTTATCATACGCGGAACCCCTACACCGAGGTCATCGTCATCATCTGAGTGGGCACGGTTTTTCACTTAGTCCTCTCCATCGGCCCACCTATTCGTGATGTCCATCAGGTGGTCGATTGTCTTGGGCTTTGAGCATCCCAACACCTCTCTAAGCTCTCTGCGTTGCACGCCGCTATTGAACGCGTCGATTGCGTGGTCCTCAGAGATGTCTTTTGCAGAGTTTTGATGATGGACCATCTCTGGATATATGAGCGCAGCGACTCTCCAGTCTTCTGGTAGCAGCCTCTTAATTCTTCTATTGATGCGGGACTTTTGTACGTGCCCTTGAAGTTTCGCATGAAGCTATAGACCAGCTCATCCCAGTGATGTCTACGCACTTCTATTCTTGTAGACAGTTGTTGGGCCTCCAAGTGCAGAGGTTTGTAGAACAGCAGCAAGTTTTCCCTTAAGTGGATCACCCAAGGTTTATCGAACTCAGGGAGGAAGTGGTCAAAGGTATCCCCTCTCAAGCAACCCTACAATCAAGATACAAGAAGTCTCTTGTGTCCCCAACACACCCAATACACTTGTCAGGTGTATAGGTGCACTAGTTCGGCAAAGAGATAGTAAAATACAAGTGGTAACGGTGCCAGAAAATAGCTTCATGGTGTGGAAGAGACTAAAGACAAACTGAAATAAAGATGGAAGCAAGCAAACATGTAATAGATCTAATAGCAAATGGTGTTTCGGTGCTTAGAAACAAGGCCTAGGGATCATACTTTCACTAGTGAACACTCTCAAATAAATATATTCTTCTTTATGATACTATGCTGAACTACTCTCCGGTTGGACACTCTAATCCATGGTAGGGCTATAACAACACTCCTCAAAGTTCGTTTTACCCATCTAGATAACCCCACACTATCACCTTGAAGGCTAGATGGATCCAACAAACACCACAATTTCATAAAGACATCCAACTCCAAATATAACTCATAACAAGTATTTGTAATCTCTAGCCTAAGTGCCACCATGGTGTGCACACTGTCAAGTTCACACACATGGGGAGAGCAGAGATCTATTAATGCACTTGAGTAGCAAGGTAGATCTACTTGATTATAAAGCTCATGATCACAATATGATCATGCATAGAGAGAGATGAACACATAGCTACCGGTAGAACCCTTAGCCTCAAGAGAGAACTACTCCCTCCTCATCATGGGAATCAGCAACGGCGATGGAGATGGTGGTGGAGATCTATGGAGATGGCTCCGGGGGCACTTCCCCGTCCCGGCAGGGTGCCGAAACAGAGACTTCCTGTCCCCCAAATCTCCACTTCGGTGGCGGCGGCGCTGTAGAACTTTTCGTGGCTAGAGGCTTGACGATTTAGGGTTTTTGCATTGGGAGGCATCTTATAGGCGAAGAGGCAAGGTCGGTGGGCGGCTAGGGGACCCACACCATGCCCTGACGCGGCCTGGGGGGACCCGTGCCTAGGGGTGGTTTGGCCACCCTGTGGCCCCCCTTCGTCTCTCCTTCTAGCTCCATGAATCTTCCGGGAAAATAATGACTTTGGCTTTTGTCCGGTCCAATTCCGAGAATATTCATTTTCTGACTTTCTAGAACCAAAAATAGCAGAAAGCAGGCAACTGGCACTGTGGCTCTTGTTAATGGTTAGTCCCAGAAAGTGTATAAAAATACTCCAAAGTGTGGACAAAACATAAGAAAGTATATAAAAACCATCCATGGAACATCAAAAATTATGGATATGTTAGCAACGTATCAACATCCCCAAGCTTAACTCCTGCTCGTCCTCGAGTAGGTAAGTGATAAAAAGAAAGAATAATTTTTGAGGTGACATGCACCATCATAAACTTGATCAAAGTATTTACAAAAAACATTGATAGCTAGGATCATAGTACTTCAATCAAAACATGAAAGACAAAGTTCTAGCAATAAGACAAAGCAACTAAGTTGCAACATGAAAAGGCATAAACAAAGGATTCATGAATAACAATGCTTTGCAAGACGTTTGTTTGTTTCACATAAAGAAAACATAGCATAGTGGTATTCAGCTTGTCCCTCATAGAGTAGCAAACATAAATGCATAGGACACCTTCAAAGTTCATAAGAGTGACTAGATACAAATAGTTTAAAACAAGCAATATCAAAGTTATGCATCAATCAACAAGTCTTGGGACAATGCACATAGAACTAAGAATGGCCACTATCCTCTCAAAGTAGGTGCATAAAGATAGAAGGTGGAGACTCAACATAAAAGTAAACGAAAGGCCTTCATAGAAGGAAGTAGGGATTCAAGTTTCATAAAGAGCTTCCAAAAATTATGGTACTTATTAGCTTTCAGCTCTCATTGCCCTATCATAAGAATCTTGAAGTGATTAAGGTTAAAGTGACACAACTAAGAGGATATGCTTGACAAGTTATAAGCCGAAATCTCATGCCCCTTACTTACGAAGACCGAACCTCATGCTACTCAACTTCAGTCACAAGTAAGCTCTTGTCATTGTAAGTACATATGTATCATAGAGAACCGCCAACAGGGTACCCTTTGCACATGATACAAGAGCTATCCCATAATCAAAATGACAAGGCAAGCAGACAATGAGCATCTCAGCGATCTTTTTATTTGCTATTTGCATAGGCTTTTATTGAGGATGCTTCATAGAGTTCTCATTATGGTTATGCTGCAAGTTTCCACCATGATTAGGCATGGGTTAGGCTAGCAGCCTAGGCGTTTCTCTAACACAAATACAAACTCCATGATCTTACAAGTTCCCCTTTTATTTCACACCGCCGGGATCCATAAGCAAAAGAACATGATATCAATGGGGTACAAAGTACAAGTGCAATGTTGAAAGCGTTCCCCATGATACATGGTTCTGCTAACTTCAACTTATAAAGCGCATGCATATACGCAACAAAGATGGACGCAATGGTTCAAGTTTATTAAATGCAAGATAGTAAAGTGTGCCATCAAGTTCGTGAGAGCTTTAATCACTAGTTTTCTCATAACAAGTTTAATTCGGAAGGTAGACAAAAACATGAATATACTAGGAATAGCATATGCTAATAGGTAGGTATGGTGGACTCTTTGGAATAACTTGGTTTTAGGAGTTGGATGCATGAGTGGAACTCATACTTGGTTACGGAGGCTAGCAAAAGACTGGGAGCGACCAACTAAGAGAGCAATAATGGCCATAATCATGCAGAGCGACAAAACATCATTGATCAAAGCATAAAGTGATACTACAAGTTGAAAACTAAAGGATAATAAAGGCTATGGTGACTTGGGATAGTCATAACATGGTGTGAGCATGTGCCAAGTCAACCCAAATAAAGCATCAAAGGAGAATACCACAATACTATGCTTTAATATGCTAAAACAACGCATGATCCTTCCAAGGCACATTAAGCAATCTCAATTGTTTATAACAATTCATGCTACAACAAAGAATACTAAGCATAAAGCCAAAACAATATCGAGCATGGCATGACAAAGCATAGGCCACAGTCAAAAACAAGCTCTCTTTACCACTTAAAGCATGAACTTTCCTACTCTTTTCCAATCCAAACAAAACTATTTGAAAACCAATGTATGAAAGAGGGGGTCCAAGCAATTTATTCAGCAAACTAATAAAACCAAGCAAACGAAAAACCAAAACAAAACAAAAAAGAAGACGCTCCAAGAACAACACAACTGTGCATGAAACAATAAAAATGAAGTGTTTGAAAGAAACCTGGGATTTTTATTGATGAAGAAGGGGATGCATTGGGCATCCCCAAGCTTTGACGCTTGTACTTCTTGGATATTTCTTGGGGTGACATGCGTGGCATCCCCAAGCTTGATCTTTAGTCCATCCTTCATCTCATTACTTATTCCTTCCATACACCTGAAATTTTTCCTTCATACAAAACTTCACACAATCTTTATTAGCAACATTAGTGCACTCAAGATAATAGGTCTTTAGGTTCAGTTCCAACACCAATAAAACTTCCGTTAAAACACAAGCTACTCTAGCACTTCCCTCAAAAAGCTCAATTTCCCAAAAGAACTCAAAAAGGAACCAACAAGAAGCAAATGCAAATAATGGCAGAAATCTGACAAAATAGACCAGCAGGTAAACATGAATTTTTTCGAAGACCTTCTGTTGCTCAAATCGAAAAGTGTTGAACTAACGAATGTTAGATAACAACCTGGGGCAGAAGCACAAAAATTCATGCCTCAAAACGATGTACAGATATTTTCATGAATTTTTACGGTGAAGCACAGAAATCTGTTTTGGGACAGCAACTTTCCCAATCATTACTTCTCTCTCATTAGAGGTCACTCTTGGCACAAAAAGAAATAAAAAGGATAAGGAGAGGTTATTACTGAAGTAATAACTTCCAATACTCATCTAAAAAATTTGGGTTACCTCCCAATAAGTACTTTTCTTTCACGCCTTTAAGTTAGGCATGATAGTTTGAGAAGATGCTCACATAAGAAATATGAATTTAAGTAAAAGAGAGCATCAAGAAGCAAATTCAAAGCACATTTAAGTCTAACCCACTTCCTTTGCATAGGAATCTTGTAAACAAACAAGTCAAAAAAGCACAAAGCAACAAGCATAGAAAAGCAAAAAAAGTGCAACTTCAAGACTTTCAACATAAAGAGGGAAAACTTAATTTTGTTGAGATACATAAAATCATGTTTCCCTCTCTCATAATAACTTTCAGTAGCATCATGAATAAAATTAACAATATAACTATCACATAAAACATTCTTATCATGAGCCACATGCATATAATAGTTATTACTCTCCACATAATCATAGTCATTCTTATTGATTGTAGTGGGAGCAAATTCAACAAAATAGCTATCATTATTATTCTCATCACCATAATCATCAAATATAGGAGGCATATTGTAATCATAATTAATTTTCTCCTCAATAGTAGGTGGACTGAAAATATCATATTCATTATTGTAATCATCATATATTGGAGGTGTAGTATCATCATAAGCAATAGAATACTTATCTTCCAAAGTGTGTTCATTTGTAAACATATCATCATTGGAAGGATCATGGATAGCACTAACAGTATAGCAATTATTAATATCATCATTTTCAGAATTGGTACCGAAGAGATTTTCAATATCAAAAGTAGTGTGTCTTTCCCAATCATGATCACTACTATAGGTAATAGGCATAGGAACATCATCGAGTTCAGACTCATCAAAAACTATAATAGGAGCAACATGCTTAGGGGAAAATACTGTTTCCTCTCTTCTTTTTCTTCTTCTCTTTAGGAGGGAGAGGCTTGAAAGGAAGATTCTCCATATACCCTGGTTTATTGTTAGAGACAATAGAAGAAACTTTGGAGGATTCCTTCGATCAAAACACATATTAGTCCTGTCATATTTTGGTAAAATCTCATCTTCTATAATATTTTGTATGTAAGTATTTTTGTGACAATTATCAACACAATAAAGATGACAACCATGTAGGACGCTATTCATATCAAAAGCACTCATATCTACCAAAGAAGTTTTTCTTGATAATTCTTCACACCCCAAAAATAATGTAAGTTCATCATGCTGATTAGGAGTGATCATGTCATCACAATACAAATTTGTAGTACTCATTGGATTAGAAGGGCTATTATTATGGCATGAGCATTGAAAATTGAAATGACCCACTTCAAAGCAAAGTTCACAAATAAAAGGATAGAGGGCACACACTTTTTTACCAAGATCATTTAGAGTCCTATACAACGTTCTAGTTTTTTCATTCCTGTGGGTGATACAATATTCTTCTTCAATTTGATTATTCTCACGAGGTCTATGTATTCCACAAAAATTAGCATTCTTAAAAGAAATAGTACTTTCAGAGGTTTGAGCATGTTTATTGCTATCATTAATAACAATTTCATTTTCCATCGAAGTGTCTTTAAAAGGCTCATGATATATGTCCCGTTTTTCTTTAGGAGCATTAATATGAGAAGCAAAGGTTCTAAAAAAATCAATAAGAATTTGAGGATCAAGACCATATTTATGAAGGGTTCCGTAGCAGAAAACAAAAAAATTCTATCTACTCGAACACTAATACCAGGATCTATATTATGTAGACATAAGTAATAGAGAAGGAATACAGTATTCATACCTTTGCAGAAAGAGGCACGCCTTATGCAGGAAGGCGTATATTGATGAAGACGAGCAGCACCCCAAGTGTGGTGCCTCCGAAGTTCATCACACGTCCGGTGTAGGAGACGTCAACCGGACTCCGATCCAGCCGAGCAGCGGAAGAAGTAGATGCCGGATCGCCGATCACACGACGGTAGTGTGAAGGTGGAGAACTCAACTACAGGTCCTCCCCGATATTACGGGGAAGTCCTCAGCAGTTGAGAGAGAGAGAATGAGAGGAATGGGTGATCTCCAAGGGGAAGGGGAAACCCCTTTATATAGTGGGAGGGGGCGCACCACCCAGGGGCCAGGCGGGGTGGGACTAATCCCCACACCCGCCGGCCACCTTGGGGCAGCCGCCGGCCCTAGGTGGGCCCCACTGGGGTGGCCCACCAGCCCTAGGCCGGCTGGCCCCCATTCCCTAGGCGCCTTGCCCACTTGGGCCTCCCTTCGGGTGAGGCCCATTAGCAATATAGTGCCTTCAAAAATAAAATAAAAAATATATTTAATATTAATTCTCCAATTAAAATTTAAATACACATATTATATTATTCCTTCACTCCGGAACACCTTCCAGACCCCTTCCGATCTCCATCGGATGTTAATGAAACTATTCCGGTTTCTCTCTCTCTATTTCTCATACGATACCTCATCTACCCTAAGTGTCCCTACCCTTAAGCGTGACATCCTTCGGTTCGAAAACACTCCGGACATGACAGAGACAACTCTCATATCAATGATCAACAGAGGGACCTGGATGGCCATGTGACCCCCGTGCGATTCACGAATACAATCGCTCGAACCATGAGATAGTCGTTCCCCATTCCCTTTGTCATACGATACCTAATTCATCCGAGACTTGATCTTTGTTATCTCCATACCTTAGTTCGATCTTGTTGCTGATGAACTTGTTTTCTCGTTCTCATGTTGTTGCATGATACGTCCAAAACGTATCTATTTTCCCGAACACTTTTGCTATTGTTTCTGCTCTAAACTTGTGTGATTTGAATGCAACTAATGCAGACTGATTATGTTTTCAGCAGAATTGCCTTGCTGTCTAATTTTTGTGCAGAAAATCAACTATCAGGAAAATCCCGGAAAATATGCCAAAAATCCTATTTCACCCGAAGACTCCAGGAGCCAAAATACGAGACGGAGAGGAGCCCTGGGGTGGCCACACCACCTGGTGGCGCGGGCTAGGCCAGGTCACGCCAGGGGGTGGTGTGCGCCCCCAGGCACCCCCTCAGCCTCTCTCTTTGCCTATAAGGAGCCTTCTGACCTAAAAACTTCGGGGGGTTTGACGTTTTTCCAAAAGGAGTTCTGCTCCGCCGCCACCACCAGATTCCATAAAACAGCACCAGAAACTCCGTTCTGGCACCCTGCCGGGACGGGGAATTGGAGGAGATCATCGCCATCATCATCACCATCGCTTCTCCATCGACCATCCATGTTTCCCCCATCTATGAGTGAGTAATCCTCCGCTGTAGGCTATGGGGATTGTAGTGATTGGATGAGATTGTTCATGTAATGGCATCAGATTGTTAGGGCATGGTGCCTAGTATCTTTTATTAGTGCTTTATGACTTTGTTGCGACTTGTTGTGCTTAATACTTGTCACTAGGTCCCGAGTGCCATGATTTCAGATCTGAAAGTATTGTTGATTCATTATGATAGTATTGTTCTTGGTCTTATCTACAAGTTGTATACACATGTCGTTGTCCGGAACCTATGGCCCCGAAGTGACAGAAATCGGGATAACCGGAAGGGAAAGGCTTTGATGTGAGGATCACATGTGTTCATGGAGTGTTAATGCTTTGCTCCGGTGCTCTATTAAAAGGAGCACCTTAATTGCCAGTAGTTCCCTAGAGGCCCCGCTGCAAACGGGCTGGCAGGACAAAAGATGTTGTGCAAGTTCTCATTGCGAGCACGTATGACTATATATGGAACACATGCCTAGGATTGTCTAGTACTTGGATGCTTTATCTCATTTATCTGCAATTGCCCTATGTTCTGATTGCTATGTGAATTGTCTTGTCCATGCAACGCCCGTCCATCCATCCCTATGCCTACCGCACTCGAATCCCACTGTTTACTTCTTTTGTTACTACTGTCTTTGCTTTACTACTACTGTTACTTTACTATTCCTACTACAAAACTGTTGCTACTGATAAAATGCTATGAGCAAGATTGTTTCCAGGTGCAGCTGAATTGACAACTCAGTTGTTAAGGCTGATAAATATTCTTTGGCTCCCCTTGTGTCGAATCAATAAATTGGGTCTCACTTCCCTCGAAAATACTGCGATACACCCCCTATACTTGTGGGTCATCAAGACTATTTTCTGGCGCCGTTGCTGGGGAGCATAGCTTTATTTATCAAGTTCACTTGGATTCTCTATTGTTCGCTGCTATCCATCCATCATGGGTAAGTCTCGTGATGGCAAGGTTCCTATTTTACCATCCACTACAAGAAGAGGTACGATTCTGAACACTTCTGTTGCTCTTGATTGACTGTCTGTTATAAGTAAGCTCGTTACACCACCACATACACATGCTACACACACTGCTACTACTGCTGAATCTGAAACTTCTGATGCTTATGATGTTGCTTCTACTGTGCTTGATAAGAGTGGTTCATTTGGTCCTTTCCTAGATGCTACGATTGCTAGAACTACAGCTGGAAATACCGAAACTCCTAATGAAGACAATACCACACCTGTTAGTTCACCTGAGTCTAGTGAGAGTTATGATATTGAAGAAGATTATGTTGAGATGACCGATGAGTTTATTAAGGAATGTAAGAACACCCATGATAGGAGCGCTGCTAAGAGTCTCCTTGAGAGGCGTACTATTAGACCCAAATTATATCCTGCTGCTAAGTTTGCTGCTTCTCCCATAAACATTACAGATGAAGATTATGATTTCTCTCTCGATCTATCTTACATATCTATTGTCGAGAAAGAACCTTTTTGTGGGACTAAGAATGAAAGTGTGGTAGCACATATGAATGAACTTTCTACCATGAGTGGCTTGTTTTCTGATGATATTAAGATGCGTACTTACTTTGTTGCTAAGATTTTCCCCTTTTCGCTGAAAGGAGAAGCTAAAACTTGGTTTAGTAATTTACCTCCTGGATCTATTGATAGCCCTGAGTGCTTGATTAGTACTTTCCTATAGAAATATTTTCCTCCCAGTGCTAGACATGCTATTTTGTAGGAACTTTTTGATTTCAAACAGGGAGAAAAAGAGGTATTGCCGGAATCTTGGGCGAGGTTTTGTGCTCTGATTCATGCACAGGCTGGAAGTCCATTACCTAAGAATGAGCTTCTTGATATATTTTATAATGGACTAACCGAAGAATCTAGGACATACCTAGATAGTTGTCCCGATTGTGTTTTCAGGAATAGGACTCCTAAGGAAGCTGAGGAATTAATGGCTAAAATAAGCAAGAATTATGAAGATTGGACTCCTCCTAAACAAGCTATACCTAAAGTAATTGTACCTGAACCGTCTATTCCTAAGCCTATTCCAACATCAAAGAAGAGGGGAGTTATTGAATTAAATGATGAAGTGATGAAGGAAGCTAAGAAATGTCTTAAGGAGAAGGGAATTAAAGCTGCAGATGTCAAGAATTTACCTCCTATAGAAGAATTATGTAAGCCTATTCCCTACTCATCCACTATTGAGGTACACTCTCTCCAACACTTTGATGAAGGTGATATCCCTTACTCTAAACCTCCTGATCAATGCTTAGAAAAATTTGATATCTTTATTGTTAAGCAAGATAACTTTAATAAAAGGGTGCAAAATCATCTAATGGAAAACACTAGAGCTATTGTTGAGTTCAAAGATATTGTGGAAAGAACCTCTAATGATGTTAAAATCATTGTTAAACACTTTCAAATGGTTCAAACTCAAATGGATCAACTCCTTAAAGTGCAAAATGACTTGCTAGTTAATGCTGCTAAAGAAAAACATGCTTATGAAATTAGAACTAGAAGTGGTGCTGCTACCCAGGATCCTCTATATCCTGAAAGGCATCCCAAAAGAATTGAGCATGATTCTCAACAAGCTAAAAATAGTGGTTCTACTCGTAAGAAAAGGAAAAAGAAACATAAAACTGTTGTAGAACCCTCTGAACCTGCTATAGATCCTAATAGTATATCTATCTCTGATGCTGAAACTGAAAGTGGTAATGAAGAAAATGAAGTGCCTAATGAAGAAAAGGTTGAAGAAGAACTTAAAAACCACACTAAGACTACTAAATACACTAAAGAAGATTTTATTGCTAAGAAACATGGTAGTGAAAGAGAACCTTGGGTCCAAAAACCTATGCCTTTCCCTGATAAGAAACACAAGTCAAAGGAAGATGAACACTATAATAAGTTTTGTGAGTGGATGAAGCCTTTATTCTTGCAAATTCCTTTGACTGATGCTATTAAATTGCCTCCTTACTCAAAGTATATGAAGGACATTGTCTCGAATAAAAGGAAGATCCCTAATGAAGAAATTTCTACTTTGCTTGCTAATTATTCCTTCAATGGTAAGGTTCCTAAGAAACTTGGAGACCTAGGGATTCCAACTATCCCTTGCTCTATTAAGAACAGTTATGTTAGAACTGCTTTGTGTGATTTGGGAGCTAGAGTTAGTGTTATGCCTTTTTCTCTCTATAAGAGGCTCCAGCTTGAAAAATTGATACCAATTGGTATATCTTTGCAAATGGCTGATAAATCTACCACTATTCCTGTGGGTATATGTGAGGATGTACCTGTTCAGGTGGCTCACAATTGCTTGATACTAACTGATTTTGTTGTGCTTGAAATGCTTGAAGATGATAATATGTCTATTATTCTTGGGAGACCTTTTCTTAATACTGCAGGAGCTGTTATTAATTGTAATCAAGGAAAGGTGACCTTCAATGTTAATGACAAGGAACATACTGTCTATTTCCCCAAGAAGATTGAAAGGACTTATGGTTTGAATTCAATTGAACATGTTGAAGGCATTCAAGTTGGATAAATATATTGTCTTATACCAAGAGAAAAATTTGAAACTATTATGATTGGGACCAATGCTATCAAGGTTAAGGTAACATAATCATTAGTGGAGTACAAAGTTTTGTCTCATATGCAATTGTTTTGGTAACAAGACTTGATCAACCTTGTTAACAAAAGGATTCCATTGAACAAAACAATGTTTTCACTATGATTATCTCCGTTTATTTATATCCTTTGCATTTTAGTTTTAGTTTTTGTTTAGTTTTGTTTGTGTTGTTAGTTGCTTGCATGCTAGAACTTCTGTAGTTCTAGCCTTGTTTTGTCTTTGCATCATGATTCCAAAAGAAAAAAAATCTGTCTGACAGAAAAATCATTCTTCTATTTCTGAAAAAATCCCAAAAATAAAGTGTCTCGAAAAATTCCAGAAAATTCATATTAAATTTTTACGTGAAAAAAGGGGCAGAGGAGTACCTGGTAGGTACCAGGGGGGGCCACCAGGCGGGCACACCATGTGGTGGCGCGGCCAGCCCTGGGTGGCGCCATGCCCTAGTATGGGCCACCCCTGGCCCCCCACTTACTCTCTCACCTGCCACTCTCTTCTCTCTCCCGAGTAAGCTCCAGTTCATAGCTCAAAATTGCGTTCTTTCCGTGCTTGCTCTCGATTTCTTCGATCTCCTTGCTCAGCCCATCTTTCTTGCTGAAATTTGGAGCATTTGTTCCTTGGTATGTGACTCCTCCCCTTGTTCAAGTAGATTTGTGTTTAGTGGATTATATGTTGAGTATTTTGCTGCTGTAGGTGACTGGTTATGAGAGCTTGTAAGCTTGTTTTATGCTTAGAGATATAGTTTTGATGCATGTTTAGGCCTCTTGCAAGTCCCTATGAGTAGAATCCTTCATTATATTTAGTTTGCAATCACTTGTTTAATAGGTGTTTAAATTTCAGAATACCAAGCATGAACAACCATACTTTTGGAGAGATATTTGAGAGTGATGCACCTAGGAGGTCGAGGCCCTCAAGAACAGCCTCTCAAGCTAGGCTATCATACAATGAAGATCTCATTGCAACTCGTATTGGTAGTGAAAGGGATGATGGGGATGCTCACCCATCCTCTTTTCCTTGTTTTACTTTCTTGCAAGCTGTAGGTATTCTTGATGATTTCTTGCTACTGATTGAAAGGGTTGGCTTGACCTCTTATATGCAAGATGAGAGTGCACAATACGCTTCGCTCACCAAAACTTTTGTTGAGAGCTTCTCATTTACTAAC
Source organism: Avena sativa (assembly GCA_916181665.1). Taxonomy (NCBI): domain Eukaryota; kingdom Viridiplantae; phylum Streptophyta; class Magnoliopsida; order Poales; family Poaceae; genus Avena; species Avena sativa. Next base: position 434,264,421 of record OV702290.1, read on the forward strand.
ACACCCTATCAATCTACCGTCTCTTTTAAAATCTATGATATGCCCTTCACCATGCCTTTGGAGAGATTTTGCAGTATTGTAGGTGTGCATATGACAGGGACCGTGAAGAAAATTCAAGGGCGACCCACTGATTTATTGGAGCTTTACCGAGGTGTGACCAATGATGATGATCACGTGGCGCAGCACGGAAAGATAAGAAATATCCAACTCCCTGCTCTTAGATACTTTGCATACTATCTTGCCACTAGTGTATTGGGTAGGGAGAACACTAGTAATATCTCCAACTATCATTTAGCATTCCTTGCTGCTGCGCTTAACAATGATACTCGATACAATCTTGGCTCGCTTATTGCTCGCCGCCTAGCTACTAGGGGCCTATCTATGGGGGCATCATTGCCTCGCGTGTAGTCAATGCATTAGGTCTTTCAGTGGATCCCGATGATGCTATGCTAGCATCACAGAGGCTCGACCTTGTTGCCATGAAAACTCATAACTTTGTCACTGCTACCTCTGATTTGAACAATCTAGTATATAGGATGCTTTTCACTGATGTGGATGAAAGGGAAATCCTTTTGCCACAGCCTGCTTTGTTTAGTGTTGACAGGAGACCGTGGTCGCGCTCCAAGGAGGAGGTGGACGAGCAGCTGCGCTTGCTGGGTTTCCATGAGCAGCACCAGGAGGATGTGCCCTCCTATGATTACTCTGCACATTATGGAGGGACGTACTCGAGCTCGCACTAGGACGAGGGTACCTCCTCGTCATACCATGGTGACACTTCATCCTGGCCAGCTTGGGATTGATTCCCACTTAGGCCAAAATCCTAAGCTTGGGGGAGGTACGCCGACACCGCACTCATCTCCATATCATGTTGTGTCGGTACTTTATATATTCATGTTTTCGTTCTCTTTTTAGTTTTCGTTCTTCTTTGCTTTTGCTATCTAAAAACACAAAAAGACCAAAAATATTTTTGTTGTTTCTCTTTGGTTTGCTTCTTCTTTTTGCTTTGGTTTGCTTTTCCCTTTTTGCTTTGTTTAAAATATTCGAAAAACCCAAAAAGATTTTGCTTTGCTTGTTTTTCTCTTTTGGTTCTTGTTTAAAAATCAAAAACACCAAATATATTTGTCATTCTTCTTTGGTTTTTGTGAGTTTGCCACAGGGTTCGGCAGTTCTCAATGGATTATTGGTTTCATATTATTATTCAAGCCACACAAGTGAAGAGAAATAATGAGGATTAATGACAACTTGAGGCGTGGTAAGAGGCTGGTAACGAACTCTATTTATCTTCATTTTTGTACATATACTCATCATTGCGAGCTTGCTTAGTCCGTTCATGTAGGGTGTATGTTATCTTTGGATGCTTAGTAGTTCTTGCTTTCTTGTGATTAGCTCCAGCTCGCTAATAGTTTGTAGCATGTTTCATGAATGTTTGCTTGCATTACTCTATTCATAAATTGGTATGACACCGTGGTATCCTCCTCTGAATGTTTCATTTGATTGACTTGGCACATGTTCACGCATGCACATGACTGTGATAATCAGTTAAGCCTTGATGAATTATTTTGCCTTGAGGATCTTGAATCACTTTCATGCCATGAGTAGTCCTATTTTGTTGCAAGCATGATACTGATAGCTATTGCTCTCTCGTTTGTCGCTCCCTTACTATTGCTAGCCTTCACTTTCGTGAGTATGTTTTACTCAAGTTCCCAACTCCCTAAACCAAATATTTCCAAAGTGTCCACCATACCTACCCATTAGCATCATTCGCTACCTCTGTGCATGTTCAATGTGCCTTGTTTTCTTCCGAATAAAATGTTTGCTTGTTATGAGAAAGTTAGTTAGTAAAGCTCTCACGAACTTGATGGCACACTTTATTTTCTTGCACTTAATAAACCTGAACCATTGCGTCCTTCTTTGTTGCGTATATGCTTGCACTTTATGAGTTGAAGTTAGCAGAACCATGTATCATGGGGACCGCTTTCAACATTTCATTGGTACTTGTACCTAGTTGATATCATGTTCTTTTACTTATGGATCCCGACGGTGTGAAATAAAAGTGGAACTTGTAAGATCATGGAGTTTGTATGTATGTTAGAGAAACGCCTGGGCCGCTAGCCTAAGCCATGCCTAATCATGGTGGAAACTTGCAGCATAACCGTAATGAGCATTCTATGAAGCATCCTCAATAAAAATCTATGCACATAGTAAATAAAAAGATCGCTGAGATGCTCATTGTCTCCTTGCCTTGTCATTTTGAATATGGGATAGCTCCTGTATCATATGCAAGGGGTACCCCGTTGGCGGTTCTCTATGATACGTGTGTACTTACAATGACAAGAGCTTACTTGTGACTGAAGTTGAGTAGCATGAGGATCGGTCTTCGTAAGTAAGGGGCATGAGACTTTGATTTATAACTTGTCAAGCATATCCTCTTAGTTGTGTCACTTTCACCTTAACCAAATTCAAGATGCTTATGATAGGGGCAATGAGAGCTCAAAGCTAACAAGTACCATTCTTTCAGCATTTGGAAGCTTTTCAAAATTATTCAAAACCTTTTTCTTCTATTGTTGAGTCTCCATATATTCTTTGAGCACCTTCTTGAGAGCATAGTGTCATTCTTTGTGTTTGTTCCATTACTTGGTTATTTGTGTTATGACTTTGATGCTTGTATCCTTGATATCTTTACTTCTAGTCATCACTTGAACTTCAGAGGTGCCTTGACATTCATAATCAAAGGCAAGCAAGATACCACTCTATCATACCTTTCTATGAGCATTGTAATGTTGCTTATGTTCGTGCTTCGTCGTACCTATTATTCTTGAGTTGGAATCTCTTCATAGCTTGCAATGACTATTAAGTAGACTTGGTTGCATACTCTTTATTATGAATTGTCCAAGTAGTTGATCACATTGCTGAGAATATTTACATCATATGAAGCAAATGTGTTCGTGAAAGTTCTTTTATCGCACTTAGTTTTCAACTGAATTGCTTGAGGACAAGCAATAAGCTAAGCTTGGGGGAGTTGATACTTCCAAAACGTATCTACTTTCCCGAACACTTTTGCTATTGTTTCTCCTCTAAACTTGTGTGATTTGGATGCAACTAATGCTGACTGACGCTGTTTTTAGTAGAATTCCCTTAGTGTCTACTTTTTGTGCATAAAATCAACTATCAGGAAAAATCCCAGAAAATATGCCAAAAATCCTATTTCACCCGAAGACTCCAGGAGCTAGAATACGAGACGGAGAGGAGCCCTAGGGTGGCCACACCACCTGGTGGCGCGGGCCAGGCCAGGCCGTGCCAAGGGGTGGTGTGGGCCCCCCAGGCACCCCCTCGTCCTCTCTCTTCGCCTATAAGGAGCCTTCTGACCTAAAAACTTTAGGGGGTTCAACGTTTTTCCAAAAGGAGTTCCGCTCCGCTGCCACCACCAGATTCCACGAAACAGCACCAGAAACTCCGTTCTGGCACCCTGCCGGGACGGGGAATTGGAGGAGATCATCGCCGTCATCATCACCATCGCTTCTCCATCGACCATCCATGTTTCCCCCATCTATGAGTGAGTAATACCCCGCTGTAGGCTATGGGGATGGTAGGGATTGGATGAGATTGTTCATGTAATGGCATAAGATTGTTAGGGCATGGTGCTTAGTATCTTTTATTAGTGCTTTATGACTTTGTTGTGACTTGTTGTGCTTAATTCTTGTCACTAGGGCCCGAGTGCCATGATTTCATATCTGAACGTATTATTGATTCATTATGATAGTATTGTTCTTGGTCTTATCTACAAGTTGTATACACACGTCGTTGTCCGGAACCTATGGCCCCGAAGTGACAGAAATCGGGATAACCGGAAGGGAAAGGCTTTGATGTGAGGATCACATGTGTTCATGGAGTGTTAATGCTTTGCTCCGGTGCTCTATTAAAAGGAGCACCTTAATTGCCAGTAGTTCCCTAGAGGCCCCGCTGCAAACGGGCTAGCAGGACAAAAGATGGTGTGCAAGTTCTCATTGCAAGCACGTATGACTATATATGGAACACATGCCTAGGATTGTCTAGTACTTGGATGCTTTATCTTATTTATCTGCAATTGCCCTATGTTCTGATTGCTATGTGAATTGTCTTGTCCATGCAACGCTCGTCCATCCATCCCAATGCCTACCGCACTCGAATCCCACTGTTACTGCTTTTGTTACTACTGTCTTTGCTTTACTACTGCTATTACTTTACTATTCCTACTACAAAACTGTTGCTACTGATAAACTGATGTGAGCAAGATTGTTTCCAGGTGCAGCTGAATTGACAACTCAGTTGTTAAGGCTGATAAATATTATTTGGCTCCCCTTGTGTTGAATCAATAAATTGGGTTTCACTTCCCTCGAAAATACTACGATACACCCCCTATACTTGTGGGTCATCATTGCATTCCGTGACCTAGTCACATGCTTGCAAGCTTCATTAATGCGACGTCACCGAGATGGCCACATGTATCTGTCCGTTACATGGACTAGACAAATCCTGGTCTTGATATGTACTCCTCTACGCATTCCTTCGGAAAACCTGAGTGACACCTTTTTGATCACCCTGTTACGAGATGATTCTTGATAACCGTCTAAGATTCTTCCAGAATGGTGATTTGTATTACCTCACAGTCAAAGGATCAGGTTGCGAGGTTCTCTGTGTTTTATCATCAATGGTGAACTTTGTAACTAGATCTCATTAAGATATAATGGTCGGATGTTTGTCTATCATGTTATTCAACTAATAACATGACCTCATTGTCAGTTGGCATAAATGCCCATGATCTTGAAAAACAGACCATCCTCATGACCAATGAACTAGTTCACTAGAGATAACTAGAGACACGGTTTGTTTACATACCATACGTGTATTAACGTTTCGTATTAACACAGTTATAGCACAGTATGAAACATATTATGAACATAGAAGAGATGTATCAAATAATATACTTTATTATTTTGCCTCTAGGGCATAACTCCTTCAGTCTCCCACTTGCACTAGAGTATACAAAACTAGTTTACAATAGGCAGGAACCTAACACCAATGGAATCTCGGTGTTGTTCGTGCTTATCCTATTGGAGAGCTTTAGTCAAAGGATCTGCTACATTCAGTTCTGTATTTACTTTGCAAATCTTGACTTCACCTTCGTCAACAATCTGCCGGATGACGTGAAATCTAAGTTTGATGTGTTTGGCTATGGAATGAGTTCTTGGTTCCCTTTTATTTGCAATAGCTCCCGTGTTATCACAATAGATCGTCACAGGGTCTTGCACATTGGGAAAAACTCCTAGTTCGATGATGAAATTCCTTAGCCAAACAGCTTCATTTGCTGCATCAGCTGCAGCAATGTATTCAGACTCCATTGAAGATTGCGCCACCACCGGCTACTTCTTGCTCTTCCAGCTTACCGCCCCACCATTCACCAAGAAAACAAATCCTGTTTGAGACTTCGAGTCATCATGATATGAATTCCAGCTCGCATCTACGTAACCTGTTACGTTTAGAGCTTCATCATTTCCTCCATAGATTAGGATCATATCATTTGTTCTTCTCAGATACTTTAGGATATTTTTCACAGTTGTCCAGTGATCCGGTCCTGGATTACTCTGATATCGGCTCGTCAAACTAAGAGCCAATGCCACATCAGGTCGGGTATAAGCATTGCATACATGATAGATCCTATTGCTGAAGCATAGGGGATGTAAGACATCTTCTCTCTATCATCGTCCGTTACAGGACATTGAGTCATACTCAAGTTGCAATTCTTCATCATAGGTGTAAAACCCCTCTTGGTGTTTTCCATTTTGAACCTCTTCAAAATCTTATCTATGTAAGTACTCTGACTCAATGCTATTAGGTGCCTTGATCTATCTCTATAGATCTTGATCCTAATATGTATGCAGCTTCACCTAGATCCTTCATGGAAAATTGCTTGCTTAAATATGCTTTCACGCTATTCATAAGATCCACATCGTTTCCCATGAGTAATATGTCATCCACATATACTACTAAGAAAACAACCGAGCTCCCACTCGCTTTCTTGTAAACACAAAACTCTTGTTGGTTTTGGACAAATCCAAAACTTTTGATCACTTGATCAAAACATTGGTTCCAGCTCCGAGATGCTTGCTTCAATCCATAAATGGACCGTTGAAGTTTGCATACCTTTCCAGCATCCTTAGGATTGACAAAACCTTCTGGTTGCATCATATACAACTCTTCATCAATATGACCATTGAGGAATGCGGTCTTGACATCCATCTGCCAAATTTCATAGTCGAAATGTGCAGCAATTGCTATTAAAATCCTGACAGCCTTAAGCATCACTACGGGAGAGTAAGTCTCGTCGTAGTCAACTCCTTGAATTTGTCGAAACCCCTTTGCGACAAGTTGAGCTTTGTGAATGGTCACATTACCATTCGCATCTGTCTTTTTCTTAAAGATCCATTTATTTTCCACGGCCTTGCGGCCCTCTCGAAGATCCACCAAGGTCCAAACTTGGTTTTCATGCATGGATCCTATTTCGGATTTCATGGCTTCGAGCCATTTCTCGGAGTCAGCACTATCCAGAGCTTCTTTGTAGTTTGCAGGTTCTTCCTGATCATCTAAGATGACAGACATCACAAGACTATTGTACCAATCTGGAGTGGCACAAACCCTTGTAGACCTGCGAACCTCAGGAGTCTCGATGTTATTGTTTTGATCAGCATCAATGGGCTCTTCCTCCATGTTGGAGAGCGGTTTCGGAACAGCTTCCGTTGTGCTACTCAGAATACGGAGAGAAGGATCAACAATTTCATCTAACTCAATTTTCCTTCCACTCACTCCTTTTGCAAGAAACTCTTTCTCGAGAAAGGTGCCAGTTTTTGCGACAAACGTTTTGCCTTCGGCTTGGTTGTAGAAAGTATACCCAATGGTTTCCCTTGGGTATCCCACAAAGATACATTTTTCTTATTTGGGTTCGAGTTTGTCAGGCTGCAGTTTCTTAACATAAGCCTCACAACCCCAAACTTTCAGAAATGACAACAATGGCTTCTTGCCATGCCATATCTCATATGGGGTTGTCTCCACGGATTTGGATGGTGCTCGGTTTAAAATAAAAGTGGCGGTTTCTAACGCGTATCCCCAAAAAGACACAGACAAATTAGTTAAAGGCATCGTGGACCGTACACTATGCAATAGGTTCGGTTACGACGTTCCGACACACCATTACGCTGTGGTGTTCCGGCTGGCGTAAGCTGTGGGATAATCCCATAGTCCTTCAAGTGCATGTTAAACTCATAACTCAAATACTCGCCTCCTCAATCCGATCGAAGGTGCTTGATTTTCTTGTTAAGTTGATTCTCTACCTCTTTCGGAAATTCCTTGAACTTTTCAAAGGTTTCAGACTTGTGCTTCATAAAGTAGATATATCCATATCTACTCAAGTCGTCAGTAAAGGTAACAAAGTAACAAAAACCATTGCGTGTTGAGACACTCATTGGTCCACATACATCCGTATGTATGATCCCAAGTAGGTCTGCAGCTCTCTCCATTATACCGGAGAATGGTGTCCTGGTCATCTTGCCCATGAGGCATGGCTCACATGTATCAAGGGATTCGAAATCCAATGATCCAAGAAGCCCTTCTGAATGAAGCTTCTTCATGCGCTTTATGCCAATATGCCAAGACGGCAATGCCATATGTACATGGAATTATTGTCACTGTGCTTACAACATTTAGCATCAACACTATGGATGTGTGTATCACAATCAAGATCAAGTAAGAATAAACCATCACATATAGGAGCATGAACATAGAAAACATCATTCATATAAATTGAACAACCATTTATTCCTGATTTAAACGAATAACGGTCTTGCAACAAGCAAGACCCACTCACAATATTCATCCTCAGTGCGGGTACATAATAGCATTTATTCAAAACCAACAATAATCCTGACAGTAGACGGAGATGCAGGGTGCCGACGGCCATCACTTCGACTCTCGAACCATTGCCGACGCGCATCGTCACCTCGTCCTTCCTCAGGCGCCTCCTACTCTGCAGATCCTGCTGAGAGTTACAAATGTGAGCAACAGATCTGGTATCAAATACCCAGGTGTTACTCCTGGCGCTCGTAAGGAATACATCAATAACATGTATATCATATATACCTTTGTCCGGGATGGCTATCTTGCCAGCTCGCTTGTCTTCCAGGTACTTGGGGCAGTTGCGTTTCCAGTGCCCATCCCCTTTGCAGTAGAAGCACAAAGTGCCGGGCTTAGGGCCAGGCTTCATAGTCTTTGAGGTGCTAGGAACAAACCTGCCATCCCTCTTAGACTTCTTACCCTTGCCTTTTCCATTTTGCCCCGGTTTCTTAAAGTTGGTGGTCTTGTTGACCATCAGCACCGTGTGCTCCTTCTTGATTTCAACCTTAGCAGTTTTGAGCATGGCGAACACCTCAGCAAGGGTCTTAGTCATCCCTTGCATGTTGTAGTTCATCACAAAACTCTTATAGCTAGGGGGCAGCGAGTGCAGCACCCTATCTATAGCGAGCTCCTCCAGGATTTTGTAATCCAGGGAGTTTAAGCGCTTAACGTAGCCAGACATTTTGACCACATGCTCACTAATACTGCTATGCTCTTCCATTTTAGCAGAGAAGAAGAGCTCGGAAGCATCATACCTCTCTACACGAGCCTGTGGAGCAAAGATAGACTTGAGATCCTCAATGATCTCAAAAGCATTCATCTTTTCAAAACGCTTTTGAAGCTCTGGCTCCATGGCATAGAGCATTCCACTCTAGATGAGGGAGAAATCGTCCGCCTTGGACTGCGAGACATTCTTTTCGTCCTGGGAGGCGGATTTTTTAGGCTTAGTCGGAAACTCAGCCTCGATGACATAAGTCAACTTGTAGGGGACTAGGAGGATCCTAAGATCGCGGAACCATGCGGTGAAGTTGGTTCCATTAGTTTTCAGCTTGTCCTTCTCGAGGAAAGTGCTTAGGTTGAAGGTGGGTGGGCGAGACATCTACAAAGGATTTGCAAAGTGTTTAGACTATGTTCATAATAATGAGTTCAAATTTTAACAAAGGAACTCCCACTTAAACGAACATCCCTCTACTCATTTAGTGATCACATGATCCCTATCCCCTGCACCTCCCCCGATCATCATGGCCATCAGTGCAGTATCAAAGGTGGACATTCTCTAATGTCGATCACATCAACTATGTGATTCATGCTCGACTTTTCAGTCTCTTGTATTCTGAGGCCATGTCTGTACATGCTGGGCTCGCCAGTTCTAACTCGTGTGTATTCGTAGTGCAACATGGCTTACACCCACTGTATGCGAACGTAGATATGTCTGACACCCAGGCCTGTAACCCTGGATCGCCTCATACCGAAGAACTTTCTTGGTGGTGCACACACAAGGGTAATACGATAACTGGAATACTATGAGGGATTATCTTATTATGCTACCGTCTAGTAAGTATACTAGCACAATAAGTAATACTTCTAAAGTGAAGTGTTATGACATGGTTATAGCTTTATGATCATCATCAATAGCTTCAATGAGAGTTTCACAAACTTGTCATTGCCATGTTATAATACTTTGCCCCTATGCAATAATAAAGATAGACACTTCTATATTAACTATTGCATGTTTTACGCGGCTTTAGGGCTTTCGCGGTAGAACCCCTTCCCACCTACGAACGTCGAGCCACAACATGGATTCAATGATTGCCGTTCTTCTTCCCTTTTCAGGGCCCTCCAGTGTCAATGCCATATCAACTTCTGTAGAGAGACAGACACCCCCTAAGCCACTTTGATTTGTGGACCAGTCTCGTGAATCACCACGTGAGGTTGGTTGGGGGGCGCTTCATCAAACAGTGCCACGATATGGACAATAACACTAAAGAGGGCAGCAACTAGAGAATCAATTCCCACATATTGCTATGTGTTCTATCCGTACGACATGTCTACCCATAGATCCGCTCTGATAGCACTGAAGGGTTCCGTAGTAGAAAACAAAAAAAATCTATCTACTCAAACACTAATACCAGGATCTATACTATGTAGACATAAGTAACGGAGAAGGAATACATTATTCATACCTTTGCAGAAAGAGGCATGCCTTACGCAGGAAGGCATATATTGATGAAGACGAGCATCACCCCAAGTGTGGTGCCTCCGAAGTTCGTCACACGTCCGGTGTAGGAGACGTCAACCGGACTCCGATCCAGCCGAGCAGCAGAAGAAGTAGATGTCGGATCGATGATCACACGACGGTAGTGTGAAGGTGGAGAACTCAACTACAAGGTCCTCCCCAATATTACGGGGAAGTCCTCAGCAGATGAGAGAGAGAATGAGAGGAATGGGTGATCTCCAAGGGGAAGGGGGAACCCCTTTATATAGTGGGACGGGGGCACACCACCCAGGGGCCAGGCGGGGTGGGACTAATCCCCACACCCGCCGTCCACCTTGGGGCAGCCGCTGGCCCTAGGTGGGCCCCACTAGCCCTAGGCTGGCTGGCCCCTACTCCCTAGGCGCCTTGCCCACTTGGGCCTCCCTTCGGGTGAGGCCCATTAGACATATAGTGCCTTCAAAAATAAAATAAAATATATATTTAATATTCATTCTCCAATTAAAATTTAAATACACATATTATATTATTCCTTCACTCTAGAACACCTTCCGGACCCCTTCCGATCTCCATCGGATGTTACCGAAACTATTCCGGTTTCTCTCTCTATATATTTCTCATACGATACCTCATCTACCCTAAGCGTCCCTACCCTTAAGCGTGACATCCTTTGGTTCGGAAACACTCCGGACATGACAGAGACAACTCTCATATCAATGATCAACAGAGGGACCTGGATGGCCATGTGACCCCCGTGCATTTCACGAATACAATCGCTCGAACTGTGAGATAGTCGTTCCCTATTCCCTTTGTCATATGATACCTAATTCATCCGAGACTTGATCTTCGGTATCTCCATACTTTAGTTTGATCTCATTACTAATGAACTTCTTTTCTCGTTCTCATGTCATTGCATTCCATGACCTAGTCACATGCTTGCAAGCTTCATTAATGCGACGTCACCAAGATGGCCACATGTATCTGTCCGTTACATGGACTAGACAAATCTTAGTCTTGATATGTACTCCTCTACGCATTCCTTCGGAAAACCTGAGTGGCACCGTTTTGATCACCCTGTTACGAGATGATTCTTGATAACCATCTAAGCTTCTTCCAGAATGGTGATTTGTATTACCTCACAATCAAAGGATCAGGTTGCGAGGTTCTCTGTGTTTTATCATCAATGGTGAACTTTGTAACTAGATCTCATTAAGATATAACAGTCGGATGTTTGTCTATCATGTTATTCAACTAATAACATGACCTTATTGTCAGTTGGCATAAATGCCCATGATCTTGAAACACAGACCATCCTCATGACCAATGAACTAGTTCACTAGAGGTAACTAGAGACACGGTTTGTTTACATACCACACGTGTATTAACGTTTCGTATTAACACAGTTATAGCACAGTATGAAACGTATTATGAACATACAAGAGATGTATCAAATAATATACTTTATTATTTGCCTCTAGGGCATAACTCCTTCAATTTAGTACTAAGCTCTTGAAAATCAGCAGTTTCAGCGAAAGACTTAATGCAATCATACTCATAGTTTATACCTGGTTCTTTACCTTTGTTGTTATCCCAATCTTTGGTATTGCTTTGAATTGTTTCAAGAAGATCCCACTTAGCTTTGACCTCCTTACTTGTGAAGGATCCCTCTAAACAAGTATCTAGATAATCCTTGTAATGTCCTAAAAGCCTTGCATAGAAGTTATTAATAACAATATTACTAGGGAGCTCATGAATGGGACATTTGAGCATTGGTGACTTCATTCTCCCCCATGCTTAGGCAATACTTTCTCCATCATGTGGATGAAAATTATAAATGTAATTCATATCTTTATGAAGTTCATGAGGATAAAATTTAGAGTAAAAGAGAGATTCAAGTTCCTTCCACTCCAAATGATGAGGATCATCTAGTAGCTCATACCACTCCCTTGCTTTGCCCTTAAGTGAAAAGGGGAATAGCTTCCTCTTAACTTGGTTAATTGAAATACCTGCACACTTGGACAACTCGCATAATTCATGTATAAAGAGTAAATGATCACCAGTATGGACAGTTCCATCTCCAAAATAGCAGTTATTCATAAACACGTTCAACAATTTTTATAGGTATTTTAAAAGGGATGCTTTTAGTATGTGGATTTAAAATATCACAAGTATTATTAGAATTACCACATATGGGAGATAAAGTATCATCAGAGCAAATTTTCTTCTTTAAAGCTGGGGAACTAAAAAGATCATTTTCATAAAAACCAACTTCCCCAAGCTTAGACGTTTCCATAACATTAGTAACAAAGGTGTTCAAAAGATTCATACTAATAACATTGCTATTAGCATGCAAAGAAAGTTCCATGGGTTTTTAATTTTCTTTTCAGACAATTCATGTTCTACATTAGGAAATATACTAAAAAGCTCTCTATTTTTTGTTGTTTTCCATTAAGCCTAACTAGTGAAAACAAAAAACAAAAAGACAAAATTGCAGAATATAAAGGAAATAACTTCAAGCACTCACATCGGAGGATGTGAGTACCTTTTACCTTACCTCCCCGGCAACAGCGCCATAAAATAGCTTGATGTCTACGCACTTCTATTCTTGTAGACAGTTGTTGGGCCTCCAAGTGCAGAGGTTTGTAGAACAGCAGCAAGTTTTCCCTTAAGTGGATCACCCAAGGTTTATCGAACTCAGGGAGGAAGTGGTCAAAGGTATCCCCTCTGAAGTAACCCTGCAATCAAGATACAAGAAGTCTCTTGTGTCCCCAACACACACAATACACTTCTCAGGTGTATAGGTGCACTAGTTCGGCGAAGAGATAGTAAAATACAAGTGGTAACGGTGCCAGAAAATAGCTTGATGGTGTGGAAGAGACTAAAGACAAACTGAAATAAAGATGGAAGCAAGCAAACATGTAATAGATCTAATAGCAAACGGTGTTTCAGTGCTTAGAAACAAGGCCTAGGGATCATACTTTCACTAGTGAACACTCTCATATAAATATATTCTTCTTTATGATACTACGCTGAACTACTCTCTGGTTGGACACTCTAATCCATGGTAGGGCTATAACAGCACTCCTCAAAGTTTGCTTTACCCATCTAGATAACCCCACACTGTCACCTTGAGCACTAGATGGATCCAACAAACACCACAATTTCATAGAGACATCCAACTCCAAATATAACTCATAACAAGTATTTGTAATCTCTAGCCTAAGTGCCACCATGGTGTGCACACTGTCAACTTCACACACATGGGGAGAGCAGAGATCTATTAAAGCACTTGAGTAGCAAGGTATATCTACTTGATTACAAAGCGCATGATCACAATATGATCATGCATAGAGAGAGAGATGAACACATAGCTACCGGTAGAACCCTTAGCCTCGAGAGAGAACTACTCCCCCCTCATCATGGGAATCATCAACATCGATGGAGATGGTGGTGGAGATCTATGGAGATGGTTCCGAGGGCACTTCCCTATCCTGGCAGGGTGCCGGAACAGAGACTTTCTGTCCCCCGAATCTCCCCTTCGGTGGCGGCGGCGCTGCGAAACTTTTCGTGGCTGGAGGCTTGACGATTTAGGGTTTTTGCATCGGGAGGCATCTTATAGGCGAAGAGGCAAGGTCGGTGGGTGGCCAGGGGGGCCACACCATGCCCTGGCGTGGCCTAGGGGGACCCACGCCTAGGGGTGGTTTGGCCACCCTGTGCCCCCTTCGTCTCTCCTTATAGCTCCATGAATCTTTCGAGAAAATAATGACTTTGGCTTTTGTTCGGTCTAATTCCAAGAATATTTATTTTCTGACTTTCTGGAACCAAAAACAGCAGAAAACAGGCAACTGGCACTGTGGCTCTTGTTAATAGGTTAGTCCCAGAAAGTGTATAAAAATACTCCAAAGTGTGGAAAAAACATAAGAAAGTAGATAAAAACCAAACATGGAACATCAAAAATTATGGATACGTTAGCAACGTATCACCCATCTGCGAATCGATCCGCGTGGGAGGTTGTTGAGCCATGCACGAGCGGTGCCTTGCAGCTATAGCTAGAGGCATTGCATTGCCGTGCTCGTGGTTACACCGTGTAGCCTGATGGAGGAAATATGATCCTCCGGCCAGATCTTTGGGTCCTAGAGTCCGTCGAATCTCGGGTTCTCCAACGGGAGTTTGAACCCTTTTGGCATTCGTTTCTATCGTATGGCTTAGCTGAAGCAGCTGGCACCGCAGAGCTCTATCCCGTCATCTTTCGAGTCAGTCGAGCGGGCATGCCTCGCGCGTATCTTGTCGGCCTTGCGCTTCGTGATGTCATCGCGCGTGTCGTAGTCGTAGTCGTGTCGCCGTGAGTGGCGTCGCCATGACAAATTATGGCCGTCGTCGTTGGAGGAGGAGGAAGAGTAGCGCTTAGCCAGAGCCTTGCTTTTCTTCGGCTGTGACACTGGATCCTTCATGAGAGCAACCTCGACTAGTCCCAAGCCAGCTATCGTAGATGAGTGCATGGAAGACCGTGGGTCCCCAGCTGGCGGCTGGTTGTTGAGCAGGTACATAGTAGCTGCCGTCACCGCTCCTTGCGGTGTTTTAGGGAGAACATTGCCCCGCATGTCCACTGTCATGGACGAGAAGTCGAGGACTCGAGTGGCGTCTGCTCGCTCCTTCTCAGTGAGGTGAGCGAGTCGAGAACGTCTTCTGGTAGCCGTATGATCATTGCCTTTAGAGAAGGATCCTCCAATGGAGGATAGCTGAGCCCGACAGAGGCTCGACTCGTCCGCTGCCCTTCTGCCTCGTCGAGCTGGGCGATTACTTGCTACTGGCGCTTGAACTCCTCCTTGAGCAGCCAGTGATAACCCATCAGCATGTCTTGCGATGAGTTAGGGGGTAGAGGGTTGTCGTAGAGCTTCCCTGCAACGAGCCCACTAAGCGTCGTTGAGCTTTATCAGCATGTGCTCATGGGTTTACTCATTTGCCGAGAGATTCGGCTAATCTTCTAGGGTAGGCCCTTCTGTCCCATTGTTGGTGGGTGCGCTGTTGGCGGGGCCACCGTTCACGACTGGGATTCCACCGCCAGTGCCGGTGTTGTCCCGAGTGCCGCTGTTGCCGCCCATGTTGATGACGGTGCACGTGTAATGGCTGGGGAAGCTGTTGCTCCCGCTGCTTTCAGATCGAGAGTCGTAGGCTCCATCTTCTATTGCCATATCGCCCAGATCAGACTCGCAACTGTTGTTGCTGTCCGTATTCCCAACTGATGTCGGGGCATTGAGTTTGCTCAGGGTGCCGATCAGCGATGGAAGCCACGATGCTGGAGCAATCACGGGAACCTTCAGCTGGCCAGGGAGGTGAAGTGTGCCTAGCCAACCAACTTGGAAGTGTAAGCTCCTGATCGCCAGGCCGATTCCATTGCCCACGGACTCGAAATCTGGGCGAGTGGCTGGCGTGTGGACGGTGAAGTCGAAGGCACCAAAGAGGAGGCGAGTCTCCGCTGCTGCGGAGTCATAGATCGTGGTTGATGGGGCCAGGGAAGCCGCAACATTAGCACTCTCGCTTCCCACAGACGGCGCCAATTGACGAGGGGTTAACTCATCAATGCCCATTGCAGATGGACTTAGGTTCGAGGAAGTGGGGAGCGCTGGAGGCATCGATCGGCTATCAAACAAGCACACATGGACGCAAGGTTTACCTAGGTTCAGGCCTCGCAGAGGACCCTACTCCTGCTTGTCTGCTCTTGGAATTATCGAGGAGTCGAAAGTTATAGGGGATGTGCAGATGCAATCTGGCGATGGTGTGGAAACTAGGGTTGTGGATTGTCCTCCTCGCAACCCCCTCCTAGCCTTTATATAGATAGGCTAGGTCTCGGGATAGTAGGCCAAGTCGGTTAGAGGTTAGGGTTTTCCCTTTAAACTTCTATCTTAAGTTTGTCGTGTGCTGCAAGCAGTCGGAGTCTCCCGGGTCACCCAAATATTGGCTAGGCCTTAGCAACTTCGTGGGCTTCTTCATGTTGGACCGTATATACCAAGCTCGGGAATCTGTAAGGTATGCCCATGTCAGAAGGGGATCGGAGGAGAATAGCTTGGGGAGAGATAGGGGAAGAAATGCACACATAAATGCTTCGAATCTGGGCGATTTTGAGGTGAATTTGAGTTATGTTATAAATGCGGCAAGCAAAACGAAGAACAAAACAATGTAAACATGCAGGGGGATACATGATTTAACATGGAAAACCTCTCCTAAAAGAGAGAGAAAAAACAACGGACGCCAGCCATCGAAGCTTCACTATATGGGGAGTGTTTACAAAACTCCGGAGATTATCAGCTACGACTTATCCCAATCGGTGGCTTACAAGAAGTATATATAATAGTGGAAATCTAGCTTATCAATAATCCACTCGGCCCAAGCCTCCAGCGAAAGGGATCGCTCCGCTCACCAGAAGTTAGCCTTCTATTGAATTTGGATAAAAATATACCAAGTTTGGGGAGAGAGGCACATGCACCGTTGGTATTGAGAAAGAGGCGCCTCCGGTTCTGTGTTGTGGTCATGCGGGTGGGCCGGCTAGGGAGTATAGCGTCTATATAAACGACACTATGCTCCATAGCATAGCGCATATCACAAAGACGACATGACCGCAGGTGGGGCCCGACCTGGCCCCGCCACGCCACTCTGTCAGGGGTAGCGCCATTTAGAGGGGACATATGGTATGTAGCATAGCGGATTTATGTTAGCCACTACTCGAAAGGATTAGGATCATGAACTAGTTTCGATGAGAGTTTATTATTTAATTTTCTTTGGCCTTTGTGCTATTTTTGTCCATTTTCACTTTGCTAGCGTCAGTGCGTATGGGTGGTCAAGTATGTGGTCCGATCGCCGGTCTCCGGTGTGCCAAAGGTTGGTTGGGTGTGCCGGCCAAAGGTTGGTTGAGTGTGGCAGTATGGTCCGATACCCTTTGAAGCCGCGACACATGCCACTTTGGTTAAGGTGGTTAAACACCCTAGCGAACCTTCTTGTGGCTGGATTGTTAGGAGGGGCAGTGGTACTCCCACCAGAGATCAAACCTTAGATTTGACCCTTTGGTGTCCCATTAAAACGTGAAATATTCTTCAAAGGGAGATTACATTCCTGTCGACTGTGAGTCGCATGAGATGACTTCGTCAATCTCAAGACTTGTCGAATCTGTCTCCGAGTTTCAGTGTTTCGGAGGTGCTCGTGAGGATAGGGTGTGTGTGCGATGAGTATATATATGTATCCATGAGCGTTCTTTTTTTCCGGAGTACATTTAACAAGGAGGACCTCAAAAGAACCAAAAATTACAACAAGGCCCAGAACATAAGCACAGAAAACCTTGCATCTAAAAATAAAAAAGCAATCAAGGACAGGGCTTCGTCTTGCTCCATCTCAATCGCGTAGACAACACAACCGAAAACGGCCGACAGCTTCAGCACCGAGGACTACGCCACTTGGGGAGAAGCATCGGGAGCGCGCCGTCTCGGAGCAGAAAGACCTCTATATCGGCACGTAGGCCTGGAGGAAAACGACCTCTTGCCGACTCAATGGCAACCAGAGGGGAAGTGTCCGCCCTTCAACCTTGAAGCTGGACAGGCGAACAACAACATGCTATCGATGAAGAACTGTCGAGGAAGAAATCCCAAACATGCGGAGCAGCTGCCCAACTACATATGAATTTGACGACGATGCAGCCGTCATGGTGATGCTCCTAGAGGACGCAGCAACGGCGTCACGTCTCCAACAACCTCTAGATCCAGAGGACGAGTAGTCGGACCATCCCCTCTCCTCGCCTCCACGGTCGGCCGGAGGGAGAAGCTCAGCTTCCCACTGGCGCATCGAGAGATTGCCCCACCAGAGACCTTCATCCAACCGACACACAACACCAGCATCCTCCCCTTGCCACGAAGGCTGGCCGGAGGAAGCTTGCTGAAGACGCCGCTCGAAATCAGATCAAGGTGACCAGCGGTTTTATTGGAGGAAGCGGTGGTTCCCCTCACCATTTCCCGCTCTGGCCAGAGGAGCAAGAAGACAAGGAAGAGCAACCCAAGCGCTCGAATCTGACCGCGAGGATCCAAGTAACAGCTTCAAACACTAGGCACGAAGCCCACTACCAGCAAGCTGCCAAAGAAACTACACCTACTACTATACTGTACACGCCGACGGCTGCTCCCCTCCCCACTCCGATCGGCCAGGCCACCGGAGGAGGAAGGGAGAAGCCGCGGAAGAGCGGCGGCACCTCTCAAACCCTAGAAGCGGGCGAGAGCAAGGGAGGGGAAAAGAGAACGAGACCGTACTGTATCCGTGAGGCTAGTCATAGTGGGAGTAATTTGGGTAGTAACTAAGCATTTAGATGACATGTCATGCAATTAAATGACGAGAGCGACTCTTGTAATAACTAGCTATGTTACCATAACATCGGCCCTAAGGCAGCAATGCACATAAACAATACAAGTTGTGCTGTTGGTATTTTGGTTCTCCGACTCCATCGCTGAAAAAAATGAGGCCCTAATTTTTTCTCTCATATGGAACCTAAATATATAATATTTTTATTGTTTCTGATCTATGAATGCGTTGTATGATGCATTTGTATATCCCTGAATATTGTTTGGTACGATTACATTTCAATTTCTTATTGTGGCCAATGATTCAAATTTTCCCCAAAGAGAGGCAGACACATTGGTGTCAAATTTTTTACAGGGATGAGTGAGCGAACCTGGGGCCATGTACACGATCAATATAAGATGTGCAATTGTTACTTGGTTCGCTTACGTCATCTCTGTAGAAACTTATGAGGCTGCAATCTTTATTCTACATTCATAGAACTATGATATTTGAATTATCTATTCCATGCATTCATAGTGTATAAGAATTACATTTTAGTTTGTCACCGAGGCCGATGATTGAAATTTACCCCAAAAGAGTTCAAGGGGAGACACGTATGACGGTGTCGTGTTTTAGGGTTGGGTTGGTGAACTTGAGGCAGCAATGCACACAAACAATATATGTTGTGCTGTTGGTACTTTGGTTCCCCAACTCCATCTCTGAAACAAATTATGAGGCCCTTGATTTCTTCTCATATGGAACTACATATATGATCCTTGAATTGTTTCTGATCTTTTAATGATTGGTATGATGCATATGTATATGAATGGTTTTGATCATAAGTATTTTTAACATGTACCTGAAGATTAATTGTTTGGTTTTTTATTTATAATTACAATATTTAGGCTTGTTTTTGTACCTAACTATGTATATCCCTGAATAATGTTTTATACGATTACATTTCAATTTCTTATTGTGGCTAATGATTCAAATTTGCCCCAAAAGAGAGGCAGACACATCGGTGTCAGATTTTTTCAGGGACGAGTTAGTGAACCTGGGGCGATGTACAAGAACAATATAGGCTGTGCAATTGTTACTTGGTTCACTTACGCCGTCCCTGTAGAAACTTATGAGGCCTTAATCTTTATTCTACATTCATAGAACTATGATATTCGAATTACCTATTCAATGCATTTAGTGTATAAGAATTACATTTTAGTTTGTCACCGAGGCCGATGATTGAAATTTTCCCCAAAAGAGTTCAAGGGGAGACACGTATGACGGTGTCGTGTTTTAGGGATGGGTTGGTGAACCTGAGGAAGCAATGCACACAAACAATATAGGTTGTGTTGTTGGTACTTTGGTTCGCCAACTCCATCTCTGAAACAAATTTTGAGGCCCTAGATTTATTCTCATATGGAACTACATATATGATCCTTGAATTGTTTCTGATCGTTTAATGATTGGTATGATGCATATGTATATGAATGGTTTTGATCATAAGTATGTTTAACATGCACCTGAAGATTAATTGTTTGGTTTTTTATTTATAATTACAATATTGAGGCTTGTTTTTGTACCTGACTATGTCTATCCCTGAATAATGTTTTGTACGATTACATTTCAATTTCTTATTGTGGCCAATGATTCAAATTTGCCCCAAAAGAGAGGCAGACACATTGGTGTCAGATTTTTTCAGGGATGAGTTAGTGAACCTGGGGCGATGTACAACAACATTACGGGTTGTGCAGTTGTTACTTGGTTCACCTACTCCATCCCTGAAGAAACTTATGAGGCCCCTAGATTTATCCTACATTCACTCTGATGCAATTATTTGTCATTGTGTTGAGATGAAATGATATATGTACCGATCAAACTATTGCTGAGATGCTTTATCTTTGATATCCACGGATACATTGTCTTACATATACATGTTGTCAATTCTGGAGTTGTAATACAATTCAATCATATGTATGAGTTCTAAGTTATGTTCATAAAAATCAATAGGAGGATGATGATGAAGTGGACGATAGCAAGGAATCCAGGACAACAAGAGCCGCTACGTGTTGAGGCGGTTACGGTGTGGGCTAATCCGTTTCCACCATAGGGGGAGACTGTTTTGCCCATTCTGTGGTAGAGCAATCAACGTGGACCTCAACAGCATGATCCAGCACGCGGAGGGCGTTGACAGAGGCGGAGGCAGAAGGCATAGGCCGATTACCTTGGCACGGCAGGCAGCCTACGGCAAATTCCTCCGGGAGTATGTCAGGACTGGCCTGTATCCCATCGACTAGGCTGTCGCTGCCTCCTTCTGATAAGCCCCTGCCCTGCTAGGCGTCTCCGTGTCCCGGCCTCTTGCTGCAGCCCCTGCTTTTATGTTGTTCTAGTTAATTATTACCTGTGTGTGGCATGTAAGACAATATATCCGTGGTGTCTCTGGTGAACCTTATATATTAATCTACTCCTTTATATGGAGTGCCTTAAAGTTTCTAGTGTTCAATTATATTTACTGATCATGCTCATGCACACTACAAAATATTTCTAGTGCTCGATTATATTATAATTGTCAAGAAATACATCAACAAGTTAAATTGGTCGAAATTTTGTATTGAAGTAACTAAATGTATCACACACATAATAAACTAGAAACTAAAATCTAATTCAAACACATAATGTATCACCACCACTTGTTGTCGTCCTTGACTTGCTTCCCCTTCAGCCGCTTGATGTCGCCACCGTCCCAAGATCCCTGCTCATCCTGAAACCACTTTCTATCCTCCTCGCACTTCTTCTCCTGGGCTAGCTTGCAACCAGGGCATAGCTCTCTCGCGAAAAAACCCGCCTTAACCATCCCATCTTTCATGGTAATGAGCTTACTGTACAACTCGTACGCCATGTAGGCGTCTCTGGCTGCATACTCGAGGCGCACCTGGCTCATCGGCTTCCACTCCCAGCAGTCGTGATCGAGTCGCTTCAATTTCTTTAGTTTTTCATAGGATTTATCGATGATTTCCGCTGCCAGATCACCCATTCCATCCTTCCCTGGGTATGATTTGATCTTGTACAGATTTTGGATGTCGATGTGGTGCCCCTCTGGGATTTTTATCAACGCACGAGAAAGCATAATTGTGTCATTTGTGATATCCACGCTAGTGAAAGTTATCCCTTTCCTACACAAGAACTCGACCAGAGCCGTACAACGCATCTCAGTTGGTTTACTCCTGCACTTAGATGGTTCTAGGGATGTAAGGGAACAAGGGATGCAGAAGTGGTGATCTCAAATTTAAATTTCACATACCTGCAGAAGCGGTAAACGAGGACCTCCTCATGTATGGCGATTTGCATGACAGCGATCTCTTGTGGATGATTTTTTCGCTTATTTGCACGGTGTACTCCAAGTCTAGCCCCACAAACTTGTGCTTCTCTTTCTCAAGCAATTGCTCAAACTTGGCGAGAGTTGTCTCTACAATCGCTTCATCATTTGTGTACACCACTGTCAAAGTCGTGGTACCATGGGCAGGGACCAAGTGGGTCTCTGTTGTGCGTTTCCCATCGTCCATGCCTGCAAGGAAATGGGTGAAAGGAACTGCCTGCAAGGAACTTCCTTCGAGAGGAAGAAGAAGATGAACCGACGGTTCTAGAACAGAGGAAGAAGAAGCGCCCAGGAAAAACTGTAGAGGAATGACTGAGGAAGAGGAATGACTGCAGAAGAAACGTGGTAACTGCAACTTTCGGTTCCAGAACTCACCGTGGTTACGTGGAGATCGTGGCAGTGCCGCCGGTTCAACAAGTGGGGCCAGTTCCTGCGAGAATATGAAATTAGCTCTGCATTTTTCTATGCGAGAAATTGAGAGAAGTCATTTATATTTTGTCTTTCATAATTAAACACAATGAAGTTGGTACATCCCAAGAGATTTGAACAAAAGAGATTTGCTAGTTTAACATACAACAACACTTACAGGCCCAACATGGCAGAACTTGGAGAGCCCTAGAACTTGAGCTACCACAGAGTCCTCGGCAGAGGTGGCAGAATTGGTGCGGGTGCAACCACGGCGACGGCGAGCTCGGATTCTAGAGGAAGAAAACAAAACCGAGCATGGTCGATAAGGTGATAGATCTCACCAGGAACCAATTCTCATCCCCGACCGTGCCATGGGTG
This sequence comes from Avena sativa, assembly GCA_916181665.1. Lineage (NCBI taxonomy): Eukaryota > Viridiplantae > Streptophyta > Magnoliopsida > Poales > Poaceae > Avena > Avena sativa. Next base: position 434,287,031 of record OV702290.1, read on the forward strand.
CGTCCACCATGAGGGCGAGCTCCCACTCGGGATAGGGAGGAGAGCGGGGTCGGGCAGCTTCGTCACTTCCCAGCTCTGCGCCATGGCTGCGACCACAGATTGCCGCTCTGGGGAAGAAGACGAGTAATGGAGGCGCCAACGCTGCAAGCCTATAGGGAGGAGAGCTAGGCCGAGCAGGTTCGTCCATGTCCCAGCTCCGCACCATGGCTGCGACGCCCCACAGATTGCCGCTCCGAGGAAGAAGAAGACGCGTAATGGATGCAGGCGCGAACGCTGCAAGCCTAATTGACACCTAAGCGACGGGAGCGACAGGAGCGACATAACGGCGAGAACTGACAGGGGGGCCAACTTGATGGCCGTTAGCCTAATTTTTTGTATTGAAACATAAAGTTGAATTCATGCCGAAAGACCCTCTGAGTATTTGGCACACCAACTATAGTCATCGCGGATGATATCTGGGAACTCAGGTACCGTGTTGCCTGGACACCCCAACTTTCGGGCCGCAAAATGATATTCTCGTTAGTCTCTTATTTGCCTTGGGAACACCACCCCCTCTCTCTACCCTAGGCATGACGCTAGAGCACACCAACCACCTCTCCACCGCCTCCCCTGACCAACCCCCAAGAAGCACTCTCCCCTTGCCCTAAGTGGACATAGTCCCCCATAGACCATCTCCCTCTTAAATAAGAAGAGCAGAGGCACCTCCACCCCACTCCTATCCTTCATTTCACTCTCTCACACCCACCTAGCTCCTCCCAAACCTCCGAAACCAGCTCCATGTTCCGAAGGAACCTAGGGAGGAAGAACTTGCCCTCTCGGCCTTCTCTCAAAATCTCAAGAGGGAGGTCGTCTCCTCGCCTCTCCCTTCCTATTTTATTCTTGCATGCCGTGCCCTTGGAGAGCCCTACCTAACCCTCCCCTTTTATTGCCTCAGGAAGCACCGTAGAATCCGTCTCCGGTGAGCTCTGAAGAACCATATCTCAGGCATCATAGCATGTTGCACCACCCACATTCGAACCACCTCGTGGCACCCATCACTAGAGTCGTTGCTGTGTACCATGCCTCCTTGTCACCTCCCCGCTGCTCCCCGGTGCCCCTAGGTGAGCCACAGTCCCCTCTACGGTTATTTTAGGGTTTGGGGTGCCGTTGTCGGGCTCTACTGAAGACGACAACGGATCGTCGTCCATCAAGCCTTCATCGGACGGTCCTTAGTGACCAGTACCGCTTTGTTCCTTAGGGTCTATGATGAGCGGGGCCTGCCCCACGGATTCGAACTGCAGATCTCGCGCTCCCTCACTAGTGAACTAGGTCAGATTCCTGCCATGCGGCCCATTTCCTTCTCAGCTTCGGCCCATGGTTACCTCCCTCTTTTTCTTTTAAATAGATCTATAGAATACAAGCCTAGTTTAAATTCAAATGAAAATTTAAAAAGGATGCAAATGACCAGATCAAAAATTCTTTATGTACCTAGATGTTTTACTCACCATGCAGCACAAAAATATTTCCAAATATATGTCTGTATCACTTATGGGGAAAATAATGCCAACAGGTACCTATTTCATCAAATATTTAATCCAAAGATTATTAAATCTCCAAATGACTTGAGATAACCTTGATCTGACTGTCACTTTGGAACCACACCAAAAATCCCTGTGAATGTTCTATAGCAAAAATAACAAAAACAGGACAAATATGACTTTAGGAATTTTCCTTGACCAAACCATGAGTTGTTTTGACCTCATTCCAACTCCGAGTGAAGTGATACATCAACTACTATCTAAAACCAGGAGATCAAGATTTAATGATCCTCTGGTAATTTATGGTGAATAAAAATCATCTATGTAGGGTTATTCCACAAAATAAATAACATCTGTAGTTCTACAACTCCTAAATTGATAAATCCAATTTATACAGAAAGGTATTTAAAGTACCTACATGTGGCTTTTAGTTTCATATTAAAATCTTCTATAAAATAAATCTAGTGAAAAAGACAAGCTGCTTGCAGAACTGACTTTGGGAATTTCCCAAGGGCATTCTGGTAATTATTTTGAGGTGATTCAAACTATTAAAAAAAATCAAAAACCCAAATCATGAAAAACCTATGAGGACCAATTTATTTTAGCTTCGGAACTTTTCTGGTGAATTATTCACCTAAACTAAGGTTTATTCCACTAGAAAATTCATAACCAATTAAGAAAAATTGATAAAATCATGAAACCACTTTTGTTGGCCTGGTTATTTCAATACCTACCTGATAATATTTTTTTATGCATTGGCATCTTACAAACCTAGGCCTTGTGTCAACACCCGGATTTTTAATCCTAGATGCCTGTTATGCCATATATCGCAATCCCAGGATTACGATTTTTGCGAGACATAACAGATTGGATATCATAGTACATCATCCATTACAAACCATAATAAGGTCTTACACACATAAGGTATCTCATGATACAAACAAGCAGCGGAACAATAAGCGTAGTAGTGGGCTCCATCTTCAGTGTCACATGCAATGCTGACGATGGGAGGTGATCCTAGTTGTCGTAGCCGTCCTGCTGTCCATCTTCCTGATAGTCCTCCTCATAGTCTAGCCACGGGAATAGCCAGGGACAAAGCCATGAGTACTCTTTACGTACTCGCAAACTATAACTAACAAGTAAGGTAGTTCTAGTAGGAATCTTAAGCTCTAGGTTTATTTGCAAAAAGCCAGGTTTTCTAAACTTATTTTAGAAGTAAAGAAAACTAAGTAAATGTTCTAAATCACTTAAGTGGGAACCTAGTTTTCACATTCACAACCCTGTTGTGGTCAAGTAAAAATCATAGTTCACTTCACAAGTCATTTTGAAAACATCTGACGGCAGAACAGTATGGCCACTCCAACTGTCCATGACCACGGATGCGGCTATTCGAATAGTTTGACACTCTGCAGAGGTGGTACACTTTCACCACAAAATTTTATACATCCGACAGGGATAACCCTGAATCATCATACTTAGTATGCGGATAATCAATCATAACCTTTCAATTACACACTCTAGTATAGGCACCTCCTCTATGAGGTTGGCCTCCCTGCCATGGCCATCTGCCATCTTGGGCACTGCATAGGTGGACATCATCAAGAGGTAGCCTCAGCTCAAACCTCTTCCACGAGGGAACCCATACTAATGCATATAAACTTCCGGCTAAGCCTTACCCAATTTAGGTATTGTGGTTGTAAGGTAAAATTGGAATGGTATCGCATCCGAACCCAACCATCAATTTTTGTAAAGGGCTAAGGCTCATGCCTCAACATTTTCATCACCAAATCCATTTGTGTTTCTCAACACATGTCAAAACATTTCAATATAATGACTCATCATTCCAAGGTTTTCATAATCATTTTCACCAAGTATTCCCTTCTAAAGTGATCAAGTTTTATGCTTAGCACTAGCCACTAAGTTAAGAGTGTTCACTAATGAGGGGTGCTAATGTCAATATCATGCCATAGAATGACATCTAGTATAGGCCTAGTTTTATACTCTTTATGCTATCTATACTATCTTTCCAAATTCTCACAAAGCATTAACTAAAAGTAAAAAATCTTTGGTAAAGTAAAAGAGTAAAGCTTGCAAGTAAAACTTGGGATGGGTATAAATCAAAGTGTATAACCAAAGCATGCCTAATGCATATTGCTTAGGTTATCTTGCACTTAGTGATGGTTTGCCTTGATTGGTGCAGTGATGGAAGTTTTCTTCCTCTTCTTCGGGGTAGAACTCCTACTCCTCGTATCCTTGGTCGGTACTATTGTCTATAAATGAATACGGGGTACACAATCACGAAACAATACTTAACTAAGTCTATTTAGCATACTAAGGCTCGCACTTGATGATCTAGCATCATCACAATCATCACGTGCAATAATGACTAGTTTTATTTAGTTTATTTGAGAAAAGTAATTTCTACTCATTGAAATTAATTAAGATTTAATATTCTCCAATTAAAATATGGAATCATGTGGACACATGTCATCACCACATATGCTAATACATGGGAATGTGATTTAAATGGTTGGTCACATTTTATAAAGTTTAAGATTACTATTTAAATGATTTAAATTGACTAGAAATGCCTATATAGCATTATTTTGGTACTAGTACAAAGTCACTGCATGCAAACCTATATAATTTTACATATTCAGATAGATATTATCAAATGTGATTTTTGAGAGTTGGAATCAACTAAAAACCTATTATGGTTGATTTTTGAAAAATGTTTGAAGTTGCAAAAGTCTGTGTCTTATTATTTTTGCTATAGAATATCTCTAACTCCAACGTGCTTGGATAGATATTTTAATTACCTTTTGAGAAAAATTTGAATCATGCAATTTGGTTAAGTTAAACTCTCTGAATTGATTTTTGAATATGTGGACAGAATAAGATTTCAACTAAAAAGGAAAATCATTATTTGAATTTCCACGCCTGAGCGGGAAAGCTAAACGGGCCGGCCCAACTGCACTGCATAGCACAGCGGGCTGCTGACAGATGGGGTCCACCAGTCAACGACTGTTCTAACACGAAACGGTATCAACGAATCTATACCGTGCGATCAAATTCTAATCTAACGGCTGAGCGTCATCATCGACGACGAACAGCTCCGGCGAGAAATTAACCTAGCGCGGTGGTGGGGATCTCGCGGGGCTCACCTGGGCTCCAGCAAGGGTCGGCGACTGGGGAAATCGACGTGTTTGACAACAGCGAGGCGAGGTGCAATTACGGTAGGTCTTGGGGTGGTCGGAAACAACGACGCCCTTCTCCTCCAGCAGCGGCAGTCTCCGGTGAAATTCTGGCGCGGTGGTGCTCGCCTTGCGCCGGGGAGAAGTGGGGGAGGTCAGTGAGGATTGGGGAGTGGAGTGGTGTGAAGAAATGAGGCAGTGGAGGGCTCTATTTATACTATGGCGAGGGGACCGAGCGGTGCGGCGTGAGCTCGACGGTGGCGTCGCTACAGGCAGCTATTATCGTAGCGGAGGTAGGTGGACGGTGCGGTGCTCCCTAGCGGTTCTTATGGGCATAAAGGCGTGGCGTGGGGCAGCGTGGTTCGGTCGGGAGGGTGCGGTGTTCTGAGCGGGAGCGGAGGTGTTTGCGGCGGCGTGCGGCAGCTGCGGGTTGCGCGGCGGCGATCAGGGGTGTCTGCTTGGGTGAGGTGATCATGGTGGGCTGGTGCACGCGAGGCAGGGGTAAGGTGCGAGCTGGGCGAGCTGGTCGGGCACGGCGCACTGGCGTGCTCTGGACATGTCATAGAGAGGCGGTGCACGGCGTAGCTAGGGTGGTTCATGGCTCGGCTGGGGTCGTGGCCTGGACAGGGGGTGGCGGTAGAGTGTGACGCACCTCCTGGACATCCTGGATGGGCACGGGGCGGTCTGCTGCGAGCTGTCCGTGGTCGGCCGGTGATGACCACAATCGGGCGGTGCTCCACAGTGCAAACGGTGAAGGGGGGAGCTGGTCTGGGGCTGGGTTAGACTTAGGGGAGACAGGGGAGTAAAGAGGGGACCAAATGGTCGAGGCTTACTATGCACAACAGTGAAGTAAGGCAGAAGCTTAATTAGTGTAGCTCAGGTGTTTGTGTAAATGGCTGCATGAACTTTACTTTGGAATTTTAATTCAAATTTTTTGAGTGGTTTGATCTTAAGCTTGAGTAACTAGATTTGCTGGGAGAGGTCAAGGGGAATTAATTTGATAGGTTTTTGAAAAAGTGGGATCTTAACATATGAACTAGATTCAATTTTTAACTATCCATTTTATTGCTTTGCAAGATGTTTTTGTAAGTTTGTAAAGTGGGCCTTGATACACTTTTACTTGGTCTAGCAAGGGGTGAAAAGAGGTGGAATTATTTCTGTTACAATTTATCTTCTAGGAACACACAAAGTGGCCTAGTGGTTAACTTTTGTCACAATGACCATTTGCTTTATTTATTCTTATTTGATTTCTTTTTCTTTTTATTTTGTTTGTAAATGTTCTAGATGATGTAGCATTCATCCTTAAACTATTTCACATCATTTAGAACAATCAACCATGGCATATACACTCAATTCTATACTAATGCAAACACACATGCATTCATATTCATTTTCTTAATAATTTTTTTGTTAACCCTAAATTGGGTGATTAGCACTTGATAAACTTGATTATAAGTTTTGGGGTGTTACAAACCTTCCCTCCTTAAATAAAATCTCATCCCGAGATTTAAGAAAAACTAGGAACTAAATAGATATGGAAACTCAGTCCTAATATAATCTTCTCGCTCCCAAGTAGCTTCGTCTTCGGTATGGTTGCTCCATTGGATCTTGAGAAACTTGATACTCCGGGTCCTAGTGGTTCGAAAGGCTTCTTCCAAAATACGAATGGGCACTTCACGATACGTCGGATCCTTGTTGATATCAATGGCTCTGTGATCAATGTTCTTGAAAACTTCGGTCTTCTCCGGAACTTCTAGGCATTTGCGAAGTAACGAGATATGGAACACATTATGGATGGCTGACATCTCTTCTGGCAGTTCCAATTGATAAGATACTTCTCCTCGGCGATTCAGAATCTTGAAGGGTCCAATATATCTAGGGGCTAACTTTCCTTTCAGCTGAAAATGCTGCATTCCTTTCAATGGCGAAACTTTGAGATACACAAAATCTCCGACATTGAAGGTCAGGTCTCTACGTCTCTTGTCAGCATAACTCTTCTATCTGGATTGGGCGGTCTTGAGGTGCTCATGGACTTTGTGAACCTTCTCTTTGGCTTCTCGTAGGATGTCGGGTCCAAAAATCTGACTCTCTCCTACTTGCGACCAATTCAAGGGGCACGACACTTTCTTCCATACAGAAATTCAAATGGGGTCATTTGCAAACTGGCTTGATAACTGTTGTTGTATGAGAATTCTGCGAAAGGCAGACAATCTTCCGATTTTGATCCATATTCCAGCACATAAGCTCTCAACATATCGTCTAAGATTTGGATGACTCTTTCAGTATGTCCATCGGTCTGTGGGTGATAAGTTGTGCTGAAATTCAGCTTGGTTCCTAATCCTTCTTGGACTTTCTGCCAAAATCTCGAGGTAAACCGGGTTCCTCGATCCGACACTATTGTCTTAGGGGTTTCATGCAAACTGACAATTCTAGCAATGTACAGCTCTGCTAGCTTCGAACTCTGGTAGGTGGTCTTGACAGGTATAAAATGGGCTACCTTGGACATTCTATCAACTATGACCCAAATAGAGTCATTTCCCCTACTAGAAGTAGGCAAACCGGTGATAAAGTCCATTCCGACGGAATCCTATTTCCATTCTGGAATCTGCAATGGTTGCAAAAGTCCTGCGGGTCTCTGATGTTCCGCTTGGACTCTCTGATAGATATCACACTTGGCTATGTAGCTTCCGATTTCTCTCTTCATCTTGTGCCACCAAAATTTCTCCTTCAAATCCTGATACATCTTCGTTCCTCCGGGGTGGATAGAATAAAGAGTATCATGAGCTTCCTTCATGATAACTTTCTTCAGCTCTGAATCTGCTGGCACACATATACGTCCTTTATACCACAAAACTCCTTCATCATCTTCGATGAATCCAGGTACATTCCCTGTACCAATATGATGTTTGATTCCATCAATACTTGCATTTCCCTTATGTGCTTCCTTGATTTGGCTAATCAAAGTGGGTTGAAATTCAATGCTAGCTAAAAATCCATTGCTAACTAGCTCCGTTCTAAACTGCTCCAACTCTTCATGCAAACTTGGCTGGGCTTCTTTGATCATGGTGTTTAACCTACACGGCAATCTGCTAAGAGCATCCGCTACCACATTGGCTTTACCGGGGTGATAATGAATGTCAAGGTCATAATCCTTGATTAACTCTATCCATCTCCTTTGCCTCATATTTAGCTCCTTCTGAGTGAAAATATACTTCAAACTTTTCTGATCCGAATAAATCTCATAGCGGTTACCCATAAGGTAATGACGCCATGTCTTGAAGGCTAAAACTACAGCTACTAGTTCAAGATCATGGGTAGGGTAGTTTTGCTCATGCTTCTTCAGTTGTCGGGACATATATGCTATGACTTTGCCTTCTTGCATCAACACACATTCGAGACCAATCTTGGATGCATCACAATAGATATCAAAAGGCTTCTTGATATCTGGCATAATCAATAGTGGGGCTGAAATCAATCTCTTCTTGAGCTCTTGAAAACTTGATAAACATTTGTCTGTCCATTCAAACTTTTTATCTTTCTTCAACAATTGGGTCATCGGTCTTGAGATGTTCGAAAATCCTTCAACAAACTTGCGGTAATATCCCGCTAATCTGAGAAATGCACGGACTTGGGTTTGAGTGGTTGGGGCTTTCCATTCTTCACCATCTTTGATCTTGGCGGGATCAACAACGACTCCTCCTGCCAACATAATATGTCCGAGGAATCCTACTTCTTTCAGCCAAAACTCACATTTGCTAAACTTGGCATACAACTGATGCTCTCTAAGGGTTTCAAGGATGGTTCCCAGGTGTTGCTCATGGTCTTCTTCTGACTTGGAATAGATTAGAATATCATCGATAAAAACAATGACAAACTTATCTAGAAAGTTCATAAAAATATTATTCATGAGATTCATGAAATAAGCGGGGGCATCGGTTAATCCAGAAGACATGACCGTATACTCATACAATCCATATCTGGTGGTAAAGGCGGTCTTTGGAATATCCGTTGCACGAATCTTGAGTTGGTGATAACCAGTCCTAAGATCAATCTTAGAAAACACTCTGGCACCAGTCAACTGATCAAACAGATCCTCTATCTTTGGCAGTGGGTACTTGTTCTTGATGGTGACATCATTCAGCTTCCGGTAATCCGTGTACAAACGGTTACCTCCATCTTTCTTGTCGACAAACAAAACAGGTGATCTCCATGGCGATGCGCTTGGTTGAATGAGACCTTTCTCCAGCATAGCATCAAGTTTCTTCTTCATCTCCACTAATTTAGATGGGTTCATACGATAATGTCTCTGAGCTATGGGTCCAGTTCCAGGAATTAGTTCAATAATGAACTCGATATCCCGATCTGGGGGCATACCGGGCAATTCATCTGGGAATACGTCGGGGTATTCACAGACTACTCTGACTTGGTCTATGGTTGGTTGGGCTAGACTCTTGTTGCATTTGAATTGACGGGGCAAGGTTTCAGATACATGCTCTACTGATACTCCAGAGCTACTGGTCATGGTTATGGATTTCTTGGCACAGTCGATCAATCCTTTATGTTTTGACATCCAATCCATTCCTAGTACTACTTCCAAACCTTTGGTTCCAAGTACTATTAGATTGGCATAAAAATCTATCCCATGGATTCTGATAGGTACAACCTTGCAAATTTTTCTAGCTTTGGTGGTTGAACCAGGAATTTGAACTATCATAACATGCTTCAATTTTGTTGGTTGAATGTTACTAGTGCATGCAAATTCTTCTGTAACAAACGGGTGAGATGCTCCAGAATCAAACAACACTCTTACAAGTACGGAGTTAACAGAAAACATACCCAACACGACATCAGGCGCTTCCTGAGCTTCATCAGCATTCATGTGGAATAGACGACCGTTGTGGTTGAGCGAATTCCCTGGGGCAAATCTCCTTCTAGGCTAAACACGGCGCTGTTGTTGAGAACGTGCATTCACATTGGTGGTGGCTGCTAGCTTCTTGGGACACTCGTTGGAGTAGTGACCCTTGAATCCACATTCAAAGCAAGTAATCTGGGACTTGTCTTTGGCTGCAACAGGCACGACATTGCTTCTAGTCCTTGGGGCAGTATTGTTGTTATTGTTGTTGTTGTTGTTGTTGTTGTTGTCGTTGTTGTTGTTGTTGTTGTTGTTGCTGTTGGACTTGGGCGGTGCACGATTGAAGTTCTTAGAGTTGCCGGGGTTGTTGTTGTGGTTTCCTCTAGACATCAAGTTTCCTCCACTATGATTGGAGTAGCTTGGACGGGACATCGGGGGTCTATTGTTTCTTGGGGCATATCCTGCAGATGGGTTGGGGCGATACTTCTGGGTATTGTGGGACCTAGTCTGATGCATCATCCTGCGCTTGCGGTTGTCATTGGCTTGGTTGATATTCCCTTCCATCTGGATGGCAGAGTCGACTAGCTCTTCTAGATCTTCAAAACGGATGTTGACTAACACAGTCTGCATCTCATCATGCAATCCATTCAGGAACCTTTCCTTCTTTTGGGCTTCAGTGTTGATCTCATCAGGGGCATATCTAGCTAGGGACAGAAATTTGTCACGGTACTCAACTACCGTCATCCTTCCTTGCTTCAGTTCTCTGAACTCATCTCTCATTCTGGTGAGCAAACCTTGTGGCACATGGGTGCGGCTAAACTTGATCTTGAAAGCTTCCCAAGTCATTATCTGACCGTGGTTCATAGTACGGGTGCTATTCTACCAGGCTCTTGCATCTCCTACCAGATAGTGGGTGGAAAACAGTACCTTCTTGTTGGCGTCCACTCCTGTGACTTCCAGATTATTCTCCATGGTTTGCAGCCAGTCATCAGCATCTAAGGGATCCTTAGATTTGTTGAAGATAGGGGGATTGGTATTCTGAAAGTTCTTAAGCTTGGATCCATGATGATCCTGATTTCCATGGCCTTGATTATCTTGGGCCATTTGAGCTATCTGTTGAAGAGTGGCTAGGTTGGCTTGGCACTCGGCTCTACTAGCTTCACGGCCAGAAACTAGCATTTGCAGAATCTGCAACATTGGGTCCTGCGATGAGCTGCTTCCTCCAGGGTTTCCATGAGTCATCTGAAGATTGAGATAGATAAAGGGGTAAGAGGGAAAGTTCTAAGGTTCATGGTTTTGTTTCAAAAGCTTTAAACTTTGAGTTTGAACTCAGGTTTTGCAAACTAACTCCTTCTCATTCATTCATTCAAGCACACAATACAAACACACACCACAACACAAAAGGGGAAAACAGATGGTTTTAAGAACCGTTTTGTGAACTAAGATATAGTGGGGCCGATAGAACTCTTTCCTACGGTAGTGATCAAGTGCATCTACTCATCATCAATGAAGTCGAAATCATCATCATCGGTGTAGAAATCCATGGCATCATCCTCCAGGTAGTCGTTGTCATCACTGAGGTACGAGTGAAGATCTCCCTGGATGTCTTCACCTTCTTCCTCTTCCTTTGCTTCAAGCTGGACTTCTTGCTCATGGATGGTCTTCTCGAGGTTGGCCACCTTCTTTTGAAGACGAGCGATGGTGCGATCCTTCTTCTCGCGTTGACTACGAAGTGATTGGCGATCCTTGACGAGCATGGTGAGAGTCTGGTCCTTCTTGGCAGAAATGGCAAGGTTGTGGTTGGCGTAGGCTCGAGCATTGTCCAATTCTTTCTGCCTATCATACATCAGGAAGGCAAGATTCTCCACTTGGCGCTTCAACTCCGGGTGACTTGGCATCTCCAATGGCATTCCCATAGAATCACCCCTTGCAAAGTGAGCAATGCGAGGTCCCTGGATCAAGTTGATGTTTTGCCCACACAGGCGGGCAAGAGCTTCATGCATAGTCCTAGCTAATCCATCTAGCCAGTTGTTCTCTCGCACGGTGAATTGAATATTCTCAAAAAGGGGTGCTTCCATCCTTCCACTGAGATCTGCAACTATCAGCCATTATAGATCTCCTCCTGGGTGATCCTTGAGTTGGGCTCCGAGAAATTCCGTATGCGGGCGCTTAAGGTACTCTGACAGTGCATCAAGATCCCTCTCAAAGATCAGCTGGCCTCTGTTGCCCAATTGGTAGAACTTGCAATACTGAACTTCCATCTATAAGTATTTAGGATGAGTAAGTTAGTGAGGTGATCAAGTGTGTCCAGTATTTATGTAGTAATGTAAGAATTTTTGAGGAACATGATTTTTTTGAAAGAATCAAGGATAAGAGTGGGAATAGGTTTTCATAAATACCCACTTGTTTTGTTTTGAAACTAAGTTTTTGTTCAGACGTCCATTCTGACTAGGGTCTCCTATGGTCAGAATGGCTCTGACACCAACTTGTCAACACCCATATTTTTAATCCCAGATGCTTGTTATGCCATACATCGCAATCCCAGGATTACCATTTTTGCGAGACATAACAGACTAGATATCATAGTACATCATCCATTATAAACCATAATAAGGTCTTACACAAATAAGGGATCTCATGATCCAGTCTTAATACAAACAAGCAGCAAAATAATAAGCGTAGTAGTGGGCTCCATCTTCAGTGTCACAGGCAATGCTGACGATGGGAGATGATCCTAGTTGTCGTAGTCGTCCTGCTATCCATCTTTCTGATAGGCCTCCTCATATTCTGGCCACGGGAATAGCCAGGGACAAAGCCATGAGTACTCTTTAAGTACTCGCAAACTATCACTAACAAGTAAGGTAGTTCTAGTAGGAATTTTAAGCTCTAGGTTTATTTGCAAAAAGCCATGTTTATCTAAACTGAGTTTAGAAGTAAAGAAAACTAAGTAAATGTTCTAAATCACTTAAGTGGGAACCTAGTTTTCACATTCACAACCCCGTTGTGCTCAAGTCAAAATCATAGTTCACATCACAAGTCATTTTGAAAACATCTGACGATGGAACAGTATGGCCACTCCAACTGTCCATGACCGCGGACGTGGGTATTCGAATAGTTTGACACTCTGCAGAGGTGGTACACTTTCACCACAAAATTCGATACATCCGTCAGGGATAACCTTTAATCACCATACTTAGTATGCGGATAATCAATCATAGCCTTTCAATTACACACTCTAGTATAGGCACCTCCCCTATGAGCTTGGCCTCCCAGCCATGGCCATCTGCCATCCTACGCACTGCATAGGTGGACATCATCAAGAGGTAGCCTCATCTCAAACCTCTTCCATGAGGGAACCCATACTAATGCATATAAACTTCTGGCTAAGCCTTACCCAATTTAGGTATTGTGGTTGTACGGTAAAATTGGAATGGCATCGCATCCGAACCCAACCATCAGTTTTTATAAAGGGCTAAGGCTCATGCCTCAACATTTTCATCACCAAATCCATTTGTGTTTCTCAACACATGTCAAAACATTTCAATAGAATGACTCATCATTCCAAGGTTTTCATAATCATTTTCACCAAGTATTTCCATCTAAAGTGATCAAGTTTTATGCTTAGCACTAGCCACTAAGTTAAGAGTGTTCACTAATGAGGGGTGCTAATCTCAATCTCATGCCAAAGAATGACATCTAGTATAGGCCTAGTTTTATACTCTTTATGCTATCTTTCCAAATCCTCACAAAGCATTAACTAAAATAAAGAACTTTGGTAAAGTAAAAGAGTAAAGCTTCCAAGTAAAACTTGGGATGGGTATAAATCAAAGTGTATAACCAAAGCATGCCTAATGCATCTTGCTTAGGTTATCTTAAAATTAGTGATGGCTTGCCTTGATTGGTGTAGTGATTGAAGTTTTCTTCCTCTTCTTCGAGGTAGAACTCCCCCTCCTCGTATCCTTGGTCGGTACTATCATCTATAAATGAATACGGGGTACACAATCACCAAACAATACTTAACTAAGTCTATTTAGCACACTAAGGCTCACACTTGATGATCTAGCATCATCAGAATCATCACGTGCAATAATGACTAGTTTTATTTAGTTTATTTGAGAAAAGTAATTTCTACTCATTGAAATTAATTAAGATTTAGTATTCTCCAATTAAAATATGGGATCATGTGGACGCCCGTCATCACCACATATTCTAATACATGGGAATGTGATTTAAAGGGTTGGTCACATTTTATAAAGTTTAAGATTACTATTTAAATGATTTAAAGTGACTAGAAATGCCTATATAGCATTATTTTGGTACTAGTCCAAAGTTACTGCATGAAAACCTAGATATTTTTACATATTCATATAGATATTATCAAATGTGATTTTTGAGAGTTGGAACCAACTCAAAAGCTATTATGGTTGATTTTTGAAAAATGTATGAAGTTGCAAAAGTCTCTATCTTATTATTTTTGCTATAAAATATCTCTAACTCCAATTGATTTAAGTCCAACTGGCTTGGATAGATATTTTAGTTACCTTTCTAGTAAAATTTGAATCATGCAATTTGGTTAAGTGAAACTCTCTGAATTGATTTTTGAATATGTTGACAGAATAGGATTTCAACTAAAAAGGAAAATCATTATTTGAATTTCCAGGCCTGAGCGGGAAAGCTAAATAGGCCAGCCCAGCTGCACTGCACAGTGCAGCGGGCTGCTGACAGATGGGGTCCACTAGTTAGAGACTGTTCTAACGCGAAATGGTATCGGTGAATCTATACCATGCGATCAAATTCTAATCTAACGGCCGAGCATCATCATCGACGACGAACAACTCCGGCAAGAAATTAACCTAGCACGGCGGTGGGAGTCTCGCGGGGCTCACCTGGGCTCCAGCTAGGGTCGGCGACGGGGGCAATTGACGTGGTGAAGACGGAGAGGCGACACATAGTTACGACATGGCTTGGGGTGGTCGGAAACAACGACACCCTTCTCCTCCAGCAGCGGTAGACTCCGGTGAAATTCCGGCGTGGTGGTGCTCGCCTTGCTCCGAGGAGAAGTGGGGGAGGTCAGTGAGGAGTGGGGAGTGGAGTGGTGTGAAGAAATGAGGTAGTGGAGGGCTCTATTTATACTGCAGCGAGGGTACCGAGCGGTGCGGCGTGAGCTCGACGGTGGTGTCGCTACAGGCGGCTATTGTCATGGCGGAGGTAGGTGGATGGTGCGGTGCTCCCTGGCGGTTCTTATGGTCATAAAGGTGCGGCGTTGGGTGGCGTGGTTTGGTCGGGAGCATGCGGTGTTCTGAGCAGGAGCGGAGGTGTTTGCGGTGACGTGCAGTGCGGCGGCGAACAGGGGTGTCTGCTGGGGTGAGGTGATCATGGCGGGCTGGTGCACGCGAGGTCAGGGCAAGGCACGATCTGGGCGAGCTGGTCGGGCGCGGCTCACTGGTGTGCTCTGAACATGGCGTAGAGAGGCGGTGCACGGCATAGCTAGGGTGGTCCATGGCTCGGCTGGGGTCGTGGCCTGGACAGGGGGTGGCGGTAGAGTGCGGCACACCTCCTAGACATCCTGGATGGGCACGGGGCGGTCTGCTGCGATCTGGCCGTGGTCGGCCGGTGATGACCACAATTGGGCGGTGCTCCACTGTGCAAACGGTGAAGGGGGACCTGGTCTGGTGCTGGGTTAGACTTAGGGGAGACAGGGGAGTAAAGAGGGGACCAAATGGTCGAAGCTTACTATGCACAAGAGTGAAGTTAGGCAGAAGCTTAATTAGTGCAGCTCGGGTGTTTGTGTAAATGGCCACATGAACTTTACTTTGGAACTTTTAATTCAATTTTTTTGAGTGGTTTGATCTTAAGCTTGAGTAACTAGATTTGCTGGGAGAGGTCAAGGGGAATTGATTTGATAGGTTTTTGAAAAAGTGGGATCTTAACATATGAACTAGATTCAATTTTTAACTATCCATTTAATTGCTTTGCAAGATGTTTCTGTAAGTTTGTAAAGTGGGCCTTGAAAGAAATTTGTCACGGTACTCAACTACCGTCATCCTTCCTTGCTTCAGTTCTCTGAACTCATCTCTCATTCTGGTGACCAAACCTTGTGGCACATGGGTGCGGCTAAACTTGATCTTGAAAGCTTCCCAAGTCATTATCTGACCATGGTTCATAGTACGGGTGCTATTCCACCAGGCTCTTGCATCTCCTACCAGATAGTGGGTGGGAAACAGTACCTTTTTGTTGGCGTCCACTCCTACGACTTCCAGATTATTCTCCTTGGTTTGCAGCCAGTCATCAACATCTAAGGGATCCTCAGATTTGTTGAAGATAGGGGGATTGGTATTCTAAAAGTTCTTAAGCTTGGATCCATGATGATCCTGATTTCCATGGCCTTGATTATTGTGGGCCATCTGAGCTATCTGTTGAAGAGTGGCTAGGTTGGATTGGCACTCGGCTCTACTAGCTTCACAGTCAGAAACTAGCATTTGCAGAATCTGCAACATCGGGTCCTGCGATGAGCTGCTTCCTCCAGGGTTTCCACGAGTCATCTGAAGATTGAGATAGATAAAGGGATAAGAGGGAAAGTTATAAGGTTCATGGTTTTGTTTCAAAAACTTTAAACTTTGAGTTTGAACTCAGGTTTTGCAAACTAACTCCTTCTCATTCATTCATTCAAGCACACAATACAAACACACATCACAACACAAAAGGGGAAAACAGATGGTTTTAAGAACCATTTTGTGAAGTAAGATACAGTGGGACCGATACAACTCTTTCCTACGGTAGTGATCAAGTGCATCTACT
This sequence comes from Avena sativa, assembly GCA_916181665.1. Lineage (NCBI taxonomy): Eukaryota > Viridiplantae > Streptophyta > Magnoliopsida > Poales > Poaceae > Avena > Avena sativa. The sequence goes on from OV702290.1 coordinate 434,303,392, forward strand.
CATCATCAATGAAGTCGAATTCATCATCATCGGTGTAGAAATCCATGGCATCATCCTCCAGGTAGTCGTTGTCATCACTGAGGTACGAGTGAAGATCTCCCTGGATGTCTTCACCTTCTTCCTCTTCCTTTGCTTCAAGCTGGACTTCTTGCTCATGGATGGTCTTCTCGAGGTTGGCCACCTTCTTGTGAATACGAGCGATGGTGGGATCCTTCTTCTCGCGTTGATAACGAAGTGATTGGCGATCCTTGACGAGCATGGTGAGAGTCTGGTCCTTCTTGGCAGAAATGGCAAGGTTGTGGTTGGCGTAGGCTCGAGCATTGTCCAATTCTTTCTGCCTATCATACATCAGGAAGTCAAGATTCTCCACTTCGCGCTTCAACTCCGGGTGACTTGGCATCTCCAATGGCATTCCCATAGAATCATGCCTTGCAAAGTGAGCAAAGCGAGTTCCCTGTATCAAGTTGATGTTTTTCCCACACAGACGGGTAAGAGCTTCATGCATAGCCCTGGCTAATCCATCTAGCCAGTTTTTCTCTCGCACGATGAATTGAATATTCTCAGAAAGGGGTGCTTCCATCTTGCCACTAAGATCTACAACTATCAACCATTGTAGATCTCCTCCTGGGTGATCCTTGAGTTGGGCTCCGAGGAATTCCGGATGCGGGCGCTCAAGGTACTCTGATAGTGCATCAAGATCCCTCTCAAAGATCAGCTGGCCTCCGTTGCCCAATTGGTAGAACTTGCAATACTGAACTTCCATCTATAAGTATTTAGGATGAGTAAGTTAGTGAGGTGATCAAGTGTGTCCAATATTTATGTAGTAATGTAAGAATTTTTGAGGAACATGATTTTTTTTGAAAGAATCAAGGATAAGAGTGGGAATAGGTTTTCATAAATACTCACTTCTTTTGTTTTGAAACTAAGTTTTTGTTCAGACGTCCATTCTGACTAGGGTCTCCTATGGTCAGGATGGCTCTGATACCAACTTGTCAACACCCGGATTTTTAATCCCCGATGCCTGTTATGCCATACATCGCAATCCCAGGATTACCATTTTTGCGAGACATAACAGACTGGATATCATAGTACATCATCCATTTTAAACCATAATAAGGTCTTACACAAATAAGGGATCTCATGATCTAGTCTTAATACAAACAAGCATCAGAATAATAAGCGTAGTAGTGGGCTCCATCTTCAGTGTCACAGGCAATGCTGACGATGGGAGATGATCCTAGTTGTCATAGTCGTCCTGCTGTCCATCTTCCTGATATGCCTCCTCCTAGTCTGACCACGGGAATAGCCAGGAACAAAGCCATGAGTACTCTTTAAGTACTCGCAAACTATCACTAACAAGTAAGGTAGTTCTAGTAGGAATCTTAAGCTCTAGGTTTATTTGCAAAAAGGCAGGTTTATCTAAACTGAGTTTAGAAGTAAAGAAAACTAAGTAAATGTCCTAAATCACTTAAGTGGGAACCTAGTTTTCACATTCACAATCCTGTTGTGCTCAAGTCAAAATCATAGTTCACTTCACAAGTCATTTTGAAAACATCTGACGATGGAACAGTATGGCCACTCCAACTGTCCATGACCACGGACGCGGGTATTCGAATAGTTTGACACTCTGCAGAGGTGGTACACTTTCACCACAAAATTCGATACATCCGTGAAGGATAACCTTGAGTCACCATACTTAGTATGCGGATAATCAATCATAACCTTTCAATTACACACTCTAGTATAGGCACCTCCCCTATGAGCTTGGCCTCCCAGCCATGGCCATCTGCCATCCTAGGCACTGCATAGGTGGACATCATCAAGAGGTAGCCTCATCTCAAACCTCTTCCATGAGGGAACCCATACTAATGCATATAAACTTCTGGCTAAGCCTTACCCAATTCAGGTATTGTGGTTGTACGGTAAAATTGGAATAGCATCATCAGAATCATCACGTGCAATAATGACTAGTTTTATTTAGTTTATTTAAGAAAAGTAATTTCTACTCATTGAAATTAATTAACATTTAGTATTCTCCAATTAAAATATGGGATCATGTGGGCACCCATCATCACCACATATTCTAATACATGGGAATGTGATTTAAAGGGTTGGTCACATTTTATAAAGTTTAAGATTGCTATTTAAATGATTTAAAGTGACTAGAAATGCCTATATAGCATTATTTTGGTACTAGTCCAAAGTTACTGCATGCAAACCTAGATATTTTTACATATTCAGATAGATATTATCAAATGTGATTTTTTAGAGTTGGAATCAACTCAAAAGCTATTATGGTTGATTTTTGAAAAATGTATGAAGTTGCAAAAGTCTCTATCTTATTATTTTTGCTATAAAATATCTCTAACTCCAATTGATTTAAGTCCAACTGGCTTGGATAGATATTTTAGTTACCTTTCTTGCAAAATTTGAATCCTGCAATTTGGTTACGTGAAACTCTCTGAATTGATTTTTGAATATGTTGACAGAATAGGATTTCAACTAAAAAGGAAAATCATTATTTGAATTTCTCGGCCTGAGCGGGAAAGCTAAGCGGGCCGGCCCAGCTGCACTGCACAGCGCAGCGGGCAGCTGATAGATGGGGTCCACCAGTCAGAGACTGTTCTAACACGAAACAGTATCGGTGAATCTAGACCGTGCGATCAAATTCTAATCTAACGGCCTAGCGTCATCATCGACGACGAACAGCTCCGGCGAGAAATTAACCTAGCACAGCGGTGGGGGTCTCGCGGGGCTCACCTGGGCTCCAGCTAGGGTCGGCGACAGGGGAAATTGACGTGGTTGAAGATGGAGAGGCGAGGCGCAGTTACGGCAGGGCTTGGGGTGGTCGGAAACAACGGCACCCTTCTCCTCTAGCAGCGGCGGACTCCAGTGAAATTCCGGCACGGTGGTGCTCGCCTTCCTACGGGAAGAAGTGGGGGAGGTCAGTGAGGAGTGGGGAGTGGAGTGGTGTGGATAAATGAGGTAGTGGAGGGCTCTATTTATACTGCAGCGAGGATACCGAGCGGTGCGGCATGAACTCGACGGTGGTGTTGCTACAGGCGGCTATTGTCGTGGCAGAGGTAGGTGGATGGTGCGGTGCTCCCTGGCAGTTCTTACGGGCATAAAGGCACGGCGTTGGGCGGCGTGGTTTGGTTGGGAGCGTACGGTATTCTGAGCGGGAGCGGAGGTGTTTGCGGCGGCGTGCGGCAGCTGCAGGTTGCGCGGCGGCGAACATGGGTGTCTGCTAGGGTGAGGTGATCATGGCGGGCTGGTGCACGCGAGGTGGGGGCAAGGCGCGAGCTGGGAGAGCTGGTCGGGCATGGCTCACTAGCGTGCTCTGGGCATGGCGCAGAGAGGCGGTGCACGACATAGCTAGGGTGGTCCATGGCTCGGCTGGGGTCGTGGCCTGGACAGGGGGTGGCGGTAGAGTGCGGCGCACCTCCTAGACATCTTGGATGGGCGTTGGGCGGTCTGCTGCAAGCTGGCTGTGGTCGGCCGGTGATGACCACAATTGGGCGGCGCTCCACTGTGCAAACGGTGAAGGGGGACCTGGTGTGGTGCTGGGTTAGACTTAGGGGAGACAGGGGAGTAAAGAGGGGACCAAATGGTCGAGGCTTACTGTGCACAACAGTGAAGTTAGGCAGAAGCTTAATTAGTGCAGCTCAGGTGTTTGTGTAAATGGCCGCATGAACTTTACTTTGGAACTTTTAATTCAATTTTTTTGAGTGGTTTGATCTTAATCTTGAGTAACTAGATTTGCTGGGAGAGGTCAAGGGGAATTGATTTGATAGGTTTTTAAAAAAGTGCGATCTTAACATATGAACTAGATTCAATTTTTAACTATCCATTTAATTGCTTTGCAAGATATTTTCGTAAGTTTGTAAAGTGGGCCTTGATACACTTTTACTTGGTCTAGCAAGGGGTGAAAAGAGGTGAAATTGTTTTTGTTAGAATTTCTCTTCTACGAACACACAAAGTGGCCTAGTGGTTAACTTTTGTCACAGTGACCATTTGCTTTATTTATTCTTATTTGATTTCTTTTTCTTTTGATTTTGTTTTAAATGGTCTAGATGATGTAGCATTCATCCTTAAACCATTTCACATCATTTAGAACAATCAAGCATGGCATATACACTCAATTCTATACTAATGCAAACACACATGCATTCATATTCATTTTCTTAATTTTTTTTGTTAACCCTAAATTGGGTGATTAGCACTTGATAAACTTGATTATAAGTTTTGGGGTGTTACACCTTGGTTCCAAACCTTTCATTAGATGGTTTTTCCCATTAATTAATAAAAGAAATCTCACAAATGCAAATAGGGTTTCTCTAATTGTTTTGAACTCAACTACTCAAAGCCTACTGAACGGTATACATGTATTGTTCAATTGATTGTTGTCTTATATTGATGTTTGTATGCCTTGTGTTGATTATGACTTTGTTTTTTTGCATGTACTCTCTTTGATGATGATTGTTGCGATAATATCGAAGACCCTATGAAGCTGTTTATTAATTGGATATTATGGTTTTCTAAGGAGAAGTCCAGGGACTTATATTTCCATATTGATGATCACAGGCAAGCCACCTTCTTGCTCATAAGCCTTTTCCTACTGTTTTACTTATGCATGTTTTACCTACTGTTTATGAAAAACTGCTTTGTTTTATTATATGATGATCTATATCTGGTAGTGGCTTGGCTCCTCCAAGACATTACACACTTGTGCTACTAAGTACAACCCCCCCTTTATGACACCTACTTGTCCCTTGTATGGTAGATGGTATTATAAACCATAGCCCTTTGGGAGACCCTGTTTTAGCCGAAGCAGAACCATAGGATGGGAAGACCCCGAGAAAGTTTACAAAATGTTTTATGATGAAACCTTGGTGAGGTTTGACCTACCAATAGAAGTTTGAGAAAGTAAAAAGGTTTTGTTTTACAAACTGCTGGAAGAAAGAGGAGGAAAAATGTTTACAAAAACGCACCTGGTTCTTTGCATCTTTAGCTATAACAACTTAACCTATGAAACCACATCACTCCTATATGGGAAGGGGCTGGACTCGAAGTTGTTTACTCTTGTATGAGTTACCTCGCAACTACTACAGGGGATTTCGATTTCTGGAGGTTGGGTCTTCTCTTGTAAGGGTCCATGTGAAGAATCGATCTGGAGAAGAAACGAACAGTTTGCATGCTGCCATGCATTACTATGATCCTCTCATTGAAAGCGCAGACTTTATGCAGTGAAACAGGCGCTCCGGTTGGTCCATGGTACTCGACGTCCCGGTGTTGAGGGGACGTCCCGGTGTTAAGGGGAACGACTCATAGGGTAGGCGCTTGTACTGGAGTGGGCATTTCGAAGGTCTTGACTGGTTATTCGACCCACGATCCATAGGGGATCAGGGCAGGGTACTCAGATGGTTTGGGTAAAGTGTACAACCTCTGTAGAGTGTAAATCTATTCAAATAGCCATGTCCGTGGTATGGACGGGTTGTACAAACTACTATAGAGCGGTGCTAGTTTTGATCTAAAAAAGGATTTTGGAAAAAGCAAAGGCTTTGGAAATGTTTTGACCATGGGATGGTCGGAAAGGAAGGACATGAGGTTGGTCATGGGATGACCGGAAGGAAGGAACAAATGAGTGACCCAATCCTAGTGTTTTCCACAACTTTTAAAAAGGTCTTCAAAATGGTTTACAAAAGTTTTCAACAAAGATATGTAGATGTTATATCTGCAAGAGAAACTATTTGAGAAAAGAACCTCTCATGGAGCCCTCCTACCACCACAACAATATTGCATATCCTCTTATTTTATTATCTTAAGGTGGTTTGCGAGTACATTCAAAGTACTCATTGGCATTGTCCCTAGCTATTAACTTGGTCAGATATCAAGAAGAAGGTGATGTTGATGGCTATGCGAGCTAGGACATTCTCCAAGTCAGTTGCCTGTAGGTTAAGGCATGGCTCGGGCTCTACGCTTTATGATGTTCCGCTGATTATGATTGATGTAGACATAATGGAAAATAAGGTATGCCATGTTTCCGCTGAAGTAATGGATGTTTACTTTGATACTTATCGGTTATGTGCCACGACAAACTGATCATGGGATCATGGTGTATGCATAACAGGGATTCTCGGAGGATTAATCCGAGGGCCCCACACTCCTAGTCCATCTGGTGAGGTATAATTTCTTCAGGTGCTTCTCTTGATGAAATATTAACGCTCCCAAAATCCCAGCTCCATTTGACTTTGTTTAGGTCCCTGAAAGGTAAAAATACACAAAACAGGGTTTTCCTGTCCTGCATTATAACCAAAATAAAGGGGATCATTGGTAAATCCCCATAAATATATGTAAAACATGAATATAACATCATATATGTAGCAAATATGTGGAAATTCATATAAAAAACTACAAAGTTCATGTATGCATTTTACATGCATCAACATCCCTAAGCTTAACCTATGCTGTTCCTCCAGCATGAAGGTGATAAAACTAACATGGGCTTTGGATTTTGGTGCTTATTGTCACTAGCAAGTATCACAAAAAGTTAAACGGTTCATTTGTTTAGAGAATAACAACAAGAAAGCATAGCATAAAGTGATACTTCTTATAATATCATACTTGACAACACAATGTTTATATTGACTAACACAAATGCATTCTTTTTTGGCATTCTTTTTTTTGCCCCTCATTACCTGGTTATTTTTGTCATTTTTTTGTGGCACTTTTTGCTTCTTTCCTCTCTTTGTTTTTTAATTTATTTGTCATTTTTTGCTTGTTTTGATTTTTGGGAAGGACTAGCCTCTGCATACTCACTCTTCTCACCTTTTGATATCATATAAATATCTGGAGGATTTTTTCCCTCACCTTAGCGGTGGTACTCCTTCTATGGAGGGTTTGTTCCCTAATATTTTAGTGTATGCATCCTCTTATTGCTTTTTGGGAAGGGGTACTCTATTCCCAATGAGTTCGTGGTCACCCCACGACTAACTTCAACATGTCACCCATACCCATAATAACAGTGTTTGGAAGCTAAATAATGACTCACATATGATAGTATACTTTGGGATATAGCTTGAGCTATTTGGGTAGGTGTTTCCTCCTAAACAATGTTGTTTCAATATGGTGGGGCTAGCAATGGTAACCATTTGACCTTCTACAAGAATGCAAAGTGCCCATAGTACTAAGTCATTCTAGAATACAATATAAGCATTGAGCACCATTTATGTTGAATATAAGAACTAGCACAAGATGATACACTTGTAAGTTATCAGTCCATAAAGCATTTGAACAATCCTACCTAAAGAAATAACATGCATAGTTTGGTTTCCCCCTTTTTCTATTTCAAGCAAGGCATTCAATCAAACATGGCATTCATTCATGGGATAGTTTATTTCATTATCTCTTTCCTAAGAATGCAAAATATCTATCATGGTGGTCCTATTTATTTCCAAACATATCAAGCAAAATAAACATAACAATAAGCAAAGACGCTCCAAGTTTTCTATGATCATTCTATGTTTCTCAAAAATCAAAGTTTAGAGGTTTGCAAACCAAGAGTTTTATAGGTATAGTGGGGTGCCTTGTGCATCCACAAGCGTATGGTTTTCACCATTCTTGGATATCTCTTGGTGTGGTATTCCTCCATTCCCTGTCAAAAACTTCAACCCAAAACTTTCTCCCATTTCTTTTTCTATGGGGTGACATTAGTAGTACAAGATTATGATAATATCTGCCATATATATCAAATAAAAAAAATCCTTAGTAGTCCAGCAAGCATATAGTGTCCTACATATACCTAGAATATGAAAATACTCATGGGAAATCATTTTGGGACCAAAAGGAATGTCTCAAACACTACTGGGCAGAATCTCTCAAGATTTTCAGCAACAACAGAATGAATTTATTTCGACCACCTAGAAATGTCAGGTATTTTGGCCAATATTTTTGCATAGATAGGATGCAAATTTACAACTACAGTGTAAATATAAGAGCAATCGGAGTTACATAAAAAATCAGGGATCTTTTTTGCTAAATAGTGTTGTGCAGGAATTTGCTGCTCCATATGTTCTAACAACTTTCTGCCATCCAAAATGGGTTCTACTTGGTACTTTATTACTAACCTACAACAAATACACTAAAAAGGACTCTTTTACTATAGCAATCATGCATAAAAATAAATAACCGGGTTGCCTCTTGAAAAGCGCTTTCTTTATAGCCATATAGCTAGGCTTTACTTACTTGATTCAAGTGATGTGGAGATCATGTGGTAGCTTGTACCTTGGGGCTATATCCTTCTTCCTTGGAAAGTGTTCCCTATATAATACCAGGGTCCCATGGTGTGTTCATACAAATCAAAATAATAGTCAAGTTAAAACATGGTAAAAATCAACACAAGATATGGAAACAATAACAACAAAGTCTCACCTTCTTCCTATGCATTGGCATTTTATATATGAAGCATGCAACTTGAAAATTGTCGGCACATAAAGAGGATCATAAAATTTATCATGGCATCCATTAGCATGCTTTCCTGTTTCAAAATAGTTGCTAGTACTATTTTCAATATCATGATCATGGTTGAAATGAACATTTTCAACAAAAGATACTTGCAAGCCACATATATATTCCCTAGCAAATTCATATTTCTCCTCTATGGTTAAGATAAGATAATTCAAAAATAATATTGGATTATTACTAACAAGAGCATCGTCATGGACAACAAGTATATCATTTTCATCCTCATGTATTGTACATGGAGGGTTATCAATAAACATAGGACCATCATCTAAAGCATTATAATATAGCATATCTAAGCAACACTCCTCGTTATCATTAATTTTACTAGTAGCATGGCTAACAAGCAAAGGAGCATTATTAGTTTCATCATAGTAGCATTGGTTTTCATAAATGACCATAGAATGTTTAGTTGGACAATTTTGTAGAATGGGTTCTCATAAATGACAAATGAGTTTGAGTGTTACTATCATCTTTGAGAGGTTCCCATACATCCCCAAGCTTAGGTTGGACCATATCTTCCTCTTTATTCTTATCCTCTTATTTGGGGTGCATGGTAATCCCCAATCTTAGACTTTTTTGATCTTCTTCCTGCAAAATATTAGTCCTTTCCGTGGCAACAAGAATATCTTTAAGATAGTCAATGACATAGGCATTAGCACAAAAGTTTTCTTTGCAATGTGTAAGGAGAATATAACTTATTTCTTTAAGATCATGAGCTACAACACAAGATTCATACTTTTTATTAATAAGGGAATCCGCCTCATGAGATCCCTTGAAGGCAATAAATTGATCAACTAGTCTCATGTCAAAATCACCATAATCCTTCTCATTATATGAGGCAATCATAAAGTTATTGCTAAATTTGCATTGATAGCGTAGATGTTTGTCATTTTTTTGTGCAACAAGATACATTATGTGTCAACACTTGGATTTTTAATCCCAGATGCCTGTTATGCCATACATCGCAATCCCAGGATTACCATTTTTGCGAGACATAGTAGAAGTAGTACCACAGTACATCATCCATTACAAACCATAATAAAGGTCTTACAAATAAAGGATTTCATGATCAAGTCTTACAATCAAGTAGCTGAAATTAAACATAGTAAGGGCTCTATCTTCAGGGTCACATGCAATGCTGACGATGGGAGATGATCCTAGTTGTCATAGACCTCCTGCTGTCCATCTTCTTGGTAGTCCTCCTCATAGTCTGGCCACGGGAATAGCAAGAGACAAAGCCATGAGTACACTTTAAGTACTCGCAAACTATCACTAACAAGTAAGGTAGTTCTAGTAGGAATCTTAAGCACTAGGTTTATTTGCAAAAATCAAGGTTTATTTCATACTAAATTAAGAAGTAAAGAAAACTAATTTAATTTTCTACATCACCTAAGTGGGAAACTAGTTTTCATGTTCATAACCCTGTTGTGGTCAAGTCAACGTCATAGTTCAATTCACAAGTCATTTTGAAAACATCTGACAACGGAACAGTATGGCCACTCCAACTGTCCATAACCGCGGACACGGCTATTCGAATAGTTTGACACTCTGCAGAGGTGGTACACTTTCACCACAAAATTCGATACATCCGTCAGGGATAACCCTGAATCATCATACTTGGTATGCGGATAATCAATCCTAACCTTTCAATTACACACTCTAGTATAGGCACCTCCCCTATGAGCTTAGCCTCCCAGCCATGGCCATCTGCCATCCTGGGTACTGCATAGGTGGACATTCACACTCACGAGGTAGCCTTAGCTCAACCTCTTTCCGCGAGGGAACCCATACTAAGCCATATAAGCTTCCAGTTAAGCCCTACCCAATTCAGGTATTGTGGTTGTACGATAAAATTGGAATGGTATCGCATCTGAACCCAACCATGTGTTTTTATAAAGGGCTAAGGCTCATGCCTCAAAATTTTCATCATCAAATCATTTGGGGTCCATAACACATGTCCAAAACATTTCAATAGAATGAATCCTCATTCCAAGGTTTTTGTAATCATTTTCACCAAGTATTCCTAACGAGGGTTTAACTCGTCAATGCCCATTGTTATGGACTTGGGTTTTGGAGAAGGAGGGAGCGCTGGAGACATCTATCAGCTAGCAAACAAGCACATAGGGGACAAAGGATTTACCCAGGTTCAGGCCTCGTAGAGGTCCCTACTCCTGCTTGTCTGCTCGTGGAATTATTGAGGGAGTTGAAAGTTACAATGGTGCGCAGATGTAATCTGGCGAAGGTTGTGGAAACTAGGGTTGCGTGTGTCCTTCTCGCTGGCCCTCCTAGTCTTTATATAGATAGGCTAGGTCTCGGGAAGCAGGTCGAGTCAGTTACAAGTTAGGGTTTTCCCTTTAATCTTTCTATCTTCAGCTTCTTCTTGTTCTTCAAGCAATCGAGAGTCCGTAGGTTACTCGAGTCCCTCCATCCGGGCGTTAGTGACACCGTGGGCCTGTATGTATTTGGACCGTATATACCAAGCTCAAGTACCTGTAGGGTATACCCATGTCAGTAGTCCCCGAGTGTCCAGTGGAATCGTAGATTCGACTGGGGACTTTTTGAAGCCTTCGAGTGCCTAAATGAGTACATTTCGATTGCTTTTATTTGTGTCATAGGGATTGTTGATATACGTGCCTGATATAACCGAAGTATCAGTACCAGTTAACTACCTTAGGGTGAAACAACGCAATCTACTCAAATTCGAGTCCCCGGACTCGAATCCGAAAAAGTGCTGGCGTAATTTGACTCAGGCCGCGGAGGTCTTACAGGAGTCAAATTCCAGTTATATGGGTGTGAGCACTCGACGCGTCCGTCAAGGAATGTTCATCGTGCTTGTAGGCATGGATACATTTCTGGTAGTGCGCAGTTAAATGCGTTGCCAGGCCTTATTCAGGTCTTACCTTCACGCCGTAAGTGCGGCATCCGAATTTTATCATCACGGAGACGATTCGGGCGTCCCAGGAGACGTAGTCTCTTTGTATGGAAAATTTGTGAGGCGGATTCGCCAAAGATTGCGAGTGCGGATGTTATCAACACATAGTTTTTGTGCAAATAATCATAGGGTGCGTGACCAGCGCTCTCTATGGGAGTAGCCCCCGAGTGCCTGGTTGAGTCGAAGACTCAGGTAGGGACTAAAGAACTTTTGCGACTGCTGTCGTCCTTTTTGCTTACTTGTTTCAGTCAATGACTTAGGCAGGGACTAAATACTTTCACGACTGCTGTCATCTTTTGCTTGCTTGTTTCAGTCAAATTTGTTTCCGGCGCTCCCTATGGGAGTAACCCATGTCCATAATCAAACTGTGTTTCAAGTGGTTGGGTTTGCTTTTGTGATTATCCATGTTCCTGCAACAAGAAAAGAAAAATTCGTAGGGTGCGCGGCCAACGCTCCCTATGGGAGTAGCCCCCGAGTGCTTGGTGGAGTCGAAGACTCCAGCAAGGACTAAAAATAGTCGAAGTTTTCCACTGCGTAGCCTTGGTGACGTCAGTGCTGATGCTTGTATGACCTTAGTTGCCCGCGTGAGCAAGTTTGACGGGACGTGACGAGCGGTGGGTCCCACTTTCTGACTTTGATTTGACTCGGCGTGCGTAATCTTATTTTTAACCGTGCCTCCTCGATTTCCGTGGGTAATGGTAGAAGTGGGGGGACGGTTCGCGCTTCCTCTTCTCCACGTGTCCAACACGATGCGTGCCACGCGTCCAATAGGGTTTTTGTTAGTCGTTGGATTGCATCTCCTGGGGGTTAAGTAGCGGTGCTGGGGCGGTAATTTTCCATCTGCGCTCTTTCTTCCTTGCTGCCATCGCCATTGCTGTTGTTCTTCTGCTTTCCAGCGTTCATCTTCTCCACAGCGCTGGACCACCTCCGTACGTTTCCAAGCTACTTTCTGCGCTCTCATCGCCACCACGCAATGGGAAAGAAGAAAGGAGGTGTTGTCGCTGATTCCGCGGCCACCGTTGCCGCGACGAAGAAGAAGGGTGGCTCTGCTGCTGCGGGCACCAGCGCCGCTGCCGGCGGGAAAAAGGAGGTCGCGGGCACCCGCGTGACAAATGGTGCATGGCGCCCTTCCATCATCAAGGCATCGGATCTCCGTCTTCTTCGCCAGGATGGAGTTATTTCTGCGGTAGTCGCCGATGCGCGTGTCCCCAGCGATGAGACCATTCCTACTCCTCCCGCTGGTTTTCGAGTGATGTTTCTCGCATTCGTCATTCGAGGTCTCTCCTTGCCTCTACACTCCTTTCTTAGGGGTCTTCTTTGCTTCTATGGGCTCCAGCTCCATCAGCAGTCCCCAAATTCGATTCTCCACATCACCTGCTTCATCACCCTTTGCGAGTGCTGGCTCAGAATTGAGCCACACTTTGGTCTTTTCAAGCGCTTGTTTAAATTGAAGCGTCAGTCTGCATCTGGCTCTTTAGTTTATGACGTAGGTGGTTGCGGCATCCATGTCGACCCATCCGCCACCTACTTCGACATCAAGCTTACCAAGTCCGTCCAGGGATGGAGGGACAAATGGTTCTATGTCCGTGATCAGAAGGCCAAAGATGAGCACTTTGGACTCGCGCCCTTTGATCCGGCAACTCCCTCCAAGAAGATGCGTTCTTGGTAGAACGTAGTTATGCCTGGCGAACTCGTGGAGACGGACGTGCTGTATCAGCCTGTCTGCAACCTCGAAAGTCGCATAGGCACAGAAGAGGGAGGCTGCGCTCTTATAAGAACTTGGCTGCGCTGTCGCGTCCAGCCTCTCCAAGCTAGAGTCCATCCCATGTTTCAATGGAGTGGCGTTGATGATGCCACTCGCATGTCTGCCGATGGCATGTCCGCGAGTGAGGTGGATAAGAGGATTCGACTGGTCACGAAGTGCACTGTCAAGGATGTGCTTCCGAGTGAACCAGTTGTTCCTCCTTTTGATGCTTCGAATCCTCCTCCTGAGGTATAGTTGTCCTACGCAGTAGCTTATTTTCACGATTGCTTTTCTGTTTGCTTACTTGTTCTGTTTGTATGCAGGATTGGGCGGTGTCGCCTTGTATGCCTCCTCTTCCTGAGGGGATTATTCCTCGCGAAGCTTTTGAAGAGGACGAGTCTAAGTCAACTGTCCCTTCTGATGTGGAAGAGGAAGCCCCCGAGTCCGAGAGCCCGGATAGTCGCAAGCGTTCGCATAGCGAGGACTCCAATGCGTCGACTCCTTCGACTCCAGGAGGCGCGGCTGTTGGCGCGGAGTCGCCAATTCCAGCCGTTCCTGTGAGGGCTGTGGCACCGTCTTCTCGCAAGAAGATGCGATTGCCCAAGGAGTCTTCATCGGAATCGGCGGCGGCCACGTTTGATCTTGACAACTTTAACTGGTAAGTTTGCTAGGTCATTAATTCTTTTCTGCTTTTCTTCTTGTTGGTTATGCTCTGGAATTTGCCCTTTTCTCAATGTGGATTTGGTCTTGTAGTCAAGAGGCGTCGTCATCTTCTGGCGACGTCGAGTTTCTGAAAGAATCGGGAGTCGCGGCTTCAAGGGCCAAGGTAGAGGTCGAGCGCGCTCCTTCTCCTCCGGCGGCGGCCCACTCCGGGCACAATTCTCTCCTCACGGAGGGGAGCATCGAATGGTTGCTCGGATGACGGTTCAACAAACCTCTTTGGAGTCGCTAGAGGACTATGGAAGTATATCTTCCTTTCTTTTTAATGTGGCAGTCGATGTTTTCTGTTGCCCTTTCTGATCCCTTGTTTTGTGTGACAGCTCCTTGTAAAGGAAGCCGTGCAAGTGGCGGAGCAAGTGATGGCAATGGGCCGCCAGCATGCAATGCTGGAGTCGCGTCACCGTGTCGTCGAAAGTGAGTGTTCGACACTTATTCTTTTTCGTCTCCTTCCTTTTTTTGGTGTAGTCGACTGATAGTCAACTTTTGGTTGCCATATAGCTGAGCATAATGCTTTACTACGCAACGTTGCCACCTTGGAAAAGACGTTAGCCGCAGCTGTGAAGGGGCGCGATGAGGCAATCGTGGCTCGTAATGATGCACAGAAGCGCGAAGAGGATCTGCGTGCCTCCTTTGCGGCTAGGGAAAAGTTGTTCGAAGAGCAACTGTTCTCAGTCGCCAAGGCTCTCTCAGGTACCTTTGCCGGTAGATATTTTATTGTTGTCCTTCTCTGCGTCTGTAGTTTTGCCGGTGGCGCTAGAGATTTCATCCATGTGTTGGTTTTCTGTGCAGATGCTGGCGATTTGAGCTTTGACCCACAGGCCCTTTGTCGTGATGACGCTCTGGCGGGCGCGGTGTCTGCAGTCGAGGACCGTAGCGCCGCTGTCCAAAATACATTGTCCAAGGCCAAGGTCACCCTTAGTCGCCTCCGGGAGGAGTTGATGCCGAAGGCGGAGGTGGTCGACAATGTGGACGAGCTGGTGGAGTCACTCGCCGGAGGTGTGCCTGCCACATACAAGAACTCCCTCCGCACAGCTGGCGCGACCATGTCACTTGCCATGGTGCAAGCCCATGGAGTCGAGATAGATCCCTCTGCAGTGTCGAAGACGATGCCTGTTGGCGCGGATGGTCAGCAGGTAGTATTCGCTCCCTTTGCGACTGCCTGTGCCAAATATGGCCATTCCTTGATAAATACCGTTGCCAAGTATTCGGAGGAGCTCCAGCGTGCTAAGAAGGTCGCAAAGGCTTCGGCCTTAGGAGCTGGCGGAAAGTCAGTGGCGTCTGATACTGCCACGGACTTGATGAAGCCCCCGAAGCCGTCGAAGTCGAAGAAGCCAGCTGCTCCGTAGTTAGTTTTTTGTAATAGTTGAGGAATTGTCCTTTTGATTGGAGAACATGCCTGCTGGCGAGTGTGTTTGTGGATACTCTATGTTGATCCTGAATGCATCTGTTACTTTTGACTTTGTGTTAAGTTGGTCGCCTTATTTGCCTTTGGCTTGACTTTTTGGTAGGGTACATCAAGTGGTCCTATGGGGGAACCCAGGACTCGCCATCTCTTGAGGATACAGTGGCACCACCGCGCTCTAGGGTAGAGGAGCTGTCCTTGCTTTCGTGACTTCATGATCACGTTAAGCAACTAGAGCGTGAGTTGCCGGTGATCCGCGGTAGCACGGACGTGTGGAAGTCGAAGGCTGAAAAAGCCACCGCCCGCGAGGAATATCTGCTTGGCGAGGTGACGTAGCTGGGCGACCAGTTTAAGTGTTAGTTTGCTCATCCTCATCTTTTCCTTTGTAGTTAGTCGCAATGGTACGTTGTACTCATGCTGTTGATGCTACTTCGTGTAGTTGTTAGCGCATGCCATCCGCAGGAGGAGAGGGATAGGATTGCCATCCGCCTTCATGATCTCACCCAGGAGCAACTTCAGGAGAGTGGATACTTCTGGGTACATCATGATCGTGCGACTGCATTGGCGACCCTGCAGGATCACGCCTCGCGAGTGCTGCTCTTCCTGAAGAAGTCGCAGTCGTGTTTGAAGAACATCTATCGGGTGATGTTCCCGCCGGATGACACTCCATCAAGCCTGCTGGCTCTCCTGACCAAATTTCAAGATATGTCCGCGGTTCGCGAGTGCGTGAGGCAGCAGTTGGTGGCTAGTGCCAAGGCTGCCCTCTCAATGGTGCGTTTGCACAGGCCTGACGTGGATGTCGCCGCCATTGCCTCTGGGCCACCGGCGCCACCAGCAGGATCTTCCTGGAATATGGTCCCGCACTATCAGGCGGTGGACTGCCCAGTCGAGGAGATCGTCGACTTCTTCGAGGAACAAACTAATGTTCTTCTATTGCAAGGGTAGCCAAATATGTATCCTGCACATAAGTGTACTTGTGTTGTAAAGTTCATATATATTTGTAGATAATTTTTGTTGAATGTGTACAAATAGCTTTGTAAGCGTGAGGTGCGTTGCACTATGCGAGTCCTTTTCGTTAGCCTGGCCATCTTTTCCCTTGGTCCCTTGTCAACTTGCCAGGTGCGTTGTAGCTAGGTAGGGTTTGTATTAAGGGGTTCAATTGATGTGCCAGCTACTCAGGATGTCGCGTTTTTGTTCGAAGAACATATGTGTATAGGGTGGCGTAGCCCCCCGAGTATGAAAATTGAAAAAGTAAAGGAGAGCACAGAGTTTCGGGGCACTTAGCTTTTATTTATTTGAAGAAAACAGTGCAAGGTACAATGTGCGGCTAAGTAGCCTTGGCTGAGTAGCCTTGTTTGCAATGTAAAAGTAAAACTACTAGGGCTAGAAGCGTCATAGTTGTGCGACGTTCTAAGGGTTGGAGTATGCGACTCCTGTCTCCAGATCTTTAAGGCGATAGGCACCACCTGGGATTACTTCTGTAATCATGTATGGTCCTTCCTAGGGGGACTCGAGCTTGAGGTGCCCCTGTTGCTTCAGTCGCAGGACCAAGTCACCTTCGACGAAGGATCTGGGGCGAAGCCTTCTACTGTGGTAGTTGCGCAGGTTCTGCTGGTAGATCATTGATCTTTCCGCGGCGATTTCCCTTGCTTCATCAAGGAGGTTGATGGAATCCTCGTGTGCGAGGGATGACTCTTGTTCGCTGTAAGCGACCACGCGCAGCGCTTTGTACCGTACCTCAGCTGGTAGCACTGCCTCTGCTCCGTGCACCATAAAAATGGCGTGTAGCCCGTGGCGCTGTTTGGAGTTGTGCGTAGACTCCAGAGTACGGATTGCATCTCTTCTGGCTAGCAACCCGCCACTTGTTCGAGTGGTCGCAGGAGTCGCTTCTTGATGCCGCCGCAGACGAGCCCGTTTGCTTTTTCCACCTGACCGTTGGTCTGTGGATGCGCTACTAAGGCGTAGCTGATGTTGATCCCCAGGTTCTCGCAGAATTCTTGGAACTCCTTGGATGTGAAGTTTGTCCCGTTGTCGGTAATGATGCTGTGCGGTACGCCGAAGCGGTAGACGATGGACTCGAAGAACTTGACTGCATTGTGTCCTGATTGGTTGGTCATTGGCATGGCCTCAATCCACTTGGTGAATTTGTCGACTGCCACCGAGAGGTAGACGTAGCCTCCGCGTGAGGATCTTGGCAGCTTACCAACCATATCGAGCCCCCATTGTGCGAAGGGCCAGGCCAATGGAATAGGCCGTAGCTCTGCGCCTGGTGCATGTGGCTTGTCCGCGAATCGCTGGCAAGCATTGCATTTTTGGACTATGTCCTTGGCGTCGCGCATGGCCGTGGGCCAATAAAATCCAGCTCGTAGAGCTTTGGCGACGAGGGCGCGACTGCCAGCGTGGTGTCCATAGGTCCCTTCATGGATGTCGAGGAGAATTGCTCTTCCGTCAGCCATGGAAACGCATCGTTGTAGCACTCCTGTGATGCTGAGTTTATACAGTTCGCCGTTGCTAACAGCGAATGCCTTGGAGCGCCGCGTGATGTGCCGTGCATCCGTCGGATCGTCCGGTAGTCTCTTGCTGAGGAGGTACGTGATGTACGGCTGTGTCCAAGATTGCTCGATCAACATGACGCTCATTGGTCCCTCGAGTCCTGTGTCCAGCTCCAAGTCCTCGAGTGCCATTGGATCATTGGGTGGCGTAGCCCCCGAGTCCGTGGCTGCGCTTGTTCTCTTCTCTGCGGCCTTTGGCTTGATGGAGCGTTCGCATATGCGCTCGAGAAATACCCCAGGTGGTATGGGGCGTAGGTAGAGCCTATGTTGGTGAGTGTGTCCGCCTCCTCGTTGCTTTCGCGACCTATGTGTCGCAACTCGCAACCATCGAAGTCTCCTCTGAGTGCGTCATAGAGGTCGCGGTACGTGATCATGTTGTCGTTCAGTGCGTCGCACTCGTGCATTGTTTGGTTGACGACCAACTTGGAGTCGCCATATATGATGAGCCTTTTGGTGCCGCAAGCTTTCGCCATCCTCATCCCATGTAACAGGGCCTCGTATTCAGCCTCGTTGTTTGAGGCTGTGAACTGCATTCGCAGGATATATTTCAGCTTGTCCCCTTGAGGTGATGTCAATATGACACCTGCGCCTGCTCCATCTTTCCGTTTGGACCCATCGAAGTGCATTTTCCAGAGGTAGGACATATCTGGCTTGTCCGGGAGCTGGTTCTCCATCCAGTGCACGAGAAAGTCAGGGAGCACTTGCGACTTGATGGCGTCACACTTTTCGTATGTGATGTCTCGTGGAGACAACTCTATTCCCCAAAGCGCGACTCGCCCCGTGGCGTCAGGGTTATTGAGGATATGCCCCAACGGGGCGTTGTTGACTACCACGATTGGGTGTTCCTGGAAGTAGTGGCGCAGTCACCGGGCGGTCATAAAGACGCCGTACGCCAGCTTCTGGTAGTGCGGGTACCGCTGTTTTATTGGCGTGAGAACCTCGCTGAGGTAGTATACCGGGCATTGTACGCCGTGGACTTTGTTTTCCTCGGCTCGCTCGACGACGAGCACTGTGCTAACCATCTGGTTGGTGGCGGAGATGTACAGCAACAGTGGTTCCCTTTCTCGTGGAGTCACCAGCACCGACGAGGTGGATAGCAAGCACTTGAGATCTTCGAACGCTTCTTGTGCTTCATTGGTCCACTCGAATTTTTCGGCTTTGCGGAGGAGCTGGTAGAAGGGCAGTGCCTTTTCACCCAGCCGACTGATAAATCGACTGAGGGCCGCGATTCGTCCGGCCAGTTGCTGGACACCTCTTATGTTCTTCGGCTTCTCCATGGCCAGTATGGCTTTTATCTTCTTCGGGTTCGCCTCGATACCCCTCACGGAGATGAGGTATCCGAGTAGCTTCCCAGATGGTACGCCGAAGGCGCATTTGTTCGGATTGAGCTTGATCCGGTGGCGATCGAGGTTGGGAAGGTTTCGCGCAAATCATCGATTAGAGAGGCTTCCTCCTTTGTCTTGATTACTATCTCGTCGACATAGACTTGGATGTTGCGACCTAGTTGTTCCTTGAGGCAAGCCTGCATGCATCACTGGTAGGTGGCTCCCGCGTTTTTTAGCCCGAGGGCATTGTGTTGTAGCAGAACACACCAAAGGGCGTTGTAAACGCTGTTTTCTCCTGATCTTCCTCCTTCATTCGAATTTGGTTATAGCCTGAGTAGGCATCGAGGAAGTAGAGGCGCTCGCATCCCGCGGTGGAGTCAATGATCTGGTCGATCCGTGGCAGCGGAAAGTTATCTTTTGGGCAGTGCTTGTTTAAAGTGAAGTCCACACACATCCGTAGGAGGTCTGTGTCCTTTTTTGGTACCAGCATCGTATTGGCGAGCCAAGTGCTTTCCTTGATCTCGCATATGAACTTGGCCTCGAGGAGTCTATTGATCTCCATTCCGACTGCCTGCGCTCGTGGCTCAGACAGTCGCCTAATTGTTTGCTTGACTGGCCTTGCGTCGGGGTTGACGTTGAGTGCGTGCTCGGCAAATTCCCTAGGAACTTCTGGCATGTCTGCAGGACACCAGGCAAAAATTTCCCAGTGCTCACGGAGGAATTCGACGAGTGCGAGTTCCTATGCGGGACTCAAGTTGTTGGCGATGAGGGCCGTCTTGGCGGGATCCGATGGATGGACCTGCACCTTCTTTGTGTGCACGGATGAGTCGAAGGAGAGATCAGGTGAGCTTGGCCTACTCAAGGGAGGCAGAGTGTTGTCTGTCATCTCTTTTAGTCTTGCGAGTTCCTCCTGCATGCTGAAAGACTGGGAGATTCTGTTGAATTCCCTATCGCAAGCGTCAGATCGCTCAAAGTTCCCGTTGATCGTTATGACACCATTGGGACTTGGCATTTTCATCTATAGGTAGGCGTAGTGGGGTACTGCCATGAACCTGGCGAATGCGACGCGCCCAAGGATGCAATGGTATTGTGAGGGCCAGTTGATGACCTCAAAGTCGATGTAGTCGCGCCGGAAGTTCTTCGGCGTGCCAAAGATGACGTCGAGGTTGATTTTTCCCAAGGGGTATACGCCTTTCCCTGGGATGATGCCATGGAATGTTGTGTCCGATGCCTCCAAGCAGGTTAGAGGGATCCTCATTGCTCGCAAGGTACTCATGAATATGAGGTTGATGCCGCTTCCGCAATCCATGAAGACGCGACTCATGTCGAAGCCTCCAATTTGTGCCTCGAGTACGAGGGGGCAATGACCTGGGCGAGGTACTTGAGGCAGGTGGTCGTGCTTGTCGAAGGTAATGCACGACTCGCTGCCATTGAGGTACTCAGTGGTGGATGGTGGCGAGTGCGTGGCCAAGTTGACTTGGCGAGTGATGGACTTTTGCACCTTGTTGGAGGGGCGCCCCTTTTGGATCATCATGGTACCCATGGCCCGTGGGTATGGTTCGCCTCCGTGGTGTTGGTCCGGTGCAGCTTCGTTCGGGGGTGGCCCAGGTGGTGGTGGTGCGCCATGTGCCACGGCACCTGGAGCGGCTCCGTAGCCTCTTTCGACTGCATTGCGGTTCATCCGAACCAATCCTTTGTGTAGCTTGAGGAACTCGCGGCAGTCCTTGAGGAGGTGGCTAGACTTTCTCTTGCCATCATGCTTGTCGATGTAGAAGTGTACCGTGCATGGCCCGGACAGTTTGTGCTCGATGGAGGTCGCGGGTGCCTCATCGCGAGTGCGGTGTTGCCATACTTGCGTGGTTTTCCCGGAGTCGCGGTATCCGCCGCTGCGGTATCCGCTATTGCGGTTATCGTCGCGTCTATCAGCGTAGCCGGCTGCGACCATGTTGACATCATCGTGATCGTCGTAGATGCACATGCGACGCTTGCCCCGGCGGTCGCGTCTGCGTTCGAGTTCTGCCTCCTCGTTCGAGTGAACGCGATTCTTCACCGAATCTTCTCCATCGGCCCACCGATTCGCGATCTCCATCAGGTGGTCGATGGTCTGGGGCTTTGAGCAGCCTAGCTCCTCCCTGAGTTCCATGCGGCGGACACCACCGTTGAATGCATCAATCGCGCGGTCTTCCGAGATGTTCTCCGCGGAGTTCTTGATGATGGACCACCTTTGGATGTAAGAGCGCAGCGATTCGCCAGATCTTTGTTGGCAGCATCTCAGTTCTTCGATTGAGGCGGGCCATTTGTACGTGCCCTTAAAGTTGCGCACGAAGCTGTAAACCAGCTCATCCCAACTGCGAATGGATCCGCGTGGGAGGTTATTGAGCCATGCCCGGGCGGCACCCTGCAGCTGTAGCTGCAAGCATTGCATGGAAGTACTTCGACTGCCTCCGTGTAGCCTGACGGAGGAGATGTGGTCCTCTAGCCAGATCTTGGGGTCCTGTAGACCATCGAATTTCGGGTTCTCTGATGGGAGTTTAAAGCCTTTAGACATTCGCTTCTACCTAATGGCTCTGCTGAAGCATCTAGCACCACAGAGCTCCCCATTCTCTTCTTCCGAGTTAGTCGACCGAGCACGTCGTGCCCTTGACTTGTCGATCTTGCGTTGTGTGAGGTTGTCGCGCGCATCGTAGTCACGATCGTGTCACCGCGAGCGGCAGCGTCGAGACAGGTCGTGACTGTCATCGCTGGACGAGGGCGAGGAGTAGCGCTTTGCTAGTGGTTTGCCCTTTTTTGGGTCTGGTACCGGCTCCTTGTCGAGGGGGGCCTCGATTAGCCCCAAGCCCGCGATCGTAGATTGGTGCATGGCCGTTTGGGGGTCTCCAGCTGGCGGCTGGTTATTGAGGAGGTACATGGTGGCTGCTGTCACCGCGGCCTGCGGTGTCCTGGGAACCACGTTGCCTCTCGTGTCGACTGTCATAGAGCCAAAGTCGAGGACTTTCGCGGCCTCTATGCGCTCTTGTTCAGTGAGGTGGGCCATCCGCGACTGCCTCTTCTTGGCGAGGTACTCGTTGCCTCTTGAGGAGGATCCTCCATAGGAGGAGAGCCCAGCACGGCGAAGGCTTGATTCGTCTGCTGCCTTTTTACGCGCCTCAAGTTGCGCGATTGCTTGTTTTTGGCGCTTGAATTCCTCTTTTAGGAGCCAGTGGTAGCCCATCAGCAGTTCCTGCGGGGACCCGAAGGGTAGAGGTGCACCTTGTAGGGCTTCGCGGCAGCGATCCCACTCTTGCTCGTTGAGCCTGATCATGACGCGTTCGCCGGTTTGCTTGTTGATCATGCTAGGAGGTTCAACTGCTCCTCCGTTGCCACCATTACCGCTGTTGCTGCCATTGCCACCGTTGCCGGCGTTGGGCGGGTCGGTGCCGTTGCCGGTGTTACCACCGTTGCCGCGATTGGGTGGATCGGTGCCGTTGCCGGTGTTACCGCCATTGCCGCGATTGGCGGAGGTGTCGCCCGTGTTGATGACGGCGCACATGAAGTGATTAGGGAAGCTGTTGCATCCACAACTTTCGGATCCGGAACCGTAGGTTCCATCTTCAGTGGACAAATTGCTTAGATCGGAGTCGCGACTGCTGTCGCTGACCGTGTTCTCGACTGCCACCAGAGCATTGAGCTCGTTGAGGGTGCCGATCGATGGAGGGAACCATGATGCCGGGGCAATCGCAGGTGTTGTCGGCTGATCAGGCATGCAAAGCGTGCCCATCTGACCAACTTGGAAGCGGAAGCTCCCAATCACCAGGCTGATTCCGTCTCCCACGGACTCGAAGGCCGGGCGAGTGGCCCACGTGTGGACGGTGAAGTCGAAGGCGCCGAAGAGCTGGCGAATCTCCGCTGTTGTGGAGTTGTAGATCGCAGTTGATGGGGCCAAAGAAGCCGCAACATCAGCACTCCCAATTCCCACAGACGGCGCCAATTGACGAGGGTTTAACTCGTCAATGCCCATTGTTATGGACTTGGGTTTTGGAGAAGGAGGGAGCGCTGGAGACATCTATCGGCTAGCAAACAAGCACACATGGGACAAAGGATTTACCCAGGTTCAGGCCTCGTAGAGGTCCCTACTCCTGCTTGTCTGTTCGTGGAATTATTGAGGGAGTCGAAAGTTACAATGGTACACAGATGTAATCTAGCGAAGGTTGTGGAAACTAGGGTTGCACGTGTCCTTCTCGCCGCCCCCTCCTAGCCTTTATATAGATAGGCTAGGTCTCGGGTAGCAGGTCGAGTCGGTTACAAGTTAGGGTTTTCTGTTTAATCTTTCTATCTTTAGCTTCTTCTTGTTCTTCAAGCAATCGGGAGTCCGTAGGTTACTCGAGTCCCTCCATCCGGGCCTTAGCGACACCGTGGGCCTGTATGTATTTGGACCGTATATACCAAGCTAGAGTACCTGTAGGGTATACCCATGTCAATTCCCATCTAAAGTGATCAAATTTTATGCTTAGCACTAGCCACTAAAGTTGATGGTATTCACTAATGAGGGGTGCTAATCAAGTGTAACTATCCAACTCTAGTTTTATGCCTTTTGAGGACATCTAAGTATAACTAGTTAGGACTAGTTTTATACTCTTTCTGGTATCTATACTATTTTTCCATTACTCACAAAGCGCTAAACTAAAAGTAAAGAACTTTGGTAAGGTAAAAGAATAAATCAAGAACTTTGGTATAATCAAAGTTGTATAACCAAGAATGCCTAATGCATCTTGCATAGGTTATCTTGCAAGGATGACTTGCATAGTTAACTTGTAGTGTTAGGCCTGCCTTGAGTAGTGCAGTGGTTGAAATTCTCTTCTTCTTCTTCTTCTTCTTCTTCGTAGTACTCCTCCTCCTCATAGCTTGGGTCGATACTAGCGTCTATAAATAAATACGAGGTAAACAATCACCAAACAATACTTAACTACATATATTTAGCACACAAAGGTTCATATTAGATGATCTAGTATCATCACAAACATCACATGAAATACAGGCCTAATTTTATTTATCTTATTATAGAAAAGTAATTTCTACTCATTGAAATTACTTAAGATTTAATATTCTCCAATTAAAATATGGGATCATGTTGACACATGTCATCACCACATATTCTAATACTTGGGAATTCGATTTAAAGTGGTGGTCACATTTTATAAAGTTTAAAATTACTATTTAATCAAATTAAAGTGACTGGAAATGGCTATATATCATTATTTTAATACTAGTCCAAGATCACTACATGTAAACTTAAATATTTTTACATATTCATATATATATTGTCAAATGTGATTTTTGAGTGTTGGAATCAACTCAAAAGCATTTATGGTTGATTTTTGAAAAATGTTTGAAGTTGGAAAAGTCTCTGTCTTGTTATTTTTACTATAGGTGAGCTCTAACTCCAAATGGTTTGAATCCAACGGGCTTGGATTGATAATTTGAATACCTTTCTAACAAAATTGGAATCATGCAATTTGGTTTAGATAATTTCTTTGAATTGATTTTTGAATCTACTGACCGAATCTAGATTTAACTAAAATGGGAAATTCTATTTGAATCGACGGGCTCTGCGCGGGAAAGTAAACGGGTCGGCCCAACTGCACTGCGCTGGCACAGCGGGCTGCTAACAGGGGGTCCCACTAGTCAGTGTCTCATTTAACCCAAAAAGGTATCTAGCTATCCTGGCCTTACGATTAGAACACGATCTAACGACTAAGGTTCATCGTCTACACCAAACAGATCCGGCGAGATTCTAAACCTAACGCGGCGCTCGGGGTCGTGTGAGGCTCACCAGGGCTCCAGCTAAGGTCGGCGATGGGGGCGAACAACGTTGTACACGGCAGCGGTTCGAATGGTGGTCGCGGTGGCTCCTAGGGCGGCTCCAATCAATGGCGCCCTTCCTTCACTACAATGGTGGGCTCCGGCTAAATTCCGGTGGGCTGGCGCTCGCCTTGCTCCGAGGAGATGTGTGGGAGTTTCTATGAGGAGTGGGGAGTGAGATGGTGTGGTGAATTGAGGCGGGGGCGGCCTGTATTTATACAACGGCGAGAGGGACAGAGCAGGATGGCTCGGCCTTGTCAGCGACATCGATACAGGGGGCTAGCGGCATGACTGAGGGTATGGTTAGACATGGTGCTTCAGGGTGTTTGTCACACGCTTAATGGCGCGGCAAGGGGCGATTGATAGCGGTCGGGAACGATCGGTGCTTTGCACGGGAGCGGCAGCGTTCAAGATGGCACACAGTGGCTATGGTCCACGCGGGGGCGAACGGGCATGTCTGAGGGGGTAGCTAGGGTCATGGCGAGTGCGGGCACATTGTGCAAGTTAAGACTGTAGACTATTGTGAGGGTGCCCTAAAGGCTGGTCCCTAGGATGGCTTATATAGATATCCGGCCTAGGGTTTACAGGAGAGACCTATCCGGTCACGACTAAGAGTCAGTTACACAGTACATCTTGAACTACAGGTAACTACAAGGCCTATGTTGGTAAGTCTTCTGGCCTTCTGTAGCCAGACTGGACTCCATCTCTTCTCTCTAACTGGGCCTCCCATGGAGCAAAGCTCTAACCCAAAGTGGGCCACCCTGGTCAGCGAGGCACATTGAGGATACCTAGAAAGTATATCCCCAACAGCAGCCCCCGGAAGCCTCCAAGATCCAGAGTCGGACTTCACCATATAGCTTGATTCATCTTCGGCTTGCAAAATCTTGAAGGGTTCCTGAAACTTTCAAAACAAAGGGTAGGATCCGAGTCTCAAAGCGAGTCGGATTCATCAATATTTCACTTGTTCCTTTTCTTGCTTAATTTCAAACTAAGCCGGAAGATTCTCCTGATGTCACATTACATTAGTCAAGGTCTGGTCATATCACTAACAAACATTCCTGCCAACGTGACTATTAGTGGGGCCAGTTCGCACGGAACCGAGGCGTCCTTTTAATGTATGAACAGAGATCGAGGATGCGTAATCTTCTCGAGGAAGTTACCCTGGCTCCTTCCTTGACATGTGGCAATCTAAAAAGTGTTCACACGAATCTTGATGCGAAGCAAGTACTAAACAAGTTGAGATTTTTCCCCTTTCTCTACTACTCGCATTCATCTTCTTCCTCCTCCCACAGCGTAGCGCCCCCCAACTTCCATCTCCTCCACAAAACCTCATCATGTCGCCCATCCAAGGTCACCAGACCTAATCCAAATGACGGAGACTTCCACTTCCATCCTGGCGGCGATGGCGGCGGCAACAGCGACAAAGGCAGCGGCGGACAAAGAGAATTATCGTGGGCTTTGGATCCCGTGCATTCTTGATGATGAGAAGCTGCGCTTCATCGAGAATGAAGGTCTCTTCTGCGCTGGTGATTGGCAGAGCACTCTGGGAGAAACTATCCCCGCCCCTCGTGAAGGTGAAAGGGTCCACTTCGGTATGCATCTTGACCGAGGCCTAAGTTTTCCTCCTTCGGAGTTCTTCTTCGAAGTGCTTCAACATTACGGAGTTCAACTCCATAATATTCCCCCCAATTAGATCCTTGAGCTATGTGCCCATGCATCTCTTTGTGAGGGTTACCTCTGAATAAAGCCGAGTCTCACTCTTTTCTGGTACTACTTTGGTACCTAGAGAAATTCTATCACTGTCGGTAATCCCTATATTACCGGAACACTTAGATTGTCCCTTAGGAGAGACCGAGTCTATTCCAAGGTGATATCCAGTGAATCAGTAAAGAGGTGGCC
Organism: Avena sativa; assembly: GCA_916181665.1. NCBI lineage: Eukaryota > Viridiplantae > Streptophyta > Magnoliopsida > Poales > Poaceae > Avena > Avena sativa. Next base: position 434,330,327 of record OV702290.1, read on the forward strand.
TTCGACGTTCTTATATCATAATGACATTGTGCCCCCTGGTAAACAAGAAGGTTTGCTGGTATTCGTCGATGGAGCTGCAGCTCCCCAAGAGTCCTGGGACGCTGACCCTTTGGCTCTTACTGATGACTTGATCCTGGCCAAAAGGCGGATCGAGTATTCAATGAAGTATAAGGGTTTGAAGGGATCCGACCTTGTCCACTGCTAGCTTGCATGCCGGATTCAGCCCCTCCAGTACTATGGTGATCGTATTATGCATACGATCACTGACAGTAAGAAAGATAGCTTGAGAATTAGCCCAAGACCAATCCTAGACAAGGAATACGAGTCTCGGATTAAGTGGTTGATCAAGTATCGGGTCAAGAGGAAGATTCCAGAGATTTCTATGGATATGTATATAGCCAAGAACCCTCTCACTCTAGTAAGTTTTCTGATTCACTCTTTTGTACTGCCAAGTTAATTGTTCATCTGCAACACTGAGATATATCTTCTTCTTTCAGCTTGCTAACCTCCCCGAGACAGAGCTTGCTCCTCTTGAGGGATATCCACCTGAGGATTCGGCTCCTCAGGAGGATGCATACCTTGAACTGCTGCCGGAGGCGCTTACCCGAAAGTGCAATGCTCCAACAGTTTCCATAGGCACGAAAGAAGTGTGTGTCGTGAAGAGGTAACTTTCTTCACAAGGTCCAACATTTTATTTCAAGTTCTTTCTGAAGTGTAACGATATTATTCTATCACTCTTTAGAGCTAAACAACTCATCAAGGGCAAGGGCAAGGGAACTATGTCAAAGCCTCTGCGCGAGTCAAAGTTAAATTTGACTTCTCCTGCCACAGCGCCTCCGACTCCTATCCCAACGCCTTCTATAGCACCAGAGGTTACTTCATCTCCATGTGCTATAGAAGATTCGGGTCAAGACTTTGAGCCAGTGATCCTCGGCTCGCAGACCGACACCACCATGGGCAGCCCGCAAACCGATGCCACCATGGGAGGCTCGGCCTTTGATATGGGTGAAACCTCAAAGGGTAATGATCCCTCAACAGATCTCTTTGCGGATAACCTCCTGAAGAATCTGGGTATTGACAAACTTGGCATTACTCGAAAAAGCATCGAAGAAATCCAGAAGCTGGCTCTCCATTGTTTGGAGAGCCAGAACATAACTACTCAGGAGGAGGCGCACGAAGCCGAGGATGTCAAGCTCTCCGAGCTTCTTAACCAAGTCCGTCTTCGCGACGACAAACTGAAGGCTGGTATGGTTCCACCACCAGTAACTCCTTTGACTCTCGCCAAGAAGGTTTCTTCTGAGCTGAACATGAGTCTCAACAAGCTGACCCATGAACATCATGTAAGTCGGAATACGACTCTCTTCTTTACTTTATTTTATATCCTATCCCCTAGCCCCCAAGCATGATTTAGGATAAGAAATCCGAAGTTATGCTTTTATAGGATGCCAAAGAACAAACTAGTATAACCCCCAAGGCTCACGCTGATATTAAAAAAATATTATCTTGAGTCTTTTGTAGACTTCTGACTCTGGGTATTATTTCTACTTATAGAAAGTTAATGCTTATAACCAGGAATTGCTGAAGAACATTTGCAACAAACGGAGAGAAATCCGAGCTCTCCGTTTATAGAATGCTAAGTTGAAGATCTCCAAGGATGAAGCTGAAGGTAACCATTTAACTCCTCAAACTTGTTCTTTTTGTTTCATAGCCGAACACTTATCCGACTATTTTCTTGCTTTTATAGAACTTGTTAAACAATCCTGTAAGATGGTTGAAGAAGCCGAGAATTTCAAAATCCTGGAGGTGGAGAATGCCGACTTGAGGCAAGAGCTGAATAATCTTAAGGAAGGTCATGAGCGTAGCATTAGCAGCATTCTTGAATCATCCAATATGGCCATCGAAGAACGTGATTGCAGGATCGCTATCCAGAACAAGAAAATCTTGGATCTAGTAAATGAACTGGACAGGGAAAAGACCACCACCCAAGCTCTCCGGGATGAACTCTAGAGTCTCCGAGCAGAGAAAACCAACGTGGATGATGCTATCCTTGGTAAATTTTCCTATCTTATAACCTTTCATTTTTCTGACTTGTAGAATTCGGATATATATTTGATGTTACTTTGTCGTATGCAGGTCCTTTGAATTTGCTGGATTCTTCTTCCTCCGAGCCTCGCACCAGCCGGCTTACCGAAGTCGAAGATCTTCACCATGATTTCCGCTAGTCAATGGAGGATATCGGTGAAGTCTTAAAGATTTCCGATATGCACAGAATGTCTGCATTCGAGGTGTGGGACAAGGCGAAAGAGATGCCTCAGCTCATCCAAGACTGGAACATGTCTTATGCGCGAACCGCAGCATAGAATGCCCTTACAATGGTTATGAGACACCATGGAAGCATTGAGATTTGGCAAGTAACTAGGGGTTATTCGACTATTGATGAAGACGACAACGAGCAAAATATCAAGGAAATCATGGATTCCTGTGCCGGCTATGGGTGTCACGTAGCTGATTTGACCAGCTACGGCACTCCATTCTTCAATAGCATGGAAATGCCTCCTCCGCCTCCAGAAGTTGTTGCTGAAGTTTCTGATGACGAGTAGACCGAATCCGACATCCTCGTCGCGGAAAGATATCAAGGCGGGGGTGATGTTACCAGTGAGCCGGCTGATGCTCCTTCTTCACCTGTGGCATAAGAGATGCCAGAAAAACAATGTGTTAATCTAAGAAACAAATCTTATTGTAATAACTAGAGTATTTTATTTTGATGCGCTAGCTAGTAAAGATTTGAATGCTTTTACTTCTTTAGCACTTCTAGCTTTTTGTTATGTTATGCTTGAAAATTACATAAGCACTGAAGGTAGTTTGCACTTATCATTTATCTGGCTTTCCGCCTCGTCCCTTTCGTGAGACAGCCAACTTTCAACGCGGAAACTTTGCCGAGCAATAGAGCTCAGTTGCTAAACCAGTTTAAACTCGGAAACAAAGCCGGCTTCCAGTACCGACAATTCACAACTCGGAAAATACCCGTGTCTAGCAATCAGACAAATACCAAAGTACAAACAATTTTTTTGTGTTTATACCCTAAGATATCATTTTTAGAGCCGGAAATCTAACCAGAACAAATATGAGCATAAAATAATTTCAAGTATTCTGGGATTTTTTGACTTATGTCATGACCATTCGAAAATAAGATGGTACTATAAGCTTATCAGAAAAAATTGAGGCAACCAATACTTTATTTCTCATTTGAACATGTACATATATATGATTACAAAGAATGACAATTTTAAGAATACAAGGGACATAGCTGAGCAATATTCAAACGTCTGTCTAGTTCTTCCGGATTTGTACTGCCTCCAGCTCTCTTTCTTTTCTTAGTAACAGGTCTTTCTTGGACTGGCCGCATATCAGTTAGATAGTAAGAACCATTGTGCAATACTCGACTAACCAAAAAGGGCCCTTCCCAAATAGGGGAAAGTTTGTGCTTTCTTTTTTGCACAAGTCGGAGAACCAAATCACCCTTGTTAAAAGACCAATTTCTGACTCTCTGACTATGATACTTGCGTAAATTTTACGGATAGGTTGTTGATCTCTTTTTAGCAACGACGCGAATTTCTTTGATTAAATTGTGATCATCTTGTCGAGAAACTTCGGCATCCTCTTTGATATATGCAGCAACTCTGGGAGAAGTATGGATTAAATCACTTGGAAGAACTGCTTCTGCGCCATGGACCAAGAAAAAAGATGTGTATCCGGTTGACCTGTTCGGAGTTGTTCTCAAGCTCCAAATAACATACGGCAATTCGTCCACCCAAGCCCCCGCAGCACGGTGAAGTGGTGCTTCGAGTCTTGGTTTGAGGCCTTGAAGGATTAAATCGTTTGCCCTTTCGACTTGCTCGTTGGCTTGTGGATGTGTGACTCATGCAATATCAAGCCGGATATTTTGATCATTGTAGAATTCGGCTAGCTCTCCCATTGAAAAGTTGATCCCGTTGTCCATGATAATACTATGCGGATAGCCGTATCAGATTATTACATCCTCGATGAATATTTTGGCTGTTGCTCCATCACAACTAGTGATGGGTTTAGCCTCAATCCATTTTGTGAACTTATCCACCATCACTAAGAGGTGAGTAAATCCACTTGGAGCCCATTTGAATGGTCCTAGCATGTCAATCCATCAGACCGCGAAGGGCCATGTTACCGGAATTGTTCGCAGCTGATCAGCCGAAACATGGGCTTGTTTGGCATACTTTTGGCAGCCTTTGCACGTTTTGACCAGCCGTTCGGCATCTACCTTGGCTGTGAGCCAGAAAAATCTGTGTCTAAAAGCTTTTGCCACTAAAGATTTGGCGGCAGCGTGATGTCCGCATTCGCCTTCGTGGATTTCCCTTAGGATTTCCACTCCTTCTTCCGGAGAAACACAACACTGAAAAACCCTAGATACACTCAGTTTATAGAGCTCACAATTTATTATCGTATAGGTTTTTTCTCGTCGAATGATCTGCTGGCTCAGAACGTCGTCTTCGGGTAACTTTCAGTCTACCAAGAAATCAAGGTAGGGTTGAGTCCAGCTGGGTATTACAGCTAGTACTGCTACTAGAGGTGAGTCGGATTTGGTCGGATACTCCTCATCAACTCCTGTGATAGAGGGAACTTTTAGGTGCTCCAAAAATACGCCATCTGGGACCTTTTTCCGTGCAGAGCCTATCCGAGATAGTACATCTGCTTCCTCATTTTCTGTTCAAGAGATGCATTGAACTTCAAACCCGTCAAATGATTTAGATAATTCATCCACGACAGCTTTGTATGCTGCCATGTGCTTGTTTGCATTACAATGATCCGAGACTTGCTATGCAGTAAGATCCGAATCCCCATAACACATAAGATGTCGGATACCAATATCCTTGGTGATCCGGATTCCATGCAACAGTGCTTCATATTCGGCAATGTTATTTGTTACCGTGAAGTGAATCTGTAGCACATAAAAAAAGCTTATATCCTTGGGGTGATTTGAGCACCACTCCAGCCCCCGAGCGCTTTGGATCCGTCAAAATGTAGGGTCCAATATTCCGACTCTAGCAGGGTCATGTTCTCCATTGACTCTGTCTAATCAACGACAAAGTCAGTGAGGATTTGGGATTTGATTGTTGTCCGAGGTTTATACTCAATGTCGAAAGCTGAAAGCTCTATTCCCCATTTTGCGACACGTCCAGTTGCATCGCTGTTGTTGATTATATCCCTCATGGGAGATGTGCTCACCACGGTAATTTGATGTTCCTGAAAGTAATGTTAGAGCTTCCAAGATGCAAAGACACACCATAGACTGGCTTCTGATAGTGCGGATACCGCTGTTTAGATTCAGTTAGGACTTCACTGAGGTAGTAAGTCGGACGCTGCACCAAGTGTTCCTGATTTTCCTCTGTTCTTTCCACCGCCATAACGACACTGCCGACTCTATTTGTTGCAGCTAGATAGAGCAACATCGGTTCCTGAGGTTCTGACACTACAAGGATAGGAGCGGACGAGAGTAATGCTTTCAAGTCTTGTAGTGCAGCTTCAGCTTCATTAATCCAGATGAATTTTATTGGTGTTTTTCAGGAGCTTGTAAAGTGGTGCGGCTTGTTCACCGAGCTGGCTGACAAACCGACTGACTGCAGCAATGCAGCCAGTTAGTCTTTGTAGTCCTTCAGGCTAGTTGGCCTGGAAATATTGAGTATAGCCTTAATCTTGTCTCGGTTCACCTCTATGCCTCTCTAGGACATGATGAATCCTAACAATTTTCCGGCTAGAATTCTGAAGAAGCATTTCTTTGGATTAAGCATTATGTTGTATTTGTGTAGATTGGTGAATATTTCCTCCAAGTCGAAAATTAAGGTTTCCTTCCTTTTCGACATCACCGCAATATCATCCACATATGCATGCACATTGCGTCCGATTTGATCACGGAGGCAACACTGCATAGTGCATTGGTAGGTAGCTCCTGCGTTCTTCAGCCCAAAGGGCATCATAACAAAACAGAAGGTTCCGAAAGGGGTTATGAATGAAGTTTTGACTTTGTCTAATTCCTTCATCCGGATTTGGTGATAGCTAGAATATGCGTCGAGTAAACATAGGAGTTCCGAGCCTACCGTAGAATCAATTACTTGATCCATTCTAGGCGAAGCGAACGGACATCCTTAAATCAGTATAGTCAACACACATCCTTAAAATCAGTGGTGTCCTTTTGAGGGACCATTACAGGGTTAGCCGACCAATCAGTATGGATGACCTCTTCTATGAATCTGGCTAACTCGAGCCAGGCTTGTTCTTTAGCTATTGCTTTTCGCTTTGCATCGCCGAAACATCGCAAGGACTATTTGGCGGGTTTAGCGTTTTGGTGTACATTTAGAGAGTGGTCGACAAGTTCCCTAGGTACTCCGGTCATGTCAGATGGCTGCCATGCGAAGATATCTTGACTGGATTGGAGGAACTTGATGAGCACGCTTTCCTATGCATGGTCTAAACCTACACCTATCTGGGTCACCTTGGAGCGGTCATCATCCTTCAACGACGTCGTCTTCGTCTCTTCCGATGCCTTGAATGCCGGAGTCGGCTTTGTTACCTCCTTCTTCATCGTAGGCATCTCAGACGGGTCGATGCTCTTCTTGATCTCCTGGTACTCCTTGGTGTGCAGTACAGCTTCAGCAAAGCCATCATTTCCGTCTTTGCACTCTCTTGCTTTCTTCGGGTCTCCCCTAATGGTGATCATGCCCTTGGGACCTGGAATTTTCATCATATTGTAAATGTAACATGGACGAGCCATAAAAGCCCAGTAAGATGGCCATCCAACGATAGCGTGGTACACGCTTTTGAACGGGACCACTTCGAAGGAAAGTGATTCTGTCCGGTAATTCTTTGGAGTTCCAAAGGTAACATCCAAAGTTATCTCTCCCAGAGAATTTGCCTATCTTGTGGGGACCACTCCATGAAAGATCACATAGCTGTAGTTGAGCCGAGTCTCCGAGATTCTCATCCGGCGGAGCGTTTCGACGTATAGGATATTGATGCTACTACCGCCGTCCATGAGGGTCTTGGAGAAACCACAGCCGTCAATAAGTGATTGACGACTAAGGCGTATTTTCCTTGCCTGTGTAGCTTAGGTGGATGATCATTTCGGTCAAAGCTGATTGTGACCTCCGACCAATCCAGAAACTACAGAACAACCAGAACAGTCGCATTGAGCTCATGCAGAACTGCCTTTTTGACCTTGGCTGGCTGAGATCCGAGGAAGGTGACATACGTGTCTTTCTTTGGTGGGAAGGTCTTCTTTCCATCCGACTTGGTATTTGAAGCTTCGACTTCCTCCATGTCAGTATCTTCCTTGGTCTCTTTCTCTTTGTCGGAATTTTACTTTCCTTTCTGTCGCTTAGCTCTATAGCTAGCGGATTCGTCTTTCTTGATGTCGTCATTGAAACGACACTCGGCATTTGTGTGGGACGAGCACCCATTGGCATCTAAGTGATGCAACACAAGGATTGTTGGCAATGTCGGCCCAAGAGTAGGTTTTGCCAGGTTGTTAGTCTCCTCTACCTTGGACTCTAGATGTTCCACGACCGCGCCCGCGGCCGCCTCCGCGCCCTCCTCGTCCTCCAGACCGGAAAGTGGCATTGACAACTGCCGTTTCTGTGGTGTGTTTTTCTTCCGAGGTGTTCTTGCACTTCTGAGTTGTTTGATTCAGCTGTTTTGCCGACTGTGGTACAACTACAACGTCCAGTAGTCCCTCTACATCGTTGTTGGCATCTGCATATTTGCTTGTTGTTTGTATCATCTCTCCCAAGTCAGTAACCTTGTCGCATTTTAAGCGATGACGTAGTAGACCAATTGGGAGTCCTGCAATAAATGCTTCAATTGTAGTTTGATCATTTACTCCTTCACATGAGTTCTTGGTGCCGATCCATCATCCGAGGTAATGTTGGCAATTTTCTACGGCTTTCTGGGTGCAACGTTGTAGGTCTCCTACCGTAAAGGGCCTCCGATATGTTCCTTCGAAATTCCAAAAGAATGCGCTCTGCATATCATACCAGTTGTGAATGGTGTTTTCCGGAAGTTCATTGAGCCACGATCGTGCCATCTTTCTTAGCATAAGCATGAGATACCGGGCCGCGACCAGGCTGTTTCCACCTTTGGCGATGCAGCAAGCTTGGAAGAAGTCCTATAGCCAAGTGTCCGGTCGAGCTACGCCGTCATAGGGATGGCTGTGTCTTGAGATAGCAAATCCTTCCGGGAATTTTGTTTGTCGAATGCGTGGTCCAAAGCATTTTTGACCCACATAGACGTTTTCTGACCCGTAGCGCCACGCCTCTATGTTAGAGATGATCCGGTGCCTCGCATCACTAGGTGACAAAGAGCGCCGTTGTGGTTGTTCATTGTGACTACGGTGCCTTGGGGCCGGACTTAGGCTTCCGCCACCACCTCCTCGGCCACGATGTCCTCTATGAGTCCCTCGGGAGCCGCTATGATGGATACTTGGTGGAGAGGGTGGAGCTGGTGGATTGTTTCCGGCTGAACACCGGCCTCCCTCTAGAGCGTCATTATTCCAGCTCTAGGGAGGGTCTTGGTTACGACGAGCCCCCTGCTGGCTTGTGTTAGCATGGTGTTCGTTGTTTCTTCGTCCGTCGTTTTCTCCATTGCGACGAGTCTCAGCCGGACGGATTGTGTGTCTAGGAGGTGTCATCCTTTGTCAGTCCTCCTCCCGACGTCACTCTTCTTCATCTTCCCTGTGATTATTCGACTGTCGTTGGGGAGGATGTCTCGGAACCAGTGTTGCAACTGCATCTTGCTCCGCGGCTGGTGCAACATTACCCCAGTCTCGTGCGGCTTTGTGCTGTTGCCTTGAATATCCGGTTCTTGAATAATTGTCTTCCCAACGATCGGGACGGTGGTGCTGTTCCGGGTCCTATCGGGGCCTTATGTCATGCCAAGACGGATCCGTGCGACATTGGTCAGATTTGGAGACCATTTTTCTGCTACCGGATTTCGTGGCCTTCTGCTGCTCTAGACCCTTGGTAAGTAGCTTTACGCCCGAACGGATTTGGTCTGGGTTTGGATTGTTTGCCAGGATATCTCGAGCCGCAGCCGTGTTTTCCACTAGTGTCCCATACACCAGATCTCCCTTGCTGTCAAGCCGAGGTTCTCCCTTGACGGCATCATCTCCCTCAAAGAGGGTCTTATGCACTTCCGATTTTTGTGAGCCCGCACAGGACCGTTTCGGGTCTTCTGATGCTGCAGGGAGCTAAACTGCCACGCAGATGCGATGCTCTTTTTCTCCTCGAGGATGTGGTTAGCTTCATCCAAGAGTACTTGACAGTGCGCCTCTAAGGCCTGAGCCCGATCGTCTAACTCTGTAGGTGTAAGATCTGAAGTTGTAGGAATTGGAGTTGTGAGCGCTTCTCTGATTAGTTTACAGGCACCAGGGGTAACCACATGTCCATCCACCGAGGTTTCTTTTGGCTAGTCTGGGATTAGAGATCCATCTGAGTCTGCTCCATATTGTTCGGCTTCTACCTCCTCAGTCTGAGGATCTTTCGCCGGAGTCTTCTTCTTCTTTACCCTCTTGGCAGCGCCAGTAGAAAAGACGGCTGTGGGTTCATTTCCTGGAGTCAAGCTCTGATCAGTACTTTTGGACATCAGAACGTCAGGATCGTCTCTGACATCCATGCCATCCTTCATTTTGGGAGAGTTTTCTCCAGATCCTTCATCCATGGCTTCTCCTTATTTGGTAGTTCTAGAGTTGAACTCCTCTTCATATTTCGAGGAGAACTTTCGAAAATCTGCTGATGTCATCGAGTCATCCGAAGATGCCGGTAAGTCAGCAATTGTTGCGATCTCCTCCAACACTGAGTCTTTGTTGTCTTTAGCATAGGCACAGCCGGATCCGGATCCAACGTATCCGACAAAGTGCGATGCGTGAGTCCTGAGGTAGTTGGGGCTTTCTTCGTGGGCTTCCTCGAAACGCTCAATGGTCTCAAGGATTTCATCCACGTTGGAGTTTTTCATCATCCTGCGCCTCAATGTGTACTTCAAGAACGGTTGTCCTGCTCTAGCATTGGTGGAGCCAGATCCAGAGCCGAGGTTTCTTTGATCCTCTTGAACTTCGATCCCGATGGGAAGATCGATCAGGGATTCGACCTTGTTAGGGAGGTCTTCTCTAGATTCAATGTTCACAGGAAGATCGGCTTCACGCTTGTTGTTCTCCACTATCTCCACATCAGGTATGGGCTGGGTGGGATTAGGGTTTTCGAGAATCCAGAACTCAGCAGCCTCCACAGACAAAGTGGATCTAGAAACTTCTTCTGCCACTGGGGTGGGTTGGGTATGTTTAGCAAAACTGAGATAGACATCGATCTCGCCAAAATACATGATTGCATAGCTAGTCACGGCCTCCTGATGTCTACGCACTTCTATTCTTGTAGACAGTTGTTGGGCCTCGAAGTGCAGAGGTTTGTAGAACAGCAACAAGTTTTCCCTTAAGTGGATTACCCAAGGTTTATCGAACTCAGGGAGGAAGTGGTCAAAGATATCCCCTCTCAAGCAACCCTGCAATCAAGATACAATAAGTCTCTTGTGTCCCCAACACACCCAATACACTTGTCAGACGTATAGGTGCACTAGTTCGGCGAAGAGATAGTGAAATAAAAGTGGTATGGATAATTATAAGTGGTAACGGTGCCAGAAAATAGCTTGATGGCGTGGAAAAGACTAAAGGAAAAAAGAAGGAAGCAAGCAAACATGTAACATATCTAGTTGCAAATGGTGTTTCAATGTTTAGAAATAAGGCCTAGGGATCATACTTTCGCTAGTGAACACTCTCATATAAATATCTTCTTTTCATGATACTACTTTGAACTACTCTCCGGTTGCACACTCTAATCCATGGTAGGGCTATAACAACACTCCTCAAAGTCCGCTTTCCCCATCTAGATAACCCCACACTATCACCTTGAGCTCTAGATGGTTCCAACAAACACCACAATTTCATAGAAACATCCAACTCCAAATATAACTCATAACAAGTAATTTTAATCTCTAGCCTAAGTGCCACCACGGTGTGCACGCTGTCACTTTCACACACGTGGGGAGAGCAGAGATCTATTAAAGCACTTGAGTAGCAAGGTAGATCTACTTGATTACAAAGCTCATGATCACAATATGATCATGCATAGAGAGAGAGAGATATGAACACATAGCTACCGGTAGAACCCTTAGCCTTGAGGAAGAACTACTCCCTCATCATCATGGGAATCATCAACGGCGATGGAGATGGTGGTGGAGATCGATGGAGATGGCTTCGGGGGCACTTCCCCGTCCCGGCAGGGTACCGGAACAAAGACTTTCTATACCCCGAATCTCCCCTTCGGTGGCGGCGGCGCTGCAGAACTTTTCGTGGCTGGAGGCTGTTTGATCTAGGGTTTATGCATCGGGAGGCTACTTATAGGCGAAGAGGCAAGGCCGATGGAGGCCTGAGGGGCCCACACCACCTGGTGGCGCGGCCAGGGGTGACCCGCGCCACCATATGGTGTGGCCAGGCCGTGGCCCTCCTCCGTCTCGTCTTCTGGCTCCGTGTTCCCCTCGGTGAAATATTGACTTTGGCTTTTGTCCCTTCCAATTCTGAGAATATTCATTTTCTAACTTTCTGGAACCAAAAACAGCAGAAAACAGGCAACTGGGACTATGGCATCTTGTTAATAGGTTAGTCCAAGAAAGTGTATAAAAATACTCCAAAGTGTGGACAAAACATAAGAAAGTAGATATAAAACAAGCATGGAACATCAAAAGTTATAGATACGTTTGCAACGTATCAACATCCCCTAGATTAACTCCTGCTCGTCCTCGAGTAGGCAAGTGATAAAAAGAAAGAATAATTTTTGAGGCGACATGCACCATCATAAACTTGATCAAAGTATTTGTAAAACATTCATAGCTGGGATCATAGTACTTCAACATAGCATGAAAGACAAAGTTCTAACAATAAGACATAGCAACTATGTTGCAACATGAAAAGGCACAAAGAAAAGATTCATGAATAAGAATGCTTTGCAAGACGTTTGTTTGTTTCACATATAGAAAACATAGCATAGTGGCATTCAACTTGTCCCTCATAGAGTAGCAAACATAAATGCATAGGACACCTTCAAAGTTTATAAGGGTGACTAGATACAAATAGTTTAAGAACAAGCAATATCAAAATTATGGATCAATCAGCAAGTCTTGGGACAATGCACATAAAACTAAGAATGGCCACTATGCTCTCAAAATAGGTGCATAAAGATAGAAGGTGGAGACTCAACATAAAAGTAAAAGAAAGGCCTTCATAGAAGGAAGCAGGGATTCAAGTTTCATAAAGAGCTTCCAAAAATTATGGTACTTATTAGCTTTCAGCTCTCATTGCCCTATCATAAGCATCTTGAAGTGATTAAGGTTAAAGTGAACAAACTATGGAGTATATGCTTGACAAAGTATAAGTTGGAAATCTCATGTCCCTTGAATACGAGGGTCGCTCCTCATGCTACTCAAGTTTAGTTACCGGTAAGTTCTTGTCATAGTAAGTACATGTGTATCATAGAGAACCGCCAATGGGATACCCCTTTCCCGATGATATGGAAGAATCCCCATATCAAAATGACAAGGCAAGGAGACAATGAGCATCTCAGCGATCTTCTTATTTACCATGGGAAAATGGTGCTTTTTCTCTCTTTCCTCTTTTCTCATATCTCATTTTTTTCTTTTTCTCTTTTTTCTCAATATATGACTCTTTTTTATAAGAAGAATGCTTCATATACAACTCATTATGGTTACGCTGCAGGTTTCCACCATGACAACATGGATTAGTCCAGCGGCCCAGGCATTTCTCTAACACATATACATAACTCCATGGACTTACAAGCTCCCCTTTCATTTCACACGACGACATCCATAGACAAAAGAGCATGATATCAACTAGGTACAAAGTACAAGTGCAATGTTGAAAGCGTTCCCCATGACAACATGGTTCTGGTAATCCCCAACATATAAGTGCAAGCATATACAACATAGAGACACAATGGTTCAAGTTTATTAGGGGCAAGAAAAGTAAAGTGTGCCATCAAGTTTGTGAGAGATTTAATCACTAGTTTTCTCATAACAAGTTTAATTCAGAAGGTAGATAAAAACATGAATATAGTTGGAATAGCAAATGCTAATAGGTAGGTATGGTGGACTCTTTGGAATAACTTGGTTTTATTTGGAGTTGGATGCATGAGTGGAACTCATACTTGGTATGGAGGCTAGCAAAAGACTGGGAGCGACTAACTAAGAGAGCAATAATGGCCATAATCATGCAAAGCGACAAAACATTATTAATTAAAGCATAAAGTGATATTACAAGTCGAAAACTAAAGGATCATAAACGCTATGGTGACTTGGGATAGTCATAACATGCTGTGAGCATGCGCCAAGTCAACCCAAATAAAGCATCAAAGGAGAATACCACAATACTATGATTTAATATGCGAAAACAACGCATGATTCTTAAAAGGCACACTAACCAATCTCAATTGTTTATAACATGTCATGCTACTGAAAAAATCCCTAAGAATAAGGCCAAAACAATATCAAGCATGGCATGACAAAGCATGGGCCACGGTCAAAAACAAGCTCTTTTTACCACTTAAGCATGAACTTTTTCTACTATTTTCCAATCCAAACCAACTTATTTGAAAACTAATGAATGAATGAGGGGGGTCCAACCAATTTATTCAAGCAAACTAACAAACTAAGCAAACTAAAACCAAAAACAAAAACGAAGACGCTCCAAGAACAACACAATTGTGCATGAAACAATAAAAACGAGTGTCTAGAAAGACCTGTGATTTTTATTGATGAAGAAGGGGATGCCTTGGTCATCCCCAAGCTTTGACGCTTGTACTTCTTGAATATTTCTTCGGGTGACACGGGTGGCATCCCCAAGCTTGAGATTTTGTCCATACTTCATCTTATCACATTACTCTTCCCTATACTTTAAAATTTCGTTCATACAAAAGTTCACACAATCTTCATTAGCAGCATTAGTGTACTCAAGATAATAAGTCTTTTGGTTCAGTTCCAACACAAGTAAAACTTCCATGAAAACACAATCTACTGTAGCACTTTCCTAAAAAAGCTTAATTCCCCAAAAAGAATCAACAAGAAGCAAATGCAAATAATGGCAGAAATCTGTCAAAACAGACCAGCAGGTAAAAACCAATTTTTTACAAGACCTTATGTTGCTCAAATCGAAAAGTGTTGAACTAACGAAAGTTGTATAACAACCTGGGGCAGAATCACAAAAAATCACAGCTCAAACCGACATACAGAGATTTTACACGAATTTTTACAGCGAAGAACAAAAATCTGTTTCGAGACAACAACTTTCCCAAGCATTACTTCTTTCTCATTAGAGGTTACTCTTGGCACAAAAAGCAAAATAAAAAGTATAAGGAGAGGTTATTATTGAAGCAATAACTTCCAAGACTCAACTAAAACTTTTGGGTTATCTTCCAATAAGTACTTTTCTTTAACGCCTTTAAGTTAGGCATGATAGTTTGAGAAGATGCTCACATAAGAAATATGAATTAAAGTAAAAGAGAGCATCAAAAAGCAAATTCAAAGCACATTTAAGTCTAACCCACTTCCTATGCATAGGAATCTTGTAAAGAAACAATTCATGAAAGCACAAAGCAACAAGCATAGGAAAGCAAAATAAGTGCAACTTCAAGACTTTCAACATAAAGAGGGGAAACTTAATATTGTTGAGATACATAAAACCATGTTTCCCTCTCTCATAATAACTTTCAGTAGCATCATGAATAAAATTAACAATATAACTATCACATGAAACATTCTTATCATGAGCCACATGCATAAAAGAATTATTACTCTCCATATAAGCATAGTCATTCTTATTAATTGTAGTGGGAGAAAATTCAACAAAATAGCTATCATTATTATTCTCATCAGCATAGTCATCAAATATAGGAGGCATATTGTAATCATAATGAATTTTCTCCTCAACAGTAGGTGGACTGAAAATATCATATTCATCATTATAATCATCATATATTGGAGGCATAATATCATCAAAGTAAATTTTCTCCTCCATGCTTGGGGACTAAAAATATCATGCTCATCAAAACCAGCTTCCCCAAGCTTAGACTTCTCCATAGCATTAGCAATAATGGTGTTCAAAGAATTTATACTAATAACATTGCTATTAGCATGTTTAATTTTCTCTTCAAACACTTCATGTCCTAACTCAAGATAAATACTATAAAGCTCTCTAATTTTGTTGTTGTTTTCCATTAAGCCCAACTAGTGAAAACAAGAAAGAAAAAGACAAAATTGCAGAATCTAAAGGAAAAGAATTCGAGCACTCACACTGGAGGATGTGAGTACCTTTTACCTTACCTCCCCGGCAACGATGCCAGAAAATAGATTGATGTCTACGCACTTCTATTCTTGTAGACAGTTGTTGGGCCTCCAAGTGCAGAGGTTTGTAGAATAGCAACAAGTTTTCCCTTAAGTGGATTACCCAAGGTTTATCGAACTCAGGGAGGAAGTGGTCAAAGGTATCCCCTCTCAAGAAACCCTACAATCAAGATACAAGAAGTCTGTTGTGTCCCCAACACACCCAATACACTTGTCAGGTTTATAGGTGAACTAGTTCCGCGAAGAGATAGTGAACTACAAATGATATGGATAATTATAAGTGGTAACAGTGCCATAAAATAGCTTGATGGCGTGGAAAATACTAAAGGCAAAAAGATGGAAGCAAGCAAACATGTAACAAATCTAGTTGCAAACGGTCTTTCAATGTTCAGAAACAAGGCCTAGGGATCATACTTTCGCTAGTGAACACTCTCATATAAATATCTTCTTTTCATGATACTACTCTGAACTAATCTCCGGTTGGACACTCTAATCCATGGTAGGGCTATAACAACACTCCTCAAAGTCCGCTTTCCCCATCTAGATAACCCTACACTGTCACCTTGAGCTCTAGATGGTTCCAACAAACACCACAATTTCATAGAAACATCCAACTCCAAATATAACTCATAACAAGTAATTGTAATCTCTAGCCTAAGTGCCACCACGGTGTGCATGCTGTCACTTTCACACACGTGGGGAGAGCAGAGATCTATTAAAGCACTTGAGTAGCAAGGTAGATCTACTTGATTACAAAGCTCATGATCACAATATGATCATGCATAGAGAGAGAGATGAACACATAGCTACCAGTAGAACCCTTAGCCTTGAGGAAGAACTACTCCCTCATCATCATGGGAATCAGCAACAGCGATAGAGATGGTGGTGGAGATCGATGGAGATGGCTCCGGGGGCACTTCCCTGTCCTGGTAGGGTGCCGGAACAGAGACTTTCTGTCCCCCGAATCTCCCCTTCAGTGGTGGCGGCGCTGTGGAACTTTTCATGGCCGGAGGCTATTTGATCTAGGGTTTATGCATCGGGAGGCTTCTTATAGGCGAAGAGACAAGGTCGGTGGAGGCCTGAGGTGCCCACACCACCTGGTGGCAGGGCCAGGGGTGACCCGTGCCACCATATGGTGTGGCTAGGCCCTGGACCTCCTCCATCTCGTCTTCTAGCTCCATGTTCCCGTCGGTGAAATATTGACTTTGGCTTTTGTCCCGTCCAATTCCGAGAATATTCATCTTCTGACTTTCTGGAACCAAAAACAGCAGAAAACAGGCAACTAGCACTGTGGCATCTTGTTAATAGGTTAGTCCAAGAAAGTGTATAAAAATACTCCAAAGTGTGGACAAAACATAAGAAAGTAGATATAAAACAAGCATGGAACATAAAAAATTATAGATACATTTGCAACGTATGACCTCCCTAGCTGGAATCCAAGTCCTGTCGAGAAGAACGAGAGGGACGTTGCTGGCATAGAGGACGCGACCAATGATGATGGTCTTGCCGATTCTGATTCTTGCAGATTCCGCTCGGAACATAGATTCGAAGCTCACTTTCCCCATGGTGGGCGCCAACTATCTCGGAAATAGGACAAGTACGCCATGAGGGGGTCCTCGAGGCGTGTGGAAGAGAGGAGTGTGAGTCCTACGGTGTTCTGGGACGGTGAGCACACAAGTTCACCCAGGTTCGAATCCACCGACGGTGGACGGATCCTACTCCTGTTAGCAAACTAGTAATACGGTAGAGCCAGAATATGGGTTACAAGGGTTTGCCTATGGGAGTTGAGATTGTAGACTATTGTGAGGGTGCCCTAAAGGCTGGTCCCTAGGACGGCTTATATAGAATATCTAGCCTAGCATGGAGAAAATAAGGATGTCATTGTTGGGCTCAATAACAAAATTATCAACATACTCCAAGAAGATAGACTCACATGTGGTATGAACAAAACAACAATATTGGTCAGACCAAAGGACATGAAGATGTACCTAGGTGAAACATCACGAGTAAATACATCATCAGGATAGTCCTTGGGACTGAGTTTGATTTGATGATAGCCCAATCAAATCAAATGTGGGGACAATAACATTTCCATGAAGGAAACACTATGTTTCTTCATCGCGAATAAAACTAGACATCCCTTTACGAAGGAACTAAGTCAGGTAGAACTTTTGTCTTACAACTCTCCAGGTTGTTGTTTAATCTCAACCAACTAGTTCAGGGGTATCCAGTATGGATCCTTGGAGGAAGGGCAGTTCAGAGAACCTTCTTTCTCAAGAACTTGATAACACGGTCACGTGGCAACATGGCGATACTTCTAGTAGACATCTAGAACATCACGAACCACTGATATGTCACATATTTCAAGAGGAAACTTGCTTGGTAAGGCAAGAAGAAATAGTCTCAAAGCTTCGGCACAAGCCTAACTCTTTGACTGAGTAGAGTGTACTGAAATAGCGGACTTGGTGACACAATCATAGTTTGCTTAGTGAAATATTAACCATCACACTAAAAATGACACAAATGTCCTTGTTGATTTCCAAAGCTATAATGATTGCTAAGAATCTTAGATGGACACATTGTTACGCACACGCATCATTCACGAGCACAGGAGCTCGGAGGAAGGGTGGGTAAGGATGTATAAGAGTATCACTTCATTAAGGGAGTCATGAAGCTTAGCACGACCTCTTAGTATAAAGGAGTGTGATGCCTTAAGGTGGAACAGGTAGAAGCTAATCAATGCTTATCGATCTGCAAATTACAACACTTTGACCTGGTCCTAGATATGACGAGATACGAGAGTTTGTTTCTCCTGACATCTCGAAATGGTTTGTCATGACGGACGACAAGAGTACCTTGCATCAGAAGATACAAATGCATATTACTACTTGGCTACCAACTGGTAGACAAAGGTCAGAAACAACAAGGAAAAAGTAACATGCTCAGGATAAAATCCCAAGATGTGGATGCATAAGTCAACAATCTTCTGAGGACCGATGCAGAAAAGGGAGGTGTGTTAGAGTCACGAGTATAGAAAAGAGAGTCACGAGGAGTACTCTTGTCGTGATCTATTCGGTTCCATTACAGAACATCTGCCATAGCATGTGGTAGGGGAAGTCCTTTGTTTGTCATAATTTAATCACGACAATAACCACAAGCATGAAGGATGTACTAGAAGGTACTAGCCATCCTGAGGTAATGTTTGAACATAACTACAGGGATCAACAAAATGAATCTTGGGTTTAAAGATCAGCTTCATGTACAAGATTCACAACACAAGAATCTAGCACAATCAGGGATCTTCGGTTCAAGTCCAAGGGTTAAAACCCAAGAAAGAGTAACTACTATCTTGGTAGCATAGAGGGTACTACAAGGTAGTAACCACGAGATAACTTCCAAGAGAAGAAACAACTTCTGAAGTACCCAAACAAATAAAAAGGAGGCACCCGAGGAGAAAGGAAACTTCAAGGCCTAGAACAGATCACTGTGGAACCATCAACATAATGTTGTGGGCCCATAAGATAGAGAGATCATGATGGAAAGGAATCTCTCAACTGAAGAAGAGCAAAGGGAAACAAGGAACACACACACAACTGACTCTAGAGAACTCAACACTAGGTCAACTGGTTGATAAACGACATGCCTAAAAGGCACCTAAGCTTTGAAATACGAGACAAGATAGCAAAAAAATTCCAAAATCAACAGAAGATATGATGACCCAGAGTTAGAGAAAACTGGATAAGGAGAAAAAGAAGCATACTAGAGTTTTCGTAATTACTTTTCATCTTTTAAAATAGTTTTCACAAACACCAGACTCAACATCGACCGGTAGAAAAGTTTTCCTATAGTTGGTACTGCTCTGATACCAAAACCTATGACACCCCCGGGATTAGGGCTAGACAAATCCTATACCTCTATCTGATATAAGCCTAACCTAAATCTCGGAAGCATATAGAGAAAGAATCGGTAACATTACAGTGACCCTACGACTCAAAAGTTATTACAGCAAGCTCATGAGCAAAGAACCAAAATATTACAAGCAGAGGTCACTGACCATAAACATCAAACAACGAAAGGCAAATTATGCTATTAAGTATAGAAAACTTAACAAATGGCCTAAGAGGCCTGAAGCATAACGATGACGTCCCAATCCATAGATTCTAGGCTGCCGGCCGGGAACCCCAAGCTACTCGTTGATGTCGTTGTTGTACAAAACTCATCTCTTATGGTAACACTTACATGCTGCAAAAGTATCAACGGAGAAAGGGCGAGTACAGGGTGTACTCCGCAAGACTTATGGCTGGTGGAGCTATTTTGCATAAAGCTATCTTTGTTTGTAAAACAAGAGGGGGGAGAAGAAGCTCGACTAAATAGATCATTTCAAAAGGGGATAAGAAAGCGATATCTCTAACTTGATATCCACCGAAACTTTATCAGCTGAACCTACCATCTAGGATCACCCCCTCGATCCCTGAGGAAGCACCCTTAACCACACTTTACCTACCAAGTTTTATGATCAGGTTATTCTTCTCTATGATCTTTGAATATGGTCACCAAGTCGTCCATAACTATGGACACGGCTTTTCGAAAATATTTAACCCTACAGGGGTGTACAACTTTACCCACACACTCCGACTAACTCTTAATGCCACTTGACATGCTTCCTTGGTGTGCTGACAGAGGGTGGTCGACCAAAACCTTTCCCCTACTTTTGCCTAATCCATGAGTCACCCAGAAGGGCTCCCGGCTGCGGTAGTTGGCCATACTCCCAAGCGGTCCTTGACTCTGTGTACTGGGATCCAGTTTTAGTGCCATGCACCCTTCACTCGGCCACATCCTATATGCTTGCACCATTTTCCAAAACCTTTTTCCATGCGAGTGCCGAATAAAATCTCAAACTACGGTCTTGGTCCAAAGGCAAGAACTCGGGTCCTAGTGGTGGCAAGTATGGGACTACAAAAACCACAACCCATGTGGCCTCCCATACAAGCCTTAGCATGTTTAACTTTCACCTATGATCATACCACGTCATCCTACCCAACTAGGTTCATTCACAGCTCTGATTCATCAACGGATGGACCAACGGTAACAACTAAGCATGGCTATGCACAACAGATATAACAGCTCTAGCGAAGCTCATAAGCCAAACCCTAGTTATGCTAGGAGCAGTGGATCAGGGAATATAGGCTACAAAGGAAACATGCATTAGATAGGATTACTATATCCATCGATAAAAGACTTTGGAATCGTATGCACATGGCAAGAATGAAATACTTTGAAATCGTAGGATTATATCATGGGTGGGGTTTTGCTTGCCTTTGCGTGTTGATACTCAAAACGATCTTCGGATATCTTGTACTAGACTTGATTATAGTTGATCAAGCATTGTTCGTTGATCTTCGATGGTGTTAATCTTGATCTTCCATCTTGGACTCGCTATTGTTGCTCGCATCAACTCCGAGGTCTACCGAGAAGAACCAGAAACACCGGAAAGGGAAGCAATAATCAATACATGGAATCGATGCAATATGTTGGGGATATGCTATATGGGTATCCTCATAGCATGTCACCAATCCGCCTAACCCGGATGGCCCATAGTTGGTAGCAAGGCCTATGGCCTGTTGGGCAACCCAGTTAGACGGATCCAGAAGGGAGGCCCATGCCGGATAAAGGAAGGCTACGCAGGAGTCACCGACATACTCGGAGCCTTGGATTACAAGACATGGAAGACTAGTTTGTACTAGTGTAGGACTCTTTACCTTGTCCGGCAAGGACCTTTCCATGTAAACCCTAGGTCTTGGCACCTTTATAAGCCGGTCTGTGGGAGCCTTTAGGGCATAATCTCTCAGATTGCTGCGTACAACACGCAACACCTCACACAACGAACCTATCTCTGTAACTCGGCGTATTGCCATTATAGTGATTTATAGCAGGAGTAGAGTTCCGCCACCGTTGTGGGACTTGAACCTGGGTAAGCTATGTTACCTCGTACCCGCCAACTCTCCGCCTTACCCCATGTCTCTAAACACACACTATGAGGACCCTCCATGGCGTACTTGTCGGCAATACCACGACAATTGGCGCCCACCATGGGGCAAGAGGCGCTTCGAGATCTACACCAGGCGATGTCCAATCTCTTCACGGGAATCGGCGACACCATAGCCATCGTACGCATTCTCTTCTCCGGCAACATCGCGATCGTCCCTCCAGACGAGTTCTGGGTGTCAGTGAAGATGAACCCTGCACAGTGCTCCGTCATCCCCTTTGGAGACATCCACATCTTCATCGGCGAAACTGACTCGGGTCCTAGCTCCCAGGAAGTCGAAAGCTCGTCAAGCCCCGCACGGACCGCCTATGAGCAGGACACATTCGCAGAAGGATCTGGGCCATACCTCTCCTTGGTGTATGGTGGCTCGGATCAGGAAATTTTAGGGCCCACCCAAACCGCCCATGTGCAGGATATAAAGGTGGAATGACCCCGCAAATCTGCTTGGCTTCCCCAAGCGTTTGAGATGCGTAGGTCTCACTTTGTCGGCATTGTCACCATCTTCGATCTAGCTAGATGCGTTTAGAGGGATGGAGAAACTTCCTGCGAATACCTCACTAGATGGATGAGGGTGAGGGAAATCCTAGAGGGAGACCGCACCGACGAGCTCGTTTACCACTTCGTCGAAGGCCTCACACCTGGAACACTTCTCTGACATACCCTCCGAAGGCGGAAGGCCGCATGTCTTATCACCCTGGGTTAGATGGTTACCATCGTCAACGAATACGCGGAAGCCAACGAAGAGGCTAAAATGGAGATCGCCGTCATGGCCGGAGGAGGAAATAACAACAATGGCCCGCCTCCATCACCCTCCACATCCGCCATCGCCAACACCGAAGCCAACTCCGGCTCCGTCCTTGACGCACTATACGCCGACATCAATATGGATGGCGGTGGCTCAAATGCTAACTCTGAGGAATACGATGCTGTTATGAGGGAGATCGAGAAGGAGATCGAAAAGGAGGAGCACGCCGAGAAGACCAACGCTTCCCAACAGGTGCTAGTGGCCATTGGGAGCGTGATGGAAGAAGACGGACAGGAACCGGAATGTGAGAGAGCTCTGCCCACGCCAGCGGTTACCAGAGCAGCAGCAGCTAAGAAAGCCACTGAGCCTCTGGCTCCGGCCAAAGCTATGCCTCCTCCGGTTATCTGCCTGTTACCGGCGCAGGAACTCACCATGGGCCCTAGTATGGCCCGGCAATCAAATCAGCCACCAATGCCACCGTCAATGTCTACAGCCAGCAACCCATTGGCTACTCCCGCCGACAAAGAAATTTACGGTGCACTACTCGTTGAACCTATCACCGTCGCCCATATACGGAGCATTACGGAGCTTGATGAGAAGCGCGCGGAAATCTTGGCGGAGGCCAAGTGCATCGCAGAGCAGGGCGCTAAGCTAGACGAAGACATGGCTAGGACGCAGCAATCCATTAAGGCGGCAAGAGCCATGGACGCTGAGTACAAGCAATTGCTATTGAAGCAAAAAGCAAAGAAAGCACCGGCTCACGTAGTCGAAGATCCCGGCATTCGGCGCAGGTTGGGGTATGAGGGCTCCAAGCCGACAAAAGCCACCCCATACATCAATTCGGAGGGGAGGCAAGTCATGCCAACTCCTGCCCTCAACATCACCGTCGCCAAGACCCTCCTAGAGCAGGACAGGTCGCTACAAGCAGTTGCTCATGTGTACGACCTAGTCGCTAAGGCATGCAAGCAACAGGAAAAGGCTACCTCACAGAGGCTTGAGTCCAACCCGGAGCTTTGCCAGTCAACCCTGAACATCTGGAGAAGGCCAAAATATCCCCGTGACTAGGGATCCCACACATGCTCCATAGAGCAAAGACAGAGAGAGGCACGCAATAGGACTGACGCCATCCCCATATCCTCTGATCACGGAGGAAAGGCTCATCCTCACTAGTCGCCACCTCCACCACCATCTCGGCGTCACGAGGAACCAGAGCCACGCCATCGTACAAGCATGCCACCGCCAAGGAGGCCCTATGCCGGCGTCGTCATACGCGACCAGGGTGAGAAGCCTCGGCATGCCGCAGAGCGCAACGGCAATGAAGGACATAGGAGCAGGTCCCATAAGGAGCCACCACGTCCGACAAGCAACCACGACAGGCGTGAAGAGTCGCCGGAGGGACATAGCAAGAAGGCTAACCCACCGCCTCCATCACCACCTTCGCCACCTAGCAACCATCATGGCGGTGGCCATGTCGGATCTCACAAATCATGCCACAACTCCCGTCCCCATGAAGGAAAAGGGAAGCAGCTAGAGCCATATGACGCACGATCGCGGCTGGACAAGATCCAAGAAGCTCTGGAGCTCCCATACCTAGGGCCACGTTGTTTTGGATCAGTAATACGGGCCACAACTTACCCCAAAGGCCTCTAGATAGACAAGACCATCAAGCCCTAGAATGGCACTGCCCGGCCAACAATGTGGTTGCAAGACTACAGCAAAGCGATTCACATCGCAGGGGGAAACCCCAATGTCGCTGTCAAGTACCTCCCACTCATGTTGACCGGCACTGCCCGGCAATGTATCGATGACATACCAGAGAAATCAATATGCAATTGTTTGGACATGCATGAAGCGTTCACCAAGAATTTCGAGGGCACGTACAAATATCCCTGCACTATTGGAGACCTACGACGGTGTGTGCAAGAAAAGGATGAAACTTCTCGCGCTTACCTCTCTCGCTGGCTGGATATGAAAAATTCCTGCGCAGGGGTACACGAACAGACGCTATGGCCGCCTTCGTTGATAGTCTGGAAAAGGGAACTTTGCTCTGCCATAAGTTGAAGTGTAAGCAAGACAACAATCATCTCACCCTCAACACAATGATCGCCATGGCTAGAGAGTTCGCCGCTGCTGATGACGATGCACGCGGATCACTGCCGGCAATAGCAATCCCTACCCAGGCCAGAAAAACAACAATACTAACAAGCATAAGAATCCGCCTGAAGAGAAGCAAGCAGCCGACATGGTCACCGCAACCTTCACTGGCAGAGGCGGAGGCGGACAGCATGGACGTGGCCGGGGGGCTAGTAGTGGCCAGCAGAGGAGTGATGCTACACCCTCAGTGCCCCGCGTTCCCCAAATGTATGAAGAGTACAGTGACATGCCGTGTTTCGTCCATCTCGACGCCAATGGCATGGCCACTCACACCAACCGCCAATGCAAGTTTATCAATGATCTCAAGGAGGACCCTGAGTATGGCTACAAGTGAAGTCGGAAAAACAGACCCCGCGGCAAGGCCAAAGGGAAGAAGAAGGAGGAAGAGCCCAATGATTCAAGCGATATGGATGAGGACGTGGACCCCAAATCTTCTGACAAGGGAGAGGATAAAGGGAAAAATTCCTTCGAAAAGAAGGCTCCATGTTACCACACCTTCCTTGGAACTCCCACCGTCCGGGGCCAGAAAACCTCTCTGAGGATACTGATGGCTACCCTCCCTCCGGTTCCCCAGTACATCAGGTGGTCGGAAGTTCCAATTACTTGGGATAGGAAAGATCATCCAGAACTTATCCCAACAGAAAACCAGTATGCCAAGGTCATCAACCCTTTGATTGATGGCACAGAGTTCACCAAGTGCCTCGTGGACAGTGGAAGCAGAATCAACATCATGTACCTGGATACACTACACAAGATGAATTTGACGGAGACCCAACTAAGGAAGAGTAATACCGTGTTCCATGGGGTTGTCCTCGGTCGACACGCAAATTCCTTGGGCTGCATCACCCTTCCAGTCGCTTTTCGCGATGTTAAAAATTACCGCCAAGAGCTCATGATCTTCGAAGTGGTGCCTTTCAAGAGCATGTACCGCGACATCTTCCACTGCTTCCTCGCAAGGCCATGCTTTGTCTACAACAAGCTCAAGATACCCGGACCAAATGGCGTCATCAACATAGACGGAAGCTTCTCCAAGGCACGGGAGTGCGAGCTCAATGAAGCCGCCTTCACTGAAGCAGTCCTCTATGGTGAGGAGTTCAAGGATATCCAGAACCAGGTCGATGCCTCGGAGATGTCGGCTTCGAAGAAGCAGATCACTGCTGCCGAACCCGCCTTCAAGGCCGCCATCAATACCAAGCAGGTGGAACTTGTCGAAGGAGACTTCTCCAAGACCACCGCCATTGGCACGAACCTAGATCCCAAATAGGAAAGCACGCTCGTCGAGTTCCGCCGTGAGAATAGGGACATCTTTGCCTAGTAACCTGCCGACATGAAAGGTGTACCTAGGGAACTTGCCAAGCACATCTTGAATATTGATCCCAATGCCAAACCGGCAAAGCAACCTCTACGACGCTTTGGTGACGAAATATGAAGGGCTATAGGCAAAGAAATAGCTAGGTTACTTAAGGGTGGCTTTATCCGAGAAGTTATTCACACCCGATGGGTGGCAAATCCTATACTTGTCCCCAAAAAGGGAACCAATGAATTAAGAATGTGCATTGATTACACCGGCTTGAACAGAGCATGTCCAAAGGATCCGTTTGCTTTGCCTCGCATTGACCAAGTCATTGACTCGACGGCTGGCTTGGAACTTCTGTGTTTTCTCGATGCTTACTCAGGATACCACCAAATCTAGATGCGAAAGTCGAACCAACTGGCCACTTTGTTCACCACACCCTACGACACGTATTGCTATGTCACGATGCCCTTTGGGTTGAAAAATGCCAGTGCTACCTACCAGTGGACGATGCAACATTGCCTACATGACCAAATAGGTCACAACATACACGCTTACATGGATGACATCACGATAATGTCAAAGAAATCAAATGATCTTATCGTTGACATGTAGGAAACCTTTGACAATCTCCAGAAATACAATATGATGCTGAACCCCAAGAAGTGCGTCTTCGGGGTACCCTCTGGCAAACTGTTGGGTTTCATCATTTCACATCGCAGAATTGAGGTGAACCTGGGGAAAATCAAGTCCATCCTCGACATCAAACGCCCGACATGCCTGAAGGACATACAAAGGCTCATAGGCTGCATCGCAGCAGTAAGCCGGTTCATCACTGACTTGGCGAGAAGGCTATCCGCTCTACAAGTTTCTCAAGAAGGTGGGCAAATTCACATGGATGGTCGAGGCTGACGCAGCACTTCAGGAGTTGAAGAGAATACTCTCCTCCCCACCAATACTTGCAACACCGGTGCCAAGGGAACTTATGTTAGGGTTTACATGGCGGCAACCAACCGAGTAATCAGCATCGTCATCATGGTCGAGCGCAAGGAACCAATGCACAAATACAGAGTTTAGCGACCCGTTCACTATGTAAGCAAGGTCTTGACGGAATCCAAGCAGCGTTACCCGCACTACCAGAAGATAGCTTATGGAGTTTTCCTAAGCTAAGGCATTATTTCTAGGAGCACCCCATCACAGTAGTGAGCAAAGATCCACTGTCCGACATCATCAACAATAGCGACGCTACAGGGAGAGTGGCAAAGTGGGGCATTGAACTTGCCTCCTTTCAAATCACCTACAAAAGACGCAACGCTATCAAATGACAAGCATTGGTGGACTTTCTCGTAGATTGGATAGAGCTGCCAGAGGGCACTCCTATACCAGAGCCAGAATATTGGGTTATGTACTTTGACGGATCAAAGCTACTCAATGGCTTAGGGGCTGGTGTATTACTACAATCACCAATAGGAGAAAAGTTGCAATACGTCCTGCAGATCCACGTCAATGCTACCAACAACATGGCGGAGTATGAGGCCCTCATTCACGGACTTCGCGTAGCCAAGGATATTGGCATCAAGCACATAGTTTGATATGGACATTCCGACTTAGTTGCCCAGCAAGTAGCTGGCATCTAGAATGCGCGGAACCCTATGATGGCTGCATATCAAGACGAAGTAGACGAAATAGCCAAGTGCTTCGACGGCTACGAAGTCAAGTACGTCAACAGGAAGGATAATGAGGCGGTAGATCTGCTATCAAAGCTTGGATCAGCTCGTCGACCAATTCCGCCAGGCATTTTCCTGGAACATTTATGGACCCCATCCGTGAAAGGAGTGGACCCCAACAACCCGGATAGAGTGGATTCATTTGTTAACACAGTAACAGTGAACGGCTTGGACGAAACCGTTCATGGACTATCTACAAGACGAAACTTTGCCCGCCGGCGAAGTCAAAATTCGGCATATAGTATGCAAAGCAAAAGGCTACGTCATCATTGTTGGCCAGCTATATAAAAGAAGTACCACATGAATTTTCCTACGATGCGTCTCCCAGCAGCAAGGTATTGAAATCCTTAGAGAAATACATCTCAGAGATTGCGGGCATCACGCCACTCCCCGATTGTTGGTGAAAAAAGCCTTCTGACAAGGTTTCTACTGGATAACTGCCAAGGCGGACGCCGACAAATTGGTACAAACATGCCTTTTGTGTCAATTCTATGCAAGACAACCAAGTGTTCTAGCCGAAGAATTGTGAACAATACCAATAACTTGGCCGTTTGCAGTCTGGGGGATGGACATGGTGGGACCTTTGCAGACAACACCCTGTGGATTCACACACTTGCTAGTAGCAGTGGACAAATTCACAAAATGGATTGAAGCTAAACCCATTAGAAAGATCGATGGGGCAACAACTCTAAAATTTGTCCGGGATCTAGTTGTGAGATTTGGTCTCCCGCATAGCATCATCACCGACAATGGCAAAAATTTATCGTTCGGAGAAGTTGAGGAGTACTATCATGAAAAAGGCATCCGCCTTGACCTAGCATCTATGGCACACCCATAGTCAAATGGGCAAGTTGAAAGGGCCAATGGACTAATTCTGCACGGAATCAAGACACGCTTAGAGGCACCGCTACGTACAGCAGGTGGAGCCTGGGCGGAGGAATTGCCATCTGTCTTATGGAGATTAAGAACATCAACCAATAGATCTACTGGCTTGACTCCTTTCTTCATGGTTTATGGAGCAGAAGTAGTTCTCCCTTCCGACATCCTCTACGATGCACCAAGAGTTTCCGCCTATAACGAGGATGACACTGGAGAATCCAGACACTTATCTATGGACCTACTTGAAGAAGAGCACGTCCTGGCATGCCAGAGATCCTCCATCTACCAGCAGAAGTTGCCTGGCTACCATAGTTACCGTGTAAAGCATCTCACATTTAAAGAGTGGGATCTAGTGCTTAGACTCAAGCAGGAGAAATCACAGAAGTTATCCCCGCCTTGGTAAGGACCGTTCGTCATAAGCAAAGCATTGCTAAATGGTTCCTATTACCTCGTCGATATTCGTGAGTTAAAAGATAGGCCAAAAAATCGCAAGCACAAGCAACGTGACTTCGATGATGATTACCCAGAGACAGATCAACCATGGAACATAACACAGCTACGCCCCTTTTACACTTAGCACATTTATATTATGTAATAAGTTTCTTATATGATCAATGAAATGAAGCATTTGGTTCACTCATATTCTCTGAGTCTTTTACCTCCTTTAGTTGTTCATTTTTGGATCATATAAAACCCTTTATGCGCATGGTTGCATTTGCACTTGTGAAAATTCCGCCTATGGGCGTTAGCTTAAGTTTTCTGGTCTACATGTTTTTTGAAGTTTTTATGTGGATTCTAGAGTAGTGACTTTTTGGCACTCAAAGTTGGCGATTTTGCTCTTAGGTTCTTGATGGTGCTATTAAGCATCATCATCTGAGAGCATAGTTCTACGCTGCGAGTCTTCCGTCTCACGAAAGGTCAAGCATACGAACAAGAATAATGGATAAGCCAGCACTTGCTTAAACAGATAAGTTGCAGGAAGCTTGAGTACAAGTTTTTCCGCCTTAGCAAAACATAAGTTTTTTCCGCATACACACTGCAGAGACACATTTAATACAAACATTGTTTTTATGGCTCTGCTGCAGGGAGCTTCGTGGTGGCATCATCAGGAGAGCCAGGCTGGGAGAGCTCGTCAAACTCGGAAGGAGAGGGGCTAGACTTAGATGAGGCCATGTCTTCATCGAGGATCTCGACAGGCACAAAGACGTCCGCCTTGACCATCTTCGAAACTCTGGTGTCGAAGCTGTCAGCATGCTTATTTAATAAAACAATTACAAAAATTACAAAACAAAAAGGAATTATGACGCCATGCTGACATCATGCTAACGTCAGCAATGGATCTGCTCTCAGCTGGAGGTCAAATCCGGTGCTAGGGGCGATGCGAGGTGACGAGAGTGGGCGGGATATATGCGGGAGACCGAGGCGAACCATCTAGTGGTGGCACTGCTGAAGAATGGTCGCCGGAGTGAGGAGTTCGACGGTGGGCAGCGTCAGCATCAACAGGTGCTCATGGGGAGGATGACAGAGCGAGAGGGAGAAAAGGAGGAGGTGCCTAAGCACCGGGTGCTGACCACGGTGGTGTTGGTGGTGTCTGCGAGGCCGAAGGAGGTTGGAGACAGCCAGGATCGGTGGCGGACGCGGTGTCCGGAGTCGAGGAAGGCGCGAACGACCTGCTCGTTTGCAAGCTCTCGTAGCCGATTCCTTTCGGGAGGTGGACGAGGAGAGCACGCCGGTTCTCCTGGGCGTCTCGGTGGGTCTTAGCAAGGTCGGAAACGCTGGCGATGAGGGGCACTGCGGCAGCTAGGGTTCGGGCTTAGAGGGGATTTCACGATAGAGGGCGAGACAGGGAGAGATGGGTACGGGGAGAGACAGCACGACGACGTCATTCTTATCCCGGTGTCTAGGGGAGAAGGTGGGTATCGTAGTGCGAGGAGGATCGACGGCGAGGACGCTGCCAGACAGTTGCTTCGTTTTGCCCGCGAGGAGGAAGAAAAGAGAAAGGGGCGAACCGGTATGGACCAGGGTGAGCCAAGATGGGCCGGCTAGAAAGAGAGAGAGGGAGGGCTGCGGCCTGGTTCTGATCTGGCTCATTTTTTTTTAACAAAACATTTTTCTTTTCTCTTTTCTATTTTCTATTTTTCACTTTTGTATTTCAAATACAAAACTGTTTTTGAAGATTCTCCAAAATACTAGAATTTTTATAAATACTTAAAATACTACAGAGCCCTTATAATCCATTTGGGATCCAAAAGTTTTGGTTGTTTTCGAAAGACAAAACCCTTTTGAATACATTTCAAATAGAGAGGGTAAGATTAGGGTTTCCGTTTCTTTTTCTTGCA
Source organism: Avena sativa (assembly GCA_916181665.1). Classification (NCBI taxonomy): domain Eukaryota; kingdom Viridiplantae; phylum Streptophyta; class Magnoliopsida; order Poales; family Poaceae; genus Avena; species Avena sativa. Next base: position 434,360,994 of record OV702290.1, read on the forward strand.
TGCATTTTTAAAATATGATGCTCATGCTATGCACAAATCAAACCATAATTGCTATTAGAAGAACTAGGGGTGTTATAGTTCTATCCCCCTTAACAGAATCTTGTCTCGAGATTTCTAGGTAGGAATATAGAAGGAATAGGGTTGCACTAAACTTCGACGATTTTCTGGAAGAGGTTGATCCATGCTACCATTATTGAATCAATGAAACGCTTCATTTTTTTGAGGTAGATGAACGCACTAAAGAAGAGAGGGAAAGACACAAAACACAAACTGAGTATCTCATGGTCAACTCATGGATAGATTCGGATGGCGGTCTATTGAATATCCTTACCCCCGGATGTTAGTGAAGGAAGTGAAAATTTCGAAACCGGGAAAGTTTGAATTTCTACTCTATTGTACTCCCTCAAATTACTTGACTCGAATTTGTCTAGATTCGGATGTATCTAGACATGTTATAGTGCTAGATGCATTCCAATCTGATAAATACAAGTCAATTAATTTGGGTCGTAGGGAGTAGTAGTAATACTTTTTGCTGCCAAGGACCAAAATGGTTCCCACCAATGCAGCTGATGAACATGCTAGACATAGACACGGAGCCGCCGACACAAGGCAGGGCATCGGTCGATGCGCGTGCACAGCGCCACGTTGTGGAAGATGGAGACATCAGTCGATCGGGGTGTGGGTGGTGATGAGGGAGTGATGGAGAGAGAAAACACAATTTGTTTTGCATGCATATATATTGTAAAGGTCCTGAAATTTACTCTATTCACTGTACCCTATACCTCGTGTCAGGAACCCATCCTAGCTTTGCTCTGATATCGCACCGCCTTCAAATCCTCTTCTTTGTAGCTCTCTCCCTAGCTCCTCTGTGCTCGTAGTATATTCTCCCTGTTTATTTTTTAACAGAAAAAGGAAATAAATTCTTCTTACATGCTTTTCAGAAAATAAATTCCTGTCACTTGAAAAATTGAAATAGATTATTTTTTGTTTTTGATATCTTTGATTATTTTCAAAAGATGGCCAAATTTATTGGCATGCAAATTCTTGGATATAGGATCATAAGAATAAAGTATGATGTAGATATGGCCTTGACCTTGGTCGTTCATCTTGAAATCCAACAATTTTTCTTATTCATTAACAACTATGCTTAAATTCATTTAAATTTCACCACTTACTTTTAGGTTAGAATTTTACACGGGCGGTGGGAGTACATTTTATATCAAGGACCTTAAAAGGGAAAATTACATTCAGGTCCATACATTTAGCACAAAGGACCCTAAAATTGAGCGAAGAAAATAGTCGGGTTTGGCTCCTTCTCAAGTGAGAAGCTGATCGAGCCATACGTTTCATACTACTTCCTTTTAATTTTTTTCAAAATATGGCCAAAACTGTCGCCGTGCAAATTCTTGGATATGGGATCATCAACATAAAGTATGATGTAGAGATATAGCCTTGACCTTATGGTCGTTCGGCTTGAAATCCAAGAATTTTTCGTACTCATTGAGAACTATGTTTAAATTCATTTAAATTTCACCACTTACTTTTAGGTTAGCATTTTACACTGTCGGTGGGAGTACATTCTACATCAAGGACCTAAACAAAGGGAAAATTACATCGTGGTCCATACATTTAGCACAAAGGATCCTAAAATTGAGCAAAGAAAACTGTCAGGTTCGGCTCCTTCTCGAGAGCAGCTGATCGAGCCATACTCTTGATACTACTTCCAGTTCGATTGTTTTCAAAATATGGCCAAATATGTCGCCATGAAAATTCTTGGATATGGGATCATCACCATAAAGTATGATGTAAATATGGCCTTGACCTTGGTCGTTCGTCTTGAAATACAATAATGGTTCATACTCATTGACAACTAAGCTTAAATTCTTTTAAATTTCACCACTTACTTTTAGTTAAAATTTTACACGGCCGATCACAGTACATTTTACGTCAGGGACCTCAAATGGGGGAAAATGACATCGAGGTCCATACATTTAGCACAAAGGACCCTAAAAGGAAAATTTTCTGGTTCGGCTCCTTCTCGTGAGATCAGCTGATCTGAGCCAAACTCTTCATACTACTTCCTCTTCGATTGTTTTCAAAATATGGCCAAATTTGTCGCGATGCAAATTCTCTCATATGGGATCATCAGAATAAAGTATGATGTTGATATGGCCTTCACCTTGGTCATTCGAGTTGAAATCCAAGAATGTTCATACTCGTTGACAAGTAATCTTAAAATTGTCTAAATTTCACCGCTTACACTTTTAGGTTAGAAGTTTACATGGCCGGTGGAAGTAGATTTTACACCAAGGACCTAAAAAATGGGAAAATTACATTGAGGTCCATACATTTAGCACAAACCCCCTAAAATTGAGCAAGCAAACCGTTAGGTTTGGATCCTTCTCGAGAGAGTAGTTGATCGAGCCATACGTTTCATACTCTTTGATTATTTTCAAAATATGGCCAAATCTGTAGCGATGCAAATTCTTGGATATGGTATCATTAGCATAAAGTATGATGTAGAGATATGGCCCTAAAGTTGTGGCCGTTCGGCTGGAAATCTAATAAAGTTCATACTCGTTGACATGTAAGATTAATTTTTTTTGAATTTCACCACTTAATTTTAGGTTAGCATTTTACACGGTCAGTGGGAGTATATTTTACACCAAGGACCTAAATAAGGGAAAATTACATTGACGTCCATACATTTAGCACAAAGGACCCTAAAATTGAGCAAAGAAAATAGTCGGATTTGGCTCCTTTACGAGAGAGCAGCCGATCGAGCTATCTGTTTCATACTACTTCCTATACAATTGTTTTCAAAATATGGCCAAATCTGTCACCGTGCAAATTCTTGGATATGGGATCATCAACATAAAGTATGATGTAGAGATATGGCCTTGACCTTGTGGTCGTGCGGCTTGAAATCCAAGAAAGTTCATACTCGTTGACAACTAAGCTTAAATTCGTTTAAATTTTAGCACTTACGTTTAGGTTAGCATTTTAATCGATCCGTGGGAGTACATTTTACATCAAGGACCTAAAAAAGGGAAAATTACATAGAGGTCCATACATTTAGCACAAAGGACCCTAAAAGGAAAACTTTCTTGTTCGAGTCCTTCTCGAGAGATCAGCTGATCTGAGCCAAAATCTTCATACTACTTCCTCTTCAATTGTTTTCAAAATATAGTCAAACCTGTCTCCATGCAAATTCTCTATTATGGGGTCATCAACATGAAGTAAGATGTAGAGATATGGCCTTGACCTTGTGGTCGTTCGGCTTGAAATCCAAGAATGTCCATACTCGTTGAGAACTAAGCTTAAATTCGTTTAAATTTCACCACTTGGTTTTAGGTTAGCATTTTACACGGTCGGTGGGAGTACATTTTATATCAAGCACCTAAAAAAGGGGAAATTACATCGAGCTCCATACATTTAGCACAAAGGACCCTAAAATTGAGCAAAGAAAATAGTCGGGGTCGGCTCCTTCTCGAGAGAGCAGCTTATCGAGCCATACGTTTCATACTACTTCCTCTTTGATTGTTTTCAAAATATGGCCAAATCTGTCGCCATGCAAATTCTTGGATATGGAATCATCAACAGAATGTTTGATGTAGAGATATGTCCTTGACCTTGTGGTCATTCGGCTTGAAATCCAAGAAAGTTCATACTCATTGATAACTAAGCTTAAATTTCTTTAAATTTAACCACTTACTTTTTGGTTAGCATTTTACATGGTCGGTGGGAGTACATTTTACATCAAGGACCTAAAAAAGGGAAAATTACATCGAGGTCCATACATTTAGCACAAAGGACCGTAAAAGGAAAACTTTCGGTTCGGATCCTTCTTGAGAGATCAGTTGATCTGAGCCAAACTCTTCATACTACTTCCTCTTTGATTGTTTTCAAAATATGACCAAATCTGTTGCCATGCAAATTCTCTGATATGGGGTCATCAACATAAAGTATGATGTTGATATGTCCTTGACCTTGTCCGTTCGGCTTGAAATCCAAGAATGTCCATACTCATTGAAAAGTAAGCTTAAATTTTTTAAATTTCACCACTTCCACTTTTTGATTAGAATTTTACACACATGGTGGGACTACATTTGACACCAAGGACCTAAAAAAGGGAAAATTACATCGAGGTCCATACATTTAGCACAAAGGACCCAAAAACCATGCAAGGAAAATAGTTGGGTACGGCTCCTTCTCGAGAGAGAATCTGATCGAACCATATTCTTCATACTACTTCCTCTTTGATTGTTTTCAAAATATGGCCAAATTTGTCGCCATGCAAATTCTTGGATATGGAATCATCAACATAAAGTATGATGTAGAGATATGGCCTTGACCTTGCAGTCGTTCGGCTTGAAATCCAAGAATGTTCAACTCATTGGCAAGTAAGCTTAAATTCATTTAGGCTAACATTTTACACGGTCGGCAGGAGTACATTTTACATCAAGGACCTAAAAAGAGAAAATTACATCGAAGTCCATACATTTAGCCCAAAGGACCCTATCGTGAGAATGACCACGGCAGTCACTACCAGGGGTAGCGATTGATAGGATTGAGGGAAAGAGCGGGCGGCCATCTGCGGTGCGAGATGAGGGCTGAGACACATGAGTTTACCCAGGTTTGGCCCCCATAGGGTAAAGACCTACTCCTGCTAGATTGTATTATCGGCGAGTGAGTTACAAGGGTGGCGAGCTCGGCGGCTAGGCAAGGAGTCGCTTGGAAGGGGTGTATGATGGAACTTGGGCACAAAGAGAACCCTAGGGAGGCTTATATAGGGGGCACCTTACTAGGGTTTACAGGTATACAAGTGAATCAATCAAGGACTCAAAGGATTTGACCTAATCCAACTGGGCTTCGGCTACGCTTCTGGGCCTCTAGCTTCCAGTCACCAGGCCTCCTTTTAGTTGCTTTCTAGTCGCTGTCCTGCAGGCCCACTCGCAAATCCCTTGGTCTAGTCGAAACATCTTGCTGGGCATACCCCCTTCAGCATATCCCCATTAGTAGTCCCCAAGGATAGTGTCGATTCGGTGCAGGTGTTCATTTTCAAGTCGGAGTAGGCAAGTCCAATTTTGACGCCCAGTCGAATCGGCGATGGACTCACTCGATGAAGAAGGAGTTTTCTCCACTAGGTCTTCAATCGCATCATTGACAAGTGGAATTATGCTCGAGTTGCTGCTCCCTGTCAAATGGACAAGGCGCACCAGCAGGCGAATCGAGTGGAAGAAGTTGGACCGCCAGCTTGGTCAAACTAGCCGTTGGGTAAACTAATGGTAACTTTGGCGTAATTACCGTGGGTAGCGGCTATCCCGAGATTGGCAGGTAGCATATCTTTATAAGGAGAGCGGCGGGGAAATCTGCAGATCTTATTCCACATTTCTCACTCCTGCACTCTCCCAGTCTCTCTGTCTCCTCATGATCCAGAATTTCCGGACCAGGCGACCTTGTCTTCTCCTCGATGGTGCCTCCAAAGGATCTGTGGGGGAAGTCCAAGTGCACTACCGCCCAGCTGAAGTCGTTCTAGGACACAGGGGTTCTCTGCAAGGGGAATTGGCAGATTCCCGCTCCCACTGAGACTGAGCCGAAGCCTCGCCTCAGTGAGTTCATTTGTTTCACAAGCCACCTAGAGCGGGTCTTGGGATTCCCCACTTCGATATTTTTTCGGCAGTTTTGCGCATACTACGCGATCAAGCCGTCGGATCTAGGTCCGCACAACATCAAACAATTGATGATCTTTGTCGCCTTCTGTGAGTGCTATCTAGGATGTCGGCCCTACTTCCTGCTGTGGCTGGAGCTGTTCCACGGCCGCCTCAGCCGCAACAAATCGGGCGGCCCTGTCCTGGTGGTAGGCGTCACCTTTCAACTGAAGCTGAAGATGAATTTATTCAAGCTCCTGTTGTGAAGAAAGCCGAGAGCGAGTGGAAGAAAAGTTGGTTTTATGTGAAGGAGTCCACTCCCTCCGGCGAAGTGGTGCACCCGACATACACTGTAGAGAGAAGAGAACCCCATCAACTAATAGCGATGAAGCTCCCCAATGACCAAAGGATAGCTATCACCGAAATGATGGAGCAGATTCAGGAGCTGAAGAACAAAGGGCCTGCGATGATCAATCTCTACAACTGTTGGCTTGGGCGACACCTAGTCCCACTAGCGACCCGGCCCCACTGGATGTATGAGTACACCGGGAAAAATGATCCCTCCAGGATGAGCAACGAAGCCTGGGACGCCGCGGACTACAAGGCCGCCTTGAAGAAGATTATGGACGCAGAATTCACTGAGGCGACGGCCGGGCTTGCTTCGTACATAGCCGTGAAGAATGAAGCTCCCACGGTAAGTTTTTCTCTGTTTCTTTGTCTTTAGTCGCAATTCGTGCGGGAGCAATTACCTGCAACTCGTAATGTTCAGTCGTGATTTTTAATGAACCGATTCTTCTTGTCCACTCTCAGCTTTTCTAGATCCTTGAGGGTTGGGTTCCCCCGCTTGACGAGGAGATTCCCAAGGAGCTCGAGGAAGGGACCGAAGGGGAGTCCTCCGAAAGCAAAGAGGAGGCGAGGGACATTCCTCCACTAGTGCCCACGGCTCGCAAGACTCGCATGCAGAAGCAGCATGAGATCGAGGCGATTCACAGCCCTGAGGAGAACGACAGTGACGATGAGATCTTGCAGGAGCACAGCTCACGGTGAATGGCCATGCCAGCAAAGCCCGCATGGAAGCTGAAGTCGCCTGTGAAGAAGTTGGCGTTGTGCCCAGAACGGTGGTGGCACTTAAATTGGACGAGGAGTCCGGTGACGAGGCGGCTGACGTTTCAGCCAAGATCCTAGAGGACCCAACTCCGATGAAGGGATCGGAGACTACGACCGTGATGGTGGAATCAGTGGTTCCACTCGCCACAATTGCACCGATGGCCTCGGCTACCTCGGAGCCGGGGGCTGCTAAAGTCACGGGATCGAACCCGCCGCCACTAGACGAAGAGGCCATGTCGCCCGGACCGGAGGTTTCTGCAACCGCAACCTCGACATCGAAGAAGCCCACAGTGTCATGGGCCTCAAATGTGTTCAAGAAGGGGCTCTCATGCCGTTTGGGTTCGGATCTAGAGAAGCCTGCGCATATCAGCACCGGTTTGTGCACTCTCCCTGTTGCCAAGTGAGTTAGATTCTTTCTCTCACTTCAATGTTCCTTTTATCATCAGCTTCCTGACCATGGCAATTTTCACAGGTCTAGTGCCAAGAAGATTGGCCATCCTTTGGTGGCCAAGGTTCCACCGGTCGACGCCAGAGGGGAAGTCGACCCCTCCAAGAAGAAGAAGATCATCACAGAGGATGCGCTAGGCAAAGGCGCGGAGAAGAAGAAGAAGGGGGACATCCCTAACATCACGGCAGGAGGGAACATGGAGGAGGATGGCTCTACTACCCGCGTTGGAGAAGTGGTGGCTGCCCACTCAGAGCCAATTAAGGAAGTCTCGCCGGTGGAGCCGCTGGCCTCGACAACCAGCGCCTTGGTGAGGATGCCCACGTCGTTTCCGCACTTTATGCCAAAGGCATTCTCGACGGAAGCTGAAACTCAGTCACCGTAGATTCTAGAGATCGTCGATGATGACATTGGGCAACGGCATGAGCGCACGTATTTTGGGGTCCCTTCGACGAACGCCAGCAAGCTTCACAACATGCTTGGTGCTACTATTTAGGTATCCAGTCCCCGAGTGTCTAGTCACTGAATTTCAGCGGCTAGGCACTAGTCGTCCAGTCCCCGAGGGTCTAGTCGATGAATTTCAGCGGCTAGACATTTAGGATTTTAGTCGTCCAGTCCCCGAGGGTCTAGTCGCTGGATTTCAGCGACTAGACACTTAGGATTTTAGTCGTCCAGTATCTAATTGTTGTTTTGTCGTCAGGGCCTGCAAAGGGAATCATCCGATCTGCAAGCCACGAAGGAATGCCTGGAACATGACCTGCGGACAGCGCAGGAAGCCAACCGGCGACTCCAAGAATCTGCTGGTGAGTTGGTGTTTCCTTTAGCTAGCTCGAGCTGCCGTTGCTGTGCAAAACTGAACCGTGATGCTTTTGCCTTTTAGATGAACTCCCTGCTGCAATTGCCAAGGCCCGTGAGGGATATTTTCCGACTGCTGAGCTAGACACTACGAACGTGGTGTTGGCCACGGCAGAGGAGCGAGTCGACTCACTGGTGAAGGAGCTGGAAGCGGCAAAGGCGTTGATGATCTCTTCTGAAGAGAGGACCAATGCTGCAGTTGCCGCGGCGGAGGAGGAGCGAAAGGCCTCCGAATCAGTCATCCTTGGGTTGCAGAACGAACTTGGGGCGCTTGAGAAACATGTGACAGAGAGCTGTCGCAAACTTCTTTGTGAGTGTCTTTTCCTTCTGCTCCTTCCTTTTTTGGTATGTGGCGAGTCCCCGAGCGGGTGAGTCCACTAGGCCTTTGTGATATTGATTTTCTATCATTGCAGTCGTGATAGGTCAAAGCGACCCGATGGTGCAGACCTTTGACGCCCCATAGTGTGTGATGGCGGTGGTGAACGCAGCCACTGCTTCGGCGCTGTGTGTCCAGGCTATTCTTCAAGGGATCTCCCCCACCAAGGTTATTCCTGGGGGGTTGACTGAGGTTTGGCGCTATCTTAAGGAGACACCTACCATCGTCGAGTGGATGGCGCGATCGGCCTTCAGGCGCGGGACCACCACAACACTTATCCTTGGGCTCGCTCACTTCCTCGACGACTTCGACCTCGATGATGTCACCAGCGGTTATCCCTCGGTAACTGGATCGGTGGAGATCTCGGAGGTGCTTAGGTTGACCACCAAGGCTACTCTGTTCACAGACTAGTATTGGCGATGGGGGATTTGCTACCATACTAGGAGATGGTGGTGGCGTCGGGAGATTCTGAACCGGAGCACCGTGACCTGAAGTCGGAGTAGCCCTTCCAGTCGTCGTTGTCGAAGCAGTTGACGACGTAGACGACGAACCCTTGGGAGCCATACGTCCGAGTTAAGGGTGATGGTGGCGCCTCTTCGTCGGAGCCTGCAAAATGAGTGACTTCCTTGAGGGGCTTTTGTATGTTATGGCGACTAGCCGCTTTTGTAATGTAAACAATGTATTTTTTTGCTGAAATAAAAGGAGTCAATGGACTCACAGTGCATGGTGATGTCTGTTTTTGTTGAGTATTTGGTTGTACGAGTCCCCGAGCGTGTCCGCTCTTTATTGGGGTTTACCTCGTATGTATGTGAGTTTGGCTGTATTAAGTTTTTAATTTGGTTATAGTCAATTTGTCATGGCTCGTGGAGCCAGTCGCTTGGCGACCCCAAGGGAGCTCTGTACTTAGCTGTTTTCTTGAACGTGAACATGGTCGGTTTAGGTGAGTCCCCGAACATGGTACTTAGCTATTCTAGTCGCATGCCCAAGGTAGGTGAGGACCTAGTGTGTTGTTTGTAATGCGTCTCTTCCCCTGGCTCGGAAAGTCAGTCGCGTGGCGAGTCCAAGGTAAGCTCTCTTACTTTGTGTGTTCCCAAGCCACGTGGGGGTTATTATAGACAAGTCCCCATGCGTGGTACTTAACCGTTTGAGTCGCTATGCACGAGGATGGGGAGGACGGGTCGCTGTGGGAAGCGTTATCGGTTGTCTTGGCCTAGCGGGCCAGTCGAGCGAGGCGACTCCGATGGTGGCTCCGGGGTGGCGTGTTCATGGACGACACAAGGCTCGAGTCTATTCGGTTCCCTTGGGCCACACTACTTATCCGTGCCAGTCGCTCGACCAAGGGTTGACTTCCATGGGTAGCGTATTGCTAAGTGTACGAGTGCGATTGGCACAAGAGTGTGGCGAGTAGACACAATTTGTGCGAACCGAGTTTATATTATATAGCAGCTGAGTTCAAGTTTTAGTTCTATGTATAGAACTTCAGGAGGAGGTTTATGTTCCATGGCCTCCCAACTTCGAGCTGGCCATTGCCTCTTACATCGATGAGGTAATAGGCGTCGTTGCCGAGGACTTGCCCTATGGCGACTGGCCCCTCCCATGGGGGAGAAAGCTTGTGCATGCCCTTCTTGTCCTAGACTAGTCGTAGGACCAGGTCGCCTTCCTGGAAGGTGCGAGTCCGGTCTCGGTGGCTATGGTAGTGGCAGAGTCCCTACTGGTAGATGGCGATGTGGGAGCGAGCTAGGTCATGTGCTTCGTCGAGCTGGTCGACCCAGTCTTGGCGGGCGATCTCGTTTGCCGCCTCCACGTAATTTATGACCCAAGGAGAGTCATGTTCCAGGTCGGTTGGCATGATGGCTTCAGCACCGTGAACCATGAAGAAGGGTGTGAACCCCGTGGAACGGTTGACAGAGGTGCGGATGCCCCATATCACGGACAGGATCTCTTTGACCTAGCATCCAAGGGTTCACTCAAGGGGCACCTGAAGTCGCGGCTTGATCCCGTTGAGGACGCTTTGGTTGGCGCACTCTGCTTGGCCTTTTGACTCTAGGTGGTCGACTGAGGCGAGGTCGAGCCGTATGCCATGCTCCTCACAAAATTCTGCCATGGCACCTTTGGCAAAGTTGGTGCCGTTGTCCGTTATGATGTTGTGCGGGTAGCCATACCGGTAGATGAGCTCGCGGAGGAACTTGGTGGAGGACTTGCCTTCACACTTCTTGATCGGCTTAGCCTTGACCCACTTGGTGAACTTGTCGACTGCAAACAGGAGGTGGGTGAAGCTAGATGGGGCCTTCTTGAACGGGCCGACAATGTCCATGCCCCATACGGCGAATGGCCAGGTGACGGGGTTGGTCTTGAGTGCCGAACCAGGGATGTGCGTCTAGTTGACATACTTATGGCACCCGACGCACCGTTGGACGATGTCGATGGCATCGGCGTGCGCAGTGAGCCAGCAGAAGCCAGGCCGCATGGCCTTGGCGACTAGCGATCTGGCGCCGGCGTGATGGCCGCAGTCACCGGCGTGGATGTCTTGGAGGATCTTGTGTCCTTCTTCTGGCTCTACGCAGTGCTAGAATACACCAGTCGTGCTGCGTTTGTGGAGAGAATATCATTTTGCGGCCCGAAAGTTCGGGTGGCCAGGCAACGCGGTACCCAAGTTGATTTTTATCACCACGATTCGAAAAGTTGGGGCGCCAATTTCTGAGAGGGGTCTTTCGAGTGAATGATGGCCAAACCCAATATTTTCAAATCGCGCCTATTAAGTCAGGATATTCCGTTACACTAGTTCCTGATGTGCCCCTCCTTTGCTTGTCACTCTTCTTAGCCACCCTACACGTGTCGTAGGGGCAAATCCATTACTGTACTTTCCTAACTCTCGACACTGAATCTTGCTGCGGCGGCGGCGGTCCCTTTTCTTCCCTTTCCCGACCCTAAATCTGCTGGCGGCGGAGAACCTTTTTTGTCCCTCCCCCGACTCTGAATCCAGCGGCAGTGGCCCAGCATGTCTTGCAAGGAGAAGGTTGTAGCTACGTCACCGACTGAAAAGGGTCCGTCGGGGCCCAAGTCTGGGGCTCAACGTGTAGCAGCGGCGAGGTCTTCAGCCCCGGTTAGCGAGGAGGCCATCAAGGATTCTGCTCCCAAGGTACCTACGAGCAGCAGGTTGAAGATAAAAGCAAGGCCGGCGGCGGATTGTTCGGCTCCGGTGGGCGGATGCAGCACTCAGGTCTCGAAGAAGAAAACCTGGGAGAAGAGCGAGAGGTGAATTTTTCTTATCTGTCCCTTATCTTGCAAGTAGATTAGTTACGACATAATAGAATCGAATGAACTAAACTGTTCCCCTTTTTAATCAAATTAGGCACATCTTTGATACAAGGGACCTATATGTGTTCACAGTTCATGTTCGGCAGTACACTTCAAAGCTTGATTTTGGTTGCGAGAGGGTTGTGTTCGGGCAAGATGTGCATCTTCTTGTGAATTGCGAAGAGGTTGTGTCTGTTTCACAGCTGGTAGATATGCTTGCCGCTAGAATTCCCTGGGGTTCTAGACAGAGGACAAAATTGGTGTGGCGCAACATGAATGATACCTATCAGTAAATTGAGCACTCCCATGACCTTCAGATGGTTTGGGAGTGTTGTGCAGCTGATCATAAGGTGAAAGTTGAAGCGATGATTGATGATATGTATGCAGATGCTAGAGATCTTGCTGTCAGAGCTTCTACTCCTAGAGAATATGGACCAATAGATGCTGATCTAGATAAGTTCAGTATACGCATAGAGGTGGATTCATACATGGCAAAACTTGATGAGGGAGTTAATAAGCCAGTTTCGTCATGTACTGTGGAGATCACTATCGATTCCAAAAACATAACTCTTGATGAAATGAGAGAGATGATCGGTAAGGAAATCAGTATTGGCCCTAAGCAGATGGCAAAAATCCAGTGGTGGCATCATAAGAAGCAGCAATTCATAGATGTTTTGGATACTAAAGATCTTATGCAGATTTTGCGGCGAAAGAAGCAAACTAGGAAGGTGTTCTTCCTTGGTACCATTTCTGATGCTGTTGAAAAGGTTATAGTGGATGTAGATGCCCCTGTAGTGGCTTAACAGAATGAGGTGGTCGACGTTGATGAGATCTGATGAGAGCTGCTACCCTGGGCTTGTCATATGGACCGCGGGATTCCCCTGCCTGTATTTGTAATATTGACTGTTGTTGCATTTAGAGCGTGCTTCTGTGATTATGTTTGTTGAGAGATTGCGATATAATGTTGTGTGAGCTGTTGAGATTTTCGGACATGTCACTCACTAAAACCATCGTTGTTGTAATAAGACCTAAGTACATTGTAGTTGACATGATTATGTTTCTTCAGATGATGTACCGTACTTGTTTCTGTTATTATGTTTGTTGGGACATTGTAATGTAATGTTTTGTGAAACCATGACTAGACTAGTGATGCATAAATACATTGTAGTTGACATGATTATGTTTCTTGAGATGATGTACTGTACTTGTTTCTGTTATTTTGTTTGTTGAGAGACTGTAATGTAATGTTTTGCGGAACCATGACAGGACAAGTGATGTGTAAGTACCTTGTAGTCGACATGATTTTGTTTCTTGAGTTGATGTAATATACTTGTTTCTGTGATTACGTTTGTTGAGAGATTGTAATGTGATGTTTTGTGAAACCATGTTGTGGTTATGTTTGTTGAGAGATTATAATGTAATGTTTTGTGAAACCATGACTGAAGAAGTGATGCATAAGTACATTGTAGTTAACATGATTTTGTTTCTTTGGATGATGTAATATACTGGTATGTTTTCATTACGCAATGAAATTGGGATGGAGGGAGTGCAGGTTTAATATTTGAAATGAGAATGTGTGAAGAGAATCCATATCAGGTAGGAGACAGTAATCCAGGGAAAGGGCATGGTATCCATTAAACTATTGTAACATGCCAATTTAGTCATCGTTGCAGCGGTAGAAGGGTTGCTCTCTCTCTCTCTCTCTCTCTCTCTCTCTCTCTCTCTCTCTCTCTCTCTCTCTCTCTCTCTCTCTCTCTCTCTCTCTCTCTCTCTCTCTCTCTCTCTCTCCGACGCCGACGCCAACGCCGTCGCCGTCGCCTATGACGATGCATTTGCCATGCTGTCCTTGAACGGCGAGGACGACCAGTCGAGCAGCGACAGCCTTCTCTCCGACATCGAGTATTCCTTCCACGATGTGAGTTCCTCTGTTTTCTCAGGCTAGGGTTAGGCAATGGTAAATCTCTCGATCTGAGCTCCATATGTGCATGCAATCGTGTTCGATTTCAGCTTTGCGTTTACCTATAGGTACCAAGGATGATCTACGACTCCGAATGGGAGGGCCTAGATCTCGATGGAGAAGTGCCATGTGACCATGGGCTAAAACTGAGGAGATATGTTGCATTTGAAGGCAGTAACACTGGGAGAAGGTTTTTGGGCTGTACAAATCAGGTTTGTTTACATTATGTGCAACTGTGACATGAAATAAAATGTATCGTCATGTTCATAACACTATAGTGTGTGTGTTTTTAGGTTGGCCCGGTGTGTAAAGCAGTAGAGTGGGTGGATCTTGAGTGGCCAGATGCACTTAAGAAATGTTTGGCACAGTTATGGGAGATGTATGAGTTGGAAAGGTCGGGGAGATTTTCTGATGTAAGTGATGCAGCTGGAAAAAATTACAAGCTGTCGGTACGAAATAAGGAGCTGGAACAAGAAATCGAGAATTTGCAGTCAGAGCTAACTGACGGAATCGATGGGAGCTTGGTTGTTGGAACTGCAAAGAAGCTTAAGGATAGTCACAGGTTGCTGATTCATAATGCAGAAAAGGAGAGGGATCAGCTCAGGGAAGACAAGCAGAAGCTAGAGTGCTGCATTGTGGATCTGTTGAAAGAACTGAAGAAGGCGCGCGAGGGTGAACAAGGACAGACTATAGAGGATAAAGGAAATTCGACATGAATAATTTATGTTGTACCACTGCCTGAAACTAGTTAATTGTAAGACTTGCAGTTGCGCTTTCCGAACTAAGCCAAACTCAATCCTCAAGCAAACTAATTTCAGACAAACACACATATCGTGCATTGAGTTAAGTTCACGCTTACAAAATCACCACTGCAGAGGATAAATCAGGCAGTTCAGTACTAAATAGACATATGTTGTGTTCAAGCGAGCCTGGCCCGGAGCTGCCTGTTTTCCTCCCTAAGATTGGCCAGCTCCTTCAGTACTATGTCGTGCTTCAGCTGTAGGTTCCACCCCTCCGTCATGGATTGGAGAATTTTGTCCGTAGCCATACGATTTTCCTTCAAGATCCTTTTCATGATCTCCGTCTGCTTCCTAGCCGAGGCGCGACCTTCACTATGTAGCTTTGCCCAGTCAGCGTTTAACTCCTTCAGTTTCTGGCACTTGTCAGAAAGGACCGCGACTTCAGCGCGCAGTTGGTCAAAGGCCAGTTTCTGGGAATTCTGCTTCTCCCTTTGGATTGCTATCTTGTCATTTAGCCAGGTCGCCAGGTCCCGGTCGATCTTTCGCCTCTTTCCCTGCAACAAAAATACATAGTATGGTTTGTTCAGTTCACCAGGACAAGCTGGTTAGTTTCCATAATTAACTGAATCTACTAGTGGCACTGTCATAATTTCAAGGAAGAAGCAATCTAGGGCTAATCAACATTTTATGAATCGACTAGTGGTGCTGTCATAATTTCAATTTCGAAGACAAATAAGATTTATCAGAAGTTTAGTGTGATGTGCGTTTTTCCCAATATCACCAAATAGTAGTGGGCGAGTGGCAAACTTATAATGTAGAAACCCATGTCTAGATACATAATGGAAAGAGAACATGGTGTCCATTCATGAACATGAACACCAACACATGTCCAGATAGATAAGGAGTTGCCCTAGGATTCTTATTGCACCCTATAATGGGAAGCAGAGATGGGCATTGCTCCCTGAATCCTAAACATTACAAAAGGAGAGGAGGACGAACTGGTATTCATGTCCCCGCTAACCGGAATCAGACTTGGGCATTGCTCCGATACACCTCCAGACATGCCCTTAGCTCCTCGTTCTCTTTCCGAACACCCTCGAGTACGGTGATCCCTCTACTCATGTCCACCTTCATCTCCTTGACTGCATGAAGTCAATGGTTCATGTCATGGTAGGCTCACATGGTAGCCTTGGTTTCCTCGACGCGTCCTCTGAGTGCCTCGCTAACTTCGTCCTGCAGGAGAATGCACCTTTCCACGAGATTCTTCTTCTCCTCCGTGAGCTCGTTGATTATCTTCATGGCCTGTTCTTGCCTATTCAAGTTACGGTCGAGCACTTTCTGCAGCCTAACAACATCACGTGCAAAATCTAGCGAGATCTCCTTCTGCACAGATAATTGCTTGCGTAGGCTCTCATTAGCTTGGGTGAGGGAGCGTGCAAGCTCATGTTGGTTGGCAATCTTGGAACTGATCGCGGCCACCTTCTCAATGTACCCGGCCTTCGATCGCTGCATCGTTCATGTTAATTGAACTAGGAATTCTACAATTACACTCTAGGTCCCAGCTGAATACTAATACAGATCAAAAAAAATCCCCATTGAATCTATTGGCCGTAGTGTTAAAAAATGGACCTAGAGATCTATTCATGAACACGATAAAATAATCTTAATCACAAAAAATCCATAGTGAATCTATGAACAACAGTATTAAGGAAAGACCAAGAGATCTAGTCATATTCATGAAAACTAATACAACTCACAAAAGAAGAAGAAAAACCAATGCGGGGTGGACAACATCTAAGAAATCCACATCATAACTCGGAGAAATAACAGCGTGGAGATTTACTACCTCGCTGAGACATGGAACGGGGCCGAACGGGTCCAGCAACGCCTCCGTCGTGGTGGATTCGCGTTCCACGGCCGACTTGTAATACATAGAAGAGGAAGAGCCAGAAGAAGAAGAAAAACAAGAAGAAGCTGATTAAGATCATGATGGACAGGGAGATGGAGAAGAAGTAGAATAAGGAGTGTTGGGGGGATACCCCCGGGTAGGGTCACTCCGGGGTATAAGGGCCGAGTTAGCCGAGGTTCGGCAAGGTCAAAGCGGATGCTGGCCGAGTCACCTCAAGGCAGGCCGGATCACGGAGTAACCCAGACCAGGGGGGTCGCCTAACGTTGTCTCATCCGACTTAAGGAGTAAGTCGGAAGTGCTTGTCTAACTTATATGCAGGAACAGGTATGGCCGGATCAACTATGATCCGGATCCTCGCTTAGCTTCTGGGAGAAGGAAGGAATCTCTCTGGTCAAAAAAGAAGGTCCGATACACACTGCATGAGCGAATAAAGCAAGGGCAGGACAACCGGGTCATGGCCGACAGGGGTGACGACGCTCACGTCGGCTGACGCGGGCGCCGCAGAGGCTACGTCGCTAAAGCATGTGTGACGCGGGGGAAAAGCAACCCGGTCGGGTTACCACTTTGGGAGGGGGCATATTCTTAGGAATATGCCTCCACGTATGCCCTAGGCCAGGACCGAACCTCCTCTATATATGGGGGGGTTAGGGCTCTGGTAGAGGGGGTTGGTCGAGCACTAGTTGGTTTGATAGTTCCATAACAATAGTTGATCTAGGGTTCTTGGGAAAGATAGTAGGCAAGAGTAAGAGAGCACCTTCTTCCTCCTCTCGCCAATACAGCTCAAGGAGCACTTGTAATCTTGGAGATAGAGCAATACAAACTTCTGTGTGGAGAATCACTCTACTATCCCTTCCTGGATTCCCCTAGCGCATATTAGTCCCCACCTTTAGCCTATCCATGGCATCTTTCATGACACCACCACGACAGTTGGTGCCCACCGTGGGGCTAGCAGCGCTAGCAGGGGTGAAGATCCGGACGGGAAACTTCATCGGCACCGGAGAACGCATCGTCTCCGGGCTCGTTCAGCGCTGGATTTCGTCAGCGACAACGCTGGGTGCTTCGGCACGCGCCCGCTTCCGCGCAACGGCCTCTTCGTCAAGCTCGGCACGCACATGGTCTACGTTGCTGTGGATGTCTCGTGCGTTCATCCACGTCGCGTCGTCGATGCGGGGGAACCACCCCTCACTGTGGCTCGCGGGACGCGTATCGCTCGCTCCCCGGACCATGCGGAGGTGATGATGACTGCACCAGGTGCAGGCGCAAGCAAGGACCCAGCGCCAGACCCGAAGGTAACACCTAAGGCACCGAGGAAAGGTAGAGGACCTCCACTAGAGAGGCCTGAGAACGTACTGAGGGAAGCCATGGATAGCTTGGCTAACCCGGTAGCAGCAGTGGTAGATCCGGCTCAGGCACAGGCCGAGCTAGAGGAAACTCGGCAAAAGATACTAGAGGGCGCAAAGAAAATAGCCGCGGCTCAGCAGTCACTGAACATGACGCTGTGTGAGTACGCAAAGGCAAACAAAGTTGATGCGGTGAAAGTAAAGGGGAGAAATCTCATAAGTGAGATGAACAGAGAAGGTGATGATGGAGCAGAAGGGTCGAAAAACTATCTGTCTGTGGCGTTGCCGAAGTATAGAACCCCGGCGAAGAACCTCAGAGCAGCAGATGCGGCTGCGTCCAAGCTAGAGGGTCTGACGGGTGAGGCCCGTCAAAGACAGGAAGATAGGGTTAATGAGCTGGTCCGAATCGCGAACAGGCAGAACGAGGAGCTACTGAGAGTTAACTCGGAGAGAGCTGGGGCTTCCAAGATCGTCCATTCGGTGATGGGTAACCTGGAGAAATCCGCTGGAGCCGCATCATCGCCTCATTGCGGCGCAAGGAGAGAAGAGGTAGTAACCTCGGCTAGACGGAACAAACAGATCGTCCCGTACGACCCAATGCGTGCGGGAAAAGAAAAAGAGATGCGGAAAAATGATGATCGACGGAGTGTGAGCCGAGGTGAAGCTGGTCGAGGTAATCACGACCAAGGCAATGCCGGTCAAGGGAACTCTGCCAATGGCAATGCCGGACAGCGCAACTCCGCAGGAGTAGGACAACCGCAGCAGCGGAATATACCGAGGCAAGAGCAAAGCACCGGCCGAGGTATGCAGCAAAAAGGTGCGCAACAAGAGCAAAACCGGTACAACGACGGTGATTCAGAGATGGTGAACACAGGGTACCCCAGACCGGACTATCATGTGATAGGGTCGAGATTGGGAAGTAGGGATTTGATGCCGGATGACGCCAGATTAAAACTGGATCGCCTGTATCGGTCGGAATAGATCGAATGTCAAGGTCCTCTGGGTCCAGCGTGCTTTGGACCCCGGATCATGAAAGAACCGCCCGTACCAAACTTCCAGTTACCCAGAGGCACGAAGACGTATGACGGCAGCACCAAGACGGAGGATTGGCTGATAAACTACGCTACGGCAATGAAAATTGCAACTGGCAACTTGAGATGGGCTGTACGTTACGTGCCCCAGATGTTGGAAGGCCCGGCCAGAGTATGGCTGAATAACTTGCCACCTGGAAGCATCAACTTCTGGATAGATTTTGAAGAAATGTTTATCAACAACTTCTCAAGTACGTATCAAAGGCCGAACAGACCGCATACCCTAGCAATGTGCAAGCAAAGACCTAACGAGACGGATCGTGAATTCTTAACCCGGTGGTGTACAGTGAGAAACTCGTGTGAGGGTGTCATAGAATAACATGCCATAGCATGGTTTGCGCTAGGGTGCAGATACGGCAGCGAGCTATGGATGAAATTGCAAAGGAAAATGCCAGTTACGCTGGCAGAAATGATCCGGATTGCTGATTCGTATGCTTTGGGCGATCCGACTCAACCTAGGCTCGCATCAAATGACTCAAACGAGGAATACTATCAGAGGGACGGAGCTGGGTCATCCCGGAGGAACGATTACAGAGGAAAGAGGAGAGATGATAGACCGGATCATCGTTACGGTTCGCAACAAGTTGCAGCCATGAATCAAGATCAACCCGGATCAGAGAGTAACCAACGCCAGAGAACTGGAGGGCAGTGGACTCCAAGAAATGATGGCAAGAAAACATGGACTCCAGAGCAGAAGAAACAGTGGCAGGAAAAGAAAGACCGTCCGAGGTATACCTACGAGTCGATGCTGGACCAGCCGTATAAGTTTCACACGCCAAATCCGAATAGCCTGGCGGGTCACACGACGAGGCAATGTGAGTGGATGCGAAAGATAGAGCAAGGTGGTTCGGCGAATGCTCAGGCACCCCGGAATGATCAACCTCGGCAGGAGTTACCCCGGCAGCAGTTGCTCTCCGGAGCAAACACGCAACAGCTAATGTTGCCTCCCCCTCCGCCGAGGTATGATAACAATGAGAGAAGGGATGCAGTGCATCAGGTGGAAAATTACCAACAACCGGATCAGAGATACCCCGGAAACGAGGGAAGGAATGAGTACAGGGAACATCACCAGAGTTATTGTGTGTTCACGACTGAGGAAACAGATAGAAAGAGCTTGCAGCACCGACATATGGAGGTCAATGCGGTCATGCCAGCGGTGACGAGGTACATGCCTTGGTCGGACCAGGAAATCACCTGGAACATCAAAGATCATCCTAAACTTATGCTGAGCCTAGGTTCGTATGCGCTAGTGCTAGATCCGACATTCATTGGACCGAACATCAATGTGAGGTTCTCCAAGGTTTTGATTGATAATGGTAGTAGCATTAACATCATGTATGCGGATACGATGCGCAAGTTGGGCATCTCGGAGAACATGCTCCAGGCTACGAGAACAACTTCCCATGGCATAGTACCAGGCATTTCTTGTGAGCCCATAGGCAAAATCCGGGTCGACGTGCTATTCGGCACAAGGGATAACTGCCGAACTGAAAATCTGGAGTTCGAAGTTGTGAACTTGGAAAGTGCGTATCATGCGTTACTCGGAAGACCAGCGTTGAACAAATTCATGGCAAGCTGTCACATCAGTTATCTGAAGATGAAGTTGCCCGGGCCAAATGGAGTGATTACCATTGCTGGAGATTTTCAACGTTCCATGGAGTGTGCTTCAGCCGGGTCTAACCTAGCCAAGTCACTCGTGATTGCGCAAGAGAAAATAAAAATCCAAGAGGTGGCGGCATTGGCTCAGTCCGCGCAGCAATATATGCCGGCATTAAGTAACCCGCATGGCAGCATTTCATTTCAAGCCGCAAAGGACACCAAGAAGATTCCAGTTGATAACATGTTCCCGGAGCGCACCGTAACAATTGGTGCCAGGTTAACTGAAAAATAGGAAAGCGAGCTCGTCAACTTCCTCCATGAGAATCGGGATATTTTTGCTTGGTCTACACAGGACCTGCAAGGTGTTCCGAGGGAGTTGGCCGAGCACTCTTTGAACGTAAGACCCGGAGCAAGTCCGGTGAAGCAACCTCTCCGCCGCTTCGCCGAGGATAGGAGAAAAGTCATTGGAGACGAGATAGCTCGGTTACTGGCAGCAGGATTCATCATGAAGGTACTATATCCGGACTGACTCTCTAATCCGGTGCTGGTAGAAAAGAAGAAGGACGATCCGAACGTGGCAGTTGTTTGGCGTATGTGTATCGATTACACGAACTTGAACAAGGCGTGTCCAAAAGATCCATTTCCACTGCCGAGGATAGATCAGGTCATAGACTCAACCGCGGGATGTGAACTGTTGTCATTCATTGATGCATATTCTGGCTTCCACTAGAGACCCCTGAACCTGGATGATCAAATAAAAACAGCGTTTATTACCCCGTACGGGGCTTACTGCTATCGCACTATGCCGTTTGGTTTACGTAATGCAGGTGCAACGTACCAAAGATGTATGCAAAAATGTTTGCATGACCAAATAGGTCAAAACGTATAAGTATACGTGGATGATGTGGTTATCAAGACCAAGGAAAGCACAACGCTCCTTGATGACATAAGGCAAACATTCGCGAACTTGAGAAGGTTCCGGACGAAGCTTAACCCGGAAAAATGTACCTTCGGGGTCCCGGCTGGAAAATTACTCGGATTTCTCATCTCCAGCTGAGGTATCGAAGTTAATCCAACTAAGATCCGAGCCATCGAACGAATGGAGCTGCGGAAGTGTCTCAATGATGTCCAGAAGTTCACTGAATGCCTGGCATCGTTGAGTCGGTTTGTACGTCGGTTGAGAGAAAAGGCACTGCCTCTCTACCAACTCATGAAAAAGTCGGATAAATTCGTTTGGACGCCATAGGCCGATGAAGCTTTTGCCCACTTAAAGAAGATGTTGGCCACCGCGCCAGTGTTAGCCTCTCCACTATCAAAGGAGCCAATGTTGCTCTACGTAGCCGCAACCAACCGAGTTGTAAGTGCAGTAATCGTAGTGGAGCGCAATGAAGAGGGTAAGTCGGTGCATAGGCCAGTGTATTACCTGAGCGAGGTATTATCTGCCTCAAAATAGAACTACCCGCACTTTCAAAAGGTGGCATACGGTGTCTATATGGCGGCAAAGAAGTTAAAGCATTACTTTGAGGAGCACCCCATCAAAGTAATATGCGAAGCTCCCATATCCGAGATAATGGGTAACAAGGATGCGAGTGGCAGAATTGCAAAATGGGCAATTGAGCTAGCCCCTTATGCGCCCCAATACGATAGAAGAGAAGCGATCAAATCTCAGGTTGTGGCGGACTTTTTTTTGGATTGGGCCGAGGTACAATACGAACCACCGCCACCAGATCCGAATTACTGGAGGATGCACTTTGACGGGTCGAAAACCAAAACCGGATTAGGCGCCGGGGTTGTGCTTACCTCGCCAAAGAAGGATCAGCTAAAGTACGTATTGCAGATCCATTTCGCGGCATCGAACAATGTCGCTGAGTATGAGGCTCTTGTGCATGGGCTCAAAGTGGCAAAGGAGATTGGCATACGTCGGATAATATGCTTTGGCGACTCGGACCTGGTGGTGCAGCAGGTGTCAGGAGTGTGGGGCGCCCTGGATCCAAACATGGCACTATACAAATTTCACGTGCAGAAGATATCTGGTTACTTCGAGGGGTGTGAATTTCACCATGTACCCCGAGTGGAAAACGAGGCTACCGACATGTTGTCCAAGCTCGGATCGACCAGACAGGCAATTCCACCGGGTGTAGCATTGGAACACCTCAGAAAACCATCTATCAGGCCATCCCCAGGAACCGACTCGATCTATGTCCCGGAAAATACGGAATCCGGAGCTGAGCCCATGGAGATTGACACGGGAAGTAATATGCAAAACCCGGGGACTGCATCAGCAAACCCGGGGACTGCCTCGGCAAACCCGGGGACTACCTCGCTAGACCCGGGCACTGCTCAGCGTGATTCGGCTGAAGTTATGCCGGTGGATCAGATGGAAATTGATGAGGAGATGTTCCCTCCACGAGCGATACCAGCTTGGGCACTGCCTATATTCCAATTCCTGAAAGACGGAACGTTACCCGCTAAGGAGGTGTTAGCCAGGCAAGCTCAGAGGAGAGCAAAATCATACACAATCATCAATTCCGAGTTATACAAACAAAGTGTAGCCAATGTTCCCCAAAGATGCGTTGACCCAGAAAAAGGGCTTGACATCCTCCGAGATATACACCAAGGAGAATGAGGGCATCATGCCTCATCCCGAGCCTTGGTGGCAAAGGCATTTCGGCATGGATTCTACTGGCCAAGTGCCTTGGAACAAGCAGAAGATCTGGTGAGAAAATGCAATGGTTGTCAGAGGTACGCCACCAAAACACATATGCCTATGTCGGAACTCAAGACCATACCAATTACGTGGCCATTTGTTGTATGGTGCTTGGATATGGTTGGCCCGTTCAAACCGGCGAGAGGAAACATGACAAACATTTTGGTCATGGTGGACAAGTTTACAAAATGGATTGAAGTGAAACCTATAAGAACATGTGATGGAGCTACGGCCGTGACATTTCTCAAAGACATCATCTTGAGATATGGTTATCCACACAGTATTATAACTGATAATGGAACAAATTTTGTGGAAGGAGCATTTGCGCGCTTCTGCCGAGATAAGAAGATTCGACTCGATGTTGCCTCGGTAGCCCACCCCGCATCAAACGGACAAGTGGAAAGATCCAACGGATTAGTATTATCCGGGATAAAACCCCGGCTCATTGAGCCACTGCAAAGATCAGCAGGGTGCTGGATAGAAGAACTACCAGCGGTACTGTGGAGCTTAAGAACAACTCTGAATCGATCAACAGGCTATACGCCATTTTTTCTGGTATATGGGGCAGAAGCTGTATTACCAGCCGACATAGAGCATGATTCGCCTAGGGTCACCCAATACACAGAAGCCGAAATGCAAGAAGCCCGGCAAAATGATGTTGATCTGCTGGAAGAAGCGAGAGAACTGGCACTGTCCAGATCCACCATATATCAGCAAAATCTCTGACGCTATCATAGCCGGAAAGTGTGCCCCCGAGTCTTTCGGGAAGGCGATCTGGTGCTCCGGTTGGTACAACGTACTACTGGCATGCATAAATTATCCCCCCCATGGGAAGGGCCATTCATCGTGAGCAAAGCATTGCACACTGATTCTTACTATCTTATAGATGCAAAGCCACAGGAAAAGAACAAGGCGGATAGGTCCGGAGAGGAATCCAAGCGACCGTGGAATGTAGCACTACTTTGTCCCTTCTACACTTAGCTAAAGAAGTGTTTGTATCCGAGTCATCTCATATGTCGGTATGTATGTCGGCAATGAGCTTATCAATGAAATAGCAGCGCCTCGAGCAGTAACTCGGGGACTGCCTTAATAATATTTGTCGTAATTTCTTATGCGGTAGCTGGAATAAGTCGTTCTACTTAACCCGGATTAGTAATGTGTGAGCACCAAAAACCCAACCCTTCGACTTGCTGCTGTCCAACAAGAATTGGCTTCATGGCAAGCAAGGGAACAAGTTTGGAATTGCGTAGCACATGAAAAACAACTAAGGAAACGAATTTATTCGAGCTAACGTTTGTTTTTTCGGACTAACCCTGTTTTTATTTTCAAGTTATTATGCTGAATTATATTGAGCCAAGCCCCAAAAGTTTCTAAGTATTGTTAAGACAATTTTTGAAGCTCGGATTTGTAAGTCGTAAAACCGAATCAAAGTAGACACGGACCGAGCCAAAGAATTGGACGAACAAGAAAATGAAACTCGGGGACTACGCCCAAGTTAATCCGGCATAAAAATGTAGTAGCAAAATATCACATGTCCAGCATACAATTGCACCCGGCATACCGGGGATCTGATAAATTTTCAAGTTTATTTAGAACTAAGGAGCAGTAGGAGGAGCAGGTTCGGCGCCGTCATTGATGTCTTCAATATCTGAAGCGTCATCTTCCCCGTCCTCATCCGACCCATCTTCAATATTCTCATTCTGCTCGTCCTCAGTGGATTCCAGGAAGCTCGGCCCTTCAACCCAGTCATGAATAGGAGAATATTCGACGAGGCTGTAGGCGTAGGCCTGGTGCCGAGCTACCCACTCCGGATCATCGGTCCATCTGGATCCGGTGCGCCGGCGTGTGAGGAGGCTGAGGTCGATCTTCTCGTACATGTGAGAATATGATGAAGGATGGTGTCAGCTGCAGCGCGACCAGCAGATTCTCTCCAGAGGTCAAGCTGGGTCTCAACTTCCATTAATTTCCCAACGAGAGTTGCGATGGTCTCTGGGCTACTCTCTCCGGGCCCGAACGTATTGAAGATGCGAACTGCAACGTCGAGAATATCTTTGCCATAATTCTTGATGGTCTCCACGCGAGAGGACAAGCTGACCAATAGGTCCTCCATGTCCAAGGGAATGTTCTCACCATCAAGAGGAATGGGAGTACCCCTCTCTCGGCCAAATTTGGCAACAGCAGCGCTGGCAATCGCAGTACCCTCTGGAAAGTGGTCTGGAAATAGGGCAAAGGAAGAAGGTAAAGAAAAGACATATGAGGTAACCCGGAGGGTTATGTCGGACAAGGGAAAGGAACTTACGAGAAATATGGCTATGGATCCGGGTCAACTCCTTGATGCAGGCATCGCATCTTTTGCGAAGTTGCTCAAGCTCAGCGTTTGCCGACCCAAGCTGGAGATCGGATTCTTTGAGTAGGTCCTGGTCCTTGGAGATCTGGAGAGTAAGACGCTCACGCTCTTCTGTGAAGTCCTGGCCAACCTTTTGGAGCTCAGTTCGGTGCTGGGCCTTCATCTTCTCCATCTCGGCTTTGAGCTTGGCAATCTCGTCGTTTTTAGTCCGGAGGAGAGCAAGTTCATCATTATTTTTCTTCAGCTCAGCTTGATGCTGCCCTGCTTGTTCGAGAAAATGCAACATCATATCAGGCACGGGAACACTATCCTCAAGCGATGCTAAAATAGTATGTTGACCCGGCAAAGCCGAGGAGTGAATGTTTGCCGAGCCAAGGAGAAGAAGAAATGGAAAACACAACAAGGTCGGACAAAAGAGGACATACCCCGGATTTCCTCCAAGTTCTTCCGCATAATTTTGTTCTCAGCCTCCACCCCAACTGCAAAAACCGAATGAGGAGATTAGTCCGGCGGAAACAAGTAAAGAAAAACGGAGAGGTGACGAGGGAGAAAATTACCTCTCTTTTCATGTGTTGCACCAAGTGCAACATGTTTTCCACGAAGGATCTTGTGGGTATCAAGCATGCGTTGAAATTCGTCGCTCTGGCGATTGGTGGTTACCTGAAAGAAGTACAGAATTGTAAAATTAGCTTGGTGCGTATTCAAAGTGTACAAGATCCGGGCCAAGTGGAACTTAACCTGGCTCTAGGTGTGTGCATATTCGAACTGTGGAAGATCCGGGCCAAGTGGAACTTAACCCGGCTCTAGGTGTGTGCATATTCGAAGTGTGCAAGATCCGGGCCAAGTGGAACTTAACCCGGCTCTAGGTGCATGCATATTCGAAGTGTACAAGATCCGGGCCAAGTGGAACTTAACCCGGCTCTAGGTGTGTGCATATTCGAAGTGTGTAAGATCCAGGCCAAGTGGAACTTAACCCAGCTCTAGGTGTGTGCATATTCGAAGTGTGCAAGATCCGGGCCAAGTGGAACTTAAGCCGGCTCTAGGTGTGTGCATATTTGAAGTTTACATGCAGTTATGTTGGTTTTCTAATGAGCATCCGGCCGAGTAACAAGCTACTCCCCCGGAGGCTCGGGGACTAATGGTTATTATCTACAGCATGTAAAGACCTTTTCCCAAACCCGGCTATTATCTACGTTGATTTTGAAGTTTACATACCTCCATCATTCGCCCCGCGAGGTTAATTGCCTTGGCGGCAGTATTCATCTAGGCAGAAAATTCTGTGGGGCCGAACTTTTTCGGGAGATCGTCGTTGTGGATGAACTCCGCCTTGTTCTAGTTCATAACGAACTCGATAAGGCTCGGAGGGTACCGTTCACCAGTGGGCATGTGGGGTGCCACCAAGCCCTTCGCATGAGCTTCCTTCCTCTCAACTAGGGAAAGAGCTGGGCTGGTGTGCAGAACCATCTGCTGCGCATCTGTTGGCTTGGCAGGAACATCCGTCGCTGCTGGTGATTTCTTCGGAAGCATCGACGACAGGGTTCGCTGCCCGGCCTCGACGGATGTAGACTTGGTAGTATCCGGAGCCTTTTTGCCCTTAGCTTGCTAGGAAGAAGTAACCATGGTGGATTTCCCTTTGGAAGCTGCTGGAATGGTTCCTCGCCGGGGCTGAGATGACTCGGAAGAGGCAGAGGAACTTGGCACTGGAGCTGTTGTTGGTTTCCTTGGTGCCGGGGCAGGTGTTGGCTCGGTTGCTGGTACTGGAGCTGCTGCCGGTGCTGGTGTTGTGATAGACTCGGTGGTTGCTAGTTGCAGCAATGCCGAAGTGGTGGATGTTGTCGCCTCGGCCGAACCGACCCCTCCTGCTCCGAGGTCGCGTTCCTCTCGATGAGGTACTGCGGAACCCGGAGCAGCTGCAGAGCCCTCCGGAATAGGGCTCAGCGGGCGTGACTCGTCGTCATGAGGAGGAGAAGGGCCAGACCGAAGGGGAGAAGAGATGCTCGATCTGCTCTGAGGGACCTCCACAGGAGGCCTGCAAAAGAGAATGATGTTAGGAGTGAAATTACCCCGATGCAAGGAAAAGTGAGTTGCGCAGTGAAAAATGACTGACGCATCCGAGGTCTCGGCCTCCTTGGGTTTCCGGGCCCTCCGTGCCGGAGCTTTGCCTACACGCTTGGAGGCAGTCTTGTCTCCGGCCTTCTTTTGCCTTTTTGTGTGCTGAGAAGGTTCGGAGGAAGAACTTGATGCGGATCCGTGCTTCTTCTTCGACGCCACCGGAACCGGCTCGCCCGTGGCAAGTGGAGGATCCTCGTGGATATGCCCACCGAGGTTAGATGATGCCGGAAAGGCAAAAGAAAGAGGGACAGCCTCAACAGGTTCAATCACGTCAATATTCGACTCATCCTCATCATCGGGCCAATCTCTAAGAGAAGAGAATTTACCGCTGGGTCGTTTGGTGGCGTCGGTCATAGGGAGGAACATCTCCTGGTCCGGCTCCTCATCCGGGATTTCTCGGTCCGGCGCCCACTTAAGGGTCGGATCCGTACCATCCTCGAGAGTTTGCTGAAGGAACAGCTAAGAAAAAGCATGAAGAACAGAGTCAGAAATATAACAAAAACCGACACATACTTGATCCGAAATAAGTTTGCCCCGCGAAGCTTACCGTGGGAGGGAGCCTATCACGGCAGTAGTGCTCGATTCCCCATGTCCATTCGGCGGAGAAATCCTTGTGGGTGGTGAAAAGAGCCTTGACCCGGTGAAAGATCTCTGTGTTGCTCAATTCGAAGGAGGAGGTTCGGTTGGGGTCGCGGCCGAAACTCATATGGCACAACTTGTGGGTGCGCTTCTGAAGGGGAGAGATTCGGTTGCGCATGAACGTGATCATAGCATCCTCGTTGCGCAATCTGAGCTTCTTCAGCTCCGCGAACCTCTTGTTAACTTGGTTGGCCAGAGCTGTAGGTTTCTTCGGGACCTCCTCCCAGAAATCCATGTCAGGTAGACCCGGAGCGTAGGGCAGCAACCGAATCAAGTCTTCGGTACCCTCGTTCCGGACGTAGAAGAAGGTCCGGGCCCATCCTTTGTAGGAGTCAAGGCCGGTGACCCGGGGAAAGACTAAAAATCTCCGGGGCGAGATGGAGGCAACTCCGAACTGGGTGAGCTGCTTGTCCTCCGACTCAACGTGGATATTGGGGACAACGTTGCGACGGAGGCTGAAGAACCGGATCCATAGCTCCTTCGTGGGCCATAGTCCGGTGTAGCCCTCGATCATAGAGGCAAAGGCGGAAAGAGAGGTGATTGCATTCGCTGGGAGATGGTGCGGCTGCAGGTGGTATGTCCTAACCCAATCCCGGAAGAAATCGCTCATCGGGAGACCAAATCCCCGTTGGAAGTGGGACAGGAATACAACAAACTCACCCGGATTGGGTGAGGGGGCCAGTTCGGCGGAGGGGAGACGAGCGACGACGCCGGCGGGAATACGCCTGGTCCGGTAGAGCCAGTGGATGTCGTCTTGACAGACCCACGAACCGGCCCACGTGCCGCGGTCCGCCGCGCCGGCGTCCTCCTCCATCTCCTGCTCGGAGACGACGAGCTCCTCCTCCGTCATCTTGTATCCGCTATCCTCGCTGGAGCTAGCGGCGGCGGGGATCTGTGGCCTATATTGACGAGGACCCGTGGCTAAGAAGTTGCGCAGCGGTGGCTGCGAAGCAAAAGCACGGGGAGAGTGCGGCAGTGACGCTGCTGCTAGAAACACCGGCGGCGGCGTGGTCACAGGGAAGACGAAGGAGAAAAACGCAACGGGCAAAGGGGTGCGGAGGTGGAAAAACGCTAAGGGACGTGCCCCTCCCCTATTTAACCACCCCCAGTGATCGATGAGTGGGATCGCGCTGTGCCGACGAGCCACACGGTGTGGCCGTGTGTCATCGGCATCAGCCAATCAGAGAAAAGCCACACAGGGGGCCACAGAGTAGAAGCAATCCCATGACACGACGCGCTGTTGCGGTAAACGAGGAGGCAGGCATGACGTGGCCCACGCACAGTGATGACTGACAATTACTGCGGCGTTTACTGTACAGGCCCTTAAAATAAGACGAGGCAATGATTAGCCTCCACGTGGGTTGGTGTATGAGAGAAGGAAACGGGGCCCGGATCAAACCGTGATAACCATGGGATCTGAGCCAAAGTGGTGATCCGGCCGGCAAGTGAAAACTTGGAACGTGCGAAGGGAACGTAAATCCATGTAATCCGAGATAAGGGTAGGGTCACTCCGGGGTATAAGGGCCGAGTTAGCCGAGGTTCAGCAAGGTCAAAGCGGATGCTGGCCGAGTCACCTCAAGGCAGGCCGGATCACGGAGTAACCCGGACCAGGGGGGTCGCCTAACATTGTCTCATCCGACTTAAGGAGTAAGTCGGAAGTGCTTGTCTAACTTATATGCAGGAACAGGTATGGCCGGATCAACTATGATCCAGATCCTCGCTTAGCTTCTGGGAGAAGGAAGGAATCTCTCTGGTCAAAAAAGAAGGTCTGATACGCACTACATGAGCGAATAAAGCAAGGGCAGGACCACCGGGTCATGGCCGACAGGGGTGACGACGCTCACGTCGGCTGACGCGGGCGCCGCAGAGGCTACGTCGCTAAAGCATGTGTGACGCGGGGGAAAAGCAACCCGGTCGGGTTACCACTTTGGGAGGGGGCATATTCTTAGGAATATGCCTCCACGTATGCCCTAGGCCAGGACCGAACCTCCTCTATATAAGGGGGGGTTAGGGCTCTAGTAGAGGGGGTTGGTTGAGCACTAGTTGGTTTGATAGTTCCATGGCAATAGTTGATCTAGGGTTCTTGGGAAACATAGTAGGCAAGAGTAAGAGAGCACCTTCTTCCTCCTCTTGCCAATACAGCTCAAGGAGCACTTGTAATCTTGGAGATAGAGCAATACAAACTTCTGTGTGGAGAATCACTCTACTATCCCTCCCTAGATTCCCCTAGCGCATATTAGTCCCCACCTTTAGCCTATCCATGGCATCTGCCGTGACACCACCACGACAAGGAGACCGTACCAGGAGGAGCCCTCGCCTGCTAGAACATTCGGCGCCATTGTCAGGGGAGATTGGGCCTTGATGAGAGGGTGGGCTTGAGTGGCTGGTAGAGCAAGAAGTGCCTCACGGCGATTTCTCTCCCTTTTCTCCACGAGGATCGTCGACCGGCCTCTCCCCCTCCTCAGTGGAGCCATGGCTTGCAGGGTGAGTGTGGTGGTGGCAGGAGGAAGGAGATAGTGATTATTAGTGTGGGAGAAGAGTAAAGAGTACAGGCCGTGGTCCAGTAGTACTAGTACTATTATACAAGACCACCGTGTACGGTCTACCTTCTCAAAGAAGCCAGGGAGGCAGGAGTAGGGAATCGATGGGACTTGTCTTTATTGCGATGGACACTTCAATGGTCTTCGGCACCGCCCAAAATCCAGTATATAATGAGGGGAGTGCGAGCCAGGTGGTCGTCATGGGAATCGGCACGCACATCCCGCGTGTGTGTGTCACGTGTTGATGGGGCAATGACGCGCGCAACTGCTGCACGATCACGTCGGCACGTCCAACTCCGTCGAACTCCACGTGACAGGCACGCACGGGATATTTACGAGTCTAGAATACGTTGTGCCACTTTTGTTGTGATCAAATTATGTTCAGTACGCGAGATATTACTACTTTCTTCTTTTTTTGATAATCGACAAATGCATGCGTGGACACGACGCACGAAACCGCTTCTCGTCCTTGATCAGATCGGCACCCCACTCGGTATACCCGCCATCAACCATTTGGAGCAACTACCTCGAGCAGCCATCCACTGACCGTCCTGCGTCCCCGGCTCTTCGCTGCATCGTCCGCGCTCGCGAGTTGCCTGCTGAGGCAGCACGTCGTGTCCGACCGCGCCAGGATCCATCGACATCAGCACTCGAGGACACCGCAACGTTGAAGCTCGTATCGGCCACGCAGGAGGAGCGTGGGGTACCTGCAGCGTCGGACGAGCGCAAAGCAGCAGCCAGGACGGGGGCACGTGTTGCACCGGCGAGTAAGGACAAGAAGAGGAACGGGAAGAAGACCAGGAAGAAGAGAGGAGATAGCTATTTGGACGAGTGCGACTCGGCCAACGAGGAGGCGTTCATCGATCAGTTGGAGGCAGAAGCGGAGAAGAGTGACGTGGACCCATGGGACTACGAAGAGGAGGAGGAGGAGGACTCCGACGAGGAGATAGCGCGCTTATTCGAGGAAGGGGGCGTTGTCGAGTTGTCAGAGGAGGGCACCGATGGCGGTGATGGTAGGGACCATGGCGTTGACGAAGACGAGGACGAACCGGAAGATGAAGACGATGGCTTCTTCGAAATATGATCATTTATTTTAGTTATATAGATGGATTTTCACTTGTTTATGGGGGTAAAGTATCGGTGGCACGGATAGAGAGGTGGCAAGGATTGACCATGCATAAAAAAGTGGAGAAGGGAGGGGTTATCCTGCCCGTTGGATCACATGGGATCAACGGTTGATGGAGACGATCCGCGTGCCATCCGTGTCATCCAATCAGGGCATAGCACCCAGAGTGAGCACATGTTTGGGATCTCCACACGTTTGGGCTTTTGTGAGATATGTGACCGAGAGAGAGGGAAAATCTCTTTTCACAATCCGCCTATGGATCCACCAGTACCATTCAAATGTCATTGCATGTGAGGTCTTTTCACAATCCACCTATGGATCCACTAGTGTCATTACATGTGTGTTCTTTTTACTAACAACAACCAGAGTCATTGAAATGTGTGCTCTTTTCACAGTCCACCTATGGATCCACCAGTGTCATTGCATGTGTGTTCTTTTTACTAAAACCAACCAGAGTCATTGAAATGTGTGTTCTTTTCACACACCACCTATGGATCCACCAGTGTCATTGCATGTGTGTTCTTTTTAGTAACAACAACTGGAGTCATTGCATGTGTGTTCTTTTCACATACCCCATATGGATCCACCAGTGTCATTGAAATGTGTGTTCTCTTCAGAGACCACACATGGATCCACCAGTGTCATTGCATGTATGTTCTTTTCACTAACAACAACTGGAGTCATTGCATGTGTGTTCTTTTCACATACCACATATGGATCCACCAGTGTCATTGCATGTGTGCTCTTTTCACAATCCACCTATGGATCCACCAGTGACATTGCATGTGTGTTCTTTTTACTAACAACAACAAGAGTCATTGAAATGTGTGCTCTTTTCACAGTCCACCTATGGATCCACCAGTGTCATTGCATGTGTGTTCTTTTTACTAACAACAACCAGAGTCATTGAAATGTGTGTTCTTTTCACACACCACCTATGGATCCACCAGTGTCATTGCATGTGTGTTCTTTTTAGTAACAACAACTGGAGTCATTGCATGTGTGTTCTTTTCACATACCCCATATGGATCCACCAGTGTCATTGAAATGTGTGTTCTCTTCAGAGACCACACATGGATCCACCAGTGTCATTGCATGTATGTTCTTTTCACTAACAACAACTGGAGTCATTGCATGTGTGTTCTTTTCACATACCACATATGGATCCACCAGTGTCATTGCATGTGTGCTCTTTTCACAATCCACCTATGGATCCACCAGTGACATTGCATGTGTGTTCTTTTTACTAACAACAACCAGAGTCATTTCATGGCTGTTCTTCTCACATACCACCTATGGATGCACCAGTTTCATTGCATGTGTGTTCTCTTCATAATCCACACATGGATCCACCAGTGTCATTGCATGTGTGTTCTTTTTAGTAACAACAACCAGAGTCATTGCATGTGTGTTCTCTACAGAGACCACACATGGATCCACCAGTGTCATTGCATGTGTGTTCTTTTTACTAACAACAACCAGAGTCATTGAAATGTGTGCTCTCTTCATAGACCACACATGGATCCATCGGTGTCATTGCATGTATGTTCTTTTCACTAACAACAACTGGAGTCATTGCATGTGTGTTCTTTTCACATACCACATATGGATCCACCAGTGTCATTGCATGTGTGCTTTTTCACAATCCACCTATGGATCCACCCAGTGTCATTGCTTGTGTGTTCTTTTTACTAACAACACCAAGAGTCATTTCATGATTGTTCTTCTCACATACCACATATGGATCCACCAGTGTCATTGCATGTGTGTTCTCTTCAAAATCCACACATGGATCCACCAGTGTCATTGCATGTGTGCTCTTTTTACTAACAACAACCAGAGTCATTGCATGTGTGCTCTTTTCACAATCCACCTATGGATCCACCAGTGTCATTGCATGTGTGTTGTTTTTACTAACAACAACAATAGTCATTGAAATGTGTGCTCTTTTCACAATCCCCCTATGGATCCACCAGTGTCATTGCATGTGTGTTCTTTTTACTAACAACAACCAGAGTCATTGAAATGTGTGTTCTTTTCACATACCACCTATGGATCCACCAGTGTCATTGCATGTGTGTTCTTTTTAGTAACAACAACTGGAGTCACTGCATGTGTGTTCTTTTCACATACCACATATGGATCCACTAGTGTCATTGAAATGTGTGTTCTCTTCAGAGACCACACATGGATCCACCAGTGTCATTGCATGTATGTTCTTTTCACTAACAACAACTGGAGTCATTGCATGTGTGTTCTTTTCACATACCACATATGGATCCACCAGTGTCATTGCATGTCTGCTCTTTTCGCAATCCACCTATGGATCCACCAGTGTCATTGCATGTGTGTTCTTTTTACTAACAACAACCAGAGTCATTTCATGACTGTTCTTCTCACATACCACCTATGGATCCACCAGTGTCATTACATGTGTGTTCTCTTCACAATCCACACATGGATCCACCAGTGTCATGGCATGTGTGTTCTTTTTAGTAACAACAACCATAGTCATTGCATGTGTGTTCTCTTCAGAGACCACACATTAGTCCACCAGTGTCATTGCATGTGTCTTCTTTTTACTAACAACAACCAGAGTCATTGAAATGTGTGCTCTCATCAAAGACCACACATGGATCCATCGGTGTCATTGCATGTATGTTCTTTTCACTAACAACAACTGGAGTCATTGCATGTGTGTTCTTTTCACATACCACATATGGATCCACCAGTGTCACTGCATCTGTGCTCTTTTCACAATCCACCTATGGATCCACCAGTGTCATTGCATATGTATTCTTTTTACCAACAACAACCAGAGTCATTTCATGGTTGTTCTGCTCACATACCACCTATGGATCCACTAGTGTCATTGCATGTGTGTTCTCTTCGCAATCCACATATGGATCCACCAGTGTCATTGAAATGTGTGTTCTCTTCAGAGACCACACATGGATCCACCAGTTTCATTGCATGTATGTTCTTTGCACTAACAACAACTGGAGTCATTGCATGTGTGTTCTTTTCACATACCACATATGGATCCATCAGTGTCATTGCATGTGTGCTCTTTTCACACTCCACCTATGGATCCACCAATGTCATTGCATGTGTGTTCTTTTTACTAACAACAACCAGAGTCATTTCATAACTATTCTTCTCACATACCACCTATGGATCCACCAGTGTCATTTGCATGTGTGCTCTCTTCACAGTCCACCAATGGATCCACCGGTGTCATTGCATGTGTGTTCTTTTCACTAACAACAACCAGAGTCATTTCATGACTGTTCTTCTCACATACCACCTATGGATCCACCAGTGTCATTGCATGTGTGCTCTTTTCACAATCCACCTATGGATCCACCAGTGTCATTGCATGTGTGTTCTTTTTACTAACAATAACCAGAGTCATTGAAATGTGTGTTATTTTCACGTACCACCTATGGATCCACCAGTGTGATTGCATCTGTGTTCTTTTTAGTAACAACAACTGGAGTCATTGCATGTGTGTTATTTTCACATACCACATATGGATCCACTAGTGTCATTGAAATGTGTGTTCTCTTCAGAGACCACACATGGATCCACCAGTGTCATTGCATGTATGTTCTTTTCACTAACAACAACTAGAGTCATTGCATGTGTGTTCTTTTCACATACCACATATGGATCCACCAGTGTCATTGCAGGTCTGCTCTTTTCACAATCCACCTATGGATCCACCAGTGTCATTGCATGTGTGTTCTTTTTACTAACAACAACCAGAGTCATTTCATGACTGTTCTTCTCACATACCACCTATGGATCCAGCAGTGTCCTTGCATGTGTGTTCTCTTCACAATCCACACATGGATCCACCAGTGTCATGGCATGTGTATTCTTTTTAGTAACAACGACCAGAGTCATTGCATGTGTGTTCTCTTCAGAGACCACACATGGATCCACCAGTGTCATTGCAAGTGTCTTCTTTTTACTAACAACAACCAGAGTCATTGAAATGTGTGCTCTCATCAAAGACCACACATGGATCCAGCGGTGTCATTGCATCTATGTTCTTTTCACTAACAACAACCGGAGGCATTGCATGTGTGTTCTTTTCACATACCACATATGGATCCACCAGTGTCACTACATGTGTGCTCTTTTCACAATCCACCTATGGATCCACCAGTGTCATTGCATATGTGTTCTTTTTACTAACAACAACGAGAGTCATTTCATGACTATTCTTCTCACGTACCACCTATGGATCCACCAGTGTCATTTGCATGTGTGCTCTCTTCACAATCCACCAATGGATCCACTGGTGTCATTGCATGTGTGTTCTTTTCACTATCAACAACCAGAGTCATTTCATGACTATTCTTCTCACATACCACCTATGGATCTACCAGTGTCATTGCATGTGTGCTCTTTTCACAATCCACCTATGGATCCACCAGTGTCATTGCATGTGTGTTATTTTTACTAACAACAACCAGAGTCATTTCATGACTGTTCTTATCACATACCACCTATGGATCCACCAGTGTCATTGCATGTGTGCTCTTTTCACAATCCACCTATGGATCCACCAGTGTCATTGCATGTGTGTTCTTTTTACTAACAATAACCAGAGTCATTGAAATGTGTGTTATTTTCACGTACCACCTATGGATCCACCAGTGTGATTGCATCTGTGTTCTTTTTAGTAACAACAACTGGAGTCATTGCATGTGTGTTATTTTCACATACCACATATGGATCCACTAGTGTCATTGAAATGTGTGTTCTCTTCAGAGACCACACATGGATCCACCAGTGTCATTGCATGTATGTTCTTTTCACTAACAACAACTAGAGTCATTGCATGTGTGCTCTTTTCACATACCACATATGGATCCACCAGTGTCATTGCAGGTCTGCTCTTTTCACAATCCACCTATGGATCCACCAGTGTCATTGCATGTGTGCTCTCTTCACAATCCACCAATGGATCCACTGGTGTCATTGCATGTGTGTTCTTTTCACTAACAACAACCAGAGTCATTTCATGACTATTCTTCTCACATACCACCTATGGATCTACCAGTGTCATTGCATGTGTGCTCTTTTCACAATCCACCTATGGATCCACCAGTGTCATTGCATGTGTGTTCTTTTTACTAACAGCAACCAGAGTCATTTCATGACTGTTCTTCTCACATACCACCTATGGATCCACCAGTGTCATTGCATGTGTGCTCTTTTCACAATCCACCTATGGATCCACCAGTGTCATTGCATGTGTGTTCTTTTTACTAACAATAACCAGAGTCATTGAAATGTGTGTTATTTTCACGTACCACCTATGGATCCACCAGTGTGATTGCATCTGTGTTCTTTTTAGTAACAACAACTGGAGTCATTGCATGTGTGTTATTTTCACATACCACATATGGATCCACTAGTGTCATTGAAATGTGTGTTCTCTTCAGAGACCACACATGGATCCACCAGTGTCATTGCATGTATGTTCTTTTCACTAACAACAACTAGAGTCATTGCATGTGTGTTCTTTTCACATACCACATATGGATCCACCAGTGTCATTGCAGGTCTGCTCTTTTCACAATCCACCTATGGATCCACCAGTGTCATTGCATGTGTGTTCTTTTTACAAACAACAACCAGAGTCATTTCATGACTGTTCTTCTCACATACCACCTATGGATCCAGCAGTGTCCTTGCATGTGTGTTCTCTTCACAATCCACACATGGATCCACCAGTGTCATGGCATGTGTATTATTTTTAGTAACAACGACCAGAGTCATTGCATGTGTGTTCTCTTC
The DNA here is from genome assembly GCA_916181665.1 of Avena sativa. Taxonomy (NCBI): domain Eukaryota; kingdom Viridiplantae; phylum Streptophyta; class Magnoliopsida; order Poales; family Poaceae; genus Avena; species Avena sativa. The sequence goes on from OV702290.1 coordinate 434,398,646, forward strand.
AGAGACCACACATGGATCCACCAGTGTCATTGCAAGTGTCTTCTTTTTACTAACAACAACCAGAGTCATTGAAATGTGTGCTCTCATCAAAGACCACACATGGATCCAGCGGTGTCATTGCATGTATGTTCTTTTCACTAACAACAACCGGAGGCATTGCATGTGTGTTCTTTTCACATACCACATATGGATCCACCAGTGTCACTACATGTGTGCTCTTTTCACAATCCACCTATGGATCCACCAGTGTCATTGCATATGTGTTCTTTTTACTAACAACAACGAGAGTCATTTCATGACTATTCTTCTCACGTACCACCTATGGATCCACCAGTGTCATTTGCATGTGTGCTCTCTTCACAATCCACCAATGGATCCACTGGTGTCATTGCATGTGTGTTCTTTTCACTAACAACAACCAGAGTCATTTCATGACTATTCTTCTCACATACCACCTATGGATCTACCAGTGTCATTGCATGTGTGCTCTTTTCACAATCCACCTATGGATCCACCAGTGTCATTGCATGTGTGTTCTTTTTACTAACAACAACCAGAGTCATTTCATGACTGTTCTTATCACATACCACCTATGGATCCACCAGTGTCATTGCATGTGTCTTCTCTTCACAATACACACATGGATCCACTAGTGTCATTGCATGTGTGCTCTTTTTACTAACAACAACCAGAGTCATTGCATGTGTGCTCTTTTCACATTCCACCTATGGATCCACCAGTGTCATTGCATGTGTGTTCTTTTTACTAACAACAACCAGAGTCATTGAAATGTGTGCTCTTTTCACAATCCACCAGTGTCATTGCATGTGTGTTCTTTTTACTAACAACAACCAGAGTCATTGAAATGTGTGTTCTTTTCACATACCACCTATGGATCCACCAGTGTCATTGCATGTATGTTCTTTTTAGTAACAACAACTCGAGTCATTGCATGTGTGTTCTTTTCACATACCACATATGGATCCACTAGAGTCATTGAAATGTGTGTTCTCTTCAGAGACCACACGTGGATCCACCAGTGTCATTGCATGTGTGTTCTTTTCACTAACAACAACTGGAGTCATTGCATGTGTGTTCTTTTCACATACCACATATGGATCCACCAGTGTCATTGCATGTGTTCTATTTTCACAATCCACCTATGGATCCACCAGTGTCATTGCATGTGTGTTCTTTTTACTAACAACAACCAGAGTCATTTCATGACTGTTCTTCTCACATACCACTTATGGATCCACTAGTGTCATTGCATGTGTGTTCTCTTCACAATCCACACATGGATCCACCAGTGTCATTGCATGTGTGTTCTTTTTAGTAACAACAACCAGAGTCATTGCATGTGTGTTCTCTTCAGAGACAACACATGGATCCACCAGTGTCATTGCATGTGTCTTATTTTTACTAACAACAACCAGAGTCATTGAAATGTGTGCTCTCTTCAGAGACCACACATGGATCCATCGGTGTCATTGCATGTATGTTCTTTTCACTAACAACAACTGGAGTCATTGCATGTGTGTTCTTTTCACATACCACATATGGATCCACCAGTGTCATTGCATGTGTGCTCTTTTCACAATCCACCTATGGATCCACCAGTTTCATTGCATATGTGTTCTTTTTACTAACAACAACCAGAGTCATTTCATGACTGTTCTTCTCACATACCACCTATGGATCCACCAGTGTCATTTGCATGTGTGCTCTTTTCACAATACACCTATGGATCCACCGGTGTCATTGCGTGTGTGTTCTTTTCTCTAACAATAACCAGAGTCATTTCATGAATGTTCTTCTTACATACCACCTATGGATCCACCAGTGTCATTGCATGTGTGCTCTTTTCACAATCCACCTATGGATCCACCAGTGTCATTGCATTTGTGTTCTTTTTACTAACAACAACCAGAGTCATTTCATGACTGTTCTTCTCACATACCACCTATGGATCCACCAGTGTCATTGCGTGTGTGTTCTCTTCACAATCCACACATGGATCCCCCAATGTCATTGCATGTGTGATCTTTTTACTAACAACAACCAGAGTCATTGCATGTGTGTTCTCTTCACAGACCACACATGGATCCACCAGTGTCATTGCATGTGTGTTCTTTTTACTAACAATAACCAGAGTCATTGAAATGTGTGTTCTCTTCAGAGACCACACATGGATCCACCAGTGTCATTGCATGTGTGTCCTTTTCACTACAACAACTGGATTCATTGCATGTATGTTCTTTTCACATACCACATATGGATCCACGAGTGACATTGCATGTGTGCTCTTTTCAAAATCTACCTATGGATCCACCAGTGGCATTGCATGTGTGTTCTTTTTACTAACAACAACCAGAGTCATTGAAATGTGTGCTCTTTTCACAATCCACCTATGGATCCACCAGTGTCATTGCATGTGTGTTTTTTTACTAACAATAACCAAAGTCATTGAAATGTGTGTTCTTTTCACATACCACCTATGGATCCACCAGTGTCATTGCATGTGTGTTCTTTTTAGTAACAACAACTGGAGTCATTGCATGTGTGTTCTTTTCACATACCACATATGGATCCACTAGTGTCATTGAAATGTGTGTTCTCTTCAGAGACCACACATGGATCCACCAGTGTCATTGCATGTATGTTCTTTTCACTAACAACAATTGGAGTCATTGCATGTGTGTTCTTTTCACATACCACATATGGATCCACTAGTGTCGTTGCATGTCTGCTCTTTTCACAATCCACCTATGGATCCACCAGTGTCATTGCATGTTTGTTCTTTTTACAAACAACAACCAGAGTCATTTCATGACTGTTCTTCTCACATACCACCTATGGATCCACCAGTGTCATTGCATGTGTGTTCTCTTCACAATCCACACATGGATCCACCAGTGTCATGGCACGTGTGTTCTTTTTAGTAACAACAACCAGAGTCATTGTATGTGTGTTCTCTTCAGAGACCACACATGGATCCACCAGTGTCATTGCATGTGTCTTCTTTTTACTAACAACAACCAGAGTCATTGAAATGTGTGCTCTCATCAGAGACCACACATGGATCCATCGGTGTCATTGCATGTGTGTTCTTTTCACATACCACATATGGATCCACCAGTGTCATTCCATGTGTGCACTTTTCGCAATCCACCTATGGATCCACCAGTGACATTGCATGTGTGTTCTTTTTACAAACAACAACCAGAGTCATTTCATGACTGTTCTTTTCACATACCACCTATGGATCCACCAGTGTCATTGCATGTGTGTTCTCTTCACAATCTACACATGGATCCATTAGTGTCATTGCATGTGTGCTCTTTTTACTAACAACAACTAGAGTCATTGCATGTCTGTTCTCCTCAGAGACCACACATGGATCCACCTGTGTCATTGCATGTGTGTTCTTTTTACTAACGACAACTAGAGTCATTGAAATGTGTGTTCTCTTCAGAGACCACACATGGATCCACCAGTGTCATTGCATGTGTGTTCTTTTCACTAACAACAACTGGAGTCATTGCATGTGTGTTCTTTTCACATACCACATATGGATCCACCAGTGTCATTGCATGTGTTCTATTTTCACAATCCACCTATGGATCCACCAGTGTCATTGCATGTGTGTTCTTTTTACTAACAACAACCAGAGTCATTTCATGACTGTTCTTCTCACATACCACTTATGGATCCACTAGTGTCATTGCATGTGTGTTCTCTTCACAATCCACACATGGATCCACCAGTGTCATTGCATGTGTGTTCTTTTTAGTAACAACAACCAGAGTCATTGCATGTGTGTTCTCTTCAGAGACAACACATGGATCCACCAGTGTCATTGCATGTGTCTTATTTTTACTAACAACAACCAGAGTCATTGAAATGTGTGCTCTCTTCAGAGACCATACATGGATCCATCGGTGTCATTGCATGTATGTTCTTTTCACTAACAACAACTGGAGTCATTGCATGTGTGTTCTTTTCACATACCACATATGGATCCACCAGTGTCATTGCATGTGTGCTCTTTTCACAATCCACCTATGGATCCACCAGTGTTATTGCATATGTGTTCTTTTTACTAACAACAACCAGAGTCATTTCATGACTGTTCTTCTCACATACCACCTATGGATCCACCATTGTCATTTGCATGTGTGCTCTTTTCACAATCCACCTATGGATCCACCGGTGTCATTGCATGTGTGTTCTTTTCTCTAACAATAACCAGAGTCATTTCATGACTGTTCTTCTCACATACCACCTATGGATCCACCAGTGTCATTGCATGTGTGCTCTTTTCACAATCCACCTATGGATCCACCAGTGGCATTGCATTTGTGTTCTTTTTACTAACAACAACCAGAGTCATTTCATGACTGTTCTTCTCACATACCACCTATGGATCCACCAGTGTCATTGCGTGTGTGTTCTCCTCAGAGACCACACATGGATCCACCAGTGTCATTGCATGTGTGTTCTTTTTAGTAACAACAACCAGAGTCATTGCATGTGTGTTCTCTTCAGATACCACACATGGATCCACCAGTGTCATTGCATGTGTGTTCTTTTTACTAACAATAACCAGAGTCATTGAAATGTGTGTTCTCTTCAGAGACCACATATGGATCCACCAGTGTCATTGCATGTGTGTCCTTTTCACTACAACAACTGGATTCATTGCATGTGTGTTCTTTTCACATACCACATATCGATCCACGAGTGACATTGCATGTGTGCTCTTTTCAAAATCCACCTATGGATCCACCAGTGTCATTGCATGTGTGTTCTTTTTACTAACAACAACCAGAGTCATTGAAATGTGTGCTCTTTTCACAATCCACCTATGGATCCACCAGTGTCATTGCATGTGTGTTTTTTTACTAACAACAACCAGAGTCATTGAAATGTGTGTTCTTTTCACATACCACCTATGGATCCACCAGTGTCATTGCATGTGTGTTCTTTTTAGTAACAACAACTGGAGTCATTGCATGTGTGTTATTTTCACATACCACATATGGATCCACTAGTGTCATTGAAATGTGTGTTCTCTTCAGAGACCACACATGAATCCACCAGTGTCATTGCATGTATGTTCTTTTCACTAACAACAACTGGAGTCATTGCATGTGTGTTCTTTTCACATACCACATATGGATCCACCAGTGTCATTGCATGTCTGCTCTTTTCACAATCCACCTATGGATCCACCAGTATCATTGCATGTTTGTTCTTTTTACTAACAACAACCAGAGTCATTTCATGACTGTTCTTCTCACATACCACCTATGAATCCATCAGTGTCATTGCATGTGTGTTCTCTTCACAATCCACACATGGATCCACCAGTGTCATGGCATTTGTGTTCTTTTTAGTAACAACAACCAGAGTCATTGCATGTGTGTTCTCTTCAGATACCACACATGGATCCACCAATGTCATTGCATGTGTGTTCTTTTTACTAACAACAACTAGAGTCATTGAAATGTGTGCTCTCATTAGAGACCACACATGGATCCATCGGTGTCATTGCATGTATGTTCTTTTCACTAACAACAACTGGAGTCATTGCATGCGTGTTCTTTTCACATACCACATATGGATCCACCAGTGTCATTGCATGCGTGTTCTTTTCACATACCACATATGGATCCACCAGTGTCATTGCATATGTGTTCTTTTTACTAACAACAACCAGAGTCATTTCATGACTATTCTTCTCACATACCACCTATGGATCCACCAGTGTCATTTGCATGTGTGCTCTCTTCACAATCCACCAATGGATCCACCGGTGTCATTGCATGTGTGTTCTTTTCACAATCCACCTATGGATCCACGAGTGTCATTGCATGTGTGTTCTTTTTACTAACAACAAGCAGAGTCATTGAAATGTGTGCTCTTTTCACAATCCACCTATGGATCCACCAATATCATTGCATGTGTGTTCTTTTTACTAACAACAACCAGAGTCATTGAAATGTGTGTTCTTTTGACATACCACCTATGGATCCACCAGTGTCATTGCGTGTGCGTTCTTTTTAGTAACAACAACTAGAGTCATTGCATGTGTGTTCTTTTCACATACGACATATGGATCCACCAGTGTCATTGAAATGTGTGTTCTCTTCAGAGACCATACATGGATCCACCAGTGTCATTGCATGTATGTTCGTTTCACTAACAACAACTGGAGTCATTGCATGTGTGTTCTTTTCACATACCACATATGGATCCACCAGTGTCATTGCATGTCTGCTCTTTTCACAATCCACCTATGGATCCACCAGTGTCATTGCATGTTTGTTCTTTTTACTAACAATAACCAGAGTCATTTCATGACTGTTCTTCTCACATACCACCTATGGATCCACCAGTGTCATTGCATGTGTGTTCTCTTCACAATCCACACATGGATCCACCAGTGTCATGGCATGTGTGTTCTTTTTAGTAACAACAACCAGAGCCATTGCATGTGTGTTCTCTTCAGAGACCACACATGGATCCACCAGTGTCATTGCATGTGTCTTCTTTTTACTAACAACAACCAGAGTCATTGAAATGTGTGCTCTCATCAGAGACCACACATGGATCCATCGGTGTCATTGCATGTGTGTTCTTTTCACATACCACATATGGATCCACCAGTGTCATTCCATGTGTGCTCTTTTCGCAATCCACCTATGGATCCACCAGTGACATTGCATGTGTGTTCTTTTTACAAACAACAACCAGAGTCATTTCATGACTGTTCTTTTCACATACCACCTATGGATCCACCAGTGTCATTGCATGTGTGTTCTCTTCACAATCTACACATGGATCCATTAGTGTCATTGCATGTGTGCTCTTTTTACTAACAACAACTAGAGTCATTGCATGTGTGTTCTCCTCAGAGACCACACATGGATCCACCAGTGTCATTGCATGTGTGTTCTTTTTACTAACAACAACTAGAGTCATTGAAATGTGTGTTCTCTTCAGAGACCACACATGGATCCACCAGTGTCATTGCATGTGTGTTCTTTTCACTAACAACAACTGGAGTCATTGCATGTGTGTTCTTTTCACATACCACATATGGATCCACCAGTGTCATTGCATGTGTTCTATTTTCACAATCCACCTATGGATCCACCAGTGTCATTGCATGTGTGTTCTTTTTACTAACAACAACCAGAGTCATTTCATGACTGTTCTTCTCACATACCACCTATGGATCCACCAGTGTCATTTGCATGTGTGCTCTTTTCACAATCCACCTATGGATCCACCGGTGTCATTGCATGTGTGTTCTTTTCTCTAACAATAACCAGAGTCATTTCATGACTGTTCTTCTCACATACCACCTATGGATCCACCAGTGTCATTGCATGTGTGCTCTTTTCACAATCCACCTATGGATCCACTAGTGGCATTGCATTTGTGTTCTTTTTACTAACAACAACCAGAGTCATTTCATGACTGTTCTTCTCACATACCACCTATGGATCCACCAGTGTCATTGCGTGTGTGTTCTCCTCAGAGACCACACATGGATCCACCAGTGTCATTGCATGTGTGTTCTTTTTACTAACAATAACCAGAGTCATTGAAATGTGTGTTCTCTTCAGAGACCACACATGGATCCACCAGTGTCATTGCATGTGTGTCCTTTTCACTACAACAACTGGATTCATTGCATGTGTGTTCTTTTCACATACCACATATCGATCCACGAGTGACATTGCATGTGTGCTCTTTTCAAAATCCACCTATGGATCCACCAATGTCATTGCATGTGTGTTCTTTTTACTAACAACAACCAGAGTCATTGAAATGTGTGCTCTTTTCACAATCCACCTATGGATCCACCAGTGTCATTGCATGTGTGTTTTTTTACTAACAACAACCAGAGTCATTGAAATGTGTGTTCTTTTCACATACCACCTATGGATCCACCAGTGTCATTGCATGTGTGTTCTTTTTAGTAACAACAACTGGAGTCATTGCATGTGTGTTATTTTCACATACCACATATGGATCCACTAGTGTCATTTAAATGTGTGTTCTCTTCAGAGACCACACATGGATCCACCAGTGTCATTGCATGTATGTTCTTTTCACTAACAACAACTGGAGTCATTGCATGTGTGTTCTTTTCACATACCACATATGGATCCACCAGTGTCATTGCATGTCTGCTCTTTTCACAATCCACCTATGGATCCACCAGTGTCATTGCATGTTTGTTCTTTTCACTAACAACAACCAGAGTCATTTCATGACTGTTCTTCTCACATACCACCTATGGATCCACCAGTGTCATTGCATGTGTGTTCTCTTCACAATCCACACATGGATCCACCAGTGTCATGGCATGTGTGTTCTTTTTAGTAACAACAACCAGAGTCATTGCATGTGTGTTCTCTTCAGAGATCACACATGGATCCACCAGTGTCATTGCATGTGTCTTCTTTTTACTAACAACAACCAGAGTCATTGAAATGTGTGCTCTCATCAGAGACCACACATGGATCCATCGGTGTCATTGCATGTATGTTCTTTTCACTAACAACAACTGGAGTCATTGCATGCGTGTTCTTTTCACATACCACATATGGATCCACCAGTGTCATTGCATGCGTGTTCTTTTCACATACCACATATGGATCCACCAGTGTCATTGCATATGTGTTCTTTTTACTAACAACAACCAGAGTCATTTCATGACTATTCTTATCACATACCACCTATGGATCCACCAGTGTCATTTGCATGTGTGCTCTCTTCACAATCCACCAATGGATCCACCGGTGTCATTGCATGTGTGTTCTTTTCACAATCCACCTATGGATCCACGAGTGTCATTGCATGTGTGTTCTTTTTACTAACAACAAGCAGAGTCATTGAAATGTGTGCTCTTTTCAAAATCCACCTATGGATCCACCAATGTCATTGCATGCGTGTTCTTTTTACTAACAACAACCAGAGTCATTGAAATGTGTGCTCTTTTCACAATCCACCTATGGATCCACCAGTGTCATTGCATGTGTGTTCTTCTAACTAACAACAACCAGAGTCATTGCATGTGTGTTCTTTTCACATACCACATATGGATCCACCACTGTCATTGAAATGTGTGTTCTCTTTAGAGACCACACATCAATCCACCAGTGTCATTGCATGTATGTTCTTTTCACTAACAACAACTGGAGTCATTGCATGTGTGTTCTTTTCACATACCACATATGGATCCACCAGTGTCATTCCATGTGTGCTCTTTTCACAATCCACCTATGGATCCACCAGTGACATTGCATGTGTGTTCTTTTTACTAACAACAACCAGAGTCATTTCATGACTGTTCTTCTCACATACCACCTATGGATCCAGAAGTGTCATTGCATGTGTGTTCTCTTCACAATCCACACATGGATCCACCAGTGTCATTGCATGTGTGTTCTTTTTAGTAACAACAACCAGAGTCATTGCATGTGTGTTCTCTTCAGAGAGCACACATGGATCCACCAGTGTCATTGCATGTGTGTTCTTTTTACTAACAACAACCAGAGTCATTGAAATTTGTGCACTCTTCAGAGAGCACACATGGATCCATCGGTGTCATTGCATGTGTGTTCTTTTCACATACCACATATGGATCCACCAGTGTCATTGCATGTCTGCTCTTTTCACAATCCACCTATGGATCCACCAGTGTCATTGCATGTGTGTTCTTTTTACTAACAACAACCAGAGTCATTCCATGACTGTTCTTCTCACATACCACCTACGGATCCAGAAGTGTCATTGCATGTGTGTTCTCTTCACAATCCACACATGGATCCACCAGTGTCATTGCATGTGTGTTCTTTTTAGTAACAACAACCAGAGTCATTGCATGTGTGTTCTCTTCAGAGAGCACACATGGATCCACCAGTGTCATTGCATGTGTGTTGTTTTTATTAACAACAACCAGAGTCATTGAAATGTGTGCACTCTTCAGAGAGCACACATGGATCCATCGGTGTCATTGCATGTGTGCTCTTTTCACAATCCACCTATGGATCCACCAGTGTCATTGCATGTGTGTTCTTTTCACAATCCACCTATGGATCCACCAGTGACATTGCATGTGTTCTATTTTCACAATCCACCTATGGATCCACCAGTGTCATTGCATGTGTGTTCTTTTTACTAACAACAACCAGAGTCATTTCATGACTATTCGTCTCACATACCACCTATGGATCCACCAGTGTCATTGCATGTGTGTTCTTTTCACAATCCACCTATGGATCCACCAGTGTCATTGCATATGTGTTCTTTTTACTAACAACAACCAGAGTCATTTCATGACTATTCTTATCACATACCACCTATGGATCCACCAGTGTCATTTGCATGTGTGCTCTCTTCACAATCCACCAATGGATCCACTGGTGTCATTGCATGTGTGTTCTTTTCACAATCCACCTATGGATCCACGAGTGTCATTGCATGTGTGTTCTTTTTACTAACAACAAGCAGAGTCATTGAAATGTGTGCTCTTTTCAAAATCCACCTATGGATCCACCAGTGTCATTGCATGCGTGTTCTTTTTACTAACAACAACCAGAGTCATTGAAATGTGTGCTCTTTTCACAATCCACCTATGGATCCACCAGTGTCATTGCATGTGTGTTCTTCTAACTAACAACAACCAGAGTCATTGCATGTGTGTTCTTTTCACATACCACATATGGATCCACCACTGTCATTGAAATGTGTGTTCTCTTTAGAGACCACACATCGATCCACCAGTGTCATTGCATGTATGTTCTTTTCACTAACAACAACTGGAGTCATTGCATGTGTGTTCTTTTCACATACCACATATGGATCCACCAGTGTCATTCCATGTGTGCTCTTTTCACAATCCACCTATGGATCCACCAGTGACATTGCATGTGTGTTCTTTTTACTAACAACAACCAGAGTCATTTCATGACTGTTCTTCTCACATACCACCTATGGATCCAGAAGTGTCATTGCATGTGTGTTCTCTTCACAATCCACACATGGATCCACCAGTGTCATTGCATGTGTGTTCTTTTTAGTAACAACAACCAGAGTCATTGCATGTGTGTTCTCTTCAGAGAGCACACATGGATCCACCAGTGTCATTGCATGTGTGTTCTTTTTACTAACAACAACCAGAGTCATTGAAATTTGTGCACTCTTCAGAGAGCACACATGGATCCATCGGTGTCATTGCATGTGTGTTCTTTTCACATACCACATATGGATCCACCAGTGTCATTGCATGTCTGCTCTTTTCACAATCCACCTATGGATCCACCAGTGTCATTGCATGTGTGTTCTTTTTACTAACAACAACCAGAGTCATTCCATGACTGTTCTTCTCACATACCACCTACGGATCCAGAAGTGTCATTGCATGTATGTTCTCTTCACAATCCACACATGGATCCACCAGTGTCATTGCATGTGTGTTCTTTTTAGTAACAACAACCAGAGTCATTGCATGTGTGTTCTCTTCAGAGAGCACACATGGATCCACCAGTGTCATTGCATGTGTGTTGTTTTTATTAACAACAACCAGAGTCATTGAAATGTGTGCACTCTTCAGAGAGCACACATGGATCCATCGGTGTCATTGCATGTGTGCTCTTTTCACAATCCACCTATGGATCCACCAGTGTCATTGCATGTGTGTTCTTTTCACAATCCACCTATGGATCCACCAGTGACATTGCATGTGTTCTATTTTCACAATCCACCTATGGATCCACCAGTGTCATTGCATGTGTGTTCTTTTTACTAACAACAACCAGAGTCATTTCATGACTATTCGTCTCACATACCACCTATGGATCCACCAGTGTCATTGCATGTGTGTTCTTTTCACAATCCACCTATGGATCCACCAGTGTCATTGCATATGTGTTCTTTTTACTAACAACAACCAGAGTCATTTCATGACTATTCTTATCACATACCACCTATGGATCCACCAGTGTCATTTGCATGTGTGCTCTCTTCACAATCCACCAATGGATCCACTGGTGTCATTGCATGTGTGTTCTTTTCACAATCCACCTATGGATCCACGAGTGTCATTGCATGTGTCTTCTTTTTACTAACAACAAGCAGAGTCATTGAAATGTGTGCTCTTTTCAAAATCCACCTATGGATCCACCAGTGTCATTGCATGCGTGTTCTTTTTACTAACAACAACCAGAGTCATTGAAATGTGTGCTCTTTTCACAATCCACCTATGGATCCACCAGTGTCATTGCATGTGTGTTCTTCTAACTAACAACAACCAGAGTCATTGCATGTGTGTTCTTTTCACATACCACATATGGATCCACCACTGTCATTGAAATGTGTGTTCTCTTTAGAGACCACACATCGATCCACCAGTGTCATTGCATGTATGTTCTTTTCACTAACAACAACTGGAGTCATTGCATGTGTGTTCTTTTCACATACCACATATGGATCCACCAGTGTCATTCCATGTGTGCTCTTTTCACAATCCACCTATGGATCCACCAGTGACATTGCATGTGTGTTCTTTTTACTAACAACAACCAGAGTCATTTCATGACTGTTCTTCTCACATACCACCTATGGATCCAGAAGTGTCATTGCATGTGTGTTCTCTTCACAATCCACACATGGATCCACCAGTGTCATTGCATGTGTGTTCTTTTTAGTAACAACAACCAGAGTCATTGCATGTGTGTTCTCTTCAGAGAGCACACATGGATCCACCAGTGTCATTGCATGTGTGTTCTTTTTTCTAACAACAACCAGAGTCATTGAAATGTGTGCACTCTTTAGAGAGCACACATGGATCCATCGGTGTCATTGCATGTGTGTTCTTTTCACATACCACATATGGATCCACCAGTGTCATTCCATGTGTGCTCTTTTCACAATCCACCTATGGATCCACTAGTGACATTGCATGTGTGTTCTTTTTACTAACAACAACCAGAGTCATTTCATGACTGTTCTTCTCACATACCACCTATGGATCCAGAAGTGTCATTGCATGTGTGTTCTCTTCACAATCCACACATGGATCCACCAGTGTCATTGCATGTGTGTTCTTTTTAGTAACAACAACCAGAGTCATTGCATGTGTGTTCTCTTCAGAGAGCACACATGGATCCACCAGTGTCATTGCATGTGTGTTCTTTTTACTAACAACAACCAGAGTCATTGAAATTTGTGCACTCTTCAGAGAGCACACATGGATCCATCGGTGTCATCGCATGTGTGTTCTTTTCACATACCACATATGGATCCACCAGTGTCATTGCATGTCTGCTCTTTTCACAATCCACCTATGGATCCACCAGTGTCATTGCATGTGTGTTCTTTTTACTAACAACAACCAGAGTCATTCCATGACTGCTCTTCTCACATACCACCTACGGATCCAGAAGTGTCATTGCATGTGTGTTCTCTTCACAATCCACACATGGATCCACCAGTGTCATTGCATGTGTGTTCTTTTTAGTAACAACAACCAGAGTCATTGCATGTGTGTTCTCTTCAGAGAGCACACATGGATCCACCAGTGTCATTGCATGTGTGTTGTTTTTATTAACAACAACCAGAGTCATTGAAATGTGTGCACTCTTCAGAGAGCACACATGGATCCATCGGTGTCATTGCATGTGTGCTCTTTTCACAATCCACCTATGGATCCACCAGTGTCATTGCATGTGTGTTCTTTTCACAATCCACCTATGGATCCACCAGTGACATTGCATGTGTTCTATTTTCACAATCCACCTATGGATCCACCAGTGTCATTGCATGTGTGTTCTTTTTACTAACAACAACCAGAGTCATTTCATGACTATTCGTCTCACATACCACCTATGGATCAACCAGTGTCATTGCATGTGTGTTCTTTTCACAATCCACCTATGGATCCACCAGTGTCATTGCATATGTGTTCTTTTTACTAACAACAACCAGAGTCATTTCATGACTATTCTTATCACATACCACCTATGGATCCACCAATGTCATTTGCATGTGTGCTCTCTTCACAATCCTCCAATGGATCCACCGGTGTCATTGCATGTGTGTTCTTTTCACAATCCACCTATGGATCCACGAGTGTCATTGCATGTGTGTTCTTTTTACTAACAACAAGCAGAGTCATTGAAATGTGTGCTCTTTTCAAAATCCACCTATGGATCCACCAGTGTCATTGCATGCGTGTTCTTTTTACTAACAACAACCAGAGTCATTGAAATGTGTGCTCTTTTCACAATCCACCTATGGATCCACCAGTGTCATTGCATGTGTGTTCTTCTAACTAACAACAACCAGAGTCATTGCATGTGTGTTCTTTTCACATACCACATATGGATCCACCACTGTCATTGAAATGTGTGTTCTCTTTAGAGACCACACATCGATCCACCAGTGTCATTGCATGTATGTTCTTTTCACTAACAACAACTGGAGTCATTGCATGTGTGTTCTTTTCACATACCACATATGGATCCACCAGTGTCATTCCATGTGTGCTCTTTTCACAATCCACCTATGGATCCACCAGTGACATTGCATGTGTGTTCTTTTTACTAACAACAACCAGAGTCATTTCATGACTGTTCTTCTCACATACCACCTATGGATCCAGAAGTGTCATTGCATGTGTGTTCTCTTCACAATCCACACATGGATCCACCAGTGTCATTGCATGTGTGTTCTTTTTAGTAACAACAACCAGAGTCATTGCATGTGTGTTCTCTTCACAATCCACACATGGATCCACCAGTGACATTGCATGTGTGTTCTTTTTACTAACAACAACCAGAGTCATTTCATGACTGTTCTTCTCACATACCACCTGTGGATCCAGAAGTGTCATTGCATGTGTGTTCTCTTCACAACCCACACATTGATCCACCAGTGTCATTGCATGTGTGTTCTTTTTAGTAACAACAACCAGAGTCATTGCATGTGTGATCCACCAATGTCATTGCATGTGTGTTCTTTTTTCTAACAACAACCAGAGTCATTGAAATGTGTGCACTCTTCAGAGAGCACACATGGATCCATCGGTGTCATTGCATGTGTGTTCTTTTCACATACCACATATGGATCCACCAGTGTCATTGCATGTCTGCTCTTTTCACAATCCACCTATGGATCCACCAGTGTCATTGCATGTGTGTTCTTTTTACTAACAACAACCAGAGTCATTCCATGACTGTTCTTCTAACATACCACCTACGGATCCAGAAGTGTCATTGCATGTGTGTTCTCTTCACAATCCACACATGGATCCACCAGTGTCATTGCATGTGTGTTCTTTTTAGTAACAACAACCAGAGTCATTGCATGTGTGTTCTCTTCAGAGAGCACACATGGATCCACCAGTGTCATTGCATGTGTGTTCTTTTTTCTAACAACAACCAGAGTCATTGAAATGTGTGCACTCTTCAGAGAGCACACATGGATCCATCGGTGGCATTGCATGTGTGTTCTTTTCACATACCACATATGGATCCACCAGTGTCATTGCATGTCTGCTCTTTTCACAATCCACCTATGGATCCACCAGTGTCATTGCATGTGTGTTCTTTTTACTAACAACAACCAGAGTCATTCCATGACTGTTCTTCTCACATACCACCTACGGATCCAGAAGTGTCATTGCATGTGTGTTCTCTTCACAATCCACACATGGATCCACCAGTGTCATTGCATGTGTGTTCTTTTTAGTAACAACAACCAGAGTCATTGCATGTGTGTTCTCTTCAGAGAGCACACATGGATCCACCAGTGTCATTGCATGTGTGTTGTTTTTATTAACAACAACCAGAGTCATTGAAATGTGTGCACTCTTCAGAGAGCACACATGGATCCATCGGTGTCATTGCATGTGTGCTCTTTTCACAATCCACCTATGGATCCACCAGTGTCATTGCATGTGTGTTCTTTTCACAATCCACCTATGGATCCACCAGTGACATTGCATGTGTTCTATTTTCACAATCCACCTATGGATCCACCAGTGTCATTGCATGTGTGTTCTTTTTACTAACAACAACCAGAGTCATTTCATGACTATTCGTCTCACATACCACCTATGGATCCACCAGTGTCATTGCATGTGTGTTCTTTTCACAATCCACCTATGGATCCACCAGTGTCATTGCATGTGTGTTCTTTTTACTAACAACAACCAGAGTCATTTCATGATTGTTCTTCTCACATACCACCTATGGATCCACTAGTGTCATTTGCATGTGTGCTCTTTTCACAATCCACCCATGGATTTCACCGGTGTCATTGCATGTGTGTTCTTTTTAGTAACAACAACTGGAGTCATTGCATGTGTGTTCTTTTTCACATACCACATATGGATCCACCAGTGTCATTGAAATGTGTGTTCTCTTCAGAGACCACACATGGATCCACCAGTGTCATTGCATGTATGTTCTTTTCAATAACAACAACTGGAGTCATTACATGTGTGTTCTTTTCACATACGACATATGGATTCACCAGTGTCATTCTATGTTTGCTCTTTTCACAATCCACCTATGGATCCACCAGTGTCATTGCATGTGTGTTCTTTTTACTAACAACCAGAGTCATTTCATGACTGTTCTTCTCACATACCACTTATGGATCCACTAGTGTCATTGCATGTGTGTTCTCTTCACAATCCACACATGGATCCACCAGTGTCATTGCATTGTGTTCTTTTTAGTAACAACAACCAGAGTCATTGCATGTGTGTTCTCTTCACAATCCACACATGGATCCACCAGTGTCATTGCATGTGTCTTAATTTTACTAACAACAACTAGAGTCATTGAAATGTGTTCTCTCTTCAGAGACCACACATGGATCCATCGGTGTCATTGCATGTATGTTCTTTTCACTAACAACAACTGGAGTCATTGCATGTGTGTTCTTTTCACATACCACATATGGATCCACCAGTGTCATTGCATGTGTGCTCTTTTCACAATCCACCTATGGATCCACCAGTGTCATTGCATCCGTGTTCTTTTTACTAACAACAACCAGAGTCATTTCATGACTGTTCTTCTCATATACCACCTATGGATCCACCAGTGTCATTTGCATGTGTGCTCTTTTCACAATCCACCTATGGATCCACCGGTGTCATTGCATGTGTGTTCTTTTCACTAACAATAACCAGAGTCATTTCATGACTGTTCTTCTCACATACCACCTATGGATCCACCAGTGTCATTGCATGTGTTCTCTATTCACAATTCACCTATGGATCCACCAGTGTCATTGCATTTGTCTTCTTTTTACTAACAACAACCAGAGTCATTTCATGACTGTTCTTCCCACATACCACCTATGGCTCCACCAGTGTCATGGCGTGTGTGTTCTCTTCACAATCCACACATGGATCCCCCAATGTCATTGCATGTGTGATCTTTTTACTAACAACAACCAGAGTCATTGCATGTGTGTTCTCTTCAGAGACCACACATGGATCCACCAGTGTCATTGCATGTGTGTTCACTTCAGAGACCACACATGGATCCACCAGTGTCATTGCATGTGTGTTCTTTTTACTAACAATAACCAGAGTCATCGAAATCTGTGTTCTCTTCAGAGACCACACATGGATCCACCAGTGTCATTGCATGTGTGTCCTTTTCACTACAACAACTGGATTCATTGCATGTGTGTTCTTTTCACATACCACATATGGATCCACTAGTGTCATTGCATGTGTGCTCTTTTCACAATCCACCTATGGATCCACCAGTGACATTGCATGTGTATTCTTTTTACCAACAACAACCAGAGTCATTTCATGGCTGTTCTGCTCACATACCACCTATGGATCCACTAGTGTCATTGCATGTGTGTTCTCTTCACAATCCACACATGGATCCACTAGTGTCATTGCATGTGTGTTCTTTTTAGTAACAACAACTAGAGTCATTACATGTGTTTACTCTTTAGAGACCACACATGGATCCACCAGTGTCACTGCATGTGTGGTCTTTTAACTAACAACAACCAGAGTCATTGAAATGTCTGCTCTCTTCAGAGACCACACATGGATCCACCAGTGTCATTGCATGTATGTTCTTTTCACTAACAACAACTGCAGTCATTGCATGTGTGTTGTTTTCACATACCACATATGGATCCACCAGTGTCATTGCATATGTGCTCTTTTCAAAATCCACCTATGGATCCACTAGTGTCATTGCATGCGTGTTCTTTTTACTAACAACAACCAGAGTCATTGAAATGTGTGCTCTTTTCACAATCCACCTATGGATCCACCAGTGTCATTGCATGTGTGTTCTTTTTACTAACAACAACCAGAGTCATTTAAATGTGTGTTCTTTTCACATACCACCTATGGATCCACCAGTGTCATTGCATGTGTGTTCTTTTTAGTAACAACAACTGGAGTCATTGCATGTGTGTTCTTTTCACATACCACATATGGATCCACCAGTGTCATTGAAATGTGTGTTCTCTTCAAAGACCACACATGGATCCACCAGTGTCATTGCATGTATGTTCTTTGCACTAACAACAACTGGAGTCATTGCATGTGTGTTCTTTTCACATACCACATATGGATCCATCAGTGTCATTGCATGTGTGCTCTTTTCACACTCCACCTATGGATCCACCAGTGTCATTGCATGTGTGTTCTTTTTACTAACAACAACCAAAGTCATTTCATGACTGTTCTTCTCACATACCACCTATGGATCCACCAGTGTCATTTGCATGTGTGCTCTTTTCAAAATCCACCTATGGATCCACCGGTGTCATTGCATGTGTGTTCTTTTCAATAACAACAACCAGAGTCATTTCATGACTGTTCTTCTCACATACCACATATGGATCCACCAGTCTCATTGCATGTGTGCTCTTTTCACAATCCACCTATGGACCCACCAGTGTCATTGCATGTGTGTTCTTTTTACTAACAACAACCAGAGTCATTTCATGATAGTTCTTCTCACATACCACCTATGGATCTACCAGTGTCATTGCATGTGTGTTCTCTTCACAATCCACACATGGATCCACCAGTGTCATTGCACGTGTGCTCTTTTTACTAACAACAACCAGAGTCATTGCATGTGTGTTCTCCTCAGAGACCACACATGGATCCACTAGTGTCATTGCATGTGTGTTCTTTTTAGTAACAACAACCAGAGTCATTGCATGTGTCTTCTCTTCAGATACCACACATGGATCCACCAGTGTCATTGCATGTGTGTTCTTTTTACTAACAACAACCAGAGTCATTGAAATGTGTGTTCTCTTTAGAGACCACACAAGGATCCACCGGTGTCATTGCATGTGTGTTCTTTTCAGTAACAACAACTACAGTCATTGCATGTGTGTTCTTTTCACATACCATATATGGATCCACCAGTGTCATTGCATGTGTGCTCTTTTCACAATCCACCTATGGATCCACTAGTGTCATTGCATGTGTGTTCTTTTTACTAACAACAACCAGAGTCATTTCATGACTGTTCTTCTCACATACCACGTATGGATCCACCAGTGTCATTGCATGTGTGTTATTTTTAGTAACAACAACCAGAGTCATTGCATGTGTGTTCTTTTCACATACCACATATGGATCCACCACTGTCATTGAAATGTGTGTTCTCTTTAGATACCACACATCGATCCACCAGTGTCATTGCATGTATGTTCTTTTCACTAACAACAACTGGAGTCATTGCATGTGTGTTCTTTTCACATACCACATATGGATCCACCAGTGTCATTCCATGTGTGCTCTTTTCACAATCCACCTATGGATCCACCAGTGACATTGCATGTGTGTTCTTTTTACAAACAACCAGAGTCATTTCATGACTTTTCTTTTCACATACCACCTATGGATCCACCAGTGTCATTGCATGTGTGTTCTCTTCACAATCCACACATGGATCCATTAGTGTCATTGCATGTGTGCTCTTTTTACTAACAACAACTAGAGTCATTGCATGTGTGTTCTCCTCAGAGACCACCTATGGATCCACCAGTGTCATTGCATGTGTGTTCATTTTACTAACAAGAACTAGAGTCATTGAAATGTGTGTTCTCTTCAGAGACCACACATGGATCCACCAGTGTCATTGCATGTGTGTTCTTTTCACAATCCACACATGGATCCCCCAATTTCATTGCATGTGTGATGTTTTTACTAACAACAACCAGAGTCATTGCATGTGTGTTCTCTTCAGAGACCACACATGGATCCACCAGTGTCATTGCATGTGTGTTCTTTTTACTAACAATAACCAGAGTCATTGAAATGTGTGTTCTCTTTAGAGACCACACATGGATCCACCAGTGTCATTGCATGTGTGTCCTTTTCACTACAACAACTGGATTCATTGCATGTGTGTTCTTTTCACATACCACATATGGATCCACGAGTGTCATTACATGTGTGCTCTTTTCACAATCCACCTATGGATCCACCAGTGACATTGCATGTGTATTCTTTTTACCAACAACCAGAGTCATTTCATGGTTGTTCTGCTCACATACCACCTATGGATCCACTAGTGTCATTGCATGTGTGTTCTCTTCACAATCCACACATGGATCCACTAGTGTCATTGCATGTGTGATCTTTTTAGTAACAACAACTAGTCATTGCATGTGTGTTCTCTTCAGAGACCACACATGGATCCACCAGTGTCACTGCATGTGTGGTCTTTTAAATAACAACAACCAGAGTCATTGCAATGTGTGCTCTCTTTAGAGACCACACATGGATCCACCAGTGTCATTGCATGTATGTTCTTTTCACTAACAACAACTGGAGTCATTGCATGTGTGTTGTTTTCACATACCACATATGGATCCACTAGTGTCATTGCATGTGTGCTCTTTTCAAAATCCACCTATGGATCCACCAGTGTCATTGCATGCGTGTTCTTTTTACTAATAACAACCAGAGTCATTGAAATGTGTGCTCTTTTCACAATCCACCTATGGATCCACCAGTGTCATTGCATGTGTGTTCATCTAACTAACAACAACCAGAGTCATTGAAATGTGTGTTCTTTTCACATACCACCTATGGATCCACCAGTTTCATTGCATGTGTGTTATTTTTAATAACAACAACTGGAGTCATTGCATGTGTGTTCTTTTCACATACCACATATAGATCAACCACTGTCATTGAAATGTGTGTTCTCTTTAGATACCACACATTGATCCACCAGTGTCATTGCATGTATGTTCTTTTCACTAACAACAACTGGAGTCATTGCATGTGTGTTCTTTTCACATACCACATATGGATCCACCAGTGTCATTCCATGTGTGCTCTTTTCACAATCCACCTATGGATCCACCAGTGACATTGCATGTGTGTTCTTTTTACAAACAACAACCAGAGTCATTTCATGACTTTTCTTTTCACATACCACCTATGGATCCACCAGTGTCATTGCATGTGTGTTCTCTTCACAATCCACACATGGATCCATTAGTGTCATTGCATGTGTGCTCTTTTTACTAACAACAACTAGAGTCATTGCATGTGTGTTCTCCTCAGAGACCACACATGGATCCACCAGTGTCATTGCATGTGTGTTCATTTTACTAACAAGAACTAGAGTCATTGAAATGTGTGTTCTCTTCAGAGACCACACATGGATCCACCAGTGTCATTGCATGTGTGTTCTTTTCACTAACAAGAACTGGATTCATTGCATGTGTGTTCTTTTCACATACCACATATGGATCCACCAGTGTCATTGCATGTGTTCTATTTGAACAATCCACCTATGGATCCACCAGTGTCATTGCATGTGTGTTCCTTTTACTAACAACAACCAGAGTCATTTCATGACTGTTCTTCTCACATACAACTTATGGATCCACTAGTGTCATTGCATGTGTGTTCTCTTCACAATCCACACATGGATCCACCAGTGTCATTGCATGTGTGTTCTTTTTAGTAATAACAACCAGAGTCATTGCATGTGTGTTCTCTTCAGAGACAACACATGGATCCACCAGTGTCATTGCATGTGTCTTATTTTTACTAACAACAACCAGAGTCATTGAAATGTGTGCTCTCTTCAAATACCACACATGGATCCATCGGTGTCATTGCATGTATGTTCTTTTCACTAACAACAACTGGAGTCATTGCATGTGTGTTCTTTTCACATACCACATATGGATCCACCAGTGTCATTGCATGTGTGCTCTTTTCACAATCCACCTATGGATCCACCAGTGTCATTGCATATGTGTTCTTTTTACTAACAACAACCAGAGTCATTTCATGACTGTTCTTCTCACATACCACCTATGGATCCACCAGTGTCATTTGCATGTGTGCTCTTTTCACAATCCACCTTTGGATCCACCGGTGTCATTACATGTGTGTTCTTTTCACTAACAATAACCAGAGTCATTTCATGACTGTTCTTCTCACATACAACCTATGGATCCACCAGTGTCATTGCATGTGTGCTCTTTTCACAATCCACCTATGGATCCACCAGTGTCATTGCATTTGTGTTCTTTTTACTAACAACAACCGGAGTCATTTCATGACTGTTCTTCTCACATACCACCTATGGATCCACCAGTGTGATTGCGTGTGTGTTCTCTTCACAATCCACACATGGATCCCCCAATGTCATTGCATGTGTGATCTTTTTACTAACAACAACCAGAGTCATTGCATGTGTGTTCTCTTCAGAGACCACACATGGATCCACCAGTGTCATTGCATGTGTGTTCTTTTTACTAACAATAACCAGAGTCATTGAGATGTGTGTTCTCTTCAGAGACCACACATGGATCCACCAGTGTCATTGCATGTGTGTCCTTTTCACTACAACAACTGGATTCATTGCATGTGTGTTCTTTTCACATACCACATATGGATCCACGAGTGTCATTACATGTGTGCTCTTTTCACAATCCACCTATGGATCCACCAGTGACATTGCATGTGTATTCTTTTTACCAACAACAACCAGAGTCATTTCATGGTTGTTCTGCTCACATACCACCTATGGATCCACTAGTGTCATTGCAGGTGTGTTCTCTTCACAATCCACACATGGATCCACTAGTGTCATTGCATGTGTGTTCTTTTTAGTAACAACAACTATTCATTGCATGTGTGTTCTCTTCAGAGACCACACATGGATCCACCAGTGTCACTGCATCTGTGGTCTTTTAAATAACAACAACCAGAGTCATTGCAATGTGTGCTCTCTTTAGAGACCACACATGGATCCACCAGTGTCATTGCATGTATGTTCTTTTCACTAACAACTACTGGAGTCATTGCATGTGTGTTGTTTTCACATACCACATATGGATCCACCAGTGTCATTGCATGTGTGCTCTTTTCAAAATCCACCTATGGATCCACCAGCGTCATTGCATGCGTGTTCTTTTTACTAACAATAACCAGAGTCATTGAAATGTGTGCTCTTTTCACAATCCACCTATGGATCCACCAGTGTCATTGCATGTGTGTTCTTTTTAGTAACAACAACCAGAGTCATTGCATGTTTGTTCTTTTCACATACCACATACGGATCCACCACTGTCATTGAAATGTGTGTTCTTTTTAGTAACAACAACTGGAGTCATTACATGCGTGTTCTTTTCACATACCACATATGGATCCACCAGTGTCATTGAAATGTGTGTTCTCTTCAGAGACCACACATGCATCCACCAGTTTCATTGCATGTATGTTCTTTGCACTAACAACAACTGGAGTCATTGCATGTGTGTTCTTTTCACATACCACATATGGATCCATCAGTGTCATTGCATGTGTGCTCTTTTCACACTCCACCTATGGATCCACCAATGTCATTGCATGTGTGTTCTTTTTACTAATAACAACCAGAGTCATTTCATGACTGTTCTTCTCACATACCACCTACGGATCCACCAGTGTCATTGCATGTGTGCTCTTTTCACAATCCACCTATGGATCCACCAGTGTCATTGCATTTGTGTTCTTTTTACTAACAACAACCAGAGTCATTTCATGACTGTTCTTCTCACATACCACCTATGGATCCACCAGTGTCATTGCGTGTGTGTTCTCTTCACAATCCACACATGGATCCCCCAATGTCATTGCATGTGTGATCTTTTTACTAACAACCAGAGTCATTGCATGTGTGTTCTCTTCAGAGACCACACATGGATCCACCAGTGTCATTGCATGTGTGTTCTTTTTACTAACAATAACCAGAGTCATTGAAATGTGTGTTCTCTTCAGAGACCACACATGGATCCACCAGTGTCATTGCATGTGTGTCCTTTTCACTACAACAACTGGATTCATTGCATGTGTGTTCTTTTCACATACCACATATGGATCCACGAGTGTCATTACATGTGTGCTCTTTTCACAATCCACCTATGGATCCACCAGTGACATTGCATGTGTATTCTTTTTACCAACAACAACCAGAGTCATTTCATGGTTGTTCTGCTCACATACCACCTATGGATCCACTAGTGTCATTGCATGTGTGTTCTCTTCACAATCCACACATGGATCCACTAGTGTCATTGCATGTGTGTTCTTTTTAGTAACAACAACTGGTCATTGCATGTGTGTTCTCTTCAGAGACCACACATGGATCCACCAGTGTCACTGCATGTGTGGTCTTTTAAATAACAACAACCAGAGTCATTGCAATGTGTGCTCTCTTTAGAGACCACACATGGATCCACCAGTGTCATTGCATGTATGTTCTTTTCACTAACAACAACTGGAGTCATTGCATGTGTGTTGTTTTCACATACCACATATGGATCCACCAGTGTCATTGCATGTGTGCTCTTTTCAAAATCCACCTATGGATCCACCAGTGTCATTGCATGCGTGTTCTTTTTACTAACAACAACCAGAGTCATTGAAATGTGTGCTCTTTTCACAATCCACCTATGGATCCACCAGTGTCATTGCATGTGTGTTCTTCTAACTAACAACAACCAGAGTCATTGAAATGTGTGTTCTTTTCACATACCACCTATGGATCCACCAGTTTCATTGCATGTGTGTTCTTTTTAGTAACAACAACTGGAGTCATTGCATGTGTGTTCTTTTCACATACCACATATGGATCCACCAGTGTCATTGAAATGTGTGTTCTCTTCAGAGACCACACATGGATCCACCAGTTTCATTGCATGTATGTTCTTTGCACTAACAACAATTGGAGTCATTGCATGTGTGTTCTTTTCACATACCACATATGGATCCATCAGTGTCATTGCATGTGTGCTCTTTTCACACTCCACCTATGGATCCACCAATGCCATTGCATGTGTGTTCTTTTTACTAATAACAACCAGAGTCATTTCATGACTGTTCTTCTCACATACCACCTATGGATCCACCAGTGTCATTTGCATGTGTGCTGTTTTCACAATCCACCTTTGGATCCACCGGTGTCATTACATGTGTGTTCTTTTCACTAACAATAACCAGAGTCATTTCATGACTGTTCTTCTCACATACCACCTATGGATCCACCAGTGTCATTGCATGTGTGTTCTTTTTAATAACAAGAACTAGAGTCATTGAAATGTGTGTTCTCTTCAGAGACCACACATGGATCCACCAGTGTCATTGCATGTGTGTTCTTTTCACTAACAAGAACTGGATTCATTGCATGTGTGTTCTTTTCACATACCACATATGGATCCACCAGTGTCATTGCATGTGTTCTATTTGAACAATCCACCTATGGATCCACCAGTGTCATTGCATGTGTGTTCCTTTTACTAACAACAACCAGAGTCATTTCATGACTGTTCTTCTCACATACAACTTATGGATCCACTAGTGTCATTGCATGTGTGTTCTCTTCACAATCCACACATGGATCCACCAGTGTCATTGCATGTGTGTTCTTTTTAGTAATAACAACCAGAGTCATTGCATGTGTGTTCTCTTCAGAGACAACACATGGATCCACCAGTGTCATTGCATGTGTCTTATTTTTACTAACAACAACCAGAGTCATTGAAATGTGTGCTCTCTTCAGATACCACACATGGATCCATCGGTGTCATTGCATGTATGTTCTTTTCACTAACAACAACTGGAGTCATTGCATGTGTGTTCTTTTCACATACCACATATGGATCCACCAGTGTCATTGCATGTGTGCTCTTTTCACAATCCACCTATGGATCCACCAGTGTCATTGCATATGTGTTCTTTTTACTAACAACAACCAGAGTCATTTCATGACTGTTCTTCTCACATACCACCTATGGATCCACCAGTGTCATTTGCATGTGTGCTCTTTTCACAATCCACCTTTGGATCCACCGGTGTCATTACATGTGTGTTCTTTTCACTAACAATAACCAGAGTCATTTCATGACTGTTCTTCTCACATACAACCTATGGATCCACCAGTGTCATTGCATGTGTGCTCTTTTCACAATCCACCTATGGATCCACCAGTGTCATTGCATTTGTGTTCTTTTTACTAACAACAACCAGAGTGATTTCATGACTGTTCTTCTCACATACCACCTATGGATCCATCAGTGTCATTGCGTATGTGTTCTCTTCACTATCCACACATGGATCCCCCAATGTCATTGCATGTGTGATCTTTTTACTAACAACAACCAGAGTCATTGCATGTGTGTTCTCTTCAGAGACCACACATGGATCCACCAGTGTCATTGCATGTGTGTTCTTTTTACTAACAATAACCAGAGTCATTGAAATGTGTGTTCTCTTCAGAGACCACACATGGATCCACCAGTGTCATTGCATGTGTGTCCTTTTCACTACAACAACTGGATTCATTGCATGTGTGTTCTTTTCACATACCACATATGGATCCACGAGTGTCATTACATGTGTGCTCTTTTCACAATCCACCTATGGATCCACCAGTGACATTGCATGTGTATTCTTTTTACCAACAACCAGAGTCATTTCATGGTTGTTCTGCTCACATACCACCTATGGATCCACTAGTGTCATTGCATGTGTGTTCTCTTCACAATCCACACATGGATCCACTAGTGTCATTGCATGTGTGTTCTTTTTAGTAACAACAACTAGTCATTGCATGTGTGTTCTCTTCAGAGACCACACATGGATCCACCAGTGTCACTGCATGTGTGGTCTTTTAAATAACAACAACCAGAGTCATTGCAATGTGTGCTCTCTTTAGAGACCACACATGGATCCACCAGTGTCATTGCATGTATGTTCTTTTCACTAACAACAACTGGAGTCATTGCATGTGTGTTCTTTTCACTAACAACAACTGGAGTCATTGCATGTGTGTTGTTTTCACATACCACATATGGATCCACCAGTGTCATTGCATGTGTGCTCTTTTCAAAATCCACCTATGGATCCACCAGTGTCATTGCATGCGTGTTCTTTTTACTAACAACAACCAGAGTCATTGAAATGTGTGCTCTTTTCACAATCCACCTATGGATCCACCAGTGTCATTGCATGTGTGTTCTTTTTAGTAACAACAACCAGAGTCATTGCATGTGTGTTCTTTTCACATACCACATATGGATCCACCATTGTCATTGAAATGTGTGTTCTTTTTAGTAACAACAACTGGAGTCATTACATGCGTGTTTCTTTTCACATACCACATATGGATCCACCAGTGTCATTGAAATGTGTGTTCTCTTCAGAGACCACACATGGATCCACCAGTTTCATTGCATGTATGTTCTTTGCACTAACAACAACTGGAGTCATTGCATGTGTGTTCTTTTCACATACCACATATGGATCCATCAGTGTCATTGCATGTGTGCTCTTTTCACACTCCACCTATGGATCCACCAATGTCATTGCATGTGTGTTCTTTTTACTAATAACAACCAGAGTCATTTCATGACTGTTCTTCTCACATACCACCTATGGATCCACCAGTGTCATTGCATGTGTGCTCTTTTCACAATCCACCTATGGATCCACCAGTGTCATTGCATTTGTGTTCTTTTTACTAACAACAACCAGAGTCATTTCATGACTGTTCTTCTCACACACCACCTATGGATCCACCAGTGTCATTGCGTGTGTGTTCTCTTCACAATCCACACATGGATCCCCCAATGTCATTGCATGTGTGATCTTTTTACTAACAACAACCAGAGTCATTGCATCTGTGTTCTCTTCAGAGACCACACATGGATCCACCAGTGTCATTGCATGTGTGTTCTTTTTACTAACAATAACCAGAGTCATTGAAATGTGTGTTCTCTTCAGAGACCACACATGGATCCACCAGTGTCATTGCATGTGTGTCCTTTTCACTACAACAACTGGATTCATTGCATGTGTGTTCTTTTCACATACCACATATGGATCCACGAGTGTCATTACATGTGTGCTCTTTTCACAATCCACCTATGGATCCACCAGTGACATTGCATGTGTATTCTTTTTACCAACAACAACCAGAGTCATTTCATGGTTGTTCTGCTCACATACCACCTATGGATCCACTAGTGTCATTGCATGTGTGTTCTCTTCACAATCCACACATGGATCCACTAGTGTCATTGCATGTGTGTTCTTTTTAGTAACAACAACTAGTCATTGCATGTGTGTTCTCTTCAGAGACCACACATGGATCCACCAGTGTCACTGCATGTGTGGTCTTTTAAATAACAACAACCAGAGTCATTGCAATGTGTGCTCTCTTTAGAGACCACACATGGATCCACCAGTGTCATTGCATGTATGTTCTTTTCACTAACAACAACTGGAGTCATTGCATGTGTGTTGTTTTCACATACCACATATGGATCCACTAGTGTCATTGCATGTGTGCTCTTTTCAAAATCCACCTATGGATCCACCAGTGTCATTGCATGCGTGTTCTTTTTACTAACAACAACCAGAGTCATTGAAATGTGTGCTCTTTTCACAATCCACCTATGGATCCACCAGTGTCATTGCATGTGTGTTCTTCTAACTAACAACAACCAGAGTCATTGAAATGTGTGTTCTTTTCACATACCACCTATGGATCCACCAGTTTCATTGCATGTGTGTTCTTTTTAATAACAACAACTGGAGTCATTGCATGTGTGTTCCTTTCACATACCACATATAGATCCACCAGTGTCATTGAAATGTGTGTTCTCTTCAGAGACCACACATGGATCCACCAGTTTCATTGCATGTATGTTCTTTGCACTAACAACAACTGAAGTCATTGCATGTGTGTTCTTTTCACATACCACATATGGATCCATCAGTGTCATTGCATGTGTGCTCTTTTCACACTCCACCTATGGATCCACCAATGTCATTGCATGTGTGTTCTTTTTACTAATAACAACCAGAGTCATTTCATGACTGTTCTTCTCACATACCACCTATGGATCCACCAGTGTCATTTGCATGTGTGCTCTTTTCACAATCCACCTTTGGATCCACCGGTGTCATTACATGTGTGTTCTTTTCACTAACAATAACCAGAGTCATTTCATGACTGTTCTTCTCACATACCACCTATGGATCCACCAGTGTCATTGCATGTGTGCTCTTTTCACAATCCACCTATGGATCCACCAGTGTCATTGCATTTGTGTTCTTTTTACTACCAACAACCAGAGTCATTTCATGACTGTTCTTCTCACATACCACCTATGGATCCACCAGTTTCATTGCGTGTGTGTTCTCTTCACAATCCACACATGGATCCCCCAATGTCATTGCATGTGTGATCTTTTTACTAACAACAACCAGAGTCATTGCATGTGTGTTCTCTTCAGAGACCACACATGGATCCACCAGTGTCATTGCATGTGTGTTCTTTTTACTAACAAAAACCAGAGTCATTGAAATGTGTGTTCTCTTCAGATACCACACATGGATCCACCAGTGTCATTGCATGTGTGTCCTTTTCACTACAACAACTGGATTCATTGCATGTGTGTTCTTTTCACATACCACATATGGATCCACGAGTGTCATTACATGTGTGCTCTTTTCACAATCCACCTATGGATCCACCAGTGACATTGCATGTGTATTCTTTTTACCAACAACAACCAGAGTCATTTCATGGTTGTTCTGCTCACATACCACCTATGGATCCACTAGTGTCATTGCATGTTTGTTCTCTTCACAATCCACACATGGATCCACTAGTGTCATTGCATGTGTTCTTTTTAGTAACAACAACTAGTCATTGCATGTGTGTTCTCTTCAGAGACCACACATGGATCCACCAGTGTCACTGCATGTGTGGTCTTTTAAATAACAACAACCAGAGTCATTGCAATGTGTGCTCTCTTTAGAGACCACACATGGATCCACCAGTGTCATTCCATGTATGTTCTTTTCACTAACAACAACTGGAGTCATTGCATGTGTGTTGTTTTCACATACCACATATGGATCCACCAGTGTCATTGCATGTGTGCTCTTTTCAAAATCCACCTATGGATCCACCAGTGTCATTGCATGCGTGTTCTTTTTACTAACAACAACCAGAGTCATTGAAATGTGTGCTCTTTTCACAATCCACCTATGGATCCACCAGTGTCATTGCATGTGTGTTCTTCTAACTAACAACAACCAGAGTCATTGAAATGTGTGTTCTTTTCACATACCACCTATGGATCCACCAGTTTCATTGCATGTGTGTTCTTTTTAATAACAACAACTGGAGTCATTGCATGTGTGTTCGTTTCACATACCACATATAGATCCACCAGTGTCATTGAAATGTGTGTTCTCTTCAGAGACCACACATGGATCCACCAGTTTCATTGCATGTATGTTCTTTGCACTAACAACAACTGGAGTCATTGCATGTGTGTTCTTTTCACATACCACATATGGATCCATCAGTGTCATTGCATGTGTGCTCTTTTCACACTCCACCTATGGATCCACCAATGTCATTGCATGTGTATTCTTTTTACTAATAACAACCAGAGTCATTTCATGACTGTTCTTCTCACATACCACCTATGGATCCACCAGTGTCATTTGCATGTGTGCTCTTTTCACAATCCACCTTTGGATCCACCGGTGTCATTACATGTGTGTTCTTTTCACTAATAATAACCAGAGTCATTTCATGACTGTTCTTCTCACATACCACCTATGGATCCACCAGTGTCATTGCATGTGTGCTCTTTTCACAATCCACCTATGGATCCACCAGTGTCATTGCATTTGTGTTCTTTTTACTACCAACAACCAGAGTCATTTCATGACTGTTCTTCTCACATACCACCTATGGATCCACCAGTTTCATTGCGTGTGTGTTCTCTTCACAATCCACACATGGATCCCCCAATGTCATTGCATGTGTGATCTTTTTACTAACAACAACCAGAGTCATTGCATGTGTGTTCTCTTCAGAGACCACACATGGATCCACCAGTGTCATTGCATGTGTGTTCTTTTTACTAACAATAACCAGAGTCATTGAAATGTGTGTTCTCTTCAGATACCACACATGGATCCACCAGTGTCATTGCATGTGTGTCCTTTTCACTACAACAACTGGATTCATTGCATGTGTGTTCTTTTCACATACCACATATGGATCCACGAGTGTCATTACATGTGTGCTCTTTTCACAATCCACCTATGGATCCACCAGTGACATTGCATGTGTATTCTTTTTACCAACAACAACCAGAGTCATTTCATGGTTGTTCTGCTCACATACCACCTATGGATCCACTAGTGTCATTGCATGTGTGTTCTCTTCACAATCCACACATGGATCCACTAGTGTCATTGCATGTGTTCTTTTTAGTAACAACAACTAGTCATTGCATGTGTGTTCTCTTCAGAGACCACACATGGATCCACCAGTGTCACTGCATGTGTGGTCTTTTAAATAACAACAACCAGAGTCATTGCAATGTGTGCTCTCTTTAGAGACCACACATGGATCCACCAGTGTCATTCCATGTATGTTCTTTTCACTAACAACAACTGGAGTCATTGCATGTGTGTTGTTTTCACATACCACATATGGATCCACCAGTGTCATTGCATGTGTGCTCTTTTCAAAATTCACCTATGGATCCACCAGTGTCATTGCATGCGTGTTCTTTTTACTAACAACAACCAGAGTCATTGAAATGTGTGCTCTTTTCACAATCCACCTATGGATCCACCAGTGTCATTGCATGTGTGTTCTTCTAACTAACAACAACCAGAGTCATTGAAATGTGTGTTCTTTTCACATACCACCTATGGATCCACCAGTTTCATTGCATGTGTGTTCTTTTTAGTAACAACAACTGGAGTCATTGCATGTGTGTTCTTTTCACATAACACATATGGATCCACCAGTGTCATTGAAATGTGTTTTCTCTTCAGAGACCACACATGGATCCACCAGTTTCATTGCATGTATGTTCTTTGCACTAACAACAACTTGAGTCATTGCATGTGTGTTCTTTTCACATACCACATATGGATCCATCAGTGTCGTTGCATGTGTGCTCTTTTCACACTCCACCTATGGATCCACCAATGTCATTGCATGTGTGTTCTTTTTACTAATAACAACCAGAGTCATTTCATGAATGTTCTTCTCACATACCACCTATGGATCCACCAGTGTCATTTGCATGTGTGCTCTTTTCACAATCCACCTTTGGATCCACCGGTGTCATTACATGTGTGTTCTTTTCACTAACAATAACCAGAGTCATTTCATGACTGTTCTTCTCACATACCACCTATGGATCCACCAGTGTCATTGCATGTGTGCTCTTTTCACAATCCACCTATGGATCCACCAATGTCATTGCATTTGTGTTCTTTTTACTAACAACAACCAGAGTCATTTCATGACTGTTCTTCTCACATACCACCTATGGATCCACCAGTGTCATTGCGTGTGTGTTCTCTTCACAATCCACACATGGATCCCCCAATGTCATTGCATGTGTGATCTTTTTACTAACAACAACCAGAGTCATTGCATGTGTGTTCTCTTCAGAGACCACACATGGATCCACCAGTGTCATTGCATGTGTGTTCTTTTTACTAACAATAACCAGAGTCATTGAAATGTGTGTTCTCTTCAGAGACCACACATGGATCCACCAGTGTCATTGCATGTGTGTCCTTTTCACTACAACAACTGGATTCATTGCATGTGTGTTCTTTTCACATACCACATATGGATCCACGAGTGTCATTACATGTGTGCTCTTTTCACAATCCACCTATGGATCCACCAGTGACATTGCATGTGTATTCTTTTTACCAACAACAACCAGAGTCATTTCATGGTTGTTCTGCTCACATACCACCTATGGATCCACTAGTGTCATTGCATGTGTGTTCTCTTCACAATCCACACATGGATCCACTAGTGTCATTGCATGTGTGTTCTTTTTAGTAACAACAACTAGTCATTGCATGTGTGTTCTCTCCAGAGACCACACATGGATCCACCAGTGTCACTGCATGTGTGGTCTTTTAAATAACAACAACCAGAGTCATTGCAATGTGTGCTCTCTTTAGAGACCACACATGGATCCACCAGTGTCATTGCATGTATGTTCTTTTCACTAACAACAACTGGAGTCATTGCATGTGTGTTGTTTTCACATACCACATATGGATCCACCAGTCTCATTGCATGTGTGCTCTTTTCAAAATCCACCTATGGATCCACCAGTGTCATTGCATGCGTGTTCTTTTTACTAACAACAACTAGAGTCATTGAAATGTGTGCTCTTTTCACAATCCACCTATGGATCCACCAGTGTCATTGCATGTGTGTTCTTCTAACTAACAACAACCAGAGTCATTGCATGTGTGTTCTTTTCACATACCACATATGGATCCACCACTGTCATTGAAATGTGTGTTCTCTTTAGAGACCACACATCGATCCACCAGTGTCATTGCATGTATGTTCTTTTCACTAACAACAACTGGAGTCATTGCATGTGTGTTCTTTTCACATACCACCTATGGATCCACGAGTGTCATTACATGTGTGCTCTTTTCACAATCCACCTATGGATCCACCAGTGACATTGCATGTGTATTCTTTTTACCAACAACAACCAGAGTCATTTCATGGTTGTTCTGCTCACGTACCACATATGGATCCACCAGTGTCATTGAAATGTGTGTTCTCTTCAGAGACCACACATGGATCCACCAGTTTCATTGCATGTATGTTCTTTGCACTAACAACAACTGGAGTCATTGCATGTGTGTTCTTTTCACATACCACATATGGATCCACCAGTGTCATTGAAATGTGTGTTCTCTTCAGAGACCACACATGGATCCACCAGTTTCATTGCATGTATGTTCTTTGCACTAACAACAACTGGAGTCATTGCATGTGTGTTCTTTTCACATACCACATATGGATCCATCAGTGTCATTGCATGTGTGCTCTTTTCACACTCCACCTATGGATCCACCAATGTCATTGCATGTGTGTTCTTTTTACTAATAACAACCAGAGTCATTTCATGACTGTTCTTCTCACATACCACCTATGGATCCACCAGTGTCATTTGCATGTGTGCTCTTTTCACAATCCACCTTTGGATCCACCGGTGTCATTACATGTGTGTTCTTTTCACTAACAATAACCAGAGTCATTTCATGACTGTTCTTCTCACATACCACCTATGGATCCACCAGTGTCATTGCATGTGTGCTCTTTTCACAATCCACCTATGGATCCACCAGTGTCATTGCATTTGTGTTCTTTTTACTAACAACAACCAGAGTCATTTGATGACTGTTCTTCTCACATACCACCTATGGATCCACCAGTGTCATTGCGTGTGTGTTCTCTTCACAATCCACACATGGATCCCCCAATGTCATTGCATGTGTGATCTTTTTACTAACAACAACTAGAGTCATTGCATGTGTGTTCTCTTCAGAGACCACACATGGATCCACCAGTGTCATTGCATGTGTGTCCTTTTCACTACAACAACTGGATTCATTGCATGTGTGTTATTTTCACATACCACATATGGATCCACGAGTGTCATTACATGTGTGCTCTTTTCACAATCCACCTATGGATCCACCAGTGTCATTGCATGCGTGTTCTTTTTACTAACAACAACCAGAGTCATTGAAATGTGTGCTCTTTTCACAATCCACCTATGGATCCACCAGTGTCATTGCATGTGTGTTCTTTTTAGTAACAACAACCAGAGTCATTGCATGTGTGTTCTTTTCACATACCACATATGGATCCACCACTGTCATTGAAATGTGTGTTCTTTTTAGTAACAACAACTGGAGTCATTGCATGCGTGTTCTTTTCACATACCACATATGGATCCACCAGTGTCATTGAAACGTGTGTTCTCTTCAGAGACCACACATGGATCCACCAGTTTCATTGCATGTATGTTCTTTGCACTAACAACAACTGGATTCATTGCATGTGTGTTCTTTTCACATACCACATATGGATCCATCAGTGTCATTGCATGTGTGCTCTTTTCACACTCCACCTATGGATCCACCAATGTCAATGCATGTGTGTTCTTTTTACTAATAACAACCAGAGTCATTTCATGACTGTTCTTCTCACATACCACCTATGGATCCACCAGTGTCATTGCATGTGTGC
The DNA here is from genome assembly GCA_916181665.1 of Avena sativa. Lineage (NCBI taxonomy): Eukaryota > Viridiplantae > Streptophyta > Magnoliopsida > Poales > Poaceae > Avena > Avena sativa. Next base: position 434,434,333 of record OV702290.1, read on the forward strand.
TCTTTTCACAATCCACCTATGGATCCACCAGTGTCATTGCATTTGTGTTCTTTTTACTAACAATAACCAGAGTCATTTCATGACTGTTCTTCTCACATACCACCTATGGATCCACCAGTGTCATTGCGTGTGTGTTCTCTTCACAATCCACACATGGATCCCCCAATGTCATTGCATGTATGATCTTTTTACTAACAACAACCAGAGTCATTGCATGTGTGTTCTCTTCAGAGACCACACATGGATCCACCAGTGTCATTGCATGTGTGTTCTTTTTACTAACAATAACCAGAGTCATTGAGATGTGTGTTCTCTTCAGAGACCACACATGGATCCACCAGTGTCATTGCGTGTGTGTCCTTTTCACTACAACAACTGGATTCATTGCATGTGTGTTCTTTTCACATACCACATATGGATCCACGAGTGTCATTACATGTGTGCTCTTTTCACAATCCACCTATGGATCCACCAGTGACATTGCATGTGTATTCTTTTTACCAACAACAACCAGAGTCATTTCATGGTTGTTCTGCTCACATACCACCTATGGATCCACTAGTGTCATTGCAGGTGTGTTCTCTTCACAATCCACACATGGATCCACTAGTGTCATTGCATGTGTGTTCTTTTTAGTAACAACAACTAGTCATTGCATGTGTGTTCTCTTCAGAGACCACACATGGATCCACCAGTGTCACTGCATGTGTGGTCTTTTAAATAACAACAACCAGAGTCATTGCAATGTGTGCTCTCTTTAGAGACCACACATGGATCCACCAGTGTCATTGCATGTATGTTCTTTTCACTAACAACAACTGGAGTCATTGCATGTGTGTTATTTTCACATACCACATATGGATCCACCAGTGTCATTGCATGTGTGCTCTTTTCAAAATCCACCTATGGATCCACCAGTGTCATTGCATGCGTGTTCTTTTTACTAACAACAACCAGAGTCATTGAAATGTGTGCTCTTTTCACAATCCACCTATGGATCCACCAGTGTCATTGCATGTGTGTTCTTCTAACTAACAACAACCAGAGTCATTTAAATGTGTGTTCTTTTCACATACCACCTATGGATCCACCAGTTTCATTGCATGTGTGTTCTTTTTAGTAACAACAACTGGAGTCATTGCATGTGTGTTCTTTTCACATACCACATATGGATCCACCAGTGTCATTGAAATGTGTGTTCTCTTCAGAGACCACACATGGATCCACCAGTTTCATTGCATGTATGTTCTTTGCACTAACAACAACTGGAGTCATTGCATGTGTGTTCTTTTCACATACCACATATGGATCCATCAGTGTCATTGCATGTGTGCTCTTTTCACACTCCACCTATGGATCCACCAATGTCATTGCATGTGTGTTCTTTTTACTAATAACAACCAGAGTCATTTCATGACTGTTCTTCTCACATACCACCTATGGATCCACCAGTGTCATTTGCATGTGTGCTCTTTTCACAATCCACCTTTGGATCCACCGGTGTCATTACATGTGTGTTCTTTTCACTAACAATAACCAGAGTCATTTCATGACTGTTCTTCTCACATACCACCTATGGATCCACCAGTGTCATTGCATGTGTGCTCTTTTCACAATCCACCTATGGATCCACCAGTGTCATTGCATTTGTGTTCTTTTTACTAACAACAACCAGAGTCATTTCATGACTGTTCTTCTCACATACCACCTATGGATCCACCAGTGTCATTGCGTGTGTGTTCTCTTCACAATCCACACATGGATCCCCCAATGTCATTGCATGTGTGATCTTTTTACTAACAACAACTAGAGTCATTGCATGTGTGTTCTCTTCAGAGACCACACATGGATCCACCAGTGTCATTGCATGTGTGTTCTTTTTACTAACAATAACCAGAGTCATTGAAATGTGTGTTCTCTTCAGAGACCACACATGGATCCACCAGTGTCATTGCATGTGTGTCCTTTTCACTACAACAACTGGATTCATTGCATGTGTGTTCTTTTCACATACCACATATGGATCCACGAGTGTCATTACATGTGTGCTCTTTTCACAATCCACCTATGGATCCACCAGTGACATTGCATGTGTATTCTTTTTAGCAACAACAACCAGAGTCATTTCATGGTTGTTCTGCTCACATACCACCTATGGATCCACTAGTGTCATTGCATGTGTGTTCTCTTCACAATCCACACATGGATCCACTAGTGTCATTGCATGTGTGTTCTTTTTAGTAACAAAAACTAGTCATTGCATGTGTGTTCTCTTCAGAGACCACACATGGATCCACCAGTGTCACTGCATGTGTGGTCTTTTAAATAACAACAACCAGAGTCATTGCAATGTGTGCTCTCTTTAGAGACCACACATGGATCCACCAGTGTCATTCCATGTATGTTCTTTTCACTAACAACAACTGGAGTCATTGCATGTGTGTTGTTTTCACATACCACATATGGATCCACCAGTGTCATTGCATGTGTGCTCTTTTCAAAATCCACCTATGGATCCACCAGTGTCATTGCATGCGTGTTCTTTTTACTAACAACAACCAGAGTCATTGAAATGTGTGCTCTTTTCACAATCCACCTATGGATCCACCAGTGTCATTGCATGTGTGTTCTTCTAACAAACAACAACCAGAGTCATTGAAATGTGTGTTCTTTTCACATACCACCTATGGATCCACCAGTTTCATTGCATGTGTGTTCTTTTCACATACCACATATGGATCCACCAGTGTCATTGAAATGTGTGTTCTCTTCAGAGACCACACATGGATCCACCAGTTTCATTACATGTATGTTCTTTGCACTAACAACAACTGGAGTCACTGCATGTGTGTTCTTTTCACATACCACATATGGATCCATCAGTGTCATTGCATGTGTGCTCTTTTCACACTCCACCTATGGATCCACCAATGTCATTGCATGTGTGTTCTTTTTACTAATAACAACCAGAGTCATTTCATGACTGTTCTTCTCACATACCACCTATGGATCCACCAGTGTCATTTGCATGTGTGCTCTTTTCACAATCCACCTTTGGATCCACCGGTGTCATTACATGTGTGTTCTTTTCACTAACAATAACCATAGTCATTTCATGACTGTTCTTCTCACATACCACCTATGGATCCACCAGTGTCATTGCATGTGTGCTCTTTTCACAATCCACCTATGCATCCACCAGTGTCATTGCATTTGTGTTCTTTTTACTAACAACAACCAGAGTCATTTCATGACTGTTCTTCTCACATACCACCTATGGATCCACCAGTGTCATTGCGTGTGTGTTCTCTTCACAATCCACACATGGATCCCCCAATGTCATTGCATGTGTGATCTTTTTACTAACAACAACCAGAGTCATTGCATGTGTGTTCTCTTCAGAGACCACACATGGATCCACCAGTGTCATTGCATGTGTGTTCTTTTTACTAACAATAACCAGAGTCATTGAAATGTGTGTTCTCTTCAGAGACCACACATGGATCCACCAGTGTCATTGCATGTGTGTCCTTTTCACTACAACAACTGGATTCATTGCATGTGTGTTATTTTCACATACCACATATGGATCCACGAGTGTCATTACATGTGTGCTCTTTTCACAATCCACCTATGGATCCACCAGTGACATTGCATGTGTATTCTTTTTACCAACAACAACCAGAGTCATTTCATGGTTGTTCTGCTCAAATACCACCTATGGATCCACTAGTGTCATTGCATGTGTGTTCTCTTCACAATCCACACATGGATTCACTAGTGTGATTGCATGTGTGTTCTTTTTAGTAACAACAACTAGTCATTGCATGTGTGTTCTTTTCAGAGACCAGACATGGATCCACCAGTGTCACTGCATGTGTGGTCTTTTAAATAACAACAACCAGAGTCATTGCAATGTGTGCTCTCTTTAGAGACCACACATGGATCCACCAGTGTCATTGCATGTATGTTCTTTTCACTAACAACAACTGGAGTCATTGCATGTGTGTTGTTTTCACATACCACATATGGATCCACCAGTGTCATTGCATGTGTGCTCTTTTCAAAATCCACCTATGGATCCACCAGTGTCATTGCATGCGTGTTCTTTTTACTAACAACAACCAGAGTCATTGAAATGTGTGCTCTTTTCACAATCCACCTATGGATCCACCAGTGTCATTGCATGTGTGTTCTTTTTAGTAACAACAACCAGAGTCATTGCATGTGTGTTCTTTTCACATACCACATATGGATCCACCACTGTCATTGAAATGTGTGTTCTTTTTAGTAACAACAACTGGAGTCATTGCATGCGTGTTCTTTTCACATACCACATATGGATCCACCAGTGTCATTGAAACGTGTGTTCTCTTCAGAGACCACACATGGATCCACCAGTTTCATTGCATGTATGTTCTTTGCACTAACAACAACTGGATTCATTGCATGTGTGTTCTTTTCACATACCACATATGGATCCATCAGTGTCATTGCATGTGTGCTCTTTTCACACTCCACCTATGGATCCACCAATGTCAATGCATGTGTGTTCTTTTTACTAATAACAACCAGAGTCATTTCATGACTGTTCTTCTCACATACCACCTATGGATCCACCAGTGTCATTGCATGTGTGCTCTTTTCACAATCCACCTATGGATCCACCAGTGTCATTGCATTTGTGTTCTTTTTACTAACAATAACCAGAGTCATTTCATGACTGTTCTTCTCACATACCACCTATGGATCCACCAGTGTCATTGCGTGTGTGTTCTGTTCACAATCCACACATGGATCCCCCAATGTCATTGCATGTATGATCTTTTTACTAACAACAACCAGAGTCATTGCATGTGTGTTCTCTTCAGAGACCACACATGGATCCACCAGTGTCATTGCATGTGTGTTCTTTTTACTAACAATAACCAGAGTCATTGAGATGTGTGTTCTCTTCAGAGACCACACATGGATCCACCAGTGTCATTGCGTGTGTGTCCTTTTCACTACAACAACTGGATTCATTGCATGTGTGTTCTTTTCACATACCACATATGGATCCACGAGTGTCATTACATGTGTGCTCTTTTCACAATCCACCTATGGATCCACCAGTGACATTGCATGTGTATTCTTTTTACCAACAACAACCAGAGTCATTTCATGGTTGTTCTGCTCACATACCACCTATGGATCCACTAGTGTCATTGCAGGTGTGTTCTCTTCACAATCCACACATGGATCCACTAGTGTCATTGCATGTGTGTTCTTTTTAGTAACAACAACTAGTCATTGCATGTGTGTTCTCTTCAGAGACCACACATGGATCCACCAGTGTCACTGCATGTGTGGTCTTTTAAATAACAACAACCAGAGTCATTGCAATGTGTGCTCTCTTTAGAGACCACACATGGATCCACCAGTGTCATTGCATGTATGTTCTTTTCACTAACAACAACTGGAGTCATTGCATGTGTGTTATTTTCACATACCACATATGGATCCACCAGTGTCATTGCATGTGTGCTCTTTTCAAAATCCACCTATGGATCCACCAGTGTCATTGCATGCGTGTTCTTTTTACTAACAACAACCAGAGTCATTGAAATGTGTGCTCTTTTCACAATCCACCTATGGATCCACCAGTGTCATTGCATGTGTGTTCTTCTAACTAACAACAACCAGAGTCATTTAAATGTGTGTTCTTTTCACATACCACCTATGGATCCACCAGTTTCATTGCATGTGTGTTCTTTTTAGTAACAACAACTGGAGTCATTGCATGTGTGTTCTTTTCACATACCACATATGGATCCACCAGTGTCATTGAAATGTGTGTTCTCTTCAGAGACCACACATGGATCCACCAGTTTCATTGCATGTATGTTCTTTGCACTAACAACAACTGGAGTCATTGCATGTGTGTTCTTTTCACATACCACATATGGATCCATCAGTGTCATTGCATGTGTGCTCTTTTCACACTCCACCTATGGATCCACCAGTGTCATTGCATGTGTGTTCTTTTTACTAATAACAACTAGAGTCATTTCATGACTGTTCTTCTCACATACCACCTATGGATCCACCAGTGTCATTTGCATGTGTGCTCTTTTCACAATCCACCTTTGGATCCACCGGTGTCATTACATGTGTGTTCTTTTCACTAACAATAACCAGAGTCATTTCATGACTGTTCTTCTCACATACCACCTATGGATCCACCAGTGTCATTGCATGTGTGCTCTTTTCATAATCCACCTATGGATCCACCAGTGTCATTGCATTTGTGTTCTTTTTACTAACAACAACCAGAGTCATTTCATGACTGTTCTTCTCACATACCACCTATGGATCCACCAGTGTCATTGCGTGTGTGTTCTCTTCACAGTCCACACATGGATCCCCCAATGTCATTGCATGTGTGATCTTTTTACTAACAACAACCAGAGTCATTGCATGTGTGTTCTCTTCAGAGACCACACATGGATCCACCAGTGTCATTGCATGTGTGTTCTTTTTACTAACAATAACCAGAGTCATTGAAATGTGTGTTCTCTTCAGATACCACACATGGATCCACCAGTGTCATTGCATGTGTGTCCTTTTCACTACAACAACTGGATTCATTGCATGTGTGTTCTTTTCACATACCACATATGGATCTACGAGTGTCATTACATGTGTGCTCTTTTCACAATCCACCTATGGATCCACCAGTGACATTGCATGTGTATTCTTTTTACCAACAACAACCAGAGTCATTTCATGGTTGTTCTGCTCACATACCACCTATGGATCCACTAGTGTCATTGCATGTGTGTTCTCTTCGCAATCCACACATGGATCCACTAGTGTCATTGCATGTGTGTTCTTTTTAGTAACAACAACTAGTCATTGCATGTGTGTTCTCTTCAGAGACCACACATGGATCCACCAGTGTCACTGCATGTGTGGTCTTTTAAAAAACAACAACCAGAGTCATTGCAATGTGTGTTCTCTTTAGAGACCACACATCGATCCACCAGTGTCATTGCATGTATGTTCTTTTCACTAACAACAACTGGAGTCATTGCATGTGTGTTGTTTTCACATACCACATATGGATCCACCAGTGTCATTGCATGTGTGCTCTTTTCAAAATCCACCTATGGATCCACCAGTGTCATTGCATGCGTGTTCTTTTTACTAACAACAACCAGAGTCATTGAAATGTGTGCTCTTTTCACAATCCACCTATGGATCCACCAGTGTCATTGCATGTGTGTTCTTCTAACTAACAACAACCAGAGTCATTGAAATGTGTGATCTTTTCACATACCACCTATGGATCCACCAGTTTCATTGCATGTGTGTTCTTTTTAGTAACAACAACTGGAGTCATTGCATGTGTGTTCTTTTCACATACCACATATGGATCCACTAGTGTCATTGAAATGTGTGTTCTCTTCAGAGACCACACATGGATCCACCAGTTTCATTGCATGTATGTTCTTTGCACTAACAACAACTGGAGTCATTGCATGTGTGTTCTTTTCACATACCACATATGGATCCATCAGTGTCATTGCATGTGTGCTCTTTTCACACTCCACCTATGGATCCACCAGTGTCATTGCATGTGTGTTCTTTTTACTAATAACAACTAGAGTCATTTCATGACTGTTCTTCTCACATACCACCTATGGATCCACCAGTGTCATTTGCATGTGTGCTCTTTTCACAATCCACCTTTGGATCCACCGGTGTCATTACATGTGTGTTCTTTTCACTAACAATAACCAGAGTCATTTCATGACTGTTCTTCTCACATACCACCTATGGATCCACCAGTGTCATTGCATGTGTGCTCTTTTCATAATCCACCTATGGATCCACCAGTGTCATTGCATTTGTGTTCTATTTACTAACAACAACCAGAGTCATTTCATGACTGTTCTTCTCACATACCACCTATGGATCCACCAGTGTCATTGCGTGTGTGTTCTCTTCACAGTCCACACATGGATCCCCCAATGTCATTGCATGTGTGATCTTTTTACTAACAACAACCAGAGTCATTGCATGTGTGTTCTCTTCAGAGACCACACATGGATCCACCAGTGTCATTGCATGTGTGTTCTTTTTACTAACAATAACCAGAGTCATTGAAATGTGTGTTCTCTTCAGAGACCACACATGGATCCACCAGTGTCATTGCATGTGTGTCCTTTTCACTACAACAACTGGATTCATTGCATGTGTGTTCTTTTCACATACCACATATGGATCTACGAGTGTCATTACATGTGTGCTCTTTTCACAATCCACCTATGGATCCACCAGTGACATTGCATGTGTATTCTTTTTACCAACAACAACCAGAGTCATTTCATGGTTGTTCTGCTCACATACCACCTATGGATCCACTAGTGTCATTGCATGTGTGTTCTCTTCGCAATCCACACATGGATCCACTAGTGTCATTGCATGTGTGTTCTTTTTAGTAACAACAACTAGTCATTGCATGTGTGTTCTCTTCAGAGACCACACATGGATCCACCAGTGTCACTGCATGTGTGGTCTTTTAAATAACAACAACCAGAGTCATTGCAATGTGTGTTCTCTTTAGAGACCACACATCGATCCACCAGTGTCATTGCATGTATGTTCTTTTCACTAACAACAACTGGAGTCATTGCATGTGTGTTGTTTTCACATACCACATATGGATCCACCAGTGTCATTGCATGTGTGCTCTTTTCAAAATCCACCTATGGATCCACCAGTGTCATTGCATGCGTGTTCTTTTTACTAACAACAACCAGAGTCATTGAAATGTGTGCTCTTTTCACAATCCACCTATGGATCCACCAGTGTCATTGCATGTGTGTTCTTTTTACTAACAACAACCAGAGTCATTGAAATGTGTGTTCTTTTCACATACCACCTATGGATCCACCAGTTTCATTGCATGTGTGTTCTTTTTAGTAACAACAACTGGAGTCATTGCATGTGTGTTCTTTTCACATACCACATATGGATCCACCAGTGTCATTGAAATGTGTGTTCTCTTCAAAGACCACACATGGATCCACCAGTGTCATTGCATGTATGTTCTTTGCACTAACAACAACTGGAGACATTGCATGTGTGTTCTTTTCACATACCACATATGGATCCATCAGTGTCATTGCATGTGTGCTCTTTTCACACTCCACCTATGGATCCACCAGTGTCATTGCATGTGTGTTCTTTTTACTAACAACAACCAGAGTCATTTCATGACTGTTCTTCTCACATACCACCTATGGATCCACCGGTGTCATTTGCATGTGTGCTCTTTTCAAAATCCACCTATGGATCCACCGGTGTCATTGCATGTGTGTTCTTTTCACTAACAACAACCAGAGTCATTTCATGACTGTTCTTCTCACCTACCACATATGGATCCACCAGTCTCATTGCATGTGTGCTCTTTTCACAATCCACCTATGGATCCACCAGTGTCGTTGAATGTGTGTTTTTTTTACTGACAACAACCAGAGTCATTTCATGATAGTTCTTCTCACATACCACCTATGGATCTACCAGTGTCATTGCATGTGTGTTCTCTTCACAATCCACACATGGATCCACCAGTGTCATTGCATGTGTGCTCTTTTTACTAACAACAACCAGAGTCATTACATGTGTGTTCTCCTCAGAGACCACACATGGATCCACCAGTGTCATTGCATGTGTGTTTTTTTAGTAACATCAACCAGAGTCATTGCATGTGTGTTCTCTTCAGATACCACACATGGATCCACCAGTGTCATTGCATGTGTGTTCTTTTTACTAACAACAACCAGAGTCATTGAAATGTGTGTTCTCTTTAGAGACCACACATGGATCCACCGGTGTCATTGCATGTGTGTTCTTTTCAGTAACAACAACTAGAGTCATTGCATGTGTGTTCTTTTCACATACCACATATGGATCCACCAGTGTCATTGCATGTGTGCTCTTTTCACAATCCACCTATGGATCCACTAGTGTCATTGCATGTGTGTTCTTTTTACTAACAACAACCAGAGTCATTTCATGACTGTTCTTCTCACATACCACCTATGGATCCACCAGTGTCATTGCATGTGTGTTCTTTTTAGTAACAACAACCAGAGTCATTGCATGTGTGTTCTTTTCACATACCACATATGGATCCACCACTGTCATTGAAATGTGTGTTCTCTTTAGAGACCACACATCGATCCACCAGTGTCATATCATGTATGTTCTTTTCACTAACAACAACTGGAGTCATTGCATGTGTGTTCTTTTCACATACCACATATGGATCCACCAGTGTCATTCCGTGTGTGCTCTTTTCACAATCCACCTATGGATCCACCAGTGACATTGCATGTGTGTTCTTTTTACAAACAACAACCAGAGTCATTTCATGACTGTTCTTCTCACATACCATCTATGGATCCACCAGTGTCATTGCATGTGTGTTCTCTTCACAATCCACACATGGATCCATTAGTGTCATTGCATGTGTGCTCTTTTTACTAACAACAACTAGAGTCATTGCATGTGTGTTCTCCTCAGAGACCACACATGGATCCCACCAGTGTCATTGCATGTGTGTTCTTTTTACTAACAACAACTAGAGTCATTGAAATGTGTGTTCTCTTCAGAGACCACACATGGATCCACTAGTGTCATTGCATGTGTGTTCTTTTCACTAACAACAACTAGAGTCACTGCATGTGTGTTCTTTTCACATACCACATATGGATCCACCAGTGTGATTGCATGTGCTCTATTTTCACAATCCACCTATTTATCCACCAGTGTCATTGCATGTGTGTTCTTTTTACTAACAACAACCAAAGTCATTTCATGACTGTTCGTCTCACATACCACCTATGGATCCACCAGTGTCATTGCATGTGTGTTCTTTTCACAATCCACCTATGGATCCACCAGTGTCATTGCATGTGTGTTCTTTTTAGTAACAACAACTGGAGTCATTGCATGTGTGTTCTTTTCACATACCACATATGGATCCACCAGTGTCATTGCGTGTGTGCTCTTTTCAGAATCCACCTATGGATCCACCAGTGTCATTACATGTGTGTTCTTTTCACTAACAACAACTGGAGTCATTGCATGTGTGTTCTTTTCACATACCACATATGGATCCACCTGTGTCATTGCATGTGTGCTCTTTTCACAATCCACCTATGGATCCACCAGTGTCATTGCATGTGTGTTCTTTTTACTAACAACAACCAGAGTAATTTCATGACTGTTCTTCTCACGTACCACCTACGGATCCAATAGTGTCATTGTATGTGTGTTCTTTTTAGTAACAACAACTGGAGTCATTGCATGTGTGTTCTTTTCACATACCACATATGGATCCACGAGTGTCATTAAAATGTGTGTTCTCTTCAGAGACCACACATGGATCCACTAGTGTCATTGCATGTATGTTCTTTTCACTAACAACAACTGGAGTCATTGCATGTGTGTTCTTTTCACATACCACATATGGATCCATCAGTGTCATTGCATGTGTGCTCTTTTCACACTCCACCTATGGATCCACCAGTGTCATTGCATGTGTTTTCTTTTTACTAACAACAACCAGAGTCATTTCATGACTGTTCTTCTCACATACCACCTATGGATCCACCGGTGTCATTTGCATGTGTGCTCTTTTCAAAATCCACCTATGGATCCACCGGTGTCATTGCATGTGTGTTCTTTTCACTAACAACAACCAGAGTCATTTCATGACTGTTCTTCTCACCTACCACATATGGATCCACCAGTCTCATTGCATGTGTGCTCTTTTCACAATCCACCTATGGATCCACCAGTGTCATTGAATGTGTGTTCTTTTTACTAACAACAACCAGAGTCATTTCATGATAGTTCTTCTCACATACCACCTATGGATCTACCAGTGTCATTGCATGTGTGTTCTCTTCACAATCCACACATGGATCCACCAGTGTCATTGCATGTGTGCTGTTTTTACTAATAACAACCAGAGTCATTGCATGTGTGTTCTCCTCAGAGACCACACATGGATCCACCAGTGTCATTGCATGTGTGTTCTTTTTAGTAACATCAACCAGAGTCATTGCATGTGTGTTCTCTTCAGATACCACACATGGATCCACCAGTGTCATTGCATGTGTGTTCTTTTTACTAACAACAACCAGAGTCATTGAAATGTGTGTTCTCTTTAGAGACCACACATGGATCCACCGGTGTCATTGCATGTGTGTTCTTTTCAGTAACAACAACTAGAGTCATTGCATGTGTGTTCTTTTCACATACCACATATGGATCCACAAGTGTCATTGCATGTGTGCTCTTTTCACAATCCACCTATGGATCCACTAGTGTCATTGCATGTGTGTTCTTTTTACTAACAACAACCAGAGTCATTTCATGACTGTTCTTCTCACATACCACCTATGGATCCACCAGTGTCATTGCATGTGTGTTCTTTTTAGTAACAACAACCAGAGTCATTGCATGTGTGTTCTTTTCACATACCACATATGGATCCACCACTGTCATTGAAATGTGTGTTCTCTTTAGAGACCACACATCGATCCACCAGTGTCATAGCATGTATGTTCTTTTCACTAACAACAACTGGAGTCATTGCATGTGTGTTCTTTTCACATACCACATATGGATCCACTAGTGTCATTCCGTGTGTGCTCTTTTCACAATCCACCTATGGATCCACCAGTGACATTGCATGTGTGTTCTTTTTACAAACAACAACCAGAGTCATTTCATGACTGTTCTTCTCACATACCATCTATGGATCCACCAGTGTCATTGCATGTGTGTTCTCTTCACAATCCACACATGGATCCATTAGTGTCATTGCATGTGTGCTCTTTTTACTAACAACAACTAGAGTCATTGCATGTGTGTTCTCCTCAGAGACCACACATGGATCCCACCAGTGTCATTGCATGTGTGTTCTTTTTACTAACAACAACTAGAGTCATTGAAATGTGTGTTCTCTTCAGAGACCACACATGGATCCACTAGTGTCATTGCATGTGTGTTCTTTTCACTAACAACAACTAGAGTCACTGCATGTGTGTTCTTTTCACATACCACATATGGATCCACCAGTGTGATTGCATGTGTTCTATTTTCACAATCCACCTATTTATCCACCAGTGTCATTGCATGTGTGTTCTTTTTACTAACAACAACCAAAGTCATTTCATGACTGTTCGTCTCACATACCACCTATGGATCCACCAGTGTCATTGCATGTGTGTTCTTTTCACAATCCACCTATGGATCCACCAGTGTCATTGCATGTGTGTTCTTTTTAGTAACAACAACTGGAGTCATTGCATGTGTGTTCTTTTCACATACCACATATGGATCCACCAGTGTCATTGCGTGTGTGCTCTTTTCAGAATCCACCTATGGATCCACCAGTGTCATTACATGTGTGTTCTTTTCACTAACAACAACTGGAGTCATTGCATGTGTGTTCTTTTCACATACCACATATGGATCCACCTGTGTCATTGCATGTGTGCTCTTTTCACAATCCACCTATGGATCCACCAGTGTCATTGCATGTGTGTTCTTTTTACTAACAACAACCAGAGTAATTTCATGACTGTTCTTCTCACGTACCACCTACGGATCCAATAGTGTCATTGTATGTGTGTTCTTTTTAGTAACAACAACTGGAGTCATTGCATGTGTGTTCTTTTCACATACCACATATGGATCCACTAGTGTCATTAAAATGTGTGTTCTCTTCAGAGACCACACATGGATCCACTAGTGTCATTGCATGTATGTTCTTTTCACTAACAACAACTGGAGTCATTGCATGTGTGTTCTTTTCACATACCACATATGGATCCACCAGTATCATTGCATGTGTGCTCTTTTCACAATACACCTATGGATCCACCAGTGTCATTGCATGTGTGCTCTTTTCACAATCCACTTATGGATCCACCAGTGTCATTGAATGTGTGTTCTTTCTCCTAAAAACAACCAGAGTCATTTCATGATAGTTCTTCTCACATACCACCTATGGATCTACCAGTGTCATTGCATGTGTGTTCTCTTCACAATATACACATGGATCCACTAGTGTCATTGCATGTGTGCTCTTTTTACTAACAACAACCAGAGTCATTGCATGTGTGTTCTCCTCAGAGACCACACATGGATCCACCAGTGTCATTGCATGTGTGTTCTTTTTAGTAACAACAACCAGAGTCATTGCATGTGTGTTCTCTTCAGATACCACACATGGATCCACTAGTGTCATTGCATGTGTGTTCTTTTTACTAACAAAAACTAGAGTCATTGAAATGTGTGTTCTCTTTAGAGACCACACATGGACCCACCGGTGTCATTGCATGTGTGTTCTTTTCAGTAACAACAACTAGAGTCATTGCATGTGTGTTCTTTTCACATACCACATATGGATACACCAGTGTCATTGCATGTGTGCTCTTTTCACAATCCACCTATGGATCCACTAGTGTCATTGCATGTGTGTTCTTTTTACTAACAACAACCAGAGTCATTTCATGACTGTTCTTTCTCACATACCACCTATGGATCCACTAGTGTCATTGCATGTGTGTTCTTTTTAGTAACAACAAGCAGAGTCATTGCATGTGTGTTCTTTTCACATACCACATATGGATCCACCACTGTCATTGAAATGTGTGTTCTCTTTAGAGACCACACATCGATCTACCAGTGTCATTGCATGTATGTTCTTTTCACTAACAACAACTGGAGTCATTGCATGTGTGTTCTTTTCACATACCACATATGGATCCACCAGTGTCATTCCATTTGTGCTCTTTTCACAATCCACCTATGGATCCACCAGTGACATTGCATGTGTGTTCTTTTTACAAACAACAACTAGAGTCATTTCATGACTGTTCTTTTCACATACCACCTATGGATCCACCAGTGTCATTGCATGTGTGTTCTCTTCACAATCCACACATGGATCCATTAGTGTCATTGCATGTGTGTTCTTTTTAGTAACAACAACCAGAGTCATTGCATGTGTGTTCTCCTCAGAGACCACACATGGATCCACCAGTGTCATTGCATGTATGTTCTTTTTACTAACAACAACTAGAGTCATTGAAATGTGTGTTCTCTTCAGAGACCACACATGGATCCACCAGTGTCATTGCATGTGTGTTCTTTTCACTAACAACAACTGGAGTCATTGCATGTGTGTTCTTTTCACATACCAGATATGGATCCACCAGTGTCATTGCATGTGTTCTATTTTCACAATCCACCTATGGATCCACCAGTGTCATTGCATGTGTGTTATTTTTACTGACAACAACCAAAGTCATTTCATGACTGTTCGTCTCACATACCACCTATGGATCCACTAGTGTCATTCCATGTGTGTTCTTTTCACAATCCACCTATGGATCCACCAGTGTCATTGCATGTGTGTTTTTTTCACAATCCACCTATGGATCCACTAGTGTCATTGCATGTGTGTTCTTTTTAGTAACAACAACTGGAGTCATTGCATGTGTGTTCTTTTCACATACCACATATGGATCCACCAGTGTCATTGCATGTGTGCTCTTTTCACAATCCACCTAGGGATCCACCAATGTCATTGCATGTGTGTTCTTTTTACTAATAACAACCAGAGTCATTTCATGACTGTTCTTCTCACATACCACCTATGGATCCACCAGTGTCATTGCATGTGTGCTCTTTTCACAATCCACCTATGGATCCACCAGTGTCATTGCATGTGTTTTCTTTTTACTAACAACAACCAGAGTAATTTCATGACTGTTCTTCTCACGTACCACCTACGGATCCAACAGTGTCATTGCATGTGTGTTCTTTTTAGTAACAACAACTGGAGTCATTGCATGGGTGTTCTTTTCACATACCACATATGGATCCACTAGTGTCATTGAAATGTGTGTTCTCTTCAGAGACCACACATGGATCCACTAGTGTCATTGCATGTATGTTCTTTTCACTAACAACAACTGGAGTCATTGCATGTGTGTTGTTTTCACATGCCACATATGGATCCACCAGTGTCATTGCATGTGTGCTCTTTTCAGAATCCACCTATGGATCCACCAGTGTCATTGCATGTGTGCTCTTTTCACAATCCACCTATGGATCCACCAGTGTCATTGCATGTGTGTTCTTTTTACTAACAACAACCAGAGTCATTGAAATGTGTGTTCTTTTCATATACCACCTATGGATCCACCGGTGTCATTGCATGTGTGTTCTTTTCACTAACAACAACTGGAGTCATTGCATCTGTGTTCTTTTCACATACCACATATGGATCCACCAGTGTCATTGCATGTGTGCTCTTTTCACAATCCACCTATGGATCCACCAGTGTCATTGCATGTGTGTTCTTTTTACTAACAACAACCAGAGTCATTGAAATGTGTGCTCTCTTTAGAGACCACCTATGGATCCATCGGGTTCATTGGATGTGTGTTCTTTTCACTAACAACAACTGGAGTTATTGCATGTGTGTTCTTTTCACATACCACATATGGATCCACTAGTGTCATTGCATGTGTGCTCTTTTCACAATCCACCTATGGATCCACGAGTGTCATTGCATGTGTGTTCTTTTTACTAACAACAACTAGAGTCATTTAATGACTGTTCTTCTCACATACCACCTATGGATCCACCAGTGGCATTGCATGTGTGTTCTCTTCACAATCCACACATGGATCCACCAGTGTCATTGCATGTGTGCTTTTTTACTAACAACAACCAGAGTCATTGCATGTGTGTTCTCTTCAGAGACCACGCATGGATCCACTAGTGTCATTGCATGTGTGTTCTTTTTACTAACAACAACCAGAGTCATTGAAATGTGTGCTCTCTTCAGAGACCACACATGGATCCACCAGTGTCATTGCATGTATGTTTTTTTCACTAACAACAACTGGAGTCATTGCATGTGTGTTCTTTTCACATACCACATATGGATCCACCAGTGTTGTTGCATGTGTGCTCTTTTCACAATCCACCTATGGATCCACCAGTGTCATTGCATGGGTGTTCTTTTTACTAACAACAACCAAAGTCATTTCATGGCTGTCCTTCTCACATACCACCTATGGATCCACCAGTGTCATTGCATGTGTGCTCTCTTCACAATCCACACATGGATCCACCAGTGTCATTGCATGTGTGTTATTTTTAGTAACAACAACTAGTGTCATTGCATGTGTGTTCTCTTCAGAGACCACACATGGATCCACCAGTGTCATTCCATGTGTGTTCTTTTTACTAACAACAACCAGAGTCATTTAAATGTGTGCTCTCTTCAGAGACCACACATGGATCCACCAGTGTCATTGCATGTATGTTCTTTTCACTAACAACAACTGGAGTCATTGCATGTGTGTTCTTTTCACATACCACATATGGATCCTCCAGTGTCATTGCATGTGTGCTCTTTTCACAATCCACCTATGGATCCACCAGTGTCATTGTATGTGTTCTTTTTAGTAACAACAACCAGAGTCATTGAAATGTGTGTTCTTTTCACATACCACCTATGGATCCACCAGTGTCATTGCATGTGTGTTCTTTTCACTAACAACAACCAGAGTCATTGCATGTGTGTTCTTTTCACATACCACATATGGATCCACCAGTGTCATTGAAATGTGTGTTCTCTTCAGAGACCACCTATGGATCCACCAGTGTCAATGCATGTATGTTCTCTTCACTAACAACAACTGGAGTCATTGCATGTTTTTTCTTTTCACATACCACATATGAATCCACCAGTGTCATTGCATGTGTGATCATTTCACCATCCACCTATGGATCCACCAGTGTCATTGCATGTGTGTTATTTTTACTAACAACAACTGGAGTCATTTCATGACTGTTCTTCTCACATACCACATATGGATCCACCAATGTCATTGCATGTGTGCTCTTTTCACAATCCACCTATGGATCCACTAGTGTCATTGCATGTGTGTTATTTTTACTAACAACAACCAGAGTCATTTCATGACTGTTCTTCTCACATACCACCTATGGATCCACCAGTGTCATTGCATGTGTGTTCTTTTTAGTAACAACAACCAGATTCATTGCATGTGTGCTCTTTTCACATACCACATATGGATCCAGCACTATCATTGAAATGTGTGTTCTATTTAGAGACCACACATCGATCCACCAGTGTCATTGCATGTATGTTCTTTTCACTAACAACAACTGGAGTCATTGCATGTGTGTTGTTTTCACATACCACATATGGATCCACCAGTGTCATTCCATGTGTGCTCTTTTCACAATCCACCTATGGATCCACCAGTGACATTGCATGTGTGTTCTTTTTACAAACAACCAGAGTCATTTCATGACTATTCTTTTCACATACCACCTATGGATCCACCAGTGTCATTGCATGTGTGTTCTCTTCACAATCCACACATGGATCCACCATTGTCATTGCATGTGTGCTCTTTTTACTAACAACAACTAGAGTCATTGCATGTGTGTTCTCCTCAGAGACCACACATGGATCCACCAGTGTCATTGCATGTGTGTTCTTTTTACTAACAACAGCTAGAGCCATTGAAATGTGTGTTCTCTTAAGAGACCACACATGGATCCACCAGTGTCATTGCATGTGTGTTCTTTTCACTAACAACAATTGGAGTCATTGCATGTGTGTTCTTTTCACATACCACATATGGATCCACCAGTGTCATTGCATGTGTTCTATTTTCACAATCCACCTATGGATCCACCAGTGTCATTGCATGTGTGTTCTTTTTACTACTAACAACCAGAGTCATTTCATGACTGTTCGTCTCACATACCACCTATGGATCCACCAGTGTCATTGCATGTGTGTTCTTTTCACAATCCACCTATGGATCCACCAGTGTCATTGCATGCGTGTTCTTTTTACTAACAACCAGAGTCATTTCATGACTGTTCTTCTCACATACCACCTATGGATCCACCAGTGTCATTGCATGTGTGTCCTTTTCACTACAACAACTGGATTCATTGCATGTGTGTTCTTTTCACATACCACATATGGATCCACGAGTGTCATTACATGTGTGCTCTTTTCACAATCCACCTATGGATCCACCAGTGACATTGCATGTATGTTCTTTTCACTAACAACAACTGGAGTCATTGCATGTGTGTTCTTTTCACATACCACATATGGATCCACCAGTGTCATTCCATTTGTGCTCTTTTCACAATCCACCTATGGATCCACCAGTGACATTGCATGTGTGTTCTTTTTACAAACAACAACTAGAGTCATTTCATGACTGTTCTTTTCACATACCACCTATGGATCCACCAGTGTCATTGCATGTGTGTTCTCTTCACAATCCACACATGGATCCATTAGTGTCATTGCATGTGTGCTCTTTTTACTAACAACAACTAGAGTCATTGCATGTGTGTTCTCCTCAGAGACCACACATGGATCCCACCAGTGTCATTGCATGTGTGTTCTTTTTACTAACAACAACTAGAGTCATTGAAATGTGTGTTCTCTTCAGAGACCACACATGGATCCACTAGTGTCATTGCATGTGTGTTCTTTTCACTAACAACAACTAGAGTCACTGCATGTGTGTTCTTTTCACATACCACATATGGATCCACCAGTGTGATTGCATGTGTTCTATTTTCACAATCCACCTATTTATCCACCAGTGTCATTGCATGTGTGTTCTTTTTACTAACAACAACCAAAGTCATTTCATGACTGTTCGTCTCACATACCACCTATGGATCCACCAGTGTCATTGCATGTGTGTTCTTTTCACAATCCACCTATGGATCCACCAGTGTCATTGCATGTGTGTTCTTTTTAGTAACAACAACTGGAGTCATTGCATGTGTGTTCTTTTCACATACCACATATGGATCCACCAGTGTCATTGCGTGTGTGCTCTTTTCAGAATCCACCTATGGATCCACCAGTGTCATTACATGTGTGTTCTTTTCACTAACAACAACTGGAGTCATTGCATGTGTGTTCTTTTCACATACCACATATGGATCCACCTGTGTCATTGCATGTGTGCTCTTTTCACAATCCACCTATGGATCCACCAGTGTCATTGCATGTGTGTTCTTTTTACTAACAACAACCAGAGTAATTTCATGACTGTTCTTCTCACGTACCACCTACGGATCCAATAGTGTCATTGTATGTGTGTTCTTTTTAGTAACAACAACTGGAGTCATTGCATGTGTGTTCTTTTCACATACCACATATGGATCCACTAGTGTCATTAAAATGTGTGTTCTCTTCAGAGACCACACATGGATCCACTAGTGTCATTGCATGTATGTTCTTTTCACTAACAACAACTGGAGTCATTGCATGTGTGTTCTTTTCACATACCACATATGGATCCACCAGTATCATTGCATGTGTGCTCTTTTCACAATACACCTATGGATCCACCAGTGTCATTGCATGTGTGCTCTTTTCACAATCCACTTATGGATCCACCAGTGTCATTGAATGTGTGTTCTTTCTCCTAAAAACAACCAGAGTCATTTCATGATAGTTCTTCTCACATACCACCTATGGATCTACCAGTGTCATTGCATGTGTGTTCTCTTCACAATATACACATGGATCCACCAGTGTCATTGCATGTGTGCTCTTTTTACTAACAACAACCAGAGTCATTGCATGTGTGTTCTCCTCAGAGACCACACATGGATCCACCAGTGTCATTGCATGTGTGTTCTTTTTAGTAACAACAACCAGAGTCATTGCATGTGTGTTCTCTTCAGATACCACACATGGATCCACTAGTGTCATTGCATGTGTGTTCTTTTTACTAACAAAAACTAGAGTCATTGAAATGTGTGTTCTCTTTAGAGACCACACATGGACCCACCGGTGTCATTGCATGTGTGTTCTTTTCAGTAACAACAACTAGAGTCATTGCATGTGTGTTCTTTTCACATACCACATATGGATACACCAGTGTCATTGCATGTGTGCTCTTTTCACAATCCACCTATGGATCCACTAGTGTCATTGCATGTGTGTTCTTTTTACTAACAACAACCAGAGTCATTTCATGACTGTTCTTTCTCACATACCACCTATGGATCCACTAGTGTCATTGCATGTGTGTTCTTTTTAGTAACAACAAGCAGAGTCATTGCATGTGTGTTCTTTTCACATACCACATATGGATCCACCACTGTCATTGAAATGTGTGTTCTCTTTAGAGACCACACATCGATCTACCAGTGTCATTGCATGTATGTTCTTTTCACTAACAACAACTGGAGTCATTGCATGTGTGTTCTTTTCACATACCACATATGGATCCACCAGTGTCATTCCATTTGTGCTCTTTTCACAATCCACCTATGGATCCACCAGTGACATTGCATGTGTGTTCTTTTTACAAACAACAACTAGAGTCATTTCATGACTGTTCTTTTCACATACCACCTATGGATCCACCAGTGTCATTGCATGTGTGTTCTCTTCACAATCCACACATGGATCCATTAGTGTCATTGCATGTGTGTTCTTTTTAGTAACAACAACCAGAGTCATTGCATGTGTGTTCTCCTCAGAGACCACACATGGATCCACCAGTGTCATTGCATGTGTGTTCTTTTTACTAACAACAACTAGAGTCATTGAAATGTGTGTTCTCTTCAGAGACCACACATGGATCCACCAGTGTCATTGCATGTGTGTTCTTTTCACTAACAACAACTGGAGTCATTGCATGTGTGTTCTTTTCACATACCACATATGGATCCACCAGTGTCATTGCATGTGTTCTATTTTCACAATCCACCTATGGATCCACCAGTGTCATTGCATGTGTGTTATTTTTACTGACAACAACCAAAGTCATTTCATGACTGTTCGTCTCACATACCACCTATGGATCCACTAGTGTCATTCCATGTGTGTTCTTTTCACAATCCACCTATGGATCCACCAGTGTCATTGCATGTGTGTTTTTTTCACAATCCACCTATGGATCCACTAGTGTCATTGCATGTGTGTTCTTTTTAGTAACAACAACTGGAGTCATTGCATGTGTGTTCTTTTCACATACCACATATGGATCCACCAGTGTCATTGCATGTGTGCTCTTTTCACAATCCACCTAGGGATCCGCCAATTTCATTGCATGTGTGTTCTTTTTACTAATAACAACCAGAGTCATTTCATGACTGTTCTTCTCACATACCACCTATGGATCCACCAGTGTCATTGCATGTGTGCTCTTTTCACAATCCACCTATGGATCCACCAGTGTCATTGCATGTGTTTTCTTTTTACTAACAACAACCAGAGTAATTTCATGACTGTTCTTCTCACGTACCACCTACGGATCCAACAGTGTCATTGCATGTGTGTTCTTTTTAGTAACAACAACTGGAGTCATTGCATGGGTGTTCTTTTCACATACCACATATGGATCCACTAGTGTCATTGAAATGTGTGTTCTCTTCAGAGACCACACATGGATCCACTAGTGTCATTGCATGTATGTTCTTTTCACTAACAACAACTGGAGTCATTGCATGTGTGTTGTTTTCACATGCCACATATGGATCCACCAGTGTCATTGCATGTGTGCTCTTTTCACAATCCACCTATGGATCCACCAGTGTCATTGCATGTGTGCTCTTTTCACAATCCACCTATGGATCCACCAGTGTCATTGCAGGTGTGTTCTTTTTACTAACAACAACCAGAGTCATTGAAATGTGTGTTCTTTTCATATACCACCTATGGATCCACCGGTGTCATTGCATGTGTGTTCTTTTCACTAACAACAACTGGAGTCATTGCATCTGTGTTCTTTTCACATACCACATATGGATCCACCAGTGTCATTGCATGTGTGCTCTTTTCACAATCCACCTATGGATCCACCAGTGTCATTGCAGGTGTGTTCTTTTTACTAACAACAACCAGAGTCATTGAAATGTGTGTTCTTTTCATATACCACCTATGGATCCACCGGTGTCATTGCATGTGTGTTCTTTTCACTAACAACAACTGGAGTCATTGCATCTGTGTTCTTTTCACATACCACATATGGATCCACCAGTGTCATTGCATGTGTGCTCTTTTCACAATCCACCTATGGATCCACCAGTGTCATTGCATGTGTGTTCTTTTTACTAACAACAACCAGAGTCATTGAAATGTGTGCTCTCTTTAGAGACCACCTATGGATCCATCGGGTTCATTGGATGTGTGTTCTTTTCACTAACAACAACTGGAGTTATTGCATGTGTGTTCTTTTCACATACCACATATGGATCCACTAGTGTCATTGCATGTGTGCTCTTTTCACAATCCACCTATGGATCCACGAGTGTCATTGCATGTGTGTTCTTTTTACTAACAACAACTAGAGTCATTTCATGACTATTCTTCTCACATACCACCTATGGATCCACCAGTGGCATTGCATGTGTGTTCTCTTCACAATCCACACATGGATCCACCAGTGTCATTGCATGTGTGCTTTTTTACTAACAACAACCAGAGTCATTGCATGTGTGTTCTCTTCAGAGACCACGCATGGATCCACTAGTGTCATTGCATGTGTGTTCTTTTTACTAACAACAACCAGAGTCATTGAAATGTGTGCTCTCTTCAGAGACCACACATGGATCCACCAGTGTCATTGCATGTATGTTCTTTTCACTAACAACAACTGGAGTCATTGCATGTGTGTTCTTTTCACATACCACATATGGATCCACCAGTGTTGTTGCATGTGTGCTCTTTTCACAATCCACCTATGGATCCACCAGTGTCATTGCATGGGTGTTCTTTTTACTAACAACAACCAAAGTCATTTCATGGCTGTCCTTCTCACATACCACCTATGGATCCACCAGTGTCATTGCATGTGTGCTCTCTTCACAATCCACACATGGATCCACCAGTGTCATTGCATGTGTGTTATTTTTAGTAACAACAACTAGTGTCATTGCATGTGTGTTCTCTTCAGAGACCACACATGGATCCACCAGTGTCATTCCATGTGTGTTCTTTTTACTAACAACAACCAGAGTCATTTAAATGTGTGCTCTCTTCAGAGACCACACATGGATCCACCAGTGTCATTGCATGTATGTTCTTTTCACTAACAACAACTGGAGTCATTGCATGTGTGTTCTTTTCACATACCACATATGGATCCTCCAGTGTCATTGCATGTGTGCTCTTTTCACAATCCACCTATGGATCCACCAGTGTCATTGTATGTGTTCTTTTTAGTAACAACAACCAGAGTCATTGAAATGTGTGTTCTTTTCACATACCACCTATGGATCCACCAGTGTCATTGCATGTGTGTTCTTTTCACTAACAACAACCAGAGTCATTGCATGTGTGTTCTTTTCACATACCACATATGGATCCACCAGTGTCATTGAAATGTGTGTTCTCTTCAGAGACCACCTATGGATCCACCAGTGTCAATGCATGTATGTTCTCTTCACTAACAACAACTGGAGTCATTGCATGTTTTTTCTTTTCACATACCACATATGAATCCACCAGTGTCATTGCATGTGTGATCATTTCACAATCCACCTATGGATCCACCAGTGTCATTGCATGTGTGTTATTTTTACTAACAACAACTGGAGTCATTTCATGACTGTTCTTCTCACATACCACATATGGATCCACCAATGTCATTGCATGTGTGCTCTTTTCACAATCCACCTATGGATCCACTAGTGTCATTGCATGTGTGTTATTTTTACTAACAACAACCAGAGTCATTTCATGACTGTTCTTCTCACATACCACCTATGGATCCACCAGTGTCATTGCATGTGTGTTCTTTTTAGTAACAACAACCAGATTCATTGCATGTGTGCTCTTTTCACATACCACATATGGATCCAGCACTATCATTGAAATGTGTGTTCTATTTAGAGACCACACATCGATCCACCAGTGTCATTGCATGTATGTTCTTTTCACTAACAACAACTGGAGTCATTGCATGTGTGTTGTTTTCACATACCACATATGGATCCACCAGTGTCATTCCATGTGTGCTCTTTTCACAATCCACCTATGGATCCACCAGTGACATTGCATGTGTGTTCTTTTTACAAACAACCAGAGTCATTTCATGACTATTCTTTTCACATACCACCTATGGATCCACCAGTGTCATTGCATGTGTGTTCTCTTCACAATCCACACATGGATCCACCATTGTCATTGCATGTGTGCTCTTTTTACTAACAACAACTAGAGTCATTGCATGTGTGTTCTCCTCAGAGACCACACATGGATCCACCAGTGTCATTGCATGTGTGTTCTTTTTACTAACAACAGCTAGAGCCATTGAAATGTGTGTTCTCTTAAGAGACCACACATGGATCCACCAGTGTCATTGCATGTGTGTTCTTTTCACTAACAACAACTGGAGTCATTGCATGTGTGTTCTTTTCACATACCACATATGGATCCACCAGTGTCATTGCATGTGTTCTATTTTCACAATCCACCTATGGATCCACCAGTGTCATTGCATGTGTGTTCTTTTTACTACTAACAACCAGAGTCATTTCATGACTGTTCGTCTCACATACCACCTATGGATCCACCAGTGTCATTGCATGTGTGTTCTTTTCACAATCCACCTATGGATCCACCAGTGTCATTGCATGCGTGTTCTTTTTACTAACAACCAGAGTCATTTCATGACTGTTCTTCTCACATACCACCTATGGATCCACCAGTGTCATTGCATGTGTGTCCTTTTCACTACAACAACTGGATTCATTGCATGTGTGTTCTTTTCACATACCACATATGGATCCACGAGTGTCATTACATGTGTGCTCTTTTCACAATCCACCTATGGATCCACCAGTGACATTGCATGTATGTTCTTTTCACTAACAACAACTGGAGTCATTGCATGTGTGTTCTTTTCACATACCACATATGGATCCACCAGTGTCATTCCATTTGTGCTCTTTTCACAATCCACCTATGGATCCACCAGTGACATTGCATGTGTGTTCTTTTTACAAACAACAACTAGAGTCATTTCATGACTGTTCTTTTCACATACCACCTATGGATCCACCAGTGTCATTGCATGTGTGTTCTCTTCACAATCCACACATGGATCCATTAGTGTCATTGCATGTGTGTTCTTTTTAGTAACAACAACCAGAGTCATTGCATGTGTGTTCTCCTCAGAGACCACACATGGATCCACCAGTGTCATTGCATGTGTGTTCTTTTCACTAACAACAACTGGAGTCATTGCATGTGTGTTCTTTTCACATACCACATATGGATCCACCAGTGTCATTGCATGTGTTCTATTTTCACAATCCACCTATGGATCCACCAGTGTCATTGCATGTGTGTTCTTTTTACTACTAACAACCAGAGTCATTTCATGACTGTTCGTCTCACATACCACCTATGGATCCACCAGTGTCATTGCATGTGTGTTCTTTTCACAATCCACCTATGGATCCACCAGTGTCATTGCATGCGTGTTCTTTTTACTAACAACCAGAGTCATTTCATGACTGTTCTTCTCACATACCACCTATGGATCCACCAGTGTCATTGCATGTGTGTCCTTTTCACTACAACAACTGGATTCATTGCATGTGTGTTCTTTTCACATACCACATATGGATCCACGAGTGTCATTACATGTGTGCTCTTTTCACAATCCACCTATGGATCCACCAGTGACATTGCATGTATGTTCTTTTCACTAACAACAACTGGAGTCATTGCATGTGTGTTCTTTTCACATACCACATATGGATCCACCAGTGTCATTCCATTTGTGCTCTTTTCACAATCCACCTATGGATCCACCAGTGACATTGCATGTGTGTTCTTTTTACAAACAACAACTAGAGTCATTTCATGACTGTTCTTTTCACATACCACCTATGGATCCACCAGTGTCATTGCATGTGTGTTCTCTTCACAATCCACACAAGGATCCATTAGTGTCATTGCATGTGTTTTCTTTTTAGTAACAACAACCAGAGTCATTGCATGTGTGTTATCCTCAGAGACCACACATGGATCCACCAGTGTCATTGCATGTGTGTTCTTTTTACTAACAACAACTAGAGTCATTGAAATGTGTGTTCTCTTCAGAGACCACACATGGATCCACCAGTGTCATTGCATGTGTGTTCTTTTCACTAACAACAACTGGAGTCATTGCATGTGTGTTCTTTTCACATACCACATATGGATCCACCAGTGTCATTGCATGTGTGTTCTCTTCACAATCCACACATGGATCCACCATTGTCATTGCATGTGTGCTCTTTTTACTAACAACAACTAGAGTCATTGCATGTGTGTTCTCCTTAGAGACCACACATGGATCCACCAGTGTCATTGCATGTGTGTTCTTTTTACTAACAACAGCTAGAGCCATTGAAATGTGTGTTCTCTTAAGAGACCACACATGGATCCACCAGTGTCATTGCATGTGTGTTCTTTTCACTAACAACAACTGGAGTCATTGCATGTGTGTTCTTTTCACATACCACATATGGATCCACCAGTGTCATTGCATGTGTTCTATTTTCACAATCCACCTATGGATCCACCAGTGTCATTGCATGTGTGTTCTTTTTACTACTAACAACCAGAGTCATTTCATGACTGTTCGTCTCACATACCACCTATGGATCCACCAGTGTCATTGCATGTGTGTTCTTTTCACAATCCACCTATGGATCCACCAGTGTCATTGCATGCGTGTTCTTTTTACTAACAACCAGAGTCATTTCATGACTGTTCTTCTCACACACCACCTATGGATCCACCAGTGTCATTGCATGTGTGTTCTCTTCACAATCCACACATGGATCCACCAGTGTCATTGCATGTGTGTTCTTTTTAGTAACAACAACCAGAGTCATTGCATGTGTGTTCTCTTCAGAGACCACACATGGATCCACCAGTGTCATTGCATGTGTGTTCTTTTTACTAACAACAACTAGAGTCATTGAAATGTGTGTTCTCTTCAGAGACCACACATGGATCCACCAGTGTCATTGCATGTGTGTTCTTTTTAGTAACAACAACTGGAGTCATTGTATGTGTGTTCTTTTCACATACCACATATGGATCCACCAGAGTCATTGAAATGTGTGCTCTTTTCACAATCCACCTATGGATCCACCAGTGTCATTGTATGTGTGTTCTTTTTACTGACAACAACCAGAGTCATTGAAATGTGTGTTCTTTTCACATACCACCTATGGATCCACCAGTGTCATTGCATGTGTGTTCTTTTTAGTAACAACAACTAGAGTCATTGCATGTGTGTTCTTTTCACATACCACATATGGATCCGCCAGTGTCATTGCGTGTGTGCTCTTCTCACAATCCACCTATGGATCCAGTAGTGTCATTGCATGTGTGTTCTTTTCACATACCACATATGGATCCACCAGTGTCATTGCGTGTGTGCTCTTCTCACAATCCACCTATGGATCCAGTAGTGTCATTGCATGTGTGTTCTTTTCACTAACAATAACTGGAGTCATTGCATGTGTGTTCTTTTCACATATCACATATGGATCCACCAGTGTCATTGCATGTGTGCTCTTTTCACAATCCACCTATGGATCCACCAGTGTCATTGCATGTGTGTTCTTTTTACTAACAACAACCAGAGTAATTTCATGATTGTTCTTCTCACATACCACCTATGGATCCAGCAGTGTCATTGCATGTGTGTTCTTTTTAGTAACAACAACTGGAGTCATTGCATGTGTGTTCTTTTCACATACCACATATGGATCCACTAGTGCCATTGAAATGTGTGTTCTCTTCAGAGACCACACATGGATCCACTAGTGTCATTGCATGTATGTTCTTTTCACTAACAACAACTGGAGTCATTGCATGTGTGTTCTTTTCACATACCACATATGGATCCACCAGTGTCATTGCATGTGTGCTCTTTTCACAATCCACCTATGGATCCACCAGTGTCATTGCATGTGTGCTCTTTTCACAATCCACCTATGGATCCACCAGTGTCATTGCATGTGTGTTCTTTTTACTCACAACAACCAGAGTCACTGAAATGTGTGCTCTTTTCACATACCACCTATGGATCCACCGGTGTCATTGCATGTGTGTTCTTTTCACTAAAAACAACTAGATTCATTGCATCTGTGTTCTTTTCACATACCACATATGGATCCACCAGTGTCATTGCATATGTGCTCTTTTCACAATCCACCTATGGATCCACCAGTGTCATTGCATGTGTGTTCTTTTTACTGACAACAACCAGAGTCATTGAAATGTGTGCTCTCTTCAGAGACCACCTATGGATACATCGGGTTCATTGCATGTGTGTTCTTTTCACTAACAACAACTGGAGTCATTGCATGTGTGTTCTTTTCACATACCACATATGGATCCACCAGTGTCATTGCATGTGTGCTCTTTTCACAATCCACCTATGGATCCACCGGTGTCATTGCATGTGTGTTCTTTTCACTAACAACAAATGGAGTCATTGCATGTGTGTTCTTTTCACATACCACATATGGATCCACCAGTGTCATTGCATGTGTGCTCTTTTCACAATCCACCTATGGATCCACCAGTGTCATTGCATGTGTGTTCTCTTCACAATCCACACATGGGTCCACCAGTGTCATTTCATGTGTGTTCTTTTTAGTAACAACAACCAGAGTCATTGCATGTATATTCTCTTCAGAGACCACACATGGATCCACCAGTGTCATTGCATGTGTGTTCTTTTTACTAACAACAACTAGAGTCATTAGAATGTGTGTTCTCTTCACAGACCACACATGGATCCACCAGTGTCATTGCATGTGTGTTCTTTTCACTGACAACAACTGGAGTCATTGCATGTGTGTTCTTTTTACATACCACATATGGATCCACCAGTGTCATTGCATGTGTGCTCTTTTCACAATCCACCTATGGATCCACCAGTGTCATTGCATGTGTGTTCTTTTTACTAACAACAACCAGAGTTATTTCATGACTGTTCTTCTCATGTACCACCTATGGATCCACCAGTGTCATTGCATGTGTGTTCTTTTTAGTAACAACAACTTGAGTCATTGCATGTGTGTTCTTTTCACATACCACATATGGATCCACCAGAGTCATTGAAATGTGTGATCTTTTCACAATCCACCTATGGATCCACCAGTGTCATTGCATGTGTGTTCTTTTTACTAACAACAACCAGAGTCATTGAAATGTGTCTTCTTTTCACATACCACCTATGGATCCACAAGTGTCATTGCATGTGTGTTCTTTTTAGTAACAACAACTAGAGTGATTGCATGTGTGTTCTTTTCACATACCACATATGGATCCACCAGTGTCATTGCGTGTGTGCTCTTTTCACAATCCACCTATGGATCCACCAGTGTCATTGCATGTGTGTTCTTTTCACTAACAACAACTGGAGTCATTGCATGTGTGTTCTTTTCACATACCACATATGGATCCACCAGTGTCATTGCATGTGTGCTCTTTTCACAATCCACCTATGGATCCACCAGTGTCATTGCATGTGTGTTCTTTTTACTAACAACAACTAGAGTAATTTCATGACTGTTCTTCTCACGTACCACCTATGGATCCACCAGTGTCATTGCATGTGTGTTCTTTTTAGTAACAACAACTGGAGTCATTGCATGTGTGTTCTTTTCACATACCACATATGGATCCACTAGTGTCATTGAAATGTGTGTTCTCTTCAGAGACCACACATGGATCCACCAGTGTCATTGCATGTATGTTCTTTTCACTAACAACAACTGGAGTCATTGCATGTGTGTTCTTTTCACATACCACATATGGATCCACCAGTGTCATTGCATGTGTGCTCTTTTCACAATCCACCTATGGATCCACCAGTGTTATTGGATGTGTGCTCTTTTTACAATCCACCTATGGATCCGCCAGTGTCATTGCATGTGTGTTCTTTTTGCTCACAACAACCAGAGTCATTGAAATGTGTGTTCTTTTCACATACCACCTATGGATCCACCGGTGTCATTGCATGTGTGTTCTTTTCACTAACAACAACTGGAGTCATTGCATGTGTGTTCTTTTCACATACCACATATGGATCCACCAGTGTCATTGCATGTGTGCTCTTTTCACAATCCACCTATGGATCCACCAGTGTCATTGCATGTGTGTTCTTTTTACTAACAACAACCAGAGTCATTGAAATGTGTGCTCTCTTTAGAGAGCACCTACGGATCCATCGGGTTAATTGCATGTGTGTTCTTTTCACTAACAACAACTGGAGTCATTGCATGTGTGTTCTTTTCACATACCACATATGGATCCACCAGTGTCATTTGCATGTGTGCTCTTTTCACAATCCACCTATGGATCCACCGGTGTCATTGCATGTGTGTTCTTTTCACTAACAACAACTGGAGTCATTGCATGTGTGTTATTTTCACATACCACATATGGATCCACCAGTGTCATTGCATGTGTGCTCTTTTCACAATCCACCTATGGATCCACCAGTGTCATTGAATGTGTGTTCTTTTTACTAACAACAACCAGAGTCATTTCATGATAGTTCTTCTCACATACCACCTATGGATCTACCAGTGTCATTGCATGTGTGTTCTCTTCACAATCCACACATGGATCCACCAGTGTCACTGCATGTGTGCTCTTTTTACTAACAACAACCAGAGTCATTGCATGTGTGTTCTCCTCAGAGACCACACATGGATCCACCAGTGTCATTGCATGTGTGTTCTTTTTAGTAACATCAACCAGAGTCTTTGCATGTGTGTTCTCTTCAGGTACCACACATGGATCCACCAGTGTCATTGCATGTGTGTTCTTTTTACTAACAACAACCAGAGTCATTGAAATGTGTGTTCTCTTTAGAGACCACACATGGATCCACCGGTGTCATTGCATGTGTGCTCTTTTCACAATCCACCTATGGATCCACCAGTGTCATTGCATGTGTGTTCTTTTTAGTAACAACAACCAGTGTCATTGCATGTCAGTTCTCTTCAGAGACCACACATGGATCCACCAGTGTCATTGCATGTGTGTTCTTTTTACTAACAACAACCAGAGTCATTGAAATGTGTGCTCTCTTCAGAGACCACACCTAGATGCACCAGTGTCATTGCATGTATGTTCTTTTCACTAACAACAACTGGAGTCATTGCATGTGTGTTCTTTTCACATACCACATATGGATCCTCCAGTGTCATTGCATGTGTGCTCTTTTTACAATCCACCTATGGATCCACCAGTGTCATTGCATGTGTTCTTTTTAGTAACAACAACCAGAGTCATTGAAATGTGTGTTCTTTTCACATACCACCTATGGATCCGCCAGTGTCATTGCATGTGTGTTCTTTTCACTAACAACAACTAGAGTCATTGCATGTGTGTTCTTTTCACATACCACATATGGATCCACTAGTGTCATTGAAATGTGTGTTCTCTTCAGAGACCACCTATGGACCCACTAGTGTCAATGGATGTATGTTCTTTTCACTAACAACAATTGGAGTCATTGCATGTTTTTTCTTTTCACATACCACATATGAATCCACCAGTGTCATTGCATGTGTGATCTTTTCACAATCCACCTATGGATCCACCAGTGTCATTGCATGTGTGTTCTTTTTACTAACAACAACTGGAGTCATTTCATGACTGTTCTTCTCACATACCACATATGGATCCACCAGTGTCATTGCATGTGTGTTCTCTTCACAATCCACACATGGATCCACCAATGTCATTGGATGTGTGCTCTTTTTACTAACAACAACCAGAGTCATTGCATGTGTGTTCTCTTCAGAGACCACACATGGATCCACCAGTGTCATTGCATGTGTGTTCTTTTTACTAACAACAACTAGAGTCATTGAAATGTGTGTTCTCTTCAGAGACCACACATGGATCCACCGGTGTCATTGCATGTGTGTTCTTTTCACTAACAACAACTTGAGTCATTGCATGTGTGTTCTTTTCACATACCACATATGGATCCACCAGTGTCATCGCATGTGTTCTATTTTCGCAATCCACCTATGGATCCACCAGTGTCATTGCATGTGTGTTCTTTTTACTAACAACAACCAGAGTCATTTCATGACTGTTCGTCTCACATACCACCTATGGATCCACCAGTGTCATTGCATGTGTGATCTTTTCACAATCCACCTATGGATCCACCAGTGTTATTGCATGTGTGTTCTTTTTAGTAACAACAACTGGAGTCATTGCATGTGTGTTCTTTTCACATACCACATATGGATCCACCAGTGTCATTACGTGTGTGCTCTTTTCACAATCCACCTATGGATCCACCAGTGTCATTGCATGTGTGTTCTTTTCACTAACAACAACTAGAGTCATTGCATGTGTGTTGTTTTCACATACCACATATGGATCCACTAGTGTCATTCCATGTGTGCTCTTTTCACAATCCACCTATGGATCCACTAGTGACATTGCATGTGTGTTCTTCTTACAAATAACAACCAGAGTCATTTCATGACTATTCTTTTCACATACCACCTATGGATCCACCAGTGTCATTGCATGTGTGTTCCCTTCACAATCCACACATGGATCCACCAATGTCATTGCATGTGTGCTCTTCTTACTAACAACAACTAGAGTCATTGCATGTGTGTTCTCCTCAGAGACCACACATGGATCCACCAGTGTCATTGTATGTGTGTTATTTTTACTAACAACAACTAGAGTCATTGAAATGTGTGTTCTCTTCAGAGACCACACATGGATCCACCAGTGTCATTGCATGTGTGTTCTTTTCACTAACAACAACTGGAGTCATTGCATGTGTGTTCTTTTCACATACCACATATGGATCCACCAGTGTCATTGCATGTGTTCTATTTTCACAATCCACCTATGGATCCACCAGTGTCATTGCATGTGTGTTCTTTTTACTAACAACAACTAGAGTCATTTCATGACTGTTCGTCTCACATACCACCTATGGATCCACCTGTGTCATTGCATGTGTGTTCTTTTCACAATCCACCTATGGATCCACCAATGTCATTGCATGTGTGTTCTTTTCACAAACAACAACCAGAGTCATTTCATGACTGTTCTTCTCACATACCACCTATGGATCCACCAGTGTCATTGCATGTGTCTTCTCTTCACAATCCACACATGGATCCACCAGTGTCATTGCATGTGTGCTCCTTTTACTAACAACAACCAGAGTTATTGCATGTGTGTTCTCTTCAGAGACCATACATGGATCCACCAGTGTCATTGCATGTGTGTTCTTTTTACTAACAACAACTAGAGTCATTGAAATGTGTGTTCTCTTTTGAGACCACATATGGATCCACTAGTGTCATTGCATGTGTGTTCTTTTCACTAACAACAACTTGAGTCATGGCATGTGTGTTCTTTTCACATACCACATATGGATCCACCAGAGTCATTGAAATGTGTGCTCTTTTCACAATCCACCTATGGATCCACCAGTGTCATTGCATGTGTGTTCTTTTTACTAACAACAACCAGAGTCATTGAAATGTGTGTTCTTTTCACATACCACCTATGGATCCACAAGTGTCATTGCATGTGTGTTCTTTTTAGTAACAACAACTAGAGTCATTGCATGTGTGTTCTTTTCACATACCACATATGGATCCACTAGTGTCATTGCGTGTGTGCTCTTTTCACAATCCACCTATGGATCCACCAGTGTCATTGCATGTGTGTTCTTTTCACTAACAACAACTGGAGTCATTGCATGTGTGTTCTTTTCACATACCACATATGGATCCACCAGTGTCATTGCATGTGTGCTCTTTTCACAATCCACCTATGGATCCACCAGTGTCATTGCATGTGTGTTCTTTTTACTAACAACAACTAGAGTCATTGCATGTGTGTTCTTTTCACATACCACATATGGATCCACCAGTGTCATTGCGTGTGTGATCTTTTCACAATCCACCTATGGATCCACCAGTGTCATTGCATGTGTGTTCTTTTCACTAACAACAACTAGAGTCATTGCATGTGTGTTGTTTTCACATACCACATATGGATCCACTAGTGTCATTCCATGTGTGCTCTTTTCACAATCCACCTATGGATCCACCAGTGACATTGCATGTGTGTTCTTCTTACAAATAACAACCAGAGTCATTTCGTGACTATTCTTTTCACATACCACCTATGGATCCACCAGTGTCATTGCATGTGTGTTCCCTTCACAATCCACACATGGATCCACCAGTGTCATTGCATGTGTGCTCTTCTTACTAACAACAACTAGAGTCATTGCATGTGTGTTCTCCTCAGAGACCACACATGGATCCACCAGTGTCATTGTATGTGTGATCTTTTTACTAACAACAACTAGAGTCATTGAAATGTGTGTTCTCTTCAGAGACCACACATGGATCCACCAGTGTCATTGCATGTGTGTTCTTTTCACTAACAACAACTGGAGACATTGCATGTGTGTTCTTTTCAGATACCACGTATGGATCCACCAGTGTCATTGCATGTGTTCTATTTTCACAATCCACCTATGGATCCACCAGTGTCATTGAAATGTGTGTTCTTTTTAGTAACAACAACTAGAGTCATTGCATGTGTGTTCTTTTCACATACCACATATGGATCCACCAGTGTCATTGCGTGTGTGCTCTTTTCACAATCCACCTATGGATCCACCAGTGTTATTGCATGTGTGTTCTTTTCACTAACAACAACTGGAGTCATTGCATGTGTGTTCTTTTCACATACCACATATGGATCCACCAGTGTCATTGCATGTGTGCTCTTTTCACAATCCACCTATGGATCCACCAGTGTCATTGCATGTGTGTTCTTTTTACTAACAACAACTAGAGTCATTGCATGTGTGTTCTTTTCACATACCACATATGGATCCACCAGTGTCATTGCGTGTGTGCTCTTTTCACAATCCACCTATGGATCCACCAGTGTCATTGCATGTGTGTTCTTTTCACTAACAACAACTAGAGTCATTGCATGTGTGTTGTTTTCACATACCACATATGGATCCACTAGTGTCATTCCATGTGTGCTCTTTTCACGATCCACCTATGGATCCACCAGTGACATTGCATGTGTGTTCTTCTTACAAATAACAACCAGAGTCATTTCATGAGTATTCTTTTCACATACCACCTTGTCACATCCCAAGATTTTCCAAATCTTGTAATGTGAAAAATAAGTGAATAAAATAAAACTTTGTTTGATTTTCAGGGCCAGAAGAAACTTTTTGAATCCAATCTGGAATCTTCAAACCTATTTTGAACAATTAAATCCTAAAGGGATTTATAAAGATAAACATTTAATAAAGACAAATAAAATGTTTTGGAGTCACTATTTTGCATCTTGAAAATAAAAAGAGTTGGTTTTCAAAAGCAAAGATAGAATTATAAATAAAGATTATATTTTAAAAAGCCAAGCTTATAAAGATTATATTTTAAAAAGCAAAGATAGAATTATAAATAAAGATTATATTTTAAAAAGCCAAGCTTATATTTTAAAAAGCCAAGCTTATAAATAAAGATTATAAATAAAGAATTACAAATTAATTTTGGCCAAGCTTTTATAATAAAATATTTTGTTTTGATAAAATGAGTAAAGGTTTATTTAAATAAAATAATAAGGATGTAATATCCAAATTTATTTAAGTAAAGGCTTTTCCCATTTTAAATGAACACTAAAACTTATTTATTTATTTTAAATAAGTTTTCCAAGTATTTTATTACTACTTTGAAATCTTTTTATAAAAGGTTTTGGTTTTCAAAATGAAAAGAAATATTATAAATAAAGATTATTTTATAAAGCCAAATTAAACCTTGGCCAAGACTTTGAAACAAAAAGGTTTTGCTTTGATTAAAATAGTAGAGGTTTATTTAAAATAAAATAAAAAGGATTTAAATATCCAAGTTTTATTAATAAAGGTTTTACTATTTCCAAAACATCAAAACTTATTTATTTATTTAAAATAAGTTTTCCAAGTATTTTGTTTTCTCAAATAAAACCTACTGAAGTGTTTTGGTTTTATTTTAAATTTCAAAATAAAGTTTTTAAATAAACAAATCCTATTTGATTTATTAACTAAGGTCCATTTTATTTAATTATTAATGGACCCTATAGCAAAAAGGTTATTTTGTTTTAAACAAGTTTTCAAGTATTCTTTATTTTCAAATAAAACCTACTGATTTGGTTTTGAAAATATTTTGATTTCAAATGAAGATTTTATTAATTAAATCAAACCCTATTTTATTAATAAACTAAAGATCCATTTTATTTAATTAATAAATGGATCCTAAAAAGTTTAAAATTATTATTTTGTTTGGACTTTAAATTGTGTTGTTAAACAGAGCTAAACTTAATTTAAAGTTTAGTGGAAGTTTATTTGTTTGAGGGTTGTTTGGTTGTTTGAATTGATTTGAACCTTGTTTGGTTGTTTGAAATTCAAAACAGAAATTAGATTTAGAAAAAGAAAAATGTTTCAGACAGAAAAAAATAGAATAGCCCACCCTCTGGCCCAACTAGCCCAACAGCAGCCCACCTAGCCCACCTGTTCTCTTCCCCGAAGCATTCTTTTCTCACTCAGAAACTTACCCGCACAGAGAGTGACAACTGGACCCCACCCCCACTCCCTTTCTTTCACTGCCAAGCGGACCCACTCGCCTGTTCATCGTTCACCCCCACCCGAGCGAACTGTTTTTCTTCACCGAAAAAGAAACCCGTTCAGTCACTGACGCGCGGACCCCACCTTCCCTGCCTCTCCTTGCTGACGAGATGACCCCATAGCCACGTCCCCTTCTTCCTCCCCGCGACTCCTTCTTCCCTTCACCTCGCGACCGTTTCTGTCGCTAATTTCTCGCGATCAATTCGCCATAATGCCTGAGTAATTCCTCGCAGTGACCACGCTCGTTAAAACGCCTCGCCCTCCTCTCTCTTTCCCCCCCAAACACCACCTCCCCTCTGCCACCAGGCTGCCTCGAATCGGCTCTGCACCGCCCTCTGCTCCGGCGAGCTCCACCAGCAATTCCGGCCGAACCCTGTCGCCCCTTGACTCCCCGAGCACGCAGGCAAGTTCGCCAGACTCTGGAGCACCGCTCTGTGGCCTCAGCTCGCCCGCGGGTGACCTGCAACCTCGACTCTGACCATGTCTGAGCGCCACCGACGATAAACCCAACTCCGGTGAGCTCTAGCACTCGACTTCGTGCGCGCCTTGATCAGTGAATCATGCCGTTTGATTAGTCTGTGTCTTCTGCATCTCCAGGTGCTCGCCAATCACTCGCGCGTGCCTCCCAGCGTTGGCAACGACGACGACCTGCAGCACCGCCGTCTGCCTCTTCTCCGACGACGTCCACAGGTAGTATCCGACCACCCCGAGCCCTCTCTTTCACGCGAGAATATTCGCCTTGATCTTGCGCGACTAACTGCGTCTTCATTTTCCCTCGGGGCGAGCCACAACTCCACCCTCGACGAGCTCCAGGACCATCTGACGCTGTCCACATCTTCGGCGAGCAATTAACCGCAACCTTGCGCGCCCCTCGTCGATCCATCAGCACGTTGAGCATCGCCGTGACCCCCTGAGCCCGGTGAGCATCTCCCCTTTCTCCCTCACCTCCTGTAGCATCGGCACCGTCGTCGACCGACAGCTCCGCCGCCGGTAGCCACCGTAGCGCCGCCCATCTGTGGCTGGTGTGCCTAGCACCGTTAGATCGTAATCGTATGGCCACCATAGAACTTAACCGAAGCGGTAAGTAGCCTCTGCGCGCCGCATGATTTAACTTAAATCCAACGGCTGTCGTCGCGTGATCCAACCGAAACGGTACCGACGAATAGGAAGTCGCCGCGTGTCACCTATTTTGTTTAAAAACAGATTTGAAAACAGAATTATTTGCAAACTTCAAACCCTTATAACTTTGGATCCACACGTCCAAAAATTACAAATTTTATGTCGTTGGATTCAGGAGAGCAAGCCCTAGACAACCATGCCCTTAGTTTAGCAAATAGTATCTGTTAGTTTGCTTGTTTTTGCAGATTCTTTTGTGTGCTTGCTAAGATTAGAAAAATTGTTTAAAAATGATTTTAGGGTTAAAACTTTTGCAAAATGGTTTGTTGTGACCTTACTGACCCTAGGAACCAACCCATGGTTTGGAAAACGAATTTGGAAAAAGTTTAGAATGGATTAATTAGTTTAGTCCATTTCTAGCCAAATAAAACTATTGTTTTGTTTATGAAAAATGGTTTTGAGTAAAAACTTTGGAGAAAATGTTTTGGACCAAACCTACTGACCATAGGAAACACTTTGTGGTTTCAAAATTGTATTTGGTGAAACAAAATAATGATTCTTTAATTTAAAACCATGTCTAGTCAAATAGAAATGTGGTTTATTTATTAAAAATGGTTTTGGAAGAAAACCTTTGGAAAATGTTTTATTTTAAACTCTCTGACCCCAAACACCAAGTTTTATGGTTTAAAAACATATTTGGTGAACCCTATAGGTTAATGCCTTAGTAAAAATATTTCTACACCACATAAAATGATACTTTGTTTTGAAAATGGTTTTTGCAGTGAAACCTTTTGCAAATGACTTTTGCCACTTGGCAAAATGGCCATTAGGTGTTTTCAAATGTTTATGACCCATTAGGAACCACTTTTTCAAACAAAACAAAGCTTGGCATGCTTGCATGCATTACTTTGACTTTGTTATTTTATGTGTGTTGTTTTGCTTGTTTGGTAGATTGAGTTTGTGCCTTACTTGATTGATTTGTAGTGACTTGAAGAGTGTGATTGTTGCAAGGACAAGGAGTGAACCTATACCCTCTACCAAAAAGGCAAGTGATGCTTCATACTTTTTGTCCCACTACTTTCTCTATGCATTAGTGATTTTGCTAAGTAAAACTTGCATGGAATTTTTGCTAAGTATAAACCTTGCTATAGGAAAACCTAGTAGATGAATCCTTAGTAGGATTTTCCTAAGTTAAGATTCCTATTACTATCAAGCTTAGCCTAGCTAATAGAAAACATGGGTGGAATATATATTCATACTATGGAAAAATTCCTAAGTCTGAGGACTTGTGTTTTGTTTAATAAAACAACTAAGTTAATGAATCACCTGGGTGGAATGGGACTTGCTTGGTGGTTTTTGGTTGAGTGGTTACACAAGGCCAGGGGACTGGTGAACCTTGTGTATCTCACTTGTGGATGGCCACCCAGGAACAAAGAGATTTGAGATGTCAAATGTTGAGAAGCTTCAAGTGCAACCACTTGGCAATATGGGCTCTGCCATGATCATATAGGTTGCAAGAACTTAGCCATATGGACAGTTGGTGGTAGTGTTTGATAGGTTGGAGCGCGTCCATTTTGGTCTAAGGGAAGGCTTTTGAAAGATCTTGTCTTGGGAAACCAAGTCTTGTGGGGAAAGTGCACCACCTCTGCAGAGTGTAAAACCTAAGTACTTAGCCATGTCCCTGGTAAAGGACAATTTGAGCATCAAGACATGGAAGCAATCAAGAATCTCATCATTCAAATTTCTAAGTTAAAACTTGTGGTTTGAACAAGGGTTGTTTGAAATCTTCAATCTTTGATTGAGAGATGCCTTGTAAAGGATCTTCAATCTTTGATTGAGAAAAATGATTTTATCAAAGCAAAAACTTAGTATTTTCAAAGGTTAAGGAAAAATCTATTTTGAGCAATGCAAGCCTCAACTCCACTTAGCCAAATGCATATAGATGATAGACTCCACTATACTACCATAGTATCACTTGCCAATACAATTCAATTGTATTGACCCTTGTGGATGTAACTTGTAATGTTGCAGGTTTGATTGTTTTTAGTGAAGATTGATTGATTAGGATTACAAAGTCTACAACCAACATGTCTGCCTGTGGCACTTTGAAGATGAAGGACCCCATGCTTATAGTTATTCCGCTGCAATGTAATGTAATAGCCAAATGAGCTATGTATTGATGTAATAAAATTATGTTATTCCTGGTTATAAAGTTATATTATGACCTTTGTTTCTTGATATTACATCTAAACTGTGGATGCTAGCTAATGATCCAGGGACTAGCATTGTAAACACAGGGGGCTCTACCTCATTGAAGGTTGAGAACCCTATAAGATGGTATCAGAGCATTGTGTTGCCTGTAGGATTTGTAACCCTAGGATTGGACAAAACCCCTTAAAAAAATAAGAGTTGTATTTGTTCCAAAACTTATTTACAAACAATCTTGTAAACTCTTTCCTCAACCATTTTTGGTTTTGATTCTACATCTCTTGTATTTCAACTTGATGGAAAAACCTACCCCATGACCAAAGACTATACCATGTGCAAAGGACTCCATCAACTCTAATGACTTCAACTTCTTCAACTATAATGACTTCAACTTCTTCAGCATATTCACCAAGGACTTCAAACTTGGATATCACTAAAGACTACAAGTGAGACAAGAAATGTTACTCAAGACTTGAAGACTAAGGAAACACAACTTAGAAGAAGCCATCATCACCTTTGAAGTTTTGTGACCAAGAGTTTTTTTCCCAAGGAAACCATGATCTCATGAATCAACCAAGAAGGAAGGAAAGATCTCTAGTGAACCATATAGATGGACCACCATA
The DNA here is from genome assembly GCA_916181665.1 of Avena sativa. NCBI lineage: Eukaryota > Viridiplantae > Streptophyta > Magnoliopsida > Poales > Poaceae > Avena > Avena sativa. The sequence continues at coordinate 434,476,124 of OV702290.1, forward strand.
TATTAATTAAGTCAAACCCACCAACTTATGTGGTGTAGCAAAAATATTTTGTTGCCTAAATTTGTGATTGAACTTTGTTGTTTGAGTGGGATGTTTGTTTGTGATTGCTTGCACATTGCTTGTGTGAATTGTGATGTGTGTGAATAGAATTATTTCCTTAGAAATATTTTGCCTATTCTAATCCCTACCCAACCCAAACAGATGACTTCTCCATGAGACACCAACATCAAAGTTGATGACAACCACAACCAAGAGGACAACATGAGAGAACTTATAGTAACCCAAAACCAGTTGAGCCAAGAGACAACTCAGCTATTAGCCAACAACAATGGACTAGACCCAGCCATGCAAAGGTTTTTGAAAACTCAATCCCAATTGTTGCAAAGGATGGCCACTCAAATGATCAACATGGGAGACAACTCTTCCCAAGGAGTTTGTGACAACAAGAATGACAAAGATGTTATTTTAGAAGGAACCCAAGCATGCAATATTTGTGGAGACAAGGATCATACTTCCAAGGAGCATGGAGATCAATGCCCCAATTGTGAAGAGAAACATCCAACTAATCAATGCCCCACATCTCAAGTAACTTGTTTCCTGTGTGAAGGAAATGATCATGCCCCTATTCAATGCCCCATCTATCCTATAGTTCAACAAATGAAGCAATATGGAATGCATCAAATGTTTGGAAACCTCCATAAGGGAACAACTTCTACCAAGATGGATGAAGGCAAAGTCAGAACCATGCCACATAAGGCCAAATCCAAAGTGACCATAAAGTGTTGCTACTCTTGTGAAGAAGAAGGTCATATCTCTAGTAACTGCCCCAAGAAGAGAGAAAGATTTCCCACCTTTGTGGTGAAATATGAAGAGCATGAACTAGAAGAACTCCTAGCTTTGGAGAAACCCAAGAAGAAGAAGAAGAAATGCCCCAACCCAAACAAGAAGGATATTACTCAAGAGCAATGTTACACTTGCAAAGAGATGGGACATTATGCCAATGAATGCCCAGAAAAGAAGAAGAACCAAGGAAACAAACAAGAGGCAATGATACCAAAAGAAAAGGAAGATATCAGCCAAGTGATGTGTTTCAATTGCAAAGAACCAGGACATTATGCAAGCAATTGTCCAGAAAAGATGAAGCACAAGATAAACAAGCCTATGGAGAAACTCAACCTTGGCCCATGAGTCAAGTATGGAAACAAAGGACACTATACAGATGTTTTTCCAGAGAAGTTTTCCAAGATTCCAAGCAAGCAACATATAGTTTAGTTGGAAAAATTTTAAGGGTGGTAGTACCCTAGTTGTTTTGAGCCTACTTGTAACCCTATCCTTCCCAAATCTCGGGGCGAGATTTATTTTAAGAGTGGTAGCCTGTCACATCCCAAGATTTTCCAAATCTTGTAATGTGAAAAATAAGTGAATAAAATAAAACTTTGTTTGATTTTCAGGGCCAGAAGAAACTTTTTGAATCCAATCGGGAATCTTCAAACCTATTTTGAACAATTAAATCCTAAAGGGATTTATAAAGATAAACATTTAATAAAGACAAATAAAATGTTTTGGAGTCACTATTTTGCATCTTTAAAATAAAAAGAGTTGGTTTTCAAAAGCAAAGATAGAATTATAAATAAAGATTATATTTTAAAAAGCCAAATTAATTTTGGCCAAGCTTTTATAATAAAATATTTTGTTTTGATAAAATGAGTAAAGGTTTATTTAAATAAAATAATAAGGATGTAATATCCAAATTTTATTTAAGTAAAGGCTTTTCCCATTTTAAATGAACACTAAAACTTATTTATTTATTTTAAATAAGTTTTCCAAGTATTTTATTACTACTTTGAAATCTTTTTATAAAAGGTTTTGGTTTTCAAAATGAAAAGAAATATTATAAATAAAGATTATTTTATAAAGCCAAATTAAACCTTGGCCAAGACTTTGAAACAAAAAGGTTTTGCTTTGATTAAAATAGTAGAGGTTTATTTAAAATAAAATAAAAAGGATTTAAATATCCAAGTTTTATTAATAAAGGTTTTACTATTTCCAAAACATCAAAACTTATTTATTTATTTAAAATAAGTTTTCCAAGTATTTTGTTTTCTCAAATAAAACCTACTGAAGTGTTTTGGTTTTATTTTAAATTTCAAAATAAAGTTTTTAAATAAACAAATCCTATTTGATTTATTAACTAAGGTCCATTTTATTTAATTATTAATGGACCCTATAGCAAAAAGGTTATTTTGTTTTAAACAAGTTTTCAAGTATTCTTTATTTTCAAATAAAACCTACTGATTTGGTTTTGAAAATATTTTGATTTCAAATGAAGATTTTATTAATTAAATCAAACCCTATTTTATTAATAAACTAAAGATCCATTTTATTTAATTAATAAATGGATCCTAAAAAGTTTAAAATTATTATTTTGTTTGGACTTTAAATTGTGTTGTTAAACAGAGCTAAACTCAATTTAAAGTTTAGTGGAAGTTTATTTGTTTGAGGGTTGTTTGGTTGTTTGAATTGATTTGAACCTTGTTTGGTTGTTTGAAATTCAAAACAGAAATTAGATTTAGAAAAAGAAAAATGTTTCAGACAGAAAAAATAGAACAACCCACCCTCTGGCCCAACTAGCCCAACAGCAGCCCACCTAGCCCACCTGTTCTCTTCCCCGAAGCATCCTTTTCTCACTCAGAAACTTACCCGCACAGAGAGTGACAACTGGACCCCACCCCCACTCCCTTTCTTTCACTGCCAAGCAGACCCACTCGCCTGTTCATCGTTCACCCCCACCCGAGCGAACTGTTTTTCTTCACCGAAAAAGAAACCCGTTCAGTCACTGACGCGCGGACCCCACCTTCCCTGCCTCTCCTCGCTGACGAGACGACCGCACAGCCACGTCCCCTTCTTCCTCCCTGCGACTCCTTCTTCCCTTCACCTCGTGACCGTTTCTGTCGCTAATTTCTCGCGATCAATTTGCCATAATGCCTGAGTAATTCCTCGCAGTGACCACGCTCGTTAAAACGCCTCGCCCTCCTCTCTCTTCCCCCCCAAACACCACCTCCCCTCTGCCACCAGGCTGCCTCGAATCGGCTCTGCACCGCCCTCTGCTCCGGCGAGCTCCACCAGCAATTCCGGCCGAACCCTGTCGCTCCTTGACTCCCCGAGCACGCAGGCAAGTTCACCAGACTCTGGAGCACCGCTCTGTGGCCTCAGCTCGCCCGCGGGTGACCTGCAACCTCGACTCTGACCATGTCTGAGCGCCACCGACGATAAACCCAACTCCGGTGAGCTCTAGCACTCGACTCTGTGCGCGCCTTGATCAGTGAATCATGCCGTTTGATTAGTCTGTGTCTTCTGCATCTCCAGGTGCTCGCCAATCACTCGCGCGTGCCTCCCCGCGTCGGCAACGACGACGACCTGCAGCACCGCCGTCTGCCTCTTCTCCGACGACGTCCACAGGTAGTATCCGACCACCCCGAGCCCTCTCTTTCACGCGAGAAGCTTCGCCTTGATCTTGCGCGACTAACTACGTCTTCATTTTCCCTCGGGGCGAGCCACAACTCCACCCTTGACGAGCTCCAGGACCATTTGACGCTGTCCACATCTCCGGCGAGCAATTAACCGCAACCTTGCGCGCCCCTCGTCGAGCCATCAGCACGTTGAGCATCGCCGTGACCCCCTGAGCCCGGTGAGCATCTCCCCTTTCTCCCTCACCTCCTGTAGCATCGGCACCATTATCGACCGACAGCTCCGCCGCCGGTAGCCACTGCAGCGACGCCCATCTGTGGCTGGTGTGCCTAGCACCGTTAGATCGTAATCGTATGGCCACAATAGAACTTAACCGAAGCGGTAAGTAGCCTCTGCGCGCCGCACGATTTAACTTAAATCCAACGGCTGTCGTCGCGTGATCCAACCGAAACGGTACCGACGAATAGGAAGTCGCCGCGTGTCACCTATTCTGTTTAAAAACAGATTTGAAAACAGAATTATTTGCAAACTTCAAACCCTTATAACTTTGGATCCACACGTCCAAAAATTACAAATTTTATGTCGTTGGATTCAGGAGAGCAAGCCCTAGCCAACCATGCCCTTAGTTTAGCAAATAGTATCTGTTAGTTTGCTTGTTTTTGCAGATTCTTTTGTGTGCTTGCTAAGATTAGAAAAATTGTTTAAAAATGATTTTAGGGTTAAAACTTCTGCAAAATGGTTTGTTGTGACCTTACTGACCCTAGGAACCAACCCATGGTTTGGAAAACGAATTTGGAAAAAGTTTAGAATGGATTAATTAGTGTAGTCCATTTCTAGCCAAATAAAACTATTGTTTTGTTTATGAAAAATGGTTTTGAGTAAAAACTTTGGAGAAAATGTTTTGGACCAAACCTACTGACCATAGGAAACACTTTGTGGTTTCAAAATTGTATTTGGTGAAACAAAATAATGATTCTTTAATTTAAAACCATTTCTAGTCAAATAGAAATGTGGTTTATTTATTAAAAATGGTTTTGGAAGAAAACCTTTGGAAAATGTTTTATTTTAAACTCTCTGACCCCAAACACCAAGTTTTATGGTTTAAAAACATATTTGGTGAACCCTATAGGTTAATGCCTTAGTAAAAATATTTCTACACCACATAAAATGATACTTTGTTTTGAAAATGGTTTTTGCAGTGAAACCTTTTGCAAATGACTTCTGCCACTTGGAAAAATGGCCATTAGGTGTTTTCAAATGTTTATGACCCATTAGGAGCCACTTTTTCAAACAAAACAAAGCTTGGCATGCTTGCATGCATTACTTTGACTTTGTTATTTTATGTGTGTTGTTTTGCTTGTTTGGTAGATTGAGTTTGTGCCTTGCTTGATTGATTTGTAGTGACTTGAAGAGTGTGATTGTTGCAAGGACAAGGAGTGAACCTATACCCTCTACCAAAAAGGCAAGTGATGCTTCATACTTTTTGTCCCACTACTTTCTCTATGCATTAGTGATTTTGCTAAGTAAAACTTGCATGGAATTTTTGCTAAGTATAAACCTTGCTATAGGAAAACCTAGTAGATGAATCCTTAGTAGGATTTTCCTAAGTTAAGATTCCTACTACTATCAAGCTTAGCCTAGCTAATAGAAAACATGGGTGGAATATATATTCATACTATGGAAAAATTCCTAAGTCTGAGGACTTGTGTTTTGTTTAATAAAACAACTAAGTTAATGAATCACCTGGGTGGAATGGGACTTGCTTGGTGGTTTTTGGTTAAGTGGTTACACAAGGCCAGGGGACTGGTGAACCTTGTGTATCTCACTTGTGGATGGCCACCCAGGAACAAAGAGATTTGAGATGTCAAATGTTGAGAAGCTTCAAGTGCAACCACTTGGCAATATGGGCTCTGCCATGATCATATAGGTTGCAAGAACTTAGCCATATGGACAGTTGGTGGTAGTGTTTGATAGGTTGGAGCGCGTCCATTTTGGTCTAAGGGAAGGCTTTTGAAAGATCTTGTCTTGGGAAACCAAGTCTTGTGGGGAAAGTGTCATTGCATGTGTGCTGTTTTCACAATCCACCTATGGATCCACCAGTGTCATTGTATGTGTGTTCTTTTTACTAACAACAACCAGAGTAATTTCATGACTGTTCTTCTCACGTACCACCTATGGATCCACTAGTGTCATTGCATGTGTGTTCTTTTTAGTAACAACAACTGGAGTCATTGCATGTGTGTTCTTTTCACATACCATATATGGATCCACTAGTGTCATTGAAATGTGTGTTCTCTTCAGAGACCACACATGGATCCACCAGTGTCATTGGATGTATATTCTTTTCACTAACAACAACCGGAGTCATTGCATGTGTGTTCTTTTCACATACCACATATGGATCCACCAGTGTCATTGCATGTGTGCTCTTTTCACAATCCACCTATGGATCCACCAGTGTCATTGCATGTGTGCTCTTTTCACAATCCACCTATGGATCCACCAGTGTCATTGCATGTGTGTTATTTTTACTCACAACAACCAGAGTCATTGAAATGTGTGTTCTTTTCACATACCACCTATGGATCCACCGGTGTCATTGCATGTGTGTTCTTTTCACTAACAACAACTGGAGTCATTGCATGTGTGTTCTTTTCACATACCACATATGGATCCACCAGTGTCATTGCATGTGTGCTCTTTTCCCAATCCACCTATGGATCCACCAGTGTCATTGCATGTGTGTTCTTTTTACTAACAACAACCAGAGTCATTGAAATGTGTGCTCTCTTCAGAGACCACCTACGGATCCATCGGGTTCATTGCATGTGTGTTCTTTTCACTAACAACAACTGGAGTTATTGCATGTGTGTTCTTTTCACATACCACATATGGATCCACCAATGTCATTTGCATGTGTGCTCTTTTCACAATCCACCTATGGATCCACCGGTGTCATTGCATGTGTGTTCTTTTCACTAACAACAACTGGAGTCATTGCATGTGTGTTCTTTTCACATACCACATATGGATCCACCAGTGTCATTGCATGTGTGCTCTTTTCACAATCCACCTATGGATCCACCAGTGTCATTGCATGTGTGTTCTTTTTACTAACAACAACTAGAGTCATTTCATGATTGTTCTTCTCACATACCACCTATGGATCCACCAGTGTCATTGCATGTGTGTTCTCTTCACAATCCACACATGGATCCACCAGTGTCATTGCATGTGTGCTTTTTTACTAACAACCAGAGTCATTGCATGTGTGTTCTCTTCAGAGACCACACATGGATCCACTAGTGTCATTTCATGTGTGTTCTTTTTACTAACAACAACCAGAGTCATTGAAATGTGTGCTCTCTTCAGAGACCACACATGGATCCACCAGTGTCATTGCATGTATGTTCTTTTCACTAACAACAACTGGAGTCATTGCATGTGTGTTCTTTTCACATACCACATATGGATCCACTAGTGTCGTTGCATGTGTGCTCTTTTCACAATCCACCTATGGATCCACCAGTGTCATTGCATGTGTGTTCTTTTTGTAACAACAACCAGTGTCATTGCATGTCTGTTCTCTTTAGAGACCACACATGGATCCACCAGTGTCATTGCATGTGTGTTCTTTTTACTAACAACAACCAGAGTCATTGAAATGTGTGCTCTCTTCAGAGACCACACATGGATCCACCAGTGTCATTGTATGTATGTTCTTTTCACTAACAACAACTAGAGTCATTGCATGTGTGTTCTTTTCACATACCACATACGGATCCTCCAGTGTCATTGCATGTGTGCTCTTTTCACAATCCACCTATGGATCCACCAGTGTCATTGCATGTGTTCTTTTTAGTAACAACAACCAGAGTCATTGAAATGTGTGTTCTTTTCACATACCACCTACAGATCCGCCAGTGTCATTGCATGTGTGTTCTTTTCACTAACAATAACCAGAGTCATTGCATGTGTGTTCTTTTCACATACCACCTACGGATCCGCCAGTGTCATTGCATGTGTGTTCTTTTCACTAACAACAACAGAGTCATTTCATGTGTGTTCTTTTCACATACCACATATGGATCCACCAGTGTCATTGAAATGTGTGTTCTCTTCAGAGACCACCTATGGATCCACTAGTGTCAATGGATGTATGTTCTTTTCACTAACAACAACTGGAGTCATTGCATGTTTTTTCTTTTCACATACCACATATGAATCCACCAGTGTCATTGCATGTGTAATCTTTTCAACAATCCACCTATGGATCCACCAGTGTCATTGCATGTGTGTTCTTTTTACTAACAACAACTAGAGTCATTTCATGACTGTTCTTCTCACATACCACATATGGATCCACCAGTGTCATTGCATGTGTGTTCTCTTCACAATCCACACATGGATCCACCAATGTCATTGGATGTGTGCTCTTTTTACTAACAACAACTAGAGTCATTGCATGTGTGTTCTCTTCAGAGACCACACATGGATCCACCAGTGTCATTGCATGTGTGTTCTTTTTACTAACAACAACCAGAGTCATTGAAATGTGTGTTCTCTTCAGAGAGAACACATGGATCCACCGGTGTCATTGCATGTATGTTCTTTTCACTAACAACAACTGGAGTCATTGCATGTGTGTTCTTTTCACATACCACATATGGATCGACCAGTGTCATTGCATGTGTGCTCTTTTCACAATCCACCTATGGATCCACCAGTGTCATTGCATGTGTGTTCTTTTTAGTAACAACAACCAGAGTCATTGAAATGTGTGTTCTTTTCACATACCACCTATGGATCCACCAGTGTCATTGCATGTGTGTTCTTTTCACTAACAATAACTAGAGTCATTGCATGTGTTTTCTTTTCACATATCCCCCACATATGGATCCACCAGTGTCATTGAAATGTGTGTTCTCTACAGAGACCACACATGGATCCACCAGTGTCATTGCATGTATCTTCTTTTCACTTACAACAACTGGAGTCATTGCATGTGTGTTCTTTTCACATACCACATATCGACCCACCAGTTTCATTGCATGTGTGCTCTTTTCATAATCCACGTATGGATCCACCAGTGTCATTGCATGTGTGTTCTTTTTACTAACAACAACTGAGTCATGTCGTGACTGTTCTTTTCACATACCACATATGGATTCATCAGTTTCATTGAAATGTGTGTTCTCTATAGAGACCACACATGGATCCACCAGTGTCATTGCATGTGTGTTCTTTTCACTAACAACAACTGGAGTCATTGCATGTGTGTTCTTTTCACATACCACATATGGATCCACCAGTGTCATTGAAATGTGTGTTCTCTACAGAGACCACACATGGATCCACCAGTGTCATTGCATGTATGATATTTTCACTAACAACAACTGGAGTCATTGCATGTGTGTTCTTTTCAGATACCACATATGGATCCACCAGTGTCATTGCCTGTGTGCTGTTTTCATAATCCACCTATGGATCCACCAGTGTCATTCAATGCGTGTTCTTTTTACTAACAACAACTGAGTCATTTCATGACTGTTCTTTTCACATACCACATATGGATCCACCAGTGTCGTTGCATGTGTGCTCTTTGCATAATCCACCTATGGATCCACCAGTGTCATTGCATGGGTGTTCTTTTTACTAACAACAACCAGAGTCATTTCATGGATGTTCTTCTCACATACCACCTATGGATCTACCAGTGTCATTGCATGTGTGTTCTCTTCACAATCCACACATGGATCCGACAGTGTAATTGCATGTGTGTTCTTTTTAGTAACAACAACCAGTGTCATTGCATGTGTGTTCTCTTCAGAGACCACACATGGATCCACTAGTGTCATTGCATGTGTGTTGTTTTTACTAACAACAACCAGAGTCATTGAAATGTGTGCTCTCTTCAGAGACCACACATGGATCCACTAGTGTCATTGCATGTATGTTCTTTTCACTAACAACAACTGGAGTCATTGCATGTGTGTTCTTTTCACATACCACATATGGATCCTCCAGTGTCATTGCATGTGTGCTGTTTTCCTAATCCACCTATGGATCCACCAGTGTCATTGCATGTGTGTTCTTTTTACTAACAACAACTGAGTCATTTCATGATTGTTCTTTTCACATACCACATATGGATCCACCAGTGTCGTTGCATGTGTGCTCTTTGCATAATCCACCTATGGATCCACCAGTGTCATTGCATGGGTGTTCTTTTACTAACAACCAGAGTCATTTCATGGATGTTCTTATCACATACCACCTATGGATCCACCAGTGTCATTGCATGGGTGTTCTTTTACTAACAACCAGAGTCATTTCATGGATGTTCTTATCACATACCACCTATGGATCCACCAGTGTCATTGCATGTGTGTTCTCTTCACAATCCACACATGGATCCAACAGTGTAATTGCATGTGTGTTCTTTCTAGTAACAACAACCAATGTCATTGCATGTGTGTTCTTTTCAGAGACCACACATGTGTCCACTGTTGGAGATATGCCCAAGAGGCAATAATAAAGTGGTAATTATTATATCTTTATGTTTATGATAAATGTTTACATCCCATGCTATAATTGTATTAACCGGAAACATTAATACTTGTGTGTTTTGTAAACATAAAAGAGTCCCTAGTAAGCCTCTTGTTAAACTAGCTTGTTGATTAATGGATGATCATGGTAGCATATCATAAGATCAAGTCATTAAGTTCGTTTTGCTACAAGCTTTCAAATGCATAGTAACCTAATCCTTCGACCATGAGGTTATGTTAATCACCATCACCGGATGGGTACTTTGATGACATCAAACGCCGCTTCGTAACTGGGTGGTTATAAAGGTGTCATTGGGTATTCTGAAAGTATGTGTTGAAGCGCATGGACCAAGATTGGGATTTGTCCATCCATATGACGGATAGATATGCTCTGGTCCCTCTCGGTGGAATGTCATCTAGTTAGCTTGCAAGCATGTGACTAGGTCACAAGGGATGACATATCACGGAACGAGTAAAGAGTACTTATCAGTAACGAGGTAGAACTAGGTATGGGGATACCGACGATCAAACCTCGGATAAGTAGAGTATCGCATGACAAAGGGAATTGGTTTCGTATGTTAAATGGTTCTATCGATCACAAAGTCATCGTTGAGTATGTGGGAGCCATTATGGATCTCCAGATCCCGCTGATGGTTATTGATCAGAGAGGTGTCTCCATCATGTCTACATGTTCACGAACCGTAGGGTGACACACTTAAGGTTCGAAGTTTTTTTAAGTAGATATGGAATGTGCGTTGGAAACCGAATGTTGTTCGGAGTCTCGGATTGGATCCAGGACATCACGAGGAGATCCGGAATTACCCGGAGAATAAGATTCATATATTGGGGATCATTTTCTAAGTTAGGAAATGTTCCGGAGTGTTTGTATGGAGATTTTAGAAGGTTTCGGAATGTTCTGGAAGGTTCTAGAAGATTTCTTGGAGTTTGCTTGAAAACCAAGAAAGGATCAAGGAGTCTTTGTGGGGCAAAACACGGATTCGTGGGGGAGGAGGACTCCTCCCCCCTTCCCAATCCGCCGGCCAAGGAGGGAGGGGAGTCCTACTAGGACTCCCCCTCCCATGGCGCCTCCCTCCTTTAAATAGAGGGGATGGGGCACCACCCCTAGACCTCTCCCATAACAAACCCTAGCCGCCGCCTCTCTCCTCCTCCTTCGCTCTGCTCAGGCTTAGGCGAAGCCCTGCAGAATTCTCTACTCCAGCACCACCACCACACCGTCGTGCGGCTGGGATTCCGTGGAGAAGATCTACTACCTCCGCTGCTCGCTAGAACGGGGAGAGGAAGGTCTGCTTCGACTCCGCACGTGTGACCGACTGCGGAAGCGCTGCCGGAACGTGGCGCCGGAAGGATCGTCCACACGATCTTGAGATCGGCAAGTGACCGACTACATCAACCCCGAGATCTAATCTCGTAATGCTTTCGGATCTACGAGGGTTAGTACAGATCTATCTCGTTGCACATGTCTAATAGATTAGATCTTGGATTTTATCTAGATTATATCTGGGTTTTGTTCGTTCTTGTGGTAGAAATTTTTTGTTTTCCATGCTACGAACCCATCAGTGGTATCAGAGCCATGTCTATGCGTAGATCTGTTGCACGAGTAGAACACAATTGTTTTGTGGGCGTTGGTGCTCGTGTCGTCTTTTGCTTTGTGTACTTTGCATCTTGTGGTATGGTGGGATGAAGCGGCTCGGGCTAACCTTACATGTCATCGCACATGAGACTTGCTCCACAGTTGACGTGCAACTCGTATTGCACAAGTGGCTTTGCGGGTGTCTGTCTCTCCCATCATAGTATAGATCCAATCTACACTTTGCACTTGATAACACTTGTATCAACGTTGTGGTTCAGTTTCATAGGTAAGATCCGTTCTTATTCGAAAGCCCCAAACCACGTAAAACATGCAAAGAAAATTAGAGGCGTCTAACTTGTTTTTGCAGGGATTTTGTGATGTGATATGGCCATCATGTGATTGTGATTATATTTGATGTATGCAATGATCCTTGTTGTAATATGGAAACCGGCAGGAGCCTAATGGTTGTCTTTAATTCTGTTAAGACCTGTGTGTCTATTCATCTTGTAATAGATTTATTCCAAGTAGTTGTAATAGTTGCTAGTGATGATGGACAACCATGAAGCGGCGCCACTGACCTTGACGCAATGCTGGTGATGATGGAGATCATGTCCGTGCTTTGGAGATGGAGATCAAAGGCATAAGAAGAAAGGGCCATATCATATCACACTAATTATGAATTGCCTGTGATGTTAATCCTTTATGCATCTTGTATTGCTTAGATCGTGACGGTAGCATTATAAGATGATCCCTCTCACTAAATATCAAGTAATAAAGTGTTCGTCCTTAGTAGGCACCGTTGCTAAGACTCGTCGTCTCGAAGCATCTCGTGATGATCGGATGTGATGGATTCTACGTGTGCATACGACGGGTGCAAGCCAGATTTGCACATGCGGATACTAAGGTTAATCTTGACGAGCCTAGCATGTACAGACATGGTCTCGGAATACGGAATACCGAAAGGTAAAGCATGAGTCATATGGATGATATGATGAACATGTTGATTGTTCGCCTTTAAAGCTACATCATCTCACGTGATGATCAGACTTGGTGTAGTGGATTTGGTTCGTGTAATCACTAAAACAACTCGAGGGATGTTGTTTTGAGTGGGAGTTCTTTTGTAATTTGGATTAGTCAAACTCAATTTATCATAAACACAATCAAAGTGAATTTGCATAGTTTGTTGTAGTCATTGGCATCCGTTCACCACCTTACGCTTAGTTATAGTTGAGATAGTGGAACTATAGAAATTCTGGATATTTGCTTTACGAACTGGTATCGTATTGTTTTGAGTGTCAATCTAAAGTTTAAAAGTCATATTGCAAACTTTTAGCAAACTCCGTTTACTCTGTGAAGTTTAATAAACAGTATTAAATCAAGAGTAACAATTCCAGTGTTAGTATCTAATGTATCATGTTTGCCTCCATGATTCTTGATACTCAAAAGATTGTTTTTAATATCAAGTTTATCTAAGAGCTGAAAGCAATGTTTCAGAAACCATCATATGTGAAAGGTATTGCGATATCTAAAACAATGTGTTGGTTACAACATGATAGAGTATATGTCCTCATATTTGATGAGAATTTGTGAAGGTTGGAGACGCTAGTCGTCCTAATCCTCCAAAAGGTTTTGGAAAAGAAACATTATACTCGCAATTCACCTTTATAAGCTATAGCAGCTTGATCATGAAAATTGTCATGATAAGGATGAATAGAAGATGTAAGTAAAATGTTTACTACAATAAAAGATTACTAAAGAATGGAATTTTGAAAGAATGCCAAACATTTGATGAAGGTGATCCACTTCAAAGTGCAAGTTCAAAGGTATTAGTATTTGACTATACACACTTTGTACTATGTGTCATGTGAATGACACCACTATTGATGTTGATAGATTCTTTTAAAAGAAAAGGAATTGTTGAAAGAGAATCTATAAAATATTTGGCAGAAAAGAAAAGATTGGAGATGTCCAACTTAGGTACATAGAAGATACATGTTATGGCTGTATTCCTTGGTTGTTAAACAATGTGGTTCTGTGGTATTGGATACCGAATTGGTTGGTATGAAGTGTCATACAGGACAACACAATTCATGAACTGCAATGGCCTAAGTAACTAGCAAGAGAATATGTGATGATGTTCATCGAAAACAAACAAAGGGTTGTTGTGTTGCTCGTTAACATCAAAGCTTGCCTTCAAGATTTGTTTCAATAATTGTTATTTTGATCAGGTATTATGACGACAAAAGGTTGTTCAAATAATTACCGCATTCCATAATAGATGGATGATATACAAGTCTAGTTGGAGAAATAACGACCATAAAAATAATGCTAAAATGTCGCAAGACAAATGATTGAAAGATCACTTGCGAAGTGACATCGCCGTTTAAATTATATTGAAAGGGATACATGAAGAAACTCCATGTTTATGGATTTTTGGAGTCTTTGATTTTGATCAAATGACGCTTGTGATACTTTCCAGGAGATAATTAAAACTCCGTTCGTAGGCCAAAAGAGGAACATACGACTAACTGATTGGAATTTGTACATATTGATGTATATAGTCCATTATGTGTAGTCGTGGGCGATGGATTTCAACTTCATATGCTTTCTCCGAAGATTTGAGTGAGTATATGTATATACTTACTCAATAAGGAAGAAGTATGAAACATTTGAAAATGTTCAAAGACTTTCAAGATGAAGTGGAAAATTATTGTAACAAGAAAATAAAAAAAGTTTATGATTGGATCATAAAGATGTTTGAGTTACAAGTTTAGCAAAACACCTAAGATTTGAGGAATCGTTCCATGGATTTGCATTTCCCAAAACACCATAGGAGTATGGAGTGTTCAAGATATGTAATGAAACCTTGTTTGACATGGTAAGATCAAAGGTGTCATTTATAAAACTGCCATTATATTTTAAAGATTAAAGCTTTAGTGACTACCACTTTTACACTGAAAAGAGCTCCATCGTGATCCGTTGAAATAACACCATATAAGTCATGGTTTGGGATAAAACCCAGGTTGTCCTTTCTTAAATTTTTGGTATGCTAGGCATAAGTAAATTGTTTACAACCAAAGTCGATGAGCATGTCTTTATAGGTTATTTCGAATAACCATTCGGTATTCCTCCATAACACCGAAGACAAAAATGTTTGTCGCTTAGAATGTCGAGTTTCTTGAGAAGGAATTTTTGGTGAAAAGTTAAGTGGGAGGACAATAGAACTTTGACAAGGTTGTTGAACCTTCGCTAATATGTGCTGAGTTGCACAGCATCGGTAAGTGTCCCGGAGGCAGCAACAATGCTCATGGCTCACGTGCCTCAAAGGTTGTGGTCACGGAGATCTAAGTTACTATTGAACCAAGTAGGTCGGGTAAGTAATCAAATGCCAAGATTTGAGAGTTAAATCATTGTTGTTTGACAATGATGAACCGACTACATGCAAAGAAGCAACGATGGGCCCTGACTTCATTAAGTGGCTTGAAGCCATAAAATACGTGATAATTCCATACACGAGAAATCAAGCTTTGAATTTGAAAGACCCTCTGGAAAGGTGCAAGACCTTACAGTCGTATATGGATCTATAAAGAAATAGACATGGATGTTTCACATCTATGAAATAGTCGACATGTCGGAAAGAGTTTACGACAATGTTCAAGGAATTGACTATGATAAGATTTGATCTTTCATAGAGATATTTAGTCTGGACGGATTAATGTAGCAACCACTACATATATTTTGGTATATGGTAGTTGAACAAACATAACAAGTTCTTCTAATAGAATGGTTACCTAGGACGTTTACATGACACAATCCAATGGGTTTTGTTAATTCAAAGGATGCTAAAAGAGTATGCAAAACTTCAATGGTTGAAGTGAGCATCGCAGAGTTGGAATCTTCACCGTGATGAAACCGTTAAAAGGTTTAATTTCATCAGAGACGATGAAGATGTTTGCATTTTGCAAGAAATTAAGTGGGAGGTCTAAGACATATTTCTAATACATTATGTGAAAGACATATTGTTGATTAGAAATGATGTATCTTTTATTGACACGGGTTAAGAATTTCATTTCGATGAAAGACTTAGGCATAACCCAAGAATTAGGCATCAATGTCAATATGGATAGATTGAGGCGCTAATATGGTTTTGCCAAATGTACATAGATAAGATGATGAATGAGTTCAATATGGAAACAGCAAGAAAGGTTCTTGACACACGGAAAGGACTGAATCAAGATTCAAGTGTTTTGACACTTGGTGAAATCACAAGAATATTTTGATCAATCATTCTTTGAGATGTACACATCCAGATATGTCCTATGCTCTAAATGTTATGATCATATACCAGAATGACTCATAAGATGACCATTGGACAATAGTAGGGATATTCCTATGATCTTTGGAAGAACTAAGAATATATTATTTATATAGTGGTGACAAATAGTTCATTGTAAATTGTTGCATTGATACTAGTTTTGTCACAAATTAAGTTTATCTCAATTTAAACTATGGGTGGCACAATGTAATGGAAAGGAAGTTCCATAACGGATTTGGTTGAGTACCAAAGTTAAAACATTGTGACAAATACTACAACAAAAGACTAAGTATATGACTGCTATTGTAGCAGCAAATGAGGGCATTTGCGTCAAGTAGTTTGTTATCAAACTAGGTGTGGTTCATAGCGGGATAATACTATGAAGATACATTGTTTGACAATTGTATCAACATGATTTAATCCCAAGGAACTAAAGGTCTCACCAAAGTACCAAATTTATACAATGCCATCTCATTGGAGAATGAGTAATGCATAGAGACGCAAGGACATGCAAATACACACGGACCTGGAAGTGTCAGATCCAAAGATTATGTTTACCACTAGCAATAGTGTCTATACAACACCAGAAAGCCATAGGTGTTGAATGCACAAGTTTTTAACTAGATTATTGACTCTAGTGCAAGTGGGAGACTGTTGGAGATATGCCCAAGAGGCAATAATAAAGTGGTTATTATTATATCTTTATGTTTATGATAAATGTTTACATCCCATGCTATAATTGTATTAACCGGAAACATTAATACTTGTGTGTTTTGTAAACATAAAAGAGTCCCTAGTAAGCCTCTTGTTAAACTATCTTGTTGATTAATGGATGATCATGGTTTCCTGATCATAGGCATTGGATGTCGTTAATAACAAGATCATATCATTAGGAGAATGATGTGATGGACACACACCCATAGTAAGCATAGCATAAGATCAAGTCATTAAGTTCGTTTTGCTACAAGCTTTCAAATGCATAGTAACCTAATCCTTCGACCATGAGGTTATGTTAATCACCATCACCGGATGGGTACTTTGATGACATCAAACGCCGCTTCGTAACTGGGTGGTTATAAAGGTGTCATTGGGTATTCTGAAAGTATGTGTTGAAGCGCATGGACCAAGATTGGGATTTGTCCATCCATATGACGGATAGATATGCTCTGGGCCCTCTCGGTGGAATGTCATCTAGTTAGCCTGCAAGCATGTGACTAGGTCACAAGGGATGACATATCACGGAACGAGTAAAGAGTACTTATCAGTAATGAGGTAGAACTAGGTATGGGGATACCGAAAATCAAACCTCGGATAAGTAGAGTATCGCGTGACAAAGGGAATTGGTTTCGTATGTTAAATGGTTCTATCGATCACAAATTCATCGTTGAGTATGTGGGAGCCATTATGGATCTCCAGATCCTGCTGATGGTTATTGATCGGAGAGGTGTCTCCATCATGTCTACATGTTCACGAACCGTAGGGTGACACACTTAAGGTTCGAAGTTGTTTTAAGTAGATATGGAATGTGCGTTGGAAACCGAATGTTGTTCGGAGTCTCGGATTGGATCCGGGACATCACGAGGAGACCCGGAATTGTCCGGAGAATAAGATTCATATATTGGGGATCATTTTCTAAGTTAGGAAATGTTTCGGAGTGTTTGAATGGAGATTCTAGAAGGTTTCGGAATGTTCTAGAAGGTTCTAGAAGATTTCTTGGAGTTTGCTTGAAAACCAAGAAAGGATCAAGGATTCTTTGTGGGGCAAAACACGGATTCGTGGGGGAGGAGGACTCCTCCCCCCTCCCAAACCGCCGACCAAGGAGGGAGGGGAGTCCTACTAGGACTCCCCCTCCCATGGCGCCTCCCTCCTTTAAATAGAGGGGAGGGGGCGCCACCCCCTAGACCTCTCCCATAACAAACCCTAGCCGCCGCCTCTCTCCTCCTCCTTCGCTCTGCTCAGGCTTAGGCGAAGCCCTGCAGAATTCTCTACTCCACCACCACCACCACACTGTCGTGCTGCTGGGATTCCGTGGAGAAGATCTACTACCTCCGCTGCTCGCTGGAACGGGGAGAGGAAGGTCTGCTTCGACTCCGCACGTGTGACCGACTACGAAAGCGCTGCCGGAACATGGCGCCGGAAGGATCGTCCACACGATCTTGAGATCGGCAAGTGATCGACTACATCAACCCCGAGATCTAATCTCGTAACGCTTTTGGATCTACGAGGGTTAGTACAGATCTATCTCGTTGCACATGTCTAATAGATTAGATCTTGGCTTTGATCTAGATTAGATCTGGGTTTTGTTCGTTCTTGCGGTAGAATTTTTTTTGTTTTCCATGCTATGAACCCATCATCCACCAGTGTCATTGCATGTGTGTTCTTTTTACTAACAACAACCAGAGTCATTGAAATGTGTGCTCTCTTCAGAGACCACACATGGATCCACCAGTGTCATTGCATGTATGTTCTTTTCACTAACAACAACTGGAGTCATTGCATGTGTGTTCTTTTCACATACCATATATGGATCCTCTAGTGTCATTGCATGTGTGCTCTTTTCACATTCCACCTATGGATCCACCAGTGTCATTGCATGTGTTCTTTTTAATAACAACAACAAGAGTCATTGAAATGTTTGTTCTTTTCACATACCACCTATGGATCCACCAGTGTCATTGCATGTGTGTTCTTTTCACTAACAACAACCAGAGTCATTGCATGTGTGTTCTTTTCACATACCACATATGGATCCACCAGTGTCATTGAAATGTGTGTTCTGTTCAGAGACCACCTATGGATCCACCAGTGTCAATGCATGTATGTTCTTTTCACAAACAACAACTGGAGGCATTGCATGTTTTTTCTTTTCACATACCACACATGAATCCACCAGTGTCATTGCATGTGTGATCTTTTCACAATCCACCTATGGATCCACCAGTGTCATTGCATGTGTGTTCTTTTTACTAACAACAACTGGAGTCATTTCATGATTGTTCTTCTCACATACCACATATGGATCCACCAGTGTCATTGCATGTGTGTTCTCTTCAGAATCCACACATGGATCCACCAATGTCATTGGATGTGTGCTCTTTTTACTAACAACAACCAGAGTCATTGCATGTGTGTTCTCTTCAGAGACCACACATGGATCCACCAGTGTCATTGCATGTGTGTTCTTTTTACTAACAACAACCAGAGTCATTGAAATGTGTGTTCACTTCAGAGACAACACATGGATCCACCGGTGTCATTGCATGTATGTTCTTTTCACTAACAACAACTGGAGTCATTGCATATGTGTTCTTTTCACATACCACATATGGATCCACCAGTTTCATTGCATATGTGCTCTTTTCACAATCCACCTATGGATCCACTAGTGTCATTGCATGTGTGTTCTTTTTAGTAACAACAACCAGAGTCATTGAAATGTGTGTTCTTTTCACATACCACCTATGGATCCACTAGTGTCATTGCATGTGTGTTCTTTTCACTAACAACAACTAGAGTCATTGCATGTGTGTTCTTTTCACATATCCCCCACATATGGATCCACCAGTGTCATTGAAATGTGTGTTCTCTACGGAGACCACACATGGATCCACCAGTGTCATTGCATGTATGTTTTTTCACTAATAACAACTGGAGTCATTGCATGTGTGTTCTTTTCACATACCACATATGGATCCACCAGTTTCATTGCATGTGTGCTCTTTTCATAATCCACCTATGGATCCACCAGTGTCATTGCATGTGTGTTCTTTTAACTAACAACAACTGAGTCATTTCATGATTGTTCTTTTCACATACCACATATGGATCCATCAGTGTCATCGAAATGTGTGTTCTCTGTAGAGACCACACATGGATCCACCAGTGTCATTGCATGTGTGTTCTTTTCACTAACAACAACTGGATTCATTGCATGTGTGTACTTTTCACATACCATATATGGATCCACCAGTGTCATTGCATGTGTGTTATTTTCACTAACAACAACTAGAGTCATTGCATGTTTTCACATACCACATATGGATCCACCAGTGTCATTGAAATGTGTGTTCTCTACAGAGACCACACATGGATCCACTAGTGTCATTGCATGTATGATCTTTTCACTAACAACAACTGGAGTCATTGCATGTGTGTTATTTTCAGATACCACATATGGATCCACCACTGTCATTGCATGTGTGCTCTTTTCATAATCCACCTATGGATCCACCAGTGTCATTGCATGTGTGTTCTTTTTACTAACAACAACTGAGTCATTTCATGACTGTTCTTTTCACATACCACATATGGATCCACCAGTGTCATTGAAATGTGTGCTCTCTTAAGGGACCACAAGTGGATCCACCAGTGTCATTGCATGTATGTTCTTTTCACTAACAACAACTAAGTCATTTCATGGCTGTTCTTTTCACATACCACATATGGATCCACCAGTGTCATTGAAATGTGTGTTCTATTTAGAGACCACACATGGATCCACTAGTGTCATTGCATGTGTGTTCTCTTCAGAGACCACACATGGATCCACCAGTGTCATTGCATGTGTGTTCTTTTTACTAAGAACAACCAGAGTCATTGAAATGTGTGTTCTCTTCAGAGACCACACATGGATCCACCGTCGTCATTGCATGTATGTTCTTTTCACTCACAACAACTAGAGTCATTGCATGTGTGTTCTTTTCACATACCACATATGGATCCACCAGTGTCATTGCATGTGTGCTCTTCTCACAATCCACCTATGGATCCACCAGTGTCATTGCATGTGTCTTCTTTTTAGTAATAACAACCATAGTCATTGAAATGTGTGTTCTTTTCACATACCACCTATGGATCCACCAGTGTCATTGCATGTGTGTTGTTTTCACTAACAACAACCAGAGTCATTGCATGTGTGTTCTTTTCACATATCCCCCACATATGGATCCACCAGTGTCATTGAAATGTGTGTTCTCTACAGAGACCACACATGGATCTACCAGTGTCATTGCATGTAGTTTCTTTTCACTAACAACAATTGGAGTCATTGCATGTGTGTTCTTTTCACATACCACATATGGATCCACCAGTGTCATTGCATGTGTGCTGTTTTCATAATCCACCTATGGATCCACCAGTGTCATTGCATGTGTGTTCTTTTTACTAACAATAACTAAGTCATATCATGGTTGTTCTTTTCACATACCACATATGGATCCACCAGTGTCATTGAAATGTGTGTTCTATTTAGAGACCACACATGGATCCACTAGTGTCATTGCATGTGTGTTCTTTTCACTAAGAACAACTGGAGTCATTGCATGTGTGTTCTTTTCACATACCACATATGGATCCACCAGTGTCATTGCATGTGTGTTCTTTTCACTAACAACAACTGGAGTCATTGCATGTGTGTTCTTTTCACATACCACATATGGATCCACCAGTGTCATTGAAATGTGTGTTCTCTACAGAGACGACACATGGATCCACCAGTGTCATTGCATGTATGTTCTTTTCACTAACAACAACTGGAGTCATTGCATGTGTGTTCTTTTCACATACCACATATGGATCCACTAGTGTCATTGCATGTGTGCTCTTTTCATAATCCACCTATGGATCCACAAGTGTCATTGCATGTGTGTTCTTTTTACTAACAACAACTGAGTCATTTCATGACTATTCTTTTCACATACCACATATGGATCCACCAGTGTCATTGAAATGTGTGTTCTCTTTAGAGACCACACATGGATCCACCAGTTTCATTGCATGTGTGTTCTTTTCACTAACAACAACTTGAGTCATTGCATGTGTGTTCTTTTCACATACCACATATGGATCCACTAGTGTCATTGCATGTGTGCTCTTTTTACTAACAACGACCAGAGTCATTGGATGTGTGTTCTGTTTAGAGACCACCCATGGATCCACCACTGTCATTGAAATGTGTATTATTTTCAACTACCGCCATTGGCCAGAAACAATCGGGACGCAGAACTAAACAGCAACCGCTCTGGGCTTCTAGAAGACCCGATCCCCGATTATTAGGCGCCGTTGGATCGGGGTGCATGGACGATTGTGATGTCCTTCAAGAGGGCAATCCGCGAGAAGTCTGTTCTGCGAACTGATTGGCCGTGGCAACTACGCTGGGCCTACGTCCTTGCCCTTATCCCCTTAACCCCAGGGCCGAAAATCAGATCATGTTCCTTCATCGCCATGGAGAGGGAGAGGCCCAAACTCAGCTTGCACGAGGCTCAGATGTTCGCCCACTACGACATACTCGCGCCGCCGTTAGCGAGGCTTCCGGCCGGCTTCGAGCTCAGCTACACCGGGGTTCCTATCGTGCCGCTCTTGCGCGACAACGCGCTGGCGAGGCAGATCGAGGAGCGCTGCGGCCAGCTGTCGAAGCGGAAGAGGGCAATGGCGCGGTACTCACGTACGAGCACGTACTGGCGAAAGCTGTTCAAGAAGGAGCGGGCTGCGTTGATTGAGCTCTGCGGAACACACCGGTAGGAGATCCACCCGGATCTGCGCAACCCCGAAGGGAGGGAGCGCTTCTAGGCAGTGCCTGGGCATACGACCTCCACCGTTATCGATGCAGCGCGCCGTGAAGAATCCATGAGGAGGAGGAACGCTGCCAGGAACATCGGCATCGATTCCAACACGGAGGAGGCTGGCGATGACGCGGACAACGTCGTCAATGATGGAGACTGCGGGACCGTCATAGTCGATTAGGGCCACTTAAGCATAAATTAAATCTATGTATGGTATCTTAATGCGTTCTTTGGATCTGGCTCACCTGAGTCATGGTCGATTATCGTCATAATCTATATATGTTGGACATGTTTTAGTTGTCTTTGTCTTTGAAACTAGTCGATCGAAACTCGTTTGATCCTGAAAATAAAGTTTGCGTGTTCCCTGGCATATCTGATGGGATAATACGCTGACTCTACTCCCAGCACTTGATGGCACAGCCGTAATTTGGAGTGCGCCTAAGGAGAAGGGATCGAGCGTGTTGTAATAGTGTACTACTCCTGTCCAGATATAACTGACTTAGTTTTTTTAGATATTTAATAAATATGTCTATACCCAAAACATGTCTAGATACATGTTTTAGGTTTATCTGTCTTTCAAACTAATCAAAAGTCGTCAAATTCTAAACAAACAAAGTCATTGCGTTCACACCTGATGGGACAATACGCTGACTCTGCTACTTGATGGCACAACCATAATTCCAGAGTGCGCTAGAGGAGATGGGAATGCAAGGGAGACGGGAACTAGTAGCCGTGTCCAAACGCAGGTAAAAAATTAATGTAATAATATTTAAAAAATGTAATCTGGTCCACATGACCCCATCACAGACACGTTGCACGCGCCAGATATAAATAAAGACGACACAGCTAGTTTAGTTTCAATGATATAATTCAACATATGACGTTACTGTGCCCGCATCTTTCTGCTCCTCTTATTAGTCTGCTAGCCCACGCTGCATTAAGCATCAGTTGATGAGGGTAAAAAAATGATAAAATGGCAAATAAAACAATTTTTAAGCTTACCTTTCATCTAGAGAATCGTACAAAGATGAAATTGGCAGGGATTTATTATTTCTCCTGCAGTTAGCCGAAAGATCCTCAAGAACATCCTTAATCACCCCTGCAACTTCTTCATATTCTAATACACCTCCATTATTTGCCCTTTCCTCCCCGTTCCGCTTACCCTTTTGTTTCTTTTCACACCCTTTTCTCACCGGCACCTCCACTTCTCCATAAATTGGCTGCTTACGTACCTTTTCCTCCGAGTGCTCATCACCGTCTTCGCGCTGCTCTTCTGCCAGTTCTGGCTGAGAAGCCTCATTTTCTGCCACCGGGGTGTGAACAGGGACAATAGCATGTGTAACTGGGTTTTTGCACAACCTCTTGATATGGCCGAATCCGCCACAATATCCGCATTTCCTTTTCCTAGCTCCCAGCCTTGGACCTTTATCGGTGGAGGCTTCGATCCTTAGCTTTCTAGGCCTCCCAGGTGGCCTCCTAAGAACTGGTGGTTGAAGTTTGAACCCTGGATCGACAATCTCCCAATCATTTTCATTGGCGATAGGTGGTACGTTTTCTGCATAAGTTGCAACAAACTTGTCCACGGAGAAATAGTTGTCGACATAGTTCTCTATTTTAGCTCCGTTACCTCTAAGCTTTAAGATGAAGTAAATTGCATGGTGACATGGTAGACCAGTAATCTGCCACTGCCTGCATGAACATGTCTTGTTTCCAATGTCTACAGTGTACCTCTGTTCACTTCCACGCTTGTATTCTGCATAAACCTCAGGCAATGTTCTGGAACTTCTGACCACCCTCATCTTTATCGTTCTCATTGCCCTGGTTCTTGCATTCAGTGACATAACCACCTTTGGAACTATTTTATGGCCTAAAAATTTTCTTGCACAAATTCTTTGCCTTAAATCTATCTTCACCATTATGCACTGTCTTATTGCATCCAACAAAATAACAATTCCAAGTGTCTTCATGCCCGAAATCTTATCATTGAAACTCTCTACCAAATTATTGCATACAAAATCCACCTTGCTTAACTCACCAAACTTGCTTCTGGCCCATAGCTTGGTGTGATGTTCCTCAAGGTATTTTTTCACCTTTGGCACTACATACATGTTCTGCAAGTAAGTAGCATGCGTGCTTGGGATGTATGTGTATGCTGATCGCCACAAGTACTCTTCAAAGATCTTTCCTTTGAAATTCTTCGTGAAGTTAGTAGCGAGGTGCCGCATGCATTCCCTATGCTCAACCCCAGGAAACATAGCATCAACAGCATTCTCAAGACCCTCAGATGCACCTGTGTGTATCACCAAGCCTTCAGGGTGACCAATTACTTCCCGTAGTCTCTGCATGAACCATGTCCAACTTTCATTTAATTCACCATCAAGAATAGCATAAGCTACAGGTAGAAGCCAATTATGCGTGTCCAAAGCACAAGCAGAAGCAACATGTCCCCTGAACTTCCCTATTAAAGAAGTTGCGCCTATTGCCAAGTATGGGCTGCAGCCGTCTAGGAACCCCTTCCAGCATGCCTTTAGGTAGATAAAACATCTCCTGAAGCATATCTTATCTGCCTGCTTATACCTGACCCCCCTCAAGACATTTTCTCTCCCTTTCACAACCTCGTAATTGATGTCAACAACACTACCAGGTGATGTTTTCTCTACCTGAGCTTTGAAACTATACAACATATGAAAACTGTCATTACACTTGCCTTGAATGAAGTCGAGAGCCATCTCCTTCCCATCAAAGACTCTGTGATAAGGATTCAGAACGTTAAACTTTTTGCTAATCTTTGCTCTGAGTTAAGCAGGTCCAATGTTGTGATCCTGCCTCGCCCAGTCAAGTACAGTAGCAACAATCCACTTGGTAGTCGCCGGTCTAATTTTACCACTTAAAGAAGTATTAGGGAAGTTGTGTTTCTTCGTGTTTACTTTGATCTGCATTCGATAAGAATCCAAATAATTCAGAGCTAGTTATCAGCAGAATAAATATGAGAAAGACTAAAACTAAATGTAGCTATTGCAACCTGAAATGGGTGTCCACCCCGCATTGGAGATGCATGTAATCTCCATTTACACACATTACTTTCCCTATAGTGCACCCTAAATCTCTTTTGGTCGCTCTTTTCAAAGATAAATTTGAACCCAACTCTGATTGCATAGGTTGCAACTGCATATCTGCAGTCCTCCACATTATCAAAGGCAGTCCCCTCATCAATTGCAGGATTGTCCCTGTCAAAGTGTATCACTGGCCTGTCCACGTCTTCATCGTCGTATCTACATCCCATTTCCACATCTTCACATTCCTCTTCCTCATCAGTCCCATAGTCAGGCTTATTGTTCGAATCAACCAAATATTCCCTACTCTCCATCCTATCAGGGTCAGCAGCCACGTCTGGATGTGCTTTCTCATCATCATCCGCACCGCCACATGTTTCAATGCCTTCATGCTCGCTTGACAAAGCATCATGCTCAAGGACAAGCTGTACAGACGTCCTGCGGTTACCAACACATATCCTTGCCATCACCACGGGACTAGAAACGCTAATTGGGGTATGCATATAAGGAATCGCAGTTCTTACCCTTCAATGTGGACGCACAACACCTTCTCCGGGCTCCATACCTCGAAAGCTCTGCACCCCGCTTCCTCTCCTCCTGTTTTATTGTCCTCTGTGCTCTCCAGACTTGAAGGAGATTCTGTGCTCTCTAGCCGCGCAGGACCCATGTCCGTGCTCTCAAGCCTCGCAGGATCCATCTCCGAGCGGGATCCGGATCACCAGCATTGTTGGGCCCCTAACCCAATGGCCGACTCTCGGTTTTCGTTTCTAGACGTGACTGGGCGGTGGGCGGCGGCAAGGAGACAGGACAGGGAGGGGAGGGGACGTGAGGGGATGGCAGGGAGGGGAGGGCGAGAGGACGACGGCCCAAGGGGACGCCGAGAGCGGTGCATGACTGAGCAGAGTGGCAGCAGCAGGAGCAGAGGAGAGGAGCGGAACGGAGCTAGTTGCACAATAATGTGTTGGTGGGCGGCACCAGCCCTCGAACCTGGGAGGCGCGTTGTCGTAGGTGGAGGAGGCGGGCCCGCCTATCAGAAAACATGCCACTTGTCAGTGCACTATGCATCAGGAGCACTTCACGGATTTTTTAGCAGGTCCCACATGTCAGTCGGTTTGATCAAAACTTGCATGCAGTGCATGGCTGGTTCACGCGCTAGTTCCAAAAAAAGCCAGTTGATCCAAACTTGAATTGGCAGTTCTGCTTCTTCTCCCCCGTCTCCTCGTCTCCTGGCAGTGGCAGTTCCGCTTCGTCTCTCTCGACTGTTATCCTCTTCTTCTTCTTCTCCTCGCAGTGGTAGTTCTTCTTTTTTCCTCGATCAAAACATTCCCGCATGTAAGCCATGGCCAGTAGCCGGATGAAGAGGAACTAGGCTGATCTCCCGGCGGACCCACTATGCAAGATCGCCGACTATTTGCTAGAGAAAGAGGAGTACGTCGACACCTATGCTGCTTGTCGGGAAGTCTGCACCGATTGGCGCCGCACTTTAAAGGTGCCCGAATTCCATCTCAACAACTGGATCATGATAGATCACACACTTCCAGACGTTGGCGACTTCACCTTCCTCAACCTCGCCACTGGTCATTGCTTCAGGACAAATCTAATGGACGTCCATCGCAGGTTCACATTCACATCCGATATTTATTGGTATTTTCCATTGTAAACATCTTAGTGCTAACTGATGCCCTCTTCTTCCAAAAGATTCTACTTCATCGGTGTTTCTCGTGGCGTCATCGTGCTTGCTCAGAGGGTGGAGCCGTACCAAATTCGGCTTCTGAACCCAATCACTCATAAGTCTAACACTGAGTTTCAATCACACATACCATCTGATCCTCTGCAATTTGTCATCGTGACGAAGTCCCCGACGATGGTGTTCGTTTGCACCAATTATCCAGATCATATTGCATGGCCCGATGAGAGCACCCCAATGGGGCAAATCAATGAATCATTTGGAGAAGGATTATATTCGCCACCTCCTGCTATGCTTCTGGACTGCATGACGGCATTCCGAGGGGAAGTATATGCATTACTTGAGAATGGAGACATCTTGTCGACCAACATCAAGTTAGAGCAGTGCGCGAGCACTGTCACGATTGCCAAAATAATTTTGGCCCCAGTCTTTGAACAGGTACGCGGAACTTACAAATTTTACCTTGTGGAGTCAGATGGTGATCTACTTCTTGTGTAGAATAGTTAAGTTCAGACTAAAGAATGGCTTTTGTAGATGAAATGCTGATGAATTGTTCTATAAGCTAGTAGGAAGTTTAGCCCACTTTTGTGCAGGTATAAGACCCTTTTGTATAGAAGTACTACTGTTGTAAGCAAATACTATCAAGTATCTATTTCCTTCAATTACTAGTCATGGTTCAATCTAGTTAACTGGCATCTTTTTATCCCAGACTACAGATTTTGCGTCTGCTGTCTGTGCTGTAAACCATTTTTTCCTTTGTCTTGTGTTGACTATAAAATGGGCCTGCAGTTCAAGGTGTTACAAATGTAGCTACCTTGTACTTGAAGAGGAGATGGACTACATTTTCCTGGCATCCACATAATTGATCAATTGATCATTGCCAGACCACCCTCTTTTCATGAGGTTGTCCTTGGTTATTCACAGAAATTATAAAGCACGGTGTTCAACTACATCGATTCAAACTATTACACACACACACTACATCAAATTCATTACCCACACATACTACATCGATTCAAACTATTACACACGCATACTACTTCAAACTATTACACACACGTACTACATCAATTCAAACTATTACACATTTTTAGTCGATGCTAACTTCCTGCTACGCTCTCCATACTACAAATTCATTAGCCACACATACCACAACATTTCACTAGATCTTTGTCTTCACTCGTGGGAAATCATAACCACTAGCTCGTCCAAGCCCGGTCCCCCCACCGAAACTGTGTGCACCGTCGCGAAATGGTGGTGGTCATGTGCCATCGATCCTTCCAGGCCAACATTGCAGGCGACAAGGACGCTTTCTGGCAGCCTCTTCGGGGCCTTGAATGCCATGTACCGATTCCAGAACCTCCTCCAGGTGGATGATGACCGGTTGCTTCCAGCAAAGCTGTCGCCCTGCCCTGCTTGGAATCTGCACCTCGTACATCTTAGGAACGGCGTTAGGATCTTTCAGCCACGCCTTTACCTCGATGACCCATTTGTCGCTCGGTGGCACGATTTCCACCAGCTCGCCGCCAAGGCTACTGACGACCTTCTTGAGGGCCTCCGGCTCCCAAGCATCCAATGGGAGGCCGTCAAAGCCGAGTTTGAAGAAGAAATGAAGCTGCCCCAAGCGATCGTCCCACCCACAGGCGCGAGGCCAACGCATGAAGCTCATTTTCTCCCCGCAGCACTCGAAAGAACGGGAAGAATGCAGAACGCGCTCGGTGTCTGAGCTGTGATCGAACCGGACGAAAAAATCGAATGGCGGAGCGCATACCTCAATGTTGACCTCATTTCGTCTGATCCCAAAACGAGACCTGAAAGCTGACAGCAACTCTGCCAGCGACATGGCAGGACTAATGCCCAGCTCGGTGGCCATGAGAGTGTGGTCGTCGAACTGCTGTGCCAGGGCTACCATGCCTGGGGTACGTGGCAGCACGCAACTTCCTGAGGCCGGTCGTCGGCCTGGATCGCCCGACGTGACACGCTCTGTCGTGCAAGAAGGACTAGCCAGAGGCGAGATATTAGTCCGGGGACGCGAAGCTCCGATACGGCGGACGATGCAATGGTGATGGCTGCGAGCTTCGATTAGAGGCATGGGAGGTTGACCGGACATGGCGGGGACGCAAATTAGAGCAAGTGCGAGCTCTGATCTGAGACGAGCAACCGGAGCGGAGAAAATGTTATGGGGAGGGGAGCAGGGGAGAAGACCAGAGCAGAGCAAAGAAATAGATCTGGTCCACTCAGGGATCTGGTCCACGCAGGGGTAAGCTAGTCCACGACCACAAAAGATAACGGGGAATACTGACATGGCGGGCCAAGAAGAGTTGACCTAACGGCGGTATTTGAGTTCTACCGTTTTTCGTCTGGTTCAAACGACCGTTTGGCCGTTAGATTTGTATTCACCCCCATTTGGCCCTTCTGGACAATTGGTGAATCTACTATGCCCTCCGCGCGATTGATGGCAACTCGGGTACCGCGGTGCGCTCACCCACCAAGTTTGGTACCGCAAACAAACATTCCCGTTTGTGGAGATCTCCATTGATGATGACGAAGGATTTGCAGCGGAGCACGATCATCCGCGCCTCTGTCTCGTCGGTGGGAAGGACCTTGTGCTCGAGGAAGGGGACGTATGGTGCAGTCCAGTCACTGAGCTCCATGATCATGGCGACTAGGGCGGGATCGGGCTGTAGAGGTATCCCGATGTCAATCTCCTTGGGCGGGGAGACTGAAGGCTTGTGGATGATGTAGAGGAAGACGCCCACGGGTGGCGTTTGGCGGGCCGATCTGATGCATGAGAGAGTATCGGCCTCCTCGTTCTTGCGCTTCTCGATCCACTCGACGGAGTAGCCAGTGAAGTGACCTCCCAGCTGGTCCAACGCCTGGCGGTATGCTATCATGGTAGGGGAGATGGCGTCGCAGGTCCCAGCGACTTGTCCAGCGACTAGGTCGGAGTCGCCATAGCACCGTAGGCGATTGATGTTCATTCCCTTAGCGGCCTGCATGCCGTGAAGGAGGGCTCATACTCGGCCATTTGTTGGTGCAGGGCTTGAAGTCAAGGTGGAGCACGTAGCGGAGCTTGTCGCCTTTGGGGGAGGTGAGTATGATCCTAGCCCCCGCGCCATCCATGTTCTTAGATCCGTCGAAGTGGAGCGACCTGTAATGGAGATAGGCTAGCTTTTCCAGCGTCTATGCTTGTTCTCGGTCGGTGAGGAAATCAGCCAAGGCCTGCGTTTTGATCGCGTTGCATGGCTCATACTTCATGTTGTGAATGCCGATTTCGACGGCCCATTTAGCAACTCGCCCAGTCGCCTCGCAATTGCGGATGATGTCCTACAACGGAGTGGAGGAGATGACCGTGATGGGGTGCTCTTGGAAGTAATGTGGGAGTCACCGCTGGGCTCTGAAGACCGCATACACCAGTTTCTGGTACTGCGGGTAGCGCTGCCTTGAGTCTGTTAGGACCTCGCTGATGTAGTAGACGGGGCGCTGTATGGGGTGCTCCTTGCCCTCTTCTGGTCGCTCGACGACCATCACGGTGTCGACGACTCGTGTGGAGGCCGCGATGTAGACGAGCATTGGCTCTTTGTCGATTTGGGCGGCGAGTAGCGGTGCCGCGAGCAGCAATTCCTTGAGCGCCTTGAGCGTGTTGTCCGCTTCTTCGTCCCATTGGAATGTGGGGTTCTTGCGCATCAGGCGGTAGAGAGGCATCGCCTTCTCACCGAGCCGGGGGATGAAGTGACTGAGGGCCGCAACTCGCCCGACCAGCTTCTGGGCGTCGCGCAGGCACTCGGGTTTCCTGAGCCGCGCGATGGTGTATATCTTGGTGGGGTCCGCCTCAATGCCTCGTTTGGAGACCACGTACCCCAAGAACTGTCCAGTGGGCACACCAAAGGTGCACTTTCCTAGATTGAGCTTGATCTTGTACCTCCACAGATTCACGAAGGTCTCGGCCAGGCCGGCGAGCAGGTCTCTCTAGCGGGTGGATTTTACCACCACACCGTCGATGTAGACGTGGTTGTTGCGGCCAATTTGACTTGCAAGGTAGTCCTGCATGCACATTTGATAGGTCGCGCCGGTGTTCTTGAGGCCGAACGTTATGGCGGTGTAGTAGAAGGCGCTGAATGCCGTGATGAACATCGTCTTCTCCTCGTCCTCAACCGCTATTTTGATCTGGTTGTAAACAGAGTACACGTTGAGAAAGCACAGCGACTCCGATCCCATGGTCAAGTCGATGATCTGATCGATGCGCGGTAGGACGAACTCCTCCTTCGGGCAGGCACTATTGAGCTTGGTGTAGTCGATACACATTATCCAGGTGTTGTTCTTTTTTAGAACCAGGACTGGGTTTGCCAGCCACTTGGAGTACTTGATGGGCCGAATGAAGCCTGCAGCGAGTAGACGCTATACTTCTTCGGTGATTGCTCGGCGACGCTCTTCATTGAAGGGCCACAGCGACTGCTTTACTGGTCGCACTTTTGGGTCGGCATTAAGTTTGTGCTCAGCGAGTTCCTTCAGACACCAGGCATGTCGGATGGTTTCCATACGAAGATGTCACGATTCTCACGCAGGAACCCGATGAGCGCGCTTTCCTATGAGGGACTCATGTTCGTCCTGATGGTAACCCTCTGGCTCGAGTCGCCTGGGACGAGCTCAACGGTGCGACTGTGCGTGGTCGCCTCGAAAGTTGAGCCCCTGGAAGTTGGCTTCTTCAGGATGGTGGTGTCATCCTTGTCGATGTTGCTCGCGTATTTCATGAGCTCGTCCGCGTGGTTGGTTTCCGCGGTGATGATGGCATCGGCGAGATCGGCGCCTTTGTCTTTGCATTCCATGGCCATGTCGGGGTCGCCATGGATGGTGATGATGCCGCTTGGACCAGGGAGCTTCATCATGTTGTAGGCGTAGTGTGGGGTCGCCATGAATTTGGTGAACGCCTGGTGCCCCAGGACGCAGTGGTAGGGGTTGTGGAAGTTCACCAGCTTGAAGACGATCCGCTTGGTGCGGAAGTTCGCTAGTGTGCCGAAGGTAACTGGCTGCGTCACCTTGCTGATCAGGTACGCGTTCCGACCAGGGACGATGTCGTGGAAGGTGGTGAGTGTCGACTCGACCACCGACTCCGGGAGGTGGAGCCTCTTGAATGTGTCCAAGTACATGATGTTGATGGAGCTTCCACCGTCCATAAGCGTCTTGGGTCCAAGTACATGATGTTGATGGAGCTAGTAGTCGGCCACTTTGGGCCTGACCACCAGGGCGACTCACCCCGGGTATTCGATGCTGGGCGCGTGATCCTGGTGACTCCAGGTGATGCTTTGCTCAGACTAGTTGAGGAAGCGGGGAATGTCGACCTGGGTCACCGCATTAACAGCGACTGCGTAGGCGAGCACCTTCTTCTTGCATTTGGTGTCGAGCCTAGTGAAGGTGTGCAGCGAGCCGACAACATTGCCGAATCTGTCGGTGTTGCCGTTGTCTCTTGGCGGGTTGTTGTTGGGGTCCTCCCTTGCTCGCCTTGCCTTCTCGATCTCCTTCAGAGAATGGTAGTCTGCGGTGGTGTGGGTGGCAGGCTTCCCCTCCCTGCTGTGGTAGATGCATGGCTGGTTGAGCAGGGCGGCAGGGTCGAAGTTCAGCCTCGCCGCATTGTTGGCATGGTAATTTCCGCTGTCATGGTAGTTTCCTCTGTCGCGGCGGAAGTTTTTCAGGTCGCGTTGCCTGTAGCCGGTGTTGGCGATGAAGTCAACTCGCCCGTCACCGCGGCGCTTTCTAGTGAGGCGAGTGTTGTTGTAGCACATGTCGCCCGTCGTTGCCGCTGGTGCGGCGTCTTCCCCCTGACTCATCATCGGAGTCTTGGTTGGGGTCCTCCTCCAGGTAGCGTTTGGCGATCTCGAGGAGGTCGGGGATGTTGTCGAGCACCCGGTAGACCCTCTTGATCTTGGCAACCAGAGGCTCGTACCAACACGCGGTCTTAAAGAAGTGGATCGTCGTGTCCGGATGGATGCCGCAAGCGTTGATCCACAGTTCCTACCACCTCTAGCTCTAGTGGTGGGTCGACTCACGATGCCTTTGGATGCATTTCTCCAGGTCCTTGATGGTGGTGGAGCAGGTGTAGGAGCCCTTGAAGTGCCTGACGAAGGCGTCGCGCATCTCCTCCCACGAGTCGATGATGTCCACAGGGAGGGTGTTGATCCATTGCCTGGTCGCTCCATCTTCAGGGGAAGGTAGCAAGTGGCGAGCAGGTCGGTGTGGCCGGCGATTCCCATTGCCATCAGGTGCGTGTCCAGCCACACCGCTGGATCGTACGTTGGATTGTATTTTTCGATCTCCGTGGGTGCCTTGAAGTTGGCGGGGTACTTCTTGCCTCAGATCATTAGTCCGAAGCACTGAGGGCCAACTTGGTTGAGCGAGCCCCTTGGCTCGGGGTCGCCGTGGTTGGTGAGGGTGTGCCTCAAGTCATTGGGTTGGTGCGCCCGCCAGGCGTAATTGTTGACGATGTGCATCCTTGCATCGACGCGTTAGCCGTTGGCGGTGACCATGTTGTTCGCAGGCCATGGCTCGTTGGTGGAGAGCGCAGGGTTGGTGGCCCGTGGTTGGAGCGGAAAGGGCTCGGGTGGTGGGTAGTTGAGGGTGTTAGCAACAGTTGGACGACCGCTTGAGGCCGCCCTGCTTCCCAATGAGCAGGAGTACATCCGCCCCCGCAGGTCAACTACCGCAACTTGTTGCTCGATGGCCCTAGCGAGTAGGGCCTTGGCGTACTAGATCTGCAACGCGCCCTCTCCTTGGATGTCGAGGTGGGCAACTGTAGCATCTGCCATGATGACATTGTCCATCGAGGTGGAGTACAATGGGAGCCCATTGGCATCGCAGGCTTGCGGCAAGATGATGATCCGCGGCTGGTCCGGTGGAGGCACGTGGCCTATGGGTGGAGGTGGGGCTCTGGTCGCGGGTGCCCCGGGCGGCGGGTGGTTGCTTCCGCCGGGCCAGCGGGGTCGCTCTCGTCGTTGAAGTTCAGGATGTGGCCCTGGATGTTGGAGTGCAGGCGGGGTCCTGATGCAACGTTGATGGTAGAGCGACAGCTCCTGTGCTGTTTGCCGCTCGAGGCGGAACTTCTCACGCTCATCCTGCTCCTTGCGCATCGCCTCTTCTAGGTGTAGGCGGGCTTCCTCCACCTCCGTCGCCGTTACGGTCGGTGGGATTGGCCTAGAAAATGGATCTGGCGGGACAGTCATGCTGCCCACCATGTAGATCTCATTGAAGTGATTGGATCTAGCGCGGAAGTCCTTGAGGACTCCGATCCGGAGTAGGAGACGAAGATCACGAGGATGGAGGGGTCCTCGAAATCCTCAGGGTTGGAGACCTGTGTGATGGAGTCCTCGCGCGATGCGGCGGTGATGGATCTGGCGACCGAGGCAGGGGTCACCGAATCAGCGTCGTCGTTGAGAGCCGCGTTGTCAGCGGCGGCATAAGTCCCAGTCACGTTGCTGGCAGCCGACTCGTACTCGGTGGCAAGGTGTTGACTGCAAGTGCAAAGATTGTTTGTAGCTAGTTTCGAAATAAAGATATCGATCCCACAGGGAGCAGGAGTTTGAAGTCTAATAACTCTTGAAATAAATATTATGATAGAAATGCTAGACAAAGTTCTAAGTGACAAGATAAAATGCGAGTATTGTGTAAAAAAAGTTTTTTTGGGTTTTGGGTATAAGAACTATAATAAAGTAAAGTAAACAACTTAGTACAAAAAGTAAGTACCACGTATGTAAGAGATTGGAACTGCAGTAGGGAAAAAGCGTTCTCAGGGAGTAGCGGATATACCACTAGTATTATAAAGATTTAAGATAAAGATTAGCATCATGAACATTCTCAACTATGTATGTGTGGGAGGAACTCCGTATTTGGACGAATAGGCAACAACCACTGCTCACATCATCCTCATAACCAAAGTAGTCAGCAATCGACATCAATCGAATTACTATGCTATTAAGGGACGTAATCCCGTAGGATGTATCCCGTGGCATGGATAGTGTTCCATGAGTTTCCTTGGTTTCCCAAGTTGATACGTAAGGGGTGCCAACAGCTTTATAGTCACTGTAAGTGCTAGCACACCTTTGTCTACCAACAAGTAGTTTCCTCCATCAAGTCCCCACGAGAGGCAAATATTGAGAGGTCGACTTCTCTCAACACCAAGATGTATAAAATCTAACGCATAGTCACAGTGATGAATATCATAATAGACTTTACCTTATTTCAATCTCATACTAGGGTTTCTCCATCTCCCCAAGAACTAATGATCTACTCGGACATGGAGGCAATCAAGATCACGACAATGGTAATGGAAACAATCATAGATGAATAGTACTTGTATAACTCCACAACGAGGATGGGAAT
This sequence comes from Avena sativa, assembly GCA_916181665.1. Classification (NCBI taxonomy): domain Eukaryota; kingdom Viridiplantae; phylum Streptophyta; class Magnoliopsida; order Poales; family Poaceae; genus Avena; species Avena sativa. The sequence continues at coordinate 434,511,716 of OV702290.1, forward strand.
TATAACAAGATCTAGACAGGATGTAGATGGGATGTATGGAGAGGGTGGTGATGTAGTGGTGGATGATGAAGATCGATGCCTTAGCCTCCTGGATCTTCGCAGGGCGAAGATGGATCCTTGGTGGATGAGTTCCCCCTCCAGATGCCTTCCGGAGGTGAGGTTTCTGTGATTTCTGGGTGTTATGTATGTCATCTCCTCGAACCAATTGCACGGGGTGAAACTATTTGACGAGGCGGAGGCAGCGCCAACTATACGGCCGGAGCTATACAGCTAGAAAAATTGCTCCGGTCATATAGTTGGTTGTTGGACTCTCTGCCTCCCTTGTTCTCTTCCGGTTTTCTTCTGGTATTATTAATATTTCCCAAATAAGTGATTTACGTTGTTTTTTACTCCTTTTGTCCATAGTACAACTGATCCAAGAATTGTATCTGTTAGATCCATCATCTGTCCTTATCCTGATGAAAATAGACATAAAATGTGCATGCGGCTTCCACACCTTAGTGATCAACAGTTCATAAAAGATGAATTTCAACATAATGTAAAAGTATCCGGTTCAACCGAATGAGTTAGCAAGGTAGTCCCAAGTGTTTTAGGCTTCACGTATTCACTTGGGGTTCAAAATCTCAAAAGTGTATCTTTGACATACTACAATACAGTGGTATATGCCTACTTGCTCTTTGCACACTCGCTCTTTTTCTTCTTCTTTTTCTTTTCTTTTGTATATATGTTCACACTTTTTTTTAAGTGTTGTGAAAAGGAGCTAGCCATACATTCCACTTCATGTAGGAATCCAAAGTTTAACGATCTCAATTATCAAATTCCAAGTGTATATGAAGCATTCTTATGACTTGAAGATTCTACCCTTATTCTCACTTTATTTTGATAACACTTTCATTTTTCTCTGTTCAGGGTTTCTTTCTCCACTTAACTATATAGATAATTTTTCTTTGTAAATCAAACCGTAGACTTGCAGCATATTGACTAAATTAACTTTAGGTGTTCCATTAATACCAATGGTGTAGAAGACTCCTATTGCTATCATCAAGTGCAAGTAAAATTATACCCAAGCCATTCATATATCAATAAAGCAAACACAAACTCAATATTTCTCCATATATAATAATAAACTCGGAATTTCATAAAAGGGATCGACTATTCCTGAAGGGAATTCTAATGATGCAAACTTTATTACTAGTTTGATCTAATGAAAAAATAGTAATAAAAACTTATAGGATAAATTACAAGGACTTAAAGATCTCCCCAAGCTTGACATCAAACCAGGCGGGATCAAATAATCCTTTGCGATTATTTGATACCGTGATTGTTGTAGATCACTGTGGTGCCATCACATGTAACACGGTGGTGCGTAGCTTCTTATTGGCCTCCTCTAAAGAAGTTATGTGGCTATAGCACCTCCACAAATCAGACTGCAGAGTATCCACTCTATCAGCGAGCTTAGTCACCAATGGAAGGAGGTCTTCCTTCTTCTCCATCTCATCAAGACGGTGACGGACTTCAAAGCGATGGAGTAGCTCCAGCTTCTGATATATCTCCAATGCCTGCACGCGATCCTTGGTCCTAGGGACAGCTACTTCTTCCTCGTCCATAATTGATGGATCGGGGAAGTGGAAACCTTACCTCCACTCTTCTTGAGGCTTGATCTTCATACGAGAACCAATGGTTGGCTTCGAAAGTGGTTCCTCCGTTCTCTTTCTAGCACCTTCACCAATATTAGATAATTCCTTACGCTTGTGCGGCCTTTGATCCGTAGTTTTGAACTTGACCGTCTCCACATGCCCTTTTCCATGTGGTCTGCAATCTTCTCTCTCTTGTTGAGATTTCTTCATCATCGCCCAATTGATCTCCGGTGGATCATAGACGTCATGGTGGATGTAGAAATCAACCACATCATCGTCAGAATCGTTCTTGAAGTAGCTTGGCTCGATGTACTCCTTGTACCTCGGGCTAAACCTCTCCACCTCCTCGTCATCGTCCTCCATGGATGGGCTACTAGAGCGGTCCCTGGAAGGAGCAATGAGCCCCAAGGGTTTTCCATGGACTGGGACGGGACAGCGCATCGCTAGATTTGTTCCTGGAGATTATGATTAGAGAGAAAGACAATGGCAGTATATAAGGGGGGTTAGAGGTCGGTAAAACTCAAGAGAAACACCAAATTGTCGCCCAAGAAAAGAATCTGAACAAAACAGGGAAAGAAATCACGGATTTGGAAGTTTCCTGCCGCGTAACGACCAAATATACGGACGCGACACATATATCTCCGGTCGTATAGTTGGTTCCGGGCAGATAATTCCAAATATCTCGAGTTTAGGTCGATTAAATCATGACTTGGAACCGACAATAAAGTTTCTTTTAGAATGAATAAACGAAAGATCAAACAAAAAAGTCTCTGAGAATTTAACGACCAACTATACGGCCGGAATTTTTGGCTCCGGTCGTATAGTTGCGACCGTATAGATACAAACACCGAAAATCAAAAGTGTCTGAGAGTTTAACGACCAACTATACGGCCATAATTTTTGCTCCGGTTGTATAGTTCCGACCGTATAGATATAGACTCCTAAAGTAAAATCATCTGAGAGTTTAACGACCAACTATACGGCTGGAATTTTTGGCTCCGGTCGTATAGTTGCGACCGTATAGACTCAGATAGCGAAAAAAATTCACGAAGGTGATATAGAGAGTTTAATAACCAACTATATGGCGGGAGCTTCCTCTCCGGTCATATAGCTCCGCCCGTATAGTTGGTAAAACCCCTATAAATCTTCAGAAAATCACAAGGAACTCAATGTCAGAATTTTCAAAAGTAAAAATTGTGAAAATAGATCACTTATTTAGGTAAGAACAGTTACCTTGCACTTACCATTGTTTATTCGGGGATGAAAAGTTCCTCCCACAACAAAGATTTGTTCTCTTTTGGAGGAATTGACCTTAGTTCATTGAATAATTCCCGTAAACGAAAATCACCAAGACTAAAGTTCCTCGCAATAAGATTGGTGTCTTGTAGGGCAATCATGGACACTGCATCCAACATTTTTATTTCTTGCCTCTGCATAATTTGCAACTCAAATTCTTAAAGTGAAAGAATCCAACAGATCAATCTTGGCTTATGGTCTTTCCTTTCAAGGAGTTATTTTAAGCCATCACGATCCGTGTGAACTCTTACCTTTTCATCAACTATATAGGAATGAAATTTATCACAAGAGAAAAATACAGCAAAAAAGTTCCTTTTCTTCCTTAGGGTAGTTCTTTTGAGCACCATTGAGAGTTCTACTAGCATGATGTATAATATTAAATCTACGACCAGTATGTTGTCCTATAGTTACTCCTACAACATCATCACTAGCTTGATATATTAAATCAAAGGTTGTATCTCAGATATGTTTGTTTAATAATAGGAGCACGAGATAAAGCATTTTTGTGTCTATCAAAGGCTTCAAGACACTTATCATCAAAATTAAATCTCATTCCCTTTTGCAAGAGGTTTTTCAAAGGTTTAGATATTCCAGAGAAATTTCTAATGAACCTTCTGTAAAAACCCACATGACCAAGAAAACTTCTTATACCTTTAATATCCCTAGGTTGTGGCATTCTCTCTATTGCTTCAACCTTAGATCTATCAACTTCAATTCCCGTACCTGATACCTGGTGTCCAAGGACTATACCTTCTTTGACCATAAAATGGCATTTCTCCCAGTTTAGAACAAGATTAGTTTCTTCACAATGCTGCAAAACTCTTTTGAGGTTATCCAAGCAACTAGTAAATGAAGTTCCATAGACAGAAAAGTCATCCATAAATACTTCCATTATAAGTTCTATAAAATCAGCAAAAATAGCAGGCATGCATCTTTGAAAAGTAGCTGGAGCATTACATAAACCAAAAGGCATACGTCGATAAGCATGTAAACCATAAGGACTAATGAAAGTTGTTTTAAGTTGGTCATCAGGATGAACAACTATTTGAGAGAAACCAGAGTATCCGTCCAAGTAGAAAAAATGAGTATGGTTTGCTAGCCTTTCTAAAGATTGATCTATGAACGGTAATGGATAGTGATCTTTTCTAGTCTCTTTATTTAATTTCCTGAAGTCTATGCACATCCTATGCCCAACAATAGTTCTAGTAGGTATCAATTCATTATTTTCATTAGGAACAACAGTAAAACCGCCCTTATTAGGGGCACAATGAACAAGACTTACCCATTCACTTTCTTTAACATGATATGTTATACCTGCGTCCAGTAGGCCTATAATTTCTTTTCTTACAACTTCCTTCATTTCAGGCTTCAGCATTCTATTGAATTCTACAACTGGTTTAGCACCTTCTTCCATGAATATTCGATGGACGGCTATCATGGGACTATGCCCTTCAAGTCATCCATTGAGTACCCAAAGCCTGGCGATGCTCCTTAAGTATCTTCATGAGTTCTTCTTCTTCTTCTCCTGAAAGTTTAGCACTAACAATAACAAGAAATTTATTTGTATCATCTAAAAACCTGTATTTAAGATTTTTTGGTGAAGTCTTCAATTCTGGGGATGGAAGTTCTTTGTCTCCTCTCTTTTCTAGCTCTTCAAAAGCCTCATCGGTTGGAGGTCCCAAAATGGGAAGTGAATCGAATTTATCTTCTAATTCTCCCAGGGACTTGTCCTCCATAACTATTTCTTCATAATTTGGATTTTCATCTATTTCTTCTTCTTGATTACTAAAGAAAAGAGCCGCCATTTCCTCAGTAGTTCTCTCTCTTCCTATTGTTCTTGTATTTGTGGAGGCTTGTCTTTAAATTTGGAAAATGGAATTTATTTTCCGTTCCCTCAAGCTTAAGAGACACAGTCTCCTTCTTGAAATTAACATAGGCACCTATATCACCCAAAAAGTTCCTTCCAAATATAATTGGGTAAAGAGTGTCAGCTGGCATGTCAATAACTACAAAATCGATAGAAATTTTTTTATTGCCAATTGTGACAGTTGCATCTTCAACTACTCCCATTGGAATTCTCATATTTGTATTGGCTAACATAATTGTCATATCAGTATTTTCAATTGTAGACGATTCTATTTCTTCTTTTATTTCTAAGTTGAAATCATAAGATATAACATTAACTTCGGTGCCAAGATCACATAAACCGTAATGCGAGGTTTATATAAATATGCAGGGAAGAATAGGCTTACCCACATCTTTTACCTTTGCTTTACCTTCAACCAATATGGAAGTCTCTTCATCAAGTTCAACTATGTTACAATGTGAGTACATAGCCATAATTGCTTCATTGGTTACCTCTTCATCTTTGGTTTCTTCCAGATGTTCCACTACTTCTGGCATGCTTTCCTCTTCCCTCTTCTCCTGTACTACTTTGACATGTTCATAGTCAATAATATGCTTTTGTGCAGTGTTAGGAAAAGGAAATTCATGCATTGGTTCTAGGGAGGCTAGTGTTGCTTTATCTTCTCTTTTCTTCTCAGGTTTGGGTGGTGGATCATACTTGACCGGACCCTCTTTCGGAGCTTTGATATGTTATGTAAAAGCTTTAACAACTTGCAACATAAGATCTAAATCCAAAGAAAGTTCTTTAGATAATTCTTTAACATGGCCTTTTTTATTGTAATCATGAATACAATCATGTTCTATTTCTAAGCCTCCTTCACTTCTTAGACCAAAATTCCATGAAACTCTATGATCACGAATTCTATTAAGTAAATCCCAAGCTTTAGGTATAGGAAGATTCATAAAGGATCCTTCCATGAAAGACTCTAGTTAAATTTTATTAGGTTCAATTAAACCGCCATAAAAGATATGTAGTAATTATCATTTAGGCAAATCATGATGAGGACATAGTCGTAGTAAATCTTTAAATCTAATACAAGCTCTTACCAGTCCTTCATTAGAACGATTCTTCCAAGTCATTATAAGATGCCTGATGCCAAAAGATTTTGATAATGGATAATATTTTGATAGAAATTCATAGGACAAATTATCCCAAGTAGTAGTGGCTTCAGGGGTAGAGATCTATACCATGAGAGACTTGGACTTGTCAAAGTTTGACTAAAAAGTTTAACCCTTACCTCATCAGTGGTATATCCCATCAACAGAAAATTGCCACATATATCTTTGAAACATGCAATATGCTCATATGGATCAGGATCTTCTTCATCTCTAGTAAATTGCTTCTTATGTAGAATACTAAGTAGTAGAGGATCTATTTCAAAACCCCTTTTCTTCTCATTGGAGTTGTCTCTCTTATAAATATCATACAGCTTCCCAAAGTGGTTGAGTGGGCTAGCACTAGTCATATGTTCAAACTCCATCATGTTGGTGGAAACCTGTAACTCAAAACAAAATTTAGCAAGATAAAAATAAATAAGCAAAAACTAAAAAACCTACAGCGCTTAGCTCCCCAACAACAGCGCCAGAAAATAGCTTGATGACTGCAAGTGCACATACCGTTTGTAGCTAGTTTCGAAATAAAGATATTGATCCCACAGGGAGCAGGAGTCTGAAGTCTAATAACTCTTGAAATAAATATTACGATAGAAATGCTAGATAAAGTTCTAAGTGACAAGATAAAATGCGAGAATTGTGTAAAAAGGTGTTTTTGGCTTTTGGGTATAAGAACAATAATAAAGTAAAGTAAACTGAGTACAGAAAGTAAGTATCACGTATGTAAGAGATTGGAACTGTCGTAGGGAAAAGCGTTCTCAGGGAGTAGTGGATATTCCACTAGTATTATAAAGATTTAAGATAAAGATTATCATCATGAACATTCTCAACTATGTATCTATGGGAGGAAAACTCCGTATTTGGATGAATAGGCAACAACCACTGCTCACATCATCCTCATAACCACAATAGTCAGCAATCGACATCAATCGAATTACTGCGCTATTAAGGGACGTAATCCCGTAGGACGTATCTCGTGGCATCGATAGTGTTCCATGAGTTTCCTCGGTTTCCCAAGTTGATATGTAAGGGGTGCCAACAACTTTATAGTCACTGTAAGTGCTAGCACACCTCCGTCTACCAACAAGTAGTTTCCTCCATCAAGTCCCCACGAGAGGCAAATATTGAGAGGTCGACTTCTCTCAACATCAAGACGTATTAAATCTAACACATGGTCACATCGATGAATATCATAATAGACTTTACCTTATTTCAATCTCATACTAGGGTTTCTCTATCTCCCCAAGAACTAATGATCTACTCAGACATGGAGGCAATCAACATCATGGCAATGGTAATGGAAACAATCATAGATGAATAGTACTTGTATAAATCCACAACGAGTACAGGAATTACAACAAGATATAGACAGGATGTAGATGGGATGGATGGAGAGGGTGGTGATGTAGTGGTGGATGATGAAGATCGATTATTAATTAAATAAGTGGTTTATGTTGTTTTTGACTCCTTTTCTCCATAGTACAACTGCTCCAAGAATTGTATCCATTGGATCCATCATCTGTCCTGATCGTGATGCAAATAGACATAAAATGTGTGTGCAAGCGCCGTAAAATATCAATATCCTACATCTACAATGAAAAATAATAATGTAAAACATGATGAAAATATGCACTCATCACGAGGCGGCTGATGGAGCGGATCTGGTCCTCCGAGAGCAGATCGCGACGCGGTGGCGATCCGCCGATGATCACCATTTCCTCCGGGTTGACTACATCGGTGAATCTGACAAGTAGGTTGATGGTGCCGACCGGCATGACCGTGTTGTGCGTGATCGAGTGCGACGCCGAGATGTAGCTGCTAGGCAGGATCTGGAGGATCCTACCGTTGGTGATCATACGGCCGGTGGCGATCGACCGATCGATTGGCGAATAGGGTCTCACCGCAGAACTCAGGCCGGACCGGCCATGCCCCACGATGGGCGCCACTATTGTGGGAATGACCACGGCAGTCGCTACCAGGGGTAGCGATTGATAGGATTGAGGGAAAGAGCGGGCAGCCATCTACGGTGCGAGATGAGGGCTGAGACACATGAGTTTACCCAGGTTTGGCCCCCCGTATGATAAAGACCTACTCTTGCTAGATTGTATTAACGGCGAGTGAGTTACAAGGGTGGCGAGCTCAGTGTCTAGGCAGCGAGTCACTTGGAAGGGGTGTATGATGGAACGTGAGCACAAAGAGAACCCTAGGGAGGCTTATATAGGGGGCACCTTGCTAGGGTTTACAAATATACAACCGAATCAGTCAAGGTCTCAGAGGACTTGACCTAATCCGAATGGGCTTCAGCTATGCTTCTAGGCCTCCAGCTACTAGTGGCCAGGCGTCCTTTCAGTCGCTTTCCAGCCGTCGTCCTACAGGCCTACTCGCAAAGCCCTTGGTCCAGTCGAAACGTCCCGCTGGGCATACCACCTTCGGCATATCCCCATCAGACCCTAAAAGGAAAACTTTCTGGTTTGGCTCCTTCTTGAGAGATCAGCTAATCTGAGCCAAACTCTTCATACTACTTCCTCTTTGATTGTTTCAAAATATGGCCAAATTGGTTTCCATGCAAATTCTCTGATATGGGGTCATCAGTACGAAGTATGATGTTTATATGGCCTTGACCTTGGTCGTTCGGCTTGAAATCCAAGAATGTTCATACTCGTTGACAAGTAAGCTTAAATTCGTTTAAATTTCACCACTTAGCATTTTAAATTGCAAATCTGTTGCCAAGAATTTTACACGGATGGTGGGAGTACATTTTACATCAAAGACCTAACGAGGGAAAATTTCATTGAGGTCCAAACATTTAGCACAAAGGACCCTAAAACCAAGCAAGGAAAACTATCGAGTATGACTCCTCGAGAGAGAATCTGATCGAGCCATAATCTTCATACTACTTCCTCTTTCCCAAATTAGGACGCATATTAGGTTTGGTCAAAGTAAATGTTTATAAAGTTTGACCAACTATATTTGTCATGGTGTGGAACACGGCAGTGCAATCGGGGATGGCATGAGAGCGGACAATTAGGATGCTATCGATGGCTACTCGCAACGGGTTAGGCATAGATACTGCAGACATAGTGATGTACCCAGGTTTGGAACCCCCTTCTCTAGGTAACACTCCTACTCCTGCAAGGATCTACTATATGGGGAGCAGATGCTCAGTACAAGTGCTCCTTGAGCTATTTCCCTAGCTGCTACCGGTGGCTAGAGGAAGATGACTACTTCACTTATCGATTCTGGCCAACTTCTAACTTATTATCTCCTACCTAGAACCTTGGCACTACCCCTCCTTATATACTGGTGGGAGGGTACCCTCCTTATATACTGGTGGGAGGGTAGGTTACAATGTGGGCTCTAGGGTTTACTGTTTTGGGCTTTGGGTTTACAAAGCGGGTCGGGTGCCGGATCCATCCCATGGTCTAGGACCTGGTCAGGCTTCAGTATAGGTGGGGGCAACACCTTAGCATCCCAGTGTTGCCGCTTTGGGCGTCACCCGGTGCTTTATCCATCAGCTTGGGGCTTTATCCGTCAGCTGGAGCTTTATTCGTCAACAGGTGCTTTACTTGTCATCCTTCAGCCTTGGCGCTTCGTCATCCTCGTATGGTAGCGCCGTCTGGGTGGTGCGCCAACCTGTCCGGTCAAGGGTGCACTCAGTAAGGAGCGTCATCCTACCAATACCAGTGGCCAATGGATACGAGGCTGCCGAGTTGAGGTGGTCACCCAGCTAGCTCTTCCGGCCCACGGCTAGACGGGCCAACCAGGGAATCTTGAGGTGGGCTGGGTGGAGCACTCCACCCGGTGGTGACTGATACGTTGCAAACGTATATATAATTTTTGATTTTCCATGCTTGGTTTTATCTACTTTCTTATGTTATGTCCACACTTTGGAGTACTTTTTATACACTTTCTTGGACTTACCTATTAACAAGATGCCATAGTGCCAGCTGCCTGTTTTCTGCTATTTTTGGTTCCAGGAAAGTCAGAAAATGAATATTCTTGGAATTGGATGGGACAAAAGCCAAAGTCAGTTTTTCACCGAGGGGGACACGGAGCCAGAATACGAGACGGAGAGGGGCTAGAGAGCCGCCACACCACCTGGCTGTGCGGCCAGGCCTAGCCCACGCCAGGGGGTGGTGTGGCTGCCTAGGGCACCCCCTCAACCTCCCCTTTCGCCTATAAGATGCCTCCGATATAGAAACCCTAAGTACCCGATCAAAATTCCACGAAAGAGTCTGTAGCCACCGTGATCTCCATCCCTAGATCAGGAGGGATCTGAAGCTCTTCCCGGCACCCTACCGAAGGGGAGAATTCACCCTGGAGACCTTCTTCATCACCATGCAAGCCTCTAGTGTGATGCGTGAGTAATTCATCCTTGGACTATGGGTCCATGTAGTAGCTAGATGGTTGGTTCTTCTCCTTTGTGCTACCATGTTTAGATCTTGTGAGCTCTATTCATGATCAAGATCATCTATTTGTAATTCTACATGTTGTGTTTGCGGGGATCCGATGAATATTGAGATGCTATTTTAGATTGATTATTGATTCTATCATGTCTTTGTTATTTGTGATCTTGCATGTTTTCCGTCGTTAGTAGCTATCTTGGCCAACTAGATGCTAGCAACTCCAAGAGTTAGTATTTATGCTCGATAGTGGGTTCATGCCTCTAGTAATCTGGGGAAGTGACAAAAATCTCTAAGGTACTAGATGTGTTGTTGCTACTAGGGAGAAAACAGCAATCCTTTGTTCATAGAACAATCGTATTGTTTACTTTACACGCAATGCGTAATGCAATTATCTGTTGCTTGCAACTTAATACTAGACGGGGTTCGGATGATAACCTGAAGGTGGATTATTATTTATAGATGCAGTTGGATTACAGTCTATGTATAATGTTGTAATGTCCAATCATATCTCAGAGGAGTCAAGATGATTAGTATATACTTGTATGCTTTCTCGATGTTTATCAATTGCCCCGCTATAATTTGTTCACCCAACATGTCATCTATCTTAAGGAGAACCACCACTAGTGAACTATGGACCCCGGTTCTTTCTTTTATCATCAATCTACAATTGTTTACTGTTTTCTATTTACTTTCTGCAAGCAATTACTTTCTTCCACACAATACGTTTAATCCTTTGTTTCCAGCAAAACCGATGACATTGACAACCTCACTGTAAGTTGGGGGCAAAGTTATGTGGTTGAGTTGTGCAGGATTCCAAGTTGGCAACAACACCTTGGAGGTGTTTCCTTGCTCCTACTGGTTCGATAACCTTAGTTTCATAACTGAGGGAAACTTACAGCTGTGTGATATGCTGCTAACGTATCCATAATTTTTGATGTTCCATGCTTGGTTTTATCTACTTTGTTATGTTTTGTCCACACTTTGGAGTACTTTTTATAAACTTTCTTGGACTAACCTATTAACAAGAGCCACAGTGCCAGCTGCCTGTTTTCTGCTGTTTTTGGTTCCACGAAAGTCAGAAAATGAATATTCTAGGAATTGGACGGGACAAAAGCCAAAGTCAGTTTTTCACCGAGGGGGACACGGAGCCAGAGTACAAGACGGAGAGGGTCCAGGGGCCGCCACACCACCTGGCCCGCTCCAAGGGTGGTCTGGCCACCTCGGGCACTCCCTCGGCCTCCCCTTTCGCCTATAAGATGCCTCCGATACAGAAAACCCTAAGGACCTGATCAAAATTCCACGAAAGAGTCTGTAGCCACCATCATATCCATCCCTAGATCGGGAGTGATCTGAAGCTCTTCCCGACACCCTGCCAGAGGGGAGAATTCACCCTAGAGGCCTTCTTCATCACCATGGAAGCCTCCGGTGTGATGCGTGAGTAGTTCATCCTTGGACTACGGGTCCATGTAGTAGCTAGATGGCTGGTTCTTCTCCTTTGTGCTACCATTTTTAGACCTTGTGAGCTCCGTTCATGATCAAGATCATCTATTTGTAATCATACATGATGTGTTTGCGGGGATCCGATGGATATTGAGATGCTATTTCAGATTGATTATTGATTCTATCATGTCTTTGTTATTTGTGATCTTGCATGCTTTCCGTTGTTAGTAGCTATCTTGGCCAAGTAGATGCTAGCAACTCCAAGAGTTAGTATTTATGCTCGATATTGGGTTCATGCCTCTAGTAATCTGGGGAAGTGACAGAAATCTCTAAGGTACTAGATGTGTTGTTGCTACTAGGGAGAAAACAACAATCCTTTATTCATAGAACAATCATATTGTTTACTTTACCCGCAATGCGTAATGCAATTATTTGTTGCTTGCAACTTAATACTGGAGGGGGTTCGGATGATAACCTGAAGATGGATTATTAGTCATAGATGCAGTTGGATTACGGTCTATGTATAATGTTGTAATGCCCAATCAAATCTCAAAGGAGTCAAGATGCGTAGTATATGCATGTATTGCTTTCTCGATGTTTGTCAATTGCCCCGCTATAATTTGTTCACCCAACATGTCATCTATCTTAAGGAGAGCCACCACTAGTGAACTATGGACCCCGGTCCTTTCTTTTACCATCAATCTACAACTGTTTGCTGCTTTCTATTTACTTTCTGCAAACTATTACTTTCTTCCACACAATACGTTTAATCCTTTGTTTTCAGCAAAACTGGTGAGATTGACAACCTCACTGTAAGTTGGGGGCAAAGTTATGTGGTTGTGTTGTGCAGGTTTCCACGTTGTTGCTGGCGTGGGTAGTGCGCCCTGCCAAAGTCTAGCTAGCAACACCTTGGAGGTGTTTCCTTGCTCCTACTGGATTGATAACCTTGGTTTCATAACTGAGGGAAAACATACTGCCGAGCTCATCATTCCTTCCTCTTGGGGTTCCCCAACGAGCTCGATATTTTGGGCCATGATCCGTCCATTTTGCATCACTATTCTATGTCTTAATTCACTATTATTCATTGATATATTTCGTATTGAGAGGTGATACTTATGTTATTTCATCTATTTTTGCATTGTTGATGACTTTTGGAGCATGGACCGTTGCAGTCAGGATTCTGATGGAAAAGGTGCTGTTTGGAGGCAAAATTCGCGAAGATCAGAAAATCCAGGAAAATATATGGAAAATCCTATTTTTCCAGAAGACTAAGGATGCCAGAAGATGGAGTGGAGGTGGGCCACAGGGGGCCCGCACCACCCCATGGCGCGGGCAGGCCTAGGACGCGCCTGGAGGTGGTGTGGCCACCCTGGCCCACTCCAGCCTCTGAAACCCTAAGACTCGGGGAGCAACCACAGAAAGATTTCGTCGCCTCTACGGGGCGGAAAACACCGAGAGAGAAAGATCTCTCCGACAGACAGATTTCTGCCAGGGGAATTCATTCCCGGAGAGGGGAGATCGTCGCCATCAACACCACCATCAAGCTGGACTTCATCGGGATCATCATCATTATCATCACCACCATCATCACCATCAGCACCCTCATCACCATCTCCATATTGCTGTAACAATTGCATTGAATCTTGCTATAGTTCATAGGGGAAACTTTCCTGGTCTTGATTACTCTTTGTAGTTAATGCTATTGAGTGAACCATTGAATTATTGTTTATGTTCAGATTGTTATACATCATTATTCGATCTCTGATCATGATCCATATGATGTCTTGTGAGTAGTTCGTTTTGTTCTTGAGGACATGGGAGAAGTCTTGTTGTTAGTAGTGGAGTTGTGTTGAGAAAGATACAATAGATTGTTATTTAAGTAGTGGTGTACTTCTTCTAGTGGTGTCATGTGAACGTCGACTACATGACACTTCACCTATATGGGCCTAGGGGAATGCATTGTGTATTTGGCTACTAATCGTAGGGGTTTCCGGAGTGACAGAAACCCGAACCCCAGTTAGGAAACCATTGCACAAGGGACGTAAGGGTCTTAGAGTTTAAAGTTGTGGTTAGGTTTCTACCTTAAATACTTTCTTGTACTTATGGATGTTTGCAAGGGGTTTAATCACAAGTATGTATTAGTCTTGGATGGGGCAGTACATTAGCCCAGGTTCACCTACACAACACTTAGCAAGCTAGAGAAGATTAATCAGCTATATGAAGCAAAAGCACTTGATAGTCTTCCCATGTGTCCTCGAGAACATTTGGTCATCTATAGAAATATAACCGGCTTGTCCTTTGCTACATAAAGGATTGGGCCACTCGCTGCATTTATTCCTACTATCTTTTATTTACTCGTACTTTGTTTACTTGCTTTATCGAAAACCCCTAAAAATCCGTTTGCTAAGTATTTGAAGAGAATTCCTGATCCATACCACTAGCCAGCACCTTCTGCTCCTCGTTGGGTTCGACACCCTTACTTATCGAAAATACTTCGATACACCCCCTATACTTGTGGGTCATCAAGACTATTTTCTGGCGCCGTTGCCGGGGAGTGAAGCGCTATTGGAGAGTGGAACTGGTAAAGGAAACTTCTACTGTGAGTATTGTTTACTTCTGCAAGTTGCTTTATTTTTGTTATGGATAATTCGCTGAGTTTCTTATTTGGTAATGCTACTACCACTGCTAAGGTAGTAGATAAGCCACCACCTGCTGAGAATGATGTTTTCAAAATACCTACAAGAATTATTGATCGTGTTATGGATAACTACTATGTTGGGGATGGAACTGTCCATCCCGGTGATCATTTACTCTTTATACACAAATTATGCGGGTTGTTCAAGTGTGCAGGTATTACTACAGATCAAGTTAAGAAGAAGTTATTCGCATTATCACTGAAAGGAAGAGCTGAGGAATGGTATAAGCTGTTGAAGAATGGTCAAGCTCTGGAATGGGAGGAAATAGTGCCTCTCTTTTATTCAAAGTTTTATCCTCCTAGTGAGATTCATAAAGATCGGAATCAAATATAAAATTTTTGGCCTCTTGATGGAGAGAGTACAGCTCAAGCTTGGGGGAGATTGAAGTTACTAATGCTCAAATGTCCCATTCATGAGCTCCCCAACAATATTATTATCAACAACTTTTATGCAAGGCTCCCTCTACATGATAAAGATTTATTGGATGCGTCTTGTGCTAGATCATTCACTCGCATGGAAGAAGAAGCTAAATGGGACCTTCTGGACCGTATTCAAGACAATGCTGAAGCTTGGGAGAATGATAAAGGTAGAAAGTCAGGTATAAATTATGATTATGAATGTATTGAATCTTTTATGGGAACTGATGACTTTCAAAATATTAGTAATGTTTATGGTCTTGATTTGCAAGTTATTACAAATTGCTTTAGAGCTTTTGCTTCCTATATCGAAATTCCAAAAAGGGGATGGAACAAGTAACATGCACCTTACAAAGATATTGTTGACTATGCTCCTATTGGAAGTGCTAAGTATTGCATTATTGACCCCATCTTACCGAACCTTATATCGAGAAGATTCCCTTCCTTGAAAAGGTAAAGGACCATCCTATGATAACTAATGTAATCACCAAAAGTGAAAAAAGAACTGTAAAACCTGATGAACAAATAAACATTGAACCTGTGGTAGCAATCATGAAAGACCTTGTCACTAAAAGTGTACAAGATGGGCACATAGTCTTTTGTGAGGATGCTTCTAATATTGTTTCACATCCCAATAGAACTAAAAATGCTAGTGTTCCTGTGCTTTCTGTTAGAATTGGTGATCATTGCTATTATGGTTTATGTGATATTGGTGTAAGTTCAAGTGCTATTCCTTATGAGCTTTATAGAGAAATTATGCATGAGATCAGTCCTTGTGAGTTGGAAGAGATTGATGTGGTTATTCACCTTGCTAATAGAGAGACCATCTCTCCAATTGGTATTGTATGAGACGTGGAAGTTCTTTGTGACATTTCTTGAGTACTTGTTGAGCTATTATTGATTGCAAGAGGGAGAAAATTTTGACTAAGTTTAATGGGGAATCTTATGAGTTTAATTTTTCGAAATTTACTAAAGAACCTTGCGAAGAGGAAACCCATAATGAGGATTTTAGGGTTGAACAACTTACTTCTATTTCTCTTGCTCCTAACAATGCTTTGCACCAATTTATGGAAGATCATGAAAGTGAAATCTTCATGGAAGAAAGGAATGAGATTGACAGGATTCTCCATGAACAACCTAAGATGCTTAAGCACGATTTGCCTGTGGAAGACTTGGGTACCACAATGCCACCAAAAAAGGATCCGGTCTTCGATCTAAAACCTCTCCCTGATGATCTTAAATATGCTTATATTGATGATAAAAAGATATATCTTGTTATTATTATCTCTAAACTTTCAGGAAAGGAAGAAGAAAGGTTGTTGGAGGTTTTGAAGAAACACTGAGGAGCTATGGGCTACACTCTGGATGATTTAAAAGGGATTTCACCTACTATATGTCAACACTCTATCAACATAGAACCAGATGCGAAGCCAGTAGTGGAACACCAACAACGTTTAAATCCTAAGATGAAGGAAGTGGTAAGGAATGAGTTATTGAAACTCCTTGATGCTGGTATTATTTACCCTATTGCTGATAGTGAATGGGTTAGTCATGTTCATTGTGTTCCTAAAAAGGGAGGTATTACCGTTGTCCCTAATGATAATGATGAGCTTATTCCTCAAAGAATATTGGTAGGCTATAGGATGTGCATCAATTTTAGGAAAGTCAATAAAGTTACTAAGAAAGATCACTACCCGCTTCCTTTTATTGATCAAATGTTGGAAAGGTTGTCTAAAAAGACCCATTTTTGTTTTCTTGATGGTTATTCTGGTTTCTCTCAAATTGCTGTTAAACAACAAGATCAAGAAAAGACTACTTTTACTTGCCCTTATGGAACTTATGCTTATAGACGTATGCCTTTTGGTTTATGTAATGCTCCTGCTACTTTCCAAAGATGCATGTCTGCTATCTTTCATGGTTTTTGTGAGGAAATTGTAGAAGTGTTCATGGATGACTTTTCTGTCTATGGAACTTCTTTTGATAATTGTCTGCACAACCTTGATAAAGTTTTTCAGAGATGTGAAGAAACTAATCTTGTTCTTAATTGGGAGAAATGCCACTTCATGGTTAATAAAGGGATTGTTCTTGGGCATAAAGTTTCTGAAAGAGGCATAGAGGTTGAAAGAGCTAAAGTTGAGGCAATTGAGAAGATGCCATGTCCAAGAGACATCAAAGGTATTCGTAGTATCCTTGGTCATGCTGGTTTCTATAGGAGGTTTATTAAAGACTTCTCTAGGATATCAAAACCTCTCACTAATCTTCTTCAAAAATATGTACCTTTTGTTTTTGATGATGATTGTAGGGAAGCTTTTGAAACTCTTAAGAAGGCTTTAACTACAACCCCTATTGTCCAACCACCTGATTGGAGTTTACCCTTTGAAATAATGTGTGATGCTAGTGATTTTGCTGTAGGGGC
This sequence comes from Avena sativa, assembly GCA_916181665.1. Taxonomy (NCBI): domain Eukaryota; kingdom Viridiplantae; phylum Streptophyta; class Magnoliopsida; order Poales; family Poaceae; genus Avena; species Avena sativa. The sequence goes on from OV702290.1 coordinate 434,529,041, forward strand.
TATCCTTGGGCAACGTATAGATAAAAAGATAAACGTTATCCATTATGCTAGTAAGGCTCTAGACGCTGCTCAAAAGAATTATGCCACTACTGAAAAGGAATTTCTAGCTGTTGTTTTTGCCTGTGATAAGTTTAGGCCCTATATTGTGGACTCAAAAGTAACCATTCATACTGATCATGCTGCTATTAAATATCTTATGACGAAGAAGGACGCTAAGCCTAGGCTTATTAGATGGGTGCTGCTTTTACAAGAGTTTGATCTACATATAGTAGATAGGAAGGGTGCTGAAAACCCTGTAGCTAATAATTTATCTCGTTTGGAAAACATCTCTTTTGACCCTATGCTTGTTAATGATAGTTTCCCAAATGAACAGTTAGCTGCAGTGAGGGTGAGCTCGCGAGGAAGCCCTTGGTATGCTGATTATGCTAACTTTATTGTCTCCAAGTATTTGCCTCCAACTTTTACAGCTCAGCAAAGAAGAAAGTTCTTCTATGATTTGAGGCATTATTTTTGGGATGACCCACACTTATACAAAGAAGGAGAGGATGGTATTATGCGAAGATGTGTTCCAGAATATGAACAAAAGGAGATATTGCGTAAATGTCATGGTAGCGCATATGGAGGACATCATGCAGGAGATAGAACTGCAAAAAAGGTACTACAATCAGGTTTCTACTGGCCTACCCTTTTTAAAGATGCAAGAAAAAGTTTGTTTTATCTTGTGATGAATGTCAGCGTGTTGGTAATATTTCTAGACGCAATGAAATGCTTATGAACTACTCTCTAGTTATTGAACCTTTTGATTGTTGGGGATTCGACTTTATGGGTCCTTTCCCTCCTTCGAAGGGTTACACTCATATTCTTGTTGCTAAGTGGCTAAAAGCCATTCCTACGAAAAGTGTTGACGAGGAAACCTCTCTAAAAATGCTTAAAGATGTTATCTTTCCTAGGTTTGGAGTGCCTAGGTATCTCATGACTGATGGGGGTTCTCATTTCATTCATGGCGGTTTTAGGAAGACCCTCGCTAAGTATGATGTTAATCATAGAATTGCTTCAGCTTATCACCCCCAAACTAGCGGGCAAGTAGAGTTATCAAATAGGGAAATTAAATCTATCTTGCAAAAGACTGTTAATAGGTCTACAAAAAACTAGGCTAAGAAGTTGAATGATGCTTTACGGGCTTATAGAACTGCTTACAAAAGTCCTATGGGAATGTCTCCTTATAAAATGGTTTATGGGAAAGCTTGCCACCTACCCTTAGAGTTAGAACACAAAGCTTACTGGGCAGTGAAAGAACTAAATAGAGATTGTAAGCTCGTTGGTGAGAAACGATTATTTGACTTAAGTTCTTTAGATGAATGGAGGAGTGAATCCTATGAGAATGCTAGGCTCTTTAAGGAAAAAGTTAAAAGATGGCATGACAAGAGAATACTTAAGAGAGAATTTCATGTTGGTGAGAAAGTTCTATTGTATAGGTCCTCGTCTCAGATTTTTTGCAAGTAAGTTACTATCAAAATGGGAAGGACCTTTCATCATTGAATAAGTATACCGTTCAGGAGCAATAAAAATTTCTTCTCTAAAAGATAATACTACGCAAGTAGTGAATGTACAGCGACTCAAACACTATATTGCTAGAGATTCTTACAATGAAGATGTTGATGCCTTTCGAGTTATAACTCCAGAGAAATTCATTGAGGACCAAATTCAGAGACCTGCAGAGTCCGTTTCCAACAAATACCAGTTCTGGTAAGAAAAGTTCCGCGAAAATACAATCCAACAATATTTTTATAGTTTTCAGTCAATAAGGAAAGTTTCGAAGCGAAAAAGGGACGGAACCGGAGCTGAGGTGGCCCACACCACCCCATGGCGCGGGCCCACCCCTGGCCGCGCCACCGGGTGGTGAGGCCACCCAGGACTCCGCCTCCGACTCGTTTTCTCCCAGTACCTTCCTTTTGATATGAAACTTCATAATATATAACCCCCCGGATCTTCCGAGGTTCGTATATCGTGTTTTCTTCGTGCTTTTGTTTCGATCTATTTCTGCCTGGTAGAATCCCAGATTTGGAGCCACAATGTCTTCCTCTAGATCATCCAAGGGAGATTCCTTAGAAGATATCATCAACCCATACATGAGAGAATTGAAGATTCATCCCAAGGAGTTGTTGCTCGAAGGTGGGGAGGTCCGGATTAAAGAGGTTCAAGGCCCTAAAGGAGAAGGAAGTCTAGAGGACAGGATGGAAGCACTGGAGCAAGAAGTCTTCAGGTACAGGAAGATGGCGGAGCGCGAAGTGGATATCACCCATAAGATTTTTTCCGAACTCATCACCAAGCACCAAAAGGAGACTGTTGAACTCAAGGATGAAGTCCTCTCACTCCGCCAAACAACCAACAAACTGCAAGCACAGTTCTATGACGTTCAAACTCAAAACTGTGAGTATGAGGCTAGATTTAAACGCATAACTGCTGCTGCAAGTTTCAGGATGTTGGAAACCACGATGTCCTTTGTTGATGGGAATCCTTTACCCTGGAAGACGTACAAAGATGAGAAGACACCACCACCACCAAAGGAGTAATTCATCATCAGGTTTGGCATCCCCTTGGTTTGTTCCAAGCTTGGGGGAGTGCCGCGGTATCACATCACTATCTTCTATCTTTTTACCTTATTAGTAGAGTCATATCATGATTAGAGGAGTTATTATGTAGGATGGTTTGCATTAAGGAAGTATCCCCTCTCTCGTTAGATATGTATCCCTTGGTGTGAGTTTCCGTTATGGAATATTAATGAGAAGTTCTATCATTCACTCTTTTGCATAGCTTATATTAGTTTTCAATTCATGGTTATATGATTGATCTTGGTGTTAGTAATGGTAGCACTCTGGGATCATTGAGTTAATTTAGTTGGTTTTGGCAAACCTAGCTCGGTCAGTAGCAAAACCTTTTTGAGAGTTGAAAAGAAAAAGATAGAAGTACTCTAAAGAAAAATAATTTCATCATCTTTCTAAAGGAAATATGCCCTGAGCGGCAATAATAAAGTTGTTATTATATATTCCTTATACATGATAGATGTTTATTTTACATGCTAGAAATGTATTGATTCGGAAATACATGTGTGTTTAATAAACAAAAAGGGTTCCTAGTCATGCCTCTCTTATAGACTAGCTTGTTGATTAACAGGATGATGAAGGTTTCCTGATAATGGACATTGGATGTTGTTAATAACAAGGTCACACCATTGGTGGAATGATGTGATGAACATTCATCTGAAATAAAGCATTACGATCAAGTCATTATGTTTATATTGCTATAACATCATACGAAGTAATCTTTATCCTTAGACCATGAGATCATGTTAATTGCTGACACCGGAAGAGTATCTTGATAACATCAAACGTCACACCATAACAGGGTGACTATAAAGATGGGTTCAGTACTACGAAGGTGTTATGTTGAGGCTCATGGATCAAGAGTGGAATTTGTCAAACCAGATGACGGATAGATATACTCTGGGCCCTCTCGGTGATATCACATTAGGATAGCTTGCAAGCAAGTGATGTGATCACTAGAATGTTATATCACGGGAACGAGAAAAGAGTGCATGTCGGTAACGAGATCAAACTAGGTATGGAGATACGGATGATCGAATCTCGGACATGTAATATATCAAGAGACAAAGGGATTTAGTTACAAGCGTTAAAGGTTCTCACGATCACAAGAGTCATCGTTGAATGTGTAGGAGTCAGTACGGATCTCCAGGTCCTGCTGCTGATTATTGATCGGAGAAGGGTCTCGATCATGTCTGCATTATTCGCGAACCGTAGGGTGGCACACTTAAGAGTTACTGGACACCATTTTTGGAGCACATATGTTTCAGACGAAAGAATTGCAAAGCGCAGGAATTGTTTCAATAGAAACCGGAAATTGTTTAGGGTGAAATTGCAGAAGGTGGTTCTGCATGTGATATTGAAATATTGCAAGGGTCTATATGTGAATGTTTGTTAATTAAAGTAATTAACAAAATTCTTAATAAATTTAATAAAAAGAGTTTTATTAAATGACAGAGCATTAAATTTGGAGAAATTTGATGCATTTAAAGTGGAGACTTTAAAAGGGAATGTGAAGAGGCATTTTAATGTGGGGGGGTTACCACCACATGAATGGGGGAGGTGAGGGGTCACCCCCCCATGCGCCGGCCATAGAGAGAGGGGGCACCGCCCCTCCTCCTATAAAAGGCCACCCATTCCCTCCTTCATCCTCACACCTCCTTGTGAAGGATCTCTCTCCCCCTCTAGAATTATTCCCCCATGGTCTCAGATTAGCGAGATACATGTTCCCGGTGGCATTTCGTCTAGAAGGAGTTGCTGCTTCCGCTGGATCGCTGGAGCGAGGAGGTGGAGGTTGTCCGATGGCTTGAACGTGTGTGCGAGTGCGGATGCTCTGCTGAGTTGCGGCGCTCGGACTTCCTCACGATCTTGAGATCGGCAAGTGTACGACTACGTCAACCACAAGTTCCTACTCGTTAACAAAGCTCGTTGTCTACGAGGGTAAGTTCTCATTGGATGTATGTCCACCCGTTGCTTTGTAACTAGTAGATAGATCTTGGCGTGTAGTTCACACCGTAGGAAATTTTTTGTTTTCTATGCTGCGGACCCAACAATGGTATCAGAGCCTGATCTATGCGTAGGTGCTTAGCACGGGTAGTACACATATGGTTGATATGTGGGCGATGATGATCATGTTATTGCATCTTCTATGTATTTTGGATATTGGTGGCATAGTGGGATGAAGCGGCCCGGACCAACCTTACATGTCATCGTACATGAGACCGGTTCCACGACTGACATGCAACTTGTTTTGCATAAGTGGCTGGCGGGTGTCTGTCTCTCCTACTATATTCAATATCTGATTTACAACGAGTTGCTAATAACTTAGTTATCCTCGTTGTGGTTCATGTTCGTAGGTGAGAACGGTTCTATCTCCGAAAGCCCTAAGCCACGTAAAACTTGCAATTGATAAATTAGAGGCGTCTAGTTTAGATCGTTGCTGGGCTAGTGTATTGATATGGTATTGTTGTAAGTAGATGTATGGTAGATACTCTTACAACACAGTCAACGTGTAAGTTCCATAGACCTTGGCCTTACACACAAAGGAATGATAGAGATCATACCATGATGCAAGTGATAGAGATCAAATGCATGGACCATATCATCTCACTTTACACATTAGATGTTAGCATCTTATACTGCTAGTTTGGCGCGTTTGGTAGCATTATAAGATGATCCCTCATTTAGATATCAAGATAAAAATGTGTTCTTCCTTGAGTATGCACCGTTCTATGGATCGTGTTTCGAGACATCACGTGATGATCGGGTGTACTCGAATCTACGCTTTCATAGGAATGGGTGTAAGACAGTTTTACACACGCGAATACTAAGGTTCTTACTTGGCGAGCCTAGCATGTACAGACATGGCCTCGGAACATGGACCGAAAGGTTAAGCATGAGTCATATGGTTGATATGATGCCCATATATATGCTCGCCTTTGAAGCTATATCAACTCACGTGATGATCGGACTTGATATAGTGGATTTGGTTCATGTAATCACCAAAAGGACACGAGGGATGTCGTTTTTGAGTGGGAGTTCATTAGTAATTTGGATTAGTTGAACTCAATCTATCATAAACTTAGTCTAAATAAACTTTACAAATTCTGTTGTAGATGGCACCACCTGCTTTTAATTTCAATGTGTTCATGGAGAAAGAGAAACTTGCTGCGAATGGTAGCAACTTCACCAACTAGGCTATGAATTTGAGGATTCTCCTCACTGCTGCACAAAAGCAATATGTGCTAGATGCGCTGCTAGGCCCCCCACCAGCTCCTGATGCCCCTGACGAGGAAAAGAATGTCTATATGACTCGTCAGGAGGACCACAACTTAGTTCATTGCGGCATACTGTATGGGCTAGACCCAGAACTTCGAAAGCGTTTCGAAAATGGTAATGCCTTTGATACCATGGGAGAATTGAAAATGATTTTCGATACCAATGTTGCCGTAGAGAGTTATAATGCTACAGAAAAGTTATTTAGCTGCATGATGGAGGAAAACAGCTCCGTTAGTGAGCACGTACTCAAAATGTCTGGGTACGCCGATAAGCTTGTGTCCTTGGGAATAACGATTCCCATTGACTTAGGCATACATCGTGTTCTCCAATCTCTGCCACCTAGCTACAAGAGATTCGTGATGAACTATAATATCCAGGGCATGAAGAAGTCTCTTCCCGAGCTTTCGTCAATGCTTAAGATTGCAGAAGTGGAGATTAGGAAAGAACATTAAGTGTTGATGATCAATAGGACCACCGGTTTCAAGAAGGATAAGAAAGGCAAGCACAAGGGATAGAAGGGTGGCAAGTCTGTTGCCACGCCTGAAAAGAAACCCTGGGCTAGCCCTAAGTCTGACACAGAGTGCTACTATTGCAAAGGGACTGGCCATTGGAAGCGCAACTGCCCCAAGTATTTGGCGGACAAGAAGTCCAGTAAGGCAAACAAAGGTATATGTGATATACATGTTATTGATGTGTACTTGAGTAGTAATCGCAGTAGCACCTGGGTATTTGATACCGGATCGGTTGCTAATATATGTAACTCGGTTCAGGGGCTACGGAACAAGCGACAACTAGCAAGGGATGAGGTCAGGATGCGGGTCGGCAATGGATCAAGAGTTGATGTGATCGCCGTCGGGACACTACCTCTCCATTTGCCATCGGGATTAGTTATAAACCTACATAATTGTTATTTGGTGCCTACACTGAGCATGAACCTTGTATCTGGATCGTGCTTGATGCAAAGTGGTCATTCCTTTAAATCTAAAAACAATGGTTGTTTGATTTATAAGAATGATATCTTTTATGGTCATGCACCTATGTTGAATGGTTTATTTCTATTGGATCTCGATAGTAATATTACGCACATTCATAATGTTAATGCTAAAAAGATTAAACTTGATGATGATATGTCTACATATATGTGGCACTGCCGTCTAGGTCATATTGGCGTTAAACGCATGAAGAAACTCCATTCTAATGGACTTTTGGAATCACTTGATTTTGAATCATTTGATACATGTGAGCCATGCCTTATGGGCAAGATGACTAGAACGCCGTTTTCCGGTTCAATGGAACGGGCGACAGATCTATTGGATATCATACATACTGATGTGTGTGGACCAATGAGTGTGTCGGCGCGAGGTGGATATCGTTATTTTGTTACTTTCACGGATGATTTGAGTAGATATGGGTATATCTATTTGATGAAACACAAGTCTGAAACTTTTGAAAAGTTCAAGGAATTTCAAAATGAAGTGGAAAATCATCGTAATAGAAAGATCAAATTTCTACGGTCTGACCGTGGAGGAGAGTATCTAAGTTACGAGTTTAGCACACACATGAAAGAGTGTGGAATAGTTTCACAACTCACGCCTGCCGGAACACCACAACGTAATGGTGTGTCGGAGCGTCGTAATCGTACCTTATTGGATATGGTTCGATCTATGATGTCTCTGACTGACTTACCTCTGTCATTTTGGGGTTATGCACTGGAAATAGCTGCATTCACTTTAAATCGGGCACCATCTAAATCCGTTGAAACGACACCGTATGAATTATGGTTTGGAAACAAACCTAAGCTGTCATTTCTTAAGGTTTGGGGATGCGATGTTTATGTGAAGAAACTTCAACCAGATAAACTCGAACCCAAAGCGGAAAAATGTGTCTTCATAGGATACCCTAAGGAAACAATTGGGTATACCTTCTATCACAGATCCGAGGGCAAGGTTTTTGTTTCCAAGAATGGATCCTTTCTTGAGAAGGAGTTTCTCGCGAAAGGTGTGAATAGTCGGAAGGTAGAACTCAAAGAGGTTATTGAACCTTCTCTTCATGGAATGGCGAGTGGCACAGCACCGGAAGTTGTTTCGGAGTTGACTTCACCTGATGAAGAGAGAGCTAATGATAATGATCATGAAACTCCGAAAGAGGACACTACCGAACCTCGCAGGTCAAGAAGGACACGTGCAGCTCCTGAACTGTACGGCAATCCTGTTGTGAATTTCATGGTTGATGAAATGGATGACCCTGCGACGTATGAAGAAGCGATGATGAGCCCGGATTCCAACAAATGGCTAGAAGCCATGAAATCCGAGATGGAATCCATGTACGAGAACCAAGTTTGGAACTTGGTGGACTTACCTCACGACCGAAAGGCCGTGGAGAATAAATGGATTTTCAAAAGGAAAACTGATGCTGATGGTAATGTGACCATCTATAAGGCTCGATTTGTCGCAAAGGGGTTTCGACAAATTCAAGGAGTTGACTACGATGAGACATTCTCTCCCGTAGCGATGCTTAAGTCAGTTTGGATTATGTTAGCAATTGGTGCATATTTCGATTATGAAATATGGCAGATGGATGTCAAAACTACGTTCCTCAATGGTAAGATTGAAGAAGAGTTGTATATGATACAACCTAAGGGTTTTGTCGATCCTAAGGATGCTAATAAGGTGTGCAAACTTCAGCGATCCATCTATGGACTGAAGCAAGCATCACGAAGTTGGAATCTCCCCTTTGATGAGGTGATCAAAGAGTTTGGATTTGTCCAAACTTATGGAGAGGCTTGTATTTACAAGAAAGTGAGTGGGAGCAATGTGGCATTTCTGATATTATATGTGGATGACATATTATTGATTGGAAATGATATAGATTTTTTAAACAGTGTTAAAAGTTATCTAAATAGCAAATTTTCGATGAAAGACCTTGGTGAAGCATCATATATATTAGGCATTAAAATCTATAGAGATAGATCAAGGCGCCTAATTGGGCTATCGCAGAGTACATACCTTGATAAGATATTAAAGAAGTTTAATATGGACGAAAGTAAGAAGGGGTTCTTACCTATGTTGCAAGGCAAGACATTGAGTAAGACTCAAAGTCCGGCTACGGCGGAAGAAAGAGAGATGATGGATAAGATCCCCTATGCCTCAGCCATAGGCTCTATTATGTATGCCATGCTATGTACAAGACCGGATGTGGCACATGCTATTAGTTTGACTAGTAGGTACCAATCTGATCCAGGTTCGGAACATTGGATAGCGGTAAAGAACATCCTCAAGTACTTAAGAAGAACTAAGGATATGTTTCTTATATACGGAGGTGAAGAAGAGCTAGTCGCTAAGTGTTATGTTGATGCTAGCTTTGACACCGATCCGGATGACTCTAAGTCTCAATCCAGATACGTATTTCTCTTGAACGGAGCAGCAGTTAGTTGGAGGAGTTCCAAACAACCTGTGGTGGCTGGATCAACAACGGAGGCGGAATATGTTGCTGCTTCAGAAGCGGCGCAGGAAGCAGTTTGGATGAAAGAGTTCATTACAGAACTGGGTGTGGTTCCCAGTGCGTTGGACCCGATGGTGATCTATTGTGACAACAATGGAGCCATAGCCAACGCAAAGGAACCAAGGTCTCACAAGAATTCCAAGCATATTAAGCGCCGGTTTCACTCCATCCGCGAACATGTCAAGGATGGAGATATAAAGATTTGTAAAGTACACACGGACCTAAATGTAGCAGATCCGTTGACTAAAGTTCTCCCTAGGGCAAAACATGATCAACACCAGAACTCCATGGGTGTTATATTTATCACTATGTGAACTATATTATTGTCTCTAGTGCAAGTGGGAGACTGAAGGAAATATGCCCTGAGAGGCAATAATAAAGTTGTTATTATATATTCCTTATACATGATAGATGTTTATTTTACATGCTAGAAATGTATTGATTCGGAAACATCAATACATGTGTGTTTAATAAACAAAAAGGGTTCCTAGTCATGCCTCTCTTATATACGAGCTTGTTGATTAACATGATGATCAAGGTTTCCTGATCATGGACATTGGATGTTGTTAATAACAAGGTCACACCATTGGTGGAATGATGTGATGAACATTCATCCGAAGTATAGCATTACGATCAAGTCATTATGTTTATATTGCTATAACATCATACGAAGTAATCTTTATCCTTAGACCAAGAGATCATGTTAATTGCTGACACCGGAAGAGTATCTTGATAACATCAAACGTCACACCGTAATAGGGTGACTATAAAGATGGGTTCAGTACTAAGAAGGTGTTATGTTGAGGCTCATGGATCAAGAGTCGAATTTGTCAATCCAGATGACGGATAGATATACTCTGGGCCCTCTCACTGATATCACATTAGGATAGCTTGCAAGCAAGTGATGTGATCACTAGAATGTTATATCACGGGAACGAGAGTGCATGTCGGTAACGAGATCAAACTAGGTATGGAGATACCGATGATCGAATATCGGACATGTAATATATCGAGAGACAAAGGGATTTAGTTACAAGCGTTAAAGGTTCTCACGATCACAGGAGTCATCGTTGAATGTGTAGGAGTCAGTACGGATCTCCAGGTCCCGCTGCTGATTATTGATCGGAGACGGGTCTCGATCATGTCTGCATAATATTCACGAACCGTAGGGTGGCACACTTAAGAGTTACCGAAAACCATTTTGGAGCACATATGTTTCAGACGAAAGAATTGCAAAGCGCAGGAATTGTATCAGTAGAAACCGGAAATTGTTTCAGGTGAAATTGCAGAAGGTGGTTCTGCATGTGATATTGAAATATTGCAAGGGGCTATAGTGAATGTTTGTTAATTAAAGCAATTAACAAAATTCTGAATAAATTTAATAAAAATAGGTTTACTAAATGAGAGAGCATTAAATTTGGAGAAATTTAATGCATTTGGAGACTTTAAAAGGGAATGTGAAGAGGCATTTTAATGTGGGGGGGGGGGGTTACCACCACATGAATGGGAGAGGTGAGGGGTCGTCCCCCATGCGCCGGCCATGGAGAGAGGGGCCACCCCCCTCCTCCTATAAAAGGCCACCTATTCCCTCCTTCATCCTCACACCTCCTTGTGAAGGATCTCTCTCCCCCTCTAGAATTATTCCCCCATGGTCTCGGATTAGCGAGATACATGTTTCCGGTGGCATTTCGTCTGGAAGGAGTTGCTGCTTCCGCTGGATCACTGGAGTGAGGAGGTGGAGGTTGTCCGGTGGCTTGAACGTGTGTGCGAGTGCGGATGCGCTGCTGAGTTGCGGCGCTCGGACTTCCTCACGATCTTGAGATCGGCAAGTGTACGACTACATCAAGCACGAGTTCCTACTCGTTAACAAAGCTCGTTGTCTACGAGGGTAAGTTCTCGTTGGATGTATGTCCACCCGTTGCTTTGTACCTAGTAGATAGATCTTGGCGTGTAGTTCACACCGTAGGAAATTTTTTGTTTTCTATGCAACGGACCCAACACTTTCTTTCTTGATTTGCTCATAAGTCTAGTATTCTCTAGTTAAGATCTTTTGTGCTTCCAAGGAAGATTGCATGTTTGTCTTTATCACTTGTATGTTTGTTTGTTTCCTTCAACACTTGTACTTGCTACCCAGCCTTGCTAGCCAAAAACCTGTACTGAGAGGGAATTCTTCTCGTGCATCCACCTCCTTTAAACCAAAACCTTTGCCATTTGTGTCCACCATACCTACCTATTAGCATTATTGCTATTCCAAGTAAATTCTTGTTTTATCTACCTCCCAAATTAAACTTGTTATGTGAAAATTAGTGATTAAAGCTCTCATGAACTTGATGGTACACTTTACTTTCTTTCATTTAATAACCTTGAACCATTGTGATCACCTATGTTGCGTATATGCTTGCGCTTTGTAAGTTGTGAATTAGCAGAACCATGCTGTCATGGGGAACGCTTTTAACTTTGCACTGGTACTTTGTACCAAGTTGATATCATGTTCTTTTGTCTATGGATGTCGTCGGTGTGAAATGAAAGGGGAGCTTGTAAGTCCATGGAGTTATGGATGTGTGTTAGAGAAACGCCTAGGCCGCTGGTCTAATCCATGCTGACATGGTGGAAACCTGCAGCGTAACCATAACGAGTATCTATGAAGCATTCTTCTTATAAAAAAAGAGATAGAGATTGAGAAAAGGAGAAAACAAAAAAACATATTATGAAAAGAGGAAAGAGAGAAAAAAGCACCATATTCCCATGGTAAATAAGAAGATTGCTGAGATACTTGTTGTCTGCTTACCTTGTCATTTTGATATGGGGATTCTTCCATATCATCGGGCAAGAGGTACCCCGTTGGCGGTTCTCAATGATACACATATGCTTACGATGACAAGAACTTACCGATGACTAAACTTGAGTAGCATGAGGAGCGGCCCTCATATTCAAGGGACATGAGATTCTCAATTTACAACTTGTCAATGCATATCCTCATATTTGATCACTTTATCCTTAATCACCTAAAGATGCCTATGATAGGGGCAATGAGAGCTGAAAGCTAGTAAGTATCATAATTTTTGGGAGCTCTTTATGAGACTTGCAATCCCTGCTTCCCTCTTTGAAGGGCCTTTCTTTTACTTTGTAGTTGAGTCAGTAAACCTACTTCCTCTCTATCTCAGCAAGTATTTTGAGTTGATGTGTTTCATTCATTCATATGATGATTTATTCAATCATGTCTTATGTTCCTTGTTTTGCACATTGCTCTTATCTTGAAGTTTACTACTTTGAAAGCTATCATTGAAAAACCAGTTATTTGTGAACTCCAGCAAATTATCAACTATTCTTCGACTAGGAGCTAAGTTTGCCATTACCAATTATGATTCACTTTATGTATCTTTATTGTGTTTCCTTTACTCATTGCAAGTTTAGTTATATAATAGTGAGTTGTCTTCTATTATGATCTATGTATTTGATGAATGTGAAGCTTCTTGTCTGTATTCTTTTATCTACTCTTCACTCCATAAACCTGAGGTCATGTTTATTGAGCTTAGTTTCGCTTGGGGACAAGCGAAGTCTAAGCTTGGGGGGAGTTGATACGTCCATTTTGCATCACTATTCTATGTCCTAATTCACTATTATTCATTGATATATTTCGTATTGAGAGGTGATACTTATGTTATTTCATGTATTTTTGCATGGTTGATGACTTTTGGAGCATGGACCGCTGCAGTCAGGATTCTGATGGAAAAGGTGCTGTTTGGAGGCAAAATTCGCGAAGATCAGAAAATCCGGGAAAATATATGGAAAATCCTATTTTTCCAGAAGACTAAGGATGCCAGAAGATGGAGTGGAGGTGGGCCACAGGGGGCCCACACCACCCCATGGCACGGGCAGGCCTAGGCCGCGCCTGGAGGTGGTGTGGCCACCCTGTCCCACTCCAGCCTCTCCCCTCTGGCGTATATCAACCTCCCAAAACCCTAAGACTCGGGGAGCAACCACAGAAAGATTCCGCCGCCTCTGCGGGGTGTAAAACACCGAGAGAGAAAGATCTCTCTGGTAGACAGATTTTTGCCAGGGGAATTCCTTCCCGGAGAGGGGAGATCGTCGCCATCAACACCACCATCAAGCTGGACTTCATCGGGATCATCATCACCATCAGCAACCTCATCACCATCTCCATATTGCTGTAACAATTGCGTTGAATATTGCTATAGTTCATAGGGGAAACTTTCCTGGTGTTGATTACTCTTTGTAGTTGATGCTATTGAGTGAACCATTGAATTATTGTTTATGTTCAGATTGTTATACATCATTATTCCATCTCTGATCATGATCCATATGATGTCTTGTGAGTACTTCGTTCTGTTCTTGAGGACATGGGAGAAGTCTTGTTGTTAGTAGTGGAATTGCGTTGAGAAAGATTCAATAGATTGTTATTTAAGTTGTGGTGTACTTCTTCTAGTGGTGTCATGTGAACATCGACTACATGACACTTCACCTATATGGGCCTAGGGGAATGCATTGTGTATTTCGCTACTAATCGTAGGGGTTGTCGGAGTGATAGAAACCTGAACCCCCGTTAGGAAACCATTGCACAAGGGACGTAAGGGTCTTAGAGTTTAAAGCTATGGTTAGGTTTCTACCTTAAATACTTTCTTGTACTTATGGATGTTTGCAAGGGGTTTAATCACAAGTATGTATTAGTCTTGGATGGGGCGGTACGTTAGCACAGGTTCACCCACACAACACTTAGCAAGCTAGAGAAGATTAATCAGCTATATGAAGCGAAAGCACTTGACAGTCTTCCCATGTGTCCTTGAGAACGTTTGGTCATCTATAGAAATACAATCGGCTTGTCCTTTGCTGCATAAAGGATTGGGCCACTCGCTGCATTTATTCCTACTGTCTTTTATTTACTCGTACTTTGTTTACTTGCTTTATCAAAAACCCCTAAAAATCCATTTGCTAAGTATTTGCAGAGAATTCCTGATCCATACCACTAGCCAGCACCTTCTGCTCCTCGTTGGGTTCGACACTCTTACTTATCGAAAATACTGCGATACGCCCCCTATACTTGTGGGTCATCAGGCCATCAAGGAGTTTTTCTGGCGCCGTGCCGGGGAGTCAAGGACATCTTCACAAGGGGATTCTCTCATAACCAATATCTTTATTTTGTTTTATTTGTTTTGCTTAGTTTATTTCTACTTTTTTTGCTTGTTTCTTTATCAAAACACAAAAAAATAGTTTTACTAGTTTGCTTTCTGTATTAAAACACAAAAAAAAATTAGTCTTTCTATTGTTGTTACCTCTTAGCTCACCATGTTGATCCCTGAATTCACCCTGAAAGACCTTTCAATAGGTAGTGGCTCTATAATTAGAAAAGATTATATTGAAGAATTATTTAATCATGTTAGTAAGCATGAGGATATTGAGGATAGATCCCTTGAACAACTTGCTCCAAATTATGAAATTGGTGCAGCTTCTTTGGTTCACATGTTGGAAGCTAGGTTTGTTAACCTTAACCCCTTAATGCAAGTAATGTTTCTTAAACTTAAAGAAATTGAGGACCCTAAAAAGAGAGATTTTATTCTAGAAACTTTGCTTCAGGAATTCTATGATGTTGCCAAGGAAGCTAGACAAGTCTTTGAACATTTTAATATGCTAGGCTCATGTGTAAATGTTATTGGTACACGAGAAAAGATGAACAAAACGGAACCTAATGGGGAGGAAATTAAGATACCAATACCTTTCAAACTTGTAGCAATGCATGAAGCCATAGAAAAGAATCTTAATTGGATTGTTCCTGAAAACCCGTTTGATGAAAGTAGTGAACCCAAGAGCATTGATAGAGGATCCTCTAGAACTTATTTGGATGAGATATCTTGCCTTGTTGAATATATTTCTAGTATTAATCTTAATGCTTCTTCATTTGAGAACACTTGATTCTTTTTCTTGCTTCTTATGCCTAACTTAAAGGCGTTAAAGAAAATTACTTATTGGGAGATAACCCAAAAGTTTTAGATGAGTCTTGGAAGTTATTACTTCAGTAATAACCGATCCTTATCCTTTTTATTTGCTTTTTGTGCCAAGAGTAACCTCTAATGAGAGAGATGTAATGCTTGGGAAAGTTGCTGTCCCGAAACAGATTTTTGTGCTTCACCATAAAAATTCGTGTAGAATATCTGTACGTCATTTTGAGGCGTGATGTTTTGTGCTTCTGCCCCAGGTTGTTATCTAACTTTAGTTAGATCAACACTTTTTTATTTGAGAAACAGAAGGTCTTCTAAAAAATTGTTTTTTACATGCTGGTCTATTTTGATAGATTTCTGCCATTATTTGCATTTGCTTCTTGTTGGTTCCTTTTTGAGTTCTTTTGGGGAATTGAGATTTTTGAGGGAAGTGCTTCAGTAGCTTGTGTTTTAATGGAAGTTTTATTGGTGTTGAAACTGAACCTAAAGACTTATTATCTTGAGTGCACTAATGTTGCTAATAAAGATTGTGTGAAGTTTTGTATGAAGGAAAAATTTCAGGTGTATGGAGAGAATGATGTAATGAGATGAAAAATGGACTAAAGCTCAAGCTTGGGGATGACACCCTGTGTCACCCCAAGAAATATTCAAGAGGTACAAGTGTTAAAGCTTGGGTATGCCCAAGGCATCCCCTTCTTCATCAATAAAAATCCCAGGTTTCTTCCAAACACTTCATTTTTATTGTTTCATGCACAGTTGTGTTTTTCTTGGAGCGTCTTTGTTTTTTTTGGTTTTCGTTTGCTTGGTTTTCTTAGTTTGCTGAATAAATTGGTTGGACCCCCTCTTTCATACATTGGTTTTCAAATAGTTTGGTTTGGATTGGAAAAGAGTTGGAAAAGTTCATGCTTAAGTGGTAAAGAGAGCTTGTTTTTGACTGTGGCCTATGCTTTGTCATGCCATGCGTGATATTGTTTTGGCTTTATGCTTAGTGATCTTTGTTGTAGCATGCCATGTTATAAACAGTTGAGATTTCTTAATGTGCCTTTGAAGAATCATGCGTTTTTTTAGCATATTAAAGCATAGTATCGTGGTATTCTCCTTTGATGCTTTATTTGGGTTGACTTGGCACATGCTCACACCATGTTATGACTATCCCAAGTCACCATAGCCTTTATGGTCCTTTAGTTTTCGACTTGTAATATCACTTTATGCTTTGATTAATGATGTTTTGTCGCTCTGCATGATTATGGTCATTATTGCTCTCTTAGTTGGTCGCTCCTAGTCTTTTGCTAGCCTCCATAACCAAGTATGAGTTCCACTCATGCATCCAACTCCTAAAACCAAGTTATTCGAAAGATTCCACCATACCTACCTATTAGCATTTGCTATTCCAAGCATATTCATGTTTTTATCTACCTTCCGAATTAAACTTGTTATGGGAAAATTAGTGATTAAAGCTCTCACGAACTTGATGGCACACTTTACTTTATTGCACTTAATAAACTTGAAACATTGCGTCCATCTTTGTTGCGTATATGCTTGGGCTTTATAAGTTGAAATTAGCAGAACCATGTATCATGGGGAACGCTTTCAACATTGCACTTGTACATTGTACCTAGTTGATATCATGTTCTTTTGCTTATGGATCCCGGCAGTGTGAAATAAAAGGGGAACTTGTAAGATCATGGAGTTTGTATTTGTGTTAGAGAAACGCCTGGGCCGCTAGCCTAAGCCATGCCTAATAATTGTGGAAACTTGCAGCATAATCATAATGAGCACTATTCGAAGCATCCTCAATAAAACCTATGCAAATAGCAAATAAAAAGATCGCTGAGATGCTCATTGTCTGCTTGCCATGTCATTTTGATTATAGGATAGCTCCTATATCATGTGCAAGGGGTACCATGTTGGCGGTTCTCTATGATACATATGTACTTACAATGGCAAGATCTTACTTGTGACTAAAGTTGAGTAGCATGAGGTTCGGTCTTCGTAAGTAAGGGGCATGAGATTTCGGCTTATAACTTGTCAAGCATATCCTCTTAGTTGTGTCACTTTAAACTTAATCACTTAAAGATGCTTATGATAGGGGCAATGAGAGCTGAAAGCTAATAAGTACCATAATTTATGGAAGCTCTTTATGAGACTTGAATCCCTGCTTCCTTCTATGAAGGACTTTCTTTTACTTTTATGTTGAGTCTCCACCTTCTATCTTTATGCACCTACTTTGAGATCATAGTGGCCATTCTTAGTTCTATGTGCATTGTCCCAAGACTCGTTGATTGATGCATAATTTTTATATTGCTTGTTCTTAAACTATTTGTATCTAGTCACTCTTATGAACATTGAAGGTTTCCTATGCATTTATATTTGCTACTCTATGAGGGACAAGCTGAATGCCACTATGCTATGTTTTCTTTATGTGAAACAAACAAACGTCTTGCAAACCATTGTTATTCATGAATCTTTTGTTTGTGTCTTTTCATGTTGCAACAATAGTTGCTTTGTCTTATTGTTAGAACTTTGTCTTTCATGCTATGTTGAAGTACTATGATCCCAGCTATCATTGTTTTTACAAATACTTTGATCAAGTTTATGATGGTGCATGTCACCTCAAAAATTATTCTTTCTTTTTATCACTTACCTACTTGAGGACGAGCAGGAGTTACTATGCTCATCATACCTTCCTCTTGGGGTTCCCAATGAGCTCGACATTAACCACGAGCCAGCAAGTATTTTTCTAGCGCAGTTGTCGGGGAGTCAAGGACATCTTCACAAGGGGAGTACCTCATAACCAATCTCTTTACCTTGTTGTTTTTGTTTTGCTTAGTTTATTTTTGCTTTGTTTGCTTGTTTCTTTATCAAAAACACACAAAAATTAGTTTTACTAGTTTGCTTTCTTTATTAAAAACACAAAAAAATGACTACTCTTGAAAACACTAAGCTGTGTGACTTCACTAGCACCAACAACAATGACTTCATGTGCACACCTATTGCTCCACCTGTTCCTGAAGCTACTTTCTTTGAAATAAACCTACTTTACTCAATCTTGTTACCAGAGAACAATTTTCTGGTATTGGTAATGAAGATGCTGCTGCTCATCTAAATAACTTTGTTGAACTTTGTGAGATGCAAAAGCATAGGGATATAGATGGCGATATTATTAAGCTTAAATTGTGTCCTTTCTCTTTGAGAGGAAAAGCTAAAGAATGGTTGCAATCCCTAACTAGGAATAGTATTGATTCTTGGACTAAATGCAAAGATGCTTTCATTGGAAAATACTATCCTCCTGCTAAGATTATATCTATGAGAAGTGAAATAATAAAGTTTAAACAATCTGATAATGAACATGTTGCTCAAGCTTGGGAAAGAATGAAATCTTTGGTAAATAATTGTTCCACTCATGGACTAACTGCTTGGATGATTATCCAAACCTTTTATGCAGGATTGAACTATTCTTCAAGAAATCTACTGGATTCTGCTACTGGAGGTACCTTTATGACCATTACTTTGGGTGTTGCAACAAAGCTTCTGGATAATATGATGGTTAACTATTCTGAATGGCACACTGAAAGAGCTCCACAAGGTAAGAAGGTAAATTCTGTTGAAGAAACCTCCTCCATGAGTGATAAAATTGATGTTATTATGTCTATGCTTGTTAATGGGAAGGCTCATATTGATCCAAATCATGTTCCCTTAGCCTCTTTGGTTGCTCAAGAAGAGCAAGTTGATGTGAACTTTATAAGAAATAATAATTTTGGCAACAATGCTTATGGTAATAACAATTATAGGCCTTACCCTCCTAATAATACTTATGGTTATAATGGCAAACCTAGAATACCTAGTGAAGGAAGAATTTTAGAAGTTGAAAGAGCCACTAAAAACTTCATGCAAATGCAATATGAACAAAATAAATTATCTACTAAAACTATGGAGGAACAATCTACCATTTTGAAGAATATTAGTCATCAACTTGAGAGTTTAAATAGGGAAATTCCTAGTTTGCAATTGAAACTTTCTAATGCTGAAAGAAATATATCATATTTGTCTGAAGCACAATCCTCTTTGATTAATAAAATAGCTTCTAAACCTGAAACTATTGATAATCCCTTTACTACTACTAATGCCATACAAGTTAGAATTGATGAAAATGTTGGATTGTTAGCTGAATTGCATGCTAAGTGGGAAAGAGAAGATGAAATTGCTAGAAATATTAGTGTTTCTGCTATCACTACCACTAGTGTTGAAGCTAGTAATAGCTCTAATACTTTAGATGATAATTATGATTTTGATCTTGATGGTTGCAATATCTCTGAAGTAATTATGTTCCTACAAAAGATTGCTAAAAGTCCTAATTCTAGTGCTATGAATATGGCCTTTACGGAACACATTACTGATGCTCTCATAAAACTTAAAGAATAAAAGATGAAACATAAAGCTTCTATTCCTATGAATCAAGAATATGGTTGGGAACCCATCATTAATATGAAAGTAAATGATTTTGATTTCAAAGCTTTATGTGATCTTGATAGTAGTATTTCTATTATGCCTAGAAGGATTTATGATATGCTTGATTTCCCACCATTGGAAGATTGTTATTTGAATGTCCCACTTGATGATAATGCTAAAAATAAACTCATGGGGAGTATTAATGATGTTCTTATTATGGTTAACAATGCCTATGTCCCTGTTGATTTCTATGTTTTGGATGTTGAATGCAATGCTTCTTGTCCTATTACTTTGGGAAGACCTTTTCTTAGAACTGTTGGTCCCATTATTGATATGAAAGAAGGCACCATTAAATATCAACTCCCACTCAAGAAAGTTATAGAAGACTTACCTAAGAAGAGAGAGAATATTTCTTTTGCCTCTCCTATTAAAACAAAATTTGTTCTTAATGCTTCTTCACTTGAGAACACTTGATTCTTTTTGTTGCTTCTTATGCCTAACTTAAACGCGTTAAAGAAAAGAATTTATTTGGAGATAACCCAAAAGTTTTAGATGAGTCTTGGAAGTTATTACCTCATTAATAACCTCCATTATACTTTTTATTTTCTTTTTGTGCCAAGAGTAACATCTAATGAGAGAGAAGTAATGATTGGGAAAGTTGCTGTCCCGAAACAGATTTTTGTGCTTCACCGTAAAAATTCATGTAAAATCTCTGTACGTCATTGTGAGGCGTGAATTTTTGTGCATCTGACCCAGGTTGTTATATAACTTTCGTTAGTTCAACACTTTTTGATTTGAGCAACAGAAGGTCTTCGAAAAAATTGGTTTTACCTACTGGTCTATTTTGACAGATTTCTGCCATTATTTACATTTGCTTCTTGTTGGTTCTTTTTTGAGTTCTCTTTGGGGAATTGAGCTTTTTGAGGGAAGTGCTTCAGTAGATTGTGTTTTAATGGAAGTTTTATAGGTGTTGAAACTGAACCTAAAGACTTCTAATCTTGAGTGCAATAATGTTGCTAATAAAGATTGTGTGAAGTTTTGTATGAAGGAAAATTTTCAGGTTTATGGAGAGAATGATGTAATGAGATGAAGAATGGACTAAAGCTCAAGCTTGGGGATTCCACCCCGTGTCACCCCAAGAATTATCCAAGAAGTACAAGCGTCAAAGCTTGGGGATGCCCAAGGCATCCCCTTCTTCATCAATAAAAATCCCAAGTTTCTTCCAAACACTTCATTTTTATTGTTTCATGCACAGTTGTGTTGTTCTTGGAGCGTCTTCGTTTTTTGTTTTTGGTTTTGGTTTGCTTGATTTTCTTAGTTTGCTTGAATAAATTGGTTGGACCCCCTCTTTCATGCATTGGTTTTCAAATAGTTTGGTTTGGATTGGAAACGAGTAGGAAAGTTCATGCTTAAGTGGAAAAGAGAGTTTGTTTTTGACGGTGGCCCATGCTTTAAGTGGTAAAGAGAGTTAAGCTTTGGTATGTTGATACGTTGCAAATGTATCTATAATTTTTGATGTTCCATGCTTAGTTTTATCTACTTTCTTATGTTTTGCCCACACTTTGGAGTACTTTCTATACACTTTCTTGGACTAACCTATTAACAAGATGCCAAAGTGCCAGCAACCTGTTTTCTGCTATTTTTGGTTCCAGGAAAGTCAGAAAATGAATATTCTCGGAATTGGACGGGACAAAATCCAAATTCAGTTTTTCACCGAGGGGGACACGGAGGCAGAATACGAGACGGAGAGGGGCTAGAGGGCCGCCACACCACCTAGCCACACGGCCAGGCCTGGCCCGCGCCAGGGGGTGGTGTGGCCGCCTAGGGCACCCCCTCGGCCTCCCCTTTCGCCTATAAGATGCCTCCGATATAGAAACCCTAAGTACCCGATCAAAATTCCATGAAAGAGTCTGTAGCCACCGTCATCTCCATCCCTAGATCGGGAGGGATCTAAAGCTCTTCCCGGCACCCTACCAGAGGGGAGAATTCACCCTGGAGGCCTTCTTCATCACCATGCAAGCCTCTGGTGTGATGCGTAAGTAGTTCATCCTTGGACTACGGGTCCATGTAGTAGCTAGATGGTTGGTTCTTCTCCTTTGTGCTACCATGTTTCTATCTTGTGAGCTCCGTTCATGATCAAGATTATCTATTTGTAATTCTACATGTTGTGTTTGCGGGGATCTGATGGATATTGAGAAGCTATTTCAGATTGATTATTGATTCTATCATGTCTTTGTTATTTGTGATCTTGCATGTTTTCCGTTGTTAGTTGCTATCTTGGCCAAGTAGATGCTAGCAACTCCAAGAGTTAGTATTTATGGTCGATAGTGGTTCACGCCTCTAGTAATCTGGGGAAGTGACAGAAATCTCTAAGGTACTAGATGTGTTGTTGCTACTATGGAGAAAACAGCAATCCTTTGTTCATAGAACAATCATAAATTCTTTACACGCAATGCGTAATGCAATTATCTGTTGCTTGCAACTTAATACTGGAGGGGGTTCAGATGATAACCTGAAGGTGGATTATTAGTCATAGATGCAGTTGGATTACGGTTTATGTATAATGTTGTAATGCCCAATCAAATCTCAGAGGAGTCAAGATGATTAGTATATGCTTGTATGCTTTCTCGATGTTTGTTGATTGCCCCGCTCTAAGTTGTTCACCCAACATGTCATCTATCTTAAGGAGAACCACCACTAGTGAAATATGGACCCTGGTCCTTTCTTTTATCATCAATCTACAACTGTTTACTGTTTTTTGTTTACTTTCTGCAAGCAATTACTTTCTTCCACACAATACGTTTAATCCTTTGTTTTTAGCAAAACCGGTGAGATTGACAATCTCACTGTAAGTTGGGGGCAAAGTTCTGTGGTTGTGTTGTGCAGGATTCCAAGTTGGCAAAAACACCTTGGAGGTGTTTCCTTGCTCCTACTCGTTCGATAACCTTGGTTTCATAACTGAGGGAAACTTATTGTTGTGCTCATCATACCTTCCTCTTGGGGTTCCCCAATGAGCTCGACATCAACCACAAGCCATCAGTGAATCTTGGTCTTGCGGCCATCAGGCCAGATCTCCCTGGAGATGGCCAGTTTGAGCCTGGCTTGGCCTACCCGGGGGTCACCCCCCCAACACTACTCCCCGAGCGTGTTGGGACTTCGTCATGTGGCGAAGTATTTGTGTGCTCTTTGGCCGTGCTTGAAGTGATTGTTGGTGAAGACCGTATCGCAATCTGTCTTGTAGTGCTTGTCGTTTTCCAGCTCGAGATGCTTTTTATCCTCGACTAGAATTTTCCGGCTACGGGTCCGGTGGCCCACCCATAGGGTGTGACCAGTGATTGCATCTCCCGGTTGCCGCACCCGGCAGGGGAGGTGAATCGCACAGTCGATAACACGAATGCTGGCATTAGCCACGCCTGCCTCCTCTGGCACGCACGTCGCATCAGAATGACCTCTTGGCATGCCGCTACAGTTTTGGTAACTACGCACACACCTTCATCGTAGCGGTTTCTCGGAGATCATGCGCGCACTTGGCCTTTGCGGTAACGCCTATGGGATCTTCTGTGGGGGTTGCTCTGGCAACCGCGATCTAGAACCGAAACATCGTGGGGGTAGTGGAGCGGTTCTGTGCCACGTGGTGACGGGGAGCGCAGCGGACGCGGTTACTCTACCTTGATAAATAGGGGCACCCGGGAGGGCTCCTTCCCCACTTTGTCTTCTACCTACATCCACTGCCCTTTGCGCTTTGCCTTCTTGCTGCTTCCTTGCGCCACCACTCTTTGGTCGCCAGTGTCTACGCTTCTCTGTCGTGACGACGGGACCCTGCTTCTCAAGCACGGACACCCCTCCTACCGAGATGCTACCTAATCAAGCGGGCAGCTGGTGCGGCTCGTACGTCAGCGACGAGCTCGTGCAGAAGTACCGGCGAGGGAAACTCATCCCGTCAGAGCGCCTGGTGAAGCATCGCCTGGCGCCGGAAGGGGAGAGGGTCCCTAACCCCCGGTCCGGGGAGGCTGTCGTCTTCCTTACCCATTTAGCCCGTGGGCTCGGCCTGCCCTTGAGCAGATTCGTCCTGGAGTTGATGGTGGCATTCGACCTTCTGCTCCACCACGTCTGCGCCAACGCCATCGCGTAGTAGTCGCACCATGCGGCCTACTGCGAGGCCTACCTAGGGGTTCACCCTGACACGGCGAACTTCTTGAAGTTCTTCTACTTCAAGGTCCAGGTGGTGGGGAAGGGCGGTCGTCTGACGGAGACCGGTTGCTGCGCCATCTACCCGAGGACGTCGTTGCTGATGCCGCGGCTAGAGATGCCCGACACCGTCAAGTTGTGGCAGCGCTCGTACTTCTACGTGCGCAACACCACTGACATCGACTGGATCAAGGCGCTAGCGTTTGCCAACATCCCCTCCACCCTGAAGGCTTGGACCATCCAGAACATGGGAGCCTAGGCAGACATGGAGCGGATGGCCGCCCGCATGACGGTGCTGGTGGAGAAGGAGCGTCTCGTCGCCCGGGACATCTTGCTGTGCTAGATGACTAATCGCGTGCTTCCGCTGCAGCAGCGGTCGCACAAGATCTTCCATTTGTCCGGCTCGTTGGATCCCAACCGGGTGTCCCGGTAGGGCATGCCCTTCGTGGCCCTTAGGGAGTGGCTTGCCACCATCTCGAAGGAGACGCTGATGGAGGAATGGGACTTCTCTTGCCGGCCATTCCATCGTGGGCGGCTGCCCCCAAAGGTTAGGCCCTCTTCTTCTTCTCCGACTGAACTTTTGTCAAGGGGTTTACTCCTTGTTTCTTATGTTCCTTGTTGAGTAGATTTTTATGGCGCAGCTAGCGGAAGACGGCATGGGGGACGACGAGCTTCCCGCCTTCACCGCCGAGCACAAGCCATCAAAGTATCCGCCGTGGAGCCAGAACGGTTACCCACCCGGGCTGATGAGGGTTGCGAGTTCCCACCCGGTGAGCGACTTTTCTGGCATGTATTTTCCTTGTTCTTCTCTTGTCGTACGCTTGACATGGCGCTTGTATCTTGGCATAGCTTGATGGGTTCATAGCATGGAAAACAAAAAATTCTACCGCAAGAACGAACAAAACCAAGATCTAATCTATGGAAAAGCCAAGATCTAATCTATGAGATAAGTGCAACGAGATAGATCTGTACTAACCCTTGTAGATCCAAAGCCTTGTTCGAGATTGGATCTCGTGGTTGATGTAGACGATCACTTGCGAATCTCAAGATCGAGTAGACGATCCTTCTGGTGCCACGTTCCGGCAGCACTTCGGCAGTTGGTCACACGTGCGGAGTCGATGTAGACCTTCCTCTCCCTATTCCAGCAGGTAGCGGAGGTGGTAGATCTCCATGGAATCGCAGCAGCACGACTGCATGGTGGTGGTGGTGGTGGAGAAGGATTTCTGGATGGCTTTACCTAAGTCGGAGCAGGAGGATGGTGGAGGAGAGACGCGACCAGGGTTTTGGGGTGGAAGGAGCAAGGGGGACACGCCCCACCCCTCTTTATATAGAGGGGGGTGCGGCTTAGGGCTGGCCACCTTGGCCCTCTAGGGTCAGCGTGCCAAGGGAGGGGGGAGTTTTCTTCCCCCAAGTATTCCCCTTTCTTTCTTGGTTTTCAAGTAAACCCTATGGAACCTTCTGGAACTTTCCGGAACACTCCGATACCTTCTAGAACCTCCATATGAATACTCCAGAACATTTCCGAAACCAAGAAAATGATCTCCATTATATGAATTATATTCTCCGGACAATTCCGGATCTCCTCGTGATGTCCCGAATCCAATACAAGACTCCGAACAACATTCGGTCTCCAATGCATATTCCATATCTACCTAAAACAGCATCGAACCTTAAGTGTGTCACCCTACGGTTCGCGAATATGTAGACATGATCGAGACACCTCTCCGATCAATAACCATCAGCGGGATCTGGAGATCCATAATGGCTCCCACATACTCAAGGATGACTTCATGATCGATAGAACCATTAACATCCGAAACAAATTCCCTTTGTCACGCAATACTCTACTTATCCAAGGTTTGATCATCGGTATCGCCATACCTAGTTCTACCTTGTTATCGATAAGTACTCTTTACTCATTCCGTGATATGTCATCCTTTGTGACCTAGTCACATGCTTGCAAGCTAATTAGATGACATTCCACCAAGAGGGCCCAGAGCATATCTATCCGTCATATGGATGGACAAATCCCAGGCTTGATCCATGCGCTTCAACACATACTTTCAGAATACCTAATGCCACCTTTATAACCACCCAGTTACGAAGCGGCGTTTGATGTCATGAAAGCACTCATCTAGTGATGGTGATTAACACAATCTCATGGTCGAAGGATTAGGTTACTATGTATTTGAAAGCTGGTAGAAAAATAAACTTAATGACTTGATCTTATGCTATGCTTACTATGGGTGTGTGTCCATCACATCATTCTCCTAATGACATGATCTTGTTATTAATAACATCCAATGTCCATGATCAGGAAATTAACCATGATCATCTATTAATCAACAAGCTAGTCTTAACAAGAGGCTTACTAGGGACTCTTTTATGTTTACAAAACACACAAGTATTAGTGTTTCCTAATAATACAATTATAGCATGAATGTAAACATTTATCATAAACACAAAGATATAAGAATAACCACTTTATTATTGCCTCTTGGGCATATCTCCAATAGTCTCCCACTTGCACTAGAGTGAATAATCTTGATTACATTGTAATGTACCTAACACCCATGGTGTTCTGGTGTTGGTCATGTTTTTCTCTAGGGAGAGGTTTAGTCAACGGATCTGCCACATGCAGATCAGTGTGTACTTTGCAAATCTTCATGTCACCATCTTGGACATACCCGCGAATAGCATGGAAATGTAGCTTGATGTGCTTCAGCTTGATGTGTGACCTTGGCTCCTATGCATTAGCTATGGCACCCGTGTTGTCACAATAGATGGCCATCGGGTCCAACGTACTAGGACCCACACCAAGCTCAGTAATGAACTCCTTCATCCATATTGCTTCTTGTGCAGCCTCCGAAGTAGCTATGTATTCCGATTCAGTTGAAGATTTCGCCACAACGCTTTGCTTGGCACTCCTCCAGCTCACTGTAGCACCATTCAAAATAAATACGTGTAACGCCCCGATTTTAGCTAATATTAATTAGGGTTTTGATTGTGCATTCATGAGCATCATTCCCTAAAATGCATGCAAATAAAATAAAGCAAAACCCTAAAACCCTAATCCTTCCCTCTCTTTGAAAGCCTTCCAAATGGTTATTGTATTTTGAAAATTATCAACATGCATGGAGCCCAAATGGACTGAGAGGGCCCCATAATGTTTTTAATATTTACAAATGTTCTAGTATTTTTGGAATGAGCCAAAACAGATTTGAAATTAAATACAAAATATAAACTAGAGAAAAACTAATGGAAAATGTTTTATGAAATAAAAAAAACAAGCCAGCTGCTAGCCCAGGCCGGCCCAGCTCCCTCCCGCGCTACCTGTCGCCCAACACGCACCCCTGCAGCCCAGCAGCCGGCCCACATAGGCCCAACCTGAGTACCCCTTCTCCCTCATCATCTTCGACGACGACGGGAAGCAGCTCGGTGTCCCGAGCGCCACCATCAATCTCTGCTGCGTGCTGAGATGCTCGCCACCGCTCGGCGGGCCTACAGTACCGGTGCCACCGCCACGAAGTGCCCCGCCATGCGCAGCTTCCCTCTTCTTCCTTATCCTCTCCCCGCGCGCGAGGACCCGAACCCTAGCTTGCCATTCGCCACGCTGCCCCGCCATCTCCGGCCTCCCCTTGCCCTGTCGATGGTCCCCTGAGCTCCGCCTCGCTGCCATCCTTGATAAGTCAGAAAAATATGTATAATATATCAAAATGTTCAGAAAAACGAGATCTATCTTTTTAAACCATAATCATGCATTGTTAAGCAACTTAAATGACAAGTTTAATTAGAGAACTAAATTAACCCCTCAAAGGTGTTTCGGGGTTCCCCTGTCCTAGGGTTTGTACCCTTCGGACCCTGTTTAAAATGATCAAGCATGCCCTAGGGTTTCATTTAAGATCTATTTAACTTGTCATATCATCATCCTTTCTTGAGCATTGCATTGATGCCATGTGTTCATTGTTGTTCTCCCTTTCTTTTCGGTGTTTGCTTCTTCCCGGTAATATACTATACCGACTCCGAGATCGAAGACCGAGATCAACACCATCGAAGCTTGAAGAACAATACTTGATCAGCTATAATCAAGTCAAGCACAAGGCTTCCGAAGATCTATATCTGGGTATCAACAAACAAGGCAAGCATAGCCTCGCCATTATACAATCCTATGATTCAAAAGCATTTCAATTCTTGCCATGATGCATACGATTCTACTATAGTCTTTTATCTATAGATAGAGTATCATATTTATTACATTACTCCCTTGAGCTTATATTACCTGATCCACTGCTCCTAGCATAACTAGGTTTGGCTTGTGTGCACTACTAGAGCTTTTATTTGTGTCTTGCTTAGCCATGCTTAGCTCTCAGTGCTGGTTCATCCAGAAGATGTACGAAATGCAGAGAACCTAGTAAGACAGGAGAATGAGGTATACTGATGAGGTAAAATCAGTGGTAAAGGTTAAACATGCTAAGGCTTGTATGGGAGGCCACGGTGGGATGTGGTTTTTATAGTCCCATGTTCGCCACTACTAGGAACCGAGTTCTTGGCTTTGGAACCGAGACGAGCGTACAGCCACACGAGGTCTGGAAAACCTCTCGACTAACTAACTTGCCTAGTAGATTCCATGAGTCACATAGTTCGGGCGTTCCATTCGACATATGCATAGAAAACGTTTTGAAAGATTTGGCGGGTCAATGTGCATCATAACAGGTAGGTAAGCATGGACGGGGTTGCTTGGGGTAGATGGCGTCCTAGTAAACCAACCTCGCCTCACATCTCTAGGTACCAGCTTCGGGATTTGACCCGTTACAGCGGAACCGTCCTTAGGGCGTGACTCATGGTCTCGGCGAAAGCAGGGTAAAGGTCGTGTCCAACCATCCTCTGTCGGCCTTCCAAGGAAGAGGGATATTACTAGTGGCATTAAGAGTCGGTTGGTACGTGTGGGTAAAGTTGTACACCCCTATAGGGTTAAATCTTTTCGAAAATCCGTGTTCACAGTTATGAACGCTTGGTGACCGAATTCTAAGATCATAGAGAACATTAACTTAATCGTAAAACTTGGAGGGTTCAACGTGTGCTTAAGCATGCTTCCTCAGGGTACGAGGGGGTGATCCTAGTTGTGAGATGAGGATTACTTTGGTGGATATCAAGATGATGATCAATTCTTCAGACATGTCACTCTCTTATCCCCTTTTAAAATGTTCTGATTAGACGAGCTTCCTCTCCCTCTTGTTTTAGAAAAAAAATGGCTTTATGCAAAATAACCCCACCAACCATAAGTCTTGCGGAGTACACCCTGTACTCACCCTTGCTTTGTTGATACTTTCAGAGTAAGCGTTCCCCTGAAGACGAGTTTGGTACGACATCGACACTGACGAGTAGCTTGGGGTTCCCCGATCGGCAGCCTGGAATCTATGGGCTGGGACGTCATCGTTATGCTTTAGGCCTCTTAGGCCATTTGTTAAGGTTGCTATACTTAATAGCATAATTTGCCTTCTATTGTTTGATGCTTGTGGTTAGTGACCTCTGCTTGTAATATTTTGGTTCCTCGCTCAGTTATGAGCTTGCTGTAATAATTTTTGTGTCACTGGGTTACTGGTCTGGTACCGATTTCTCACTGGATATCCTCGAGCTCTAGGTTAAGCTTATGTCAGGCTAAGGTCTAGATTTGTTTAACCATCATCCTGGGGGTGTCACAATACGTATCCAGTCTACGACTTCAAGTCATCCGGATCGGTGTCCAACTAGCATCGGTGTAACTGTTTAGAACAAACTGTTCATCACCTCCATAAGAAAGAACCATATCCTTAGTCCTATTTAGGTACTTGAGGATATTTTTGACCGCTGTCCAGTTCTCCATTCCAAGATCACTTTGATATCTGCTAGTCAAACTAATAGCGTGTGCTATATCCGATCTTGTACACAGCATGGCATACATGACAGAGCCTATGGCCGAGGCATAGTGGATTTTACTCATCCTCTCTCTATCTTCTGTCGTAGCTGGACTTTGAGTCTTACTCAAGGTCTTACCTGGCAACATGGGGAAGAAACCTTTCTTGCTTTCTTCCATTCTAAATATCTTTAGAACCTTGTCCAAGTATGTACTTTGTGAGAGCGCTATTAAGTGTTTGGATCTATCTCTATAAATCTTGATGCCTAAAATGTATGCCGCTTCGCCAAGATCCTTCATTGAAAAACTATTATTCAAATAGGCCTTGACACTTTCAAGAAGTTCTATATCATTCCCAATCAACAGTATGTCATCCACATATAGTATTAATAATGCTACAGATCTCCCACTCACTTTCTTGTAGATACAAGCTTCTCCATAAGTTTGTATAAATCCAAAGTTTTTGATCACCTTATCAAAATGTTGATTCCAACTCCGGGGTGCTTGCTTTAATCCATAAATGGAGCGCTGAAGCTTGCATACCTTGTTAGCATCTTTAGGATCGACAAAACCTTTGGTTTGTACCATATACAACTCTTCCTCAATGTCACCATTAAGGAAAACCGTTTTGACATCCATCTGCCAAATCTCATAATCAAAATATGCAGCGATTGCTAACAAAATCCTCACAGACTTTAGCTTCGCTACCGGTGAGAAGGTCTCATCATAGTCAACTCCTTGAATTTGTCAGAACCCTTTCGCGACAAGTCGAGCTTTATAGAGAGTAACATTACCATCAGCATCTGTTTTTCTTTTAAAGATCTATTTGTTCTCGACAGCCTTGCAGCCATCCGGTAAGTCCACCAAAGTCCATACTTGGTTTTTGTACATGGATCCCATTTCAGATTTCATGGCTTCTTGCCATTTGTCAGAATCTAGGCTCATCATAGCTTCCTCATATGTCACAGGTTCATCGATGTTGTCCACCAACATGACATTCAACGCAGGGTCATACCAATCAAGAGTAGCACGACCTGCGAGGTTCAGCAGTAACTTCGTTCGAAGTTTCATGATCATCATCATTAGCTTCCTCTCTTATTGGTGCAAGCGGCATAGAAACATATTTCGGTGATGTGCTACTCTCAAATCCGAGAGAAGGTTCAACAACCTCGTCAAGTTCTACTTTCCTTCCAGTCACTTCTTTCGAAAGAAACTCCTTCTCAAGAAAGGATCCATTCTTAGCAACGAAAACTTTGCCTTTGGATCTATGATAGAAGGTACCCAATTGTTTCTTTAGGGTATCCTATGAAGACGCATTTCTCCGCTTTGGGTTCAAGCTTGTCGGGTTGTAACTTCTTTACATACGCTTCGCAGCCCCAAACTTTAAGGAATGACAACTTAGGTTTCTTACCAAACCACAATTCATACAGTGTCGTTTCAATGGATTTAGATGGTGCCCTATTTAAAGTGAATGCGGCGGTCTCTAATGCATAACCCCAAAACGATAACGATAAATCTGTAAGAGACATCATAGACCGAACCATATCTAAGAGAGTTCGGTTATGACGTTCGGACACACCATTACACTGTGGTATTCCCGACGGTGTCAACTGCGAAAGTATTCCGCATTTCTTTAAATCCATGCCAAACTCGTAACTTAGATATTCACTCCGTGGTCAGAATGCAGAAACTTAATCTTCTTGTTATGATGATTTTCTACTTCACTTTGAAATTCCTTAAACTTCTCGAAAGTTTCGGACTTATGTTTCATAAAGTAGACATACCCATATCTACTCAAGTCATCCGTGAAAGTAAGAACATAACGATATCCACCACGCGATGCTACGCTCATTGGGCCGCACACATCAGTTTGTATTATTTCCAATAAGTCCATAGCTCGCTCCATTATTCCATATGGAGTCTTAGTCATTTTCCCATTAGACATGCTTCGCATCTTTCAAGTGATTCAAGAAGTCCATCGGAATGGAGTTTCTCATGCGCTTCACTCCAATGTGACCAAGACGATAGTGCGACATGTATGTAGAATTATCATTCATTTTTATTCGTTGAGCATCTATGTTGTGAACATGTGTATCACTACTATCGATATTTAATAAGAATAAACCATTCATCTCAGGTGCATGACCATAAAAGATATTACTCATAAAAATCGAACAACCATTATTCTTAGACTTGAATGAATAACCATCTCGCAATAAATAAGATCTAGATATAATGTTCATGCTTAACACAGGAACCAAATAACAATTATTTAGATTTAAAAATAATCTCGATGGTAGATGGAGAGGGAGCGTGCCGACGACGATCACATCAACCTTGGAGCCATTTCCAACGCGCATCGTCACCTCGTCTCTCGCTTGTCTTTGTTTATTCCACAGCTCCTGTTTCGAGTTACAAATATGAGCAACCAAACTAGTATCAAATACCCATGCACTACTACGATTACTAGTAAGATACACACCAATAACATGTATATCAAATATACCTTTCTTGATGTTGCCGTTCTTCAGATCTGCCAGGTACTTGGGGTAATTACGCTTCTAGTGACCACACTCTTCGCAACAAAAGCATTTTGTATCAGGGTCAGGGCCAGCGCGAGTCTTCTTCTTAGGTTTGGCAATAGATTTGCCGCCTCCACTGAAGTTTCCCTTGGGCTCACCCTTTCCCTTCATGTCTACTTCAGCAGCCACCAAATTGGTAGCAAGTTCAGTGAGTGATCCAATCGCACCACTTATCTTGTAATTTAGCACAAACTCTTGGTAACTGGGTGGGAGCGACTGCAGAACTCTATCTGTCGCAAGATCAACTGGGATGTCATATCCTAGCGTCTTGAGACGTTGAACATAGCGCATCATCATCATGACGTGACCATTCACAGAGCTGTGTTCCTTCATCTTAACACTAAAGAACTCGCTAGAGATTATATATCTCTTAGCATGAATTTGACTCTCAAACATGGTTTTGAGTTCCTTCACAATCGCATCAACATTGCTGAGTTCAAAGCGTTCTTGGAGTTCAGGCTCCATTGACATAAGGATCGCATATTTCACAAGATTGTAGTCATCACACTTTGTGTCATACACACCGCACTCATCCTGAGACGCGGTATTTGCAGGTGGGTTACCTAGTGGTGTATCCAGCACATAGACCAATTTACCAGCATCGAGGACAATCCTCATGTTACGGAACCAGTACGTGAAGTTTCTTCCATTGTATTTCAACTTTTCTTTCTTTAGGAATGCATTAAAAATGGTGGAGGGGTTTGCCATGATCTAAAACATATTTGCAAAGAGTTTAGACTAAGTTTATGACAAATTGAGTTCAATTTTAATTCTAAATTAACTAGGTGAACTCCCACTCAAAACAACATCCCTCATGTTGCCTTAGTGATTACACAAACCAAATCCACAACACCAAGTCCGATCTTCACGAGAGAAGATGTAGCTTCAAAGGTGAACATCAACATGTTCACCATATCATCCATATGACTCATGCTTTACCTTTTGGTATTCCGTGTTCCGAGACCATGTCTGTGTTGGGGATCGGCGCAGAAAACAAAAATTTCCCTACGAAGGATCCCCAGAAACTTAGCCTAGGATCTATCTATGTAGTAATGCGGTAACGGCCGATGCGTAGAGAATACATACCCTTGTAGTCTGCACGCGGTTAATGTTCCGTGGGGAACATGGTTGATGTAGTCGTACCCGAAGCCGACCTCAAGGTCGCGAAGCTCCTCGCAGGTCACCCCTTGCTCCTTCTTGATCTTCATCATCTTCATGGTGCAACAGCTCCGGCTCACGACATTTAAGCGCCCCAAGTGTTGCGCCTCGTGTCTTTGTACACATCCGGTGCACGATGAGACCTCCGGCTCCCCGATCCCACCAGGAGTGCGGAATTTGATATCTGGCTAGGAATCCCTGCAGCGCAACGGCGTACTGTAGGTGTGCCTCGATCGCACAGCCCAGACTTGGGGCCATGGTCACGAGGTATAGAGGGAGAGAGAGAGAAGGAGGAAGTCAACCAAAGGACTTATCCAATTGATGGTGTGTTTCATCCCACCCATGGGCACCCCTTTATATAGGGGGAGGGGGTGTGCCCTCCTCTTTGGGTTTCCCATGTGGGACTATTCAAGGGAGAGGGGGAGGCGCATGGGCCTTAATGGGCAAGCCGGCCTAGGGTGGGCCCCACCCCGAGCACAGCCCTAGGCTGGCCAGGTGGGCCCCCTCAAGGCGCCTGGGCCTTGGCCCTTGGCCCTTCCCTCCTCCGGTTTTCCCTCATGGGCCTTTATTCCCTAGGAAGTTTGGCCCATTAGTAGAATAACCCTTCAAATTAGATTTTAATATTATATTTAATATTAATTAAACTAATTAATATGTAAATACATATTACAAAATCCATCTTGACCCGAAACACCTTTTGGTTCCCTTTCAATTTCCTCCGAATGACTTCGGATCTTTCCCGGAATGATTCCGGTCCTTTATTCTTTCTCCGAACAACTTCGGATCTCTCTGCGGAACGATTCTGGCTTTCTCTCTTTCTCTACTATGATTCCGTCTTACGAATGATCGCTCTTATTGTACCCTTAAGTGTATCCTCTCACGGCTCGGGAATGCTCTAGACATGATCTGTATCAATGATCACAGAGGGACCAGGGATATCCATGTGACCCTTATGCATTCCTGATGACAATGTCGTTTGAACCGTCTAAATGTAGCATCCTCTTCCTTTTGTTTCTCGATACAACTTGTCCGAGATCCAATCAGTGGTATCTTATACCTTGTTCAATCTCGTTCACAACAAGTTATGTTTTCTTGTTACCGTGATATTACATCCCCGTGACGTAGTCACATGTTGCAACATATATGGATGTAATCTCACCAAGCCGGCCGTATGTATCTTTACCCGTCATGTGGGTGAAAAAATCCCGGTCTTGCAGTCACATGTCATCTACTGTTCCTTCGGAATACCCAACATACACATTTATAGCCACCGTATTACCAGATGACGTTTGATGTAGTCAAAGCAGCCTAGGGAAACAGTGAGTAATATGAGCCCACGGTCTAAGGAGAAGGAGTCTAGGTATAGCTGTTGCAACAATGAACTATATGACTTGATCGTGTTGTAATCCTTCGAGGAATGTCCAATCACATCATTCTCCAATGACATGATCTTGTTGTCAGTCGGCATAAATGCCCATGATCTTGAAACCCGGATCATCTTCGTGACCAACGAACTAGTACGAATAGGGGCTACTAGGGACTTGGTTGTTTCATACCACACCTGTACTAATGTTCCTACTTGGCACAGTTATAGCATAATATGAAACTATTATAAACTAATTGAGATATGATAAAAACCTATTTATTATTTGCCTCTAGGGCATATCTCCTTCAGTCTGTACATGCTAGGCTCGTCAAAGTTAACCTTAGTATCCGCATGTGCATATCTGGCTTGTACCCATTGTATGCACACGTAGAATCTATCACACCCGATCATCACGAGATGCTTCGAAATGACGAGTCTTAGCAATGGTGCCTACTAAGGGCGAACACTTTATTACTTGATATTTTAGTGAGGGAGATCATCTTATAATGTTACCGTCATGATCTGAGCAATACAAGATGCAAAAAGGATTAACATCACATGCAATTCATAGTATGTGACATGATCTGGCCTTTCTTCTTGTCCCTTTGATATTCATCTCCAAAGCTTGGACATGATATCCATCATCACCAACATGGCCTCAAGGTCAGTGGCGCCACTTCATGGTTGTCCATCATATAACAACAACTATTACAACTACTTGGAACAAAGCTATTACATGATGAATAAACACGCATGTCTTAACAAAAATAAAGACAACCATTAGGCTCCTACCGGTTGCCATATTACAATAAGGATCATTGCATACATCAATTATATTCACAATCACATCATGGCCATATCACATCACATGCCCCTGCAAAAATAAGTTAGACGCCTCTAATTTTCTTTGCATGTTTTACGTGGCTTGGGGCTTTCGTATAAGAACCGGTCTTACCTACGAACAAGAACCATAACATTGATACAAGTGTTGTCAGATGATAATTGTAAATTGAATCTTAACTATGGTGGGAGAGACAGACACCCGCAAAGCCACTTATGCAATGCAAGTTGCACATCAAGTGTGGAGCAAGTCTCATGTGCGATGACATGTAAGGTTAGCCCGAGCCGCTTCATCCCACCATCCCACAAGATGCAAAGTACACATGAAGACAATGACAACAAAATCATCAACACCACAATAACCATTGTGTTCTACTCATGCAACGGATCTACGCACAGACACGGATTTGATACCACTGATGGGTTCGTAGCAGGGAAAACAAAAAAATTCTACCGCAAGAACGAACAAAACCAAGATCTAATATATGGAAAAGCCAAGATCTATTCTATGAGATAAGTGCAATGAGATAGATCTATACTAACATTTGTAGATCCAAAGCCTTGTTCGATATCGTATCTCGTGGTTGATGTAGACGATCACTTGCCGATCTCAAGATCGAGTCGACGATCCTTCCGACGCCACATTTCGGCAGCGCTTCCGTAGTCGGTCACACGTGCGGAGTCGATGTAGACCTTCCTCTCCCTGTTCCAGCAGGCAGCGGAGGTGGTAGATCTCCATGGAATCCTAGCAGCACGACGGTGTGGTGGTGGTGGAGAAGGATTTCTATAGGGCTTCGCCTAAGCTGGAGCAGGAGGATGGTGAGGGAGAGAGGCGGCTAGGGTTTTGGGGTGGAAGGAGCAAGGGGGATGCTCCCCCACCCCTCTTTATATATAGGGGGTGCGGCCTAGGGTTAGCCCCCCTAGCCCTCTAGGGCCGGCACGCCAAGGGAGGGGGAGGGAGTTTTCTTCCCCGCCAAGTATTACCCTTTCTTTCTTGGCTTTCAAGTAAACCCTATGGAACCTTCTAGAACTTTCCGGAACACTCTGAAACCTTCCAGAACCTCCAAATGAATTCTCCAGGACATTTCTGAAACCCAGAAAATGATCTCCATTATATGAATCATATTCTCCGGACAATTCCAGATCTCCTCGTGATGTCCTGAATCCAATCCGAGACTCCGAACAACATTCAGTCTCCAATGCATATTCCACATCTACCTAAAACGGCATCGAACCTTAAGTGTGTCACCCTACGATTCGCGAATATGTAGACATGATCGAGACACCTCTCCGATCAATAACCATGAGCGGGATCTGGAGATCCATAATGGCTCCCACATACTCAACGATGACTTCGTGATCGATAGAACCATTAACATACAAAACCAATTCCCTTTGTCACACGATACTCTACTTATCCGAGGTTTGATCATCGGTATCTCCATACCTAGTTCTACCTTGTTACCGATAAGTACTCTTTACAGGTTCCGTGATATGTTATCCCTTGTGACCTAGTCACATGCTTGCAAGCTAATTATATGACATTCCACCGAGAGGACGTAGAGCATATCTATCCATCATATGGATGGACAAATCCCAGTCTTGATCGATGCGCTTCAACACGTACTTTCATAATACCTAATGCCACCTTTAGAACCACCCAGTTATGAAGCGGCGTTTGATTTCATCAAAGCACTCATCCGGTGATGGTGATTAACACAATCTCATGGTCAAAGGATTAGGTTACTATGTATTTGAAAGCTTGTAGCAAAACAAACTTAATGACTTGATCTTATGATATGCTTACTATGGGTGTGTGTCCATCACATCATTCTCCTAATGACATGATCTTGTTATTAATAACATCCAATGTCCATGATCAGGAAACCATGATCATCTATTAATCAACAAGCTAGTCTTAACAAGAGGCTTACTAGGGACTCTTTTATGTTTACAAAACACATAAGTATTAGTGTTTCCTAATAATACAATTATAGCATGAATGTAAACATTTATCATAAACACAAAGATATAATAATAACCACTTTATTATTGCCTCTTGGGCATATCTCCAACATAGCTGCCCACAGAGAGGACACGGACCTGGCTGAGGCCACCGCCTCTCGGGCTAGGAGGAAGCAGACACCTCACCTAGTGCCGCCCTAGCCGGTGGGGGATCGAAGAGGTCTCGCCGGTCGAGGGCTGCTGCTACCGCGCCAAGTATCGCTGGGTACGTGCCCTTGCTTTCCTTTATCGGCGGGTCCGTTGGTCTTCGCCTTACTTAATATGCTCTGCTCGCGGTTCTTTCAGGGACGTGATGTCCTTGACCAGCTCCATGACCATCGCCACCACGTTCGACCCTCCGCCGGCTACAACTGAGGGGCATGTAGCGTCTGATGCAACCTCTACTGCTAAGCCAGCTGAGGCTGTAGCCTCTGCTACCAAGTAGGCTGAGGATACAGCTTCTGCTGCCAAGCCGGCCGAAGCTACTGCGTATGTAGTAGAAATGGTGGTGGTGACGGTGGATGAGGTGGAGATGGTGGTGCCGGCTAGATCCTTGGTCCCGCACCGGGCTTCTGCCGCCTCTAGGGATGCCGATTTGTTCCTGGCTCTAGGCCAGGCTCAGATGGGCTCTGGTGCCTAACAGGTGGAGGAGCCCGTGGAGGTGGCGAGGGAGGCTCCCGCACAGCCGGGGGTCGAAGGCGGTGGTAGGGAGGTGGCCTCCGGTTCTAGAGCTGCGGCTCCAGGGGTGTCGCGGGTGGCCTCCAGCGACGACAACGAGCTCTAGATCACCTGCAGCCGGGAGGCTCCGTGCGCCACCGCCGGACTCCGTCTTGGCTTAGCCTTTTGAGTCGGCGCCCGCTGCCCTTGGCTAGGCCCGCTACATGGTGGAGGTGATGAAGCTGGGGCTTGGTGAAGCCAAGGCGTTGGGAGGATCCCTCGAGGTAAATATCTCCCCCGATGTTTCTGTTGCCTTTCTTTGCCGTTGATCTTTCTGTTTTCTTTTTGATCGTTCCTTCCTTGTAGAAAGCTTTCGCCGAAGCCGCCAAGACGTTGTAGGACCCGTGGCGTAAGATTGCTTGATCTGCTTTGTCTTCCCGACTGCGCGAGTTTTTGCGCTTCTTGTTGACCATTGGGTACCCCCCCTGCAGCTCTGTTAGCGGACAGGGAGCGGGAAGTGGAGATGCTGAAGGCAGAGGTCGCTTGGCTGGAGGGGTCTAATGAGGCGCGCTAGGCCCAGGTCGACCAGCTGCTGCAACATTAGCAGCAGATGGAGGTCAAGGCCAGCCAAACGAAGAAGACTGCCAACATCCAGACCAAGGCGCTGAAGAACCTTGAGAAGCTTCACGCCCGGCAGGAGGAGACGCTAAAGTCTGCCTAGGCCAAGGAGAAAGCAGCGCTGGTGGAGTTGTGCCAGATTGCTGAAATCATTTCTCACTAAATGGCTCTTCCCTTAGCAATCTTCCATGTCTTGTTATGCACCCGGTTTCTGATAGCCCTTTGTTTCTCGGGTGCAGCCAAGTACCCTCAGGCGACCGACCATGCCCTAGCCCACGTCACGGATGTGGACACTAGGTGTGACCTCTGTCCATAGGAGCTGGTGGTTGTCGTGTGCGAGGAGGGCAGATAGCTGCGGGATGCTGCCCTCGACGTCTATGAGTACGTCTGGCCCGACTCCACTCCACCGGCTATGATGGAGGCCTTGGCGAAGAAGCTTCTTGACACTCCTAAGCTGATGGACGTGGCGCGGGACTGGGAAGCTCGTGGTGTCACATAGATGGTCCTGGCATTGCTGAAGTCTTGCTACACCTATGTGGACCTGCAGAGTCTCTCCAGAGGGTTTTGTCAGGGAACCAGCTATGACCAGCTTCGGGCTGAAGTTCCTGATATCCGCTCCTGCGGTGTCAAGATTGGAAGCTTCGTCCAGCTGGATTAGGACTTCAGCAATCTAGCCAGCTCAGAGGGGTTCCACTACAACCCTCTAGGGGCTTCAGCCCAGGATGACGCCCCGGCTCCTGCCTCCGCAGACTTCACATCCAATAGCCATGCTACAACCGACGCCTCTGGCCCTTCCAATGACCCCCAAGACTGATCCCCAGAATGCTGGGAGTATTTGTATCTGTTTTGAAACTTGTTTGTCTGCCTCCTTGAACAATTTGTCCTACTGAAGTGAATTCTGTTGGGAGCTCTGTCTCACTTTTGTGATGTTGACTTATGATCTTTTTGCATTACATTTGTTGTATGCTTTCTTCTGTGTCGGGGAGCGCGAGCGCACCCACATGGTGTAGTCCCCGAGGATTGGGCCAGTGATGTCTACGCACTTCTATTCGTGTAGACAGTTGTTGGGCCTCCAAGTGCAGAGGTTTGTAGAACAACAACAAGTTTCCCTTAAGTGGATCACCCAAGGTTCATCGAACTCAGGGAGGAAGTGGTCAAAGGTATCCCCTCTCAAGCAACCCCGCAATTAAGATACAAGAAGTCTCTTGTGTCCCCAACACACCCAATACACTTGTTAGGTGTATAGGTGCACTAGTTCGGCAAAGAGATAGTGAAATACAAGTGGTATGGATAAAAGACAATGGTGCTAGAAAATAGCTTGATGGGGTGGAAGAGACTAAAGGTAAACTGAAATAAAGATGGAAGCAAGCAAACATGTAACAGATCTAGTTGCAAATGGTGTTTCAATGCTTAGAAACAAGGCCTAGGGATCATACTTTCACTAGTGAACACTCTCATATAAATATCTTCTGTTTATGATACTACTCTTAACTACTCTCCGGTTGGACACTCTAATCAATGGTAGGGCTATAACAACACTCCTCAAAGTTCGCTTTGCCCATCTAGATAACCCCACACTGTCACCTTGAGCACTAGATGGTTCCAACAAACACCACAATTTCATCGAGACATCCAACTCCAAATATAACTCATAACAAATATTTGTAATCTCTAGCCTAAGTTCCACCATGGTGGGCACGCTGTCACTTTCACACACATGGGGAGAACAGAGATCTATTAAAGCACTTGAGTAGTAAAGTAGATCTACTTGATTACAAAGCTCATGATCTCAATAAGATCACGCATGGAGAGACAGATGAACACATAGCTATTGGTAGAGCCCTTAGCCTCGAGGAAGAACTACTCCCTCCTCATCATGGGAGTCAGCAACGGCGATGGAGATGGGGGTGGAGTCGATGGAGATGACGGTGAAGATGGTGAAGAGGCGGCGGCAGCGGCGACGGTGCAGAGGACTCTTTCCCCGCCGCCGGTATCATAGGGGAGCACCGCCCCTTAGCATCCTTCCTTCATGGCTTCCTGGGAGCCCTTCCCCATGGAGATGAGATCCATGGGGGAGACAAAAACGTGGCTTTGGTGGCTGCAAATTCGTGGGTGGAGGTCTCTCCCACGAATTAGGTTTCCTCCCTTTATATAGCTTCTCGGATTCCCGTCACCCCATCTTGGGCTGCAGTAAATTGGGCCTATCGGGCCCATCCAGACTTGGAATCAGCTAAATTTTATGTCCAAAACGTTTGTCGCGAAATTTCCAACAACTTTGTAGTTGAAGAGTTTTCCGTTTGATGCAGTCTTAGATCCGAAAAGTGACCATCTTCAAAAAGAGTTATGAGACAGATTTCTGGAAAATCCCAATTTGACTCCAACAAGGTTTCCACTTGTATTCTTGGTAATTCCTACACATTAAAGTGTAAAACAAGAACATTGTACACTTTTGCAACTATTAGTAGGTTAGTCCAAATAAATCATAAACTTTATATAAAAAGGAGTATCAAAAGCATATTATTAGCATAAAACCATCAAAAATTAATCAACATCTCCAAGCTTAGTTCCTGCTCGTCCTCGAGTAGGTAAACGATAAAAACAATATAATTTTTGTGGTGACACGCAGCCAACATAGTCTTGATTATCATTGTTGTAAAAGCATTGATAGCTGGGATCAAGGTACTCTAAACATGAACATGGAAGATAGAGTTCTAACAATAAGACATAGCAACTATGTTGTAACATGAAAATGTACAAACAAAAGATCATGAATAACAATTCATTGAAAGATGTTTGTTTGTTTCACATATAGAAAACATAATAAGAGTGGTATTCAGCTTGTCCCTCATAGTGTAGGAAAACATAAATGCATAGGACACCTTCAAAGTTCATAAGGGTGACTAGATACAAATGGTTTAAGAACAAGCAATATCAAAGTTATGAATCAATCAACAAGTTTTGGTACAATGCACATTAAACTAAGAATGATAACTATGCTCTCTTAATTGGTGTCTAAGGATAGAAGGTGGAGACTCAATATAAAAGTGGAAGAAAGGCCTTCATAGAATGAAGCAGGGATTCAAGTTTCATAAAGAGCTTCCAAAAATTATAGTACTTATTAGCTTTCAGCTCTCATTGCCCCTATCATAAGCATCTTGATGTGATTAAGGTTAAAGTGAACAAACTATGAATTTATGCTTGACAAAGTATAAGTTGGAAATCTCATGTCCCTTGAATACGAGGGCCGCTCCTCATGCTACTCAAGTTTAGTTACCGGTAAGTTCTTGTCATAGTAAGTACATGTGTATCATAGAGAACCGCCAACGGGGTACCCCTTGCCCGATGATACGGAAGAATCCCCATATCAAAATGACAAGGCAAGCAGACAACGAGCATCTCAGCAATCTTCTTATTTACCATGGGAAAATGGTGATTTTTTCTCTCTTTCCTCTTTTCTCAACTCTTTTTTTTCTCTTTTTCTCAATCTCTATCTCTTTTCTTATAAGAAGAATGCTTCATACATTGCTCATTATGATTACGCTGCAGGTTTCCACCATGATTAGGCATGGATTAGACCAGCGGCCCAGGCGTTTCTCTAACACACATACATAACTCGATGGACTTACAAGCTCTCCATTCATTTCACACCGACAACATCCATAGACAAAAGAGCATGATATCAACTAGGTACAAAGTACAAGTGCAATGTTGAAAGCGTTCCCCATGACAATATGGTTCTACTAATCCCCAACATATAAGTGCAAGCATATACAACATAGACGACACAATGGTTCAAGTTTATTAGGGGCAAGAAAAGTAAAGTGTGCCATCAAGTTCGTGAGAGCTTTAATCACTAGTTTTCTCATAACAAGTTTAATTCGGAAGGTAGATAAAAACATGAATATACTTGGAATAGCAAATGCTACTAGGTAGGTATGGTGGACTCTTTGGAATAACTTGGTTTTATTTGGAGTTGGATGCATGAGTGGAACTCATACTTGGTTATGGAAGCTAGCAAAAGACTGGGAGTGACCAACTAAGAGAGCAATAATGGCCATAATCATGCAAAGTGACAAAACATCATTAATTAAAGCATAAAGTGATATTACAAGTTGAAAACTAAATGATCACAGAGGCTATGGTGACTTGTTATAGTCTTAACATGGTGTGAGAATGCGCCAAGTCAACCCAAATAAAGCATTAAAGGAGAATACCACAATACGATGCTTTAATATGCTAAAACAATGCATGATTCTTTCAAGGCACATTAAGCAATATCAATTGTTTATAACATGTCATGCTACAGAAAAAATCACTAAGCATCAAGCCAAAACAATATCAAGCATGACATGACAAAGCACAGACCATAGTCAAAAACAAGCTCCTTTTTACCACTTAAGGATGAACTTTTTCCTACAATTTTCCAATCCAAACCAAACTTATTTGAAAACTAATATATGAATGAGGGGGTCCAACCAATTTATTCAAGAAAACTAAGCAAACCAAGCAAACAAAAACCAAAAACAAAAATAAAGACGCTCCAAGAACAACACAACTTGTGCATGAAACAATAAAAATGAAGTGTTTGGAAGAAACCTGAGATTTTTATTGATGAAGAAGGGGATGCCTTGGGAATTCCCAAGCTTTGACGCTTGTACTTCTTGGATATTTCTTGGGGTGACAAACGTGGCATCCCCAAGATTGAGCTTTAGTCCATTCTTCATCTCATTACATCATTCTCTCCATACACCTGAAAATTTTCCTTCATACAGAACTTCACACAATCTTTATTAGCAACATTAGTGCACTCAAGATAATAAGTCTCTGGGTTCAGTTTCAACACCAATAAAACTTCCATTAAAACACAAGCTACTGTAGCACTTCCCTCAAAAAGCTCAATTCCCCAAAAAGAACCCAAAAAGGAATCAACAAGAAGCAAATGCAAATAATGGCAGAAATCTGTCAAAACAGACCAGTAGATAAAAACCAATTTTTTCGAAGACCTTCTGTTGCTCAAATCGAAAAGTGTTGAACTGACGAAAGTTATCTAACAACCTAGGAGATTTATTCAGACAATTACGGCTCAATCCGACATACAAAGATTTTTCACGAATTTGTACAGTGAAGCACAAAAATCTGTTTCGGGACAGCACTTCCCCAAATCTTACTTCCCTCTCATTAGAGGTTATTCTTGGCAAAAAAATTAAATAAAAAAGGATAAGAAGAGGTTATTACAGAAGCAATAACTTCCAAGACTCAAGAAAACTACTGGGTTATCTCCCAAGAAGTACTTTTCTTTAACGCCTTTAAGTTAGGCATGATAGTTGAGAAGATGCTCACATAAGAAATATGAATTAAGTAAAAGAGAGCATCAAGAAGCAAATTCAAAGCATATTTAAGTCTAACTCACTTCCTATGCATAGGAATCTTGTAAAGAAACAAGTCATGAAAGAACAAAGCAACAAGCATAGGAAAGCAAAACAAGTGCAACTTTAAGACTTTCAACATAAAGAGGGGAAACTTAATATTGTTGAGATACATAAAACCATGTTTCCCTCTCTCATAATAACTTTCAGTAGCATCATAAATAAAATTAACAATATAAGTATCACATAAAACATTCTTATCATGAGCCACATGCATAAAAGAATTAATACTCTCCACATAAACATAGTCATTCTTATTAATTGTAGTGGGAGAAAATTCAACAAAATAGCTATCATTATTATTCTCATCACCATAATCATCAAATATAGGAGCCATATTGTAAGCATAATTAATTTTCTCCTCAATAGTAGGTGGACTGAAAATAAAATATCATATCCATCATTGTAATCATCATATATTGGAGGTTTGGTATCATCA
This sequence comes from Avena sativa, assembly GCA_916181665.1. Classification (NCBI taxonomy): domain Eukaryota; kingdom Viridiplantae; phylum Streptophyta; class Magnoliopsida; order Poales; family Poaceae; genus Avena; species Avena sativa. Next base: position 434,573,995 of record OV702290.1, read on the forward strand.
TAAGCAATAGAATAGCTATGTTCCAAAGCTGGGGAACTAAAAAGATCATTTTCAGAAAAACTAGCTTTCCCAAGCTTAGACTTTTCCATAGCATTAGCAATAATGGTGTCCAAAGAATTCATACTAACAACATTGCTATTAGCATGAAAATAAAGTTCCATAGGTTTTTTAATTTTCTTTTAAAACACTTCATGTCCTAAGTCAAGATAAATGCTATAAAGCTCTCTAATTTTTGTTGTTGTTTTCCATTAAGCCTAACTAGTGAAAACAAGAAACAAAAATACAAAATTACAGAATCTAAAGGAAATAACTTTGAGCACTCATACCGGAGGATGTGAGTACCTTTTACCTTACCTTCCCGGGAACGGCACCAGAAAATAGCTTGATGTTTATGCACTTCTATTCTTATAGATAGTTGTCGGGCCTCCAAGTGCAGAGGTTTGTAGAACAGCAGCAAGTTTCCCTTAAGTGGATCACCCAAGGTTTATCGAACTCAGGGAGGAAGTGGTCAAAGGTATCCCCTCTCAAGCAACCCTGCAATCAAGATATAAGAAGTCTCTTGTGTCCCCAACACACCCAATACACTTGTCAGGTGTATATGTGCACTAGTTCAGCGAAGAGATAGTGAAATACAAGTGGTATGGACAAAAGACAACGGTGCTAGAAAATAGCTTGATGGCGTGGAAGAGACTAAAGGAAAACTGAAATAAGGATGGAAGAAAGCAAACATGTAACAGATCTAGTTGCAAACGGTGTTTCAATGCTTAGAAACAAGGCCTAGGGATCCTACTTTCACTAGTGAACACTCTCATATAAATATCTTCTCTTTATGATACTACTCTTAACTATTCTCCGGCTGGACACTCTAATCCATGGTAGGGCTATAACAACACTCCTCAAAGTTCGGTTTCCCATCTAGATGACCCCACACTGTCACCTTGAGCATTAGATGGTTCCAACAAACACCACAATTTCATAGAGACATCCAACTCCAAATACAACTCATAACAAATATTTGTAATCTCTAGCCTAAGTGCCACCATGGTGTGCATGCTGTCACTTTCACACACATGGGGAGAGCAAAGATCTATTAAAGCACTTGAGTAGCAAAGTAGATCTACTTGATTACAAAGCTCATGATCTCAATAAGATCACGCATAGAGAGAGAAATGAACACATAGCTACCGGTAGAGCCCTTAGCCTCGAGGAAGAACTACTCCCTCCTGATCATGGGAGTCAGCAACAGCGATGGAGATGGCGGTGGAGTCGATGGAGATGGAGGTGAAGATGGTGAAGAGGCGACGGTAGCGGCGGTGGCACGGAGGACTCTTTCCCCGCCGCCGGTATCACAGGGGAGCACCGCCCCTTAACACCCTTCCTTAATGGCTTTTTGGGAGCCCTTCCCCATGGAGATAAGATCCATGTGGGAGGCAAAAACGTGGCTTTGGTGGCTGTAAATTCGTGGGTGGAGGTCTCTCCCACGAATTAGGTTTCCTCACTTTATATAGCTTCTCGGATTCCCGTCACCCCATCTTGGGCTGCAGTAAATCAGGCCTATCGGGCCCATCCAGACTCGGAATCAGCTAAATTTTATGTCTAGAACGTTTGTCGCGAAATTTTCAACAACTTTGTAGTTGAAGAGTTTTCCGTTTGATGCCGTCTTAGACCTGAAACGTGACCATCTTCAAAAAGAGTTCTGAGACAGATTTCTGGAAAATCCCAATTTGACTCCAACAAGGTTTCCACTTGTATTGTTGATAATTCCTACACATTAAAGTGTAAAACAAGAAAATTGTGCACTTTTAAAACTATTAGTAGGTGAGTCCAAATAAATCATAAACTTTATATAAAAAGGAGTATCAAAAGCATATTATTAGCATAAAACCATCAAAAATTATAGATACGTTATGGACGTATCAGCCGGCTGGAGTATCCAGGCGCGCCGAAGCTCCTTTATGTTGTTGTTTGATGCAGGTTTGCTACTTGGGGGCGCGCGAGCGCATCCGTAGGGTGTAGTCCCCGAGGTTCGGGCCGACTGGAGAATCCAGGCGAGTCGAATCTCCTTGGTTACTCCTTTGCCGTCTGGAGGCTTGTCTCTAGCTCTGGTATTTTGGCTCATGCAGGGACGAAAACACAAGCGGTAAATTGTGCATTATTCGTGCATAGGATAAACATAGTATTTAGTTGCTCGTTTGGTTGGAAAATTTGCTGTTTCACATGAAACTGATAGCTTGGTCCTTTTCTTAGCGAGCGTTGGCCATTGAAGCTATTCCCCTGTCGGCGTTTAGCCGGAAGCAAGGGTTTGCTTAGTTAGCTTATCGCACAATACTTCAGATTTTGGCTACCAGGTTTGAGAGAGCGAGCGCAACCGACGCGTCTAGACGTCTTGTTTTCCTTAGGACTTCTCCTGTATGGGTCTTCGAGTTTGCTTCTCTTGCCATGTCTGTCAGCTGGCTTGCGGTCCGTAGCCGGAATTGAAGAGGGATCTTTTGGAGCCGCATACAATACTTCTCCTTCTAGAATGTTTGGCCTTCTGGGCCAGCCGGTGAGTCCCCAAGGGAGACTGCCGGGTCCGGGGTTAAAAAATAATGCAACAAGAAAATTTCAAGTTATGTAGCAGGAAATGCCAAATTATTACAGAGTCCTCGAGACTATGTCGAGGCTCCTCAGCTTGTTCATTACAGAAAGGTAAGATACATTTGCCCTTTACTCAGGTGTAGAATGGCGAAGCAGGTTCGTGTTCCACGGGCGTTCGGTTTCTTCACCGGAGCGGTCCATCTTGTTCTTCGCTGGCTAGCGAGCATCAATCAGGTAGTAGGAGTTGTTGTGCAACGCCCGACTAATGATGAATGGCCCCTCCCAAGGTGGATCCAGCTTGTGCATCCCCTTGGAGTCTTGCACCAGCCGCAGGACTAGGTCGCCCTCTCAGAACAAGACGCTGCGATCCGGCTGGCGTGGTAGCGATGCAGGTTCTGCTGGTAGATAGCGGACCTAGACAAGGCCAGCTGTCGGGCTTCTTCAAGGAGATCGACGTTGTCTTCCCTTGCCTCCTTGGCCCGCTACTCGTTGTACAACATCTTGCGCGGTGTGTTGAACTCGATGTCAGTCGGCAGGATTGCTTCTGCTCCATAGACGAGGAAGAATGGTGTGTAGCCGGTGGAGCGATTTGGCATTGTGCATAGGCTCCACGGCACAACCGATAGTTCCTCTATCCAGCATCCGGGAATCCTCATGAGGAGCTCGATCAGTCTTGGCTTGATTCCGTCTAGGACAAGACCATTTGATCGCTCGCACTTCCCATTGGAGTAGGGGTGCACGACAGAGGCCAGGTCTAGGCGGATGCCTTTGTTACCGCAGAACCGCGTGAAGTCCCCTTTGGCGAAATTCGTGGCGTTGTCGGTGATGATGCTGTTGGGGTAGCCGAACGTGTGGTGAAGTCACTGAAGAACTTGACCACTGTCGGTCTGTCCAGTTTCTTGATTGGCTTTGCCTCGATCCACTTGGTGAACTTGTCCACGACCACCAACAGGTGTGTCATACCGGATCACGTTGTTTTGAGGGGGCCTACCATGTCCAAGCCCAGACGGCAAATAGCTAGGTGATAGGGATTGTCTTGAGCGTTGAAGACGGAGTGTGTTTCTGTTGGGCGAATCTCTATCATCCATTGCATGTCTTCACCAGCTGCTCGGCGTCCTCAAGCGTCGTGGGCCAGTGAAACCCATGGCGGAATGTCTTTTCCACTATTGCTCTTGATGATGCGTGGTGACCGCATTTGCCTTGGTGGATGTCCACTAGCAGCTGAATTCCCTCTTCTTGGCTTACGCATCACTGGTATATTCCTCCCACGCTACGCTTGTAGAGATCATTGTTGATGATGGTGTATGTGCTTGCCCTTTGCTTCACTTGTCTTGCATCTACCTCTCCATCTGGCAGCTCCCCTTTGGCTAGAAAGTCCATGAATGGCTTGCCCCATGGAGGTGTTTCCCGGATGGCGCATACGGTTTGCATGATCAACTTGACTTCCTCGCTCCCGGCTGGCTCGGGCTCGTTAGGCGGCCTGCCGGATGGGAGGCTAGAGCCGACAGTCTCCGGACTGCTAGAGCCGGCTGGGGGTGTCGCGACCCTTGGCCTGGCAGTCACCGAGATGGAGGCTATATTCCCCAGGTGCGGCGTAGCAGTCCCTGAGTGCGGTGTGCTAGTCCCCGGGTGTGGCACGGTAGTCCCTGCTACCTTGGTCGCAGCTTCGAGTTGCTTGGAGCTAGCAGTCCATAGGTCCATGTCGAGCATGCTGGAGTCAGATTCCGGAGAGGGCGTGATGCAGGTCTTGTGCAAGTGCTCGAGGGTGACTCCAGGCATAATTGCTGCCTTTGTTGACCCGACGCAGGCGAGTGCGTCCACAGCTTCATTGTTTACCCGAGGTACATGATGAAACTCGCATCCTTCGAAGCAAGTGTAGAGCTGTTGTTCGAAGAACCGGTATAGAGCCATGTTTGCATCCTTGGCATCCCAATCGCCTGACACTTTCTACATCACCATATCCGAGTCGCTGAAGTAGAGGATGCGCCTGATGCCGATCTCTTTGACCATCTTGAGGCCATGGACGAGGGCTTTGTACTCGACGACATTGTTGGATGCACGAAAGTGGATCTGCAAGACGTACTCCAGCTGGTCTCCCTTTGGAGAGGTGATGACGACTCCGGCTTCGAGCCCCCCGTACATCTTGGAGCCGTTGAAGTGTAGTTTCCAATGCGTGGAGTCGAGGCATGGAGGTAGGTACTATGTCTCTGCCCAATCGACGAGGAAATCCGCTAGGTCTTGAGACTTGATCGTCGTTCTTGGCTCGTACTGGATGCAGTGCGCGGTGAGCTCTATTGCCCATTTAGCCACCCAGCCTGTGGCGTCCTTGTTGCTGATGATCTCCGCCAGGCGGGCTAACGCCACTACCTGTATGGAGTGCTCTTATAAGTAATGCTTCAGTTTCTTGGCTGCCATGTACACGCCGTACACCAGATTTTGATAGTGAGGGTAATTCTGCTTTGACAACGAGAGCACCTCACTCAGGTAGTACACTAGGCGTTGAACCGGCTGGGCCTTTCCTTCTTCTGGTCTTTCCACCACTAGCACGATGCCGAAGACCCGGTTGGTAGCGGCAATGTACATCAGCATTGGCTCCTTTTCGGCGGGTGCCGCCAGTATTGGTGGAGAGGATAGCATGCACTTGAGGTCATGGAAGGCCACGTCCGCCTGCGCCGTCTAGACAAACCTATTCGTTTTCTTCATGAGTTGATACAGGGGAAGTGCTTTCTCGCCCAGCCGGCTGACGAACTGGCTGAGGGAGGCTAGGCACCCGGTGAACTTCTGCATGTCGCGCAGATTTTGCGGCGGCTGCATGCGCTCGATTGCACCAATCTTCTCCGGGTTGGCCTCGATTGCACATTCTGAGATGAGGAAACCGAGGAGCTGGCCGGCTGGTGCGCTATTTACGCACATCTCGGGGTTCAACTTCATTTGGAACCGGCGAAGGTCTCCTTTAGGTCTTCAAGGACTGTTTTCTTCTCCTTTGTCTTCACCACCACGTGATCGACGTAGTCGTGCATGCTTCTACCAATTTGCGATTGTAGGCACTTTTGCATGTAGTGCTGGTATGTAGTGCCTGCATTTTTCAGTCCAAATGGCATGGTGGTGTAGCAGTAAGCCGCATACAGGGTGATGAATGCTGTCTTTATTTCATTAGCGGGGTTCTGCCGGATCTGGTAGTAGCCGGAATACGCATCCAGAAATGACAATAGTTCGTAGACGGTCATGGAATCGATCACTTAGTCTATCCTTGGCAGGGCGAACGGATCTTTGGGGCATGCCTTGTTGAGGCTGGTGTAATCAACACACATGTGCTAGGTCTTGTTCTTTTTCAACACCAGCACTGGGTTTGCCAGCCATTCCGGGTGAAAAACCTCCATTATGTATCCGGCTGCAAGCAGATGGGTGATTTCTTCACCAATGGTTCTTCTCTTCTCTTTGACAAAGTGGCGTAGTGATTGCTTTACCGGCTTTGCATCCGACCTAACATGTAAAGAGTGCTCGGTGAGCTTCCTCGGAACACCAGGCATGTCCTTGGGGAACCATGCAAAGATATCCCGATTCTCACGGAGGAATTTGACGAGTGTGCTTTCCTATTTGAGGTCAAGGCCGTCTCCGACCAGGACGAACTTGTCCAGCTCGGTCTTGTTCAGCAGGATCTTCTTAGTGCCCTTGGATGGCTTGAATTGTGCCTCTCCGGCTGGCTTCGGCTCGCCAGCCGGCATGTCCGCTTCCAGGGTCACTGTGTTCTGCATGATGATGCGCTTCTCCTCTGCGATGATCATGGCCTCGACGATCTTGGAGCCTTTAGTGGCGCATTCCACCGACCGCTTGTAGTCACCTTCGACGGTGATTACCCCCTTTGGCCCGGGGAGCTTCATCTTGAGGTACGCGTAGTGGGGCACCGCCATGAACTTGGTGAGCGTGGGGCATCCCAAGATGGCATGCTAGGTGCTGCAAAGGTTGACCACCTCAAACCAGATAGGCTCGCGGAGAAAGTCTTCCTCTGTGCCGAAGATGACATTCAGCCTGATCCTGCCGATGGGCGAGTGCGATGGACCCGGGGCGGCTCCATGAAAGGAGGTGTTAGATGGGTCCAGCTGGGACTCAGTGATGACGAGCCATTCTAGTGAGCTACGGTGCAGGAGGTTGATGTTGCTTCCTCCGTCCACCAAGACACGGGAGAACCTGAACGAGTGCTTCTTGGAGATGATGATGGGGTCCAGGTCCATGGCATATATGCCTAGGTGCGGTAGCATGTCTAGCTGGTCCTTCCGGCTCCACTTGACCTCTTGCTCCGACTAGTTCAGGAACTGGGGTACGGGGGGAATGATTGCGTTCACTTCCGCCTTGCAGCGCCTTTTCTTGTGCTTGGTCTCCGGCTCGGTGTTGAAGGTGTGGTAGTTCCCTACCCGGTGAGGGTAGTCTCCTCCGTCTCCAACCTGGTGGTTCGCTCGCGATTGTCCTGTTGGCCACCGGCTGGCAGAAGTGGGGGTGTTGGTGGTAAACCACAAACCTCGGACATCTTCTTTGTCCTGGTTCACTCGCGGGTCGTGTGCATAGCCGGTTGTTGCCGCCGCTGTGGAACTTGGAAGGGCCTTCAAGCATAGATTCGATGGTGTACTTGGGCCGAGGTGGCCGGTTGTTGGGATTCTGTCTCTGGATGCCGCCTGCAGCCGGGTCCTCTTGGACAACTACAACTTGCCTGGAACCATACTGGTTATCCGGCTGATCATCCTTCCTCTTGGAATGGCGATTCTCGTGCCGCCTGGAGTGGTGATTGTTCCCTTCCGGCTAGCGCTGGTCTGTAGAGGCCTTCAGGATGATCTGCCCCTGGTCGTCCAACTGGATGGACCTCTTAATCGTTGTGTCCATGGTGGCGTACTTGTCCGCGATCTCCATGGTCTTGGCCATGGTATTAGGCTCCGCCCGATGAAGCTTATTTTTAGCATGGTGTCATCTCTACAGCCGTTGATGAAGAAGTCGACTGCCTGGTGCTCGCGTACCCCCTCGCATGAGTTGTGCATGCTTGTCCACTAGGTGATGTAGGAGCGGTCGGTCTCGTCCTTGCCCTGAACGCAGAGGGCGAGTTCGCCGGGGCGACCCAGGCGCTTGTAGGTGCCGGTGAAGTTGTGGACGAACGCCTGCTCGAAGTCGATCCAAGCGTTGATGTTGTTGTTGGGAAGACTGTTGAGCCATGTCCTGGCTGAGTCAAGGAGCATGAGTGAGACATAGCACAATACCACCCCGCGGTTGCTGTTTGCAATTCCCACCGCAGTGGTGTAATCCACCAGCCAGTCTTCTGGCTTGGCAGTGCCATTATATTTTGGCGTGTCCCTTGGGAGTGAAAATCTCTTTGGAAACGGTTCGTTCTAGATGCATGGTCCGAAACATCTTGGGACAGCCAGACTTTCTTCTTCCAACGCGTGTGACTGAACCAGTAGCTCGATGCATGCACACGCATATCATGGTTCATCCGGCTCGAGTGGGCCAAGTCGTCCTAAAAGGCAGGACTTGGGAAGCGCGCTGGCTCTTCCTGCTTCGTCAGCCGGATCATGGTTCCTCCTGGTAACTGTTGCGGCTTCGCACAGATTTTTCCCGTGGCCAGCCGATCCACCACATGGACGATTGTTCTGCCTTGTAATGTTTGAGAGGAGGCTTTGCTCCCGCCTGCAGCCAAATCGTCCACCCGGCGAGGCTGCTGGCTCTTGTTGTTTCCACCAAGGCTTGCGCCTGCCTCAGCCTATTGCTTGTTGGTTGTAGTGACAAGGAGCTGGGCGCGCCTATTTGCGGCGTAGCTCGTCGCCCTCGAGGTGGCTAAGCTCCACAGCGGCAGCTTTTGCGGCCCTCATATTTTTGGCCGGCGTACTGTAAACCAGTTGCGGCACGAGGACTCGTGAGCCAGCAACACGGTCAAGCTCCAGCCCTGGGGCGACACCTGCTGGTTTGAGCCGGGTAAGCAGGAGAAGCCGTGTGCGGTGTTGTACTCTCGCACACTCGCGTCCAGGCGGTGCTGGCGGGCGGTGACCTTGCTGGCTTCCTCCAGGAGGTTCTTGCGCATGGCCTCCAGTGCAACTGCTGCTCCCGCCGGGTCAAGCTGGGGGTCGATGGGGTTGTGGAGGTTCTAGATGGAGTCTGCCAGAGGGTCCACGTCTTCCTCACGCGGGGTGGCATCAATGGCGCCCGCGTCGCGCTCTAGGGGCGGGCTGCGACTTTCGCCTACGCCGGCCATCATGACCGCGATGCTGCCGCTGGTGAGGCGCGTGGCGGAGAAACCAGGAGGTGCGTCGAAGATGGTGACGACCTTGCGTGGGAACTCCTCAGGGATGGTGGCGACGTAGACGTGGTGCTCGCCGAAGTGCATAACAGAGCCATGGCTTGGGAAGGTTTCCCTATTGAAGGAGGATGTGTTGTCGAGGACGGAGTCGAAGGTGAGGACGAGGCTAGAGGCGACTCGTTCACCGGCGACGAGCGGAAGTCCCGTGCAAAAGATGACCCTAGCCGAAGCGCTGTGCCCCACGGTGGGCACCAACTGTCGTGGTGTGGAACACGGCAGTGCCATTGGGGATGGCCTGAGAGGGGACAATCAGGATGCTATCGGTGGTTGCTTGCAATGGGTTGGGCACAGATACTACAGACACAGCAATCTACCCAGGTTCAGAGCCCTCTTCTCGAGGTAACACTCCTACTCCTGCAAGGATCTACTATATGGGGAGAAGATGCTCAGTACAAGTGCTCCTTGAGCTATTTCCCTAGCTGCTATCGGTGGCTAGAGGAAGATGAACTACTTCACTTAGCGATTCTGGCCAACTTCTAACTTGTTATCTCCTACCCAGAACCCTGGCACAACCCCTCCTTATATACTAGTGGGAGGGTAGGTTACAATGTGGGCTCTGGGGTTTACTGTTTTGGGCTTTGGGTTTACAAAGCGGGTCAGCTGTCGGGTCCAGCCGGTGGTCCAGGACCCGGTCAGGCTTCAGTACAGGTGGGGCAGTGCCTTAGCGTCCTAGCGCTGCCTCTTTGGGCGTCACCCGGTGCTTTATCCATTAGTTTGGGGCTTTTTCCGTCAGCTAGAGCTTTATTCGCAAGTCGGTGCTTTACTCATCCTCCTTCAGCCTTGGCGCTTTGGCATCCTCGTTTAGTAGCACCGTCCGGCGGGCGGCATGCCAGCCTGTCCGGTCAAGGGTGCGCTCAGCAAGGAGTGTCATCCTCGCCGTACTAGTGGCCAACGAATCTGAGGTAGACGGGCTGAGGTGGTCACCCAGCCGGCTCTTCCGACCCCCGGCTAGACAGGCCAACCGAGGAAGCTTGAGGCAGGCCGGGTGGAGCACTCCACCCGGTGGTGACTCTTTGTTTTGCGGCCATTAGGCCAGATCTCCCTGGAGCCACCCAGTTTGAGACTGGCTTGGCCTACCTGGGGGTCATCCCCCGACAATATGTAAAAACATACTGACTTTTCTAATGACAAATGCATATAATATGAAAATATAGTTCATGATGATTCTAATAGCATTGAGTTGATGTCATATACTTAGTCCAAGTTTATTAAATTTGACTCTGACTAGAAGTAATACGCGTCCTAATTTTGGAAGGAGGGAGTACTACTTGCTTCATGGTGAAAAAATAGGAGCGCTCCTCATTTTCAAACCGGCTTGTTGTGGGTGTGCTTGGTGCTTCCTCTTCCTAGGGTATGGAGGTGAAGTAGTGCGGAGTAGGAAGGCTGGCCAGATCATAATGGTGAGCATCCAATGTGATGGGACATTCTTGTTTTTTTTGCTGGCCAAATCAACCAATCTCTTGTCCAGCACTTAAGTAGTACTCGTACTTGTACTAGTAGTACTGCGAATGGCGATATTTTATATATCCTTCCCCACGGATGTTTGTGAAGGAAGGGAAAAATTCGATACCGGGAAAGTTTGAATTTCTACTCTATTGTAGTAGTAATACTTTTTACCGCCAAGGACCAAAATGGTTCCCACCAATGCGGCTGACGAACACGCCAGACATAGACACGGAGCCGTCGACACAAGGCAGGTCGTTGGTTGACGCGTGTGCGCAGCGCCACATTATGGACGACGGAGAGATCAGCCGGCCGTGGTGCTGGTGGTGATGAGGGAGTGAAGCAGAGATAAAACACAATTTTTTTCATGCATATATATTGTAAAAGGTCCTGAAATTTACTCTACTCACTATACCATGTACCTCGTGTCAGGAACCCATCCCAACTTTGCTCTGGCATCGCATCGCCTTCAAATCCTCCTCTTTGCAGCTCTCTTGATGCCTCCTCTGTGCTCATAGTCTCTTATCCCTCTTTATTTTTTTAATAGAAAAGAGTAAATAAATTCTTCTTACATGCTTTTCAGAAAATAATTTCCTGTCACTTGAAAAATTGAGATTGATTATTTTTTGTTTTCAATGTCTTCGATTGTTTTCAAAAGATGGACAAATTTTTCGGTATGCAAATTCTTGGATACGGGATCTGTCATCAGATTGAAGACATGTACGCCGAGAGGGGGTACTCGAGGCGTGTGGAAGAGATGGGTGTCAGTCGTACAGAGTTCCGGGATGGTGAGCACAAAAGTTTACCCAGGTTCGAATCCGCTGATGATGGACGGATCCTACTCCTGCTAGCAATCCAGTAATACGACAGAGCCGGATATGGGTTACAAGGGTTCGCCTGTGCGAGTTGAGATTGTAGGTTATTGTGAGGGTGCCCCAAAGGCTGGTCCCTAGGACGGCTTATATAGATATCCGGCCTAGGGTTTATAGGAGAGACCTATCCGGCTACGACTAACAGTCAGTTACAGAGTACAACTTGAACTACAAGTAACTACTAAGGACTAAGTCGGTAAGTCTTTTGGGCCTTCCGTAGCCGGACTGGACTCCGTCTCTTCTCCCTGACTAGGCCGCCCATGGAGCAAAGCTCTAAACCTAAGTGGGCCACTATCGTGGTTGTGGCATGGCAGATGCCATGGATAGGCTAAAGATGGGGCCAATGTGTGCTAGGGGAATCCAGGGAGGGAGAGCATGGTGATTCCACGCACGGAAGTTCTTGTATATTCTCTATCAATGGTGTTTACAAGTGCTCCTAAGGCTCTCCACAAGAAGGAGACGATGTCTCTTACTCCCTGTTCACTAGCCCTAGAGTTCTATCTTAGACAGAGAATGATTCATCTATTGGCCGTCCCTCTCCATGGAGGCCCCGGTGCTCCTTATATAGGGGAGCCCGGGTTACAATTCTAGGGAACAGGTGGCAGCATATTCTATGAATATGCTCCTTTCCTAAAGCAGATGCTTCTTTATTCCTCTTTAACGGCTCGTCCGGGTTTTGGACGTAACCCATGGCGTAATCCTTGCCTTCTGGCATCACCAGACAAGGGCTACATCATCCGGCTTTGCCCATGTCACCTTGGTCGCCCTGACCCACTAGTCCTCTTCTCTACTTTACTTTGCACATGCCTCAGCTAATAAACCCACCTTTTCACCAGCAGGGAATTCCTTCTCTTGGAAGCTAAGATAATCCGGCTAGCACATGGCTAATCCGGGTTACCCTTTTACCTGCAAAACAGATAGACATGGCCGACATAAATATTATGTTGGCCAGACCATTGTCAAGGAAATGCCCCATGGACGGGTCACACCGTAATTCAGCCTGCCTTGAGGTGACCCGGTCAGCACTTTGCTTTGACCGCGCCGTACCCCAGCTAACTCGGCCCTTATACCCCGGTGTTACCCTACCCGGGGGTATCCCCAACATTAGTCCCCGAAGCTGGTGTTGTCTTAGCAACTTTTAGTTGTTAATGCCACAGCAGGTTCCCTTATCCAGATCTTTCTCCTTAGGTCGAGTTATCCCGTAACCCGAAGTTTCTCATCTTGCTACCCTTTTGCACTTTCCGAGTTATTCCTCGTTGGCTAGGTCTTTTGCTTGCTTATCCGGGTTACCTTTCCTTCTCTCGTACGCTTCTCCACATCCTACGTGGAGGGTAATCATCATTTTCCTCATTTTAAGGGCCATGCGCATTTACCGCGCCGGTTACTGTTGCTGCGTTAGGCATAACTGCTGTAAATGTCCCATCACTGCAGCGCCTCGTTAACTGTAACACCATGTCATGTCATGGGATCGCTTGCTCCCGTGGCCCCTCCTATGTCCTTGTTCTGATTGGCTGCTCGGGCCGCGTACACGCTCGTTGCGTGCGGCACATCCCCCTCAAAGGATCCCACGACGCGCATGCGACACGGTTAAGTAGGGGGTGCGGGGCATTCCCAGGGGAAGTTCCCCCATTTTCGCTGCGCTCCACTGCTCTTTCTCTCTTTCGCCGCGACTCTGCCGCTGCCGCCCGTTCTCTGCTTCACGGGCGCCACCACGACCGCTGCCACTCACATCCGCGCCGCCGTCCCCATTCACAGTTTCCATCACGGGGATTTGCGCTTTCCGCTTTCCTTCCTGCGGCTATCTCTATTCTGATTATCGCGTCAAAAGCTTCGAATCCACCATGTCTGAGGCGGAAGCTGCAATTGTTGGCGCAACAAGAAGAAGGAGCGGAGGGCCGCGAGCATGGCGGTTGGGCCGACTCCATCGTCCGCGAGGAGTACTTGGCTTGGCTCCACGCCTCCCGTCGCATCCCCGTCGGTGTCGCCTGCCGCCTCGCCGACGGTGAAATTTGTCCTTCCCCCAGAGAGGGGGAATACGTTGTGTTTCTTTCCCATTTCCATCATGGCTTCGGCCTCCCCACTTCTGATTTTTTTCTTCGATTTCATTTCCACTTACAAGCTGCAACCGCATCACCTCCCCGCGAATGCTATTACTTCTCTGTCCTCCTTTGCTTCTGGCATCGAGGGGTACATTGGCCTCTGGCCAACCAAAGAACTTTGGATTAAGTTCTTTGGCATGCGGAACGTGGTTACGGATAAGGAACTTTGGATCCATATTCAACATGGAGAAGGAGTTCTCTAAGGATTGGGAATGGGGACTCGAGCCCTTCACCCGTGCCAACCCTCCTCCAAAGGTAAACTAACCCTTCTTTGTTTTCCGGATCTTCTTCCTATGTCGATTTTCCTTTGTAACTTGGCAATTATTCTCTCAGAAATTTCTCCAGCAACCGCTGGAGGATGGCGAGGTGCTGGCAAGCAAATGATTGGAGGAACGCACTAAGGAGGACGAGGTGGATCCTGATTCGGAGGCCTTCCTGCCTACCTCGGACGTTGTCAAACGCATCGCTGGTAAGGCCTCTTCTCTAAGGTATTGGCCAGACGATGATGATTCGGACGTTGAGGTCCTTGATTCGGTTCTCATCCCTTACGCACACCTGGCTATGTCCGAATCTTCAGCTAACCCGGACGATCAGGTCCACGAGGTTCCTTCCCTTGCAACTGGTGGCCCGGCTCCGGCTCCGTCCTAGAAACGCACAGCTACCTCGGCCGCAGCTTCGGAGGCGCCACCGCCCAAGAAGAGGCAAAAGAAGTCCAGGGTTAAACCCTCGGCCAAGCCTGCTGCCAAGGTCACGGTTCGGAAGGCACCCCAACCTTGAGCTCCTCCTACAGCGGATGAGTAAGTTCTCTCATTTTGCTCCTTTGGATTTTCTGCTTTGTTTGCCTTTGTTTCTTACTGATTCGTCTTTTTGACTTGGTGCTTTTTATCTCAGAGCTCCTAGGGACATCCCTCAGAGCGGCCCCGACATTGCCTCCCCACTCCGGAGCAGCCCCTCTCCCCCCCATAATGATGATTATCGTCCGCATAACCCTATTCAAGAGGGCTCCGCGGCTGCGCCAGACTAGAGCCCACCTCGCCAAGAGGAGGGCAATGTCCGCGCGGGGGGTAGTGGGCTGGATCTGGATACGGTGATGCTGGATCTCCCCGGTTCCTCAGCCTCTGCCAGTTTCATCGGCGCCGCCCCCAGCATCTCCAGTACCAGCAGCAGCACCAACATCAGCAGCACCAACAACAACAGCAGCAACAGCACCAGCAGCAACAGCAAGAGCCTCTAAGCCTCCCAAGGGCAAATCTCCTTCGGCTCCCACTGGGTCTACTCCTTCAATCGCTGATATGTTTCAACAAGCTCCTCAATCCTCATCCAGCAAAGCCAAGAAGACCTCCGGGTCAGACAAAGATACTTCTTCCGGGTGGCTCACGTGAAGGGCCTTGTGACGAGCCATTCTCTGAGTGGCGAAAGTTACAGTCCACAACTCCTTGAGTATGTGAAGAACTGGAACGACGCCGAATTCGTCGATCCTCAAGATGATTTCAGCGCCCAGATGAACTCCGCTACCAAGGCCATCTCTTTGGCTGGCCGGATGATGGAGGTAATCCTTTTTCTCTGCTACTGATGTTTTACACTACTGAATCATTATAAATATAGCCCCTAGTCCCCGAGCCTCCGAGGTAATAATTTGTTATTCGGTCGGATGATTCTCATAGAGCTTAGCTTTTGTTCATAATGAGATTAATTTGCAATAAATTTTGGGCCGGGTCTAGTTCCCTTGGCCCGTATCTTATGTACTTTGAATATCCACACACCTAGAGCCGGGTTAAGTTCCACTTGGCCCGGGTCTTGTAGACTTCGAATATCCACACACCTAGAGCCGGGTTAAGTTCCACATGGACCGGGTCTTGTAGACTTCGAATATCCACACACCTAGAGCCGGATTAAGTTCCACTTGGCCCGGGTCCTGTAGACTTCGAATATCCACACACCTAGAGCCAGGTTAAGTTTCACTTGGCCCGGGTCTTATAGACTTCAAATATCCACACACCTAGAGCCGGGTTAAGTTCCACTTGGCCCGGATCTTGTAGACTTCGAATATCCACACGCCTAGAGCCGGGTTAAGTTCTACTTGACCTGGATCTTGTAGACTCCGAATTATTTCTACTTTGCCTCTGAACTTTTGTCTCTTCCTTGCTTATTTCAGATTACCACTAGTCGCCGTACCGCTGAGTTCTAACGCCTGCTGGACTCCTACAAAGACATTCGCAGGTGTTATGGTAAACTCCTGGTGGAGTTCCAGAAGAGGGGTTAGTTTCCATTCCTTTTCTTCCTTGTTCATTCAAAACTTCTTAGGACTTATATGAATGTCTTGTCTGAATCATGCAACCGAGGTTGAAGCTGAGAATAAAATCATGAGGAAGAACCTTGCGGAGATCAAAGGTAAACTCATCCCTTTCATATAATCATTATACTTTCCTTGCCCCATCCGGTGGACACTCATACTTTGGGTCCTCCGGATCATGTTGCAGCTGCTCTCGATGACAGTGTCACCATTCCTGAACTGATGACCCACTACCTCGAACAAGCAGGTAACTATGAAGCTAAACTGAAAAAGAAAGATGGGGAAATAGCTCGACTCAGGCAACAGGACTCGGAAATCACTTGGCTGAACACCGAAATTCAAAAGCTTAAGAGCTCCCATCAATCCGCGCTAGAGAAGGCCGACCAGGAGTTTGCCGAGGAGAAGGAGCATTTAACCACGCAAATCTCCAAGGACAAGAGCCTATTGGAGGAAGCCGACGTCGAGCTTACGTCGGCGACCACTGAATACGAAAAACTCCGGGTCCATAATGCCTATGTTGATTCTCAGCTTTAGTGACTCCACTTCCAAATTGCGCGTAAGTTTTTCGCCCTTGCTTGATCTGTTATTATTCAGATTTGGTCCATTTGCTCACTGTTTCTCTTCTTATCCTTAGGCAAATTTCCAGAGAGCGACACACTTGCTGCCTCTGCCGTATGCCAATCCCGTGAGCAGCGTGCAATTTCTGTTGCCCCTGATGGCAAGCCAATCTCCTATACCACGGAAGATCTCCTGGCGAGTCTCACCGCTCGCCTTGAGGTAGTAAAGAACCATGGCACGGACATCATCCCGGCGGCAACACGGATGTTCAGTTGCCTCTAGCCCAGTGAAACCATCCCCAAAAAAGGTTCGGCTTTTATAGCCAAACTCATGGAATGTGACACGCAACTGCATTTGTGGCGCGTCTCCTGCACGGGCTGGGGCCGACATTGCTCTGAAATTTGCGCTCTCATGGTATGAAGGAATTGACTTGGCATTGCTCACTCATATGCGCACTGGGTCTAAGTGGTGCGAGGATCCAGAGTGGATCGTGCGCCGCCAGGCCTATGCCAACAAGTTCATCCAATACTCCTTCTGCCATGCTTGGAACAAGGAGCCGAGCTATCTTGATACTGCTGATGAAGAAATTGTTTCTAGAGCCGAAGAGGAAGGGAGCGAGAGCGAGGGCTCCGAGCTAGGCGACAAGGCTGAAGATCCGGAGGACGAAGTTGACCTGGAGGACAAAGCCAAAGCTAGCGCTCCTCCCCCACACTCCAGAGTACCTCCCTCCTCGACAGATGATTCTTCTGCTGCTCCTGTCCCTTGAAAAACACTTGTCACGTTTATTAGATCCCCGGAATGCCGGGCGCAGATGTAATAAATACTTTGGTTTATTTTTGCTACAATTTTAGGTTCCGAACTAAGTTTTATTGCCGGATTATCATGGGCGAAGTCCCCGAGTTTCATTTTCTTTTTCCCCCAATTTTTGACTTGGCTCGCATCTACCTTGATTCGGTTTTTCGACTTGCGAGTCCGAGGTTCAAAAAATTGACTTAACAATACTTGAAACCTTGAGATTAGCTCAAAATGATTCGGCTCTTTAGTGAAGAAAATAAACTAAGGGTTAGCCAAAAAACCAATGTCGGCCCGCTTAAGTTCTTTTCCTTAGTCATTTTTCGTGTGCTTTGCCATTCCAAACTTGTTCTCTTGCTTGCCATGAAGCCAATTCTTGTTGGATAGCAGCAAAGTCGAAGAGTTAGGTTTTTGGTGCTCACACATTACTAATCCGACTAAGAGATAAGCAACTTAACCCAGCCGACACAAAAATACGGAAACAGGAGAGAATTGCTATAGCAGTCCCCGAGTCTCTGCTCGGGGTGGTAAAGTTTTTATTGATAAGCTCATTGTCGATATACATACCGACATACGAGTAGTTCGGATACATTCACCTCTTAGGTGTAGAAAGGACGAAGCAGTGCTATGTTCCATGGTCCTTTGGATACCTCTCCGGACCTGTCCGCCTTGTTCTTTTGCTGGGGTTGTGCATCAATAAGATAGTAGGAATCATTGCGCAAAGCTTTGCTCACAAATGAAAGGTCCTTCCCATGGAGGGGATAACTTATGCATGCCAGCAGTGTGCTGTATTAGCCTTAGCACCAAATCACCTTCCCGAAAAACTCGGGGGTTTACTTTCCGGCTATGGTAGCGTCGGAGATTTTGCTGATATATCGCGGATCTGGACAAGGCCAGTTCTCTCGCTTCTTCCAGCAGATCAACATCATTTTGCCGGGCTTCTCGCACTTCGGCTTCTATGTATTGGGTGATTCTTGGCGAATCATGCTCTATGTCGGCTGGTAATATAGCTTCTGCCCCATATACCAGAAAGAATGGCGTATAGCCTGTTGATCGATTCGGAGTCGTTCATAAACTCCATAGTACCGCTGGTAGTTCTTCTATCCAGCACCCCACTAATCTTTGCAGCGGCTCTATGAGCCGGGGTTTTATCCCGGACAGTACCAGTCCGTTGGATCTTTCCACTTGCCCGTTCGATGCGGGGTGGGCACCTAAAGTGACATCTAACCGGATCTTCTTTTCCTGGCAGAATCTCGCAAATGCTCCTTCAGCGAAATTCGTCCCATTATCACTTATGATGCTATGGGGGTAGCCATACCTTAGGATTATATCCTTGAGGAATCTTACTACTGTTGCCCCATCACATTTCCGAATTGGTTTCACTTCAATCCATTTCGTGAATTTGTCAACCATGACCAGAATATGGGTCATCCCTCCTTTGGCCGGCTTAAATGGTCCTACCATGTCTAGGCACCATACAGCAAACGGCCATGTAATGGGGATAGTTTTCAGCTCCGACATTGGTAGGTGAGTTTTCGTGGCGTATCTTTGACAACCATTACACTTTCTCACCAAGTCCTCTGCTTGCTCCAAAGCACTGGGCCAATAAAATCCATGCCGGAAAGCTTTTGCTACTAAGGCCCTTGAGGAGGCATGGTGGCCACATTCCCCTTGGTGAATATCCCAGAGTATGTCAAGCCCTTCCTTCGGATCAACACACTGTTGTAGTACCACCATCACACTTATTTTGTATAATCCGGCGTTGATAATGGTATAGGCCTTTGCCCTTCTCTGAATTTGCCTTGAACTTATTTCATCATCCGGCAAGATTCCCTCTTTCAGGAAATCAAAAATTGGCTTTGCCCAAGTTGGTATGGTCCGGACAGGGAATGGTTCCTCATCAACCTCCATTGCATCCACCGACATAACTCCTGCCGGATCAAGCTAAACAGTCCCTGGGTGTGCTGAAGCAGTCCTCGGGTTTGCTGAAACAGTCCCCGGGTTTGCTGAAGTAGTCCTCGGGTTCGCTGAGGTGCTTCCCCATTCTATCTCCATAGGGGCAGCTCCTGATCCGGGAAGTGATGGGATATAAATTGAATCTGATTCGAGTGATGGTGTGATAGATGGTTTTCTCAAGTGCTCCAAAGCCACATTTGGCGGAATGGGTTGCCGAGATGAGCCCAGCTTGGACAGTGTATCTGCGGCCTCGTTTTCGATCCGAGGTACGTGATGGAACTCACATCCTTCGAAGAACCCGCTTATTTTCTGAATATGGAACCTATACAGGGCCATGTTAGCATACAAGGCATCCCAATCTCCACACACTTGCTGTACCACCAAATCCGAATCTCCAAAGCATTGTATCCAACGTATCCCCACTTCCTTTTGCACTTTGAGACCATGTACCGATGCTTCGTACTCCGCCACATTATTCGAGGCACTGAAGTGGATTTGAAGGACATACTTCAGTTGATCCTTCTTGGGAGAGGTAAGCACTACTCCAGCGCCTAATCCGTCTTTCAGTTTCGATCCGTCGAAATGCATTTGCCAATAAGTGGAGTCCGGTAGGGTGGCTCGTATTGCATTTCAACCCAGTCCACAAAGAAATCCGACACATCTTGTGACTTGATCGCATCCCCTCTATCGAACTGTGGTGCGTATGGAGCTAATTCGATAGCCCACTTTGCTATTTGGCCGCTTGCGTCCTTGTTACTCATGATCTCTGAAATGGGTGCCTCACATATCACTTTGATGGGGTGTTCCTCAAAATAGTGTTTGAGTTTCTTGGCCAACATATATACGCCGTATGCCATCTTCTGATAATGAGGATAATTTTGTTTTGAGGCTGATAATACTTCGCTCAAATAATACACCAGCCTTTGCACTGACTTTCCTTCCTCCTCGTGCTCCACTACGATCACTGCACTTACGACTCGGTTGGTCGCGGCTACGTAGAGCAATATTGGCTCCTTAGGCAATGGT
Organism: Avena sativa; assembly: GCA_916181665.1. NCBI lineage: Eukaryota > Viridiplantae > Streptophyta > Magnoliopsida > Poales > Poaceae > Avena > Avena sativa. Next base: position 434,593,948 of record OV702290.1, read on the forward strand.
GCAGCTAGGATTGGTGCGGTAGATAACTTTTTTTCAATTCTCGAAATGCAAGATCCGCCTGTGGTGTCCATGTGAACTTATCTGCCTTTTTCATTAGCTGATAGAGGGGCAAGGCCTTCTCTCCCAACCGACATACAAACCGACTTAATGATGCCAGGTAACCAGTGAACTTCTGGACATCGTTAAGACACTTCGGCAGTTCCATTTTTTCTATGGCCCGATTTTTGTCGGGTTAGCTTCAATGCCACGGCTAGATACCAAAAAACCGAGTAATTTTTCGGCAGGTACACCAAAAGTGCATTTCTCCGGGTTCAGCTTCATTCGGAACCTTCTCAAGTTCGCGAATGTCTGCCGGATATCCTCAAGGAGCGTATTGCTTTCCTTGGTTTTTATTACCACATCATCCACGTAAACTTGCACATTCCGACCTATTTGGTCATGCAGGCATTTTTGCATGCATCGCTGGTACGTTGCTCCTGCATTACATAATCCAAACGGCATAGTGCGACAGCAATAAGCCCCGTACGGGGTAATAAAGGCAGTCTTTATTTGATCATCCGGATTCAGAGGTATTTGATGGAAACCAGAATACGCGTCAATGAATGGCAATAGCTCACATCCGGCCGTTGAGTCTATGACCTGATCTATTCTAGGGAGTGGGAATGGATCCTTAGTACATGCCTTATTCAGGTTCGTGTAATCGATACACATGCGCCATACCACAGCCACATTCGGATCATCTTTCTTTTTCTCCACCAGCACCGGATTAGAGAGACAATCTGGATAGAGTACCTCCATGATAAACCCGGCCGCTAGCAATCTTGCTATCTCGTCTCCAATAACTTTGCTTCTGTGTTCTGCGAAACGTCTGAGAGGCTGCTTCACCGGCTTAGCCCCGGGTCTTACATTCAATGAGTGCTCAGCCAACTCCCTCGGTACACCTTGCAGATCTTATGTAGACCAAGCAAAGATATCCCGATTCTCACGGAGGAAGTTAACGAGCTCATTTTCCTATTTGCTGCTTAACCCGGCACCAATGGTGACGGTGCGCTCTGGGAACTGATCATCGATTGGCACTTTCTTCGTGTCCTTACTTGCTTGGAACGATACGCTCCCGTGCGGGTTGGTCAGGGCCGACATATGTTGTTGCGTGGCTTGAGCCAATGCCACCACTTCTAGTGTCTTCCTTTTTTCTTGAGCTATCACGAGTGACTCAGCTAAATTGGATCCGGCTGAGGCGCATTCGATCGAATGCCGGAAGTCCCCTGATATAGTTATCACGCCCCTTGGTCCGGGCAACTTCATCTTGAGGTAACTGACATGGGTAGTTGCCATGAATTTGCTCAGCGCTGGCCTGCCAAGTAACGCGTGATAAGCGCTTTCCAGGTTCACCACCTCGAATTCTAAGTTCTCAGTGCGGCAGTTGTCTCTTGTGCCGAATAACACGTCAACCCGTACCTTACCAATTGGTTCACACGAAATACCCGGCACAATGCCATGAAAGGTGGTCCTTGTTGCTTGCAACATGTTCTCTGTTATCCCCAACTTGTGCATGGTATCCTTATACATAATGTTGATACTGCTACCATTGTCAATCAACACCTTGGAAAATCTCACGTTGAGATTTGGCCCGATGAACGTCGGATCTAGGACTAGAGCGTAGGTTCCTGGGCTTGGCATGATTTTTGGGTGGTCCTTGACACTCCATGTAATCTCCTAATCCCGCCAAGGCATATACCTCACCACCGCTGGCATTATTGCGTTTACTTCCATATGCCGGCGCTACAAGCTTTTCCAGTCATTCTCTTCCGTGGTGAACACACAGTAGCTTTGATGATGTTCCCTGTACTCATTTCGTCCCTCATTCTCGTTGTAAACTTGGCCTTGTTGTTGTTTATTGCCCACTTGATGTACAGCATCCCTTCTCTCTGGATTCTCGTACCTTGGTGGAGGTGGTGGCAGCATCAGTTGTTGTCCATTTCCCTCCATCAGTAATGGTGGCCGGGGTGTTTCATTTCTAGGCGCTTCGTTCCGAGGTGCCTCAGCATTCCCCAAACTCCCCTGTTCTAATTTCTTCATCCATTCACACTGCCGGGTCGTATGATTCGCCGGACTATTCGGACTTGGCGTATGAAATTTGCAAGGTTGATCTAGCATAGATTCGAAAGTATACCTCGGCCTATCCTTCCTTTCCTGCCATTGCTTTTTCTGCTCCGGGGTCCAAGGCTTTCTCCCTTCATTTTTCTGTTGCCAGCTCTGCCCACCAGTTTTTTGGCGTTGATTGGCTCCGGCATTGGATTGATCCCGGTCCACTGCTGTGACTTGCTGCGAGTTATACCGATAATCCGGGCACTCATCCCTTCTTTTTCCTCGAAAATCATTCCTCCTTGATGATCTGGGGCCATCCCGGCCATAATACTCTTTGTTTGCTTCGCTAGACATCAACCGGGGTTGCGTCGGATCTCCCAAGGCATATGAATCTGCAATCTGGATCGTCTCAGCCAAAGTAGTTGGCATATCTTGCTGTAATCTTTGCCACAACATACTTCCATATCTGCACCCCTGAGCGAACCATGAATAGCTTGTGATTCAATCACTCCTTCGCACGAGTTTCTCACATTGCACCACCGAGTCAGGAAATCTATATCTGGCTCACTCGGTCTCTGCCGGCACAACGCATGTGTTTGCGGTCTATTGGTCTCTTGTAAGTGCTTGAGAAATTGCTAACGAACAGCTCCTGGAAATCCAACCAGCATTTAATGCTTCCTGGTGGCAAATTGTTCAACCAAACTCGCGTTGGTCCTTCCAACATCTGTGCTACATACCTCACTGCCCATCTCAAATTTCCTGTTGCAATCTTAACCGTTGTGGCATAGTTAATCAACCAATCCTCTGGCCTGGTACTACCATCATAAGTTTGGGTTCCTCTAGCTAGCTGAAAGTTCGGCACTGGTGGCTCATTCATGATCCGTGACCCGAAACATGCTAGACCTAGTGGACCCTGTAACTCGATTTGCTCCGACCTATATATCCTATCCATCTTCAACCTTGCATCATCTGGCTGCAAGTTCCTGCTTCCCAACCGTGATCCAATTACGTGGTGATCCAGTCTGGGGTATCCATCGTTGACCATAGCCGAATAACCATCATTGTATCTTTCCTGATCCGAATGTGCATGATGCTGTTGTGCCGCTTGTCCTGCACTTCCTTCTTGCCGAGGTACGCGTTGTTGCTGCGTCCGAGGTACATTTTGCCCCGCTCCCACGGGATCGTGCTGTCCGGCATTGCTGTTGGCAGCATTTCTTTGACCGGCATTGCCTTAGTCACGGTTACCCTGGGCAGCCACACCTCAGCTAGTACTGTGCCGGTCCTCATCAACTTGCACTACTTTGCCTTTTCCAGCTCTTACCGGGTAATAAGGAACCATTTGCTTGTCTCTTCTCCCGGAAACCACTACCTCTTCTCTCCTAGGGTTATGACCCGGAGATGACGTGGCTCCTCTGGATCTCGCCGGGTTATTTCTGGCTGAATGTACCACCTATGAGGCCCCTGGTGGTGCCGGGTTAGACTTGTTTATTTCTTCATTTTGTTGGCATGCAACTCTCAACAGGTGATTTACCCTCTCTTGCTGCCTTTGTCAGGCCTCTCTGGTTAAACCTTCTAACTCGGACGCGGCCGCATTTGCTGCTCTGAAGTTCTTTGCCGGGGTACTGTACCGATCCAACACTCCTGTTACTATCGTAGTTGTCTGACCCAGGCTAGGCTCCTACTCCTTGTCAATCTCAGTGTTCAGGTTCCTGCCCCGGATTTTCACTCCATCGATACAGTTCGCCTTAGCATACTATCTCAAGGTGATGTTTAGCGACTGATGCAGTTCTGCTACCTTCTTTGCTCCAGCTAACATTTTCCGCCTAGTTTCCTCTAACTCAACTTGTGCCTGAGCTGGATCACCACATGTGCTATTGGCGTTGCCAAGCTATCTATCGCCTGCTGGAGAACATTTTCTGGCCTTTCTAGTGGAGGAAACATAGATCTTGTATGTTTGGATGTTACCTCTAGCTCTGGAGCCGGATCTTTGCTCGGTCCCGCATCTGGCACGGTCATAAGGACCTCAACACTGCTTGTGGGGCGAGCGATACACACTCCACGAGCGGCGCTGAGAGGTGGTTCGCCTCCCTCGATGATGTGCCGCGGGTGAACGCAGGACTCATCCACCCCAACGTAGATCTTGTGCGCGCCAAGCTTGAGGAAGACGCCGTTGCATGGTGGAGGGTGCCTGTCGAAGCTTCCCGCGTTGTCGCTGACGTAGTCCAGCGCGCCAAAGCGCTGAACCAAGCCTGAGACAATGCGCTCGCCGGTTCTTGAGAAGTTTCCCGTATGAATTTTCACCCCTGCTAGCACCGCTAGCCCCACGGTGGGCGCCAACTGTCATGGTGGTGGCACGGCAGATGCCATGGATAGGCTAAAGATGGGGCCAATGTGTGCTAGGGGAATCCAGGGAGGGAGAACGTGGTGATTCCACGCACGGAAGTTCTTGTATATTCTCGATCAATGGTGTTTACAAGTGCTCCTAAGGCTCTCCACAAGAAGGAGACGATGTCTCTTACTCCCTGTTCACTAGCCCTAGAGTTCTACCTTAGACAGAGAATGATTCATCTATTGGCTGTCCCTCTCCATGGAGGCCCCGGTGCTCCTTATATAGGGGAGCCAGGGTTACAATTCTAGGGCACAGGTGGCAGCATATTCTACGAATATGCTCCTTTCCTAAAGCAGATGCGTCACCTTGGTCACCCCTGACCCGCTGGTCCTCTTCTTTACTTTACTTTGCACATGCCTCAGCTAATAAAGCCACCTTTTGACTAGCGGGGAATTCCTTCTCTTGGAAGCTAAGATAATCTAGCTAGCATATGGCTAATCCAGGTTGCCCTTTTACCTGCAAAACAGATAGACATGGCCGACATAAATCTTATGCCGGCCAGACCATTGTCAAGGAAATGCCCCATGGACGAGTCACACCGTAATTCGGCCTGCCTTGAGGTGACCCGGTCAGCACTTTGCTTTGACCGTGCCGTACCCCAGCTAACTTGGCCCTTATACCCCCGGTGTTACCCTACCCGGGTTATCCCCCAACAGCCACCCTAGTCAGTGAGGCACAATGAGGATACCTGTAAAGTATATCCCCAACAGCAGCCCCCGGAAGCCTCCAAAACCCAAAGTTGGATTCCACCATCTAGCTTGATTCATCTCCGGCTTGCATAATCATGAAGGGTTCCTAAAACTTTCAAAACAATGGGTAGTATCCGAGTCTCAAAGCGAGTTGGACCTATGAATACATTATATTGATTTCCACCTTGAAATTCAAACTTAAGCCGGAACTTGGTGTCTAACGTAACCTGACAATAGTCAAGCTCAAGTCACGTCACTGACAGACATTCCTGTCAGCACGACCGTTGGTGGGTACGCCTTTAGTGGAACCGAGGTGTCATTTTAATGCGTGCGTGGGGATCGAGGCGGCCTAATCCTCGCGAGGAGGATTCCTAGCTCCTTCCATAATGCGTGGCACGGTTACTATTTATCTTGCACAAATCTTGGCGCAAGTGAGGAATATAATGGGTTGAGATCTCCTTTCTCTCCCTTACCTTCGCCATTCGCTTTCTTCTTCCTCTCAGTGCGACCGCGAAAAGCTCCTCTGCCTCCCTCTCCAAACACATTGCGCCGCCCATCCTATGTCACCGCCGCTCAGACAATGGCTGACGCTTCATCCTCCGGCACGGTGGCGACAGCAGCGATGTCCTCCGCAACGATGGAAAGGGAGAACTTTCAGCGGGGTCTGGATCCCCTGCGTCCTTGACAAGGAGAAGCTCCATGTTGTCGAGAAGGAAGGACTCCTCCGTGCCGGTGACTGGCGGAGCGGTTTTGGTCAAACCATCCCCACCCCCAACGCCGATGAGAGAGTGCACTTTGGCACCCACCTCGACAAAGGTTTGAGTTTTCCTCCCTCAGATTTATTTTCTGAGGTTATAGATCACTATGGAGTTCAACTCCACAACCTTCCCCCAAACTCAATCTTAGAAATGAGTGCTTATGCATCTTTGTGTGAGGGGTATCTCGGAATTAGGCCGAGTCTTGTTCTATTCCAGTATTATTTCAATACCCGGAGAAACTCTATCACTTCCGGTAATCCTTACATTACTGGGAACTCATAGCTTTAGTGTTAGGAGAGAACGAGTCTATCCTAGAATTAAGGCTAGCGAGTCCGTGAAGAGATGGCCATCCATGTTCTTTTATCATAAGGACAAACCAGCCCCCGGTAAAGCAACTGCTTTGCTGGCTTTCGTCGATAGCTCCGCCACGCCCCAAGAGTCCTGGCACACAGATGCTCCGACTCTCACCGACGATCTGCTTCTCGCCAAGAGGCGGATCAAGTATTTTATAAATCACTACTGGCGCACCAGATTCAGCCCCTCCAACACCATGGTGACCGGCTTATGCATACGATCATCAAGAGCAAGACGGATTCCCTCTGGATCTGCTCCAAATCTTATTTGGGTAAGTACTACGAGTCCTAGGTCAGATGGTTGATCAAGGAGCAAATCAAGAGGAATATTCCAGATCTTTCCTTGGACATGTTTACGGCTGATGATCCCGTGACACTAGTGAGTTTCCCAGTAGTTACTCTTATACTCGAATATGTCTTTATTTGTTACAGCTTTTCACAATACTGAGGTGTTTTTTCTTTCAGATTGCTAACCTCCCCGAGTTAGAGCTTTCTCCTCTTGAGGGATATCCTCCTGAGATATCTCAACAGGAAGGGGAACTTGTAGTGCTTTCGGAGGCGCTTACTCGGAAGCGTAAAACCCCAACTATCTCTATTGGCACAAAGGAAGTGCCCGTTGTGAAGAGGTAACTTTCCTCACAAGGTCTCTATGTTTTACTTCTCATTCCTTCCAAAGTGTAATGATTTTGATTTGTCACTCTTCAGAGCTAAACAACTCATCAAGGGCAAGGGGAAGGGAATCTCGACAAAGCCCCTGCGCCAGTCAAAGTTAAATTTGACTTCTCCTGCCACAACGCCTCCGACTCTGACCCCAATGCCTTCTATAGCACCGGAGGTTACTTCATCTCCACGTGTTGTAGAAGATCCGGCTCGAGACTCAGAACCAGTGATCCTCGGCTCGCAGACCGATACCACCATGGGTGGCTTGCAAACCGAAGCCACAATGGGAGTCTCGGCCTCTGATATGGGTGAACCCTCAAAGGGTAATGCTCCCTCGGCAGAGGTTTTTGCGGATAACCTCCTGAAGAATCCGAGTATTGCCAAACTTGATATTACTCGGAAAATCATCGAAGAAATCCAGAAGCTGGCTCTCCACTATTTGGAGAGCCGAAATATTACTACTGAGGAGGAGGCACAAGAAGCCGAGGATATCAAGCCCGCTGAGCTTCTTGACCAAGTCCGTCTTCGTGATGGCAAACTGAAGGCTGGTATGGTTCCACCACCAGTAACTCCTTTGACTCTCGCCAAGAATGTTTGTTCCGAGGTGAACATGAGTCTCAACAAGCTAACCCATGAACATTATGTAAGTTGGAATTCGACTCTGTTCTTTAGTTTATTTTATATCCTATCCCCTAGCCCCCAAGCATGATTTAGGATAAGAAATCCAAATTTATGCTTTTATAGGATGCCAAAGAACGAACTAGTATAGCCCCCAAGGCTCGCGCTGATATTAAAAATATTAGCTCGAGTCTTTAGTAGACTTATGACTCTGGTTATTTTTTCGACTTACAGAAAGTTGATGCTTATAACCAAGAATTCAACATTTGCAACAAATGGAGAGAGATCCAAGCTCTCTATTTAGAGAACGCTCAGCTGAAAATTTCCAAGGATGAAGCTGAAGGTAATCATTTCACTCCTCAAACTTGTTCTTTTTGTTTCATAGCCAAACACTTATCCGACTGTTTTTCTTGCTTTAACATAACTTGTCAAATAATCCTGCAAGATGGTTGAAGAAGCCGATAATTTAAAAACCCTGGAGGTGGAGAATGTCGACTTGAGGCAAGAGCTTAACAAGCTTAAGAAAGATCATGAGCGCAGCATTAGCAGCGTTCTTGAGTCTTCCAATATGGCCACCAAAGGACATGATCGAAGGATCATGATCCAGGACAAGAAAATCTCGGATCTCAATGATGAGTAGTTCAGGGAAAAGGACATCACCCAAGCTCTCCAGGATGAACTCTAGAGTCTTCGAGCGGAGAAGACCAAAGTCGATGATGCTATCTTTGGTAATTTTCTTGTCTTTGACCTTTCTTTCCGACTCCTAGGAATCCGGATATATTTATGACTTTGCTTTTGTATATGCAGCTCCCTTGAACTTACTGGATTCCTCTTCCACCGAGTCTCGCATCAGTCGGCTTACCAAAGTCAGTGACCTTCTTCATGATTTCCACCAGTCAATGGAGGATATTGGCGAAGTGTTAAAGGTTTCAAACATGCATAAAATGTCCGCATTTGAGGTGCGAGATAAGGCGAAAGAGATGCCCCAGCTCATTCAAGACTAGAATATGTCGTATGCACGAACCATGGCATAGAATGCCCTTACCATGGTTATGACCTACCATGGAAACATGGAAATTTGGCAAGTGACCAGGGGTTCTTCTCCTTTTGATGAAGATGGCAAGGGGCAACACATCAAGGAGATCATGGATTCTTGTGCCGGCTATGGGTGTCATGTAGCTCATCTAACCAGCTATGACATTCCAATATTCAATCACGCGGAAATGCCTCCTCCGCCTCCAGAATTTACTGCTGGAGTTTCCGACGACGAATAGACCAAATATGACGTCCTCATCCTGGAAAGATATCAAGGTGGAGGTGATGTACCAGTGAGCCAGCTGATGCTCCTTCTTCACCTGTGGCATAAGAGATGCCAGAAAAACAATGTGTTAATCTGAGAGACAAATCTTATTGTAATAACTAGAGTACTTTATTTTGATGTGCTAGCTAGTAAAGATTTGAATGCTTTTACTTCTTTAGCACTTCTAGCTTTTTGTTATATTGTGCTTGAAAATTACATAAGCACTTAAGGTAGTTTTCACTTTATTGTTTATCTGGCTTTCTGCCTCGTCCCTTTCGTGAGCTGGCCAACTTTCAACACGGAAACTTTGCCGACCAATGGAGCTCAACTGCTAAACCAGTTTAAACTTGGATACAAAGCGGGCTTCCAGTACCAACAATTCACTAATCGGAAAATACTCGCATCCGGCAATCAGACAAAAAACAAAAGTACAAACAAAAAAATTGTGTTTATACCCTAAGGTATTATTTTTAGAGCCGAAAATCTAACCAGAACAAACATGAGCATAAAGTACTTTCATGTATTCTGGGATTTTTCGACTTATGTCATGATCATTCGGAAATAAGATGGTACTACAAAACTTCTCAGGAAAAATTTGAGGCAACCAATACTTTATTTCTCATTTGAACATGGACATATATATGATTACAAAGAAAGATAATTTTAAGAATAAAAGGGACGTAGCTGAGCAATATTCCACGGTATGTCTAACTCATCCGGATTTGTACTGCATCCATCCCTCTTTCTCTTCTTAGTAGCAGTTCTTTCTTTGGCTGGCCGCATATCAGTTAGGTAGTAAGAACCATTGTGCAATACTCGACTAACCAAAAAGGGCCCTTCCCAAACAGGGGAAAGTTTGTGCTTTCTTTGCTGCATAAGTCGAAGAACCAAGTCACCTTTATTGAAAGAACGATTTCTGACTCTCTGACTATGGTGCTTGCGTAACTTCTGTCGATGGGCTATTGATCTCTTCTCAGCAACGATACGAACTTCTTCGATTAAATTGAGATCATCTTGTCAAGAAACTTCGGCATCCTCTTCGATATATGCAGCAATGTGGGGAGAAGTATGGATCAAATCACTTGGAAGAACTCCTTATGCACCATAGACCAAGAAAAAAGGTGTGTATCTGGTTGACCTATTAAGAGTTGTTCTCAAGCTCCAAATAATAGACGGCAATTCATCCGCCCAAGCTCCCGCCGCACGACGAAGTGGTGCTTCGAGTCTTGGTTTGAGGCCTTGAAGGATTAAATTATTTTCCCTTTCGACTTGTCCGTTGGCTTGTGGATGTGCGACTGATGCAATATCAAGCCGAATATTTTGATCGTTGCAGAATTCGGCAAGCTCTCCCATTGAAAAGTTGCTCCCATTGTTCGTGATAATACTATGTGGATAGCCGTATCAGATTATTACATCCTCGACGAATCTTTTAGTTGTTGCTTGATACATTGCAAATGTATCTATAATTTTTGATGTTCCATGCTTGGTTTTATCCACTTTCTTGTGTTTTGTTCCAAGTTTGGAGTACTGTTCATATGATTTCTTGGACTAACCTATTAACAAGAGCCACAGTGCCAGCTGCCTGTTTTCTGCTGTTTTTGGTTCCAGGAAAGTCAGAAAATGAATATTCTCGGAATTGGACAAGACAAAACCCAAAGTGCCTATTTTTCCAGAAGGGATCAAGTGCCAGAATACGAGACGGAGAAGGTCCAGAGGGCGGCCACACCACCTGGCCGTGCGGCCAGGCCTGGCCCGCACCAGGGGGTGGTGTGGCTAGCCCAGGCACCCCCTCGGCCTCTCCTTCCGCCTATATATTGCCCTTGGGACGAAAACCCTAAGTAACCCGATCAAAAATCCACGAAAGAGTCTGTAGCCGCCGTCATCTCCATCCCTAGATCGGGAGGGATCTGAAGCTCTTCCTGGCACCCTGCCGGAGAGGGGAATTCACCCTGGAGGCCTTCTTCATCACCATGCAAGCCTCCGGTGTGATGCGTGAGTAGTTCATCCTTGGACTACGGATCCATGTAGTAGCTAGATGGTTGGTTTCTCCTCCTTTGTGTTTTCATGTTTAGATCTTGTGAGCTCCGTTCATGATCAAGATCATCTATTTGTAATTCATACATGTTGTGTTTGCGGGGATCCGATGGATATTGAGATGCTATTTCAGATTGATTATTGATTCTATCATGTCTTTGTTATTTGAGATATTGCATGCTTTCCGTTGTTAGTAGCTATCTTGGCCAAGTAGATGCTAGCAACTCCAAGAGTTAGTATTTATGCTCGATAGTGAGTTCATGCCTCTGGTAATCCGGGGAAGTGACAGAAATCTCTAAGGTACTAGATGTGCTGTTGCTAGTAGGGAGAAAACAACAATCCTTTGTTCATAGAACAATTATATTATTTACTTTACACGCAGTTCGTAAAGCAATAATCTGTTGCTTGCAACTTAATACTGGAGGGGGTTCGGATGATAACCCGAAGGTGGATTATTAGTCATAGATGCAGTTGGATGGCGGTTTATGTATTATGTTGTAATGCCCAATCAAGTCTCAAAGGAGTCAAGATGATTAGTATATGCATGTATTGCTTTCTCGGTGTTTGTCAATTGGCTCGTTGTAATTTGTTCACCCAGCATGTTATCTATCTAAGGAGAGCCACTCTAGTGAACTATGGATCCCGGTCCTTTTTCCTTACATACAATCTATAAACTGTTTCTTCTTTGTGTTTACTTTCTGCAAACTTTTACTTCTTTCCATTCGATATGTTTAATCCTTTGTTTTCCGAAAAACATGGTGAGATTGACAACCTCATCGCAAGTTGGGGACAAAGTTCTGTGGTTGTGTTGTGCAGGTCTCCATGTTGCTACTAGCACCGATAGTGCGCCCTGCCAAAGCTCAGCTAGCAACACCTTTGGGGTGTTTCCTTGCTCCTACTGGTTCGATTAAACCTTGGTTTCATAACTGAGGGAAAACTTACTGTTGTGCTCATCATACCTTTCTCTTGGGGTTCCCAACGAGCTCTACGTCGAAAGTCGAGCGCATCAAGACATTTTCTGGCGCCGTTGCCGGGGAGTCAAGGACATCTTCACAAGGGGAGTCCGTCATAACCAATCTCTTTTTGCTTAGTTTTCTTTTTGCTTTGTTTGCTTGTTTTGTTCCTCAAAAGCACAAAAAAAAATAGTTTTACTTGTTTGGTTTCTTATTTGAAAACCCAAAAAAATGACTACTCTTAAAAACACTAAACTGTGTGACTTCACTAGCACCAACAACAATGATTTTATGAGCACACCTATTTCTCCACCTGTGGCTGAAAATACTTTTTTTGAGATAAAACCTTATTTGCTCAATCTTGTTATGAGAGAACAATTTTCTGGTATTGATCTTAATGCTTCTTCATTTGAGAACACTTGATTCTTTCTTTGCTTCTTATGCCTAACTTAAAGGCGTTAAAGAAAAGTACTTGTTGGGAGATAACCCAAGAGTTTTAGATGAGTCTTCAAAGTTATTACTTCAGTAATAACCTCTCCTTATCCTTTTTATTTGCTTTTTGTGTCAATAGTAACCTCTAATGAGAGTGAAGTGATAATTGGGAAAGTTGCTGTCCCTAAACAGATTTTTGCGCTTGACCGTAAAAATTCCTGAGAGAGCTCTGTATGTCGGATTGAGCTGTAAGTTTTTGTGCTTCTGCCCCAGGTTGTTATCTAACTTTAGTTAGTTCAACACTTTCTGATTTGAGCAACATAAGGTCTTCTAAAAAATTCGTCTTTACCTACTGGTCTGTTTTGAAAGATTTCTGCCATTTTCTGCATTTGCTTCTTGTGGGTTCCTTTTTGAGTTCTTTTAGGGAATTGAGATTTTTGAGGGAAGTGCTACAGTAGCTAGTGTTCTAATGGAAGTTTATTTTGTGTTAGAACTGAATCTTAAGACTTATTTATCTTGAGTGCACTAATGTTGCTAATAAAGATTGTGTGAAGTTTTGTATGAAGGAAAATTTCAGGTGTATGGAAGGAATGAGTAATGAGATGAAGGATGGACTAAATCTCAAGCTTGGGGATGCCACGCGTGTCACCCCAAGAAATATCCAAGAAGTACAAGCGTCAAAGCTTGGGGATGCCCAAGCCATCCCCTTCTTCATCAATAAAAATTTCAGGTTTCTTCCAAACGCTTCATTTTTATTGTTTCACGCACAGTTGTGTTTTTCTTGGAGCATCTTCTTTTTCGTTTTCGTTTTGGTTTTTTGTTTGCTTTGTTTGCTTTCTTTTCTGAATAAATTGGTTGGACCCCCTCTTTCATACATTGGTTTGTAATTAGTTTGGTTTGGTTTGGAAAAGAGTACGAAAGTTCATACTTATGTGGTAAAAAGAGCTTGTTTTTGACTGTGGCCTATGCTTTGTCATGCCATGCTTGATATTGTTTTGGCTTTATGCTTAGTATTCTTTGCTGTAGCATGACTTGTTATAAACAATTGAGATTGCTTAATGTGCCTTGGATGAATCATGCGTTGTTTTAGCATATTAAAGCATAGTATAGTGGTATTCTCCTTTGATGCTTTATTTGTGTTGACTTGGCACATGCTCACACCATGTTATGACTATCTCAAGTCACCATAGCCTTTATGATCCTTTAGTTTTCAACTTGTAGTATCACTTTATGCTTTGATCAATGATGTTTTGTCGCTCTGCATGATTATGGCCATTATTGTTCTCTTAGTTTGTCGCTCCCAGTCTTTTGCTAGCCTCCACAACAAAGTATGAGTTCCACTCATGCATCCAACTCCCTAAACCAAGTTATTCCAAAGAGTCCACCATACCTACCTACTAGCTTATGCTATTCCAAGTATATTCATGCTTTTGTTTACCTTCCACTTGTTATGAGAAAACTAGTGATTAAAGCTCTCACGAACTTGATGGCACACTTTACTTTACTTGCCCTTAATAAACTTGAACCATTGTGTCTTCTATGTTGTATATGCTTGCACTTATTTGTTGGGAATTAGCAGAACCATGCTTTCATGGGGAACGCTTTCAACATTGCACTTGGTACTTGTACCTAGTTGATATCATGCTCTTTTGTATATGGATGTCGTTTGTGTGAAATGAAAGGGGAGCTTGTAAGTCCATGGAGTTATGTATATGTGTTGGAGAAACGCTTGGGCCGCTGGTCTAATCCATGCTGGCATGGTGGAAACCTGCAGCGTAACCATAATGAGCTGTCTATGAAGCATTCTTCTTATAAGAAAGAGTCCTATATTGAGAAAAAAGAGAAAAGAAAAAAAAGAGATACTATGAAAAGAGGAAAGAGAGAAAAAAGCACCATATTCCCATGGTAAATAAGAAGAATGCTGAGATGCTCGTTGTCTGTTTACCTTGTCATTTTGATATGGGGATTCTTCCGTATCATCGGGCAAGGGGTACCCCGTTGGCGGTTCTCAATGATACACATGTACTTACAATGACAAGAACTTACCGGTGACTAAACTTGAGTAGCATGAGGAGCGGCCCTCGTATACAAGGGACATGAGATTTCTGACTTATACTTCGTCAAGCATGTACACCATAGTTTGTTCACTTTAACCTTAATCACTTCAAGATGCTTATGATAGGGGCAATGAGAGCTGAAAGCTATAAGTACCATAATTTTTGGAAGCTCTTTATGAGACTTGAATCCCTACTTCCTTTTACAAAAGGCCTTTCTTCCACCATTATATTGAGTCTCCACCTTCTACCTTTATGCACCTACTTTGGGAGCATAGTGGCCATTCTTAGTTCTATGTGCATTGTCCAAAGACTAGTTGATTGATGCATAACTTGATATTGCCTGTTTTAAACTATTGTATCTAGTCACTCTTATGAACTTTGAAGGTGTCCTATGCATTTATATTTGCTACTCTATTGAGGGACAAGCTGAATACTATTATGCTATGTTTTCTTTATGTAAAACAAACAAACGTCTTGCAAAGCATTATTATTCATGAATCTTTTGTTTGTGCCTTTTCATGTTGCATCATAGTTTCTTTGCTTATTGCTAGAACTTTGTCTTTCATGTTATGATTGAAGTACTATGATCCCAGCTTTGGATGTTTTGCAAATACTTTGATCAAGTCTTTGATGGTGCATGTCACCTCAAAAATTATTCTTTCTTTTTATCACTTACCTACTCGAGGACGAGCAGGAGTTAAGCTTGGGGATGTTGATACATTGCAAATGTATCTATAATTTTTGATGTTCCATGCTTGGCATTATCCACTTTCTTGTGTTTTGTTCCAACTTTGGAGTACTTTTCATATGATTTCTTGGACTAACCTATTAATAAGAGCCACAGTGCCAGCTGCCAGTTTTCTGCTGTTTTTGGTTCCAGGAAAGTCAAAAAATGAATATTCTAAGAATTGGACGAGACAAAAGCCAAAGTGCCTATTTTTTCGGAAGGGATCAAGGGCCATAATACGAGACAGAGAAGGGCCAGAGGGTGGCCACACCACCTGGCCGCGAGGCCAGGCCTGGCCCATGCCAGGGGGTGCTGTGGCCAGCCCAGGCACCCCCTCGGCCTCTCCTTCCGCCTATATATTGCCCTCAGGACGAAAACCCTAAGTAACCTGATCAAAAATCCACGAAAGAGTCTGTAGCCGCTGTCATCTCCATCCCTAGACCGGGAGGGATCTAAAGCTCTTCCCGACACCCTGCCGGAGAGGGGAATTCACCCTGGAGGCCTTCGTCATCACCATGCAAGCCTCCGGTGTGATACGTGAGTAGTTCATCCTTGTACTACGGATCCATGTAGTAGCTAGATGGTTGGTTTCTCCTCCTTTGTGCTTTCATGTTTAGATCTTGTGAGCTCCGTTCATGATCAAGATCATCTATTTGTAATTCATACATGTTGTGTTTGCGGGGATCCGATGGATATTGAGATGCTATTTCAGATTGATTCTTGATTCTATCATGTCTTTGTTATTTGAGATCTTGCATGCTTTCCGTTGTTAGTAGCTATCTAGGCCAAGTAGATGCTAGCAACTCCAAGAGTTAGTATTTATGCTCGATAGTGGGTTCATGCCTCTGGTAATATGGGGAAGTGACAGAAATCTCTAAGGTACTAGATGTGTTGTTGCTACTAGGGAGAAAACAACAATCCTTTGTTCATAGAACAATCGTATTGTTTACTTTACACGCAGTTCGTAAATCAATAATCTGTTGCTTGCAACTTAATACTGGAGGGGGTTCGGATGATAACCTGAAGGTGGATTATTAGTCATAGATGCAGTTGGATGGCGGTCTATGTATTATGTTGTAATGCCCAATCAATTCTCAAAGGAGTCAAGATGATTAGTATATGCATGTATTGCTTTCTCGGTGTTTGTCAATTGCCCCGCTGTAATTTGTTCACCCAGCATGTTATCTATCTAAGGAGAGCCACCTCTAGTGAACTATGGATCCCAGTCCTTTTTACTTACATACAATCTATAAACTGTTTCTGCTTTGTGTTTACTTTTTGCAAACTTTTACTTCTTTCCATTCGATACGTTTAATCCTTTGTTTTCCGCAAAACACGGTGAGATTGACAACCTCATCGCAAGTTGGGGACAAAGTTCTGTGGTTGTGTTGTGCAGGTCTCCACATTGCTACTAGCACCGGTAGTGCGCCCTGCCAAAGCTCAGCTAGCAACACCTTTGGGGTGTTTCCTTGCTCCTACTGGTTCGATTAAACCTTGGTTTTATAACTGAGGGAAAACTTACTGTTGTGCTCATCATACCTTCCTCTTGGGGTTCCCAACGAGCTCTACGTCGAAAGTTGAGCGCATCATTGCTCCATCAAAACTAGTGATGGGTTTAGCCTCAATCCATTTTGTGAACTTATCCACCATCACTAAGAGGGGAGTAAATCCACTAGGAGCCCATTTGAACGGTCCTACCATGACAAGCCCCTAGACCGCGAAGGGCCATGTTATCAGAATTGTTCGCAGCTGGTCAACTAGAACATGAGCTTGTTTGGCGTACTTTTGGCAGCCTTTGCACATCTTGACCAGCCAATCGGCATCTTCCTTGGTTGTGAGACAGAAAAATCCGTGTCTAAAAGCTTTTGGCACTAAAGATTTGGCGGCAGTGTGATGTCTGCATTCACCTTCGTGGATTTCCCTTAGGATCTCCCCTCCTTCTTCCGGAGAAACACAATGCTGAAAAACCCTAGATACACTCCGCTTATAGAGCTCACCGTTTAGTATTGTACAACTTTTTGCTCATCGGATGATCTGCCGGCTCAGAACCTCGTCTTCGGGTAATTTTCCGTCTACCAAGAAATCAAGGTAGGGTTGAGTCCAGTTGGGAATTAGAGCCAGAACTGCTACTAAAGGTGAGTCGGATTTTGTCGGATACTCCTTGTCAACTCCTGTGATAGAGGGAAGTTTTAGGTGCCCCAAAAAGCGCCATCCGGGACCTTTTTCCGTGCAAAGCCTATTCAAGATAGTGCATCTGCTTCCTCATTTTCTGTTCGAGGGATGTGTCGAACTTCAAACCCTTCAAACCATTTAGCTAATTCATCCACGACAGCCCTGTATGCTGCCATGCGTTTGTTTGCATTACAGTCATCCGAGACTTGTTGAGCAAGAAGATCTGAATCTCCATAACACATAAGACATCGGATACTGATATCCTTGGCAATCCGGATTCCATGCAACACTGCTTCATATTCGGCAATGTTGTTTGTTGTCGTGAAGTGGATCTAAAGTACATAGAAAAGTTTTTCTCCTTGGGGTGATTTGAGCACCATGCCAGCCCCCGAGCACTTTGGATCCGTCAAAATGTCGGGTCTAGTATTCCGACTCTGGCAGGGTCATGTTCTCCGTTGTCTCTATCTAATCAGCGACAAAGTCAGCGAGGATTTAGGATTTGATTGTTGTCCGAGGTTTATACTCAATGTCGAAAGATGAAAGTTCTATTCTCCATTTTGCGACGCGTCCAGTAGCATCACTATTATTGATTATATCCCTCATGGGAGCTGTGCTCACCACAGTAATTTGTTGTTCCTAAAAGTAATGTCGAAGCTTCCTAGATGCGAAGAACACACCGTAGGCTAGCTTCTGAAAATTCAGATACCACTGTTCAGTTTTAGTTAGGACTTGGTTGAGGTAGTAAGTCGGACGCTCCACCAAGTGTTCCTGATTTTCCTCCGGTCTTTCCACCAACATAATGACACTAACGGCTCTGTTTATCGCAGCTAGATAGAGCAACATCGGTTGTTGAGGTTCCAGCACTGCAAGGATAGGAGTGGACGAGAGTACTGTTTTCAGGTCTTGTAGTGCAACTTTAGCTTCATCAGTCCAAACGAATTTTTTGGTCTTTTTCAGGACCTTGTAAAGTGGTGCGGCTCTTTCTCCGAGCCAACTGACAAACCGACTAACTGCAACAATGGAACCAGTTAGTCTTTGTATGTCCTTCAGGTGAGTTGGCTTGGAAATGTTGAGTATAGCCTTAATCTTGTCACGCTTCACCTCTATGCCTCTTTGAGACACGATGAAGCCTAACAATTTCTGGCTGGGATTCCAAAGAAGCACTTCTTCGGATTAAGCATTATGTTGTATTTGCGTAAATTGGCAAATGTTTCCTCCAAGTCGGAAATTAAAGTTTCCTTGTTTTTGGACATCACCGCTATATCATCCACATATGCATGTACGTTGCGTCCGATTTGATCATGGAGGGAACGATGCATAGTGTGCTGGTACGTAGCTCCTGTGTTCTTAAGCCCAAAGGGCATCGTAACAAAACAGAAGGTTCTGAAGGGGGTTATGAATGAAGTTTTGACTTTGTCTGATTCCTTCATCTGGATTTGGGGATAGCCGGAATATGCGTCGATAAAACATAGGAGTTTCGAGCCTGCCAATAGAATCAATTACTTGATCAATTCTAGGTAGAGTGAATGGATCTTTGGGACAAGCCTTGTTCAAGGCGTTATAATCAACATACATCCTTTTTAGGGACCATTACAGGGTTGGCAGACAAATCAGTATGGATGACCTCTTCTATGAATCCGGCTAACTCGAGCCAGGCTAGTGCTTTGGCTATTGCTTTTCGTTTTTCATCACCGAAACATTGTAAGGACTATTTAACGAGTTTAGTGTTTGGGTGTACATTTAGAGAGTGCTCGGGAAGTTCCCTAGGTACTTCGGTCATGTCAGATGGCTGCCATGCGAAGATATCTTGATTGGCTTGGAGGAACTTGACGAGTGCGCCTTCCTATGCGCGATCTAAACTTACACCTATCTGGGTCACCTTGGAGGGGTCATCATCCTTCAACGGCGCCGTCTTCGTCTCTTCCGATGCCTTGAACTCCAGAGTTGACTTTTCACCTCCTTCCTCATCGCGGGCATCTCGGACGGGTCAATGGTCTTCTTGATCTCCTGGTACTCCTGGGCATGCAATACGGCTTCGGTAAAGGCGGCATTTCCATCTTCACACTCTCGTGCTTTCTTCGGGTCTCCCCTGATGGTGATCATGCCCTTGGGACCTGGAATTTTCATCATATTGTAAATGTAACATGGACCTAGAATTTTCATCATATTGTAAATGTAACATGGACGAGCCAGTAAGCTGGTCGTCCAAAGATAGCATGGTATGCGCTCTTGAATGGGGCCACTTCGAAGGAAAGTGATTCCGTCCGGTAATTCTTTGGAGTTCCAAAGGTGACATCCAAAGTGATCTCTCCTAGAGAATTGGCTTATCTTCTAGGGACAACTCCGTGAAAGATCACAAAGCTCTAGTTAAGTTGATTCTCCGAGATTCTCATCCGACGCAGCATTTCGACGTATAGGATATTGATGCTACTGCCGCCGTCCATGAGGGTATTGGAGAAACCATAGCCATCGATAAGTGGATTGATGACTAAGGCGTATTTTCCTTGCCTATGCAACTTAGGTGGATGATCGCTTCGGTCAAAGCTGATTGTGACCTCCGACCAATCCAGAAACTGTGGGATAGCCAGAATAGTCGCGTTGAGCTCATGTAGAACTGCCTTTTTGACCTTAGCTGGTTAAGATCCGAGGAAGGTGACATAAGTGTCTTTCTTCGTTAGGAAGGTCTTCTTTCCATCCGACTTGGGATTTGAAGCTTCGGCTTCCTCTATGTAGGCATCTTCCTTGGTCTCCTTTTCTTTCTCGGAACGTTTCTTTCCTTTCCTTCTCTTAGCTCTGTAGCCAGCGGATTCATCTTTCTTGATGTCGTCATTGAAATGACACTCGGCATTTGTGTGGGACGAGCCCCCATTGGCGTCTAAGTGATGCACACAAGGATTGTTGGCAATGTTGGCCCAAGAGTAGGTTTTGCCAGGCTGCTAGTCTCCTCTACCTTGGACTCTAGATGTTCCACGACCGCGCCCGTGGCCGCTTCCACGCCCTCCTTGTCCTCCAGACCCGAAGGTGGCATAGATAACTGCTGTTTCTGCGGTGGGTTTTTCTTCCGAGGTGTTCTTGCACTTATGAGTTGCTTGCTTCGGCTGTTTTGCCGACTGTGGTACAGCTAGAACGTTCAGTATTCCTTCTGCATCATCGTCGGCATCTGCATATTTTCTTGCCGTTTCTATCATTTCTCCCAAGTCGGTAACCTTGTCGCACTTTAAGAGATGACGTAGCAGACCAATTAGGAGTCCTGCAATAAATGCTTCAATTGCAGTTTGATCATTTAATCCTTCACAGGAGTTCTTGGTGCCGATCCATCGTCCAAGGTAATATCGGCAAGTTTCTCTAGCTTTCTAGGTGCAACGTTGTAGGTATCCTACCGTACAGGGCTTCCGATATGTGCCTTCGAAATTCCGAAAGAACGCGCTTTGCATGTCATACCAGTTGTGGATGGTGTGTTCCGGAAGTTCATTGAGCCATGATCGTGCCGTCTTCCTCAGCATAAGCGGGAGATATCAGGCCGCGACCAGGCTATTTCCGCCTTTGGCGATGCAGCAAGCTTGGAAGAAGTCCTGTAGCTAGGTGTACGGTCGAGCTACACCGTCGTAGGGCTAGATGTGCCTTGAGATACAAATCCTTCCAGGAATTTTGTTTGTCGAATGCGTGGTCCGAAGCATTTTGGACCCACATAGACGTTTTCCGACTTGTAGCGCCGCGCCTGTATGTTAGAGATGATCCGGTGCCTCGTGTCACTAGGTGACAGAGAGCGCCGTCATGGTTGTTCACTGTGGCTATGGTGCATCGGGGCTGGACTTCGGCTTTGGCTGCCACCTCCTTCGCCACGACACCCTCCATGACTCCCTCGGGAGCCGCTATGATGGCTACGTGGTGGAGAGGGTGGAGCCGGTGGATTGTTTCTGGCTAAATGTCGGCCTCCGTCAAGAGCGTCAATATTCCGGCTCCGGGGAGGGTCTTCGTTATAACAAGCCCCCTGCCGTCTTGTCTCAGCATGGTGTTCGTCGTTTCTTTGTCCGTCGTTTCCACCATTGTGGCGAGGCTTAGCCGGACGGTTTCTATGTCTAGGAGGTGGCATCCTTTGCCGGTCCTCCTCCCGAAATTACTCTTCTTCATCTTCCCTATGAAAGACTATCGCCGGGGAGGGTGTCTCAGAACCAGTGCCGCAATTGCGTCTCGCTCCGCGGCTGGTGCAACATTACCCCAGTCTCGTGCGGCTTTGTGCCATTTCCCTAAAGATCCGGTTCTTCAATAGTTGTCCTCCCGATGGTCCGGCCGATACTGTTGTTTCGGGATACGTCGGGGTCTTATATCATGCCAAGCCAGATTCGTGCGACATTGGTCGGATTTGGAGACCAGTTTTCTGCTTCCGGACTTCGCAGCTTGTTGTTGCTCCAAGCCCTTGGTCAGTAGTTTTACCCCTAACCAGATTGGCTGGGTTTGGATCGTTCTCTAAGATATCTCGAGCCATGGCTGTATTTTCCACTGGTGTCCCATACATCAGATATCCTTTGCTATCAAGCCGATGTTCTCTTTTGATGGCGTCATCTCCCTCGAAGAGGGTCTTGTGCAAGTCCGGATTTTAGTTAGCCCGCACGGGGCCATTCCGGCTGTTCTGGTGCTATAGGGAATTGAATTGCCCCGCAACCACAATGCGCTTTTTCTCCTCGATGAGATTATTATCTTCATCCAGGAGCACTTGACGATTTTATTCTAGGGCCTGGTCCATATCTTCCAACTCTACAGGTGTTAGATCTGCAGCAGTAGGGATTGGAGTAGTAAGTGCTTCTCCAATGATTTTACGGGAACCATGGGTAACCACGTGTCCATCAACCGGAGTATCTTTCGGCTCGTCTGGGATTAGGGCTCCATCTGAGTCTTCTCTATATTCTTCGGAAATGGCCTCCTTAGGCAAAGGGTCCTTCGCCAGAGTCTTCTTCTTCTTTGCCCTCTTGGCAGCACCGGTAGCAAAGACGGCTTTGGGTCCGTTTCCTGGAGTCAAGCTCTGATAAGTACATTCGGACATCTGAACATTGGGATTGTCTCCGACATCCATGTCATCCTGCGTTTTTGGAGAGTTTTCTCCAGATCCTTCATCCATGGCTTCTCCGTCTTCTACAGTTCTGGAATTAAATTCCTGTTCATATTCCGCGGAGAACTGTCGGAAATCCGCCGACGTCATCGAGTCATCCGAAGATGCCACTAAGTCGGTGTTTATTCCGATCGCCTTCAACACCGAGTCCTCGTTGTCTCCATCATCGGCAGAGCCAGATCCGAATCCAATGTATCCAACAAAGTGCGATGCATGAGTCCTGAGGTAGTTGCGTCTTTCCTCGTGGGCTTCCTCGAAATGTCAATGGTCTCAAGGATTTCATCCACGCTGGCATTTTTCATCATCATGCGCCTCAACGTGTACTTCAAGAACGGTTGTCCTGCTCCATCATTGGTAGAGCCAGATCCGGAGCCGACGTTGCTTTGATCCTCTTGAACTTCGATCCTTCTGGAAAGATCGATCTGGGATTCAACCTTGCTAGGGAGATCTGCTCCAGATTTGACGTTCACAGGAAGATCGGCTTCAGGCTCGTTGTTCTCCACTATCTCCACAGTAGGTGTGGGCTGGGTGGGATTAGGGTTTTCAGGAATTCAGAACTCTGCCGCCTTCGCAGACAAAGTGGATCCAGAAACTTCTTCTGCCTCTATCATCACTGTTGAGGTGGGTTGGGCAGGTTCAGCAAAACTGAGATAGACATTGATCTCGCCAAAAGTCATGATTGTGTAGCTAGTCACGACCTCCCTAGCCAAAATCCAAGTCTCATCGAGAAGAATGAGAGGAATGTCGCTGGCGTAGAGGACGCGACTGATGGTGATGGTCTTGCCGATTCTGATTCTTGCAGATTCCACTTAGAACGCAGATCCGAAGCTCATTTGCCCCAGGGTGGGCGCCAACTGTCGTCGGATTGAAGACATGTACGCTGAGAGGGGGCACTCGAGGCATTTGGAAGTGAGGGGTGTGAATCGGATGGAGTTCTGAGACGGTGAGCACACAAGTTTACCCTGGTTCAAATCCGCTAATGGTGGATGGATCCTACTCCTGCTAGCAATCCAGTAATACGGCAGAGCCGGATATGGGTTACAAGGGTTCGCCTATGTGAGTTGAGATTGTAGGTTACTGTGAGGGTGCCCCAAAGGCTGGTCCCTAGGATGACTTATATAAATATCCGGCCTAGGGTTTATAGGATAGACCTATCCGGCTATGACTAAGAGTCAATTAGAGAGTACAACTTGAACTACAAGTAACTCCTAAGGCCTACGTCGGTAAGTCTTATGGGCCTTCCGTAGACGGATTGGACTCCGTCTCTTCTCCCTGACTGGGTTGTCCGTGCAGCAAAGCTCTAACCCGAAGTGGGCCACCCTGGTCAGCGAGGCACATTGAAGATACCCGGAAAGTATATCCCCAACAGGCTCATAAGCATAAAGTATGATGTAGATATGGCCTTGACCTTGGTCGTTCGTCTTGAAATCCAAGAATTTTTCGTACTCGTTGACAACTATGCTTAAATTCATTTCAATTTCACCACTTACTTTTAAGTTAGAATTTTACACGGGCGATGGGAGTACATTTTACATCAAGGACCTAAAAAGGGAAAATTACATTGAGGTCCATGCATTTAGCACAAACCCCCCTAAAATTAAGCAAGGAAATAGTCAGGTTCGTCTCCTTCTCGAGAGAGCAGCTGATCGAGCCATACGTTTCATACTACTTCCTCTTTGATTGCTTTCAAAATATGGCCAAATCTGTCGCCATGCAAATTCTTGGATATGGGATCATCAGCATAAAGTATGATGTAGAGATATGTCCTTGACCTTGTGGTCGCTCACCTTGAAATCCAAGAAAGTTCATACTCATTGACAACTAAGATTAAATTCATTTAAATTTCACCACTTACTTTTACGTTAGCATTTTACACGGTCGGTGGGAGTACATTCTACATCAAGGACCTAAAAAAGGGAAAATTACATCGAGGTCCATATATTTAGCACAAAGGACCCTAAAAGGAAAACTTTCTGGTTCAGCTCCTTCTCGAGAGATGAGCTGATCTGAGCCAAACTCTTCATACTACTTCCTCTTCGATTGTTTTCAAAATATGGCCAAACCTATCGCCATGCCAATTCTTTGATATGGGGTCATCAGCATAAAGTATGATGTAGAGATATGGCCTTGACCTTGTGGTCGTTCGGTTTGAAATCCAAGAATGTTCATACTCAGTGAGAACTAAGCATAAATTCGTTTAAATTTCACCACTTACTTTGAGGTTAGCATTTTACACGGTCGGTGGGACTACATTTTACATCAAGGACCAAAAAGGGCGAAATTACATCAAGGTCCATACATTTAGCACAAAGGACCCTAAAATTGAGCAAAGAAAATAGTCGGGTTTGGCTCCTTCTCGAGAGAGCAGCTGATCGGGCCATATGTTTCATACTACTTCCTCATTGATTGTTTTCAAAATATGGCCAACTTAGTCGCCATGCAAATTCTTGGTTATGGGATCATCAGCATAAAGTATGATATAGAGATATGGCCTTGACCTTGTGGTTGTTCGGCTTGAAATCCAAGAAAGTGCATAATCGTTGACAACTAAGCTCAAATTCGTTTAAATTTCACCACTTACTTTTAGGTTAGCATTTTACATGACCGGTGGGAGTACATTTTACATCAAGGACATAAAAAAGGGAAAATTACATCAAGGTCCATACATTTAGCACAAAGGACCCTAAAAGGAAAACTTTTTGGTTTGACTCCTTCTTGAGAGATTAGCTGATCTGAGCCAAACTCTTCATACTACTCCCTCTTTGATTGTTTTCAAAATTTGGCCAAATCTGTTGCCATGACAATTATCTACCATGGGATCATGAGCATAAAGTATGATGTTGATATGGCTTTGACCTTGGTCGTTCTGCTTGAAAGCCAAGAATGTTCATACTCGTTGACAAGTAAGCTTAAATTCGTTTAAATTTCACCACTTACACTTTTTGTTAGAATTTTACACGAATGGTGGGAGTACATTTTACATCAAGGACCTAAAAAACAGAAAATTACATTGACATACATACATTTAACACAAAGGACCCTAATACTGCGCAAAGAAAATAGTCGGGTTTAGATCCTTCTCGAGAGAGCAACTGACCAAGCCATACGTTTCATACTACTTCCTCTTTGATTGTTTTCAAAATATGGCCAAATCTGTCGCCATGCAAATTCTTGGATATGGGATCATCAACATAAAGTATGATATAGAGATATGGCCTTGACCTTGTGGTCGTTCGGCTTGAAATCCGAGAATGTTCATATTCGTCGAGAACCAACCTTAAATTCATTTAAATTTCACCACTTGCTTTTAGGTTAGCATTTTACACAGTCGGTGGGAGTACATTTTACATCAAGGACCTAAAAAAGGAAAATTACATTGAGGTCCATACATTTAGCACAAAGGACCCTAAAATTGTGCAAAGAAAATAGTCGGATTCATCTCCTTCTCGAGAGAGCAGCTGATCGAGCCATACGTTTAATATTACTTCCTCTTTGATTGTTTTCAAAATATGGCCAAATCTGTCGCCATGCAAATTCTTGGATATGGGATCATCAGCATAAAGTATGATGTAGAGATATGGCCTTGACCTTGTGGTCATTCAGCCTAAAATCCAAGAAAGTTCATACTCGTTGATAACTAAGCTTAAATTCATTTGAACTTCACCACTTACTTTTAGGTTAGCATTTTGCATGGTTGGTGGGAGCATATTTTACTTCAAGGACCTAAAAAGGGGAAAATTACGTCGAGGTCCATACATTTAGCACAAAGGACCCTAAATGGAAAACTTTTAGGTTCGGCTCCTTCTCAAGAGATCAGCTGATCTAAGCCAAACTCTTCATACTACTTCCTCTTCGATTGTTTTCAAAATAAGGCCAAATCTGTTGCCATGCAAATTCTCTATCATGGGATCATGAGCATAAAGTATGATATTGATATGGCCTTGACCTTGGTCGTTCCAAGAATGTTCATACTCATTGATGAGTAAGCTTAAATTCGTTTAAATTTCACCACTTACACTTTTTGGTAAGAATTTTACACGGATGGTGGGAGTACATTTTACATCAAGGACCTAAAAACAGAAAATTACATTAAGGTACATACATTTAGCACAAAGGACCCTAAAATTGCGCAAAGAAAATAGTCGAGTTCAGCTCCTTCTCGAGAGAGCAACTGATCGAGCCATACGTTTCGTACTACTGCCTCTTCGATTATTTTCATAATATGGCCAAATCAGTCACCATGCAAATTCTTGGATATGGGATCATCAACATAAAGTATGATGTAGAGATATGGCCTTGACCTTGTGGTCGTTTGGCTTGCAATCCAAGAATGTTCATACTCATCGTGAACTAAGTTTAAATTCGTTTAAATTTCACCACTTGCTTTTAGGTTAGCATTTTACACGGTCGGTGGGAGTACATTTTACATCAAGGACCTAAAACCGGATAATTACATTGTGGTCCATACATTTAGCACAAAGGACCCTGAAATTGCACAAAGAAAATAGTCAGATTCAGCTCCTCGAGAGAGCAGCTGATCGAGCCATACATTTCATATTTCTTCCTCTTCAATTATTTTCAAAATATGGCCAAATCTGTTTCCATGCAAATTCTTGGATATGAGATCATCAACATAAAGTATGATGTAGAGATATGGCCTTGAGCTTGTGGTCATTCGGCCTAAAATCCAAGAAAGTTCATACTCGTCAATAACTAAGCTTAAATTCGTTTAAATTTCACCACTTACTTTTAGGTTAGCATTTTACATGGTCGGTGGGAGCATATTTTACATCAAGGACCTAAAAAAGGGAAAATTACATCAAGGTCCATACATTTAGCAAAAAGGACCCTAAAAGGAAAACTTTCTGGTTTGCCTCCTTCTCGAGAGATCAGCTGATCTGAGCCAAACTCTTCATAGTACTTCCTCTTGGATTGTTTTCAAAATATGGCCAAACCTATAGCCATGCAAATTCTCTTATATGGGGTCATCAGCATAAAGTATGATGTAGATATATGGCCTGGACCTTGCGGTAGTTCGGCTTCAAATCCAAGAATGTCCATACTCGTTGACAAGTAAGCTTAAATTTGTTTAAATTTCACCACTTACACTTTTTGCTTAGAATTTTACACAGATGGTGGGAATACATTTTACACCAAGGACCTAAAAATGGAAAATTACATCGAGGTCCATACATTGAGCACAAAGAACCCTAAAACCAAGCAAGGAAAATAGTCGGGTACGGCTCCTTCTCGAGAGAGCAACTGATCAAGCTATACTCTTAATACTACTTCCTCTTTGATTGTTTTCAAAATATTGCCAACTCTGTCGCCATGCAAATTCTTGGACATGAGATCATCAACATAAAGTATGATGTAGAGATATGTCCTTGACCTCGCGGTCGTTCGGCTTGTAATCCAAGAATATTCATACTCGTTGACAACTAAGCTTAAATTTATTTAAATTTCACCACTTACTTTTAGGCTAACATTTTCACGGTCGGTGGGAGTACATTTTACATCAAGGACCTAAAAGTGAAAATTACATCGAGGTCCATACATTTAGCCCAAAGGACCCTAAAAGGAAAACTTTCTGGTTTGGCTCCTTCTCGAGAGATCAGCTGATCTGAACCAAACTCTTCCTACTACTTCCTCTTCGATTGTTTCAAAATATGGCTAAATTTGTCGCCATGAAAATTCTCTAATATGGGGTCATTATCATAAAGTATCATGTTGATATGGCCTTGACTTTGGTCTTCGGCTTGAAAACCAATAATGGTCATAGTCGTTGGCAAGTAAGCTTAAAATCGTCGAAATTTCACCACTTATACTTTTTGGTTAGAATTTTACACGCATGGTGGGAGTACAATTTACATCAAGACCTAAAAAAAGGTAAAATTACACCTAGGTACATACATTTAGCATAAAAGACCATAAAATTTAACAAACAAAACAATCGGGTTTGGCTCCTCGAGAGAGCAGATGATCGGGCCCTACACTTCATACTACTTCCTCTTTGATTGCTTTCAAAATATAGCCAACTTTCACTCCATGCAAATTCTTGGATACGGCATAAAGTATGATGTAGATATGGCCTTGAACTTGGTCGTTCGGCTTGAAATCCAAGAATGTTCATACTCATGTTTATCTTTAAACAGTTGTCAAAACTCATCTTTATATTCATGGAAAGTAGTACATGCAGGAGAACGTCATGTGAATTATTTTGTTATTAGTACTCATTATTTTTTGTTTGATTGTTTTTATAACAAGGACAATTTTTTGGCAGCCTTTCAAAAACCATGTTTCGCAATATGGCCTACTATATGTATTAACATTCTTGTCTTTGAAGCAAGATGACCGAGGCCAAACTCCATATATATTTCATAGTTTATGATAATGTGCCCATATTTTGTAGATGAGTTCATCATGGAATTCTAAACAACGTTTCTAGTGTATGGTTGGATCCTTTATGTCCAAAAATAGCATATTAAATTCCCAGGTGCAAAAAAATGTGTTGCTTTGTGAAGTAAGTATTAGTACAAATAAAACACATTGGAATCGCACCACATATTTTGTGATGTAGCCCAACATATGGCAGTAACCATTGGTGCACATCATGCCACACTAACCATCCCTCCAAAGGTGAATTCCTTCCATACCTCACCTTTCGTTGGTTATTATGCGAATGGAATCCTACTTGATACAAATGCCCATGACATGACTAGGTCAATGACCATGATGCCAAGAGGACACAACAAAGATGAACCTGGAGCCAAAACACCCAAGCAAGAAGCCTGGAAGAGAAGACACAAGAAGCTGCTAGAAGCAAACCAGAGTCTCCGGTCTATCACACCGAAGTTTCTGGTCTAACACACCGGAGTCTCCGGCCCACTTCCGGACCGGCCCCCAAACCGAAGCCTTGGACATACGGTGTGCCCCTCCGGAGATGGACCGGAGACCAGCCAGAATCTCCGGCCTAGACAGGAGTCTCCGGACCGAGCATTGTAAGCCTACGTGCCTCAAGTTGGGCTTTGCCCATGTAACACCCAAAACTTCCTGTTTGTGCCTGACGTGGGCATACCCTACAGATGCTCGTGATTAGCAAATACGGTCCATCCCAGAAGAAGCCCACGACGTTGTTAAGGCCCAGTCGAGTTTTGGGTGGCCTAGGAGACTTCGACTCCTTGTAAAACATGGAAAAGTACAAGATAGAAGTTTAAAGGGAAAACCCTAATATGTAACCGACTCGGCCTGCTATCCCGAGACCTAGCCTATCTATATAAAGGATGGGAGGGGGCAGCGAGGAGGATATTTCACCTGTGTGCTTATTTTCTAGCCGATTGATGCCTCCAGTGCTCCCTACTTCCTCGAAACTAAGTCCATCAACGATGGGCATTGATGAGTTAACCCCTTGTCAATTGGTGCCGTCTGTGGGAGGCGGGAGTGCTGATGTTGCGGCTTCCTCAGCCCTATCAACCACGATCTATGACACCGCAGCAGCAGACACTCGCCTCCTTTTTGGTGCCTTCAACTTCACTGTCCACACGCCGGCCACTCGCCCGGATTTCGAGTCCGTGGGCGACAGAATCGGCCTGGCGATCGGGAGCTTGTGCTTCTAAGTTGATCAGCTGGGCACACTTTGCCTCCATGATCAGCTGAAGGTTCCCATGATTGCTCTTGCATCGTGGTTTCCACTGCCGATCGGCACCCTGAGCAAGCTCAATGCCCCGACATTAGTCGGGAATACGGAAAACAACAGAAGTTGCGAGTCCGATCTAGGTGATATGGCAACAAAAGATGGACCCTACAACTCTGGATCTGAAAGCTGTGGAGCAACAGCTTCCCTAGCCACTACATGTGCGCCGTCATCAATATGGGCGGCCGCGGCAGCAGCACTCAGGAAAACACCGGTATTGGTGGTGGTATCCCAGCCGTGAACGGCGTTGGCCCCTCCAATGGTGCCCCCACCAATAACGGGCTAGCAGGCCGGCCCCCTGGTGACGAACCCATCCCAGAAGATTAGCCGCACCTCTCTGCGAATGAACATACCCGAGAGCGCGTACTGATCAAGCTCAAAGATGCTCAGTGGGCCCACTGTAGGGAGGCCCTACGGGGAAAACCCCTACCAGCAAACTCATCACAAGGGATGCTGATGGGTTATCACTAGCTGCTCAAGGAGGATTCACTATAAGGAATCTAGCTGTATATGACCCTCCATTTTCGTCACAGAATCATCATAGTAGTCCGTTTATGATGATTCTATGACGATTTTGAGATCGTCGAAAGCTAGGCATCGCAAATGAACTATAACGACGATTTTTGCAAAATCGTCATAACCATCTATGACGATATTGGATCATCATAACGCCTACGACAATCCAATATCATCACGGGACATTTAGCCTGGCCACATCGGATCCTATGTGGCAGATCTGATGTGGCAACGTTTCAGCCCGATCCACTTCACCTATTTAAATGGGCCAAGCCCAACAATTCAATGCATTTATGCTTATGTTTCCTACCAGTTCTGGTCTCGGCTACATGGGCCAAATCCAACATTTTAGCATGTTTGTTTTATATGTCTTGGCCTTTTTATAGTCCAATTATTTTCTATTCTCAGCCTTTTTATAGTCCATTTATTTTCCAATTTTGGCCTTTTTGCCAATGGGTCCCAATTGATAGATAGTTCTACAATGGATTCGAACTATCAGGTTATTCCAGACAGTGGGTCCAAATTATCAGTTCATCTCATTTGTAAGGTTTTGATTTTTTTCCACATCAAATTAATGACCAATATACCAATTAGAATGGAGAAAGAATACAAATGAAAATCTATAAATAACAGCCAAAATTGCTTTGTTATAGTATGATTGTCAAAAAAGTTATAAAACATGTGAAATTGCACAATTGACATCACAACGAGTGCATCTATGAAATCTTTCATACCCTATAGTCTACAAATAGAACTCTCAGAAAGTACTAAAGCTAGCTACTCTTGAACTTCATCAGCATGTAGCGCTTGTGAAAGATGATTTTAATGGTGTACTCGGCCTTGAGATTCTAAGCCTTCTCTTGCAATAAAAACAGAAAAGTACCATTAGCACGCTCCAGTACAACAGAATTTACTGCAAAAATGCCCAAACAATAGGATCATGCTGTAGTTCAAAAGAAACGGGCATATCCATAAAACTTTCAATCTGACATAATATAACCATACTAGAGTAGTTTACTACTAATACATCCAGTGACAATCTTGGATAGCACTATCTAACTAATTGATAGAAATGAAGGAAACAATATTTCACACTAAGAAACATGCTGAGCAGTGTAGTCAATCAAGCAAAATAAGACTTGAGACCGATATTAGCAGAATTATCATGGAACTCATTAAGACAGAGCATTTCTTCAAGCCTAGCAAAGTTAAGATGAACAAGCAATGCCAGCACCATGATTAACAGAATTATTTTCCATGATAACTCCATCACAACAACAAAAACTACATAGGTCATACAACATGGTCTTATATTCACAAGTAACAAAGTCTAGTCATAATGAAACAGTGGCGCTTATCCTAAAAATAAACACAAGTCCTAACTGTACCAGCTGGAATAAGCTGACCTGAATGTATTGGAGGAAATAGACAAATAACAGACAGTTATTGAATATAGACTAGTACTTCAACCTCAATGAGATATGTTAGTCGAATCACCACTTCGATAGCCGACAAATATGTGTTGGAGTAAACCATTTGGGGAACTAACTCTACTATTATTCCCCAAGTACACGTAGCAGTAGCATCACTATGTTCTACTGTTTCTATTTCAGCAACACCACCACCAAGTGAGTATGGGACTGGAGTACCTTACCACTGAGCATGTCGATGCAGTAGTCACCGATCTTGCCGCTGGAGAGGTGAACGAGGTGAAGGCGGAGGTGGTCTTGGGAAAACTGATGTTCACTTCGTCCTCCACGATCTGCTCTTGTCCACCGAACGACAGGCTACTAGAGACCTCTGTCGCTGCCGCGTCCTCCCAGTCCGCCGTCTGGTAGTCGCCCCTCCTTGCTCCTGCATTATGTTTCCAACCTAAAAACACAACCCTGCAAGTTCAGTTATACAAATCAGCAATTGAGGAAATATAATAAGTTAAGATGTTATTATTCATGTTCTCCATCATCAACTAGACAAAATCACAACCTATACTACTATGCTACTTTTTTCAATCAAAGGGAGATAATGTGCACATTTCAAGATAACTAAATGCCAGTAGAAACAAATGGCACAAGTAATATACAACATAGTTCCAGAACTTAACCAAATTATAGCTAACATCGGAAACAAAATAACAGTTGAGGATGCCAAGCACTTCATATAACTCTAGCACTTATATGGTTCTCAATTGCTTCACAAACTTACAACCGGACAAACGAAATCTAGGACCACAACACTCTACATAGGGCAACATATGAGCTACTGAAGTTCCTAAGACCCTGACCATCTAGGATTAACAAAAGACCAAGTGTGCCTCTAAGTAAATTAGCATCTAAAGTTTCCATTCATTAACATCAGCTCAAACATAGGCAGCAGTTTGAGGGTCAATCGATTAATGGGGATGCGGCAGGACAACCCGTACCTATTGGCAGGGACGCGGCCTAGGTAGGCAGCGTCGGTGCCTTGTTAGGCTTCCCGTTCTTGTCCTCCCCGTCCGCGATCACGCCGATCGACTGCCCCTCCCTGTACGGGATCTCGTCTGCCAATCAGTTTCACCAATTCAAAATTAGGTACAGTTCACGATTGTATTCTCCATGATAGATCGATCGACAGAGAAGAAGATGGATGGGACATATACCTTAGGTGTTTAAGACCATGTGCCAGGTCTCACCGAGCTTGTTGTCGCCGGTGCTGCGGGTGTTGAGGAGGCACCGATAGGCGTATGGCTCCTTGTAACGGTACTTGTTGGTCACCACGCCCTTGTCCTGCACCGGCGCGGCCGCAGAAGGCTCCGCGGTCTCTGTGGTCGACCTACAGTGTTGCATATGGCGCCCCTACTCGCATTGCGGAGGCGGCTCGGGTAGGCCAGGAAGCACGGCAGCACGACAGAGGAGGAGACCGCAGCCTTGGCTATGGCAGGGGAGGACGGGAGCACGGCGGTAAGGGAGGCGAGTGGGAGAAGAACGAGTGGGATGGGTGAGGAGGAGGAGGCAGGGGCCAGGTGAGGAGGAGGAGGCAGGGGCCAGGTGAGTAGGAGGAGGATGGATATCGCGATCTAGAAGAGCAAAGTGGCGGCGGGGCGCTGGGAGGGAGGTAGGTCGGGGTAGGGTTAGGGTTAGGGCTGGGACTGGGAGCCTGGGAACCACACGAGGGGGATATAGTGGGTTTTTTATTTTAACTTTTTTTAGATGGTTATCGGTGCGGTGGGTTTCTGGTAGTTAGATCATGTCGTGGACGTCTCAGATCAGCTTCCTGGGGTTGATCCGTGGGTAGGCTAGTCCTTCCTCCTCATTGGCTGGATTTGGGTGTTTATTTTCCGAGTGTAAAAACAGTTTGTTTTGTTAAATAGCAACCAAATGAATTTTGTAAAATCCTACCACCCCATTTTAAAAAATACTAGATCATCTTACATGGACAATGTCCCAACCAGAGGTTATCAAACTTTTTCGTCCACACCTGGTGAAAAAGATATATTCCTGCCAAATCGACAGAAAGTGTGTCCGATTTGAACTACATGTACATTATATGATGTTCATAATTTTTTGCAAAAATCATTTTTAGACTCATAATATCATGTTCTTCAGAGATCCAATACAAGTTTAGCGAGGATCTTCCCATGATAAGAACCTTCATGCGTGTCGTTTTGACCATAGTCTGAAACGGGCATAAAAAATTCAAAAAGGGTCCGAACAATGCGAAACCTTCACGTGGCATCATACTATGTGACATAGTTGCAAGGGAAAATACCAAACTTGGTATATTGAATGCATCTCGAAAAAACTTCTCAGAAATGACCTATCACTAGTGGAAAACGGGCCTCTAGTCCCGACCCGAAAGGGGCTTTAGTCCCGGTCCTGGTAACCGGGACTGGAGGGGCGGGACTAAAGGCCCACCCATTAGTCTTGGCCCTCTTACCAGCCGGGACTAATGGGCATCCACGTGGTTGTCTCTGTGGGCGCTGGGTGCCCCCCATTAGTCTCGGTTCGTATTACGAACCGGGACAAATGGTTCTCTGCCGCGGCAGCATTTTAGGCACTTTCTCTGCCGCGGTAGAGAATTTAATTTGTATTCTTTTTTCATTTCAAAATAGTTTTCTATGCTACCACATACCGTACATGTTCGTGCATACATAAGATAACTTCTCTTAAGATCGAGCATACAAATATATACATGATAGTTACACATGGAGATCATAATTATCGGGACTAGAGCCCGTCTATTCAATTACACGGTCGAGGATCATTGGCACCTATTCACACTAAATTCTCTGGCGTCATCTATCATCTCGTTCATCAAGAATCCTGTCAGTTCTTTAGCAATTTCTACTACGTGTTGCTGTGGTAGGAGCTGATCCCGCATTTTCTCGAACTATATAAGAAAAGGAGATCAATATAAATATCAATCATGATAACAAAAAGTGACTGTAATAAAAATAATGTTATGAATGTATTGCTTACATCGACTCTATAATCATTCAGCTCACTGGTAAACGTGCGAATGAACTCGCAAACATAGAATCCACATAGATTCGTCCCCTGTGGCTGCCTCGCGCACTTTACGAGAATAGAATTCAATCAAAATAATAATCTAGCATCATAATTGTATTGAAACTAGAAGTAAAGAGATGCGCCTACTACTTACCGAGACTGGCTTAAACGTCAGCTTCTCAGTAAAGTCACCCGTAACCGCACTCTTGAACTGGTTCCAAACCCTACCCGGTAAAGAAAATGAATGAGTTATTTATTACGTGATATCTCAGGAAATCAACGAAAGAGACCGCTGTAGCGCGAAAATTACCTCTGGAGCATGTCTTGCATGTCACTAAACTGTTCCAGGGGTCTCTTTAATGGGTCCATTACTTCAACTCTTCCCTTATGAAGTTGAATGTCCATGAGAATCCAGTGGAAACTATACATGTTTATATATAGATCAGTAACTCATCAATTACACTTAATATCGAGTAAGCAAAATAGAATGTGTACAATAGAGTAAGACACTCACGCGAAATTGTAAGAAAACAGTATGTGGTCACAGAAATTTTGCTCTGTTAGAAACCTTAGAAGGTTTTCCTGTGTTTCCTCGGGTTTTTCCTTTAGCGTCTGACAATGTATTTTACTTGGGTCAATGAACCCAACACTGAAGATTGACCTTCTTTTACATTCCATGATCTTCATTCTGCATAATAATAGAGTACAAAAGGATATAATTAGGATAATTACATGCAATGAACTGAACAACTAAAAAAATGAACAACTTATATATAGACAATGAATTCAACAACTTACAAACAATAGCAACTCATGAGACTTTTGTCGACGGCGTCGAAAGTGTATAACTGGAAGAGTTCTGGAAACTCAACATGGACCTCTTCTTCTCGGAAATAGTAGTCATGTGGGACTTTCGCCACGATCATTATTCTCTCCTCCTTTACGGCTTTCAAGTACCATTTATGTAAACTCCGCATTTGTGTTGGCAGTTGTTGGAACTGCTCAAAGCTGACCAGAGGATTCCCTGGGACATATGTAGGGACTACCTGAGCCTTGGGTAACTTGTCGTCCTGAGAACCTAGCAATTCCTCAACAGTCACATTCATAGCGGCCGCAAGCTTCTTAGCTTCTTCCATATCCTGTTGGGTAGTGTCATAGGATACCACCTTGAGGGGTGGGGTCAATTTTTTGGCCTGTTCCCCGAGCTAGGGGACGTCCTTTCTTTTACCGGTTGCACTTTGACTTGATGATTTGCTCCTGCTTGCACTTCTACTTGATTTGCTCTTCTTCACTTCCTTCTGAAGTGTGCGTCAATAGTCATCTGGCTTATGGTGCAAGTTATATTGCGATTTTGTGTTCAGAAAAGAAAGTGCATACGCTTTTTGCTTCTCGGTGTATACCGGGGCGGGCTCGAGTTTCTTCTTTTGAAGCTGCGCAACACATTCGGCCTTTACGATCATGTCGGTTTCCTCGTCAGTACGATCGTAAGGTCTAATAGAAAGATTCTTATGAGGTACTCTTGGGAGGGGCGACATTTGTCGTATTGGGCTCCTGCGTCATTTCGTACTAATCGGAGGCGGCGGAGATCGAGATGGACTCAGGATATGGTGGTCGTAGTCATGGGGTGGGCTTCTTGGAGGTGATGGAGGTGAAGGTGACATGCGACCACTCGGAGGCGGTGTTGGCTTTGGCGTCCAGCCTGGAAGCTTGATGTTGTTCTTGTCCCATAGAATGATACCACCCAGTACTTCTCCGAGTGTCCTCTCACCTTTAGGTCCAGGGATGTCAAGCTCCATTGAGTCCCACCCCATTGCGATTTCATCCACACCAACTTTAGCATAGCCAGCTGGAATCTCACGGCCATGCCAGCGTGCGCCAGGTGGACAAGGTAAAGCACATCCGACCGCCACCTTGATGGATATGCTCTTCACCTTCTGATGGAGCTCACAAGATGCCTGCTCCTTGATTCCATCCACGGGGTAGCCGGAACCGCCATCTACCATACGTGCATCGTCAGAAGGGACCTCCGATTTAGCCACACTGCTTTTCCGCTGAGATGGGACGGCGGTAATATTGAGTACAGGATCCTGCAGGCGCGCTAATCCTCGAAGTTCGTCAATCTGTTGCTGATGCATTCGAAGTGTTCCTATCAACTCGGTGAACTTGTCTCCCTCCTCCTCCTGCCGTCGCCTCTTTGCTCTCTCTCGGCTCCTATAAGTATCTCTGTCTTTGGGAAACCCCATCTCCCACGTATAACTAGGGCCAAGGCCTCGTACACGTCCTCCACATTCGTCATTCCCGAGGACCTTTGTCAGCAAGTCTTTCTCTCTATCAGGACAGAACTTTGTTGTCCCCGCTTTAATCTCCTTCACACTTTCTGCCATGTATCCCGGGGTATCCTAATCCTGTCACTGCAAATAAGGTCCCCTGTTCTTTCATCATACTCACTCCCATGCCCAAGGAACTAATTCCTTGCCCTCAGATCCCATTCTTCGCGTATTGGTTCTGGAGTTATCCCTTTAGCAAGCAGCTCATTCTCTTTAGCATCCCACTATGGCATGGCAGCCGCGTAACCCCTGGCCCCAGGTGATGGTGATATTTCTTCATCGCGGCATTTTTCTTGTTTTTTTCCGACATTTTCATAGCAGGTTGTGACTCCTTGTACTTCACAAATGTATCCCAGTTAGCCTGTTGCTTCGTTAGATAGCATTCAAATTTAGGAGCCTTCTTCGTCTTCTGATACTTTTGCCATAATGCTTTCTTCCAGTTCTTGAATAGTTCGGCCATCTTCGTAAGAGTCCGCTGCTTGACTTTCTTCCTCAATGCAGCTGTGTCGGCATCATCCTCACATTCTGGCAGGGTGAAATGTGTCATGAGGTCATTCCAAAGACCCTCTTTGCACCTGTCGGAGACATACTCACCCTCTTTTGCCCCTTTGGTCTTATTCCACTCTCGAACGGTGATCGGGATAACCATAACTCCGCATTATTGTTTAAATACAGTTTTAGCCTTTTCGGGTTCCACCGGTTCACCCCGTGGTGATATCCGCGTAATTGTATAACGCGTAGATGCGTCCAACTTTTTGGCCGGGCCTCGTTTGGAATATTTTTTGCTCGATGTGGAGGCCTAAGAGAAGATCATTCGTCAATTTATATATATATATATACAACTCAGTTAATGCATCTACTAATCACCAGACTTCATATATATACCTCGTCGTCGGCTTCTCCACCACCGGAGCCGTCGGCTTCTCCTTGATCATTTCGGTCGACCTCCTCTCCCTCACCGGAGGGGTTCAGATAAATCGACGGAGATTCGGGTGGATCAACATGGGGGGTGTCGTTGATCATATCCTCGAGAATTTCTTCCTATGCTAGGTCTCTCTGGATTGGATCCATAGTTTTCCACAAAATGCACACAATAACATTTTTCATTCAATATACAAATAATTCCTATATACACAATATTTCCTATATAAAAATAATTCCTATATACAAATATTTCTATATACAAATAATTCCTATATACAAATAATTCCTATATACAAATATTTCTATATACAAAATATTTCCTATATACAAATAATTCCTATATACAAATATTTCTATATACAAAAAATTTCTATATGCAAATATTTCCTATATACAAAGAATTCGTATATACAAATAATTCCTATATACAATTATTTCTATATACAAAATATTTCCTATATACAAAGAATTCCTATATACAAATATTTCTATATACAAAAAAATTCTATATACAAATATTTCCTATATACAAATATTTCTATATACAAAATACTTCCTATATACAAATAATTCCTATATACAAATATTTCTATATACAAAAAATTTCTATATACAAATATTTCCTATATACAAATATTTACTATATACAAATATTTTAAATATACAAATATATATTTTCTATATACAAATAATTCCTATATACAAATATTTCTATATACAAAAAATTCCTATATACAAATATTTCTATATACAAAAAATTTCATATATACAAATAATTCCTATATACAAATATTTTCTATATACAAATAATTCCTATATACAAATATTTCTATATACAAAAAAATTCCTATATACAAATATTTCAATATACAAAAAAATTCATATATACAAATAATTCGTATATACAAATATTTCTATATACAAAAAAAATTCTATATACAAATATTTCCTATACACAAAATATTTTTCTATAGACAAAATATTTCCTATATACAAAACTTCTATATACAAATATTTTTAAATACAAAAAAATTCTATATACAAATATTTCCTATACACAAAATATTTTTCTATACACAAAATATTTTCTATACACTTCTATACCAGCCATGGTGGTGGCGACCAGCGAGGGGAGGGGCGAGGCCGGGGCTGTGGCAGAGCTCGTGGCGGCGTGGGTGGCCGCGGCAGCGTGACGCGGGGAGGCGCGACGCGGGGCGGTCAGCCGGGGAGGCGCGACGCGGGGAGGAGCTCGTGGCGGCGAGGGGAGACGCGACGCGGGGAGGTTAGCCGGGGAGGCGCGGTCGAGGACGGCACCGGAGATTTGGCAGCCTGGCGGCGTAACGTAGCTCCTCGCGAGTGCTTCCTTCGGTCGATGGATTCGACCGGGGAAGAAGCAGCGCATTAAGTACCCACCCACCCTTTAGTCCCGGTGCGTGGCTAGAACCGGGACTAAAGGGGGGGTCTTTAGTCCCGGTTCCAGCCACGCACTGGGACTAAAGGCTTTGGGTGTCTTTTCGCATGCAGAGCCTTTATTCCCGGGTGATGTTCTGGGCCGGGACTAAAGGCCCAAATTTGCGCGCACTGGGCCTAAGTTGGCGCCTGTTTTTTCAAATATCACAATTTGTAGCTATTAGATTTTTTAAACATTTGAATTATACAGTTTTTGCATACTTATGAATTTGAGAAAATTTTCAACATGAAAAGTTTTTGAATTTGAATCAGTAGTCCAAATCTATTTTCTGTTTTATAAAATAATTATTCTAACTAGTGAAACTAATAACCATTTTGCCATTTCCAATTTAAAAATGCATTAACTATTATATTTTGCATATTTTTAACATAAAAAGTATTTGAATTTGAATAAGTAATCCAAATCTATTTTCTGTTTTATAAAATAATTATTCTAACTAGTGAAACTAATAACCATTTTGCAATTTCCAATTTAAAATGCATTAACTATTATATTTTGCATATTTTTAACATAAAAAGTATTTGAATTTGAATAAGTAATCCAAATCTATTTTCTGTTTTATAAAATAATTAGTCTAACTAGTGAAACTAATAACCATTTTGCCATTTCCAATTTAAAAATGCATTAACTATTATATTTTGCATATTTTTAACATAAAAAGTATTTGAATTTGAATAAGTAATCCAAATCTATTTTCTGTTTTATAAAATAATTATTCTAACTAGTGAAACTAATAACCATTTTGCAATTTCCAATTTAAAATGCATTAACTATTATATTTTGCATATTTTTAACATAAAAAGTATTTGAATTTGAATAAGTAATCCAAATCTATTTTCTGTTTTATAAAATAATTATTCTAACTAGTCAAACTATTAACCATTTTGCCATTTTCATATGATTCCGATGCTCCGGTGGTCTTCTTACGGTCTTCCATGTGCCATCGCAACAACTTGGCATGCTCTTTATTTCTGAACAAACGTTCCAACCATGGTATTATAGCAGCATACCACATCACCTTGGCAGGAACCCTCTTCCTGGGTTGCTCGCCCTCAACATCACCAGGGTCATCTTTTCTGATCTTATACCGCAATGCAGTGCATACCGGGCATCTATCCATATTCTCGTACTTCTCACCGCGGTAGAGGATGCAGTCATTAGGGCATGCATGTATCTTCTGCACGTCTAATCCTATAGGGTAGACAAGTTTCTTTGCTTCATACGTACTGGAGGGCAATTGGTTATTTCTTAGAAGCAGCTTCTTCATTATTACCAGCAACTTTTCAAATCCCGAGTCAGTCATACCGGTCTCTGCCTTCCACTTCAACAATTCCAGTGTGCTACCCAGCTTCTTCTGACCATCTTCACAAGTTGGATACAGCAATGTGTTGTGGTCCTGTAACATCTGCTCGAACTGCAATCTCTCCTTTTCTGTGTCGCAGTCTCGCCTTGCATCACTAATGACACGACCAAAATCATCAACGGGCTCATCTGGTTCCCGTTCTTCACCCCCTTCTTTTTTATTACCTTCAGCTGCGGTATCATCGTATTCAGGGATCATAGATCGGTAGTTGTCATCATCGTTCTCTTCTTCATCGCCGTCTTCCATCATAACCCCTCTTTCTCCGTGCTTGGTCCAAACATTATAGCCGGACATGAAACCGGACCGAAGCAGGTGGCTCTGAATGACTCTTGAGGAAGTGTGAGCCTGCTCATTCCGACATTCAACACATGGACAACACATAAAACCATCCCGCCGCTTGTTCGCCTCGGCCACAAGGCGAAAAGAACACACGCCTTCTCTGTAAGCGTTAGAGCGTTGGTCACCTTACATCCATGGGTGGCTCATCTGCATCATACAACCATGCATATATATCAAATGCAATCACGATGCTTAAATTAGTACTGCGCAGTCAAAATGAGAAAATAGTTGCTAACCTTTTAGGACACTTCAAAACAAAGAGGAGAAACCTTAAGTGTCGCTCTGGCAGCTCATATCATATTTTGTCTTGTGTGAACTCAAGTGGCATCGCTCTAATAGGCATTTCACCGAACACCTCTAGTGCATATGAAGAAAA
Organism: Avena sativa; assembly: GCA_916181665.1. Classification (NCBI taxonomy): domain Eukaryota; kingdom Viridiplantae; phylum Streptophyta; class Magnoliopsida; order Poales; family Poaceae; genus Avena; species Avena sativa. The sequence goes on from OV702290.1 coordinate 434,635,778, forward strand.
AAAGTTAGCACAAAGTTATACCCACCTCTTACATAGGAAAAAAACAGGAGAGAGTGGAGGGCTGGGTGCATATATATAGGGCCAGGCCATTAGTCCCGGTTTGAGATACAAACCGGGACTAAAGGTTCTGCGCACTGGCCCAAACCCATTTGTCCCGGTTTGTATCTCAAACCGGGACTAATGGTTCCTTACGGACCGGGACATAGTGCCTCGGCCTCCTCGGGCCGTCTGGTTCGCACCATTAGTCCCGGCCCCAACCACGACCAGGACTAATGGCTCGAACCAAAGGCCCATTTTCTACTAGTGTATCATGTTCGAGGTTTCATGGCTTTCAAGCCAAACGACCAATGTTATGGCCAGAATCATGACATAGTTTGTGATAATGTGCCCATATTATGCATGCATGTGCACCTCGGGACGACGAACAATGTTGCAGGAGAAAGTTTTCCTTTTTGTCTCACGAAAAAGCTATTTTTTATTTTTCGAGTGTCAAAAACAGGGCGTTTTGTGAAGCTCCACCAAATGTTCAATTCAAAAATGCTACCACCATATTTTTCAAAAATACTAGACCATATTACATGAACAATATCCCAACCATGTATTTGAAAACCTTTTCGTCCACCCCTGGCGAAAAAGACAAATTCCCGCCAAATCGGTAGAAAGTGGGTCCGATTTGAACTACAGGTACATGATCTAATGCTCAAGATTTTTTGAAAAAATCATTTTTAGACTCACAATATGATGTTTCTTCAGAGATCCAATGAAAGTTTAGATAGGCTCATGCCCCATCTTCATGCCCATTGTTTTGACCATAGTTTGAAAAAGGAAAATTTTGAAACGGGCATAAGAAATTCTAGAAGGGTCCAAACAATGCGAAACCTTCGCTTGACATCATATTATGTGACATAGTGCAAGGAAAAATGCCAAACTTGGTATATTGAATGCATCTCGAAAAAACCTTCTCAGAAATGACCTATCATGTTCGAGGTATCATGCCTTTCAAGCCAAACGACCAATGTTATGGCAAAAATCATGACATAGTTTGTGATAATATGTCCATATTATGCATGCATGTGCACCTCGGGACGACAAACAATGTTGCAGGAGAAAGTTTTCCTTTTTGTCGCACGGAAAAGCCATTTTCTATTTTTTGAGTGTAAAAAATGGGGCGTTTTGTGAAGCACCACCAAATGTTCAATTCAAAAATGCTACCACCCATTTAAAAAAATGCTTGACCAACTTACATGAACAATGTCCCAACCATGGATTTGAAAACCTTTTTGTCCACCCATGGCAAAAAAGACAAATTCCCGCCGAATCGATAGGACGTGGGTCCGATTTGAACTACAGGTACATAATCTGATGCTCAAGATTTTTTGAAAATATCATTTTTAGAGTCACAATATGATGTTTATTCAGAGATCCAATGCAAGTTTAGAGAGGCTCATGCCCTATCTTCATGCCCGTCGTTTTGACCATAGTTTAAAATAGGAAATTTTTGAAACGGGCATAAGAAATTCAAAAAGGGTCTGAACAATGCGAAACCTTCGCGTGACATCATATTATGTGACATAGTTGCAAGGAAAAATGCCAAACTTGGTATATTGAAATCATCTCGAAAAAACCTTCTCAGAAATGACCTATCATGTTCGAGGTTTCATGTCTTTCAAACCAAACGACGAATGTTATGGCCAGAATCGTGACATAGTTTGTGATAATGTGCCCATATTATGCATGCATGTGCACCTCGGGACGGGGAACGATGTTGCAGGAGAAACTTTTCCTTTTTGTAGCACGAAAAATCTATTTTCTATTTTTCGAGTGTCAAAAAACGGGGCGTTTTGTGCAGCAACACCAAATATTCAATTCAAAAATTCTACCGACCCATTTTTTAAAAATACTAGACCACCTTACATGAACAATGTCCCACTGGGGATTCAAAAACATTTCCGTCCACCCCTGGTGAAAAAGACAAATGTTTACTGAATCGGTAGGGAGTGAGTCCGATTTGAACTACATGTACATGATCTAATGCTCATGATTTTTTGAAAAATCATTTTTAGAATCACAATATGATGTTTATTTAGAGATCTAATCCAAGTTTAGCGAGCCTCATCCCCTATCTTCATGCCCGTCATTTTGACCATTGTTTAAATAGGAAAATTTTGAAACGGGCATAAGAAATTCAAAAACGGTCTGAACAACTTAAATCCTTCACGTGGCGTTATATACGTGACATAGTTGCAATAAAAAATACCAAACTTGGTTAATTGATTGCATCTCGGAAAAACCTTAACAGAAATGACCTATCATGTTCGAGGCTTCATGACTTTCAAGCCAAACGACCAATGTTATGGCTAAAATCGCGACATAGTTTGTGATAATGTGTCCATAATGTTCACACATGTGCATCTTGGAATTACAAACAATGTTGCAGAAGGAAGTTTTCCTTTTCGTCGCACAGAAAAGCCATTTTCTATTTTCCGAGTACCAAAATTGGGGCATTTTGTGAAGCAACACCAAACATTGAATACAAAAATGTCACCACCCTATTTTAAAAAATACTAGACCACATTACATGAACATTGTCCCAACTAGGGATTCAAAAACATTTCCGTCCACCCCTCGTGAAAAAAACAAATGTTTACTGAATCGATAGGAAGTGGGTCCAGTTTGAACTACAGGTACATGATCTAATGCTCATGATTTTTTGACAAAAATATTTTTAGGTTCACAATATTATGTTTCTTCAGAGATCCAATCCAAGTTTAGCGAGCCTCATCCCCTATCTCCATGCCCGCCGTTTTGACCATAGTTTGAAACATGAAAATTTTGAAACGGGCATATAAAAGTCAAAAACGGTCCGAACAATTTAAATCCTTCGTATGGTGTAATATTATGTGATATAGTTGCAAGGAAAAATACCAAACTTGGTATATTGATTGCATCTCGAAAAAACCTTCTCAAAAATGAGTTATCATGTTCGAGGTTTAATGGTATAGTTTGTAATAATATGCTCATTTTTTGCATACATGTGCATCTTGGGATGGCGAACAATATTGCAGGAGGAAGTTTTCGTTTTTGTCGCACGAAAAAACCATTTTTCATTTTCCGAGCGCCAAAAACAGAGCATTTTGTGAAGCAACCACCAAATTCTTTTTAAATAGTCAAAGTATTTGTAATTAACACAATAATATGATCTACTGAATTCTATAGAAAATTAGAGACAAAAAACAATTCTTTTGAACATGTTATCAAAAAGATATAAAAGAATAAAGAAAACAGAAAAAATAAAAACGGAAAAAGGAAAAAGAAAAAAACTATCCTAACTGGACCAGCCGAGCTGGCCCAGACCTAATCTAGTGTGTGCAAGGCCAAGGCTTGCTCGTACACAATACATCGCAGCCCATCTCCCTTCTCACCGAGGCCGATTCCAGCGATAAATAAAACCAGCCCAACAAGCGGGGATCGTTTATATGGGCGCGTTATGTTTATTGTACAAGAACACCTGCTTAGTGTAGTGGTAAGGCTCACGTTGCGTTGGGTGGGAGGTCGTGGGTTCAATTCGCGGTATTTGTCTGTTCGGTCAAAAATGGTTCCCACGCGTCACTCTATCTTGGTAGATTAAATAATGTAGATTCAAATAGTGCCATATAAGCAGATATTGACACATGGATATGACATGTAGTCAAAAGCTGACACATAGACATGACACGTAGGCATAAATGGTGACGTGGCCGACATAACTCTATGATGATTTTGGACGCTATGATGATTTTAAATCGTCGTAGTGAGCTACAAATAAAGTCGTGGCTATATCCTCTAGATTATGACGATTTCACCTGATGACACTATGACGTTTCGGAGCAAAATCGTCGTAATTTTCTAAGGTTTGGTACCTCCCGAACGGCTTACGTCTATCTAGTGTGAAATCGTCATAACTCTATGACGATTTTGTCCCTGTCACTATTAGAAGGTCATAGAATAACACATTCCTTATAGTGATTTCAAACGCGATCAACAAGTAATCGCCCAACTCGACGAGCGCAGAAGGGCAGCGGACAAGTCGAGCCTCCGACGAGCTGCACTCTCTTCCATCAGAGGATCCTCCTCTAGAGGCAATGATCGGGCAGCTTCTAGAAGACGCTCTCGACTGGGTCACCTCGCTGATAGGGAGCAAGAAGAGTCCACTCGAGTCCTCGACTTCTCGTTCATGACAGTGGACACGCGGGGCAACGTGCTCCTGAAAACGTCGCGGACAGCGGTGACGGTAGCCACCATGTACCTACTCAACAACCAGTCACCGGCTAGGGACCCACGGTCCGCCACACACTGATCTATGATCGCTGGCATGGGACTAGTCAAAGCTATGCTCACCAATTATCCAGCGCCGGAGCCGGGGAAAGGCAAGGCTCTAGCCAAGCGCTACTCTCCCTCCTCCTCCAGCGATGATGATGATGATGACTTGTCGCGGCGATGCTGCTCATGACGACACGACTACGACTATGACGTGCGTGATGATATCACGCAGCGCGAGGTCGACAAGATGCACGTGAGACGCGCCCGCTCGACGGAATTGGAAGATGATGGGACAGAGCCTTACGACAAAAGCGAATACCGAAAGCGTTCAAAATCCCATCAGAGAATCTGAAATTCGATGGCCTCCAAGACCCGAAGATCTGGCTGGATGATCATATCTCTTCGGTCAGGTTGCATGGCGGAACCACGAGCACGGCTATATGCAATGCCTCCAGCTACAGCTGCAAGGCGCCGACTGTTGATGACTACAAGTGCACAGATCGTTTGTATCTAGTTTTGAAATAAGAATATCGATCCCATAGGGAGCAGTAGGCGAAAGACTAAATTGCTTTTAACTAAAACTAAATGAAGTACATAAAGAATAATTTTGAGATGCAAGAAAAGTAGAATTGTTTTTGGGGTTTTGACTGAATGAAGCAATTAAAGTAAAGTAAAACTTAATGCAAAAAGTAAGAATCGTGTGTGTAAGAGAGCATGGAACTGCAATAGGGAAAAAGGCATTCTCAGGTAGTGGTGGATACACTGCTAGCAATTTAGACTAAGCAATCAAGATTATTATAACAATTATTCTCATGATATGTATGTATATGGGAGGAGCTCCATATATGGACAAATAGGCAACAACCACTGCTCACATCATCCTTCATAACCATAGCTGATAGATAAACGAGATCAATCGTATTATCCCGTTATTAAGGGATTTCTACCGTGTCATGAACATGGCTTTATGAGTTCTCCTTGTTTCCCCAAGTTAGTACGTAAAGAATGACAATAGCTTTATAGTCACAGTAAGTGCTATCATCCCTCCGTGTACTAACAAGTAATCCCCTTCATCATGTCCCCATAAGAGGCAAATATTAAGGAGGTACACAACTCCCAACATCAAGATGAAGACAATTAACACATACACATAATGATGAATAACATAATAATCTCTATCTTATCTCAATCATATGCTACGGAAATTACAACAAGATTTAGACAGGATGTAGATGAGATGGATGGAGATGGTGGTGATACAGTGGTTGATGATGAAGATCGGTGCCATAGCCTCCCAGATCTGCGCAGGGCGAAGATGGATCCCTGGTGGACGAATTCCCCCTCCAGATGCCTTCCGGAGGTGTGGTTTCGGTGATTTATGGGTGTTCTGTATGTCGTCTCTCTGATCCAGTTGCATGGGGTGAAACTATTTGAGGAGGCGGTGGCAGCGCCAACTATACGGTGGGAACTATACGGCCGGAAAAAGTATTCCTGCCATATAGTTGGTCGTTAAACCGTCTGTATGCCTCGATCGCTTTGGTTTTCTTCTAGTGTTATTGATATTTCCCAAATAGGCGATTTCCGTTGTTTTTTACTCCCTTTCTCCCCAATACAACTGCTCCAAGAATTGTGTCCATTGTATCCATCATTTGTCCTGATCCTGGTGAAAATAGACATAAAATGTGTGTGCGAACGCCATGAAATACCAAGATCCTACAACTACAGTGCAAAATAATAATATAAAACATGATGCAAATATGCACTCATCACCTGTGCATGGCTTAACAACCTCCCACACGGGTCGATCTGCGGTTGGGATGAGCTGGTCTACAGCTTCGTGCGGAACTTCAAGGGCACTTACAAAAGGCCCACATCAATCGAAGAATTAAGAGCCTGCTACCAAAAGACCGACGAGTCATTGAGCTCATACATTCATAGGTGGTCCATCATCAAAAATTCTGCAGAGGACATCTCCGAGGATCGCACAATCGACGCATTCAACAGCAGCGTCCGCCACAGAGAGATCAGGGAGGAGCTGGGCCGTTCGAAGCCCAACACAATTGACCACCTGATGGAGATCACGAAGAGGTGGGATGATGGAGAGGACTCAGTGAAAAAAACCATGCCTACTCAGACGATGATGACGACCTCGGTCGCAGACGCGATCACCGAGGAAAACACCGGATGCGCGGTTACGAGGACCGTGAGGAAGTCGACATGGTCGTGGCTGGCTAAGCCGATAAACGCGACGATGGCAACCGCAACATCGGATACCGCAGTGGTGGGTACCGCGACAACGGGAAAACCACACAAGTATGGCAACACCACACTCCTGATGAAGAACCTGGAACATCTATCCAGGACAAATTGTCTAGACCTTGCAACATAAATTTCTACATCGACAAACACGATGGTAAGAAGAAATCCAGTCACCTCCTGAAGGACTTCCACGAGTTCCTCAAGCTCCACGAAGGCCTGGCCCAAACAAATCACAACGCGATAAACAGGGGCTATGGAGCTGCCCCTGGTGCCGTGGCTCACAGAGCGCCACCACCTGTCCACACCCGGATTTTTAATACCAGATGCCCGTTATGCCATACCTCGCAATCCCAGGATTACCATTTTTGCGAGACATAACGGATTGGATATCATAGTACATCATCCATTACAAACCATACATAAGGTTTTACACAAATAAGGATCTCATGATCCAGACTTTAATACAACAAGCAGCGGAAATAAACGATAGCGTAGCGGTGGGGTCCATATTCAGGGGCACAGGCAATGCTGACGAAGGCAGATAATACTAGTTATCATAGCCGTCCTGCTGACCATCATCCTGATAATCTCCTTCATAGTCTGGCCATGATAATAGCCAGGGACAAAATCCATGAGTACTCTTTAAGTACTCGCAAACTACTACTAACAAGTAGTAATATCCTAAATTAAAATACTGAATCTAAGTTAACTATCAAGTTAAGTTTGAAGCCTAAGCTAAGTTTAGAAGCGAAGAACGATAAACTAAAATTCCAGAGTCACTTAAGTTGGGAAGCTATTATTATCAACACAACCCTGTTGTGGTCAAGTCAAAGATCATCATTCATTTCAAGTTATTTGGAAAACATCTGACAATGAAAACAATATGGCCATTCCAACTGTCCGTAACCGCGGACGCGGCTATTCGAATAGTTTGACACTCTGCACAGGTGGTACACTTTCACCACAAGATTCGATACATCTGTTAGGGATAACCCTGAATCATCATACTTAGTATGCAGATAATCAAACATAACCTTCCCTTTACACACCCTAGTATAAGCACCTCTCCTATGAGCATGGCCTCCCAACCATGACCATCAGTTATCTTGGGCACTGCATAGGTGGACAACATTAAGAGGTAGCCTCAGCTCAAACCTCTCCCGTGAGGGAACTAATACTAATGCATATAAATTACCAGCTAAGTCTTACCCAATTCAGGTAATGTGGTTGTACGGTAAAATTTGGAATGGTATCGCATCCAAATCCAACCATCAGTTTTATAAAAGGGGTTAGTTATCATAGCCGTCCTGCGGACCATCATCCTGATAATCTCCTTCATAGTCTGGCCATGATAATAGCCAGGGACAAAAGCCATGAGTACTCTTTAAGTACTCGCAAACTACTACTAACAAGTAGTAATATCCTAAATTAAAATACTAAATCTAAGTTAACTATCAAGTTAAGTTTGAAGCCTAAGATAAGTTCAGAAGCGAAGAATGATAAACTAAAATTCCAGAGTCACTTAAGTTGGGAAGCTATTATTATCAACACAACCCTGTTGTGGTCAAGTCAAAGATCATCATTCATTTCAAGTTATTTGGAAAACATCTGACAACGAAAACAGTATGGCCATTCCAACTGTCCATAACCACGTACGCGACTATTCGAATAGTTTGACACTCTGCAGAGGTGGTACACTTTCACCACAAGATTCGATACATCTATCAGGGATAACCCTGAATCATCATACTTAGTATGCAGATAATCAAACATAACCTTCCCTTTACACACCCTAGTATAAGCACCTCTCCTATGAGCATGGCCTCCCAACCATGACCATCAGTCATCTTGGGCACTGCATAGGTGGATAACATTAAGAGGTAGCCTCAGCTCAAACCTCTCCCGTGAGGGAACTAATACTAATGCATATAAATTTCCAGCTAAGTCTTACCCAATTCAGGTAATGTGGTTGTACGGTAAAATTTGGAATGGTATCGCATCTAAATCCAACCATCCGTTTTATAAAAGGGGTTAAGGCTCATGCCTTATCATTTTCCACATCATAAACTAATTGTGTTTCGTAACACATGTCAAAACATCTCAATAGAATGACTCATCATTCCAAGGTTTTCATAACTCATTTTCACCAAGTATTCCCATCTAAAGTGACTCAAGTTTTTGATCTACTCTAAACTACTAAGTTAAGAGTGTTCACTAAGGTGGAAAGATGGGATCAATCTCATGCCATAGAATGATATCTAAAGGTTTCTAAGTAGGTCAAGTTTTATACTTTTTATGCTACCTTCAATTTTAAGTAGAGAACTTTGTATAATCTAAGGTGGGGTAAAACTTGTCCATGAGACTTGGGGCATTAATAGTGAAAAGGGGTGTGATTAAAGCATGCTTAAGGCATCTTTGCTAAACCATCTAGTTTATGCTAGCTTGCTAACCATAGCTTGCTAAGTTAAGTTTGCAAGGGTTAGCTTGCCCTGCTAATAGTGGCTTGCCTTGGCTGGTGCAGTGGTTGAAGTTGTCTTCTTCTTCTTCCTGGTAGAACTCCTCCTCCTCGAGAGTTTGGTCGGTGCTATCGTCTAGAAATACATAGGGAGTGCACAATCACCAAACAATACTTAACTAGGCTAAGTAGCATTCTAAAGCACACAATTGATGATCTATTATCATCACAAACATTACAAGATTTAATTCAATAGATTTAATCTTTTTATTTTAGAAAAGTAATTTCTACTCATTGAAATGTTAACTAAAATTTAATATTCACCACCAAAATATGAGATCATGTGGACACATGTCCTCACCACATATTCCACAGGTGGGAATGAGATTTAAAGGTTGGATCAATATTACTTTAGTTTAAGTTTATTATTTAATGATTTAAAGTGACTAGAAATGCATATATAGCATTATTTTGGTACTAGTCCAAAGTCACTGCATGTAAACCTTAATATTATTACATATTTGGATAGATATGATGAAATGTGATTTTTGAGAGTTGGAATCAACTCAAAAGCTGACTTGGTTGATTTTATAAAAATGTTGCAAGTTGTAAAAGCTTCTGTCTTCTTATTTTTATTAGGAGAGATCTATAAATCTAATTGAATTAAATCCAACGGGCTTGGATAGAGCATTTCAATACCTTTCAGACAAAATTAGTTTCATGCAATTTGGATTTGTCAAACTCATAGAATTGATTTTTGAAACACAGGACAGAAACTATATTCTAACTAAAAAGAAAAATCCTAATTTGAATTTCCAACGCGCGCAGGAACGAAATGGGCCGGCCCACTGCGCTCCGCGCGGCGTCTCGGGCTGACTTAAGCGAGGACCCCACCCGTCAGTGGCACAGGGGGGTGCGAAGTGGTATGGGCGAACGGTGGTCGTGCGATCTGGTTCTAATCCAACGGCTGAGGGTCATCGTCGACGTTGGGCAACACCGGCGAGACAGAACCCTAGCGCGGCCAGTGGGGGTCGTTGGGGGCTCACCGGGGTTCAGGCGAGGGTCGGCGAGGCGGGCGAACGACAAAGTCGACAACGGCGAACCTCCTGGTACCGGCAGCTTCTCCTGGGGCGGCCTTGATCAACGACGCACTTCTCCTCCTGAGGCGGCGGCTCCGGCTGCAATTCCGGTGATCTGGTGCTCGAGCGGCTCCAGCTGGCGGTGGGGAGTGAGTGTGAGAGGTGGTGAGTGAGATGGTGTGCTCAAATCGGCTGGGGGTGGCCTCTATTTATAGTGGCGAGAGGGGACCGACAGGGCGCACGGTGAGCTCGTCGTGGTCGATGGTACATACGGCTATCGGCATGGGCGATGGTAGGGGCGGTGCGGTGCTCCCTGGCGATGCTCAACGACACGGTGGCGAGACGTGGGGCGGTGCGGTTTGGTCTGGAACACGCGATGCTCTGCGCGGCAGAGGCGGCGTCTTCGACGACGAGCGGTGGCTGTGCGTCATGGGGCAGCGAACGAGGATGTCTGGCGGTCTCCAGGGTCGGTGGCGATCATGTATGCAAGCAGCGAGGGCGGCGCGCGGTCTGTGGGCGTCGGTCGAGGGTGGCGCTCTAGCGCATGCTCGGCATGGTTGCTGGCGGGCTGGGCACGGTCCGTGCGTGTGGTCTAGGGGTTGGCAAGGTTCGGGCGCTGGACAAGGAGTGGAGATGGACGGTGGGCTACCTCCTAGACAAGGTTGGCACGGCTAAATCTCCTCCTAGCTTGCTGTCTCCACTGGGGTGGCATGGTGAGCTTCGGCTGTTCACCATTGATGTCATTGCCCAGCTTACAGTGAGTCTAGTGCTTGGTTTAACTTGCTAGCTGATCTACTGGGATGGTTGTGAGCTAGAGAGGTAACAAGTTAGGCTTCAATCACTGCTCATAATAGTGTTTGGTTTTTGTTTGATTTGTGTCTGCCACCTGTTCGATGAAATGGCCGCAAGAACTCAAGTTTTGAATTTTGACAAGATTTTTGGTGGGTGTGCTAAGTTGGTGCTGGTGAGTCTGCAGATGCTTGGGTTTTGAAAGTTGAGCTTGTTTGAGTGGTTTTTGAAAAAGTGGGATCTTCCCATATGATAAAGATTCAATTTTGAACTGTTATTTAAAATAGTTTATAGAAGGTTTTTAGAAGATCAAAAGGTGGGCCTTGGTACCTCATTATGTGTACTAGCAAGGGGTGCAAAGATCAAGAATTGTTTCTGTTAATTTTTTAGTACTAGGAATAGCCAAAGTAGACATGGGAGTTAATTTTGGCAAAATGACCATTTCTCCATTTTAAATCTTTTTGATTTGATTTTCTTTAGAAAAAGTTTGGGAATGATGTAGATGATGTTTAAATCACCTAAGAAACATTTTACAAGCATTGGATCACTTAATCATGGCAATTCAAACAACTCCTATTTAAATGCACATAATATGAATGCTTTCATTTTAAAAATGGAAAAGTTTTTGTTAACCCTATTTTTGGATGATTGGATGTTTGATAAACTTGGATTGAAGTTTTGGGATGTTACAAACCTTCCCCCCAAAAAAAAATCTCGTCCCGAGATTTATAAAGAAAACTAGGAACTAAAAAGATCTGGGAACTCTGTCCTAATGTAATCTTCGTGTTCCCAAGTGGCTTCCTCCTCGGTATGGTTGCTCCACTGAATCTTGAGAAACTTGATACTCCTGGTCCTGGTGGTCCTGTAGGCCTCTTCTAGGATACGGTTGGGCACTTCCCGATAGGTCAGGTCGTTGTTGATTTCCACAACTCTGTGATCGAGGTTCTTGAAAACTCCAGTCTTCTCCGGCACTTCTAGGCATTTGCGGTGTAACGAGATATGGAACACATTGTGGATGGCTGACATCTCTTCAGGCAATTCCAGCTGATACGATACTTCTCCTCGACGGTTCAGAATCTTGAAAGGTCCGATATATCTGGGGCTAACTTTCCCTTCAGACTAAACCGTTGAGTTCCCTTCAAGGGTGAAACCTTGAGATATACGAAATCTCCGACATTGAAAGTCAGGTCTCTCCTTCTCTTGTCAGCATAGCTCTTCTGTCTAGATTGGGCGGTCCTGAGGTGCTCACGGACTTTGTGAACTTTCTCTTCGGCTTCTCGGAGAATGTCGGGTCCAAAGATTTGACTCTCTCCTACTTGCGACCAATTTAAGGGGGTACGACATTTTCTTCCGTATAGGAATTCAAATGGTGCCATCTGCAAACTAGCCTGATAACTGTTGTTATATGAGAACTCTGCAAATGGTAGGCAGTCTTCCCATTTTGATCCGTATTCCAACACACAGGCTCTAAGCATATCCTCAAGAATCTGGTTGACTCTCTCAGTCTGTCCATCTGTTTGCGGGTGATAGGCGGTACTGAAATTTAACTTGGTTCCTAAACCTTCCTAGACTTTCTGCCAAAATCTTGAAGTAAACTGGGTTCCTCGATCTGATACAATGGTCTTGGGGGTTCCATGCAGACTAACAATTCTAGCAATGTACAGCTCTGCTAGTTTTGCACTTTGGTAGGTTGTCTTGACAGGTATGAAGTGGGTTACCTTATATAGTCTATCAACTATGACCCAGATTGAGTCATTTCCCCTACTAGAAGTAGGTAAACCTGTGATAAAGTCCATCCCGACGGAATCCCATTTCCATTCCGGAATCTGCAATGGTTGCAACAATCCTACAGGTCTCTGATGCTCTGCTTTGACTCTTTGACAAATGTCACACTTGGCGATGTAGCTTCCGATCTCTCGCTTCATCTTGTGCCACCAAAATTGCTCCTTCAAATCTTGATACATCTTTGTTCCTCCGGGGTGGATAGAATAAAGGGTATCATGAGCTTCCTTCATGATAACCTCTTTCAGTTCTGAATCTGCTGGAACACAAATACGTCCTTTGTACCACAGTACTCCTTCTTCGTCTTCGGTGAATCCAGGTACTTTGCCTGTACCAATACGACGTTTGATCCCGTTGATACTCTCATTTCCCTTCTAGGCTTCCTTGATCTGGCTACACAAAGTGGGTTGAAGTTCAATGCTAGCTAGGAATCCTTTGCTAACTACTTCAGTCCTGAACTACTCCAGCTCCTCATACAAACTTGGTTGCTTCTCTTTGATCATGGTGTTAAGCCTACACGGCAATCTGCTAAGAGCATCTGCTACCACATTGGCTTTGCCGGGGTGATAGTGAATGTCAAGGTCATAATCCTTGATTAACTCTATCCATCTTCTTTGCCTCATATTTAGCTCCTTCTGGGTGAAGATATACTTCAAGATTTTATGATCTGAGTAAATCTCACAGCGATTACCCATCAAATAGTGACGCCATGTCTTTAATGCCAGAACCACGACTGCTAGCTCAAGATCATGGGTCGGATAGTTCTGCTCATGCTGCTTCAGTTGTCGCGACAGATACGCGATAACTTTGCCTTCTTGCATCAATACACATCCTAGGCCAATCTTGGATGCGTCACAATACACATCAAACGGCTTCTTGATGTCTGGCATGATCAAAATTGGGGCTGATATCAATCTCTTCTTCAGCTCCCGGAAACTGGCTTCACACTTGTCCGTCCATTCAAACTTCTTGTCCTTCTTCAACAATTGGGTCATTGGTCGGGCTATGCTCGAGAATCCTTCTACAAACTTGCGATAATACCCCGCTAATCCAAGGAATGAACGAACTTGGGTTTGATTGGTTGGGGCTTCCCATTCTTCTACATCTTTGATCTTGGTAGGATCAACAGAGACTCCTCTGGCAGACACAACATGACCTAGGAATCCTACTTCTTTACGCCAAAACTCACACTTGCTGAACTTGGCATATAACTGATGCTCTCTCAGGGTTCCTAGGATGATTCTCAGATGTTGCTCATGCTCTTCTTCGGACTTGGAGTAGATAAGGATGTCATCGATAAACACAACTACAAACTTATCTAGGAAATTCATAAAGATCTTATTCATGAGATTCATGAAATAAGCAGGGGCATTGGTTAATCCAAAAGACATAACCGTATACTCGTATAAACCATAGCGAGTAGTAAAGGCAGTCTTCGGAATATCCGTTGCACGAATCTTAAATTGGTGATAACCAGTCCTAAGATCAATCTTTGAGAATACCTGAGCTCCAGTCAACTGATCAAATAGATCCTCTATCTTTGGCAAGGGGTACTGGTTCTTGATGGTGACATCATTCAATTTTCGGTAATCTGTGCACAGACGGTTGCCTCCATCTTTCTTGTCGACGAATAACACTGGTGATCTCCAAGGCGATGCGCTTGGCTGAATCAAGCCTGTTGCTAACATGGCATCCAACTACTTCTTCAGTTCCACTAACTCTGAGGGGTTCATGGTATAAGGTCTCTGGGCTATAGGTCCGGTTCCAGGGATTAGTTCGATAATGAACTCAATATCCCTATCCGGGGGCATACCTGGCAATTCATCTGGGAATACGTCGGGGTATTCACAGACTACTCTGACTTGGTCAATGGTAGGCAGGGCTACACTCTTGTTGCACTTGAATTGACGGGGCAAGGTTTCAGAGATATGTTCTACTGTTACTCCAGAACTACTGGTCATGGTGATGACTTTCTTAGCATAGTCTATCAGTCTTTGATGCCTTGACATCCAATCCATGCCTAGTACTACTTCCAATCCTTTGGTTCCAAGTACAATTAGGTTGGCATAAAAATCTATCCCATGTATTCTGATAGGTACAACTTTGCAAATTTTTCTAGCTTTGGTAGTCGAGCCTAGGATTTGAACTATCATGACATGATTCAAGTTGGTTGGGCGAATCTTACTAGTGCATACAAATTCTTCGGTGACAAAGGAATGTGGTGCTCCAGAATCAAACAATACTCTTGCTAAAACTGAGTTGACAGAAAACATACCCAGCACTACATCTGGCGCTTCTTGGGCTTCTTCTGCGTTCATGTGGAAGAGACGACCGTTGCGGTTGTGCGGGTTCCCTGGGGCAAACCTCCTTCCTGGCTGAACACGACGCTGCTGCTGAGCTGGAGCATTCACATTGGCATTGGCGGCAGCCTTCTTGGGACACTCATTGGAGTAGTGACCTTTCACTCCACACTCGAAACAGGTGATCTAGGACTTGTCTTTGGCTGCGACCGGTATAGCATTGCTGCCAGTTCTGGGTGCAGTGTTGCTGTTGTTGTTGTTGCTCTTGGGAGGTGCACGGTTGAAATGATTGGCATTACCGAAGTTGTGATTGTTTCCTCCAGACTTCACATTGCCTCCGCTACGGTTGGGGTAGCTTGGGCGAGAATTCGAGGGTCAGTTGTTCCTTGGTGCATATCCTGGTGAAGGGTTGGGACGGTACTTCTGGTGACTGTTGGATCCAGACTGCTGCATCATACGACGCTTGCGGTTGTCGTTTGCCTGGTTAATCTTCCCTTCCATCTGAATGGCAGAGTCGACTAGCTCTTCGAGATCATCAAAACGGATGTTGACGAGGACAGTCTACATCTCATCATGCAGTCCGTTCAAGAATATCTCCTTCTTCTTGGCCTCCGTGTTGATCTCATCGGGTGCATATCTGGCAAGTGACAGGAATTTGTCACGGTACTCTACCACCGTCATTCTTCCTTGCTTCAACTCACGGAATTCATCTCTCATCCTGTTGACAAGACCTTGCGGTACGTGGGTCCGGCTGAACTTCACCTTGGATGCTTCCCAGGTCATCACTTGACCTTGGTTCATAGTGCGGATGCTATTCCACCAAGCTCTTGCATCTCCTGCCAGATAGTGGGTGGCGAATAGAACTTTCTCATTTGCATCCACTCCTGCAACCTCTAAGTTGTTTTCTATGGTCTGCAACCAGTCATCAGCATCTAGTGGGTTCTCAGATTGGTTGAAGATTGGGGGATTTGTGTTCTGAAAGTTTTTGAGTTTGGATCCTTGGTGATCCTGATTTCCATGCCCTTGGTTGTTGAGAGCCATCTGGGCGATCTGCTGCAGTGTTGCTAAGTTGGCTTGACGTTCGGCCCTGCTTGCTTCACGATCCGCTATGAGATTTTGCAAGATCTGCAGCATTGGGTCCTGCGACGAGCTGCTTCCTCCTTGGTTTCCACGAGGCATCTGGAGATTTAGATAGATATAGGGGTAAGAGGGAAATTCTAAGGTTCATGGTTTTGAGGTTTTCAAAGCTAAAACTTTGAGTTAGACTCAGGTTTCTCAACTAACTGCTTTTTCATTCATGCAAACAAGCACACGATACAACACACACCACAACAATAAAAGGGAAAACAGATGGTTTGAAGAACCATTCTGCAAGCTACGATACAATGAGATGATACATCTCATGCTACGACAGTGCTCTAGTGCATCTACTCATCGTCGATGAAGTCGGAGTCTTCATCTTCAGTGTAGAAGTCCATGGCATCCTCCTCCAGAAAGTCATCATCGTTGCTGAGGTAAGAATCCATATCTCCTTGGATGTCTTCACCCTCATCTTCTTCTTCTTTTGCTACAAGATGAGCTTCCTGCTCCTTGACGGTCTTCTCGAGGTCTGCCACCTTCTTGCAAAGACGGGCGATGGTGCGATCCTTCTTGGCACGCTGGCGACGAAGAGACTGGCGGTCTTGGACAAGCAGTGCGAAAGTCTGGGCCTTCTGGTCGGCAATGGTGCGGTTCTGGTTGGCTAACTCTCGGGCATTGTCCAGTTCCTGCTGTCGGTCATGAAGCAAGAAGTCAAGGTTCTCCACTTGACGCCTCAACTCGGGGTGACCTAGCATCTCCATTGGCATTCCCATGAAGTCACGTCTCGCATAGTGGGCAAAACGGGTTCCTTGGGTCTTGTTGACGCTGAGGGCACATAGACGTGCGAGAGCTTCATGCATTGCCCTGGCTAATCCATCTAGCCAGTTGTTCTCTCTCACAGAGAACTGAATTCTCCCGGAAGTTGGTGCCTCGATGCTTCCTCGAAGGTCTGCGGTGACTAGCCACTATAGGTCTCCTCCTGGGGGTCCTGGAAGTTGAGCTCCAAGAAACTCCGGGTGCGGGCGTCCCAGTAACTCTGACAGTGAATCGAGATCCCTCTCGAAGATCAACTGACCTCCGTTTCCCAACTGGTAAAACTTGCTGAACTGAGTCTCCATCTACAAGAATTTAGGATATGGAAGTTAGTGAAGTGATCAAGTGTGTCGAAATTTTAAGTAGTAGTGTAAGAATTTTGAGTAACATGAATTTTTTTTGAGAGGAAGAAAATTCCAAAGGTAAGGGAGGAGATAGTTTTTCATAAATACTCACTTTGGTTTTGAAGCTAAGTTTTTGGGTTTGACGTCCATTCTAACTAGGGTCTCCTATGGTCAGGATGGCTCTGATACCAACTTGTCCACACCCGGATTTTTAACCCCAGATGCCCGTTATGCCATACCTCGCAATCCCCGGATTACCATTTTTGCGAGACATAACGGATTGGATATCATAGTACATCATCCATTACAAACCATACATAAGGTTTTACACAAATAAGGATCTCATGATCCAGACTTTAATACAACAAGCAGCGGAAATAAACGATAGCGTAGCGGTGGGGTCCATCTTCAGGGGCACAGGCAATGCTGACGAAGGCAGATAGTCCTAGTTATCATAGCCGTCCTGCTGACCATCATCCTGATAATCTCCTTCATAGTCTGGCCATGATAATATCCAGGGACAAAAGCCATGAGTACTCTTTAAGTACTCGCAAACTACTACTAACAAGTAGTAATATCCTAAATTAAAATACTGAATCTAAGTTAACTATCAAGTTAAGTTTGAAGCCTAAGATAAGTTCAGAAGTGAAGAACGATAAACTAAAATTCTAGAGTCACTTAAGTTGGGAAGCTATTATTATCAACACAACCCTGATGTGGTCAAGTCAAAGATCATCATTCATTTAAAGTTATTTGGAAAACATCTGATAACAAAAACAGTATGGCCATTCCAACTGTCCATAACCGCGTACGCGACTATTCGAATAGTTTGACACTCTGCAGAGGTGGTACACTTTCACCACAAGATTCGATACATCTGTCAGCGATAACCCTGAATCATCATACTTAGTATGCAGATAATCAAACATAACCTTCCCTTTACACACCCTAGTATAAGAACCTCTCCTATGAGCATGGCCTCCCAACCATGACCATCAGTCATCTTGGGCACTGCATAGGTGGACAACATTAAGAGGTAGCCACAACTCAAACCTCTCCCGTGAGGGAACTAATACTAATGCATATAAATTTCCAGCTAAGTCTTACCCAATTCAGGTAATGTGGTTGTACGGTAAAATTTGGAATGGTATCGCATCCGAATCCAACCATCAGTTTTATAAAAGGGGTTAAGGCTCATGCCTTATCATTTTCCACATCATAAATCAGTTGTGTTTCGTAACACATGTCAAAACATCTCAATAGAATGACTCATCATTCCAAGGTTTTCATAACTCATTTTCACCAAGTATTCCCATCTAAAGTGACTCAAGTTTTTGATCTACTCTAAACTACTAAGTTAAGAGTGTTCACTAAGGTGGAAAGATGGGATCAATCTCATGCCATAGAATGATATCTAAAGGTTTCTAAGTAGGTCAAGTTTTATACTTTTTATGCTACCTTCAATTTTAAGTAGAGAACTTTGTATAATCTAAGGTGGGGTAAAACTTGTCCATGAGACTTGGGGCATTAATAGTGAAAAGGGGTGTGATTAAAGCATGCTTAAGGCATCTTTGCTAAACCATCTAGTTTATGCTAGCTTGCTAACCATAGCTTGCTAAGGTAAGTTTGCAAGGCTTAGCTTGCCCTGCTAATAGTGGCCTGCCTTGGCTGGTGCAGTGGTTGAAGTTGTCTTCTTCTTCTTCCTGGTAGAACTCCTCCTCCTCGAGAGTTTGGTCGGTGCTATCGTCTAGAAATACATAGGGAGTGCACAATCACCAAACAATACTTAACTAGGCTAAGTAGCATTCTAAAGCACACAATTGATGATCTATTATCATCACAAACATTACAAGCTTTAATTCAATAGTTTTAATCTTTTTATTTTAGAAAAGTAATTTCTACTCATTGAAATGTTAACTAAAATTTAATATTCACCACCAAAATATGAGATCATGTGGACACATGTCCTCACCACATATTCCACAGGTGGGAATGAGATTTAAAGGTTGGATCAATATTACTTTAGTTTAAGTTTATTATTTAATGATTTAAAGTGACTTCATGTAAACCTTAATATTATTACATATTTGGATAGATATGATGAAATGTGATTTTTGAGAGTTGGAATCAACTCAAAAGCTGACTTGGTTGATTTTATAAAAATGTTGCAAGTTGTAAAAGCTTATGTCTTCTCATTTTTATTAGGAGAGATCTATAAATCTAATTGAATTAAATCCAACGGGCTTAGATAGAGCATTTCAATACCTTTCAGACAAAATTAGTTTCATGCAATTTGGATTTGTCAAACTCACAGAATTGATTTTTGAAACACAAGACGGAAACTATATTCTAACTAAAAATAAAAATCCTAATTTGAATTTCCAACGCGCGCGGGAAAGAAATGGGCCGGCCCACTGCGCTCCGCGCGGCGTCGCGTGCTGACTTAAGCGAGGACCCCACCCGTCAGTGGCACAGGGGGGTGCGAAGCGGTATGGGCGAACGCTGGCCGTGCGATCTGGTTCTAATCCAACGGCCAGTGGGGGTCGTTGGGGGCTCACCGGGGTTCAGGCGAGGGTCGGCGAGGCGGGCGAACGACGAAGTCGACGACGGCGAACCTCCTGGTACCGGCAGCTTCTCCTGGGGCGGCCTGGATCAACGGCGCCCTTCTCCTCCCGAGGCGGCGGCTCCGGCTGCAATTCCGGCGCTCTGGTGCTCGAGCGGCTCCGGCTGGCGGTGGGGAGTGGGTGTGAGAGGTGATGAGTGAGATGGTGTGCTCAAATCGGCTGAGGGTGGCCTCTATTTATAGTGGCGAGAGGGGACCGACGGGGCGCACGGTGAGCTCGTCATGGTCGATGGTACAGATGGCTATCGGCATGGGCGACGGTAGGGGGCGGTGCGGTGCTCCCTGGCGATGCTCAACAACACGGTGGTGAGACGTGGGGCGGTGCGGTTTGGTCTAGAAGACGCGATGCTCTGCGTGGCAGAGGCGGCGTCTTCCACGACGAGCGATGGCTGTGCGTCATGGGGTGGCGAACGGGGATGTCTGGCGGTCTCCTGGGTCGGTGGCGATCATGTATGCAAGTGGCGAGGGTGGCGCGCGGTCTGTGGGCGTCGGTCGAGGGTGGCGCTCTAGCGCATGCTCGGCATGGTTGCTGGCGGGCTGGGCGCGGTCCGTGCGTGTGGTCCAGGGGTTGGCAAGGTTCGGGCGCTGGACAGGGAGTGGCGGTGGACGGTGGGCTGCCTCCTAGACAAGGTTGGCACGGCTAAATCTCCTCCTAGCTTGCTATCTCCACTAGGGTGGCATGGTGAGCTTCGGCTGTTCACCATTGATGTCATTGCCCAGCTTACAGTGAGTCTAGTGCTTGGTTTAACTTGCTAGCTGATCTACTGAGATGGTTGTGAGCTAGAGAGGGAACAAGTTAGGCTTCAATCACTGCTCATAATAGTGTTTGGTTTTTGTTTGATTTGTGTGTGCCACCTGTTCGATGAAATGGCCGCAAGAACTCAAGTTTTGAATTTTGACAAGATTTTTGGTGGGTGTGCTAAGTTGGTGCTGGTGAGTCTGCAGATGCTTGGGTTTTGAAAGCTGAGCTTGTTTGAGTGGTTTTTGAAAAAGTGGGATCTTCCCATATGATAAAGATTCAATTTTGAACTGTTATTTAAAGTAGTTTATAGAAGGTTTTTAGAAGATCAAAAGGTGGGCCTTGGTACCTCATTATGTGTACTAGCAAGGGGTGCAAAGATCAAGAATTGTTTCTGTTAATTTTTGAGTACTAGGAATAGCCAAAGTAGACATGGGAGTTAATTTTGGCAAAATGACCATTTCTCCATTTTAAATCTTTTTGATTTGATTTTCTTTAGAAAAAGTTTGGGAATGATGTAGATGATGTTTAAATCACCTAAGAAGCATTTTACAAGCATTGGATCACTTAATCATGGCAATTCAAACAACTCCTATTTAAATGCACATAATATGAATGCTTTCATTTTAAAAATGGAAATGTTTTTGTTAACCCTATTTTTGGATGATTGGATCTTTGATAAACTTGGATTGAAGTTTTGGGATGTTACACCACCACCCGGACCACACCCACCTGCATCCGCACCGGTCCAGAACAACGGAGGTGAGAAGTACCCACGACCACTATGGAATATGGGCATGATCCAAAAAGGACCCCCTCTAATAGAGTGCAAAAATTAATCACTCACGAAATAAATTTGGCGGTCAATTCTCCACCCCCAACACCTGGCTACCTTAGCGGGTGCGAGTCCTGTATGACCTTTGATAAGCGCGATCATCCGCGCTAGGTGCCACGCCTAGGCCACTCTCCTTTAGTTCTTGAGGCACAAATTGGCGGCTTCAAGATGAGTTGCGTCTTTATGGATGGCGGCTGTGGCATCAACCTCATGTTCGCCAGCACCTCGCGTGCCATGCGGATCCCCTTGTCATGCCTGGAAGCCTTCGACACAATGTTCCACGGCATCATCCCAGGGAAGGGTGTACACCCCCTGGGCAAAATCAGCTTGGACATCATCTTCGGCACGCCAGCAAACTTCCGGCGAGAGCGCATCGAATTCGAAGTGGTGGATTGGCCCTTGCAGTACCATTGCATCCTCGGACGTGTCGCGTTCGCGAGGTTCTGTGAGATCCAGGCACCTGGCTTAATAGGATTGATAGGATACCCATATCAACAAGTTGCAACTTCTTTTCTGGAAGCTTATTCGAAAAGAACTCTAAAGTTAAGCGTGCTTGGCCTAGAGCAATTCTAGGATGGGTGACCGACCGGGAAGTGGGTACCGGGTGCGCACGAGTGAGGACAAAGTGCACAGAAAAGACTAGTGTTGGTCTGTGGGGCCAGTCTAGATATCCTATTAAGCTGCCAGGAGTGACACCCCCCGGGCCCAGGAGTGGACGGGGTGTTACAAGTGGTATCAGAGCCGACCCTTGCAATTACACGGGTGTGTGCGGGTCAGTGGCGGGACATGTGGAGCATGGTGCGTGTGGCCCGGAGTGGACACGGCATGGCACATGTGCCGGCACTGGACACACAGATGCGGGCCAAGAGGGAACGTTCCTGGGGTGTGCTTGATCGATGAGGGCATCGATCTTCTAAAGGGTGGGTGTATGTGAGATCCAGGCACATGGCTTAATAGGATTGATAGGATACCCATATCAACAAGTTGCAACTTATTTTCCGGAAGCTCATTCGAAAAGAACTCTAAGGTTAAGCGTGCTTGGCCTAGAGCAATTCTAGGATGGGTGACCAAACAGGAAGTGGGTACCGGGTGCGCAGAAAAGACTAGTGTTGGTCTGTGGGGCCAGTCTAGATATCCTATTAAGCTGCCAGGAGTGACACCCCCCGGGCCCTGGAGTGGACGGGGTGTTACAGGTTCATGGCGGTGTCACACTACGCCTACCTGCAGACGAAGATGCCTGGCCCTAACAGCATTATCAGGGTCAATGGAAGCTTCAAGAGATCAGATAGCTGCGATAGGGAGTTCAACAGAATCTCCCAATCTTTTGGCATGCAGGAGAAGCTGGCGAGGCTAAAGGAGTCAACAGACAACAGTTTACCTCCTTCGAGTAATCCAAACTCACCTGATCGGACCTTCGAGTCATCGGTCCACACCAAGGGGGTCCAGGTCCATCCAACGGCCCCGACCAAGATGGCCCTCATCGCCAACAACTTGAGTCTCACATAGGAACTTGCGCTCGTCTAATTCCTCCATGAGTGCTGGGAAATCTTCGCCTGGTGTCCAACGGACATGCCAGGGGTTCCTAGGGAATTCGCCAAGCACTCACTCAACGTAAATCCTGAAGCAAGACCAGTGAAGCAGACGATACATCGACCGTCGGAGCCAAGGGCAAAAGTGGTCGGTATGGAAGTCAACAGACTCCAACTTCATACGAGAGATCAAGGAAAGCACCTAGGTGGCAAACCCCATACTTGTTCCTAAAAATGACACGGATATCCTACGAATGTGTGTGGACTTCACTTCCTTGAACAAACATTGCCCAAAGGATCACTTCCCATTGCCGCGGATCGACCAGATAATCAATTCCACCACGGGATGCGAGCGCCTCTTCTTCCTCGACGCCTACTCAGGCTACCACCAGATTCGAATGAAGGAGGAGGACTAGGATAAAACGGCCTTCATCATGACCTTCGGCGTCTTCTGCTACACAACCATGCCCTTTGGGCTGAAGAACACCGGGGCCACCTACTAGTGGTGTATGCAGGCCTTCCTCAAGAGCCAACTTGGCCAAAATATCCAGGTCTACATCGACGACATCATCGTCAAAACTAAGGAGGAAGCTTCGTTACTCGATGACCTCCGCGAGACCTTTGATAACCTTGATCGCTACCGGATCAAGCTAAATCTAGACAAATGCGCCTTTGGCGTACTGTCTGGGCAACTGCTCGGGTACCTCATCTCCGCGAGGGGGATCGAGGCTAACCCGAATAAAATAAAGGCCATACTCTCCATGGAGAAACCAAAGAATGTCAAAGGAGTCCAGCAGCTAGCTGGGCGAATCGTGGCACTCAGCCGATTCATCAGTCGAATGGACGAGAAGGCACTGCCGTTCTACCAGCTCCTTCGCAAAGCTGAAAAGTTCGAGTGGATGGAAGAAGCACAAGAGGCATTCGAAGACCTCAAGCGTCTACTATCCACTTCGTCGGTGTTGGTAACACCTCAGGAAAAGTCGCCCCTATTGCTATACGTCTCTGCCACCAACCAGGTGGTTAGTATCGTGCTCGTAGTGGAACTAGCCGAAGAAAACAAAGTCCACGGAGTACAACGCCCAGTCTACTACCTCAGCGAGGTGCTCACTCCAACAAAACAGCGGTACATGTATTATCAGAAGCTAGCATACGGCGTCTTCATGACAGATCGACGACTAGGCCACTACTTCCAGGAGCACCCCATCATTTTGGTGAATGACGCTCCACTAGGGCACATCCTCAACAACCCTGCCGCCGCCGGATGAGTCGCGCTTTGGGGGATGGAACTGTCTACACGAGACATCACATACGAGAAGAGAGATGCGATCAAGTTGCAAGTACTCCCAGACTTCCTCATTCACTGGATGGAGAACCAGCTCCCCGACACACCATACATGTCATGTCTGTGGACAATGCACTTCGACGGATCAAGACGTTGAGAAGGAGCTGGCGCCGGTGTCATCCTGACATCGCCATAAGGTGACAAGATGAGGTACGTTCTACGAATGCAGTTCTGCGCCTCCAACAATGAAGCTGAATACGAGGCCTTGCTCCATGATACGTCATAAACGTATCTATATTTTTTGATGATCTATGCTTGTTTTATATAAACTTTCATATGTTTTGTTTACACTTTGAGGTATTTTTATACATTTTATAGAACTAACCTATTAACAAGATGCCATAGTGCCAGTTTCCTGTTTTCTGCTGTTTTTGGTTTCAGAAAAGCTAGTAAGGAAATATTCTCAGAATTGGACAGGACAAAAGCCAAAGTCAATATTTTACCAGAAGGAACACGAAGTCCGAAGGGCAGGCGAAGTGGGGCCACAAGGTGGCCACACCATAGGGTGGCATGGCCCCTGGGCGCACCAGGCCCTGGTGTGGGCCCCTCTGGCGGCCACCGACCTTGCCACTTCGCCTATAAAAGTACCCTAATGCAAAAACCCTAAGTACCTGATCAAAAATCCACGAAAGAGTCTGTAGCTGCCGCCATCTCTATCCCTATATCGGGGGGATCCGAAGCTCTTCCCGACACCCTGCCGGAGGGGAGAGATCATCTTGGAGGCCTTCTTCATCACCATGCCAGCCTCCGGAGTGATGCATGAGTAGTCCGTCCTTGGACTATGGGTCCATACAGTAGCTAGATGGTTGGTTCTCCTCCTTTGTGCTATCATGTTTAGATCTTTTGAGCTCCGTTCATGATCAAGATCATCTATTTATAATCCTATATGTTGTGTTTGCAGGGATCTGATGGATATTGAGATACTATGTCAGATTCATTATTGATTCTATCATGTCTATGTTTTTTGTGATCTTGCATGCTCTCCGTTGCTAGTAGATATCTTGGCCAAGTTGATGCTTGTAACTCCAAGAGGGAGTATTTATGCTCGATAGTAGGTTCATGCCTCTAGTAATCTGGGGAAGTGACAGAAATCTCTAAGGTTGTAGATGTGTTGTTGCTACTAGGGAGAAAACAACAATCCTTTGTCCATGGGGCAATTGTATTGTTTACTTTACACACTTTGCTTAATGCAATTTTTTGTTGCTTGTAACTTAATACTGGAAGTGGTTCGGATGATAACCTGAAGGTGGATTAGTAGTCATAGATGCAGTTGGATTACGGTCTATGTATTATGTTGTAATGCCCAATCAAATCTCGTAGGAGTCAATATGTCTAGTATATGCAGTGTTATGCTTTCTCAATCTTTCAATTGCCCCGCTGTAATTTGTTCACCCAACATGCTATTTATCTTAAGGAGAAACATATCTAGTGAACTGTGGACCCCAGTCCATTCCTTTACCATTAATATACCATCTACTGTTTATCATTTACTATTTACTTTCTTCAAGCAATTACTATCTTCCACACTATATGTTTAATCCTTTATTTTCAGCAAAATCGGTGAGAATTTGACAACCTCACTGTAAGTTGGGGCAAAGTTCTGTGGTTGTGTTGTGCAGGATTCCAAGTTGCTAGCAACACCTTGGAGTTGTTTCCTTACTCCTACTTGTTCGATAACCTTGGTTTCATAACTGAGGAAAACTTGTTGTTGTGCTCATCATACCTTCCTCTTGGGGTTCCCAACAAGCTCTACATATCTTGAGCCATCAAGAACTTTTCTAGCGCCGTTGCCAGGGAGTTAAGGACAACTTCAATCTCTTCCTCCTCGTTAATCACTTTTCAGGGAGAAAGAAGATTCTAGCAAGGGGAGTCTCTCACAACCAATCTCTTTACTTTGTTTTTGTTTTGCTTATTTTATTTTTGCTTTGTTTGCTTGTTTCTTTTTTTCAAAAATAGAAAAAATATTAGTTGTACTGGTTTGCTTCTTTTATCAAAAACACAAAAAAATTAGTTCCTATTTCAGTTTCTATTTCAGTTGGCTTGCTTTAATCTTGCAAAAAAATAACTACTCTTGAAAACACTAAGTTGTGTGACTTCACTAGCACAAACAACAACAATTTCATCTGCACACCTATTGCTCCACCTATTCCTGAAGCTGATTTCTTTGAAATTAAACCTTCTTTGCTCAATCTTGTTATGAAAGAACAATTCTCTCGTGCTGGTACTGATGCTGATGCTGCTCACCTTAATAACTTTGCTGAACTTTGTGAGATGCAAAAACATAGGGATATAGATGGAGATATTATTAAGCTTAAATTGTTTCCTTTCTCTTTGAGAGGAAAAGCTAAAGAATGGTTGATATCCCTACCTAGAAATAGTATTGATTCTTGGATTAAATGCAAAGATGCTTTCATTGGAAAATATTATCCTCCTGCTAAGATTATATCTATGAGAAGTGAAATAATGAAATTTAAACAAGTTGATAATGAACATGTTGCTCAAGCTTGGGAAAGAATGAAATCTTTGGTAAAGAATTGCCCCACACATGGTCAGACTGCTTGGATGATTATCCAAACTTTTTATGCAGGACTAGATTTTTCTTCAAGAAATCTGTTGGATTTTCCTGCTGGAGGCACCTTTATGATCATTACTTTGGGTGCTGCAACAAAGCTCCTTGATAATATGATGGTTAACTATTCTGAATGGCACACTGAGAGAGCTCCACAAGGTAAGAAGGTAAATTCTGTTGAAGAAACCTCCTCCTTGAGTGATAAAATTGATGTTATTATGTCTATGCTTGTTAATGGAAAAGCTCATACTGATTAATAAAATGGCTGCTAAACCTGAAACTATGAAAAACTCCTTTGCTGCTACTAATGCCATACAAGTTAGAATTGATGAAAATGTTAGACTATTAGCTGAATTGCATGCTAAGTGGGAAAGTGAAGATGAAATTGCTAGAAATAGTAGTATTTGTACTATTACCACCACCAATGTTGATGCTAGCAAACCACATGAAGTCCTCATTCCTTTTGCAACAATGCCTAAAACTAATGGAACCTTTTCCAATAAAAATGCTGAAATTATTCAAAATATGGGAAACAATAGTTCTACTACCTTGGATGGTAATTTTGATTTTGATCTTGATGGTTGAAATATTTCTGAAGTAATTATGTTCCTACAAAATCCTGCGAGAAGTCCTAATGCTACTGCTATGAATATGGCCTTTACAAAACACATTACAGATGCTCTCATAAAAATTAAACAAGAAAAATTGAAACATAAATCCTATATTCCTAGGAAATTAGAAGATGGTTGGGAACCCATCATTAATATGAAAGTGAATGATTTTGATCTCAAAGCTTTATGTGATCTTGTTACTAGTGTCTCTATTATGCCTAGAAAGATTTATTAAATGCTTGATTTGCCACCATTGGAACATTGTTATTTAGATGTCCAACTTGATGATAATGCTAAAAAGAAAATCATGGGAAGTATTAATGATGTTCTTATTATGGTTAACGATACATATGTCCCCGTTGATTTCGATGTTTTGGATGTTGAATGCAATGCTTCTTGTCCTATTATTTTGGGAAGAACTTTTCTTGGAACTGTTGGTGCCATTATTGATATGAAGGAAGGCACCATTAAATATAAATTACCACTCAAGAAAGGTATAGAACACATACCTAGGAAGAGAGCGAAGATACCTTTTTCCTCTCCTATTAAAACAAAATTTGATCTTAATGCTTCTTCATTCGAAAATACTTGAAACTTGCTCCAATGCCTAGCTGAAAGGCGTTAAAGAAAAGCACTATTGGGAGATAACCCTAATTATTTTTACTTTCAGTAAGTTTTTAATTTGTTGAGTCTTGGAAGTTATTGCCTCAGTAATAACCTCTCATTTTCCTTTTTGTATCGTTTTTGTGTCAAGAATAACCTCTAACGAGAGACAAGTAAGACTTGGGAAAGTTGATGTCCCGAAACAGATTTTTGTGCTTCACTATAAAAAATTGTGAAAAATCCTTGTACGTCAGATTTAGCTGTAATTTTCTGTGCTTATGTACCAGGTTATTATCTAACTTTCGTTAGTTTAGCACTTTTCGATTTGGGCAACATAAGGTCTCCGAAAAAATCGGTTTTTACCTGCTAGTCTATTTTGACAGATTTCTGCCATTATTTGCATTCGCCTCTTAATCTTTTTCTCTTTGAGTTCTCATTGATCACTTGAGATTTTAGAAGGAATTTCTATAGTATCTTGTGTTTTAATGGAAGTTTTACTTGTGTTGAAATTATACCCAAAGACTTATTATCTTGAATACACTAATGTTGCTAAGGAAGATTGTGTGAAGTTTTGTATGAAGGAAATTTTCAAGTGTAGGGAAGAATAATGTGATGAGATGAAGTATGGACAAAAGTTCAAGATTGGGGATTCCACCCTTATCACCCCAAGAAATATTCAAGAGGTACAAGCATCAAAGCTTGGGGATGCCGACATCCCCTTCTTCATCAATAAAAATCTCAGGTTTTCTTCCAAAACACTTCATTTTTATTATTTCATGCACAATTGTGTTATTCTTGGAGCGTATTTGTTTTTGTTCTTAGTTTTCTTTTGTTTGGTTTGCTTAAATAAATTGGTTGGACCCCTTCATTCATATGTTGTTTCAAATAAGTTGATTGGTGTTGGAAAAGAGTAGGAAGCTTCATGCTTATAAGTGGTACAGAAGGAGCTTGTTTTGACTATGGCCTAGACTCTATCATGTCAAGTTTGATGTTGCTTTGACCTTATGCTTAGTTATTATTTCTATAGCATGACTTGTTCCAAACAATTGAGATTGCTTAATGTGCCTTGAAAGACTCATGCGCTATTTTAGCATACAAAAGCATAGTATTGTGGTATTCTCTTTTGATGCTTTATTTGGGTTGACTTGGCACATGCTTACACCATGTTAAGACTATGAACCAGTCACCTTAGCCTCTATGATCATTTAGTTTTTGACTTGTAATATCGCTTTATGCTTTAGTTAATAATGTTTTGTCACTTTGCATGATTATGGCCATTATTGCTCTCTTAGTTGGTCGCTCCCAGACTTTTGCTAGCCTCCACTTGTACCAAGTATGAGTTCCACTCATGCATCCAACCTCCAAGAAAACCAAGTTATTCCGAAGAGTCCACTATAAATTCCTATGCATGATGTGTTACACCATTCCAAGTATATTCATGTTTTTATCTACCTTCCAAATTAAACATTTGTTATGTGACAATAGTGATTAAAGCTCTCACAAACTTGATGGCACATTTTATTTTCTTGCACTTAATAAACTTGAACCATTGTGTCCATCTATGTTGCTTATATGCTTGCACTTTATAAGTTGTGAATTAGTAGAACCATGATACCATGGGGAACGCTTTCAACATTGCACTTATTATTCAGTTGATATCATGTTCTTTTGTTTATGGATCCCGACGGTGTGAAATAAAAGGGGATCTTGTAAGCTCATGGAGTTTGTATGTGTGTTAGAGAAATGTCTGGGCGGCTAGCCTAAGCCATGCCTAATCATGGTGGAAACTTGCAGCATAACCATAGTGAGCATCCTGTGAAGCATCCTCAATAAAAACCTATGCAAATAGAAAATAGAAAGATCACTGAGATGCTCATTGTCTGTTGTTGCCTTGTCATTTTGATATGGGAAAGCTCCTGTGTCATGGGGCAAGGGGTACCCCGTTGGCGGTTCTCCATGATACACATGTACTTACAATGAAAAGAACTTACTTGTGACTAAAGTTGAGCAACATGAGATTCGGTACTCGTAAGCAAGGGGCATGAGATTTTAAACTTATAACTTGTCAAGCATATCCTCATATTTGTGTCACTTTAACCTTAATCACCTCAAGATGCTTATAATAGGGGCAATGAGAGCTGAAAGCTAATAAGTACCATAATTTTTGGATGCTCTTTCTGAAACTTGAAATCCCTGTTTCCCTCTGCGAAGGGCCTTTCTTTTTACTTTTATGTTGAGTCTCCATCTTCTATCTTTATGCACCAATTGAGAGAGCATAGTGGTCATTCTTAGTTTAATGTGCATTGTCCCAAAACTTGTGGATTGATTCATAACTTTGATATTGCTTATTCTTAAATTATTTGTATCTAGTCACCCTTATGAACTTTGAAGGTGTCCTATGCATTTATGTTTTGCTATACCATGAGGGACAAGCTGAATACCACTCTTATTATGTTTTCAATATGAGAAACAAACAAACGTCTTTCAATGCATTGTTATTCATGATCTTTTGTTTATACCTTTTCATGTTACAACATAGTTGCTATGTCTTATTGTTAGAACTCTATCTTTCATGCTTATGTTTCGAGTACTTTGATCCCAGCTATCAATGCTTTACAAATACCTTGATCAAGATTGTGATGGTGCATGTCACCTCAAAAATTATTCTTTTTATCACTTACATACTCGAGGACGAGCAGGAGTTAAGCTTGGGGATGCTTGATACGTCCTAAACGTATCTATAATTTTTGATGCTCCATGCTTGTTTTATATCAACTTTCTTATGTTTTGTTTACACTTTGAGGTATGTTTATACATTTTCTGGAACTAACCTATTAACAAGATGTCGCAGTGTCAGTTGCCTATTTTCTGCTGTTTTTCGTTTCAGAAAAGCTAGTAAGGAAATTTCTCAAAATTGGACGGGACAAAAGCCAAAGTTAATATTTTACCAGAAGGAACACGGAGTCTGAAGGGCAGCCGAAGTGGGGCCACGAGGTGGCCACACCATAGGGTGGCGCCCCCCTAGGTGCGCTAGGCCCTGGTGTGGGCCCCTCGAGCGGTCACCGACCTTACCCCTTCGCCTATAAAAGTACCTCGATGTAGAAACCTAAGTACCCGATCAAAAATCCACCGAAAGAACCTGTAGCCACCACCATCTCCATCCCTAGATCGGGGGGTCCGAAACTCTTCCCGGCACCCTATCGGAGGGGAGAGATCATCCCGAAGGCCTTCTTCATAACCATGCCAGCCTCCGGAGTGATGCATGAGTAGTCCGTCCTTGGACTATGGGTCCATACAATATCTAGATGGTTGGTTCTCCTCCTTTGTGCTATCATGTTTAGATCTTGTGAGCTCCATTCATGATCAAGATCATATATTTGTAATCATATATGTTGTGTTTGCGGGGATACGATGGATATTGAGATATTATGTCAGATTGATTATTGATTCTATCATGTCTATGTTATTTGTGATCTTGCATGCTCTCCGTTGATAGTAACTATCTTGGCCAAGTAGATGCTTGTAACTCCAAGAGGGAGTATTTATGCTCGATAGTAGGTTCATGCCTCTAGTAATCTGGGGAAGTGACAGAAATCTCTAAGGTTGTAGATGTGTTGTTGCTACTAGGGAGAAAACAACAATCCTTTGTCCATGGGGAAAGTGTATTGTTTACTTTACACACTTTGCTTAATGCAATTATGTGTTCCTTGCAACTTAATACTAGGAGGGGTTCGGATGATAACCTGAAGGTGGATTATTAGTCATAGATGAAGTTGGATTACATTCTATGTATTATGTTGTAATGCCCAATCAAATATTGTAGGAGTCAAGATGTCTAGTATATGCATTGTTATGCTTTCTCAATCTGTCAATTGCCCCGGTGTAATTTGTTCACCCAACATGCTATTTATCTTAAGGAGAAACATCTCTAGTGAACTGTGGACCCTAGTCTAGTCCTTTACCATTAATATACCATATACTATTTACCGTTTACTGTTTTCTTTCTGTAAGCAATTACAATCTTCCAGACTATACGTTTAATCTTTTGTTTTCAGCAAAACCGGTGAGATTGACAACCTCACTGTAAGTTGGGGCAAAGTTATGTGGTTGTGTTGTGCAAGATTCCAAGTTGCTAGCAACACCTTGGAGTTGTTTCCTTACTCCTACTGGTTCGATAAGCTTGGTTTCATAACTAAGGGAAACTTGATGTTGTGCTCATCATACCTTCCTCTTGGGGTTCCCAACGAGCTCTACATATCTTGAGCCATCACTCCATGGGATGCAGATGGCCAAAATTTGTGGCGCAACACGACTTGTCATCTACGACAACTCTAAGATGGTAGTAGATCAAACCATGAACCAGTGCGATGCCCTGAGCGACAATATGATCGCCTACCACAACCTCTATGACGCACTCGAAGGATACTTCGATGGTTGAGAACCGCGGGACGTTGGCCGCGAGAGCAACGAAGAGACGGATACACTCGCCAATATTGGATCCACCTGTGCCTTGGTGCCACCTGGAGTATTCCTAGAGGAAATCTTTGAACGCTCTATCAAGCCAAAGGTTCCAGAACAACCAAGAAGCACGTCAAAGGACTCGGGGGCTACGCCACCCGACGAACTCCAAACACTTGAAGATAAGGAGCAAGATACTAGACTCGAAGTCCCCATGGAGGTCATGATGATCGAACCATCCTGGATGCAACCATACATCACATACCTGCTTAGCAAAAGGCTACTAGATGACCAGACCGATGCGCGGCATATAGCGCGATGATCCAAGGCTTTCGCCATCATGAACAGTGAACTATATAAGCACAGCATCACAGGAGTCGTTCAACGATGCGTCACCAACGGATACGGGAGAGCCATCCTCCTCGAGATACATGAAGGCACTTGCGGCCATCATGCCAGAAGTCGCGCCCTCGTTGCCAAAGCTCTACGAGCTCGATTCTGCTGGCCAACCGCAATGTGCGACACTAAGGTCATCGTCTAGAGGTGCAATGCATGCCAAAAATTCACGGACAAACCGCATGCACCTGGCGTAGAGCTTAGGCCAATAACCGTGGCCTAGCCCTTCACGTAATGGGGACTCGACATAGTTGGGAAGCTGCAAAAATCTTCACCTGGAGGATACGTTTACCTCCTCGTCGCAGTCGACAAGTTCACCAAGTGGATTGAGGCCATGCCGGTGACAAATCAATCAGGGGCCATCACCGTCAAATTCTTCGAGTCCATCGTCTTCCAATTCGGGGTGCCACACAACATCATCACCGACAATGGAACGAACTTCACCTTGAACGAATTCCAGGATTTCTACGAAAACCTAGGAATCAACATCAGTTACACCTCAGTAGCGCATCCTCAGACCAACGGTCAAGTTTAAAAGGCCAACGGCCTCGTCTGCAGCGGCATCAAGAAAAGGCTCCTCGGACCACTCGAAAGAGCTGCTGGGTGCTGGCCTGAGGAGCTACCATCAGTACTATGGAGCCTACGCACAACTCCAAATAGTGCCACAGGCTATACTTCTTTCTTCATGGTACACGATGCCGAGGTAGTACTACCTGTAGAAGTACGCTACAAAACCCCAAGGGTCGTAGCATACAGTGAGGCATAATCAACTTACGCACTCGAAGACTCTGTCGACCTCCTCGATGAAGCATGTGAAATAGCAGCGGAACGATCCACGATCTACCAGCAAAACCTCCACAACTACCATAGCCGAAGGCTACGCCCACGGTCCTTCATCGAAGGAGACCTCATCCTGTGACTGAAGCAGCAAGGACACCTCAAGCTCGAGTCCCCTTGGGAGGGACCTTATGTGATTACCGAAGTAATCCCAGGTGGCGCCTACCGCCTTAAAGACGTAGAAAGTGGAGTTGCATACTCTAACCCCTGGAATGTCGCGCAACTGCGTCATTTCTCCCCTTAGATGTTTTTACTTTGCAAATAAGGCTATTCAGCCAGGCTACTTAGCCACACATTTTTTCTCCTGATAGTCTGCAAACAAATAAAGCTAAGTGCCTCCATCCTTGTGTCTCTGTTTTTAATTACAACTACATCACTCGGGCGCTGCGCCACCCTTTCTACCTCGTTACACAAATAACGCAGTAACCTGAGTAGCTGACATACTATTAATCGAACCCTTGATAAACCCAACCCAACTACAACACACCTGACAGGTTGGCAAGGTGCTAGGATAAGTATGCGTCAGGCTAACAAAAAGGCACTTAGAGTACAAGCTACTCGAAAAATACACAAGCTAGCAAGATTTACATAAAAACAGGTAACAAAAACACCCAATTCACTTATACGAACTTTACAACACCTATACATCTCTGTGCAGGTCCAGTCTACTGGCGTAAAAGGAGAACGTAGGTATGCTCCTCGAACAACTCAAAGAGGTCTTCGACTGGCTGATCAACCACCTGATAATTGTGCACCATATTCCACGCCATCCCCTCTGTTGGGGGTGGCAGTCCCGCGGCAACAACAACCAAATCCAGATCGGGTCGATGCAGGCGCACAAGCGCCAGTGCAGTCTTGGAACCCACGACTAACTGCTGACGCACGCACTCGCGAACTGCGCCGGCATCCTGGAACTTCTTCAACAGAGCTAACAAGCTTGATCGCATAACGTCCAAGGGGAACATTACCCGAAATATGTGCTTCAGGCACGACTACGCCTTCTTCAAATAAAGAAGCACATGCGACACATGATCCTGGAACATCGCCAACACGACTGCGCGATCCCGATCAACCCAAAAGTACCCGATAGCGGGCAGCTGCTCCTGTGTCAAGCAGTTTAGCCGAATGGCAACTCGGTCTCTCTCTTCCTACAGAAGTCGAGTACTAACAACTTCAAAGAGCAGTAAAAAAAATCTGGCAAATCCCCGCCACAAGTGGCTAGAAAAGGAGAAGAAACTAGGGAAACTAACACTTCAATTGCTCATTCAGTTGAGCCACCTCACCCAAAAGATATTTCTCATGTTCACTAGCTTTTTTGGCCTTCAACTTCCACACGTCAGCGCGCGGATCATGGGCATCTCCCGCTCCAAGTGTTTTATGCGATCACGCAATCGAGACAGCAATGGAAATTACACCACCTTGGAACGTGGTTACACCACAGGTTCATCGGTGGGAGGTGTGTCAGACAGATCACTCGAAGGACCCTATCCAAGCACAGGAACAGACGGATAAGACCAACCATTCAAAATAACACCAATAATAAAAGCATCAAGTTTAGCAAGTTTCAAAGGGGGCACCCCCACAAGCACAACGCAAGTCAAAGAAGTCCAGAGAAGCTAGAATATTACAAAAGGATGACAAAGGGATAGCCTACAGCTATGCACTAGCACTCAGGGGCTTTCTCGAGTCAGTGGCAGCCTCCGACGCCTCCTTTTCAGTTACAGCCTCTAATGTTGTGGCTTTTGCCGTCTTCGACCGCTTTAGCTCCGTCGAGTACTTTGCGAGTGTCTCAATGAGCCGATGCCCATATTTATGACAACGAGTGGCAAAGGGATCAAACACTACCTACTGGCCATCTGCAGTAACCGGCATCGCTGTGGACACCTTGCTAGGGTTCAGATTAACACCATGGGCTTACGCCATCGCAAGTCCCATGGTAGCACTGACCCTCCTTTGCGCATTCTTGAAATCCATGGGAACGCCTCCAGCGAAGGACTCCACCAAGCCATCAAGATCTTCGATAAGCTCGGCATTAGGGACTGTATCCTCTCGAAGACGCCCAAGTGTACCCTTGGCCTTTTGAAGGGAAACCTTGCCAGAGACGTTGCGGTCTTCGACTGCAGCCATAGCATCAGCCAAAGCATCCTGGCGAGCCAGGGCTTGAGCGTCGAAGCTCACACCAGCAGCATCTACAGAAGACACAAATGAGCACAGACAAACATAGGCAAATATAGAGCAAAGCAACAACGCAACATCATACCTGAGAGTGCCTCAGCAACAGAGAGAAGTTGATCCATGAACACCTTCTCCCTATCAGCTGAAGTGGCAAGCAGGTCCTCCTCGCTCTTCTTTGACTCCTGGACAGAGCATTCAAAGGCTTCGAGTGCCTCGTCGCGTTTCTTCTCCACTACGGCAAGACCCTTCTGGAGGGAATTGACGCGATGGAGGAGCTCATTGTTCTCACCTACAAAGGATGATAGAAAACTTAAGCTTGACGATTTTTTGTACCAATAGTACAGAAATAAAGAGTGCAAGTTCACCTTGGAATGCGTGATGCTGGGTCTCCAGCAAGGCATGCTTACGGCCCAAGGATGTAATCTTTTCGACGAGGTAAATTGATTCCTTCAGGACAGGCTGCAAAAATAGAAGCATTAGCACCAACCTAACTTCGACTGGCATAGTCAAGAAAACTTACATGCTCCTCTAGGGACTCCAAAGTCTCCTTCTGCGTAGACGTCCGGGCAACTATCTGGTGCCCCCCGTGTGGGGGGAACTCGAAGAATTGGCACTGGAAGTGGCCGCTACCTGGGGAGAGTGAGACCGCTCTGCAACATCCTTATCTTTGGAGTCCGTGACTCTAGTCTCCTTCACGAAGCGGCAATCATAGGATGACGACGACATAGTTTTGCAACAACAAAAACATACAAAAGAACTTTAGAGGAAAATATTTCAGGACATAAGGTCAAACTAGCAGAAGTACAAGACTTACTAGTCGAAGTCTTCTAGGTCGAAAGAGTCCTCAGACGCCTCCTTCAGTGTCCTGAGCTTCTTCCATGGAGGAGGAGCCACGGCGCGCATAGGCACCGCGGGGATTGGATCCTCCACCTCAGTCAAAGGACCATCCGGAGTCACCGGCCAAGAAGCGTTTGAGTCCTTGCTTTGCGAGCGTTTCCGAGTCCCATTCTCCTTGGACTGGGGGGCTTCCTGCTCTTCAGCGACGAGGATGGTGGAACCCGACTCGTCCTCATCCTCCTCCTCCGATTTGCGAGGGATTACTCCCTCCGACTGAGGAGGTAGAACAATAACCACTTTAGTCCTGGCACAAGAGGTGATGGCTCTAAAATATAGCCATCTAACATCCACAATTAAACTGGATATTAGTCATAATTTAATGAAATATCTCTCTAAACCCTGCCACTAATGCTAATATTCAGATGGGTATGCAATTCTTTCTTCTTGTATTTTTCCTACGAAGATAATGTCGTTTAAAGGAGGGAATCACTACATTAAAGTCAAAGATATGATATTTCCTTCAACTAGAAGAA
Source organism: Avena sativa (assembly GCA_916181665.1). NCBI lineage: Eukaryota > Viridiplantae > Streptophyta > Magnoliopsida > Poales > Poaceae > Avena > Avena sativa. The sequence continues at coordinate 434,673,065 of OV702290.1, forward strand.
ACCAGGAGCCGTCCAACAAAGGCAGACGCCATAACAACCAACTATACGGCCGGAGCAAAAATTCCGACCGTATAGTTCCGGTCGTATAGTTGGCGCCACCACCGTTAGGTCAAGCAGAACAACTTTTGTGAAGGGACCCCTATATAAAGAAGCCTCAGGCGATGGGAAAACTATCTCTCTCTCGCTCTCGTGCTAACGCTCGCTCCACCCCGAAGAAGCCAGACTCCGCCAAAAAGCTTCCTCCAGATCTCCAAACCCTTCTCCATCTCCATAGCCATAATCCACCACTTGTAATAGTAGATCTCTTATCTGATTGGCTACATTGTAACACTATTGCTATCAATCTTATGATTTTGATTACAATGTTTGCGATTTTTGATCTCATCTCTATGTGTGAGTAATTCTCCTTGGGCTAAGGACTTTGGCCTAGCCATGTAGCAATTGTGCATGTGAATTATCATAGATGGGATCGTGTATTAGTTTGTATGACATGATGATTATTGTATCCTCTCTTTCCTCAATCTAAGGACTTGTCAGGTAACCAAGACCCCAAGGGTTGAGCTAGGTATAGGGAGTATGAGTGATGACTAATCTGCAGGTTGGGAACCCTAGTGACAGAAGGGGTAGTACGGCTGTATGTTAGGGATTTGCTTGGGATTAACGATGACATCACGATGCATATCATTAGTTCTCTTTCTTCTATGGATGAGACTAGTAGGTTATTGCTATAAGCGGTTGCGGAGGCAATAGCAATTATGGATGCACTGCCCACATTTAATTTATCTTGCTCTAACAAGTACACGCATGCTTTATTTCTATCTTTTATTTCCATCAGATGTTTTGCACAGCTACAGGTGAAACCGAACGCCCTAGGCCCTCTCTCTCCATCATCGACAACAACCAAAAGACACAAACTACTGGTCCGGTGAAAACACAAAAGGAATTCTAAAACTCTCGAAGGTCCATTAAAGTAACTTCACTATGCATTCGGTTCCCGAGGATTCGATAACCTAGGTCTACTAGGGAAAAAGAAGCTATACTACATCCGTATTCCGGATCGAAGGTATCAACATGAAGTGCCAGTATAAAGAAAACCTAGCAGGCAATCGAAAAACAAGAAGAGATAAAGAAAGAATGCTACCTCAAGTAGAGGGCGACTCGCGCAGAACGGAGGCACGACTGAGTCACCAGGGAGTTTCTCCTTGGCTATGAACTTGGTCAGCATCCGAAACTTCCTGTCTACTTCACCCGAAGAAATTTTTTCCCGGGAGATGCGGGTGTTGTGTTCAACACCGGTACAGCAGCACATCGGATGCACCCTAGCTTGCATCGGCTGCACTCGACAACGCATCCAGGTGCGAATGAGGTCTGCGGCGCCCACTTCCTTCCCTCGGATGAGTTGAAGATCACAAACCCGCTTGTACAAAACCTTAGTTTCTTCGGCTTCATTGGGCATCACCATGTTCTACCACGACCTCCTCCTTTTGCACTCTGCATTTGGATCAAAAGGTGCGAGCCCGAAGAGTTCACTGTCGGCCTTCTGGTCATGAATGTAGAATAGTTTCTCCCTCCATCCTTGGACGGATACATTAAAATTGAGGGACAAATGTTGGACATTGGAGTCCAGATGGATCCTGCAGCCTCCTATATCATATACTACCGACCCGGAGCCCGACTGCCGCTTCAATTTGAAGAGATTTTTGGAAATACCAAAGTGTGGCTCGATTCTGAGCTAGCACTCACAAAGTGTGATGTAGCAGGCAATGTGGAGAATGGAATTGGGAGTCAGCTGATGGAGCTAGAGCCCTGATGACCCACAAGTATAGGGGGTGTATCGCAGTATTTTCGATAAGTAATGGTGTCGAACCCAACGAGGAGCAGAAGGTGTTGACGAGTGGCTTGGATCCGGATTTCTCTGTAAATACTTAGCAAACGGATTTTTAGGTTTTTTTTGATAATGCAGATAAATAAAGTGCGAGTAAAAAAAGACAATAATTATAATTGCAGCAAGTGGCCCAATCCTTTCTTTAGCAAAGGACAAGCCGGTTGTATTACTTAAGATGACCAAACGTTCTCGAGGACACATGGGATTACTATCAAGTGCTTTCGCTTCATATAACTGATTAATCTTCTTTGGTTGGATAAGTATTGTGTGGGTGAACCTGTGCTAATGTACTAACCTTCCTAAGACTAATACATACTTGTGATTAAACCCCTTGCAAGCATCCGCAACTACAAGAAAGTAATTAAGATAAAAACCTAACCATAGCCTTAAACTCTGAGATCCTACACTCCCTTGTGCAAAGGTTTCCTGACGGGGTCAGGTTTCTATCACTCCGGCAACCCCTACGATTAGTAGCCAAATACAGAATGCATTCCCCTAGGGCCATAAAGGTGAAGTATCATGTAGTCGACGTTCACATGACACCACTAGAACCATAACACCACAACTTAATTATCAAACCATTGAATTTTTCTCAACACAATTCCACTACTAACAACATGACTTCTCCCATGTCCTCAAGAACTAAACAAACTACTCACGAGACATCATATGGATCAAGATCAGAGATGAAATAATGATAAGTAACAATTCGAACATAACAATAATTCAATGGTTCCACTCAATAGCATGAACTACAACAACTAATCAAGACCAGGAAAGTTTCTGCTAAGAACTATGCAAGATTCAACCCGATTGTTACAGCGGTATGAAGTGGTGATGATGGTGCTGGTGGATATGATGATGATGATCCTGATGAAGTCCATCTTGATGATGGGTTTATTGGCAACGATCTCCACTCTCTGAGAAGGAATTTCCCCGGTAGATTTTTGCCTGCCGGAGAGCTGTTTCTCTCTCTATAGTTTTCCGCCCCGTAGAGGCAGTGGAATCTTTCTGTGGTTGCTCCTTGAGTCTTAGGGTTTTGAGAGGATTATATGCGTCAGAGGGTGATGCCAGAGGTTGGCCAGGGTGGCCACACCACCTGGTGGCGCGGCCACGGCTGGCCCGCGCCAGGGGGTGGTGTGGGCCCCCTGTGGGCTCCACTTCCCCTTCTGGCTTCCTTCGTCTTCTGGAAAAATGGGATTTTCCATATATTTTCCGGGATTTTCTGATTTTCGTGAATGTTGCCTCCATACAGTGCCTTTTCAATCAGAATCCTGACTCCGGTGGTTCATCCTCCCAAAATCATCAATCATGCAAAAATAGCTGAAATAACATAAGTACCATCTCTTAATATGAAATATATCGAAGAATAACAGTGAATTGTGATACAGAATGGTGATGTAAAATGGAGTTCAACTCCCCCCAAGCTTAGACTTTGCTTGTCCCTAAGCAAAAACTGAGCTCAATAAACATGTGCACAGGTTTATGGAGTGAAGTGTCGATAAAGAGAATACGGACAAGAAACATCACATTCATCAATACACAAATCATGAAGAAAAAACTCACTTATTATATAACTTAACTTGCAATGAGTGAGGGAAACACAATAAAGATGCATGAAGTAAATCGTAATTGGTAATGGCGAACTTTGTTCTTGGTCATAGAACGGTTAACAAGTTGCAGGAGTCAAACATAATGGGTTTTTAATGATAGCTTTCAAGGTAATATTCACTAAGGTAAGAGCAATGTGCCCATATAAGAAACATGATTGAATAAATCGTCATATGAATGATTGAATCACAACAACTCAAATGCTTGCCTAAGATAGAAGGGAAGAGGTTAACTGACTCAACTGAAAAGTAAAAGATAGACCCTTTTTGTAGAGAGAAGCAGGGATTTCAAGTTTCATAAAGAGCTTCCAAACATTATGGTACTTACTAGCTTTCATCTCTCATTGCCCCTACCATAAGCATCTTTTAGGTGATTAAGGCTAAAGTGAACAAATATGAGGATATGCTTGCATGTTATAAGTCGAAAATATCATGCCCCTTGCCTACGAGTCCCAGACCTCATGCTACTCAACTTTAGTCGCAAGTAAGTTCTTGTCATTGTAAGTACATGTGTATCATGGAGAACCACCAACGGGGTACCCCTTGCCCCATGATACAGGAAATATCCCATATCAAAATGACAAGGCAACAGACAATGAGCATCTCAGCGATCTTTTTATTTGCTATTTGCATAGGTTTTTATTGAGGATGCTTCACAGAATGCTCACTATGGTTATGCTGCAAGTTTCCACCATGATTAGGCATGGCTTAGTCTAGCCGCCTAGGCGTTTCTGTAACACATATACAAACTCCATGAGCTTACATGCTCCCCTTTTATTTCACACCGCCGGGATCCATAAACAAAAGAATCATGTTATCAACTGAATAATAAGTGCAATGTTGAAAGCGTTCCCCATGACAGCATGGTTCTGCTAATTCCCAACTTATAAAGTGCAAGCATATACACAACATAGATGGACACAATGGTTCAAGTTTATTAAGTGCAAGAAAGTAAAGTGTGCCATCAAGTTTGTTAGAGCTTTAATCACTAGTTTTCACATAATAATTTGGAAGGTAGATAAAAGCATGATTTTACATGGAGTACCAATAATGCTATTAGGTAGGTATAGTGGACACAAATGGCATAGGTTTTGGTTTAAGGATTGGATGGACGAGAAGCATCCCCTCTCAGTACAGGTTTTTGGCTAGCAAGGCTGGGTAGCAAGCAATAAGAGTTGAAGGAAACAAACAAACATACAAATGATAGGAAAAAACATGCAAACTTCCTTGGAAACACAAAAGATCTTAATTAGAGAATACTAAGGTTATGATCCAAACAAGAAAGAAAGATGATGAAATTATATATCTAAAAGTACTTTTCTTTTTCTTTTTCATTCAATGCTCAAATAGTATTACTACTGACCAGTGCTAAGTTTTCCAAAACCAATCTAAATTTACTTAATGATCCCAAAGTGATACCCATACTAATCAACAAGATCAATCATATAACAAAAAATTTCAAACTAAAATAAGATGTGCAAAAAAAGTAAATGATAGAACTTCTCATTAATATTCCATAATGGCAACTCACACCAAGGGATACATAGATATCTAACTAGAGGGGAGATACTTCCATAATGCAAACCATCCTATATGATAACTTCTCTATTCATGATATGACTCTACTAAAAAGGTAAAAAGATGAAAGATAATGATATGATACCGTGGCACTCCCCCAAGCTTGGAACAAACCAAGGGGATGCCAAAACCTGATGACAAATTACTCCTTCGGTGGTGGTGGTGGTGGTGATCTCTCGATGAGCTTTTCAATCAATTCCCTCAAATCCTCAATCTCAAAGGTGAGAGTACGAATCAACTCCGAATTGTGCTTAATGCGGTTCATGATCATGTCGGGCTGTGAATCCCAGCTCTTGCGATTCTTTCCCCACTCTTCCTCCTTGAAGTATTCTTTTCCTGCATGGTTAGAACGAGGCATATCCCAATTGGAGGGTAATTTTTCCTTGGGGATATTTTGGAATTGCTGCTCATGAATAAGGGTATGGAAGGGATTCTTGGTGCATAGAGGAGGTGACCATGAAGCCAAGCAATGACGCGGAACCTTCCCTTCAGTGGACATCCATGTAGTCCTTTTAAACTTAGCAGGATTTGCCACCACTCCAATGCTTGCAATGGTGGTGTTGGTGTGCGGATGCTGGTCTTACTTTGCCTCCTCTTCAACTTCACTCTCGATCTCCTCCTCCTGCATAGAATCTTGGAGATTGTCTTACGTAGGCTCCTTGCTCTTATCATTGGCTGAGACCATCGTGCCTCTAAACTTGAGAACAGTTCCTGACAGAAACAGATCGAAACGAAAACACGACGAGAACATGATATATGGACCTCGGGGGATCCGGGGATTATATATTACAAAGTTTAACAACAAAAGGAAAGTACTGGGCGAAAACGGGTCGGAGACAGGCTCCGGGGTGGCCACACCCCCTGGTGGCGCGACCTGGTGGGTCCGCACCACGGGGTGGTGTGAGCCACCCGGGCTCCGTTTCCGTCCCTTTTTCGACTCATTAATTTCCATGTTGGATAAAAACTGCAAAAATATAAATTAAAAAGTTTTTCGCGGACCTTTTCTTACCAGAACTATTACCTATTCAAAAACGGACTCTGTAGGTCTCTGAACTTGGCCTTTAATAAATTCTTCTTGAGTCACCACTTGGATTATATCAATATCTTCATTATAAGAATCTCTAGATATATAGTGCTTGAGTCTTTGACCATTCACCACTTTTGTAGTGTTGTATCTTAGGAAATAAATTTTTATTGCGCTTGAACGATACACCTCTTCAATAACAAAAGGTCCTTCCCATTTTGAAAGTAGTTTTCCTGCAAAAAATCTGAGACGAGACCTATACAATAGAACTTTCTCACCAACATGGAACTCTCTCTTAAGAATTCTCTGATCATGCCATTTTTAACTTTTTCTTTAAAGAGCCTAGCATTTTCATAAGCCTCACTTCTCCACTCATCTAAAGAACTCAAGTCAAACAATCTTTTCTTACTAGCAAGTTTGAAATCTCTATTAAATTCTTTCACTGCCCAATAAGCATTGTGTTCCAATTCTAGAGGCATGTGACAAGATTTTCCATAAACCATTTTATAAGGACACATTCCCATAGGATTCTTATAAGCAGTTCTATAAGCCCATAAAGCATCATTCAACTTTTTAGCCCAATTTTTTCTAGATCTATTGATAGTCTTTTGCAAGATGGATTTAATTTGTCTATTTGATAGTTCTACTTGCCCACTGGTTTGGGGATGATAAGCTGAAGCAATTCTATGATTAACGTCATATTTAGCAAGGGTCTTCCTAAAGCCACCATGAATGAAATGTGTACCTCCATCAGTCATAAGATACCTAGGAACTCCAAACCTAGGAAAGATAACATCCTTAAGAATTTTTTAAGAGGTCTCACCATCAGCACTTTTTGTAGGTATGGCTTCTACCCAATTAGTAACATAATCGACAACAACAAGAATATGAGTATAACCTTTTGAAGGAGGAAAAGGACCCATAAAGTCAAATCCCCAACAGTCAAATGGTTCAATAACAAGATAGTAATTCATATGCATTTCATTGCGTCTAGAAATATTACCAACACGTTGACATTCATCACATGATAATATGAACTTTCTTGCATATTTAAAAAGGGTAGGCCAGTAAAAACCTGATTGTAGAACCTTTTGTGTGGTTCTATCCAGCGTGATGCCCTCCATAGGCACTACCATGACATTTCCGCAATATCTCTTTTTGTTCATATTTTGGGATGCATCTTCGCATAATACCATCAACTCCCTCTTTATATATATGTGGGTCGACCCAAAGTAATGCCTCAAATCATAAAAGAATTTCCTTCTCTGCTAGGCTGTAAAAGTGGGAGGCAAATACTTGGAAATAATAAAGTTAGCATAATCAGCATAATAGGGACTCTCTCGCGAGCTTACCTCTACTGTGGCCAACTGTTCATTTGGAAAACTATCATTAACAGGCACATGATCAAAAGAAATGTTTTCCAATCGAAATAAATTATCAGCAACAGGATTTTCAGCACCTTTCATATCTACAATATGTAGATCGAACTCTTGCAAAAGTAACAACCATCTAATAAGCCTAGGCTTAGCGTCTTTCTTCGTCATAAGATATTTAATAGCAGCATGATTAGTATGAATTGTAACTTTTGAATCAACAATATAAGGTCTAAACTTATCACAAGCAAACACAACAGCTAGGAACTCTTTTTCAGTAGTAGCATAATTCTTTTGGGCAGCATCAAGAGTCTTACCAGCATAATGGATAACATTCAACTTTTTTATCTATTCGTTGTCCAAGAATAGCACCTACAGCAAAATCACTAGAATCACACATAGTTTCAAAGGGTAAATTCAAATCAGGTGGTTGAACAATAGGAGCGGTAATTAAAGCTTTCTTTAGAGTTTCAAAAGCTTCCTTACAATCATCATCAAAAACAAAAGGTACATCTTTTTGGAGAAGATTTGTAAGAGGTTTTGATATTTTGGAGAAATCTTTAATAAACCTTCTATAGAAACTAGCATGACCAAGGATACTACGAATACCTTTGACATCCCTAGGACAAGGCATTTTCTCAATTGCTTCAACTTTGGCTCTGTCAACTTCAATGCCTCTTTCAGAAATTTTATGTCCAAGGACAATTCCTTCATTAACCATGAAGTGGCATTTCTCCCAATTAAGAACAAGATTGATTTCTTCTGCAAAACTTTATCAAGGTTGTGCAGACAATTATCAAAAGAAGTTCCATAGACGGAAAAATCGTCCATGAATACTTCCACAATTTCCTCACAGAAACCATGAAAGATAGCAGACATGCATCTTTGAAAAGTAGCAGGAGCATTGCATAAACCAAAAGGCACACGCCTATAAGCATAAGTTCCATAAGGGAACGTAAAAGTGGTTTTCTCTTGATCTTGTTGTTTAACAGCAATTTGAGAGAACCAGAGTGTCCATTAAGAAAGCAAAAATGAGTCTTCTTAGACAACCTTTCTAACATTTGATCAATAAAAGGCAGCGGGTAATGATCTTTCTTAGTAACTTTGTTAACTTTTTTGAAATCAATGCACATTCTATAACCAACCACTACTCTTTGGGGAATAAGCTCATTATTCTCATTAGGCACAACAGTAATTCCTCCTTTCTTAGGGACACAATGAACAGGAGTAACCCATTGACTATCAGCAATAGGATAAATAATACCAGCATCAAGGAGTTTTAATACCTCATTTCTTACCACTTCCTTCATCTTCGGATTTAAATGATGTCAATGTTCTACCACTGGTTTTGCATCAGGTTCTATGTTAATAGCATGCTAACATATAGTAGGAGAAATCCCTTTTAAATCATCAAGAGTATAACCAATAGCCCCTCCGTGTTTCTTCGACACATCTAGTAATCTTTCCTCTTCTTTTACTGAAAGTTTAGAGCTAATAATAACAGGATATAATTTATTATCATCAATGTAAGCATATTTGAGATCGTCAGGTAAAGGTTTCAGATCAAAAAACGGATCCTTTTTAGGTGGTAGTGTGGTACCCAAATCTTCCACAGGTATGTTATGCTTAAGTATCTTGGGTTGACGAAGGAGAATCTCGTCAATCTCATTTCTTTCTTCCATGAAGATCTTACTTTCGTGGTCTTCCATATATTGCTGCAAAGCATTGTTAGGAGAAAGAGAAATAGAAGCAAGTTGTTCAACTCTAAAATCCTCATCAGGCAATTCATTTTTATAGGGAACTTTAGCAAATTTTGAAAAATTAAACTCATAAGATTCTCCATTGAATTTAGTTAAAATTTTCTCCCTCTTACAGTCTATAATGGCTCCACAAGTGTACAAGAAAGGTTTCCCAAAAATGATAGGATAAGTTTTACTTGCAGCTGAACCGAGTACTAGAAAATCTGTAGGATATTTAATCTTACCACAAAGAACTTCCACATCTCTTACAATACCAATTGGAGAGATTGTCTCTCTATTAGCAAGGTGAATAACCACGTCTATTTCTTCTAGTTCATAGGGACCAATTTCATGCATAATTTCTTTGTAAAGCTCAGAAGGAATAACACTTGAACTTGCACTAATATCATATAAACCATAATAGAAATGATCACCTATTCTACCAAAAAGCACAGGGATACTGGCTTTCCTAGATCTACTAGGATGTGAAACAATATTAGAAGAATCCCCACAGAAGATAATGTGTCCATCTTCTACACTTTTAGTAACATGGTCTTTCACAATTTCTACTGCAGGTTCAACATCTATTTGTTCATCAGGCTTTACAGCTCTCTTTGTACTGTTGTTAATTACACTAGTTATCATAGAATTCTCCTTTACCTTATCAGGGAAAGGTATTTTATTGATATAAGGTTCAGGTAAAATATGATCAATGGTGCAAACCTCAGTACTTCTAGCAGGGACACAATCAACAATATCTTTATATGGTCATGATACTTGTTCCATTCATTTTTGGGAATTTCAATATAAGAGGCAAAAACCTTAAAAAAAATTGTAATAACTTGATAATCAAGACCATAAGCATTAATAATATTAAGAAAGTCATCAGTTCCCATAAAACATTCAATGCATTCATAATCATAATTTATACCTGACTTTCTTCCTTTGTCATTCTCCCATGCTTCAACATTTTCTTGAATACGGTCTGGAAGATCCCATTTAGCTTCTTCTTCCATACGTGTAAATGATCTAGAGCAAGAAGCATCCAATAAATCCTTATCATGAAGAGAAATCTTTGCATAAAAGTAATCGATAATAATATTATTAGGGAGCTCATGAGTAGGACATTTGAGCATTAGTGACTTCAATCTCCCCCAAGCTTGAGCTGTAATCTCTCCATCACGAGACCAAAAGTTATATATTTGATTCCGATCTTTATGAATCTCACTAGGAGGATAAAATTTGGAATAATAGAGAGGTACAATTTCCTCCCATTCAAGAGATTGGCCATTCTTTAGCAGCTTATACCATTCCTCAGCTCTTCCTTTTAGTGATAACGAGAATAACTTCTTCTTAACTTGATCCGTTGTAATACCTACACACTTGAACAACCCGCATAATTTGTGTATAAAAAGCAAATGATCACCGGGATGGACAATCCCATCTCCAAAATAGTAGTTATCCATAACACGATCAACAATTCTTGTAGGTATCTTAAAAGTATCATTTTCAGTAGGTGGAGGTTCATCTACTACCTTAGCAGTAGTACTAGCATTATGAAATAAGAAACTAAGTGAATTATCCATATTGAGATAAACTAACTAGCAAAAATAAAAAATACTCATAGTAGAAGTTTCCTTTACCAGTTTGACCCTTCAATAGCGCTTCAATCCCCGACAACGGTGCCAGAAAATAGTCTTGATGACCCACAAGTATAGGGGGTGTATCGCAATATTTTCAATAAGTAAGAGTGTCGAACCCAATGAGGAGCAGAAGGTGTTGACGAGTGGCTTGGATCAGGAATTCTCTATAAATACTTAGAAAAATAATATTTAGGGGTTTTGATAATGTAGATAAATAAAGTGCGAGTAAATAAAAGACAATAATAATAATTGCAGCAAGTGGCCCAATCCTTTCTTTAGCAAAGGACAAGCCGGTTGTATTACTTAAGATGACCAAACATTCTCGAGGACACATGGGATTACTGTCAAGTTCTTTCGCTTCATATAGCTAAATTAATCTTCTTTGGTTGGATAAGTGTTGTGTGGGTGAACCTGTGCTAATGTATTGACCTTCCTAGGACTAATACATAATTGTGATTAAACCCCTTGCAAGCATCCACAACTACAAGAAAGTAATTAAGATAAAAACCTAACCATAGCCTTAAACTCTGAGATCCTACACTCCCTTGTGCAAAAGTTTAATAACGGGGGTTTAGGTTTCTGTCACTCTGACAACCCCTACGATTAGTAGCCAAATACACAATGCATTCCCCTAGGCCCATAAAGGTGAAGTATCATGTAGTCGATGTTCACATGACACCACTAGAAGAATAACACCACAACTTAATTATCAAACCATTGAATCTTTCTCAACACAATACCACTACTAACAACATGACTTCTCCCATGTCCTCAAGAACTAAATGAACTACTCACGAGACATCATATGGATCAAGATCAGAGATGAAATAATTATAAGTAACAATCTGAACATAAAAATAATTCAATGATCCCACTCAATAGCATCAACTACAACAAGTAATCAACACCGGGAAAGTTTCCCCTAAGAACTATGCAAGATTCAACCCGATTGTAACAGCGGTATGAAGTGGTGATGATGGTGCTGGTGGAGATGATGATGGTGATGATGATGATGATCCCGATGAAGTCCAGTTTGATGATGGTGTTGTTGGCGACGATCTTCCCTCTCTGGGAAGGAATTTCCCTGGCAGATTTCTGCCTACCGGAGAGCTCTTTCTCTCTGTAGTTTTCCGCCCTGCAGATGCGGCGGAATCTTTCTATCGTTGCTCCTCGAGTCTTTGGGTTTCGAGGGGATTATATGCATCAGAGGGCGATGCCAGAGGTGGGCCAGGGTGGCCACACCACCCGGTGGCGTGGCCAGGGATGGCCTGCGCTAGGGGGTGGTGTGGGCCCCCTATGGCCCATCTCCACTTCCCCTGATGGCTTCCTTCGTCTTCCGGAAAAATAGGATTTTCCATGTATTTTCTGGGATTTTCTGATCTTCGCGAATTTTTCCTCCAAACAGTGCCTTTTTCCATCAGAATCCTGACTCCGGTGGTTCATCCTCCCAAAATCATCAATCATGCAAAAATAGATTAAACAACATAAGTACCATCTCTTAATATGAAATATATCAATGAATAACATTGAATTGTGATATAGAATGGTGATGCAAAATGGACGTATCATGCCCGTAGAAGAAAAGTAACCCTCGCACAAACTTGTGGAGGGGGAGAGAGAGGCCCCGAATGACAAAAGCGAGAAACATCACCTAACATCCGGCATGGGGATCGGGGATTACCTCGTCCCCAAGAATTTGGCAATCGGCTTTAGTGGCTGGAAGAGTGCAATCCTGGTGCCAGTTGAAGAGCTCCATCTCCTTTATGGAGGACCGCCGCCATGATCCACTGGTTACATGCATGCCCGCACCCTTCTTCTTGGCAGCTGCAGCAGCAGTACCAGAGCGCGTAGTGGCGCCGGCCTTCTTCTTGGCCGCAACAGTGGCGGACGCATATCCAGCAGTGGAAGCGCCCTTCTTCTTCCACATATTTCGCTTGAAGTGGGAGCACAGAAAGTAGCTCGGGAAGGTTTTGAGGCCGTCCAACGCAGCAATGGAGGCGCGAGCAATGGAACAGAATTGGGCAGCAATGGAGGCAGCACGCAAGGGAGAAGATGAATTGTCGGGAAAATTACCGCACAGAGGTTCCTACTTAACCTCAGCATAGATCCAAGTTATAAATGGAGTCCCACCTTCGTCATGTCCCGTCAAAACCCCTCATACGGGCAAACGAGGTCATCTCATCGTCAGCACTGACGTCATCGACTCTAGCGGGAGCATCTTCCGACTAATCTAGTCCTCACTCGACTCTACGAGTCGATTAAGCACTCGGGGGTACTCCTAAAAGGAGCGCTGGCCGCGCACCCAAAAGCTTCATGGACATGGACACATTTCGACAAGGTAATTGCAGTTAAACCCCTCACTCGAATCAACGATTCGATTGTGGTCTTGGGGGCTACTCCCATAGGGAGCACTGAAAGCATATTCGGCTGAAACAAGAAAAAGATGACAGCGGTCGAAAACATTGATAGTCCCCACTCGAGTCTACCACTAGAATAGGCACTCGGGGGCTACTCCCATAGAGAGCGCTGGCCGTGCACCCTATGATTTTCTTTCACTAAATGTTTGTTGACTACATCCACACTTGAAAGCATTGGCGACTCCGCCTCATATTTTCCCCACAAGGAGACTGCATCTCCTGGGCCACCCGAATCATCTCCGTGATGAAAAAATTTGGATGCCATGCTCACAACATGAAGATAAGACCTGAAAAAGGCTTGGCAACACACCTGCTGCGCTCTACCAGAAATAATATGTGCCTGTAGGTACGATGAAATAAGCCTTGACAGACGCGTCCAGTGCTCACACTTATATATTGGAATTCGATTCTGTAAGACCTCCGCGGCATGACTCGAATTACGCCAGCACTTTTCCGAATTCGAGTCCAAGGACTCGAGTTTGAGTAGATTGCGTTGTTTTGCCCTAAGGCAGTTAACTAATCCTGATACATCGGATGAATCAGTCATTATATCAACAATCCCTATGACATAAACTAAAGCACCCGAAAACATATTTGGATATGCACTCGAAGGCTTCATAATCTCCACTCGAATCTGCGATTCGACCGGACACTCGGGGGCTACTGACATGGGCATACCCTACAGATACTCATGATCAGCATATATGGTCAAGCCCGGAAGAAGCCCACAATGTTGCTAAGGCCTAGTCGAGTTTCGGTTGGCCTGGGAGACTTTGACTCCTTGTAGAACACGGCAAAGTACAATATAGAAGTTTAAATGGAAAACCCTAATATGTAACCGACTCGGCATGCTATCCCGAGACCTAGACTATCTATATAAAGGCTAGGAGGGGCAGCGAGGAGGATATTCGCAATCCTAGTTTCCACGCCATCGCCAAATTTCATCTACGCACCCCTGTAACTTTCGACTCCTCGATATTTCCAAGAGCGGACAAGCAGGAGTAGGGTCCTCTATGAGGCCTGAACCTGGGTAAACCTCGTGTCACCTATGTGCTTGTTTGCTAGCCGATCAATGCCTCCTGTGCTCCCTACTTCCTCGAACCTAAGTCCATCAACGATGGGAATTGATGAGTTAACCCCTCGGCAGTGCTCCTTTTGTCCCTATCTCGTGGCTAGCCTATATATATATGCCCCCACTCCTCCCTGAATCCCTAGAGATGATGAGGAATTAAGGCATGTGCCTAACCCTAAATGGGAACCCTCTCTCAATAGTAGATCTATGAGTTGTACAAGGCCTTGGAGTCTGTGCCCTTCTCCAAGTCATCAAGAACCTCCTCAAGTGTTTAGTCTCTCCCTATAAAGGATTCTAGTTGTGCTTGGTCTCTCCCCTTTGGGATTCTACTTGGTTGCTACTCTCTCCTTGGTTTGGATTCTACCATCCGCTTGCCGATCTCTCCTTTGGTGATTCTATCGCAAGGTCTCTCGCCGAGGATTCTATTGGATTGGTTGTTCGAACCAATGGGAGAAAATCGAATCGGGTGTGTTTTGGCGTGTGTTTGTATCTTTACCTTGCATTGGAGTTGCGTTCATCATGTTCATCGCCTGTTCCCTCGCTCCCCGCCTCAAATTCGTGAAGATCAGGCCACTCCAAGGGTAAATCCACAAGGAGACCCATAACATTTTGTTTCTATCTGTATATATATGGAAAGCTTTCTTATAAATTGGGATGGCCATCAATTTGACCAGAAATTACACAAGAGATTTTTTGTTGGAAACTAGTACCACAAAAGAGCTTGAGAACGGGACAAAATATTATTACAGGTGATCGCAACTCCCACAGCTACCCTTGCATTCGAGTACTTAGCAGTACTCTGTTTTCATTTTACAAGAAAGCTTTATTGTGGAGGGAACGAGAGAAGAGTAGTACTATTCTGAAGGGAACTGGAGAAGAGGAACATGCGTCCGTTTTCATTTTATTCAACCTCGCCTATACGCTCTATCCCTAGTTCCTCATTACCCTACCTCTATGCCAAGCGCTGCCGTTCTTCTCCTCCACAATGCCACTTTCCGATCCTATTCACTGCACAATATGAGTGTGTTTGTTCTTCTCCCTGACCCGCCTGCTACCATCGATCTTCCCTCTTTTCTAGAAAACCAAATCAAGAAACCGTCCCAACTTCCATCAGCTCCCTTGTGATGGCAGGACCGAGCAAGGACAGTGATGATTCTGAGCTGTTCTAGGATGTTTTTACCGAAGGACCTCTTTAAGAACTCATAACCAGATGCGACATCATCACTGCCGTGAGCCTTGCTGGTTCATCCAAACATCTTCTTGACTTAGAAAAATATAGTGCAACTTTACATGCTTCTCAGCCGTTTGGCCTCCCCCATGTTCTTCATTCTCACCTGACTAAGAAACCATGGGAATGCAACGAGTACTTCAAGGGCAAGGGAACAACATGTAAGCTGACACTGCTGGACGGGTTCTCCTCCAATGCTATGTTCCCAAATTGTATGCGTAAGCACTGGGTAGGTGCCAATGGATATTGGATCACCACTATTGGGTCCGAGTGCAAGTGGGAGCATGTCAATGTGTACACTCATCAACGTGTTCCTCTCCCAGAAGTCAATGATTTTGTACCCACCAATGATCCGTTTACATTCATGCATAATGATCTCCCTATTCTCCTCCAGAAGATTGCTATTTGCCGAGCTCCCATGGCTGTGGTGGATTATTTAGATTTCTCTCTTGTTGCTATCTTTGACTACTCAATTGCTACCCTTGATGGTGATGAGTATGCATGGACAGTTCTTGAGAACTAGTTCTAGTGCTATTTCAGATACAACAATGCACTTATCCACAAGGGTCTGGTGTTTACAGCCACTGAGAGTGGCAGAGTTTATGTCTAGAATCAACTGTATTTTGGTAAGTATGATATGTTCCTGTTCTAAACACTAGCTTCAGTTTCAATGGATGTAAACTAGTGTTGGCTGATTTGGCCGTCATTTCTTTTTCAAGGTCCTATTCTGCTCTCGTCGCCACCTGGCGCGCATCTCGAGGAGGGCAACCTTGATGCCATAGATGATGACGAGCACGAACCTGGTTTATGGTTCTTAGCAATATCTGCAGATGAATCTCGCCTTCTGCTTATCCATACCGAGGGCATTACGGATGAGGAGTTTTATGGTGGTACTTATTATGGTCATGGCAATCCTATTGCTGATCATAGTGTTGATCGTTGCGGTCGCACTTGTGGCACCTATGCTCCTAGGTTTGGCTGCAAGGTGTACTCAAAGGACACTGGTTACTTGTATCCACCTAAGCCATGGATAGCGATTGCTGACCTGGGAGCATATTCCCTTTTCCTTGGATTGAACTATCCAATTAACATTGTGGTTGCGGTGAAGATGTTGACCCAGGATATCTGACGAGAAGCAACCATGCAATAGGACTTGGATATACGCCGTTTCCTGAAATATGATGCCTCAGTCTAAATACCGACGAAGCAGATGTTAGTTTCTCAACCAGCATTGCATGGAAATCTCCGGAGACTCCATTATGGTTAATCCCGGGCTTCACCAATGCCCGTGATTGGAACCAAACTACCGTAAGTAATCGTAATACTATGTAATAGGATAGCTCAGTTTAGATCAAGTGTAGTAGATGGTCTTGCTTTTCTTTCGTAACATGGCCTTGTCATAAACTCATAATCTAGACGAGGCTTTGGGCATTTTGACTTGCCTTTGGAGGTCACACACAGGCAATGATGTGAGAAGAAGGCATGCACACAAAAGCAGACTTGATCATCAATTTTGTTTCTTCCATTGATGAGTGTTTGGAAAAAAGGGCAAATTTAATCTGTCACTTTGAAATGTTGGTCAATATGTCCAAGTGCCACTGAATGTGAACTTGGTATCTGTCGATATTTTCTTTCTTATTATGTACTATTGAATCTTTCAAATGCTAATGAACCTGTCAAAAGTTTTGTTCAGTACTTGTTCAGATTGACAGGACGAGTGCAGAATATGGTCTCACTTTCCTTTTGAATCAGGCCTTGCTACATCTATTGAATTTCAATGTCCACATTGTTGAATTTGTCAATTATTTTGGTCACTGTCTGTGTACTGCCAATTGGTCACTTTGAATGTTGTGTTGACTCTGCCAAGTGCTGCTGAATATGAACCAGGAGTCTGTCTGATATTTTCATGGTGTTATTCTGTACTGCTGGATCTTTCAAATGCTACTAAATCTGTCAAATGCTCTTTCGTTACTATTAGTACAATATTTTGTAGAACGAACTATGATGTACTGGTACTTGTTTAGATGAAGTGCATCAGATTGTCTTGCTTTTATTTTGAAACTTAGCATTGTCATAATTATCTACATGAGACATGGGCATTTTGGGTTGCATACAGGGATCACACAGGCATTGACGTGAGAAGAAGGTATTCAAAGCAGACTTGATCGTCAGTTTTGCTTGCTCCAATGGTCGAGTGTGTTTGGTGAAAAGGACAAACTGATCGCGTGACAAGGTTTTTAGAGCTAAAACAAGAACTAGTTCTCGTTGTACTGCTATTGTATTTCATTGTCTATATTGCTGAATTGGTCACTTTTGAGATGTTGCTGAATTGGTCAAGTGCTCCTGAATATGAACTTCGAATCTATTGATAACTTTTCTACTGCTGAATTTTGACATGAATAGCTGCCAAAAAGAATTATCGATTTTCCCCCTCCCTCTCCGAGGTCTTTGTTTCGAATTCGGGCGAGCACATCACAATGCAACTTTTATTAACTAGGAGAAGAAATATAGTAGCTCATTTGGCCCCTCTTTAGCCCGGAATATTTTTATTCGGTCTTTTAGGGGTCAGGGGACTGCTGACCACTGCCCAGTGAAATTTGATAAAGGAGCCCATGGAGCATAGCGGAGAACATATTAATTCGGCCTTTTAGGGGTCAGGGGACTGCTGAGCACAGCCTAGTAAAATTTGAGAATGAAGCATATGGAGTAAAACCCACGTAGAGAAGCCTATGTAGAATAGCCAAACTCTTTTTAATTCGGCCTTTTGGGCATTGCCCCCCACTTCTCAAAATAAAAAAACTCTGTCCACCCATGTTTTTAAGAAAAGGCTCCATTATGTGGCATTTTATAAATTGAGATGCCACGAGCACTGTCCTTTTATATTTTAAAAGAGATAAACATAGACACACAAAATATTTTTAAGAAGACTAATACATAAGTTGTAGTGCTAAAAAAGTTCAATGATATTTATTCTATAAATATATTTGTTGTAGTGGCAACGCACTCGGCTTACATTTGTTTGATTTGAAGGTCTTTTGTTCGAATCGCCTATGTGTGTATCTTGGGTTTACAGTTTTTTCTAGCAATATCGCATTACGGAGAGGCTGACATCACGACGCACCAGCATGCAGCGTCCTCGAGTTTGTTTTGAGGGTGGGTTCGAAAAAAAGTTTAAATACTTGTACAGAGAGGCTCGCAACGGGGACCCACCAGACAAAAGATACAAGGCTGCATCAGGGACCCGCAAGCCAGAACATGCTAGAGAGGCTGACATAAGGGCCCCAACAGTAAGACCATACATGGATGCCATGGTGAAAATAGTGGACGCGACCGAAAAAAGTCCATCATACACACATTGCACTTACAGAGAAGCTAACATGTCAGACCCAGCAGGCCCAAGCATAGCCCATGAAATTAACCTATCAGCCCCAAACATAGCCCAATACCTTCTAATTCGGCCTTTTCGTGGTCTTGTGGCCACCGACCATAGCCCATTTAATTTAGGAGTGAGCCCATGGAATATAAGCCATGACGAATAGGGTATCCACCCCGAGTTAGCCCAGAATCTTTTTAATTCGGCCTTTATGAGCATTTTTTGTACTCTAAGGCTGGCATCTGGGACCCGAAAAAACATTCCAACATACACACGTTTCTTTCAAATAGAGGCTGTCAGCTGGGACCTAGCATAGACACGTTTCCTGCACACAGAGGTGGTTGACATCTAGGACCCAGCAAGTTGCCAAGGTCAAAACAGCGGACATGGCCAAAAAAGTCCATCATACGCATGTTCCATTTATAGAGAGGCTGATATGTGGGACCTAGCAGCGCGACCTTATACAGATGCTGCATCGAGCAATGTTGCCAGTTTGAAACAGAGAGGCGCGAGCGCGAAAAAAGTTCAGCATGCACACGTTTCTTGTAATGAGAGGTTGAAATGGGGAACCTAGCAGCGTGAGCAAATGGTAGATTCGTCGAGCAACGCTATCTAGTTCTGAACAGGGTAGCGCTACAGAAGAAAAAAATCCATCATACCCACGATTCTTCTAATGTGAGGCTGAGATAGGAGACCCACCAGCTTGAATAAATGACTGATGCAGCAAGCAACGCTATCAAGTTCAGAACACGAAGGTGCGACTGAGGGCAAAAAATCCATCATACACACGTTTCATCTAATGAGTGGATGACATGTGGGGCCCAAGAGGTTGATTAAACGGTAGATGCATCGAGCAATGCTATCAACTCTAGAATAGGGTAGCGCGAGCGAAGGAAAAAATTTCAGCATACACACGTTTTTTCTAATGAGAGGATGCCATGTGGGTCCCAACAACCTGATTAAATGGTAGATGCATCGAGTAACACTGTCACCTTCGGAAAAGGGTAGTGCAAGCGAAGGAAAAAAATTCCATCAAACACACGATTCTTCTAATGAGAGGCTGACATGTGGGACCCAGCAGCCTGACTAAATGACAGACGCCTCGAGCAACGTTATCGAGTTCAAATCAGGGAGGCACGACCGAAATGTATGGTCTGCTAGAGACACTGACGTCTGGGACCCACATGCCTCAAAAGACTATAGCGAGTCAACATCGCACGAGGTACCGAAAATCTTGCTTCTGCCACGCGCCGGTCGAGCTTCCTCCATGTTTTTACTGGTTCTGTCGTAGTAGAGGGCCACGAAACTGGAAAAAAAAGTTTTCCATCGGCCACGGCCGAGCCAAGAAATTCATTGCGGAAGACGCGCCTTCTACAACGACCATCGGGCCAAGTCGTTGTGGAAGGGAACTTTTCTTGTAGTGACTGTGAGCTTTTTCTTCTCCTTTTAGACATTTAAAGTATTTTATTTTGTCTTGTTTTTGTCTTTTTAAGTTTTCCCTTAAAACACAAAACACTTAAAAAGTAGTATTACTTATTTGCAAACATGGGAGAAAGAACAAAACTTTGTGACTACACAAACACCCCTACTGATCAGTTCATGGCTAGACCCATTACCACTCCTGAAATTACTGCTGAAAGTTTTGAAGTAAGTCCTGGTCTTGTAAATGTTATAGCTAGAGAAAAATTTAGGGGGGGGGGTACTAGTGAGGATGCCTCTATGCATTTGCATGATTTTTGTCAAATTGGTGATATGCAAAAGTTTTAAAATGTGGAAAATGACATTGTCAAACTTAAACTATTCCCATTTTCACTAAGAGGTAGAGCTAAAGAATGGTTATTATCACTTCCGGCTGCTAGTATAAACTCTTGGGATGACCTAAAAGAAGCTTTCATTAAGAAATACTACCCACCGGTTAAGGTCCTACGAAACAGAAATAGTATCCTATCATTTAGACAAAATGATAATGAACATGTAGCAACAACTTGGGAGAGAGTTAAAAACATGCTTAGATCCTGCCCATCACATGGTGGTAAATGAATGGAGCATATTGCATTCTTTTTATAATGGTCTAAATATCATGTCAAGAAGCATTCTAGATTCTGTTGCGGGGGGTGTATTTATGAGTAAAACTGTGTCTGAAGCTAAAATTATCATAGAAAGCATGCTCCACAACCATAGTCCATGGCACACTGAAAGATCACCAAACCCATCTAATAAAGTTAACTTCATTGAAGAACTAGACCCCACAGGAAGTAAACTCGATGCCATATTTTCCTACATATCAAAGCAAAATACTGATAATGTTCCTCTATAAGAGTTAGTAAGAAACACCAATGGAAGTGTAGATGTCACCTTCATAATAAGCTTTGGTAGTAATGGATATGGGAACAACTACAATAACTCATATAGTAGGCCACCGTATGCTCCAAACAACTCTGGTAGTCATTCCTTTGTTCCATATCCTAATGTTAATGAAAGTAAATGGAAACTTGCCACCATTGCACAAGCTAATGAGAACCTAGAGAAACAAGAGCCTAATAAAAATCTTAGTGAACAAGTAGCTCACCATGCCACCATGATAGAAGAACTACATAAGTCACTTTCATCCATAAGATCTGATATCAAGGGTTTACAAAACCAAGTAGCTGGCTTGGACAAAGCATTATCAAAACTTGCTGATAATCAAGCAACCTTTTTAAGTATGTCTATAGGAAAACCACAAAGACTACCGGCCATAGGTATGAATTATATTACCATCACCACAAGTACACCATCTTTGGAAGAAACTTACCATGAACTAATGAATTATAATTGATATCCTTGAGCCACTATTATCATAACTCAAGATCCAAGTGGTAGAAGAACCATCAAAAGAGGATGAAGAATCTACTATGATTGAAAGTGAAAAAGAACCAACAAGAGATAAACAAGTAGAAGAAGTCAAAATATTAAGTGAAACAAAAGAACCTCTACTTGATCTTGATAAATATAGCTTGCATGAACTCATTCATTTATTGCAAAAAATTCTAATGATCCATCCTTTAATGGTCATGAAGCAGGATTTGGTTCCTACCTAGCAAATTATGTTATAAAAGAAAAGATTGAAAGATACAATAGAGAAGATATGATACCACCTAAGCTTAGGGATGTATGGATCCCCAAGGTATTAATCACTATTGGAAAAGAGACGCACCATGCTATTCTAGATTTAAGATCTAGTGTCTCAGTTTTATCTAAAGATCTATATGACTTACTTGAATTGAAAGCTATGGAAAAATGCTCAATAGATCTTTTACTTGCTGATGATTCAACTAAACATGCTTTAGGAAAATTTAAAGATATTATGGTTGAATTACATATGACATTTGTGCCTGTTAATTTTATTTTCTTGGACATGGGGAGCAATACCTCAAGTCCTATAATACTTGGTAGACCTTTTTTGAGAACCACGGGTGCAGTCATTGATGCAAAAGAAGGAAATGTGAAGTTTCAATTTCCTCACAAGAAGTGCATGGAACACTTTCCAACGAATAAGTAGGTAGCTAAGAAGCACAAGTTATCCCATGAGTTCCACATCACCTAAACCAAGTAAGTAAAGCCTAGCTATATGGCTATAAAGAAAGCCTTTGCAGGAGGAAACCCAGTTATTTTTTCTTTTGGATTTTTGTTTTGAACTCTTGCTGTAGCAAGAGAGTTTTTTGTTTTATTTCTGTAGTTTTTAATGAAGTACCAAGTGGAACCCATTTTGGATGTTTTAAAAGTTGCTAAACACATGGAGTAGCAAATTTCTGCAGAACAGTTTTTAGTGCGTGAATTTTCTGATTTTTTTGTAACTCTGATTACGCTCATATTCATACATCATTTACAACTTTTCATATGTATACAAAAAATGGCTAAAATTTCTGACATGTCTAAGTGGATGAAAATATTTTGTTTTGCTGTTGCTCAAAATCTGGACAAAGTCTGCCATGTTTTGTTTTAACCATTCCCAAATGTCCTAAGATAATTTGTATGAGTCATATTATATTCTAGGGATATGTAGGAACATTATATGCTTTCTATAGCATTTAGAAAGAATTTTGTCTTTGATTTATATGCAGCAACTTTTATATTCTTGTGCCACTAATGTCACCTCTCACAAAAGAGATGGGAGAAAAAGTTTTGTGTGGAAGTTTTTTGATAGGGAATAGAGGATCACCACACAAAGAGAAATCCAAGGATGGTGAAAGCCATAAGCTTGGGGATGCCCAACGCACCCCACTGGACCAACTCAACTCTCGGTTTGCAAACCTCTAAACATTGGTTTTTGAGCAACATAGAACTATCGTAGAAACTTGGAGCATCTATTTTGTCATTTTACTTTTTGTTTTGCATTAAAAAGACCACCACCACCATTATCATAAATGTTTATGATCATCTACTGAAGAGGAACTCCACCTTAATGATATTAAAACTTAAAAGGAATGCCATGGAATACAAGAAAAGGGGAGATAAAAACAAAAGATGAAATTCATGTTGTGTCTAGTTCTTAAGGTCAGGTACTTTATATGAAACATGATCTGTTTTATGCCTATTAATTTTTATCCTTTGCTTGTGCATATTTATGTTTAAACATTAAGAAGCAAGGTGAGAAAATAAATTTTGACATTATGAACTAGATGGCACACTCTTTAGATCTCTTTTTGCTAAGCCTTTTTCTGCACAAGCTAAGACTTGTTCCAAGCCCCTTAAAACTAGACTAGGCATATCCACCTACTTGTGGCAAAAGCTACTTTCAAGTATAGTATGTTTGTTAATCCTACAAAAATTCTTAAAAACACCCTTTTTCATGTATTTTAAAGCTCATAAGAAAGTAAGGTTTGGGGTGATACCACTATGGAAATTTTTGTGCTTTACATATTATTAGTTGTTGTTGGCTAAACCATGCGGGCATGGAACATGCTTTCAATGTTGAATGTTGATAATCAATCATGTTTAAAATTCTACCTATGGATTGCATCGATGTGAAATGAAGTGTTCACATTGGATTAGGCATGTTGGTAGAAAACTCTCATGAATCGCTAGCCAAAGCCATGCTTGACATGGTTGAAACTTACAGCATGATGATCCTTGTTGATATGATTCTTATGTCTATTTTTATTGTCTTCTAAAGTAGAGATACTGCCCCCTCCCACCTTGAACACAATCGAGGAATTATATTATCTTTTATGGTAAATAAGAAAATAAACAAATGCCAAAAAGGGGGCATATAGGTACACAAGGGGAAAGAGGTACTTCAGTGATGCGGTTTCACAAAACCAATGTGAGTATACAATGACAGGTCTAAGTTGAGTAGCATGAGGAGTGCAAGATCATAGACTCGGTGCATGAAACAATCAACTTGTAAGATGTTTAGCACATAAACCATACAATGCTTTAAAACAAAGTGAAAATAAAAAGATGCTAGGAACCCAATCCTTATTAGCATTGCTGACATGAATTACATAGCGCAAAATTCTATTTTTTATTTCTTATAGAGGATTAACATATGTATTCAGTGCTTACTTTCGGTACGGGATGCAAAACATCTCAAGGGAAGACATAAAACTAAGAAGTGAGTCTTCCAGTTAAGGGCATGAAACTAAAAAGTAGCCAAAAATAAAGGCATGAAAACACCAATGCTAATCATGAAAAGAGTCTCTTATTCTATAGGTTCATCACAATGTGCTTGAAAGTGTATTTTGTTCATCATTTGTTTTATCACACCATCACTTATTGTTTAGCATATTTATGCATGTGTAAAAGATACAACTTGATAGTACACTTACATATTATGTTTCATTGAAAGGAATTGATCCTATGAACTCTACATGATAATGAAGGAAGCTAAGGTAACAAACACCAAAGTCCATGGTTAGTTTTATCACCTTCATGTTCGAGGATGAGCATAGGTTAAGCTTGGGGATGTTGATGCATGTAAAATGGATACATGAACTTTGTAGTTTGTTAACATGGTTTCCCACATATTTGCATCATATATAATGTTATATCCCTATTTTATATTGATTTTTTGGGAGTTACCAATGATCCCCTTTATTTTGGTTATAACCATGCATGGCAGAAAAACCCTGGTTTCTATGTTTTTGATGTTTCAGGATCTAAACGAAGTCAAATGGACCTGTACTTTTGGGAATGCCAATATTTATCCACGAGAAGCATCTGGAGCACTGGAATCTCACCAGGAGGGCCAAAAGAGCCTAGGTGGCGCACCCAGGCCTGGTGGCGCGCCACCCATGCTATTTCCTTCCTCAAATGTCTGATCGCCTTGATTCTTTTGCCCACGAAGTTCTCTTGACCTAAAAACCCCTATATAAGGACCCCCCGGGGCATCCTCGGAGAGAGAGCCGCCAGAGATGAAAACACCACCAAACAGAGTCAGATCTAGTGAAGATTGGAGAGGAAAACTTCGTCAGAGCCACCTCCAGGGAGATCTCCACCCTCTCCAACATCTCCAGCTTCATCACCATGATGAAGAGGGAGTAGTCCACCTCCAGGCTATGGGTTTGTGGCAGTAGCTTAATCTATTTATCTCTTGTTCTTCATAGATCTAGTACCATATGAGCTGCCCAACATGATTATGGTGATATTTGTAATTCCTATGTGGTGGATCTTTGTTCTATGATTTGATATTTCAGATTGGAATCTATTTTGTGTAAGATATTTTAATAGATGCATATCATGCACCCCATTCTTCATTGCTTGTTTTTATCCAACTTGTATGAAAGAACTTGTATGGGGAGAAGTGTGTGTTAGATGGAGTAGCATGGGGGTAGAGATTGAATTGTGACACATATTATTCAAGATCTACTTTGGTTTTGACTTTTATTTTGCTGCCTCACTAGGGGTAAAGTGAAATCATGTGCTATAGTTATCACGTGACGGTGTGATGACCTTGACTAGATCAAAGTAGCATATTTTGTATTTCAAACATCATATAATATTGCTTGAAGCTATACTCTGATCTATTCTTAAGTCAAGATTACATGGAGATTTCCCTTCTTGAGGAGTATAAGAGAGAGAGATGTATTCCATCTCAATATTAGAATGTGATGCCCATATTAATTCCTTTTATCAAGAACTTATAGAATTTCCGTGAACCTTTATCATTGATGAATTGTTTTGTGGTCACTACAACCTAAAAAGAGAGTAGACAAGTGAACCCATGAACCTCGGTCCAATTTTTATCATAAGAAATACCTTTCCATCGCATCTACTATCCTTTATAATTTCTGCAATTTATTATTTCAAAAATACAAAAATACTTTCTCTACTTGCAATCACTTATAAAAACCCAAAAACAACTCTATTATCTTCCATATCATCTAGTTTGCATTACTTTACTTTCTTTACTTTAGTTTGTTTTATATTTTATTTCTTATTACTAATACGAATCCTTGTGCTTGACAACTACTTGGTGGAGTTAGGGACACAAAACAAATTATTTTACTTTACAGGTTGCTTGAAGAGGAAAAGACAAACATCCTTCCATAACCAATTCCCTAAGAGTTTGATATAAATCCTCGAGTCACCCTTGTGGGAAAAAGAAGCTTGCTACAACACTCTATACTTGGATTCCCAACAAAAAGTGGTTGCGTTTGTTGTCATTAGTGGTTTGGAGTTTGGAGGTAGAAGAAAGAGAAATTGTCATGTTTTGGAATTTTAGGGTTACCTCCTCCTAGGTGATATGGAGGCCACATACATGGTACGGACGGGCGGTATGGTCGGAGCCCACCCATACCGAGTGCATACCTTGGGGTCGAAGAACTCCTTCCGGCGGCGCACTTGGTACGGGCGCGCGGTACGGTCGCGCATGCCCGTACTGCTGGTCGTTATGAGAGCAGTATATGTGCTTGAATACTGATGCTTGCTCGAGGATACGATATGGGCAAGTGGTACGACCACCTCCAGTCGTAATAGTGCTCGTTATGGCCACTAAATCCTGTAGAAAAATCAATATTTCTATTTTCCAGAGCCTCAATGTAGTACGAGCGTGTGGTACGGGGCTTCCTAGTCGTACTAGTGGACAGTAAGATGTAAAACTTATAGAATTTTGTTAGTAGCTTTATGCGCCTTTACACATCTTAACAAATGACAAAATAATAGCAAATAGACTTCATAAAAATCAGCAATACCTTTTAGGACATGTGTTAGTGAATGAAAGATCGAGGATTACCTTATTTCTTCTCCTCTCTCCAAAGGACTTCTTTAACACTCATTATTAAAAAAAATGAAACAAAACAAACAAAAAAATAACACAAGAGTAAAAACTTTTATTTCACATGGGTTGCCTCCCATGAAGCCCTTCTAGTTAAGGTCAATTTTCTTAACCTAGATAGTGATCATTTAGCTTTGGTGAGTGGAATACCCACTCCAAAGTAATTGGTTTTCAATGTAGTTATACCATCATCATCACTATTAGATTTGGCCTTCTTCTTCCTAGGGAAGTGGACTATAAAAGGATCTCTAGACGGTAGTCCTATTCTCGCATTCCCTTCATTTAGATTGATTAAAGATTTAATAGTTCTTAGGAATGGCCTACCTAGAATTATAGGTGCTATGGGATCTTCAGGCATGTCCACTATAACAAGATCAATAAGAGCGGGACTTCCTTTAATTTCAACAACTATGTTTTCTTTTATCCAAATAGCTTGTTTATAAGTAGAATCATCAAGATGGAGTCTCAATTCAGTGGTTTCAAAAGGCCCCAAGTTTAACTTATCAAATACACTTTTGGAAATTGTTGAGACGCTTGTACCAAGATCACAAAGTGCAGATATATCATTAACACAAATTCTAATTTTAATGGTGGGCTCAAATATGTCATCTAGCTTAGCAGGAAGCTTATCAGCTAGTCTCTTATACTCCATCTCTAAATCACGAACTTTAGATTCTACTTGTTGAATAAATTGTTGGCACATAGCATCATTACCTTACTCTAGACCAGGATTCTTTACGGTGATCATCTTTAATAGATCTTCCATGGTGTATTCAGGTGTTGGCATGTTTCTATAGTCCAGATCTTTAGGCTTCTCTTCATTCATTTTTGCCCTTCTCATCTTGAGGTCTTCTACCAGATTTGGCTCGGGATTTCCGGCAAACTTTGCTAGTATGAGAGTTTGGCTCTCAGCCACTTTGCCCAATTGAGAATCCACGGTCTTTGTCCTTTCCTGTAGATCCTGCACATCATTTATAATTGCAACAACTTGGTTAGATAATTTACATATACTACTCTCATGATTCTCTATGATTTTAATAAACATATTATTTTGCTTAGTTTGATCTTACATAAAGGTTCTAACAGTTTGTTCAAATGAGAGATTGCCATGATTTGCTCCATTATGATTGTCATAATTATTGTAAGGAGCTCCTGCAAGATTATTAGAATAATGTTTTTGAACATTAGAAGCAAAATTTTGGTTCTTCCAAGTAGGATTATAAGGGGTGCGAGTTATAAAATTAATATCATTAGCATCGGTAGCGATATCATTAACTTGGATATCTTCCTTACCCTTTACTATGTTGAGTAGCTCATCTACCTTAGAAGTAAGCTCTTCATTGTTTACCTTGGTGACTGAATTCACCCTTTTTGTGGTTCTTTCCACATTCCATTGGGCATGGTTATTTTGCATGTCATTAAGTAATTTCTTTGCAACACTCACTTACTTTCCCATGATTGTTCCTCCTGTTGCAGTATCTAGCATAGACTTAAATATTGGGTTAAGACCATTTAAAATAAATGCAATATAAGCCATTTTCCATCCCATGACTAGCACAGTTCATTACGGCTTCTTTCATTCTTTCACATGCAAGCGCTAGTGTCTCACGATCTACTTGTCTAATGCTTGTAATGTTGGATCTTAGTTGCATAGTCTTAGTTGGGGGAAAATAGTCATAAAAAGATTAGTACATTCCTTCCAAGATTTAATAGTACCCTTAGGTAGAGCTAGCAACCAGTCCTTAGCCTTTCCTCTATGAGAGAAAGGAAACAAACATAATTTAACAACATTAGGATCTACATCCTTAATAGGCATCATGTCGCAATTTTTAGTAAAAATATTTAAGTGCATACCCGAATCCTCAGAAGATGAGCCCACAAATTGGTTTTGTTGAACCAAAATTAAAAGGTTAGGCTTAATTTCATATGCTTCCACATCAACAGCGGGCTGAGTGAAGGTGCATGATTAAAATCATCAATGGGAGTAGCATATACTCCAAGTCTCTTTTGAGCCATGGCTCTTATCTTTTTGGTATTTTTAAAGTAAAGGAAACAAATATCAAGTAACTAATTTTTTTGGGTTTTCAAATAGATAACAAGAAAGTATACTAATAACAAGAAATAAAATACAAACAAATAATAAAACTAAAAACAAGGTCTCTAGTGACCTCACCAGGATAGCGAAATTGCTTCCCCGGCAACGGCGCTAGAAAAAAGGGTTGATACCTTCGATCTGGATTCACAGATGTTGTATAATAGTCTTTTTTACTAGTAGACCTAGGTTTAATCAAACCTTGGGAAACAATGCTAAAAGGAATTAAAAAGGACATGTCTATAAGACTTTGTTTTTTCATTTTACCTTTGTTTACCAGACCAATCTAGTTTACTTTATATTGTGGGTTGATTAAATGGATGGAAATAGGCCGAGGTTGAAGATCCACCTGCATCTTCACATCATATGGGATAAAAGATAGTAATAAGCATATTCATGTGTAATGTTTCAATAGAGTTAATCTCTTGTAGGAAACACATCCTAATATACTAGAGCCCCTATGAGCACAAGGAATAGAAATAGTCTTTTGATCCAACTGAGTGCACCACGAAGCACGGGGCTACAAACGATTATTAAGTGTAAAACACAGATCAAAGCCTTGAGGGATGATGTTGCTGTGATAATGTGCCCATATTGTGCACATATGTGCATTTTGGGATGAAAAACAAAGTTGAAGGAGGAAGTTTTCCTTTTTGTCACACCAAAAAGCAATTTTCCATTTTCCGAGTGCCAAAATGGGACATTTTATGAAGCAACCACCAAATGAAAAATTCAAAATAGTACCACTCCATTTTTCAAAAGTAATAGACCACCTTCCATGGACAATGTCCCAACCGGGATATCTTAAACCTTTCTGTCCACTCCTCATGAAAAAGATAAATTCCTACCGAGTCGGTAGGAAGTCAGTCAGATTTGAACTATATGTATATGATCTAGGTTCACAATATGCTATTTCATCAGAGGACCACTCCAAGTTTGGCGAGGATCCCGAGCTAAGAATATTCATGCGCACTATTTTGACCATAGTTTGAAATGGGCATAAGAAATTCAAAAATGATCCAAACAATGTAAAACCTACGCACGGTGTCATATTATGTGACATAGTTGCAAGGTAAAATATCAAACTTGGAATACTGCAAATATCTTAGAAAAACCTTCTCAGAAATGAGCTATCATGTTCAAGATTTCATGGTGTTCGGGCCAGACGACTAATGTTATGGTTAGAATCACAGCATAGTTGGTGAAATGTGTCCATATTGTGCACACATATGCATATTGGGATGTCAAACAATGTTGTTGGAGGAAGCTTTTCTTTTCATCGCAGCAAAAAGGCATTCTCCATTTTTCGAGTGCCAAAAAGGGGTGTTTACTTAAGTATTTGTTTGGAATTAAAAAAATAGAAAAGGACAAAAAAAGTAAAATCAAGAGGTTATTTGAATTCAAGATTATTATTTGTTTGGAATCAAAAAGACGAGGTGTTTACTTAAGTATTTGTTTGAACTTCATAAAAATAAAGAGGTGTGACATCACGGTCCAAGGGTTAATAGGATCGATATGGTACTATTATGAACAAAGTATAATTCTTTCTTGGAAGCTCATCCGGAAGGAACACATAAGTTAAGCGTGTTGGTGCTGGAGTAGTGTGAGGATGGGTCACCGACCGAAAAGTTTGACCATGAGTACAATTTGACATGATATTAAAGGTGCCTAGAGTTAAAAATGTCCATTGTGAAATTAATAAGTCAAACAATTCAAAAAATTAAACGTGTTTAGAAGTCAAACAATGTCTAAGCACTAGGTTGGCCATGGATGCATTAATCAACCAAGTTCATGTGACCATAGAGTGCAACAAACACACGTGGAAGACCGGAGATTGAAGAGGAGCATGGTACCGACGACCCATATGTTTCACAGACGTCTCTCCGAATATGTCATTTGTGAGAGCTACTCTTTCTAGACAGTGTTCGCCGTCCATGTACAACGCATCCATGGCCAACCTAGTGAAGAATCTTGGTGGCTGAGCAACAAATATGTCAACAAGGATTTACCACATGTAATAGGGGCCCTCTGCATCATCTCTACCACAGATTAGTTGGCGATTCGTGCAAAATCATCACAGTCATCGCCGCTGCACTTTTGCATTTTAGCCCTCCCACTTTTCCGGATTTAGCCAGCTGTCCATGAGAGAGCATAACCATAGAACCCAGACCCCGAGCCCGACCCATCGCGTCGCCATGCCTCCTCCTCCTCCCTGATAGTCGCCCACCGCCCACCACCTCCTCCCCCTCCATGCCCCCGATGGGGGAGGCGCCATGGAGCAGCGGCGGCCGGCCATCGACGACCACGTGTGGTGGCCACGCCATCCACGCGCCGTGACCCTCCATGCCCATTGACGACCACGCGCGGCGGCTGCCCCTGCACGCCCGGCGACCCTCCTGCGGTGGGCGCTGGACGAGGATCCCGCCGGTGACCTGCGGTGGGCGCTGGACGAGAATCCCGCCAGCGGCGCGGACCACACGGCCTCCTCGTACAGCCCCATCGAGCTCCTCCTCTAGCTTCGGTCGTCTCCCCAAGCACGAGCTCCGGCCGCCCCATCTCGCCCACCTTGCACCTCGGCGGCCACCCATCTCCAAGGTTGCATGGAGGACAGACCCGCACCATATCTGGTTCGACGACCGACAAGGAGGGCCTGGCAAGATCCGGATTTTTTTGGCCTAGCAAGATCCAGATTCGGAGCTCCATCTTTCCTTTTCGACCTTTTTTGCAAGATCCAGATTTTCTAGCTTTTGATATGAATCATATCTAGTTTTCGATTTTCCAGCTTTTTTTTGGCAAGATCCATATCCAGTTTTCGATGTGAACCATTATATTATTTGTGATACATCTTGAAAACTACTATGAATCTGAGTTGAATCAATGTTTATACACTTGATGTGCTTCTCGAATTAAATAGGCTACATGAATCTGGAAGCATTTTTATTCCAAAGTTTGTGTGAAACTTTATGAATCTTGTATGCATCGTCAAAAAAATTATGGATCCATGGTTATATGAAATATGTTGGATCATCAAAATCAATCTTCTTATTTTTCCAGATCGGATAGTGTATGAAGCTCTATGAATCTTGTTTGGATCATCAAAATTCCTATGAAACTTGTATGAATTTGCTATCAAACTTTAATGAAACATGTATCTTCTATGAATCTGGAATTCTTGATAATCTTCTATGAATCTGGAATTACTAGAAAAAATAATTATGTAAGAAAGTGTTGATTAATTCTATGAATCTGGAATATTCAGTGAATAATATATATATACTAATATTTATAAAGCTTGTATCAAGTTTCGTTGAATATTACCTGAAAATGTTATATGAATTTTGTATGAATCTTTTAATAAACCTGAGAACAATCAACGATGAAACCAAAAAATTATATGAATTTTTACTATTCTTTGAGGAAACATGTACAAAACTATACGTTTTTTACTAATAATTAGATCAGCTAATCAAATAAATAGATAAGGAATAAAGTTTGTGAAACACCATCGTTCTATGTACACTAGTGCACACCCCCCCCCCCCTCTAACACCGGTTTGGAGGGCCCTCTAACAGCGGTTGTAGAACCGCTGTTGAGGGTTCGGTGTTAGAGGGCCCCCCCTTTAACACCGGTTCTTATACGAACCGGTGTTAAAGGGTGGCGCACGTGGGGCTGACGCAGGGCTCAGGGGCCCCCCCACTTTAACACAGGTTCGTAACACGAACCGGTGTTAAAGGTTCTGTGCCGCGGCAGGAAAAGGAGATAAATCTCTGCCGCGGCAGAGTTCTGCCGCGGCAGGAAAACGGCCTAAATCTCTGTCGCGGCAGAGTTCTGCCCCTGCCCCGTTCTGGGCGTATTTCTGTGGCGCGGCGGGGACGGGGAGGGGGGAGGGGGAATCGATCGGGAGCGGTATACACATACATCGTCATCGGTACATACGAGTACATGAATAATTAAGCAACTATTATTATACACAACATCGTCATTGTGTGGTATTCTCCGTAAACGTTGAAGCATCAAGTACAAGACAAACACGTTCAAGCATATATACAACGTTCATTTTGGTGGATATCTAAAGAGTTCTCCGTCAGGCGTGACGACCTCATCAAGTATGAACCCCGCCAATTCCTCTTGAATGGCTCGTATGCGGTCAAATGGTAGGAGTTGGTCCCGCATCCGTTCGATCTGAATATATATGAAGAATGGGGTCAATATATATAAGAATAAAACTCAACACAATTGATGGTAATAAAATAATGTTGTGTACTTTGTTTACTTACTCTAAGTTGTTCTAGTGCGGCTTGGCCCGTCGCACATATCGTGTTGCGAATGAACTCGCAAACATAGTACCCACATAAGTTATTGTCGTGTCCCTGATGCACGCACTTTACGAGAATAGAGAGTTCAATCAAAATAATAATCAATAAAGCATGATATAATGGAATTGGAAGCAGAATCAAAGAGATACGTAGACCTAGCTAGCTAGTATTACTTACATTTTGGTCTACAAATTTTAGTTCTTCTGACCATTCACCCACAGCCCTGCCCGTGAACCTTTTCCAAACCCTGTCCGGGAAAGAAAATGGATAAAGGAGTAATTAATTACTTGTTGTCATGAAAGTTGCCGATCTAGTGCGATAATATGATTGAAATTACCTCTGGAGCATCTCTCTAAAGTCTGCCCATAGCTCTTTTTCTTTTCGTAACGAGTCCATGACAAGGACTTTTCCTGAGTCAGGTTGAATGACTAGCAGAATAAAGTGAAACCTACGCACGCATAACTCATCATCAGTTACACTTAACATCGAGTAAGCCGAAACAGAATGTGTACAAGAGAGGGTAACAGTACTCACGAGAAGTTGTACGGCAATAGTATTTCCCTTTTGGTTTGTTGTCTCAGTAAAGACCTTAGCAATAAATCTTCTGTTTGCCGAGTTTGGTTCTTACCACTTTTTCATAAACTCTATTTGGGTCAACGAACCCAGTGTCAAAAGGTCCTCCTTTCATGCATTCCATAACCTTTTTCCTGCATAATAGTATATACATATATGGTGAGCATATATATATATACATGCAATTAATGAAGTAAATGAGATAAGATAGAAAATACAGAAATAGTACTTACACACAATAAAGGCTGATGGCAGCTTTGTCGAGTTCCTTCTGATTGAATAGAAAATGCAAGTCTTGAATGTTGAAGTCGATCTCGTCGTCTCCGCACAAGAAAATCTCATCTCTTATATGCGCCATGATCCATTCTTCCTTTCTCGTCTTGCAGAAATCAAGGTACCACTTGTGCAATCTTCACATCTTTGTTGGTAGATTCTTGAGCTCCTCTTTCTTGACGAGATTCTTCCCATACTTCCATGACTGTATGGGGTTGGCATCGCATTTGGGCAAGTTGTCTCCCATGGCGGAAAAAATGGAGGGGAAAAATGGCGGGAAGAAAAATGGCGGGAAAAATGGCGGGAAAAAATGGCGGGAAGAAAAATGGAGGGAAGAAATAGAAGGAAGAAAAATGGCTCATTTAATACATATACTGTTAACAGAAGAAATATGACATTGATTTCCATGTTGAGATACATATGTGTGCCAAAAATGGCTCAATTAATACATATAGTCAATCTTATGATCGCGTCGGCCGTAACCATGGAGTATCAACACCGTTTAACAGGATGGTTGGGTCAGTCTTCACTCTGAAGGGCGGAATTTCATCAAACTTATTATAATCTTATGACATGTCTGTCTTGTCCTCCACTCCCACGATGTTTCTTTTCCCTGAAAGAACTATGTGACGCTTTGGCTCATCGTGTGATGTATCTGTTTGCTTATTTTTTCTTTTTTTCGATTTGGTAGACATGTCCTTCACATAGAAAACCTGAGCCACATCATTGGCTAAGACGAATGGTTCGTCTAAGTTCTTGTCTACCTTCATAAGATTGTTGAGATCCACCGTTGTCATTCTGTACTTCTTGTCTACCTCAACCCCCCCTCCTGTTAGCTTGACCCATTTGCATCGAAACAAGGGGACCTTAAAATTAGGTCCATAGTCAAGTTCCCATATCTCCTCTATGAACCCATAATACGTGGTCTTTTGCCCATTGTCTTCTGCTGCATCGAGCGGACACCACTATTTTGGTTGGTGCTCTTTTTATCTTGGCCTATCGTGTAAAATGTATTCCCATTTATCTCGTACCCTTGGAAAGTACATACAGTCGAAGATGGTGTCCTGGCCAACAAGTACAGCTGATCCCCAACAGTGGTGTTATTCGTGAGAAGTCTTTGCAGCCAGCCACCAAAACTCGCCATGTGTTCACTTATAATCCATTCATCAGACTGTCCCGGGTGTTTGAGGCGTATTAAATTCTTGTGTTCATTGATATACGGGGCAACCAAGATAGATCTTTGTAAAACCGTGTAGTGTGCTTGATTGAGAGAATGCCCGTCCCTACATATCATTGCTTTACATCCTAGGGTGCCTTTTCCACGCAGTCTCCCCTCATGTCGTGATTCTGGAACACCAATCGCCTTAAGGTCAGGAATAAAATCAACACAGAACTCAATGACCTCCTCTGTTACATAGCCCTTGGAGATGCTTCCTTCTGGCCTAGCACGGTTATGAACATATTTCTTTAAGACTCCCATGTACCTCTCAAAGGGGAACATATTGTGTAGAAATACAGGACCGAGAATGACAATCTCTTCTACTAGGTGAACCAGGAGATGCGTCATAATATTGAAGAAGGATGGTGGGAACACCAACTCAAAGCTGACAAGACATTGGGCCACATCTGTCTGTAACCCTGGTAGGCTTTCTGGATCGATTACCTTCTGAGATATTGCATTGAGGAATGCACATAGCTTCACAATGGGTACTCAAACATTTTCAGGTAGAAGCCCCCTCAATGTAATCGGAAGAAATTGCGTCATAATCACGTGGCAGTCATGAGACTTCAGGTTTTGGAATTTTTTCTCTACCATATTTATTATTCCCTTTATATTCGACGAGAAGCCAGACGGGACCTTGATACTGCTCAGGCATTCAAAAAAGATTTCCTTCTCTTCTTTGGTAAGAGCGTAGCTGGCAGGAGTTAAGTGGCATCGTTTACCCTTCTCGTTCTCAGGATGCATAGGCTCTTCAGGGTCTTTCAGACGTTGCTGGTCCTGCCGTGCTTTCGGTGTATCTTTTGTCTTCCCATACACTCCTACGAAGCCTAGCAGGTTCACGCAAACATTCTTCGTCACGTGCATCACGTCGATTGAAGAGCGGACCTCTAAGACTTTCCAATAGGGTAGGTCCCAAAATATAGATTACTTCTTCCACATGGGCGCGTGTCCGGCATCGTCATTCGGAACAGATAGACTGCCAGGACCTTTTCCAAAGATTACTTCTAGGTCCTTGACCATACCAAATACCTCCTCACCGTTACGGAGCACAGGCTTCCTCCGGGGTTCTGCCAGACGTTTGAAATGCTTGCCTTTCTTTCTTACTGGATGCAGGTTCGGAAGAAATCGACGATACCCTAGGTACACAACCTTCTTACATTTATCCAAATATACACTTTCAGTCTCATCTAAACAGTGTGTGCATGCATTGTATCCCTTGTTTATCTGCCCTGAAATGTTACTAAGAGCAGGCCAATCATTGATGGTTACGAAAAGCAATGCTCGTAGGTCAAATGGCTTCCCTTTGTGCTCATCCCACATACGTACACCTGGTTTGGCCCACAGCTGTAAAAGTTCTTCAACTAATGGCCTTAGGTACACATCAATGTCGTTGCTGGGTTGCCTCGGGCCTTGGATGAGCACTGGCATCATAATGAACTTCCTCTTCATACACAACCAAGTAGGAAGGTTATAGATACATAGAGTCACAGGCCAGGTGCTGTGACTGCAGCTCTGCTCACCAAAAGGATTCATGCCATCTATACTTAGACTAAACCTTAAGTTCCTTGCATCACGTGCGAAGTCCGGGTACTCTCGCTCGACTTTTCTCCACTGTGACCCATCAGCGGGGTGTCTCAACATCGCGTCTTTCTTACGGTCTTCCATGTGCCATCGCAACAACTTGGCATGCTCTTTATTTCTGAAGAGACATTTTAACCGTGGTATTATAGGAGCATACCACATAACCTTGGTAGGAACCTTCTTCCTAGGGGCCTCGCTCTCAACATCGTCAGGATCGTCTCGTCTGATCTTATACCGCAGTGCAGTGCATCCCCGGGCATGCATCCAAATTATCATACTTCTCACCGCGGTAGAGGATGCAGTCATTAATGCAGGCATGTATCTTCTGCACGTCTAATCCTAGAGGGCAGACAACCTTCTTTGCTTGGTATGTACTATCGGGCAACTCATTATTTCTTGGAAGAAGATTCTTCATTTTTACCAA
Source organism: Avena sativa (assembly GCA_916181665.1). Lineage (NCBI taxonomy): Eukaryota > Viridiplantae > Streptophyta > Magnoliopsida > Poales > Poaceae > Avena > Avena sativa. The sequence continues at coordinate 434,710,745 of OV702290.1, forward strand.
CAACTTTGAAAATGCGCTGTCAGTCACACCGTTCTCTGCCTTCCATTGCAGCAAATCCAGTGTGGTACCTAGCTTTTTGTGGCCATCTTCGCAAGTTGGGTACAACAATGTTTTGTGATCCTTTAACATCTGCTCCAGCTTCTCCTTCTCCTTTTCAGTTTCACATTCTTCCTTTGCATCAGTAATGGCCCGACCAAGATCGTCATCAGCGGGCCCATCTGCTGCCTCTTGATCTTCATTATCTACCCCCGTTGTAGTATCATCATATTCAGGATACATATTATGATAGTTGTCATCATCCTCTTCTTCTTCGTTGTCTTCCATCAAAACCCCTTTTTCTCCGTGCTTGGTCCAACAATTATAGCTGGGCATGAAACCGGATCGAAGCAGGTGGGCATGAATGGTTCTGGTATTTGAGTAGTCTTTCTTGTTCTGACAGTGAACACACGGACAACACATAAAACCATTGTGACCACGGTTTGCATTAGCCACAACGATGAAATTTTGGAGGCCCGTAATGTACTCAGAAGTGCGGCGGTCACCGTACATCCATTGCCGGTTCATCTGCATTAATATATAGTATATATCAAAAAATAATAGGGAGATGACCATTTATATATATAGTACATCAATGACACATGAAAGGATAGTTGCCGACCTCGACCGAGAAGGAAAGAGCAATGAGAAAACTTATTTTGAGCTCTCGGGCATTTCACCGAACACCTCTTGTGCATACGAAAAAAATACAAACTAGCACACTTCACACCCTCTTGCTAGGCTCCAAAATGAGATAGTGAAAAAATGGAAGAGTGGGGTGTGGGCTGCGGTGTCTTATATAGCCCCCCCTTTAACACCGGTTCAATCCACGAATCGGTGTTAAAGGGAGGGGGGCTGCGCGGGCCACTGGTGCAGGGGCCTTTAACACCGGTTCGTGCCACGAACCGGTGTTAAAGGGGGGCTCTTTTTTGCTGCACGGGCCACGCTGGTACAGGAACCGGTGTTAAACCCCATTTCCAGGCTCAACCAAAGTCCTCGTTTCCACTAGTGGTAAAAAATAAAAAACGTAGGAGGCATGCTGCAAAATGCAATGGACTTGAAAACATAGACAGTCCAGGTGGGACGGAAAATCTGCAAAGTGTTGCACGAATCTTCAACGAATAAACGGTTAAGACGATGCCGGGGCCCCTCTTATGGGGGAATGCATTTCCGCAAATATGTCCTTATGCCTAATTTTGTGGCCCGGCTGTTGAACCAAGGGGTGTGGTGCAGTGCATCGAAAATAAACATGGTTCTGACTATTGAAATTACTCTACTCTTTAATTTGTCCACCAAGGATGAACTCGATGTGTTTGATGTTTTATGTGCCTTATTATTAAAGTATGTCTATGTGCGCATCAATGATATATATATGGGTGCAACTGCAATGGGTTTTTGTTTGCCGGTGCCGCTTGTAGACATACGGCATCAATGAGTTTGTTACTGCAAAAATTCTAATATCATGTGACACATGTAAGACTATATAGCAAGCTAGATTTTCGAGACCTAAAAAAGTAGTACTACTCCCGGTCACCTGTGTGATGACCAATCTTGACTTTGGGCATAATTAGCCAACGAATTTGGGCTGTCAATTATTTGGTCATGCATGTCTCCACTCCATATTTAAATTCCCGTCATTTGCTCGCAGCCTCTCTCACCAAACCGCATGAGCGCCCATATAACCAACGGCCTCCATGCACGACGGCCTACCCAACCCCCCTCCCCACCTCGTCCCCCTGTCGACGTACGACGCCGGCCTCTCGCTCGAAGCTTGCGCGGCGGCCGGCCGGAAAGGGACGTTGATCGTCGATATCGACCCCAGCTAGCTAGGAGTAGTAGCTACGCGTGCGTACGTACTACCTAGCTTACTACTACTACTACTAATAATAATCACGCCATGGGGAAGCGCAGCGCCCCCCGCTACCCCGAGGACGAGAACAAAGGCTGCGGCTGCTGCTGCTGCCTGCTCGGGTGCTGCTGCTTCCTCTTCCTCATCCTCTTGTCGTTGGTCGGCACCGTGGCCTACTTCTACTACACCTACAAGCCCAAGGCGCCGTCCTACTCCGTCAACAACATGGCCGTCTCCAAGTTCGAGTTCAGCTCCTCCGACCTCACGCTCTACACCAAGCTCGTCGCCAGCGTGCGCGCCGAGAACCCCAACGAAGTGATCGGCATCAAGTACGCCGACGGCTCCCGCACCGTCGTCTCCTACCGCGGCACCACGCTGTGCTCCGGCAACCTCCCGACCTTCGTCCAGGGCCCCAAGAACATCACGGTCATGGAGATCGCCATGGAGGGCCGGAACGGGTTCGGGTCCGGCCTGCAGGACGCGCTCGAGGAGAGCGAGAAGGAAGGCAATGTGCCGCTCGACATATACGTCTCCGTGCCGGTGCAGCTTATCTTCGACGACGAAGATTCGCCGCTGATCAGAGTCAACGTGCACGCCGCTCTCGTCGTCGACAGCATCTCGCCCAAGAAGAAGCCTACCATCAAGTCCGCCACTTACCAGGGCAACGTACAGGCCGTCTGATCGATCGCCTGCTACTCTTTTTCATGTATTCATTCATTGGTTGATTAATTGTTCTGTGGAGCTGGGGAGGAACGAATACACCAACATTGTGTTGTAATCTATACCTAACAGCAGTGTAGTCAAATGGTGGGTTGCAAAACATATTATTTTTTGTTCACTTAATTGAAACTACTCCTTCCGTCCTGATTTACTTGTCACGGTGAGAAAAAAAATTCAGCACAAGTACATCTTAAGTGCAACCCTGCACAATTCAAATTCTAACGAAGCGATCAATCCTCGACGAAGGAGATTTTTGCACTTAAACACCACTTGTTGGGATGCTCTTTCAACAGAATCAGAACTCTAGCAATTTATTTCATAAAACACCAATATTTGGGGCGATTATTTGCACAAAACACACAAAAAATTGATAGCTTGTTTAACAACTAATTAGCTAGCCGGGCCCACTGTTAGGATGCCACCTGGCAGAGCTTCTTCCCCCAATGAACCGGTCTGGTCTGACCAATTCGAATAGAGCGACGCGTGCGACCCGACGCCTGAGCATGTGACGCACCGACTATGAGAATTCCATGCTCCATACCGGCGTGCTCTCCATGAACAAAGTCGAGCCCAACACCAACACTATTAGAAAACAGACCTCTAGTCCCGGTTCGTAAGGGTCTTTAGTCTCCATTGCCAAACCGCGACTGTCGAATCGGAACTACAGGTCCGACCTTTAGTACCGGTTCTGTTATGAACCGGGACTAGAGGTCCACCACGTGGCCCCACGTCGTGTGCTGGGCTGGAGGACATTTCGTCCCGTTTCGTAACATGAACCGGGACTAAAGGGTCCTTGCTGTGGTAGCTTTTTGGGCCATTTGGCTGCTTCGACAGGAGATGGGATTTTAGGGTTTTGTGTTTTCTTTTTCATTTTGTGTTTTGTGTTCAATTTTTTTTATTATGTGTTTTCATTTCAAACAAGTTTTCATATACATACACGACGCTACTACATAGTATTTGTACATGTTGATGCATATAATATAATTTCTCTTACGAGCATACATACATATATATACAATTTGGTATGCGAGTCCCAACCAGGTCCAGAGCCCGTCTATTTGATTACATGGAGATCATTACATAGATGCTTTAGGCTCTACCTAGACTGTATTCTCCGCATGGGTCTATGACCTCGTCAACCAAAAATCCTGCCAATTCCTCTTGGATTGCTAGTAGGCGGTCCTGTGGTAGGAGATTTTCCCACATCGCGGCCAACTATAAAGGAGATCAATATGAATATATCAATCATCATAAAAAATATGAATAGAACTCAACATAAATTATGGTAATAAAAATAAACTGTGAATATATTGTTTACGTACTCGAAGAGTTTCCAAGTTCTGCTTAGTAGTCATAACGCGAATGAACTCACAAACATAGTATCCACATAGAGTAGTCCCATGTGGCTGCCTCGCGCACTTTACAAGAATAGAATTCAATCAAATAATAACTCAAGCATGATAATTGTATTGAAACTAGAATTAAAGGGATGTGTGGACCTAGCTCGTACTACTTACCGGGATAGGTTTAAAACTCAGCTACTCACACCATTAACCGTGGATCACAGTCTTGAACCATGTCCAAACACTACCCGGCAAAGAAAATAAATGAATGGGTTAATAATTACTTGATATCTCAGAAATCGAACGAAAGAGAACGATATAGTGCGATAATGATTGAAATTACTTCTGAAGCATAGCGATCAAGCTGCGGTACTCTTCCATGTCCTTTTGTAATGAGTCCATGATTTGAACTCTTTCCAAGTCAACGGAAATGCTTAGAAGAATCCAATGAAAGCTATGCAAGGTTTATATACGTCAGTAACTCCTCGTTTATACTTAACATCGAGTAAGCAAAAGTTAATGTGTATAAGACAGTAACACTCTCACCCATGGTTGTAAGGAGTATTTCCTTACAGGAATGCTGCTTCTTGAGAAACCGGAGCAAGTTACGCTCTGTGTCCATGGGTTTCATCTTTAGCATAGCTTCATTAACTCGATTTGGATCAATGAACCCAAATGCATGGATTCTATCTTTTTACATTCGAGAATCTTCATTCTGCATCATAGTGTACAAAAGAATATTAGTGAGGATAATTATCGGCAATCAATTGAACGAGCTGAGATAGAGAGTTAATTACATAAATAAATTAATCACTTACAGACAATAGCAACTGAGGATAGTTTTTTGAGATCCCTTTGATTGAATAACTGAAATATTTCTGAAAGTTCAATATGGATCCCGTCTTTAATGAAGTAATGCTCCTCTCTAACTTTCGCTATGATCCATTCTCGTCTTTTTTTGGAAATTTAATGTATAATTCATGCAACTGTCGTATTTTTGTTGGAAGATCCCGGAGCCTCTCATAACTGACCATAGGCTCCCCGTAGACATATTGTCGTGCTACAGCAGCCGATGTGAAATCAACACTGCCAAGAATGTCATCAAGAGCAGAAACACTAGAAAAAGCGCGCGCGTTCCAGAGCTCGCCTCACAATCGCTGCTATCCCTGCACGTGCCATCCTCGAAGTTCTTTGCGCGCTGTCCCGGCCCTTCCCTGCGTTACACGTGGTGCCTGGGGAGAGGGGGTCTCAGGTCCTTTTTCCCTTTCTCTTTTTGATTCAAATACGAAAAATATGACATCTTTTAAACGAATTGGCCAAATTGAGATCCATTTTCACGGTTGTACTAGTCATGTCGAGATCTATAAAACTAGATCCCATATTAATAGTTTTGACGAAGTTTTTTTTGTACTGCCTTTTAACCCTACGTTGCACTGCCTTCGGTTGCGGTGCATGACACGATGTCTTGGCGGTGCACGGTCGATGCACTGCCTTTTTATTCTGCATTGCACTGCCTTCGGCCGTGGTGTACGAAACGATGCCCTAGCAGTGCACTGTCTACGCACTGCCTTTTTGTATTACATTGCACTGCCTTCGAGCGCAGTGCACGGTGAGGTATCTTGGCAGTGCACTACTCATGCACTGCCTTTTTGTGTTGCATTGCACTACCTTCGGTCGCTGTGCACGGGACGATGTCCTGGCAGTGCACCGATTGTGCACTGCCTGTTTGTACTGTGTTGCACTGCCTTCAGGCGGGTGCACGACGAGGTATCCTGGCAGTGCACTACTTGTGCACTGCCTTTTTCTGTTGTGTTGCAATGCCTTCGGTCGCAGTGCACGGGACGATGTCCTGGCAGTGCATGGTATACTATGTTACACTGCCTTCGGGTGTAGTGCACGACGAGGTATCCTGACAGTGTACTACTCGTGCACTGCCTTATTGTGTTGCGTTGCACTGCCTTTAGTCGCAGTGCACGAGACAATGTTCTAGTAGTGCACCGGTCATGCACTGCATGTTTATACTGTGTTGTACTGCCTTCGATCGCAGTGCACGGAACGATCAAGTGGCAGCTCACAATTTTTTCTCTTTCTCTTTTTTTCCACAGTGCACTACACTTTTTGCTATACTGCTCACCTATTTTTCGTCGTGGATATTTTCTATACCACGTGCGCCCAATAGCAAAATATCAGTACAAGGGCAGAGCAGCAGTGTGGCCACGTGGCGATCAGGGAGAGCAAGAGGGGCCTGCTGTGCGCATGCGCAAGCGGCCACGCATTAGCGTCCTTTGCAGAGAGCGCGCGTGCGCTAGTCATGACATATTACATTGTTCGGCCAATATAATAGTTGTTTGCATGTCCAAAGGTTCTCTCCCCATATAGTTGATGTTTGGGTAACACCTTGAGCGGAGGGATCGATTGTTTTTCTTGTTCTCCAAGCCGGGGAATGTCTTTTTTAATGCTTCCTCTACCACTTGACATCTTATGTTTCGAATTCACTGTCTTCACAAGACAGCGTGTATAGTTATCTAGCACATTTATCTAAGCTTGGGATGGTTCCTAAAGTGCTCCATGACTGGCGAATCTATTGGGACCTTTGGCTCGGGTTATTTCTTTTTTTTTAAAGGTACTTACTTCGGCATCTACGACCTCCTTGGTCTCCTCATTAGTCAGGTGGTAAGCTAACTTGGGAGGAGCCAATGGTACTCTTGGGAGGGGCGACGATTGTCGCTTTTCACGTAGGTTATCCATCGATGAAGCAGTGGTAATCTAACACTTTTGTCCCTTAGTGGGTGGAGGCGGCTGAGGCGGCGTAGATCGAGATGGACTCGCGCTGCGGTCCTTCTCGAGGAGGGGTGGACTTGGAGGTGGTGGACTTCTACTGGGAGGAGATGGTGGACTCAGAGGAGACAGTGGCCTTGGAGGTGATGGATTGCTTCTCGGTGTAGATGGTGGCCTTGGCACCGAGCCTGAAAACTTGATGTATTCCTTTTTCCAAAGAATGAAGCCACTCGTGACTTCTCCTAGTGTCGTCTCCCCTTCACCTCCAGGGATGTCAAGTTGCAGTGGCTCAAATAACGGTTGAACTTCATCCACACCGACACGAGCATAGCCATCTGGAATCGGATTGCAATGGTAGGTCACTCCTGGTGTAGAAGGTAAAGCAAAGCCGACCTCCACCTTCATGGATATGTTCTTCAGTTCAACATGCAGCTCACAACTAGTCTTCTCCTTGGTTGCATCCACGGGTAGCAATCCATCGTTGCATCACTAGCCTGGACCTCCATGGAAGCCACATTGCTTTTCCACTGAGATGGGATGGTCGTACTGTCAATTGCAGGATCTTGCTGTCGGGCCAGTCCTCTAAGTTCATTAATCTGCTCCTGCTGTTGCTGCAACATGGCTTCAACCTTCGCCAACCGCTCTGCCTCCTCCGCCTGCTGCCGTTCATTTTTCTCGGTCAGCTTTTGTAAGTGTCAATGTCCTCGGGAAACCCAATAACCCATGGTTAAGAAGGTCCAAAGCCTCATGTTCGCCCGACCTTTTCAGGATTCCTGAGTGCCTTTGTCATCTCATCGTTCTCTCTATCGGGAATGAACTTTCCCTCTTGAACCTATTTTTATCACTTTAATAAGTTCATTCTTGGGTTTAAGCATTTCTTCATTTGCAACAATCTCCCTTGTTTCTGGGTCATACGATCCCCCCTGCCTAAGTATCCAATTTCTTGACCTAAAGGGCCAACCACTTGTAGATGGAGTGACCCCTTTAGCCGCTAGGTCGGCCTCAGTTTTATCCCACTTAGGCATGGCACTCCTGTAGCCACTTGTCCCCGTATGATGGTGATATTTGTTTTTGGAAGCATTTAGCTTATTCTTTGCTGACCTTGCCTTAGCTTGTTCCGATTTCTTGTAATCCAAAAATGCGGCCCAGTTACCCTGATGCTTATCTAGTGCGCCAGTGAATTCAGGGGTTTTTTCTCCTTGAAATAGTTTTGGTATAATCTTTTCTTCTAGTCCTTGAATTGTGTGCACATATTCTTAAGAGCCTACTCCTTGAATTTCAACCTCATTTTATGTGTGAGCTCATTTGTCGGCCAGACTGGTAGGGTGAAATGTGTCATGAGAGAATTCCAAAGACAATATTTGGCTTTGTCATCGACAAAACTAGCTCCAGCTGGATCCCTTTTCTTTCCTGGCTTATTCCACCTCCAAGTGGTGATTGGGATGGTGTCCCTAACAATCACTCTGCATTAATGTACAAATGTGGATACGCTCTCTATGGGCTCCAACGGTTGACCTAGCTCAGAGACTAAGTCAATTGTCAAACAAACATCAGTGGCCAACTTTTTGGCAAGGCCTCGCTTTCTTGCAGAAGATTGGCCCGATGCGGAGGTCTAAGAGAAGAAAAATTCGTCAGTATATATATATATGAATCAGTTAATGCATCTACTAGTGATCGACAGAGGCTTTATATACCTCACTGGACTTTGTTATTAAGGTGTCTCCACCATCGTCTCCATCGTCGTCTCCACTATAGTCTCCACCATCGTGTCCTCCAGACAAGTTAAGATACTGGGAGCCATCATCTCCACCGTCGTCTACTCCAACGTAATAACAACCTCCAGTACCCTCATCTATCATGTCGAGAACCACTTCTTCAAGGTCTCTACCGTCCATAGCTTAACTAATACAGAAGAAAGATAAAATAATTTTGCATTAAGTAAAAGAATATTACAATTGCGACGACTCGTGTACAGAAGAAATATAAACTACTAATATTGAAATAATATAATATATCACGGATAATCCAGTTAATGCAACAATAATATAAGATAGGGATTTCTATTTTCTTACCCTCGGTTTGTTAGTTGTACTCAGTTTTCCCCATCCGCTTAGTTTTTCCTCACGTTTTCCCATCTCCTTGTACAAAACTCTCACATGGTCTGAAACTCACCGTTCGTGAGCCTTGCCGTTACATACTGACAATTGGGGTCGCATTCAGTCGGGTCCCATAGTGTACCCTCGCATTACGTGCTGACGAGTAGGTCCGTGTTCTGTCGGGTCCCGTAGTGTACCCTTGCCGTTGCATGCTAACAAGTGGGTCCGTGTTCAGTAGGTTTCCGTAGTGGACACTGATACTTTCGATCCGGTTTACGGATGTAGTATAGCTTTTTTTCCCTAGTAGACCTCGGTTATCGAATCCTTGGGAAGCGAATGCGTAGTGAAGTTACTTTAATGGACCTTCGGGAGTTTTAGAATTCCTTTTGTGTTTTTACCGGACCAATAGCTTGCATCTTTTTATTATTATTGATGATGGAGAGAGAGGGCCTAGGGCGATCGGTTTCACCTATAGCTGTGCAAAACATCTGATGGGAATAAAAGATAGAAATAAAGTACGTGTTACTTGTTAGAGCAATATAAATTATATGTGGGTAGTGCATCCATAATTGCTATTCCCTCCGCAACCGCTTATAGCAATAACCTACTAGTCTCATCCATAGAAGAAAGAGAACTAATGATATGCATAGTGATGTCACCGTTAATCCCAAGCAAATTCCTCACATACAGCCGTACTATCCCTTCTGTCACTCGGGTCCCTAACCTGTAGATCAGTCATCACTCATACTCCCTATACCTGACTCAACCTTCAGGGTCTTGGGTACCTGACAAGTACTTGGATTGAGGCAAGAGAGGATACAATAATCATCATGTCATACAAACTAATACACGATCCTATCTAAGATAAACAACATGCACAATTGCTACATGGCTAGGATGAAGCCCTTAGCCCAAGGAGAATTACTCACACATAGAGATGAGATCAACAATCACAAACATTGTAATGAAAATTATAAGATTGGTAGAAATAGTCTTACAATGTCGCTAATCGAAGAAGAGATTTACTATTACAAGTGGTGGAATATGGCTATGGAGATGGAGAAGGGTTTGGAGATCTGGAGGCGGCTGGTGATCTATGGTAGAGACTTTTTGGCGAGGTCTGGCTTGTTTTCTTGTCGCTCGAGGATTCTTTATATAGGGGTCCCTTGACGAAAGTTGTTCTATTTGACCTAACGGTGGCGGCGCCAACTATACGACCAGAATTTTTGCTCCGGTCGTATAGTTGGTCGTTAAAGCGGATGCCTCCGTTGTACGGCTCCTAGTTTCTTTTGGTTGTTGGAAATATCGTATCTTTGACTTGAATATAGTGATTCCCTCCTTTAAACGACATTATCTGTGCAGGAAAAATGTAAAAGAAAGGATTGCATACGCTCTGAATATTATCATTAGTGGCAGGGTTTAGAGAGATATTTCATCAAGAATATGAGTAATATCCAGTTTAAATATGGACGTAGATGGCTATATTTTAGAGCTATCAGACACCTCTCTCAACTTATCCAGATCAGCATCGGACCCACAGCTTATCCACATGAGCGCCCGACCCATAGCTTATCCACGTGAGCGTCGGACCCACAGCTTACCTAGGTTGGCGTTGCAAGATGGGACCCTGAGCCATGCCCGCGCACGTGCCATTTGTGTAGCTTCATTTTCATATAGTGAAATGTAATGCATATACGAAAATTATACACCTTTGAACTCTTTTAAATCGCACTTAGGACATGATAATATAGTGCTAATAAAATCCTAATCATTTATCATTTCCGTGGAATGAAATATAATGCATAAACTTTCGTATACGAAAATTATACACTTTTGAACTTTTTAAAATCACACTTAATATGTGATAATGTCATGCTAAGAAAATCTTGAGAGATTATCATTTTCATAGAGTATAATGTAATGCACAAACTTGCATATGCAAAAATTATAAACCTTTGAAACTTTTAAATCGCACTTAATACGTGATAATGATGTGCTAACAAAATTTTGGGAGATTATTATTTTCTCCCCCATTTTCATAGGGTGGAATGTAATGCATAAACTTGCATATAAGAAGTTTATACACCTTTGAACTCTTTGAAATCGCACTTGATATGTGATAATATTGTGCTAAGGAAATCTTGAGATATTATTATTTTCATAGAGTGGAATGTAATGCATAAATTTGTATATACGGAAATTATACACCTTTGAACTCTTTGAAATCGCACTTAATACGTGATAAGGTTGTGCTAAGAAAATCTTAAGAGATTATCATTTTCATAAAGTGGAATGTAATGCATAAACTAGCATATACGAAAGTTATACACCTTTGGACTCTTTGAAATCACATTTAGGTCATGATAATGTTGTGCTAATAAAATCCGGATTATTTATCATTTCCATGGAGTGAAATATAATGCATAAACTTGCGTATACGAAAATTTTAAACCTCTGAACACTGTGAAATCGCACTTAATAACGAGATAATGATGTGCTAGCAAATATTTGAGAGATTATCATTTTGTCCCCCCATTTTCATAGAGTGGAATGTAATGTATAAACTTGCATATACGAAAATTATGCACATTTGAACTCTTTGAAATTGCACTTAATATGTGATAATATTGTGCTAAGAAAATCTTGAGAGATTATCATTTTCATAGAGTGAAATGTAATGCACAAATTATACACCTTTGAACATGTTCCATTCAAATTATATTCAAGTTCATTTGTTTATGGAGTTAAAGTACCGGTGACAAACTCGTTATTTTGCATGGATAGAGTGGTGCTCCCTGACAGATATAAGGGTTATCATGTCCGCTAGATCATAGAGGATCAACGGTTGGTGGGCACGATCCGCGTGACAACTGTCTCAACCAATCAGAGCATAGCAGCGAAGATAAGCACATGTGCGAGAGATTGATACTAAGAGAGGGGAAAACTGAGTAGAACTTAAGAACCAAGGGCAAAACTGAGTAGAATTTAAAAATCAAGGGCAAGACTAACAAAGGGATTCAAATAGAAAATAGAAAAAGATTTAAAAAATGGAAAATGCGTCTTTTATACAATAAAATACATATTGACATATATCAAACTATTTGCAATTCAAATATACACCAGTTTGACAATTATTGCCTCATTCAGACAAACTATGTTTTGGGGAGGGATGTTTTGGGAAGAGGCTTGAGAAGAAAGCCATGCACCTTCATGGATAGTAGGTGATTTGAGAAGTGGTGATTTAGGTTAAAACTTGATTTATATACATTTCTTATGGTGGTAGGTCACATAATAAGACTCCTCGGGTGGATGCCATTATGTTTTGCTCTTTTTGAATTTGTTGTGCATAAAATGACTCAATTAGCTAGCTAAAAACCTATTCATTGACTCTCTATTTACCAGCCACCGGAGGGTAAAACTGAGTATATTTCACACGGCGGTGTTAGTACTGGAGCGAAAAACTGAGTACAACCAACCTGCCAGTGTTACACTCGAGGGTAAGACTGAGCACAACTAAGTCGCCAAGGTTAGACAGGAGGGAAAAACGTGACTCATGGTACGCGTGTGCGGTGCACGGGGCGATAGCGGACAAGTGTGGTCGTGAATGGTGCAGTAGCATACGCGGTTACGCGGTGCACGGTGGTGCAATGAAACATCGCTTCCCTTCTCCTTCAATAGCGGCCTCCTCAATCTCACTCACCACTCACTCGCTCACTCAACCATCTCCACTGTCCCATCACCTTTTGCAAACCCCTAAGAAAAGCCCAACCATGCCGGTGATGGAGAAGAACAACGTGGTAGCCATCGGTGCCTCCAAGGCCACCAGCGAGGAGGCCCCCGTCGCCATACATGCCCTCGTCTAGGCATCGAAGGCAGCTGCAATCCATGTCCCCGCATCCGCTGTAGCCGCCGGCGAGGAGGCCCCTGCTGGTCTCGGACAGATCTCGCCTTCCCTTGTTCTTCCCCCTTCCCATCGTTGGATGCTAGATCATATGTTATTAGGGTTTGGTTGTTCGTATTTTTATAGTAGCTAATCCTCTTGTGTTAGATCTTGTATTTCAATGAATCCCCCTGTTCGTATTTGAACCCCCCTGTTCTTAGTTGGGATCAGTATTCGATCTGGTTTGGGATTTGGGGAATAATCACGAGATCTCTATCGGTTAATTTATGCAAATAATCAATCCTGATAATCAAAGTTTCTCAATCATGTCCTTATTGCACTCTACTGTTTTTCCAACAGGAGGATAGCAACGATGTCCGCAGCGATGACGAGTCCAAGGACACCAAGACTCGTCATGTGCTGAGGAGGCTGAAGTCTGGCCAGTACAACAACTTCTTTGCCGGCGACATCTATAGGTGCCCCTTCTGCCCCACCAGGAGGCTCCGCGCCACGGAATTCAACTCCCCCGTGAAGCATGCTGAGGACGTGAGGTCCTGTTGCAAGTCCGTGAATGTCCATGGCTTCAGAGCCAAGCACCAGGCGCTCGGCCTTCACCTCCGCAACCTCCAAAAGGTGGCTATCGAGGAGGTTCGCATGCTCCCGATCAAGCCCAAGGCGCCCAAGGTCAAGGGACTAGGAAGCAAGAAGTGGAGGAGGCGCTAGAGGGAGGAGGCGGAGGCCATGAGGGGTCACTGATCTTGTGCTGCTGCTGCTGCTGTAAAGCAGCTTGTCTGTGTTGAACTTGTCCGCTTCTGCTGTTGAGCAGCCTAATTGTCGAACCTCGTTAAGTACCATACTATATAACTTATATTAGATGCTTTATCTACATGTTCTCTGTTTACTGAATTTATTTATGGTGGTAGTTAGATTTGCTGCTCTAGATTTGCTACCAGATTGGGGAAAAAGAGGGTCAAAAGGAACAATGAATAAAGAGAGAAGCTGCTCTAGATTCGCTACCTTTTAAGGAAAAAAACACAACTATTAGCGCGAGAGAGAGGGGAAAAGGCGCTCTTAAAAAGGCCAATCATAAAAATAACAAAAAAGAAAACTTCCAATTTAGGCGACTGGGTGCATGTAACCACCAAACACGCCCCACATGGTCCCACACCATGTTCCCCCATAATCAGGGAGAGATGGATGGCTGGTCCATAGTGTATCCTGGCCCCACCTGTCAGCATGTAACGGTCGAGGCGACGTAACATAACGCTCAACACACGACCCTCTCCAACACGGTCCCACCGGTCAGCATGTAACGGTCAAGCCTTTGACCTGACGGCATCCCCCTCCCCCCCCCCCCGTCCGAGCGCCTGTGAGGGTTTCAGAATAGAGGGAGGGGGAAGTGAGGAAAAACAAAGAGGCTAGGGAAACTGAGTACAACTAACGAACCGAGGCCATGAAAATAGAAAACCCTATAAGATAATATCACTAATATATTACATCTCGCTCATATCAAACTAGACATCGACTACCGGGTCCTGAGCCACGAGAGGTGAACACCCAAAGAGAAGGAACCATCACAGGAGCATAGCTCAGGTGAGATCCCTAAAGAAGCTGCCAGGTATTGGAGAACCTGACGTCCAAAACAGCCATATAGCAGCGGATATGCTCATCCTCCCTGACACGCCTCTGTACCATCTCCACGAGGGTCGGCTCCCTCTGCACCGATAGTGGACCACACGACCATCACCAGAGAAGGTCCGGGTCGACGACGATACCCGGATTCTTCACCAACCTATGCCTCCCGGTAGGTAGCACTTCCTAGTGCTAGCCCGGTGGAGCCCAGTCTCGGACATTCCTGATGGAGCCCAGTACTCCGTTGTTGTCACCGAGTAGACGACGAGGATGCGGGATGGGCATAATCTAAACACTAAATTAAACCTAAACAATTATAACCTAATTCAAACACTAAATTAAACCCTAAACACTAAACATTCCTAAATAAACTAAACATTCCTAAATACACTAAGCATTCCTAAATACTCCATTTCTAAATACACTTAACATTCCTAAATACACTAACTTAAACCCTAAAGTACTGAACATTCCTAAATAAACTAAACATTCCTAAACAATTTCTAAATACACTAAACATTCCTAAATTCTCCTTTTCTAAATACACTTAACATTCCTAAATACACTAAATTAAACCCTAAACACTAAACATTCCTAAACAATTCCTAAATACAGTAAAAATTCCTAAATACACTAAATTAAACATAAATACACACTAAACATTTAATTGGTGGTCGAAGGTCTCACCTACGAGAGACGACATGGCCAAAGAACATCGGGGCCGGCACCGCCGGAGCATGCGGGGCGTCACGGGGGCGGCCAGAGCACCTTGGGAACAAACGTGATGGATGGGTGCTGCGGGGGGCGGCGGAGCGGGGCGATGCGGCGGTATCCACGAGCGCAGGGTGGAAGGGCGCGGCGTGACGGAACGATGGACGGTGGGGATCCTCCTCCATGGGCACGAGCGGCGGCAATTCTTCTCGGGGGAGAAGATGAGTGCTCCAGTTCATGTCTAGAACCGGGGTGGAGGAGGATATTTATACCCCCACCCTTTAGCCCTGCTTTGGGATACAAGCCGTACCCTTTAGTCCCGGTTTATATCTCAAAGTGGGGCTAAAGGTACTTTTGGCCACCGCTTTTCGTGCCCGAGCCGCACCCCTTTAGCCCCGGTTTGTATCTCAAACCGGGGCTTAAGGTTCTTTTGGCGCCAAAATGAAAACCAATGCACATAATTAAGAAAATTATGTATTATATATCAAATAATTTAGAAAAAGGAGATCTATAATTTAATTCTATTATCATAATCTATTATACAACTTAAATGAAATAATTTATTGTTTAACAAATATTCTATTTAGTATAAATCTTGAAAAACATATTTTATTATTTAACAGAAAAATATATACATATAATATACCGAATATTCACAAAAAAATTATCTACCCATTAAACATATAATATTTCATACTACAACTAGTAACTAGGACTAAAGATATTTTGGGGGCCTTTAGTCCCGGTTGGAGCCACTAACCGAGACTAAAGATATTTTCCGCCATTCTCAGAGCCATCAAGCCATGCTTTCCCGATATTTCCCTCCGCTTCCTGCCATGTTTTCCTGCCCTTTCCCTCTATATCTAGTCCGACCGCCATGGCCATCCACACATCCACACCTTCCTCTCTCACAATAATGGAAACGGCTTGCTAGGCCTTTCTGACCCTCGCTATGCGCCTCCAGCTACCCATGCCCGTTAGGGTACCGTCTTCCTGCTGGCTGGATGCTAAGCGCTAGAGAGGTTCCTGTCCCTCCTATGCCTCAAGGTTCCGCCCGCCAGGCGCCATCACAAACCACTTCTACCTCGGGCTAACACCGGAGCAGCGAATGGATCCCCATTGGTATCTCGACAACTACGACACCTGGAATGCCTTCTTTGCTAACCGGCGGGAAAGGGAGCTCGCCAAGTACGAGGGTGACGGCCCGCCCCTAGTGAACCACAACGAATCCGGCCGCCGCCTGGGTTGGGTGAATCGGACTATCACCAACGTGATGCGCTACATCGCCATGGGAGATCATCCTCGCCCGCGCTACCCACACTTTCACTAGCCGTAGAGCCACAAGAAGGGTGGTGGTGGTGAAGGCCTAGGGCATAGCGACGTCATCATTTGGGATCCCGCTCCCCCGCATGTCGTGAATCCAAGGCCGGAGTGGAAGGTGCCCTCGGAATATGCCATGGTTGACGGTCCCCGGTTCGCCCATGCACAAGTCAGGGAAGGGCTGAGGATCTAGCCGCGTGCTACTGATACGTCCAAAACGTATCTACTTTCCCGAACACTTTTGCTATTGTTTCTCCTCTATACTTGTGTGATTTGGATGCAACTAATGCAAACTGACGCTTTTTTCAGCAGAATTGCCTTGGTGTCTACTTTTTGTGCAGAAAATCAACTATCAGGAAAAATCCCGGAAAATATGCCAAAAATCCTATTTCACCCGAAGACTCTAGGAGCCAGAATACGAGACGGAGAAGAGCCAGGGGTGGCCACACCACCTGGTGGCGCGGGCTAGGCCAGGCCGCGCAAGGGGGTGGTGTGGGCCCCCAGGCACCCCTCGGCCTCTCTCTTCGCCTATAAGGAGCCTTCTGACCTAAAAACTTCGGGGGGTTCGACGTTTTTCCAGAAGGAGTTATGCTCCGCCGCCACCACCAGATTCCATGAAACAGCACCAGAAACTCCGTTCTGGCACCCTGCCGGGATAGGGAATTGGAGGAGATCATCGCCATCATCATCACCATCGCTTCTCATCGACCATCCATGTTTCCCCGATCTATGAGTGAGTAATCCCCCGCTGTAGGCTATGGGGATGGTAGGGATTGGATGAGATCGTTCATGTAATTGCATCAGATTGTTAGGGCATGGTGCCTAGTATCTTTTATTAGTGCTTTATGACTTTGTTGCGACTTGTTGTGCTTAATGCTTGTCACTAGGGCCCGAGTGCCATGATTTCAGATCTGAACATGTTATTGATTCATTATGATAGTATTGTTCTTGGTCTTATCTACAAGTTGTATACACACGTCGTTGTCCGGAACCTATGGCCCCGAAGTGACAAAAATCGGGATAACCGGAAGGGAAAGGCTTTGATGTGAGGATCACATGTGTTCATGGAGTGTTAATGCTTTGCTCCGGTGCTCTATTAAAAGGAGCACCTTAATTGCCAGTAGTTCCCTAGAGGCCCCGCTGCAAACGGGGTGGCAGGACAAAAGATGTTGTGCAAGTTCTCATTGTGAGCACGTATGACTATATATGGAACACATGCCAAGGATTGTCTAGTACTTGGATGCTTTATCTTATTTATCTGCAATTGCCCTATGTTCTGATTGCTATGTGAATTGTCTTGTCCATGCAACGCCCGTCCATCCATCCCTATGCCTACCGCACTCGAATCCCACTGTTTATTGCTTTTGTTACTATTGTCTTTGCTTTACTATGGTTGTTAGTTTGCTATTCCTACTACAAAACTGTTGCTACTGATAAACTACTGTGAGCAAGATTGTTTCCAGGTGCAGCTGAATTGACAACTCAGTTGTTAAGGCTTATAAATATTATTTGGCTCCCCTTGTGTCGAATCAATAAATTGGGTTTCACTTCCCTCGAAAATACTACGATACACCCCCTATACTTGTGGGTCATCAAGACTATTTTCTGGCACCATTGCCGGGGAGCATAGCTTTATTTGTCAAGTTCACTTGGATTCTCTATTGTTGCCGGGGAGCATAGCTGGAAATACTGAAACTCCTAATGAAGACACTACCACACCTATTAGCTCACCTGAGTCTAGTGAGAGTTATGATATCGAAGAAGATTATGTTGAGATGACCGATGAGTTTATTAAAGAATGTAAGAACACCCATGATAGGAGCGCTGCTAAGAGTCTCCTTGAGAGGCGTACTATTAGACCCAAATTATATCCTGCTGCTAAGTTTGCTGCTTCTCCCATAAACATTACAGATGAAGATTATGATTTCTCTCTCGATCTATCTTACATAGCTATTGTCGAGAAAGGACCTTTTTGTGGGACTAAGAATGAAAGTGCGGTAGCACATATGAATGAACTTTCTACCATGAGTGGCTTGTTTTCTAATGATATTAAGATGCGTACTTACTTTGTTGCTAAGATTTTCTCCTTTTCGCTGAAAGGAGAAGCTAAAACTTGGTTTAGTAATTTACCTCCTGGATCTATTGATAGCCCTGAGTGCTTGATTAGTACTTTCCTGCAGAAATATTTTCCCCCCAGTGCTAGACATGCTATTTTGCAGGAACTCTTTGATTTCAAACAGGGAGAAAAAGAGGTATTGCCCGAATCTTGGGCAAGGTTTTGTGCTTTGATTCATGCACAGGCTAGAAGTCCATTACCTAAGAATGAGCTTCTTGATATATTTTATAATGGACTAACCGAGGAATCTAGGACATACCTAGATAGTTGTGCTGATTGTGTTTTCAGGAACAGGACTCCTAAGGAAGCTGAGGAATTAATGGCTAAAATAAGCAAGAATTATGAAGATTGGACTCCTCCTAAACAAGCTATACCTGAAGTAATTATACCTGAATCATCTATTCCTAAGCCTATTCCAACATCAAAGAAGAGGGGAGTTATTGAATTAAATGGTGAAGTGATGAAGGAAGCTAAGAAATGTCTTAAGGAGAAGGGAATTAAAGTTGCAGATGTCAAGAATTTACCTCCTATAGAAGAATTATGTAAGCCTATTTCCTACTCATCCACTATTGAGGTACACTCTCTCCAACACTTTGATGAAGGTGATATCCCTTACTCTAAACCTCCTGATCAATGCTTAGAAGAATTTGATATCTTTATTGTTAAGCAAGATAACTTTAATAAAAGGGAGCAAAATCATCTAATGGAAAACACTAGAGCTATTGTTGAGTTGAAAGATATTGTGGAAAGAACCTCTAATGATGTTAAAATGATTGTTAAACACTTTCAAATGGTTCAAACTCAAATAGGTCAACTCGTTAAAGTGCAAAACGACCTGCTAGTGAATGCTGCTAAAGAAAAACATGCTTATGAAATTAGAACTAGAAGTGGTGCTGCTACCCAGGATCCTCTATATCCTGAGGGGCATCCCAAAAGAATTGAGCAGGATTCTCAACAAGCTAAAAATAGTGGTTCTACTCGTAATAAAAGGAAAAAGAAACATAAAACTATTGAAGAACCCTTTGAACCTGCTATAGATCCTAATAGTATATCTATCTCTGATGCTGAAACTGAAAGTGGTAATGAAGAAAATGAAGTTCCCAATGAAGAAAAAGTTGAAGAAGAACCTGAAAACCACACTAAGAATACTAAGTACACTAAAGAGGATTTTATTACTAAGAAACATGGTAGTGAAAGAGAGCCTTGGGTCCAAAAACCTATGCCTTTCCCTGATAAGAAACACAAGTCAGAGGAAGATGAACACTATAATAAGTTCTATGAGTGGATGAAGCCTTTATTCTTGCAAATTCTTTTCACTGATGCTATTAAATTGCCTCCTTACTCAAAGTATATGACGGACATTGTCTCGAATGAAAGGAAGATACCTAATGAAGAAATTTCTACTTTGCTTGCTAATTATTCCTTCAATGGTAAGGTTCCTAAGAAACTTGGAGACCCAGGGATTCCAACTATCCCTTGCTCTATTAAGAACAGTTATGTTAGAACTGCTTTGTGTGATTTGGGAGCTGGAGTTAGTGTTATGCCTTTCTCTCTCTATAAGAGGATTCAGCTTGAAAAATTGATTCCAACTGATATATCTTTGCAAATGGATGATAA
This sequence comes from Avena sativa, assembly GCA_916181665.1. Classification (NCBI taxonomy): domain Eukaryota; kingdom Viridiplantae; phylum Streptophyta; class Magnoliopsida; order Poales; family Poaceae; genus Avena; species Avena sativa. The sequence goes on from OV702290.1 coordinate 434,730,843, forward strand.
ATCTACCACTATTCCTGTGGGTATATGTGAGGATGTACCTGTTCAGGTGGCTCACAATTGCTTGATATTAACTGGTTTTGTTGTGCTTGAAATGCCCGAAGATGATAATATGTCTATTATTCTTGGGAGACCTTTTCTTAATACTGTAGGAGCTGTTATTAATTGTAATCAAGGAAAGGTGACCTTCAATGTTAATGACAAGGAACATCTAGTCTATTTCCCCAAAAAGATTGAAAGGACTTATGGTTTGAATTCAATTGAACATGTTGAGGGCATTCAAGTTGGAGAAATATATTGTCCCATACCAAGAGAAAAATTTGAAACTATTATGATTGGGACTATTGCTATCAAGGTTAAGGTAACATAATCATTAGTGGAGTACAAAGTTTTGTCTCATATGCAATTGTTTTGGTAGCAAGACTTGATCAACCTTGCTAACAAAAGGATTCCATTGAACAAAACAATGTTTTCATTATGATTATCTCCGTCTTTTGCATTTTAATTTTTGCTTTCGTTTAGTTTTCTTTGTGTTGTTAGTTGCTTGCATGCTAGAACTTCTATAGTTCTAGCCTTGTTTTATCCTTGCATCATGTTTCCAAAAGAAATAAAATATGTCTGTCAGAAAAATCATTCTTCTATTTCTAAAAAAAAGCCCAAAAATAAAGTGTCTCAAAAAATTCCAGAAAATTCATATTAAATTTTTACGTGAAAAAAGGGGCAGAGGAGTACCTGGTAGGTACCAGGGGGCCCACCAGGCAGGCACACCATGTGGTGGCGTGGCCAGCCCTGGGTGGCGCCATGCCCTGGTGTGGGCCACCCCTGGCCCCCCACCAACTCTCTCACCTGCCACTTTCTTCTCTCTCCCGAGTAAGCTCCTGTTCATAGCTCGAAATCGCGTTCTTTCTATGCTTGCTCTCGATTTCTTCGATCTCCTTGCTCAACCCATCTTTCTTGCTGAAATTTGGAGCATTTGTTCCCTGGTATGTGACTCCTCCCCTTGTCCAAGTAGATTTGTGTTTAGTGGATTATATGTTGAGTATTTTGCTACTGTAGGTGACTGGTTTTGAGAGCTTGTAAGCTTGTTTTATGCTTAGAGATATAGTTTTGATGCATGTTTAGGCTCTTGCAAGTTCCTATGAGTAGATTCCTTCATTATATTTACTTTGCAATCACTTGTGTAATAGGTGTTTAAATTTCAGAATAGAAGATGAGTGAACACCACCTAAACCAACATGAGCTTTGGGTGCCTGAGGTCATGAAGGTCCACCAGGAGGAGGAAGTTTTTCCCTCCATTTATCCATGCTCTGAGTTCATGAGAGTTGCAAGAATTCTACAAGATTTCCACACTTTGGTTTCTAATGCAGGGTTAGAGCACTTTTTGGAAGATGAACCTTGTCAATTTGTGAAGCTAACCATGTCTGTGGTGCAGGAATTCAAATTTAGTCACTCTTTGCCTAACCCCATGGTCCATTACAAAATTTATAATATAGTTGTTAACCTTTCTCTTGATGATTTTTGTGCAGCTATTAAGGTACATCAATGGGGATCATGTAGGAAGATTAAGGAGAGACCTGAACCACTCATGGATTTATACGCATAAATTTGCCAAGGGGGTAGCTTCTCGAAGGAGAGTGGAAAATCCGTAACATTCATCTTCCCTCCATTCGCTACTTTGCCTACTTTATTGCCAAGTGTGTTCTTGCTAGGAAAACTGCTAATAAGTTATCTTCGTTTGATCTAGCATTTATCTCTGCTGCTCTTAGACGAGATATGTCTTACAACTTGGGTGCTTTGATAGCTTTCCGTCTTGCTGCTAACCGTGAGAAAGGTGGAATTTGTGGAGGCCTCATTGCTTCTCGTTTACTAGCATTGCATGGTTTAGTGCCTCATCATCTAGACCTACAGTTTCCCATAGAGAGGCTTGATTTTAATTCCATGATACAGCATAAATTTATTTCCTCGTGGGCTAGTTTGAGTGAGTTGTCTTATGAAATAACCTTTCTCAAAGCTGGTTGGAGAAAGAGCAAGTCCGAGCGTGTTGTTCTTTTGCCTGCACCTGTTTTGTTTAACCTTGATAATAGGGAAGGATGGCCCTCACTGAGGAGGAGCTTGACACGTACTTGGGAGAGCTCTCCCAACAGGAGCAGGACACTAGAAGGGAGGTCACGGATGATTCGGTTCAGCCATCGAATGAGGGAGAATCTTCATATCAGTAGCCCGCTTATGATTGGGGAGCTTCTTCTTCTCATGGGCCCAGCTACGACCATTCTTACCAAGATCCGCCCGCTTGGAACCCCTATTCGTACATGGATTGATACCCACTTAGGCGAAAAGCCTAAGCTTGGGGGGAGGTACGCCGGCACCGCACTCATCTCCATATCATGTTGCGTCGGTACTTTGTATATTCATGTTTTCGTTCTCTTTTTAGTTTTCATTCTTCTTTGCTTTTGCTTTCTAAAAACACAAAAAGACCAAAAATATTTTTGTTGTTTCTCTTTGGTTTGCTTCTTCTTTTTTTTTGCCTTGGTTTGTTTTTCCCTTTTTGCTTTGTTTGAACTATTCGAAAAATCCAAAAAGATTTTGCTTTGTTTGTTTTTCCCTTTTGGTTCTTGTTTAAAAATCGAAAACACCAAAAACATTTGTCGTTCTTCTTTGGTTTTTGCGAGTTTGCTTCAGGGTTCGGCAGTCTTCAGTGGATATTGGTTTCATATTATTATTCAAGCCACACAAGCGAAGAGCAATAATGAGGATTAATGACAACTTGAGGCGTGGTAAGAGGCTGGTAACGAACTCTATTTGTTTTCATGTTTGTGCATATACTCATCATTGTGAGCTTGCTTAGTACGTTCATGTAGAGTGTATGTCTTCTTTGGATGCTTAATAGTTCTTGCTTTCTCATGATTAGCTCCACCTCGCTAATAGTTTGTAGCATGTCTTATGAATGTTTGCTTGCATTGCTCTATTCATAAATTGGTATGACACCGTGGTAGCCTCCCCTGAATGTTTCATTTGATTGACTTGGCACATGCTCACGCATGCACATGACTGTAATAATCAGTTAAGCCTTGACGAATTATTTTTCCTTGAGGATCTTGAATCACTTTCATGCCATGAGTCGTCTTGTTTTGTTGCAAGCATGATAATGACAACTATTGCTCTCTCGTTTGTCGCTCCCTTACTATTGCTGGCCTTCACTTCCACTGAGTGTTTTACTCATGTTTCCAACTCCCTAAACCAAATATTTCCAAAGTGTCCACCATACCTACCTATTAGCATCATTTGCTACTTCCGTGCATATTCAATATGCCTTGTTTTCTTCCGAATAAAATGTTTGCTTGTTATGAGAAAGTTAGTTACTGAAGCTCTCACGAACTTGATGGCACACTTTATTTCCTGCACTTAATAAACCTGAACCATTGTGAACTCTCCATGAAAGTTATATGGTTGCAAATTATAGGCTGGGGATTAGCAGAACCGTGCTGTCACGGGGAACACTTTCAACACTTGTAAATATATACCCATTTGATACCTTGCTCTTTTGTTTGCGGATGTCGTCGCTATGAAATAAAAGGGGAGCTTGTAAGTCCATGGAGTTATGTATGTGTGTTAGAGAAACGCCTAGGCCGCTGGTCTAATCCATGCTGACATGGTGGAAACCTGCAGCGTAACCATAATGATATCTATGAAGCATTCTTCTTATAAAAAAAAGAGAGATAGCTATTGAGAAAAAGAAAAAAAAGAGACTTATGACAAGAGGAAAGAGAGAAAAAATCACCATTTTCCCATGGTAAATAAGAAGATTGCTGAGATACTCATTGTCTGCTTGCCTTGTCATTTTGATATGGGGATTCTTCCGTATCATCGGTTAAGGGCTACCCCGTTGGCAGTTCTCTATGATACGCACATACTTACGATGCCATGAACTTACCGGTAACTAAAGTTGAGTAGCATGAGGAGCGGCCCTCGTACTCAAGGGACTTGGGATTTTCAGTTTATAGTCTGTCAAGCATATAACTCAGATTGGACCTCACTTTCACCTTAACCACATTAAAGATGCTTATGATAGGGGCAATGAGAGCTCAAAGCTAACGAGTACCATACTTTCAGCATTTGGAAGCCTTTCAAAATTATTCAAAACCTTTTTCTTCTACTTGTTGAGTCTCCACATATTCTTTGAGCACCTTCTTGAGAGCATAGTTGTCATTCTTTGTGTTTGTTCCATTACTTGATTATTTGTGTTATGACTTTGATGCTTGTATCCTCGATATCATTACTTCTAGTCATCACTTGAACTTCCGAGGTGCCTTGATATTCATAATCAAAGGGCAAGCGAGATACCACTCTATCATACCTTTTTATGAGCATTGTAATGTTGCTTATGTTTGTGCTTCATGCTACTTATTATTCTTGAGTTGGAATCTCTTCATAGCTTGCAATGACTATTAAGTAGACTCAGTTGCATACTGTTTATTATGAACTGTCTGAGTAGTTGATCACATTGCTGCGAATATTTACATCATATGAAGCAAATGTGTTCGTGAAAGTTCTTTTATCGCACTCAGTTTTCAACTGAATTGCTTGAGGACAAGCAATAAGCTAAGCTTGGGGGAGTTGATACGTCCAAAACGTATCTACTTTCCCGAACACTTTTGCTATTGTTTCTCCTCTATACTTGTGTGATTTGGATGCAACTAATGCGAACTGACGATGTTTTCAGCAGAATTGCCTTGGTGTCTACTTTTTGTGTAGAAAATCAACTATCAGGAAAAATCCCGGAAAATATGCCAAAATCCTATTTCACCCGAAGACTCCAGGATCTAGAATACGAGACGGAGAAGAGCCAGGGGGTGGCCACACCCGCTGGCGCGGGCCAGGCTAGGCCGCGCCAGGGGGAGGTGTGGGCCCCCCAGGCACCCCCTCGGCCTCTCTCTTCGCCTATAAGGAGCCTTCTGACCTAAAAACTTCGGGGGAGGGGGTCAACGTTTTTCCAGAAGGAGTTCCGCTCCGCCGCCACCACCAGATTCCACGAAACAGCACCAGAAACTCCGTTCTGGCACCCTGCCGGGACAGGGAATTGGAGGAGATCATCGCCATCATCATCACTATCGCTTCTCCATCGACCATCCATGTTTCCCCCATCTATGAGTGAGTAATCCCTTGCTGTAGGCTATGAGGATGGTAGGGATTGGATGAGATCATTCATGTAATGGCATCAGATTGTTAGGGCATGGTGCCTAGTATCTTTTATTAGTGCTGTATGACTTTGTTGCGACTTGTTGTGCTTAATGCTTGTCACTAGGGCCCGAGTGCCATGATTTCAAATCTGAACATGTTATTGATTCATTATTATAGTATTGTTCTTGGTCTTATCTACAAGTTGTATACACACATCGTTGTCCGGAACCTATGGCCCCGAAGTGATAGAAATCGGGATAACCAGAAGGGAAAGGCTTTGATGTGAGGATCACATGTGTTCACGGAGTGTTAATGCTTTGCTCTGGTGCTCTATTAAAAGGAGCACCTTAATTTCCAGTAGTTCCCTAGAGGCCCCACTGCAAACGGGCTGGTAGGACAAAAGATGTTGTGCAAGTTCTCATTGCGAGCACGTATGACTATATATGGAACACATGCCTAGGATTGTCTAGTACTTGGATGCTTTATCTTATTTATCTGCAATTGCCCTATATTATGATTGCTATGTGAATTGTCTTGTCCATGCAACGCCCGTCCATCCATCCCTATGCCTACCGCACTCGAATCCCACTGTTTACTGCTTTTGTTACTATTGTCTTTGCTTTACTACTGATGTTACTTTGCTATTCCTACTACAAAATAGTTGCTACTGATAAACTGCTGTGAGCAAGATTGTTTCCAGGTGCAGCTGAATTGACAACTCAGTTGTTAAGGCTTATAAATATTCTTTGGCTCCCCTTGTGTCGAATCAATAAATTGGGTTTCACTTCCCTCGAAAATACTGCGATACACCCCCTATACTTGTGGGTTATCAGCTACTAGCGACGACAACGACAATGACGATTCTGAAGATGACCCTGAAGTTGTGTACTATAGGGTTAGACATGATTATGACTAATTTTTATTTTTTTAATATTGATAAATGTATTGGGTGTTGGCCACAACAAGTTGCAATACTACCTATTTACATCGAGACAATTCATATCCATATAAGAAGATCACTAAAAATAAAGGTTTAAATACATTATTATACATCACCAACATCAACATCTAGTGTTGGGGTTTTGTTCTAGTCTGTAACCAAGGAGCATCTTCCTTATTTAATGGGATGCTTGGGTCAGTGTTCACTGTGAATGGCAGAATTTCATGAAACTTATTATAATCTTCTGAGATGTCTGTCTTGTCCTACACTCCCACGATGTTTCTTTTTCCTAAAAGAACTATGTGGTGCTTTGGCTCATTGTATGGTGTATTCTTTTGCTTATCTTTACGTTTTCTCTGTTTGGTAGACATGTCCTTCACATAGAAAACCTGAGCCACATCATTGGCTAGGACGAGTGGTTCATCTCTATATGCAAGATTGTTGGCATCCACTATTGTCATTCCGTACTTCTTTTCTACCTTAAACCCGCCTCATGTTAAGATACTGAGTGCCTTTGTCAGCTCATCGTTCTCTCTATCGGGAATGAACTTTCCCTCTTGAACCTATTTTTATCACTTTAATAAGTTCATTCTTGGGTTTAAGCATTTCTTCATTTGCAACAATCTCCCTTGTTTCTGGGTCATACGATCCCCCATGCCCAAGTATCCAATTTCTTGACCTCAAGGGCCAACCACTTGTAGATGGAGTGACCCCTTTAGCCGCTAGGTCGGCCTTAGTTTTATCCCACTTAGGCATGGCACTCCTGTAGCCACTTGTCCCCATATGATGGTGATATTTGTTTTTGGAAGCATTTAGCTTATTCTTTGCTGACCTTGCCTTAGCTTGTTCTGATTTCTTGTAATCCAAAAATGCGGCCCAGTTACCTAGTGCGCCAGTGAATTCAGGGGTTTTTTCTCCTTGACATAGTTTTGGTATAATCTTTTCTTCTAGTCCTTAAATTGTGTGCACATATTCTTAAGAGCCTACTCCTTGAATTTCAACCTCATTTTATGTGTGAGCTCATTTGTCGGCAAGACTGGTAGGGTGAAATGTGTCATGAGAGAATTCCAAAGACAATATTTGGCTTTGTCATCAACAAAACTAGCTCCAGCTGGATCCCTTTTCTTTCCTGGCTTATTCCACCTCCAAGTGGTGATCGGGATGGTGTCCCTAACAATCACTCTGCATTAATGTACAAATGTAGATACGCTCTCTATGGGCTCCAACGATTGACCTAGCTCAGAGACTAAGTCAATTGTCAAACAAACATCAGTGGCCAACTTTTTGGCAAGGCCTCGTTTTCTTGCAGAAGATTGGCCCGATGCGGAGGTCTAAGAGAAGAAACATTCGTCACTATATATATATGAATCAGTTAATGCATCTACTAGTGATCGGCAGAGGATTTATATACCTCGCTAGACTTTGTTATTAAGATGTCTCCACCATCGTCTCCATCGTCGTCTCCACTATAGTCTCCACCATCGTGTCCTCCAGACAAGTTAAGATACTAGGAGCCATCATCTCCACCGTCGTCTACTCCAACATAATAACAACCTCCAGTACCCTCATCTATCATGTCGAGAACCACTTCTTCAAGGTCTCTACCGTCCATAGCTTAACTAATACAGAAGAAAGATAAAATAATTTTGCATTAAGTAAAAGAATATTACAATTGCGACGACTCGTGTACAGAAGAAAGGCAAACTACTAATATTGAAATAATATAATATATCACGGATAATCCAGTTAATGCAACAATAATATAAGATAGGGATTTCTATTTTCGTACCCTCGGTTTGTTAGTTGTACTCAGTTTTCCCCATCCGCTTAGTTTTTCCTCACTTTTTCCCATCTCCTTGTACAAAACTCTCACATGGTCTGAAACTCGCCATCCGTCAGCCTTGCCGTTACATACTGACAAGTGGGGTCGCATTCAGTCGGGTCCCATAGTGGACCCTCGCATTACGTGCTGACGAGTATGTCCGCGTTCTGTCAGGTCCCGTAGTGTACCCTTGCCGTTGCATGCTAACAAGTGGGGCCGTGTTCAGTAGGTTCCCGTAGTGGACACTGATACTTTCGATCCGGATTACGGATGTAGTATAGCTTCTTTTTCCCTAGTAGACCTCGGTTATTGAATCCTTGGGAAGCGAATGCGTAGTGAAGTTACTTTAACGGACCTTCGGGAGTTTTAGAATTCCTTTTGTGTTTTTACCGGACCAATAGCTTGCATCTTTTTATTATTATTAATGATGGAGAGAGAGGGCCTAGGGCGATCGGTTTCACCTATAGCTGTGCAAAACATCTGATGGGAATAAAAGATAAAAATAAAGTACGTGTTACTTGTTAGAGCAATATAAATTATATGTGGGCAGTGCATCCATAATTGCTATTCCCTCCGCAACCGCTTATAGCAATAACCTACTAGTCTCATCCATAGAAGAAAGAGAACTAATGATATGCATAGTGATGTCACCGTTAATCCTAAGCAAATCCCTCACATACAGCCGTACTATCCCTTCTGTCACTCGGGTCCCTAACCTATAGATCAGTCATCACTCATACTTCCTATACCTGACTCAACCTTCAGGGTCTTGGGTACCTGACAAGTCCTTGGATTGAGGCAAGAGAGGATACAATAATCATCATGTCATACAAACTAATACACGATCCTATCTATGATAAAAAACATGCACAATTACTACATGTCTAGGATGAAGCCCTTAGCCCAAGGAGAATTACTCACACATAGAGATGAGATCAACAATCACAAACATTGTAATGAAAATCATAAGATTGATAGAAATAGTCTTACAATGTCACCAATCGAAGAAGAGATTTACTATTACAAGTGGTGGAATATGGCTATGGAGATGGAGAAGGGTTTGGAGATCTGGAGGCGGCTGGTGATCTATGGTAGAGACTTTTTGGCGAGGTCTGGCTTGTTTTCTCATCGCCCGAGGCTTCTTTATATAGGGGCCCCTTCACAAAAGTTGTTCTATTTAACGTAACGGTGGCGGTGCCAACTATACGACCGGATCTATACGGCCGGAATTTTTGCTCCGGTCGTATAGTTGGTCGTTAAAGTGTTTGCCTCTATTGTACAGCTCCTGGTTTCTTCTGGTTGTTGGAAATCTCGTATCTTTGACTTGAATATAGTGATTCCCTCCTTTAAACGACATTATCTATGCAGGAAAAATATAAAAGAAAGGATTGCATACCCCTCTGAATATTAGCATTAGTGGCAGGGTTTAGAGAGATATTTCATCAAGAATATGAGTGATATCCAGTTTAAATGTGGACGTAGATGGCTATATTTCAGAGCCATCAACCTCCCCAAGCTTAAACTTGATCGTTCCCGAGCAAGAAAACCAAAATCAAAAAGGAACTCAGCATTTAAACTGAAATAACGAGATGGTGATCTTACTCATGATTAGTAGTCTCATGTTTCCTCCACTTCATAAATCTAAAAAACTTCAGCATAGATAGAGTAGTGGCAAGCATATCATACGGGTTTCATGCATCCTTATTGTGCAGCAAAATTATTGTAAACATGGATGATTCAAATGAATAAACTGTATTCCATGTCAAGTAATCAACTCATAGGCTTGCCTTTGAACGATAAAGTATAATCATGTAAATTAGGAGTGTGAGAGTTGTCATGAAAATCATATACACTAGAGTATCTCAATTCTCCCACATCAATAAACCAAGACTTTTCAAGCACTACTTTTCTATTCATTGTCCTTCATGAATTTCAGTTTTTAAGTAATTGAGAGCATGCCAAAAAATATATTAGTTTATCAGGATGTGATGGTCACTTGTGGCATCACTAAGGTTTTGTTCCTTTCGTATAATGATTTCTCATAACATCCAAAGGAGTGATTCCATCATGATTACATCTACCCGGGAGTGCCAAGAATCTTACCCACTATAACATTGCTGCTACAATTGTTTAATCAACTCATAACTGAAATCTAGGAGTTTCCTCCATGAAGATCGTTCGTAGGCCAGCGGAGTTGTTGGCATCCCATGAAGTTTGACACGCATAAAGCTATATCATTCTTATGATTAACAAGTCAAACTTTGGCATGCTCACAAAAACCGCTAAACATTAATTCAATCGAACTAATCCTTTCAAAGAGAACTATCAAGTCAATCAACATTTTTAGTGGTGTTGAGTGTCTCTAGAAATAAGCCTTCAAGACTAAGAACTACAACACCCAAGCCTTCAATTGTGAGACTTTTTCTTATTACAATTCTTTAGCAATTTTAGGCAAGACTTGGTTAATTACGAGAGCTAGAACAAAACGTACCCAATTAAATACCCATGCAAACTAAAATCTTACTACAATACAAAGACTCACTCCACCAATATAATATCTCAACATTTACTACTAACTAGCATGGGTTTCTCAAACTTCAAAAGTGGGAAGTCATAAGGCATACCTCTCATGTTTGGTTCCACTTCTCTCTTCCTTTTTTATTTGTTTCTTGGAAACTCGAAGTCGATCACTCTCCTGCAAATATATGAAGACCTCGAGGCAGAAAGAAAAGAAAGAGAGAAAAAAAGAAAAAATGGAGAAATATTTTTTGTGATTTTTAAGAAAGGAACTTTAAAGAATAGAAAATTGGCGGCAAAGATTGGCTAGAAAATTTCGAAATCAAATAGAAAGAACTAAAAATAAGGTGTTAGTGAAACCAACACGAGTGTTTATAAAATCAAAGAAAAACACAACCTCTAAATAAAAGCAAATAAATGCCAAATAAAGATACATGAGGAAACTTCCCCAAGCTTAGGCTTTTGCAAGCCCTTCAAATCATTGTGGTGGCGGGAAAAAGTCGTTACTCCAGTTCGCAAATTGAGTTGAGAGGTTACTTGTTGATTCTGGGAGGTTCAAAGAGAGGCTATGCATCCTCTCCACGGTCCCTCCAAGTTCTTGGAAAATCTTGGTATGTGGCGAACCGAGTTTGTGGATGCTCCTCTTGATAAGGAACTTCTTGCTCCTCCTCTTGGTCCTCATCCTCCTCCGGAATCTCCTCCTCGGGTTGGTGTTTCTCAACCTGCGAATCATATAGCAAACATCCTTCCTCGATAGAGAAAAGACCATTAGGCATAGGAGCGGGGTAGATACGCCTAGCTCCAGCAATATGCAGGTAATAAGCACCACCTCTACTAGTGAGCATTCCACAGGATCTCAAAGTGGAGAAACCAACACGTGTCTCACCTAGTACGGGTTGCAAATCACCTAGATCAAGGTCTAGGGCAGTGGCAAGCGCGGTGATGATGCCTCAACCTGTGATTGGCCCTTGGCTTTGGGAGGCTTGGTGCTCCAAGTAGCGCACAAGGATGGCGCCCAAGTTAAGTGACAAGCCGCAGTTGATGTAAGCAACCTTTGCGAGGATTAGGATGTCCTCCTCGTTGAGTCTCGTGAACTCATTACGTGCCTGCAAGGTACTAGCAATAACATAGAACAAATAGTGAATTGCAGGATGTTGAATATTCTTCCCCTTGTTCACTCTACTAGTGAAACTCATTCCATTATAGTATTGTTCAGGGGTAGGTTCTAAGCCAGTAAAGGATGCGTGTAAAGCATGAATATCATTGTTTGGTAAATTAAAACATGTGCACCATTCGTCTAATGTTAAGGTGTTGTTGTTGTTCATCAGTCGGAAAGAAATAGTGTCATATCCTTGCCATTGTTTAACGAGGCTTTGCAACGAACTAAGAAATTCAATGGTTAAGCGGAGATAAGTAGGTACATCATTGTACACAAAGTTTTGCAGCCCAGCTCTATTGCAAAGTAAATTAAATTCATCAGAAATACCAAGTTGGTTCAATATAATGGGGCAAGCCCACTTGGTGGCCTTCACTTCGCGGTTTTTGATCCTGTTGAAGTGATCACGATGGGCCTCATCCCTGAACCGTATGCTCATGTGTTCCTGAGTGGCAGCCCGAGAAGCGCTAGCTGTGGCACGAGCACGAGTTTGGATCCTTGTGTTCATCATCTAAAACATTGAATAAAGGCAAAAATAAAACTTTTTGATCCAACAACAGTAAGTGCATCATATTCCTCATCATAGCACACTAAATATTTCTCCTCAAACTAGCAATCTAGGTAAGAAAATCATGGGAATTGGTTCATAGTAGGTCTCACCCTAGATTGATAATGGCAATAGATCGAAGATATATTTGCAAAAAGTAATTGGAAGATCGGAGGAGAAACATACCGTAGATCACTCGTGTGCGAGGAAATCGAACGAAATTGAGTAGAGATGAAGATCCCTAGAGGTTTTGAGACAGTTTGGAGGTAGAAGAAAGAAAAAGGATTGAAGTTTTGGAGTTTAAAGTACCTTCCCATGCGATTTTGTGGTCGGACGCAACTATACGGTTGGAACAATGTGTTCCAGCCGTATAGTCGGCCTTTTGTCAAAATTTTAGGGTTCCTCCTGGTGGCGCATCTATACGGACGCAACTATACTGCCGGAACAAAATGTTCTCGCCGTATAGTTGGTTGTTAAACTGTCTGTCCCTGCGAAAGAAAATATACAAAGGCATCGATATCTATACGACCGGAACTATCCGGTTAGAATTTTTATTCCCGCCTTATAGTTGGTCGTTATACTCTCAGAACATTAGAAAAGAAATTGTATGGAGACACCGATATCTATACGACTAGAGCTATACGGCCGGAATTTTTATTCCTTCCGTATAGTTAGTCGTTAAACTCTCAGTACATATTACAGAAAAAAAAATTGATGGCAAAGATATCTATACGGCCGGAACTATACGGCCGGAATTTTTATTTCCACCGTATAGTTGGTCGTTAAACTCTCTGTGTGCATAAAAAAATTGTTTCTTCGAAAACTATTTCTTTTCCTGTAATTTAGTGATATACCTTCTTTTTGAAAGAAATTGATAGTAAATATTATCGACCAACAATAGCATGAATAAAGCAGAATTTCAAGTACTACCAAACTTCTTCTCCTCAACTGGAGTTTTCTAGCACTCTTTATTAAACATAAACTTAAAATAAAACTAAAAAATTTACTCAAACCTTTATTTCACATGGGTTTCCTCCCATGAAGCACTCTTTTATGGTTGATAGCTTGACCTTGCTGATACTCACTTAGGCCAGATGAGTGGAACACCCACTCCAAAGTAGTTGGCCTTGAAAGTGATGGCCTCCTTTTCATCATGCTTGGCTTTCTTCTTCCTGGGGAAATGAATAATAAAAGGATCCCGCGAAGGCAATTACAGCTTCACGTTCCCTTCATGCAGATTAATCAAAGCCTTAATAGTTCTTAAGAAAGGACGGCCTAATATAATAGGAGCAGTAGCATCTTCAGGTATGTCAACAATAACAAAATCAATGAGAGCAGGATAGCCTTTAATGTATACTAAAGTGTTCTCCTTAATTCCTACAGCTTGTTTATAGGTAGAATCTGCTAGATGCAATTTTAACTTACTAATTTCAAAGAAGCCAAGATTTAACTTGTTAAAAAGACTCTTTGGAATTGTTGAGACGCTTGCACCTAGATCACAAAGTGCAGCTATCTCATTGGTTCCAATTTTAATCTTAATAGTAGGCTCAAATATGTCATCTAGTTTAACAGGTAATTTTTCAGCAATTTGCTTGTATTCTTCCTCAAGCTCACGTTCCTTTATTGCTACTTGATTGACAAATTGTTTGTATATAGCTTCCTCACTACCTTCACTTACCGGAATCTTGACGTTGATCCTTTTTACGAGATCTTCAACGGTGTAGCTTGGTGAAGGAGCATTACTAGAGTCAAGTTCTTCAGGCTCCTCCCTTTGGATCCTCATCATTTTGAGTTCTTCAACAGGATTGGGCTCAGCTTTACCTATAAATTTAGTAAAATCAGAGTTTGACTCTCGGTTATCTTACCTAGCTATGCCTCAATCATCCTCGTTCTTTCTTGGAGGGCCTGCAAATCATTTCTCAAACTAACAGCTTGGGTAGATAATTTACCAAGCATGGCATCATGATTCTCCGTTATTTTAACAAGAATATTATTTTGTTCATTTTGTGAGTCTATAAAAGACTTAAGTGTTTCTTGGAGACTACCATTACTAGTTCCAATATTATTTTTAGAGTTACCTGCCGGACTAGCATAATGTTTCTGAAAGTTAGGATTGTAACTCTTTTTCCAAGAAGGGTTATAATCATTATGAGCTATAAAGTCAATATTTTCAATATTTGTTTCAGGGGTGGTGCTTACGTGGGTTTCCTTACCTTTTACGACTAGTATGAGCTCATCCAACTTGGCATTCAGTTCTTCGTTCTCTTGTGGTGAGATAGAGTTCACCTTCTTCGTGTTTGATCTTTCCACATGCCATTGGGCATGGTTGTCTTGCATATTTTCTAGCAGCTGCTTCACTTTGGTAATATGTTTCCCCATAAATGTTCCTCCAGCTATAGTATCAAGCATAGACTTAGACATAGGATTAAGAGCATTGTAAAATAAATTGAGGATTAACCAATCTTCCATCCCATGACTAGGACAGTTTCTTAGGCTTTCTTTCATCCTCTCACATGCAAGCGCTAGTGGCTCACGCTCTTCCTGTCTAAAGCCAATAATATTAGATCGGAGTTGCATAGTCTTCGCAGGTGGGAAAATTTTAGTCATAAATAAAGAAGTATATCCCACCCATGATGTAATATTATTTCTAGGCAAAGGTAGCAACCATTCTTTTGCTCTTCCTCTTAGAGAGAAAGGAAATAAATGCAATTTGACCGCATCAGGGTCAACGTCTTTAATACGCATCATATCACATATTTCAGTGAAAGTATTAAATTCATACCTGCGCCTTCAATAGCAGAGCCTCCAAATTGATTTTGTTGAACCAAACTTAAGTAATGGGGCTTAATTTCATAGTCATCAACAGCGATTACTGGCTGAGTAATAGGAGTACGCAAATAACCATTGTTGGGAGAAGCAAACTCCCCAAGCTTATTTTCAGCCATATTTCCTATGTTTTGGGGTTTTCTTAACCAAAGAATTATAATAGTAAAAACAATAATTTAAAGTCTAACTAATTTTTTTGGTTTGTCAAATAAAGACTGAAAGCAAACTAACAAAATTAAAAAAAAAGAATTAAAACTAGCAAGGTTCCTAATAACCTCAGCAGGGTAGTTATTGCTTCCCTGGGAACGATGCTAGAAAAAGGGTTGATACCTTTGATCCTGATTACAGATGTAGTATAGCTTCTTTTTCCCTAGTAGACCTAGGTTATCGAATCCTCGGGAAGCGAATGGATGGTGAAGTTACTTTGACGGACCTTCGGGAGTTTTAGAATTCCTTTTGTATTTTTACCGGACCAAAAGCTGGCGTCTTTTTGTTGTTGTTGATGATGGAGAGAGAGGGCCTAGGGCGTTCGGTTTCACCTGTAGCTGTGCAAAACATCTGATGGGAATAAAAGATAGAAATAAAGTATGCGTGTACTTGTTAGAGCAAGATAAATTATATGTGGGCAGTGCATCCATAATTGCTATTGCCTCCGCAACCGCTTATAGCAATAACCTACTAGTCTCATCCATACAAGAAAGAGAACTAATGATATGCATAGTGATGTCACCGTTAATCCCAAGCAAATCCCTCACATACAGCCATACTACCCCTTCTGTCACTGGGGTTCCCAACCTGCAGATCAGTCATCACTCATACTCCCTATACCTAGCTCAACCTTCGGGGTCTTGGGTACCTGATAGGTCCTTGGATTGAGGCAAGAGAGGATACAATAATCATTATGTCATACGAACTAATACACGATCCCATCTATGATAAATAACATGCACAATTGCTACATGGCTAGGTTAAAGCCCTTAGCCCAAGGCGGATTACTCACACATAAAGATGAGATCAACAATCACAAACATTGTAATGAAAATCATAAGATTAATAGCAACAGTCTTACAATGTCGCTAATCGAAGAAGAGATCTACTATTACAAGTGGTGGAATATGGCTATGGAGATGGAGAACGGTTTGGAGATCTGGAGGCGGCTGGTGATCTATGGTAGAGACTTTTTGGCGAGGTCTGGCTTGTTTTCTTGTCGCTCGAGGATTCTTTATATAGGGGTCCCTTGACGAAAGTTGTTCTGTTTGACCCAACGGTGGTGGCGCCAACTATACGACCGGAATTTTTGCTCCGGTCGTATAGTTGGTCGTTAAAGCGGATGCCTCCGTTGTACGGCTCCTAGTTTCTTTTGGTTGTTGGAAATATCGTATCTTTGACTTGAATATAGTGATTCCCTCCTTTAAATGACATTATCTGTGCAGGAAAAATGTAAAAGAAAGGATTGCATACCCTCTGAATATTATCATTAGTGGCAGGGTTTAGAGAGATATTTCATCAAGAATATGAGTAATATCCAGTTTAAATATAGACGTAGATGGCTATATTTTAGAGCTATCAGACACCTCTCTCAACTTATCCAGATCAGCATCGGACCCACAGCTTATCCACATGAGCGCCCGACCCACAGCTTATCCACATAAGCGTCGAACCCACAACTTACCTAGGTTGGCGTTGCAAGATGGGACCCTGAACCATGCCCACGCATGTGCCCTTTGTGTAGCTTCATTTTCATATAGTGAAATGTAATGCATATACGAAAATTATACACCTTTGAACTCTTTTAAATCGCACTTAGGACATGATAATATAGTGCTAATAAAATCCTGATCATTTATCATTTCCGTGGAGTGAAATATAATGCATAAACTTTCGTATACGAAAATTATACACTTTTGAACTCTTTGAAATCACACTTAATATGTGATAATGTCATGCTAAGAAAATCTTGAGAGATTATCATTTTCATAGAGTATAATGTAATGCACAAACTTGCATATGCAAAAATTATAAACCTTTGAACACTTTTAAATCACACTTAATACGTGATAATGATGTGCTAACAAAATTTTGAGAGATTATTATTTTCTCCCCCATTTTCATAGAGTGGAATGTAATGCATAAACTTGCATATAAGAAGTTTATACACCTTTGAACTCTTTGAAATCGCACTTGATACGTGATAATGTTGTGCTAAGGAAATCTTGAGATATTATTATTTTCATAGAGTGGAATGTAATGCATAAATTTTCATATACGAAAATTATACACCTTTGAACTCTTTGAAATCGCACTTAATACGTGATAAGGTTGTGCTAAGAAAGTCTTAAGAGATTATCATTTTCATAAAGTGGAATGTAATGCATAAACTAGCATATACGAAAGTTATACACCTTTGGACTCTTTGAAATCACACTTAGGTCATGATAATGTTGTGCTAATAAAATCCTGATTATTTATCATTTCCATGGAGTGAAATGTAATGCATAAACTTGCGTATACGAAAATTTTAAACCTCTAAACACTGTGAAATCGCACTTAATAACGAGATAATGATGTGCTAGCAAATATTTGAGAGATTATCATTTTCTCCCCCCATTTTCATAGAGTGGAATGTAATGTATAAACTTGCATATACGAAAATTATGCACATTTGAACTCTTTGAAATTGCACTTAATATGTGATAATATTGTGCTAAGAAAATCTTGAGAGATTATCATTTTCATAGAGTGAAATGTAATGCACAAATTATACACCTTTGAACATGTTCCATTCAAATTATATTCAAGTTCATTTGTTTATGGAGTTAAAGTACCGGTGACAAACTCGTTATTTTGCATGGATAGAGTGGTGCTCCCTGACAGATATAAGGGTTATCATGTCCGCTAGATCATAGAGGATCAACGGTTGGTGGGCACGATCCGCGTGACAACTGTCTCAACCAATCAGAGCATAGCAGCGAAGATAAGCACATGTGCGAGAGATTGATAGTAAGAGAGGGGAAAACTAAGTAGAACTTAAGAACCAAGGGCAAAACTGAGTAGAATTTAAAAATCAAGGGCAAGACTAACAAAGGGATTCAAATAGAAAATAGAAAAAGATTTAAAAAATGGAAAATGCGTATTTTATACAATAAAATACATATTGACATATATCAAACTATTTGCAATTCAAATATACACCAGTTTGACAATTATTGCCTCATTCAGACAAACTATGTTTTGGGGAGGGATGTTTTGGGAAGAGGCTTGAGAAGAAAGCCATGCACCTTCATAGATAGTAGGTGATTTGAGAAGTGGTGATTTAGGTTAAAACTTGATTTATATACATTTCTTATGGTGGTAGGTCACATAATAAGACTCCTTGGGTGGATGCCATTATGTTTTGCTCTTTTTGAATTTGTTGTGCATAAAATGACTCAATTAGCTAGCTAAAAACTTATTCATTGACTCTATTTACCAGCCACCGGAGGGTAAAACTGAGTATATTTCACACGGCGGTGTTAGTACTGGAGGGAAAAACTAAGTACAACCAACCTGCCAGTGTTACACTCGAGGGTAAAACTGAGCACAACTAAGTCGCCAGGGTTAGACACGAGGGAAAAAACGTGACTCATGGTACGCGTGTGCCGTGCACGGGGCGGTAGCGGGCAAGTGTGGTCGTGAACGGTGCAGTAGCGTACGCGGTTACGCGGTGCACGGTGGTGCAATGAAACACCGCTTCCCTTCTCCTTCATCAGCGGCCTCCTCAATCTCACTCACCACTCACTCGCTCACTCAACCATCTCCACTGTCCCATCACCTTTTGCAAACCCCCAAGAAAAGCCCAACCATGCCGGTGATGGAGAAGAACAACGTGGTAGCCATCGGTGCCTCCAAGGCCACCAGCGAGGAGGCCCCCGTCGCCATACATGCCCCCGTATAGGCATCGAAGGCAGCTGCAATCCATGTCCCCGCATCCGCTGTAGCCACCGGCGAGGAGGCCCCTGCTGGTCTTGGGCAGATCTCGCTCGGCTGGGACCCCTACAAGGAGGTTGATTACATAAGGCCGGAGAACCCCTACGACACCAGCATCGCCGACCCATGGTTGGAGGTAACCAGGGTTTTCTTCCCTTCCCTTGTTCTTCCCCCTTCCCATCGTTGGATGCTAGGTCATATGTTATTAGGGTTTCGTTGTTCGTATTTTTATAGTAGCTAATCCTCTTGTGTTAGATCTTGTATTTCGATGAATCCCCCTGTTCGTATTTGAACCCCCCTGTTCTTAGTTGGGATCAGTATTCGATCTGGTTTGGGATTTGGGGAATAATCACGAGATCTCAATCGATTAATTTATGCAAATAATCAATCCTGATAATCAAAATTTCTCAATCATGTCCTTATTGCACTCTACTGTTTTTCCAACAGGAGGATAACAACGATATCCGGAGCGATGACGAGTCCAAAGACACCAAGACTCGTCATGTGCTAAGGAGGCTGAAGTCTAGCCAGTACAACAACTTCTTCGCCGGCGACATCTACAGGTGCCCCTTCTGCCGCATCAGGAGGCTCCGCGCCACGGACTTCAACTCCCCCGTGAAGCATGCTGAGGACATGAGGTCCTGTTGCGAGTCCGTGAACGTCCACGGCTTCAGAGCCATGCACCAGGCGCTCGGCCTTCACCTTCGCAACCTCCAGAAGGTGGCTATCGAGGAGGTTCGCATGCTCCTGATCAAGCCCAAGGCGCCCAAGGTCAAGGGACTAGGAAGCAAGAAGTGGAGGAGGCGCCAGAGGGAGGAGGCGGAGGCCATGAGGGGTCACTGATCTTGTGCTACTGCTGCTATTGTAAAGCAGCTTGTTTGTGTTGAACTTGTCCGCTTCTGCTGTTGAGCAGCCTAATTGTCGAACCTCGTTAAGTACCATACTATATAACTTATATTAGATGCTTTATCTACATGTTCTCTGTTTACTGAATTTATTTATGGTGGTAGTTAGATTTGCTGCTCTAGATTTGCTACCAGATTGGGGAAAAAGAGGGTCAAAAGGAACAATGAATAAAGAGAGAAGCTGCTCTAGATTCGCTACCTTTTAAGAAAAAAACACAACTATTAGCGAGAGAGAGGGGAAAAGGCGCTCTTAAAAAGCCCAATCATAAAAATAACAAAAAAGAAAACTTCCAATTTAGGCGACTGGGTGCACGTAACCACCAAACACGCCCCACATGGTCCCACACCATGTTCCCCCATAATCAGGGAGAGATGGATGGCTGGTCCACGGTGTATCCTGGCCCCACCTATCAGCATGTAACGGTCGAGGCGACGTAACATAACGCTCAACACACGACCCGCTCCAACGCGGTCCCACCAATCAGCATGTAACGGTCAAGGCTTTGACCTGACGGCATCGCCCCCCCCCCCTCGTCCGAGCGCCTGTGAGGGTTTCAGAATAGAGGAAGGGGAAAATGAGGGGAAAAAAGAGGCTGGGGAAAACTGAGTACAACTAACGAACCGAAGCCATGAAAATAGAAACCCTATAAGATAATATCACTAATATATTACATCTCGCTCATATCAAACTAGACATCGACTACCGGGTCCTGAGCCACGAGAGATGAACACCCAAACAGAAGGAACCATCACAGGAGCATAGCTCGGGTGAGATCCCTAAAGAAGCTGCCAGGTATTGGAGAACCTGACGTCCAAAACAGCCATATAGCAGCAGATATGCTCATCCTCCTCCCTGACATGCCTCTGTACCATCTCCACAGGGGTCGGCTCCCTCTGCACCGATAGTGGACCACACGACCATCACCAGAGAAGGTCCGGGTCGACGACGATACCCGGATTCTTCACCAACCTATGCCTCCCGGCAGGTAGCACCTCCTAGTGCTAGCCCGGCGGAGCCCAGTCTCGGACATTCCTGATGGAGCCCAGTACTCCGTTGTTGTCACCGAGTAGACGACGAGGATGCGGGATGGGCATAATCTAAACACTAAATTAAACCTAAACAATTATAACCTAATTCAAACACTAAATTAAACCCTAAACACTAAACATTCCTAAATAAACTAAACATTCCTAAACAATTCCTAAATACACTAAGCATTCCTAAATACTCCATTTCTAAATACACTTAACATTCCTAAATACACTAACTTAAACCCTAAAGTACTGAACATTCCTAAATAAACTAAACATTCCTAAACAATTTCTAAATACACTAAACATTCCTAAATTCTCCTTTTCTAAATACACTTAACATTCCTAAATACACTAAATTAAACCCTAAACACTAAACATTCCTAAACAATTCCTAAATACAGTAAAAAGTCCTAAATACACTAAATTAAACATAAATACACACTAAACATTTAACTGGTGGTCGAAGGTCTCACCTACGAGAGACGGCGTGGCCAAAGAACATCGGGGGCGGCACCGCCGGAGCATGCGGGGCGGCACGGGGGCGGCCGGAGCACCTCGGGAACAAACGGGATGGACGGGCGCTGCGGGGGGCGGCGGAGCGGGGCGACGCGGCGGTCTCCACGAGTGCAGGGTGGAACGGCGCAGCGTGACGGAACAGTGGACGGTGGGAATCCTCCTCCATGGGCACGACCAGCGGCAATTCTTCTCGGGGGAGAAGATGAGTGCTCCAGTTCATGTCTAGAACCGGGGTGGAGGAGGAGGATATTTATACCCCCACCCTTTAGCCCCGGTTTGAGATACAAACCGTACCCTTTAGTCCCGGTTTATATCTCAAACTGGGGCTAAAGGTACTTTCGGCCACCGCTTTTCGTGCCCGAGCTGCACCCCTTTAGCCCCGGTTTGTATCTCAAACCGGGGCTTAATGTTCTTTGGGCGCCAAAATGAAAACCAATGCACATAATTAAGAAAATTATGTATTATATATCAAATAATTTAGAAAAAGGAGATCTATAATTCAAATCTATTATCATAATCTATTATACAACTTAAATGAAATAATTTATTGTTTAACAAATATTCTATTTAGTATAAATCTTGAAAAACATATTTTATTATTTTAAAAACAGAAAAATATATACATATAATATATCGAAATATTCAGAAAAAAATAATCTACCCATTAAACATATAATATTTCATACTACAACTAGTAACTAGGACTAAAGATATTTTGGGAGCCTTTAGTCCGGGTTGGAGCCACTAACCGAGACTAAAGATATTTTCCGCCATTCTCAGAGCCATCAAGCCATGCTTTCCCGATATTTCCCTCCGCTTCCCGCCATGTTTTCCCGCCCTTTCCCTCTATATCTAGGCCGACCGCCATGGCCATCCACACATCCACACCTTCCTCTCTCACAATAATGGAAACCGCTTGCTGGGCCTTTCTGACCCTCGCTATGCGCCTCCAGCTACCCATGCCCGTTAGGGTACCGTCTTCCTGCTGGTTGGATGCTAAGCGCTAGAGAGGTTCCTGTCCCTCCTATGCCTCAAGGTTCTGCCCGCCAGGCGCCATCACAAACCACTTCTACCTCGGGCTAACACCGGAGCAGCGAATGGATCCCCATTGGTATCTCGACAACTACGACACCTGGAATGCCTTCTTCGCTAACCGCCAGGAAAGGGAGCTCGCCAAGTACGAGGGTGACGGCGCGCCCCTAGTGAACCACAACGAATCCGACCGCCGCCTGGGTTGGGTGAATCGGACTTTCACCAACGTGATGCGCTACATCGCCATGGGAGATCATCCTCGCCCACGGTACCCACACTTTCACTAGCCGTAGAGCCACAAGAAGGGTGGTGGTGGTGAAGGCCTAGGGCATAGCGACGTCATCATTTGGGATCCTGCTCCCCGCATGTCGTGAATCCAAGGCCGGAGTGGCAGGTGCCCTCGGAATATGCCATGGTTGACAGTCCCCGGTTCCCCCGTGCACAAGTCAGGGAAGGGCTGAGGATCTAGCCGCGTGCTACTGATACGTCCAAAACGTATCTACTTTCCCGAACAGTTTTGCTATTGTTTCTCCTCTATACTTGTGTGATTTGGATGCAACTAATGCAAACTGACGCTGTTTTCAGCAGAATTGCTTTGGTGTCTACTTTTTGTGCAGAAAATCAACTATCAGGAAAAATCCCGGAAAATATACCAAAAATCCTATTTCACCCGAAGACTCCGGGAGCCAGAATACGAGACGGAGAAGAGCCAGGGGGTGGCCACACCACCTGCTGGCGCGGGCCAGGCCAGGTCGCGCAAGGGGGTGGTGTGGGCCCCCCAGGCACCCTCGGCCTCTCTCTTCGCCTATAAGGAGCCTTCTGACCTAAAAACTTCGGGGGGTTCGACGTTTTTCCAGAAGGAGTTCTGCTCCGCCGCCACCACCAGATTCCATGAAACAGCACCAGAAACTCCGTTCTGGCACCCTGCCGGGACGGGGAATTGGAGGAGATCATCGCCATCATCATCACCATCGCTTCTCATCGACCATCCATGTTTCCCCCATCTATGAGTGAGTAATCCCCCGCTGTAGGTATGGGGATGGTAGGGATTGGATGAGATCGTTCATGTAATGGCATCAGATTGTTAGGGCATGGTGCCTAGTATCTTCTATTAGTGCTTTATGACTTTATTGCGACTTGTTGTGCTTAATGCTTGTCACTAGGGCCCGGGTGCCATGATTTCAGATCTGAACATGTTATTGATTCATTATGATAGTATTGTTCTTGGTCTTATCTACAAGTTGTATACACACGTCGTTGTCCGGAACCTATGCCCCGAAGTGACAGAAATCGGGATAACTCGAAGGGAAAGGCTTTGATGTGAGGATCACATGTGTTCACGGAGTGTTAATGCTTTGCTCTGGTGCTCTATTAAAAGGAGCACCTTAATTGCCAGTAGTTCCCTAGAGGCCCCGCTGCAAACGGGTTGGCAGGACAAAAGATGTTGTGCAAGTTCTCATTGCGAGCACGTATGACTATATATGGAACACATGCCTAGGATTGTCTAGTACTTGGATGCTTTATCTTATTTATCTGCAATTGCCCTATGTTCTGATTGCTATGTGAATTGTCTTGTCCATGCAACGCCCGTCCATCCATCCCTATGCCTACCGCACTCGAATCCCACTATTTACTGCTTTTGTTACTATTGTCTTTGCTTTACTACGGTTGTTAGTTTGCTATTCCTACTAGAAAACTGTTGCTACTGATAAACTGCTGTGAGCAAGATTGTTTCCAGGTGCAGCTGAATTGACAACTCAGTTGTTAAGGCTTATAAATATTCTTTGGCTCCCCTTGTGTCGAATCAATAAATTGGGTTTCACTTCCCTCGAAAATACTGCGATACACCCCCTATACTTGTGGGTCATCAAGACTATTTTGTGGCGCTGTTGCCGGGGAGCATAGCTTTATTTATCAAGTTCACTTGGATTCTCTATTGTTCACTGCTATCCATCCATCATGGGTAAGTCTCGTGATGGCAAGGTTCCTATTTTACTATCCACTACAAGAAGAGGTACGGTTCTAAACACCTCTGCTGCTCTTGATTCACCGTCTGTTAAAAGTAAGCTCGTTACACCACCACATACACATGCTGCACACACTGCTACTACCGCTGAATCTGAAACTTCTGATACTTATGATACTGCTTCTCCTGTGCTTGATAAGTGTGGTTCATTAGGTCCTTTCCTAGATGCTACGATTGCTAGAACTATAGCTGGAAATACCGAAACTCCTAATGAAGACACTACCACACCTATTAGCTCACCTGAGTCTAGTGAGAGTTATGATATTGAAGAAGATTATGTTGAGATGACCGATGAGTTTATTAAAGAATGTAAGAACACCCATGATAGGAGCGCTACTAAGAGTCTCCTTGAGAGGCGTACTATTAGACCCAAATTATATCCTGCTACTAAGTTTGCTACTTCTCCCATAAACATTACAGATGAAGATTATGATTTCTCTCTCGATCATTCTTACATAGCTATTGTCGAGAAAGGACCTTTTTGTGGGACTAAGAATGAAAGTGCGGTAGCACATATGAATGAACTTTCTACCATGAGTGGCTTGTTTTCTGATGATATTAAGATGCGTACTTACTTTGTTGCTAAGATTTTCCCCTTTTCGCTGAAAGGAGAAGCTAAAACTTGGTTTAGTAATTTACCTCCTGGATCTATTGATAGTCCTGAGTGCTTGATTAGTACTTTCCTGCAGAAATATTTTCCCCCCAGTGCTAGACATGCTATTTTGCAGGAACTTTTTGATTTCAAACAGGGAGAAAAAGAGGTATTGCCCGAATCTTGGGCAAGGTTTTGTGCTTTGATTCATGCACAGGCTGGAAGTCCATTACCTAAGAATGAGCTTCTTGATATATTTTATAATGGACTAACCGAGGAATCTAGGACATACCTAGATAGTTGTGCTGATTGTGTTTTCAGGAACAGGACTCCTAAGGAAGCTGAGGAATTAATGGCTAAAATAAGCAAGAATTATGAAGATTGGACTCCTCCTAAACAAGCTATACCTGAAGTAATTGTACCTGAACCATCTATTCCTAAGCCTATTCCAACATCAAAGAAGAGGGGAGTTATTGAATTAAATGGTGAAGTGATGAAGGAAGCTAAGAAATGTCTTAAGGAGAAGGGAATTAAAGTTGCAGATGTCAAGAATTTACCTCCTATAGAAGAATTGTGTAAGCCTATTTCCTACTCATCCACTATTGAGGTACACTCTCTCCAACACTTTGATGAAGGTGATATCCCTTACTCTAAACCTCCTGATCAATGCTTAGAATAATTTGATATCTTTATTGTTAAGCAAGATAACTTTAATAAAAGGGTGCAAAATCATCTAATGGAAAACACTAGAGCTATTGTTGAGTTGAAAGATATTGTGGAAAGAACCTCTAATGATGTTAAAATGATTGTTAAACACTTTCAAATGGTTCAAACGCAAATAGATCAACTCGTTAAAGTGCAAAACGACTTGCTAGTGAATGCTGCTAAAGAAAAACATGCTTATGAAATTAGAACTAGAAGTGGTGCTGCTACCCAGGATCCTCTATATCCTGAGGGGCATCCCAAAAGAATTGAGCAGGATTCTCAACAAGCTAAAAATAGTGGTTCTACTCGTAAGAAAAGGAAAAAGAAACATAAAACTGTTGAAGAACCCTCTGAACCTGTTATAGATCCTAATAGTATATCTATCTCTGATGCTGAAACTGAAAGTGGCAACGAAGAAAATGAAGTTCCCAATGAAGAAAAAGTTGAAGAAGAACCTGAAAACCACACTAAGAATACTAAGTACACTAAAGAGGATTTTATTGCTAAGAAACATGGTAGTGAAAGAGAGCCTTGGGTCCAAAAACCTATGCCTTTCCCTGATAAGAAACACAAGTCAAAGGAAGATGAACACTATAATAAGTTCTGTGAGTGGATGAAGCCTTTATTCTTGCAAATTCTTTTCACTGATGCTATTAAATTGCCTCCTTACTCAAAGTATATGAAGGACATTGTCTCGAATGAAAGGAAGATCCCTAATGAAGAAATTTCTACTTTGCTTGCTAATTATTCCTTCAATGGTAAGGTTCCTAAGAAACTTGGAGACCCAGGGATTCCAACTATCCCTTGCTCTATTAAGAACAGTTATGTTAGAACTGCTTTGTGTGATTTGGGAGCTGGAGTTAGTGTTATGCCTTTCTCTCTCTATAAGAGGCTTCAGCTCGAAAAATTGATTCCAACTGATATATCTTTGCAAATGGATGATAAATCTACCACTATTCCTGTGGGTATATGTGAGGATGTACCTATTCAGGTGGCTCACAATTGCTTGATATTAACTGATTTTGTTGTGCTTGAAATGCCTGAAGATGATAATATGTCTATTATTCTTGGGAGACCTTTTCTTAATACTGCAGGAGCTGTTATTAATTGTAATCAAGGAAAGGTGACCTTCAATGTTAATGACAAGGAACATCTAGTCTATTTCCCCAAAAAGATTGAAAGGACTTATGGTTTGAATTCAATTGAACATGTTGAGGGCATTCAAGTTGGAGAAATATATTGTCCCATACCAAGAGAAAATTTGAAACTATTATGATTGGGACTATTGCTATCAAGGTTAAGGTAACATAATCATTAGTGGAGGACAAAGTTTTGTCTCATATGCAATTGTTTTGGTAGCAAGACTTGATCAACCTTGCTAACAAAAGGATTCCATTGAACAAAACAATGTTTTCATTATGATTATCTCCGTCCTTTGCATTTTAATTTTTGCTTTCGTTTAGTTTTCTTTGTGTTGTTAGTTGCTTGCATGCTAGAACTTCTGTAGTTCTAGCCTTGTTTTGTCCTTGCATCATGTTTCCAAAAGAAAAAAATCTGTCTGTCAGAAAAATCATTCTTCTATTTCTAAAAAAAAGCCCAAAAATAAAGTGTCTCGAAAAATTCCAGAAAATTCATATTAAATTTTTACGTGAAAAAAGGGGCAGAGGAGTACCTGGTATGTACCAAGGGGCCCACCAGGTAGGCACACCATGTGGTGGCGCGGCTAGCCTGGGGTGGCGCCATGACCTGGTGTGGGCCACCCCTGGCCCCCCACCAACTCTCTCACCTACCACTTTCTTCTCTCTCCCGAGTAAGCTCCAGTTCATAGCTCGAAATCGCGTTATTTCTGTGCTTGCTCTCGATTTCTTCGATCTCCTTGCTCAGCCCATCTTTCTTGCTGAAATTTGGAGCATTTGTTCCCTGGTATGTGACTCCTCCCCTTGTCCAAGTAGATTTGTGTTTAGTGGATTATATGTTGAGTATTTTGCTGCTGTAGGTGACTGGTTTTGAGAGCTTGTAAGCTTGTTTGATGCTTAGAGATATAGTTTTGATGCATGTTTAGGCCTCTTGCAAGTCCCTATGAGTAGATTCCTTCATTATATTTACTTTGCAATCACTTGTGTAATAGGTGTTTAAATTTCAAAATAGAAGATGAGTGAACACCACCTAAACCAACATGAGCTTTGGGTTCCTGAGGTCATGAAGATCCACCGGGAGGAGGAAGTTTTTCCCTCCATTTATCCATGCTCTGACTTCATGAGAGATGCAGGAATTCTACAAGATTTCCACACTTTGGTTTCTAATGCAGGGTTAGAGCACTTTTTGGAAGATGAACCTTGTAAATTTGTGAAGCTAACCATGTCTATGGTGTAGGACTTCAAATTTAGTCACTCTTTGCCTAACCCCATGGTCCATTACAAAATTTACAATATAGTTGTCGACCTTTCTCTTGATGATTTTTGTGCAGCTATTAAGGTACCTCAATGGGGATCATGTAGGAAGATTAAGGAGAGACTTGAACCACTCATGGATTTATACGCAGAAATTTGCCAAGGGGGTAGCTTCTCGAAGGAGAGTAGAAAATCTGTAACATTCATCTTCCCTCCATTTGCTACTTTGCCTACTTTATTGCCAAGTGTGTTCTTGCTAGGAAAACTGCTAATAAGTTATCTTCGTTTGATCTAGCATTTATCTCTGCTGCTCTTAGACGAGATATGTCTTACAACTTGGGTTCTTTGATAGCTTTCCGTCTTGCTGCTAACCGTGAGAAAGGTGGAATTTGTGGAGGCCTCATTGCTTCTCGTTTACTAGCATTGCATGGTTTAGTGCCTCATCATCTAGACCTACAGTTTCCCATAGAGAGGCTTGATTTTAATTCCATGATACAGCATAAATTTATTTCCTCGTGGGCTAGTTTGAGTGAGTTGTCTTATGAAATAACCTTTCTCAAAGCTGGTTGGAGAAAGAGCAAGTCCGAGCGTGTTGTTCTTTTTCCTGCACCTGTTTTGTTTAACCTTGATAATAAGGAAGGATGGTCCCTCACTGAGGAGGAGCTTGACACGTACTTGGGAGAGCTCTCCCAACAGGAGCAGGACACTAGAAGGGAGGTCACGGATGATTCGGTTCAGCCATCGAATGAGGGAGAATCTTCATATCAGCAGCCCGCTTATGATTGGGGAGCTTCTTCTTCTCATGGGCCTAGCTACGACCATTCTTACCAAGATCCGCCCGCTTGGAACCCCTATTCGTACATGGATTGATACCCACTTAGGCGAAAAGCCTTAGCTTGGGGGGAGGTACGCCGGCACCGCACTCATCTCCATATCATGTTGCGTCGGTACTTTGTATATTCATGTTTTCGTTCTCTTTTTAGTTTTCATTCTTCTTTGCTTTTGCTTTCTAAAAACACAAAAAGACCAAAAATATTTTTGTTGTTTCTCTTTGGTTTGCTTCTTCTTTTTTTTGCCTTGGTTTGTTTTTCCCTTTTTGCTTTGTTTGAACTATTCGAAAAATCCAAAAAGATTTTGCTTTGTTTGTTTTTCCCTTTTGGTTCTTGTTTAAAAATCGAAAACACCAAAAACATTTGTCGTTCTTCTTTGGTTTTTGCGAGTTTGCTTCAGGGTTTGGCAGTCTTCAGTGGATATTGGTTTCATATTATTATTCAAGCCACACAAGCGAAGAGCAATAATGAGGATTAATGAAAACTTGAGGCGTGGTAAGAGGCTGGTAACGAACTCA
This sequence comes from Avena sativa, assembly GCA_916181665.1. Taxonomy (NCBI): domain Eukaryota; kingdom Viridiplantae; phylum Streptophyta; class Magnoliopsida; order Poales; family Poaceae; genus Avena; species Avena sativa. The sequence continues at coordinate 434,760,341 of OV702290.1, forward strand.
ATTTGTTTTCATTTTTGTGCATATACTCATCATTGTGAGCTTGCTTAGTCCGTTCATGTAGAGTGTATGTCTTCTTTGGATGCTTAATAGTTCTTGCTTTCTCATGATTAGCTCCACCTCGCTAATAGTTTGTAGCATGTCTTATGAATGTTTGCTTGCATTGCTCTATTCATAAATTGGTATGACACCGTGGTATCATCCCCTGAATGTTTCATTTGATTGACTTGGCACATGCTCACGCATGCACATGACTGTAATAATCAGTTAAGCCTTGATGAATTATTTTGCCTTGAGGATCTTGAATCACTTTCATGCCATGAGTAGTCTTGTTTTGTTGCAAGCATGATAATGACAACTATTGCTCTCTTGTTTGTCGCTCCCTTACTATTGCTGGCCTTCACTTCCACTGAGTGTTTTACTCATGTTTCCAACTCCCTAAACCAAATATTTCCAAAGTGTCCACCATACCTACCTATTAGCATCATTTGCTACTTCCGTGCATATTCAATATGCCTTGTTTTCTTCCGAATAAAATGTTTGCTTGTTATGAGAAAGTTAGTTAGTAAAGCTCTCATGAACTTGATGGCACACTTTATTTCCTGCACTTAATAAACCTGAACCATTGTGAACTCTCCATGAAAGTTATATGGTTGCAAATTATAGGTTGGGGATTAGCAGAACCGTGCTGTCACGGGGAACGCTTTCAACACTTGTAAATATATACCCATTTGATACCTTGCTCTTTTGTTTACGGATGTCGTCGCTATGAAATAAAAGGGGAGCTTGTAAGTCCATGGAGTTATGTATGTGTGTTAGAGAAACGCCTAGGCCGCTGGTCTAATCCATGCTGACATGGTGGAAACCTGCAGCGTAACCATAATGATATCTATGAAGCATTCTTCTTATAAAAAAAGAGGTAGTAGCTATTAAGAAAAAGAAAAAAAAGAGACTTATGACAAGAGGAAAGAGAGAAAAAAGCACCATTTTCCCATGGTAAATAAGAAGATTGCTGAGATACTCATTGTCTGCTTGCCTTGTCATTTTGATATGGGGATTCTTCCGTATCATCGGGTAAGGGGTACCCCGTTGGTAGTTCTCTATGATACGCACATACTTACGATGACATGAACTTACCGGTAACTAAAGTTGAGTAGCATGAGGAGCGGCCCTCGTACTCAAGGGACATGGGATTTTCAGTTTATAGTCTGTCAAGCATATAACTCAGATTGGACCTCACTTTCACCTTAACCACATTAAAGATGCTTATGATAGGGGCAATGAGAGCTCAAAGCTAACGAGTACCATACTTTCAGCATTTGGAAGCCTTTCAAAATTATTCAAAACCTTTTTGTTCTACTTGTTGAGTCTCCACATATTCTTTGAGCACCTTCTTAAGAGCATAGTTGTCATTCTTTGTGTTTGTTCCATTACTTGATTATTTGTGTTATGAATTTGATGCTTGTATCCTTGATATCTTTACTTCTAGTCATCACTTGAACTTCCGAGGTGCCTTGATATTCATAATCAAAGGGCAAGCGAGATACCACTCTATCATACCTTTTTATGAGCATTGTAATGTTGCTTATGTTTGTGCTTCATGCTACTTATTATTCTTGAGTTGGAATCTCTTCATAGCTTGCAATGACTATTAAGTAGACTCAGTTGCATACTCTTTATTATGAACTGTCTGAGTAGTTGATCACATTGCTGAGAATATTTACATCATATGAAGCAAATGTGTTCGTGAAAGTTCTTTTATCGCACTCAGTTTTCACCTGAATTGCTTGAGGACAAGCAATAAGCTAATCTTGGGGGAGTTGATACGTCCAAAACGTATCTACTTTCCTGAACACTTTTGCTATTGTTTCTCCTCTATACTTGTGTAATTTGGATGCAACTAATGCGAACTGATGATGTTTTCAGCGGAATTACCTTGGTGTCTACTTTTTGTGTAGAAAATCAACTATCAGGAAAAATCCCGGAAAATATGCCAAAAATCCTATTTCACCCGAAGATTCCAGGAGCTAGAATACGAGACGGAGAAGAGCCCTAGTAACAAAAGCAGTAAACAGTGGGATTCGAGTGCGGTAGGCATAGGGATGGATGGACGGGCCACCCCAGGGCTCTTCTCCGTCTCGTATTCTGGCTCCTGGAGTCTTCAGGTGAAATAGGATTTTTGGCATATTTTCCGGGATTTTTCCTGCTAGTTGATTTTCTGCACAAAAAGTAGACACCAAGGCAATTCTGCTGAAAACAGCGTCAGTTCGCATTAGTTGCATCCAAATCACACAAGTATAGAGGAGAAACAATAGAAAAAGTGTTCGGGAAAGTAGATACGTTTTGGACGTATCAACTCCCCCAAGCTTGGCTTATTGCTTGTCCTCAAGCAATTCGGTTGAAAACTGAGTGCGATAAAAGAACTTTCATGAACACATTTGCTTCATATGATGTAAATATTCTCAGCAATGTGATCAACTACCTAGACAATTCATAATAAAGAGTATGCAACTGAGTCTACTTAATAGTCATTGCAAGCTATGAAGAGATTCCAACTCAAGAATAATAAGTAGCATGAAGCACAAACATAAGCAACATTACAATGCTCATAGAAAGGTATGATAGAGTGGTATCTCGCTTGCCTTTGATTATGAATGCCAAGGCACCTCTGAAGTTCAAGTGATGACTAGAAGTAAAGATATCAAAGATACAAGCATCCAAGTCATAACACAAATAATCAAGTATTGGAACAAACACAAAGGATGACAACTATGCTCTCAAGAAGGTGCTCAAAGAATAAGTGGAGACTCAACAAGTAGAAGAAAAGGTTTTGAATAATTTGAAAGGCTTCCAAATGCTGAAAGTATGGTACTTGTTAGCTTTGAGCTCTCATTGCCCCTATCATAAGCATCTTTAATGTGGTTAAGGTGAAAGTGACACAACTAAGAGGATATGCTTGACAAGTTATAAATTGAAGTCTCATGCCCCTTACTTATGAAGACCGATCCTCATGCTACTCAACTTCAGTCACAAGTAAGCTCTTGTCATTGTAAGTACATACGTATCATGGAGAACCGCCAACGGGGTACCCCTTGCACATGACACGGGAGCTATCCCATGATCAAAATACAAGGAAAGCGGACAATGAGCATCTCGGCAATCTTTTTATTTACTATGTGCATAGATTTTTATTGAGGATGCTTCATAGAATGCTCATTACGGTTATGCTGCAAGTTTCCACCATAATTAGGCATGGCTTAGGCTAGCGGCCCAGGCATTTCTCTAACATACATACAAACTCCATGATCTTACAAGTTCCACTTTTATTTCACACCGCCGGGATCCATAAGCAAAAGAACATGATATCAACTAGGTACAAAGTACCTATGAAGCATTGAAAGCGGTCCCATGATACATGGTTCTGCTAACTTCAACTCATAAAGCGCAAGCATATGCGCAACAAAGAAGGACGCAATGGTTCAGGTTTATTAAGTGCAAGAAAATAAAGTGTGCCATCAAGTTCGTGAGAGCTTTACTAACTAACTTTCTCATAACAAGCAAACATTTTATTCGGAAGAAAACAAGGCATATTGAATATGCACGGAGATAGCAAATGATGCTAATAGGTAGGTATGGTGGACACTTTGGAAATATTTGGTTTAGGGAGTTGGAAACATGAGTAAAACACTAAGTGGAAGTGAGGGCTAGCAAAAGTGAGGGAGCAACAAATGAGAGAGCAATAGCTGTCATTGTCATGCTTGCAACAAAACAGGACTACTCATGTCATGAAAGTGATTCAAGATCCTCAAGGCAAAATAATTCATCGAGGCTTAACTGATTATTACAGTCATGTACATGCGTGAGCATGTGCCAAGTCAATCAAATGAAACATTCGGAGGAGGATACCACGGTGTCATACCAATTTATGAATAGAGTAATGCAAGCAAACATTCATGAGACATGCTACAAACTATTAGCGGGCTAGAGCTAATCACAGGAAAGCAAGAACCACTAAGCATCCAAAGATAACAAACACCCTACATGAACGGACTAAGCAAGCTCACAATGATGAGTATATGTACAAAAATGAAGACAAATAGAGTTCGTTACCAGCCTCTTACCATGCCTCAAGTTGTCATTAATCCTCATTATTGCTCTTCACTTATGTGGCTTGAATAATAATATGAAACCAATAATCCACTCAGAACTGCCGAACCCTGTAGCAAACTCACAAAAACCAAGGAAGAACGACAAATATTTTTGGTTTTTTCGATTTTTAAATAAGAACCAAAAGAGAAAAACAAGCAAAGCAAAATCTTCTTGGGTTTTTTGAATAGTTCAAACAAAGCAAAAAAAAGGGAAAAACAAACCAAGGCAAAAAGAAGAAGCAAACCAAAGAGAAACAACAAAAATATTTTTGGTCTTTTTATGTTTTTAGAAAGCAAAAGCAAAGAAGAACAAACACTAAAAAGAGAACGAAAACATGAATATACAAAGTACCAACGCAACATGATATGAAGATGAGTGTGGTGTCGGCGTACCTCCCCCCAAGCTTAGGCTTTTGGCCTAAGTGGGTATCAATCCCAAGCTGGCCAGGATGAAGTGTCACCGGGGTATGACGAGGAGGTACCCTCGTCCTAGTGCGAGCCCGAGTACGCCCCTTCGTAATATGCGGAGTAATCATAGGAGGGTGCATCCTCCTGGTGCTGCTCGTGGAAACCCAACAAGCGAAGCTACTCGTCCACCTCCTCCTTGGAGCGCGACCACGGTCTCTTGTCAACACTAAACAAAGCAGGCTGTGGCAAGAGGATCTCCCTCTCATCACCGTCAGTGGAAAGCATCCTATATACTAGACTGTTCAAATCAAAGGTAGCAGTGATAAAGTGATGAGTTTTCATGGCAACAAGGTCAAGCCTCTGTGGTGCTAGCATAACATCATCAGGAGCCACTGAAAGATCTAATGCATCGACTATACACGAGGCAATGATGCCCCCATAGATAGGCCCCCTAGCAGCTAGGCGGCGAGAAATAAGCGAGCCAAGATTGTACCGAGTATCATTGTTGAGCGCAGCAGCAAGGAAAGCTAAGTGATAGTTGGAGATATTACTAGTGTTCTCCCTACCCAATACACTAGTGGCAAGATAGTATGCAAAGTATCTAAGAGCACGCAGTTGAATATTTCTTATCTTTCCGCGCTGCGCCACGCGGTCATCATAATTGGTCACCCCTCGGTAAAGCTCCAACAAATCAGTGGGTCGCCCTTGAATTTTCTTCACGGTCCCTGTCATACGCACACCTACAATACTGCAAAATCTCTCCAAAGGCATGGTGAAGGGCATATCATAGATTTTAAAGGAGACAGTGGAATGATAGGATGTGTTAGTAAATGAGAAGCTCTCAACAAAAGTTTTGGTGAGCATAGCATATTGTGCACTCTCATCTTGCATATAAGAGGTCAAGCCAACCCTCTCAATCAGTAGCAAGAAATTATCAAGAATACCTGCAGCTTGCAAGAAAGTAAAACAAGGAAAAGAGGATGCGTGAGCGTCTCCATCATCCCTATCACTGCCAATACGTGTTGCAATGAGGTCTTCATTATATGAAGGCCTAGCTTGAGAGGCTGTTCTTAGGGCCTCGACCTCCTAGGTGCATCACTCTCAAATATCTCTCCAAAAGTATGGTTGTTCATGCTTGGTATTCTGAAATTTAAACACCTATTAAACAAGTGATTGCAAAGTAAATATAATGAAGGATTCTACTCATAGGGACTTGCAAGAGGCCTAAACATGCATCAAAACTATATCTTTAAGCATCAAACAAGCTTACAAGCTCTCATAACCAGTCACCTATAGCAGCAAAATACTCAACATATAAACCACTAAACACAAATCTACATGGACAAGGGGAGGAGTCACATACCAAGGAACAATTGCTCCAAATTTCAGCAAGAAAGATGGGCTGAGCAAAGAGATCGAAGAAATTGAGAGCAACCATAGAAAGAACGCGATTTTGAGCTATGAACTGGAGCTTACTCAAGAGAGATAAGAAAGTGGCAGGTGAGAGAGGTAGTGGGGGCCAGGGGTGTCCCACACCAGGCCTATCTTTGCAAATGGCTGATAAATCTACCACTATTCCTGTGGGTAGAAAAGCGTGCAACCATTCTCGGAATCAGACTGAAGATCTCGACAATCGAGGTTCGGAAACAAAGGAGTGATGCAGACTCTGCATCGAATCTGGCGTAGATGATGTCGTCGCGTCAGAAAACACCGGAAGGCACAAACAAGGAACAAAGAATGGTACCTCAGATAAAGGATCACTCAGATAGCATGAAGGCCGGATGTAGAAACACCGTTACCAAAGGAGGAGGCGAAACCCTGAAGGTACGATGGAAAACCCAACCACGAGAAACCCTGGACTCGAAGAAAAGATAAGAGAGCAGATTCAAAACACGCAGGGGTAAGAGGAGAACAGCAGAGGGGTAAGAAGTAAAATCAGACCTAATCAGATCTATCTAACCGATTTTTGCAAAATAGTTTTGACACTCTACATCGGCCGTTAGCTAGGTTATCCTACAGGCTGGACTTGTGGGGTATCGCAACTACTGAGCTCTGATACCACTCTGTAACACCCTCGAATCGGCCCTATGCAAGTTTTAGCCCTTTCCGCCAAACCCGCATAGAAACAATTCAAGGACACCCACCAGGCACTTTCGTGCGGGTGGGAAACGAAGTAATACCACTACACAACAGTCCTCGATGGGACCCACAGAACAGATATATATATATACAGCACGACTCCAAGAGTCAAGAATACAGATATACACTACAAAGATCCAAATCACCTTGAAAACGATACAGCGTCCGAGTACGAACAAGATGCAAATTGGGCTAAGAGCCCTGAAGAATAACCAATGGCGTCCATAACCCTGCCCAGGCCAAGCCAGAAGGGTAACCCTGCTAACAACGTCGATCTCAAACCTGCTAAAACAAAAGGGGTGCCAACAAAGGCGAAGGAAAAGAGGAGCATCAGTACTGAGGCCAGTACACGACGAGGCTAGAATTCGGCGGCTCTCGCCTACATAGGTATGGTGGACTGAAGCGGCAGCGCAGCATGCACTAAACAACCTATAGAGACTTAGTACAACTAGCGGTTATCAGAGAGGGATAAGAAAGACCTATCCGGATCCAACCTGAAGCTAACACCAGACAAACCCATCCTGGTATTTCCCCCTCGAGACCAAATGAGGAAGTCGGACCGAGGAACTCACACCGTTGGCAATTTTACTCATTCTGTTATAGTTGCAGCACTTACTAATCAGATATAGATAGCATGAGTCACCCTGAAGCATAAGTAGTGGGCATTTTTAATTAACCATTCTGTGGTGGTTGGAACATTTACTAGTCAGATTTAATTGTCCAGAGGAATCCCAAAACCCAGCAGTTGTTGGCACTTTTATCACATTCCATTGGAGTTGTAATACTTACTAGGCAGGTATAGCATGTCACAAAACAACCCAGATCCACCAGTTGTTGACATTTTTAATACCCATTCCGTTATAGTTGCATCTGATTACTAGTCACATATTAAGTCAAATTTATAGCACTACTTTAGTTATGCTTGTCTATGATCGAGATACTATGCTCCAAGTCGTCCATAATCGCGGACACGGCTTTCAGAAAGTTTTACCCTGCAGGGGTGCACAAATAGCAACACACTCGATCAACCTCGGAAAAACCAACTCAAAACCCAACGAGGCATTCACGACAAAGCGATCACAGGATTCATAAAATATTTCAAGGGGCCACCCCACTAAGCTACCCGCAACAAAGTTGGCCGGCTCCGGAACGGACCCGGGGTTTGCGTCAATGTCTGTAAACGACTGGGAACCCGAAAGTGTGACTGGGCTTGTCGATACCGCGAAAACACTCCGCATCCAAAATAGTATAGGTGCTCCACGCACAATCTTAAATAAAGCAGTAAAGCATGGCATAAGTACAGAATAGTAATAAAGCCCCAAACTACTTGTGGCCCCAAGAAATAGAAATGAATCAAGCTCTGGCTCAGGGGGGTCCATAAGGCCTCCCGGATGTGGATAGTGCGAAAAATCAAGGAACATGTATCAAGTACTCGGGGTCCTACGGGACACAAGTGAGCGTGGAAGAACCAAATAACATCTATTGCCCACCGATGCCTCTGCATTAGTTATATCTAGCATTTTAATAGTTGTATTTAAAGTCATGATCAACTCCACCATAAACATCTACCAGCATTCCAACAACTGTGGTACTCGACAACACAAGATCGCACCTGAGCAAGCAACTACAACTCGCAAGGCCAGCTATCTACCAAACAACAGGTAATAGGAGGTGTCCAAGGCAATATAGAGGCTGCACAGGATATATCTGGTACGGAACACTAAAGCATCGAGACACGGATAGCAAAAGATCAATGGGAGGAAATAAAGACTATAAATGCAAAATAGGCAGAAGGGGGAGAGATGCTCGCCTGGGAAACACTGCCGAAGGTTCATATCCAGAGAACTTGTCGATACTCGCATCAACTCATCGGCCTAATCCGCGAAGAAACACCGGATGCAATATTTAATACTACGGCAGAAGATCCGGCATGATTATGATATGATGCATGGCATGACACAGATACGGTGCAATTAGGCAATATTAAGCGGAACCGGGGGTCCGATAATTAATTAGATGGTTCAAGTTATTTAGAACCCCCGCAATTTAAATGTTGCATTAACACGACAAAACATAGCATCGATTCGCTAAACCAATTTAAATGGAGTCTGGAATAAGACAAAGATATCCCGCATAAACACTCCATATTTAATTATGAGGTGAATTGGCATAATGCCCCCAAACCACAGACAGATGTGCATGCGTGAACAATTTACTATGCGACAGTTTTATATATAGCATTTATAAAATAGGGGCTTGGGGAAAAGGTTCACACATCGGGGTTCGGAAGATCTTGGTTCTGGGGTTCGGGGTTCGATAGGGTCTCAGGGTTCAGGGTTCGACGGGATCGGTCTTCGGAGGTCGTCGCAGGTCTTGGTGTGGCGTCGGCGGCTCATCGGACTGGCCCTAGTCAGGTACTAGGGTCTTCGGATCCGTGAAGTAGATCTTGTCGTTCGTGTCTCGGGTTGGAGAACTTGCCGTCCGAGGGATCAGTCTTCACAGCCGGAAAGAAGATCATGGCGTACGGGTCGAAGATCTTGGCGCTCGAGATGAAGAACTTGTCGTCCTCCGATTCCATGTCGACGTGCTCGTCGTCCTCGATGGAGAAATCGGTGTATCTGTGTCGGCGACCTTGGTGTCCCGGCTCTCCGGCACCGGATCAGGGAAGAAGAACTTGGCGTAGCATCGTGTTCGGGATCGGCCTTGTCGGTGCGGAACTTGGTCTCGACATCGGTAGTTCTCGGATCCATCATCACCTCCAAGGAGACCTTGTCGTATCTTGTCACCTCACGAGTACACGGCGTTGATGTAGGTCTTGTCGAGGTCGGACTTGTGCGGCAACCAGACGAAGCTGGGCTCAGAAAACAGACAGGCAACCAGGATATCACCAGGCCACAACCAAGCGGTGAGGTGGATTGAAGCCAACGGGACACGAACAGAAAACATAAGCACACATGTGCACTGCGACGAGGCATCTCCCAGGCGGTTAACAGCGGCAAAAAGTGGCCACAAACAAGGGCGAGGTGGAGGAGGCGGCAAGGCGCTCGGGGCGGTGGCTGTGCACACGGACGGCGGAAGAGGGTCGCAAAGGTGGAGCGGCGGCGGCAGGCCGCGAGGGGTCGATGGCAGACGCAGGGGATCCCAGGGCGGTGGGAAGAGCACAAGGAGGTGCTCGGGATGGAGGAACTCGTCGGCACGGGGAGGCTCGTTGAGGCAGTGAGCCGAGGCCACGGCTGGAGGAGGCGAGGCAGAACCGAAGCAGCGGCTCTGGGCGGCGGAGGTGGATGACGGCGAGGCTCTGCCTGGGGAGGCGGAGGTGGACGACGGCGAGGCTCTGCCTAGGGAGGCGGAGGTGCTCGGGCGAGGGACCTGGGCGGCGCGAACAGATGCACGGAACGGTGGCGAGGTCCGGAGGTCGGGGACAGCAGGAGGCGTCGGATGGCGCTCGCACAGAGGGCGGCATCGTGGGACAGAGAGGCAGCATGGCGACAGAGAGACGAGGAGACGAGAGGCGGCTGCTGGCGGCCGGAGACGAGCTGGGCGATGGCGGCCCCGGGCTCGGGGGAGGGCGCAGGAGGAGGGGAGGCCAGCGATGGGCGCAACCGGAGATGGGCGGCGGGGACGACGGGCCGAGGCGGCACACGGAGGGAGACGGGAGCAGAGGCGGCGGGGACCTCAGCGGGGACGGGCGACGCGGGGGCCGCGGCGGCGCGGAAGCCAGGCGAAGAAGGAAAGGAGGCGCGGGAGAGAGAGCTTGCGGGGGGACGGGGGTGACCGGTGACGAGGTCGGCCGGCGAGATCGGCGCGCAGCCGCGAGCTCCGGGCAGCGAGGAGGACGGCCATAGGAGGAGGCGGCCGAGGCGCGGGGGACGGGCGCCTGCGGGCCGGGGAGCTGGGGTGGAGCGGGCGGACGGAGCAGAGGAGTTGGTGGGCGACGCGCCCGGGTGGGCCCAGTTGGATAGGCGGACAGGGGAGGTGGGGCTGCGTGCAGGGATGGTAACGGGTCAGGAGGGAGTTAGCTGGCGACGGGGTGGAGGATCAGGTGGGGGTGTGGTCTGCTGGGATGGGGAGAGGGAGTGGTGAGGTGGAGGGATGCGGTGAGGTCGCGAGCTGTGATAGGACGGGGTGAGGTGGAGGGATGGAGGAAGTGGCTGGGTAGATTAGGGTTGGGTAGATTAGGGATTTCGGAGGTGGCCGGCCAGGGTTTTGGGCCTGGCTGGCTGCCTCCTGAAAACAACTGGAAATATTTATTTAATTAAAACGGGATTTTTGCAAACCGTATTTAGACAAAGCAAAATATTCCGGAGACCCGGGTTTGATTTTAAATAAAGGCGAGGACTATTTAGAAAACAAAGTAGGCTTTTCGAAATAGTTTTGAGACAAACCATGCAAAATGATGACGATGCTCAAATGCAATGTGGCATGATGACATGAGCATGCAGTCATGATGATGCAATGCACAAAAACACCGCGATTTTCTAGTAGTGGTTTTAGTGGGGCGCCACAGCCTCTAGCCACGAAAAGTTCCGCAGCACCGCCGCCACCGAAGGGGAGATTCGAGGGACAGAAAGTCTCTGTTTCGGCACCCTGTCAGGACGAGGAAGTGCCCCCGGAGCCATCTCCATCGATCTCCACCACCATCTCCATCACCATTGCTGATTCCCATGACGAGGAGGGAGTAGTTCTCTCTCGAGGCTAAGGGTTCTACCGGTAGCTATGTGTTCATCTCTCTCTCTATGCATGATCTTATTGAGATCATGAGCTTGTAATCTATAGATCTACCTTGCTACTCAAGTGCTTTAATAGATCTCTGCTCTCCCCATGTGTGTGAAAGTGACAGCGTGCACACCATGGTGGCACTTAGGCTAGAGATTGCAAATAATTGTTATGAGTTATATTTGGAGTTGGATGTCTTTATGAAATTGTGGTGTTTGTTGGAACCATCTAGTGCTCAAGGTGACAGTGTGGGGTTTCCAGATGGGAAAGACTTACTTTGAGGTGTGTTGTTATAGCCCTACCATCGATTAGAGTGTCCAACCGGAGAGTAGTTAAGAGTAGTATCATAAAGAAGAATATATCTATATGAGAGTGTTCACTAGTGAAAGTATGATCCCTAGGCCTTGTTTCTAAGCACTGAAACACCGTTTTCTATTAGATCTGTTACATGTTTGCTTGCTACTATCTTTATTTCAGTTTGCCTTTAGTCTCTTCCACGCCATCAAGCTATTTTCTATCACCGTTACCACTTATAATTATCCATACCACTTGTATTTCACTATCTCTTTGCCGAACTAGTGCATCTATACACCTGACAAGTGTATTGGGTGTGTTGGGGACACAAGAGACTTCTTGTATCTTGATTGCAGGGTTGCTTGAGAGGGGATACCTTTGACCACTTCCTCCCTGAGTTCGATAAACCTTGGGTGATCCACTTAAGGGAAAACTTGCTGCTATTCTACAAACGTCTGCACTTGGAGGCCCAACAACTGTCTACAAGAATAGAAGTGCGTAGACATCAAGCTATTTTCTGGCGCCGTAGCCGGGGAGGTATGGTAAAAGGTATTCACATCGGAGGATTAAATAAGAAGAACCTCCCATGGCAAATGCCTATTTTTTGGCGCCGTTGTCGGGGAGGTAAGGTAAAAGGTACTCACATCCTCCGGTGTGAGTGCTCGAAGTTATTTACTTTAGATTTTGCAATTTTGTCTTTTTGTTTCTTGTTTTCACTATTTAGGCTTAATGGAAAACAACAACAAAATTAGAGAGCTTTACAGTATTTATCTTGAGTTACGACATGAAGTGTTTGAAGAGAAAATTAAAAAACCTATGGAACTTTATTTGCATGCTAATAGCAATGTTATTAGTATGAATTCTTTGAACACCATTATTACTAATGCTATGGAAAAGTCTAAGCTTGGGGAAGCTGTTTTTGATGAGCATGATATTTTTTAGTCCCCCGAGCACGGAGGAGAAAGTTTACTTTGATGATACTATACCTCCGATATATGATGATTACAATGATGAGTATGATATTTTCAGTCCACCTACTATTGAGGAGAAAATTAATTATGATTACGATATTCCTCCTATATTTGATGATTATGGTAATGAGAATAATAATGATAGCTATTTTGTTCAATTTGCTCCCACTATGATTAATAAGAATGACTATTCTTATAGGGAGAGTAATAATTGTTTTATGCATGTGGCTCATGATAAGAATGTTTTATGTGATAGTTATATTGTTAATTTTATTCATGATGCTACTGAAAGTTATTATGAGAGAGGGAAACATGGTTTTATACATCTCAATAATATTAGGTTTCCCCTCTTTATGTTGAAAGTCTTGAAGTTGCACTTGTTTTGCTTTACTATGCTTGTTTCTTTGTGCTTTCATGACTTGTTTCTTTACAAGATTCCTATGCATAGGAAGTGGGTTAGACTTAACTGTGCTTTGAATTTTCTTCTTAATGCTCTATTTTACTTCAATTCATATTTCTTATGTGAGCATCTTCTCAAAATATCATGCCTAACTTAAAGGCGTTAAAGAAAAGTACTTATTGGGAGATAATCCAAAAGTTTTAGATGAGTCTTGGAAGTTATTACCTCTGTAATAACCGCTCCTTATCATTTTTATTTGCTTTTTGTGCCAAGAGTAATCTCTAATGAGAGAGAAGTAATGATTGGGAAAGTTGCTGTCCCGAAACAGATTTCTGTGCTTCACCGTAAAAATTCGCGTAAAATCTCCGTACGTCCCTTTGAGGCGTGAATTTTTTTGCTTCTGCCCCAGGTTATTATATAACTTTAGTTAGTTCAACACGTTTCGATTTGAGCAACAGAAGGTCTTCGAAAAAATTCGTCTTTACCTTCTGGTCTGTTTTGACAGATTTCTGCCATTATTTGCATTTGCTTTTTGTTGGTTCCTTTTTGAGTTCTTTTGGGAAATTGAGCTTTTTGAGGGAAGTGCTACAGTAGCTAGTGTTTTAATGGAAGTTTTATTGGTGTTGGAACTGAACCTAAAGACTTATTATCTTGAGTGCACTAATGTTGCTAATAAAGATTGTGTGAAGTTTTGTATGAAGGAAAAATTTCAGGTGTATGGAAGGAATGAGTAATGAGATGAAGGATGGACTAAAGCTCAAGCTTGGGGATGCCACGCATGTCACCCCAAGAAATATCCAAGAATTATAAGCGTCAAAGCTTGGGGATGCCCAAGGCATCCCCTTCTTCATCAATAAAAATCTCAGGTTTCTTCCAAACACTTCATTTTTATTGTTTCATGCACAATTGTGTTGTTCTTGGAGCGTCTTCTTTTTCGGTTTCTGATGGCTCAGTGTATGGCGCCAGAAAAGTGCTGGTGCAGTGTTGATGTAGAGCTTGTTGGGAACCCCAAGAGGAAGGTATGATGAGCACAGCATCAAGTTTCCCTCAGTTATGAAACCAAGGTTTAATCGAACCAATAGGAGCAAGGAAACACCCCAAAGGTGTTGCTAGCTGAGCCTTGGTAGGGCGCACTACCATTGCTAGTAGCAACATAGAGACCTGCACAACACAACCACAGAACTTTGTCCCCAACTTGCGATGAGGTTGTCAATCTCACCGTGTTTTGCGGAAAACAAAGGATTAAACGTATCAAATGGAAAGAAGTAATAGTTTGCAGAAAGTAAACACAAAGCAGTAAACAGCTTGTAGATTGTATGTAAAAGAAAAGGACCAGGATCCATAGTTCACTAGAGGTGGCTCTCCTTAAGAGATATAACATGCTGGGTGAACAAATTATAGCGAGGCAATTGACAAACACCGAGAAAGCAATACATGCATATACTAATCATCTTGACTCCTTTGGAACTTGATTGGGCATTACAACATTATACATAGACCGCCATCCAACTGCATCTATGACTAATAATCCACCTTCAGGTTATCATCCGAACCCCCTCCGGTATTAAGTTGCAAGCAACATATTATTGCTTTACGAATTGCGTGTAAAGTAAACAATACGATTGTTCTATGAACAAAGGATTGTTGTTTTCTCCCTAGTAGCAACAGCACATCTAGTACCTTAGAGATTTCTGTCACTTCCCCAGATTACCAGAGGCATGAACCCACTATCGAGCATAAATACTAACTCTTGGAGTTGCTAGCATCTACTTGGCCAAGGTAGCTACTAACAACGGAAAGCATGCAAGATCACAAATAACAAAGACATGATAGAATCAATAATCAATCTGAAATAGCATCTCAATATCCATCGGATCCCCGCAAACACAACATGCAGAATTACAAATAGATGATATTGATCATGAACGGAACTCACAAGATCTAGACATGAAAGCACAAAGGAGGAGAACCAGCCATCTAGCTACTACATGGATCCGTAGTCCAAGGATGAACTACTCACGCATCACACTGGAGGCTTGCATGGTGATGAAGAAGGCCTCCAGGGTGAATTCCCCTCTCCGGCAGGGTGCCGGGAAGAGCTTCAGATCCCTCTCGATCTAGGGATGGAGATGACGGCGGCTACAGACTCTTTCGTGGATATTTTGATCGGGCCCCTAGGGTTTTCGTCCCGAGGGCATCATATAGGCGAAAGGGGAGGACGAGGGGGTGCCAGGGCTGGACAGACCACCCCCTGGCACGGTCCAGGCTGGGACGCGTGGCCAGGTAGTGTGGTGGCCCCTGGCCCCTCTCTGTCTCGTATTCTGGCATCTGATGACTTCCGGAAAAATAGGCACTTTGGCTTTTGTCCCGTCCAATTCCAAGAATATTCATTTTCTGACTTTCCTGGAACCAAAAACAGCAGAAAACAGGCAGCTGGCACTGTGGCTCTTGTTAATAGGTTAGTCCAAGAAATCATATGAAAAGTACTCCAAAGTGTGGACAAAACACAAGAAAGTGGATTAAACCAAGCATGGAACATCAAAAATTATAGATACATTTGCAATGTATCAGTTTCGTTTTGGTTTTTCGCTTGCCTTGTTTTCTTAGTTTGCTGAATAAATTGGTGGACCCCCTCTTTCATGCATTGGTTTTCAAATAGTTTGGTTTGGGATGGAAAAGAGTACGAAAGTTCATGCTTAAGTGGTAAAGAGAGCTTGTTTTTGACTGTGGTCTATGCTTTGTCATGCCATGCTTTATATTGTTTTGGCTTTATGCTTAGTATTCTCTGTTGTAGCATGACTTGTTATAAACAATTGAGATTGCTTAATGTGACTTTGAAGAATCATGCGTTGTTGTAGCATATTAAAGCATAGTATTGTGGTATTCTCCTTTGATGCTTTATTTGGGTTGACTTGGCACATGCTCACACCATGTTATGACTATCCCAAGTCACCATAAGCCTTTATGATCCTTTAGTTTTCAACTTGCAGTATCACTTTATGCTTTGATCAATGATGTTTTGTCGCTCTGCATGATTATGGACATTATTGCTCTCTTAGTTTGTCGCTCCTAGTCTTTTGCTAGCCTCCGCAACCAAGTATGAGTTCCACTCATGCATCCAACTCCCTAAACCAAGTTATTCCAAAGAGTGCACCATACCTACCTACTAGCATATGCTATTCCAAGTATATTCATGTTTTTGTTTACCTTCCGAATTAAACTTGTTATGAGAAAACTAGTGATTAAAGCTCTCACGAACTTGATGGCACACTTTACTTTTCTTGCCCTTAATAAACTTGAACCATTGTGTCGTCTATGTTGTATATGCTTGCACTTATTTGTTTGGGATTAGCAGAACCATGCTGTCATGGGGAACGCTTTCAACATTGCACTGGTACTTTGTACCTAGTTGATATCATGCTCTTTTGTCTATGGATGTCGTTGGTGTGAAATGAAAGGGGAGCTTGTAAGTCCATGGAGTTATGTATATGTGTTAGAGAAACGCCTGGGCCGCTGGTCTAATCCATGCTGACATGGTGGAAACCTATAGCGTAACCATAATGAGCTGTCTATGAAGCATTCTTCTTATAAAAAAAGAGTCCTATATTGAGAAAAAAGAGAAAAAGAAAAAAAAGAGATTATGAAAAGAGGAAAGAGAGAAAAAAGCACCATATTCCCATGGTAAATAAGAAGATTGCTGAGATGCTTGTTGTCTGCTTGCCTTGTCATTTTGATATGGGGATTCTTCCGTATCATCGGGCAAGGGGTACCCCGTTGGCGGTTCTCTATGATACACATGTACTTACAATGACAAGAACTTACCGGTGACTAAACTTGAGTAGCATGAGGAGCGGCCCTCGTATTCAAGGGACATGAGATTTCCAACTTATACTTCGTCAAGCATATACACCATAGTTTGTTCACTTTAACCTTAATCACTTCAAGATGCTTATGATAGGGGCAATGAGAGCTGAAAGCTATTAAGTACCATAATTGTTGGAAGCTCTTTATGAAACTTGAATCCCTACTTCCTTCTATGAAGGCCTTTCTTCCACTTATATATTGAGTCTCCACATTCTATCTTTATGCACCTACTTTGAGAGCATAGTGGCCATTCTTAGTTCTATGTGCATTGTCCCAAGACTAGTTGATTGATGCATAACTTGATATTGCTTGTTTTAAACTATTTGTATCTAGTCACTCTTATGAACTTTGAAGGTGTCCTATGCATTTATATTTGCTACTCTATGAGGGACAAGCTGAATACTACTATGCTATGTTTTCTTTATGTGAAACAAACAAATGTCTTACAAAGCATTGTTATTCATGAATCTTTTGTTTGTGCCTTTTCATGTTGCATCATAGTTTCTTTGTCTTATTGCTAGAATTTTGTCTTTCATGTTATGATTGAAGTACTAATATCCCAGCTTTGAATGTTTTACAAATACTTTGATCAAGTCTTTGATGGTGCATGTCACCTCAAAAATTATTCTTTCTTTTTATCACCTGCCTACTCGAGGACGAGCAGGAGTTAAGCTTGGGGATGTTGATACATTGCAAATGTATCTATAATTTTTGATGTTCCATGCTTGGTTTTATCTACTTTCTTATGTTTTGTCCACACTTTGGAGTACTTTTTATATGATTTCTTAGACTAACCTATTAACAAGAGCCACAGTGCCAGTTGCCTGTTTTCTGCTGTTTTTGGTTCCAGGAAAGTTAGAAAATCAATATTCTCGGAATTGGACCAGACAAAAGCCAAAGTTGATATTTTACCGGAAGACTCACGGAGCCAGAAGACGAGACTGAGAGGGGCCACAGGGTGGCCACACCATATGGTGGCGCGGGCTAGCCCTGGCCGCGCCACCAGGTGGTGTGGGCCCCTGGCCGCCCACCGACCTTGCCTCTTCGCCTATAAGAAGCCTCCCGATGCGAAAACCCAAAAGAGTTAAGCCTCCAGCCACCGAAGGGGAGATTCGGGGGACAGAAAGTCTCTGTTCCAGCACCCTGCCGGGACGAGGAAGTCCCCCGAAGCCATCTCCATCGATCTCCACCACCATCTCCATCACCATTGCTAATTCCCATGATGAGGAGGGAGTAGTTCTCTCTCGAGTCTAAGGGTTCTACTGGTAGCTATGTGTTCATATCTCTCTCTATGCATGATCTTATTGAGATCATGAGCTTGTAATCTATAGATCTACCTTGCTACTCAAGTGTTTTAATAGATCTCTGCTCTCCCCATGTGTGTGAAAGTGACAGCGTGCACACCATGGTGGCACTTAGGCTAGAGATTACAAGTACTTGTTATGAGTTATATTTGGAGTTGGATGTCTTTATGAAATTGTGGTGTTTGTTGGAACCATCTAGTGCTCAAGGTGACAATGTGGGGTTTTCTAGATGGGAAAGACTTACTTTGAGGTGTGTTGTTATAGCCCTACCATCGATTAGAGTGTCCAACCGGAGAGTAGTATCATAAAGAAGAATATATCTATATGAGAGTGTTCACTAGTGAAAGTATGATCCCTAGGCCTTGTTTCTAAGCACTGAAACACCGTTTGCTATTAGATCTGTTACATGTTTGATTGCTACTATCTTTATTTGAGTTTGCCTTTAGTCTCTTCCACGCCATAAAGCTATTTTCTATCACCGTTACCACTTATAATTATCCATACCACTTGTATTTCACTATCTCTTCGCCGAACTAGTGCATCTATACACCCGACAAGTGTATTGGGGACACAAGAGACTTCTTGTATCTTGATTGCAGGGTTGCTTGAGAGGGGATACCTTTGACCACTTCCTCCCTGAGTTCGATAAACCTTGGGTGATCCACTTAAGGGAAAACTTGCTGCTGTTCTACAAACCTCTACACTTGGCGGCCCAACAACTGTCTACAAGAATAGAAGTGTGTAGACATCAGCAACACTATGACAGGGGTGAGTGTCGACATTATGTTGTGCGGCTTAATCTATAAATAGGCAAGATGCATCCTTGTGATGTTATAAACTGCAAGATGGTGTGCGAGAGCAGGGACACCACTACGGCAGAGCTTCTCGAAGATGTCTTAGGATCCCGTCCTCAGACATCTTCGAGGAGCTCGCGATAGAGGCGCTCCCTAATATCTGAAATTTGTTAGCTACCCGGTGTATTAATCTATAGCTAGAGAAGTTATAAACTGCAAGATGGTGTGAGAGAGGGACACCACTATGGTGGAACTTCTCGAAGATGTCTTAGGATCCCGTCCTCAGACATCTTTGAGGAGCTCACCATAGAGGAGCTTCTCGAAGATGTACTGTGATGTCTTCTTATGAAGCTTTTGTGAATTAACCCTATTTTTGTTACAATGTTTGTTAGTTTGTTGAAGGCAAGTAGAAGAAGAAGGGCATTTTGTTAATGGATGGTGGCATGATGCATCTGTGAGTTTGTCACTAACAGTTGTGGTATGGGATGAACCCATGTATCTTAATGCTATGTAGTATAGTTGTAGTACGATGAACTATTTTTTCTCTGTGATGTAGTAGTTTTAGTATCTAGCTAGGATGAACTCATGCATGTATCTCTGTGCTTCTATGAATCAAATGAATTTTGAGACTATGTGCCAAAACAAGATATAGATAGAATCCACATATTGAAAATGATATTAACCTTGGAGTTCATTCCATTAATACAAGATAGATAGAATCCAAATTAATACAATTTCATCGATCTCATGTTATTATTGCAAAAATTACTTCCAAACTAAACCCACAAATCCATCTACTTATAGAGCATGAAATGAGCTAATCTAGCAATGAGAGTTTAAAGGATGAAGTTGCTAACGTTTTAGAACCTTTGGATAGATGGGGTGCCGCAAAATCTTGACAAATCTTGAGAAAAAATGGGCATGAACTTGAGCTTGAAGGAAGAAGAGAGAGGAGCCACCAGCTTGAAATGGAGTATGGCTCGGACAGGGAGGAAGATGATACAGCTGGGACATTAGTCCCAGTTGGTGTCTAGAACCGGGACTAAAGGGCAATCTTTAGTCCTGGTTCGTGTAACAAACCGGGACTAAAGGGTTTGGCGCCGGCCCCAGCCTGCCTGAAACCTTTTAGTCACGGTTTGTTACATTAACCAGACTAAAGGGCCCGTTCGAACCGGGACTAGTGTCCGTCGCCTCCTGTGGCTAGTTCTAGCCGTTGGGAGCGGGGCATTAGTACCGATTTGTAGCAAAACTGAGACTAATACCCGTGAACCAAAGGCCAGTTTTCTACTAGTGCAATGAGCAAAACAGACCGGGTTAGCAAACGAACCTGCAATAGCGCTGCCCAATCAACACAAAAAATTTGGGTTCTTCCCGTCTAGAACAACATCCACTAGAGAAATTCCAAATAATATTAGTAGTGTAGATGTGAGTTTACCTCTGTCTCTCTCTTCAATGGATCGAACTAGGTCTACTTTAGGTGCAGACGTGTTGTCAAAAGTGGGCCTATGTAGCCAATTAGTTGTCAAAACGAGTTCACAATAGTTTTTGAGTTTTGTGCAAACAATTACCTCCAAAGTTTGGTGTTTTGTAAAAAAAAATTACTAGGTTTGTGGTTTTGTGGAAAATCTCTTGACGAAGCGATCCATCCATTACGAGCTCCGCCTCTCTCTCTGCCAGGGGCAGACCTATGTTGTACCGAGTGGGGGCCTAGGACCCCAATTAATTTTGGATTTCCCCCTTTCAAGCCTAAGATTTTACAAAATAGGCCCTCACTTAGACTAATAGTCCCCCCCTCATTTTGGCCTCCACTTGATATTTGGGCTAGGTCAGCCAACGTGTCCGCATCTCAATATGCCCCAACAGAGGCGTGTCCACGTCAATACCCTTGTCGCGCGCACTTCCTTCCCACTCGCTCCGCTCTAGATCCCCGTCAGTCCAGCTACTATTCCGTCGGCTGATCCCACTCTAGTCTAGAGAGTCAGGCTCCTACAGGGCAGGGAAGAAGAAGCTCCTCCGCCATCGATCACCTCCAGGCTGAGGAAGCTCCACCAACGCAAGACGGGCTCCAGCTCCTTCTCTGGCATGTTTCCTATGTTGTACACCACTAGTACATAATCCGTTGTTGTTGACAGATGCTTAAATCCCTGTTGTGGTAGGCTAGCCGCCAGTTAGAGCGTGTCAGTCAGTCATGACTTCAGGCCTAAAAATTCTCCTCTGACGGGCATTAGGAGACGCCCATGAAAATTATGTCTGTCGTGCGGTAGGCCTCAGAGGATAACCCTCGAAACAGGTTTGCGCCCCGCATTATAAATAAAGCAACATCTAGATACAACAAGTTCCAACATAACACAAGGCCAGGCGGAGCCAAAGAAAGAGAAAAAACGATGGAAGTCGACTAGCTCCTCATCACAAGATAGCCCAAAGAAAATAAAGAGAGCTACACCAATTGAGCAAGCTGAAAGGCACGAAAGACGCCTGGATCACGTGCGGGATGGGGCCGAGAAGAGGTGCGCCATCTCCCTCAGAGCCCGAAAGATGTCGTCCAAGTGCTTCCAATCCCACTGCCTAGCTAGCGGGAACCATTGCTGATGGTAGGCGAGAAAGGCAAAAATACAGTAAGAAGCATGGTTGGGGAAGATCTGCTCAATCACCATCTTTTTCCGCACATTTTATAAGGTCCATGCTAAGTCTGAAAACACTAGCCAGAAGAGGCGGCGCCTCCTTCCAACACGGTTTTCCTTAGTTTGTAGGAACTCCTCGAGGTCCTAGGCCTGCCAAGCATCCCAAGGGCATCCCGGACAAAGCTCCACAGGAACTGAGCCCCAGTGTGGGTGAACATAATGTGGGCGCATGTCTTGGGAGTCCCACATAGCGGACACATGCCATTGCCAGGACCATTACGCTTCACCACCTCAACGCCCGAGGGTAGGCGATCAGAGAGGAGTTGCCATACAAAGATATGAATACTAAGAGGGAGGGGGCCTTCTAGAGGGGTGTGGTCCAGCCTAGCTCTGGGACCTGGAAGAGGGCCCTATACGCCAAGCTAACCAAAAACTCTCCTGCCGGGGTCAAAAACCATGAGACCGAGTCCCTCTCTTCAAAGAGAGAAACTAGGAGAGATGACATCAGTCTCTAGTGCTCCGTAGCCTCAGCTAGGCTAAGGGTCTGGCGGAACAAGGTGTTCCAGTGTCCCTCTAGGAAGGCCTCATCCACTAGCATCGAGGGGGGTGCTAATGGAAAACAGGGTCAGGAACTCCTCGCAAAAGGTGAATCCAACAGCCACGGGTCTAGCCATAGGTGCACCCCCTCCTGTCACCAATACTAAAGGCAGTCCCCTGCCGAATGAACTCCTTGATTTACTGAATGCTCACCAGAATTGGGAGCCCTCTCGACCTGCATGCTAACAAAGGTCGTCCCAAAGATATTTGGCTTTGATAAGTTGCAGCCAAATACCTCCATCGTCCCTAAGGATACGCCAGACCCATTTTAGCATCCGGGCCACATTAAAGCGGGACGAGTGAAGGATACCTATGATCCCAAGAATCTTGGGGGCGCACAAGTCTGCCCATTTAACCATGTGGTATTTCTAGCGACCGTCCCTAGCTGCCTAGAATAATCAGGACAGCTCTTTAGCGATGTCCACGTGAGTCCCTTCTGGGAGCAGGTACAACCCCATCTGGTACATGGGGAGGCTAGAGAAGCACGAGTTGATCAAGATTGTCTTGCTTCCCTTAGTCGTAAGCCTAGCTCGCCAGGGCTCGGATTTCGACCGAACCCTCGTGACCAGGGGAGCAAGATCCTTAATCAACACCTGTGTCTCCCGCATAGGCATCCATGGGTATGTGATAGGGAAGTCCACCAATTTACAGTTGAGGTTGTCAGCTATGTACTTCCTGTCCTCATCTGAGTAGCCCAAGATCATAACCTCGCCCTTATCAAAGTCGATCTTTAGGTTGGACATGGATTCAAAGAAGAGGAGCAGGAACTTGAGGTTGATGATATCAAGATCCGCCATACATGGTATCGTCCGCATATTGGAGGTGTGAGATACCACCTCCGGGGATAATATGCCCAACCACACCAGAGATGTGTCCATCTATTTTGTCTCTATCCAAAATCTCTGTAAGGGCATCCACCGCTGAGTTAAACAGGAGAGGCAAGATGGGATCCCCCTGTCTCACTCCACAGGATGGTCTAAAGTAGGGACCAATCTCCCCATTGACATTGATCGCGGTGTTACCACTCATAAAGAACTGCATGATCCAGCATATCAAAATGTCACCAAGTCCCCTCCTCTCTAGGACTAATCAAAGGAAAGTTCAATCCAGCATGTCATAGGCCTTCTAGAAGTTCAGCTTCAGGAACACCCCCTTCTATTGGCGAACCTTGAACTCATGAATAATTTCATGAAGGGCAAGGACCCTGATACATCAAAAACGTATGTACTTTTCCGAACACTTTTGCTATTGTTTTTTATCTAAACTTGTGTGATTTGGATACAACTAACACAAACTGACGCTGTTTTCAGCAGAATTACCTTGGTGTCTAGTTTTTGTGCAGAAAGTCAACTATCGGGAAAAATCTCGGAAAATATGCCAAAAATCCTATTTCACCAGAAGACTTACGGAGCCCGAAGACGAGACGGAGTAGGGCCATGTGGGGCCCACACCACCTGGCCACATGGGCTAGGCCAGGCCGCGCCTGGGGGTGGTGTGTCTGCCTCGGCTGCCCCCTCAGCCTCCCTCTTCGCCTATAAGTTGCCTCTTGACCTAAAAACCAGGGGGGTTTGACTTTTTCCAGAAAGAGTTCCGCTGTGCCGCCACCACCAGATTCCATGATTCGGAACCAGAAACTCCATTCTGGCACCCTGCTGGGACAAGGAATTGGAGGAGATCATGGCCATCATCATCACCATCGCTGCTCCATCGACCATCCATGTTTCCCCCATCTATGAGCGAGTAATCCCCACTGTAGGCTATGGGGGTGGTAGGGATTGGATGAGATCGTTCGTGTAATGGCATCAAATTGTTAGGGCATGGTGCCTAGTATCTATTATTAGTGTCTTTTGACTTTGTTACAACTTGTTATGCTTAATGCTTGCCACTAGGGCCCGAGTGCCATGATTTCAGATCTGAACATGTTATTTATTCATTATGATAGTACTGTTTATGGTCTTACCTACAAGTTGTATACACACGTTGTTGTCCGGAACCAAAGGCCCCGAAGTGATAGCAATCGGGATAACCGGAGGGAATGGCTTTGATGTGAGGATCACATGTGTTCACGGAGTGTTAATGCTTTAGTCCGGTGCTCTATTAAAAGGAGCATCTTAATTGCTAGTAGTTCCCTTGAGGCTCCGCTGCAAACGGGCAGACAGGACAAAAGATGTTGTGCAAGTTCTCATTGCGAGCATGTATGACTATATATGGAACATATGCCTATGATTATTTAGTACTTGGATGCTTTATCTTATTTATCTGCAAATGCCCTATGTCTTGATTGCTATGTGAATTGTCTTGTCCATGCAACGCCCGTCCATCCATCCCTATGCCTACCGCGCTTTAATCCTACTGTTTACTGCAATTGTTACTATTGTCTTTACTTTTACTACTGCTATTACTTTGCTATTACTACTACAAAATTGTTGCTACTGATAAACTGCTGTGAAAAAGATTGTTTCCAGGTGCAGCTAAATTGACAACTCAGTTGTTAAGGCTTATAAATATTCTTTGGCTCCCCTTGTGTCGAATAAATAAATTGGGTTTCACTTACCTTGAAAATACTGCGATACACCCCCTATACTTGTGGGTCATCAGGCCCCATCATGGATCAGGCGTCCCTTCAGACAGGTGAACTAGAGGGGGTGGGTAATACGCTCCATAACCAAAGCGATCCTGGATGCACACAACTTAGCAAAGATCCGCTAGATGACATTCATCACCGTAATCAGTCTAAATTGGCAGATATCCATGGCCCCCACTATTTTGGGGATCAGGGTGATCACACCAAAGTTTAGCCAACACATCACCAGAGTCCCGGTGTAGAACTCGTGGAACATGGACATGACCACCGGCTGTAACTACTTCCAAAATGTCTGGAAGAAGATGACCGGAAGGGCATCCAGTCCTGGGGACGAATTGGTCTTCATGGACTTAAGTGCCACTGCTACCTCCTCTAGGAGGAATGGGAGTGTGAGCTCCACATTCTCGGTGGGGGTAACTGTACCCCTCAGTCCAGAAGTATGTGGCCAGCAAGAACCAAGAGCTTGGCGAGGCCGAGAATAGTGCCTTATAGAAGACATAAATATGGGAGGAGATCTCCTTCGGGTCCTCCAGCAAGGATTCCCCCTCCTAGAGGCAGGGGATCGAGAACTTCCTCGTCCTACCATTAGCAATGGCATGGAAGTAGGTCTTGTTTGACTCCCCCTGGATGGTCCAGTTCTGGCGACTCCGCTGCCGCCAGAACACCTCTTATCCCTTATAGGTCTCCATAATGGAGGTCTCAAGGGAGTATCTATGGGACCAAGCGCCAGCCGGGTCGGCCTCCTGGTCTAGACCCTGGATCTCCTGCAGCAACGCCTCTTTCTGACCTCGCAGGGCAGCCCCCATGTTTTCCCCTAGCCCCACATGAATTGCTGGGAGAGCTTGGCACAATGATGATAGGCGTAAACCGCATAGTAAACGCGAGGGGGGAGGCAGTGGCCTCCAGCCACCTCGACCGCACCGCCTCCACAAACCCAGGATTCTGAAGCCATAATGTCTCGAAGTGGAAGCAGTTCAGTCTCGATGGCATGCCTCCTCCCGAGGAGAGGAGGAGGGGGTATGGTCGGAGCCAATTCTAGTGACCGCACGAAGGGAGCACAACGGGAAAGCCAATTCCCACTCCACCGACACAAAGACGCAGTCTAGCACACTGCACACGGGGTCGAGCTACTTGTTGGTCCACATATATCTAGCGTCCACCCACACAATCTCTCTAAGAGCGAAATCGGCGATGCAGTCGTTAAACATGCGCATTCGCGGGAGGTCCACATTAGCCGATCTCTTGTCATCAGCGGACCGTATCAGATTGAAGTCCCCAGCCATGACAACTGGGATATCCGTCTGTTCCAGTTTTGAGTTGAGCTTCAGCAAAAATTCAACAAACCTCCTATGGTCCACGGGGCCATAGACAATGATCACCTCCCATTTGACGTGAGATTGTCTATGGGTGAGTGCCATGCTCACCAAGAATTCTCCGTGGTTCATATCATCTACCTCGAATGTATCCTCCTTCACGCCGAGGAGGATTCCTCCCGAGTGGCCATTGGCCAGCAGCCAGGACCAAAGAAATTTGTGGGGGTTCAACCCTTCTAACTCAGCAATGAAGAAATCATGGTGAATTGTTTCCTGGAAGCTGACAATAACCAACTCCTCTTGTCGTATGTACTCCTTAATCTGGCCACGGCGGCCCTCATGCCCAAACCCCTCATGTTTCAAATAAACGCTCGGATGGCGCGTAGGATGTTCATTAAGGCGAATCAGTTCTGGGGCGGCATAGTAGGAGCAGACCGGGCACGACTAAGGGACCGGCGGATTGGGGCTTCTGCGACCTGCGCGGGGAAGAAGAAGACCGGGAAGGCCATACCTGCTGACCTATCTGGGCGCAGCCGGGAAGATGATGGTATCTCCCTCCCGGACTAGCTTGCCGCGGGAGAGGTCCCGGGCATCGACGACCACCTCCGCTCCGTTAAGGAGAACGAGGCGCCGCGCCTCCACACGCACAAGAGAAAAGCCGGAGCGGGCGACGACCGGCAGCCCGGAAAGATGGAGTCGGCGGAGGCCCTCCAGCGTAGTGGAGGGGCACAGTCCCGGCGCGGCCAAGAGGCCATGGCGGCAGGCACGACAGGCAGGAGGGGAGGGTTGGGGAGGGAGGGGCGCGGGCGCGGGCGCGCTACGCAGCCGTGGCGGCGCCATGCACGGGGCGAGGCCAGCGGCGGTTACCTGCCACCCTGAAAGGCTCACTTAACAGACGCCGGTCAGTAGTTTGAAAAGAAGCGCGACGTCTCTGGTTCTTTTCCAGAGACATGCCAGAGGATGTTTAGATGCCCGGAATATGATCCTGAACTCTGATCTGTATGTTCACGCGGATACTGACGGTCGGTTATTTAGTGGTTGTCAATTTCGTCTCGGTAGCATGCAGATTCTGAGGAGACCTCCGGTCCGTGATAGAGAGCTCTCAAGAACCCTTCTAGCAGTGCAGTCCTAGCTGCTAAGGAAGCACAATGTACACAATAAAACAAGTAGAGAGAGTGGAAATCCAATTGGACTAGCGCTGCAGATGAACCCACTGTTTGAATATATATTTTGAAATGTTAAAGAATTTAAAAAAAATATATTCGCATGTACATAAGGATATTTTGTATTCACGCACAAGTTTTTAGAAAAAATAATATTTTAAGTCCCATGTAAAAAAGACAAATTCAGATGCTCCAACGTGATTAAATATTCTCGGACTTTTTTATTTTTATACAAGTCATATAAAATGTTTATTTTTCGCCCAAAAAACTTGTACGAGCACAAAATGTCCGGATGTACTCACGAAATTTTGTTTCATACTACTTTGATAATTTAAAATTTATTTTTTATGTATTTTTTTAATAGGTTTAGTTGCACCCGTGAGTCAAAACATCCCCTCTGAGAGAGACAGATAAATGATTGCTTCAAAAGTTAAAAAGAACAGATTATAGGTGAACAGAGTACATCTATTCCACATCAATAACGGAGGTAGTAATAAACATACGCCCGTTTGGTTCCTAGCCACAGTTTGCCAAGCATAAGTTTGGCTACCACAATAATGTGGTTAAAAACTTGAAATCCACAAAGTGTGGCAAAAGTTGCAAAAAATTAACTCTATACCAGATGGACCCTACAAATAATAAAGTGTGACAGTTCTAAAATATGGCAACAACTAAATATATGCCAAATTACCAAACTTTGACTTGGCAAATTGTGGCTGGAAACCAAACATCCCCATAAGGCCTTGTTTGGTACCAGAGTTTTTATGGGGATTAGTGGGGATAATTCCCTAGAGTATTGGGTGAAACCTCTACCTTCACCCAATTCCCATAAAACTCCACCCACAATCAACTAGGTATGGATAGAGTATTGGGGATTGAGAAAAATACATTAAATTTAGGGAAAAATAGGATAAGCGGGGATTAAACTCTCAATACTCTAGTACCAAATGTATTTCTAAAAGTAAGTGGAGGTTTGGGGTTTGGTAGGGATTATCCCCACTAATCCCCGCGAAAACTACATCCATCCGGTAGACCTTTCTTGTCGTTGCTCACCCTCCGTCGGACACTGTGCATTTGCTATTCAGGTTCTACTATGTCGTTTCATGGACAACATTAAGAAGGGAGGGTTTGCAAAAGACCATCCGTGACAAATATTCGCTCCATTCCGAGTTATAGTTGTCATATATTATTTATCTAGATTCTGTCAAAAATATTACTATTTATCTAGATAGGTGCGCACAGTTTTTTATTATAACAACAAGACTCTACTGCTCGTCTTTATTAATTTAAAGCACACTCCAACAAAGGCACAATAAAATTAGATGGCTTCTCAAATCAAACACTAGGGACGTGTTTGGTAGTTTGTTTAATGTACGGCCAAGCCCTGTAAAGACGAAACTAGGCCCGTTGGGTGCCTGCCTGGCCTCCACATCGTGGCCCACATGAACTTTAAAGCATGACCAGGCTAGTCCCGCTAAAAACTGCTGATTAGGCCATTTCCAACGAGCCATCCTCGTCATGTGTTCCTCGGATGCAAAAGAGGAGATTACTTGCACGAGCTCGGCCACACATGGAGATGGCGGGAGCACGCGTGTCATAGCAAAATGGGAAAAGGGGGCGCACGAAGGATTCTGTCACCTCCCGCGAAACACTTCCTCTATTTCTACGCCCACTCTCACCTCCATTTTGAAATCCACCATTTCCCCTCCCCTTCAAGCTCCATTACCGGGTCGGAGAGCAGGTAAGCGGTGGCACTCATGTCCAGTCAGCCGCGGCAGAGGCAAGACTACTACCTCCTCTAAGTCGAGTTCTCCCCCACCTCCAACGATGACTGTAAATAATAACGCCTCCATGACCTCATGCTCATCTCTAATTGTAAGTAGATCTAGGTCTTTTGTTAGATCATCTATAGGTGATCGTCTCTCTCTAATGAAATTTTATATTAAGAGCTTGTGTTAGGTCATCTCTATGTACTGCAATTTTAGATAAAGAGCTCGTGTTAGATGATGTGTAGATTCATATTTTTCCTATTGGTAGCTAGATATGCTTGTTGTTACATTGAGATATCATAAGTGTCGAATGTAGGAGTCCATGTGTGATGACATTACCCAGGCCTTGGTCCCCTTTGGCGAGTCGCAAATACCTTCGTTTGTAGATGATTCTTATCTAGATTCTGAGAATGACGTGCATGTCTCATAATGCATTGCAACTAAATATCACAACCATGTGCAATCGCTGGTGAGGAAGGTTACCGCACAGCTTGATGCAAAGATTGCGAAGAACAAGAAGGCTGAGAAGGCGCACAAGGGCAACATGACTGAGAAGGTTACTGCGGTGAAGGGTACCATGAAATAGTTACCCTTCATGTCAACCTTCTTCCTTGAGAAGATGTCCAAGATCATCAAGAGCAGCGTTCAAACTAAAAAGGGCTTCAAAGAGGTACATATGAATGTTTGTGCAAAGGCTCTATTTGAGCATTGTGGAGCTAACTATAGATCTACTTGGGTGTAAAATCATCCGAGGAAGTGGAAGGCGAGGTGTCCCACCATTAGCAGGCTAAAGGATTTGAGAAGTGCTCAATGGTGTGAAGACACCACAACCATCATCCTAAAGAGTGAGCACTATCTCAGGCACATCACAAATATCACACTGTCTTGTACATTTCTTGCACAAAATTACCAATCATGATCATGGACAACTTACACACACTTGCAATTGTAGGATCATCCCAAGGACACTAAGTTTATGAACGTGCTCATCCCCAACTACTATGAGATGTGAACCATGTTCTCATTTGACCTAGCCACCGCCAAGTATGCCATGGGCTCAAGTGAGACCCTCAAGACACCTCCACCAACATCTACACCTTCATCTGATGATCACAACACCCAAGAGTCGGACACGATGATCATCCTGACAAGCCATCAGACGACGTCCCTAACAAGCTAGCTTGTGCAAGGAATAGGGGGCGGGGCACCCTTACCGATGATGAGCTCATGGCCTTCACCATCATGACATCTGCCATCAAGGGCGTGTAGAGCATATGAGGGAACACGCAGAGATACATGCATCTCGGCCTATACAGGGTCGTCATGGACATAGTTGGATTCATCGAGGAGTATATCATGGCAGATCTTAGCCATATTATTGACAACAAGGCCCGGGGTACAAGCTTCATGAGCATGGTTGATCCACACAGAGTTCCATGGCTTAGGACCTACTTGGGCAAGTACTACGATAGGTTGTAGAGCTTGGATTTGTGGGGGACCTATGGGTGGGGATGTGTGGAGGTGATGAATATGATGATTACGTTGATGTATATTTTGATGGTACTTAGGTTTTAAAAACTTCTTATGGACTGTAATGATGAGGTGGTAGACACTAACCCCTCATGTGATGGTGAACGTATTGATGCGGTAGAAGGATGACACCTCTTTTCATGTGGCAGTAGGTTGACACCATAGATGTAGGATAAACTTTTGATCCTATTTTGGTAATGATCAGGCATGATCCTCTAAGTTTATGATCTATCATGAAGTTTGCACGGTCTGTTATGATTTCATTCATGCTTGTCATGATGACCTAACTTGTTTTATCTGTTTCATCTTAGTGGTATGTGGTGTACAGAGGGAGACGTATAGGTGTGTATGATTCATGGAGGACCTGCCAAGATCAAGTAAATGGTTTCTCCAACAATAGCTATAGAGGATATCAAACTACGGGAGGTAGAGGAGCATTACCACAACCTCTTGGTTGATGAGATTGTGTCTGATTAATGACTACAAGAGCACATGCGCAATGTAGCTAGTTTCGAAGTAAGAGTATCGAACCACAAAGAGCTATTGGAAGAGTTCTTTATGCCTCTCATTACCTTTTACCAAAGAATACTTGGAATTCTCTTTGATTCCAAGCTGAAGTGTTTTGAGAGAGTTGTGTTTGTGTGTAAAAGGTTAAAGATCAAAACTAAAGGATGCAAACAAGAGACAAACATGATGTAAAATGTTATGGAAATACAAGAGGGATAAAATGTTCCCACGGAGTGTAGGATCTACCACTAGCATCACGAGTAAATAATAGTGCTAGATTGTTTCGCCTCAAACTGTTATCCATGTCATCCCGGTTCTTTTCGATCTTGGGATGGACACCGAAAAGGACACACGGTGATGTCGCAACGAAGCTATGTTATCTCATGATGTAGGACTAGCTACGGGCTAGGGCGAAAGATTCCAGACCAGGGGGTTGGTGTCGCGCACGCCGTTGTACCCTGCTTCATAGACAAGTGGGCCACACGCGCGACTTGGGCCCGCCTTCAACATACTTGGGTAGGACCGTGCTCTATGAGAGGTGTCCCAAGTGCGACAACACTCCGCACCCGCCGGGTGGCGGGGCCAACCGAGAGATGATGTGGCTCCATGAGCCCATTCCAGATGCGGACTCTTGTGTGCATGTGGCCGCCGAGAGACTATGTGGCTCTGTGAGCCCATGCCGGCTACGGACTATCGCATGCATGGGGCCCTTGGAAAACTAACATGGCATCTTAAGACCATGACGACCATGGTTTATCGCGAACACATGGCTCGCCCAAAGCCGTCGTGGCACCATGAGCCCATGCCAGGCACGGTCTCTCGCGATCGTGGGGCCTGAACAGAGCAGACGCGACATCGTACACTTCAGTCGAAGGTGGTTTCTCTCAGAGGATAACCGAGCTGGAAGTGGAGGTGGCATCAGAAATCATGGGAGGATGCGTATTCTCACGGTGAAGATACGAGCTCTGAGCGTAGACCATTCTCGATGTTGGTAGGCGATCTAGCAGCATATCTGGCATCTGAAACCTTTGGCCATTCGTGGGTTCTTACACTCGACAGGCGAGGTAGCGGTAAAAAATATTGCCTTAGAGCTGGCAAATGAGGTAGCATCAGAAGGCATGGGCTACGCGGGTTATCGCATGCGAGAATAGACCTGAAAGCGTAGACTATTTCCATAGACTATAGACCTCCACATTTTCTTGGGCGATGGGGCCCATCCACACGGCCGACCTATCCTAATCAAAATGGTAATATGGTCTTTAATAGACCGACTACAACGTGCCCCTATAAAGACGACTGATTCACACCCTTTATTGCTTCCATGAAACCCAAGCCACCACCTGTATCAATCCGCTCCCCTCTCTCTTCTTCCCCAACACACTCTCTCAAAGTTTTAGCTGCCACCTTAGGTTCTTCTGTTATCTCATCTCCTTTTTTGTATTTTAGATATTGGAGGACGCGGGTATGCTGGACGAGAACACGTCTAGGATGTTACGGAAAGAGTGGCGGCGATGTTTGGAATCTCATGTATGTTGCCACGCTCGCTTCCTCTGGCTTCTTTTTTATCATCATTTCTTATAGATTTTCGTTCTTTGTCTTACATTTCTCTATCTTAATTTTCTCTGTCTTACGGTATCTCTCTTTGCCATTTCAGGGAACACAGAGCTTGCCAGCATATCTATGGTAGCTTCAACGGTGGCTACACGTGGACGGGAAACTGGTTCTCTCTTAGGTATGTTGTCGTGATCACTTCCTCTGTCTTATTTTTCTTCATCGTTTAGTGCGTTACTTTGGTTCTCTGACATGCACTTTTCCTGTTTGATGTTTCAGGGGACACGAAGGTCACAAACAAATCGATGGACCGATGCGAGGTGTTTGCGCCCCTTATTCTTTGAGTACAGCCATTCCCACCGCACGCCCGCGTAGACGTCACATATAGGTAAGAAGGTACGTTACCGTCAAAGGGTCCTCCGCTTATCTATCTAAATTGTATTTGTTTCTCTTCTATTTATGTTTAGCCTCTGACTTATCTGTTTCCTTATGTCTGTAGCGGAGCTATCCATTTCAAGACAATAGAAGCGGATGAAGCAAGGACGCTGGACAAGAGAAGTTGTCAAACCTAGACGCTTGCTCTTTCAAGACAAGACAAGTAGGTGAAGCAAGTATGCTACTCCTTCCAGGACAATCCGAGCAGAACAAGCAACGACGACCATAGTATAGCTTTAGGATATTCAAGATCTAGGTGGGTTTTCACGCTTCCATTCAGGATGAATGGAGCAATGTATAAATTTGTCCACTTATCCTTGGGATACATGGAGAAATTTATAGGCTTCTCCATTATCCTAGGATAGTTGTGTAGAGATCTATAGTTTTTTGTTTGTCCTTAGCATGTTTTATACTAAACATCTGTATGTTGGGGTTAACGCTGAAAACAAGAAAATTTTCCTACGCCAAGAATCTTAATGCCAGGATCTATCTATTAGTAATGCAGTAACTGGAGGGACTTTTCAAAACTTACCATTGAAGATTGAAAAGCATTGACAACGCTCAGGAGAACATGGCTGATGTAGTCGTACCGACACCGACCTCGGGGTTGTGTTGAAGTCTAACGGCTCCTACGGCTCTGATGACTCCTAGTGCCCCAAGTGTGGCACCTCGTGGGGGGTTACACACGTCCGGTGCCTAATAATGACTCCCGCTCCTCCGATCCAGCAGAAGTTGCGGATGTAGCCCTTCTGGATCTGAATCTCGCAGCGCGATGGCGCTCCGCTGTAAATAAGTCTCCTGTTCGCATAGTCCAGACTTGGGACCACGGTCATAGGATAGAGAGAGAGGATCAACTGGAGATCACCCCAAAAGAGAGGAAACCTTTTATTGATTATTGTGTATTTATTTTCTCAAGATACCTCTCAATATATTGGGGAAAGGCACCCCATAGCTAATTAGTTTAGCCATGTGGGACTAAACAAGGGAGAGGAGAGGGGAAGGAGTGGCCAGCCGGCCAAGACCCTCATGGGCCCTGCCGGTGGGTGCATGGGGCCCATGCGGCCCTCTTCCCTTTCTCCCTTTTGGTCTTTTCCCTCGTGGGCCTTTTTCCCTAGGGATTTTGGCCCAATAGTGAATTTGACAATTTTAATTCCTTTTCTTTTATTAAGTAAATGATTAAAGCAATATTTAACATTCACTTACATATTATTCAATCCCCGTGTCTATGTAACTCCTTCCATCCCACTCTGGACATCCTCCAGACTGTCTCGGAACCCTTCCGGTTTCTCTCTTTCTATTCTTCGGTGATTCCGACAATACCAAAAAGATCTCCGAGCATCATCAAGCCCTTAGGCATGATATATACCCCACAGTTCGGGAACACTCTAGACATAGTTGAGAACCCTCTCGTACCAATGATCATAAGTGAGACCTAGATGCCCATGATGACCCCTGTGCATTCCACGAAATCTTTATCGTTGAACCATGAACATAGTATGCTATTCCTTTTGTCTCTTAGATACTTGCATTGTCCGAGATCGGATCAACTACATCACCATGTCATGTTCAATCTCGTTACTAACAAATGCTACTTAAATCATTTCGATAACTGATATTCTCGTGACCTAGTCACATGCCGCGCAACTATTGGATATAACTTCTCCGAGTGAGCCTTTGAGTATCTTTCTGTCACGCGGATGGATAAATCCCGTTGTTGACACATAGGCCTCTACATTCCCCTTTAAAATACCTGAACACACCTTTATGATCACCATTTTACCGAGTGACGTTTGATTCTATCTAGGCAATCTCAGGTGACAATGATTGATATGGTCTCACGGTCTAAGGAACAAGACACTACGTTTCTTAATCATCACAACTTTAACTTTGTGACATGATCGTTCCACGATGCTTTAGATTGGGTATTTTCATCATCTCATTCTCTCAATAAGGTGACTCCATTGTCAACTGGCATAAATATCACATGATCAGGAAACCTTGATCATCCATTGATCAATGAACTAGCGAATAGAGATTCACCAGGAACTCCTGTATGTTTACATATCACACATGTATTGATGTTTCCTTTCAATACAGTTATAACATGATATAAAATCTAAGTATAAAATTTATGAAATATGATAATAATCCATATTATTATTTGTCTCTAGGGCATATTTCTAACACTGTAACACTTCAAAGTATATGAGTTCGCACAATCTTCGTGGATATGTTGTCTCTGTTCTTCTTAATAATTGTTTCTTATTGCATGAAGATTTGTCTTCAAGTCTTTCGTTTAACACACTATGTCAAACGGTTTCTATACTTGCATTTGCGAATGGTTTGCTTAGACTTTTGCGCCAGTTTTGTCCTTTTTTGCGATTTTTTTCTTAGATAAATGTAATTGCTTTTTGTTCCATGGGTGTGATGTCTTTCTTAGGCTAGCCACTTTATCGGGGAGTTCTCGACCTCCATCATAAGACGTGTGGCCTCCCATTGTTCAAGGAAATGTGATGCCTAACTCTATGGGACGGTGCGCATTGTTTGTCTGCATGGCTTACGTGGATTTTACGAGAGACTTAGTAACACGCTCATGTGATAGCATGCATGTCTCTGCTCTAGCCCACGTGTTTAGAACCGCTGTCGTGCTGACATCGCTAGCGGATGCTGAAGCTGCTGACGCTGTCACGTGCCTGCTGATGGGAAACGGTGGTGCATTAAACTTCCTTTGTGTGTTGTCTAGTGGTTTCTGAAGCTACAGACACTGTGACGTGTTGTCTCGATGGGAAATGGGGGTGCATTAAACTTTCCGCACGTGTCGTCTGCTCTTCTTGGTAATAGTTGACAGCTCCTTGCCCGATGCATCTTTTTGGTTCTTGTTTTGTGCCGTCCGTGAAGATAGGGGTATGTTTTAATCCCAACCGCTCGCTTATGCCCTTTCTACTAATGTCGACTGCATGCTTCAGTGTTTACTCTTACATCATTTTGTCTAACAGTCGCGCCTAGGGGCGCGGAGAAAAGTCTAGTTGCTATTATTTATGATTAGGATATTATTTATGATTAGGAAAAATATATATCGTTCTTCATGTGCATGTATGGGAAGAGTTCCATAATAAGATGATCACAGAAAGTCATATGTTATTTCATACCTAATAATCAATTCAATGATCATAAGCAATCCACACCAATCCATCGCAATTAAGGGTTTCTCCATGGATATTGATATAAGCTTAATGAATCTCTTATAATCCTTGTTATGAAGGGATTCATAGAAGAAAATAATAATTTTTCTAACTAGCGCAACACCAGTTGCAAAGATCTATCTAGGAGTAATATTGTAACGGGAAGGCTTCAGTGACATACCCTTGTAGACCAAAATATTTAACGTTCACGATGAACATAGATGATGTAGTCAAACGATGCAGCCAACCTCAAGGTCGAGTTGCTCCTCACACGACAATATAGGTGCCACAACTAGCAGCACCTCCAGGTTTCACACACGTTCGATGCTCAACGATGACTCTTGGTCTCTCCGATGCAGCCGAGATTGTGGAAGTAGATCTTCTGGTCCGATACCTGACTTGTCTATGATCAAATCATCGGTATCACCATACCTTGTTCAATCTTATTACCGAAAAGTGTTGCTTAACTCATTACCGTAATATTCCATCCTCACGACCTAGTCAGACGTTGCGTAGCTTCTTGGATGTAATCTCACCGAGTGGGCCCGATGTATATTCCCGCTACGTGGGAGAACAAATCCCGATCTTGATGTATACGCCTCAACCTATCCTTCTGGAATACCTGATAGACACCTTTATGATCATCCTGTTATAGTATGATGGTTGATGCAGTCAAGACAACCTCAGACCAGAAGTAATACTTTCTCTTATAATTTAAATTCCTTGTCTTCTAATATTTTACCATGCCACCTCTTAAATTTTTCTATAAAGACTCTGTCATTTTCATAAGCTTCACTTCTAAATTCATCTAAAGAATGGATATCAAGTAGGCATTTTTCTCTTGTGGCTTTAAGATCATAATTCAAATTTTAATATCCCAGTGGTCTTTATATTCTAATGCTAATGGTAGATGATAGGATTTGCCGTTGACCATCTTATATGGTGTCATTCTCATAGGATTCTTGTATGCAGTGTGATATGCCCATAATGAGTCATTTAGCTTCATGGCCCAATCCTTCCATGATTTCCGCACAGTCTTCTGAAGTATCACTTTTATTTCCTAGTTCGAGAACTCAACTTGTCCACTTGTTTGTTGATGATATGGTGAAGCAACTCGATGTGTTACCCCATACTTATGGACGATCTTCCTGAAAGTTCCTTTCATAAAATGATACCCACTATCAGTAATTAAAAATCTAGGTACTACAAACCTGGGAAGTATAATGTCTTTTATCATCTTGATGGAAGTGGTTGCATCAGCATGAGCTGTAGGTACTGCCTCTACCCACTTGGTAACATAGTCAACACTAATAAGAATGTGAGTGTAACCGTTAGAGGGTGAGAGAGGACCCATATAGTGCATTCCCCATACATCAAAAGATTCTATTATAAGATTATAATTCATAGCCATTTCTTGTCTCTTACCTATGTTACTCATTCATTGGCAAGCATCACACTTCTCAACATAATTATGTGCGTGTTTAAACAAGGTTGGCCAATAGAAACCTGATTGGAGCACTTTTGTAGTTGTACGATCACTAGCATGATGCCCCTCATAAGGGGTATCATTGCAAGCCTTTAGAGTAGCATCCATCTTGTGATCGGGCACACATTTCCTAATCATTCCATCAGGCTGATTTCTATATAAATAAGGATCATCCCAAAAGTAATGTCTTAAATCACTAAATAATTTCGTTCTTCGATTACAATTTAAATGTTTTGGCAAAATAGTTCCTACTAGGAAAGTTAGCATAATACGCAAACCAAGGATCATTAGGATTTACAGTTTCAAGATATTCTTTGGGAAATGATACATTAATACGAACTAAATCATCAACTATACCTTCCATATTTGATAGATGATCACCTACAGGATTATCCTTACCTCTTCTATCTATAATTTTCAAGTCATATTACTGAAGTAGCAGTACCCACTTAATCAAACGCAGTTTTGCATCCTTATTTGCTAGAAGGTGCCTCAAAGCTTGATGATCAGTGTATACTGTATTTTTAGAATTTACAACATAGGTTGTAAATTTATCACAGACAGAGATAAAAGCAAGAAATTACTTTTTAGTAGTGGCATAATTATTTTGATCCTCATTGAAAACATGGCTAGCATATTGAATAACATTTAAATTCACACTATAACATTTTCTAAGCATAGCCCCTACTACATAATCACTAGCATCACACATTATCTCAAAGGGTTTATCCCATTTGGGTGGTTGAATAATAGGGGCTGGCACTAAGGATTGTTTTAGCTTTTCAAATGATGTAATACATTCATTATCAAAGGAAAAAGGAGTATATTTCTGTAATAGATTGATCAAGGGTACAACTAATTTAGAAAAGTCATTAATAAAATTTCTATAGAATCATGCATCCCCAAGAAAATTCTTTACTCCTTTAACATCTTGTGGTCTAGGGAGTGTTTCTAAAGCAATAATCCTAGAATCATCAACTTCAATACCTTTCTCAGAGACCTTGTGTCCGAAAACTATACCTTTTCTTACCATGAAGCGACAACGTTCCTAATTGTAGACCAAATTCGTTTGCCTACATCGCTGCAAAACTTTATTCAGGTTGTAAATACATTGGTCAAATGTAGTTCCATAAACAACAAAGTCGTCCATGAGGACTTACATGGCGTTCTCAACGAGGTTGTCAAAAAAATTCAGAACGCATTCCTAAAAAGTAGCAACAACATTACACAAAATAGAAGGTATCTATCGTGGGAATGACCACGACAGTGGCTACCAGGGGTAGCGATTGGAAGGATTTAGGGAAAGAGCGAGTTACCATCTACGGTGTGAGATTGGAGGCCAAGATACAGGGATTTACGCAGGTTTGGCCCCTGTAGGGTAAAGACCTACTCCTGCTAGATTGTATTATCGGCAAGTGAGTTACAGGGGTGGAGAGCTCGGCAGCTAGGCAGCAAGTCTCTTGGATGGGGTGTATGATGGAACGTGAGTATAGAGAGTACCCTAGGGAGGTTTATATAGGGGATACCTCGCTAGGGTTTACAGGATTACAACCGAATTAGTTAAGAACTCGAAGGATTTGACCTAATCTAACTGGGCCTATCTATGCTTCTGGGCCTTCAGCTTCTAGTCGTCGGGATTCTCCCTCAGTCGCATTCCAGTCGCTGTCCTACAGGCCCACTCGCAATGGGCTTGGTCTATTCGAAACGTCCTGCTAGGCATACCCCATCCGGCATATCCCTATCAGTAGTCCCCGAGGCTAATGGTGATTCGGTGCAGGTGTTTGCTTGGCAGTCGGAGTAGGCGAGTCCAGGTGGGCACCCAGTTAAATCGGTGGTGGGCTCCTCCAATGATGGGAGAAACTCCTCAAATGTGTCTCCAGACGGAGAATTGGCGATTGGAAATGCGTTTGAGTCGCCATGCCCATTCGATTCGAAGGGGCAAGCAGGCGAGTCAAGTGGATGAAGTTGGACCGTCAGCTTGGTCAAACTAGCCTTTGGGTAATCCAACGGTAACTTCAGCAAATTTATCGCGAGGTAACGACTCTCCCAAGATTGGCGGGTAGCATCTCTTTATAAGGAGAATGGCAGGGGAATTTTACAGATCTTCTTTGCATTGTCCCTTCCTTGGCACCTTCAGTCTCTAATCCTTCTCCCAATCTAGGACCTCCAAACCAAGCGATCCTCGTCTTCTCTGATGGCGCCTCCGAAGGATCTATGGGGCAAGTCAAAGTGTACCACCGTATCTTGAAATCTTTACAAGACGCGAGGATCCTCTACAAGGGGAACTGGCGGATCCCCGCACCCGGTGAGACGGAGCCAAAGCCTCGCCCCAGTGCGAATTCATTTGCTTCCAGAGCCACTTGGAAAGGGGGTTGGGGTTCCCCACATCAATCTTCTTTCGGTAGTTCTGCTCGTATTACACAATCAAGCTGTCAGATCTGGGGCCGCATAGCATCGAGCAGCTTGCCATATTCATCGCCTTCTGCGAGTGCTACTTGGGGTGTCGTCCCTACTTTCCTCTCTGGCTGGAGCTATTTCGTGGCCGCGTCAGCCGCGAGGGGGTAGGCGGCCCTATCTTGGCGGTGTAGGGGTTCGTAGCATGGAAAACAAAAATTTTCTATCGCATACAAACAAACAAGCCAAGATCTATCTACTAGATTGTAGCAACGAGTCGATGGAATAACTCACCCTCGAAGATTCCAAAGTGTTTAACGAGAGCAGATTCTCGTGGGTGATGTAGTCGTACTCTTTCCGATCTCAAGATCGCGTAGACGATCCTTCCGGCGCCGCGTTCCCGCAGCGCTCCCGCAGTCGGTCACACGTTCGGTACTCGACGAAGACCTTCCTCTCCCTTGTTCCAGCAGGCAGCGGAGGTTGTAGCACTCTCCTCGCGATTCCGGCAGCACAACGGCGTGGTACCGGAGGTAGAGGGGAGATCCCGCAGGGCTTCGCCTTAAGCCGGTGCGAGTATGGTGGAGCTTATGAGAGAGGCTATTAGTGGTCTAGTAATTAGACACACCAATTAGAGGGCTCTAAACCAATTAGAAGGCTCTAAACCGAAACAGCTCTAAACCGGGGTCTAGGTCTAGTTTCTAGTTTAGAGGATAGGAACTTGTGTGTGTTGGGAGGGGAGCCCTGCCCCTCCTTATATAGGTGGGAGGGCTGGCTGCGCCATGGGGAGGAGAGTCCCTCCCCAAGTCGGCTTGGTGGGGCGCCGGCCAAGGGAGGAGTCCTCCCCCAATTCGGCCTCCACCAATCCTCCTCTTTTCCCACTTCCCAAAATTGGCAGTTTGACTTTCAAATTAGCCGTTTGACTTTTCCAATTTAGGAATTAAATAAACCCTTTATTTTGGACAGCGAGAACACTTAGTACATGATGCAATCATTCCATCTTGCAATGACACATTCATGTACCCCTTCCCCCCCGGAGTGCCGGACATTCCGGGACCTTCTAGAATGTTCCCGATGAAAACACCGGAACCATTCCCCAACTCCGAAATGGGACTTTCCTTATATGAATCTTATTCTCCGGACCATTCCGGATCACCTCGTGATATCCCGGATCCCATCCGAGACTCCGAACAACATTCGGTCTCTTTCTCATAATACCATAACTACTCAAACAACGTCGAATCCTTAAGTGTGTCTCCCTACGGTTCGTGAATTATGCGGACATGATCGAGACACTTCTCCGAACAATAACCAATAGAGGAATCTGGAAATTCATATGGCTCCCACATATTTCTACGATTACTTTGCGATCGAATGAACCACTTACATACGATACCAATTTCCCTTTGTCTCACGATATGTTACTTATCCGAGGTCATGATCGTCGGTATCTCTGCATACCTAGTTCAACCTCGTTACTGATAAGTACTCTTTTCTCGTTCCCGTGATATGTGATCCCTTGTGACCAAGTCACATGCTTGCAAGCTAATTGGATGACATTTCACCGAGAGGGCCCAGAGAATATCTATCCGTCATGTGGATGGACAAATCCCACTCTTGATCCATGTGTTTCAACCAATACTTTCCGAACACCCAATGCCACTTTTATAGCCACCCTGTTACGGTGTGGTGTTTGATGACATCAAAGCATCCATCCAGTAAAGGCAATATGCATGATCTCATGGTCGAAGGAATTAGGTTACTATGTATCAGAAAGCATATAGCAATTGAACTATTGAAATGACTTGATCTTTATGCTACGCTTGTCTATAGGAGTATGTCCACCATATCATTCTCCTAACGATATGATCTTGTTGTTGATAACATCTCAATGTTCATGACAAAGAAACCACATCATCAATCAACCAACAAGCTAGTGAAGTATAGAGGCCATACTAGGGACTTCAAATTAAGTTTACAAATCACACAAGTATTAATGGTTTCCTTGTTAATACTATTATAGCATGAATGTAAACATTTATCATAAACACAAAGATATATAATAATAACTACATTTATTATTACCTCTAGGGCATATCTCCAACAGTCTCCCACTTGCACTAGAGTCATCTAATCTAGATTACATGGTAATATACCGAACACCCATGGCAGTTTGGTGTTGGTCATGTTTTGCCCTCGGGAGAGGTTTAGTCAACGGATCCGCCACATTCAGATCTGTGTGTACTTTGCAAATCTTTATATCCCCATCCTGGATATGTTCTCGAATAGCGTGGAAACGCAGCTTGATATGCTTCAGCTTCTTGTGTGACCTTGGTTCTTGCGCATTGGCTATGGCGCCCATGTTATCACAGTAGATAGACATTGGGTCCAGCGCACTTGGAACCACACCCAGCTCTGTAATGAACTCTTTCATCCATATCGCTTCTTGTGAAGCCTCCGAAGCAGCCATGTATTCCGATTCAGTTGAAGATCTCGCCACAACGCTTTGCTTTGCACTCCTCCAGCTAACTGCTGCACCATTCAAAATAAATACGTATCCAGATTGTGATTTAGAATCATCCGGATCGGTGTTCCAACTAGCATCGGTGTAACCATTAACAACGAGCTGTTCATCACCTCCATAAGAAAGAACCATATCCTTAGTTCTTCTCAAGTACTTAAGGATGTTTTTGACCGCTGTCCAATGATCCACTCCTGGATCACTTTGATATCTGCTAGTTAGACTAACAGCATATGCGATGTCGGGTCTAGTACATAGCATGGCATACATTAGAGATCCTATGGCTGAGGCATAGAGAGTCTTACTCATCTTTTCTCTATCTTCTGCCGATGTCGGACTTTGAGTTTTACTCAAGGTCGTATTGGGCAACATGGGCAAGAACCCTTTCTTGCTATCTTCCATTCCAAACCTCTTTAGAACTTTGTCCAAATATGTACTTTGTGACAATGATATTTGGCGTTTCGATCTATCTCTATAAATCTTTATGCCTAATATGTAAGCTGCTTCGCCAAGATCCTTCATTGAAAAACTATTATTCAAATATTCCTTGACACTATTAAGAAGGTCTACATCATTCCCAATCAACAATATGTCATCCACATACAGTATTAAGAATGCTACAGAGCTCCCACTCACTTTCTTGTAAATACAAGCTTCTCCATAAGTTTGTATAAAACCAAAACTTTTGATTACCTTATCAAAACGTTGATTCCAACTTCGGGATGCTTGCTTCAATCCATAGATGGACCGTTGAAGCTTGCATACCTTGTTAGCATCTTTAGGATCGACAAAACCTTTGGGTTGTATCATATACAACTCTTCATCAATGTCTCCATTGAGGAATGCTGTTTTGACATCCATCTGCCATATCTCATAATCATAATATGCAGCGATTGCTAACA
This sequence comes from Avena sativa, assembly GCA_916181665.1. NCBI lineage: Eukaryota > Viridiplantae > Streptophyta > Magnoliopsida > Poales > Poaceae > Avena > Avena sativa. Next base: position 434,803,928 of record OV702290.1, read on the forward strand.
TAATCCTCACAGACTTTAGCTTCGCTACCGGTGAGAAAGTCTCATCGTAGTCAACTCCTTGAATTTGTCGAAACCCTTTTGCGACAAGTCGAGCTTTATAGACAGTAACATTACCATCAGCATCTGTTTTCTTCTTGAAAATCCATTTGTTCTCGACAGCCTTCCGGCCATCCGGTAAGTCCACCAAAGTCCATACTTGGTTTTCGTACATGGATCCAATCTCGGATTTCATGGCTTCTTGCCATTTATTGGAATCTGGGCTCATCATCGCTTCCTCATATGTCTCGGGGTTATCGGTGTTGTCCACCAACATGACATTCATAACGGAATCATACCAATCCGGAGTGGTACGAGTTCTCGTTGACCTCCGAGGCTCTGTAGTAACTTCAACCGAAGTTTCATGATCACCATCATTAGCTTCCTCTCTTATTGGTGCAGGCACCACAGGAACTTCTTCCGGTGCTGCGCTACTCGCAATTTCGAGAGAAGGTTCGACAACCTCGTCGAGTTCTACTTTCCTTCCAGTCACTTCTTTCGAGAGAAATTCCTTCTCTAGAAAGGATCCATTCTTAGCAACGAAGATTTTGCCTTCGGATCTATGATAGAAGGTATACCCAACAGTTTCCTTCGGGTATCCTATGAAGACGCATTTTTCCGCTTTGGGTTCAAGCTTGTCCGGCTGTAACTTCTTTACATAGGCTTCGCATCCCCAAACTTTAAGGAACGACAATTTAGGTTTCTTCCCAAACCATAATTCATACGGTGTCGTTTCAACGGATTTAGACGGTGCCCTATTTAAAGTGAATGCGGCTGTTTCTAATGCATAACCCCAAAATGATAGTGGCAAATCTGTAAGTGACATCATAGAACGAACCATATCTAAGAGAGTTCGATTACGACGTTCAGACACACCATTACGCTGTGGTGTTCCCGGCGGTGTCAACTGCGAAAGTATTCCACATTTCTTCAAATGCTCGCCAAACTCGTAACTTAGATATTCACCTCCACGATCAGAACGTAGAAATTTAATCTTCTTGTTACGTTGATTCTCTACCTCACTTTGAAACTCCTTAAACTTCTCGAAAGTTTCGGACTTATGTTTCATGAAATAGATATACCCATATCTACTCAAGTCATCCGTGAAGGTAAGAACATAACGATAACCACTGCGCGATGCTACACTCATTGGACCACACACATCGGTATGTATGATTTCTAATAAGTCTGTAGCTCGCTCCATCATACCAGAAAATGGAGTCTTAGTCATTTTACCCATCAGACATGCTTCGCATCTTTCAAGTGATTCAAAATCAAGTGATTCAAGAAGTCCATCGGAATGGAGTTTCTTCATACGCTTCACTCCAATGTGACCAAGACGACAGTGCCACATATAGGTCAAATTATCGCTTGATTTCAAACGTTTAGCCTCAATGTTATTAATATGTGTATTTCTACTATCGAGATTCAATATGAATAGACCATCTATCAAAGGTGCATGTGCATAAAACATATTACTCATATAAATCGAACAACCATTATTCTCGGATTTAAACAAGTAACCGTCTCGCAATAAACAAGATCCCGATATAATGTTCATGCTCAACGCAGGCACCAAATAACAATTATTTAAGTATAAAACTAATCCCGATGGTAGATGAAGAGGTAGTGTGCCGACCGCGATCACATCAACCTTTGATCCGTTTCCCACGCGCATCGTCACCTCGTTCTTCACTAGCTTCCGTTTATTCTGCAGCTCCTGTTTCGAGTTACAAATATGAGCAACCGAACCAGTATCAAATACCCAGGCACTACTACGAGTACTAGTGAGATACACATCAATAACATGTATATCAGATATACCTTTCTTCTTGATGTTGCCGTTCTTCAAATCCGCCAAGTACCTTGGGCAATTCCGCTTCCAGTGACCTTCTCCCTTGCAGTAAAAGCACTCAGTATCAGGCTTGGGTCCAGCCTTGGTCCTCTTCGTCGGCGTGGTAACTTTCTTACCACCCTTCTTGAAGTGTCCCTTCTGCTTAGACTTGCCTTTCTTGAATTTGGTGGTCTTATTGACCATCAACACTTGGTGCTCTTTCTTGATCTCCACTTCTGCAGATTTTAACATAGCAAATAGTTCTGGCAACTCTTTGTTCATGTTCTGCATGTTGTAGTTCATCACAAAGTTCTTGTAACTTGGTGGTAGTGATTGGAGGATGCGGTAAACTCCCAAAGTATTAGGAATCACTATACCCAAACTTTGAAGTTTATTTGCGTGCCCAGACATTTTAAGCACATGCTCACTGACGGAGCTACCCTCTTCCATCTTGCAGTTAAAGAACTTTTCAGAAGCTTCATAACTTTCAATTGCCGCATGAGTCTCAAAGATTAATTTGAGATCCTCGACAATATCATATGGATCTGACTCTTCAAACCTTTTCTGAAGCTCCGATTCTAAACCATACAAGATAGCACACTGAACTATGGAGTACTGATTCTTCCGAGCGAGGTAAACATTCTTTACTTCATCGGTAGCATCAGCTGCAGGTGGGTCACCTAGCGGTGCATCCAGCACATAGGTCAAATTACCAGCTGTGAGGACAATCCTCAAATTGCGGAACCAATCCGCGAAGTTGCTTCCATTGTTTTTCAACTTTTCTTTCTCTAGGAACGCATTAAAATTGATGGTAGGGGCTGCCATTGATCTACAACATATTTGCAATAGTTTAGACTAAGTTTATGACAAATTGAGTTCAAATTAATTAATGAAATTAAACTAGGTGAACTCCCACTCAAAACAACATCCCTCACATTGTTTTAGTGATCACACGAACCAAATCCACTACATCAACACCGATCATCACGAGAGCTGATATAGTTTTAATGGCGAACAATCATCATGTTCATCATATCTACTATATGATTCATGCTTTGCCTTTCGGCGATCCGTGTTCCTGAGGCCATGTCTGTACATGCTAGGCTCGTCAAGATCAAACCTTAGCTTCCGCATAAGCAAATCTGGCTTGCTTACGTTGTAGTCACCCGCGGAATCAAAGACACCCGATCATCACGTGGTGCTTCGAAGCAGCAAGCTTTGGCAACGGTGCATACTAAGGGTGAACACTTTTAGAACTTGAAATTTATGTGCATGAGGGATCATCTTATAATGCTACCGTCGTCTACTAAGCAATACAAGATGCATAAAGGATTAACATCACATGCAATTCATAATATGTGATATGATATGGCCTTTCTTCTTTGTGCTTCCGATCTCCATCTTCAAGCACGAACATGATCTCCATCATCACCGGCATAGCATCAAGGTCAATGACGCTTCTTCATGGTTGTCGTCCGCCAACTTCAACTATTACAACTATTTTGAATAGACACGCAGGCCTTAACAGAAATTAAAGACAACCATATGGCTCCTGCCGGTTGCCAACTTACAATAAGGATCATTGCATACATCAAATATAATCACAATCATGGCCATATCACATCACTGCACACCCCTGCAAAACAAAGTTAGACGCTTCTACTTTCTTTGCATATTTTACGTGGTTTGGGGCTTTCCATAAGTGTCGTTCTAACTTACGAACAAGTACCACAACATTGATACTAGCATTGTTGATCACCCGTTGTAAATTGGATCTTTACTATGCTAGGAGAAACAGGCACCCGCAAAGCCACTTATGCAAAACGAGTTGCATGTCAAGCGTGGAGCAAGTCTCATGAACGATGTCATGTAAGGTTAGCCCGGGCCGCTTCATCCCAACATACCGCAAGATGCAAAGTACACAAAAAGCAATCTACAATAAAAGCATCAACGCCCACAATGACCATTGTGTTCTACTCGTGCAACAGATCTATATAGACACGGCTCTGATACCACTGTAGGGGTTCGTAGCATGGAAAACAAAAATTTTCTATCGCATACAAACAAACAAGCCAAGATCTATCTACTAGATTGTAGCAACGAGTCGATGGAATAACTCACCCTCGAAGATTCCAAAGTGTTTAACGAGAGCAGATTCTCGTGGGTGATGTAGTCGTACTCTTTCCGATCTCAAGATCGCGTAGACGATCCTTCCGGCGCCGCGTTCCCGCAGCGCTCCCGCAGTCGGTCACACGTTCGGTACTCGACGAAGACCTTCCTCTCCCTTGTTCCAGCAGGCAGCGGAGGTTGTAGCACTCTCCTCGCGATTCCGGCAGCACAACGGCGTGGTACCGGAGGTAGAGGGGAGATCCCGCAGGGCTTCGCCTTAAGCCGGTGCGAGTATGGTGGAGCTTATGAGAGAGGCTATTAGTGGTCTAGTAATTAGACACACCAATTAGAGGGCTCTAAACCAATTAGAAGGCTCTAAACCGAAACAGCTCTAAACCGGGGTCTAGGTCTAGTTTCTAGTTTAGAGGATAGGAACTTGTGTGTGTTGGGAGGGGAGCCCTGCCCCTCCTTATATAGGTGGGAGGGCTGGCTGCGCCATGGGGAGGAGAGTCCCTCCCCAAGTCGGCTTGGTGGGGCGCCGGCCAAGGGAGGAGTCCTCCCCCAATTCGGCCTCCACCAATCCTCCTCTTTTCCCACTTCCCAAAATTGGCAGTTTGACTTTCAAATTAGCCGTTTGACTTTTCCAATTTAGGAATTAAATAAACCCTTTATTTTGGACAGCGAGAACACTTAGTACATGATGCAATCATTCCATCTTGCAATGACACATTCATGTACCCCTTCCCCCCCGGAGTGCCGGACATTCCGGGACCTTCTAGAATGTTCCCGATGAAAACACCGGAACCATTCCCCAACTCCGAAATGGGACTTTCCTTATATGAATCTTATTCTCCGGACCATTCCGGATCACCTCGTGATATCCCGGATCCCATCCGAGACTCCGAACAACATTCGGTCTCTTTCTCATAATACCATAACTACTCAAACAACGTCGAATCCTTAAGTGTGTCTCCCTACGGTTCGTGAATTATGCGGACATGATCGAGACACTTCTCCGAACAATAACCAATAGAGGAATCTGGAAATTCATATGGCTCCCACATATTTCTACGATTACTTTGCGATCGAATGAACCACTTACATACGATACCAATTTCCCTTTGTCTCACGATATGTTACTTATCCGAGGTCATGATCGTCGGTATCTCTGCATACCTAGTTCAACCTCGTTACTGATAAGTACTCTTTTCTCGTTCCCGTGATATGTGATCCCTTGTGACCAAGTCACATGCTTGCAAGCTAATTGGATGACATTTCACCGAGAGGGCCCAGAGAATATCTATCCGTCATGTGGATGGACAAATCCCACTCTTGATCCATGTGTTTCAACCAATACTTTCCGAACACCCAATGCCACTTTTATAGCCACCCTGTTACGGTGTGGTGTTTGATGACATCAAAGCATCCATCCAGTAAAGGCAATATGCATGATCTCATGGTCGAAGGAATTAGGTTACTATGTATCAGAAAGCATATAGCAATTGAACTATTGAAATGACTTGATCTTTATGCTACGCTTGTCTATAGGAGTATGTCCACCATATCATTCTCCTAACGATATGATCTTGTTGTTGATAACATCTCAATGTTCATGACAAAGAAACCACATCATCAATCAACCAACAAGCTAGTGAAGTATAGAGGCCATACTAGGGACTTCAAATTAAGTTTACAAATCACACAAGTATTAATGGTTTCCTTGTTAATACTATTATAGCATGAATGTAAACATTTATCATAAACACAAAGATATATAATAATAACTACATTTATTATTACCTCTAGGGCATATCTCCAACAGGCGGGAGGCAGCATTACCTTCCAGCTGAAGCCCAAGGCCAAGTTCATGAAGCTCCTACTGCCGAAGAAGGCCGCAAGAGAGTGGACGAAGAACTGGTTTTACATGAAGGAGTCTACTCCCGACGGCGAGGTGTCGCTTCCGATGTACACCGCCGAGAGGAGCAAGCCACGCTGGTTGTCAGTGACCAAGCTTCCTGATGACCAGAAGACGGTTTTCGATGAGATGTTGACGCGAATCAAGGATTTGAAAGAAGAAGGTCTCGAGACCATCAATCTGTACAATAGTTGGCTCAGGCAACGGCTGATGAGTGCATATTTTCATCTTGTTTTACACTATTATTTTATATTGTAGATGTAGGATCTTGGTACTTTATGGCGCTCGCGTGCATATTTTCTGTCTGTTTTCACCAGGATCAGGATAGATGATGGATCCAATGGATACAATTCTTGGAGTAGTGTACTATGGAGAAAAGGAGTAAAAAACAATGCAAATCTCTTATTTGGGAAATATTAATAATGCCAGAAGAAAACCAGAAGCGAACAAAGGAGGTAGAAGGTTCAATGACCAACTATACGACCGGAGCAAATTTCCCGGCCGTATAGTTGGCACCGCCTCCGCCTCCTCAAATAGTTTCACCCTGTGCAACTGGTTTGGGAAGACGAAATACAAAACACCCAGAAATCATAGAAACCTCACCTCCGGAAGGCATATGGAGGGGGAACTCATCCACCGGGGATCCATGTTCGCCCTACGCAGATCCGGGAGGCTAAGGCATCGATCTTCATCATGCACCGCTGCATCACCACCATCTCCATCCATCCCATCTACATCTTGTCTAGATCTTGTTGTAATTTCCATACTTGTTGTGGATTTATACATGTATTATTCATCTATGATAGATCTGTTGTTATTGCCATGATGTTGATTGCCTCCATGTAGGAGTAGATCATTAGTTCTTGGGGATATGGAGAAACCCTAGTATGAGATTGAAATAAGATAAAGTCTATTATGATATTCATTGTTGTGACCATGTGTTAGATTTTCTACATCTTGATGTTGAGAGAAGTCGACCTCTCAATATTTGCCTCTCATGTGGACTTGATGGAGGGAACTACTAGTTGGTAGACGGAGGCGTGCTAGCACTTACAGTGACTATAAAGCTGTTGGCACCCCTTACATATCCACTTGGGAAACCCAGGAAACTCACGGAAAACTATCCATGCCATGGGATACGTCCTACGGGATTACGTCCCTTAATAGCATAGTAATTCGATTGATGTCAATTGCTGACTGCTGTGGTTATGAGGATGATGTGAGCAGCGGTTGTTGCCTATTTGTCCAAATACGGAGTTCCTCCCACACATACATAGTTGAGAATGTGCATGAGGATAATATTTATCTTAGCTTCTTATAATGCTAGTGGTGTATCCGCTACTCCCTGAGAACACTTTTCCCTATTGCAGTTCCAATCTCTCTTACATACACGATACTTACTTTCTATATTCAGTTATTTTACTTTACTTTATTATTCCTCTTATACCTAAAACCCAAAAACACCTTTTTACACAATACTCACATTTTATCTTATCACTTAGAACTTTATCTAGCATTTCTATCGTAATATTTATTTCAAGAGTTATTAGACTTCAGAATCCTTCTCCCTGTGGGATCGATATCTTTATTTTGAAACTAGCTACAAACAATTTGTGCACTTACAGTCATCAGCGGCTGGTTCCCCTGGCTACCCGAGCCCACTGGTTGTACCAGTACACTGGCAAGGACGACGTCACAAGGGTGAGCAAAGCTGTCTGGGAGGCCAAATACTAGATCGCCGCGCTAAAAAAGATCACGGAGGCAGAGTACACCAACCCGAAGGCCGGGCTCGCTCTATACACCGCCGGGAAGAGTCAGCCCCCACAGTAAGTCTCCTTGGTTTCTTAATCTTGGTTTCACGGTCGCAGTTTCACAGTCGCAGTTTTTTGGTCACGGATTTTGTGTCTATTTTGATCGAGCCATCGTTTCTTTATCTCTGCTAGCTGTTCCAAGTTCTCGAGTACTGGCTTCCTCCACTCGACAAACAGGTTCCCAAGGATCTCGAGGAAGAAGGGGAGGAGGATTCCTCTGAGAGTGAGGCTGAAATAAAGGAGGCACTTGCGCCCTCGTTCATGGCTCGGAAGGCCCGCCGGCAAAAGCAGCATGAACTCTAGGCGAGTTGCAGCCTCAAAGAACATGACAATGATGTTGACATCATGGAAGAACACAGCTCGTGGCGCATGGCTATGCCGGCAATCCCGTGTTGAAGTTGAAGTCACCGCCAAAGGCGAAGTAGCTGGCGAAGACCAAGCCAGTAGCAAAGTTGAGGTCACCGATGAAGTCGCCAAACAGGTCCATGGCAATGTTCAAGTCGGACGACGAGCCTAGTGGTGAGGAGACCACGGATGTTGCGAAGGTTTCGGAGGACTTAACTCCGATGATGGAAATGGAGGCCACGAACATGGTTGTGGAGGCTCCACGCGCCGCCATTGCGCCGGAGGCATCAGCGCCGCCGGAAACAGGGGCTGAAGCAGCCAAGGGTTTGGCGACTCCACTGTTGAAGAAGGCACCTGCATCGTCGTTGCCGGAGATCTTCATGACCACAGCCTCGTCGGCGGAGAAGCCCGCGACATCATGGTCAACTGGCGTGTTAGAGAGGGGGCTCACATGCAAACTGCAGCCGGAACTGGAGAAGCCTATGCACATAAGCACCGGATTGCGTGCCCTTCCAGTCGCCAAGTAAGTCTGTACTGCGGCGTTTTTCGTGACTTTCGGGGTTTTGGCAGATCGCTGACCGTGCCGACCTTGTAGGACTGGCGCTAAGAAGATCAACCGTTGCTGACTCGTGTACTAACGAGCTCGTTGGGGAGCCCAAAGAGGAAGGTATGATGAGCACATCAGTAAGTTTCCCTTAGTTATGAAACCAAGGTTATCAATCCAGTAGGAGCAAGGAAACACCTCAAAGGTGTTGCTAGCTGGACTTTGGCAGGGCGCACTACTGGTGCCAGCAGCAACGTGGAGACCTGCACAACACAACCACAAAACTCTGTCCCCAACTTACGATGAGGTTGTCAATCTCACCGGTTTTGCTGAAAACAAAGGATTAAACATATCGAGTGGAAGAAAATAGCAGTTTGCAAAAAGTAAACAATTGATTGTAGATTGATGGTAAAAGAAAGGATCGGGGTCCATAGTTCACTAGTGGTGGCTCTCCTTAAGATAGATGACATGTTGGGTGAACAAATTACAGCGGGGCAATTGATAAACATCGAGAAAGCATACAAGCATATACTACTCATCTTGACTCCTTTGAGATTCGATTGGGCATTACAACATTATACATAAACCGTAATCCAACTGCATCTATGACTAATAATCCACCTTCAGGTTATCATCCGAACCCCCTCCAGTAATAAGTTGCAAGCAACAGATAATTGCATTACGCATTGCATGTAGAGTAAACAATACGATTGTTCTATGAACAAAGGATTGTTGTTTTCTCCCTAGTAGCAACATCACATCTAGTACCTTAGAGATTTCTGTCACTTCCCTAGATTACTAGAGGCATGAACCCACTATCGAGCATAAATACTAACTCTTGGAGTTGCTAGCATCTACTTGGCCAAGATAGCTACTAACAACAGAAAGCATGCAAGATCACAAATAACAAAGACATGATAGAATCAATAATCAATCTAAAATAGCATCTCAATATCCATCGGATCCCCACAAACACAACATGTAGGAATTACAAATAGATGATCTTAATCATGAACGAAGCTCACAAGATCTAAACATGATAGCACAAAGGAGGAGAACCAGCCATCTAGCTACTACATGGACCCGTAGTCCAGAGATGAACTACTCACGCATCACATCGGGGGCTTGCATGGTGATGAAGAAGGCCTCCAGGCTGAATTCTCCCCTCTGGCAGGGTGCTGGGAAGAGTTTCAGATCCCTCCCGATCTAGGGATGGAGATGACATCGGCTATAGACTCTTTCGTGGAATTTTGATCGGGTGCTTAGGGTTTTTGTATCGGAGGCAATATATAGGCAAAAGGAGAGGCCGAGGGGGTGCCTGGGGCGGCCAGACCACCCCCTGGCGCGGGTCAGGCCTGGCCGCGCGGCCAGGTGGTGTGGCCGGGCCCTAGCCCCTCTCCGTCTCGTATTCTGGCTCCTGGTGTCCCTCGGTGAAAAACTGATTTTGGCTTTTGTCCCATCCAATTCCGAGAATATTCATTTTGTGACTTTCCTGGAACCAAAAACAGTAGAAAACAGGCAGCTGGCACTGTGGCTCTATTTAATAGGTTAGTCCAAGAAATCATATGAAAAGTACTCCAAAGTGTGGACAAAACATAAGAAAGTAGAAAAACCAAGCATGGAACATCAAAAATTATGGATACGTTAGCAACGTATCAACATCCCCAAGCTTAACTCCTGCTCGTCCTCGAGTAGGTAAGTGATAAAAAGAAAGAATAATTTTTGAGGTGACATGCACCATCATAAACTTGATCAAAGTATTTGTAAAACATTGATAGCTGGGATCATAGTACTTCAACATAGCATGAAAGATAAAGTTCTAACAATAAGACAAAGCAACTATGTTGTAACATGAAAACGCACAAACAAAAGATTCATGAATAACAATGCTTTGCAAGACGTTTGTTTGTTTCACATAAAGAAAACATAGCATAGTAGCATTCAGCTTGTCCCTCATAGAGTAGCAAACATAAATGCATAGGACCGCTTCAAAGTTCATAAGAGTGACTAGATACAAATAGTTTAAAACAAGCAATATCAAAGCTATGCATCAATCAACAAGTCGTGGGACAATGCACATAGAACTAAGAATGGCCACTATGCTCTCAAAGTAGGTGCATAAAGATAGAAGGTGGAGACTCAACATAAAAGTAAAAGAAAGGGCCTTCATAGAAGGAAGTAGGGATTCAAGTTTCATAAAGAGCTTCCAAAAATTATGGTACTTATTAGCTTTCAGCTCTCATTGCCCCTATCATAAGCATCTTGAAGGTGATTAAGATTAAAGCACAACTAAGAGGATATGGTTGACAAGTTATAAGCCAAAATCTCATGCCCCTTACTTACGAATACCGAACCTCATGCTACTCAACTTTAGTCACAAGTAAGCTCTTGTCATTTTAAGTACATATGTATCATAGAGAACAGCCAACAGGGTACCCCTTGCACATGATACAGGAGCTATCCCATAATCAAAATGACAAGGAAAGCAGACAATGAGCATCTCAGTGATCTTTTTATTTGCTATTTGCATAGGTTTTTATTGAGGATGCTTGCTAGAGTGCTCATTATGGTTATGCTGCAAGTTTCCACCATGATTAGGCATGGCTTAGGGTAGCGGCCCAGGCATTTCTCTAACACAAATACAAAGTCCATGATCTTACAAGTTCCCCTTTTATTTCACACCGCCGGGATCCATAAGCAAAAGAACATGATATCAACTGGGTACAAAGTACAGGTGCAATGTTGAAAGCGTTCCCCATGATACATGGTTCTACTAACTTCAACTTATCAAGCACAAGCATATACGCAACAAAGATGGGTGCAGTGGTTCAAGTTTATTACATGCAAAAAAGTAAAGTGTGCCATCAAGTTCGTGAGGGCTTTAATCACTAGTTTTCTCATAACAAGTTTAATTCGGAAGGTAGACAAAAACATGAATATACTTGGAATCTCATATGCTAATAGGTAGGTATGGTGGACTCTTTGGAATAACTTGGTTTTAGGAGTTGGATGCATGAGTGGAACTCATACTTGGTTATGGAGGCTAGCAAAAGACTAGGAGCGACCAACTAAGAGAGCAATAATGGCCATAATCATGCAGAGCGAAAAAACATCATTAATCAAAGCATAAAGTGATACTACAAGTTGAAAACTAAAGGATCATAAAGGCTTATGGTGACTTGGGATAGTAAAAACATGGTGTGAGCATGCGCCAAGTCAACCCAAATAAAGCATCAAAGGAGAATACCACAATACTATGATTTAATATGCTAAAACAACGCATGATTCTTCCAAGGCACATTAAGCAATCTCAATTGTTTATAACAAGTCATGCTACATCAAAGAATACTAAGCATAAAGCCAAAACAATATCAAGCATGGCATGACAAAGCATAGGCCACAGTCAAAAACAAGCTCTCTTTACCACTTAAGCATGAACTTTTCCTACTCTTTTCCAATCCAAACCAAAGTATTTGAAAACCAATGCATGAAAGAGGGGGCCCAACCAATTTATTCAGCAAACTAAGAAAACCAAGCAAACAAAAAACCAAAACAAAAATGAAAAAGAAGACGCTCCAAGAACAACACAACTATGCATGAAACAATAAAAATAAAGTGTTTGGAAGAAACCTGGGATTTTTATTGATGAAGAAGGGGATGCCTTGGGCATCCCCAAGCTTTGACGTTTGTACTTCTTGGATATTTCTTGGGGTGACACGCGTGGCATCCCCAAGCTTGCAATTTAGTCCATCCTTCATCACATTACTCATTCCTTCCATACACCTAAAATTTTCCTTCATACAAAAGTTCACACAATCTTTATTAGCAACATTAGTGCACTCAAGACAATAAGTCTTTAGGTTCAGTTCCAACACCAATAAAACTTCCATTAAAACACAAGCTACTGTAGCACTTCCCTCAAAAAGCTCAATTCCCCAAAAGAACTCAAAAAGGAACCAACAAGAAGCAAATGCAGAAAATGGCAGAAATCTGTTAATACAGACCAGCAGGTAAAGACGAATTTTTTCGAAGACCTTATGTTGCTCAAATAAAAAAGTGTTGAACTAAAAAAAGTTATATAACAACCTGGGGCAGAATCACAAAAATTCACGCCTCAAAAGGATGTTCAAATATTTTACACGAATTTTTACGGTGAAGCATAGAAATCTGTTTTGGGACAGCAACTTTCCCAATCATTACTTCTCTCTCATTAGAGGTTACTCTTGGCACAAAAAGCAAGTAAAAAGGATAAGTAGCGGTTATTACTGAAGTAATAACTTCCAAGACTCATCTAAAATGTTTGAGTTATCTCCCAATAAGTACTTTTCTTTAACGCCTTTAAGTTGGGCATAAGAAGCAAGAAAAAGGATAAAGTGTTCTCAAATGAAGATGCATTAAGAGAAAATTTTGTTTTTCATAGGAGAGTCAAAAGAAATCTTCTCTCTCTTCTTAGGAAAGTGTTCCATACCTTTATTGAGTGGGAGTTGATATTTAATGGTGCGTTCTTTCATATCAATAATGGCACCAACAGTTCTAAGAAAAGGTCTTCCCAAAGTAATAGGACAAGAAGCATTGCATTCAACATCCAAAACATAGAAATCAACAGGGACATAGGCATTGTTAACCATAATAAGAACATCATTAATACTACCCATGAGTTTCTTTTTAGCATTATCATCAAGTGGGACATTCAAATAATAATCTTCAAGTGGTGGCAAATCAAGCATATCATAAATCCTTCTAGGCATAATAGAAACACTACTATCAAGATCACATAAAGCTTTGAAATCAAAATCATTCACTTTCATATTGATGATGGGTTCCCAACCGTCTTCTTGTTTTATAGGAATAGAAGCTTTATGTTTCATCTTTTCTTCTTTAATCTTTATGAGAGCATCAGTAATGTGTTTTGTAAAGGCCATATTCATAGCACTAGCATTAGGACTTTTAGCAAGCTTTTGTAGGAACTTAATAACTTCAGAGATGTTGCAATCATCAAGATCAAAATCATAATTATCATCTAAAGTAGTAGAGCTATTACTAGCCTCAACACTAGTGGTAGCGATAGTAGAAACACTAATGTTTCAAGCAATTTCATCTTCTCTTTCCCACTTAGCATGCAATTCGGCTAATAGTCTAACATTTTCATCAATTCTAACTTGTATGGCATTAGTGGCAGCAAAGGGATTATCATTAGTTTCAGGTTTAGCAGCCATTTTATTCAAAGAAGATTGAGCTTCAGCCAATGATGTTATATTTCTTTCAGCATTAGAGAGTTTTTCCTCAATAGTTTTATTGAAAGTAGTTTGTTTACTAATAAAATCTTTAAGCATAACTTCAAGTTCAGAGGGTGCACTCCTATTATTGTTGTAGGAATTTCCATAAGCATTACCATTGTTGGGAGGATATGGCTTATAATTTTTGTTACCAAAATTATTCATGTAGGCATTATTGCTAAAATTGTTATTTCTTATAAAGTTCACATCAACTTGCTCTTCTTGAGCAACCAAAGAGGCTAAAGGAACGTTATTTGGATCAATATGGGCTTTCCCATTAACAAGCATAGACATAATAACATCAATTTTATCACTCAAGGAGGAGGTTTCTTCAAAAGAATTTACCTTCTTACCTTGTGGAGCTCTCTCAGTATGCCATTCAGAATAGTTAACCATCATATTATCCAGAAGCTTTGTTGCAGCACCCAAAGTAATGGTCATAAAGGTACCTCCAGCAGCAGAATCCAATAGATTTCTTGAATAGTTCAATCCTGCATAAAAGGTTTGGATAATCATCCAAGCAGTCAGTCCATGAGTAGGACAATTCTTTACCAAAGATTTCATTCTTTCCCAAGTTTGAGCAACATGTTCATTATCAGATTGCTTAAACTTCATTATTTCACTTCTCATAGATATAATCTTAGCAGGAGGATAGTATTTTCCAATGAAAGCATCTTTGCATTTAGTCCAAGAATCAATACTATTCCTAGTTAAGGAATTCAACCATTCTTTAGCTTTTCCTCTCAAAGAGAAAGGAAATAATTTAAGCTTAATAATATATCCATCTATATCCCTATGCTTTTGCATCTCACAAAGTTCAACAAAGTTATTTAGATGAGCAGCAGCATCTTCATTACCAATACCAGAAAATTGTTCTCTCATAACAAGATTGAGTAAAGCAGGTTTTATTTCAAAGAAAGTAGCTTCAGGAACAGGTGGAGCAATAGGTGTGCTCATAAAATCATTTTTGTTGGTGCTAGTGAAGTCACACAACTTAGTGTTTTCAAGAGTAGTCATTTTTTTGTGTTTTTAATAAAGAAATCAAACTAGTATAACTAATTTTTTGTGTTTTTGAAAAAGAAACAAGCAAACAAAGCAAAAAGTAAACTAAGCAAAACAAAAATAACAAAGTAAAGATATTGGTTATGAGGAACTCCCCTTGTGAAGATGTCCTTGACTCCCCGGCAATGGTGCCAGAAAATCACTTGCTGACTCGTGTACTAATGAGCTCGTTGGGGAACCCCAAGAGGAAGGTATGATGAGCATAGCAGTAAGTTTCCTTCAGTTATGAAACCAAGGTTATCAATCCAGTAGGAGCAAGGAAACACCTCAAAGGTGTTGCTAGTTGGACTTTGGCAGGGCGCACTAGCGGTGCCAGCAGCAACGTGGAGACCTGCACAACAAAACCACAGAACTATGTCCCCAACTTACGATGAGGTTGTCAATCTCACCGGTTTTGCTGAAAACAAAGGATTAAACGTATCGAGTGGAAGAAAGTAGTAGTTTGCAGAAAGTAAACAGTTGATTGTAGATTGATGGTAAAAGAAAGGATCGGGGTCCATAGTTCAATAGTGGTGGCTCTCCTTAAGATAGATGACATGTTGGGTGAACAAATTACAGCGGGACAATTGACAAACATCGAGAAAGCACACAAGCATATACTACTCATCTTGACTCCTTTGAGATTCGATTGGGCATTACAACATTATACATAGACCGTAATCCAATTGCATCTGTGACTAATAATCCACCTTCAGGTTATCATCCGAACCCCCTCCAGTATTAAGTTGCAAGCAACAGATAATTGCATTACGCATTGCATGTAAAGTAAACAATATGATTGTTCTATGAACAAAGGATTGTTGTTTTCTCCCTAGTAGCAACAACATATCTAGTACCTTAGAGATTTCTGTCAGTTCCCCAGATTACTAGAGGCATGAACCCACTATCGAACATAAATACTAACTCTTGGAGTTGCTAGCATCTACTTGGCCAAGATAGCTATTAACAACGAAAAGCATGCAAGATCACAAATAACAAAGACATGATAGAATCAATAATCAATCTGAAATAGCATCTCAATATCCATAGGATCCCCACAAACACAACATGTAGGAATTACAAATAGATGATCTTGATCATTAATAGAGCTCACAAGATCTAAACATGATAGCACAAAGGAGGAGAACCAGCCATCTAGCTACTACATGGACCCGGAGTCTAGAGATAAACTACTCACGCATCACACCGGAGGCTTGCATGGTGATGAAGAAGGCCTCCAGGGTTAATTCTCCCCTCTGGCAGGGTGCTGAGAAGATCTTCAGATCCCTCCTGATCTAGGGATGGAGATGATGTGTCAACACCCGGATTTTTAATCCCAGATGCCTATTATGCCATACATCGCAATCCCAGGATTACCATTTTTGCGAGACATAACAGATTGTATATCACAGTACATCATCCATTACAAACCATAATAAGGTCTTACACAAGTAAAGGATCTCATGATCCAGTCTTAGTACAAACAAGTAGCGGAATAAATAGCATAGCGGTGGGCTCCATCTTCAGTGTCACAGGCAATGCTGACGATGGGAGATGATCCTAGTTGTCGTAGCCGTCCTGCTATCCTCCTTCAGGGTAGTCCTCCTCATAGTCTGGCCATAGGAATAGCCAGGGACAAAAGCCATGAGTACTCTTTAAGTACTCGCAAACTACCACTAACAAGTAAGATAGTTCTAGTAGGAATGTTAAGTTCTAAGTTTATTTGTAAAGCTAAGTTTTAAACCTAAGCTGAGTTCAGATACAAAGAAAGATAAAATAAAGTTTGAAATCACCTAAGTGGGAACGTAGTTGTCATAGTCACAACTCTGTTGTGGTCAAGTCATGTCACAATTCATTTCATAAGTCATTTTGAAAACATCTGACAACGGAACAGTATGGCCACTCCAAGTGTCCATAACCACGGCCACGGCTATTCGAATAGTTTGACACTCTGTAGAGGTGGTACACTTTCACCACAAAATTCGATACATCTGTTAGGGATAACCCTGAATTATCATACTTAGTATGCAGATAATCAAACATAACCTTTCCTTTACACACTCTAGTATAAGCACCTCTCCTATGAGCTTGGCCTCCTAGCCATGACCATCTGTCATCCTGGGCACTGCATAGGTGGACAACATTGAGAGGTAGCCTTAGCTCAAACCTCTCCCGCGAGGGAACTAATACTAATGCATATAAACTTCTGGCTAAGCCTTACCCAATTCAGGTATTGTGGTTGTACGGTAAAATTGGAATGGTATCGCATTCGAACCCAACCATCAGTTTTTCTAAAAGGGCTAAGGCTCATGCCTCAACATTTTCATCATCATAAACCATTTGTGTTTCTCAACACATTTCAAGACATCTCAATAGAATGATTCATCATTCCAAGGTTTTCACAAGTCATTTTCACCAAGTATTCCCATCTAAAGTGATCAAGTTTTGGGTTTAGCTCTAAACTACTAAGTTAGGAGTGTTCACTAAGGTGGGATGCTAATATCAATCTCATGCCATAGAATGGCATATAAGTCTAACTAGACAGGTCAAGTTTTATACTCTTTATGCTATCTATAAACAAGTAAGAAACTTTGGTGATGTAAAAAAAGTAAAGCTTATAAATAAAACTTGGAGTAGGTATAAGTCAAATGGTATAACCAAAGCATGCCTAATGCTTTTGCTCAAGTTAAGTGGGCAAGTGTTCACTTGCTTAGTTCTGGCTTGCCTTGATTGGTGCAGTGGTTGAAATTCTCCTCTTCTTCTTCGGGGTAGAACTCCTCCTCGTAGACTTGATCAGTACTATCGTCTATAAATACATACGGAATACACAATCACCAAACAATACGTAACTAGTCTACTTAGCACACTAAGGCACACATTTGATGAGCTAGTATCATCACAAACATCACAAGGTTGAATAAACTAAGTTCCTTTATTTTATTTGAGAAATGTAATTTCTACTCATTGAAACTAACTAAGATTTAATATTCTCCAATTAAAATATGGGATCATGTGGACACATGGCATCACCAAATATTCTAATATATGGGAATGTGATTAAAATGTTGGATCACATTTTAATAAGTTTAAGTTTAATATTTAATGATTTAAAGTGACTAGAAATGCCTATATAGCATTAATTTGGTACTAGTCCAAAGTCACTGTATGCAAACCTTAATATTATTACATATTCAGATAGGTATGGTAAAATGTGATTTTTTAGAGTTGGAATCAACTTAAAAGCTATTATGGTTGATTCTATAAAAATGTTTGAATGTGCAAAAGCTTCTGTCTAGTTATTTTAGCTGGGAGAGATCTATAACTCTAAATGATTTAAATCCAACAGGCTTGGATAGACATTTTATTAGCTTTCCAACAAAATTGGAATCACTCAATTTGGATTTGTAAAACTCCCTGAATTGATTTTAAAACTAAAGGATAGAACTAGGTTTTAGCTAAAAAGGAAAAAGCTAAATTTGAATCTACGGGCTTAGGCGGGAACACTAACGGGCCGGCCCAAATTCACACCACGGTGCTGAGGACTGCTGATAGGGGGATCCCGCCTGTCAGTGGCTCATTAAATGCGAAGCGGTACGGGGCATTGTGGACCGTAGGATTAGAACAGAATCTACGGCTAGGGCTTATCGTCGACGACGGACTCGCCGCCGGCGAGGTGGAACCCTAACGGCTTAGTGGGGGTGTGGTGAGGGCGTACTAGGGCTCCAGCGAGTGCGCCGAAGCGGGCAAATGAATGAGGAGACGATGGCGAGCTCAGGAAAAGTCACGGAAGCTCCGGGGTGGACGAAATCGACGGCAGCTTCTCCTCCTTTGTTGCGGCTGTCCCCGGCGAAATTCCGGCGGCTGGCTGCTCGAGCTGCTCCGGTGAGAGGTGGGGAAGGATCAGTGGATAGAGGGGAGTGTGGGAGTGTGACGAATTCGTGCTGGGGAGGCTCCCTTATGTAGGCCTGGCGAGGCGGCAGAGAGGCATGGGCAGAGCTCGTCGGTGACGACGGCACAGGGGGCTATCGGCGTGGGCGAGGTAGGCGGACGGTGGACAGTTCCCTGGTGGTCAGCTAGGGCATAATGGTGGTGCTAGGGGTGGTGGATAGTGGTCGGGCGCGTCTCGTGCTCTAGGAGACAAAGGCGATGCTCGACGCGGTTCTCGGCAACTGTGGGTCGAGCGGCGGGGTACGGGCCTATCTGGCGGGGTGAGGTGGTCAAGGCAAAGCGGCGTGCATGGTCTAGGGTCAAGGCGTGGCGTGTGGCGCTCTGTCGGCGATGGCGCTCTGGTGTGCGCTGGTGCGGCGCAGAGACTCAGTGCGGGGGTTGGCTTTGGTGGTCCAGGGGCTAGCACTGGTCGTGGGTTGGACCGTAGGCGGTGGTGAGGTCACGCCTCCCTTCTTGGAGTAGCGGAGAGGGGCTGGTGGTCTGCTACGAGCTGCGCATGATCGACCGACGAGCATGGTGTCGGGGTGGCGTGGTACTGGTGCTAGGGACTAGGGGATGGGTTGGTTGCGGCCTGGTTAGATCTAGGAGGGACAGAGGGAGTAAATGGGGTGCAATGGGGTGGCAATCCCCTGTAGAAATAGTGAATTGACTAGTGTGTTGGTTCTGTGCCTGCCAGGTGTTCGGTCAAATGGCCGCAAGAGTTTAATTTTTGAATTTTGGAATGAAATTTGGTGGAGTTGTTAGTCACATGCTTAAGCATCTCTGGTTGCTTGGGATCTTTAAATTGAGTTCATTTGGATGGTTTTTGAACAAGGGTGATCTAGACATATGAGATAGATTCCATTTTCAAATGTCATTTAAAATTAGAGTTTAAATGTTTTTTGGAAGATCACAAAGTGGGCCTTGGTACCTCTTAACTTGTACTAGCAAGGGGTGCAAAGATCCACAATTGTTTCTGTTTGAAATTGAGTTCTAGGAACACCCAAAGTGTCCTAGTTGCTTAAAATGGCAAAAGTGACCATTTCCTTTTATTAATTCTTTTTGATTTCTTTTTCTATGGATTTTGCTTGGGAATGATCTAGATGATGTGTCATCTTAGAATCATTTTACAACCCATAGAACAAACAATCATGGCATTTCAAAACAACTCCTATTTAATGCAACACTCATATGCATGCTGAAATCTTTCAAAAGGGAAAAAGGTTTTGTTAACCCTAGGGTAGTTTTGATCTTGATCACTTGGATTAAGGTTTTGGGATGTTACAAACCTTCCCCCCTTAAATAAAATCTCGTCCCAAGATTTAAGAAAGAAAACTAGGAACTAAAGAGATCTGGGAACTCTGTCCTAATGTAATCTTCTCGCTCCCAAGTGGCTTCTTCTTCGGTATGGTTGCTCCATTGTATCTTGAGAAATTTGATACTCCGGGTCCTGGTGGTTCTGTAAGCTTCCTCCAAGATACAGATGGGCACATCACGATATGTCAGATCCTTGTTCATATCAACAGCTCGGTGATCGATGTTCTTGAAGACTTCGGTCTTCTCCGGCACTTCTAGGCATTTGCGAAGTAACGAGATATGGAACACATTATGGATGGCTGACATCTCTTCTGGTAGTTCCATGATAGTTCTCCTCGGTGATTCAGAATCTTGAAGGGTCTGGTATATCTGGGGGCTAATTTTCCTTTTAGATTAAAACATTGTGTTCCCTTCAATGGCGAAACCTTGAGATACACAAAATCTCCAACATTGAAAGTCAGGTCTCTCCTTCTCTTGTCAGCATAACTCTTTTGTCTGGATTGGGTGGTCTTGAGGTGCTCACGGACTTTGTGAACCTTCTCTTCGGCTTCTCGGAGAATGTCGGGTCCAAAAATCTAACTCTCTCCTACCTGCGACCAATTCAAAGGGGTACGACACTTTCTTCCATATAGGAACTCAAATGGTGCCATTTGCAAACTGGCTTGATAACTGTTGTGATATGAGAATTCTGCGAAAGGCAGGCAATCTTCAAATTTTGATCCATATTCTAACACACAAGCTCTCAACATATCTTCTAAGATTTGGTTGACTCTTTCAGTCTGTCCATCGGTTTGCGGGTGATAAGCTATGCTGAAATTCAACTTGGTTCCTAATCCTTCTTGGACTTTCTGCCAAAATCTCGACTTAAATTGGGTTCCTCGATCTGACACTATGGTCTTGGGGGTTCCATGCAGACTAACAATTCTAGCAATGTACAACTCTGCTAGCTTTGAACTCTGGTAGGTTGTCTTGACAAGTATAAAATGAGCTACCTTGGACAGTCTATCAACAATGACCCATATTGAGTCATTTCCCCTACTAGAAGTAGGCAAACCGGTGATAAAGTCCATTCCGACGGAATCCCATTTCCATTTCAAAATCTGCAATGGTTGCAACAGTCCTGTGGGTCTCTGATGTTCTGCTTTGACTCTCTGACAGATATCACACTTGGCGATGTAGCTTCCGATTTCTCTCTTCATCTTGCGCCACCAAAATTGCTCTTTCAAATCTTGATACATCTTCGTTCCTCCGGGGTGGATAGAATAAATAGTATCATGAGCTTCTTGCATGATAACTTGCTTCAGTTCCTAATCTGCTGGCGCATAGATACATCCTTTGTACCACAGAACTCCTTCTTCGTCTTCAGTGAATCCAGGTACTTTTCCTATAACAATACGATGTTTGATTCTGTTGATACTTTCATTTCCCTTCTAGGCTTCCTTGATTTGGATAATCAAAGTGGGTTGAAGTTCAATGCTAGCTAAAACTCCTTTGCTAACTAGCTCAGTTCTAAACTGCTCCAACTCCTCATACAAACTGGGTTGCTTCTCCTTGATCATGGTGTTTAGCCTACACGGCAATCTGCTAACAGCATCAGCTACCACATTGGCTTTGCCGGGGTGATAGTGGATGTCAAGGTCATAATCCTTGATTAACTCTATCCATATCCTTTGCCTCATATTCAGCTCCTTCTGAGTGAAAATATACTTCAAGCTCTTGTGATCTGAGTAAATCTCACAGCGATTACTCATAAGATAATGACGCCATGTCTTCAGTGCCAACACTATGGCTGCTAATTCAAGATCATGGGTAGGGTAGTTCTGCTCATGCTGCTTTAGTTGTCGAGATAGATATGCGATGACCTTGCCTTCTTGCATCAATACACATCCGAGACCAATCTTGTATGCATCACAATACACATAAAACGGCTTCTTGATATCTGGCATGATCAATATTGGGGCTGAAATCAATCTCTTCTTGAGCTCTTGGAAACTGGCTTCACATTTGTCGGTCCATTCAAACTTCTTGTATTTCTTCAACAATTGGGTCATGGGTCTGGCGATGCTCGAAAATCTTTCTACGAACTTGCGGTGATATCCCGCTAATCCGAGAAATGCACGGACTTGGGTTTGAGTGGTTGGGGCTTCCCATTCTTCGACATCTTTGATCTTGGCGGGATCAACAGCGACTCCTCCGGCAAACACAATATGTCCTAGGAATCCTACTTCTTTCAGCCAAAACTCACATTTGCTGAACTTGGCATACAACCGATGCTCTCTAAGGGTTTCAAGGATGATTCTCAGATGTTGCTCATGCTCTTCCTCTGACTTGGAGTAGATAAGAATATCGTCGATAAACACAACGAGTAGTATAATCAAACTTATCTAGAAAATTCATAAAGATCTTATTCATGAGATTCATGAAATAAGCAGGGGCATTGGTTAATCCAAAAGACATGACCATATACTCGTATAATCCATAACGAGTAGTAAAGGCGGTCTTCGGAATATCCGTTGCACGAATCTTAAGTTGGTGATAACCAGTCCTAAGATCGATCTTAGAGAACACATTGGCACCAGTCAACTGATCAAATGGATCCTCTATCTTTGGCAAGGTGTACTTGTTCTTGATGGTGACGTCATTCAGCTTCATGTAATCTGTGCACAAATGGTTGCCTCCATCTTTCTTGTCGACGAATAACACAGGCGATCTCCATGGCGATGCGCTTGGTTGAATCAATTATGTTGCCAACATAGCATCCAGCTGCTTCTTCAATTCCACTAACTCTAAGGGGTTCATACTATAGGGTCTCTGGGCTATGGGTCAAGTTCCGGGGATTAGTTCAATAATGAACTCAATATCCCGATCCGAGGGCATAGCGGGGAATTTATCTGGGAATACATCGGGGTATTCACAGACTACTCTGACTTGGTCTATGGTGGGTAGGGCTAGACTCTTGTTGCACTTGAATTGACGGGGCAAGGTTTCAGATATATGCTCTACTGATACTCCAGAGCTACTGGTCATGGTGATGGCTTTCTTAGCACAGTTAATCAATCCTTTATGCTTTGACATCCAATCCATTCCTAGTACTACTTCCAAACCTTTGGTTCCAAGTACTATTAGATTGGCATAAAAATCTATCCCATGTATTCTGATAGGCACAACTTTGCAAATTTTTCTAGCTTTTGTAGTTGAACCCGGTATTTGAACTATCATGACATGCTTCAAGTTGGTTGGGTGAATCTTACTAGTGCATGCAAATTCTTCGGTGACAAATGAGTACGATGCTCCAGAATCAAACAACACTCTTGCTAAAACTAAGTTGACAGAAAACATACCCAGCACTACATCTGGCGCTTCTTGGGCTTGCTCGGTGTTCATGTGGAAGAGACGTCCATTGCGGTTGTGAGGGTTCCCTGGGGTGAATCTTCTTCCTGGTTGAACACGACGCTGATGTTGAGCTGGGGCATTCACATTGGTAGTGGTGGTAATCTTCTTGGGACACTCATTGGAGTAGTGACCCTTCACTCCACACTCGAAACAAGTAATCTGAGACTTGTCCTTCGCTGCCACGGGCACAACATTACTTCCAGTTCTGGGTGCAGTGTTGTTGTTGTTGTTGCTCTTGGGAGGTGCACGGTTGAAATTGCTAGAATTTCTGGGGTGGTTGTTGTTCCCTCCGGACTTCACATTTCCTCCACTACAGTTGGGGTAGCTTGGGCGAGACATTAGGGGTCGATTGTTCCGTGGTGTATATCTGGCAAACGGGTTGGGACGGTACTTTGGGTGGCTGCTGGATCCATCTTGGTGCATCATCTGACGTTTGCGGTTGTCGTTTGCTTGATTAATCTTCCCCTCCATCTGAATGGCAGAGTCGACTAGCTCTTCAAGATCCTCGAAACGGATGTTGACGAGAACCTTCTGCATCTCATCATGCAGTCTGTTCAGGAATCTCTCCTTCTTCTTGGCCTCCGTGTTGATCTCATCAGGTGCATACTTGGCGAGGGACAAGAATCTGTCACGTTACTCCACTACAGTCATTCTGCCTTCCTTGAGTTCTCTGAATTCATCTCTCATTCTAGTGACTAGACCCTGCGGCACGTGGGTGTGACTGAACTTGACTTTGAAGGCTTCCCATGTCATCACTTGACCATGGTTCATTGTGCGGGTGCTGTTCCACCATGCTCTTGCATCTCCTGCCAAATAGTGGGTGGCAAAAAGAACTTTCTCATTGGCATCCACTCAGGGCGAGTCATGCTCCAAGTCAGTAGGCATGACGGCCTCGGTGCCGTACACCATGACGAAGGGGGTGAACCCTGTCGATCGACTGATAGAGGTGTGAATGCCCCATATCATGGATAGGATCTGTTCTACCTAGTAGCCAGGAGTCCGTTCAAGGGGGACTTGCAATCTTGGCTGGAGGCCATGGAGGATGCTCTAGTTAGCGTGCTCTGCTTGGCCGTTTGATTCCGGATGGGCGACTAAGGCGAGGTCGAGTCGGATTCCATGCTCCTCGCAGAAGTCAGCCATGGCACCTTTGGCAAAGTTGGTGCTGTTGTCCGTGATGATGCTGTACGGGTAGCTGTATAGGTAGATTAGCTCACAGAGGAACTTGGTGGCGGTCTTGCCATCACACTTCTTGATTGGCTTCGCCTCGACCCACTTTGTGAACTTGTCGACGGCGACCAGGAGGTGGGTGTAGCCTGATGGAGCTTTTTTGAACCGGCCCACCATGTCGATGCCCCATACGGCGAGTGGCCAGGTGATGGGGATGGGTCTTGAGGGCTGAACCAGGGATGTGCCTCTGGTTAGCGTAATTCTGGCATCTGACGCATCGTTGGATGATGTCGGTGGTGTCGGCGTGTGTGTTGAGCCAGTAGTAACCGTGATGCATGGCCTTGGCAACTAGCGACCGGGCACCAGCGTGATGGCCGCAGTCGCCAGCGTGGATGTCTTGGAGGATCTTGCGTCCCTCTTCTAGCCGTACGCAGTGCTGGAACATGCCGGTCACACTGCGCTTGTGGAGCTCACCGTTGATGATGACGAAGGATTTGCAGCAGTGCATGATCATTCGCGCCTCTGTCTTTTTCATGGGCAGGATCTTGTGCTCGAGGTAGGAGAGGAATGGCACAGTCTAGTGGCTAGGCTCCCTGATCATGGCGACCAGAGCAGGCTCGGGCTGTAGCGGTATCCCGATGTCGATCTCCTTTGGGGAGGTGTCGATGATGTCAAGGAAGATGCCCGGAGGTGTTGTTTGGCAAGCTGATTCGATGCACGAGAGTGCATCGCCCTCTTCATTCTTGTGGTGATTGATCTACTCGACGGAATAGCCGGCGAAGTAGCCCCCCAGTTGGTCCACCGCCTGGCGGTAAGCTATCATGTTGGGGGCGACTGCATCGCAGGTGTCAGCGACTTGCACGGCGATGAGGTCGGAGTTGTCGTAGCACTTGAGGCGGTTGACGTTCATATCCTTGGCAGCCCGCATGACGTGGAGGAGGGCCTTGTAGTCCGTCATGTTGTTGGTGTAGGGCGTGAAGTTGAGTTGTAGCACGTATCAGAGCTCGTTGCCCTTGGGGAGGTGAGCACGATTCCTACTCTCGCACCATCTAAGTTTTTGGAGCCGTCGAAGTGGAGGTGCCAGTAATGGAGGTAGGACAGCGTCTCGGGCTAGGAAATCGGCAAGGGCATGTGACTTAATCGCCTTGCGTTACTCGTACTTGATGTTGTGGACGCCGATTTTGACGTCTCGCGACTGTGGATGGTGTCCTGCAACGATGATGACCCACAAGTATAGGGGGTGTATCACAGTATTTTCGATAAGTAAGAGTGTCGAACCCAACGAGGAGCAGAAGGTGCTGGCTAGTGGTATGGATCAGGAATTCTCTGCAAATACTTAGCAAACGGATTTTTAGGGGTTTTTGATAAAGCAAGTAACAAAGTACGAGTAAATAAAAGATAGTAGGAATAAATGCAGCAAGTGGCCCAATCCTTTATGCAGCAAAGGACAAGCCGGTTGTATTACTTAAGATGACCAAACATTCTAGAGGACACATGGGAAGACTGTCAAGTGCTTTCGCTTCATATAGTTGATTAATCTTCTTTAGCTTGCTAAGTGTTGTGTGGGTGAATCTGTGCTAATGTACCGACCTTCCTAGGACTAATACATACTTGTGATTATACCCCTTACAAACATCTGTAAGTACAAGAAAGTAATTAAGGTAGAAACCTAACCACAACTTTAAACTCTAAGACCCTTACGTCCCTTGTGCAATGGTTTCCTAACGGGGGTTCAGGTTTCTGTCACTCCGGCAACCCCTACGATTAGTAGCCAAATACACAATGAATTCCCCTAGGCCCATATAGGTGAAGTGTCATGTAGTCGATGTTCACATGACACCACTAGAAGAAGTACACCACAACTTAAATATCAAACTATTGAATCTTTCTCAACACAACTCCACTACTAACAACATGACTTCTCCCATGTCCTCAAGAACAAAATGAACTACTCAAAAAACATCATATGGATCATGATTAGAGATGGAATAATGATGTATAACAATCTGAACATAAACAATAATTCAACGGTTCACTCAATAGCATCAACTACAAAGAGTAATCAACACCGAGAAAGTTTCCCCTAAGAACTATGCAAGATTTAACCCAATTGTTACACCAATATGGAGATGGTGATGAGGGTGCTGATGGTGGTGATGATGATTATGATGATCCCGATGAAGTCCAGCTTGATGGTGGTGTTGATGGCGACGATCTCCCCTCTCCGGGAAGGAATTCCCCTGGCAGAAATCTGTCTGCCGGAGAGATCTTTCTCTCTCGGTGTTTTCCGCCCCGCAGAGGCGGCGGAATCTTTCTGTGGTTGCTCCCCGAGTCTTAGGGTTTCGGGAGGAATATATACGCCAAAGGGGAGAGCCAGAGGTGGGCTAGGGTGGCCACACCACCTGGTGGTGCAGCCTAGGGTGGCCCGTGCCAGGGGTTGTGTGGGCCCCCTGTGGCCCATCTCCACACCCTCTTCTAGCAGCCTTCGTCTTCTGGAAAAATAGGATTTTCCGTATATTTTCCCGGATTTTCTGATCTTCACGAATTTTTCCTCCAAACATCACCTTTTCCATCAGAATCCTGACTGCAACGGCCCATGCTTCAAAAGTCATCAACCATGCAAAAACAGATGAAATGACATAAGTATCATCTCTTAATATGAAATATATCAATGAATAACAGTGAATTATGATATAGAATAGTGATGCAAAATGGACGTATCAACTCCCCCCAAGCTTAGACTTCGCTTGTCCCCAAGCAAAACTGAGCTCAATAAACATGGCCTCAGGTTTATGGAGTGAAGAGTCGATAAAAGAATATGGACAAGAAGCATCAAATTCATCAATACATAGATCATAATAGAAGACAACTCACTATTAGATAACTTAACTTGCAATAAGTAAAGGAAACACAATAAAGATACATAAAGTGAATCATAATTGGTAATGGCAAACTTAGCTCTTGGTAGAAGAATAGTTGATAATTTGCTGGAGTTCACAAATAACTGGTTTTTAATGATAGCTTTCAAAGCAGTAAACATCAAGATAAGAGCAATGTGCAAAACAAGGAACATAAGAAACATGATCGAATAAATCATCATATGAATGAATGAAACACAACAACTCAAAATACTTGCTGAGATAGAAGGGAATATGTTTACTTACTCAACTAAAAAGTAAAAGAAAGGCCCTTCGCAGAGGGAAGCAGGGATTGCAAGTTTCATAAAGAGCTCCCAAAAATTATGGTACTTACTAGCTTTCAGCTCTCATTGCCCCTATCATAGGCATCTTTAGGTGATTCAGGTTAAAGTGATCAAATATGAGGATATGCTTGAAAAGTTGTAAATTGAGAATCTCAAGTCCCTTGAATACGAGGGTCGCTCCTCATGTTACTCAAGTTTAGTCACCGGTAAGTTCTTGTCATCGTAAGCATATGTGTATCATAGAGAACCGCCAACGAGGTACCCCTTGCCCGATGATACGGAAGAATCCCCATATCAAAATGACAAGGCAAGCAGACAACAAGCATCTCAGCAATTTTCTTATTTACCATGGGAATATGGTGCTTTTTTCTCTCTTTCCTCTTTTCATAATATCTCTTTTTTCTTTTTCTCTTTTTCTCAATCTCTATCTCTTTTTTTATAAGAAGAATGCTTCATAGATGCTCGTTATGGTTACGCTGCAGGTTTCCACCATGTCAGCATGGATTAGACCAGCGGCCCAGGCGTTTCTCTAACACATATACATAACTCCATGAACTTACAAGCTCCCCTTTCATTTCACACCGATGACATCCATAGATAAAATAACATGATATCAACTAGGTACAAAGTACCGGTGCAATGTTGAAAGCATTCCCCATGACAACATGGTTCTGCTAATTCACAACTTACAAAGCGCAAGCATATACGCAACATAGGTGAGCACAAGGGTTCAGGTTTATAAAGTGTAAGAAAGTAAAGTGTGCCATCAAGTTCGTGAGAGCTTTAATCACTAATTTTCACATAACAAGTTTAATTTGGAAGGTAGATAAAAACAAGAATTTACTTGGAATAGCAATAGTGCTAATAGGTAGGTATGGTGGACACAAATGGCATAGATTTTGGTTTAAGGATTGGATGCACGAGAAGAATTCCCTCTCAGTACTGGTTTTTTTGCTAGCAAGGCTGGGTAGCAAGTATAAGAGTTGAAGGAAAGAAACAAAACATACAAGTGATAAAGACAAACATGCAATCTTCCTTGGAAGCACAAAAGATCTTAACTAGAGAATACTAGACTTATGAGCAAATCAAGAAAGAAAGATGATGAAATTATATTTTTTCTTTAGAGTACTTTTATCTTTTCATTAAACTCTCAAAAATAGTGTTGTTACTGACCAAGCCAAGTTTGCCAAAACCAACTAAATTAACTTAATGATCCCAAAGTGCTACCAATACTAACAACAAGATCAATCATATAACCACGAATTGAAAACTAATATAAGCTAAGCAAAAGAGTAAATGATAGAACTTCTCATTAATATTCCATAACGGCAACTCACACCAAGGGATACATATCTAACGAGAGAGGGGACACTTCCATAATGCAAACCATCCTACATGATAACTTCTCTATTCATGATATGACTCTACTAAAAAGGTAAAAAGATAGAAGATAGTGATGTGATACCGCGACACTCCCCCCAGCTTGGAACAAGCCAAGGGGATGCCAAACCTGATGACGAATTACTCCTTCGGTGGTGGTGGTATCGTCTCATCATCGTCCAACTTCCAGGGTAGGGGCTTCCCATCAACAAAGGACACTGTGGTCTCTAGCATCCTGAAACTTGCAGCAGCACTTATGCGTTTAAACCTAACCTCATACTCACAGTTTTGATTTTGAACGTCGTAGAGCTGTGCTTGCAGTTTGTTGGTTGTTTGGCGGAGTGAGAGGACTTCATTCTTGAGCTCAGCAGTCTCCTTTTGGTGCTCGGCGATGAGTTCGGAACAAATCTTATGGATGATATCCACTTCGCGTTCCGCCATCTTCTTGTACCTAAAGACCTCTTGCTCCAGTGCTTCCATCCTGTCCTCTAGACTTCCTTCACCTTTAGGGCCTTGAACCTCTTTTATCCGGAGCTCCCCATCTTCAAGCAACAACTCCTTGGGATGAATCTTCAACTCTCTCATGTATGGGTTGATGATATCTTCTAAGGAATCTCCCTTGGTTGATCCAGGGGAAGACATTGTGGCTCCAAATCTAGGACTCTACCTGTCAAAAACAGATCGAAATGAAAACACGAAGAAAACATGATATACGAACCTCGAGAGATCCGGGGGATTATAATTATGAAGTTTCATAACAAAAGGAAGGTACTGGGAGAAAACGGGTCGGAGACGGAGTCCGGAGTGGCCACACCACCTGGTGGCGCGGCCAAGGGTGGGCCCGCGCCACAGGGTGGTGTGAGCCACCCTGGCTCCGTTTCCATCCCTCTTTCGCTTCGTAGCTTTCCTTATTGGCTAAAAACTGCAAAAATATAGTTGGATAGTATTTTTGCGGAACTTTTCATACGAGAACTGTTACCTATTTGAAAACGGACTCTGCAGGTCTCTGAATTTGGTCCTTGATAAAGTTCTTCGGAGTTATCACTTGAAAGGCATCAACATCTTCATTTTAAGAATCTCCAGCAATATAGTGCTTGAGTCGCTGCCCATTCACTACTTGTGTAGTATTATCTTTTAAAGAAGAAATTTTTATTGCTCCCGAACAGTACACTTCTTCAATAATGAAGGGTCCTTCCCATTTTGATAGTAGCTTTCCTGCAAAAAATCTGAGACGAGACCTATACAATAGAACTTTCTCACCAACATGAAATTCTCTCTTAAGTATTCGCTTGTCATGCCATCTTTTAAATTTTTCTTTAAAGATCCTAGCATTTTCATAGGCTTCACTCCTCCATTCATCTAAGGAACTTAAATCAAATAATCTTTTCTCACCTGCGAGCTTACAATCTCTATTGAGTTCTTTAACTGCCCAGTAAGCTTTGTGTTCTAATTCTAAAGGTAGGTGACAAGCTTTCCCATAAACCATTTTATAAGGAGACATCCCCATAGGGTTTTTGTAGGAAGTTCTATAAGCCCATAAAGCATCATTCAACTTTTTAGCCCAGTTTTTTCTAGATCTATTAACAGTCTTTTGCAAAATGGATTTAATCTCTCTATTTGATAACTCTACTTGCCCGCTAGTTTTTGGGGGTGATAAGCTGAAGCAATTCTATGATTAACATCATATTTAGCAAGGGTCTTTCTAAAACCACCATGAATGAAATGAGAACCCCCATCAGTCATGAGATACCTAGGCACTCCAAACCTAGGAAAGATAACATCCTTAAGCATTTTTAGAGAAGTCTCCCCATCAGCACTCTTCATAGGAATGGCTTCTACCCACTTAGTAACATAATCACCGGCAACAAGAATATGAGTATAACCTTTCGAGGGAGGAAAAGGACCCATAAAGTCAAATCCCCAGCAATCAAAGGGTTCAATAACTAGAGTGTAGTTCATAGGCATTTCATTGTGTCTAGAAATATTACCAACACGCTGACATTCATCACAAGATAAAACAAATTTTCTTGCATCTTTAAAAAGGGTAGGCTAGTAGAAACCTGATTGTAGCACCTTTTGCGCAGTTCTATCTCCTGCATGATGTCCTCCATAAGCACTACCATGACATTTACGCAATATCTCCTTTTGTTCATATTCTGGAACACATCTTCGCATAATACCATCCACTCCTTCTTTATATAAGTGTGGGTCATCCCAAAAATAATGCCTCAAATCATAGAAGAACTTCCTTCTTTGCAAAGCTGTAAAAGTCGGAGGCAAATACTTGGAGACAATAAAGTTAGCATAATCAGCGTACCAAGGGCTCCTTCGCGAGCTTACCCCTACCGCAGCCAACTTCTCATTTGGAAAACTATCATTAACAGGCATAGGGTCAAAAGAGATGTTTTCCAATCGATATAAATTATCAGCTACAGGGTTTTCAGCACCTTTCCTATGTACTATATGTAGATCAAACTCCTGTAAAAGCAGCACCCATCTAATAAGCCTAGGCATAGCATCCTTCTTCGTCATAAGGTATTTAATAGCAGCATGATCAGTATGAATGGTGACTTTTGAGTCTACAATATAGGGTCTAAACTTATCACAAGTGAAGACGACAGCTAGAAATTCTTTTTCAGTAGTAGCATAATTCCTTTGAGCAGCGTCTAGAGTCTTACTAGCATAATGAATAACGTTTAGCTTTTTATCAATTCGTTGCCCAAGGACAGCACCTATAGCAAAATCACTAGCATCACACATTATTTCAA
The DNA here is from genome assembly GCA_916181665.1 of Avena sativa. Taxonomy (NCBI): domain Eukaryota; kingdom Viridiplantae; phylum Streptophyta; class Magnoliopsida; order Poales; family Poaceae; genus Avena; species Avena sativa. The sequence continues at coordinate 434,835,993 of OV702290.1, forward strand.
AGGGTAAACTCCAATTAGGTGGTTGAACGATAGGAGCTGTGGTTGAAGCCTATTTAAAAGTTTCAAAAGCTTCCTTACAATCATCATCAAAAACAAAGGGTGCATCTTTTTGAAGAAGATTAGTGAGGGGTTTTGATATCCTAGAAAAATCTTTAATAAACCTTATATAGAAACCAGCATGACCAAGGATACTACGAATACCTTTGATGTATCTTGGACATGGCATTTTCTCAATTGCTTCAACCTTAGCTCTATCAACTTCTATGCCTCTTTCAGAAACCTTATGTCCAAGTACAATCCCTTCATTGACCATGAAGTGGCATTTCTCCCAATTAAGAACAAGATTAGTTTCTTCACACCTCTGCAAAACTTTATCAAGGTTGTGCAGACAATTATCAAAAGAAGTTCCATAGATAGAAAAGTCATCCATGAACACTTCCACAATTTCCTCACAAAAACCATGAAAGATAGCAGACATGCATCTTTGAAAAGTAGGAGGAGCATTACATAAACCAAAAGGCATACGTCTATAAGCATAAGTTCCGTAAGGGCAAGTAAAAGTAGTTTTTTCTTGATCTTGTTGTTTAACCGCAATTTGAGAGAAACCAGAATAACCATCAAGAAAACAAAAATGGGTCTTTTTAGACAACCTTTCCAACATTTGATCAATAAAAGGAAGCGGGTAGTGATCTTTCTTAGTAACTTTATTGACTTTCCTAAAATCAATGCACATCTTATAGCCTACCACTATTCTTTGGGGAATAAGCTCATCATTATCATTAGGAACAACGGTAATTCCTCCTTTTTTAGGAACACAATGAACAGGACTAACCCATTCACTATCAGCAATAGGGTAAATAATACCAGCATCAAGGAGTTTCAATACCTCATTTCTTACCACTTCCTTCATCTTAGGATTTAAACGTTGTTGGTTCTCTACTACTGGCTTTGCATCTGGTTCTATATTGATAGAATGCTGACATGTAGTAGGTGAAATCCCTTTTAAATCATCCAAAGTATAGCCCATAGCTCCTCGGTGTTTCTTCAAAACCTCCAATAACCTTTCTTCTTCCTTCCCTGAAAGTTTAGAGCTAATAATAATAGGATAAATCTTTTTATCATCAATATAAGAATATTTAAGATCATCAGGGAGAGGTTTTAGATCGAAGACCGGATCCTTTTTAGGTGGCAATGTGGAACCCAAGTCTTCTACAGGCAAGTTATGCTTAAGCATCTTGGGTTGACGACAGAGAATCTCGTCAATCTCATTCCTTTCTTCCATGAAGATCTCACTTTCGTGATCTTCCATAAATTGCTGCAAAGCATTGTTAGGAGCAAGAGAAATAGAAGCAAGTTGTTCAACTCTAAAATCCTCATTATGTGTTTCCTCTTCATAAGGTTCTTTAGTAAATTTCGAAAAATTAAACTCATAAGATTCCCCATCAAATTTAGTCAAGATTTTCTCCCTCTTGCAATCTATAATAGATCCACAAGTACTCAAGAAAGGTCTACCAAAAATGATAGGATAAGTTTTACTAGCAGCTGAACCAAGTACTAGAAAATCAGCAGGATACTTAATCTTACCACAAAGAACTTCCACATCTCGTACAATACCAATTGGAGATATGGTCTCTCTATTAGCAAGGTGAATAACCACATCAATCTCTTCCAATTCGCAGGGACTGATTTCATGCATAATTTCTCTATAAAGCTCATAAGGAATAGCACCGGAACTTGCACCAATATCACATAAACCATAATAGCAATGCTCACCAATTCTAACGGAAAGCACAGGGACACTAGCATTTTTAGTTCTATTAGGATGTGAAACAATATTAGAAGCATCCTCACAAAAGACTATGTGTCCATCTTCTATGCTTTTAGTGACAAGGTCTTCAACAATTGCTACCACAGGTTTAACGTTTATTTGTTCATCAGGTTTTACAGTTCTCTTTTCACTTTTAGTGATTACACTAGTTATCATAGGATGATCCTTTACCTTATCTGGGAAGGGAATCTTCTCGATATAAGGTTCGGGTAAGATGTGATAAATAGTGCAATACTCAGCACTCCCAACAGGAACACAGTCAACAATATCTTTATAAGGTGCATGGTACTTGTTCCATCCCTTTTTTGGAATTTCAATATAAGAAGCAAAATCCTTAAAGCAATTTGTAATAACTTGTAAAGTCATTAGTTCCCATAAAAGATTCAATGCATTCATAATCATAATTTATACCTGACTTTCTACCTTTGTCATTCTCCCAAGCTTCAGCATTATCTTGAATACGGTCTAGAAGATCCCATTTAGCTTCTTCTTCCATGCGAGTGAATGATCTAGCAGAAGAAGCATCCAATAAATCCTTATCATGTAGTGGGAGTCTTGCATAAAAGTTATTGATAATAATATTGTTGGGGAGCTCATGAATGGGACATTTGAGCATTAGTAACTTCAATCTCCCCCAAGCTTGAGTTGTATTCTCTCCATCAAGAGGCCAAAAGTTGTATATTTGATTCCGATCTTTATGAATCTCACTAGGAGGATAAAACTTTGAATAAAAGAGAGGTACTATTTCCTCCCATTCCAGAGCTTGACCATTCTTCAGCAGCTTATACCATTCCTCAGCTCTTCCTTTCAGCGATAATGAGAATAACTTCTTCTTAACTTGGTCTGTAGTAATACCTGCACACTTGACAACTCGCATAATTCGTGTATAAAGAGCAAATGATCATCAGGGTGGATAGTTCCATCCCCAACATAGTAGTTATCCATAACACGATCAATAATTCTTGTAGGTATTTTAAAAGCATCATTCTCAGCAAGTGGTGGTTCATCTACTACCTTAGCAGTGGTAGTAGCTTTACCAAATAAGAAACTCAGTGAATTATCCATAACGAAAATAAAGCAACTAATAGATGTAAACAGTACTCACAGTAGAGGTTTCCTTTACCAGTTCCACTCTCCAATAGCGCTTCACACCCCGGCAATGGCGCCAGAAAATAGTCTTGATGACCCACAAGTATAGGGGGTGTATCGCAGTATTTTTGATAAGTAAGAGTGTCAAACCCAATGAGGAGCAGAAGGTGCTGGCTAGTGGTATGGATCAGGAATTCTCTGCAAATACTTAGCAAACGGGTTTTTAGGGGTTTTTGATAAATCAAGTAAACGAAGTACGAGTAAATAAAAGACGGTAGGAATAGATGCAGCAAGTGGCCCAGTCCTTTATATAGCAAAGGACAAGCCGGTTGTATTACTTAAGATGACCAAACGTTCTTGAGGACACATGGGAAGAGTGTAAAGTGCTTTCGCTTCATATAGTTGATTAATCTTCTTTAGCATGCTAAGTGTTGTGTGGGTGAACCTGTGCTAATGTACTGACCTTCCTAGGACTAATACATACTTGTGATTATACCCCTTGCAAACATCTGTAAGTACAAGAAAGTAATTAAGGTAGAAACCTAACCACAGCTTTAAACTCTAAGACCCTTACGTCCCTTGTGCAATGGTTTCCTAATGGGGGTTCATGTTTCTGTCACTCTAGCAACCCCTAGTAGCCAAATACACAATGAATTCCCCTAGGCCCATATGTAGTCGACGTTCACATGACACCACTAGAATAAGTACACCACAACTTAAATATCAAACTATTGAATTTTTCTCAACACAACTCCACCACTAACAACATGACTTCTCCCATGTCCTCAAGAACAAAACAAACAACTCACAAGACATCATATGGATCATGATCAGAGATGGAATAATGATGTATAACAATCTGAACATAAACAATAATTCAACGGTTCACTCAATAGCATCAACAACAAAGAGTAATCAACACCGGGAAAGTTTTCCCTAAGAACTATGCAAGATTCAACCCAATTGTTACAGCAATATGGAGATGGTGATGAGGGTGCTGATGGTGATGATGGTGGTGATGATGATGATGATCCCGATGAAGTCCAGCTTGATGGTGGTGTTGATGGCGACGATCTCCCCTCTCCGGGAAGGAATTCCCCCAACAGAAATCTGTCTACCGGAGAGATCTTTCACTCTCGATGTTTTCCACCCGCAGAGGCGGCAGAATCTTTCTGTGGTTGCTCCCCGAGTCTTAGGGTTTCGGGAGGAATATACGCCAGAGGGGAGAGCCAGAGGTGGGCCAGGGCAGCCACACCACCTGGTGGCGCGGCCTAGGGTGGCCCGCGCCAGGGGGTGGTGTGGCTCCATGTGGCCCATCTCCACTCCCTCTTCTGGCAGCCTTCGTCTTTTGGAAAAATAGGATTTTCCGTATATTTTCCCGGATTTTCTGATCTTCGCGAATTTTGCCTCCTAACAGCACCTTTTCCATCAGAATCCTGACTATAGCGGTCCATGCTCCAAAAGTCATCAACCATGCAAAAACAGATGAAATAACATAAGTATCATCTCTTAATATGAAATATATCAATGAATAACAGTGAATTATGATATAGAATAGTGATGCAAAATGGACGTATCAAACGACACGGAGGAGACGACCGTGATGGGGTGTTCCTTGAAGTAGTGCGGGAGCCGTCGCTGGGCTCTGAACACTGTGTACACCAGCTTCTAGTACTGCGGGTAGCGCTTCCTTGAGTCCGTGAGGACCTCACTTATGTAGTAGACCAGGTGATGTACGGGACGCTCCTTGCCCTCCTCCAGTCGCTCGAGGACCATCACGGCGCTAATGACTCGAGTGGAGGCCGCGACGTAGACTTGAATTGGCTCCTTGTCGATGGGGGCGGCGAGTAGCGGTGCTACGAGTAGCACTTCCTTGAGATCCTTGAGAGTGCTGTCTGCTTCTTTGTCCCACCGAAATGTGGGGTTCTTGCGCATCAAGTGATACAGGAGCATTGCCTTCTCCCCGAGCCGAGGGATGAAGCGACTGAGAGCCACGACTCGCCTGGACAGCTTCTGTAGATTGCACAGGCACTCGGGTTTTCCGAGTCGCACGATGGTGTCGATCTTGGTGGGGTTTCCTTTGATGCCTCGCTTGGAGACTACATAACCTAGGAGCTGTCTAGTGGGCACATCGAAGATGCACTTCCCCGGGTTGAGCTTGATCTTGTACTTCCGCAGATTTACAAAAGTTTTGGCCAAGTCGGCGAGCAGGTCGCTCTGGCGGGTTGACTTTACCACCACGTCATCGATGTAGACATGGATGTTGTGGCCAATTTGGCTTGCAAGAAACTCCAGCATGCACCGTTGGTAGGTCGCGCCAGCGTTCTTAAGGCCGAACGTCATGGCGGTGCAGCAGAAGGCACCGAATGGCGTGATGAACGCCATTTTCTCCTTGTCCTTGATCACCATCTTGATATGGTTGTAACCAGAGTATGCATTGAGGAAGCATAGCGACTCTGACCCCGTGGTTGAGTCGATGATCTGGTCGATGCGGGGCAGGACGAACTCCTCCTTCGAGCATGCACTGTTAAGGTTGGTGTAGTCGATGCACATTCTCAAGTGTTGTTCTTCTTCAGAACCAGGACTGGGTTTGCCAGCCACTTGGAGTACTTGATTGGCCGGATGAAGCCTGTGGCGAGTAGACGCTGCACTTCTTCGGCGATTGCCCGACGGCGCTCTTTAATGAAGGGCCGCAGTGACTGCTTCACAGGCCGCGCTTTGGGGTCTGCATTGAGTTTGTGCTTAGCAGGTTCCCTCGGGACACCAGGCATGTCATATGGTTTCCATGCAAAGATGTCGCGATTCTCACACAGGAAATCGATGAGCGTGCTTTCCTATGCGAGGCTCATGTTGGTCCCGATGGTGACCTTCTGGCTTGAGTATCCTGGGACAAGCTCGACAGTGCAGGTGTGTGTGGAGGCCTCAAATGCTGTCGGCCCGGCATTTTCTGTGTTGGGTTTCTTCAGGATCCTCGGGTCGTCCTTGTCAACACCACTCGCATATTTGGCGAGCTCGTCGGCATGATTGGTCTCCTCGGTGATGACAACATCGGCGAGCATGGTGTTGTTGTCCTCGCATTCCACGGCCATGTCGGGGTCACCGTGGACGGTGATGATATCGTGTGGCCCTGGGAGCTTTATCATGTTGTACGCTTAATGCGGGGATGCCATGAATTTGGCGAATGCTTATCGCCCCAGGACGTAGTGATAGGGGCTGCGGAAGTTCACCAGGTTGAAGATGATCTGCTCGATGTGGTAGTTGGCTAGCGTGCTGAAGGTGACTAGCAACGTCACTTTGCCGATCGGGTAGGCCTTCTGACTAGGGACAATGCCATGGAAGGTGGTGAGGGTCGATTCAACCATCGACTGCGGGAGTTGCAGCCTCCTAGATCTGTCCAGGTGGAGGATGTTGATGGAGCTTCCCCGGTCCATCAAAGTCTTGGGGAGCCATTAGTCAGCCACTTTGGGCTTGACCACCAGAGCGACTCGCCCAGGGTACTCGATCCGCGATGCATGGTCCTCGCGACTCCAAGTGATGCTCTGCTCAGACCAGTTGATAAAGTGTGGGATGTCAACTTGTGTCATTGCATTTACGGCGACTGCACGGGCGAGCACCTTCTTCTCGCGTTTGGTGCCGAGCATGTTGAACGTGTGCAACGAGCTGACGTCGTTGCCGAACCCGCCGGCATTGTCGTTGTCCCATGGCGGGTCATTGTTGGGGTCCTCCCTTGGTTGCCTTGCCTTCTCGATTTCCTTCAGAGAGTGGCAGTCAGTGGTAGTGTGGGTAGCGGGTTTCCCCTCCCTACTATGGTAAACACAGGGTTGGTTGAGCAGTGCGACGGGATCGAATTTTGGCCTCGCCGCATTGTTGGCATGGTAGTTTCCGCTGTCATGGCAGTTCCCTCCGTCACGGCGGAAGTTCTTCGGGCCGCGCTGCCCGTAGCCGGCGTTGGCGATGAAGTCGACTCACCCGTCACCATGGTGTTTGCCGGTGAGGCGAGTGTTTCCATAGTGCATCTCACGCTGTCTCCCGTTGTCGTTGCCGCCAGTGCAGCGTCTCCCAGCTGACTCGTCATCGGAGTCTTGGTTGGGGTCCTCCTCCACGTAGTGCTTGGCGATCTTAAGGAGGTTGGGGATATTGTTGAGCGTCCGGTAGACCCTCTTGATCTTGGAGACCAGAGGTTCATACCGGCATGTGTTCTTGAAGTAATGGGTCGCCGTGTCTGGGTGGATGCTAGAGGCATTGATCCACGGGTCCTACCACCATTGCACCTAGTGGCGGGTCGACTCGTGCTATCCCTAGATGCAGCGCTCCAGGTCCTCGATGGTGGTGGCGCGGGTGTAGGAGCCCTCGAAGTGGCCTCTCACATGTCCTCCCATGAGTCGATGCTGTCCGCGGGGAGGGTGTTGATCCATTGTCGGGTCACTCCCTCCATCATCAGGGGGAGGTAGCAAGCGGCGAGTAGGTCGGTGTGGCCAGCGAGCCACACCGCTGGGTGATGACCCACAAGTATAGGGGGTGTATCGCAGTATTTTCGATAAGTAAGAGTGTCGAACCCAACAAGGGCAGAAGGTGTTGACGAGTGGCTCGGAGCATGAATTCTCTGTAAATACTTAGCAAACGGATTTTAGGGTTTTTTGATAATGTAGGTAAATAAAGTACGAGTAAATAAAAGACAATAAGAATAAATGCAGCAAGTGGCCCAATCCTTTGTTTAGCAAAGGGCAAGCCGGTTGTATTACTTAAGATGACCAAACGTTCTCGAGGACACACGGGAATATCGTCAAGTGCTTTCACTTCATATAGTTGATTAATCTTCTTTAGTTTGTTAAGTGTTGTGCGGGTGAACCTGTGCTAATGTACCGACCTTCCTAGGACTAATACATACTTGTGATTATACCCCTTACAAGCATCCGCAAGTACAATAAAGTAATTAAGGTGGAAACCTAACCACATCTTTAAACTCTAAGACCCTGGCGTCCCTTGTGCAAAGGTTTCCTAACGGGGGTTCAGGTTTCTGCCACTCCGGCAACCCCTACAATTAGTAGCTAAATACACAATGCATTCCCCTAGGCCCATATAGGTGAAGTGTCATGTAGTCGACGTTCACATGACACCACTAGAAGAAATACACCACAACTTAAATATCAAACCATTGAATCTTTCTCAACACAATTCCACTACTAACAACATGACTTATCCCATGTCCTTAAGAACTAAATGAACTACTCACAAGACATCATATGGATCAAGATCAGAGATGAAATAATGATATGTAACAATCTGAACATAAACGATAATTCAATGGTTCACTCAATAGCATCAACTACAAGGAGTAATCAACACCAGGAAAGTTTCCCCTAAAAACTATGCAAGATTCAACCCAATTGTTACAGCGGTATGAAGTGGTGATGATGTTGTTGGTGGAGATGATGATGGTGATGATGATGATGATCCTGATGAGGTCCAGCTTGATGGTGGTGTTGATGGCGACGATCTCCCCTCTCCGGGAAGGAATTCCCCGGCAGAATTCTGTCTGCCGAAGAGATCTTTCTCTCTCTGTAGTTTTCCGCCCGTAGAGGCGATGTAATCTTTCTGTGGTCGCCTCCCAGGTATTAGGGTTCCGTGGGGATAATATATGTCAGAGGGGAGAGCCTGGAGTGGGCCAGGGTGGCCACACCACCTGCTGGCGCGGCCTAGGGCTGCCCGCGCCAGGGGGTGGTGTTGGGCCCCTGTGGCCCATCTCCACTCCCCCTTCTGGCAATCTTCGTCTTCTGGAAAAATAGAATTTTCCATGTATTTTCTTGGATTTTCTGATCTTCGCGAATTTCGCCTCCAAATAGCCCCTTTTCCATCAGAATCCTGACTGCAGCGGTCCATGCTCCAAAAGTCATCACCCATGCAAAAACAGATGAAATAACATAAGTATCATCTCTTAATATGAAATATATCAATGAATAACAGTAAATTATGATATATAATAGTGATGCAAAATGGACGTATCAACTCCCCCCAAGCTTAGACTTTGCTTGTCCCCAAGCAAAAACTGAGCTCAATAAACATGACCTCGGGTTTATGGAGTGAAGAGTCGATAAAAGAATATGGACAAGAAGCATCACATTCATCAATACACAAATCATAATAGAAGACAACTCACTATTATATAACTTAACTTGCAATAAGTAAAGGAAACACGATAAAGATACATAAAGTAAATCATAATTGGTAATGGCAAACTTAGCTCTTGGTCGAAGAATAGTTGACAATTTGCAGGAGTTCACACATAAAGGGTTTTCAATGATAGCTTTCAAAGTACTATTCACTAAGATAAGAGCAATGTGCAAAACAAGGAACATAAGAAACATGATTGAATAAATCATCATATGAATGAATGAAACACAACAACTCAAAATACTTGCTTGAGATAGAAGGGAATAGTTTTACTGACTCAACTAAAAAGTAAAAGGTAGGCCATTTGCAGAGGGAAGCAGGGATTTCAAGTTTCATAAAGAGCTTCCAACAATTATGATACTTATTAGCTTTCAGCTCTCATTGCCCCTATCATAGGAATCTTTAGGTGATTAAGGTTAAAGTGATCAAATATGAGGATATGCTTGACAAGTTGTAAGTTAAAAATCTCATGTCCCTTGAATACGAGGGTCGCTCCTTATGCTACTCAAGTTTAGTTACCAGTAAGTTCTTGTCATGGCAAGTATATGTGTATCATAGAGAACCGCCAATGGGATACCCCTTGCCTGATGATACAGAAGAATCCTCATATCAAAATGACAAGGCAAGCAGACAACGAGCATCTCAGCAATCTTCTTATTTACCATGGGAAAATGGTGCTTTTTTCTCTCTTTCCTCTTTTCTCATATTTTTTTTGTTTTTTTCACAATCTCTATCTCTTTTTTTATAAGAAGAATGCTTCATATATTGCTCATTTTGGTTACGCTGCAGGTTTCCACCATGATTAGGCATGGATTAGACTAGCGTCCCAAGCGTTTCTCTAACACACATACATAACTCCATGGACTTACAAGCTCCCCTTTCATTTCACATCGACGACATCCATAAACAAAAGAGCAGTATATCAACTAGGTGCAATGTACAAGTGCAATGTTGAAAGCGTTCCCCATGACAACATGATTCTGCTAATTCACAACTTATAAAGCGCAAGCATATACGCAACATATATGGGCACAATGGTTCAAGTTTATTAAGTGTAAGAAAGTAAAGTGTGCCATCAAGTTCGTGAGAGCTTTAATCACTAATTTTCACATTACTAGTTTAATTCGGAAGGTAGATAAAAACATGAAACTTGAAATAGCTATAGTGCTAGTAGGTAGGTATGGTGGACACAAATGACATAGGTTTTGGTTTAAGGATTGGATGCACGAGAAGCATTCCCTCTCAGTACAGGTTTTTGGCTAGCAAGGCTGGGTAGCAAGCATAAGAGTTGAAGGAAACAAACAAACATACAAGTGATAAAAACAAACAAGCAATCTTCCTTGGAAGCACAAAAGATCTTAACTAGAGAATAGTAAACTTATGGGAAAATCAAGAAAGAAAGATGATGAAATTATATTTCTTTAGAGTACTTTTTATCTTTTCATTCAATTCTCAAAAATAGTGCTGCCACTGACCGAGCCAGGTTTGCCAAAACCAACTAAATTAACTCAATGATCCCAAAGTGATACCAATACTAACAATAAGATCAATCATATAATCATGAATTGAAAACTAATATAATATATGCAAAAGAGTAAATGATAGAACTTCTCATTAATATTCCATAACGGCAACTCACACCAAGGGATACATAGATATCTAATGAGAGGGCGGACACTTCCATAATGCAAACCATCCTACATGATAACTTCTCTATTTATGATATGACTCTACTAAAAAGGTAAAAAGATAGAAGATAGTGATGTGATACCGCGGCACTCCCCCAAGCTTGGAACAAACCAAGGGGATGCCAAAACCTAATGACGAATCACTCCTTCAGTGGTGGTGGTGTTCTCTCGATTGGCGCGAGGAAATCTTCTAGTATCTTGCGAAGCCTGTTATTCTCCTCTTGAAGCATATCCACCTTCCTCCTCAAGACTCGGTACTTGTTGCAGAACTCATCGGTTACTCGTAGAGCTTCCACTGCTGCAGGGCAGGAACTGAGATCTAGAGTTGGAGGTATCAGCCCCTTCATGCTTGTTGTCATGTCTTTTACTTCCTCCCTGACGTTTCGGTCCATGTCTTCACACCTAGTTGCGATCCTTTCTTGTTTCACTCGTCCCATGAGAATCTCCTGCTCAAGATTGCGATGGAGTTCGCGACGATGCCGTGGCTCGTAATCCTTTGAAGATGAACCCTTGAACGACATCTGAACAGAACAGATCGAAACAAAAACCACGATGAGAACACGATATACGAACCTCAGGGGATCCGGGGGATTATATATTACGAATTTTTACAACAAAAGGAAGGTAATGGGAGAAAACGGGTCGGAGACGTAGTCCGAGGTGGCCACACCACCTGCTGGCGCAGCCAGGGGTCGCGCCAGCAGGTGGTGTGAGCCACCCTGGCTCCGTTTCTGTCCCTCTTTTGCTTCGTTGCTTTCTTTGTTGGATAAAAACTGCAAAAATATAACTAGATAGAATTTTCGCGGAACTTTTCTTACCAGAACTGTTACCTATTCGAAAACGGACTCTGCAGGTCTCTGAATTTGGTCTTTGATAAATTTTTCCGGAGTTACAGCTTGAATAACATCAATATCTTCATCTTCAAACACTTCTTGCTTGAGTCATGAAACCTTTCACTTTCTTATTACACAATTTTCTCCACTAACCTAGAAATTTCTTTCACACAAAACTTCACACAATTCTCATTAGCAACATTAGTATAAGCAAGGTAATAAACCTTTTAAGTTCAATTTCAACTTAAATCCTTTAGAACATAAGCTATTGTAGCAACTCCTTCCAAAAACCCAAAAGAATTCAAAAAAAGGAAATCGATTTAAGAGGCAAATGCGAGAGTGGCAAAATCTGTCAAAACAGACTAGCGGGTAAAGATCAATTTTTTAGAAAATCTTCTGTTGCTCAAATCAAGAAGTGAAAAACGAACGAAAGTTAAATAACAACCTAGGGCATAAGCACAAAAAATTACAGCACAAACCGATGTACAGAGATCTCTCACGAATTTTTACGGTGAAGCACAAAAATCTGTTTCGGGACAGCAACTTCCCCAAATCTTACTTCTCTCTCATTAGAGGTTGATATTGACACAAAAACCAAACAAAAAGGATAAGGAGAGGTTATTACCGAAGTAATAACTTCCAAGACTCAAATAAACAAAAACAACTAAAAGCAAAAAATAAATTGGGTTGTCTCCCAAAAAGCTCTTTCTTTATAGCCATTAAGATGGGCATGATAATTTCAATGATGCTCACATAAGAATATGAATTGAAGTGAAAGAGAGCATAAAGAAGCAAAAATACACATGTTTAAGTCTAATCCACTTCCTATGCAAGGGAATTTTGTAAGCAAATAAATTGTTGAAACTAGAAGCTGCAAACATAGGACGGCAAAACAAGTGTAACATAAAGACTTTCAGCATAAAGCAAGGAAACTTAATATTATTGAGATGAATTAGAACTGTCTTCCCTCTCTCATAACAACTTTCAGTATCATGCATAAATTCAATGGTATAACTATCACATGAACCATTGTAGCAATGGTCACTTATCCTAACAGAAAACACAGGGACACTAGCTCTCATAACACTACTTTGTTCAACAATATTAGGGATATCCTTACAAAGGATAGTGTGTCCCTCTTCTACATATTTAGTGACAAAGTCTTTCACATTTGCTATTATAGGTTCATCATCCATTTGTTTATCAAGTTCAATAGCTTTATTTGTACTTTCATTAACCATACTAGTTATCATAGAATGTTCCTTTACTTTAACCGGGGAAGGTATTTTCTCAATGTAAAGTTCAGGTAAAACATGATTAGCAGTATAAACTTCAGTATTTCTTGCAGGAACACTACTAACAATGTCTTTATAAGGTGCATGATACTTATTCCACTTCCTTTTAGGAACTTCAATATAGGAAGCAAAAGCCTTAAAATAAGTTTGAATATCTTGAGAGTCTAAACCATAAGCATTTTTAATATTTTGAAAGTCATCAGTTCCCATAAAAGATTCAATGCATTCATAATCATAATTTATACCTGACTTTCTTCCTTTATCATTCTCGTATGCTTCAGCGTTGTCTTGAATACGGTCTAGAAGATCCCATTGAGCTTCTTCTTCCATGCGTGTAAATGATCCAGTGCAAGAAGCATCCAATAGATCCTTATCCTGAAGAGAAAGTCTTGCATAAAAGTTATTGATAATAATATTGTGAGGGAGCTCATGAATAGGACAGCATTAGTAACTTCAATCTCCCCCAAGATTGAGTTGTACTCTCTCCATCAAGAGGCCAAAAGTTGTATATTTGATTCTGATCTTTATGAATCTCACTAGGAGGATAATATTTTGAATAAAAGAGAGGTACTACTTCCTCCCATTCAAGAGCTTGACCATTCTTCGGCAGCTTATACCATTCGTCTTCTCTTCCTTTTAGTGATAATGAGAATAACTTCTTCTTGATTTGATCTGTTGTAATACCTACACACTTAAACAACCCGCATAATTCGTGTATAAAGAGCAAATGATCACCGGGATGGACAGTTCCATCTCCAAAATAGTAGTTATCCATAACACGATCAATAATTCTTGTAGGTATTTTAAAAGGATCATTCTCAGCAGGTGGTGGTTCATCCACTACCTTAGCAGTGGTAGTAGCATTACGAAATAAGAAACTTAGCGAATTATCCATATTGAAATAAAGTAACTAACAGAAGTAAACAATACTCATAGTAGAAGTTTCCTTTACCAGTTCCACTCTCCAATAGCGCTTCACTCCCCGTCAACGACACCAGAAAATATTCTTGATGACCCACAAGTATAGGGGGTGTATCATAGTATTTTCGATAAGTAAGAGTGTCGAACCCAACAAGGAGCAGAAGGTGTTGACGAATGGCTTGGAGCAGGAATTCTTTGTAAATACTTAGCAAACAGATTTTTAGGTGTTTTTGATAATGCGGGTAAATAAAGTACGAGTAAATAAAAGAAAATAAGAATAAATGTAGCAAGTGGACCAATCCTTTCTTTAGCAAAGGACAAGCCGGTTGTATTACTTAAGATCACCAAACATTCTCGAGGACACACGGGAATATCATCAAGTGCTTTCGCTTCATATAGTTGATTAATCTTCTTTAGTTTGCTAAGTGTTGTGTGGGTGAATATGTGCTAATGTACCGACCTTCCTAGGAGTAATACATACTTGTGATTATACCCCTTACAAGCATCCGCAAGTACAAGAAAGTAATTAAGGTGGAAACCTAACCACAGCTTTAAACTCTAAGACCCTGACGTCCCTTGTGCAACGGTTTCCTAACGGGGGTTCAGGTTTCTGTCACTCCGGCAACCCCTACGATTAGTAGCCAAATACACAATGCATTCCCCTATGCCCATATAGGTGAAGTGTCATGTAGTCGATGTTCACATGACACCACTAGCAGAAATACACCACAACTTAAATATCAAACCATTGAATCTTTCTCAACGCAATTCCACTACTAACAACATGACTTCTCCCATGTCCTCAAGAACTAAACAAACTACTCACAAGACATCATATGGATCAAGATCAGAGATGAAATAATGATATGTAACAATCTAAACATAAACGATAATTCAATGGTTCACTCAATAGCATCAACTACAAGAGTAATCAACACCGGGAAAGTTTCCCCTAAGAACTATGCAAGATTGAACCCAATTGTTACAGCAGTATGAAGTGGTGATGATGGTGCTGGTGGAGATGATGATGGTGATGATGATGATCCTGATGAAGTCCATCTTGATGGTGGTGTTGATGGCGACGATCTCCCCTCTCCAGGAAGGAATTCCCCTGGCAGAATTCTGTCTGCCGAAGAGATCTTTCTCTCTCTGTACTTTTCTGCCCCGCAGAGGCGGCAGAATCTTTTTGTGGTCACTCCTAGGTATTAGGGTTCTGTGGGGATAATATATGCCAGAGGGGAGAGCCTAGAGTGGGCCAGGGTGGCCACACCACCTGCTGGCGTGGCCTAGGGCTGCCCGCGCTAGGGGTGCTGTGGGACCCTGTGGCCCATCTCCGCTCGCCCTTCTAGCAATTTTCGTCTTTTGGAAAAATAGAATTTTCCGTGTATTTTCCTAGATTTTCTGATCTTCGTGAATTTTTCCTCCAAACATTCCCTTTTCCATCAGAATCCTGACTACAGCGGTTCGTGCTCCAAAAGTCATCACCCATGCAAAAACAGATGAAATAACATAAGTATCATCTCTTAATATGAAATATATCAATGAATAACAGTAAATTATGATATAGAATAGTGATGCAAAATGGATGTATCACTTGGTCATATGTCGGGTCGTACTTCTATATCTCCTTTGGTGCCTTGAAGTGAGTGGGATACTTTTCGCCTCGGATCATTGGTCCAAAGCACTGTGGGCCGACTCGGCTGAGAGAGCCCCTTGGCTCGGGCTCGCCACGATTGGTCAGGGTGTGCCTCAGGTCATTCGGTTGGTGCTCAACAGGCCTGATTGTTCATGATGTGGGTTCACGCGTCAATCGGCTGACCGTTCTTGGCGACCGTGTTGTTTGCAGGTCGTGGCTCATTGCTAGAGAGCATGGGATTCGCGGCCTGATAGCTGTGAGATTCGACACATTTTTTATGGCTTTTATTGATGGTTTTCTCCTAGATTTGATCGTTTTCTAGCTTTACCTAACTCTAATACTTCGGTAGCAAAGAAAACTTGGTTTTTCATGTGTGTTTTAGGTTCTGAATGTCAAAAAAGGTTTTAACTAGAGAAACACAATATTCTGGAGAAAATAAGCAAGTCTCTCTTTGGAAGCACTCAAGGGGAGCAGGCAGAAGCTTTAACGAGCAACTATACGGCAGGGATATTTTTCAGACCGTATAGTTCTTGCCATATAGTTGCCGCCGCCTCTGTCTTGTCAAAAGGGATAACTTCCTGAAGAGACCGAGGACAAAAACACAACACAATAGCCTCCATACCATCTAGAAGGGAGAAAGAAGAGATCGGGAGAAGAAGGGGAAGATGTTCTTCATCTCTCTCCACGATCTTCGACCTGCTAGCCAATACACCCCCATAGCCACTACTTGTACTTGAGAGAGAGAGGGATCTTCACCTTGCAAGACTAGGGTTTGAGATTGTTTCTTCCCATCTTGAATTGTGTTGGATATTTTTCTATTCTTATTGTGGATCTCCACGATAATATAAAGACAAATTGCCTTTATTTGATTATATCGATGATCTGTTCTTCTCTCATGTGTGAGTAATTCTCTTGGGCATGGGAGATGTACGGGATTGGTAAGATGTGATGTGCCTTCATATATTTTCCATTAGTTTGTAATTGATTCTAATTACTATATTATGTGTGCTTGACTGTCTATGGGATGCCTAATGCTTGTTGTCCAATTAAGGGCCCAAACAACATGATGCTTTGTTCTACATAAATAAGATCTTATTCACTAGCGGACTAGCGACCCTCGGGTGAAAGGGGAATATCAATGGAAAACTAGTAGACTTGAGGATATCGAGGAACTACTGTGCTTATTGCATTAGTCTGATCCAAGGAGCTTAATCGCTAAGCAACCTGAAGGGTCTTGATCGTCTAGTGTCTGACCATGGCTTTGGTAACGGGCTAGTAGGATTATTGAAGTTGGGATGAAATCTACCAAGACGAGTTCCGGCTAATTATGGGTTGCTCGCCTACACATATACTTATAAGATTATAATGGTTACATTTATCATTCATCCACCTAGCACAGTCACTATCACCATGAATTGAATCTCCTCGCGCCTTATTTTGCCATCTGCAGGAAACAACAAACAACCAAGTTGTTCTTTACTTTTATGCTTTATATTTCTGAAGTTTACATTTTAGTTCTATTTAAATACATCTCATTTAATCAAAACCCCATTCTTATTTCAACACTTGCAGTCAATTCACTCGAAGATCTGTGACAACTTCAGGTGTGACAGAGACTTCACCCATAAACACTTACCTTTGGGCTCCCTGTGGGATCGATATCTATACTTTGAAACTAGCTACAATTGATCTATGAACTTGCAGACATCAATCTATTTTATGGCGCCATTGCAGGGGAGCTTAGCGCTAAGTGTTTGTCTTTTGACATTTCAGGTGTTGCTACTACAAAATGTTCTCCCTAGGAGACAAAGGGTCCAGACGCTCTGGTAGGACCTATCTACCGAATTATATTGAGCGAGTGCCTGCTCAAAGGCGCGGAGAGATTATTGAAAAACTTTTAAGATCAAATAAAGTTGAAGTTGAAAACCTGAGTGATATTATGGAAATCATGTCTATTTATAGCACAACTCCCATGAAACCTAAGAAAACTCTCAGGGAATATAGTGCTCCAAGTTCTGAATTTCTTAAACAACTAATAGAGTTCCCTAATCCTGGAGTTAGAGAATATCGATTTGATGGTGGAATTATTAAAATATTGCAGGAAAAAGCTTTCAGTGGAAGGTAAGATGAAGACCCAGGAAGACATATCAGAGAGTTCGAGGATGTGATAACATCGTTTGGACCAAAAGGTTTGCCAAGAGACTTTTCTCGTCTAAAATTATTTCGTTGATCTCTTAAGGGTAAAGCTCTAGACTTGTTATATTCTCTCCCTCGCCATTACATTAAATGTTGGGAAAACTGCACTGTTAAATTCATAAACAGGTTTAATCCTTTTAAAAAGGTAACTGAACTAAGAAATAATATAGGCAACTTTAGTCAGAACGTGGGAGAAAACTACCCACAAGCCTGGGAAAGGTTCTTTGGAATGATCAATAGTATTCCTAATCATGGCTATTCTGAACTAACTATTTTCCATTTATTTTACCACGGTCTTAATACTCAATGTAGAGAGTTGCTTGACTTCTTAGCAGGAGGATCAATAAATACTTTAACTATTAAAGAATGTTTAGAATTGATGTCTACTAGGGCTAAGAATGATTATTTATATAATCCTGATTTTGGCACTAAGCCGGAAAAAGGGATACTTCGGATAACTCCTGATCTTATGCCTGAGGTACGCAAAACAATGAAATAAAAACGTATACCTTCTGAACTTGTTAAGGAAAACAAAGTAGATTTTTTACAAGTTCTAACTGAAGAAGATGAAACTAGAAAAGTTTTTCAAGAAATTAAAACATCGACAAGTAAAATCTCATAATAACTTGCATAAGCACTTTCAAAACACAAAAAGATTTTGGCGGAACTCACAGAAAATTATGATGAGATTGGCCAAGAAATAAAATTATTTCACAAGTATCTTAGTATGATTGAAACCCAGTGTGAACAAATAGCATTTGGTTATCAAATTTTTCTTCGTGATGATAAAGATATTCCTGTTTCTACTAATGTTGTCACAAGAAGGGGTGTAGTTGTTACAGGACCCTTAGGACCACCATAATATGAAGTTGAAAAGAGCGAAAGGAAAAAATCCTTGCTCAAAGCAAGCCAAGAAGATGATACATTGGTGGATCCTCAAGATGAAACTGAAACACAAGATCAAACCAAGGAGGACCAAAATGATGCACAAGATGACCATTATGACTCTGATGCAGAGACAGTTGATCTAAGAGAAGATAAATATATAAGCAAGGAAGATGAAGTTGTTGTAGTAGAAAATAAGAAAAGCAATAAGCAACAACAAAAGAAAGCAACGAAAGAGCCTGACCCCCCACAAAAGGTAAAAGAAAAGAGTAAGTCAGGTGAGAAAAAGTTACCTTATCCAGATCGAAAAAAGAAAGCACCAGATCAGGTAATTAATAATTATTTTACAAAGGCACTTAGTGACCTTCATCTGGAAATTCCATTTGCGGATGCAATTAAAGTTCCCACCTATTCTAAGTTCCTCTATGATATTTTTAGTAGAAAGAAAGAAATAACTAAAACTATTGCCATGGTAACTAGTTATCCTGCTAATGGGAAGTTGTTGTCTAAGTCTGGAGATCCTGGAATACCAACTATTTCATGCTCAATAGGTAAAACTGATATTCACAATGCCTTGTGTGATCTAGGAGCAGGAGTTAGTGTAATGCCATACTCCCTCTATAAAAGGTTAGGATTAGGGGAGTATTCTCCTACTACTGTCACTTTACAGATGACTGAAAAGTCCACTAAACAACCCATTGGTATGATTGAGGATATTCTACTTAGAATGGATGAGCATGTTATTCCCACTGATTTTATTATTCTTGAAATGCCATAAGATGAAAAATTATCTATAATACTTGGAAAAACTTTCCTTAGTACTGCAGGGGCATTAGTTGATTGTGCTGAAGGAAAGGTAATCTTCAATGTTTATGATGATAAAATCATCCGGTATTTTCCAAAGAAGATAGAAGTAGGAGAAAGATATATTCCACTGGCAAAACGAGTTCATGTGGTAAGTGCCTTTGATAAATGGCAACCCAAGGTAAGAATTCGAGAACAGAGAAGAGGTTGAGTTATTCAACCATTCTTAATAAAATGCTTAATGGGAGTCAACCCATCTCGTCAATAAAATAAACTAGAGAATAAAAGGTTCATCGCATTCCTACCACTTTTTCACAGACATTCTTGCAGAAGTGTGCCCTGAAGATGCAGCCGTCAAAAAATAGTAGAAACATCGATTGAATGAGTTTAGAATAAGAATAAAAATAAAAGTCCGAATTTTTCATCTACAAAACCTAAATTTTGCTTTTAATACGCCAATGTTGGTCTACAGTTTCTACTATCAATTTTCTGTCAAAAATAAGCTATTTCGCTAAGTTTTGGGATAAGAAGGTACTCTCAAAGAAATAGAATTTTTTTGATGATTACTGATGGTTTAACGACCAACTATATGGCTGGAATAAAAATTTTGGTTGTATAGTTCCGGTCGTATAGATATCTTACCATCAACAAGTTTTCTTCGAAGACACAGAGAATTTAACGACCAACTACACGGCGGGAATAAAAATTATGGCCATATAGCTCCGGTCGTATAGATATCGATGCCTTCGTACAAAATTCTCTGAAAAGTACTGAGAGTTTAATGACCAACTATATAGCGGGAATAAAAATTCCAACCGTATAGATCCGGTCGTATAGATATCAATACCTCTCTTAGAAATTTATCCCAAAGGTACTGAGAGTTTAACGACCAACTATACGGTGAGAATAAAAATTATGGTTGTATAGTTCTAGTCGTATAGATATCGATGCTAGTTTTAGAAATTTATCTCGATGGACAGATGGTTTAACAACCAACTCTACGGCGGGATCATTGCGATCCGGTCGTATAGTTGTATCTGTATAGCTGTTTTCTGCATAAAGAAACCCTACTTGGCGGCGCCTCCACAACTATACGGATGGAGGAACATCACCCGCACGTATAGTTCCGGGCGTATAGTTTGGTCTTTGGTGCAACCACAAAATCACACCGGGGTGGCTAGGTCTTCCACACCTCATTATTTCTCTCATATTCTCTCTCCAAACCTCTCAAAATCCACCTAGAACTCTTGATTCTTCGTGGATTTCGTTCGTTTGAGTGGGGGAATCAACAGATCGGTATGTTTGTCTCCCTATCCATGCTTTATTTTCAGATTTCCATGGTTGAAACCCTCACATTGATATAGTGGATGAACTCAAGCTTATTTTGTTTATCCAATTGATTTCTCATGTTAGGATTGAATTTTTCCACGTAGGATTGTTCATATATCATGTAGAAACTATATGCCTAAGGTTTTATGGTGAAATTTTTTAGTGCATCACGATGAACAAAATCGGTAACCTCTTTCGTCCGAGCAAGCACCAACGGGGTGAGAGCTCGAGCTCGGTGTCCCGAGCCAAACGGAACCCCAAGTTGGCCATGGTTTCATCGAGGAGGGTGCTACCCACACACTGGGCCGACCATAGCTTTCTCATCGCGGCGGGGTTGAAGGCACACTTTGACCTCATGTGTAACAAGGCGGGGTTGATAGTGCTTGGCTTTGCGAGCCACGACACCTACGCCGAGCTTACCCATGAGTTCCTTGCCTCCTTATATGACGACCATAGGGAGAAAGGTAATATGTGCACGGTAAGCTTCACCATGAACCTGCAGCCCTATGAAATAAATTTTGAACAATTTTGTGATGCTTTCGGTTTCCCTCATGTTGGGGAGCCTACTATTACTAACCTCTATAGCGTCACAAGTGGAGAGACTTGGGAGGTTATTTCTATTAATGGGGGCAGGCAATTTTATCAGAAGAAGATGTCCACCATTCAGAACACAACCATCCACTACTATGCCTTGTTCCTTGCCAACACACTACTGGGAAGAGGTGACACTGGTTCCATGGCCAATGCGGACATGGCAATGATCACCAAGGCTCTCTTTCCCACTGCGACGCAAAGCCCCAATCCTGCAGCTCTACTCATCCAGCACTTTCGCCACCAAAGCAACAAAACCAAAGGTGATATTCGCATTGGTGGATTGGTAACCCACCTTGCCCATGCATTAAATGTTGTGTTACCTATTATGCAATCTGTTGACGGTCCCAAGCTTATGGACGTCAAGTATTTAACTGCTTGTGGCTTCCTTGGTGTTTACCATGCTAATCGGAGGCTCCAAGCATATCAATTCAGTTATATTAGTGATGCAAAGGGTGAGCAGGTTCCATTGCCCTGTCCCCAAGCCTTATCGATTGTGGAGAAGGACACTTGGATCCTCACCAAGGACCAAGTAATAGATATCATGGCCGAACTCCAGCCCGATGAAGAGTAAGATGAAGAAGGAGGGCAGCAGGATGAGGATGAGCAGGAGCAAGAGGACAAGCAGGGACACCACCCTGGGATAGCAGCAGCAAGGGGAGCTTGGGACCCGTGGCCCAACCAGCCATAGCAGGGGTACAGCTATGTCCTCTATCAGAATTCTAGCAGCTCAACAAGCGCGTTGGGGAGATCGATCACACTCTTCAGGAAGTGAATGAAGATGTGAGTACTTTGACTCACAACTTCAGTCACTTCATGACCTACTTCCCCAACTACTACCAGCAGTATCCGCACCAGCCGCCAAATGACGGCAACAACTGAGCCTGACAATAGCCTAAGCTTGGGGGAGGTTTGAAAACCTCCAAACTTTGCATTCATGTTTTTATTTCTTCTTTTGATTTATTTTATTTCTTGAAATTTGCATGTTTATTTTCAGTTTTGCATTCCTAAACCAAAAATACAAAAAAATTAGTCATAACTTTATTTGCAAGTTCATTTCTTTTGTTTCTCCCGAAGATTGCTCCATTTTAGGTGACTTGGCAATATGGAAATATAGAAGGGGTTCGACTCAAATACAAGAACGAATCAAGGAAGAGGAGGTATCACATTCTTTTCATCATCCTCTTTGCAACCTTAAATTGATCCTACAATTATTTACTCGCTTGCACTGGAGTCACTCCTCACTTAGCTTGTTATCCTACAAATTATATTCCTTTGCTAGTGTCTTCTTTTTAGCTTTGAAATATTGAGCAATGAACTTGGTTAAAAATACTTCCTACATTTTTACAACAAGAAAAATCATCTAAAAGATGACTTGAGTCCATGATTAGCTCAAAGAATTTGATTTTAGAACTACTCCATCCCAATTGAGCTTAATATAAAAAGACTCGTTGTACCCTTGATTGAAATTGTTTGATTAAATGGATGCTTCGAAGTAGTAGAAATTGTGCCACTATTTTTTCTAATGATTACCGTAAGATATTGCTTTACGTGTGTTATTACAACTCCGACGTGCTTCATGGGGAACTATTAACTCCGCTGGCCAACTAACGATCTAAATGTGGGAAACCACTTGATTTCGGCTATTGAGTTATGTAAACGTCTGTAGCAGCAATGCTATGACGGGTAAAAAATTTAGTCTCCTCATGGTTTCATATTTCAAGTGAAGTTGCAGTACTCCTCTGGCCCATTATTTCTCAACATTATTTATTGGCATGGTCACGAGTGCACAACACAGCCCTAATTAACATGTTAAAAATAGAGGCATGATTTCTCTATGAAAGAGCTGAAGTTTTTGAAAGACAAAAGAAAGAAAAAGGTGCTTTGAGAGTCTTGAAATTTTGACATGGGAGTAGACGAGTTGTTCTTAAATTAAATGTTTTGGTGCCAACTTGAGTACTCTTAATTGATTAAATCAACAAGAACAAAAAGTTTTCATCTCTCGACACTTGCTTAGGCATATGATTTATTTGCTAACAAGATATACGTGGTTACGAAGTGGACTTAGTGCAATCTTCTGAATACTTGTATGATCATATTTAAGATTGCAGGGATTGTGAAGAAAAGAATTTGACGCTAATTCAAACTTGTAAGTTCTTTTATTTCCAGTCTCGAATCTCTGCCATTCTTCCTTATTTCCTTGTCACTCGAGGGAGAGCAACATCTAAGCTTGGGGGAGTTGATAGCTGTGAGATTCGACACATTTTTGATGGATTTTATTGATGTTTTTCTCCCGGATTTGATCGTTTTCTAGCTTTACCTAGCGCTAATACTTCGGTAGCGAAGAAAACTTGGTTTTAATGTGTGTTTCAGGTTCTAAATGTCAACTGAAGGTTTTAACTAGAGAAACACAATATTGTGGAGAAAATAAGGAAGTCTCTCTTTGGAAGCACTCGACGGGAGCATGCAGAAGCTTTAACGAGAAACTATACGGCAGGAATATTTTTCCTGTCGTATAGTTCCCGCTGTATAGTTGTCGCCGCCTCTTAGTTGTCAAAAGGGAAAACTGCCGTGAAGTGACCAAGGACGAAAACATAACACAGCAGCCGCCATACCATCCAGAAGGGAGAAACAAGAGATCCGGAGAAGAAGGGGAAGATGTTCTTCGTCTCGCTCCATGATCTTCGATCTCCTAGCCAATACACCCCCATAGCCACTACTTTACTTGAGAGAGAGAGGGATCTTCACCTTGCAAGACTAGGGTTTGAGGTTGTTTCTTCCCATCTTGAATTGTGTTGGATATTTTTCAATTCTTATTGTGGATCTCCACGGTAACATAAAGATGAATTCCCTTTATTTGATTATATCGATGATCCGTTCTTCTCTCATGTGTGAGTAATTCCCTTGGGCGTGGGAGATGTAGGGGATTGGTGAGATGTGATGTGCCTTCATATATTTTCCATTAGTTTGTAATTGATTCTAATTACTATATTACGTGTGCTTGACTATCTATGGGATGCCTAATGCTTGTTGTCGAATTAAGGGACCAGACAACATGATGCTTTGTTCTACATAAATAAGATCTTGTTCGATAGCGGACTGGCGATCCTCAGGTGACACGGGGATATCAATGGAAAACTAGTAGTCTCGAGGATAACGAGGAACCACTATGATTATTGCATTAGTTCGATCCAAGGAGCTTAATCGCTAAGCGACCTGAAGGGTCTTAATCGTCTAGTGTCTAACCATGGTTTTGGTAACAGGCTAGTAGGTTTATTGAAGTTGGGATGAAATCTACCAAGAGGAGTTCCGACTAATTACGGGTTGCTCGCCTACACATATACTTATAAGATTATAATGGTTACATTTATCATTCATCCACCTAGCATAGTCACTATCACCATGAACTAAATCTCCCCGCGCCTTCTTTTGCCATCTGTAGGAAACAACAAACAACCAAGTCGTTCTTTACTTGTATGCTTTATATTTCTGAAGTTTACATTTTATTTATATTTAAATACATCTCATTTAATCAAAACCCCATTCTTATTTCAACACTTTTAGTCAATTCACTCGAAGATCTGTGACAACTTTTGGTGTTATAAAGACTTCACACATAAACACTTACCTTTGAGATCCCTATGGGATCGATATCTATACTTCGAAACTAGCTACGAACGATCTGTGCACTTGCAGACATCACGTCCCGTGGTTGGAGCTGCAGGGGCTCGGGTGGTGGGAAGTTGAGGGTGTTGGCGACCGTTGGACGGCCGCCCTAGGCCGCCCTGCTCCCCGACGAGCGGGAGTACATCCGTCCCCGCGCAGCGACTCCCACGGCTTGTTGCTGGACAGCCCTGGCGAGTAGGGCCTGGGCATACTCGATATGCAGCGCACTCTCTCCCGTGATATTGAGCTTGGCGATTGCATCTTGCCCCGCGATGACATTGTCCATCGGGGTGGAGTAGAGCAGGAGTCCATTGGAGTCTCAGGCTTAGGGCGAGAAGATGATCTGCGGCTGCTCCGGAGGAGGCATGCGGTGGGGTGGCGGTGGAGCTCCGATTGCAGGTGCACCAGGTGGTAGGAGATTGCTGCCATTGGGTGGTGCATTCTCGTGGACCTCGCGCTTGGCCGCGTGAGTAGGGTCGTGCTCGTCGTCGAAGTTCAGGGTGTGACCCTGGATGTTGCAGTTTAGGTGGCTCCTGATGCGGCGCTGGTGGTAGAGTGACAGCTCCTGCACTGTTTGCCGTTCGAGGCGGTATTTCTCGCATTCGTCCTGCTCCGTGTGTGTCGCTGCCTCCAACTGTAGGCGGTACTCCTCGACCTCTATTGTCGTCGCGGTTGGCAGGATCAGCATGGAGAAGGGATCTGGCAGGGCACTCGCATTGCCCGCCATGTAGATCGCGTTGAAGCGATTGGATCTGGTGCAGAAGTCGCCAGGTGACTCCAACCCAGAGTCGGAGTCAAAGATCAGGATGTAAGTGGTGCTCTCGCTGGATAATATGGCAATAGCCGCTTCGGCCGCATATTGTTTATGTGGATTTTGCGGCAGCCGCGTAACGTGGTTAGTGGCTATGTGTGATTAAATGGTGTCGCGACGCCGCATCATCTATCTCTCTCCTAAGCTCATCCTCAGCTGCATGGCGCTTACCATTAGGAAAGCAAATATGTTGCTTAAGAGATTTGGATGGCGTCCAGCTGGTGTAAGCGGGCCCAGTTGGACCAAGTGATGGCCAATGAGAGCTTTCCACGAAGCACTGATGACGCGACGTCTGTACCAGCTGGACCTGAAGCTGAACTTTTCTTCCTTCCCAAACTTTGTACTCTATATGAATCCCATCGTATGAAGCTACTCAATGAAGTTGCCCCTTGGCAGAAAATCAAAATCAGGACCGCAAGAAGGAATAATACGTACAGAAGACTAATCAGTTTTACCATGTTTTGTTTGGCATAAAAAAATTCTCACATCTGAACTAAGAGTACTTGTGAATTAGTTTTGCAGTGCACGTGGTGCCTGGTAGATGCACGGTGGAGGCTTGCACGATTCCGTCGGTGCTGGAGGAATAGAGGCGGTGGTACCGTGGTGGTATAGATTTAATCCAGCGTTGCGACACAAAGGAAGGAGTCGATTGTGTGCGCCCTGAGGCATGGCATTTTACGCCGCCAGAGTGGGAAGGGAAGCGAAGAGAACATGAGCCAGATCCATGGGAGGCAGAGGCGAGGAGGCGTTGAGAGTTGAGAATGATTGAGAGAATGATGTGCCCCATAGAGATCCTGCATGGCGTCAGGCGTTGCCGTCCGTTGCTGCGCCGTTAGCTGCTTGAGGGGATGCGGCCGCGCAGCTGGATTTCGCGGATTTAGCAGCCTTCTCCACATACGCCACATAATTTTCGTAGGATGCCACGTAAGCCATTTAAGCTAATTTTTGCGAGCGGCGTATGCGGGACCGTTGGACGCCGCTGCCATTTACATCATGAGTCAAAGATCCCTAGGATGGAGGGGCCCTCAAAATCCTCAGCGTTAGATACCTGCGTGATGGAGTCTTCGCGTGACACAGCGGTGATGGATCCGGCGACCGAGGAAGGGGTCGCCGAATCGGTGTCGTCGTGGAGAGTGATAACCCACAAGTATAGGGGATCGTGTGTAGCCTTTTTGATAAGTAAGAGTGTCGAATCCAACGAGGAGCTAAAGGTAGGATAAATATTCTCTCAAGTTCTATCAACCACTGATACAACTCTACGCACACTAAACGTTTGCATTATCTAGGAAATAAAACTAGAGCAACAATACGAGTAATAGAGATAGCTTTGCATGATAATAAATAACAAGAAAGTTAAGTTAGTTGCTGCAGTAATAAAATACACTAAACTAACAGAACCATGAGTGTGGAATAGTGGTGGTAATTGTGATGGCTTTGTCCAAGTTTAAATAGCGAATAGATCAGGTTCATTATCTTCGATGCAGTTTTCTATGTGGGAGAGGCTAAATATACATGCGCTTTACTACTTGGAATTACATATATTATATGATTGGATTGTTAGCAAACATCCGTAAGTACTAACAATGCATTAAGGTTTCCTCAACCATAGCCTTAAGTTTAATGGTCCTCTTACTCCCATATGTGCAACGTTCTGGTTCGCGTCCTCAGGTTTCTGTCACTCCGGCAGAACTCCCCCTTCCTTTTACACATACTAGAAACCCTATGATGTTTAATCCATGCGCGCACAAATATAATGGACACAAAAGGACTGTACCATATCAACATACAACTCTAATGAACCAAAGATGTTCAACCATTCAATCTAAGAACAAAGAAACTACACAAATACTTTCCTGGAGAACCGGTAAAAAACTTCTGTATCAAACACCATGTTTACATAGGACAGTACAGAGGTGTGTGGGAGGATGAACCACTGTATACTAGGAGGATTAGGTGATGGAGATGGCGGTGAAGATGGTGAAGAAGGCGGCGGCGGCACCGGCGGCAACGCGGGGGACTCCTTCCCCGCCACCGGTATCATGGGGGAGCACCGCCCTTAGCCCTCTTCCTTCAAGGCTTATTGGGAGCCCTCCCCCATGGAGATGGGATCCATGGGGGAGGAAAAAACATGGTTTGGTGGCTGCAAATTCGTGGGTGGAGATGCCCTGGACGAATTAGGTTTTCTCTCTTTATATAGCTTCTTGGATTCCCGTCACCCCATCTTGGGTTGTAGTAAATCGGACCTAGAAGGCCCATCCGGGCACGGAATCAGCGAAACTTTATGTCCAGAACATTTGTCGCGAAATTTCCAACAACTTTGTAGTTGAAGAGTTTTCCGTTTGACGTCATATTCAACTCAAAATGTGATCATCTTCAAAAAGAGTTCTGAGACAGATTTCTGGAAAAATCCCAATTTGACTCCAACAAGGTTTCCACTTGTATTCTTGGTAATTCCTACACATCAAAGTGTAAAACAAGAATATTGTGCACTTTTGCAACTATTAGTAGGTTAGTCCAAATAAGTCATAAACTTTATACAAAAAGGAGTGTCAAAAGCATATTCTTAGCATAAAACCATCAAAGTTTATAGATACGTTATGGACGTATCACCATCCCCAAGCTTAGTTCCTGCTCGTCCTCAAGTAGGTAAACGATCAAAACAATATAATTTTTGAGGTGACATGCAGACAACACAATCTTGATCATCATTATTGTAAAAGCATTGATAGCTGGGATTAAGGTACTCTAAACATGAATCATGAAAGATAGAGTTCTAACAATAAGACACAGCAACTATGTTGTAATATGAAAAGGCACAATCAAAAGATTCATAAATAACAATGCTTTGCAAGACGTTTGTTTGTGTCAACACCCGGATTTTTAATCCCAGATGCCCGTTATGCCATACCTCGCAATCCCAGGATTACCATTTTTGCGAGACATAACGGATTGGATATCACAGTACATCAGCCATTACAAACCATACATAAGGTCTTACACAAATAAGGATCTCATGATCCAGTCTTAATACAAAAAGCAGCGGAATAAATATAAAGCATAGTAGTGGGGTCCATCTTCAGGGGCACAGGCAATGCTGACGAAGGCAGATAGTCCTAGTTATCATAGCTGTCCTGATGACCATCATCTTGATAGTCTCCTTCATAGTCTGGCCATGAGAATAGCCAGGGACAAAAGCCATGAGTACTCTTTAAGTACTCGCAAACTACCACTAACAAATAGTATAATTCTAAGTTAAAGTGCTAAATCTAAGTTTAACTATAAAGTTAAGTTTGAAACCTAAGCTGAGTTCAGAAGCAAAGAAAGATAAAATAAATTTCTAGAATCACTTAAGTTGGGAAGCTATTATCATAAACACAACCCTGTTGTGGTCAAGTCAAGATTCATCATTCATTCATAATTTGTTTTGAAAACATCTGACAACAAAACAGTATGGCCATTCCAACTGTCCATAACCAGGGATGCGGCTATTCGAATAGTTTGACACTCTGCAGAGGTGGTACACTTTCACCACAAGATTCGATACATCTGTCAGGGATGACCCTGAATCATCATACTTAGTATGCAGATAATCAAACATAACTTTTCCTTTTACACACCCTAGTATAAGCACCTCTCCTATGAGCATGGCCTCCCAACCATGATCATCAGTCATCTTGGGCACTGCATAGGTGGACAACATTGAGAGGTAGCCTCAGCTCAAACCTCTCCCGCGAGGGAACTAATACTAATGCATATAAATTTCTGGCTAAGCCTTACCCAATTCAGGTAGTGTGGTTGTACGGTAAATTTGGAATGGTATTGCATCCGAATCCAACCATCAGTTTTATAAAAGGGCTAAGGCCCATGCCTCAACATTTTCATCATCATAAACCATTTGTGTTTCTTAACACATGTCAAAACATTTCAATAGAATGACTCATCATTCCAAGGTTTTCATAATTCATTTTCAACAAGTGTTCCCATCTAAAGTGACTCAAGTTTTTTATCTACTCTAAACTACTAAGTTAAGAGTGTTCACTAAGGTGGAAAGCTGATGGGTTCAATCTCATGCCATAGAATGACATCTAAAGCTTATCTAAATAGGTCAAGTTTTATACTCTTTATGCTACCTTCAAAACAAGTAAGGGACTTTTTGTAAAGTAAAGGAAGTAAAGCTTGTATGGTAATACTTCGGGTAGTAATAGTCAAACTGGTGTGACAAAAGCATGCCTAAAGCATCTTTGCTCATTCATCTAGCTTAATTCTAGCTTGCTAACAATAGCTTGCCTTGGTTGGTGCAGTGGTTGAAGTTTTCTTCTTCTTCTTGGTAGCACTCCTCCTCCTCGTAAGCTTGGTCGGTACTATCTTCTATAAATACATACGGAGTACACAATCACCAAACAATACTTAACTAGTCTACTTAGCATTCTAATACACACATTTTATGATCTATTATCATCACAAGCATCATAAGTTTTATTCAATAGTTTCCTCCTTTTTATTTTAGAAAAGTATTTTCTACTCATTGAAAAATTAACTAAGATTTAATATTCACCACTTAAAATATGGGATCATGTGGACACATGTCATCACCACATATTCTAACATGTGGGAATGTAATTTAAGGGTTGGATCATAAATATTTTGGTTTAAGTTCATTATTTAATGATTTAAAGTGACTAGAAATGCCTATATAGCATTATTTTGGTACTAGTCTAAAGTCACTTCATGTAAATCCTAATGTTATTACATATTCAGATAGGCATGATGAAATGTGATTTTTGAGAGTTGGAATCAACTCAAAAGCTAACTTGGTTGATTTTATAAAAATGTTGCAAGGTGCAAATGCTTCTATTTTGTTATTTTTACTAGGAGATATCTATAACTCTAATTGAATTAAATCCAACGGGCTTGGATAGATCATTTCAATACCTTTCAGGCAAAATTGGTTTCATGCAATTTGGATTTGTCAATCTCTCTGAAATGATTTTTAAACTAGTGGACAAAAACTAGATTAACTCTAAATAGAAAAAAACTAAATTTGAAACTTTCACACGCGCGGGAACTAACTGGGCCGGCCCAGCTACGCACAGTACGCGCAGCGGGTTGCCTGACATGCGGGCTCCACTGGTCAGCGGCACAATTTAACCGAAGCGGTATCTAGCATCCTGGGCCACATGATCTAAAGGGGATCCAATGGTGGTGAGTCATCGTCGACGACGGATCACTCCAGCGAGAACATGACCTAGACGCGGCGGTGGGGGTCAATTGGGGGCATACCAGGGCTCCAACAAGGTCGGTGAGGAGGGCAAACAGGCTGGTAAACGACGGCGAGGCGAGGCGCGGTTGTGGCGGAGCTTGGGGTGCCCTAAATCGCAAACGCCCTTCTCCTGCTGCGGCGGCTTCGGCTCCAATTCTGGCGAGACAGAGCTCGAGCGGCTTCGGCTAGAGGTGGGTAAGGTTCAGTGAGAGGTGGGAAGTGTGTGAGTGTGGAGAAATAGGGCTGGGGTGGCTGCTTTATATAGGGTCGACAAGGGGGCAGAGCGGGCGACGGTGAGGTCATCGGTGACGACGCTGCGAGGCTCTCTCGGCATGGGCGTGGGCGGCATTGGATGCTCTGTTCCCCGGCGGTCCTCTGAGGCTTAAAGGCGCGACAAGGCAAAGTCTCTACTGGTCAGGAGTGTGCGGTGAACTACGCGCGGACGGCGGTGTTCGACGCTATTCCTCCGGTCTGCTGGTCATGAGGCGGCGAACGACGATGTATGGGCCTGTTGCGGCTACTGACACGCAATGCTAGGGCTAGGCGTGGTCGGTGCTGCTCTGGCGGGTGCGACGCTCCAGGGTGATCGGCATGGCGGACAGCGGCATGGGCACGAGCAATTTAGGCTTGTCCTCCGCTCGTTTTTGGTCGGGGGCTGGTCGAGGCGAAGCAGTGTGATGGCGCCTGTCTCCCAGCAAGCGAAGGACAGTGCAGGACGGCCTGGGGTGAGCGGTCCGTGGTTGACCTAGGGCATGGCGTCGGGTGGCTAGCTACTGGAGTAGACAGGGGAGAGGGAGAGAGGGTTAGGGCCGGGGTTCTAGCTAGGAGAACCAGGGGACCAAGTTAGGCCCAAATGGTGACCACAACTACTGCTCACTATAGTGTTTTAGCAATTTGCAAGATTTGTGCCTGCCACCTGCCTGACAAAATGGCCGCAAGAAGCAAAAATTTGAATTTTGGGTTCAAAATTTTTGAGTGATCTCCACTAGTACTAGGTAGTCTCTGGTTGCAAGGGTTTTGAAAATGGACATCAAAAGGATGGTTTTTGAAATGGTGGGATCTTCCCATATGAAATAGATTCAATTTTAAACTGTCATTTAAAATTAGCATTTGAATGTTTTTAGCAGATCAAAAAGTGGGCCTTGGTACCTCATTATGTGTACTAGCAAGGGGTGCAAAGATCCAGAATTATTTCTGTTGGGAAGTGAGTGCTAGGAACACTCAAAGTAGTGTAGTGGATAAAAATGACCAAAATGACCATTTACTCCTTTTATTCATTTTGAGTTGTTTTTCTTTGGGAAAAGTTTGGGAATGATTTAGATGAGTTTATTTCACCTAAGAAACATTTTACAAGCAAAGAATCACAAAACCATGGCAATTCAAATCAACTCCTAATTCAAATGCACCTACACATGAATGCTTTCGTATTTTTAAATGGAAAAGTTTTTGTTAACCTTAATTTTGAGGATTTGGATCTTGATAAGCTTGGATTAAAGTTTTGGGATGTTACAAACCTTCCCCCCTCAAACAAAATCTCGTCCCGAGATTTACAAAGAAAACTAGGAACTAAAGAGATCTGGGAACTCTGTCCTAATGTAATCTTCGCGCTCCCAAGTGGCTTCATCCTCGGTATGGTTGCTCCACTGAACCTTGAGAAACTTGATACTCCTGGTCCTGGTGGTTCTGTAGGCTTCTTCTAAGATACGGATGGGCACTTCCCGATAGGTCAGGTCATTGTTGATCTCTACAGCTCTCTGATCGATGTTCTTGAAAACTTCAGTCTTCTCTGGCACTTCTAGGCATTTGCGAAGTAATGAGATATGGAACACATTATGGATGGCTGACATCTCTTTAGGCAGTTCCAGTTGATACAATACTTCTCCTCGACGGTTCAGAATCTTGAAGAGCTCGATATATTTGGGGTCTAACTTTCCTTTCAGACTAAAGCGTTGGGTTCCCTTCAATGGTGAAAGTTTGAGATATAAAAAATCTTCGACATTGAAAGTCAGGTCTCTCCTTCTCTTGTCAGCATAACTCTTCTATCTGGATTGGGCGGTCTTGAGGTGCTCACGGACTTTGTAAACTTTCTCTTCGGCTTCTCGGAGAATGTTGGGTCCAAAGATCTGACTCTCTCCTACTTGCGACCAATTCAAAGGGGTACGACACTTTCTTCCGTATAGGAACTCAAATGGTGCCATCTGCAAACTAGCTTGATAACTGTTGTTATATGAGAATTCTGCGAAAGGCAGGCAGTCTTCCCATTTTGATCCATACTCCAACACACAAGCTCTAAGCATATCCTCCAGGATATGGTTGACTCTCTCAGTCTGTCCATCTGTTTGCGGGTGATACGCGGTGCTGAAATTCAACTTGGTTCCCAATCCTTCCTGAACTTTTTGCCAAAATCTCGAGGTAAACTGGGTTCCTCGATCTGATACTATGGTCTTGGGGGTTCCATGCAGACTAACAATCCTAGCAATGTACAGCTCTGCTAGCTTCGCACTCTGGTAGGTAGTCTTGACAGGTATGAAGTGGGCTACCTTGGATAGTCTATCAACAATGACCCAGATTGAGTCATTTCCCCTACTAGAACTAGGCAAACCGGTGATAAAGTCCATTCCGACGGAATCCCATTTCCATTCCAGAATTTGCAATGGTTGCAACAGTCCTACAGGTCTCTGATGCTCTGCTTTGACTCTTTGATAGATGTCACATTTGGCGATGTAGCTTCCGATTTCTCTCTTCATCTTGTGCCACCAAAATTGCTCCTTCAAATCCTGATACATCTTTGTTCCTCCGGGGTGGATAGAATAAAGAGTATCATGAGATTCCTTCATGATAACTTGCTTTAGTTCTGAATCTGCTGGCACACAGATACATCCTTTGTACCATAGTACTCCTTCTTCGTCTTCAGTGAATCCAGGTACCTTGCTTGTACCAATACGACGTTTGATTCCGTTGATACTTTCATTTCCTTTCTCGGCTTCCTTGATTTGGCTAATCAATGTGGGTTGTAGTTCAATGCTAGCTAAGAATCCTTTGCTAACTAACTCAGCCCTGAACTGCTCCAACTCCTCATACAAACTTGGTTGCTTCTTCTTGATCATGGTGTTTAGCCTACACGGCAATCTGCTAAGAGCATCCGCTACCACATTGGCTTTGCCGGGGTGATAGTGAATGTCAAGGTCATAATCCTTGACTAACTCTATCCATCTCCTTTGCCTCATATTCAGCTCCTTCTGAGTGAAAATATACTTCAAGCTCTTATGATCTGAGTAAATCTCACAGCGATTACCCATCAGATAATGACGCCATGTAATTAATGCCAGCACTACGGCTGCTAATTCAAGATCATGGGTCGGATAGTTCTGCTCATGCTGCTTCAGTTGTCGAGACAGATAGGCGATGACTTTGCCTTCTTGCATTAATACACATCCGAGACCAATCTTGGATGCATCACAATATACATCAAATGGCTTCTTGATATCTGGCATGATCAAAATTGGGGCTGATATCAATCTCTTCTTCAGCTCCTGGAAACTGGCTTCACATTTGTCTGTCCATTCAAACTTCTTGTCCTTCTTCAACAATTGGGTCATGGGTCGGGCGATGCTCGAGAATCCTTCTACGAACTTGTGGTAGTATCCCGCTAATCCGAGAAATGCACGGACTTGGGTTTGAGTGGTTGGGGCTCCCCATTCTTTGACATCTTTGATCTTGGCGGGATCAACAGAGACTCCTCCGGCAGACACAATATGTCCTAGGAATCCTACTTCTTTCAGCCAAAACTCACACTTGCTGAACTTGGCATATAACGGATGCTCTCTCAGGGTTTCTAGGATGATTCTCAGATGTTGCTCATGCTCTTCTTCTGACTTGGAGTAGATAAGGATGTCGTCGATAAATACAACTACAAACTTATCTATGAAATTCATAAAGATCTTATTCATGAGATTCATGAAATAAGAAGGGGCATTGGTTAATCCAAAAGACATAACCGTATACTCGTATAAACCATAGCAAGTAGTAAAGGCAGTCTTCGGAATATCCGTTGCACGAATCTTAAGTTGGTGATAACCAGTCCTAAGATCAATCTTTGAGAATACCTGGGCTCTAGTCAATTGATCAAATAGATCCTCTATCTTTGGCAAGGGGTACTTGTTCTTGATGGTGACGTCATTCAACTTTTTGTAATCTATACACAAACGATTGCCTCCATCTTTCTTGTCGACGAATAACACTGGTGATCTCCATGGCGATGCGCTTGGCTGAGTCAAGCCTGTTGCTAACATGGCATCTAACTGCTTCTTCAACTCAACTAACTCTGAGGGGTTCATGCTATAGGGTCTCTGGGCTATGGGTCCGGTTCCGGGGATTAGTTCGATAATGAACTCAATATCCCTATCCGGGGGCATACCTGGCAATTCATCTGGGAATACGTCGGGGTATTCACAGACTACTCTTACTTGGTCTATGGTGGGTAGGGCTAGACTCTTGTTGCACTTGAATTGACGGGGTAAGGTTTCAGAGATATGTTCTACTGTTACTCCAGAACTACTGGTCATGGTGATGGCTTTCTTAGCACAGTCTATCAGTCCTTTATGCCTTGACATCCAGTCCATACCTAGTACTACTTCCAATCGTTTGGTTCCAAGTACTATTAGGTTGGCATAAAAATCTATCCCATGTATTCTGATAGGCACGGCTTTGAAAAATTTTCTAGCTTTTCTAGTTGATCCGGGGATTTGAACTATCATGACATGCTTCAGGTTGGTTGGGTGAATCTTACTAGTGCATGCAAATTCTTCGGTGACAAATGAATGCGATGCTCCTGAATCAAACAATACTCTTGCTAAAACTGAGTTGACAGAAAACATACCCAGCACTACGTCTGGCGCTTCTTGGGCTTCTTCTGCTTTCATGTGGAAGAGACGACCGTTGCGGTTGTGAGGGTTCCCTGGGGCAAACCTTCTTCCTGGTTGAACCCGACGCTGCTATTGAGTTGGGGCATTCACAGTGGCATTGGCGGCAGTCTTCTTGGGACACTCATTGGAGTAGTGACCCTTCACTCCACACTCGAAACAAGTGATCTAGGACTTGTCCTTTGCTGCGACAGGCACAACATTGCTGCCAGCTCTGGGTGCAGTGTTGTTGCTGTTGTTGTTGCTCTTGGGAGGTGCATGGTTGAAATTGTTGGCGTTGCCGGAGTTGGGATGGTTTCCTCCGGACTTCACATTGCCTCCGCTACGGTTGGGGTAGCTTGGGCGAGACATTGGGGGTCGGTTGTTCCTTGGTGCATATCCTGGTGAGGGGTTGGGACGGTACTTCTGGTGACTGCTGGATCCTGATTGCTGCATCATACGACGTTTGCGGTTGTCGTTTGCCTGATTAATCTCCCCTTCCATCTGAATGGCAGAGTTGACTAGCTCTTCGAGATCCTGAAAACGTATGTTGACGAGGACAGTCTGCATCTCATCATGCAGTCCGTTCAAGAATCTCTCCTTCTTCTTGGCCTCCGTGTTGATCTCATCAGGTGCATATCTGGCAAGTGACAGGAATCTGTCACGGTATTCTACCACAGTCATTCTTCCTTGCTTCAATTCGCGGAATTCATCTCTCATCTTGTTGACTAGACCTTGCGGCACGTGGGTGCAGCTGAACTTGACTTTGAATGCTTCCCATGTCATAACCTGACCATGGTTCATATTGCGGATACTATTCCACCAAGCTCTTGCATCTCCCGCCAGATAGTGGGTAGCAAAGAGAACTTTCTCGTTTCCATCAACTCCTGCAACTTCGAGGTTGTTTTCCATCGTCTGCAACCAGTCATCAGCATCTAATGGGTTTTCAGATTGGTTGAAGATTGGGGGATTGGTATTCTGAAATTTTTTGAGTTTGGATCCATGGTGATCCTGATTTCCATGCCCTTGGTTGTTGAGAGCCATCTGGGCGATCTGCTGTAGTGTTGCTAAGTTGGCTTGACGTTCTGACCTGCTTGCTTCACGGTCTGCGATGAGATTCTGCAAGATCTGCAGCATTGGGTCCTGCGACGAGCTGCTCCCTCCTTGGTTTCCATGAGTCATCTGAAGATTGAGGTAGATAAAGGGGTAAGAGGGAAATTCTAAGGTTCATGGTTTTGGTTTCAAAGCTAAAACTTTGAGTTAGACTCAAGTTTTTCAACTAACTCCATTTCATTCATGCAAACAAACACACGATACAACACACACCACAACAAACAAAGGAAAACAGATGGTTTAAAGAACCATTCTGCAAGCGACGATACAGTGGGACCGATACATCTCATGCTACGACAGTGCTCTAGTGCATCTACTCATCGTCGATGAAGTCGGAGTCCTCATCATCAGTGTAGAAGTCCATGGCATCCTCCTCCAGAAAGTCATCATCATTGCTAAGGTAAGAATCCATGTCTCCCTGGATGTCTTCAGCCTCATCTTCTTCTTCCTTGGCGGCAAGCTGAGCTTCCTGCTCCTTGATGGTCTTCTCGAGGTCGGCCACCTTCTTGCAAAGACGGGCGATGGTGCGATCCTTCTTGGCACGCTGGCGGCAAAGAGACTGGTGGTCTTGGACGAGCAGTGCAAAAGTCTGGGCCTTCTGGTCGGCAATGGCATGGTTCTGGTAGGCTAACTCCCTGGCATTGTCCAGTTCCTGTTGTCTGTCGTGCAGCAAGAAGTCAAGATTCTCCACTTGACGGCTCAACTCTGGGTGACTTGGCATCTCCATCGGCATTCCCATGAAGTCACGTCTTGCATAGTGATCAAAACGGGTTCCTTGGATTTTGTTGACACTAAGGGCACATAGACGTGCGAGAGCTTCATGCATTGCCCTGGCTAATCAATCTAGCCAGTTGTTCTCTCTCACGGAGAACTGAATCCTCCCGGAAGTTGGTGCTTCGATGC
Organism: Avena sativa; assembly: GCA_916181665.1. Lineage (NCBI taxonomy): Eukaryota > Viridiplantae > Streptophyta > Magnoliopsida > Poales > Poaceae > Avena > Avena sativa. The sequence continues at coordinate 434,873,913 of OV702290.1, forward strand.
TTCCTCTAAGATCAGCGGTGACTAGCCACTATAGGTCTCCTCCTGGGGGTCCTGGAAGTTGAGCTCCAAGAAACTCCAGATGTGGGCGTCCTAGTAACTCCGACAGTGAATCTAGATCCCTCTCGAAGATCAGCTGACCTCCGTTTCCCAACTGGTAAAACTTGTTGAACTGAGTCTCCATCTACAAGAACTAAGGATGAGGAAATTAGTGAAGTGATCAAGTGTGTCAAATTTTAAGTAATAATGTAAGAATTTTGAGGAACATGAATTTTTGAGAAAGAAAGAATTCCCAAGGATAAGAGAGGGGATAGTTTTTGTAAATACTCACTTTGGTTTTGAAACTAAGTTTTTGTTCGGACGTCCATTCTAACTAGGGTCTCCTATGGTCAGGACCGCTCTGATACCAACTTGTCAACACCCGGATTTTTAATCCCAGATGCCCGTTATGCCATACCTTGCAATCCCAGGATTACCATTTTGCGAGACATAACGGATTGGATAACACAGTACATCATCCATTACAAACCATACATAAGGTCTTACACAAATAAGAATCTCATGATCTAGTCTTAATACAACAAGCAGCGGAATATATATAAAGCGTAGCGGTGGGGTCCATCTTCAGGGGCACAGGCAATGCTGACGAAGGCAGATAGTCCTAGTTATCATAGCCGTCCTGCTGGCCATCATCTTGATAGTCTCCTTCATAGTCTGGCCATGAGAATAGCCAGGGACAAAAGCCATGAGTACTCTTTAATTACTCGCAAACTACCACTAACAAATAGTATAATTCTAAGTTAAAGTGCTAAATCTAAGTTTAACTATAAAGTTAAGTTTGAAACCTAAGCTGAATTCAGAAGCAAAGAAAGATAAAATAAAGTTCTAGAATCACTTAAGTTGGGAAGCAATTATCATAAACACAACCCTGTTGTCGTCAAGTCAAGATTCATCATTCATTCATAAGTTGTTTTGAAAACATCTGACAACGAAACAGTATGGCCATTCCAAATGTCCATAACCACGAACGCGGCTATTCGAATAGTTTGACACTCTGCAGAGGTGGTACACTTTCACCACAAGATTCGATACATCTGTCAGGGATGACCCTGAATCATCATACTTAGTATGCAGATAATCAAACATAACCTTTCCATTTACACACCCTAGTATAAGAACCTCTCCTATGAGCATGGCCTCCCAACCATGACCATCAGTCATCTTGGGCACTGCATAGGTGGACAACATTGAGAGGTAGCCTCAGCTCAAACCTCTCCCGCGAGGGAACTAATACTAATGCATATAAATTTCCGGCTAAGCCTTACCCAATTCAGGTAGTGTGGTTGTACGGTAAATTTGGAATGGTATCGCATCCGAATCCAACCATCAGTTTTATAAAAGGGCTAAGGCTCATGCCTCAACATTTTCATCATTATAAATCATTTGTGTTTCTCAACACATGTCAAAACATTTCAATAGAATGACTCATCATTCCAAGGTTTTCATAATTCATTTTCAACAAGTGTTCCCATCTAAAGTGACTCAAGTTTTTTATCTACTCTAAACTACTAAGTTAAGAGTGTTCACTAAGGTGGAAAGCTGATGGGTTCAATCTCATGCCATAGAATGACATCTAAAGCTTATCTAAATAGGTCAAGTTTTAAACTCTTTATGCTACCTTCAAAACAAGTAAGGGACTTTGTGTAAAGTAATGGAAGTAAAGCTTGTAAGGTAATACTTGGGGTAGTAATAGTCAAAGTGGTGTGACAAAAGCATGCCTAAAGCATCTTTCCTCATTCATCTATCTTAATTCTAGCTTGCTAACAATAGCTTGCCTTGGTTGGTGCAGTGGTTGAAGTTTTCTTCTTCTTCTTGGTAGCACTCCTCCTCGTAAGCTTGGTCGGTACTATCTTCTATAAATACATACCGAGTACACAATCACCAAACAATATGTAACTAGTCTACTTAGCATTCTAAGACACACATTTTATGATCTATTATCATCACAAGCATCACAAGTTTTATTCAATAATTTCCTCCTTTTTATTTTAGAAAAGTAATTTCTACTCATTGAAAAATTAACTAAGATTTAATATTCACCACTTAAAATATGGGATCATGTGGACACATGTCATCACCACATATTCTAACATGTGGGAATGTAATTTAAGGGTTGGATCATAAATATTTTGGTTTAAGTTCATTATTTAATGATTTAAAGTTACTAGAAATGCCTATATAGCATTATTTTGGTACTAGTCCAAAGTCACTGCATGTAAATCCTAATATTATTACATATTCAGATAGGCATGATGAAATGTGATTTTTGAGAGTTGGAATCAACTCAAAAGCTAACTTGGTTGATTTTATAAAAATGTTGCAAGGTGCAAATGCTTCTGTTTTGTTATTTTTACTAGGAGAGATCTATAACTCTAATTGAATTAAATCCAACGGACTTGGATAGATCATTTCAATACCTTTCAGGCAAAATTGGTTTCATGCAATTTGGATTTGTCAATCTCTCTGAAATGATTTTTAAACTAGTGGACAGAAACTAGATTAACTCTAAATAGAAAAAAACTAAATTTGAAACTTTCACACGTGCGGGAACTAACTGGGCCAGCCCAGCTACGCACAGTACACGCAGGGGGCTGCCTGACATGCGGGCTCCACCGGTCAGCGGCACAATTTAACCGAAGCGGTATCTAGCATCCTGGGCCACATGATCTAAAGGGGATCCAACGGTGGTGAGTCATCGTCGACGACGGATCACTCCAGCGAGAACATGACCTAGACACGGCGGTGGGGGTCAATTGGGGGCATACCAGGGCTCCAGCAAGGTCAGTGAGGCGGGCAAACAGGCTAGTAAACGACGGCGAGGCGAGGCGCGGTTGTGGCGGAGCTTGGGGTGCCCTAAATCGCAAACGCCCTTCTCCTCCTACTGCGGCGGCTTCGGCTCCAATTCTGGCGAGACAGAGCTCGAGCGGCTTCGGCTAGAGGTGGGTAAGGTTCAGTGAGAGGTGGGGAGTGTGTGAGTGTGGAGAAATGGGGCTGGGGTGGCTGCTTTATATAGGGTCAACGAGGGGGCAGAGCGGGCGACGGTGAGGTCATCGGTGACGACGCTGCGGGGCTCTCTCGGCATGGGCGTGGGCGGCGTTGGATGCTCTGTTCCCCGGCGGTCCTCTGAGGCTTAAAGGCGCAGCAAGGCGGAGTCTCTACTGGTCGGGAGCGTGCGGTGAACTGCGCGCGGACGGCGGTGTTCGACGCTGTTCCTCCGGTCTGCTGGTCACGAGGCGGGAAACGATGATGTCTGGGCGGTGGCTGGGCCTATTGCGGCTACTGACACGCAATGCTAGGGCTAGGCGTGGTCGGTGCTACTCTGGCGGGCGCGACGCTCCAGGGTGATTGGCATGGCGGACAGCGGCATGGGCGCCAGCAATTGAGGCTTCTCCTCCGCTCGTTTTTGGTCGAGGGCTGGTCGAGGCGAAGTGGTGTGATGGCGCATGTCTCCCCGCAAGCGAAGGAGAGCGCGTGACGGCCTGGGGTGAGCGGTCCGTGGTCGACCTGGGGCATGGCGTCAGGCGGCTAGCTACTGGAGCAGACAGGGGAGAGGGAGAGAGGGTTAGGGCCGGGGTTCTAGCTGAGGGAACCAGGGACCAAGTTAGGCCCAAATGGTGACCACAACTACTGCTCACTATAGTGTTTTAGGATTTGCAAGATTTGTGCCTGCCACCTGCCTGACAAAATGGCCGCAAGAAGCAAAAATTTGAATTTTGGGTTCAAAATTTTTGAGTGATCTCCACTAGTACTAGGTAGTCTCTGGTTGCAAGGGTTTTGAAAATGGACTTCAAAAGGATGGTTTTTAAAATAGTGGGATCTTCCCATATGAAATAGATTCAATTTTAAACTGTCATTTAAAATTAGCATTTGAATGTTTTTAGCAGATCACAAAGTGGGCCTTGGTACCTCATTATGTGTACTAGCAAGGGGTGCAAAGATCCAGAATTATTTCTATTGGGAAGTGAGTGCTAGGAACACTCAAAGTAGTGTAGTGGATAAAAATGACCAAAATGACCATTTACTCCTTTTATTCATTTTGAGTTGTTTTTCTTTGGGAAAAGTTTCGGAATGATTTAGATGATGTTTATTTCACCTAAGAAACATTTTACAAGCAAAGAATCACAGAACCATGGCAATTCAAATCAATTCCTAATTCAAATGCACCTACACATGAATGCTTTCATATTTTTAAATGGAAAAGTTTTTGTTAACCCTAATTTTGAGGATTTGGATCTTGATAAGCTTGGATTAAAGTTTTGGGATGTTACAGTTTGTGTCACATAAAGAAAGCATAATGAGAATGGTATTCAGCTTGTCCCACATAGAGTTGCAAAACATAAATGCATAGGACACCTTCAAAGTTCATAAGGGTGACTAGATACAAATAGTTTAGGAACAAGCAATATCAAAGTTATGCATCAATCAACAAGTCTTGGGACAATGCACATAGAACTAAGAATGACAACTATGCTCTCTTAATTGGTGCATAAAGATAGAAGATGGAGACTCAAGATAAAAGTGGAAGAAAGGCCTTCATAGAAGGAAGCAGGGATTCAAGTCTCATAAAGAGCTTCCAAAAATTATGGTACTTATTAGCTTTCATCTCTCATTGCCCCTATCATAAGCATCTTGAAGTTATTAAGGCTAAAGTGAACAAACTATAGAGTATATGCTTGACAAAGTATAAGTTGGAAATCTCATGTCCCTTGAATACGAGGGCCGCTCCTCATGCTACTCAAGTTTAGTTACCGGTAAGTTCTTGTCATAATAAGTACATGTGTATCATAGAGAACCGCCAACGAGGTACCCCTTGCCCGATGATACAGAAGAATCCCCATATCAAAATGACAAGGCAAGCAGACAACGAGCATCTCAGCAATCTTCTTATTTACCATGGGAAAATGGTGTGTTTTTCTCTCTTTCCTCTTTTCTCATCTCTTTTTTTATTTTTTTCTCAATCTCTATCTCTTTTTTATAAGAAGAATGCTTCATAGATTGCTCATTATGGTTACGCTGTAGGTTTCCACCATGATTAGGCATGGTTTATACCAGTGGCCTAGGCGTTTCTCTAACACATATACATAACTCCATGGACTTACAAGCTCTCCTTTCATTTCACACCGATGACATCCATAGACAAAAGAGCATGATATCAACTAGGTACAATGTACAAGTGCAATGTTGAAAGTGTTCCCCATGACAGCATGGTTCTGCTAATCCCCAACATATAAGTGCAAGCATATATAACATAGATGACACAATGGTTTAATTTTATTAGGGGCAAGAAAAGTAAAGTGTGCCATCAAGTTCGTGAGAGCTTTAATCACTAGTTTTCTCATAACAAGTTTAATTCAAAAGGTAGATAAAAGCAAGAATATACTTGGAATAGCAAAGGCTAATAGGTAGGTATGGTGGACTCTTTAGGATAACTTGGTTTTATTTGGAGTTGGATGCATGAGTGGAACTCATACTTGGTTATGGAGGCTAGCAAAAGACTGGGAGCGACCAACTAAAAGAGCAATAATGGCCATAATCATGCAAAGTGACAAAACATCATTAATTAAAGCATAAAGTGATATTATGACGGTAGCCTATGCTTTGTCATGTCATGCTTGATATTGTTTTGGCTTTATGCTTAGTGATTTTTGCTGTAGCATGACATGTTTTAAACAATTGAGATTGCTTAATGTGCCTTGAAAGAATCATGTGTTGTTTTAGCATATTAAAGCATAGTATTGTGGTATTCTCCTTTGATGCTTTATTTGGGTTGACTTGGCGCATGCTCACACCATGTTATGACTATCCCAAGTCACCATAGCCTTTATGGTCCTTTAGTTTTCGACTTGTAATATCACTTTATGCTTTAATTAATGATGTTTTGTCGCTTTGCATGATTATGGCCATTATTGCTCTCTTAGTTGGGCTCCTAGTCTTTTGCTAGCCTCCATAACCAAGTATGAGTTCCACTCACGCATCCAACTCCAAATAAAACCAAGTTATTCCAAAGAGTCCCCCATACCTACCTATTAGCATTTGCTATTCCAAGTATATTCATGTTTTTATCTACCTTCCGAATTAAACTTGTTATGTGAAAATTAGTGATTAAAGCTCTCACGAACTTGATGGCACACTTTACTTTTCTTGCCCCTAATAAACTTGAACACCATTGTGTCATCTATGTTTATATGCTTGCACTTATACGTTGGGGATTAGCAGAACCATGTTGTCATGGGGAATGCTTTCAACATTGCACTTGTACATTGTACCTAGTTGATATCATGCTCTTTTTCTATGGATGTCGTCAGTGTGAAATGAAAGGGGAGCTTGTAAGTCCATGGAGTTATGTATGTGTGTTAGAGAAACGCCTAGGCCGCCGGTCTAATCCATGCCTAATCATGGTGGAAACCTGCAGCGTAACCATAATGAGCTATCTGTGAAGCTTTCTTCTTATAAAAAAAGAGATAGATATTGAGAAAAGGAGAAAAAGAAAAAAAGATATGAGAAAAGAGGAAAGAGAGAAAAAAGCACCATTTTCCCATGGTAAATAAGAAGATTGCTGAGATGCTCGTTGTCTGCTTGCCTGGTCATTTTGATATGGGGATTCTTCCGTATCATTGGGCAAGGGGTACCCAATTGGCGGTTCTCTATTGATACACATGTACTTACTATGACAAGAACTTACCGGTAACTAAACTTGAGTAGCATGAGGAGCGGCCCTCGTATTCAAGGGACATGAGATTTCCAACTTATACTTTGTCAAGCATATACTCCATAGTTTGTTCACTTTAACCTTAATCACTTCAAGATGCTTATAATAGGGGCAATGAGAGCTGAGAGCTAATAAGTACCATAATTTTTGGAAGCTCTTTATGAGACTTGAATCCCTACTTCCTTCTATGAAGGCCTTTCTTTTACTTTTATGTTGAGTCTCCATCTTCTATCTTTATGCACCTATTGAGAGAGCATAGTGGCCATTCTTAGTTTCATCTGCATTGTCCCAAGACTTCTTGATTGATTCATAACTTTGATATTGCTTGTTCTTAAACTATTTGTATCTAGTCACCCTTATGAACTTTGAAGGTGTCCTATGCATTTATGTTTTGCTACTCCACGAGGGACAAGTTGAATGCCACTATGCTATGTTTTATTTATGTGAAACAAACAAATGTCTTGCAAAGCATTATTATTCATGAATCTTTTGTTTGTATCCTTTCATGTTGCATGCATAGTTACTATGTCTTATTGTTAAAACTTCATCTTTCATGTTCATGTTTAGAGTACTTTGATCCCAGCTTTCAATGCTTGAAAATACTTTGGTCAAGATTGTGATGGTGCATGTCACCTCAAAAATTATTCTTTCTTTGTATCACTTACCTACTCAAGGACGAGCAGGAGTTAAGCTTGGGGATGTTGATACGTTGCTAACATATCTATAATTTTTCATGTTCCATGCTTGTTTTATATCTACTTTCTTATGTTTTGTCCACACTTTGGAGTATTTTTATACACTTTCTTGGACTAACCTATTAACAAGATGCCACAGTGCCAGTTGCCTGTTTTCTCCTGTTTTTGGTTCTAGGAAAGTCAGAAAATGAATATTCTCATAATTGGACCGGACAAAATCCAAAGTCGATATTTTACCGGAAGACTCACGGAGCCAGAAGACAAGACGGAGAGGGGCCACAGGGCAACCACACCCTCCTTGGCGCGGGCAGCCCTAGGCCACGCCAGGGCATGGTGTGGGCCCCCTGGCCGGCCACTTACCTCGCCCCTTCGCCTATACGAAGCCCCTGGGATGAAAACTCTAAATCGACCAGCCTCCAGCCACGAAAAGTTCCGCAGCGCTGCCGCCACCGAAGGGGATATTCGGGGGACAGAAAGTCTCTGTTCCGGCACCCTGCCGGGACGAGGAAGTGCCCCCGGAGCCATCTCCATCGATCTCCACCACCATCTCCATCGTCGTTGCTGATTCTCATGATGATGACGGAGTAGTTCTTCCTCGGAGCTAAGGGTTCTACCGGTAGCTATGTTTTCATCTCTCTCTCTCTCTATGCATGATCATATTGTGATCATGAGCTTTGTAATCAAGTAGATCTACCTTGCTACTCAAGTGCTTTAATAGATCTCTACTCTTCCCATGTCTGTGAAAGTCACAGCGTGCACACCATGGTGGCACTTAGGCTAGAGATTACAAATACTTGTTATGAGTTATATTTGGAGTTGGATGTTCCTATGAAATTGTGGTGTTTGTTGGAACCATCTAGTGCTCAAGGTGACAGTGTGGGGTTATCTAGATGGGGAAAGCGGACTTTGAGGTGTGTTGTTATAGCCCTACCATGGATTAGAGTGTCCAACCGGAGAGTAGTTTAGAGTAGTGTCATAAAGAGAAGATATTTATATGAGAGTGTTCACTAGTAAAAGTATGATCCCTAGGCCTTGTTTCTAAGCATTGAAACACCGTTTGCTACTAGATCTATTACATGTTTGCTTGCTTCCATCTTTATTTCAGATTGCCTTTATTCTCTTCCATGCCATCAAGCTATTTTATGGCACTGTTGTCTTTTATCCATACCACTTGTATTTCACTATCTCTTCGCCGAACTAGTGCACCTATACACCTGACAAGTGTATTGGGTGTGTTGGGTACACAAGAGACTTCTTGTATCTTGATTGTAGGGTTGCTTGAGAGGGATACCTTTGACCACTTCCTCCCTGAGTTCGATAAACCTTGGGTAATCCACTTAAGGGAAACTTGTTGTTGTTCTACAAACCTCTACACTTGGAGGCCCAACAACTGTCTACAAGAATAGAAGTGCGTAGACATCACTCGTCATTCTAGCGACAAACACTTTTGTCTTTAGAGTTATGGTGGAGGAATTCACAATGATTACTTCTGGGATAACCTACAAAAACATGCATATCCGACATTGATTTTGTAAACATTTTACATATTCCTAGCATACCAACATTTAAGAAAAGACAAACTGGGTTTTACCCCTTGCCATTTCATCGGATCATGTTGTTGCTCCTTTTAGTGTAAAAGCGGTATGTCACTATAGCATAATCTTTTAAATCATAATGGAAGATTTATATTTGATCTCACCAAGTCAAACTAGGTTTGATTATATTCTCAAAACATTCCATACTCTATGGTGTTTTGGGAAACTCAAGTTTATGAAACAATTTCATGTGTTTGCTAAATTCGTAACTCAAATCTCTTCTATTATGATCCAATCATAAACTATTGATTTTCTTGTTACGATGATTTATTTATTCATAGTGACTTTATCAAAGTCTCTAAAAACTCGAACGTGCCATAACTCTTATGGTGTTGTTTCCGTGAATCTGGATGATTTCTTCTTCATGCTAAAACCTTTGAACATGTTTCAAATGTCTCATACTTTTTCCTTGTTAAATAAATTTACTCATATATCTATTCAAGTCCTCGGTGGAAGTATATGAAGTAGAATAATCCACCACACACGGTTTTACATAATGGACATCTACCACAATATGTATTATTCCCACTAAGTTAACCATCCGTTCAACTTTTTCCCCTGAACATAGTTTTAGTTATCTATAGGAAAGTCTAACAAGCGTTAATTCATTTGAAAAAACCCTTGACTCCGAAATTCCATCAAGATAGAGTTTCTTCATGTGTTTCTTTCCAATATAACTTAAACGGTGGTTCCAATCATCTCATCTTGTGATGCTTTTAGCATTTAGTTTTATGAATATTATTTCAACAACAAGATTTATAATGGTTCATCCATCAACTATGAAATACAGTAATTATTGAACAATAGTTTGATCTCACAATACTGAAACCAGATAATAATTATCAGAATAAATCTTGATGGCTTCGTCTTTGATGTATATGACAAACATAATAACACTTTATTTGTTTATCGATGAACATCATTATCATATTCTCTTGCTAGTTATTTGGACCATTGTATTTCATATATTGAGTTGTTGCATGAAATTTAATACCAACCAATTCAGTATCTAATACCAAAGAATTACATAGGTTTAACAAGCAAAGAATATATGTATTCATAACATGTATATCTTGTATATACCTAAGCTAGACAATCCAGTCGATTAATTTCTGCCAATTGTATTTAAGGATTATCTTTCAACATTTTCCTCTCTTTTAGAAGAGTTACCCATTATCAATAGTGGCACCAATCATATGGTACTTGGTTCAAGTGTGTTAGTCAAACACTAATACCCTTAAAATCACACTTTGAAGTGGATCACAATCATCACATGATTCGTGTTCTTCCGGATTCATTCATTAGTGATCTTTAAGTATAGTAAACATTTTACCTATACCTCATGTTCATCCTATCATGAAAATTTTCACGAATGAACTATATAGTTCATCAAGGCAAACATTTGTATAATTTTAGTTCCCAAACTTATTGGGTGGCAAATGCTCATCCAATATGAGAATCTGTTTCCAACTAAATTATACTTTGTCATGTTGCAATCAAATAGTGTTTCATATATCAAACTATCTTTTACACAAGATGATTTCTAAATCTCCCAGATAATCTTGATACAAAGAACTTTCTTTTTAATATCACGTATCATGGAGGCAAGCACGATCTTTTAGACACTAATTTCAGAATCTATTACTCTAAGATTAATACATTATTAAACCTTATGGAGTAAGTGAGGCTTTTGTTGAAATTTTGCTTTAGGACCTTTATCTTTAATTTGACACTCAAACAATACGGTACTAGTCCGTAAATTAAGTATTTAGAATATTATAGTAATATTATCTCAATCACAACCAAGGTAGTCTATAACGGATGCCATCTGCAATAATTATCCAAATTTACTTAGATTCTTTAGTTCATAATATGAGTTCATTACCAGAACTCCCACTCAAACATCCCCCAATGTTTGTTTAGTGATTACACAATCCCTTTACACCGTATCATCCCCTATCATCATGACCTTTGATACAACTTCCAGGGTAGAAAAACTATCAATCACATCACCATGTGACTCATGCTTAACCTTTCGGTTATCTGTGTTCCGAGGCCATGTCTATACATGCTAGGCTCGCCAACTTTAACCATAGTGTATTGCAGTGCATACATGGCTTACACCCACCGTATGTGAACGTAGAGATGTCTAGCACCCGATCATCACGACCTGCTTCATAACTGTGAACTTTCTTGGTGGTGCACACTTGTGGGAGAACACGAACATTGGAATTATGTTGAGAGATCATATTATAATGCTACGTCGTAGCTATAATACTAGCATAATAAGATACATAACCAATTCACATCAAATGCAAATAGTTTATGCAATATGATATGGTCATCGCGCCTTGATCTCCATCGAATGTGTCGGCATTGCACCAGGTTCACGGTGCCTTCATGCCGTCGGCAGTATATTTCATAAATACTTACCTTGACCATACATATCACAAGCCACTTCATAATAAAGTTAGACGCCTCTACTTTATCTTTGCATGTTTTACGCGGTTGTGAGGGCTTTTGCAAGAGAACCATTTCTACCTACGAACTTCCAACCATAACATGGATTGACTCGTTTACGCTTTAAGTCCCTTCTCAGGGCCGTCTTTTGTAAATGCCATATCAAGTAATGTCAGAGAGACAGACACCCACTGGGCACTTATATGGTACAAGCCATATGTCAGTCGTGGAACCAGTCTCGCGTAAGGTCGGTCCGGGACGCTTCATCTGACATTGTCACGATATGAACAAGTACACGTGGGTAGCAACTTGAGAATCAATGCCCACACAATCAACATGTGTTCTACTCATACCAAACATCTATGCATAGATCAGCTCTGATACCACTGAAGGGGTTCTGTGGCAGAAAACAAAAACTTTCCTACGGTGAACACACCTAGCCAATATCTATCTATGTAGATGTATAGCAATGAGCGGGTATTCGGTGTTCATACCTTTGAAGATCGAATGCAATTAACGTTCTGCGAGGAACATGGATGACGTAGTCGAAATTGCCCGACCTCAAGGTTGTGAAGTTCCTCACAAGTCACCCCTTGTCCTTGCACGACATAGCCGACCTCATGGTTGTGTCGACGTCCAAGATCCAAGCTCCAAGCAAAGCACCACAAGTGGTAGTGCCTTGTGGCCTGACACACATACGGTGTAGAGACCTCTCCCGGGCTCCAGTCCAGCAAAGCAGTGCAACAAGATTGATCTGGACCGAGTCCAGCAGCACGACGGCGTGCGTATGGTGGAGAAACCCCAATCCCCATATGCAATTACATTCTTGGGATCCACATATGAGGGAGAGAGAGATAGATAAAGGCAATAGCCAATTGTTGATGGTGGATTTCGGGAGAGGGGTGCCCCTCTTTATATAGGTGGAAGGGAGGTACTACCTCCCTCATAGTCCTAGGGTGGGACTAATCAAGGGAGGAGGTGGGAGTAGGCACGTCGGCCACCCCTACCATGGGCCCCACATGGGGAGGGGGATCCCACTAGGGCCGCTGACCCCCTTGGCACCTCCTAAGGCGTGGCCCCCTCTTGGGTCTCCTTCGGTGAGGTCCATTAGGTGGCCTGCCCCATAAATCCAATTAAAAATTATTATTTCAATATCAATTCATTTATTTAATATTAAATACATATTATTCAATACCTATCATCCTGAAACACCTTTCTTACCCCTACGATCATCATCGGATATCCCCGAAACACTTTTAGTATCTCTCCAGAATAATTCCGGAGTTCTCACTCTTTTCTCCTACGATCTTGGATCAATCCCTAAGCGTCTCTACCCTTAAGTGTGACACCTTACGACTCGGGAATACGTAGACATGATCAAGACACATCTTCGATCAGTGACCCCTTGCATTCCACGAATAACTTGATCGCTTAAACCTTGAACTTCGAGTCTCATTCTTTTGCTCTACGATACCTAGTTTGTCCAAGATCTGATCTTTGGTATGTACATACCTAGTTCGATCTTGTTACCGGCAAACACATTAACTCATTCTGGTGATAATACATCCCTGTGACCTAGTCACATGTTTGCAAACTATCTTGTAGATGTAATCTCACTGAGTGGGCCTAGGGTATCTATGCGTCACTCGGATGGCCAAATCCGGTCTTGATACATAGGCCTCAAAAGTTCCTCTAGAATACATAACTCACACATTTATAGTCACCCAGTTACGGTCATGACGATTGATGCGATCAAAACAGCCTTGAGAGATAGTGATTAATATGATCTCACGGTTGAAGGACTGAATCACTATGCTTTGCTAGATATTGCAAGGTTGAACTGTGTGACTAGATCATATTGCAATACTAGGTGATACCTTCGATCTGGATTCACAGATTTAGTATAATAGCTTTTTCCCTAGAAGACCTAGGTTTAATCAAACCTTGGAAAGCAATGCTAAAAGGAAATAAAAAGGACACGTCTACAAGACTTTGTTTCTTTGTTTTACCTTAGTTTACCAGACCAATCTAGTTTACTTTTATAATGGGTTGAATCAATTGATGGAGATAGTCTAGGGTTGAAGATCCACTACTGTTGCACATCATATGGGATAAAAGATAACAATAAGCATAGTCATGTGTAATGGTTGAATAGGGATAATCTCTTGTGGGAAACACATCCTAATATACTAGATCCCCCATGATGCAGCGGGCATAACAATAGTCTTTTAATCCAACTGAGTGCACCATGAAGCAACGAGCTACAAACGATTATTAAGTTAAAACACAGATCAAAGCATTAAGTGGTGATGTTGTCGTGACCCTGAATGGGTCGCTAAACAAAGATCGTACTACCCTTTCTGTCACTGGTGTTCCTATGAGATCGCCGCTAGCCAAGTTTCCTCAAGCCTTCATCAATCTATGGGATCTTGGGTACCTACAAGTCCACAGATCGAGGCAAGAGACAAACAAACAAAAGATACAAATCTCTATTGCAGACAAAACACAATACTCCCATGAATTAGGTGTACATAATTGCTGCAAGGTTTCTCCCCAACCCGCAGCCCGTGAGGACTACTCACTCATAACAAATAGATCTAGGATAGAAAACATTGTGCAAAATAATTAGATTGAAATCAATTATTCTTACAATGGTCGCCAAATCACAAGGAGATCTGAAGTACAAAGTAATTTCTATGACTAATGGAGGGGATGGATGATGGAAGTGATGAACAATGGATGAACAATGGCGTGGATCTCCTTTGGTGGTGTTGTGATGTAATCTGAGAATGCTGTCTCTCTGGCCGGCAGCTGGAGCCTCAAAATATATAGGCATCTTCACGAAAGTTGTAGGATTTGGTCAAGACGAAGTCATCGCCACATGGTACGGGCGGGCCCTGCCTGTACCAGTGGTTGTTAAGCTTGCTGACACCAGGGAATGACTCCCTAATTACTTGATTGTGTGGACTTCCTCAAAAACCTTCATTATGACTCCTGATTTCGCATTAAAAAGCGTGATTTCCTGCACAACACAATTCAAAGCAAGGTTTTGCATATCTTTGCAATTATTAGTCATTAGTGGCAAGGATTGAGAGTTTCTTATCAATTGCTTGACCAAAAACAATGTTTAAATGTAGTGGAAGATGGCTATTTTTGGAGCCATCAACCTCCCCAAAGCTCAAACCTTGATCGCCCTCGAGCAAGAAGAAACAAAATAACTAAGGAATTCACCGTTTAAACTTGAAACAACGAGAATAAGAATTCACTTACGATTGGTAGTCATATGCGCCCAGCACTTCATTCATTTGCGAGGCTTATCAAATTTAGAGAGATGACAAGAGTATTATACAAGCTTAGGTAAGTCAAGACAATCAAAGTAAAGTTTAATATAAGTATAAATAACTAGAAGTGTAGCAATCAATCCAATTCTTCTAGTTAACTCTTAGCTTACCAAGGAACACTAGGATGTTTAAATAGCATAATTCAGTAAGAGAGTTTCATGTCCTACGTAGCATAATAGTGAAGTGTCTTATTTACCCCTACATCAATAAATCAAGTATATCAAAAACACTTTCTAATCCAATCATTGTCTTTCAAGAAAATTCATAAAGTAGTAACGAGATCATGCCAAGGACTTGTTACGTGAATCTTCATACATATCTCTTTTCTCTCTTTTTTTCTCCTCTTTCAAGGATCATTGGTTGTTTTTTACAAGTGCTTGCATAACCTTTGAGAGTACCAATACTTTTGCCATATATTGACACGTATGCCGCTCATGTCACCAACTCATAGCCAAAATCCTAGGTTATACCATAGATCGTTCAAAAGCTAGCGGAGTTGTTGGCATCCCAAAGGTGTGCATGAGAAACATAGAACTTTTTCTTTCTCTCTTTTTTATGATAGTACCATGGTTTGATCCACAAGGTTAGATTTGGCATGCATCACAATTACCACTAGACTTCATTTCAATCAAACAACTCGTTTCATGAGTGTCGTCAAGACTATCAAAATATCTATGGGGTTAAGTATCTTCAAGGGTATACTCTCAAGATAATCATTCATCAAACAAGTCGTAAATTTCAGACTTTTTCTTATTGTACTTGGTAATATTATTTCCAAGGTAAGACTCGATTAGCTAAAAGAACTAGAGCAAAAGCTTCCACAACTAATCATCATACTAATAAAAAGCTCTACTCTAACCATATTAAATTACTCCCACTAGCATGGCATCTTAGCAAATCGACGAACTAGGATAAACAACTCAAACTTCACAAGTGGGAGACATAGGACATACCTCTCATAAGTGACTTCATGATCCTCTTCCTTATAGGGATGTGTTCCTTCAAAACTCAAACACGATTACTCTCATAATAATATTAAAGCAAAGAGGCAAAATGCGAATCCACATTTACAAAAAAAGGAAAAACAGAAAAATCTTTTTGAATTTTTAAGGATAGGGATTAAAGAATAGAAAATAACTTGCGACCAAGCAAGGAACTAAGAAAAGAAAAACAAACAAAACAAAAGCAAACTAAAAACGAAAGGAAACTAAAAAGGAAAGGAAAAAAGCGAAGTGTTGGAACAAGCCAACACGAGTGTTTGAAAGCTCCTAAGGAGCTGGAGTACAACCTCATTATTACACAAATAAATTTGTCGGGGAACACATCCCCAAGCTCAGGCTTTTGCAAGCCCTTTTGTTGCTCATTGTGGTGGTGGTGGATAATATCCCATGTTCCATTGGCTACTCCAATCATGGAACTAGGTGGAGAGGTTTGCCAAAGCATCTCAAAGGTTGATGGAGAGGTGTTCACGTTTTGAATATTTCCTTCGAGTGCATAGATATCTTCACATGTGGTGTAGTAGTTTGGTGGCTACATATCTTGTTTGGGTCCCTCTTTTTCTACTTCTTCATCTTCTCCTCCTCCCACGGGTATTCTTGATGGGGTAGATTTGACTCAACCTGCACGTCAAAATGCAAACGTCCATCCTCAATAGAGAATAGACCATTAGGTAAAGGAGTTGGGATCAAGTGATCCATTCCAGGTATATCAAGGAAGTATCTACCATCAGTTCTAGAAATCATACCACATGCTCTTAGAGTAGAAAGACCAAGACGGTGACTTCCTATCAACGATTGGATGTTACCTAGGTCGATGTGAAGTGTCCGTGCAACAACGTTTACAACTCCTCCGCATATGGGTCCTTGAGATTGAAAGAGCCTGATGCTTAAGGTAAAACACAAGAAGAGCGTCCAAATTTGGCATTAAGTTACAATTAATAATAACAGCCTTTGCGAGGATCATCATGTCCTCCTTATTAACTCTAGTAAACTCACCACGTGCCTGCAAGGTGTTAGCAATAACATAAAACAAATAGCGAATAGCAGGATGATCAATTTGGTTCCCCTTGGGTGTGTTTCCACGAATTCTCATTAAATTAAAGTACTGCCAAGGTGCAGGATTTAAAACAAAGGTAGTGGAGTGTATGTCAGTGGTGGTGTTGGCAAACCCAAATATTGAGCCCATTGGTCGAGCGTTAAGGAGTACTCACAGTTCATAAGATGGAAGTTGATGTGATTAACTACAAGCCTTTGATCCTCGGAACAATAGTGAGGGACCAACGTATGCGTCAAGGTGCTAAGGAACTCAAGTGTCAAGCGGTGGTACATGGCGACATCCTGAAAGACAAAGTCATACAAACCAACATTGTTCCAAAGTAAATCGAAATCAGCATGAATGCCAAGTTGGTTCAGGATATAGGACACACTCACTTGGTGGACTTGATTTCTCGGAGCTTGAGACGGTTGAAACGATTCAGCTGAAACTCCTCAGTGAACTCGATATTATGGGACTTGGGGGTCAACGTATCAACGGGTGGTGCGGAAGGTTCCGGAGCCATTATACGTGTACGGCTCCTCGTGTTCATCTAAAACAAAATAAAATAAAATAAATAAATATTGCTAATAAAAGATTTTAATCCAATAGAAACATAGCATAAACGATCCTCTACACTAGTTACAAAATAAACTCCTCTAAAACAATACTAATCATGCTCAATATCAAGATTAGATCAAGAAAAAGACCTAAGTCTATATTGACAATGATGAAATATTGAGTGAAGCTTTGGTACAAATAAGTTGAAGATCAGAAGAGAATCATACCTTAGATCGATTGAGTGCAAGGAACTGAAGAAAGATTGAGTAAATTTGAAGATCCAATGGAGGTGGTTTGGAGTTTGGAGGAAGAAGAAAGAGAAAGATTTGTTTTGAGGATTTTTATGTTACCTCCTTGTAGTATTTATGGCGGCCACGTTCATGGTATGGACGGATCCCGCCCATACCGGGTAACATACCTTGGGGGTAACGACTCTCTTCTGGCGACACACTCGGTATGGGCGTGCGGTACAATCACGCACGCCCATACTGCTGGTCGTTATTCATTCAGTATCTTTGCTTGAAATCTGACGGTTTGCTCGAGGGTACAGTACGGGCGCGCGGTACGGGCACGTCTGACCGTACTAATGGTCATTACGAGCACTGTTTCCTATGGCAAAAATCAGAATTTATATCTTCCAATTCCTCGAGGTGGTACGGGCGCACGGTACGGGCCCTTCCGGTCGTACCACTGGTGGTTAAAGGCCAGCGAGCTACAAAACTCAAAGAATTGGATTAGAAGATCTGTGTGGCTTTGCACATCTTATCAAAGGACAAAATAACAGAAAATATACTACATAAAAATCAGCAATACTTCTTAGACCATGTGTTAGTAAAATAAGAGATCGAGGATTATATTATTTCTTCTTCTCTCTCCAAAGGTCTTCTTGAACAATCTTTATTAGAAACAAACAAAAAGAAACAAAAACAAAACTAACACAAAAGTAAAACTTTATTTCACATGGGTTACCTCCCATGAAGCGCTTCTAGTTAAGGTCAATTAGCTTGACCCCGATTGCAATCATTTAGGTTTAATGAGTGGAATGCCCACTCCAAAGTAATTGGATTTCAAATTAATTATACCATCGTCATCATTAGGCTTGGCCTTCTTCTTTCTAGGGAAGTGGACTATAAAAGTAACTCTAGATGGTAGCCCTATTCTCACATTCCCCTCATATAAATTAATTAAAGCTTTGATTGTTCTTAGTAATGGCCTACCGAAAATTATTGGTGCTATGGGATCTTTAGGCATGTCCACGATAATAAGATCAATAAGAGCGGGACTACCTTTAATTTCAACAACTATATTTTCTTTTATCCGAACAACTTGTTTATAAGTTGAAACCTCTAGATGGAGTCTCAATTCAATAGTTACAAATGACCCCAAATTTAATTTTTCAAATAGGCTTTTAGAAATTGTTGAGACGCTTGCACCAAGATCACAAAGTATGGATATCTCATTAACTCCCACCTTAAATTTGATAGTGGGCTCAAATATATCATCTAGCTTAGCAGGAAGCTTATCAGCTAGTATCTTATACTCCATCTCTAAATCTCAAACTTTAGATGCTACTTGTTGTATAAATTGTTAGTACATAGCATCATTACCTTATTCTATACTGGGATTCTTTACGGTGATCATCTTTAGTAGATCTTCTACGATATATTCTGGTGTTGGTGTGCTGCTATAATCCATCTCTTTAGGCTTTTCTTCATTGGTTACCACCCTCATCATCTTGAGGTCTTCTACCAGATTTGGATCGGGATTTCTAGCAAACTTTGCTAGTATGTGAGCTTGGCTCTGAGCTACCTTGCCCAAATGAGCCTCCATGGTCTTTGTTCTTTCCTAGCCTGTAGAGCCTACACATCATTTCTACTTGCAACGGCTTAGTTAGATAATTTTCCTATACTACTCTCATGGTTCTTCGTGATTTTAATAAGCGTATTATTTTTCTCGATTTGAGCTTGTATAAAAGTTCTAATAGTTTGCTCAAATGAGAGATTGCTATGATTTGCTCCATTATTATTATCATAATTTTTGTAAGGAGCTCTTGCAGGATTGGAATAATGTTTTTGAACATTAGTAGTATAATTATGATTTTTCCATGCAGGATTATAAGGAGTGCAAGCTATAAAATTGGCATCATTAATATCGGTAGCGATAGAATTAACTTGGGTATCTTCTTTACCCTTTACTATATTAAGTAGCTCATCTACCTTAGATGTAAGCTCTTCATTATTTACCTCGGTAATTAAACTTACTCTCTTCGAGGTTCTCTCCACATGCCATTGGGCATGATTATTTTGCATATCATCAAGTAATTTCTTTGTAACACTCACTTGATTTCCCATGATTATTCCTCCTGCTGCAGTATCTAGCATAGACTTAGACATTGGTTTAAGACCATCATAAAACAAATGCAATATACGCCATTCTTCCATCCCATGACCAGGACAGTTCATTACGGCTTCTTTCATCCTTTCCCACGCAAGCGCTAGTGGCTCATGTTCTTTTTGTCTAAAGCTTGTAATGTTGGATCTCAGCTGCATAGTTTTAGCTAAGGGAACTAATTTAGTCATAAACAAATTAGTACATTCCTCCCAAGATTTAATAGTGCCCTTTTATAGAGCTAGCAACCAATCCTTAGCCTTTCCTCTAGGAGAGAAAGGAAACAATCTTAATTTAACAGCATTTGGATCTACATCCTTAATACGCATCATGTCGCAAATTTCAGTAAAAATGTTTAAGTGCAAACCCGAATCCTCGGAAGATGAGCCTCCAAATTGGTTTTGTTGAACCAAACTTAAAAGATTAGGCTTTATTTCATAAGTTTCTGCATCAACAGCGGGTTAAGTGATAGGTTCACTAATAAAATCATCAGTGGGAGTAGCATACTCCCCAAGTCTTTTTTGGGCCATGGATCTTATATTTTTGGTAAAAAAATTAAGTAAAGAAAACAAATAACAAGTAACTATTTTTTGGGTCTTCAAATAGATAACAAGAAAGTAAACTAATAACAAGAAATAAACTACAACTAATAATAAAACTAAAAATAAGATCTCTAGTGACCTCACAAGGATAGCGAAATTGCTTCCCCGGCAACATCGATAGAAAAAAGGTTGATACCTTCGATCCGGATTCACGGATGTAGTATAATAGCTTTTTACCTAGAAGATCTAGGTTTAATCGAATCTTGGAAAGCAATGCTAAAAGGAAATAAAAAGGACACGTCTACAAGACTTTGTTTCTTCGTTTTACCTTAGTTTACCGGACCAATCTAGTTTACTTTTATAATGGGTTGAATCAATGGATGGAGATAGGCCAGGGTTGAAGATCCACATGCAGTTGCACATCATATGGGATAGACGATAATAATAAGCATATAGTCATGTGTAATGGTTGAATGGGGATAATCTCTTGTGGGCAACACACCCTAATATACTAGAGCCCCCCGTGATGCAGCGGGCATAGCAATAGTCTTATAGTCCAACCGAGTGCACCATGAAGCAACATGCTACAAATGATTATTAAGTTAAAACACAGATCAAAGCATTAAGTGGTGATGTTGTTGTGATCGCGAATGGGTTGCTAAACGAAGACCGTACTACCCTTTCTTTTACTGGGTTCCTATGAGATCTCCGCTAGCCAAGTTTCTCACCTCAAACCTTTATCAATCTATGGGATCTTGGGTACCTACAAGTCCACAGATCGGGGCAAGAGATAAAGAAATAAAAGATACAAATCTTATGCGTGATCTTATGAGATCATGAGCTTTGTAATCTATAGATCTATTCTGCTACTCCAGTGCTTTAATTAATCTCTGCTTATCCCCACGTGTGTGAAGTTGACAATGTACACACCGTGTGGCACTTAGGCTAAGGTTACAGAAATACTTATCATGAGTATAATTTGAGTTGGATGTCTCTATGAGATTGTGGTGTTTGTTGGAACCATCTAGTGCTCAAGGTGATAGTGAGGGGTTATCTAGATGGGGAATGCGAACTTTAAGGTGTGTTGTTATAGCCCTACATCGTCCAACCGGAGTGTAGTTCAGGGTAGCATAATGAAGAGAAGATATTTATATGAGAGTGTCCACTAGTGAAAGTATGATCCCTAGGCCTTGTTTCAAAGCATTGAAACATTGTTTGCAATCAGTCATGTTACATGTTTGCTTGCTGCCACTCTTATTTCAGATTGCAATTACCACTTATAATCATCCATACTACTTGTATTTCACTATCTCTTTGCCGAACTAGTGCACATATACACCTGACAAGTGTATTGGGTGTGTTGGCGACACAAGAGACTTCTTGTATCTTGATTGCATGGTTGCTTGAGAGGGATACCTTTGAACACTTCCTTCCTGAGTTCGATAAACCTTGGGTGATCCACTTAAGGGAAACTTGCTGCTGTTCTACAAATCTCTGCACTTGGAGGCCCAACACTGTCTACAAGAACAGAAGCATGTGTAGACATCAAGCTATTTTCTGGCGATGTTGCTGGGGAGGTAAGGTAAAAGGTACTCACATCCTCTGGCTACTAAGCTATCTTCTAGTATTGTTGCTGGTGTGTGAGTGCTCGAAGTTATTTCCTTTAGATTCTGCAATTATATCTTTTTGTTTCTTGTTTTTATTTTCACTAGTTAGGCTTAATGGAAAACAACAACAAAACTAGAGAGCTTTATAGTATTTATCTTGAGTTAGGACATGAAGTGTTTGAAGAGAAAATTAAAAAACCTATGGAACTTTATTTGCATGCTAATAGCAATGCTATTAGTATGAATTCTTTGAACACCATTATTGCTAATGCTATGGAAAAGTCTAAGCTTGGGGAAGCTGGTTTTGATGACCATGATATTTTTAGTCCCCCAAGCACGGAGGAGAAAATTTACTTTGATGATACTATACCTCCAATATATGATGATTACAATGATGAATATGATATTTTCAGTCCACCTACTGTTGAGGAGAAAATTAATTATGATTACAATATGCCTCCTATATTTGATGACTATGGTGATGAGAATAATAATGATAGCTATTTTGTTGAATTTGCTCCCACTATGATTAATAAGAATGACTATGCTTATAGGGAGAGTAATAATTATTTTATGCATGTGGCTCATGATAAGAATGTTTTATGTAATATTTATATTGTTAATTTTATTCATGATGCTACTAAAAGTTATTATGAGAGAGGGAAACATGGTTTTATGTATCTCAACAATATTAAGTTTCCCCTCTTTATGTTGAAAATTTTGAAGTTGCACTTGTTTTGCTTTCCTATGCTTGTTGCTTTGTGCTTTTATGACTTGTTTCTTTACAAGATTATTTTTCATAGGAAGTGAGTTAGACTTAAATTTGTTCCATATTTCCTTCTTGATGCTCTCTTTTACTTCAATTCATATTTCTTATGTGAGCATCATCGAAATTATCATGCCTATCTTAATGGCTATAAAGAAAGAGCTTTTGGGAGACAACCCATTATATTTTTACTTTTAGTTTATTTTTGTTTTGTTGAGTCTTGGAATTTATTGCCTCTGTAATAACCTCTCCTTATCCTTTTTGTTTGGTTTTTGTGCCAAGAATAACCTCTAATGAGAGGGAAGTAAGATATGGGGAAGTTGTCCCGAAACAGATTTCTGCGCGTCACTATAAAAAATCATGAAAAATATCAGTACATCGGATTGAGCTGTAATTTTTGTGATTATGCCCCAGCTTATTACCCAACTTTTGTTAGTTTTGCACTTTTATATTTGAGCAACATAAGATTTTCAAAAAAATCGGTCTTTAACTGCTGGTCTGTTTTGACAGATTTCTGCCATTATTTGCATTGCCTCTTAATCGGTTTCTTTTTGAGTTCTCTTTGATCACTTGAGCTTTTAGAAGGAATTGCTATAGTAGCTTGTGTTTTAATGTAAGTTTTACTTGTTTTGAAACTAAACCCAAAGGATTATTATTTTTAATACACTAATGTTGCTAATGAAGATTGTGTGAAGTTTTGTATGAAGGAAGTTTTCAAGTGTAGGGAGAGAATGATGTGATGAGATGAAGTATGGACAAAAGCTCAAGCTTGGGGATGCCACCCATGTCACCCCAATAAATATTCAAGAAGTACAAGCGTCAAAGCTTGGGGATGCCCAAGGCATCCCCTTCTTCATCAATAATCTCAGGTCTTCTTTCAAGACACTTTATTTTTATTACCTTATGCACTATGTGTTGTTCTTGGAGCGTCTTTGTTTTTAGTTTTATTTTGCTTTCTTGGCTGCAATAAGTTGGTTGGATCCCAACACACTTCTTTTGGAGAGAGACACACCCCGTTATTCATTGCCTAGAACACTCTAGGTTTCACTCTTATTGTTCTGTGAGTGTTCTCCTTTGCTAGCACTGCGTTTAGCTTTAGTTTTCTTATTCTTTTGACTTAGAAATTTTTATTTCTACTTTGTAGATGGGTGAGACATTCTCTCTGGTCTTTATTGATTATTATCTTTGAGATTGTTTCAAATAAGTCTATTGGTGTTGGAAAAGAGTAGGAAGTTTCATGCTTTATCATGTCATTGTAGATGTTGCTTTGACCATATGCTTAGTGATTATTGTTGTAGCATGACTTGTTTCAAACAATTGAGATTTCTTAATATTCCTTGAAATAATCATGCATTGTTTTAGCATACAAAAGCATAATATTGTGGTATTCTCCTTTGATGCTTTATTTGGGTTGACTTGGCACATGCTTACACCATGTTAATACTATGAACCAGTCACCACAGCCTCTATGATCATTTAGTTTTTGACTTTCAATATCACTTTATGCTTTAATTATAAATGTTTTGTCGCTTTACATGATTATGGACATTATTGCTCTCTTAGTTGGTCGCTCCCAGTCTTTTGCTAGCCTCCAACTGTACCACATATGAGTTCCACTCATGAATCCAACCTCCCAAGAAACCAAGTTATTCCAAAGAGTCCACTATAAATTCCTATACATGGTGTGTTACACCATTCCAAGTATATTCATGTTTTTATCTATCTTCCAAATTAAACCCGTTATGTGAAAATTAGTGATTAAAGCTCTCACAAACTTGATGGCACACTTTATTTTCTTGCACTTAATAAACTTGAACCATTGTGTCCATCTATGTTTCTTATATGCTTACACTTTATAAGTTGTGAATTAGCAGAACCATGATACCATGGGAAACACTTTCAACATTGCACTTATTATTTAGTTGATATCATGTTCTTTTGTTTATGGATCCCGATGGTGTGAAATAAAAGGGGAGCTTGTAAGCTCATGGAGTTTGTATGTGTGTTAGAGAAACACCTGGGCGGCCAGCCTAAGCCATGCCTAATCATGGTGGAAACTTGCAGCATAACAATAGTGAGCATTCTGTAAAGCATCCTCAATAAAAACCTATGCAAATAGAAAATAAAAAAATCGCTGAGATGCTCATTGTCTGTTGCCTTGTCATTTTGATATGGAAAAGCTCCTGTGTCATGGGGCAAGGGGTACCCCGTTGGCGGTTCTCCATGATACACATGTACTTACAATGACAAGAACTTACTTGTGACTAAAGTTGAGTAGCATGAGGTTCGGTACTCGTAAGCAAGGGGCATGAGATTTTCAACTTATAACTTGTCAAGCATATCCTCATATTTGTGTCACTTTAACCTTAATTACCTCAAGATTCTTATGATAGGGGCAATGAGAGTTGAAAGCTAATAAGTACCATAATTTTTGGAAGCTCTTTATGAAACTTGAAATCCCTGCTTCCCTCTGTGAAGGGCCTTTCTTTTTATTTTTATGTTGAGTCTCCATCTTCTATCTTTATGCACCAATTGAGAGAGCATAGTGGTCATTCTTAGTTTAATGTGCATTGTCCCAAAACTTGTTGATTTATTCATAACTTTGATATTGTTTGTTCTTAAATTATTTGTATCTACTCACCCTTATGAACTTTGAAGGTGTACTATGCATTTATGTTTTGCTATATCATGAGGGACAAGCTGAATACCACTCTTATTATGTTTTCTATATGTGAAACAAACAAACTTCTTTCAATGCATTGTTATTCATGATCTTTTGTTTGTACCTTTTTATGTTACAACATAGTTGCTATGTCTTATTGTTAGAACTCTATCTTTCATGCTCATGTTTAGAGTACTTTGATCCCAGCTATAAATGCTTTACAAATACCTTGATCAAGATTGTGATGATGCATGTCACCTCAAAAATTATTCTTTTTATCACTTACCTACTCGAGGACGAGCAGGAGTTAAGCTTGGGGATGCTTGATACGTCATCAATGTATCTATAATTTTTGATGCTCCATGCTTGTTTTGTATCAACTATCTTATGTTTTGTCTATACTTTGAGGCATTTTTTATATATTTTCTGGAACTAACCTATTGACAAGATGCCGCAGTGCCAGTTGCATGTTTTTTGCTGTTTTTGGTTTCAAAAAATCTAGTAAGGAAATATTCTCAGAATTGGACGAAACAAAAGCCAAAGTTCCTATTTTTCCTAACACAAGATGGAGTCCAAAGCAGAGACGGAGGAGGACATCGAGATGGCCACACCCTATGGTGGCGCGGGTACTGATGACCCAGAAGTATAGGGAGTGTATCGCAGTATTTTCGATAAGTAAGAGTGTCGAACCCAACGAGGAGCAGAAGGTGCTGGCTAGTAGTATGGATTAGGAATTCTCTGCAAATACTTAGCAAACTGATTTTTAGGGGTTTTTGATAAAGCAAGTAAATAAAGTATGAGTAAATAAAAGAGAGTAGGAATAAATGCATCAAGTGGCCCAATCCTTTATGCAGCAAAGGACAATACGGTTGTATTACTTAAGATGACCAAACGTTCTCGAGGACACATGGGAAGACTGTCAAGTGCTTTCGCTTCATATAGTTGATTAATCTTCTTTAGCTTGCTAAGTGCTGTGTGGGTGAACCTGTGCTAATGTACCGAACTTCCTAGGACTAATACATACTTTTGATTATACCCCTTGCAAACATCCGTAAGTACAAAAAAGTAATTAAGGTAGAAAACTAACCACAGTTTTAAACTCTAAGACCCTTACGTCCCTTGTGCAATGGTTTCCTAACGGGGGTTCAGGTTTCTGTCACTCCCGCAACCCCTACGATTAGTAGCCAAATACACAATGCATTCCCTAGGCCCATATAGGTGAAGTGTCATGTAGTCGACGTTCACATGACACCACTAGAAGAAGTACACCACAACTTAAATATCAAACTATTGAATCTTTCTCAACACAACTCCACTACTAACAACATGACTTCTCCCATGTCCTTGATGGCTCAATGCACGGCGCCCAGAAAAGTGTTGATGGCTCGTGGTTGATGTAGAGCTCGTTGGAAACCCCAAGAGGAAGGTATGATGAGAACAGCAGCAAGTTTCCCTCGGTTATGAAACCAAGGTTTAATCGAACCAGTAGGAGCAAAGAAACACCCCAAAGGTGTTACTAGCTGAGCTTTGGCAGGGCGCACTACCGGTGCTAGTAGCAACGTGGAGACCTGCACAACACAACCATAGAACTTTGTCCCCAACTTGCGATGAGGTTGTCAATCTCACCGTGTTTTGCGGAAAACAAAGGATTAAACGTATCGAATGGAAAGAAGTAAAAGTTTGCAGAAAGTAAACACAAAGCAGTAAAAGATTGTAGATTGTATGTAAAAGATAAGGACCGGGATCCATAGTTCACTAGAGGTGGCTCTCCTTAGATAGATAACATGCTGGGTAAACAAATTACAGCGGGGCAATTGACAAACACAGAGAAAGCAATACATGCATATACTAATCATCTTGACTCCTTTGAGACTTGATTGGGCATTACAATATAATACATAGACCGCCATCCAACTGCATCTATGACTAATAATCCACCTTCAGGTTATCATCCGAACCCCCTCCAGTATTAAGTTGCAAGCAACAGATTATTGCTTTACGAACTGCGTGTAAAGTAAACAATGCGATTGTTCTATGAACAAATGATTGTTGTTTTCTCCCTAGTAGCAACAACACATCTAGTACCTTAGAGATTTCTGTCACTTCCCCAGATTACCAGAGGCATGAACCCACTATCGAGCATAAATACTAACTCTTGGAGTTGCTAGCATCTACTTGGCCAAGATAGCTACTAACAACGGAAAGCATGCAAGATCTCAAATAACAAAGACATGATAGAATCAATAATCAACCTGAAATAGCATCTCAATATCCATCGGATCCCCGCAAACACAACATGTATGGATTACAAATAGATGATCTTGATCATGAACAGAGCTCACCAGATCTAAACATGAAAGCACAAAGGAGGAGAAACAAGCCATTTAGCTACTACGTGGATCCATAGTCCAAGGATGAACTACTCACGCATCACATCGGAGGCTTGCATGGTGATGAAGAAGGCCTCCAGGGTGAATTACCCTCTCCGGCAGGGTGCCAAGAAGAGCTTTAGATCCCTCCCGATCTAGGGATGGAGATGACGGCGGCTGCAGACTCTTTCGTGGATTTTTGATCGGGTACTTAGGGTTTTCGTCCCGAGGGCAATATATAGGCGGAAGGAGAGGCCGAGGGGGTGTCGGGAGCGGCCACACCACCCCCTGGCGCGGGCCAGGCCTGGCCGCGCGGCCAGGTGGTGTGGTGGCTCCCTGGCCCTTCTCCGTCTCGTATTCTGGCACTTGATCCCTTTCGGAAAAATAGGCACTTTGGCTTTTGTCCCGTCCAAGTCTGAGAATATTCATTTTCTGACTTTCCTGGAACCAAAAATAGCAGAAAACAGGCAGCTGGCACTGTGGCTCTTATTAATAGGTTAGTCCAAGAAATCATATGAAAAGTACTCCAAAGTTGGAACAAAACAAAAGAAAGTGGATAAAACCAAGCATGGAACATCAAAAATTATAGATACATTTGCAATGTATCAACATCCCCAAGCTTAACTCCTGCTCGTCCTCGAGTAGGTAAGTGATAAAAAGAAAGAATAATTTTTGAGGTGACATGCACCATCAAAGACATGATCACAGTATTTGCAAAACATTCAAAGCTGGGATCATAGTACTTCAATCATAACATGAAAGACAAAGTTCTAGCAATAAGAAAAGAAACTATGATGCAACATGAAAAGGCACAAACAAAAGATTCATGAATAACAATGCTTTGCAAGACGTTTGTTTGTTTCACATAAAGAAAACATAGCATACTAGTATTCAGCTTGTCCCTCAATAGAGTAGCAAATATAAATGCATAGGACACCTTCAAAGTTCATAAGAGTGACTAGATACAATAGTTTCAAACAAGCAATAACAAGTTATGCATCAATCAACTAGTCTTGGCACAATGCACATAGAACTAAGAATGGCCACTATGCTCTCAAAGTAGGTGCATAAAGATAGAAGGTGGAGACTCAATATAATGGTGGAAGAAAGGCCTTTTGTAAAAGGAAGTAGGGATTCAAGTCTCATAAAGAGCTTCCAAAAATTATGGTACTTATAGCTTTCAGCTCTCATTGCCCCTATCATAAGCATCTTGAAGTGATTAAGGTTAAAGTGAACAAACTATGGTGTACATGCTTGACGAAGTATAAGTCAGAAATCTCATGTCCCTTGTATACGAGGGCCGCTCCTCATGCTACTCAAGTTTAGTCACCGGTAAGTTCTTGTCATTGTAAGTACATGTGTATCATTGAGAACCGCCAACGGGGTACCCCTTGCCCGATGATACGGAAGAATCCCCATATCAAAATGACAAGGCAAGCAGACAACAAGCATCTCAGCATTCTTCTTATTTACCATGGGAATATGGTGCTTTTTTCTCTCTTTCCTCTTTTCATAGTATCTCTCTTTTTTTTTCAATATAGGACTCTTTTTTTATAAGAAGAATGCTTCATAGACAACTCATTATGGTTACGCTGCAGGTTTCCACCATGTTAGCATGGATTAGACCAGCGGCTCAGGCGTTTCTCTAACACATATACATAACTCCATGGACTTACAAGCTCCCCTTTCATTTCACACCGACGACATCCATATACAAAAGAGCATGATATCAACTAGGTACAAGTACCAAGTGCAATGTTGAAAGCGTTCCCCATGAAAGCATGGTTCTGCTAATTCCCAACAAATAAGTGCAAGCATATACAACATAGACGACACAATGGTTCAAGTTTATTAAGGGCAAGTAAAGTAAGGTGTGCCATCAAGTTCGTGAGAGCTTTAATCACTAGTTTTCTCGTAACAAGTGGAAGGTAAACAAAAGCATGAATATACTTGGAATAGCATAAGCTAGTAGGTAGGTATGGTGGACTCTTTGGAATAATTTGGTTTAGGTAGTTGGATGCATGAGTGGAACTCATACTTTGTTGTGGAGGCTAGCAAAAGACTGGGAGCGACAAACTAAGAGAGCAATAATGGCCATAATCATGCAGAGCGACAAAACATCATTGATCAAAGCATAAAGTGGTACTACAAGTTGAAAACTAAAGGATCATAAAGGCTTATGGTGACTTGTGATAGTCATAACATGGTGTGAGCATGTGCCAAGTCAACCCAAATAAAGCATCAAAGAAGAATACCACTATACTATGCTTTAATATGCTAAAACAACGCATGATTCATCCAAGGCACATTAACCAATCTCAATTGTTTATAACAAGTCATGCTACAGCAAAGAATACTAAGCATAAAGCCAAAACAATATCAAGCATGGCATGACAAAGCATAGGCCACAGTCAAAAACGAGCTCTTTTTACCACATAAGTATGAACTTTCCTACTCTTTTCCCAACCAAACCAAACTATTTGCAAACCAAAGTGTGAAAGAGGGGGTCCAACCAACTTATTCAGAAAACTAAGCAAACCAAGCAAACTAAAAACCAAAAAAAAATGAAAAAGAAGACACTCCAAGAAAAACACAACCGTGCATGAAACAATAAAAATGAAGCGTTTGGAAGAAACCTGGCATTTTTATTTATGAAGAAAGGGAATGCCTTGGGCATCCCCAAGCTTTGACTCTTGTACTTCTTGGATATTTCTTGGGGTGACACGCGTGGCATCCCCAAGCTTGAGCTTTAGTCCATCCTTCATCGCATTACTCATTCCTTCCATACACCTGAAATTTTTCCTTCATACAAAACTTCACATATTCTCATTAGCAACATTAGTGCACTTAAGATAAATAAGTCTCAAGGTTCAGTTCTAACACCAAATAAACTTCCATTAGAACACTAGATACTGTAGCACTTCCCTCAAAAAGCTCAATTCCCCAAAGGAACTCAAGAAGGAACTAACAAGAAGCAAATGCAGAAAATGGCAGAAATCTGTCAAAACAGACCAGCAGGTAAAGACGAATTTTTTCGAAGACCTTCTGTTGCTCAAATCAAAATGTTTTGAACTAACGAAAGTTAGATAACAATCTGGGGCAGAATCACAAAACATTACAGATCAATCCAACATACAGAGCTCTCTCAGTAATTTTTACGGTGAAGCACAAAAATCTGTTTCGGGACAGCAACTTTCCCAATCATTACTTCACTCTCATTAGAGGTTACTCTTGGCACACAAAAAGCAAATAAAAAGGATAAAGAGAGGTTATTACTGAGGTAATAACTTCCAAGACTCGTCTAAAACTCTTGGGTTATCTCCCAACAAGTACTTTTCTTTAACGCCTTTAAGTTAGGCATAAGAAGCAAAGAAAGAATCAAGTGTTCTCAAATGAAGAAGCATTAAGACCAAATTTTGTTTTCATAGGAGAAGCAAAAGAAATCTTTTCTCTCTTTTTAGGGAAGTTTTCTATACCTTTCTTGAGTGGGAGTTGATATTTAATGGTGCCTTCTTTCATATCAATGATGGCACCAACAGTTATAAGAAAAGGTCTTCCCAAAGTAATAGGACAAGAAGCATTGTATTCAACATCCAAAACATAGAACACAACGGGGACATAGGAATCGTTAACCATAATAAGAACATCATTAAGACTCCCCATGAGTTTCTTTTTAGCATTAGCATCAAGTGGGACATTCAAATAACAATCTTCAAGAGGAGGCAAATCAAGCATATCATAAATCCTTCTAGGCATAATAGAAACACTACTATCAAGATCACACAAAGCTTTGAAATCAAAGTCATTCACTTTCATATTAATGATGGGTTCCCAACCATATTCTTGTTTTATAGGAATAGAAGCTTTATGTTTCATCTTTTCTTCCTTAATCTTTATGAGAGCATCGATAATGTGTTTTGTAAAGGCCATATTCATAGCACTAGCATTAGGACTTTTAGCAAGCTTTTGTAGGAACTTAATAACTTCAGAGATGTTGCAACCATCAAGATCAAAATCAACTTTATCATCTAAAGTAGTAGAACTATTACTAGACTCAACACTAGTGGTGGTAATAGTAGAAACACTAATGTTTCTAGCAATTTCATCTTCTCTTTCCCACTTAGCATGTAATTCAGCTAATAGTCTAATATTTTCATCAATTCTTACTTGTATGGCATTAGTAGCTGCAAAGGGATTCTCATTAGTTTCAGGTTTAGCAGCCATTTTATTCAAAGTAGATTAAGCTTCAGCCAAAGATGCTATATTTCTTTCAACATTAGAGAGTTTTTCCTCAATAGTTTTATTGAAAGCAGTTTGTTTACTAATAAACTCTTTAAGCATAACTTCAAGTTCAGAGGGAGCACTCTTATTATTGTCGTAAGGATTTCCATAAGCATTACCATTGTTGGGAGGATATGGCTTATAATTCTTGTTACCAAAATTGTTCCTAAAAGCATTATTACCATAAGCATTGTTGCCAAAAGTTGTTATTTCTTACGAAGTTCACATTAACTTGCTCTTCTTGAGCAACCAAAGAAGCTAGAGGAACATTATTTGGATCAATATGGGCTTTCCCATTAACAAGCATAGACATAATCATATCAATCTTATCACTCAAGGAGGAGGTTTCCTCAACAGAATTTACCTTCTTACCTTGTGGAGCTCTCTCGGTATGCCATTCAGAATAATTAACCATCATATTGTCCAGAAGTTTTGTTGCAGCACCCAAAGTGATGGTCATAAAGGTTCCTCCAGCAGTTGAATCCAATAGGTTCCTTGAAGAATAGTTCAATCCTGCATAAAAAGTTTGGATGATCATCCAAGCAGTCAGTCCATGAGTGGGAAAATTCTTTACCAAAGATTTCATTCTTTCCCAAGCTTGAGCAACATGCTCATTATCAAGTTGTCTAAACTTCATTATTTCACTTCTCATGGATATAATCTTAGCAGGAGGATAGTATTTTCCAATAAAAGCATCTTTGCACTTAGTCCAAGAATCAATACTATTCCTAGTTAAGGAACTCAACCATTCTTTAGCTTTTCCTCTCAAAGAGAAAGGAAACAATTTCAGCTTAATAATATCACCATCTATATCCCTATGCTTTTGCATCTCACAAAGTTCAACAAAGTTATTTAGATGGGAAGCAGCATCTTCATTACCAATACCTAAAAATTGTTCTCTCATAACAAGGTTGAGCAAAGTAGGTTTTATCTCAAAGAAAGTATTTTCAGCCACAGGTGGAGCAATGGGAGTGCTCATAAAATCATTGTTGTTGGTGCTAGTGAAGTCACACAACTTAGTGTTTTCAAGAGTAGTCATTTTTTGGGGTTTTCAAATAAGAAAGCAAACAAGTAAAACTAATTTTTTGTGTTTTTTGAAGAACAAAACAAGCAAACAAGACAAAAAGAAACTAAGAAAAACAAAAACAACAAAGTAAAGAGATTGGTTATGAAGGACTCCCCTTGTGAAGATGTCCTTGACTCCCCGGCAACAGCGCTAGAAAAAGCTTGATGGCTCAATGCACGACGCCCAAAAAAGTGTTGATGGCTCGTGGTTGATGTAGAGCTTGTTGGGAACCCCAAGAGGAAGGTATGATGAGCACAGCAGCAAGTTTCCCTCAGTTATGAAACCAAGGTTTAATCGAACCAGTAGGAGCAAGGAAACACCCCAAAGGCGTTACTAGCTGAGCTTTGGCAGGGCGCACTACCGGTGCTAGTAGCAACATGGAGACCTGCACAACACAACCACAGAACTTTGTCCCCAACTTGCGATGAGGTTGTCAATCTCATCTTGTTTTGCGGAAAACAAAGTATTAAACGTATCGAATGGAAAGAAGTAAAAGTTTGCAGAAAGTAAACACAGAGCAGTAAAAGATTGTAGATTGTATGTAAAAGACAAGGACCAGGATCCATAGTTCACTAGAGGTGGCTCTCCTTTGATAGATAACATGTTGGGTAAACAAATTACAGCGGAGCAATTGACAAACACCAAGAAAGCAATACATGCATATACTAATCATCTTGACTCCTTTGAGACTTGATTGGGCATTACAACATAATACATAGACCGCCATCCAACTGCATCTACGACTAATAATCCACCTTCAGGTTATCATCCGAACCCCCTCCAGTATTAAGTTGCAAGCAACAGATTATTGCTTTACGAACTGCGTGTAAAGTAAACAATACGATTGTTCTATGAACAAAGGATTGTTGTTTTCTCCCTAGTAGCAACAGCACATCTAGTACCTTAGAGATTTCTATCACTTCCCTAGATTACCAGAGGCATGAACCCACTATCGAGCATAAATACTAACTCTTGGAGTTGCTAGCATCTACTTGGCCAAGATAGCTACTAACAACGGAAAGCATGCAAGATCTCAAATAACAAAGACATGATAGAATCAATAATCAATCTAAAATAGCATCTCAATATCCATCGGATCCCCGCAAACACAACATGTATGGATTACAAATAGATGATCTTGATCATGAACGGAGCTCACAAGATCTAAACATGAAAGCACAAAGGAGGAGAAACCAGCCATCTATCTACTACATGGATCCGTAGTCCAAGGATGAACTACTCATGCATCACACCGGAGGCTTGCATGGTGATGAAGAAGGCCTCCAGGGTGAATTCCCCTCTCCAACAGGGTGCCGGGAAGAGCTTCAGATCCCTCCCGATCTAGGGATGGAGATGACGGCGGCTACAGACTCTTTCGTGGATTTTTGATCGGGTACTTAGGGTTTTCGTCCCAAGGGCAATATATAGGCGGAAGGAGAGGCCGAGGGGGTGCCGGGAGCGGCCACACCACCCCCTGGCGCGGGCCAGGCCTAGCCGCGCGGCCAGGTGGTGTGGTGGCTCCCTGGCCCTTCTCCGTCTCGTATTCTGGCACTTGATCCCTTCCGGAAAAATAGGCACTTTGGCTTTTGTCCCGTCCAATTCCGAGAATATTCATTTTCTGACTTTCTTGGAACCAAAAACAGCAGAAAACAGGCAGCTGGCACTGTGGCTCTTGTTAATAGGTTAGTCCAAGAAATCATATGAAAAGTACTCCAAAGTTGGAACAAAACACAAGAAAGTGGATAAAACCAAGCATGGAACATCAAAAATTATAGATACATTTGGAATGTATCAGTCCTAAAGAACAAAACGAACTACTCACAAGACATCATATGGATCATGATCAGAGATGGAATAATGATGTATAACAATCTGAACATAAACAATAATTCAATGTTTCCACTCAATAGCATCAACTATAAAGAGTAATCAACATCGGGAAAGTTTCCCCTAAGAACTATGCAAGATTCAACCCAATTGTTACAGCAATATGGAGATGGTGATGAGGGTGCTGATGGTGATGATGCTGGTGATGATGATGATGATCCCGATGAAGTCTAGCTTGATGGTGGTGTTGATGGCGATGATCTCCCCTCTCCGGGAAGGAATTCCCCCAGCGGAAATATGTCTGCCGGAGAGATCTTTCTCTCTCGGTGTTTTCCGCCCCGCAAAGGCGGCAGAATCTTTCTGTGGTCGCCCCCCGAGTCTTAGGGTTTCGGGAGGAATATATACGCTAGAGGGGAGAGCCAGAGGTGGCCCAGGGCGGCCACACCACCTGGTGGCGCGGCCTAGGGTGGCCCGTGCCAGGGGGTGGTGTGGGCCCCCTGTGGCCCATCTCCACTCCTCCTTCTGGCAGCCTTCGTGTTCTGGAAAAATAGGATTTTCCGTATATTTTCCCGAATTTTTTGATCTTCACGAATTTTTCCTCCAAACAGCACCTTTTCCATCAGAATCCTGACTGTAGCGGTCCATGCTCCAAAAGTCATCAACCATGCAAAAACAGATGAAATAACATAAGTATCATTTCTTAATGAAATATATCAATGAATAACAGTAAATTATGACATAGAATAGTGATGCAAAATGGACGTATCAACTCCCCCAAGCTTAGACTTCGCTTGTCCCCAAGCGAAACTGAGCTCAATAAACATGACCTCAGGTTTATGGAGTGAAGAGTCAATAAAAGAATACGGACAAGAAGCATCACATTCATCAATACATAGATCATAATAGAAGACAACTCACTATTATATAACTTACTTGCAATAGGTAAAGGAAACACAATAAAGATACATGAAGTAAATCATAATTGGTAATGGCAAACTTAGCTCTTGGTCGAAGAATAGTTGATAATTGGCTAGAGTTCACAAATAACTGGTTTTCAATGAAAGCTTTCAAAGTAGTAATCACCAAGATAAGAGCAATGTGCAAAACAAGGAACATAAGAAACATGATTGGATAAATCATCATATGAATGAATGAAACACAATAACTCAAAATACTTGCTGAGATAGAAGGGAATAGGTTTACTAACTCAACTAAAAGGTAAAAGAAAGGCCCTTCACAGAGGGAAGCAGGGATTTCAAGTTTCATAAAGAGCTCCCAAAAATTATGATACTTACTAGCTTTCATCTCTCATTGCCCCTATCATAGGCATCTTGAAGTGATTAAGGTTAAAGTAAACAAACTATGGTGTACATGCTTGATGAAGTATAAGTTAGAAATCTCATGTCCCTTGAATATGAGGGCCGCTCCTCATGCTACTCAAGTTTAGTCACCGGTAAGTTCTTGTCATCGTAAGTACATGTGTATCATAGAGAACCGCCAAAGGGGTACCCCTTGCCCGATGATACGGAAGAATCCCCATATCAAAATGACAAGGCAAGCAGACAACGAGCATCTCAGCAATCTTCTTATTTACCATGGGAATATGGTGCTTTTTTGTCTCTTTCCTCTTTTCATAATCTCTCTTTTTTTCTTTTTTCTCTTTTTTCTCAATATAGGACTCTTTTTTTATAAGAAGAATGCTTCATAGACAGCTCATTATGGTTACGCTGCAGGATTCCACCATGTCAGCATGGATTAGACCAGCGGTCCAGGCGTTTCTCTAACACATATACATAACTCCATGGACTTACAGGCTCCCCTTTCATTTCACACCGACAACATCCATAGACAAAAGAGCATGATATCAACTAGGTACAAAGTAACAGTGCAATGTTGAAAGCGTTCCCCATGACAGCATGGTTCTGCTAATCCCCAACAAATAAGTGCAAGCATATACAACATAGACGACACAATGGTTCAAGTTTATTAAGGGCGAGAAAAGTAAAGTGTGCCATCAAGTTTGTGAGAGCTTTAATCACTAGTTTTCTCATAACAAGTTTAATTTGGAAGGTAGATAAAAACATGAATTTACTTGGAATAGCAATAATGCTAATAGGTAGGTATGGTGGACACAAATGGATTGGGTTTGGTTTAAAGGAGGTGGATGCACGAGAAGAATTCCCTCTCAGTACAGGTTTTTGGCTAGCAAGGCTGGGTAGAAAGTATAAGAGTTGAAGGAAACAAACAAAGATACAAGTGATAAAGACAAGCATGCAATCTTCCTTGGAAGCACAAAAGATCTTAACTAGAGAATACTAAACTTATGAGCAAATCAAGGAAGAAAGATGATGAAATTATTTTTTCTTTAGAGTACTTTTATCTTTTCATTCAACTCTTAAAAATAGTGTTGCTACTGACCGAGCCAGGTTTGCCAAAACCAACTAAATTAACTCAATGATCCCAAAGTGATACCAATACTAACAACAAGATCAATCATATAACCACGAATTGAAAACTAATATATGCTAAGCAAAAGAGTAAATGATAGAACTTCTCATTAATAATCCATAACGGCAACTCACACCAAGGGATACATATCTAACGAGAGAGGGGACACTTCCATAATGCAAACCATCCTACATAATAACTTCTCTATTCATGATATGACTCTACTAAAAGGTAAAAAGATAGAAGATGGTGATGTGATACTGCGGCCCTCCCCCAAGCTTGGAACAAACCAAGGGGATGCCAAACCTGATGACGAATTACTCCTTCGGTGGTGGTATTATTTTCTCATCATCGTCCGACTTCTAGGGCAAGGGCTTCCCATCAACAAAGGACATCGTGGTCTCCAGCATCCTGAAACTTGCAGCAGCACTTATGCATTTAAACCTAACCTCATACTCACAGTTTTGATTTTGAACGTCGTATAGCTGTGCTTGCAGTTCGTTGGTTGTTTGGCGGAGTGAGAGGACTTCATCCTTGAGCTCAGCAGTCTCTTTTTGGTGCTCGGTGATGAGTTCGGAGCAAATCTTATGGATAATATCCACTTCGCGTTCTGCCATCTTCTTGTACCTAAAGACTTCTTGCTCTAGTGCTTCCATCCTATCGTCCAGACCTCCTTCACCCTTAGGGCCTTGAACCTCTTTAATCCGGAGCTCCCCATCTTAAATCAACAACTCCTTGGGATGAATCTTCAACTCTCTCATGTATGGGTTGATGATATCCTCTAAAGATTCTTCCTTGGCTGATCCAGAGGAAGTCATTGTGGCTCCAAATCTAGGACTCTACCTGTCAGAAACATGTCGAAACAAAAACACGATATACGAACCTCGGGGGATCCGGGGGATTATATATAACGAAGTTTCACAACAAAAGGAAGGTACTGGGAGAAAACGGGTAAGAGATGGAGTTCGGAGTGGCCACACCACCTGGTGGTGCGGCCAGGGGTGGCCCCGTGCCACAGGGTGGTGTGAGCCACCCTGGCTCCGTTTCCGTCCCTCTTTCTCTTCATAGCTTTCCTTATTGACTAAAAACTGCAAAAATATAGTTGGATAGTATTTTCGTGGAACTTTACTTACCAGAGCTGTTACCTATTTGGAAACAGACTCTGCAGGTCTCTGAATTTGGTCCTTGATAAATTTTTCCGGAGTTATAACTTGAAAGGCATCAACATCTTCATTGTAAGAATCTCCAGCAATATAGTGCTTGAGTCGCTGCCCATTCACTACTTGTGTAGTATTATCTTTTAAAGAAGAAATTTTTATTGCTCCTGAACGGTACACTTCTTCAATAATGAAAGGTCCTTCCCATTTTGACAGTAGCTTTCCTGCAAAAAATCTGAGACGAGACCTATACAATAGAACTTTCTCACCAACATGAAATTCTCTCTTAAGTATTCGCTTGTCATGCCATCTTTTAACTTTTTCCTTAAAAAGCCTAGCATTTTCATAGGCTTCACTCCTCCATTCATCTGAAGAACTTAAGTCAACTAATCTTTTATCACCTGCGAGCTTACAATCTCTATTGAGTTCTTTAACTGCCCAGTAAGCTTTGTGTTCTAATTCTAAAGGTAGGTGACAAGCTTTCCCATAAACCATTTTATAAGGAGACATCCCCATAGGGTTTTTGTAGGCAGTCCTATAAGCCCATAAAGCAGCATTCAACTTTTTAGCCCAGTTTTTTCTAGATCTATTAACGGTCTTTTGCAAGATGGATTTAATTTCTCTATTTGATAACTCTACTTGCCCACTAGTTTGAGGGTGATAAGCTGAAGCAATTCTATGATTAACATCATATTTAGCAAGGGTCTTTCTAAAACCACCATGAATGAAATGGGAACCTCCATTAGTCATGAGATACCTAGGCACTCCAAACCTAGGAAAGATAACATCCTTAAGCATCTTTAAAGAAGTCTCCCCGTCAGCACTCTTCGTAGGAATGGCTTATACCCACTTAGTAACATAATCAACGGCAACAAGAATATGAGTATAACCTTTCGAGGGAGGAAAAGGACCCATAAAGTCAAATCCCCAGCAATCAAAGGGTTTAATAACTAGAGAGTAGTTCATAGGCATTTCATTGCGTCTAGAAATATTACCAACATGCTGACACTCATCACAAGATAAAACAAATTTTCTTGCATCTTTAAAAAGGGTAGGCCAGTAGAAACCTGATTGCAGCACCTTCTGCGTAGTTCTATCTCCTGCATGATGTCCTCCATAAGCACTACCATGACATTTGCGCAATATCTCTTTTTGTTCATATTCTAGAACACATCTTCGCATAATACCATCCATTCCTTCTTTATATAAGTGTGGGTCATCCCAAAAATAATGCCTCAAATCATAAAAGAACTTTCTTCTTTGCTGAGTTGTAAAAGTTGGAGGCAAATACTTGGAGACAATAAAGTTATCATAATTAGCGTACCAAGGGCTCCCTCGCGAGCTTACCCCTACCACAGCCAATTGTTCATTTGGAAAACTATCATTAACAGGCATAGGGTCAAAGGAGATAGTTTCCAATCGAGATAAATTATCAGCTACAGGGTTTTCAGCACCTTTCCTATCTACAATATGTAGAT
This sequence comes from Avena sativa, assembly GCA_916181665.1. Classification (NCBI taxonomy): domain Eukaryota; kingdom Viridiplantae; phylum Streptophyta; class Magnoliopsida; order Poales; family Poaceae; genus Avena; species Avena sativa. Next base: position 434,913,953 of record OV702290.1, read on the forward strand.
CAAACTCTTGTAAAAGCAGCACCCATCTAATAAGCCTAGGCTTAGCGTCCTTCTTCGTCATAAGGTACTTAATAGCAGCATGATCAGTATGAATGGTGACTTTTAAGTCTACAATATAGGGTCTAAACTTATCACAAGCAAAGACGACAGCTAGAAATTCTTTTTCAGTAGTAGCATAATTCCTTTGAGCAGCATCTAGAGTCTTACTAGCATAATGAATAACGTTTAGCTTTTTATCAATTCGTTGCCCAAGGACAGCACCTACAGCAAAATCACTAGCATCACACATTATTTCAAAGGGTAAACTCCAATCAGGTGGTTGAACAATAGGAGTTGTAGTTAAAGCCTTCTTAAGAGTTTCAAAAGCTTCCTTACAATCATCATCAAAAACAAAGGGTACATCTTTTTGAAGAAGATTAGTGAGGGGTTTTGATATCCTAGAAAAATCTTTAATACACCTTCTATAAAAACCAGCATGACCAAGGATACTACGAATACCTTTGATGTCTCTTGGGCAGGTCATTTTCTCAATTGCCTCAACTTTAGCTCTATCCACCTCTATGCCTATTTCGGACACCTTATGCCCAAGGACAATCCCTTCATTAACCATGAAGTGGCATTTCTCCCAATTAAGAACAAGAATAGTTTCTTCACACCTCTACAAGACTTTATCAAGATTGTGAAGACAATTATCAAAAGAAGTTCCATAGACGGAGAAGTCATCCATGAACACCTCCACAATTTCCTCACAAAAACCATGAAAGATAGCAGACATGCATCTTTGAAAAGTAGCAGGAGCATTACATAAACCAAAAGGCATACGTCTATAAGCATAGGTTCCATAAGGGCATGTAAAAGTAGTTTTTTCTTGATCTTGTTGTTTAACAGCAATTTGAGAGAAACCAGAATATCCATCAAGAAAACAAAAATGGGTCTTTTTAGACAACCTTTCTAACATTTGATCAATAAAAGGAAGCGGGTAATGATCTTTCTTAGTAACTTTGTTAACTTTCCTAAAATCAATGCACATCCTATAGCCCACTACTATTCTTTGGGAAATAAGCTCATCATTATCATTAGGAACAACAGTAATTCCTCCTTTTTTTAGGAACACAATGAACAGGACTAACCCATTCACTATCAGCAATAGGGTAAATAATACCAGCATCAAGGAGTTTCAATACCTCATTTCTTACCACTTCCTTCATCTTAGGATTTAAATGGCGTTTGTTCTCTACTACTGGCTTTGCATCTGGCTCTATATTGATAGCATGCTGACATATAGTAGGAGAAATCCCTTTTAAATCATCCAAAGTATAGCTCATATCCCCTCGGTGTTTCTTCAAAACCTCCAATAATCGTTCCTCTTCCTTCCCTGAAAGTTTAGAGCTAATAATAACAGGATATATCTTTTCATCATCAATGTAAGCATATTTAAGATCGTTAGGGAGAGGTTTTAGATCGAAAACCGGATCCTTTTTAGGCGGCAACATGGTACCCAAATCTTCCACAGGCAAGTTATGCTTAAGCATCTTAGGTTGACGACCGAAAATCTCGTCAATCTCATTTCTTTCTTCCATGAAGATCTCACTTTCGTGGTCTTCCATATACTGCTGCAAAACATTATTAGGAGCAAGAGAAATAGAAGCAAGTTGTTCAACTCTAAAATCCTCATTATGGGTTTCATTTTCACAAGGTTCTTTAGTAAATTTCGAAAAATTAAACTCATAAGATTCCCCATCAAACTTAATCAAGATTTTCTCTCTTTTGCAATCTATAATAGCTCCACAAGTACTCAATAAAGGTCTACCAAAAATGATGGGATAAGTTTTACTAGTAGCTGAACCAAGTACTAGAAAATTAGCAGGATATTTAATCTTACCACAAAGAACTTCTACATCCCGCACAATACCAATTGGAGAGATGGTTTCTCTATTAGCAAGGTGAATAACCACATCAATCTCTTCCAACTCGCAGGGACTGATTTCATGCATAATTTCTTTATAAAGCTCATAAGGAATAGCACTTGAAGTTGCACCAATATCACACAAACCATAATAGCAATGATCACCAATTCTAACAGATAGCACAGGGACACTAGCCTTTTTGGTTCTATTAGGATGTGAGACAACATTAGAAGCGTCCTCACAAAAGACTATGTGCCCATCTTCTATACTTTTAGTTACAAGATCTTTAACAATTGCTACTACAGGTTCAATGCTTATTTGTTCATCAGGTTTTACAATTCTCTTTTCACTTTTAGTGATTACACTAGTTATCATAGGATGATCCTTTACCTTATCTGGGAAGGGTATCTTCTCAATCTAAGGTTCAGGTAAAACATGATCAATAATGCAATACTCAGTACTCCCAACAGGAACACAGTCAGCAATATCTTTATAGGGTGCATGGTACTTGCTCCATCCCTTTGTTGGGATTTCAATATAAGAAGCAAAAGCCTTAAAACAATTTGTAATAACTTGTAAATCAAGACCATAAGCATTACTAATATTTTGAAAGTCATCAGTTCCCATAAAAGATTCAATGCATTCATAATCATAATTTATATATACCTGACTTTCTACCTTTGTCATTCTCCCATGCTTCAGCATTGTCTTGAATACGGTCCAGAAGATCCCATTTAGCTTCTTCTTCCATGCGAGTGAATGATCCAGCACAAGAAGCATCCAATAAATCTTTATCATGAAGAGAAAGCCTTGCATAAAAGTTATTGATAATAATATTGTTCGGGAGCTCATGAATGGGACATTTGAGCATTAGTAACTTCAATCTCCCCCAAGCTTGAGCTATACTCTCTCCATCAAGAGACCAAAAGTTGTATATTTGATTCCGATCTTTATGAATCTCACTAGGAGGATAAAACTTTGAATAAAAGAGAGGCACTATTTCCTCCCATTGAAGAGCTTGACCATTCATCAGCAGCTTACAACATTCCTCAGCTCTTCCTTTCAGTGATAATGAGAATAACTTCTTCTTAACTTGATCTGTAGTAATACCTACACACTTGAACAACCCGCATAATTCGTGTATAAAGAGCAAATGATCACCGGGATGGACAGTTCCATCCCCAACGTAGTAGTTATCCATAACACGGTCAATAATTCTTGTAGGTATTTTAAAAGCATCATTCTCAGCAGGTGGTGGTTCACCTACTACCTTAGCAGTGGTAGTAGCTTTACCAAATAAGAAACTCAGCGAATTATCCATAACGAAAATAAAGCAACTAACAGAAGTAAACAATACTCACAGTAGAAGTTTCCTTTACCAGTTCCACTCTCCAATAGCGCTTCACTCCCCGGCAACGGCGCCAGAAAATAGTCTTGATGACCCACAAGTATAGCGGGTGTATCGCATTATTTTCGATAAGTAAGAGTGTCAAACCCAACGAGGAGCAGAAGGTGCTGGCTAGTGGTATGGATCAAGAATTCTCTGCAAATACTTAGCAAACGGACTTTAGGGGTTTTTGATAAAGCAAGTAAATAAAGTACGAGTAAATAAAAGACAGTAGGAATAAACGCAGCAAGTGGCCCAATCCTTTATGTAGCAAAGGACAAGTCGGTTGTAATACTTAAGATGACCAAACGTTCTCGAGGACACATGGGAAGACTGTCAAGTGCTTTCGCTTCATATAGTTGATTAATATTCTTTAGCTTGCTAAGTGTTGTGTGGGTGAACCTATGCTAATGTACCGACCTTCCTAGGACTAATCCATACTTGTGATTATACCCCCTTGCAAACATCTGTAAGTACAATAAAGTAATTAATGTAAAACCTAACCACAACTTTAAACTCTAAGACCCTGACGTCCCTTGTGCAATGGTTTCTTAACGGGGGTTCAGGTTTCTGTCACTCCGGCAACCCCTACGATTAGTAGCCAAATACACAATGCATTCCCCTAGGCCCATATAGGTGAAGTGTCATGTAGTCGATGTTCACATGACACCACTAGAAGAAGTACACCACAACTTAAATATCAAACTATTGAATCTTTCTCAACACAACTCCACTACTAACAACATGACTTCTCCCATGTCCTCAAGAACAAAACGAACTACTCACAAGACATCATATGGATCATGATCAGAGATGGAATAATGATGTATAACAATTTGAACATAAACAATAATTAATAATTCAATGGTTCCACTCAATAGCATCAACTATAAAGAGTACTCAACACCGGGAAAGTTCCCCTAAGAACTATGCAAGATTCAACCCAATTGTTACAGAAATATGGAGATGGTGATGAGGGTGCTAACGGTGATGATGGTGGTGATGATGATGATGATCCCGATGAAGTCCAGCTTGATGGTGGTGTTGATGGCGATGATCTCCCCTCTCCGGGAAGGAATTCCCCCGGCAGAAATCTGTCTGCCAGAGAGATCTTTCTCTCTTAGTGTTTTCCGCCTCGCAGAGGCGGCGGAATCTTTCTGTGGTCGCCCCCGAGTCTTAGGGTTTGGGGAGGAATATATACGCCAGAGGGGAGAGCCAGAGGTGGGCCAGGGCGGCCACACCACCTGGTGGTGCGGCCTAGGGTGTCCCGCGCCGGGGGGTGGTGTGGGCCCCCTGTGGCCTATCTCCACTCCTCCTTCTGGCAGCCTTCGTCTTCTAGAAAAATAGGATTTTCCGTATATTTTCCCGGATTTTCTAATCTTCCCGAATTTTGCCTCCAAACAGCACCTTTTCCATCAGAATCCAGACTGCAGCGGTCCATGCTCCAAAAGTCATCAACCATGCAAAAACAGATGAAATAACATAAGTATCATCTCTTAATATGAAATATATCAATGAATAACAGTAAATTATGAAATAGAATAGTGATGCAAAATGGACGTATCAGGTACCCCCTAGGCGCGCCACCAGGTGGTGTGGGCCCCTCAGGCCTCCACCGACCTTGCTCCTTCGCCTATATATTCCCCCGAGATAAAAACCCTAGATACAAGATCAGAATTCCACGAAAAGTTCTGTCGCGCCGCCGCCACCGAAGCGGAGATTCGGGGGACAGAAGTCTCTGTTCCGGCACCCTGCCAGGATGGGGAAGTGCCCCCGGATCCATCTCCATCGACTCCACCGCCGTCTCCATCTCCGTTGCTGACTCCCATGATGAGGAGGGAGTAGTTCTCTCTCGAGGCTAAGGGCTCTACTGGTAGCTATGTGTTCATCTCTCTCTCTATGCGTGATCTTATGAGATCATGAGCTTTGTAATCTATAGATCTATTCTGCTACTCAAGTGCTTTAATTAATTTCTGCTTATCCCCACATGTGTGAAGTTGACAGTGTGCACACCGTGTGGCACTTAGGCTAAGGTTACAGAAATACTTATCATGAGTATAATTTGAGTTTGATGTCTCTATGAGATTGTGGTGTTTGTTGGAACCATCTAGCGCTCAAGGTGATAGTGATGTTGGAAATATGCCCTAAAGACAAATAGTAGTAAGGACTATTATCATATTTCATATACCCAACCTAAACATCGTGACCCGATCATGTCATGAAGTTCAAGTTATGATGATTAGAAATGGATCCTCGTAGACTATTCCTTAGACCATGAGGCTATATCAATCACTGTCTCCCGAGAGTGCTTAGATAGCATCAAGCGCCACTTGGTAATATAGTGGTTCTAAAGGTGTGTTCAGGTACTCGGAGGAAACCATAGAGGCAATATATGTCAAGAGCGGGATTTGTCCGTCCATGTGACGGGAAGATACTTAAAGGGCCCACTCGGAGAAGTTATATCCAATAGCTGCGCAACGTCTGATTTGATCACGGGGATATCACTTATCGGAACGAGTCAAGTAGAATTGTTTAGTAACGAGATTGAACACGACATGGTGATGTCATTGATAAGATCTTGGACCATGCAAGTATCGAGAAACAAAGGGAATAAGACACGACTGTCCCGGTTCAAACGATGAAAGATCTTCGTGGAACGCACAGTGGTCACATGGCCATCCAGGTCCCTCTATCGATCATTGGTGCGGGAGTGTCCCGACCATGTCTGGAGTGTTCCCGAACCATGGGGTATCACGCTTAAGGGCTTGATGATGCTTAGAGAGTGTTTATAGGATCGGTGGAATCACCGAAGAATAGTAGAGAGAAAACCGGAAGGGTTTTGGTAAGTCCGGAGGATGTCCGGAGTGGAGGTGGAAGTGTTCCATAGCCATGGAGGTTGAATAATATGTGAATGAATGTTAAATATTGATTTAATCATTTATTCATAATTATTTAATAAAGATAAAAATCAATTAAATGGTCAAAGGCTTAATGGGTCAATTCCCGGAGGGGAGAGGGCCCATTAGGGAAAGGAGAGAGGGAGAAGGGGCAAGGGGTTGCTGGCTGGGCCTAGCCCACCCATGCGGGGCCCACTAGGGTGACTGGTGGCCTCCCCTCCCCCTCTCTCCTTTAGTCCCACCACGGGACTTTGAGGGAGGTAGTACCTCCCCTCCCCCTATATATAGTGGGGGTATTTGGCCAAATAAAATACACCAATAATCAATAAAGGTCTTCTCACTTTTGGGAGGACCTATAATTGATATTTTCTCCCTCCCCCTCTCTCTCTCGTGACCATGGTCCCAAGTCTGGACTGCGCGAACGATAGACATCTTCATCGCGAAGCGCCGTCGCGCTGCGAGATTCGAATCCGGGAGCTCTACTTCCGCAACTGCTGCTGGATCAGGGAAGAGGGAGTCATCGTCAGGAACCGGACGTGTGTAACTCCCCGTGAGGTGTCGCACTTGAGGCACTCAAGTCGTTGGAGCCAAGGGAGCGCAAGGACTTCATCACGACCTTGAGGTCGGCTTCGGCTCGTCTACATCAACCACGCTCTCCTGAGCGTTGACTACACTTTTCGGTCTTCAAGGGCAAGTTTGCGAAAAGCCCCTCCCATTACTGTATTACTAATAGATAGGTCCTAGCAGCTTCAGGGGTTCAGGGCGTAGGGTAAAATTTATTGTTTTCATACACGGAACCCCAAAAGTGGTATCAGAGCTAGATCTATGCGTAGTAATGCTAGTACGGGTAGAATACACGAGATGTAGCGTGTGGGCGTTGATCTTTTAGTTGTTACCCTCCCACGTGTACTTGTGTATACCGCAGCAATGCTTGATGAAGCGTCCCCCAACCGACTTTACGTGTTCATTCGCGAGACTGGTCCATGCTTGACATACGGCTTTTACCGTATAAAGTGGCTTAGGGGGTGTCTGTCTCTCTTGCATTAGTTGGTATACCATTTACAACGGAGGGCCCCGAAAGGGGTGTAGTAGAGATAACTACTTGATCAGCGTTGTGCTGAAAGTTCGTAGGTAAGAACGGTTCTTGTGCAAAAGCCCATTCAGCCACGTAAAACATGCAAAGATAAAGTAGAGGCGTCTAACTTTGTTTTGCAGGGGGGCGTTGCTTTGTGATATGGTTGTGGCAAAGGTAAAGTGATTACCTTATGTTACGTAGTAGTAGATAGTCACGGAGGTGACGGACTACCACGCCAGAATGACACCGGTACCCTGGTGTCTAAGGTGCCGGAACCCTGGCGCCGGAATCCGGTGACGACGGATGGAGATCATGACGTGAAGGACCATATCACATAGCATTTACATTCAATATTATTGTTTGTATATCTTATTGTGTGCTAGTATTAGATACTCGACGGTAGCCTAATAAGATGATCCCTGTTAAAATTACCAACGATTGTATTCCCTCTTAGTGTGCACCACCAAGAAAGTTCTTTGGTATGAGGCGATCCATGGTACAGGCATGGGTGTCAGACATATCTACGTTCGCATACAGTGGGTGTAAGCCATGTTGCACAGCAAATACACTAAGGTTGAGTTGGCGAGCCTAGCACGCCATAGAAGCGTGGCCTTGGAATGCGGATGGTCAAAAGATCGAGCACGAGTCGCATGAATGATGTGACCGACGTTTAGCGTCCACCCTTGAACCCACATTGATGGCCGTGACGATCGGGGGAGATGTGGCTGATAGGGGTCGTGTTATCAGTAGGAACCCTTGTGGGGATAGGCGTTTCTCAATGGAGTTATTATTAACTCATTTATTCATAAACTTAGTCTAAATTCCTTTTGCAATTATAAATGTACATGGCACCTTTCCTGTTGACGATTGATTGGTTAGAAGGAGAGAAGCTCATAATAGATGGATCGAACTTCCCCATATGGGTTGCGCGTCTCCACGTTCTCCTTAGAGAGAATGACATGGTCGACTACATACTCTATGGAATGGATTTGGATTAGCCCACTTACCTAGAGACCCTAGAGAAGCGGAAAGACCGCTATCTCTGTCGTGAGATGGCCTCCTTCATTTCAGTTACCATGCGTTTCGGAATGGTGGATGAGTTGTGGCCTTTCATGGGTGATGTCAACCCTCGTTCGGTGATGCTACAGCTTAGGACACATTTTGTGGAACAAGCATGCATATGGGAGCAAGAGCTGATGGGAGACTTCCTCTCCATTAAGATGGAGGAGAAATCATCATTGGACGACCACTTGGAGCGCATGCATGATGTGTACATGAGGCCTGCATACTTCCTGGATAGCTGGATGACGGGCTCTTTTGCAAACGGCGTTGTGCTGCGATCGCTGCCACCAAGCTACCAAGCACAAGTCAGGACTTGCGTAATGAGGGGTGACACAGAATCAATGGAATTCCATCGGTTCGTGTCACATCTCAGGAATGTGTTGGTTGAACCAGATGTCGCTCAGGTCATCAATGACAAAGGTATATATTTGATATACAGTTTTATAAATGTTATAATCTTGCAAACACATTTGCGGTGTTAAGTATATCTGATACTTGTTCTGTTTTGCAGAAAACAGGTCCTTCTGCATGAGAGGTGCTTGCTGGAGACGAGGTGACGTTGCGTGTTGATGGCGAGCATGATGATGATGGCCGACGACACTCTCCCTCGACATTTATCATTTAGTTTATGTTTTAGGATGATTATTGTAATCAAGAGATCGTGAACTTCTTTAGTGTGTCTCACATTTTGTGAGACAGTTATTCATATGAGTTTCTAACAAACAGTTGATTACACTTTTATGAATGATTTCTATTCGTGTTCATATCTTGTTTGATTATGTGTGAATTATCCTTGTTGTTTGAAACTAATTGATAATGCATGAACATTTGTAAAATATTAAGATGCCTTAAAATACCCAACTTAAATGATATTTCATTACGGAATGAAAACCATTGTTTAAATTCAAAGTTATGCTGATAATATGTGAAAGTCATTTGATTTCTTATCACATATAAATCATGCCTAAATTCGGCAAAATAACTTGAACACCGTGTATTACTTGAATACAAAGTGTTTAATGAATTGTTAAAAGTAAATACATATTCGATGTATTGTGTTTTAATGAAAATGGTAATTATCATTATATGATTGTTTAAATGTGTAAAGAAGTTTACCAAAGGAAACATGAATATGAAACTATTTGATTTCATCAAAGAGTTTCATCAATAAAAGGGTGTAAATATAAAAGAGAATCTAATTACTATGATTTGGTTAATAGTAATGAAATTCAACTTTATAAGTATGGCATAAACTAAATTGTGGAATGCAAAGCGTTTTGAAACGTCAAAATGCAAAGCATCACAATGTGATATTAGATATCAAAGTGGGTGAATAGAAGGCACCAAATAAATCGTTGTAGTGTAGATGTAGAGACCATTAGTTAGAAATAGTTAGCACTCAATTAGAATTTACAGTGAACCATTTGAATTCGTGAAAGTTTTGGGGTTATTCGATATAACCAAAACAATAGCGAATAAGTCCTTGTAGCATATTCATTGGAAACTTTGAATACAAAACCCATAGCTGAAACCAAAAGGAAAGCAAGATTCGTACTGCTTGGATTTTGGTGCATTCTTGAGAAAGCTCACTTCTAGTGATGTTTCTCGATTATGGAGCTGATGTCTACGCACTTCTATTCTTGTAGACAGTTGTTGGGCCTCCAAGTGCAGAGGTTTGTAGAACAGCAACAAGTTTTCCCTTAAGTGGATCACCCAAGGTTTATCAAACTCGGGGAGGAAGTGGTCAAAGGTATTCCCTCTCAAGCAACCCTGCAATTAAGATACAAGAAGTCTCTTGTGTCCCCAACACACCCAATACACTTGTCAGGTGTATAGGTGCACTAGTTCGGCAAAGAGATAGTAAAATACAAGTGGTATGGATAATTATAAGTGGTAACGGTGATAGAAAATAACTTGATGGCGTGGAAGAGACTAAAGGCAAACTGAAATAAAGAAGGAAGCAAGCAAACATGTAATAGATCTAATAGCAAACAGTGTTTTAGTGCTTAGAAACAAGGCCTAGGGATCATACTTTCACTAGTGAACACTCTCATATAAATATCTTCTCTTTATGATACTAGTCTTAACTACTCTCCGGTTGAACACTCTAATCGATGGTAGGGCTATAATAGCACACCTCAAAGTAAGCCTTTCCCGTCTAGAAAACCCCACACTGTCACCTTGAGTACTAGATGAGTCCAACAAACACCACAATTTCATAAAGATATTCAACTCCAAATATAACTCATAACAAGTATTTGTAATCTCTATCCTAGGTGCCACCATGGTGAGCACGCTGTCACTTTCACACACATGGGGAGAGCAGAGATCTATTAAAGCACTTGAGTAGCAAGGTAGATCTACTAGATTACAAAGCTCATGATCACAATATGATCATGCATATAGAGAGAGAGATGAACACATAGCTACCGGTAGAACCCTTAGCCTCGAGAGAGAACTACTCCCTCCTCATCATGGGAATCAGCAATGGTGATGGAGATGGCGGTGTAGATTGATGGAGATGGCTCCGGGGGCACTTCCCCATCCCGGTAGTGTGCCGGAACAGAGACTTTCTGTCCCCCGAATCTCCCCTTCGATGGTGGCGGCGCTACGGAACTTTTCGTGGATTTCTGATTGACTATTTAGGGTTTTGGTATCGAGAGGCTCTTATAGTCGAAGGAGGCAAGGTCGGTGGCCGGCCAGGGGGCCCACACCATGCCCTGGCGCGGCCTAGGGTTGCCCGCGCCAAGGGGGGTGTGGCCACCCTGTGGCCCCTCTCCGACTCTCCTTCTGGCTCCGTGAGTCTTCCAGGAAAATAGTAACTTTGGCTTTTGTCCCATCCAATTCTGAGAATATTCATTTTCTGACTTCCTGGAACCAAAAAAAGCAGAAAACAGGCAACTGGCACTATGGCATCTTGTTAATAGGTTAGTCCAAGAAATCATAAAGATATCCAACAAACACCACAATTTCATAAAGATATCCAACTCCAAATAACTCATAACAAGTATTTGTAATCTCTAGCCTAAGTGCTACCATGGTGAGCACGCTGTCACTTTCACACACATGGGGAGAGCAGAGATCTATTAAAGCACTTGAGTAGCAAGGTAGATCTACTAGATTACAAAGCTCATGATCACAGTATGATCATGCATAGAGAGAGAGATGAACACATTGTTGGGTCCGCAGCATAGAAAACAAAAAAATTCCTACGGTGTGAACTACACGCCAAGATCTATCTACTAGGTACAAAGCAACGGGTGGACATACATACAACGAGAACTTACCCTCGTAGACAACGAGTTTTGTTAACGAGTAGGAACTCGTGGTTGATGTAGTCGTACACTTGCCGATCTCAATATCATGAGGAAGTCCGAGCGCCGCAACTTAGCAGCGCATCCGCACTCGCACACACGTTCAAGCCACCGGACAACCTCCACCTCCTCGCTCCAGCAATCCAGCAGAAGCAGCAACTCCTTCCAGACGAAATGCCACCGGGAACACGTATCTCGCTAATCCGAGACCATGGGGGAATAATTCTAGACGGGGAGAGAGATCCTTCACAAGGAGGTGTGTGGATGAAGGAGGGAATGGGTGGCCTTTTATAGGAGGAGGGGGGTGCCCCCTCTCTCCATGGCCGGCGCATGGGGGGGTGACCCCTCACCTCCCCCATTCATGTGGTGGTAACCCCTCCACATTAAAATGCCTCTTCACATTCCCTTTTAAAGTCTCCACTTTAAATGCATTAAATTTCTCCAAATTTAATGCTCTCTCATTTAATAAAACTCTTTTTATTAAATTTATTCAGAATTTTGTTAATTACTTTAATTAACAAACATTCACATATAGCCCCTTGCAATATTTCAATATCACATGCAGAACCACCTTCTACAATTTCACCCGAAACAATTTCCGGTTTCTATTGAAACAATTCCTGCGCTTTGCAATTCTTTCGTCTGAAACATATGTGCTCCAAAATGGTGTCCGGTAACTCTTAAGTGTGCCACCCTACGGTTCGCGAATAATGCAGACATGATCGAGACCCTTCTCCGATTAATAATCAGCAGCGGGACCTGGAGATCCGTACTGACTCCTACACATTCAACGATGACTCCTGTGATCATGAGAACCTTTAACGCTTATAACTAAATCCCTTTGTCTCTCGATATATTACATGTCCGAGATTCGATCATCAGTATCTCCATACCTAGTTTGAGCTCGTTACCGACATGCACTCTTTTCTTGTTCCCGTGATATAACATTCTAGTGATCACATCACTTGCTTGCAAGCTATCCTAATGTGATATCACCGAGAGGGCCCAGAGTATATCTATCCGTCATATGGATTGACAAATTCCACTCTTGATCCATGAGCCTCAACATAACACCTTCGTAGTACTGAACCCATCTTTATAGTCACCCTGTTACCGTGTGACGTTTGATGTTATCAAGATACTCTTCCGGTGTTAGCAATTAACATGATCTCATGGTCTAAGGATAAAGATTACTTCGTATGATGTTATAGCAATATAAACATAATGACTTGATCGTAATGCTATACTTCGGATGAATGTTCATCACATCATTCCACCAATGGTGTGACCTTGTTATTAACAACATCCAATGTCCATGATCAGGAAACCTTGATCATCCTGTTAATCAACAAGCTAGTCTATAAGTGAGGAATGACTAGGAACCCTTTTTGTTTATTAAACACACATGTATTGATGTTTCTGAATTAATACATTTCTAGCATGCAAAATAAACATCTATCATGTATAAGGAATATATAATAACAACTTTATTATTGCCTCTCAGGGCATATTTCCTTCACACATAGCTACCGGTAGAACCCTTAGCCTCGAGAGAGAACTACTCCCTCCTCATCATGGGAATCAGCAATGGTGATGGAGATGGTGGTGGAGATCGATGGAGATGGCTCCGGGGGCACTTCCCCGTCCCGGCAGGGTGCCGGAATAGAGACTTTCTGTCCCCCGAATCTCCCCTTCGGTGGTGGCAGCGCTGCGGAACTTTTCGTGGATTTCTGATTGACTATTTAGGGTTTTGGTATCGGGAGGCTCTTATAGGCGAAGGAGGCAAGGTCGGTGGCCGGCCAGGGGGCCCACACCATGCCCTGGCACGGCCTAGGGTTGCCCGCGCCAAGGGGGGTGTGGCCACCCTATGGCCCCTCTCCGACTCTCCTTCTGGCTCCGTGAGTCTTCCGGGAAAATAGTAACTTTGGCTTTTGTCCCGTCCAATTCCGAGAATATTCATTTTCTGACTTCCTGGAACCAAAAACAGCAGAAAACAGGCAACTGGCACTATGGCATCTTGTTAATAGGTTAGTCCAAGAAATCATATGAAAAGTACTCCAAAGTTGGAACAAAACACAAGAAAGTAGATAAAACCAAGCATGGAACATCAAAAATTATAGATACATTTGCAATGTATCAACATCCCCAAGCTTAACTCCTGCTCGTCCTCGAGTAGGTAAGTGATAAAAAGAAAGAATAATTTTTGAGGTGACATGCACCATCAAAGACTTGATCAAAGTATTTGTAAAACATTCAAAGCTAGGATCATAGTACTTCAATCATAACATGAAAGACAAAGTTCTGGCAATAAGACAAAGAAACTATGATGCAACGTGAAAAGGTACAAACAAAAGATTCATGAATAACAATGCTTTGCAAGACGTTTGTTTGTTTCACATAAATAAAACATAGTATAATAACATTCAGCTTGTCCCTCATAGAGTAGCAAACATAAATGCATAGGACACCTTCAAAGTTCATAAGAGTGAATAGATACAAATAGTTTAAAACAAGCAGTATCAAAGTTATGCATCAATCAACAAGTCTTGGGACAATGCACATAGAACTAAGAATGTCCACTATGCTCTCAAAGTAGGTGCATAAAGATAGAAGGTGGAGACTCAATATAATGGTGGAAGAAAGGCCTTCATAGAAGGAAGCAGGGATTCAAGTCTCATAAAGAGCTTCCAAAAATTATGGTACTTATAGCTTTCAGCTCTCATTGCCCCTATCATAAGCATCTTGAAGTGGTTAAGGTTAAAGTGACACAACTAAGAGGATATGCTTGACAAGTTATAAACCGAAATCTCATGCCCCTTACTTACGAAGACCGATCCTCATGCTACTCAACTTCAGTCACGAGTAAGCTCTTGTCATTGTAAGTACATGTGTATCATTAAGAACTGCCAACGGGGTACCCCTTGCACATGATACGGGAGCTTTCCCATAATCAAAATGACAAGGCAAGCAGACAATGAGCATCTCAATGATCTTTTTATTTGCTATTTGCATAGGTTTTTATTGAGGATGCTTCATAGAGTGATCATTATGGTGATGCTGCAAGTTTCCACCATGATTAGGCATGGCTTAGGCTAGCGGCCCAGGCGTTTCTCTAACACACATACAAACTCCATGATCTTACAAGTTCCACTTTTATTTCACACCGCCGGGATCCGTAAGCAAAAGAACATGATATCAACGGGGTACAAAGTACAGGTGCATGTTGAAAGCGTTCCCCATGGTGCATGGTTCTGCTAATTTCAACTTATAAAGCGCAAGCATATACGCAACAAAGAAGGACCCAGTGGTTCAAGTTTATTAGATGCAAAAAAGTAAAGTGTGCCATCAAGTTCGTGAGAGCTTTAATCACTAGTTTTCTCATAACAAGTTTAATTTGGAAGGTAAACAAAAGCATGAATATACTTGGAATAGCATAAGCTAGTAGGTAGGTATGGTGGACTCTTTGGAATAACTTGGTTTAGGGAGTTGGATGCATGAGTGGAACTCATACTTTGTTGTGGAGGCTAGCAAAGGACTGGGAGCGACAAACTATGAGAGCAATAATGGCCATAATCATGTAGAGCGACAAAACATCATTGATCAAAGCATAAAGTGATACTACAAGTTGAAAACTAAAGGATCACAAAGGCTATGGTGACTTGGGATAGTCATAACATGGTGTGAGCATGCACCAAGTCAACCCGAATAAAGCATCAAAGGAGAATACCACTATACTATGCTTTAATATGCTAAAACAACGCATGATTCATCCAAGGCACATTAAGCAATCTCAATTGTTTATAACAAGTCATGCTACAGCAAAGAATACTAAGAATAAATCCAAAACAATATCAAGCATGGCATGACAAAGCATAGGCCACAGTCAAAAACAGGCTCTCTTTTTACCACATAAGCATGAACTTTCCTACTCTTTTCCAAACCAAACCAAACTATTTGAAAACCAATGCATGAAAGAGGGGGTCCAACCAATTTATTCAGCAAACTAAGAAAACTAATCAAACGAAAAACCAAAACAAAAACGAAAAAGAAGACGCTCCAAGAACAACACAACTGTGCATGAAACAATAAAAATGAAGCGTTTTGAAGAAACCTGAGATTTTTATTGATGAAGAAGGGGATGCCTTGGGCATCCCCAAGCTTTGACGCTTGTACTTCTTGGATATTTCTTGGGGTGACACGTGTGGCATCCCCAAGCTTGAGCTTTAGTCCATCCTTCATCTCATTACTCATTCCTTCCATACACCTGAAATTTTTCCTTCATACAAAACTTCACACAATCTCATTAGCAATATTAGTGCACTCAAGATAAATAAGTCTCAAGGTTCAGTTCTAACACCAAATAAACTTCTATTAGAACACTAGCTACTATAGCACTTCCCTCAAAAAGCTCAATTCCCCAAAAGAACTCAAAAAGGAACCCACAAGAAGCAAATGCAGAAAATGGCAGAAATCTGTCAAAATAGACCAGCAGGTAAAGACGATTTTTTCGAAGACCTTCTGTTGCTCAAATCAAAAAGTGTTGAACTAACGAAAGTTAGATAACAACCTGGGGCAGAAGCACAAAAATTCATGCCTCAAAAAGACGTTCAGAGATTTTACACGAATGTTTACAGTGAAGCACAAAAATCTGTTTCGGGACAGCAACTTTCCCAATCATTACTTCTCTCTCATTAGAGGTTACTCTTGGCACAAAAAGCAAATAAAAAGTATAAGGAGAGGTTATTAATGAAGTAATAACTTCCAAGACTCATCTAAAACTTTTGGGTTATCTCCCAATAAGTACTTTTCTTTAACGCCTTTAAGTTAGGCATGATAGTTTGAGAAGATGCTCACAGAAGAAATATGAATTGAAGTAAAAGAGGGCATCAAGAAGCAAATTCAAAGCACATTTAAGTCTAACCCACTTCCTATGCATAGGAATCTTGTGAAGAAACAATTCATGAAAGCACAAAGCAACAAACATACGAAAGCAAAATCAGTGCAACTTCAAAATTTTCAACATAAAGAGGGGAAACTTAATATTGTTGAGACACATAAAACCATGTTTCCCTCTCTCATAATAACTTTCAGTAGCATCATGAATAAAAGTAACAATATAACTATCACAAGAAACATTCTTATCATGAGCCACATGCATAAAAGAATTAATACTCCCCACATAAACATAGTCATTCTTATTAATTATAGTGGGAGCAAATTCAACAAAATAGCTATCATTATTATTCTCATCACCTTAATCATCAAATATAGGAGGCATATTGTAATCATTAATTTTCTCCTCAATAGTAGGTGGACTGAAAATATCATATTCATCATTGTAATCATCATATATTGGGGGTTTGGTATCATCATAAGCAATAGAATAGCTATCTTCCAAAGTTGGGGAACTAAAAAGATCATTTTCATAAAAACTAGCTTCCGCAAGCTTAGACTTTTCCATAGCATTAGCAATAATGGTGTCCAAAGAATTCATACTAGCAACATTGCTATTAGGATGCAAATAAAGTTCCATAGGTTTTTTAATTTTCTCTTCAAACACTTCATGTCCTAACTCAAGATAAATACTATAAAGCTCTCTAATTTTTTTTTGTTTTCCATTAAGCCTAACTAGTGAAAACAAGAAACAAAAAGACAAAATTGCAGAATCTAAAGGAAATAACTTCGAGCACTCACACCGGAGGATGTGAGTACCTTTTACCTTACCTCCCCGGCAACGGCGCCAGAAAATATCTTGATGTCTACGCACTTCTATTCTTGTAGACAGTTGTTGGGCCTCCAAGTGCAGAGGTTTGTAGAACAGCAACAAGTTTTCCCTTAAGTGGATCACCCAAGGTTTATCAAACTCGGGGAGGAAGTGGTCAAAGGTATTCCCTCTCAAGCAACCCTGCAATTAAGATACAAGAAGTCTCTTGTGTCCCCAACACACCCAATACACTTGTCAGGTGTATAGGTGCACTAGTTCGACGAAGAGATAGTAAAATACAAGTGGTATGGATAATTATAAGTGGTAACGGTGATAGAAAATAACTTGATGGCGTGGAAGAAACTAAAGGCAAACTGAAATAAAGAAGGAAGCAAGCAAACATGTAATAGATCTAATAGCAAACGGTGTTTTAGTGCTTAGGAACAAGGCCTAGGGATCATACTTTCACTAGTGAACACTCTCATATAAATATCTTCTCTTTATGATACTAGTCTTAACTACTCTCCGGTTGAACACTCTAATCGATGGTAGGGCTATAATAGCACACCTCAAAGTAAGCCTTTCCCGTCTAGAAAACCCCACACTGTCACCTTGAGTACTAGATGAGTCCAACAAACACCACAATTTCATAAAGATATTCAACTCCAAATATAACTCATAACAAGTATTTGTAATCTCTATCCTAGGTGCCACCATGGTGAGCACGCTGTCACTTTCACACACATGGGGAGAGCAGAGATATATTAAAGCACTTGAGTAGCAAGGTAGATCTACTAGATTACAAAGCTCATGATCACAATATGATCATGCATATAGAGAGAGAGATGAACACATAGCTACCGGTAGAACCCTTAGCCTCGAGAGAGAACTACTCCCTCCTCATCATGGGAATCAGCAATGGTGATGGAGATGGCGGTGTAGATCGATGGAGATGGCTCCGGGGGCACTTCCCCGTCCCGGTAGGGTGCCGGAACAGAGACTTTCTGTCCCCCGAATCTCCCCTTCGATGGTGGCGGCGCTGCGGAACTTTTGTGGATTTCTGATTGACTATTTAGGGTTTTGGTATCGGGAGGCTCTTATAGTCGAAGGAGGCAAGGTCGGTGGCCGGCCAGGGGGCCCACACCATGCCCTGGCGCGGCCTAGGGTTGCCCGCACCAAGGGGGGTGTGGCCACCCTGTGGCCCCTCTCCGACTCTCCTTCTGGCTCCGTGAGTTTTCCAGGAAAATAGTAACTTTGGCTTTTGTCCCGTCCAATTCCGAGAATATTCATTTTCTGACTTCCTGGAACCAAAAACAGCAGAAAACAGGCAACTGGCACTATGGCATCTTGTTAATAGGTTAGTCCAAGAAATCATATGAAAAGTACTCCAAAGTTGGAACAAAACACAAGAAAGTAGATAAAACCAAGCATGGAACATCAAAAATTATAGATACATTTGCAATGTATCAGGAGCAAATGGAAAATAGTGAAAAAACACGATGAGGATTCATATCCCTGCATCAGAGTGTTGAGAAGCGCAACGGACAATGTTCCTAAACGATTCTCTTCACAAAGGAAAGAATCAATGATATTGATCATTATGTTTTTCCCACTAGTGTTTTCACAACATGAAGTAGGATTCAAAATGTAATGCATATCTTGTATGGAGACATTTGTGAATCATTTGTCATGATTCTTAGAATACGACATACCTACGAACTACTAAGGAAATAATGGTAAACTAGAATTATGAGAAATCCTAAAAGCAAAATTCACTTGAGATTAGAAAGCAATTCGTTGCTGAATCTCATAAGTAAAAGGAGTTGCTTGAATTTTCCCAAATGATTGCAAAGCCATAGTGGAAAAGGGGGTGAATGACAAAAGCACAATTTGTCAAGCATTGGATAAATTCAAATGAATTTGATTCATGTGTGCTAAATGTCTAGAGGATTTAAAACTAGTAACAGTACTAATATGTCATAGTGAATCTCCAAGTTTGATATTTGATCAAAGTATTTTGAAGTTATTTCAAAATAGTGAGTGGATATGAAATTTGCATAAAATTGAGTGGGAGCTATGGAAGTCTTCCTAAAACAATATGTGAGTGACATATTTTTGAGTGGGAGCTTATGGGAATAATTCTTAATTGTGTTAAGAATAAAAGCGCAAATACTTATAAATAATGATTTATAAGATGTAGAAGTTGATAATAGGTGTATTATGATATTATGTAGTATTCCTTAAGGGATTCTGAAAGGGGTTTCAGAATAGAAGTTAATTAAGGAACTGGTCCTTAATAACTCAAATTAGGAATAGTATTAAGTTTAACGTCAATGGTTGATAGAAAGAAAAGGATGATCATCGTCCACTATGTTGAGACATAGGTTCTATCTTAGTGAACCATGATGATAACTTAACATAATATGTGATCCAATAAGGAACGTTTAAAAGTGATTAAGTTTGAATCACGGAACGTTGAGCTAAGTTTGTCCGCAGTGTCTAGTAGAGAACTGTGGATATATTTTCCAAATCCATAAAGGATGACATATCTTAAAACATAAGGGGTTATGTTATAAGGGAATATGTTGGAAACTCCTGTAAATACCGATTAAAGTCAAGTAGGAAGCGAGGTGAACAAAAACATCGGTAGTTGCCCAGAGTGCACTGGTGTTTCGATGAATACATTTATAATAATAGATAAGGGTACCATCTAAAGTGTTGTATAATGTTATGGCGGGGCTAGTTCACTTTTAATGTAGAATGATGTGTCCCAGGGCACATTACCCATGAGAAAGCCCTTGAGGTTGATCTAAAGTCACTGTAGGCTCCTGGAATCAGGCCTCGTTCTACTGGCATAGAGACGATACATACACATAGATGCTATCATGTGATGATAAAGTATTAATGTCAATCAAGGTGACATTAGTAAGTTGCAAAGGATTTGGGACTGTAAAGTACAGACCCAAGACTCAACCTCTTCCATGAGCAAGCGTGTTCAGGGTACCGGATATATGGTGCCGATGATTGAGAACAAATGCAGCTAGTGTATTTGTACTCTAGTGCAAGTGGGAGACTGTTGGAAATATGCCCTAGAGACAAATAGTAGTAAGGACTATTATCATATTTCATATAGTTTATGATTAAGTTTTATATCATGCTATAACTGTATTGACTGGAAACATCAATACACGTGTGATATATAAACAACTAGGGGTTCCCAGTGAAACTCTAGTCACTGGTTCATTGGTCAACAAATGATCATGTTTCCTGATCATGTGGCATTTATGCCAGTTGGACATGAAGTCATCTCATTCCGAGAATGAGATGATGAACCAATACCCAACCTAAACATCGTGACCCGATCATGTCACGAAGTTCAAGTTACGGTGATTAGAAATGGATCCTCGTAGACTATTCCTTAGACCGTGAGACTATATCAATCACTGTCTCCCGAGAGTGCTTAGATAGCATCAAGCGCCACTTGGTAATACAGTGGTTATAAAGGTGTGTTCAGGTACTCGGAGGAAACCGTAGAGGCAATATATGTCAAGAGTGGGATTTGTCCATCCATGTGACAAGAAGATACTTAAAGGGCCCACTCGGAGAAGTTATATTCAATAGCTGCGCAGCGTGTGATTTGATCACGGGGATATCACTTGTCGGAACGAGTCAAGTAGCATTGTTCAGTAACGAGATTGAACACGACATGGTGATGTCATTGATTAGATCTTGGACAATGCAAGTATCGAGAGACAAAGGGAATAAGACACGACTATCCCGGTTCAAACGACGAAACATCTTCGTGGAACGCACATGGGTCACATGGCCATCCAGGTCCCTCTGTCGATCATTGGTGCGGGAGTGTCCCGACCATGTCTGGAGTGTTCCCGAACCGTGGGGTATCACTCTTAAGGGCTTGATGATGCTTACAGAGTGTTTATAGGATCGATGGAATCACCGAAGAATAGTAGAGAGAAAACCGGAAGGGTTTCGGTAAGTCCGGAGGATGTCCGGAGTGGAGGTGGAAGTGTTCCATAGCCATGGAGGTTGAATAATTTGTGAATGAATGTTAAATATTGATTTAATCATTTATTCATAATTATTTAATAAAGAGAAAAATCAATTAAATGGTCAAAGGCTTAATGGGCCAATTCTCGGAGGGGAGAGGGCCCATTAGGGAAAGGAGAGAGGGAGAAGGGGCAAGGGGGTTGCCGGCTAGGCCTAGCCCACCCGCGCGGGGCCCACTAGGGTGACCGACGGCCTCCCCTCCCCCTCCTCTCCTTTAGTCCCACCCCGGGACTTTGAGGGAGGTAGTACCTCCCCTCCCCCTATATATAGTGGGGGTATTTGGCCAAATAAAATACACCAATAATCAATAAAGGTATTCTCACTTTTTGGAGGACCTCTAATTTCTCCCTCCCTCTCTCTCTCTCGTGACCGTGGTCCCAAGTATGGACTGTGCGAAAGAGAGACATCTTCACCGCGGAGCGCCGTCACGCTGCGGGATTCGGATCCGGGAGCTCTACTTCCGCAACTGCTGCTGGATCGGGGAAGCGGGAGTCATTGTCAGGCACCAGACGTGTGTAACTCCCCGCGAGGTGTCGCACTTGAGGCACTCAAGTCGCTGGAGCCAAGAGAGCGCAATGACTTCATCACGGCCTTGAGGTCGGCTTCAGCTCGTCTACATCAACCACGCTCTCCTGAGCGTTGACAACGCTTTTCGGTCTTCAAGGGTAAGTTCGCGAAAATCCCCTCCCGTTACTGTATTACTAATAGATAGGTCCTGGCAGCTTCAGGGGTTCAGGGCGTAGGGTAAAATTTATTATTTTCATACGCGGAACCCCAACAAGTGAGGGGTTATCTAGATAGGGAAAGTGAACTTTAAGGTGTGCTATTATAGCCCTACATCGTCCAACCGGAGAGTAGTTCAGGGTAGCATAATGAAGAGAAGATATTTATATGAGAGTGTCCACTAGTGAAAGTATGATCCATAGGCCTTGTTTCTAAGCATTGAAACACCATTTACAATTAGTCCTGTTACATGTTTGCTTGCTGCCACTCGTATTTCATATTGCAATTACCACTTATAATCATCCATATTACTTGTATTTCACTATCTCTTCGCCAAACTAGTGCACCTATACACCTGACAAGTGTATTGGGTGTGTTGGGGATACAAGAGACTTCTTGTATCTTGATTGCAGGGTTGCTTGAGAGGGATACCTTTGACCACTTCCTCCCTGAGTTCGATAAACCTTGGGTGATCCACTTAAGGGAAACTTGCTGATGTTCTACAAACCTCTGCACTTGGAGGCCCAACACTGTCTACAAGAATAGAAGCGTGCGTAGACATCAGATATCCTTTGGTGGTGTTGTGATGTAATCTGAGAATGGCGGCTCTCTGGCTGGCGGCTGGAGCCTCAAAATATATAGGCGTCTTCACGAAAGTTGTAGAGTTTTACGAGACGAAGCCATCGCCACCTGGTACGGGCGGCCGGTATGGGCGGGCCCTGCCCATACCAGTGGTCGTTAAGCTTGCTAACGCTAGTGAATGACTCCCCAATTACTTGGTCGTGTCGACTTCATCGAAAACCTTCATTATGACTCCTGATTTTGCATTAAAAAGCATGATTTCCTTCACAACAAAATTCAAAGTAAGGTTTTGCATATCTTTGCAATTATTAGTCATTAGTAGCAAGGATTGAGAGTTTCTTGTCAATTTCTTGACCAAAAACAATGTTTAAATATCGTGGAAGATGGCTATTTTGGAGCCATCACTAGAGGTTGGGTATTATCCATAACTTCATAAGTGACCTCGTTGTCAATTGATATGGTAAATTCCATGATCAGGAAACCTCGATCATCAGCTGCCCAACGAACTAGTCTAGAGGATACTAGGGACCTGGTTTGTTTATATACCTCACCTGTATTAATGTTTCCACTTAATATAATTATAGCATGATACAAAACTATTATGAACTAATGAGATATGTTAATAAAAACATCTTTATTATTGGACTCTAGGGCATATGTCCTTCAGTATCCAGCGGCCAAGAGGGATAACGGGAAAGAGGCCCAATCAAGCAAAAACGCCCTTAGGAGGCGAGCAGGCCTAGCATTAGCGACGGGCGCCACAGGAAAATGACCGGGGACTGGCAGAATCACTTCCGTCGGTCTTTGTCCAGGATAGCTAGGTGCCCCTTGGCCTTTAGCTGAGAGGAATGGGATGGGATTACATATACCAGAAATTGGAATAAGAAGGGGAGAGGATGCATTATTGAGAAAATTAAGTTGTTTCTCCATGAACAAAGGGAAAGTAATGACAGAAAATTAAGTTGGGTCTCCATGAACATCAGGGAATTAAATATTTGCTGGTGGAAATGGAGCGGAGAGGACACACACGGGCAAAAGATGGAAGAGAAAATGATACGCACCATGACACCAATGGAGATGTGGCAAAAAATGATGTGGCATGTTGCTGAGTTAGATAGGCTGTATGTCAAGAGAAATATGTTAGTGGACATGAACTTCTTAGTTATATATACGATCTGTGAGAAATATCCTTTTATTTGGTCCCATTTGATAAATAACTTTGAGAAAATATCTAAGCATGATCGAATTTGCGGCAAAATGGCCTAGATAACAGACAAACGGGAGAAATGGGTTGACCACTTGGATGCACGGACCAAGGGGGAGGACGATCATCCATTGGATCCTCCCATGAAGAAAACGGATCGATTCAGATGGTTTGGATGTTTAGAGCATCTCCATCGGTGCTCCCGATACGTCTTCCAATAGCTATTTGGGGCCCCGGAGCAAAAAAAGCCTCCCAACAACGCTCTCCAAAAAGCGCCGACACATTTTCGATCCCAATAGTTTAGTCGGCAAGCCCAATCCAACCCCTCCCATGGGGGTTGCTTCGGGAGCGTCGACACGTGAAGACACGTAGGATATTGACATCGGGCCCTCTTGCCAGTCAAACAAGCCTATTCCCCATCCCCTCCGTCTTCCTACTCGCCTCCCACCCCTAGCTGAATCGTCGTCACCGTCGGCGCTGCTCGCCTCCCCATGCTTTTCATTCATGCACGCACCTAGCAGATTCGCCATGGCCAGTACCACACCACCGCCGGCGAGCCAGCCCACCGCTGGTGATTTGGGGTATCGTGGCTGCGCAACCCGCGTCGTCTTCATCATCGAGTTCTACCGCCACTATCGCTGCTCGCCTGGAACATGGAGTGACTCCGGTACATGCCAGTAGCCTCCTCCACCACAGTCCTTTGGTGAGTTCACTAGCTCGACTGTAGTGCTATCACCATCGTCGTTTGTGCGCTCAGCCGGCTAGGTGTTCGGCGGTTTGTCAGAATGGACAACGACGATGAGATGGTGGTGGAGATTCTAAAGAAAGAAGATGCTGATAACGCTAGTCGCCGTCAACATCAGATCCTCATCTTGACCTCGATGCTTCGTGTCCGCCAGCACCTCAATGCCACACCTCAGTGCGGTGGTTCCAAGCTAGGAAGGTCCGCGAACAAGGACCGACACCACCTTGCAGGTGCTCTTTTGCTGGACACTGAATATGACGGCTCAACACAGCCACCGAAAGCCTTCCACCGTCGTTTCAGTATGAACAAGGAGTTGTTCATGAGGATTGTCTTCGGCGTCTGAGAGTACGATGACTACTTCAAGTGCAAGAAAGATTGCACCAGCTTGTGGGGTTTCTCCTCGGTGCAGAAATGCATCGCTGCCCTGCGATGTATTGCTTATGGAGCACCTCCGGATACACAAGATGACTATCTACGCATGTCTAAGAGCACAACTGCAGAGAGTGTTCTGAGGTTTTGCTAGGCAGTTGTTGCAGTGTTTGGGTCAATTTATCTGAGGCGGCCAAATGTAGAAGATACAAATCAGATCTTGGCACAAAATGTAGCAAGAGGGTTCCCTAGGATGTTGGGTAGCATCGATTGCCTGCACTGGGGTTGGAAGAACTACCCATTTGGCTGGCAAGGGATGTACAAAGGTCATACCGGAGAGTGCAGCGTCATACTTGAAGCTGTTGCTGATCATGACCAATGGATCTGACATGCTTTCTTTGGTATGGTAGGAACTCACAATGACATCAATATGTTGCAGCGCTCCCCGATGTTTGCTAGGCTCACAGAAGGACAATCTCCCCTGTCAACTATGTGATCAATGGCCGCACATACAACAAAGGGTACTATCTAGCAGATGGTGTCTATCCGGCTTAGTCTACTTTCGTGAAGACAATAACAGACCCTCACACAAAGAAGGACTCTTGGTTTGTAAAGTGTTAGGAGGCTTGTCCGAAAGATGTCGAGCGGGCTTTCGATGTACTCCAGTAGCGTTTTGCTATTGTTCGATACCCCGCTCTCACCTGGTCGGAGTCTCAAATGTGCGAGGACATGAACTGTTGTGTGATCATGCACAACATGATCATAGAGAGTGAGCATGATGTACCACTACATGGTAACGATCCATTTGATTTCCAGGGGCCTCTAGCAAAACTGGACGAGGTGCCGACCGAGTTTACTGCATTCATCGCCATGCATCAAGAAATCAGCGACGCGACAGTCCACAGAGAGCTTCGGCGTGATCTATGGAGCATCTATGGAGCCTCAAAGGAAATCTTTGATTTGTGTTTATCGTTGTTTGTTTGAATTCCTCTTTGAATAATTCTATTTGTGTTGTGTGAAACAATTTATTTATTTGGTTGAGACTATGTAATAAATTTGGTTCAGACTATGTACTCCCTGTGGTCCAGTTTATTAGGCACACACGTAGACGTAGTTCAATAACATTTTTGACTATTAATTTTGGTCAACTAATTTTACATAATATGTCTAAAAAATTATACCATTAGATTCATCTTCGAAAGTAGATTTCAATATTATATTTTTTGAGACATATATTGTATATTTTATTGGTCAAAGATTTTCTTAAACTACGTGTATGCCTAATAAACCAGACCGGAGGGAGTAATAATTTGGTTGAATTATGGTAGGATGTTTAAATTTGCTTTGAATGTATGTTCAAATTGGGGTTTAATGAAAAGAAAATGTGTTACGGTCGGCGTATTAGGCGCACCGCCATGTCGTCCCTCACTAAATTGAGATTCGTTTTCCGACGCTCCTAATACAGAAATGACGGCGACGCTGGCAGCAACGATTTGGGAAGGGCCGGTGAAGATGCACTTAGAGCAAAGACAATAATATAGCCCGTTGCTGGCTATATACACATGCCACCTCATCTATGTATACTCATACAATAAGCTAGCTACTAAGTTGGCTCTATTCAATATATAAATAATATATATTTGTATGTTCATGGGATTGCATGCAAGACACAGAAAAGGGGAGTAGCCGGCTAAGCGCCCGCGCGGGGTGCATGCAGACTGCAACTTTTTGGTTACTGTGCTTTAGCCCGGCTACAAGTGAAGCGCCGGCTTCCCTCTCTCTCATCCTTTCTCACTCCTCCAGCTGTGTTTTTATTAATATAAAATGGCTTATAGCCTGCTGACTCAGATCTATTGTACTTGCTCTTAGTGGTGGTGATGTTTTGACTAAGAGTGTAATAAATGGAAAAAAAATGCGAAAAAAGGCCGGTTGGACGCACAGCGGGCGACAGAAAACAACTCCCGTACTATGTTTTTATTTTTTTTCGCGAAAAACTACTCCCATATATCAAAGAAAAAAAAAACTACTCCCCGCCTGCTAGTGAAGCTCCCGGGCGGAAGACCTAGCCGCCGGCGGCGGCGCAGGTAGGCTCCTGCCCTCCCACCCTCCTTCTCTGTCTAGGAACGGCGCCGTCGCCCTTCCTCCCTCCTTCCACGCGCCCCCTCTACTGCCAGCTCAGCTCTCTCTAATTTCTGTGCTGCAGGGAAGTCTGCGATTCGATCTGCTCCGGCGCCGTTCGACCTGCTCCGTCCAGGTATGTTCCGGCAGGACCCCGCCATACCGTCCCCCCTCCCCTTGACCTAAGACGTGCGGCCTACTCCTCTCTCCCCTATCTTCTCTCTGGTTTGGTTAACACGTGCTAGTTTGGTTAAGTGTGTGATGTGCTAGGTGAAAGGTGACGATGCTTTGCTTGTGAATGTGGAATGTTTTGTGTGATGGTGCTTGCTTAGAATTTCAGAAATATTGTACCCCCCCCCCCCCCCCCCAACCAATAGTAAGTGTCTGTGATTTTGTACTGTTTTAGTATAAAGTTTGTACTAGATCTCCGACACTTATTTTGGATCGGAGGGAGTACTAGAAATTTGATGAAACGTGGTAGACATGGTTTCTCATATAACGGAAGAAAATAAAAGGAGAAAGAGGAGAATGATTGTGTTGAATCCACTCTTCTTGCCATAGCATATCTTAGCACACAGAGGGGACCGAGGGAGTTAGGGAGCTTTACTGATGATGAGCATAAACACTCTCTTAGGAAGTACCTGTTGAAAGATATGTATGATGGGACTGAAGTTGCATCCTATGATCAAATTCGTCTAACAAAAAGATTTTTTCATGATTTGTGCGCTATTTGCGTGAGAAGTGTGGTTTGATTCATATCACATTTGCTTGCTGTGTTGAGAGCTTGTCATTTGTGCTTTCTATCCTAAGAAATTGTTTTTTCTTCGCGAAAACGCAAAAAGCTTTGCGTTTCGATGCATTGATATATAAGAAGAATAGTTTACAAGTACAAGAGAGGACCAACACCCGCACCATACAACTCAACCCAAGCCTAAGGGAGTATCTGACACAACCCCCTGGCACCAGCTTCCGCCCACGACCTGGCCTTAGCCCTGATCGTATCGATTAGGGAAGCCACCGAGGGGGTCTCGTTGTTGAAGACGATCGCGTTCCTATGCTTCCAAATTCACCACGCCGTGAGCATGATCACAGACGAGGTTCCTTTGCGCATCAGACGTGGGATGGACCGCACCACCAGCTCCCACCACTCCGCGAAGGGCCTTCATCAACCGGGGGCCCAGCTGTAGATCTAATCCATGACAGGATGTCGTGCTAGATAAATCCGGGAAAATGGACATCCGGTGAGGATGTGTGACATGGTCTCCACAGCCTGGTCGCAGAGCGCACAGAACTACCGATGGGGCAGTTCTCGACGCTCCAACCTCTCACCCGTCCAGCACCTGTCTTGGCATGCAAGCCAGAGGAAGAACTTCACCCTAGGTGGTGCCCAAGATTTCCAGATCAGCTCCCAAGGTCCTGAGACTATGGATCCCTGAAACAGGGCATAGTAACAGGATTTGGAGGAGTACTGGCCATCTGTCGCTAGCTGGAGGCCTGCAATCTGATCCACAGCTGGACGTACTGCCAGAGCGCAAGGGGGTTAACAGCACCCGAGATGTCGGCGATCCAGGTACGGTCAACGACAGCCTGCCGGACCGTCCGTGTTCTCTGGAGTCGTCGTGGGACCAGCGCAAGAAGGTCTGGCGCTATGGCGCCGTTCGCCAAGCTGTTCACGATGTGCGGGCGCGGTTTCCATGGCCTCAATCAGGCCCTCCTCATTCTGCTGCCCAAGCGTCCGGATGCGAGTGCGCTAGGGGATTACCGCCCCATTAGCCTGATCCATATATTCGCTAAGCTGGTGGCAAAAACCTTGGCTAACAGGGTGGCTCTGAGGGTGGCGACGCTGGTGGATCGCAACCAATGCGCTTTCATTAGGAAGCGCAGCATCCACGACAACTTCATGTTGGTTCAGCAGACGACGAGGTTCCTTCATCGGGAAAAGGAACCCATGGTGATGTTGATGCTGGACATAGCCAAGGCCTTCGACTTGGTCTCCTGGGGGTTTCTGTTCCAGGTCCTCCGCAAGATAGGATTCGGTCCGAGGTTCTGCGAGCTTATCGCTATCCTGCTTTCGACAGGCAGCACACGGGTGATGCTTAACAGCGAGCCAGGCCCCCCATCTGGCATCGGAGAGGCCTCAGGCAGGGAGACCCCCTATCCCCAACGCTATTCGTCCTCATGATGAATACACTTAGTAGGGTGTTGGCCAAGGCTTTGGAGTGGGGTGTGCTGAGGCGCCTTGTGCGACGGGAGCTAACGACCTCAGTCTCGCTCTACGCGGTTGATGTGGTGATCTTCTGTCACCCGGATGTGGGTGAGCTGCGCGCGATTCGGAGCATCCTCGACACTTTTGGTCAGGCCTCCGGGCTGCGCACTAACTTTGCGAAATGCTCAGTTTCCTCGATCGCTTGCTCAGTGGAGGTGGCCAATGAGGCGGCGGCAGTGATGGTGTGCCAGCTGGCACCATTCCCCGTCAAATACCTTGGCATACCACTGGCAACCCGTAGGCTGCCGGCTGAGGCCTTCCAACCAGTCATCGACCGTATTGCGGATAAGCTGCCCACGTGGAAGGCCTCCATGATGCCTAAAGCAGGGTGACTTACCCTGATCCGGGCGGTGCTCGCGGCGATTCCGCTTCATCAGCTGATAGTGCTCTCCCTAAACAAGAAAGCACTTAAGCAGGTGAATAAGATCCCGCGCGGGTTTCTCTGGGTGGGCAGGAAGGAGGCCAAGGGTGGGTACTGCCATGTCAACTGGGCTAGGGTGTGCAGGCCTCTCTGTTTCGGGGGACTGGGGATTCCTGACCTGGCCCGCACGGCCACGAGTCTCCGAACCCGATGGATGTGGCGAATGCATACAGACCCCTCACGGCCTTGGAGTGGGTTGGATATGCAGTTCACCAAGGATGAGCGCGAAATCTTCTTCGCCTCCACCTCAATGGTGGTGGGCGAGGGGACCTCCGCGTTGTTCTGGACGGATAGATGGGTGGGTGGGGGGGGGGGTGAGATCCTAAGAAATTGTAATATTGTGTATGAGACTATGTAGTATGTATCCTTTTGGGACTTGATATTATCGTGATGTGGTCGCTTATGATGGATTATGCATGGAACTTGATATTATGTTGTTGTCAAACTATTTTGAGAATATAATTGTTGGTATGTATTGTTCTTAACATATTATTTGCTCGTCGTCGTGAGAACTAGGATGTTGTGGCTGCTGCGTACAATTTTTACATGTATATATAAACAGTAAAATGATCAAAGTCTCGTAGAACTGCAATTCACCACCTTGATCATCCAAGCAGCATTTGGCATTCAACCTCAATATCTAGTTCTCTTCCGAATATCTAACACATCCAAACAGTAATATTGGCATTTGAGCTCAATATCAATATCCTGGGTATTGGACATTCAACCCAATATAATGCCAAGCATCCCAATGCAAACTCCCAAGCGAAGGGTAGATGGTTGTTGTATCATTAAACTGTTAATTGCTAGTCTTGATCATGTTGCTGTGCTGCTACTAGCCGTGAGAGTTGAGAGGATACTTGTGTGCTAGCTGGGCTGAGGCGTAGTGACCTTGTAGATATGGTGAAGGATGTGTCCTTATCAAGTTTTACTGACCTAGTACAGTTCATTGTTCATCATTATATCTTGCTGATGAGTATCACCACTAGCCGTTAGTTCGTTAGTGCAGTGCTGCTGACTGTTTCAGTTTCCTGTATCATGGGAATGATTTCCACGTACATATTAATAGCATATTCAAACCTTAAATTGGAGAGTCATCGGGGAAGGACTCGCCCCCGTGTCGCTCTGACCTAGGGGCGGCACGGGTGGCTATCCATGCCACCGGCCGCTGCCACCCTCCCAGCTGCCCCTCCCCTCGCCGCCGCGGGGGTCGCCGCTGGGCCAAGCTCATGCGGGGATGGCGGCAGCAGTGGCTCTTCGGCGCGGCAGCTTGCAGAGGCGGAAGGAGAAGTGAAGCGGCGTGGCGTGGCGGGTGACGGCGACGTCCCTGTGGCACGGTTGCAGGTGGTGGCAGCGCAACCTGGGCCCGGTCTGGGTCCGAGATGGGCTGGGCCGGCCGTGACGATCTGGAGCATCACGGCGCCTCTGGGATTTGGTGGTGCTGCCCTGCTGCCCGGGCGGGGAGAGGGCTGCACGGACGGCTGGGCATGGATGCGGCAGTGACGGCTCCTGTGTGGCTGTTTTGGAGCGCAGATGAGGGGTCTGCGTGAATGGAAGTGGTGTTCGCGAAGGAATCCGCCCTCGGTGGCTGCTGCGAGATGCGAGGCAGGGCTGGGCCTGTGGGTGGCAGCGAGGAAGCGGCTGCCCCGGATCGGCAGCTTTGTTAGGCGACGCGGTTGTCGCGGCTTGAGGTGCCGCGACCGCTGCGGCTTGCGGTGGTGCTTGGGGGCCGGCGGCAGAGCCTCGCTCCCTGGCTCGTCACTACTCTCGCTTCGTGGTTTGGTCGAGCTCCGGGCGAAAGCTTTGCAACAACGGCGGTGCTTTAGGGTGTCGTTCTCCTTGTTGGCGTCATTGTGGAGTTCTCCGTCCTGACCGGCGTGAGTGGTCTTAAGATCTCTGGGTGAAAAGCTAAGCTCCATTGGGAGTGGGCGGTGGTGACGGACGCTTCACTACCTTGTCTGAGGCGCTGCCTTGGAGTTTTCTTAGCCCTCGCGGTGAGACTGGTTCGTGGCGGCCGGGCTGGGTGGCTCTGTTGTCAAGGGAGGCGGATGCTAGGGCCGTGGCCCCAGACGGTGGTGGCGGTGGCCTCGAACCACTATGCAGCGACGATCCTATGAGGTATGGTTGTGGCCTTGCATGGTGGTGGGTGGTGTTCTGGTGCCTGCGAGGGAAGCAAGTTCGTCGACCCGGCTGGTTCATCTTCGGGCAATGCAAAGGTTGACCTGGCTGCTATGTTGGGGCAGCGGCCCTGGATTTGGCGGTAACGTTCGAGGTCTGCGGGCGGTCACCTAGGTAGCAAGGGCTATGTGACGGCTGGGTCACGCGGAGTTGCGGCTCGCATGCGGCTTTGGTGCTGAGTGGTGTAAGTCGGGGCGGCAGCCCTGGGGCCGGAGGTGTGTGTTTGTTGCGTTTAGTGGCCTAGGGTCGTGTGGACGACGGGTCTCCTCACTTGTGTGTTTTTTTGGCCTGGTTTTCCTTATAAACCACACACCGTATTGTTTGTACGGTTTTTGGACCCGGTTTTCCTTATAAACTGGGTCAACTCTATTCTATCTAATCGAGCGGCAGAATCGACTGCCTTTAGCTAAGAGAAAAACCTTAAATTGTGTCTGTGGCTGGTCTCTTTGTTTCTACTTGTATTGTTGTTGCTTATAACATCGACTGATGCCTTATCTTGCTGGAGATAAACAACACGTCTATGTACAATTAATTATTATTTACATAACTTACATTCTGTAATTAGTTTTATGCATAAATACAAGTTCAATGCAATACTGTAATGTGTCTAGTATACTGTAATACTGTAATGATTAGTTAATATATTATTGTCGTTTTTTGATAGATACCTACCCCTCGTAGGTTCCTGTGAGCACACCAAATTTCGGTATGAATTATATTTACCACCTCTACTTGTTGTGAAATCATACTTGCTAGCTGTTGAATTCTTATTGTCGCCCTTAATTGCTACTCCCTCCGTTCCACAATATAAGCCTTTTTAGCAAGCTGTTTTAGTTTGCTAAAAAAGGCTTACATTGTGGAACAGAGGTAGTATTGTTTTAAGATGTACAAAGCAGTCTGAGAAGCTCAAGCCCAGCACGCAAATTAACCGTCTGTGTTCGCGTACATCATAAACAGATTCTTCTCGATCTGCTCCGATGGCCGATGGAGCCGCCAAGCCCGAGCCAGAGAAGAAGTCCTGGGCCGACGTCGAGGAGGAGGAGGAGGCCAAGGCCGACCTTGCCGCCTCCTCCTCTTCCTCCGCCCCCACTGAGCCAGAGGTGGAAGCACAAGCGAAACAGATCGAGGCGCTCTCGCTCTCCGTGCCGGAGGACGACGACAGCAGAGGTGCAGAGGGGCCGCCTCTGCTTGATGACTCCGACGACTCCCAAATCCAAGCCGTACGCACTCTACTCTGCTCCCCGCCGCTGGCGCTGGCCGGTCCCGGTGCGAATTGACTGATTTTGTGTTGGGTGTGCTTTTGCTCCCCAGGTGACCTCGGGTGACACGGTGTACGAGTCCGCGACGACCTTCGAGGACTTGAACCTCACGCCCGAGTTGCTCAAGGGGCTGCACGACGAGATGGGATTCAGCCGACCCAGCAAAATCCAGGCGATCACGCTCCCCATGATCCTCACACGCACAACGGCTCCGGCAAGACCACCTGCTTCGTCCTCGGCATGCTCAGTCGCGTCGACCCCAACCGCAAGGTCCCCCAGGCCATCTGTATCTGCCCCACCAGGGAGCTCGCCCAGCAGGTCTGTTGACTTGACCCTCTATACCGCCCTGCAGTGTGGAGTACTGTGTTGCTTGGTTCTGCTAAAAAAATTACCCTGTAATGTACTGAATCTGATTGGCTGGCCTGTGCAGAATAAATCTGTACTCATGAGGATGGGCAAGTTTACCGGCATTACCTGTGCCTGCGCGATCCCGCCTGCCCAGAAGGATTATGTGCCCATCTCCAGGATGGCTCCAGTGACTGATCAGGTGGTGATTGGTACTTCTGGGACGCTCATGAAGTGGATTGGCAATAAGAAGCTTTCCACAAGGGACATCAAGATTCTTGTGTTTGATGAGGCAGACCATATGCTTGCCGAGGTACATTTCAGTTCTGTTATTCCGAAGCCTTACTCTTATTTGCTGGGGTGTTTGGAGGATAGACCTTTACAGAGGTGTTCAATTTATTGTGCTAACAAACAAGAATGACGCAGATGAGCCTTGTAAAGGGCATTGACGATGATTTTCATTTGTGTCTTGACATCATTGTAAGAAATAGAAAAGATATTTTTTAGCAGAAAACGGTGAGGGTATTTTGAGGTTAAGTCCCTTAGACTTTCTTCCCTTCCTTTTAAATATCATCAGATGTATGTCAACCTGTTGGATGACCTAGTAACTCCGCAGGGACCAAAGCAGTCACACTTATTTGCTATGCATTGCCATTAACTTCCTATGGTGTTGTAGTCAACTACTGTCGAATGAATCAGATAATGAAAGAATGCAAAGTGTGAAGTTTGTACTTCCTAGTGGGCATCAAGGGGTGTCATTACGGTGCTGTTGTTATGTGTGATGGTTGATAGCTCATGGTACCTATTTGATTTGAGTGGACGAAAAGAACAGAAGACATATATTATGATGCATTTTCCGAGAGTATAAATAATTAAATATCCGCATAACTGGAACCATAATTTGGCGCGCTCAAAATTTCGTACTTTATCTACTGATGAACTTCTGCCCACGCCTTGGCGGCTTTAGCTTATGTAAACCAGCTGCTTTTATGATTTAATGAGTCCAGTTTCTTATGCCAGTGAGTCCTTGCAGGAAGGCTTTAAAACTGATTCTAACAGGATGATGAAGGATCTAAGAAAAAGACCTGTTGGCTGTCAGGTAACATTTTTAGTCTATTGATTCTTTTGACATTATGATGGTAGAATCAGATTTGAGTTTTTATGTCCATACGTGTTCCAGAGAATATATTTTGAATCTTATAGTTTGTATATCCTAATGTGCTGCTTGTTGAACTTCTGTCAATTGCTAATGATAGGTAGAGGGTTTATTGTGGAAAAGGGTCATTTGGTGATGTGGTGGGTTGTATACTTGTATTCAATGTTGCATGTTATTCCAATTTTCTTGATTTCTTTATTTTGGGAACAACGCATATTCATGCATGGGGGATCTCCGAAGTTGCTAGTTTTAGGACTTACCAAAAGAATCCTATACTATCTATTTTCTATGTAATTGGCTCATTGTGTATTTCAGAACTCTGTTATGATAATCTTATTATGGCCACCAGAGCTACTGCCTTTAGTTTTTCACAAGTACATCCATTAATGGCGTTGATTTGCTTCAGTCTTCAACTAACCTTGTTATCCATGTGGTGAATAATCTTTTGTTATGCTATAAGTATTGGCGTAATTCCATGGCAGTACCATTCAACTAACCTTCGATGTATATATAATTGCAAAATTCTTGGTTAGTTATGTTTGTTTCTCTTTCCATATGGTGCCTTTTTTGCTACATATTTGAATTCTGTTTGTGCCAGGTGCTTCTCTTTTCTGCGACCTTCAATGACAAAGTGAAGGAATTTGTTACAAGTGTCATTAAGGACGGAAACCAAATATTTGTGAAAAAGGAAGATCTTACTTTGGAAAAAGTAAAGCAATATAAAGTGCGAGTCCCTGATGAGGCAGCCAAAATAGAGGTTATAAGGGACAAGATCTTTGAGTTTGGGCAAAAGGTTGGACAGGTTATCATCTTTGTGAGAACAAAAATAAGTACCAAGAATGTTCATAATGCTTTGACTAAAGAGGACTATGTGTGCTCCTCAATTCAAGGATCCCTTGACCAATCAGAAAGGGAAAAAGTAATACAGGAATTCAAAGATGGGTACACCAAGGTTCTTATATCAACTGATGTTCTTGCTCGAGGTTTTGACCAAGCACAGGTACTATTTGCGCCACACTAATTTTACATGCATGCCAATGAAGTATCTCTTTCTAACGTTCTTCCTCTCAAAGGTTAACCTCGTCATCAACTATGACATGCCGATCAAGTTTAACACGAGAGATGAACCTGATTATGAGGTGTACCTGCACAGAATTGGCAGAGCTGGGCGCTTTGGCCGGAAAGGTAAATTTATGTGTCTATGGCTCATTCTTTACAAACGAAATATGGGGATAGATGACTATTCTTTTTTGGCATTGCATCAAAAGAACATTAGTGGGTCTCTCATGCAGCCACTGTAAGCAATTTTTGTTAGCATTGTGACAGATGTTCGTGGTCTTAATTGAAACAAATGGCTTGAGCATAATGACAGGCTGAACCTGTTATCAGTGATAAGCAAACATGCTACCTTTAGTCCATCCTAATACCTCTTTGTTCTAGCCTGACATTGAACTTCTGAACAGAATAAGTGTGCTACAAATACGAGGATAAGATAGAACTCCGTGTATTCTGGATTCATGCACTTGATCTCTTCCCTTGTTGGAGTACCCAAGACCTGCAAGGCACTATGACTGAACCTGTCATTATAAAGCATACAGGTCACCGGGAAATACAGTTTATGATGTCATACAAGATTCACCTTGATAATCTCAACCAGCTGGCCAACTCCACTTTCACCTGGAAAAAGAGTCTGCATGGATGAATATTATGAGAACAAGCTAGAGAGTAAAAATAGAGGACTTATATGCATGAACAAACCTGTCCGAGAAGCAGCTCTGCCATGACATAGCCTGTAGACAACAGATCAATTGCAGTTGTATATTCGGTTGCACCAAATATGAGTGCTGGTGCTTGGTAATATCTTGAGCATATGTAGGAGGCATTTGGCTCTACCTGCACATCAAAATAGCTTAGAAATCACCATAGCTGGGTATGTTACCGGCATATAAGTGTAAACCTTTATTTCTTATCAAGAAAGTTTAGTATGGTCTTTCAGAAATCAGCAGGACTTGGACGGCAGATGGAACTTACACGGCCAGCTCATGCTACCTCGCCACTTTCCATGGATCGACGTCTTGTCAATCCTGGAAGATTTGGAAGACTTGGACGCCGCCCCGTGTCAAGTTCTTCCATTGGTTGGCCAACCAAGACCGATGCTGGACCGCAGAACGCCTAGCAAGACATGGCCTCCAACACCATCCACGATGCCTACTATGTGACCAAGAGCCTGAGACCATCCAGCATCTCCTACTGACATGCCCTTTCGTCAGACAAACATGGCATGCGATCCTGGCCTGGCTTCGCATGACTGCCGCCGCACCAAGCCAGGAGGCTTCGCTCATGGAGTGGTGGAACAAAGCAAGGAAGGACACGCCCAAGCAGCTACAAAGCGCACTTGCTTCTACAGCCCTCCTGATCCCCTGGATGACCTGGAAACACCGGAACGACTGCGTCTTCAATGGCGCCCAACCGTCATTAATCTCCCTAGCTGCAAAAATCAAGGAGGAGCTCAATCTATGGGCGAGGGCAGGTGCAAAAGGGCTCAGAGTAGTGCTGCCATCCTCCTGGGATGTGCACTGATGTTAGGACTTGTATGCTGTAATAGGCCTCCTTGCGAGGATGTAACCCAAACTCGATCTGTTCAATGAAATGAAACGCAAATCCTTTGCGTTTTCTCAAAAAAAAGAAATCAGGACCGAAATTTCTACCTAATATAGAAGATAACTTACCAAGACCTTTGCCCTGCCAAAACCACAGATTTTGAGCTGGTGTGTATGTGGGTTAACCTACATTGGAAACATTTTAGGTTAGTAAAGATGTATTTGTGATTACTCAAAGGTTAGTAATGTGTTAATTACTCTTGATAAAGCTCAACTAGCCAAACAATTCAGAGGGAAGCAAGCTCTTATTTGTACTGCAGGAACATCATTAATTCATACTGCATAGTTGGATCATGATTCAGAAAACAGTATAGCTGAAACGCTGATGATATCTGTTCTAAAATAATCCATGTTCAATGTGGCTTTAACTGCTTTTCATGATCCAGAGACGGTGTACAACATGATATTGTGTACCCTAGGCACCAAAGTAAATAAAGCATATATGGATTGATGATTTTAGTTTCAAATTGTTGGTGTTCATATATAAAGTGTGTGGAGCAATTTGGATGCATATGAACTAAAAATTTCAGTCCCACACTTGCATGACAATCGGACCTTTCTTTTTGATGGTGTCACCTTATATCATATAAAGTATGCAATAAAAAGTACATGAGCAGTCCCTTGAACAAAAAATGCACCACAGCCGTATTATGACTTCATGATGATTTGAGGGGAGTGTTTGCTTTCAGCGGAACAGGATAAAAATACTGAAAGCTAGTTACCCAATACCCACTGCTCTTGAATGAAAAATTCCGCTACATCTAAAGTTAAGTAAACCATGACTTCACTAGCAACCATTTTACACCTTTTTCAACCGACTAGAGAATTTGATGAACTGATGTGACCGTTGTGTCGATTATGGAAGTCATGTTTGTTTGTTCATTTTTATTGTTTCTTTAAAGGTTGCTTCCTTTTTCCTGGATATTGTAAACTGATTTCGTGGATTGTTTTCATGATTTATCTGCTCAATACATGTATGCACTGGAAACTGTAGATCTTGGCTTGCCATGCCAAGTTATTAGCGAATCAGATTATTAGAACCCTACTACTGTCCCAGTGCTTAGTTTAAGGTCTATATTCTAATTGAATCGGTTGCTGGTTACAGGTGCTGTGTTCAACCTGCTATGCGGTGGAACTGATGACGTTGTGATGACAAAGATTGAGAGCTACTTCCAGCACACAGTACCCGAGGTGCCCAACTGGAAAAGCGAGGATAATTTTGAGACTGCACTTAAGGATGCGGGTTTACTTGGGTAAACATCCTCAAGCAATATTTGGCAGCAAAATGCCCACTTGCCTTGGGACAATTTTGGTTTATGTGATTACGTGTTTACCACCACTTGGTTCTTTTGTACCAGATGTTTGTGTCAGGAGTTGGGTGGATTATGCTAAGATTTCCCCCCACAGTACTGATGCAATGAATCATGTCTTTATGTGCATGTAATCCTTTTTTATGTTTGTTATTTTCGAAAGCATAACTTGGTGTCACTTTTTCTTGTTTCAAGTCTTTACACGTGAAGATGTAATTGTGTTCGTAATTTCATTTGTGGCAAAGAAATACGGCAGCAATCTAGTGCATATATAAATTGATTGCATTGGGCAATTCCACCAGGAGATTCACATGAGAATGTACATGATTTCCTGTAACTCTGTCCGCACAAAAAGTACTAGCGGTTACAAATTGTCGTGCTTGATGACCTGCGACGCCCTAGCACGGACACAGGCCCGGTACACAGGAAGTAGTTGTTGGCATGGACTCCTTCAGCTAGGACGTCTGCATGGTCATGGGCACCATTATGGTTGTGAAGCGGCACCCGATCTGCCCTGCTTTGTAGGCAAAATTTGTTAGTCTAGTTAAAAAATTTTCATTACAATTTTTTTAGTTTGAATTAAATTTCGCTTCCACGGGCTCTTGCGGGTTGCCGCTTCGCAACCCTAGGCACCATCGACGCAACAACAGAGGCTGCTCGTGTGGTTGGACTAGGAGAGGCCGGCAGGTGGAAGGGGGAGGAAGGAGTAAGGCAGCCATTGGTGCTGGAGTGAAGTGAGTGGCAGAAGAAGGGGAACGCTAGATTTGGATTACTTCCCTGGAGAATTCTGGGCTGATCTCAGTGCAGACTCATATGCACCAAGCATTGTATGATTATTACCTTACATCCAACATAAAGAAGACTAAGGTCTTGTTTGGTACTAGTGTTTTTGTGGGGATTGGGTGAAACCACCACACCCAAACCCCTCTAATCTCCACAAAACCCCAGTCCACTAGGTATGGGTAGTATATTGAATATTGACAAAAAAATAAGAACTTGGGAAACAGTGGGGATAAGCGGGTATTAAACTAGTCCAATACTCTAAAACTAAACATGTTTTTAACCATATATGGGGATCTGGGGTTTGGTGGGATTATCCCTCTAATTCCCACAAATGCACTAGTACCAAACAAGGCCTAAGACTTTCATGGTATGATTAGTACCTTTGTTTCTTGCTTGCTTAGTACCTTACATTTGCTGATTTCTTTCATTGTATTGTTGCTTTTTTTTGCCGGGCATTGTATTGTTGCTTGCTTACTACCTCACGCAAACTTGTTGATTTCTATCATTTTCTTATTGTTTATTGACTTGCTTGTTTCTTTAATGTTATTGTAGGTCAAGAAACTTCCCTTTGACCATACTTGTGGCATCGCTAATTGTAGCAAAGGAATGGCGAATAGAGATTGGCTTGCTGATAAAGGGAAGGCTGCACTTCAAGAGGATGCCACAGCCAGTGTAAAACAACTTAAAGAACATTTGCAAATGTAGTATGATATCAATCTTTAGCACATCGATGTTTGGAAAGGGAGAGCTCGTGCAAAGGATCATTTGAAAGGGTTTAGGGTTGAATTGTTAGCAGCCAATCCTGGAAGTATATTTGAGATAAACATAAAGTATGGAGCTTCAGGGTTGAATTGTTGGCATCCAATCTTGGAAGTATATTTGATATAGACATAAAGATAACTAAGAACAAAAAGGGTGATATTATGCATGTTTTCAATAGGTTGTTCATTGCCTTCAAGCCATCATTGATAGGGTTTTGGCAGGATGTAGACATACTTGGGGGTTGATGCAACTTTTCTTAGTGGGAAATACACTGTACAATTGGCAACATCAATTGGTGTGGAAGGACATAGTTAGATGTTTCTAGTAGCATTTGGTATTTTTGAGAAGGAAACTAAAGAGAATTGGGTGTGGTTCATGGAACAATTGAAATTGGCCATTGTAGAGCCACACGGACTTGCAATCCATATAGATGCATGCAAAGGGTTGGAGAGCACCATTTCTATGATCTACCCAAACTATGAACATAGAGAAGCATGATTCATCTCATGCTTAACTTCAATAAAAAGTTCAAAGCTGACATACAAGATAATATGTGGCCCGCAACTTGGACATATGAAGTAGAGAAGCATGATGCACTAATGGAAGAAATAGGAGCACAAAGCGCTAAAGAAATAGCCTTTTTGCACATGCATCATAACCGTGTATGTACAAGAAGAAAATTTTCAGCAATGACAAATGTTGAGTATGTGAGCAATAATTTAGCCAAGGTTTTCAATAATTGGATTAGAAGATAAAGCAATTTGCACTTGCTGGGCATCTAGATAAGTTAAGGTAAATGATAATGATAATGCTGCAGAAAAGGATATACATTGGTGAAGCTCTACTAGGTTACATACTACCTAGTGTGATAAAGGAGTTGAATCTAAAAAGCAAGGGGCTGCATTACTTGGAAGCAAGAGCATCACCAAATCTAACTAAGATTTCAGGAAATGGATGGAGGCACACTGTTGACTTGGAGAAAAAGAGTGCTCTTATAGGAGATGTCATATTTGTGGTAAGCCATGCTCTTCGATTCATATTCTCCAAACAAACAAAGCTAGAGGAATATGTTGACAAGTTCTTCTAGGTGGCAAGATTCAAAGCTGCATATAGGGGAGTTCTCATGCTAATTAGGGACAAGCCGCAATGACCCAAGGTAAATCCTGGGTTTGATATGTTTCCTCCCAAACTTACCAAGATTGCTGGATGTCCAAGAACTAGGAGGATAAAAATTACACCGAGGGTTGAACTTGTAGAAGACATAAATGCAAAAGGTGTGGATCAATAGGCCATCTTCTAAAGACATGCATGTAGAAACAAATTGATAGTGATGTAGACCGAGATGCTACTCCTCCTCCATGGTAATGATTCCATGAATCCGAATTTCTTCCTCTTGCTTCCAAATGTCTTGCATATGTGTATTGAATTGTAGGAAAAAAAAATCAAAAGCCAAAGCAACCATTGCAACAAATCCTTATCCTAAGACACCAACTAAGCAAGGTACTCAACCTACTACTCCTACAAGTGAAATCTATAAGACAGAGGACTGAACCTTATTGCAATTGCTTCTCCACCTCCTAGTGCATCTACAAGGAGCAAAATTGTTTCTCCTAGCCCTCTTCGGCGAGTTTAGTGCATTTGGTTGTGTGGACCATGCTCTCTTGTTTGAAGGGTAGTGGTCTGACCATTATGGTCCGCCACATTGTGTGTCCATGTTATCATGGTTTGAACCAATGTGAGAACCATGTATTTTGCTTATGATAGTGGTCTCTTGACACTACAAGAATCTGAGCGGTTCATGACGATCTGATATCGCCGTGAATGATGGTCAAAACATCGTAGATGGCCATCCACGATGAATTCTGCGACAAAAAAATAGGTCACGAACCTCACGCCATAATTCAATCCGTGACATTTTTTTGTCTAAAAACATCACGCCCGATCATGACGTCCCTATAATTTTGTCGCAGCGAACTGGACAGGCCTAGCCCAGGCCCGATCGTTCATGATGTTTTTATTTCGTCACGACCGCGGCCACGTGGCATACGGCACCCCGGGTGGCCATCAACGATGTTTGCTGACGTCATGTTCGCCGTCTACGACGTCATTGACTTCCTGATGTTTTTTTCCATCACGACCTGATTCTGCTGTCTCCATATCTGTGACGTCATCCAACCCGTTCATGACGTCATACATCCCGTTTATGACGTCACACGTGCCGTGACGAATTTTGTTCGGCACCACCTTTTGACGCCATTCTAACACGTGGACGGTTAACACATCTAAGCTTGCGCCAATCAGATGAGGCCACATGGGCAAGCTGCAGAACACCACATTGACAAATCAAAATGGGACACGTGTCACCTACCGACGACGAATTCTGTGTGATGGTGTCATCGTTGACCATGACGTTTCTGTTTCGTCTAGATAGTTGGCCAATGAAAGGCGGCCATGTCGGTGTTTACCTGGGATGGAAATGTTTCGTCAAGAACAACTGATATGATTTCGTTTCCGCCGCGGATGCGGGCTGGCATCACCTGATATCAGGGGGCCATTTGTGCACGTAAATTTCTACTAGCCCTAATCGTCTGTGACCCATTTCACACCACATGCTGAATAAAATAATTTGACAATGAATATCAGGACAAGTTTTCACATAAATTTCCACAGCAGTTTCTGAGCCAAAAGCCTCATAAGCTTCCACAGCCAAAAACTTTCCAAAGTAGTTTATGAGCCAAAAGCCTCACAAGTTTCTCTGCCCAAAAGACTCACAAGTTTCCACACTAGTTAACTTTTCTAGCCCAAGAACTCACAAGTGTCAACCACGAGTTCACTTACCTTGCGACAGCTGAAGCTATTGCTGCTGCTACTTCTGTTGAGTCATCTGAGACAACACTTGCTGAAGTAAGTCGTTTGTATGGTTTTGTTTATCCTGCATCTCTTCTTGCTTCTTCTGCATTTTTGTCATGGCTTTAGCATATTGCAGCCTCTCTGCCTTGGCAACTTCTTTTGCTCTGTGCAATTCCTCTATGGTACATCACAGTTTGTCACTCCCTGCTCTCTCAGCCAAAAGTTCCGCTTCAAGGACATACCTGCTTCATTTTGATGTACTTGGATGGAGGCCGATGTTCTTCAGAAACGTTGGCTTTCCACTGTCCAACGAGAGTGCATAGTGCACAACCTCGGTGGAAGAAAGTGGTTCTCCCCCCTGGACATCTGGAGCCATCTTCTTTTCCATGATTTCCTACAATATTAGGAATAGAAGCGAACATTAGAAAAATAGCAAGAAAACTACAATCATATCATATACAATTGAGAGTTGAATATAGCATTGAATTTTATGAAGATGAAAAGTATTCAAGAGGACTTATAATTGCTTTCTTCACATTCGGAGTGAAGCCATTTATCGGGCTGCAATGCGTATTTTTGAAGAGTTCAAAGGCATCATCCTCACTATTGTACACAACCTCATAGCTACGAGAACATGTGGAAGCAGGGTATAAGACTTTGGTCTTGTTGAGCTTGTTTTTTACACAAGTACTCTACAGAAGCAGAAACCATACAGTATAAGAGGCAGTTCCAATCAAATAATTCAAACACATGCAGCAACAGTATAAGAGTAAATGAAAAGTGACCTGTTTCCTAGGGTCAGGCCAAGTATCAACAAGCTTGCACCACTGCTCGTCGGTCATGTGTTTCACTTCATCATGACATTTGTAACTACCTCGGTGAATTACGCTCCTAGTACAAGCCTGGATGTTCAGAAATGGTTGAAATAGTACGGTGGGGCCCAAATGCCACTCACAGGTAGACCTTTCGGCCGTCCCAACCATTTCCAAACCATCGGGACAAGAACGGGCGGCGTAATCGGCAGGCGAAGGGATCAACTACATACACAAATGAGTATGTATGCAAGCCACCATACAATAGTACATCAGAGCCATTCCATCTAAAAAGAAAGGAAATATAGCAACGCCATACGGCAAGATCCAAATATCCTAGATAGATATAATAGTTTAGGATATCTCCTCATACATCAATCAACAGAGTATCAAGCGGAAGCGGAAGATAAAATCCGAGTACGGATAAGAAGCAAATCGGCATAAGATGCCCCATAAATAAGCACATCCCGCCCACAGATCTCACGGATCCCCGTTCCCGGAATCTCTACACCGAATGATCGTTGCCCACATCGTCCGTCTCTTCCAACCAGTATCCATCTTGTGAGTGTACCTGTTCATCTGAACCAAATAATTTATCGTGTGAGACCCTAGGGGTACTCAGCAAGTCTTTATGCCTCTAAAGGGGACACAACCTGGGGTGACGCAATTGCAGCAAAAGATAAACCCTAGCAATTCTATAGATACTCGCTAACCATCCGCCTAACCAGAGATAGACGGATGTCCGTGAATTAATAACAACCGTTATAACAGTT
The DNA here is from genome assembly GCA_916181665.1 of Avena sativa. Lineage (NCBI taxonomy): Eukaryota > Viridiplantae > Streptophyta > Magnoliopsida > Poales > Poaceae > Avena > Avena sativa. Next base: position 434,958,683 of record OV702290.1, read on the forward strand.
ATAAAGGTAATCTTAACAGATCCATCCTCCTCCTCGCTTACCGACGAGGAAGCGGACGAACAACCCCCATCCGTTGGCAGTTTTATTATCCATTACATGAGTGTTGCACTATTTACTAATCAGGTACCTAGTCTAGTCAAATTGAAAGCGGTACTTTAGTTATGCTTGTCTATGATCGAGAAACTGTGCTCCAAGTCGTCCATAACCGCGGACACGGCTTTCAGAAAGTTTTACCCTGCAGGGGTGCACAAATAGCAACACACACTCGATATGCCTCGGAAAAACCAAATCAAAACCCAACGAGGCAGTCACGACAAAGCGATCACAGGATTCATAAATATTTCAGGGGGCCACCCCATTGAGCTACCCGCAACGAAGTTAGCTGACTCCGAGACGGTCTCAAGGTTTGTGGAGCCGGCTGTAAACGACTGGGAACCCGAAAATTTGACTGGGCTTGTCGATACAGCGTAAACGGGTCACGGACCTAAACAGTACAGTGTGCTCCTCGCACAATCTTAAATTAAAGCAGTAAAGCATGGCATAAGTACAGGATAGTAAATAAATCCTCAAACTAGTTTGTGGCCCCAAGAAATAAGAATGAATCAAGCTCTGGCTCAGGGGGGTCCATAAGGCCTCCCGGATGTGGATAGCGCGAATATTCTTGGAACAGGAATCAAGTACTCGGGGTCTTACGGGACACAAGTGAGCCTGAAAAACCAAATAGCGAATATGGCTCACCGATGCCACTTTCATTAGTTATCCCATTACTACTCAGGTTAAGTTGTATAGGTACCTCGTTATCCATCAGACACTCACATACCCTACACATGCTGTTCTACGACTCGCATGGATCAAACAACTCCTGTAGTAATAGCTCATGGGATGGAGGAACAAGCTTCGGTGGGGTTTAAAAAGTAAAGGCTATGCAAGACATGGGATTCAGTTTAATGCATTCGCGACTCGACGATGCAAGAATAAGAAAGAGGCAATAGGTACTATATGTATGCAAGCATGTGGTAGTGCTTGCCTGGCAGCTCAGCAAGCAGGTGGGGCCAGGCTGACTGGGCGTCCACGCGCGCAGAAAACCTTTTACACCGCGGGTCCACGCGACAGCGGCTGGGCGGACTGGGGCCACGCGGCCGAGCCAGGGACCGCGGGTTGAGGGCTTAAAACTGCGGGATCCTTTTTGTAAAAACGCCAGAGGCAGACAGGTGGGGTCGGCAGGAGCGCGGGTTAAGGTAAACAAAACGGGAGGGGGTTTTCTGCAAAACGTCGCTGCGACACTGTTTTTCTTCTCCTCTCTCTGACGAAAAAGACAGCGGCAGCGCGCGCGGCGCGGGGGGCTCGATCCCATGACCTAGGGCTCGGGCGCGGAGGCGGTGGCCACTGGGTTATGCGGGGGTTGCTGTCTGGGAGGCGGGCGAGGACTAGATATGGTTCTGTGCGGCAGACGCGAGCAGACAGAAACATGCGGCGGCGCGCAGAGGGCGCTCGACGCAAGGTCCGGCAGATCTAGGGCGGCACGGCGAGGCAGAGCATGTCCAGGAGGTTCGCCAGGTCACCGTGAGTTGGTCGGTGTAGATGGTTCGGCTCGAGGCGCAGGCGATCGACGAGGACGCAGGCGGATGGCGAGGTTAGGGTTTCGGCTCGGCGGCGCTGGTACTGGTGGCTCCGGTCCTCCTCCTCCTCGACAGCGAGTGCAGGGCGATGCAGGGGAGCCTCCTGGTACTCTCCAACCACTCCCACGTCATGCTGCACGGCTGGATCGACGGATGCGGTGGAGGCCGACGGTGGTGTAGCCGGCGATGGTGGAGAAGAGAGGGGGAGGAAGCAGGGCTCCTCGGCCAGATCTGGAGAGGCAGAGGGGTTTCGTGGGGTGGTGTTAAGGCAGAGGGAGGGAGGCTGACACCGTGGGGAGCAGGTAGACGATAAAGGTGGCTCGGCCACCTTTATCCTCCCTCTCCTTCACGTGCTTGGCAGGGGCAGGTAGGGCAGGGGGCGCGCATGGGGAGCTGGCAGGTGGGGTAGGGCAGGCCAGGGTGGTGGGAGGCTCGGGCTAGGGGGCCACAAGGCAGGGAGGGAAGGAGCAAGAGAGGGAGAGGCTCGGGCTAGGGTAGGGTTTTGGAGCTAGGCTCGGGTGGGGACTTGGGTTAGCTAGGGCAGGGTGGGTGGCCAGGGAGAGAGGGTGGCCGGTGGGGCCAGCTAGGTCTGGTTGGAGGGGTGGCTCGGCTAGGGAGGAGAGAAAGGGAGGGTACTTAGGGTTTGGTGTAGATTAGGTGTAGATTAGGGTTTAGGTTTAGATGGGGTATGGGTATGGTGATGATGGAGTAGGTTTAGGTGAGAGAGAGATGAGGGGTGAGGATTATTGTTTTGTCAAGCTCAAGCAAGATCAAGTAAAGAGCAAGCAAGAACTAGACAAGGAGAAGAGAGGGATCTAGAGATGAACCACTCAAGATAAAAACCAAATAAAAATCCAAAGGACTAGAATACGGTGGTTCTTGCATGGGCCATGCAAAAATGACAATTGCCATGATTAAATCCTGTGAAAACAATAATTTAAACATGGCATCATTATTATGCATCCCAAAATGTAGAGTAAGGCCCAAGCAAAGGAATTTAGAAAGAATTCCAAGTGGAGTATATGGAGATGATCGCATTGGATTATATTTGGGACTTGCTAGTGTGTATATGCCACTAGATGATTAATAGTCCCAAAAATATCCCAACATGAGTTTCATTCCGTATTAATCCATATGGAAGCTAGGGAAAAAGGGGTCCACTCACAAGGCATGCAAAGGTGGCCATGTGGCTCTCCACATGTCCATATTGTGAAAACAACATTATTGATATATGAGAGCATGTGGAAAAAGAATTGGATCCATCCCAACCCACATGAGCTAGAGGTAAAACCCAAATAAAATGCAAAGCTCATATTTGTTTGGATGGTGGAATTATAAGGTGGTGAAAGAAAGGTGGTGGAGTTCATAAGAGATATGCCCCCAACTCCACTTGGGCATTAAACAATATATCAATAACCAAATACAATATCAAGAGGCAAAAACAATTAATAACGCATATGAGATAAGAACCAAATCAAAAAGGGTTTTATATGATGCTCAAATGCAAGGTGGCATGATGACATGAGCATGATATAATGATGATGCAACAATTATATGTAGGAAGTAGCATATATATAGACTAGGCTAGTAGCATTGCAATTGTTAGACAATTGGGATGCTACAACTCTCCCCCACTAAACAAGAATCTCGCCCCGAGATTCCTAGGAAAAGAAAACAACACAAGGAGAGGCGGGTGTTGGAACGAAGGTGACCCTCACGTTCCCAAGATGATGAAGAACTGAAAGGTGCGACCACTACACCTTGCAAAACTTGCTAGACTTGTTGCGAGTCTTGCGTTTTGCTTGAGAAACAAAGGGTTAGAAGATTTGAAGGATTGCCGCGAGACAAGAAGGATAGGATGGACATAGCTCCGGTTTTCTGAAGAAACGTGATAAAAGAATAGAACCACTTGTGAAAGAAAGGACAAGATGATGTAACATGGATAAAGAAAAGATACGCCGTTAAGATTAAAGATTTACTGATACTAGAGAGGATGAAAACTTTGTGTCGCCGGAAGAAAAAGAGCTGGATTGGAAAGGTTTCAACCACTATGACAATAGCATCGTACCTGCTCTTAGATGAGAAAAGAAGTATGGAAACAATATTGCCTTCAAACAATAGAGTTCCTTGATATCAACAGAAAGATTTAGTTCGACATCGTCGGATTAAATTCTTGTTGCGCCGGTAAGAACCAAGGATCACGCAATTGAGGTGCGCGGATATAACTTCCAGAGATGGATGTGAAGCCAGATCACGGTGGAATCCTGAGAAGCAAAGAATATGGAGGATCTGGAGTTTATTGTGGAGATACTTATTGCTTTCTTTAGCCTTGAGGCTAACGCAATAGATTTGCGGCTGATGGAATCAACCATAATTGGCTTTACCACAGCAAAGAATTGATGAACAAAGAGAGAGATAGCTTCCTTTCATCTTGATTGGGGATGTAGAGCACCGGTAGAAATACGAGGATCGAAAGGAGTTTGCGTTTGTCTCCACTAGATAATTGTAGATTTGCTCCGTGTAGGAAAGATAGATCACCAACAAGAGATTATTGATTACTTTCTTCGAGAGAGCACTCCGGAAAACAAGGACGGAAAGCAAAAGTATCAAGGGATAAAGGCCACTTCTAACTTCCGTGGAATGAGTGAAATCACATAAATTCCCCAATTCAATGTACAAGAGCGAATGATAAGAGTAGTGGTATGGTAGCTACTCTATCCCGCACTCAAAGCATTACTCCGCACATGAATAAGAAAACCATGCAATCCAACTACCGAAACAGACTGAAGGTATTGATAAGAAGAGCTCACGGAACTCCGTAAGAAAACAAAGATTGATGCAAACGATTCACCGGATCCAAGATAGATAAAGGTGATGATGTTGTCGTCATGTCTGAAGTACCAAGCCACCGGAAAGATATGAAGGAAGATTACGGAGAACAACTGCAAGATTCCACAGATAAAGAAAAAGATAACAACACTTGAACAAAAGGATTATGAAAGATCTGAAAAGTCTTCATGGTCTCCGGTGGATTGAGCATAGATGATAGAGCGAGATTGTTTCAAAAGATCACTTGATGAGACTGAGGTGAAAGAACTCCATGTTCTTCTTGAAAAGATTGAGAGAGATTTAGTGGTCTTGAGGAAAACTTCAGCGAAACGATGATGATAACTTGCCAACAAGGAACAACTCCGGATTTGATTGAAGATGGAGGATGGAATTAACAATGGACTTGCTAATTCCAGAATTGAAGAAGATTCACTGGAAGAATAGATTATCTGATCCTTCGGAAGAAAAGAGATGTCACCTGATTCACATTGTCGATTGGAACACCGGTTACAAAGATGAAGAGATCTCGGATAAGAACCGATGATATAGCTTTGCTTATGGTATGAGCTATCAGAGATGAAAAAGATGTGCAGACATGGAGTTGAAAAAGATGTGCAGCATGATAAACAGATGATAGACCGCCGTAGTGCCTTGAGAAACTCCGGATTAACAAAGATGCTTGAATATGCATAGATATGATCACGGTGTACCCAAAATCACAGGAGTATCTTTGGCAATCCGGAGTGGTAGCATTTTCCATATTCCAATCGACACTATCATGAGTGGAATATAGCTATGCCGAGAACCAAATTACAATCACCAGCATCGGATCGACACATGTTATGTAATTAGCCCAAGAGAAAAGGAGATGAAAAGAAACTCCACGATTAAGCGCCGGTGACAAAAGAATGAGTTAGCATGGACATGCTGATAAAAGGAAGATAGATAATGTTTCACACACGACTGAAGAGGAGTGTGGAAACACAGATGTGTCAAAGAAAAATTTTCCGCATTTTTCGGCATTAAAATACCAATAGATGCGCAAAATCAGATAACGAATCAAGATTAGTGACTCTACCTCTCTACCTGATAAGTGGTTCTGCACAGAAAGCGGAGTTGCTAGAAGGAAGGACACCCTTAAGAAGATGGCACCGGTTAACAAGGAGTCAGATAGATCGCGCCGGTTTGGCAAAAGCCTGTCGGTATGGAATGTACCAACAGTTGATAACCAAAAGGCCGATAAGATAACAACTTGGATGCAACAGATAGACAAGGAATTACACACACACACTCACACACACAGATACACAACCTATGGTACTACGGAAACCCAGAACACGTGAATCCTAGTTTGAATTTTAAGAAGAGGATTGAAAACGTTACACTTCCTTACCAGAAAAGGGTGGGTGGGTGGGTAAGAAGAAAAGTGGAAGCAATCCTACTCTCGCGTTTTGTTTTTCCCTAGTATACATAACTACCAAAAATATTTGCTAGACAGACAACGACCATTTGGCTGAGACCCTGAAGGTCGGGATGGCTCTGATACCAATTGTAACTACCTCGGTGAATTACGCTCCTAGTACAAGCCTGGATGTTCAGAAATGGTTGAAATAGTACGGTGGGGCCCAAATGCCACTCACAGGTAGACCTTTCGACCGTCCCAACCATTTCCAAACCATCGGGACAAGAACGGGCGGCGTAATCGGCAGGCGAAGGGATCAACTACATACACAAATGAGTATGTATGCAAGCCACCATACAATAGTACATCAGAGCCATTCCATCTAAAAAGAAAGAAAATATAGCAACGCCATACGGCAAGATCCAAATATCCTAGATAGATATAATAGTTTAGGATATCTCCTCATACATCAATCAACAGAGTATCAAGCGGAAGCGGAAGACAAAATCCGAGTACGGATAAGAAGCAAATCGGCATAAGATGCCCCATAAATAAGCACATCCCGCCCACAGATCTCACGGATCCCCGTTCCCGGAATCTCTACACCGAATGATCGTTGCCCACATCGTCCGTCTCTTCCAACCAGTATCCATCTTGTGAGTGTACCTGTTCATCTGAACCAAATAATTTATCGTGTGAGACCCTAGGGGTACTCAGCAAGTCTTTATGCCTCTAAAGGGGACACAACCTGGGGTGACGCAATTGCAGCAAAAGATAAACCCTAGCAATTCTATAGATACTCGCTAACCATCCGCCTAACCAGAGATAGACGGATGTCCGTGAATTAATAACAACCGTTATAACAGTTATAAAGGTAATCTTAACAGATCCATCCTCCTCCTCGCTTACCGACGAGGAAGCGGACGAACAACCCCCATCCGTTGGCAGTTTTATTATCCATTACATGAGTGTTGCACTATTTACTAATCAGGTACCTAGTCTAGTCAAATTGAAAGCGGTACTTTAGTTATGCTTGTCTATGATCGAGAAACTGTGCTCCAAGTCGTCCATAACCGCGGACACGGCTTTCAGAAAGTTTTACCCTGCAGGGGTGCACAAATAGCAACACACACTCGATATGCCTCGGAAAAACCAAATCAAAACCCAACGAGGCAGTCACGACAAAGCGATCACAGGATTCATAAATATTTCAGGGGGCCACCCCATTGAGCTACCCGCAACGAAGTTAGCTGACTCCGAGACGGTCTCAAGGTTTGTGGAGCCGGCTGTAAACGACTGGGAACCCGAAAATTTGACTGGGCTTGTCGATACAGCGTAAACGGGTCACGGACCTAAACAGTACAGTGTGCTCCTCGCACAATCTTAAATTAAAGCAGTAAAGCATGGCATAAGTACAGGATAGTAAATAAATCCTCAAACTAGTTTGTGGCCCCAAGAAATAAGAATGAATCAAGCTCTGGCTCAGGGGGGTCCATAAGGCCTCCCGGATGTGGATAGCGCGAATATTCTTGGAACAGGAATCAAGTACTCGGGGTCTTACGGGACACAAGTGAGCCTGAAAAACCAAATAGCGAATATGGCTCACCGATGCCACTTTCATTAGTTATCCCATTACTACTCAGGTTAAGTTGTATAGGTACCTCGTTATCCATCAGACACTCACATACCCTACACATGCTGTTCTACGACTCGCATGGATCAAACAACTCCTGTAGTAATGGCTCATGGGATGGAGGAACAAGCTTCGGTGGGGTTTAAAAAGTAAAGGCTATGCAAGACTTGGGATTCAGTTTAATGCATTCGCGACTCGATGATGCAAGAATAAGAAAGAGGCAATAGGTACTATATGTATGCAAGCATGTGGTAGTGCTTGCCTGGCAGCTCAGTTGAAGCAATGGATCTGGGTAGTGCTCCTGGTTCTCTTGGTATATCCCCTGCTCAGCGTCTATTCGAAGAAGAACCAAACAAACAAGGGCCAACATAAATAAAGTGCACAAGCATATGGATAAAATGCGACAAGCAAACAATCATGCCATGATGAATGATGCACAATTTGCATGGCAATAAAGTAGCATGGCATGGGTGAGGTGTGGAAAACAATAATAAAGCATTTTATTGAGTTTTAATCCCATTTTATACTCATATTAGTTGCTGTACCCTTTATATTTTTATGATGCATGCTCCAAGACAAACCATGGAATGCATAAACAGAAAGGTCTCGTCGAGCTAATCATTTTAGACATATCATTTATTAAATTTGGAGTTATAGAACAAAAGTTATTAATTTATTAAAGAAAAGGGGCATTTATTGTAATTTAAATAAACTTGGAATTTTAAAGGTTCAAAATATATTTTGGATTTCATATTTGAAATCCTCATATTTTTCTGATTTGAAAACATATATTATATGTTTAAATTGGATTTATATTTTGAAAGTTATTTAAAAACAGAAATTAATTTGAATTTGATTTAAATTTGAAAAGATTTGAATTTAAACAGATCGCAGGCAAATACTTTTGTTACTCAGCTCTAGGCTAGCCACAGACGCTTACAGGTGGGGCCAGGCTGACTGGGCGTCCACGCGCGCAGAAAACCTTTTTACACCGCGGGCTTAGCTAGATCTAGAGGCCGACAGGTGGGGCCAGAGGCTTCGCGGGTCCACGCGACAGCGGCTGGGCGGACTGGGGCCACGCAGCCGAGCCAGGGACCGCGGGTTGAGGGCTTAAAATTGCGGGATCCTGTTTGTAAAAACGCCAGAGGCAGACAGGTGGGGTCGGCAGGAGCGCGGGTTAAGGTAAACAAAACGGGAGGGGGTTTTCTGCAAAACGTTGCCGCGACACTGTTTTTCTTCTCCTCTCTCTGACGAAAAAGACAGCGGCAGCGCGCGCGGTGCGGGGGGCTCGATCCCGTGACCTAGGGCTCGGGCGCGGAGGCGGTGGCCACTGGGCTATGCGGGGGTTGCTGTCTGGGAGGCGGGTGAGGACTAGATATGGTTCTGTGCGGCAGACGCGAGCAGACAGAAACATGCGGCGGCGCGCAGAGGGCGCTCGACGCAAGGTCCGGCGGATCTAGGGCGGCACGGCGAGGCAGAGCATGTCCAGGAGGTTCGCCAGCTCACCGTGAGTTGGTCGGTGTAGATGGTTCGGCTCGAGGCGCAGGCGATCGACGAGGACGCAGGCGGACGGCGAGGTTAGGGTTTCGGCTCGGCGGCGCTGGTACTGGTGGCTCCGGTCCTCCTCCTCCTCGACGGTGAGTGCAGGGCGATGCAGGGGAGCCTCCTGGTACTCTCCAACCACTCCCACGTCGTGCTGCACGGCTGGATCGACGGATGCGGTGGAGGCCGACGGTGGTGTAGCCGGCGATGGTGGAGAAGAGAGGGGGAGGAAGCAGGGCTCCTCGGCCAGATCTGGAGAGGCAGAGGGGTTCCGTGGGGTGGTGGTAAGGCAGAGGGAGGGAGGCTGATGCCGTGGGGAGCAGGTAGACGATAAAGGTGGCTCGGCCACCTTTATCCTCCCTCTCCTTCACGTGCTTGGCAGGGGCAGGTAGGGCAGGGGGCGCGCATGGGGAGCTGGCAGGTGGGGTAGGGCAGGCCAGGGTGGTGGGAGGCTCGGGCTAGGGGGCCACAAGGCAGGGAGGGAAGGAGCAAGAGAGGGAGAGGCTCGGGCTAGGGTAGGGTTTTGGAGCTAGGCTCGGGTGGGGACTTGGGTTAGCTAGGGCAGGGTGGGTGGCCAGGGAGAGAGGGTGGCCGGTGGGGCCAGCTAGGTCTGGTTGGAGGGGTGGCTCGGCTAGGGAGGAGAGAAAGGGAGGGTACTTAGGGTTTGGTGTAGATTAGGTGTAGATTAGGGTTTAGGTTTAGATGGGGTATGGGTATGGTGATGATGGAGTAGGTTTAGGTGAGAGAGAGATGAGGGGTGAGGATTATTGTTTTGTCAAGCTCAAGCAAGATCAAGTAAAGAGCAAGCAAGAACTAGACAAGGAGAAGAGAGGGATCTAGAGATGAACCACTCAAGATAAAAACCAAATAAAAATCCAAAGGACTAGAATACGGTGGTTCTTGCATGGGCCATGCAAAAATGACAATTGCCATGATTAAATCCTGTGAAAACAATAATTTAAACATGGCATCATTATTATGCATCCCAAAATGTAGAGTAAGGCCCAAGCAAAGGAATTTAGAAAGAATTCCAAGTGGAGTATATGGAGATGATCGCATTGGATTATATTTGGGACTTGCTAGTGTGTATATGCCACTAGATGATTAATAGTCCCAAAAATATCCCAACATGAGTTTCATTCCGTATTAATCCATATGGAAGCTAGGGAAAAAGGGGTCCACTCACAAGGCATGCAAAGGTGGCCATGTGGCTCTCCACATGTCCATATTGTGAAAACAACATTATTGATATATGAGAGCATGTGGAAAAAGAATTGGATCCATCCCAACCCACATGAGCTAGAGGTAAAACCCAAATAAAGTGCAAAGCTCATATTTGTTTGGATGGTGGAATTATAAGGTGGTGAAAGAAAGGTGGTGGAGTTCATAAGAGATATGCCCCCAACTCCACTTGGGCATTAAACAATATATCAATAACCAAATACAATATCAAGAGGCAAAAACAATTAATAACGCATATGAGATAAGAACCAAATCAAAAAGGGTTTTATATGATGCTCAAATGCAAGGTGGCATGATGACATGAGCATGATATAATGATGATGCAACAATTATATGTAGGAAGTAGCATATATATAGACTAGGCTAGTAGCATTGCAATTGTTAGACAATTGGGATGCTACAACATTTCCTTGTAACTTGGTTTAGAGGCTAGGGATCAAAATACTTCTTCAGACCGCTGATTCCTTGCATGCCTCATAAATTGATTTGCGTAAGCATTTCGCACGTCAGGGTGATTTGTGTCCAGGGCAAACTTTTGCTGAAATAAAACATGGAGCATCAGCATTTGCATGAACACATAAATGGGAAGGTTAAGGACAGCTAAGTCACAGAACATACATAAACTTTTCCTATGAAGTTTGATTGGACATCAACCCTCTTCTTGTACACTTTCTAGTGGGGTAAGATATGCATGCTAGTCCTTATTGTGACTGCACACTCACTAGCAAACCTGGCAGCAACACCCGGCTCATCTGGTCTAGTTCTTCCTGGAAGAACATTAAGTGAAAGCCTCCCTCCTTTGGACAACTTGTCAAGCCTCTTCCCCATGTTTTCCCCCTCACTACTAGAGCTTGACTAGTATACAGAACTATATCTTCAGAATTCTGCGTTTCAGCGTCTTCAGAATAAGGTGCACCAAAGTCTTGATACATCTGGTAGCCATCATCATCTATAGGAATACAATGTGCTGATTTAGTGTTCCACAGTAATATGATGGTATTAAATGGATTACTATAGAGCAAGCAGTCGGTTTAATGCATTACCACATTGAGACCAGTCACTCTAGTCTTGGCACGATACTTCATGACTAGGATCAAATTCCCCATATTCGGTAGCTAACTCATCGTATTGGGTAGCTGACCCCTGACCCTCAAATTAGGTACCAGAGTCCTCACCGTCGGCAGCTGAACACAGATGTTGGGTAGATGACGCAACGTCTTGTCTACCTAACCCATCGGTTTGGGACGGTGCACAGTCGCTTCAGCGAGGTGACCGAGGACAGCTGGGAGGTGGCTTCTAGATTAGAGAGGTGGGAAGTCACCTTTAGGGGATACCCATGGGCAGAAGGATGCGGACTTCATCACCTAGGAAGGTGGCTTCTTGATTTGTGGAGGTGGCAGGTTGGATTTGGAAGGTGCCAGAGGACGGCATGATGTGGGTTGGGGTTCCACACCTTGGGTTCATGGCTGCTGGCTTTTGGGAGGTGGCTGCTGGCTTTGGGGGGTGCATGCTGGCTTTGGGGAGGTGGCTACTGGCTTTGGGGAGGTGTCGGATGGCATACCAGTAGGTCGGAGGGAGTGGGCATGTCGCCTTGGGAAGAGTGCTGCTCATGTTGGACAGCTGCCAGCTCGCCTTAGGCAGTTGGTTGCTTGCCTTGGGATGCTACCTTCTTGGCTTGGGTAGGTGGTAGATTGACGGCTGCTGGATTCTCGCCTTGGTGGGCATCAGGAACTGCAGCTTTAGCCACTTGGCCGGCATCAGGAACTGCAGCTTTGGCCACTTGACCGGCATCAGGAACTATAGCTTTAGCCACTTGGCCAGCATCAGGAACTGAAGGTTTAGCTACTTGTCGGGCATCAAGAACTATAGATTTGGCCACTAGGTTGCCATCAGGAACTACATCATCGGTCACCAGCAGGGGAAAATGAAGTGCAGCTCTAGCCACCTCCAGGGCATTAGGAAGTGTGGCTTTGGCAGTTTGCCTGGCATCAGGAAGTTCGGCTTTGGTCGTTTTCCGGACATTAGGTAGTTCAGCTTTGGAAATCTTCTGGGTTGCACTCCGAGTGTCTTGTGAATGGGTTGCAGGACTTGCCGCTTTTGTTGTTCACCGTGTGGAACCTAGAGGTGGAAGTCCTGCTTTTAGCGGATTCCCCTTGGACCTCGTGTGTCTCTCATTTTCTGTGTCTGGAGATAGTACTGATGCCACAACGCGCTTGCGAGATGATCCACCACCAGGAGCCATCCTTCGCCTGGGAGTTGTCTTCTTGAATTTTCTCTGCTTAAGCTACACATTTTACATGTAACAGTTAATTGGGGAAAATAAAGAGGAACAAAACATATGGAAAAAAGAGTAAGCAAACAATTCCACACAAGATGATTTGGCAGCACCTTAATTGTGGAGAAATCATGACAAGATGGTGAGCTAGTAGTTAAGGGGACTACCTATAGTCCAGTCTCCTCGGTGACTAGTGTTTCATCACCTGATATGTCACCTTCACTGATACCCCCCTCTCGGGATCATACCAAGGTCCAGAGGGATCACTGTTGCTCTTTTTAGGGGAGAATACAGTTGGGGATGCAACAACACTAGCTACGAACCTAATACCAAGTCATTGCATCCATGGAATCTTTCTCATGATGGTTTTCATCTGACTTTCTTCCATCGGTAGTATTTGTGGTTCTAACATGAATAAAGAATTCCAATTAATATAGAAATATAAAACTGGGTGCGATACAAACCTATGTTATATAGTATATAGTACTCATCATTTAACAGGTCTCCATGAGCAATTTAAACAAAAAGATCGTAGGCTGACAAACTAATGCAACACACAGGATAATGTAACCTGGTCTACAACCTTCCTTTCTGCTACTTCTAGGGGTCTGGGGGGGTGAATACACTTGGCGATGGAACAACGTATGCTAAGAACCTAAGAACATGTACAATGCAAGACGCTTAGATAAGTGCTTAGTGAAATAAACTGGTTTTTGGTTAAGCAATGGTGCTTATTTATAATAGGATGATGTCTAAATTGGCACCTCTCGAATACAAATAAGCACTGTTTCTTACGAAAAATCTTGGATTGTTTTTCTAAGCAACACCCCAAGCACATTCTACTATACATATCTGTTTCTAACATGTATAGGGAACTCCAAATATGGCTCAATATATAACATATGGGGTGGAACAATCCGCTATGACCAATTCATACTCTGATCATAAGACATACGACAAAACAGCAAAACAAATGCAACATGGATTGCATGATAGTCCTACTATGGGTAGCCTTGCTGGTATTATACACTAGTATCGTACATATAATACTAATGTGTACAAACTTCCCACTATGACCAACCTAAATGATGGTGTCTATGTTATAAGACCTATGACACTGCTCACTATGAAGATAATATTAAGACCAGTCATAGTGAGGAGTAATATAGCCTAGTAACATGCTATGTTACTCCCCACTATGACTAGACTTAGAATTATACACTGCAATAATAAGCGGGGCATAACGGTTAAACATAAGCAGTACAAGCATCTACCGTGCAATTAAATAGGAAATTAAGCAAAATATAACCTATGGTGCTCATTGTCCTATAGTAACCATCATGTAAAATAGTAAACTATGAACTACTTATACGATGAACATAAGATATATCATGAAACAGCCAAAGTAATGCAACAAACAGGATAATGCAACCTTTATCACACGCAAACTGATCATAAGCCTAATAGTTTACAAGCTGGGAAATTCACCAATTGATTGCAATAATAAGGAGGTCAGGACAATTAAACATGAGCAGTACATGCATCTATATCTTGCCACTAAATAGGCAAGTAGGCAAAATATAACATATGTTGTTGATTGTCCAATATTAATCATAAGTGTAAAACAGTCCACTGTGAACAATTTGTATTTATACTCTGATCATAAGACATATGATGAAGCAACCAAAATATTGCAACAAACAAGATAATGCAACCTTTATCACACGCACTGATCATAAGCCTAATAGTTTACAAGCTGGACAATTCACTAATTTGTTGCAATAATAAGGAGGGCAGGACAATTGAACATGAGCAGTATATGCATCTATATATTGCCACTAAATAGGCAAGTAGGAAGAATATAACATATGTTGTTGATTGTCCAATAGTAATCACAAGTATAAAATATTCCACTATGAACAATTTGTATTTATAGTCTGATCATAAGACGTGTTATGAAGCAGCCAAAATATAGCAACAAACAAGATAATGCAGCCTTTATCTAGAACAAACAATATAACCAAACAAAAGAAAAGCAAGGTAAGTGTTTCCTTGCCTTCAGGCCGTGGGGCCTTTTTCTTACTGCTATTCCTGGCGGAACGCTTAAATCGTGGCATCGAGGCTTGTCAGCGGACCTTGGTAGCAGATTATGTGGACGAGGTGCACGGCGAGTAGGCAGACCTTGTCGACGGTGATGTGGCAGACCGTGTCGACGGCGATGTGGCAGACCGTTTCGACTAGGTGGACGACGAGGTTCACGACGAGTAGGCGTACCTTGTAGTCGAGGTGCACACCGAGTGTGCAGACCTTGACCGCGAGTGGGAAGATCTTGATGGCGACATGCACGGATAGTTGGAAGACCTTGATGGCGAGGTGGCAGGCCTTGTCAACGAGGTGCACGGCGAGGTGGCGTACCTTGTCGGCGAGGTGCACGTCGAGTGAGAAGACCTTGACCACGGGTGGAAAGACCTTGGCGTCTAGGGAGCAGACCTTGATGGAGAGGTGCACGACGAGTGGGGAGATCTTTACGGAGAGGTGCACATAGAGGTGGCAGATCTTGTGGGTGAGGTTGACGGCGAGGTTGCAGACCTGCGAGCTTAACAGTTGGCACGGCATGGTGGGAGACCGCGAAGGTGACGACGGGCTAGGGTTTGGGATACGGTGACAACTAGCTGCTGTCTACTGGAACGAAGGACGGTGGCATGGTGAGGATGGGCATAGGGCGGCGAGGGGCGGAGGGAAGGACGATGGCGAGTGGAGGAGGGACGTATGATAGCGAGGGTGAGGGCGAGGGAGGAGGCAAAGGATGGCGAGGTGAGGAAAAATGGATCTCGTCCACTTTCGGCAGGGGAGGGGATAAGGAAGGTTTCTTTTAGATTACCGACATGCCCTTTGCACGAATGATGCATGGCGCTGTGCTGAAGGGCTAATCAGTCTATCCCAGGGATGAAATTTCTAGGCACGAAATTTAACTCCTATGCGCGAAATTTGAGCGGGGTGTGTCGGTCAATTTTTTGATGGCGTATCCTGGCTGTCTATTGCATGATGAGTGGCTCAAATAAATTAATCATATAGGATACTTGTTAAAAAGGGTACCTTTTGAAGAAATTAGCAATTACTAACCCAAAAAATCAGGAAAAATGCATTATGCTCATTTTTGCCAAAATATTGGTATAGGTGAGATCCAAAGTGTGGTATGAAAAATCTCTTTACGGGTGAACCAGATGGGAAAACATGTGGAATCTTGCATATATGGCATTACCATATTTATTAAAGTGTGGTGGGATGTTGATATAAGCAGAACCCACCCTTGGGTGAGCCTATTCTCAAATGCAACTTCCCTGTCATGGTGTAGTTGCATATTCATATGTGTTTCTTTTTGACCAGTGTTTTGACAATAGTGTGTGTGGTCATGTATATATATATCAATGCGGTTTTGGAAAAGAACACATGCAAATGACTCCACCATGTGTCAAACCATGCATGGTGTACACAGTCATGTGGATCTCAATGACTCTAGTAGTGGAGATATCAATGTGTGGTTTAGGAAATTAAAAAGAACACATGCAATTAATAGTGACTACTCTAGGGGATAGATCCATGTGTCCAAACCATGCTGTTCACAGAGACCAACACATATATAGGAAAAAGCAGCTTCCACCATTGCATGTTGCACCAATAATGTGTGACAGAAGTTGCATCACAGAATCCATTGGAGTGCATGGTCATGTAGATATATCAATGTTTGGTTTAGGGAAAAGAACATGCAATCACTCTAGCTAGGGGATCCATGTGTCAAACAATAATGGTCATATGAGATCTACCAAAAACACATATAGGGAAAGCAGCTTCCACATTGCATGTTGTACTAGTGTGACAGAAGTTGCATCACAGAACACACTCTAGTGTGTCTGGTCGATATCAATGTGGTTTTGGAAAAGAATACATGCAATGTGTGACTCTAGGGGATCCAAGTGGAAAACCATTGGTGTAGAAGACCAAAAACACATAGGAAAGCAACTTCCACATTATTGCATGCACCAGTTGTGATAGAAGATGCATCATCATCACATAATCACTGGTGTGTGTGGTCTATATCAATGTGGTTTTGGAAAAGAACACATGTAATGTGGTCATGTGGATCATCAATGACTCTAGTGGAGATATCAATGTGTGGTTTTTAGGGAAAAGAACACATGCAATCACTCTAGGGGATCCATATATATATGTGTCAAACCATCATGGTCATATTGTAGGGGTTCCGCGTATGAAAACAATAATTTTTACCCTACGCCCCTAAACCCCTGATGTTGCCAAGACCTATCTATTAGTAATGCAGTAACGGGAGGGGCTTTTCGCGAACTTACCCTTGAAGACTGAAAAGCGTTGTCAACGCTCAGGAGAGCGTGGTTGATGTAGACGAGCCGAAGCCGACCTAAAGGTCGTGATGAAGTCCTTGCGCTCCTGCGGCTCCAACGACTTGAGTGCCTCAAGTGTGACACCTCGCGGGGAGTTACACACGTCCGGTGCCTGACGATGACTCCTGCTTCCCCAATCCAGCAGCAGTTGCAGAAGTAGAGCTCTTGGATCCGAATCCCGCAGCACGACCGTACTCCGCGGTGAAGATGTCTCTCGTTCGTGCAGTCCGAACTTGGGGCCACGGTCACAAGAGAGAGAGAATATCAATTGGAGGTCTCCCCAAAAGTGGGGAAACCTTTATTGAATATTGTGTGTATTTATCTGGCCAAATACCTGTAACGCCCTAGAATCGGGTCTATGCAAATCTTAGCATTTCCCGCCAAAACCCGCATAGAAGCGATTCAAAGACGCCCACCAGACACTTTCGTGTGGGTGGGATTTGATTACAAGTAGTTACATCACAGTAGTTTACAACAGAGTCCACACAAACTTATATATTCAACAATGACCCAACGAGTCAAGAATACAAATGATACAACTCAAAGATACAAATCTCGAGGAAAGCGAAATAGGGTCCGAGTACGGACAAGAACCAAATTGGACTAAGAGTCCTGAAGAATAACCAAGCGGTGTCCATAACCCTGTCCAGGCCAAGCCGGAAGGGTAACCTTGCTAACATCATCAAATACATACCTGTCAAAGCCAAGGGGTGCCGAAAAAGGGCAAAGGAAAAAGAGAGTGGTCAGTACTGAGGCCAGTACACGGCGAGGCTAGAATTCGGCGGTCCTCGCCTACATAGGTATGGTGGGCTCAGCGGCAGCAAAGCTTGCACTATCTAACTTATAGAGACACACTACAACTTCGGCTATTAGAGAGAGATAAGAGAGCGCTATACGATAAGTATAACATAACACCAAACATAACCCATCCGAAGAATTCCCCCTCGAAAACCAGTCGAGAAGTCCTCTTGTGGAACACACACGGTGGCAATTTTAGTTAAGCAGGTGTTTAGTTGATAAGGCTAGTTACTAGTCATATTATTAGAGGCAAAGCATTAGTGGCGTTGTCTATGATCATGCCACCGTACTCCTGAGGCGTCCATAACCATGGACACACGGTTTCTCAAAAAGATTTACCCTGCAGGGGTGCACTACTGTACCCAAACGCATGTTCAATCCTTCAGGCAACATAATACGCGTGCCTTCCAAATCTCACAACAAGAACTTTCCCATAACTACGCGCGTATTCAGAGGTATCACCTACTGTATTGACCCAACCAGGAGGCACGACGATTCTCAAGGGAGGTATAGCGTTTGCGACCATGGTCGAGAAGGATCGGAGCTCCACTATGGAAGATGACCTCTCGACCGAACCGCGTTTATGTATGCAATGTAGCTGCTGTCCACCAAATATCAAGTCCGAAGACATATTCACCTCACCCATGTCCGAGGATATATTATGCGTATGCACCAAATGGAAAACCAATTTGTGACCCTTTGGATAAACGAATAGCGCCGGTAGTTGAGGGGAGAGCCCAGGGGCCCCCACGTTTGGTTAGCGTGATCAACTCAGAACTAGTATCGTAGAACGAACGGGTCCTAGATCGGCTCAAGAAGTTCCCAAAGGTGGTCCCTACCGGGGCCTTATCATTAGGTGAAACCATAACCACAATCAGCATCACCAATTTAATTATCTTAGTATCAACCATATCCGGTTATCACGGTGCACCTGTATGAGAGCGGTACTAAGCATGCCTACGACTCGCAAGAGCAAAACTAGCTACTCAAACAAGGCAGTAGGATACCAAGGCTATATAGTAGAGCAGGTAATTAAAGGGAATGGTACTAGAGCATCGATAATAAGGACAACAATAGATCAAAGGAAGGAAGTAAAGACTATAAATGCAAAATTAGGTGGAAGGGGCGAGAATGGTCGCCTGTGAGACAAAGTCGGTATCCGAAGGCTCAACGTAACTCGCATCGACTCATCGTCCTATCCGGTGAAGAAGCAAATCACTAGAAGAGGCAACGATGCAATATTTAATAATGCGGCGAAAGATCGAGCATGATTATGATATGATGCATGGCATGGCAATATGCGGTCTAACTTAGCAATATTAAGCGGAATCAAGATCCCCACATTTAAATAGAAGGTTCAACTTATTTATCTACCCCACAATTTCAAATGTTGAATTAACAGGGCAAAGCATGGCATCGGTTTGCTACGCAAATTTAGGTGGGGCCAATATAATACTAGAATAGCCCGCGTATAATCTCCATATTTAATTTAGGTGAATCATCTAAATACCCCCAGCAACAATGATATGTATGCGAGATGAATGATCTAACGCATCAAGTATATATCATTTATAAAAATAGGTCTCGGATAGGTGTCACACGTTGATGGTCGAAGATCTTGGGGATCGCCAAGGGTTCAGGTTCAGGCTCGCCGGGGATCGGTCTTCGAACTCCGGGAGGGAGGTCTTGGAGTCCATGTTGGAGACCTTGGAGTTCCAAGATGAAGATCTTGACATCGGATGGTCCTTGTCAGAGTTTCTTCGGGTTTGGTTTCACCGCCTCGTGTTCCGGACTATCTTGGATCGTCACATGCGGTTCATCGAATTCGTACGGGTCATTGTAGAACTTGCATCAGTTGTTCTACTGCGGTAGATCTCGGTCATGCGACAAACTTGATCAACTGCTCTAACACAAGCAGATCTTGGCGACATCTTTGAAGCGTGCAACAAGAGAAGTAGTTAGCAAGCACAACTGATGGGAAGAAAGACAAAACACGTCGGAGACGCAGACACGCTCGAGGATGTTCACATCAGGCAGTGGAAACACCACAGGTCGCCACCACTTGTAGAAAAGCACCGGGGTCGAAGGGGAGCAAGACGAGGGCGATCAGAACAGGGACGACCTCTCAGAGCGGAGGCACCTAGACAAGGATGTCACTGAGGAGGCGCACCGGTGTCGGATGTTGTGGAGCTCGGGGACGAGGCAGAGGGAACCCGCGGCGGCACGCACGACGGTGGCGGATGACAAGGAGGATGTCCGCGGTGGCACGGGGCGGAGACGAGGCTCTGACTGGTTGCGGAGCTCGAAGGGGGGCGGCGGCTGGCTGATCTCAGAGGAGACATGCGGCGGCACATGGAACAAGAGGTGGGCGGCGTGCTCGAAGGAAGCAGAGGCGACGCCGGCGAGGTCGCGCTAGAGAGGGCAAGGGCGCATGACGGAGGAGGGGAGCCCGCGAGCGGTGGCTCAGGACCGATGGTGAGAGGCGACGGGGTCACGCGAGGAGGAGCTTGTGTTAGATTGATCTCCACGGTCATCCCAACAGATGACCGACTCGGTCTCGCGCCCTGATCGGGGGCGCCCAACGTCATCATCGTTGGTGGTCCCCCATCGCGCAACGCATATAAAGAGGTGGGGGGCGGGGGCACGAACGCCAAGGTTGGTCTGCCCACTCACCCCACCACACAACCCAAAACCCTAGGCCACCCGATCTGGTTTTGCGCTGCAGCGGCGGGAATAACCCACCTCACTGCCGCCACCACTCCGTCGATCTCCATGACGAGCTCATCGTCGAACACCAAGGCCGACGGTATGTCTCTCAAGTCCTCTCTCACTAGATCGACGCCTAGTGATCCTAAAAGAAATCTAACAATGGTATCAGAGCAGCTAGTGCTAGTTGATCTAGTAGAGAAAGCAGTAGATCCGAGGAAGAAAGTTAAAAGGCTAGGGTTTTAAGAAGCGCCGCCGCAAGGCCGCGCCGTTCCTCTCAATCCCGACGCATCGGCAAGCCGAGGTCGGGAAGAAGAACACAACCCCTCTGGGGTGAAGAAATCAAAACCTCCTAAAGCCACAGATTCCCCCCTCTTGGATCAAGCCGATCTAGAATCGGAAAGAAAAAGGAAAGCCCCGTATTTTTTAGCTTTTCACCCTCCCCGAATAAGAAACAAGAAAGAAAAATTCGAATCAAAGAACAAATCAAAAAAAGGAAGGCCGATTCGAACGAAAGAAAGAATCCAGCCGTCGCTGGGAAAGGGCGCCGCACCTGCGCCGCTTGGCGGTGGTGCGCCCACCCTCGGGTGGACGCACGCACCGTCAAGGGGGCCAGGGGGCGCCGCTGTTCTCTCTCTCTCGTCGCACTGTGCTGCTGCGTTGCGGGGTGGGGGAGCTGAACGGGACAGAAGGGGCAAGGGTCTCGCGTGGAGGAGGGAGGGGTTAGCTCGGGGGCGGTCGCGGGCGGGCCTTTTATGCGGCCGAGAAGCGCACGCGTTCGTCCAATAGCGACGGACGGCTGAGATCGAGCGGTGGCCGCTGGCTCTCGCGTGCGTGGGCCGTGGGACGGCCTGCGGGCTGAAGGGGGGCGCGCAGAGCGACGCCGGCGCGCGGTAGATAAGCAGGCGCCGTGCTCGAGAAAGTGGGCTGTCGAGGCCCACTGTTGGGCAGGCCGCGAACAGAAAAGGCCCAAGAGGGCGTCACAGTACAGTCCACCCAGATTTTATTTACAGAAGCCTTTTGGGCAATTGTAATTATCTGTTTTTGATGTTTTTTGCACAATTTTTTCTATAGAAAAATTATCCAACGAAATTTTGTGTAGAAAAATATTAAAATAACAATAAAGTTTCTGTAAATTGTAAAGTTGATGAATTTTATTCATATTTTTCCGCTGCAAATAGTTAAACGTAATTGCTTAATTGCAATAAAGTGATGATCTTATTTGATGACCAACGTTGTTAGTAAGATTTTCACTATGGATAGTAAGTTTCATCACTATTAGTTCTATTTCTGCCCAACGGTGATGTAGAATTAATATTAAAAAGTTTCATGTTTTAATTTGACCAACGTTGAATTAACTCATTTTGATGATATTTTGTTTTCAGGCAATCCTATGAGTTTCATCTCGGCCATTGAGCCCCTCAATGGAGGGAACTACGGCTCATGGCGAGAGAAGGTTGAGATGGGGCTTGCTTTGCTTGACCTCGACTTCGCACTGATTGAGACCTGTCCCAAAGAGCCTGAGGACCCCGTGAGGGGCGAAAAAGAAAGTGAAGATGACTTCAACAAAAGGGTCCATGACCATGGACCAATAAGAATGAAGTACGACCTTGATCGTGCAAAGTGGGACTCGTATAATAGAAAGTACTTGATGGTCATTAAGAGCTCCATTATGGAAGCAATAATGGGAGCAATCCCAGAGTGTAGCACTGCTAGTGAGTACCTGAAGAAGGTAGAGAGTCAGTTTACTGGATCTTCAAAGGCCTATGCAAGCTCTCTCATTAAGAAACTTGTTACTACAAGATACACTGGTGGTGGAGTAAGGGACCACATATTGCGAATGAGCAACATGTCTTCCAAGCTCAAGCCCATGGGCATGGAGCTCCCAGTCGAGTTCATTATTCATCTGATCTTTGCCTCACTGCCAAACCAATTTGAGACTTTTGCTGTGAACTACAACGCACAGCCAGAAAAGTGGGGCATTGAGAAGATGATGGCCATGTGCGTATAAGAAGAAGAGAGGCTCAAGGGGTAATCTGGTGATTCTGTGAACTACCTGAGCCCAACCAAGAAGAGGAACTTTCAGGGTTCCAGGCCACAAGGGAGGCCACAGGGGAAACCTCAGGGGCATCCCCCTCCTTCTAAGCCGCATGGAAAGGATGATGATCACCAATAGCAGGAGGTGGACAAGTACACCTGCAGGTGGTGCAAGGAAAAGGGCCACTACATGAGTGACTGTGTAAGCTTCCTAAAGCATCTATGCAAGAAAGGTGAGGATTTAATTACTTTTGTTGATGAATCACTATTTTTAAGTTATGCAAAATCTACTTGGTGGATTGACTCAGGTGCGACTGTCCATGTTGCAAATTCATTACAGGGATTCCGTATGAGAAGGTCCCTGCAAAGAGGAGAAAGAAGAATTAAAGGGGCAAATGGCATCCAAGCTGAAGTCGAAGCTATTGGAGATCTCCCATTAGAATTATCAAATGGCTTTGTACTTTTACTAGTAGATGTACTTTATGTACCCTCTTTGCATCGAAACTTAATAAGTGTATCACGCTTAGATGATGATGATTTTGCTTGCCATTTTGGTGATGGACAATGTAAAATCAAGCGTAATAATGAGATTGTTGGTCTTGCCTTCAGACAAGACAAGCTTTATTTGTTATCACTTTGTGAGAATGTGTATGCATTAAGCACTGAGAATGAGAATGCCTCCTCATCCCTGAATGGAAAGAATAAAAGGAAAAGAATTGATGATGTCTCTTCGAAATTGTGGCACTGTCGTTTAGGCCATATTTCGAGGGGGAGAATAGAACGCTTAGTAAAAGAATCAATTCTACCGCCTTTAGAATTTTCGAATTTAGAGAAATGCATCGATTGCATTAAAGGAAAGTTTGTAAAGAACATTAATAAGGGCGCCAAAAGAAGCATAGGAGTCTTAGAAATAATCCATACGGATATATGCGGTCTGTTTCCTGTGACATCTGTGGATGGATATGATTCTTTCATAACATTCACGGATGATTATTCGCGTTATGGTTATATTTATCCAATTAGAGAGCGTTCAGAAGCATTGGATAAATTTAATATATTTAAGGCTGAAGTTGAAAATAAGCATAGTTTAAAAATTAAAGTCGTAAGGTCTGATCGTGGAGGCGAATACTACGGTCGGCACACCCCATATGGCCAAGTTACTGGACCTTTTGCAAGGTTTCTACAGGAACATGGTATAATTGCCCAGTATTCAATGCCGGGCGAGCCTCAGCAGAATGGAGTAGCTGAAAGACGTAACCGTACCTTGATGGATATGGTAAGAAGCATGTTAAGTTACTCCACCTTACCGGTTGGTTTGTGGATGGAGGCGTTAAAAACCGCCATTCACATACTTAATCGAGTTCCCAGTAAGTCAGTGTCTAAAACACCATATGAGTTATGGACTAGTCGCGAACCTTCACTCAATTATTTGTGAGTGTGGGGCTGTCCAGCTGAGGCTAAGCTCTTCAACCCAAACCTTGGGAAGTTAGATCCTAAAACAGTAAGTTGCCATTTCATTGGCTATCCAGACAAGTCAAAAGGTTATCGTTTCTATTGTCTAGATAGATTTACTAAGTTTGTGGAAACGAGACACGCTGTGTTTCTGGAGGATCAGATGATCAGGGGGAGCACGGTATCGCGAGAAATCAACCTTGAGGAGAATAAGGTGCATGCACCCACTCCGATGATTCAGGAACCGTTTTTCTCGATACCTGCTGCTGCACCGACACAGGAAAATGTCGATGTGACACCTGTTGTTAGTAATCCTGTGGCAACAATGACTGAAAATGAAGACCCCGTTGTCACACAAGAGGGAGAGCTGCAACAGCCCCGTACAGAGAATGTGCCAGAAGGCGAGACCCTTAGAAGATCTCAAAGAACTAGAAAGCCAGCTATTCCCAACGATTTTGAAGTCTATGTTAGTGAAGAAGTTCAAATGGAGGGTGATCCCACCACTTTTGAAGAAGCCATTAAAGGTGCTCACTCATCGAAGTGGCTTGAAGCCATGGAAGATGAAATGAGATCCATGAGTAGCAACAAAGTCTGGGATTTAGAAGAAATTCCTAAAGGAGCCAAAACAGTAGGCTGTAAATGGGTCTACAAAACAAAATGTGACTCTAGAGGGAATATTGAAAGATATAAAGCACGACTTGTCGATAAAGGCTTCACCCAAAGAGAGGGAATAGATTATAATGAGACATTTTCTCCAATCTCAAGTAAGGATTCTTTTAGAATCATAATTGCTTTAGTGGCATACTATGATTTAGAATTGCATCAGATGGATGTAAAGACGGATTTTCTAAATGGAGACTTGGAAGAAAAGGTTTACATGACATAACCCAAGGGTTTTGTTGTGGAAGGAAAAGAACGTATGGGATGTCTTCTGAAGAAATCCATTTATGGATTAAAACAGGCCTCCAGGCAATGGTTTAAAGTTTCATGAAACAATAAGGAAGTTTGGGTTCGATGAGAATGAAGAGGACAATTGCGTATATGCAAAGTTCAAGAATGGGAAATTCATTTTCCTTATCCTGTATGTGGATGACATTCTACTTGCCAGTAGCGATGTTAGTCTACTATTGGAAACCAAGAAGTTCTTGTCCTCGAACTTTGATATGAAAGATCTCGGTGAAGCTTCATTCGTTCTAGGAATTGAGATTCTCCGAGATAGAGAAAAAGGGGTTTTAGGGCTATCGCAGAAGGCATACTTAGAGAAGATTCTGAAGAAGTATAGTATGCATGCGAGTAATCCTATGCCTCCCCCTATAGTCAAGGGCAATAGATTTGGGAATTTTCAATGTCCCAGGAACCAATATGAGATCGATCAAATGAAAGCGGTTCCATATGCTTCTGCTGTCGGAAGCTTGATGTATGCTCAAGTATGTACACGCCCTGACTTAGCTTTTGTTACCGGGGTACTTGGCAGATTTCAAAGTAATCCAGGAATAGATCATTGGAAAATGGTAAAGAAGGCATTATGTTATGCAAAAGGCACAAAAGGCCTCATGTTAACATACAGAAGATCTGATTCCCTTGAGATAGAAGGGTATTCAGATGCAGACTATGCAGGAGATATAGATGAAAGAAAATCCACGTCAGGATACATATTTACTCTCGCAGGTGGAGCTATATCATGGAAAAGCTCCAAGCAAACCATCACGGCATCGTCCATGATGGTAGCTGAGTATGTAACATGTCATGAGGCCACGGGGCAGGCAAATTGGTTAAAGAAGTTTGTACCTGGGTTAAGAGTGGTGGACAACATTCAAATACCACTCAGAATGTACTGCGACAATGAGCCAGCAGTATTCTATGCTCACAACAATAAGTCAAGTGTTATTGCCAAACACATTAACATTAAGTTTTATGTTGTGAAAGAAATAATCCAGGATCATACCATAAGTTTGGAGCATATAAGTACAAAAGAAATGCTCGCGGATCCGCTCACAAAAGGCTTACCACCCAGTGTGTTTAGAGAACACTTAGCCGGCATGGGTTTAAGGGAAAGCCTATGATACCTGGATATTAAGGGCCTAAGAACAAAAGTCTGTTTCAAAATAGAGAGGTGTATAGTGGCTATTGAATCTATGGTGTGTAACTGACCATTATGATGAGACATGCTCTATATGTTGATCTGTGATGAAATGGGTGTAAAAGTATAAGTTGAATGGAAGATGAGATCAAGGGGGAGAATGTTAGATTGATCTCCACGGTCGTCCCAACGGACGACCGACTCGGTCTCGCGCCCTGATCGGGGGCGCCTAACGTCATCATCGTTGGTGCCCCCCCGTCGCGCGGCGCATATAAAGAGGTGGGGGCCGGGGGCACGAACGCCAAGGTTGGTCTGCCCACTCACCCCACCGCACAACCCAAAACCCTAGGCCACCCGATCTGGTTTTGCGCTGCAGCGGCGGGAATAACCCACCCCACCGCCGCCACCACTCTGTCGAGCTCCATGACGAGCTCATCATCGAACACCAAGGCCGACGGTATGTCTCTCAAGTCCTCTCTCACTAGATCGACGCCTAGCGATCCTAAAAGAAATCTAACAGCTTGGGGCGGCGAGGTCGGTCTCGCGATTTGGAAGGGATCGAGGTGAGGCTCGATGGGATTGGGAAGGAAGCGGTCGGCAGGGGCGGACGTGTCGCATGGGACTTGGGTGCGTGTGTGTACAACAGATTGGGTGTGTGTTAATCCGGTCCAGGGCAGGTGCGGTCGGTGTAGCGACGGGTGTGGTACTAGGTCAAGCGCGGGTCGGTTTCTAGGGTTTGGTTTAGTTGCGGGGTAGTAGGTGGCTAGCTGGGCCTTTTGGCCCGCGCGACTGCCTCCCCCTAAAATACCTTTATTTATTTATTTTATTTTTAAACGATTTTTTGTAAATAGTTTTTAGACAAATAAAATATCCGGAAAAGACCAGGGTTTTAATTTGAAAATAAAGGAGGGGACTAAATAGAAAACAAAAATAGGCCTTTGGCGAAAATATTTCAGGGCAAAATATGAGTGATGTCATGATGATGCACAGAGTAAAAAAATAGGTGAATCTAGTTGGGAATATTTTCCCGGGCATTACAATACCCCCACTATATATAGGGGGAGGGGAGGTACTACCTCCCTCAAAGTCCCGGGGTGGGACTAAAGGAGAGGAGAGCGAGAGGGGGTGGTGCCGCCGGCCACCCCATGGGCCCCGCGTAGGGGGCTGGCCCACTAGGGCGCCAACCACCCCCTTTAACCCTTCTCCCTCTTGCCTTTCCCTAATGGGCCCTCTTCCCTCCGGAATTATCCCATTAAGCCTTTTGACCTTTAAATTGATATTCTCTTTTATTAAATAATTATGAATAAATGATTAAATCAATATTTAACATTCATTCACATATTATTCAATCTCCGTGGCTATGGAACACCTTCCACCTCCACTCCGGACATCCTTCGGACTTACCGAAACCCTTCCGGTTTTCTCTCTACTATTCTTTGGCGATTCTTCCGATCCTATAAACACTCTCTAAGAATCATCAAACCCTTAAGTGTGATATCCTACGGTTCGGGAACACTCCAGACATGGTCGGGACATTCCTGGACCAATGATCGACAGAGGGACCTGGATGGCCATGTGACCCCTATGCGTTCCACGAAGATCTTTCGTCATTTGAACCGGGACGGTCGTGTATTATTCCCTTTGTCTCTATATACTTGCATTGCCCGAGATCTGATCAATGACATCACCATGTCGTGTTCAATCTCGTTACTGAACAATGCTACATGACTTGTTCTGACAAGTGATATCCTTGTGATCAAATCACACGCTGCGCAACTATTGGATATAACTTCTCCTAGTGGGCCCTTGAGTATATTTCTGTCACGTGGATGGACAAATCCCACTCTTGACATATATTGCCTCTATGGTTCCTCTGAGTACCTGAACACACCTTTATAATCACTGTATTACCAAGTGATGCTTGATGCTATCTAAGCACTCTCGGGAGATAGTGATTGATATAGCCTCACGGTCTAAGGAAAAGTCTATGAGGATCCATTTCTAATCATCGTAACTTGAAATTCGTGACATGATCGGGTCACGATGTTTAGGTTGGGTATTGGTTCATCATCTCATTCTGAGAATGAGTTGACTCCATTTCCAACTGGCATAAATGCCACATGATCAGGAAACTTGATCATCTATTGACCAATGAACCAGTGACTAGAGTTTCACTGGGAACCCCTGGTTGTTTATATATCACACGTGTATTGATGTTTCCACTCAATATAGTTATAGCATGATATAAAACTTAATCATAAACTTTATGAAATATGATAATAGTCCTTATTACTATTTGTCTCTAGGGCATATTTCCAACTATCTCCCACTTGCACTAGAGTACAAATAAACTAGCTGCATTTGGTCTTAATCATTGGCACCATATATCCAGTACCCCGAACATGCTTGCTCATGGAAGAGGTTGAGTCTTGGGCCTATACTTTACAGTCCCAAATCCTTTGAAACTTACTAATGTCACCTTGATTGACATTAATACTTTATCATCACATGATAACATCTGTGTGTATGCATTGTCGCTATGGCAGCAGAACGAGGCCTGATTCCAGGAGGCTAGAGTGACTTTAGATCAACCTCGAGGGCTTTCTCATGAGCACTATTCCCTCGGACACAACATACTATGTTAAAAGCGAACTAGCCCTGCCATAACATTATACAACACTTTAGATGGTACCCTTATCTATTATTATATATGTATTCATCGAAACACGAGTGCACCTTGTGCAACTTTCGATGTTTTTGTTCACCTCGCTTCCTACTTGAATTTAATCAGTATTTACAGGAGTTTCCAACATATTCCCTTATAACATAACCCTTTATGCTTTAAGATATGTCATCTTTATGGATCTAGAAAATATGTCTACAGTTCTCTATTAGACACTGTGGACAAACTTAGCTCAATGTTCCGTGATTCAAACTTAATCACGTTTAAACGTTTCTTCTTGGATCATATATTATGTTAAGTTACTATCATGGTTTTCTAAGATAGAACCTATGTCTCAACATAGTGGATGATGATCATCCTTTTATTTCTTTCAACCATTGATGTTAAACTTAATACTATTCCTAACTTGAGTTATTAAGGACCACTTCCTTAATTAACTTCTATTCTGAAAACCCTTTTTTAGAATCCCTCAAGGAATACTACATAATATCACAATACACTTATTATCAACTTCTACCCCTTATAAATCATTATTTATTGGTACTTGTGCTTTTATTCTTAACACACTTAAGAATCACTCTACAATCTCCCACTCAAAATATGTTCCTAACATATTTGGGTATGAGTTACTACTCTTACTCAAACTATGTTCCTACATATTTGAATTTGAGACTTATATTGCTCCCACTCAAAAATATGTCATTCACATATTGTTTTAGGAAGACTTTTATAGCTCCCACTCAATTTCATGCAAATTGCATATCCACTCACTATTTTGAACGATTTCAAAATTCTTTGATCAAATATCAAACTTGGAGATTTACTATGAGATACTAGTACTTTTACTAGTTTTAAATCTACTAAACATTTAGCACACTTGAATCAAATTCATTTGAATTCGTCTAATACTTGACAAATTGTGCTTTTATCATTTACCCCCTTTTCCACTATGGCTTTGCAGTCATTTGGGAAAATTCCAAGTAAGTCCTTTACTTGTAAGATCCAACAACGAATTGCTTTCTAATCTCAAGGGAATTTTGCTTCTAGGATTTCTCATAATTCTAGTTTACCATTATTTCCTTAGTAGTTCGTAGGTATGTCATATTCCAAGAATCATGACAAATGATTCACAAATGTCTCCATACAAGGTATGGGTTACATTTTGAAAAAACCAGTGGGAAACACAATGATCATTTTCATTGATTCTTTCCTTTGTGAAGAGTTTCATTAAGGAACATTTTCTGTTGCGCTTCTCAACGCTCTCACGCAGGATTTTGAATCCTCATCGTGTTTCACACTATCTTCCATTTGCTCCATAATCAAGAAATATCACTGAATGCGAACTTTCTCAAAAATGTACCAAAATCCAAGCCATAGTAGTTTTGCTTCCCTTTTTGGTTTTAGCTATGGATTTCATATCCAAAGTTTCCAATGAATACTCTACAAGGACTTATTTGCTATTGTTTTGGTTATATCGAATAACCCAAAACCTTTACGACGATCCATACTAGATATGGCGCCGATATCATGAATCCAGATGGTTCACTATATATTCTAATCGAGTGCTAACTATTTCTAACTAATGGTCTCTACATATACACTACAACGATTTATTTGGCGCCATCTATTCACCCATTTTGATATCTAATATCACATTGTGATGCTTTGCATTTTGACGTTTCAAATGCATTGCATTCCACAATTTCTTCTATGCCAATCTTATAAAGTTGAATTTCTTTACTATTGATCAAATCGTAGTAATTATATTCTCTTTTATCTTTATACCCTTTGTTGATGAAACACTTTGATCATATCAAATGGTTTCATATTCATGTTTCCTTTGGTAAACTACTTTACGCATTTAAACAATCATATAATGATAATTACCATTTTTGTTAAAACACAATACATCATATATGTATTTACTTTTAACAATTCATTAAAACACTTTGTATTCAAGTAATACATGGTGTTCAAGTTATTCTGCCAAACTTTAGGCATGATTCATATGTGATGAGTAATCAAATGACTTTCACATATTATCACATAACTTTGAATTTAAACAATGGTTTCATTCATTAATGAACATATCATTAAGTTGGGTATTTTAAGGCATTTCAATATTTTACAAATGTTCATGTATTATCAATTAGTTTCAAAACCAGGATAATTCACACATAATCAACCAAGATATGAACACGAATAGAGATCATTGATAAAAGTAGAACAACTGTTTGTTACAAACTGATATGAATAACCGTCTCACAAAATGTGAGACACACTAAAGAAGTTCACAATCTTTTGATTACAATAATCATCCTAAACATAAACTAAATGATAAATGTTGAGGGAGAGTGTCGTTGGCCATCATCATCATGCCCGCCATCAACATGCAATGTCACCTCCTCTCCAGCAAGCACCTCTGCAGAAGGACCTATTTTCAGCAAAACAGAACAAGTATCAAATATACTTAACACTGCAAATGTGTTTGCAAGATTATAACATTTATAAAATTGTATATCAAATATATACCTTTGTCATTGATGACCTCAGTGACAACGGGTTCAACCATCACATCTCTGAAATGTGATATGAACTCGTGGAAATACTATGTTTCCGCGTCGCCTCTCATAATGCAAGTCCTGACTTGTGCTTGGTAGCTTGGTGGCAATGACCGCAACACAAGATCTATTGCAAAAGAGCTTGCGAACCAGTTGTCTAGGAAGTATGCCAGACTCATGTATGCATCATATATGCTCAACAGGTGATTGTCCAATGAGGAGCCCTCCTCCATCTTTATGGAGACGAAATCCCCCATCAGCTCATACTCCCATATGCGCACTTGTTCCACGAAATGTGATCTCAGATGTGCCATAACCGTTCGGGGATTAAGACTTCCCAAAATCGGCCACAACCCATCTTCCATCCCGAGGCGCATCGTTACTGATATGAATGTGGCCATCACACGACGACAACATCGGAGATCCTGCTGCTCCTGGGTCTCATGAAGATAGGGTGGCTCCAAGTACATCTCGTAGATCATGTAGTCAGCCACTTTGTTCTCGCTAAGGAGATCATGAAGGCACATGACCCATGTAGAAAAGTTGGATCCATCTAACTTGAGCTTTTCTCCTTTTAACCAATTGTCAATAGGGAAGGTAATCTCGGGGAGAACCATTTTCTACATTTATAATTGCAAAAGGAATTTAGACTAAATTTATAATTAAGTGAGTTAATAATAACTCCACTCAGAAACACCTATCCCCTGAAGGGTTCCTAGTGATAACACGACCCCTTTTCCCCACATCTCCCCTGATCATCACGGCCATCAATGTGGGTTCTAGGGTGGACGCTAAACGTCGGTCACATCATTCATGTGACTCGTGCTCGACATTTTGACCATCCGTGTTCCGAGGCCACGTATCTATAACGTTCTAGGCTTGCCAACTCAACCTTAGTGTATTCGCTATGCAACATGGCTTACACCCACTGTATGCGAACCTAGATATGTCTGACACCCGATCATCACGGCCTGCCTCATACTGAAGAACTTTCTTGGTGGTGCACACTAAGGAGGAACACAATCATTGGTAATTTTAATAGGGATCATCTTATTAGGCTACTATCGAGTATCTAATACTAGCACACAATAAAATATACAAACAATAACATTGAATGTAAATGCGATGTGATATGGTCCTTCACTTCGTGATCTCCATCCGTCATCACCGGATTCTGGCGCCAGGGTTCCGACGCCGTAGACACTAGGGTACTGGTGTCTTTTGGCGTGGTAGTCCGTCACCTCCGTGACTATCTACTGCTACGTAACATAAGGTAATCACTTTACCTTTGGCACAACCATATCACAAAGCAACGCCCCCTGCAAAACAAAGTTAGATGCCTCTACTTTATCTTTGCATGTTTTACGTGGCTGAATGGGCTTTCGCACAAGAACCGTTCTTACCTACGAACTGTCAGCACAACACTAATCAAGTAGTTGTCTATACTACACCCCTTTCGAGGCCCTCCGTTGCAAATGGCATACCAACTAATGCGAGAGAGACAGACACCCCCTAAGCCACTTTATACGGTACAAGCCGTATGTCAAGCGTGGACCAGTCTCGCATATGAACGCGTAAAGTCAGTTGGGGCCTGCTTCATCAAGACCTACTGTGGTATACACAAGTACATGTGGGAGGGTAACAACTAAAAGATCAACACACACAGGCTACATCTCGTGTGTTCTACCCGTACTAGCATTACTACGCGTAGATCTAGCTCTGATACCACTGTAGGGGTTCCGCGTTTGAAAACAATAATTTTTACCCTACGCCCCTGAACCCCTGATGTTGCCAAGACCTATCTATTAGTAATGCAGTAACGGGGGGGCTTTTCACGAACTTACCCTTGAAGACCGAAAAATGTTGTCAACGCTCAGGAGAGCATGGTTGATGTAGACGAGCCGAAGCCGACCTCAAGGTCATGATGAATTCCTTGCACTCTTGCAGCTCCAACGACTTGAGTGCCTCAAGTGTGACACCTCGCGGGGAGTTACACACGTCCGGTGCCTGACGATGACTCCCGCTTCCCAGATCCAGCAACAGTTGCAGAAGTAGAGCTCCTGGATCCGAATCCCGCAGCGCGACGGTGCTCTGCGGTGAAGATGTCTCTCGTTCGCGCAGTCCGAACTTGGGACCATGGTCACGAGAGAGATAGAGATAGAGAGAGAGAGAGAAAGAGAGGGAGTATCAATTGGAGGTCTCCCCAAAAGTGGGGAAACCTTTATTGAATATTGTGTGTATTTATCTGGCCAAATACCCCACTATATATAGGGGGAGGGGAGGTACTACCTCCCTCAAAGTCCTGGGGTGGGACTAAAGGAGAGGAGAGGGGGAGGGGATGGCACCGCCGGCCACCCCATGGGACCCGCGCAGGGGGGCTGGTGAAAGAACATTTCATGGTTCCCTGTGTTTTGAGTGCTAGATAACAATACCGTGGAGTCTCCTCATGTGTGCTAAGTGTGCAGGGAATGTTCTGGTGTTTTGGGGGCCTGGATTATCCGCCCTACCAAGGGCCGGATAATCTGGCCTAACTCATTGATCAAAGGTAGCCAAGGCACGACGCTCGGAGTGGGGTCAAATTTTCTCCCGGAAAATCCGAACGGGGGCAGTTTTTCCTTCCCTGGCCGGATAATCCGGCCCTCGCATGGGGCCGGATAATCCGGCCCCCAGGAGGCGCTCAAGGGCAGGCTCGGCGCGTCGCTCTGAGTGGGGGTGGATTATTTGCCAGATAATCCGAGGCTAGGGTGGAGTTTTCCCCAGGCCGGATAATCCGGCTCCTAAAGGCTCCAACAACTCAGTTGTGGAAGGGGGTATAAAAGCCCCTTCATCCCCTTCAGGAAGAACTCTTGATTCATTCGAAAAGTGTCAGACCCATTGCAAGAGCTCTCTCTCTCTCTCTCTCGATCTCCCACTTCAACCACCCGAAGACTTCGATCTTTGGGGGAATTGAAGGAGGAGACAATCTACATCATCATCACGAATCAAGCGCATCAACTTCTCTCCATTCATTTGGAGTAATCCCCGATCTAGTATTCTTGTCAATATCTAGATCTTGTGTTTTGTTATTGATAACTTGTTCTTGTGGCAGCTTGTTGTCATTACGGGAGCCTCCAATTTGGTCGTGGAGTTGTGCCCTGCTAGTTGTATAAAGGCGCCAGTTCCCGCCTCGAAGGGTTCCTATAGTGGAAAGGTGGATCATGCCTTTGGTGGCGGGATCCATCGGAGAACAGGGTGAGGCCTATTGTGGCGTGGTGGTCTTAGTACCGCCCACCCCTCCAACGCAGATGTACTTCCCTTAACAAGGAAGGAACTACGGTAAAACAAATCCTGTGTCTCCGCGTGCTTCACTACGGTTCACTCGTTCCTCTTTCCACTCGCCTTTTACTCGCTAGTAGTTAGGTTTGCATATAGGGAAATTCTTACTAATAGTCTATCTAGAGAATTTACCTTTTGTGTCAAGCCTAAAATTGAAAAAGCATTAAGATTTGAAGTAGCACCTATTCACCCCCCTCTAGGTGCCCGTACGATCCATTTCAATTGGTATCAGAGCCTCGGCTCTTTATTCAGGCTTAATCGCCTAAGAGAAGTATGGGTACCAAGGAGAATGGGAATGAGGCTGTGGACAAGGTCACAATGGATGACCTCAAGACGTTGGAAACAACCTCGTTGAAATCCTTTGAGACCAAGATGGAGGAGATGCATCAAATGATTTCTCGCCTCACATCATCCGTAGCCCCATCTCCATCCTCCTCTGAGGATGCCACTCCCTCATCCAAGGATAAGGCTAACACCAGATCCAAGGAAGATGAAGTGGTAGGTGAAAAACATAATGGTTCTGCCTCCAAGAAGGGAAGTGGTGAGGAAGAATATAGTGAGGTTCATCACTTATATTCCCCCGACCCACCTATCCCTCATCCTCATATAAACAATAGGGGTGATCCACCCAAGCTTACTGCATCTTCATTTAATCAATGGAAATTCTTAATGAAGTCTCATGTATGCAACTCTTCAATTGAACTTTGGAGGATTATCGAAGAGGGTCTTCATATTGGAGATCACACCAACTTGACAAGAAGAGAAGTTGTGGATAGCCAATTGAATGCAACGGCTCTCCACATGATACAGCTCGGAGTGGGTCCCAAGGACATGCCCCACATTGAACATCTCAACACAGCTAAAGAAGCTTGGGATGCTCTCACTGACCTCTTTATTAGAAATGAAAGCATGAGATGGAATAGGTATGATGCCCTTAGTAAGGAAGCTGAAGGATTCTACATGTTGGATGGTGAAAACCATGAAGACATGTATATAAGACTCAAGGGCATCGCAACAATATTTAGAAAGCATGGAGCCACTCACATTGATGATGCTTGGATAAAAAGGAAATACATGAGTGCTCTAATGCCTTTTGAGCCAACAGACTTGAAGAGTTTGCAAGGTAGACGCAACTACCACCAAATGACGTCCAATGAAGTCATGCAAGAAATGGCATCATTCAAGGTCGCAGCTAAGAATGCGGAAGATGCCCGTGCCCGTGCCATTGGAATGCAAAAAGGGGTCAATGTTGCTCTAAAGGCAAATGTTGTTGAGCAAGATGAGGATGAAAGAGCTTTCGAGGGTGCCTCCATGGACTACCCCGAGGAAGTCAAGCGTGCTCATGGTGAGTACATGGCGTTCTACGCAAGGAACTTTTGGAAGGATCCAGCCAAGGCCAAGTCGGAACTCGAGCGCAAGAATGTGTCAAGTGGAAGAAGAGAAAATGGCCCAAAATTGAGAACATGCTACAATTGTGGAGATAGGCTACACTTTGTGGCTGAGTGTCCTTATCAAAATACAGAAGACAATGGTGGGAGGCTCATCCTTAAAGAAAAATCCAAGGCACCTAAGAAAAATCCATTTATCAAGAAGAATGGCCCTTACAAGAAGCAACCCAAAATTGTCTTGGTGGCACAAGAAGAATATTCCTCTGCAAGTGAAGATGAAGATAGTTCTCGTGAGGTGGCTGCTATAGTCACCACATCAACTCCATCATCTCTCTTCGACTCACCAAACGAAAATCATCAACAACAACGTCACTTGTCTTATGGCAAGAGGGTCCGAGGTATCATCTTCTAGTTCTTCATTCCCTAAGACTAACATAAATATGGATATGGATGATCATACTAGTCTTAAAATGAAAGAAGTTATTGCTTTGGACAACTTTTTCACTAACGTGCAAGGTGAGCACAAACTTCATTTTGATGCTCTTATGAGTCAACTTGCCCAAGCCAAAGATCTCCTCGAAGAAAAGGGCAGAATTGAAAGAGAAGATGCCTTGGAGATAGCTTCCTTGAAGAATGCCTTGGAAGAAGAAGAGGAAGCTCGAGTATCCTTGGAAGAGAGACTCGAAACAATTGAGGAGTCACATGAAGAAGTTGTGGCTCAGCTCATCAAAGAACGTGACAACGCTCTTGCTAAGGTAAAGAAACTAAAGAAAGAAAAGATTAAATTTGGGGCTGCTCACGCTAGACTCTCGAAGAAGTTTGAGAAACTTGACATTGCTCACAAGGCATTGGAGAGTGAACACTCTACTCTAAACAAGTCTCGTGAACAGCTCCAAACTCAATTGGAAAAGTATGATGTGCCCAACACCTCCACACCATCTCGTGGACAAGAAGAACTTGCAAAGGGATCTCAACACAAAGGTAAAGAAGTTCTAGATGAGATACTTAGCAAGCAAAGGACAAACAATGGAAAAGAGGGTCTTGGCTATATTCCCAAGACAAAGAATAAGAAGAACAAGAAGATGAAGAGCAAGACTGCTCAACCAAAGACTAGCACCACCACCAATGACAAGTCTAATTATGATGGTTTTGCAGGGGCTAACAATCCTAACTTTGAGTTATATTGTGATTATTATGGTGATGTTTATGCTAGTTATGTAGGTCCTTATGATTGTTACATTCCTTGGTCTATTTGGGTCCCCAAGACCCTTGTCACTAACATGAGAGGACCCATTGAAAAATGGGTACCTAAAACCAAGAAGTAACTTTGTTATAGGGCTATGCTTCCGGTGGGTCTAAATGGGTACTCGATAGCGGATGCACGAGTCACATGACCGGAAGCAAGGAGTTCTTCACAGAGATGCGGCCAAATCATGATCATATAACCATCTCCTATGGTGACAAGTCAAAATCTGAGGTATTGGGTCTCGGCAAAGTTGTGGTGGCTCACGATATCTCTCTCATGAACATCATGCTTGTTGAGACCCTCGGTTACAATTTACTTTCAGTTCGCGCCCTTGGTAAGATGGGCTTTGCAGTTTTTATTGATGCTGATTTGGTGGTACTCTTGTGGAGCAAGTCTCTAAAAGTCGCTTTCGTGGGATATGTCGAAAATGACCTGTACGTGGTGGACTTTTCAGGGAAAACCACTACAGGCCCGATGTGTCTTTTCAGAAAGGCTAACGTGGGTTGGTTATGGCATCACCGACTAGCCCATGTCAATATGAGAACTTTGCAAAGTCTTCACAAGGGTGGCCACATCCTTGGACTAAAAGAAAATGTTTCCTTTGCCAAAGATCATGTTTGCAGGGCTTGTGTTGAAGGGAAAATGCATGACTCTCCTCATTGAAGGAAGACTATTATTTCGTCAAAAAGGATCTTAGAGCTCCTTCATGTGGACCTCTTTGGACCTCCATCTCATGCAAGCCTCGGTTGGAAGAAAAACTTCCTTGTGATCTTTGATGATTACTCAAGATACACTTGGGTCTATTTCTTCAAGTTGAAGAGCGAGACTCAACAAACAGTCATCGACTTTGCCAATGAGGTTCAACGTCAACACAATGTCCCTATCCTGGCAATAAGAAGTGATAACGGCACCGAGTTCAATAACTACACCTTAAATGAATTCCTAAGTGAAGAGGGGATAAGACATCAATATTCTGCTGCGTACACCCCTCAACAAAATGGTGTTGCCGAGAGGAAGAACCGGACTCTAATGGATATGGCAAGGTCTATGCTAGCTGAATTCAAGTCTCCATATAACTTCTGGGCTGAAGCAATCTCTACCGCTTGTCATTCATCCAACCAGTTATACCTCCGTAAAATCTTGGACAAGACTCTGTATGAAATACTTACCGGTAACAAGCCAAACATCTCATACTTTCGGGTATTTGGGTGTAAGTGTTTCTTTCTCATCAAGGGAGTTCGTTTATCTAAATTTGAGTCTAAGGCTTTAGAAGGTATTTTTGTTGGTTATGGTGCCGAATCCCACACTTATAGAGTCTACAATAATCTCTCCGGAACTGTTGTAGAATCTTGTAGTGTGGTGTTCGAGGAAAATGACGGCTCCCATGCGGGGCAAGTTGATGTTTCTAATGCAGATGTTGAAATACCCCAAGATGCCATAAGAAGAATGGGCGTGGGATTTTTCCACCCCATTGAGGAACCCCTTGTGGCGGATCGGGAAGGACAATGCTCTACTCATGAAGAGCCCTCATCTACATAGACTCAACATGATCCAACCACGGGAGTAACTTCTACACCAACTCCACAAAATGCTGAAGGTCAATATGCTCCTGGATGCTCCAGGCCAGATTATCCGGTCGACACCGGATTATCCGGTCACCACTCCTCTGACGACCAAACTGCTCATCATATCGAAGAAACTGCTACAAGATCCATGCCAGATTTTCCGGCTGACCCCAGATTATCCGTCCCCTCGCCAATTCAAGCAAGTTCTAGGCAACCTGATGAAGTTGTTTCATGTTCTCCCAGGCCGGATTATCCGGCCTCACCCTTAGCCGGATTATCTGGCCCTAAAACTCCTAATGATCAGCAGCCTCCTGTTACGGCTGTTGATCCACCTCAAGGGCATATTTCGGCATCTCCTACTACTGATAATCAGACTTCTAATCAAGGTCAAGCAAATGATTCCAACAAAGACTCAAGTGATGAAACTATTCCACCAAGAGACAACAAGCTTATTGAACTTCGTCGCAAGACTCGTGCTGATCGGAACCTTGAATTAAGGGGCCATACTCTTGACAAAGTTGTAGGTGATCTTCGACGAAGGGTTTCCACAAGAAGGGAATTGGCAAGTTTTGGTGAGCATCAATCTCACATCTCAATGGTGGAACCCAAGAAAGTGTTTGAAGCTCTTGAAGATCCGGACTGGGTTGTTGCTATGCATGAAGAGTTGAATAACTTTGAGCGCAACAAGGTCTAGAAACTAGTGGAGAAGCCTAAGGATTGCCGCAATGTTATCGGCACTAAATGGATATTTAAAAACAAGCAAGATGAGAATGGCATTGTTGTGAGGAACAAGGCGAGACTAGTGGCACAAGGCTATTCCCAAGTTGAGGGCATTGACTTCGGCGAGACCTATGCTCCTGTGGCTCGTCTTGAGTCCATCCGTATCCTTCTTGCTTATGCTGCCCATAATAATTTTAAATTGCAGCAAATGGACATTAAGAGTGCTTTTCTTAATGGTCCTCTACATGAGTTGGTATATGTAAAGCAACCCCCAGGATTTAAGGATCTTAACTTCCCGAACCATGTCTACAAACTCGATAAGGCACTCTATGGCCTTAAACAAGCCCCACATGCGTGGTATGAGCACCTTAAAGAGCTGTTGCTAGACCGTGGCTTCGAAGTTGGGCAAATCGATCCCACTCTTTTTACTAAGAAGGTTAAGGGGGAGCTCTGCGTATGCCAACTATATGTAGATGACATCATCTTTGGTTGTACTAATAAAGCTTTTAATGATGAATTTTGAAAGTTTATGACTGACAGGTTTGAGATGTCTATGATGGGGGAGTTATGGTTCTTTCTTGGATTCGAGATCAAGCAAGTCAGAGAAGGAACCTTCATCAATCAAGCTAAATACATCCAAGACATGCTCAAGAGATTCAAGATGACGGATCTTAATGGTGTCGCCACTCCGATGCAAACAAAATGTCATCTTGAACTTAACACCCACGGTAAAGATGTGGACCAAAAGGTATACCGGTCCATGATCGGCTCTCTTCTTTACCTCTACGCATCTAGACCCGATATTATGTTGAGTGTGGGGGTGTGTGCAAGGTATCAAGTAGCTCCTAAAGAAAGCCACTTAATGGCGGCCAAGAGGATCTTACGATATTTGGTTCATTCCCCTAACTTTGGTCTATGGTATCCCAAGGGCTCCAATTTCTCTC
This sequence comes from Avena sativa, assembly GCA_916181665.1. Classification (NCBI taxonomy): domain Eukaryota; kingdom Viridiplantae; phylum Streptophyta; class Magnoliopsida; order Poales; family Poaceae; genus Avena; species Avena sativa. The sequence continues at coordinate 434,999,138 of OV702290.1, forward strand.
TATGTGGTTATACTGATTCAGATTGGGCAGGTGATAAGGATGATCGGAAATCAACTTCTGGAGCTTGTCAGTTCTTGGGAAGATCTCTAGTTTGTTGGTCATCTAAAAAGTAGAATTGTATCTCTCTCTCCACCGCCGAAGCTGAATATGTTGCTGCTGCTAGTGTTTGCACTCAGTTATTATGGATGAGGCAAACTTTAAAGGAATACGGTGTCAATTGTGACAAAGTGCCTCTTTTATGCGATAATGAAAGTGCAATCAAAATTGCGTACAATCCAGTACAACACACAAGGACAAAGCATATTGAGATTCAGAATCATTTTATTCGGGACCATGTTGCTCGAGGCGATATTGATCTATCTTTTGTGAGCACAAAGAACCAACTTGCAGATATTTTCACGAAGCCACTTGATGAAGCAAGGTTTTGCTACTTGAGGAATGAGCTAAATATCGTTGATTCAAGGAGCTTGTCTTGATTACCCATGCACTCACTCGTACATCTCAGTCTTATTTGGTCTAGATGTAGGCATGGATATAGGGGGAGTGTGGTCCTAATTGATTGGGCTACCCCCCCCCCCATAATGCCGAAATCAAGTCAAATCATTTCTCTTAATATCATTTTGTGATATGCGAGCTTATGGATGAGTATTGGTCATGAACCCAAGATATATCTTCGCGGTGTCATACCATACACTCCAACAAGGTGGCTTCAGCCACCGCCCTCTTCCATGAGAAGAGTTGGATTTATTTGGATCTTCTTGACCGTTTTTAGCTTCTCTCATGTTTTTATGGGAAGCACACTCAATTTTGGCTTTTAGTTGCTTTGATTCTTGCAAATTTGAGTGTGTAGTACCATCTCAGTTTGGCTCTCTTAATCCTAAGCCTTTCGCTACCCTGATACGTTGCTAACGTATCTATAATTTTTGATGTTCCATGCTTGGTTTTATCTACTTTCTTGTGTTTTGTCCACACTTTGGAGTACTTTTCATATGATTTCTTGGACTAACCTATTAACAAGAGCCACAGTGCCAACTGCCTGTTTTCTGCTGTTTTTGGTTCCAGGAAAGTCAGAAAATGAATATTCTCGGAATTGGACAGGACAAAAGCCAAAGTCAGTTTTTCACCGAGGGACACCTGGAGCCAGAATACGAGACGAAGATGGGCTGGGTCCCGGCCACACCACCTGGCCGCGCGGGCAGGTCTGGCCCGCGCTAGGGGGTGGTCTGGCCGCCCTAGGCACCTCCTCGGTCTCTCCTTCCGCCTATAAGTTGCCTCTGATACAGAAACCCTAAGTACCCAATCAAAATTCCATGAAAGAGTCTGTAGCCGCCGTCATCTCGATCCCTAGATCGGGAGGGATCTGAAGCTCTTCCCAGCACCCTGCCGGAGAGGAATTCACCCTGGAGGCCTTCTTCATCATCATGCAAGCCTCCGGTGTGATGCGTGAGTAGTTCATCTCTGGACTACGGGTCCATGTAGTAGCTAGATGGCTGGTTCTCCTCCTTTGTGCTATCATGTTTAGATCTTGTGAGCTCCGTTCATGATCAAGATCATCTATTTGTAATTCTGCATGTTGTGTTTGCGGGGATCCAATGGATATTGAGATGCTATTTTAGATTGATTATTGATTCTATCATGTCTTTGTTATTTGTGATCTTGCATGCTTTTCGTTGTTAGTAGCTATCTTGGCCAAGTAGATGCTAGCAACTCCAAGAGTTAGTATTTATGCTCGATAGTGGGTTCATGCCTCTGATAATCTGGGGAAGTGACAGAAATCTCTAAGGTACTAGCTGTGCTGTTTCTACTAGGGAGAAAACAACAATCCTTTGTTCATAGAACAATCATATTGTTTACTTTACACGCAATTCGTAATGCAATTATCCGTTGCTTGCAACTTAATACTGGAGGGGGTTCGGATGATAACCTGAAGGTGGATTATTAGTCATAAATGCGGTTGGAATACAGTCTATGTATAATGTTGAAATGCCCAATCGAATCTCAAAGGAGTCAAGTTGAGTATTATATGCTTGTATGCTTTCTCGATGTTTGTCAATTGCCCCGCTGTAATTTTTTCACCCAACATGTCATCTATTTTAAGGAGAGCCACCTCTAGTGAACTATGGACCTTGGTCCTTTCTTTTACTATCAATCTACAATCAACTGTTTACTGTTTTGTGTTTAGTTTCTGCGAACTATTACTTTCTTCCACTCGATACGTTTAATCCTTTGTTTTCAGCAAAACCTGTGAGATTGACAACCTCATAGCAAGTTGGGGACAGAGTTCTGTGGTTGTGTTGTGCAGGTCTCCATGTTGCTGCTGGCACCGGTAGTGCGCCCTGCCAAAGTTCAGCTAGCTACACATTTGGGGTGTTTCCTTGCTCCTACTGGATTGATAACCTTGGTTTCATAACTGAGGGAAACTTACTGCTGTGCTCATCATACCTTCCTCTTGGGGTTCCCCAACGAGCTCGTTAGTACACGAGTCAGCATACCCCTAAGCCATCTATTCTTGCACACAAGTCCCTTGTACACTTTGTGGGGGTGTTGTTTGAGGACGCGCGGGCCTGACTCTGTGTGTAACAGAAGTTTAGATTATAGGCCGGATAATCCGGCCCAAGTATAGGCCGGATAACTATGGAGGCCACAATGATAGTATCCGTGGTCACTTGGTTCAGCTTCTGGCCTTCTCTCATGAGGTGGTGTCCTGTGAGGATGAGTCCGTGTCATATCAGCTGGATGTGATGGACTTCATTTACCATGAGTTGATCGATGCCATGTTCAACATGCTGTCCATCCCATATGCTCCTTACATCATGATGCTGATCAAGCACTTGCTCCCCACTGAAGAGTTCAACCTTGATGCTGTGCACAAGGCCAAGAAGATCTACACCAAGGTTAGGAAGACCTCTCACCCCTCCTCTGCTCCTGAGGGTCTCATGAGGGATGCTCGTGCTTGTGCTCGTAGGCCTCCAATGCCTCCCATTGCTCGTGAGATCAAGCAGCTGAACTAGTTCTAGAGGAACATTCTTTGCATGGTTGTGGACACCCGCAAGGGTCAGTATGAGTCTTACAAGCAACGCCATGAGTTGGCTCACTCTCAGCAGCTCATCCTTCACCATGTGTCCGGTGCTTCTGGCGATCCCCCTGCTCCTACTCCTCCCACACCATATGCTCGGTGGAACTCTTCTTCTGGGCTTAACTATGGAGAGCTGGAGCCTCACCTGTTCCCTTCCGCGGCCACTGCTGATGATGAGGACGATGACACCGAGGATCTTGAGGATGAGGACAAGGATGGGAACAAGGACGAGGATGAGGACTACGAGTGATACCTTGGGGCGCTAGCATCGCTCTTCTTCCTTTTTGGCGTCTTGATGCCAAAGGGGAGAAGTAGTTCTATTAGGTCTCCGAGGATTTGCATGGGTCGGGCACAAGCATTTGCACTTTTTCTATTCGTCGTTTTCTCGCTTGTGCCCATTTAGCGTTGAACTTTAATTTGTGGTTTGTATGAAACTTTGTGTCTGTGGTTTTGTGGATTTATCCTGTGGATTATTCATATGGAGTCACCTATCTTATTGGATATTCTTATGGCTATTGGATATCTATATCGAGGGAGGCGTGCTCTATGGCTATCATTGGATATTCTTATAATGTATTGAGGACGCTTCTATCTCCCTACCGGTGGTATGAGCTTTTCACATTTGTTCCAATGATATAGAATTTTACCCTCTTGTGTGTATTTGTAATCAATTGCAATTGTTTGTATGCACACATTGAGGGGGGAGTCTTTGTCTTCCATTAAATCTTGTTGCCTTGAGAATTTTCCTGCAAATCCTAGTATTGTCATCTAACACCAAAAAGGGGGAGATTGAAAGAACATTTCATGGTTCCCTGTGTTTTGAGTGCTAGATAACAATACCGTGGAGTTTCCTCATGTGTGCTAAGTGTGCATGGAATGTTCTGGTGTTTGGGGGGCCGGATTATCCGCCCCACCAAGGGCCGGATAATCTGGCCTAACTCATCGATCAAAGGTAGCCAAGGCGCGACGCTTGGAGTGGGTTCGGATTTTCTCCCGGAAAACCCAAACAGGGGCGTTTTTTCCTCCCCTGGCCGGATAATCCGGCCATCGCATGGGGCCAGATAATCCAGCCCCTAGAAAACGATCAAATGCAGCCAAGGCACGACGCTCGGAGTGGGGTTGGATTTTCTCCCAGATAATCCGAACAGGGGCGGTTTTTCCTTCCCTGGCCGGATAATCCGGCCCTCGCATGGGGCCGGATAATTCGGCCCCCAGGAGGCGCTCAAGGGCAGGCTCAGCGCGTCGCTCTAAGTGGGGGCGGATTATTTGCCGGATAATCTGAGTCTGGGGCAGCGTTTTCCCTAGGCTAGATAATCCGGCCCTCACTTGGGCCGGATAATCTGGCCCCCAAAGGCTCCAATGGCTCAGTTGGGGAAGGGGGTATAAAAGCCCCTTCATCCCCTTCAGGCAGAACTCTTGATTCATTTGAAAAGTGTCAGACCCATTGCAAGAGCTCTCTCTCTCGATCTCCCACTTCAACCACCCGAAGACTTCGATCTTTGGGGGAATTGAAGGAGGAGCCAATCTACATCGTCATCACGAATCAAGCGCATCAACTTCTCTCTATTCATTTGGAGAAATCCCCGATGTAGTATTCTTGTCAATATCTAGATCTTGTGTTTTGTTATTGACAACTTGTTCTTGTGGCAGCTTGTTGTCATTATGGGAGCCTCCAATTTGGTTGGGGAGTTGTGCCCTGCTAGTTGTGTAAAGGCGCCGGTTCCCGCCTTGAAGGGTTCCTATAGTGGAAAGGTGGATTAGGCCTTTGGTGGCGGGATCCATCGGAGAACAGGGTGATGCCTATTGTGGCATGGTGGTCTTAGTAGCGCCCACCCCTCCAACGCAGATGTACTTCCCTTAATAAGGAAGGAACTGCGGTAAAACAAATCCCGTGTCTCCGTGTGCTTCACTACGGTTCACTCGTTACTCTTTCCACTCGCCTTTTACTCGCTAGTAGTTAGGTTTGCATATAGGGAAATTCTTACTAATAGTCTATCTAGAGAATTTACCTTTTGTGTCAAGCCTAAAACTGAAAAAGCATTAAAATTTGAAGTAGCACCTATTCACCCCCCCTCTAGGTGCCCATACGATCCATTTCAGCTGGCCCACTAGGGCGCCGGCCACCCCCTTTGGCCCTTCTCCCTCTTGCCTTTCCCTAATAGGGCCTTGATGGCGCGTGGTTGACGTTGGAGCTTCTTCTTCTTTGACTCCCCGGTAACGGCGCCAGAAAAATAGCTTGATGGCCCAAAATATATCGAGCTCGTTGGGGAAACCCAAGAGGAAGGTATGATGAGCACAACAGCAAGTTTTCCCTCAGTTATGAAACCAAGGGTATCAATCCAGTAGGAGCAAGGAAATACCTCCAAGGTGTTGCTAGCTGGACTTTGGCAGGGGGCACTACCGGTGCCAGCAGCAACGTGGAAACCTGCACAACACAACCACAGAACTTTGCCCCAACTTATAGTGAGGTTGTCAATCTCATCGGTTTTGCTCAAAACAAAGGATTAAACGTATTGTGTGGAAGAAAGTAATAGTTTGCAGAAAGTAAACAGAAAGCACTAAACAGTTGATTGTAGATTGATGATAAAAGAAAGGACCGGGGTCCATAGTTCACTAGTGGTGGCTCTCCTTAAGATAGATGACATGTTGGGTAAACAAATTATAGCGGGGCAATTGACAAACATCGAGAAAGCAATATGCATATACTACTCATCTTGGCTCCTTTGAGATTTGATTGGGCATTACAACATTATACATAGACCGTAATCCAACTGCATCTATGACTAATTATCCACCTTCAGGTTATCATCCGACCCCCCTCCAGTATTAAGTTGCAAGCAACAGATAATTGCATTACGCATTGCGTGTAAAGTAAACAATATGATTGTTCTATGAACAAAGGATTGTTGTTTTCTCCCTAGTAGCAACAGCACATTTAGTACCTTAGAGATTTCTGTCACTTCCCCAGATTACTAGAGGCATGAACCCACTATCGAGCATAAATACTAACTCTTGGAGTTGCTAGCATCTACTTGGCCTAGATAGCTACTAACAACGGAAAGCATGCAAGATCGCAAATAACAAAGACATGATAGAATCAATAATCAATCTGAAATAGCATCTCAATATCCATCGGATCCCCGCAAACACAACATGTAGGAATTACAAATAGATGATCTTGATCATGAACGGAGCTCACAAGATCTAAACATGGTAGCACAAAGGAGGAGAACCATCCATCTAGCTACTACATGGACCCGTAGTCCAAGGATGAACTACTCACGCATCACACCGGAGGCTTGCATGGTGATGAAGAAGGCCTCCAGGGTGAATTCTCCCCTTCGGCAGGGTGCCGGGAAGAGCTTTAGATCCCTCCCAATCTAGGGATGGAGATGACATCGGCTATAGACTCTTTCGTGGAATTTTGATCGGGTGCTTAGGGTTTCTATATCGGAGGCATCTTATAAGCGAAAGGGGAGGCCGAGGGGGTGCCGGAGGCGGCCAGACCACCCCTGGCATGGGCCAGGCTGGGTCGTGCAGCCAAGTGGTGTGGCGCCCCCTAGCCCCTCTCCGTCTCGGACTCTGGCTGCATGTCCCCCTCGGTGAAAAACTGACTTTGGCTTTTGTCCCGTCCAATTCCGAGAATATTCATTTTCAGACTTTCCTGGAACCAAAAACAGCAGAAAACAGGTAGCTGGCACTGTGTCTCTTGTTAATAGGTTAGTCCAAGAAAGTGTATAGAGAGTACTCCAAAGTTGGAACAAAACATAAGAAAGTAGATAAAAACCAAGCATGGAACATCAAAAATTATGGATACGTTAGCAACGTATCAGCCCTCTTCCCTCTGGAATTGGCCCATTAAGCCTTTTGACCTTTAAATTGATTTTCTCTTTTATTAAATAATTACGAATAAATGATTAAATGAATATTTAACATTCATTCACATATTATTCAATCTCCGTGGCTATGGAACACCTTCCACCTCCACTCCGGACATCCTCCGGACTTACCGAAACCCTTCCGATTTTCTCTCCACTATTCTTCGGCGATTCTTCCGATCCTATAAACACTCTGTAAGCATCATCAAACCCTTAAGAGTGATACCCTATGGTTTGGGAACACTCTAGACATGGTCGGGACATTCCTGGACCAATGATCGACAGAGGGACCTGGATGGCCATGTGACCCCTATGCGTTCCACGAAGATCTTCTGTCATTTGAACCGGGACGGTCGTGTCTTATTCCCTTTGTCTCTCGATACTTACATTGCCCGAGATTTGATCAATGACATCACCATGTTGTGTTCAATCTCATTACTGAACAATGCTACTTGACTTGTTCCGACAAGTGATATCCCTGTGATCAAATCACACGCTGCGCAGCTATTGGATATAACTTCTCCGAGTGGGCCCTTGAGTATCTTTTTGTCACGTGGACGGAAAAATCCCGCTCTTGACATATATTGCCTCTACGGTTCCTCCGAGTACCTGAACACACCTTTATAATCACTGTATTACCAAGTGACGTTTGATGCTATCTAAGCACTCTCGGGAGACAGTGATTGATATAGCCTCACAGTCTAAGGAATAGTCTACGAGGATCCATTTTTAATCATCGTAACTTGAACTTCGTGACATGATCGGGTCATGATGTTTAGGTTGGGTATTGGTTCATCATCTCATTCTGAGAATGAGTTGACTCCATTTCCAACTGGCATAAATGCCACATGATCAGGAAACTTGATCATCTGTTGACCAATGAACCAGTGACTAGAGTTTCACTGGGAACCCCTGGTTGTTTATATATCACACGTGTATTGATGTTTCCACTCAATACAGTTATAGCATGATATAAAACTTAATCATAAACTTTATGGAATATGATAATAGTCCTTATTACTATTTGTCTCTAGGGCATATTTCCAACACATATAGACCAAAAACACATAGGAAAGCGGCTTCCACATGGCATGTTGCACCAGTGTGACAGAAGTTACATCCCAGAATCCACTGGAGTATGTGATATCAATGATGTGGTTTTGGAAAATAAACATAATATGCAATGTGCAATGATTCTAGGGGTATCTAAGTGGCAAACCATGGTGTAGAAGCAAATAAAACTCACACATGAAAGCAACTTCCACACATTGCATGCACCAATGTGACAAAGGTTGCATCACAGAATCCACTGGAGAAGTGTGTGTGGTCATGTAGATATCAATGTGGTTTTAGAAAAGAACACATGTAATGTGGTCATGTGGATTGTCAATGACTACTCTAGTGGAGATATCAATGTGTGGTTTAGGAAAAGAACACATGCAATCACTCTAGGGGATCCATATATATGTGTCAAACCACATCATGGTCATAGAGACCAGAAACACATAGGAAAGAAGCCTTCCACATTGCATGTTAAACAAGCGTGACATAAGTTACATCATAGAATCCCACTAGAGTGTGTGTGGTCATGTAGATATCAATGTGGTTTTGGAAAAGAACACATGCAATAATATGTGCAATGACTCTAGGGGGATCCAAGTGGTAAACCATGGTGTAGAAGACCAAAAACACATAGGAAAGCACCTTCCACATTGCATGCACCAGTGTGACAGAACTTGCATAACAGAATCACTAGAGTAGAGTGTGTGTGTGGTCCATATCAATGTGGTTTTGGAAAAGAACACATGTAAGGTCATGTGGATCATCAATAATGACTCTAGTGGAGATATCAATGTGTTGTTTAGGTAAAAGAACACATGCAATCAATCTAGGGGATCCATATATATATGTGTCAAACCATCATGGTCATAGAGACCAAAAACACACTAGTGTGATAGAAGTTGCATCACAGAATCCACTAGAGTGTGTGTGGTCATGTAGATATGTTTTGGAAAAGAATATGCAATGTGCAATGACTCTAGGGGGATCCAAGTGGCAAACCATGGTGTAGAAGCAAAACACACATAGGAAAGCAACTTCCACATGTTGCAATGCACCAGTGTGACAGAGAAGTTGCATCACAGATCTAGTGGAGTGTGTGTGGTCATGTAGATATCAATGTACATTTTGGAAAAGAACACATGCAATGTGCAATGACTCTAGGGGGATCTAAGTGGTAAACCATGGTATAGAATCAAAACACACATAGGAAAGCAAATTCCACACATCGCAATGCACAAGTGTGACAGAGAAGTTGCATCACAAATCCACTAGAGTGTGTGTGGTCATGTAGATATCAATGTGGTCATGTGGATCATAATGACTCTAGTGGAGATATCAATGTGTGGTTTAGGAAAAGAGCACACGCAATCACTTTAGGGGATCCATATATATATGTGTGTGAAACCACCACATCATGGTCATAGAGACCAAAAACACATAGGAAAGCAGGTTCCAACATTGCATGTTACACTAGTGTGACAGAAGTTGCACCTCACAAAATCCACTAGGGTGTGTGTGGTCATGTAGATATCAATGTGGTTTTGGAAAAGAACACATGCAATGTTCAATGACTCTAGGGGATATCCAATTGACAAACCATGGTGTAGAAGAATAAAAACATAGGAAATCACCTTCCATGTTGCATGCACTAGTGTGACAGAAGTTGTATCACGAAATCACTAGAGTAGGTGTGTCATGTAAATATCACTGTGGTTTTGGAAAAGAACACATGTAATGTGGTCATGTGGATCATCAATGACTCTAGTGGAGATAATCAATGTGTGGTTTAGGAAAAGAACACATGCAATCACTCTAGGGATCCATATGTGTGTAAAACCATCATGGTCATAGAGACCAAAAACACATAGGAAATTAAAGAAGCTTTTCCACATTCCATTTTTGCACCAGTACTGTGACAGAAGTTGCATCACAGAATATCCACTGGAGTGTACATATGTGTGGTCATGTGTAGATATATATATATATATATCAATGTGGTTTTGGAAAAGAACAATGCAATGTGGTCACGTGGATCAATGACTAGTGGATATCAATGTGCAATGACTCTAGGGGATCCATGTGTCAAACCATGGTGTACAAAGACCAAAAACACGTAGGAAAGCTTTTTGGTCCGCATGCATGCATGCATGGAGTATCTAAAGGGTTCCGTAGTAGAAAACAAAAAATTTCTATCTACTCGAACACTAATACCAGGATCTATAATATGTAGACATAAGTAACGGAAGAGAAAGACGATATTCATACCTTTGAAGACCGAGGCACGCCTTATGCAGGAAGGCGTATATTTATGAAGACGAGCAGCACCTCAAGTGTGGTGCCTCCAAAGTTTGTCACACGTCCGGTGTAGGAGACGCCAACCGGACTCTGATCTAGCCAAGCAGCGGAAGAACTAGACGCCAGATCGTTGATCACACGACGGTGGTGTGAAGGTGAGAACTCACCCACGAAGTTCTCCCCAATATTCTGGGGAAGTCCTCAATGGACGAGAGAGAGAGAGAGAATGAGAGGGAATGGGATGATTCCAAAGGGTGAGGGGAGACCCCTATATATAGTGGGAGGGGGGCGCACCACCTAGAGGCCAGGCGGTGTGGGACTAGTCCCCACACCCGTCGGCCACCTAGGGGCAGCCGATGTCCCTAGGCGGGCCCCACTAGGGCGACCCACTAAGACTAGGCCGGCTGCCCCTCTCCCTAGGCGCCTTGCCTCTTGGGCCTCCCCTTCGGGTGAGGCCCATTAGCATTGGGCTGCCTTTAATAATAAGATAAAAAATATATTTAATATTAATTCTCCAATTAACATTCAAATACACATATTATCTTATCCTTCACTCCAGAACACCTTCCGGACCCCTTCTGATCTCCATCGGATGTTACCCGGAACTATTCCGGTTTCTCTTTCTCTATTTCTCCTACGATACCTCATCTACCCTAAGCGTCCCTACCCTTAAGCGTGACATCCTTCGGTTCAGAAACACTCCGGACATGATCGAGACTACTCTCACATCAATCATCAACAAAGGGACCTGGATGGCCATGTGACCCCCGTGCGTTTCACGAATATAATCGCTCGAACCGTGAGATAGTCGTTTCCCGTTCCCTTTGTCATATGATACCTAATTCATTTGAGACTTGATCTTCGGTATCCCCATACCTTAGTTTGGTATCCTTACCAATGAACTTGTTTACTCGTTCCCATGTTGTTGCATTCCGTGACCAAGTCACATGCTTGCAAGCTTCATTAATGCAATGTCACCGAGATGGCCACATGTATCTATCTGTTACATGGATTAGACAAATCCAGGTCTTGATATGTACTCCTCTATGCATCCCTTTGGAAAACATGAGTGACACCTTTTTGATCACCCTTCTATGAGAAGATACTTGATAAACATCTAAGCCTCCTCTAGAATGGTGATTTGCATTACCTCACAGTCAAAGAATCAGGTTGTGAGGTTCTCTGTGTTTTATCATCAATGGTGAACTTTGTAACTAGATCTCATTAAGATATAACGGTCGGATGTATGTCTATCTTGTCATTCAACTAATGACATGACCTCATTGTCAATTGGCATAAATTTCCATGATCTTGAAACCCAGATCATCCTCATGACCAATGAACTAGTTTGCTAGAGGTAACTAGAGACACGGTTCATTCACATACCACACGTGTATTAATGTTTCGTATTAACATAGTTATAGCACAGTATGAAACGTATTATGAACATATAGGAGATATATCAAATAATACACTTCATTATTTGCCTCTAGGGCATAACTCCTTCAGTCTACCACTTGCACTAGGGTACAAATAAAACTAGTTTACAATAGGCAGGAACCTAACACCAATGGAAGCTCGGTGTTGTTCGTGCTTGTCTTGTTGGAGAGCTTTGGTCAAAGGATCTGCCATATTCAGTTCCATATCTACTTTGCAAATCTTGACTTCTCCTTCGTCAACATTCTGTTGGATGACGTGGAATCTAAGCTTGATGTGTTTGGCTGTGGAATGAGTCCTTGGTTCCTTTGTGTTTGCAATATCTCCCGTCTTATCACAATAGATCGTCACGGGGTCTTGCACATTTGGAAAGACTCCTAGTTCGATGACGAAATTCCTTAGCCAAATAGCTCCATTTGCTGCATCAGCCGCAACAATGTATCCAGACTCAATTGAAGACTGCGCCACCACCGACTGCTTCTTACTGTTCTAGCTTACCGCCCCACCATTCACTAGAAACACAAATCCTGTGTGAGACTTCGAGTCATCATGATCTGACCTTCCAGCTCGCATCCACGTAACCCATTATGTTTAGAGCTTCATCACTTTCTCCATAGATTAGGAACATATCCTTTGTTCTTTTCAGATACTTTAGGATATGCTTCACAACTGTCCAGTGATTAGGTCCTGGATTACTTTGGTATCGGCTCGTCAAACTAAGAGCCAATGCCACATCCGGTCGTGTACTTAACATTGCATACATGATATATCCTATGGCTGATGCATAGCGGATGTAAGACATCTTTTCTCTATCATTATCTGTTACCAGACATTGAGTCATACTCATTTTGCAATTCTTCATCATTGGTACAAAGCCCCTTTTGGTATTGTCCATTTTGAACCTCTTCAAAATCTTTTTGATGTAAGTACTTTGACTTAACACAATTAGGCGTCTTGATCTATCTCTATAGATCTTGATTCCTAATATGTATGCAGCTTCACCTAAACCCTTCATGGAAAATTGACTACTCAAATATGCTTTCACGCTTCTCATAAGATCCACATTGTTTCCCATAAGCAGTATATCATCCACATATACTACTAAGAAAACAACTAAGCTCCCACTCGCTTTCTTGTAAACATAGAACTCTTGTTGATTTTGGAAAAATCCAAAACTCTTGATCACTTGATCAAAACGTAGGTTCCAGCTCCGAGATGCCTACTTCAATCCATAAGTGGACCGCTAAAGCTTGCACACCTTTCCGGCATCCTTATGATCAACAAAACCTTCCGGTTGCATCATATACAACTCTTCATCAATGTGACCATTCATGAATGCGGTCTTGACATCCATCTGCCAAATTTCATAGTCGAAATGAGCATCAATTGCTAGTAAAATCCGGACAGCCTTAAGCATCACTACGGGAGAATAAGTCTCATCATAATCAACTCCTTGAATTTGTTGAAACCCCTTTGCGACAAGTCGAGCTTTGTGAATGATCACATTACCATTCGCATCTGTCTTTTTCTTAAAGATACATTTATTTTCCACAGCCTTGCGGCCTTCTAGAAGATCTACCACGGTCCAAACTTGGTTTTCATACATGGATCCTATTTCAGATTTCATGGCTTCTAGCCATTTCTCGGAGTTAGCATTATCCATAGCTTCTTTGTAGTTTGCAGGTTCTTCTTGTTCATCTAAAATGACAGATATCACAAGGCTACTATACCAATCAAGAGTGGCACGAACTCTTGTAGACCTGCGAACCTCAGGAGTCTCGACGTTGTTGTTTTGATCATCATCATTGGGATCTTCCTTCATGTTGGAGAGCGGTTTCAAATAACTTCCATTGTGCTACTCGGAATTTGGAGAGAAGGGTCAACAATTTCATCTAACTCAATTTTCCTTCCACTAACTCCTTTAGCAAGAAACTCTTTCTCGAGAAAGGTCCCGGCTTTCACGATAAACGTTTTGACCTTTGTCCTGGTTGTAGAAAGTATACCCAACTGTTTCCCTTGGGTATCCTACAAAGATACATTTTTTCGACTTGGGTTCGAGTTTGTCAGGCTATAGTTTCTTGATGTAAGCCTCACAACCCCAAACTTTTAGATACGACAACTTTGGCTTCTGGCCATACCAGATCTCATATGGAGTTGTCTCCACGGATTTGGATGGTGCTCAGTTTAAAATAAAAGCAGCAGTTTCCAACATGTATCCCCAAAAAGACACAGACAAATCAGTTAAAGACATCCTGGACCGCATGATATCCAATAGAGTTCGGTTACATCATTCTGACACACCATTACGCTGTGGTGTTTCGGCTGGTGTAAGATATGGATAATCCCAAGTCCTTCAAGTGCAGGTTAAACTCATAACTCAAATACTCGCCTCCTCGATCCGATCGGAGATGCTTGATTCTCTTGTTAAGTTGATTCTCTACCTCTTTCTGAAATTCCTTGAACTTTTCAAAGGTTTCAGACTTGTGCTTCATTAAGTAGATATATCCATATCTACTCAAGTCGTCAGTAAAGGTAACAAAGTAACGATAACCATTGCGTGTTGAGATGCTCATTGGTCCACATACATCCGTACGTATGATTCCCAGTAGGTCTACAACTCTCTCCATTGTCCCGGAGAAAGGTGTCCTAGTCATCTTGCCCATGAGGCATGGCTCACATGTACCAAGGGATTCAAAATCCAATGATCCAAGAAGCCCTTCAGAATGAAGCTTCTTCATGCGTTTTATGCCAATGTGACCAAGATGGAAATGCCACATAAACATGGAACTATCATCATTATGCTTACAACATTTAGCATCAACACTATGGATGTGTGTATCACAATCAAGATCAAGTAAGAATAAGCCATCACACACAGGGGCATGAACATAGAAAATATCATTCATATAAATTGAACAACCATTTGTTCCTGATTTTTAAATGAATAATGATCTTGCAACAAGCAAGACCCACTCACAATATTCATACTCAATGCGGGTACATAGTAGCATTTATTCAAAACCAAGAATAATCCTAAAGGTAGACGAAGATGCAGGGTGCCGATGACCATCACTTCGACTCTCGAACCATTGCCGACGTGCATCATCACCTCGTCCTTCCTTAGGCGCCTCCTACTCTGCAGATCCTGCTGAAAGTTACAAATGTGAGAAACAGAACCAGTATCAAATACCCAGGTGTTACTCCTGGCGCTTGTAAGGAACACATCAATAACATGTATATCAGATATACCTTTGTCCTTAGCGGCTATATTGATGGCTTTCTTGTCTTCAAGGTACTTGGGGCAGTTGCGTTTCCAGTGCCCATCCCCTTTGCAATAGTAGCACGTAGTGCCGGGCTTAGGGCCAGGCTTGGCAGCCTTTGAGATACTGGCAACGAACTTGCCATCCTTTTTGGACTTCTTGCCCTTGCCTTTTCCCTTTTGCCCCGGATTCTTAAAGTTGGTGGTCTTATTGACCATCAACACCATGTGCTCCTTCTTGATTTCTACCTCAGTAGTTTTGAGCATGGCGAACACCTCAGCAAGGGTCATAGTCATCCCTTGCATGTTGTAGTTCATCACAAAGCTCTTATAGCTAGGGGCAGCGAGTGCAGAACCCTATCAATTATGAGCTCCTCCGAGATTTGCAATCTAGGGCGTTCAAATGCTTAACATAGCCAGACATTTTGACTACATGCTCACTGATACTGTTGTGCTCTTCCATTTTAGCAGAGAAGAAGAGCTCGGAAGCATCATACCTCTCTGCACGAGCCTGTGGAGCAAAGACAGCCTTGAGATCCTCAATGATCTCAAAAGCATTCATCTTCTCAAAATGCTTTTGAAACTCCGGATCCATGGCGTAGAGCATTTTACTCTGGATGAGGGAGAAATCATCCGTCTTGGACTGCCAGACATTCTTTTCGTCCTGGGAGGTGGAATCTGCAGGCTTAGCCGGAAGCTCAGCCTCGATGACATAAGTCAACTTGTAGGGGACTAGGAGGATCCTAAGATTGCGGAACCATGCGGTGAAGTTGGTTCCATTAGTTTTCAGCTTGTCCTTCTCGAGGAAAGTGCTAAGGTTGAAGGTGGGTGGGCGAGACATCTATAATGGATTTGCAAAGTGTTTAGACCATGTTCATAATAATGAGTTCAAGTTTTAATTATACTATCGTATTTAAAACAAAAGAACTCCCACTCAAACGAACATTGTAACACCCCAAAACTTCTAATCAAGATTATCAAGTTCTAATCACCCTAGTTTAGGGTTAACAAAAACTTTTATTACAAATTTGAATATGAATGCATGTGTGTTTTGCATTAGTGTAGAATTGATTGAAATTGCCATGCTTGATTGCTACAAATGATAAGAAATGGTTTAAAGGTGAATGCTACATCATCTAGGCCATTTACAAACAAAATCAAAAGAAAAATAAATCAAATATGAATTAAATAACCAAATGGTCATTTTGACCAAAGTTAACCACTAGGCCACTTTGAGTGTTCCTAGAAGAGAACTTCTAACAAAAACAATTCTACTTATTTTCACCCCTTGCTAGACCAAGTAAAAGTGAACCAAGGCCCACTTTACAAATTCATAGAAACTATTTCCAAATCAATTTAAAGGACAGTTCAAAATTGAATCTAGTTCATATGGTAAGATCACACTTTTTCAAAAACTACTCAAACCAATTCACCTTGCCTTTTCCAAGCAATCATAGACACTCAAGCATAATACCAAATCACTCACCAAAATTCATCTGAAAATTTCAAACTAATTCTCTTGCGGCCATTTCATCAAACACCATGCTTACACAATTTAACCCACTGCCTGACTTCACTGTTTGAGCAGTAATGCTAGACCAATTTGGTCCCCTCTTCACTCCCTTGTCTCCCCTAGTGTCGAGTAGCACCAGACCAACCCCCCTTAGCCACTGTGCACCAGGGCAGCGCCGCCCAAATTTGGTCATCGTCAGCCGATAGTGGACAGCGACAGAAGCCATGCCGCCCTCGCCCCCGACACGCACCAGACATGCCACCGTCTACCACCACCCTGTTCCCAAGCCACGACCTCAGCCAAGCCCTGGACCACCCTAGCGATGCCGCGCCCAACGTCTCTGCGCCGTGCTCAGAGCACGCCAGTGCACTGCACCCGACCTCCTTGCACAGACCGCGCCTCGCCCTCTCCACGCACGCGCCCACTCACCATGATCACCACCACCTCCCAGACACCCCCGTTCGCCGTTGCGCGACCCGTAGCACCCGTGCACCGTCGCAAACACCGCCTCTCCCACACAGAGCATCGCACGCTCCCGACCAGCCTAGACCACCCCGTGCCGCGCCATTACTTCCGTGATGATCGCTAGGGAACACTGCACCGTTGCCCCCAGCCTCGCTGCTAGCCGCATGTATCATCGTCACCGACGAGCCCGAGCCCACGCCGTTTGGTCCCCTCGCTGTAGTATAAATAGAGGCCCCCTCTGCCTCCATTCTCCACACCAAACCCCTCACCACTCCTCAATGACACTCCGTCACCCTTCCCCGGAGCAAGGCGAGCTCTTCCTCGCCGGAATTGGCCGGAGCCTGTCGCTGTAGGAGGAGAAGGGCACCGTCGATTGGAGCCGCCCCAGGAGCTGCCGTGACCACGCCTCTAACCGTCGTTGTTGACAACAGCATTCGCCCCCATCGTTAACCCTAGCTAGAGCCTAGGTGAGCCTCGCCAGACCCCCACCACCGCGTTAGGTTAAAATTCTTGCTAGAGCTATTCGTCCTCGCCGATGAACTATATCCATTAGATTAGATTTTAATCGCACGACCTAGATTCGCAGATACCGTTTTGGGTAGATTAAGTCACTGACTAGTGGACCCCCTGTCAGCAGCCCGTTCTGCTGTGCTGTGCAGATTGGGCCGACCCGTTTAGTTTCCCGCGCAGCCCAGTGAATTCAAATTAGTATTTTCCAATTTAGTTAAAACCCTATTCTGTCCATAGATTCAAAAATCAATGTAGAGAGTTTCACTGAACCAAATTGCATGATTCCAATTTTGATAGGAAGATATTTAAATTATATATCCAAGCCTGTTGGATTAAAATCATTTGGAGTTAGAGATCAACTATAGTAAAAATAACAAGACAGAGGCTTTTTCAACTTCAAACATTTTTCAAAAATCAACCATAAATGCTTTTGAGTTGATTCCAACTCTCAAAAATGACATTTGATAAGATCTATCTGAATTAAAAATATTTAGGTTTGAATGCAATGACTTTGGATTAGTACCAAAATAATGCTATATAGGCATTTCTAGTCACTTTAATTCTATTAAATGATAATCTTAAACTTTATGAAATATGACCAAACCTTTAAATCACATTCCCATGTATTAGAATATGTGGTGATGACATGTGTCCACATGATCCCATATTTTAAACTAGAGAATATTAAATCTTAATTATTTTCAGTGAGTAGAAATTACTTTTCTAAAATAAACTAAACAAGATTAAGTCTTTAATACATGTGATGATGCTAGATCATCAAGTGTGAGCCTTAGTGTGCTAAATATAGGTAGTTAAGTTTTTTTTGGTGATTGTGTACCTCGTATTCATTTATAGACGATAGTACCGACCCGAGATACGAGGAGGAGGAGTACTACCAAGAAGAAGAAGAAAACTTCAACCACTGCTCTACTCAAGGAAAGCCATCACTAATTGCAAGATAACCTAAGCAAGATGCATTAGGCATGCTTTGGTTATATACCTTTGATTTATACCAATCCCAAGTTTTACTTGCAAGCTTTACTCTTTTACTTTATCAAAGTTCTTTACCTTTAGTTAGTGCTTTGTGAGTATTGGAAAAATAGTATAGATAACATAAAGAGTATAAAACTAGGCCTATACTTAGATGTCATTCTATGGCATGAGATTGAAGATTAGCATCCCTCATTAGTGAACACTCTTAACTTTAGTGGCTAGTGCTAAGCATAAAAGTTGATCACTTTAGATGGGAATACTTGGTGAAAATGATTATGAACACCTTGGAATGATGTTTCATTCTATTGAAATGTTTTGACATGTGTTATGGACACAAAAGGATTTGATGATGAAAATGTTGAGGCATGAGCCTTAGCCCTTTCTAAAAACTGATGGTTGGGTCCGGATGCGATACCGTTCCAATTTTACCGTACAACCACAATACCTGAATTGGGTAGGGCTTAGCTGGAAGTTTATATGCCTTAGTATGGGTTCCCTCGCGGAAGAGGTTTGAGCTGAGGCTACCTCGTGAGTGTGAATTGTCCACCTATGCAGTGCCTAGGATGGCAGATGGCCATGGCTGGGAGGCCAAGCTCATAGGGGAGGTTCCTATACTAGAGTGTGTAAAGGAAAGGCTATGATTGATTATCCGCATACTAAGTATGATGATTTAGGGTTATCCCTGATGGATGTATTGAATTTTGTGGTGAAATTGTACCACCTCTGCAGAGTGTCAAACTATTCGAATAGCCATGTCCGCGGTTATGGACTATTGGAGTGGCCATACTGTTCCGTCGTCACATGTTTTCAAAATGACTTGTGAAGTGAACTATGATTTTGACTTGACCACAACAGGGTTGTGAACATGAAATCTAGGTTCCCACTTAAAGTGATTTAGAACATTAATTTAGTTTTCTTTACTTCTAAACTCAGTTTAGATAAACCTGCCTTTTTGCAAATAAACCTAGAGCTTAAGATTCCTACTAGAGCTACCTTTACTTGTTAGTGATAGTTTGCGAGTACTTAAAGAGTACTGATGGCTTTGTCCTTGGCTATTCCCGTGGCCAGACTATGAGGAGGACTATCAGGATGATGGACAGTAGGACGTCTACGACAACTAGGATCATCTCCCATCGTCAGCATTGCCTGTGATTCTGAAGATGGAGCCCCTACTACATTTCTTTCCGCTGCTTGATTTGTATTAAGACTGGATCATGAGATCCCTTATTTGTGTAAGACCTTATTATGGTTTGTAATGGATGATGTACTGTGATATCCAATCTTTATGTCTTGCAAAAATGGTAATCCTAGGATTGCGAGGTATGGCATAACAGGCATCTGGGATTAAAAATCTAGGTGTTGACAAGTTGGTATCAGATCCATCCTGACCATAGGAGACCCTAGTTAGAATGGACGTCCGAACAAAAACTTAATTTCAAAACAAAAGAACTGAGTATTTATGAAAACCTATTCCCACTCTTATCCTTGATTCTTTCAAAAAAATTCATGTTCCTAAAGAATTCTTACATTCCTACATAAAATTTGACACACTTGATCACCTCACTAACTTACTCATCCTAAATTCTTATAGATGGAAGTCCAGTATTGCAAGTTCTACCAGTTGGGTAACGGAGGCCATTTGATCTTTGAGAGGGATCTGGATGCACTATCAGAGTATCTTGAGCGCACGCATCCGGAATTCTTTGGGGCTCAACTCAACGATCACATAGGAGGAGATCTACAATGGCTGATAGTTGCAGATCTTAGAGGAAAGATGGAAGCACCCATTTCTGAGAAGATCCTATTAACCTTGCGGGAAAACAACTAGCTAGATGGATTAGCCAGGGCTATGCATGAAGCTCTTGCCCGTCTGTGTGGGCAAAACATCAACTTGATCCAGGGAAATCGCTTTGCTCACTTCGCAAGGCGTGATTCTATGGGAATGCCCTTGGAGATGCCAGGACACCCGGAGCTGAAGCACCAGGTGGAAAATCTTGATTTCATGCTGTATGATAGGCAGAAGGAATTGGACAACACCCGAGCCTACGCTAACCACAACCTTGCTATTACCGTCAAGAAGGACCAGACTCTCGCCATTCTCGCCAGGGAGCGCCAATCACTTTGTCGTCAACGCGACAAGAAGGATCGCACCATCGATCATCTTCGCAAGAAGGTGGCCGCTCTCGAGAAGACCATCCGTGAACAGGAAGTCCAGCTGGCAGCAAAAGAGGAGGAGGAAGATGAAGCCATCTAGGGAGATCTTCACTCGTACCTTAGTGATGACAATGACTACCTAGAGGATGATGCCATGGAGTTCTACACCGACGATGATGATTCCGACTTTATTGATGATGATTAGATGCACTTGATCACTACCGTAGGAATGAGTAGTACCGGTCCCATTGTATCGTAGTTTCACAGAATGGTCCTTAAAACCATCTATTTTCTATTTGTGTGTGGTGTGTGTTTGTATGGTGTGATTGAATGAATGAATGAATGAGAGGAAGTTGTTAGTTTGAAAAACCTGAGTCAAACTCAAAGTTAAACCTTTTGAAAACAAAACCATGAACCTTAGAAATTTCCCTCTTATCTCATTATCTATCTCAATCTTCAGATGACTCGTGGAAACCCCGGAGGAAGCAGTTCATCTTAGGACCCGATGTTGTAGATTCTGCAAATGCTAGTTTTCGACCATGAAGCTAGTAGGGCCGAACGCCAAGCCAACCTAGCCACTCTTCAACAAATAGCTGATGGGTTCGTAGCATGGAAAACAAAAATTTTCTACCACAAGAACGAACAAAACCCAGATCTAATCTAGATAAAAGCCAAGATCTAATCTATTAGACATGTGCAACGAGATAGATCTGTACTAATCCTCGTAGAACCGAAAGCGTTACGAGATTAGATCTCGGGGTTGATGTAGTCGATCACTTGCCGATCTCAAGATCGTGTGGACGATCCTTCCAACGCTGCGTTTCGGTAGCGCTTCCGTAGTCGGTCACACGTGCGGAGTCGAAGCAGACCTTCCTCTCCCCGTTCCAGCGAGCAGCGGAGGTAGTAGATCTTCTCCACGGAATCCCAACAGCACGACGGTGTGGTGGTGGTGGTGGAGGAGAGAATTCTGCAGGGCTTCGCCTAAGCCAGAGCAGAGCGAAGGAAGAGGAGAGAGGCGGCGGCTAGGGCTTGTTATGGGAGAGGTCTAGGGGTGGCGCCCCCTCCCCTATATTTAAAGGAGGGAGGCACCATGGGAGGGGGAGTCCTAGTAGGACTCCCCTCCCTCCTTGGTCGGCGGATTGGGAGGGGGGGAGGAATCCTCCTCCCCCACGAATCCGTGTCTTGCCCCACAAAGACTCCTTGATCCTTTCTTGGTTTTCAAGCAAACTCCAAGAAATCTTCTAGAACCTTCCAGAACATTCCGAAACCTTCTAGAATCTCCATACAAACACTCCGGAACATTTCCTAACTTAGAAAATGATCCCCAATATATGAATCTTATTCTCCGGACAATTCCGGATCTCCTCGTGATGTCCTGGATCCAATCCGAGACTCCGAACAACATTTGGTCTCCAACGCATATTCCATATCTACTTAAAACAACTTCGAACCTTAAGTGTGTCACCCTACGATTTGTGAATATGCAGACATGATGGAGACATCTCTCCGATCAATAACCATCAGCGGGATCTGGAGATCCATAACGGCTCCCACATACTCAACGATGACTTCGTGATCGATAGAACCATTAACATACGAAACCAATTCCCTTTGTCACGCGATATTCTACTTATCCGAGGTTTGATCGTCGGTATCTTTATACCTAGTTCTACCTCGTTACTGATAAGTAATCTTTACTCGTTCCATGTTATGTCATCCCTTGTGACCTAGTCACATGCTTGCAATCTAACTAGATGACATTCCACCGAGAGGGCCCAGAGCATATCTATCCTTCATATGGATGGACAAATCCCAATCTTGGTCCATGCGCTTCAACACATACTTTCAGAATACCCAATGACACCTTTATAACCACCTAGTTACGAAGCGGTGTTTGATGTCATCGAAGTACCCATCCGGTGATGGTGATTAACATAACCTCATGGTCGAAGGATTAGGTTACTATGCATTTGAAAGCTTACAGCAATACGAACTTAATGACTTGATCTTATGCTACGCTTACTATGGGTGTGTGTCCATCACATCATTCTCCTAATGATATAACCTTGTTATTAATGACATCCAATGTCCATGATCAGGAAACCATGATCATCATTTAATCAACAAGCTAGTTCCACAAGAGGCTTACTAGGGACTATTTTATGTTTACAAAACACACATGTATTAGTGTTTCCTTATAATACAATTATAGCATGGGATGTAAACATTCATCATAAACACAAAGATATAATAATAACCACTTTTATTATTGCCTCTTGGGCATATATCCAACAATAGCTCAGATGGCCCACAATAATCAAGGCCATGGAAATCAAGATCAGCATGGATCCAAGCTAAAGAACTTTCAGAATACCAACCCACCTATCTTTAATAAGTCTGAGGATCCCTTAGATGCTGATGACTGGCTGCAAACCATGGAGAACAATCTGGAGGTCGCAGGAGTTGAGGCCAATGATAAAGTACTATTTGCCACCCACTGTCTGGCAGGAGATGCAAGAGCCTGGTGGAATAGCACCCATACCATGAATGACGGTCAGATGATGACTTGGGAAGCATTCAAGATCAAGTTCAGCCGCACCCATGTGCCACAAGGTTTGGTCACCAGGATGAGAGACGAGTTCAGGGAACTGAAGCAAGGAAGGATGGCGATATTTGAGTACCGTGACAAGTTTCTATCCCTAGCTAGATATGCCCCGGATGAGATTAATTAACACTGAAGCCAAGAAGAAGGAAACGTTCCTGAATGCATTGCATGATGAGATGCAGACTGTTTTAGTCAACATCCTTTTTGGAGATCTAGAAGAGCTAGTATACTCTGCCATCTAGATGGAAGGGAAGATAAACCAAGCCAATGACAATCGAAACCGCAATATGATGCACCAGACTGGGTCCCACAATACCTAGAAGTATCGCCCCAACCCGTCTGCAGGATATGCCCCAAGAAACAATAGACCCTCGATGTCCCATCCAAGCTACCCCAACCGTAGCGAAGGAAACTTGAAGTCTGGAGGAAACCACAACAACAACCCCGACAACTCCAACAATTTCAACCATGCACCGCCCAAGTCCAACAACAACAAGAACAACAACAATACTGCCCCAAGGACTGGAAGCAATGTTGTGCCTGTTGTAGCCAAAGACAAGTTACTTGCTTTGAATGTGGAGTCAAGGGTTACTACTCCAATGAGTGCCCCAAGAAGCTTGCAGAAGCCACCAATGTGAATGCCCTCGCTCAGTAGCAATGCCGTGTTCAACCTGGAAAGAGATTTTCCCTAGGGAATTCGCTCAAACGCAACGGCCGTATGTTCCACATGAATGCTGAAGAAGCTCAGGAAGCGCCCGATGTCGTGCTGGGTATGTTTTCTGTTAACTCGGTACTTGCAAGAGTGTTGTTTGATTCTAGAGCATCGCACTCATTTGTTACAAAAGAATTTGCATGCACTAGTAATATTCAACCAACAAAATTGAAGCATGTTATGATAGTTCAAATACCTGGTTCAACCACCAAAGCTAGAAAAATTTGCAAGGCTGTACCTATCAGAATCCATGGAATAGATTTTTATGCCAATCAGTATCAGTAGATCATGTATCTGAGACCTTGCCCCATCAATTCAAATGCAACAAGAGTCTAGCCCAACCAACCCTAAACCAAGTCAGAGTAGTCTGTGAATACCCTGATGTATTCCTAGATGAATTGCCCGATATGCCCCCAGATCGGGATATCGAGTTCATTATTGAACTAATTCCTGGAACTGGACCCATAGCTCAGATACCTTATAGTATGAACCCATATAAATTAGTGGAGCTGAAGAAGCAACTTGATGCTATGCTGGAGAAAGGTTTGATTCAACCAAGCGCATCGCCATGGAGATCGCCTGTTTTGTTTATGGATAAGAAAGATGGAGGTAACTGTTTGTGTACGGATTACTGGAAGCTGAATGATGTCACCATCAAGAACAAGTACCCACTACCGAAGATAGAGGATCTGTTTGACCAGTTGACTGGTGCCAGGGTGTTTTCTAAGATTGATCTTAGAACTGGTTATCATCAACTCAAGATTCGTGCAACGGATATTCCAAAGACGGCCTTTACCACCAGATATGGATTGTATGAGTATACAGTCATGTCTTTTGGATTAACCAATGCCCCCGCTTATTTCATGAATCTCATGAAGAAGATTTTTATGAACTTCCTGGATTAGTTTGTCGTTGTTTTTATCGACGATATTCTAATCTATTCAAAGTCAGAAGAAGACCATGAGCTACACCTGAGAACCATCCTTGAAACCCTTAGAGAGCATCAGTTGTATGCCAAGTTTAGCAAATGTGAGTTCTGGTTGAAGGAAGTAGGATTCCTAGGACATATTGTGTCGGCAGGAGGAGTCGCTGTCGATCCCTCCAAGATCAAAGATGTTGAAGAATGGAAGCCCCAACCACTCAACCCCAAGTCCATGCATTTCTCGGATTAGCGGGATATTACCGCAAGTTTGTTGAAGGATTTTTGAGCATCGCAAGACCGATTACCCAACTGTTGAAGAAAGATAAGAAGTTTGCATGGACCGACAAATGTGAAGCAAGTTTTCAAGAACTTGAGAAGAGATTGATTTCAGCCCCAATTCTCATTATGCCAGATATCAAGAAGCCTTTTGATGTGTATTGTGATGCATCCAAGATTGGTCTCGGATGTGTGTTGATGCAGGAAGGCAAAGTCATAGCATATCTATCCCAACAACTGAAGCAACACGAGAAAAACTACCCTACCCATGACCTTGAACTAGAAGCTGTAGTTTTAGCCTTGAAGACATGGCGTCATTACCTTCTGGGTAATCACTGTGAGATTTATTCAGATCACAAGATTCTGAAGTATATTTTCACCCAGAAGGAGCTGAATATGAGGCAACGGAGATGGATAGAGTTAATCAAGGATTTTGACCTTGACATTCACTATCACCCTGACAAAGCCAATGTGGTAGCGGATGCTCTTAGCAGATTGTCGTGTAGATTAAACACCATGATCAAAGAAGCACATCCGAGTTTGCATGAAGAGTTGGAGTAGTTTAGAATAGAGCTAGTTAGCAAAGGATTTTTAGCTAGCATTGAACTTCAACCCAATTTGATCAGTCAGATCAAGGAGGTGCAGAAAGGAAATGCGAGTATCGACGGAATCAAGCGTCGTATTGGTACATGGAAGGTACTCGGATTCACCAAGATGAAGAAGGAGTTTTGTGGTACAAAGTACGTGTCTGTGTGCCAGCAGATTCGGAGCTGAAGCAAGTTATCATGAAAGAAGCTCATGATACTCTTTATTCTATCCACCCCGGAGGAACGAAGATGTATCATGATTTGAAGGAGAAATTTTGGTGGCACAAGATGAAGAGAGAAATCGGAAGCTACATAGCTAAGTGTGATATCTGTTAGAGAGTTAAAGCGGAACATCAGAGACCCGCAGGACTTTTGCAACCATTGCAGATTCCGGAATGGAAATGGGATTCCGTCGGAATGGACTTTATCACCGGTTTGCCTACATCTAGTAGGGGAAATGACTCTATTTGGGTCATAGTTGATAGAATGTCCAAGGTAGCCCATTTTATACCTGTCAAGACTACCTACCAGAGTTCGAAGCTAGCAGAGTTGTACATTGCTAGAATCGCCAGCTTGCATGGAACCCCTAAGACCATAGTGTCGGATCGGGGAACCCAATTTACTTCAAGATTTTGGCAGAAAGTCCAAGAAGGATTAGGAACCAAGTTGAATTTCAGCACAGCTTATCACCCGCAGACCGATGGACAAACTGAAAGAGTCAACCAAATCCTAAAAGATATGTTGAGAGCTTGTGTTGTAGAATATGGATCAAAATGGGAAGATTGTCTGCCTTTCGTAGAATTCTCATACAACAACAGTTATCAAGACAGTTTGCAAATGGCCCCATTTGTATTTATGTATGGAAGGAAGTGCCGTACCCCCTTGAATTGGTCGCAAGTAGGAGAGAGTCAGATTTTCAGACCCGACATCCTACGAGAAGCCAAAGAGAAGGTACACAAAGTCCGTGAGCACCTCAAGACCGCCCAATCCAGACATAAGAGTTATGCTGACAAGAGATGTCAAGACTTGACTTTCAATGTTAGAGATTTTGTGTATCTCAAAGTATCACCCTTTAAAGAAATGCAGTGTTTTCAACTAAAAGGGAAGTTAGCTCCCAGATATATTGGACCCTTCAAGATTTTGAATTGCCGAGGAGAAGTATCTTATCAACTGGAACTGCCAGAGGAGATGTCAGCCATCCATGATGTGTTCCATATCTCGTTACTTCGAAAATGCCTAGAAGTGCTAGAGAAGACCGAAGTGTTCAAGAACATCGATCACCGAGCCATAGATATCAACAAGGATCTGACGTATCGTGACATATCCATCCGTATTTTGGAGGAAGCTTTCAGAACCACCAGGACCCAGAGTATCAAGTTTCTCAAGATCCAATGGAGCAACCATACCGAAGAAGAAGCTACCAGGGAGCGAGAAGCTTACATTAGGATTGAGTTTCCAGATCTCTTTAGTTCCTAGTTTTTCTTAAATCTCGGGATGAGATTTTGTTTAAGGAGGGAAGGTTTGTAACACCCCAAAACTTCTAATCAAGATTATCAAGTTCTAATCACCCAAGTTTAGGGTTAACAAAAAGTTTTATTACAAATTTGAATATGAATGCATGTGTGTTTTGCATTAGTATAGAATTGATTGAAATTGCCATGCTTGATTGCTACAAATGATAAGAAATGGTTTAAAGGTGAATGCTACATCATCTAGTCCATTTACAAACAAAATCAAAATCAAAAGAAATCTAATATGAATTAAATAACCAAATGGTCTTTTTGACCAAAATTAACCACTAGGCCACTTTGAGTGTTCCTGGAAGAGAATTTCTAACAGAAAAAATTCTACTTCTTTTCACCCCTTGCTAGACCAAGTACAAGTGAACCAAGGCCCACTTTACAAATTCATAGAAACTATTTCCAAATCAATTTAAAGGACAGTTCAAAATTGAATCTAGTTCATATGGTAAGATCACACTTTTTCAAAAACCACTCCAACCAATTCACCTTGCCTTTTCCAAGAAATCATAGACACTCAAGCATAAGACAAAATCAATCACCAAAATTCATTTGAAAATTTCAAACTAATTCTCTTGCGGCCATTTCATCAAACACCTTGCTTACACAATTTAACCCACTGCCTAACTTCACTATTTGAGTAGTAATCCTAGACCAATTTGGTGCCCTCTTCACTCCCTTGTCTCCCTAGTGTCGAGCAGCACCAGACCAGCCCCCCCCCCTTAGACGCTGTGCACCACTGCAACGCCGACCGAATTTGGTCATCGCCAGCCGACAGTGGAGAACACGACAGAAGCCACACCGCCCTCGCCCCCGATGCGCACCAGATACGCCACCATCCACCACCACCCCCTGTCCAAGCCACGACCTCAGCCAAGCCCTGGACCACCCTAGCGATGGCGCTCCCAACGTCTCTGTGCCGTGCCTAGAGCGCGCTAGTGCGCCGCACCTGACCGCATCGCATAGACCGCGCCTCGCCCTCTCCGCGCACGCGCCCACTCGCCATGATCACCACCACCTCCTAGACACCCCTGTTAGCCGTCGTGCGACCCATAGCACCCGTGCACCGTCGCAAACATCGTCGCTCCTGTGCAGAGCATCGCACGCTCCCGACCAGCCTAGACTGCCCCGTGCCGCGCCATTACTTCCGCGATGATCGCCAGGGAACACTGACCGTCCCCTACACTCAGCCTCGCCGCTAGCCGCCTGTATCATCGTCACCGACAAGCCCGAGCCCACGCCGTTCAGTCCCCTCGCCGTAGTATAAATAGAGGCCCCCTCTGCCTCCTTTCTCCACACCAACACCCTCACCACTCCTCACTGACACTCCCTCACCCTTACCCAGAGCAAGGCGAGCTCTTCCTCACTGGAATTTTACCAGAGCCCGCCGCTGTAGGAGGAGAAGGGCGTCGTCGATTGGAGCCGCCCCAGGAGCTGTCGTGATCGTGCCTCGAACCGCCGTCATCGACAACACCGTTCGCCCACATCGCTGACCCTAGATGGATCCTAGGTGCGCCTCACCAAACCCCCACCGCCGTGTTAGGTTAAAATCCTCGCCGAAGCTGTTCGTCGTCGATGATGAACTGCAGCCGTTAGATTAGATTTTAATCACACGACCTAGATTCACAGATACCGTTTTGGGTAGATTAAGTCACTGACTGGTGGACCCCCTGTCAGCAGCCCGCTGTGCTGTGCTGTGCAGATTGGGCCGGCCCGTTTAGTTTCCCGCGCAGCCCAGTGAATTCAAATTAGTATTTTGCAATTTAGTTAAAACCCTATTCTGTCCATAGATTCAAAAATCAATTCAGAGAGTTTCACTAAACCAAATTGCATGATTCCAATTTTGTTAGAAATATATTTATATTATCTATCCAAGACCGTTGGATATAAATCATTTGGAGTTAGAGATCAACTATAGTAAAAATAACAACACCGCGGCTTTTTCAAATTCAAACATTTTTCAAAAATCAACCATAAATGCTTTTGAGTTGATTCCAACACTCAAAAATCACATTTGATAAGATCTATCTGAATATGTAAAAATATTTAGGTTTGCATGCAGTGACTTTGGACTAGTACCAAAATAATGCTATGTAGGAATTTCTAGTCACTTTAATTCTATTAAATGATAATCTTAAACTTTATGAAATATGACCAACCCTTTAAATCACATTCCCATGTATTAGAATATGTGGTGATGACATGTGTCCACATGATCCCATAGTTTAAATTGGAGAATATTAAATCTTAATTATTTTCAATGAGTAGAAATTACTTTTCTAAAATAAACTAAACAAGATTAAGTCTTTAATTCATGTGATGATTGTGATGATGCTAGATCATCAAGTGTGAGACTTAATGTGCTAAATAGAGGTAGTTAAGTTTTGTTTGGTGATTGTGTACCCCGTATTCATTTATAGACAATAGTGCCGACCCGGGATACGAGGAGGAGGAGTACTACCAAGAAGAAGAAGAAACCTTCAACCACTGCTCTACTCAAGGCAAGCCATCACTAATTGCAAGATAACCTAAGCAAGATGCATTAGGCATGCTTTGGTTATATACCTTTGATTTATACCAATCCCAAGTTTTACTTGCAAGCTTTACTCTTTTACTTTACCAATGTTCTTTACCTTTAGTTAGTTCTTTGTGAGTATTGGAAAAATAGTATAGATAGCATAAAGAGTATAAAACTAGGCCTATACTTAGATGTCATTCTATGGCATGAGATTGAAGATTAGCATCCCTCATTAGTGAACACTCTTAACTTTAGTGGCTAGTGCTGAGCATAAAAGTTGATCACTTTAGATGGTAATACTTGGTGAAAATGATTATGAAAACCTTGGAATGATGTTTCATTCAATTGAAATTTTTTGACATGTGTTATGGACACAAAAGGATTTGATGATGAAAATGTTGAGGCATGAGCCTTAGACCTTTATAAAAACTGATGGTTGGGTTTGCATGCGATACCATTCCAATTTTACCGTACAACCACAATACCCGAATTAGCTAGGGCTTAGCTAGAAGTTTATATGCCTTAGTATGGGTTCCCTCGCGGAAGAGGTTTGAGCTGAGGCTACCTCGTGAGTGTGAATTGTCCACCTATGCAGTGCCTAAGATGGCAGATGGCCATGGCTGGCAGGCCAAGCTCATAGGGGAGGTGCCTATACTAGAGTGTGTAAAGGAAAGGCTATGATTGATTATCCGCATACTAAGTATGATGATTTAGGGTTATCCCTGACGTATGTATTGAATTTTGTGGTGAAAGTGTACCACCTCTGCAGAGTGTCAAACTATTTGAATAGCCGCATCAGCAGTTATGGACAGTTGGAGTGGCCATACTGTTCCGTCGTCACATGTTTTCAAAATGACTTGTGAAGTGAACTATGATTTTGACTTGACCACAACAGGGTTGTGAACATGAAAGCTAGGTTCCCACTTAAAGTGATTTAGAACATTAATTTAGTTTTCTTTACTTCTAAACTCAGTTTAGATAAACCTTCCTTTTTGCAAATAAACCTAGAGCTTAAGATTCCTACTAGAGCTCCCTTTACTTGTTAGTGATAGTTTGCGAGTACTTAAAGAGTACTCATGGCTTTGTCCTTGGCTATTCTTGTGGCCAGACTATGAGGAGGACTATCAGAATGATGGATAGTAGGACGTCTACGACAACTAGGATCATCTCCATCGTCAACATTGCCTGTGATTCTGAAGTTGGAGCCCCTACTATGTTTCTTTCCGCTGCTTGATTTGTATTAAGACTAGATCATGAGATCCCTTATTTGTGTAAGACCTTATTATGGTTTGTAATGGATGATGTACGGTGATATCCAATCTGTTATGTCTCACAAAAATGGTAATCCTGGGATTGCGAGGTATGGCATAATAGGCATCTGGGATTAAAAATCTGGGTGTTGACAAACATCCCTCCACTCGTTTAGTGATCACATGATCCCACTCCCCTGCACCTCCCCTGATCATCACGATCATCAGTGCAGTATCAAAGGTGGACATTCCCTAATGTCGATCACATCATCCATGTGATTCATGCTTGACCTTTTGGTCTCCTGTATTCTGAGGCCATGTCTGTCACATGTTAGGCTCGCCAGTTCTAACTTGTGTGTATTCGCAGTGCAACATGGCTTACACCCACTATATGCGAACGTAGATATGTCTGACACCCGATCATCACGACCTACCTCATACCGAAGAACTTTCTTGGTGGTGCACACACAAGGGGAATACGATAACTGGAAAACTGAGAGGGATTATCTTATTATGCTACTGTCGAATGTATATATAATTACACTAGCATAATAAGTAATACTTCATAAAGTAAAGTGTTATGACATGGTTAAAGCATCTAGATCATCATCAATAGATTCAATGAAAGTTTCATAAACTTGTCATTACCATGTCTCAACACATGCCCCTATGCAATAATAAAAATAGACGCTTCTATATTATCCATTGCAAGTTTTATGCGGCTTTAGGGCTTTCGCGGTAGAACCCCTTCCCACCTACGAATGTGGAGCCACAACATGGATTCAATGATTCCTGTTCTTTTTCCCTTTTTAGGGCCCTACAATGTCGATGCCATATCAACTACTGTAGAGAGAAAAACACCCCCTAAGCCAATTTAATTCGTGGACCAGTCTCGTGAATCACCACGTGAGGTCGGTTGGGGGCTGCTTCATCAAAAAGTGCCGCGATATGAACAAGAACATAAAAGAGGGTAGCAACTAGAGAATCAATGCCCACATATTGCTATGTGTTCTATCCGTACGACATGTCTACCCATAGACCCGCTCTGATACCACTGAAGAGTTCCGTAGTAGAAAATAATTTTTTTCTATCGACTCGAAGACTAATACTAGGATCTATACTATGTAGACATAAGTAACGTAAGAGAAAGACGATATTGATACCTTTGAAGATCGAGGCACGCCTTATGTAGGAAGGCGTATATTGATGAAGACGAGCAGCACCTCAAGTGTGGTGCCTCCAAAGTTCGTCACACGTCCGGTATAGGAGACATCAACCAGACTCCAATCTAGCCGAGCATCAGAAGAAGTAGATGCCGGATCGTTGATCACACGACGGTGGTGTGAAGGTGGAGAACTCACCCACGAAGTCCTCCCCAATATTCCAGGGAAGTCCTCAATGGATGAGAGAGAGAATGCGAGGGAATGGGATGATTCCAAAGGGGGAGGGGAGACCCCTATATATAGTGGGACAGGGGGCGCACCACCTAGAGGCCAGGTGGTGTGGGACTAATCCCCACACCCTCCGGCCACCTAGGGGAAGCCGCCGGCCCTAGGTGGCCCCACTGGGGTGGCCCACTAAGCCCAGGCCGGCTGGACCCTCTCCCTAGGCGCCTTGCCTCTTGGGCCTCCCCTTCGGGTGAGGCCCATTAGCATTGGGATGCCTTAATAATAAGATAAAATATATATTTAATATTAATTCTCCAATTAACATTCAAATACACATATTATCTTATTCCTTCACTCTAGAACACCTTCAGGACCCTTCCAATCTCCATCGGATGTTACCCAGAACTATTTCGGTTTCTCTTTCTCTATTTCTCCTACGATACCTCATCTACCCTAAGCGTCCCTACCCTTAAGCGTGACATCCTTTGATTTGAAAACACTCTGGACATGATCGAGACTAATCTCACATCAATGATCAACAGAAGGACCTGGATGGCCATGTGACCCCCACGCGTTTCACGAATATAATCGCTCGAACCGTGAGATAATCGTTTCCCATTCCCTTTGTCATATGATACCTAATTCATTCGAGACTTTATCTTCGGTATCCCCATACCTTAGTTCAGTCTTGTTACCAATGAACTTGTTTACTCGTTCCCATGTCATTGCATTCTGTGACCAAGTCACATGCTTGCAAGCTTCATTAATGCAACGTCACCGAGATGACCACATGTATCTATCTGCTACATGGATTAGACAAATCCTGGTCTTGATATGTACTCCTCTACGCATCCCTTTGGAAAACCTGAGTGGCACATTTTTGATCACCCTTTTATGAGATGATACTTGATAACCATCTAAGCCTCCTCTAGAATGGTGATTTGCATTACCTCACAGTCAAAGGATCAGGTCGCGAGGTTCTCTGTGTTTTATCATCAATGGTGAACTTTGTAACTAGATCTCATTAAGATATAACGGTCGGATGTATGTCTATCATGTCATTCAACAAATGACATGACCTCATTGTCAATTGGCATAAATGCCCATGATCTTGAAACCTAGATCATCCTCATGACCAATGAACTAGTTTGCTAGAGGTAACTAGAGACACGGTTTGTTCACATACGACACGTGTATTAACGTTTCGTATTAACACAGTTATAGCATAGTATGAAACATATTATGAACATATAAGAGATATATCAAATAATACACTTTATTATTTTCCTCTAGGGCATAACTCCTCCAGTATCTAGAGTAAAAATGATTTACTAAAAAATTAGAAGAAATCGAGTGGGTTTTGCATTTTCCATTGACATGCCTAAAAATGATTAACTGCAAACGAAATCGAGCTATGTATACAATATTTCCCACTCATGCATTTTGCATTGCATTTCCACGTGCGATGTACATGTTTCCCATCCCGCGTGCGCTCCCACCACCCAACTGCCCCATCGTCTCCCAGTCATTTAAAAGACATCAGCCACACGGTCTCCCTATCGTCTCCTAGTCATTTCTGCACACACCATCCCACTCTTTCCTCTGCACTCCAAAGAACATAAGGAAACCCTAGCAACAAGTACGAGATCATTTTCACGAAGATGAAGAGATCAATACCGGTGGTCGCTAGGACACCAAAGTCATCATCTACAAGGAGGCAGCCAATGCCATCATCAAGAAGGAGGTAGATAACAAGGTCGAAGAGGAAGCGGTTGCAGATCCGGTGGCGGTGCAGGTAGACTACGCTTACTTCGACGACAGCGCGGATGAAGAACCTACAGATCTATTCGCGTTTGAGAAAGAACCCAACGACGGAGAACTAGAGGTAATTAGATCTGAACTGTGAATGGGGTTTTCTGATTTTACTGTTCATATTTTAATTTATAGGGTTTTCTGATCTTGTAGATTTTGATTAATTAATTTGTTCTCCGCCTAGTAGTTCTATGCTCATATTTTGTTGGTTGTTTTGATCCGCCCCTAGTCATTCCAGTCGCACATTTTCTAGTTTGATTTCATCTGCCCCGTAGTTCTAGGCACCTAGTAGTTCTATATATGCTCATCTTTTGTTGGCCGTTTTGATCGATATTTTCTAGTGATATAATTTCATGTGGAGTTCAGATCTCTTATCTAGGTTGTGTTCATGCTGTCCAATGTATAGTTTGATTTGTATGATAAAAGTTACATATATATAGTAATCATATGAGCTCTTGATTACATTAACAGAAATTTTGATATTCTACAACTGAAAGTTCATCTCTATTTTATAGTAAGTTCTTTATGTATATGTACAGATGCATTAAAATGCAGATAAATGTCCATCTATGTTATATTTAGGGAAACAAATTGTTAAATTCCTAATTAACTGAGTATATTTAGGAGAAAGCAAATTCCTATTTGTGCCATGTTCTAGTCATAACTTATTTTTGTTTTGCCAATTTCTCAAACGATGAGTGGAAATAATTACTCCATGTGTCCATTAAAAAAGGATGTCTCGGTTTTCTTATTAAAATTTGGATGTATCTATATATATACTAAAACTTATATAGATATTCATTCAAATTATTTGAAAGAACAGTATAATTTTAACTTAAGTGGAGTGTATATGTTAAATACTGGATCATGCATATTATCCAATATCTTTTATAGTAAGTTGTGTATTTATATGAAAAGATGCATTAAAATAATCCTGATAAATTAAATTTCTCTGTGTAGTCTATCTCTTTTATTTGTTTAGGGAAACAAATTGTTAAATTCATAATACACTAAGTATATATTTAGGAGAAAACAAATTCCTATTTATACCATGTTCAAACTGAATAAAACTAGCTAGTCATAACTTCTTTTTATTTTACCAATTTACTGATAAGATAAATGGAAAGAATTACTCCATCTGTCCTAAAACAAGAATGTCTCAGTTTTGTTAAAATTTGGATGTATCTTTATATACTGAAACTTGTATAGATTCTTTCAAATTATTTGAAAGAATGGTATAATTTTATATAGGACTTGTTTTATCATATATGTATGCAAACATATATATGTTTGATGGACTAGTTTGTTCAAAAGTTGGTTCAACTTGTGCGCACGTGGTAAAATTAATCTCTCAATGCAGCCCTTTCCTAGTTTGATATCATGATCTTGGGAGAGTAATTTTTTTCATTCATAGACTTCTTCTCTCTACTTGCTAATTTGCAGGAACGAGATAGCGATGTCGGTGAAAGTATGTGGTCCAGACACGCAAAAAGCCACCACATCCTGAAGCAGATGAGGAATGGGAGGTTCCCCTTCCGCCGAGGTGCAAACAAGTACAGGTGCCCCTTCTGCGTAAGAAGGATTGCGAAAGACCTAAACAGTATTGTGCAGCATGCCCGGGGCGCTGCACGTGGAGGATAGCGGTGTGCGAATCATATGAAGGCCAAGCATGCTGCTTCATGGTTTACCTTAGCAAGTATGCCAACCTCGGTCATATTGCTCTATGGCCCTAACTGCTAGCTCCTGTTGCCTCAACTGCCTCCTGTTGCCGCCTCGTGTTGCCTCTGCTGTCGCCTCCTGTTGCCTCTGCTGCATCCTGTTGCCTGTTGCTACCTCCTGTTTATGTAATGAGCGTACTGTTATAGTATATCGTTTGGGTTGTGTAATTAAGTAATACTTGTAGTATGTGATGGTTGTGATTGAACCTATTTAACTAGTACCTCTATATATTGTCAATATCTTTTAAGTTGTTTGTTATGATTGTTCTTGGTTGCACATATTTCCGACATTTCAAAATATTTTTTTAGTGTGAATCTTTGAGAAACACACATGCGATTGTTCCTGGTTTTGCAACAATATATAAAATCCATGGTTATTGTTCTTGGTTGCACCATGTTTGAAATCAACAAAAGATAAATACACATTACTTTTGCAACCATGATTTTTCCTAGTTGCAATAAGTTTGGTACAACAAGTTAAATACATCTCATGAATACTGAAAACAACTGACTAGCTAGCTAGCTAACTAAACATCCAACAAACTCATTTCTCGTACTGATTTCTGAAATGTCAAAACCAAGAGGAAGTAGAATACATCCATAATTCAATAGTTATTTCCACAATTACCAACAACAAAAAGAAGAACACACCCTAAAGTCACTGCCACACTAAGCATCATCATGAACCAAACATGCTTGCATTCCATTTCCTTTCTCATTTTCTTCAACCTTAGTTTAGATATCTGCAGATCCGTGTCTCTATCTGCCAGCCTCAGCTCAATCATCATCTTATCATCTACCTTCTTACATAGCTGGGAAAGCATCCTCCACATCTGTGCTGGCCATGGGTTGGGGAATGTTCGTTTGCGGTACCAAACTTGGTGGGTGAGTGCACCGCGGTACCCGAGTTGCCATCAATTGCGCGGAGGGGCCATAGTAGATTCGCCAATTGTCCAGAAGGGCCAAATGGGGGTGAATACAAATCTAACGGCCAAACGGTCATTTGAACCAGACGAAAAACGGTTGAACTCAAATACCGCTGTTAGGTCAACTCTTCTTGGCCCGCCATGTTAGTATTCCCTGTTATCTTTTGCAGTCGTGGACTAGCTTACCCTGCGTGGACCAGATCCCCGAGTGGACCAGATCTATTTCTTTGCTCTGCTCTGGTCTTCTCCCCTGCTCCCCCCATAACATTTGCTCAGCTCCGGCTGCTCGTCTCAGATCGGAGCTTGCACTTGCTCTAATTTACGTCCCCTCCATGTCCGATCAACCTCCCACGCCTCTAATCGAAGTTCACAGCCGTCACTGTTGCATCATCCGCCGTATCGGAGCTTCGCATCCCTGGACTAATATCTCGCCTCTGGCTAGTCCTTCTCGCACGGCGGAGCGCGTCCCGTCGGGCGATCCAGGCCGGTGACCGGCCTCAGGAAGTTGCGTGCTGCCGCACACCCCATGCATGGTAGCCCTGGCACAGCAGTTCGACGACCATGCTCTCATGGCCACCGTGTTGGGCGTTCGTCCCGCCGTGTCGCCGACAGAGTTGCTGTCGGCTTTTAGGTCTCGTTTTGGGATCAGACGAAATGAGGTCAACATTGAGGTATGCGCACTGCCATTCGATTTTTTCATCCAGTTCGAGCACAGCTCAGACACCGAGTGTGTTCTGCATTCTTCCCGTTCTTTCGAGTGCTTTGGGGAGAAAATGAGCTTCATGCGTTGGCATCACGCCTGTGGGTGGGACGATCGTTTGGGGCAGCTTCGTTTCTTCTCCAAACTCGTCTTTGATGGCCTCCCATTGGATGCTTGGGAGCCGGAGGCCCTCAAGCAGGTCGTCAGTAGCCTTGGCAGCGAGCTGGTGGAAATTGTGCCACCGAGCGACAGATGGGTCATCGAGGTAAAGGCGTGGCTGAAAGATCCTGACGCCGTTCCTAAGATGTACGAGGTGCATATTCCAAGCAGGGCAGGGCGACAGCTTTGCTGAAAGCACCTGGTCATCATCCACCTGGAGGAGGTTCTGGAATCGGTACATGGCATTTAGGGCCCCGAAGAGGCTGCCAGAAAGCGCCCTTGTCGCCTGTAGTGTTGGCCTGGAAGGATCGATGGCACAGGACCGCCACCGTTTCGCGACAGGGCACACAGTTTCGGTGGGGGGACCGGGCTTGGACGAGCTGGTGGTTCTGATTTCCCTCGAGTGAAGGCAGAGCTCTAGTGAATTGTCGTGGTATGTGTGGCTAATGAATTTGTAGTATGGAGAGCATAGCAGGAAGTTAGCATCGACTAAAAATGTGTAATAGTTTGAATCGATGTAGTACGTGTGTGTAATAGTTTGAAGTAGTATGTGTGTGTAATAGTTTGAATCGATGTAGTATGTGTGGGTAATGAATTTGATGTAGTGTGTGTGTAATAGTTTGAATCGATGTAGTTGAACACCGTGCTTTATAATTTTTGTGAATAATCAAGGACAACCTCATGAAAAGAGGGTGGTCTGGCAATGAGCAATGTCAATTCTGTGGATGCCAGGAAAATGTAGTCCATCTCCTCTTCAACTACAAGGTAGCTACATTTGTAACACGTTGAACTACAGGACCATTTTGCAGGCAACACAAGACAAAGGAAAAAATGGTTTACAACACAGACAGTAGACGCAAAATCTGTAGTCTAGGATAAAAAGATGCCAGTTAACTGGATTGAACCATGCCTAGTAATTGAAGGAAATAGGTACTTGATAGTATTTGCTTACAACAATAGTACTTCCATACAAAAGGGTCTTATACCTACACAAAAGTGGGCTAAACTTCCTACTAGTTTATAGAATAATTCGTCAGCATTTCATCTACAAAAGCCATTCTTCAGTCTGAACTTAACTATTCTACACTAAAGAAACTACAGATCTCCACCAGAAAAGTTGGCTGGCCAATTGCCTTGAGAGGACATAAGTTCTTTGATCATTTAACCCAAACTGATCTATTGCCTTCCCGCCAAACTACAAGAAATCTGCATCGTTCATGCACGAGCGATTTGCGTGCGCCAGTCCCGGTTCAGTTGGACCATCCGCGCCGCCGCAACGATTTCTTCGAAAGTGAAATTCGACATCTCCTTCTCGGGATCGTAGGTCCGTGTGAACTCGAACCTGAATTCCGGGGCTGAGCTGATGCCCGCCGTCGGCTCCGGCTGTCGAACAATCCAGCATGCTGAGTGTAGACGCTTGGTCGCCGCCATGGTACGGCCTTCGACGATGCGTAGGATGGAGCGTCTTTGCTGCAGACAGCGTGCTCCCAGCCTACCCCACTGAGGTAAGGTAGTCCGCGCCGAAGCGTGGATGCGAGAGTTCCTAGACCTTGGCGCTGCCCTGTTCGACGGTGTGTACCCTCGACGGCGGCATGCTCTCATGAACGATTTGATACGTACCTTGTTCCCACTGCCTAGAGCATGCCGTAATGCCGCCGCGCGATTTCTCCACATCGCTCTCTTGGCCCTTCTTGCCGCATCTGGCGCCGACGACGGCGCAGTCGCCGCCGCGGCCGATTCGGCACATTCGGGGAAATCATCCGCCTAGCTGGGCAATGGGAGACCGGCCTTGAAGTAGAGCTTCATGGCCTGCCTTAGAGGGGCTAAATATCCCAGTTTCGGCAGCTGTCGC
Organism: Avena sativa; assembly: GCA_916181665.1. Taxonomy (NCBI): domain Eukaryota; kingdom Viridiplantae; phylum Streptophyta; class Magnoliopsida; order Poales; family Poaceae; genus Avena; species Avena sativa. The sequence goes on from OV702290.1 coordinate 435,038,725, forward strand.
GGCGGCGGCGGCGGCTTAGGCAGGGCCATGTAACCCTAGTTGGTGCGGCACGGAGGAACTACGCAAGGTGAACTGAGGTTAGTCGAAGAAGGGGAGTGAAAGACTGACAGTAGGTTTGGACTACGGGCATACGTGAAAATAACCATTTCCCATTTCCTTAGAGGATAATAATTTGACACTCGTTGCATTAACAACTCAATCTTTATTTCCCTTCTCAGCATAAGAGTGCGAACATATTAAAAAGATCGGTCGTGGCTATCCACCTCATCGGGCAATGTACAAGGACAGGTAGGAGACGTGACCGGGTTTCATTTTAGAAATGTTGACGACTGTGCCCTTATGTTTATACGATATTATTTATATGCCACCATGTACCGTCGAGTGTAGAAACACCATCAGAAACAGGGGATAACGATGTGGCGTGTTTTATTTTTTTAAAGGGCATCAGAAACAGGGGATGCCGACGTGGCATGTTTTCTGACTGGCGGGCCCGCCCCCTCCACCTTCGACGGCGTGCATCCCAGGTTCGAGGGGTGGTGCCGCCCACCAACACATTATTGTGCAATTTTCCATGTGGGACCTGAATTTTGGCACTGAGCTGATGCCCATGTCGAACACAAAGAATTCTGAAAGAAGCTACTAAAAATAAATACTTTGAATTCTGGAAGTACTAAATTTAAATACATTACAATTTTGTCTGAAAGTTAATACACATACTGCTCATTGAAATAATATAAATACAGTACAAATTTCTACTTCGAAAAATAGACCTGAAAATGCTAGCAAATAACCTAGGATGAATATAGGATTCATTCTCCCCTATATATTTCGTTGTCGTCGGCTCCCGCGTGCTGCAACACACATTCAGAGAAATCTCTCCATCTGCAATGTGCTGCCAGTATCTCGTCCAGAGGGTAAGGCCTCAGTGTATGTTACAGACTTAAGCCATACGTCATTGTTGGTTCCTCTTCCCAGGCTTGAACCTCATGATCGTATGGTCTGATATAATTCCTGTAGTATACGCAACCGGGTTTGACTGTGGGGTGTAATCTGGTGCCAATGGAGATAGACCGACTGTAATCAACAAAGAGGGCACGACTTCCAATGTCATCGATGGCCTCGAGAGAGCGGTTCTCCGTGTCCACCCGGTACAACACCGCTTGCCCTTTGGCGAAATCCCCGTTCAACACAAGAAGCAGATCACCATCTGACTCCACAAGGTAAAATTTGTAAGTTCCGCATACCTGTTCAAAGACTGGGGCCGAAATTATTTTGGCCATTGTGACAGTGCTCGCGCGCTTCTCTAACTTGATGTTGGTCGACAAGATGTCTCCATTCTCAAGTAATGCATATACTTCCCCTCGGAATGTCGTCATGCAGTCCAGAAGCATAGCAGGAGGTGGCGAATACAATCCTTCTCCAAATGATTCATTGATTTGCCCCATTGGGGTGCTCTCATCGGCCCATGCAATTCGATCTGGATAATTGGTGCAAACAAGCACCATTGTCGGGGACTTCGTCACGACGACAAATTGCAGAGGATCAGATGGTATGTGTGCTTGAAACTCAGTGTTAGAATTATGAGTGATTGGGTTCAGAAGCCGAATCTGGTAGGCTCCACCCTCTGAGCAAGCACGATGACGCCACGAGAAACACCGACGAAGTAGAATCTTTTGGAAGAAGAGGGCATCAGTTAGCACTAAGATGTTTACAATGGTAAATACCAATAAATATCGGATGTGAATGTGAACCTGTGATGGATATCCATTAGATTTGTCCTGAAGCAACGACCAGTGGCAAGGTTGAGGAAGGTGAAGTCGCCAACATCTGGAAGTGTGTGATCTATCATGATCCAGTTGTTGAGATGGAATTTGGGCACCTTTAAAGTGCGCACCAATCGGTGCAGACTTCCCGACAAGCAGCATAGGTGTCGACGTACTCCTCTTTCTCTAGCAAATAGTCGGCGATCTTGCGAAGTGGGTCGGCTGGGAGATCGGCCCAGTTCCTCTTCATCCGGCTACTGGCCATGGCTTACGTGCAGGAATGTTTTGATCGAGGAAGAAAGAAGAACTACCACTACGAGGAGAAGAAGAAGAGGATAACAGACGAGGGAGATGAAGCGGAACTGCCACTGCGAGGAGACGATGAGACGGGGGAGAAGAAGAGGAACTGCCAATTCAAGTTTGGATCAACGGGCTTTTTTCGGAACTAGCGCGTGAACCAGCCATGCACTGCATGCAAGTTTTGATCAAACAGACTGACATGTGGGACCTGCTAAAAAATTCTGTGAAGTGCTCCCCGTGCATAGTGCGCTGACAGGTGGCATGTTTTCTGACAGGCGGGCCCGCCTCCTCCACCTACGACGGCGTGCGTCCCAGGTTCGAAGGCTGGTGCCGCCCACCAACACATTATTGTGCAATTTTCCATGCTTTGTCGCAACCAGCTCCGCTCCGCTCCTCTCCTCTGCTCCTGCCGCCGCCACTCCGCTCAGTCGTGCACTGCTCTCGTCGTCCCCTTGGGCCATCTTCCTCCCGCCCTCCCCTCCCTGCCATCCCCTCACATCCCCTCCCCTCCCCTCCCTGCCCTATCTCCTTGCCGCCGCCCACCGCCCAGGCGCGTCTGGAAACGAAAACCAAGAGTCGGCGTTAGGTTAGGGGCCCAATGATGCTGGTGATCCGGATCCCGCTTGGAGATGGATCCTGTGAGGCTTGAGAGCACGGATATGGGTCCTGCGCGACTGGAGAGCACGAAATCTCCTTCAAGTCTGGAGAGCACAAAGGACAACGAAACGGGAGGAGAGAGAGCGGGGTGCAGAGCTTTGGAGGTATGGAGCCCGAAGAAGGTGCCGTGTGTCCACATTGAAGGGTAAGAACTGTGATTCCTTATCTGCATACCCCAATTAGCGTTTCTAGTCCCGTGGTGATGGCAAGGATATGTGTTGGTAACCGCAGGACGTCTGTATAGCTTGTCCTTGAGCATGATGCTTTGTCAAGCGAGCATGAAGGCACTGAAACGTGTGGCAGTGCGGATGATGATGAGAAAGCATATCCAGACGTGGCTGCTGACCCTGATAGGATGGAGAGTAGGGAATATTTGGTTGATTCGAACTTTGAGCCTGACTATGAGACTGATGAGGAAGAGGAATGTGAAGATGTGGAAATGGGATGTAGGTACGACGACGAAGATGTGGACAGGCCAGTGATACACTTTGACAGGGATAATCCTACAATTGATGAGGGGACTGTCTTTGATAATGTGGAGGATTGCAGATATGCAGTTGCAACCTATGCAATCAGAGTTGGGTTCGAATTTATCATTGAAAAGAGCGACCAAAAGAGATTTAGGGTGCACTGTAGGGAAAGTAATGTCTGTAAATGGAGATTACATGCATCTCCAATGCGGGGTGGACACCCATTTTAGGTTGTAATAGCTACATTTAGTTTCAGTCTTTCTCATATTTATTCTGCTGATAACTAGCTCTGAATTATTTGGATTCTTATTGGATGCAGATCAAAGTAAACATGAAGAAACACAACTACCCTAATACTTCTTTAAGTGGTAAAATTAGACCGACGACTACCAAGTGGATTGCTGCTACTGTACTTGACTGGGTGAGGCAGGATCATAACATTGGACCTGCTGAACTCATAGCAAAGATTAGCAAAAAGTTTAACGTTCTGATTCCTTATCACAGAGTCTTTGATGGGAAGGAGATGGCTCTAGACTTCATTCAAGGCAAGTGGAATGACAGTTTTCATATGTTGTATAGTTTCAAAGCTCAGGTAGAGAAAACATCACCTGGTAGTGTTGTTGACATCGATTACGAGGTTGTGAAAGGGAGAGAAAAGGTCTCGAGGGGGGTCAGGTATAAGCAGGCAGATAAGATATGCTTCAGGAGATGTTTTGTCTGCATGAAGGCATGCTGGAAGGGGTTCCTAGACAGCTGTAGGCCATACTTGGCAATAGGTGCAACTTCTTTAACAGGGAAGTTCAGGGGACATGTTGCTTCTGCTTGTGCTTTGGACGCGCATAATTGGATTCTACCCGTAGCTTATGCTGTTCTTGAGGGTGAATCAAATGAAAGCTGGACATGGTTCATGCAGAGACTACGGGAAGTAATTGATCACCCTGAAGGCTTGGTGATACACACCGGTGCATCCGAGGGTCTTGAGAATGCTGTTGATGCTGTGTTTCCTAGGGTTGAGCATAGGGAATGCATGCGGCACCTCGCTACTAACTTCACGAAGAAGTTCAAAGGAAAGATCTTTGAAGAGGACTTGTGGCGATCAGCATACACATACATCCCAAGCACGCATGCTACTTACTTACAAAACATGTATGTAGTGCCAAAGGTGAAAAAAATACATTGAGGAACATCACACCAAGCTATGGGCCAGAAGCAAGTTTGGTGAGTTAAGTAAGGTAGATTTTGTATGCAATAATTTGGCAGAGAGTTTCAATGATAAGATTTCGGGCATGAAGACACTTGGAATTGTTATTTTGTTGGAGGCAATAAGACAGTGCATAATGGTGAAGATAGATTTAAGGCAAAGAATTTGTGCAAGAAATTTTTTAGGCCATAAAATAGTTCCAAAGGTGGTTATGTTACTGAATGCAAGAACCAGGGCAATGAGAACGATAAAGATGAGGGTGGTCAGAAGTTCCAGAACATTGGCTAAGGTTTATGCAGAATACAAGCGTGGAAGTGAACGGAGGTACACTATAGACATTGGAAACAAGACTTGTTCATGCAGGCAGTGGCAGATTACTGGTCTACCATGTCACCATGCAATTTACTTCATCTTAAAGCTTAGAGGTAATGGAGCTGAAATAGAGAACTATGTCGACAACTATTTCTCTGTGGACAAGTTTGCTGCAACTTATGCAGAAAACGTACCACCTATGGCCGATGAAAATGATTGGGAGATTGTCGATCCAGGGTTCAAACTTCAACCACCAGTTCTTAGGAGGCCACCTGGGAGGCCTAGAAAGCTAAGGATCGAAGCCTCCACCGATAAAGGTCCAAGGCTAGGAGCTAGGAAAAGGAAATGCGGACGTTGTGGCGGATTCGACCATATCAAGTGGTTGTGCAAAAACCCAGTTACACATGCTATTGTCCCTATTCACACCCCGGTGGCAGAAAATGAGGCTTCTCAGCCAGAACTGGTGGAAGAGTAGCGTGAAGACGGTGATGAGCACTCGGAGGAAAACATACATAAGCAGCCAATTTATGAAGAAGGGGAGGTGCCGACGAGAAAAAGGGTGTGAAAAGAAACAAAAGGGTAAGCGGAACGGGGAGGAAAGTGCAAATAATGGAGGTGTATTAGAATATGAAGAAGTTGCAGGGGTGATTGAGGACGTTCTTGAGGATCTTTAGGCTAACTGCAGGAGAAGTAATAAATCCCTGCCAATTTCATCTTTGTACGATTCTCCGGATGAAAGGTAAGCTTAAAAATTGTTTTATTTGCCATTTTATCATTTTTTTATCCTCATCAACTGATGCTTAATGCAGCGTGGGCTAGCAGACCAATAAGAGGAGCAGAAAGATGCGGGCACAGTAACGTCGTATGTTGAATTATATCATTGAAACTAAACTAGCCGTGTCGTCTTTATTTATATCTGGCGCGTGTAACGTGTCTGTGATGGGGTCATGTGGACCAGATTACATTTTTTTTTAAAATATTATTACATTAATTTTTTACCTGCGTTTGGACGTGGCTACTAGTTCCCATTCCCTTGCATTCCCATCTCCTCTGGCGCACTCCAGAATTATGGCTATGCCATCAAGTAGCAGAGTCAGCGTATTGTCCCATTAGGTGTGAACGCAATGACTTTGTTTGTTCAGAATTTGACGACTTTTGATTAGTTTGAAATACAGAGAAACCTAAAACATGTATCTAGACATGTTTTGGGTATAGAACATTTATTAAATATCTAAAAAAACTAAGTCAGTTATATCTGGACATGAGTAGTACACTATTACAACACGCTCAATCACTTCTCCTCAGGCGCACTCCAAATTACGGCTGTGCCATCAAGTGCTGGGAGCAGAGTCAGCGTATTGTCCCATCAGATATGACAGGGAACGCGCAAACTTTATTTTCAGGATTGGACGAGTTTCGATCGACTAGTTTCAAAGACAAAGACAACTAACACATGGCCAACATATATAGATTATGACGATAATCGACCATGACTCAGGTGACCCAGATCCAAAGAGCGCATTAAGATACCGTACATAGATTTAATTTATGCTTAAGTGGCCCTAATCGACTATGACGCTCCCACAGTCTCCATCACTGACGACGTTGTCCGCGTCGCCGCCAGCCTCCTCCGCGTCGGAATCGATGCCGATGTTGCCAGCAGCGCTCCTCCTCCTCATGGATTCTTCACGGTGCGCTGCATCGATAACGGTGGAGGTCGTACGCCCAGGCACTGCCCAGAAGCGCTGCCTCCCTTCGGGGTTGCGCAGATCCATGTGGATCTCCCGCCGGTGGGTTCCGCACAGCTCAATCAACACAGCCCGCTCCTTCTTGAACAGATTTTGCCAGTACGCGCTCGTACGCGAGTACCGCGCCATTGCCCTCTTCCGCTCCGACAGCTGGAGGCGGCGCTCCTCGATCTGCCTCGCCAACGCGTTGTCCCGCAAGAGCGGCACGTCAGGAACCCCGGCGTAGCTGAGCTCGAAGCCGGCCGGAAGCCTCACTAACGGCGGCGCGAGTATGTTGTAGTGGGCGAACATCTGAGTTTGGGCCTCTCCCTCTCCATGGCGATGAAGGAACACGATCTGATTTTTGGCCCCAAGGTTAGGGGGATAAGGGCAAGGACGTAGGCCCAGTTTAGTTTCCACGGCCAATCATTTCGCTGAATAGACTTCTCACGGATCGCCCTCGCGAAGGACATCACTATCGTCCACGCACCCCGATCCAACGACGCCTAACAATCCGGGATCGGGTCTTCTAGAAGCCCAGAGCGGTTGCTGGTTAGTTTTGCGTCCCGATTGTTTGTGGCCAATGGTGGGTAGTTGAAAATAATACAAATTTCAATGACACTGGTGGATCCATGTGTGGTCTCTAAAGAGAACACACATCCAATGACTCTGGATGTTGTTAGTAAAAAGAGCACACATGCAATGACACTGGTGGATCCATATGTGGTATGTGAAAAGAACACACATGCAATGATTCCAGTTGTTGTTAGTGAAAAGAACACACATGCAATGACACATGTGGATCCATGTGTGGTCTCTAAAGAGAACACACATTTCAATGACACTGGTGGATCCATATGTGGTATGTGAAAAGAACAGTCATGAAATGACTCAGTTGTGGTTAGTAAAAAGAACACACATGCAATGACACTGGTGTATCCATGTGTGGTCTCTAAAGAGAACACACATTTCAATGACACTGGTGGATCCATATGTGGTATGTGAAAAGAACACACATGCAATGACTCCAGTTGTTGTTAGCGAAAAGAACACAAATGCAATGACACTGGTGGATCCATGTGTGGTCTTTGAAGAGAGCACACATTTCAATGACTCTGGTTGTTGTTACTAAAAAGAACACATATGCAATGACACTGGTGGATCCATTGGTGGATTGTGAAAAGAACACACATGCAATGATACTGGTGGATCCATAGGTGGTATGTGAGAAGAACACACATTTCAATGACTCTGGTTGTTGTTACTAAAAAGAACACACATGCAATGACACTGGTGGATCCATGTGTGGTCTCTATAGAGAACACACATTTCAATGACACTGGTGGATCCATACGTGGTACATGAAAAGAACACACATGCAATGACTCTAGTTGTTGTTAGTGAAATGAACACACATGCAATGACTCTAGTTGTTGTTAGTGAAATGAACACACATGCAATGACACTGGTGGATCCATAGGTGGTATGTGAGAAGAACACACATTTCAATGACTCTGGTTGTTGTTACTAAAAAGAACACACATGCAATGACACTGGTGGATCCATGGGTGGATTGTGAAAAGAGCACACATGTAATGACACCGGTGGATCCATATGTGGTATGTGAAAAGAACACACATGCAATGACTCTAGTTGTTGTTAGTGAAAAGAAGATACATGCAATGACACCGGTGGATCGATGTGTGGTCTCTGAAGAGAGCACACATTTCAATGACTCTGGTTGTTGTTAGTAAAAAGAACACACATGCAATGCCACTAGTGGATCCATGTCCGGTCTCTGAAGAGAACACACATGCAATGACACTGGTTGTTGTTAGTAAAAAGAACACACATGCAATGTCACTGGTGGATCCATAGGTGGTATGTAAGAAGAACAACCATGAAATGACTCTGGTTGTTGTTAGTAAAAAGAACACACATGCAATGACACTGGAGGATACATAGGTGGATTGTGAAAAGAGCACACATGCAATGACTCCAGTTGTTGTTAGTGAAAAGAACAGACATGCGATGACACTGGTTGTTGTTAGTAAAAAGAACACACATGCAATGACACTGGTGGATCCATGTGAGGATTGTGAAAAGAGCACACATGCAATGACTCCAGTTGTTGTTGTTGAAAAGAACATACATGCAATGACACTGGTGGATCCATATGTGGTATGTGAAAAGAACACACATGCAATGACTCTGGTTGTTGTTAGTGAAAATAACACACATGCAATGACACTGGTGGATCCATATGTGGTATGTGAAAAGAACAGTCATGAAATGACTCTGGTTGTTATTACTAAAAAGAACACACATGCAATGACACTGGTGGATCCATGGGTGGATTGTGAAGAGAACACACATGCAATGACACTGGTAGATCCATGTCTGGTCTCTGAAGAGAACACACATGCAATGACACTGGTTGTTGTTATTAAAAAGAACACACATGCAATGACACTGGTGGATCCATGTGTGGATTGTGAAGAGAACACACATGCAATGACACTAGTGGATCCATAGGTGGTATGTGAGAAGAACATCCATGAAATGACTCTAGTTGTTGTTAGTAAAAAGAACACACATGCAATGACACTGGTGGATCCATAGGTGGATTGTGAAAAGAGCACACATGCAATGACTCCAGTTGTTGTTAATGAAAAGAACACACATGCAATGACACTGGTTGTTGTTAAAAAGAACACACATGCAATGACACTGGTGGATCCATGTGTGGATTGTGAAAAGAGCACACATGCAATGACTCCAGTTGTTGTTGTTGAAAAGAACATACATGCAATGACACTGGTGGATCCATATGTGGTATGTGAAAAGAACACACATGCAATGACTCTAGTTGTTGTTACTAAAAAGAACACACATGCAATGACACTGGTGGATCCATAGGTGGTATGTGAAAAGAACACACATTTCAATGACTCTGGTTGTTGTTACTAAAAAGAACACACATGCAATGACACTGGTGTATCCATGTGTGGTCTCTAAAGAGAACACACATTTCAATGACACTGGTGGATCCATATGTGGTATGTGAAAAGAACACACATGCAATGACTCCAGTTGTTGTTAGTGAAAAGAACACAAATGCAATGACACTGGTGGATCCATGTGTGGTCTTTGAAGAGAGCACACATTTCAATGACTCTGGTTGTTGTTACTAAAAAGAACACAGATGCAATGACACTGGTGGATCCATTGGTGGATTGTGAAAAGAACACACATGCAATGACACTGGTGGATCCATAGGTGGTATGTGAGAAGAACACACATTTCAATGACTCTGGTTGTTGTTACTAAAAAGAACACACATGCAATGACACTGATGGATCCATGTGTGGTCTCTATAGAGAACACACATTTCAATGACACTGGTGGATCCATACGTGGTATGTGAAAAGAACACACATGCAATGACTCTAGTTGTTGTTAGTGAAATGAACACACATGCAATGACACTGGTGGATCCATAGGTGGTATGTGAGAAGAACACACATTTCAATGACTCTGGTTGTTGTTACTAAAAAGAACACACATGCAATGACACTGGTGGATCCATGGGTGGATTGTGAAAAGAGCACACATGTAATGACACCGGTGGATGCTTATGTGGTATGTGAAAAGAACACACATGCAATGACTCTTGTTGTTGTTAGTGAAAAGAAGATACATGCAATGACACCGGTGGATCCATGTGTGGTCTCTGAAGAGAGCACACATTTCAATGACTCTGGTTGTTGTTAGTAAAAAGAACACACATGCAATGCCACTAGTGGATCCATGTCCGGTCTCTGAAGAGAACACACATGCAATGACACTGGTTGTTGTTAGTAAAAAGAAGACACATGCAATGACACTGGTGGATCCATAGGTGGTATGTGAGAAGAACAACCATGAAATGACTCTGGTTGTTGTTAGTAAAAAGAACACACATGCAATGACACTGGAGGATACATAGGTGGATTGTGAAAAGAGCACACATGCAATGACTCCAATTGTTGTTAGTGAAAAGAACAGACATGCAATGACACTGGTTGTTGTTAGTAAAAAAGAACACACATGCAATGACACTGGTGGATCCATGTGAGGATTGTGAAAAGAGCACACATGCAAAGACTTAGTTGTTGTTGTTGAAAAGAACATACATGCAATGACACTGGTGGATCCATATGTGGTATGTCAAAAGAACACACATGCAATGACTCTGGTTGTTGTTAGTGAATAGAACACACATGCAATGAAACTGGTGGATCCATATGTGGTATGTGAAAAGAACAGTCATGAAATGACTCTGGTTGTTATTACTAAAAAGAACACACAAGCAATGACACTGGAGGATCCATGGGTGGATTGTGAAGAGAACACACATGCAATGATACTGGTAGATCCATGTCTGGTCTCTGAAGAGAACACACATGCAATGACACTGGTTGTTGTTAGTAAAAAGAACACACATACAATGACACGGGTGGATCCATGTGTGGATTGTGAAGAGAACACACATGCAATGACACTGGTGGATCCATAGGTGGTATGTGAGAAGAACATCCATGAAATGACTCTAGTTGTTGTTAGTAAAAAGAACACACATGCAATGACACTGGTGGATCCATAGGTGGATTGTGAAAAGAGCACACATGCAATGACTCCAGTTGTTGTTAATGAAAAGAACACACATGCAATGACACTGGTTGTTGTTACTAAAAAGAACACACATGCAATGACACTGGTGGATCCATGTGTGGATTGTGAAAAGAGCACACATGCAATGACTCCAGTTGTTGTTGTTGAAAAGAACATACATGCAATGACACTGGTGGATCCATATGTGGTATGTGAAAAGAACACACATGCAATGACTCTGGTTGTTGTTACTAAAAAGAACACACATGCAATGACACTGGTGGATCCATAGGTGGTATGTGAAAAGAACACACATTTCAACGACTCTGGTTGTTGTTACTAAAAAGAACACAAATGCAATGACACTGGTGGATCCATGGGTGGATTGTGAAAAGAACACACATGCAATGACATTGGTGGATCCATAGGTGGTATGTGAGAAGAACACACATTACAATGACTCTGGTTGTTGTTACTAAAAAGAACACACATGCAATGACACTGGTGGATCCATGTGTGGTCTATGTAGAGAACACACATTTCAATGACACTGGTGGATCCATATGTGGTATGTGAAAAGAACACACATGCAATGACTCTGGTTCTTGTTAGTGAAAAGAACACACATGCAATGACACTGGTGGATCCATAGGTGGTATGTGAAAAGAACACACATTTCAATGACTCTGGTTGTTGTTACTAAATAGAACACACATGCAATGACGCTGGTGGATCCATGGGTGGATTGTGAAAAGAGCACACATGCAATGACACCGGTGGATCCATATGTGGTATGTGAAAAGAACACACATTCAATGACTATAGTTGTTGTTAGTGAAAAGAACATACATGCAATTACACCGGTGGATCCATGTGTGGTCTCTGAAGAGAGCACACATTTCAATGACTCTGGTTGTTGTTAGTAAAAAGAACACACATGCAATGACACTGGTGGATCCATGTCTGGTCTCTAAAGAGAACACACATGCAATGACACTGGTTGTCGTTAGTAAAAAGAACACACATGCAATGACACTGGTAGATCCATGTCTGGTATCTGAAGAGAACACACATGCAATGACACTGTTTGTTGTTAGTAAAAAGAACACATATGCAATGACACTGGTGGATCCATGTGTGGATTGTGAAGAGAACACACATGCAATGACACTGGTGGATCCATACGTGGTATGTGACAAGAACAGCCATGAAATGACTCCGGTTGTTGTTAGTAAAAAGAACACACATGCAATGAGACTGGTGGATCCATAGGTGGATTGTGAAAAGAGCATACATGCAGTGACTCCAGTTGTTGTTAGTGAAAAGAACACACATGCAATGACACTGGTTGTTGTTACTAAAAAGAACACACATGCAATGACACTGGTGGATCCATGTGTGGATTGTGAAAAGAGCACACATGAAATGACTCCAGTTGTTGTTGAAAAGAACATACATGCAATGACACAGGTGGATCCATATGTGGTATGTGAAAAGAACACACATGCAATGACTCTGGGTGTTGTTACTAAAAAGAACACACATGCAATGACACTGGTGGATCCATAGGTGGTATGTGAAACGAACACACATTTCAATGACTCTGGTTGTTGTTACTAAAAAGAAAACACATGCAATGACACTAGTGGATCCATGGGTGGATTGTGAAAAGAACACACATGCAATGACACTGGTGGATCCATAGGTGGTATGTGGGAAGAACACACATTTCAATGACTATGGTTGTTGTTACTAAAAAGAACACACATGCAATGACACTGGTGGATCCATGTGTGGTCTATGTAGAGAACACACATTTCAATGACACTGGTGGATCCATATGTGGTATCTGAAAAGAACACGCATGCAATGACTCTGGTTATTGTTAGTGAAAAGAACACACATGCAATGACACTGGTGGATCCATAGGTGGTATGTGAGAAGAACACACATTTCAATGACTCTGGTTGTTGTTACTAAAAAGAACACACATGCAATGACACTGGTGAATCCATGGGTGGATTGTGAAAAGAGCACACATGTAATGACACCGGTGGATCCATATGTGGTATGTGAAAAGAACACACATCAATGACTTTAGTTGTTGTTGGTGAAAAGAACATACATGCAATGATACCGGTGGATCCATGTGTGGTCTCTGAAGAGAGCACACATTTCAATGACTCTGGTTGTTGTTAGTAAAAAGAACACACATGCAATGACAGTCTGGATCCATGTCTGGTCTCTGAAGAGAACACAAATGCAATGACACTGGTTGTCGTTAGTAAAAAGAACACACATGCAATGACACTGGTGGATCCATGTGTGGATTGTGAAGAGAACACACATGCAATGACACTGGTGGATCCATAGGTGGTATGTGAGAAGAACAGCCATGAAATGACTCTGGTTGTTGTTAGCAAAAAGAACACACATGCTATGACACTAGAGGATCCATAGGTGGATTGTGAAAAGAGCACACATGCAATGACTCCAGTTGTTGTTAGTGAAAATAACACACATGCAATGACACTGGTTGTTATTAGTGAAAAGAACACACATGCAATGACACTGGTGGATCCATAGGTGGTATGTGAAAAGACAACAAATTTGAATGACTCTTGTTGTTGTTACTAAAAAGAACACACATGCAAGGACACTAGTGGATCCATGGGTGGATTGTGAAGAGAACGCACATGCAATGACACTGGTGGATCCATAGGTGGTATGTGAGAAGAACACACATTTCAATGACTCTGGTTGTTGTTACTAAAAAGAACACACATGCAATGACACTGGTGGATCCATGTGTGGTCTCTATAGAGAACACACATTTCAATGACACTGGTGGATCCATATGTGGTATGTGAAAAGAACACACATGCAATGACTCTGGTTGTTGTTAGTGAAATGAACACACATGCAATGACACTGGTGGATCCATAGGTGGTACGTGAGAAGAACACACATTTCAATGACTCTGGTTGTTGTTACTAAAAAGAACACACATGCAATGACACTGGTGGATCCATGGGTGGATTGTGAAAAGAGCACACATGGAATGACACCGGTGGATCCATATGTGGTATGTGAAAAGAACACACATGCAATGACTCCAATTGTTGTTAGTGAAAAGAACATACATGCAATGACACCGGTGGATCCATGTGTGGTCTCTAAAGAGAGCACACATTTCAATGACTCTGGTTGTTGTTAGTAAAAAGAACACACATGCAATGACACTGGTGGATCCATGTCTGGTCTCTGAAGAGAACACACATGCAATGACACTGGTTGTTGTTAGTAAAAAGAACACACATGCAATGACACTGGTGGATCCATGAGTGGATTGTGAAGAGAACACACATGCAATGACACTGGTGGATCCATAGGTGGTATGTGAGAAGAACAGCCATGAAATGACTCTGGTTGTTGTTAGTAAAAAGAACACACATGCAATGACACTGGAGGATCCATAGGTGGATTGTGAAAAGAGCACACATGAAATGACTCCAGTTGTTGTTAGTGAAAAGAACACACATGCAATGACACTGGTTGTTGTTACTAAAAAGAACACACATGCAATGACACTGGTGGATCCATGTGTGGATTGTGAAAAGAGCACACATGCAATGACTCTAGTGGTTGTTAGTGAAAAGAACATACATGCAATGACTCTGGTTGTTGTTAGTGAAAATAACACACATGCAATGACACTGGTGGATCCATAGGTGGTATGTGAAAAGAACACACATTTCAATGACTCTGGTTGTTGTTACTAAAAAGAACACACATGCAATGACACTGGTGGATCCATGGGTGGATTGTGAAAAGAACACACATACAATGACACTGGTGGATCCATAGGTGGTATGTGAGAAGAACACACATTTCAATGACTCTGATTGTTGTTACTAAAAAGAACACACATGCAATGACACTGGTGGATCCATGTGTGGTCTATGTAGAGAACACACATTTCAATGACACTAGTGGATCCATATGTGGTATGTGAAAAGAACACACATGCAATGACACTGGTGGAGCCATGGGTGGATTGTGAAAAGAACACACATGCAATGACACTGGTGGATCCATAGGTGGTTTGTGAGAAGAACACACATTTCAATGACTCTGGTTGTTGTTACTAAAAATAACACACATGCAATGACACTAGTGGATCCATGGGTGGATTGTGAAAAGAGCACACATGCAATGACACCGGTGGATCTATATGTGGTATGTGAAAAGAACACATATGTAATGACTCCAGTTGTAGTTAGTGAAAAGAACATACATGCAATTACACCGGTGGATCCATGTGTGGTCTCTGCAGAGAGCACACATTTCAATGACTCTGGTTGTTGTTAGTAAAAAGAACACATATGCAATGACAATCTGGATCCATGTCTGGTCTCTGGAGAGAACACACATGCAATGACACTGGTTGTTGTTAGTAAAAAGAACACACATGCAATGACATTGGTGGATCCATGTGTGGATTTTGAAGAGAACAAACATGCAATGACAATGCAATGACACTGGTGGATCCATATGTGGTATGTGAGAAGAATAGCCATGAAATGATTCTGGTTGTTGTTAGTAAAAAGAACACACATGCAATGACACTGGAGGATCCATAGGTGGATTGTGAAAAGAGCACATGTGCAATGACTCCAGTTGTTGTTAGTGAAAAGAACACACATGCAATGACACTGGTTGTTGTTACTAAAAAGAACACACATGCAATGACAGTGATTGTTGTTACTAAAAAGAACACACATGCAATGACACTGGTGGATCCATGTGTGGATTGTGAAAAGAGCACACATGCAATGACTTTGGTTGTTGTTGTTGAAAAGAACATAGATGCAATGACTCTGGTTGTTGTCACTAAAAACAACACACATGCAATGACACTGGTGGATCCATGGGTGGATTGTGAAAAGATCACACATGCAATGACACCGGTGGATCCATATGTAGTATGTGAAAAGAACACACATGCAATGACTCCAGTTGTTGTTAGTGCAAAGAACATACATGCAATGACACCGGTGGATCCATGTGTGGTCTTTGAAGAGAGCACACATTTCAATGACTCTGGTTGTTGTTAGTAAAAAGAACACACATGCAATGACACTGGTGGATCCATGTCTGGTCTCTGAAGAGAACACATATGCAATGACACTGGTTGTTGTTAGTAAAAAGAACACACATGCAATGACACTGGTGGATCCAGGTGTGGATTGTGAAGAGAACACACATGCAATGACACTAGTGGATCCATAGGTGGTATGTGAGAAGAACAACCATGAAATGACTCTGGTTGTTGTTACTAAAAAGAACACACATGCAATGACACTGGTGGATCCATAGGTGGATTGTGAAAAGAGCACACATGCAATGGCTCCAGTTGTTGTTAGTGAAAAGAACACACATGCAATGTCACTGGTTGTTGTTACCAAAAAGAACACACATGCAATGACACTGGTGGATCCATGTGTGGATTGTGAAGAGATCACACATGCTATGACACTGGTGGACCCATAGGTGGTACGTGAGAAGAACACACATTTCAATGACTCTGGTTGTTGTTACTAAAAAGAACACACATGCAATGACACTGGTGGATCCATGGGTGGATTGTGAAAAGAGCACACATGGAATGACACCGGTGGATCCATATGTGGTATGTGAAAAAAACACACATGCAATGACTCCAATTGTTGTTAGTGAAAAGAACATACATGCAATGACACCGGTGGATCCATGTGTGGTCTCTAAAGAGAGCACACATTTCAATGACTCTGGTTGTTGTTAGTAAAAAGAACACACATGCAATGACACTGGTGGATCCATGTCTGGTCTCTGAAGAGAACACACATGCAATGACACTGGTTGTTGTTAGTAAAAAGAACACACATGCAATGACACTGGTGGATCCATGAGTGGATTGTGAAGAGAACACACATGCAATGACACTGGTGGGTCCATAGGTTGTATGTGAGAAGAACAGCCATGAAATGACTCTGGTTGTTGTTAGTAAAAAAGAACACACATGCAATGACACTGGAGGATCCATAGGTGGATTGTGAAAAGAGCACACATGAAATGACTCCAGCTGTTGTTAGTGAAAAGAACACACATGCAATGACACTGGTTGTTGTTACTAAAAAGAACACACATGCAATGACACTGGTGGATCCATGTGTGGATTGTGAAAAGAGCACACATGCAATGACTCTAGTGGTTGTTAGTGAAAAGAACATACATGCAATGACTCTGGTTGTTGTTAGTGAAAATAACACACATGCAATGACACTGGTGGATCCATAGGTGGTATGTGAAAAGAACACACATTTCAATGACTCTGGTTGTTGTTACTAAAAAGAACACACATGCAATGACACTGGTGGATCCATGGGTGGATTGTGAAAAGAACACACATACAATGACACTGGGGATCCATAGGTGGTATGTGAGAAGAACACACATTTAATTGACTCTGATTGTTGTTACTAAAAAGAACACACATGCAATGACACTGGTGGATCCATGTGTGGTCTATGTAGAGAACACACATTTCAATGACACTAGTGGATCCATATGTGGTATGTGAAAAGAACACACATGCAATGACACTGGTGGAGCCATGGGTGGATTGTGAAAAGAACACACATGCAATGACACTGGTGGATCCATAGGTGGTTTGTGAGAAGAACACACATTTCAATGACTCTGGTTGTTGTTACTAAAAATAACACACATGCAATGACACTAGTGGATCCATGGGTGGATTGTGAAAAGAGCACACATGCAATGACACCGGTGGATCTATATGTGGTATGTGAAAAGAACACATATGTAATGACTCCAGTTGTAGTTAGTGAAAAGAACATACATGCAATTACACCGGTGGATCCATGTGTGGTCTCTGCAGAGAGCACACATTTCAATGACTCTGGTTGTTGTTAGTAAAAAGAACACATATGCAATGACAATCTGGATCCATGTCTGGTCTCTGGAGAGAACACACATGCAATGACACTGGTTGTTGTTAGTAAAAAGAACACACATGCAATGACATTGGTGGATCCATGTGTGGATTTTGAAGAGAACAAACATGCAATGACAATGCAATGACACTGGTGGATCCATATGTGGTATGTGAGAAGAATAGCCATGAAATGATTCTGGTTGTTGTTAGTAAAAAGAACACACATGCAATGACACTGGAGGATCCATAGGTGGATTGTGAAAAGAGCACATGTGCAATGACTCCAGTTGTTGTTAGTGAAAAGAACACACATGCAATGACACTGGTTGTTGTTACTAAAAAGAACACACATGCAATGACAGTGATTGTTGTTACTAAAAAGAACACACATGCAATGACACTGGTGGATCCATGTGTGGATTGTGAAAAGAGCACACATGCAATGACTTTGGTTGTTGTTGTTGAAAAGAACATAGATGCAATGACTCTGGTTGTTGTTACTAAAAACAACACACATGCAATGACACTGGTGGATCCATGGGTGGATTGTGAAAAGATCACACATGCAATGACACCGGTGGATCCATATGTAGTATGTGAAAAGAACACACATGCAATGACTCCAGTTGTTGTTAGTGCAAAGAACATACATGCAATGACACCGGTGGATCCATGTGTGGTCTTTGAAGAGAGCACACATTTCAATGACTCTGGTTGTTGTTAGTAAAAAGAACACACATGCAATGACACTGGTAGATCCATGTCTGGTCTCTGAAGAGAACACACATGCAATGACACTGGTTGTTGTTAGTAAAAAGAACACACATGCAATGACACTGGTGGATCCAGGTGTGGATTGTGAAGAGAACACACATGCAATGACACTAGTGGATCCATAGGTGGTATGTGAGAAGAACAACCATGAAATGACTCTGGTTGTTGTTGCTAAAAAGAACACACATGCAATGACACTGGTGGATCCATAGGTGGATTGTGAAAAGAGCACACATGCAATGACTCCAGTTGTTGTTAGTGAAAAGAACACACATGCAATGTCACTGGTTGTTGTTACCAAAAAGAACACACATGCAATGACACTGGTGGATCCATGTGTGGATTGTGAAGAGAACACACATGCAATGACACTGGTGGATCCATAGGTGATATGTGAGAAGGACAGCCATGAAATGACTCTGGTTGTTGTTAGTAAAAAGAACGCACATGCAATGACACTGGTGGATCCATAGGTGGTATGTGAAAAGAACACACATTTCAATGACTCGTTTTGTTGTTACTAAAAAGAACACACATGCAATGACACTGGTGGATCCATGGGCGGATTGTGAAAAGAACACACATGCAATGACACTGGTTGTTGTTACTAAAAAGAACACACATGCAATGACACTGGTGGATCCATGTGTGGATTGTGAAAAGAGCACACATGCAATGACTCTAGTGGTTGTTAGTGAAAAGAACATACATGCAATGACTCTGGTTGTTGTTAGTGAAAATAACACACATGCAATGACACTGGTGGATCCATAGGTGGTATGTGAAAAGAACACACATTTCAATGACTCTGGTTGTTGTTACTAAAAAGAACACACATGCAATGACACTGGTGGATCCATGGGTGGATTGTGAAAAGAACACACATACAATGACACTGGGGATCCATAGGTGGTATGTGAGAAGAACACACATTTAATTGACTCTGATTGTTGTTACTAAAAAGAACACACATGCAATGACACTGGTGGATCCATGTGTGGTCTATGTAGAGAACACACATTTCAATGACACTAGTGGATCCATATGTGGTATGTGAAAAGAACACACATGCAATGACACTGGTGGAGCCATGGGTGGATTGTGAAAAGAACACACATGCAATGACACTGGTGGATCCATAGGTGGTTTGTGAGAAGAACACACATTTCAATGACTCTGGTTGTTGTTACTAAAAATAACACACATGCAATGACACTAGTGGATCCATGGGTGGATTGTGAAAAGAGCACACATGCAATGACACCGGTGGATCTATATGTGGTATGTGAAAAGAACACATATGTAATGACTCCAGTTGTAGTTAGTGAAAAGAACATACATGCAATTACACCGGTGGATCCATGTGTGGTCTCTGCAGAGAGCACACATTTCAATGACTCTGGTTGTTGTTAGTAAAAAGAACACATATGCAATGACAATCTGGATCCATGTCTGGTCTCTGGAGAGAACACACATGCAATGACACTGGTTGTTGTTAGTAAAAAGAACACACATGCAATGACATTGGTGGATCCATGTGTGGATTTTGAAGAGAACAAACATGCAATGACAATGCAATGACACTGGTGGATCCATATGTGGTATGTGAGAAGAATAGCCATGAAATGATTCTGGTTGTTGTTAGTAAAAAGAACACACATGCAATGACACTGGAGGATCCATAGGTGGATTGTGAAAAGAGCACATGTGCAATGACTCCAGTTGTTGTTAGTGAAAAGAACACACATGCAATGACACTGGTTGTTGTTACTAAAAAGAACACACATGCAATGACAGTGATTGTTGTTACTAAAAAGAACACACATGCAATGACACTGGTGGATCCATGTGTGGATTGTGAAAAGAGCACACATGCAATGACTTTGGTTGTTGTTGTTGAAAAGAACATAGATGCAATGACTCTGGTTGTTGTTACTAAAAACAACACACATGCAATGACACTGGTGGATCCATGGGTGGATTGTGAAAAGATCACACATGCAATGACACCGGTGGATCCATATGTAGTATGTGAAAAGAACACACATGCAATGACTCCAGTTGTTGTTAGTGCAAAGAACATACATGCAATGACACCGGTGGATCCATGTGTGGTCTTTGAAGAGAGCACACATTTCAATGACTCTGGTTGTTGTTAGTAAAAAGAACACACATGCAATGACACTGGTAGATCCATGTCTGGTCTCTGAAGAGAACACACATGCAATGACACTGGTTATTGTTAGTAAAAAGAACACACATGCAATGACACTGGTGGATCCAGGTGTGGATTGTGAAGAGAACACACATGCAATGACACTAGTGGATCCATAGGTGGTATGTGAGAAGAACAACCATGAAATGACTCTGGTTGTTGTTGCTAAAAAGAACACACATGCAATGACACTGGTGGATCCATAGGTGGATTGTGAAAAGAGCACACATGCAATGACTCCAGTTGTTGTTAGTGAAAAGAACACACATGCAATGTCACTGGTTGTTGTTACCAAAAAGAACACACATGCAATGACACTGGTGGATCCATGTGTGGATTGTGAAGAGAACACACATGCAATGACACTGGTGGATCCATAGGTGATATGTGAGAAGGACAGCCATGAAATGACTCTGGTTGTTGTTAGTAAAAAGAACGCACATGCAATGACACTGGTGGATCCATAGGTGGTATGTGAAAAGAACACACATTTCAATGACTCGTTTTGTTGTTACTAAAAAGAACACACATGCAATGACACTGGTGGATCCATGGGCGGATTGTGAAAAGAACACACATGCAATGACACGGGTGGATCCATAGGTGGTATGTGAGAAGAACACACATTTCAATGACTCTGATTGTTGTTACTAAAAATAACACACAAGCAATGACACTGGTGGATCCATGTGTGGTCTCTGTAGATAACACACATTTCAATGACACTGGTGGATCCATATGTGGTATGTTGAAAGAACACACATGCAATGACTCTGGTTGTTGTTAGTGAAATGAACACACATGCAATGACACTGGTGGATCCGTGGGTTGTACCTGAGAAGAACACACATTTCAATGACTCTGGTTGTTGTTACTAAAAAGAACACACATGCAATGACACTGGTGGATCCATGGGTGGATTGTGAAAAGAGCACACATGCAATGACACCAGTGGATCCATATGTGGTATGTGAAAAGAACACACATGCAATAACTCAAGTTGTTGTTAGTGAAAAGAACATACATGCAATCACACCGGTGGATCCATGTGTGGTCTTTGAAGAGAGCACACATTTCAATGACTCTGGTTGCTGTTAGGAAAAAGAACACACATGCAATGACACTGGTGGATCCATGTCTGGTCTCTGAAGAGAAAACACATGCAACGACACTGGTTGTTGTTAGTAAAAAGAACACACATGCAATGACACTGGTGGATCCATAGGTGGTATGTGAGAAGAACAGCCATGAAATGACTCTGGTTGTTGTTAGTAAAAAGAACACACGTGCAATGACACTGGAGGATCCATAGGTGGATTGTGAAAAGCGCACACATGCAATGACTCCAGTTGTTGTTAGTGAAAAGAACACACATGCAATGACACTGGTTGTTGTTACTAAAAAGAACACACATGCAATGACACTAGTGGATCCATGTGTGGATTGTGAAAAGAGCACACATGCAATGACTTTGGTTGTTGTTGTTGAAAAGAACATACATGCAATGACTCTGGTTGTTGTTACTAAAAACAACACACATGCAATGACACTGGTGGATCCATGGGTGGATTGTGAAAAGATCACACATGCAATGACACTGGTGGATCCATGGGTGGATTGTGAAAAGAGCACACATGGAATGACACCGGTGGATCCATATGTGGTATGTGAAAAAAACACACATGCAATGACTCCAATTGTTGTTAGTGAAAAGAACATACATGCAATGACACCGGTGGATCCATGTGTGGTCTCTGAAGAGAGCACACATTTCAATGACTCTGGTTGTTGTTAGTAAAAAGAACACACATGCAATGACACTGGTGGATCCATGTCTGGTCTCTGAAGAGAACACACATGCAATGACACTGGTTGTTGTTAGTAAAAAGAACACACATGCAATGACACTGGTGGATCCATGAGTGGATTGTGAAGAGAACACACATGCAATGACACTGGTGGGTCCATAGGTTGTATGTGAGAAGAACAGCCATGAAATGACTCTGGTTGTTGTTAGTAAAAAGAACACACATGCAATGACACTGGAGGATCCATAGGTGGATTGTTAAAAGAGCACACATGAAATGACTCCAGCTGTTGTTAGTGAAAAGAACACACATGCAATGACACTGGTTGTTGTTACTAAAAAGAACACACATGCAATGACACTGGTGGATCCATGTGTGGATTGTGAAAAGAGCACACATGCAATGACTCTAGTGGTTGTTAGTGAAAAGAACATACATGCAATGACTCTGGTTGTTGTTAGTGAAAATAACACACATGCGATGACACTGGTGGATCCATAGGTGGTATGTGAAAAGAACACACATTTCAATGACTCTGGTTGTTGTTACTAAAAAGAACACACATGCAATGACACTGGTGGATCCATGGGTGGATTGTGAAAAGAACACACATACAATGACACTGGGGGATCCATAGGTGGTATGTGAGAAGAACACACATTTCAATGACTCTGATTGTTGTTACTAAAAAGAACACACATGCAATGAAACTGGTGGATCCATGTGTGGTCTATGTAGAGAACACACATTTCAATGACACTAGTGGATCCATATGTGGTATGTGAAAAGAACACACATGCAATGACACTGGTGGAGCCATGGGTGGATTGTGAAAAGAACACACATGCAATGACACTGGTGGATCCATAGGTGGTTTGTGAGAAGAACACACATTTCAATGACTCTGGTTGTTGTTACTAAAAATAACACACATGCAATGACACTAGTGGATCCATGGGTGGATTGTGAAAAGAGCACACATGCAATGACACCGGTGGATCTATATGTGGTATGTGAAAAGAACACATATGTAATGACTCCAGTTGTAGTTAGTGAAAAGAACATACATGCAATTACACCGGTGGATCCATGTGTGGTCTCTGCAGAGAGCACACATTTCAATGACTCTGGTTGTTGTTAGTAAAAAGAACACATATGCAATGACAATCTGGATCCATGTCTGGTCTCTGGAGAGAACACACATGCAATGACACTGGTTGTTGTTAGTAAAAAGAACACACATGCAATGACATTGGTGGATTCATGTGTGGATTTTGAAGAGAACAAACATGCAATGACAATGCAATGACACTGGTGGATCCATATGTGGTATGTGAGAAGAATAGCCATGAAATGATTCTGGTTGTTGTTAGTAAAAAGAACACACATGCAATGACACTGGAGGATCCATAGGTGGATTGTGAAAAGAGCACATGTGCAATGACTCCAGTTGTTGTTAGTGAAAAGAACACACATGCAATGACACTGGTTGTTGTTACTAAAAAGAACACACATGCAATGACAGTGATTGTTGTTACTAAAAAGAACACACATGCAATGACACTGGTGGATCCATGTGTGGATTGTGAAAAGAGCACACATGCAATGACTTTGGTTGTTGTTGTTGAAAAGAACATAGATGCAATGACTCTGGTTGTTGTCACTAAAAACAACACACATGCAATGACACTGGTGGATCCATGGGTGGATTGTGAAAAGATCACACATGCAATGACACCGGTGGATCCATATGTAGTATGTGAAAAGAACACACATGCAATGACTCCAGTTGTTGTTAGTGCAAAGAACATACATGCAATGACATCGGTGGATCCATGTGTGGTCTTTGAAGAGAGCACACATTTCAATGACTCTGGTTGTTGTTAGTAAAAAGAACACACATGCAATGACACTGGTAGATCCATGTCTGGTCTCTGAAGAGAACACACATGCAATGACACTGGTTGTTGTTAGTAAAAAGAACACACATGCAATGACACTGGTGGATCCAGGTGTGGATTGTGAAGAGAACACACATGCAATGACACTAGTGGATCCATAGGTGGTATGTGAGAAGAACAACCATGAAATGACTCTGGTTGTTGTTGCTAAAAAGAACACACATGCAATGACACTGGTGGATCCATAGGTGGATTGTGAAAAGAGCACACATGCAATGACTCCAGTTGTTGTTAGTGAAAAGAACACACATGCAATGTCACTGGTTGTTGTTACCAAAAAGAACACACATGCAATGACACTGGTGGATCCATGTGTGGATTGTGAAGAGAACACACATGCAATGACACTGGTGGATCCATAGGTGATATGTGAGAAGGACAGCCATGAAATGACTCTGGTTGTTGTTAGTAAAAAGAACGCACATGCAATGACACTGGTGGATCCATAGGTGGTATGTGAAAAGAACACACATTTCAATGACTCGTTTTGTTGTTACTAAAAAGAACACACATGCAATGACACTGGTGGATCCATGGGCGGATTGTGAAAAGAACACACATGCAATGACACGGGTGGATCCATAGGTGGTATGTGAGAAGAACACACATTTCAATGACTCTGATTGTTGTTACTAAAAAGAACACACAAGCAATGACACTGGTGGATCCATGTGTGGTCTCTGTAGATAACACACATTTCAATGACACTGGTGGATCCATATGTGGTATGTTGAAAGAACACACATGCAATGACTCTGGTTGTTGTTAGTGAAATGAACACACATGCAATGACACTGGTGGATCCGTGGGTAGTACCTGAGAAGAACACACATTTCAATGACTCTGGTTGTTGTTACTAAAAAGAACACACATGCAATGACACTGGTGGATCCATGGGTGGATTGTGAAAAGAGCACACATGCAATGACACCAGTGGATCCATATGTGGTATGTGAAAAGAACACACATGCAATAACTCAAGTTGTTGTTAGTGAAAAGAACATACATGCAATCACACCGGTGGATCCATGTGTGGTCTTTGAAGAGAGCACACATTTCAATGACTCTGGTTGTTGTTAGGAAAAAGAACACACATGCAATGACACTGGTGGATCCATGTCTGGTCTCTGAAGAGAAAACACATGCAACGACACTGGTTGTTGTTAGTAAAAAGAACACACATGCAATGACACTGGTGGATCCATAGGTGGTATGTGAGAAGAACAGCCATGAAATGACTCTGGTTGTTGTTAGTAAAAAGAACACACGTGCAATGACACTGGAGGATCCATAGGTGGATTGTGAAAAGCGCACACATGCAATGACTCCAGTTGTTGTTAGTGAAAAGAACACACATGCAATGACACTGGTTGTTGTTACTAAAAAGAACACACATGCAATGACACTAGTGGATCCATGTGTGGATTGTGAAAAGAGCACACATGCAATGACTTTGGTTGTTGTTGTTGAAAAGAACATACATGCAATGACTCTGGTTGTTGTTACTAAAAACAACACACATGCAATGACACTGGTGGATCCATGGGTGGATTGTGAAAAGATCACACATGCAATGACACCGGTGGATCCATATGTAGTATGTGAAAAGAACACACATGCAATGACTCCAGTTGTTGTTAGTGAAAAGAACATACATGCAATGACACCGGTGGATCCATGTGTGGTCTTTGAAGAGAGCACACATTTCAATGACTCTGGTTGTTGTTAGTAAAAAGAACACACATTCAATGACACTGGTGGATCCATGTCTGGTCTCTGAAGAGAACACACATGCAATGACACTGGTTGTTGTTAGTAAAAAGAACACACATGCAATGACACTGGTGGATCCAGGTGTGGATTGTGAAGAGAACACACATGCAATGACACTAGTGGATCCATAGGTGGTATGTGAGAAGAACAACCATGAAATGACTCTGGTTGTTGTTGCTAAAAAGAACACACATGCAATGACACTGGTGGATCCATAGGTGGATTGCGAAAAGAGCACACATGCAATGACTCCAGTTGTTGTTAGTGAAAAGAACACACATGCAATGTCACTGGTTGTTGTTACCAAAAAGAACACACATGCAATGACACTGGTGGATCCATGTGTGGATTGTGAAGAGAACACACATGCAATGACACTGGTGGATCCATAGGTGATATGTGAGAAGGACAGCCATGAAATGACTCTGGTTGTTGTTAGTAAAAAGAACGCACATGCAATGACACTGGTGGATCCATAGGTGGTATGTGAAAAGAACACACATTTCAATGACTCGTTTTGTTGTTACTAAAAAGAACACACATGCAATGACACTGGTGGATCCATGGGCGGATTGTGAAAAGACACATGCAATGACACGGGTGGATCCATAGGTGGTATGTGAGAAGAACACACATTTCAATGACTCTGATTGTTGTTACTAAAAAGAACACACAAGCAATGACACTGGTGGATCCATGTGTGGTCTCTGTAGATAACACACATTTCAATGACACTGGTGGATCCATATGTGGTATGTTGAAAGAACACACATGCAATGACTCTGGTTGTTGTTAGTGAAATGAACACACATGCAATGACACTGGTGGATCCGTGGGTTATACCTGAGAAGAACACACATTTCAATGACTCTGGTTGTTGTTACTAAAAAGAACACACATGCAATGACACTGGTGGATCCATGGGTGGATTGTGAAAAGAGCACACATGCAATGACACCAGTGGATCCATATGTGGTATGTGAAAAGAACACACATGCAATAACTCAAGTTGTTGTTAGTGAAAAGAACATACATGCAATCACACCGGTGGATCCATGTGTGGTCTTTGAAGAGAGCACACATTTCAATGACTCTGGTTGTTGTTAGGAAAAAGAACACACATGCAATGACACTGGTGGATCCATGTCTGGTCTCTGAAGAGAAAACACATGCAACGACACTGGTTGTTGTTAGTAAAAAGAACACACATGCAATGACACTGGTGGATCCATAGGTGGTATGTGAGAAGAACAGCCATGAAATGACTCTGGTTGTTGTTAGTAAAAAGAACACACGTGCAATGACACTGGAGGATCCATAGGTGGATTGTGAAAAGCGCACACATGCAATGACTCCAGTTGTTGTTAGTGAAAAGAACACACATGCAATGACACTGGTTGTTGTTACTAAAAAGAACACACATGCAATGACACTAGTGGATCCATGTGTGGATTGTGAAAAGAGCACACATGCAATGACTTTGGTTGTTGTTGTTGAAAAGAACATACATGCAATGACTCTGGTTGTTGTTACTAAAAACAACACACATGCAATGACACTGGTGGATCCATGGGTGGATTGTGAAAAGATCACACATGCAATGACACCGGTGGATCCATATGTAGTATGTGAAAAGAACACACATGCAATGACTCCAGTTGTTGTTAGTGAAAAGAACATACATGCAATGACACCGGTGGATCCATGTGTGGTCTTTGAAGAGAGCACACATTTCAATGACTCTGGTTGTTGTTAGTAAAAAGAACACACATGCAATGACACTGGTGGATCCATGTCTGGTCTCTGAAGAGAACACACATGCAATGACACTGGTTGTTGTTAGTAAAAAGAACACACATGCAATGACACTGGTGGATCCAGGTGTGGATTGTGAAGAGAACACACATGCAATGACACTAGTGGATCCATAGGTGGTATGTGAGAAGAACAACCATGAAATGACTCTGGTTGTTGTTACTAAAAAGAACACACATGCAATGACACTGGTGGATCCATAGGTGGATTGTGAAAAGAGCACACATGCAATGACTCCAGTTGTTGTTAGTGAAAAGAACACACATGCAATGTCACTGGTTGTTGTTACCAAAAAGAACACACATGCAATGACACTGGTGGATCCATGTGTGGATTGTGAAGAGAACACACATGCAATGACACTGGTGGATCCATAGGTGATATGTGAGAAGGACAGCCATGAAATGACTCTAGTTGTTGTTAGTAAAAAGAACGCACATGCAATGACACTAGTGGATCCATAGGTGGTATGTGAAAAGAACACACATTTCAATGACTCGTTTTGTTGTTACTAAAAAGAACACACATGCAATGACACTGGTGGATCCATGGGCGGATTGTGAAAAGAACACACATGCAATGACACGGGTGGATCCATAGGTGGTATGTGAGAAGAACACACATTTCAATGACTCTGATTGTTGTTACTAAAAAGAACACACAAGCAATGACACTGGTGGATCCATGTGTGGTCTCTGTAGATAACACACATTTCAATGACACTGGTGGATCCATATGTGGTATGTTGAAAGAACACACATGCAATGACTCTGGTTGTTGTTAGTGAAATGAACACACATGCAATGACACTGGTGGATCCGTGGGTCGTACCTGAGAAGAACACACATTTGAATGACTCTGGTTGTTGTTACTAAAACGAACACACATGCAATGACACTGGTGGATCCATGGGTGGATTGTGAAAAGAGCACACATGCAATGACACCGGTGGATCCATATGTGGTATGTGAAAAGAACACACATGCAATAACTCAAGTTGTTGTTAGTGAAAAGAACATACATGCAATCACACCGGTGGATCCATGTGTGGTCTTTGAAGAGAGCACACATTTCAATGACTCTGGTTGTTGTTAGTAAAAAGAACACACATGCAATGACACTGGTGGATCCATGTCTGGTCTCTAAAGAGAAAACACATGCAACGACACTGGTTGTTGTTAGTAAAAAGAACACACATGCAATGACACTGGTGGATCCATAGGTGGTATGTGAGAAGAACAGCCATGAAATGACTCTGGTTGTTGTTAGTAAAAAGAACACACGTGCAATGACACTGGAGGATCCATAGGTGGATTGTGAAAAGCGCACACATGCAATGACTCCAGTTGTTGTTAGTGAAAAGAACACACATGCAATGACACTGGTTGTTGTTACTAAAAAGAACACACATGCAATGACACTGGTGGATCCATGTGTGGATTGTGAAAAGAGCGCACATGTAATGACTCTAGTGGTTGTTAGTGAAAAGAACATACATGCAATGACTCTGGTTGTTGTTAGTGAAAATAACACACATGCAATGACACTGGTGGATCCATAGGTGGTATGTGAAAAGAACACACATTTCAATGACTCTGGTTGTTGTTACTAAAAAGAACACACATGCAATGACAATGGTGGATCCATGGGTGGATTGTGAAAAGAACACATATGCAATGACACTGGTGGATCCATAGGTGGTATGTGAGAAGAACACACATTTCAATGACTCTGATTGTTGTTACTAAAAAGAACACACATGCAATGACACTAGTGGATCCATGTGTGGTCTATGTAGAGAACACACATTTCAATGACACTGGTGGATCCATATGTGGTATGTGAAAAGAACACACATGTAATGACTCTGGTTGTTGTTACTGAAAAGAACACCCATGCAATGACACTGGTGCATGCATAGGTGGTATGTGAGAAGAACACACATTTCAATGACTCTGGTTGTTGTTCCTAAAAAGAACACACATGCAATGACACTAGTGGATCCATGGGTGGATTGTGAAAAGAGCACACATGGAATGACACCGGTGGATCCATATGTGGTATGTGAAAAGAACACATATGCAATGACTCCAGTTGTTGTTAGTGAAAAGAACATACATGCAATTACACCGGTGGATCCATGTGTGGTCTCTGAAGAGAGCACACATTTCAATGACTCTGGTTGTTGTTAGTAAAAAGAACACACATGCAGTGACACTCTGGATCCATGTTTGGTCTCTGAAGAGAACACACATGCAATGACACTGGTTGTTTTTAGTAAAAAGAACACACATGCAATGACATTGGTGGATCCATGTGTGGATTATGAAGAGAACACACATGCAATGACAATGCAATGACACTGGTGGATCCATAGGTGGTATGTGAAAAGAACACACATTTCAATGACTCTTATTGTTGTTACTAAAAAGAACACACATGCAATGAAACTGGTGGATCCATGTGTGGTCTATGTAGAGAACACACATTTCAATGACACTAGTGGATCCATATGTGGTATGTGAAAAGAACACACATGCAATGACATTGGTGGATCCATGGGTGGATTGTGAAAAGAACACACATGCAATGACACTGGTGGATCCATAGGTGGTATGTGAGAAGAACACACATTTCAATGACTCTGGTTGTTGTTACTAAAAATAACACACTTGCAATGACACTAGTGGATCCATGGGTGGATTGTGAAAAGAGCACACATGCAATGACACCGGTGGATCTATATGTGGTATGTGAAAAGAACACATATGCAATGACTCCAGTTGTTGTTAGTGAAAAGAACATACACGCAATTACACCGGTGGATCCATGTGTGGTCTCTGAAGAGAGCACACATTTCAATGACTCTGGTTGTTGTTAGTAAAAAGAACACACATGCAATGACACTCTGGATCCATGTCTGGTCTCTGAAGAGAACACACATGCAATGACATTGGTTGTTGTTAGTAAAAAGAACACACATGCAATGACATTGGTGGATCCATGTGTGGATTATGAAGAGAACAAACATGCAATGACACTGGTGGATCCATATGTGGTATGTGAGAGGAATAGCCATGAAATGATTCTGGTTGTTGTTAGTAAAAAGAACACACATGCAATGACACTAAAGGATCCATAGGTGGATTGTGAAAAGAGCACACATGCAATGACACTGGTTGTTGTTACTAAAAAGAACACACATGCAATGACACTGGTGGATCCATGTGTGGATTGTGAAAAGAGCACACATGCAATGACTTTGGTTGTTGTTGTTGAAACGAACATACATGCAATGACTCTGGTTGTTGTTACTAAAAACAACACACATGCAATGACACAGGTGGATCCATGGGTGGATTGTGAAAAGATCACACATGCAATGACACTGGTGGATCCATATGTGGTATGTGAAAAGAACACACATGCAATGACTCTAGTTGTTGTTAGTGAAAAGAACATACATGCAATGACACCGGTGGATCCATGTGTGGTCTCTAAAGAGAGCACACATTTCAATGACTCTGGTTGTTGTTAGAAAAAAGAACACACATGCAATGATACTGGTGGATCCATAGGTGGATTGTGAAAAGAGCACACATGCAATGACTCCAGTTGTTGTTAGTGAAAAGAACACACATGCAATGCCACTGGTTGTTGTTACTAAAAAGAACACACATGCAATGACACTAGTGGATCCATGTGTGGATTGTGAAGAGAACACACATGCAATGACACTGGTGGATCCATAGGTGATATGTGAGAAGGACAGCCATGAAATGACTGTGGTTGTTGTTAGTAAAAAGAACACACATGCAATGACACTGGTGGATCCATAGGTGGTATGTGAAAAGAACACACATTTCAATGACTCTTTTTGTTGTTACTAAAAAGAACACACATGCAATGACACTGGTGGATCCATGGACGGATTGTGAAAAGAACACACATGCAATGACACGGGTGGATCCATAGGTGGTATGTGAGAAGAACACACATTTCAATGACTCTGGTTGTTGTTACTAAAAAGAACACACATGCAATGACACTGGTGGATCCATGTGTGGTCTCTGTAGAGAACACACATTTCAATGACACTGGTGGATCCATATGTGGTATGTTGAAAGAACACACATGCAATGACTCTGGTTGTTGTTAGTGAAATGAACAGACATGCAATGACACTGGTGGATCCGTGGGTCATACCTGAGAAGAACACACATTTGAATGACTCTGGTTGTTGTTACTAAAAAGAACACACATGCAATGACACTGGTGGATCCATGGGTGGATTGTGAAAAGAGCACACATGCAATGACACCGGTGGATCCATATGTGGTATGTGAAAAGAACACACATGCAATAACTCAAGTTGTTGTTAGTGAAAAGAACATACATGCAATCACACCGGTGGATCCATGTGTGGTCTTTGAAGAGAGCACACATTTCAATGACTCTGGTTGTTGTTAGTAAAAAGAACACACATGCAATGACACTGGTGGATCCATGTCTGGTCTCTAAAGAGAAAACACATGCAACGACACTGGTTGTTGTTAGTAAAAAGAACACACATGCAATGACACTGGTGGATCCATAGGTGGTATGTGAGAAGAACAGCCATGAAATGACTCTGGTTGTTGTTAGTAAAAAGAACACACGTGCAATGACACTGGAGGATCCATAGGTGGATTGTGAAAAGCGCACACATGCAATGACTCCAGTTGTTGTTAGTGAAAAGAACACACATGCAATGACACTGGTTGTTGTTACTAAAAAGAACACACATGCAATGACACTGGTGGATCCATGTGTGGATTGTGAAAAGAGCGCACATGTAATGACTCTAGTGGTTGTTAGTGAAAAGAACATACATGCAATGACTCTGGTTGTTGTTAGTGAAAATAACACACATGCAATGACACTGGTGGATCCATAGGTGGTATGTGAAAAGAACACACATTTCAATGACTCTGGTTGTTGTTACTAAAAAGAACACACATGCAATGACAATGGTGGATCCATGGGTGGATTGTGAAAAGAACACATATGCAATGACACTGGTGGATCCATAGGTGGTATGTGAGAAGAACACACATTTCAATGACTCTGATTGTTGTTACTAAAAAGAACACACATGCAATGACACTAGTGGATCCATGTGTGGTCTATGTAGAGAACACACATTTCAATGACACTGGTGGATCCATATGTGGTATGTGAAAAGAACACACATGCAATGACTCTGGTTGTTGTTACTGAAAAGAACACCCATGCAATGACACTGGTGCATGCATAGGTGGTATGTGAGAAGAACACACATTTCAATGACTCTAGTTGTTGTTCCTAAAAAGAATACACATGCAATGACACTAGTGGATCCATGGGTGGATTGTGAAAAGAGCACACATGCAATGACACCGGTGGATCCATATGTGGTATGTGAAAAGAACACATATGCAATGACTCCAGTTGTTGTTAGTGAAAAGAACATACATGCAATTACACCGGTGGATCCATGTGTGGTCTCTGAAGAGAGCACACATTTCAATGACTCTGGTTGTTGTTAGTAAAAAGAACACACATGCAGTGACACTCTGGATCCATGTTTGGTCTCTGAAGAGAACACACATGCAATGACACTGGTTGTTTTTAGTAAAAAGAACACACATGCAATGACATTGGTGGATCCATGTGTGGATTATGAAGAGAACACACATGCAATGACAATGCAATGACACTGGTGGATCCATAGGTGGTATGTGAAAAGAACACACATTTCAATGACTCTTATTGTTGTTACTAAAAAGAACACACATGCAATGAAACTGGTGGATCCATGTGTGGTCTATGTAGAGAACACACATTTCAATGACACTAGTGGATCCATATGTGGTATGTGAAAAGAACACACATGCAATGACATTGGTGGATCCATGGGTGGATTGTGAAAAGAACACACATGCAATGACACTGGTGGATCCATAGGTGGTATGTGAGAAGAACACACATTTCAATGACTCTGGTTGTTGTTACTAAAAATAACACACTTGCAATGACACTAGTGGATCCATGGGTGGATTGTGAAAAGAGCACACATGCAATGACACCGGTGGATCTCTATGTGGTATGTGAAAAGAACACATATGCAATGACTCCAGTTGTTGTTAGTGAAAAGAACATACACGCAATTACACCGGTGGATCCATGTGTGGTCTCTGAAGAGAGCACACATTTCAATGACTCTGGTTGTTGTTAGTAAAAAGAACACACATGCAATGACACTCTGGATCCATGTCTGGTCTCTGAAGAGAACACACATGCAATGACATTGGTTGTTGTTAGTAAAAAGAACACACATGCAATGACATTGGTGGATCCATGTGTGGATTATGAAGAGAACAAACATGCAATGACACTGGTGGATCCATATGTGGTATGTGAGAGGAATAGCCATGAAATGATTCTGGTTGTTGTTAGTAAAAAGAACACACATGCAATGACACTAAAGGATCCATAGGTGGATTGTGAAAAGAGCACACATGCAATGACACTGGTTGTTGTTACTAAAAAGAACACACATGCAATGACACTGGTGGATCCATGTGTGGATTGTGAAAAGAGCACACATGCAATGACTTTGGTTGTTGTTGTTGAAACGAACATACATGCAATGACTCTGGTTGTTGTTACTAAAAACAACACACATGCAATGACACAGGTGGATCCATGGGTGGATTGTGAAAAGATCACACATGCAATGACACCAGTGGATCCATATGTGGTATGTGAAAAGAACACACATGCAATGACTCTAGTTGTTGTTAGTGAAAAGAACATACATGCAATGACACCGGTGGATCCATGTGTGGTCTCTAAAGAGAGCACACATTTCAATGACTCTGGTTGTTGTTAGAAAAAAGAACACACATGCAATGATACTGGTGGATCCATAGGTGGATTGTGAAAAGAGCACACATGCAATGACTCCAGTTGTTGTTAGTGAAAAGAACACACATGCAATGCCACTGGTTGTTGTTACTAAAAAGAACACACATGCAATGACACTAGTGGATCCATGTGTGGATTGTGAAGAGAACACACATGCAATGACACTGGTGGATCCATAGGTGATATGTGACAAGAACAACCATGAAATGACTCTGGTTGTTGTTAGTAAAAAGAACACACATGCAATGACACTGGTGGATCCATAGGTGGTATGTGAAAAGAACACACATTTCAATGACTCTTTTTGTTGTTACTAAAAAGAACACACATGCAATGACATTGGTGGATCCATGGGCGGATTGTGAAAAGAACACACATGCAATGACACGGGTGGATCCATAGGTGGTATGTGAGAAGAACACACATTTCAATGACTCTGGTTGTTGTTACTAAAAAGAACACACATGCAATGACACTGGTGGATCCATGTGTGGTCTCTGTAGAGAACACACATTTTAATGACACTGGTGGATCCATATGTGGTATGTTGAAAGAACACACATGCAATGACTCTGGTTGTTGTTAGTGAAATGAACACACATGCAATGACACTGGTGGATCCGTAGGTGGTACCTAAGAAGAACACACGTTTCAATGACTCTCGTTGTTGTTACTAAAAAGAACACACATGCAATGACACTGGAGGATCCATGGGTGGATTGTGAAAAGAGCACACATGCAATGACACCGGTGGATCCATATGTGGTATGTGAAAAGAACACACATGCAATAACTCAAGTTGTTGTTAGTGAAAAGAACATACATGCAATGACACCGGTGGATCCATGTGTGGTCTTTGAAGAGAGCACACATTTCAATGACTCTGGTTGTTGTTAGTAAAAAGAACACACATGCAATGACACTGGTGGATCCATGTCTGGTCTCTGAAGAGAAAACACATGCAATGACACTGGTTGTTGTTAGAAATAAGAACACACATGCAATGACACTGGTGGATCCATGTGTGGATTGTGAAGAGAACACACATGCAATGACACTAGTGGATCCATAGGTGGTATGTGAGAAGAAAAGTCATGAAATGACTCTGGTTGTTGTTAGTAAAAAGAACACACGTGCAATGACACTGGAGGATCCATAGGTGGATTGTGAAAAGCGCACACATGCAATGACTCAAGTTGTTGTTAGTGAAAAGAACACACATGCAATGACACTGGTTGTTGTTACTAAAAAGAACACACATGCAATGACACTGGTGGATCCATGTGTGGATTGTGAAAAGAGCGCACATGCAATGACTCTAGTGGTTGTTAGTGAAAAGAACATACATGCAATGACTCTGGTTGTTGTTTGTGAAAATAACACACATGCAATGACACTGGTGGATCCATAGGTGGTATGTGAAAAGAACACACATTTCAATGACTCTGATTGTTGTTACTATAAAAAAACATATGCAATGACACTGGTGGATCCATGGGTGGATTCTGAAAAGAACACACATGCAATGACACTGGTGGATCCATAGGTGGTATGTGAGAAGAACACACATTTCAATGACTCTGATTGTTGTTACTAAAAATAACACACATGCAATGACACTAGTGGATCCATGTGTGGTCTATGTAGAGAACAAACATTTCAATGACACTGGTGGATCCATATGTGGTATGTGAAAAGAACACACATGCAGTGACTATGGTTGTTGTTAGTGAAAAGAACACACATGCAATGACACTGGTGCATCCATAGGTGGTATGTGAGAAGAACACACATTTCAATGACTCTGGTTGTTGTTACTAAAAAGAACACACATGCAATGACACTAGTGGATCCATGGGTGGATTGTGAAAAGAGCACACATGCAATGACACCGGTGGATCCATATGTGGCATGTGAAAAGAACACATATGCAATGACTCCAGTTGTTGTTAGTGAAAAGAACATACATGCAATTACACCGGTGGATCCATGTGTGGTCTCTGAAGAGAGCACACATTTCAATGACTCTGGTTGTGGTTAGTAAAAAGAACACACATGCAGTGACACTCTGGATCCATGTCTGGTCTTTGAAGAGAACACACATGCAATGACACTGGTTGTTGTTAGTAAAAAGAACACACATGCAATGACACTGGTGGATCCAGGTGTGGATTGTGAAGAGAACACACATGCAATGACACTAGTGGATCCATAGGTGGTATGTGAGAAGAACAACCATGAAATGACTCTGGTTGTTGTTACTAAAAAGAACACACATGCAATGACACTGGTGGATCCATAGGTGGATTGTGAAAAGAGCACACATGCAATGACTCCAGTTGTTGTTAGTGAAAAGAACACACATGCAATGTCACTGGTTGTTGTTACCAAAAAGAACACACATGCAATGACACTGGTGGATCCATCTGTGGATTGTGAAGAGAACACACATTCAATGACACTGGTGGATCCATAGGTGATATGTGAGAAGGACAGCCATGAAATGACTCTGGTTGTTGTTAGTAAAAAGAACGTACATGCAATGACACTGGTGGATCCATAGGTGGTATGTGAAAAGAACACACATTTCAATGACTCGTTTTGTTGTTACTAAAAAGAACACACATGCAATGACACTGGTGGATCCAGGGGCGGATTGTGAAAAGAACACACATGCAATGACACGGGTGGATCCATAGGTGGTATGTGAGAAGAACACACATTTCAATGACTCTGATTGTTGTTACTAAAAAGAACACACAAGCAATGACACTGGTGGATCCATGTGTGGTCTCTGTAGATAACACACATTTCAATGACACTGGTGGATCCATATGTGGTATGTTTAAAGAACACACATGCAATGACTCTGGTTGTTGTTAGTGAAATGAACACACATGCAATGACACTGGTGGATCCGTGGGTCGTACCTGAGAAGAACACACATTTCAATGACTCTGGTTGTTGTTACTAAAAAGAACACACATGCAATGACACTGGTGGATCCATGGGTGGATTGTGAAAAGAGCACACATGCAATGACACCGGTGGATCCATATGTGGTATGTGAAAAGAACACACATGCAATAACTCAAGTTGCTGTTAGTGAAAAGAACATACATGCAATCACACCGGTGGATCCATGTGTGGTCTTTGAAGAGAGCACACATTTCAATGACTCTGGTTGTTGTTAGTAAAAAGAACACACATGCAATGACACTGGTGGATCCATGTCTGGTCTCTGAAGAGAAAACACATGCAACGACACTGGTTGTTGTTAGTAAAAAGAACACACATGCAATGACACTGGTGGATCCATAGGTGGTATGTGAGAAGAACAGCCATGAAATGACTCTGGTTGTTGTTAGTAAAAAGAACACACGTGCAATGACACTGGAGGATCCATAGGTGGATTGTGAAAAGCGCACACATGCAATGACTCCAGTTGTTGTTAGTGAAAAGAACACACATGCAATGACACTGGTTGTTGTTACTAAAAAGAACACACATGCAATGACACTGGTGGATCCATGTGTGGATTGTGAAAAGAGCGCACATGTAATGACTCTAGTGGTTGTTAGTGAAAAGAACATACATGCAATGACTCTGGTTGTTGTTAGTGAAAATAACACACATGCAATGACACTGGTGGATCCATAGGTGGTATGTGAAAAGAACACACATTTCAATGACTCTGGTTGTTGTTACTAAAAAGAACACACATGCAATGACAATGGTGGATCCATGGGTGGATTGTGAAAAGAACACATATGCAATGACACTGGTGGATCCATAGGTGGTATGTGAGAAGAACACACATTTCAATGACTCTGATTGTTGTTACTAAAAAGAACACACATGCAATGACACTAGTGGATCCATGTGTGGTATATGTAGAGAACACACATTTCAATGACACTGGTGGATCCATATGTGGTATGTGAAAAGAACACACATGCAATGACTCTGGTTGTTGTTACTGAAAAGAACACCCATGTAATGACACTGGTGCATGCATAGGTGGTATGTGAGAAGAACACACATTTCAATGACTCTGGTTGTTATTCCTAAAAAGAACACACATGCAATGACACTAGTGGATCCATGGGTGGATTGTGAAAAGAGCACACATGCAATGACACCAGTGGATCCATATGTGGTATGTGAAAAGAACACATATGCAATGACTCCAGTTGTTGTTAGTGAAAAGAACATACATGCAATTACACCGGTGGATCCATGTGTGGTCTCTGAAGAGAGCACACATTTCAATGACTCGGGTTGTTGTTAGTAAAAAGAACACACATGCAGTGACACTCTGGATCCATGTTTGGTCTCTGAAGAGAACACACATGCAATGACACTGGTTGTTGTTAGTAAAAAGAACACACATGCAATGACATTGGTGGATCCATGTGTGGATTATGAAGAGAACACACATGCAATGACAATGCAATGACACTGGTGGATCCATAGGTGGTATGTGAAAAGAACACACATTTCAATGACTCTGATTGTTGTTACTAAAAAGAACACACATGCAATGAAACTGGTGGATCCATGTGTGGTCTATGTAGAGAACACACATTTCAATGACACTAGTGGATCCATATGTGGTATGTGAAAAGAACACATATGCAATGACTCCAGTTGTTGTTAGTGAAAAGAACATACATGCAATTACACCGGTGGATCCATGTGTGGTCTCTGAAGAGAGCACACATTTCAATGACTCTGGTTGTTGTTAGTAAAAAGAACACACATGCAGTGACACTCTGGATCCATGTTTGGTCTCTGAAGAGAACACACATGCAATGACACTGGTTGTTGTTAGTAAAAAGAACACACATGCAATGACATTGGTGGATCCATGTGTGGATTATGAAGAGAACACACATGCAATGACAATGCAATGACACTGGTGGATCCATAGGTGGTATGTGAAAAGAACACACATTTCAATGACTCTGATTGTTGTTACTAAAAAGAACACACATGCAATGAAACTGGTGGATCCATGTGTGGTCTATGTAGAGAACACACATTTCAATGACACTAGTGGATCCATATGTGGTATGTGAAAAGAACACACATGCAATGACATTGGTGGATCCATGGGTGGATTGTGAAAAGAACACACATGCAATGACACTGGTGGATCCATAGGTGGTATGTGAGAAGAACACACATTTCAATGACTCTGGTTGTTGTTACTAAAAATAACACACTTGCAATGACACTAGTGGATCCATGGGTGGATTGTGAAAAGAGCACACATGCAATGACACCGGTGGATCTATATGTGGTATGTGAAAAGAACACATATGCAATGACTCCAGTTGTTGTTAGTGAAAAGAACATACACGCAATTACACCAGTGGATCCATGTGTGGTCTCTGAAGAGAGCACACATTTCAATGACTCTGGTTGTTGTTAGTAAAAATAACACACATGCAATGACACTCTGGATCCATGTCTGGTCTCTGAAGAGAACACACATGCAATGACATTGGTTGTTGTTAGTAAAAAGAACACACATGCAATGACATTGGTGGATCCATGTGTGGATTGTGAAGAGAACAAACATGCAATGACACTGGTGGATCCATATGTGGTATGTGAGAAGGATAGCCATGAAATGATTCTGGTTGTTGTTAGTAAAAAGAACACACATGCAATGACACTGAAGGATCCATAGGTGGATTGTGAAAAGAGCACACATGCAATGACACTGGTTGTTGTTACTAAAAAGAACACACATGCAATGACACTGGTGGATCCATGTGTGGATTGTGAAAAGAGCACACATGCAATGACTTTGGTTGTTGTTGTTGAAAAGAACATACATGCAATGACTCTGGTTGTTGTTACTAAAAACAACACACATGCAATGACACTGGTGGATCCATGGGTGGATTGTGAAAAGATCACACATGCAATGACACCGGTGGATCCATATGTGGTATGTGAAAAGAACACACATGCAATGACTCTAGTTGTTGTTAGTGAAAAGAACATACATGCAATGACACCGGTGGATCCATGTGTGGTCTCTGAAGAGAGCACACATTTCAATGACTCTGGTTGTTGTTAGAAAAAAGAACACACATGCAATGATACTGGTGGATCCATAGGTGGATTGTGAAAAGAGCACACATGCAATGACTCCAGTTGTTGTTATTGAAAAGAACACAAATGCAATGCCACTGGTTGTTGTTACTAAAAAGAACGCACATGCAATGACACTGGTGGATCCATGTGTGGATTGTGAAGAGAACACACATGCAATGACACTGGTGGATCCATAGGTGATATGTGACAAGAACAACCATGAAATGACTCTGGTTGTTGTTAGTAAAAAGAACACACATGCAATGACACTGGTGGATCCATAGGTGGTATGTGAAAAGAACACACATTTCAATGACTCTTTTTGTTGTTACTAAAAAGAACACACATGCAATGACACTGGTGGATCCATGGACGGATTGTGAAAAGAACACACATGCAATGACACGGGTGGATCCATAGGTGGTATGTGAGAAGAACACACATTTCAATGACTCTGGTTGTTGTTACTAAAAAGAACACACATGCAATGACACTGGTGGATCCATGTGTGGTCTCTGTAGAGAACACACATTTCAATGACACTGGTGGATCCATATGTGGTATGTTGAAAGAACACACATGCAATGACTCTAGTTGTTGTTAGTGAAATGAACACACATGCAATGACACTGGTGGATCCGTAGGTGGTACCTAAGAAGAACACACATTTCAATGACACTGGCGGATCCATATGTGGTATGTTGAAAGAACACACATGCAATGACTCTGGTTGTTGTTAGTGAAATGAACACACATGCAATGACACTGGTGGATCCGTAGGTGGTACCTAAGAAGAACACACGTTTCAATGACTCTCGTTGTTGTTACTAAAAAGAACACACATGCAATGACACTGGAGGATCCATGGGTGGATTGTGAAAAGAGCACACATGCAATGACACCGGTGGATCCATATGTGGTATGTGAAAAGAACACACATGCAATAACTCAAGTTGTTTTTAGTGAAAAGAACATACATGCAATGACACCGGTGGATCCATGTGTGGTCTTTGAAGAGAGCACACATTTCAATGACTCTGGTTGTTGTTAGTAAAAAGAACACACATGCAATGACACTGGTGGATCCATGTCTGGTCTCTGAAGAGAAAACACATGCAATGACACTGGTTATTGTTAGTAAAAAGAACACACATGCAATGACACTGGTGGATCCATGTGTGGATTGTGAAGAGAACACACATGCAATGACACTAGTGGATCCATAGGTGGTATGTGAGAAGAACAGTCATGAAATGACTCTGGTTGTTGTTAGTAAAAAGAACACACGTGCAATGACACTGGAGGATCCATAGGTGGATTGTGAAAAGCGCACACATGCAATGACTCAAGTTGTTGTTAGTGAAAAGAACACACATGCAATGACACTGGTTGTTGTTACTAAAAAGAACACACATGCAATGACACTGGTGGATCCATGTGTGGATTGTGAAAAGAGCGCACATGCAACGACTCTAGTGGTTGTTAGTGAAAAGAACATACATGCAATGACTCTGGTTGTTGTTTGTGAAAATAACACACATGCAATGACACTGGTGGATCCATAGGTGGTATGTGAAAAGAACACACATTTCAATGACTCTGATTGTTGTTACTATAAAAAACATATGCAATGACACTGGTGGATCCATGGGTGGATTCTGAAAAGAACACACATGCAATGACACTGGTGGATCCATAGGTGGTATGTGAGAAGAACACACATTTCAATGACTCTGATTGTTGTTACTAAAAATAACACACATGCAATGACACTAGTGGATCCATGTGTGGTCTATGTAGAGAACAAACATTTCAATGACACTGGTGGATCCATATGTGGTATGTGAAAAGAACACACATGCAGTGACTATGGTTGTTGTTAGTGAAAAGAACACACATGCAATGACACTGGTGCATCCATAGGTGGTATGTGAGAAGAACACACATTTCAATGACTCTGGTTGTTGTTACTAAAAAGAACACACATGCAATGACACTAGTGGATCCATGGGTGGATTATGAAAAGATCACACATGCAATGACACCGGTGGATCCATATGTGGCATGTGAAAAGAACACATATGCAATGACTCCAGTTGTTGTTAGTGAAAAGAACATACATGCAATTACACCGGTGGATCCATGTGTGGTCTCTGAAGAGAGCACACATTTCAGTGACTCTGGTTGTGGTTAGTAAAAAGAACACACATGCAGTGACACTCTGGATCCATGTCTGGTCTTTGAAGAGAACACACATGCAATGACACTGGTTGTTGTTAGTAAAAAGAACACACATGCAATTACATTGGTGGATCCATGTGTGGATTGTGAAGAGAACACACATGCAATGACAATGCAATGACACTAGTGGATCCATATGTGGTATGTGAGAAGAATAACCATGAAATGATTCTGGTTGTTGTTAGTAAAAAGAACACACATGCAATGACACTTGAGGATCCATAGGTAGATTGTGTAAAGAGCACACATGCAATGACACCGGTTGTTGTTAGTGAAAAGAACACACATGCAATGACACTAGTTGTTGTTACTAAAAAGAACACACATGCAATGACACTGGTGGATCCATGTGTGGATTGTGAAAAGAGCACACATGCAATGACTTTGGTTGTTGTTGTTGAAAATAACATACATGCAATGACTCTGGTTGTTGTTACTAAAAACAACACACATGCAATGACACTGGTGGATCCATGGGTGGATTGTGAAAAGAGCACACATGCAATGACACCGGTGGATACATATGTGGTATGTGAAAAGAACACACATGCAATGACTCTAGTTGTTGTTAGTGAAAATAACATACATGCAATAACACCGGTGGATCCATGTGTGGTCTCTGAAGAGAGGACACGTTTCGATGACTCTGGTTGTTGTTAGTAAAAAGAACACACATGCAATGACACTGGTGGATCCATGTCTGGTCTCTGAAGAGAACACACATTC
Source organism: Avena sativa (assembly GCA_916181665.1). Lineage (NCBI taxonomy): Eukaryota > Viridiplantae > Streptophyta > Magnoliopsida > Poales > Poaceae > Avena > Avena sativa. The sequence goes on from OV702290.1 coordinate 435,083,180, forward strand.
AATGACACTTGTTGTTGTTACTAAAAAGAACACACATGCAATGACACTGGTGGATCCATGTGTGGATTGTGAAGAGAACACACATGCAATGACACTGGTGGATCCATAGGTGATATGTGAGAAGAACAGCCATGAAATGACTCTGGTTGTTGTTAGTAAAAAGAACACACATGCAATGACACTGGTGGATCCATAGGCGGTATGTGAAAAGAACACACATTTCCATGACTATGGTTGTTGTTACTAAAAAGAACACACATGCAATGACACTAGTGGATCCATGGGCGGATTGTGAAAAGAACACACATTCAATGACACTGGTGGATCCATAGGTGGTATGTGAGAAGAACACACATTTCAATGACTCTGGTTGTTGTTACTAAAAAGAACACACATGCAGTGACACTGGTGGATCTTGGGTGGTTTGTGAAAAGAGCACACATGGAATGACACCGGTGGATCCATATGTGGTATGTGAAAAGAACACACATGCAATGACTCCAGTTGTTGTTAGTGAAAAGAACATACATGTAATGACACCGGTGGATCCATGTGTGGTCTCTGAAGAGAGCAAACATTTCAATGACTCTGGTTGTTGTTAGTAAAAAGAACACACATGCAATGACACTGGTGGATCCATGTCTGGTCTCTAAAGAGAACACACATGCAATAACACAGGTTGTTGTTAGTAAAAAGAACACACATGCAATGACACTGGTGGATCCATGTGTGGATTGTGAAGAGAACACACATGCAATGACATTGGTGGATCCATAGGTGGTATGTGAGAAGAACAACCATGAAATGACTCTGGTTGTTGTTAGTAAAAAGAACACACATGCAATGACACTGGTGCATAGGTGGATTGTGAAAAGAGCACACATGCAATGACACTTGTTGTTACTAAAAAGAACACGCATGCAATGACACTGATGGATCCATGTATGGATTGTGAAAAGAGCACACATGCCATTACTTCAGTTGTTGTTGTTGAAAAGAACATACATGCAATAACACTGGTGGATCCATATGTGGTATGTGAAAAGAACACACATGCAATGACTCTGGTTGTCGTTACTAAAAAGAACACACGTGCAATGACACTGGTGGATCCATAGGTGGTATGTGAAAAGAACACACATTTCAATTACTCTGGTTGTTGTTACTAAAAAGAACGCACATGCAATGACACTGGTGGATCCATGGGTGGATTGTGAAAAGAACACACATGCAATGACACTGGTGGATCCATAGGTGGTATGTGAGAGGAACACATATTTCAATGACTCTGGTTGTTGTTACTAAAAATAACACACATGCAATGACACTAGTGGATCCATGGATGGATTGTGAAAAGAGCACACATGCAATGACACCGGTGGATCCATATGTGGTATGTGAAAAGAACACATATGCAATGACTCCAGTTGTTGTTAGTGAAAAGAACATACATGCAATTACACCGGTGGATCCATGTGTGGTCTCTGAAGACAGCACACATTTCAATGACTCTGGTTGTTGTTAGTAAAAAGAACACACATGCAATGACACTATAGATCCATGTCTGGTCTCTGAAGAGAACACACATGCAATGACACTGGTTGTTGTTAGTAAAAAGAACACACATGCAATGACATTGGTGGATCCATGTGTGGATTGTGAAGAGAACACACATGCAATGACAATGCAATGACACTGGTGGATCCATACGTGGTATGTGAGAAGAATAGCCATGAAATGATTCTGGTTGTTGTTAGTAAAAAGAACACACATGCAATGACACTAGAGGATCCATAGGTGGATTGTGAAAAGAGCAAACATGCAATGACTCTAGTTGTTGTTTGTGAAAATAACAAACATGCAATGACACTAGTTGTTGTTACTAAAAAGAACACACATGCAATGACACTGGTGGATCCATGTGTGGATTGTGAAAAGAGCACACATGCAATGACTTTGGTTGTTGTTTTTGAAAAGAACATACATGCAATGACTCTGGTTGTTGTTACTAAAAACAACACACATGCAATGACACTGGTGGATCCATGGGTGAATTATGAAAAGATCACACATGCAATGACACCGGTGGATCCATATGTGGTATGTGAAAAGAATACACATGCAATGACTCCAGTTGTTGTTAGTGAAAAGAACATACATGTAATGACACCGGTGGATCCATGTGTGGTCTCTGAAGAGAGCAAACATTTCAATGACTCTGGTTGTTGTTAGTACAAAGAGCACACATGCAATTGCACTGGTGGATCCATGTCTGGTCTTTGAAGAGAACACACATGCAATGACACTGGTTCTTGTTAGTAAAAAGAACACACATGCAATGACACTGGTAGATCCATGTGTGGATTGTGAAGAGAACACACATCCATTGGCAATGGTGGATCCATAGGTGGTAGGTGAGAAGAACAACCATGAAATGACTCTAGTGGTTGTTAGTAAAAAGAAAATACATGCAATGACACCGGTGGATCCATGTGTGGTATTTGAAGAGAGCACACATTTCAATGACTCTGGTTGTTGTTAGTAAAAAGAACACAAATGCAATGACACTGGTGGATCTATGTTTGGATTCTGAAGAGAACACACATGCAATGACACTGGTGGATCCATAGGTGATATGTGAGAAGAACAGCCATGAAATGACTCTTGTTGTTAGTAAAGAGAACACACATGCAATGACACTGGTGGATCCATAGGTGGTATGTGAAAAGAACACACATTTCAATGACTCTGGTTGTTGTTACTAAAAAGAACACACATGCAATGACACTGGTGGGTCCATGGGCGGATTGTGAAAAGAGCACACATGGAATGACACCGGTGGATCCATATGTGGTATGTGAAAAGAACACACATGCAATGACTCCAGTTGTTGTTAGTGAAAAGAACATACATGTAATGACACCGGTGGATCCATGTGTGGTCTCTGAAGAGAGCAAACATTTCAATGACTCTGGTTGTTGTTAGTAAAAACAACACACATGCAATGACACTGGTGGATCCATAGGTGGTATGTGAGAAGAACAACCATGAAATGACTCTGGTTGTTGTTAGTAAAAAGAACACACATGCAATGACACCGGTGGATCCATAGGTGGATTGTGAAAAGAGCACACATGCAATGACTCCAGTTGTTGTTAGTGAAAAGAACACACATGCAATGACACTGGTTGTTGTTACCAAAAAGAACACACATGCAATGACACTAGTGGATCCATGTATGGATTGTGAAAAGAGCACACATGCCATGACTTCAGTTGTTCTTGTTGTTGAAAAGAACATACATGCAATAACACTGGTGGATCCATATGTGGTATGTGAAAAGAACACACATGCAATGACTCTGGTTGTTACTAAAAAGAACACACATGCAATGACGCTGGTGGATCCATAGGTGGTATGTGAAAAGAACACACATTTCAATGACTCTGGTTGTTGTTACTAAAAAGAACACACATGCAATGACACTGGTGGATCCATGGGTGGATTGTGAAAAGAACACACATACAAAGACACTGGTGGATCCATAGGTGGTATGTGAGAAGAACACACATTTCAATGACTCTGGTTGTTGTTACTAAAAAGAACACACATGCAATGACACTGATGGATCCATGTGTGGTCTATGTAGAGAACACATATTTCAATGACACTGGTGGATCCATATGTGGTATGTGAAAAGAACACACATGCAATGACTCTGGTTGTTGTTAGTGAAAAGAACACACATGCAATTACACTTGTGGATCCATAGGTGGTATGTGAAAAGAACACACATTTCAATGACTCTGGTTGTTGTTACTAAAAAGAACAAACATGCAATGACACTAGTGGATCCATGGGTGTATTGTGAAAAGAGCACACATGCAATGACACCTGTGGATCCATATGTGGTATGTGAAAAGAACACATATGCAATGACTCCAGTCGTTGTTAGTGAAAAGAACATACATGCAATTACACCGGTGGATCCATGTGGTCTCTGAAGAGAGCACACATTTCAATGACTCTGGTTGTTGTTAGTAAAAAGAACACACATGCAGTAACACTCTGGATCCATGTCTGGTCTCTAAAGAGAACACACATGCAATGACACTGGTTGTTGTTAGTAAAAAGAACACACATGCAATGACATTGGTGGATCCATGTGTGGATTGTGAAGAGAACACACATGCAATGACAATGCAATGACACTGGTGGATCCATAGGTGGTATGTGAAAAGAACACACATTTCAATGACTCTGGTTGTTACTAAAAAGAACACACATGCAATGACACTGGTGGATCCATGTGTGGATTGTGAAAAGAGCACACATGCAATGACTCTAGTGGTTGTTAGTGAAAAGAACATACATGCAATGACTCTGGTTGTTGTTAGTGAAAATAACACACATGCAATGACACTGGTGGATCCATAGGTGGTATGTGAAAAGAACACACATTTCAATGTCTCTGGTTGTTGTTACTAAAATGAACACACATGCAATGACATTGGTGGATCCATGGGTGGATTGTGAAAAGAACACACATGCAATGACACTGGTGGATCCATAGGTGGTATGTGAGAAGAACACACATTCCAATGACTCTGATTGTTGTTACTAAAAAGAACACACATGCAATGACACTAGTGGATCCATGTGTGGTCTATGTAGAGAACACACATTACAATGACACTGGTGGATCCATATGTGGTATGTGAAAAGAACACACATGCAATGACTCTGGTTGTTGTTAGTGAAAAGAACACACATGCAATGACACTGGTGGATCCATAGGTGGTATGTGAGAAGAACACACATTTCAATGACTCTGGTTGTTGTTACTAAAAAGAACACACATGCAATGACACTGGTGGATCCATGGGTGGATTGTGAAAAGAGCACACATGCAATGACACCGGTGGATCCATATGTGGTATGTGAAAAGAACACATATGCAATGACTCCAGTTGTTGTTAGTGAAAAGAACATACATGCAATTACACTGGTGGATCCATGTGTGGTCTCTGAAGAGAGCACACATTTCAATGACTCTGGTTGTTGTTAGTAAAAAGAACACACATGCAATGACACTCTGGATCCATGTCTGGTCTCTAAAGAGAACACATGCAATGACTCTGGTTGTTGTTACTAAAAAGAACACACATGCAATGACACTGGTGGATCCATGGGTGGATTGTGAAAAGAGCAGACATGCAATGACACCGGTGGATCCATATGTGGTATGTGAAAAGAACACATATGCAATGACTCCAGTTGTTGTTAGTGAAAAGAACATACATGCAATTACACCGGTGGATCCATGTGTGGTCTCTGAAGAGAGCACACATTTCAATGACTCTGGTTGTTGTTAGTAAAAAGAACACACATGCAATGACACTCTGGATCCATGTCTGGTCTCTAAAGAGAACACATGCAATGACACTGGTTGTTGTTAGTAAAAATAACACACATGCAATGACATTGGTGGATCCATGTGTGGACTGTGAAGAGAACACACATGCAATGACAATGCAATGACACTGGTGGATCCATATGTGGTATGTGATAAGAATAGCCATGAAATGATTCTGGTTGTTGTTAGTAAAAATAACACACATGCAATGACACTGGAGGATCCATAGGTGGATTGTGAAAAGAGCACACATGCAATGACTTCAGTTGTTGTTAATGAAAAGAACACACATGCAATGACACTGGTTGTTGTTACTAAAAAGAACACACATGCAATGACACTGGTGGATCCATGTGTGGATTGTGAAACACACATGCAATGACTTTGGTTGTTGTTATTGAAAAGAACATACATGCAATGACTCTGGTTGTTGTTACTAAAAACAACACACATGCAATGACACTGGTGGATCCATGGGTGGATTGTGAAAAGAGCACACATGCAATGACACCAGTGGATACATATGTGGTGTGTGAAAAGAACACACATGCAATGACTCCAGTTGTTGTTAGTGAAAAGAACATACATGCAATGACACCGGTGGATCCATGTGTGGTCTCTGAACAGAGCACACATTTCAATGACTCTGGTTATTGTTAGTAAAAAGAACACACATGCAATGACACTGGTGGATCCATAGGTGGTATGTGAGAAGAACACACATTTCAATGACTCTGATTGTTGTTACTAAAAAGAACACACATGCAATGACACTGGTGGATCCATGTGTGGTCTATGTAGAGAACACACATTTCAATGACACTGGTGGATCCATATGTGGTATGTGAAAAGAACACACATGCAATGACTCTGGTTGTTGTTAGTGAAAAGAACACACATGCAATGACACTGGTGGATCCATAGGTGGTATGTGAGAAGAACACACATTTCAATGACTCTGGTTGTTGTTACTAAAAAGAACACACATGCAATGACACTGGTGGATCCATGGGTGGATTGTGAAAAGAGCAGACATGCAATGACACCGGTGGATCCATATGTGGTATGTGAAAAGAACACATATGCAATGACTCCAGTTGTTGTTAGTGAAAAGAACATACATGCAATTACACCGGTGGATCCATGTGTGGTCTCTGAAGAGAGCACACATTTCAATGACTCTGGTTGTTGTTAGTAAAAAGAACACACATGCAATGACACTCTGGATCCATGTCTGGTCTCTAAAGAGAACACATGCAATGACACTGGTTGTTGTTAGTAAAAATAACACACATGCAATGACATTGGTGGATCCATGTGTGGACTGTGAAGAGAACACACATGCAATGACAATGCAATGACACTGGTGGATCCATATGTGGTATGTGATAAGAATAGCCATGAAATGATTCTGGTTGTTGTTAGTAAAAATAACACACATGCAATGACACTGGAGGATCCATAGGTGGATTGTGAAAAGAGCACACATGCAATGACTTCAGTTGTTGTTAATGAAAAGAACACACATGCAACGACACTGGTTGTTGTTACTAAAAACAACACACATGCAATGACACTGGTGGATCCATGGGTGGATTGTGAAAAGAGCACACATGCAATGACACCAGTGGATACATATGTGGTGTGTGAAAAGAACACACATGCAATGACTCCAGTTGTTGTTAGTGAAAAGAACATACATGCAATGACACCGGTGGATCCATGTGTGGTCTCTGAACAGAGCACACATTTCAATGACTCTAGTTGTTGTTAGTAAAAAGAACACACATGCAATGACACTGGTGGATCCATGTCTGGTCTCTGAAGAGAACACACATGCAATGACACTGGTTGTTGTTAGTAAAAAGAACACACATGCAATGACGCTGGTGGATCCATGTGTGGATTGTGAAGAGAACACACATGCAATGACACTAGTGGCTCCATAGGTGGTATGTGAGAAGAACAACCATGAAATGACTCTGGTTGTTGTTAGTAAAAAGAACACACATGCAATGACACTGGTGGATCCATAGGTGGATTGTGAAAAGAGCACAAATGCAATGACTCCAGTTGTTGTTAGTGAAAAGAACACACATGCAATGACACTTGTTGTTGTTACTAAAAAGAACACACATGCAATGACACTGGTGGATCCATGTGTGGATTGTGAAGAGAACACACGTGCAATGACACTGGTGGATCCATAGGTGATATGTGAGAAGAAAAGCCATGAAATGACTCTGCTTGTTGTTAGTAAAAAGAACACACATGCAATGACACTGGTGGATCCATAGGTGGTATGTGAAAAGAACACACATTTCAATGACTCTGGTTGTTGTTACTAAAAAGAACACACATGCAATGACACTGATGGATCCATGTGTGGTCTATGTAGAGAACACATATTTCAATGACACTGGTGGATCCATATGTGGTATGTGAAAAGAACACACATGCAATGACTCTGGTTGTTGTTAGTGAAAAGAACACACATGCAATGACACTGGTGGATCCATAGGTGGTATGTGAGAAGAACACACATTTCAATGACTCTGGTTGTTGTTACTAAAAAGAACACACATGCAATGACACTGGTGGATCCATTGGTGGATTGTGAAAAGAGCACACATGGAATGACACTGGTGGATCCATATGTGGTATGTGAAAAGAACACACATGCAATGACTCCAGTTGTTGTTAGTGAAAAGAACATACATGTAATGACACCGGTGGATCCATGTGTGGTCTCTGAAGAGAGCAAACATTTCAATGACTCTGGTTGTTGTTAGTAAAAAGAACACACATGCAATGACACTGATGGATCCATGTCTGGTCTCTGAAGAGAACACACATGCAATGACACTAGTTGTTGTTAGTAAAAAGAACACACATGCAATGACACTGGTGGATCCATGTGTGGATTGTCAAGAGAACACACATGCAATGACACTGGTGGATCCATAGGTGGTATGTGAGAAGAACAACCATGCATTGACTCTGGTTGTTGTTAGTAAAAATAACACACATGCAATGAAACTGGTGGATCCATAGGTGGATTGTGAAAAGAGCACAAATGCAATGACTCCAGTTGTTGTTAGTGAAAAGAACACACATGCAATGACACTGGTTGTTGTTACTAAAAAGAACACACATGCAATGACACTGGTGGATCCATGTATGGATTGTGAAAAGAGCACACATGCCATGACTTCAGTTGTTGTTGTTGTTGAAAAGAACATACATGCAATAACACTGGTGGATCCATATGTGGTATGTGAAAAGAACACACATGCAATGACTCTGGTTGTTGTTACTAAAAAGAACACACATGCAATGACACTGGTGGATCCATAGGTGGTATGTGAAAAGAACACACATTTCAATGACTCTGGTTGTTGTTACTAAAAAGAACACACATGCAATGACACTGGTGGATCCATGAGTGGATTGTGAAAAGAACACACATGCAATCACACTGGTGGATCCATAGGTGGTATGTGAGAAGAACACACATTTCAGTGACTCAGGTTGTTGTTACTAAAAAGAACACACATGCAATGACACTGGTGGATCCATCTGTGGTTTATGTAGAGAACACACATTTCAATGACACTGGTGGATCCATATGTGGTATGTGAAAAGAACACACATGCAATGACTCTGGTTGTTGTTAGTGAAAAGAACACACATGCAATTACACTGGTGGATCCATAGGTGGTATGTGAAAAGAACACAAATTTCAATGACTCTTGTTATTGTTACTAAAGAGAACGCACATGCAATGACACTGGTGGATCCATGGGCGGATTGTGAAAAGAGCACACATGCAATGACACTGGTGGATCCATATGTGGTATGTGAAAAGAACACACATGCAATGACTCCAGTTGTTGTTAGTGAAAAGAACATACATGTAATGACACCGGTGGATCCATGTGTGGTCTCTAAAGAGAGCAAACATTTCAATGACTCTGGTTATTGTCAGTACAAAGAGCACACATGCAATGACACTGGTGGATCCATGTCTGGTCTCTGAAGAGAACGCACATGCAATGACACTGGTTCTTGTTAGTAAAAAGAAGACACATGCAATGACACTGGTGGATCCATGTGTGGATTGTGAAGAGAACACACATGCAATGGCAATGGTGGATCCATAGGTGGTATGTGAGAAGAACAGCCATGAAATGACTCTAGTTGTTGTTAGTAAAAAGAACATACATGCAATGACACCGGTTGATCCAGGTGTGGTCTTTGAAGAGAGCACACATTTCAATGACTCTGGTTGTTGTTAGTAAAAAGAACACACATGCAATGACACTGGTGGATCCATGTCTGGTCTCTAAAGAGAACACACATGAAATGACACTGGTTGTTGTTAGTAAAAAGAACACACATGCAATGACACTGGTGGATCCATGTGTGGATTGTGAAGAGAACACACATGCAATGACACTGGTGGATCCATAGGTGGTATGTAAGAAGAATAGCCATGAAATGACTCTGGTTGTTGTTAGTAAAAAGAACACACATGCAATAACACTGGAGGATCCATAGGTGGATTGTGAAAAGAGCACACATGCAATGACTCCAGTTGTTGTTAGTGAAAAGAACACACATGCAATGACACTGGTTGTTGTTACTAAAAAGAACACACATGCAATGACACTGGTGGATCCATGTGTGGATTGTGAAAAGAGCACACATGCAATGACTCTAGTGGTTGTTAGTGAAAAGAACATCCATGCAATGACTCTGGTTGTTGTTAGTGAATATAACACACATGCAATAACACTGGTGGATCCATACGTGGTATGTGAAAAGAATACACATTTCAATGACTCTGGTTGTTGTTACTAAAAAGAACACACATGCAATGACACTGGTGTATCCATGGGTGGATTGTGAAAAGAACACACATGCAATGACAATGGTGGATCCATAGGTGGTATGTGAGAAGAACACACATTTCAATGACTTTGATTGTTGTTACTAAAAAGAACACACATGCAATGACACTACTGGATCCATGTGTGGTCTATGTAGAGAACACACATTTCAATGACACTGGTGGATCCATATGTGGTATGTGAAAAGAACACACATGCAATGACTCTGGTTGTTGTTAGTGAAAAGAACACACATGCAATGACACTGGTGGATCCATAGGTGGTATGTGAGAAGAACACACATTTCAATGACTCTGGTTGTTGTTACTAAAAAGAACACACATGCAATGACACTGGTGGATCCATGTGTGGATTGTGAAGAGAACACACATGCAATGACACTGGTGGATCCATAGGTGATATGTGAGAAGAACAGCCATGAAATGACTCTTGTTGTTGTTAGTAAAAAGAACACACATGCAATGACATTGGTGGATCCATAGGTGGTATGTGAAAAGAACACACATTTCAATGACTCTGGTTGTTGTTACTAAAAAGAACACACATGCAATGACACTGGTGGATCCATGGGCGGATTGTGAAAAGAACACACATGGAATGACACTAGTGGATCCATAGGTGGTATGTGAGAGGAACACATATTTCAATGACTCTGGTTGTTGTTACTAAAAATAACACACATGCAATGACACTAGTGGATCCATGGGTGGATTGTGAAAAGAGCACACATGCAATGACACCGGTGGATCCATATGTGGTATGTGAAAAGAACCCATATGCAATGACTCCATTTGTTGTTAGTGAAAAGAACATACATGTAATGACACCGGTGGATCCATGTGTGGTCTCTGAAGAGAGCACACATTTCAATGACTCTGGTTGTTGTTAGTAAAAAGAACACACATGCAATGACACTGGTGGATCCATGTCTGGTCTCTGAAGAGAACACACATGCAATGACACTGGTTGTTGTTAGTAAAAAGAACACACATGCAATGACACTGGTGGATCCATGTGTGGATTGTGAAGAGATGATGACCCACAAGTATAGGGGGTGTATCGCAGTATTTTCGAGGGAAGTGAAACCCAATTTATTGATTCAACACAAGGGGAGCCAAAGAATATTTATAAGCCTTAACAACTGTGTTGTCAATTCAGCTGCACCTGGAAACAATCTTGCTCACAGCAATTTATCAGTAGCAACAGTTTTGTAGTAGGAATAGCAAAGTAACAGCAGTAGTAAACTAAAGATAGTAGTAACAAAAGCAGTAACAGTGGGATTCGAGTGCGGTAGGCATAGGGATGGATGGACGGGCGTTGCATGGACAAGAGAATTCACATAGCAATCAGAACATAGGGCAATTGCAGATAAATAAGATAAAGCATCCAAGTACTAGACAATCCTAGGCATGTGTTCCATATATAGTCATACGTGCTCGCAATGAGAACTTGCACAACATCTTTTGTCCTGCCAGCCCGTTTGCAGCGGGGCCTCTAGGGAACTACTGGCAATTAAGGTGCTCCTTTTAATAGAGCACCGGAGCAAAGCATTAACATTCCATGAACACATGTGATCCTCACATCAAAGCCTTCCCCTTCCGGTTATCCCGATTTTTGTCACTTCGGGGCCATAGGTTCCGGACAACAACGTGTGTATACAACTTGTAGATAAGACCAAGAACAATACTATCATAATGAATCAATAACATGTTCAGATCTGAAATCATGGCAGTCGGGCCCTAGTCACAAGCATTAAGCATAACAAGTCGCAACAAAGTCATAAAATACTAATAAAAGATACTAGGCACCATGCCCTAACAATCTGATGCCATTATATGAACGATCTCATCCAATCCCTATCATCCCCATAGCCTACAGCAGGGGATTACTCACTCATAGATGGGGGAAACATGGATGGTCGATGGAGATGATGGTGGAGATCGATGGAGATGGCTCTGGGGGCACTTCCCCATCCCGGCAGGGTGCCGAAACAGAGACTTTTTGTCCCCCGAATCTCCCCTTCGGTGGCGGCGGCACAGTGGAACTTTTCGTGGAAAAACGTCGAACCCCCCGGAGTTTTTAGGTCAGAAGGCTTCTTATAGGCAAAGAGGGAGACCGAGGGGGTGCCTGGGGCCACCACACCATGCCCTGGCACGGCCAGGCCCAGCCCGTGCCTGGGGTGGTGTGGCTAGCCCCTGGCCCTCCTCCGTCTCGTATTCTGGCTCCTGGAGTCTTCTGGAAAAATAGGCAGTTTGGCTTTTGTCCCGTCCAATTCCGAGAATATTCATTTTCTAACTTTCCTGGAACCAAAAATAGCAGAAAACAGGCAGTTGGCACTGTGGCTCTTGTTAATAGGTTAGTCCAAGAAATCATACGAAAATTACTCCAAAGTGTGGACAAAACAAAAGAAAGTGGATAAAACCAAGCATGGAGCATCAAAAATTATAGATACATTTGCAATGTATCAAGAGAACACACATGCAATGACACTGGTGGATCCATAGGTGGTATGTGAGAAGAACAACCATGAAATGACTTTGGTTGTTGTTAGAAAAAAGAACACACATGCAATGACACTGGTGGATCCATAGGTGGATTGTGAAAAGAGCACACATGCAATGACTCCAGTTGTTGTTAGTGAAAAGAACACACATGCAATGACACTGGTTGTTGTTACTAAAAAGAACACACATGCAATTACACTGGTGGATCCATGTGTGGATTGTGAAAAGAGCACATATGCAATGACTCCAGTTGTTGTTGTTGAAAAGAACATACATGCAATGACACTGGTGGATCCATATGTGGTATGTGAAAAGAACACACATGCAATGACTCTGGTTGTTGTTACTAAAAAGAACACACATGCAATGACACTGGTGGACAAATAGGTGGTATGTGAAACGAACACACATTTCAATGACTCTGGTTGTTGTTACTAAAAAGAACACACATGCAATGACACTGGTGGATCCATGGGTGGATTGTGAAAAGAACACACATGCAATGACACTGGTGGATCCATAGGTGGTATGTGAGAAGAACACACATTTCAATGACTTTGGTTGTTGTTACTAAAAAGAACACACATGCAATGACACTGGTGGATCCATGTGTGGTCTATGTAGAGAACACACATTTCAATGACACTGGTGGATCCATATGTGGTATGTCAAAAGAACACACATGCAATGACTCTGGTTGTTGTTAGTGAAAAGAACACACATGCAATGACACTGGTGGATCCATAGGTGGTATGTGAAAAGAACACACATTTCAATGACTCTGGTTGTTGTTACTAAAAAGAATACACATGCAATGACACTGGTGGATCCATGGGTGGATTGTGAAAAGAGCACACATGCAATGACACCGGTGGATCCATATGTGGTATGTGAAAAGAACACCCATGCAACGACTCCAGTTGTTGTTAGTGAAAAGAACATACATGCAATGACACCGGTTGATCTATGTGTGGTCTCTGAAGAGAGCACACATTTCAATGACTCTGGTTGTTGTTAGTAAAAAGAACACACATGCAATGACACTGGTGGATCCATGTCTGGTCTCTAAAGAGAACACACATGCAATGACACTGGTTGTTGTTAGTAAAAACAACATACATGCAATGACACTGGTGGATCCATGTGTGGATTGTGAAGAGAACACACATGCAATGACACTGGTGGATCCATAGGTGGTATGTGAGAAGAACAGCCATGAAATGACTCCGGTTGTTGTTAGTAAAAAGAACACACATGCAATGACACTGGTGGATCCATAGGTGGATTGTGAGAAGAGCACACATGCAATGACTCCAGTTGTTGTTAGTGAAAAGAACACACATGCAATGACACTGGTTGTTGTTACTAAAAAGAACACACATGCAATGACACTTGTGGATCCATGTGTGGATTGTGAAAAGAACACACATGCAATGACTCCAGTTGATGTTAGTGAAAAGAACATACATGCAATGACTCTGGTTGTTGTTAGTGAAAAGAACACACATGCAATGATACTGGTGTATCCATGGGTGGATTGTGAAAAGAGCACACATGCAATGACACTGGTGGATCCATAGGTGGTATGTGAGAAGAACACACATTTCAATGACTCTGGTTGTTGTTACTAAAAAGAACACACATGCAATGACACTTGTGGATCCATGTGTGGTCTATGTAGAGAACACACATTTCAATGACACTGGCGGATCCATATGTGGTATGTGAAAAGAACACACATGCAATGACTCTGGTTGTTGTTAGTGAAAAGAACACACATGCAATGACACTGGTGGATCCATAGGTGGTATGTGAGAAGAACACACATTTCAATGACTCTGGTTGTTGTTACTAAAAAGAACAGACATGCAATGACACTGGTGGATCCATGGGTGGATTGTGAAAATAGCACACATGCAATGACACTGGTGGATCTATATGTGGTATGTGAAAAGAACACACATGCAATGACTTCAGTTGTTGTTAGTGAAAAGAACATACATGCAATGACACCGGTGGATCCATGTGTGGTCTCTGCAAGAGCACAGATTTCAATGACTCTGGTTGTTGTTAGTAAAAAGAACACACATGCAATGACACTCTGGATCCATGTCTGGTCTCTGAAGAGAACACACATGCAATGACACTGGTTGTTGTTAGTAAAAAGAACACACATGCAATGACACTGGTGGATCCATGTGTGGATTGTGAAGAGAACACACAGGAAGTGACAATGCAATGACACCGGTGGATCCGTAGGTGGTATGTGAGAAGAACAACCATGAAATGACTCAGGTTGTTGTTAGTAAAAAGAACACACATGCAATGACACTGGAGGATCCATAGGTGGATTGTGAAAAGAGCACACATGCAATGACTCTAGTTGTTGTTAGTGAAAAGAACACACATGCAATGACACTGGTGGATCCATAGGTGGTATGTGAAAAGAACACACATTTCAGTGACACTAGTTGTTGTTACTAAAAAGAACACACATGCAATGACACTGGTGGATCCATGGGGGGATTGTGAAAAGAACACACATGCAATGACACTAGTGGATCCATAGGTGGTATGTGAGAAGAACACACATTTCAATGACTCTGGTTGTTGTTACTAAAAAGCAAACACATGCAATGACACTGGTGGATCCATGTGTGGTCTCTATAGAGAACACACATTTCAATGACACTGGTGGATACATATGTGGTATGTGAAAAGAACACACATGCAATGACTCTGGTTGTTGTTAGTGAAATGAACACACATGCAATGACACTGGTGGATCCATAGGTGGTATGTGAGAAGAACACACATTTCAATGACTCTGGTTGTTGTTACTAAAAAGAACACACATGCAATGACACTGGTGGATCCATGGGTGGATTGTGAAAAGAGCACACATGGAATGACACCGGTGGATCCATATGTCGTATGTGAAAAGAACTCACATGCAATGACTCCAATTGTTGTTAGTGAAAAGAACATACATGCAATGACACCGGTGGATCCATGTGTGGTCTCTGAAGAGAGCACACATTTCAATGACAATGGTTGTTGTTATTAAAAAGAACACACATGCAATGACACTGGTGGATCCATGTCTGGTATCTAAAGAGAACACACATGCAATGACACTGGTTGTTGTTAGTAAAAAGAACACACATGCAATGACACTGGTGGATCCATGTGTGGATTGTGAAGAGAACACACATGAAATGACACTGGTGGATCCATGTCTGGTCTCTGAAGAGAACACACATGCAATGACACTGGTTGTTGTTAGTAAAAAGAACACACATGCAATGACACTGGTGGAGCCATAGGTGGATTGTGAAAAGAGCACACATGCAATGACTCCAGTTGTTGTTAGAGAAAAGAACACACATGCAATGACACTGGTTGTTGTTTCTAAAAAGAACACACATGCAATGACACTAGTGGGTCCATGTGTGGATTGTGAAAAGAGCACACATGCAATGACTCCAGTTATTGTTGTTGAAAAGAACATACATGCAATGACACTGGTGGATCCATATGTGATATGTGAAAAGAACACACATGCAATGACTCTAGTTGTTGTTAGTGAAAAGAACACACATGTAATGACACTGGTGGATCCTTAGGTGGTATGTGAAAAGAACACACATTTCAATGACTCTGGTTGTTGTTACTAAAAAGAACACACATGCAATGACCTTGGTGGATCCATGGGTGGATTGTGAAAAGAACACACATGCAATGACACTAGTGGATCCATAGGTGGTATGTGAGAAGAACACACATTTCAATAACTCTGGTTGTTGTTACTAAAAAGAACACACATGCAATGACTCTGGTTGTTGTTAGTGAAAAGAACACACATGCAATGGCACTGGTGGATCCATAGGTCCTTTGTTAAAAGAACACACATTTCAATGACTCTGGTTGTTGTTACTAAAAAGAACACACATGCAATGACACTGGTGGATCCATGGGTGGATTGTGAAAAGAGCACACATGGAATGACACCGGTGGATCCATATGTGGTATGTGAAAAGAACACACATGCAATGACTCCAGTTGTTGTTAGTGAAAACAACATACATGCAATGACACCGGTGGATCCATGTGTGGTCCCTGAAGAGAGCACACATTTCAATGACTTTGGTTGTTGTTAGTAAAAAGAACAAACATGCAATGACACTGGTGGATCCATGTCTGGTCTCTGAAGAGAACACACATGCAATGACACTGGTTGTTGTTAGTAAAAAGAACACACATGCAATGACACTGGTGGATCCATGTGTGGATTGTGAATAGAACACACATGCAATGACACTGGTGGATCCATAGGTGGTATGTGAGAAGAACATCCATGAAATGACTCTGGTTGTTGTTAGTAAAAAGAACACACATGCAATGACACTGGAGGATCCATAGGTGGATTGTGAAAAGAGAACACATGCAATGACTCCAGTTGTTGTTAGTGAAAAGAACACACATGCAATGACACTGGTTATTGTTACTAAAAAGAACACACATGCAATGACACTGGTGGATCCATGCGTGGATTGTGAAAAGAGCTCACATGCAATGACTCTAGTGGTTGTTAGTGAAAAGAACATACATGCAATGACTCTGGTTGTTGTTAGTGAAAAGAACAAACATGCAATGACACTGGTGGATCCATAGGTGGTATGTGAAAAGAACACACATTTCAATGACTCTGGTTGTTGTTACTAAAAAGAACACACATGCAATGATACTGGTGGATCCATGTGTGGATTGTGAAGACAAGACACATGCAATGACACTGGTGGATCCATAGGTGATATGTGAGAAGAACAGCCATGAATTGACTCTGGTTGTTGTTAGTAAAAAGAACACACATGCAATGACACTGGTGGATCCATAGGTGGATTGTGAAAAGAGCACACATGCAATGACTCCAGTTGTTGTTAGTGAAAAGAACACACATGCAATGACACTGGTTGTTGTTACTAAAAAGAACACACATGCAATGACACTGGTGGATCCATGTGTGGATTGTGAAAAGAGCACACATGCAATGAATCTAGTTGTTGTTGTTGAAAAGAACATACATGCAATGACACTGGTGGATCCATGGGTCGTCTCTATATAGAACACACATTTCAATGACTCTGGTGGATCCATGGGTGGTCTCTGTAGAGAACACACATTTCAATGAGTCCGGTTGTTGTTAGTCAATAGAACACACATGCAATGACACTGGTGGATCCATGTGTGGATTGTGAAAAGAGCACACATGCAATGACTCCAGGTGTTGTTACTAAAAAGAACACACATGCAATGACACCGGTGGATCCATAGGTGGTATGTGAGACGAACATCCATGAAATAACTCTGGTTGTTGTTAGTAAAAAGAACACACATGCAATGACTCCAGTTGTTGTTAGTGAAAAGAACACACATTTGAAATGACTCTAGTTGTTGTTATTGAAAAGAACATACATGCAATGCCACCGGTGGATCCATGTGTGGTCTCTGAAGAGAGCACACATTTCAATGACTGGTTGTTGTTAGTAAAAAGAACACACATGCAATGACACTGGTGGATCCATAGGTGGTCTCTGAAGAGAGCACACATGCAATGACTCTAGTTGTTGTTAGTGAAAAGAACACACCTGCAATGACACTGGTTGTTGTTAGTAAAAAGAACACACATGCAATGACACTAGTGGATCCATAGGTGGATTGTGAAAAGAGCACACATGCAATGACTCCAGTTGTTGTTAGTGAAAAGAACACACCTGCAATGACACTGGTGGATCCATAGGTGGATTGTGAAAAGAGCACACATGCAATGACACTAGTGGATCTATATGTGGTATGTGAAAATAACACACATGCAATGACTCTGGTTGTTGTTAGTAAAAAGAACACAGATGCAATGACACTAGTGGATCCATAGGTGGATTGTGAAAAGAGCACACATGCAATGATATTTGAATGATACTGGTGATCCATAGGCGGATTGTGAAAAGAGATTTTCCCTCTCTCTCTCTGTCAAAAATCTCACAAAAGCCCAAACGTGTGGAGATCCCAAACATGTGCTCACTCTGGGTGCTATGCCTTGATTGGCTGACACAGATGTCACGCGGATCGTCTCCACCAACCGTTGATCCCATGTGATCCAACGGGCAGGATAACCCCTCCCTTCTCCACTTTTTTATGCATGGACAATTCATGCCACCTCTCTATCCGTGCCACCAATACTTTACCCCCATAAACAAGTGAAAATCCATCTATCTAACTAAAATAAATAAAATAAATGATCATATTTCAAAGAAGCCATCGTCTTCGTCTTCCGATTCGTCCTCTTCTTCGTCAACGCCATGGTCCCTGCCATCGCCGCCGTCGGTGCCCTCCTCTGACGACTCGACACCGCCCCCTTCGTCGAATAAGCGCGTTATCTCCTCGTCAGAGTCCTCCTCCTCCTCCTCTTTGTAGTCCCACGGGTCCACGTCACTCTCCTCCGCTTCTGCCTCCAACTGAGTGATGAATGCCTCATCGTTGGCTGAGTCGGATTCGTCCAAATAGCTATCTCCTCTCTTCTTCCTGGTCTTCTTCTCATTCCTCTTCTTGTCCGTACTCGCCGATGCAACACGCGCCCCCGTCCTGGCTGCTACTTTGCGCTCGTCCGACGCTGCAGGTACCCCACGCTCCTCCTGCACGGCCGGTACGAGCTTCAACGTCGCGGTGTCCTCGAGTGCCGATGTCGATGGATCCTGGCGCGGTCGGACACGACGTGTTGCCTATGCAGGCGACTCGCGAGCGCGGACGATGCAGCAAAGATCCGAGGATGCAGGACGGTCAGTGGACGGCTTGGACCTGCCATTGCCACGGCGAGAGGGCATGTGCTCAAGGTAGTTGCTCTGAATGGTCGATGGCGGGTACACAGAGTGGGGTGCCGATCTAATCAAGGATGAGCAGCGGTTTCGTGCGTCGTGTCCACGCATGCATTTGTCGATTATCAAAAAAGAAGAAGAAAGAAGTAATATCTCGCGTACTGAACATAATTTGATCACAACAAAAGTGGCACAACATATTCTAGACTCATAAATATCCTATGCGTGCCTATCACGTGGAGTTCGACAGAGTTGGACGTGTCGATGTGATCGTGCAACAGTTGCGCGCGTCATTGCCCCATCAACACGTGATGCACACACGCGGGATGTGCGTGCCGATTCCCGTGACGACCACCCGGCTTGCACTCCCCTTATTATATACTGGATTTTGGGTGGCGCCGAAGACCATTGAAGTGTCCATCGCAATAAAGACAAGTCCCATCGATTCCCTACCCCTGCCTCCCTGTCTTCTTTGAGAAGGTAGACCGTACACGGTGGTCTTGTATAATAGTTGAAAGGGCATGTATGCCCCATGTGTGGTTTTGGTAATTAATGACAATCCCTATGCACTAATGTGCAAATTGAGTTTCACTTGTAGGTTTGTCCATTGGCATCGCTTGGACCATGTGTTGGTTTCAAGGATGAAAAAGAAGAAGCATCGTCCAAGGGCTTTGTGCCTTTTGGAATCAAGTAGAAGAAGAAGAAGATCAAGTATGTCTTGAAGAATAAGAAGATGGAGTTCCTCATGGCTATTTTCAAGACATCATCAAGAAATGAAGTGCAAGCTCAAGATGCACCATCTCTAGAAGATCTCATGCTTGGAGCTTGCCATCCTCGACGTTCATGGAGTGATGAAGACAAGGTTAATGAAGTGGTTTCCCCATGGAGTATGGGGGAGCCATTCGCAAGTCTTCATCAAGCAAGAGCAAGCAAGGGCAATCAAGAAAGGTGTTCCATCTTGAAGGTGACAAGATCGTCTACATCAAGCTCAAGTGGGATGCTCAAGGCAAAGGTATGATCTTGATAGGGTTTCTATTTTACTGGTCTCGTGTAGTGTTGGGAGACCGGGTTTAGGATAGATAGCCGTACTATCAAGAGGGGCTCTCGGGTGGGTGACTCGTTCGTATCTTTCGGAGAGAGCTCAAACCTTTGCATACATAGCATCATCTTTCTTGGTTGTTGTTTGGTTCTTGTCCATGTGAGGATCTAGAGCTTGTGGTTATCTTCATAACAAGCTCTAGTTCATCAAAAATGGATTTCCCTTGCATATCTTATTGCGTTTTTGATCTTGCGGGTTTTCCGGCTCCACACCTTGGGAGGTATCTCACATATATATTCATGGTATTTTCTCCCTTGGTGATATCCAATATTTTGTTATCTTTCCACCAAAAATTGGTTTCATCTCATTTGGAGTTCGGATGCAAAAGTTGTGGCAGTTCTAGTTCTGAAGTTTTTGCCTGACCGGTTGTTCCGGCGGGCCACCGGTAGTACCGCCAGGGCACTTTGCCGCCGGTAGTACCGGTGTTAATTCTGGCCCAACTTCCGGTAAACCCATTTTCGGTTCAGTACTCTCTCTGCCTGGTTTGTGCTATTTGACGGTACTTCAGTCGGTATTTTAGGCGGTAGTACCGCTAGGACATTCTTGCCGCCGGTAGTTCCGGCGAAGCGGCGGTAGTACCGGCCAGGCTCGCGTTTTTGTTCTTTCTCTCGCAGTTTTCTGACCGTTGGCTGGGTGTCACCAGTAGTACCGGCCGCCCACCGGTACTATCGGCCGTGCGCGATTCTGTGGGTAACGGGCAGATCAGGGAGCCCTTTAAAAGGAGCTCCCCTTTCCCCTTCGGCCCCAACTTTCTCTTTCTTGGTTTTTAGCTTTCTCTCTCCTCCATTGTTGACCTTGAATAGCTTGCCCTCTCCCCTTCCCCCTCCTATGATTCGTGCATCTTTTTGAGGGATTTGAGAGAGGAGATCTAGATCTACATGCCCCACCAAGCAAAATCCCTTCTTTGTGAAGGAATCCTTGGGATCTAGATCTTGGAGAGTTTTGTGTTCTCCTCTTGTGTTCTTCCTCCCTTATTCCCCAATAGCTTTTGTAGCTTTGGTGGAATTTGAGAGTGAAGGTTGCCTCTTGCATTTGGTGCATAGGTTTGAGTTCTCCTCGGAGATTCGGTGAGTTCAAGCCCTTGGGCTTGTTTCTCTTGGGTTCTTGGAACCCTAGACGGTTGTGTGGTTGGATAGTTGACCTTTTGTGGCCTTGTTGCCTTTTGTAGCTTTGTAGCCTTTGTGGCATTGTTCTTGGGGCTCCAATTGAGTTGTGGAGGTTCCCCAAGCTTATTGGCCTTTTGTGGCATTGTGGAGCCTTTGTGGCGTTTCTTGGGAGCCCTCCAATTGAGTTGTGGAGATTGCCCCAAGCCTTGTACGGGTTCGGTGACTGCCCTCAAGTGTCCCATAGTGGAATGCGAGTAGGCCTTTTGTGGCGAGCTCACGGGAGAATAGGGTGAGCCTGTTGTGGCGTCGGTGAGTTGCGTGCCTTCACATCTTGGGGTGATGCCTTGTGTGGCGTTGGGTGAGCATCGAGCCACCACACCTCGAGGTGAGCCATTTGTGGTGTTCGAAGTTCATTGCGCCCCCGCACCTCTCCAACAGAGACGTAGCTTCTTTGTAAGTGAACTTCGGGAAACAAATCATCGTCTCCGCGTCCATCGGTTATCTATCAACCGAGCCCTTTACTTATGCAATTTACATTGTGATAGCCTTCGTGCTTGAAGTACTATTTATTGTTATCACCTTGTTGCTTGTCTTGCTTAGCATAGGTTGTTGGTTCACTTAGTGAAACTAGTGGATATAGGTTTTGGCTTGATAAATTAAACGTTAAGTTTTATTCCGCATTTATTAGAGCCTAAACCGTAATATTTTTAAAACGCCTATTCACCCCCCTCTAGGCGACGTCCATTTCCCTTTCAATAGTACTAGTACTACTGGACCACGGCTTGTACTCTTTGACTCTTCTCCCACACTAATCACTATCTCCTTCCTCCTGCCGCCGCCACACTCACCCTGCAAGCCATGGCTCCACTGAGGAGGGGGAGAGGCCGGTCGACGATCCTCGCAGAGAAAAGGGAGATAAATCGCCACGAGGCACTTCTTGCTCTACCAGCCGCTCAAGCCCACCCTCTCATCGAGGCCCAATCTCCCCCGATAATGGTGCCGAATGTTCTAGCAGGCGAGGGCTCCTCCCGGTATGGTCTCCTTGTTCTACTTCTTCTCCATCTCCCTCTCCATCATGATGTTAATCATCTTCTTCTTGTTTTTCTTATTCTGGCTCTTCCTCTTCTACGTATTACAGGCCGGCCGTGGAGCCCGAATCCACCACGACGGAGGCGTTGCAGGACCTGTTCGGCCCCGTTCCATGTCTCAGCAAGGTAGCAAATCTCCATGTTGTTATTTCTCCGAGTTATGATGTTGATTTCTTATATGATGTCCGCCCCGCATTGGTTTTTCTTCTTCTTTTGCGAGTTGTATTAGTTTTCATGAATATGACTGGATCTCTTGGTCTTTCCTTAATACCGTTGTTCATAGATTCACTATGGATTTTTTGTGATTAGGATTAGTTTATCGTGGTCATGAATAGATCTCCAGGTCCATTTTTTAACACTGCGGCCAATAGATTCAACGGGATTTTTTTGATCTTTATTAGTATTCACCTGGGACCTAGAGTGTAATTGTAGAATTCCTATTTCAATTAACATGAACGATGCAGCGATCAGTTCCAAGATTTCTAACCAACATGAGCTTGCATGCTCCCCTACCCAAGCTAATGAGAGCCTACGCAAGCAATTATCTGTGCAGAAGGAGATCTCGCTAGATTTTGCACGTGACGTTGTTAGGCTGCAGAAAGTGCTCGATCGTAACTTGATCAGGCAAGAACAGGCCATCAAGATAATCAACGAGCTCACGGAGGAGAAGAAGAATCTCGTGGAAAGGTGCATTCTCCTGCAGGACGAAGTCAACGAGGCACTTAGAGGACACGTCGAGGAAACCAAGGCTACCATCCGAGCCTACCATGACAGGAACCGTTGCCTGGATGCAGTCAAGGAGATGAAGGCGGACATGAGCAGAGGGATCACCGTACTCGAGGGTGTTCGGAAAGAGAATGAGGAGCTAAGGGCATGTCTGGAGGCGTATCGGAGCAATGCCCAAGTCTGATTCCCGTTAGCAGGGACATGAATACCAGTTCGTCCTCCTCTCCTTTTGTAATGTTTAGGGTTCAGGGAGCAATGCCCATGTTTGCTTCCCATTATAGGGTGCAATAAGAATCCTAGGTCAACTCCTTATCTATCTGGACATGTGTTGGTGTTCATGTTCATGAATGGACACCATGTTCTCTTTCCATTATGTATCTGGACATGGGTTTCTGCATTATGAGTTTGCCACTCTCCCACTACTAGTTGGTGATATTGGGAAAAACACACAGCACACTAAACTGCTGATAAATCTTATTTCTCTTCGAAATTGAAATTATGACAGTGCCACTAGTCGATTCATAAATGTTGATTAGTCCTAGATTGCTTCTTCCTTGAAATTATGTCAGTGCCACTAGTCGATTCAGTTAATTATGGAAACTAACCAGCTTGTCCTGGTGAACTGAACAAACCATACTATGTATTTTTGTTGCAGGGAAAGAGCCGAAAGATCGACTGGGACCTGGCGACCTGGCTAAATGACAAGATAGCAATCCAAAGGGAGAAGCAGAATTCCCAGAAACTGGCCTTTGACCAACTACGCGCTGAAGTTGCGGTCCTTTCTGACAAGTGCCAGAAACTAAAGGAGTTAAACGCCGAATGGGCGAAGCTACACAGTGAAGGTCGCGCCTCGGCTAGGAAGCAGACGGAGATCATGAAAGGGATCTTGAAGGAAAATCGTATGGCTACAGACAAAATTCTCCAATCTGTGACGGAGCGCTGGAACCTATAGCTGAAGCACGACATAGTACTAAAGGATCTAGCCAATCTTATGGAGGAAAACAGGCAGCTCCGGGCCAGGCTCGCTTGAACACAACATATGTCTATTTAGTACTGAACTGCCTGGTTTATCCTCTGCAGTGGTGATTTTGTAAGCGTGAACTTAACTCTATGCACGATATGTGTGTTCGTCTGAAATTAGTTTGCTCGAGGATTGGGTTTGGCTTAGTTCGGAAAGCGCAACTACAAGTCTTACAATTAACTAGTTTCAGGCATTGGCACACCATAAATTATTCATCTCGAATTTCCTTTATCCTCTATATTCTGTCCTTGTTCACCCTCGCGCGCCTTCTTCAGTTCCTTCAATAGATCCGCAATGTAGTACTCTAGCTTATTCTTGTCTTCCCTGAGCTGATCCCTCTCCTTTTCTGCATTATGAATCAGCAACTTGTGACTATCATGAAGCTTCTTTGCAGTTCCAACAACCAAGCTCCCATCGATTCCGTCAGTTAGCCCTGACTGCAAATTCTCGATTTCTTGTTCTAGCTCCTTATTTCGTACCGACAGCTTGTAATTTTTTTAGCTGCATCACTTACATCAGTAAATCTCCCCGACCTTTCCAACTCATACATCTCCCATAACTGTGCCAAACATTTCTTAAGTGCATCTGGCCACTCAAGATCCACCCACTCTACTGCTTTACACACCGGGCCAACCTAAAAACACACACACTATAGTGTTATGAACATGCACGATACATTTTACTTCATGTCACAGTTGCACATAATGTAAGCAAACCTGATTTGTATAGCCCAAAAACCTTCTCCTAGTGTTACTGCCTTCGAATGCAACATATCTCCTCAGTTTTAGCCCATGGTCACATGGCACTTCTCCATCGAGATCTAGGCCCTCCCATTCGGAGTTGTAGATTGTCCTAGGTACCTATAGGTAAACGCAAAGCTGAAATCGAACACGATTGCATGCACATATGGAGCTCAGATCGAGAGATTTTCCATTGCCTAACCCTAGCCCGAGAAAACAGAGGAACTCACATCATGGAAGGAATACTCGATGTCGGAGAGAAGGCTGTCGCTGATCGACTGGTCGTCCTCGCCGTTCAAGGATAGCATGGCAAATGCGTCATCGCAGGCGACGGTGACGGCGTCGGAGAGAGAGAGAGAGAGAGAGAGAGAGAGAGAGAGAGAGAGAGAGAGAGAGAGAGAGAGAGAGAGAGAGAGAGAGAGAGAGAGCAACCCTTATACCGCTGCAACGATGACTAAATTGGCATGTTACAATAGTTTAATGGATACCATGCCCTTTCCCTGGATTACTGTCTCCTGCCTGATATGGATTCTCTTCACACATTCTCATTTCAAATATTAAACTTGCACTCCCTCCATCCCAATTTCATTGCCTAACGAAAACATACCAGTATATTACATCATCCAAAGAAACAAAATCATGTCAACTACAAGGTATTTATGCATCACTTCTTCATTCATGGTTTCACAAAACATTACATTATAATCTCCCAACAAACATAACCACAACATGGTTTCACAAAACATCACATTATAATCTCTCAACAAACATAATCACAGAAACAAGTATATTACATCAACTCAAGAAACAAAATCATGTCGACTACAAGGTACTTACACATCACTTGTCTTGTCATGGTTTCACAAAACATTACATTACAGTCTCTCAACAAACAAAATAACAGAAACAAGTACAGTACATTATCTCAAGAAACATAATCATGTCAACTACACTGTATTTATGCATCACTAGTCCAGTCATGGTTTCACAAAACATTACATTACAATGTCCCAACAAACATAATAACATAAACAAGTACGGTACGTCATCTTAAGAGACATAATCATGTCCACTACAATGTACTTATGTCTTATTACAACAACGATGGTTTCAGTGAGTGACATGTCCAAAAATCTCAACATCTCGCACAACATTATATCGCAATCTCTCAACAAACATAATCACAAAAGCACGCTCTAAATGCAACAACAGTCAATATTACAAATACGGGCAGGGGAACCCCGCGGTCCATATGACAAGCCCAGGGTAGCAGCTCTCATCAGATCTCATCAACATCGACCACCTCATTCTGTTCAGCCACTACAGGGGCATATACATCCACTATAACATGTTCAACAACATCAGAAATGGTACCAAGGAAGAACACCTTCCTGGTTCGCTTCTTATGAATTGCATAAGATCTTCATAAGATCTTCAGTATCCAAAACATCTATGAATTGCTGCTTCTTATGATGCCACCACCGGATTTTTTCCATCTGCTTAGGGCCAATACTGATTTCCTTACCGATCATCTCTCTCATTTCATCAAGAGTTATGTTTTTGGAATCGATAGTGATCCCCACAGTACATGACGATGTTGGGTCCGTAGCATAGAAAACAAAAAATTTCCTACGATGTGAACTACACGCCAAGATCTATCTACTAGGTACAAAGCAACGGGTGGACATACATCCAACGAGAACTTACCCTCGTAGACAACAAGCTTTGTTAACGAGTAGGAACTCGTGGTTGATGTAGTCGTACACTTGCCGATCTCAAGATCATGACGAAGTTCGAGCGCCGCAACTCAGCAGCGCATCCGCACTCGCACACACGTTCAAGCCACCAGACAACCTCCACCTCCTCGCTCCAGCGATCCAGCGGAAGCAGGAACTCCTTCCAGATGAAATGCCACCGGGAACATGTATCTCGCTAATCCGAGACCATGGGGGAATAATTCTAGAGGGGGAGAGAGATCCTTCACAAGGAGGTGTGAGGATGAAGGAGGGAATGGGTGGCCTTTTATAGGAGGAGGGGGGTGCCCCCTCTCTCCATGGTCGGCGCATGGGGGGTGACCCCTCACCTCCCCCATTCATGTGGTGGTAACCCCCCCACATTAAAATGCCTCTTCACATTCCCTTTTAAAGTCTCCACTTTAAATGCATTAAATTTCTCCAAATTTAATGCTCTCTCATTTAATAAAACTCTTTTTATTAAATTTATTCAGAATTTTGTTAATTACTTTAATTAACAAACATTCACATATATCCCCTTGCAATATTTCAATATCACATGCAGAACCACCTTCTGCAATTTCACCCGAAACAATTTCCGGTTTCTATTGAAACAATTCCTGTGCTTTGCAATTCTTTCGTCTGAAACATATGTGCTCCAAAATGGTGTCCGGTAACTCTTAAGTGTGCCACCCTACAGTTCGCGAATAATGCAGACATGATCGAGACCCTTCTCCGATCAATAATCAGCAGCGGGACCTGGAGATCCGTACTGACTCCTACACATTCAACGATGACTCCTGTGATCGTGAGAACCTTTAACGCTTGTAACTAAATCCCTTTGTCTCTCGATATATTACATGTCCGAGATTCGATCATCGGTATCTCCATACCTAGTTTGATCTCGTTACCGACATGCACTCTTTTCTCGTTCCCGTGATATAACATTCTAGTGATCACATCACTTGCTTGCAAGCTATCCTATTGTGATATCACCGAGAGGGCCCAGAGTATATCTATCTGTCATCTGGATTGACAAATTCCACTCTTGATCCATGAGCCTCAACATAACACCTTCGTAGTACTGAACCCATCTTTATAGTCACCCTGTTACGGTGTGACGTTTGATGTTATCAAGATACTCTTCCGGTGTCAGCAATTAACATGATCTCATGGTCTAAGGATAAAGATTACTTCGTATGATGTTATAGCAATATAAACAAAATGACTTGATTGTAATGCTATACTTCAGATGAATGTTCATCACATCATTCCACCAATGGTGTGACCTTGTTATTAACAACATCCAATGTCCATGATCAGGAAACCTTGATCATCCTGTTAATCAACAAGCTAGTCTATAAGAGAGGCATGACTAGGAACCCTTTTTGTTTATTAAACACACATGTATTGATGTTTCCGAATCAATACATTTCTAGCATGCAAAATAAACATCTATCATGTATAAGGAATATATAATAACAACATTATTATTTCCTCTCAGGGCATATTTCCTTTCAGACTCCCACTTGCACTAGAGACAATAATCTAGTTCACATAGTGATAAATCTAACACTCATGGAGTTCTGGTGTTGATCATGTTTTGCCCTAGGGAGAACTTTAGTCAACGGATCTGCTACATTTAGGTCCGTGTGTACTTTACAAATCTTTATATCTCCATCCTTGACATGCTCGCAGATGGAGTGAAACCGACGCTTAATATGCTTGGAATTCTTGTGAGACCTTGGTTACTTTGTGTTGGCTATGGCTCCATTGTTGTCACAATAGATCACCATCGGGTCCAACGCACTAGGAACCACACCCAGTTCCGTAATGAACTCTTTCATCCAAACTGCTTCCTGCGCCGCTTCTGAAGTAGCAACATATTCCGCCTCTGTTGTTGATCCAGCCACCACAGGTTGTTTGGAACTCCTCCAACTAACTGCTGCTCCGTTCAAGAGAAATACGTATCCGGATTGAGTCTTAGAGTCATCCGGATCGGTGTCAAAGCTAGCATCGACATAACACTTAGCGACTAGCTCTTCTTCACCTCTGTATATAAGAAACATATCCTTAGTTCTTCTTAAGTACTTGAGGATGTTCTTTACGGCTATCCAGTGTTTCGAACCTGGATGAGATTGGTACCTACTAGTCAAACTAATAGCATGTGCCACATCCGGTCTTGTACATAGCATGGCATACATAATAGAGCCTATGGCCGAGGCATAGGGGATCTTATCCATCATCTCTCTTTCTTCCGCCGTAGCCATACTTTGAGTCTTACTCAATGTCTTGCCTTGCAACATAGGTAAGAAACTCTTCTTACTTTCGTCCATATTAAACTTCTTTAATATCTTATCAAGGTATGTACTCTGCGATAGCCCAATTAGGCGCCTTGATCTATCTCTATAGATTTTAATGCCTAATATATATGATGCTTCACCAAGGTCTTTCATCGAAAATTTGCTGTTTAGATAACTTTTAACACCGTTTAAAAGATCTATATCATTTCCAATCAATAATATGTCATCCACATATAATATCAGAAATGCCACATTGCTCCCACTCACTTTCTTGTAAATACAAGCCTCTCCATAAGTTTGGACAAATCCAAACTCTTTGATCACCTCATCAAAGCGGAGATTCCAACTTCGTGATGCTTGCTTCAGTCCATAGATGGATCACTGAAGTTTGCACACCTTATTAGCATCCTTAGGATCGACAAAACCCTTAGGTTGTATCATATACAACTCTTCTTCAATCTTACCATTGAGGAACGTAGTTTTGACATCCATCTGCCATATTTCATAATCGAAATATGCAGCAATTGGTAACATAATCCTAACTGACTTAAGCATCGCTACGGGAGAGAATGTCTCATCGTAGTCAACTCCTTGAATTTGTCGAAACCCCTTTGCGACAAGTCGAGCCTTATAGATGGTCACATTGCCATCAGCATCAGTTTTCCTTTTGAAAATCCATTTATTCTCCACGGCCTTTTGGTCGTGAGGTAAGTCCACCAAGTTCCAAACTTGGTTCTCGTACATGGATTCCATCTCGGATTTCATGGCTTCTAGCCATTTGTTGGAATCCAGGCTCATCATCGCTTCTTCATACGTCGCAGGATCATCCATTTCATCAACCATGAAATTCACAACAGGATTGCCGTACAGTTCAGGAGCTGCACGTGTCCTGCTTGACCTGCGAGGTTCGGTAGTGTCCTCTTTCGGAGTTTCATGATCATTATCATTAGCTCTCTCTTCATCAGGTGAAGTCCACTCGGAAACAACTTCCGGTGCTGTGCCACTTGCCATTCCATGAAGAGAAGGTTCAATAACCTCTTCGAGTTCTACCTTCCGACTACTCACACCTTTCGTGAGAAACTCCTTCTCAAGAAAGGATCCATTCTTGGCAACAAAAACCTTGCCCTCGGATCTGTGATAGAAGGTATACCCAATTGTTTCCTTAGGGTATCCTATGAAGACGCATTTTTCCGCTTTGGGTTCGAGTTTATCTGGTTGAAGTTTCTTCACATAAACATCGCATCCCCAAACCTTAAGAAATGACAGCTTAGGTTTGTTCCCAAACCATAATTCACACCTGTGTCGTTTCAACGGATTTAGATGGTGCCTGATTTAAAGTGAATGCAGCTGTTTCCAGTGCATAACCCCAAAATGACAGAGGTAAGTCAGTCAGAGACATCATAGATCGAACCATATCCAATAAGGTACAATTATGACGCTCCGACACACCATTATGTTGTGGTGTTCCGGCAGGCGTGAGTTGTGAAACTATTCCACACTCTTTCATGTGTGTGCTAAACTCGTAACTTACATACTCTCCTCCACGGTCAGACCGTAGAAATTTGATCTTTCTATTATGATGATTTTCCACTTCATTCTGAAATTCCTTGAACTTTTCAAAAGTTTCAGACTTGTGTTTCATCAAATAGATATACCCATATCTACTCAAATCATCCGTGAAAGTAACAAAATAACGATATCCACCTCGCGCCGACACACTCATTGGTCCACACACATCAGTATGTATGATTTCCAATAGATCTGTCGCCCGTTCCAATGAACCGGAAAACGGCATTCTAGTCATCTTGCCCATAAGGCATGGCTCACATGTATCAAATGATTCAAAATCAAGTGATTCCAAAAGTCCATCAGAATGGAGTTTCTTCATGCATTTAATGCCAATATGACCTAGACGACAGTGCCACATATATGTAGACATATCATCATCAAGTTTAATCTTTTTAGCATTAACATTATGAATGTGCGTAATATTACTATCGAGATCCAATAGAAATAAACCATTCAACATAGGTGCATGACCATAAAAGATATCATTCTTATAAATCGAACAACCATTGTTTTCAGATTTAAAGGAATGACCACTTTGCATTAAACACGATCCAGATACAATGTTCATGCTCAGTGCAGGCACCAAATAACAATTATTTAGGTTTATAACTAATCCCGATGGCAAATGGAGAGGTAGCGTCCCGACGGCGATCACATCAACTCTTGATCCATTGCCGACCCGCATCTTGACCTCATCCCTTGCTAGTTGTCGCTTGTTCCGTAGCCCCTGAACCGAGTTACATATATTAGCAACCGATCCAGTATCAAATACCCAGGTGCTACTGCGAGTACTAGTCAAGTACACATCAATAACATGTATATCACATATACCTTTGTTTGCCTTGCTGGACTTCTTGTCCGCCAAATACTTGGGGCAGTTGTGCTTCCAATGGCCAGTCCCCTTGCAATAGTAGCACTCGGTGTCAGACTTAGGGCCAGCCCGGGGTTTCTTTTCAGGCGTGGCAACAGACTTGCCACCCTTCTTTCCCTTGTGCTTGCCTTTCTTATCCTTCTTGAAACCGGTGGTCCTATTGATCATCAACATTTGATGTTCTTTCCTAATCTCCACTTCTGCAGTCTTAAGCATTGACAGAAGCTCGGGAAGAGACTTCTTCATGCCCTGCATATTATAGTTCATCACGAAGCTCTTGTAGCTAGGTGGCAGAGATTGGAGAACATGATGTATGCCTAAGTCAATGGGAATCGTTATTCCCAAGGACACAAGCTTATCGGCGTACCCAGACATTTTGAGTACGTGCTCACTAACGGAGCTGTTTTCCTCCATCATGCAGCTAAAGAACTTTTCTGTAGCATTATAACTCTCTACGGAAGCATGGGTATCGAAAATAATTTTCAATTCTCCCATGGTATCAAAGGCATTACCATTTTCGAAACGCTTTCGAAGTTCTGGCTCTAGCCCATACAGTATGCCACAATGAACTAAGTTGTGGTCCTCCTGACGAGTCACATAGACATTCTTTTCCTCGTCAGGGGCATCAGGAGCTGGTGGGGGGCCTAGCGGCGCATCTAGCACATATTGCTTTTGTGCAGCAGCGAGGAGAATCCTCAAATTCATAGCCCAGTTGGTGAAGTTGCTACCATTCGCAACAAGTTTCTCTTTCTCCATGAACACATTGAAATTAAAAGCAGGTGGTGCCATCTACAACAGAATTTGTAAAGTTTATTTAGACTAAGTTTATGATAGATTGAGTTCAACTAATCCAAATTACTAATGAACTCCCACTCAAAAACGACATCCCTCGTGTCCTTTTGGTGATTACATGAACCAAATCCACTATATCAAGTCCGATCATCACGTGAGTTGATATAGCTTCAAAGGCGAGCATCTATATGGGCATCATATCAACCATATGACTCATGCTTAACCTTTCGGTCCGTGTTCCAAGGCCATGTCTGTATATGCTAGGCTCGCCAAGTAAGAACCTTAGTATTCGCGTGTGTAAAACTGTCTTACACCCGTTCTTATGAAAGCGTAGATTCGAGTACACCCGATCATCACGTGATGTCTCAAAACACGATCCATAGAACGGTGCATACTCAAGGAAGAACACATTTTTATCTTGATATCTAAATGAGGGATCATCTTATAATGCTACCAAACGCGCCAAACTAGCAATATAAGATGCTAACATCTAATGTGTAAAGTGAGATGATATGGTCCATGCATTTGATCTCTATCACTTGCATCATGGTATGATCTCTATTATTCCTTTGTGTGTAAGTCCAAGGTATATGGAACTTACACGTTGACTGTGTTGTAAGAGTATCTACCATACATCTACTTACAACAATACCATATCAATACACTAGCCTAGCAACGATCTAAACTAGACGCCTCTAATTTATCAACTGCAAGTTTTACGTGGCTTAGGGCTTTCGGAGATAGAACCATTCTCACCTACGAACATGAACCACAACGAGGATAACTAAGTTATTAGCAACTCGTTGTAAATCAGATATTGAATATAGTAGGAGAGACAGACACCCGCCAGCCACTTATGCAAAACAAGTTGCATGTCAGTCGTGGAACCGGTCTCATGTACGATGACATGTAAGGTTGGTCCGGGCCGCTTCATCCCACTATGCCACCAATATCCAAAATACATAGAAGATGCAATAACATGATCATCATCGCCCACATATCAACCATATGTGTACTACCCGTGCTAAGCACCTACGCATAGATCAGGCTTTGATACCACTGTTGGGTCCACGGCATAGAAAACAAAAAATTTCCTACGGTGTGAACTACACGCCAAGATCTATCTAGTAGGTACAAAGCAACGGGTGGACATACATCCAAGGAGAACTTACCCTCGTAGACAACGAGCTTTGTTAACGAGTAGGAACTCGTGGTTGATGTAGTCGTACACTTGCCGATCTCAAGATCGTGAGGAAGTCCGAGCGCCGCAACTCAGCAGCGCATCCGCACTCGCACACACGTTCAAGCCACCGGACAACCTCCACCTCCTCGCTCCAGCGATCCAGCGGAAGCAGCAACTCCTTCTAGACGAAATGCCACCGGGAACATGTAACTCGCTAATCCGAGACCATGGGGGAATAATTCTAGAGGGGGAGAGAGATCCTTCACAAGGAGGTGTGAGGATGAAGGAGGGAATGGGTGGACTTTTATAGGAGGAGGGGAGGTGCCCCCTCTCTCCATGGTCGGCGCATGGGGGGGTGACCCCTCACCTCCCCCATTCATGTGGTGGTAACCCCCCCCCCCCACATTAAAATGCCTCTTCACATTCCCTTTTAAAGTCTACACTTTAAATGCATTAAATTTCTCCAAATTTAATGCTCTCTCATTTAATAAAACTCTTTTTATTAAATTTATTCAGAATTTTGTTAATTACTTTAATTAAAAAACATTCACATATAGCCCCTTGCAATATTTCAATATCACATGCAGAACCACCTTCTGCAATTTCACCCGAAACAATTTCCGGTTTCTATTGAAACAATTCCTGTGCTTTGCAATTCTTTCGTCTGAAACATATGTGCTCCAAAATGGTGTCCGGTAACTCTTAAGTGTGCCACCCTACGGTTCGCGAATAATGCAGACATGATCGAGACCCTTCTCCGATCAATAATCAGCAGCGGGACCTGGAGATCCGTACTGACTCCTACACATTCAACGATGACTCCTGTGATCGTGAGAACCTTTAACGCTTGTAACTAAATCCCTTTGTCTCTCGATATATTACATGTCCGAGATTCGATCATCGGTATCTCCATACCTAGTTTGATCTCGTTACCGACATGCACTCTTTTCTCGTTCCCGTGATATAACATTCTAGTGATCACATCACTTGCTTGCAAGCTATCCTATTGTGATATCACCGAGAGGGCCCAGAGTATATCTATCTGTCATCTGGATTGACAAATTCCACTCTTGATCCATGAGCCTCAACATAACACCTTCATAGTACTGAACCCATCTTTATAGTCACCCTGTTACGGTGTGACGTTTGATGTTATCAAGATACTCTTCCGGTGTCAGCAATTAACATGATCTCATGGTCTAAGGATAAAGATTACTTCGTATGATGTTATAGCAATATAAACAAAATGACTTGATTGTAATGCTATACTTCAGATGAATGTTCATCACATCATTCCACCAATGGTGTGACCTTGTTATTAACAACATCCAATGTCCATGATCAGGAAACCTTGATCATCCTGTTAATCAACAAGCTAGTCTATAAGAGAGGCATGACTAGGAACCCTTTTTGTTTATTAAACACACATGTATTGATGTTTCCGAATCAATACATTTCTAGCATGCAAAATAAACATCTATCATGTATAAGGAATATATAATAACAACTTTATTATTGCCTCTCAGGGCATATTTCCTTCAAACAAAACTGGCTTATTAACTCTCTCATCAAGTTTTTCCATGTATGAATCCACCTCTATGCGTATACTGAACTTATCTAGATCAACATCTATTGGTCCGTATTCTTTAGGAGCAGAAGCTCTGGCAGCAAGATCTCCAGCATTTGCATACATATCATCAATCATTGCTTCAACTTTCACCTTACGATCAGCTGCACAACACTCCCAAACCATCTGAAGCTCATGGGAGTGCTCAATTTGCTGATAGGTATCATTCATGTTGCGCCACACCAATTTTGTCCTCTGTCTAGAACCCCAGGGAATTCTAGCGGCAAGCATATCTACCAGCTGCGAAACAAACACAACCTCTTTGCAATTCACAAGAAGATGCACATCTTTCCCGAACACAACCCTCTCGCAACCAAAATCAAGCTTTGCAGTGTACTGCCGAACATGAACTATGAACTCATATAGGTCCCTTGTATCAAAGTTGTGCCTAATTTGATTAAAAAGGGGAACATTTCAGTTCATTCGGTTCTATTATGCCGTAACTAATCTACTTGCAAGATAAGGCACAGATAACAAAAATTCACCTCTCGCACTTCTCCCAGGTTTTTTTTCTTCGAGATCTGAGTGCTGCATCCACCCACCGGAGCCGAACAATCCGCCGCCGGCCTTTCTTTTCTCTTCAACCCGCTGCTCGTAGGTACCTTGGGAGCAGAATCCTTTCTAGCCTAATCGCTAACCGGGGTTGAAGACCTCGCCGCTGCTACGCGTTGATCCCCAGACTTTGCCCCGACGGATCGTTTTTTGGTCGGCGATGTAGCTACAACCTTCGCCTTGCAAGACATGCTGGGCCGCCGCCGCCGGATTCAGTGTCGGGGGAGGGAGAAAAAAGGTCCTCCGCGGCCGGCAGGTTTAGGGTCGGGGAAGAAAAGAAAAGGGACCGCCGCCGCCGCAGCAGCAAGATTCAGTGTCGAGAGTTAGGAAAGTACAGTAATGGATTTGCCCCTATGACACGTGCAGGGTGGCTAAGAAGAGTGACCGGCGAAGGAGGGGCACAACAGGAACTAGTGTAACGGAATATCCTAACTTAACGGGCGCGATTTGAAAATATTGGGTTTGGCCATCATTCACTCGAAAGACCCCTCTCAGCAATTGGCGCCCCAACTTTTCAAATCGCGGTGATAAACAACTTGGGTACCGCGTTGCCTGGCCACCCCAACTTTCGGGCCGCAAAATGATATTCTCCATGGGTTGTCCATCCAGTATAAGTAACAACACACCTCATCTAGACAACCTAAAAAATTTATACCAATGTCTGCACCATAGTAGGCAACCTTCCTAGCAGGAACGTGGTTACACTGGCATCTCCAACTAGGATCTAGCTCCTTCCCACCAATCTCTTGATATAGGATGGAAATTGGCAGCTCCCCATCATTTCCATCCCAACTCTATAGAACAAGTCATGGAAACTCTTAAATTCCCCTAACTGCTAGAACCCTAGCTAGAACAGATTCAGGGACGGAACAAGACCTAATTTACCTGGTCCACA
The DNA here is from genome assembly GCA_916181665.1 of Avena sativa. Classification (NCBI taxonomy): domain Eukaryota; kingdom Viridiplantae; phylum Streptophyta; class Magnoliopsida; order Poales; family Poaceae; genus Avena; species Avena sativa. The sequence continues at coordinate 435,120,190 of OV702290.1, forward strand.
ATGTCGCCCTCTCCTGTCGGCTCACGCATCCCTATGGCAGCCGAGATGTGGCAGCGATGGCAGTGATGGCGGTGGAGATGTGATGGCAGCGATGACGGCTATGCGGTGCGATCGGGGCAACGACTCGTTATGGGGCCACTCGTCAGCTCCAGCGTGGGCCCCACCTATCGTTGGGTATTACAGGTCCCTTCCACACTCGCCCAAATCTACTCACCTTTTAGCGCTGGGAAAACCCTCTCCGGCGACGGCCGAATCCCCTCCCCTACCCTCCCCGGTGACGGACAAATCCCCTCCCCTCCATAGTGATGGATAAATCACCTCCCCTCTCGTACCCTCCCCGGCGACAACCAAATCCCCTCCCCTCCCCTATGATGGCCAAATAACCTCCCCTTCCCTTCCCAGCAATGACCAACCACCCTCCCCTCCCCGGCAACGATGGCTGCAACATAAGTGCTCCTCGACCTACTTCCCTTCACCGCGTCACCTCCTCGTTCTAGGTTCACCGTGTCAGTGCTCCATCTAGGTCACTGGTGATGGATCTTGGCCTCAGTGTCACCGCCTCGTTCTAGGGCAGAGTGGTGGCATTGCTGTCTATGTCACTGGATGATCTTGAAGTAGTTGCCAAATTAATGCCCCAAATTGTTTTTTTCATAGCTATATGTTAGTGCTAATGGATAGTCTTAGGATATTAACTATTTACAACTGGCCAGTGACTAATATGTGGCACTTAGCATGTTGATGGGATGATCTCCATCTACTTAGTGTCTTTGTACAACCACTATGGCTCTACATCTCCTTTGTAGATACAGATTCATCTCATTGACTTGTGTGTGCTATCTTACTATGGAGCCCACATTATATATTGATGTAGGTCATTGTCTTCTCTTCACATGCATTTGACCAATGATTATAGTGTGGCACTATCTGTGTCCATGGGATAATGTGCATATAACACGTGTTCTATACAAACACATTTTTTTGCATGCTTCTTGCTATATGCTCGATTATCTCATTTATTTATGTGTGCTTTGTTAGTATGAGGCCCACCAAATTGATGTTTTTCATAGCTATATGTTAGTGCTGATGGATAATCTTATGATATTAACTGTTTACAACTAGCCAATGACTAATATGTGGCACTTAGCAGGTTGATGTGATGATCTCCATCTACTTAGTGTCTTTGTACAACCACTATGGCTCTACATCTCCTTGGTAGATACAGATTCATCTCATTGACTTGTGTGTGCTATCTTACTATGGAGCCCACATTATATATTGATGTAGGTCATTGTATTCTCTTCACATGCATTTGGCCAATGACTAAAGGGTGGCACTATCTGTGTCCATGGGATAATGTGCATATAGCACGTGTTCTGTACAAACACATTTGTTGTGCATGCTTCTTGCTATATGTTCAATAATCTCATTGATTTATGTGTTCTTTGTTAGTATGAGGCCTAAATTGATGTTTTTCATAGCTATGTTAGTGCTAAGGGATAATCTTATGATTTTCACTGTTTACAACTAGTCAATGATGAAAATTTGGCACTTTGACTGTTGATGGGATGATAGTCATCTACTTACTGTCTTTGCATGGCCAGTATGGTTGTACATGCTCCTTGGTATATACAGATTCATCTCATTGGACGATGCTTGTAGTTGTGACCAAAGCATATGCTTTTAAATTTGATTTTTGTAGTTCATTAATTATTATTTGATTCTTCTAGTTAGCAGGTCTCCAAATGGTTGCACCGTCAAGGGAAGAATTAGAAAGAGGCGTATGTAGAAACTATGAATACTGCAAAATGGAAGGGTTGATCCAGAAGGAGCCTACTATACAGCATATCATCGAAATGCAGGTTTTGAAATTGTTGCTATTAACTCTAAGATAGTAGTTAAACCTACTGTATAACAACAAAACAAAACATTCTAATTACTACAATGTCCATTTAGGTTTCTAAAACCAACGCTGGCTTAATCGATGTCACATCCAATGATGATGATGATTATGATGTGAAGCAACCTGTAGTCAAGAGACCTAAGAAAGAGAGGTTCACAACATCTGATGACGATGTGAAGCAACTAGTCAAGAGGCCTAAGAAAGCGAGGTTCAGAGCACCTGATGCTGTGGTTGTTAGAATTGCCAAAGCTAAGAAAACTAGGATCCCAACTTAGGTGTTTAAATTATAATATGTTTAATGTATATAAACAATCTATTTTCTTTTGGGAGTTTAGTTCCATATATCATTTAGACATTCATCATTTTTTCCTAACAGGATCTGGCATCGTGTCAAGTATGCAAGAGCAATTGCGAATCTAGGTTGTCATCGGGCATGTCCTTTTGTATCTACTTGTTGGAGTCAGAGGGGTTCTAGAACTCAGTGGTAAGTGGTAACAAGCAATTTTCTTTCAAACTATACTGTAAGTCTATAACCGTTTGTTTAATGTCTGATTCTTTTGTTTTTGGTGCATAGACTGTGCCATGCAATTCAAGGTTCATGTTCAATCTAGCCACAGCTGAATGTGAGAGTGTGCCCTTCAAGGTTCTTGGGTGCACCTACAAGATTGACCTCGAGAAAAGAAAGAACATGACTATCATGGGAGGTGAAGGATGGAAGCAATTTATTACACAGAAAATCTTACCGGGGAAGAAATGTTATGTTTTTCTTTGACAGGACTCGTGCCGAGGATAATTGTTCTCTATATTTGTGGCCTTGGTGGCAAGGAAGACGTATATGAATCTACAGTTGTCGCCCAAAGATGCCATCTTACCAATGATGAGAAGGAACACCTCCTAGCTACCATACCGCCAATCAAAACCTTCATCGGGGTTCCATTTGTGACCCGTTTGACAAGGAAAAATCTTGTCCAACATAAGATGGCAGGGCAACTACCTTTTGTTTGTTCCTTGTATGGCTCCATATATAACTTGTGGTGGTCATCGTCTAACATGATTACTTCTTCTTTTTAATCCACGGCGCGACATCGCAGAGATTACCTACGAAAGTGGTTTCCTCCATGGGCATCCTTGATGATGGCGTGGCTGGAGTACAGCTAGGAGATTTTGACATCACCCTAATTGCATACAAGACTGGCCCAGATGGTCGTGCCGTCTTCAGCAATCTGGGGTGGAAGAAATTTCACCAGAGTGAAGATGATCTAAAGGTTTAACAAGCCATGCTAATCACTGGCAGGAAGACCACAGAAGAGATGTTGGACATGAAGTTTGTGTTCGAGACCATCTAGAGTGTAGTTGTGGTTGGGAGCTATTATGTTTAACTAGTATGACATAGTCTGGAAAAGTTAATTAATCATTCGAAACCTTGTGTATATATATAATATATTTGCCTGTTTAGTCTACTTTTCAAAGATTTTGCCGGGTATGGTTATGCTTGTGTGAACTAGAAGCTAATACAAAGAATTATATGGAAGCTACTATTACAAAAAAATTCTGAAAGATTTCCTGTCCACATGCATTCCGGTCGTTTGGGCTGCTCGCGAGAGGGTCCCTCGTCGCGAGTTCGAGAGATTTCCATGAGACTCTGATCTCTGTTAGTTTTTTTGAATCAGTAATTACAACTTGAGTACTATGATTGTAAAAGTTGAAAGATAGTATTTGCACATAATTATGAGAGCTAACACAGAGAATTCTGAAAGAAGCTACTAAAAATAAAAACTTTGAATTCTGAAAGTACTAAAATTAAATACATTACAATTTTATCTGAAAGGTAATACGCATACTACTGTTCGAAATAATATAAACCCAATATAAATTTCTACTTTGAATAGACCTAAAAATGCTAGCAAATAACCTAGGATGAATATAGAATTCATTCGGCCCTATATATTTCGTCATCGTCGGCTCCCGAGTGCTGCATCACATATTCATTGAACTCTCTCTGCCTATAGTGTGCTGCCAATATCTCATCCAGAGGGTAAGGCCTCGGCGTATGTTCCAGTTGATGATGACCTAAGCCATAAAAAACCATTGTTGGTTCCTCTTCCCAGGCTTGATCATCATGATTGTACAGTCTGATAAAATTTGTGTAGTATATGCAACTAGGTTTTACTGTGGGGTGCAACCTGGTGTCGATGGATATAGACCGATGGAAATCAACAAAGAGGGCACGACTTCCAATGTCACCGACGGGCTCGAGAGAGCAGTTATCCGTGTCCACCCGGTACAACACCGGTTGACCTTTGGCGAAATCCCCGTTCAACACAAGAAGCAGGTCACCATCTGACTCCACTAGGTAAAATTTGTAGGTTCCGCGTATCTGTTCAAAGACAGGGGCTAAAATTATTTTGGCCATCGTGACAGTGCTCGCGCGCTGCTCTAACTGGATGTTGGTCGACATAATGTCTCCATTCTCAAGTAATGCATATACTTCCCCTCGGAATGCCGTCATGTAGACAAGACGCACATTCCTTTTCCAAATAATTCATTGAATTGCCCTGTTGGGATGCTCTCATCGACCCATGCAACAATCCGGGGACAATTTGTGCAAACGAACACCATCGTTGGTGGGGACTTCGTCACGACGACATATAGCAGCATATGAGATGCTATTTGTGCTTGAAACTCAGTTTTGGACTTATGAGTGATTGGGTTCAGAAGCCTAATCTTGTATGGATCCACCCTCTGAGCAAGCACAATGGCGCCACGAGAAACACCGACGAAGTAGAATCTTTTGAAGAAGAGGACAGTTAGCACTAAGATGTTTACAATGGAAAATACAAATAAATGAATGTTATATATATATCAGATGTGAATGTGAACCTGCGATGGATGTCCATTAGATTCGTTGTGAAGCAACGACCAGTGGCGAGGTTGAGGAAGATGAAGTCGCCGATGTCTGGAAGTGTGTGATCTATCATGATCCAATTGTTAAGATGGAATTCGGGCACTTTTAAAGTGCGACGCCAATCGGTGTAGACTTCCCGATAAGCAGCATAGGTGTCGATGTACTCCTCTTTCTCCAGCAAGTAGTCGACGATCTTGCGAAGTGGGTCGGCCGGGAGATCGGACTAGTTCGTCTTCATTCGGCTGCTGGCCATGGCTTACGTGCGGGAATATTTTGATTGAGGAAGAAAGAAGAACAGGGAGAGACAAGGATAAGGAGAAGAGCAGAAGAGATGAGGGAGACGAAGCGGAACTGCCACTGCGAGGAGACGAGGAGATGAGGGAGAAGAAGAAGGAACTGCCACTACACTAGCGCGTGAACTAGCCATGCACTACATGCAAGTTTGGATCAAAGAGACTGACATGTGGGACCGGCCAAAGAACCACCCCCAGATTCCGTGAAGTGCTATCGTTCATAGTGCGCTGACAGGTGGGGTTAGTTCACGGATGACGCGCTCGTGGAAAAAAAATAGATTCAAACATGCGGCGTGACGATATCCATGATGATTATACGCGAGACGAATTGGCTAACTGGGCTTCAGGGTCGGGGACGAATTCCGCGATGATTTCACCACGACGAAATAAGGAAACGTCATGAATGACCGGGACGGAGGCCCTTCGAGCCCCTCCCGATGAAGAAAAATAGACCGTCATGGATCCGCGATGTTTTTAGGTACCGTCATGAAAAAAACATCATGAATCGTTCGGATTCTTGTAGTGTGAACTATTATGTATCGTTGTTGATGCTACCTTATTCTGAACCATGTTTATTGATGAAATGTTGTCAAAATGACTTGAAATGGAGTCGAAGTGCTACTAAAATGCTATCAAAATGAGCTGAGATGTTGTAATGTTCATGTTGAATTGTTGATGAAATGGCGTCAAGTGTGCTGAAATGTTGCTGAGATCTGCTTCCCTCGTACCGTTTTGTTGTCATGTGTCTAAGTTTCGCATGTGAATAGGTAAGGGCAGACATGTATTTTTTGGATGACGTTAGTCTCATTTAGCCACTAGTGATATTTTGGCTAAAAAAACTAAAATGAGTGTTATTTTGGCAAGTTGGTTTTCACTAGTGGTATTTTGGCATGTTCGGTTTTGACTAGTGGTATTTTGGATATTCTCGGTGTTGGAGTGAAGCGAGTGGCAAAAGAAGGGGAAGGCTGGATTTGGATTCCTCCCCCTGGAGAATTCTCGGTTGATCTCACTACAACCTCATATGCACCAGCTTCAGGATACATGGTTTCCCCTTGTCATCTGTCTCCTTGCTCAGTTCATTGGAGATATTACAGGGGTTGTGGCACATATATCGAGACCTCAACCATCCTGGCTTGTATCATTGCCGGTCGGCTTCGAAGAGTTAGAGCACATGCAGGTACAGTTAGGCGTTTTGCATGTCTCATAACTCTGATCCGAATTATTCCATCCTCCCCATAATATAAGATGTTAATACACAACCAACATACTCATATGTTGGTTGGATGAATATAGTGTCGAATATATTTGTTTCACAACGCAATATATGTTTCGAGTGTATATCATTATTTAATACTATAATCCTATATATTTTCCTGTCATAACCATACATGGTATGCTGGCGCCTTCAAAGCATTGCAAATGTTTTGAATGCTACTTCTATTCCTGTTGAAAAGCTTTTCACCTCTCCACTACAGATAAAGGTGTAAATGAGGCTCTAGCTTAATATTTGACACTATTACCAACCATGAGAGCTATCATTTTTATTATACTAAATTGCATTTTAATGTTGGATTGTATTTCTCATGTACACATTTCAATACATTTTAGATAACTTCCACCAATGGACTTTTTCGTTGACACCTGCAGCGGTACTGGTCGATGTATTGTATTTGGTATCTACTTTCTAATCATGACACAAAGAAAGAAAGGCTAAGGTAACCTTCTAGCCACACTAACATGTTTTTGTTTTTTTAAAGAGTGCTTATGCCTCTAGCAGCATTTTCATGTTCGCACTCATGAACCCTCCATTTATGCGACATGTCATTGTTATGATCTCCAGTTTCTAAAGTTAAATTTAATACGCAACAGCATCTACCTAGATCACCCTTTGAAACATTTTTTCATCAATCATTAAACATATGTAAATGAAAGCTTCCATTTCTCTAAAATTGGACCATACTCAGTATGTCTTTCTCAACACTTATTTGGTTGTTGTATTTGTCCTTGGAGGTTATTATCACAAATATTTAATAGTTGACGCATTTTCTCCTATAGTAGAATAAGGACGTGAAATGACCACCTCCATTGTATTCAACTATATCCATGAGTTATCTACATAGTATTGACCAAGATATGTGCTAATTTACTATCTATGTTGCATAGTTATTTTATAGAGGCATGGCGTTCTAAATAAATATTATGCTTACCTCTTGTTATAAAGATTTTGATTGCACGACAATTGTTCATTAATTCAACTGCCTTAATTACTGGTGTTTCTGTTTTGGTCTCTAGTAAGCGTTAGGAAGAGGGGCATCACAAGTTAATAATTCTATGTCATATTGATTTTTTTTCTTTGAGACCTCATGAATTTCATAAATTCTTTAGTCACTGCTCCCTGAAAACTTTTGAGCACATGAATGAACTCCGCCCATTGTTGTGAACTCCACGGTAATCGTTACCACTTGATGGTAGCTGATAACTAGTTATATATATATAAGTTTGCAAAATTGTATTGCACCATTTGATTGTTGGTATACAATCTATAAATTCAATGTTCTTTTATGTTATCCTCTTATTCAAATTTTGATTAATATGGAAAATATCCATTTTCCTGTCATTTAACCATTGTCCATTGTGACAAGAAAAGTGAAAATTCCTTAGGTTGATTTTCTTTGAGGTAATAACACCCTTAGTTCCACAACTTGCACACTAGGTGCAGATTAGTCCCAGAAGTTGCAAAACTCGTCTCCATCGCCAGTTGCTAATCCGAAACTAACCGGCACAAATAGTCCGATACGTGACTCGTGTGCAAAACAAACTAACGATCGCAATTTGCAGATACACCCTCTGAAACTGTCATTTAGAGCCAGGATCCTTCCACGCGTTTTGCAACCGCTTCGCGCGCCTGTAGCTAATTTATCTCTACCCTGTGCGCTGTTCTTCAATGTTTCTTCCGTGGCTGCCGAGGAAGCAAACGCCGCCGCCTCCTTCTCTCTGCCATCCGTGGCGCCATTCTTGGCGAGATGCTGCCGGAACTACACTACCGCGATTGGAACGAAGATCCGCCGGGATATGGTACTGTCCAATTTTCCTCTCCGGAACTTCTCATGATCGAATGCATTGGATATTTGTAGGTTTTCCCCTTTGTGATCTAGATGCGATAATGGATTCTGAGCGCATTGTCAATTCTTCAAGTAATTGCAGTTTTAGGAGCGTCCACTAAATACCATCCAGCCAAAAATCCTTGCTCTACTAATTAATTCAAGAAGCGCCCAACACAATCTGGAGTTTGCACTACGAACAGAATCAAGCGCTTGCAGTCACCACACTTGAAGTTTAGTGCACAGCTAGGCTTACGTAGCTACTGGCCCACAAAAGCAGAATTTCAGTTTTAGGAGCAGTTCATGCCATGTTTGTGACAGCTCCGCCTCGCAGTTTAGGATCAATTGAGTGAATCATGCTTTTAATTTTTGTTGAATTAGTCCATCAAATTCCATTCCTCTATTCATTCTGACTGTTTTTGAAGATGTATAGGATGAGGATTAGAAGAACTGAGCAAGATTGCTCTATTTCAGTTCGGCTATAGTCTGAAATTTTAACTGAACTTGTTGTTCATGGGCACTGTTATCTTACTATTTCCTGTGCGTCTTGTAGCAAGTAGAGGAATCGATGTATGATCTATTCGAGAGTTTGTTGTTCAGGGGTTCTAGAAGAAATTGCTTGTGTTGTGTTAGTCTCAGGTTATTTTGTAGCTTGTCTCTGCTATTCATGGCACAGTCTGATATTCCAGTTCTCAACATTGTTTTCTGATGCTTATGTTTTACTCCTTGCATAATTGTAGAAGAAAGCATAAGTTGGAGGGGGGAAACCATTGTCTTGTTTTAACACTGTTGACTACTAACTACAACACTCAGAGAAACATGTTGTTGAGCATTTAAACTTTTGTGAGGCTTTAAAAATGGATTACATGTTTTTACGAAATATTTTCATCTCTGAATTTTGTGCAAATTAATGCCATGTTCTCTTCTCACATATTATAGTTATAGTGTGCAATATTTCCGAGTGATGTCTAAATTGGTGCTCTTTTGTCAGTGTTCAATGCAAGGGGCAATTCTGATCTTTTTTCAGTGGAAGTGCAATGGTGCTCATAGTTGGTCAGCTGCAAGTAGTGATGAAGTACTGAGATATTTGGGCTGTAATTCCTGATCGACTGCAAGTTTCAATGGTAGCTACAACCACTTTTGCAGTGCTCATAGTTGTTCAGCTGCAAGTATTAATGGTAGCTACAACCACTTTTGGGGAATGCTCATGTAATTCCTGATCTCAATGTGCAAGGATTTCCATTAAGTTAGAATGCACTAAGTGTTGATGTTATCTAAGTGTCAAACCTGCTGAATTTGAGCTCTGTTTATGTCAATGTACATACTCAATGTGTTTATCTCTTTGAGCTCTATTCCATGTTTTATCTTGTCTTGCTCCTTCTGTAGTAGATTTTTTTCTCCTTCTTTGCTGACATTGTACACATTCTTTGTCTGCATTGTTGATGAACTGATATTATCACGAATGGTTTCCCTTGTCAGTGTACAATTAAGTTGCACTTGTTAGTGTACAAATTCAGTTGCCCTTGTCATTGTATTACTGAAATTTAGTTCATGCTTTTATTCAGTCGTTCATGCTTTTATTTAGTCAAATTTAGATCAAATTCAGTTGCAACAGCACATTCAAATTTCACTCAGTATTACTGTGCAACAGTACACTCAATATTACTCTGAATTTAGCTACAATAGTACTCAAAATTCATTGTGCAACAGTACACTCAAATTTCAGTGCAATAGCACATTACATCAAGTGCTGACACTACAAGGAGAAATCTTTGTTACACATTACAATTCAGTCTATCTCTCCTTCTCATCTCCTATCTATGATATTTCTGGAGTTTTTTCTGCTCCGTCTTAGCTCTCTGTAACTGAATTTAAAGTTCAGTTATTATACTGAAATAGAATACCCGTGCTCTGTCTTCCTCGCAAGCGTCACTTGTTCTTCTACTAATTCAATAGAATTCTTTCTTGTCACTATATTCTGGTTGAGGTACTCGTACTGGTACATATTTCCATGCTCCAAGTTTTCCCTATACAAACACAAAAGAGCACAAATAAAAATCAAAAGAAGCTGCCTGACGAACAGAGCATTGCTCTGGCAAACGAAGCAGAGCAACAAGTATAGAACGAAGTAGACAAACAAGCAGACCATTCTTGTTACGATGGCCATCTTCACCCGGCCATCACCGTCGGGTTCCAGTAATTTTCATCGACCATCTTCACCCAGCCATCATCGTCGTCGCTGCTTCGGCCGCCCACGCCACCTGCGAGCTCACGCTGCTGGCCATTGAAGGTGCTAATCGAACCCATCTGGACTAACTCCACGATCCCTGCACCGTCGCTCTCAGTCTCCCGACTCGCCGGACACCATCGCCCTCAGTCTCCCGACTCACCGGACACCGTCGCCGCCGCTAGTCTAGGTTCGGATTAGGGAATGCTTCTAACTCATACCGGTTAGCTATCCTAGTATGGATTTAGAAACACGGGGTTCCGGAGGGGTTATCTGCAAATAGCTATCCTGAGTCGGTTTTGCACACGAATCACGTATCGGACTGTTTGTGCCAGTTAGTTTCGGATTAGCAACTTGTGGGACGGCGGAGGCAAGTTTTGCAACTTTTAGGACTAATCTGCACCTAGTGTGCAAGTTGTGGGACTATGGATGTTATTATCTCATTTTCTTTTGTAACATTGTTCTCTTTACCATGCTAGGAAGCATTTACTAGGCGTGTTATCTTGAGCTAATGCATTAACCTTCCAAGAAGCCTTTCTGTGGTTGTTATATGTTTATGATCTTAATCCATTATAAGAGAATTCTCCTGGTTCTAGCTTTAGTTCAACAAAATTTCCTCTACAAGTCTCCATAGAAACACACAGGTATCCTCTAGTACAAAAAGACAAATAATAACATTTAATAAACCTCTAGATATGTCCATATCATTATGCACTCCCTCACTGAATAGTACAAACACAAATACATGAGCATATTGGACTACACTCATTCTCCCATTTCACCACACAAGCGCAAAAATATATACTAATCACTTTTGTATGAGACCAAGAGGAAAGGAGGTAGAGCGTGGGAAAATACTAAGTGTTCTCTATACCCTTTACGGTGAATCTTTTGATCTGATATGAGCTATGCTATGCAATTTCAATATGTCTTTGGTGTATTTGTAGGTATATATTATTACCCCGTTCTTGTATGCCGGTTCTGATCAAAATAGTATGCTAGGACGTCTACGGGGGATGTGTGCATTAGAATGGAGTAGATTTGTGGGTTAGTCCTAAAATTACATTTTTCTGGAACGACTATGGTTTTTATATTTCTTATGCTTCCTCACTAGGGAGAATGGGAAGGCCGCGTGCTAAACTTGTCTGTGACAACAACATAGTTCTTGTGACTACAATCACACACACTAGTACTTTCAACATCATGTAATCATTTAAGGCAATACTCTGGTTAAACACTTAATGTTTGGCATGCGAAAAACTCACGTGTTCAAGAAGTATTTGCGTGATGTGTTGCTTCATCTCGACATTAGGACGTGATGCCCATATGGTATCTACCAAAGACAACATAAAATTGCATGCATCACATTTTGTGAACCCATGAATCTCGGTCCACTAAACATAATAAACAACTTTTACTTTACTATACATGCTATTAAAAATTGCACTCTAAAATATTCTGAAAATACAAAAAAATACTTCATTAATTTTTACTACTTTTACTTTACTTTCACTCTCAACATACTCTTTCTAATCACTGTTGTACCTGACAACTACCACGATTGAGTTGGCGAAACAAGATAATTACTTTCAGTCTTGCAGGATGACATGAAGAGGATAAAGTGAAAGCTGAAGATCCTTGTGTTCAATATTAAACTACAAGTCATTTTTGTGGTGAAATACTGCTTGCTACAATAGTCTACGCTTAGAGTCCCAACAAATTGGTATACAAACACAATCTTTTGCCATCAACCTCCTACTTGTTCTTATCATCAGAGGAGGTCTCTTATCTAGGAGTAGGACCCGGAGATATATTGTTGGTTATCTCCTATAACCCGCCTCATCAAAGCACGAGGACGTTGCACTAGTATGATGTGATAATCAGGCGTAGACGAGCCTCCTCCTCTCGTCCACCCACTACGAGATGGCTTTCCTCCAACTTCTCATTCTCCCATCAAGCTTTGGCAGCGCCAGACGAGTCCGCCTCGCCAAATGTAATGGATGTTCTTGCATATATTAGAGTTGAATACAATTTAACCCATTGGATATGATAAAATATAGTACTTGATCATTGTTTAGCAACATCATTATTTGCCTGGACCAAATAGTTTGGTAGAGATGAATCGAGTGCTCATTAATTCAAGATGGAGACAATATTTCTTGCTCTTGCGATGTAGGTGTTGAAACTTGTATATTTTGTATATGTACAATTAGAAATTACGTTTGCAAATTCATAACTTGTGGCAAATGTTTTTGTTATTTTGCACATAATACAAAAGTTGGTAAATGGGTTCTGTTTTCAGATATAGATAATATTACACATTATTTTTGTCCTTTAGGCGAGGTGGAAGATAGAGGAGCCAGTGATGATGCAGCAGTTGTGGAGACATAGGAGCGAGGTGGTCTCCATCTACGGTGCAGTGAAGGCGGAGTCGTAGGGTATTTGTTCTGATTTAGTTTGTAACTGATGTAAGTCACCACATTCTTTATTTTGCAACCGTTGCACATGTACTCATGAACTGTTGCATTTGAGCTTTTGCACCGGTGACAAGTTTCAACGATAGAGCATAGCTCCATTGCAAACGAAGGTTTAACCTGTGTTCATAGTATCACTTTGTACTAGTGAAGGTAACAAGAGAGTGTATTTTGCAAAGCAGCAAGAAGCAGCAAGAAAAGACACTGGAGACACATTTTTGGGGTCGCACACTGTCATAAATCATGACAACACGTGTGATCTTGCACACCATGCATGATCATAGAGTATTAGCAATTTTAGCATGGTCGGTTGGATGATCTATGAGTGTGTGGGAACATATGTGAGGTTCGTGATGCATATATAAAGAGAGAGGGGGATCGGAGAGAAATAAAACATGGAGATATTTTGGATCGAAAAAGGAAGCTTACCTTATTTTCCCCATAACGGTATGTATGGGTACCCCATGTCCTTTTGGGAAGAAACGCGGGAGATCTGCGAGAAGATTACAGGCGCCCGAGAATATCACCGAAGCGTTTTGTCTCCATTTCTTACCGCAGGCCAGAAGTATTGTCACTCTCACCAACCGCTCAAAACAGCCCGGCCCAGCAGGGGACAAGGGTTAGGTTAGGGCTTCGCGACAAACTCACCGGCCGCCGCGCTATCCTATATATATTCGAAGTTTCAAACCCCCGCTACAACCACAATCCTTCCTCGCTTGTTGCCGTCCACCTCTTCCCATTTCGAAACTAAGGGTTCCGCGCAGAGCGAGCCATGGCGGCGGCTGCGGCTGAGAGCAGTTCTGCGGCGCAGGGAGGCAGCGGCCGGAAGATCACGGTCATCAGCTCCGACGAGCAGAGTTTCGACCTGCCGGAGGCCGTGGCTTTGGTGTCAGGCAGCATCCGGAGCCAGATCGAGACCGGCTTCTTGCACGCCGACAGCAAGATCAAGCTCACGCTCGACGACGTCACCGCCACGCCGCTCGCCATGGTCGTGGAGTACTGCCACCGGAAGGCCGCGGACGGCGAGTGGGACGACCGCGAGTTCATCCCGGGCAACGTCGGCCAGGCGCTGCTGTACGACATACTGCACGCGGCGATCAGCCTCGACGTGGAAGGGCTCGTCGACCTCGCCTGCAAGCGCGCCGCCGACATGATCAGCGGCAAGGCGCCGGCGGAGATCCGCAGGCTGTTCGGCATCGACGACGACGGGTTCACGCCGGAGCAGCGCGACGAGATCCGCAGGGAGAACTCGTGGATCAAGATGTGAGCTGAAGAATACACCGATCTATCATCTATGTATGCGAGATCCGTCAGCTTCCTTCTTCCGTATTGCCACCTCGTGGCGCTGCTTATCTTATCTATACATTGCATTTATTTCTCTCGCCTATGTATGCAGACTATCTATATTCTGAAATGGTGGAATTGGATATTAGATTTTTAATTTACTGAATTTTGTTCGATTTCTGTTTTGGCTTATTTCTGTGAATTGCATGGAATATGTAATCAAGGACAATCTGATCTAGTTTGTCTCTTATGCTATATAGCTCCTACATATCATGCCTCTTATATAACTCAGTTGATCTAGGAAAACAAATCTAAGGCGACTTTGAATAGAAGTTCAATTAGAAATTTGTAAACTGCAGCTAAGGGGAGTGAATCCCAAAAAATGCCACCAATGAGTTAAGTTGCAATGAACGCTACATATACGGTTCGTTTATCTTCTTATTCTAATATTTTTTTTGAATTTTTCTACCGTAACAGCAGGCCAATATCGTTAACTGTGATAACCATCAGTCCCAATCCCTCTTGGTCACACTAAGTCATTTGGTATCCAAAACCTTGGTTACATGTAGCTAGAAGTGTGTAAAAAAAAGGAAATCAGTACCCCCACACATATAAACATACCTTTTTTTGTCAACAATCTTGGCTCGAAATAGGTTTTCGTCCCGCTTTATAAATAAAACAAGAAAGGTCAAACCGATGATGGGGAGATCCCCCTAGAAAGCAGATCAAGATAAACAAAATAAAACCACGGTGGCCAAAACTTGTCACCGAAGACACCGAAACAAGACTGAGTAGAACTGGACCTCCACGATGACGCCCCCAGGAGGGTAACGACACACCGGACCGCCACCGTCGAGACCGTGACGGTCAAGGGTTATCACCCGGAGTCCTAGAGCGGAGAAGGTAGCCACAACGGTGCCCCCAAGAGGGTTACGACACCCACATGCATCGTTGTCATTGGCGCCTAAGCGCTCAGCTTTCGCCCGAAAAAACATTTGCACCGCTCCCACTCTCTGGCCACCTGTTGACCCCGAGTTAGGCCACCGACATGCGATCTGGGAGCTGCCACAACCGAAGCATCGCCAACACCAGGATCCCCCACCTTCCGCCCCAAGCCATCCACATGACCGAAGAGAGAATCCATCACCACTACCACGTCACTCGCCGTAGATTTGCCTGCGCATGTCACCTCCCGAGGCCGTCACCTCGGTATCCAAGATCTCCCACCCATGATACGGCAGCCGCCACGATAGCAATCCATCGGAGCGGATTAGGGAGGTTTGGGTCAGCTAACCAACCCTCAGTTAGCAGGGGCTTAACATGCAGAACACATTTGCCAATCAAGCCCGCAGACCCAGTAGAGTGGGACTGCTAGGCAGACACCAGATCTAGGCCCCTAGGCCCGAATTTGGCACCCCAATCACACCATGACCAGGGGATGGGTTCCCATGAGCTGGGAACCCCTGAAATCCATGTAGGGCCGGCTCCACCATCCACTATCCATAAGTTTGTCAGCCGTCCCAATCCAAGCCACCTACTGGCACCATCGTGACACCCTGGTCGAGGTCTCAGCCACTCTTTGAGTCGCCATCGAGATCCCGGTGGGTGCACACAACATTCCATCAAACCACCTGGATTGGGCCCGTATGGGCCTAGATCTCATACGAGAAGCCCCCGGCGAATATCGCTGCAACGCCTCCTCCTATCACCGTCTCATCCACCCGGAGCACACCACCTCTGTCCACGTCCCGCTATGGCTGCCGGGGGATAACCCGTGCCCCACCGAACTACCTCCAACCACCATGGCCCGCCCTTTCCCCAAGCAGTAGCCCTAGATGCCGCTGCCTCACGAACACCGCCGCCATAGGATTACCGCTGGCCACTACGCAACCACCAGAGTTGCCGCACCCCAAGCCCAGCACGACGTCCAAGCCGAGGCCATCGGCCCATGCCAAGATCCCCGCACAAGGAGGAGGGAGATGCCATGCCACCGCCAGCGCCTGGCCTTCGGTCGGCGGCACCCTCTGGTGGCAGCGAGGGGAGGGAGAAGGTGGAGGGAAGGGGAGGTATGTGGCGGGGTAGGGCTCCTTCCCGTCGCCCACGGGAGCTACGAGGGAGGGAGGGTCGAGAGGCACCAATTCCGCAGCCTAATCTTGTCAACAATATTCTTGGTCGCATACCATGCATGGTCTTTAAATGACTAGAGTTATACTAGGAAAATAAATAAACATTACAAACTATGAGGCTACCAATTTGCTATGAAGTCCGAAGATTTAGAGCATGGATCTCTTGGATACCTATACTTAGCTTACAATATGTGTATTCCTTACAAGCCTTGATATTTGGTGAAATGAGCGGTTTATTTGATGAACATAAAGAGTAATCTTGTGCCAAATTCATCTTGCACTCATATTATATGTTTTGTGCTGCTATTAACATCATAGTATATTAAATGATATAGTTTTCACTTAAGAAAATTCCTAACATTCCCAGAAGATGCTAGAGAGTAGCGACTTATGCTGAATCGTAATATGGATATTTTATGACATTGACACAGCTCAAGATGTTACTTCGGCGATCATCTTCTGCCTCATGCAAAAATAATTACACATTACGAAATACCATGTTGTAATAAATCTAGTAACACACTAACACTATATTGATGTTATGGATGATAAAATTCATTTTGGATGGGTGGTCATCCTAGAAATTTTTGAAGGTAATAATGCTAAAATGACTTGAATTTTCATCAGAGGTAGTTTTATTTATGCATATCAGGATTATACTAGGTACTATTTTCTTATTATGACCTAGTTATGTGTATGTGTAGTTCTATGTTCTGAGACGACAAGTTTTTGCCAACATGGAATATGTTCAGGCACTCTTGTGAACTATAATCTCACCTGATTATGCATATGGCTTTACACAGTGGCGGAGCCAGAAGCGCAGGAAGAGGGGTGCTAATTTACGCCACACGAAGGAGAGAGCAGACCACATGAAGGAGGGTAGACGGTGCTGGTACAGGTTCTGCCCCAACTGGATTCAAAATTTCCCCTTGTGCTAGTCAGCTGGACCGGTGCTACAACACCGGTAGCACCGGCCGCAGATCCGCCCCTGGCTTTACACGACAAAAACCTAAAATCAGTTTGAATATAAGTTTGAGTAGACATTTGTAAACTTTAGATACGTGTGGTGAATTCATAGACTCCCACTTGTGAGGTAGGTTGTAGTGAACCTCGTTAGATGGTTCATTATATTCTCAATCATGAAAATAATTGAATTCACAATTTATTTGAATTTTTGTACCCTAACCAGAGAACATATTATGTTAAAACTGTGATAAACGTAGATCTCAATCCCTCTCGGTAAAAGAAAGTCATTCAGTATCCAAAACCTTCGTCACATGTAGCTGGATGTAAGTACATAACATGAAACTACAGAAGTGGCATGTAGAATGCTCTTTCTGATAGTACTATTCTCGGTCGCACTACAATGTATTAACCATGGTTTTTGAATTACTAGTATTGTACTAGCAAAATAAATAATCATTAAAATTCCTAAAGCTACTGAATACTACGAAGTTAACATATTGAGCATATGGATCCCTTGGAGACCAATACTTAGCTCAGAATTTGTGTATCCTTTGAATGCCTAAAACTTTCATGGTTGAGTGATCTTGTAAAAAAATCATTTTGTCACCCATATTAAATGTTTTGTGCTTAAAATTTTGCGAAAAATACTGTATTCTATTCATCAACGTAGTTTTGCCACAAGAAAATTCCTATCATTCTCGGAAGATACCGAACAATTCCCGGGATCCACAACATGAATCTCTATGGCATCAAAACACTCGATACGGTACTTTGGCAATAAATTTCTACCCCACATGAAATAATTACACATTAAAAATCATTTGTCGTGACAAATCTTGTAATACTAGGTTGATGCCACGGATGATCGTAAGTCACTTTGTATGGGTGGCCATCTTAGAAATGTTTGACTGGTAAAAAGTATATATCTTAAAATGACATACATTTTTGACCGGAGGTGACATTATTTTTGCATATCAAGATCAACTAGGTATTGGTTGTTTTTGTTCACACATAGTTATATGTGTGCGCGTAACATCTCTATCATGGGATAACTGTTATTGCGAACATGGAATTTGTCCAGGCAATCCAATGAACTATATGAAATGTTTGATCATGTAATGAATATGTGAATGTTTAATTATTTTCCACACTAAATCACGTGTAAGTCAATATTTCAGTTAATCTATCATGACATGATAAAACATGTACAATTTTTTCATTGCACTTGAGTAACTGTTAAAGCACGTAGTTATGTGTATGTAGATACAAATTAGTTACACGAAGGATATTTAAATTGGCACCCAAGAGCATACACTCTCGTGGTGGAACAAATGATGATATTAATATAGAAATGATTTGATGAAAAATCATGCATGTTCAAGTCATTTTATTATGTGTACATGTAATTTTTCATGTGAAAATATTTTTTTGTGGCATGTGCTAACAAACAAATTTTTGCTTCCAAATTTGCTTTTCTAGAGCAACACTTTTGTTTTTTTCCTCTGAGGGCACAATGCATGTCCTTTATTCATAAACTTTGGACACGGATGATTGTCATGGACATGTATATTGCCAAAAGAGAAATCTTTTTCTATATGGATTTTATTTTTGCAATGTTTTTTTCTACCAGAGATCAAACGCCATTCCAGTGACACAAAGCATAATTTTTTCCACCAGAGTTAGATTGATTATTTATATACAACCACCATTTCATTTAGGACGAGCCACTATCTTCACGATTGTGGTAAACGATAAACAGAACATGTCTCAAACCACTTGGATGTCCAAGTTCATAACTAGACCTAGGTGAACCAGTTTCTCAAGTTACACGACCCCTTGTGCACTTTGCTCTTGAAATTGCAATGAATAGGAGACATTCTCACCCGTCTTGAAACTCCAAACGAGGGTTTGGAGTAGAGTTTATGGATACTCAAAATCTTGTGTTTTACATATAAAAGACTATTTCTTATTCATAGGAGCTTGACTCAAAATCTGCTTGTTTTACATATAAAATCTAGTTGCTTTTATCCACACATGGTTATGTGTGTGTGTGTGTAACTTCTTTATTATTGGATGACTATTATTCCGAACACGGAATTTGTTCAGGCAATCCGATGGACTGTTTGATCATGTAATGAATATGTTTGACTCTGTTTATTTTCCACACTAAAGGAGGTGTAAGTTAGTATTTGAGTTAATCTACCATGATATTCTAAAACATGTACACTTTTTTATTGCACTTGGGTAATTGTTAAAGTATGTACTTATTCGTGTGTAGATACAAATTAGTTACACAGGGATATTTGAATCAGCATCCAAGAGCATACACTCTCAGGGTGAAACAAATGATGATATTAATATATAAATGATTTCATGAAAAATCATGCATGTTCAAGTCATTGTATTATGTGTACATGTGATTTTTGTGGCATGTGAAAACAAAAAATCTTCCAAAATTACTTTTCCAGGGCTACCACTTAAGTTTTTTTTTCTTCGAGGGCACAACACATGCCATCTGTTCATAAACTTTGGACGCGGATGAAAGATATGGACATATATATTGTCAAAAATAAATCTTTTTCCATATGTATTTATTTTTGTAATGATTTTATTTCTCCTAGAGCCAAAACGCCACTCTAGTGACACAAAGTATAATTTTTTCCACCAGAGTTAGATTGATTATTTATATACAGCCGCCATTTCATGTAGGATGAGCCACTTTCTTCACGATTGTGGTAAACGATAAACAAAACATGTCTCGAACCACTTAGATGTCCAGGTTCATAACTAGACCAAGGTGAACCAGTTTCTCAAGTTAAACGACCCCTTGTGCACTTTACTCTTGAAATTGCAATGAATAGGAGACGTTCTCACCCATCTTGAAACTCCAAAAGAGGGGTTGGAGTAGAGTTTCCGGAGGCTCAAAATCTGGCGTCTTACATATAAAAGACTATTTATTATTCATAGAGTTTGATTCTTTTAGTCGCTGCTGAAAATTTTCATGATTGCACAGATTGGTTATCCAATAAGAAAATAGACTCGTAAAGCAATATGATCTGTACATAATGGAGAAACCGAATAAGGACATCTGGATGGATCACCCGTAAAGCCTCAAACTGGAGTCTAAGTACATAACCATCTTGCTTTATTTCAAGCGGCCAAAAGTAGGATTGCATATTGGATTTCCACGTTTCTTTTTTCTTTGGTCAAAATGGAGAAGTGATACATGGGTCGAATCGATTCCAATTCCAAAAGCATGTGGCTTTTTATATTCGTCTATGGAGATCATTGTTAGGTGACCAACTGCGAAAAAAGAGCCGCTCATGAAATATGTAACATAGAAAGGTACAGAAATATCTGAAAACAAGATTTGGGGCAAAGATTTATTTTTATTTATTACTACATCCAGGGTCCTGCTTTTAGTCGGATCTGTCAAATGATCAGCCAGAAGCCTTTCGTTTGTTTATTGACGATGTGTTGCAGCTTCTAGATGACGCTCAAGGCAAACATTTTGGACTCACACTTGGTTTCTTTGTGCGCAGGCTGGCGGTAGGTCGAATAAGTAATTAACCAGCACGTGGCACTGTTGGATTATTAAACATAATTTTCACGATTAATTTCAGAATACAAATTATAACAGTAACAGCTACAATCACGTGAACCTCTAACATACTAGATGTATTGATCAACATGAGCAGCTGCAGTGCATACGCAACAACAGATTACAACAGATCGGATCACAGAATACGTACTGATTGGTTGCCGCTGAAGTCGCCGTAGTAACGTTAGGAAGACTGATCGAAGCAGACGGCGGCGAAGACGACGATAGGCAGCACCGTCTGACTTAGATGGAAGACGACCCGTGATGAAGAACTCGAGCAGTCGCGCAGAGCGCTTCCTAACTCGGCTCGGCGAGATTCCCGCAACCCAACGGGCGCACACATCATGACAAGACGTGCGTGCGAGCGTCGTCAGAGGAGGAGCGCGCGCGTAGTTCTTCTCTTCTCACTCACTTTACTAAATGGTGAATCACTCCATCTTATAAGGTGGTGTAACTCTCCTTCAACTTTCTATGTGGGACTAGACTTTAGCTCCCACTCCACTCACATGTGAGCTGACACCAACTTGGGTCAAATCACACATGGGCTTCCACACACATGGGCTTTGAGATTTAGGGAAAATCTGAAATCATATATGAGCTTAAATAGATTAGCCCATTATTTCTAACAGGCACGACAAAAGAGCTAAAGGCAGAAAAAAGAAACTAGCGGCAAGCAGCGGAATACATAGTTAATTCATTTACAATTTAATTTACTATGTTAGAAAACATAGGAATATATTTGTTTGAAGACTAGTTGAGGATCGAGCAGAACTCTCGAAAAATGAACTCTAACAACAGCAGGCAACATGTTATATTGATCATCATGATTATCTTATATCCGAGGTTCTCTTACAAAACTAGCAGAAGGCTTCGTCAGTGTATTAAAACAATGGTAGCAGTAGTACATAAGTGTATAGACGCCAGGTTAAGTAGAATCACTTTCAGTGTCTCTATGGCCGAAAGAAACTTATAAAATGTCTGTGTATGTTGGTACCAACTTATCCCTGTTGGGCCTGTACACATATGGCCCTAGTTGGGCTACTTTCTTACAATGGTTCACTAATTTCAAAGCTTCATAAAAACAATTATTGTCCCAACATATTACAGTTTTGTGTATGTTTCCATTGGCTTTATCACTTGCACCTAGCGTAATTAACATGATTAATTTTCACATAGCTAATGAATATACTTCTCTTGTATTAATAACTTCTTGATAATAGACATCATATAAATTCAAACTAATACTCTAAGACACAAAATAGGTCATGCCTAAATGGGGCTTTAGATGACCACCCTCTCTTATGTACACATGAGATCTCTAAAGAATGCTCAATTCTCATGAACTAATTTCATATTGTTAGGATCAAGTATGTGTTTTTCTTCTAAGTATCATTTATCCTAATATGTTTCACATAATGCATTAAGGCTGGTTCGCCAACCTTCGAAACAACAATGTCCACTTTGTTTAAGGACAGATGTACAATTAAGTCACACTCACTTCTTACAATAATTGTACTATGTCCCATTGGCGATGTCACGGGATCAGGTCATGTAGTACTAGGTCATGATTAGGATGATATAAACTGGACCTATTCTGATGTCCATGTACACATAAGCAGATATCCTTTTGTGATCCATTCCGTTTATAGAAGGTTCTACAAATTTTTTTCTCAAAATGAATATAGTTCATTGCAATTTCTCTAGAGTTTTTCACTAACAGTTTAAGCTTCGGCTGAACATGTGTTAGCCAGGTATTTTTATCCTCGAAACAGGCTTTATGCCCCACTTTATAAATAAAGCCACACAAACAGAGTACAACAGAGTCGGCGACGCAAGGCGTCAAAAAGAAAAAAATAAAGCGAAGTCGGCTGGGGCCACAACACATCATGCCCAAGAAACCAAAAAAGAAAGCGAAGAAAGGAGCTAGTGAGCTCCCTCTACGACGTCACGGAGGAACTGGCAGGGGCCATGAAGCGCTGCGCCGATGTCCTGAGCGCCTGCAAGATCCCGTCCATGTTGTCCCTGTCCCTCTGTCTAGAAAGCGGGTACCACTGCTGGAGGAAGGCAAGGAAGGAAAACACAGAGTCAGAAGCACGGCGAGGAAAGATCCGCTCAATCACCATCTTATTACGAACATTCCATAGCGTCCACGTGATAGCCGGAAACACCAACCAGAAGAGGTGGCACCTCCTTCTGGTACGGTTTGCCTCCGTATCTAGGAACTCGCCAAGCTCTTGGGCCTGCCAGGGCGGCCCAAGTGCTTCACCGATAAAGTTCCACAGAAACTAAGCAGCAGGGCATGTGAACATTATGTGTGCACATGTTTCCGGCATCCTACATAACGGACACAACCCATTGCCTGGGCCGTTGCATTTCGATACTTCTACCCCTAAAGGGAGCCGATCCCGCAGTAGTTGCCACAGGAAAATCCGCAATCTCAGGGGTAGGGGCGCCTTCCAAAGGTGAGACGTCCAAGGTAATTCCGGACCCTGGAACAGGGACCTATACGCCGAACTAACGGAGAAGGCTCCATATGGTCTTATCCCTCTCCTCTGAGAGGGATATGGTCAAGGAAGTCAGCAGCCTCAACATCATTGAAGGATCTCCAGAACAGGATGTTCCATTGTCCTCCCCGAACAACCTCGGCCACTAACATTGAGGGGGCTGCCCAGATGGCAAATAGGGACGGGAATTACTAGCAAAGGGGGACGCCCTGTACCCAGGGGTCAAGCTAAAATAGGACTTCCATGCCATTACCCACCCCTAAAGTAGATCCCCGACGGATGAGGTGTTTAATGTCCTGGATGGCCCGCCAGAACTGGGACCCCTCCTGACGTTCGCACGCCAACAAGGGGCGGCCCAGAGATACTTGGCCTTGATGTGCTGCAACCAAAGACCGCCATCGTCTTGGAGGATCTGCCACACCCACTTCAGCAAAAGAGCGACGTTGAAGCGACGTGAGTCAAGAACGCCTAACCCCCAAGGATTTTGGGGGTACAAATGTCTGCCCACTTCACCATATGGTATTTCTGGTGCCCATCTCTAGCTACCCAAAAGAACCTAGATAGTTCCTTCATGAAGTCTATGCGAGTTCCTTTAGGCAGCAGGTATATGCCCATCTGATACATGGTGAGGCTAGATAGACACGAGTTGATCAAGATAATCTTGCTGCCCTTGGACGTGAGGCGCGCACGTCATGGTTCAGCCTTAGACCGAACCTTCGCGACCATGAGAGCAAGGTCTCTTATCAACACTCGAGAGTCTCTCTGTAACACCCTCGAATCGGCCCTATGCAAGTTTTAGCGCTTCCCGCCAAACCCGCATAGAAATGATTCAGGGACACCCACCACGCACTTTCGTGCGGGTGGAAAACGAAGTAATACCATTACACAATAGTCCACGATGGAACCCACAGAACAGATATATACAACACGACACCATGAGTCAAGAATACAGATATACAGTACAAGATCCAAATCACCTTGAAACCAATACAACGTCCGAGTACGGACAAGATGCAAATGGGGCTAAGAGCCCTGAAGAATAACCAATGGCGTCCAAAACCCTGCCCAGGCCAAGCCGGAAGGGTAACCCTGCTAACGACGTCGATCTCAAACCTGCTAAACAAAAGGGGTGCCGACAAAGGGCAAAGGAAAAAAAAGGAGCGTCAGTACTGAGGCCAGTACACAGCGAGGCTAGAATTCGGCGACTCTCGCCTACATAGGTATGGTGGACTGAAGCGGCAGCGCAGCATGCACTAAACAACCTATAGAGACTCAATACATCTGTCAGCTATTAGAGAGGGGTAAGAAAGACCTATTAGAATCCAACCTGAAGCTAACACCAGACATACCCATCCTGGTATTTCCCCCTCGAGACCAAACGAGGAAGTCGGACCAAGGAACTCACACAGTTGGCAATTTTACTCATTCCGTTATAGTTGCAGCACTTACTAATCAAATATAGATAGCATGAGTCATCCTGAAGCATAAGTAGTAGGAAGTTTTAATTAACCATTCCGTGGTTGTTGGAACATTTACTAGTCAGATATAATTGTCTTGAGGAATCCCAAAACCCAGCAGTTGTTGGCACTTTTATCACATTCCATTGGAGTTGCAATTACTAGGCAGGTATAGTATGACACAGATCACCACAGATCCACCAGTTGTTGGCATTTTTATTATCCATTCCATTGTAGTGAAGCTGATTACTAGTCACATATTAAGTCAAATTAATAACACTACTTTAGTTATGCTTGTCTATGATCGAGATACTATGCTCCAAGTCGTCCATAACCGCGGACACGGCTTTCAGAAAGATTTACCCTGCAGGGGTGCACAAATAGCAACACACACACGATCAACCTCGGAAAAACCAACTCAAAACCCAACGAGGCTTTCACGACAAAGCGATCATAGGATTCATAAAATATTTCAGGGGGCCACCCCACTAAGCTACTCGCAACGAAGTTGGCCGGCTCCGGAACGGACCCAGGGTTTGTGTGGACGGCGGTAAATGACTGGGAACCCAAAAATGTGACTGGGCTTGTCGATACAGCGAAAACGTGTCACGATCCAAAACAGTACAGGTGCTCCACGCACAATTGTAAATAAAGCGATAAAGCATGGAATAAGTACAGGATAGTAATAAAGCCCCAAACTAGTTTGTGGCCCCAAGAAATAAGAAATGAATCAAGCTCTGGCTAAGGGGGATTCCTAGACTCTCCCGGATGTGGATAGTGTGAATAGTCAAGGAACAGGCATCAAGTACTCGGGGTCCTACGGGACACAAGTGAGCTTGGAAGAACCAAATAACATCTATTGCCCACTGATGCCTCTGCATTAGTTATATCTAGCAATTTAATAGTTTATTTAAAGTCATGATCATCTCCACCATTAAGCATCTCCACCATTTATCATGTGCCAACTTGCCGTCAACGGTGAAACGACAACAACGCGAAGCAACACATAAGCAAGCAACTACGACTCGCAAGACCGACTATCTATCAAACAATAGGCAATAGGATGTGTCCATGGCAATATAGAGGCTGCAAGGAATATAAATGGTGCACGGAAACTAAAGCATCGTAACACGGATAGCAATAGATTAATAGGAGGAAATAGCGTCTATAAAGCAAAATAGGTAGAAGGGCGAGAGATGCTCGCCTGGGAAACAGAGCCGAAGGTACATAGCCGGAGAACTTGTCGATACTCGCATACACTTCTCGGCCTAATCCGCGAAGAAGCAAACACTAGAAGAAACAGTGGATGCAATATTTAATGCTACGGCAGAAGAATCGGCATGTTCATGATATGATGCATGGCATGACAAGATGCGGTGCAATTAGGAATATTAAGCGGAACCGAGGTCCCGACAATTAATTAGATGGTTTATGTTGTTTAGATACCCCGCATTTTAAATGTTGTCTTAACAAGGCGAAACATGGTATCAGTTCACTACACAAATTTAAATGGAGTCAATATAAGACTAGAATAGCCCGCATATAACATCCATGTTTAATTATTAGGTGAATCGGCATAATGCCCCCAATCCATAATATATGTATGCGACATGAACAATTTAATATGCAACAATATAGATGTCATATATAAAATAGGGGTCTCGGAAAAAGGGTCACACATTAGGGTTCGGCGATCTTGGTGCTGAGGGTTCGGTTTCAGTCTCCGGGACCGGGCTTTGGAATCCGTGGGGAGAACATGGCGGTTCCACATCGAAGGCCTTGGGGTTCCACGGGGTTCGGGCGCCAGGATCGGTCTTCGGACGCCGGGAACGGGGCCTTCGGTTTCTGGCATCAATTATTGAAGGTGTACTTGGTGGTAGTCGGAAGATCTTGTCGACAACAACGATGACCTTGTCTGACTTCTCATCCTTGTACGCCGGGAGTGTGTAGTCGAGGGCGCGGTGCTCCCAATACCACCATCTTGTTATCATCGCGCCACACTTCAACACTCCGAGTCGTCAGGCAGTACCACAACATCATCTTCACATCATTAGGACGCCACTGCACAAACAAAAGAAGCCTTGTTCGATGGTGGACCTACAGAACACGAGGGCATGCTGGCTGGCTCCTGGTCCGCTGAGCGTGAGTGGGTCCACGGGGTCGATAGAGAGCTGGAAAAAGGCGGTGATCTCGGCAAGGTTGGAACAGAGGAAGGTGGAAGCTGCGCGGGGATGATCTTGGCGCGTAGAAAGGACACCTGCGGGAGGAGCACGGCCTACACACGCGGCAAGGCAGGGAGAGGCAACGGGGAGCACGAGGTGGCGGAACTTGGAGCAGGCTAGCTCGCCGGTGGCGGGGCAGAGGTGAGGCGACTCCCGACGACGGCGAAACTCCGGGGCACAGTCGCGGAAGAGGGAGGCTGAGAGGGGGCCGGTGCCGTGCGACCGAGAACAGGGCGGTGCAGAGGGAGGCGTCGCGGCGAACACGGGTGAGGGCAAGCGGCGGGGCCGAACTTGGCGGGGATCGACGGAGGCGGCCTCCTAGCGGCGGCGCTTGCGGGGTAGGCGGAGCCTCCTGGCGGCGGTGGGGATCGATCGAGGCGCTAGGGCTCTAGCGGTGCTTGCTCGGGAGGATCTCCGGTGAGGAGGCTGCGCCGCGGCGGCTGGGAAGGAGATCGAGGGAGAGGCGTTGTGGGGAGTTGGGCGCGGGGACAGGGCATGCGATGGGATCCGGATCGAGAAGGACACGGTTGGTGGGGTGGGCCCGTGGGCGGTGCGCATCCGTGCAGCGTGCGTGTACGCTGTGCGGGCAGCGTGTTACGCTGGCGTGGTGCATGGGGAAGCGGGGCCAGGTGGCGACCAGGTGGGTGTGGGGGAGAGTGCAGGTGGCGGTGGGGTGGAGAGAGGGAGGGAGTGCCTGGAGGTTGGTGGAAGGGTGGTCGGGTGGGGTGCTAGGGTTTGGGGTGGGCTGGCTAGCTAGGCCTCGGGCCTGGCCGGCTGGGTTGCCCCTAAAAAAACTTAAACTTTTATTTTATTTTTAAAACAGACTTTTGTAATTTGTTTTTAGGCAAATAAAATATCCAGGAAGACCTGGTTTTATAATTTGAAATAAAACAAGGCTAATTAGAAAACAAAATAGGGTTTTTGCAAAGATACTTTTATGATCAAACATGCATGATGATGTCATGATGATGCACAAAGCACAAACTCCAAGCGATTTTCTAGTAGTGGTTTTAGCGGGATGCCACAATTCGACACCACTAACAATGGATCTCGCCCTCGAGATCCGCCTCGTGGTACCGGGAAGAAGGTCGGCGATCTGAATTTTCTCGCTTCGTGTAGATCCTCACGGCACCACTAACAAGAGGTCGTTGTCCGTGATCTTCGAGAGAACACTCCGGGAAACAAAGGACGAAGGTAAAGGTATCCACAAATAAAACCACCTCTAACTCTGATAGAAAGAGAGAAAAGATGCATTCTCATCCACTTCAATGTACGAGAGCAAATAGAATGAGTAGTCGGCATGGGGGCCATTCCATCACGCACCCAAACTATTACTCCGCACATTCGGTAGAAAAGCGTGCAACCATTCTTGGAATCAGACTGAAGATCTCGACAATCGAGGTTCGAAACAAAGGAGTGATGCAGGCTGTGCATCGGATCTAGCATAGATGATGTCATCGCGTCGGAAAACACCGAAAGGCACAAGAAGGAATAGAGAGAAGTCCAACAGATGAAGGATTACTCAGATAGCACAAAGACCGGATGTAGAAGCACCGTTACCAAAGAAGGAAGCGAAACCCTGAAGGTACGACGGAAACCCAACCACGAGAAATCCTGGACTAGAAGAAGGTAAGAGAGCAGATTTAAAGCACGGAGAGGAAAGAGGAGAATAGAACAGGGTAAGGAGTAAAATCACACCTAATCAGATCTATCCAACCGATTTTGCAAAATAGTTTGACACTCTACATCGGCTGTTAGCTAGGTTATCCTACAGGCTGGACCAGTGGGGTATCGCAACTGCTGAGCTCTGATACCACTCTGTAACACCCTCGAATCGGCCCTATGCAAGTTTTAGCGCTTCCCGCCAAACCCGCATAGAAACGATTCAAGGACGCCCACCAGGCACTTCCGTGCGGGTGGAAAACGAAGTAATACCATTACACAATAGTGCACGATGGAACCCACAGAACAGATATATACAGCACGACACCATGAGTCAAGAATACAGATATACAGTACAAGATCCAAATCACCTTGAAACCAATACAACGTCCGAGTACGGACAAGATGCAAATGGGTCTAAGAGCCCTCAAGAATAACCAATGGCGTCCATAACCCTGCCCAGGCCAAGCCGGAAGGGTAACCCTTCTAACGACGTCGATCTCAAACCTGCTAAACAAAAGGGGTGCCGACAAAGGGCAAAGGAAAAAGAGGAGCGTCAGTACTGAGGCCAGTACACGGCGAGGCTAGAATTCGGCGGCTCTCGCCTACATAGGTATGGTGGACTGAAGCGGCAGCGCAGCATGCACTAAACAACCTATAGAGACTCAATACATCTGTCGGCTATTAGAGAGGGGTAACAAAGACCTATTCGAATCCAACCTGAAGCTAACACCAGACATACCCATCCTGGTATTTCCCCCTTGAGACCAAACGAGGAAGTCGGACCAAGGAGCTCACACAGTTGGCAATTTTACTCATTCCGTTATAGTTGCAGCACTTACTAATCAGATATAGATAGCACGAGTCATCCTGAAGCATAAGTAGTGGGCAGTTTTAATTAACCATTCCGTGGTAGTTGGAACATTTACTAGTCAGATATAATTGTCCTGAGGAATCCCAAAACCCAGCAGTTGTTGGCACTTTTATCACATTCCATTGGAGTTGCAATACTTACTAGGCAGGTATAGTATGCCACAGATCACCACAGATCCACCAGTTGTTGGCATTTTTATTATCCATTCCATTGTAGTGAAGCTGATTACTAGTCACATATTAAGTCAAATTAATAACACTACTTTAGTTATGCTTGTCTATGATCGAGATACTGTGCTCCAAGTCGTCCATAACCGCAGACACGGCTTTCAGAAAGATTTACCCTGCAGGGGTGCACAAATAGCAACACACACACGATCAACCTCGGAAAAACCAACTCAAAACCCAATGAGGTTTTCACGACAAAGCGATCACAGGATTCATAAAATATTTCAAGGGGCCACCCCACTAAGCTACTCGCAACGAAGTTGGCCGGCTCCGGAACGGACCCAGGGTTTGTGTGGACGGCAGTAAATGACTGGGAACCCGAAAATGTGACTGGACTTGTCGATATAGCGAAAACGTGTCACAATCCAAAACAGTACAGGTGCTCCATGCACAATCGTAAATAAAGCGGTAAAGCATGGCATAAGTACAAGATAGTAATAAAGCCCCAAACTAGTTTGTGGCCCCAAGAAATAAGAAATGAATCAAGCTCTGGCTAAGGGGGATTCATAGACTCTCCCGGATGTGGATAGTGCGAATAGTCAAGGAACATGCATCAAGTACTCGGGGTCCTACGGGACACAAGTGAGCGTGGAAGAACCAAATAACATCTATTGCCCACCGATGCCTCTGCATTAGTTATATCTAGCAATTTAATAGTTGTATTTAAAGTCATGATCATCTCCACCATTAAGCATCTCCACCATTTATCATGTGCCAACTTGCCGTCAACGGTGGAACGACAACAACGCGAAGCAACACATAAGCAAGCAACTACGACTTGCAAGGCCGACTATCTATCAAACAACAGGAAATAGGATGTATCCATAGCAATATAGAGGTTGCAAGGAATATAAATGGTGCACGGAAACTAAAACATCGTAACACGGATAGCAATAGATCAATAGGAGGAAATAAAGACTATAAAGCAAAATAGGTAGAAGAGGGAGAGATGCTCGCCTGGGAAACAGAGCCGAAGGTACATAGCCGGAGAACTTGTCGATACTCGCATACACTTCTCGGCCTAATCCGCGAAGAAGCAAACACTAGAAGAAACACCGGATGCAATATTTAATGCTACGGCAGAAGAATCGGCATGTTCATGATATGATGCATGGCATGGCAAGATCGGTGCAATTAGGAAATATTAAGCGGGACCGAGGTCCCGACAATTAATTAGATGGTTTATGTAGTTTAGATACCCCACATTTTAAATGTTGTCTTAACAAGGCGAAACATGGTATCAGTTCGCTACACAAATTTAAATGGAGTCAATATAAGACTAGAATAGCCCGCATATAACATCCATGTTTAATTATTAGGTGAATCGGCATAATGCACCCAATCCACAATATATGTATGCGACATGAACAATTTAATATGCAACAATATAGATGTCATATATAAAATAGGGGTCTCGGAAAAAGGGTCACACATTAGGGTTCGGCGATCTTGGTGCTGAGGGTTCGGTTTCGGTCTCCGAGATCGGGCTTCGGAATCCGTGGGGAGAACATGGCGGTTCCACATCGAAGGCCTTGGGGTTCCACGGGGTTCGGGCGCCAGGAACAGTCTTCAAACGCCGGGAACGGGGCCTTCAGTTTCTGGCATCAATTATTGAAGGTGTACTTGGTGGTAGTCGGAAGATCTTGTCGACAACAATGATGACCTTGTCCGACTTCTCATCCTTGTACGTCGGGAGTGTGTAGTCGAGGGCGCGGTGCTCCCAATACCACCATCTTGTTATCATCGCGCCACACTTCAACACTCCGAGTCGTCAGGCAGTACCACAACATCATCTTCACATCATTAGGACGCCACTGCACAAACAAAAGAAGCCTTGTCCGATGGTGGACCTGCAGAACACGAGGGCATGCTGGCTGGCTCCTGGTCCGCTGAGCGCGAGTGGGTCCACGGGGTCGACAGAGAGCTGTAAAAAGGTGGTGATCTCGGCAAGGTTGGAACAGAGGAAGGCGAAAGCTGCGTGGGGATGATCTTGGCGCGTAGAAAGGACACCTGCGGAGGAGCACAGCCTGCACACGCGGCAAGGCAGGGAGAGGCGACGAGGAGCATGAGGTGGCGGAACTTGGAGCAGGCTAGCTCGCCGGTGGCGGGGCAGAGGTGAGGCGACTCCCGATGACGGCGAAACTCCAGGGCACGGCCGCGGAAGAGGGAGGCTAAGAGGGGGTCGGCGCCATGCGTCCGAGAACGGGGCGGCGCAGAGGGAGGCGTCACGGCGAACACGGGTGAGGGCGAGCGGCGGGTGTTGGAGATATGCCCAAGAGGCAATAATAAAGTGGTTATTATTATATCTTTATGTTTATGATAAATGTTTACATCCCATGCTATAATTGTATTAGCAGGAAACATTAATACTTGTGTGTTTTGTAAACATAAAAGAGTCCCTAGTAAGCCTCTTGTTAAACTAGATTGTTGATTAATGGATGATCATGGTTTCCTGATCATGGACATTGGATGTCGTTAATAACAAGATCATATCATTAGGAGAATGATGTGATGGACACACACCCATAGAAGCATAGCATAAGATCAAGTCATTAAGTTCGTTTTGCTACAAGCTTTTCAAATGCATAGTAACCTAATCCTTCGACCATGAGGTTATGTTAATCACCATCACCGGATGGGTACTTTGATGACATCAAACACCGCTTCGTAACTGGGTGGTTATAAAGGTGACATTGGGTATTCTAAAAGTATGTGTTGAAGCGCATGGACCAAGATTGGGATTTGTCCATCCATATGACAGATAGATATGCTCTGGGCCCTCTTGGTGGAATGTCATCTAGTTAGCTTGCAAGCATGTGACTAGGTCACAAGCGATGACATATCACGGAACGAGTAAAGAGTACTTATCAGTAACGAGGTAGAACTAGGTATGGAGATACCGACGATCAAACCTCGGATAAGTAGAGCATCGCGTGACAAAGGGAATTGGTTTCGTATGTTAAATGGTTCTATCGATCACGAAGTCATCGTTGAGTATGTGGGAGATGTTATGGATCTCTAGATCCCGCTAATGGTTATTGATCGGAGATGTGTCTCCATCATGTCTACATGTTCACGATCCGTAGGGTGACACATTTAAGGTTCGAAGTTGTTTTAAGTAGATATGGAATGTGCGTTGGAGACCAAATGTTGTTCGGAGTCTCGGATTGGATCCGAGACATCACGAGGAGATCTGGAATTGTCCGGAGTATTTGTATGGGGATTCTAGAAGGTTTCGGAATGTTCCGGAAGGTTCTAGGATATTTCTTGGAGTTTGCTTGAAAACCAAGAAAGGATCAAGGAGTCCTTATGGGGCAAGACAAGGAGTCGTGGGGGAGGAGGACTCCTCCCCCCTCCAATCCGCCGGCCAAGGAGGGAGGGGAGTCCTACTAGGACTCCCCCTCCCATGGCGCCTCCCTCCTTTAAATAGAGGGGTGGGGGCGCCACCCCCTTGCCCCCTACACTCCAAGCCCTAGCCGTCGCCTCTCTCCTCCTCCTTCCCTCTGCTCAGGCTTAGGCAAAGCCCTGCAGAATTCTCTACTCCACCACCACCACCACACCATCGTGCTGCTGGGATTCCGTGGAGAAGATCTACTACCTCCGCTGCTTGCTGGAACAGGGAGAGGAAGGTCTACTTCGACTCCGCACGTGTGACTGACTACAGAAGCGCTGCCGGAACGCGGCGCCGGAAGGATCGTCCACACGATCTTGAGATCGGCAAGTGATCGACTACATCAACCACGAGATCCGATCTCGTAATGCTTTCGGGTCTACAAGGGTTAGTACAGATCTATCTCGTTGCACATGTCTAATAGATTAGATCTTGGCTTTTATCTAGATTAGATCTGGGTTTTGTTTGTTCTTGAGGTAGAATTTTTTTGTTTTCCATGCTACAAACCCATCAGTGGTATCAGAGCCGTGTCTATGCGTAGATCTGTTGCACGAGTAGAACACAATGGCTTTGTGGGCGTTGGTGCTCGTGCCGTCTTTTGCTTTGTGTACTTTGCATCTTGCGGTATGGTGGGATGAAGCGGCCCGGGCTAACCTTACATGTCATCGCACATGAGACTTGCTCCACAGTTGACGTGCAACTCGTATTGCACAAGTGGCTTTGCGGGTGTCTGTCTCTCCCATCATAGTATAGATCCAATCTACACTTTACACTTGATAGCACTTGTATCAACGTTGTGGTTCAGTTTCGTAGGTAAGATCCGTTCTTATTCGAAAGCCCCAAACCACGTAAAACATGCAAAGAAAATTAGAGGCGTCTAACTTGTTTTTGCAGGGTTTTTGTGATGTGATATGTCCATCATGTGATTGTGATTATATTTGATGTATGCAATGATCCTTGTTGTAATATGGCAACCGGAAGGAGCCTAATGGTTGTCTTCAATTCTGTAAAGACCTGCGTGTCTATTCATCTTGTAATAGCTTTATGCCAAGTAGTTGTAATAGTTGCTAGTGATGATGGACAACCATGAAGCGGCGCCACTAACCTTGACGCAATGCTGGCGATGATGGAGATCATGTCCGTGCTTTGGAGATGGAGATCAAAGGCATAAGAAGAAAGGGCCATATCATATCACACTAATTATGAATTGCCTGTGATGTTAATCCTTTATGCATCTTGTATTGCTTAGATCGCGACAGTAGCATTATAAGATGATCCCTCTCACTAAATATCAAGTAATAAAGTGTTCGTCCTTAGTTGGCACCGTTGCTAAGACTCGTCGTTTCGAAGCATCTTGTGATGATCGGGTGTGATAGATTCTACGTGTGCATACAACGGGTGCAAGCCAGATTTGCACATGCGGAAACTAAGATTAACCTTGACGAGCCTAGCATGTACAGACATGGTCTTGGAACACGGAATACCGAAAGGTAAAGCATGAGTCATATGGATGATATGATGAACATGTTAATTGTTCGCCTTTAAAGCTACATCATCTCACGTGATGATCGGACTTGGTGTAGTGGATTTGGTTCGTGTAATCACTAAAACAACTCGAGGGATGTTGTTTTGAGTGGGAGTTCTTTTGTAATTTGGATTAGTCAAACTCAATTTATCATAAACACAATCAAAGTGAATTTGCACAGTTTGTTGTAGTCATTGGCATCCGTTCACCACCTTACGCTTAGTTATAGTTGAGATAGTAGAACTATAGAAATTCTGGATATTTGCTTTACGAACTGGTATCGTATTGTTTTGAGTGTCAATCTAAAGTTTAAAAGTCATATTGCAAACTTTCAGCAAACTCCGTTTACTCTGTGAAGTTTAATAAACAGTATTAAATCAAGAGTAACAATTCCAGTGTTAGTATCTAATGTATCATGTTTGCCTCCATGATTCTTGATACTCAAAAGATTGTTTTTAATATCAAGTTTATCTAAGAGCTGAAAGCAATGTTTCAGAAACCATCATATGTGAAAGGTATTGCGATATCCAAAAACAATGTGTTGGTTACAACATGATAGAGTATATGTCCTCGTATTTGATGAGAATTTGTGAAGGTTGGAGATGCTAGTCGTCCTAATCCTCCAAAAGGTTTTGGAAAAGAAACATTATACTCGCAATTCACCTTTATAAGCTATAGCAGCTTGATCATGAAAGTTGTCATGATAAGGATGAATAGAAGATGTAAGTAAAATGTTTACTACACTAAAATATTACTAAAGAATAGAATTTTGAAAGAATGCCAAACATTTGATGAAGGTGATCCACTTCAAAGTGCAAGTTCAAAGGTATTAGTATTTGACTATACACACTTTATACTATGTGTCATGTGAATGATACCACTATTGATGTTGATAGATTCTTTTAAAAGAGAAGGAATTGTTGAAAGAGAATCTATAAAATATTTGGCAGAAAAGAAAAGATTGGAGATGTCCAACTTAGGTATATAGAAGATACATGTTATGGCTGTATTCCTTGGTTGTTAAACAATGTGGTTCTGTGGTATTGGATACCGAATTGGTTGGTATGAAGTGTCATACAGGACAACACAATTCATGAACTGCAATGGCCTAAGTAACTAGCAAGAGAATATGTGATGATGTTCATCGAAAACAAACAAAGGGTTATTGTGTTGCTCGTTAACATCAAAGCTTGCCTTCAAGATTTGTTTCAATAATTGTTATTTTGATCAGGTATTATGACGACAAAAGGTTGTTCAAATAATTACCGTATTCCATAATAGATGGATGATATACAAGTCTGGTTGGAGAAATAACGACCATAAAACTAATGCTAAAATGTCGAAAGACAAATGATTGAAAGATCACTTGCAAAGTTACATCACCGTTTAAATTATATTAGGGATACATGAAGAAACTCCATGTTGATGGATTTTTGGAGCCTTTGATTTTGATCAAATGATGCTTGTGATACTTTCCTGGAGATAATTAAAACTCCGTTCATAGGCCAAAAGAGGAACGGACGACTAACTGATATTATGTGTAGTCGTGGGCGATGGATTTCAACTTCATATGTTTTTTTCCGAAGATTTGAGTGAGTATATGTATATACTTACTCAATAAGGAAGAAGTATGAAACATTTGAAAATGTTCAAAGACTTTCAAGATGAAGTGGAAAATTATTGTAACAAGAAAATAAAAAAGTTTATGATTGGATCATAAAGAAAGATGTTGGAGTTACAAGTTTAGCAAAACACCTAAGATTTGAGGAATCGTTCCATGGATTTGCATTTCCCAAAACACCATAGGAGTATGGAGTGTTCAAGATATGTAATGAAACCTTGTTTGACATGGTAAGATCAAAGGTGTCATTTATAAAACTGCCATTATATTTTAAAGATTAAAGCTTTAGTGACTACCGCTTTTACACTGAAAAGAGCTCCATCGTGATCCGTTGAAATGACACCATATAAGTCATGGTTTGGGATAAAACCCAGGTTGTCCTTTCTTAAATTTTTGGTATGCTAGGCACAAGTAAAATGTTTACAACCAAAGTCGGATGAGCATGTCTTTGTAGGTTATTTCGAATAACTATTGGGTATTCCTCCATAACACCGAAGACAAAAGTGTTTTTCACTTAGAATGTCGAGTTTCTTGAGAAGGAATTTTTGGTGAAAAGTTAAGTGGGAGGACAATATAACTTTGACAAGGTTATTGAACCTTGGCTAATATGTGCTGAGTTGCGCAGCGTGGGTAAGTGTCCCAGAGGCAGCAACAATGCTCATGGCTCATGTGCCTCAAAGGATTTGGTCATAGGGATCTAAGTTCCTATTGAACCAAGTAGGTCGGGTAAGTAATCAAATGCCAAGATTTGAGAGTTAAATCATTGTTGTTTGAAAATGATGAACCGACTACATGCAAATAATCAATGATGGGCCCTGACTTCGTTAAGTGGCTTGAAGCCATAAAATCCGTGATAATTCCATACACGAGAAATCAAGCTTTGAATTTGAAAGACCCTCTGGAAAGGTGCAAGACCTTACAGTCGTATATGGATCTATAAAGAAATAGACATGGATGTTTCACATCTATGAAATAGTCGACATGTCGAAAAGAGTTTGTGACAATGTTCAAGGAATTGACTATGATAAGATTTGATCTTTCATAACGATATTTAGTCTGGACGGATTAATGTAGCAACCACTACATATATTTTGGTATATGGTAGTTGAACAAACAAAACAAGTTCTTCTAATAGAATGGTTACCTAGGATGTGTCCATGACACGATCCAAAGGGTTTTGTTAATTCAAAGGATGCTAAAAGAGTATGCAAAACTTCAATGGTTGAAGTGAGCATCGCGGAGTTGGAATCTTCACCGTGATGAAACCGTTAAAATGTTTAATTTCATCAGAGACGATGAAGATGTTTGCATTTTGTAAGAAATTAAGTGGGAGCGCTAAGACATATTTCTAATACATTATGTGAAAGACATATTGTTGATTAGAAATGATGTATCTTTTATTGACACAGGTTAAGAATTTCATTTCGATGAAAGACTTAGGCATAACCCAAGAATTAGGCATCAATGTCTATATGGATAGATTGAGGCGCTAATATGGTTTTGCCAAATGTACATAGATAAGATGTTGAATGAGTTCAATATGGAAACAACAAGAAAGGTTCTTGACGCACGGAAAGGACTGAATCAAGATTCAAGTGTGTTGACACGAGATTCAAGTGTTTTGACACTTGGTGAAATCACAAAAATATTTTGATCAATCTTTGAGATGTACACATCCAGATATGTCCTATGCTCTAAATGTTATGAGCATATAACAGAATGACTCATAAGATGATCATTGGACAATAGTAGGGATATTCCTATGATCTTTGGAAGAACTAAGAATATATTACTTATATAGTGGTGACAAATAATTCATTGTAAATTGTTACATTGATACTAGTTTTGTCACAAATTAAGTTTATCTCAATTTAAACTATGGGTGGCACAATGTAATGGAAAGGAAGTTCCATAACGGATTTGGTTGAGTACCAAAGTTAAAACATTGTGACAGATACTACAACAAAAGGCTAAGTATATGACCGCTATTGTAGCAGCAAATGAGGGCATTTGCGTCAAGTAGTTTGTTATCAAACTAGGTGTGGTTCATAGCGGGATAATACTATGAAGATACATTGTACGACAATTGTATCAACATGATTTAATCCCAAGGAACTAAAGGTCTCACCAAAGGACCAAATTTATACAATGCCATCTCATTGGAGAATGAGTAATGCGTAGATACGCAAGGACATGCAAATACACACGGACCTGGAAGTGTCAGATCCGAAGATTATGTTTACCACTAGCAATAGTGTCTATACAACACCAAAAAGCCATAGGTGTTGAATGCACAAATTTTTAACTAGATTATTGACTCTAGTGCAAGTGGGAGACTGTTGGAGATATGCCCAAGAGGCAATAATAAAGTGGTTATTATTATATCTTTATGTTTATGATAAATGTTTACATCCCATGCTATAATTGTATTAACAGGAAACATTAATACTTGTGCGTTTTGTAAACATAAAAGAGTCCCTAGTAAGCCTCTTGTTAAACTAGCTTGTTGATTAATGGATGATCATGGTTTCCTGGACATTGGATGTCGTTAATAACAAGATCATATCATTAGGAGAATGATGTGATGGACACACACCCATAGAAGCATAGCATACGATCAAGTCATTAAGTTCGTTTTGCTACAAGCTTTTCAAATGCATAGTAACATAATCCTTCGACCATGAGGTTATGTTAATCACCATCACCGGATGGGTACTTTGATGACATCAAACACCGCTTCGTAACTGGGTGGTTATAAAGGTGACATTGGGTATTCTGAAAGTATGTGTTGAAGCGCATGGACCAAGATTGGGATTTGTCCATCCATATGACGGATAGATATGCTCTGGGCCCTCTCGGTGGAATGCCATCTAGTTAGCTTGCAAGCATGTGACTAGGTCACAAGGGATGACATATCACAGAACGAGTAAAGAGTACTTATCAGTAACGAGGTAGAACTAGGTATGGAGATACCGACGATCAAACCTCGGATAGGTAGAGTATCGCGTGACAAAGGGAATTGGTTTCATATGTTAAATGGTTCTATCGATCACGAAGTCATCGTTGAGTATGTGGGAGCTGTTATGGATCTCCAGATCCTGCTAATGGTTATTGATCGGAGATGTGTCTCCATCATGTCTACATGTTCACGAACTGTAGGGTGACACACTTAAGGTTCGAAGTTGTTTTAAGTAGATATGGAATGTGCGTTGGAGATCGAATGTTGTTCGGAGTCTCGGATTGGATCCGGGACATCACGAGGAGATCCGGAATTGTCCGGAGAATGAGATTCATATATTGGGGATCGTTTTCTAAGTTAGGAAATGTTCCGGAGTATTTGTATGGGGATTCTAGAAGGTTTCAGAATGTTTCGGAAGGTTCTAAGAGATTTCTTGGAGTTTGCTTGAAAACCAAGAAAGGATCAAGGAGTCCTTATGGGGCAAGACAAGGAGTCGTGGGGGACTCCTCCCTCCTCCCAATCCGCCGGCCAAGGAGGAAGGGGAGTCCTACTAGGACTCCCCCTCCCATGGCGCCTCCCTCCTTTAAATAGAGGGGTGGGGGCGCCACCCCCTTGCCCCCTACACTCTAAGCCCTAGCCGCCGCCTCTCTCCTCCTCCTTCCCTCTGCTCAGGATTAGGCGAAACCCTGCAGAATTCTCTACTCCACCACCACCACCACACCGTCGTGCTGCTGGGATTCCGTGGAGAAGATCTACTACCTCCGCTGCTCGCTGGAACGAGGAGAGGAAGGTCTGCTTCGACTCCGCACGTGTGACCGACTGTGGAAGCGCTGCCGGAACGCGGCGCCGGAAGGATCGTCCACACGATCTTGAGATCGGCAAGTGATCGACTACATCAACCACGAGATGCGATCTCGTAATGCTTTCGGGTCTACAAGGGTTAGTACAGATCTATCTCGTTGCACATGTCTAATAGATTAGATCTTAGCTTTTATCTAGATTAGATCTGGGTTTTGTTCGTTCTTGCGGTAGAATTTTTTTGTTTTCCATGCTACGAACCCATCAGCGGGGCCGAACTTGGCGGGGATCGACGGAGGCGGCCTCCTAGTGGCGGCGCTTGCGGGGTAGGAAGAGCCTCCTGGCGGCAGCGGGGATCGATCGAGGCGCTAGGGCTCCAGCGGTGCTTGCTCGGGAGGATCTCCGGTGAGGAGGCAACGCCGCAGCGGCTGGGAAGGAGATCGAGGGAGAGACGTTGCAGGGGGTTGGGCGCGGCGATGGGGCGTGCGATGGGATCCGGATCGAGAAGGACACAGTTGGTGGGGTGGGCCCGTGGGCGGTGCGCATCCGTGTAGCATGCGTGTACGATGTGCGGGCAGCATGTTACGCTGGCGTGGTGCGTGGGAAAGCGGGGCCAGGCGGCGACCAGGTGGGTGTGGGGGAGAGTGCAGGTGGCGGCGGGGTGGAGAGAGGGAGGGAGTGGCTGGAGGTTGGTGGAAGCGTGATCGGGTGAGGTTCTAGGGTTTGGGGTGGCCTGGCAAGCTAGGCCTCGGGCCTGGTCGGCTGGGTTGCCCCTAAAAAAACCTTAAACTTTTATTTTATTTTTAAAACAGACTTTTGTAATTTGTTTTAGGCAAATAAAATATCCAGGAAGACCTGGTTTTATAATTTGAAATAAAACGAGGCTAATTAGAAAACAAAATAGGGTTTTTGCAAAGATACTTTTATGATCAAACATGCATGATGATGTTATGATGATGCACAAAGCACAAACTCCAAGCAATTTTCTAGTAGTGGTTTTAGCGGGATGCCACACTCTCATAGGCATACCCAGGTAAGTGATGGGGAAGTCCGCCAGCCGATAGTTTAGGTGGTCTGCGATGCGCTGCCTATCCTCATCGGGGTAGCCCAGGATCATGACCTCGCTCTTGTCGAAGTTGATCTTAAGGCTCGACATGACTTCAAAACACATGAGTAGGAACTTGAGGTTAATAATGTCCAGGTCCGACCCCTGTACCATAATCATGGTATCATCTGCATATTGGAGGTGGGAGATCCCACCTCCGGGGATTAGCTGCCCTACCACACCCGAAATGTGACCGGCAGTCTTGGCTTTGTCCAAGATCTCTGCCAGGGCATCCACTGGAGCGTTAAAGAGTAGGGGAGAGATCGGGTCCCCTTGTCTAATGCCACAGGTGGGTCGAAAGTATTACCCACTTTCCCATTCACATTGATAGCGGTGTTACCACTCATGACAAACTGCATAATCCAGAAGATCACCTTGTCATCTATTCCTCGACGCTCGAGGACTTGTCTAAGGAAAGCCTAGTCCAATATGTCGTAAGCCGCCTAGAAGTCAAGCTTGAGGAACACCCCTTTTTGATGTCGCACCTTTATCTCATGAATAATTTCACGAAGCGCGAGTACTCCATCATGGATCAGGCGTCCCTTCAAGAAGGCAAAGTGCAGAGGGTGATTCGGGCGTTCCATGACGGGGGCGAGTCTAATCGCGTAGACCTTGGCAAAGATACACTGGATGACATTGATCACCGTGATTGATCTAAACAGGCGAATATCCGTAGAGTGGAAATTTCTAGCCAACAAGTTCCCTTGTAGAGAGGTCATAAGTTACTTCTAAAAAAGGTCACAAGTTATGCAGGTATTCTTTTTATTTTGTAGCAGGAGAAGCGCCAGTTACGCTATGGAATAAGGCAACTGCTAGGCGTCCCCCGGACGATTGGGGGTTCCCATCGTCCTCCTCCCCTGCGCGCCACGTGTCCCCAAATTGTCCAAAAATCCCGCTTTTGCTGCAGAACACCCCGTTTTTGCTACATATGTTCTCGCTTTTGCTTTCGAAACAAAAAAACGGTTCGTTCCAGAAATAGAACATCTCGCCGGAGACTCCGCCGGAGATCTCGCCGGAGACCACGCAGCAAAAAAAGTGTACTAATGTAGCAAAACGACTTCGCCGGAAACATCGTCGGAAAAACTCGCCGGTGACTCTCGCCGGAGACCTTGTAGCAAAAAGTTGACACAGTTGTAGCAAAACCACAAGATGGTTATAGCAATAAAGTTTTTCTAATGTAGCAAAAACTACCTTCGCCGGAGACTTTCGGCCGAGAGATGTCGCCGGAGACTTCGCTGGAGACCTTGTAGCAAAAACTTTACGCTAATGTAGCAAAACAATAAAATGATTGTAGCAAATAAAATATCCTATTGTAGCAAATCCGACCTCGCCGGCGATCATGTAGCAAAAAAAGAGTCCTAGTATAGCTAAAACGCCGACCGGCTGTAGCAAAGTTTTCCTCGCCGGAGGTCAGAACAGCAGGGCAACATCCTCTCGTAGCAAGGACACCAGCCTCTTGTAGCAGCGGCGTTTCTTCCTCCAGCTAGAGAAGGAGTCGGCGACGGCATGGCTGCTGGCAGCCGGCGGCTCCTCGAGTCGAGGTCCCTCGTGGAGTTGGGAATAGGGGCGCGGGAGATGGTGAGGTGGAGGTGGTGAGGCTGGAGATGGGAGGCGGAGGTGGCGAGGCCGGAGATGGGGATGGCCAAGGCCGGCTGTGCTCGGAGCGGGCGCGGGGCGGAAGGATGAGGAGGTTGGGGCGCGGCAGCCTGAAGTCGAACGCGCGGTGGCTGGGATCGAGCGCGTGGAAGCCTGTTTGGGATCATGTGGATGGGTGGTTAGCAGGAGGAAGAAGATAAGGCAGAGGTAGGTGGGTCCATTGAAACGCGAGTGGGAGCAACCGGACGATGGAATCGTTCCATCGTCCGGAGGATACATATCGTTTTCCATGGAATAAGCGTGCATGCATATGTGTTTGGTTAAAGCTCCGCCATGCCTTTTTTTTGAAATGTATAGCATACCCCAAGAGAGCACCATCTTTAGACTAGTCACAATAGGGAGTATCATATAGTAGTATCATGTATAAGATACTAATATATGATACCATCTCCATAAGGCTGGTCATAGTGGTAGTATCATGCATATGATACTAGTGTATGATACTATCTTCATAGTGCATGGTATCATATCATACTAGTACTATATTTTTGTAGAATCTCAATTCAAAATTGTGTACAAGATTTATTTGCATTAGAAATTTCTAGTTTTACGTGCTATGATACGGTATCTATCTATGATACTCTAACCATCTCTTTCTTCATTAATTGTTATGCCACATCAAATTTTTGCCAACATGGCATGCATGATACTAGCTATGATACTCCTACTAGGATCAGCCTAATGCATAGTATATCATATAGTACTATCATAGTCTTAGTGTATTTATTGTTTTATAGAATCTCAATGTAAAATTGTGTATAAGATTTATTTAGGATTAGTTTTTCTCATTGCTATGATACCGTAGCTACCTATGATACCAAGACAACCTCTTTCATCATTAATTAGCATGTGACGTGATACTACCTATAATACCTCCATTAGGGCTAGTCTTAACGTGGGACGAATCCTGCCAGCTTTGGAATTCATGAAATTTCTGATTGGGCTCCTAATTCTTTTTGGAAGGGATTGGGCTCCATTTACATGGTTGATTTAAAAGACCATGTACTCCCCGATGTTTCATAAATCCATCATTCTCTTTATAAATGTATGTGTTCTTTGAGGTTGTGCTAATGTCTAAATAATGAAACAAAGAATATGTGGAGGTTGTGCAATGTGTATGTTTGTTGAACCGGTAAAGCTTCAATTTAATCTTGTGCTGTAACTTCTATGCGAGATTTGGCTTATCCGTCCTACCACATTTGACTCTAGCGTCTTGGGGAGTATCATGATAAGGTCTGGTTAAGTGGCCAGCCGCCACGAATCAAATGATATTTCTGTTCTTCCATCAAGAGGCGATAGTTATCGATAAAGCTAAACTAAACCTGT
Source organism: Avena sativa (assembly GCA_916181665.1). Classification (NCBI taxonomy): domain Eukaryota; kingdom Viridiplantae; phylum Streptophyta; class Magnoliopsida; order Poales; family Poaceae; genus Avena; species Avena sativa. Next base: position 435,164,394 of record OV702290.1, read on the forward strand.
TGACATAGAATGCAATCGAAATAGAGACAAGTAGGCAAAAAAAGACCTAAAACAAGGGCAAGGAGCCCAGTGCTCAACCGAACTATTCGAGTCGAATTCCACAGATCGGGGGTTTCCTTCAGTAAAGACCGCTTGTGATTGATTCTTTCTGGACTCCTTCTATATGAATATGATGTAGTCAATGGCACGAACCGAACGCATCTTACTCAAACGAGGTTCTCCCTAGTCTTCTGTGCCGCCGAAGGCTCCCGCCAGTGCATATTAACATACATATTTTCTTCGCGAATGGCTTAATATTTACACTCTTTTTATTAATTTTTGGATGCTCTCAGTTGTTGATAAGGTAAGGGAGTTCTGGACTTTTCTCGTGACTTCTTGACGATGGATCCACGATTTTGTTACTCCCTCCGACCCATATTAGTTGACTTAACTTTATCTAGATACAGATACATCTAGACTAGATACTTAACTAGATACATATGAATCTAGACAAACTTGAGTCAACTAATATGGATCGAAGGGAGTACAAGATGATTGGACGGCGAACTGAATTGTTACTAGGATGGTTAGTGAGGATAGTCTACCCCTTGACGACCAGAGACCAATTATCAGGTTTCAGGTGATATTTCTCGGGTCAAACTTTAGCAATAAAATAAAATGGCTATATGCAGGACCAAGGCTCCTCCATTTTTTTTTAAAGTCATATTTCTCACAACTGTATTATTTTTGGTGAGCAGTTCGTCACTCTCTGATCTTTGCTAGTTCAGTTTTTGGTATAGGTGCTCATGTTTGAGTGGTCACCAGACACAGTTCTGTGGGGATCAGGACAAAATGCTTAGATACAAGAGAAAATGGAGAACCATGCACGCAAGGCCAGACATATTCCAGAGTCCACTGATTGATCGACAGCGCAGGTTTGGATACAGCATGTAAGCTCAATCAGGGAGCATATCGTTTATCACTGTCCTGACCAATTCCACCACCGCTGAGCTTGCCCGCCCATCGTACACAAACTTTTTGTGGCTGTCCCAACGGACGGCGGCAAACTTTAGCTTGTGCTGCACCTGCATACCTCCAACGTGCACAGGAATACTACTGCTTCAAATGCTCAGAAAAGCTGAGGTGAAAAGGTAATAGTGCTTTCTTCCTTGAACCACCTGTAGTTATAGACCCAAACATATAAATGTGCAAATATATAACCGTAAGCAATTAGACAGTTTAAACTTTATATATGGTACCACTACCATAAAATCGGAAGTTACTATTGGACAAACTAGTTGGTGCATCAATTTAAATATGGTATCAGAACTAAAAGGTTCCAGGTTATGTTCCAAGTTCATAACCTGCAGCAAAAAGAACAAAGAAGACTAAGACAACAAAGGTTTGATTCAGTTTTTGAATGGATGGTTTCGAGGGTTTACTTCGTCCTGACCCTCGCGTCGCTCCCTTAGGGACGACTCGGGGGAACCCTAGAAAACCTCTGCCGCCGGGCCCCTTCCACCGTCGATCCTGTCCACCCTCGCCGCCACGAGCCTCACCACGGTGGAGGCTTGGCCGCGCATCATGGAGATCGAGCGGATACTTGTCGGTGGCTCAGAGGTTGTGGCGGCGCAGGCGTGCATGTTGGGCTCCGGAAGGGCGACAGATCTGCTGCGACAACGGGTCTGCATGGCTCCAGTGGGGCGGCTGGAGGTGGTGCCCGAGCACGCGGGCCAGATGGGCTCGGGAAGGCCCTGCCTGGATGTTGGCGGCTGGCGTCCAGATCGTGCCGTCCTGGCCTGGATCTTGCTGGAGTGCTGGATGCCGTGATGCTCCCCTCTTGAGCCGGTGGTGGCCGGAGCTACTGCTCCAGTGGCGGCAGTGCCCTGTTGTGCTCAGTGACCATCTCGGTCTCTGATCTAGCGAACTAGGGTGCTGCTGCGGTGGTGGTCAACACACTTCTCCGACGATGACGAGATGCCTCCTGCGGTGGTAGTTCTAGCCTACTGCCTGTCTTCGACTCGCCGGGAGGTTGTCAGTAGCCCGGGTGAAAACCCTGCTTGGTGCTCCGATGCTGACCATGGTGATGCCTGCGGGTGTCATTCACTCCTTGGAGGTGTGTTCATGGGTCTGGCCGACCCCCCCCCCTTTGATGCTAGGGGAAAACCTAGGTATGCTCTGGGGATCGGGCAGCGGCGGCACTTCTACGTCATTTTCCTTCTTGAAGGCGATGTCCAGGCTATGAGGGGTGCCCCTATTGTGGCATTAGAAGATGTTAGACTTGCCGGCGTTGGCTACTACTCAAGGTGTGAGACTCCGGGGCGTAATGGACATCATCGTCTGCATTCTCCACTCGACTCCTTCCCACGTTCGGCCAGACCCTGCTACTAACTCGCTTCATCTTCTCGGCGCTTCAGTGGTGCATTGGTCTAGGCAACTTCGGTGTGTGGTCATGCCGTGGTGGTGATGCTTGGCGTTGGTCGTGATGCGGTTTAGAGTCTCTGTGTCTGGGCTCCTCGCCATTCTTGGCTAGGGGTAGGCAAGGCGAGCTAGGCATCATTGTTGTAGGAGTGTGTTGTAAGCCAAAAGATGAGTGTGGTATTGTAGCCATTCTATGGCGTTCTTGTCAACTTAATACAAAGACGTGCGCGTCCGTTCCGTTGTGGGTTCTGAAAAAAGGCAACAAAGGTTCAATGCGTAGATTACGTTGTCACCCTTGTTGGATAAAGCTCTGCTCAGATACACACCGTCATAAGGAGCTTTTTGTGCTTCGATTGCTGTAAATGACACCATGTGAAAAGCCAATGTGTACACGAGTAGATAACTTGCGGAATAGAAGGCATGTTTTTAATCCAATATAATATCATTCCTTCAAAGCTACAAAGCCCAATGTATAGCTTTTTTTATGAAATGGAGGTGATACCCCGAGGATCTGTATCAAAAATATGCACACAACCTACTTTATTTATTATTCAAAGAAACCTTACAAAGAGAATACAAAGATCTAGCTGAATCCACTTTCGTAAACGCAACTCGATGAAGGGGGTGGCCATGTCAAAACACTCTGACCACACACCTATGCACAACATCATCAAACGGGAGGTCCCAAAACCTCCCCACGATGATCCAAGGAGCACAAACCGACCTAAACTGATCCGCAGCACACACCAACGTGCACGCTCAATCTTCAGCTATCGTCGTCTTCTGCCAACCCATCTTTAGAAGGATCAAAGTAGCGCCCTTGTTAGGCCTGTTGTCGATGCCACCAAGACACAAAACAACGCCCCATCTTTAGAAGGATCAAAGTAGCGCCCTTGTTAGGCCTGTTGTCGATGCCACCAAGACACAAAACAACGCCACCACCCTGTGCGCGTCCATCAACATGCACACGTGGTCGCCACTGAGACCCCTTGGCACCATGCCACCGAGTCCTGCCATTCAACGTAAGTTGGAACCTCCAGAAGATCTATCATGTATAGCACCTACCCAACCATGCATGACTGAGAATAGCACCTGGCGATTAGGCATGACTTGACATCTTAGCCGAAGACTCCATGCATGACGAAGCCTCTGCACCTTATTCCACTTTGACCGGTGGCTTCTCCAAGACAATGCCCCCAAAAGGGGAATGGCGTCGAGCATCGTCATCATCCGATCCGGGATGCCCAAATCTAGGGTTTCCATCGGGACAACCTGAGCAAGGATGTGAGAGTTGCATAGAAGAATCCTTCGACAAGGTAATGACACGCAAGTCGCTGCCATCATCCCCATGACTAAGGCCGGCTCGTTTTTCACCGAATGTCACGCTTCCCCACTACCTAATCTGCCATGCAGCCACAAAAATAGCGAATGCCTGGCAACATGTGACACACCCTGACCCGCAAGGGCCCTAGCAGTGTCGCCACCATGCATGCCATGGCATGCGAGACAGTCTCGAAGCCTGTGCCACCCGCGTCCCTATAACATCCCAGCGTTTAGGACCAAACGAGGGGTAGATTTACGAATATGTGCATCTGCACGCATTCATCTGAAAATCTAGGTAAATGTTTCGCAAAATTGAAATGTAGAGGTATCATGACTTCTCTTACTCTGGTGGTATAGATTTTAGAGCATCTGAGTGAGTGTTATGGGTTCTGACATGAACTCTAGGTATTTCTTGTTTTTTGGGTAGTATAATTCAAACTTGTTTGAATTCCAAATTTGAATTTAAATGGATTTAGGAAAAATTCACAAAAAATGAATTCATGAGTATTTAAGTGATTAAGAAAAGATAAAACAGAAAAAACAAAATATAAAAACAAATAGGTTAGTGGTTAATGTGTGCTCTCAGAATTAATAGATGGGTGCACTGTTATTTATGATCACATAGCCTGGATTAAAAGGGGGCAAGTTTCACCAATTAGTAGCTCCTGATCTTAATCTATTGCCTTAGACGAACATCATAGGAAGGGGCAAGTTTCACCAAGCTTTAGTAAAAAGGGAAGCATTAAAACCGGAAGAAAAGATCAAGGATCCACTTGATCTCATCCACAAGCCATACCAAGCAAGCATCTCACACACAGTTGCATGTGTGTGTGTTGTCGACACATGGAGCAGTCCAGGGGACTGATAAGGCAATACACATCCACATTAAAGCTCTGTATTCTCACTCTTTCACCAGCCAAGAACAACAACACAACACCACAAACTCATCTATCAAAACCAGCTATTAAATCATCACCATGGTCACCTTAAGGAGCCCAAGAAGTAGATCAAGGGCAACAACATCAGGTGGAGAAGGACAAGTCCAATACATGATCTAGGAGGAGAAGGACAAGGCCAATACACAAGGTTGCTGACCAAGATTAATTTCCAAGCTCATACACCACAAGCAATAGATATAGTCTAAGGTTGCTAAACCTTTATCAAGTTTTAGTATCTGTTCTTATTAGTAGTATACATGATGGAGTGGTAGAGAAAAGAAAGGATCTCTCAGTCTAGTGTAGGGATGCTACACCTATATCATCCGATCTAGGAATAAAACCATCATAGCATATGTTCTTATATGATCTAGGCCTCAGCCTTTTGCATCATAGGCTTAGGAAAAAATTACATTTAGTCGCAAATAGAAGATAATTAGATCATGCTCCCTAAACTACCACTATGCACACTCCAGTATTGGAGGCACCACAACATCAATCTTGAGCAGCAGAAGCCACCCAAGAAAATATCCATAATAACTAATCATACCAGCCAATCAGCAGACTTAAGTACTCAAAACAATTCATATCATCTTCCTAAATATAGAATATGAATCATCTAAATATTTGACAGTCATGTTGACAATAATAAATAGCATAAGCAAGCTATGCTTGCAGAGCATATATGCTTAAGAGAGAAATCATTTCCCTAGTAATACATTCAGAAATCCTATCTCAATTTCTTTCATTGTCAGTATAAGTAGGCAACTAGATTAATCCCAAACCATGGATTAAGAATCATGATGAAGTAACACATAATACAAAGTCACTGTCAAATGGACAGTACCAAACGCATTCAATAGCCACTAGAACAAGTCTAGTATTCACCTAGAAGGATAGTATCATTGCAACATCTACACAATATGATATATTGTAATGAAAACCAACCCTACACAGACACAAGTAGGGCATGGTAGCTGAGCAAACTGGAAAAGTGTGGCAAGGAGTGTATACAGACAGATAACTCAAACTATGTCATTATCAGAGTTGCAAGTTAACAGTTTCAATATCAACTACACATGAATTACACTAGAAGTTTTTGGCCTAAATAAATTAGAGCAAGACATGCTCAACACCAACACTAGATAGGCCATTCAAACTATGAACTAAATATAGAAGAGGGGAACCCTAATTAGGGTTGGAGCCTAGAGAGAGAGAGAGAGGGAGATAGAGAGAATCCGGGAAAGGAAGAATGACACTTACCCGAGGTCTTCGCTTCGTATTGAAGAGGAAATGGACCAGCGTCGATGCTAAGGCATCGGAGGCCATGGCACAACAGCACATGTAGCACCAAGTGCTATACCTGCGCCATTCTGTGACCAGTGATGGCAGACGACCACCACACCACCTAACCACCAGAGCAACATCGTAGGGTCACCGGAGCACGACAAAGCTGATGCATCTGAAACCCTAGAGCCACTAAGTCGAAGGGGACGAGAAGGAGAGAGATCGAAGCATGAATTGATTTGTACCAATCAATGGAGCTCAAGGAGGCACATCGATTATGGCCAGCGGCAACAACTAGAGTGGCTGGATCCCATTGAAATCGAGCGATGATGGTGGTGAGACCGCGGCGTCGTGGGAGAGGAACGTGAGAAGAAGTGAGGAAGGAGAGTGACTGGCTCGGTCGGTTTGATCGGCCTAGCCAGTCAGGGGAGGTTGTGCCCAACCCTATGGGTTGGGCTTGCTAGAGGGCCATGCCTAGTGATACGTTGTAAACGTATCTATAATTTTTGATGTTCCATGCTTCTTTTATATCAACTTTCTTATGTTTGGTTCACACTTTGAGGTATTTTTTACATTTTTTGGAACTAACCTATTAACAAGATGCCGCAGCGCCAGTTGCCTGTTTTCTGCTATTTTTGGTTTCAAAAAATCTAGTAAGGAAATATTCTCGGAATTGGACCGGACAAAAGCCAAAGTCAATATTTTACCCGAAGCAGGGGGTGTGGGCCCCCTAGTATGCCTCCGACCTTGCCCCTTCACCTATAAATGATGGGTTCGTAACATGGAAAACAAAAAATTACTACCGCAAGAATGAACAAAACCCAGATCTAATCTAGATAAAATCCAAGATCTAATCTATTAGACATGAGCAACGAGATAGATCTGTACTAACCCTCGTAGAACCAGAAGCGTTACGAGATAAGATCTCGGGGTTGATGTAGTCGATCACTTGCCGATCTCAAGATCGTGTGGACGATCCTTCCGGCGCCGCGTTCCGGCAGCGCTTCCGCAGTTGGTCACACGTGCGGAGTCGAAGCAGACCTTCCTCTCCCCGTTCCAGCGAGCAGCGGAGGTAGTAGATCTTCTCCACGGAATCCCAGCAGCACGACGGTGTGGTGGTGGTGGTGGAGGAGAGAATTCTGCAGGGCTTCGCCTAAGCCGGAGCAGAGCGAAGGAAGAGGAGAGAGGCGGCAGCTACGGCTTGTTATGGGAGAGGTCTAGGGGGTGGCGCCCCCTCCCCTCTATTTAAAGGAGGGAGGCGCCATGGGAGGGGGAGTCCTAGTAGGACTCCCCTCCCTCCTTGGCCGGCGGGTTGGGAAGGGGGGGAGGAGTCCTCCTCCCCCACGAATCCGTGTCTAGCCCCACAAGGTTTCCTTGACCCTTTCTTGGTTTTCAAGCAAACTCCAAGAAATCTTCTAGAACCTTCTAGAACATTCCGAAACCTTCTAGAATCTCCATACAAACACTCCGGAACATTTCCTAACTTAGAAAATGATCCCCAATATATGAATCTTATTCTCCGGACAATTCTGGATCTCCTCGTGATGTCCCGGATCCAATCCGAGACTCCGAACAACATTCGGTCTCCAACGCATATTCCATATCTACTTAAAACAACTTCGAACCTTAAGTGTGTCACCCTACGGTTCGTGAATATGCAGACATGATGGAGACATCTCTCCGATCAATAACCATCAGCGGGATCTGGAGATCCATAACGGCCCCCACATACTCAACGATGACTTCGTGATCGATAGAACCATTAACATACGAAACCAATTCCCTTTGTCACGCGATATTCTACTTATCCGAGGTTTGATCGTCGGTATCTTTATACTTAGTTCTACCTCGTTACTGATAAGTACTCTTTACTCGTTCCATTTTATGTCATCCCTTGTGACCTAGTCACATGCTTGCAAGCTAACTAGATGACATTCCACCGAGAGGGCCCAGAGCATATCTATCCGTCATATGGATGGATAAATCCCAATATTGGTCCATGCGCTTCAACACATACTTTCAGAATACCCAATGACACCTTTATAACCACCCAGTTACGAAGCGGTGTTTGATGTCATCAAAGTACCCATCCGGTGATGGTGATTAACATAACCTCATGGTCGAAGGATTAGGTTACTATGCATTTGAAAGCTTACAGTAATACGAACTTAATGACTTGATCTTATGCTACGCTTACTATGGGTGTGTGTCCATCACATCATTCTCCTAATGATATAACCTTGTTATTAATGACATCCAATGTCCATGATCAGGAAACCATGATCATCATTTAATCAACAAGCTAGTTCCACAAGAGGCTTACTAGGGACTCTTTTATGTTTACAAAACACACATGCATCAGTGTTTCCTTATAATAAAATTATAGCATGGGATGTAAACATTCATCATAAACACAAAGATATAATAATAACCACTTTTATTATTGCCTCTCGGGCATATCTCCAACAATAAAAGCCTCCCAGGACGAAAACCCTAAGGACCCGATCAAAAATCCACGAAAGAGTCTGTAGCCGCCGTCATCTCCATCCCTAGATCGGGATGGATCTGAAGCTCTTCCCGGCACCCTGCCGGAGGGGAGAAATCATCCTGGAGGCCTTGTTCATCACCATGCCTGCCTCCAGTGTGATGTGTGAGTAGTTCATCCTTGGACTACGGGTCCATGTAGTAGCTAGATGGTTGGTTCTCCTCCTTTGTGTTATCATGTTTAGATCTTGTGAGCTCCATTCATGATCAAGGTCATCTATTTGTAATCTTACATGTTGTGTTTGCGGGGACCCGATGGATATTGAGATGCTATTTTAGATTGATTATTGATTCTATCATGTCTATGTTATTTGTGATCTTGCATGCTCTCCATTGTTTGTGACTATCTTGGCCAAGTAGATGCTTGCAACTCCAAGAGGGAGTATTTATGCTTGATAGTGGGTTCATGCCTCTAGTAATCTGGGGAAGTGACAGAAATCTCTAAGGTTGTAGATGTGCTGTTGATACTAGGGAGAAAACAACAATCCTTTGTCCATGGGACAATCATATTGTTTACTTTACACACTTTGCTTAATGCAATTATCTGTTTCTTGCAACTTAATACTAGAAGGGGTTTAGACGATAACCTGAAGGTGGATTATTAGTCATAGATGAAGTTGGATTACGGTATATGTATTATGTTGTAATGCCCAATCAAATCTCATAGGAGTTGATGACCCACAAGTATAGGGGGTGTATCGCAGTATTTTCGAGGGAAGTGAAATCCAATTTATTGATTCGACACATGGGGAGCCAAAGAATATTTATAAGCCTTAACAACTGAGTTGTCAATTCAGTTGCACCTGAAAACAATCTTGCTCACAGCAGTTTATCAGTAGCAATAGTTTTGTAGTAGCAATAGCAGTAGTAAAAGTAAAGACAGTAGTAACAATTGCAGTAAATAGTAGGATTAAAGCACGGTAGGCATAGGGATGGATGGATGGGCATTGCATGGACAAGACAATTCATATAGCAATCAAGACATAGGGCATTTGCAGATAAATAAGATAAAGCATCCAAGTACTAGATAATCATAGGCATGTGTTCTATATATAGTCATATGTGCTCGCAATGAGAACTTGCACAACATCTTTTGTCCTGCTAGCCCGTTTGCAGCCGGACTTTGAGTCTTACTCAAGGTCTTACCTGACAACATGGGCACGAACCCTTTCTTGCTCTCTTCCATTCTAAACTTCTTTAGAACTTTGTCTAAGTATGTACTTTGTGAAAGCGCTATTAGGCGTCTTGATCTATCTCTATAAATCTTGATGCCTAGAATATATGCTGCTTCGCCAAGATCCTTCATTGAAAAACTATTATTCAAATAGGTTTTGACGCTATTAAGAAGTCTATATCATTGCCAATCAACAATATGTCATCTACATATAGTACTAGGAATGCTACAGAGCTCCCACTCACTTTCTTGTAAATACAAGCTTCTCCATAAGTTTGTATAAATCCAAAGTTTTTGATTACTTTATCAAAATGTTGATCCCAACTCCGGGATGCTTGCTTTAGTCCATAAATGGAGCGCTGAAGTTTGCATACCTTGTCAGCATCACTAGGATCGACAAAACCCTTGGGTTATACCATATACAACTCTTCCTCAATGTCACCATTAAGGAACGTCGTTTTGACATCCATCTGCCAAATTTCATAATCGAAATATGCAGCGATTGCCAACAAAATCCTCACAGACTTTAGCTTCGCTACTGGTGAGAAAGCCTCATCGTAGTCAACTCCTTGAATTTGTCGGAACCCTTTCTGCGACAAGTCGAGCTTTATAGACAGTAACATTACCATCAGCATCTATTTTTCTTTTGAAAATCCATTTGTTCTCGACAGCCTTTCGGCCATCCGGTAATTCCACCAAAGTCCATACTTGGTTTTCGTACATGGATCCCATTTCGGATTTCATGGCTTCTAGCCATTTGTCGGAATCTGGGCTCACCATAGCTTCTTCATACGTCGCAGGGTCATCAGTGTTGTCCACCAACATGACGTTCAAGGCAGAGTCATACCACTCAGGAGTGGTACGAACCCTCGTTGACCTGCGAGGTTCAGCAGTAACTTTGTTCAAAGTTTCATGATCACCATCATTAGCTTCCTCTCCAGTTGGTTCAGGCGGCACAAAAACATCTTCCAGTGCTGCGCTACTCTCAACTCTGAGAGAAGGTTCAATAACCTTGTCGATTTCTAGTTTCCTTCCAGTCACTTCTTTCGAGAGAAACTCCTTCTCAAGAAAGGATCCATTCTTGGCAACGAAAACTTTGCCTTCGGATCTATGTTAGAAGGTATACCCAATTGTTTCTTTAGGGTATCCTATGAAGACGCATTTCTCCGCTTTGGGTTCAAGCTTATCACGTTGTAACTTCTTTACATACGCTTTGCAACCCCAAACTTTAAGGAACGACAACTTAGGTTTCTTACCAAACCACAATTCGTACGGTGTCGTTTCAACGGATTTAGATGGTGCCCTATTTAAAGTGAATGCGGCTGTCTCTAATGCATCACCCCAAAACGATAGTGGTAAATCTATAAGAGACATCATAGACCGAACCATATCTAAGAGAGATCGATTACGGCGTTCGGACACACCATTACGCTATGGTGTTCCCGGCGGTGTCAACTGCGAAAGTATTCCACATTTCTTTAAATGCATGCCAAACTCATAACTCAGATATTCACCTCCGCGGTCAGAACGCAGAAACTTAATCTTCTTGTTATGATGATTTTCCACTTCACTTTGAAATTCCTTAAACTTCTCGAAAGTTTCGGACTTATGTTTCATAAAGTAGACATACCCATATCTACCTGAGTCATCCGTGAAAGTGAGAACATAACGATATCCACCACGCGATGCTACACTCATTGGACCGCACACATCGGTATGTATTATTTCCAATAAGTCTGTAGCTCGCTCCATTATCCCAGAGAATGGAGTCTTAGTCATTTTTCCCATTAGACATGCTTCGCATCTTTCAAGTGATTCAAAATCAAGTGATTCAAGAAGTCCATCAGAATGGAGTTTCTTCATACGCTTCACTCCAATGTGACGAAGACGACAGTGCCACATGTATGTAGAATTATCATTCAATTTTATTCGTTTAGCATCTATGTTGTGAACATGTGTATCACTACTATCGAGATTCAATAAGAATAAACCATTCATCTCAGGTGCATTACCATAAAAGATATTACTCATATAAATTGAACAACCTTTATTCTCAGACTTAAAAGAGTAACCGTCTCGCAATAAACAAGATCCAGATATAATGTTCATGCTTAACGCATGCACCAAATAACAATTATTCAAATTTAAAACTAATCCCGAAGGTAGATGTAGAGGGAGCGTGCTGACGGCGATCACATCAACCTTGGAGCCATTTCCAACGCGCATCGTCACCTTGTCTCTTGCCAGTCTTCGTTTATTCCGCAGCTCCTGTTTCGAGTTACAAATATGAGCAACCGAACCAGTATCAAATACCCAGGCACTACTACGACTAGTAGTAAGATAGACATCAATAACATGTATATCGAATATACCTTTCTTCTTGATGTTGCCGTTCTTCAGATCTGCCAGGTACTTGGGGCAGTTACGCTTCCAGTGACCAGCACCCTTGCAGTAGAAGCATTCAGTTTCAGGCTTAGGACCAGCCTTGGGCTTCTTAGCAGGTGCGGCAGCTTTCTTGCCGTCCTTCTTGAAGTTGCCCTTTTTCTTAGGCTTGCCCTGTTTCTTGAAATTGGTGGTCTTATTGACCATCAACACTTGGTGCTCCTTCTTGATCTCCACTTCAGCAGTTTTTAGCATGGACGATAGTTCAGGCAACGTCTTGTTCATGCAGTGCATATTGTAGTTCATCACAAAGTTCTTATAACTCGGTGGCAGTGATTGGAGGACACGGTGAATCCCTAACTCATTAGGAATCGTTATCCCCAACTCTTGGAGCTTGTTTGCATGCCCAGACATGGTGAGCACGTGCTCGCTAATGGAGCTTCCCTCTTCCATCTTGCAGGTAAAGAACTTCTCGGAGGCCTCATAGCTCTCCACGGCCGCGTGAGTCTCAAAAATGAGCTTGAGTTCCTTAATGATATCGAATGGGTCGTGGTGCTCAAAACGCTTCTGGAGCTCCGTTTCTAAACCGTACAAGATGGCACACTGAACTGTGGAGTAATGATTTTTCCGAGTGGCGTAAACATTCTTTACGTCATCGGTGGCATCATCTGCAGGTGGGTCACCTAGCGGTGCTTCGAGCACATACGTCATCTGACCAGCCCTGAGGACAATCTTCAGACCACGGAGCCAGTCCGTGAAGTTGCTTCCATTGTTCTTAAGCTTTTCTTTCTCTAGGAACGCATTGAAATTGATGGAGAGATTCGCCATAATCTACAACAAATTTGCAAGTAGTTTAGACTAAGTTTATGATAAATTGAGTTCAATTTTAATTCTTAAATTAACTAGGTGAACTCCCACTCAAAACAACATCCCTCACATTGTCTTAGTGATTACACGAACCAAGTCCACTATACCAAGTCCGATCTTCACGAGAGAAGATGTAGTTTCATCGGCGAACAATCTTCATGTTCATCATATCACTTATATGATTCATGCTCTACCTTTCGGTATTCCGTGTGCCGAGACCATGTCTGTACATGCTAGGCTCGTCAAGATTAACCTTAGTTTCCGCATGTGCAAATCTGGCTTGCACCCGTTGTATGCACACGTAGAATCTATCACATCCGATCATCACGAGATGCTTCGAGACGACGAATCTTAGCAACGGTGCCAACTAAGGACGAACACTTTATTACTTGATATTTAGTGAGAGGGATCATCTTATAATGCTACCGTCGCGATCTAAGCAATACAAGATGCATAAAGGATTAACAACACAGGTAATTCATAATTAGTGTGATATGATATGGCCCTTTCTTCTTATGCCTTTGATCTCCATCTCCAAAGCACGGACATGATCTCCATCATCACCAGCATTGCGTCAAGGTCAGTGGCGCCGCTTCATGGTTGTCCATCATCACCAGCAACTATTACAACTACTTGGAATGAAGCTATTACAAGATGAATAGACACGCAGGTCTTAACAGAATTAAAGACAACCATTAGGCTCCTGCCGGTTGCCATATTACAACAAGGATCATTGCATACCTCAAATATAATCACAATCACATGATGGACATATCACATCACAAAACCCCTGCAAAAACAAGTTAGACGCCTCTAATTTTCTTTGCAAGTTTTACGTGGTTTGGGGCTTTCGAATAAGAACGGATCTTACCTACGAAACTGAACCACAACGTTGATACAAGTGCTATCAAGTGCAAAGTGTAGATTGGATCTATACTTTGATGGGAGAGACAGACACCCGCAAAGCCAGTTGTGCAAAGCAAGTTACACGTCAAGCGTGGATCAAGTCTCATGTGCGATGACATGTAAGGTTAGCCCGAGCCGCTTCATCCCACCATACCGCAAGATGCAAAGTACACAAAGCAAAAGATGGCACGAGCACCAACGCCCACAACATCATTGTGTTCTACTCGTGCAACAGATCTACGCATAAACCTGGCTCTGGTACCACTGATGGGTTCGTAGCATGGAAAACAAAAAATTTCTACCGCAAGAACGAACAAAACCCAGATCTAATCTATTAGACATGAGCAACGAGATAGATATGTACTAACCCTCGTAGAACCGGAAGCGTTACGAGATTAGATCTCGGGGTTGATGTAGTCGATCACTTGCCGATCTCAAGATCGTGTGGACGATCCTTCCGGTGCCGCGTTCCGGCAGCACTTCCGCAGTCGGTCACACATGCGGAGTCGAAGCAGACCTTCCTCTCCCTGTTCCAGCGAGCAGCAGAGGTAGTAGATCTTCTCCGTGGAATCCCAGCAGCACGACGGTGTGGTGGTGGTGGTGGAGGAGAGAATTCTTCAGGGCTTCGCCTAAGCCGGAGCAGAGCGAAGGAAGAGGAGAGAGGCGGCGGCTAGGGCTTGTTATGGGAGAGGTCTAGGGGGTGGCGCCCCCTCCCCTCTATTTAAAGGAGGGAGGCGCCATGGGAGGGGGAGTCCTAGTAGGACTCCCCTCCCTCCTTGGCCGGCGGGTTGGGAAGGGGGGGAGGAGTCCTCCTCCCCAACGAATCCGTGTCTAGCCCCACAAGGTTTCCTTGACCCTTTCTTGGTTTTCAAGCAAACTCCAAGAAATCTTCTAGAACCTTCTAGAACATTCCGAAACCTTCTAGAATCTCCATACAAACACTCCGGAACATTTCCTAACTTAGAAAATGATCCCCAATATATGAATCTTATTCTCCGGACAATTATGGATCTCCTCGTGATGTCCCGGATCCAATCCGAGACTCCGAACAACATTCGGTCTCCAACGCATATTCCATATCTACTTAAAACAACTTCGAACCTTAAGTGTGTCACCCTACGGTTCGTGAATATGCAGACATGATGGAGACATCTCTCCGATCAATAACCATCAGCGGGATCT
Source organism: Avena sativa (assembly GCA_916181665.1). Lineage (NCBI taxonomy): Eukaryota > Viridiplantae > Streptophyta > Magnoliopsida > Poales > Poaceae > Avena > Avena sativa. Next base: position 435,179,394 of record OV702290.1, read on the forward strand.
GGAGATCCATAATGGCCCCCACATACTCAACGATGACTTCGTGATCGATAGAACCATTAACATACGAAACCAATTCCCTTTGTCACACGATATTCTACTTATCCGAGGTTTGATCGTCGGTATCTTTATACCTAGTTCTACCTCGTTACTGATAAGTACTCTTTACTCGTTCCATGTTATGTCATCCCTTGTGACCTAGTCACATGCTTGCAAGCTAACTAGATGACATTCCACCGAGAGGGCCCAGAGCATATCTATCCGTCATATGGATGGACAAATCCCAATATTGGTCCATGCGCTTCAACACATACTTTCAGAATACCCAATGACACCTTTATAACCACCCAGTTACGAAGCGGTGTTTGATGTCATCAAAGTACCCATCCGGTGATGGTGATTAACATAACCTCATGGTCGAAGGATTAGGTTACTATGCATTTGAAAGCTTACAGCAATACGAACTTAATGACTTGATCTTATGCTACGCTTACTATGGGTGTGTGTCCATCACATCATTCTCCTAATGATATAACCTTGTTATTAATGACATCCAATGTCCATGATCAGGAAACTATGATCATCATTTAATCAACAAGCTAGTTCCACAAGAGGCTTACTAGGGACTCTTTTATGTTTACAAAACACACATGCATCAGTGTTTCCTTATAATAAAATTATAGCATGGGATGTAAACATTCATCATAAACATAAAGATATAACAATAACCACTTTTATTATTGCCTCTTGGGCATATCTCCAACAATAAAAGCCTCCCAGGACGAAAACCCTAAGGACCCGATCAAAAATCCACGAAAGAGTCTGTAGCCGCCGTCATCTCCATCCCTAGATCGGGATGGATCTGAAGCTCTTCCCGGCACCCTGCCGGAGGGGAGAAATCATCCTGGAGGCCTTGTTCATCACCATGCCTGCCTCCAGTGTGATGTGTGAGTAGTTCATCCTTGGACTACGGGTCCATGTAGTAGCTAGATGGTTGGTTCTCCTCCTTTGTGTTATCATGTTTAGATCTTGTGAGCTCCATTCATGATCAAGGTCATCTATTTGTAATCTTACATGTTGTGTTTGCGGGGACCCGATGGATATTGAGATGCTATTTTAGATTGATTATTGATTCTATCATGTCTATGTTATTTGTGATCTTGCATGCTCTCCATTGTTTGTGACTATCTTGGCCAAGTAGATGCTTCCAACTCCAAGAGGGAGTATTTATGCTTGATAGTGGGTTCATGCCTCTAGTAATCTGGGGAAGTGACAGAAATCTCTAAGGTTGTAGATGTGCTGTTGATACTAGGGAGAAAACAACAATCCTTTGTCCATGGGACAATCATATTGTTTACTTTACACACTTTGCTTAATGCAATTATCTGTTTCTTGCAACTTAATACTGGAAGGGGTTTAGACGATAACCTGAAGGTGGATTATTAGTCATAGATGAAGTTGGATTACGGTATATGTATTATGTTCTAATGCCCAATCAAATATCATAGGAGTTGATGACCCACAAGTATAGGGGGTGTATCGCAGTATTTTCGAGGGAAGTGAAACCCAATTTATTGATTCGACACAAGGGGAGCCAAAGAATATTTATAAGCCTTAACAACTGAGTTGTCAATTCAGTTGCACCTGGAAACAATCTTGCTCACAGCAGTTTATCAGTAGCAATAGTTTTGTAGTAGCAATAGCAGTAGTAAAAGTAAAGATAGTAGTAGCAATTGCAGTAAACAGTAGGATTAAAGCGCGGTAGGCATAGGGATGGATGGACGGGCATTGCATGGACAAGACAATTCATATAGCAATCAAGACATAGGACATTTCCAGATAAATAAGATAAAGCATCCAAGTACTAGATAATCATAGGCATGTGTTCTATATATAGTCATACGTGCTCGCAATGAGAACTTGCACAACATCTTTTGTCCTGCCAACCCGTTTGCAGCTGGGCCTCAAGGGAACTACTAGAAATTAATGTGCTCCTTTTAATAGAGCACCGGAGCAAAGCATTAACACTCCGTGAACACATGTAATCCTCACATCAAAGCCATCCCCTCCGGTTATCCCGATTTTTGTCACTTCGGGGCCTTTGGTTCCGGACAACAATATGTGTATACAACTTGCAGGTAAGATCACAAACAATACTATCATCATGAATCAATAACATGTTCAGATCTGAAATCATGGCACTCGGGCCCTAGTGACAAGCATTAAGCATAACAAGTTGCAACAAAGTCAAAAAGCACTAATAATAGATACTAGGCACCATGCCCTAACAATCTGATGCCATTGCATGAACGATCTCATCCAATCCCTACCATCCCCATAGCCTACAGTGGGGGATTACTCACTCATGGATGGGGGAATCATGGATGGTTGATGGAGAAGTGATGGTGATGATGACGGTGATGATCTCCTCCAATTCCCCGTCCCGACAGGGCGCCAGAACGGAGTTTCTGGTTACGAATCGTGGAGTATGGTGGTGGCGGTGTAGCTTAACTCTATCTGGAAAAACATCGAACCCCCTGGGTTTTTGGTCAAGAGGCATCTTATAGGCGAAGAGGGAGGCCAAGGGGGTGACCGAGGCGACCACACCACTCCTAGGCATGACCTGGGCTAGCCTGCGCTGCCAGGTGGTGTGGGCCCCTCGTGGCCCTCCTCCGTCTCGTCTTCTGGCTCCGTGAGTCTTCTGGTGAAATAGGATTTTTGGCATATTTTATAGGATTTTTCCTGATAGTTGATTTTCGGCAAAAAAACTAGACACCAAGGTAATTTTGCTGAAAACAACATCAGTCCGTGTTAGCTGTATCCAAATCACACAAGTTTAGAGGAGAAACAATAGCAAAAGTGTTCGGGAAAGTAGATACGTTTTGGACGTATCAGGAGTCAAGATATCTAGTATATGCATTGTATGCTTTCTCAAATCTGTCAATTGCCCTGCTGTAATTTGTTCACCCAACAAGCTATTTATCTTAAGGAGAATCACCTCTAGTGAACTATGGACCCTAGTCCATTCTTTTACCATTGATATACCATCTACTGTTACTTTTTACTATTTACTTTCTGCAAGAAATTACTATCTTCCACACCGTTTAATCCTTTGTTTTCAGCAAAACTAATGCGATTGACAACCTCATTGTAAGTTGGGGCAAAGTTTTGTGGTTGTGTTGTGCAGGATTCCAAGTTGTTAGAAACACCTTGGAGTTGTTTCCTTGCTCCTACTAGTTCGATAACCTTGGTTTCATAACTGAGGGAAAACTTGCTACTATGCTCATCATACCTTCCTCTTGGGGTTCCCAACAAGCTCTACATTTTGAGCCATCAAGCACTTTTTCTGGTGCCATTGCTAGGGAGTTAAGGACAGCTTCACAAGGGGAGTCCCTCACAACCAATCTCTTTACTTTGTTTTTTGTTTTGCTTAGTTTATTTTGCTTTGTTTCCTTGTTTATTTCTATCAAAAACACACAAAAAATAGTTCCTATTTTAGTTTCTATTTCTGTTGGCTTGCTTTAATCTAAAAAAATGAATACTCCTAAAAACACTAAGTTGTTTGACTTCACTAGCACCAACACCAATGATTTCATGTGCACACCTATTGCTCCACCTGTTCTAGAAGCTGCTTTCTTCGAAATTAAACCTGCTTTGCTCAATCTTGTTATGAAAGAACAATTCTCTAGTGCTGGTACTGATGATGCTGCTACTCACCTTAATAACTTTGTTGAACTTTGTGAGATGCCAAAACATAGGGATATAGATGGAGATATTATTAAGCTTAAATTATTTCCTTTTTCTGTGAGAGGAAAAGCTAAAGAATGGTTGCTATCCCTACCTAGAAATAGTATTGCTTCCTGGATTAAATGCAAAGATTCTTTTATTGGAAAATACTATCCTCCTGCTAACATTATATCTATGAGAAGTGAAATAATGAAATTTAAACAATTTGATAATGAACATGTTGCTCAAGCTTGGGAAAGAATGAAATCTTTGGTTAAGAATTGCCCCACTCATGGACTGACTGCTTGGATGATTATCCAAACCTTTTATGCAGGACTGAATTATTCTTCAAGAAATCTGCTGGATTCTGCTGCTGGAGGCACCTTTATGACCATTACTTTGGGTGCTGCAACAAAGCTCCTTGATAATATGATGGTTAACTATTCTGAATGGCACACTGAGAGAGCTCCACAAGGTAAGAAGGTAAATTTTGTTGAAGAAACATCCTCCTTGAGTGATAAAAATTGATATTATTATGTTTATGCTTGTTAATGGAAAAGCTCACATTGATCCAAATCATGTTCCCTTAGCCTCTTTGGTTGCTCAAGAAGAGCAAGTTGATGTGAACTTCATTAGGAATAATAATTTTGGCAATAATGCGTATGGTAATAACAATTATAGATCTTATCCTCCGAATAATATCAATAGTTATCATGGTAAATCTAGAATGCCTAGTGAAGAAAGAATTTTAGAAGTTGAAAGAGCTACTAAAAACTTCATGCAAATGCAATATGATCAGAATAAATTATTTACTAAAACTATGGAAGAACAATCTACTATTTTGAAAAACATTAGTCATCAACTTGAGAGTTTAAATAAGGAAATTCCTGGTTTGAATCTAAAAATTCGAATGCTGAAAGAAATATATCATCTTTGTCTGAAGCACAATCTTCTTTGATTAATAAAATGGCTGCTAAACCTGAAACTATGGAAAACCCCTTTGCTGCTACTAATGCCATACAAGTTAGAATTGATGAAAATGTTAAACTGTTAGCTGAATTGCATGCTAAGTGGGAAAGAGAATATGAAATTGCTAGAAATAATAGCATATGCACTATCACCACCACCAATGTTGATGATAGCAAACCTCATGAAGTCCCCATTCCTTTTGCAACAATGCCTAAAACCAATGGAACCTTTCCCAACAAAAATGCTGAAATTCTTCAAAATATGGGAAACAATAGTTCCACTACCTTGGATGGTAATTTTGATTTTGACCTTGATGGTTGCAATATTTCTGAAGTAATTAAGTTCCTACACAATCTTGCTAGAAGTCCTAATGCTGGTGCTATGAATATGGCCTTTACAAAACACATTACAGATGCTCTCATAAAAATTAAAGAAGAAAAGTTGAAACATAAAGCTTCTATTCCTAGGAAATTAGAAGATGGTTGGGAACCCATAATTAATATGAAAGTGAATGATTTTGATCTCAAATCTTTATGTGATCTTAATACTAGTGTCTCTATTATGCCTAGAAGGATTTACGAAATGCTTGATTTACCACCATTGGAACAATGTTATTTAGATGTCCAACTTGATGATAATGCTAAAAAGAAACTCATGGGGAGTATTAATGATGTTCTTATTATGGTTAACAATACCTATGTCCCCGTTGATTTCTATGTTTTGGATGTTGAATGCAATACTTCTTGTCCTATTACCTTGGGAAGACATTTTCTTAGCACTGTTGGTGTTATTACTGATATGAAGGAAGGTACCATTAAATATCAACTCCCACTCAAGAAAGGTATAGAATACTTCCATAGGAAGAGAAAGAAGATACCTTGACTCTCCTATTAAAACAAAATTTGGTCTTAATGCTTCTTCATTTGAGAATACTTGAATCTTGCTTCCTATGCCTAGCTCAAAGGCGTTAAAGAAAAGCACTATTGGGAGATAACCCAAATTTCTATTCAGTAAGTTTTTCTTTTGTTGAGTCTTGGAAGTTATTACCTCTGTAATAACCTTTTCTTATCCTTTTTGTGTGGTTTTTGTGCTAAGAATAACCTCTAATGACAGAGAAGTAAGACTTGAAAAAGTTTCTGTCCCAAAACAGATTTTTGTGCTTCACTGTAAAAAAATCATGAAAAATCTATGAACATCGTATTGAGCTGTAATGTTTTGTGCTTATGACCCAGGTTTTTATATAACTTTCATTAGTTCAGAACTTTTCGATTTGAGCAACAGAAGATCTTAGAAAAAATGGTTTTTACCTGCTGGTCTCTTTTGACAGATTTCTGCCATTATTTGCATTTGCCTCTTAATCTCTTTCTCTTTGAATTCTCTTTGATCACTTGAGATTTTAGAGGAAATTGATATAGTAGATTGTGTTTTAATGGAAGTTTCACTTGTGTTGAAACTAAACCAAAGGACCTATTATCTTGAATACACTAATGTTGCTAATGAGGATTGTGTGAAGTTTTGTATGAAGGAATTTTTCAATTGTAGGGGAAGAATAATGTGATAAGATGAAGTATGGACAAACGCTCAAGCTTGGGGATGCCACCCGTGTCACTCCAAGAAATATTCAAGAAGTACAAGCGTCAAAGCTTGGGGATGCCCAAGGCATCGCCTTCTTCATAAATAAAAATCTCAGGTTTTCTTTCAAAACACTTCATTTTTATTTTTTCATGCACAATTATGTTGTTCTTGGAGCGTCTTCATTTTTTTCTTTTAGTTTCTGTTGTTTAGTTTGCTTAAATAAATTGGTTGGACCCCTGCATTCATATGATATTTCAAATAAGTTGATTGGTGATTGGAAAAGAGTAGGAAAGTTCATACTTATAAATGGTATAAAAGGAGTTTTGTTTTGACTGTGGCATAGACTTTATCATGTCATGTTTGATATTGCTTTGACTTTATGCTTAGTAATTATTTCTGTAGCATGACTTGTTCCAAACAATTGAGATTGCATAATGTGCCTTAAAAGAATCATGCGTTGTTTTAGCATACAAAAGCATAATATTGTGGTATTCTCCTTTGATGCTTTATTTGGGTTGACTTGGCCCATGCTTACACCATGTTAAGACCATGAATTAGTCACCTTAGCCTCTATGATCATTTAGTTTTTTAACTTGTAATATCACCTTTTGCTTTAATTAATAATGGTTTGTCGCTTTGCATGATTATGGCCATTAGTGCTCTCTTAGTTGGTCGCTCCCAGTCTTTTGCTAGCCTCCACATGTACCAAGTATGAGTTCCACTCATGCATCCAATCCTTAAGAAAGCCATGTTATTCCGAAGAGTCCACTATAAATTCCTATGCATGGTGTTTTACACTATTCCAAGTATATTCATGCTTTTATCTACCTTCCAAATTAAACTTGTTATATGAAAATTAGTTATTAAAACTCTCACAAACTTGATGGCACACTTTACTTTCTTGCACTTAATAAACTTGAACCATTGCGTCCATCTATGTTGCGTATATGCTTACACTTTATAAGTTGAGGATTAGCAGAACCAGTTGTCATGGGGAACACTTTCAACATTGCACTTATTATCCAGTTGATATCATGTTCTTTTGTTTATGGATCCCGGCGGTGTGAAATAAAGGGGAGCTTATAAGCTCATGGAGTTTGTATGTGTGTTAGAGAAACGCCTGGGCGGCTAGCCTAAGCCATGCCTAATCATGGTGGAAACTTGCAACATAACTATAGTGAGCATTATGTGAAGCATCCTGAATAAAAACCTATGCAAATAGCAAATAAAAAGATTGTTGAGATGCTCATTGTCTGTTGCCTTGTCATTTTGATATGGGATAACTCCTGTATCATGGGGCAACGGGAACCCCGTTGGCGGTTCTCCATGATACACATATACTTACAATAACAAGAACTTACTCGTGACTAAAGTGGAGTAGCATGAGGTTCGAGACTCGTAGGCAAGGGGCATGGGATTTTCGGCTTATAACTTGACAAGCATATACTCATATTTGTTCATTTTAACCTTAATCACCTAAAAGATTCTTATGATAGGGACAATGAGAGCTAAAAGCTAATAAGTACCATAATTTTTGGAAGCTCTTTATGAAACTTGAAATTCCTGCTTCCTTCTTATGAAGTGCCTTTCTTTTTTACTTTTATGTTGAGTCTCCATCTTCTATCTTTATGCACCAACTGAGAGAGCATAGTGATCATTCTTAGTTTAATGTGCATTGTCCCAAAACTTGTTGATTGATTCATAACTGTGATATTGCTTGTTCTTAAATTATTTGTATCTAGTCACCCTTATGAACTTTGAAGGTGTCCTATGCATTGTTTTGCTATACCATGAGGGACAAGCTGAATACCATTCTTATTATGTTTTTTATATGTGAAACAAACAAACGTATTTTAATGCATTGCTATTCATGAATATTTTGTTTGTACCTCTTCATGTTGCAACATAGTTGCTATGTCTTTTTGTTAGAACTCCATCTTTCATGTTCATGTTTAGAGTACTTTGATCCCATCTATCAATGCTTTACAAATACCCTGATCAAGATTATGATGGTGCATGTCACCTCAAAAATTATTCTTTTTATCACTTACCTACTCGAGGACGAGCAGGAGTTAAGCTTGGGGATGCTTGATACGTCGTAAACGTATCTATAATTTTTGATGTTCCATGCTTGTTTTATATTAACTTTCTTATGTTTTGTTAACACTATACATTTTCTAGAACTAACCTATTAACAAGATGCCACAGTGCCAGTTGCCTGTTTTCTGCTAGTTTTAGTTTCAGAAAATCTAGTAAGGAAATATTCTCCGAATTGGATCGGATAAAATTAAAAGTCAATATTTTACCCGAAGCAACACGGAGTCCGAAGGGGAGACGAAGTGGCGCACCAGGGCAGCCACACCTGGTGGCGGCGCGACCATCCCTAGGGTGTGGGCCCCCTGGTATGCCACTAACCTTACCCATTCGCCTATAAAAGCCTCCCAGGATGAAAAACCTAAGGACCCAATCAAAAATCCACGAAAGAGTCTGTAGCCACCGTCATCTTCATCCCTAGATCGGGAGGGATCTGAAGCTCTTCCCGACACCCTGCCAGAGGGGAGAGATCATCCTGGAGGCCTTATTCATCACCATGCCTACCTCCAGTGTGATGTGTGAGTAGTTCATCCTTGGACTACGGGTCCATGTAGTAGCTAGATGGTTGGTTCTCCTCCTTTGTGCTATCATATTTAGATCTTGTGAGCTCCGTTCATGATCAAGATCATCTATTTGTAATATTACATGTTGTGTTTGCGGGGATCTGATGGATATTGCGATGCTATTTCAGATTGATTATTTATTCTATCATGTCTATGTTATTTGGTGATCTTGCATGCTCTCTGTTGTTTGTGACTATCTTGGCCAAGTATATGCTTGCAACTCCAAGAGGGAGTATTTATGCTCAATAGTGGGTTCATGTCTCTACTAATCTGGGGAAGTGACAGAAATCTCTAAGGTTGTAGATGTGTTGTTGCTACTAGGGAGAAACCAACAATACTTTGTCCATGGGACAATCATATTGTTTACTTTACACACTTTGCTTAATGCAATTATGTGTTGCTTGCAACTTAATACTGGAAGGGGTTTGGACGATAAGTTGAAGGTGGATTATTAGTCATATATGTTGACAAGGGTTTAACTCATCAATGCCCATTGTTATGGACTTAGGTTCGAGGAATAGGGGTGCGCTAGAAGTCTCGATCGGCTAGCAAACAAGCACACAGGGACGCAAGGTTTACCCAGGTTCAGGCCTCGTAGAGGACCCTACTCCTTCTTGTCTACTCTTGATTGATGATGATCCGAAGGATTACAAAGTCGCCGATGGCGGTGTTGTACAGATTGGATCTGGCGTATGTGCAAGAGATCAATGTCTAGATCTATTGTCTATTCTGGTGATCTATTGTAGGAGTCGCGATTGCCTTCTCGTTGGACCCTCCTAGCCTTTATATATGGGGGGCTAGGTCTCAGGTACCAATACGAGTTGGTTACAAGTTAGATTCAAACTATAGTCTTGAGCTTTCCATGTCTTGTGTGTTTGAGAGTTTGTGTCCATATGGTCTTCGTACCAATCGAACCGTCATGGGCGTCATGGACCTTGATATATCTTCGAGTGGGCCTTCCGTCGGGCCGCACCAGGTAGTCAAATAGTAGGTGCCCATACGGCATACATATGTCAGTAACCCCCGAGTGTCCATGCAAATCATAGAATTGGGTAGAGACTTAGAAGTCTTGAGTCTTACATTAGGATGTCGGAGTCGACAGTTATGTCGAGTGCGAAGCACTCACCCGGAAGTTCATTGGGACAGCCGAATTTGTAGCAGTTCATAGGGATGATGGTAAATGTGCTTGGTGCGCTCGACGGATCAGGACCAGTTAATTGCTCTAGGGCATAAACAACGCATCCTACTCAAACTCGAGTCCCCAGACTCGAATCCGGAAATTGCTGGCATAATTCGACTCAGGTCGCAGAGTTCTTATAGAGTTGAATCCCAGTGTATAAGTGTGAGCACTCGACGCGTCCGTCAAGACTTATTCATCGTACCTGTAGGTACGGATTATTTCTGGTAGAGCGCAGCAGATGCGTTGCCAGGCCTTATTCAGGTCTTATCTTCATGCTGCAAGCGCGGCATCCGAATTTTTTGTCATCGCGGAGATGATTCGGGTGGCTCAGGAGACGTAATCTCTTTGTAGGGAAAATATGAGGCGGAGTCGCCATGGCATTCGAGTGTGGATGTTATCAACACACAGTGTAATGTATAAGAAAAAATCATAGGGTGCGCGGCCAGCGCTCCCTATGGGAGTAGCCCCCGAGTGCCTATTCGAGTCGTAGACTCGAGTGGGGACTATAAATATTTGCGACTACTGTCGTCTTTTGCTTGTTTCAGTCGAATATGTCTTCAGAGCTCCCTATGGGAGTAACCCGAAGCCCACACTCGAATCGTAGATTCAAGTGAAGGGTTTTCATAATGCTTGGATATCTTCACAAATTTCTTCAGGTGCGCGGCCAGCGCTCCCTATGGGAGTAGCCCCCGAGTACTTAGTCGAATCGTGGATTCGAGTGAGGATTCAGAGCGTGCCACTCGAAGATCTTGTATATGCACATTCAGCGCTCCAGTTTGGAGTAGCCCCCCGAGTGTCTGGCGGAGTCGTAGACTCGGGCAGAGACTCGAGTATTGTATCTTGTAGACGTAGTCGACAATCAGTTGAGGAGAAACCACTGACCCGGAAGTACATCGAGTCAGCTTCTCACGCATAAGGAACCAAGAGTCGACGATGTAGTCAAAGTCATGCTGCGGTTAGCCGAGTGAGTCGACGATGCAGATGGAGTCGACACAATCATGACACAATCATTTCTGTCGGGTGCACGACCAACGTCGCATGTGTGTAGCATCAAGCGATGCAACCATTCGAGGAGGTACTCGACTCGGGTCTTGAGTGTATGTCGTAGCCAGTTATTTGTCGACTCCTGTTGAAGGACCCGATAGAATAGCTCGATGCAGTCGACGTCCTTGTAAGCTGCAGAAAATACAAAGAATTGTGAAGTACTTGTATCTTGTAAAGAATATTTGCCTGTCAGCTTGTGAAGTAAAATTCTGGTGCCAATCAAATCGATACTTTTGCACTGTATGCTAGGACTTTTTGTTAGCCTGATTATCCTTAGTCTTAGTACCTTGCCGAGGTACTCGGAGTTTAAGGATTCGACGATCAGGCAGAATCAGCTACTCGGGCTGTCGCGTATGAGGTGCTCGAGTGCGTGGAGTTGATGGCACATTAGGTTACTCGAAGAGGGCGCAGCCCCCGAGTGTTTCGAGTGCGATTGAAGTAAGAACGAAATCATCTCTAAGTAGAGAACTTAGCTTTATGGGTAGTTGTCGTGGACGAAATTGATGCAATCGCGGACGTAGTCGACGCGGCAACGGGCCGCGCGACGGAGTCGAAGACACAACATGTGGAAGTCGAAGACCGCAGTGGGTCACGTGATGGAGTCGAAGACTCAATAGATCGTTGGAGTCGAAAACCGTAGCGGGTCACCACAGTGGATTCCGCATCCAAGGGAGCCCCCAAGTCGCTGGAGCCAAAGACCATAGCGGGTCGTATAGCGGAGTCAAAGGAGCCTCTGGGTCACCGGAATAGAAAGACCACAGTGAGTCACCGTAGATGAAGGCGGCAGTGGGCCTTGCGGCGAAGTCGACGGAGCCCCCGAGTGTAGAGTCGGCGTGGTCGATGTAGTTGAGGTGATATTCGAGAGCTGGTGCGGTTGACCGGAGTCGCGTAGCAGATGGAGTCGAAGCGGAGGCTGAATTCGACGTGACGGACCGGAGTCACGTGGTGGATGGATTCGAAGCGACGGCAATCTTTGGGTCTCTGTCATCTGGAGTCGATGGGGTGCGATGTGCTTGCATCTCTCCTGTAGTTTATCAACTGAATCGATCGAGCTAGCTTCTGCTACAACCACGACGTTGATAACTCTTTTTTTCTCTTGAAATAGTACTTGATCCTTAAGCGAGCAGCCCCTTTTTTTAATCTATATTCTAGATCATGTGAGGACGTCAGGTGTGAGGTCTGTTGTATGAGTTTTTTTTGTCCCGGATTGTGACACTTCCAATCTGAATCGAACTGTTTCATTCTTGCTTTATCTTCTTTCACTATTACCGATTCAAGCCGATACGTGGCTTGACCGGCCACGATTAGGACACTGCTTTTCGTGATTGACTTGAACTGTTTGTCGAGCGGAACCGGTGATGATTTTGACGTGCAGGCTCCATGCATGAAATTAATCCCGTGTTGTATCTTCTTTGATCTGATGAAGTAGTACTACTCAATCGAGCTATCAAATAAAATTGCTTACCCATCCTCTGTCTGTACATCAAACTCGATCGTTTACTGGCTCTTTGTTTATCTGATCACATGCCTGGATGTGGTTGACGTACGCGGTTCTTCTGATTGCACATGGCCTCTTTTTTTAAATTTGGTGCATGTACTGCTCCTGCCCCGGGGCTCGGTCGTGGCTTTGCATGGCATTGCGAGTAGAACTGATTGCGGCGGCCGCCTAATTTTTTTGGATCGATCTGCTTCGACGTACACGTCTCATCAGGACTTAATCCACTTAAGCTGGTGGTCATTCTGGCACAATCCTTTGTTCCTGCTACATTGGATCGGATGATCCTTTGACTCGGCAAATCAGCAACACGTCAAATCCATCTTATTGATCTGTCTTGGTGATGACTTCGGTGTCTTCAACTCGATCCATGGCTGCACGTAGGGAGCCATCCGGACAATGAGCCGTAGCAGATGATGGAGCCGTCGCGATCGTAACATCAGCGCGCCCAGTTTCTACAGACGGCGCCAATTGACGAGGGTTTAACTCATCAATGCCCATTGTTATGGACTTAGGTTCGAGGAATAAGGGTGCTCTGGAAGTCTCGATCGGCTAGCAAACAAGCACATATGTACGCAAGGTTTACCCAGGTTCATGCCTCGTAGAGGATCCTACTCCTGCTTGTCTGCTCTTGATTGATGATGGTCCGAAGGATTACAAGGCCGCCGATGGCGGTGTTGCGCAGATTGAATCTGGCGTATGTGCGAGAGATCAATGTCTAGATCTATTGTCTATTGTGGTGATCTATTGTAGGAGTCACGATTGCCTTCTCGTTGGACCCTCCTAGACTTTATATATGGGGGGGCTAGATCTCAGGTACCAATACAAGTTGGTTACAAGTTAGATTCAAACTCTAGTGTTGAGCTTTCGTTGTCTTGTGTGTTTGGAAGTCTGTGTTCATATGGTCTTCGTACCAATCGAACCGTCATGGGCGTCATGGACCTTGATATATCTTCGAGTGGGCCTTCCGTTGGGCCGCACCAGGTAGTCAAATAGTAGGTGCCCATACGGCATACATATGTCAGATGCAGTTAGATTACGGCCTATGTATTATGTTGTAATGCCCAATCAAATCTCATAGGAGTCAAGATGTAACTACCTCGGTGAATTACGCTCCTAGTTACAAGCCTGGATGAGCGGAAATGGTTGAAATAGTACGGTGGGGCCCAAATGCCACTCACAGGTAGACCTTTCGGCCGTCCCAACCATTTCCACACATCGAGACAAGAACGGGCGGCGTAATCGGCAGGCGAAGGGATCAACTACATACACAAATGAGTATGTATGCAAGCCACCATACAACAGTACATCAGAGCCATTCCATCTAAAAAGAAAGAAAATATAGCAACGCCATACGGCAAGATCCAAATATCCTAGATAGATATAATAGTTTAGGATATCTCCTCATACATCAATCAACAGAGTATCAGGCGGAAGCGGAAGACAAAATCCGATTACGGATAAGAAGCAAATCGGCATAAGATGCCCCATAAATAAGCAGATCCCGCCCACAGATCTCACGGATCCCCGTTCCCGGAATCTCTACACCGAAAGATCGTTGCCCATATCGTCCGTCTCTTCCACCCAGTATCCATCTTGTGAGTGTACCTGTTCATCTGAACAAAAATTTATCGTGTGAGACCCTAGGGGTACTCAGCAAGTCTTTATGCCTCTAAAGGGGACACAACCTGGGGTGACGCAGTTGCAGCAAAAGATAAACCCTAACAATTCTATAGATACTCGCTAACCATCCGCCTAACCAGAGATAGACGAATGTCCGTGAATTAATAACAACAGTTATAAAGGTAATATCCACAGATCCATCCTCCTCCTCGCTTACCGACGAGGAAGCGGACGAACAACCCCCCCATCCGTTGGCAGTTTTATTAACCATTCCATGGGCATTGCACTATTTACTAGTCAGTTACTTAGTCAAATTAAAAGCGGTACTTTAGTTATGCTTGTCTATGATCGAGAAACTGTGCTCCAAGTCGTCCATAACCGCGTACACGGCTTTCAGAAAGTTTTACCCTGCAGGGGTGCACAAATAGCAACACACACTCGATCAACCTCGGAAAAACCAAATCAAAACCAACGAGGCAGTCACGACAAAGCGATCACAGGATTCAGAAATATTTCAGGGGGCCACCCCATTAAGCTACCCGCAACGGAGTTAGCTGACTCCGAGACGGACTCAAGGTTTGCGCCAATGGCTGTGAACGACTGGGAACCCGAAAATGTGACTGGGCTTGTCGACACCGCGAAAACACTCCGCTTTCCTAAACAGTACAGTGTGCAGTACCTCACACAATTTAAATAAAGCAGTAAAGCATGGCATAAGTACAGGATAGTAAATAAAACCCCAAACTAGTTTGTGGCCCCAAGAAATAAGAATGAATCAAGCTCTGGCTCAGGGGGGTTCATAAGCCTCCCGGATGTGGATAGCGCGAATATTCTTGGAACAGGAATCAAGTACTCGGGGTCTTACGGGACACAAGTGAGCCTGAAAAACCAAATAGCGAATATGGCTCACCGATGCCACTTTCATTAGTTATCCCATTACTACTCAGGTTAAGTTGTTTAGGTACCTCGTTATCCATCCGACACTCACATACCCTACACATGCTGTTCTACGACTCGCATGGCTCAAACAACTCCTGTAGTAATGGCTCATGGGATGGAGGAACAAGCTTCGGTGGGGTTTAAAAGTAAAGGCTATGCAATACTTGGGATTCAGATTAACGCAATCGCGACTCCATGATGCAAGAATAAGATAGAGGCAATAGGTACTATATGTATGCAAGTATGTGGTAGTGCTTGCCTGGCAGCTCAGTTGAAGCGAGAGAAGGATCTGGGTAGTGCTCCTGGTTCTCTTGGTATATCCCCTGCTCAGCGTCTATTCGAAGAAGAACCAAACAAACAAGGGCCAACATAAATAAAGAGCACAAGCATATGAATAAAATGCAACAAGCAAACAATCATGCCATGATGAATGATGCACAATTTGCATGGCATTAAAGTAGCATGGCATGGGTGAGGTGTGGTATACAAGAATAAACATTTTTATTGGGTTTTAATCACATTTTAACCTCAAAATAGTTGCTGTACCCATTATATTTATATGATGCATGCTCCAAATCAAAACATGGAATGCATAAACAGAAAGGTCTCGTCGAGCTAATCATTTTAGACATATCATTTGTTAAATTTGGAGTTATAAAACAAAGGTTATTAATTAATTAAGATAAAAGGGCATTTTAATGTAATTTTAATCAACTTGAATTTTAGAGTGTGCAAAATATATTTTGAAGGGCATATTTGACTTCATCATATTTTTCTGATTTCAAAACATATATTATTTGTATTATTTGGGTTTATATTTTAAAATATATTTAAAAACAGAATTAAATTTTGAGTTTAAATTAATTTGGAAAAGATTTGAATTAAAACAGATTTCAGAAATCCTTTTCTCACTCAAGCGAACCTAGCCTCAGACACAGACGAGTGGGTCCAGCGCTGACTCAGCAGCACAGCGCGCAGGAGACCTTTCTACACCGCGGGCTAGGTCAGCCACTGAGACTGACTGGCGGGACCGGGGCTCGACGGGGCCACTCGCTGGCGCGTCCAGCAGGCGCACGCCACGTGGGCGATCCCAGGACGCGGGGACGGATCGGTTCGTGATGGCCATACTTTTCCAGGGGGTTTCCTTGCAAAGGGCGCTGAGGCTGGCAGGTGGGGCACTAGGGAGCTCGGGTTGAGGCGGGAAAAACTACAAGGGGCTAAGCGCAAATCGACGTCGGCTGCTGCTGCGTGCGGGCGGATTCGGCTCTGACGGTGGCGGTTCTGGCCAACTTCCGGCGACGATGGCGACGCCTCCGCTGGGTGAATCACATCGCTCCAAAAACGAAACATGACGAGGAACCCACGGGCTACAACTTTTGTTCAGAGAGCTAGCACGGAGGTGGGCTGCAGCGCGCGGAAAAACTAGGGGAAGCCGAGGGCAGCAGGCTGACTGCAGATGCGTCTGGCGGTGACCACGGCGGCGCGCGCGCACGCGGGGTGTTCGACGCCGGGCGGCGGCGATGCAAGGGGAGAGGGGGAGGAAGATGATGTCTAGGAGATCGGTGAGCTCACCAGGAACTCGTCGGTGTAGGCGAAGGAGCTCGGGGCGGTCGCGATCTGGCGCGGGGCTAGCTGGCCGGAGCTTCGGGTCCAGGGCGTCTACGGCGGCGCGCTCGCTCCGGCAAGCTTCGGCATCGATCTCCGGTACAGGTCGAAGAAGAAGAGGCAGAGGCACCTTCCTGGCGTCCAGAACAACCACTAGCATAGCTCCATCCGCCTCTTCTTGAAGTTGGCCGAGCTAGGGTTGGAGATGGACATGGAGCTGTCCGTGGCCATGGTGGTTGAGGAGAGCAGGTAGGGGAGGAAGGAGAGGATGCAGAGGATCCCAGATCGAGATCTGAGAGAAGGGGTGGTTGGGGAGATAAGGGAGAGAGGAGAGAGGCACATGGGATGGTGGTGTAGCTTTTGCAAAAGGCAGGAGGGTGATCGGGTCTCCCTCTTTCCTCTCTTTGTCTTGAAGCCAAAGAAAGGGGGAGGGCAGAGAGGCTGACAGGGTGGGCTTGCCTGGATGTGGATAGAGGGGGAAGCCGAGAGAGAGGGAGAAGGGACAGGGGTAGCTCGGGCTAGGTAGTTTGGGGCTCGGGTTAGGTTTAGATTAGGGATAGAGAGAGGTGGTCTCGGGTGATGTTAGAGGGGTGGATTAGAACTAGGGTTAGCTAGAGAGAAGGGGTGGGGTTGATGGCATGGCTCGGGTTAGTTAGGTAGGATGGATGGTGTTAGAGGGATTAGGGTTTAGAGATAGAGGGGTAGATGGGGTGGGGTAGATCATGGTGGTGGTAGCTAGGGTTTGGTTTAGGTGGGGGTGTGGTTTAGAGAGGGTGGTGAAGAGAGGGGATAGATGGAGTGGTCCTTTTTGACTAGATCAAGCATGATTAAGACAAGCTCAAACAAGAACTAGCCAAGAAAGAGAGGGTGAGATGAGGTGGTGAGGGTTAAGCAAGATCAAGATAAGACCAAACCAAAAAGAGGAAGAGATAGAAAGTTGGTGATGGCATGGATGGAGATGTTGATGGGGTTTTATATGCTTGCATGCATCAAGCAAGACCAAGCTAAAGGGGGGTAGAGAGAGATATGGGGAAAAGATCCACTCAACTTCCAATAAAATTCCAAATGACAAGCAAAAGGTGGTACTTGCATGGCCCATGCAAAATATTTATTGCCATGTTGATCATTGTGAAAACAATATTATTACATGGCATTATTCATTTGCATTTCCAAAGGTGGACTAAAGCCAAGCAGAAGAAATGAAAGGATGCCCCATGTGGAGTAGTTGGATATGGCCATGTTTGAAATAAAATGAGACATGCTAGTGTGTATGTTCCACTAGATGATTACTAGTCCCAAAAATATTCCCACATGAGCATGAACCCATAATAATCCATATGGAAGCTAGGAAAAAGGGTTCCACTCACAAGGCATGCAAAGGTGGCCATGTGGCTCTCATTCATCAATAATGTGAAAACAACATGATGCCAAGATGAGAGCATGTGGAAAAGAATTGGATCCATCCCAACCCACATGAGCTAGAGGTAAATCCAATAAGTGCCAAGCTCATATTTAGTTGGATGGTGGAATTATAAGGTGGTGAAAGAAAGGTGGTGGAGTTAATAAGAGATATGCCCCCAACTCAACTTGGGCATTAAACAATATATCAAGAACCAAATACAATATCAAGAGGCAAATACAATTAACAATGCATATGAGATAAGAACCAAATGAAAAAGGGTTTTATATGATGCTCAAATGCAAGGAGGCATGATGACATGAGCATGATATAATGATGATGCAACTAATTATATATTTGAAGTAGCCATTATATTACTAGACCAAGTAGCATTGCAATTGTTAGACAATTGGGATGCTACAACTCTCCCCCACTAAACAGGAATCTCGCCCCGAGATTCTAGGAAAAAGAAAACAACACCAGGAGAGGCGGGTGTTAGAACGAAGGTGACCCTCACGTTCCCAAGATGATGAAGAACGGAATGATGCGACCACTACACCATGAAAACTTGCTAGACTTGTTGCGAGTCTTGCGTTTTGCCTGAGAAACAACGGTTAGAAGAGTTGAAGGATTGTCGTGAGACAAGAAGGATAGGATGGACATAGCTCCAGTTTTCTCAAGAAACATGATAAAAGAAAAAGAACCACTTGTGAAAGAAAGGACAAGATGATGTATCATGGATAAAGAAAGACACGCCGTTAAGATTAAAGATTTACTGGTACTAGAGAGGATGGATCTTTGTCTCGCCGGAAGGAAAGAGCTAGATTGGAGAGGTTTTGAACCACTATGACAATAGCATCGTATCTTCTCTCGGATTTGAGAAATGAAGCACGGAAACAATATTGCCTTCAAACAATAGAGTCCCTTGATATCAGCAGAAAGATTTAGTTAGACATCGTCGGATTAGATTTCTTGTTGCGCCGGTAAGAACCCAAAGGATCACGCAACTGAGGTGCGCGGATATAACTTCCAGAGACGGATGTGAAACTAGATCATGGTGGAATTCCGAGAAGCAAAGAATATGGAAGATCTGGAGTTTATTGTAGAGATACTTATTGCTTTCTTTAACCTTGAGGCTAACGCAATAGATTTGCGGTGGATGGCATCAACCCATAATTGGCTTTACCACAGAAAAAGGATTGATGAAGCGAAGAGAGATAGTTTCCTTTCATCTTGTTTGTGGATGTCGAGCACCGGTAAAAAGACGAGGATAGAAAAAGAGTTTGTGTTTGTTTCCACCAGATAATTGATGATTTTGCTCCAGCTAGAATAGACAGACCACCAACAAGAGATTATTGATTACCTTCTTCGAGAGAGCACTCCGGAAAAACAAGGACGGAAGTAAAAGTATCGAGGGATAAAGGCCACTTCTAACTTCCGTGGAATGAGTGAAATCACATTAATTCACCAATTCAATATACAAGAGCGAATGATAAGAGTAGTGGTATGGTAGCTACTCCATCCCGCACTCAAAGCATTACTCTGCACATGAATAAGAAAACCATGCAACCCAACTACCGAAACAGACTGAAGGTATTGACAAAAACTCATGGAACTTCGTTAGAAAACAAGGATAGATGCAAACGATTCACCGGATCCAAGATAGATAAGGGTGATGATGTTGTCGTCATATCTGAAGTGCCAAGCCACCGGAAAGATATGAAGGAAGATTACGGAGAACAACTGCAAGATTCAACAGCTACAGGAAAGATAGCACCAACTCGAACAGAAGGAAAACAAGATCTGGAGGTCTTCATGGCCTCCGGTGGGTTGAGCATAGACGATAGAGCGAGAGGATTTCAAGAGATTACTTAACGAGATAGAGGTGAAAGGACTCCATGTTGTTCTTGAAAAGATTGAGAGAGATTTAGCGGTCTTGAGGAAAACTTTAGCGGAACGACGATGATAACTTGCCAACAAGGAATAACTCCAGATTGGTTGAAGATGGAGGATGGAATTAACAATGGACTTGCTGATTCCAGAGTTGAAGCGATCTATTTAGCAGAAGGACGTGGCCGAGATAGGTGACTTCAAGAAGCCAGAATTCTCACTTTGAGACTTTGCACGCAGGCAGTGCTCACGAAGCTTGAGAGAAAGAGACACAGATGATGTTCCATGTCCTTCCATTGATATGGAATAGGTAAGCATATTATCACATATACCACCATGGATTAACAAGATATTCCCAAAATACCAAGTTCAAAAGGCGAGAGAAACGAACAAATGCTCGAACACTTCCTGAGCTCAACGCCCTTAGAAAGACCAATATTAAGAGCACGGGTTCGTGTTGAAGAAGATGCACTGGAAGAATAGATTATCTGGTCCTTCGGAAGAAAAAGAGATGTCACCTGGTCCACATTGTCGATTGGATCACCGGTTACAAAGATAAAGAGATCTTGGATAAAGAAACGATGATAGATCATACCTTAAGCAAAGCTACTAGAGACGAAAAAAATGCAATTCCCTCGACTCAAAAAGAATTTGCAGATATGGAGTTCAAAAAGATGTGCAGCATGATGAACAGATGATAGACCGCCGTAGTGCTTTGAGAAACTCCGGATTGCCAAAGGTGCTTGAATATGCATAGATATGATCACGGTGTACTCAAAATCACAGGAGATAACCGTCACCATTTGGAGGATAGAGTTGATAGCATTTTCCATATTCCAATCGACACTTATCATGAGTGGAATATAGCTATGCCGAGAGCCAAATTACAATCACCAGCATCGGATCGACACACGTTATGTAATTAGCCCAAGAGAATTGTAGATGAAAAGAAACTCTAGGATTAAGCGCCGGTGACAAAAGAATGAGTTAGCATGAACATGCTGATAAAAGGGAGATAGATAATGTTTCACACACGACTGTAAAGGAGTGTGGAAACACAGATGTATCAAAGAAATTTTTTCCGCATTTTTCGGCATTAAAATACCAATAGATGCGCAAAATCACTTATCAGATAGAGATTAGCAACTGATGGTTACACAGAAGGTGGAGTTGCTAGAAGGAAGGACACCCTTAAGAAGATGGCGCCGGTTAACAAGGAGTCAGATAGATCGCGCCGGTTTTCAAAAACCTGTCAGTATGGAATGTACCAACAGTTGATAACCAAAGGCAGATGGTGATAACAACTTGGATGCAACAGATAGACAAAGAATTACACACACACACACACACACACTTTCTATGGTACTACGGAAACCCAGAACACGTGAATCCTAGTTTGAATTTTAAGAAGAGGATTGAAAACGTTACACTTCCTTACCAGAAAAAGGTGGGTGGGTGGGTAAGAAGAAAAGTGGAAGCAGTCCTACTCTCACGTTTTGTTTTTCCCTAGTATACATAGCTACCAAAAATATTTGCTAGACAGACAACGACCATTTGGCTGAGACCCTGAAGGTCGGGATGGCTCTGATACCAATTGTAACTACCTCGGTGAATTACGCTCCTAGTTACAAGCCTGGATGAGCGGAAATGGTTGAAATAGTACGGTGGGGCCCAAATGCCACTCACAGGTAGACCTTTCGGCCGTCCCAACCATTTCCACACATCAAGACAAGAACGGGCGGCGTAATCGGCAGGCGAAGGGATCAACTACATACACAAATGAGTATGTATGCAAGCCACCATACAACAGTACATCAGAGCCATTCCATCTAAAAAGAAAGAAAATATAGCAACGCCATACGGCAAGATCCAAATATCCTAGATAGATATAATAGTTTAGGATATCTCCTCATACATCAATCAACAGAGTATCAGGCGGAAGCGGAAGACAAAATCCGAGTACGGATAAGAAGCAAATCGGCATAAGATGCCCCATAAATAAGCAGATCCCGCCCACAGATCTCACGGATCCCCGTTCCCGGAATCTCTACACCGAAAGATCGTTGCCCATATCGTCCGTCTCTTCCACCCAGTATCCATCTTGTGAGTGTACCTGTTCATCTGAACCAAAAATTTATCGTGTGAAACCCTAGGGGTACTCAGCAAGTCTTTATGCCTCTAAAGGGGACACAACCTGGGGTGACGCAGTTGCAGCAAAAGATAAACCCTAACAATTCTATAGATACTCGCTAACCATGCGCCTAACCAGAGATAGACGGATGTCCGTGAATTAATAACAACAGTTAAAAGGTAATATCCACAGATCCATCCTCCTCCTCGCTTACCGACGAGGAAGCGGACGAACAACCCCCCATCCGTTGGCAGTTTTATTAACCATTCCATGGGCGTTGCACTATTTACTAGTCAGTTACTTAGTCAAATTAAAAGCGGTACTTTAGTTATGCTTGTCTATGATCGAGAAACTGTGCTCCAAGTCGTCCATAACCGCGGACACGGCTTTCAGAAAGTTTTACCCTGCAGGGGTGCACAAATAGCAACACACACTCGATCAACCTCGGAAAAACCAAATCAAAACCAACGAGGCAGTCACGACAAAGAGATCACAGGATTCAGAAATATTTCAGGGGGCCACCCCATTAAGCTACCCGCAACGGAGTTAGCTGACTCCGAGACGGACTCAAGGTTTGCGCCAATGGCTGTGAACGACTGGGAACCCGAAAATGTGACTGGGCTTGTCGACACCGCAAAAACACTCCGCTTTCCTAAACAGTACAGTGTGCAGTACCTCACACAATTTAAATAAAGCAGTAAAGCATGGCATAAGTACAGGATAGTAAATAAAACCCCAAACTAGTTTGTGGCCCCAAGAAATAAGAATGAATCAAGCTCTGGCTCAGGGGGGTTCATAAGCCTCCCGGATGTGGATAGCGCGAATATTCTTGGAACATGAATCAAGTACTCGGGGTCTTACGGGACACAAGTGAGCCTGAAAAACCAAATAGCGAATATGGCTCACCGATGCCACTTTCATTAGTTATCCCATTACTACTCAGGTTAAGTTGTTTAGGTACCTCGTTATCCATCCGACACTCACATACCCTAAACATGCTGTTCTACGACTCGCATGGCTCAAACAACTCCTGTAGTAATGGCTCATGGGATGGAGGAACAAGCTTCGGTGGGGTTTAAAAGTAAAGGCTATGCAATACTTGGGATTCAGATTAACGCAATCGCGACTCCATGATGCAAGAATAAGATAGAGGCAATAGGTACTATATGTATGCAAGCATGTGGTAGTGCTTGCCTGGCAGCTCAGTTGAAGCGAGAGAAGGATCTGGGTAGTGCTCCTGGTTCTCTTGGTATATCCCCTGCTCAGCGTCTATTCGAAGAAGAACCAAACAAACAAGGGCCAACATAAATAAAGAGCACAAGCATATGAATAAAATGCAACAAGCAAACAATCATGCCATGATGAATGATGCACAATTTGCATGGCATTAAAGTAGCATGGCATGGGTGAGGTGTGGTATACAAGAATAAACATTTTTATTGGGTTTTAATCACATTTTAACCTCAAAATAGTTGCTGTACCCATTATATTTATATGATGCATGCTCCAAATCAAAACATGGAATGCATAAACAGAAAGGTCTCGTCGAGCTAATTATTTTAGACATATCATTTGTTAAATTTGGAGTTATAAAACAAAGGTTATTAATTAATTAAGATAAAAGGGCATTTTAATGTAATTTTAATCAACTTGAATTTTAGAGTGTGCAAAATATATTTTGAAGGGCATATTTGACTTCATCATATTTTTCTGATTTCAAAACATATATTATTTGTATTATTTGGGTTTATATTTTAAAAGATATTTAAAAACAGAATTAAATTTTGAATTTAAATTAATTTGGAAAAGATTTGAATTAAAACAGATTTCAGAAATCCTTTTCTCACTCAGGCGAACCTAGCCTCAGACACAGACGAGTGGGTCCAGCGTTGACTCAGCAGCACAGCGCGCGGGAAACCTTTCTACACCGTGGGCTAGGTCAGCCACTGAGACTGACTGGCGGGACCGGGGCTCGACGGGGCCACTCGCTGGCGCGTCCAGCAGGCGCACGCCACGTGGGCGATCCCAGGACGCGGGGACGGATCGGTTCGTGATGGCCATACTTTTCCAGGGGGTTTCCTTGCAAAGGGCGCTGAGACTGGCAGGTGGGGCACTAGGGAGCTCGGGTTGAGGCGGGAAAAACTACAAGGGGCTAAGCGCAAATCGACGTCGGCTGCTGCTGCGCGCGGGCGGATTCGGCTCTGACGGCGGCGGTTCTGGCCAACTTCCGGCGACGATGGCGACGCCTCCGCTGGGTGAATCGCATCGCTCCAAAAACGAAACATGACGAGGAACCCACGGGCTACAGCTTTTGTTCAGAGAGCTAGCACGGAGGTGGGCTGCAGCACGCGGAAAAACTAGGGGAAGCCGAGGGCAGCAGGCTGACTGCAGATGCGTCTGGCGGTGACCACGGTGGCGCGCGCGCACGCGGGTTGTTCGACGCCGGGCGGCGGCGATGCAAGGGGAGAGGGGGAGGAAGATGATGTCTAGGAGATCGGTGAGCTCACCAGGAACTCGTCGGTGTAGGCGAAGGAGCTCGGGGCGGTCGCGATCTGGCGCGGGGCTTGCTGGCCGGAGCTTCGGGTCCAGGGCGTCTACGGCGGCGAGCTCGCTCCGGCAAGCTTCGGCATCGATCTCCGGTACAGGTCGAAGAAGAAGAGGCAGAGGCACCTTCCTGGCGTCCAGAACAACCACTAGCACAGCTCCATCCGCCTCTTCTCGAAGTTGGCCGAGCTAGGGTTGGAGATGGACATGGAGCTGTCCATGGCCATGGTGGTTGAGGAGAGCAGGTAGGGGAGGAAGGAGAGGATGCAGAGGATCCCAGATCGAGATCTGAGAGAAGGGGTGGTTGGGGAGATAAGGGAGAGAGGAGAGAGGCACATGGGATGGTGGTGTAGCTTTTGCAAAAGGGAGGAGGGTGATCGGGTCTCCCTCTTTCCTCTCTTTGTCTTGAAGCCAAAGAAAGGGGGAGGGCAGAGAGGCTGACGGGGTGGGCCTGCCTGGATGTGGATAGAGGGGGAAGCCGAGAGAGAGGGAGAAGGGACAGGGGTAGCTCGGGCTAGGTAGTTTGGGGCTCGGGTTAGGTTTAGATTAGGGATAGAGAGAGGTGGTCTCGGGTGATGTTAGAGGGGTGGATTATAACTAGGGTTAGCTAGAGAGAAGGGGTGGGGTTGATGGCATGGCTCGGGTTAGCTAGGTAGGATGGATGGTGTTAGAGGGGTTAGGGTTTAGAGATAGAGGGGTAGATGGGGTGGGGTAGATCATGGTGGTGGTAGCTAGGGTTTGGTTTAGGTGGGGGGTGTGGTTTAGAGAGGGTGGTGAAGAGAGGGGATAGATGGAGTGGTCCTTTTTGACTAGATCAAGCATGATTAAGACAAGCTCAAACAAGAACTAGCCAAGAAAGAGAGGGTGAGATGAGGTGGTGAGGGTTAAGCAAGATCAAGATAAGACCAAACCAAAAAGAGGAAGAGATAGAAAGTTGGTGATGGCATGGATGGAGATGTTGATGGGGTTTTATATGCTTGCATGCATCAAGCAAGACCAAGCTAAAGGGGGGTAGAGAGAGATATGGGGAAAAGATCCACTCAACTTCCAATAAAATTCCAAATGACAAGCAAAAGGTGGTACTTGCATGGCCCATGCAAAATATTTATTGCCATGTTGATCATTGTGAAAACAATATTATTACATGGCATTATTCATTTGCATTTCCAAAGGTGGACTAAAGCCAAGCAGAAGAAATGAAAGGATGCCCCATGTGGAGTAGTTGGAGATGGCCATGTTTGAAATAAAATGAGACATGCTAGTGTGTATGTTCCACTAGATGATTACTAGTCCCAAAAATATTCCCACATGAGCATGAACCCATAATAATCCATATGGAAGCTAGGAAAAAGGGTTCCACTCACAAGGCATGCAAAGGTGGCCATGTGGCTCTCATTCATCAATAATGTGAAAACAACATGATGCCAAGATGAGAGCATGTGGAAAAGAATTGGATCCATCCCAACCCACATGAGCTAGAGGTAAATCCAATAAGTGCCAAGCTCATATTTAGTTGGATGGTGGAATTATAAGGTGGTGAAAGAAAGGTGGTGGAGTTAATAAGAGATATGCCCCCAACTCAACTTGGGCATTAAACAATATATCAAGAACCAAATACAATATCAAGAGGCAAATACAATTAACAATGCATATGAGATAAGAACCAAATGAAATAGGGTTTTATATGATGCTCAAATGCAAGGAGGCATGATGACATGAGCATGATATAATGATGATGCAACTAATTATATATTTGAAGTAGCCATTATATTACTAGACCAAGTAGCATTGCAATTGTTAGACAATTGGGATGCTACACAAGATGTCTAGTATATGCATTGTATGCTTTCTCAAATCTGTCAATTGCCCTGCTGTAATTTGTTCATCCAACATGCTATTTATCTTAAAGAGAATCACCTCTAGTGAACTATGGACCCCAGTCCATTCTTTTACCTTTGATATACCATCTACTGTTACTTTTTACTTTTACTTTCTGCAAGCAATTACTATCCTTCACACTATACGTTTAATCTTTTGTTTTCAGTAAAACCAGTGAGATTGACAACCTTATTGTAAGTTGGGATAAAGTTCTGTGATTGTGTTGTGAAGGATTCCAAGTTGTTAGCAACACCTTGTAGTTGTTTCCTTGCTCCTACAGGTTCGATAACCTTGGTTTCATAACTGAGGGAAAACTTGCTACTGTGCTCATCATACCTTTCTCTTGGGGTTCCTAACGAGCTCTACATTTTGAGCCATCACCTAGTTCCAAAAAGAAAAATGGAAAATAAAATTGAAAATAAAATCAAAATTACCACAATGCCTGTGTCAGCATTTTAAGCTCTAGAAAATGTTAGAAAAATCCTAAAAAATACATATGATATACCAAAATCTTCACAAAAATCTAATCTATATAGGAAAAATATTAAGTTCTTTCTTCGAATTAACACAAAGTATTTAAACCATTAAATCTCTCATAGTACATAATATATAAAAATGAAATAAAATCATAAAAATAAATAAAAATCACTTTTAAGTTTGAAAATTAACCTACGGTACTAGAAAAATGCTAAATATATGATTCCAATAGATTTTAGGATTTATAAGAAAATACATATTATAAAAGGGTTTAAAACATCCTTTTTCCTATATCAAAATAAAAAGATTGTATTTTCTTTTATCTTTGAATCAAAATAAATTCCCTTTTTCTTTACTTAAGTTATTTAGGATTATTTTCTATGAGGAAATAAAAATAATTTCTTATAAATAAAATAAAACGATTTTAAAACTTTTAGAAAAACCCTGTTCAACTTAAACGGATAAGTGGATTGAGGAATAAAAGCTCGAAGACAAAGAGAACTGGGCTATTCTGTATGCTAAAATGCCTTTCTCCTTTGAATTACTCCTTTTTACAGTAATCTAAAATGAACAAAAAACGAGTCGTTATTCAGTCATTGGAAGCGGAAGAACTATTTCAACAATATAATATGGATTTTTCGCGGAGCACCTCGAAGAGGACTCCGACAGTCTGGTAGGCCTTCCCAAGTTGGGCCCTGAAGGCGACATTGGCATGGGACAGGGTGTGTCATGGCTAGGATTAGATTGTGCCCAAGGACTCCGGTCTAAGGGCGGACTGAATCTGAACTGAAATAGGGGGATAGGCTCTCGGGCGTCCTACCTTAAGGAAATGAACCGAAAGGTTCCATCCTTTAGTAAACTAAGTTTGAACGAGTCTCCATCTCCGCCTACATGTGAGAGTGGGAGTGGGAGGTCTAGGTTTAGCTCAGAGGAAACTAAACTTGTTGAAGAGATGAAATAGAACCAAGGTTTATCTTTTTGATCAGAGGTTGAATCGATCATCAGAAGAAGAATTAGGCCAAAAATTAGGATACATTCTGGTAAAATGGAACTTCCATGGAAGAGAAGCAAATGAAACGCTTTAACGTGAGTAAAACACACAAAGAAGAGTAATAAACTCAAAGTAAAGCATTGCATGACATAACTATGCATCAATACATTATTTTCTTCTTTAAACATTGTCCTTACCTAGCAATGATGGTGTTTTGTAGAAACTAGAGCACAAGGTCAAGTCGAAGCATCTGACTTCACTACCTTGAAGTCACAAGGCAAGTTCATCACTTTCTCATGTCATTTGATGTGTTTTACAAAGTATTTTTAATCTACTATGGTACCACCTATATTCAAAAAGGAGTAAAAAAGATTATTTTCATAATAATATAAATTATTGCTTATCGTCCCGAGTGGTGATAATCTATTAAGGCTGGCAATGGAACCACACTATGATATATGTGATTGGTGGAGGTTTCATTTGCATGGGAATATATCATATATGACTTAATAACCAATGTCCTAGCGCCATATAATATGTGTTACCCATAAGATCTGGAATGAGACAGTGAAGTCAGCTATATCTTCTTTCTTTCTTATGCCGACGGACAAGCTTATCGCGACACCGCAGATTCCTCCCTAAGGATCCGGCACATGGGTGGGACCCCTTAGTGCCCCGGGATACTTGGTGTCTATGACTGTCTGTAAGGGGCTGTCGGTAGGTCTGCCATGATGATGGGGCTACTAGGGGCAGGTTATGCTTACAAAGTTCGGTGGGAATGTGGGGTTGTGGAGAAGAACAGTGTTTGACGTTGATCATCTAGTGGTCCCCACATCACGGAATTATAGACGGGAAGGTATGCCCGGTTGTGCAGCAATGATTTGATCTTTTATGGGTAAAACAACGCACCTCTGTAGAGTGTATAAAAGTGTGACATGTTACTCCCTGTTCTGGGAAGGAGCTACGAACATGGGAGGAAAGGAGCTCCATGAAGCTCTGGTAAACCTGTGAAGGCTGTCCGACATAGTTTTTAGAATAAAAGAAACCTTTTGAATAAATGATTACGAAAATTGCATGGAGCCTACGACTTATAGTCTGTGGCAGTAGCTAGTGCATCAAACTTCCCACCTTGTATAAAATGAACTTGCTGGGTAATATTGTTACTCACCCTTTCCTTTGATCCCCAGCTTAGACTCTGAAGATTCCAAAGACAAAGCACTGTATGCTGCCGAATGCCAATGAGACATATTCTACGAAGAACCCGATCTACCCGGAGGAGTCGAGGGTGTGGATTACAAGACCTCTATAGAGCTAAAGGCAATGAGGCTGAGTAGTTATTAGAATAGAGCTTAGTATCAAGGTTGAGTCGAGCAGAGTAGAATTTTAATAAATAAGGTGTTGATCTACCGACCTTCTAATTAGTTTGATTCTTTTTGTTCTTAAGCTGTAACAACTATAAATAAGATGTTTAGGTTGTTGTAAGTCAGGAGATCTTATGGTAATACTTGTTTTGGTATTGTAATAATAAGTTTGTATGTATTTTGGACCTGCAATGTGTCTATTGTACCAATCTGAGGGATGTAATATTTGCAGAGCAGGACTTCCGAAGATATTATGTCAACGACTTGCGTACTACAACAGTGATATACTGGATCACCGCACTCCCTTGCCACTGGATCAGGTGCAGTTTGCCAAGATGCCAATCGCCGCGTCGCCGAAGCAGCCTCACCGCCGTGCCACATCTGACCAACAGGAGGCGTCCTGAGACGTTCCCGATGGGTGAGGAGGCGAGAGGAGCCCAGCCACCGCTAGCGCCGACCAGGCTTTGCATGGCCGCCCCCTGTGATAACGGCAGAGGAGGAGGGAAGGGGTGTGGTGGGGGCTGCGGGTGGTGGGGGCTAGGGTTCCTCCTCACTCCTTGGGAGCAACACAGGGGAACACTTGGAACGGGCCTCTTCGTCCTCCTTACCACGTATAGCTAGGCTGCCGCTCCAACAAGGACATGGTTTTTAAATTTTGATGCGATTCCCCGTACCCGATTGCCAAAGATATTTATATCATACATCGGTTGGTATACATTTGAAGTAACCTAAATGATGACCAATCTGCATGAGCGAATTCATATTTGGAAAAACAAATATCTGGTTGTCCCTTCTTGGTGACAAAAGCTACGCTGTCTAGGACTCAGTCGACTGAGATTTATTGTTAGCCCATCGCCTAGGTGTTTAGTCTTCCAGCCATTTTCTTCTAGACGATTTTCTCATTCGCTTTTCAGGGGCTCCGTTGGTTGCTTTAACGCTGGGTTCTCATCATCTCATGATTAATTGCCTAGGGCTTCCAAACGTACAACGGGCCTACTGACAATGCACTAGAAGGCTGCGGCAATCACAACAGCAAAATTTAATTTTTCTTGTTACCTTAAATAAAGAGTAAGAGAAAACAACAATATAACAGCTCCACATTCGTATTTTTCACTAAAAAAAGGTAACCTAGTTATAACTCATGTGCAACTAGAAAAATCATAGTTGCAATCTAGGTGGAACTGCAAAAATCTCAGTTGCAACCTATGTGAAACTGGAAAAAAGTTATAAC
The DNA here is from genome assembly GCA_916181665.1 of Avena sativa. Lineage (NCBI taxonomy): Eukaryota > Viridiplantae > Streptophyta > Magnoliopsida > Poales > Poaceae > Avena > Avena sativa. Next base: position 435,210,106 of record OV702290.1, read on the forward strand.
CACATGCAACTGAAAAAATCTCAGTTGCAACCGACGTGCGACTAAAAAAATCTCAACTACAACTGAGGTGCAACTAGAAAATCTCAGTTGCAACCCACATGCAACTGAATTTTTTTGAGTTGCAACCGACGTGCGACTAAAAAAATCTCAGCTACAACCATGGTGCAACTAGAAACTCTCAGTTTCAACCCACATGCAACTGAAAAAATCTCAGTTGCAACCGACGTGCGACTAAAAGAATCTCATCTACAACCGTGGTGTAACTAGAAAATCTCGATTACAATCCACATGCAACTGGAAAAATCTCAGTTACAACTGACATGCGACTAAAAAAATCTCGGCTACAACTAGAAAAAATTACAGTTGCAACCCACATGCAACTGGAAAAATCTCAGTTGCAACCAACATGCGACTAAAAAAATCTCAGCAATAACCGAGGTGCAACTAGAAAAAATCATAGTTGCAGGCAACATGCAACTGCAAAAATCTCAGTTCCAACCGACGCGCGACTAAAAAAATCTCAGCTACAACCAAGGTGTAACTGAAAAATCTCAGTTGCAACCCACATGTAACTGGAAAAATCTCAGTTCCAACCAATGTGCGACTAAAAAAATCTCAGCTACAACCGAGGTGCAACTAGAAAATCTCAGTTGCGATCCACGTGCAACTATGGATATCTCAGTTGCAACCCACGTGAAAATACGAAAATCTCAATTACAACTCCGCGTGCGGTCAAAAAATGTCTATTAGAACCAATATGTAACTAGAAAATCTCGATTGCAACCACATGCAACTGAAAAACTCTCGGTTACAAACCATATGTAACTAGGATAGTCTCATTTGCTAGCAATGTTTAACTTTCTACGCTAGCATTAATCACGACTTATTCCAACTGTCCGGGATAATTTCTTATTTACAACCCATGTGTCGCTAAAAAAAATCTCGGTTCAACTCACATGCAACTCTACGCGTATCTGGTAAAATCATAATTTCAAGTACTCCCTCCGACTCATATTAATTGACTCATTTTTTTCTAAATACGGGTGTATCTAGCATTAAAACTAGACTAGATATATTCTATCTAGATGAATCTAAGTCAACTAATATGGGTCCCTACAATTCAGTCAGCACGAATCCATCTCAGGCATTTTTCTTGGTTGAAAAACTCCTTTTATTTGCAACCTACGTATTTTCAATCACACGCCGTGTGCATATGTTTTTTATCACTTGCAAATCGCACGTAATTACCTAGTAGTAATAGCAAGCCTTGGATGCATATTTTTTTTAAAGAACAACAGCGGAGGGAAAAAATAAACAAATAATAAATACAAACAGCAACATGCAACACAGGCCAGCAGCCCACGACAAAAAGCGGCAGCTGGACCCTAGGCTGCACAAATCTTAGGTTACCAGATCTAATGGCTGATTAGGTGACTGAGATTTAGTTAGTTCTCAGACGAGAACTAGTAATTGGTGTATCTACCTTAACTAACGCACGGTACATTGGTTTGAGTGAAAACATGCCATTATCATGTACTCCCTTCGTTCGGAAATATACGATGTTTTAGTTTTCTGAATCGAATGTATCTACATGTCTTTTCGTGTATAGATTCGTAGAGGTTAGGAGTGAACCTATACACTGAAATGCATCTAGATACGTTCATTTCACAAAGCTAAAATGTCTTATATTTGCGAGTATATTATATCAGAACATGTCTTATCTATCGTCAAAACCACCTCATCAAGACACTCTAAGAAATATATCCACGGTATCCGTCTATTTTCGATATGGTCATGTCTAAAATTATCTTCAGGGTAAAACATCAAAACCTCCTTAATTGTGACAAATAATACTATAGTATAGTGTTCTTCCTTTATAAAAGGAAAGTGGCGGGAAAACCTACAACGTGTTTGATTTGATTTTTAAATAATAAAAACCTAAATTCGTGTCGATAAAGACTTGAACCTGCATGGCTAGGTCGTACATCCACCCCTAACCAAGTGAGCTAGGCTCACTTCTCCAACTATAGTATAGTCTTCGACATTGGGAAGTTCAAGGGGCATTCCCAAACGTAAATACTGATTATTTCACTTTCATTTAGATGGTTCAGGTGTTGGGGTTTTGTACATCCACTCAGTCAACCAAGCTAGTTAGGTTCAGGAGCTTACAACTATTGGTACAATCTTGTCTTTCGGGTTTGTGGCTGTCTTAGGCTGGCATTTTATTTTTTTATAAAGCGAATATATTAATATCACAAAGATACTAATTACAACCAACCTCTGCACTAGCAAGATGTCTATAAACATCTGGGATGCACATAGCCAAGAAAAAATTAAAAAGAGAGAAGAAAAAACATGGAGGTGATGAAACACTCGCAACAATAGCACTCTAACCACCACGGAAGACAACACCGAGATTACAAAGGAGATTCTCTAAAAGCAACACCTCCAAGAAGGAAACAATATAGATGTTTTGTCGTTGCCCGACCGAAGATCTTGGGTTTTTACCATGGAGAAAGTCCGAGATCACAAAACAATGCATTCGGCAAGGCCGTTGCCGGGTACAAGGAATGAAGACCAAACATTAGGTTTTCACCTTGAAAATCATGACAGGGTATTCTAGGAGCACAAAAAATTTGCAATCCACCCAAGGCCGTTGCTGCAAGCCAACAAACACCCGGCACAAACCAAGAACCTATGGATCAAGATCTTTAATACACCCAATACATCTCTCCAACATTACAAATATCTGATCGCAGCCACCATGACTTTCTCCACCTCTGTCAATATCATGAAAATCCATACTCGGGAATGTTCCATGACAATGATAAGAAAGCGAAGCTTCACGCAATTCCCTTCCTGAAGCCTCGCCGGCTGAAGATGATGGCGTGAATGACTGGATAGATTCCTATCTAGATATCTAGTGGCACCAAAACACCAATCAACGGAGATCTTCGAGAGGAAGACATGAACGTGTTGGTATATAGATCAAGAAGGCTAACGTGAAGCAGATCGGCGACTTGGCACTCGAAGAATAACATGGCCAAAACCACATTTATGCAGGCTCGTAGGCACCACACACCCTGGCCGAAACCCACACAGGCTGGAAGGCCAAGTGTAGCTACTGAGTAACGGCCGGTAGAAACCGTGCCGCACCCACCTCCAAGCCACAATGGCACGGGCTCCGCATCGCGTCACTGTACGGTTGGAACCAGAAACAATGGATCTAGGTTGGAATCAGATCCGCAGCACCACCGCCTCCCCTTCAGTGTACGTCATCGAGGAATAAGATCGGCGTGGCCACATCGACCACGGGCCTCCGTCTCGGCCTCCACGCGCGAACTAGAAAAATAGACGCCACCCAATGTGCGCTCGTGCGCCACCGCCACCGTCCGCCACCCCAGCGCAGCTAGGGTCCGCCGCCACCGCGGATTAGGCCAGCGACAGCTGCAGCATCGAGCTACATATTGAATTGATGCACTAGCCATCTGAACCAAAAGTCTGAACTGATGGAAAGACGATAGGCAACATATTTATATTCTTAACACTCCCCCTCACGTTCAGACCGGTGGCCTTTTTTTCTTCACGGCCCTAGGACGTGGATTCGGGTGTCCGCACATATTTATTTTTAATACTGCGTTAGACCTTTGGCTCTGATACCATATTGAATTGGTGCATTAGCCATCTGAACCAAAAGTCCGAACTGATGGAAAGACGATAGCCAACGTATTTATATTCTCAACACTACACCGGGGAGAGTTTTTCTGGCTAGCATATTATTGACGGGATTAGTCCTGTTTCTGGTAGTGAAAAGTAGTTTGTACCGGCAGACTTTTCACAAATCTGTACCAATCGTCAGCTCATTTTACCGAAATCCATGCGGTGAAAAGTAAAAAAAAACTACAGAGGGAACCAAAACTTCATATCCTGTATCTTTGTCACAACAGTTGAAAATATAAGCAATAATCCATATGATTTAATCCGAATAATAAACTGGTAAAGCATGATTATACAAACATCACCAAAACTAATCATGCAGATTAACAAAGTAGATGAACATATTACATCTAAATAAGATAAACCTATCACATCTACACCAATCGCTAAAATAAAGAACTCTAGCAGAATCGGAAACAGAAAATTCAGTATTACGTATGGTAGAGCAGCGACAGCAGCAGCCGCGGCGGTAGCAGCAACAGTAGCTGCAGCGATGGCAGCAGCGTCGTCAGCCATGTCGTCGATGTAGAGGCTGCCGATGTCCGGGAAGAAGTCCTCCTCGGGAAAGGAGTCGTCCGTGATGGCGCCAGTAGTCGCGTGGAAGCACTCCGCGAAAACCTGATCGCCCCTCACCTGTACAGGTTCACAGGAAGGCGGGGTTCCGGAGGCCTACTGTCCCAATCTGCGGTGCACGCTGCAGGCCGGTATGGGGAAGATGAATGCTGCGACGCAATAGACTAGAAGAAGACGTGTGTGGAAAGCGATGCCGATTAGGTTTAGCGCAGACGCTTTTATAGCGCAGGTCAGGGAGATCGTGGGACTCAACCCACGTCCGATTCGGTAACAACCTATGTCCCATAAAGACTGGAAACGGCTAACTAATTAACGCGTCCGTTAATGACTCGTAATTAATCCACGATTAATTTTCCCAACTAGCAAAAATAAAACTCGGCCTGGCGAGATTCCCGCAACCCGTGGCGCGCGCGCGTTGTGACGAGGCGAGGCGGCGGCGTCGGAGGAGGAGTGCGCGAGAGCTGCTCTTCTTCTCACACCTTAGTGAGTGGTGGAACAGCCTAGTATATAAGGAGGTATAACTCTCACTCAACTAGCAATATGAGATTAAACTTTGCCACCACTAGCACAGCCATATGCTGCCATACACAAATTGGCTAAAGAGAATTTCAGAATTTGCCTAATGAGCCAACAGCCCAAAACTCACAAAATTCCAACAATCCTCCACAAAGTCTCATTAGCACATCACCTCATTTCCATTCGAGAATATTGTTTTATATACCGGTGTATAGTGGAGATAGTTAAGTTGAATTTTCACATTAACCTTCATGCTATACTAGCTAGCAACTTGAATAGTGGACTATGCCTTGAACTACAAGTTTTCTGCACACTAGTTTCACACAAAATCTAGACCGGTACAGGGCTGCCGTAGGGCTTCGTCGCGGTTTGGAGCTTATGCGTCATACTCCAGGGTCTTTTATGAGTTTATTAGAGAACACCCAACTCTCACAGACTGCGACATTTAACAGTCAGACTCATATAGGTGTGTTCCTCAATAGATGTTCTGCAGGACAACATCTCTGCTTAGAAAAGCCATTTAGAACATATTAAGATAAATATCAACCTGCCATACAGAATAAGAGAGTATTGCATCTTTGTGGAGATGTAAATATAATATGGGCATACTCTCTTCTCAGCTGATCAATAGCTTGTCTCTCAGCTCTAATTCACGGGATCTCCGATAATATAGAGTGGGTTACCACTGCGAACAACTCATTGTGTGGGTCTCAAACCCATCTCCCTCGATGCATTATCTATCACATTACGTGATAAACCCTTTATGAAGGGATCTGCCAAGTTTTTAGATGTTTGGATATAATCTAACGCAATAACTCCGGAGTTTCTCAGTTTCCCGACAGATTTCAATCTCCTCTTCACATGCCTTGATGACTTCGTATTATCCTTAGAACTATTTACTTTGATGATCACAGTTTGATTATCACTGTTCATCGGGATGGCGGGTATTGGTTTTTCAACCACATGTAAGTCCATCAAAAGCTCACGAAGCCACTCTACTTCAACAGTGGCTGTGTCTAATGCTGTGAGTTCTGCTTCCATAGTTGACCTCGTTAAGATGGTCTGCTTGCAAGACTTTCAGGAAACAGCGCCACCACCAAGTGCAAAGAAATAACCACTTGTGGCCTTAATCTCATCCGCATCAGATATCCAATTTGAATCACTATAACCCTCAAGTACCTGAGGATACACAGTATAGTGAATACCATAATTCGTAGTGCCTTTCAAGTAGCGCACAACTCTCTCAAGAGCATGCCAACGATCATCTCCAGGATTTGATACAAATCGACTCAGTTTGCTTACAGGAAAGGAGATGTCAGGCCTCGTAGCGCTGGCTAAGTACATGAGTGATCCAATAATTTGAGAGTATCTCAATTGATCTTTAGCATTCCTTCAATTCTTTCGAAGTAGCACACTCGGATCATAAGGCGTTGGAGAAGACTTGCAGTCGCTATACCTAAAGCGACTCAATATGTTTTCCACATAGTAGGACTGAAGCAGTGTAATCCCACCATTGTCATCCTTCGGTAGCTTGATGTTTAAGATTACATCAGCCGCTCCCAAGTCCTTAATCTCAAAGCAGCGAAATAGGAACTCTTTGACCTCCTCAATAACAGCGAGGTTGGTCCCAAATATCAATATGTCATTGACATAGAGACACATAATAACTCCCTCGCCCCCACCATGGCGAGTACACACACTTATCAGCTTCATTTACAATAAAGCCTTCAACGGTTAAAGTTCTTTCAAACTCTCGTGCCACTGCTTAGGAGCTTGTTTAAGACCATATAAAGACTTCACTAACTTACACACCTTTCCTTCTTAACCATCTACTACAAATCCATCAGGCTGCTCCATATAAATTTCCTCATCTAGCTCTACATTTAGAAAAGTTGTCTTAACATCTATTTGATGAATGATAAGACCATGTGAGGCAGCCAAGGATAGTAGTACTCGAATAGTGGTCAATCTGGCAACAGGTGAGTAGGTATCGAAGAAGTCTTCACCTTCTTTCTGGGTATAACCCTTGCCCACTAGACGTGCCTTGTACTTTTCAATAGTACCATCAGGTCTAAGCTTTTTCTTAAACACCCACTTACATCCTACAGGTTTGCACCCATAAGGACGATCAGTGACCTCCCAAGTTCCATTAGCTAAGATGGAATTCATCTCACTACGGACAGCTTCTTTCCAGTAGTCAGCATCTTGAGATGCATACACTTCTGAAATACAGGTGGGAGTATCATCCACAAGGTACACAATGAAATCATCACCAAAAGACTTTGCAGTCTTTTGTATCTTGCTCCTTTTAGGAGCTTCATTTTCATCCTCCACAGGATCATCATAGTGTTCTATCGGCTTAGTGGGTTCAGGAATTATAACAAATTCCTGACTAGATGAACTAGTCATCTCCTGATTTGATGAGCTAGACATACCTTTCATGGGGAAGATGTCCTCAAAGAAAGTCGCATAATTTGACTCCATAATCGTACCAACATGCATGTCGGATACCTCAGATTTTACTATCAAAAATCTATAGCCAATGCTATGAAAAGCATATCCTAGAAAAACACAATCCACGATTTTTGGTCCAAGCTTTCGCTTCTTGGGTATTGGAATATTGACTTTTGCCAAACATCCCCAAGTTCGTAAGTAAGAGAATTTAAGCCTTTTCTTCTCCCATTCCTCAAATGGACTCATGGTTTTATCCTTTACGGGGACACGGTTTAGGACATCACACGCGGTCATTAGCGCCTCCGCCACCATTCCTTGGAAAGACCCGATGTATCTAACATGGCGTTAACCAAATCAGTTAGAGTGCGGTTCTTTGTTTCGGCCACCCCATTTGACTGAAGGGAGTAGGGAGGTGTCCTCTCATGGATAATACCATGTTCCATACATAATATATCAAATTCATTTGAAAATTACTCTCCACCATGATCCAATCTTAGCCGCTTGATTTTATGATCAAGTTGGTTTTCTGCTTTAGCTTTATAGTTTTTGAAATAATTCAGAGCTTCATCTTTAGATTTCAGAAGATAAACGTAGAAGTATCTAGTGGAGTCATCAATCAACGTCATAAAGTATCTTTTTCCACCTCGTGTCAACACGCCATTCATCTCACAAAGATCTGAATGTATAAGTTCTAGTGGTGCTAAGTTTCTCGGTTCTGTATCGATATGAGACTTGCGGGGTTGCTTTGCTTGCACACAAACTTGGCACTTAGAACCTTTGATAGTGGTAAATTTTGGAATTAAACTCATATTAGCTAACCGCATCATGCAACCAAAGTTAATATGACAAAGTTATGAATGCCAAATATTGGACTCATTATCATTGCAAACATGATTAATGACTTTAGTACACGAGTCTGACAAAGATAAGTGGAACAGACCTCCGCACTCATAACCCTTTCCAAAAAATTGTATATACTTAGAAATTACAACTTTATTGGACCCGAACACCAACTTAAAACCATCTCGGCATAGAAGCGATCCGCTGACGAGATTCTTATTGATGGAAGGAACGTGCTGCACATTCTTCAGCTATACGGTCTTCCCTGAAGTAAACTTCAGATTTACCGTACCAACACCATGAACAGAAGCACGTGAGCCGTTTCCCATTAGCATGGAGGAAGTCCTTGCGACCAGATAAGAAGAGAACATGGAAATATCAAAACATACATGTGTATTAGCACCCGTGTCAATCCACCATTCAGGAGAATGACATACTGAAAGGATAGTAGGTAAAATACCGTACCCAACATCCTTCATCTCAGTATCGCTAATAACAACATTAGCGGTTTTGCTGTTGTTCCCATGTTGCCGCTTATAAGCGATTAGGGCAGCTAAGGGCCCAATGATCAGGATCACACAAACATGGCAAGAGCCTTTCTTCTTATCATTTTTCCTCTTGAAGTTGGTTGAGTGAGTGGCCTTGTTCTTGCCATCAGACTTCCCTTTGTCTTCAGATTTGTTCTTATTCTTGAACTTGTGGGATTGGGAGTTTTTCTTCTGTACCAAATTGGCACTAGAAGCTCCCTCAAATCCTCGAGCACGTGTGTCCTTTGCTCTCGCCTTCTCTTCCACATGAAGAGACCCAATGAGATCCGTAACAGAAAATTCTTATCTCTTATGTTTCAGAGAAGTAACAAAGTTTCTCCACATGGGAGGAAGCTTGACAATAATGCCCGCGGCCACAAACTTGTCTGGTAAGGTACACTTGAACTGCTCAAGTTCTTTGGCAAGTGATTGTATCTCATGAGCTTGCTCAACGACGGAGCGCTCATCAACCAGCTTGTAGTCATAGAATTGCTCCATGACATACAACTCAATGCCAGCATCCAAGACCCCAAACTTGGCCTCGAGCGCATCCCACGTGGCTTTGCCATTATCAAATCACATATATGGGTCAACAATGCTGTCCCCAAGAATACTGAACAGAGCCGCCATAAACATGGTATCGGCTTTCTTAAATGCCGCTTCTTGCTCAGCAGAAAGATCTCCTTCAGGTTTGCCAAGAGTGATGCTATAGCAATTTAGGTTTTTAAACCATAGAATTGCTCTCGTATGCCATCTCTTATAGTGCATACCATTAAACGAAGGCGGCCTAGTAGCCACGGCTACACCGGTGGAATTCAGTTTCCTATCATCAGGTTTTTGATTGTTGAAAATATAAGCAATAATCCATATGATTTAATCTGAATAATAAACTAGTAAAACATGATTTTACAAACAACACCAAAACTAATCATGCAGATTAACAAACTAGATGAACAAATTACATCTAAATAAGACAAATCTATCATATCTATACCAATCGCTAGAATAAAGAACTCTAGCCGAATCTGAAAGAGAAAGTTTAGTATTACGTACGGTAGAGCAGCGGCAGCAACAGTAGCTGCAGCGATGGCAGCAGCGTCGTCAGCCATGTCGTCAATGTAGAGGCTGCCGATGTCCAGAAAAAAGTCTTCGTTGGGGAAGGAGTCGTTCGTGATGAAGTCAGTAGTCGCGCGAAAGCGCTCCCCAAAAACCTGATCACCCCTCACCCGTACATGTTCACAAGAAGGCGGAGTTCCGGTGCCGATTACGTTTAGCGGAGACGCTTATATAGCGCAGGTCAGGGAGATCGTGGGACTCAGCCCACGTCCCATAAAGACTGGAAACGGCTAATGACTCGTAATTAATCCATGGTTAATTTTTCCGACTAGCAAAAATAAAGCTCGGCTCGGCGAGATTCCCGCAACCCGCGGCGCACGCACGCGTCGTGCGAGGCGGGCGGCGTCGGAGGAGCTCTTCTTCTCACACCTTAGTGAGTGGTGGAACAGCCTAGTATATAAGGAGATGTAACTCTCACTCAACTAGCAATGTAGGACTAAAATTTGACACCACTAGCACCGCCATATGCTACCATGTACAAATGTGCCAAAAAGAATTTTAGAATTTGTCTAATAGGTCAACAACCCAAAACTCACCAAATTCCAACAATTTATTTTTAATATTACGTTAGACCTCTGGCTCTGATGCCATATTGAATTGATGTATTAGTCATCTGAAGCAAAAGTCCGAACTGATGGAAAGACGATAGACGACGTATTTATATTCTCAACACTACACCGGGGAGGGTTTTTCTGGCTGGCATATTATTGACGGGATTAGTCCTGTTTCTGGTAGTGAAAAGTAGTTTGTACCGGCAGACTTTTCAGAAATCAGTACCAATCGTCAGCTTATTTTACCAAAATCCATGAGGTGAAAAGTAAAAAAACAAAACTATAGAGGGAACCAAAACTTAGAAATTAGCATTCCTGCTAGAACTAACTTACTTGTTAGTGATAGTTTGCGAGTACTTAAAGAGTACTCTGGCTTTTGTCTCTGGCTATTCCCGTGGCCAGACTATGAGGAGGACTACCCTGAAGGAGGACAGTAGGACGGTTACGACAACTAGGATCATCTCCCATCGTCAGCATTGCCTGTGACACTGAAGACGGAGCCCACCGCTACGGTATTTATTCCGCTACTTGTTTGTACTAAGACTGGATCATGAGATCCTTTATTTGTGTAAGATCTTATTATAGTTTGTAATGGCTGATGTACTGTGATATTCAATCTGTTATGTCTCGTAAAAATGGTAATCCTGGGATTGCGATGTATGGCATAACAGCATCTGGGATTAAAAATCCGGGTGTTGACAATTCGGGTGTCCGCATATATTTATTTTTAATACTGCGTTAGATCTCTTGCTCTGATACCATATTGAATTGATGCATTAGCCATCTAAACCAAAAGTCCGAACTGATGGAAAGACGATAGGTAACGTATTTATATTCTCGACACTACACCGGGGAGGGTTTTTCTGGCTGTCATATTATTGACGGGATTAGTTCTGTTTCTGGTAGTGAAAAGTAGTTTGTACCGGCAGACTTTTCACAAATCTGTACCAATTGTCGCATTTTACCGAAATCCATGAGGTGAAAAGTAAAAAAACAAAACTACAGAGGGAACCAAAACTTGATGTCCTGTATCTTTGTCACAACAAGGAAAACTGCTACATTCCTTGTCTCCTACGAGTTCCTTTGCTTCGTCTTTCTGACAAACGGAACACTAGGGATTGGAATGCAGTGTCATGTGTCAAATCTAGTGAGCCGCAGCAACAGCATCAGCATCGTATCATGGTGTTCTGTGCCAATGCCAGTTGATGCGTTCATCACTGGCCAGCAAGGTAAGCCACTTTCTGAAAAGCCTATACGCTTTTGCACGTCAAGAGAGTCCTTGTTCGATCTCATTGTCACCGCACAGCTAGCAAGCAGAATTAAACATGGAATCTGCTGTCCTGGACAAAGCTTGTAGTTTCACGTCAAGAGAGTCATCAGTTCAAACCATTACCTGTCCATATTAATCAAAGGCAAACACTTGTCAGCTATCAGAAATCTCGATATCTCTCTCTTTTCTCTCCGGCAGGTCAAAAAAGAAAGAAGGGGAGAGAAAATCTGATGGCGGCAACCAACAACTTGCATGCCCATCATCGGTGCATCATGGCCTACATCGGTCTACCTCTGCGCCCCTTTCAACCTAGGATAAGATATCTGCAACCATCAAGGCCACTTTCTTCCGACTACGCATCGATTGCGTGCCGAGAATTGTTGTGGAGGGAGCTATAAGGGAGAGTACGTAGTAGCTCCGGCGGAGCGGGGGACAGACATGGAACCGGAGGAATCCGGACTGCCCTATCGTTGTCGTTGCTCAGCGGTGTGTCGCCGACAGCGTGATCCGGGAGAGCGAGCGGAGCCGGCCGGTGTGGATGGTGACATGGAATATCCCTTCTGCATGCTCGTCGTCGCTCGCCTGGTGCTGCAGGTACAGTACAGGTAGTAGTGGTGGTGGTGGTGGTGGAGTGTCCCACCGTGCACTAGCTAGATACTGCAGCTCTGGGAAAGCGAGCACTGTGTGGTGTGGTTAGTTAGCAGCTTTGCTGTTCCGGGGCTGCAGCTTCCCTGCCCTTCCCCTTCCCTCGTATGGGGCAGTTCCTTGTATAGGGAATCAATCATGAGGCATCCTACTCCTCGGGGGCAAGATTCGGTGCCGCCATGATGCCCTCGCTTGATCCTTGGAGCTCCACAGTGCATTGCACGTATGTTGCAACTTTTGTGGGGATGTTGAGTCGCTTCAGGTACGACTAGGGGGAAACTTCTTTGGCAAATGTTGACATCTTGGGCATGTTGGAGAGGGTTTGCAGTGACCTTGGAGGGCGTAGCCGGGACGTGTGTCTACGCACTAGTGGCCGACGGTGCCGTCCTATGTTATATATCTGGCAGTCCCTCGCATATGGGGAAGTCTAATTTGTTCAGTTAGTGGGAGGTTTATGGGGTACCGTATGTCGCTACACCACAGGTGTCTTCCATCAACAGAAAACAACCCTTACGCTTACGCACGCGCGTCGCCAAGCAGCACCAGCAGCAACCAGCTCAACGCCCGCCTTGCCCGATCGCAAAGCCGGCGTCGCTCGACCTAGCTGCACCCAAACGATCTGGCTCTTATCTGGAGGCCGTTGTTACTTAGAGTGTACAAGATCATGCAAAACAAGTCCTCACGGATGCGTTCGCCATGCGCCCATGCCTAACCCCAACAGCAGTCTCAATGCTGGTCGCACACGATTGCACTCGTTGTCACCCAATAATCATGACGAATGAAAATCCCTCCCGCACAGACTGTTGACAAAAATCGTCACCGATGAGAGTCGTCAGTTCAGTCAAGAAAATCGAGTGCAAAAAAAAATCCTGAAAAGTAACTGCGTTGGATGATTGTAAGTTTGTGACGCTTTTTCATTAGCCACGGAAAATTCAAAGATATGTGAGCACGTGGGTATGTAACCACGGAAAAACTGGGATTTTTCTGAAACTTCGAAATATCATGTACATTTTTCATCAAATACTATGTCTCATCTTTAAAAACAAAACGTGGGAGGTATATTTTTTTTGGAAAGGAGCATATATTAATATAAGAGGATATCAATTACACTCATCCTCTACAACAACGCATTGCCCTAGCGGCTATACGGATGCACACAGCCAAAAAAGAAAGAAAAATTAAAAAAAAAGTCCCGCTATATTTCCTCATTCATTGAAACGGCAGTACTAGCACCACCAAGACAGCACCAGAAGTCCATCTTCTCCAAAAATGACGCCTCTAAGAAGGAAACGGTGCACAAACACCGGCATCGCCTGATCAAAGATTTAGATTTTCACCCTGAAGAAAATCCACGTTCTCAAAACAATACCTTTAACAAGGCCATTGTCAGGCACAACCAATTAAGGCCAGATCCTGGGTTTTCACCCTGAAAGATAGGACCATGATCTTCACTTGTATTGTCGCCCCCGCTTGCATACCACTGCACCAAGTCACGAGTCATCAAGCCAATTCCTCATCACCACCCGGACTCGAACCACCATTGTCAGTCCTCGGATCTCGGTCTTCATGACATTCTCCGTCGACACCATGGAACAAGAACATGCCCCATGATATTAACATCCAACAGAGCTATATTACTTAGATCATTTCACTATATTACTTATCATAAGCAGTATCATGAAACAAAAACTATTCAGGTTAGGGTTTCACAAAACCATTACTGAAGGAAATTTGGCCCGGAAACCTCAACTTTTGTGGTAAGTTGTTCAGAAAACCCAAATCTTACCATTTGTAGTTAGTTTGACATCGTTTCTAGTAACCCCGGCCTACAAGTTAGGTGCCAAGCGGGAACAGAGGCGGAAATCTACCTTTACATATGGTGAATCCAACTGTCGCTACTCATGAGTGTGCGATGAGCCTCTACGACGCATATGGTTTATCAAATCGTGTGCGAAAGGACACACGGCTTCGGTGTAGTTTAATCGTCTGTGAACCTTTGTGCCTTCGCAAACGCCTATTTCTGCTTAACCACGTGCGTTTACTAATGATTGTTGATGACTTTTCCTGCTTCACTTGTATGTATTTATCTCAGTTCGTACACTATTAGTTAGAACCAGTCGTATGCTTATTCTGGTCATTGCAAACGTTTTTACTCTTAACCATCTCCACTGGAAACACAATATGCTAGTAATGCAAATACAATACTGAATATCAATTTTATTTGATTGTGCAATAGAAACATCATATATTTACATACATTTGTGACATCACTTTATTTGGTAGCTATACAAAGGAGAATGATACAAAAAAAAGAAGAGAATATGTAGCTATTCTTGGTTACCTCTTTGTCTATATGGAATTTCTCTTTGTCTTCGTAAGGATATCATTTCATCACCACCATGGTGCACCATGCTGCGTGATGGAATATTGATCCAATCATGATATTGCTTTTCAAAAGAGTTGACAGACTAGACCGTCAACTCGTGTTGTAGGTTGAGCAATTCAGATGGTATACTTTGATCTGAACAAACAAATTCATCAACAATAAAGTAGTAGTCACACAACAAGTACGGTTGACTCCCTTGAGTGCCTTATCAAAATTGGTAATTTAGTATCATTAAAGACACAAACCCAATTGAATTCCATGTGGTGAATGAAGGGGAGGTGAAACACCTCACCCACATCAGCAAGCTCTCCTAGTCGTCGAAGAAACGAGTGAAGTTCCTGATATCCTCAAGAGACGCTGGAGACTCCACAAGACCTTCCTATGCATTATTATCAAAATAGTATCCTATTACACAAAAATATTTTTTTTGACCACTTTACCATAGGGGAAGCCCCTACGATGTAAATTTTATATTAGAACCAAAAGGATAAGTACACGATACAAGGATAGAAAACAAAGGGACGTGCTATGCGTCCGCCGGGGGATCAAAACTTCCGATCCCCCGGGTCCTCCTGCTGACATGTGTCCTTTCTAAATCCCGCTTTTGCTACATTACGTCCCGCTTTTGCTACATAATACCCCTATTTTGCTACATGTAGCAAAAAAGGTTCGGCTCAGAAAATACAAAAATAGACTAGACCTCGCCGGAGATCTCGCCGGCGACCGTGTAGCAAAAAAGTTGTACTAATATAGCAAAAACCGATTTCGCCGGAAAATATCACCGGAGACTCGCCGGAAAAACCATCGTCGGAGACCTCGTAGCAAAAATATTACGCTATTGTAGCAAAATCACAAAACGGTGGTAGCAAACAAACTGAGCTAATGTAGCAAAAAAAATAGAGTTCGCCGGAGACATCACCGGAGATCTCGTAGCAAAAAAAGTTACTACCTAGCAAAACGACTTCTCCGGAGACTATTGTCGGTCATCTTGTAGCAAAAGTTTTACAATATTATAGCAAAAACATACATAAGTTGGAGCAAAAAATATATACGTGTGTAGAAAATCCCACGATCATAGCAAAAAATCCCCAACATGAAAATCTGCCATCCTATCCGTAGCAATTCCGTCGACCGTCGGTAGCAACGACTATGACCGTAGGTAGCTAAAACGAGAACTGTATGTAGCGTCGCATCGAACCCGTGTTCCTCGCCGGAGGTCGGAGCAGCGGGCCGCCGTCCGATGACGCCCCTGCCGGAGACCGTCGTTCCCCTCCTAGGACCGGTGCCCGCCATCTCGCTACGCCGGTGCTCCACCTATAGGGCGGCGAGCTACAAGCGCGAGTAGCAGGCGGCGACGGGAGGTGCGGCGGCGACGACGCGAGTAGCAGGCGGCGGAGGGAGGTGCAGCGGTGGCGTGAGCAGCAAGGCGCGGTGCACGAGCAGTAGGGCGCGACGGCGGGAGGTGCAGGCGGCGACGGGAGGTGCGACAGCGGCCGGAACTACGGGGGCGGGTGGCGGCCAGAGCTGCAGGGGCGGCGCGACGACTAGATCTGAAGGGACGGGTCGCGGCATGGCGGCCGGAGCGGCAGGGGTGGCACGGCGGCCCGGCGGCCGGAGCTGCAGGGGTGCCTGGCGGCGCAGCGAGGAAGAAAGGAAGGAGAGGAACGCGCGAGTGGTGGGCCCTCCCGTGTGCGTCGCTCGCAACGACCCGGGGGATCGTTTCGTTTGATCCCCCGGGGGAGCAGTATCATTTTCCGAAAACAAAGTTGAGTTACATCAAGGAGGGAAGAAATGAATCTAGTATTATACAAAAATATTAATGTAAAGATGTAACCATGGATCTGAAATAACCAATCAACTTGGACCACATAAGCAAACACATACAGTTGTAGTAGCAATAGATCATAAGAAAATACATGATGCAAATTATTCTAATACATTTTACAGATTTGGTCACAAGTACACAATGTCGAACAAATAGATCCGATCCATACATAGTTAAATATATCTAAAACATATATACATTCGGTCCATACACAATTAACAGTATATATGACATACACATACACAGTTAAATATATGTCACATATTTCAAAAAAAGATGAATCTATTGTTGCACACACAAACATATAAGCAACCACATAAGCAATGACCATAAAAAATTGTGGCAAAAAAATAGTATTACATATATAATGTAAACAACTCTGGTGATTCATAAACACTACCTAGCACATAAATCCGGTGATACATACCTTCGAGCAGGCGAGAACGGTGGAGCTAGCTAGCGAGGACGAACCGGATTGACCGGCATTATTACCAGCGAAGAAGCCGTCGACGAGGTCATCTATATTCCAGTGCAACAAGGTTCCTCCGGATGCAGTCCCTTCTCGTCCTTAATATAAAGAGGGAGGGGTGGCCGTCGACTAAGGAGACTGGATGCGGTCCTTTCTAGTCTTTATCCCTATATATAGGACAAATGTCAGGGTTCGTTTCTGTCGGGCCATAATGGGCCTAACCAAAACACACAGTTTTACAAGAAACATCATTTGGAACAATATGACATATCACACATGCTTTCTTTCTGCGTAACCGTGTACGTTGTACTCATCCACCCGGTCATCATGGAGTTTCTCGAAGGACTCCTCCATGACGCGATGCACCGATTTTTCCTCACGCTGCGCCGACGCGATGGAGTCCTCCACCACCATGTGCTCCTGCAAGTCCTTCGCCTGCAGCATGTCCAGCTCATTTGCCTTAGCACCATGCCCCCTCCTTCTCTAGAGCGTGCTCCTCCTACGAATCAGATCCCATGAGGTCGATCACGCTTCCCACAACACTGTGCTCCGAGTAATGCTCCTCCTCACCATATGACGGCGCGAGGTAAATGTACCCGAGAGTGAATTTGCAGGTAGACATGGTGTCGATGAGAGAGGCTGCCGGCAGGGATAATACGCAAGGCATTTTATGGACAAGGGGAAAAACATGCGGCATAATCGAACGACCAAATTATTCACAAACAATTAAAACTAAGAAAACGTTCATGATATTCCTCATAAACTGTGCGCGATTGAGAAAATCCCAAACAGTTCGTTCTTAGATAACCATGGGCGATGGATAGAGATCGCATATAGTTTACAGACGCTGAACCATGCGCCAAGTTACATGGAAAGTAATCTATGAAACTAATTGCTACTACTTCTCTTCGTCTTCGGAGATGTACATAACCTCCTTCTTGCAGGTGGAGCCAGAGGCGTTGGGTTCGCTGCCAGCGGCGATATTGCCGGCCTTCACCACATGTTCTCTGTCTGCCTCGCGTTTCTTCTTGGCTAAGTACTCCGGCACCCTTGTCTGCTCCTCGAAGATCAAATCTCGGACATATAATATATCGCGTGACAAAGAGATTTAGTTACAACGTCAAGGTTCTCATGATCACTAGAGTCATCGTTGAATGTGTGGGAGTCAGTACGGATCTCCAAGTCCCTCTGGTGATTATTGATCAGAGAGGGGTCTCGATCATGCATGCATTATTCACGAACTGTAGGGTGAAACACTTAAGGTATACTGACACCAAATGGAGTAGATATAATACCAGAGAAAGGATTTGAAAGCGCTGTAATTATTTCGATGGACACCAGAACTGTTTCTGGTCGAACTGTTGAAAATGGTTTCAGATGTGATATCGGAGTATTGTAAGAGGTTTTATGCAGATATTTGTTAATTAAAGTAATTTTAAAAATCTGAATAAAATAAATAAAATAGTTTTATTAAATGAGAGAAGGCATTAATTTTGGTGGAAAATTAATGCATATCAGTGGACATGTGAGTGGAGATAGATTTACGTGAGTGAAGGATCCACTCACATGAATGAGGGAGAGGTGGGGTCACCCACATTGGCCGCTGGCCATGGTATAGGGCTACTCTCCTCCTCCACTCTTACACATCCTCGTGAAGGATCTCTCTCCCCTCTAGTAAATTCCACATGACATTGGATTAGCGAAGTATATGTTCTCGGTGGTTTCTCTGGAAGAAATTGCTGCTTCCGTTGCTTTGATGGAGCGAGGACTCAGAGGTTGTCGGGGTGCTCGACGTGTGTGCGATCACGGATGTGCTTCTACTTTGTGACACTAGACTTCAACTTGATTTTGTAATCGGCAAGTGTACGACTACATCATCCACAAAATTAGATTTTGTTATCAAAGCTTTTCGTTCTTTGAGGGTAAGATCTCTAGATGTATATTCACCCGTTGATTGTATCTAGGTAGATAGATCTTGCTGCTTAGTTGTTCATATCGTAGGAAATTTTTTGTTTTCTATGCTACGAATCCAACATTATATCATATGGTTGTTATTAGCAACATAGTACTTATATAAGTATTATTTCACATGCTTTTATCTTTTGTGTAAATTTGTTGTAAAAGTTTATCATTAGTCCTATTGGACAAATGAATCATTATTGAACAATTTGCAAAAAGGATTCATTTTAAAACTATTTCCAAAATAGAATTTGAAAGGGTATAGCTTCATATTTTTATAACACTATTGTGAAATTACAAGATAATTTTACTCTCTAATCATATTTGATAGAGGACTAAAATGTGAGTATTTTGCAAAACTAATCATTTCAAAATCATTTTTAGAAATTATGTTATACCCTAAATACCTAAATGGAATTTATGAAATATTGTTCAGTTTAAAATAATCAAATTTGAAAACTATTTGTTGCATTTTAGTACTATTTACAAGGATTTCAGAAAGGTATTATTCGTAAATTTTGGACTTACAGAATAATTACTATGATTTAAATACCCTATATTAGAGTTTAAATATTTAAAGTAATTTGCATCGACAAAGTTCAGATTTTAAATAACTATATTATTTGACACATTTTTCTGAATCCAACCATATATCATATGAATTTTTCTAATAAATAGGACATTTTCTATGAATTTTTCAAATTAATACATTTTCTGCCTATTTTATTACACACAATACACAGTGGCAGACTTAGGCCTATGTGGCGCTGATGTGGCGGCCATGTGGCTAACACGTGTTGCTGACGTGGCGGGCCACACGACATCACCAGATAGGCCGGTAACGTTTCATGGTCAGGTCCTAATCCTGGCTGCCCGTTCGGGATTCGGCGGCTGGGAACGAAAGCTTGAGGGGAGCTCACCAGGGAGGGGCGCTGGAGTTGGGGAAGATGACGGCGGACGATGCAGTGGTCAACGACGTGGTTATAGAGGTGGTCTACGACGAGCGCGGAGGGAACGATGATGAGTGGCGCTTCACGGGGAGGCTAATGGTGGTTGCGACAGTGGCTCTCGCTTTTGGGAACGCTAGGGGCGAGCGACCAGAGAGGTTAGGATGACGGTGAGCTCCGGAGATCATGGCGAGGCTACAATGCTGCGAGGGAGAGAGGGAAAAGGGTTAAGTGGGAGCACCAGGTCGAGGGGAAGAGAAGATAGAGGAAAAAGGGGCGACACGGCTCACTAGTCGTCGGGAGCGACGCAAATTTGGCGGCGGTGAGGTGGAGCTTCGGCGAGGAATCTAAAGGGGGCTTGTGGGCGTGCGGGTGGGAAGAAAGAAGGGAATGAGAGAGTAGGACCGGGGATTTGTAGAGGAGGTCTCGGTAGAGTCCGGAGCGGCATGGGCGAGTGGAGGACGTGGGGGAATATAGCGACAGCGACATCGCTATCGTGCGAGCGGGGAGCGGTGGCAGGAGACGGGTGGGCCCGTGCATAAGTGGGAGAGGGGGAGGTGAAGTTGGGGCGAGGCTGGGTAGTTAGGCCAACTCCAATGGGCCCCCACAAACAGACTCCCCGCGTCCGATCCAGTCCTCCCAGACCAAGGCCAAGGCCAAACACGCACTCGCAAACGGACCGGACAGCGCGACACGGTCCGATTCGGCACAAACCGGGCTGAAACCTTGGGCTGGTTTGTGGGGGCTCGGACATCGCCCTCGTCCGCCCGTGTCTAGTGGAGGGTTCCCTGGGTCCCACCTGGCAGTGTCCCAGAAAGAGGGACCGCGTCGTCCTCATATGATGGCTCAAAATATGTAGAGCTCGTTGGGAATCCCAAGAGGAAGGTATGATAAGCACAGTAGCAAGTTTTTCCTCAGTTATGAAACCAAGGTTATCAAACCAGTAGGAGTAAGGAAACAACTCCAAGGTGTTGCTAACAACTTGGAATCCTACACAACACAACCACAGAACTTTACCCCAACTTACAATGAGATTGCCAATCTCACTGGTTTTGCTAAAAACAAAGGATTAAACGTATAGTGTGGAAAATATTAATTGCTTGCAGAAAGTAAACAGTAAACAGTAAACAATAGATGGTATATCAATGATAAAGGAATGGACTTGGGTCCACGGTTCAGTAGAGGTGTTTCTCCTTAAGATAAATAGCAAGTTGGGTGAACAAATTACAGCGGGGCAATTGACAGATTGAGAAAGCATAACAATGCATATACTAGACATCTTGATTCCTATGAGATTTGATTGGGCATTACAACATAATACATAGACCATAATCCAACTGCATCTATGACTAATAATCCACCTTCAGGTTATCATCTGAACCCCTTCTAGTATTAAGTTGCAAGCAACAGATAATTGCATTAAGCAAAGTGTGTAAAGTAAACAATACGATTGCCCCATGGACAAAGGATTGTTGTTTTCTCCCTAGTAGCAACAACGCATCTACAACCTTAGAGATTTCTGTCAGTTCTCCAGATTACTAGAGGCATGAACCTAATATCGAGCATAAATACTCCCTCTTGGAGTTGCAAGCATCTACTTGGCTAAGATAGCTACTAACAATGGAGAGAATGCAAGATCACAAATAACATAGACATGATAGAATCAATAATCAATCTGACATTGCCATAGGTATGCCCTACGGACACCTACTATTGGCCTACCTGGTGCGACCCAACAGAAGGACCACTCGAAAATACATCAAGGTCCATGACGCCCAAGACAGTTCGGGTGGTATGAAGCCCATATGGACACAGACTCCCAAACGCACAAGACAAGAAAGTCTTAATACTAGAGTTTGAATCTAACTTGTAACCAACTCGTATTGGTACCTGAGACCTAGCCTCCCCATATATAAAGGCTAGGAGGGTCTAACGAGAAGGGCATCACGACTCCTACAATAGATAATAGATCTAGACATCAATCTCTCGCATACACATACGCGAGATCTAATCTGCGCATACATCGCCATCGGCAAGATTGTAATCCTTCGGATCATCATCAATCAAGAGCAGACAAGCAGGAGTAGGGTCCTCTACGAGGCCTGAACCTGGGTAAACCTCGTGTCACCTATGTGCTTGTTTGCTAGCCGATCGAGACTTTCAGTGCATCTCTCCTTCTCCAAAACCCAAGTCCATAACAATGGGCATTGATAAGTGAAACCCTCGTCAATTGGTGCCATCCGTGGGAACTGGGAGTGCCGACATTGCGATCTCGATGGACCCATCACCAGCGATCTACGATTCGTCGTTTATTGGAGGTCAGATCTAATTCAGTTCCCTCGTCGTCAACGGCGACCAGATCCCATCCGAGCGATTTTTCTACATCGGCTCGCTATGCTTCATCATCAATATCTCCGTCCCGACCGATTTCATCTTCTTCACGATCGAGCGCGTAGAATTGGCAATCATCTACAGTACCAGATCAGAGCAGTTTTTATGGAGTCCTTTACCCTCTCGTACGAGTACGCAGTTGGTGCTACGCTGGATGACAAGTTCGAAAAAATCAAAGACGCAAGACTGGTGATTCTTCCTGGAGGTTGCGGTAGCTACGGTGCTATTCATGATGCTGTGACGACGGGAAAAGAGCAAGTCCGTGTGAAACAAGTCTCGGTGCAGCGAGACGTGTATCCAGCAATCTTCTTGGATCGAGTCAACTCAGGCACAAAGGACAAGAAATAATGAAGGGGCAAGAGCTGATCAAGTATTGCAATCCACGAGCAAACAGGATTCAGCAAATCTGTTTACCAAGTCTAAACGCAAAGGGAGACGGATCAACAACGAGAAAAAATAAAATAAAAGGCAGACAAATTACTTAAGTGCTTCTAATCAAGGGACACAAAGAAAAAGCGCGTGATTTGCTTGATCCTGATCGGCGTCGGAAAACATCTCTACCGTATATACTATTTAAACCGGTGAGTTTAAGGAATCAGTTTCTAAAAAGCGACAAGGAGGACTGCTACTACATCACGTGATGACGTTATAAAAAAAGAGAGGGCCTTATCAATCGGTCAAGCATCAAAGGCAGAAAAAAAGACAAGAAGATTTTGATGGATCGTTCAAGTAACCACAGTAGCTCCAGAGTTCACGACGGATGGCACGGAGACTCAGTGACACAATGCCTCCCAGCTGGCTACACGCAACGCATCGGGTTCACCCGATAGTGCCCACGCGACTGGGTACCACGCGGCACAACTCCGTGTCTGCCACGCCAAACGCCGCCACCTCGACTCCTTAAAAAAAACTGGCGACCCCGCTATACCAACTCCATCCGATCGCATTGATTCTATGCTCGGGGCTGCATTGGCTCCGCCGCGTGCCCTGTTGTGCCTTCGGATGAGTTGACACGTATGTTGCATCGACTCCGTATGATTAATCGGTCGCATCAGCTTCCGTGACTATGACCCGCCGGTTACATCGGCTCCCGCGGTTACATCAACCTGGACCATACGTCTGCTACATCAACTCTGTCGATCGTGATCTACACTTGGGGCTGCGCCTACTCCACCCCGCGACCCACTTCGGCCTTCGTTTCCAGTGACTCGAGGGATCCTTCGATTCCGTCGACCACGTTGATTCTACGCCTAGGGGCTCCGGTGACTTGGGGGCTCCTTCGGCTCTAGCGATCCGCTACGGTCTTCAGCTCGGCCACATGACTCGGGGGATCCCTCGGCTCCATCGACCCGGTGCCGCCTTCGGCTGCGGTGACCCGCTGCAATCTTCGAGTCCACCATGCGACCAGCTACCGCGTCGACTTCGTCCACCGTGCGACCCCATTCATCACGTGACTAGCTGTCGCGTCGAACGCCACCTCGACCACATCGATCACATCGACTCTACACTCGAGGGCTCCCTCGGTATCGGTGACCGGTGCGGTCTTCGACTCTGGAGACCCGTTGCGATCTTCAGCTCCAGCGACTCAGGGGCTCCCTCCTCTATAGCGACCCTCCACGTCCTTCGACTCTGGCGACCCTCTGCGGTCTTCAGATGAGGCGACCCGATGCGGTCTTCGACTGCTATGGCCTGTTACGGTCTTTGGATACGGCAACTCGTCATCACCACGCGACTCTGGTCCACCGCGTAACCCGTTGCCACGTCGACTCTGTTTACCATGTGACTCGCCGCCGCGTCGACTCTGTCTGCTGTGCGACTCCATATCCACCGTTTTGGTAGTCGTCCTCGACCCTGTCCTGACGGCCGCATCGGCTCCCGCGATCCACCGATCGCATCAGCTCACGTGACCTGTTCACCTCGTAGACAACCAACAAAGCTAAGTTCTCTAGTTAAAGTTGATTTCTTTCTTAATTTAATCGCACTCTAAACACTCGGAGGCTGCGCCCTCTTCGAGTAACCTAATGTGTCGTCGACTCCGCGCACTCAAGCACCTCATACGCGACAGCCCGAGTAGCTGATTCTGCCTGATCGTCAAATCCTTGAACTCCGAGTACCTCGGCAAGATAGTGAGACTAAGGGCAATCAGGCTAACGGAAAGGCCTAGCATACAGTGCAAAAATGTTGCCTCGATTAGCACCAGAATTTTACTTTACAAGCCAACAGGCAAATATTCTTTACAAGATACATATACTTCACAACTCTTTGCATTTTTTGCAGCTTATAATGACATCGACTGCGTCGAGCTATTCTGTCGGGTCCTCCAACAGGAGTCGACAAAATAACTGGCTACGACATACACTCAAGACCCGAGTCGAGTCCCTCCTCGGATGGTTGCATCGCTTGATGCTAGAAAGACGTGACGCTGGCCACGCACCCGACAGACACGGTGCTAGCCGCGCACTCGACATAAGCGACTACTTCGACTCCATCTACATCCTCGAATCACCCGACTAAAATGCTGCATGACTTCACTACATCGACTCCAACTTCATCGTTCATTATTGGCTCCTTATGCGTGAGACACTGACTCGATGCACTTCCGAGTCAGTGGTTTCCCCTCGCATGATTTTCGACTACGACTACAAGATACAAGACTCGAGTCTCTGTCCGAGTCTACGACTCTGCCAGAAACTCGGGGGCTAACGAGAAGGGCATCACGACTCCTACAATAGATCGCTACAGTAGACAATAGATCTAGACATCAATCTCTCGCATACACATATGCCAGATCTAATCCGCGCATACACCGCCATCAGCGACATTGTAATCCTTCGGATCATCATCAATCAAGAGCAGACAAGCAGGAGTAGGGTCCTCTACGAGGCCTGAACCTGGGTAAACCTCATGTCATCTGTGTGCTTGTTTGCTAGCCAATCGAGACTTCCAGTGCATCCCTCCTTCTCCAAGACCCAAGTCCATAATAATGGGAATTGATGAGTTAAACCCTCGTCAAACATAGTATCTCAATATCCATCGGATCCCCGCAAACACAACATGTAGGATTACAAATAGATGGTCTTGATCATGAACGGAGCTCACAAGATCTAAACATGATAGCACAAAGGAGCAGAACCAACCATCTAGATACTGTATGGAACCATAGTCCAAAGGTGAACTACTCACGCATCACTCCGGAGGCTGGCATGGTGATGAAGAAGGCCTCCGGGATGCTCTCTCTCTCCTCCATCAGGGTGCCAGGAAGACCTACGGATCTCCCCGATCTAAGGATAAAGATGGAGGCAGCTACAGACTCTTTCGTGGATTTTTGATCGGGTACCTAGGGTTTTCGTCCCGAGGTACTTTTATAGGCGAAGGGGCAAGGTCGGTGGAGGCTTGAGGGGCCCACACCACCTGGTGGCGCGCCCCCTAGCCGCGCCGCCAGAGGGTGTGGCCACCTCTTGGCCCCCCTTCAGCTGCCCTTCGGACTCTGAGTTGCTACGGGTAAAATATTGAGTTTGGCTTTTGTTCCGTCCAATTCCGAGAATATTTCTTCACTAGATTTTCTAAAACCAAAAAACAGCAGAAAACAGGCAACTAGCACCATGGCATCTTGTCAATAGGTTAGTTCCAGAAAATGTATAAAAATACCTCAAAGTGTGAATAAAATATAAGAAAGTTGATATAAAACAAGCATGGAGCATCAAAAATTATAGACACGTTTACGACGTATCACCATCCACATCCTATCCACCACTTCACTTCTTCTCCACTCCCAGTCCCCACTTTGGGACAAACCCCAAAACTCTAGCCGCTCCCTCCCCGCTGACATGATACTCCCTCGCCTGCCCCCTCTGGTCGCGATGATGAAGGACAGCTGGAAGGGCTGGTTCCGGCATGGCCGGAACGACAACGAGGCCGGCTCCTTTGCTGGCTGCGGCCCTGGACGCCATTTTGTCTCTAGGTCACCGCCCCGGTGCAGCTCCTCCTCCTTCTTCCGCGGCCTACCGCCGCGCCCGCGCTCTGAGCGACGCGTGTACGGGAGCCTCGAGGCCGCACGCATGCTCGCCGAGGCAGACATGCCCTGCCCGTGGCCGGATGTCCACATACCAGCGGGGTGGCATATCAACGGCGCCCGCGTGCCCGTGCCAGCCATCCCAGCCTCGGGCCCTGCACGCCACCGTGAGATCTGCCGGTGCCGGGCCTTCCTCCCGCCAGATCTGTGGCGAGATCCGGCCTATGCCATCGACTCCACTTCCCGCCTACGCCGGCGGGATCTGCGGTGGGATCCGGCCTACGTGGACTTCGGTAGGGATGAAAACAGAGCGAAAACGGATGGAACTGAGTGGTGCCACATTTGTTTTCATAATTTTTTGCGGAAGCGAAAATGAATACAGAAATCTCGGAAACAAAAACAGAAGCAGATGTTGTCGGAAACAGATATGGACCGAATACGGTGTAGACACGGAACAATGCAGATTTTACCCGAAACCAAGAGAACTATGAAATCATGCAATAAAACTAAGTGTTCAAGAAAATCAACAAAGTTGTTCCCTAATTATAGCACGGAGTTTACAAGGGAATAATGAAAAAGATCAAATCATGGAAGCCTACTCGAATGCGTGAAGGGATTACATGATCGTCGGTTCTAGGATCAGCAGCTTTGCAAGTTTGGTTTGACAAGGTCATGTAATGGGTCTGTTAGACTTGTCCGTGCGCATTAACCCTAAAACAGAAATTCCATATTAGACGGAAACGAAAATTCCATTTTCACGTCTGTTCCACCGAAAAACGTTGTTCCGTTTTTGTTTTCGTTTCTGCCAAACCAATTCCATCTCCATTTCCGTTTTGCAAAATTCCGTTTCTATTTCCGTATTTTCATTCCGTTTCCATTTTTCCGTGGAAAAGTCGGAAACTTTCCGCTCCACTTTCATCCCTAGACTTCGGCGTGGAGGACGAGGACGAGGACGACCTCCACTTCCTGCAACTACAGCCCGGCATCCCGAGTTGGTCGCGCTACCAGGGCGCCGACACTGTCGTGTCCGACGTGTGGCATTGGCCGTCGACGGAGGAGGACTGAGAGTCAAGCAGGAGGAGCCAGAGCCGCATCCCCGGCCGCTGATGGAGGAGGAGGAGCTCTAGGCCGCCATCCTCGCGTCCGAGATGGAGGAGGAGCGGTAGTGGGACGGCACCGCCTAGGCCCTGCACGAGTCCTAGGTGGCCTCGCAGGCCGAGATGCCCACCGCGCTCCTAGCGCTGCCCGCGCTCCCGGCACCGCCTTCGCCTCCCTCTCCGGCCCAGGGCAGCGCATGGCCCCCGCCGCAGGTCTTCATCGACCTCGCCGACGATAACAAGGAGTAGGCAACGTGTAACCACAGGATGGCGCCGGCCGGCCAGCAGCAACGCCCGCCGCACGCCTCCCTTCCATGCCAAGGCACCCCATAATATTGGGGCTTTTTCTTTTTTTGTGTGTATATTTTGTGACCGAGATCCAAGACAAGACTTCTTATGTAATATGTTTAATTATTTTTGTCCTTGACTTTTTTTATGCACTTAGTTTTTGCGGATTAGTGGCCGTTGGGGGCACATGCCACCGCAACCGGGTTGATCCCGGACGGCCTGTCCTCCACCCCAGCAAACAGACTGATTCGAACGAAACCGATGTCCAATTTGTGGGGCCCCGTTGGAGTTGGCCTTAGGTGGCGCTCGCGCGGCAGATAGGAGGCGGGGGAGAAAGAGGGTGGCTGGGCTGGTCTAGTTGGGCAGGTTGGTCCCTTTTTTTGTTCGATTTTTTTTCCTTTTTGTCTTTTACATTTTATTTTATAATTTTAGTTTTATAACTCCAAATTGAGTAAATCTAATTTCTATAATTTTGTAAAATAAAACCACACCACTTAAACTCAAAAGTACAAACTTTTGTTCCAATGCAAATATCCATAATGCCATTATGAATTTAATGTCCTACGGCTATTCTAGATATTTGCAAAATTAGGGTCTTAGGAATGTTATTTTTAAAACTAAAAATATTAAATTTTATAAATATGGTTTTATCTATATAGGTTTTGTAGATTCACCTTAGGAAAAGGATATGGCAAAGAGAGGCCCCCCAAAATAGTTTTAATAAAATTGTTTATTTATTTCTTTTCATAAACAAAGTTTTTTTAAAAATGAAAATAGGATTAGTATTTTATCATCTAAATAACATTTGTATGAACCTTTTTGTTAACTAGTGGGCATTATGGCTTTATGAAAACCCACAAATAGCAACATAGGTTTTATAATTTTACCCAAGACAATATATTTAATAGTGGAAAACAAATATTAAACTAGGAATGTTTTAAAAACACTTTCATATACAAATTTTTTTTAGTGTTTGTTTTATGCGAAAAGGGTTTTGTAGATGAATATATTTGACAAAAAAGTTTTTTTGGTTTTATAAAATCAATTTTAAAAGCTTTTGTTTTCCATAAAACAAAATAACTTTGCTAAGTTTTGAAATATGGTTTCCCCTCTTGACACAAAATCTTTTTGTTTGGCAAAAAGTAATTTTCTTTATTTTCATAAACTTTGGAAAAGTTTCTTTTATTTTGAAAATTCAAATAAGGAGAAGGAATTTTTTTAGCCAAGTATCTAAATAATTTTATTTTTTAACATTCCAAAATTTGAAAAGTTTTCAGATGTTATAGTGGCGGTGCAGCAGCGGCCGGTGAGCGTCGGTGGAGGATCCGCAGGTGGCAGGGCTAGCTAGAGCTGGCGGTGAGGTGCACTTGATCTGGGACGTGTCCTGGGATCAGCGGGCTTCCAACCCTGCTGTATTTATCGTCGTCTACTTGTGGCATCGTGTAGAGGCCCTCCAGGTCCTGCTCCACATCACGCGGACGTGTAGGGTGGATGCCCTGGGCTTGGTGGTGGTGCTCATGTTCTCAATCGGAGATGGTCGGCCTAAGGCTGGTTTCCCGGATCTTCAGATCCGTCATCTAGTCCTGGCTACGAGTCGGGGACATCTAGTTGCCGGTGAAAACCGAGTTGACTAGTGGGTGATAGCGGCATTCTACAATGTTATATTGATGAAGGTATCACCGTGCAACTAGTTTCGACCTTACTCGTGATGCTCCAGGGGAAACCCTAGGATCTGGCTTTCGGGTCGGGGATGGCGGCACTGCGGTGTCAGGTTCTCTCTTGGGAGTATCGTTTGTGGAGTAGTGCTGGATGGCGGAGGAAGAAGGTGGAGCGGCGTTGTCTTGCACAGAGCTTCGGCAGCGATGTCAAGTCATGTCTGACCGATAGGTGCTACGCTGAGTCATGTTTGTTCAGCAGGTGCTACGGACGACAGATTCTCTAGAGACTTTGAGCTATGTTGGCTAGTGGTACCTGGCGACATGGTGCCGTGGTGTACCCGCGGTGACCATGACATGCTTCGGAGTTAGTGCGCATGGAGGTGGTGTCACTTGGCAGTATGGTGGTGTCGGTGGCTAGTGTAGCGAGAGTTAGCGCATTGATCTACATGCTGAAGATGGGCTAGCGGATGATCGAGGAGGAGGCGACATCCGAAGCGTGTGTGCTAGCGCCGTTTCGTGCTGGATGGATCTAGGCTCCTGGATTGCACACTAGTAGAAAAGCCCCCCTTTTGTCCCGGTTCATAAGGGCAATTGGTCCCGGATTTTGAACCGGGACCAATGCTGGTCCCGGTTCTGGCACGAATCGGGACCAATGGGTCTCCATGTGGCCCGTCGTCGTGTGCGCTTGCAGTAGGACCTTTGGTCCCGGTTCGTGGCATGAACTGGGACCGAAGGTCTTTTCTATTTTTTTTTCAAAAAACAATTTTTTTTTCGATTCTTTTTCCCTTTTTTTTTTAAACCTATGAATATTTGGATTGGTTAATCTCTCACCCGAAGTCTCTCAATCACACTTAGTTTTTAGTTAAATTCTAATCTTTGGTTAAACTTCCCGGTCGGTCACCCATCCTCACACTACTGCACTCCTAGCACGTTTAACATCTTGGTTCCTTCCCATCCCCCTTTCTATGTACCACTTGTAACCTTATGTCTATACTATGCTATTAATGATATTCACTCATGCATCTTGTGAGTCATACATTCTTATAATTTGAGTTACAAATATGATTTTAATGTACAAAAATGACTAAGTAATACTAATATTGAATAAATATAGAAATAAAATATGTTTTATCATTATTTTTGCATTAATTCATTTAATATGGCATAATTCATATCTTTAAATCCATAAATCGAAATTCTACAAATAATATGTCCATTATTATCATAAAAATGTGAGAAATCCAAATATGTCATTTTTTTTACTTTTTTTGAATTTTTTTAATAAAATTAAAAATCTGAATTTTGATTCTTTTGGAATTTCAAAAATCTAAAAAAATTGCAAACGGCTGAAGGCGGTTGGCATTGGTATTGTAATTTTTTGCCGATAATTTTGATTTATTATACGGTTTTTTCCGACATCGTATGCACAAATGACGGCCATCTGAAGTTTTTATAACGTTTTCTTACAAAAAAAATTATCCCAATTTATGTCCCGAACCGGGACTAAAGAGGGACCGTTTGGTCCCGGTTCGTGGCATGAACCGGGACCAATGCTCCGCTGACCATTGGTCCCGGTTCATGCCATGAACTAGGACCAATACCCTGAGATGAACCGGGACCGATGTCCTGGCGGCATGAACCGGAACCGATGCCTGGCATTGGTCCCGATTTGTTATTCGAACCGGGATGAATGGCTTTGGGGACTGGACCAAAAGCCCTTTTTCTACTAGTGGCATGAGCGTTTGGATGTTTTCCAGATTTTTTCGCGGAGCTAGCGATGAACTGCAATCGTCACACTCAGTGGTGTTATTTTGGCGGTCTTAGGTTGTATGGTTTTTATAATAGCTTTTTCCAGACTTTGATGTTTTAATAATAAATAAGGTTGTATGCATGTCTCAATGTAGAAGCCAAGGCTCCGTTCCCTTTTTCGAAACAAAAACTTAATCTTTGCTGACCTGAATATGCATGGTCCAAGCTTTTACACGGGTTCCTTGAAGTCCTGCATGCATAGTCAAAATTCCTCAAATTTGAAGGAGGCTTCTTGACGGTGGCAAAGGATCCTAGCACCAGGAGAGGAGTGTGCTCAGAGCAAAGCCGAGGTGATTGCCTGATGGTAGGTATCGGGAAAAAGCACGTCTAAATCGTTGAAAAAAAGACGTGGTTAATCTTTGTAAGCACAGGTCACATTGAGCATGTGACCAAGTGAACCTCCGCACATCCATATGCATGTCTTTGAGTCAAGGAAGTGGCGGGTCGCACGGAACTTGCAAATGAAGCGCCTATTGATGTTCAGATTATTCTTGTCCGACACCTTGCTGATGAGTTTGAAATTGCCCAGCAAAGCTTAGAGCATGACTAATAACATCCGTAAAATACAAATCCGTAAATCCGTTTACAGGCTGCGGTAAACATGTTTTAAGGGTTAGCAAACGTACGGCGGAGATCAGAACCCGTAAACACAACCTGTAAACAATTTAAGGGTTCATTTGCGGGCTCTGATTGGCGCCGTTTGAGAGTGTTGGCCCGTAAAACAGGGTTTTGCTCACTTTTCACATGTAAATAAAAATACAAACATCAATAAACATATGAAACATCAAACGATCCGCAATAATAGTTTACAGCAACTATAGTTTGAATCAAATTAAAACAATAGTTTGAATCAAATTACAACAATTATTTCAATCAAATAAATAAACAAATAATGTTTCTGAATAGTTCATCTCACACATACATGCCGAAAGAAAAAGGGTAGATCATGAGCGAGAGGCAGCGCAGAGGCAGCGCGGCGGCTATACAGCTGCCAGTGGTGCTGGATGAGATCATTGACGAGCTGCATGTGTGTTGCCTTGTCCTCAATCTGCCAATATCCTTCAAGAAAAGTTTCAAGGCGATTGGGGTTTCTTTTGAGACGCACTCGGGTGCCAACAGTTTCATAGAAGCAGGGCAAGTTTAAACCTCTCTCATCCCCGATGATCATGTTGTGTAGAATCACACAACATGTCATGATGTTGACAAGGGTTTTCTTGTCCCAAAATCTAGCTGGGCCTTGAACAATTGCAAACCTTGCTTGCAAAACACCAAAAACTCTCTCAATATTCTTGCAGGATGCCTCTTGTGCCTTGGCAAATATAGCTTCTATTTGATCTTGGGGATCTTTAATGGACTTCACAAAACTTGCACATTCAGGATATATGCCATCTGCTAGATAATAGCACATTGTGTACTCATGATTCATGACTTTGTAATTGCAAGTAGGTGCCTCTCCAGCCATAAGTTTTGCAAATAAATGGGATCTTTGTAACACATTGATGTCATTGAGGGTTCCGGGCAGCCCAAAAAACAGTGCCAAATCCACAAATCCTGCGAAGCAACTGCCTCGAGCACAATGGTACACTACTAGAGAAAAGCCTATAGGAGACATGCACATTAGACGCGCATTTATACTATATGCGCCTCTGATAAGATAGGCGAGACGCACCACCCAGCCATCCGCCTCTAGTAAATAAATAGGTGAGGCACATATCTGCAGGATGCGCCTCCTCTAGCATCTGTACGGACGAAATCTAGCACCCCCATCTTATGCAAGGTGCACCAGCCGGACATGTGCCTCTAGTACTTAAACAGGCGAGGCGCATATGTGACAAATGCGCCTCGCATATCTTGGGTGGGCCCGAGTGGAGATCGGTGGTCCAATATGCAAGGCGCATATAGTAAGATGCGCCTCCGATACTTAGAATAGGCGAGGCGCATTAGGGAACGTGCGCCTCAAGCAACCCCTACGGGCCCGGGTGGCCGCATAGGCGAGGCGCATGTTGGCATGTGCGCCTCAGATAGTTCAGACTATAGGAGGCACATTTACTGCAATATGCGCCTCGCATAACCTGGCTCACTTTTTTTGCACCTTTTTGGCACATGCACCCCACTCACTTGCCTCACTTCTTCCTCTCCACCCAAAGGCAGATTTGGTCGCCCCCTCCTTCTCCCCACCTCATTTCCCACATTGATTCACCATAGAAGCTTGCTCAATCTCCATTGGTTGACACTCACATGTAAGTGAAGTTTCTTGCTCCTCTAGATCTACAACATGTCCCTTTACTTCTCCTCTGTCTCTCTTGCACAAGTTGTCGTTGGAGGAAGCATGAAGGCGTTGCTTGTATGCTCATGCGTGTTGTCGACGACACCGCGACAATATGATTGTGTTGTGGTGCATGCCTATTTTTATGCAGGGATTTCATTTGAGATGCCAATGTTTCGCCTGAATGTCGATTAATTTCTTTTCCGGCGAATTTCTGGCACTCGCAGATGTCCTCTTTTTAGGGGAGGTCATGCCGAATTTTTCGGGCGATCCAGATGTCCATATATGCTCTAATTATTCTCTTGCTCTTTGTATCACGCGTATACGACCATGGTCCGACCACTGATTCGCAAAGCCCTCATGGATAGGTGGATGAGATGCGCGAGGAACGATATGGCACGCGCAAACAAGACGGAGATAATATGTCCGTGTCACGAATGCAAGCTGATGTATCTGATAAGGCACGATTCCGGAATGCTGGAGTCGCACCTGCTCCGACGTAGTTTCATGGATGGCTACACTCGGTGGATACGTGATGACGAAGATGATGATGAGGATGTCAATAATGGTGAAGATCAAGATGCCGGTCATGATCACGAAGATCAAGGCGCCGACAACAGGGCAGGTGATGATCATGAAGATCAGGGTGGCACCGGGCATGAACACGAAGATGATCAAGGTGGCGCTGGGCATGAACACGAAGATCAAGGTGTCGACCATGATTCTAGCTGGCTACGAGACCCTCATGTCCAAGATCTGCTTCTCAAGGAGACGAGTAACGCTAGAGCCGCCGCTAGCGAGAAATCTAAGCTGGAGCAAATGAAGAAAGACGCGGTCACTCCATTGTTTGATGGATGCAACGACGGGGATATGATACATTGCAAACGTATCTATAATTTTTGATGTTCCATGCTTGGTTTTATCTACTTTCTTATGTTTTGTCCACGCTTTGGAGTACTTTTCATATGATTTCTTGGACTAACCTATTAACAAGAGCCACAGTGTCAGCTGCCTGTTTTTTGCTGTTTTTCGTTCCAGGAAAGTCAGAAAATGAATATTCTCGGAATTGGACGGGACAAAAGCCAAAGTCATTATTTTACAGAGGGACATCTAGAGCCAGAATACGAGACGGAGAGGGGCTAGGGCCCGGCCACACCACCTGGCTGCGTGGCCAGGCCTGGCCCGCGCCAGGGGGTGGTCTAACCGCCCCAGGCACCCCCTCGGCCTCTCCTTCCTCCTATATATTGCCTCTAATACGGAAACCCTAAGTACCTAATCAAAAATCCACGAAAGAGTCTGTAGCCGCCGTCATCTCCATCCCTAGATCGGGAGGGATCTAAAGCTCTTCCCAGTACCCTACCGGAGAGGGGAATTCACCCTGGAGGCCTTCTTCATCATCATGTAAGCCTCCGGTGTGATGCGTGAGTAGTTCATCTCTGGACTATGGGTCCATGTAGTAGCTAGATGGCTGGTTCTCCTCCTTTGTGCTTTCATGTCTAGATCTTGTGAGCTTCATTCATGATCAATATCATCTATTTGTAATTCTGCATGTTGTGCTTGCGGGGATCCGATGGATATTGAGATGCTATTTCAGATTGATTATTGATTCTATCATGTCTTTGTTATTTGTGATCTTTCATGCTTTCCGTTGTTAGTAGCTATCTTGGCCAAGTAGATGCTAGCAACTCCAAGAGTTAGTATTTATGCTCGATAGTGGGTTCATGCCCCTAGTAATCTGGGAAAGTGACAGAAATCTCTAAGGTACTAGATGTGCTATTGCTACTAGGGAGAAAACAACAATCCTTTGTTCATAGAACAATCGTATTGTTTACTTTACACGCAATTCGTAATGCAATTATCCGTTGCTTGCAACTTAATACTAGAGGGGGTTCGGATGATAACCTGAAGGTGGATTATTAGTCATAGATGCAGTTGGATGGCGGTCTATGTATAATGCTGTAATGCCCAATCGAATCTCAAAGGAGTCAAGATGATTAGTATATGCTTGTATGCTTTCTCGA
This sequence comes from Avena sativa, assembly GCA_916181665.1. Lineage (NCBI taxonomy): Eukaryota > Viridiplantae > Streptophyta > Magnoliopsida > Poales > Poaceae > Avena > Avena sativa. The sequence continues at coordinate 435,245,443 of OV702290.1, forward strand.
TGTTTGTCAATTGCCCCGGTATAATTTGTTCACCCAGCATGTTATCTATCTAAAGGAGAGCCACCTCTAGTGAACTATGGACCCCGGTCCTTTCTTTTACTTTCAATCTACAATCAACTGTTTACTGCTTTGTGTTTACTTTCTACAGACTATTACTTCCTTCCATTCGATACGTTTAATCTTTTGTTTTCAGCAAAACCGGTGAGATTGACAACCTCATCGCAAGTTGGGGACAGAGTTTTGTGGTTGTGTTGTGCAGGTCTCCACGTTGCTGCTGGCACCAGTAGTGCGCCCTGCCAACGTTCAGCTAGCTACACCTTTGGGGTGTTTTCTTGCTCCTACTGGATTGATAACCTTGGTTTCATAACTGAGGGAAACTTACTGATGTGGTCATCATACCTTCCTCTTGGGGTTGCCCAACGAGCTCGCTAATACATGAGTCAGCAAGTATTTTTCTGGCACCATTGTCGGGGAGTCAAGGACATCTTCACAAGGGGAGTCCCTCATAACCAATCTCTTTACTTTTTTATTTTTGTTTTGCTTAGTTTACTTTTGTTTTGTTTGCTTGTTTCTTATTCAAAAACACAAAAAAATAGTTTTACAAGTTTGCTTTCTTTATTAAAAACACACAAAAAATTAAGTCTTTCTATAGTTGTTACCTCTTTCTTAGCTCACCATGTTGATCCCTAAATTCACCCTAAAAGACCTTTCAATAGGTAGTGGTTCTATAATTGGAAAAGATAATATTAAAGAATTTTTTAATCATGTTAGTAAACATGAGGATATTGAGGATAGATCTCTTGCAGAACTTGCTCCAAACAATGACATTGTTGTAGCTTCTTTAGTTCACATGTTGGAAGCCAGGTTTGTTAACCTTAACCCCTTAATGCAAGTAATGTTTCTTAAACTTAAAGAAATTGATGACCCTGAGAAGAGAGATTTTATTCTAGAAACTTTGCTTAAGGAATTCTATGATGTTGCCAAGGAAGCTAGAAAAGCCTTTGAACGTTTCAATATGCTAGGCTCATGTGTAGATGTTGTTGGTACACGAGAAAAGATGAACAAAACTGAACCTAATGGGGAGGAAACTATGATACTAATACCCTTTAAACTAGTAGCAATGCATGAAGTCATAGAAAAGAATCTTGATTGGATTGTTCCCGAAAACCCGTTTGATGAAAATAGTGAACCAAAGAGCATTGAGAGAGGATCCTCTAGAACTTATTTGGATGAAATACCTTGCCTTGTTGAAGATATTTCTGTTATTAATCTTAATGCTTCTTCATTTGAGAACACTTGATTCTTTTTCTTGCTTCTTATGCCTAACTTAAAGGCGTTAAAGAAAAGTACTTATTGGGAGATAACCCAAAAGTTTTAGATGAGTCTTGGAGGTTATCAGTAATAACCGCTCCTTATCCTTTTTATTTGCTTTTTGTGCCAAGTGTAACCTCTAATGAGAGAGAAGTAATGATTGGGAAAGTTGCTGTCCCGGAACAGATTTTGGTGCTTCACCATAAAAATTTGTGTAAAATCTATGTACATCCTTTTGAGGCATGAATTTTTGTGCTTCTGCCCCAGGTTGTTATCTAACTTTCATTAGTTCAACACTTTTCGATTTGAGCAACAGAAGGTCTTCGAAACAATTCATCTTTACCTGCTGGTCTGTTTTGACAGATTTCTCCCATTTTCTGCATTTGCTTCTTGTTGGTTCCTTTTTGAGTTCTTTTGGGGAATTGAGATTTTTGAGGGAAGTGATACAGTAGCTAGTGTTTTAGTGGAAGTTTTATTGGTGTTAGAACTGAACCTAAATACTTATTATCTTGAGTGCACTAATGTTGCTAATAAAGATTGTGTGAAGTTTTGTATGAAGGAAAATTTTCAGGTGTATGGAAGGAATGAGTAATGAGATGAAGGATGGACTAAAGCTCAAGCTTGGGGATGCCACGCGTGTCACCCCAAGAAATATCCAAGAATTACAAGCGTTAAAGCTTGGGGATGCCCAAGGCATCCCCCTCTTTATCAATAAAAATCCCAGGTTTCTTCCAAACGCTTCATTTTTATTGTTTCATGCACAGTTGTGTTATTCTTGGAGCGTCTTCTTTTTCGTTTTCGTTTTGTTTTTTCATTTGATTTGTTTGCTTAGTTTGGTGAATAAATTTGTTGGACCCCCTCTTTCATACATTGGTTTTTAAATAGTTTGGTTTGGTTTGGAAAAAGAGTAGGAAAGTTCATGCTTAAAGAGAGCTTGTTTTTGACTGTGGCCTATGCTTTGTCATGCCATGCTTGATATTGTTTTGGCTTTATGCTTAGTATTCTTTGTTGTATCATGACTTGTTATAAACAATTGAGATTGCTTAATGTGCCTTTGAAGAATCATGCGTTGTTTTAGCATATTAAAGCATAGTATTGTCGTATTCTCCTTTGATGCTTTATTTGGGTTGACTTGGCGCATGCTCACACCATGTTATGACTATCCCAAGTCACCATAAGCCTTTATGATCCTTTAGTTTTCAACTTGTAGTATCACTTTATGCTTTGATCAATGATGTTTTGTCGCTCTGCATGATTATGGCCATTATTTCTTTCTTAGTTTGTCACTCCCAGTCTTTTGCTAGCCTCCACAACCAAGTATGAGTTCCACTCATGCATCCAACTCCCTAAACCAAGTTATTCCAAAGATTCCACCATACCTACCTACTAGAATATGCTATTCCAAGTATATTCATGTTTTTATCTACCTTCCAAATTAAACTTGTTATGAGAAAACTAGTGATTAAAGCTCTCACGAACTTGATGGCACACTTTACTTTTCTTGCCCTTAATAAACTTGAACCATTGTGTCGTTTATGTTGTATATGCTTGCACTTATTTGTTGGGGATTAGCAGAACCATGCTGTCATGGGGAACGCTTTCAACATTGCACTTGTACTTTGTACCTAGTTGATATCATGCTCTTTTGTCTATTCGTTGGTGTGAAATGAAAGGGGAGTTTGTAAGTCCATGGAGTTATGTATATGTGTTAGAGAAACGCCTGGGCCACTGGTCTAATCCATGCTGACATGATGGAAACCTGTAGCGTAACCATAATAAGCTGTCTATGAAGCATTCTTCTTATAAAAAAAGAGTCCCATATTGAGAAAAAAGAGAAAAAGAAAAAAAGAGTTTATGAAAAGAGGAAAGAGAGAAAAAGCACCATATTCCCATGGTAAATAAGAAGATTGCTGAGATGCTCGTTGTCTGCTGGCCTTGTCATTTTGATATAGGGATTCTTCCGTATCATCGGGCAAGGGGTACCCCGTTGGCGGTTCTCTATGATACACATGTACTTACAATGACAAGAACTTACCAGTGACTAAACTTGAGTAGCATGAGGAGCGGCCCTTGTATTCAAGGGACATGAGATTTCCAACTTATACTTCGTCAAGCATATACACCATAGTTTGTTCACTTTAACCTTAATCACTTCAAGATGCTTATGAGAGGGGCAATGAGAGCTGAAAGATATTAAGTACCATAATTTTTGGAAGCTCTTTATGAGACTTGAATCCCTACTTCCTTCTATGAAGGCCTTTGTTTTACTTTTATGTTGAGTCTCCACCTTCTATCTTTATGCACCTACTTTGAGAGCATAGTGGCGATTCTTAGTTCTATGTGCATTGTCCCAAGACTTATTGATTGATGCATAGCTTTGATATTGCTTGTTTTAAACTATTTGTATCTAGTCACTCTTATAAACTTTGAAGGTGTCCTATGCATTTATGTTTTTTAATCTATGAGGGACAAACTGAATGCCACTATGCTATGTTTTCTTTATGTGAAACAAACAAACATCTTGCAAAAGCATTGTTATTCAGGAATCTTTTGTGTGTGCCTTTTCATGTTGCATCATAGTTTCTTTGTCTTATTGCTAGAACTTTGTCTTTCATGTTATGATTGAAGTAGTATGATCCCAGCTTTGAATGTTTTACAAATACTTTGATCAAGTTTATGATGGGGCATGTCACCTCAAAAATTATTCTATCTTTTTATCACTTACCTACTCGAGGACGAGCAGGAGTTAAGCTTGGGGATGTTGATACATTGCAAATGTATCTATAATTTTTGATGTTCCATGCTTGGTTTTATTTACTTTCTTATGTTTTGTCCGCGCTTTGGAGTACTTTTCATATGATTTCTTGTACTAACCTATTAACAAGAGCTACAGTGCCAACTGCCTGTTTTCTGCTGTTTTTGGTTCTAGGAAAGTCAGAAAATGAATATTCTCGGAATTGGACGGGACAAAAGCCAAAGTCATTATTTTACCGAGGGACATCTGGAGCCAGAATACGAGACGGAGAGGGGCTGGGGCCCGGCCACACCACCTGGTCATGCGGCCAGGCTTGGCCCGCGCCACGGGGTGGTCTCGCCGCCCCAGGCACCGCCTCGGCCTCTCCTTCCGCCTATATATTGCCTCTGATACGGAAACCCTAAGTACCCAATCAAAAATCCCCAAAAGAGTCTGTAGCCGCCGTCATCTCCATCCCTAGATCGAGAGGGATCTGAAGCTCTTCCCGGTACCCTACCTGAGAGGGGAATTCACCCTGGAGGCCTTCTTTATCATCATGCAAGACTCCGGTGTGATGCGTGAGTAGTTCATCTCTGGACTACGGGTCCATGTAGTAACTAGATGGCTGGTTTCTCCTCCTTTGTGCTTTCATGTCTAGATCTTGTGAGCTCCGTTCATGATCAAGATCATCTATTTGTAATTCTGCATGTTGTGTTTGCAGGGATCCGATGGATATTGAGATACTATTTCAGATTGATTATTGATTCTATCATGTCTTTATTATTTGTGATCTTGCATGCTTTCCATTGTTAGTAGCTATCTTGGCCAAGTAGATGCTAGAAACTCCAAGAGTTAGTATTTATGCTCGATAGTGGGTTCATGCCTCTGGTAATCTGGGGAAGTGACAGAAATCTCTAAGGTACTAGATGTGTTGTTGATACTAGGGAGAAAAGAACAATCCTTTGTTCATAGAACAATCGTATTGTTTACTTTACACGCAATTCATAATGCAATTATCCGTTGCTTGCAACTTAATACTGGAGGGGGTTCGGATGATAACCTGAAGGTGGATTATTAGTCATAGATGCAGTTGGATGGCGGTCTATGTATAATGTTGTATTGCCCAATCGAATCTCAAAGGAGTCAATATGATTAGTATATGCTTGTATGCTTTCTCGATGTTTGTCAATTGCCCCGTTATAATTTGTTCACCCAACATGTTATCTATCTAAAGGAGAGCCACCTCTAGTGAACTATGGACCCCGGTCCTTTCTTTTACTTTCAATCTACAATCAACTGTTTACTGCTTTGTATTTACTTTCTGCAAACTATTACTTCCTTCCATTCGATATGTTTAATCCTTTGTTTTCAGCAAAACCAGTGAGATTGACAACCTCATCGCAAGTTCGGGACATAGTTCTGTGGTTGGGTTGTGCAGGTCTCCACATTTCTACTGGCACCCGTAGTGCGCCCTGCCAACGTTCAGCTAGCTACACCTTTGGGGTGTTTCCTTGCTCCTACTGGATTGATAACCTTGGTTTCATAACTGAGGGAAACTTACTGTTGTGCTCATCATACCTTCCTCTTAGGGTTCCCAACGAGCTCGTTAATACACGAGTCAGCAGGATACCCGTCTGAATGTAACGCTCAAGGCTCTAGAGATGAAGGAGAAACAAAAAATGGCCGACGAATGCTTCGATGACAACATTGCATTCTGGCACGATATTCTTCCCAAGAAGGGGAACACATGTCCGACTAGTATCGCTGAGGCCAAGAAAGTCGCGTGCCCTCTCAATCTGCCAAGAAATACCACGTCTGCATAAATGATTGAATCATCTACCGGGGCGAGGACACGGAGAAGACCATGTGTCCGGTGTGCAAGACCTCTCGATACAAGAGTGGGACCAAGAAAGCTCCTAGAAAGGTGGTGTGGTACTTTCCCCTAACTCCTCGTCTGCAGCGGTATTTCGTGGACCCTAAGGAAGCAGAGCTCATGTGCTGGCACGCGGAAAGAAAGAGGCCGGAAGACGATGATCCAGAGAAGGAGGAAATGCTGAGGCACCCTTCGGATGCTTGCCAGTGGAAGGCGTTGGACCTCCAATATTACCAACATTTCGGGAAAGAGTCAAGGAACCTCAGGCTGGGCATGAGCACCGACGAACTCAATCCATTCGGAAGCCAGAGCAGCACACACAACACCTGGCCCGTGTTTGTATGGATCTACAACCTCCCCCTGGTTGTGCATGAAGAAGAAGTACGTAACCATGAGTATGCTGGTTCAAGGTCCAAAACAACCCGGTACATACATCAATCTGTATCTCACGTTGTTGAAAGAGGAGCTGGCCACATTATGGGAAGAAGGAGCCCGTAAGTGGGACGCCTTGAGACAAGAATACTTCGACATGAGAGCGATGGTGATCACAACCGTGGAAGACTATCCCGGTTACAGATACTTATCGGGGCAGGTGGTCCAAGGATTCTATGGGTGCGTTAGGTGCAAATATAATACAACGTACCGCCAGCTACAGAAATATCCCGGGTCTGGGAAAACCGTGTTCCTTGGGGCTCGGAGGTGGATTCCCAAGAATCACGCCTGGAGAAAGCTAGGAGATCTGTTCGATGGGGCGATCGAGCTCCGAGAAATCCCAGACCAAAGGAGCGGCGTGCAAATCTATGAGCTGTTGAATAACTGGAAGGAATGCCCTGCACCGGGAAAGACCCAGAAGAAGCCAGAGCCGCTGCTGAAGGTATGGAAGGCGAGGTTTGTTTTCTAGGACTTGCCATACTGGAAGATCCTCCGTGTGCCTCATAGCCTCGATCTCGTGCATATCACGAAGAACGTGGGCGAGAGTCTTCTTGCCACCCTCCTTAACACCGACAAAACGAAAGATGGGCCGAAGGCAAGGAACGACTTGAAGCATATGGGCATCAGGGATGAACTTCAACCACCACCTAGCGATGACGAGGAGGAGGACGAGGATGAGGAGACATAAATGCAGAATAGCCATCGTCGCAAGGGAAAAAAGCAGGTCAAGAAGGGCGAGGTCAAGCTCAAGGCCTCGTGCTTCACTCTGAGTAAGAAGGAGGCCATACAGTTTATGAAGTGCCTCCTCGGAGTCAAATTTCCAAACGGCTATGCGGGGAAGATAAGCAGATGGCTAGATGAGGTGAAGTAGCGCTTCAGCAGGATGAAGTCTCACGACATCGCCGTGCTAATGACGCAGGTACTCCTGGTCGCGATCCGAGGTATAATGGACAAGCACGTCCGTGAAACGTTGTTTGGCCTCTGCAAATTTTTTGACGTCATCTCTCGGAAGTCGATAGGCATTAAGAAGCTCACGAGGCTACAAGCCGAGACCGTGGTGATACTATGCGAGCTCGAGATCTATTTCCCCCCCGCATTCTTCGACGTCATGCTTCATATGCTTCTCCATGTCGTGGAGGATATCGTCCAGCTCGGTCCTCCGTTTCTACGAAGCATGATGCCGTTCGAAAGGCTCAATGGACACATCAAAGGATACGTTAAGAACAGGTCCCGTCCAGATGGAAGCATAGCAAACGGCTTCCTGGCCAAAGAGTACATCTCTTTCTGCTCGAACTTTCTACAAACCGAGACCCCTCTTGGTCTGCCATTCAACAAGCACCTCGGGAGGCTCGCTGGATGTGGTCACCACGAGGGTCGACGCCCAAAGCTGTCGACATCGAGGGCCAAACCAAGGACTTTGAAAGAGCAAACCTGGTCGCACTACAACACCTGCAGGTGGTCGATCCATACATATATGAGCACAAAGAGTTTATCAATAAGAATTACGCTGACCAGGGGCACCAATACTCGGAGGAAGATGTTATCAAGGAGCACAACTCCGGTTTCAGGTGGTGGTTCAGGGAGAAGGTCATTGCTAATCCACCACAGGGTGAGTACTCGGAGGAAGATATACTCATATTCTCCTTGTCACGGGGCGCCTCGCACAACCTGATGACCTATCAGACATACGATATCAACGGATACACGTTCTATACAGAGGAAAAGGACAATAACTGCGATTACCAGAACTCAGGGGTTACGGGGATATTATACACCGGCGACGTCCCGGAAAGATACTACAGAAGGATCGAGGAGATTTGGGAGCTCAACTACGTTACAGAGAAGGTGCCGATGTTCCATGTTAGGTGGGCCAAGAGCGTCGAGAAAAAAGACCGATATTTCACCACCATGGTTATACCGTCAAAGATCACTAGCGCGAACGCACCCGCGAGAAATGAGCCTTGGGTTCTAGCTAGCAAGGTTGACCAATGCTGGTACATCACAGACCCGTCAAAGCCTAGTCGGGTTGTCGTCAGGAGAGGTAAAAGGAACATCATCAGAATGGACGGAGTCGCCAACGAGCAAGACTTTGACCAGAACGGTGACCCAAAGATGGAAGACGGATACGGCAACCAAGCATTGTACACCACAACCCTACGTAAGAAAGGACTCCCGTTCAAAAGAAGTAGTGAAGACGTCCCGGACCAAACCTATGCAACCGCGACAAAGAAGGGCAAGAAGACGACCATTGTCAGGAAACGCTAGCGCTCTCCGACCATTGTCAAGAACCGTCGTGTGTGTGTGGCATACTATTATGTATCGAAAAATTCATAATTATCATTTTTTGTATGTTATAATATTGCATTGAGAATATTATGTATCGACGAGACACATTCATAATACTCACTTTTGTTGTTTTGGCAATATTTGAATTTTTATAATATTTGTAGTATATTTTATAGTTCATATTGTGTTTGGACAATGTTTTTACATGATAAATAGCCTTCAAAAAAAGTTTTCAAAAAATTTGAGCCACCAAGATTCGAACCTGGGTGGCTAGGCTTTAGTTTAGGACAAGGGACGAAACCAGTGGGCTAGGGTCAATTTCTTGATAGATACATTGCACTGCGCTAGTTGACTAGTGCTAGAGAATACTGATGTCTACGCACTTCTACTCTTCTAGACAGTTGTTGGGCCTCCAAGTGCAGAGGTTTGTAGAACATCAGCAAGTTTTCTCTTAAGTGGATCACCCAAGGTTTATCGAACTTAGGGAGGAAGTGGTCAATGGTATCCCCTCTCAAGCAACCCTGCAATCAAGATACAAGAAGTCTCTTGTGTCCCCAACACACCCAATACACTTGTCAGGTGTATAGGTGCACTAGTTTGGCGAAGAGATAGTGAAATACAAGTGGTATAGATAATTATAAGTGGTAACGGTGATAGAAAATATCTTGATGGCGTGGAAAAGACTAAAGGCAAACTGAAATAAAGATGGAAGCAAGCAAACATGTAACAGATCTAGTTGCAAACGGTGTTTCAATGCTAAGAAACAAGTCCTAGGGATCGTGCTTTCACTAGTGAACACTCTCATATAAATATCTTCTCTTCATGATACTACTCTTAACTACTCTCCGGTTGAACACTCTAATCGATGGTAGGGCTATAACAACACACCTCAAAGTTCAACTTTCCCATCTAGAAACCCCACACTATCACCTTGAGTACTAGATGAGTCCAACAAACACCATAATTTCATAAAGACATCCAACTCCAAATATAACTCATAACAAGTATTTGTAATCTCTAGCCTAAGTGCCACCATGGTGAGCATGCTGTCACTTTCACACACATGGGGAGAGCAGAGATCTATTAAAGCACTTGAGTAAGCAAGGTAGATCTATAGATTACAAGCTCATGATCACAATAAGATCATGCATAGAGAGAGTGATGAACACATAGCTACCGGTAGAACCCTTAGCCTCGAGAGAGAACTACTCCCTCCTCATCATGGGAATTAGCAACGGCGATGGAGATGGATCCGGGGGCACTTCCCCGTCCTGGCAGGGTGCCGGAACAGAGACTTTCTGTCCCCCGAATCTCCCCTTCGGTGACGGCGGTGCTGCGGAACTTTTCGTGGATTTCTGATTGACTACCTAGGGTTTTGGTATCGGGAGGCTCTTATAGGCAAAGGAGGCAAGGTCGGTGGCCGGCCAGGGGGCCCACACCATGCCCTGGCGTGGCCAAGGCTGGCCCGTGCCAAGGGGGTGTGGCCCCTCTCCGACTCTTCTTCTGGCTTCGTGAGTCTTCCGGGAAAATAGTAACTTTGGATTTTGTCCCGTCTAATTCCGAGAATATTCATTTTCTGACTGCCTGGAACCAAAAACAGCAGAAAACAGGCAACTGGCACTGTGGCATCTTGTTAATTGGTTGGTCCAAGAAATCATATGAAAAGTACTCCAAAGTTGGAACAAAACACAAGAAAGTAGATAAAACCAAGCATGGAACATCAAAAATTATAGATACATTTGCAATGTATCAAATACCCGAGGCGCATTCTGGCCAGATGCTCCTCGCGTAAACTTACCCGAGGCGCATTTTCAAATATGCTCCTCGCATAAGCTGGTTGATTGAGCCTTTTTTCCTCTTTCACTTTTTCTCTGGATCAGACGAAACTGCTGCAACACCTTCTCCTCGCTCTGCCGTCGTCGCCCCTTCCGCTGTTGCCGTCGCCTTTGCTCCGCCCACGCCCGCCCGCCGTGCCCAGGAGGAGGAGGAGGAGCCCGCCCCGTCTGCCCTCCGTGCCTAGGAGGAGGAGGAGGAGCCCGCCCGTCCGCCCGCCGTGCCCAGGAGGAGGAGGAGGAGCCCGCCCGCGCCCAGGTGGAAGAGCCCGCCCACGCCGCCCCTTCCTCTGCCGCGTCGTCGTCGCCCCTTCCTAACACCGTCCGCACCTGTCGTCCACCATCATCGAGGTGACCCCATTCCCCTCTCCCTCCCCTTCCCCTCTTCCCTCCCCTCTGAAAAAATTGACAGGTTTTTCTGATGGAATGTTCTTTCATGTTTGTGTCTTGACTGTTGTGATAGATGAAGCATGATTTGTTGGTCCTGTTGTTACCTGGTATGTGGAGAGTAATAATAGTTTTTTATCTAATTAGTGCAGTGATCCATGGTCACCAATTGATTAGTACTCCATCCATGTCAAACATATTAGATTACTTGAATGTTTGTAGTGCATATTAGTTTTGTTCTACGTTCCAGCACAAGATGAAGTAGATTCTTTGGCTAGATAGCTCGGACTTGCCACTCAAATCATTAGACATCAACACGAAGACCGAGCAAGATTTGCTGGAACTGGAAGGGAGGGACACAATCTTATAGGATGATAAGGATGATGCAAATGGCAAGTCATCTAATGGCAAGTCATCTAAAGCTGTTGTTCTACAGTTTCAAATACTGCTTAGAATACCCTGTATGATTTAGCTGCTAAAGTTAGTATTAATTTAGAGAAAAATGAAGTACTACAAGTTTTAGATTCCTTGAGTGTTATTCAAGAATTAGAGCAAGCTAGGTGCAATATATCTCAAGGTAGTTAGGAAAAGCATGTGAGGAATATAGCTTGCAGAGGTTCTGAACTTAGGAGTGATGATCCTATAGCCATGCAGAATCTGTACTCCTTTGATGAAGTGGAATGTGCAGAGGGAAGATAAAGAAATGGATAGTTGTATTCGTACTTTAGCTGGTCTCATTATACGTGCCGATAAGAGACTTTCTGCTGTAAAATTTAAAACTTGAAGTTACTTTTGCAGGCAGAGCTTGAGTTACTTTTCCTTCTCGTCGATAAGTTACTTTTGTAGGCAGAGTTTGAGTTACTTTGGCCGATAAGTTACTTTTCTTAGGAATTTAACTCCTGAACGGTACTTGTGGTTTCATTTATCTTAGCTTCCCAAGAAATAGCAGGCTAATAGATTAGGTATATGAAAAATATATGTGATGCATGCACCCTGATTTGTTGAAGGGTCAGATATTGCTACTCGTTATGGCCCTGAAACAACTAGAAATCAAGTGACACTTGTCATGCCAAGTGATCACTTCCATTAACGGATTTAGCTTTGTATAAAAAGGGAGATCAGATCAGAGCAAGAGCTGGAAATAACTATGATCCATCCCATTTTGATTTGTGAGTTCGTGTTGCGTCTATTTACTGTAGTGGTTGTGTGATGGTCCTTACTCCATATATACTATACTAGTAGTATTCATTCTATATATAGTGCCAATATTTCTTAACAAAAAAAATCCAGCATCACCTTTTCCTTTCTCTTGCATTAGTACTAGTAAACAATGATATAGGGAGCTCTGCATGTCCTAGAATTTCAATAGTTACAAGAACAAAGAAAATCTTGATGGGATATTGTTAGTGTGGAACTATCAAGTAACTATTTAGATGTTGTTCATCATCCCTTTACTGTTTTTGTACTAGTATGTCCTATCTTTTTTTTGTAGAGGCAGGTTATATCTTGTATTGCATGATATCTATAGCTCACCTGTACATTGGATTGATGGTTTGAGTAGCAGTCTTGTTCTAGATGAGCATGTAAGTGTGCATCGTTTCAATCTCAAAAGTATAAGTTCTAGTACATGGGCTTTTAGTTCAATGAACAACCCACTGATAGTACTCGCTTCCCATGATTTTTAGCATTTTTTCAGCTCATCAGAATGTGTGCCCGCTCTGAGGTAGTTTTTCCAGTTAAATAAAATTGTTTTATCTAATCCACATGAAATTGGGTGGTTGTGCTACCATTCCTGTGAAGCAGGTTGGTGACCAATATGAATACTCTGTCCATGTGACAGTAACTATTTAGATGATTCCTAGCCAGATGTGGTGTCTCCTTTTCTTAGGGTTACTACAGTGGTTACTGCTAAATCTGTGTATATGGTATGGTTACTGCTAAATCTGTGGTTACTTATATGTAGACTATGCAAAGTTTGAATTCCCTTTTTTGGTTTAGCTAAATTCTATGGATGCTGCTACTACATCTGCCACTATGATGCCTCTATTTGGAGTGTACACAGTGGTAGCTATCACCTGATAGTTGGCTGCTGGGATGAGTTATCCAGGGGACTCTAATTGGCTGCCAATGATGCTAATCTTGTATGCTGCTGGCAGCAAGTTGTGTATGCTGGTAGCAAAATGGCTGTGTTTGTGCCTATTTAGGCTTTTTTGTGCAGGTTTTTCTTTTTGAGTTGCCAATGTTTTGCCAGAATGTTGATTCATTTCTGTTCTGGCGAATTTCTGGCACTCCTAGACATAGAAAATTAGCAAAGGTTATGCCAAAATTTTCTGTGAATTTTTTTGCTTATTAGTTCCATTTATTTGTGTGTTTAGAAATGTCGGCGGAGCAGGGCCCTTCTAGCAAGAAGTCCTTTTGGGAGTAGCAGGCGAAGATGGAATCCCAAGAGGACCCGGAATTCATTCCGCGGGACGACGAGATGGAGGCGGACGAGGATATGTCGTCGGGTGATGAGGAGATGGGGGACACGGATGGAGACGCCACTACCACTGATGGTGGAGGTGAAGCTACTACGGACGGTGGTAGCACATCGAAGAAGGCCCAGAAGGAGCGTGCCCCGATCGTGGTCGGCATCAAAAGGTCCATCATCACAAGCGTGAACGATGAAGGTGCGCCTTTGGAGCGGACCGAGTTTGTCACAGGTTACTCAAACTAGCTCGCGGCAATCCTCTAGAACACCGTCACGATCAACACAGAGAACCTGAAGGCCAAAGAGAATAGGGGTTTCCGCATCCAGCTCTTTCGGAAGCTGCACGCAAGATACGCGTTCCCGGGTGATGAGGAACACAAGTACAATAACGACAATCTCAAAGGGAATCCGGTGAACAAGTACGCCTTCAAGAAGATGACCAAGGCCTTGTCAAATTGGAAGGTTCGGGTGAAGAAGCTGATTTTCAAGGATGAGCTAAGTTATTCGGAGGTCGTCAAGAGGGAGCCTCTGGTCATGGAAGAACACTTCAAGGTGTTCAAGGCCAGATGTGAATCCACCATGGGCAAGGCCAAGAGTCAGTACTTCAAGGAGTTGTATGGGAAGAACATTGGTACCCACCATCTCGGCTCCGACGGTTATAGAGCTGGGATTCCCAAATGGAAGAAGGAGGATGCCGACGCTCATGCAAAGGGGTTGACACCTCCCTTTGACGACATAAAAGAGAAGCATGCAACACACTTTGTCAGGGCCCGGTTTGCCAAGCCGAAAGGGAGTACTGATTATTCCTCGGAGCCTGTCGGCCCCTTCGCTACGAAGGTGACGGACTTCATGAGAAAATATGTAAGTAGTTTGCATGCAAGTCGATTAATTGCATTCACAATTAATCAATGAAGTCCAGTTTTCTGATCAAATGCTTCGCGTTCCTTGTGCGCAGGACGAGGAGTGTAGGAGCTCCTCATCCCAGGGGTCGGCGCCAGTCGCCAAGTGGGACACCACTTTTAACAGGGCACTGAACCGGACCAAGAATGTCGAGCCCCTGGCGGCCCCGTCGTCGGCTGGTCGTGTGGTTGGCTTTGGCAGCATAACATGGTCCGAGTACTATGGCACCACGGAGCGAAAGGGAAGGAAGGCCGAAAGCGCTGAGGTAAGACACCTAAGGGAACAGGTGGAAGCCTTTCCCATTATAGTCCAAGATGCCGTGAACCAGGCTGTGTCGGCTGTTGAGACAAAGTTCCAAGAAGAAGTACATACACAAGTCAAGGCACAAGTCCAGACACAAATGAACGATAAGCTTAACACCATCCTTCCCGCCTACATGGAAAAGTACATCAAGTGGCAAAAGGGTAGTAAACGAGGGCTGCCACCGGTTCCCAACCTCGACAAATCCCAATCGGACAACATGGCACGGCCGGATGCGCCGGTGACTCCTCCAGCGGGGCCGGTGGTGGTGGAGACTGCTCCAGCTCCGGAGCTTAACTTGCCCGCTGTGGCCCGCACCACCGTGCCATGAGGCAGCTACTCCGCCACTTGTGCGCTCAAGCCTGCCAGCGGCGGTGCCTCGACCTTGGCCGAGTTCGACACCCTCAAGGTAACTAACTAATTAAAGCGAGAGTTGGGAGGCTTAACCACACCGATGACTTGATCTTCGTTTTACTGACGCCTGGCCTACATGTCTTTTGCAGTGAGACACTCCTTGCACTCTAATGCACTGGGTGGGCGGCCAGTTGAAGGATGTTGCCAAGGGTACTATCGTTCAACCGGAGAACCACAAAATGCACAATGTCACAATGCCACCCGACATGATGAGGGTCAGATATAGTATGGTGCTTCTAGGCTACGAGCAAGTGGAACCTCCCTCCCAACCTCAAGGATGGGATGATGAGGAGACGGCGGCGGTCCTTAATACCGGCTTCGACTACTTGTACCTATGTCCGAAGAGCTAGATCCGTTTGGGGATGGAGGACCAGCTCAACATCACCCTAGAGGCAGCACAGCCAGCACATGATGAAGACTTCAAGATGGCAGACTTGGACAACATGGCACAGGATCCCTATGATGATGATGGAGAAATTGATCCGAACTTCGGCGACCAGTTTGTTAACACAAGGTTTTCTGATTGGTATGAGCCGGGACCATCAGTCACACATCAAGTTGCCGATACCCAACAAGAACCGGCGAAACCCCCTTGCCAAGTGCGTCTCTTCCCAACTAGTCAGGAGACGCCGCCACCCGCCCCCTTCACCGAGCCTCCGAGGCCCGCAGTTCCTTTGATCAGCCCTATCACCCTTCATAAGGTGATTGGTGAGGTGAACATGGTGGCCGACGCCCCAAAGGGCAGGAAGCATGGTTGCAAAAGGAAGCCTTAGGGTGACTGGAGCAAGGGTCCAAATCTTGTTCTCTGGGCTCAAGACGGCCCTGCGGGGCAAGCCAGGAATCAGCAGCACGTGGCAGGTGCACCGATGATGTGTAACTCGTTGCTCGAGGTCGTAGGCTCTCAAATGCGCAATCTTCATTATAGCTGTCTCATAATTGAGGATCGCCACATTTGCGAGAACGATCAGTCGTACCTCATTTTCAAGGCTAAGGTGCCTTATGTGCCGTGCTTCATCAGTGTACCCCCCGGGGATATCTTCTACCTGTGGCATTCTGACATGTTCGACATGTTGAATGGGTTCCGACTACACAATACCCTGGTCCGGCTATTCTCCCTCAATATGGCCATGCAGATCACCAGAGACAAGATCCCGGACATCCAGATAGTGGATCCCTACTTCATGCGGGACGTCGTCCTGAAAGATGTCGAGGACATAGCGCTGGCGACCGACTACCTCTCAACCTTCCTGCAAACATACTCGGACAAGGATGTGATTCTCCTTCCCTACCATCCCATCACGGAGGATGATCAGATAGGCTGCATGCTCATATGCTTGAATTTGAAACACTTAACAGCCGTGTACCTCGACTCAAACAGTGTGCACCTGAAAAACTACACCAATATCAAGAACATTCTTGATGGTGCTCTCACCGGCTACGTTGCAGCGGGAGACGTCAAACCGGCAATTCCATATGTGAAGTTCGGCGTGCACGTGTGATGTCTACGCGCTTCTATTCTTGTAGACAGTTGTTGGGCCTCCAAGTGTAGAGGTTTGTAGAACAGCAGCAAGTTTTCCCTTAAGTGGATCACCCAAGGTTTATCGAACTCAGGGAGGAAGTGGTCAAAGGTATTCCCTCTCAAGCAACCCTGCAATCAAGATACAAGAAGTCTCTTGTGTCCCCAACACACCCAATACACTTGTCAGGTGTATAGGTGCACTAGTTTGGCGAAGAGATAGTGAAATACAAGTGGTATAGATAATTATAAGTGGTAACGGTGATAGAAAATAGCTTGCTGGCGTGTGGTTGACGTGGGAAAAGACTAAAGTAAAACTGAAATAAAGAAGGAAGCAAGCAAACATGTAACAGATCTAATAGAAAACGGTGGTTCAATGCTTAGAAACAACGCCTAGGGATCATACTTTTACTAGTCAACACTCTCATATAAATATCTTCTCTTTATGATACTACTCTTAACTACTCTCCAATTGAACTCTCTAATCGATGGTAGGGCTATAACAGCACACCTCAAAGTTCATCTTTCCCATCTAGAAAACCCCACACTATCACCTTGAGCTCTAGATGGTTCAAACAAACACCACAATTTCATAAAGACATCCAACTCCAAATATAACTCATAACAAGTATTTGTAATCTCTAGCCTAAGTGCCACCATGGTGTGCATGCTGTCACTTTCACACACATGGGGAGAGCAGAGATCTATTAAAGAACATGAGTAGCAAGGTAGATCTATAGATTACAAGCTCATGATCTCAATAAGATCATGCATAGAGAGAGAGATGAACACATAGCTACCAGTAGAACCCTTAGCCTCGAGAGAGAACTACTCCCTCCTCATCATGGGAATCAGCAATGGTGATGGAGATGGTGGTGGAGATGGCTCCGGGGGCACTTCCCCATCCCGGCAGGGTGCCGGAACAGAGACTTTCTGTCCCCCGAATCTCCCCTTCGGTGGCGGCGGCGCTGCGAAACTTTTCGTGGATTTCTGATTGACGATTTAGGGTTTTGGTATCGGGAGGCTCTTATAGGCGAAGGAGTCAATGTCGATGGCCAGGCAGGGGGCCCACACCATGCCCTGGCGTGGCCTAGGATGGCCCGTGCCTGGGGGGGTGTGGCCACCCTGTGGCCCCTCTCCGACTCTCCTTCTGGCTCCGTGAGTCTTCGGGGAAAATAGGAACTTTGGCTTTTGTCCCGTCCAATTTCAAGAATATTCATTTTCTGACTTTAATGGAACCAAAAACAGCAGAAAACAGGCAACTGGCACTATGGCATCTTGTTAATAGGTTAGTCCAAGAAATCATATGAAAAGTACTCCAAAGTTGGAACAAAACACAAGAAAGTAGATAAAACCCAGCATGGAACATCAAAAATTATAGATACATTTGCAATGTATCAACATCCCCAAGCTTAACTCCTGCTCGTCCTCGAGTAGGTAAGTGATAAAAAGAAAGAATAATTTTTGAGGTGACATGCACCATCATAAACTTGATCAAACTATTTGTAAAACTTTCAAAGCTGGGATCATAGTACTTCAATCATAACATGAAAGACAAAGTTCTAGCAATAAGACAAAGAAACTATGTTGCAACATGAAAAGGCACAATCAAAAGATTCATGAGAAACAATGCTTTGCAAGACATTTGTTTGTTTCACATAAAGAAAACATAGCATAATAGTATTCAACTTGTCCCTCATAGAGTAGAAAACATAAATGCATAGGACACCTTCAAAGTTCATAAGAGTGACTAGATACAAATAGTTTAAAACAAGCAATATCAAGTTATGCATCAATCAACTAGTCTTGGGACAATGCACATAGAACTAAGAATGGCCACTATGCTCTCAAAGAAGGTGCATAAAGATAGAAGGTGGAGACTCAATATAATGGTGGAAAAAAGGCCTTCATAGAAGGAAGTAGGGATTCAAGTCTCATAAAGAGCTTCCAAAAATTATGGTACTGGTAGCTTTCAGCTCTCATTGCCCCTATCATAAGAATCTTGAAGTGATTAAGGTTAAAGTGAACAAACTATGGTGTACATGCTTGGCGAAGTATAAGTTAGAAATCTCATGTCCCTTGTATATGAGGGCCGCTCCTCATGCTACTCAAGTTTAGTCACCGGTAAGTTCTTGTCATTGTAAGTACATGTGTATCATAGAGAACCGCCAACGGGGTACCCCTTGCCCGATGATACGGAAGAATCCCCATATCAAAATGACAAGGCAAGCAGACAACGAGCATCTCAACATTCTTCTTATTTACCATGGGAATATGGTGCTTTTTTCTCTCTTTCCTCTTTTCATAATCTCTTTTTTTCTTTTTCTCTTTTTTTCTCAATAACAGACTCTTTTTTATAAGAAGAATGCTTCATAGACAGCTCATTATGGTTACGCTGCAGGTTTCCACCATGTCAGCATGGATTAGACCAGCGGCCCAAGCATTTCTCTAACACATATACATAACTCCATGGACTTACAAGCTCCCCTTTCATTTCACACCGACGACATCCATATACAAAAGAGCATGATATCAACTAGGTACAAGTACCAAGAGCAATGTTGAAAGCGTTCCCCATGAAAGCATGGTTCTGCTAATTCCCAACAAATAAGTGCAAGTATATACAACATAGACGACACAATGGTTCAAGTTTATTAAGGGCAAGAAAAGTAAATTGTGCCATCAAGTTCGTGAGAGCTTAATCACTAGTTTTCTCATAACAAGTTTAATTTGGAAGGTAAACAAAAGCATGAATATACTTGGAATAATATAAGCTAGTAGGTAGGTATGGTGGACTCTTTGGAATAACTTGGTTTAGGGAGTTGGATGCATGAGTGGAACTCATACTTGGTTGTGGAGGCTAGCAAAATACTGGGAGCGACAAACTAAGAGAGCAATAATGGCCATAATCATGCAGAGCGACAAAACATCATTGATCAAAGCATAAAGTGATACTACAAGTTGAAAGCTAAAGGATCATAAAGGCTATGGTGACTTGAGATAGTCATAACATGTTTTGAGCATGCGCCAAGTCAACCCAAATAAAGCATCAAAGGAGAATAACACAATACTATGCATTAATATGCTAAAACAACGCATGATTCATCCAAGGCACATTAAGCAATCTCATAGGGTGCACGACCAGTGCTCCCTATGGGAGTAGCCCTTGAGTGCCTGGTTGAGTCGAAGACTCAGGCAGGGACTAAAGAACTTTTGCGACTGCTGTCGTCTTTTGTTTGCTTGTTTCAGTCGAATTTATTTCCGGTGCTCCCTATGGGAGTAACCCATGTCCATAGTCGAATCGCGGATTCAAGTGGTTGGGTATGCTTTGAATGTCTATATTCCTGCAGAAGAGAAAAAGAAAAATTGTAGGGTGCGCAACCAGCGCTCCCTATGGGAGTAGCCCCCGAGTGCTTGGTGGAGTCGAAGACTCGAGCAAGGACTAAAGTAGTCGAAGTCTTCTACTGCTCAATCTTTGATGACATCGGTGCTGATGATATGATGATCTCATTTGCCCGCGTGAGCAGGTTTGACGGGACGTGACGAGCGATGGGTCCCATTTTCTGACTTTGACTTGACCGGGCGTGCGTAATCTTTGTTTTAACTGCACCTCATTGATTTCCACGCGTAATGGGGGTAGTGGGGGACGGTTCGCGCTTCGGGTCCTCCACGTGTCAATCACGATGGACGCCACGCGTCTGATAGGGTTTTTGCTGGCCGTTGGATTACATCTTCCAGGGGGTTAAGTAGCAATGCTGCGACGGTAATTTTTCACATCTGCTCTTTTCTCTGCCTTTGCCTCCATCGCCATTGCTGCTGCTCATCTGCTCCTTTGTGTTCATCTTTCTCGTGGCGCTGGACCAGCTCCGCGTATTCCCTAGTTACTTCCTCCGGTCACACCGCCACCGTAAGATGGGGAACAAGAAGGGAGGTGTTGCGGCTGATTCCGCCGCCGCCACTGTTGTTGCCAAGAAGAAGGGCGGCTCCGCTGCTGCGGGCAGCGGCACCGCCGTCGCCGGAAAGAAGAAGGTCGCGGGCACTCGCGTCACCAATGGCGCGTGGCGCGCGTCCGTGATCAAGTCATCTGAGCTCCGTCTCCTTCGCCAGGACGGAGTTCTGTCCTCCTCGGTTGCTGAATCGCGAGTCCCAGGTGGCGAGGTAACTCCTTGTCCTGCTGCGGGTTTTCGGGTGATGTTCCTAGTGTTCATCATCCATGGTCTCTCGCTGCCCCTGCATCCTTTCTTCAGGGGCCTTCTCTGCTTCTATGGGCTCCAGCTGCATCAGCTGTCCCCCAACTCCATCCTCCATGTAGCTTGCTACATTACTCTTTGCGAGTGCTGGCTCAGAATCGAGCCACACTTTGGTCTTTTCAAATGCCTCTTCAAGCTGAAGCGCCAGTCGGCGTCTGGCTCCGTAGTCTACGATGTAGGAGGCTGCGGTATTCACGTCGACTCCTCCGTCATGTACTTCGACATCAAACTCATGGCGTCCGTCCAAGGGTGGAGGGACAAGTGGTTCTACATCTGCGACCAGAAGGCCGATAGAGACCACTTTGGACTCGCGCCTTTTGATCCTGCGATGCCGTGCAAGAGGAGGCGCTCCTGGAAGAACGTAGTGATGCCCGGCGAATCCGTGGAGACAAATGTGTTGTACGAGCGCGTCTGTGACCTCGAGAGTTGCATGGGTAAAGAAGAGGGGGGTTGCACCCTCATTCGCACGTGGTTGCTCCATCGCGTCCAGCCCCTGCAGGCCAGAGTCCACCCTATGTTCAAGTGGGCTAGCGCAGACGATGTCACTCGCGTATCTGCCGATGGCATTTCCACGAGTGAAGTAGATAAGAGGGTGCGACTGCTCACCAAGTACACCGCCAAGGATGTGCTCCCTAGTGAACCAGTCGTACGTCCATTTGATGCTACTAATCCTCCTTCAGAGGGACGGTTGTGCTACGAAGTAGCTTTGTTTGTCGAATGCTTATTTTTTCTTGACTTGCTCTGACTTGTTTCCTGTATGCAGGATTGGGGGCTGTCGCCCTGTATGCCCCCTCTTCCTGAGGGGGTTATTCCTCGTGAAGCCTTAGAAGAGGACGAGTCGGAGTCGACCGTCCCATCTGATGTGGAAGAGGAAGCCCCCGAGTCGAGCAGTTCGGACACTCACAGGTGTTTGTGCAGCGAGGATTCGGATGCATCATCTCCTTCGACTCGAGAAGGCGTAGCTATTGGTGCGGAGTCGCCGATACCTGCCGTTCCTGTGAGTGCTGTGGCACCATCTTCTCGCAAGAAGATGCGGCTGCCGAAGGAGTCGTCATCGGAGTCGGGGGATCAAACCTTCGATTTTGACAAGTTTGATTGGTAAGTATATGGGTCTTCCTTTTGGTTCTTCTTTGGAGTTGCATTCTCTTGATATTGGTTTGGTTCTGCAGTCAACCGACGTCGTCATCTTCTGGCGACGTCCAATTTTTGAAGGAATCTGGAGTCGCGACCTCCAAGGCCAAGAAAGTGGCTAAGCGCACTCTTTCTCCTCCATTGGTGGCCCACTCCGGGCATAATTCATCGAGTTCTCCTCACGATGTGGAGCACAAGATGGTTATCTGGACGACTGCGCGTCAATCGACTTTGGAGTCATTGGAGGATCATGTATGTATAGTGTTGCTTCTTCTGATTTTTGCGGTCGAATTTTTTCATCCATACCGTCTGCTGACCCTTTACCGTTTCTCTTGTCGCAGCTCATTGTGAAGGAAGCGGCTCGCCTAGTGGAGTAGGTGCTTGCGATGGGTCGCTAGCCTGCAATGTTGGACAATCGCTATCGCGTGGTTGAAAGTGAGTGTTTTTGCTTCTTCTTCTTCATCTTTGTGATATATTCGATTGACGGTCTATCTTTGTTTGTTTCATAGCTGAGCATAATGCACTCCTTCGCGACGCCACTTCCCTCGAAAAGACGCTTGCCACGGCCGTGAAGCGTCACGATGAGGCAATCGCAGCACATGATGAATCGCAGAAATGCGAAGAGGATCTGTGCGCCTCCATTGTGGCTAGGGAGAAGTTGTACGAAGAGCAGCTTCTCTCGATTGCCAAGGCTCTCTCAGGTATTTTCTTATCTGGATTTTCGCCGTGTCTTCTTCTGATTTTTGCTGTTGTGCTGACTTTTGTGTCAATCCTTGATTCTTGTGTAGATGCCAGTCGTCTGAGCTTTGATGCCCAGGCACTTCGTCGTGATGATGCCTTGGCGGGCGCCATCTCGACAGTCAAAGATCGCAGTGCTGCCATTCAGAGGACGCTCACCAAGGCCAGGGGCGTGCTCAGTCGCCTCCATGAGGAGCTGGCGCCCAAGGCTGAGCTAATCGAAAATGTAGACAATCTGGTGGAGTCCCTTGCCGGAGGCATTCCTGTAGGCTTCAAGAACTCACTCCGTGCGGCTGGCGCTTCAATGTCACTCGCGATGGTTCAAGCCCATGGAGTCGAGGTTGATCCTGCTGCGGTCTCCAAGGCAATGCCTATCAACACGGATGGCCAACAGGTAGTCTTTGCTCCCTTCATAGCTACTTGTGGCAAGTACAGGCCGCAACTGATCAATACAGTTGTGAAGTATTCTGAGGAACTGCAGCGAGCCAAGAAGGCGGCGAAGGCTGTGATGTGAGGGGCCAGTGGAAAGTCTGTGGCTTCTGATACTGCCACAGACTCGATGACGCCCCCAAAGCCGAAGTCCAAGTCGAAGAAGCCAGTTGCTCCTCAGTAGTCATGTCTGTAATAGTTAAATAGCCTATCTCTTTTGTCTGGAACATGCCTTTGGCGAATGTATCTATTGATACTTTTATTATGCCTGAATGCACTCGAGTCTTTTGTCTATGCATCACCTTAGTCTTCTTATTGTCTCTTGCTTGGCTTGTGATAGGGAACATCGAGTGGTCCTTCGAGTGAACCTCGGAATATGCCACTCATTGATGATACTGCGCTCAAGGGTGAATGAGCTATCTCTGCTCTTGCGACTCCATGACCGTGTGAAGCAGTTGGAGCGCGAACTGCCTGTGCTCCGTGGTAACGTGGATGTATGGAAGTCGAGGGAGGAGAAGGCCATCGCCCGAGAGCAATATCTGCTAGGGGAGGTGACGCAGCTGGGCGACCAATTTAAGTGTTAGCTCTCTTCTTCCTTATGTTTTGCTTGTAGTCACTCGCAGTAGTTCGTTGTCTTCTT
This sequence comes from Avena sativa, assembly GCA_916181665.1. Lineage (NCBI taxonomy): Eukaryota > Viridiplantae > Streptophyta > Magnoliopsida > Poales > Poaceae > Avena > Avena sativa. The sequence goes on from OV702290.1 coordinate 435,269,086, forward strand.
ATTTTTGCTTTTGCTTGGTATAGTTGTTAGTGCACGCCATCCGTAGGATGAGAAGGATAGGATTGCCATTCGCATGAATGATCTGACCCAAGAGCAGCTTCAGGCGAGTGGATACTTCTGGGTGGATCATGATCGTGCAATCGCACTTGCAACCCTGCAGGATCGTGCTTCGCGAGTGCTTCACTTCCTGAAGAATTCGCAGTCGTGCTTGAAGAATATTTATCAGACGATGTTCCTGATGGACGTTGTTCCATCGAGCCTGCTGGCCCTTCTTGCCAAATTTCAAGACTTGAGTGCAGTCCGCGAATGTGTACGACAACAGTTAGTGGCTAGTGCCAAGGCCGCTCTGTCGCTGGTGCGACTACACAGGCCGAATGTGGATGTTGCAGCAGTTGCTGCTGGGCCACCAGCGCCGCCGGCAGGTTCGACTTGGAATATGGTTCCTCACTATCAAGCGGTTGATCGCCCAGCGAAGGAAATCGTTGACTTCTTCGAGGAGCAGACAAACGTTCCTTTGTTGCAGCAGTAGTTTAGTGTGTATCCTGCACATAGTTGCACAAGTGTTGTAAAGTTCATATATATATAGATATAATATGTATAATTGATTGACATTGATGTATATATAGAGCTTGTTAGCGTGTATGTTTTTGCGAGTGCGTTGCACTATGTGATTCCTTTTCGTTAGTCTGACTTGTGTTTATCTCAGCACCTTGCCAACCTGTCAGATGCGTTGCAACTGGGTTGGTGTTTGTCAAGGGTTCGATTAGTACGTCAGCTACTCAGGATATCGCGTTGGTTCGTAGAACAGATGTGTATAGGGTGGCGCAGCCTCCGAGTGGATAATTTGCAAAAAGTAAAAGGAACACAGAGTTTTGGGGCACCTAGCTTTATTTATTTGCGGGATAGTACGGGGTACAATGTGTGGCTAGGTAGCCTTGGCTGAGTAGCCTTATTTGTAATGTAAAAATAAAATATGACTAAGGGTAGAAGCGTCGCAGCTGCAAGACGTTCCAGGGGTTGGATTACACGACTCCTGTCTCGAAATCTTTGAGGCGATAGGCGCCACCTGGGATCACTTATGTAATCACATATGGTCCCTCCCAGGGGGACTCGAGCTTGAGATGTCCTTGCTGTTTCAGTCACAGGACCAGGTCTCTTTCGACGAAGGACCTGGGGAGTAGCCTTCTGCTATGGTAGTTGCGCAGGTTCTGCTGGTAGATCGTTGATCTTTCTGCGGCCATTTCCCGTACCTCGTCAAGGAGGTCGACGGAGTCTTCGAGTGCAAGAGTTGACTCCTGCTCGCTGTAAGCGACCACTCGTGGTGCTTTGTACCGTACCTCCACGGGTAGCACCGCTTCAGCGTTGTGCACCATGAAGAACGGGGTGTACCCCGTGGCATTGTTTGGAGTTGTGCGTAGGCTCCAGAGTACTGATTGCAGCTCGTCTGGCTAGCAGCCTGCGGCTTGTTGGAGTGGCCTGAGGAGTCGCTTTTTGATGCCGCCGCAGACGAGCCCGTTGGCTTTTTCGACCTGACCGTTGGTCTGTAGATGTGCTACAGAGGCATAGCTTACGTTGATTCCTAGATTCTCGCAGAATTCTTGGAACTCCTTGGATGTGAAGTTCGTCCCATTGTCCGTGATGATGCTGTGTGGTACTCCGAAGCGATAGACGATGGACTCGAAGAACTTAACTGTGATGTATCCTGACTGGTTAGTCACTGGATGGCCTCTATCCACTTGGTGAATTTGTCGACTGCGACCAGGAGGTAGACGTAGCCTCCTCGTGAGGATCTTGGGAGCTTGCCGACCATGTCGAGTCCCCATTGCATGAAGGGCTAGGCCAATGAAATTGGCCAGAGTTCCGCGCCAGGTGTGTGTGGCTTGTCCGCAAATCGCTGGCAAGCGTTGGATTTTTGGACGATGTCCTTGGCATCACGCATGGCCGTAGGCCAGTAGAATTCAGCTCGTAGAGCTTTGACGACGAGGGCTCAACTGCCAGCGTGGTGCCTGCAAGTCCCCTCATGGATGTTGAGTATAACAGCTCTTCCATCGGCATTGGAGACGCATCATTGGAGTACTCCTATGATGCTGCGTTTGTACAGCTCGCCATTGATAACAGCGAATGCTTTGGATCGTCGCGCAATGTGCCGTGCGTCAGTCGGGTCATTCGGTAGCCTTTTGCTGAGAAGGTACATGATGTACGGTTGAGTCCAAGATGGATCTATCATCATGACGCTCATTGGTTCTTCGAGTCCTATGTCAAGCTCCAGGTCATCGAGTGTTGTTGGCTCATTGAGCGCCGTAGCCCCCGAGTCTGTTGTTGTGCTTGTTTTCTTCTTTGCGGCCTTTGTCTTGATGGAACGTTCACAAATGCGCTTGAGAAATACCCCAGGTGGTATGGGGGCGCAAGTAGAGCCAACGTTGGTGAGTGCGTCCGCCTCTTCATTGCTTTCGCGGCCTATGTGCCGCAGCTCGTAGCCGTCGAAGTCCCCTTCGAGTGTGTCATAGAGGTCACGGTAGGCGATCATATTGTCGTTTAGGGCGTTGCACTCATGCATTGTCTGGTTGACGACCAGCTTAGAGTCGTTGTATATTATGAGCCTCTTGGCGCCGCAGGCTTTTACCATCCTCATCCCGTGTAGCAGTGCCTCGTATTCAGCTTCATTGTTGGAGGCGGTGAACTGCATTTGCAGGATATATTTCAGCTTGTCTCCCTGGGGCGATGCCAGTATGACACCTGCGCCAACTCCGTCCTTTCGCTTGGATCCGTCGAAGTGCATTGTCCAGAGGTAGGACATGTCTGGTTTTTCAGGGAGCTTGTTCTCCATCCAGTGCACGAGGAAGTCAGGGAGAACTTGCGACTTGATTGCATCGCGTTTTTCATATGTAATGTCCCATGGAGACAGTTCGATTCCCCAAAGCGCGACTCGTCCGATGGTGTCGGGATTGTTGAGGATATGCCCAAGCGGGGCGTCGTTGACTACCACGATTGTGTGTTCCTAGAAGTAGTGGCGCAGTCGCTGGGTTGCATTAAGACACCGTACGCCAGCTTCTGGTAGTGCGGGTACCGCTGCTTTGTTGGCGTGAGTACCTCACTGAGGTAGTAGACTGGGCGCTGCACCCCGTGGACCTTGTTTACCTCGGCTCGTTCCACCACGAGCACTATGCTGACCACCTGGTTGGTGGTGGAGATGTACAGCAACAATGGTTCCCTTTCGCGTGGGGTCACCAGTACTGGCGAGGTGGACAGTAGGCGCTTGAGGTCTTCGAATGCTTCCTATGCCTTGTTGGTCCATTCGAACTTGTCAGCTTTGTGGAGGAGTTGGTAGAAGGGTAGTGCCTTTTCGCCCATTCGACCGATGAATCGACTAAGCGCCGCGATTCGCCCAGCCAGCTGCTGGACGCCTCTTATGTTCTTCAGCTTCTCCATGGCCAGTATGGCTTTTATTTTCTTCGGGTTCGCCTCAATCCCTCTCGCGGAGATGAGGTACCCGAGTAGTTGCCCAGATGGTACGCCGAAGGCGCACTTGTCCGGATTGAGCTTGATCCGGTAGCGGTCGAGGTTGGCAAAGGTTTCGCGCAAATCGCCAATTAGTAAAGCTTCCTCTTTGGTCTTGATTACGATGTCGTCAACATAGACTTGGATGTTGCGATCCAGTTGTTTCTTGAGGCAAGCCTGCATGCACCGTTGGTAGGTGGCTCCTGCATTTTTTAGCCCGAAGGGCATTGTGTTATAGCAGAACACACCAAAAGGCATTGTAAACGCTGTTTTCTCTTGATCTTCCTCCTCCATTCGAATCTGATTGTAGCCTGAGTTGGCGTCGAGGAAGCAGAGGCGCTCACATCCCGCGGTGGAGTCGATGATCTGGTCAATTCGTGGTAGCGGAAAGTGGTCCTTTGGGCAGTGCTTATTTAGAGAGGTGAAGTCCGCGCACATCCGCAAGATATCCGTGTCCTTTTTTGGTACTAGCACCATGTTAGCGAGCCAAGTGCTTTCCTTGATCTCGCGTTTGAATTTGGCGTCGAGGAGTCTATTGATCTACATTCCGACTGCCTTTGCTCTTGGTTCAAACAGTCGCCGAATTGTTTGTTTGACTGGCCTTGCATCTAGGTTGACATTGAGTGCATGCTCGATGAATTCCCTGGGAACTCCTGGCATGTCCGCTGGACACCAGGCAAAGATTTCCCAGTGCTCATGGAGGAATTCGATGAGAACGAGTTCCTATGTGGGACTCAAGTTGTTAGCGATGAGGGCCGTCTTGGCGGGATCCGATGGGTGGACCTGAACTTTCTTTGTGTGTACCGACGAGTCGAAGGATAGGTCAGGTGAACTTGGCCGGCTCAGGGGAGGCAGACTATTGTCTGTCGACTCCTTCAGTCTCGCGAGCTCTTCCTGCATTCCAAAGGACTGGGAAATTCTATTGAACTCCCTCTTGCAACTGTCGGACCTCTCGAAGCTCCCATTGATTGTGATGACGCCATTAGGGCCTGGAATTTTCATCTGTAGATAGGCGTAGTGTGGTACTGCCATGAACCTGGTGAACGCGACACGTCCGAGGATGCAGTGGTACTGTGAGGGCCAGTCGATGACTTCAAAGTTGATGCGCTCGCGTCGAAACTTTATCGGCGTGCCAAAGATGACGTCGAGGTTGATTTTGCCAAGGGGATATACGCCCTTGCCTAGGACGATGCCATGGAATGTTGTGTTCAAGGGCTCTAGGCAGGTCAGAGGGATCCTCATTGCTCGCAAGGTACTCACGAACATAAGGTTGATGCTGCTTCCGCCATCCATGAAGACGTGGCTCATGTCGAAGCCTCCGATTTGTGCCTCGAGTACGAGGGGACAGTGGCCTGGATGAGGTACTTCACGTGGATGGTTGCGCTTGTCGAAGGTGATGCAGGAGTCGCTTCCACTGAGGTACTCAGTGGTGGATGGTGGTGAGTTTGTTGCCAGATTCACTTGGCGAGTGATTGCCTTTTGCACCCGAATAGATGGGCGGCCCTTTTGAATCATCATGGTACCCATGGCCCGTGGGTACAACTCGCCTCTGTGGTGCTGGTCCGACGCAACTGCGTTTGGCGGTGGTCCAGGTGGTGGTGGAGGAGCTCCATGTGCCACAGCGCCTGGGGCGGCTCCGTAGCCCCTGTTGACTGCATCGCGATTCATCCGAGCCAGACCTTCATGAAGTTTGAGGAACTCGTGGCAGTCCTTGAGGAGGTGGCTAGATTTCTTTTTGCCTTCATGCTTGTCGATATAGAAGTGCACGGTGCATGGCCTGGATAGCTTGTCTTTGATGGATGATGCGGGTGTCTCGTCGCGAGTGCGGTGCTGCCATACTTGCGTGGTTTTCCTAGAGTCGCGGTGTCCACCGCTGCGGTAGCCGCTGTTGCAGTTGTCGTCGCGTCTGTCGGCGTGGCTGGCTGTGACCATGTTGACGTCGCCGCGGTCATCATAGATGGGCATTCGACGTTTGCTTCGGCGATCGCGTCTGCGCTCGAGTTCTGCTTCATCATCAGAGTGGACGCGATTTTTCACCGAATCTTCTCCATCTGCCCACCGATTCGCGATTTCCATTAGGTGGTCAATGGTTTTGGCCTTCGAGCGGCCTAGCTCCTCCGTGAGCTCTATGCGGCGAACGCCACCGTTGAATGCATCGATTACGCGATCCTCCGAGATATTTTCCGCAGAGTTTTTCATGATGGACCACCTCTGGATGTACGAGCATAGCGATTCACCCGACCTTTGCTGGCGGCATCTCAATTCTTCGATTGAGACGGGCCTTTTGTAGGTGCCCTTGAAGTTGCGCACAAAGCTGTAGACCAGCTCTTCCCAACTACGAATGGATCCGCGTGGGAGGTTGTTGAGCCATGCCCGGGCGGCGCCCTGTAGCTATAGCTGCAGGCATTGCATGGCTGTGCTTCGACTCCCGCCGTGGAGCCTGGCGGAGGAGATATGGTCTTCGAACCAGATTTTCGGGTCCTGCAGACTATCAAACTTTGGGTTCTCTGATGGGAGCTTAAACCCCTTGGGCATTCGCTTTTGCCTGATGGCTCTGCTGAAGCATCTAGCGCCATAGAGCTCCAAATCTTCGTCTTCTGAGTCAGTCGATCGGGCGTGTCACGCCCTTGATTTGTCGATCTTGCGCTGTGTGATGTCATCACGCGTGTCGTAGTCATGGTCGTGTCGCCGTGAGTGGCGGCGTCGAGACAGGTCATGACTGTCGTCGCTGGATGAGGGCGAGGAATAGCATTTTGCCAGAGCCTTGCCTTTCTTCGGGTCCGGTGCCGGCTCTTTGTCGAGAGCGGCCTCGATTAACCCCAAGCCCGCGATCGTAGATCAGTGCATGGCAGCTCGAGGACCTCCAGCTAGCGACTGGTTGTTGAGGAGGTACATGGTGCCCGCCGTTACCGCATCTTGTGGCGTTTTTGGAAGCACGTTGCCATGCGTATCCACCGTCATGGAGCCGAAGTCGAGGACCTTTGCAGCTTCTACTCGCTCTTTTTCAGTGAGGTGGGCCAGTCGAGATCGCCTCTCGTTAGCGACGTACTCGTTTCACTTGGAGGAGGATCCTCCGTGGGAGGAGAGGCTAGCTCGTCGGAGGCTTGACTCGTCTGCAGCCTTTTTACGCGCCTCGAGTTGCACGATTGTTTGCAGTTGGCGTTTGTATTCCTCTTTCAGGAGCCAATGGTAGCCCATCAATAGTTCTTGCGGGGAGCCGAAGGGAAGAGGGTGGCCTCGTAGAGCTTCTCGGCAGCAGGCCCACTCGAGATTGTTGAGCCTGATCACAACGTGTTCGCTGGTTTGCTCGTTCACCAAGGTGGGGGCTTCGGCTGCCCCTCCGTTATTGACGGGGGCGCCGTTGGTAGGGCCGCCATTGGGTGGTCCGCCATTGGGTATGCCACCGTTTGGCGGGTCGGCTCCATGGCCACCGTTTCCCGTGTTGTCAAGATTGGCAGAGGAATCGCCCGCGTTGATGACAGCGCACATGAAGTTGTTAGGGAAGCTGTTGCTCCCACAACTTTCAGATCCAGAACCGTAGGCTCCATCTTTAGTTGCCAGATCACCCAGATCGGATTCACGACTGCTGTCGCTGATCGTATTCTCGACTGTTGTCCAGGCATTGAGCTCACTAAGGGTGCCAACCGGCAGAGGGAACCATGATGCTCGAGCAATCAATGGTGTTGTCGGCTGGTCAGGCATGCGAAGCGTGCCCATCTGACCAACTCGGAAGCGGAAGCTCCCGATCACCAGGCTAATTCTGTCACCCACGGACTTGAAAGCCGGGCGAGTGGCCGGCATGTGGACGATGAAGTCGAACACGCCGAAGAGCTAGCGAATCTCCGCTGTTGCAGAGTTGTAGATCGCAGTTGATGGGGCCGAAGAAGCCGCAACATCAGCACACCCAATTCCCACAGACGGCGCCAATTGACGAGGGTTTAACTCATCAATTCCCATTGTTATGGGCTTGGGTTTTGGAGAAGAAGGGAGCGCTGGAAGCATAAATCGGCTAGCAAACAAGCACACAGGGGACTCAAAGATTTACCCAGGTTTAGGCCTCGTAGAGGTCCCTACTCTTGCTTCTCTGCTCGTGGAATTAACAGAGGAATCGAAGATTACAATGGTGCGCAGATGCAATCTGGCGAGGGTTGTGGAAACTAGGGTTGCGTGTGTCCTCCTCGCCGCCCCCTCCTATCCTTTATATAGATAGGCTAGGTCTTGGGTAGCAGGTCGAGTCGGTTACAGGTTAGGGTTTTCCCCTTTGAAATTTCTATCTTTAGCTTCTTCTTGTTCCTCAAGCAATCGAGAGTCCGTTTGTTACTCGAGTTCTCTATTTGGGCCTTGGCGACACCGTGGGCTTCCGCTGTATTCAGGCCGTATATACCAAGCTCGAGTACCTATAGGGTAGACCCATGTCACTATGGGAGTAGCCCCCGAGTGCCTGGTTGAGTCGAAGACTCAGGCAGGGACTAAAGAACTTATGCGACTGCTGTCATCTTTTGTTTGATTGTTTCAGTCGAATTTATTTTCACCGCTCCCTATGGGAGTAACCCATGATCCATAGTCGAATCGTAAATTCGAGTGGTTGGGTATGCTTTGAATGTCTATATTCCTGCTGAAAAGAAAATCGTAGGGTGCGCGACCAAAGCTCCCTATGGGAGTAGCCCCCGAGTGCTTGGTGGAGTCGAAGACTCGAGCAAGGACTAAAGTAGTCGAAGTCTTCTAGTGCTCAATCTTTGATGAGATCAGTGCTGACAGTAGGATGATCTCAGTTGCCCGCGTGAGCGGCTTGGACGGGACGTGACGAGCGATGGGTCTCATTTTTTGACCCTGACTTGACCGGGCGTGCGTAATCTTTTATTTTTAACTACGCCTCCTTGATTTCCGCGCATAATGGGGTAGTGGGGGACGGTTCGTGCTTCAGGTCCTCCACATGTCGATCGCGATGTGCGCCACGCGTCTGATAGGGTTTCTGCTGGCCGTTGGATTTCATCTGCTATGGGGTTAAGTAGCAGCGCAACTGCGGTAATTTCTCATCTACTCCTTCTCTGCTTTGTGCCTCCATCTCCATTCCTGCTGCTCTCTGCCTCCGAGAGTTCGTTCTGTTTGCGGCGCTGGACCAACTCCATGTTTTCCCGAGTTATTTTCTCCGCTCTCATCACCACTGCTGGTGCCAAGAAGAAGGGCGGATCCGCTGTTGTAGGCACCAGCACCGCTGTCGCCAGGAAGAAGAAGGGCGCGGGCACTCGCGTCACCAATGGAGCGTGGCGCGCGTCCATTATCAAGTCGTCTGAGCTCCGTCTTCTGCGCCAAGACGGAGTTCTATCTTCCGCGGTTGGTGACTCGCAAGTCCCAGGTGGTGAGGTGACCCCTTGTCCTCCTGCTGGTTTCCGGGTGATGTTCCTAGCGTTCATCATCCGCGGTCTGTCTCTGCCCCTGCATCCTTTCTTCAGGGGCCTCCTTTGTTTCTATGGCCTCCATCTGCACCAGCTATCCCCCAACTCTATTCTCCACATCGCCTGCTATATTACACTTTGCGAGTGCTGGCTCAGAGTCGAGCCACACTTTGGTCTCTTCAAACGGCTCTTCAAGCTGAAGCGCCAGTCGACCTCTGGCTCCGTAGTCTATGATGTAGGAGGCTGCGGTATCTATGTCGACTCCTCCATCACGTATTTCGATATCAAGCTCATGGCGTCCGTCCAAGGGTGGAGGGACAAGTGGTTCTACATCCACGACCAGAAGGCCGATGGATACCACTTCGGACTCGCGCCTTTTGATCCCGTGGCGCTCTGTAGGAGGAGGTGTTCTTGGAAGAACGTGGTGATGCCCGGCGAGTCTGAGGAGACATATGTGTTGTACGAGCACGTCTGCGACCTCGAGAATCGCATGGGTAAAGAAGAGGGAGGTTGCGCCCTCATTCGCACATGGTTGCGCTGTCGCATCCAGCCCTTGTAGGCCAGAGTCCACCCTATGTTCCAGTGGGCTGGTGCGGACGATGTCACTCGCGTATCTGCCGATGGCATTTCCGCGAGTGAAGTAGATAAAAGGGTGCGACTACTGACTAAGTACACTGCCAAGGATGTACTCCCCAGTGAACCAGTCGTACCTCCATTTGATGTTTCTAATCCTCCTCCTGAGGTATGGTTGTGCTACGAAGTAGCTTTATTTGTCGAGTGCTTCATTTTCTTGATGTGTGCTGACTTGTTTTCTATATGCAGGATTGGAAGGTGTCTCCCAGTTTGCCCCCTCTTCCTGAGGGGGTTATTCCTCACGAAGTAAATGAGGAGGATGAGTCAGAGTCGACCGTCCCATTTGAAGAGGGGGAGGAAGCCCCCGAGTCCAGCAGTCCGGACACTCGCAAGCGTTCGTGCAACGAAGATTCGGATGCGTCGTATCCTTCGACTCCAGGAGGCCCAGCGGTTGGTGCGGAGTCGCCAATTCCCGTAATTCCTGTGAGTTCCAAGGTGCCATCTGCCCGCAAGAAGATGAGGTTGCTGAAGGAGTCGTCGGAGTCGGAGGACCAGACCTTCGATTTTGATAAGTTTGACTTGTAAGTATATAATTCTCATCTTGGTTCTTTTTGGAGTTGCGTTTCCGGATGTTGGTTTTGTTCCGTAGTCAACCGGCATCGTCATCTTCTGGCGACGTCCAATTTTTAAAAGAGTCTGGAGTCGCGGACTCTAAGGCCAGGGAAGTGGCTGAGCGGACTCCTTCCCCTCCATTGGCGGCCCACTCCGGGCATAATTCTTCAACTTCTTCACACACCGTGGAGCATCAGATGGTTGTCCGGACGACTACACGACAATCAACTTCGGAGTCTCTAGAGGATCACGTATGTGTTATGTTGCTGTTACTTGCAGCCAAATTAATCATCCGTGTTATCTGCTGATCTTTTGCTTTTCTCCTGTTGCAGCTTATTGTGAAGGAAGATGCTCGCCTGGCGGAGCAAGTACTTGCAATGGGTCGATAGCACGCGTTGCTGGACAATCGCCACCACGTGGTTGAAAGTTAGTATCTTGTGCTTCTTCTTCATCATCCCTGTGATATTTTTATATACTCGACTGATGGTCTATCTTGTGTGTTTTGCAGCTGAGCATAACGTGCTTCTTCGCGGAGCCGCTTCCCTTGAAAAGACACTCGCCGTGGCGGTGAAGATTCACAATGAGGCAATCGTGGCGCTTGATGAGTCGCGGAAACGCGAAGAGGATTTGCGCGCCTCCATCGTTTCTAGGGAGAAGTTGTTCGAAGAACAGCTCTTCTCGATTGCCAAGGCTCTGTCAGGTATTCTTTCGTCTGGATTTCCATTGTTTCCTTTCTTTTCTACTTTGTTATTATGCTGACTTTTGCTAACAATTTGTTCTGTGTAGATGCTGGTGGTCTGAGCTTCGACGCCCAGGAGCTTCGTCACAATGATGCCTTGGCAGGCGCCGTCGCGGCAGTCGAAGACCGCAGTGCTTCTATTTAGGGAATGCTGACCAAAGCCAAGGGTATACTCACTCGCCTCCGCGAGGAGCTGGCGCCCAAAGCTGAGCTGATCGAGAACATAGATGACCTGGTGGAGTCCCTTGCTGGAGGCATTCCTGCAGGCTTCAAGAACTCGCTTCGCTCGGCTGGTGCTTCCATGTCACTCGCGATGGTTGATGCCCATGGCATGGAGATGGATCCCGCTGCGGTCTCCAAGGCGATGCCTGTCGGCGTAGATGGTCAACAGGTAGTTTTTGCTCCTTTTGCAACTTCCCGTGGCAAGTACGGGCCGCAACTCATCAACACAGTTGCGAAGTACTCTGAGGAGCTGCAGCGAGCCAAGAAGGTGGCAAAGGCTGCGGCATCAGGGGCCAACGGGAAGTCTGTGGCGTCTGATACTGCCACCGACTCGATGAGGCCCCCGAAGCTGAAGTCCAAGTCGAAGAAGCTAGCTGCTCCACAGTAGTGATATCTATAATAGTTGATAGTGCGACTCCTTTTGTTGAAAACATGCCGCTTGCTAAGAGTCCCTGTTGATACTTTTGATATGTTTGGATGTACTTTGAGTTTTTGTCCATGTGTTTCTTGGTCCCTTATTGTCTCTTGCTTGGCTTGTGGTAGGGTACATCAAGTGGTCCGTTGAGTGAACCTCGGGATCCGCCATCCACTGGTGATACCACAGCGCAGTCCTGAAATTTACTACTACTCCGTACTACAAGTACTACTAGGTGACTGTACCCTATACCTCGTGCCAGGAAGCCATCATAGCTTTGCTCTGATATCGCATTGCCTTCAACTCCTCATCTTTGTTGCTCTCTCGGGCTGCCTCCTTTGTCCTCATACTTTCTCTTCTTGCTTTTTTTCTATAGAAAATACATATTCTTCCTACTTGCTATACATAAAATACACTCCTGTCACTTGGAAAATTGTTTTTTTCTTTTCCTAATGGTTAGAAATACCAGTGGCAACATTGTTTACCATGCCACACCTATCTACTCCCAAATATGGGAACATCATGGACAGTGGGAATACATTTTACATCAAGGACCAAAAAAGGTAAAATTACAACGAGGTCCATACATTTAGCACGAAGCACCCTAAAATTAAGCAAGGAAAATAGTCGGGTTGGCTCCTTCTCGAGAGAGCAGCTGATCGAACCATACTCTTCATACTACTTCCTCTTTGATCATTTTCAAAATATGGCCAAATTTGGCGCATGCAAATTCTTAGATCTGGGATGATCATCAGCATAAAGTATGATGTAGATACGACCATGACCTAGGCCGTTCGGCTTGAAACCCAAGAATGTTCATACTCATTGACAACTAAGCTTAAATTCGTTTGAATTTTACTATTTACTTTTAGGTTCAAATTTTACACGGACGGTGGGAGTACATTTTACATCAAGGACCAAAAAAGGTAAAATTACATCAAGGTCCATACATTTCGCATGAAGCACCCTAAAATTAAGAAAGGAAAACAGTCGGGTTGGCAGCTTCTCGAGAGAGTAGCTTATCAAACCATACTCTTCATACTACTTCCTCTTCGATCATTTTCAAAATATGGCCAAATTTGGTGGCATGCAAATTCTTGGATCTAGGATCATGATCAGCATAAAGTATGATGGAGGTATGTCCAAGACCTTGGATGTTCGGCTTGAAATCCAAGAATGTTCATACTCATTACCAACTAAGCTTAAATTCATTTAAATTTTATCACTTACTTTTAGGTTCAAAATTTACACGAACGGTGGGAGTACATTTTACATGAGGGACATCAAAAAGGTAAAATTAGATCGAGGTCCATACATTTAGCACGAAGGATCCTAAAATTAAGCAAGGAAAACAGTCTGGTCAACTCCTTCTCGAGAGAGCAGCTGATCGAACCATACTCTTTATACTACCTCCTCTTCGGTTGTTTTCAAAATATGGACAAATTTGGTGGCATCCAAATCCTTGGATGTGGGATCATTATCAGAATAAAGTACGATGTAGATATGGCCATGACCTTAGTCGGTCGGCTTGAAATCCAAGAATATTCATACTGATTAACAACTAAGTTTAAATTCATTTATATTTTACCACTTACTTTTAGGTTCGAATTTTACACGGACGGTGGGAGTATATACATCAAGGACCTAAAAAAGGTAAAATTACATTGAGGTCCATACATTTAGCTCGAAGCACCCTAAAATTGAGCAAGGAAAATAGTCGGGTCGACTACTTCTCAAGAGAGTAGCTAATCGAACCATACTGTTCATATTACTTCCTCTACGATCATTTTCAAAATATGGCCAAATTTGGCGGAATGCTAATTTTGGGATATTGGACCATCATCAACATAAATTATGGTGTAGATATGGCAATGACCTTGGTAGTTCGGCCTAAAATCCAAGAATATTTATATTCATTGACAACTAAGCTTAAATTCGTTAAAATTTTACCACTTACTTTTAGGTTTGAATTTTACATGGACGGTGGGACTACAGTTTACATCAAGGACCTAAAAAAGTAAAATTACATAGAGGTCCAAACATTTAGCATGAAGCACCCTAAAATTAAGCGAGGAAAACAGTCGGGTCGGCTCCTTCTCGAGAGAGTAGATGATCGAACCATACTCTTCATACTACTTCTCTTCGCTCATTCTCAAAATGTGGCCAAATTTGGCAGCATGCAAATTCTTGGATATAGGATCATCGTCACCATAAAGTATGATGTAGATATGGACATCATCACCTTGGTCGTTTGTCTTGAAATCCAATAATGTCTAATAACGTTTAAATTTAATCACTTACTTTTAGGTTCGAATTTTACACGGACGATGGGAGTACATTTTACATCAAGGACTTAAAAAAGGTAAAATTTGTTGGAGATATGCCCAAGAGGCAATAATAAAGTGGTTATTATCATATCTTCACACTTATGATAAATGTTTACATTCATGCTATAATAGTATTAACAAGGAAACCATTAATACTTGTGTGATTTGTAAACTTAATTTAAAGTCCCTAGTATAGCCTCTATACTTCACTAGCTTGTTGGTTGATTAATGATTGTGGTTTCCATATCATGAACATTGAGATGTTATCAACAACAAGATCATATCATTAGGAGAATGATATGGTGGACATACTCCTATAGATAAGCGTAGCATAAAGATCAAGTCATTTCAATAGTTCAATTGCTATATGCTTTCTGATACATAGTAACCTAATTCCTTCGACCATGAGATCATGCATATCACCTTTACTGGATGGATGCTTTGATGTCATCAAACACCACACCGTAACAGGGTGGCTATAAAAGTGGCATTGAGTGTTCGGAAAGTATTGGTTGAAACACATGGATCAAGAGTGGGATTTGTCCATCCACATGACGGATAGATATACTCTGGGCCCTCTCGGTGAAATGTCATCCAATTAGCTTGCAAGCATGTGACTTGGTCACAAGGGATCACATATCACGGGAACGAGAAAAGAGTACTTATCAGTAACGAGGTTGAACTAGGTATGCAGAGATACCAACGATCATAACCTCGGATAAGTAACATATCGTGAGACAAAGGGAAATTGGTATCGTATGTAAGTGGTTCATTCGATCGCAAAGTAATCGTAGAAATATGTGGGAGCCATATGAATTTCCAGATTCCTCTATTGGTTATTGTTCGGAGAAGTGTCTCGATCATGTCCGCATAATTCACGAACCGTAGGGAGACACACTTAAGGATTCGACGTTGTTTGAGTAGTTATGGTATTATGAGAAAGAGACCGAATGTTGTTCGGAGTCTCGGATGGGATCCGGGATATCACGAGGTGATCCGGAATGGTCCGGAGAATAAGATTCATATAAGGAAAGTCCCGTTTCGGAGTTCGGGAATGATTCCGGTGTTTCCATCGGGAACATTCTAGAAGGTCCCGGATTGTCCGGCACTCCGGGGGGGAAGGGGTACATGAATGTGTCATTACATGTTGGAATGATTGCATCATGTACTAAGTGTTCTTGCTGTCCCAAATAAAGGATTAAATTGAATCCTAAATTGAAAAAGTCAAACGGCTAGTTTGAAAGTCAAACGGCAGTTTTTGGGAAGTGGGAGGAGAGGAGGAAACCGACTTGAGGGAGGAGTCCTCCTCCCCAAGCCGGCGCCCCACCTAGGCCGAGTTGGGGAGGGACTCCACTCCCTCCCCTTGGCCGGCCAGCCCCTCCCACCTATATAAGGAGGGGCAGGGCTCCCTCCCAACACACACAAGTTTCCTACCCTCTAAACCTAAACCCTAGATCTAAACCCCGGTTTAGAGCTATTTTGGTTTAGAGCCTTCTAATTGGTTTAGAGCCCTCTAATTGGTGTGTCTAATTACTAGACCACTAATAGCCTCTCTCATAAGCTCCACCATACTCGCACCGGCTTAAGGCGAAGCCCTGCGGGATCTCCCCTCTACCTCCGGTACCACGCCGTTGTGCTGCCGGAATCGCGAGGAGAGTACTACAACCTCCGCTGCCTGCTGGAACAAGGGAGAGGAAGGTCTTCGTCGAGTGCCGAACGTGTGACCGACTACGGGAGCGCTGCCGGAACGTGGCGCCGGAAGGATCGTCTACGCGATCTTGAGATCGGAAAGAGTACGACTACATCACCCACGAGAATCTGCTCTCGTTAACCACTTTGGAATCTTCGAGGGTGAGTTATTCCATCGACTCGTTGCTACAATCTAGTAGATAGATCTTGGCTTGTTTGTTTGTATGCGATAGAAAATTTTTGTTTTCCATGCTACGAACCCCAACAGTGGTATCAGAGCCGTGTCTATATGTAGATCTGTTGCACGAGTAGAACACAATGGTCATTGTGGGCGTTGATGCTTTTATTGTAGATTGCTTTGCGTGTACTTTGCATCTTGCGGTATGTTGGGATGAAGCGGCCCGGGCTAACCTTACATGACATCGTTCATGAGACTTGCTCCACGCTTAACATGCAACTTGTATTGCATAAGTGGCTTTGCGGGTGCCAGTTTCTCCTAGCATAGTAAAGATCCAATTTACAACGGGTAATCAACAATGCTAGTATCAATGTTGTGGTTCTTGTTCGTAGGTTAGAACGACACTTATTGAAAGCCCCAAACCACGTAAAATATGCAAAGAAAGTAGAGGCGTCTAACTTTGTTTTGCAGGGGTGTGCAGTGATGTGATATGGCCATGATTGTGATCATATTTGATGTATGCAATGTTCCTTATTGTAAGTTGGCAACCGGCAGGAGCCATATGGTTGTCTTTAATTTCTGTTAAGACCTGCGTGTCTATTCAAAATAGTTGTAATAGTTGAAGCTGGTGGACGACAACCATGGTGAAGCGTCATTGACCTTGATGCAATGCCGGTGATGATGGAGATCATGTTCGTGCTTGAAGATGGAGATCGGAAGCACAAAGAAGAAAGGCCATATCATATCACATATTATGAATTGCATGTGATGTTAATCCTTTATGCATCTTGTATTGCTTAGTAGACGACGGTAGCATTATAAGATGATCCCTCATGCACATAAATTTCAAGTTCTAAAGTGTTCGCCCTTAGTTAGCACCGTTGCTAAAACTTGTTGCTTCGAAGCACCACGTGATGATCGGGTGTTTTTGATTCCACGGGTAAATACAACGTAAGCAAGCCAGATTTGCTTATGCGGTAGCTAAGGTTTGATCTTGACGAGCCTAGCATGTACAGACATGGCCTCAGGAACACGGATTACCGAAAGGTAGAGCATGAGTCATATAGTAGATATGATGAACATGTTGATTGTTCGCCATTGAAGCTATATCAACTCTCGTGATGATCGGTTTTGATGTGGTGGATTTGGTTCGTGTGATCACTAAAACAATGTGAGGGATATTGTTTTGAGTGGGAGTTCACCTAGATTAATTTAATTATTAATTAGAACTCAATTTATCATAAACTAAATCAAAGTGAATTTGCATAGTTGTTGTAGTCATTGGCATCCGTTTACCACCTTGCGCTTAGTTATAATTGAGATGATAGAACTATAGAATTCTGGTTAGATACTTTACGAACTGGTATCGTATTGTTTTAAGTGTTAATCTAAAGTTTAAAAGTCCTATTGCAAACTTTCAGTAAGTTCCGGTTACTCCATGAAGTTTAATAATTAGTATTAAATCAAGAGTAACAATTCCAAGTGTTAGTATATAAGTATCATGTTTGTATCCATGATTCTTGATATTCAAAGGATTCCCTTAATATCAAGGTTATCTAGGATCTGAAAGAGTTGTTTCAGAAACCATGATGAGTGGAAGATATTGTGATATCTGAAACGAAGTTTTGGTTACAACATGATAGAGTATAATATGGCAAAGTTCATGTTCTCATATTTTGATGAGAATTTGCAAAAAGGTTGGAGACACTTGTTGTCCTAATCCTCCAAAAGGTTTTGGATAGCAACATTATACTCATAATTCATCGTTATAAGCTAAAAGTAGCTTGATCATGGACGATTCCATGATAAGGGTGAATATTTGATGTAGGTAAAATGTTTACTACACCAAGAGATTACTAAAGTAAGGAATTTGAAAGAACACCAAATATTTAATGATGGTGATCTACTTCAAAGTGCAAGTCCAAAGACATTGGTATTTAATTATACACGCTTTGGACTATATGTCATATGTATGACTCCACTATTGATATTGGTAGATTCTTTCAAATAGAAAAGGAAATATTGAAAGAGAATCTCATAAATATATGGCAGAAAAGAAAAGACTAGAATTGTTCAGTTTAAGTATATAGATGATATACATGTTATGGCTATATTCTTTGCTTATTAAACAATGTGGTTCTCAAGTATTTGATACTGAATTTGTTGGTGTGAATCGTCATACGAAACAACACAATTCATGAACTACAATGGCCTAAGTAACAAGCAAAAGAATATGTGATGATGTTCATCGAGAACAAATAAAGGGTTATTGCGTTGCTTGTTAAACATCAAAGCTTGCCTTCAAAGATTTGTTTTATCAGGTATTATGAGAACAAAAGGGTTGTTCAAATAATTGCCGTAATCCATAAAAGATGGATGATTCACAAATCTCGTTGGAGAAATCACATCCATAAAACCAGTGCTAAAATGTCGAAAGACAAATTGATTGAAAGATCACTTAGGAAGTGACATCGCCGTTTAAATTATATTGGAAATAAAACATGAAGAAAATCCATATGGATGGAATTTTGGAGTCTATTTGATTTTGATCAAATAACGCTTGTGAAACTTTCCTAGAGATAATTAAAACTTCGTTCATAGGCCAAAAGGGAACGAATGACTAGCTAATTGGAACTTGTACATATTGTTGTACGAAGTCCATTATGTGTAGTCAAGAGCGATGGATTTCAACTTCATATGCTTTCTCTGAAAATTTGAGTGAATATATGAATATTTACTTAATAAGGATGAAGTATGAAATATTTGAAAAGTTCAAAAGACTTTCAAGATGAAGTGCAAAATCATTGTAACAAGAATATGAATAGTTTATGATAAAGATCATAAAGGAAGATATTTGAATTACAAGTTTAGCATAATACCTAAGATTTAAGGAATCGTTCCATGGATTTGCATTTTCCCGAAACACCATAAGTGTATGGAGCGTTCGAGATATGTAATTAAACCTTGTTTGACATGGTAAGATCAAAGGTATAATTTATAAAACTGCCATTATATTTTAAAGATTAAAAGCTTTAGAGATTACCGTTTTTCCACTGAAAAGAGCTCCATCATAATCCGTTGAAATGACACCATATAAGGTTATGGTTTGGGATAAAACCCAAGTTGTCCTTTCTTAAACATTGGTATGCTATGCATAAGAAAGATGTTTGCAACCAAAGTCGGATGAACCTGTCTTTGTATGACTATTAAGTAATCCTCCATAAACACCGGAGACAAAAGTGTTTGTTGCTTAGAACGTCAAGTTTCTTTTGGAAGGAATTTTTCGTGAAAAGTTAAGTGGGAGGACAATAGAACTTTGATAAGGTTAAAAGAACCTTAGCTGTATGTGCAAAGTTGCGCAGCGCCGAAAAGTGTTCCGGAGGCGGCAACAATGCTCATGGCTCACGTGCCTCAAAGGTTGTGGTCACGGAGATCTAAGTTCCTATTGAAACAAGTAGATCGGGTAAACAATCAAATACCAAGATTTGAGGGTTGAATCATTATTTGAGAATAATGAACCGACTACATGCAAAGAAGCGATGATGGGCCCTGACTCCGTCAAATGGCTTGAAGCCATAAAATCCGTGATAGTTCCATACACGAGAAATCAAGTTTTGAACTTGAAGGACCCTCGAGAAAGGTGTAAGACCTTACAGTTGTGTCTGGATCTATAAAGAAATAGACATGGATGTTTTACATCTATGAAATAGTCGACATGTTGGGAAAGAGTTCACAACAATGTTCAAAGGTTGACTATGACAAGAATTTGATCTATCATAGTGATATTTAGTCTAGACGGATTAATGTAGCAACCACTACATATAATTTGTTATATGGTAGTTGAATAAACAAAACAAGTTCTTCTAATAGAATCGTTACCTAGGACATGTGCATAAACACGGTCCATAGGGTTTTGTTAATTCAAAGGATGCTAAAAGCATATGCAAACTTCAATGGTTAGAGTGAGCATAGCGGAGTTGGAATCTTCACTATGATGAAACTGTTAAAAGGGTTTAATTTCATCAGAGACAATGAAGATGCTTGCATTTGCAAGAAATTAAGTGGGAGCGCTAAGACATGTTTCTGATACATTATGTGGAAGACATATTGTTGATTGGAAATAATGTATCTTTTATTAACACATATTAAGAATTTCATCCCGATGAAATACTTAGGCAAAACCCAAATATTTGGCATCGATAGACGCTAATATGGTTATGCCAGAAGTACATAGACAAGATATTGAATGAGTTCAATATAGAAACTACAAGAGAGGTTCTTGTCACACAGAAAGGATTGAATGAGTTCAATGTTGATGATATATTCAAATGTATTGACATTTGGTAAAGTAAAAAAAATAATCAAGTATAGATTGATACTTGATGTATGAAATCACAAAGAGTATTTATATCAATCATACTGTGATATGTACAAATCCAGATATGTCCTATGCTCTAAATGTTGTGAGCATATACCAGAATGATTCGTAAGATGATCATTGGACAATAGTAAGGATATTCTTATGATCTTTTGGAAGAACTAAGAGTATATTATTTGTAGAAGTGACAAATAGATGGTTAGTTCATTGTAAAAGTACTACATTGATACTAGCTTTGTCACAAAGTACAAATTAAGTTTATCTCAATCTAAACTAAGGGTGGCACAATATAATGGAAAGTGAGTTCCATAATGGATTTGGACGATTTCCAAAGTTAAGACATTGTGACAGATACTACAACAAAAGGCTAAGTATATGACTGCTATTATAGCAGCAAAAGAGGGAATTTGTGTCAAGAAGTTTGTTATCAAACTAGGTGTAGTTCACAGTGGGATAATACTATGAAGATATATTGTGCGACAATATTATCAACATGTTTTAACCCCAAAGAGCTAAAGGTCACACCGAAAGACCAAATATTACAAAGCCATCTCATTAGAGAATGAGTGATGCGTAGAGACGCAAAGACATGCAATTACACACGGACCTGGAAGTGTCAGATCCGGAGATCAGTTAACCACTAGCAATCGTGTACATACAACACTGGAAAGCCATAGGTGTTATATACACAAAGGTTCGAAACTAGATTATTGACTCTAGTGCAAGTGGGAGACTGTTGGAGATATGCCCAAGAGGCAATAATAAAGTGGTTATTATCATATCTTCACACTTATGATAAATGTTTACATTCATGCTATAATAGTATTAACAAGGAAACCATTAATACTTGTGTGATTTGTAAACTTAATTTAAAGTCCCTAGTATAGCCTCTATACTTCACTAGCTTGTTGGTTGATTAATGATTGTGGTTTCCATATCATGAACATTGAGATGTTATCAACAACAAGATCATATCATTAGGAGAATGATATGGTGGACATACTCCTATAGATAAGCGTAGCATAAAGATCAAGTCATTTCAATAGTTCAATTGCTATATGCTTTCTGATACATAGTAACCTAATTCCTTCGACCATGAGATCATGCATATCACCTTTACTGGATGGATGCTTTGATGTCATCAAACACCACACCGTAACAGGGTGGCTATAAAAGTGGCATTGAGTGTTCGGAAAGTATTGGTTGAAACACATGGATCAAGAGTGGGATTTGTCCATCCACATGACGGATAGATATACTCTGGGCCCTCTCGGTGAAATGTCATCCAATTAGCTTGCAAGCATGTGACTTGGTCACAAGGGATCACATATCACGGGAACGAGAAAAGAGTACTTATCAGTAACGAGGTTGAACTAGGTATGCAGAGATACCAACGATCATAACCTCGGATAAGTAACATATCGTGAGACAAAGGGAAATTGGTATCGTATGTAAGTGGTTCATTCGATCGCAAAGTAATCGTAGAAATATGTGGGAGCCATATGAATTTCCAGATTCCTCTATTGGTTATTGTTCGGAGAAGTGTCTCGATCATGTCCGCATAATTCACGAACCGTAGGGAGACACACTTAAGGATTCGACGTTGTTTGAGTAGTTATGGTATTATGAGAAAGAGACCGAATGTTGTTCGGAGTCTCGGATGGGATCCGGGATATCACGAGGTGATCCGGAATGGTCCGGAGAATAAGATTCATATAAGGAAAGTCCCGTTTCGGAGTTCGGGAATGATTCCGGTGTTTCCATCGGGAACATTCTAGAAGGTCCCGGATTGTCCGGCACTCCGGGGGGGAAGGGGTACATGAATGTGTCATTACATGTTGGAATGATTGCATCATGTACTAAGTGTTCTTGCTGTCCCAAATAAAGGATTAAATTGAATCCTAAATTGAAAAAGTCAAACGGCTAGTTTGAAAGTCAAACGGCAGTTTTTGGGAAGTGGGAGGAGAGGAGGAAACCGACTTGAGGGAGGAGTCCTCCTCCCCAAGCCGGCGCCCCACCTAGGCCGAGTTGGGGAGGGACTCCACTCCCTCCCCTTGGCCGGCCAGCCCCTCCCACCTATATAAGGAGGGGCAGGGCTCCCTCCCAACACACACAAGTTTCCTACCCTCTAAACCTAAACCCTAGATCTAAACCCCGGTTTAGAGCTATTTTGGTTTAGAGCCTTCTAATTGGTTTAGAGCCCTCTAATTGGTGTGTCTAATTACTAGACCACTAATAGCCTCTCTCATAAGCTCCACCATACTCGCACCGGCTTAAGGCGAAGCCCTGCGGGATCTCCCCTCTACCTCCGGTACCACGCCGTTGTGCTGCCGGAATCGCGAGGAGAGTACTACAACCTCCGCTGCCTGCTGGAACAAGGGAGAGGAAGGTCTTCGTCGAGTGCCGAACGTGTGACCGACTACGGGAGCGCTGCCGGAACGTGGCGCCGGAAGGATCGTCTACGCGATCTTGAGATCGGAAAGAGTACGACTACATCACCCACGAGAATCTGCTCTCGTTAACCACTTTGGAATCTTCGAGGGTGAGTTATTCCATCGACTCGTTGCTACAATCTAGTAGATAGATCTTGGCTTGTTTGTTTGTATGCGATAGAAAATTTTTGTTTTCCATGCTACGAACCCCAACAAAATTACATTGAGGTCCATACATTTAGCATGAAGCACCCTAAAATTAAGCAAGGAAAACAATCGGGTCGGCTCTTTCAATTCTTGAGAGAGAAGTTGATTGAACCATACTCTTCATACTACTTCCTCTTCGATCGTTCTCAAAATATGGCCAAATTTGGCAACATGCAAATTCGTGGATATGGGAACATCATCAGCACAAAGTACGATGTAGATATGGCCACATGACCTTCGTCATTCGTCTTGAAATCGAAGAATCTTCATACTCATTGACAACTAAGCTTAAAATTTTACCACTACTTGGATGGTGGGAGTATATTTTACATCAAGGTCCTAAAAACAAAAAATTGCATCGAGGTCCATACATTTAGCATGAAGTACCCTAAAATTAAGCAAGAAAAACTGTCGGGTTTGGCTCTCATTCTCGAGAGAGCAACTGATCGAGCCATACTCTTCATACTACTTCCGCTTTGTTTGTTTTCAAAATGTGGCGAAATTAATTTAACATCATGCAAATTCTTGGATATGGGATCATCATCAGCATAAATTATGATGTAGATATGGCCATGACCTTGG
The DNA here is from genome assembly GCA_916181665.1 of Avena sativa. NCBI lineage: Eukaryota > Viridiplantae > Streptophyta > Magnoliopsida > Poales > Poaceae > Avena > Avena sativa. The sequence continues at coordinate 435,292,334 of OV702290.1, forward strand.
TCGTTTGGCTTGAAATCCAAGAATGTTCATACTCATTGATAACTAAGCATAAATTTGTTTAAATTTTACCACTTACTTTTAGGTTCGAATTTTACACGGATGGTGGGAGTACATTTTAGATCAAGGACCTAAATAAGGGGGAAATCACATCAAGGTCCATACATTTAGCACGAAGCACCCTAAAATTAAGGAAGGAAAAAAGTTAGATTTGCCTTATTCACAAGAAAGTGGTTGATCGAGCCATACTCTTCATACTACTTCCTCTTTGTTTGTTTTCAAAATATGGCCAAATTAGTCAGCATGCAAATTCTTTAATATGGGATCATGAACATAAAGTATGATGTAGATATGGCCATCGCACGTTGGTCGTTCGGCTTGAAATCCAAGAATATCCATACTCATTGGAAGCTAAGGTTAAATTCATTTAAATTTTACCACTTTCATTTAGGTTTGAATTTTACACGGACGGTAGGAGTACATTTTAAATAAAGGACCTAAAAAGGGGGAAATTACATCTAGGTCCATACATTTAGCATGAAGCAACCTAAAATTAAGCAAGTAAAATAGTCGAGTTTGACTCCTTGTTTAGAGAAAGCAGTTGATCATATATAGCTATAGTCTTCATACTACTTCCTCTACATTCGTTTGTTTCCAAAATATGGCCAAATTTGGCGGCATGCAAATTTTTGGATATGGGATTATCAACATAAAGTATGAAGATATAGATATGGCCATGACCTTGGTCGTTCATCTTGAAATCCGAGAATGTTCATACTCATTGACAACTAAGCTTAGAATAATTTAAATTTTACCACTTACTTGGATGGTGGGAGTATATTTTACATCAAGGACCTAAAAGGGAAAATTACATCGAGGTCCATACATTTAACATGAAGCATCCTAAAATTAATAAAGGAAAATAGTCGGGTTCGGATCCTTCTCGAGAGAGCAGCTGATCGAGCCATACTCTTCATACTTCTTCCTGTTTGTTTGTTTTTAAAATATGGCAAAATTTGGCGGCATGCAAATTCTTGGATAGAGGTACCTTCTTAGCTTCAAAAGTTTTTTTGGAAAATTTTAAGAGCAATCTATCGCACTTACTTTTAGTTAAAATTTGACACGGTCGGTTGGAGTACAGTTTACATCGAAGATCTTAAAAAAAGAAAATTACATAAAGGTCCATACATTTAGCACAAAGGGCCCTAAAAAGAAGCAATGAAAAGCAGTCCGGTCCGGCTCCTTCTCGAGGAGCGGCTAAGCCATACTCTTCGTACTACTCCTACTATACTTTTGAACAAGTGTGTTGTGAGTGTGCTTTGTGGCTTCCTCTTTGCAGGGTGCAAAATGGAACAAGAATGGACTAATACGGAGTACAGTAGGAAAATTAGCCTGATCATAATGAAGTGCATCGAATGCGATGGGACGTATTACGTATAGTATGAATAATCCCTTGTGCACCACTATCTTTTGAATAACCTTCCCTCCGGATGTTTGGGAAGGAAGTGAAAATTTCGAAACTGGTAAAGTTTGAACTCCAACTCTAATACTATCTTTTGCCGGCAAGCTCCAAAATATTGGTACATATAGAGTAGAGACTATTACATTCAACAGATCATTTAAAAAATTATAAATATTAGATAAATTATTAACCTTTTATGAATATGTAAGTTTTTAAAAATTTGTTAATTAATGAGAGTACTGATAAGGCGGGACCAACTGTCTATTATGTTGTTTGCAGAGATAAATAGGTTAGATGACCAAGTGGTGGAAATTGCAACGGATCAGATCAACAGCCTGGTGAAAACTACAAAAAAAACTATCCAAGTGGTGGTTTATGCAACACACGGAGCAGGACATGGTGAAATCTACGATGTCCTCTTCCTATATATGCACACCAAGGAAGCTAACCAATGCCAGAGGCTCTTCTTAAAAAACCATGCCAGAGACACACACACAGCATGACCGTACCAAGGCACACGTGCGCGAAACCATGTTGCATGACGAGGGAGATATCTGTCGAGCGGTGCGGGCGGGGCTCTGCACTAAAGGGGAGAGGGAGGATGGATGGTGAGAGATAGCGAAGGAGAGAGAAAACATATACTAGTAGTAGGTACATGTACCTCATGTCATAAACCCATCAAGCTAGCTTTCTCTAACATCGCAATGCCTTCATCTCCTTCTTCACTGGTCTCGTGCTGCCTCTCGTTTACTATATTCTCATATAATCACTTCTTGCTCTTTGTATTTTCCACCATTTTTTTCTTTGGCAGCTTTGGGGTTAACTTTCCGGTGCCCTGGTTCAGTAAATGTACGGACTACTCAAGTTTTGCACAATCGTTCTATTTGTCTGAAAATTGGATCTGTAGCATTTAGATCTAAAATATTCTTGCTTGCTTTACAACAAAATAATTCTGGTTACTGGAAACTTTTTATTTTTCTTTCTAATGAGGAATCTTCCTCAAAGTACCAAGAAGGTGCGCATTAAAATCCAAGGGTGGGTATAAAAATTACATAGCGGTCTAGAAAGAAAACCAAAATTCATCCGAGATCTACACTTTTACAACACGGACCCTAAAGATACACTCAGAAATTTGAACATGTTTTTCTTAATACTAGTTCGAAACTCCCACCCACAGCATCGTTTACCATGGCAAGACACACCCATCTACCAAATATGGGAACATTATCATGAACTATGATGTAGAGATGGCCCTTACATAATCGGTCGTTCGGCTTGAAATCCAAGAATGTTCATACACATTGACAACTAAGCTTATCAAAATTAAAGAATAAATAATAATGTTTGTATTATTATACTTTTTATAATGCGTCTTTATGGATACATGTAACAGGATTCCATACAAAAATATTATACTTTCTATTCTTTATTTGAATGTTATGAAAACCATGTCAACTTTGTCGGGATGCGGATGCATAGCAAGAACATGAACTTTTTAAAACTTTCGATGGTTTTCAATGTGCTGAATTTCTGATTAGCTTCAAAAGATTTTTGGAAAATTTTAAGAGCAATCTACCACGCCTACTTTTAGGTTCAAATTTTACATGGACAGCAGTGGGAGTACATTTTACATCAAGAACCTAAAAAAGGTAAAATCACATCGAGGTCCATACATTTAGCACGAAGCACCCTAAAATTAAGCAAGAAAAATAGTCAGGTTTGGCTCCTCCTCGAGAGAGCAGCTGATTGAGCCATACTCTTCATATTAATTTCTCTTTCTTTGTTTTTAAAATGTGGCCAAATTTGGCAACATGCAAATTCTTGGATATGGGATCAACATCAAGATAAAGTATGATGTAGATATGGCCAAGATCTTGGTCGTTCGGCTTGAAATCCAACAATGTTCATACTCATTGACAACTAAGCTTAAATATGTTTAAATCTTACCACTTACTTTTAGGTTCGAATTTTACATGGATGGTGGGAGTATATTTTACATCAATTACCTAAAAAGCGGGAAATTAAATCTAGGTCCATACATTTAGCACGAAGCACCCTAAAATTAAGCAAGAAAAACAGTTGGGTTCGGCTCCTTCTCGAGAGAGAAGCTGATTGAGCCAAACTCTTCATACTACTTCCTCTTTGTTTGTTCTCAAAATATGGCCAAAATTTGGTGGAAAGCAAATTCTTGGATATGGTATCATGAATCATCAGCATAAAGTATGATGTAGATATGGCAACAATCTTAGTCGTTTGGCATGAAATCCAAGAATATTCATACTCATTGACAACTAAGATTAAATATGTTTTAATTTTACCACTTACTTTTATGTTCAAATTTTACACAGACAATGGGAGTACAGTTTACATAAAGGACCTAAAAAGGGGGAAATTACATTGAGGTTCATACATTTAGCATGAATAACCCTAAAATTAAGCAAGGAAAATAGTCGGGTTCGGATCCTTCTCGAGAGAGAAGCTGATTGAGCCATACTCTTAATACTACTTTCTCTTCGTTTGTTTTCAAAATATATGGCCATGGCGGCATGCAAATTCTTGGATATGGGATCATCATCAGAATAAAGTATGATGTATATATGGCCATGACTTTGGTCGTTCGGCTTGAAATGCAAGAATGTTCATACTCATTGATAACTAATAAGCTTAAATACGTTTAAATTTTACCACTTGCTTTTAGATTCGAATTTTACATGGGTGATGGGAGTATATTTTACACCAAGGACCTAAAAAGGGGGGAAATTACATCGAGGTCCATACATTTAGCATGAAGCACCCTAAAATTAAGTAAGGAAAACAATCAGGTTTGGCTCCTTCTCGAGAGAGAAGCTGGTCGAGCCATACTCTCCATACTACTTTCCTCTTCGTCTATTTTCAAAATATGGCCAAATTTGGCGGTATGAAAATTCTTGGATATGGGATCATGAATCATCATCATAAAGTATAATGTAGAAATGGCCATGACGTTGGTGGTTTGACTTGAAATCCAAGAATGTTCATACTCATTCACAACTAACCTTAAATTCGTTTAAATGTTACCACCAACTTTTAGGTTCGAATTTTACACGGATGGTGGGAGTACATTTTACATCAAGCACCTAAAAAGGGGGGAAATTACATCGAGATCCATACCTTTAGCACGACGTACCCTAAAATTAAGCAAGGAAAATAGTTGGGTCAGCTCCTTCTCGAGAGAGCAGCTAATCGAGTCATACTCTTCATACTACTTCCTCTTCGATTGTTTTCAAAATATGGCCGAATTTGGTGACATGCAAATTCTTGGATATGGGATCATCATGAGCATAAATTCTAACGTAGATACGGCCATGACCTTGGTCATTAGGCTTAAAATCCAAGAATGTTCATACTCAATAACAACTAAGTTTAAATTCATTTAGTTTTACCACTTACTTTTAGGTTTGAATTTTACACGGACGGTGGGAGTACATTTTACATCAAAGACCTAAAAAGGGAAAACTACATCGAGGTCCATACATTTAGCACGAAGCACCCTTAAATCAAGCAAGGAAAATAGTCGTGTTGGCTCCTTCTCTAGAGAGCAGCAGTATCGAGCCATACTCTTCATACTACTTCCTCTTTAATTTTTTTAAAATATGGCCAATTTTGGTGGCATGCAAATTCTTGAATATGGCATCATCATTAGCATAATGTATGATGTAGATATGGCCATGACCTTAGTTTGTTCGCCTTGAAATCCAAGAATGTTTATACTCAATTAACAACTAAGCATATTTAAATTTTACCACTTACTTGGATGGTGGGAGTACATTTTACATCAAGGACCTCAAAAGAGGAAAAATTACATCGACGTCCATACATTTAGCTCGAAGCATCCTAAAATTAAGCAAGGAAAATAGTAGGGTTTGGCTCCTTCTCGAGAGAGCAGCTGATTGAGCCCTACTTTTCATACTACTTCCTCTTCTTTTGTTTTCAACATATGGCTAAATTTGGCGGCATGCAAGTTCTTGGATATGGTGGGGTCATGCATCATCAGCATTAAGGATGATGTATATATGGCCATGACCTTGATCGTTCGGCTTGAAATCCAAGAATGTTCATACTCATTGAGAACTAATAAGCTTAAATATGTTTAAATGTTACCACTTGCTTTTAGGTTCGAATTTTACACAGTCGATGGGAGTACATTTTACATCAAGGACATAAAAAGGGGGAAATTACATCAAGGTCCATACAATTAGCATGAAGCACCCTAAAATTAATCAAGAAAAACAATCTAGCTCCTTCTCAAGAGAGAAGTTGATCGAGCCATACTCTTCATACTTACTTCATCCTCGTTTGTTTTCAAAATATAGCCAAATTCGGCAACATGCAAATTCTTGGATATGGGATCATGAATCATCAGCATAAAGTATTATGTAGATATGTCCATGACCTTGGTTTTTCATCTTAAAATCCAAGAATGTTCATACTCATTGACAACTAAGCTTAATTTTTCCACTTGCTTTTAGGTCCAAATTTTACACGGACGGTGGGAGTACATTTTACATCAAGAACCTAAAAATGGGGAAATTATATCGAGGTTCATACATTTAGGACGAAGCACCCTAAAATTAAGAAAGGAAAACTGTCGGGTTCGGCTCCTTCTCGAGAGAGAAACTGATCGAGTCATACTCTTCATACTACTTCCTCTTTGTTTGTTGTCAAAATATAGCCAAATATGGTGGCATGCAAATTCTTGGATATGGGATCATGTATCATTAGCATAAAGTATCATGTAAATATGGCCATGACCTTGGTTATTCGGCTTAAAATCCAAGAATGTTCATACTCATTGACAACTAAGCTTAAATACATTTAAATTTTACCACTTGCTTTTAGGTTCGAATTTTACACGAACGGTGGGAGTACAGTTTACATCAAGGACCTAAAAAGGGGAAAATAACATCGAGGTCCTTACATTTAGCACGAACACCCTAAAATTAAGCAAGGGAAATAGTCGGGTTCGACTCCTTCTCTAGAGAGTAGCTAATCGAGCCATACTCTTCATGCTACTTTCTCTTTGTTTGTTTTCAGAATATATGGCCAAATTTGGTGGCATGCAAATTATTGGATATGGGATCATCATCAGCATAAAGTATGATGTACATATGGCCATGACCATGGTCGTTCGGCTTGAAATCCAAGAATGTTCATACACATTGAGAATTAAGCCTAAATACATTTAAATTTTACCACTTACTTTTAGGTTCGAATTTTACATGGATGGTGGCATAACATTTTACATCAAGAAACTAAAAAGAGGGAAAATTACATCGAGGTCCATAAATTTAGCATGAAGCACACAAAAATTAAGCATGGAAAACAGTCGGGTTTAGCTCCTTCTCGAGAGAGAAACTGATTGAGCCATAGTCTTCATGCTACTTCCTCTCCTTTGTTTTCAAAATATAGCCAAATTTGGTGGCATGCAAATTCTTGTATATGGGATCATGAATCATCAGCATAAAGTATGATGTAGATATGGCCATGACCTTGGTTGTTCGAATTGAAATCGAAGAATGTTCATACTCATTGACAAGTAAGCTTAAATACGTTTAAATTTTACCATTTGCTTTTAGGTTCAAATTTTACACGGATGATGGGAGTACACTTTACATCAAGGACCTAAAAAGGGGAAAATTACATCAAGGTCCATACATTTAGCATGAAGCACCCTAAAATTAAGCAAGGGAAATAGCTAGGTTCGGCTCCTTCTCGAGAGAGCAGCTAATTGAGCCATACTCTTCATATTACTTTCTCTTTGTTTGTTTTCAAAATATATGGCAAAATTTGGCGGCACGCAAATTATTGGATATGGGATCATCATCATCATAAAGTATGATGTAGATATGGCCATGACCTTAGTCGTTTGGCTTGAAATCCCAGAATATTCATATGCATTGAGAACTAAGCTTAAATACATATAAATTTTACCACTTACTTTTAGGTTCAAAATTTTCACGGACGGTGGGAGTACATTTTACAACAAGAACTTAAAAAGGGGGAAATTATATCGAGGTCCATAAATTTAGCACGAAGCACCCTAAAATTAAGCAAGGAAAATAGTTGGGTTTAACTCCTTCTCGAGAGAGAAGCTGATCGAGCCATACGCTTCATACTACTTCCTCTTAATTTATTGTCAAAATATAGCCAAATATGGTGGCATGCAAATTCTAGGATATGGGATCATGTATCATCCGCATAAAGTATGATGTAGATATGGTCATGACCTTGGTTGTTCGGCTTGAAATCCAAGAATGTTCATACTCATTTACAACTAAGCTTAAATATATTTAAATTTTACCACTTGCTTTTAGGTTCGAATTTTACATGGACGGTGGAAGTACATTTTACATCAAGGACCTAAAAAGGGGAAAATAACATCGAGGTACTTGCATTTAGCACGAAGCACCCTAAAATTAAGCAAGGGAAATAGTCGGGTTCGGATCCTTCTCTAGAGAGCAGCTGATCGAGCCATACTCTTCATACTACTTCCTCTTCATTTGTTTTCAAAATATATGGACAAATTTGGCGGCATGAAAATTATTGGATATGGCATCATCATCATCATAAAGTATGATGTAGACATGGACATGACCTTGGTCGTTCGTCTTGAAATCCAAAAATGTCCATACTCATGAGAACTAAGCTTAAATACATTTAAATTTTACAACTTACTTTTAGGTTCGAATTTTACACACACGGTGGGAGTACATTTTACATCAAGAAACTAAAAAGAGGGGAAATTACATCGAGGTCCATACATTTGGCATGAAGCACCCTAAAATTAAGCAAGGAAAACTATCGGGTTTAGCTCCTTCTCAAGAGAGAAGCTGATCGAGCCATACTCTTCAGACGACTTCCTCTTGGTTTGTTTTTAAAATATGGCCAAATTTGGCGGCATGCAAATTCTTGGACATGGGATCATCATCAGCATAAAGTATGATGTAGATATGGCCATGACCTTGGTCGTTTGGCTTGAAATCCAAAAATGTTCATACTTATTGAGAACTACGCTTTTAAATATTGAGAACCACTTACTTTTAGGTTCATATTTTACATAGACGGTGGGAGTACATTTTACATCCAGAACCTAAAAGGGTGGAAAATTACATCAAGGTCCATACAGTTAGCACGAAGCACCCAAAAATTAAGCAAGGAAAACAGTCGGATTAGGCTCTTTCTCGATAGAGAAGCTGATAGATCCATACTTTTCATACTAGTTCCTCTTATGAGACACTTTCTCGTAGTTCAAAATTAACCACTTCCTCGTAGTTCAAATTTTGCTCTTTGTACTACTTCAATCTTACTACCACTTACTTGTAGTTCAAATTTTACCTAATATTGACAAATTTACTTAAATTCATTTAAGTGGTCGAAGTTCGCTTGGAAGTTTGAGAACTCATAAAACTTGGTAATCAATCATAAGTGTATCAAGGTGCATGCTTTGTCTGAAAACTAGTATTGTTGTTGTAGTACTCTCACCCATTTTTCTTTGTACTTTCTTTATAGAAAAAATATTATCGCTTCGAAAACTGAAAAGGTTGTATTGTTCTTATAAGTTGGAAACTGTGGTTGTCACCATTTTTCACATTGCCAAGATGCACACATCTACCAAATGAACATTACAATACAATACGATGTACATATGGTTGTTACCTTTGTCGTTTGGCTTGAAATCCAAGAATATTCATGCACGGTAGGCCAAATTGTGTAAAAAAATCATAATTTATCATGACTCGCAGCTATTAATTATTTTTATTACAAATAGTAGTATATGCAAGAGGACGCCATGTGGAAGGCTTCATTTTTAGGGTTTTCATTATTTTTGTCCATAGCTAGTGAGGATCAAATTGTCAACATGCATATTCGTAGCAAGAACTTGAATCCTATAGAACTCTTGTTGGTTTTTAAAGTATTGACCGCCTCGGTACCATAAAGACTCAAAGGATGTTTGTAACTTTTACTTGTAGTTCAAATTTGAAAATGATTTTTTATTCCTAAATTTTAGAAACTCCCAGTACTGGCAGCATTATTGTTCACCATGCCAAGATGCACTCACCTACCAAAGATGAGAACATTACCATAAAGTATGTTGTACATATGTAAGGCCATTTAGCCTTGTCTTTTGGCCTAAAGCCTAAATATGTTCATACATGGCAGGGCATCCTTTCAATTAGTTTGTTTTTTAAAAGATGTGAACTCTCTTGATAATAATCATTTTTCATGGCAAGTAGTACAAGTTAGAGGACATCATGCAATGTTTTTTTATTGTTTTCAAATAAAATTCAATTTTTTCTATATGCAAATTCTTAGCAAGAAGTTGAATTCAACAAATTCATTGGTTTTCGATATATTGACAGCCTGAGTGGGTACCTTCAGAAGATACTTGTATAACTTTAAGAGCAATCTACTACTTACGCATAGTCCAAAATTTACCTAACATTGATAAATCGGCTTAAATTAGCTTAAGAGTGTGAAGTTTGCTAGGGACCCTTGAGAACTCATAAAACTTTGTAATCATACGTGAAACATGGTTCAAACTTTGTCTAGAAACTAGGCTTGTGTAATTCCGAGCCATATTCACCGTGCTTGCTCCCAAGAAAACAAATCACAGGAAAATAATTATTTGCTTAAAGTTTATGGAAAATCGGGGAGCTTTTTGTGTGAGGTGTAATAAATATACATAAATCGTCCATTCAATACTTTAAAAGAAACTTTTCGATGGACATTTGGTTATGTGAATGAAACGTCAAATCTTATGTACAAACAAGTTTATTACGACAAAATAAAGCCTTCACAAATTCAATGTCCGATGGATAAATATTTTGGTACCTTTGTGTAAACATTGACGTTTCATATGAAATAAGTCTCTTACATCCTAGCTACATGCATCCAAAAAGTATTGTGGGTGATAAATTTTGTTAGTATCCACTTTTTAGCATCATTTAATCTTTGTGTGTGAATGGGAGCATTGACATTCGAGGACCACTTGTCAGTATTGCTACCAATGCGGTTAAATAGGTTATTACAGGACTAACTAGCCAAATTTGTATATATTAGGACAAAAACTATTACGGCATGTACTATACAGGTGCTTATCACCAGGCGCTAGGATTTTTTTTCCCGGTCGATCGGTAGTTGTTTCGCCTAATCCTGGCCTATAGGCATTTAACTAGAAGCGTCGAAGAAAAAAGATGCACCCGACGCTTGTTAGAATTTTGCTTAGCGGCAGAAAAATCGGACGTGTTGTTGGGAAAAGAAGCGCCAGAAACTGGACACCCTGTGTTGGAGGCATGGACTCCTCTCCTTGACACTAGTATTAATTCCCATACATTTCTCCACTCAAGCGTCTAAACAAGCGCTCAGCATTAAACGTGCCCTTAAAATGTGCAAAAATGAAGTCCAACAATTTTTTATGCAAAAGTGTGATGAAAAGATGGTGGATCGTGCAATTTCCTCTATCTAAAAAATGTTGTATACTACCATGGAGGGTAATACAAATTATTGTACTATACTTACTACTAGCAAAACAGGTACCAGATGGAAGGTTGGAACCTAAAGGGTACCCACTATTTTAGTCGGTTCAAAAAAATGAACTAGTTTGTCAAAAAGTGATGATATATAAAATGTTGTTCTTTTTTTGTAGTACGGTACTACTAAAGTGGATAGAGGGTTACCCACTCCCACTCTAACTGCCCCCATCATTCACTCTCTCGCTATCACATTCCCACACTCACCTCTCAACTCTCAGTCGTTAACCCATGCTTTGATGAAACCAATGCCAAAACCTTTGTCTATGGTTGAGATGGGATCCTCATCAAGCTCTACTTCAAAGCTGTAGGTGGCTTGTTCGATTCCGCCGTCTGGAGCGCCTTTTTTGAAGCATCCTTTGCCGTTCATGTGTGTATGGGTCATGCCCAAGGTGAGGTGTGTAACATCCAAAAACTTTAATCCAACTGATCAAGATCAAATCTACCTAATTTAGGGTTAACAAAAACTTTTCTATTTAAAATGATTAAGCATTCATATGTGTATGCATTTAAAATAGGAGTTGTTTGAAATGCCATGTTTGAGTGAGCTATTGATTGTAAAATGATTCTAAGGTGAATTAAACATCATCTAGATCATTCCCAAACAAATCCCAAAGAAAAAGAAATCAAAAAGAATAAAATAAGGAAATGGTCATTTGTGCCATTTTAACTAACTAGCCTACTTTGGCTATTCCTAGAACTCAAATATTAACAGAAACAATTATGGTTCTTTGCACCCCTTGCTAGTACAAGTAGTGATGTGCCAAGGCGCACTTTGTTTCATCCCAAAAACTTTCAAACACTAAATTTAAATGACATTTGAAAATTGAATGTAGTTCATATGTATAGATCACACTTAATCAAAAACCATTCAAATGAACTCCATGTCGCGCACGCCGCTCTGCCTCGACCCCAGCACCCCGCCAGACACGGTCGTGCACCGCCGTGTGACCCACAGTCGCCCTGCTCGCCGTCGAGCACCGTCTCTGTCCCCCAGAGTGCGTGAAGCCCTTCACCAAATGCCACCGCCCCTAGCGTCGCCATTACGCCATAGAGCACCGCCAGGGAACCGCCCACCGTCCGCCTACCTTGCCCACGCCGGTAGCCCCCTGTACCACCCTCGCTGGAGACGCATGCCCACACCCGTCGGTCCCCTCATCGCGCCTATATAAGCAGGCCTCCCCAACACGAATTCCACTCCCCTCTCACTCCCAGTCCTTCCCCACCTCTCGCTGGAGCAGCTCGAGCAGCAGGCCACCGGAATTTCACTAGAGGAAGCCGCTGGAGAGGAGGAGACGCTGCCGTTGATTCCGTCCACCGCAGCCCCTGCCGTGACCTCGCCTGAGTCCGCCGTCACCGTCCAGTTTGATCGCCCGCCTCGCCGCCCTAGCTGGAGCCCTGGTACGTCCCCAGTAGACCCCCACTGGCCATTTAGGGTTCGGTCTCGCCGGCGACGAGTTCGTCGTCGACGACGACTGTGAGCCGTTGATCTGCGTTATAATCGTGCGGCCCAGATCACTAGAAACCGTTTCGGGTTTTAAGTCTCTCTGAAAAGCGGGACCAACCTATCAGCCGCCTTCTGTGCCGCTGAGCGTCACTAGGCCGGCCCATTTCTTTTCCCGTGCTGACCCATTAATTCAAATTAGGTTTTTTCTATTTAGGTTTAAACTCAATTCCATCCCTTAGTTCAAAAATCAATTCAGGAAGATTTACTGAACCAAATCGAGTGATTCCAATTTTTTTGGAAAGCTTCTGAAAAGATCTATCCAAGCCTGTTGGATTTAATTCATTTAGAGTTACAGATCTCTCCTAATAAAAGTAATAAGACAGGAGCTTTTGCACATCCAAACATTTTTCTAAAATCAACCATAATAGTTTTTGAGTTGATTCCAACTCTAAAAAATCACATTTAATGATACCTATCTGATTATGTAATAATATTAAGGTTTACATGCAGTGACTTTGGATTAGTACCAAAATAATGCTATATAGGCATTTCTAGTCACTTTCAATCATTAAGTATTAAACGTAAACTTATTAAAATGTGATCCAACCCTTAAATCACATTCCCATATGTTAGAATATGTGGTGATGACATGTGTCCACATGATCCCATATTTTAATTGGAGAATATTAAATCTTAGTTAATTTCAATGAGTAGAAATTACTTTTCTCAAATAAAAAGAATGAGGCTAGTTAATTCAACCTTGTGATGCTTGTGATGATAATAGATCATCAAATGTGTGCCTTAGTGTGCTAAGTAGACTAGTTAAGTATTGTTTGGTGATTGTGTATTCCATATGTATTTATAGACGATAGTACCGACCAAGCTTACGAGGAGGAGGAATTCTACCAAGAGGAGGAGGAAGAAAACTTCAACCTCTGCACTACCCAAGGCAAGCCTAGCACTTCAAGTAAACTGAGCAAGCTAACACTTGCAAGTATTATACTAGCAAGCCATCATTAACAATGCAAGCTAACCCTTGCAATCTAGATAACCTAAGCAAAGGCATTAGGCATGCTTTGGTTATACCACTTTGACTTATATCTATTCCAAGTCTTATTTACAAGCTTTACTTCCTTTACTTTACCAAAGTCCTTTACTTGTTTGAAGGTAGCATAAAGAGTATAAAACTTGACCTATATAGTTAGACTTAGATGTCATTCTGTGGCATGAGATTGACATTAGCATCCCACTTTAGTGAACACTCTTAACTTAGTAGTTGGAACAAAACTCAAAACTTGATTCACTTTAGATGGGAATACTTGGTGAAAATGAATTGTGAAAACCTTGGAATGATGAGTCATTCTATTGAGATGTTTTGACATGTGTTGAGAAACACAAATGGTTTATGATGAAGAAAATGTTGAGGCATGAGCCTTAGCCCTTTTACAAAACTGATGGTTGGTTTCGGATGCGATACCATTCCAATTTTACCGTACAACCACAATACCTGAATTAGGTAAGGCTTAGCCAAAAGTTTATATGCATTAGTATTAGTTCCCTCACGGGAGAGGTTTGAGCTGAGGCTACCTCTCATTGTTGTCCACCTATGTAGTGCCCAAGATGACAGATGGTCATGGTTGGGAGGCCATGCTCATAGGAGAGGTTCTTATACTAGGGTGTGTAAAGGAAAGGTTATGTTTGATTATCTGCATACTAAGTATGATGATTCAGGGTTATCCCTGACAGATGTATCGAATCTTGTGGTGAAAGTGTACCACCTCTGCAGAGTGTCAAACTATTCGAATAACCGCGTCCGTGGTTATGGACAGTTGGAGTGGCCATACTGTTCCGTTGTCAGATGTTTTCAAAACAACTTATGAAATGAATTGTGACATGACTTGACCACAACAGAGTTGTGATTATGATGATTAAGTTCCCACTTAGGTGTTTTCAAACCTTATTTTATATTTCTTTGTTTCTGAACTCAGCTCAGGTTTCAAACTTAACTTTACAAGTAAACTTAGAGTTAGAATTCCAAATAGAGCTATACTACTTATTAGTGATAGTTTGCGAGTACTTAAAGAGTACTCATGGCTTTTTTCCCTGGCTATTCCTATGGCCAGACTATGAAGGAGATTACCAAGATGAAGGACAGCAGGACGGCTATGATAACTAGGAAACTATCTCCCATCGTCAGCATTGCATGTGACTCTGAAGATAGACCCCACCGCTATGCTATTTATTCTGCTACTTGATTGTACTAAGACTAGATCATGAGATCCTTATTTGTGTAAGACCTTATTTATGGTTTGTAATGGATGATGTACTGTGATATCCAATCTGTTATGTCTCGCAAAAATGGTAATCCTGGGAGTGTGATGTATGGCATAACAGACATCTGGGATTAAAAATCCGGGTGTTGACAAGGTGTTTGTCGCCCTTAGGGTGTCAGCCGGCCGCACCGATGCCATTATCGCCCGCCGAGCGGTCGTCCAAGCCTCTAGTGCCGCGTGTGTTGGGACTGAATGATGGTGCGGCACCCGATGCGTCCTTGTCATCTGTAGGTTGGACTCTCATTCCCAATGTGCGAAATTTCATAGTGTACATGGCAAAACCGCTATCGGTGGCTCCCCCCTTCATCCATGATTATCTATACTTCTTCGGTGTATGTGGCTGGTTCTTTGTTATTGGTGTCGTGTTCATCTGCTCAAACCATCGACCCTTATGCAAGTTCGCCCCTCCCCAACTGCAACGAATTTAGATTTGGAGGATTGGGGCTTTAACCCAAATCTGACGTGCATCTAGTCAAATTTTTGCAACGTGTACTACAGGTACTTTGTTGAACTGCTTAGTTATATGTCATATTCTTGATAACTATGTTTTGTGCTATTCTGTATATGCCATATTCTTGATAATTGTATTTTGTGTTGTTCTGCTTAGTTATGGAATATTCTTGATGATGATGATGCAGGGTTCTATTTTGGTACTTAGATGATGCATTGTGCTGTTTAGGAATTTTCCATGACGCGTTGTGCTGTTTTGGTTTATTTTTGTGATGCATTGTGTCTTGTCTCCTCAATGTGTTGTTACGTCCATTTTGGTCTGTGTTCTGCTATTTAGGATTAAATGATATGCTTTCTAGCTGTTCATATTATTTCAATGACCCATCAGTTTAGGCAATTTAGATTACGCATTAAATTTAATTACATGATACCTTGTGTTGTTTTGGTATTTTTGATGATACACTGCATATATGTTGTTTTGTATATCCAGATAATGCATTGTGCAATTTTATCCATTCAGATTATGCATTGTGATGTTTAATCAATGTAATTAAATAGTATGCCTTCTAGTAGTTGTTCAAATAATTTTGCGGACCCATTGGGTTAGGTGATTCTAATGATGCATTGAGCTCTTTAGGCAATTTAATTTACCTGATACCTTGTGTTGTTTACGTAATTTTGATGGTGCAATTACGCATTGTGATCATTAATCAATTTATACAATGCATTGTGGTGTTTTGGTAATTCCAAAGGACTGACGCAATGGTAATTTTCATGTAGGACGGTCCAGTTGCAATGCCGAAATTAGACTACATTCTTGACCAGATTATTATAGCTCCAGGTGGCTATGAAGATGCTCTCCCCATCGTACCAAGGGAGTTGAAGCTGTCGGGAGGAGAGTGGAGGCCTTGGCAAGGGCAAGTAATGCCAGGTCGGTCGCTAGTTCTGCCAAACCGATAAGACGCCCTAGGTCGGTCGGACACCATGCCACTGTGCATCGTTCTAGGCGCTTCTACATCCAGTTAGCCCAGCATGACTTGTGTATGCTTATCATCCCGACTTACTTCAAGCCTTACGTGAAGGGACGCCCCTACCAACAGCTAGTTGTGGTCCAAGCATGCAAGGATGCGAGTGGGTTGTCCATGCCAACCGCAACAAAGACAAGATCGTCCTAGATAAAGAGTGGGCTACCTTTGCTACTTTCCATGAGTTGAAGGAGGGTGACTGCCTTATGTTCAAGGTCACCACAGATGGGTTCAAGATGAAAATCTATGACCGCATCACCTCCTATCGGAAGGTGTTCCTCTGTCATGAGCACGCACATCTTGATTAAGGGCCTCTTTGGATCGAAGGATTCTCAAAAGAATTTTGGAGGAATTCAACCCATATGATTTTTTCATAAGGAAGCCCTTTGGATGAAAGGAATCATACCTCCAAAATTCCTATGGATTGCATTTCTACACCCCAACCCCATAGGAATTTCAACATCCACTTTTTTACACTCATTCGCGTAGGATTGAGGCAATTTTCCTGCGTGTTTCCTGTGTTCCATCGAAATGACTTTAAGCATGTAGCTTTCCTCTGTTTTGTACCTGCGATCCTGTTAAATTCCTGTGTTTTGAAATCCTGTGATCCAAAGAAAGATATTTTCTCTATTTTTCAATCCATTATTTTGTACCTATGACCCAATCAAATTCATTGTTTTTAAATCCTATTATCCAAAGAAGCCCTTCTCTTTAAGTTTGCCATTTGATCTTTTGGTGACCATTTGTGATGATTATGCGTCAAGCCCTAAGTATATTTAATGTGACTAGTACTACTACCACTACCACTACCACTACTACTACTACTCTCTACTACTACTACTATGAGCAAGCACAGCGTGAGTCGTTACAACACGTGGCTAAGAAATGTACATACTAGAATTTTTTCGAATCTACTAGAAATTTACTATACTGGCCGGCAAAAACCAATCCTTAAGATGGGACCCACTTAGTACAGTATAAGCCAATTGATTGCACCACTATGGATCTAGCCAAATTTGTCCATAAGCTAGGACCCATGTGTAAGAGCTGCCATCTCACTCATTGTTGTGATTGATATTTGTTTCTATTGCTATTTGTACCTAATAATAATATTTTAATGCTTATGGACTACCCTCAAGGGTAGCCTTTAAAGTTTTGAGCTTATGGATAGGCTCCACTATGTACATGAAACTCCTTATCCATTTTTCCCTTATGGATAGCTTGTGGCCAACATAGTGGATGCACTAAGAAAATAAAATTTGCTTCACCGTTTAGACCAGGTAGGGGACCCACTCATCTGAGTAGAAGGAAACAGTAAAGAAAACCTTTTTTGGGATCGTTTGATTCACATGATTCTCAAAACATAGGAATAGTAAAATCATAGGATTGGAGTAGCATGACCTCTTGTATCCTATAGGAATAGAAAACTACAGGAATTTGGATCTAGTATGTGTTTGAATCATAGGAAAAGCAAAGGAATTCTAACTTGAGGTAGGAGTAGATGTATTTGTCCTACAAAATAGAGAGCAAAGGAATACTTTGAAGGAATTCGTAAGGATTGTAATCCTTTGAATCAAAATACCAACGTAGGAATATTTCCTAAGGGACAAAATCATTCACAAATCCTTTCAAATTCGTTTGAATCAAACGAGCCGAATTGTGAGGTACTCCGTCGCACGTACTAGATGAACATGAAAATAAAAAACACATCTCTTGGATGAAATCTTGTCCACTGCTTTGACAAGACATCAGTTCCGAACTTTGGGTGGGTCCTAAATATTTACAACTAGCAGCTCGATCGCTAGTATGATGGTCTACCCATAGTCTACTCCGGTACACCTAGGTTTTCCTTGCTACTACGGCAGAGCCTTCATCTGCCCACTGGGTCTTGGATGGACCAACCAGATTGCTCAAAGGGCAGTGACGAGACCCATACCTTGACATCTTGCTTCCACTATTCACTCTCCTCTCTCCTACTAGTACTACCTTCCTTCGCCATTGCAGAAACCATTTTCTTCCACGGCTCCTCCCTTGCTTATTTACTCCTTCGTCTAGCAATGTCACAAAATAACCTGTCTCGTCAGAAGAACAACAAGATGGCACTAGTTAGAGCCGTGGAGAAATCCCATAGGTAGGGTGACCTGCAGGCTCGAACCGAGAAAGGAGACCAGCCATGGGGCGAGTGCTCGTCTTCGCGCATGTATCCGAAGAGCGGCTATCATGGGGACCAAGAGTCCAGGTAGGTTTGTACTTCCATTAATTCCTTGGCTGTCTTCTCCTACTATTGAACCATATCTATGCATCTTCCAGGGCAAGCGCCTCGAGCATCGATGACGAGGGATAACCTCGGCAATGTCCATGGAGAAGGATTTAGGGTTTCGTGGAAAAGAGAACGCCGGGGATTTCGTCGGATGTCAGGAAAACAATGGAGTCAAAGTCTCTTGAATATTTGGAAATCGCACTATTACAAGTTTCCTGGGAGTTTTTCGATACCCTCGCTTGGGCTTCTCCCGTCCTATATATAATAGGCCGGGTCTCAAAGCTATATGCGGATAGGTTTTACATACACATAACTACAATACCAACACAATGTCGGTTCATAGTCTCTTTCCTAATACAATCAAAGTCTTTGTCGGTTATGAAACCTTCATGGGTCGGAAGCCTTTTACCTAGTATAGGGTAATAAGTCATAAGCATCCGAGTAATCATACCTATGTCAGTCGAGTTTTCCACCCCACGGGTCAATAGCACGACAGATATCTCTAACGCGTACGATGCCATCATGCCCGCTCTCGGTCCAAGAAGAGAGGTAGGAACTATACATGTATTGACATTTTTATGTTCTTCTATGCATGCATTCCATGCTCTCTTATTGATGATGCATTTTCCATGAAGGAAGTCAGGGAGAGAATATCGGCCAAAGTAGATGAAATCAATAGCCAAAACATCAACATTCTGCAGAAAAACTTTGAGCTCAACCTGGAGTGTGATCGCCTCCGAGCCGATTTGGATTTTCAAAAGAATCTCGCACGATCTTATGAGCATGACTCCTCGACTCTTTGCACTAAGTGCAAAAATTTGAAGAAGGAAGTCATGTAGCTCCGCAGCCAACAGCTACCATTATGGAGGTCATCGAGGTCACGCCCGCTAAGTAGGAAGAGAGAAGCCATCTCATGTTGGTCATCCAGGTCGCGACCATTGCGGAGGTCGTCGAGGTCGTGCCTCCGCAGGGCGACCACAGTGTTGCAATCGCCAAATCTGAGACAGGGAAATATTTTGCATTGGAGTAGGAACTAGGAAGGGAGAAGACTTCCCCTAGCCCTCTTTTTTCTGTTGGGTGCATGATCTTTTTTCTCATCAGTGGTCATTAAACTGTCAGTACCCCGTATTTGTTTTCTCGCATTTTCGTACGACCGGGCCATACGGTCGCAGCTGGCCGTATGGCAGGTCGTTGCCAACCCTGTATCTTCCTTGTTTATTCGTATTATTGTAAAAAAGAGAGAGAAGAAGGTCGGCAAGACGCTGGTATGGGCGCATGGTATGGACAGGGCCCGCCCGTACCATTACTCGTGACCGACTTCAGACCCCTTTTATCTAGGTTTTTTCCCTTTTGATTACACCTCTTATCCTTTTTATCTTTTGCCATCATCTTTCAGATATAGGGTCTTTCTTTCTTTGTCTTCTACTATGACACCTCAGATATCACTTGATCGTTTAAGAACTATGCAGCCTTTTCATATCAAGAAGATCTGGATCAAGAAGGAAGATGTACCTGCAACATAAGTCAAAAAAAGGGAATTCGAAAGGGATTCTTCGTCTTCCTCAACTAGAGAGTCGACTCAAGTGGTTCCACTCCCAACTGGGAGGATATGTTTTGCGGCAAGTTGGAGATGCTCAGGCATGTGGAACAAAGGAAGAACAAAGAATAACCCCCACACAACCCCTAAAGGTATAACCTTCGCAGATCCTTGATACGTTGCTAACATATCTATAATTTTTGATGTTCCATACTTGTTTTATATCTACTTTCTAATGTTTTGTACATACTTTGGAGTATTTTTATACACTTTCTTGGACTAACCTATTAAAAAGATGCCACGGTGCCAGTTGCCTGTTTTCTTCTGTTTTTGGTTCTAGGAAAGTCAGAGAATGAATATTATTGGAATTGGACGGGACAAAAGCCAAAGTTAATATTTTACCAGAAGACTCACGGAGCCAGAAGACGAGATGGAGGGGGGCCACAGGGTATCCACACCACCCCTTGGCATGGGCAGCCCTAGGCCACGCCAGGGCATGGTGTGGGCCCCCTGGCCGGCCACCGACCTTGCCCCTTCGCCTATAAGAAGCCATTGGGATGAAAACCCTAAATCGACTAGCCTCCAGCCACGAAAATTTCCGCAGCACCGCCGCCACCGAAGGGGAGATTCGGGGGATAGAAAGTCTCTGTTCTGGCTCCTTGCCGGGACGGGGAAGTGCCCCCGGAGCCATCTCCATCGATCTCTACCACCATCTCCATCGCCGTTGCTAATTCCCATGATGAGGAGTGAGTAGTTCTTCCTCGAGGCTAAGGGTTCTACCGATAGCTATGTGTTCATCTCTCTCTATATGCTTGATTATATTGTGATCATGAGCTTTGTAATCAAGTAGATCTACCTTGCTACTTAAGTCCTTTAATAGATCTCTGCTCTCCCCATGTGTGTGAAAGTGACAGCGTGCACACCATGGTGGAACTTTGGCTAGAGATTACAAATACTTTTTATGAGTTATATTCGGAGTTGGATGTCTCTATGAAATTGTGGTGTTTGTTGGAACCATCTAGTGCTCAAGGTGATAGTGTGGGGTTGGTTATCTAGATGGGGAAAGTGGACTTTGAGGTGTGCTGTTATAGCCCTACCGTGGATTAGAGTGTCCAACCGGAGAGTAGTATCATAAAGAGAAGATATTTATATGAGAGTGTTCACTAGTGAAAGTATGATCCCTAGGCCTTGTTTATAAACATTGAAACACCGTTTGCAACTAGATCTGTTACATGTTTGCTTGCTTCCATCTTTATTTCAGATTGCCTTTAGTCTCTTCCACGCCATCGAGCTATTTTATGGCACCATTGTCTTATATCCATACCACTTGTATTTTACTATCTCTTCGCCGAACTAGTGCACCTATACACCTGACAAGTGTATTGGGTGTGTTGGGGACACAAGACACTTCTTGTATCTTGATTGCAGAGTTGCTTGAGAGGGGATACCTTTGACCACTTCCTCCCTGCGTTCGATAAACCTTGGGTGATCCACTTAAGGGAAAACTTGCTGCTGTTCTACAAACGTCTGCACTTGGAGGCCCAACAACTATCTACAAGACTAGAAATGCGTAAACATCAAGCTATTTTCTAGCGCCGTTGTCGGGGAGGTAAGGTAAAAGGTACTCACATCCTCTGGCTACTAAGCTATCTTCTAGTATTGTTGCTAGTGTGTGAGTGCTCGAAGTTATTTCCTTTAGATTCTACAATCATATATTTTTGTTTCTTGTTTTTATTTTCACTAGTTAGGCTTAATGGAAAACAACAACAAAATTAGAGAGCTTTATAGTATTTATCTTGAGTTCGGACATGCAGTGTTTGAAGAGAAAATTAAAAACCTATGGAACTTTATTTGCATGCTAATAGAAATATTTTTAGTATGAATTCTTTGAACATCATTATTGCTAATGCTATGGAAAATTCTAAGCTTGGGGAACCTAGTTTTTATGAGAATGATCTTTTTAGTCCCCCAAGCACGGAGGAGAAAATTACTTTGATGATACTATGCCTCCAATATATGATGATTACAATGATGAATATGATATTTTTAGTCCACCTACTATTGAGGAGAAAATTAATTATGATTACAATGTTCCTCCTATATTTGATGATTATGGTGATGAGAATAATAATGATAGCTATTTTGTTGAATTTGCTCCCACCACAATTAATAAGAATGACTATGTTTATGTGGGGAGTATTAATTCTTTTATGCATGTGGCTCATGATAAGAATGTTTTATGTGATAGTTATATTGTTAATTTTATTCATGATGTTACTGAAAGTTATTATGAGAGAGGGAAACATGGTTTTTATGCATCTCAACAATATTAAGTTTCCCCTCTTTATGTTGAAAGTCTTGAAGTTGCACTTGTTTTGCTTTACTATGCTTGTTGCTTTGTGCTTTCATAACTTGTTTCTTTACAAGATTTCTATGCATAGGAAGTGGGTTAGACTTAAATGTGCTTTGAATTTGCTTCTTGATGCTCTCTTTTACTTCAATTCATATTTCTTATGTGAGCATTTTCTCAAACTATCATGCCTAACTTAAAGGCGTTAAAGAAAAGTACTTATTAGGAGATAACCCAAAAGTTTTAGATGAGCCTTGGAAGTTATTACTTCAGTAATAACCGCTCCTTATCCTTTTATTTTCTTTTTGTGCCAAGAGTAACCTCTAATGAGAGAGAAGTAATGCTTAGAAAAGTTGCTGTCCTAAAACAGATTTTTGTGCTTGACTGTAAAAATTCGTGTAAAATCTCTGTATGTCGTTTTGAGGCGTGAATTTTTGTGCTTCTGCCCCAGGTTGTTATCTAACTTTCGTTAGTTCAACACTTTTCTATTTAAGCAACAGAAGGTCTTCGAAAAAATTGGTTTTTACCTGCTGGTCTGTTTTGACAGATTTCTGCTATTATTTGCATTTGCTTCTTGTTGGTTCTTTTTTGGGTTCTCTTTGGGGAATTGAGCTTTTTGAGGGAAGTGATACAGTAGCTTGTGTTTTAATGGAAGTTTTATTGGTGTTGAAACTGAACCCAAAGACTTATTATCTTGAGTACACTAATGTTGCTAATAAAGATTGTGTGAAGTTTTGTATGAAGGAAGAATTTCAGGTGTATGGAGAGAATGATGCAATGAGATGAAGAATGGACTAAAGCTCAAGCTTGGGGATGCCACCCGTGTCACCCCAAGAAATATCCAAGAAGTACAAGCGTCAAAGCTTGGGGATGCCTAAGGCATCCCCTTCTTCATCAATAAAAAATCTCAGGTTTCTCCAAACACTTCATTTTTATTGTTCCGTGCACAGTTTTGTTGTTCTTGGAGCGTCTTTGTTTTTGTTTTTGGTTTTCGTTTGATTGGTTTTCTTAGTATGCTTGAATAAATTGGTTGGACCCCCTCTTTCATACATTAGTTTTCAAATAGTTTGGTTTGGATTGGAAAAGAGTAGGAAAGTTCATGCTTAAGTGGTAAAGAGAGTTTGTTTTTGACTGTGGCCTATGCTTTGTCATGTCATGCTTGATATTGTTTTGGCTTTATGCTTAGTGATCTTCGCTGTAGAATGACATGTTATAAACAATTGAGATTACTTAATGTGCCTTGAAAGAATCATGTGTTGTTTTAGCATATTAAAGCATAGTATTGTGGTATTCTCCTTTGATGCTTTATTTGGGTTGACTTGGCGCATGCTCACACCATGTTATGACTATCCCAAGTCACCATAGCCTTTATGATCCTTTAGTTTTCGACTTGTAATATCACTTTATGCTTTAATTAATAATGTTTTGTCGCTTTGCATGATTATGGCCATTATTGCTCTCTTAGTTGGTCGCTCCCAGTCTTTTGCTAGCCTCCATAACCAAGTATGAGTTCCACTCATGCATCCAACTCCAAATAAAACCAAGTTATTCCAAAGAGTCCACCATACCTACCTATTAGCATTTTCTATTCCAAATATATTCATGTTTTTATCTACCTTCCGAATTAAACTTGTTATGAGAAAACTATTGATTAAAGCTCTCACGAACTTGATGGCACACTTTACTTTTCTTGCCCCTAATAAACTTGAACCATTGTGTCGTCTATGTTGTATATGCTTGCACTTATATGTTGGGGATTAGCAGAACCATGCTGTCATGGGGTACAATTTCAACATTGCACTTGTACATTGTACCTAGTTGATATCATGCTCTTTTGTCTATGGATGTCGTCGGTGTGAAATGAAAGGGGAGCTTGTAAGTCCATGGAGTTATGTATGTGTGTTAGAGAAACGCCTGGGCCGCTGGTCTAATCCATGCCTAATCATGGTGGAAACCTGCAGCGTAACCATAATGAGCAATCTATGAAGCATTCTTCTTATAAAAAAAAGAGATAGAGATTGAGAAAAAAAAGAAAAAAGAGATGAGAAAATTGGAAAGAGAGAAAAAAGCACCATTTTCCCATGGTAAATAAGAAGATTGCTGAGATGCTTGTTGTCTGCTTGCCTTGTCATTTTGATATGGGGATTCTTCCGTATCATCGGGCAAGGGGTACCCCATTGGCGGTTCTCTATGATACACATGTACTTACTATGACAAGAACTTACCGGTAACTAAACTTGAGTAGCATGAGGAGCGGCCCTCGTATTCAAGGGACATGAGATTGCCAACTGATACTTTGTCAAGCATATACTCCATAGTTTGTTCATTTTAACCTTAATCACTTCAAGATGCTTATGATAGGGGCAATGAGAGCTGAAAGCTAATAAGTACCATAATTTTTGGAAGCTCTTTATGAGACTTGAATCCCAGTTTCCTTCTATGAAGGCCTTTCTTTTACTTTTATGTTGAGTCTCCACCTTCTATATTTATGCACCTATTGAGAGAGCATAGTGGCCATTCTTAGTTCTGTGTGCATTGTCCCAAGACTTGTTGATTGATGCATAACTTTGATATTGCTTGTTCTTAAACTATTTGTATCTAGGCACCCTTATAAACTTTGAAGGTGTCCTATGCATTTATGTTTTCTACTTTATGAGGGACAAGATGAATGCCACTATGCTATGTTTTCTTTATGTGAAACAAACAAACGTCTTGCAAAGCATTGTTATTCATGAATCTTTTGTTTGTGCCTTTTTATGTTACAACATAGTTGCTATGTCTTATTATTAGAACTTTGTCTTTCATGCTATGTTAAAGTACTATGATCCCATGTATCAATGTTTTACAAATACTTTGATCAAGTTTATGATGGTGCATGTCACCTCAAAAATTATTATTTCTTTTTATCACTTACCTACTCGAGGACGAGCAGGAGTTAAGCTTGGGGATGTTGATACGTTGCTAACGTATCTATAATTTTTGATGTTCCATGCTTGTTTTATATCTACTTTCTTATGTTTTGTCCATACTTTGGAGTATTTTTATACACTTTCTTGGACTAACCTATTAACAAGATGCCATAGTGCCAGTTGCCTGTTTTCTTATGTTTTTGGTTCTAGGAAAGTCAGAAAATGAATATTCTCGGAATTGGACAGGACAAAAGCCAAATTTAATATTTTACCGGAAGACTCATGGAGCCAGAAGACAAGACGGAGGGGGTGATACATTGCAAATGTATCTATAATTTTTGATGTTCCATGGTTGGTTTTATCTACTTTCTTGTGTTTTGCCCACACTTTGGAGTACTTTTCATATGATTTCTTGGACTAACCTATTAACAAGAGCCACAGTGCCAGCTGCCTGTTTTCTGCTATTTTTGGTTCCATGAAAGTCGGAAAATGAATATTCTAGGAATTGGACGGGACGAAAGCCAAAGTGCCTATTTTTCCGGAAGTCATCAGATGCCAGAATACAAGACGAAGAGGATCCAGGGGGCCACCACACTACATGGCCGCGCGGGCCAGGCCTGGCCGCGCCAGGGGGTGGTGTGGCCAGCCCAGGCACCCCCACCGCCTCTTCTTCCGCCTATAAGATTCCCTTGGGACGAAAACCCTAAGTACCCGATCAAAAATCCACGAAAGAGTCTGTAGCCGCCGTCATCTCCATCCCTAGATCAGGAGGGATCTGAAGCTCTTCCCGGCACCCTGCCGGATAGGGGAATTCACCCTGGAGGCCTTCTTCATCATCATGCATGCCTCCGGTGTGATGTGTGAGTAGTTCATCCTTGGACTACGGATCCATGTAGTAGCTAGATGTCTGGTTCTCCTCCTTTGTGCTTTCATGTTTAGATCTTGTGAGCTCCGTTCATGATCAAGATCATCTATTTGTAATTCTACATGTTCTGTTTGCGGGGATCCGATGGATATTGAGATGTTATTTCAGATTGATTATTGATTCTATCATGTCTTTGTTATTTGTGATCTTGCATGCTTTCCATTGTTAGTAGCTATCTTGGCCAAGTAGATGCTAGAAACTCCAAGAGTTAGTATTTATGCTCGATAGTGGGTTCATGCCTCTGGTAATCTGGGGAAGTGACAGAAATCTCTAAGGTACTAGATGTGCTGTTGCTACTAGGGAGAAAACAACAATCCTTTGTTCATAGAACAATCGTATTGTTTACTTTACACGCAATTCATAAAGAAATAATCTGTTGCTTGCAACTTAATATTGGAGAGGGTTCGGATGATAACCTGAAGGTGGATTATTAGTCATAGATGCAGTTGGATGGCGGTCTATGTATAATGTTATAATGCCCAATCAAGTTCTAAAGGAGTCAAGATGATTAGTATATGCTTGTATGCTTTCTTGATGTTTGTCAATTGCCCCACTGTAATTTGTTCACCCAGCATGTTATCTATCTTAAGGAGAGCCACCTCTAGTGAACTATGGATCCCGGTCCTTTTCTTTACATACAATCTATAAACTGTTTACTGCTTTGTGTTTACTTTCTGCAAACTATTACTTCCTTCCATTCGATACGTTTAATCTTTTGTTTTCAGCAAAACACGGTGAGATTGACAACCACATCGCAAGTTGGGGACAGAGTTCTGTGGTTGTGTTGTGCAGGTCTCCACGTTGCTACTAGCACCGGTAGTGTGCCCTGCCAAGGCTCAGCTAGCAACACCTTTGGGGTGTTTCCTTGCTCCTACTGGTTCGATTAAACCTTGGTTTCATAACTGAGGGAAACTTGCTGCTCTGCTCATCATACCTTCCTCTTGGGGTTCCCAACGAGCTCTACATCAACACTGAGCCATCAGGGGGCTATAGGGCAGCCACACCACCCCTTGGCGCGGGCAGCCCTAGGTCGCGCCAGGGCATGGTGTGGGCCCCCTGGCCGGCCACCGACCTTGCCCCTTCACCTATAAGAAGCCCTTGGGACGAAAACCCTAAATCGACCAGCCTCTAGCCACGAAAAGTTCCGCAGCGCCACCACCACCGAAGGGGAGATTCGGGGGATAGAAAGTCTCTATTCTGGCACCTTGCTAGGATAGGGAAGTGCCCCTGGAGCCATCTCCATCGATCTCCACCACCATCTCCATCGCTGTTGCTGATTCCCATGATGAGGAGGGAGTAGTTCTTCCTCGAGGCTAAGGGTTCTACCTGTAGCTATGTGTTCATCTCTCTCTATGCATGATCATATTGTGATCATGAGCTTTGTAATCAAGTATCTACCTTGCTACTCAAGTGTTTTAATAGATCTCTGCTCTCCCCATGTGTGTGAAAGTGACAACATGCACACCATGGTGGCACTTAGGTTAGAGATTACAAATACTTGTTATGAGTTATATTTGGAGTTGGGTGTCTCTATGAAATTGTGGTGTTTGTTGGAACCATCTAGTGCTCAAGGTGACAGTGTGGGGTTATCTAGATGGGGAAAGTGGACTTTGAGGTGTGCTGTTATAGCCCTACTGTGGATTAGAGTGTCCAACCGGAGAGTAGTTAAGAGTAGTATCATAAAGAGAAGATATTTATATGAGAGTGTTCACTAGTGAAAGTATGATCCCTAGGCCTTGTTTCTAAACATTGAAACACCGTCTGCAACTAGATCTGTTACATGTTTGCTTGCTTAAATCTTTATTTCAGATTGCCTTTAGTCTCTTCCATGCCATCAAGCTATTTTTTGGCACCGTTGTCTTATATCCATACCATTTGTATTTTACTATCTCTTCGCCGAACTAGTGCACCTATACACCTGACAAGTGTATTGGGTGTGTTGGGGACACAACAGACTTTTTGTATCTTTATTGCAGGGTTGCTTGAGATGGGATACCTTTGACCACTTCCTCCCCGAGTTCGATAAACCTTGGGTGATCCACTTAAGGGAAAACTTGCTGCTGTTCTGCAAACCTCTACACTTGGAGGCCCAACAACTGTCTACAAGAATAGAAGTGTGTAGACATCAATCCTCTCTCAAATCTCCTCCTAGATCCTCTTCTCAGAAAGAGGAAAAATGGAATAAGATTATCGAAAAGATCGAGAACCTTGAAAATATTTCTAAATCTTGCGTTGAAACTATTAGAGAAGGAGTTTACTCTTACTAGATCATGGGCAAGGACCTCAAAAAGAAGGTCAACAACATCGATGGTAGAGTTCAACTCCTAACCAAGATTATCATGGAGATGGCCAACGACAGGAAGATGCTAAGCAAAATAATTAAAGAACAACATGTTAGTGATACCTTTGATCCGGAACGAATGTAGTATAGCTTCCTTTTCCCTAGTAGACCTAGGTTATTGAATCCTCGAGAAGCGAATGCGTAGTGAAGTTACTTTAACAGACCTTCGGGAGTTTTAGAATTCCTTTTGTGTTTTTACCGGACCAATAGCTTGTGTTTTTTTGTTTATGTCGATGATGGAGAGAGGGGGCCTAGGGCATTCGGTTTCACCTGTAGCTGTGCAAAACATCTGATGGAAATAAAAGATAGAAATAAAGTATGCGTGTACTTGTTAGAGCAAGATAAATTATATGTGGATAGTGCATCCATAATTGTTATTGCCTCCGTAACCTCTTATAACAATAGCCTACTAGTCTCATCCATAGAAGAAAGAGAACTAATGATATGCATAGTGATGTCACCGTTAATCCCAAGCAAATCCCTCACATACAGCCATACTACCCCTTCTGCCACTAGGGTTCCCAACCTGCAGATCAATCATCACTCATACTCCCTAAACCCTAAACCCTATACATGGCTCAACCCTCGGGGTCTTGGGTACCTGACAAGTCCTTAGATTGAGGCAAGAGAGGATACAATAATCATCATGTCATACAAACTAAAACACGATCCCATCTATGATTAATCACATGCACAATTACTACATGGCTAGGCTGAAGCCCTTAGCCCAAGGAGAATTACTCACACATAGAGATGAGATCAACAATCATAAACATTGTAATGAAAATCATAAGATTGATAGCAATAGTCTTCGAATGTCGCCAATTGGAGAAGAGATCTGCTATTATAAGTGGTGGAATATGGCTATGGAGATGGAGAAAGGTTTGGAGATCTGAGGCAGTTTTTTGGCGAGGTTTGGCTTCTTCGGGGCGGTGCGAGAGATGCTTTCCCGTTGCCTAAGGCTTCTTTATATAGGGGTCCCTTCATGAAAGTTGTTCTGTTTGACCTAACGGTGGTGGCACCAACTATACGACCGGAGCTATACGGCCGGAATTTTTGCTCCGGTCGTATAGTTGGTCGTTAAAGCGTCTTCCTCCATTGTACGGCTCCTAGTTTCTTCTAGTTGTTGGAAATCTCGTATCTTTGACTTTAATGTAGTGATTCCCTCCTTTAGACGACGTTATCTATGCAGCAAAAATATAAAAGAAAGGATTACATACCCCTCTGAATATTAGCATTAGTGGCAGGGTTTAGAGTGATATGTCATCAAGAATATGAGTAATATCCAGTTTAAATGTGGACGTAGATGGCTATATTTCAGAGCCATCAACCTCCCCAAGCTTAAACTTGATCGTCCCGGGCAAGAAAACCAAAATCAAAAAGGAACTCAGCATTTAAACTGAAATAACGAGATGGTGGTCTTACTCATGATTAGTAGTTGAAGGGAATATGCCCGAGAGGCAATAATAAAGTGGTTATTATCTTATTCCATGTTTATGATAAATGTTTATTTTACATGATAGATTGTATTGATCGGAAACATCAATACATGTGTGTTTAATAAACAAAAAGGGTTCCTAGTTATGCCTCTCTTATAGACTAGCTTGTTGATTAACAAGATGATCAAGGTTTCCTGATCATGGACATTGGATGTTGTTAATAACAAGGTCACACCATTGGTGGAATGATGTGATGAACATTCATCCGAAGTATAGCATTACGATCAAAGTCATTATGTTTATATTGCTATAACATCATACGAAGTAATCTTTATCCTTAGACCATGAGATCATGTTAATTGCTAACACCGGAAGAGTATCTTGATAACATCAAACATCACACCATAATAGGGTGACTATAAAGGTGGGTTTAGTGCTACGAAGGTGTTATGTTGAGGCTCATGGATCAAGAGTGGGATTTGTCCATCCCGATGACGGATAGATATACTCTAGGCCCTCTCGGTGATATCACATTGAAATAGCTTGCAAGCAAGTGATGTGATCACTAGAATGTTATATCATGGGAAAGAGAAAAGAGTGCATGTCAGTAACGAGATCAAACTAGGTATGGAGATACCGATGATCAAATCTCGGACATGTAATATATCGCGGGACAAAGGGATTTAGTTACTAGCGTTAAAGGTTCTCACGATCACAGAAGTCATCGTTGAATGTGTAGGAGTCAGTATGGATCTCTAGGTCCTGCTGCTGATTATTGATCGGAGAGGGGTATCGATCATGTCTGCATTATTCGCGAACCGTAGGGTGACACACTTAAGGGATATCGACACCATTTGTAGCAAATATGTTTCAGATAAAGATTTAAGAAAGCGCTAGAATTATTTCAATAGACACCGAAACTGTTTCGGGTGAAATTGGTTCTGCATGTAATATTGAAATGTTGCAGGGGGTTTTATGTGAATGTTTGTTAATTAAAGTAATTAACAAAATTCTGAATAAAAATAATAAAAGAGTTTTATTAAATGAGAGAGCATTAAATTTGGAGAAATTTAATGCATTTAAAGTGGAGACTTTAAAAGAGAATGTGAAGGGGCATTTTAATGTGGAGGGGTTACCACCACATGAATGGAGGAGGTGAAGGGTCACCCCCTCCATGCGCCAGCCATGAAGGAGGGGCACCCCCCCTCCTCCTATAAAAGGCCACCCCCTCCTCACTTCTCACACACACCTCCTTGTGAAGGATCTCTCTCCCCCTCTAGTATTATTCCCCATGGTCTCGGTTTAGCGAGATACATGTTCCCGGTGGCTTTATCTAGAAAGGAGTTGCTGCTTCCGCTGCTTTGCTGGAGCGAGGGACGGAGGTTGTCGGGGTACCGGACATGTGTGCGATCACGGATGCACCGCTGCTTTGCGGTGCTGGACTTGGTGCTGCTGGAGCTGGGTCTGATGGACGTGCTGGAGCCGGACCTGCTGGACTTCCTCACGATCTTGAGATCGGCAAGTGTACGACTACATCAACCACGAGTTCCTACTCGTTAACAATGCTCGTTGTCTACGAGGGTAAGTTCTCGTTGGATGTATGTCCACCTGTTGTTGTGTACCTAGTAGATAGATCTTGGCGTGTAGTTCACACCGTAGGAAATTTTTTGTTTTCTATGCCGCGGACCCAACAGTAGTCTCATGTTTCCTCCACTTTATAAATCTGAAAAAAAACTCCAGCACAGATAGAGTAATGGCAAGCATATCATACGGGTTTCATGCATCCTTATAGTGCAACAAAATTATTGTAAACATGGATGATTCAAATGAGTAAACTTTATTCCATGTCAAGTAATCAACTCATAGGCTTGCCTTTTGAACTGTAAAGTATAATCATGTAAATTAAGAGTGTGAGAGTTTTCATGAAAAGCATATATATTAGAAATAAATCAAGACTTTTCAAGCACTACTTTTATATTCATTGTCCTTCAAGAATTTTAGTTTTTAAGTAATTGAGAGCATGCCAAAAAAATATATTAGTTTATCGGGCTGAGATGGACACGCGTGGCATCACTAAGGTTTTTATTCCTTTTGCATAATGATTTCTCATAACAGCCATAGGAGTAATTCCATCATGATTACAGCTACCCGGGAGTGCTAAGAATCTTACCCACTATAGCATTTCTGCTACAAGTGTGTAATAAACTCATAGCCGAAATCTAGGAGTTTCCTCCATGAAGATCATTCGTAGGCCAGCGGAGTTGTTGGCATCCCATGAAGTTTGACACGCATAAAGCTATATCATTCTTATGATTAACAAGTCAAACTTTGGCATGCTCACAAAAACCGCTAAACATTAATTCAATCAAACAAATCCTTTCGAAGAGAGCTATCAAGTCAATCAACATTTGAAGTGGTGTTGAGTATCTCTATAAATAAACCTTCAAGGCTGAACACTACAACACCCAAACCTTCAACTATGAGACTTTTTCTTATTACAATTGTTTAGCAATTTTTAGGCAAGACTTTGTTAATTATGAGAGATGGAACAAAACGTACCCAATTAAATACCCATGCAAACAAAAATCTTACTACAATACAAAGACTCACTCCGCCAATATAATATCTCAACATTTACTACTAACTAGCATGGGTTTCTCCAACTTCAAAAGTGGGGAGTCATAAGGCATACCTCTCATGTTTGGTTCCACTTCTCTCTTCCTTTTTTATTCGTTTCTTGGAAACTTGAAGTTGACCACTCTCCTAGAAATATATGAAGACCTCGAGGCAGAAAGAAAAGAAAGAGGGAAAATAAGGAAAAATGGAGAAATCTTTTTGTGGTTTTTAAGAGAGGGACTTTTAAAGAATAGAAAATTGGCGGCAAAGCTGGGCTAGAAAATTTTGAAAGCAAAAATAGAAAATACTAAAAATAATGTGTTGGGGAAACCAACATGAGTGCTTATAAACTCAAATAAAAACACAACCTCTAAAATAAATAAAAGAAAATGAATGCCACATAAAGATACATGAGGAAACTTCGCCAAGCTTATGCTTTTGCAAGCCCTTCAATTTATTGTGGTGGCGGGAAAAAGTCGTTACTCCAGTTCGCGAATTGAGTTGAGAGGTTACTTGTTGATTCTCAGAGTGGCATGGGTATACCCTACAGGTACTCCAGTTTGGCATATATGGTCCAGATACGGCAGAAGCCCACGGTGTTGTCACGGCCCAATGCAGAATTCGGGTGACCCACGGACTCTCCGATTGCTTGCAACACAAGAAGAAGCTTAAGATAGAAAGTTCAAAGGGACGAACCCTAATCTGTATCCGACTCCACTTGCTACCCAAGACCTAGCTTATCTATATAAAGGCTAGGAGGGGGCGGCAAGGAGGACAACCAAAACCCTAGTTTCCACAACCATCGCCAGATTGCATCTGCACACCCCTGTAACCTTCGACTCCCTCGATAATTCCAAGAGCAGACAAGCACGAGTAGGGACCTCTACGAGGCCCGAACCTGGGTAAACCTTGCGTCCCTGTGTGCTTGTTTGCTAGCCGATTGATGCCTCCAGTGCTCCCTCCTTCTCCAAAACCCAAGTCCATAACAATGGGCATTGACGAGTTAAACCATCGTCACGGAGGTTCAAAGAGAGGCTATGCATCCTCTCCATGGTTCCTCCAAGTCCATGGAAATCTTGTTAAGTGGCGAACCGGTTTTGTGGCTACTCCTCTTGGTAAGGAACTTCTTTATCCTCCTCTTGGTCCTCATCCTCCTCTAGAATCTCTTCCTCGGGTTGGTGTTGCTCAACCTGTGAATCATATAGCAAACATCCTTCCTCGATAGAGAAAATACCATTAGGCAAAGGAGTGGGGTAGATACGCCCAGCTCCAGCAATATGTAGATAATAAACACCACCTCTCCTAGTGAGCATTCCACAGGCTCTCAAAGTGGAGAAACCAACACGTGTCTCACCTAGTACAGGTTACAGTTCACCTAGGTCGAGGCCTAGGGCAGTGGGAAGTATGGTGATGATGCCTCCTTTTGTGATTGGTCCTTGGCTTTGAGAGGCTTGGTGCTCCAAGTAGTGCACAAGGATGGCGCCCAAGTTGAGTGACAAGCCACAGTTGATGTAAGCAGCCTTTGCGAGGACTAGTATGTCCTCCTCGTTGAGTCTCGTGAACTCATTATATGCCGGCAAGGTGTTAGCAATAACATAGAACAAATAGCGAATTGCAGGATGTTGAATATTGAATATTCTTCCCCTTCTTTATTCTAGTAGTGAAACTCATTCCATTATAGTATTGTTCAGGGATAGGTTCTAAGCCAGTAAAGGATGCACGTAAAGCATGAATATCATTGTTTGGCAAATTAAAAAATGTGCACCATTCATCTAATGTTAAAGTGTAGTTGTTGTTCATCAGACAGAAAGAAATAGTATCCTCTCCTTGCCATTGTTTAACGGTGCTTTGCAATGAACTAAGAAATTCAATGGTTAAGCGGCAATAAGTAGGTATATCATTGTACATGAAGTTTTGCAGGCCAGCTCTATTACAAAGTAAATTGAAGTCATCAGAAATACCTAGTTGGTTCAATATAATGGGGCAAGCCCACTTGGTGGCCTTCACTTCGCGGTTCTTGATCCTATTGAAGCGATCACGATGGGCTCATCCCTGCACCATATCCCCATGTGTTCCTGAGTGGCAGCCCGAGAAGTGCTAGCGGTGGCACGAGCACAAGTTCTTCTCCTTGTGTTCATGTTCTAAAACATTGAAGAAAGTCAAAAATAAAACTTTTTGACCCAACAACAGTAAGTGCATCATATTCCTCATCATAGCACACTAAAGAATTCTCCTCAAAATAATAATCTAGGTAATAAAATCATGGCAACTGGTTCATAGTAGGTCTCACCCTAGATTGACAATGACAATAGATCGAGATGAATTTGTAAAAAGTAATTGGAGGACCGGAGGAGAAACATACTGTAGATCACTTGTGTGCGAGGAAATCGAACGAAATTGAGTAGAGATGAAGATCCCTTGAGGTTTTGAGAGAGTTTGGAGGTAGAAGAAAGAAAACGGATTGAATTTTTGGAGTTGGACGCTGAAAGAACATTTCATGGTTCCCTATGTTTTGAGTGTTAGATAACAATACCGTGGAGTTTTATCATGTGCGCTAAGTGTGTAGGGATTGTTCTGGTGTTTTGGGGGCCAGATTATCCGCCCCACCAAGGGCCGGATAATCTTTCCTAACTCATCGATCAAACGCAACCAAGGCGCGACGCTCGGAGTGGGTTCGGATTTTCTCCCGAAAAATCCGAACTGGGGCGGTTTTTCCTCCCCAGGCCAGATAATCTGGCCTTCTCATGGGGCCGGATTATCCGGCCCCCATAAATCGATCAAAGGCAGCCAAGGTGCGACGCTCGGAGTGCGATCGGATTATCTCCCAGAAAATCCGAACAGGGGCGGTTTTCCTCCCTTGGCCGGATAATTTGGCCTTCGCATGGGGCCGGATTATCCGGCTGCCAGGAGGCGATCAAGGGCAGGCTCGGCGCGTCGCTCTGAGTGGGGGCGGTTTATCTGCCGGATAATCCGAGTTTGGGGCGGAGTTTTTCCCCAGACCAGATAATCCGGCCCTCACTTGCGCCGGATAATCCGGCCCCCAAAGGCTCCAATGGCTCAGTTGGGGAAGGGGGTATAAAAATCCCTTCTTCCCCTTCAGGCTAAATTCTTGATTCATTCGAAAATTGTCAGACCCTTTGCAAGAGCTCTCTCTCTAGATCTCCCACTTCAACCACCCGAAGGCATCGATCTTTGGGGGAATTAAAGGAGGGGACTATCTTCATCGCCATCACGAATCAAGCGCATCAACTCCTCTCCATTCATTTGGAGAAATCCCCGATCTATTATTCTTACTAATATCTAGATCTTGTATTTTGTTATTGATAACTTGTTCTTGTGGAGTTGTGCCCCGCTAGTTGTGTAAAGGCGCCGGTACCCGCCTCGAAGGGTTCCTATAGTGGAAAGGTGGATCGGGCCTTTGGTGGCGAGATCCATCGGAGAACAGGGTGAGGCCTATTGTGGCGTGGTGGTCATAGTACCGCCCACCCCTCCAACGCAGATGTACTTCCTTAACAAGGGAGGAACTACGGTAAAACAAATCTTGTGTCTCCACGTGCTTCACTATGGTTCAATTGTTCCTCTTTCCACTCGCCTCTTACTCGCTAGTAGATAGGTTTGCATATAGGGAAATTCTTCTAAATAGTTATCTAGAGAATTTACCTTTTGTGTTAAGCCTAAAATTGAAAAAGCATTAAAATTTGAAGTAGCACCTATTCACCCCCCCCTCTAGGTGCCCATACGATCCATTTCAATTGGTATTAGAGCTCCGACTCTTTATTCGGGCTTAACCGCCTAAGAGAAGTATGGGTACCAAGGAGAATAGGACTGAGGATGTGGATAAGGTCACAATGGATGACCTCAAGACGTTGGAAACAACCTTGTTGAAATCCTTTGAGACCAAGATGGAGGAGATGCATCAAATGATTGCTCGCCTCACATCATCTGTAGCCCCATCTCCATCCTCCTCTGAGGCCGCCACTCCCTCATCCAAGGATAAGGCTAACACCGGATCCAAGGAAGATGAAGTAGTAGGTGAAAAACATAATGGTTCCACCTCCAAGAAGGGAAGTGGTAAGGAGTAATATAGTGAGGTTCATCACTTATATTCCCCCGACCCACCTATCCCTCATCCTCATATAAACAATAGGGGTGATCCACCCAAGCTTACTGCATCTTCGTTTAATCAATGCAAATTCTTAATGAAGTCTCATGTTTGCAGCTCTTCTATTGAACTTTGGAGGATTATCGAAGAGGGTCTTCATATTGGAGATCACACCAACCTAACAAGAAGAGAAGTTGTGGATAGACAATTGAATGCTACGGCTCTCCACATGATATAGCTCGGAGTGGGTCCCAAGGACATGCCCCACTAACATCTCAACATAGCTAAAGAAGCTTGGGATGCTCTCACCGATCTCTTTATTGGAAATGAAAGCATGAGAAGGAATAGGTATGATGCCCTTAGTAATGAAGATGAAGGATTGTACATGTTGGATGGTGAAAACCATGAAGACATGTATAAATGACTCAAGGGCATCGCAACAACATTTAGAAAGCATGGAGCCACTCACATTGATGATGCTTGGATAAAAAGGAAATATGTGAGTGCTCTACTGCCTTTTGAGCCAACGGACTTGAGAGCTTGCAAGGTAGACACAACTACCATGAAATGACGTCCAATGAAGTCATGCAAGAAATGGCATCATTCAAGGTTGCTGCAAAGAATGCGGAAGATGCTCGTGCCCGTGCCATTGGAATGCAAAAAGGGGTCAATGTTGCTCTAAAGGCTAATGTTGTTGAGCAAGATGAGGACGAAAGAGATTTCGAGGGTGCCTCCATGGACTGCCCCGATGAAGTCAAACGTGCTCATGGTGAGTACATGGCATTTTACGCAAGGAACTTTTGGAAGGATCCAGCCAAGGCCAAGTCGGAACTCGAGCGTAAGAATGGGTCAAGTGGAAGAAGAGAAAGTGGCCCAAAACTGATAACATGCTACAATTGTGGAGATAGGCTGCACTTTGTGGCTGAGTGTCCATATCAAAATAGAGAAGACAATGGTGGCAAGCTCATCCTTAAAGAAAAATCCAAGGCACCTAAGAAGAAGACATTTATCAAAAAGAATGGCCCTTACAAGAAACAACCCAAGATTGTCTTGGTGTCACAAGAAGAATACTCCTCTGTAAGTGAAGATGAAGAGGATGAAGACAGTTCTCGCGAGGTGGCTGCTATAGCTACCACATCGAATCCATCATCTCTCTTTGACTCGCCAAACAAAAACATCATCAACAACAACGTCACTTGCCTTATGGCAAGAGGGTCCAAGGTATCAACTTCTAGTTCTTCATTCCCTAAGACTAACATAAATATGGATATGGATGATCATACTAGTCTTAAAATGAAAGAAGAAGTTATTGCTTTGGACAACTTTTTCACTAACTTGCAAGGTGAGCACAAACTTCATTTTGATGCTCTTATGAGTCAACTTGCCCAAGCTGAAGATCTCCTTGAAGAAAAGGGCAGAATTGAAAGAGAATACGCCTTGGAGTTAGCTTCTTTGAAGAATTCCTTGGAAGAAGAAGAGGAAGCTCGAGTATCTTTGGAAGAGAGACTCGAATCCATTGAGGAGTCACATGAAGAAGTTGTGGCTCAGCTCATCAAAGAACGTGACAACGCTCTTGCCAAGGTAAAGAAACTAAAGAAGGAAAAGATTGAATTTGGGGCTGCTCATGCCAGACTCTCGGAGAAGTTTGAGAAACTTGACATTGCTCACAAGGCATGGTGATGAAGAAGGCCTCCAGGATGAATTCCCCTCTCCGGCAGGGTGCCGGGAAGAGCTCCAGATCCCTCTCGATATAGGGATGGAGATGACGGTGGCTACAGACTCTTTCGTGGATTTTTGGTCGGGTACTTAGGGTTTTTGTCCCGAGGGCAATATATAGGCGGAAGGAGAGGCCGAGGGGGTGCCGAGAGCGGCCACACCACCCCCTGGCGCGGGCCAGGCCTGGCCACGAGGCCAGGTGGTGTGGTGGCTCCCTGGCCCTTCTCCGTCTCGTATTCTGGCACTTGATCCGTTCCGGAAAAATAGGCACTTTGGCTTTTGTCTCGTCCAATTCCGAGAATATTCATTTTCTGACTTTCCTGGAACCAAAAACAGCAGAAAACAGGCAGCTGGCACTGTGGCTCTTGTTAATAGGTTAGTCCAAGAAATCATATGAAAAGTACTCCAAAGTTGGAACAAAACACAAGAAAGTGGATAAAACCAAGCATGAATATCAAAAAGTATAGATACATTTGCAATGTATCAACATCCCCAAGCTTAACTCCTGCTCGTCCTCGAGTAGGTAAGTGATAAAAAAGAAATAATTTTTGAGGTGACATGCACCATCAAAGACTTGATCAAAGTATTTGCAAAACACTCAAAGCTAGGATCATAGTACTTCAATCATAACATGAAGGACAAAGTTCTAGCAATAAGCAAAGAAACTATGATGCAACATGAAAAGGCACAAACAAAAGAATCATGAATAACATG
Organism: Avena sativa; assembly: GCA_916181665.1. Lineage (NCBI taxonomy): Eukaryota > Viridiplantae > Streptophyta > Magnoliopsida > Poales > Poaceae > Avena > Avena sativa. Next base: position 435,331,526 of record OV702290.1, read on the forward strand.
CTTTGCAAGACGTTTGTTTGTTTCACATAAAGAAAACATAGCATAATAGTATTCAGCTTGCCCCTCAATAGAGTAGCAAATATAAATGCATAGGACACCTTCAAAGTTCATAAGAGTGACTAGATACAATAGTTTCAAACAAGCAATAACAAGTTATGCATCAATCAACTAGTCTTGGGACAATGCACATAGAACTAAGAATGGCCACTATGCTCTCAAAGTAGGTGCATAAAGATAGAAGGTGGAGACTCAATATAATGGTGGAAGAAAGGCATTTTATAAAAGGAAGTAGGGATTCAAGTCTCATAAGGAGCTTCCAAAAATTATGGTACTTGTAGCTTTCAACTCTCATTGCCCTATCATAAGCATCTTGAAGGTGATTAAGGTTAAAGTGAAACAACTAAGAGGATATGCTTGACAAGTTATAAACCGAAATCTCATGCCCCTTACTTACGAAGACCGATCCTCATGCTACTCAACTTCAGTCACGAGTAAGCTCTTGTCATTGTAAGTATATGTGTATCATTAAGAACCGCCAACGGGGTACCCCTTGCACATGATACGGGAGTTTTCCCATAATCAAAATGACAAGGCAAGCAGACAATGAGCATCTCAGCAATCTTTTTATTTGCTATTTGCATAGGTTTTTATTGAGGATGCTTCATAGAGTGCTCATTATGGTAATGCTGCAAGTTTCCACCATGATTAGGCATGGCTTAGGCTAGCGGCCCAGGCATTTCTCTAACACACATACAAACTCCGTGATCTTACAAGTTCCACTTTTATTTCACACCGTCGGGATCCGTAAGCAAAAGAACATGATATCAACAGGGTACAAAGTACAAGTGCAATGTTGAAAGCGTTCCCCATGGTACATGGTTCTGCTAATTTCAACTTATAAAGCGCAAGCATATATGCAACAAAGAAGGACCCAATGGTTCAAGTTTATTAGAGACAAAAAAGTAAAGTGTGCCATCAAGTTCGTGAGAGCTTGAATCACTAGTTTTCTCATAACAAGTGGAAGGTAAACAAAAGCATGAATATACTTGGAATAGCATAAGCTAGTAGGTAGGTATGGTGGACTCTTTGGAATAACTTGGTTTAGGGAGTTGGATGCATGAGTGGAACTCATACTTGGTGGTGGAGGCTAGCAAAAGACTGGGAACGATAAACTAAGAGAGCAATAATGGCCATAATCATGCAGAGCAACAAAACATCATTGATCAAAGCATAAAGTGATACTACAAGTTGAAAACTAAAGGATCATAAAGGCTATGGTGACTTGTGATAGTCATAACATGGTGTAAGCATGCGCCAAGTCATCCCAAATAAAGCATCAAAGGAGAATACCACTATACTATGCTTTAATATGCTAAAACAACGCATGATTCATCCAGGCACATTAAGCAATCTCAATTGTTTATAACAAGTCATGCTACAGCAAAGAATACTAAGCATAAAGCCAAAACAATATCAAGCATGGCATGACAAAGCATAGGCCACAGTCAAAAACGAACTCTTTTTACCACATAAGCATGAATTTTCCTACTCTTTTCCAAACCAAACAAAACTATTTGCAAACCAAAGTATGAAAGAGGGGGTCCAACCAACTTATTCAGAAAACAAAGCAAACCAAGCAAACTAAAAACCAAAACTAAAATGAAAATGAAAAAGAAGATGCTCCAAGAAAAACACAACTGTGCATGAAACAATAAAAATGAAGCGTTTGGAAGAAACCTAGAATTTTTATTGATGAAGAAGGGATGCCTTGGGCATCCCCAAGCTTTGACGCTTGTACTTCTTGGATATTTCTTGGGGTGACACGCGTGGCATCCCCAAGCTTGATCTTTAGTCCATCCTTCATCTCATTACTCATTCCTTCCATACACCTGAAAATTTTCCTTCATACAAAACTTCACACAATCTCATTAGCAACATTAGTGCACTTAAGATAAATAAATCTCAAGGTTCAGTTATAACACCAAATAAACTTCCATTAGAACACTAGATACTGTAGCACTTCCCTCAAAAAGCTCAATTTCCCAAAAGAACTCAAGAAGGAACCAACAAGAAGCAAATGCAGAAAATGATAGAAATCTGTCAAAACAGACCAGCAGGTAAAGAAGAATTTTTTCGAAGACCTTCTGTTGCTCAAATCAAAAAGTGTTGAACTAACGAAAGTTAGATAACAACCTGGGGTAGAAGAACAAAACATTACAGCTCAATCCGACGTACAGAGCTCTCTTAGGAATTTTTACGGTGAAGCACAAAAATCTGTTTCGGTACAACAACTTTCCCAATCATTACTTCACTATCATTAGAGGTTACTCTTGACACCAAAAGCAAATAAAAAGGATAAGGAGAGGTTATTACAGAGGTAATAACTTCCAAGACTCATCTAAAACTTTTGGGTTATGTCCCAATAAGTACTTTTCTTTAACGCCTTTAAGTTAGGCATAAGAAGGAAAGAAAGAATCAAGTGTTCTCAAATGAGGAAGCATTAAAACCAAATTTTGTTTTCATAGGAGAAGAAAAATAAATCTTTTCTCTCTTTTTAGGGAAGTGTTCTATACCTTTCTTGAGTGGGAGTTGATATTTAATGGTGCCTTCTTTCATATCAATGATGGCACCAATAGTTCTAAGAAAAGGTCTTCCCAAAGTAATAGGACAAGAAGCATTGTATTCAACATCCAAAACATAGAAATCAACAGGGACATAGGAATCGTTAACCATAATAAGAACATCATTAAGACTCCCCATGAGTTTCTTTTTAGCACTATCATCAAGTGGGACATTCAAATAGTAATCTTCAAGAGGAGGCAAATCAAGCATATCATAAATCCTTCTAGGCATAATAGAAACACTACTACCAAGATCACATAAAGCTTTGAAATCAAAGTCATTCACTTTCATATTAATGATGGGTTCCCAACCATCTTCTTGTTTTATAGCAATAGAAGCTTTATGTTTCATCTTTTCTTCTTTAATCTTTATGAGAGCATCAGTAATGTGTTTTGTAAAGGCCATGTTCATAGCACTAGCGTTAGGACTTTTAGCAAGCTTTTGTAGGAACTTAATAACTTCAGAGATGTTGCAACCATCAAGATCAAAATCAACTTTATCATCTAAAGTAGTAGAACTATTACTAGCCTCAACACTAGTGGTGGTGAAAGTAGAAACACTAATGTTTCTAGCAATTTCATCTTCTCTTTCCCACTTAGCATGTAATTCAGCTAATAGTCTAACATTTTCATCAATTCTTACTTGTATAACATTGGTAGCTGCAAAGGGATTTTCATTAGTTTCATGTTTAGCAGCCATTTTATTCAAAGAAGATTGAGCTTCAGCCAAAGATGCTATATTTCTTTCAGCATTAGAGAGTTTTTCCTCAATAGTTTTATTGAAAGCAGTTTGTTTACTAATAAACTCTTTAAGCATAACTTCAAGTTCAGAGGGAGCACTCTTATTATTGTTGTAAGAATTCCCATAAGCATTACCATTGTTGGGAGGATATGGCTTATAATTGTTGTTACCAAAATTGTTCCTATAAGCATTATTACCATAAGCATTGTTGCCAAAGTTGTTATTTCTTATGAAGTTCACATCAACTTGCTCTTCTTGAGCAACCAAAGAAGCCAAAGGAACATTATTTGGATCCATATGGGCTTTCCCATTAACAAGCATAGACATAATTATATCAATCTTATCACTCAAGGAGGAGGTTTCCTCAATAGAATTTACCTTCTTACCTTGTGGAGCTATCTCAGTATGCCATTCGGAATAATTAACCATCATATTGTCCAGAAGTTTTGTTGCAGCACCCAAAGTGATGGTCATAAAGGTACCTCCAGCAGCTGAATCCAATAGGTTCCTTGAAGAATAGTTCAATCCTGCATAAAAAGTTTGGATGATCATCCAAGCAGTTAGTCCATGAGTGGGACAATTCTTTACCAAAGATTTCATTCTTTACCAAGCTTGAGCAACATGCTCATTATCAAGTTGTTTAAACTTCATTATTTCACTTCTCATAGATATAATATTAGCAGGAGGATAGTATTTTCCAATAAAAGCATCTTTGCACTTAGCCCAAGAATCAATACTACTCCTAGTTAAGGGATTCAACCATTCTTTAGCTTTTCCTCTCAAAGAGAAAGGAAACAATTTCAGCTTAATAATATCACCATCTATATCCCTATGCTTTTGCATCTCACAAAGTTCAACAAAGTTATTTAGATGGGAAGCAGCATCTTCATTGCCAATACCAGAAAATTGCTCTCTCATAACAAGATTGAGTAAAGCAGGTTTTATCTCAAAGAAAGTATTTCAGCCACAGGTGGAGCAATAGGTGTGCTCATAAAATCATTGTTGTTGGTGCTAGTGAAGTCACACAACTTAGTGTTTTCAAGAGTAGTCATTTTTTTGGGTTTTTAAATAAGAAAGCAAACTTGCAAAACTAATTTTTTTGTGTTTTTAGAAGAACAAAACAAGCAAACAAAGCAAAAAGAAACTAAGCAAAACAAAAACAACAAAGTAAAGAGATTGGTTATGAGGGACTCCCCTTATGAATATGTCCTTGACTCCCCGGCAACGGCGCCAGAAAAATGCTTGATGCCTCAATGCACGGCGCCTAGAAAAATGCTTGTTTGCGGTGTTGATGTAGAGCTCGTTGGGAACCCCAAGAGGAAGGTATGATGAGCATAGCAGCAAGTTTCCCTCAGTTATGAAACCTAGGTTTAATCGAACCAGTAGGAGCAAGGAAACACCCCAAAGGTGTTACTAGCTGAGCTTTGGCAGGGCGCACTACCGGTGTTAGTAGCAACGTGGAGACCTACACAACACAACCACAGAACTTTGTCCCCAACTTGCGATGAGGTTGTCAATCTCACCGTGTTTTGCAGAAAACAAAGGATTAAACATATCGAATGGAAAGAAGTAAAAGTTTGCAGAAAGTAAACACAAAGCAGTAAAAGATTGTAGATTGTATGTAAAAGACAAGGACCGGGATCCATAGTTCACTAGAGGTGGCTCTCCTTAGATAGATAACATGCTGGGTGAACAAATTATAGCGGGGCAATTGACAAACGCCGAGAAAGCAATACATGCATATACTAATTATCTTGACTCCTTTGAGACTTGATTGGGCATTACAACATAATACATAGACCACCATCCAACTGCATCTATGACTAATAATCCACCTTTAGGTTATCATCTGAACCCCCTCCAGTATTAAGTTGCAAGCAACAGATTATTGCTTTACGAACTGCGTGTAAAGTAAACAATACGTTTGTTCTATGAACAAAGGATTGTTGTTTTCTCCCTAGTAGCAACAGCACATCTAGTACCTTAGAGATTTCTATCACTTCCCCAGATTACCAGAGGCATGAACCCACTATCGAGCATAAATACTAACTCTTGGAGTTGCTAGCATCTACTTGGCCAAGATAGCTACTAATAACGGAAAGCATGCAAGATCTCAAATAACAAAGACATGATAGAATCAATAATCAATCTGAAATAGCATCTCAATATCCATCGAATCCCCGCAAACACAACATGTATGGATTACAAAAAGATGATCTTGATCATGAACGGAGCTCACAAGATCTAAACATGAACGCACAAAGGAGGAGAAACCAGCCATCTAGCTACTACATGGATCCGTAGTCCAAGGATGAACTACTCACACATCACACCGGAGGCTTGCATGGTGATGAAGAAGGCCTCCAGGGTGAATTCCCCTCTCTGGCAGGGTGCCGGGAAGAGCTTCAGATCCCTCCCGATCTAGGGATGGAGATGACAGCGGCTACAGACTCTTTCGTGGATTTTTGATCGGGTACTTAGGGTTTTCGTCCCGAGGGCAATATATAGGCGGAAGGAGAGGCCGAGGGAGTGCCGGGAGTGGCCACACCACCTCCTGGTGCGGGCCAGGCCTGGCCGCGCAGCCAGTTGGTGTGGTGGCTCCCTGGCCCTTCTCCGTCTCGTATTCTAGCACTTGATCCCTTCCGGAAAAATAGGCACTTTGGCTTTTGTCCCATCCAATTCTGAGAATATTCATTTTCTGACTTTCTTGGAACCAAAAACAGCAGCAAATAGGCAGCTGGCACTATGGCTCTTGTTAATAGGTTAGTCCAAGAAATCATATGAAAAGTACTCCAAAGTTGGAACAAAACACAAGAAAGTGGATAAAACCAAGCATGGAACATAAAAAATTATAGATACATTTACAATGTATCACTTACCGGTAACAAGCCAAACATCTCATACTTTCGGGTATTTGGGTGTAAGTGTTTCTTTCTCATCAAGGGAGTTTGTTTATCTAAATTTGACTCTAAGGCTTTGGAAGGTATTTTTGTTGGTTATGGTGCTGAATCCCACACTTATATAGTCTACAATAAGCTCTCCGGAACTATTGTAGAATCTTGTAGTGTGGTGTTCGAGGAAAATGACGGCTCCCGTGCGGGGCAAGTTGATGTTTGTGATGTAGATGTTGAAATACCCCAAGATGCCATAAGAAGAATGGGCATGGGATTTTTCCGCCCCATTGAGGAACCCCTTGTGGCGGATCGGGAAGGACAATGCTCTACTCATGAAGAGCCCTCATCTACACATACTCAACATGCTCCAACCACAGGAGTAACTTCTACACCAACTCCACCAATTGCTGAAGGTCAACATGCTCCTGGATGTCCCAGGCCGGATTATCTGGTCGACACCGGATTATCCGGCCACCACTCCCCTGACGACCAAACTATGCATCCTATCGAAGAAACTGCTCCAAGCTCTAGGCCGGATTTTCTGGCTGACCCCGGATTATCCGGCCCCTCGCTAATTCAAGCAAGTTCCAGGCAACCCGATGAAATTGCATCAAGTTCTCCCAGGCCGGATTATCCGGCCTCACCCTCGGCTGGATTATCCGGACCTGAAACTCCTGATGATCAGCAGCCTCCTGTTACGGCTGCTGACCCACCTCAAGGGCATACTTCGTCATCTCTTACTACTGATAATCAGACTTCTAATCAAGGTCAAGTAAATGATTCCAACAAAGACTCAAGTGATGAAACTATTCTACCAAGAGACAACAAGCTTATTGAACTTCGTCGCAAGGCTCGTGCTAATCGGAACCTTGAGTTAAGAGGTCATACTCTTGACAAAGTTGTAGGTGATCTTCGACGAAGGGTTTCCACAAGAAGGGAATTGGCAATGTTTGGTGAGCATCAAGCTCATATCTCTATGGTGGAACCTAAAAAGGTGTTTGAAGCTCTTGAAGATCCGGACTGGGTTGTTGCTATGCATGAAGAGTTGAATAACTTTGAGCGCAACAAGGTGTGGAAACTAGTGGAGAGGTCCAAGGATTGCCACAATATTATCGGCACTAAATGGATATTTAAAAACAAGCAAGATGAGAATGGCATTGTTGTAAGGAACAAGGAGAGACTAGTGGCACAAGGCTATTCCCAAGTTGAGGGCATTGACTTTGGCGAGACCTATGCTCCAGTGGCTCGTCTTAAGTCCATCTGTATCCTTCTTGCTTATGTTTCCCATAATAATTTTAAATTGTAGCAAATGGATGTTAAGAGTGCTTTTCTTAATGGTCCTCTACATGAGCTAGTATATGTAAAGAAACCCTCGGGATTTGAGGATCCTAACTTCCCGAACCATGTCTACAAACTCGATAAGGCACTCTATGGCCTTAAACAAGCCCCGCGTGCATGGTATGAGCACCTTAAAGAGCTTTTGTTAGACCGTGGCTTTGAAGTTGGGAAAATCGATCCCACTCTTTTTACTAAGAAGGTTAAGGGGGAGCTCTTTGTATGCCAACTATATGTAGACAACGTCATCTTTGGTTCTACTAATAAAGCTTTTAATGATGAATTTTCAAAGCTTATGACTGACAGGTTTGAGTTGTCTATGATGGGGGAGTTACGATTCTTTCTTGGATTCGAGATCAAGAAACTTAGAGAAGGAACCTTCATCAATCAAGCTAAATGCATCCAATACATGCTCAAGAGATTCAAGATGAAGGATCTTAATGGCGTCGCCACTCAGGTGCAAACAAAATGTCACCTTAAACTTAACCCCCACGGTAAAGATGTGGACCAAAAGGTATACTGGTCCATGATCGGCTCTCTTCTTTACCTCTGTACATCTAGACCCGATATTGTGTTGAGTGTGGGGGTGTGTGCAAGGTATCAAGCAGCTCCTAAAGAAAGCCACTTAGTGGCGGTCAAGAGGATCTTCCGATATTTGGTTCATTCCCCTAACTTTGGTCTATGGTATCCCAAGGGCTCCAATTTCTTTCTATGTGGTTATACTGATTCAGATTGGGCCGGTGATAAGGATGATCGGAAATCAACTTCTGGAGCTTGTCAGTTTTTGGGGAGATCTCTAGTTTGTTGGTCATCTAAAAAGCAGAATTGTATTTCTCTCTCCACCACCGAAGCTGAATATGTTGCTGCTGCTAGCGCCTGCACTCAGTTATTATGGATGAGGCAAACTTTAAAGGAATACGGTGTCAATTCTGACAAAGTGCCTCTTTTATGCGATAATGAAAGTGCAATCAAAATTGCGTACAATCTGGTACAACACACAAGGACGAAGCATATTGAGATTCAGAATCATTTTATTCGGGACCATGTTGCTCGAGGCGATATTGATCTGTCTTTTGTGAGCACGAAGAACCAACTTGCTGATATTTTCACGAAGCCACTTGATGAAGCAAGGTTTTGCTACTTGAGGAATGAGCTAAATATCGTTTATTCAAGGAGCTTGTCTTGATTAACCATGCACTCACTCGTACATCTCAATCTTATTTGGTCTAGATGTGGGGATGGATATAGGGGGAGTGTGGTCCTAATTGATTGGGCTAACCCTCCCCACATAATGTCGAAAGCAAGTCAAATCATTTCTCTTAATATCATTTTGTGATATGTGAGCTTATTGATGAGTATTGGTTATGAACCCAAGATATATCTTTGCGGTGTCATGCCATACACTCCAACAAAGTGGCTTCGTCCACCGCCCTCTTCCTTGAGAAGAGTTGGATTTATTTGGATCTTCCTTGATCGTTTTTAGCTCCTCTCATGTTTTTATGGGAAGCACACTCACTTTTGGCTTTTAGTTGCTTTGATTCTTGCAAATTTGAGTGTGTAGTACCATCTCAGTTTGGCTCTCTTAATCCTAAGCCTTTCCCTACCCCTAAGCCATCTATTCTTGCACACATGTCCCTTGTACATCTTGTGGGGGTGTTGTTTGGGGACACGCGGGCCTGACTCTGTGTGTAACAGAAGTTTAGAGTTTAGGCCGGATAATCCGCTGTGTAACAGAAGTTTAGAGTTTAGGCCTGACTACGAGTGATACCTTGGGGCGCTAGCATCGCTTTTCTTCCTTTTTGGCGTCTCGATGCCAAAGGGGGATAAGTATTTCTATTAGGTCTTCGAGGATTTCCATGGGTCGAGCACAAGCATTTGCACTTTTCCTATTCGTCAATTCGTCTCTTGTGCCAATTTAGCGTTTAACTTTAACTTGTGGTTTGTATGAAACTTTGTGTCTGTGGTTTTGTGGATTATTCATATGGAGTCATCTATCTTATTGGATATTCTTAGGGCTATTGGATATCTATATCGAGGGAGGCGCGCTCTATGGCTATCATTGGATATTCTTATAATGTATTGAGGACGCCTCTATCTCCCTACCGGTGGTATGCGCTTTTCACATTTGTTCCAATGATTTAGACTTTACCCTCTTGTGTGTATTTGTAATCAACTGCAATTGTTTGTATGCACACATTGAGGGGGAGTCTTTGTCTTTCATTAAATCGTGTTGCCTTGAGAACTTTCCTGCAAATCCTAGTATTTTCATCTAACACCAAAAAGGGGGAGATTGAAAGAACATTTCATGGTTCCCTGTGTTTTGAGTGTTAGATAACAATACCGTGGAGTTTTCTCATGTGCGCTAAGTGTGTAGGGATTGTTCTGGTGTTTTGGGGGGCCGGATTATCCGCCCCACCAAGGGCCGGATCCGGCCTAACTCATCGATCAAAGGCAGCCAAGGCACGACGCTCGGAGTGGGTTCGGATTTTCTCCCGGAAAATCCGAACTGGGGCGGTTTTTCCTCCCCAGGCCGGATAATGCGGCCTTCGCATGGGGCCGGATAATCCAGCCCCCATAAATCGATTAAAGGCAACCAAGGCGCGATGCTTGGAGTGCGGTCGGATTATCTCCCGGAAAATCCGAACAGGGGCAGTTTTTCCTCCCTTGGCCGGATAATCTGGCCTTCGCATGGGGCCGGATAATCCGACCCCCAGAAGGCGATCAAGGGCAGGCTGAGTGCATCGATCTGAGTGGGAGCAGTTTATCTGCCGGATAATCCTAGTTTGGGGCAGAGTTTTTCCCCAGACCGGATAATCCGGCCCTCACTTGGGCCAGATAATCCGGCCCCCAAAGGATCCAATGGCTCAGTTGGGGAAGGGGGTATGAAAACCCCTTCTTCCCCTTCAGGCTAAATTCTTGATTCATTTGAAAATTGTCAGACCCTTTGTAAGAGCTCTCTCTCTCTAGATCTCCCACTTCAACCACCCGAAGGCTTCGATCTTTGGGGGAATTGAAGGAGGAGACTATCTTCATCGCCATCACGAATCAAGCGCATCAACTCCTCTCCATTCATTTGGTGAAATCCCCGATCTAGTATTCTTACTAATATCTAGATCTTGTATTTTGTTATTGATAACTTGTTCTTGTGGCAGCTTGTTGTCATTACGGGAGCCTCCAATTTGGTTGTGGAGTTGTGCCCCGCTAGTTGTGTAAAGGCGCCGGTACCCGCCTCGAAGGGTTCCTATAGTGGAAAGGTGGATCAGGCCTTTGGTGGTGGGATCCATCGGAGAACAGGGTGAGGCCTATTGTGGCGTGGTGGTATTAGTACCGCCCACCCCACCAACGCAGATGTACTTCCCTTAATAAGGAAGGAACTGCGGTAAAAAAATCATGTATCTCCGCGTGCTTCACTATGGTTCACTCATTCCTCTTTCCACTCGCCTCTTACTCGCTAGTAGATAGGTTTGTATATAGGGAAATTCTTCTAAATAGTTATCTAGCGAATTTACCTTTTGCGTTAAGCCTAAAATTGAAAAATCATTAAAATTTGAAGTAGCACCTATTCACCCCCCCCCTCTAGGTGCCCATACGATCCATTTCAGACGCAACTATATGGGCGGAACTATACGGTCGTAACAATGTGTTTCGGCCGTATAGTTGGCCTTTTGTCAAAAAATTATGGTTTCCTCCTGACGACGCAGCTATATGGATGCAACTATACGGGCGGAACAAAATGTTCTGGCCATATAGTTGGTCATTAAACTGTCTGTCCCTGCGAAAGAAAATTTGCAAAGGCATCGATATCTATACGACCGAAACTATATGGCCGGAATTTTTATTGCCGCCGTATAGTTGGTCGTTAAACTCTCAGTACATATGAAAAGAAATTGTACGGAGGCATTGATATCTATATGACCGGAGCTATATGGCTAGAATTTTTATTCCTGTCGTATAGTTGGTCGTTAAACTCTCACAACATATGAAAAGAAATTGTACGGAGGCATTGATATCTATATGACCGGAGCTATACAGCCAGAATTTTTATTCCTACCTTATAGTTGGTTGTTAAACTCTCAGTATGTATTAGAGAAAAATTCGATGGAAAAGATATCTATATGGCTAGAATTTTTATTCTCATCGTATAGTTGGTCGTTAAACTCTCTATGTGCATCAAAAAAATTCTGTTTCTTTGTAAACTATTTCTTTTCCTGTAACTTAGTGATATAACTTGTTTTTGATAGAAAATTGACAGTAAATATTGTCGACCAACAATATCATGAATAAAGAGGAATTTCAAGTACTACCGAACTTCTTCTCCTCAAATGGAATTTTCTAGCACTCTTTATTTAACATAAACTTAAACTAAAACTAAAAACTTAACTCAAACCTTTATTTCACATGGGTTGCCTCCCATGGAGCGCTCTTTTATGGTCAATAGCTTGACCTTGATGATACTCACTTGGGCCAGCTGAGTGGAACACCCACTCCAAAGTAATTGGCCTTCAAAGTGATGGCCTCCTTTTCATCATGCTTGGCTTTCTTCTTCCTAGGAAAATGAATAACAAAAGGATCCCACGAAGGCAATTCCAGCTTCACGTTCCCTTCATGTAGATTAATCAAAGCCTTAATAGTTCTTAAGAAAGGACGGCCTAGTATAATAGGAGCAGTAGCATCTTCAGGCATGTCAACTATAACAAAATCAATGAGAGCAGGACAACCTTTAATGTATACTAAAGTGTTCTCCTTAATCCCTACAGCTTATTTGTAGGTAGAATCTGCTAGATGCAATTTTAACTCAGTAATTTCAAAGGAGACAAGATTTAACTTGTTAAAAAGACTCTTTGGAATTGTTAAGATGCTTGCACCTAGATCCCAAAGTGCAGCTATCTCATTGGTTCCAATTTTAATCTTAATAGTAGGCTCAAATATGTCATATAGTTTAACAAGTAATTTTTCATCAATTTGCTTGTATTCTTCTTCAAGCTCACGTACCTTTATTGCTACTTGATTGACAAAATGTTGGTACATAGCTTCCTAACTACCTTCACTTACCGTAATCTTGACGTTGATCCTTTTTACGAGATCTTCAACGGTGTAACTTGGTGAAGGAGCATTACTATAGTCAAGTTCTTCAGGCTCCTCCCTTTAGATCCTCATCATTTTGAGTTCTTCAACAGGACTGGGCTTAGTTTTACCTAAAAATTTAGCTAGAATGAAAGTTTGACTCTCGGTTATCTTACCTAGCTGTGCCTCAATGATCCTTGTTCTTTCTTGAAGGGCCTGCAAATCATTTCTCAAACTAACAGCTTGGTTAGATAATTTACCAAGCATAGCATCATGGTTCTCCGTAATTTTAACTAGAATATTATTTTGTTCATTTTGTGAGTCTATGAAAGACTTAAGCGTTTCTTGGAGACTACTATTACTAGTTCCCATATTATTATTAGACTTACCTGCAGAACTAGCATAATGTTTCTGAAAGTTAGGATTGTAACTCTTCTTCCAAGCAGGGTTATAATCATTATGAGCTACGAAGTCTATTTATTCAATGTTTGTTTCAGGGGTGGCTCTTACCTGAGTTTCCTTACCTTTTACGGCTAGTATGAGCTCATCCAACTTAGCATTGATATCTTCGTTCTCTTGTGGTGAGATAGAGTTCACCTTCTCCGTGTTTGATCTTTCCACATGCCATTGGGCATGGTTGTCTTGCATATTGTCTAGCAGCTGCTTTGCTTCGGTAATATGTTTACCCATAAATGTTCCTCCAGCTACAGCATCAAGCATAGACTTAGACACAGGATTAAGAGCATTGTAAAATAAATGGAGGATTAACCAATCTTCCATCCCATGACTAGGATAGTTTCTTAGGCATTCTTTCATCCTCTCCCATGCAAGCGCTAGTGTCTCACGCTCTTCCTGTCTAAAGCCAGTAATATTAGATCGAAGTTGCATAGTCTGTGCAGGTGGGAAAAATTTAGTCATAAATAAAGAAGTACATCCCAACCATGATGTAATAGTATTTTTAGGCAAAGATAGCAACCATTCTTTTTCTCTCCCTCTTAAAGAGAAAGGAAATAGACGCAATTTGACCGCATCAGGGTCAACGTATTTTATACGCATCATCTCACATATTTCAGTGAAAGTATTCAAGTGCATACCTACGTCTTCAACAACAGAGCCTCCAAATTGATTCTGTTGAACCAAACTTAAGTAATGGGGCTTAATTTCATAGTCATCATCAGCAATTGCTGGCTGAGTAATAGGAGTACAGAAATAATCATTATTGGGAGTAGCAAACTTCCCAAGCTTCTTTTCATCTATACTTCCTATGTTTTTGGGTTTTCATAGATAAAAAATCATAACAATAAAAGCAAGAATTTAAAGGCTAACTAATTTTTTGGTTTATCAAATAAAGACTAAAAGCAAACTAACAAGAATTAAAACTAGCAAGGTTCCTAATAACCTCACCAACGTAACTATTGCTTCCCCAGCAACGGCGCCAAAAAAAGGGTTGATACCTTCGATCCGGATTACGGATGTAGTATAACTTATTTTTCCCTAGTATACCTAGGTTATCGAATCCTCGAGAAGCGAATGCGTAGTGAAGTTACTTTAACGAACCTTCGGGAGTTTTAGAATTCCTTTTGTATTTTTACAGGACCAATAGCTTGCGTTTTTTTTTATGTCAATGATGGAGAGAGGGGTCCTAGGGCGTTCGGTTTCACCTGTAGTTGTGCAAAACATCTGATGGAAATAAAAGATAGAAATAAAGTATGCGTGTACTTGTTAGAGCAAGATAAATTATATGTGGGCAGTGCATCCATAATTGTTATTGCCTCCGTAACCTCTTATAGCAATAGCCTACTAGTCTCATCCATAGAAGAAAGAGAACTAGTGATATGCATAGTGATGTCACCGTTAATCCCAAGAAAATCCCTCACATACAGCCATACTACCCCTTCTGTCACTAGGGTTCCCAACCTGCAGATCAGTCATCACTCATACTCCCTATACCTGGCTCAACCCTCAGGGTCTTGGGTACCTAACAAGTCCTTAGATTGAGGCAAGAGAGGATACAATAATCATCATGTCATACAAACTAATACACGATCCCATCTATGATAAATAACATGCAGAATTGCTACATGGCTAGGCTGAAGCCCTTAGCCAAAGGAGAATTACTCACACATAGAGATGAGATCAACAATCATAAACATTGTAATGAAAATCATAAGATTGATAGCAATAGTCTTAGAATGCCGCCAATTGGAGAAGGGATCTACTATTACAAGTGGTGGAATATGGCTATGAAGATGGAGAAAGGTTTGAAGATTTGAGGCGGCGTTTGGCGAGGTCTGGCTTCTTCGGGGTGGGGTGAGAGATGTTTTCCCGTTGCCTAAGGCTTCTTTATATAGGGTTCCCTTCATGAAAGTTCTTCTGTTTGACCTAACAGGGGCGGCGCCAACTATACGACCGGAGCTATATGGCCAGAATTTTTGCTCCAGTCGTATAGTTGGTTGTTAAAGCGTCTGCCTCCATTGTACGACTCCTGGTTTCTTCTGGTTGTTGGAAATATCGTATCTTTGACTTTAATGTAGTGATTCCCTCCTTTAAACGATGTTATCTGCGCAATAAAAATATAAAAGAAAGGATTGCATACCCCTCTGAATATTAGCATTAGTGGTAGGGTTTAAAGTGATATTTTATCAAGAATATGAGTAATATCCAGTTTAAATATGGACATAGATGGCTATATTTTAGAGCCATCAGTTAGCATCACAAAATTGTCCACTCGATTCGCGTGTATTGCTCATGCCTACAGCCTCAAGACATAAGAGGAAGAAGAAGATGATGACTTCTTCACTCCCAAGAAGGAGTAGGTACTCGCAAGGATTTTATGGATCCTCCTCGCCTTGATTACAAGCTTGGGGGATCTGTGAAGACCTTGTAATCTATCTTCCAGTTTTAGCATGTTTACTTTACCTCACGCATGTTAGGTTTTAATTCAACAATTTGCATTAATTACATCATCTTCAAGATCCCTTTTGTTCAAGACAAGAATTATATCCATTGAGTTTCGAGACTTTATGATATTTGAAGTAATCTTTTGATTCATAATTATCATATTAGATGATTGAATTAGGTTGAGTGTTATGATACTTGTACAACTGTTATGATTTTTGGATCTTCCACACTAATGAAAGTATTGATTAAACTGTGAGAAGAAAAATCTTGGTAGCATCTTATAGTCACATGTTTGAGTTTATAAGAGCCATAAATAGTAGTGAGCATGATCAAGTTGCCCTGCTATAAAAAAGAAAGAGAAGAGAATAAATATAAAAGATTTAGCTATCAAGAGAATTTCAAGGCAAAAGAAAAGTACAAGCTTTAAAAGAGAAAAAAGAAATGATCATGAATCTTCATTACTCAAATCAAGTGTACAACCAATTTAACCTTATGATTATATAATATGTTTAATCACTAAAATCTTCTTATAACTTCATTGATACAAAAAGGTGTGGAAGCCTCTAAGTCATGTGATGTGTAAAGGTGTGATAAAACTCCCGATGTAACTCTACATCTGATATTGTACTCATGTTTCAATTTTTGCCTCATTTATTGTAATGGCTCGTGCCTCATGAACATGATTATCTTGTCCATAAGCCACCATATTCTCGGGGATGAGCAAGAGTCTATCTTGGGGGAGTTGATGAGTCCAAAATTGAAGCATATTTACCTTTTGTTTTTGCATAAGTAGAGTAGGGTTTTTTGGTATTTTACTACGTTTGCGCGCAGCTTTTGTCCTTGTTTCAACAAGATCCAAAATTACTAAGTCTCTTATGAACAAATCAATTGGAACTATCATATTATGATGTAATATGATATTTTTAAGTGATAAAAGTCATTTAATTGATTTATCTTCATAGCTGTGAGATTTGCACACGTGGAGGAGGACACAGGGGTCTTAACGACCACTGGTATGGAGGGCCCGCCTGTACCGTCTGCCTGTACCATGTGGCAGTGTTACCGCCTTGTCAAATAATTTACCTCGCGAAGAAGGATCTGAGACCCGACATTCACACAAACTTCCAGCCACAAAAAACCGCACCAGAAAGGGATCTGCAGGAGGAACTTGGAGAAGGGAAAATCCCTGTTGCTTCATAGATCATTGGAGGACATTGCATAATCCCCTTCATCATCAACTGCTGCATCACCATCACCATGTATGGGTTCGCGCATTAAAACAATAAAAAATTCCTATGCCCAGAACCCCAGTTGCCAGGGCCCATCTATTAGTAATGCAGTAACGGGAGGGGATTTTTGCAAACTTACCCTTCAAGACCTAAAAGCGTTGTCAACGCTCAAGAGAGCGTGGTTGATGTAAATGAACCGAAGCCGACCTCAAGGTCGTGTCGAAGTCCCGGCTGCTCCTGCGACTCCAACAATTTCGCCTAGTGCCCTAAGTGTTGCACCTCGTAGGGAGTTACACACATCCAGTGCCTCGTGATGACTCCTTCTCCTTCAATCCAACAGCAGTTGCGGAAGTAGAGCTCCTGGATCCGAATCCCACATCGCGACGGCGCTCCATGGTGAAGAAGACTCCTGCTCGCGTGATCCATACTTGGGACCACGGTCACGGGAGAGAGAGAGAATCAATTCGAGGTCTCCCAAAAATAGAGGGAACCTTTTATTGATTATTGTGTATTTAATTTGTCAAAATACCTCTCTTTATATAGGGGAAAACCACCCCATAGCTAACTAGCTTAGGCATGTGGGACTAAACAAAGGAGAGGGGGAGGGGGAGCTTGGCCAGCTGGCCAAGGACCAGCCAGCCGCCCCTCTCTCTCCTCCCTTTGCTCTTTTCCCTCATGGGCCCTTTTCCCTCCGGATTTGGCCCAATTAGGTATTTGACCCTTTTTAATTCTTTTTATTTTATTGAATAAATATAATTAAATGATTAAATCAATATTCAACATTCACTTACATATTATTCAATCCCCATTGATGTGGAACTCATT
Source organism: Avena sativa (assembly GCA_916181665.1). Taxonomy (NCBI): domain Eukaryota; kingdom Viridiplantae; phylum Streptophyta; class Magnoliopsida; order Poales; family Poaceae; genus Avena; species Avena sativa. Next base: position 435,349,137 of record OV702290.1, read on the forward strand.
TCGGATATCCTCCGGACTTACCAAAACCCTTTCGGTTTTCTCCCTTCTCTTTTCTTCCATGATTCTACCGATCCTAAAACACTCTCTAAGCATCATCAAGCCCTTAAGAGTGATACCCCACGGTTCAGGAATACTCTAGACATGGTCGGGACCCTCCCGCACCAATGATCAATAGAGGGACCTGGATGGCCATGTGACCAATGTGCATTCCACGAAATCTTTCATCGTTTGAACCATGAACGTCATGTCATGTTCCTTTTGTCTCTCGATACTTGCATTGTCCAAGATCTGATCAATGACATCAGCATGTCATGTTCAATCTCGCTACCAACATATGCTACTTGACTCGTTCCGACAAGCGATATCCCCGTGATGAAATCACATGCTGCACGGCTATTGGATACAACTTCTCCGAGTGGGCCCTCGAGTATCTATTCCGTCACGCGGATGGACAAATCCCGTTCTTGATGCATATTTCCTCAACTATTCCTCCGAATACCTAAACACACCTTTATGATCACCGTGTCACCGAGAGATGTTTGATGCTATCAAAGTACCCTTTGGTAACAGTGATTGATATGGCCTCACGGTCTAAGCAATAGTACACTAAGTCTATTCTAATCATCGTAACTTGAACTTCGTGACATGATCGGGTCATGATTCTTAGGTTGGGTATAGCTCATCATCTCATTCTCACAATGAGGTGACTCCATTTTTAACTGGCATAAATGCCACATGATCAGGAAACCTTGATCATCTGTTAACCAATGAACCAGTGACTAGAGCTTCACTAGGAACTCCTGGTTGTTTATATATCACATGTATATTGATGTTTCCTTTCAATACAGTTATAGCATGATATAAAACTTAGTCATAAACTTTATGAAATATGATAATAATCCATATTATTATTTGTCTCTAGGGCATATTTCCAACAGTCTCCCACTTGCACTAGAGTACAAATAAACTATCAGTATTTGTTCTTAATCATCGGCACTATATATCCTGGCACCTTTGAACATGCTTGCTCATGGAAGAGTTGAGTCTTGGGTCTGTATTTTACAGTCCCAAATCCTTTGTAACTTACTAATGTCACCTTGATTGATGTTAATACTTTATGATTTCATGATAACATCTTTGTTTATGTATCGTGGTCATAGCAGTAGAATGGGTTCAGTTTCCAGGAGCCAACAGTGACTTTAGATCAGCCACTTCGAGCTTTCTCTTGGGCACTGTGCCCTAGGACACACCTTCTGCGTAAACACGAACTAGTCCCACCATAACAATATGCATCACTATAGATGGTACCCTTATCTATTATTATAAATGTAATCATCGAAACACTAGTGCAACGTGTGCAACTTTCGATGTTTTATCACCTCGCTTCCTACTTGACTTTAGTCGGTATTATTGATACATGAGTTTCCAATCTTCTAAGGTTGACACATTCCCTTATAACATAACCCTTTATGCTTTAAGATATGTCATCCTTCATGCAATTGGAAACATGTCTACAGTTCTCTATTAGACACTATGGACAAACTTAGCTCAACATTCTGTGATTCGTTCTTAATCACTTTTCAAACGTTCCTTCTTGGATCATACATTATGTTAAGTTGTCATCATAGTTTTTCAAGATAGAACCTATGTCTCAACATAGTGGATGACGATCATGTTGGGACACGCAGAGAAACACAAAACTTTTCCTACGCGGCGAACCCAAGATCTAGCTGTGGTAGTAGGCCACGAGAATTACCACTAGACGCACGGTTGCGGAATCGATGAAGTGCGTCGCTTGATGCAGTGTAGCCCTCATGATCCGTTCCGATCCATGATCGTCGAAGTGCTGAACGTATAGCACCTCCGCCAGTATCCACACATACAAGGAGGAGCGCCGGCGATGGACTGCTAGGTCCGGTACGGCGGCGACAGGACTGGACTGGACTGGAGCTAGGGTTTCCAACACATGGAGTGACCTAACCGTGTGCTCTAAGCACCTGCGCCCCAGCTTACATAGGGAGTGAAAGTGGGCTCCACTCACTCGTGGCCCATTCACTAAAAGTCCTATATTAGCCACTGCAAGTCCCACTTGCTGACTAAGTCCATGTCTCTATTTGGGTCCAACCCAAATAGATTTCCTGTTTGGGTCTAACCCAAACTTGCTCCCGCTCTTAAGTGTGTGACCCGAGAGGCTCATGCTGACCCGGACATGACCCGAGTCTCACTCGTGGCCGATTAGTTGGTAGCGGCTCCTAGCAGAACGTGCCAACTCCCAAGTACCAAAGAGTCATGACGACATGCCTTTCATTGTGACTTTCGTCCAAGTCCCTTTTGCCTCACGATATACCTTGTCGGACTATAGGCGAATGATCGTCATCCCTTAAATAGTCCGACTCTCTTTCTCGATCCGAGATAAGTGATTCATCTGACTAACTCATAGTCGGTTGCCTCGGTTAACACTTAACTGAGTCACGCATGGCCATGCTTTCTGAATCATATCTACCGAGAGGGCCCAGAGAATATCTCTCTAGATGGAGGGGCAAAATCTCATCTCGGTTATTCACATCACGCAGCTTGATTCTCAGTCGACCTGAACTCCGCCTTTATAACTGCCCAGTGACGGAACAACGTTTGACAGAACCTAAGTTAGTGATCCTCAACTCGGATTGTGCAATAACCTCAGGTCTAAGGATTACATTGATTGAGATATGAAAATGACGACTTGTTCGTTGCATCTCAATATGGGTCAGTCTGACTCGCTAAACTCTTTAGCCGAATCCATGTAAGTCAGAATAGCATCTCCCTGCCCATGACAAGTGGAACCTAGTCATCTGCCGACTTTCACATTGGTCTAAGTTGTGTGTCCAACACAACCTCAATGACCAAGGACAATTAGCATGAACAACATGAATATATAGTTCCACAATTGAATCACATATTCGATGATACATATCAGTAGTTCATACATGGACTATAACTTTATGAATACATTGGGAAATATCATCAACCATGATTGCCTCTAGGGCATTTTCCCAACAGTCTCCCACTTGCACTAGAGTCAATCATCTGACATCACATGTCTAGGCATCTAATGCCCATAGCTCTCAAGTGCGCCTCATGCTTCGGTTGTGGAAGTGGCTTTGTCATCCGTGTGTACCTTGGATAACTTGATATCACCTTGTTCCAAAAACTGGCGAATAAGGTGGTACCGCATGAGTATATCTTTGTTCTTCTGGTGTTGTCTAGGTCCTTGGCTTGTGCAATAGCACCATTGTTGTCACAATACACGTCTAACGGATTGGACGAGCCCTGAACCACACCAAGATCCATGAGGAAATTCCTCATCCAAACGGCTTATTTTGCCGTCTCCGAGGCAGCAATATACTCACCCTCTATCGTAGACACATACACCGTCTCTTGCTTGGAACTCTTCCAGCTCACAGCCCCTCCGTTTATCACAAACACATATCCGGATTGCGAACGAGAATCATCCGAGTCAGTGAGATAACTCGCATCCGTGTAACCCCTTACACTGAGTTCATCCTCACCTCCATAAACCAGGAACATATCCTTACTCCTTCTCAAGTACTTGAGGATATTTTTAGCCGCTGCCTAGTGGATCTCTCCAGGGTTAGCCTGGTATCTGCTCACAACACTTAGAGCATAGGAGACATCCGGCCTAGTACAAATCATAGCGTACATGATGGATTCGATTGCAGAAGCATACGGAATCGCACTCATCCGACTTCGCTCATCAGTTGTCGAAGGACACTGAGTCTTGCTAAGTTTTACGCCATGGGACATCGGTAAGAACCCCTTCTTAGACGATTCCATGTTGAACTTCTTCAACACTTTGTCCAAATATGTACTCTGACTCAATCCAATGAGCCGCTTTGATCTATCTCTATAGATTCGGATTCCTAGTATGTAAGTCGCCTCACCCAAGTCTTTCATCGAAAAACTCTTTTCCAATGACTCCTTGGTCTCTTGCAACATCTGGACATCATTTACAATCAGTAATATGTCATCCACATATAAGATCAGAAAGTTCACTTTGCTCCCACTAAACTTCTTGTATAAACAAGAATCATGATCACTCTTGATGAAGCCAAACGATTTGACTACCTCATCAAAGCGAATATTCCAACTCTGAGATGCTTGCTTCAACCCATAAATGGATTTCCGAAGCTTGCATACTTTGTCCGCATTAGCCGGATCGACAAAACCCTCGGGCTGTATCATATACATGTCCTAGGTTAAATTTCCATTAAGGAAAGTCGTCTTGACATCCATCTGCCATATCTCATAGTCGAAATAGGCTACTATAGCTAACATGATCCGAACTGATTTAAGCATCGCCACGGGAGAGAAAGTCTCATCATAGTCAACTCCTTGAACTTGTCGGAACCCCTTCGTGACAAGCCGTGCCTTATAGATAGAAACATTTCCATCCATATCAGTTTTCCTCTTAAAGACCCATTTGCACTCGACGGGTCTTGCACCGTCTGGCAGATCAACCAAGTTCCAAACTTGATTTTCATCCATGGACTTTAACTCGGATCTCATGGCTCCAAGCCATGACTCAGAATCAGAACCCACCATCGCTTCTGAATAAGTTGTCGGCTCATCACTGTCTAACAGTAACACATCACGAACACTTCGCAATCTGGCCGATCTTCACAGTGTCGGTGCTTTTTCCGGCTCAGGTACCACGATCGGCTCAACCTCCAAGGCTTTTGCTGACTCGCTACTGGCCGGTACCTCTCGAATTTCTTCGAGTTACACCGTGCTCCCACTGACTCCCCGACTGAGAAACTCTTTCTCAAGGAAGACACCATTCCGAGCGACAAACACTTTGCCCTCTTCTTGGTTGTAGAAGTAGTAACCCAAGGTTTCCCTCGGATATCCAGCGAAAATGCACTTATCCAACTTAGTTGTAAGCTTGTCCGACTGAAGTCGCTTGACAAAAGCTTCACAACCCCAAATCTTAAGAAAAGACAAACTCGGCTTCTTGCCAGTCCACATCTCATGCGGTGTCTTCTCTACCGACTTTGATGGTACTCTGTTTAGTGTGAACACTGCAGTTTCTAGACAATAACCCCAAAATGATAAAGGCAGATCTGTCCGACTCATCATTGATCGTACCATGTCCAACAAGGTCCGATTCCTCCTTTCTGATACACCGTTTCTCTGCGGCGTTCCTGGAGGAGTGAGCTGGGGAACTATTCCACAACTCTTCAGATGGTCATCAAACTCATGGCTCATGTACTCGCCTCCTCGGTCCGACCGAAGAAACTTTATTTTCTTGCCAAGTTGATTTTGTACCTCATTCTGGAATTCCTTGAACTTTTCAAAGTCTTCTGACTTATGTTTCATCAAGTAGATATATCCATATCTACTCAAATCATCAGTGAAGGTAATGAAGTACTCATAACCACCTCTGGCTGTCGTGCTCATTGGGCCACATACATCACTATGTACTAGTCCCAATAAGTCGGACGCCCTTTCACAACTCTTTGCAAAAGGTGTCTTGGTCATCTTGCCGAGAAGGCAGGATTCGCATGTCTCGAACAACTCTAAGTCAAACGAAGTTAGGAGTCCATCATCATGGAGCATCTTCATGCGTTTCCAACTTATATGACCAAGCCGATAATGCCAAAAGTAAGTCATATTCAGATCATTTGGTTTTAACCTTTTCACATTTATGTTAAAGACAGATTCACCCTCAAGATTCAAAATAAATAACCCGTCCTGGACGGGTGCAAAGCCGTGAAACATATCATTCAAATATAAAGAATAACCATTATTCTTAATATTTGACTCATAGCCTTGTCTCATCAAACATGAGGCAAAAATAATGTTTCGACTAAGCACTAGAACATAATAACAATTATTCAGCTCCATTAAGAATCCAGAAGGTAAATGAAGTTGCATCGTGCTGACTTCCAACGCAGCAACTCTTGCTTTGTTGCCGACCCGAATGTCAACCTCAACTCTTGCCATGCTCCTAGTTCTTACCAGTCCCTGCAACGAGTTGCATATGTGAATGACTGATCCGGTATCATATACCCAAGAACTATCAGGTGCATCAGCAAGATAAATGTCTATAACATTGCAAACAAGCGTACCTGAGCCGGAAGTCACACCTCCCCTCTTGGCTTTGTCAGCCAGATACTTGCTGCAATTCCTCTTCCAGTGGCCATCCGACTTGCAGTAGAAGCAAGTGGATCCGGCTGCAGGAGATGGCTTAGTCCCTGATGAAGCGCTTTGGACTGGGTCCTCAGCCTTACCTCCCGACTTTGCCTTCTTCTTCTTAGTCCAAGAACTCTTCTTGAACTTGGCCTTATTCTGTACCATCAACACTTGACTGGCACCTTTCTTGAGATCCGCCTCAGCCTGCTTGAGCATCCCATGCAATTCAGTGAGCTTCTTATCCATACCATGCATGTGGTAGTTCGATATGAACTGACCATACGCACTAGGAAGAGAGTTCAGAATTATGTCCGTAGCGAACTCTTCGCTAATGGTGTAGCCAAGCATTTCTAGAGACTGCACGTAACCAACATCTTGATCACATGCGGACTCAGTGGATCGCCATCCTTAAGTTTGCAACTCAACAAAGCCTGAGAGACTTGATACTTCTCAGTCTTTGCCTAAGCCTGGAACATACTTTTGAGGCTTTCGATCATATCATAGGCCTCAACATTCTCGAACTGCTGATGCAAGTCCGGTTCCATGTGAGCAAGCATAAGACAGCTAATCTCCGTGGTTTCATCACAAATCCGATGGTAGGCATTGGTGGTTGCGACATTCGCATTCTCATTCGGCTCATCTAGAAGTGGGTTGTCTAGGACATGGTCCCTCTTCTCTTGCTTGAGAAAAATTCTCAGATTACTACCAGTTGGTGAAGTTAGTTCCATTTAGCTTATCTTTCTCTAAGATGGTTCTCAAAGCAAAACTGGAAATCTGAGGAAGACTGCTAGGTGCCATTGATCTACAACAGAAAATATGCAAAACACTCAAGACATGTATCCATAAAAGAGCAAGCATATTAAACACTTTAATACTTATGCTCCCACTAGAACCAACACCCCTCTGATGGTTTAGTGATTCAGGACCCTAAATAAGCAAGCCGACTAGTGAGCTTTAGCATCACCGCTAGCCGTCAAGTGATCTAGGTATACAACTCCTTGTCAATCGTATCTCATACGACTCCTATTGGATAGGTGGCATCACATGCCCCGGCTCCCATCCGACTTTTCCCCGAGTCCCACAACCGTTATGATAGACCCGTCTAGATTACCAAGTGCTTCCGCTGTAAGAGTCCAACTCGAACCCACCTAGTCGGAAAGAATTGATAGCACCTCAATTTTATGAGCCCACTATCAAAAATGTCCGACTTGTGATGGTGCAGCACTAGCGGGGAAACCGACTAGACCTTCTTTGAGGGATTACTTTCTACCAACTATCTAATAGAGGTAAAAACAGAGACATAAACATAACACAAAATAAAGCAATTATAATGTGAAATGGTATGACTCTCTTCATGGCGATCTCCATCTCCACGAAGCTTGTAATTCGACTTGTGTCAACTCTTGTCACGTGCCGCCTTACACCATGTAGCCGACTTGTACATCGACTCGCATGCCATCCGGGTTCTCCAAACAGCTACACTAACTAGTAATGTAAATTACATAGAGAATCTGACACGCAGGTCGTTATACAATAAAATGACAGCACCTAGGCTCCAGCCGGCTGACATAAACCGTGATACACAGATCACATATGGATTACACACATCACATGCATATAAGCCATACCATTCACAACATCATCCTGCAAAAACAAGTTATGCATAGATACGATATCTACCGGCGTTGAGAAACTCGCAACAACATCTAAGGCGCTATGATAGGGCGAAGCCGGCGGTCCCGCTATCCGGATAGCGGGCAGGGATCGAAGGGGCAGCGCCCGACGATTTTTCAAAAAAACGCAGATCTCATCTGCATTCCGGACATGGATTTCATCATCGGATAAAACAATTTTACCCAAATCCGATCCGGACTCCGATTCGACCAAACTCTTTGATCTTCGATCACTGCATCTGGGTTTACGTGTCACAGTCTACCCCGATGGCGGAAGCCGACCAGTAGGGGTATGTCGTTCCACGACCTTAGCAGTTAGATCACGGAAACCAGATCATCCATTCCCCCGAGTATAGTTGATCCAATCAACTTTGTACAAAACCGATCTATTTCATAGATCGACCACCAAAACTGCAATTAGATCAAATCTAACGCCAACCGCATATCACATATGCATGATCTCGAGCCTAAAACCAGAAGCTAACGCTCTGATACCACTATTGGGCCACGCAGATAAACACAAAACTTTTAGTACGCGGTGAACCCAAGATCTAGCTCAGGTAGTAGGCCACGAGAATTACCACTAAACGCGCGGTTGTGAAATCGATGAAGCACGTCGCTTGATGCAGTGCAGCCCTCACAATCCGTTCTGATCCACGATCGTCGAAATGCTAAACGTATAGCACATCTGCCAGTATCCACACGTACAAGGAGGAGCCCCGGCGATGGACTGCTAGGTCCGGTACGGCGGCGACAGGACTGGACTGGACTGGAGCTAGGGTTTCCAACACATGGAGTGACCTAACCGTGTGCTCTAAGCACCTGCGCCCTAGCTTATATAGGGAGTGAAAGTGGGCTCCACTTACTCGTGGCCCATTCACTAAAAGGCCTATATTAGCCACTGCAAGTCCCACTTGCTGACTAAGTCCATGTCTCTATTTGGGTCCAACCCAAATAGATTTTATGTTTGGGTCTAACCCAAACTTTCTCCCGCTCTTAAGCGTGTGACCCGACAAGCTCATGGTGACCCGGACACGATCTGAGTCTCACTCGTGACCGATCAGTTGTTAGCGACTCCTAGCAGAACATGCCAACTCCCAAGTACCAAAGAGTCATGAGGACATGCCTTCCATTGTGACTTTCGTCTAAGTCCCTTTTGCCTCACGATATAACTTGTCGGACTATAGGCGAATGATCGTCATCCCTTAAATAGTCCGACTCTCTTTCTCGATCCGAGATAAGTGATTCATCCGACTAACTCTTAGTCGGTTGGCTCGGTTAACACTTTACCGAGTCACGCATGGCCATGCTTTCTGAATCATATCTTCCGAGAGGGCTCAGAGAATATCTCTCCAGACGGAGGGGCAAAATCCCATCTTGGTTATTCACATCACGCAGCTTGATTCTCAGTCGACCCGAACTCCGCCTTTATAACTTCCCAGTGACGGAACAACGTTTGACAGAACCTAAGTTAGTGATCCTCAACTCGGATTGTGCAATAACCTCAGGTCTAAGGATTACATTGATTGAGATATGCAAATGATGACTTGTTCGTTGCATCTCAATATGGGTCAGTCCAACTCGCTAAACTCTTTAGCCGAATCCATGTAAGTCGGAATAGCATCTCTATGCCCATGACAAGTGGAACCTAGTCATCTGCCGACTTTCACATTGGTCTAAGTTGTGTGTCCAGCACAACCTCAATGACCAAGGACAATTAGCATGAACAACATGAATATATAGTTCCACAATCGAATCACATATTCGATGATACATATCAGTAGTTTATACATGGACTATAACTTTATGAATACATTGGGAAATATCATCAACCATGATTGCCTCTAGGGCATTGTCCCAACAGATCATCCTTTTCTTTCTTTCCAACCATTGATGTTTAACTTAATACTATTCCTAATTTGAGTGACCAAGGACCAGTCCTTAATCAATTCTTATTCTGAAAACCTTTTCAGAATCCCTTCTAAGAATACTACATAATACCGTAATATAATTTCTATCAACTTCTAATCTCTATAAATAATTATTTATCGGTACTTGCGCTTTTATTCTTAATGTGTCGTACACACACTTAAGAATCAATCTCTAAGCTCCCACTCAAAATATGTTCCCAACATATTTGAGTCCAAGACTTGTATTGATCCCACTCATAAGTATGTTACCGGCATATTTGAGTCAGAGACTTATGTTGATCCCACTTAAAAATATGTCATTCACATACAGCTCCCACTCAATTTTATGCAAATTTCATATCCACTCACTATTTTGAATGACTTCAAAATCCTTTGATCAATTATCAAACTTGAGAGTTTATTTACGAGATGCAAGTACCTTACTAGTATCAAATCCACTAGAGTTTCAACACTTTTGAATCAAATTATTTTGAATTTGTCCAATACATTATTCATGACAAATTGTGCCTTTGTCATTCACCATTTCCATCATGACTTTGAAGTCATTTGGAAAATTCAAGTATCCCGTTACTTGGTAAGATTTAGTAATAAATTGCTTTCTAATCTCAAGTGAATTTTGCCTCTAGGATTTCTCATAATTTTAATTTACCATTTCTTTCCTTCGTAGTTCGTAGGTATGCCATATTCTAGAAATATGACAAACGATTCACAAATGTCTCCACACAAGTTGTGGGGTACATTTTTGAATCCTACTTCATGTAGTAAAAACACCAGTGGGGAAAACACAATGATCATTATCATTGATTCTTTCCTCTATGAAGAGAATCATTCAGGAATGCTTTTCGTTGCGCTTCTCAACACTTTGATGCAGGGTTTTGAATCCTCATCATGTTCTTCACTATCTTCCATATGCTTCACAGTCGAGAACATAAACTTTCTTGAGAAAGCACCAAAATTCAAGCAATACTAGTTTTTCCTTTATTTTGGATCTAGCCATGGATTTCGTATTCAAAGTTTCCAATGAATACTCTACAAGGACTTATTCTCTATTTGTTTTGGTGATACCAAATAACTCCAAAACTTCTACGATGATCCATAAAAGATATGGCGTTAATCTCATGAATTCAGATGGTTCACTTTATATCTAATTGAGTGCTAACTATTTCTAACTAATGGTCTTTACACTTACACTACAACGATTTATTCAGCGCCATCTATTCACCCACTTGATAATTAATATCATATTGTGATGCTTTGCATTTTTGACATTTCAAACGCATTGCATTTCACAATTCCTTTATGACAATCTTATAATGTCGAATTTCATTACTATTGATCAAATCGTAGTAATTAAATTCTCTTTTTTATCTTTAATACCCTTGGATGATGAATTATTTTGATCATATCAAATAGTTTCATAATGTTTCCTTTGGTAAACCTATTTACAAAATTCAAACAATCATATAATGATAATCACCATTTTTTTGAAATACAATACATCTAATATGCATTCTCTTTCAACAATTCATCAAACACTTTGCATTCATGCAATACATGGTGTTTAAGTTATCTTGCCGAACTTGGGCATGATTCATATGTGACAAGAAAACGAGTGTCTTTCACATATTATCAATATAACTTTGAATTTAAACAATGGTTTCATTCAAAATGAATATATCATTAAGTTGGGTATTTTTAAGGCATTCTCAATATTTTACAAATGTTCATGCATTATGAATTTATTTTATAACAAGGATAATTCACACATAATCGAACAAGATATGAACACAAATATAAATCATTCTAGAAGCAGAATATCGCCTCTCATGATGCAAGTCCTGGCGTGTGCTTGGTAGCTAGGAGGCAGCGACCAAAGCATCACGTTGTTTGCAAAAGAGTTTGTCAACCAGTTATCCAGGAAGTATGCAAGCCTCATGTACGCATCATGCATGCACTCCAAATGGTTATCAAGTGAAGAGTTCTCCTCCATCTTTATCGAGAGGAAATCTCCCATCAGCTCATGCTCCCATATGCGCATTTGTTCCATGAAATGTGATCTAAGTTGTTCCATAACCGTACGAGGGTAAAGGTTACCCACGATTGGCCATATCTCATCAACCATTCTGAAGCACATTGTCACTGATATGAAGGTGGACATCTCACGATGGTAACAGCGGTCTTCCCACTGCTCTGGTGTCTCATAGACAAAGGGATTCTCCAAATCCATCGCATAGAGTATGTAGTTGACCACTTCATTCTCACTAAGGAGAACATGGAGACACGCAACCCACATACAAAAGTTTGATCCGTCTAGTTTGAGCTTTTCTCCTTCTAACCAATCGTCAACAGGGAAGGTAACATCGGGGAGAACCATTTTCTACATTTATAATTGCAAAAGGAATTTAGACTAAGTTTATAATTATATGAGTTAAAACAATGACTTCACTAAAAATTCCTATCCCCAGAAGGGTTCTAGTGATTACACGATCCCTATTCACTACACCGCCCCCGATCGTCACGGTTGGCGATATAGTTGCAAAGGTGGACGCCAAAATGTCGATCACATCATTCATGCGACTCGTGCTCGATCTTTTGACCATCCGTGTTCTAAGGCCATGTCTACACATGCTAGGCTCACCAATTCAACCTTAGTATATTCATTGTGCAACATGGCTTACACCCACTATATGCGAACATAGATATGTCTGACACCCGATCATCATGGCCTGCCTCATATCGAAGAACTTTCTTAGTGGTGCACACTAAGGGAGAACACTTATATTGGTATTTTGATTTACATGTCATCTTATTAGGTTACCGTCGAGTATATAATACTAGCACACAATAATACACACAAATAATAAACATTGAATGTAAGAGTGATGTGATATGGTTCTTCTCGATGTGATCTCCATCCCGCTCCTCTGGATTCCGGCGCCAAGGTTCTGGTGCCGTAGGCACCAGGGTACCGATGCCCTCCGGCGTGGTAGTCCGTCACCTTTGTGATTGTCCACTACTACTTAGCAACATAAAGTAAGTACTTATTGATGACCCACAAGTATAGGGGGTGTATCGCAGTATTTTCGAGGGAAGTGAAACCCAATATATTGATTCGACACAAGGGGAGCCAAAGAATATTTATAAGCCTTAACAACTGAGTTGTCAATTCAGCTGCACCTGGAAACAATCTTGCTCATAGCAGTTTACCAGTAGCAATAGTTTTGTAGTAGGAATAGCAAAGTAGCAACAGTAGTAAAGTAAAGACAGCAGTAACAATAGCAGTAAACAGTGGGATTCGAGTGCGGTAGGCATAGGGATGGATGGACGGGCGTTGCATGGACAAGACAATTCACATAGCAATCAGAACATAGGGCAATTGCAGATAAATAAGATAAAGCATCCAAGTACTAGACAATCCTAGGCATGTGTTACATATATAGTCATACGTGCTCGCAATCAGAACTTGCACAACATCTTTTGTCCTGCCAGCCCGTTTGTAGCGGGGCTTCAAGGGAACTACTGGCAATTAAGGTGCTCCTTTTAATAGAGCACCGGAGCAAAGCATTAACACTCCGTGAACACATGTGATCCTCACATCAAAGCCATTCCCTCCGGTTATCCCGATTTCTGTTACTTCGAGGCCATTGGTTCCGGACAACAACATGTGTATACAACTTGCAGATAAGACCAAAAACAATGCTATCATAATGAATCAATAATATGTTCAGATCTGAAATCATGGCACTCGGGCCCTAGTGACAAGCATTAAGCACAACAAGTCGTAACAAAGTCATAAAGCACTAATAAAAGATACTAGGCACCATCCCCTAACAATCTGATGCCATTACATGAACAATCTCATCCAATCCCTACCATCCCCATAGGCTACAGTGAGGTATTACTCACTCATAGATGGGGGAAACATGGATGGTCGATGCAGAAGTGATGGTGATGATGATGGCGATGATCTCCTCCAATTCCCTGCCCCGGCAGGGTGCCAAAATGGAGTTTCCGGTGCTGTTTCGTGGAATCTGGTGGTGGCGGCGAAGCGGAACTCCTTCTGGAAAAACGTCGAACCCCCTGAAGTTTTTAGGTTAGAAGGCTCCTTATAGGCGAAGAGAGAGGCCGAGGGGGTGCCTAGGGGCCCACACCACCCCCTGGCGCAGCCTGGCCTGGCCCACGCCACCAGGTGGTGTGGCCACCCCCTGGCTCTGCTCCGTCTCGTATTCTGGCTCCTGGAGTCTTCGGGTGAAATAGGATTTTTGGCATATTTTCCGGGATTTTTCCTGATAGTTGGTTTTCTGCACAAAAAGTAGACACCAAGGCAATTCTGCTGAAAACAGCATCAGTCCGCATTAGTTGCATCCAAATCACACAAGTTTAGAGGAGAAACAATAGCAAAAGTGTTCGGGAAAGTAGATACATTTTGGACGTATCATTTACCTTTGCCATAACCATATCACATCACAACGCCCCTACAAAACAAAGTTAGACGCCTCTACTTTATCTTTGCATGTTTTATGTGGCTGATAGGGCTTCCTTACAAGAACCGTTCTTACCTATGAACTTTCACCACAACGCTGATTAAGTAGTTGTCTATACTATACCCATTTCGGGGGCCCTTGTTGCAAATGGCATACCAACGGATGCAAGAGAGACAGACACCCCCAAAGCCACTTTATACGGTACAAGCTGTATGTCAAGCGTGGACCAATCTCGCGAATGAACGTGTAAAGTCGGTTGGGGGTCGCTTCATCAAGCATTGTTGCGGTATACACAGGTACATGTGGGAGGGTAATGATATGTCGTAAACGTATCTATAATTTTTGATGCTCCATGCTTGTTTTATATCAACTTTCTTATGTTTTGTTTACACTTTGAGGTATTTTTATACATTTTCTAGAACTAACCTATTAACAAGACGTTGGAGTGCTAGTTGCATGTTTTCTGTTGTTTTTGGTTTCAGAAAAGCTAGTAAAGAAATATTCTCGGAATTGGACGAAACAAAAGCTGAAGTTCCTATTTTTTCCAACACAAGACGGAGTCCAAAGCAGAGATGGAGGAGGGCACCGAGTGGACACACCCTATGGTGGTGCGGGTCCCCCAGGTGCACCACCAGGTGGTGTGGGCCCCTCAGGCCTCCATCGACCATGCCCCTTCGCCTATATATTCCCCCCGAGATGAAAACCCTAGATACAAGATCAGAATTCCACGAAAAGTTCCGCAGCACCGCCACCACCGAAGAGGAGATTCGGGCGACAGAAGTCTCTATTCCGGCACCCTGCCAGGACGGGGAAGTACCCCCGGATCCATCTCCATCGACTCCACCGCCATCTCCATCACCGTTGATGACTCCCATGATGAGGAGGGAGTAGTTCTCTCTCGAGGCTAAGGGCTCTACCGGTATCTATGTGTTCATCTCTCTCTATATGCGTGATCTTGTTGAGATCATGAGCTTTGTAATCTAGATCTATTATGCTACTCAAGTGCTTTAACTAATCTCTGCTTATCCCCACGTGTGTGAAGTTGATAGTGTGCACACCGTGTGGCACTTTGGCTAAGGTTACATAAATACTTATCATGAGTATAATTTGAGTTGGATGTCTCTATGAGATTGTGGTGTTTGTTGGAACCATCTAGCGCTCAAGGTGATAGTGAGGGGTTATCTAGATGGGGAATGCGAACTTTAAGGTGTGATGTTATAGCCCTACATCGTCCAACCGGAGAGTAGTTCAGGGTAGCATCATGAAGAGAAGATATTTATATGAGAGTGTCCACTAGTGAAAGTATGATCCCTAGGCCTTGTTTCTAAGCATTGAAACACCATTTACAATCAGTTATGTTACATGTTTGTTTGCTGCCACTCTTATTTCAGATTGCAATTACCACTTATAATCATCCATATTACTTGTAGTTTACTATCTCTTCGCTGAACTAGTACACCTATACACCTAACAAGTGTATTGGGTGTGTTGGGGACACAAGAGACTTCTTGTATATTGATTGCAGGGTTGCTTGAGAGGGATACCTTTGACCGCTTCCTCCCTGAGTTTGATAAACTTGGGTGATCCACTTAAGGGAAACTTGTTGTTGTTCTACAAACCTCTGCACATGGAGGCCCAACACTGTCTACAAGAATAGAAGCGTGCGTAGACATCAAGCTATTTTGTGGCACCGTTGCCGGGGAGGTAAGGTAAAAGGTACTCACATCCTCTGCTACTAAGCTATCTTCTAGTACTGTTGCTGGTGTGTGAGTGCTCGAAGTTATTTCCTTTAGATTCTACAATTATATCTTTTTGTTTCTTGTTTTTATTTTCACTAGTTAGGCTTAATGGAAAACAACAACAAAATTAGAGAACTTTATAGTATTTATCTTGAGTTTGGACATAAAGTTTTTGAAGAGAAAACTAAAAAACCTATGGAACTTTATTTGCATGCTAATAGCAATGTTATTAGTATGAATTCTTTGAACATGATTATTGCTAATGCTATGGAAAAGTCTAAGCTTGGGGAAGCTGGTTTTTATGAGCATGGTATTTTTAGTCCCCCAAGCACGGAGGAGAAAATTTACTTTGATGATACTATACCTCCAATATTTGATGATTACAATGATGAATATGATATTTTCAGTCCACCTACTATTGAGGAGAAAATTAATTATGATTACAATATGCCTCCTATATTTCATGATTATGGTGATGAGAATAATAATGATAGCTATTTTGTTGAATTTTCTCCCACTACGATTAATAAGAATGACTATGCTTATATGGAGAGTAATAATTATTTTATGCATGTGGATCATGATAAGAATGTCTTATGTGATAGTTATATTGTTAATTTTATTCATGATGCTACTGAAAGTTATTATGAGAGAGGGAAACATGGTTTTATGTATCTCGACAATATTAAGTTTCTCCTCTTTATGTTAAAAATTTTGAAGTTGCACCTGTCTTGCTTTCCTATGCTTGTTGCTTTGTGCTTTCATGACTTGTTTATTTACAAGAGTATTTTTAATAGGAAGTGGGTTAGACTTAAATTTGTTCCATATTTGTTGCTTGATGCTCTCTTTTACTTCAATTCATATTTCTTATGTGAGCATCATCAAAATTAGCATGCCTATCTTAATGGCTAAAAAGAAAGAGCTTTTGGGAGACAACCCATTATATTTTTACTTTCAGTTTATTTTTGTTTTGTTGAGGCTTGGAAGTTATTGCCTCTATAATAACCTCTCCTTATCCTTTTTTATTGGTTTTTGTGCCAAGAATAACCTCTAATGAGAGGGAAGTGAGATATGGGAAAGTTGCTGTCCCGAAACAGATTTTTGTGCGTCACCGTCAAAAATCGTGAAAAATCTCAGTACGTAGGATTGAGCTGTAATTTTTTGTGCTTATGCCCCGGGTTATTACCCAAATTTCGTTAGCTTTGCACTTATCGATTTGAGCAACAGAAAATTTTCTAAAAAATCGGTCTTTACATGCTGGTCTGTTTTGATAGATTTTTGCCATTATTTGCATTTACCTCTTAATCGGTTTCTTTTTGAGTTCTCTTGGATCACTTGAGTTTTTAGAAGAAATTGCTACAGTAGCTTATGTTTTAATGGATGATTTACTTGAGTTGAAACTGAACCCAAAGGATTATTATTTTGAAT
The DNA here is from genome assembly GCA_916181665.1 of Avena sativa. Taxonomy (NCBI): domain Eukaryota; kingdom Viridiplantae; phylum Streptophyta; class Magnoliopsida; order Poales; family Poaceae; genus Avena; species Avena sativa. Next base: position 435,366,584 of record OV702290.1, read on the forward strand.
ACACTAATGTTGCTAATGAAGATTGTGTGAAGTTTTGTATAAAGGAAGTTTTCAAGTGTAGGGAGAGAATGATGTGATGAGATGAAGTATGGACAAAAACTCAAGATTGGGGATGCCACCCATGTCACCCGAGAAATATTCAAGAAGTACAAGCGTCAAAGCTTGGGGATGCCCAAGGCATCCCCTTCTTCATCAATAATCCCAGGTCTTCTTTCAAGACACTTTATTTTTATTACCTTATGCAATATGTGTTGTTATTGGAGCGTATTTTTTTTAGTTTTATTTTGCTTTATTTGCTGCAATAACTTGGTTTGATCCCAACACACTTTTTTTGGAGAGAGACACACCCCGTTATTCATTGTCTAGAACACTCTAGTTTTCACTCTTATTGTTCTGTGAGTGTTCTCCTTTGCAAGCACTACATTTAGCTTTAGTTTTCTTATTCTTTTGGCTTAGAACTTTTTAGTTCTTCTTTGTAGATGGGTGATACATGCTCTCTGGTCTTTATTGATTATTATCTTTGAGAGTTGTTTCAAATAAGTCGATTGGTGTTGGAAAAGAGTAGGAAGTTTCATGTTTATAATGGTACAAAAGGAAGCTTTTTTTGACTGTGACTTAGACTTTATCATGTCATGCTAGATGTTGCTTTGACCATATGCTTAGTAATTATTGTTGTGGAATGACTTGTTTCAAACAATTGAGATTGCTTAATGTGCCTTCAAATAATCATGCGTTGTTTTAGCATACAAAAGCATAATATTGTGGTATTCTCCTTTGATGCTTTATTTGGGTTGACTTGGCACATGCTTACACCATGTTAAGACTATGAACCAGTCACCATAGCCTCTAGGATCATTTAGTTTTTGACTTGCAATATCACTTTATGCTTTAATTAATAATGTTTTGTCGCTTTGCATGATTATGGCCATTATTGCTCTCTTAGTTGGTCGCTCCCAGTCTTTTGCTAGCCTCCACCTATACCACGTATGATTTCCACTCATGCATCCAACCTCCGAGAAAACCAACTTATTCCAAAGAGTCTACTATAAACTCCTATGCATGGTGTGTTACACCATTCCAAGTATATTCATGTTTTTATCAACCTTCCAAATTAAACTTTTGTTATGTGAAAATTAGTGATTAAAGATCTCACAAACTTGATGGCACACTTTATTTTCTTGCACTTAATAAACTTGAACCATTGCGTCCATCTATGTTGCGTATATGCTTGCACTTTATAAGTTGAGAATTAGCAGAACCATGTACCATGGGGAACACTTTCAACATTGCACTTATTATTCAGTTGATATCATGTTCTTTTATTTATGGATCCCGGTGGTGTGAAATAAAAGGGGAGCTTGTAAGCTCATGGAGTTTGTATGTGTGTTAGAGAAATGCCTGGGCGGCTAGCCTAAGCCATGCCTAATCATGGTGGAAACTTGCAGCATAACCATAGTGAGCATTTTGTGAAGCATCCTAAAAAAAACCTATCCAAATAGCAAATAAAAAGATCACTGGGATGCTCATTGTCTGTTGCCTTGTCATTTTGATATGGGATAGCTCCTGTATCATGGGCTAAGGGGTACCCTGTTGGCGGTTCTCCATGATACACATGTACTTACAATGACAAGAACTTACTCGTGACTAAAGTTGAGTAGCATGAGTTCGGTACTCGTAGGCAAGGGGCATGAGATTTTCGACTTATAACTTGTCAAGAATATCCTCATATTTGTTCACTTTAACCTTAGTCACCTAAATATGCTTATGATAGGGGCAATGAGAGCTGAAAGCTAATAAGTACCATAATTTTTGGAAGCTCTTTATGAAACATGAAATCCCTGCTTCCCTCTTATGAAGGGCCTTTCTTTTTACTTTTATGTTGAGTCTCCATCTTCTATATTTATGCACCAATTGAGAGAGCATAGTGATCATTCTTAGTTTAATGTGCATTGTCCCAAAACTTGTTGATTGATTCATAACTGTGATATTGCTTGTTCTTAAATTATTTGTATCTAGTCACCCTTATGAACTTTGAAGGTGTCCTATGCATTTATGTTTTGCTACACCATGAGGGACAAGCTGAATACCATTCTTAGTATGTTTTCTATATGTGAAACAAACAAACATCTTTTAATGCATTGTTATTCATAAATCTTTTGTTTCTACCTTTTTCATGTTGCAACATAGTTGCTATGTCTTATTGTTAGAACTTTATATTTCATGCTCCTGTTTAGAGTACTTTGATCCCAGCTATCAATGCTTTACAAATACCTTGATCAAGATTGTGATGGTGCATGTCACCTCAAAAATTATTCTTTTTATCACTTACCTACTCGAGGACGAGCAGGAGTTAAGCTTGGGGATGCTTGATATGTCGTAAACGTATCTATAATTTGTGATGCTCCATGCTTGTTTTATATCAACTTTCTTATGTTTTGTTTACACTATGAGGTATTTTTATACATTTTCTGGAACTAACCTATTAACAAGATGCCACAATGCCAGTTGCCTGTTTTCTACTATTTTTGGTTTCAGAAAAGCTAGTAAAGAAATATTCTCAGAATTGGACAAAACAAAAGTTGAAGTTCCTATTTTTTCCAACACAAGACGGAGTCCAAAGCAGAGACAGGGGAGGGCACCGAGGTGGCCACACCCTATGGTGGCGCGGGTCCCCCAGGCGTGCCACCAGGTGGTGTGGGCCCCTCAGTCCTCCACCGACCTTGCCCCTTCGCCTATATATTCTCCCCGAGATGAAAACCCTAGATACAAGATCAGAATTCCATGAAAAGTTCCACAGCCCTGCCGCCACCGAAGAGGAGATTCGGGGGATAGAGGTCTCTGTTCTGACACCCTGTCAGGACGGGGAAGTGCCCTCGGATCAATCTCCATCGACTCCACTGCCATCTCCATCGTCGTTGCTGACTCCCATGATGAGGAGGGAGTAGTTCTCTCTCGAGGCTAAGGGCTCTATCGGTAGCTTTGTAATCTAGATCTATTATGCTACTCAAGTGCTTTAACTAATCTCTACTTATCCCCACATGTGTGAAGTTGACAGTGTGCACACCATGTGGCACTTTGTCTAAGGTTACATAAATACTTATCATGAGTATAATTTGAGTTGGATGTCTCTATGAGATTGTGGTGTTTGTTGGAACCATATAGCGCTCAAGGTGATAGTGAGGGATTATCTAGATGGGGAATGTGAACTTTAAGTTGTGCTGTTATAGCCCTACATCGTCCAAACGGAGAGTAGTTCAGGGTAGCATCATGAAGAGAAGATATTTATATGAGAGTGTCCACTAGTGAAAGTATGATCCCTAGGCCTTGTTTCTAAGCATTGAAACACCATTTACAATCAGTTCTGTTACATGTTCGTTTGATGCCACTCTTATTTCAGATTGCAATTACCACTTATAATCATCCAGATTACTTGTATTTCACTATCTCTTCGCTGAACTAGTGCACCTATACACCTGACAAGTGTATTGGGTGTGTTGGGGAATTAAGAGATTTCTTGTATATTGATTGCAGGGTTGCTTGAGAGGGATACCTTTGACCACTTCCTCCCTGAGTTCGATAAACCTTGGGTGATCCACTTGAGGGAAACTTCCTGCTATTCTACAAACCTCTGCACTTGGAGGCCCAACATTGTCTACAAGAATAGAAGTGTGCGTAGACATCAGGTAACAACTAAAATATCAACGCCCACATGCTACATCTCGTGTGTTCTACCCGTACTAGCAATACTACACATAGATCTAGCTCTGATACCACTATATGGGTTTGCGCATGAAAACAATTAATTTTTCCCTACACCCAAAACCCAGTTGCCAGGACCTATCTATTAGTAATGTAGTAACGGGAGGTGCTTTTTGCGAACTTATCCTTGAATACCAAAAAGCGTTGTCAACGCTCAGGAGAGCGTGGTTGATGTAGGCAAACCGAAGCCGACCTCAAGGTCGTGTTGAAGTCCCGGCTGCTCCTGCGGCTACAATGACTCCTAGTGCCCCAAGTGTTGCACCTCGCAGGGCGTTACACACATCCGGTGCCTGGCAATGACTCCCGCTCCTCCGATCCAACAGCAGTTGCGTAAGTAGAGCTCTTGGATCTGAATCCCACAGCGCGACGGTGCTCCACGGTGAAGAAGACACCTGCTCGCGCGATCTGGACTTGGGACCACGGTCCTGGGAGAGAGAGAGAGAGAGAGAGAGAGAGAGAGAGAGAGAGAGAGAGAGAGAGAGAGAGAGAGAGAGAGAGAGAGAGAGAGAGAATAAATTGGAGGTCTCCCCAAAATAGAGGGAACCTTTTATTGATTATTGTGTATTTAATTTTTCAAAATACCTCTCTTTATATAGGGGAAAAACCACCCCATAGCTAACTAGCTTAGCCATGTGGGACTAATTAAAGGAGAGGGGGGAGCTTGGACGGCCGGCCAAGGCCCTTGTGGTCCCCACGCAGGGTGCACAAGGCCCAGCCAGCCACCCCCTCTCTCTCCTCCCTTTGGTCTTTTCCCTCATGGGCCCTTATCCCTCTAGATTTGGCCCAGTTAGGTATTTGACCCGTTTTAATTCCTTTTCTTTTATTGAATAAATATAATTAAATGATTAAATCAATATTCAACATTCACTTACATATTATTCAATCCCCATTGATGTGGAACTCATTCCCTCTCATTCTGGATATCCTCCGGACTTATTGAAACCCTTTCGGTTTTCTCTCTTCTCTTTTCTTCGGTGATTCTACCGATCCTAGAACACTCTCTGAGCATCATCAATCCCTTAAGCGTGATACCCCACGGTTCGGGAACACTCCATACATGGTTGGGGCCCTCCCGCATGAATAATCAACAGAGGGACCTGGATGGCCATGTGACCCCTCTGCATTCCATGAAATCTTTCGTCGTTTGAACCATGAATGTCATGGCATATTCCTTTTGTCTCTCAATACTTGCATTGTCCAAGATCTGATCAATGACATCACCATGTCGTGTTCAATCTTCTTACCAACAAATGCCTACTTAACTTGTTCCGACAAGCGATATCCCTGTGATCAAATCACATGTTATGAAGCTATTGGACACAACTACTCCGAGTGGGCCCTCGAGTATCTATTCCATCACACGGATGGACAAATCTCGCTCTTGACGCATATTGCCTCAACTGTTCCTCTGAATACCTGAACACACCTTTATGATCACCGTGTCACCGAGTGATGTTTGATGTTATCAAAGTACCCTTGGGTAATAGTGATTGATATGGCCTCACGGTCTAAGAAATAGTACACTAAGTCTATTCTAATCATCGTAACTTGAACTTCATGACATGATCAGGTCACAATGCTTAGGTTGGGTATAGCTCATCATCTCATTCTCACAGTGAGGTGACTCCATTGTCTACTGGCATAAATGCCACATGATCAGGAAACCTTGATCATATGTTAACCAAAGAACCGGCGACTAGAGCTTCACCGGGAACTCCTGGTTGTTTATATATCACACGTGTATTGACGTTTCCTTTCAATACAGTTATAGCATGATATAAAACTTAATCATAAACTTTAAATATGATAATAATCCATATTATTATTTGTCTCTATGGCATATTTTCAACACTCCACTACTACCACCATCTTCCATTCATTAGATCTTATTGTAATTCTAGATTCAATTGTGGTTTGCACTAGATTCATCCCCGTACTTTTATCCATCCATTTGATTATGATGATGTTGTTTATTGCTTCCATGTGTGAGTAGTTTCCTTCGTTCTTGGGGAGATGGAGAAACCCTGCCACTATTATGACATAAGAAACAGGTTATCCTAATTATGATTTATTACAACATGCTAGTGGTGTATCCTACATCCTCGAGAACATGCCTTATTGAGTTCAACCAACATTCTAAATGCTTTTGTTACTTGTTGTAATTATATTTCTGCATTCAACCAAAAACCTTTCAAACACCCTTTACTTGAAATCGAAGGCAGCTTACAAGTATACTTTGGTACACAGTGACGAGGGGCATAAAGACCTTAACCAAATAGCTCTCTATGGGTTTGATACTCTTATTTCTAAACTAGCTATAATCGATCTGTGCACTTGCAGTCATCAGTGGCTTTGTCCATGACATTACTCTTCAGGTTTACAGAATGAAGCCAGCTCACAAAGTCAAAGTTCAGTAATGGATTGATGCTCTATTGTAACATATATATAGTTTTTCTAGCCCTCTCTCTATGTATAGTTCCACTCTGCCTTCTCTTCCCCATAGTAGTCAGAAAGTTTAGTTTTTCCTACTCTAGCAGGTAGGTCCTTTTCTTCTTTGTCTCTCCCTATTTGTTTGTTCCTATACTCTTTTTATTTCTTTAATAAACTTGGGATGTGTGGATTGATTCGGAGTTTCCTGAAATTTGTCCCTACAGAATAGTTTTGGAAGATTGCCAGGGTATCCCCTAAAGATGGCATCAACCAGAAAAACTAAAAAATGAAAGTTGTTGGAAATTTTATGTTGATTCTGTTTGATATAAAATTAGTCCAAAACAGAGTCCAGATGTGGCCTCTAGCCCCTAATTACTTAAGGATACTTGACATAGGTATGATTACTTGGGTACCTATGATTTGCTACTTAGGCCTGAAGAAAGGTTTACGGCCCATGAAGAGTCAAGATGATAGCCAGAAGGGAGCAACCGACAAAGGCTCTAGTTGTATTAGGAAAGAAGAGAAAGCACTGACATCGAGTTGGTATTGTAAACATGTAACCTATCCGTATAAGCTTTGAGACCCGGTCTATTATATATAGGGCGGGAGAAGCCTAGAAGGGGTACCAAACAATCCCGAACCGATTTGTAATAGTGTGATTCACCAAATATTCAGGTGACTTTGATTCCATTGTTCTCCTGACATCCGACGAAATCCCCAGCGTTCTCTTTTTCGCGAAACCCTAAGTCCTTCTTCATGGACATTGCCGAGGTTACCCCTCGTCAATTGGCACCGTCTGTGGGAAGCTTGAACACTAGAACCATGGATTCAGCAGAACTCTCTTTTCCAATCTGCAAACCAACAAAAGCGGTCCCACACCCACCCACCCCTGTGATAGTACCAGCCAAATTCAATGTTGGATCTGATCTGATCATCGGAAGTTTCCACTTCCAAGTAGAAGACCCCCAAGAATCACACCCTTCGACACTGATTATATCAGAACCGTCAGTGGAAAAGACCACGCTTACAGCGATACCAGCACCGTTTCTCGGATCCTCAATGGAGGTCACGGCAGAAATCGAGGCACCAGAGGAAAACAAGCAAGATGAGGCAGATCTGGGGGACCTTGATGGTCTTTACGACAATCTCTCCTTCGGATCAGAGCTCCCACTAACCCCAGCACATGAAAGAAACCCACAAAAATCTGAACCCGAGGAAAACAGCGAAAACATCACCTTCGGGATAAGGACGGCAGAAATCTTTCCAGAATAGAAGTTAATGGACTTTATTGATCCACTTGACAGTGTCTCCATCAATTTAGATACTAAGACAAGAGCCAATACATGACGTGCCATCAAGTGCATGGTCAATGGGAATACCTCGACACCGTGATTCTAACGGTAACCCTATCCTCGATCCTAATGATATTTTATCAGATGACAATGCAGGAAACCACAGCAATGAAGGCGATCAGGAAATAGGGGAGAAATAGCGAACAACCGCATAGTCCTAGGAGGAAGGACAGAACCGAATGGGGAAGAAAGGCGAACTCTTCGGTACCAGCGTCGGCATGGCAAAAGTCTCGGGAAGCAATTTCGGGTGCGGTTCCAATGACAGTCAACGCCTCACACGACGATTTATTAGCATACCAATACTTGCTTCACCACAAGAAGAGGGACCTACTAAGGATGCAAAGGCAACTCGACAAAAGAAAGAGGTTAGCCGACGAATCCAGCTTACTATGGGCACAACTAATCTCTACCCGAAGGTCTGGAAGTGTAACAGGAGGGGCACTGCCAGGAAGGGGAATATCTGACTGCAGAACATCCCCGAAATGGATAGGAACACTTTGATCCGGGAGCTTGATCTATCATTTATGTCAGTAGATCAAGCAGGAAACATCAAAGAAAAAACAGCTCAAGTAGCTAGTGTGGCTGCACAAACATATCTGATCACAACTCAACCCACACCCGACGATCCTCGTGCGGCTCTCCCCTGTTCCTCCCTGATGAACCTCGGCATGGTAGGAGAAACTCTCGCACAAGCAGAACGAGGAATTACGCATCAACCCGACAAATCCCCACACCCACGCAGTAGCCCCCGGCAAGCGGGGCGCACTCGACAATCGCGATCCCCACATCAGGAACATCTCTCAGGACTGGAGCCACGAAGTAACACAAGAGAAGAAAACCGCAACCGAAGATACCATGATGATGAAGACGACTATGAACTCTGTGGAGCTAGTTGCTTTACTCAGAGGATTCAGAAAACTTTAGTACCCAAAGACTTCAAACTTCCGCATGACCGCCAAAAATATGATGGACTCCAAGAACCCAAAGCTTGGCTGGCAGATTATTTGGCTACTGTCAAATTATAGGGCGGCTCGATAGCCACCACAATGCAAAGTTTACAATTGCACCTCACTAGCGCTGCAAGGTCATGGCTTAGACAACTGCCCGAAGATTCTATTAGTAGCTGGAACGATCTCGAAGATAAGTTCATCCGACACTTTCAATCCATGTTCAAACGACCCGCGTGTTGGGTTTGCAGCATAGAAAACAAAAAATTCCTACGATGTCAACATCTAAGCACCAAGATCTATCTATCTAGATACAATCAACGGGTGGATATACATCCATAGAGAACATACCCTTGAAGATCGAAAAAGCATTGTTAACGAAACTGATTTCGTGGTTGATGTAGTCATACACTTGCCGATCTCAAGATCGTGATGAAGTCCCACGAGTCCAACAGGTCCAGCCCTAGCAAGTCTAGCAGGTCCAACACCACCAAGTCCAGCACCGCAAAGTAGCAGTGCATCCGTGATCGCACACACGTCCGGTACCCCGATAACCTCCGTCCCTTGCTCCAGCAAAGCAGCGGAAGTAGCAACTCGTTTCTAGATAAAGCCACCAGGAACATGTATCTCGCTAATCCGAGACCATGGTGAATAATTTCTAGAGGGGGAGAGAGATCCTTCACGAGGAGGTGTGAGATGAGAGGAGAGAGTGGGGGCCTTTTATAGGGAGAGGGGGAAGCCCCTCACCATGGCCAGCGGACAAGGGAGGTGCCCCCACCTCTTCCACATTCATGTGGGTGGAGCTCCCACTCACATAATTAGCCTCCCACTCAAAGTTCCACTCACCTCCATTAAATTTCCACCAAATTTAATGCAAGCTCTCATTAAATAAAACTATTTTACTTATTTTATTCAGAATTTTGTTAATTACTTTAATTAACAAATATTCACATAAAACCCCTGCAACATTTCAATATCACATGCAGAACCAGTTTCTGCAATTTCACCCAAAATAATTCCGGTTTCCATCGAAATGATTCCAGTGCTTTCTTAATATTTGTCTGAAACATATTTTCTCCAAATGTTGTCAGTATTCCTTAAGTGTGTCACCCTACAGTTTGCGATAATGCAGACATGATCAAGACGCTCCTCCGATCAATAATCAGCAGTGGGACCGGGAGATCTGTACTTACTCCCACACATTCAACGATGACTCTAGTGGTCGTGTGAATCTTTAACATCGTAACTAAATCCCTTTGTCTCGCGATATATTACATGTAACATGTCCCACACATTCAACAATGACTCTAGTGAACGATGACTCTAAATTTCTATCATCGGTATCGCAATACCTAGTTTGATCTCGTTACCAACATGCACTCTTTTCTCGTTCTCGTGATGTAACATTCTAGTGATCACATCACTTCCTTACAAGCTATCTCAATGTGATATCACCGAGAGGGCCCTCGATATATCTATATGTCATCGGGGTGGACAAATCCCACTCTTGATCCATGAGCCTCAACATAACACTTTCAGAGTACCCAATCCCACCATTATAGTCACCCTGTTACGGTGTGACATTTGATGTTATCAAAGTACTCTTCCGGTGTTAGCAATTAACATGATCTCATGGTCTAAGTACTAAGATTACTTCGTATGATGTTATTGGAATATAACCATAATGAATTTGATCATCATACTATACTTCGGGTGAATGTTCATCATATCATTCCACCAATGTTGTGACCTCGTTATTAACAACATCCAATGTCCATGATCAGGAAACCTTGATCATCTTATTAATCAACGAGCTAGTTTACAAGAGAGGCATAACTAGGAAACCTTTATTTGTTTATTAAACACACATGTATTAACGTTTCCAATCAATACAATTATAGCATGCAAAATAAACTTTTATCATAAACAAGGAATAAGATAATAACCACTTTATTATTGCCTCTCGGGCATATTCCCTTCACCGCATCCTTAGAGAAACTGCGAGCATGCAAACAAAAATCCGGGGAGTCAATAAGATGAAATACAGCTGAATCCAGCGATGGAACATCATCAAAAATACAGCTGAATCCATATCCGATGAAAGATCCATTTATGATTTCAACGACGGCCTCTGTCGCCAAGAATTCATAGAAGAACTGGGTCGAGTCAAACCCAAGACAATTTCATAGTTAATGGACATAGCAAACCGTTGCGCTGATGGAGAATACGCGTTGTACAACAAACGAACACGATCACCCGAAGAATATAGAGACAAGCGCGACAATGACAGGAGGCGACGAAACAAAGACGGTAACATAGGACCAAGTTACATCACAGCAAGTTTTTCGGGTGAAGGCAACAACAGGAAGAACGACTGCAATAGCGGATACCGCCACAACAGGGATTAAGGCGGAGGAAGCCAGTCAACACAACGATATCAACCAAAAGCTCGGGATCCACCCATGTCTGTAACACAAATATTGGAAGGGTCCTGCAACATGCACTTTTATGTTGACTCAGCGGGAGGAAGACAATCCAATCACCTTATGAAAGACTGTCGAACGTTCTTAAAAATGCAAGAGTTATGCAATGCAAAAGCAACTGAAGAAGTAAGACAAGGATATGCATCAACACCTGGCACGTTAGCTATCAGTACGCCACCTCCACCAGGAGAACAACCACAAAACACAACTGATCAGAACACCGAATACCCTACGTCAAGGGGGCAATGTCGATGATCCAAAAAGGGCATCCATCCAACAGAATTCAGAAGGTGATCACATGACAAGTCAACATGGCGGAGGTGGATCCACCAGCTACACACGAGTATCTTCATTGGTAAGAACAAGAAATCACATTCAGCAGAGCTGATCACCCACACTGAGTACCAAGACCGGGACATTCGGCCTTGGTAGTAGAAGCACGAATTGGCGGGTTCGACATGAGAAAGGTCTTCATGGACACAGGAAGCAGCATAAACTTGATCTACGCCAAAACACTAAGGGCAATGAACTACCCCTTGACAAATCTGGCACCAATAGAAACATCTTTCCACGGCATCGTACCAGGTAAAGCCGAAATTCCTTTAGGTAAAATTTTCCTTGATGTCGTTTTTCGATCCAAAGAAAATTTCAGGCGGGAAAAATTCGAGTTCGAAGTCATGGACTGGCCATCGTTGTATCACGCGATCCTGGGATGCCCGGCTTTCACATGCTTTATGGCAGTCCCGCACTATGCCTACTTAGAGCAAGTCCAATAGCTTACCCATATATGGGTAAGAGCGGCAGTAACCTTTTTTGGGTAAGCGGAGGAAAAATCTTGCTCCAACAGCTTACCCATAAGTGGTCCCCTACGACAAAATTTTGGGTGGTCACCCATTTTTGGCATCTCCTACCCATATATGGGTAGATAGACACAAATTTTGGGTAAGAGGCAACTCTTACCCATATGGTGCCACATCAGCAGAAACTCACGTGGGAAGCCTCCAACCGCCTGAGTGGAAAATCGCTTGACCCGCCTGACATCGCCGGTCACCGCCGGCCCATCCGCTTGCTGGCGACCTCCCTGCGCGCCACCGCTCCTCCTTCCCGCCACCCTTCTGGCTCCACCATGCCCGAGCGGTCCTTAATTCATCCGGGAGGGCCGCAGCGCCCGCCCCCATCGATGTGCCGCTAGCACCGATTCTTGGCGGTGCAGGCCTTTTTGGGGCCACGGTTAGCTCAGTCGCCTCCCCATCTGTGATTTCAGCCCGCCGCCCGCCACCTACCTCCTAACGGCAAGCACCGCGTCCCCACCTGCGAGCTCTGGTCACTAGCCTCGGCCATGTTCCATGCGCACCGCGGACCTTAATCCTGGCCACCCTGCCCTGGCGGCGATGCAGGCGAGGCCTAGGCATGCGGCAATCCAGGCGAGGACCAGGCAAGCGGCGGCTTTAGTGAGGCCGACGTGCGGCATGGGTGCAGTTCACCACCGGTGGATGTGTCCTTGATTGCTTTTTTATTTTTTGTGTAGGGTCCTCTGTGTAAAAAAATGAACCCTGTTGTAATTTCTTTATTTTTAGGTCCCGGATGTGTTTTGGCTAGCCACAAAATGGGTAAGCTGTTGGAGCAAACAACATTTTTCTTACCCATACCTCCTCTTTCCTCTTACCCAAATGTTTTTTGCATACCCATATATGGGTAAGCTATTGGAGTTGCTCTTAGTCATGAAGATACCAGCACCAAAGGGAATCATAACAGTAAAAGGAAGTTTCATACGTTCCGACAATTGCGACAAGGAGTTCAACAAAATCTCCTAATCTTTTGGGATGTCAATAGAGTTTGAGAAGCTTAAAAAGACAACAATAGCAGAACCTCTGGCAGTAGCACGTGTCAATTCCGACTAGGCCTTTGACACTACGAAAGACAGATGAGAAGTACAGATCCATCCCACTGACCCAAAGAAAACAACATTTGTGGCATCCAACCTTGGTCCTGCATAGGAAAGCGTGCTCATCGAGTTCCTCCATGAGCACTGGGAAATCTTTGCATGGCTACCTTCTGACATGCCGAGAATTCCCAGAGAACTCGTAGAGCACGCTTTAAATTTAGATCCAAAAGAAAAACCAGTAAAGAAATCGCTTCGTTGCTTTGCGGAACCCAAACGCAAAGCTATTTGGAAAGAACTGCATCGCCTCACTGACGCTAACTTCATAAAGGAACTGAAGAAAGAAGAATGACTCGCAAACCCAGTATGCGTCCCGAAGAAAAACACCAAAGATCTGCAGATGTGCATCAACTTCACTGCATTAAATAAACATTGTCCAAAGGATCATTCCCACTACCGCGAATCGATCAAATAATCGACGCAACCGCGGGGAGCGTACGTCTTTCCTTTTTGGATGCATATTAAGGATACCACCAGATTTGTATGAAGGAGGAGGATCAGGAGAAAACAGCATTCATCACACCCTATGGTGTATTTTATTACACAACAATGCCTTTTGGCATCAAGAACGCCGGAGCAACATATTAGTGGATGATGCAGAATTTCCTGGGAAGTCAAATCGGCACAAACGTACAAGTATATATTGATGATGTCATAGTTACAACAAAACAAGAATCATCACTTATCAAGGATCTTGAAGAAACATTCAGAAATCTCGATAAGTATTGCATCAAATTAAACCTGACAAAGTGTTCCTTTGGAGTCCTAGCAGGGCAACTCCTCGGATATATGGTACCAGCAAGAGGAATCGAAGCCAATCTGGAGAAAATACAAGCAATTTTGACAATGAAAAAACCAACAAATTTATGAGGAGTACAACAGTTGGCCGGGAGAGTGGCAGCGCTCAGCCGCTTCATTGTTCGATTAGGAGAAAAAAGCACTACCATTCTATGCTCTAATGAGGAAGTAGGATAAGTTCGAATGGACCAAATAAGATCAACACGCTTTTGAAGACCTCAAAAAGACACTTTCGATGCCCCATTTCATCGTGTCTCCATGAGAAAAAGAGCCACTACTTTTTTATATTGCCGCCACAAATCAGGTGGTCAGCACAGTCCTGGTCGTAGAGCGACCTGAGGAAAGAAAAACCCATGGTGTTCAGAGGCCAGTCTATTTCTTGAGTGAAGTCCTCTCTCCATCCAAACAAAGGTATCCGCATTATCAAAAATTAGCATATGGAGTATTTATGACAGAACGAAAGTTACGCCATTATTTTTCGGAACATCCGATCGTAGTGGTCAATGAAGCACCTATGTCGAACATCCTCAACAATCCAGAAGCAACTGGGCGTGTCTCTCTATGGGGCATTGAATTATCCCCTCAAGACATCACGTACGAGAAACATAAAGGGATTAAATCACAAGTTCTCCCTGACTTCATCACATAATGGACTGAGCTGCAATGTGCAGGTCCACCTAACCTTTCTAGCTCCTAGACAATGTACTTTGACGGATCAAAAACAACGGAAGGAGGAGGATCAGGAGTCATATTGATATCACCACAAGGCGACAATATGTGATATATACTTTGTATGAGCTTTGCAAACGCATCCAATAATGAAGCTGAATACGAGTCCTTATTGCACGGCATGTGGATGGCTAAAGCCTGCGGTGCAACTCGCCTAAAATTATTTGGTGATTCTGATCTTGTAGCACAGCAAGCAATGAACAAGTGTGATGCTGTCAGCGATAACATGATTGCTTACCAATATCTCTACATTATCATGGAAGCTCAATTTAATGGATGTGAAGTATCGCACATAGGAAGAGCAAGTAATGAAGAAGCCGACAATTTGGCAAACATCGGGTCCTTGTGCTTACCAGTGCCACCCAGGGTTTTTTGGAAGAAATATCTGAGCGTTCTATTAAAGCAAAAAGAGTTTCCGATTCATAGCTCCCAAGACAGGAAAAAAGAATTTACAAGTCATCTCCAGGAGGACACATCTTCTGCTAATAGCAGTCGAAAAATTTACTAAATGGATAGAAGCAATGCTGGTCACAACTCAAGATGGATCTTCGGCTGTGAATTTTATACAATCCATAGTATTTCGGTTCGGCATGCCAAACAAAAACATTACAGACAATGGAACCAACTTTACTTCCAATGAATTTAAGGAATACTGTGAGGAGATGGGAATCAAGGTAAGATACACTTCAGTGGCTCATCCGCAAACCAATGGACAAGTGGAAAAAGACAATGGCTTAGTAACTGCTGGCCTCAAGAAAAGATTGCTTGCACCACTCTATAGAGCGAAAGGAGCATGGGTTGATGAGTTACCATCTGTTTTGTGGAGTTTGCGAACTACACCTAATACTGCAACAAAAGAAACACCCTTCTTTCTAGTCCACGGCACTGAAGCCATCCTTCCAGTCAATGTTTCACATGGATCTCCCAGAGTAGCTGCATATGATGAAGAGGAATCAAGAGAAGCGCTCGAAGATGATGTTGACACACTCGATGAAGTTCGATATGAAGCCCTACAAAGAGCAACTATATATTAGCAAAACTTGCACAATTATCATAGCCGACGATTACGTCCAAGATCCTTCATAGTAGCGGATCTAGTTCTGCGCCTCAAGCAAGATGGCCACCGAAATCTAGAATCACCTTGGGAAGGACCCTACATTGTTACAGAAGTTATTCCAGGAGGAGCATATCGTCTACAAGATAAGAAGACATGAGTCAAATATTCCAATCCATGGAACGTCCCATAGCTACGGCGCTTTTACGCTTAAGATTTTATGTTTACTTACAATACAATGAGGCCTATGGTCGGGCTTTTAAAGCCAAAATATCTAGGCCAACATCGAGGCGGAAATTTGCCAAAATAGTGTATCATCGGTTGCACCATATAAATATATGAAGATAATTTTTCAGTTCTTGATCATATCAATTCAAGGGATATTTTTATCTTTTTTATAATATTGACAAGCAATTATGAGCCTATGTCTAGATACAGGCATCCAAACATAGCCTCGAGGGCTACTCCCATCGGGAGCGCTGGCGTGCACCCGATAGAAAAATCATGTATGACAACAAAGACGATCATCGGTTAAAAATTTATGAGTTTTACATTAATGTATCCTCAGAGGGATACTCCCATCGGGAGTTCTCACAAAGTATCAAAATATCTGATGAAATTCAGAACTATTGGCAACCCAGCAGGGCAGCCGACAAAAATCAAAACATAAGAAAATCTCGGATCACAGCCAAATGCGACAAAACTCCGAATGCCGTGTTCAGAAACATGAAGGTAAGACCCCGAGATTCGTCCTATGTGGCTTGGTAATTGCACAAGAATGCGCTCTACCAGTAAAATATTTGTATCTACGATGCGATGAAAAATCCCGATGGACGTGTTGGGTACCCGATAAAATAGAACTAGGATTCAGTATTCAGTAAGACCTTAGCGGCTCGAACTGAATTACGCTAGTAATAAATTCCGAGTTCAAGCCTAGGGACTTGAATTTGATGTAGGACAATCTTGTTTTTGCCCAGGTGCAGTTAACTGATTCCAGATCCGTCAGAGGCATCAGGCTTGTTGTACCAAATCCCTATGAAAACAAAAATAAGAACAAAGTAAAAAGAACTGAACATATCTTTGAGATTCAACCTGAATCTACGATTCAAGTAGAGTCCCGGGGGCTACTAACATAGATATGATTACTTGGATACCTATGATTTGCTACCTAGGCCTGAAGAAAGGTTTATGGCCCATGAAGAGTCAAGATGACAGCCAGAAGGGAGCAACCAACAAAGGTTGTAGTTGTATTAGGAAAGAAGAGAAAGCACCGACATCGAGTTGGTATTGTAATCATGTAACATATCCGCTTACATCTTTGAGACCCGAGCTATTATATATAGGGCAGGAGAAGCCTAGAAGGGGTACCAAACAATCCCCAAGCGATTTGTAATAGTGCGATTCACCAAATATTCAGGTGACTTTGATTCCATTGTTCTCCTGACATCCGACGAAATCCTCAGCATTCTCTTTTTCGCGAAATCCTAAGTCCTTCTTCATGGACATTGCTGAGGTTACCCCATGTTAGTACTGAACCAGTTATGGGACTCCGAAAGTTTGTGACATGATTGACTCAAACTCTTTCCATATTTAATGATTTCAGCCAAGCCACGACTTTATGATATCATAAAGGACATATGGGAGTCCTAGGAAGGTTCTAGAGGTACCCAAGAGCCCTTGAAACAAAGGGACATCCATCTCATGGCCTAGATTGCATCTCCACCACTATATATTGAGGGAAACCCTACTTTTAGAGTCATCCATCAAAAGCCACGAATTTTCCTCCTCTTGGCGGCTACAAGGAGGGGGAGGATCTCCTTCACACCAGCACCATCTCCAAGGAAGAAGAGGGGGGCAAGGCCTGCTACCCCAAGGAGGCCACCGGTGCCTCCTACTGCTGCGGCGCTTCCTCTCCTCACCATGGCCACCTCTCCTCCTTCACCAACACCTCCTCATCACTCTCCATGATGAGAGGGGAGTAGTCCAACCCCTCTACTATGGGTTTGTGGTGGTAACTTGATCTAATGTCTCTATCTATGATCATTGTTGCAGTCCATATGATGTACCTTGCATGAATTATGGATCGATCTATGTTATTACTATGGTTGATATTGTGTTATGAGATAATACTTGTTATGCATTTACCATTGTGTTGGATCTTTTATGTCTTGTCATACTTTGGAACTATTCTATGATGCATGTAATGGTTTGATCTGTGCAAAATTCCTTATTTACCCATGTCATGAGGTGTTTGAGACCACCAAGTGGAGTTAGATGAGAGAGATGTGGTAAATCATTGCATTAGTGTTTGCAATGTTTCCATTAAGAAGTATGATGTATGTAGGTAATGAGTGGCCAAGTGACAATGGCATATGTATTGAGTGACACAATGCAGCCAAACATCCTTTATATAGGGGTAAAAGGGAGAAGTATGATGTGTGGTGTGACAACAACCAACGCTAGCCTTATTACAAGGGTGACCTAGAAGCACAAATGAGTATTTCTTTCAACTATGTGTTTTAGGACATGTAGCCTCCATAAAGTAACCATTGAAACATGACAATTGTGTGTACTTTTATCTATAACATGATCATCACCATAGATAGAGAGAGAGGATTGATCGAACCCGTGGACCCATGTACATTGCTCCTATAAGACAAAAACATTGTATTTTCCTCTTGTATTGAAGAGGATTGGGATACTTTCACATTATTGTTTTGTTGCATTCCACTCCTAAGAATTAAATCAACCTCCTTATTACAATAACTTGTTTAGTGCATAAACAACTAAAACTTGTGACACTTTAGTTGTAGAGAATAGATAGCTTTTCCTTCTTACTCCTGCGGATTGATACCCTACTTCCACATTGAGAGTACTACAGTGATCCCATGCTCTTGGGGGTTATCAGTGTGCCATAATGTATGGCTGCAAGCTCGTCAATAGTCTTCCCTTCAGTTTCCTCTTCTCCTTCTTATTCTTCTTCTTCAAATTTTTATAATTAGGCCTATCCTGAAATTTGGAAAGGTGGAATTGAATATCCTCCTCCCAAAACTTAAGAGATATGATCTTTTTCTTGTAATCAATTTTTGACCCTATTGTATTCAAAAAGGTTCTAAAAATAACTGGGAAATTATAATCAGTAGGCATATCAACTACTAAGAAATCAATAGGGAATTCATAAGGACCAACATAAATGGAGGAGTTATTTACTACTCCCATTGGGATTCTAAAAGTCTTATCTGCTAGCATAATTGTCATGTTTGTATCCTCGAATTCAGTTAGATCTAATTCATTTATTATTTTTATATAGAACTAACTAAGGATAACATTAACAACTGTTCCTATGTCTCATAAACCATAATTAGAAGATCCTCCAAAAGTATAAGGAAGAACAAGCTTACCCACATCTTTAGCATTTACCTTTCCTTGAAAACATGTAGGCTTTCATGCCAAGCTCTATGACATTACAATGTGCAAACATAGCCATTACCTCTTCTTTAGTTATTTATTTCTCTTCAATTTCTTCCATGACTTCTATGGAAATTTCTTATTCGTGCTTTTTGGCTTCCTCCAAGGCTTTATTTTCTTCTTTCAAGTACTTCGCTTCTTGTTGTTCCAACATATGCTTCCGCAAAGTTCTTGGGAAAGGAACAGGTTCCACATACGGTGGACTTTCTTGTCTTGGCTTTAGCGGGGATTCAATAACATCGTGTACTTTCTTTAATGAAGGTGACACATATGGATTCCATATCTTCTTAGGTGCTTCGATGTGTTCTATAAAAATTGAGCACATGCAATACAATATCTTAATCAAGGTGGAGTTCATTAGACAAATCATCTACTTGTCCAGTTGTTTGGAAAGCACGAATACAATCATAGCAATTTATAAGCCTCCTCCATTGCCTATATTAAATTCCCAAGACTCTCTATTGTGACGGAATATTTCAAGCAATTCCCAAACCTTCGAAATAGGATATTCCATGAAGGCTCCTCCTGAAGCTAAATCAAGTTTAGTTCTATTAACTTCCTTTAATCCACCATAGAAAACATGTAAAACATACCAAGGTGGTAAATTATGATCAGGACAATTATTAATCAAACCTATGAACCGTATGTAATCCATTACTAGGCTTTATCCTAGACGGTTTTTGAAGTTCATGATCATTCATCTTGCTCCAAAATATTTTATCTTGGGTTAGAAGAGAGACAAGAATTCTTGACATAGTTTGTCGCAAGTGACGATTGCTTCTGCGGGACAAGTTCTATACCAAGCAAAGTTGTATTGGTTAGAGTTTGATTAAATAATTTTAATTTTATCTCATCATTAGTACAATTCTTTAATCTGAATGTCCCACAGATATCCTTAAATAAATCCAAGTGTGCATGTGGGTCTTTAGTATCATCGTCTCCTACAAATTTCATATTATGTAGGATTGCAATCAAATGAGGGTTGACATCATATTCAGTGTTATCTCTCGAGCTTCCCTTCATGTAGGAAATATTATAAAGCTCGAGATAAGCATCAGCATTGAGCTTGTTCAAGAGTCCAAGCTCATTCATGGTGTTTACCTGAAACTTAGTAACAACTTTAGCATGACAAAAATAAATTAATGACTAAGAACAAAGATCAAAAGTGTTTAGCACCTCGACAACGGTGCTAGAAAATAGCTCGGTTACTACAAATGCGCATGTCATTTGTAGCTAGATTTTAAATAAGAGTATCGAACCACGAGGAGCTATTGGTAAAGGTCTTAATTCCTCTTGCCACTATTCACTAAAGAGTTCCTGAAAATTGTCTTTGGTTTCAAGCGGGGGTGTGTGAGAGAGTGTGTGTGTGCATGAAAAAAGTAGTACTGAATTAATGCAAGTAAACAGAGAGAGGGGTTCGCGATGTAAAGTAGTTGGAATTGCAATCGGGCTAAAGTGTTCTCAGAGAGTACGTGTTGGATCCACAACTAGCAATTGAATTAATCATGATTAGGATATATCTATGTCTTTAGTTATACAGATGTATGGGATAATCTCCAAGTTACATGATCAAAGACCAGCAATCTTATATTTCATCCCACATAACCACAATTGTGATCATAGCCAGCCACCACGATCCCCAACAATTGAGGGTTAACCCCATGGCCACGGACTAGGATTTGTGAGTCCTCTCTTATTAGCATTGAATACACGAATAATGATATGATGCAATATATAACTTAGCACCTTCACACCATCACATACCCTAGAGTAGTTTCCTCCCTTGTTCTATAAGCAAATGTTATATGGTCGGCATTCACATAACATTAAAACATCAAACTAATATATATACATGAACAAAGTTATAGATCTTGTTTATTTCAATTCATAATGTTGCTAGGGTTTCTCTATCTCCCCAAGAACAAGCTAAAATACTTACATGGAGGCAATCAACATCATCATATAAATATGCATGGAGTACAAATATATCGATGAATAATCATGTAAATCCACAACAATAGTTTAGGAAATACAACAAGACAAACGTAATGGAGATGAGGGACCAGTGATGATGATGGAGTGACAGTAGTTGATGATGAAGACGATGCCTAGGCCTCCAAGGATCTTCATAGGGGTGAGAATTGAACCCCTTATGCCAATTCCCCCTCCATATCTCTTAAAGAGGTGAGGTTTCTGCGAACTATGGTGCCTCTCAATGTCGGGTCTCGGATCTGTCTACACGGGGTGAAACTATTTAACCAGGCGGCTTCGATGGCATATGGTACGGGTGCGCGGTATGGGCGGGTGATACATTGCAAATGTATCTATAATTTTTGATGCTCCATGATTGGTTTTATCCACTTTCTTGTGTTTTGTTCCAACTTTGGAGTACTTTTCATATGATTTCTTGGACTAACCTATTAACAAGAGCCACAGTGTCAGCTGCCTGTTTTCTGCTGTTTTTGGTTCCAGGAAAGTCAGAAAATGAATATTCTCAGAATTGGACGGGACAAAAGCCAAAGTGCCTATTTTTCCGGAAGGGATCAAGTGCCAGAATACGAGACGGAGAGGGGCCAGGGGCCGGCCACACCACCTGGCCGCGCGGCCAAGCCTGGCCCACGCCAGGGGGTGGTCTGGCCGACCCCAGCACCCCCTCGGACTCTCCTTCCGCCTATAAGTTGCCCTCGGGACGAAAACCCTAGGTACCCGATCAAAAATCCACGAAAGAGTCTGTAGCCACCGTCATCTCCATCCCTACATCGGGAGGGATCTGAAGCTCTTCCTGGCACCCTTCCGGAGAAGGGAATTCCCCCTGGAGGCCTTCTTCATCACCATGCAAGCCTCCGGTGTGATGCGTGAGTAGTTCATCCTTGGACTACGGATCCATGTAGTAGCTAAATGGCTGGTTTCTCCTCCTTTGTGCTTTCATGCTTAGATCTTGTGAGCTCCGTTCATGATCAAGATCATCTATTTGTAATTCATACATGTTGTGTTTGCGGGGATCCGATGGATATTGAGATGCTATTTCAGATTGATTATTGATTCTATCATGTCTTTGTTATTTGAGATCTTGCATGCTTTCCGTTGTTAGTAGCTATCTTGGCCAAGTAGATGCTAGAAACTCCAAGAGTTAGTATTTATGCTCGATAGTGGGTTCATGCCTGTTGGGGGGATACCACCGGGTAGGGTCACACCGGGGTATAAAGGCCGAGTTAGCCGAGGTTCGGCAGGGTCAAAGCGGATGCTGGCCGAGTCACCTCAAGGCAGGCCGGATCACGGAGTAACCCGGACCAGGGGGGTCGCCTAACATTGTTTCAGCCAACTTAAGGAGTAAGTCGGAAGTGCTTGTCTAACTTGTATGCAGGAACAAGTGTGGCCAGATCTACCATGATTCGGGTCCCGTTTAGCTTTTGGGAGAAGGAAGGAATCTCTCTGGTCAAAAAGAAGGCCCGGTACACACTGCATGAGCAAAGCAAGCAAGGGCAGGACCACCGGGTCGTAGCCGACAAGGGTGACGACGCCCGTGTCGGCTGACGCGGGCGCCGCAGAGGCTCACGTAGCTAAAGCATGTATGACGCAGGGGAAAAGCACCCCGGTCGGGTTACCACTTTGAGAGGAGGCATATTCTTAGGAATATGCCTCCACGTATGCCCTAGGCAGAGACCGAGCCCCCTCTATATAAGGGGGGCTAGGGTTTCAGTAGAGGGGGGGTTGAGCTGGAGTTGGGTTGATCTTTCTTCGATACTGATTTAGCTAAGGTTCTAGGAGTGAACTGTAGTTGAGAGTAAGAGAGCTTCTTCTTCCTCCTCTCGCCAATACAGCTCTAGGAGCACTTGTAAACTTGAAAGGAATACAATCTTCTGTGTGGAGAATCACTCCACTATCCCTCCCTAGATTCCCCTAGCGTGTATTAGTCCCCACCTTTAGCCTATCCATGGCATCTGCCGTGACACCACCACGACAGTTGGCGCCCACCGTGGGGCTAGCGGCGCTAGCAGGGGTGAAGATCCGGACGGGAAACCTCTTTGGCACCGGCGAACGCATCGTCTCCGGGCTCGTTCAGCGCTTTGGAGCGCTAGACTTCGTCAGCGACAACGTTGGCTGCTTCGGCACGCGCCCACTTCCGTGCAACGGCCTCTTCGTCAAGTTGGGTGCACACAAGGTCTACGTTGCTGTTGACGTATCATGCGTTCACCCGCAGCGTGTCGTCGAGGCAGGGGAACCACCCCTTAGCGTGGTTCACGGGGCGCTTATCACTCGCTCCCCGAACCGTGCTGAAGTGATGATGACTGCGCCGGGGGCAGGCGCAAGCAAGGATCCAGTACCGGACCTGGAGGTAACACCTAAGGCACCGAGGAAAGGTAGAGGACCTCCACTAGAGAGGCCTGAGAACGTACTGAGAGAAGCTATGGATAGCTTGGAAAACCCGGTAGCAACAGTGGTAGATCCGGCTCAGGCACAGGCCGAGCTAGAGAAAACTAGGCAAAAGATACTACAGGGCGCAAAGAAAATAGCCGCGGCTCAGCAGTCGCTGAACATGACGCTGCGTGAGTATGCAAAGGCAAACAAAGTTGATACGGTAAAAGTAAAAGGGAGAAATCTCATGAGCGAGATGAACAGAGAAGGTGATGATGGAGCCGAGGGATCAGAAAACTATTTGTCTGTGGGGTTGCCGAAGTATAGTACCCCGGCGAAGAACCTCAGAGCAGCGGATGCGGCTGCATCCGAGTTAGAGGGTCTGATGGGTGATGCCCGTCAAATACAGCAAGATAGGGTTAACGAGTTAGTTCGGATCACGAACAGACAGAACGAAGAGCTACTCAAAGCTAACCCGGAGAGAGCTGGAGCTTCCAAAATCGTCCATTCGGCGATGGGTAACCCGGAGAAATCCGCTGGAGCCGCATCGTCACCTCATGGTGGTCCAAGGAGAGAAGAGGTAGTAACCTCGGCCAGACGGAACAAACAGATCGTCCCGTACGACCCGACACGTGCAGGAAAAGAAAAAGAAACGCGGAAAAATGATGATTGACGAAGTGTGAGCCGAGGTGAAGCTGGCCGAGGTAACCACGACCAAGGCAATGCCGGTCAAGGGAACGCTGCCAACAGCAATGCCGGACAGCGAAACTCCGCAGGAGCAGGACAACCGCAGCAGCGGAATATACCAAGGCAAGAGCAAAGCGCCGGCCGAGGTATGCAACAGAAAGGTGCGCCCCAAGTGCAAAACCGATACAATGACGGTGATTCGGAGATGGTGAACGCAGGGTACCCGAGACCGGACTATCATGTGATAGGATCAAGATTGGGAAGCGGGGATTTAATGCCAGATGACGCCAGGTTGAAACTGGATCGCCTGTATAGGTCGGAACAGATCGAATGTCAAGGCCCCCCGGGTCCAGCGTGCTTTGGACCCCGGATCATGAAGGAGCCACCGGTACCCAACTTCCAGTTGCCCAGAGGCATGAAGACGTATGACGGCAGTACCAAGCCAGAGGATTGGCTGATAAACTATGCTACGGCTGTGAAAATTGCCACTGGCAACTTGAGATGGGCTGTACGATACGTACCCCAGATGTTGGAAGGTCCGGCCAGAGTATGGCTGAATAATTTACCACCTAGAAGCATCAACTGCTGGATAGATTTTGAAGAAATGTTTATCAGCAACTTCTCAACTACATATCAAAGGCCGAACAGGCCGCAGACCCTAACAATGTGCAAGCAAAGACCTAATGAGACGGACCGTGAATTCCTGACCCGGTGGTGCACCGTGCGAAACTCGTGTGAGGGTGTCATAAAGTCACAAGCCATAGCATGGTTTGCGCAAGGGTGCAGATATGGCAGCGAGCTGTGGATGAAGTTGCAAAGGAAAATGCCAATTACGTTAGCAGAGATGATCTGGATTGCAGATTCGTATGCTTTGGGTGATCCGACTCAACCTAGGCTCGCGTCAAACGAGTCAAACGAGGAATACTATCAGAGGGACGGAGCTGGGTCATCTCGGAGGAACGATTACAGAGGAAAAAGAAGAGATGATAGACCGGATCATTGCTACAGTTTGCAACAAGTTGCAGCTGTGAGTCAAGATTAACCCGGAGCAGGGAGCAACCAACGCCAGAAAACGGGAGGGCAATGGACTCCAAGAAATGATGGCAAGAAAACATGGACCCCGGAGCAAAAGAAACAATGGCAAGAAAAGAAAGACCGTCTGAGGTATACCTATGAGTCGATGTTGGATCAGCCGTGTAAGTTTCACACGCCAAATCCGAATAGCCCGGCGGGTCACACAACGAGGCAATGTGAGTGGATGCGTAAGATAGAACAAGGTGGATCGGGGAATGCTCAGGCACCCCGGAATGATCAACCTCGGCAGGAATTACCTCGGCAACAATTGCTCTCCGGAGAAAACACACAACAGCTAATGTTGCCTCCCCCTCCGCCGAGGTATGACAACAATGAGAGAAGGGATGCAGTGCATCAAGTGGAAAATCAGCACCAGCCGGATCAGAGGTACCCCGGAAACGAGGGGAGAAATGAGTACGGAGAACATCACCAGAGCTATTGTGTGTTCACAACTGAGGAAACAGATCGAAAGAGCTTGCAGCACCGACATATGGAGGTCAATGCGTTAATTCCAGCAGTGACGAGGTACATGCCTTGGTCGGACCAGGAACTCACCTGGAACATCAAAGATCATCCTAAGCTTATGCCGAGTCCAGGCTCGTATACGCTAGTGCTGGATCAATGTGAGGTTCTCCAAGGTACTGATTGACAATGGCAGTAGCATTAACATCATGTATGCGGATACAATGTGCAAGTTGGGTATCTCGGAGAACATGCTCCAGGCTACAAGGACAACTTTCCACGGCATTGTACCAGGCATTTCTTGTGAGCCCATAGGCAAAGTCCGGGTCGACGTGCTATTCGGCACAAGGGATAACTGTCGAACTGAGAATCTGGAGTTTGAGGTGGTGAACTTGGAAAGTGCGTATCACGCGTTACTCGGAAGACCAGCGTTGAACAAGTTCATGGCAAGCTGCCACATCAGTTATCTGAAGATGAAGTTGCCCGGGCCAAATGGAGTGATTACCATCGCTGGAGATTTTCGACGTTCCATTGAGTGTGCCTCAGCCGGGTCTAACCTAGCCGAGTCACTCGTGATTGCGCAGGAGAAAAGAAAAATCCAAGAGGTGGCGGCATTAGCTCAATCCGCGCAGCAGTATATGCTGGCGTTGAGTAACCCGCATGGTAGCGTTTCATTCCGAGCCGCAAAGGATACCAAGAAGGTTCCAGTTGATGACATGTTCCCGGAGCGCACCGTAACAATTGGTGTCGGGTTAACTGATAAATAGGAAAGCGAGCTCGTCAACTTCCTCCGTGAGAATCGGGACATTTTTGCTTGGTCCACACAGGATTTGCAAGGTGTTTCGAGGGAGTTGGCCGAGCACTCTTTGAACGTAAGACCCGGAGCAAGGCCGGTGAAGCAACCTCTCCGCCGCTTCGCCGAGGATAGGAGAAAGGTCATTGGAGACGAGATAGCTCGATTGCTAGCAGCAGGATTTATCATGGAAGTACTGTATCCGGATTGGCTCTCTAATCCGGTGCTGGTAGAAAAGAAGAAGGATGATCTGAACGTGGCAGTGGTTTGGCGTATGTGTATCGATTACACGAACCTGAACAAGGCGTGTCCAAAAGATCCATTTCCACTGCCGAGGATAGATCGGGTCATAGACTCGACCGCGGGATGTGAACTGTTGTCATTCATTGATGCATATTCTGGTTTCCACCAGATACCTCTGAACCCGGATGATCAAATAAAGACTGCGTTTATTACCCCGTACGGGGCTTATTGCTATCGCACTATGTCGTTCGGTTTACGTAATGCAGGTGCGACGTACCAAAGATGTATGCAAAAATGTTTTCATGACCAAATAGGTCAGAACGTACAAGTATACGTGGATGATGTGGTTATCAAGACCAAGGAAAGCAAAACTCTCCTTGACGACATCAGGCAGACATTCGCGAACTTGAGAAGGTTCCGGATGAAGCTTAACCCGGAAAAATGTACCTTCGGTGTCCCAACTGGAAAATTACTCGGATTTCTCGTCTCCAGCCGAGGTATCGAGGTTAATCCAACTAAGATTTGGGCCATTGAGCGAATGGAGCTGCCGAAGTGTCTTAACGATGTCCAAAAGTTCACTGGGTGCCTAGCATCGTTGACTCGGTTTGTATGTCGGTTGGGAGAAAAGGCATTGCCTCTCTACCAACTCATGAAAAAGTCGGATAAATTCGTTTGGACACCACAGGCCGATGAAGCCTTTGCCCACTTAAAAAAGATGCTGGCCACTGCACCAGTGTTAGCTTCTGCACTATCGAAGGAGCCAATGTTGCTCTACATAGCCGCAACCAACCGAGTTGTAAGTGCAGTGATTGTAGTAGAGCGCAATGAAGAGGGTAAGTCGGTGCAGAGGCCAGTGTATTACTTGAGCGAGGTATTGTCTGCCTCAAAACAGAACTACCCGCACTTTCAAAAGGTGGCATATGGTGTCTATATGGCGGCAAACAAGTTAAAGCATTACTTTGAGGAGCACCCCATCAAAGTGATATGTGAAGCTCCCATATCCGAGATAATGGGTAACAAGGATGCGAGTGGCAGAATTGCAAAATGGGCAATTGAGTTAGCCCCTTATGCGCTCCAATACGACAGAAGAGAAGCAATCAAGTCTCAAGCTGTGGCGGACTTTTTTGTAGATTGGGCCGAGGTACAATACGAACCACCACCACCAGATCCGAACTACTGGAAGATGCACTTTGACGGGTCGAAAACCAAAACCGGATTAGGCGTCGGGGTTGTGCTCACCTCGCCAAACCAGGACCAGCTAAAATACGTATTGCAGATCCATTTCGCGGCATCGAACAATGTCGCTGAGTACGAGGCTCTTGTGCATGGGCTCAAAGTGGCAAAAGAGATTGGCATACGTCGGATAATATGCTTTGGCGACTCGGATTTTGTGGTGCAGCAAGTGTCTAGAGTGTGGGATGCCCTGGATCCAAACATGGCACTGTACAAGTTTCATGTGCAGAAGTTATCTGGTTACTTTGAGGGGTGTGAATTTCACCATGTACCCCGAGTGGAAAACGAGGCTGCCGACATGCTGTCGAAGCTCGGATCGACCCGACAGGCAATTCCACCGGGTGTAGCATTGGAACACCTCAGAAAACCATCTATCAGGCCGTCCCCCGGAACCGACTCGATCTATGTCCCGGAAGATACGGAATCCGGAGCTGAGCCCATGGACATTGACACGGGAGGTAGTACGCGAGACCCGGGGACTGCATCAGCAAACCCGGGGACTACCTCGCTAGACCCGGGGACTGCTCAGCATGATCTGGCTGAAGTTATGCCGGTGGATCAGATGGAGATCGATGAAGACGTGTTCCCTGCAAGAGCGATACCAGCTTGGGCACTGCCTATATTCCAATTCCTGAAAGACGGAACGTTACCCACTGAGGAGGTGTTAGCCAGGAAAACTCAGAGGAGAGCAAAAGCATACACAATTATCAATTCCGAGCTGTACAAACAGAGTGTAACCAACGTCCTCCAGCGATGCGTTGACCCGGAAGAAGGGCTTGACATCCTCCGAGATATACACCAAGGAGAGTGCGGGCATCATGCGTCATCCAGAGCCTTAGTGGAAAAAGCATTCCGGCATGGGTTCTACTGGCCAAGTGCCTTAGAACAAGCAGAAGATCTGGTGAGAAAATGCAATGGTTGTCAAAGATACGCTACTAAGACACATATGCCAATGTCGGAACTCAAGACCATACCAATTACGTGGCCATTTGCCGTATGGTGCTTGGATATGGTTGGCCCGTTCAAACCAGCAAGGGGAAACATGACACACATTTTGGTTATGGTGGATAAGTTTACAAAATGGATTGAAGTGAAGCCTATAAGAAAATGTGATGGAGCTACGGCCGTAACATTTCTCAAAGACATTATCCTAAGATACGGTTATCCTCACAGTATCATAACTGATAATGGCACAAATTTTGCTGAAGGAGCATTTGCACGATTTTGCCGAGATAAGAAGATCCGGCTGGATGTAGCCTCGGTAGCCCACCCCGCATCGAACGAACAAGTGGAAAAATCCAACGGATTAGTATTATCCGGGATAAAACCCCGGCTCATTGAGCCGCTGCAAAGATCAGCGGGGTGCTGGATAGAAGAACTACCAGCGGTACTGTGGAGTTTAAGAACAACTCTGAATCGATCAACAGGCTATACGCCATTTTTTCTGGTATATGGGGCAGAAGCTGTATTATCAGCCGACATAGAGCATGATTCGCCTAGGGTCACCCAATACACAGAAGCCGAAGTGCAAGAAGACCGGCAAAATGATGTTGATCTGCTGGAAGAAGCGAGAGAACTGGCACTGTCCAGATCCGCCATATATCAGCAAAATCTCCGACGCTATCATAGCCGGAAAGTGTGCCTCCGAGTCTTTCGGGAAGGCGATCTGGTGCTCCGGTTGGTACAACGTACTACTGGCATGCATAAATTATCCCCCCCCATGGGAAGGGCCATTCATTGTGAGCAAAGCATTGCACAATGATTCTTACTATCTTATAGATGCAAAGCCACAGGAAAAGAACAAGGCGGATAGGTCCGGAGAGGAATCTAAGCGACCGTGGAATGTAGCACTACTTCGTCCCTTCTACACTTAGCTAAGAAGTGTATGTATCTGAGTCGTCTCATATGTCGGTATGTATGTCGGCAATGAGCTTATCAATAAAATAGCAGCGCCTCGAGCAGTAACTCGGGGACTGCCTTAATAATTATTGTTGTTATCTCTCGTACGTTAGCTGGAATAAGTTGTTCTACTTAACCCGGATTAGTAATGTGTGAGCACCAAAAACCCAACTCTTCGACTTGTTGCTGTCCAACAAGAATTGGCTTCATGGCAAGCAAGAGAACAAGTTTGGAATTGCGTAGCACATGAAAAACGACTAAGGAAACGAATTTATTCGAGCTAACGTTTGTTTTTCGGACTAACCCTGTATTTATTTTCAAGTTATTATGCTGAATTATTTTGAGCTAAGCCTAAAAGTTTCTAAGTATTGTTAAAACAATTTTTGAAGCTCAGATTCGTAAGTCGTAAAACCGAATCAAGGTAGACACGGACCGAGCCAGAGGATTGGACGAACAAGAAAATGAAACTCGGGGACTACACCCAAGTTAATCCGGCATAGAAACGTAGTAGCAAAATATCACATATACAGCATACAGTTGCACCCGGCATACCGGGGATCTGACAAATTTTCAAGTTTTTTGAACTAAGGAGCAGCAGGAGGATGAAGTTCGGCGGCGTCGCCGCTGTCTTCAATATCTGAGGCATCACCTTCTCCGTCCTCATCCGACCCGTCTTCAGCGTTCTCAGCGTTCTCATCTCCAGCGGATTCCAGGAAGCTTGGTCCTTCAACCCAGTCATGGATAGGAGAATATTCGACGAGGCTGTAGGCGCAAGCCTAGCGCCGAGCTACCCACTCCGGGTCATCAGTCCATCTGGATCCGATGCGCCGACGTGTAAGGAGGCTGAGGTCGATCTTCTCATACCACGTGAGTATGTGGTAAAGGATAGTATCAGCTGCGGCATGCCCAGCGGATTCTCTCCAGAGATCGAGCTGGGTCTCAGTCTCCATTAGCTTCTCGACGAGAATCGCGGTGGTCTCCGGGCTACTCTCTCCGGGCCAGAACGTGTTGAAAATGTGAACTGCAACGTCGAGGATATCCTTGCCGTAATTCTTGATGATCTCCACGCGAGATGACAAGCTGACCAACAGTTCCTCCATGTCGTAAGGAACCTCCTCACCAGCAGGAGCGGCAGGAGTACCCCTCGCTTGGCGAAAATCTGCAACTGCTGCGCTTGCAATAGTGATGCTCTCAGGAAATTTTCCTGGAAGCCAGACAAGGGAAGAAGGTAAAGAAAAGACATATAAAGCAACCCGAAAAAGTAGGTCGGAAGGAACTTACGTGATATGTGGCTAAGGATCCGGGTTAACTCCTTGATGCAGTCATCGCGTCTCTTGCGAAGTTGCTCAAGATCAGCGTTTGCCGACCCAAGCTGGATGTCGAATTCTTTGAGTAGGTCCTGATCCTTGGAGATCTGGAGAGTAAGGCGCTCACGCTCTTCTATGATGTTCTGGCTAACCTTTTGGAGCTCAGTTTGGTACTGGGCCTTCATCTTCTCCATCTCAGCCTTGAGCTTGGCAATCTCGTTGTCCTTAGCCTGGAGGAGAGCGAGCTCATCATCCTTTTTCTTCAGCTCGGCTTGATGCTGCCCTGCTTGTTCGAGAAAATGCAGCATCATATCAGGCACGGGCACACTATCCTCAAGCGATGCTGAAATAGTATGTTGACCCGGCAGAGCCAGGAGTAAATGTTTCCCGAGCCAAGGAGAAGAGGAAATGGAAAACACTACAAGGTCAGATAAAAGAGGACATACCCCTGATTTCCTCCAAGTTCTTCCGCATGATCTTGTTCTCAGCCTCCACCCCAGCTGCAGAAACCGAATGAGGAGATTAGTTCGGCAGAAGAAGGTGAAGAAAAACGGAGAAGCGCCAAGGGAGAAACTTACCCCTCTTTTCATGTTCTGCAATAAGTGCAACGTGCTTTGCACGTAGCATCTTGTGGGTATCCAGCAGACGTTGGAATTCAGCACTCCGGCGATTGGTAGTTACCTGAAAAAAGTACAGAGGCGTAAAATTAGCTTGGTGCATATTCGAAGTGTACAAGATCCGGGCCAAGTGGAACCTAACCCGGCTCTAGGTGTGTGCATATTTGAAGTGTACAAGATCCAGGCCAAGTGGAACTTAACCCGGCTCTAGGTGTGTGCATATTCGAAGTGTACAAAATCTGGGCCAAGTGGAACTTAACCCGGCTCTAGGTGTGTGCATATTCGAAGTGTACAAAATCTGGGCCAAGTGGAACTTAAGCCGGCTCTAGGTGTGTGCATATTCGAAGTGTACAAAATCTAGGCCAAGTGGAACTTAACTCGGCTCTAGGTGTGTGCATATTCGAAGTGTACAAAATCCGGGCCAAGTGGAACTTAACCCGGCTCTAGGTGTGTGCATATTCGAAGTGTACAAAATCCAGGCCAAGTGGAACTTAACCCGGCTCTAGGTGTGTGCATATTCGAAGTGTACAAAATCCGGGCCAAGTGGAACTTAACCCGGCTCTAGGTGTGTGCATATTTGAAGTGTACGAGATCCGGGCCAAGTGGAACTTAACCCGGCTCTAGGTGTGTGCATATTCGAAGTTCACATGGAGCTACCTTAGTTTTCTAATGAGCATCCGGCGGAGTAACAAGCTACTCCACCGGAGGCTCGGGGACTAATGGTTACTATCTACAGCATGTAAAGGAGAAACGACATACCTCCATCATTCGCCCCGCAAGGTTAATTGCCTTAGCGGCGGTATTCATTTGGGCGGAAAATTCTGCGGGGCCGAACTTTTCCGGGAGATCGTCGTTGTGGACGAACTCCGCCTTGTTCTAGTTCATGACAAACTCAATAAGGCTCGGAGGGTACCGCTCACCGGTGGGTATATGGGGTGCCACCAAGCCCTTCGCGTGCGCTTCTTTCCTCTCAACCAAGGCAAGGGATGGGCTGGTATGCAGAACCATCTGCTGCGCATCAGTTGGCTCGGCAGGAACATCCTTCGCTGCTGGAACTTTCTTGGGAAGCATCGACGCTAGGGTTCGCTGCCTAGCCTCGACAAATGCAGACTTGGTAGCATCCGGAGCCTTTTTGCCCTTAGCTTGCTGGGAAGAAGTAACTGCAGTGGATTTCCCCTTAGAAGCTGCTGGAGTGGTTCCTCGCCGAGGTTGAGATGACTCGGACGAGGTGGAGGAACTTGGCACTGGAGCTCTTGTAGTTGTACTTGGAGCTGTTGTTGGTTTTCTTGGTGCCGGAACAGGTGTTGGTGCTGGTTCGGTCACTGGTACTGGAACTGCTGCTGGTGCTGGTGTTGAGGTAGCCTCGGTGGCTGCTGGTTGCGGTGATGCCGAAGTTGTGGACGTCGTCGCCTCGGCTGGACCGACCCCTCCCGCTCTAAGGTCGCGTTCCTCTCGACGAGGTAGTGTGGAACCCGGAGCAGCCGCAGAACCCTCTGGAATAGGGCTCAGCGGACGTGACTCGTCGTCACGAGGAGGAGAAGGGCCAGATCGAAGTGGTGAAGAGATGCTTGATCCGCTCTGAGGGACCTCCACCGGAGCCCTGAAGAAGAGAATAATGTTAGAAGAGAAATTACCATGATGCAAGGAGAAGTGAGTTACGCAACAAAAAATGACTTACGCATCCGAGGTTTTGGCCTCCTTGGGTTTCCGGGCCCTTCGTGTCGGGGCTTTGCCTGCCGGCTTGGAGGCAGTCTTGTCTTCGGCCTTCTTTCGCCTTTTTGTGGGCTGAGAAGGTTCGGAGGAGGAACTTGGTGTGGCTACGCGCTTATTCTTCGACGCCACCGGAACCGGCTCGCCCGTAGCAAGTGGAGGATCCTCGTGGATATGCCCACCGGGGTTAGCTGATGCCGGAAAGGCAAAAGAAAGAGGGACAACCTCAACAGGTTTAATCACGTCGACATCCGAGTCATCCTCATCATCGGGCCAGTCTCTAAGAGAAGAGAATTTACTGCTGGGTCGTTTTGTAGCGTCGGTCATAGGGAGAAACATCTCCTGGTCCGGCTCCTCATCCAGGATTTCTCGGTCCGGCGCCCACTTAAGGGTCGGGTCCGTACCATCCTCAAGAGTTTGCTGAAGGAATAGCTAAGAGAGAGCATGAAGAACAGAGTCAAAAATACGACAAAAACCGACACATATTTGATCTGAAATAAGTTTGTCCCGGGAAGCTTACCGCGGGAGGGAGCCTGTCACGACAGAAGTGCTCAATTCCCCACGTCCATTCGGCGGAGAAATCCTTGTGGGTGGTGAAGAGAGCCTTAACCCGGCGAAAAATCTCCGTGTTGCTCAGCTCGAAGGTGGAGGTCTGGTTGGGGTCGCGGCCGAAACTCATGTGGCACACCTTGTGGGTGCGCTTCTGGAGGGGAGAGATTCGGTTGCACACGAACGTGATCATAGCATCCTCGTTGCGCAATCCGAGTTTCTTCAGTTCCACGAACCTCTTGTTAACTTGGTTGGCCAGAGCCGTGGGCTTCTTGGAGACCTCCTCCCAGAATTCTGGATCAGGTGGACCCGGAGTGTAGGGGAGCAACCGAATCAAATCTTCAGTGCTCGAGTTCCGGACATAGAAGAAGGTCCGGGCCCATCCTTTGCAGGAGTCAAGCCCGGTGACCCGAGGGAAAACGGAAGTCCTCCGGGGTGAGATGGACGTAGATCCGAATTGGGTGAGCTTCTTGTCCTCAGATTCAACTTGGATATTGGGGATGACGTTACGACGAAGGCCGAAGAACCGGATCCACAGCTCCTTCGTGGGCCACAGTCCGGTGTAGCCTTCGATCGTAGAAGCAAAGGCAGAGAGAGAGGTGATAGCATTGGCTGGAAGATGGTGCGGCTGCAGGTGGTAGGTGCTAAGCCAATCCCGGAAAAAATCGCTCACCGGCAGGCCGAATCCCTGCTGAAAGTGGGACAAGAACACGACGAACTCACCCGGATTGGGTGAGGGGGCTAGTTCGGCAGAGGGGAGACGAGCGGCGACGCCGGCAGGAATGCGTCTGGTCTGGTAGAGCCAGCCAAGGTCATCTTGACAGACCCATGATCCAGCCCACGCGCCATGGTCCACCGCAGCGGCGTCCTCCTCCATTTCTTGTTCGGTGACGACGAGCTCCTCCTCCGTCATCGCGTGCTCGCTACCCTCGCTGGCGCTGGCGGCGGCAAGGATCTGAGGCCTGGATTGGTGAGGACCCGTGGCGAGGAAGTTGCGCAGCGGTGGCTGCGATGCAGAGGCACGGGGAAAAGTGCGGCGGCGGCGCGCTCGCGAGGAAGATGAAGAAGAAGAGCAACAGGCAGAGGGGCGCAGAAGAGGGAAAAATTCTAAGGGGTGCGCCCCTCCGCTACTTAACCACCCCTTGAGAGGATGAGTGGGATCGCGCTATGCCAATGAGCCACATGGTGTGGCTGTGTATCACACGCCTCAGCCAATCGTAGAGGAGCCACACAGAGGGCCACAGAGCAGAAGCGATCCCGTGACGTGACGCACAGATGTGGTAAACGAGGAGGCAGGCGTGACGTGACCCACGCACAGTGATAACTAACAATTACTACGGCGGTTACTGTGCAGGCCCTTAAAATGAGACAACGTGATGATTAGCCTCCACGTGGGTTGGCGTATGAGAGAAGGAAGCTAGGCCCGGATCAAACCATGGTAACCCGGACCGCAAGTAAAAACTTAGAATGTGCAGAGGGAAAGTAAAACCATGAGATCCGAGTCACAGTGGTAACCCGGCCGGCAAGTGAAACTTGGAACGTGCGAAGGGAACGTAAATCCATATAATCCGAGATAAAGAGCTAACCCGGAAATAAACGTCCAAGGCTCGAACATAAATGAACCTGATGTGGCCTTAGCGGCCAAGGCAGCTAAGACCGCACCAGCTTCGGGGACTAATGTTGGGGGGATACCCCCGGGTAGGGTCACTCCGGGGTATAAAGGCCGAGTTAGCCGAGGTTCGGCAGGGTCAAAGCGGATGCTGGCCGGGTCACCTCAAGGCAGGCCGGATCACGGAGTAACCCAGACCAGGGGGTCGCCTAACATTGTCTCAGCCGACTTAAGGAGTAAGTCGGAAGTGCTTGTCTAACTTGTATGCAGGAACATGTGTGGCCGGATCTACCATGATCTGGGTCCCGTTTAGCTTCTTGGAGAAGGAAGGATTCTCTCTGGTCAAAAAGAAGGCCCGGTACGCACTGCATGAGCAAAGCAAGCAAGGGCAGGACCACCGGGTCGTAGCCGACAAGGGTGACCACGCCCGTGTCGACTGACGCGGGAGCCGTAGAGGCTCACGTAGCTAAAGCATGTATGACGCAGGGGAAAAGCACCCCAGTCAGGTTACCACTTTGAGAGGAGGCATATTCTTAGGAATATGCCTCCACGTATGCCCTAGGCAGAGACCGAGCCTCCTCTATATAAGGGGGGCTAGGGTTTCAGTAGAGGGGGGGTTGAGCTGGAGTTGGGTTGATCTTTCTTCGATACTGATTTAGCTAAGGTTCTAGGAGTGAACTGTAGTTGAGAGTAAGAGAGCTTCTTCTTCCTCCTCTCGCCAATACAGCTCTAGGAGCACTTGTAAACTTGAAAGGAATACAATCTTCTATGTGGAGAATCACTCCACTATCCCTCCCTGGATTCCCCTAGCGTGTATTAGTCCCCACCTTTAGCCTATCCATGGCATCTTCCGTGACACCACCACGACAATGCCTCTGGTAATTTGGGGAAGTGACAGAAATCTCTAAGGTACTAGATGTGCTGTTGCTACTAGGGAGAAAACAATGATCCTTTGTTTATAGAACAATCGTATTGTTTACCTTACACGCAGTTCGTAAAGCAATAATCAGTTGCTTGCAACTTAATACTGGAGGGGGTTCGGATGATAACCTGAAGGTGGATTATTATTCATAGATGCAGTTGGATGGCGGTCTATGTATTATGTTGTATTGCCCAATCAAGTCTCAAAGGAGTCAAGATGATTAGTATATGCATGTATTGCTTTCTCGGTGTTTGTCAATTGCCCCGCTGTAATTTGTTCACCCAGCATGTTATCTATCTAAGGAGAGCCACCTCTAGTGAACTATGGATCCCGGTCCCTTGTCTTTACATACAATCTATAAACTGTTTCTGCTTTGTGTTTACTTTCTGCAAACTTTTACTTCTTTCCATTCGATACGTTTAATCCTTTGTTTTCCGCAAAACACGGTGAGATTGACAACCTCATCGCAAGTTGGGGACAAAGTTCTGTGGTTGTGCTGTGCAGGTCTCCACGTTGCTACTAGCACCAGTAGTGCGCCCTGCCAAAGCTCAGCTAGTAACACCTTTGGGGTGTTTCCTTGCTCCTACTGGTTCGATTAAACCTTGGTTTCATAACTGAGGGAAAACTTACTGTTGTGCTCATCATACCTTCCTCTTGGGGTTCCCAACGAGCTCTACGTTGAAAGTCAAGTGCATCAAGATCTTTTCTGGCGCCGTTGCCGGGGAGTCAAGGACATCTTCACAAGGGGAGTCCCTCATAACCAATCTCTTTACTTTGTTGTTTTTGTTTTGCTTAGTTTTCTTTTTGCTTTGTTTGCTCGTTTTGTTCTTCAAAAACACAAAAAAATTAGTTTTACTTGTTTGCTTTCTTATTTGAAAACCCAAAAAAATGACTACTCTTGAAAACACTAAGTTGTGTGACTTCACTAGCACCAACAACAATGATTTTATGAGCACACCTATTGCTCCACCTGTGGCTGAAAATACTTTCTTTGAGATAAAACCTACTTTGCTCAATCTTGTTATGAGAGAATAATTTTGTGGTATTGGTAATGAAGATGCTGCTTCCCATCTAAACAACTTTGTTGAACTTTGTGAGATGCAAAAGCATAGGGATATAGATGGTGATATTATTAAGCTGAAATTGTTTCCTTTCTCTTTGAGAGGAAAAGCTAAAGAATGGTTGAATTCCTTAACTAGGAATAGTATTGATTCTTGGACTAAGTGCAAAGATGCTTTTATTGGAAAATATTATCCTCCTGCTAAGATTATATCCATGAGAAGTGAAATAATGAAGTTTAAACAACTTGATAATGAGCATGTTGCTCAAGCTTGGGAAAGAATGAAATCTTTGGTAAAGAATTGTCCCACTCATGGACTGACTACTTGGATGATCATCCAAACTTTTTATGCAGGATTGAACTATTCTTCAAGGAACCTATTGGATTCAGCTGCTGGAGGTACCTTTATGACCATCACTTTGGGTGCTGCAACAAAACTATTGGATAATATGATGGTTAATTATTCTGAATGGCATACTGAGAGAGCTCCACAAGGTAAGAAGGTAAATTCTGTTGAAGAAACCTCCTCCTTGGGTGATAAGATTGATATTATTATGTCTATGCTTGTTAATGGGAAAGCCCATATTGATCCAAATAATGTTCCTTTAGCCTCTTTGGTTGCTCAAGAAGAGCAAGTTGATGTGAACTTCATAAGAAATAACAACTTTGGCAACAATGCTTATGGTAATAATGCTTATAGGAACAATTTTGGTAACAACAATTATAAACCTTATCCTCCCAACAATGGTAATGCTTATGGAAATTCTTACAACAATAATAGAGTGCTCCATCTGAACTTGAAGTTATGCTTAAAGAGTTTATTAGTAAACAAACTGCTTTCAATAAAACTAATGAGGAAAAACTCTCTAATGCTAAAAGAAATATAGCATCTTTGGCTGAAGCTCAATCTTCTTTGAATAAAATGGCTGCTAAACCTGAAACTAATGAGAATCCCTTTGCAGCTACTAATGCCATACAAGTAAGAATTGATGAAAATGTTAGACTATTAGCAGAATTACATGCTAAGTGGGAGAGAGAGAAGATGAAATTGCTAGAAACATTAGTGTTTCTACTATCACCACCACTAGTGTTGAGGCTAGTAATAGTTCTACTACTTTAGATGATAAAGTTGATTTTGATCTTGATGGTTGCAACATCTCTGAAGTTATTAAGTTCCTACAAAAGCTTGCTAAAAGTCCTAATGCTAGTGCTATGAACATGGCTTTTACAAAACACATTACCGATGCTCTCATAAAGATTAAAGAAGAAAAGATGAAGCATAAAGCTTTTATTCCTATAAAGCAAGAAGATGGTTGGGAACCCATCATTAATATGAAAGTGAATGACTTTGATTTCAAAGCTTTGTGTGATCTTGATAGTAGTGTTTCTATTATGCCTAGAAGGATTTATGATATGCTTGATTTGCCTCCTCTTGAAGATTGCTATTTGAATGTTCCACTTGATGCTAATGCTAAAAAGAAACTCATGGGGAGTCTTAATGATGTTCTTATTATGGTTAATGATTCCTATGTTCCCGTTGATTTCTATGTTTTGGATGTTGAATACAATGCTTCTTGTCCTATTACTTTGGGAAGACCTTTTCTTAGAACTGTAGGTGCCATCATTGATATAAAAGAAGGCACCATTAAATATCAACTCCCACTCAAGAAAGGTATATAACACTTCCCTAAAAAGAGAGAAAAGATTTCTTTTGCTTCTCCTATGAAAACAAAATTTGGTCTTAATGCTTCTTCATTTGAGAACACTTGATTCTTTCTTTGGTTCTTATGCCTAACTTAAAGGCGTTAAAGAAAAGTACTTGTTGGGAGATAAACCAAGAGTTTTAGATGAGTTTTGGAAGTTATTACCTCTGTAATAACCTCTCCTTATCCTTTTTATTTGCTTTTTGTGCCAAGAGTAACCTCTAATGAGAGTGAAGTAATGATTGGGAAAGTTGCTGTCCGAAACAGATTTCTGTGCTTCACCGTAAAAATTCCTGAGAGAGCTCTGTATGTCGGATTGAGCTGTAATTTTTTGTTCTTCTGCCCCAGGTTTTTATCTAACATTATTTAGTTCAACACTTTTTTATTTGAGCAACATAAGGTCTTCGAAAAAATTCGTCTTTACCTGCTAGTCTGTTTTGACAGATTTCTGCCATTTTCTGCATTTGCTTCTTGTTAGTTCCTTCTTGAGTTCTTTTGGGGAATTGAGCTTTTCGAGGGAAGTGCTACAGTAGCTAGTGGTCTAATGGAAGTTTATTTGGTGTTAGAACTGAACCTTGATACTTATTTATCTTAAGTGCACTAATGTTGCTAATAAAGATTGTGTGAAGTTTTGTATGAAGGAAAATTTTCAGGTGTATGGAAGGAATGAGTAATGAGATGAAGGATGGACTAAAGCTCAAGATTGGGGATGCCACGCGTGTCACCCCAAGAAATATCCAATAATTGCAAGCGTCAAAGCTTGGGGATGCCCAAGGCATCCCCTTCTTCATCAATAAAAATTTCAGGTTCTTCCAAACGCTTCATTTTTATTGTTTCATGCACAGTTGTGTTTTTCTTGGAGCGTCTTCCTTTTCATTTTAGTTTTGGTTTTTAGTTTGCTTGGTTTGCTTAGTTTTCTGAATAATTTGGTTAGACCCCCTCTTTCATGCTTTGGTTTGCAAATAGTTTGGTTTGGTTTGGAAAAGAGTAGGAAAGTTCATACTTATGTGGTAAAAAGAGCTCGTTTTTGACTGTGGCTATGCTTTGTCATGCCATGTTTGATATTGTTTTGGCTTTATGCTTAGTATTCTTTTTTGTAGCATGACTTGTTATAAACAATTGAGATTGCTTAATGTGCCTTGGATGAATCATGTGTTGTTTTAGCATATTAAAGCATAGTATAGTGGTATTCTCCTTTGATGCTTTATTTGGGTTGACTTCGCACATGCTCACACCATGTTATGACTATCACAAGTCGCCATAGACTTTATGATCCTTTAGTTTTCAACTTGTAGTATCACTTTATGCTTTGATCAATGATGTTTTGTCGCTCTACATGATTATGGCTATTATTGCTCTCTTAGTTTGTCGCTCCC
The DNA here is from genome assembly GCA_916181665.1 of Avena sativa. Classification (NCBI taxonomy): domain Eukaryota; kingdom Viridiplantae; phylum Streptophyta; class Magnoliopsida; order Poales; family Poaceae; genus Avena; species Avena sativa. Next base: position 435,407,146 of record OV702290.1, read on the forward strand.
AGTCTTTTGCTAGCCTCCACAACAAAGTATGAGTTCCACTCATGCATACAACTCCCTAAACCAAGTTATTCCAAAGAGTCCACCATACCTACCTACTAGCTTATGCTATTCCAAGTATATTCATGCTTTTGTCTACCTTTCACTTGTTATGAGAAAACTAGTGATTAAAGCTCTCACGAACTTGATGGCACACTTTACTTTTTGCCTCTAATAAACTTGAACTATTGGGTCCTTCTTTGTTGCGTATATGCTTGCGCTTTATAAGTTGAAATTAGCAGAACCATGTTTCATGGGGAACGCTTTCAACATTGCACTTGTACTTTGTACCCCATTGATATCATGTTCTTTTGCTTACGGATCCCGGCGGTGTGAAATAAAAGTGGAACTTGTAAGATCATGGAGTTTGTATGTGTGTTAGAGAAACACCTGGGCCGCTAGCCTAAGCCATGCCTAATCATGGTGGAAACTTGCAGCATCACCAAAATGAGCACTCTATGAAGCATCCTCAATAAAAACCTATGCAAATAGCAAATAAAAATATCGTTGAGATGCTCATTGTCTGCTTGCCTTGTCATTTTGATTATGGGAAAGCTCACGTATCATGTGCAAGGGGTACCCCGTTGGCGGTTCTTAATGATACACATATACTTACAATGACAAGAGCTTACTCGTGACTGAAGTTGAGTAGAATGAGGATCGGTCTTCATAAGTAAGGGGCATGAGATTTCGGTTTATAACTTGTCAAGCATATCCTATTAGTTGTGTCACTTTAACCTTAATCACTTCAAGATGCTTATGATAGGGGCAATGAGAGCTGAAAGCTATAAGTACCATAATTTTTGGAAGCTCTTTATGAGACTTGAATCCCTACTTCCTTTTACAAAGGCCTTTCTTCCACCATAATATTGAGTCTCCACCATCTATCTTTATGCACTTACGTTGAGAGCATAGTGGCCATTCTTAGTTCTATGTGCATTGTCCCAAGACTAGTTGATTGATGCATAACTTGATATTGCTTGTTTTAAACTATTGTATCTAGTCACTCTTATGAACTTTAAAGGTGTTTTATGCATTTATATTTGCTACTCTATTGAGGGACAAGCTGAATACTTTTATGTTATGTTTTCTTTATGTGAAACAAACAAACGTCTTGCAATGCATGTTATTCATGAATCTTTTGTTGTTGCCTTTTCATGTTGCATCATTGTTTTTTTGCTTATTGCTAGAACTTTGTCTTTCATGTTATGATTGAAGTACTATGATCCCAGCCTTGAATGTTTTGCAAATACTTTGATCAAGTCTTTGATGGTGCATGTCACCTCAAAAATTCTTTCTTTTTATCACTTACCTACTCGAGGACGAGCAGGAGTTAAGCTTGGGGATGTTAATACATTGCAAATGTATCTATAAGTTTTGATGTTCCATGCTTGGTTTTATCCACTTTCTTGTGTTTTGTTCCAACTTTGGAGTACTTTTCATATGATTTCTTGGACTAACCTATTAACAAGAGCCACAGTGCCAGCTGCCTGTTTTCTACTGTTTTTGGTTCCAGGAAAGTCAGAAAATGAATATTCTCGGAATTGGACGGGACAAAAGCCAAAGTGCCTATTTTTCCGGAAGGGATCAAGTGCCAGAATACGAGACGGAGAGGGGCCAGGGGCCGGCCACACCACCTGGCCTCGCGGCCAGGCCTGGCCCGCGCCAGGGGGTGGTCTGGCCGACCCTAGCACCCCCTCGGCCTCTCCTTCCGCCTATAAGTTGCCCTCAGGACGAAAACCCTAGGTACCCGATCAAAAATCCACGAAAGAGTCTGTAGCCGCCGTCATCTCCATCCCTAGATCGGGAGGGATCTGAAGCTCTTCCCGGCACCCTGCCGGAGAAGGGAATTCACCCTGGAGGCCTTCTTCATCACCATGCAAGCCTCCGGTGTGATGCGTGAGTAGTTTATCCTTGGACTACGGATCCATGTAGTAGCTAGATGGCTGGTTTCTCCTCCTTTGTGCTTTCATGCTTAGATCTTGTGAGCTCTGTTCATGATCAAGATCATCTATTTGTAATTCATACATGTTGTGTTTGCGGGGATCCGATGGATATTGAGATGCTATTTCAGATTGATTATTGATTCTATCATGTCTTTGTTATTTGAGATCTTGCATGCTTTCCGTTGTTAGTAGCTATCTTGGCCAAGTAGATGCTAGCAACTCCAAGAGTTAGTATTTATGCTCGATAGTGGGTTCATGCCTCTGGTAATCTGGGGAAGTGACAGAAATCTCTAAGGTACTAGATGTGCTATTGCTACTAGGGAGAAAACAACGATCCTTTGTTCATAGAACAATCGTATTGTTTACCTTACACGCAGTTCGTAAAGCAATAATCTGTTGCTTGCAACTTAATACTGGAGGGGGTTCGGATGATAACCTGAAGGTGGATTATTAGTCATAGATGCAGTTGGATGGCGGTCTATGTATTATGTTGTATTGCCCAATCAAGTCTCAAAGGAGTCAAGATGATTAGTATATGCATGTATTGCTTTCTCGGTGTTTGTCAATTGCCCCGCTGTAATTTGTTCACCCAGCATGTTATCTATCTAAGGAGAGCCACCTCTAGTGAAATATGGATCCCGGTCCTTTGTCTTTACATACAATCTATAAATTGTTTCTTCTTTATGTTTACTTTCTATAAACTTTTACTTCTTTCCATTCGATACGTTTAATCCTTTGTTTTCCGCAAAACACGGTGAGATTGACAACCTCATCGCAAGTTGGGGATAAAGTTCTGTGGTTGTGTTGTGCAGGTCTCCACGTTGCTACTAGCACCGGTAGTGCGCCCTGCCAAATCTCAGCTAGTAACACCTTTGGGGTGTTTCCTTGCTCCTACTGGTTCGATTAAACCTTGGTTTCATAACTGAGGGAAAACTTACTGTTGTGCTCATCATACCTTCCTCTTGGGGTTCCCAACGAGCTCTACGTTGAAAGTCAAGTGCATCAAGATCTTTTCTGGCGCCGTTGCCGGGGAGTCAAGGACATCTTCACAAGGGGAGTCCCTCATAACCAATCTCTTTACTTTGTTGTTTTTGTTTTGCTTAGTTTTCTTTTTGCTTTGTTTGCTCGTTTTGTTCTTCAAAAACACAAAAAAATTAGTTTTACTTGTTTGCTTTCTTATTTGAAAACCCAAAAAAAATGACTACTCTTGAAAACACTAAGTTGTGTGACTTCACTAGCACCAACAACAATGATTTTATGAGCACACCTATTGCTCCACCTGTGGCTGAAAATACTTTCTTTGAGATAAAACCTGCTTTGCTCAATCTTGTTATGAGAGAACAATTTTCTGGTATTGGTAATGAAGATGCTGCTTCCTATCTAAACAACTTTGTTGAACTTTGTGAGATGCAAAAGCATAGGGATATAGATGGTGATATTATTAAGCTGAAATTGTTTCCTTTCTCTTTGAGAGGAAAAGCTAAAGAATGGTTGAATTCCTTAACTAGGAATAGTATTGATTCTTGGACTAAGTGCAAAGATGCTTTTATTGGAAAATATTATCCTAAAGCTAAAGAATGGTTGAATTCCTTAACTAGGAAATAGTATTGATTCTTGGACTAAGTGCAAAGAATCGCCAGTTTTGTGTAAAATACTTATTTATCATTTTCTATTTGTTTGATACCTAAAACTTGTCAGACACTTATAGAGTCGCCACCTATATTTTCCGTCGGTACCAGCGGCATTGCTGTTTTTCAGATGCTACCACTGTTTCGTACCTATAAGGGTTCCCCTACTAATGGAGGAGGTAGTGTGTAGAAGCACAAATGTGTTTGGATATGTCTCATTCCGCGTCCCTACCCCCCCCCCTTTATACATGGTGGGGGATAGGGTTATGAAGTGTCGAGATGGTTTTATATGTGATGGCGCCTATGCTAAACCCTAACATGTATCTAGATACGATCTTGCAGGAGTTACATGATATCCCGAAGAATCAACTATAGGTGATCCCCTTGACTTGAGCGCCAAGGTAGTTGTGTTCGGATCCCCTCCTAGGGTTTGAACTCTTGTAGTGTGTCACCATGGTTCCGGGTGGGCCATCTCCTAGTTGGTTGGGCCCACCTAGTACATATGACCTCGTCACAAAACATTAATTTGATGGGACATCTTTACCCCAATGTCTATTGGGGACATATTTGAGAAACGTTTTATACTCACTTTGGCCTCCCCTACTCTTTCATCAATACATAGTACAAACCTTATTGTGTCTATCTAATGCATATGTTTATCTACACACTAGCATGCATAATATTAAAAACACACTAGTATAGATCCACCACGCCCCCCTCCCCCCCCCCCCAAGACACACACACACCCTTATGATTTTTGCTCGTGGTCTGGTTATCATCAACTCTAGTCCAATATTTCTGACAGAACATTGGGGGTTTGAGAGTTTGAGAAAGTTTTCTATGGTTCAAGATCAAAGTGAAGGCCAACTAATGTTTACACTTGGAGGTTGTGTGCCGACTAGATGGCTAGGTGTCACTTGGAACCCTTCGAATTTGTGAAGGTCAAAGATTGCCCATAAAATGTGAAGATGGGTTTGGTGTCGTACAACAAGGAGGCATAGGTGGGACTTTGTGGCCTAAGGACTTTGTGTTTGAACCTTCCCAATGAGGACGTTAGGATTCAACCAATAATCCGAAACATGTGCATACATCCTTGTATATGCCTACGATTGTATCAACTCAACCCTTGACTTCATGCAACAATCTAATTTGCCACATGAGTTGTTGCTCTAAGTTTGCAATGAACTCAAGTGTAGTAGAACCATAGAAGAACATAAATTTTAGCATTGCTGGAAAAAAATGTTTCATCGAAGGAGCATTATCTAATTACTAAATAAATTAGTAAAAAATAATTTGAAGCATTTGGAAATCAAAGTTAGTGGCCACATTAATTACTCAAGATAATTTGTGATTTAAATATTTTTTCCTAAAATGTTCTCATAATTAGAAAACAAATTTTACCGTCGCTGGAATAGGATTTTGTTGTATCTCATGGAGATCACGAGTTATTTGGTATATTAACTGGTTGCAATAATTCGTGAAATTATCAAAATCAGGAGCTATTTGCTAGTACATCAATTATTCAAAACAATTTGGTGCTTTCCATTTATTGTTTTATGTAATGTTGTCGTAGTTGAAAACAAGCTCGTAAGTTGCACTAGAAGCAAAATTTTGCATTGTTCAAACCAAAAAAAGAATTACTTTGAAGGAGGGAGATAATGAGTTATTTGTTACTATATATATTAATTGGTTGAAACAATTCGTGATTTAGGCTGAATTTAAATTATTATTTTCTCTACATTAATTAGTTAAAATATTTACTAGTGGTTTACAGTAATTGTTTCCTACTCCAAATAGTCCCAACTTGAGATCAGGAGAGGTAGTAGTATGAACAAATTTTGGTAACCATTCATTCATTCATTAATTGAGAGCAGCACCTCGATGGACTCAAGTTTTTCCCCTGGGCTCATCATGGTGCTTTTCGGCCTACTATCGGGATTCGGGGGCGACGATCGAGCGAGCGAGCTAGTGTAGTGTGTGTGCCTAGTGATGGCAATAATACACTATCCTCCGATCCGCCGAGCCGTGGGGGCAACAAGATCCTGGACCCTCTCTCCCTCCCTCCCTCCCTCCTCCCTACACCACGCGGCCGCGTTCTCTCCCTTTATTTCTCTCTCTCTTTATTTCACCGCTCACACTCAATAAGTAGAGAATCTTTAGCGCCGGATATCTCTTGATTGTCAGCATCGATCCCCCCTCCCCTTCTCCCCTTCCTTCATATAAACTTCCTCGACTCGATCACTCTTCGTCTCAGACTGCAATCGTCCCCTCCCCAGAACCCTCTCCTCTCTATCTCTCTCTCCCAAGGAAGGAGAAGGAGAACCTTCATCAAGGAAGAAGAAGGAGAAGGAGAGCCGCGCGCGTCCCCTGCAACGGCGTCTCGAGCAGAATTTCTGGATCTTAGAGGAGCTGCATGCGTTCCGAATTAAGGTGGATCTTTTTTCTCTATATGTCTCTACCCGCATCCGCATGCCATCTCTTGCATGCACCGCCGCGTCTCAGTTTGCATCGCCGGCAGAGGCCTTAGACCCCATGGGGGATTACATACAGAAAATCAAACTCCCATGGAGGATCGATCATCACATTCTTTTCGCTGCATGGCTATATGAAAACTATTTCTGAACCAGAGAACTCAACTCCCTGGTCAGTTCTTCTCTTCCAATTGCTAAAGAAAAAAAAATATTATTGGTGATAATTATTTATTATTTTCTGGAGCCTTAACTATGCATGGGTACAGTTGAGAGAGGAGCAGAAACGGCTATCTTCTGGCCATTTTTTTAATAATTATTATTTAAGAGACAAAAGAAAAATCTCGATGGAGTTCACCCGTTCTGGAAAAGTACGTGCAATGATGTTTGCCTGTCGTCCACATGTCGCAACATCCTTTCTATATGTCCAATTCTCCTTTTCAATTTTTATTATGAGAAAGAAACGTGTATATGTGCACTTCTTTTTTTTTTCATTTCCAGTTCATACATTGAATACTACTTGTACGGGCTAGCTCTGCCGATCGAGGCATTCAGGAGGCACCAGCTGCGAAAACATTAAACCCCATGTGTCGCATGGTCCTTGGTTTTCCATCCATCTATCATGCAGCAACCAACCCCAACCCCTAACGCGCTAGCTAGCTCATCCTTCATTGAACCTAGCATTTGCTGTACATTTCATGCTAGCAGCCCGTGATGTTTCAGTCAACATCGATCTCCCTCCTGCTAGTTCAATCAGTGAGTGCATTTCTGAATCACCGCATAAGCCGATCGAAACAAGAAGGCGTCGCAGTCCAGGAAAAGTGTGCAACGACTGTTCATTCAGGTATATTGTGTCTTGGAAAAGAAAACAATTAATCCCAAAATTTGCATCTTTTAATTCTACTACTAGGTGCTCAATCAAACTCTGGAGTAGCAGTTAGGTACTGCCATGGCAAAGGCTGCACTTGCACCCTGATGAGCCTTATGAGGCCTGCATATATAAATGGACAGTGAGATGATGCCAAGTTGCCAACATCTTGTGCAGAAAAGGGAGGACAGCAAAAGGAGAGGAGGAGGAAGAGCAACCTAGCAATATGTACAGGCCATGCATACATGCTTGCTGATGGGGCCTTCTTGAGCTTGTGGTGTGGTGGTGCCTCAGGTACTGTTTCATCTGAAACCTGCACAGAGCATTAGTGCCATGCACATATCACCACTGTTTGTTCCCTCTGCCTTTTTCAACCCACACTGCAGCCAGATTGCAGACCTCTCTCTCTCTCTCTCTCTCTCTCTCTCTCTCTCTCTCTCTCTCTCTCTCTCTCTCTCTCTCTCTCTCTCCTGAATGTTTATGCTACAAGCTGGAGTTTGGTGCATGATGAGGCTTCAAGGGACATGAGTTGCATGGAGGCCCCATATGTCTTCCTTAATGCCTTGATGCTTTGGGAACTCGAAAAAACACTACACGCACACACAAAACTGACACACAAATCTTGAGATTTCAGGGATCACAAATTACCACAAATCTTGCTTCTCTCTTGTTGGATGTTTTTACCCCTCTCCTGAAAAGCAGTATCTGTTGTTTCACCATCAACCTAGATTCAACCCAGTATCTAGGTATCTTATCTCTCACTCCTTTCAGGAAAATCTTAATTACCTTATCTTGGATTTTTTGCTTCCTTAAAAAGCTGCCTCCCACATACAAAACCTCTGTCACTAATGTGGCCAACACGCTGTCTTTGTATTGGATGGTGAGTGTGCACACAGGTCACATCAACATAGGGGTGGGCTGAGCCTAATCAAACCACAGGACCCCTAAAATGCCACCATGCGTGACCAACCTTGAAGTCATGCTTGCATAAACCCCAAGGATATGCATACAAACAAGTTCACATCAACAACATACATTTTTCTCTCTAAAAGATACTCTGAAGGTGAAAGGCTGTTGAGAGCTACTAGGAAGGATGGGGGCTCACACAAAGCTACTAGCTGCTATAACACACGCACAGACACACAGTGGAACCTGTGGTCCTGAAAGCTCCTCTCGCTTAAGAGTGTATATATATTAGCAGGGACCTGATTGTGCCTTTTCTCCAAAGGAGATCAAGGGCCACATTTTACCATTAGCTTGGGGTTCAGCTTTTTAGCTGTCAGATCTTGAGGTTTTAGGAGTTTCTCTATAGTTCATCAAGGTACAGATCAACTTTAGTTAGCATGATGATAATGATTGATGATGCATTTCATCTGTTTTGGTTTTCTTGAGTTTTTTAATGTTTTGGCCAAACTACATTTTATTGATTGTGCTTCTTGCCCCACATGTTTTATGTTTCCTTCCACGTCAAGTTTCCTTCATGCTCATAATCAGTCGCTTGTTTTGTTTGGAAGAACTTACGTTCAGTTCTAGCCAAGATTGCCAAAACAAGGTGTAGCAGTAGTTAACTGAAACCTAGGCGATTGTATCCTAGTTATTTTATCTATTTTTCCTTCTGGTTTGTTATAAGTTGTAACCAGATGAACTTTTACTGCAATTAATATTATTTCAACCAAAGAATTGGCGAATCGCCAAACTTACTGCCTCCACTGTATTTTCTCCTTTTTTGATGCTTGTTCAGGAATCACCCAGAGCATCTGTAGCAGATCAAGAGGCCCTTGACAATGAAGTACATGAAGCTTGGGACGAAGCCTGACACATTCTATACTGAACAGGCCGTCAGGTAAAGATCCAATTTTTATCTTTTCGGTCAATATTTGTATCTAGTAGATGCAGCATGTTAAGATAGAGGTTACCCAATTCAACATTACAGTTTCAACAATTAATACAGGGTTTACTTGTGGCTTGGCAGGTCAGTAGCGTCAGATATACCTGCTGATCTTATCATACATGTCAACAATACCAAGTATCAGCTGCACAAGGTATGTTTGCTCACATATGCAAAAAAAAGGCTATCACTGTAGTTTCTCATTTCGTATATTCGTCAAGAGAGCTAACTAAATACCTGTTAGTTTCTCTTTGAATTTTTTAGGTAAATATATAGTTGTATAAGGATTGTCGCCTCAAAAGTAGTTCATATGAATGTTAATGTCTACTGAAATGCCTTAGGTTGACACCTAAAATGATGGTAGGAACTTCGCCCCTGAAAAGATTTTGTTCCATATCCGAAAAGAGAAGGTGATAAAAAAAGTACTACGTGGCACAGGATAGGAGACTCTGAACCAGTGATCCATCTTCCTCAGATAGTTTATCTGCTCACATGTTCACCTTTAGCATTTTCTTTCCTTAAGAAATGTCACCGGCGGCCTCGGCCTAATGATGATATGTACTAAGGCGCCTTTACTAAGCCGATCGCCGCGCGCAATGATTAGCGTGCATCGATCAAATCCTAATCATGATCCCAAACCGACTCTATGTTTGTTTAGTCATTCTTTTCGAATGACCAACCTACATTGGGTTCGGGTTCATAGGACTGAGGATCTGCTTTACCAAGATTGTCAAGGTTTAGTTACCAAAGGGAGCATAAGCAATGCATCCGCTCCCTTTTCAGATCCACTCTTCAAAAGGCTTCTTCTGAATAACATGCAAACCTAGCTAGTAAGATGTTAAGAAGGTTGGTAGAATAGAGTGAGGTTCTCTTTAGTCCTGTCTTCTGACTCTGAGTGTCATTGGTTGGTGACTGATAGGGGCCTTAGTGATGCATGTGCACTACTCTGCTTAGTCTCTTGCTTGTTCATCGATCTTGGTTTTGGCTAGATCCTGGTACTAATTTTTACAATAAGTGGATGCATATCTGCAATATGTTTCAGGTTTAGTTAGGTGTGTTGTGAATGAACACAAAGATCAGGGGGGCAGAAATTCAGCAGTGATTTTAGAACTTACCCCGAAAAAAGGAGTGTAACAGTACTTGTGTTGTTTCAATAAAAAGTTAATATTTCTCCCAAAAACTACCTTGCGAGGACTGTATCTAGCTTTTTCATTTCGAACTTTGGGAAACATTGTGACAGACTGGGTCTGATCTGTAATAAGAAGTTAAAAACAACTTCAAATTCTACTAAGAACAGGGTACATAACTGTCAAAGTCCAATGTCCAGCCTCTTGATTTCAGGTGTTTTTACCCTGTAGTTCCCCCTCCTCCTCAAGTGCGGCCACCTGCAGCGCCTCTGCTCCGACACCGAAGATGGCGAGCCGTTGCCGATCGCGCTCCATGACATCCCAGGCGGCGAAGAGGCCTTTGAGATCTGCGCCAAGTTCTGCTACGGCATCGCCATCAGCATCAGCGCCAGCAACTTCGTGCCGGCGATGCTGGCAGCCCGGTTCCTCCGCATGACGGAGCACGTCGCCAAGGGGAACCTCGTCGCCAAGCTCGAGACCTTCTTTGACTCCTGCGTCCTCCAAGGGTGGAGGGACTCCATCGCGGCACTCCAGGCGGCGTGGCGGATCTCCGGCTGGTCGGAGAGCCGTATCGTCCAGCCCTGCATCGACTCCATTGTTGAGAAGATCCTCCTCCCAACCTCCAAGGTTAGCTATTTATTTTTAATCAGTAGATTGGGAGTTCGTGATGGTGGTGGTGGTTAATTTGGCGCCAAAATTTGAATAGTTCTTGACTTCTTATTCTCTGTGTGTGTAGGTTGCTTGGTCGTACACGTACACGAGGCCGGGGTACACGAAGAGGCCCCACCAGTCGGTGCCTAAGGACTGGTGGACGGAGGACATCTCGGAGCTGGACATCGAGGTGTTCCGGTCGGTCGTCTCCACCGTGCGCGCCGCGCGCCTGCTCCCTCCGCCGCTCATTGGCGAGGCATTGCACGTCTACACATGCAAGCACCTCCCGGACCCGCTCTACGGCAGCAGCGAGCCCGGCGTCAACGGACAGGTGCAGAGCTACTCGACGGTGGCCGCCGAAGAGACGATCGCGAAGCAGAGGCGCGTGCTGGAGACTGTGGTGACCATGATCCCCGGCGATGCAGGGTCGGTCACCGGACGGTTCCTTCTCCGGCTGCTGCGTGTGGCGAACTACGTCAGCGCGTCGTCGTCGACGCGCGCCCAGCTGATCCGGCAGGCCGGGTCCCAGCTAGACGAGGCCAAGGCGGTGGACCTGCTCATCCCGTTGCCGTCGGACACGCAAGCCTACGACATCGGCGCGGCCGAGGCCGTGCTGGAGCACTTCCTGGCACAGTTCCAACGGCCGGCGGCGCCAGACGAGCGGCGCCGGATGAGCATCGCCATGGAGAAGGTGGTCAGGATATTCGACGAGTACCTGCAGACGATCGCACTCGACCGGGAGTTCCCCATTGGGAAGTTCGTAGACCTCGCCGAGTGCTTGCCGGACATCGCCCGGAATGACCACGACGGCCTCTACCATGCCATCGACACTTACCTCAAGGTCACAAACCAATTAAGAACAAAGTACTATGCTAAATTTTCATGAGATGATCTCGTCTGATCGATCGAATTCGGTGGCGCGCGTGCAGGAACACCCGGACCTGAGCAAGGCGGACAAGAAGCGGCTGTGCAGGCTGATCGACTGCCGGAAGCTATCGCCGGACGTGCGAGCGCAGGCGATATCCAACGATCGGATGCCGCTGCGCACCATCGTGCAGCTCCTTTTTGTCGAGCAGGAGAGAACAACCGGCGCGGGCGGCAGCCACAGCGCCGTGCCGCCGGACCGGGCCTCCGTCGATGCCGTCTCGAGGCTCACGGCCATAGACAGAGACGAAGAACAGGCGGCCACGGACCACAAGTCGGACTTGCACCGGCCACGGCGGGGCGTCCGTGCAGAACGGGTGCAGGGCGAAGCGGCTGCAATGACGAGGTCGTTGTCCGCGACTACAAAGCCGGCATCGAGGAAGGATAGGACAGCGGACGAGAGGGGGAGCAGACTGAGGAACAAGTGAAGTGTAAGTGGAAGGAGCTTTAAGAATTGATGTCCAGGGATAGCTCCGGATGAGCGCACATGGGACGTGGCCAATTTCTTGCTTCTGATCCTGGCTCTTCCTTCCCCAATTTGTTGATACTTGCGATTCTTCATCAGTTATATTTTTTTCTCACTTTTGATATCAGTGCATCCCATTTTTTTGGGTGGGAGATGTGAGGGGGCATCTGGGTTGAGAATGGTAGACTTTTGTAATTAAATGGATGTTATCAAGACTTCTGTATTAAGACAGAAAAAAGAGAACAAAGATACAGAGCCACCGAAGGAGATAATGCTGGACCTACAGACGACCTGTTACGGAAATGAGCTTACGGGATTGCGTGCATGTTGTTGATTGGTTCAAATTCTTTTACATCCCGTGATTTCAGCACCTTAACCTACCTGATTTTTCTACACGTCATTCCGTAGATAAATTCCGTAACTTTTAGTCCGTAACTGTAGCATTACTCGGCCACCGAATGGCTGCACTCTCCATGCACCGAGAATTCAGGAAAACAAACTAACATTGTTTATCTACTAGATGGATCCAGCGTGTTTTGCGACGCTGTCCTTTACTGTTGGTATTTAAATTCTTTGTCAGGGTTGCTTGTTTAATTTTATTTTTTTTGCCGTGGCTTGACCTTGGTCACAATATACACATGTGCCGCCGCATACCCCACACCAACTATAACAACAGCGATCGTGGCCCGCGAACTAAAGAACAGACCAGAGCGAGCCACCAAAATAGAGTGAAAGAAAAAAACAGAGTAGGAAAAAGAGAAAGCAAACTGGAGCAAGGAACAGACAACCCTAGAGAACGCAAGCGGTCGTGCCTAGAACAGGGAAAAGACAGCTCCGAAGGTCAAAACAGCAGCGTACCGACCCCGTGGCCTGCGTCTCCCTTCTACATAGAGCATATAAGGCCACAAGCGACCAGCCACAATGCCACTAACGCAGAAGTCACTCAGACAGACGCGCTCGCAAGAGAAACAATAAGATGCTACCAGATAAGCCAAAACTAAGGCCAATAGGCGAAGCAACCATGTGACCTCATTTTCACGAGTAGCGAAGCAGCAACACCAAACGGGTGCACCCTTTAGCAGTACATAGACCGAGCAACACAGAGTCATAATTCCACCAGCAGTGTTTAGGTGGGGCCCATCCAGCTGGACATGGCCCAAGCAATCACAGAGTCACAGTTCCACTAGCAGCAAACACACCAATATATGGGCCCAAAGACCTGGAAATGTACCTGGTAGAAAAATACAATTTGTTTCCGTTTAGAATTCTAATTTAAACAAAAAACTAACTACTCGAGTGGTATCTACCAAGTAAACTCGGCGAAATTTAGTCAAAAACATATCTGACCAATAAAAATACTATTCCTAAATCCAAATATAGTCAATATGTCCATCTTTAACAATTACTTTCTTTGGAAGGAATTTTTAACCGGAAAAATAACCAGTGGTCCAATTATTTACTTATTGCGAGGCTACGGAAATTGGATCTGGGAAGATTTAAAGCAAGTAACCTTACAAAATTATATATTATAAAGTCAACTGACTAGTCATGTTTGAAGTGAAAGTAGCAGTCAAATTTAATTTTTAGCACTAGAAATAACCATGATTTGTATAAGGGCTAACCACCAGCAGGTAGGCTCCATGAAAGTGACATCCCAATCATCTATAGAGGCTCAAAGCTAGGGAGCTTAGTTCTTTTAGAGATGTTCACCTTGACGGCCCCTAGAGCCACACTTAATGCCAAACCACTTAGAGCATCTCTACGGTTGTTGTGGCAGAGCGAAACTGCTGCCGCATTTTGCAGCACGTTTGCAGCGCCACCACCTCATTTAAATACATTTTTGAGACATAAAAATTATAACAATACTTATTTATTACATGCCAACATAAATAGTTTACTTGTCACAAATCATGGAGCAACAACATGAAGTTCATCTCAACCAGTAAAAACAAAATAGAAATGAAGTAAGAACTAATTTTGGCGGACATGCCAAGCTGTAACTACCTCGGTGAATTACGCTCCTAGTACAAGCCTGGATGTTCAGAAATGGTTAAAATAGTACGGTGGGGCCCAAATGCCACTCACAGGTAGACCTTTCGGCCGTCCCAACCATTTCCAAACATCGGGACAAGAACGGGCGGCGTAATCGGCAGGCGAAGGGATCAACTACATACACAAATGAGTATGTATGCAAGCCACCATACAACAGTACATCAGAGCCATTCCATCTAAAAAGAAAGGAAATATAGCAACGCCATACGGCAAGATCCAAATATCCTAGATAGACATAATAGTTTAGGATATCTCCTCATACATCAATCAACAGAGTATCAAGCGGAAGCGGAAGACAGAATCCGAGTACGGATAAGAAGCAAATCGGCATAAGATGCCCCATAAATAAGCACATCCCGCCCACAGATCTCACGGATCCCCGTTCCCGGAATCTCTACACCGAATGATCGTTGCCCACATCGTCCGTCTCTTCCACCCAGTATCCATCTTGCGAGTGTACCTGTTCATCTGAACCAATAATTTATCGTGTGAGACCCTAGGGGTACTCAGCAAGTCTTTATGCCGCTAAAGGGGACACAACCTGGGGTGACGCAATTGCAGAAGATAAACCCTAACAATTCTATAGATACTCGCTAACCATCCGCCTAACCAGAGATAGACGGATGTCCGTGAATTAATAATAACAGTTATAACAGTAATAACGGTAATATCCACAGATCCATCCTCCTCCTCGCTTACCGACGAGGAAGCGGACGAACAACCCCCATTCGTTGGCAGTTTTATTATCCATTCCGTGAGTGTTACACTATTTACTAGTCAGGTACCTAGTCTAGTCAAATTAAAAGCGGTACTTTAGTTAAAAGCGGACACGGCTTTCAGAAAGTTTTACCCTGCAGGGGTGCACAAATAGCAACACACACTCGATATGCCTCGGAAAAACCAAATCAAAACCCAACGAGGCAGTCACGACAAAGCGATCACAGGATTCAGAAATATTTCAGGGGGCCACCCCATTGAGCTACCCGCAACGAAGCTAGCTGACTCCGAGACGGCCTCAAGGTTTGTGGAGCCGGCTGTAAACGACTGGGAACCCGAAAGTGTGACTGGGCTTGTCGATACAGCGAAAACGGGTCACGGCCCTAAACAGTACAGTGTGCATTACCTCGCACAATTTAAATAAAGCGGTAAAGCATGGCATAAGTACAGGATAGTAAACAAAACCTCAAACTAGTTTGTGGCCCCAAGAAATAAGAATGGATCAAGCTCTGGCTCAGGGGGGTCCATAAGGCCTCCCGGATGTGGATAGCGCGAATAATCTTGGAACAGGAATCAAGTACTCGGGGTCTTACGGGACACAAGTGAGCCTGAAAAACCAACTAGCGAATATGGCTCACCGATGCCACTTTCATTAGTTATCCCATTACTACTCAGGTTAAGTTGTTTAGGTACCTCGTTATCCATCAGACACTCACATACCCTACACATGCTGTTCTACGACTCGCATGGCTCAAACAACTCCTGTAGTAATGGCTCATGGGATAGAGGAACAAGCTTCGGTGGGGTTTAAAAGTAAAGGCTATGCAGTACTTGGGATTCAATTTAATGCAATCGCGACTCAATGATGCAAGAATAAGATAGAGGCAATAGGTACTATATGTATGCAAGCATGTGGTAGTGCTTGCCTGGCAGCTCAGTTGAAGCGAGAGAAGGATCGGGGTAGTGCTCCTGGTTCTCTTGATATATCCCCTGCTCAGCGTCTATTCGAAGAAGAACCAAACAAACAAGGGCCAACATAAATAAAGTGCACAAGCATATGAATAAAGTGCATCAAGCAAACAATCATGCCATGATGAATGATGCACAATTTGCATGGCATTAAAGTAGCATGGCATGGGTGAGGTGTGGAAAACAATAATAAAGCATTATATTGAGTTTTGGCCACATTTTATTCACAATTAAGTTGCTGTACACATTATATTTATATGATGCATGCTGCAAAACATATAATGGAATGCATCAACAGAAAGGTCTCGTCGAGCTAATCATTTTAGACATATCATTTGTTAAATTTGGAGTTAGAAAACAAAAGTTATTAATTTATTAAGGCCAAAGGGCATTTTATTGTAATTTAAATCAACTTGAAATTTTAAGTGTTCAAAATATATTTTGGGTTGCATATTTGAATTCCTCATATTTTTCTGATTTGAAAACATATATTATTTGTTTAAAATGGATTTATATTTTAAAAGATATAAAAAAACAGAAATAAATTTGAATTTGAATTTATTTGAAAAAGATTTGAATTAAAACAGATCTTAGACAAATACTTTTGTTACTCAGTCGAACCCAGCCATAGACACTGACCAGTGGGTCTAGCAGCTGACTCAGCAACACATGCGCGCAGAAACGTTTTACACCGCGGATTAACCTAGCCTCTGAGACTGACGGATGGGGCCAGCGGCCACGGGGCCACGTGACAGCGGTGAGAGGGGCAGGACTGACAGGTGGGGCTGGGCTGGAGCGCGGGTTAGGGTTTACAAAAGCCCAGGGGGTGTTCCGCAAAACTAACTGAGAGGCTGACGGGTGGGGCACTCGGTACCGCGGGTTAGGAGTAAAAAGAAGCAGGGGGTTTATCGCAAAACGACGCCCGACACTGTTTTTCTTCTACGCCGCAGAGGACAGATCGGTCTGCGGCGCGCGGCGTGGCGAGGCGGGCTCGAACTCGCGACCTGGGGCGCGCGCACGGAGGCGAAGCCGCTGCGGCTAGGTGGGCTAGGTGCTAGAGGGTCAGGCGCGGCCTAGATATGGGCTAAGCGGAGCGGGAGCGAGCAAACAGAAACGAGCGGCGTCGCGCGGAGGCCGTTCGACGGAAAGTCCGGCGAGGCCAGGGCGAGACGGCGACGACGAAGATGTCTGGGGGGTTGGGGAGCTCACCGAGAGTTGGTCGGCGATGGAGGATCGGCTTGGGACGCTGGTGATCGACGAGGACGTAGACGGACGGCCGGCTAGGGTTTCGCGTCGGCCTCGCGCTGGTACCGGCGCTCGGGTGCTCCTCCTGCTCGGCTCCGTGTACAAGGTGACGTAGGGGAGCCTCCTCGGTCTACCAGGGCACTCCACCGACGCGCTGCGCGACTGGATCGTCGGGACGGAGTAGAGGCCGACGGTGACCGGCGTTTGGGGGTAGACGGTGGTGGAGAAGAGAGGAGAGGGAGCAGGGGCGCTGGGGCTGGATCTGGCGAGGCAGAGAGGTTGTGGGGGGGGTGGTGGTAGGTAGCCGAGAGGGGGATGTGTCGTGGTTGCCGTGTGGGAGCAGCTGGGGATAAAGGTGGCCTCGGTCACCTTTTCTCCACCTCCTCACGTGCTCGGTTCGGCTAGGGCAGGGCAGGGGCTGCAGGTGGGGTAGGGGAGGAGAGAGGACAGGCTCGGGTGGTGGGGTTCTCGGGCAGAGAGAGAAAAAAGAGGGAGGGAGGAGCTCGGGTTGGAGCTAGGGTTGGAGTGGGGTAGCTAGGGTCGGGTAGGGTTTGTGCTTAGGTGGCTGGGGTGAGGTGGCCAGGGAGAGAGGGTGGCCGGTGGGGCCAGCTGGCAGGGAGAAGGAGGGGAAGCCAATAGAAAGGGAGAGGTGAACTAGGGTTAGCTAGAGGGGGGTTCTTGGGTTAGGGCTTAGAGAGAGGTGAGATGAGAGAAAGAGGGAGGTGAGATGATCAAGCACATGATCATGGACACACATGATCTAGCACATGGATTTTTGGTGTATGGCAAGACCACACAAAAGAAACAAGCAAAAGAGGGTAAGGGAAAAAGGAAGATGATCCACTAAAAATCTAATAAAAATCCAAATGACAAGCTAAAGGGGTACTTGCATGGGCCATGCATAATTAATTAATACCATGTTTATCTTTGTGAAAACAAGATTATTTACATGGCATTTTCTTATGCATTCCAAAGTGTGGAGTAAGGCTCAAGCAAAAGAATTACAAGGAAAGTTCCAAGTGGAAAAAGATGGAGATGATCATGTTTGAGTAAGCTTGGGACTTGCTAGTGTGTATGTGCCACTAGGCATTTAGTAAGCCCAACAATATTCCAACATGATAATAACCCCAAAACAATCCATATGGAAGCCATGAAAAGGTTCCACTCACAAGGCATGCAAAGGTGGCCAGGTGGCTCTCATATATCAATAATGTGAAAACAACATGATGCTAAGATGAGAGCATGTGGAAAAGAATTGGATCCATCCCAACCCACATGAGCTAGAGGTAAACTCAAATAAAATGCAAAGCTCATATTTAGTAGGATTTTGGAATGATAAGGTGGTGAAAGAAAGGTGGTGGAGTTAACAAAAGATATGCCCCCAACTCAACTTGGGCATTTAAACAATATATCAAGAACCAAATACAATATCAAGAGGCAAATACAATTAATGATGCATATGAGATAAGAACCAAATGGAAAAGGGTTTTATATGATGCTCAAATGCAAGGAGGCATGATGACATGAGCATGATATAATGATGATGCAACAATTATATGTTTGAAGTAGCCATTATATTACTAGATCAAGTAGCATTACAATTGTTAGACAATTGGGATGCTACAACTCTCCCCCACTAAACAGGAATCTCGCCCCGAGATTCTAGGATGAAGAAGAAGACACCAAGAGGGTAGGATACTTGGCACGGAGTTCATCTTCACGTTCCCAAGTGGCTTCATCAACGGAATGGTGCGACCACTGCACCTTGCAGAACTTGATGGACTTGTTGCGAGTCCTTCTTTCTGCGACTTCAAGGATTTTTGTGGGGTGTTCTTGATAAGAAAGGTCTTCTTGGAGATTGATAAGCTCATGGTCCACGGTCCTGCCGGGATCCTTGAAGCACTTCTTGAGATGAGAGATGTGGAAAACATCATGGACCTTGAGTTTTTCCGGGAGCTCGAGAGCATAAGCAACTTCTCCTCTTCTTCCACGAACTTTGAAGGGACCGATGTATCTAGGAGCCAGCTTTCCTTTGATACCAAAGCGGTGCGTGCCTCTCATGGGAGTGACACGAAGGTAAACGAGATCACCAGGGACATACTCCATGTCCGTGTGCTTCCTGTCATAATTGCTCTTCTGGCGACTTTGAGCAATCCTCAGATTTTCCAGAATGATATGAACCTTCTCCTCCGCTTGAGTCACAATGTCAGGGCCAAACAAGATCCTTTCACCTGCACCCGACCAACCAATCGGAGTTCTGCATTTGCGACCATAGAGATCCTCAAATGGTGCCATCTTTAGACTTTTCTGGAAGCTGTTGTTGTAAGAGAACTCAGCATAAGGAAGACATTCTTCCCACTTCATGCCAAAAGAGATGACGCAAGCACGAAGCATATCCTACAGAATCTGATTGATCCTTTCAACTTGTCCTTGCGACTGAGGGTGGTAAGCTGTGCTGAAGTTCAACTTTGTTCCCAAAGCATTTTGGAAACTCTCCCAGAACTTGGAAGTGAAGATGCTTCCACGGTCCGAACTGATTTCGAGAGGAACCCCATACAGAGAGACAATTCTGTTGATATAGAGCTCAGCCAACTGAATTGCAGAAATGGTTTCTTTGACGGGGAAGAAGTGAGCCACTTTAGAAAGCCTGTCAATGACAACAAAGATTGCATTGTTGCCCTTCTGCGACCTAGGAAAACCAGTGATGAAGTCCATCTCTACTTTCTCCCATTTCCATTCCGGGGGTTTCAATGGCTGAAGAAGACCGGAAGGTTTCTGATGGACAGCTTTCACTCTGCGGCAGACATCACACTCCGAGACATACTTGGCACAATACCTTTTCAAACCAGGCCACCAATATTGTGTTTTCAAGTCCATGTACATCTTTGTGCTGCCAGGGTGGATAGAAAGAACAGAATCGTGCGCCTCCTTGAGAACTTGCTCTCTCAAACCCGGGTAGTTCGGAACAAACATCCGGTGTTCAAAGAAAAGCGTGCCTTGATCATCAACGTGGAAGGACTCATACTTCGGAAGCTGAATCCTGGAGATGATCTTTCTTGTGTGCGGATCACCAAGCTGAGAAGAGCGAACCTTTTCTTCTAAGAGAGGTGTTGCTAGAAGGTTCTGGAGATACCCTTGTTCCACAATTTCCAGGTTGAGCTGACGGAATTCCTCGCACAAGAGAGGTTGTTGTTCTTCCATCATGAGGTTGTTGACATAAGCTTTGCGGCTGAGAGCATCTGCCATAACATTAGCTTTGCTCGGAGTGTAGTTGATGGTCAAATCGAAGTCATTGATTGCTTCAATCCATCTCCTTTGCCTAAGGTTGAGATCAGGCTGAGTAAAGATATACTTCAGACTCTTGTGATCAGAAAAGATCTCACAACGGTTGCCAAGCAAGTAGTGCCTCCATACTTTCAAAGCAAAGACAACTGCTGCGAGCTCGAGGTCATGTGTAGGATAGTTAATCTCATGCGTCTTCAACTGACGAGAGGCATAAGCAACAACTTGTTTTTCTTGCATAAGGACCGCACCCAATCCATGCAAAGAGGCGTCACAGAAGATTTGGAACGACTTGGATGTATCCGGAGGAACCAAGACTGGTGTGGAAGTGAGCTTCTCTTTGAGTGTCTCAAAGCTTGCTTGACATGCAAGAGTCCAAAGGTATTTCTTGCCTTTCTTGAGGAGATCGGTAAGAGGCTTCGCTATCTTCGAAAAGTTCTGAACGAAGCGACGGCAGTAACTAGCCAAACCAAGGAAACTCCGCACTTCTTTGACATTAACAGGAGGAAGCCATTCAACAATTGTCTTCAAAGTTTCCGGATTGACTGCAATGCCCTTGGCAGAGATGACATGACCAAGATAGGTAACTTGAGGAAGCCAAAACTCACACTTGGAGAACTTTGCATACAAGCGGTTCTCACGAATCTTGCTTAGGACACACCGAAGGTGTTCTTCATGCTCTTCCTTTGACTTGGAATAGACTAGGATGTCGTCCAGATAGACCACAACGAACTTATCAAGATACTCCATGAAAACCGAGTTCATGAGCCTCGAGAAGGTGGCAGGTGCGTTGGTGAGACCGAAGGACATGACCGTGTACTCATACAGGCCATAGCGGGTGGTGAAAGCTGTCTTCGGAACATCTTCCTTGCGAATCTTGATTTGGTGATAACCACTTCTCAAGTCAAGCTTAGAGAACACCACAGCTCCAGCTAGCTGATCAAAGAGATCATTAATCCGCGGAAGGGGATATTTATTCTTGATGGTTTTAGCATTGAGAGCCCGATAGTCAACACAAAGTCTATCAGTCTGGTCTCGCTTCTTCACAAAGAGAGTAGGGCTACCCCAAGAAGAAGTACTGTGCTGAATGAAACCCAACTTCTCTTGTTCATCAAGCTGACGTTTGAGTTCAGCCAACTCAGCAGGACCCATTTTATAAGGCCGCTTGGAGATAGGAGCGGTACCAGGTTCAAGCTCAATAACAAACTCAACCTCACGATCCGGAGGCATACCTGGCAACTCTTCAGGAAAGACATCTGGGAACTCACAGACCACCGGAACACTCTGAATAGCTTCCATAGCATCAACATTCAGAGCCGCCAAAGAGAAAAGCTGGATAGCAGGAGTCAGACTTGGAGAATAGACTATATGGCCTTTAGGAATCTTCAGAGAAACCGAGCGTTCAGCACAATCAATCACAGCTGTATTTGCTGTCAACCAATCCATGCCCAAGATGACATCAATGTCAGAATTGCCCAGAAGGATTAAGGACGCCGAGAACGAAGAGCCACCAATCTCAATTTGATTGCCATGGCTGATATGAGCAGCCCTCATGTTTGAACCAGGAGATTGTACCACCAGACGATGTGATAAAGGAACCTTATCCAGATCCTGCTCTTGCGCAAACTTATGCGAAACAAAAGAATGCGAAGCACCAGAATCAAACAAAACTCTTGCAGGAACTGAGTTAACGGGAAGCATACCCATCACAACTCCAGGTGCATGCTCAGCTTGAGCAGCGTTGATGCAGTTGGCACGAGCAATAGCAGACCCGGGCTTGGTGTTGATGTTGAGAGCCCGAGGTGGTGGTGCACGAACCAAAGGAGAGCTTGCCGCAGATCTTGGAGATGGTGGAGGAAGAGCCTTGTTCTTCAACGGACAGTTCCAGCTTTGATGCCTAGAGTCTCCACACGTGTAACAAGCACCAGGTGGACGTGGAGCAACGTAGCCAGGGACTCCGCCAGGCGCTCCAGGGTAGTGGTGGTTGTAGCCCCTGGGAGCAGCAGTGAGGAAGTTTGGTGGCCTTGCCGCGTAGCTTGAAGGTCTTGGTGGAGCCGGGAGCGACGGTGGGGTGTTAGGAACCCAGACACGACGCTTAGAAGGAGCTGACATAGCTGAAGAGCCTGCTGCATCACGGCTGTGTTTCTTTGACTCCTCAAACACTTGCCTGCTTGCCTCTTCCTGCAGAGCTGTATGCTGAAGTTCTAGAAAAGACGCCGGCCTTGCATGTCTGATTGCATACTTGATCGATGCATTGAGCCCTTGCCTGAACCTCTTTTTCTTCTTCTTGTCATCAGAGATCTCATCGCCACCATAACGAGAAAGGTTCATGAAGTTCCTGATGTAGGTGTTGACA
The DNA here is from genome assembly GCA_916181665.1 of Avena sativa. NCBI lineage: Eukaryota > Viridiplantae > Streptophyta > Magnoliopsida > Poales > Poaceae > Avena > Avena sativa. Next base: position 435,429,769 of record OV702290.1, read on the forward strand.
TTGTCATTGCCCTGCTTGAGGTTGAGAAACACTTCCTTCATCCTCTCCATGACAATTTCTGACAGATACTGCTCCTAGTACAAGCCTGGATGTTCAGAAATGGTTGAAATAGTACGGTGGGGCCCAAATGCCACTCACAGGTAGACCTTTCGGCCGTCCCAACCATTTCCAAACATCGGGACAAGAACGGGCGGCGTAATCGGCAGGCGAAGGGATCAACTACATACACAAATGAGTATGTATGCAAGCCACCATACAACAGTACATCAGAGCCATTCCATCTAAAATGAAAGGAAATATAGCAACGCCATACGGCAAGATCCAAATATCCTAGATAGACATAATAGTTTAGGATATCTCCTCATACATCAATCAACAGAGTATCAAGCGGAAGCGGAAGACAGAATCCGAGTACGGATAAGAAGCAAATCGGCATAAGATGCCCCATAAATAAGCACATCCCGCCCACAGATCTCACGGATCCCCGTTCCCGGAATCTCTACACCGAATGATCGTTGCCCACATCGTCCATCTCTTCCACCCAGTATCCATCTTGCGAGTGTACCTGTTCATCTGAACCAATAATTTATCGTGTGAGACCCTAGGGGTACTCAGCAAGTCTTTATGCCGCTAAAGGGGACACAACCTGGGGTGACGCAATTGCAGCAAAAGATAAACCCTAACAATTCTATAGATACTCGCTAACCATCCGCCTAACCAGAGATAGACGGATGTCCGTGAATTAATAATAACAGTTATAACAGTAATAACGGTAATATCCACAGATCCATCCTCCTCCTCGCTTACCGACGAGGAAGCGGACGAACAACCCCCATCCGTTGGCAGTTTTATTATCCATTCCGTGAGTGTTACACTATTTACTAGTCAGGTACCTAGTCTAGTCAAATTAAAAGCGGTACTTTAGTTATGCTTGTCTATGATCGAGAAAATGTGCTCCAAGTCGTCCATAACCGCGGACACGGCTTTCAGAAAGTTTTACCCTGCAGGGGTGCACAAATAGCAACACACACTCGATATGCCTCGGAAAAACCAAATCAAAACCCAACGAGGCAGTCACGACAAAGCGATCACAGGATTCAGAAATATTTCAGGGGGCCACCCCATTGAGCTACCCGCAACGAAGCTAGCTGACTCCGAGACGGCCTCAAGGTTTGTGGAGCCGGCTGTAAACGACTGGGAACCCGAAAGTGTGACTGGGCTTGTCGATACAGCGAAAACGGGTCACGGCCCTAAACAGTACAGTGTGCATTACCTCGCACAATTTAAATAAAGCGGTAAAGCATGGCATAAGTACAGGATAGTAAACAAAACCTCAAACTAGTTTGTAGCCCCAAGAAATAAGAATGGATCAAGCTCTGGCTCAGGGGGGTCCATAAGGCCTCCCGGATGTGGATAGCGCGAATAATCTTGGAACAGGAATCAAGTACTCGGGGTCTTACGGGACACAAGTGAGCCTGAAAAACCAACTAGCGAATATGGCTCACCGATGCCACTTTCATTAGTTATCCCATTACTACTCAGGTTAAGTTGTTTAGGTACCTCGTTATCTATCAGACACTCACATACCCTACACATGCTGTTCTACGACTCGCATGGCTCAAACAACTCCTGTAGTAATGGCTCATGGGATAGAGGAACAAGCTTCGGTGGGGTTTAAAAGTAAAGGCTATGCAGTACTTGGGATTCAATTTAATGCAATCGCGACTCAATGATGCAAGAATAAGATAGAGGCAATAGGTACTATATGTATGCAAGCATGTGGTAGTGCTTGCCTGGCAGCTCAGTTGAAGCGAGAGAAGGATCGGGGTAGTGCTCCTGGTTCTCTTGATATATCCCCTGCTCAGCGTCTATTCGAAGAAGAACCAAACAAACAAGGGCCAACATAAATAAAGTGCACAAGCATATGAATAAAGTGCATCAAGCAAACAATCATGCCATGATGAATGATGCACAATTTGCATGGCATTAAAGTAGCATGGCATGGGTGAGGTGTGGAAAACAATAATAAAGCATTATATTGAGTTTTGGCCACATTTTATTCACAATTAAGTTGCTGTACACATTATATTTATATGATGCATGCTGCAAAACATATAATGGAATGCATCAACAGAAAGGTCTCGTCGAGCTAATCATTTTAGACATATCATTTGTTAAATTTGGAGTTAGAAAACAAAAGTTATTAATTTATTAAGGCCAAAGGGCATTTTATTGTAATTTAAATCAACTTGAAATTTTAAGTGTTCAAAATATATTTTGGGTTGTATATTTGAATTCCTCATATTTTTCTGATTTGAAAACATATATTATTTGTTTAAATTGGATTTATATTTTAAAAGATATATAAAAAACAGAAATAAATTTGAATTTGAATTTATTTGAAAAAGATTTGAATTAAAACAGATCTTAGACAAATACTTTTGTTACTCAGTCGAACCCAGCCACAGACACTGACCAGTGGGTCCAGCAGCTGACTCAGCAACACACGCGCGCAGAAACGTTTTACACCGCGGATTAACCTAGCCTCTGAGACTGACGGATGGGGCCAGCGGCCACGGGGCCACGTGACAGCGGTGAGAGGGGCAGGACTGACAGGTGGGGCTGGGCTGGAGCGCGGGTTAGGGTTTACAAAAGCCCAGGGGGTGTTCCGCAAAACTAACTGAGAGGCTGACGGGTGGGGCACTCGGTACCGCGGGTTAGGAGTAAAAAGAAGCAGGGGGTTTATCGCAAAACGACGCCCGACACTGTTTTTCTTCTACGCCGCAGAGGACAGATCGGTCTGCGGCGCGCGGCGCGGCGAGGCGGGCTCGAACTCGCGACCTGGGGCGCGCGCACGGAGGCGAAGCCGCTGCGGCTAGGTGGGCTAGGTGCTAGAGGGTCAGGCGCGGCCTAGATATGGGCTAAGCGGAGCGGGAGCGAGCAAACAGAAACGAGCGGCGTCGCGCGGAGGCCGTTCGACGGAAAGTCCGGCGAGGCCAGGGCGAGACAGCGACGACGAGGATGTCTGGGGGGTTGGGGAGCTCACCGAGAGTTGGTCGGCGATGGAGGATCGGCTTGGGACGCTGGTGATCGACGAGGACGCAGACGGACGGCCGCCTAGGGTTTCACGTCGGCCTCGCGCTGGTACCGGCGCTCGGGTGCTCCTCCTGCTCGGCTCCGTGTACAAGGTGACGTAGGGGAGCCTCCTCGGTCTACCAGGGCACTCCACCGACGCGCTGCGCGACTGGATCGTCGGGACGGAGTAGAGGCCGACGGTGACCGGCGTTTGGGGGTAGACGGTGGTGGAGAAGAGAGGAGAGGGAGCAGGGGCGCTGGGGCTGGATCTGGCGAGGCAGAGAGGTTGTGGGGTGGTGGTTGTAGGTAGCCGAGAGGGGGATGTGCCGTGGTTGCCGTGTGGGAGCAGCTGGGGATAAAGGTGGCCTCGGTCACCTTTTCTCCACCTCCTCACGTGCTCGGTTCGGCCAGGGCAGGGCAGGGGCTGCAGGTGGGGTAGGGGAGGAGAGAGGACAGGCTCGGGTGGTGGGGTTCTCGGGCAGAGAGAGAAAAAAGAGGGAGGGAGGAGCTCGGGTTGGAGCTAGGGTTGGAGTGGGGTAGCTAGGGTCGGGTAGGGTTTGTGCTTAGGTGGCTGGGGTGAGGTGGCCAGGGAGAGAGGGTGGCCGGTGGGGCCAGCTGGCAGGGAGAAGGAGGGGAAGCCAATAGAAAGGGAGATGTGAACTAGGGTTAACTAGAGGGGGGTTCTCGGGTTAGGGCTTAGAGAGAGGTGAGATGAGAGAAAGAGGGAGGTGAGATGATCAAGCACATGATCATGGACACACATGATCTAGCACATGGATTTTTGGTGTATGGCAAGACCACACAAAAGAAACAAGCAAAAGAGGGTAAGGGAAAAAGGAAGATGATCCACTAAAAATCTAATAAAAATCCAAATGACAAGCTAAAGGGGTACTTGCATGGGCCATGCATAGTTAATTAATACCATGTTTATCTTTGTGAAAACAAGATTATTTACATGGCATTTTCTTATGCATTCCAAAGTGTGGAGTAAGGCTCAAGCAAAAGAATTACAAGGAAAGTTCCAAGTGGAAAAAGATGGAGATGATCATGTTTGAGTAAGCTTGGGACTTGCTAGTGTGTATGTGCCACTAGGCATTTAGTAAGCCCAACAATATTCCAACATGATAATAACCCCAAAACAATCCATATGGAAGCCATGAAAAGGTTCCACTCACAAGGCATGCAAAGGTGGCCAGGTGGCTCTCATATATCAATAATGTGAAAACAACATGATGCTAAGATGAGAGCATGTGGAAAAGAATTGGATCCATCCCAACCCACATGAGCTAGAGGTAAACTCAAATAAAATGCAAAGCTCATATTTAGTAGGATGTTGGAATGATAAGGTGGTGAAAGAAAGGTGGTGGAGTTAACAAAAGATATGCCCCCAACTCAACTTGGGAATTTAAACAATATATCAAGAACCAAATACAATATCAAGAGGCAAATACAATTAATGATGCATATGAGATAAGAACCAAATGGAAAAGGGTTTTATATGATGCTCAAATGCAAGGAGGCATGATGACATGATCATGATATAATGATGATGCAATAATTATATGTTTGAAGTAGCCATTATATTACTAGATCAAGTAGCATTACAATTTTTAGACACTTGGGATGCTACACAAGCCCACCACTTCACAATGAGGTCCTTTTGAAGCCCATCATGCACATCCGAGTCTCTAATGGCATGGTAAGCTTCTAGAAAACGAGAAATTCGATTACATTCCTATGTGACCGAACTTGTCGCCCCATCTTGTCATAGCCACCATACACCTCTTCTCTACCACGCTCATCTTTAATGATAATGTTTGCATGATCACACAAGCCATCATGATATACCATAATATCTCTTGATCCCAAAACCGAGCGGGACCTCTAACAATAGCAAATTGGGTTTGCAAAATCTATAATGCCCGCTCTACATCTTTCCTAGCCACGGCTTGAGCATAAAATGAAGTTTTTTCTTACCTTCGGGTGCAATGAGGGGCTTCACAAATGTTGCCCACTTGGCATCCGCGAGGTAATAGCCCATCTTGTATGTGTGGTTGTTGGCTACAAACTCCACCGGTGGAGTTTCACCATTAGCTAGCATGGTAAAAAAGTGGAGACCGTTGAAAAATGTTGATGTCATTGCAAGAACCAGGCATGCCAAAGAAAGCATACCATACCAAAGTCTCATAGTATGCCACAACCTCCAAAATGATGGTGGAATCCTTCGTGTGCCCTCTAAACTGTCTATGCCATGCTACAGGACAGTTCTTCCACTTCCAATGCATGCAATCGATTGAGCCTAGCATTCCTAGAAATCCATGGGCCTTGTCCATCTCCAATATTCGTGCGGTGTCTTCAACATTGGGGGATCGCCGAAACTCCACATCATACGCTCGCACCATCGCAATAGCAAAGCGTTTGATGCACTTGATACTCTGGCTCTCACTCGTCGCCAAATGATCATCCACAAGATCGGCCGGGACGCCATATACCATCTGCCTCAACGTGGAAGTCACCTTTTGGTAGGTGCTATGTCCAAATTCCCCGGTAGCATTCCTTCTTTGCTCGAAGAAGCGATCTTGCTTCTTCATCCGCTCGGCAATTTGTCCAAAAAAGTTGGTAGACATTCGAAATCGGCAGCAAAAATGCTGCTCCGAGAATATTGGATTGGGGTTGAGGTAGTTGTGCATGAGCCGCTCATCAGCGTCAATCCACTCGCGGTGAATCACCTCCCAGCCGAACAACGGTCCGTCGTGCTCGGGCCGCTTGTTCTTGTGCATCATAAAAATAAGTGCAATGGCCTCATCTTCATCCAAATCATACTCTTCCTCATCGGATGTTTAATACGAGAACAAAACCATCTACAAATGTATTCATTGATTAAACATTGAGCATCTCTACAAACTTTAAAGAAAAAATAAAGAACAAATGAGATTCTACCTCGGTGCGGCGCGTCGGCAACCACCGGAGGGGTGGCAACTGCAGGGAAGTGCAGATCGATGGCCGTGTCTCGTCGGTTATGAAGAAGCAGCTTCGGTGGCGGCGAATCGATGATGGAAATCAAATCGATGAGGCTAGGCAGTCCATCGGCTGCGGCAAGGCGGTTCCTCGCGGCAGATTTGCGGCTCGCAGCCCAGCGGCAGTGGTAGGTGGCAGCAGCGGGGAGAGGAAATGAAATTTCGCCGATAGTTGATCTGCCAAAAAAATGCAGCGCGAGGGGGAGGTGCTGCAAATTTCTTGCGGCAACAAAATCGGATGCGGCAGCTGTTGGAGGGATTTTTTTCCCACCATGCCGCAGCTGGCGGTTATTTGCCCTGCTACCGCATTTTTCTTCAGCTGTTAGAGATGCTCTTACAACTCATTTCCGATCAACAAGACTAACCTTTGCCCAAGATCCAGCAAGAAAGGCAATGAGGCAGGACACGAAGTCTCAGAACCATGTTGAACCCAAGACTAGAAACTTCACTAGTATGGCCTTCACTCCATGATGGCATGAATCAACATATAACCCATCCATAAGCGCTTAGAGGAAGTCAATAAGTGAACCGTATGACCTGACCGAAATGATCAAGGCCCAATCCTAGAAGCATCGACAATGGTGTACCTTTCATCCCTGAGACCCAAACTTCGTGTAACGACCACCATTGACTCCATCTGCTGCTTGAGGAATCCACGGGAAAACTGGCTCACACCTCCAAGAAGGGGACGACACCGCGGTGTCGCTGTTTGCTTGATCCGAAAAGCCGAATGTAGGATCTCCTCGGTGTTCATGGCGGGTCAGCAAGAATGTAGCTGTGAAGACAACTCTAAGGAGGAGATGATGCCCTCAAGCGTCACCTCATCAGCAATCGCATGGATTTTGGCCCAGCCCAACCACTAACCCCGATGTATATCGGGAACGGGAGAATTGATGCAATAGTAAGCACTTCTACAATGGGGAGCTAAGCCAGAACTTGTCATCGGTGAATAGAGAGGAGTTGAGCACCATCTCACCTCAAGAACCATCGGCCAGACCTAGATAGCACATGTCTAGGTCGCCTCCACCATGTTATCCACCAACACCACCGTTGACATGCCGGCTGCCAGCTCCACTAGACGGATCCGGATCTAGATATATCTATCTCCGAGTAGCTAGATTTTGGCTGAGAGACTTAGATCCAGGACCGTCTGCCCACATAGCATGTTGCGCCACCGCCACACAACCAGAGCATAGCGATGAAAGTAATATGAAACTACAATAGGACTAAAGCGTTCTTAGAGAGTGTTGGATCCACCACTAGCATTTGAGTAAAACGAGATTATGATAATAAATTATGTCTTATTTATATTGTTGTGTATGGGCGGAATATCAAAAGAAGATGAGGTCATAAATCTCGACCATATCATCCCTCATAACCACAATTAGTCATCAACACCAAGTTCGCATGATTTCACCAGCAATTAAGGGTTACCCCATGGTCATGGATATAAGCTCTTAAATCTTGTTATCCCCCATTGGTGTATGATATTTGAGAGCAGTGTAGTATGTCGCTTAATGCTGCCAAGATCAACCATATACTAACGGCAATCCCCTCTCTTGTACCTATGGGTAATACTATGTGGTCGACGTTCACATAACATCAGGAGAGTTGGCTGAATACATACACATATGAATAAAGGCACAAATCATTTTTATTTCAATTCATGATAGTGCTAGGGTTTCTCATCTCCCCAAGATCAAAGGAAACTACTCACTCATAGAGACAATCAACATCATAATAATAATATAAATGGAGTATGAAGGAATTGATGGATACTCATGAAAGGAATATGCCCGAGAGGCAATAATAAAGTGGTTATTATATTATTCCATGTTTATGATAAATGTTTATTTCTCATGCTATAATTATGTTAACCGGAAATTTTAATACATGTGTGTGTTTAATAAACAAAGAAAAGGTTCCTAGTAATGCCTCTCATTACACTAGTTTGTTGATTAACGGATGATCAACGTTTCCTGATCATGAACATTGGATGTTGTTAACAACAAGGTCATGTCATTGGAGAATGATGTGATGAACATTTACCCATAGTAATAATAGGAATACGAGCAATTCTATCAAGTTTCATTGTTGTATCAAACTTATACGAAGTAGTCATAATCCTTAGACCGTGAGATCACATCAATCACTAACACTGGAAGAGTACTTTGATTCCACCAAACGTCATACCGTAATAGGGTGATTATAAAGATGTCGTTGGATACTTAGAAAGTGTTAGTTGATGCTCGTGGATCAAGAGTGAGATTTTTCCATCCCGATGACGGAGAGATATACTATGGACCCTCTCAGTGATATCACATTGATAATAGCTTGCAAGTAAGTGATTTGATCACGATGAATGTTATATCACGGAACAAGTAAAGAGTACTTGTCGGTAACGATATCGAACTAGGTATGAATGATACCAAATGATCGGATCTCATACAAGTAATATATTGCGAGACAAAAGGAATTGAATACAACGTTAATGGTCCGCATGATCACTAGATTCATCGTCGAATAAGTGGGAGTCATTACAGATTTCCAGATCCCGCTGATGATTATTGATCAGAGAGGTGCCTCGATCATGTCCATTTTATTCACGAACCGTAAGGTGACACAATTATGGTTCGCTGATGCATTTTGAATGGATATGGAACTTCGATAGAGTTATTGGACAACACAGGGGTTGTTTCGGAAAAACACCAAAACTATTTTGGGATATCGAAATAACACAAGGGGTTGTTTTTAATGTTTGTTAATTGAATTAATTAACAAATATTAAATAAATAAATATGTTTTATTTAATTCATTAAGTGGGATTTAATTGTTTTGAATGTCATGCCATTAAATAAGACTTAAGGGAGAGAGGGGTTACCTTTCCATGAAGGAGGGGGTTACCACCACTATGAAGAGGAGAAAAAGGGCTAGGGGGCTAGCGCACCCCTAGGGGTTGCTGCCCCTTTCTCCTATATAATGTTGGACATGCTCCTCTTCTCTTAGACTTGCATCCCCCTCCATTTTCCTTTCTTGCTGCCCCACCATTTGGCGAGTGCTTGTAGCGAACCGCTGTCAAAATAATTCACCACCAACACTTGGAGAAGTGGAGGAGGAGGAGGAGGAGTTCTGGCGGATCCCTTCTTCCGTTGCCCCGCTGGACCGAGGGAGTGGAGGACATTAACGAGCCGCACGTGTGACCGAATACGGAGGTGCCGCCGGTTGTGGCACCATGACTACCCGATCTTGAGATCGTCGCGTGTACACCTTTATCGACAATGTTTGTGCAGGAATGTAATCCCGCCTACAGTCTTAGAGGGTGAATTATTTGTTGCTACCATATCGTAGGTGATCTTGGCTAGATAGTGGTTCATGCGTAGAATTTTTTTGTTTTCCATGATACGAACCCCATCAGTGGTATCAAAGCCGTGTCTATGCATAGATGTTATGCATGAGTAGAACACATGGAGATGTGGGCATTGATGATCATGTTATTTCTCTCTTCGTGTATTTTAGATCATAGTGGCATAGTGGGATGAAGCGACTCGAGATTAACCTTACATGTCCTCGCACATGAGACTTGTCCCATGCTTGGCATGCAACTTGTTTTGCATAAGTGGCTCAGCGGATGTCTGTCTATCCCAATATAGTTATAATATAATCTATAAAGGATTTCTAATAATATTTTTATCACCGTTGTGGTTACATGTTCGTAGGTAAGAATAGTTCTTTATTAGAAAGCCCTAAACCACGTAAAATATGCAAGACAAATTATAAGCATCTAACTTGTTTTTGCAGGGCATGTGGAGTGATATGGTCAATGTTTTTAATATTACAAAATGTATGCAATGATCCTTTTTGTAAGTTATAAACAACCGACAGGAGCTTTATGGTTGTATTTTTATTATTATGGCATGCGTGCTAAATATATATATCCAGGTGATATATTGTAATGGAGGAAGACAATCAAGGTGGAGGCACCATGGACCTTGGTGCTATGCTGGTGGAATGATGGAGATCATTGCATGACGCACAAGATGGAGATCTAATGCGTGAAGGGTCATATCATATCACATTATATATGCATGTGATGTTTATCCTTTTATGCATCTTATTTTTCTTAGATTTGATCGTGTGGTAGCATTATAAGATGATCCCTCTCACTGAATATCAATATAATAATATGCTCTTCCTTAGTATGCACCATTAAGAAAGTTTGTCGTTTTGAAGCACCACATGATGATCGGGTGTGATAGAATCTACGTTCGCATACAACGGGTGTAAGACAAATTTACACACATGAATACTAAGGTTCTTACTTGGTGAGGCTAGCATGTACATACATGGCATCGGAACATGAACCAAAAGGTAAAGCACGAGTCATATGAATTATATGATGTCCATATGATGCTCGCCATTGCAGCTGCACCACCTCATGTGATGATCGGTCATGGTGTAGTGAATTTGGTTCGTGTAATCGCTAAAAATGACTAGAGAGATGTCATTTTTGAGTGAGAGTTCATTTAGTAATTTGGATTAATTTGAACTCACTATATCATAAACTAAATCAAAGTGAATTTGCATAGTTCATTGTAGTCACTGGCATTCATTTACTACCTTGTGTTTAGCTGTAATTAAGATAATATAACTATAGAATTCTGAAATTTTACTTTACGAACTGGTATCGTATTGTTTTATGAGTGTTAATCTAAAGTTTAAAATACTATTGCGAACTTTTAGCAAAACCTCACTTACTCCATGAAATTAAATAAGTAGTATTGAATCAAGAGTAAAATTCTAGCGTTAGTATCTAAGTAGCATGCTTGCCTCCATGATTCTTGATATTGAAAAATTATTTTAATATCAATGTTATCTAGAAGCTAATTGTTTTTTCAGAACCATCATGTGTAGAAGATATTGTGATATCAGAAACAATGCTTGGATGCAATATGCTAGAGTATAATTTAATAAAATACATATTGTTGTATTGTATGAGAATTTGCAAAAGTTGGAGACGCTGAGCGTCCTGGTCACCCAAAAGGTTTTGGGAATTAACATTATATTCGTGATTCGTCCTTATGAGCTATAATAGCTTGATCATGAAAGTTTTCATGATAAGGATGGATAGAAGATGTACGTAAAATGTTTACTAGATTAAAAGGATTACTAAAAGAAATAAAATTTGGAAGAGCACCAAACATTTGATGATGGTGATCTACATCAAAAGTACAAGTCCAAGGATATTAGTGTTTGACTAACAGGATTTGGACTATGAGTCATGTGTATGGCATCACTATTGATGTTGATTAATTCTTTTAAAAAGGAAAAGGAAATGTTGAAAGAGAATCTTAGAAATATTTGGCAAAAAAGAAAAGACTAGAAATGTCCAACTTAGGTATATATATGATATACACATTATGGGTGTATTCTTTGCTTGTTAAACAATGTGGTTCTGAGGTATTGCATACCAGATTGGTTGGTGTGAAGTGTCACACAGGACAACACAATTCATGAACTACAATATCCTAAGTAACTAGCAAAAACATATGGGATGATGTTCATTGGAAATAAATAAAATGTTGTTGTGTTTCTCGTTGACATCAAACCTAGCCTTCAAGATTTGTTTTTTAATAATTGTTATTTTGTTCTGGTATTATGAGAATAATGGTTATTCAAATAATTACCATACTCCATAGAAGATGGATGAACTTTTACAAGTCTAGTTGGAGAAATCACATCCATAACACTGATGCTAAAAAGTCGCAAGACAAATGATTAGAATATCAGTTATAAGTGACATCGTTGTTTAAATTATATTGGAAAGAAAACATGAAAAAACTCCATGTTAATGGATTTTTAGAGTCTTTTATTTTGATCAAGTGATGCTTGTGAGACTTCCCTGAAGATAATTAAAACTTTGTTCAAAGGCCAAAGAAGAACGAACGACTAACCTATTGGATATCGTGCATGTTGATGTATATAGTGAAGGGGAACCGCAGCAGAAAACAAAAAATTTCCTACGATGGAACCCCAAAACTGCCTAGGATCTATCTATGTAGTAATGCGGTAATGACCAATGCGTAGAGAATACATACCCTTGTAGACCGTACGCGGTTAACGTTCCGCGGGGAACGTGGTTGATGTAGTCGTGCTCGTAGCCGACCTCAAGGTCATGAAGCTCCTCGCAGGTCACCCCTTGCTCCTTCTTCATCTTCATCGTGCAACAGCTCCGGCTCATGACATTTAAGTACCCCAAGTGTTGTGCCTCGTGTCTTCGTACACATCCGGTGCACGATGAGACCTCCGGCTCCCCGATCCCGCCGGGAGTGCGGAAGTTGATATCCGGCTAGGAATCCCTGCAGCACAACGGCGTGCTGCAGGTGTGCCTCGATCGCACAACCCAAACTTGGGGCCATGGTCACAAGGGCTAGAGAGAGAGGGAAGGAGCAAGTCAACCAAAGGACTTCTCCAAATATTGGTGTGTCTCATCCCACACATGGGCACCCCTTTATATAGGGGGAGGGGGTGTGCCCTCCCCTTTGGGTTTCCCATGTGGGACTATTCAAGGGAGAAGGGGGAGGCGCCTGGGCCCTTAGGGCACCATGGGTAGGACGGCCAGGGGTGGGACCCACCCCGTGCACAGCCCTAGGCTGGCCGGGTGGGCCCCCTTGCGGCGCCTAGGCCTTGGCCCTTTGGCCCTTGGCCCTTCCCTCCTTTGGTTTTCCCTCATGGGCCTTTATTCACTAGGAAGTTTGGCCCATTAGTGGAATAACCCTTCAAATTAGATTTTAATATTATATTTAATATTAATTACATTAATTAATATGTAAATACATATTACAAAATCCGTCTTGACCCGAAACACCTTTCGGTTCCCTTTCGATTTCCACCGAACGACTTTGGATATTTCTCGGAATGATTCCGATCCTTTATTCTTTCTCCGAACAACTTTGGATCTCTCTGCGGAACAATTCCAGCTTTCTCTTTCTCTACTATGATTCCGTCTTACGAATGATCGCTCTCATCGTACCCTTAAGTGTATCCTCTCACGGCTCGGGAATCCTCTAGACATGATCTGTATCAATGATCAACAGAGGGACCAGGGATATCCATGTGACCCCTATGCATTCCTGATGACAATGTTGTTTGAACCGCTAAATGTAGCATCCTCTTCCTTTTGTTTCTCAATACAACTTGTCCGAGATCCGATGATTGGTATCTCATACCTTGTTCATTCTCGTTCACAACAAGTTCTATTTTCTTGTTATTGTGATATTACATCCATGTGACCGAGTCACATGTTGCAACATTTATGGATGTAATCTCACCAAGCCGGCATATGTATCTTTACCCGTCATGTGGGCGAACAAATCCCGGTATTGTAGTCACATGTCATCTATTGTTCCTTCGGAATACCCAATGTACACCTTTATAACCAATGTATTACCAAGTGGCGCTTGATGCAGTCTAAGCAGCCTCAGGAAACAGTGAGTAATATGAGCTCACGGTCTAAGGAGAAAGAGTCTAGGTATAGCTGTTGCAACAATGAACTATATGACTTGATCGTGTTGCAATCATTCGAGGAATGTCCAATCACATCATTCTCTAATGATATGATCTTGTTGTCAGTCGACATAAATGCCCATGATCTTGAAACCCAGATCATCCTCATGACCAACAAACTAGTATGAATAGAGGCTACTAGGGACTTTGTTGTTTCATACCACACCTGTACCAATGTTTCTACTTGGCACAGTTCTAGCACAATATGAAACTATTATAAACAAACTGAGATATGACAATGAAAACCTATTTATTATTTGCCTCTAGGGCATATCTCCTTCAGTCTCCCACTTGCACTAGAGTACAAATAATCCAGCTTGCATTTTACTCATATAAACCATATAGCATATGCCTTTACAGATCATGCATGCTCATGGGAAACGGCATGTCCATGTTCTATTTTACCATATCATTATGTCTTTTGCAAATCGTTAATGTCTTCCTAACTTTGACATTCACACCATTATCTTAAAATGGGTCGAAGTATTTGTTTGGCGACAAAGTGAGACTTTGTTTCTAGTGTTTATGATGACGGTCGTTTTCACCGTTGTCATCTAAACTTAGAAACACACTTTGTTATCCTTTGTGTATATACTATAGTCATGGCAGCAAAACGAGGCCGAATTCCAGGAGCTTACAGTGACTTTAGATCAACCTCGAGGGATTTCTCATGGGCACTGGGCCCTGGGACACATCATTCTACGTTAAAAGCGAACTAGCCCCGCCATAACATTATACATCACATCAGATGGAACATTTATACTTCTATATCTATGTAAATCCTAGTGCATGAAATGCATCTATGGCACTTACATTGCTTCTTGCCATTTATGTACAAACTTAATTCTGGTTTAGTGATTAGCTCAGGAATCACTTAAAGACATGCTCTTACAGTTAAGACTTTGTCCTACCAACCAAAACCTTGGGTCACATTACGTCGAGTATACAACATGGTTATATGGAAGAACCTATGACTAAGGCATAGGAGATGCAATGCATCTCTTTCTTTCAACCATAGTTGCAATACTAATTCAATGCTTCATACAATAAGAACTTCTTTCTTACCTAATTCCATTTTGAGCTACTTCAGAATCTTGTCTTAGGACATTCTGAACATCTTTCAGAATCAAGTCCAGGAAGCATTCGACATTTAGTGCTTATTAAACTTACCAATCTATCTCGATAGATTTTCTTGTTTAATAACTTCAACTTCATCCTTATTTACCTATTTAAATATTATTAACACCAATCACATCATTCATATATGTTTTCCACATATCCCAGAATGATTTCACGCTCCCACTCAAATATGACATTCATGTTTGAGATCCAGGGATTTCACTTAGCTCCCACTCAAAATATGTCAGCTACATATTATGCATTATCCAAGCTGATTTGCTCCCACTCAAAGCCAGGTCCTCTCGATAATCTTGGACATTCCAAAATTCTTTGATCATCATCAATTTGAGAATTCCAATTACGAGACTTCAATATCCATATATTTCTAGTGTAAAACCAAAAGACTTAAGCATCACTACTGTTTGTAGTCAACTCCTTGAATTTGTCCAAACTTGTGACAAATCGAGCTTTTGTCATTCATTAAGTTTCATTTCCTTCTTATGACTTTGCAGTCATTTAGAAAGATCAAGTAAACTTCTTTACTTTAATAAGATCAAGTAACATGTTACTTTGCAATCTTAAATATAACTTAATATAGGATTTTATGACTCCTAGTCATTTCTCGCACTCAGGTCCATCACGCTTCTTTGTAATTCATAGGTATGTCTCATTCAAGACATGACAAGGGAATCAACAATATAATTCCACAAACTTGTTAGAATACATAGTTGAATCCTACTTTCTTTAGTAAAAGTATTTACTTGAAACTTTATGATCATTATCAATAGTTTCTCCTCTATATGTAGAGTTTGGATTCATGAAACAAATTCCGCTGCGCCACTCAACAATTCGGAGGTAAGGTCAAATACCTTGTTTTGATCTTTTACTTTCTTCCACCTGTATCTTCATCAAGACACATTAACTTTGGACAACAACAGGTTTGCCCCTTTTGTGGAAGATGCATTCATAGCTTCCCAAGAATGCTCTACAAAGACTTGTTTATTCGCCACGATTTCGACTTGTCGAAATCTCTAGAAAATCGAACATGCCATAACACTTATGGTGTTGTTTCCACGAATCTTTTAGATGTTCCTTTCTATTTCAAACGAGTGTTCGCTTATTTTGATCTCTAACTCTAAACGACAACTATAACCCTGATAAGAGATAATATTACACCATATGTATCTAATACATATTGATTATGATGTTTAGATATTTCAACACAGTTTGAATTCATCCAATTATCATAATTTGTGAAACATCTTTCATAAGTTCCTTTTATGCTAAACTTAACTTGAATACTTCAGTCATGTCGATCAAATCGAAGAGACTTCGTATTCTCGTTAATTTCAATATCCTCCTTTTGTTGTGAACTCATTTGAACAATTCAAATCATTTCAAACTTATGTTTCATTAAGTAAATACGCTTATTCACTTAAGTCCACAATTAACTAATGATTTTCACTATTTGTTGAAAATACGATACATCACTATGTATAATTTTCAACATTTCTTCGCATATCACCGTTTTACCAAAATGCGGAGTTTTAGTCATTCTGCCCAAGAGGCATGGTTTTGCAAAGTCTCTAGATTAAGCATCTAGGACCCCGATCTTCATTAAGAACATGCAATAACCAAAATGACTTAAACTATAGTGTCATTTCATTATTAAACTTTGGATATCTTTTAGCATTCTAATCCTTTATAAATGTTTAAACTATTATCATTAACATAGTGATGAGAATAACTTATTTATAATCATAATGTGACCATAAGGTATTGTTCATAAGAATAGTACAAACTGGTTTGTAACTTGTTCATATGAATAATCGTCTCGCCAAAAGCAAGACACACAAACAGGGATTACAAATTTATATTCAAGTCCACTAATCCAAATGATAAACTTTGAGGAAAGAGGTGATGTCGGCCATCAACTGTTTTGCTTGCCATCATCAAGCCACGTTGCCTCAAATCCAGCAATTCTCAAGCAGATCATCCTGTTTTCACAAAACGGGACAAGTATCAAATACTTTGTAAACTACAATGAGTTTTGCAAGAACCACATTTATAATTTGTATATCTTACATATACCTTTTCATCCATGACCTCCATTGCAATCAAGCCCTTCCAAGAGTTCTCAACTCTAATGCAAGATCACTAAGTGTTTTTCCAAATATTCCTTTTCATCCATGATGGAGGAAACCCCATCCAACGGCTCATACTCTATGTGCCTTATTCTGTAGAATACAAAATTTAGCCCAACTCTCCATCGAATGGAGAACATCTTATTGGATGATTATGGAGAAAACACAAACATTCATGAGTCATCGAATTATCTCCTAATGGTTATTGTATCAAGAAGAGAAGATCACCTTTTACGAGGATATCCCTCAGGCGTGGGTATTAACCTATGAAGTTGGAACCTTTTGCTAAGTTCCAAATTAAGCAATATATTCCCATGGTCACAAAGGACCTCAATGGGATAGGCCAAGGTCTACTAAGATATTTGCAAACAGACATCTAGACTAAGTTTATAATAAGAGATCAATTTATAGTTGGTCCCCACTAAAATTGTCATCCCCTGGACAATTTTAGTGATCGCATGATCCCTATCCTCTGCACCTCCCCCGATTAACACGGCCATCAGTGCATTATCAAAGGTAGACATTCAACAATGCCAATCACATCATCCATGTGACTCATGCTCGATCTTTCGATCTCTTGTGTTCCGAGGCCACGCTTCTATGGCGTGCTAGGCTCGCCAAATCTAACTTGTGTGTATTCGCTGTGCAACATGGCTTACACCCACTATATGTGAACGTAGATATGTCTGACCCCTACTCACCACTGGGCGCCTCATACCGAAGAACTTTCTTGGTGGTGCACACACAAGGGGAACACGAAACGTTGGAATTCAATAGGGATTATGTTATTTTCTACCGTTGAGTATCTAATACTAGCACACAATAAGATGTAAAACATGTATCAACATCATCTGTATAGTGTGATATGATATTGTCTTTCTTGCGCCTTGATCTCCATCGAGCGCTCCGGCATGATCTCCATCTTGCCCTTGGTTTGACGCCAAGTCCACGACGCCTCCACCAAGTCGTCCATCGGAACGATGACTATTACTATACTACTTAGTAACAGAAAAGTAAACTACTTTACCTTCGTAACGACCATTGCCATATCATAATCACATGCCCCTGCAAAAAAAAGTTAGACGCCTCTACATTATCTATTGCAAGTTTTACGTGGTTGTTAGGGCTTTCGCAATAGAACCGTTTCTAAACTACGAACTTTCCAACCACAACATGGATTCGGTAGTTGTCTCTATTACACCCCTTTCGGGGCCCTCTGTTGTAAATGCTATATCAACTATCGAATGAAAGACAGACACCCGCTAGCCACTTATACGGTACAAGCCGTATGTTGAGCGTGGAACCAGTCTCGCGTACGAATACACGTAACGTCCATCCGGGCCGCTTCATCAAACAATACCACGATATAAACAAGTACACGTTACAGGGTAACAACTAAGGGATCAAAGCCCGCACAATACGTGTGCGTACTGGCCGTACAGCACTCCTATGCATACATGAGCTCTGATACCACTAAAGGGGAACCGCAGCAGAAAACAAAAAAATTCCTACGATGGAACCCCAAAACTGCCTAGGATCTATCTATGTAGTAATGTGGTAACGGCCAATGTGTAGAGAATACATACCCTTGTAGACCGTACACGGTTAACGTTCCGCGGGGAACATGGTTGATGTAGTCGTACTCGTAGCCGACCTCAAGGTCGCGAAGCTCCTCGCAGGTCACCCCTTGCTCCTTCTTCATCTTCATCGTGCAACAGCTCTGGCTCACGACATTTCAGTTCCCTAAGTGTTGCGCCTCGTGTCTTCGTACACATCCGGTGCACGATGAGACCTCCGACTCCCTGATCCCGCCGGTAGTGTGGAAGTTGATATCTGGCTAGGAATCTCTACAGCGCAACTGCGTGCTGCAGGTGTGCCTCGATCGCACAGCCCAAACTTGGGGCCATGGTCACAAGGGCTAGAGAGAGAGAGGGAAGGAGGAAGTCAACCAAAGGACTTCTTCAAGTATTGGTGTGTCTCATCCCACCCATGGGCACCCCTTTATATAGGGGGAGGGGGTGTGCCCTCCCCTTTGGGTTTCCCATGTGGGACTATTCAAGGGAGAGGGGGAGGCGCATGGGCCCTTAGGGAACCATGGGCCGGCCGGCCAGGGGTGGGCCCCACCCCGCGCATAGCCCTAGGCTAGACGGGTGGGGCCCCTTAAGGCACCTAGGCCTTGGCCCTTCCCTCCTTCAGTTTTCCCTCATGGGCCTTTATTCACTAGGAAGTTTGGCCCATTAGTAGAATAACCCTTAAAATTAGATTTTAATATTATATTTAATATTAATTACATTAATTAATATGTAAATACATATTACAAAATCCATCTTGACCCGAAACACCTTTTGGTTCCCTTTCGATTTCCTCCGAACGACTTCGGATCTTTCCCGGAATGATTCCGGTCCTTTATTCTTTCTCCGAACAACTTTGGATCTCTCTACGGAAAGATTCCGACTTTCTCTTTCTCTACTGTGATTCCGTCTTACGAATGATCGTTCTCATTGTACCCTTAAGTATATCCTCTCACGGCTCGGGAATGCTCTAGACATGATCGGTATCAATGATCAACAGAGGGACCAGGGATATCCATGTGACCCCTATGCATTCCTGATGACAATGTCGTTTGAACCGCTAAATGTAGCATCCTCTTCCTTTTGTTTCTCGATACAACTTGTCCGAGATCCGATCATTGGTATCTCATACCTTGTTCAATCTCGTTCACAATAAGTTCTGTTTTCTTGTTACCGTGATTTTACATCCCCGTGACTGAGTCACATTTGCAACATTTATGGATGTAATCTCACCAAGTCGGCCGTATGTATCTTTACCCGTCATGTGGGTGAACAAATCCTGGTCTTGCAGTCACATGTCATCTACTGTTCCTTTGGAATACCCAACGTACACCTTTATAACCAATGTATTACCAAGTGGCGCTTGATGCAGTCTAAGCAGCCTTGGGAAACAATGAGTAATATGAGCTCACGGTCTAAGGAGAAGGAGTCTAGGTATAGTTGTTGCAACAATGAACTATATGACTTGATCGTGTTGCAATCCTTCGAGGAATGTCCAATCACATCATTCTCTAATGATATGATCCCGTTGTCAGTCGGCATAAATGCCCATCATCTTGAAACCCAGATCATCCTCATGACCAACGAACTAGTATGAATAGAGGCTACTAGGGAGTTTGTTGTTTCATACCACACATGTACCAATGTTTCTACTTGGCACAGTTCTAGCACAATATGAAACTATTATAAACTAATTGAGATATGACAATAAAAACCTATTTATTATTTGCCTCTAGGGCATATCTCCTTCATATAGTCCATTATGTGTAGTCATGATCGATGGATTTCAACTTCATATACTTTCTCCGAAATTTGAGTAGATATATGTGTTTACTTAATGAGGAAGAAGTATGAAATATTTGAAAAATGTTCAAAGACTTTCAAGATGAAGTGGAAACTAATTGTAACAAGAAAATAAAGAATTGATGATTGGATCATAAACAAAGATATTTGAGTAATAGATTTTAGCAAACACCTAAGATTTGAGGAATCGTTCCACTGATTTGCGTTTCCTGAAACACCATAGGAGTGCGGAGTGTTCGTGATATGTAATCAAACCTTGTTTGACATGGTAAGATCAAAGGTGTATAAAACTGCCATTTTATTTCGAAGATTAAGCTTTAAGGACTGCCGATTTTACACCGAAAAGAGCTCCATCATGATCCGTTGAAATGACACCATATGAGTTATGGTTTGGGATAAAACCCAAGTTATCTTTCCTTAAATTTTGGTATGCTAGGGATAAGTAAAATGTTTACAACCAAAGTCGGATCAGCATGTCTTTGTATGTTATTCCAAATAACCATTGGGTGTTCCTCCATAACACCGAAGACAAAAAATGTGTGTTGCTTAGAAACATCAAATTTCTTGAGAAGGAATTTTCGCAAAAAAGTTAAGTGGGAGATAATAGATCTTTGATAAGGTTATTGAATCTTAGCTATATGTGATGAGTTGCGTTGCGCCAGAAAGTGTCCCGGAGGTAGCCACAATGCTCATGGCTCTCGTACCTCAAAGGCAGTGGTCACGAAGATCTAAGTTCATATTGAACCACATCGGTCGGATAAACAATCAAATGATAAGAGTTGAGATCAAATCATTATTATTTGACAATAATAAACAGACTACATGTAAAGAAGTCATAATGGGACCTGACACTATCAAATGACTAGAAGTCATAAAATCCGTGATAGTTTCCATACACGAGAAATAAGTTTCTAAACTTGGAAGACCCTCCAGAAGGCGTGAAACCTATCGGTCGTGTTCGAATCTATAAAGAAATAGACATGGATGTTTCACATCTATGAAATAGTTAACATGCCGGAAAAGAGTTTACGACAATGTTCAAGGAGTTGAATATGATAAGATTCGATCTTTCATAGCGATATTTAGTCTGGACGGATTAGTGTAGCAACCACCACATATGTCAATTGTTGTATATGCTAGCTGAACAAACAAAACAATGTTCTTCTAATAGAATGGTTACCGGGGACATGTACATGACACGGTCCAGAGGGTTTTGTTAAATCAAAGGATGCTAAAAAGGCATGCAAACTTCAATGCTTGAAGTAAGCATCACGGAGTTGGAATCTTCACCATGATGAAACTATTAAATGTTTAATTTTATCAGAGACAATGAAGATGACTGCATTTGCAAGAAATTGTGGGAGCACTGAGCATATTTCTAATACATTATGTATAAGACATATTGTTGATTGGAAATGATGTATCTTTTATTGACACAAGTTAAGAATTTCATTAAAATTAGATTTCAATGAAAGATTTAGGGAAAACCAGAATATTAGACATCAAAGTGTATATGGATATATTGAGATGCTAATATGGTTGTGCAAAATGTACATAGATGAAATATTGAATGAGTTTAATATGGGAACGACGAGAAAGGTTCTTGCCACATGGAAATGAACGAATCAAGATACGGGTGTATTGACACTTAGAGAGTGAAACGAGATTCAAGTATTTTGACACTTGGTGAGTGAAATCACATGAATATTTTGATCAATCACACCATGATATGTACATATCCAGATATGTCCTATGCTCTAAATGTTATGAGCATATATCAGGATAACTCATAAGATGATTATTGGATGATAGTAAAGATATTCTTATGATCTTTGGAAGAACTAGGAATATGTTATGTATGTAGATGCACTACTAGGAAAATAGCTATAAATAGACGTGCTATCCTATAGTGCATATCTAGAACAATGCACCACAGAAAATATTCAGTGGAGCATGTAAGAATATGCGTCACACAAACCTGCCATATTCAGTGGCGCATACGCAGAACCATGCGCCATATAATTAAGGTGGAACCCACCACTAGGGTCGGGCGACCAACTTTTTGTGACGCGTATGTACAAATGCACCATAGAAATTGTTCTTTCTGTGGCGCATATAGGCACATGCGCCACAGAAAGTGGAGGCGGGCCCCACCACAGAATATTTTTGACCAACTTTGTGTGGCGCATAAGGTGATATGCGCCATAGAAATGTTTGTTTTCTATGGCGCATATATCCATATGCGTCACAGAAAGTTGAGGTGGGACCCACCTCAGAAAGTGCAGCCCCTTATTCTGTGGCGCATATGGAGATATGCGCCACAGAAATTTGAACTTTTGTGGCGCATATCTACAATATGCGGCATAGAATAGTGCGTTCAAATCTATGTAAAAAAGGTGGCAGCTCACCCCTCTCTATCCACCACCCATTTCACATCTCTTCTTTCCCTCCACACCCAGCTCGTCTTCCTCCTCCCTCCCACCCCATTTTGCCCATAATTTCTCATTTTTTTGTAATTAAACCTACTTTAGTTCATGCATTGGTAAGGGGAAGCCTCTCTCCAACTTGTAGATCTAAAACACACTTACTTTTCTCTCCCACGTTCCTATTTGTTCACTAATTTCCTCTCCACCAACTTGTAGATCTATTTGTCCACACTCTCTCATTCCGGTCTCATCTCGCTATTATTGAATCTACTAGATGAGTACTTGGCCATGAATATGCATGTTTTGTAGGTGAAGCTTGTCGCACGGGTGGTGTGCGTGATGCATGGCGAGATGATGTTTATACATGAATCTTGTGTGGTGCGTGAATGTTTGCATGGGAGGAAGTTTTTTGTTGTTTGCTTGTTGTTGCCCTGGTGTGGTGCATGGATGTTTGCCGAAATTTTGATTCATTTCCATTTCGGAATTTTTTTCCACTACCCATATGTCCTAATTTTAGGAAAGGTCATCTCGAATTTTCCGGCTACCATGCATGTGTGTGCATATGGTGTGGTTCTAACCTAGCTACTCTCTATTGCGACCGCTCAGGCAACCATGGTCTTCACGACGAGCGAAGGTCGAGTTGATAGGTACAAGAAAGACGCGAAGGAGGACATGATTTGGAACAACAAGACCATGATAAGATGTCCATGTCGAACATGCAAACTCCAACATTAGATCGACCCCGATTCTGGACAATTGGAGGGTCACCTGCTCAGGCGCGGTTTCATGTGCGGCCTCAATGAGGCACCGGTAGGACATGGTGGTCACGAAGACATGGGCGGGAAAGAAGACGAAGAGACTCCCGGGCATGATCATCATGACGAATGAGATGCTAGCGGGCATGATTGAAGGGTTCCATAGCAGAAAAAAAAATTCTATCTACTCGAACACTAATACTAGGATCTATGCTATGTAGACATAATCAACGGAAGAGAAAGATGGTATTCATACCTTTTGAAGACCAAGGCATGCCTTACACAGGAAGGCATATATTGATGAAGACAAGCAGCACCTCAAGTGCGGTGCCTCCAAAGTTTGTCACACGTCTGGTGTAGGTGACGTCAACCAGACTCTGATCCATCCGAGCAGCGAAAGAAGTAGATGTCGGATCGCTGATCACACGATGGTGGTGTGAAAGTGGAGAACTCACCCACGAGGTCCTCCCCAATATTCCGGAGAAGTCTTCAATGCATAAGAGAGAGAATGAGAGGGAATGGGATGATTCCAAAGGGGGAGGGAGACCCCTATATATACTGGGGGGCACACCACCCAGGGGCTAGGCTGTGTGGGACTAATACCCACACCCACAGGCCACCTAGGGGCAGCCTCTGGCCCTAGGTGGGCCCCACTAGGGCAGCCCACCAAGCCCAGGCCAGCTGGCCCCCTCTCCCTAGGCGCCTTGCCCTATTGGGCCTCCCTTCGGGTGAGGCCCATTAGCAATAGGAAGCCTTTAATAATAAAATAAAATATATGTTTAATATTAATTCTCCAATTAACATTCAAATACATATATTATCAAATTCCTTTTCTCCAGAACACCTTTCGGACCCCTTCCGATCTCCATCGGATGTTACTCGGAACTATTCTGGTTTCGCTCTCTCTATTTCTCCTACGATACCTCATCTACCATAAGCGTCCCCACCCATAAGCGTGACATCCTTCGGTTCGAAAACACTCCGGACATGATCGAGACTACTCTCACATCAATGATCAATAGAGGGACCTGGATGTCCATGTGACCCCTATGCGTTTCAGGAATATAATCGCTCGAACCGTGAGATAGCCGTTTCTCGTTCCCTTTGTCATTTGATACCCAATTCATCCGAGACTTGATCTTCGGTATCCCCATACCTTAGTTCGGTCTCATTACCGATGAACTTGTTTACTCGTTCTCATGTGGTTGCATTCCGTGACCAAGTCACATGCTTGCAAGCTTCATCAATGCAACGTCGCTGAGATGGCCACATGTATCTATCCGTTACATGGATTAGACAAATCATGGTCTTGATATGTACTCCTCTACGTATCCCTTTGGAAAACCTGAGTGGCACCTTTTTTATCACCCTTTTATGAGATGATTCTTGATAACCATCTAAGCTTCCTCCTGAATGGTGATTTGCATTACCTCAGATTCAAAGGATCAGGTTGCGAGGTTCTCTTTGTTTTATCATCAATGGTGAACTTTGTAACTAGATCTCATTCAAGATATAACGGTCGGATGTTTGTCTATCATGTCATTCAACTAATAACATGACCTCATTGTCAATTGGCATAAATTCCCATGATCTTAAAACACAGATCATCCTCATGACTAATGAACTAGTTCACTAGAGGTAACTAGAGACATGGTTTGTTTGCATACCACACATGTATTAACGTTTCATATTAACACGGTTATAGCACGATATCAAATGGATTATGAACATATAGGAGATGTATCAAATAATACACTTTATTAGTTGCCTCTAGGGCATAACTCCTTCAGTCTCCCACTTGCACTAGAGTATACATAAAACTAGTTTACAATTGGCAGGAACCTAACACCAATAGAATCTCAGTGTTGTTCGTGCTTATCTTGTTGGAGGGCTTTGGTCAAAGGATCTGCCATATTCAGTTATGTATCTACTTTGCAAATCTTGACTTCACCTTCGTCAACATTCTGCCGAATGACGTGAAATCTAAGCTTGATGTGTTTAGCTGCAGAATGAGTCCTTGGTTCCTTTGCGTTTGCAATAGCTCCCATGTTATCACAATAGATCGTCACGGGGTCTTGCGCATTTGGAAAAACTCCTAGTTCAATGAAGAAATTCCTTAGCCAAACAGCTTCATTCGCTGCATCAGCCGCATCAATGTATTCAGACTCCATTGAAGACTGTGCCACCACCGGTTGCTTCTTACTCTTCCAGCTTACCGCCCCACTATTCACTAGGAACACAAATCCTGTTTGAGACTTCGAGTCATCATGATCTCAGTTCCAGCTTGCATCCACGTAACCCGTTACATTTAGAGCTTCATCACTTCCTCCATAGATTAGGAACATATCCTTTGTTCTTTTGAGATACTTTAGGATATTCTTTATAGCTGTCCTGTGATCCGGTCTTAGATTCCTTTGGTATCGGCTCGTCAAACTAAGAGCCAATGCCACATCAGGTCGCGTACTTAACATTGCATACATGATAGATCCTATGGCTGAGGCATAGGGGATGTAGGACATCTTTTCTCTATCATTATCCGTTACTGGACATTGAGTCACACTCATTTTGCAATTATTCATCATTGGCACAGAGCCCTTTTTGGCATTGTCTAGTTTGAACCTCTTCAAAATCTTTTCGATGTAACTACTCTGACTTAATGCAATTAAGCGTCTTGATCTATCTCTATAGATCTTGATGCCTAATATGTATGCAGCTTCACCTAGATCCTTCATGGAAAATTGACTACTCAAATATGCTTTCACGCTTCTCATAAGATCCACATCATTTCCCATGAGTAATATGTCATCCACATATACTACTAAGAAAACAACTGAGCTCCCACTCGCTTTCTTGTAAACATAGAACTCTTGTTGATTTTGGAAAAATCTAAAACTCTTGATCACTTGATCAAAACGTTGGTTCTAGCTCCGAGATGCCTGCTTTAATCCATAAATGGATTGCTAAAGCTTGCACACCTTTCCAGCATCCTTAGGATCAACAAAACCTTCCGGTTGCATCATATGTAACTCTTCATCAATGTGACCATTGAGGAATGCGGTCTTGACATCCATCTGCCAAATTTCATAATCGAAATGTGCAAAAATTGCTATTAAAATTCGGACAGCCTTAAGCATCACTATGGGAGAATAATTCTCATCTAATCAACTCCTTGAATTTGTCGAAACCCCTTTGCGACAAGTCGAGCTTTGTGAACGGTCACTTTACCATTCGCATCTGTCTTTTTCTTAAAAATCCATTTATTTCCACGGCCTTGCGGCCTTCTAGAAGATCTACCAAGGTCCAAACTTGGTTCTCGTACATGGATCCTATTTCGATTTCATGGCTTCTAGCCATTTCTCGGAGTCAGCACTATACATAGCTTCTTTGTAGTTTGCAGGTTCTTCCTGTTCATCTAGGATGACAAACATCACAAGGCTACTGTACCAATCTGGAGTGGCACGAATTCTTGTAGACCTGCGAACCTCAGGAGTTTTGATGTTGTTGCTTTGATCATCATCATTGGGCTCTTCCTCCATGTTGGAGAGTGATTACAGAACAGCTTCCGTTGTGCTACTCGGAATTTGGAGAGAAGGGTTAACAACTTCATCTAATTCAATTTTCCTTCCACTAACTCCTTTATCAAGAAACTCTTTATCAAGAAAGATGCTAGTTTTTGTGACAAACGTTTTGCCTTTGGCCTGGTTATAGAAAGTATACCCAATAGTTTCCCTTGGGTATCCCACAAAGATACATTTTTCCGATTTGGGTTTGAGTTTGTCAGGCTGCAGTTTCTTGACGTAAGCCTCACAACCCCAAACTTTTAGAAACGACAACTTTGGCTTCTGGCCATACCATATCTCATATGGAGTTGCCTCCACGGATTTGGATGGTGCTCGGTTTAAAATAAAAGCAGCGGTTTCAAACGCGTATCCCCAAAAAGACACAGACAGATAAGTTAAAGACATCATGGACTACACGTTATCCAATAGGGTTCGGTTATGTCGTTCCGACACACCATTATGCTGTGGTGTTCCGGGTGGCGTAAGCTATGGGACAATCCCACAGTCCTTCAAGTGCATGTTAAACTCATAACTCAAATACTCGCCTCCCCGATCTGATCAAAGATGCTTGATTCTCTTGTTAAGTTGATTCTCTACTTCTTTCTGAAATTCCTTGAACTTTTCAAAGGTTTCAGACTTGTGCTTCATTAAGTAGATATATCCATATCTACTTAAGTCATTAGTAAAGGTAACAAAGTAACGATAACCATTGCGTATTGAGATGCTCATTGGTCCACATACATCCGTATGTATGATTCCCAGTAGGTCTACAGCTCTCTCCATTGTCCCGGAGAATGGTGTCCTGGTCATCTTGCCCATGAGGCATGGCTCACATGTATCAAGGGATTCGAAATCCAATGATCCAAGAAGCCCTTCTGAATGAAGCTTCTTCATGCATTTTACGCCAATGTGACCGAGACGGCAGTGCCACATAAACATGGAATTATCATTATTATGCTTACAACATTTAGCATCAACACTATGGATATGTGTATCACAATCAAGATCAAGTAAGAATAAACCATCACACACAGGGGCATGAACATAGAAAATATCATTCATATAAATTGAACAACCATTTGTTCCTGATTTAAACGAATAATGATCT
Source organism: Avena sativa (assembly GCA_916181665.1). Lineage (NCBI taxonomy): Eukaryota > Viridiplantae > Streptophyta > Magnoliopsida > Poales > Poaceae > Avena > Avena sativa. The sequence continues at coordinate 435,457,910 of OV702290.1, forward strand.
TGCAACAAGCAAGACCCACTCACAATATTCATACTCAATGCGGGTACATAGTAGCATTTATTCAAAACCAAGAATAATCCTGACGGTAGACGAAGATGTAGGGTGCCGACGGCCATCACTTTGACTCTCGAACCACTGCCAACGCGCATTGTCACATCGTCCTTCCTCAGGCGCCTCCTACTTTGCAGATCCTGCTGAGAGTACAAATGTGAGCAACAGAACCGGTATCAAATACCCAGGTGTTACTCATGGCGCTTGTAAGGAACACATCAATAACATGTATATCACATATACCTTTGTCCTTGGCGGCTATCTTGCCGGCTCGCTTGTCTTCAAGGTATTTGGGGCAGTTGCATTTCCAGTCCCATCCCCTTTGCAGTAGTAGCACATAGTGTCGGGCTTAGGGCCAGACTTTGTAGTCTTTGAGGTGTTGGCAACGAACTTGCCATCCTTCTTGGGCTTCTTGCCCTTGCATTTTCCCTTTTGTCCCAGCTTCTTAAAGTTGGTGGTCTTATTTACCTTTAACATCGTGTGCTCCTTCTTGATTTCTACCTCAGCAGTTTTGAGCATGGCGAACACCTCAGCAAGGGTCTTAGTCATCCCTTGCATGTTGTAGTTCATCACAAAGCTCTTATATCTAGGGGACAGTGAGTTCAGCACCCTATCAATCGTGAGCTCCTCCGGGATTTTGCAATCCAGGGCGTTCAAATGCTTAACATAGCCAGACATTTTGAGTACGTGCTCCCTGATACTAATGTTCTCTTCCATTTTAGTAGAGAAGAAGAGCTCAGAAGCATCATACCTCTCTACACGAGCCTGTGGAGCAAAGACAGGCTTGATATCCTCAATGATCTCAAAAGAATTCATCTTGTCAAAACGCTTTTGAAGCTCCGGCTCCATGGTATAGAGCATTCCACTCTGGATGAGGGAAAAATCATCCGCCTTGGACCGCCAGACATTCTTTTCGTCCTGGGAGGCGGAATCTACAGGCTTAGACGGAAGCTCAGCCTCGATGACACAAGTCAACTTGTAGGGGACTAGGAGGATCCTAAGGGTGCGGAACCATGCAGTGAAGTTCGTTCCATCAGTTTTCAGCTTGTCCTTCTCGAGGAAAGTGCTAAGGTTGAAGGTGGGTGGGCAAGATATCTACAATGGATTTGCAAAGTGTTCAGACCATGTTCATAATAATGAGTTCAAGTTTTAATTATACTATCGTACTCAAAACAAAAGAACTCCCACTCAAACGAACAACCCTCCACTCGTTTAGTGATCACATGATCCCAATCCCCTGCACCTCCCCCGATCATCACGGCCATCAGTGCAGTATCAAACGTGGACATTCCCTAATGTCGATCACATCAACCATTTGATTCATGCTCGACCTTTCGGTCTCCTGTATTCCGAGGCCATGTCTCTGTAACATGCTAGGCTCGCCAGTTCTAACTTGTGTGTATTCGCAGTGCAACATGGCTTACACCCACTATATGCGAACGTAGATATGTCTGACACCCGCTCATCATAGCCTGCCTCATACCAAAGAACTTTCTTGGTGGTGCACACACAAGGGGAATACGATTAACTAGAATATTGTGAGGGATTATCTTATTATGCTACCGTCGAATATATAATTATACCAGCACAATAAGTAATACTTCATAAAGTAAAGTGTTATGACGTGGTTATAGCATCTTGATAATCATCAATAGCTTCAACGAAAGTTTCACAAACTCGTCATTGCCATGTCTTAACACATGCCCTATGCAATAATAAAGATAGACGCCTCTATATTATCTATTGCAAGTTTTACGTGGCTTTAGGGCTTCCGCGGTAGAACCCGTTCCCACCTACGAACGTGGAGCCACAACATGGATTCAATTATTGCCATTCTTCTTCCCTTTTCAGGGCCCTCCAATGTTGATGCCATATCAACTACCGTAGAGAGATAGACACCCCCCTAAGCCCCTTTGATTCATGGACAAGTCTCGCAAATCACCGCGTGAGGTTGGTTGGGGGCCGCTTCATCAAACAGTGCCACGATATGAACAAGAACATAAAAGAGGGTAGCAACTAGAGAATCAATGCCCACATATTTCTATGTGTTCTATCTGTACGACATGTCTACCCATAGACCCGCTCTGATACCACTGAAGGGTTCCGTAGCAAAAAAAAATTCTATCTACTCGAACACTAATACCAGGATTTATACTATGTAGACATAAGCAACAGAAGAGAAAGACGGTATTCATACCTTTTGAAGACCGAGGCACGCCTTACGTAGGAAGTCGTATGTTGATGAAGACGAGCAGCACCTCAAGTGCGGTGCCTCCAAAGTTCGTCACACGTCTAGTGTAGATGACGTCAACCGGACTCCGATCCAGCCGAGCAGCGGAAGAACTAGATGCCAGATCACTGATCACACGATAGTGGGGTGAAAGTGGAGAACTCACCCACAAGGTCCTCCCCAATATTCCGGAGAATTCCTCAATGGATGAGAGAGAGAGAGAGAGAATGAGAGGGAATGGGATGATTCCAAAGGGGAAGGGGAGACCCCTATATATAGTGGGAGGGGCGCACCACCCAGGGGCCAGGCAGTGTGGGACTAATCCCCACACCCGCCGGCGACCCAGGGTTAGTCGTTGGCCCTAGGTGGGCCCCACTAGGGCGGCCCACCAAGCCCAGGCCGGCTGGCCCCCTCTCCCTAGGCGCCTTGCCCTATTGGGCCTCCCTTCGGGTGAGGCCCATTAGCAATAGGAAGCCTTTAATAATAAAATAAAATATATATTTAATATTAATTCTCCAATTAACATTCAAATACATATATTATCATATTCATTTTCTCCGGAACACCTTCTGGACCCCTTCCGGTCTCCATCGGATGTTACTCGGAACTATTCCGGTTTCTCTCTCTATTTCTCCTACAATACCTCATCTACCCTAAGCGTCCCCACCCTTAAGCGTGACATCCTTCAGTTCGGAAACACTCCGGACATGATCGAGACTACTCTCACATCAATGATCAACAGAGGGACCTGGATGGCCATGTGGCCCCCATGCGTTTCACGGATATAATCGCTTGAACCGTGAGATAGTCGTTTCCCCGTTCCCTTTGTCATTTGATACCTAATTCATCTGAGACTTGATCTTTGGTATCCCCATACCCTTAGTTCGGTCTCGTTACCGATGAACTTGTTTACTCGTTCTCATGTCGTTGAATTCTGTGACCAAGTCACATGCTTGCAAGCTTCATCAATGCAACGTCACCGAGATGGCCACATGTATATATCTGTTACATGGATTAGACAAATCCTGGTCTTGATATGTACTCCTCTATGCATCCCTTTGGAAAACCTAAGTGGCACCTTTTTGATCACCCTTTTATGAGATGATTCTTGATAACCATCTAAGCTTCCTCCAGAATGGTGATTTGCATTACCTCACAGTCAAAGGATCAGGTTGCGAGGTTCTCTTTGTTTTATCATCAATGGTGAACTTTGTAACTAGATCTTATTCAACATATAACAGTCGGATGTTTGTCTATCATGTCATTCAACTAATAACATGACCTCATTGTCAATTGGCATAAATTCCCATGATCTTGAAACCTAGATCACCCTCATGACCAATGAACTAGTTCACTTGAGGTAACTAGAGACATGGTTTGTTTGCATACCACACATGTATTAACGTTTCGTATTAACACAGTTATAGCACGATATGAAACGTATTATGAACATATAGGAGATGTATCAAATAATACACTTTATTATTTACCTCTAGGGCATAACTCCTTCAATGATGATCATGAAGAAGGAGATGCCGGCGGACATGATCATCATGAAGAAGGAGATGCCGACGGGCATGATCATCATGAAGAAGGAGAAGATGTGAACACCCACACGCTGCTAACTTCGGTCTTGCAAGACCCTCATGTTCAAGAACTGCTCCTCAAGGAGACAAGCAATGACAAAGCTACAGCCAGAGAGAAAGCCAAGATGGCGCAAATGGAGATAGATGGGATGACTCCATTGTATCCTGGGTGTCGCACCGAGGATACATGATTGAGTGTAACGCTCAAGGCTCTGGAGATGAAGGCCGAACACAAATGGACCGATGTGAGCTTCAACACGAACATGTAATACTGGCACGACCGACTTCCTAAAGGGAACACATTGCCAACAAGTATCGAGGAGGCCAAGAAAATCGTGTGCCCTTTCAACCTACCACACATTAAATACCATACATGCATCAATGATTGCTTACTTTACCGGAACGAGTACGCGGAGAGAACCACATGTCCGGTGTGCGGCCAAGGATGGTACAAGAGAGGGAACAAGAACGTTCCTCAAAAAGTGGTATGGTACTTTCCTATCACCCCCTGGCGTCTGCAGAGATATTTTGTAGATCCTAAGGAAGCAAAGCTCATGCAATGGCACGTGAAAAGGGAGAAACCTGAAGATGATCCAGAGAAAGGCAAGATCCTGACACACCCTTCAGACGCTAGCCTGTGGAATGCATTGGACATTGATTTTGAAGAGTTTGGGGGTGATGCAAGGAACGTCAGGCTGGGTATGAGCACCGATGGACTCAATCCTTTTGGCAACCAGAGTAGCACGCATAGAACCTAGCCCGTGTTTGTATGGCCATACAACCTCCCCCGTGGTTGTGCATGAAGCAAAGGTATGTACACATGAGCATTCTTATTCAGAGGCCGAAACAAACAGGTATGGATATGCATCTATATCTCGGGTTGTTGAGAGAGGAGTTAGCCACGTTGTGGGAGACGCTAGCCCGTACGTGGGATGCCTACACTAAAGAATATTTCCCTCTGAGAGCCGTGTTGCTCACGACGGTGCAGGACTATCCTGGTTACGCATATGTATTGGTCCATGTGAACCACTGACACAATGCATGTGTCAAGTGCATGTATGGGACCCCGCATCTCCAGCTACCAAGGGATCCCGGGTCTTCAAAAACCGTGTTCCAAGGTACTCGAAAGTGGCTCCGCATGGATCACCCGTGGAAAAAACGCGGTGACCTGTTCAGTGGTAAAGACGTGCTCGAAAGAGCCCCGTGTCCGAGGAGCAGCGAAGAAATCGAGGAGCTTTTGAATAATTGGGTAGATTGCCTTACGTCGGGAAAGAAGCGATCGAGGACAAAGCTGTCGTTGGGTGTATGGAAAGCAAGGTCTGTTTTCTGGGACCTGTCGTACTGGAAGGTCCTCCACACGCCTCATAGCCTCGATGTAATGCACATCACGAAGAACGTTACCGAGAGTCTTCTTGGCACTCTACTCAACATGCTGGAGAGGACCAAGGATGGGCCAAAAGCAAGAAAGGACCTTACATTTCTTGGCATCAAGAAAGATCTTCAGTACCCTGATAGTGATGATGATGATGATGATCAGACGGAAGGGACTCAAGGTCGCCGCAAAAGGGTTAAGAAGAATGAGGTGGTGCTTCATGCTGCATGCTTCACTCTGAGTCAGGAGGAGCTCGAGCAGTTTTTCAGGTGCCTCCTAGGAGTGAAAGTTCCTCATGGTTACTCGGGGAAGATAAGCAGATATCTGGACGTAGCGAAGAAGAGGTTCAGCGGTATGAAGTCTCACGACTATCACGTGTTAATGATGCAGATACTTCCTGTTGTGATCTACGGGATAATGGACGAGCATTTCAATGAGACGATGTTTGGCCTCTGCAACTTTTTCGACGTCATCTCTAGGAAGTGGATCGGTGTGAAGCAGCTCAACAGGCTACATGAAGAGATCATGGTGATACTATGCAAGATCGAGATTTACTTCTGGCATGCATTCTTCGACATCCTGGTGCATCTGCTTGTACATGTCGTGGATGACATCATCCAGCTCGGGCCGACATTCCTGCACAACATGATGCCATTTGAAAGGCTGAATGGTGTCATCAAAGGATTCGTTCGCAATAGGTCCCATCTAGATGGAAGCATAGCCAAGGGCTTTCTGATCTACGAGAGCATATCCTTCTGCCAGAATTATCTAGGGATTTCTATTTTCGTGCCCCTGGTTCCTTAGTTGTACTCAGTTTTCCCCAGCCGGTTAGTTTTTCCTCACTTTTCCCCTCCCTCCATTCTGAAACCCTCACATGCGATCGGACGGGGGGATGTCGTCAGGTCAAAGGCTTGACTGTTACATGCTGACAGGTGGGACCGTGTCGGGCGGGTCCTCCATTGAGCATTATGTTATGTCGCCTCGACTGTTACATGCTGACAGGTGGGGCCAGGATACACGGCGGACCAGCCATCCGTCTCTCGCTGACTTGTGGGCCCTGTTTTTCCTGATTGTGTGGCAGATGCAGCCAATGACAAATGGGGCCGTTATGTGGGGCTGTCGAAGCCAATGAACGATGGGGCCGCTATGTGGAGCCGTTCTATGGGGCCTTCATAGTCAATGACCGGTGGGGCCGTCATGTGGGGCTAGAGGGGGGATTTGCATATTTTCCACATTTTACTTTGCAACTTGCATATTTGCCATTTTGTGTGTCACTAACATGTGGTGGTCATGTGGCAAATATGCAAATTTCAAAGAAAAAGTTTGGCAGATATGCAAAATTGGAAAATATGAAATAATTGATAGGTGGGGTCGTGTATGACACGTCAGCTCTTTCTTTCTCATCCGCTCCAAGCCCCTAGCCCCTAGAAGCTCCTATCCCATTGGCGAACAGAGCAGCCATCGTCGGTGTGTCGGCACGTCGCCGGATCTGTTCTACGGCCGTATCAGACAGATTGCCACGCTGCACCTTAACCATGGCTCCGGCACCTGTTTCGTCCGCACGCATTGTACATTGAGGAAGTACCGACCACAGGCAGGTCCGCCGCCCACGACGACCAGGATTTGGTTCCACCACCATAGCTCGACGAACAGTCGCAGCAATTGCTAGTAGTGCTTGCTAAGTCCTTCGCTCCTGCTCCGGCCAGCTTAATCGATTCGGTTCCCGTAATTTCCTTGATATTGTAGGTGCAAATTAGTCCTCAATGTCTGGTCGTAGCAGGTACACCGGTGAGGGTGGGGAATCGATCATGTCGTGGCCACATTCTCCTTCTCCTACCACGTCGGAAGTGCATGTAGCTCCTTCTCTTTGTACTACTGTTGAATTTGAAGTGCTGACATGGCCTGTCGGACTAATTCAAATTTGGTTTGTGTTGGGATTGTTACAGTGTGCTATGCAGGCCGATGATCCATGGTGCATTGCATACCAAGATGAATCAACTCAGTGGTCTAGCCATAGGATGGATTTGGAGGAGATTGTTGCCAAGTTAGGTGATGAATTGGCCCGTGAAAACTTGTTGATATTCGAGCTGAAGCGTACTATCGAGGAAGAATTCATAGATTATTCGCAAAGAGAAGTTGACACCTGACGTTGATCTTGCTGTATCTGATCAAGTCGTAGAAAATCTAAAACATGAACTTCAAGTGAAGAGGGGGGATAGTAGATTCATGTAGGCAGTTTTAGTAGTTTTCATCCGCGTCCTAGCAGTTATAGTATGTGGTTGTGATGAAGGGTGACGTGTGTAATGATTATTTGAATAGATAGCTAATTTAGAGAGTAGAATTGTTATTCAATAGATGGTTGTGAGTTCCTGCTAATTTAGTCACTTTGCGGTCCCAAAGTTGTCGAGAGAATGCATTGTGGTGCCCGAGTTGCTTGCCATTGGATCTAGCGGTCCCAAAGTGGTCGAGAGAATGCATTGTGGTACCCGAGTTGCTTGCCATTGGATCTAGCGGTCCCAAAGTTGTCGAGAGAATGCATTGCGGGGCCTGAGTTGCTTGCCATTAGATCTAGCTGCCCATATTTGGTGTGCCAAATGCCTAGAGGGTCAAGTTGGGGCTTATCAGTTTTGACTGTTCTGTCACTACCATCGTGGCTGCCATGTAGAGTTGCAGTGTTGGCGGCAGCATCCATTCCCCATTCCAAATTAGTGGCTAAGATTGTCAATCCAAGTTAGTTGACTCAAATTCCTCAAGATACAATCAAATCTAGTCAAATCTAAATCAACTAATTTGGGTCGGCGGGAGTACTACTTATAAATCATCTTTAGAGCATATCCACCGTCCTCACTGCTCAAATTCATATCAATTTTGATTCAAATCATACATATTTCGATCAAATTTATACAAGCCCACTGGAGATTGTCAAAGCAAGTACTACTACTTATGAATCAGCTTTAGAGCATATCCACCAGTCTCATAGCTCAAATACATGTCAAATTTATTCAAATCATACATATATTTTAAGTCATGGAATTTTGGTTCAAATTGGGCTTAAATTTGTCCTAATTTTAAGTGGATGGTGAGCTAGCCGCCCTCCCTGTCGTATGTGTAATCCAAGAAGTACGGGAAAAGTGCTCCAATCCGGCCTTCACCATCGAAGTGTACCTCGACGTGCCAGCCGCTGCCGCGGCCTACCTCCCACATCTTCGGTTCACGAGGGCTTGATCTGCATCATCGCGGTGATGTTGCGGATGATGGCTTCAATCATCTTTGCATTGATGACCATTGTCGGCACCACAGCCATAGATGTTGTGGATGATGGCTTCAATCATCGCCGCATCGATGACCATTGTCAGCACCACAACCGTAGATGTTATGGATGATGGCTTCCATCGGTGTCTTTCATCGATGGCCATTGTCGGAACCACCGCCGTCGCACTGATGTTGCGGATGATGGATTCCATCGGTGTCTTTCATCAGCAACAGATCTGAGAATGTGAAAGGAAGTGAGACAGATAGAGACAGAAATTTTAGACTGTTAGATCCTCACTGTCGCATGTTGTTCTAGCAGCCAAGCTTAGATCCGCGCCGCCACAAGCCGTTCTGATCCCCACGCGTAGGTCTACGCCGCCGTACGTTGATAGGAGGGGAGGAAGATGCGGCTGGTATAGTGCGACAGGGAAAGGGAGGGAGAGACATCCAGCCCGTCGAGCTCTCCTCTCCATAGCCCAACGGGAGAGAGATACCTCTAGCTCGTCGGATCATGATGTATCCAACAGTGGTTAGCCAAGATACGTGTGACATACATCTCGACCAATTAGAGCGTAGCCAAACTGAGTGCTAGTTGATGCGGCTGGTATACGTGCGTCAAGGAAAGGGAGGGAGAGGCATCCAGCCTGTCGGGCTCTCCTCGCCCTACAAGGTTAGGTGCGCACATCGGGAGAGAGAGACCTCCAGCCCGTCGGATCATGATGTATCCAATGGTGGTTGGCCAAGATCCATGTGACATATATCTCGACCAATCAGAGCGCTAGCCAAACTGAGACATGAGAGAGGGGAAAAGTGAGGAAAACTTTAGCGGGAGGGGAAAACTGAGGAAAACTTTAGCGAGAGGGGAAAACTGAGTAGAGCTAAGGAAAACAAGGGCGCTCAGATAAAAAAATGACTAAGGGAAATTCAAGCTTTTGGCATAACAAACGGAAAATGTATTATTTGAACAAAATAATCCATCTTGGTCGACATTATATTGTTTGCAACTCAAAGATACACAAGTGTGCCAAATTTGGCCTCATTTAGACAAAGTATGTTTTGGGATGGGTTATCTTGGAGGTTGACTGAGTAGAAAGCCATGCATCTTCATAGCTAGTAGCTCATTCCAAGAAGTGGTTTAGGGGAGAAGTCCATTTCTCTTTATTTCCTTTTCCTTTATTATTCATGCTAGGTTTTCGTTAACATATCAAGACTCCATGCGAAGGTTGCACTATGTTTTGACTTCTTTTCTGAATTAAACTAACCCTAAAACCATTTATTTGAATTTAATCACTTAGAAAAAGAAAAATGTGGCTGATTACAAGTAAATCCAAAATTTCCAATTTCATATGGTAAATCAATCCAGGATACACAAGTGTGCCAAATTTTGGATCAATTGGTCAACGCTTTCTATGGTTTAAGCCATGAACTAGTTAAACCCCATGTGTTGACCATATGTCGAGGGCAAAACTGAGCAGTGCTAAGCAACTAGGTGCATGACAATAGAAACTTGCAATAACACATACATTATGGGGTTATCCAACATACAAACTTGGAAGCGTCAGAAACACTGACAGTAGTTCAAATTCAATACAAACATTGACAATAGTTCGAATTTATCATACAAATTCAAATTAATAATTCAAATTCATTTTTTCTTGCTCCTAGTGTTTTTGCTAGAATATTCTCGGAGTTCACCACTTTTCTCCGGGTGATCCTGGCTAGAATATTCTCGGAGTCCACCATTAGCTTCTTCTGTTTGTTCCCTTTGTTCTTTTTCTCTGCATCAAATGAATCAAGTGCTTCAGTCTATCGTACAATTGGTTCAACCATATTTTGATTCATTGGTTCATATGGTTCAAAACACATTGGCATCATTTCTTCAATATCCTCTTGTGTAATTCCTTTACTTTTGAACTCTGCTTCCAATAAATAAATTGCTTCAATCTCCCATGCATTTCATGCAATCTCCCCTTCATTTGGTTCAATCTCCTCTCGATCCATTGGTTCAATCGTTCAATCTCCTCTTGATCCGTTGGTTCAATCTGCAATGTATCCATTGCTTCATTCTCCTCTCATTCAGATACTTCATTCTCATCTGCATTTGTTGCTCCTGCCTGATCATCCATTCCATAAGCTGGGTCCACTACATTTTTACAAAGCCTAGCAATGTGCCCTAGGATCCCACAATGTTTGCGCTTACATTGTCGAGGTGGCGCACCACCCTCTGCACTAGCTCTCATCCTATTCTTCCTTGGCCTACATGCTGGTCTAGTAAAAACTGGAGGGTATAGCTTGAAGCCTGGATTCACTTCCATCCATTGGTCTTTTCCGAACAAGGTTGTAACATTCTGAGCATATGCTGCACTAAATTTGGCAACGGAGAAAAACTTCGACACGTATTGATCAACTTCACCCTCTTCACCTCCTAGAACACCCATGAAAAACAATGCATGTATGCAGGGTTTCCCACGGAGCTGCAGTTGCCTGCAATGGCATGTCCTGTCAGCCAAACTCACCGAATACCTCCATTGCCTATCTTTACTGTCAGTGTATGTTACCTCAGCCTCCATTCCTTTTCTAATGCATTTCATCTTCAATTGTTTTGCCCTAGCATGCAAAGCCTTAATCAAAGATGGGAGGATGAGATGGCCAGCATATACTGTTGATGCAATTCTTTGATGCAAATCGATCTTTATCACGATCATCTGCCTAATCTTATCAAATATTTGCCATCGCATAAGCCTTTTCAATGACTTGACCTTTGCATTGAAACTCTCTGCAAGGTTACTTGTCACATAGTCTACCTTGCAAATAATTTCATTGAATTGGCTTCTTGATCACACCATTCCATGATGTGCATCCAAGTACTCCTTCATCGCAGGTTTTTGTTTATACAACACTTCCAAATAATACAGATGTTTCCTCAAACTACATGTGTATGAAGCTGGCCATAGGTTGTCAGTATAAACTTTACCCTTTAATTTCTTTGTAAAATTCTACACTAAGTGTCGCATACATTCCCTATGCTCCACTTCGGGGAATACTACTTCTACAGCTTTCTCCAAACCTTTGCAAGCGTCCGTGTGGATAGTAAGTCCTGGTGGATGACCTATAAGGTCGTGCAAATTCTCCATAAACCAAGTCCAACTTTCCTCTGACTCAATCTCCAAAACTCCAAAAGCAACAGGGTACATCCAATTGTGGCCATCAACTGCAATAGCAACTACTAGTTGTCCTTTAAATCTGCCATGAAGAGCTATTGCATCCACGGCCAAATAAGGCATGCAACCATCCAGAAACCCTTGACAGCAAGCTTTGAAACAAACAAAAGCCCATCTAAAGCACTCCTTCTCCATTATCTTCCCTCTTATTTTGTACTGAACCGTATGTCTGTCTATCTGTACAACACTACCTGGACTAGCCATCTCCACTTCAGCTTTGAAGCTGTAAAGCAATTGAAAACTTTCATTCCATGGACCATTGATCCTATCAAGAGCCATTTCCTTTGCATAGAACATCCTCATGTAAGGTACTGTAATATTAAACTTTTTAGAAACTTTTTTTATGAGCGTTGTTGCACCAAGTGATGGGTTCGCTCTCCTCCAATCCATGATTGCATCTGCCAACCACCTAGTCTTTGCTAGTTTTGTTTTATCCTTTGGCTCTCCCCCTTGAGGTGGACAAGAATGTCTGAACCGGTTACCTTTTATCTGAAACATAATTAAAATGTCAGGAACGGTTAACATACTACACAATGATCTAAAATACACAACTGGTTGTAATACCTGAACCAAACTGCTCCTGAGCATAGTGGATGCGTGCATCCTCCACCTACACCTCTTGTATGGGCACTTCACTGTGAACCTTGCTGGCTCACTCTTAATAACAACATAATCATTATTGGTGTAGATCCAATTTGTAGTAAGGGCATTACGATAGTCCTGCATCATTTCAAATATTGTGCCTTCTGAAATCTTAGGATCGTTCATGTCCCGCTCAATTACTGGCAAGTCCTCGCCATCGTACTCGGCTAAAACGAGACTATCATTGTTCTCCTTGTTCTCTTCTTCATCAGTGTCATCAAATCTAGCACCATGGTCCAATTCCTCCATGTATTGATCCTCTAGTGCTTGTTTACTAAATCTATCTACCAATTTAGGAAACATCAACTCAAACTCATCATCTAGTGGAGGCGCTCCCTCGGCAAGCTTTGGTTCGTCCTCCACATTGGCCGCACAAGCGATTTGTCTTACACTCGTAGTGCGAATAGATGGTATTGTTGTGGACCTACAAGGAGCGTGGGGGCGCACACTATTAGCAGAGACATATGATGCTCGACCACCTGATGATGACTGACCACCAGATGATGCTTTAGCCCTTTTCCCATGTGTTCAACTTTAGGTTACACATGGAGACGAATTCGACCAAAACGTTCAGCAGCATTCAAAGAGAAAAGCATTACCAGATCAGCTTCGCTAGTTAGTGGGAGCAATCTTTGCTCGCTAATGTTGAAATATTGCAAATCAACTGAATCGCCATTGCTCCAGGGGAATTTAGAATATATTTTATCTTTCAAATCTCTGAGAGTTATGGAGGTTGTAACCACCGCTAGGAAGTAAAATCCAGAGAGATACCATTCACAACCACGAATTACACTAGTATCCAGTTTAACCGCCAGCCGAAATGCCAGCGCTGGATCAATCATATTCGAAAAGCAAGGCAGTTAGCTGAGCACCAGTGGTTCACGCTCAATTACTACCTATAATCAATACATAAAGGGAAACAATACTTACCTAGATGGAATCCATGCGTTAGATCCCTCCGATTCCACTCAATCTTATCTGCGCTCAACGGGGAGGATCGGTACATCTGCTAGCGTCGCATACTGTACCACGAAAGGGGTAGATCTAGCGGGGGAGGAAGTAGAGCCAAAGTGGGTGAAAGAACATTTCATGATCTCTAGTGTTTTGTGTGTTAGATAACAATACCATGGAGTATCTCATGTGTGCTAAGTGCTGCTGATAAGTGTTCTCATGAAAAATTTGGAAAACCTGTTGTTAGGGGGCGGATAATCCGCCCCTGTCAAGGGCCGGATAATCCGACCCGACTCCTTTGACAAAGGTGGACATGGTGTGTGTCTCTGAGGGGCGGATAATCTCTTGGATTGTCCGGCTAGGGCCGGAGAGTTTGCCCGGGCCAGATAATCCGCCCCTATAAGGCCAGATAATTCGCCCCGCCCCAAGAAGTTGCAAAGCGCGTCGCTCAGAGAGGGGGCAGACTTTCCTTCAGATTGTCCGGCCAGGGCTAGAGTTTTTGCCCGAGACGGATAATCCGCCCCAAAAGGGGGCCAGATAATCCGCCCCCAGAGAAGTTTGCTCAAGGAGCCACCGCGCGGCCTTCTATGTGGGGGCGAAATATCCCCCGGATAATCCGAGGTTGGGGCAGAGTTTTACCCCCGGCCGGATAATCCGGACTTCACTTGGGCCGGATAATCTGGCCCCAGACTTCACCAACGGCCATGTTTGGATAGGGGGTATAATAGCCCCAATCACCCCTCATGTCAGAGATCTTGATTCATTCAAAAAAAGTACTAGTCTATTGCAAAAGCTCTCATTCAAGGTCTCCCACTTCAACCACCTGAAGGCTCTGATCTTTGGGGAATCAAAGGAGGAGACTTCATTCATCAACATCACGAATAAAGCGCTTCACTTCCTCTCCATTCACTTGGAGATTTCTCGATCTAGTATTCTTTTTAATATCTAGATCTTGTGTTTCGGTTTTGATACTATTTGTTCTTGTGGCAGCTTGTTGTCATTACGGGAGCCTCACTAGTGGAGTTGTGCCCCACTAGTTGTGTAAAGGCATCAGTTCCCGCCTCAAATGGTACCAATTGTGGAAAGGTAGATCAGGCCTTTGGTGGCGAGATCCATCGAAGAACAGGGTGAGGCCTATTCTGGTGTGGTGGTCTTAGTACCGCCCACCCCTCCAACACAGATGTACTTCCCTTAACAAGGAAGGAACTTCGGTACAACAAATCTTGTGTCTCCGTGTGCTCCACTATAGTTTCCTCGTTCCTCACTCTTACTCGTCTTTACTTGCTAGTAGTTAGGTTTGCATATAGGGAAATCCTTCGTAGTTGCATATCCAGAGAATTTACCTTTTGTGTCAAGCCTAAAATTGAAAAAACATTAAAATTTGAAGTAGCGCCTATTCACCCACCCCCCTCTAGGTGCCCATACGATCTATTTCAATTGGTATCAGAGCCTCAGCTCTTTATTCGGGCTTAACAGCCTAAGAGAAGTATGGGTACTAAGTAAAATGGGAGTGAGGCTATGGACAAGGTCACAATGGATCACCTCAAGACGTTGGAAAAAACCTTGTTGAAATCCTTTGAGACCAAAATGGAAGAGATGCAGCAAATGATTACTCGTCTCACCTCATCTACAGCCCCACCTCCATCTACCTCCAAGGCCACCACTCCTCTATCTAAGGATAAAGCTCATGTTGACTCCAAGGAAGATGAGGTGGTGGGTGAGAAAAATAATGGCTCCACTTACAAAAAGGGAAGTGGTAAGGAGGATTATAGTGAGGTTTCTCACCTATATTCTCCCGACCCACCTATCCCTCACCCTCATATAAACAATAGGGGTGATCCTCCCAAGCTTACTACATCTTCATTTAATCAATGCAATTCTTAATGAAATCTCATGTGTGTAGTTCGTCAATTGAGATTTGGAGGGTCATTGAAGATGGCCTTCATATTGGAGACTCCACCAACTTGACAAGAAGAGAAGTGGTGGATAGTCAACTAAATGCAATGGCTCTTCACATGATTCAGCTTGGTGTGGGTCCCAAGGACATGCCACATATTGAGCACTTTAACACCGCCAAAGAAGCATGAGATGCTCTCATCGACTTGTTCATCGGCAATGAAAGCATGAGCAGAAATAGGTATGATGCTCTAAGCAATGGAGCTGAAGGATTCTACATGTTGGATGGTGAGGACCATGAAGACATGTATAGAAGGCTCAAGAGCATTGCAACAACGTTTAGAAAGCATGGTGCCACTCATATTGATGATGCTTGGATAAAAAGGAAATACGTGAGTGCCCTCATGCCATTTGAGCCTACGGACTTGAAGAGTTTGCAAGGTAGACACAGCTACCACCAAATGACTTCTAATGAAGTCATGCAAGAAATGGCGGCATTCAAGGTAGCAGCTAAGAACACCGAAGATGCTCGCGCTCGGGTAATTGGGATGCAAAAAGGAGTCAATGTTACACTAAAGGCCAATGTTGTTGAACAATATGAGGATGATAGAGGGTTCGATGGTGTCTCCATGAGTTGTCCCAAGGAGTTTAAGCGTGCTCATGGTGAGTACATGGCCTTCTATGCAAGAAACTTTTGGTAGGACCCAGCTAAGGCTTAATCTGAACTTGAGCGCAAGAATGGGTCAAGTAGGGAAAGGAGAATGGCCCAATACTGAGAACTTGCTATAATTGTGGAGATTGTTTACACTTTGTGGCTGAGTGCCCCAATCAAAGTAGAGAAGATAATGGGGGCAGGCTCATCCTCAAGGAAAAATCCAAGGCACCTCGAAAGAAGTTGTTCATCAAGAAGAGTGCTCCCTACAAGAAGCAACCAAAGATTGTTTTGGTAGCACAAGAAGAATACTCATCCGGAAGCAAAGATGAGGAGGATGAAGATAGCACTCGAGAGCTGGCTGCAATAGCCACCACATCTACTCCCACGTCGCTCTTTGACTCTCCTAATGAGGAGGAAACACAGAGGAGCTATGGGCTATACTCTGGATGATTTAAAAGGGATTTCACCTACTATATGTCAGCATTCTATCAACATAGAACCAGATGCAAAGCCAGTAGTAGAGCACCAACGACGTTTAAATCCTAGGATGAAGGAAGTGGTAAGGAATGAGGTATTGAAACTCCTTGATGCTGGTATTATTTACCCTATTGCTGATAGTGAATGGGTTAGTCCTGTTCATTGTGTTCCTAAAAAGGGAGGTATTACCGTTGCTCCTAATGATAATGATGAGCTTATTCCTCAAAGAATAGTGGTAGGCTATAGAATGTGCATCGATTTTAGGAAAGTTAGTAAAGTTACTAAGAAATATCACTACTCGCTTCCTTTTATTGATCAAATGTTGGAAAGGTTGTCTAAAAAGACCCATTTTTGTTTTCTTGATGGTTATTCTAGTTTTTCTCAAATTGCTGTTAAATAACAAGATCAAGAAAAAACTACTTTTACTTGCCCTTATGGAACTTATGCTTATAGACGTATGCCTTTTGGTTTATGTAATGCTCCTGCTACTTTTCAAAGGTGCATGTCTGCTATCTTTCATGGTTTTTGTGAGGAAATTGTAGAAGTGTTCATAGATGACTTTTCTGTCTATGGAACTTCTTTTGATAATTGTCTGCACAACCTTGATAAAGTTTTGCAGAGATGTGAAGAAACTAATCTTGTTCTTAATTGGGAGAAATGCCACTTCATGGTTAATGAAGGGATTGTTCTTGGGCATAAAGTTTCTGAAAGAGGCATAGAAGTTGATAGAGCTAAGCTTGAGGCAATTGAGAAGATGCCATGTCCAAGAGATATCAAAGGTATTCGTAGTATCCTTGGTCATGCTGTTTTCTATAGGAGGTTTATTAAAGACTTTTCTAGGATATCAAAACCCCTCACTAATCTTCTTCAAAAAGATGTTCCCTTCATTTTTGATGATGATTGTAAGGAAGCTTTTGAAACTCTCAAGAAGGCTTTAACTACAGCCCCTATTGTTCAACCACCTGATTAGAGTTTACCCTTTGAAATAATGTGTGATGCTAGTGATTTTGCTGTAGGTGCTGTCCTTGGACAACGTATTGATAAAAAGTTAAACGTTATCCATTATGCTAGTAAGACTCTAGACGCTGCTCAAAGGAATTATGCTACTACTGAAAAGGAATTTCTAGCTATTGTTTTTGCTTGTGATAAGTTTAGGCCCTATATTGTAGACTCAAAAGTCACCATTCATACTGATCATGCTGCTATTAAATACCTTATGACGAAGAAGGATGCTAAGCCTAGGCTTATTAGATGGGTGCTGCTTTTACAAGAGTTTGATCTACATATAGTAGATAGGAAGGGTGCTGAAAACCCTGTAGCTGATAATTTATCTTGATTGGAAAACATCTCTTTTGACCCTATGCTTGTTAATGATAGTTTCCCAAATGAACTGTTAGCTGCAGTAGGGGTAAGCTTGTGAGGGAGCCCTTGGTACGTTGATTATGCTAACTTTATTATCTCCAAGTATTTGCCTCCAACTTTTACAGCTCAGCAAAGAAGGAAGTTCTTCTATGATTTGAGGCATTATTTTTGGGATGACCCACACTTATACAAAGAAGGAGTGGATGGTATTATGCGAAGATGTGTTCCAGAATATGAACAAAAGGAGATATTGCGTAAATGTCATGGTAGTGCTTATGGAGGACATCATGCAGGAGATAGAACTGCACAAAAGGTGCTACAATCAGGTTTCTACTAGCCTACCCTTTTTAAAGATGCAAGGAAATTTGTTTTATCTTGTGATGAATGTCAGCGTGTTGGTAATATTTCTAGACGCAATGAAATGTCTATGAACTACTCTCTAGTTATTGAACCTTTTGATTGCTGGGGATTTGACTTTATGGGTCCTTTCCCTCCTTCAAAAGGTTACGCTCATATCCTTGTTGCCGTTGATTATGTTACTAAGTGGGTAGAAGCCATTCCTACAAAGAGTGCTGATGGGGAGACCTCTCTAAAAATGCTTAAGGATGTTATCTTTCCTAGGTTTGGAGTGCCTAGGTATCTCATGACTGATGGGGGTTCTCATTTCATTCATGGTGGTTTTAGAAAGACCCTTGCTAAATATGATGTTAATCATAGAATTGCTTCAGCCTATCACCCCCAAACTAGCGGGCAAGTAGAGTTATCAAATAGAGAAATTAAATCCATCTTGCAAAAGACTGTTAATAGATCTAGAAAAAACTGGGCTAAAAAGTTGAATGATGCTTTATGGGCTTATAGAACTGCTTACAAAAATCCTATGGGGATGTCTCCTTATAGAATGGTTTATGGGAAAGCTTGTCACCTACCCTTAGAATTAGAACACAAAGCTTACTGGGCAGTTAAAGAACTAAATAGAGATTGTAAGCTCGCTGGTGAGAAAATATTATTTGACTTAAGTTGTTTAGATGAATGGAGGAGTGAAGCCTATGAAAATGTTAGGCTCTTTAAGGAAAAAAGTTAAAAGATGGCATGACAAGCGAATACTTAAGAGAGAATTTCATGTTGGTGAGAAAGTTCTATTGTATAGGTCTCGTCTTAGATTTTTTGCAGGAAAGCTACTGTCAAAGTGGGAAGGACCTTTCATTATTGAAGAAGTATACCGTTCAGGAGCAATAAAAATTTCTTCTTTAAAAGATAATACTACACAAGTAGTGAATGGGCAGCGACTCAAGCACTATATTGCTAGAGATTCTTACAATGAAGATATTGATGCCTTTCAAGTTATAACTCCGGAGAAATTCATCAAGGACCAAATTCGGAGACCTGTAGAGTCCGTGTTCAAATAGGTAATAGTTCTAGTAAGAAAAGTTCCGCGAAAATACAATCCAACTATATTTTTGCAGTTTTCAGTCAATAAGGGAAGTTACGAAGCGAAAAAGGGACGGAAACGGAGCCAGGGTGGCCCACACCACCCTGTGGCGCGGGCCCACCCTTGGCCGCGCCACCAGGTGGTGAGGCCACCTCAGACTCCGCCTCCGACTTGTTTTCACCCAATACTTTCCTTTTGATATGAAACTTCGTAATATATAACCCCCCGGATCTTCCGAGGTTTGTATATCGTGTTTTCATCGTGTTTTGTTTTGATCTGTTTCTGCCAGGTAGAATCCCAGATTTGTAGCCACAATGTCTTACACTGGATCAGCCGAGGGAGATTCCTTAGAAGAGATCATCAACCCATACATGAGAGAGTTGAAGATTCATCCCAAGGAGTTGTTGCTCGAAGGTGGGGAGGTCCAGATTAAAGAGGTTCAAGGCCCTAAAGGTGAAGGAAGTCTGGAGGACAGGATGGAAGCACTAGAGCAAGAAGTCTTTAGGTACAAGAAGATGGCAGAGCGTGAAGTGGATATCATCCATAAGATTTGTTCCGAACTCACCACCGAGTACCAAAAGGAGACTACTGAACTCAAAGACGAAGTCCTCTCACTCCGCCAAACAACCAACAAACTGCAAGCACAGTTCTATGACGTTCAAAATCAAAATTGTAAGTATGAGGCTAGATTTAAACGCATAAGTGCTGCTGCAAGTTTCAGGATGTTGGAAACCACGATGTCCTTTGTTGATGGGAAGCCCTTACCCTAGAAGACGGACGAAGATGAGAAGATACCACCACCACCAAAGGAGTAATTCGTCATCAGGTTTGGCATCCCCTTGGTTTGTTCCAAGCTTGGGGGAGTGCTGCGGTATCACATCACTATCTTCTATATTTTTACCTTATTAGTAGAGTCATATCATGAATAGAGAAGTTATTATGTAGGATGGTTTGCATTATGGAAGTGTCCCCTCTCTCGTTAGATATGTATCCCTTGGTGCGAGTTGCCGTTATGGAATATTAATGAGAAGTTCTATCATTCACTCCTTTGCATAGCTTATATTAGTTTTCAATTCATGGTTATATGATTGATCTTGTTGTTAGTATTGGTATCACTCTGGGATCATTGAGTTAATTTAGTTGGTTTTGGCAAACTTGGCTCGGTCAGTAGCACACTGTTTTTGAGAGTTGAATGAAAAGATAAAAGTACTCTAAAGAAAAATAATTTCAACATCTTTCTTTCTTGATTTGCTCATAAGTTTAGTATTCTCTAGTTAAGACCTTTTGTGCTTCCAAGGAAGATTGCATGTTTGTTTTTATCACTTGTATGTTTGTTTGTTTCCTTCAACTCTTGTACTTGTTACCCACCCTTGCTAGCCAAAAACCTGTACTGAGAGGGAATTCTTCTCGTGCATCCACTCCTTTAAACCAAAACCTTTGCCATTTGTGTCCACCATACCTACCTATTAGCATTATTGCTATTTCAAGTAAATTCTTGTTTTATCTACCTCCCAAATTAAACTTGTTATGTGAAAATTAGTGATTAAAGCTCTCACGAACTTGATGGTGCACTTTACTTTCTTGCATTTAATAAATTTGAACCATTGTGCTCACCTATGTTGAGTATATGCTTGCGCTTTGTGAGTTGAGAATTAGCAGAACCATGTTGTCATGGGGAACGCTTTCAACATTGCACTGGTACTTTGTACCTAGTTGATATCATGTTCTTTTGTCTATGGATGTCGTCAGTGTGAAATGAAAGGGGAGCTTGTAAGTCCATGGAGTTATGCATATGTGTTAGAGAAACGCCTGGGCCGCTGGTCTAATCCATGCTGACATGGTGGAAACCTACAGCGTAACCATAACGAGTATCTATGAAGCAATCTTCTTATAAAAAAAGAGTCCAATATTGAGAAAAAGGAGAAAAAAAGAGAGAGATTATGAAAAGAGGAAAGAGAGAAAAAAGCACCATATTCCCATGGTAAATAAGAAGATTGCTGAGATGCTTGTTGTCTGCTTGCCTTGTCATTTTGATATGGGGATTCTTCTGTATCATCGGGCAAGGGGTACCCCGTTGGCAGTTCTCTATGATACACATATTCTTACGATGACAAGAACTTACCGGTGACTAAACTTGAGTAGCATGAGGAGCGTCCCTCGTATTCAAGGGACATGAGATTCTCAATACAACTTGTCAATGCATATCCTCGTATTTGATCACTTTAACCTTAATCACCTAAAGATGCCTATGATAGGGCAATGAGAGCTGAAATATAGTAAGTATCATAATTTTTGGGAGCTCTTTATGAGACTTGCAATCCCTGCTTCCCTCTGCGAAGGGCCTTTCTTTTACTTTGTAGTTGAGTCAGTAAACCTATTCCCTTCTATCTCAGCAAGTACTTTGAGTTGATGTGCTTCATTCATTTATATGATGATTTATTCAATCATGTTTCTTATGTTCCTTGTTTTGCACATTGCTCTTATCTTGATGTTTACTACTTTGAAAGTTATCATGGAAAAACCAGTTATTTGTGAACTCCAGCAAATTATCAACTATTCTTCGACCAAGAGCTAAGTTTAACATTACCAATTATGATTCACTTTATGTATCTTTATTGTGTTTCGTTTATTCATTGCAAGTTAAGTTATATAATAGTGAGTTGTCTTCTATTATGATCTATGTATTTGATGAATGTGATGCTTCTTGTCTGTATTCTTTTATCGACTCTTCACTCCATAAACCCGAGGCCATGTTTATTGAGCTCAGTTTCGCTTGGGGACAAGCGAAGTCTAAGCTTGGGGGAGTTGATATGTCCATTTTGCATCACTATTCTATGTCTTAATTCACTATTATTCATTGATATATTTCGTATTGAGAGGTGATACTTATGTTATTTCATCTGTTTTTGCATGGTTGATGACTTTCGGAGCATGGACCGCTGGAGTCAGGATTTTGATGGAAAAGGTGTTGTTTGGAGGCAAAATTCGCGAAGATCAGAAAATCCGAGAAAATATACGGAAAATCCTATTTTTCCAGAAGACTACGGATGCTAGAAGACAGAGTGGAGATGGGCCACAGGGGGACCACACCACCCCTTGGCGCGGGCAGCCCTAGGCCACGCCAGCGGGTGGTGTGGCCGCCCTGGCCTACCTCTGGCTCTCCCCTCTGGCGTATATTATCCTCCTGAAACCCTAAGACTTGGGGAGCGGCCACAGAAATATTCCACCGCCTCTGCGGGGCGGAAAACACCGAGAGAGAAAGATCTCTCCGGCAGACAGATTTCTGCCGGGGGAATTCCTTCCCAAAGAGGGGAGATCGTCGCCATCAACACCACCATCAAGCTGGACTTCATCGGGATCATCATCATCACCACCATCATCACCATCAGCACCCTCATCACCATCTCCATATTGCTATAACAATTGTGTTGAATCTTGCATAGTTCATAGGGGAAACTTTCCCGGTGTTGATTACTCTTTGTAGTTGATGCTATTGAGTGAACCGTTGAATTATTGTTTATGTTCAGATTGTTATACGTCATTATTTCATCTCTGATCATGATCCATATGATGTCTTGTGAGTAGTTTGTTTTTTTCTTGAGGACATGGGAGAAGTCATGTTGTTAGTAGTGGAGTTGTGTTGAGAAAGATTCAATAGATTGTTATTTAAGTTATGGTGTACTTCTTCTAGTGGTGTCATGTGAACGTCGACTACATGACACTTCACCTATATGGGTCTAGGGGAATGCATTGTGTATTTGGCTACTAATCGTAGGGGTCGCCGGAGTGACAGAAACCTGAACCCCCGTTAGGAAACCATTGCACAAGGGACGTAAGGGTCTTAGAGTTTAAAGTTGTGGTTAGGTTTCTACCTTAATTACTTTCTTGTACTTACGGATGTTTGCAAGGGGTATAATCACAAGTATGTATTAGTCCTAGGAAGGTCGGTACATTAGCACAGGTTCACCCACACAACACTTAGCAAGCTAAAGAAGATTGATCAACTATATGAAGCGAAAGCACTTGATAGTCTTCCCATGTGTCCTCGAGAACCTTTGGTCATCTTAAGTAATACAACCGGCTTGTCCTTTGTTGCATAAAGGATTGGGCCACTTGCTGCATTTATTCTTACTGTCTTTTATTTACTCGTACTTTGTTTACTTGCTTATTCAAAAAACCCTAAAAATCCGTTTGCTAAGTATTTGCAGAGAATTCCTGATCCATACCACTAGCCAGCACCTTCTGCTCCTCGTTGGGTTCGACACTCTTACTTATCGAAAATACTACGATACACCCCCTATACTTGTGGGTCATGAATGGGGCTGTTTTGTCTTGCATAGAGTTCTTCAATTGAGTTTCCCATTTCTCCCAAAGTGTCGATTCACTTTCATTTTGGTTGAGAAATGGGCACTCCTAGGTCACAAAATTAGCAAAGGTCATGCTGAATTTTTTGGTCAAGATTTGTGCTAAATTTTTTCCTCTTTTTTATAAAGTGCAAACATGTTGGGGAATGACGAGGTCGGCCATTCAAAGCACATGAGCATCGGAGAACAAGCTAGACAGGCCAACGAGTCATTCTGGCTGGTGTCCCAATAGCAGGAGGAGGAGGAGGAGATGAGGATGACACCACCACCGGAGGAGGAGGTGACGCTGCCAAAGCTGCTGGGGAAATGAGGGAGATGCTGGTTATGAGAGGGACGAAGACGACTATGATGAAACTAGTGAAGGCAGCGAGGAGGATGACACCACCGATGGCGGCGCCCGCACCGATGGCGGCGAGCGCATGGATGGCGGTAGCGGCAACCCTGTTGCTATGTAGAAGAAGAAGAAGAAGAAGAAGAAGAAGAAGAAGAAGAAGAAGAAGAAGAAGAAGAAGAAGAAGAAGAAGAAGAAGAAGAAGAAGAAGAAGAAGAAGAAGGAAAGGAAGGATCGGAAGTCGCAAGTGCTCGCCACCGTCTGCGATGAGTTCACTGAAGTCACAGAAGGTGGCCAACCCATGGCGCCTGTGGCTTTTGCCAAAGGGTACGTCATGTAACTTGGGTGCATCATCCGGGAAAGCATGTTGATCAACACGAAGTACATCAGATGTGCTGTCGATGTGGATTTGGTCGATAACCTCCTTAAGAAGCTTCACAAGCAATACACATTCCCAGAGCGGTTCAGAAACCTAGAGAGAAAGAACTCGGTGAACAAACTAGCCCTCACGAAGATGAGCAATGCCTTGAGCAGCTGGAAAACCTGGGTAAAGAAGAGCATTGACAAAGGTGAAAGCTAGGAGGTTATTTGTAAGAAAAATCCGATGCTTGATGATACGTTGCAAACGTATCTATAATTTTTGATGTTCCATGCTTGTTTTATATCTACTTTCTTATGTTTTGTCCACACTTTGGAGTATTTTTACACATTTTCTAGAACTAACCTATTAACAAGATGCCACAATGCTAGTTGCCTGTTTTCTGCTGATTTTTGTTTCAGAAAATCTAGTAAGGAAATATTCTCAAATTGGACCGGACAAAAGCCCAAGTCAATATTTCACGAGAAGGAATACGGAGTCCGGAGGGAAGACAAAGAGGGGAACCAGGGCAGCCACACCTGGTGACGGCGTGGGTTGCCCTAGACACACCACCAGGGGGTGTGGGGCCCCTGGCACTCCATCGACCTTGCCCCTTCGCCTATATATTGCTTTCGGGACGAAAACCCTAAGTACCCGATCAAAATTCCACGAAAGAGTCTTTATCCGCCGCCATCTCCATCCCTAGATCAGGAGGGATCTGAAGCTCTTCCCAGCACCCTACCGGAGGGGAGAGATCACCCTGGAGGCCTTCTTCACCACCATGCCTACCTCTGGTGTGATACGTGAGTAGTTCATCCCAGGACTACGGGTCCATGTAGTAGCTAGATGGTTGGTTCTCCTCCTTTGTGCCACCATGTTTAGATCTTGTGAGCTCCATTCATGATCAAGATCATCTATTGTAATCTTACATGTTGTGTTTGCGGGGATCTGATGGATATTGAGATGCTATTTCAGATTGATTATTGATTCTATCATGTCTTTGTTATTTGTGATCTTGCATGCTTTCTGTTGTTAGTAGCTATCTTGGCCGAGTAGATGCTAGCAACTCCAAGAGGGGGTATTTATGCTCGATAGTGGGTTCATGCCTCTAGGAATCTAGGGAAGTGACAGAAATCTCTAAGGTACTAGATGTGATGTTGCTACTAGGGAGAAAACAGCAATCCTTTGTTCATAGAATAATCGTATTATTTACTTTACACACTTTGCTTAATGCAATTATCTGTTGCTTGCAACTTAATACTGGAGGGGGGTCGGATGATAACCTGAAGGTGGATTATTAGTCATACATGCAGTTGGATTACGGTCTATGTATAATGTTGTAATGCTCAATCAAATCTCATAGGAGTCAAGATGATTAGTATATCCATGCATGCTTTCTCTGTGTGTGTCAATTGCCCCGCTGTAATTTGTTCACCAAACATGTCAACTATCTTAAGGAGAATCACCACTAGTGAACTATGGACCAAGGTCCATTCTTTTACCATCAATCTACAACTATTTACTGTTTACTATTTACTTTATGCAAGCAATTACTATCTTCCACGCAATACGTTTAATCCTTTGTTTTCAGCAAAACCGGTGAGATTGACAACCTCACTATAAGTTGGGGGCAAAGTTCTGTGGTTGTGTTGTGCAGGGTTCCAAGTTGGAAACAACACCTTGGAGGTGTTTCCTTGCTCCTACTGGTTCGATAAACTTGGTTTCATAACTGAGGGAAAACTTGCTACTGTGCTCATCATACCTTCCTCTTGGGGTTCCCCAACGAGCTCGATACATTTTGAGCCATCACTTGACGAAGAAGAGTTTAAGATATTCAAGGCGGATATAGATATCGTTGATGCTATAAAATGGACTAACTGGGGAAGGAGTACGCGGGAACAGAACATAGGTAACCACCGGCTTGGAAGCAACTGTTATAGAGGGAAACAACCCATTTGGGACAAGGAGGACGCCGAGCTTGAACATCTAGGTAAATACAACCCGTGGCTTAAAATCATAGACTTGCAACTTAGGAACTTTGTTTGGGCCCGCTACTACCTGGACCAGATTACAGGGGAGTTTGTCACCGACGATCTGGAGGTGAAGGACTTCGAGAAGGAGCTGGTAAGGAATTTACTGTCGATGTCAAGTCTATTGTGTTCAATTTAAAATAATGAAGCCAATATTCTAAATGGGTTCACCTTTCCTTGTCTCTACAAGAGAAGGAACTGAACGCTCCTGCCGAAGAGTCGTCCCAGGATTCGACGGAGTCGTGGGACACGGTTTTCAACAGGGCGATGAATGCTTACAATAAGAGGGACAAGGGGTTGCCACCGTCCTCAGCTGGCCATGTGTTTGGCTTCGGTACGAGCATGAAGTTTAAGGAGTACTACAAAGAGGACGCCAAGAAAATAAGGGAGAGGAAGAACTAGTCGGCGGCTAAGGATAAAGTCGTTGTTGAAGAGCTACAGATGAAGGTGCAGACACTAGAGGAAAAAAGTAGTGGATGAGAAAATAGTGGACAAGTCAGTGGAAGAGAAGCTCTGCGCAATGATACCCCTGGGTTTTTCGAGGGGCTAACTGCTTGGAATGCGGGAGGTCGACAAGGGCTGATACAGCTACCCAGCTTAAGCGGCAACAACTCGAGCATCAATGTTAATGTGTCGCCGGACCTGGTGACCCCACCGGCCGTCAACACCGGGAGGCAGCTGCTCATTTTGGTCGCACCGACGCCCCCTCCCGCCAAAGATACCAAGGAGCAGCCGACAACGGTGGTGCTTCATAAGGCACCCGAGAGGGAGAATGCAGATGATAGGCCGGCCACCAGCACCGGCTGTGTCTCTACATTAGCCGAGCTCAACACCATCACCAAGGTAACTAATTAGTTAGTGCATGTCATCTGATTTATGCCTTTGATGACTGCCATCTCATCATGCCCAATATGTTTTGACTCAGGACACTACTTGCATACTCCTGCTTAAAGTTGCCGGCGGCGACTTGAAGGATGTTGCCAAGGGCACTCTCATACAACCGGTGATCTGCACGATACACAACAATCCAATGGATGATGATGTGATGAGGGTCAGGTTGGCTCGGGTGTTGCCAGGGTGCGATGACATGGACCCCCCTTTCAACCTCAGGGAGCCGACGAACACAAGACCCTTGCAGAATGCAACAATTGGCCCTTGACATGGCCGAAGACCTAGATTCATCTTGCAGGGGGAGGGCGCACCAGCGCCACCTCGATCATCCGGCCACCACCTCGGAAGCCAGTCATCATCGCCACCACCATTCATCACCAACAACTCTTGGGAGCGTGTGTACTGCCCCAAGGCAAAAAAGTTGCACCGCAACTGCCATCGCCCCCGCCACCACCACCACATGATGGCAACCACGAAGATGATGATGAATTGGTTGACATCGACGGCTTCATCAACACCGGCACCAACAAAGGATTGTATATGCCTTGTGTGGATGAAGAACCCTTCACCGCTCGCGACAATCAAGCTGGTCGTCCTAGTACATGCACGCGGCGCCTGGTCTTCCATGGTTTTTCTCAAGAGACGCCTCCAGCCACCGATCCACTAGAGAAACCGGGATTGGTTTTCAGCCCTAACACACTCCGAAAGGAGGCTGATGAGCATGGAGGACCCTATTGCGAAGAAGCCCATGAAGAGAACTAAGAATAAGAATAAGGTTGTGAGCCAGCCTCCACCGAAGAGGATCCGGGCTCAAGATGGCATCGTACCAGCCAGCCAGGATGGTTTGCCCCGAGTGCATGTAGCTGGTGAATCGATATTGACTTCCAAGATGCTCCGCGTCGCCTCTAGATCCATGTTAACTTTGCATGAGGGTATAAAGACACTAGAGGGCCTCCTTCTTAAAGACAAATATCCAAATTACCCGGTTTTCACAGCCAAGGTGCCATCGGACGTGGGCTTCGTCCATGAAGACCCCGCGAATCTATTCTTCATAGCATACGAGGACATCTTCAAGTTGTTTCTCTTGAAACGGCTGGACTATAACTTGGTCCGCCTATACGCTCTCAATCTGGCGATGAAGATCAAGAGAGAGAGAGAGAGAGTACCCCACAAGTCGTGATAGTGGATCCCTACTACATGCGGGACAGCCAGTTGGTCGAAGGATCAGAGACACGAACCAAGGCGATAGCGTACCTCGAGAGTTCATGGTGGACAACAAGAGGAAGGACATACTTATTTTTCCTCTTTTTCCCAAGTAAGTACACACTCGCTCACCGCCATAACTTATGCCTTTCTTATAGATTTCTTCCTTTGCTCTTTTTCCAACATCCTGTTCCAACTGTGTTGCGTAGAAACAAATACTGCACACTCATCGTCATTGCCCCGAGGTATTCGCTAGCCATGTATTTTGACTCGGGGAGTTTGAGGAAGAAGAAAGACTACACCAGAATAAGGGGTGTTATCAATTAGGCTATCGAGGGCTACGCCAAAAAGGGATGCCCCTTCGTCAATAAGGGGGATTGTATCAGGGATGGCAAACACATGTTCAAGCACGTGCTCGAGTTCCCCTGTGTCAAGCAGCCAGCTATTGGTAGCGCCAAGGAGGCCTTCTACATCCTCCATTACCTTAAAGGCTATGTCTGGGATTGCCAGAACCTAATGCTGTTATCTAGTCTCCGAGGATGGGCCGAAAGGTTGGCGCGAATCGATGATGATGATCTTAGAGAAGACTTCCATCGCATTCAGATGAAGTTGTCAATCCTTAAAGATGTCAACACAAGGGGGCCTACAACATTCTAGAGGGTTGATTAGGAGGGAGATTGAAGAACGCCTCCATAAGCAGGGTGACACCAGGACATGGACTACTAAAGAGGGCTATCTACCGTTCCCGAAGCCGAACGAGAAGAAGTCTTCATGATCGATGTGTGCCTAGCATGATCGAGTTTGTGTATATTCTCGATGGATGCGTGTAGTATGTGTGTGTCATAAACTTTACTATCTTCATGAGTATGTGTATCAATGGACGTGTATCGCTATCTTGTGGTCATGTTGTCGTTGAACTTATTACTTGTATGATGTTCGTGATGCTATCTTTTAGGTTTATGAATCATTTTTTTTAATTTTTTTGAACATATATGCATGTGAACCCTTTAATTCTTTTCGTTGCATGATTTACTAATATGCCTTATCATCTAAAGAGATGGTGAAGTGGTATGTGGTGTACAAGGGTCGGGTTCTAGGAGTCTACGAGGAGTGGGAGGACTGTCAGAAACAAGTGAATCAGTTCAGCGGCAATAACTACAAAAGATACGCGACTAGAGAGGATGACGTAGCCAAGTGGAGGAACCACCTGTGGAAGAAGAACCGGATGAATATATTGGTCAGGCTCTTGATCTTGCTCACCGTCATCATAGCTGTATTCTATTTAATCCTAGTGTAGACGGTGACCACTTCATATTTGTAATGTGAGATGATTTGAACTTTGTATTCGGCACTTGACACTATATATGTATCTCGATTGGTCTCTAAGTATGATGACATTATACTTGTGTATGTATTATATATCGGTTTTCACATACTACGTGCAATGTATAAATCATATACTGTTTCTACTAATGTGTATAAATCCTGTATAAATACCTAATTCTGTACCAGGACTATATTTTACTTTGAATACCTATAAGATAATTTGTGGAGCATATGTGAAGCTTTTTGTGGCGCATTGCATTTCTGTGGTGCATGAGAAAAATGCACCACTGGAACTAATTATGTGGCGCATCTGGTTAAATGCGCCACCGAAATCTGGGAATTTTGTGGCACATATCAATATGCGCCACAGAAATAAAATTTAGTGGCGACGTAGCAGTGGCGCATCAGATATACGCCACAGAATTACAAAATGCATGCGCCATAGATAAGTTGTTTCCTAGTAGTGATGTGACAGATAGTTCACTGTAAAATGTTACATTAATACTAGTTTTGTCACAAGATACAAAATAAGTTTATCTCAATTTAGTCTATGGGTTAAGGTTGCACAATTTAATGGAATAAAGTTTCATGATAGATTTGGATGAGTTTCAAAAGGTTAAGTATTGTGATGGATACTACAACGAAAAGCTAAGTATAAGACTACTCTAGTGGCAGTATAGGAAGGCATTTGTGTAAAGAAGTTTGTTATCAAACTAGGTATAGTTCCAAGTGGGCTAGTACTATGAAGATCTATTATACGACAATAGTATCAACATGTTTTAAACCCAATAAACTAAGGTCTCACCAAAGGACCAAATTTATACAATGCCATCTCATTTGAGAATAAGTGATGTGTAGAGATGCAAAGACATGCAAATACACACAGATCTGAAAGTGTAAGATATGGAGATTAGGTTTACCACTAGCAATGCGTATATACAACACCGGCCATAGGTTTTTATAAACGCAACTTTCAACTAGATTATTGACTCTAGTGCAAATGGGAGACTGAAGGGAATATGCCCAAGAGGCAATAATAAAGTGGTTATTATATTATTCCATGTTTATGATAAATGTTTATTTCTCATGCTATAATTGTGTTAACCGAAAATGTTAATACATGTGTGTGTTTAATAAACAAAGAAAAGGTTCCTAGTAATGACTCTCATTACACTAGCTTGTTGATTAACGGATGATCAAGGTTTCCTGATCATGAACATTAGATATTGTTAATAACAAGGCCATATCATTGGAGAATAATGTGATGAACATTCACTCATAGTAAGAATAGAAATATGATCAAGTCTATCAAGTTTCGTTGTTGTATCAAACTCATACGAAGTAGTCCTAATCCTTCGACCATGTGATCACGTCAATCACTAACACTTGAAGAGTACTTTGATTCCATCAAACGTCACACCATAACATGGTGATTATAAAGATGTCGTTGGATACTTAGAAAGTATTAGTTGAGGCTCATGGATCAAGAGTGGGATTTGTCTATCCCGATGACGGAGAGATATACTCTGGGCCCTCTCGGTGATATCACATTGATAATAGCTTGCAAGCAAGTGATTTGATCATAAGGAATATTATATCATAGAACGACTAAAGATTACTTGTCAGTAACAAGATCGAACTAGGTATGGATGATACCAAATGATCAGATCTCGGACAAGTAATATATCGCGAGACAAAAGGAATTGACTACGACGTTAATGGTTCAAACGATCACTAGATTTATCGTTGAATAAGTGGGACTCATTATGGATTTCAAGATCCCTCTGATGATTATTAATCAGAGAGGTGTCTTGATCGTGTCCATATTATTCATGAACCATAGGGTGACACACTTAAGGTTCACTGACGCATTTTGAGTAGATATGGAACTCTGATAGAGTTATTGGACAACACAGGAGTTGTTTCAGAAAAACGCCAAAGCTGTTTCGAGATATCGAAATAACACAAGGGGTTATTATTAATGTTTGCTAATTGAATGAATTAACAAATATTAAATAAATAAATATGTTTTATTTAATTCCTTAAGTGGTATTTAATTTTTTTGAATGTCATGCAATTAAATAAGGCTTAAGGGAGAGATGGGTTACCTTTCCATGAAGGAGGGGATTACCACCACCATGAAGAGGAGAAAAAGGGCTAGGGGCTGGCGCACCCCTAGGGTTGCTACCCCTTTCTCCTATATAATGTTGGACATGCTCCTCTTCTCTTAGGCTTGCATCCCCCTCCATTTTCCTTTCTTGCTGCTCCACCGTTTGACGAGTGCTTGTAGCGAAGCGCTGCCAAAACAATTCACCACCAACACTTGGAGAAGTGGAGGAGGAGGAGGAGGAGTTCTGGCGGATCCCTTCTTCCGCTGCCCCACTGGACCGAGGGCGTGGAGGACGTCAACGAGCTACATATGTGACCGAGTACGGAGGTGTCGCCGGTTGTGGCACCGTGACTACCCGATCTTGAGATCATCGCGTGTACACCTTCATCGATAGTGTTTGTGCAGGAACGTAATCCTGCTTATGGTCTTCTAGGGCGAGTTACTTGTTGCTACCATCTCGTAGATGATCTTGGCCAGATAGTGGTTCGTGCATTGGAATTTTTATTTTCCATGCTACCAACCCCATCAACTCATGCAAATCAACAACTAGGTTTGGAATTACAACAAGATGAATATAGTAAATGGTGATGAAGACATAGTTGATGATGACGATCGATGCCCAAGGCTTCAAAATTATAGCGGCGGCAGAGATGAATGTCAGTCTACAAGTTCCCCCATCTAAATGCCTTTCAGAGGTAAGGTTTTAGTAAGTTGTGGTGCCTCTGAATGGCGAATCTCAAATCTATTTTCCTGGGGTAAAACTATTTGACGAGACGAACGCACTAACATGCGGTATGACGAGGCGGATCGGTGACCAGAACATCTTATTTTAATTGTTTACATCTTGGCTTTTCTCCTAAGTGCGTGGATATTTGTATTGAAGGTTTTCATGGCTTCCAATCAGCATATTGGTATCAAAAATGATACTTTAATGAACTTGTCCATTAACTCTTCTAATTCTAGGATCCTTGTGAAACATGTATAAACGGTGCACGCGAACACGGTAAAATATCAGAATCCTATCACTAACAATGCAAAAAAAGGTAGAACATGGTGCAAAATGCACTCATCAGTCAACACCCATGACTCGCAGTAGCTTAGGACATGCCGCGTCGCTGCCGCCATCCTCAGAAGCACTACGGGGTTTATCCCTACTTTCTCGGGCGGAGATGAGGATAGAAAGGTGGGCTAGAGGAGGCGGCAGCAGGGTCTAGGGTCGCCGCCCGAGTCGCCCTGGAGCAACGACGTGGGGGTCTCTCGATAGGCCATGTAATGAAACAATCATAATTAAATGGATCATAGATAATAATTAAGTGGCTATAATCATACAATCTAGGATAGTTCACTAATCAAAGGTGTCCATCTATTTTCATCATACAATCTAGAATAGCTCACTAATCAAAGGTGTCCATCCATTTTCATCTTATTCTTATTCTTCAATTGTAGTGTTGGTCAATGTTATTACAATATAGTATAGCTCACTAATCAAAGGCGTCCACCCATTTTCATCTAATCCAGAATAGTTATTACTCCCCCTCCTTTCCAAATTAGGACGTGTATTAGTTTTGGTCAAAGTCAAATTTAATAAACTTTGACTAAATATTTAAAAAAATAGTATGAATATCTATGACATCAACTAAGTGTTATTACAATCATCATGAACTATATTTTCATATTATATGCATTTGACATTAGAAAAATTAGTATGTTTTTATATATAGTTGGTCAAACTTTATAAAGATTGACTTTGACCAAATCTAATATGCGTCCTAATTTGGGAAATAGGGAGTACCTTCATAGTGCATGGTGTTATAGTGTGTGATGTTATAGGGGTAGTGTCATAAAATGATTCATTTATTAATTTTTAGTATACTGAGAAACTAGTTTTTAGTATACTCAGAAATTGTTTTCTAGTAAAGTGCATGTTCTAGATTTTTAAATACTCAAAATATTTTCCCTCTATTTTTCATGTCCCTATGCATAAGAGCATCTCCACTTGTGATCCCCATACGGGTTCCGGCGCGACCATTTTTTGGGCCGTATAGGGGCGCCGGCGCGAAATCAGAAATGGGGGCCGGCCGGCGCCCAGCCGTGCACCCCAAACCGGCCATTTTTTTATTTTCTGAATTATTTAAACACAAACAATCAATCAAATTGGAACACAAATTCAATACAAATTCAACGCAATTATTCAACAAGTTCAACATAATACACAAATAAATTATGTTTAACACACCACACAAATTAAACAAGTTTGAATCACAATGGCCAAAAAACTAGAGAGCTGCTTTTATGTTCCACAAATGCTCGATCAAATCATTTTGCAGCTAGTGATGAGTGTTGGAGTCTCGAAGTTCTTGATGCTTGGCCAGGAAAGAGGCAAAGGCAGTAGGCACCTGATGATCAACATCTACAAGAGGACCCTGGCGATAGTATGGTTGAGTGTCGAACACTGGGTTCTCCCACTCGCTCTCGATGATCATGTTGTGCAAGATTATACAAGCAGTCATGACCTCCCACATCTGATCCTTGGACCATGTAAGCGCAGGGTACCGAACAATGGCAAATCGAGCTTGCAGCACACCAAATGCCCTCTCCACATCTTTCCTGCAAGCCTCCTGGCACTGAGCAAACCAAGCTTTCTTCCCTCCAGGCACTGCATTTGAAATGGTCTTGACAAATGTTGACCACTTTGGATAGATGCCATCAGCTAGATAGTAGTCCTTGTCATATTGGTGGCCATTGATCTCATAAGCCATAGGAGGAGAATTGCCTGAAACAAACTTGGCAAACACATCCGAGCACTGGAGCATGTTGATGTCATTGTGAGATCCTGCCATCCCAAAGAAAGCATGCCAAATACAGAGACCCTTATCAGCCACTGCCTCAAGGACCACACTGCATGCTCCTTTGTGGCCCTTGTACATGACCTGGTTTGCAAACGGACAGTTCTTCCATGCCCAGTGCATACAGTCGATGCTTCCAAGCATCCTAGGGAACCCTCTGTCTACATTTTGTGCCAGGAGACGAGCAGTGTCGCCTTCATTGGGTGTGCGCAGATATGTGTCGCCAAACACTGCCACAATTTCCCGGCAAAATCTATACATGCAATCAATGGCCGTGGACTCGGCCATGCGTATGTAGTCGTCTTGTGTGTCTCCAGTCATTCCATATGCTAGCATCCGAAGGGCAACTGTGCATTTCTGGATAGTGGAGAAGCCAAGCGTACCGATGGCGTCCCTCTTCAGCTTGAAGTAGTCATCAAACTCCCTCGGCTTCTCGACGATCTTGAGGAAGAGCTTCCTACTCATCCTGAAATGGCGGTGGAATGTGACATCGCCGTGCACTGGATCATCGGCGAAGTAGTTTGCATACAACATGTAGTACCCTTCCATCCTCTGCCTCGGCTTGCTCTTGCGGCGTCCAGGCGCCGAGCCGCCACGGACCGGCTTGTCCTCCTCGATGATCATGGACATGAGGGCGAGGAGGATAGACAGGTGCTCGTCGTCCCCGGTCGTCGCTGCATTGATCGCAGTGACCTCCTCATCCATCAGAGCGGCCATGACCTCCTCGTCGTCTGAGTCCATCGCCTTGGCAAATGGTCGAACACCTTGTGTGCGGGGAGGAAGTCGGGTGGGAACAGAGGTTCGTTGGCCGGCGGTTGGACGCAAGGACGGCGGAGGAAGAGGCGGCGTGGGTTTATTTGGCGGTGGAGAGTGCTACCGGAGTCGGGTTCCCGACGGTGAGGTAGGGGTGGTCGCGGCGGCCGCCAGGGGGTCAGGGGGTCGAAAGGGTATAGGACAGGATTTCTGGCCGTTTGTCACCGACAAGGCTGGCCCGCAACATTTTCTCGATGCGTCGGCGCCCCCGCTTGCCTCCCTGTACATTGGGTTTCGCCTGGGGCCGCTGGCTAAATAATTGGGCCACGCCGGCGGAAATTCTGAAATAAGGGTCGCGGCTGGGCACGCTTTTTGGCGCCGGCGGCCCTCAAGGCCTTTGGGGGGCTTTGAGGACCCCGAGTGGAGATGCTCTAACCATGACATTTACCACTATTTTTTACATCTCGATGCATGATTCAGTCATAAACAATGAAAGTCATCGTTCAACAAAACATCAAATACAAATAGATAACTGAAACAAATATAGTTCAAACACCTAGTCAAGCCTTCCCATTAAACAGATATTGTGGTCGCCCGATGTGAGGGAGATCGCTAGTTGGCTTGAGCTCGCCGCTGGAGGAGGTTGATGTGGTCTCAGCGGAGAAGATCGACATCAACCCCACATCCCCACTAGGACGTGGTTGCGCTAGCTCGTGAACGCAGACACAACTATTGAGCGACAAAACGGATATGAGACACGTGGAGGAGGGTGAATTCAGAGTTAGACATGGGCTCAGATGAACTAGTAAACTATCAACTCCATCAGGGCATTGGGTTTTGCCCTGAAAATCGGATTATCTGGTTTGAAGTCAAATAATCCTAATTATTTTGTTACACTACTATATCTGGGACGTCACGTCGGAATCAAATATGCTTATCCACCATATTCTTTAAAATTAGATATGGTTTTCGAAAAACCGGAGACATAGAATTTATCCTATCCGTTTGTCCATGTACGCCCGACTAGAGTTGCACTAATATTTTTTGTCCAAGTGGTCTATCATCATTTTTTGCCGAAAAGGTCTAAGACCATATATTATATGAAACCAGTCCTTTCAGGAGCATACTTAGAAGAAAAAGTAACAACACAAGTTCTTGAAAAGTTCAGCATCATTTTCTTTCGCATCCCTCGACGGTGGTTAGCATGTGTGATATATGACATGAGGCCCAAGAGAAAAATGTTAGCTGCTTGTCCTTTTGTTTTCTTATATATATTTTCATTTTTTTCATTTTTGTAGTTATATACCGGTCGCTTTGATGAACTTTAGGTCATTATACGTTTTTCCTCCATGGAAAGGCCAACCCAAAATCTCGTGCAGATTTGACCATGCAAAACACAAGTTCTAGAAGCAAAGCTTGATATCTCGACTACTTGGAAGAGACGAAGAGAGGAGTAGCGAGGAGAATTCTGTTCTTTTCTTTTCTCAAGAGTTTATTTTTGTTCAGAAGTTCTGAAGTTTGACAGTTGAGAACCAAGCGCTGGCTTGGTGGCAAGGATTCCGGATTTGAGTTCTCACGGGGATCGAATTAAACGTGATGTTATTCAAACGCGTATAATCCGCTGCTGGAGAGGTCTCATCTACCTAACAACCTATAGTCCGTGATAATTATTCTCTAGGGATCAACGTTTTGAGAACCAAGTGCTGGCTTGGTGACAAGGCTAGTGGGTGCGCAGCTAGCCCACTCGAGTTTGAGTTCCCACGAGGACCAAATTAAAACAGGGTGTTGTCCGAGTGTGTATAATTTATTGCTGGAGAGATCTCATCTATCTAACAACGTATAGCCACGAGGGATAATTCCCCGGATGTGAACCTTTTTTTTTTAGTTTGACAGTTCTTCAGATTTTTCTTACAGTTCCTTTCCTCAAAGTTAGTTTTTTCCTGGAACATCTTCAAAGTTACTACAGTCTCTCACATCTGGCTCAGTGGCCCAACTCGAATACAGCGAACACAGCCAACTGGCCCGCAGGCCCACACAGAACTTAACGGACGCTGCCCTGATTACGCTACATTATTCTACTGTACGTCTTCTTCACCTGGTGGCGCTTGCCTTGGTCTACGCCTTACCAGCGTGTGTGACAGGAACCGGCCGCCCGCGATAGGGCTAGGGTTTGACCGCCGCCGCCGCCGGCCGGACCATCGGACCTCCCGCCGCGGCGCCGCCGCCGGGTTCGAGTCTTCTACTCGTCTCCTACTCATCCGTTGTCGAGTAGCCACCGAAGCCAACGCTGAGCTCTCTCCGCCGCTCTCGTCGACCCTATCAAGTACTCTCTCCTGGATATTTGGTCTGGTTGAACTGTGCCTGTTATCGAACTGCT
This sequence comes from Avena sativa, assembly GCA_916181665.1. Classification (NCBI taxonomy): domain Eukaryota; kingdom Viridiplantae; phylum Streptophyta; class Magnoliopsida; order Poales; family Poaceae; genus Avena; species Avena sativa. The sequence goes on from OV702290.1 coordinate 435,495,623, forward strand.
AAACTTTTACATCTCCAAATTATTTTCTTGCCTTGTTTAGTTTGTGTAGTGTGGATCCCCTAAAATGTCATGATTAGTATATTTCTTGTCTTGCCATGGCCCTTGCTGTCACAGACCCTGTCTTTGTGACTGATAATTTTTGGATGCATGATCTGTTTAGAGTTTATTTTTCATCACTCTCACTGAAAATTTTCAGTTAACCAAGTCACTAGAACGGATAGGTTCAGATGTTTTGTATTAACTATGTAGTAGGTTACAAAATAACAGCAAACCCTTACAAGAAAAACCCCTTAATAGTTGTACTATGCAGTTAGGGTGCCAAGTGGGATCCCGTCTAAGTCCATATTCTAGTTCATTTGCCAAATCCTAGTTCAAATTCTAGAATTTGGCAAATGAACTAGAAGTGGGACTTTGGCGGGATCCCACATGACACCTTATATGCAGTAGTTCAATTGTTACTTCATGAAGGAAATTGGCAGGTTATCCTGCTATTTTGAGTAGTAATTTTGCAATGTGAAGAGAATAATCCCTGAATAATTATTTGGTATTTTGGTGCCATGTACTTGTAGTTAGCATGAATTCATGAGTACTTAGAGTCTTGGTTGCATAACCAAGGGGTCTCCTGACGGAAGTGTTGTTTATAAATATGCATTGGCAAGTTATTTATAGGCGATGAGCTTCCTAAGGATGAAGAAAATTGCTCAGTCCTACTAGACACTTATCTAGGAGTTGCTCTCTCCATGATAAATTAATTCTGATTCAAGGTTTAGTGTTTCAGTTAGCTAGTTCTCGTTAAAGTTGTGGATTTCCCACCTTCTCTCCATCAGTTTGGACTTTCGGTTCTACTGATTGGTGCATGGAACTTAATAGTTCTATGGAGCAACATTTGGAGAGGGAAATGACTCACAACTGACATATTAGACTGCCAAAGATTTCTAATAGAACATGAATGCTCTGTCATTTAAGTATGTCTTGTTTCATGGTATATGCTTTGTTTTATTTTGTACAGAGTTGATTTCTTGTAAAACATAAGCATTTTTCTCCTAATGGAATGGGCAACACTTCTGCTGTTTGTTTGATTTTTTTCTTGTGTGGTCATCTATGGTATTTTTGCAACTGATTTGATGGATTACTTTGTGGCAGTTTAGACCATGTCTTCAAGAGAAAGAGGAGGTGTGCGTCGTGGCCGGGGCCGTGGGAGAGCTGTTGTGGCAGAAACTTACATGGATTACCATGAAACATCTGTACCTTCTTCTCCGAGTACCATTTCTGATAGAGAGGACAATGTTGAGTTCACTCCGGAACAAGCCCCTGTGGCCTGTTATGTAGGACCCATGGAACCTGCATCCAACACACTACTCAATCCTAAGATTAACCACCGTTCCGATGCAATTTTTGGTGATCAGGTTAATCTAAGCGCAATAAATGCCATCTTATTTCATGGATAACAAGGTAGTAGAATGCAAATAAGTTCTGCAATAGAAGTATGATAGTGATCTATATTATTGCAGGCGGTGGAGCAGTTGAAGCTGCGTCACCACAAACCATTAAAATTTCACGAGAGATATCGTCCTTATTTGAGGGATGCAGGACTTCTTGGGCTCTCACAAATTTGCCAGAAAATGCCTCAGTTGGATAAAGCCTTGATTACTGCTCTTGTTGAGCGTTGGAGGCCAGAAACCCACAGCTTCCACTTTGCTTCTGGAGAGATAACAGTTACGCTTCAAGATGTTGCAATGTTGTTTGCTCTTCCTATTGATGGCCGCCCGGTTTGTTCTACTACGGATCATGATTATGGGCAGATGGTCGTTGATTGTCTAGGACATGATCCAAGAGGTCTATCGATGCCTGGAAAGTCCTTCTTGCATTACAAATGGCTGAAGAAGCACTTCTATGAGTTACCAGAAGGAGCTGATGATCAGACAGTACAGAGGCATGTTCGAGCATATATCCTGAGCCTCTTATGCGGCGTGCTTTTTCCAGACGGGACAGGAAGGATGAGTCTGATATATCTTCCACTGATTGCTGATCTTTCTCTCGTTGGAACATACAGCTGGGGCTCTGCAGCCCTCGCCTTCCTATACCGAGCTCTTTGCTCTGTTTCATCCTCCCACAATATCAAGAACATAGGTGGTTCGTTGCTTCTCTTGCAGCTTTGGAGTTGGGAGCATTCCCATGTTGGCAGACCATTGGCTCGGTCTTCCCCATCCATGGTGACAGACATCCCACAAGACTTGCCCCCAATTGGCTTTCGCTGGGTGGGTGCTCGCGCACAAAGTGAGAATGCTACTCGCTGTCTTAAGCAGTACAGAGATGAGCTAAACCTGCAGCGAGCAGATCAGTTGAAATGGGAGCCATACATGCTCATTGAGTCGTCAAGCTTACCACCACTCTGCACAAAAGATGCTGACCTGTGGATTACTCAAGCACCATTAATAAATTTTCCTATAGTTGAGATGTATCTGCCTGAGCGAGTGATGCGGCAATTTGGGCTCCGCCAATGCATTCCACCACCTTTTCGACCTACACTACAGACATTACACCGTATTAGTCGACGTGGCAGAGAGCGTGAGAATTGGGAAGAGACGCATCATGAGTATATTCAGGAATGGGAAGCACGGCGGCATCGCATATTTCGGGAGGCTGAGCAATATGATTTGTCATCTTATGACGAGTATCTGCAGTGGTACTCTGGAGCTACACGGAGGTATCTTGTGCCATCAACCAGTGATGATGCTGAAGCAGGACTTTCATCTCCACCCGATGATTCCTCTGATCTTCAATACAAGGCCAAGTCTCCTATGATCCGCAAAGCGGTAAACCTAAATTATGCATTGCGTTCATATAATTAGATTCTGCAATTGACTGACCTAATTTTTATCACCAGATATAATGCTAAAATTTGAATTGTCCAAGTAGGCCGTGCATACTGAATCAGTACTGAACATGAATTATTTCCTGTAGGTTGATAAACTGCATGTTATGATGAAGAGGGCCAAGACAGCCATGTCATCCACAGCTGATGCGGCCACACAAGCCTTAGTTTTTGAATTTCTGCACGGTTTTGAAGATGTGCTCCATGATCTTGGTGAGATGAAGGAAAAGAGTGGAGCAGAGGCTTCACCTTTTGATTCAGCTGTTGGCTCACATGTTGACTCAGCTGCCACCCATGATGAGCCTCTACTTTTGCCTGAAGCTGAACAGACCATTCTGAGTGACAATCAAGAAGTTCAATACCAGGAAGATTTTAATGAGGACCTTCATACAGTGGAGCATGCTACATTAGCCCTCGGAACAATGGATGAGGAAAACCACTGTTCCAACAATTTATTACTTGGTGTGGAGGAAAATTATGGCTCAGCTTCATTAGCCATTGAGAACTGTGAGACAGCAGATTTTGTCATTCCACAGCACAGTGAGGATGTTGATCAAGCTGGACATCCTGCCGAAATTGATCATAGTTTATTGTCGATGGAACCTACGCCTTTAAGTGAGGAAAACGACGGTGTTGACTCTGCGCCCTCTTCTGGACCTTCATCACTGGCGCTGGCAGCGACATACGACCCAAGCACACAAGGTGCCGAGCCTTGTTTTCCACAACGTCAAACTGGAAGCGGAAGTGAAACATACGGATGTGGAGGAAAACAGTTATGATGGTGCTTCTTCGTCCAACCCTTAGTTTGTCCATATGCAAAGGAGGCGGATGGCACTTGTTCTGTCCCCACCAAGCCGTTGATCAAGTTCAGTGTCCGTATGTAGTCATTTGAACATAGATGCCATATTCTGGAGGTTAAACCTGATTCGCGGAGGCTGCCCTGATTATCTATTCCAATCGACACCCATGTTCTATCTGTGATGTAATCATGTAGCAGCTTGCATATCAGGTTTATATAATGCTGCGTGATTCTACTAATATGGGTCGGAGGGAGTAGTTTATATAGAGTAAAAATATGAAGGTCCTTGCACGTTCGAGTAACAGCTTGTGGTGGTGATGTCTGTTTTTTTCTACGTACTGTAATTTTTTGGGCCCATCAGTGTGAACTTGCTTTGATGAACCTTGCAGCAGGGAAGGGAAAACAGCACCCAGCTCCAGCTTGCATCTGGTTGGCCCTGTACATCAAAGTGCAATGACACCACCTCTTTTTGGATGACTTTGAGTTGCTTTTAGTGATTGCATGTAACATTGAGACCTCATGATTTCTTATGGTTGTGAGCCAGTTTATCTGTCATGTCCATTTCGAAGTCTTCGTCTGCATTGAGTTCCTTTCTGGCCCTGACATGTAATATTGATTTGAAATATCACTCCGTGTTTTCCATGTGGTATTTTCAAATTCTATCACTCTGTGTTTACCGTGTGGTATTTTCAAATTCCATTGATGTCAATTTACATGCATTTGTAGGTTGATTCCCCGTCAGAGGATGTGACAAAATTTGAAGTAACAAAAAAGATCAAGTTGGTTATTACTTTCCCTCTTGACCTTCTGATCTTCTGGTACTAAATATTTTCGATGTTCTGGATCTTCTTCTAAGCTCTTCAATGTTTTGAGGAGTTGTTTTCTCCCAGTGCTGGCATGGCATTGATGCTCTTCCAAGAATACATCGTCTGAGGCTTTCAGTTACTAGTATAAATTGTACTCCCTCCGTTTCAAAATATAATGCTGTGTTTGGATGTCTGAATTTGGGCTCGGAATTAGCTATTTGGAATTGCTGGGCTGATTTCTCTAGTTTGGAGAGGTCGTGGAATTAGAACCTGGAAACAGCGAACGATTCCGAGCGCTGACCCGCGTGTGCCCACCCGGCTTCCCAAGTTTCCGAGCTCAGACCCTCGGAAAGCCTTGGAATCGATCGATCCCACCCCACGCGCGTACCGCTTCGAGTTGGAGTCCCAGGAGCGAGGCGAACGAATAGAGGTCGCTGTTTCCTCGGTCCCTCTCCACCCTTGCGACCAGGAGGCAGCCGGCGGTGGCTCCGGAGAACTCCCTTGCCTTCTCCCTTCCCCCACTGTCCTTCCCTCTCTCCGTCCTGGTCCCCCTCGTCCTCTCCCTTCCCCTCCCTCCTCCCCCTCTGTCCTCTCCATGACCTCGTGCCCAATTCAATTCCATGTACACAACTATTTTAATACATGTAGAATTGTGATATTTTAATGTTATTATGTGTAAAATAATAATAATATAAACATCAAATATACACAACTATTTTAATACATGTACACAAGTTTATATTGTCAAAAGTCAACAAATATTCAATTCCATGGTTTGGATATCCAAACATAATTTGGAATTTGGTGCTACCCTTTGATTCTAACAACAAATTCCATACACATCCAAACAACGGAATTGGAAATAGAGCCCATTTCCTTTCCATCTTGGATTTGGAATTTCTAGTCCAATTCAATTCCGAGCTAAAATTCAGATATCGAAACACAGCATAAGATGTTTTAGCTTTGTGAAAGAAGTGTATTTAGACGTTTTTTAGTGTGTAAGTTCACTCCAAACTTACATGAACCTACACACTAAAAGAGTCTAGGTACACTCTTTGTACAAAGCTAAAACATCTTATATTTTGAAACGGAGGGAGTAGCTTTTACTTACCTAGACAAGGTTGTTCTTCCTAACTATATTTTCTTTAATTGATCACGTTGTTTGCCTTTTTTTTAAACATGTTATCTGAAAGGCCTGTATATTATGTCAGTATTGTGTAAAGCATCTCGGCTATAATATCAATTATTGCTTGCGGCATGAGTCTATCAGTTACCATGGAATTGCTTCAGTCAGAACTCCGAAGAGCCATTAGGGGTTAGAGTCAGTCGTGCAGGGATGGCTTCATGGTTGGAGTAAAATTATGACTTGATCTACATATTTGCACAGAACCTTGACTTCTTCCTGCAATCGTCAAGCAGAGTATATTTTCTTCTTTTGTAAACTAGCAGATATCCTTGCTATCTGCAATTCTTGCTACATGTATTACATGACCCATGTGCATAGAATCTAGTACAGATAAAATTCACTTCCATCTCTCATATTAACAAATTGGACTACTTTCTGTAAAGGGTAAGAGTTCCATATTCTTCGTCTTCGGATAACACGGCCAGACAAAGTTCATCAGAGAATTTTGCTGCTACACCGAGATAAAAGATTATCTGGGCAAACTGGTACACCGCTAAGAAAACAAAATAAGCATGTATGCTGAACAGAGCCCACAGGGATCAACATTCATTTGCTTTCAACAGAAAATCGTTGTATCATGCTTGAATTACAGAACGCATGTGCAGTCACCAAGTCATCTGCTCTCATCGTATTCAGACCTCGCCTATCGGCTACAATATGTCCAGATGAACAAAATTTGATTCACCTCAAAATTCAGCAACACTTTGCAGCTTGCGACCATAAGCAGAACAACGCTCTCCGCAGTCCGCAACCAAAGGCAAAAATAACAAGACCTGCTATTATAGACTAATGTGTCGTCACATAATTAATCCCTTTCCAAGCTAGTATCAGTGTCTATGCCAATGCCTTTTTCTAGAGCTAGGTTCACCTCTCATCTTACCTCTAGTCTCAAGAACTCTGGAGGCAAAACAGATGAAACCAATGATGGCCATCGCATATAGCGCTCTGTAAGGTGCCAATGCCATGGAGCTAACAAAGGAATAATAGCCACCTAAGAGGTAGAGAAAGCTCAGCCCGATTTTGTGTTCTCTCCTTCCAGGTAACTTGAAAGACATACAGCTGGCAGTTGGCTGTGATCCGAAAAGCCCATGCAGAATAATACCCACACAAAGAGCAGAATCCACAAACCAGGGAAATCTCTGGCCCACTCCAATTCTCTGTACAAAACAATAGGAACCAATTTTAAATAAATGTTGATTAAGCAAACGGAAGTTGCTGGCCAAAGTAGCATCATGTCAATGTTTTCATGGGATGTCCGGCAGAGTGTCCGCGTTATAGAACACAAAATTATAGTGGTTCCACAATCAAATTCTATTTTGAGGACATACATTAAATGTTTGAGGCTCTCCATGAATGACATGAGTGGAGTACATTATTCCAATTTATCCTAAGAAATGGTGAAATAAAGAACTTCACCCTCAAAGAGAGACTACTGCAAAGTCTCAACCTGAGGTGCCAGGCTGTAAACTGCACTGCAGTTTCTTCGCAACAACAATTATATAAGGGTAGGGTAAACAGTACCGTAATGACAATGGCCTATGGAGTATATGTTGCCTAAATATTAAGTAATTCCTCTGTTCCAAATTATAAGATGTTTTGGTAGGCTATTTTTGCCCTTGCCTACCAAAAAGTCTTATAATTTGGAACAGATGTACTCCCTCCGTTCAGAAATATAAGACGTTTTAGGTTTGTGAATCGAATGTATCTAGACGTCTTTTAGTGTATAGGTTCGTAGAGGTTCGGAGTGAATCTATACACTAAAAAACGTCTAGATACATTTATTTCACAAAGCTAAAATGTCTTATATTTCTGAACGGAGGGAGTAGTACATAGCAAGTAAGATAACCATTCCAGGATTCATAAGTGTTTATCAACAACGGATGCAGGAGCAGATTCACAACTGGAATGCGATGGATATAATGGTACAGAGAAGACACTGGCTAATGGCTTTTGGTCCATAGAGATGGCTATTGACTGGTCACTGGTGCTGCTGGCAAAATCAGTACACAGAAGCATATTTCCATGCTATATGTCATCACTGACGAGGCACAGTAAGTAATGAAAATGGCAACATTGAGGATTTTGTCCAAAATCATTCAGATAGGTATGAACGACAAACCTGTAGCCAAGCAACAAGCGAAGGCACAAACATGAGCGTAGCTAGAAGATGCAGAATCATGATCCCATGCCGACAGTCAAACACTTCTAGCTGGCTATCAGTAAAGCTTTTAGCAGCTGTTGGGCTATCATCCATTGGCAGAAGTTGCTCAAGCCCATCTGGTTTACTTTTGGATAGTAGAATAGGATTATTGCCCATCTTGGATTTATACAGGTCCTTTTTCTGAGCGATATTACGAAACGAAGCTCCTAAGAAACTGTTACAATACCAAGGTACCCACTTCATTAGTTGAACAAATGGGATTACACATACGCAATAATAGATACAAATGATATTAGGTCGCTGCAATCAGGATACCTCAGCAAAAATAAAATTCAAGTACATAGCATTCAAAACGATGGTGCAGGAAATGAAGTCAAGTAGGTACATTCTTCTGAAAAAATATCTTTCCTACACCATAAAGATTCATAGCAGAGCATGTATATGGAAATGAAGGTGGAAAATTTAATCCAATAAATATTGGAGATTGTCCGGCTGCCACTTCTCGCCCCACCATAAGTAACTTACTGACTAATGGGACATCTGTCCACGATCTCCGCCATCTTGTTCTGCGGTTTTCAGAATATATAATATGATTGCTTTTATGTTTTTTCTGTTTGAGTTGAATTTTTTTCTTCAGTCTAAGCAAATTATAGTGGCTATTAAATTTCTTTGGAGATCAATGTGGCACCTGATTGGATTTACTTTGTTACTTGGGTAGCAATAAACAGGCACAGCACTAGTACAAATAAATTAGCCATCACAATTTTAGTTGACAAGCATGGTAAACAAAGCTTTGTTTGAAATGCAGAAGTTTTTCCAATTCATGTACGAACTGAACTCCTGTAATTCCTGCATTCCAGATAGATCCTTGCAGAAATTTTTAGTATCTATAACTAGTGTGTAACAATTTAAGTTGAACTGTACCTGCAGAGGGCTGAATGAGCATGGAGCGAATGTGAAAGAAGTAATAGACCAAGACCAAGTGCGGGATGAACAAAGCAGACAAGAGAAATAGTAGCAAATGCTACAACTATATTTGTATTGTTCTTGATCATCTGCACAATCTTTGTTTTCAAAAGTACAACCGTTAGTATCTGAATATGAGCATCAACAAGAACAAAACAAGATATAGATATCTGCATACACTCTCATACATCCATGAGGCACTTACCTTGAGAGATTGAAATGAGAATGAGAAAGCGAGAAACTGGCGAATAAATGGAGATTGAGTACCGTCCTCCCATGATTGCCAACTGTATACCATTATTACAAGATAAGTAACAGTTTTTTTTTGTTTGGTCTGTTTTAAGCACACATACTAGTTTCAGAAACTTCATATTACAGATCTCAGTAGTTTTACTATCAGATTTTCCAATGTGGAGAAACAATTGCCCAGGATGCAGAATATGAAGTGAAAGATACAGAAATCACGCATAAACATTGCATCAGAAAATCCAATATCTTATAAGGTGACTATATATAAGACAGAAATAAGTTGTTTCCAAGAAACAAAGAATAGATAGGTAATAACCCTGAAGTCAAAATATATGGCTACTGCGAAGTCCCTAGCCCAATTCAATACCACAGCTCCACCAATCTCTAGATACTACTCTGCACCGTGGAGAGTCAAGAGGAAGTGCATTCATCTCCCCTTCCCCCACTGCTGTATCCACACAACACCAGACATTTGATAGTGCTGTCCAGCATGAGTGTGTGCGTGTGCGCCCATGATGCTGCGGCTTCTCAACCGGAGGGTGAGCTGCATGCTGCATTGATGAAAGCCAAACCCTGTCTCATACGTGGTGGTTGCAGGCTCGACGTGGCAGCAACAAGCCAGCCCAGATAGTTTGGTCACTATGGGAGAGATTAGGACCTGGGTCCAACTTGATCAAACAAGGGAGAAGATACATCCGAGCTAGTAAGTAAAGAGGAAAGGAAGGCAGAAGGGAGACGAATCAAGGAGAGAAAGTATTGCATGACAAAACTGGCCTGGTACTAAAAACTAGAGGGCTAAATTAGACAACTTAAAGTTCAGGATGTTAATTGAACAACGTGATAGTCCAGGGAGTAATGTGAACACTATCTGCATAGTGACAAAAATAACAGAAATGTAAAAACTGCTATTAATAAGAAAGGTACATTTAGTGTGCACTAACCGTCTTTTGAAGAAGACATGTAAAATAGCCGCCACATACAGAATCAGTTTCGAACTCAGTATCGGCAAAATGGTGAAACCATTAGCAACTATATAGCAGATCACAGTAACAAACAAGAAGGTCCCAAGTCGAGGGTTTTGCCCTGTAGTGAGAAACAAAAAGGCAAGGAATAGAAGTATTGGCATGAAGCAAAGGAACATCAATGGGCTTGACAGTTTCAGGTTAGTCTCTATAGCTGACAAAATAGATGGCACAGAACAATCACGCTCCCATGCTGATGATTGCCTCATCAGGCCAAACAGTACCACAGCAATCATGAAACCAAGAATCTGCAAAAGACAACATAATAGTTTAACAAGTAACCATGGGCTGCAGTAACTATCAGTTCTATGCAGCAATCCCACCAATGCTGTAAATCTGAGAGAACAATGACTATATATAATCACCGATAATGTACTGCGAGAAATACATCCTAGGCATTGCAAAGGATCGGATGATAGTATAGCAAAAAAACACAAAACTCGGTTTTATAAACACCAGGAATCTGCATCAGCGCAGCTCAAAACGGCTTGTGCAGGCAACCAAACACCAGGGCCTTGTTCCGCCCGTCAAACGATGTATGCAATCAAACACCACGCCCAAAATGAAGATCAGGCATGTCCCTGACCGGCCTCGTTTGTTAGGGCTGTCTAGTCAACACATCGGGCAACCAAACACGCCCTAGAAGTATGTAAAGGTAGAGTATCCTCTTTCTACATTTTGGTGAAATTGTGGCCTGCTAGCCATATTTCTTACAGACAGATGCATGTGAAAGGTTGACCAAGGCCTATAGATGCCAAGGTGATGCTTGATAACCATGGTAAGATTCCTTTACGAAAGATTTATGAAAAATAATAACCACCACAACACATAACAGCATGCCACATTAAGGTCATATATGTTGATCAGTTATTAGAGCTATAGCTTTTAATAATCAATATGATGTAGCAGAGAGAGACATCATGATACCATCCTCAAAACATGACTTGAACTAAGAAATAAGGACTATACGCTGCAATCATGAATAAAAGTATCCTGCACAAGAAGATTACCTCAGATGAGTACAATAAAAAGAACCTGCTCGTTGCAGCACCAAGTGAAGCACGAAGACTGACTTTGTATGAGCAATGCGGATCAGCCTACAAATTTCGAAGCCACATAAATTATTCAGTTCACGTCTAACTGTGGTTAAGTACAGACATACTTGAGAAATGAACCGACACAACATTGGCATGTGTCATTATATTGTTAGACATGAACATGGTAATAAAAAGTTATAGACTTTGAATTTTGGAGACTCTAGTACATCTCAAATGTGGTGCATGGCAAGTGAGAACTAGGCTATTTTGCATCACCAACATGCAGGCCTGGCAACTGGCAACACTCACTGTACGTGGTGAACAACATCGCAAGCATAGAGAATGGTAGTGTGGGGACTAAGGATGGCAGTCAGTTAACGGCGACGGTAAGGTGCTAGGTGATTAAAGCCGGATAGTTTGTGGCACTGACAGCATGATCAGCATGTCAATGGGAGGTACATGAAAAGGCTGAGCACATCAAGTTTGTCAGCGTTGAGATTCTGAACCAAATCAGAGATTCCACGGTAGGATCGCTAATTGTAGGATCAGTGTAGAATCGAGAATCAAAATCTTGACATCAAAGTAGAATCATTAGGAGCGGACAGTCATTTTAGGGTCGCTGTCTCCTAGAAACGTAAAACTGTATGAAAAAGGGTAATGGCCAAAACCATGCATGGCTAACAAGAAAGACCGAACACATGGGATAAAAGCCATCTGTACAATGGTAACTTAGAAGATACAATGAAAATATGTAAGCCAGGTCAAATCCAAAACAAAATTAATCATATGTAATTTTCCAGTATCATTAGTGAGCTCGCTTCCACACCAGACAATTAAAGGCACAGCAAATAACCTTACCAGAACTAGCACAGTAGTTCTCTCAGCCCCTTGATGTGAATCCCAAGTAGCAGGTGACGAATCAACCACTACAATCTCGGAATAGATATTTGGAATAATGTGTAGGCCTGATACAGAATCCAAAGCCAGTGCAACAGGTGGGAAGCACCTTAATTTACAAAGGTCTGCAATGCATACATATGAATGGTTATAAAGTAGTAACAATGCTTAACCAAGGCTCTTCAAACTGGTAAGTATTACTTAATAAGGTGCAACAGCCAATATACGAGCTGATCAGTATGCAGACAGGAAAAGAGGTTATTAGTAAGTTGTTATTACTATGACTAATTTATAAGTAACAACTGGGAGAACAAGAAAGTTATTGAGAAGCAGATGCTCACTGTTTTTATCAGCTTCCATTTGGTCACCGATATTTTTTATTCCACATCCAGCAGTTCCCAGGGATAATATAACAGGTAGAAGACCAAGGCTGACAGAAAATGACAAGGTTAAAGCCATTGGGTGATCCTCTTTCAAAAATATTTCCTGCAATAAAGACATCCAAGTTTCACCTCATTTTGTATCATACCGTAGACAACATCATAATCTATACTATGTTAAGCACTAATTAGTAATTACTAACTTCAGAAACAAAGCTAGAGCGGACAATCTTGCCAACAGAAAGTGCACTTGTTCCTTCCGCTGGATTAAAGAACTGGCCCACTGCCATAGAAGCTGCTGGGGGAGGTCTTCCTGAAATCGTCTGGATACAGAAGATTAGCACAACGAGCATAATTCAATAAGCAAACAAAACACAATGTGCATCTATTGAAAAAATTTATAACCACAAAAAATACCAGAGGAGCATGAGATGGCAGTTCAAATTAAACCGATGGGAGGAGCTACAATTCCCAAATTTACCAGATTTAGCAATGACCAATGAGACATGAATCGACCTCCTCCACGGCAAGCAACTCCATCTCACTCCAGCACTACCCTGGTCACTTCGGTGTCATGTCTCACCACCGCCCATGCACGCAGCCCCATTTCGCACATACACACCACACACACATTCGTACCCCACCCGCTACTCAGGCTAACTAATCTGATCTTCTTCCTAACTATAACCTTTTAGATTTTTTAATTGACTTAATCCCTGCCATTGCTAACTTTGCATGTGCCAGCTGGCCACATTGCTCTGGCCAAATCCGTAAAAAACTCCAGGTTAGTGGTTCTGTTGTACGGGATGGACCATGGACATTGACAAAAGAAATTGACCTATCTACACCTTGCCTGCTTGGGAGGATATAATACATAATGGGCATTTTACAAACTGTATTTCTTACAAATTAATGCAACAAACTGTATATTCATATCCAAGTCAGACATATAAAGTCAGTAATAAATTCAGATACGCAAAATATCATATATGTCTCGTCTCCATAAATACAAACAATATATGTTGCCCTCATGTTTAGGAAGCAGAGAAACCGAACTAAGCCCGTAAGAAGAGGGGAAATTTTCAAAAGCCACGTCCATGATTTATTTTTGCAAAACCTACTTTCTGGTGGGTTCTATATGTCTTACTCTTTCTAGACTTCCAGATCCTAAATCGAGTAAACCAGAGATAGCACTGTTCACCTACAATAGATAACTGAGCTCAGCTTGTTCGCCATTGTCTAATATGTTGTTTTCTGGTTAATAATATAGATGATTTTCAACACTTTTTCCTTATCCAACATGAACTTGAAAGCACATTAATCGCAGTTGTACTTGCATGTCTGATGTACAAGGGTTAGTGTAAGATATCATATTAAAAGAAAATGATAACTGGTTGGTTTTTGTCTTCAGCTGGGTCGATAATATCTGAAATTCAAGCAAAAGTCGCAAGCTTATCTGTTTATGACACAACTTTACCAAGAGGACTTGCCTAAGAATCATTCATTATTTCTAGAAACATACCTTTCAAAAAGACCTAAACTAGCGTTGTCAACCGCCTGGCCATCCTTTTCCTCTGCTCCGGATGGCCAAGGCAAGGGAAAAGAGTGGAGAAAGGGGAAGGGGAATGACGCTGTGGGAGAGGCACACTGGGAACATGGAGCGGGCAGACAGGCAGCGGCAGAAACCAATGTTAGATACACGAAATTCCACTGATGCCATCAAGAATATGACCAAGCCACGAGTCCAGCCACCATGCCACTCTCCCACAATCCACCCACACCCAAGCAGACGGCAAAGGCTGGGCGTGGTAAAAAGAGGCACAGAGCCAAGGTCAGCAGCCAACGCAAAGCGAATGGCCAAGATGTTGTAGTTATAAGATATATTCATTCATTGAGTTTATGCACTCTAAAATTAACAAATATCTTACTTAAGAGACTAGGATGGAAGAAATTCAAAGGACATTGTATTCAGAAAGTTAACTCGCAAAGGAAGCAACTGTATTGGTTTCACAATAACATTCAATAAGAGAACAGGGATGGTTCAAGGTAATACCGGTCGTGATGCCACCGATATTGTCATGAAATGGAAACCGCTCATGTCTTCTGGACTTAGCAGAAGAAATGCAGAAGGAGGTGGTTGCTCAGTTTGGCTCCCAGGTTCTACCTGCTCGACAAGCAAAAATGATAGCAATGTGCAAAAGGGAACAGATGGTATGTTACTTGCAATGTAGGAAGGAAAATTAGCAACGAGCCAACGATAATAGAATAATCTATTGCATAATGTGTATATAATGACATCATTAAGAAAGAAAAAAGTGCCCTCAAAACATTCAGTTTCGCTGCACATATGTAATTGAGAAAAGGAAGGAAAGGAAGCAGCTGTGCAAAACAGATGGCACAATATAAAAAATACTAAATCTATTCAAATGACTTAATATTACTGAAAATGTGAGGGACATTTTCTTAGGTAATAGCCTAACATAATATAAGAAAATAAGATAGAGATGTTGCAGTTAATAGTTTTAAGACAGAGCAATGTTGGGAACAGATAAGTTATTTGGACCATTTGTAGCATCCACACCACAAAAAAAAGCCTGTATATGAGCCAGAAAGATGGAGAATGCCAGCATGTAGAAACATGGGAAGTGAACAGTTAGAAAATTACCTGTTTTGGTGCAGGTCCTGCTGGGATTTGGACCATCTTCGAGGTGACCTCAACTATCTTTTTACTGGCAGGTATTTCATTTTGGATGGACGAATGATGCTTTTCTGGCCACAGGTGAATCCTCACTCCAGAACATGGAGCAAGATTTGTAACAAAAACAAAGTGTCGTTTTCCATTTGAACCCTTCAACATGGGAACAGTTAAGCGGTCAAAGTTTATTCAATTAGGTGGCCGTGCTGAATTTATCATAAGGTGGCCGAATAATAAGCAGAACTTTGAAAAGCTACACTGATCAAGCACTAGTAAGACAATTTCACCTACCAGCTTTTTAATATCTAACCATCTTCTTCTGCCATCCATTGCTAAAACAGTAACCAAATTTGACTGAATATGCAGGTCCTTTTCAAGGCCATCACTTGTCCATTGAACAGATGATGGGCAAAAAAGTGAATCATTTCGCCGCAATTCTACAGAAAATATGTTGTTATGTAGAGACAACAAGACATGCATGAGATTTTCAAAGCACTTTTTTTATAAATCGTTACGGTTAATTGCCAGGGTTAAAGACACGTTTAGATTACAGCGTTTACAGATGTATTTATAGATACAACGTATCAACTGCAATAGTAAAACGACGTAGAAATTATCAGTGAAAAAATTCACTGCAAAAATGAAACACATCAAATTGCCAGGAAAAGTAACCATGTCATATCAAAATAGCAATTTGTCATGCTCTATACAACATAATAAACTATCACTTCCATGAATGTAACACTATAAGCAGTATAGTTATTCTACCTACAACATTACATAGATCAGTGTTAGTACTGAATTAGAAATGGACAGCCAATTTATTTTGAAGTAGGTGAGCTACAGCTGCATTCACAAATCGCTTCAGAACTTCCACCGGCAGCTTTATTATTATTGATAATACGCAAAATGCCCTTTAAAGTTTCAACAGGTCTAAAAAAGATAAGACTATTTTCAGAAACCTTATGATGCCATATGGAAATGAATGATCACTTTTGACCTAGATTTAATATCCCCAGCGAAGATTTATGTGCTCATAAATAAGAAAACTCGTCCACAAATATTTCGTCTTTTAAGCTATCAATATTCAATTGTGCAAACGGCGAAAGAAGGGAAAGAATGAGTCATACCACCAGCATCCCTGGTATCACTCGCAAGAAGGTTGGAAGATTGAGAACCTGAAACATGATTCATCCAACTCAAGGATTGAGGAACTGTGCTCTGGAGCATTTTCTCAAACACTAAAAGTCTTTTTTGTGAACTCAAAAATGGCTGTCGGTCCACAGGATCTATCATGCTATGAAGAGTGTGTGCAACCTGGACAAGGCTAAAATCCTCATAAGTACGGTATATTTCAATGTAGAGCACTTAATGCATTTTAAATGAATACAGTTTCAACCTGTACAGCTAATTGATTGCACCAGAGGATAGATTGATGTTCCATGGATAGCCAGACATTCTTCACACTGGAGCTTCCTACCATAAAGCCATGAGTAGAAGGTACAATGCCATCCAATGCAGCCAACCTTGACCTAACCTGGATCAAAATAAATGGAAACTCAACATTTGATTGGCCTCTACTTTAGGAGATTTAGTTAATGCCACGAAGTGGTCACTCAATGCTACACTGTAGCCCAATAACCATGCATAAATCAAGGATCTAACAAAAATAATGCCATAATCATTGTGGCAATGAACCAACTATCAGAAATTCTATTAAAATTCATAATCTTATAAGCAGCTTTTAAAATTGTATTAGTAATGAAAACCTCAGTATAAGTAAAGTCAGTTTTAAGTGTGCATACTATGATTTGGTACAAAGTACAAGACTGCTTGTATTTTATATTACAGAAAAATAAACTGTAACTTAATTCCAAGGATAGTTAAGAGTGGCACCAAAGATAACATTACACTTATGAGTCACACACTGACAGACAGGTTCATTAGAGGCACTGATCTACCACAAAATTGCAGTGGTTTAATAAGTATGAAAATAATATGAATACGGATTTCATAGGACCTACTATATCATAGGCATGGTCTTCCAAATTTTGTGAGAAATTTTCTGTATCCAAGTGCTAACATAGAAGGCCATCTTGTTACTGAAGAAAACGTAGACATTACCAAATGTGCATAGGATTAAGTGATTAGCTATATAGGCAGCAAAAATAATACCTGATAATCATGGATGCCGCCTGATATAGAAACAACTACAACATTTGAGAGTTTTGGACTGCTTGTACGTGATACTCCTGTCCTGTACCCATTTCTCCATTCTTCATTGACATGGGAGAAAAACTGACCCAGTGATGGCTGCAGAGCAACAGGAGGATACCTGGATAAGCAATAATTTGACAACATGAGTAAGACTTCGCTTGCCCACCCAGTCAGAAGCAACACAAGAGAGGGAGTGAGAGAGAGAGAGAGTACTGGTGTGGGCTGGACAGCGTTAGAATAGTTTCGACCGCTGCTTTCCTTAAGCCCGGGTGGACAAGAGCTGCTCGAGCTACAAAACCACCCATTGAATGTCCAACCAGTATAACACTGGATGGCAAGTTACCAGTAGACCGAAGACCATCGTTTGATCGCGCTACATGAGACTCCTTGTATTGATCAAGGATCTACAAAGCACAGAATCGCATATTCCCATGAAGTATATAGGAAAACAGTAAGCACTATTATGTTCATACTTATCATACAACTAAAGACAGACATAAATTATATGAACCTAGAAAGCAATTGCATGACATTTGTTTGCAAGAACATAATCATATCGAACATTATAAAAATTCAATGTGGTGGAAATTGTCCTACTTGTTGTGGATGATAATAGAAATTTGATTCTTTTATAGTTACTCCTTTCTTTTCATAGGGTTTATTTTGATTGGTTAGGACAATGCTTTGACAAACAATTACTGACCAATCAAAGCACCGTCTCAACCAATCAAAGCATGCTCTATATTTTTCATCTGAGGGAGTATGACTTTGGCTGAAGGGCCCATTGCACTCTATGCTAAGAGCCTAGGATCATATCTTACAAGTTAGGATTGGTTACCCTATGGATGGCATAGACAACATATTCTGTATGCTCCTCGAGTATGCGACCATCCATTGCCGAGTGTTCTCCTTCAAGATCAACAGCAAACCAGTCCAGCATACGGCCGTATTGTGATGGAAGGGAAAAGCCTTCCAGTTCAGATGTACTAGATGCATCCCGATAAAAGGAGGGCTCAAGTGGACCATTTTGATATGCCCGGAAAGATTCTGCAGCCAACGATCGAACCTAGATTCGTAGCATGATAACAGTGAGAAAAAAATGGCAGTAACAGCAATAATACGGCAATGACAAAATAAGCATAGTTACAAGTCCAACAACTTGTTATTGCTGGGAATTCAATTGAAATATCCTTCCCAAAAGAGCATTATCTGCAAATATGGACTTTAGCGACTAATCCATGTCCTTTCCACCAAAATGTGGGCCCCATTTTATTGCTAGAGTAAGGTCAGGAATAAAACATAACAAGGTACACAACAGTAAAGAATGTGCAGTTCAGTTCGGTCCTGTAATCTATTGGCGCCATATGAGGCTCATTCGGTACATGTCTACTGTTACATTTAGTCTCAGCTTTCTAATAACACGTGAGGCCTTCTTCATGTTCAAAGTTTACTATCATGTGGAACATCATTTTGCAGTTTATAACTAAGGCTACAAGTAGTAGCATTTAGTTCACATGACCATATATTGCAAAAGGCAAAGCAGGCCTTCACCTGCTTGTAGCTTCCTCCGTTGCCGGGGATGAATAGCACGGGCACGCCGTCGAGCTTCTCGATGTGGTCGTCGAAGTTGATCTGCTTCCACCCCTCGTGGTAGAGGAAGAGCCCGTACCTGTCGGAGGAGACGTTCTTGGGCGTGGAGATCGGGATGTAGGTCGGGTACATGTAGGTCATCTGGCACCCGTTGGGCGCCGGCCGCAGCAGCCTGTTGAGGGCCGCGAGCATGATCCAGGCGGAGAAGAAGAGCACGGACCCCAGCCGGCAGTTGCCGCCGAATCCACCCATGGGACTTGCCGGGGATCGACCAATGCGAAAAATCTACTGATCGTGCTCACGAACTCCGCATCGAGCTGCGGAGAACACCGAGATTTGAGCAGAACCACGGTGCGAGGGAGAAAGGGGGGATCTCGGGCTCGGGATCCGGGGAGACCTGCGTAGGCCGGCGATCCCGCGGCCAAATGCCACGACTCGCGGCTCGTTCCGCTCCCCGGCCGAGTCTCCGGACGACGCGAGGGGTCTCCGGGGAGGAGGAGGCCGGGGTGGGATGGGGTGGGATCAGGGGACGGGGGGAGAATGGTGGAGATTTGGAGGAGGCGGGCGGCGATGCGGAAACGATGGGTGCAGCTGCTCTGCAAAAGGAAGTTGGGGTTCTGGCCCAGTGACCCACCGGCAGTGGTTTGTCGGATCTTAGAGCCGCACGAATGTTGATGCAGCACGAGAGGACGGCAGGTGACGAGGGGCAGGCACCTGCCGGCGGGATTTCCAGGCACACACGTTCGTAAAATGATCTCGAGAAAATTTGCGCCGGTAGATATGCTGAATGAAAATTTATTACTCCGATCCAAATTAATTCACTTGGATTTGTCTAAATTCAGATGTATTTAGACTTGTTCTAATGCTAGATACATCTAAATTTAGAGAAATCGAAGTCAACTAATTTGGATCGGAGGGAGTACTATATGTTGTAAACGTTCAAATCTTTCTTTTGACCTACAACGTTAAAATCCTGATTAAACTGTATTTTGACTTCTTTTTTATAAAAACAGAGAACATTTGGACTTGTATCGATGTCACTAATTGCATTCCACATTACAATATCGACAGATCATTTAAGAGCATCTTCACCAACACCCCACGATACGTGCTCGGCAACTGCGCGGACAACTAGCCCAAAAAACTGCCCTGGCAAGCTATTTAGGAGCACCGGCCTAAACCTCCATCAGTTTTGGTAGACTATCTACATCGGTGCCCCAACTATTAAACTCTAATAATTTTTGGGCAATAAAACTTGATTTTTACAGATAGATTAGCACAGGATACATCTTGTTCATGAAAAATTGCATAGCTTCACAGCGTCAAACTTAGCTTGATTACTCGCCCTTGTCGTCGCTGCCCTTGCCTCTACGATCTCGTGGTGCCTCTGCGCCGCTTCCTGGCGCCATTGGAGCCTTGCCATGGATATCGGCTCTCTTTCTAGGGCCGACGCGACGTTACGGTGGTTCCTCTCTGTCCTCTCTGTTAGCTCCGCTGCCACCGCCTCTTGCAACGACAACTCCGCCTCTTCTCTGGCCCTAACCCTTTGTGTCAATGCCCCTACCTCCGCCAGTGCCTCCCTCTCCTCAAGAAAGACCTAGCGGTCGAGCTCCTCTCGCCTCGTGGTTTGGCGGGAGGGCTCCATGGCGATCGCGTGGACTGCCCCGTCCGGCGCGTAGATGGCGGACTACTGCTCCTACCAACGCGCTAGGGGCGAGGAGCCCACGCTAGTCGATTGGCTCATTCTGAAGGGGTTTGTAGCACAAAACAAAAAATACTAACTAACGCAACACCCTATGCCAGGATCTATCTACGAGTTGCAGTTGCCGTTCCGGGGTGGCTTCCCTCTCGGCTATTGGCCCAGTGGTGAAAGTTGGCCTGTCTTTATTAATTTTAAAATATTTATTAATATATTAATTCATAATTAATATATAAATGTATATTATAAAATCCTCATTAGTCTGAAACACCTTTCGGCTTCATTCCTCCTCCGAACATATTCGGATCCTCTTCAGAACTATTTCGATAATATCTTTTTGGAATGATTCTGATTCTCTCTTTCTCATGGTTGATCCCTTCGCTTCCGTAATGATCACAGAACATCATAAGATTCTTAAGTGTGTTACCCTGCGGTTTGGGAATGACACAGACATAATCGAGATTTCTCTCCATATCAATGTCAATAGCGGGTCTGGGATACCCATAATGATCCCATGCATTTCACGAAACTTTGTCGTTTAAACCACAAACTTAATGTTCAATTACATTTGTTTCTTCGATACATGACTTATCCAAGATTTGATCTCAATACTAATCTCATTACCAATAATTCTACTTAACTCGTTACCGTGATATTGTATCCATTGACCTATTCAATGGTTGCAACCTCTTGGATACAATCTCACCGAGTGGGCCTAGTGTATCTTCCCTTCATACGGACGAACAAATCCCGATCTTGATGCATAGGCCTCAAAAGTTCTTCTATAATACAAAATACACATATTTATTGTCACCCAGTTACAGACATGATGTTTGATGAGATCAAAGCATCCTCGAGAGACGGTGATTAATATGATCTCGCGGTCTGAGGAGAAGGTCACTCGGTTTCTAATTATTACAACGATAAACCATGTGACTAGATCACGTTGTAATACTTACATGGGTAATGTCCATCATATCATTCTCCAATAATATGATTCCGTTGTCCACTGGCATAAATGCTCTATGATCAGGAAACATTGATCAATGATATGATTCCATTGTCGACTGGCATAAATGCTCCATGATCAAAAAACTTTGATCAACAAACTAGTTAAATAGAGGCTATTAGGGACTATGATTTATTTGCATACCACACCTGTACAAATGTTTTCACCTGATACAGTTATAGCATAGAATGAAACGATTATGAACTAATTCGATATATGATAATAAACATATTTATTATTTGCCTCTAGGGCATATCTCCTTCAGTCTCTCACTTGCACTAGAGTATAAATAATCTAGTTGCATTTATTACTGATCACAAACACATATGTTTTGATGATGCATGCTAGTGGAAAACACCCCGTCTTTGATCTGTTTTACCAGATATGTATGTCATCTACAAATCTTTAAGTGTCTCCTAACACTACAGCATTATCTCATAATGTATTTGAAGTATTCATTTGGTGACAAAGTGAGACTTTGTTTCTAAGTATTTCTAGTAACGATCGATCAGTAACGAGAACTTTCACTGTTGTCATCATACTAGAAACATACTCAGTTTGAAGTCGAACTTTCTTAACCAAACCTTGTTATACTTGTTATACCTGAAGTAGTTGCTTACTCCAGTATCTATGTAGATCTTTCTCTAAGTTTCTAATGATATACTTAATTTTGGTTTAGTGGTTTGAGAATCACCTTAGAACATGTTCTTTTAAAAACATGGATCATATTTCAGCCAAGTATACAACCTGTTGATTCGGTGGAAGAGACATATGATCAATGGAGGGGTTCCGCGCATGAAAACAATAAATTTTTACCCTACGCCCCTAAACCCCTGATGTTGCCAGGACCTATCTATTAGTAATACAGTAACGAGAGGGGATTTTCGCGAACTTACCCTTGAAGACCGAAAAGTGTTGTCAACGCTCAGGAGAGCGTGGTTGATGTAGACGAGCCAAAGCCGACCTCAAGGTCGTGATGAAGTCCTCGTGCTTCCTTGGCTCCAACGACTTGAGTGCCTCAAGTATGACACCTCGTGGGGAGTTACACACGTCCGGTGCCTGACGATGACTCCCGCTTCCCCAATCCAGCAGCAGTTGTGGAAGTAGAGCTCCTGGATCCGAATCCCGCAGCGTGACGACGCTCTGCGGTGAAGATGTCTCTCGTTCGCGTAGTCCAAACTTGGGACCACGGTCACGAGAGAGAGAGAAAGAGAGAGAGAGAGAGAGAGAGAGAGAGAGAGAGAGAGAGAGAGAGAGAGAGAGAGAGACAATATCAATTGGAGATCTTCCCAAAAGTGAGAAGACCTTTATTGAATATTGTGTGTATTTATCTGGCCAAATACCCCCACTATATCTAGGGGGAGGGGAGGTACTACCTCCCTCAAAGTCTCGGGATGGGACTAAAGGAGAGGAGGAGGAGGGGCAGCCGCCGGCCGGCCCTAGTGGGCCCCGTGTGGGGGGGCTTGGCCCAGCCGGCCACCCCCTTTGCCCCTTCTCCCTCTCTCCTTTCCCTAATGGGCCCTCTTCCCTCCGGAATTGGCCCATTAAGCCTTTGACCATTTAAATTGAATTTCCCTTTTATTAAATAATTATGAATAAATGATTAAATCAATATTTAACATTCATTCACATATTATTCAACCTCCGTGGCTATGGAACACCTTCCACCTCTACTCCGGACATCCTCCGGACTTACCAAAATCCTTCCGGTTTTCTCTCTACTATTCTTCGGCGATTCTTCCGATCCTATAAACACTCTCTAAGCATCATCAAGCCCTTAAGCGTGATACCCCACGGTTCGGGAACACTCTAGACATGGTCGGGACACTCCCGCACCAATGATCGATAGAGGGACCTGGATGGCCATGTGACCCCTGTGCGTTCCACGAAGATCTTTAGTCGTTTGAACCGGGACATTCGTGTCTTATTCCCTTTGTCTCTCGATACTTGCATTGCCCGAGATCTGATCAATGACATCACCATGTCGTGTTCAATCTCGTTACCGAACAATGCTACTTGACTCGTTCTGACAAGTGATATCCCTGTGATCAAATCACACGTTGCACAGCTATTGGGTATAACTTCTCAGAGTGGGCCCTTGAGTATCTTTCCGTCACGTGGACGGACAAATCCCGCTCTTGACATATATTGCCTCTACGGTTTCCTCCGAGTACCTGAACACACCTTTATAACCACTGTATTACCAAGTGGCGCTTGATGCTATCTAAGCACTCTCGGGAGACAGTGATTGATATAGCCTCATGGTCTAAGGAATAGTCTACGAGGATACATTTCTAATCATCGTAACCTGAACTTCGTGACATGATCGGGTCACGATGTTTAGGTTGGGTATTGGTTCATCATCTCATTCTCAGAATGAGTTGACTCTATTTCCAACTGGCATAAATGCCACATGATCAGGAAACATGATCATTTATTGACCAATGAACCAGTGACTAGAGTTTCACTGGGAACCCCTGGTTGTTTATATATCACACGTGTATTGATGTTTCCACTCAATACAATTATAGCATGATATAAAACTTAATCATAAACTATATGAAATATGATAATAGTCCTTATAACTATTTGTCTCTAGGGCATATTTCCAACAATCAAATCATATGGGTTAAAGATCATCCCTTTTCTTCCTATCAACATTCGTTGTTCATACAAATGTTTCACCTAGATCAACAAGCTAGACTAACCTTTTATGCTTGTTCTATTCTGATTTCGTTCCAGAATCCAATCTAGGATATTCTGAACTTCTTCAGAATTCAAATAGAAACATTCAGACTTTAATGTTCATTCCTCCGAAAATAAAAAAATAAAAATCCTATTATGCTAAAAAATGGAAAAACTACATATAAAATCTAACTAAATTCATAATAGTTAGCTTCTCTCTATTTTGCAATGAATCTAAAAAATTCCTATTTGCATCGTTGTTGGCCTGACCATCATCTTTCGCGCGATGGTGCATCTACACGACACTAAAGACCTTGTCGTTGGCTTGACCATCATCTTCCTTGTGGTGCATCTACATGGCACTGATGACCTCGTCGTGGGCCTGGCCACCAACTTCCTCGCGTTGGATTTACACGACATTACTGGCTCAACCACCATCTTATGTGCATGACGCCTCTGGCTTGACCACCATATTCCGCGCAGTCGATCTGCACGATGCTGATGACATCGTCTGTGGAGGCCTACTCTTGTCTTCTGATTCGGCACAGCTAGGAAGAGATGGTGATGGGATCTTGGGTTAGTCGTGGAGAGAGAATGGTGGGAGATATAGTGTTAGAAGAGAAGAGAGTGATGCGAAATCTAGGGCAGGGAGTGGAGAGAGTGGTGTGCGGCGACGTGGATACAAGATACTCCAACTATTCCTATATTATATAGGAGTACTATGAGATAGATCTAGGGTTTGTATTATGGGTCCGATTTTCTTCTAGGCATAGAGGACATAGTGGGCTAATTAGCTGGTCATAGGACACACTAGTCATCACGGCAACACTCTCGTCATTAACAATTAAAACTAACATGAACACCGCAGTAACAAAATAGTAAGATTTGATGAATATGGTTATATTTTTATTGAACACAACAGTAGAAAAATACATATCAGTGGAATTTTCTCCGGTACCACCAGGAAATGGGATTTTTCCCTTTGTTGTTCATCGGGTTTATATTTGATTTTAGCGTAGGATGACAGTTGCATCTGATACCCAGTGTCATCGTAGTTGTCGTTGTCCCCCCGATTCCTCTTCAAGGGAAGTTGTATCTCTGGCGTGTGATGGCTC
Source organism: Avena sativa (assembly GCA_916181665.1). Lineage (NCBI taxonomy): Eukaryota > Viridiplantae > Streptophyta > Magnoliopsida > Poales > Poaceae > Avena > Avena sativa. The sequence goes on from OV702290.1 coordinate 435,521,011, forward strand.
AGTGTTGATGTAGAGCTTGTTGGGAACCTCAAGAGGAAGGTATGATGAGCACAACAACAAGTTTCCCTCATTTATGAAACCAAGGTTTAATCGAACCAGTAGGAGCAAGGAAACATCCCAAAGGTGTTGCTAGATGAGCCTTGGCAGGGCGCACTACCGGTGCTAGTAGCAACATGGAGACCTGCACAACACAACCACAGAACTCTGTCCCCAAGTTGCGATGAGGTTGTCAATCTCACCGTGTTTTGCTGAAAACAAAGGATTAAACGTATTGAATGGAAGGAAGTAATAATTTGCAGAAAGTAAACACAAAGCAGTAACAGTTTGTAGATTGTATGTAAAAGAAAAGGACCGGGATCCATAGTTCACTAGAGGTGTCTCTCCTTAAGATAGATAACATGCTGGGTGAACAAATTACAGCGGAGCAATTGACAAACATCGAGAAAGCAATACATGCATATACTAATCATCTTGACTCCTTTGAGACTTGATTGGGCATTACAACATTATACATAGACCGCCATCCAACTTCATCTATAACTAATAATCCACCTTCAGGTTATCATCTAAACCCCCTCCAGTATTAAGTTACAAGCAATAGATTATTGCTTTACGAATTGCGTGTAATGTAAACAATATGATTGTTTTATGAACAAAGGATTGTTGTTTTCTCCCTAGTAGCAACAACACATCTAGTACCTTAGAGATTTTTGTCACTTCCCCAGATTACCAGAGGCATGAACCCACTACCGAGCATAAATACTAACTCTTGGAGTTGCTAGCATCTACTTGGCCAAGATAGCTACTAACAATGGAAAGCATGCAAGATCACAAATAACAAAGACATGATAGAATCAATAATCAATCTGAAATAGCATCTCAATTATCCATCGAATCCCCGCAAACACAACATGCAGAATTACAAATAGATGATCTTGATCATGAACGTTTCTCACAAGATCTAAACATGAAAGCACAAAGGAGGAGAACCAGCCATCTAGCTACTACATGGATCTGTAGTCCAAGGATGAACTACTCACGCATCACACCGGAGGCTTGCATGGTGATGAAGAAGGCCTCCAGGGTGAATTCCCCTCTCTGGCAGGGTGTCGGGAAGAGCTTCAGATCTCTCCTGATCTAGGGATGGAGATGATGGCGGCTATAGACTCTTTCGTGGATTTTTGATCGGGTACTTAGGGTTTTCATCCCGAGGGCAACTTATAGGCGGAAGGAGAGGCCGAGGGGGTGCCTGGGCTGGCCACACCACCCCCTGGCACGGGCCAAGCCTGACCGCGCAGCCAGGTGGTGTGGCCGCCCTCTGGCCCTTCTCCGTCTCGTATTCTGGCATCTGATAACTTCCGGAAAAATAGGCACTTTGGCTTTTGTCCCGTCCAATTCCGAGAATATTCATTTTCTGACTTTCCTGGAACCAAAAACAGCAGAAAACATGCAGCTGGCACTGTGGCTCTTGTTAATAGGTTAGTCCAAGAAATCATATGAAAAGTACTCCAAAGTGTGGACAAAACACAATAAAGTGGATAATACCAAGCATGGAACATCAAAAATTATAGATACATTTACAATGTATCAACATCCCCAAGCTTAACTCCTGCTCGTCCTCGAGTAGGTAAGTGATAAAAAGAAAGAATAATTTTTGAGGTGACATGCACCATCAAAGACTTGATCAAAGTATTTGTAAAACATTCATAGCTGGGATCATAGTACTTCAATCATAACATGAAAGATAAAGTTCTAGCAATAAGAGAAAGAAACTATGATGCAACATGAAAATGCACAAACAAAAGATTCATGAATAGCAGTGCTTTGCAAGACGTTTGTTTGTTTCACATAAATAAAACATAGCATAATAGTATTCAGCTTGTCCCTCATAGAGTAGCAAATATAAATGCATAGGACACCTTCAAAGTTCATAAGAGTGACTAGATACAAATAGTTTAAAACAAGCAATATCAAGTTATGCATCAGTCAACTAGTCTTGGGAAAATGCACATAGAACTAAGAATGGCCACTATGCTCTCAAAGTAGGTGCATAAAGGTAGAAGGTGGAGACTCAATATAATGGTGGTGGAAAGGCCTTCATAAATGGAAGTAGGGATTCAAGTCTCATAAAGAGCTTCCAAAAATTATGGTACTTATAGCTTTCAGCTCTCATTGCCCCTATCATAAGCATCTTGAAGTGATTAAGGTTAAAGTGAACAAACTATGGTGTACATGCTTGGCGAAGTATACGTTAGAAATCTCATGTCCCTTGGATACGAGGGCCGCTCCTCATGCTACTCAAGTTTAGTCACCGGTAAGTTCTTGTCATTGTAAGTACATGTGTATCATAGAGAACCGCCAACGGGGTACCCCTTGTCCGATGATACGGAAGAATCCCCATATCAAAATGACAAGGCAAGCATACAACGAGTTACGAGGGTTTAACTCGTCAATGCCCATTGTTATGGACTTGGGTTTTGGAGAAGAAGGGAGCGCTGGAGACATCTATCGGCTAGCAAACAAGCACACAGGGGACAAAGGATTTACCTAGGTTCAGGCCTCGTAGAGGTCCCTACTCCTGCTTGTCTGCTCGTGGAATTATCGAGGGAGTCGAAAGTTACAATGGTACGCAGATGTAATCTGGCGAGGGTTATGGAAACTAGGGTTGCGTGTGTCCTCCTCGCTGCCCCCTCCTAGCCTTTATATTGATAGGCTAGGTCTCGGGTAGCAGGTCGAGTCGGTTACAAGTTAGGATTTTCCCCTTCAAACTTTCTATCTTTAGCTTCTTCTTGTTCTTCAAGCAATCGAGAGTCCGTAGGTTACTCGAGTCCTTTCATCCGGGCCTTGGCAACACCATGGGCCTGTGTGTATTTGGACCGTATATACCAAGCTCGAGTACTTGTAGGGTATACCCATGTCAGTAGCCCTCGAGTGTCCAGTGGAATCGTAGATTTGACTGGGACTTTTTTGAAGTCTTCAAGTGCCTAAATGAGTACATTTCGACTGCTTTTATTTGTGTCATAGGGATTGTCGATATACGTGCCTGATGTAATCGAAGTATCGATATCAGTTAACCACCTTAGGGTGAGACAACGCAATCTACTCGAACTCGAGTCCCTGGACTTGAATCCGGAAAAATGCTGGCGTAATTCGACTCAAGCCGCGGAGGTCTTACAGGAGTCGAATTCCAGTTATATGGGTGTGAGCACTCGACGTGTCCGTCAAGGCATGTTCATCGTGCCTGTAGGCACGGATATATTTCTGGTAGTGCGCAGCTAGATGCGCTGCCAGGCCTTATTTAGGTCTTACCTTCACGCTGTAAGCGCGACATCCGAATTTTATCATTGCGGAGACGATTCAGACGACCCAGGAGACGTAGTTTCTTTGTAGGGAAAATTATGAGGCGGTGTCGCCATGAACTGCGAGTGCAGATTTTACCAACACACAGTTTTTGTGCAAATAACCATAGGGTGCGCGACCAGCGCTCCCTATGGGAGTAGCCCCCGAGTGCCTGGTTGAGTCGAAGACCCATGCAGGGACTAAAGAACTTTTGCGACTGTTGTTGTCTTTTGTTTGCTTATTTAAGTCGAAGACTCAGGCAGGGACTAAAACACTTGTGCGACTGCTGTCGTCTTTTGCTTGCTTGTTTCAGTCGAAATTGTTTCCGGTGCTCCCTATGGGAGTAACCCATGTCCGTAATCGAACCGTGTTTAGAGTGGTTGGGTTTGATTGTGATTGTCCTCATTCCTGCAACAAGAAAAGAAAATTCGTAGGGTGCGCGGCCAGCGCTCCCTATGGGAGTAGCCTCCAAGTGCTTGGTGGAGTCGAAGATTCTAGCAAGGACTAAAGTAGCCGAATTTTTCCACTGCGTAGCCTTGATGACGTCAGTGTTGACGCTTGTATGACATTAGTTGCCCGCGTGAGCGAGTTTGACGGGACATGACGAGCGGTGGGTCCCACTTCCTGACTTTGATTTGACTGGTCATGCGTAATCTTATTTTTAACTCCACCTCCTCGATTTCCACGCGTAATGGGAGTAGTGGAGGGACGGTTCACGCTTCCCCTTCTCCACGTGTCCAACGCGATGTGTGCCATGCGTCCAGTAGGGTTTTTCTCAGTCATTGGATTGCATCGTCTAGGGGTTAAGTAGCGATGCTACGGCGGTAATTTTCCATCTGCGCTCTTTCTTCCTTGCTGCCATCGCTATTGCTTCTGCTCCTCTGCTTTCTCTTGCGCCCATCTCCTCCACGACGCTGGACCAGCTTCGTTCGTTCCCGAGCTACTTCCTGCGCTCACATCGCGGCCGTTCAATAGGGAAAAAGAAAGGAGGCGTTGTTGCTGATTCCGCGGCGGCTGTCGCCACGGTGAAGAAGAAGGGTGGCTCCGCTGCTGCGGGCACCAGCGCCGCCGCCGGCGGGATGAAGAAGGTCGCGGGCACCCGCGTGACAAATGGTTCATGGCGCCCTTCCATCATCAAGGCGTCGGATCTCCGTCTTCTTCGCCAGGACGGAGTTATCTCCGCAGCAGTCGCCGATGCGCGCGTCCCCAGCGGTGAGACCATTCCCGTTCCTCCCGCTGGTTTTCGAGTGATGTTTCTTGCATTCGTCATTCGCGGCCTTTCTTTGCCTCTCCACCCCTTTCTTAGGGGTCTTCTTTGTTTCTACGGGCTCCAGCTCCATCAGCTGTCCCCAAATTCTATCCTCCACATCACCTGCTTCATCACTCTTTGCGAGTGCTGGCTCGGAATCGAGCCACACTTTGGTCTTTTCAAACGCTTATTTAAACTGAAGCGTCAGTCCGCATCTGGCTCTTTAGTTTATGACGTAGGTGATTGCGGAATCCATGTCGACCCATCCGCCACCTACTTCGACATCAAGCTCACCAAGTCCGTCCAGGGATGGAGGGACAAATGGTTCTATGTCCGTGATCAGAAAGCCAAAGATGAGCACTTTGGACTCGTGCCCTTTGATCCTGCGACTCCCTGCAAGAAGATGCGTTTTTGGAAGAACGTAGTTATGCCTGGCGAGCTTACGGAGATAGATGTGCTGTATCAACGCGTCTACGACCTCGAGAGTCGCATAAGCGCAGAAGAGGGAGGCTGCACCCTTATCAGAACTTGGTTGCGCCATCGCGTCCAGCCTCTCCAAGCCAGAGTCCATCCCATGTTTCAATGGGGTGGCGCTGATGATGCCACTCGCGTGTCTGCCGATGGCATGTCCGCGAGTGAGGTGGATAAGAGGGTTCGACTGGTCACGAAGTACACTGGCAAGGATGTGCTTCCGAATGAGCTAGTCATTCCTCCTTTTGATGCTTCGAACCCTCCTCCTGAGGTACAGTTGTGCTACGCAGTAGCCTGTTTTCGCGATTGCTTTCCTGCTGCTTACTTGTTCTTTTTGCTGATCTTCACTGTCTGTGTGCAGGATTGGGCGGTGTCGCCTTGTATGCCCCCTCTCCCTGAGGAGATTATTCCTCGCGAAGCTTTGGAAGAGGACGAGTCTGAGTCGACTGTCCCTTCTGATGTGGAAGAGGAAGCCCCTGAGTCCGAGAGTCCGGATACTCACAAAAATTCGCGTAGCGAGGATTCTGACGCTTCGTCTCCTTCGACTCCAGAAGGCACGGTTGTTGGCGCGGAATCGCCAATTCCCGCTGTTCCTGTGAGGGCTGTAGCACCATCTTCTCGCAAGAAGATGCGACTGCCTAAGGAGTCTTCGTCGGAATCGGTGGAGGCCACGTTTGATTTTGACAAGTTTAACTGGTAAGTTTTCGAGTTCATTTCTACTTCTCTGTTTTCTTCTTGTTGGCTTTGCCCTGGCGTTTGCCCTTTCTCAATGTGGATCTTATCTTGTAGTCAAGAGGCGTCATCATCTTCTGGTGACGTCGAGTTTTTGAAGGAATCAGGAGTCGCGACCTCAAGGGCCAAGAAAGAGGTCGAGCACGCTCCTTCCCGTCTGGTGGCGGCCCACTCCGGGCACAATTCTTCGAGCTCTCCTCATGTAGGGGAGCATCGAATGGTTGCTCAGATGACGGTACAACAAACTTCTTCGGAGTCACTGGAGGACCATGTAAGTATATCTTTCCCTTTTTTAATGTGTCAGTCAATGTTATCCGTTGCTTTCACTGATTCCTTGTTTGTGCGACAGCTCCTTGTAAAGGAAGTCGCGCAAGTGGCAGAGCAGGTGATGGCGATGGGTCGATAGCATGCAATGCTGGAGACGCGTCACCGCGTGGTCGAAAGTGAGTGTTCTACACTTATTCTTTTTCGTCTTCTCCTTCTTTGGTATAGTCGACTGATAGTCAGCTTTTGATTTGCCAAGCAGCCGAACATAATGCCTTGCTCCGTAACATCGCCACCTTGGAGAAGACATTGGCCGCAGCTGTGAAGGGGCGCGACGAGGCAATCGCAGCTCGTGATGAGGCACAGAGGCGGCGAAGGGGATCTGTGTGCCTCCTTTGCGGCCAGGGAAAATTTGTTCGAAGAGCAACTGTTCTCAGTCGCCAAGGCCTTCTCAGGTACCTTCGCTGGTAGATATTTATTGTTTTCCTTCTCTACATCTAGAGTTTTTGTTGTTGGCACTAAAGGTTTGATCCATGTGTGGGTTTTCTGTGCAGATGCTGGCGATTTGAACTTTGACCCGCGGGCCCTTCGTCGTGATGACGCTCTGGCAGGCGCGGTGTCTGCAGTCGAGGACCGTAGCGCCACCAACCAAGATACATTGTCCAAGGCCAAGGTCACCCTCAGTCGACTCCAGGAGGAGCTGATGCCGAAGGCGGAGCTGATCGATAACGTGGACGAGCTGGTGGAATCACTCGCTGGTGGTGTGCCTTCCACCCACAAGAACTCCCTCCGCGCGGCCGGCGCGTCTATGTCACTCGCGATGGTGCAAGCCCACGGAGCTGATATTGATCCTTCCACGGTGTCGAAGGCGATGCCTGTTGGCGCGGATGGTCAGCAGGTAGTCTTCGCTCCCTTTGCGACCGCCTGTGCCAAATATGTCCATTCCTTGTTAAATACCGTTGCCAAGTATTCGGAGGAGCTCCAACGTGCTAAGAAGACGGTGAAAGCTTCGGCCTCAGGGGCCGGCGGAAAGTCAGTGGCGTCTAATACTGCCACGGACTTGATGAAGCCCCCGAAGCCGTCGAAGTCGAAGAAGCCAGCTGCTCCGTAGTTAGCTTTTTGTAATAGTTGATGAATTGTTCTTTTGGTATAAGAACATGCCTGCTGGCGAGTGTGTTTGTGAATACTTATGCTGACCCTGAATGCATCTGTTCCTTTTGCCTTTGTGTTAAGTTAGTCGCCTTATTTGCTTCTGTCTTGGCTTGTGGTAGGGTACATCAAGTGATCCCGTGGGTGGAACCCAGGACTCGCCATATCTTGATAATACAGTGGCACCACCGTGCTACAGGGTAGAGGAGCTATCCTTGCTTTCGCGACTTCGTGATCGCGTGAAATAGCTGGAGCGTGAGTTGCCCGTGATCCGCGGTAGCGCGGACGTGTGGAAGTCGAAGGCTGAAAAAGCCGCCGCCCGCGAGCAATATCTGCTTGGCAAAGTGACGCAGCTGGGCGACCAGTTTAAGTGTTAGTTTGCTTATTCTCATCTTTTCCTTTGTAGTTACTCGCAGAGGTACGTTGTACTCATGCTATTGATGCTGCTTCGTGTAGTTGTTAGCGCGCGCCATCCGCAGGAGGAGAAGGATAGAATTGCCATTCACCTTCATGATCTCACCCAGGAACAACTTCAAGAGAGTGGATACTTCTGGGTAGATCATGATCGTGCGACTGCATTGGCGACCCTGCAGGATCGCGCATCGCGAGTGCTGCTCTTCCTGAAGAAGTCGCAGTCGTGCTTGAAAATCATTTATCGGGCGATGTTCCCGCTGGACGATGCTCCGTCAAGCCTGCTGGCTCTTCTTGTCAGATTTCAAGATTTGTCCACGGTTCGCGAGTGCGTGAGGCAGCAGTTGGTGGCTGGTGCCAAGGCTGCCCTCTTGATGGTGCGATTGCACAGGCCTAACGTGGATATTGCCGCCATTGCCTCTGGGCCGCCGGCGCCACCAGCAGGATCTTCCTGGAATATGGTGCCGCACTATCAGGCGGTGGACCGCCCAGCCGAGGAGATCATCGACTTCTTCGAGGAACAAACCAATGTTCTTCTGTTGCAAGGGTAGCCAAATATGTATCCTGCAGATAAGTGTACTTGTGTTGTAAAGTTCGTATAGATGTTGTAGATAATTTGTTGTCGAATGTGTATAAGGAGCTTTGTGAGCATGAGGTTCGTTGCACTATGCGAGTCCTTTTCGTTAGCCTGGCCATCCTTTATCTCGTTCCCTTGTCAACCTGTCAGGTGCGTTGCAGCTGGGTTGAGTTTGTGTTAAGGGGTTCGATTGATGTGGCAGCTACTCAGGATATCGCATTTTGGTTCGAAGAACATATGTGTATAGGGTGGCGCAACCCCCGAGTAGGAAAATTGACAAAGTAAAGGAGAACACAGAGTTTTGGGGCACTTAGCTTTTATTTATTCGAAGAACAGTACGAAGTACAATGTGTGGCTAAGTAGCCTTGGCTGAGTAGCCTTATTTGCGATGTAAAAGTAAAAACGACTAGGGGTAGAAGCGTCGCAGTTGTGCGACGTTCCAAGGATTGGAGTATGCGACTCCTATCTCTAAATCTTGAAGGCGATAGGCTCCACCTGGTATTACTTCTGTAATTATGTACGGTCCTTCCCAGGGGGACTCGAGCTTGAGATGTCCCTGCTGCTTCAGTCGCAGGACCAGGTCACCTTCGACGAAGGATCTGGGGCGAAGCCTTCTACTGTGGTAGTTGCGCAGGTTCAGCTGGTAGATCGTAGATCTTTCTGCGGCGATCTCTCTTGCTTCGTCAAGGAGGTCGATGGAGTCTTCGAGTGCAAGGGATGACTCCTGCTTGCTGTAAGCGACCACGCGCGACGCCTTGTACCGTACTTCGGCGGGTAGTACTGCCTCTGCTCCGTGCACCATAAAGAATGGGGTGTAGCCCGTGGTGCTGTTTGGAGTTGTACGTAGGCTCCAGAGTACGGATTGTAGTTCATCTGGCCAGCAACCCACGGCTTGTTCGAGTGGCCGAAGGAGTCGCTTCTTGATGCCGCTGCAGACGAGCCCGTTTGCTTTTTCCACCTGATCGTTGGTCTATGGATGCGCTACTGAGGCGTAGCTGATGTTAATCCCCAGGTTCTCGCAGAATTCTTGGAACTCCTTAAATGTGAAGTTTGTCCCGTTGTCGGTGATGATGCTGTGCGGCACGCCAAAGCGGTAGACGATGGACTCGAAGAATTTGACTGCGCTGTGCCCTGATTGGTTGGTCACCGGCATGGCCTCGATCCACTTGGTGAATTTGTCGACTGCAACCAAGAGGTAGACGTATCCTCCACGCGAGGACCTTGGAAGCTTGTCAACCATGTCGAGCCCCCATTGTGCGAAAGGCCAGGCCAATGGAATATGCCGTAGTTCTGCGCCTGGTGCGTGTGGCTTGTCCGCGAGTCGCTGGCAAGCATTACATTTTTGGACTATGTCCTTGGCGTCGCGCATGGCCGTGGGCCAGTAAAATCCAGCTCGTAGAGCTTTGGCAACAAGAGCGCGACTGCTGGCATGGTGCCCGCAGGTCCCTTCATGGATGTCGAGGAGAACTGCTCTTCCATCGGCCATGGAGACGCATCGTTGTAGCACTCTTGTGATGCTGCGTTTATATAGTTCGCCGTTGATAACGGCGAATGCCTTGGAGCGCCGCGTGATGTGCCGTGCGTCTGTCGAGTCGTCCGGTAGTCTCTTGCTGAGGAGGTACGTATTGTACGGCTGCGTCCAAGATTGCTCGATCATCATGATGCTCATTGGTCCTTCGAGTCCTATGTACAGCTCCAAGTCATCGAGTGCCATTGGCTCATTGGGTGGCGTAGCCCCCGAGTCCGTGATTGTGCTTGTTTTCTTCTCTGTGGCCTTTGGCTTGATGGAGCGTTCGCATATGCGCTCGAGAAATACCCCATGTGGTATGGGGGCGCAGGTAGAGCCTATGTTGGCGAGTGTGGATGCCTTCTCGTTGCTTTTGCGACCGACGTGTCGCAACTCGCAACCATCAAAGTCTCCTTCGAGTGTATCGTAGAGGTCGCGGTACGCAATCATGTTGTCGCTCAGTGCGTCGTACTCGTGCATTGTTTGGTTGACGACCAACTTGGAGTCGCCATATATGATGAGCCTCTTGGCGCCGCAAGCTTTTGCCATCCTCATCCCGTGCAACAGGGCCTCATATTCAGCCTCGTTGTTTGAGGCTGTGAACTGCATTCGCAGGATATACTTCAGCTTGTCCCCTTGAAGTGATGTTAGTATGACACCTGCGTCTGCTCCGTCTTTCCGCTTGGACCCATCGAAGTGCATTGTCCAGAGGTAGGACATATCTGGCTTGTCCGGGAGTTGGTTCTCCATCCAGTGCACGAGAAAATCAGGGAGCACTTGCGACTTGATGGCGTCGCATTTTTCGTATGTGATGTCTCGTGGAGACAGCTCTATTCCCCAAAGCGCGACTTGCCCCGTGGTGTCGGGGTTATTGAGGATATGTCCCAACGGGGCGTCGTTGACTATCACAATTGGGTGTTCCTGGAAGTAGTGGCGCAGTCGCCGGGCGGTCATAAAGACGTCGTATGCCAGCTTCTGGTAATGCGGGTACCGCTGTTTTGTTGGCGTGAGGACCTCACTGAGGTAGTATACCGGGCATTGTACGCCGTGGACCTTATTTTCCTCAGCTCGCTCGACGACGAGCACTGTGCTGACCACCTGGTTGGTGGCGGAGATGTATAGCAACAGTGGTTCCCTTTCTCGTGGAGTCACCAGTACTGGTGAAGTGGATAGCAGGCGCTTGAGATCTTCGAATGCTTCTTGCGCTTTATTGGTCCACTCGAATTTTTCGGCTTTTATGGAGGAGCTGGTAGAAGGGCAATGCCTTTTCACCCATCTGACTGATAAATCGACTGAGGGTCGCGATTCGTCCGGCCAGTTGCTGGACGCCTCTTATGTTCTTCGGCTTCTCCATGGCCAGTATGGCTTTTATCTTCTTCGGGTTCGCCTCGATTCCCCTCACGGAGATGAGATATCCGAGTAGCTGCCCAGATGGTACGCCGAAGGCGCATTTTTCCGGACTGAGCTTGATCCGGTAGCGATCGAGGTTGGTGAAGGTTTCACGCAAATCGTCGATTAGAGAGGCTTCCTCCTTGGTCTTGATTACTATGTCGTCGACATAGACTTGGATGTTGTGACCTAGTTGTTCCTTGAGGCAAGCCTGCATGCATCGCTGGTAGGTGGCTCCCGCGTTTTTTAGCCCGAAAGGCATTGTGTTGTAGCAGAACACGCCCAAGGGCGTTGTAAACGTTGTTTTCTCCTGATCTTCCTCCTTCATTCGAATTTGATTATAGCATGAGTAGGCGTCGAGGAAGCAGAGGCGCTCGCATCCCGCGGTGGAGTCGATGATCTGGTCGATTCGTGGCAGCGGAAAGTGATCTTTTGGGCAATGCTTGTTTAAAGAAGTGAAGTCCACACACATCCGTAGGATATCCGTGTCCTTTTTTGGTACCAGCACCGTATTGGCGAGCCAAGTACTTTCCTTGATCTCGCGTATGAACTTGGCCTCGAGGAGTCTGTTGATCTCCATTCCGACTGCCTGCGCTCGTGGCTCAGACAGTCGCCTGATTGTTTGTTTGACTGGCCTTGCGTCAGGGTTGACGTTGAGTGCGTGCTCGGCGAATTCCCTGGAAACTCCTGGCATGTCCGCAGGACACCAGGCAAAAATTTCCCAGTGCTCACGGAGGAATTCGACGAGCGCGAGTTCCTATACGGGACTCAAGTTGTTGGTGATGAGGGCCATCTTGGCGGGATCTGATGGATGGACCTGCACTTTCTTTGTGTGCACAGATGAGTCGAAGGAGAGGTCAGGTGAGCTTGGCATACTCAGAGGAGGCAGACTTTTGTCTGTCATCTCTTTTGGTCTTGCGAGTTCCTCCTGCATGCCAAACGACTGGGAGATTCTGTTGAATTCCCTGTCGCAACTATCAAATCGCTCGAAACTCCCGTTGATCGTTATGACGCCGTTGGGTCCTGGCATTTTCATCTACAGGTAGGCGTAGTGGGGCACTGCCATGAACCTGGCGAATGCGACGCACCCAAGGATGCAATGGTATTGTGAGGGCCAGTCGACGACCTCAAAGTCGATGCGCTCGCGCTGGAAGTTCTTCGGTGTGCCGAAGATGACGTCGAGCTTGATTTTGCCTAGGGGGTATACGCCCTTCCCTGGGATGATGCCGTGGAATGTTGTGTTCGATGCCTCTAGGTAGGTTAGCGGGATCCGCATTGCTCGCAAGGTACTCGCGAATATGAGGTTGATGCCACTTCCGCCGTCCATGAAGACGCGACTCATGTCGAAACCTCCAATTTGTGCCTCGAGTACGAGGGGGCAATGACCTGGGCGAGGTATCTGAGGCGGGTGGTCGCTTTTATCGAAGGTGATGCACGACTCACTGCCGCTGAGGTACTCAGTGGTGGATGGTGGCGAGTGCATGGCCAAGTTGACTTGGCGAGTGATGGTCTTCTGCACCCAGTTGGAGGGGCGCCCCTTTTGGATCATCATAGTACCCATGGCCCGTGGATACGGTTCGCCCCCGTAGTGCTGGTCCGGTGCGGCTCCGTTCGGGGGTGGCCTAGGTGGTGGTGGTGGTGCATCATGTGCCACGGCTCCTGGAGCGGCTCCGTAGCCTCTTTCAACTGCATTGCGGTTCATTCGAACCAATCCCTCGTGTAGCTTGAGGAACTCGCGGCAGTCCTTGAGGAGGTGGCTGGACTTTCTCTTGCCATCATGCTTGTCGATGTAGAAGTGTACCATGCATGGCCCGGACAGTTTGTCCTCGATGGAGGTCGCGAGTGCCTCATCGCGAGTGCGGCGTTGCCACACTTGCGTGGTTTTCCCGGAGTCGCGGTATCCGCCGCTACGGTATCCGCTGTTGCGGTTATCGTCGCGTCTATCCGCGTAGCTGGCTGCGACCATGTTGACATCGTCACGGTCATCATAGATGCGCATGCGGCGTTTCCCTCGGCGATCGCGCCTGCGCTCGAGTTCTGCCTCCTCGTCGGAGTGAACACGGTTCTTCACCGAATCTTCTCCATCGACCCACCGATTCGCGATCTCCATTAGGCGGTCGATGGTCTGGGCTTTGAGCGGCCTAGCTCCTCCCTGAGTTCCATGCGGCGGACACCACCATTGAATGCATCAATCGCGCGGTCTTCCGAGATGTTCTCCGCGGAGTTCTTGATGATGGACCACCTTTGAATGTAAGAGCGCAGCGATTTGCCAGATCTTTGCTGGCAGCATCTCAGCTCTTCGATTGATGCGGGCCGCTTGTACGTGCCCTTAAAGTTGCGCACGAAGCTGTAAACCAGCTCATCCCAGCTGCGAATGGATCCGCGTGGGAGGTTATTGAGCCATGCTTGGGCGGCGCCTTGCAGCTGTAGCTGCAAGCATTGCATGGCAGTGCTTCGACTGCCTCCATGGAGTCTGACGGAGGAGATGTGATCCTCCAGCCAGATCTTGGGGTCCTATAGACCGTCAAACTTCGGGTTCTCCGACGGGAGTTTGAACCCCTTAGGCAGTCGCTTTTGCCTAATGGATCTGCGGAAGCATCTGGCGCTGCAGAGCTCCACGTCCTCATCTTCCGAGTCATTCGACCGAGCACGTCGTGCTCTTGATTTGTCGATCTTGCGCTGCGTGATGTCATCACGCGCGTCATAGTCATGGTCATGTCGCCGTGAGCAGCGACGTCGAGACAAGTCGTGGCTATCATCGCTGGATGAAGGCGAGGAATAACGCTTTGCTAGCGCTTTGCCCTTCTTTGGCTCCGGTGTCGGCTCCTTGTCGAGGGCGGCCTCGATTAATACCAAGCCTGCAATCGTAGATCAGTGCATGGCGGCTCGGGGGTCTCTAGCTGGTGGTTGGTTGTTCAAGAGGTACATGGTGGCTGCTGTCACCACAGCCTGCAGCGTCTTTGGGACCACGTTGCCCCTAGTATCAACTGTCATGGAGCCGAAGTCGGGGACCTTTGCGGCCTCTATGCGTTCCTGCTCGGTGAGGTGAGCCATCCAAGACTGCCTCTTTTTGGCGAGGTGCTCATTGCCCCTTGAGGAGGATCCCCCGTAGGAGGAGAGTCCAGCGTGACGAAGACTCGACTCGTCTGCCGCCTTTTTACGTGCCTCGAGTTGCGCGATTGTTTGTACCTGGCGCTTGAATTCTTCCTTCAGGAGCCAGTGATAGCCCATCAGCAACTCCTGTGGGGATCCGAAGGGTAGAGGGGTGCCTCGCAGGGCCTCGCGGCAGCGAGCCCATTCTTGCTCGTTGAGCTTGATTACGACGCGTTCGCCGGTTTGCTCGTTTACTATGGTTGGAGGTTCGGCTGCCCCTCCATTGTCAACGGGGACGCGATTGCCACCGTTGCCGCCATTGCCACCGTTACCGCCGTTAGGCGGGTCGGTTCCGTTGCCGCGATTTCCGCCGTTGTCGCGGTTGGCAGAGGTGTCGCCTGCGTTGATGATGGCGCACATGAAGTGATTGGGGAAGCTGCTGCTTCCACAACTTTCAGATCCGGAACCGTAGGTTCCATCTTCAGTGGCCAGATCGCTCAGATCGGAGTCGCGACTGTTATCGCTGACGGTGTTCTCGACTGTTGTCGGGGTGTTGAGCTCGCTGAGGGTGCTGATCGGCGGAGGGAACCATGATGTTGGGGCAATCGCCGGTGCTGTCGGCTGATTAGGCATGCGAAGTGTGCCCATCTAACCAACTTGGAAGCGGAAGCTCCCAATCGCCAGGCTGACTCCGTCGCCCACAGACTCGAAGGCTGGTCGGGTGGCCAGCGTGTGGACGGTGAAGTCGAAGGCGCCAAAGAGCTGGTGAATCTCCGCTGTTGTGGAGTTGTAGATCGCAGTTGATGGGGCCGAAGAAGACGCAACATCAGCACTCCCAATTCCCACAGACGGCGCCAATTGACGAGGGTTTAACTCGTCAATGCCCATTGTTATGGACTTGGGTTTTGGAGAAGAAGGGAGCGCTGGAGACATCAATTGGCTAGCAAACAAGAACACATGAGACAAAGGATTTACCCAGGTTCAGGCCTCGTAGAGGTCCCTACTCCTGCTTGTCTACTCGTGGAATTATCGAGGGAGTCGAAAGTTACAATGGTGCGCAGATGTAATCTGGCGAGGGTTATGGAAACTAGGGTTGCGTGTGTCCTCCTCGCCGCCCCCTCCTAGACTTTATATAGATAGGCTAGGTCTCGGGTAGCAGGTCGAGTCGGTTACAAGTTAGGGTTTTCCCCTTCAAACTTTCTATCTTTAGCTTCTTCTTGTTCTTCAAGCAATCGAGAGTCCGCAGGTTACTCGAGTCCTTTCATCCGGGCCTTGGCGACACCATGGGCATGTGCGTATTTGGACCGTATATACCAAGCTCGAGTACCTGTAGGGTATACCCATGTCAACGAGAATCTCAGCAATCTTCTTATTTACCATGGGAATATGGTGCTTTTTTCTCTCTTTCCTCTTTTCATAATCTTTTTTTTCTTTTCCTCTTTTTTTCTCAACATAGGACACTTTTTTATAAGAAGAATGCTTCATAGACAGCTCATTATGGTTACGCTGTAGGTTCCCACCATGTCAGCATGGATTAGACCAGCGGCCTAGGTGTTTCTCTAACACATATACATAACTCGATGGACTTACAAGCTCCCCTTTCATTTCACACCGATGACATCCATATACAAAAGAGCATGATATCAACTAGGTACAAGTACCAAGTGCAATGTTGAAAGCGTTCCCCATGAAAGCATGGTTCTGCTAATTCCCAACAAATAAGTGCAAGCATATACAGCATAGACGACACAATGGTTCAAGTTTATTAAGGGCAAGAAAAGTAAAGTGTGCCATCAAGTTCGTGAGAGCTTTAATCACTAGTTTTCTCATAACAAGTTCAATTCGGAAGGTAAACAAAAGCATGCATATACTTGGAATAGCATAAGCTAGTAGGTAGGTATGGTGGACTCTTTGGAATAACTTGGTTTAGGGAGTTGGATGCATGAGTGGAACTCATACTTGGTTGTGGAGGCTAGCAAAAGACTGGGAGCGACAAACTAAGAGAGCAATAATGGCCATAATCATGCAGAGCGACAAAACATCATTGATCAAAGCATAAAGTGATATTACAAGTTGAAAACTAAAGGATCATAAAGGCTATGGTGACTTAAGATAGTCATAACATGGTGTGAGCATGCGCCAAGTCAACCCAAATAAAGCATCAAAGGAGAATACCACTATACTATGCTTTAATATGCTAAAACAACGCATGATTCATCCAAGGCACATTAAACAATCTCAATTGTTTATAACAAGTCATGCTACAGCAAAGA
Source organism: Avena sativa (assembly GCA_916181665.1). Lineage (NCBI taxonomy): Eukaryota > Viridiplantae > Streptophyta > Magnoliopsida > Poales > Poaceae > Avena > Avena sativa. The sequence continues at coordinate 435,537,465 of OV702290.1, forward strand.
ATACTAAGCATAAAGCCAAAACAATATCAAGCATGGCACAACAAAGCATAGGCCACGGTCAAAAACAAGCTCTCTTTAGCACATAAGTATGAACTTTCCTACTCTTTTCCAAACCAAACCAAACTATTTGCAAACCAATGTATGAAAGAGGGGGTCCAACCAATTTATTCAGAAAGCTAAGAAAACCAAGTGAACGAAAAACCAAAAGGAAAACGAAAAAGAAGATGCTCCAAGAACAACGCAACTGTGCATGAAACAATAAAAATGAAGCGTTTGGAAGAAACCTGGGATTTTTATTGATGAAGAAGGGGATGCCTTGGGCATCCCCAAGCTTTGACGCTTGTACTTCTTGGATATTTGTTGGGGTGACATGCGTGGCATCCCCAAGATTGAGCTTTAGTCCATCCTTCATCTCATTACTCATTCCTTCCATACACCTGAAATTTTTCCTTCATACAAAACTTCACACAATCTTTATTAGCAACATTAGTGCACTCAAGATAAATAAGTCTTAAGGTTCAGTTCTAACACCAAATAAACTTCCATTAGAACACTAGCTACTGTAGCACTTCCCTCAAGAAGCTCAATTCCCCAAAAGAACTCAAAAAGCTCAATTCCCCAAAAGAACTCAAAAAGGAACCAACAAGAAGCAAATGCAGAAAATGGCAGAAATCTGTTAAAACAGACCAGCAGGTAAAGACGAATTTTTTTGAAGACCTTGTATTCCTCGAATCAAAAAGTGTTGAGCCAACGAAAGTTAGATAACAACCTAGGGCAGAAGCACAAAAATTGACGCCTCAAAAAGACGTTCAGAGATTTTACACGAATTTTTACGGTGAAGCACAGAAATCTGTTTCGGGACAACAACTTTCCCAATCATTACTTCTCTCTCATTAGAGGTTACTCTTGGCACACAAAGCAAATAAAAAGGATAAGAAGCGGTTATTACTAAAGTAATAACTTCCAAGACTCATCTAAAACTTTTGGGTTATCTCCCAATAAGTACTTTTCTTTAACGCCTTTAAGTTAGGCATAAGAAGCAAGAAAGAATCAAGTGTTCTCAAATGAAGAAGTATTAAGATTAATACCACAAATATCTTCAACAAGGCAAGGTATATCATCCAAATAAGTTCTAGAGGATCCTCTCTCAATGCTCTTAGGTTCACTACTTTCATCAAAAGGGTTTTCAGGAACGATCCAATCAAGATTCTTTTCTATGGCTTCATGCATTGCTACTTGTTTAAAGGGTATTGGTATCGTAGGTTCCTCCCCATTAGGTTCGGTTTTGTTTATCTTTTATCGTGTACCAACAACATCTACACATGAGCCTAGCATATTGAAATGTTCAAAGACTTTCCTAGCTTCCTTGGCAACATCATAGAACTCCTTAAACAAAGTTTCTAGAATAAAATCCCTCTTTTCAGGGTCCTCAATTTCTTTAAGCTTAAGAAACATTACTTGCATTAAGGGGTTAAGGTTAACAAACCTAGCTTCTAACATGTGAATTAAAGAAGCTGCAGCAATCTCATAGTTTGGAGCAAGTTCTGTAAGGGATCTATCCTCAGTATCCTCATGTTTACTAGCATGATTAAAGAATTCTTCAATATTATCTTTCCCAATTATAGAACCACTACCAATTGAAAGGTCTTTCAGGGTGAATTTAGGGATCAACATGGTGAGCTAAGGAAGAGGTGACAACTAAAGAAGACTTTTTTTGTGTGTTTTTGAATAAGAAAGCAAACTAGTAAAACTAATTTTTTTGTGTTTTTGATAACAAAACAAGCAAACAAAGCAAAAAAGAAACTAAGCAAAACAAAAATAACAAAGTAAAAGAGATTGGTTATGAGGGACTCCCCTTGTGAAGATGTCCTTGACTCCCCGGCAATGGCGCCGGAAAAATACTTATTGGTGCGGTGTTGACGTGGGAGTTTCTTCTTCTTCGTTCCTCGGCAACGGCGCCAGAAAAATGCTTGATGGCTCAGTGTTGATGTAGAGCTCGTTGGGAACCCCAAGAGGAAGGTATGATGACCACAGCAGCAAGTTTCTCTCAGTTATGAAACCAAGGTTTAATCGAACTAGTAGGAGCAAGGAAACACCCCAAAGGTGTTGCTAGCTGATGATGGGTTCGTAGCATGGAAAACAAAAAATTTCTACCGCAAGAACGAACAAAACCCAGATCTAATCTAGATAAAAGCCAAGATCTAATCTATTAGACATGAGCAATGAGATAGATCTGTACTAACCCTTGTAGAACCGAAAGCGCATCTCGGGGTTGATGTAGTCGATCACTTGCCGATCTCAAGATCGTGTGGATGATCCTTCCGGCGCCGCGTTCCAGCAGCACTTCCGCAGTCGATCACACGTGCGGAGTCGAAGCAGACCTTCCTCTCCCTGTTCCAGCGAGCAGCGGAGGTAGTAGATCTTCTCCACGGAATCCCAGCAGCACGACGGTGTGGTGGTGGTGGTGGAGGAGAGAATTCTGCAGGGCTTCGCCTAAGCCGGAGCAGAGCAAAGGAAGAGGAGAGAGGCGGCGGCTAGAGCTTGTTATGGGAGAGGTCTAGGGGGTGGCGCCCCCTCCCCTCTATTTAAAGGAGGGAGGCGCGCCATGGGAGGGGGAGTCCTAGCAGGACTCCCCTCCCTCCTTGGCCGGCGGATTGGGAGGGGGAGAGGAATCCTCCTCCCCCACGAATCCGTGTCTTGCCCCACAAAGACTTCCTTGATTCTTTCTTGGTTTTCAAGCAAACTCCAAGAAATCTTCTAGAACCTTCCAGAACATTCCGAAACCTTCTAGAATCTCCATACAAACACTCCGGAACATTTTCTAACTTAGAAAATGATCCCCAATATATGAATCTTATTCTCCAGACAATTCCGGATCTCTTCGTGATGTCCTGGATCCAATCCGAGACTCCGAACAATATTCGGTCTCCAACGCATATTCCATATCTACTTAAAACAACTTCGAACCTTAAGTGTGTCACCCTACGGTTCGTGAATATGCAGACATGATGAAGACACCTCTCCGGTCAATAACCATCAGCGGGATCTGGAGATCCATAACGGCTCCCACATACTCAACGATGACTTCGTGATCGATAGAACCATTAACATACAAAACCAATTCCCTTTGTCACACGATATTCTACTTATCCGAGGTTTGATCGTTGGTATCTCCATACCTAGTTCTACCTCGTTACTGATAAGTACTCTTTACTCGTTCCATGTTATGTCATCCCTTGTGACCTAGTCACATGCTTGCAAGATAACTAGATAACATTCCACCAAGAGGCCCCAGAGCATATCTATCCGTCATATGGATGGACAAATCCCAATCTTGGTCCATGCGCTTCAACACATACTTTCAGAATACCCAATGACACCTTTATAACCACTCAGTTACGAAGCGGTGTTTGATGTCATCAAAGTACCCATCCGGTGATGGTGATTAACATAACCTCATGGTCGAAGGATTAGGTTACTATGCATTTGAAAGCTTACAGCAATACGAACTTAATGACTTGACCTTATGCTACGCTTACTATGGGTGTGTGTCCATCACATCATTCTCCTAATGATATAACCTTGTTATTAATGACATCCAATGTCCATGATCAGGAAACCATGATCATCATTTAATCAACAAGCTAGTTCCACAAGAGGCTTACTAGGGACTCTATGTTTACAAAACACACATGTATCAGTGTTTCCTTATAATACAATTATAGCATGGGATGTAAACATTCATCATAAACACAAAGATATAATAATAACCACTTTTATTATTGCCTCTTGGGCATATCTCCAACAACTGAGCCTTGGCAGGGCGCACTACCGGTGCTAGTAGCAACGTGGAGACCTGCACAACACAACCACAGAACTCTGTCCCCAACTTGCGATGAGGTTGTCAATCTCATCGTGTTTTTGCTAAAAACAAAGGATTAAACATATCAAATGGAAGGAAGTAATAGTTTGCAGAAAGTAAACACAAAGCAGTAAACAGTTTGTAGATTGTATGTAAAATAAAAGGACTGGGATCCATAGTTCACTAGAGGTGGCTCTCCTTAAGATAGATAACATGCTGGGTGAACAAATTACAGCGGGGCAATTGACAAACATCGAGAAAGCAATACATGCATATACTAATCATCTTGACTCCTTTGAGACTTGATTGGGCATTACAACATTATACATAGACCGCCATCCAACTGCATCTATGACTAATAATCCACCTTCAGGTTATCATCCGAACCCCCTCCAGTATTAAGTTGCAAGCAACAGATTATTGCTTTACTAACTGCGTGTAAAGTAAACAATACGATTGTTCTATGAACAAAGGATTGTTGTTTTCTCCCTAGTAGCAACAACACATCTAGTACCTTAGAGATTTCTGTCACTTCCCCGGATTACCAGAGGCATGAACCCACTATCGAGCATAAATACTAACTCTTGGAGTTGCTAGCATCTACTTGGCCAAGATAGCTACTAACAACGGAAAGCATGCAAGATCTCAAATAACAAAGACATGATAGAATCAATAATCAATCTGAAATAGCATCTCAATATCCATCGGATCCCTGCAAACACAACATGCAGAATTACAAATAGATGATCTTGATCATGAACGGAGCTCACAAGATCTAAACATGAAAGCACAAAGGAGGAGAACCATCCATCTAGCTACTACATGGATCCATAGTCCAAGGATGAACTACTCACGTATCACACTAGAGGCTTGCATGGTGATGAAGAAGGCCTCCAGTGTGAATTCCCCTCTTCGGCAGGGTGTCAGGAAGAGCTTCAGATCCCTCCCGATCTAGGGATGGAGATGACGGCGGCTACAGACTCTTTCGTAGATTTTTGATCAGGTACTTAGGGTTTTCGTCCCGAGGGCAACTTATAGGCAGAAGGAGAGGCCGAGGGGGTGCCTGGGCTGGCCACACCACCCCCTGGCATGGGCCAAGCCTGGCCACGCGGCCAGGTGGTGTGGCCGCCCTCTGGCCCTTCTCCGTCTCGTATTCTGGCGTCTGATGACTTCCGGAAAAATAGGCACTATGGCTTTTGTCCCGTCCAATTCTGATAATATTCATTTTCTGACTTTCTTGGAACCAAAAACAGCAGAAAACATGCAGCTATTACTGTGGCTCTTGTTAATATGTTAGTCCAAGAAATCATATGAAAAGTACATGAAAGTGTGGACAAAACACAAGAAAGTGGATAAAACCAATCATGGAAAATCAAAAATTATAGATACATTTGCAATGTATCAGCATGTTCGAAGGATCGATCCATATCGAGAATAAACAAATTGGGGCTTTGGAGTGGGACCTGAGGAACCCATGGCCTGCATTTTCGCCCCCGAACACGATGATATGGCGTGGATGAAAGTATGTCTGCAGAGACAACTCGAAGAGAAAGATTCCTGGAAGCCGCTCCTATCTGAGCGATTCTATAGTGATAAATATTCCCAAATTATATCTTCTAATCAATAGAAAGATTGATAACTACTAACAAGAAGTAAAAGCCATAGACTAGATAAAACAAACTTACTTGGTGCGCCATCGGCTTGGGTTCCGCCGCCGCCAACTGCTGAAGATTACCCAAGGTGGACTTGGGGAGAGTATTGCGACGACGATTGCGACAGGGAGTAGAAGAGACTAAATCAAGATCGAGAGTGCAGTTGCAGAAGGCCTAGAAGGAGATATAAAGGTCAGCCTCACCGGTGGTGGGCCACACCAGTCAGCGAGATAAACATGGCCAGTTAATGCGGTATGTTTGACCAATTATACAATGCACGACGCACTAGTATATGTCTCCATCCATCTACTGCAGCCCTAAAATGTGTCGGCTTCCCTGGTCACCTACCATGGCATTAATATATGTATGTACCAAGTCTACCACGACGTATAAGTGGACGCCATGTCAAATTGGTGCCGCCAATGCGCATCGGTCGGGTAAACAACTTTTGCAGATACTTTCGCTCGTACCGCCCCAAAAAAATACTCGCACCGAGGTATTTGCAGTGCATTGACTAGCGCACAAAGCCCACTCATCCGAAGCGGTCTACCTGTAACCATTGACAAGAGCCTCTAGCTTGACGTAATTGCATAATTCTTGAACAACCACAACTTGAACTCGATGAAGCCTTGAACCACTGATGAGAGTTCGAAAGGATACAAATCACAACTAGCCCATCAAGAGAGAAGAGATACCAGGTCGACTCAACTACGAAGAAACCAAGTGAGATACAACAACATCGTAGTAAGGAAAAACCGCTCGGTGCACGAAGCGATGAGCGGGGAAACATGGTTGCTCGACCTGTGTCACAAGCTGGAGGTAGACCCCTTGCCACAGCTCCTGAGGCTTGCGGAAATGATTGAGGGGGTGCAATTAAATAATGAGCCCGACGAGATCGCATGGCGGGTCAGGGGAAAGGAGTCATATTCGGCCAAAGTAGCCTACATGCTGCAATTTATGGGGGCAGAGAGTATGGATTACAGGAAGCTGGTCTAGAAGGGCTGGGCTCCGGCCAGGTGCAAGTTCTTAATATGGACACTAATGCTAAACCGAATCGTTACGGCAGACAAGCTAATGCAAAGACAGTGGGAGAATGACTACTTCTGCCCACTGTGCAGAAGAAACCTAGAGGCACCTTCGCTTCTATTCATCGAATGCCCTTTCAGCATCTCCATATGGAGTAAGATGTCGACCCATTTCAAAATTTGAGGCGATATGCCCATAGAAGTGGATTGGAAAGGACCTCAAAATACAAGATTGGTACAGATCGATGGTAGGAAATCAAACAAGAGTAAACCGAATAGGATTATTCCCAGCCATGCAAGTAATATGCTGGGAGATATGGAAGGAATGCAACAGAAGGATTTTTGAGAAGAAAGAGATGCCTTTGCATGCTCTAGTAGTAAAAAGGGATTTCTATTTTCGTGCCCCTGGTTCGTTAGTTGTACTTAGTTTTCCCCAGCGGCTTAGTTTTTCCTCACTTTTCCCCTCCCTCCATTCTGAAACCCTCACATGCGCTCGGACGAGGTGATGCCGTCAGGTCAAAGGCTTGACTGTTACATGCTGACAGGTGGGACCACGTTGGGGCGGGTCCTACATTGAGCGTTACGTTATGTCGCCTCGTCCGTTACGTGCTGATGGGTAGGGCCATGATACACGGTGGACCAGTCATCCGTCTTTCGCTAACTTGTGGGCTCCATTTTTCCTGATTGTGTGGCCGGTGCAGCCAATGACAAATGGGGCCATTCTGTGGGACCGTCGAAGCCAATGAACAACGGGGCCGCTATGTGGAGCCGTTCTATGGGGCCGTCGTAGCCAATGACCGGTGGGGACGTCATGTAGGGTTGGAGGGGGGATTTGCATATTTGCCACGTTTTACTTTGAAACTTGCATATTTGCCATTTTTTGTGTCACTGACATGTGGTGGTCATGTGGAAAATATGCAAATTTTAAAGAAAAAGTTTGGCAGATATGCAAAATTGGCAAATATGAAATAATTGACAGGTGGGGTCGTGTATGACACATCGACTCTCTCTCTCTCATCCGCTCCTAGCCCCCAGCCCCGAGCAACTCCTATCCCACCGGCGGACAGAGCATCCATCGTTGGTGCATCGGCATGTCGTCGGATCTATCCTACGGCGGTATCAGATGGACTGTCGCGTTGCACCTCAATCACGGCTCTGGCACCTGTTTCGTCCGCACGCATTGTACGTTGAGGCAGTACCAACCGTAGGCAGGTCCGCCGCCCACGACGACCGGGATTTGGTTCCGCCGCCATAGCTCGACTAACAGTCGCAGCAATTGCTAGTAGTGCTTGATAAGACATCCGCTCCTGCTCCGCCCACCCTAACCGATTCGGTTCCCGTAATTTCCTCGATATTGTAGGTGCAAATTAGTCCTCAATGTATAGTCGTAGCGGGTACACCGGCGAGGGTGGGGAATCGATCATGTCGTGGCCATATTCTTCTTCTCTTACCACATCGAAAGTGCATGCAACTCCTTATCTTTGTACTATCGTTGAATTTGAAGTGCTGTCGGACTGATTCCAATTTGGTTTGTTTTGGGATTGTTATAGTGTGCTATGCAGGCTGATGATCCATGGTACGTTGCATACCAATATGAATCAACTCAGTGGTCTAGCCATAGGATGGATTTGGAGGAGATGGTTGCCAAGTTAGGTGATGAATTGGCCTGTAAAAACCTATTGATATTTGAGCTAAAGCATACTGTCGAGGAAGAATTCAGAGCTTATTCGCAAAGAGAAGTTGACACCTGAGGTTGATCTTGCTGTATCTAATCAAGTCATAGAATATCTAAAACATGAACTTCAAGTGAAGAGGAGGGAGAATAGTAGATTCATGTGGGCAGTTTTAGTAGTTTTCATCTGTGTCCTAGCAGTTACAGTATGCGGTTGTGGTGAAGGGTGGCGCGTGTAATGATTAGTTGAATAGATAGCTAATTTAGAGGGTAGAATTGTTATTCAATAGATGGTTGTGAGTTCCTTCTAATTTAGCCACTTTGCGGTCGCAAATTTGTCGCGAGAATGCATTGCGGTGCCCGAGTTGCTTGCCATTGGATCCAGCGATCCCAAAGTGGTCAAGAGAATGCATTGTGGTACCCGAGTTGCTTTCCATTGGATCTAGTGGTCCCAAATTGTCAAGAAAATGTATTGCGGGGCCCGAGTTGCTTGCCATTGGATCTAGCTGCCCACAGTTGGCATGCCAAATGCCTAGAGGGCAAGTTGGGGCCTATCAGTTTTGACTTTTCTGACGCTGCCATCGTGGCTGCCATGTAGAGTTGCAGCGTTGGTGGTAGCATCCATTCTCCATTCCAAATTAGTGGCCAAGATTGTCAATCCAAGTTAGTTGACTCAAATTCCTCAAGATACAATCGAATCTAGACAAATCAAAATCAACTAATTTGGGTCAGAGGGAGTACTACTTATGAATCAGCTTTAGAGCATATCCACTGTCCTCACTGCTCAAATACATATCAATTTTGATTCAAATCATACATATTTCGATCAAATTTATACAAGCCCACCGGAGATTGTCAAAGCAAGTACTACTACTTATGAATCAGCTTTAGAGCATATCCACCGGTCTCACAGCTCAAATACATGTCAAATTTATTCAAATCATACATATATTTTAAGTCACGGAATTTTGGTTCAAATTAGGCTTAAATTTGTCCCAATTTTAAGTGGACGGTGAGCTAGCCGCCCTCCCCGCCGTATGTGTACTCCTAGAAGTACGGGCAAAGTACTCCCATCTGCCTTCACCGTTGAAGTGCACCTCGACGTGCCAGCCGTGGCCATGGCCTGCCTCCCACAGCTTTGGTTCACGAGGGCTTGATCTGCGTCGTCGCAGTGATGTTGCGGATGATGGCTTCAATCGTCTTCGCATCAATGACCACTGTTGGCACCACAACCGTAGATGTTGCAGATGATGGCTTTAACGTCTTCGCATCGATGACCACTGTCGGCACCACAGCCATAGATGTTGCGGATGATGGCTTCCATCAGTGTCTTTCATTGATGGCCACTATCGGCACCGCCACCGTCGCACTGATGTTGCGGATGATGGCTTCCATCAGTGTCTTTCATCAGCAACGGATCTGAGGATGTGAAAGGAAGTGAGACAGACAGAGACATAAATTTCAGACGGTTAGATCCTCACCGACGCACGCCATTCGGACTGCCGTGCCACCGTACATCAATAGGAGGGGAGGAAGATGCGGCTAGTATACGTGCGACAGGGAAAGGAAGGGAGAGACATCCAGCCTGTCAGGCTCTCCTCTCTGTAGCCCAACGGGAGAGAGATACCTCTAGACCGTCGGATCATGATGTATCTAATGGTGGTTGGCCAAGATCCATGTGACATACATCTCGACCAATCAGAGCACAACCAAACTGAGTGCTAGTTGATGTAGCTGGTATACGCGCGTCATGGAAAGGGAGGGAGAGACATCCAGCCTATCGGGCTCTCCTCGCTGTACAAGGTTAGGTGCACCCATCGGGAGAGACAGACCTCCAGCTCGTTGGATCATGATGTATCCAACGGTGGTTGGCCAATATCCGTGTGACATACATCTCGACCAATCAGAGCGCTAGCCAAACTGAGACATGAGAGAGGGGAAAACTGAGAAAAACTTTAGCGGGAGGGGAAAACTGAGTAAAACTTTAGCGACAGGGGAAAACTGAGGAAAATTTTAGTGGGAGGGGAAAACTGAGTAGAGCTAAGGAAAACAAGGGCCCTCAAATAAAAAAATGACTAAGGGAAATTCAAGATTTTGGCATAACAAATGGAAAATATGTTATTTGAACAAAATAATCCATCTTGGCTGATATTATATTGTTTACAACTCAAAGATACACAAGTTTGCCAAATTTGGCCTCATTTAGACAAAGTATGTTTTCGGATGGGTTATCTTGGAGGTTAACTGAGTAGAAAGCCATATATCTTCATAGCTAGTAGCTCATTCCAAGAAGGATTTAAGAAGTGGTTTAGGGGAGAAGTCCATTTCTCTTTATTTCCTTTTCCTTTATTATTCGTGATAGGTTGTAGCTAACATAACAAGACTCCATGCGAAGGTTGCACTATGTTTTGACTTCTTTTTTGAATTAAACTAACCCTAAAACCATTTATTTGAATTTAATCACTTAGAAAAAGAAAAATGTGGCTGATTACAAGTAAATCCAAAATTTCCAATTGCATATGGTAAATCAATCCAGGATACACAAGTGTGCCAAATTTTGGATCAATTGGTCAACGTTTGCTATGGTTTAAGCCATGAACTAGCCAAACCCCATGTGTTGACCACATGTCGAGGGAAAAACTGAGTAGTACTAAGCAACTAAGTGGATGACAATAGAAACTTGCAATAACACAAACATTATGGGGTTATCCAACATACAAACTTGGGAGCGTCACAAACATTGATAGTTTCAAATTCAATACAAACATTGACAGTAGTTCAAATTCATCATACAAATTCAAATTAATTTTTTCTTGCTCCTAGTGTTTTTTGCTAGAATATTCTCGAAGTTCACCACCTTGCTCCGGGTGATCCTGGCTAGAATATTCTCGGAGTCCACCATCAGCTTCTTCCATTTGTTCTTTTCTCTGCATCAAATGAATCAAGTGCTTCAGTCTACAATTGGTTCAACCATGTTTCGATTCATTGGTTCATACGGTTCAAAATGCATTGGCATCATTTCTTCAATATCCTCTTGTGTAATTCCTTTACTTTTGAACTCTGCTTCCAATGAATAAATTGCTTCAATCTCCCATGCATTTGGTGCAATCTCCCCTTCATTTGGTTCAATCTCCTCTCGATCCATTGGTTCAACATCCCCTGTATTTGGTTCAATCTCCTCTCGATCCATTGGTTCAATCTCCCCTGCATTTGGTTCAATCTCATCTCGATTAGTTGGTTCAATATGCAATGTATCCATTGCTTCATTCTCCTCTCATTCAGATACTTCATTCTCATCTGCATTTGCTGCTCCCGCCTATCATCCATTCCATAAGCTGGGTCCACTTCATTTTTACAAAGCCTAGCAATGTGCCCTAGGATCCCACAACGTTTGCACTTACGTTGTCGAGGTGGTGCACCACCCTCTGTACTAGCTCTCATCCTATTCTTTCTTGGCCTACCTGCTGGTCTAGTAAAAACTGGAGGGTATAGCTTGAAGCCTGGATTCACTTCCATCTATTGGTCTTTTCCCAACAAGGCTGGAACATTCTAAGCATATGCTGCCCTAAATTTGGCAACAGAGAAATATTCTGACACGTACTGATCAACTTCACCCTCTTCACCTCCTAGAACACCCATGAAAAACAATGCGTGTATGCAGAGTTTCCCACGGAGCTGCCATTGCCTGCAATGGCATCTCCTGTTAACCAAACTCACTGGATACCTCCACTGCCTATCTTTACTATTAGTGTACGTTACCTCAGCCTCCATTCCTTTTCTAATGCATTTCATCTTTAATTGTTTTTCTCTGGCATGCAAAGCCTTAATCAAATATGGGAGGATGAGATGGCCAGCATACACTCTTGATGCAATTTTTTGACGTAAATCGATCTTTATCATGATCATCTGCCTAATCTTATCAAATATTTGCCACACCATAAGCCCTTTCAATGACTTGACCTTTGTATTAAAACTCTCTGCAAGGTTACTTGTCACATAGTCTACCTTGCAAATTTCATTGAATTGGCTTATTGACCACACCATTCCATGATGTGCATCCAAGTACTCCTTCACCACAGGTTTTTTTATACAACACTTCCAAATGATACAGATGCTTCCTCAAACTGCATGTGTATGAAGCTGGCCATAGGCTATCAGTATAAACTTTACCCTTGAATTCTTTATAAAATTTTACACTAAGTGTCACATACATTCCCTATGCTCCACTCCGAGGAATACTGCTTCTACAACTTTCTCCAAACCTTTGCAAACGTCCGTGTGGATAGTAAGTCCTGGTGGATGACCTATAAGGTCGCACAAATTCTCCAGAAACCAAGTCCAACTTTTCTCTGACTCAATCTCCAAAACTCCAAAAGCAACAGGGAAGATCCAATTGTGGCCATCAACTGCAGTAGCAGCTACTAGCTGTCCTTTAAATCTGCTATGAAGAGTTGTTGCATCCTCGGCCAAATAAGGCCTGCAACCATCCAGAAACCCATGCCAGCAAGCTTTGAAACAAACAAAAGCCCTTCTAAAGCACTCCTTCTCCATTGTCTTCCCTCTTATTTCGTACTGAATTGTATGCATGTCTATCTGTACAACACGACCTAGACTAGCCATCTCCACTTTAGCTTTGAAGCTGTGATGACCCACAAGTATAGGGGGTGTATCGTAGTATTTTCGAGGGAAGTGAAACCCAATTTATTGATTCGACACAAGGGGAGCCAAAGAATATTTATCAGCCTTAACAACTGAGTTGTCAATTCAGATGCACCTAGAAACAATCTTGCTCACAGCAGTTTATCAGTAACAACAGTTTTATAGTAAGAATAGTAAAGTAACAGCAGTAGTAAAGCAAAGACAGTAGTAACAAAAGCAGTAACAGTGGGATTCGAGTGCGGTAGGCATAGGGATGGATGGACGGGCATTGCATGGACAAGACAATCCACATAGCAATCAGAACATAGGGCAGTTGTAGATAAATAAGATAAAGCATCCAAGTACTAGACAATCCTAGGCATGTGTTCCATATATAGTCATACATGCTCGCAATGAGAACTTGCACAACATCTTTTGTCCTGCCAGCCGGTTTGCAGCGGGGCCTCAAGGGAACTACTGGCAATTAAGGTGCTCCTTTTAATAGAGCACCGGAGCAAAGCATTAACACTCCGTGAACACATGTGATCCTCACATCAAAGCCATTCCCTTCTGGTTATCCCGATTTCTGTCACTTCGGGGCCATAGGTTCCGGACAACAACGTGTGAATACAACTTGTAGATAAGACCAAGAACAATACTATCATAATGAATCAATAACAAGTTCAGATCTAAAATCATGTCACTCGGGCCCTAGTGACAAGCATTAAGCACAACAAGTTGCAACAAAGTCATAAAGCACTAATAAAAGATACTAGGCACCATGCCCTAACAATCTGATGCCATTACATGAATGATCTCATCCAATCCCTACCATCCCCATGGCCTACAGCGGGGGATTACTCACTCATAGATGGGGGAAACATGGATGGTCGATGGAGAAGCGATGGTGATGATGATGGCGATGATCTCCTCCAATTCCCCGTCCTAGCAGGGTGCCAAAACGGAGTTTCTGGTGCTGTTTCGTGGAATCTGGTGGTGGCGGCAGAGCGGAACTCCTTCTAGAAAAACGTCGAACCCCATGGAGTTTTTAGGTCGGAAGGCTTCTTATAGGCGAAGAGGGAGACCGAGGGGGTGCCTGGGGCCACCACACCATGCCCTAGCGCGGCCAGGCCCAGCCCGCGCCTGGGGGGGGGGGTGTGGCCAGCCCCTGGCCCTCCTCCGTCTCGTATTCTGGCTCCTGGAGTCTTCTGGAAAAATAGGCACTTTGGCTTTTGTCCCGTCCAATTCCGAGAATATTCATCTTCTGACTTTCCTGGAACCAAAAACAGCAGAAAACAGGCAGTTGGCACTGTGGCTCTTGTTAATAGGTTAGTCCAAGAAATCATATGAAAAGTACTCCAAAGTTGGAACAAAACACAATAAAGTGGATAAAACCAAGCATGGAACATCAAAAATTATAGATATATTTGCAATGTATCAACATCCCCAAGCTTAACTCCTGCTCGTCCTCGAGTAGGTAAGTGATAAAAAGAAAGAATAATTTTTGAGGTGACATGCACCATCAAAGACTTGATCAAAGTATTTGTAAAACATTCAAAGCTGGGATCATAATACTTCAATCATAACATGAAAGACAAAGTTCTAGCAATAAGCAAAGAAACTATGATGCAACATGAAAAGGCACAAACAAAATATTCATGAATAAAATGCTTTGCAAGACGTTTGTTTGTTTCACATAAAGAAAACATAGCATAATAGTATTCAGCTTGTCCCTCAATAGAGTAGCAAATATAAATGCATAGGACACCTTCAAAGTTCATAAGAGTGACTAGATACAATAGTTTAAAACAAGAAATATCAAGTTATGCATCAATCAACTAGTCTTGGGACAATGCACATAGAACTAAGAATGGCCACTATGCTCTCAAAGTAGGTGCATAAAGATAGAAGGTGGAGACTCAATATAATGGTGGAAGAAAGGCCTTTGTAAAAGGAAGTAGGGATTCAAGTCTCATAAAGAGCTTCCAAAAATTATGGTACTCATAGCTTTTAGCTCTCATTGCCCCTATCATAAGCATCTTGAAGTGATTAAGGTTAAAGTGAACAAACTATGGTGTACATGCTTGCCGAAGTATAAGTCAGAAATCTCATGTCCCTTGTATACGAGGGCCGCTCCTCATGCTACTCAAGTTTAGTCACCGGTAAGTTCTTGTCATTGTAAGTACATGTGTATCATCGAGAACCGCCAACGGGGCACCCCTTGCTTGATGATACGGAAGAATCCCCATATCAAAATGACAAGGCAAGCAGACAACGAGCATCTCAGCATTCTTCTTATTTACCATGGGAATATGGTGCTTTTTTCTCTCTTTCCTCTTTTCATAGTATCTCTTTTTTTTCTTTTCTCTTTTTTCTCAATATAGGACTCTTTTTTTATAAGAAGAATGCTTCATAGACAGCTCATTATGGTTACGCTGCAGGTTTCCACAATGTCAGCATGGATTAGACCAGCGGCCCAGGCGTTTCTCTAACACATATACATAACTCCATGGACTTACAAGCTCCCCTTTCATTTCACACCGACGACATCCATATACAAAAGAGCATGATATCAACTAGGTACAAGTACCAAGTGCAATGTTGAAAGCGTTCCCCATGAAAGCATGGTTCTGCTAATTCCCAACAAACAAGTGCAAGCATATACAACATAGACGACACAATGGTTCAAGTTTATTAAGGGCAAGTAAAGTAAAGTGTGCCATCAAGTTCGTGAGAGCTTTAATTACTAGTTTTCTCATAATAATTTGGAAGGTAAACAAAAGCATGAATATACTTGGAATAGCATAAGCTAGTAGGTAGGTATGGTGGACTCTTTGCAATAACTTGGTTTAGGTAGTTGGATGCATGAGTGGAACTCATACTTGGTTGTGGAGGCTAGCAAAAGACTGGGAGCAACAAACTAGGAGAGCAATAATGGCCATAATCATGCAGAGCGACAAAACATCATTGATCAAAACATAAAGTGATACTACAATTTGAAAACTAAAGGATCATAAAGGCTTATGGTGACTTGGGATAGTCATAACATGGTGTGAGCATGTGCCAAGACAACCCAAATAAAGCATCAAAGGAGAATACCACTATACTATGCTTTAATATGCTAAAACAACGCATGATTCATCCAAGGCACATTAAGCAATTCAATTGTTTATAACAAGTCATGCTACAGCAAAGAATACTAAGCATAAAGCCAAAACAATATCAAGCATGGCACGACAAAGCATAGGCCAGAGTCAAAAACAAGCTCTCTTTACCACTTAAGCATGAGCTTTCCTACTATTTTCCAATCCAAACCAAAATATTTGAAAGCTAATGTATGAAAGAGGGGGTCCAACCAATTTATTCAGCAAACTAAGAAAACAAAAGCAAACGAAAAACCAAAACAAAAACGAAAAAGAAGACGCTCCAAGAACAACACAATTGTGCATGAAACAATAAAAATGAAGCGTTTGGAAGAAACCTGGGATTTTTATTGATTAAGAAGGGGATGCCTTGGGCATCCCCAAGCTTTGACGCTTGTAATTCTTGGATATTTCTTGGGGTGACACGCGTGGCATCCCCAAGCTTGAGCTTTAGTCCATCCTTCATCTCAATACTCATTCCTTCCATACACCTGAAAATTTTCCTTCATACAAAACTTCACACAATCTTTATTAGCAACATTAGTGCACTCAAGATAAATAAGTCTTAAGGTTCAGTTTTAACACCAAATAAACTTCCATTGGAACACTAGCTACTGTAGCACTTCCCTCAAAAAGCTCAATTCCCCAAAAGAACTCAAAGAGGAACCAACAAGAAGCAAATGCAGAAAATGGCAGAAATCTGTCAAAACAGACCAGCAGGTAAAGACGAATTTTTTCGAAGACCTTCTGTTGCTCAAATCAAAAAGTGTTGAACTAACTAAATTTAGATAACAACCTGGGGCAGAAGCACAAAAATTCATGCCTCAAAAAGACGTTCAGAGATTTTACACGAATGTTTATGGTGAAGCACAAAAATCTGTTTCGGGACAGCAACTTTCCCAATCATTACTTCTCTCTCATTAGAGGTTAGTCTTGGCACAAAAAGCAAATAAAAATGATAAGGAGCGGTTATTACAGAGGTAATAACTTCCAAGACTCATCTAAAACTTTTGGGTTATCTCCCAATAAGTACTTTTCTTTAACGCCTTTAAGTTAGACATAAGGAAAAACTAAAATGGATAGAATAGAAGTAAGCGGAGATAATCAAGGTGAAAACATTGTTTTGTTCAATGAAATCCTTTTGTTAACAAGGTTGATCAGGTCTTGTTACCAAAATAATTTCATATGAGACAAAACTTTGTATTCCACTAATGATTATGTTACCTCAACCTTGATAGCAATGGTCCCAATCATAATAGTTTCAAATTTTTCTCTTGGTATGGGACAATATATTTCTCCAACTTGAATGCCCTCAACATGTTCAATTGAATTCAAACCATAAGTCCTTTCAATCTTCTTGGGGAAACAGATAGTATGTTCCTTGTCATTGACATTGAAGGTCACCTTCCCTTGATTACAATTAATAACAGCTCCTGCAGTATTTAAGAAAAGGTCTCCCAAGAATAATAGACATATTATCATTTTCAGGCATAAAAAGTTTGAGAGGATGCTCTCATAAGAAATATGAGTTGAAGTAAGAGAGAGCATCAAGAAGCAAGTTCAAAACACATTTAAGTCTAACCCACTTACTATGCATAGGAATCGTGTATGCAAATAAATTCGCAAAGAACAAAGTGTCAGGCATAGGAAGATAAAACAAGAGTGACTTCAAAACTTTCAGCACATAGAGAGGTGTTTCAATACCAGGAAAACTTCTACCACCATATTTTCCTCTCTCATAATAATTTTCAGTAGCCTCATGAATAAACTCAACAATATAACTATCACATAAAGCATGCTTTTCATGATCTACAAGCACTAGAGCTTTATCATAAACATGTTCAAAAGAATCCTCAGGAACATAACATTCATCCTTCTTTAGTAAGCATGGGGGACAATCAAATAATGTAAGGGATAAAGAGTTACTCTCATTAGAAGGTAGGCATGGGTAGCTAATCCATTCTTCCTCCTTTTGTTCATCACTCTCCTCCTCTTTTTCATCTAATGAGATTTTAGGTTCATCAATTTCTTCTTCCATAGGATCCTGCAAGGCATTAGTCTCTTCCATTTGTGGAGAGCATCTATTAAAATACTCAAGAATAGAGCCATTTTCATCCTTGTAATTATCAAAGCAAAATTTAAGTATACCATAAACCTCATATTTGTAAGGTGAATCATCAATATTTTCAAGCAAACTAGCAAGTTCAAAAGCACCCTTCCAAGCAATAAATTCTTCAATTTGTTCCGCATCATAAAAGTCATAAATTCCTTTAGAATAGGAAGATATGGTATCATTATCATTATACTCACATTGAAAAGGGAGGTGTTTATACCTCTTTCTGCAACGAGATTCATCACATCAGTAAGTAACATTATAAGTAGAGCACACGTTTCTAGCAATGGTATACAATCTATCAATTTGTTCCCATAAGTGTTTCCCTTTTTGTGACAAGTGGTGTTCCTTATAATAATATTTTTGATCTTCCGTGAACCCACCTTGCCAATAAACTTCAGTTTCAAAGAAACCAACCATTGACAACAAGCATGATAAAGCAAGACAATAACAGACCAACGAAAATAACAACTAGAGTAGGAACTTTTTTTTTGTATTTTCAATAAAGAAAGAAGCAAACAAGGAGAAAATAAACTTAGCTTGAACAATAGTGAATCCAAGTGGACTTGATAAATAAAGCTATGCTCCCCGGCAATGGTGCTAGAAAATAGTCTTGATGACCCACAAGTATAGGGAGTGTATCGCAGTATTTTCGAGGGAAGTGAAACCCAATTTATTGATTCGACACAAGGGGAGCTAAAGAATATTTATCAGCCTTAACAACTGAGTTGTCAATTCAGCTGCACCTGGAAACAATCTTGCTCACGGTAGTTTATCAGTAGCAACAGTTTTGTAGTAAGAATAGTAAAGTAACAACAGTAGTAAAGCAAAGACAGTAGTAACAAAAGCAGTAACAGTGGGATTTGAGTGCGGTAGGCATAGGGATGGATGGACGGGCGTTGCATGGACAAGACAATCCACATAGCAATCAGAACATAGGGCAGTTACAGATAAATAAGATAAAGCATCCAAGTACTAGACAATCCTAGGCATGTGTTCCATATATAGTCATACGTGCTCGCAATGAGAACTTGCACAACATCTTTTGTCCTGCCAGCCCGTTTGCAGCGGGGCCTCAAGGGAACTACTGGCAATTAAGGTGCTCCTTTTAATAGAGCACCGGAGCAAAGCATTAACACTCCGTGAACACATGTGATCCTCACATCAAAGCCATTCCCTTCCGGTTATCCCGATTTCTGTCACTTCGGGGCCATAGGTTCCGGACAACAATGTGTGTATACAACTTGTGGATAAGACCAAGAACAATACTATCATAATGAATCAATAACAAGTTCAGATCTGAAATCATGGCACTCGGGCCCTAGTGACAAGCATTAAGCACAACAAGTTGCAACAAAGTCATAAAGCACTAATAAAAGATACTAGGCACCATGCCCTAACAATCTGATGCCATTACATGAATGATCTCATCCAATCCCTACCATCCCCATGGCCTACAGCGGGGGATTACTCACTCATAGATGGGGGAAACATGGATGGTCGATGGAGAAGCGATGGTGATGATGATGGCGATGATCTCTTCCAATTCCCCGTCCCGGCAGGGTGCCAAAACGGAGTTTCTGGTGCTGTTTCGTGGAATCTGGTGGTGGCGGCGGAGCGGAACTCCTTCTGGAAAAACGTCGAACCCCATGGAGTTTTTAGGTCAGAAGGCTTCTTATAGGCGAAGAGGGAGACCGAGGGGGTGCCTGGGGCCACCACACCATGCCCTGGCGCGGCCAGGCCCAGCCCGCGCCTGGGGGGGTGTGGCCAGCCCCTGGCCCTCCTCCATCTCGTATTCTGGCTCCTGGAGTCTTCCGAAAAAATAGGCACTTTGGCTTTTGTCCCGTCCAATTCCGAGAATATTCATTTTCTGACTTTCCTAGAACCAAAAACAGCAGAAAACAGGCAGCTGGCACTGTGGCTCTTGTTAATAGGTTAGTCCAAGAAATCATATGAAAAGTACTCCAAAGTTGGAACAAAACACAAGAAAGTGGATAAAACCAAGCATGGAACATCAAAAATTATAGATACATTTGCAATGTATCAAGCTGTAAAGCAACTGAAAACTTTCATTCCATGGACCATTGATCCTATCAAGAGCCATTTCCTTTGCATAGAACATCCTCATGTAAGGTACTATAATATTAAACTTTTAAAAAACTTTTTTTATGAGCGCTGTTGCACCAAGTGATGGGTTCGCTCTCATCCAATCCATGATTGCATCTGCCAACCACCTAGTCTTTGCTAGTTTTGTTTTGTACTTTGGCTGTCCCCCTTGAGGTGGACAAGAATGTTTGAACCGGTTACCTTTTATCTGAAACATAATGAAAATGTCAGGTACAGGTAACAAATTCTACACAATGATATAAAATACACAACTGGTTGTAATACCTGAACCAAACTGCTCCTGAGCATAGTGGATGCATGCGTCCTCCACCTATACCTCTTGTATGGGCACTTCACTGTGAACCTTGATGGCTCACTCTTAATAACAACATAATCATTATTGGTGCAGATGCAATATGTAGTAAGGGCATTACAACAGTCCCGCATCGTTTCAAATATGGTGCCTTCTGAAATCTTAGGATCATTCTTGTCCCACTCAATTACTAGCAAGTCCTCACCATCGTACTCAGCTAAAATGAGACTGTCATTGTTCTCCTCATTCTCTTCTTCATCAGTGTCATCAAATCTAGCACCGTGGACCAATTCCTCTGTGTATTGATCCTCTAGTGCCTATTTACTGAATTTGTCTACCAATTCAGGAAACATCAACTCATCCTCATCATCTAGTGGAGGCGCTCCCTCGGCAGCTTCGTCCTCCACATCGGCCGCACGAGCAATTTGGCTTACACTCGCAATGCGAACAGATGGTACTACTGTGGACCTATAAGGAGCGTGGGGGCGCACACTATTAGCAGAGACAGCAGAGACGCATGATGCCCGACCACCTGATGATGCCTAACCACCAGATGATGCTTTAGCCCTCTTTCCCGTTTGTTCAACTTTAGGTTGCACATGGGGACGAATTCAACCAAAACATTCGACAGCATTCAAAGAGAAAAGCATTATCAGATCAGCTTCGCTAGTTAGTGGGAGCAATCTTTGCTCGCTAATATTGAAATATTGCAAATCAACTGAATCGCTATTGCTTCAAGAGAATTTAGAATATATTATATCTTTCAAATCTCCGAGAGTTATGGAGGTTGTAACCACCGCTGGGAAGTAAAATCTAGAGAGATACCGTTCACACACATGAATTACGCTAGTATCTAGTTTAACCACCAACCGAAATGCCAGTGCTAGATCAATCCTATTCGAAAAGCAAGGAAGTTAGCTGAGCACCGGTGATTCATGCTCAATTACTGCCTATAATCAATCCACAAAGGGAAACAATACTTACCTAGATGAAATCCATGCGTTAGATCCCTCCGATTCCACCCAATCTTCTCTGTGCTAGACAGGGAGGGCTGGTACACCCGTCGGCGTCGCATACTATTCTGTGAAAGGGGGTAGATCTAGTAGGGGAGGAAGCGGAGCCTTAGTTGGCTCTGCAGCTAGGGGGAAGGGGCGACTCGGGGGCCAAGGACGACATAAGGTAGGAGGCATGATGGTGGGGGAGCAGAGCGGAGGGGTGGAGTGGGAGTTGTTCCAGGCTTGGAGCGAGAATGGCCGGTCCGACGTGTCTCCATACAGCCCCACCCTTCACTATGTATGCAAGACTCATCCCAACGCGGCCCCACCCTTCACCACGTATGCAGGACCCGTCCCAACACGGCTCCACCCGTCAGCACGTAACGGTCGAGGCGACGTAAGGTAACGCTCAACGCAGGACCCGCTCCAATGCGGTCCCACCTGTCAGCATGTAACAGTCAAGCCTTTGACCTGGCGACATCCCCCCGTCCGAGCGCATGTGAGGGTTTCGAAATAGAAGGAGGGGAAAAGTGAGGAAAAACTAAGCGGTTGGAGAAAACTGAGTACAACTAACGAACCAGGGGCACGGAAATAGAAATCTCTAGTAAAAATACAGGATAAGGCAGTAGCATGGCGGCTTGCAGGCACCCCACTCCCTCTGGTGGACCAGTACGGAGGGGCACCGTTCGATCCAGGCTGATTTAACGGTAGTTGACTTCTGATTTGGTTGGCTAGTTCTCTAATCTAACCTACACTATTATGTATTGTCTACTCCTACTATTGCAATGAAATACAGCCTCTCACCTACTGTGATTAAAGAAAACATCGTAGTAGACCGGGAACCAAGCTGGTAGCACTAGCCTCTCGTTGTGGTTGTGTTTTCTTTTTTCCATTTTGGCCCTAGGGTCATTCGTAAAACTCTTCTTAATTAATGAGATGAGGCGATCAAAAACTAAGTTTGGGTTTGCCAATGTTGTAATGAACCGTCAAATGAATACTTTACTCATTTCAGTAAGATTTTGTTGCTACGCCATGTCAAATACAACAACATCGTAGTCGACCGAGAACCAAACTGGTAGCACTAGTCTCTGGTTATATTCTCTTTTTTCCATTTTGGCTTAGGGTCGGTTCGTAAAACTCTTCTTAATTAGTGAGATGAGGCGATGAGGCAAAGGTTTTGGCTCCATTTTGAAAACTAAGTTTGAGTTTGCCAATGTTGTGATGAACTATCAAATGAATACTTTGCTCAGTTTAGTAAAGTTTTGTTGCACCTTGATGATGACCTACAAGTATAGGGGTGTATCGCAGTATTTTCGATAAGTAAGAGTGTCGAACCCAACGAGGAGCAGAAGGTGCTGGCTAGTGGTATGGATCAGGAATTCTCTGCAAAACCTTAGCAAACGAATTTTTAGGGGTTTTTGATAAAGCAAGTAAACAAAGTATGAGTAAACAAAAGACAGTAGGAATAAATGCAGCAAGTGGTCCAATCCTTTATGCAGCAAAGGACAAGCCGGTTATATTACTTAAGATGACCAAACGTTCTCGAGGACACATGGGAAGATAGTCAAGTGCTTTCGCTTCATATATTTGATTAAACTTCTTTAGCTTGCTAAGTGTTGTGTGGGTGAACCTGTGCTAATGTACCGACCTTCCTAGGACTAATACATACTTGTGATTATACCCCTTGCAAACATCTGTAAGTACAAGAAAGTAATTAAGGTAGAAACCTAACCACAGCTTTAAACTCTAAGACCCTTACGTCCCTTGTGCAATGGTTTCCTAACGGCGGTTCAGGTTTCTGTCACTCTGGCAACCCCTATGATTAGTAGCCAAATACACAATGCATTCCCCTAGGCCCATATAGGTGAAGTGTCATGTAGTCGACGCTCATATGACACCACTAGAAGAAGTACACCACAACTTAAATATCAAACTATTGAATCTCTCTCAACACAATTCCACTACTAACAACATGACTTCTCCCATGTCCTCAAGGACAAAACGAACTACTCACAAGACATCATATGGATCATGATCAGAGATGGAATAATGATGTATAACAATCTGAACATAAACAATAATTTAATGGTTCACTCAATAGAATCAACTACAAAGAGTAATCAACACCGGGAAAGTTTCCCCTATGAACTATGCAAGATTCAACTCAATTGTTACAACAATATGGATATGGTGATGAGGGTGCTCCTGCTGATGATGGTGGTGGTGGTGATGATGATGATACCGATGAAGTCCAGCTTGATGGTGGTGTTGATGGCGATGATCTCCCCTCTCCGGGAAGGAATTCCCTCGGCAGAAATATCTCTGCCGGAGAGATCTTTCTCTCTTGGTGTTTTCCGCCCCGCAGAGGCGGCAGAATCTTTCTGTGGTTGCTCCCCAAGTCTCAGGGTTTCAGGAGGATAATATACACCAGAGGGGAGTGCCAGGGGTGGACCAGGGTGTCCACACCACCTGGTGGCGCGACCTAGGCTAGACCGCGATAGGGGGTGGTGTGGGCCCCCTGTGGCCCATCTCCAGCCCTCCTTCTGGCTTCCTTCGTCTTCTGGAAAAATAGGTTTTTCCATATATTTTCCCAGATTTTCTGATCTTCGCGAATTTTGCCTCCAAATAGCACCTTTTCCATCAGAATCCTGACTGCAGCGGTCCATGCTCCAAAAGTCATCAACCATGCAAAAAACAGATGAAATAACATAAGTATCACCTCTCAGTACGAAATATATCAATGAATAGTAGTGAATTATGACATAGAATAGTGATGCAAAATGGACGTATCAACTCCCCCAAGTTTAGACTTCGCTTGTCCCCAAGAGAAACTGAGCTCAATAAACATGGCCTCGGGTTTATGGAGTGAAGAGTCGATAAAAGAATACAAACAAGAAGCATCACATTCATCAAATACATAGATCATAATAGAAGACAACTCAGTATTATATAACTTAACTTGCAATAAGTAAAGGAAACACAATAGAGATACATGAAGTAAATCATAATTGGTAATGGCAAACTTAGCTCTTGGTCGAAGAATAGTTGATAATTTGCTGGAGTTCACAAATAACTGATTTTCAATGATAGCTTTCAAAGTAGTAAACACCAAGATAAGAGCAATGTGCAAAACAAGGAACATAAGCAACATGATTAAATAAAGCATCATATGAATGAATGAAACACAACAACTCAAAATACTTGCTGAGGTAGAAGGGAATAGG
Source organism: Avena sativa (assembly GCA_916181665.1). Taxonomy (NCBI): domain Eukaryota; kingdom Viridiplantae; phylum Streptophyta; class Magnoliopsida; order Poales; family Poaceae; genus Avena; species Avena sativa. The sequence continues at coordinate 435,562,208 of OV702290.1, forward strand.
TTTACTGACTCAACTAAAAAGTAAAAGAAAGGCCCTTCGCAGAGGGAAGCAGGGATTGCAAGTCTCATAAAGAGCTCCCAAAAATCATGATACTTATTATCTTTCAGCTCTCATTGCCCCTATCATAGGCATCTTTAGGTGATTAAGGTTAAAGTGACACAACTAAGAGGATATGCTTGACAAGTTATAAATTGAAATCTCATGCCCCTTACTTATGAGTACCGAACCTCATGCTACTCAAATTCAGTCACAAGTAAGCTCGTGTCATTGTAAATACATGTATATCATTGAGAACCGCCAACGGGGTACCCCTTGCACATGACACAGGAGCTATCCCATAATCAAAATGACAAGGCAAGCAGACAGTGAGCATCTCAGCGATCTTTTTATTTGCTATTTGCATAGGTTTTTATTGAGGATGCTTCATAGAATGCTCACTATAGTTATGCTGCAAGTTTCCACCATGATTAGGCATGGCTTAGGCTAGCGGCCCAGGCGTTTCTCTAACACACATATAAACTCCATGATCTCACAAGTTCCACTTTTATTTCACACCGCCGGGATCCATAGGCAAAAGAACATGATAACAACTAGGTACAAGTACCAATGAAGTGTTGAAAGCGTTCCCCATGATACATGGTTCTGCTAACTTCAACTCATAAAGCGCAAGCATATACGCAACAAAGAAGGACCCAATGGTTCAAGTTTATTAAATGCAAGAAAGTAAAGTGTGCCATCAAGTTCGTGAGAGCTTTAATCACTATTTTTCACATAACAAGTTTAATTTGGGAGGTATATAAAACAAGAATTTACTTGGATTAGCAATAATGCTAATAGGTAGGTATGGTGGACACAAATGGCAAAAGTTTTGGTTTTAAGGAGGTGGATGCACGAGAAGAATTGCCTCCCAGTACAGGTTTTTGGCTAGCAAGGCTCGGTAGCAAGTATAAGAGTTAAAGGAAACAATCAAACATACAAGTGATAAAAACAAACATGCAATCTTCCTCGGAAGCACAAAAGATCTTAACTAGAGAATACTAGACTTATGGGAAAATCAAGAAAGAAAGATGATGAAATTATATTTCTTTAGGGTACTTTTATCTTTTCTTTCAACTCTCAAAAATAGTGTTGCTACTTACCGAGCCAGGTTTGCCAAAACCAACTAAATTAACTCAATGATCCCAAAGTGATACCAATACTAACAACAAGATCAATCATATAACCACGAATTGAAAACTAATATAAGCTATGCAAAAGAGTAAATGATAGAACTTCTCATTAATATTCCGTAATGGCAACTCACACCAAGGGATACAAATCTAATGAGAGAGGGGACACTTCCATAATGCAAACCATCCTACATAATAACTTCTCTAATCATGATATGACTCTACTAATAAGGCAAAAAGATAGAAGATAGTGATGTGATACCGTGGCACTCCCCCAAGCTTGGAACAAACCAAGGGGATGCCAAACCTGATGACGAATTACTCCTTTGGTGGTGGTGGTAATATTTTCTTAGTTGACGTGAGGAAATATTCTAGCATCTTGCGAAGCCTATTATTCTCCCATTGAAGCATGTCCACCTTCCTCCTCAAGTCTCGGTACTTATCACAGAACTCCTTAGTGACTCGTAGGGCTTCCGTTGATGTAGGGCAAGAGACTAAAGGTACCAGCCCCTGCTTGGGGTCTTGGAGATCTTCCTCCATACGCTCCTTCCCTTTATCCTTGGCGGACACCATTGTGCTTCTAAGCTTCAAGAATAGTTCCTGGCAGAAACAGATCGAAACAAAAACATGACGAAAACATGATATACGAACCTCAGGGGATCCGGGGGATTATATATTACGAAGTTTCAGAACAAAATGAAGGTACTGGGAGAAAATGAGTCGGAGGCGGAGTCTGGGGTGGACTCACCACCTGGTGGTGCGGCCAGGGGAGGGCCCGCTCCACACCACCCTGGCTCCGTTTCCATCCCTTTTTCATTTCGTAGCTTCCCTTATTGGCTAAAATTTGCAAAAATATAGTTGGATTGTATTTTCACGGAACTTTTCTTACCAGAATTATTACCTATTTGGAAACGGACTCTGCAGGTCTTTGAATTTAGTATCTAGTAGATTCTTCCAGAGTCACCACTTGAATAATATCAATATCTCCATCTTCATACACCTAATACTTGAGTCATGAAACCTTTCGATTTCTCATTACACCATTATCTCCACTTTCTGGAAATTTCTTTCACATAACACTTCACACAGTTCTCATTAGCAACATTAGTATAAGTGAAGTGATAAAACCTTTTGAGTCCAACTTCAACTGAAAACCATCAAAACATAAGCTACTGTAGCAACTCCTTCTGAAAACCCAAAAAGAATTCAAAAAGGAATTCGAATAAAGAAGCAAATGCAAGAGTGGCAAAATCTATCAAAACAGACCAGCAGGTAAAGATCAATTTTTTCGAAAATCTTATGTTGCTCAAATCAAAAAGTGCAAAACTAATGAAAGTTAAATAACAACCTGGGGAAGAATCACAAAAAATTACAGCTCAATCCGAAATATAGAGATCTCTCACGAATTTTTACGGTGAAGCACAAAAATCTGTTTCGGGACAGCAACTTCCCCAAATATTACTTCTCTCTCATTAGAGGTTGATCTTGACACAAAAACCAAAAAAAATGGATAAGGAGCGGTTATTACCAAAGTAATAACTTTCAAGACTCAAAGAAACAAAAACAAAGTGAAAGCAAAAACAAATTGGGTTGTCTCCCAAAAATCTCTTTCGTTATAGCCATTAAGATGGGCATGGTGGTTTTGAAAATGCCCACTCAGGAATATGGATTGAAGTGAAAGAGGCATTAAGAAGCAAAAATACACACATTTAAGTCTAACCCACTTCCTATGCAAAGGAATTTTGTAAACAAACAAGCTATTGAAGCCAAAGGCTACTTGCATAAGGAGGCAAAAGAAGTGCAACATAAAAACTTTCAGCATAAAACGAGGAAACTTGATATTATTGAGATACATAAGAACACTTTTCCCTCTTTCATAGTAACTTTCAGTATCATGCATAAACTTAACAATATAACTATCACAAGAACCATCATAGCAATGATCACTTATTCTAACAGAAAACACAGGAATACTAGCTCTCATAACACTACTTTGTGAAATAATATTAGAGGTATCCTTACAAAGGATAGTGTGTCCCTCTTCTTCATATTTAGTAACAAAGTCTTTCACATTTGTTATAATAGGTTCATCAACCATTTGTTTATAAGGTTCAACAGCTTTATTTGTACTTTCATTAACCGTACTAGCTATCATAGAATGTTCCTTTATCTTAACTGGGAAAGGCATTTTCTCAATATAAGGTTTAGGTAAGACATGATTAGCAGTATAAACTTCAGTATTTCTTGCAGTACCACTCTTAGAAATATCTTTATAACGTTCATGATACTTATTCCACTTCTTTTTAGGCACTTCAATATAGGAAGCAAAAGCCTTAAAATAAGAAGCAATAGCTTGAGAGTCTAGACCATAAGCATTTTTAATATTTTGAAAGTCATCAGTTCCCATAAAAGATTCAATGCATTCATAATCATAATTTATACCTCACTTTCTACCTTTGTCATTCTCCCAATCTTCCGCATTGTCTTGATTACGGTCCAGAAGATCCCATTTACCTTCTTCTTCCATGCGAGTGAATGATCTAGCACAAGAAGCATCCAATAAATCCTTATCATGAAGAGAAAGCCTTGCATAAAAGTTATTGATAATAATATTATTGGGGAGCTCATGAATGGCACATTTGAGCATTAGTAATTTCAATCTCCCCCAAGCTTGGGTTGTACTCTCTCCATCAAGAGGCCAAAAGTTGTATATTTGATTCCGATCTTTATGAATCTCAATAGGACGATAAAACTTTGAATAAAAGAGAGGCACTATTTCCTCCCATTCCAGAGCTTGACCATTCTTCAGCAGCTTATACCATTCCTTAGCTCTTCCTTTCAGCGATAATGAGAATAACTTTTTCTTAACTTGATCTGTAGTAATACCTGCATACTTGAACAACCCGCATAATTCGTGTATAAAGAGTAAGTGATCACCGGGATGGACAGTTCCATCCCCAACATAGTAGTTATCCATAAAACGATCAATAATTCTTGTAGGTATTTTAAAAATATTCTCAGCAGGTGGTGGCTTATCTACTACCTTAGAAGTGGTAGTAGCATTGCCAAATAAGAAACTCAGCGAATTATCCATAACGAAAATAAAGCAACTAGCAGAAGTAAACAATACTCACAGTAGAAGTTTCCTTTACCAGTTCCACTCTCCAATAGCACTTCACTCCCTGGCAACGGCGCAAGAAAATAGTCTTGATGACCCACAAGTATAGGGGGTGTATCGCAGTATTTTTGATAAGTAAGAGTGTCGAACCCAACGAGGAGCAAAAGGTGCTAGCTAGTGGTATGGATCAGGAATTCTCTGCAAAAACTTAGCAAACGGATTTTTAGGGTTTTTTGATAAAGCAAGTAAACAAAGTATGAGTAAACAAAAGACAGTAGGAATAAATGCAGCAAGTGGCCCAATCCTTTATGCATCAAAGGACAAGCCGGTTGTATTACTTAAGATGACCAAACGTTCTCGAGGACACATGGGAAGATAGTTAAGTGCTTTCGCTTCATATAGTTGATTAAACTTCTTTAGCTTGCTAAGTGTTGTGTGGGTGAACCTGTGCTAATGTACCGACCTTCCTAGGACTAATACATACTTGTGATTATACCCCTTGCAAACATCCGGAAGTACAAGAAAGTAATTAAGGTAGAAACCTAACCACAACTTTAAACTCTAAGACCCTTACGTCCCTTGTGCAATGGTTTCCTAACGGCGGTTCAGGTTTCTGTCACTCCGGCAACCCCTACGATTAGTATCCAAATACATAATGCATTCCCCTAGGCCCATATAGGTGAAGTGTCATGTAGTCTACATTCACATGACACCACTAGAAGAAGTACACCATAACTTAAATATCAAACTATTGAATCTCTCTCAACACAATTCCACTACTAACAACATGACTTCTCCCATGTCCTCAAGAACAAAACGAAATACTCACAAGACATCATATGGATCATGATCAGAGATGGAATAATGATGTATAACAATCTGAACACAAACAATAATTCAATGGTTCACTCAATAGCATCAACTACAAAGAGTAATCAACACCGGGAAAGTTTCCCCTATGAACTATGCAAGATTCAACTCAATTGTTACAGCAATATGGAGATGGTGATGAGGGTGCTGATGATGATGATGGTGGTGATGATGATGATGATCCCGATGAAGTCCATCTTGATGGTGGTGTTGATGGCAACGATCTCCCCTCTCCGGGAAGGAATTCCCCCGGCAGAAATCTGTCTGCCGGAGAGATCTTTCTCTCTCGGTGTTTTACGCCCCGCAGAGGCGGCGGAATCTTTCTGTGGTCGCTCCTCGAGTCTTAGGGTTTCAGGAGGATAATATACGCCAGAAGGGAGTGCCAAGGGTGGACCAGGGTGGCCACACCACTTGGTTGCGCGGCCTAGGCTGGCCCGCGCCAGGGGTTGGTGTGGGCCCCCTGTGGCCCATCTCCAGCCCCCCTTCTGGCTTCCTTCGTCTTCTGGGAAAATAGGATTTTCCGTATATTTTCCCGGATTTTCTGATCTTCGCGAATTTTGCCTCCAAAGAGCACCTTTTCCATCAGAATCCTGACTACAGCGGTCCATGCTCCAAAAGTCATCAACCATGCAAAAACAGATGAAATAACATAAGTATCACCTCTCAATACGAAATATATCAATGAATAGTAGTGAATTATGACATAGAATAGTGATGCAAAATGGACGTATCACTTGATAAAAATGTCGAAAAATTAAAATTAATGTTACAAAAAAATTATGAAACAATAAATTTTGAGCATATGCTTGATTTGCAAAAAAAATATGTCAAAAATTCAAATGAAAATCATAAATGATTACAACAAATGCTATGGGTTTACAGCAATAAAAAACTAGGTAAGCAACAATTTTTTGCTACAGATTGATTCGCAACAAAATTCACCAACTATTTGAAGAAAATTCACTAGCAATTACAACACAAAATTGTGTTTTTGCAGCAAACTTTTGAAAAGTCCGTAAAAACATACAACGTGTAGCAATCTTCTGGAAACCTCGCAATACCTCGTTTGTTCTTTCATAACAAAAGTTTTACAAGTTACATTTTGAAAAAAAAATGCAACCTTGAAAATACCTAGGAAAACACAACTTCTAGCAAAGGCCTAGGTAAACATCGAGACATCTCGTGTATGCTTTCACAACAAAACACATACACCATGAATATAAGTTTAGCGAACATTTGCTACATTAAAAAATCCCCCCAAAAAACTTATTTATACTAACGGCCATGGCAGCCCTATCTCGCCGATTTGGCACCACCTTAGCCCCATCGACACTAGAAAAGGTGACCCTGGACCCTATTCCCATTGGTTCCTCATCTACAACATGGTGGAGCGGACAACGTGACTGGCAACATTGACGGACAAGGATGCAAGCCATGACTTGTACTTCAATACTTAAACAAAAAACACAAGCTAATATCGATTGTATAGGATTTGGCAGAAGCAGTAGTCTCGTTGGAGACTCCGGGTACGTGTTATATTGGGTGAGAAGAGCACTCGCCGTGGCTCGTACAAGAGATAAGGAGATCGATAGGTTTACAGGGAGAGGAGATAACGATGATCTCCTATCTAGTTTAAACAGACTTGACCGATCTCCTATCTATCCTAAATATCCGGAGTACTACTCCAACTTAAGCAAGAAAATGTTACATATTTGTTACATGCCATAATACATTAAGTCTAATAGCCCCCTTAATCACAACGTTCAGAAAGGTTGAGATTATGCTTAAATTTATTTAGATCTTTAACTGCAAGAGATTTTGTAAAACCATCCACAACTTGATCTTTGCTTGATATGAACCAGATGTCAAGCATCTTACTTGCAACTCTTTCTTGAACAAAGTGACAATCTATCTCAATGTGTTTTGTCCTGGCATGAAAAACAGGATTTGCAGACAAATATGTAGCTCCTAAATTATCACACCATAGACATGGCTTTACCTTAGTGTATACCAAGTAAAGCCTTAACCCATATTAGTTCAGTTGTAGCATTAGCTAAGGCTTTATATTTAGCTTTAGTGCTAGATCTTGAGACTGTTTGCTATTTTCTTGCACTCCATGAGACCAAGTTTGGCCTAAGGAAAACAACAAATCCTCCTGTAGATCTTCTATCATCTAGGCAACCTGCCCAATCTGCATTTGAGAAAGCACTGAGCAAATTAGATGAAGAATGTTTAAAAGTTTACCCAACACGTATAATCCCCTGAACATATCTTAAGATCCTTTTTGCAACTGTCCAATGAGCAGATATTGGATCATGTAAGTACTGACATACTTTATTTACTGAGAAAGAAATATGAAGCCTTGTAAGTGTTAAATATTGTAAGGCAACTACAATGCTTCTATATTGTGTACTATCATCAGTACCAAGAGTTATTCCTTCAGTCAAGGACAATTCTTCAGTAGATGATAAGGGTGTAGGAGAAATTGTGCACTTTGTCATACCAACTTTAGCTAGCAAATTAGCAACATATTTTTCCTGAGTGAGGAGCAAACCATTTTGAGTTTTCTTTACCTCAATCCCCAAGAAGAAGTGCAAATCTCCCAAGTCCTTGAGTGCAAAATCAGTATTGAGATCATGAAGAAGAGCAGAAATATCCTGATCAGATGAACCGGTGACTATGATATCATCAACATACATTAGAACAAATATCATGACTTCTGCTTTGTTATAGAGAAAAAGTGAAGTATCTTCTTTAGAGGGGATCAAACTAAGCTATTTCAACTTGGCACTAAGTCTTGAGTACCATGCTATGGGGGCTTGCTTAAGACCATAAAGAGCTTTATCAAGTTTGTAGATATAGTTTGGAGTAGCAGAAGATTCAAAACCTAGGGGTTGTTTTATATAGACCTCCTCTTCTAGAACGCCATGCAAAAACGCGTTCTTGACATCTAGCTGCCGCAACTCCAGCCTCTAGAGACAGCCACTGCCAATAGAAGTCTGATAGTCACTGCCTTGATAACAGGACTGAAGGTATCTTCATAATCTATGTCATACCTTTGCTTGAATCCTTTTGCTACCAGGCATGCTTTGTACCTGTCAATTGTACCATCTACATGTTTCTTAATACGATATATCCACTTACAACCAATAAGATTCCTTCTGAAGTGTTGAGGAACAAGATGCCATGTTTTATTTTGCATTAGTGCATTGTATTATTCCTCCATCGCCTTGCGTCAACGATCATCCCTAAGATCCTACAAAAGTGTTTGCGGTTCACCTGTAGACGTGAACAAGCCATAGCAGACAGTTCCATCAGTATATTGCTTCGGATTCCATATACCCTTTTGAAGCCTTGTGCGAGGTTCGAGAGGTGGAAGAGGATTCAGTGGTACATTGATACGTCGTAAATGTATCTATAGTTTTTGATGTTCCATGCTTTTTTAGTATCTACTTTCTTATGTTTTGTTCATACTTTGAGGTGTTTTTATACATTTTATGGAACTAACCTATTAAAAATATGCCACGGTGTTAGCTGTCTATTTTCTGCTGTTTTTGGTTTCAGAAATTCTAGTAAGGAAATATTCTTGGAATTGGACCGGACAAAAGCCAAAGTCAATATTTTACGCGAAGCAACACGGAGTCTAGAGGGCAGCCGAAGGGGGGCCACGAGGTGGCCACACCCTAGGGTGGCGCGGCCAGCCCTAAGCGCGCCGCCACCTGGTGTGGTCCCCTCGAGCCTCCATCTACCTTGTCCCTTCGCCTATAAAAGCCTCCTGGGACGAAAACCCTAAGGACCCGATCAAAATTCCACGAAAGAGTCTGTAGCCACCGTCATCTCCATCCCTAGATTGGGAGGGATCTAAAGCTCTTCCAGGCACCCTACCGGAGGGGAGAGATCACCCTGGTGGCCTTCTTCATTACCATGACTGCCTCCGGTGTGATGCGTGAGTAGTTTATCCCTGGACTACGGGTCCATGTAGTAGCTAGATGGTTGGTTCTCCTCCTTTGTGCTATCATGTTTAGATCTTGTGAGCTCCGTTCATGATCAAGATCATCGATTTGTAATCTTACATCTTGTGTTTGCGGGGATCCATGGATATTGAGATGCTATTTCAGATTGATTATTGATTCTATCATGTCTATGTTATTTGTGATCTTGCATGCTTTCCGTTGTTAGTAGCTATCTTGGCCAAGTAGATGCTAGCAACTCCAAGAGGGAGTATTTATGCTCGATAGTGGGTTCATGCCTCTAGTAATCTGGGGAAGTGACATTAATCTCTAAGGTACTAGATGTGCTGTTGCTACTAGGGAGAAAACATCAATCCTTTGTCCATGGGACAATCATATTGTTTACTTTACACACTTTGCTTAATGCAATTATCTGTTGCTTGCAACTTAATACTGGAGGGGGTTCGGATGATAACCTGAAGGTGGATTATTAGTCATAGATGCAGTTGGATTACGGTCTATGTATAATGTTGTAATTCCCAATCAAATCTAATAGGAGTCAAGATAATTAGTATATGAATGTATGCTTTCTTGGTGTCTGTTAATTGCCCCGCTATAATTTGTTCACCCAACATGTCATCTATCTTAAGGAGAATCACCTCTAGTGAACTATGGACCCTGCTCCTTTCTTTTACCATCAATCTACCATATATTTACTGTTTACTGTTCACTTTCTGCAAGCAATTACTATCTTCCACACAATACGTTTAATCCTTTGTTTCAGCAAAACCGGTGAGATTGACAACCTCACTGTAAGTTGGGGCAAAGTTCTGTGGTTGTGTTGTGCAGGATTCCAAGTTGGAAACAATACCTTGGAGTTGTCTCCTTGCTCCTACTGGTTTGATAACCTTCGAGATTGACAATACCTTGGAGTTGGTTCGAAAACTTGCTGCTATGCTCATCATACCTTTCTCTTGGGGTTCCCAACGAGCTCGATATATTTTGAGCCATCAAGCCTTTTTTTGGCGCCGTTGCCGGGGAGTCAATGACATCTTCACAAGGGGAGTCCCTCACAACCAATCTCTTTACTTTGTTTTTTGTTTTGCTTAGTTTATTTCTGCTTTGTTTGATTGTTTCTTTTATCAAAAACACAAAAAATTAGTTATACTAGTTTGCTTCTTTATATAAAAAACACAAAAAAATTAGTCCTTTTCTGTAGTTGTCACCTCGTTCTTTGCTCACCATGTTGATCCCTAAGTTCACTCTGAAAGACCTTACAATAGGTAGTGGCTCCATAATTGGTAAATATAATATTGAAGAATTCTTTAATCATGTTAGCAAGCATGAGGATATTGAGGATAGATCCCTAGCAGAACATGCTCCAAACTATGAAATTGCTGCAGCTTCTTTAGTTCACATGTTAGAAGCTAGGTTTGTTAACCTTAACCCCATAATGCAAGAAATGTTTCTTAAACTTAAAGATATTGAGGATACTGGAAAAAGATATTTCATTCTAGAAACTTTGCTTAAAGAATTCTATGATGTTGTTAAAGAAGCTAGAAAAGTCTTTGAACATTTTAATATGCTAGGCTCATGTGTAGATGTTATTTGTACACGAGAAAAGATGGACAAAACCAAACCTAAAGATGGGGAGGAAATGAAGACACCAATACCTTTTAAACTTGTAGGAATACATGAAGCCTTAGAAAATAATTTTGATCGGATTGTTCCTGAAAACCCGTTTGATGAAAATTGTGAACCCAAGAGCGTTGAGAGAGGATCCTCTAGAACTTATGTGAATGAGATACCTTGCCTTGTTGAAGATATTTCTGGTATTGATCTTAATGCTTCTTCATTAGAGAATACTTGATTCTTGCTTCTTATGCCTAGCTCAAAGACGTTAAAGAAAAGCACTTATTGGGAGATAACTCTAATTTTTAGTCAATAAATTTTTCTTTTGTTGAGTCTTGGAAGTTATTGCCTCAGTAATAACCTCTCCTTATCATTTTTGTGTGGTTTTTGTGCCAAGAATAACCTCCAATAAGAGAGAAATAGTGCTTGGGAAAGTTGTTGTCCCGAAACATATTTTTGTGCTTCGCTGTAAACATTTGTGAAAAATCTCTGTATGTCGGATTGAGCTGTAACTTTTTGTGCTTCCGCCCCTGGTTGTTATCTAACTTTAGTTAGTTCAACACTGTTCAATTTGAGCAACAAAATGTCTTCGAAAAAAATGGTTTTTACCTGCTGGTCTGTTTTGACAGATTTCTGCCATTATTTGCATTTGCCTCTTTCTCTCTTTCTCTTTGAGTTCTTGCCAAATTCTTAAACTTTTAAAAGGAATTGCTACAGTAGCTTGTATTTTAATGGAAGTTTTACTTGTGTTAAAACTAAACCTAAAGATTTTTTATCTTAGGTACACTAATGTTACTAATGAAGATTGTGTGAAGTTTGTATGAAGGAAATTTTAAAGTGTAGGGAAGAACAATGTGATAAGATGAAGTATGGACAAAAGCTCAAGCTTGGAGATGACACCTGTGTCACCCCAAGAAATATTCAATAAGTACAAGCGTCAAAGATTAGGGATGCCCAAGGCATCCCCTTCTTCATCAATAAAAATCCCAGGTTTTCTTCCAAACACTTCATTTTTATTATTTCATGCATAATTGTGTTGTTCTTGGAGCGTCTTCATTTTTGTTTTTAGTTTTCTTTTGCTTAGTTTGCTTGAATAAATTAGTTGGACCCCCGCATTCATACATAGTTTCAAATAAGTTGATTTGGATTGGAAAAGAGTAGGAAAGTTCATGCTTATAAGTGGTACAAAAAGGAGCTTGTTTTGACTGTGGCCTAGACTTTATCATGTCATGTTTGATACTGCTTTAACTCTATGATTAGTGATTATTGCTGTAGCATGACTTGTTACAAACAATTGAGATTGCTTAATGTGCCTTGAAAGAATCATGCGTTGTTTTAGCATATAAAAGCATAATATTGTGGTATTCTCCTTTGATGCTTTATTTGGGTTGACTTGGCGCATGCTCACACCATTTTAAGACTATACCAAGTCACCATAGCCTCTATGATCATTTAGTTTTCGACTTGTAATATCACTTTATGCTTTAATTAATAATGTTTTGTCGCTTTGCATGATTATGACCATTATTGCTCTCTTAGTTGGTCACTTCCAGTCTTTTGCTAGCCTCCACATGTACTAAGTATGAGTTCCACTCATGCATCCAACTCCAAATAAAACCAAGTTATTCCAAAGAGTCCACCATACCTACCTATTAGCATTATTGCTATTCCAAGTATATTCATGTTTTTATCTACCTTCCAAATTAAACTTGTGATGTAAAAATTAGTGATTAAAGCTCCCACGAACTTGATGGCACACTTTACTTCTTGCACTTAATAAACTTGGACCACTATGCCCATCTATGTTGCGTATATGCTTGCGTTTTGTAAGTTGTGAATTAACAGAACCATGTTACCATGGGGAACGCTTTCAACATTTCACTTTATTTAGTTAATATCATGTTATTTTATTTATGGATCCCGACAGTGTGAAATGAAAGGTGAGCTTGTAAGGCTCATGGAGTTCGTATATGTGTTAGAGAAACGCCTGGGCGGCTAGTCTAAGCCATGCCTAATCATGGTGGAAACGTGCAGCATAACCATAGTGAGCAATCTATGAAGCATCCTAAAAAAGAGAAAAAAAGAAAAAGGGAACACCCTATGCAAATAGCATACAAAAAGATCGCTGAGATGCTCATTGTCTGCTTGCCTTGTCATTTTGACATGGGAAAGCTTCTGTATCATCGGGAAAGGGGTACCCCGTTGGCGGTTCTCTATGATACACATGTACTTACAATGACAACAACTTACTTGTGACTAAAGTTGAGTAGCATGAGGAACGGTACTCGTAAGTAAGGGGCATGAGATTTTCAGCTTATAACTTGTCAAGCATATCCTCATATTTGCTCACTTTAACTTTAATCACCTAAAGATGCTTATGATAGGGGCAATGAGAGCTGAAAGCTAATACGTACCATAATTTTTGGAAGCTCTTTATGAAACTTGAATCCCTGCTTCCTTCTATGAAGGGCCTTTCTTTTACTTTTATGTTGAGTCTCCATCTTCTATCTTTATGCACCTATTGAGAGAGCATAGTGGTCATACTTAGTTTAATGTGCATTGTCCCAAAACTTGTTGATTGCTTCATAACTTTGATATTGTTTGTCCTTAAACTATTTGTATCTAGTCACCCTTATGAACTCTGAAGGTGTCCTATGCATTTATGTTTTGCTACACCATGAGGGACAAGCTGAATACCATTCTCATTATGTTTTCTATATGTGAAACAAACAAACGTCTTTCAAAGCATTGTTATTCATGAATCTTTTGTTTGTATCTTTTCATGTTACAACATAGTTACTATGTCTTATTGTTAGAACTATATCTTTCATGTCTATGTTAGAGTACTATGATCCCAGCTATCAATGTTTTACAAATACCTTGATCAAGATTGTGATGGTGCATGTCAACTCAAAAATTATTCTTTTTTATCACTTACCTACTCGAGGATGAGCAGGAGTTAAGCTTGGGGATGTTGATACGTCGTAAACGTATCTATAATTTTTGATGTTCCATGCTTGTTTAGTATCTACTTTCTTATGTTTTGTTCATACTTTGAGGTATTTTTATACATTTTCTAGAACTAACCTATTAACAAGATGCCACAGTGCCAGTTGTCTATTTTCCGCTGTTTTTGGTTTCAGAAAAGCTAGTAAGGAAATATTCTCGGAATTGGACCGAACAAAATCCAAAGTCAATATTTTACCCGAAGCAACACGGAGTCCGGAGGGCAGCCGAAGGGAGGCCACAAGGCGGCCACACCCTAGGGTGGCGCGACCAGCCCTAGGCGCGCCACCACCTGGCGTGGGCCCCTCGAGCCTCCACCGACCTTGCCCCTTCGCCTATAAAAGCCTCCTGGGACGAAAACCCAATCAAAATTCCACGATTCTCGGCACCCTGTCGGAGGGGAGAGATCACCCTGGAGGCCTTCTTCATCACCATGACTGCCTCCAGTGTGATGCGTGAGTAGTTCATCCCTGGACTACGGGTCCATGTAGTAGCTAGATGGTTGGTTCTCCTCCTTTGTGCTATCATGTTTAGATCTTGTGAGCTCCGTTCATGATCAAGTTCATATATTTATAATCTTACATGTTGTGTTTGCGGGGATCTGATGGATATTGAGATTCTATTTTAGATTGATTATTGATTCTATCATGTCTATGTTATTTGTGATCTTGCATGCTTTCCGTTGTTAGTAGCTATCTTGGCAAAGTAGATGCTAGCAACTCCAAGAGGGAGTATTTATGCTCGATAGTGGGTTCATGCCTCTAGTAATCTGGAGAAGTGACAGGAATCTCTAAGGTACTAGATGTGCCGTTGCTACTAGGGAGAAAACAACAATCCTTTGTCCATGGGACAATCGTATTGTTTACTTTACACACTTTGCTTAATGCAATTATCTGTTACTTGCAACTTAATACTGGAGGGGGTTCGGATGATAACCTAATGGTGGATTATTACTCATAGATGAAGTTAGATTATGGTCTATGTATAATATTGTAATGCCCAATCAAATCTCATAGGAGTCAAGATGATTAGTATATGCATGTATGCTTTCTTGGTGTCTGTTAATTGCCCCGCTGTAATTTGTTCACCCAACATGTCATCTATCTTAAGGAGAATCACCTCTAGTGAACTATGGACCCCGGTCCATTCTTTTACCATCAATCTACCATCTATTTACTATTTACTGTTTACTTTCTACAAGCAATTACTATCTTCCACACAATACGTTTAATCCTTTGTTTCAGCAAAACCGGTGAGATTTACAACCTCACTGTAAGTTGGGGCAAAGTTCTGTGGTTGTGTTGTGCAGGATTCCAAGTTGGAAACAACACCTTGGAGTTGTTTCCTGGCTCCTACAGGTTCGATAACCTTGGTTTCATAACTGAGGGAAAACTTGCTGCTGTGATCATCATACCTTCCTCTTGGGGTTCCCAACGAGCTCGATATATTTTGAGCCATCATACATGCAGAGGTGTAGTACAGCCAGCCACAGAGGATCCTCCAGCTGGAGAAGTAGTACCAGATATATGTGCATCTGAGGAAGAACCTTCCCTGACATCAGCGAGCGAGACGGGGGACTGCGGTCTGGAACCTCGCGATGGCGACGGTGATCGCGGTGAAGGCAACTTGGAGTCCAACCTTGCCCCGCCACACGATCGTGGCCTGGAGATGCGTGAAGGCGACGCGGAGTCGTGTCGTTCTCGATGTGAGGGTGACATGGAGTGGTGTCGTTGGCGGGCTGGAGATCTTGCGGTCCGACGTGAGTGTGGGCACGTCGTGGTCCACCCGGGGGACAGCGACCGCGAGTCAGTCCATAGGCCGCCCTGTCGCGATGCATGCCCATGCGGAGACGAGAGTGGGGACCGAGGCGACATGGCATCGAAGGATTGTTGGCACATTGGCGAGCATGACCATGATCACGACGTGGCGCGACGAGGTGGGGACACGCGCGATGGAGACACGCGCAGGAAGTGTAGCTGCCATACGGGAGGATCTTCCTCATGATCTGCTGTCGCGTGATCCGATGATGTGGCAGCAGAATCATCCTCGGGGCGGACACCCTGGTTGGAACTTTCAGGAACAGATTTCTCCACCGTTTCTTCAAGTTTTTGAGTGGGATTTCTTGCAGTTTCTTGTCGGTCATCAACAATATCTACTAGAACATTGTGGTTTGCAACATCTTGATGCTCATTAGTAACAACAGGCACAATGGGCAAAGGCATATAATCATCAACAATTGCAACCCCATGATTTGGTGTTTCTTGAGGTAAAAGAAGTATATCATTCCTAAGACGTGATCCAGCATTAGGATGCAACTCAGCAAAGGGAAAGACGTTTTTGTCAAAGACAACATCTCTAGAGATATAAACTCGACCGGTGGAAATTTCTAGACATTTGACACCTTTGTGACGAGGACTATAGCCCAAGAGCACACACCGTGTAGAATGAAAAGAAAGCTTTATTTTATTGTAGGGATGGAGGTTTGGCCAGCACGCACAACCAAAAACTCTAAGAGATTTGTAGTTGGGTTTTGTGTGAAGGAGGCGTTCTACAGGAGTGTCATGATTTATAAATTTGCTTGGGAGGAGATTGATAAGAAAAGTGGCAGTGAGAAAAGCATCATTCCAAAATTTAAGAGGCATAGATGAATTAGCAAGTAAGGCAAGACCAACTTTAACAATATGATGATATTTTCTTTCAGCGGAGCCATTTTTTGATGAGCATGAGGGCACGATACATGGTGAGTGATGCCAATCTTTTGGAAGAAACTATTGAGCTTTTCATATTCACCTCCCCAATCAGTTTGCATGGTGATTATTTTCCTAGCAAATTTTCTTTTAACAAGTTGCTGGAAATTAAGGAAAACTTAATAAATATCAGAGCGCTTCTTAGGCAAATAGATCCAAGTAAAAACTCACATAATATGAATGTTTGCTAGCATAAATAGGGGTTGGACCCCATACATCATAGAATACTTGCTCTAAAAGAACAATGGATACACTAGTAGAGACAAGATATGACAACTGATGGCTCTTAGCTAGTTGGCATGGATCACAGATGTATGGGTTTATTTCAGGAGTGCAAGAAATATTGTTTTTCCTAAGTACTTTATTGTGATGAAAGCTTGCTTGGAAGAACCCGTAGTAAAAGGAACTAGCGGGTAGAGGCCATCATGGCATGGTCCTTTAAACAAAGTTCTCCTTGTGGCCTAATCCTTGATAAAAAAATATGGGTGAAACTCAAGAAACATATTATTATCAAGTGTGAGCTTATGAACAGATAGAAGATTCTTAGATGCACTAGGAACATGCAAAATATTTTTGAGTTGTAATGTATTACATGGGGTGCATAAAGTTGAATGACCGATATGACTTATTTGCGCACCGTTTCCATTGGCCGTGTGGACATGACCACGTCCATTTTTTTGTGAGCGGTGAGCTTGTTCAACTCTAAAGTGACATGGTGAGTAGCACCTGAATCCGGGTACCTGTTGGTGTCGACGCCATAGGATGCCACATGGGCACCCTTCTCCTCACCATCATCCTTGGAGTCACTGCGATCTTGATAGCGCCACCAACACTCGTTGGCGGGGTGGCCGTGGATCTTGCTGATTTGACATGTGACGTCGATGAAGGGGGTAGGGGCACGGCCATGACGGCGCCCTCTGATGACCCACAAGTATAGGGGGTGTATCGCAGTATTTTCGATAAGTAAGAGTGTCGAACCCAACGAGGAGCAGAAGGTGCTGGCTAGTGGTATGGATCAGGAATTCTCTGCAAAACCTTAGCAAACGAATTTTTAGGGTTTTTTGATAAAGCAAGTAAACAAAGTACGAGTAAACAAAAGACAGTAGGAATAAATGCAGCAAGTGGTCCAATCCTTTATGCAGCAAAGGACAAGCCGGTTATATTACTTAAGATGACCAAACGTTCTCGAGGACACATGGGAAGATAGTCAAGTGCTTTCGCTTCATATATTTGATTAAACTTCTTTAGCTTGCTAAGTGTTGTGTGGGTGAACCTGTGCTAATGTACCAACCTTCCTAGGACTAATACATACTTGTGATTATACCCCTTGCAAACATCTGTAAGTACAAGAAAGTAATTAAGGTAGAAACCTAACCACAGCTTTAAACTCTAAGACCCTTACGTCCCTTGTGCAATGGTTTCCTAACGGCGGTTCAGGTTTCTGTCACTCCGGCAACCCCTATGATTAGTAGCCAAATACACAATGCATTCCCCTAGGCCCATATAGGTGAAGTGTCATGTAGTCGACGCTCACATGACACCACTAGAAGAAGTACACCACAACTTAAATATCAAACTATTGAATCTCTCTCAACACAATTCCACTACTAACAACATGACTTCTCCCATGTCCTCAAGAACAAAACGAACTACTCACAAGACATCATATGGATCATGATCAGAGATGGAATAATGATGTATAACAATCTGAACATAAACAATAATTCAATGGTTCACTCAATAACATCAACTATAAAGAGTAATCAACACCGGGAAAGTTTCCCCTATGAACTATGCAAGATTCAACGCAATTGTTACAACAATATGGAGATGGTGATGAGGGTGCTGATGGTGATGATGGTGGTGATGATGATGATGATCCCGATGAAGTCCAGCTTGATGGTGGTGTTGATGGCGATGATCTCCCCTCTCCGGGAAGGAATTCCCCTGACAGAAATCTGTCTGCCGGAGAGATCTTTCTCTCTCGGTGTTTTCCGCCCCGCAGAGGCGGCGGAATCTTTCTGTGGTTGCCCCCCGAGTCTTAGGGTTTCGGGAGGTTGATATACGCTAGAGGGGAGAGGCTGGAGTGGGCCAAGGCAGCCACACCACCTCCAAGCGCGGCCTAGGCCTGCCCGCGCCATGGGGTGGTGTGGGCCCCCTGTGGCCCACCTCGACTCCATCTTCTGGCATCCTTAGTCTTCTGGAAAAATAGGATTTTCCATATATTTTTCCAGATTTTCTGATCTTCACGAATTTTGCCTCCAAACAGCACCTTTTCCATCAGAATCCTGACTGCACCTGTCCATGCTCCAAAAGTCATCAACTATGAAAAAAATAGATGAAATAACATAAGTATCACCTCTCAATACGAAATATATCAATGAATAATAGTGAATTAAGACATAGAATAGTGATGCAAAATGGACGTATCAACTCCCCCAAGCTTAGACTTCGCTTGTCCCCAAGCGAAACTGAGCTCAATAAACATGGCCTCGGGTTTATGGAGTGAAGAGTCGATAAAAGAATACGGACAAGAAGCATCACATTCATCAAATACATAGATCATAATAGAAGACAACTCACTATTATATAACTCAACTTGCAGTGAGTAAAGGAAACACAATAAAGATACATAAAGTGAATCATAATTGGTAAAGGCAAACTTAGCTCTTGGTCAAAGAATAGTTGATAATTTGCTGGAGTTCACAAATAGCTGGGTTTTCAATGATAGCTTTCAAATAGACAGAAAAGTCATCCATGAACACTTCTACAATTTCCTCACAAAAACCATGAAAGATAGCACACATGCACCTTTGGAAAGTAGCAGGAGCATTACATAAACCAAAAGGCATACGTCTATAAGCATAAGTTCCATAAGGGCAAGTAAAAGTAGTTTTTTCTTGATCTTGTTGTTTAACAGCAATTTGAGAAAAACCAAAATAACCATCAAGAAAACAAAAATGGGTCTTTTTAGACAACCTTTCCAACATTTGATCAATAAAAGGAAGCAGGTAGTGATCTTTCTTAGTAACTTTATTGACTTTCCTAAAATCGATGCACATCCTATAGCCTACCACTATTCTTTGAGGAATAAGCTCATCATTATCATTAGGGACAACGGTAATACCTCCCTTTTTAGGAACACAAAGAACAGGACTAACCCATTCACTATCAGCAATAGGGTAAATAATACCAGCATCAAGGAGTTTCAATACCTCATTCCTTACCAGTTCCTTCATCTTAGGATTTAAACGTCTTTGGTGTTCCACTACTGGCTTCACATCTGGTTCTATGTTGATAGAGTGTTGACATATAGTAGGTGAAATCCCTTTTAAATCATCCAGAGTGTAGCCCATAGCTCCTCGATGTTTCTTCAAAACCTCCAACAGCCTTTCTTCTTCCTTTCCTGAAAGTTTAGAGCTAATAATAACAGGATATATCTTTTTATCATCAATATAAGCATATTTAAGATCATCAGGGAGAGGTTTTAGATCGAAAACCGGATCCTTTTTAGGTGGCATCATGGTACCCAAGTCTTCTACAGGCAAGTCGTGCTTAAGCATCATAGGTTGTTCACGAAGAATCCTGTCAATCTCATTCCTTTCTTCCATGAAGATTTCACTTTCATGATCCTCCATAAATTGCTGCAAAGCATTGTTAGGAGCAAGATAAATAGAAGCAAGTTGTTCAACCCTAAAATCCTCATTATGGGTTTCCTCTCCGCAAGGTTCTTTAGCAAATTTCGAAAAATTAAACTCATAAGATTCCTCATCAAACTTAGTCAAGATTTTCTCCCTCTTGCAATCAATAATATCTCCACAAGTACTCAAGAAAGGTCTGCCAAAAATGATAGGGTAGGTTTTACTAGCAGCCGAACCAAGTACTAGAAAATCAACAGGGTACTTAATCTTACCACAAAGAACTTCCACGTCTCGTACAATACCAATTGGAGAGATGGTCTCTCTATTAGCAAGGTGAATAACCACGTCAATCTCTTCCAACTCGCAAGGACTGATTTCATGCATAATTTCTCTGTAAAGCTCATAAGGAATAGCACTGGAACTTGCACCAATATCACATAAACCATAATAGCAATGATCACCAATTCTAACAGAAAGCATAGGAACACTAGCCTTTTTAGTTCTATTAGGATGTGAAACAATATTAGAAGCATCCTCACAGAAGACTATGTGCCCATCTTCTACGCTTTTAGTGACAAGGCCTTTCACAATTGCTACCACAGGTTCAATGTTTATTTGTTCATCAGGTTTTACAGTTCTTTTTTCACTTTTGGTGATTACATTAGTTATCATAGGATGATCCTTTACCTTTTCGGGGAAGGGAATCTTCTCGATATAAGGTTCGGGTAAAATGGGGTCAATAATGCAATACTCAGCACTTCCAATAGGAGCATAGTCAACAATATCTTTGTAAGGTGCATGGTATTTGTTCCATCCCCTTTTTGGAATTTCGATATAGGAAGCAAAAGCTCTAAAGCAATTTGTAATAACTTGTAAATCAAGACCATAAATATTACTAATATTTTGAAAGTCATCAGTTCCCATAAAAGATTCAATGCATTCATAATCATAATTTATACCTGACTTTCTACCTTTGTCATTCTCCCAAGCTTCAACATTGTCTTGAATACGGTCCAGAATATCCCATTTAGCTTCTTCTTCCATGCAAGTGAATGATCCAGCACAAGAAGCATCCAATAAATCTTTATCATGTAGAGGGAGCCTTGCATAAAAGTTATTGATAATAACATTGTTGGGGAGCTCATGAATGGGACATTTGAGCATTAGTAACTTCAATCTCCCCCAAACTTGAGCTGTACTCTCTCCATCAAGAGGCCAAAAGTTGTATATTTGATTCCGATCTTTATGAATCTCACTAGGAGGATAAAACTTTGAATAAAAGAGAGGCACTATTTCCTCCCATTCTAGAGCTTGACCATTCTTCAGTAGCTTATACCATTCCTCAGCTCTTCCTTTCAGCGATAATGAGAATAACTTCTTCTTAAGTTGATCTGTAGTAATACCTGCACACTTGAACAACCCGCACAATTCGTGTATAAAGAGAAAATGATCACCGGGGTGGACAGTTCCATCCCCAACATAGTAGTTATCCATAACACGATCAATAATTCTTGTTGGTATTTTTAAAACATCATTCTCAGCAGGTGGTGGCTTATCTACTACCTTAGCAGTGGTAGTAGCATTACCAAATAAGAAACTCAGTGAATTATCCATAACAAAAATAAAGCAACTAACAGAAGTAAACAATACTCACAGTAGAAGTTTCCTTTACCAGTTCCACTCTCCAATAGCGCTTCACTCCCCGGCAACGGCGCCAGAAAATAGTCTTGATGACCCACAAGTATAGGGGGTGTATCGCAGTATTTTCGATAAGTAAGAGTGTCGAACCCAACAAGGAGCAGAAGGTGCTGGCTAGTGGTATGGATCAGGAATTCTCTGCAAATACTTAGCAAACGGATTTTTAGGGGTTTTTGATAAAGCAAGTAAACAAAGTACGAGTAAATAAAAGATAGTAGGAATAAATGCAGCAAGTGGCCCAATCCTTTATGCAGCAAAGGACAAGCCGGTTGTATTACTTAAGATGATCAAACGTTCTCGAGGAACATGGGAAGACTGTTAAGTGCTTTTGCTTCATATGGTTGATTAATCTTCTTTAGCTTGCTAAGTGTTGTGTGGGTGAACCTGTGCCAATGTACCGCCCCATCCAAGACTAATACATACTTGTGATTAAACCCCTTGCAAACATCTGTATGTACAAGAAAGTATTTAAGGTAGAAACCTAACCACAACTTTAAACTCTAAGACCCTTACGTCCCTTGTGCAATGGTTTCCTAACGGGGGTTCAGGTTTCTGTCACTCTGGCAACCCCTACGATTAGTAGCCAAATACACAATGCATTCCCCTAGGCCCATATAGGTGAAGTGTCATGTAGTCGATGTTCATATGACACCACTAGAAGAAGTACACCACAACTTAAATAACAATCTATTGAATCTTTCTCAACGCAACTCCACTACTAACAACAAGACTTCTCCCATGTCCTCAAGAACAAAACGAACTACTCACAAGACATCATATGGATCATGATCAGAGATGGAATAATGATGTATAACAATCTGAACATAAACAATAATTCAATGGTTCACTCAATAGCATCAACTATAAAGAGTAATCAACACCGGGAAAGTTTCCCCTATGAACTATGCAAGATTCAACGCAATTGTTACAGCAATATGGAGATGGTGATGAGGGTGCTGATGGTGATGATGGTGGTGGTGATAATGATGATGATGATCCCGATGAAGTCCAGCTTGATGGTGGTGTTGATGGCGACGATCTCCCCTCTCTAGGAAGGAATTCCCCCGGTAGAAATCTGTCTGCCAGAGAGATCTTTCTCTCTCGGTGTTTTCCGCCTCGCAGAGGCGGCGTAATATTTCTGTGGTCGCCCCCCGAGTCTTAGGGTTTTGGGAGGTTGATATACGCCAGAGGGGAGAGGCTGGAGTGGGCCAGGGCGGCCACACCACCTCCAGGCACGACCTAGGCCTACCCGCGTCATGGGGTGGTGTGGGCCCCCTGTGGCCCACCTCCACTCCATCTTCTGGCATCCTTAGTCTTCTGGAAAAATAGGATTTTCCATATATTTTCCCGGATTTTCTGATCTTCGCGAATTTTGCCTCCAAACAGCACCTTTTCCATCAGAATCCTGACTGCAGCGGTCCATGCTCCAAAAGTCATCAACTATGCAAAAATAGATGAAATAACATAAGTATCACCTCTTAATACGAAATATATCAATGGATAATAGTGAATTAAGACATAGAACAGTGATGCAAAATGGACGTATCACCCTCCACCATTGCGGCGGTGACCTCCATCGTCACGGCGGCGGCCACCATCATCACGCCGCCCATCACGACGGCCTCCATCATCATCACGCCGCCCGTCATGGCGGCCTCCATCGCAGGCGCCATCATGGCGGCCTCCACCATCACGGCGCTCGCCTCCACCACGATAACCACCATGGTCTAGCCATCGACCATGGTCTCCACGACGGCAGAAGTCACGATTGCTATCACGCGTAGGCCGTGCAGCAAGGTTGTCGGAGGAGGTAAAGCCAACACCCTATCCAGAATCTTCTAGCATATCTTGCCGAAGAACATGAGCACAAAGTTGACTATAGAGATCATCAAGGGTAGTACCGGGATTGCCGTTGACGGAGGACACGAGTTCGTTGTAGCTGGTGTCGAGACCATTGAGGATGTATCCCACCATCTCATCTTCTTCCATGGGTTTACCTGCGACGACAAGTTCGGAACCAAACATTTTCATCTTGGTAAAGAACTGTGCCGCAAACAGGTCGAGCTTCTCGGTGTTGTTCAACGACCCCCGCAGGTGATTGATCTCCGTGCGAGAGTGGGAGGAGAACATGCCGGTGAGGGTGGCCCATACCTCAGCAACGGTGTCAATCCCGACGACAAGTGGAATCATGTCCGGGGACAGGGAGTTCACGAGGAACCCGAGCACCGTTTGATCCCGAGACAACCATGCCGTGTAGGCAGGATTGAGGATGACGGTCTTCTTGCTGTTGGCGTCTTCAACCTCCAAGGTCTTCACCGGCGTGGCATCGGTACCATCGAGCAAGCCGAGAACCTGAGCACCATGAAGGGGGGGGGGGTTAGAACAAGGGTCTTCCAAAAGAGGAAGTTGGCCCGAGTCAGTTTTTGGGAGGACGGTGATCCTAGCGCGGCGGAGAGCATGGACGATGATGATCCGGGAGTCGCCATGGCCACCAAGGGGATTGTGTCTTGGATTTCTTGGGCTTGATTGATCTTGTTGTGGTTTTTGGTTTGTGGGAGAGCAGCAACGACAAAGGGATGCAGTGGCGGCGGACTTGGATCGTGTGCAGCAGCGGCAGGGGGATGCGACGACGCATGTTTAGATCGTGGGTTTTTGGAGATTTGTTTTTCAGCAGCAGGGTCACAGAAAAAGAGGCTCTGATATCATATCGATCGTATAGGTTTTGGTAGAAGCGGTAGTCTCGTTGGAGACTCCGGATACCTATTATATTGTGCGAGAAAAGCCCACGGCTGCCGTGGCTCGTACAAGAGATAAGGAGATCGATAGGTTTACATGGAGAGGAGATAACGATGATCTCCTATCTAGTTTAAACAGACTTGATCGATCTCCTATCTATCCTAAATAGCCGGAGTACTACTCCAACTTAAACAAGAAAACGTTACATGCCATATTTGTTACATGCCATAATACATGAAGTGTAATACTCCCTCCGATCCATAATAAGTGTCGGGAATTTAGTACTAGCTTAGTACAAAGTTTGTACTAAGTCTCCGACACTTATTTTGGATCGGAGGGAGTAGCTAAAACTTGTTAGGGAGTGAGTCTAGCTCAACTGGTTGGGGGAGTGGATGTACAAACCCAACACCTGAGTTCAAATCCTCACGGAAGCGAATTAAGGTTCCTATTTAAACTTAAGGATCAGGCTCTCCTGGTACTCATGCAATTTATCTCGAGGACCAGGATTGGTGTTTAACCAAGTTTAAAAATCCTGGTACTCATGCTTAATGGCTCTGTGCATCCCTAGTTGGTGGAGAGGCCGGGGAAGTGAAAATCCTCCCTCCATTTTAGGAATTGACGCGTAGCTCTTCTTGCCATACGTCTCCAGACCAGGCCAACTTCCCCAGGTCCCCCGCGTCGCTCCCCAGGGCAACGCCAGGGGCGATCCGCGTGCCACCGTCAGAGCTCCCCGCCGCCGGCTTCTCTCGCCGCCGCTGCCGCCGGCCCTCGCCGCAGTGGTGGCAGGCCCAGCCTCCGAAGGAGGTTTGGGGTGGTGGTTGCCAGAGGTTCCTGCCGGATCTGCTGGGGCAAGGATGGTCGGTGTGCTGACGTGCAGCGGCTAGGGCGGCGTCCCTGGTCGGGTTGGTGGCGGAGATCCTCTCCCGGCGGCGCCATGGCCGGCAGCAGAGGTGGGACTGGACCTGGTGGCCATGGACGAAACCCTAGATCTAAATCTGGGTGTCTCCCATGCCGTCCCCCAATTCCTCTTCGATGCATGGTGGGGCCGGATCCAGTGGAGGGTCGATCCTGCTCTGCCGCTGCCTTTCTTGATGCTGGCCTAGCCTACGGGCTGTTGCTAGGGGTCGGAGCGACGGATCTTGCAGGTCGCCGGCGGGTGGCGTGGGGGCTGCCGGCTAGGCATAAATAAAGGTGGTGGTCCTCGGATCTCTCGCACATCAAGACGAAGATCTACTTGATGCGTGCCTTCATGGATCTGTCCGAAGTGTCTAGTTCCGGAAGGCTCTGCCGGCGAACTCCCATGGGCGCATCATGCCTGGAGTTTGCTGGATCAGAAGGAATTCGGTCGTGCGCACTTGTGTTTTTTGCTGGCCGTTTGGTTTTAGATGGAGCGTGGCGAAGCTCTGCTACCTGTTACCATCATGTGTCATGTCTTTGACGATCCATGGTGAAGTCAGATGTGGAGAATTTCATGAAGACCAGAACACAAAGGCTAGGTATGATGGATTGAATCTTTGGGGTGTTGAGGATCTGGCTTGGTGATCTATGACTCGCAGCAGCGTCTGTTAGAGGGGCGACAACACATGAGATGTTCACTGTCTTATCTTGCAGGGTGAAAACCCAAGGTCTGGCCTTCATTGGTTGTGTCTGGTAATGACCTTGCAGAAGGCATTGTTTTGCGAGCGAAGACTTTCTCTAGGGTGAAAACCTAGGATCTTTGATCGGGCGACGACAGCGCTTGAGCACTGTTTCCTTCTTGGAGGCGTCGTTTTTGGAGGGGTTGGACTCTGGTATTGTTTTGGTGGTGTTAGTGTCGCTGCTGCTAAGGATCTGATCGCTTTAGCGGGACTTTTCTTGTTTTAAATTCTTCTTGTTTGTTTTGGCTGTGTGCATCCGTAATGCCAATAGGATAATGCGTTGTTCCAGAGGCTGAGTGTAATTGGTATCTTGCGATATTAATATATGCTCCTTTCCAGAAAAAAAAAAGCTAAAACTTGTTAGCTAAGCAGCTTGGTGGCAGAGGACGCTCCATGAGGACGCTCCATTAGTCCTTGTGTGAGGCACCGATTAAATTGAGACGAGTGCATTCCGCAAATTGGATCCCAGATCCCCAAACTTGCTTCTGTCTCCTTCCCTCTCCAATCTCCTTTCTCTTGTAGGAGTATCCCATGAAGTGAGATCATTAAACCGAAAACTCTTCCATTAATTGTTGACAGATCAAAGCATTAATACCGGGCCGTTTTACACTGATTATTGTATAAAACGGCTACAATTAATTATTACAGCAAATATTGTACTATCTTGTCAATACTATCAAACTACGATGCTAGAGGGTATCAGTAACCAAATGAATCAAGGATCACAGTCCATATTTGCGTCGGTAGCCGATCCCGTAGCACGCCCCATGATCGATCCGTTGGGTCGACGAGTGAGTAGCTCTCGATGGACCTTGGGATGCTTGAGCGCATCTCCACAAAAGTGGCAGGGGTCGTGGTCGTCACCCCGTTCCTCTTCGTCGTCCATGGAGACGATGCACGTCGGGACAGTGCCGGGCTCGCGAACCTCGGCGAAGAAGGGCCGTGGATCAGCCTGCCGCTGCGCTGTCTGGTCGTGTCCGGCGATGATGGCCCTGGCGGTGAAGGTTACGTGGCCTATTATGTCCCCGGAGTCGAGCACGATGCCCTGGCTACCGGTGGCCTCGACAAGCTCGTACTTGATGCCGCCGTTGAAGGGGTCGGCGTTGAAGTGCCGCAGAGCGTGCACGACGTACCGCTTGCTCTGTACCTCCAAGCCCTTGCGCACAGACTCTGGGTCGTCTTCGTTTTGTACGTAGTAGTACAGATCATCGTCTTCACGGGGCCACGGCCGAGTCCAGGCTTCCGGTGGAGGTTCCGGTGCCGTCAGCATTGGCTCGTCGTCCACCATGACGTCCTTGTCATCGTGATGGACTAAGGGTTGGCCGCGGTTGAGGATTACCAGGGGCGGAAAGAGGTCGGAGATCTCGTACGGGGACTGCATGGAGAGTCCGGGTCTTGGACGGGCTCCTCCTCTTCCTCCTCGTATGGGACATAGTAGCGCACCGGCGGCAGCCTAGCGGCCACGGCGACAACATGGTCGTCGCTAGGAGGCGAGTTCTCCATGTGTGCAGGTCTCAGAGTGTGCGCGCGCAAAAAGAAGGAACAATGAAAGAAAGAATTGTAGGATGCGGCTGCCGGCTGTGTATTTATCACCCAAGATGGATGGAGGCCCTAGCTAGCTATAGTTCTAGTCGGAACCGGGGTCGGAAATAAGGAAAGACGCATACGGAAAGTATTTTGCGCGTGCATGTGCCTATCCGATCCGAGTCCAGCACCTTTTGTACTCCTCCGTTTCCTATTACTCCGCAACATTGACTCTTTGTAATATCTAAACAAGTATATCTATATCTAGATCTAGATCTATATATATTATATATATATATATAGGACATATTTATACTATATCCGGATATAGTTACATCCACGCGTGTTTCATATTATTTAGCCAGTATCTATCATACTGGAGTATGGATAGTATGAAGTATATACGAATATTTGGGCAGTATATATACTACTTTTTTGGTAGTATGTAATTTTTATTTACGTACTCCTTTTGTACGTACAAATATGACGGTATTTTACATATATAGTGTAAACTATGGGTGTATTTGCAATTTTTTCACCTAACTTGTTTGGAAGTATCTTAGATAT
Source organism: Avena sativa (assembly GCA_916181665.1). NCBI lineage: Eukaryota > Viridiplantae > Streptophyta > Magnoliopsida > Poales > Poaceae > Avena > Avena sativa. The sequence goes on from OV702290.1 coordinate 435,590,503, forward strand.
AGTATATGAACATACTCAAACAGATAAAGTATTACAAATACTTCCGTAAGGTAGTATATAAGACGTGGGTGTAGTTACACCGGGAGTAAGAAGTATTTTTCCTATATATATATATATACTAGCAAAATGCCCGTGCGTTGCAACGGGACTAAAATTTATGTTTTCTCCTGGGTTTGGTTGATACGTACAGTCAAAAATATGTTTTGTTTGAAATTTGAACATAATTTTAGCAGCATGCCCGAGTGCGTTGCTGCGTTACCACCAATATTTTATTAACTTAAAAAAAATCAAACATTGTAAAATAAATCAAATTACACATTTTCAATATGCTCGCATGGTTGCCCGCCCTAGTAGCGTCGTGTAATTTTCCAAATCAATCTACTTTAATAGCTTTTCTTTCCAAATAGTAAACACAAGATTTTTTCCTAGTTTATTAAATTACTATCTCATGCCAAAGCAGGTCCATTACCATCTTAAGTGAGAGCATGTCCTTCAAGAGAAGTTCAATGGGTGTCGAAACAAATATGGTACAATGTACTCACCCATCCATTGTAGAAAGTTAAATGGTAAAGAATTAATTTTGTTTGTAGAATTTCTATATGACTCTATTATAACCTATCGTATGAATAAATTAACCAAAGCACAAACCAGAAACTTACTTTGTCCATGGAAAAATGCAACCATGAAGGCTTAGTATTATGGCCTGGAGAGTTAACATAGAAGAAGAACAACAACAAAAACATACAGGGCACATCTTGTCAGGCTAATACATTTGCAAATATATAACACGCCAGTACTTGCGACAAATTTGTCGCGGTTGCTATGAAAGAATGAAACGCCACCGCCAGAACTTCCTCATTGTATACGCCAATCTGCTAAACTACCTCATCCTATACCCCAATGTGCCGATCCATGCTTTGCAAGATATGTTGCACACCATAAAGATTAGTCTGGTTGAAAAATATCACTATATTGAACAATGTTCATAGTTGTCTTGACAGAGACGCCACTCGAAACTGGCAACCCCTAAACCAAGAAGCATCAATCTTTTTGACATCCGTAAGCATCAAGTGTACAGAAGCAAAGAAAGAGCTTCCAAGATGAAGCCGCCACTACTCTTGGGTTCTTAATCACACTCGGTGGTCGAAACCTTACAAGATGCCCTGCACCCTTGGCACATTGACAGGAGACTATGAGAGAACACCAAATATTCAGTGGCAGATTAAGTTGAGTAAAATAATAGTAAATGTAAGAACAATAATGAGAAATAAACACTGCTCAAAACATGAAAAAGAAAGCTTGGTGATGTGTATATTATGCAGCAAGACTGCAAGTCAAGTAGGTCAAACCTCCGACATAACAAAACCTACCTGGTCAATATTAAGCATGAAGAAGGTTATAAAAATTAAACTTGTACTGCTGCACATGGCATCATGGAATAACTGAACCAAAGTTTATTTCCATTTAAATTAAAAATGAGAAATACAAACATTCATATAACCCAGATTTCTGGGTCACTAACATATCCCTTTGGTTATTTAGAACTTAATTAACATAACCCATTCGTCCAACCTTTATTGAGATTAAACATATCGCTTTTTACCATACGAAGCTTATTGAAATCAAATGCATCAGATGAGATTCTTAACGAACAAGCGATTACCCGCTCTCATGCACTACGGGGCTAAAACTGGCTCACCCATGGCCACCTGGGTCAACAAGGCTACAGAAAAACTCTTTACCAAACAGGGTTCATGGCGGATACATTCCGCCACATCAAAGAAACTATGTTGGTGCAGCAAAGCCTAAACAGTAGGAGAAGGAGTTACCGTTATCAGCTTCACCGGTCCATAACGGAAGGAGGACGACGCTGCTGCAGAGCCCCCTGCACTTCCTGACCAAAACACAAGTAACTAAAATTCATTTAGCGCCCTGCACTTCCTGACCAAAACACAACTAAAATTCATTTAGCGAAATTTTATACATGTACTACGGCGAAGGGTCTTAGATGACTGCAAACATTTAAAAGAATCCTAGTATCTTAATCTCCTACTGGAAGTTCAAACAAAAGCTCTAAGCAGTTTAAAAACTAAATGTTTACTCCGCTTCTCTCTATGAATCTTGCTGGAAAATTTTGAGAGCTAACCATGTTCTTTGTTAAAGGCCCTACTTTAACTCCTCTCATAAACTTACACTAACAAGTGCAATCTTTTACTTGCTCTATATAGAGCCTTCTCCTTTACTGGATTTTTGCCTTAGAGAAGGAAGAGAAGGAACGAGGGGGGCGTGACCTGCAGGCTGCAACAGTACATCGACGGATAACAGAGGGGGCTTCTCAGCAGTGGACGGTGGATGGAGCAACATAAATTTATTCGCCAGTGCAACGGCACAACAGCAGTAGTTGTTGGCCGGTGTTCATCAATCCCGGACTGGCGCCTCGCATCGGATCTTGAATACAGGCCTCCTCTAGCTCGACGGTTATTGGCCGGATCCCAAAAATACATGGCGAGGGTGCGCCTTGTCCCGCTGGGCAGAAGAGGACGGAGGGAGGCGGGGTCGCACGGGTTAGGCCGCGCTCGCCATCGACGGGGAAGATGGGTAGGCGGGGAAGTGCGGTAGAGGTACATGCCTCCTCTAGCTCGACGGTTATTGGCCGGATCCCAAAAATCCATGGCGAGGGTGCGCCTTGTCCCGCTGGGCAGAAGAGGACGGAGGGAGGCGGGGTCGCACGGGTTAGGCCGCGCTCGCCATCGACGGGGAAGATGGGTAGGCGGGGAAGTGCGGTAGAGGCGGCGCTGGCCGGGGCAGTCCGGGGGTGAGTGGGGGACGCGCTGGGCTAGGGACGGCGTTGTGAGGCAGGAATACGAAGGAAGGGGGACGGGGCTGAGGGATCGTGAGCCACGGTTGATTTTTGTTATTCACTTGGCGGTGGCACATCATGTAAATACCCCAAACGCACAGGGGCAAATCGGCGAGGGTGCGCCTTGTCCCGCTGGGCAGAAGAGGACGGAGGGAGGCGGGGTCGCACGGGTTAGGCCGCGCTCGCCATCGACGGGGAAGATGGGTAGGCGGGGAAGTGCGGTAGAGGTACATGCCTCCTCTAGCTCGACGGTTATTGGCCGGATCCCAAAAATCCATGGCGAGGGTGCGCCTTGTCCCGCTGGGCAGAAGAGGACGGAGGGAGGCGGGGTCGCACGGGTTAGGCCGCGCTCGCCATCGACGGGGAAGATGGGTAGGCGGGGAAGTGCGGTAGAGGCGGCACTGGCCGGGGCAGTCCGGGGGTGAGTGGGGGACGCGCTGGGCTAGGGACGGCGTTGTGAGGCAGGAATACGAAGGAAGGGGGACGGGGCTGAGGGATCGTGAGCCACGGTTGATTTTTGTTATTCACTTGGCGGTGGCACATCATGTAAATACCCCAAACGCACAGGGGCAAATCCGTCCAGCGAAAAATCGGAACCAAAAACCTGCTGGACGAACCTACCTCTGTGTAAATTAGTAGATAGATATATATATATATATATAATAAAGGACGGATTGTTTCTTCCGGTCCAACACTTTTTTGACAGGTTTGCTCCTACGATTTGCAAATATTACATCCCATGCCACCGATACCAGCCGGTTCGGTTTTCCCGTGGAAAATTAGAGGGCGTGTATGGTACGGTCACTGGAGCCGACGATTCAAGGCGGCTGACGCCTCACGCCCTGATTCCCCACCTCCATTCCTGGCCACCAGCAGCACCGTCCCTCTGCCTCAAGATCCATTGGCGGCGCGGTCCTCTCTGCGTTCAGATCCACGGGAGGCGCTTTCCCCATCCGGCCATCCCCCGCACCGCGCAGCCCACGGTGCTGCCCTATCGCCTGCATCACGCTCGGTCGGCGGCGGCTACCTCCTTCCTGCAGTGCGCCACCCCCGATCCACATCGCACGCCTTGATCTCAGGCCAGCGGCACCGTCTCCCTCCTACGGCGAAAGAAATAGAACCACCAGCAGCGCCCCCATGCTCCAGGCCCTTCACTACATGCAGCCTTGGACGGCTCCAGCAACTCCACCCCTGAGCTCCTCCTTCCACGACCTGCTCTGGCTCCTCGGGATGGCAGAGACGACGCCGTCCGGACCCACTTCCGTCCATCCAAAAGCCAGAAGTTGTAGCGCCAGCAAGAAGTCTTCAAAGGCAAGTGCAAAATACTCATCCACATCCCATATCATTCTCTGTCAGCCCAATAATCAGTTAGATTCCGTGTGTTATTTACTTGTTCTTTGCTTCGTACCCTGCTTTAACCTTTGTCAGCCTTTGTTTCAACTTGTGGTAATGTGGAGGGAGGAATTCATAAATAGAGATGTGCTTGCGTGTTTCTAGCTTGTCAACGATCATGATTAGCATCTCATCAGGTAACCTTCTGCTACTGTCATCGCAATTGTTGTGTTGCTTACTCTGAAGGAGCTTTTTAGGGAACGGAAGCAGAGCATGAAAGAAATGCATGTTGTTGTAGTTGTGTAGGTGTGTAGGTATATACTGTACAGTACCTGACAGCGGCTTAATTTTTCAGAATTCTGGTGATAGCTGATGAAGCTGATACAGGGATGAGGGGTACGTGTGCCTGTCGACCTGGAAACCGCCATGCAATCCTTCTTCATACACCATGTTGGTCGATCTGCGCGACACAGAGCAGGCAGGTCGATGACGCCTAGCCGGCCACAGCGGGGTTGGGAGGAGACATGTGGAAAAGACCCCTGGGATGGGAGGATACCAGTGGGAAAGGGCTGAAGAGGAGCATGCTGTAGGCCACGGCGGCATGGGAGGAGGCCATTGGAAAGGGGAATAAGGGGATGGGAGGGACCGTGGTGGAGGTGTGCAGGGGATGCTGGCACTGGAGAGGATGACTGGGCACTAGCGACGGAGCTCTCCTTGACAGCGGCGATGGATCAGATGTGTACTCCCTCATGCACCCCAACAACTGTCTCCCTCGACTCGCCCAGCAGCTGCGCTTTCTCCCCGGCTCTACATGACCACACACGAAAAGTTTGTATTTACCTTTTTTCTTCAGGTACATATGGTGAGAAGATAGTGCTGCCTGCTGTTGTAATTAATTTAGACAACTCTTTCAGTTTTTTCAGGATAGATGATCTTTCAGGCTATACTTCAACTTCATCTGGCTCCAATCCAGTTAAGAAACAATTTCCGTTGATTTTTTGCAAGCCATTTTGGCGACTGCTGCTAGGAGGAAGGCACCGGAAGGGTTAGTCGTCTTGCGAGCGAGGGGTGTTCAAGCCCTCTAGCGTCATGGCTGGGGTGTATGCTGCGGTCGAGTCCTTCTAGGTGCTCAAAGTGGAGGCTAGCGCAACCACGTATAGGCTGCTGGTCGTCGTCGGGTTCGGCGCCTGGATTTTTTGCAAGCCATTTTGGCGACTGCTGCTGCTAGGAGGAAGGCAACGGAAGGGTTAGTCGTCTTGCAAGCGAGGGGTGCTCAAGCCCTCTAGCGTCATGGCTGGGGTGTACGCTGCGGTTGAGTCCTTCTAGGTGCTCAAAGTGGAGGCTGGCGCAGCCACGCGTAGGCTGCTGGTCGTCGTCGGGTTCGGCGCCACGCGCTAGGAGATCAGGCATTAGTGAACAATCTCGGGTGTGTGTTGTTCTGCATACAATGGCATCACCGGCATGTATGACTACTGGCCGCCAGGGTGCGCTGTCAAGTCCAACGTTCTCGCATTCTGGAGGCAGGTGAGTACGAGAATGATGCCTTAAAAGATAGCTACAGTGCAATTGTGTAACACCCTCGGATCGGCTCTATGCAAGTTTTAGCCCTTTCCGCCAAATTGCATAGAAACGATTCAAGGACGCCCACCAGGCACTTTCGTGCGGGTGAAAAACGAAGTAATAACATTACACAACAGTCCTCGATGGGACCCACAGAACAGATATATACATCAACGACTCTATGAGTCAAGAATACAGATATATAATACAAAGATCCAAATCACCTTGAAAACGATAGAGCGTCCGGCTACGGACAAGATGCAAATGGGGCTAAGAACCCTGAAGAATAACCAATGGCGTCCATAACCCTGCCCAGGCCAAGCCGGAAGGGTAACCCTGCTAACGACGGCGATCTCAAACCTGCTAAAACAAAAGGAGTGCCGACAAAGGGCAAGGAAAAAGAGGAGCGTCAGTACTGAGGCCAGTACACGACGAGGCTAGAATTCGGCGGCTCTCGCCTACATAGGTATGGTGGGCTGAAGCGGCAGCGCAACGGCACTAAACAACCTATAGATACTCGATACAACTGGCGGTTATCAGAGAGGGATAAGAAAGACCTATTCGGATCCGACCTGAAACTAACACCAAACAAACCCATCCTGGTATTTCCCCCTCGAGACCAATCAAGGAAGTCGGACCAAGGAACTCACACAGTTGTAAATTTTACTCATTCCGTTATAGTTGCAGCACTTACTAATCAGATATAGATAGCATGAGTCATCCTGAAGCATAAGTAGTGGGCAGTTTTAATCACCATTCCGTTATAGTTGGAACATTTACTAGACATATATAATTATCTTGAGGAATCCCAAAACCCAGCAGTTGTTGACACTTTTATCACATTCCATTGGAGTTTGCAATACTTACTAGGCAGGTATAGCATGACACGATACACCCCAGATCCACCAGTTGTTGGCATTTTTATTATCCATTCCATTGTAGTGGAGCTGAATTACTAGTCACATATTAAGTCAATTTATAACACTACTTTAGTTATGCTTGTCTATGATCGAGATACTGTGCTCCAAGTCGTACATAACTGCGGACACGGCTTTCATAAAGTTTTACCCTGAAGGGGTGCACAAAATAGCAACACACACTCGATCAACCTCGGAAAAACCAACTCAAAACCCAACGAGGCATTCACGACAAAGCGATCACAGGATTTAGAAATATTTCAGGGGGCCACCCCACTAAGCTACCTGCAACGAAGTTGGCCGGCTCCGGAACGGACCCAGGGTTTGCGACGACGGCTGTAAACGACTGGGAACCCAAAAGTGTGACTGGGCTTGTCGATAGCGCGAAAACATGGCGCGATCCAAAACAGTACAGGTGCTCCACGCACAATCTTAAATAAAGCGGTAAAGCATGGCATAAGTACATGATAGTAATAAAGCCCCAAACTACTTTGTGGCCCCAAGAAATAGAAATGAATCAAGCTCTGGCTCAGGGAGGTCCATAAGGCCTCCCGGATGTGGATAGTGCGAAAAATCAAGGAACATGTATCAAGTACTCGGGGTCCTACGGGACACAAGTGAGCGTGGAAGAACCAAATAACATCTATTGCCCACCGATGCCTCTGCATTAGTTATATCTAGCATTTTAATAGTTGTATTTAAAGTCATGATCATCTCCACCAATAAGCATCTCCACCAATAAGCATCTGCCAGCATTCCAACAACTGTGGTACTTGACAACACGAGATCGCGCCTGAGCACGCAACTACGACTCGCAAGGCCAGCTATCTACCAAACACAGGTAATAGGAGGTGTCCAAGGCAGTATAGAGGCTGCACGGGATATAACTGGGGTTCAGAAACTAAACCATCGCGACACGGATAGCAATAGATCAACAGGAGGAAGTAAAGACTATAAATGCAAAATAGGTAGAAGGGGGAGAGATGCTCGCCTAGGAACACACTGCCGACGGATCATATCCGGAGAACTTGTTGATACTCGCATCCACTCATCGGCCTAATCCGCGAAGAAGCAAACACTAGAAGAAACATCGGATGCAATATTTAATACGACGGCAGAAGATCCGGCATGATTATGATATGATGCATGGCATGGCAAGTTGCGGTGCAATTAGGCAATATTAAGCGGAACCGGGGTCCCGACAATTAATTAATAGGTTCAGGTTGTTTATCGACCCCGCAAATTAAATGTTGTATTAACCAGACAAAACATGGCATCGGTTCGTTACACCAATTTAAATGGAGTCCGGAATAAGACAAAGATATCCCGCATATAGACTCCATATTTAATATGAGGTGAATCGGCATAATGCTCCCAACCCACATGATATGCATGCGAGATAAACAATTTAATATGCATCAAGTTTTATATATAGCATTTATAAAATAGGGACTCGGGAAAAGGTTCACACATCTGGGTTCGGCAGATCTTGGGTTCCGGGGGTCTGGGGTTCGACAGGGTTTGACGGGAACGACGGGGATCGCTCTTCGGTCCACGGGAAGAAGATCTTGTCGCATCTGCGGTCTTCAGATCGGGCCGGTCTTGGCGTTCGGGATGAAGAGCTTGGCGTTCCGGGAAGGAGATCTTGGTGTTCCGCGTCGGAGGCCTTCGGGTACAGGGGTCTCGGAAAGGGGATCCATGTCGGCGCGCTCGGGGTTCCTACTTTAATTGTCGGTGCGGAACTCGGTTCTCGACAAACGGTAGTTCTCGGTACCATCTTCATCTCCAAGAAGGATGCCTTGTTGCTCGCCAGGTCATCTATCATCAACGAGAACCTACTGACCCTATACTGCAGGGATGGCAACACCTTGAATGGACTCGGTGCCCACACAAACACATGAGGACACAGTCAGGCGAGAGAGCAAACCCAACAAGGCAGAGCAGAGGAGCACCGGAAGCACAAGGGCATGGCCGGGTCGGGCCAGAACATGACCTCAACCACACGAGGGCGCGCGGCAGAGGGTCTCGCGGTAGCATAGCTCACAGCGGCGGCGGGGACGACGACCTGCAGAGAGGAGACAGGGGCGCGGACGGGAGGAGGCGGCCGGGGAGATGGCGATGCGGCGGTGACAGGGGTCTGAGGCGGGCGCTGGAGGAGACGACGAGGCCAGGGAGGCCTCGGGCCCGAGGTGGCGGAGACGAGCTTGGTGGGGGCGAGGACCGGAAGGCGACGGGGGAGGTCGCGGAGGCGGCTCGGACAGGGAGCGAGGGAGGCACTCGAGGAGGTCGTTGGGGAGGGTGACGAGGATGGAGGCGTCGCGGCTGGGCGGTGCCGAGCCGGGCGGGGCGGACAAAGATGCTCGGGGGCACAGGGGCTCGCGGGTCGGGGCCGGCGACGCGTCCGCGGGACGTGTAGCGGCCGGAGGCGGTGGAGGCCGAGGGGCGGCGAAGCTCCGGGGCTGGATGAGGAGGCGCCCGGGCGGTGGTGGTCAGGCGGAGGGGCGGCGGCCGCTGAGGACGCGGGAGGAGGCGGCGGGGAGAGAGGACGAGAGCGAGGGAAGAGAGAGGCGAGGGGAGAGAACGTGGGGCGCGTGATGCGCGTCGGTGGGGTGGGCCTGGAGCGGGGCGGCAGGTGCGAGGTGGGGTGGTGCGGGGCAGGTGGCGTGCAGGGGGTGGGCCTGGGCGGCGACCAGGTGGCGGGGAATCCGAGGTGGTCGGCACGGGGTGGCGGGAGCGTGCTGTGTGCGGTGGGCTGCGCGGTGGGACTGGGGAGTGGGGCCAGGAAACGGAAACGCACCGGGGGCTGGGCAGTTGCTGCGCGTGCTGGTTGTGTGGTTGGCGGCGGCGCTGGGTGGGATGGATGTGGTGTGGGATTAGGTGTGGCTAGGGTTTGCTTTTGGGGTAGTAGGTGGACTTCGGTTGGGCCTTTGGGCCTAGCCGGAAGTCTGCCTCCCCTAGCTTTTTTTTAAAAAAGGTTTTATTTATTAGTTTCGTTTTAGAAGTCTTTTGTAAAATATTTTTAGACAAAACAAAATATGCGGAAGAGACCGGGGTTTGATTTGAATAAAGACGGAGGAATATTTAAAAATCAAAGTAGGCTTTTAGAAAATAGGTTTAGACAAACATATGCATGATGATGACGATGCTCAAATGGAATGTGGCATGATGACATGAGCATGCGGTCATGATGATGCAATGCACAAAAAACACAGTGATTTTTTAGTAGTGGTTTTAACGAGATGCCACAAATTGCCATCTTATACTAAATTAAAAGACAACTTATGCAGCTTATCTGCTTATGCTCAGATGATCAACTGAAAGTCTTACTATGTTTAAAAAATAGGATCACTAAGTTTTTAATCGTCTATTAAAGTAGAAGTAACTACTAGCCAAACAAGCCAAACCTTAATATAAAAATGCAAGGATTTGAGCTTAATAAAAATAATGGTGTGATTTTTTTGTTTGTAAGCGGATTTGTAGTTGGTTTAACCCTGTGTTGCAATTGAATTGTCACAATATATGAATTTGGGCTTACCGGGTTATGGCACCTTCATATAATATATTTTGGTGCCCATAAACTTCAGTGCACCTGATTTTGTTTTTGCCAGTCTTAGAGTTTCTGTAGCACTTCATGTCATGTTTAAACTGCTCGCAGAAAGGGTTCAACTCTAAATATCCAACGGAGTAATCCCATTGCCTTCGGCGCTCCCTCTATGTTTGGTGGCTGCGTACATGGCCGTCCGGTCATTGAAATATGCACCGAATCTTCTTCTTGTGAGGCATGTTCTCTTTCTGATACAGTTGTTCATCTAAAATAGATGTAAAATCATGTTTAGTCACCTCTGCATTTTTCGTTTACTACAGCCTACTCAGGTGCATATTCAAATAGTTGGCTAACCATCTATCTGTCTTTTGATATGGATCTATGTCCTAAACCCTTCAATGTAGAGATGGTTTAATAAATATAGGCATGCAATTGGCTCATAAATGTTCCTGATTTAAGCCTTTACTATGCATAGTGTTGCTAATGATAAACTATAGAGCAAAATTCTAGATCTATTCACAACTAATATCTTTGTTAGCAATTATCCATAGATTGTAATACTAACTCGAATGGCCATGTTTAAAGAGTCTGGTGTAAAATGGATATTCCCAAGTATTTTTGCACTAACAAATTGTCGGTTTGAATGTTATTCAAAAAAAATCTATGTTCACAGAAGCAGTGGCTAAGGAGAATTTTGCAGAAGCTTCTATAAAGGAAGTTGTCACTGATGCACAAATCAATGTCGACGATTTCAGTTACTGGTCTATTTGATTTCTTTACAACAAATTGATAGCATTGCTCATTGGTGAATGTCCTATTGGATCCAAACTATGTCCACACTCATACCATAAAATGTATACTTTAGTCCGAAAAATTGTTTGAGTTTCAGGGTAGGTTCGGTACCTATGCTAGATAAGCTCACTTGTAATGTTGGTTTTATAAACTATGACTGAAGCTGCTCTTGTGTAGTTCTATGTAGCAATGGATAATCTAGCTATTGTGTAGCATGTTATAAAACCTGCGGCGCTGGTTTATGTACTGAAGTCATCGGCTTAATATGAAAGTCCAAATTTATATGCCCCTCTTTCAGCCTGCCCTTTAATGCTCCAATGCATAGTTCTGCGAAACTTTGTGTTATTCTAACCAAAAAAGAGTAGGTGGAATATGAATGAAGCTACTCTTCTATATTTCCATGTTGGAATGAATAATCCAGCTATTGTATAGGGTGATATATCATCTGCTCAGCTGGCGTATGTACTGAATTTCTCGGCTTAATTTAACACGTCCAAATTTACATGTTTCTCTTTTAGTCTTTCCTTTAATTCGATCGACTGACCCAACGGTTTAAAAAAACAACCTTGGTTCCGCTACACAAGTGTAAATCAGACACGATTGTTTCTCACCATCATAAAGACTCTGCAGAATTAAAATGTGAGGATGGAGCATGCATCAAGTTTAAATTACATAGGGATGGTGCCCAACATCATTAAAAGTCGGTGATACTAAAAGTGAGTGAAGTGAGGGGCTCGCAGGCTCATCTTCTTAGAAATGATCACGGTTATCACGAATAGGAGAAAGTGTGACCAACCATCAACGATGGTAGAAAAAAGAAAAGTGTCATCGGGTGGTTCACTGTAGTATTTTAGTTTTTTTTCTCGGTGCAACGCATGAACATGTTTTTTAATCTATACCTAATAATAAAGGACGGATTGTTTCTTCCGGTCTAACACTTTACCATCCCACAAAAACACATAATTGTCATGACCGCCACGAGTAATAAATTCCAACCATACACAGGCATATGGGCCGACCGGATCGCAGCGCCAGGCTGCTGCCCTTTGCTAGGCTGCTGGCCTTTGGCCGTGAGCACAAGCTCCGTACCAAGCTCAAGCCCCACCGTCTGGCAACCAATGGCCGTATTTGGGCCGAGATGCCTAGATTTTTCTTTACGACCTTGCTCTCTTGCAAGGAGTTCCACCAATTTATATACACCTGTAAATTGATAGGAATCAGTCGCCTCATAAATCAGCAAGGATTAGCACCGTGGTTTGAGATCTAATGAGCAGATGCTAGAGACTTGGGTGGAGCAGAAGAAGGCCGGCAACGGCCAGCAACGGAGCGGCGGTCTCGCAGAGCGAGGTGGCGGCCGGTGCAGAGATCTAATGAGCAAATGTGGGAGACTTGGGTGGAGCAGAAGAAGGCCGGCACCGGGGCGGGTCTGGCAGAGCGAGTTGGCGGCCGGTGCTCTCGTCGACAGGGACGAAGAAGGATGGCGCGAGCAAGTCTGTGGAAGGGGGACGAAGATGAGGCATGGTGGACCTATGCAGGGTGGAAAACGGGGTCGAAACAGAGTCGACTAAGTGGAACAGCTCAGGGAGATAGGGAGCAAATGAAGAACGACGGACGGCGAGGGATTGATTCCACTCCTCAGGAATTTCACATCTCTACCACACACGCACGCACAAAAGGATAATGTTATCTCTTTGGCAGCCTTTCTATTTTAAGCCTCCAGTGTTATTTTAGTATTTTAGTTAAGTATCACGAGACTCAGCCGTAGCAGATGAAACGCGTATTCCAAAAAAAAAAGACGGCCTACCTTGGCTAATCATAGGTACTCCCTTCGACTCATATTAGCTAACTCAACTTTGTCTACATACAAATACATCTAGACTAGATACTTAACTAGATACATATAAATCTAGACAAAGTAGAGTCAACTAATATTATATGGGTCAGAGGGAGTACTAAAAAAAAAGAAATATAGCTGTAGATTAAAACGTGAACTCTGGGATAATAGTTATAGTTTTATGATGGTGGCCATGCCGAGAACATCAAGTTACAATGGTGGTTGGGCCGATGACAATGTCGACATCATCTTGGACGAAGTGATCGATTTCGTCAAGTCAATGTTGAAGGTTATCGCTAATGTTAGTGGCGAGATGGACAAACTTGACGTGGCCAACAACACGAAATTCAAATTTTAGAGGAACCTCTAAGACGAGTGGAAGAACACATCCCTTCTACAAACTCAAGGACGATCTGATGAATCTAAGTTCTAATAATTGTCCCAGAGATGAGCTCCATCAAGCCCACACACATACCAGTACCGCCACGAAGCCGGTTACATGGCAAAGAAAACAATATAGTGTGTGCTTAAGGGTGGGAAGATAATCATCAAAAAAGAACCGTCATTCTTGACGGTAGCATGAAAAGTTGGAGTCGGTGTGTCTAAAACACACTCTATCTTGTATTCCCGGTACAATGCACGGGCATTTGTGCTAGTATACTAATAATAAAGGACAGATTGTTTCTTCCGGTCCAACACCTTTTTAGACCCTTTTACCCTCTCACCAAATTTTTTTGGACGATTTTGACCTTCCACTAGACCCCATATCACCACCAAAGCAACCGGTAATTTTTTTTTAGAAATCTGCGCTTGTTCTCCGTCCGTGCTGGCGGCTGACCTTCAGAGGACCGTGGTCGTGCTCCTAACGAACAGAAAGATGACCAGTTAGGCGGGCTTCATTGGTTTACCGGATGGGCCCAAGAACAAAGAATTAGACTAAATAAAAGGAAAAGGAAAGACAATTTACTCAAATTTAGTCCCACCCTGCCCAGTTAAACCGAGCATTACCACCCTGCCCAGTTAAACCGAGCATTAGCAGTTTATATACAACGCTAATTTCCTAGATATCAGCGAGCTGACCGGGAATCAACGACCAGCCACACCTTGTGATCGGACCGTTTGTGGGCTTAAAAGTGAGGGAGCGGTTTGTGACGGAAGTGGGCTAACCGTACACAGTCATGGTCCATCAATAAATAAATTATCTAGCCCTTGTGAGATGTAGCTGCATGGAGCGTGGACCCTATAGGGAAGCTACGAGCTAGCCAAGTTGGTGGACACGAGCAAAAATATGCAGGAGACATATGAAGCCTGGACCCTATAGGGAATACGAGCTAGCCTTGTGAGATTGAGCTATACCGGAGATCACCATAAGCAGCGTAGAAAACCGAGGCTCCCGTCTTCCCCTTTGGTGCAACATGTCCGGGTGGCTTGGCTTCACCCAGTGGATAAAAAAAATAAGTACTCCCTCCGTTCCAAAATAAGTGACATGAGTTTGTCTAGATTCAGATGTATCTAGACATGTTTTAGTCTAGATACATCCAAATTTAGACAAACCCACATTACTTATTTTGGGACGGAGGGAGTAGTACAGATCGAAGAAGTTGAAACAGAGGGAGTAGTCGTATAGATTTCAAAAATATATGTATTGTTGGATCTGGTTGTTTTTTCTTATTGCTATTGGATCAAAAAATTAGTTGATTGATATTTGCTACCTTCTATTGAACATCGAAGAAATGTCTCATAATGCAGGAAAATATGCTTATGGATAAATTAAAATTAGAAAATGTATTTATAACAAAATGCTCCAAATTTAAACTACCACAATGATTAATGCCTACTGTATTCATCCTGGAAGATACATGAGACATACACGAGGTAGTCTAATAGAAAAAAATCAACCCGTAACGAAGTACGGGCATTTGTGCTAATCTATACCTAATAATAAAGGACGGATTATTTTTTCCGGTCCAATACTTTTTTGGATCCTTTTACCCTTTCACCAGATCACGTATTACCACCTAGACCACCCGTAAGTCAACATATACCGATCTGCCTCTCTATTCCACATATTACCACGTATTACAAAGGCAATCCATATGCAGCCCCGCACCACCCAAACTCTCTGCCGCCGCCACTTCCAGCAAAGCTAGCGCCAGCCATGCCCTTCCTCTGTTGTAGCTGCGCCCTGCTGCTGACCAGACGCGGTCGATGATAGTGCCGGCATGGAGAAGTACCACGCGAGCGACCTGGACACTGAATTCATCTTGCCATGCAAAGCTATCAATAGAAGCAACTTGATTAATATTTTTTAAGGAAGCAGCTAGATTGATTTTGATGTAGTAGTGCGCAGTTTGACCTCTCCATAAGTTAGCTGCATGAAATCACTCGAGAGCGCAAGGCCAGCCGCCGCACCGCAGTGCGGACGCGTATCAGGTAGAAGCAACTCTCAGTTATTTAACATGGTTGTCCTAAAAAATAATTTAAAAATTAACACAGTGCGATTTTCTTAAGAATAGTAATCAAGTTGATTTGCAAAATAAAACATAGGTGTATGATTTTTCTAGAAAGACAGGACGCATGTTCAAACATAGCATATTAGAAGAGGCATTAATGATGAATATGTGGAGTTGGTCGATGGCAGAGACGTAAATGGAACAACCAAATGAAAGGGGATACTGGGATGCGTCAAGGAATAGTCCTTGATCCAGTCCAAGCCACATGCTTACGAGCCTGTGCTCACAGCGCGGGTTGATTACTAGATACATTAGCGCATTTGCTAAGTAAGCACGTCTCTGCATTTGTTTTTTTAGGAAACGTCCTCTGCATTTATTAATGGAGCCTGGTCTAATCTTTCCTCGGTTGGGGGCTTGTGGAAGTGTTTTTTGTTTAATGACGCGTCGGACTGGCTCACATGCCGAGAGTACGTACACACATGACCCCAGGCAAAAGGACGGGACGCGGATGTTTCTCGTAATAGCTCAGCCTGCGTCACCCTTCGACGGCGTAACCGGGACTTGACAGTCGTCACGCATACACATGGGCCATGGGACAAGCCCCAAAGTCAATTGTACACGTTGCACTGACCGTGAGGTGTAATTAAGACATGGTACAATTCAAATTTAGTCCCACCCTGCTCCCATATACCAAGTCTCACCGGTTTATATACCTAGACAAGTTGGTTGAAGTATCGGCAAGCCAACTCAAAAACAGCAGCCAGCACCCGGCCAGCAGGTATGGTTTAAATTATTAAAAGGAGGAGCCGACTTAGCCGAAACCAGCCAAGGTACCATGGTTTAAATAACTATGAAGAAGGAAACCGAGTTATTAAAAGGAGGAGCCAACTTAGCCGAATCGAACCAAGGTACCATGGTTTAATTAATTATGAAGAAGGAAACCAAGTACTAGATTTAGTGTTAGATACATCCGAATTTATACAAATATGAGTCAACTAATTTAATGGGGGAAAGTATGTTTTTTACTAAATGTGATGCAATGTAACTCAAACTTCAATAGCCTATTTGTATTGTTTTTATAAGATTTAACATATGATCTTAATTGTGATCCGGGACATGCACGAGTGCCACTGCCGTCTTTTGTGTCACACCTTAAAAGATATATTTAGGTTTGTGTTTGTTAAACACCATTTTAGCATGTCAAAAAAACTGCATAGGGAAATTATTCATGATGTAAGAGTAATCAATTAAAATTAACCCGTAACAATGCACGACACTTATGCTAGTATATATATAATAAAAGATGGATTGTTTCTTCCGGTCCAATACTTTTTGGACAGATTTACCCTACTCAATTACATTATACCCAACGTGCCACCCGCAAGTAATAATAAAAAACATCTAGATTATTTTTGAGAACTATTTCATTATATATTTACGATCGGCGTTATATAGGTACGATCACGGGATTTGTTTGGTTTGGCTTGCACTGGATTGTCTCGTCTATCCAACACAGTGGGCCGGAGTTGGGCCCGTAAGTAAAACGCACCGTACAATCAGAAAAATAGCGCTCGATAAATTGTCATGAGCCTGGTACGACTCAGCTTTAGTCCCACCTTAGTTCCTTGACCTGTGCCTCACCGATTTATATACGTTGCTAAATTAGCTGGATATCAGCAAGCTAAGTTGGAAAATAGAACCAGACGCACCGTTGTTTGATTTGAAGATATGTTGCCTTATAGCGTGAGCTAAGTAAGGGATTGCGGGCTGTATGCTTGACCATATTCTGTGATATGTTGCCTTATAGAGTGAGCTAATTAAGGTGTGCATGATTAAAGAAGGCTATGTGATGATTATGTTGACAACCCACACAATCTGCATATGTGGTGCACAATTAAAGGAGGTGTTGACCGGAATCCACTTGTCGACCAAACAAGGAAACAATGAGAAAACTTAATGGAAGAGCAATCCTACTACTGCCATGTGTCCACTCTGCTCCAAAAGCCTTTTGTTTCTACGTAGCAAAAAATTTACCTTTTTGTTGCATGTAGCAAAAAAAATTCGAATATAAGAGAAAAATCGACTTCGTCGGTGACCTCACCGGAGATCTCACCGGAATCATCGTAGCGGAAAGGATATGCTAATGTAGCAAAATCACATGACGGCTGTAGCAAAAAAAGTTCGCAGCAGATATCGACGAAGACCTCGCGGGAAATCATGTAGCAAACAAATTCTTCTAATGATGCAAATTGACATAACGTATGAAGCAAAGACAGTGTACTATTGAAGCGAATCTGACTTTGCCGGAGAAAATTGCACTGGCGTAGCAAAACCGACTTCGTCAGAGACAGTTTAGATAAAAAATTATACTAATATAGCAAAACCATAAAATGGTTGTATCAAAAAAACTTCGTATGATGCAAATCCACAACAAAACCACAGAAAACATGTAGCCAAATAATTGCTCGTATGACGCAAAATCAAAAACTAAATGTAGCAACATCCATAGCAACGTCGGCCATGGCTCAGCGTCGCTGCTCACAACATCTATAGCCAAGGTTGGCAGCACCCTGCCCCTCCGTTCGTAGCACCTCGCTGTACCGGTAGCAGCATCACCACCCACCCATTCATCTTCGACTCCTTGCACGCATGTATAGGCGCCGCCACTCGTCATAGCATGCCTCCTGCCGTTCCGGCAGCATCACAGCACTACCACGGAGGGGCACCATGGCCTGCATCTCTCCATTTGTAGCAATGTCGGAACCCGCTCGCAGCACCGCCGCCACCAACAGTTGTCGCAGTCGCCGTCGTCAAAGCAAAACATGGTTGTCTCTCTGCAACGCTTGTAGCATCTCCTCTCTCTGTTGGTAGCATCGACGATGATTGCTTGTAGCATCGTCACGCTCCATTGGTAGCATCCCAAATTTGGTTGGACAACACCACTGTCGTTGGCCGGTAGCAACGCCGCCCTCCCTTCGCAGCAATACCACATACCATATGCAACTCAGCCAACCACTATATGTAGCACCTCCGTTGTGGCTACACAACATCGAGCAGCGACAGTGCTCCTCGAATCGAGCTCGTGTAGATTCTCGAAGTGGAGGCCGTGGTCGGTGGAGGCGTGCGTGGCGGTGCCTGGTGGTGGCCCGTGGAGGCGTTCGTGGCGGCAGCGGCGAGCTCGTGGAGATTCTTGAGGTGGAGGCGGTGGCTGGTGGAGGTGTGCGTGGCGACAACGATGACGGCTAGCGGTGGAGGCGGTGGCCGGTGGAGGCGTGCATGGCGGTGACGGTGGAGGCGCGCGTGAGATGGGAATCGATAAAACTGAGGGGATGGAAGAGACCGGAGGCAGGAGATAAGGTAGTTGTGGGCCCCACGTCGGTTGTACAGTTTGGTTCCTCTCGCCACATGGACGTGTGGCACACGCTCGAGATGGAGGACACGCCTCCGCCTGATCCGGAGCATTTTCCTTCTTTAAATTATTACATATATGGGGCTATCCCTTGGACAACAACATGTGTGGTGGTAATGATATCATGCATCATATAAAGGAAAGAAGAATATTTCTACCACATATCAGGTGTGGCGGAGGGCGGACAACAAAGGGGTCGAATCGCAGCGAGGGACAAAATGCTCAAGGGGCCGACGCCTAGGGGAGCCTGCCGGTGAATTCCTTCGTCTCGATCAGCGGCAACGAGAAACTGTCGGAACAACCGTGTGTAGTCTGTTTTTTTCCTTTCTTTTTAGTTGTTTCTCATTTGCTATTTTGGATTAAACCAACTTGAAACTCTTACATTTTCAGACAAAAAAGATAGAGAGGCATAGATTAGATTAGAATAAATTGTAAAGCTAAAAACAAACTACAAGATAATAGGTTAATTAAAAGTATAGTAAAATTGAGTATATAAAAGTGTATATGTGTATCAAATAGTAGAAAAATTGAGATTCATATTTTTGTAGCCCATGTTATATATGTTCGAGGAAAAAATAAGAGAAGACCAAACTAAGGCTAGCATCTTATCTTAATAAAATATTAAGAATCATTACAAATATGCGGTATTACAAGTCGATACAAGGAGGGGTTTGCAATCTAATTTTCTTAGGCATGCTTATATTCATGGATGATTTACTGAAGAGTTTGGATATTTATTTATCCCGGTGCAACGTACGGGCATTTTTGCTAGTAACATATAAAATATCGATATCTACAATATTAATACTAAATATATATATGCTATGAAAGTATGTTTCATTATGTTTTCAATAGTATTGATTTAATTTTATAAATAATTATAATTTAAAATTTATAGTTGGTCAAACTTGATAACATTTGACTTTTAACTAAACATAGTATGCGGAGTAATATGTAATATCTTTTTTAAACGCGCGCATCCCAAAACATACACAATACCTGTTACCACCCCATGATTAGACCCACTTAACTTGATCTAGCAGATAGTAGTTATCTAATCGTTGTCTGGTGTACACTTAGAGCATCTCCACTCGTATTTCCAGGAGGGTGTTTCCAGGACGATTTTTATATAAGGACGGCGAAATTCCGCCCAGTCACGTTCTCAGGACGCCGAGTTAGTCCGAATTTGGCCCAACTTTCATCCGGCGTTTCCAGGCCGAACCCAGGGCGCTGGAAACTGCCTGGAAACGCCGGACGCAACGAAAATACGTGTGGGCCAGCCCTGTCGGCGACTCAAGGCCGAGTTCCCGCCTTTCTTCTCCCCCTCCCGCCTTTCTTCTCCACACCCCGCCACATCTCCTGCCAGTTCCCCGAGCTCTCGCCCACCATGCCGCCCAAGGGTTTCGTTAAACCCCGAAACACCTTCGGTGTGCCAAAGGAGAAGAAGCCGAGGCAGCCGGCACCAAACGCCTCCACGCGTCGATCGAGAAGTGCATCACCGACTCTAAGGCTCATGTCGTGAAGAGGGAGGAGAAGGCCGAGGAGAGGTGGATGCGGCTACTGCAGAACCAAGACAGGAAGCTCGAGTTCCTCAAGGCGAACTTCGCCGCAAAGAAGAGAAACACATACCTCCAGTTCCTCTTGGGCGGCGAAGACATCTCGACAAAAATGAGCTCCCAGGTCAAGGCCTGGTACATGGCGCGCCACACCGCCATTCTGGACGAGGACATCCCTGCGAGCACGCCGAGCCCTGCGCCTACCATTTCGGCCACAACCCCTTCGCCGAGCTCTGCCTCCACCTCCTCCAACCTTTCGGCTGCCCCTGTACTGATCGAGGAGCCCATCCCCGTCGCACCTGACACGCCAGAGGAGGTCATCCCCATCGATGTCTGATCGCCGATCTTCATTCTGTTTTGTAATAAATTTTTCACCGAAACCATTTGGGCGTACTTCTGTCAAACACCTTTGGGTAGATTTCGTCGGCGAGAACAAAAAACATTCAAATGTTTTGCCGATTTTGCGTCGCCTAGGAACGCCGCTTGGGAATGCGAGTGGAAAAACGGCTATTCCCAAGCCGAAAGTTGCATCTGTCCAGCGCTAAGTAGCGCCGGATTTCGGGATTTGAACGCCCAACGAGTGGGGATGATCTTAGTAATTTACATTGGCTGACCATACTCCACCGGTAGAGGAAAAGATGGAACTCCTTGTTCGCTAAAAACGCAAATCACGCAAACCAAATCACGACAATTATCCCTCCTATTCCAAACGGTAATCAATTCTCTCGTTTCCAAATCTGAGAGCATCTCCACTCGTTGGCCGTTCCCAAGCCGAAATCCAGACCTAAATAGCGCCGGCCGGATGAAGGTTTCGGCCTGAGAATGGCCGATTTCCCACTCATCCTAGGCCGAGTTCCCAGGCGAAGCAAAAACGGCGACATTTTCAAATTTTCTCGTTCCGGCGGCGAAATCTTGGCCATAGGGTGTTCGACAGAAATACGCCTAAAGTAGTTCGGCCATCGAATTATTACAGAACAAGATAAAATGGTCGGCGATCAGTCATCGATGGGGGTGATCTCCTCCGGCGTGTTCGATGCGACGGGGATGGGTTCATCGGTGTTCCTGCCGGCCGACTGGTTGGAGGAGGTCGAAGCGGAGCTCGGCGAGGGCACGACGGCGGAGGTGTTCGGCGTAAAGCTTGGCGCGCTCTCGGAATTGTCCTCCTCGAGGATGTCCTTGCGCCAGGCCAGATACCAGGCCTTGACCGGCGAGCTCATCGCCGAGGTGTCTTCGCCTCCCATGAGAAATTGTAGATCCGTGTTCCTCTTCTTGGCAGCGAAGTTCGCTTTGAGGAGACCGAGCTTGCGGTCTTGGTTCTGTAGCAGTTGCGCCCATCTTTGCTCGGTCTTCTCCTCCCTCTGCTTGGTATGGGCCTTCGTGTCGGCGATGCACCTCTCGATGGATTCCTGGAGGCGCTCGGCGGGAGGTCCTGCGGCTTTGAGCATCTTTGCCTTCTTCTGGCCGAGCTCTGGCCTTCCTTCGCCGGCGGCAGGTGGAGGGGCCGCCGGGTTGTACACACCGTCCTTTGACTTGCCGAGGGTGAGCCAAGTATCCGCCCATTTCTGGCATTTCTCAATCGAAGGGAATACGTGATAGAACTTGAACTCCGTCCCGGTGTCAACCCGGTACATGCCGAGTACGCGGAGAAGCTGCAAAGGCAAGGCAAAGTGTGTTAGCATAGGCATGAAGAAGTGCATTCGGCTAGTGTTCGGCGTAGTACCTTGGCATCCATGCTCTTGCCGCTGATGGGTGTGCACTCGACCTCCTCGAGAAGACTGTGCCACTTGCTGCACGCCTGTTGGATGAGTCCCCAGTGGTTGGTCATGGCTTTCTCGCCGTGCTCCATGTGGGTTTTGTTGTACTTTGGGTCACAAAGGTTGCGTTCGTCAAACGCTAGCTTCACGCGCTTCCAGTAGTTGTCCGAATTCTGGTTGGCGCTAGTGATCGGGTCCATGCTCACCGATTTCCAGGCATCAGCGAGGCAAAGGTCCTCAGTCGGCGTCCACTTGATCCGGGCTCGGTCACCGAGGTGCCCGCCTTCTTCTTGCCTTTGCCTTTGCCCTTCGCCGGAGCCATGCCTTCCTCTTCCTCATTGGTCTGGGTCTGCTCGGCGAAATCCTGGCACTCGATGCCGTGTTCGGCGTCGGCCCGGGACTGTTCCTGGGTGAAGAAGCCGGCATTGCTGGCCGCGGCGGCTGCCGAGCCTTCGGCGATCATGCCCTGCATGTAGGCTTGATTGGACATTCCGCAGAACATGTTCTGGGCGTTCGCCTCACCGTGGGTCGCGTGCGACGAGCTCCCGGTGAATGGCTGAGGACCGCTGCGCGCCGTCGAGGAGGAGGTGTAGGGGTCGTTGATGTCGATGCCGAACACCGAAGGAGGGCATGGTGCGGGGCAGGGGAAGATGTTGTTCGGGTTCAATCCGTCGTCGAACTCGGGGGAGGAGGAGTACCTCTACCGTAGGTTCGCCTGGTTCTCCTGGAACATCGCCGGCGAGATCGGTAAGAACCCGACAGGCGAGTACCCAGCCGGCAACGCGACGCTTGGCTGGCTTCCCCAGACACCGCTGTATTGCGCCCGGGACGACGCCAATGGCGCTTCCCTCATCGCCTGAGCCTCGGCCGCCGCTTCCCTCATCGCTTGAGCCTTGGCCGCCGCTCCCCTCATCGCCTGAACTACGACGAGCTCCTGCGCCTGCTTGGCCCTTGCCTTCCTATCCCTATGGCTCTCCATAGCGAACTTTCTCTTCGTGGATAGGGCCAACCAGTTGGGGGTGCTCATGCCCTTAGGTTTCGTCACGGGCGCTCTCGGCTTTCTCACCTTTTTATCCTTTGGTTCGTCGGTGGCGGATCGGGGTTTAGCGAAAGCCTTGGGCGGCATGGCGGGCGGGAGCTCGGCGAACTGGCGGGCGATGTGGGGGATTGCAGAGGGAAGGCGGGAGAGGAAGAAGAAAAAGGCGGGAACTCGGCCTCCCCTTGCCGACAGGGCTGACCCACCCACGTTTTCTCTCCATCCGGCGTTCCAGGCCGTTCCCGGCGCTTCGGGTTCGGCCTAGGAACGCCAGACCAATTTTGCGCCAAATCTGGACGAAACCGACGTCCTAAAAACGCGACTGGGTGAAAAATCGCTGTCCGGACAAAAAATACATCCTGGAACGGTGTTCTGGGAAGGCGAGTGGAGATGCTCTGGGAAGTCTCTCTTCATGCCCCGTGTTGGAGACCGATGCAGCACCTCCAACGTGCTCCTCGCCTACACGATGTCGCCTTCCATCCCCACCCATGTGCGCCGCCTCCGGACTTCACCGACGTGGCCCACGCATCTCCGCCTCCGATGCTTCTCACAACCCGCGTGAGGCTCCCTCCATGTCTTCCCCTCCACCAGTTAACGCGGCCCCACGGACGTGCTCGCCTGTCAATCTGAATGCCGCTGCTCGCTCCTTGCGGTCGTCCCTACTCCTCATGTAGACATTGTTCCAAGATTTTGCTCGGTCCCAAGGAAGATTTCCACTTCCTATGCCGATTGTAGCACTCAGGGACCCCTTTGTTCCTCTGCATGTTTGCTCGCCAGCAAAATCGTCGTTTGGTGGAAGATTATCGATGATCATTATTAGATGCTGCTTCAACAATTCAGGTTTCCGCCTTCTATGATATGTTACTGTTGAGCTCTATGTTGATCCCTATGGCTTGTTTTAGGGATTTTTTTTTGCGGAAGAAGATCCGGATCTATTTCATGAGTTCATAAGAAGTACAAAATATTCTAAACATAATAAACATTACATCAAGGTCTTTGGACCACCTAACGACCACTACTGCCGCCAGAGCGAGCCGCCGACGCGCCGCTGTCGCCGCTCCATTACCGGAGCCGGCATACCATTGTTGATGACAGTCGGGAAGTCTTCGTGCACGTGTCCCTAAGGACCAGCGCTCCAGCGATGAAGTTGTCGCCATTAAACCCTTGAATTGATCCGAAACTTGTAACACCAAACCTAAAACACACGTAGACTGGACGAGATCCAGAACACACGTAGACTGAACGAGATCCACCACTCCATGGAAGCAGCGACCAGACGAATCCCCACCCTCCTCAACGCCAGTAGCAGGATCATCGCCGACGAGGTGGAAGAGGAGGCGAGTATACCTTATTCTTGTCCCGCACAACGCCGCCATAGCCACCATAGCCACCATAACGACGATGCCGGATGACCAAACTCTAACTTTAGGAACCCTTCTACACCGCCGAGCGCAGGTCCGAGGTCCCCACCTCCTCCCGCCGCCGGAGCGGCAAGCAGAGGAGGCAGGGACCCGTCGATGCTCGGTCGCAGACGGCGAGGACGAAGTAGATCGTGGCGGTTGCTAGGGTTTTTACCCTAGCCGCCGCCTCATTTTCTCACGGGAGGAGAGAACGTGGCTTGTTTTAGGGTTTTAATTCTCTTTGTGCACGGAGGCATCAATTCGGTTCAGCCACATCCTTGATAGAAGGAACGAAGATGGCTGGCCTCGGTGGAGTTTCTCTCAGTGAAAAGTCAGACGAAGATACAATAGAAAGCATGCTCTCAAGAGTTACCTCTTATGCAAAACATCTCATGATGGCACTACTTTTTCCATGCCTGCAAGTCGTAAGATAAGATGCCTAACGAGTTTGTCATCACTATCTCCAAGTTTAGATCTCTTCCATATTCATTTCTTCGATTTGTGTAAATTTCATCTTTCCCGCTCTTTGATTTGTTCTTATTTTTTGGTTAGGGGCAACACGAGGTAATTTTTGCTAGAGATTCTGCATGCGCTTTTATAAATGTTACTAATTTACTGAAGAAGGGAATTCATGGGGATGGTACACTCTGTACCTGAAAACACTCCCCATTGAAAAGAACCCAGAATTATGTTGAATAGTGTCTCTTTCATGTAAACATAACCCAAAATCCTTTTTTTTATCTAAGAGATATATTTTTGGTTTTTGGTTAACAACAAAAAATTGATATATTCAAGTTGACCAATCCATCGACAGATTAGGAGGCACCATGTTCTAAGGTACACCCGTATTTCAAATATTTTCCCATTACCAGTTTTGGTTTGTATGACTTATTATTGCTAATTACTTTGATTGTGAAATATACTGTTTGAGGTGGCAATTCGGCTCATAGGTACAAATGCACCCATTGTGAGAAAACATATTTTAAAATATCAAAAAATTCGAAAAAATATTCTACATATATATTCAAACATTTTATGTGGGTTTACAAGTTTTTGGGATGAACGAATATTTTATGTGTCATGTATAAAAAAGACAAAATATGTCACGTGAATAGTCGTATTCCTGTGACGTATTTTGTCTTTTTTATACATGACAGATAAAATGTTCTTTTATCCGAAAAACTTGTGAACCAACATAAAATATTCGAATGTATATGTGGATTTTTTTCGTTTTTTTAACATTTCGAAAAATGTTTTCTTATAATGGGTGCACTTGCACCTGAGCCGAAGTGAATATCCGGATTTGTACCTACTTTTTATCATTTATGGTAGGATTGAAGATATTTCAGAAGATTCAGATAATAGGAACATGGACAGTCGACGCATGCATTTGCTACCTCTGGAGCTTCTATTCATCCTTGTTAAAACAGATTCAATAAGTTAGTAGCTTTATATATGGTTCAATGGATCATGAAGTTCTTAACAACTTTGGCCAAAATTGGAATCTTTATTAATGTCATTTGGTCCATCGGATCATGAAAGAACATTGACATCATATCGAAGATAGGACTCAGATGGATTCTAGCTTTGTAGGTGAAGTTTGTTATGTCATTCTAGAGTCAGACTCAGAAAAACCTATTTATTTGACACATTGCTTACCGAGTGCCAATAATATATATCTAGCTTCCATGTAAATCACAACCCTGGCCTAGACTGATGTCATTAAATTCTTTATATTTCCTACCTGATTTGTAGCTTCTGGAAACAAAATCCGAATCTTTTTCTCTATAAAGGTGAAGTCATTTCATGCAATTGCAATTTATAGTATCTTAGTGTGGTTTTGAATAAACAGTGCTGTGGACATGATGTTTGCTTATGTATGGATGTTTTTTGTTGCAACATATAGGCCTTCTTATAATATCTTGAAGATCGTAGCATCATCGTGGGCGCGCTTTTGGCAGGAAAAAATAGACGATACCCTTCAACTCCATTCATTTTATGCTCTATGTGGGTTTTGCATAAACATATGTGTATGGTACAAACACTAATAAGAGAAACACGTGTGTTGCACGTGTCCAATTACTAGTGAGGGAAAATAAAGATTGGTGCTTACCCAAATAGCATCGGGTGCAAATAGCATGGCACGCCCACCGGTCCTCCCCGCTCCTCCCACGCAGTTGTGTCGACCCATCGATCTCAGCATCGGCATGGACACAGCACATGCAATGCATGCCAAATTTACCTACTCCATCTCGGAGCATCTTTAAAACCGAGTTGGTGCCAAAAACTGAATTTTATAGCACAAAGAGGCTTTTGTGCCCGAAATAAATTTAGGCATGGCCAAAAATGCCTCGTCGCGCAATGTATATTTGGGGGACCAGAGACGAGACGGCGTGCTCAAAACGAATTCTGCCGCGCACAAACCACAACTGCAGCGGAAACTTCCCGCATGCCCGTCACCGGTCCCCACATGCTAGGGGCGGAGCTGGCGCTGTCACCCTTATCACGGTACAAAAATATTCAAGCAACAAGAGACCATGTATAAATAAAAAACTAGTTCTAAAAATAGAAATGCTTACTGATTTTATGAAACAATGGACAAAATTACTTGAAAAATACGTCTTGCATTTTTTAATCCCAAAATATACATCATCAAACACAAAGACCGAATAATCGACTTAATTTTCAAGTGGAACATAATGAACAAATACTTTCTGCTTAGCAGTTCCTTCAAATTAGGATGGTAGTGTATGAGAGCAGATATGCGCGTATGAGACTCGAGAGAAGAAACAACCAAAGCTGCGGCCTTTCCGGATTGGGCCCTCATGCACAACTTCTGGCCTAGCGTGATGCATAGGTCCCTTTTAGATGGCAAGCGTTCCTGAAAAAATCCTATGTTTCTTTAAGGATATGCTCCATAGGAGTATCATTGTCAATGACTTTGGAGGGGACCATATTGATGATATCTGTGGCGGTCATAAAAGCTTCATCCCAGAATTTTAGGGGCATTGATGCATTAGCAAGGAGTGATAGTCCAACTTGAACTATGTGACGATGGTTACGTTCCGCGGAGCCATTTTGTTGGCACGCATGTGGGCAAGACACATGTTGTGAAATTCCCACTTTTTGGAAGAAGGGTTTGAGTTTTTTATAATCTCCTCCCCAATATGTTTACATAGCAATAATGTTTCTATTGAATTTGCATTCAACAAGATTTATTTTTGAGAAGGTAGATCCATGAAAATTTCTATAGTCGTCAATGGAACTTAAGATTCATTTTTGAGAAGGTAGATCCATGAAAATTTATATAGTCATCAATGGAACTTACATAGTATAAAAACGGCAAACAGAAGTAGGTGTCTTTCCCCACACATCGAAGAAGAGAAGTTTTAAGGGAGATGTTAACACACTAGTGAATCTACTATAAGGAAGTTGACGGATTTTTTCTCATTGAAATGAATCACATACTGACTCAACTCTAGACTCATTTGAATTAGGAAGCTCAAATTGCTAAGAATTTGTTGAACAACTTTGAAAGAGGGATGAACCAACTGATCATGCCACCTTGTAGCTGAAGGATTGGTGACGCTAAGGACTTGTTTATTATTGCTTGATGACGAGGACACCAACGGACAGAGACCATGTGTGCATATACCTTTAATAAGTACCTTCTTCATTTCCTAATCCTTCACATAAAAATATCATCAATGAAATTCAACAAAGACATTATTGTCTCGAGTGAGATCATGAATGGAAACGAGATTTTTTTGTAGCGCAAGGTACATGAAGAACATTGCAAAGTTGTAATTGTTTGGAAGGGGAATCAACATAGCATGACTAACATTTCTAATGATTATACATGTTCCATTGGCCGTGTGGATCTTCTCATGGTCATTGTACTTCTCCTTCATCGCAATCTTGTCCAGCTCGCTGGTGATGTGATTGGTGGTGCTAGAGTCACCGTACCAGTTGGTGTCGACTCCATAGGAGGAGCGTTCACACCTCTCTCTTCTTCTTCTTCCTCTTCGTCATCGAAGTAACGGTGCCAACACTTATAGGCTGGGTGGAACAGCTTGCCATAGATCTGACAGACGATGCGATCATCCTTGCCCTTGTTGTTGCCTGCACCACGACGACCGTTGCTGCAACTTCCTCCTTGACACGGGCGTCCTTGACCATGGTCACGAGGTGCACCTTGGTCACCTCGACGTCCACCGCGACCACGAGGAGCAGCATTCGCAGAGGAGTGCCCGCCATCCATGCCGATGCTGAGCATCTCCATGTGGCTGTCGTAGGAAGTCTAATAGGGAAAGGTGTCCGATCTTTCAATGATATGGTGATAATCGATTTGGGTGGAGTTCGGTCTTGAAGATCTGACTACACATGCGAGCACGAGCACCAATGCAATTGCTAGGCCAATCTCTAGAAGGTTACCGATCTTGTGGAAGTACGATCAGCCTGACCAACGAGGGTCTTAATTCCTGCCTGAAATCGAGAACAAGTAAGAATTAATATTGCAATCAAGATATTGCGGATATAGATGAAAGATTTATTGAATAAGGTGGGATTCTGAATAGGTGTGAAGTACAGGAGGTCTCTGCGACACTCAAGCTTTGGCGAAGTGGCAATGATGGCTAACTTTTAGTCTAAATAAAATCTGAGTCTAAAAGTGATGGATACGGGGGTATTTAAGGAGGAAAATGTGGCGTTTCGGCCAGCCATAGGTATGTTGGTCGAACCAAACCCTAGAAGGCCCTTTCCCCTCAAATATGAACTCTAAAAAGTGCCTAATTTAATTCCTGCGAAAATAACAAGGGACTGACCCAAAATAACGGTGACGCAACACCATATTAAGCTATGGACGAATCTATGAAGTATAATTCTCGAATATTTCGTCCAAGTCTTCAATCATCATTATGGTGGCTTCAAAGTTCTGAAATCTCCACTTGTGGCGTCTTCTTCAATTCTCACATGCTTTCTACCATCTCCATGCATGATCATGCTCCAATACTTGTCCCTCTGTCCATGCTAGGTCTATCATTCCTAAGAGTAACAAACACATCTGATTTAGGTAGCATCATATTCTCATGTATATGAGGAATAGTTTCAAGAAATGAAAGTACCTGATAGTTAAGTTGTTTGCACGAGCTCGAGTGATAAGTCCTTGTATCTGTGTAGCTGTAGGTACAACAACTGTATCAATAGATGGGATGTCCTCATCATGCTCCTGAAGGAGATATGCCCTAGAGTTAAATAATAAATAGGTTTTTATTGTCATATCTCAATTAGTTTATAATAGTTTCATATTGTGCTATAACTATGCCAAGTAGAAACATTGGTACAGGTGTGGTATGAAACAATGAAGTCCCTAGTAGCCTCTATTCATACTAGTTCTTTGGTCATGAGGATGATCTGGGTTTCAAGATCATGGGCATTTATGCCAATTGACAACGGGGTCATATCATTGGAGAATGATGTGATGGACATTCCTCGAAGGATTGCAACATGATCAAATCATATAAGTTCATTGTAGCAACAACTATACCTAGACTCCTTTTCCTTAGACCGTGAGCTTATATTACTCACTGTTTCCCGAGGCTGCTTAGACTGCATCAACCGTCATCTGATAATACGGTGGCCATAAAAGGTGTACGTTGGGTATTCCGAAGGAACAGTAGATGACATGTGACTGCAAGACCGGGATTTGTTCACCCACATGACGGGTAAAAGATACATATGGCCGGCTTGGTGAGATTACATCCATAAATATTGCAACATGTGACTTGGTCACGGGGATGTAATATCACGGTAACGAGAAAACAGAACTTGGTGTGAACGAGATTGAACAAGGTATGTGATACCAATGATCGGATCTCGGACAAGTCGTATCAAGAAACAAAAGGAATTGGATGCTACATTTAGCGGTTCAAATGACATTTTCATCAGGAATGCATAGGGGTCACATGGATATCCCTGGTCCCTCTATTGATCATTGATACAGATCATGTCTAGAGCATTCCTGAGCCGTGAGAGGATACACTTAAGGGTACGATGAGAGCAATCATTCGTAAGATGGAATCACAGTAGAGAAAGAGAAAGCCGGAATCGTTCCGTAGAGAGATCCGAAGTTGTTCGGAGAAAGAATAAAGAACCAGAATCATTCCGGGAAAGATCCGAAGTTGTTCGAAGGATATAGAAAGGGGAACCGAAAGGTGTTTCGGGTTGAATCAGGTTTTGTAATATGTATTTACATATTAATTAGTGTAATTAATATTAAATATAATATTAAAATATATTTTGAAGGGTTATTCTACTAATGGGCCAAACTTCCTAGTGAATAAAGGCCCATGAGGGAAAACCGAAGGAGGGAAGGGCCAAGGGCCAAAGGGCCAAGGCTTAGGCGCCTCAAGAGGGCCCACCCGGCCAGCCTAGGGATGTGTGCGGGGTGGGTCCCATCCTTTGCCGGCCGGCCCATGGTGCCCTAAGGGCCCATGCTCCTCCCCCTCTCCCTTGAATAGTCCTATTGAGGGCAAACCTCTAGGGTGGCCCGATCTTTCACGAATCCCACTCAAATCGAGGATGGAGTGCGGGGGAAGGAGGGGAGGATGAACACGACGAACTCACGCGTAAAAAACGCGATGAACACACACGTAAAACCACGATACACACTAATAGCTCACGCCGGCGGTGACCGGTCCGGCGCAATCCCTAGGATCAGCGACCGGCGGAGGACTCCCTCTTGAACCGGCACGACGAGATAGGAGACTCGGTGAGATCTTGACGTCTAGGCAAAGGGGCTCCGATGCCTAGGCCTTGTACAACGTGGAGGCACGATGCAAACTCCAACGAGGTTTGGGATATTTGGTGCTCCTTTGTCAAAGGATCATGAGGCAAGAACTAGATAGATCCACAAGGGGTTTCCACTAATTCCAAATATCATGCCTAGGGTTTATAATGGAGGTGGGGGACTATATATAGGCCAACCACAAGTCCAGGGGTAATTCAGGCATTAAAGTAGAATTATGGGCGAAGTAGAGGGGTACATGGGCCACAGGGCCAAGCTAAGGCTCGTAGGCCCATCTTCAGGCCGGACAGTCCGGGTCGAGTTGACCGGACAGTCCGGGGTGGCCGGACACTCCGGGTAGTGTCCTGGTAGTGTCCGAACTAGCATTCTGAATGTCCATGCTAGGTTGGGGCTAGGGTAGGCCGGACTCTCCGGCCGAGTCGCGCCGGACACTCCGGCTGGGCTGGACACTCCGTCTGGGCTGGACACTCCAGCTAGATTCGTGCGGATACTCCGGCTCAGGCAGCTCCAGGACAGGTGCAGCTTCAGGGCTCGTGGGTCGACGCGGTGGGGGTTCGTACCTGATGATGCATAGAGTAGTGGTATGAACTAGCAAGCCATCGAAGTGTATGTCAAAGTCACATGATGAGAGGAGCGAATTCACCTTAGCTTGAAGGAGCTTGGATCGGGCACGGATCATCGGTCCTCTTAGGGGACTCGGTGGTGTAGATGTAGGAGCGTCCGTAGGACGGGCTGCATCAGCTCCCCCCTTGGGAAAGAGTCATCCTCGACTCTTCATGGTTGTCATCTTGAACATTTCCATGGTAGGGTGAGAGATCCTTGACGTTGAATGTATTGCTTGCAAGATACTTGGATGTCGGTATGTCGATGATGTAGGCGTTGTTGTTGATTCATTTGAGGACCTTGAAGGGACCATCTCCTCTTGGTTTGAGCTTGGAGTCGCGTTCCTTGGGGAAGCAGTCTTTGCTTAGGTGTATCCACACGAGATCACCTTCTTCAAATATCATCTCCTTCTTGTCCTTGTTTAACCTTGAAGCTTGGCAAAGGACTTGTTGCTCGATAGTAGCTCTTGTTTCTTCAGGCAGTTTCTTCATAGCTTGTGCGCGCTTCTCGACGTCCATGTTGGTGCGCTCATGAAGAGGTAGTGGTAGGATGTCGAGCGCGGTGAGGGGCTCAAAACCATAGACGATCATGAAGGGACTCATCTTGGTTGTTGAGTGCTTGGCTCGGTTGTAGGCAAACTCGGTGTGGGGAATGCATTCCTCCCAATCCTTCAAGTTTTTCTTGATCAACACACGTAGAAGAGTTCCGAGGCTTCGGTTGAAAACCTCGGTTTGTCCATCGGTTTGAGGATGCGACGCAGATGAAAAGAGGAGCTTGACGCCGAGCTTGGCCATGAGGGTCTTTCATAAGTAGCTCATGAATTTGACGTCGCGGTCGGAGACGATTGTTCTTGGCACACCGTGAAGACGGACGATTTCCCTGAAAAACAAATTGGCAACATGTGAACCCCATCGTCGGTCTTATGGCACGGTATGAAGTGTGCCATTTTGGAAAAGCGAGCCATGACAACAAAGATAGAATCATTACCATGCTTAGATCTAGGCAATACTAACACAAAATCCATGCTAATGTTGGACCAAGGTGTATGAGGAATAGGCAATGGCATATAAAGACCATAAGGGTTATCTTGCGACTTAGCTTGAACACATGTCATGCATCGTTGAACGTAGTGCTCCATGTCGCACTTCATCTTGGGCCAAAAGTAGTGAGTGCAGAGCATGTCCAATGTCTTGTCACGGCCAAAGTGACCCATAAGGCCTCCACCATGAGATTCTTGGAGAAGCAAAAGCTGGAGAGACGATTTCGGAATGCAAAGCTTGTTTTGTTTAAAGAGAAAGCCCTTATGCAAATAGAAATCATCAACTCCTTTGTCAATGGAGCACTTTGCGAAAATTGGTTCAAAGAACGAGTCGGAAGCATACAAAGATTTTATTTCCTCAAGGCCCAACACATGGATTCCAAGTCTCGTAAGAAGGCTTGTGTGTTTGCGAGACAAAGCGTCCGCAACTACATTATCTTTTCCCTTCTTATACTTGACAATATACGGAAAAGACTCCATGAACTCAACCCACTTAGCGTGTCTCTTACTCAAGTTGGCTTGGCCTTTGAGATATTTCAACGACTCATGGTCAGAATGTATGATAAATTCCTTGGGCCATAGGTAGTGTTTCCAAACTTGAAGAACACGAACTAAGGCAAAAAGCTCTTTGTCATAAATTGGATAATTAAGGCGAGCACCATCAAGTTTCTCGCTATGGTAGGCTATAGGACGTCCATTTTGCATAAGGACTCCTCCAATGCCAATACCACTAGCATCACACTCTATCTCAAAAGTTTTTGTGAAATACGGTAACGCAAGGAGAGGTGCTTCGGTGAGCCTCTTTTTAAGTTCATCAAAAGCTTTTTGTTGTGCTTTGCCCCACACGAAGGTGACATTCTTTTTTGTCAACTCGTTCAGAGGACAAGTGATACATTGCAAATGTATCTATAATTTTTGATGTTCCATGCTTGGTTTTATCTACTTTCTTATGTTTTGTCCACACTTTGGAGTACTTTTCATATGATTTCTTGGACTAACCTATTAACAAGATGCCACAGTGCCAGTTGCCTGTTTTCTGCTGTTTTTGGTTCGGAGGTTCCCATTCTATCACAGCTGCCACTTTTGCTGGATCAACAGCTATACCATTTCCAGATACTATAATAAAGGTCTATTTTTCTGAAACAAGGCCTCCATAATAAAGGTCTCATTTTTCTGAATCCATAGACACCAAATTTGTATTTTTCTGATTTGTGGATCAAAAGTTATTGAATTTCTAAGTTAAATAC
This sequence comes from Avena sativa, assembly GCA_916181665.1. Taxonomy (NCBI): domain Eukaryota; kingdom Viridiplantae; phylum Streptophyta; class Magnoliopsida; order Poales; family Poaceae; genus Avena; species Avena sativa. Next base: position 435,624,644 of record OV702290.1, read on the forward strand.
TAAATCTGTCTATTTTTCTATTTAAACGAAATAGCCTAGTGACGTGGCGCTTTCCTATTGGCTGGTACTGGTTCGGTCGGATCGATTGCTGTGGGCCGTCAGATTTACATCCCTAAGAAAATGACACCATCAGATGTCCTTGCACTATTTTGGGGCAAAATTGAATCATGGGGCTCAGTAAGGAATAGAAATGTAATGTTATAGGCCTGCTGTGTATCGAAATCAACACTCAACTAGCAAACTCAACTAGATGGCAGATGAGCAGATTGGGGTTTTGTGACTAGACGGATTGGGGTTTTGTGACTAGATAGCAAATGCATCAATCAACCGATCGAATCATATATATACTACCCTACTTCAAGAGCAAAAGAATCTGTACACGATTGAGCAAATCCTATGTATGAACAGTGAAAACTACGGCTGCGACTAGAGAAGCTAGCAATATAGTACCTCAGACTCCTCATTAGGGACCTCCTCCTCGAACTCATCATTCTCCACGATTGTGTCGAAGATTGCTTGAATGGCGATGGAGTCATCGATGTAGATCACCGGATTGCCTCCGCCTGCCGCCTACCCCCCATCTAGATCTGCCGCTGGCACCACGACGTTGTCGGCCATGATGTTGTCGGCCACCTGCTGCTCGGCGGCGACGGCTACTACCAGCTGCTCGGCGGTGATGGCTACCACCTGCTGCTCGGTGGCGACGGCTACCAACTGCTGCTCGGTAGCGACGGCTACCACCTGCTGCTCGGCGGCAACGGCTACTGGCTGCACGGATGAGTTCGCACCCTCAACGGCGCAGCGACAAGCGGCGTTCGTGCCCGGAGAAGACGCCTCCGTCTGCTTGGTGACGACCGAGCCATCTGCTGCTTCGCCTTCAACTGGCTTCACCTCCGGATCTTCTCCACGTGTATGCTTCATGGCGCACCAAGGGAAGGAGGTGGTGCAAACGAGGAGATTCGGCGTGCGCGGCAGGTGTAGATTGGGGTCTTGGGACTAGACAGACTGGGGGAAATGACACGAGCTCATGGAAGAAGAAGGTCGAGGGGGGTTATAAATAGCGGACCGTTCGTAGTCCTCGAGTGGACACGTGTGGTGGACGGGGCGTGGGGGGCTACCACAATCTCCACCTTTTTTTTGGTTCCATTTTTTTTGAAACACCCACGATCTCCACTTTAGAGCTGCATTGAAAACACGCTCATGACAGACCTCGATTCCACTGCATGCAAGTGGCGTAGAACTAATTTCTAGCAACGTTAGATCTACTCGAGGGGGGCCCTTGACTCATGGAATTTACTAGCGGTAGGGCCCAGTTGGAAGTGAGATTGAGAGCGCTGCGTATAAATGGGATATGTCTGATTAAAATCAAGTGGCGATAAATTGCAGCGTCCCGTCGACAACCGTCCACTCGATGACCCCATTGCCCTGTCCATGTGTTGTAGTAGCAGTAGTAGGCTTTTCAGACTTGATTAAACTTGACATGACCGCTCGATGACTTTTTCCATGGACAGCATCGTGTTCCTTCCTGTAGAAGTCTCGCGGAGGGAGACGTCCGGGCAGTCTCACGCTGTACTGTGAAGGGCACGAGGTGTGAAACGATCAACGTTGGATCGCACAGAATCAATGGTTGGTGCGCACGATCCGCGTGACAACTGTGACAACCAATCAGGGAGTAGCAGACAGGGTAAGCACAGTTTTGGGCTTCTACGAAAGATAGAGAGGGGGGGTGGGCAAAACTAAGTAGTACCAAATAAAACCAAGGGCAAAACTGAGTAGTATAAAAATGTAAAGTGTCTTATACAATGAAATACATCATGGAATACATCAAATTATGCCAAGATAGATCCACTAGAGTTCATTGGATGTGTGTTCTTCTCATAAACCACACATGGATCCACCAGTGGCATTGCATGTCCGTTCCTCTAAACAAACCACATAAGGATCCACCAGTGTCATTGCGTGTGTGTTCTTTTCATGAACCACACACAGTGTCATTGCATGTGTGTTCTTCTAAACAAACCACATAAGGATCCACCAGTGTCATTGCATGTCTGTTCTTTTCATGAACCACATAAGGATGGGCCCACCAGTGTCATTGCATGTCTGTTCTTTTCATGAACCACACCCAGTGTCAGTGCATGTCTGTTCTATTCATGAACCACACCTTGTGTCACTGCATGTCTGTTCTTTTCATGAACCACACCCAGTGTCATTGCATGTCTGTTCTATTCATGAACCACACCCAGTTTCACTGCATGTCTATTATTTTCATGAACCGCATAAGGATCTACCAGCGTCATTGCATGTCTTTTACTTCCATAAACCACATGTGGATCCACCGGTGTCATTGCATGTTTGTTCCTCTAAACAAACCACATAAGGATCCACCAGTGTCATTGCATGTCTGTTCTTTTCATGAACCACATAAGGATGGGCCCACCAGTGTCATTGCATGTCTGTTCTTTTCATGAACCACATAAGGATCTACTAGTGTCATTGCATGTCTGTTCTTTTCATGAACCACACCCAGTGTCACTGCATGTGTGTTACTTCCATAAACCACATATGGATCCACCTAGTGTGATTGCATGTTTGTTCCTTCCATAAACCACATAAGGATCCACAAGTGTCATTGCCTGTCTGTTCTTTTCATGAACCACTCCTAGTGTCAGTGCATGTCTGTTCTTTTCATGAACCACACCCAGTGTCACTGCATGTCAGTTCTTTTCATGAACCACATAAGGATCTACCACAGTCATTGGATGTGTGTTCTTCTCATGAACCACATGTGGATCCACCGATGTCATTGCATGTCTGTTCCTCTAAACAAACCACATAAGGATCCACCAGTGTCATTGCGTGTGTGTTCTTTTCATGAACCACACCCAGTGTCATTGCATGTGTGTTCTTCTAAACAAACCACATAAGGATCCACCAGTGTCATTGCATGTCTGTTCTTTTCATGAACCACATAAGGATGGGCGCACCAGTGTCATTGCATGTTTGTTCTTTTCATGAACCACACCTAGTGTTAGTGCATGTCTGTTCTATTCATGAACCACACCCAGTGTCACTGCATGTCAGTTCTATTCATGAACCACATAAGGATCTACTAGAGTCAATGGATGTGTGTTCTTCTCATGAACCACACGTGGATCCACCGGTGTCATTGCATGTCTGTTCCTCCAAACAAACCACATAAGGATCCACCAGTGTCATTGCGTGCGTGTTCTTTTCATGAACCACACCCAGTGTCATTGCATGTGTGTTCTTCTAAACAAACCACAAAAGGATCCACCGGTGTCATTGCATGTCTGTTATTTTCTTGAACCACATAAGGATGGGCCCACCCGTGTCATTGCATGTCTGTTCTTTTCATGAACCACACCCAGTGTCAGTGCATGTCTGTTCTATTCATGAACCACACCTAGTGTCACTGCATGTCTGTTCTTTTCATGAACCACACCCAGTGTCATTGCATGTCTGTTCTATTCATGAACCACACCCAGTTTCACTGCATGTCTGTTCTTTTCATGAACCGCATAAGGATCTACCAGTGTCATTGCATGTCTGTTCTTTTCATGAACGACATAAGGATGGGCCCACCAGTGTGATTGCATGTCTGTTCTTTTCATGAACCACATAAGGATCTACCAGTGTCATTGCATGTCTGTTCTTTTCATGAACCACACCCAGTGTCATTGCATGTGTGTTACTTCCATAAACCACATATGGATCCACCTAGTGTGATTGCATGTTTGTTCCTTCCATAAACCACATAAGGATCCACAAGTGTCATTGCCTGTATGTTCTTTTCATGAACCACTCCTAGTGTCAGTGCATGTTTGTTCTTTTCATGAACCACACCCAGTGTCACTGCATGTCAGTTCTATTCATGAACCACATAAGGATCTACCACAGTCATTGGATGTGTGTTCTTCTCATTAACCACACGTGGATCCACCGATGTCATTGCCTGTCTGTTCCTCTAAACAAACCACATAAGGATCCACCAGTGTCATTGCGTGTGTGTTCTTTTCATGAACCACACCCAGTGTCATTGCATGTGTGTTCTTCTAAACAAACCACATAAGGATCCACCAGTGTCATTGCATGTCTGTTCTTTTCATGAACCACATAAGGATGGGCCCACCAGTGTCATTGCATGTCTGTTCTTTTCATGAACCACACCCAGTGTTAGTGCACGTCTATTCTATTCATGAACCACACCTAGTGTCACTGCATGTCTGTTCTTTTCATGAACCACACCCAGTGTCATTGCATGTCTGTTCTATTCATGAAGCACACCCAGTTTCACTGCATGTCTGTTCTTTTCAGGAACCACATAAGGATCTACCAGTGTCATTGCATGTCTTTTACTTCCATAAACCACATGTGGATCCACCGGTGTCATTGCATGTCTGTTCCTCTAAACAAACCACATAAGGATCCACCAGTGTCATTGCATGTCTGTTCTTTTCATGAAAGACATAAGGATGGGCCCACCAGTGTCATTGCATGTCTGTTCTTTTCATGAACCACATAAGGATCTACCAGTGTCATTGCATATCTGTTCTTTTCATGAACCACACCCAGTGTCATTGCATGTGTGTTACTTCCATAAACCACATATGGATCCACCTAGAGTGATTGCATGCCTGTTCCTCTAATAAAAAAACATAAGGATCCACCAGTGTCATTGCGTGTCTGTTCTTTTTCATGAACCACACCCAGTGTCATTGCATGCGTGTTCTTCTAAACAAACCACATAAGGATCCACCAGTGTCATTGCCTATCTGTTCTTTTGATGAACCACACCCAGTGTCATTGCATGTGTGTTCTTCTAAACAAACCACATAAGTCATTGCATGTTTGTTGTTTTCATGAACCACACCTGGTGTCATTGCATGTCTGTTCTTTTCATGAACCACGGCTAGAGTCATTGCATGTCCGTTCCTCTAAACAAACCACATAAGGATCCACCAGTGGCATTGCATGTCTATTCTTTTCATGAACCACATAAGGATCTACCAGTGTCATTGCATGTCTGTTCTTTTCATGAACCACACCTAGTGTCATTGCATGTGTGTTACTTCCATAAACCACATATGGATCCACCTCGTGTGATTGCATGTTTGTTCCATCCATAAACCACAGAAGGATCCACTAGTGTTATTGTTTGTCTGTTCTTTTCATGAACCACTCCTAGTGTCAGTGCATGTCTGTTCTTTTCATGAACCACACCCAGTGTCACTACATGTCAGTTCTATTCATGAACCACATAAGGATCTACCAGAGTCAATGGATGTGTGTTCTTCTCATGAACCACACATGGATCCACCGGTGTCATTGCATGTCTGTTCCTCTAAACAAACCACATAAGGATCCAACAGTGTCATTGCGTGTGTGTTATTTTCATGAACCACACCCAGTGTCATTGCATGTGTGTTCTTCTAAACAAACCACATAAGGATCCACCGGTGTCATTGCATGTCTGTTATTTTCTTGAACCACATAAGGATGGGCCCACCCGTGTCATTGCATGTCTGTTCTTTTCATGAACCACACCCAGTGTCAGTGCATGTCTGTTCTATTCATGAACCACACCTAGTGTCACTGCATGTCTGTTCTTTTCATGAACCACACCCAGTGTCATTGCATGTCTGTTCTATTCATGAACCACACCCAGTTTCACTGCATGTCTGTTCTTTTCATGAACCGCATAAAGATCTACCAGTGTCATTGCATGTCTGTTCTTTTCATGAACGACATAAGGATGGGCCCACCAGTGTGATTGCATGTCTGTTCTTTTCATGAACCACATAAGGATCTACCAGTGTCATTGCATGTCTGTTCTTTTCATGAACCACACCCAGTGTCATTGCATGTGTGTTACTTCCATAAACCACATATGGATCCACCTAGTGTGATTGCATGTTTGTTCCTTCCATAAACCACATAAGGATCCACAAGTGTCATTGCCTGTCTGTTCTTTTCATGAACCACTCCTAGTGTCAGTGCATGTCTGTTCTTTTCATGAACCACCCCAGTGTCACTGCATGTCAGTTCTTTTCATGAACCACATAAGGATCTACCACAGTCATTGGATGTGTGTTCTTCTCATTAACCACACGTGGATCCACCGATGTCATTGCCTGTCTGTTCCTCTAAACAAACCACATAAGGATCCACCAGTGTCATTGCGTGTGTGTTCTTTTCATGAACCACACCCAGTGTCATTGCATGTGTGTTCTTCTAAACAAACCACATAAGGATCCACCAGTGTCATTGCATGTCTGTTCTTTTCATGAACCACATAAGGATGGGCCCACCAGTGTCATTGCATGTCTGTTCTTTTCATGAACCACACCCAGTGTTAGTGCATGTCTATTCTATTCATGAACCACACCTAGTGTCACTGCATGTCTGTTCTTTTCATGAACCACACTCAGTGTCATTGCATGTCTGTTCTATTCATGAAGCAAACCCAGTTTCACTGCATGTCTGTTCTTTTCAGGAACCGCATAAGGATCTACCAGTGTCATTGCATGTCTTTTACTTCCATAAACCACATGTGGATCCACCGGTGTCATTGCATGTCTGTTCCTCTAAACAAACCACATAAGGATCCACCAGTGTCATTGCATGTCTGTTCTTTTCATGAAAGACATAAGGATGGGCCCACCATTGTCATTGCATGTCTGATCTTTTCATGAACCACATAAGGATCTACCAGTGTCATTGCATGTCTGTTCTTTTCATGAACCAGACCCAGTGTCATTGCATGTGTGTTACTTCCATAAACCACAGATGGATCCACCTAGTGTGATTGCATGTTTGTTCCTTCCATAAACCACATAAGGATCCACAAGTGTCATTGCCTGTCTGTTCTTTTCATGAACCACTCCTAGTGTCAATGCATGTCTGTTCTTTTCATGAACCACACCCAGTGTCACTGCATGTCAGTTCTTTTCATGAACCACATAAGGATCTACCACAGTCATTGGATGTGTGTTCTTCTCATGAACCACACGTGGATCCACCAATGTCATTGCATGTATGTTCCTCTAAACAAACCACATAAGGATCCACCAGTGTCATTGCGTGTGTGTTCTTTTCATGAACCACACCCAGTGTCATTGCATGTGTGTTCTTCTAAACAAACCACATAAGGATCCACCAGTGTCATTGCATGTCTGTTCTTTTCATGAACCACATAAGGATGGGCCCACCAGTGTCATTGCATGTTTGTTCTTTTCATGAACCACACCTAGTGTTAGTGCATGTCTGTTCTATTCATGAACCACACCCAGTTTCACTGCATGTCTGTTCTTTTCATGAACCACATAAGGATCTACCAGTGTCATTGCATGTCTTTTACTTCCATAAACCACATGTGGTTCCACCGGTGTCATTGCATGTGTGTTCTTCTAAACAAAGCACATAAGGATCCACCAGTGTCATTGCATTTCTGTTCTTTTCATGAACCACATAAGGATGGGCCCACCAGTGTCATTGCATGTCTGTTCTTTTCATGAACCACACCCAGTGTCAGTGCATGTCTGTTCTATTCATGAACCACACCCAGTTTCACTGCATGTCTGTTCTTTTCATGAACCACGCATGGATCTACCAGTGTCATTTCATGTCTTTTACTTCCATAAACCACATGTGGATCCACCGGTTTCATTGCATGTTTGTTCCTCTAAACAAACCACATAAGGATCCACCAGTGTCATTGCGTGTGTGTTATTCTCATGAACCACACCCAGTGTCATTGCATGTGTGTTCTTCTAAACAAACCACATAAGGATCCACCAGTATCATTGCCTGTCTTGTTCTTTTCATGAACCACATAAGGATCCACCAGTGTCATTGCATGTCTGTTCTTTTCATGAATCATAGCTAGTGTCATTGCATGTCTTTTACTTCCATAAACCACATGTGGATCCACCGGTCTCATTGCATGTCTGTTCTTCTAAACAAACCACATAAGGATCCACCAGTGTCATTGCGTGTGTGTTCTTCTCATGAACCACACCCAGTGTCATTGCATGTGTGTTCTTCTAAACAAACCACATAAGGATCCACCAGTGTCATTGCCCGTCTGTTCTTTTCATGAACCACATAAGGATCCACCAGTGTCATTGCATGTCTGTTATTTTCATGAATCATGGCTAGAGTCATTGCATGTCTTTTACTTCCATAAATCACATATGGATCCACCTAGTGTGATTGCATGTCTGTTTCTCTAAACAAACCACATAAGGATCCACCAGTGTCATTGCGTGTCTGTTCTTCTTCATGAACCACACCCAGTGTCATTGCATGCATGTTCTTCTAAACAAACCACATAAGGATCCACCAGTGTCATTGCCTATCTGTTCTTTTCATGAACCACACCCAGTGTCATTGCATGTGCGTTCTTCTAAACAAACCACATAAGTCATTGCATGTCTGTTCTTTTCATGAACCACACCCGGTGTCATTGCATGTCTGTTCTTTTCATGAACCACGGCTAGAGTCATTGCATGTCCGTTCCTCTAAACAAACCACATAAGGATCCACCAGTGGCATTGCATGTCTGTTCTTTTCATTAACCACATAAGGATCTACCAGTGTCATTGCATGTCTGTTCTTTTCATGAACCACACCCAGTGTCATTGCATGTGTGTTACTTCCATAAACCACATATGGATCCACCTAGTGTGATTGCATGTTTGTTCCTTCCATAAACCACATAAGGATCCACCAGTGTCATTGCCTGTCTGTTCTTTTCATGAACCACTCCTAGTGTCAGTGCATGTCTGTTCTTTTCATGAACCACACCCAGTGTCACTGCATGTCAGTTCTTTTCATGAACCACATAAGGATCTACAAGAGTCAATGGATGTGTGCTCTTCTCATGAACCACACGTGGATCCACCGGTGTCATTGCATGTCTGTTCCTCTAAACAAACCACATAAGGATCCACCAGTGTCATTGCGTGTGTGTTCTTTTCATGAACCACACCCAGTGTCATTGCATGTGTGTTCTTCTAAACAAACCACATAAGGATCCACCAGTGTCATTGCATGTCTGTTCTTTTCATGAACCACATAAGGATGGGCCCACCAGTGTCATTGCATGTTTGTTCTTTTCATGAACCACACCCAGTGTCAGTGCATGTCTGTTCTATTCATGAACCACACCTAGTGTCACTGCATGTCTGTTCTTTTCATTAACCACACCCAGTGTCATTGCATGTCTGTTCTATTCATGAACCACACCCAGTTTCACTGCATGTCTGTTCTTTTCATGAACCACATAAGGATCTACCAGTGTCATTGCATGTCTTTTACTTCCATAAACCACATGTGGATCCACCGGTGTCATTGCATGTCTGTTCTTTTCATGAACCACACCCAGTGTCATTGCATGTGTGGTACTTCCATAAACCACATATGGATCCACCTAGTGTGATTGCATGTTTTTTCCTTCCATAAACAACATAAGGATCCACCAGTGGCATTGCCTGTCTGTTCTTTTCATGAACCACTCCTAGTGTTAGTGCATGTCTGTTCTTTTCATGAACTACACCTAGTGTCACTGCACGTCAGTTCTTTTCATGAACCACATAAGGATCTACCAGAGTCATTGGATGTGTGTTCTTCTCATGAACCACACGTGGATCCACCGGTGTCATTGCATGTCTGTTCCTCTAAACAAACCACATAAGGATCCACCAGTGTCATTTCGTGTGTGTTCTTTTCATGAACCACACCTAGTGTCATTGCATGTATGTTCTTCTCAACAAACCACATAAGGATCCACCAGTGTCATTGCATGTCTGTAATTTTCATGAACCACATAAGGATGGGCCCACCAGTGTCATTGCATGTTTGTTCTTTTCATGACCACACCCAGTGTCGGTGCATGTCTGTTCTATTCAGGAACCACACGCAGTTTCACTGCATGTATGTTCTTTTCGTGAACCACATAAGGATATACCAGTGTCATTGCATGTCTTTTACTTCCATAAACCACATGTGGATCCACCGGTGGCATTGCATGTTTGTTCTTCTAAACAAACCACATAAGGATCCACCAGTGTCACTGCATGTTTGTTCTTTTCATGAACCACATAAGGATGGGCCCACCAGTGTCATTGCATGTCTGTTCTTTTCATGAACCACACCCAGTGTTAGTTCATGTATGTTCTATTCATGAACCACACCCAGTTTCACTGCATGTCTGTTCTTTTCATGAACCACATAAGGATCTACTAGTGTCATTGCATGTCTTTTACTTCCATAAACCACATGTGGATCCACCGGTCTCATTGCATGTCTGTTCTTCTAAACAAACCACATAAGGATCCACCAGTGTCATTGCGTGTGTGTTCTTCTCATGAACCACACCCAGTGTCATTGCATGTGTGTTCTTCTAAACAAACCACATAAGGATCCACCAGTGTCATTGCCTGTCTGTTCTTTTCATGAACCACATAAGGATCCACCAGTGTCATTGCATGTCTGTTATTTTCATGAATCATGGCTAGAGTCATTGCATGTCTTTTACTTCCATAAATCACATATGGATCCACCTAGTGTGATTGCATGTCTGTTTCTCTAAACAAAGCACATAAGGATCCACCAGTGTCATTGCGTGTCTATTCTTTTTCATGAACCACACCCAGTGTCATTGCATGCATGTTCTTCTAAACAAACCACATAAGGATCCACCAGTGTCATTGCCTATCTGTTCTTTTCATGAACCACACCTAGTGTCATTGCATGTGCGTTCTTCTAAACAAACCACATAAGTCATTGCATGTCTGTTCTTTTCATGAACCACACCCGGTGTCACTGCATGTCTGTTCTTTTCATGAACCACGGCTAGAGTCATTGCATGTCCGTTCCTCTAAACAAACCACATAAGGATCCACCAGTGCCATTGCATGTCTGTTCTTTTCATGAACCACATAAGGATCTACCAGTGTCATTGCATGTCTGTTCTTTTCATGAACCACATCCAGTGTCATTGCATGTGTGTTACTTCCATAAACCACATATGGATCCACCTAGTGTGATTGCATGTTTGTTCCTTCCATAAACCACATAAGGATCCACCAGTGTCATTGCTTGTCTGTTATTTTCATGAACCACTCCTAGTGTCAGTGCATGTCTGTTCTTTTCATGAACCACACCCAGTGTCACTGCATGTCAGTTCTTTTCATGAACCACATAAGGATCTACAAGAGTCAATGGATGTGTGTTCTTCTCATGAACCACACGTGGATCCACCGGTGTCATTGCATGTCTGTTCCTCTAAACAAACCACATAAGGATCCACTAGTGTCATTGCGTGTGTGTTATTTTCATGAACCACACCTAGTGTCATTGCATGTGTGTTCTTCTAAACAAACCACATAAGGATCCACCAGTGTCATTGCATGTCTGTTCTTTTCATGAACCACATAAGGATGGGCCCACCAGTGCCATTGCATGTGTGTTCTTTTCATGAACCACACCCAGTGTCAGTGCATGTCTATTCTATTCATGAACCACACCTAATGTCACTGCATGTCTGTTCTTTTCATGTACCACACCCAGTGTCATTGCATGTCTGTTCTATTCATGAAGCACACCTAGTTTCACTGCATGTCTGTTCTTTTCATGAACCGCATAAGGATCTACCAGTGTCATTTCATGTCTTTTACTTCCATAAACCACATGTGGATCCACCGGTGTCATTGCATGTCTGTTCCTCTAAACAAACCACATAAGGATCCACCAGTGTCATTGCATGTCTGTTCTTTTCATGAACCACATAAGGATGGGCCCACCAGTGTCATTGCATGTCTGTTATTTTCATGAACCACACCCAGTGTTAGTTCATGTATGTTCTATTCATGAACCACACCCAGTTTCACTGCATGTCTGTTCTTTTCATGAACCACATAAGGATCTACCAGTGTCATTGCATGTCCTTTACTTCCATAAACCACATGTGGATCCAACGGTCTCATTGCATGTTTGTTCCTCTAAACAAACAACATAAGGATCCACCAGTGTCATTGCGTGTGTGTTCTTCTCATGAACCACACCCAGTGTCATTGCATGTGTGTTCTTCTAAACAAACCATATAAGGATCCACCAGTGTCATTGCCTATCTATTCTTTTCATGAACCACATAAGGATCCACCAGTGTCATTGCATGTCTGTTATTTTCATGAATCATGGCTAGAGTCATTGCATGTCTTTTACTTCCATAAACCACATATGGATCCACCTAGTGTGATTGCATGTCTGTTCCTCTAAACAAACCACATAAGGATCCACCAGTGTCATTTCGTGTCTGTTCTTTTTCATGAACCACACCCAGTGTCATTGCTTGCGTGTTCTTCTAAACAAACCACATAAGTATCCACAAGTGTCATTGCCTATTTGTTCTTTTGATGAACCACACCCAGTGTCATTGCATGTGTGTTCTTCTAAACAAACCACATAAGTCATTGCATGTCTTTTCTTTTCATGAACCACACCCGGTGTCATTGCATGTCTGTTCTTTTCATGAACCATGGCTAGAGTCATTGCATGTCCGTTCCTCTAAACAAACCACATAAGGATCCACAAGTGTCATTGCATGTCTGTTCTTTTCATGAACCACATAAGGATCTACTAGTGTCATTGCATGTTTTTTCTTTTCACGAACCACACCCAGTGTCATTCCATGTGTGTTACTTCCATAAACCACATATGGATCCACCTAGTGTGATTGCATGTTTGTTCCTTCCATAAACCACATAAAGATCCACCAGTGTCATTGCCTGTCTGTTCTTTTCATGAACCACTCATAGTGTCAGTGCATGTCTGTTCTTTTCATGAATCACACCCAATGTCACTACATGTCAGTTCTTTTCATGAACCACATAAGGATCTACCAAAGTCATTGGATGTGTGTTCTTCTCATGGACCACACGTGGTTCCACCGGTGTCATTGCATGTATGTTCCTCTAAACAAACCACATAAGGATCCACCAGTGTCATTGCGTGTGTGTTCTTTTCATGAACCACACCCAGTATCATTGCATGTGTGTTCTTCTAAACAAACTACATAAGGATCCACCAGTGTCATTGCATGCTGTTCTTTTCATGAACCACATAAGGATGGGCCCACCAGTATCATTGCATGTCTGTTCTTTTCATGAACCACACCCAGTGTTAGTGCATGTCTATTCTATTCCTGAACCACACCCAATGTCACTGCATGTGTGTTCTTTTCATGAACCACACCTAGTGTCATTGCATGTATGTTCTATTCATGAACCACACCCAGTTTCACTACATGTCTGTTCTTTTCATGAACCACATAAGGATCTACCAGTATCATTGCATGTCTTTTACTTCCATAAACCACATGTGGATCCACCGGTGTCATTGCATGTGTGTTCCTCTAAACAAACCACATAAGGATCCACCAGTGTCATTGCATGACTGTTCTTTTCATGAACCACATAAGGATGGGCCCACTAGTGTCACTGCATGTCTGTTCTTTTCATGAACTACACCCAGTGTCAGTGCATGTCTGTTCTATTCATGAACCACATAAGGATCTACCAGTGTCATTGCATGTCTTTTACTTCCATAAAACACATGTGGATCCACCGGTGTCATTGCATGTCTGTTCCTCTAAACAAACCACATAAGGATCCACCAGTGTCATTACGTGTGTGTTCTTCTCGTGAACCACACCTAGTGTCATTGCATGTGTGTTCATCTAAACAAACCACATAAGGATCCACCAGTGTCATTGCCTGTCTGTTCTTTTCATGAACCACACAAGGATCCACCAGTGTCATTGCATGTCTATTATTTTCATGAATCACAGCTAGAGCCATTGCATGTCTTTTACTTCCATAAACCATATATGGATCCACCTAGTGTGATTGCATGTCTGTTCCTCTAAACAAACCACACAAGGATCCACCAGTGTCATTGCGTTTCTGTTATTTTCATGAACCACACCCAGTGTCATTGCATGCATGTTCTTCTAAACAAACCACATAAGGATCCACCAGTGTCATTTCCTATCTGTTCTTTTCATGAACCACACCTAGTGTCATTGCATGTGTGTTCTTCTAAACAAACCACATAAGTCATTGCAGGTCTGTTCTTTTCATGAACCACACCCGGTGTCATTGCATGTCTGTTCTTTTCATGAACCACGGCTAGAGTCATTGCATGTCCGTTCGTCTAAACAAACCACATAAGGATCCACCAGTGTCATTGCATGTCTGTTCTTTTCATGAACCACATAAGGATCTACCAGTGTCATTGCATGTCTGTTCTTTTCATGAACCACACCCAGTGTCATTGCATGTGTGTTACTTCCATAAACCACATATGGATCCACCTAGTGTAATTGCATGTTTGTTCTTTCCATAAACCAAATAAGGATCCACTAGTGTCATTGCCTGTCTGTTCTTTTCATGAACCACTCCTAGTGTCAGTGCATGTCTGTTCTTTTCATGAATCACACCCAGTGTCACTGCATGTCAGTTCTTTTCATGAACCACATAAGGATCTACCAAAGTCATTGGATGTGTGTTCTTCTCATGAACCACACGTGGATCCACCAGCGTCATTGCATGTCTGTTCCTCTAAACAAACCACATAAGGATCCACCAGTGTCATTGCGTGTGTGTTCTTTTCATGAACCACACCCAGTATCATTGCATGTGTGTTCTTCTAAACAAACCACATAAGGATCCACCAGTGTCATTGCATGTCTGTTCTTTTCATGAACCACATAAGGATGGGCCCACCAGTGTCATTGCATGTCTGTTCTTTTCATGAACCATACCAAGTGTCAGTGCATGTCTGTTCTATTCATGAACCACACCCAGTGTCACTGCATGTCTGTTCTTTTCATGAACCACACTCAGTGTCATTGCATGTCTGTTCTATTCATGAACCACACCCAGTTTCACTGCATGTCTGTTCTTTTCATGAACCACATAAGGATCTACCAGTGTCATTGCATGTCTTTTACTTCCATAAACCACATGTGGATCCACCGGTGTCATTGCATGTCTGTTCCTCTAAACAAACCACATAAGGATCCACCAGTGTCATTACGTGTGTGTTCTTCTCGTGAACCACACCTAGTGTCATTGCATGTGTGTTCATCTAAACAAACCACATAAGGATCCACCAGTGTCATTGCCTGTCTGTTCTTTTCATGAACCACACAAGGATCCACCAGTGTCATTGCATGTCTATTCTTTTCATGAATCACAGCTAGAGCCATTGCATGTCTTTTACTTCCATAAACCATATATGGATCCACCTAGTGTGATTGCATGTCTGTTCCTCTAAACAAACCACACAAGGATCCACCAGTGTCATTGTGTTTCTGTTATTTTCATGAACCACACCCAGTGTCATTGCATGCATGTTCTTCTAAACAAACCACATAAGGATCCACCAGTGTCATTTCCTATCTGTTCTTTTCATGAACCACACCCAGTGTCATTGCATGTGTGTTCTTCTAAACAAACCACATAAGTCATTGCAGGTCTGTTCTTTTCATGAACCACACCCGGTGTCATTGCATGTCTGTTCTTTTCATGAACCGCATAAGGATCTACCAGTTTCATTGCATGTCTGTTCTTTTCATGAACGACATAAGGATGGGCCCACCAGTGTGATTGCATGTCTGTTCTTTTCATGAACCACATAAGGATCTACCAGTGTCATTGCATGTCTGTTCTTTTCATGAACCACATAAGGATCTACCAGTGTCATTGCATGTCTGTTCTTTTCATGAACCACACCCAGTGTCATTGCATGTGTGTTACTTCCATAAACCACATATGGATCCACCTAGTGTGATTGCATGTTTGTTCTTTCCAAAAACCACATAAGGATCCACTAGTGTCATTGCCTGTCTGTTCTTTTCATGAACCACTCCTAGTGTCAGTGCATGTCTGTTCTTTTCATGAATCACACCCAGTGTCACTGCATGTCAGTTCTTTTCATGAACCACATAAGGATCTACCAAAGTCATTGGATGTGTGTTCTTCTCATGAACCACACGTGGATCCACCGGCGTCATTGCATGTCTGTTCCTCTAAACAAACCACATAAGGATCCACCAGTGTTATTGCATGTGTGTTCTTTTCATGAACCACACCCAGTATCATTGCATGTGTGTTCTTCTCAACAAACCACATAAGGATCCACCAGTGTCATTGCATGTCTGTACTTTTCATGAACCACATAAGGATGGGCCCACCAGTGTCATTGCATGTTTGTTCTTTTCATGACCACACCCAGTGTCGGTGCATGTCTGTTCTATTCAGGAACCACACCCAGTTTCACTGCATGTATGTTCTTTTCGTGAACCACATAAGGATCTACCAGTGTCATTGCATGTCTTTTACTTCCATAAACCACATGTGGATCCACCGGTGGCATTGCATGTTTGTTCTTCTAAACAAACCACATAAGGATCCACCAGTGTCACTGCATGTTTGTTCTTTTCATGAACCACATAAGGATGGACCCACCAGTGTCATTGCATGTCTGTTCTTTTCATGAACCACACCCAGTGTTAGTTCATGTATGTTCTATTCATGAACCACACCCAGTTTCACTGCATGTCTGTTCTTTTCATGAACCACATAAGGATCTACAAGTGTCATTGCATGTCTTTTACTTCCATAAACCACATGTGGATCCACCGGTCTCATTGCATGTCTGTTCTTCTAAACAAACCACATAAGGATCCACCAGTGTCATTGCGTGTGTGTTCTTCTCATGAACCACACCCAGTGTCATTGCATGTGTGTTCTTCTAAACAAACCACATAAGGATCCACCAGTGTCATTGCCTGTCTGTTCTTTTCATGAACCACATAAGGATCCACCAGTGTCATTGCATGTCTGTTATTTTCATGAATCATGGCTAGAGTCATTGCATGTCTTTTACTTCCATAAATCACATATGGATCCACCTAGTGTGATTGCATGTCTGTTTCTCTAAACAAACCACATAAGGATCCACCAGTGTCATTGCGTGTCTGTTCTTCTTCATGAACCACACCCAGTGTCATTGCATGCATGTTCTTCTAAACAAACCACATAAGGATCCACCAGTGTCATTGCCTATCTGTTCTTTTCATGAACCACACCCAGTGTCATTGCATGTGCGTTCTTCTAAACAAACCACATAAGTCATTGCATGTCTGTTCTTTTCATGAACCACACCCGGTGTCATTGCATGTCTGTTCTTTTCATGAACCACGGCTAGAGTCATTGCATGTCCGTTCCTCTAAACAAACCACATAAGGATCCACCAGTGGCATTGCATGTCTGTTCTTTTCATTAACCACATAAGGATCTACCAGTGTCATTGCATGTCTGTTCTTTTCATGAACCACACCCAGTGTCATTGCATGTGTGTTACTTCCATAAACCACATATGGATCCACCTAGTGTGATTGCATGTTTGTTCCTTCCATAAACCACATAAGGATCCACCAGTGTCATTGCCTGTCTGTTCTTTTCATGAACCACTCCTAGTGTCAGTGCATGTCTGTTCTTTTCATGAACCACACCCAGTGTCACTGCATGTCAGTTCTTTTCATGAACCACATAAGGATCTACAAGAGTCAATGGATGTGTGCTCTTCTCATGAACCACACGTGGATCCACCGGTGTCATTGCATGTCTGTTCCTCTAAACAAACCACATAAGGATCCACCAGTGTCATTGCGTGTGTGTTCTTTTCATGAACCACACCCAGTGTCATTGCATGTGTGTTCTTCTAAACAAACCACATAAGGATCCACCAGTGTCATTGCATGTCTGTTCTTTTCATGAACCACATAAGGATGGGCCCACCAGTGCCATTGCATGTGTGTTCTTTTCATGAACCACACCCAGTGTCAGTGCATGTCTATTCTATTCATGAACCACACCTAATGTCACTGCATGTCTGTTCTTTTCATGTACCACACCCAGTGTCATTGCATGTCTGTTCTATTCATGAAGCACACCTAGTTTCACTGCATGTCTGTTCTTTTCATGAACCGCATAAGGATCTACCAGTGTCATTTCATGTCTTTTACTTCCATAAACCACATGTGGATCCACCGGTGTCATTGCATGTCTGTTCCTCTAAACAAACCACATAAGGATCCACCAGTGTCATTGCATGTCTGTTCTTTTCATGAACCACATAAGGATGGGCCCACCAGTGTCATTGCATGTCTGTTATTTTCATGAACCACACCCAGTGTTAGTTCATGTATGTTCTATTCATGAACCACACCCAGTTTCACTGCATGTCTGTTCTTTTCATGAACCACATAAGGATCTACCAGTGTCATTGCATGTCTTCTACTTCCATAAACCACATGTGGATCCAACGGTCTCATTGCATGTTTGTTCCTCTAAACAAACAACATAAGGATCCACCAGTGTCATTGCGTGTGTGTTCTTCTCATGAACCACACCCAGTGTCATTGCATGTGTGTTCTTCTAAACAAACCATATAAGGATCCACCAGTGTCATTGCCTATCTATTCTTTTCATGAACCACATAAGGATCCACCAGTGTCATTGCATGTCTGTTATTTTCATGAATCATGGCTAGAGTCATTGCATGTCTTTTACTTCCATAAACCACATATGGATCCACCTAGTGTGATTGCATGTCTGTTCCTCTAAACAAACCACATAAGGATCCACCAGTGTCATTTCGTGTCTGTTCTTTTTCATGAACCACACCCAGTGTCATTGCATGCGTGTTCTTCTAAACAAACCACATAAGGATCCACAAGTGTCATTGCCTATTTGTTCTCTTGATGAACCACACCCAGTGTCATTGCATGTGTGTTCTTCTAAACAAACCACATAAGTCATTGCATGTCTTTTCTTTTCATGAACCACACCCGGTGTCATTGCATGTCTGTTCTTTTCATGAACCATGGCTAGAGTCATTGCATGTCCGTTCCTCTAAACAAACCACATAAGGATCCACCAGTGTCATTGCATGTCTGTTCTTTTCATGAACCACATAAGGATCTACTAGTGTCATTGCATGTTTGTTCTTTTCACGAACCACACCCAGTGTCATTCCATGTGTGTTACTTCCATAAACCACATATGGATCCACCTAGTGTGATTGCATGTTTGTTCCTTCCATAAACCACATAAAGATCCACCAGTGTCATTGCCTGTCTGTTCTTTTCATGAACCACTCCTAGTGTCAGTGCATGTCTGTTCTTTTCATGAATCACACCCAATGTCACTACATGTCAGTTCTTTTCATGAACCACATAAGGATCTACCAAAGTCATTGGATGTGTGTTCTTCTCATGGACCACACGTGGTTCCACCGGTGTCATTGCATGTATGTTCCTCTAAACAAACCACATAAGGATCCACCAGTGTCATTGCGTGTGTGTTCTTTTCATGAACCACACCCAGTATCATTGCATGTGTGTTCTTCTAAACAAACTACATAAGGATCCACCAGTGTCATTGCATGCTGTTCTTTTCATGAACCACATAAGGATGGGCCCACCAGTATCATTGCATGTCTGTTCTTTTCATGAACCACACCCAGTGTTAGTGCATGTCTATTCTATTCATGAACCACACCCAATGTCACTGCATGTGTGTTCTTTTCATGAACCACACCTAGTGTCATTGCATGTATATTCTATTCATGAACCACACCCAGTTTCACTACATGTCTGTTCTTTTCATGAACCACATAAGGATCTACCAGTGTCATTGCATGTCTTTTACTTCCATAAACCACATGTGGATCCACCGGTGTCATTGCATGTGTGTTCCTCTAAACAAACTACATAAGGATCCACCAGTGTCATTGCATGACTGTTCTTTTCATGAACCACATAAGGATGGGCCCACTAGTGTCACTGCATGTCTGTTCTTTTCATGAACTACACCCAGTGTCAGTGCATGTCTGTTCTATTCATGAACCACACCCAGTTTCACTGCATGTCTATTCTTTTCATGAACCACATAAGGATCTACCAGTGTCATTGCATGTCTTTTACTTCCATAAAACACATGTGGATCCACCGGTGTCATTGCATGTCTGTTCCTCTAAACAAACCACATAAGGATCCACCAGTGTCATTACGTGTGTGTTCTTCTCGTGAACCACACCTAGTGTCATTGCATGTGTGTTCATCTAAACAAACCACATAAGGATCCACTAGTGTCATTGCCTGTCTGTTCTTTTCATGAACCACACAAGGATCCACCAGTGTCATTGCATGTCTATTCTTTTCATGAATCACAGCTAGAGCCATTGCATGTCTTTTACTTCCATAAACCATATATGGATCCACCTAGTGTGATTGCATGTCTGTTCCTCTAAACAAACCACACAAGGATCCACCAGTGTCATTGCGTTTCTGTTATTTTCATGAACCACACCCAGTGTCATTGCATGCATGTTCTTCTAAACAAACCACATAAGGATCCACCAGTGTCATTTCCTATCTGTTCTTTTCATGAACCACACCCAGTGTCATTGCATGTGTGTTCTTCTAAACAAACCACATAAGTCACTGCAGGTCTGTTCTTTTCATGAACCACACCCGGTGTCATTGCATGTCTGTTCTTTTCATGAACCACGGCTAGAGTCATTGCATGTCCGTTCGTCTAAACAAACCACATAAGGATCCACCAGTGTCATTGCATGTCTGTTCTTTTCATGAACCACATAAGGATCTACCAGTGTCATTGCATGTCTGTTCTTTTCATGAACCACACCCAGTGTCATTGCATGTGTGTTACTTCCATAAACCACATATGGATCCACCTAGTGTAATTGCATGTTTGTTCTTTCCATAAACCAAATAAGGATCCACTAGTGTCATTGCCTGTCTGTTCTTTTCATGAACCACTCCTAGTGTCAGTGCATGTCTGTTCTTTTCATGAATCACACCCAGTGTCACTGCATGTCAGTTCTTTTCATGAACCACATAAGGATCTACCAAAGTCATTGGATGTGTGTTCTTCTCATGAACCACACGTGGATCCACCAGCGTCATTGCATGTCTGTTCCTCTAAACAAACCACATAAGGATCCACCAGTGTCATTGCGTGTGTGTTCTTTTCATGAACCACACCCAGTATCATTGCATGTGTGTTCTTCTAAACAAACCACATAAGGATCCACCAGTGTCATTGCATGTCTGTTCTTTTCATGAACCACATAAGGATGGGCCCACCAGTGTCATTGCATGTCTGTTCTTTTCATGAACCACACCAAGTGTCAGTGCATGTCTGTTCTATTCATGAACCACACCCAGTGTCACTGCATGTCTGTTCTTTTCATGAACCACACTCAGTGTCATTGCATGTCTGTTCTATTCATGAACCACACCCAGTTTCACTGCATGTCTGTTCTTTTCATGAACCACATAAGGATCTACCAGTGTCATTGCATGTCTTTTACTTCCATAAACCACAT
This sequence comes from Avena sativa, assembly GCA_916181665.1. NCBI lineage: Eukaryota > Viridiplantae > Streptophyta > Magnoliopsida > Poales > Poaceae > Avena > Avena sativa. The sequence continues at coordinate 435,646,151 of OV702290.1, forward strand.
GTGGATCCACCGGTGTCATTGCATGTCTGTTCCTCTAAACAAACCACATAAGGATCCACCAGTGTCATTACGTGTGTGTTCTTCTCGTGAACCACACCTAGTGTCATTGCATGTGTGTTCATCTAAACAAACCACATAAGGATCCACCAGTGTCATTGCCTGTCTGTTCTTTTCATGAACCACACAAGGATCCACCAGTGTCATTGCATGTCTATTCTTTTCATGAATCACAGCTAGAGCCATTGCATGTCTTTTACTTCCATAAACCATATATGGATCCACCTAGTGTGATTGCATGTCTGTTCCTCTAAACAAACCACACAAGGATCCACCAGTGTCATTGTGTTTCTGTTATTTTCATGAACCACACCCAGTGTCATTGCATGCATGTTCTTCTAAACAAACCACATAAGGATCCACCAGTGTCATTTCCTATCTGTTCTTTTCATGAACCACACCCAGTGTCATTGCATGTGTGTTCTTCTAAACAAACCACATAAGTCATTGCAGGTCTGTTCTTTTCATGAACCACACCCGGTGTCATTGCATGTCTGTTCTTTTCATGAACCGCATAAGGATCTACCAGTTTCATTGCATGTCTGTTCTTTTCATGAACGACATAAGGATGGGCCCACCAGTGTGATTGCATGTCTGTTCTTTTCATGAACCACATAAGGATCTACCAGTGTCATTGCATGTCTGTTCTTTTCATGAACCACATAAGGATCTACCAGTGTCATTGCATGTCTGTTCTTTTCATGAACCACACCCAGTGTCATTGCATGTGTGTTACTTCTATAAACCACATATGGATCCACCTAGTGTGATTGCATGTTTGTTCTTTCCATAAACCACATAAGGATCCACTAGTGTCATTGCCTGTCTGTTCTTTTCATGAACCACTCCTAGTGTCAGTGCATGTCTGTTCTTTTCATGAATCACACCCAGTGTCACTGCATGTCAGTTCTTTTCATGAACCACATAAGGATCTACCAAAGTCATTGGATGTGTGTTCTTCTCATGAACCACACGTGGATCCACCGGCGTCATTGCATGTCTGTTCCTCTAAACAAACCACATAAGGATCCACCAGTGTTATTGCATGTGTGTTCTTTTCATGAACCACACCCAGTATCATTGCATGTGTGTTCTTCTAAACAAACCACATAAGGATCCACCAGTGTCATTACATGTCTGTTCTTTTCATGAACCACATAAGGATGGGCCCACCAGTGTCATTGCATGTCTGTTCTTTTCATGAACCACACCAAGTGTCAGTGCATGTCTGTTCTATTCATGAACCACACCCAGTGTCACTGCATGTCTGTTCTTTTCATGAACCACACTCAGTGTCATTGCATGTCTGTTCTATTCATGAACCACACCCAGTTTCACTGCATGTCTGTTCTTTTCATGAACCACATAAGGATCTACCAGTGTCATTGCATGTCTTTTACTTCCATAAACCACATGTGGATCCACCGGTGTCATTGCATGTGTGTTCCTCTAAACAAAACACATAAGGATCCACCAGTGTCATTGCATGTCTGTTATTTTCATGAACCACATAAGGATGGGCCCACCATTGTCATTGCATGTCTGTTCTTTTCATGAACCACACCTAGTGTCAGTGCATGTCTGTTCTATTCATGAACCACACCCAGTTTCACTGCATGTCTGTTCTATTCATGAACCACATAAGGATCTACCAGTGTCATTGCATGTCTTTTACTTCCATAAACCACATGTGGATCCACCGGTGTCATTGCATGTCTGTTCCTCTAAACAAACCACATAAGGATCCACCAGTGCCATTGCGTGTGTGTTCTTCTCGTGAACTACACCCAGTGTCATTGCATGTGTGTTCTTCTAAACAAACCACATAAGGATCCACCAGTGTCATTGCCTGTCTGTTCTTTTCATGAACCACATAAGGATCCACCAGTGTCATTGCATGTCTGTTCTTTTTATGAATCACAGCTAGAGTCATTGCATGTCTTTTACTTCCATAAACCACATATGGATCCACCTAGTGTGATTGCATGTCTGTTCCTCTAAACAAACCACATAAGGATCCACCAGTGTCATTGCGTGTCTGTTATTTTCATGAACCACACCTAGTGTCATTGCATGCGTGTTCTTCTAAACAAACCACATAAGGATCCACCAGTGTCATTTCCTATCTGTTCTTTTCATGAACCACACCCAGTGTCATTGCATATGTGTTCTTCTAAACAAACCACATAAGTCATTGCATGTCAGTTCTTTTCATGAACCACATAAGGATCTACCAAAGTCATTGGATGTGTGTTCTTCTCATGAACCACATAAGTCATTGCATGTTTGTTCTTTTCATGAACCACACCCAGTGTCATTGCATGTCCGTTCTTTTCATGAACCACGTCTAGAGTCATTGCATGTATGTTCCTCTAAACAAACCACATAAGGATCCACCGGTGTCATTGCATGTCTGTTCTTTTCATGAACCACATAAGGATCCACCAATGTCATTGGATGTATGTTCTTTTCATGAACCACACCCAGTGTCATTGCATGCGTGTTATTTTGATTAACCATAGCTAGAGTCATTGCATGTCTGTTACTTCCATAAACCACGCATGGATCCACCGATGTCATTGCATGTCTGTTCTTTTCATGAATCACACCCAGTGTCATTGCATGGGTAGCCGTTAGACCGACTCTTCTAGAAGGCACGCCCTAACACAGTTGTTCTGCTTGACAATTGTTATATACTGTTTGATTGGGGCACTTGGAAGATTGGGAGGGTCTTCGTGAGAGCGATCCGCGAGTAGGCTGTTCTGCGGCATGATTGGCCACGCTTGCTTTGGACAAACTGGCAACACAGGGCGCTCCCCTGTTTCGAGTGTCACGTCTCACGAGTTCAGTGGGCCACATCCCAGTGTCACGTCCCCATTACTTATCTTCCTCCCCGTACTTCTCTTCCTTACCCTCGAAGCCACTTCCCCACTTCACTCCCATCCTGTCGTAGCCGCTAGCCGACGGCGCCTCCATCCCAATCCCCTCTCCGGCAGCCACCCCCCCACCCCTCTTTCCATGGGTTCAAGGGGAGACGGCGAGGAAACGCATTGTGATGACAGGGACGGTGATTTCGATGTGAGTCGTCTCATCTCTATTTTTATCATATGTGGCCAGTTATCTATTTTTTGAGCTAGATCTAATCTGTTTACTCATGCGCGTATGATGTGTTAGGCCAACCAGACGATGTATGACTCTGACTATCACGGTTTAGAGGATGAAGACAGTCCTCTGATATGTAAACATGGATATGTGCCCGCTTAGCCTTCGAAGGACGAAACGCAGGCAGGAGGTTTCTATGGTGTCAAGGACATCGTGCAATGATGCAAGGTGGAAGTTGCGGTGTTGTCAAATGGGTTGATCCAGAGTGGCCCAAATCGATGCAGAAAACGCTGGACAAACTATGGGAAATGACTGTCGAGTTGAAAGAATCCATATTCAGCTCACTTCTTGACAGTGTTGAGATGAAGCTATGGGAACCAGTTGACACGACCAAGCATAAGCGAGATCTCAGGTGAGTGCAAGACAAGGTTATCAAAGTCGAGAAGGAGAGGGACGCGGCGTTGGCCCTGAATGCTAAAGCAGAGCAAGAACTGACTCAAGCAAGGAACGTTCTCCACCAGGCCAAAGTCCTACAGTACACAACTACGAGTATTGACAAGTGCATGAGGAAAAATGCAGAGAAACAATTGAAGCTGTACAAGGAAGATGCTAAAAGGAAGGAGCAGACAATTCGATCCTTGCTCTCGCAGGAAGATGCGCATCGGGCCAAGATTAGGAAGATCAAGGAGATGTGTGATAACTAGTTCTATTTAGCTTAAGCTCCATGCCTTTTTAAGTTGTAATATTTGTACTTGTTGACCTAGCGGTCTGAACTATTGGTCCCGGATTCCAGGGAGGAAAAAAATTGCTCTGACCCCGCATTAATTTGTGGAAAAATTTGTGATTTAGATCAATTTTTGCCTCGATTTAGATCTCTGTCCCGGATTGGGAACGTAACCGTGGACCAAAGACACCTTTTCTACTAGTGTATTCTGACATGTTTGTTTAAACGTAATCTACGTGGATTGTGCTGCATGCAAATGGCACAACCACAATTTATAAAGTGGAAGCACGTACACCCGGTTACTGGAGATCTGGGAGCTTCACCAGATGCAGGGGATGCAGGAGCAGAGAGGCGGTGGGATAGACGGGTTCCAGATTAGGCCAGAAAGTGGTACCCATTTCCTCCTCATCTGGGCATTATCGGTGAGAACATTGTTGTTTATGTTGCCACGTCATTGTGCAGCATCTGAAATAAGTTGCTGCTTTGTGGAGTGTGGCATCTTAAATAATTTATTTATGTGCCACTTACATTCCGTCGTATTTGGAGACCTCCTGCCCCTCAGCAATCGTGGAACCGGTGGACCATTGTTTTCAGATAGCAGTGGCACAATCACAATTTCGGATTCAACTACTGACTCGGGCGTTTCCAAACCCTAAGTCGCGGTACATTTTACTCAGAGAACGTGGGTAGATTGTTTCGCCCAGCAACGTGCCACACATAGAGCGATCAGAATTTAACAGAATTACATATATAGGTTCAAGTTCAACACATTACTATGCATCTTCATTGCCAGCAGCCTTCTTCCGCAGCCTGGGTGCCAAGCCTTCACGTCCAATGGCTTCTTAATTTCCTGCCTTCTTCCTCTTCCTCGGTGCCAATTTTCTTAGCTTCACGTACTCTGGATCGCCGAGACAATGGGCACCAGAATCGTGTCCAGCATCATCTTTCCACTTGTTTTTAATTTCTTTTGGTAGCAAAATGACTGACCCGGCAGTCATGTTTCTAACCTTGCGGCGCTTCCTGTCAAAGAAACAAGATTGTTGCATAACTGCCCAATATCTACAGAGTAAATAAAACAAAAATTACAATTCAGCACAAACATGCGAACCCCAAGCGACCTTTTCTTACCAGGAGGTAATTGCGTTCGAGCAACCACCCTGTTCAAGAATAGAAGGGCAACTCCCAGTTGGAGCAGCTTCCACATCCAGTACATCAGAATTTTGCTCAAACATGCAATCCGAAGCATACCTTTTCATCAACCCAATTAGCTGACTGTCACACGATATAGGAACATGGATGCCATGTTCATCCATGAAGCTGAACTTTGTAGTCTGCTTCGGCTATACTTCAACATGATTACGTAGAGCAGCAACCATACCAGATATAGTGCAGATCTGCGCAGGCGCTTCTTCCATCGTGAAACAATGGCTTCCATACCACTTGCCCTTGGAGTCGTACCTGTAGAGGACTACCGTAACCAGGTAAGGGGGGTCCGCGCAGATCCCACTTGACAGAAAACTGTGGACAAAATATGTTTGTCAGTGTTGTGCTAACGAACAATTTGAGGTTCAGTAGCCAGCTAGCAGTTGTAATTAGTGCGAATAGCAAAGATAAGGGTAGCTCACCCGCTTGTAGACAGACATTTTCTTCTTTGATAGTAGGATCTGCCATCCTCCGAACTGCTCGGCTCGTCGGCGGTGGAGGCAGGCTAGAGCCTTGCAACAGCGGCTACGGCATGCGCCATTGGAGCTCGGTATCAGCGACTGGGCGCAGCAACTTGGCCCCGGAAGTCAAATGTACGAAGGGATCGTCCTGCCTAGAGGGTGGATTCCGACACTGCCGGTGCTAGGGGAAAGCTGGGAATGGATTTGTGAAATTGGTCAACGCATCCAATCCACTTAGCTGCTCGATTTGTCTAAGAGGTTGCCGTGTTGGCGCCCGCGTCACGGACAGATGACCGACATGTGGGTCCTGACCGTCTACTTCACGGCGCGGTTTAACGGAATGTTTGTATTTGGCAGGGGTGAGATGAGTTTGCCTCAAAATGGCCCCTCTCAGCAGTTGGCGGCCCAACTTTTCGAAACGCGGTAATTTCAGGCAACTTAGGTACCGCCATGCGCTGGCCTGCCAACTTTGGTACCGCAGACGAACAGGCCCGAGACTAACAAGGGCATGCCTCTTGCCTCACCTCTCTTCCAAGTGCGAAAATGACAAAGGGAAAGGGTGTTAGGTCGTGCTACAGTGGCATGTCGACCAGGAAGGTTGTACTGGTGCTACAGAGATGTACGTGACAAGATTGAAGGGGGTTTGGATGGGGTTTGAGCATAGCTTTGGATTTTGACAATTCTTTGCCATAGAGATGATAAGGGATTCACTCTTGGTTTTTTGATCTTGTCAAGATGATTCAGTGTTGTGGGTAGATGGATAGGACCAAGGTACATCTCCAAGAATTGTTTAGGATTTTTCTGAATATTTTAGATGCTTTTTATAATAATTCCCCAAAAAGTGGTGAATTGGTTTTATGAATGTATTTTGAGATTTTTTACTTGGACAAGTTGGTTTTATGATTTGAGATGGTCCCAATTATGATTGCACACTTAGGAGAATTTTCCCAAGATTTATTGAAATATGAAAGTATTTAAAACAGTTATTATTCAAATTCAGCCATTTAAGAAAATGGGAAAAAAGAAATAATAAAGCTCTTCAAAATAATTCTTTTTGAAGTGGGAATATAGGGTATGATATATAGGCATCAAATGTGCCAAAATATCAGGAAGTTATTTGGATAAAAACAAACTTTCCTTTATAGAGAGAGTTTTGGAGTTTTTTTGTAAAAGAAAGGAATTTAATTCCTTTTGGGTCAAAAGAATTATGGATAATATTTGGTAAACTTTTATATCCAAGTTATATGATGTCCACATTCTGTATAAATCATTTGCAACCTTGGGTTTTGGAAATAAAACTTAGTTTTGGGGGAAACATGAGATTTAAGGATCTTGGGTAATGTTATTTTATTACCTTCAAATCCTTATTGGATCTTGGAGCTCAGAGCTCCCATTGGGGCATGGGATATATGCATGGATATAAAAACTGATGTAGATCACTATGGTATAGAGGTTTTATCTTGATCATGATTCATCCCTCCAAGGATTGATTCCAAACTTAGAATAAAATAAGGGTGCCAAAGTAGATTACCAAATGGCCTTCAAAACCATGTGGGTTTTAGAAGCACAAGGATCCAATTGAAACAAGTGAAGTAGGGATTGATAGAACTTCATGAGGAGAACACAAACATGCAAATAGTTGGTCCAAAGAAGATAGTATGGAGATGTGAGCTTCTGCCAAAGTAGGCTAGTTGATGAGATTTGCAAAAATGATTATTTTCTTTACTACAAAATCACCAAGAACTAGTGGGTTGGAGAGTGATATATCCAATGGAAAGAGTGGTCCTTGGTAGTAAACTTATGATGGTCTACAAGATGGTTCAAGTGCATTACCAAAAATGTAGAAGGATTGGAAATGAGGGAGACTCAAAGATGGCATCTTGATAACATTTCTAGACTTAGTCATATTTTGGCAGAATTAGGGTTTTTGACTAGAGTATAAGAGGGGATGTTTTTGATTGGATGAAAGGTACCAAAGCATTATCAAAAGGGTGAGGTTTAAGTGTAGGTTTATTAGAAGGGATGCATGCTTGGATTTCATCTTCATTGACTTGTAAGCTTCTAGAAGGGATAATTTCAGAAGTGATCTCATTAAGGGTTTTAGAGGATAACTTAGTGGCTAGAGATGAGGTCTAGCTTGGGAATCTTTCTTAGGGTTTTGTAATCTTAATTTGGTTTGATCCTAGAGGATGAGCTCCTTGAAGGAAATATGCCCTGAGAGGCAATAATAAAGTTGTTATTATGTATTCCTTATATATGATAGATGTTTATTTTGCATGATAGAATTGTATTGATCGGAAACATCAATACATGTGTGTTTAATAAACAAAAAGGGTTCCTAGTTATGCCTCTCTTATAGACTAGCTTGTTGATTAACAAGATGATCAAGGTTTCGTGATCATGGACATTGGATGTTGTTAATAACAAGGTCACACCATTGGTGGAATGATGTGATGAACATTCATCCGAAGTATAGCATTAAGATCAAGTCATTATGTTTATATTGCTATAACATCATACGAAGTAATTTTTATCCTTAGACCATGAGATCATGTTAATTGCTAACACCTGAAGAGTATCTTGATAACATCAAACGTCACACCGTAACAGGGTGACTATAAAGATGGGTTCAGTGCTACGAAGGTGTTATGTTGAGTCTCATGGATCAAGAGTGGAATTTGTCAATCTCGATGATGGATAGATATACTCTGGGCCCTCTCGGTGATATCACATAGAGATAGCTTGCAAGCAAGTGATGTGATCACTAGAATGTTATATCACGGGAAAGAGAAAAGAGTGCATGTCGGTAACGAGATCAAACTAGGTATTTGGATACCGATGATCGAATCTCAGAAATGTATTATATCATGAGACAAAGGGATTAAATTACAAGCGTTAAAGGTTCTCACGATCACCGAAGTCATCGTTGAATATGTAGGAGTCAGTATGGATCTCCAGGTCCCGCTTCTGACTATTGATCTGAGAGGAGTCTTAATCATGTCTGCATTATTCGTGAACCGTAGGGTGACACACTTAAGAGTTACTAGACACCATTTTGGAGCACATATGTTTCAGACGAAAGAATTGCAAAGCGCAGGAATTATTTCGATAGAAACCGGAAATTGTTTCGGGTGAAATTGCAGAAAGTGGTTTTGCATGTGATATTGAAATATGGCAAGGGGCTATATGTGAATGTTTGTTAATTAAAGTAATTAACAAAATTCTGAATAAATTTAATAAAAGAGTTTTATTAAATGAGAGAGCATTAAACTTGGAGAATTTTAATGCATTTAAAGAAGGGACTTTAAAGGGGAATGTGAAGAGCCATTTTAATGTGGAGGGGTTACCACCACATGAATGGGGGAGGTGAGGGGTCACCCCCCATGCGCCGGCCATGGAGAGAGGGGGTACCCCTCCCCCCTCCTCCTATAAAAGGCCACCCTCCTGCTCCTTCTTATATACCCCTCCTTGTGAAGGATCTCTCTCCCCCTCTAGAATTATTCCCCCATGGTCTCGGATTAGCGAGATACATGTTCCCGGTGGAATTTCGTCTGGAAGGAGTTGCTGCTTCCGCTGGATTGCTGGAGCGAGGAGGTGGAGGTTGTCCGGTGGCTTGAACGTGTGTGCGAGTATGGATGCGCTGCTGAGTTGCGGCGCTCGGACTTTCTCACGATCTTGAGATCGGCAAGTGTACGAATACATCAACCACGAGTTCCTACTCGTTAACAAAACGCTTTGTCTTCGAGGGTAAGTTCTCGTTGGATGTATGTCCACCCGTTGCTTTGTACCTAGTAGATAGATCTTGGCGTGTAGTTCTCATCGTAGGAAATTTTTTGTTTTCTATGCTGCGGAGCCAACAGTGGTATCAGAGCCTGATCTATGCGTAGGTGCATAGCACGGGTAGTACACATATGTTTATATGTGGGCGATGATGATCATGTTATTGCATCTTATATGTATTTTGGATATTGGTGGCATAGTGGGATGAAGCGGCCTGGACCAACCTTACATGTCATCGTACATGAGACCGGTTCTACGACTGACATGCAACTTGTTTTGCATAAGTGGCTGGCGGGTGTCTATCTCTCCTACTATAGTCAATATCTGATTTACAACGAGTTGCTAATAACTTGGTAATCCTCGTTGTGGTTCATGTTCGTAGGTGAGAGCGGTTCTATCTCTGAAAGCCCTAAGCCACGTAAAACTTGCAATTGATAAATTAGAGGCGTCTAGTTTAGATCGTTGCTGGGCTAGTGTATTGATATGGTATTATTGTAAGTAGATGTATGATAGATACTCTTACAACACATTCAACGTGTAAGTTCCATAGACCTTGGCCTTACACACAAAGGAATGATAGAGATCATACCACGATGCAAATGATAGAGATCAAATGCATGGACCATACCATCTCACTTTACACATTAGATGTTAGCGTCTTATACTGCTAGTTTGGCGCTTTTGGTAGCATTGTAAGATGATCCCTCATTTAGATATCAAGATAAAATGTGTTCTTCCTTGAGTATAGCACCGTTCTATGGATCGTGTTTCGAGATATCACGTGATGATCGGGTGTACTCGACTCTACGCTTTCATACAACGGGTGTAAGACAGTTTTACACACGCGAGTACTAAGGTTCTTAATTGGCGAGCCTAGCATTTATAGACATGGCCTCGGAACATGGACCGAAAGGTTAAGCATGAGTCATATAGTTGATATGATGCCCATATAGATGCTCGCCTTTGAAGCTACACCGACTCACGTGATGATCGGACTTGGTGTAGTGGATTTGGTTCATGTAATCACCAAAAGGACACGAGGGATGTCGTTTTTGAGTGGGAGTTCATTAGTAATTTGGATTAGTTGAACTCAATCTATCATAAACTTAGTCTAAATAAACTTTACAAATTCTGTTGTAGATGGCACCACCTGCTTTTAATTTCAATGTGTTCATGGAGAAAGAGAAACTTGCTGCGAATGGTAGCAACTTCACCAACTGGGCTATGAATTTGAGGATTCTCCTCACTGCTGCACAAAAGCAATATGTGCTAGATGCGCTGCTAGGCCCCCCACCAGCTCCTGATGCCCCTGACGAAGAAAAGAATGTCTATGTGACTCGTCAGGAGGACCACAACTTAGTTCATTGCGGCATACTGTATGGGCTAGAGCAAGAACTTCAAAAGCATTTCGAAAATGGCAATGCCTTTGATACCATGGGAGAATTGAAAATGATTTTCGATATCCATGCTGCCGTAGAGAGTTATAATGCTACTGAAAAGTTCTTTAGCTGCATGATGGTGGAGAACAGCTCCGTTAGTGAGCATGTACTCAAAATGTCTGGGTACGCCGATAAGCTTGTGTCCTTGGGAATAACGATTCCCATTGACTTAGGCATACATCGTGTTCTCCAATCTCTGCCACCTAGCTACAAGAGCTTCGTGATGAACTATAATATGCAGGGTATGAAGAAGACTCTTCCCGAGCTTTTGTCAATGCTTAAGACTGCAGAAGTGGAGATTAGGAAAGAAAATCAAGTGTTGATGATCAATAGGACCACCGGTTTCAAGAAGGACAAGAAAGGCAAGCACAAGGGAAAGAAGGGTGGCCAATCTGTTGCCGCACCTGAAAAGAAACCCCGAGCTGGCCCTAAGTCTGACACCGAGTGCTACTATTGCAAGGGGACTGTCCATTGGAAGCGCAACTGCCCCAAGTATTTGGCGGACAAGAAGTCCGGCAAGGCAAACAAAGGTATATATGATATACATGTTATTGATGTGTACTTGACTAGTACTCGCAGTAGCACCTGGGTATTTGATATGGGATCGGTTGCTAATATATGTAACTTGATTCAGGGGCTGCGGAACAAGCGACAACTAGCAAGGGATGAGGTCACAATGCGGGTCGGCAATGGATCCATGGGTGTTAGATTTATCACTATGTGAACTAGATTATTGTCTCTAGTGCAAGTGGGAGACTGAAGGAAATATGCCCTGAGAGGCAATAATAAAGTTATTATTATGTATTCCTTATATATGATAGATGTTTATTTTGCATGCTATAATTGTATTGATCGGAAACATCAATACATGTGTGTTTAATAAACAAAAAGGGTTCCTAGTTATGCCTCTCTTATAGACTAGCTTGTTGATTAACAAGATGATCAAGGTTTCCTGATCATGGACATTGGATGTTGTTAATAACAAGGTCACACCATTGGTGGAATGATGTGATGAATATTCATCCGGAGTATAGCATTAAGATCAAGTCATTATGTTTATATTTCTATAACATCATACGAAGTAATCTTTATCCTTAGACCATGAGATCATGTTAATTGCTAACACCTGAAGAGTATCTTGATAACATCAAACGTCACACCGTAATAGGGTGACTATAAAGATGGGTTCAGTGCTACGAAGGTGTTATGTTGAGGCTCATGGATCAAGAATGGAATTTGTCAATCCCGATGACGGATAGATATACTTTGGGCCCTCTCGGTGATATCACATTGAGATAGCTTGCAAGCAAGTGATGTGATCACTAGAATGTTAAATCACGGGAAAGAGAAAAGAGTACATGTCGGTAACGAGATCAAACTAGGTATTTGGATACCGATGATCGAATCTCGAACATGTATGATATCATGAGACAAAGGGATTAAATTATAAGCGTTAAAGGTTCTCACGATCACAGAAGTCATCGTTGAATATGTAGGAGTCAGTATGGATCTCCAGGTCCCGCTTCTGACTATTGATCTGAGAGGAGTCTCCATCACGTCTGCATTATTCGCGAACCGTAGGGTGACACACTTAAGAGTTACCGGACACCATTTTGGAGCACATATGTTTTAGACGAAAGAATTGCAAAGTGCAGGAATTGTTTCGATAGAAACCGGAAATTGTTTCGGGTGAAATTGCAGAAAGTGGTTCTGCATGTGATATTGAAATATGGCAAGGGGCTATATGTGAATGTTTGTTAATTAAAGTAATTAACAAAATTCTGAATAAATTTAATAAAAGAGTTTTATTAAATGAGAGAGCATTAAACTTGGAGAATTTTAATGCATTTAAAGTAGGGACTTTAAAGGGGAATGTGAAGAGGCATTTTAATGTGGAGGGGTTACCACCACATGAATGGGGGAGGTGAGGGGTCACCCCCCATGCGCCGGCCATGGAGAGAGGGGTACCCCTCCCCCCTCCTCCTATAAAAGTCCACCCTCCTCCTCCTTCTTCCATACACCTCCTTGTGAAGGATCTCTCTCCTCCTCTAGAATTATTCCCCCATGGTCTTGGATTTGAGATCGGCAAGTGTACGACTACATCAACCACGAGTTCCTACTCATTAAAAAAACTCGTTGTCTTCGAGGGTAAGTTCTCGTTGGATGTATGTCCACCCGTTGCTTTGTACCTAGTAGATAGATCTTGGCGTGTAGTTCTCATCGTAGGAAATTTTTTGTTTTCTATGCTGCGGACCCAACACTCCTAGGGTAGCTCACTTTAGTTCCTAAGCAAACAAGTCAGATAACATATCAAGGCAATTCATCTTCCAAGCAATCCAAACTACTACATCAAGCCTAGCTTGAAGTAAGGATGGGTATTTTTAAAGCTTGGAGTTTGAATAAGGTGAGAGTCCTTGGTATCTCTACCAAGAGCAGAATTCAAAAGCTTTATAAACAGGTTTTGGGGAAAACTACAGGTAGGAGTATTTGAAAGTTTTGTCTTGAAAAACATGAGGAGATTATATACTATATATGTCCATAAATTTGTCAATAGAGGTTACTAAGATAGTTTGGTTTGCAAAGGCATCCATCTCTGTCGTGGTGGTGTCACGGCAGATGCCATGGATAGGCTGAAGGTGGGGACTAATATGCGCTAGGGGAATCCAGGGAGGGATAGTAGAGTGATTCTCTACACAGAAGCTTTGTATTGATGTTCAGTCTCCCAGACTACAAGTGCTCCTCGAGCTGTTTTTTACTAGAGGAGGAAGAAGGGGCTCTCTTACTCTTGCCTATTAACCAGTCCCAGAACCCTAGACCCACACGTATTTTCCTTGCTATGTATCCGAAAAGACCCAACCCCCTTACCAGAACCCCAACCCTCCCTTATATAGGGGTGGTTCGGTCCTGGCCTAGGGCATACGTGGAGGCATATTCCTAAGAATATGCCACCTCCCAAATTAGTAACCCGACAGGGGTGCTTTTCCCCCACTTCAATCTTGCTTTAGCGACGTTGCCTCTGCAGCGCCTGCGTCAGCCGACGTGAGCGTCGTCACCCTTGTCGACCACGATCCGGTGGTCCTGCCCTTGCTTTATTCGCTCATCCAGTACGCACCGGACCTTCTTTTTGACCAGAGATATTCCTTCCTTCTCCTAGAAGCCAAACGACGATCCGGATCACAGTTGATCCGGCCACACCTGTTCCTGCATATAAGCTAGACAAGCGCCTCCGACTCACTCCTTGAGTCGGACGAGACAATGTTAGGCGACCTCCCTGGTCCGGGTTACTCCGTGATCCGGCCTGCCTTGAGGTGACTCGGCCAGCATCCGCTTTGACCTTGCCGAACCTCGGCTAGCTCGGCCCTTATACCCCGAAGTGACCCTACCCGGGGTTATCCCCCCAACATTAGTCCCCGAAGCTGGTGCGGCCTTGGTCGCTAAGGCCACATCAGTTTCATTCGTATCCAAGCTTCGGACGTTTATTTCCGGGTTAACTTTTTGTCTCGGATTATATGGATTTACGTTCCCTTCGCACGCTCCAAGTTTTCACTTGCCGGCCGAGTCACCACTTTGGCTCGGATTGTTTGGTTTTACTTTCCCTCCGCACGGTTCAAGTTTTCACTTGCCGGCCGGGTTACCACCGTGGCTCGGATCCGGGCCTTGCTTCCTTCTCTCGTACGCCAACCCACGTAACGGTTAATCATTACGTTGCCTTATTTTAAGGGCCTGCGCAGTAACCGCCGTAGTAAATGTCAGTGATTACTGTGCGGGGGTTTCGTCACGTTTGTCTCCTCGTTTACCGCAACTGCACGTCGTGTCATTGGATCACATTCACTCTGCGGCCCCTGGTGTGGCTCCTCTCTGATTGGTCGATGCTGGTGATACACGGCCACATCGTGTGGTTTTCCTGCGCAGCATGATCCCACTCGTTGATGACTGGGGGCGGTTAAATAGGGGAGGGGCGTGCTCCTTAGAACTTTTCCATCTCCACGCCCCCTCGCCTGTTCCTCTTCTTCTTCCTCACAACCGTGCCGCCGCCAGTGCCCGTTGCAGCAGCGCCGCCGCCGCATTTTCTTTGTTTCTCCGCACCGCAATCACCGTTGCGCCTCTGTTCAGCCACGGGTCCTCGTCAATCTAGACCGCAGAGCTCCGCCGCCGCCAGCTCCAGCGAAGACACCGGAATTGAGATGACGGAGGAAGAGCTCGCCGTTCTTGAACAGGATATGGAGGAGGACGCCGGCACGGCGGACCGCGGCGTGTGGGCCGCTTCTGGGTCTGCGAGGATGACATCTCTTGGCTCTACCGGACCCGGCGCATCCCCGCCGGCGTCGCTGCTCATCTCCCCTCCTCGGAGCTGGCCCCCTCACCCAATCCGAGCGAATTTGTTGTTTTCTTATCCCATTTCCAACGAGGATTCGGGCTTCCAGTGAGTGATTTCTTCCGAGACTGGATCCGGACCTATCACTTGTAACCACATCATCTCCCGGCGAACGCCATCACCTCTCTGTCCGCTTTCGTTTCTTCGATTGAGGGCTACACCGGGCTATGGCCTACGAAGGAGCTATGGATCCAGTTCTTTGGCCTCCGTCGCAACGTGGTCCCCAACATCCACGTCGAGTCGGAGGACAAACAGCTAACTCAGTTCGGAGCTGCCTCGATCTTGCCCCAGAGGTCTTCAATCTTTTCCCGGGTCACCGGGCTTGACTCCTGCAAAGGGTGGGCCCGGACCTTCTTCTACGTCCGAAATGAAGGCACGGAAGATTTGATCCGGTTGCTGCCCTATGCTCTGGGTCCCCCTGACACGGATTTTTGGGAGGAGGTTGCCAGGAAGCCTACAACCCTGGCCCACCAAGTGAACAAAAGGTTTGTGGAGCTGAAGAAGCTCGGATTGCGCAACGAGGATGCCATGATCACATTCGTGCGCAACCGAATCTCTCCCCTTCAGCGGCGCACTAACAAGTTGTGCCATATGAGCTTTAGTCGTGACCCCAACCGAACCTCCTCATTCGAGTTGAGCAATATGGAGATATTCCGCCGGGTCAAGGCTCTTTTCACCACCCATAAGGACTTCTCCGCCGAATGGACGTGGGGAATCGAGCATTACTGCCGCGACAGGATCCCTCCCGCGGTAAGCTTCGCGGGGTAAACTTATCTCGGATCAATTTCATGTCGGCTCTTATCACATTCTTGACTTTGCTCCTTGTACTTTTTCTCAGCTGTTTCTCCAGCAAACCCTCGAGGATGGCCCGGATCCGACCCTTAAGTGGGCCCCAGACCGAGCAATTTCGGACGAGGAGGAGCCGGACCAGGAGATGTTCCTCCCCACACCCGATGCCACCAGACGACCCAGCGATAAATTCTCTTCTCTTAGAGATTGACCCGACGATGAGGATGACTCGGATATCGATGTGATTGATCTCGTTGAGGCTGTCCCTCTTTCTTTTGCTTACCCAGCATCAGCTAACCCCGGTGGGCACATCCACGAGGATCCTCCCCTTGCCATGGGCGAGCCTGCTCCGGCGGCGTCAAAGAAGAAACGCGGAACCGCGTCGAGTTCTTCTTCCGGACCTTCTCAACCTTCCAAAAGGCAAAAGAAGGCCAGAGACAAGACTGCCTCCAAACGGGTAGGCAAAGCCCCGGCAAGGAGGGCCCGGAAACCTAAGGAGGCAGAGACCTCGGATGCGTAAGTCTTCGGGGTAACACACTTCTCCCTGCTTCGGGGTAATTTCACTCCTGACATTATTTTCTCTTGCAGGGCTCCTGTGGAGGTCCCTCAGAGCGGATCGAGCATCTCCTCCCCTCTTCGGCCCAGTCTTTCCCCTCCCCGTGACGACGAGTTACACCCGCTGAGCCCTATTCTGGAAGGCTCTACGGCCGCTCCGGGTTCCGCAGTACCTCCTTCAGAGGGACGCGACCTCGGATCGGGAGGGGTCGGATCGGCCGAGGCGATGGCGTCCGGCACTTCGGCATTGCCGCAAGCAGCAACAATTAAGTCTACCGCAACTCCAGCCCCAGCAGCAGCTCCAGCACCGGCCACCGAACCAGCGCCTTTCCCGGTTCCGAAGAAACCAACAGCAGCTCCAACGCCAGCCACCAAAACTCCTGCGCCAAGCTCATCTGCCTCGTCCGAGTCATCTCAAGCTCGGCGAGGACCCACTCCAGCGGTTTCCGGGGGCAAATCCACTGCGGTCACTTCCTCCCAGCAGGCCAAAGGCAAATTCACCTCCATCGAGGCTGGGCAGCGAACCTTGTCGTTGATGCTTCCAAAGAAGAAGTCATCAGGCTCGACGGATCCTCCCGCTGAGCCAGCTGATTCGCAGCAGATGGTTCTTCACACTAGCCCGGCTCTTGCCCTGATTGAAAGGAAGGAAGCTCACGCCAAGGGCTTGGTGGCACCTCACATGCCCACTGGCGAACGGTACCCTCCGAGTCTCATCGAGTTTGTCATGAACTGGAATAAGGCGGAGTTCGTCTACAACGACGATCTCCCAGAAAAGTTCGGCCCAGCTGAATTTTCCGCTCAAATGAACACCACCACCAAGGCCATTAACCTCGCTGGGCGTATGATGGAGGTATGTTGTTTCTTCTTTACATGCTGTAGGTAATAACCATTAGTCCCCGAGCCTCCGGCGGAGTAACCTGTTATTCGGCCGGATGCTCCCTAGAAGATCAACGTAGCTGCATGTAAACTTCAAATATGTACACACCTAGAGCCGGGTTAAGTTCCGCTTTGCCCGGATCTTGTATACTTCGAATATGCACACACCTAGAGCCGGGTTAAGTTCCTCTTGGCCCGGATCTTGTACACTTCGAATAGGCACACACCTAGAGCCGGGTTAAGTTCCGCTTGGCCCGGATCTTGTACACTTCGAATATGCACATACCTAGAGCCGGGTTAAGTTACGCTTGGCCCGGATCTTGTACACTTCGAATATGCACATACCTAGAGCCGGGTTAAGTTCCGCTTGGCCCGGATCTTGTACACTTCGAATATGCACATACCTAGAGCCAGGTTAAGTTCCGCTTGGCCCGGATCTTGTACACTTCGAATATGCACATACCTAGAGCCGGGTTAAGTTCCGCTTGGCCCGGATCTTGTACACTTCGAATATGCACATACCTAGAGCCGGGTTAAGTTCCGCTTGGCCCGGATCTTGTACACTTCGAATATGCACATACCTAGAGCCGGGTTAAGTTCCGCTTGGCCCGGATCTTGTACACTTCGAATATGCACCGAACTAACTTTACACGCCTGTGCCTTTGTCAGGTAACCACCAACCGTCGGAGCGCCGAGTTTCAGCGCCTGCTTGATACCCATAAGATCTTGCGCGCAAAACGCGTTGCACTTGGCGTGGAGCATGAAAAGAGAGGTAATTTCCTCCCTTAACACCTCACCATTTCGTTTGCTTCTGCCGGATTACCGTCCTTATTCGGTTTTTTGTAGCTGGGGTAGAGGCTGAAAACAAGATTATGCGAAAAAACTTGGAGGAAATCCGAGGTATGTCCTCTTTCGGCCAACATCACTGTGCTCTCTATTCTTTCTTTTTCTTGGCTCGGCAAATATTCACTCCTCGGCTTTGCCGGGTCAACACACCATTTCAGCATCGCTTGAGGATAGTGTGCCCGTGCCTGATATGATGTTGCATTTTCTCGAACAAGCAGGACAGCATCAAGCCGAGCTGAAGAAGAAGGACGATGAGCTTGCCCTCCTCCGGACCAAGGACGGCGAGATAGCCAAACTCAAGGCCGAGATGGAGAAGGTGAAGGCCCAACACAAAACCGAGCTCCAGAAAGTTGTCCAGAACTTCACCGAAGAGCGTGAGCGCTTTACCCTTCAGATCTCCAAGGACCAGGATCTGCTCAAGGAATCCGAAGTCCGGCTTGGGTCGGCGCTCGCCGAGCTTGAATAACTTCGGCAGAGACACGATAGTTGTATCCAGGAGTTGACCCGGATCCATCACCATATCTCACGTAAGTTTCTTTTTCTTGCACGACACAGTTTTCCGGGTTAACTCATATGCCAGTGCTTCAGCATCCTCCCTTTCCCTATTTTCAGATAACTTTCCGGAGGGTACTGCTATCGCCAGCGCTGCCGTTGCCAAATTTTGCCAAGAGTGGGGTACTCCCATTGCTCCTGATGGTGAGAGTATCCCTTTAGACCTGGAGGACCTGTTGGTTAGCGTGTCAGCCCGGGTGGAAACTATCAAGAACTATGGAAAGGATCTCCTCGACGTTGCGGTCCGGATCTTCAACGCATTCTGGCCAAGCGAGGACGCTCCAGAAAGGATCACACTTCTTGCGGAAAAGCTAATGGAGATTGAGACTCAACTCGACCTCTAGAGGGAATCCGCCGGGCGGGCCGCGGCAGATACCCTTCTCCATCATATCCTTTCATGGTACGAGAAAATCGATCTGAGCCTCCTCACCCGTCGGCGCACCGGATCCAAATGGACCGATGATCCAGAGTGGGTAGCTCGGCGCCAGGCTTGCACCTACAGCCTCATCGAATATTCTCCAGTCCATGACTGGGTTGAGGGGCCGAGCTTTCTGGACTCCGGCGAGGAGGAGCAGATGGAGAACGCGGAGGATGGGTCGGGCGATGATGGAGAAGATGCTGCTTCAGATATTGAAGACAGTGATGACGATGCCGAACTTCGTCCTCCTGCCGCTCCCTAGTTGAAAAAACTTGAAAATTTATCAGATCCCCGGTATGCCGGGTGCAATTGTATGCTGAATACCTAATATTTTGCTACTATGCTTGTATGCTGGATTAACTTGGGCGTAGTCCCCGAGTTTCAGTTTCTTGTTCGTCCAATTCTCCGGCTCGATCCGTGTCTACCTTGATTCGGTTTTACGACTTACGAACCCGAGCTTCAAGAATCGTTTTAACAATACTGAAAAACTTTGAGGCTCGGCTCAAAATAATTCAACATAATAGCTTGAAAGTAAATACGGGGTTAGTCGAAACAAACGTTAGCTGGAATAGGATCGTTTCCTTAGTAGTTTTTCATGTGGTACGCAATTCCAAACTTGTTCCCTTGCTCGCCATGAAGCCAATTCTTGTTGGACAGCAGCGAGTCGAAGGGTTGGGTTTTTGGTGCTCACACATTACTAAACCAAGTTTAAGCGAAACGAGTCATTCCGGCTAACGCATAAAAAGTAACAACAATCATTTATTAAGGCAGTCCCCGAGTTACTGCTCGAGGCTCTGCTATTTCATTGACAGGCTCATTGCCGACATACATACCGACATATGAGGATGACTCGGGTACATACACTCTTTAGCTAAGTGTAGAACGGACGAAGTAGTGCTACATTCCACAGTCGCTTGGATTCCTCTCCGGACCTGTCCGCCTTGTTCTTTTCCTGTGGCTTTGCATCTATGAGATAGTAAGAGTCATTATGCAATGCTTTGCTCACGATAAATGGTCCTTCCCAAGGGGGGGATAATTTATGCATGCCAGTGGTACGCTGTACCAACCGGAGCACCAGATCGCCTTCCCAGAAGACTCGAGGGCACACTTTCCGGCTATGATAGTGTCGGAGATTTTGTTGATATATGGCGGATCTGGACAGTGCCAGTTCTCTCGCTTCTTCCAGCAGATCAACATCATTTTGCCGGGCTTCTTGCACTTCGGCTTCTGTGTATTGGGTGACCCTAGGCGAATCATGCTCTATGTCGGCTGGTAATACAGCTTCTGCCCCATATACAAGAAAGAACGGCGTGTAGCCTGTTGATCGATTCAGAGTTGTTCTTAAACTCCACAATACCGCTGGTAGTTCTTCTATCCAGCACCCCGCTGATCTTTGCAGCGGCTCAATGAGCCGGGGTTTTATCCCAGATAGCACTAATCCGTTGGATCTTTCCACTTGTCCGTTCGATGCGGGGTGGGCTACCGAGGCTATGTCGAGTCGGATTTTCTTATCTCGGCAGAATCGTGCAAATGCTCCTTCAGCAAAATTGGTGTCGTTATCAGTTATGATACTGTGAGGATAACCGTATCTCAAGATGATGTCCCTGAGAAATGTCACAGCTGTAGCTCCATCACACTTTCTTATAAGCTTCACTTTGATCCATTTTGTAAATTTGTCCACCATGACCAGAAGGTGCGTCATGTTCCCTTTGGCTGGTTTGAACGGGCCAACCATATCCTAGCACCACACAACAAATGGCCATGTAATTGGTATGGTTTTGAGTTCCGACATAGGCATATGTGTCTTGGTGGCATATCTTTGGCAACCATTGCATTTTCTCACCAAATCCTCTGCTTGCTCCAAGGCGCTTGGCCAGTAAAATCCATGCCGGAATGCCTTTGCCACTAAGGCCCGGGATGAGGCGTGATGCCCGCATTCTCCTTGGTGTATATCTCGGAGGATGTCAAGTCCTTCTTCTGGATCAACGCACCGCTGGAGGATATTGGTTACACTCCGCTTGTACAACTCGGAATTGATGATTGTGTAAGCTTTGGCTCTCCGCTGAGTTTGCCTGGCTAGCACTTCCTCAGTGGGTAACGTTCTATCTTTCAAGAACTGGTATATAGGCAGCGCCTAAGCTGGTACTGCTCTCGTAGGGAACATCTCCTCATCAATTTCCATCTGATCCACTGCATAACTTCAGCCGGATCACGCTGAACAGTCCCCGGGTCTGGTGAGGTAGTCCCCGGGTTTGCCGATATAATCCCCGGGTTTGCCGAGGTAGTCCCCGGGTTCGGCGTACTACTTCCCACGTCAATGTTCATAGGCTCAGCTCCGGATTCCGCGTTTTCCGGGACATAAATTGAATCGGTTCCTGGGGACGGCCTGATAGATGGCTTCCTGAGGTGCTCCAATGCAACACCCGGTAGAATTGCCTGTCGGGTCGAGCCGAGCTTCGACAGCATGTCGGCAGCTTCGTTTTCCATGCGAGGTACATGATGAAACTCGCATCCCTCAAAGTAACCCGAGATTTTCTGCACATGAAATCTGTATAGTGCCATGTTTGGATCCAGGGCGTCCCACACTCCGGACACTTGCTATATTACTAGATCCGAGTCGCCAAAGCAGATTATTCGACGTATGCCAATTTCCTTTGCCACTTTTAGACCATGCACCAGAGCCTCGTACTCGGCGACATTGTTTGATGCCGTGAAATGGATCTGCAACACATACTTGAGCTGATCCTTCTTTGGCGAGGTAAGCACAACCCCGGCAACTAATCCGGTTTTGGTCTTTGATCCGTCGAAGTGCATCCTCCAGTAGTTCGGATCCGATGGCGGTGGTTCGTATTGTACCTCGGCCCAATCCACGAAAAAGTCCGCTACAGCCTGGGACTTGATCGCTTATCTTCTATCGTATTGGGGCGCGTATGGTGCTAGCTCAATTGCCCCATTTCACAATTCTGCCGTTCACATCTTTGTTACCCATTATCTCGGATATGGGGGCTTCGCATATCACTTTGATAGGATGCTCCTCAAAGTAGTGCTTTAACTTCTTTGCCGCCATATAAACTCCGTATGCCACCTTTTGAAAATGCGGGTAGTTCTGTTTTGAAATAGACAATACCTCGCTCAAGTAATACACTGGCCTCTGCACCGACTTACCCTCTTCATCTTGTTCCACTACAATCACTACACTTACAACTCGGTTGGTCGCGGCTATGTAGAGCAACATTGGCTCCTTCGACAGTGGAGAAGCTAACACTGGTGCAGTGGCCAACATCTTTTTTAAGTGGGCAAAAGCTTCATCGGCCTGCGGCGTCCAAATGAATTTATTTGATTTTTTCATGAGTTGGTAGAGAGGCAGTGCCTTTTCCCCTAACCGACATACAAACCGACTCAACGACGCCAGGCATCCGGTGAACTTCTGGACGTCGTTGAGACACTTTGGCAGCTCCATTCGTTCGATGGCTCGGATCTTAGTTGGATTAACCTCGATACCTCGGCTAGAGACGAGAAATCCGAGTAATTTCCTAGCCGGGACACCGAAGGTACATTTCTCCGGGTTAAGCTTCATCCGGAATCTCCTCAAGTTCGCGAATGTTTGCCTTATGTCGTCAAGGAGCGTAGCGCTTTCCTTGGTAACCACATCGTCCACGTAAACTTGCACATTTTGACCTATTTGATCGTGCAGACATTTTTGCATACACCTTTGGTACGTTGCTCCTGCATTTCGTAAACCAAACGGCATAGTGCGATAGCAATAAGCCCCGTACGGGGTAATAAAGGCAGTTTTTATTTGATCGTCCGGGTTCAGGGGTATCTGGTGGAAACCAGAATAGGCGTCAATAAATGACAATAGTTCATATCCCGCGGTAGAGTCGATGACCTGATCTATCCTCGGCAGCGGAAATGGATCTTTCGGACATGCCTTGTTCAGGTTCGTATAATCGATACACATACGCCAAACCACTGCCACGTTCGGATCATCCTTCTTCTTTTCTACCAGTACCGGATTAGAGAGCCAATCCGGATATTGCACTTCCATGATAAATCCTGCTGCTAGCAACCGATCTATCTCGTCACCAATGACCTTTCTCCTATCCTCGGCGAAGCGTCGGAGAGGCTGCTTCACCGGCCTTGCTCTGGGTCTTACATTCAAAGAGTGCTCGGCCAACTCCCTCGGAACACCTTGCAAGTCCTGTGTGGACCAAGCAAAAATATCCCGATTCTCATGGAGGAAGTTGACGAGCTCGCTTTCCTATTTGTCAGTTAATCCGACCCAATTGTCACGGTGCGCTCCGGAAACACGTTATCCACCGGTATCTTCTTGGTGTCCTTTGCAGCTTGAAATGATACGCTTCCATGCGGGTTACTTAACGCCGGCATATACTGCTGCGCGGACCGAGCTAATGCCGTCACTTCTTGGATTTTTCTTTTCTCTTGGGCAATTACGAGTGACTCGGCTAGGTTAGACCCGGCTGAAGCGCACTCAATAGAATGTCGGAAATCCCCAACGATAGTAATTGCACCATTTGGCCCGGGCAACTTCATCTTCAGATAACTAACGTGGCAACTTGCCATGAATTTGCCCAACGCTGGTCTCCCGAGTAATGCATGATACGCGCTCTCCAGGTTTACCACTTCGAACTCCAGATTTTCGGTTCGGCAGTTATCCCTTGTACCGAACAGCACGTCGACCCGGACTTTGCCTATGGGTTCGCAGGATATGCCGGGCACGATACCGTGAAAAGTTGTTCTCGTAGCCTGGAGCATGTTCTCCGAGATGCCCAACTTGCGCATCGTATCCGGATACATGATGTTAATGCTACTGCCATTGTCGATCAGTACCTTGGAGAACCTCACATTAATGTTTGGTCCAGTGAACGTCGGATCCAACACTAGTGCATACGAGCCCGGACTTGGCATAAGCTTGGGGTGATCTTTGACGCTCCAGGTAATTTCCTGGTCCGACCAAGACATGTACCTCGTCACCGCAGGCATAACAGCGTTAACCTCCATGTGTCGGCGCTGCAAGCTCTTCCTATCTGTTTCTTCTGTTGTGAACACACAAAAGCTCTGGTGATGTTCCCTGTACTCATTTCTTCCCTCGTTTCCGGAGTACCTCTGATCCGGTTGTTGCTGGGTTTCTATCTGATGCACTGCATCCCTTCTCTCACTGTTGTCATACCTCGGCGGAGGGGGAGGCAACATCAGTTGCTGCGTGTTTGCTCCGGAGAGCAATTGCCGCCGGGGTAACTCCTGCCGAGGTTGATCATTCCGAGGTGCCTGAGCATTCCCCGAACCACCTTGTTCTATCTTGCGCATCCACTCACATTGTCTCGTCATGTGACCCGCCGGGCTTCTCGGATTTGGCGTGTGAAACTTGCACGGCTGGTCCAACATTGACTCGTAGGTATACCTCGGACGATCTTCTTGCCATTGCTTCTTCTGCTCCGGAGTCCATGTTTTCTTGCCATCGTTTCGAGGAGTCCATTGCCCTCCCGTTTTCTGGCGTTGGTTGCTCCCTGCCCCGGGCTGATCTTGATTCACGGCCGCATCTTGTTGCGAGCCATGTCGATGATCCGGTCTATCGTCTCTCCTTTTTCCCCTGTAATCGTTCCTCCGGGATGACCCGGATCCGTCCCTCGGATAGTACTCCTCATTTGACTCGTTCGACGCGATCCTAGGTTGAGTTGGATCACCCAAAGCATAAGAATCCGCGATCCGGATCATCTCTGCCAATGTGACTGGCATTTTCCTTTGCAATTTCATCCACAACTCGCTACCATATCTACATCCTTGTGCGAACCATGCTATAGCCTGTGACTCTATGACTCCCTCACACGAGTTTCTCAAGGTACACCACCGGGTCAAGAATTCACGATCCGTTTCGTTAGATCTCTGCTTGCACATTGCCAGGGTCTGCGGTCTATTCGGTCTCTGATACGTACTTGAGAAGTTGCTGATGAACATCTCTTCAAAATCTATCCAGCAGTTGATGCTTCCGGGTGGCAAATTATTCAGCCAAACCCTAGCTGGACCTTCCAACATTTGGGGTACATATCGTACAGCCCACCTCAAGTTACCAGTTGCAATTTTCACAGCTGTTGCGTAGTTTATTAGCCAATCCTCCGGCTTTGTACTGCCGTCATACGTCTTCGTGCCCCTGGGTAATTGGAAATTGGGTACTGGCGGTTCCTCCATGATCCGGGGTCCGAAGCACGCTGGACCCGGAGGACCTTGACATTCGATCTGTTCCGACCTATACAGGCGGTCTAGTTTTAGCCTAGCGTCATCCGGCATCAAATCTCTGCTTCCCAATCTCGACCCTATCACATGATAGTCCGGTCTTGCGTATCCCGCATTCACCATCTCCGAGTCTCCATCATTGTATCGGTTTTTCTCCCGTTGTGGTCCTCTCTATTGCATACCACGGCCGGCACTTTGCTCTTGCCTTGGTGCATTCCGCTGCGGCGGTTGACCCGCTCCTACCGAGTTTCGCTGTCCGGCGTTGCTGTTGGCAGCATTCCCTTGACCGCCATTGCCTTGGTCATGGTTACCTCGTCTCACACTTTGTCGATCGTCGTTTTTCTGTATCTCTTTTTCCTTTCCCGCACGCTTTGGGTCGTACGGAACGATCTGCTTGTTCCGTCTGGCCGAGGTTACTACCTCTTCTCTTCTAGGGCCACCATGAGGCGATGATGCGGCTCCAGCGGATTTCTCCGGGTTACCCATCACCGAATGGACGATTTTAGAAGCTCCAACTCTCTCCGGATTACTTCTCAACAGCTCCTCATTCTGCTTGTTCGTGATCCGAACCAGCTCGTTAACCCGGTCTTGCTGTCTTTGGCGAGCTTCACCCGTCAGACCCTCTAGCTCGGACGCCACGACATCTGCTGCTCTGAGGTTCTTCGCTGGGGTACTATACTTCGGCAACCCCATAGACAGATAGTTTTCCGACCCTTCTGGTCCATCATCACCCTCTCTGTTCATCTCGCTTATGAGGTTTCTCCCTTTTACCCTCACTGCATCAACCTTGTTCGCTTTCGCGTACTCACGCAGCGTCATGTTCAACGACTGCTGAGCCGCCGCTATCTTCTTTGCGCACTCCCGTATCTTTCGCCGGGTCTCCTCTAGCTCGGCCTGTGCCTGAGCCGGATCTACCACTGCTGCCACCGGGTTAGCCAAGCTATCCATAGCTTCCCTCAGCACGTTCTCGGGCCTCTCTAGCGGAGGACCCCTAACTTTCCTTGGTGCCTTGGGTGTTGCCCCTGGGTCTGGCACTGGATCCCTGCTCACGCCCGCGCTCGGTGCGGTCATCATCACCTCTGCATGGCCCGGGGAATGGGCGATACGCGCCCCGCGAGCCACAGTGAGGGGTGGTTCCCCCGCATCGACGACACGACGCGGATGAACGCCAGACACGTCCACGGCAACATAGACCTTGTGCGCGCCGAGCTTGACGAAGACGCCGTTGCGCGGAAGGGGGCGCGTGCCGAAGCAGCCAACGTTGTCGCTGACGTAGTCCAGCGCACCGAAGCGCTGAACGAGCCCGGAGACGATGCGTTCACCGGTGCCGATGAAATTTCCCGTCCGGATCTTCACCCCTGCTAGCGTCGCTAGCCCCACGGTGGGCGCCAACTGTCGTGGTGGTGTCACGGCAGATGCCATGGATAGGCTCAAGGTGGGGACTAATATGCGCTAGGGGAATCCAGGGAGAGATAGTAGAGTGATTCTCTACACAGAAGCTTTGTATTGATGTTCAGTCTCCCAGACTACAAGTGCTCCTCGAGCTGTTTTTTACTAGAGGAGGAAGAAGGGGCTCTCTTACTCTTGCCTATTAACCAGTCCCAGAACCCTAGACCCACAAGTATTTTCCTTGCTATGTATCCGAAAAGACCCAACCCCCTTACCAGAACCCCAACCCCCCCTTATATAGGGGTGGTTCGGTCCTGGCCTAGGGCATACGTGGAGGCATATTCCTAAGAATATGCCGCCTCCCAAATTAGTAACCCGACAGGGGTGCTTTTCCCCCACGTTAATCTTGCTTTAGCGACGTTGCCTCTGCAGCGCCTGCGTTAGCCGACGTGAGCGTCGTCACCCTTGTCGGCCACGATCCGGTGGTCCTGCCCTTGCTTTATTCGCTCATCCAGTACGCACCGGGCCTTCTTTTTGACCAGAGATATTCCTTCCTTCTCCTAGAAGCCAAACGACGATCCGGATCACAGTTGATCCGGCCACACCTGTTCCTGCATATAAGCTAGACAAGCGCCTCCGACTCACTCCTTGAGTCGGATGAGACAATGTTAGGCGACCTCCCTGGTCCGGGTTACTCTGTGATCCGGCCTGCCTTGAGGTGACTCGGCCAGCATCCGCTTTGACCTTGCCGAACCTCGGCTAGCTCGGCCCTTATACCCCGGAGTGACCCTACCCGGGGTTATCCCCCCAACAATCTCAAGTTTTGAAATGCCAGAACATTTAAGAATAGGTAGAATGAGCCAAGATAGTTTTGTTAAATAGCTTTTGTCAACTGATGGTGAGGTAAGGAGTATGTCATCTCCTACACTTTCAAATGCATAAGCACAAACAAACAATAGACAAACACTGCATCATCATTAAAGAAAAAGTTTTGGTTCCCCTGATTTTTGCATTCTAGACAACTAATCGGGGCTGTTGAAATTGGGATGTTACAAGGAGGCCCAAAAGAGACCAGGTGGCACGCCTAGTAAGGGTGGGCGCGCCACCTAGGCCCTTTTCCTCCTCGGTCATTGATTCGCTTTGATCTTTCGCCCACCACCTCCGTATGACCTAAAAACTACTATATAAAGGGTCCCTCGGGAGTTCCTCTGGAGGGGCACCACAGAAACACCGAAACACCAAAACGGAGCTAGAACCAGCGAAGATTGGAGGGGAAACTCTGTTGGAGCCGCTGTTGGAGGGATCTCTTCCTTCTCCAACATCTCCACCATCATCACCATGATGAAGAGGGAGTATTCCACCCCCTGGACTATGGGTTTGTGGTGGTAACTTGATCTAATATCTCTATGTATTATCATTGTTGAAGTCCATATGATGTGCCTTGCATGAGTAAGGATCTATCTATGTAATCCCTATGGTGGATATTATGGTATGAGATAATACTTGTTATGCATTTACCATTGTGTTGGATCTTTTATGGTTTGTCATACTTTGGAAATATTCTATGATGCATGTAATGGTTTGATCTATACAAAATGCCTTGTTTATCCATGTCATGAGTTGATTGACAAGGTAGATGAGAGATATGTGGTAATGCACACAACATATGAATCATCACACTAGTGTTTTGAATGTTTTCCATTAAGAAGTATGATGTATGTAGGTAATGGGTGGCCGAGTGACAATGGCATATGTATTGAGTGACACAATGCATCCAAACATCCTTTATCTATGGGTAAAAAGGGGAAAGTATGATGTGTGGTTTGACAATAACCAAATGCTAGCCTTATTACAAGGGTGACCTAGCAGCACAAAGGAGTACTTCTTTCACCTATGTGTTTTAAGACATGTAGCCACCATAAATTTACCATTAAAACATGATAATTGTGTGTAGTTTTATTATCTATAATATGATCGTCACCATAGATGGAGAGAGAGGATTGAGTGAACCCATGAACCCATGTCCATTGTTCCTATAAGAGAAAATATGTCTTGTCCTCTTGCATTGAAGAGGATTGGGACACTCTTACATTCTTGCTTTGTTACATTACACTTCTAAGCCTTAAATCAACCACCTTGTTCCTTAAACTCGTTTAGTGCATAATCAAATAAAACTTGTGACACTTTAGTTGTAGAGAATAGATAGATTTTCCTTCTTGCTCCTGTGGATCGATACCCTACTTCCACATTGAGAGGTACTATAGTGATCCCCTATTCTTGGGGGTTATCACATGGTAACAACCATTATTGTTTTATACTTTGGATTTGGAGGAGGAATTGGTATTTCTATGCTTCCAACTATAATAACCCTTGGTTCAATGGCATTCACACTTTTCTTTATTGGCTCTCCAAACTTCTTCTTTGGAAAATATATAGTATGCTCTTTCCCTTCTACTCCCTCCGTTTTAAAATATAAGATGTTTTAGCTTTGTGAAAAAAGTGTATCTAGTTCACTTTTAGTGTCTAGGTTCATCTAGGTTTGGAGTGAACCTATATACTAAAAAGGGTCTAGATACACTCTCTTCACAAAGCTAAAACATCTTATATTTTGAAACGGAGGGAGTGCATTAAATGTCACTACTTTCAGTGTAATTAATAACAACCCCTGTAGTATTTGGAAAAAGGTCTACCAAGGATAAATGATAAGTTATTGTCTTCGGGCATTTCTAGTATCACAAAGTCTGTAGGAATTTGCACATTAGAAATCATAATAGGAACATCTTCACATATACCAATGGGAATAGCAGTAGATTTATCGGGAATTTGAAGAGAAACCTCAGTAGGGACTAACTTGTTTAAATTTAGTTTATTATATAAAGAGAAAGGCATGACACTCACACCAGCACCCAACTCACATAAAGCATATTTAACATATGTGTCTTTAATTCTGCAAGGAATAGTAGGAATACCTAGATCTCCATGCTTTTTAGGTAACTTTCCCTTAAAGGAATAGTCAGCAAGCATGACAGTGATAGATTCATTAGGTATTTTTGTTTTTTTGGTGACGATGTCTTTCATATACTTGGAATAAGGATGAATTTTAATAGCATCAACTAAAGGGATTTGCAAGTTGATAGCTATGAGTTTCGACACATTTTTTATGGATTTTATTGATGGTTTTCTCCCGGATTTGGTCGTTTTCTGGTTTTACCTAACGCTAATACTTCGGTAGTGAAGAAAACTTGGATTTTAATGTGTGTTTCAGGTTCTGAACATCAACAGAAGGATTTAACTAGAGAAATACAATATTCTAGAGAAAACAAGCAAGTCCTAGTTTGGAAGCACGTGAGGGGGGCTCACAGACGGCGTGACGACCAACTATACGGCAGGAATGGCCGTATAGTTCCCGTCGTATAGTTGTTGCCACTGCTGTCTTGTCAGAAGGGACAACTTCCATGAAGGGACGGGGGACCAAAACAGAACACAGCAGCCGCCACACCATCTAGAAGGGAGAAAGAAGAGATTCAGAGAAGAAGGAAGGGACGTTCTTCATCTCGCTCCACGATCTTCGACCTCCTAGCCAATTCACCCCCATAGCCACTACTTGTACTTGAGAGAGAGAGCGATCTCCACCTTGCAAGACTAGGGTTTGAGATTGTTTCTTCCCATCTTGAATTGTGTTGGATATTTTTCTATTCTTATTGTGGATCTCCATGGTAATACCAAGATGAAATCCCTTTATTCAATTATATTGATGATCTGTTATTCTCTCATGTGTGAGTAATTCCCTTTGGCGTGGGAGATGTAGGGGATTGGTGAGATGTGATGTGCCTTCATATATTCCATTGATTTGTGATTGATTCTAAATACTATAATATGTGTGCTTGACTATCTGTGGGATGCCTAATGTTTGTTGTCCAATTAAGGGCCTAGACAACATGATACCTTGTTCTACATAGATAAGATCTTGTACGCTAGTGGACCGGTGACCCCTAGGTGACACAGGGATATCAATGGAAAGCTAGTTGACTCGAGGATAACGAGTAACCACTATGCTTATTGCATTAGTCCGATCCAAGGAGCTTAATCGCTAAGCAACCTGAAGGGTCTTAATCGTCTAGTGTCTGACCATGGTTTTGGTAGCAGGCTAGTAGGATTATTGAAGTTGCGATGAAATCTACCAAGAGGAGTTCCGGCTAATTATGGGTTACTCGCCTACACATATATCTATAAGATTATAATTGTTACATTCACCATTCATCCACCTGGCACATTCACTATCACCATGAACTGAATTTCCCCGCGCCTTCTTTTGTCATCTGCAGGAAACAACAAACAAGCAAAGACGTTCATTATTTTTATGCTTTTTATTTCTGAAGTTTACATTCTAGTCTTATTTAAATCCATCGCATTTAATCAAAAACCATTCTTATTTCAACACTTGCAGTCAATTCACTCGAAGACCTGTGAAAACTTCGGGTGTGACAGAGACTTCACCAATAAACACTTACATTTGGGCTCCCTGTGGGATCGATATCTAAACTTCGAAACTAGCTACAAACGATCTGTGCTCTTGCAGACATCACAAGTATAATTTTTTAATCAATTCAATAAACTTTTCAAACCTTGCATCATCTAAAGTTTTCATTACCTCCTAGGGATATGGTATGGGTCTCTACACCCATGGATCCCTTTCATTACCTTTTGGTTGAGGTGTAGGCTTCTTTTTTATTTTGTCTCCTGAAGATTGAGGATCTTCCCTTACAATGGACTTGGATTCTTCATCATTTTCATTTCTCCGTGGCCCTTCATTAGATTAAGATACTTCCACACCATCATCTTCATTATTATTGTAATTAGTTTCAGCATCAGAAATAGATACGTCATTTTCTTATTCTTCGGTATTCACTACAAAAAACACCCCCATCCCTGGTGGATTTTTGGGGCAACATAAGAGAAAAGAACCAGCAAAAGTTGGTTACGTGGCGGATGAGATGTCGCGGCACCATTTTGTCGCGGCGGCCACTTCTACGCCGTGGCACACTAATGCCGGCATACTAGAGTGCCACAATACATTGGATGTAATAATGGAGGCCGCGATTGGCGTGCCATGAAAATAGAGGCATTTAATTTTGTGTCGTGTTTGTTTCGAGACGTTCACGCAGATCTAACTACTCAAGCTTGTATCTTTGACATGTGTACCCAACAATGAGTTTTTGTATCCTTCTCAACAACCGTCCACTACCACTCACACGCGTACCAACCAAATCATCATTGTCTATGCCCGTAGTAGCCCATCTGGCACGATGGACATTCAATTCATCCGGCAGGGCAACGACGGCGCCATCACCGACTTGAAAACACGATGATGCACGATGACGATAGTAAGGTTAAGCACGGCGGTGGAATCGTGTGTTATCCTCCATTTGTTGGTTTTCTTTGTCCATAACTATTATTGTTGGATTATTCGATCAGTCTTGATTAGGAACAATTGGGATTGTTCTTTGCAGGCTGGCAAAGTGCCTAAGTGGATCCATAACAAGCACTGGAATAGCATAGTTGAGATGTGGCGGCAATGCGACTGCGGGTTGCTCCCGTGATGTCTCGTGGCATACGAGGGCATGGACATCGACCATAAGTTCATGGGTTGCCACTATAAATCACCTAAGTGCCACATGGTGGACTAGATTGATGAATCACACTCAAGGGAGATTTCTCGTGCATTGTTGGTGATGTGGAAGCTTACCCAACCCATGAAATTGAAGGTGTCCAACCAAGAATTTTAGCAAAATCTGGAAGAAGGAAGGTAGGAAGGGTGAGATAGGGTAAACGTGATTAAGTCATGGTTTCTGGGTTTAGTTGATGTGCTTGCGTCGATTTAGGAGAAGCTAGAGGAACTAGCTAAAGATGTTTGATGTGATTCCTGTTGTGAAGTGTTAATTGTTTTGTTCGTTGTTTTGTATACCGAATAAATGAAAATAAGTTATTTTTGTTGTTTCCTATGGTTTTTACACTGAATAATTAATTAAGGATACAATTAAAGATTTCTGAAGTGTAGGTAAGATTTGTGAAGTCTTTCCACGCTTCTTGCTGTGTTTTCCGTTTTGTACACCAATAATAGAAATAAGTTTTTTGTTAAATTCATCATTTGTGTACCGATTGGCCCGCAAGTGAGGCCCACAGAGCCCCTAAACCTAACCATATCGACATCCACAAAGCATGTCCTATATCATTTAGGATGACATCCTCGTCCTCCACACCGCTGCACTCCACTCCTAACCCTAGATCTAAGCATCTCCCTCTTTCCCCTCCAAAAACTGCATCTCATCTGGTCTCCCTCTTTCCACTCCGACCCCTCGATCTCATCAGGGCTTTTCCCTGATGTCCACTCTGAACACAGATGTCCCCAAGCGATCCATAGTCGGTCAAGTTGCCCGATTTGCTCAACTCTCAGTGAATTCCTCCACAGGTCATGTCCACGTTTATTATCCCTTCTTCAAAGTGTGTTTTTCTGATTTCTTCATGCCCCTTTTGCTAATCTATCAGTCATTTATGTTTCAGATCCGCGACCAGGAGGCTGGCTAGAACAGACTCACCAAACATGGCACGATGATTGTTGGTGAGGTCATTAGCGCCTAACACGATGATAATGGTGGCCAGATCGTCAGCGAGATCAGCAACACATGTCTCAAATATGATGGTGGTCAGAACCGCATTGTGGAGACGGACAAGCGCCTCTTCAAGGAATACATGAAAGCGTGGCGGTTGTATAACCCTGCATCCCAAAATAAGGGATTGAGGGGATTAGATATGTAGGAAAAGAGATTGTGAAATCTCATTATTAGATGTTGTATTTTAATTAATGTAATACTATTTATCAATGAATTTGATACCTTAATATAACCTAGCGTATGATTCGAATCAACACGCGTCCAGATGATTTGGTGTTTACTAATTGTAATTAATAGTAGTGCCACACAAAAGTGTACCAAGCACGATGAAGCAGTTTCACTATTTCTTAGCAAGTATTGGCCCTGGTGTGTTTCTTGTACCTAGACGCATCCTCTGCCGCGCCACGGAAGCGCTGTCTCAACGGATCACGTTGAGTTGCGCCAACAAAATCACCGTCGTTTCAGAATTCCCCACGCAGTTATCTGTGATGGATTTTTTTGTCGTGCCAGCACGAGTGTGGCGACTAAGGCTGTTCCTCGGCATCTACACGTACCAGGGCCCGAGATCTATGTTGTAGTGATTCCCATTAACTTCACTTTCATTAGGAGATTTTCCTGCAAAAGACTTCTTTTTAAGAGTATCTTGCTCTTTTATCTTTGGATGCCCCTCAGGATAATTAGGATCCTGAGTGCTAGAGCCTCCCGTGGTATTAACTCCACATACTTGCCTCTTCTCAGCAAGAAGCCTCTCATATAATTTATTTTAAAGAGATATCATTTGCTCAACTTGACTGATCACCATTTTACAATGCTTAATAGTTATTTTAATAGAATCCACACATGAGTTTACTCTTTTATGAAGGAGTTTAATTTTATGAGAGTTATCTATTAGATCCCTTTCAATATTATGTTCAATAGCTTTTTGATGATAAGAAAAGTCATTTGAATGATCAACATATGATATTTCAGTAGTAGATGATACCTTTCCATTTGCATAAGTTTTACTAGCAACAAGAAATAACTCTCCTAGTGATGTACTCATGGTAGCATCAAAATTATCCAAATCATCTAAATTAATGTTCATGAAAGATTTAGTAAAAGCAATATCTTCTTTAGAAGGTGTTGATTTAGAGCTAGTTGCAATATCATTTTCATCATTAATTTCATCTTCATCATATTCAGATTCCATATCATCATTATCCCCTCTTTATCCTTGCCATCATCCAACAAATCATTTTCAGTATTTGTAGACATTCTAGATAATGTTGAACTTTCTAGAGCAGTAGTTTTCTTTCTAGTAATAGGAGTAGTAGTAGCATTAGGTGAAAAGTGTGGTCTAGAAGGCAAGTTTGTACCTTCCCTTGTAGTGGAAGGCACAATAACCTTCTTAGAAGCATCCTTATCATTTCCCATGATGAGAAACAAATAAGTACATCAAGTAAATTATAACAAGTGGGTTTACCAATAAAGCTAGGGTCTCCAGCAACGGCTCTATAAAATGTCTTGATGCCCACAAGTATAGGGGATTACTAAAATCTTCGATGGTAAGTATTACCCAAATTTATAGTTCGACTCAAGGGAACACAATAATATCAATAGGACTTTAGAAATTGAGACATCACTTTCAACCACACTTGTGTACCAATATACTCAAGAAGCAAGTGGTGATTATAGCAGTTGAATCAAAACAGTAAAGCAAACAGTGAACAATACCAACATATTTCTAGTTTTCACCGAAAGTAGTGACTTGTAACTTTCAGTGGCTAAAAGCATAGGAATGAGGTGATATCGGGGTGTTGCATGAATGATGTTGACCATATAATGTAATCCAAATAACATGGTATTAATATCCAGTTCAGTTGTATGTAGGTCTGTGTTCCAAATATAGTTATGCGTACTAACCAAGAGAGTTTGCATAACATCTATTGTCCTACCTGCTCATTTCACCGGGGCCAACTTGGAACTACAGGTAATTAAGGTCTATCCTTTCGAATAGCCCGGAACAATGCATTAACATTCCATGAACACATGTTATCCCCAAACTATCCTATATTCTCATTGTTTTCCCTAACTGTCACTTTAGGGTTCACGGGTTCAACATAATAATAGACAATACACTTTGTAGATGGAATCAAACTCATATATATATGATGGGCAATAAATGTTTAGTACTGAAATCATGTCACTCAGGCCCTAGTAACAAGCATTGAACATAGCAAAGGTGCATCAACACTCATACAAGAATATCCTTAAGTTAAATACCTAAAATCTCGATACATATGGATGATTACATGATCAATCTCACCCATTCCCCATCCACCTCACATGCCTACAGAGAACTACTCACACATGATGATGGAGAGTGAGCACATGGTTGTTGGGGATGATGTTGGTGATTGTGATTAAGGAGGTGTCGAAATCCCCCTCTTCGGTGTGGAAAGAAGGACCATTCTAGCTCCCAAAACGAAGATCGTGGATGTGGTGGTCGAAAAGCTTCGTGCCTCTAGATACCTAGTTTTTTCAGGTATATAAGGGGGTGCGTGAAAGGACATGACGAGATGATGCTCTAGGGCCAAAAGGGCCTAGGTGGTACGGCCCAGGTGGGTGCACGTGCCACTAGGGCTCTTTTGGGACTCATCACTCCTTTTGTGTGATTCCAAAGATCCAGGGTACTTGTTCCAGTGAAAAACATGCATGATATTTTTCCCTGATTTTGTTTCCTGCGAAAATAGACAGAAATAAGACTTTTGCTAAAAACAACGTCAGGTTTAGCAGTTTTATTCAAGTATAGTCAGATTCCGGAGCAAATCATTGAGCAAAGTACTTGGAAAAGTAGATACATTTGGGATATATCACATGGTCACTAAGAAGGGCTCGCCATCGTGATAGATTATTTGCTGGTTCACATGCAGTGCAAAAATCTTTAAAGAGCTCTAAGCTCCCTGATTTTGAGAGCATTTGGTTGCTTCAGTTGTTTCCCACTAGATGGAGCCCATATGTCGGTGTGTTACCAGTTCGCTCTTGGTGGAATTTATACTATGTGGTTGCTCGCACCGTGTCCCACTAGATGGGCCCACTTGGTACACTACTAGTGGAATTGGGGTTGTGTGTTACTCAGGTTGTATCCTGCTGGAGGGGGCCCACCTGCTTGTGTGCTACCACATCGTTGCTCGCAAAAATGAGGTCTCGTGGTTCCTTCGCCTGTGGGCCTTAGGTTTAGCCCTACCTAGCGGCACCTTATTGTTTTCTTGCGGGCTTGCCTATCAGAGTGGCTTCTGCATGTGTGGCATTGCAACATGTTGCTTGTAGCCGCATGTGCTTTACGTGGAAATAAGATGCTGGCGATAGGTCGATATGATGTTGCTTTGACCGTCAAGTCCGTCTTCCCATGTTCTTCTTGTTGTGCAGGGCGTTTCCTTTTGTGGTGTGGTCTTCTCCTACTTTGTCTCCTCCTAAGCTTCATTGGTGTAGGGGGCTAGGCACGGCCACTACAATTGCTTGCGTTCTCTAGGGTTGCCTGTTCCCCAATCTAGATTATTTTCCTCTTTTTTGTGCTTTGCATATTTCTTTTGCGTTGTTGTGGTTGTTGGCTCTGTTGCTGCAGTTTCATGCGGCACGTTCGCTATTGTGATGGTTGGTGTAGGATATACGGCGACATATGCCCTAGCTAGTGTGCCACAGGTTTGTACTGTGACCAAAAACCCAAGCCATGGTGAACCAAAAATAAAAATCAAACAAGCATCCATAGCAAAGAAGTTAAATGCCATTAGCAGAGGATGGTGCGGCAGGGCACGCTAGGTCCATCTAGTATTCAGACTAATTTAGCTAAATATGTCTCATACAACAATTGAAATACATGCACGTAGGTAATTCAAATTTTTACACTAACTTTGTTCATCATAATTTTCCTTGATCTTCTTTTATTTTTTGTTTATTTGCAGTGGGTGCTTTGAGAAGATCGAATAACAT
This sequence comes from Avena sativa, assembly GCA_916181665.1. Lineage (NCBI taxonomy): Eukaryota > Viridiplantae > Streptophyta > Magnoliopsida > Poales > Poaceae > Avena > Avena sativa. Next base: position 435,683,609 of record OV702290.1, read on the forward strand.
GTGTTCCAACTTATTTTTCTCCTCTTTCAATGCTTTATTTTTCTCATCCCGTTTTTCTTCTCCTCTAGCAACTGATCCCTCTCTATCACCATCTTTGCCAACTCAGTGTCTTTGCAATTCTCTTTTAACTTGGTCATGTTATCATGCAACAGTTGGGTCTCAGTGGTATTCACCTACTTGTTCACAGCTGCTGCCATGCTAGTGTATTTTGCATCCATCTTGTTCTTCTCTTTAAATAATTGCTTGATTAACTCAACATTTTGAATCTTCTCTTTAATTTTTGAATTGTTTCTCTTCTCATACATATCCCACAAATTACTTAATGCATGTTGTAGTGGCAAAGACCATAGAGGATCAACTGAACCCACAAATCCACAGTTGACCATGCCATCCTACGAATTTCAATGTGCAAAAATTAAAAAAATGTGGCACTACCGATATGCAAAATTGGAAAAAATGAACACATAATACTCACAGCGTGCCTCAAAAGCAACATCTATATCCGGCACATGGTGGTGAACACAACATAGAACGTCCTCACCAACATCCTCTAGCTAATAAACGCTGATCCATGTTGGGTCGTCAATGGTATCTGAGACATAATCTATGTCCAAGAACTACGAACCGGCGAACAAGCTCAATGCACAAACATGGAAAAATCGAAACCCTATATTGCACAAATAAATGGCAACGGGGAGAACAACTCACATCGCTTAGCCAAGAAGCACTGCACGAAGAGCCGTCATCCCAGCTCGGCATGTCAACCGGCGGCGACCGACTCAGAGGCAGCGATAAAAGACGGCGAATCTGGAGGAAGTGGCTGCATCGGCAGCGAGGGAGAGTATGAAGATGGAAGGATTTGGAAAGGGTTATGGAGAATGGTTTTGTTTGGCTAGCAGGGGCACCGTGAAATCCAGCGTTACTTGAAGCTTCGGTGCTCCCAAAACGACCCTTGTGGGCAGGGGCTGGCGTGAGCGCGCCAACTATTGTATTGGGCTCGAATTTGTGCCGGCTAGTTTTAAGGGGCGCTGGTGTGAAGCTTTTTTTGTTAGTCATCTGGTTCCACACACCTTTTGTTATGTGCTTGTAATGTGATACCTAAACTGGATGGTTCGTTCTGTAATGGAAATTAGACTATTAATAATCTCTTTAACATACTTTTGTTCACCATACTTTCTATAATAATTGTATACCTAATTCCTTTATTGACTGTGTAGATAATATTTTGATGGCAATCCAAACATCTACCACAAGTTTTGGTCAAACATTTGTGCAGCAAACCAAACATATACCACTATTTTTTTTCAAACTTTAGTCACCAACCAAACAGAATAGTTTTTCCACAAAGTATGGCTCTCCACAAGTGTCGCAGCTACCAAACTTTGGCTTGGCAATTTATGGCTGGGAATTAAATTTCCCTCTAAGAGCATCTCCACTTGGGGGCCCTAAAAGCCCCCAAAGGGCTATGGGGGTGTCGACGCCAAATTGACGCCCAGTCGGCCCCTAATTTGGTTTTGACGCTGGCGTGGCCCAACTAGTTATCCGGTGCCCCTAGGCCGAACCCAACCCGCGGGAGGGAGAGGGGGCTAGCGGGGGCGCCAGACGAGAAAATGCAGCGGGATAGCCCTATTGGCGAGTGGAATAGAAATCCCCCTTCATCTCACCATTGTACCGCGCGACGACTACCTCCACCTCAGCTCGCTGTCGCAACCACCCCTTTCCTCCCGTCGGCTGTTTCCCCACCAACGGCCGCCACCGAAAATACCCCAGTGTCTCATGCGCTTCCGCATCCCGCGCCACCAGTCTCATCCCTTCTCACCGTATTCTGGTGCCTCCTAGGAAGCTAAGTTCCTAGCTCACATCCACCTTGCACGCAAGGTGTTCGACCATTTGTTAAGGCGATCTATTTGGATGACAAGGAGATCCTCGCCACTCTAATGGACGAGGCAGTCGTTGGTTCCGCTGCCGCGTGACTCTATTGTCAACAAGGAACATCTGACAATCTATGACACCCCGGGATTAGGGTTAAACAAATACCAGACCTTAGCCTAACATAAGGTTAACCTAGAGCTCGAGGATATTCAATGAGAAATCGGTAACATAACAGTAACCCTGCGACACAAAAATTATTACAGCAAGCTCATAACTAAGCAAAGAACCAAAATATTATAAGCAGGGGTCACTAACCACAAACATCAAACAACGGAAGGCAAATTATGCTATTAAGCATAGCAAACTTAATAATTGGCCTAAGATTCCTGAAGCATAACGATGACGTCCCAACCCATAGATTCCAGGCTACCGGCCGGGAACCCCAAGCTACTCGTTGGTGTCGATGTCGTACCAAACTTGTCTTCAAGGGAACACTTATTCTGCTACAAAAGTATCAACAAAGTAAGGGTGGGTACAGGGTGTACTCCGCAAGACTTATGGCTGGTGGGGTTATTTTGCATAAAGTCATCTTTGTTTATGAAACAAGAGGGAGCAGAAGCTCGTCTAATCATAATATTTTAAAAGGGGATAAGAGAGCGACATGTCCGAAGAATTTATCATCATCTTTTGATATCCACCAAAGTAATCCTCATCTCACAACTAGGATCACCCCCTCGTACCCTTGAGGAAGCATCCTTAAGCACACGTTGAACTGCCAAGTTTTACAATTAGGTTAATGTTCTCTATGATCTTCACATCCGTTCCAAAGTTGTCCATAACCGTGGACACGGTTTTTCAAAAAGATTTAACCTTATAGGGGTGTACAACTTTACCCACACATACCAACCGACTCTTAATGCCAACCTATTAGCCCTCTTCCTTAGAAGGTTGGCAGAGGGTGGTTGGCCACGACCTTTACCTTGCGTTCGCCGAGACCACGAGTCACGCCCTAAGGAGGGTTCGCCCGTAATGGGTCAAATACCAAAGCCGGTCCCTAAATATGTGAGGCGAGGTTGGTTTACCAGGGGCTCCATCCACCCCAAGCAACCCCGGCCACGCTTACCTACCTGTTATGATGCACCTTCACCCGCCAAATCTTTCAAAACATTTTCTATGCATATGTCGAATGGAACGCACAAACTAGGTGACTCATGGAATCTACTAGGCAAGTTAGTTACTCGTGAGGTTTTCCAGGCCCCGTGTGGTTGTACGCTCGTCTTGGTTCAAGAGGCTAGAACTCGGGTCCTAGTGGTGGCGAGCATGGGACTACAAAAACCACATCCCACTGTGGCCTTCCATACAAGCCTTATCATGTTTAACCTTTACCACTGATCTTACCTCATTGGTATACCTCGTTCTCCTGTCATACTAGATTCTCTGCATGTGGTACATCTTCTGGATGAACCAGCACTGACAGCTATGCATGGCTAAGCAAGACACAGATAATAGCTCTAGCAGCGCACACAAGCCAAACCTAGTTATGCTAGGAGCAGTGGATAAGGTAATATAAGCTCAAAGGGATTAATGCAACAGATAGGATACTCTATTTATCGATAAAAGACCACAGTAGAATCGTATGCATCATGGCAAGAATTCAAATGGTTTCGAAATCGTAGGATTGTATAATGGTGGGGCTATGCTTGCCTTGTTTGTTGATACCCAAATATAGATCTTCGGAATCCTTGTACTTGACTTGGTTACAGTTGGTCAAGTATTATTCATCAATCTTCGATGATGTTGATCTCGGTCTTCGATCTCGGAGTCGGTATCGTATTCTACCAGAAAGAACCAAACACCGGAAAGAAAGGGAAAAACAACAATCAACACATGGCATCGATGCAATGCTCAAGCAAGGATGATGATATGCCAAGTTAAATTGTATTCAAATGAACCCTATAGAGTGCTTGGAAATTTAAACGGTGTCCGAGGGGTGCAAAACCTAATACAGGAGAGACCCCGGAATCACCTGTGAGGGTTCAATTGTTCTTCTGATTAAAATTGTAATTAAAGTTATTGAACAATGCATGATTTTGAGTCTATTGTGTAGATCTCATTTTTCTGAATATTTTGATATATTATACACATTTTCTGAATTATAAATAATTAGTTATTAAATTCATAAGATTAAACCAATTTCTGAAATTAATTAAACCATTTCTAAAATTAACAAAACTAGGAAAACCTTTTTACACCGAGGCCATTTCTAGCCACGGTGGCTGACAGAGGGGCCCAAGGCCACCTCAGCTACCACGCGGGAGGTGGGGCCAGTGGCCGATTTGACCGGGTTAGACCCGCGCCTACTAACATCAGGGCGTCTTCACGATGATGTCAGCCGGCGGGGCTCTACCCAGATCGACGGCGGCGATGGTGTTTGGGGGAAAGCAGGGACACGCGATTGCTCTGGTTCCACGTGGAGCGACACGGGCTACCTAAAGGTGGTAGAGCCGCTAGTTCTAGGTCACCGGAGTATCGTCGGCGAGCATGTACTACAGTGCAAGACGGTGGCTTGCGGCACGGGGACAACCTTGAGGAGGAGGAGGGAAGTGGGGAGGTGCTAGAGCACCGGTTCCTCACCGTGAGTGTGAAGAGCTTGTCGAGGAGGCCGAGCGAGGTCGGAAGCGGCCGGAATCGATGACGAACGCGGCGGAGGTCTTCGGTCGGGGACGGAGAAGAAGGGTCCTGGGGCTTGATTCTAAATGCCCTAGCTCGATTCCTTCAGCGGGAAGGTTGAGGGAGTGAAGGCGGTGACGCATGCATGCTCGGCTAGGCTAGGGGATTGATACGTTGGAAACGTATCTATAATTTTTGATGTTCCATTTTTTGGAATATTTTTGCACTTTTTTGGAACTAACCTATTAACAAGATGCCACAGTGCTAGTTGCATATTTTCTGCTGTTTTTGGTTTCAGAAAAGCTAGTAAGGAAATATTCTCGGAATTGGACCGGACGAAAGCCAAAGTCAATATTTTACCTGAAGCAACACGGAGTTCGGAGGGGAGATGAAATGGCGCACCAGGGCGGTCACACCTGGTGGCGGCGCGGTTAGCTCTACCCGCGCCACCAGGGGATGTGGGCCCCCTGGCACTCCACCGACCTTGCCCCTTCGCCTATAAAAGTCTCCCGGGACGAAAACCCTAAGTACCCGATCAAAATTCCACGAAAGAGTCTATAGCCGCCGTCATCTCCCCCCTAGATCAGGTGGGATCTGAAGCTCTTCCCAGCACCATGCCGGAGGGGATAGATCACCTTGGAGTGCTTCTTCATCACCATGCCTGCCTCCGGTGTGATGTGTGAGTAGTTCATCTCTGGACTACGGGTCCATGTAGTAGCTATATGGTTGGTTCTTCTCCTTTGAGCTACCATGTTTAGATCTTGTGAGCTCCGTTCATGATCAAGATCATCTATTTGTAATCTTACATGTTGTTTTTGTGGGGATCCGATGGATATTGAGATGCTATTTCAGATTGATTATTGATTCTATCATGTCTTTGTTATTTGTGATCTTGCATGCTTTCCGTTGTTAGTAGCTATCTTTGCCGAGTAGATGCTAGCAACTCCAAGAGGGAGTATTTATGCTCGATAGTGGGTTGATGCCTCTAGGAATCTGGGGAAGTGACAGAAATCTCTAAGGTACTAGATGTGATGTTGCTACTAGGGAGAAAACAGCAATCCTGTGTTCATAGAACAATCATATTGTTTACTTTACACACTTTGCTTAATGCAATTATCTGTTGCTTGCAACTTAATACTAGAGGGGGTTCGGATGATAACCTGAAGGTGGATTATTATTTATAGATGCAGCTGGATTACAGTCTATGTATAATGTTGTAATGCCAATCAAATCTCATAGGAGTCAAGATGATTGGTATATGCATGTATGCTTTCTTGGTGTCTGTCAATTGCCCCGCTGTAATTTGTTCACCCAACATGTCAACTATCTTAAGGAGAATCACCTCTAGCGAACTATGGACCTCGGTCCATTCTTTTACCATCAATCTACTATTTACTATTTTCTGTTTACTTTCTGCAAGCAATTATATCGTCCACACAATACGTTTAATCCTTTGTTTTCAGCAAACTGGTGAGATTGACAACTTCACTGTAAGTTGGGGGCAAAGTTCTGTGGTTGTGTTGTGCAGGATTCCAAGTTGGAAACAACACCTTTGAGGTGTTTCCTTGCTCCTACTGGTTCAATAACCTTGGTTTCATAACTGAGGGAAAACTTGCTATTGTGCTCATCATACCTTCCTATTGGGGTTCCCCAACGAGCTCGATACATTTTGAGCCATCAAGCACTTTTTTTGGCATTGTTGCCGGGGAATCAAGGACATCTTCACAAGGGGAGTCCCTCATAACCAATATCTTTACTTTGTTTTTTTGTTTTTCTTAGTTTATTTTTGCTTTGTTTGCTTGTTTCTTTCTATCAAAAACACACAAAAAATTAGTTCCTGCTATAGTTATTATTTCTTTTTATCATGCTTTCTATCAATGGTGGGTTTCTTTGAAACTAGATCTTATTGGCAAGATGGGTTCATGGAACAACAAAAATATTATGAGGAACACCGCTTGTCACAAAAAGGGAAACTCTTATGGGAACAAATTGATAAATTGTGTACCATTGCTAGAAACATGTGCTCTACTTATAATGTTACTTATTGCTTTGATAAATCTTGTTGCTGTAGGAGGTATAAACACCTCCCTTTTCAATGTGAGTATAATGATGATGTTACCATATCTTCTTATGTTAAGGGAAATTATGACTGTTATGATGTGGAACAAATTGAAGAATTTATTGCTTGGAAGGGTGCATTCGAACTTGCTTGTTTGCTTGAAAATACTGATGATGCACCTTATAAATATGAGGTTTATGATATATTTAAATTTTGCTTTGATAATTACAAGGTAGAGAATGGATATATTCTTGAATATCTTAATAGATGCTCTCCACCAACGGAAGAGACTAATGCCTTGCAGGAACCTATGGAAGAAGAAATTGCTGAAACTAGAAACTCATTGGATGAAAAAGAGGAGGAGAGTGATGATCAAGGGGGGGAAGAATGGATGTACCCATTCCTACCTTCTAATGAGAGTAACTCTTTACCCATTACATTATTTGATTGTCATCCATTCTTACCAAAGAAGGATGAATGTTATGTTCCTATGGATTCTTTTGAAAAAAATTATAATAAAGCTCTAGGTGATGGTACTATATTGGTTGATAATATTAATTTTACTACTATTGAAAATGAGATTGATCAGTCATCTTGTTATAAAATTGTTAAAAGTGGGTCTGAAGGTTTTAATCCCACTATTTTTGAGCTTGATAAAAATTATGTGTTTGTAGATCATGAAAAGCATGCTTTATGTGATGGTTATATTGTTGAGTTTATTAATGAGGCTACTGAAAATTATTATGAAAGAGGAAAATATGGTTGTAAAAGTTTTCATGGTACTAAAACACCTCTCTATTTGCTGAAACTTTTGAAGTTATTCTCATTTTATCTTCCTATGCCTGTCACTTTGTTCTTTGTGAATTTATTTGCATATAAGATTCCTATGCATAGGAAATGGGTTAGACTTAAATGTGTTTTGAATTTGCTCCTTGATGCTCTCTTTTACTTCAATTCATATTTCTTATGTGAGCATCATCGAAATTATCATGCCTAGCTCAAAGGCGTTAAAGAAAAGCACTTATTGGGAGATAACCCAAATTTCTTCAAGAGTATTTTATTGAGTATTGGAAGTTATTACCTCTGTAATAAATGCTCCTTATCATTTTTGTGTGGTTTTTGTGCAAAGAGTAACCTCTAATGAGAGAGAAGTAAGACTTGGGAAAGTTGCTGTCCTGAAACAGATTTTTGTACTTCGTTGTAAACATTCGTGAAAAATCTCTGTAGGTCTGATTGAGCTGTAATGTTTTGTGCTTCTGCCCCAGGTTGTTATCCAACTTTCGTTAGTTTAACACTTTTCGATTTGAGCAATAGAAGGTCTTCGAAAAAATCGGTTTTTACCTGCTGGTCTGTTTTGACAGATTTCTGCCATTATTTGCATTTGCCTCTTAATCTCTTTCACTTTGAGTTCTCTTTGATCATTTGAACTTTTTAAAGGAAGTGCTATAGTAGATTGTGTTTTAATGGAATTTTTACTTGTGTTGGAACTGAACAAAAAAGATTTATTATCTTGAGTATACTAATGTTGCTAATGAAGATTGTATGAAGTTTTGTATGAAGGAAATTTTTAAGTGTAGGAAAGGATAATGTGATAAGATGAAGTATGGACAAAATATCAAGCTTGGGGATGCCACTCGTGTCACCCCAAGAAATATTCAAGAAGTACAAGCGTCAAAGCTTGGGGATGCCCAAGGCATCCCCTTCTTCATCAATAAAAATCTCAGGTTTCTTCCAAACACTTCATTTTTTATTGTTTCATGCACAATTGTGTTGTTCTTGGAGCGTCTTCATTTTGATTTTAGTTTTCATTTTCTTAGTTTGCTTGAATAAATTGCTTGGACCCCCTCATTCATATATGATAGTTTTCAAATAAGTTGATTTGGATTGGAAAAGAGTAGGAAAGTTCATGCTTAAGTGGTATAAAAGGAGCTTGTTTTTGACTGTGGCTTAGACTTTATCATGTCATGCTTGATATTGTTTTGACTTTATGCTTAGTGATTATTTCTGTAGCATGACTTGTTACAACCAACTGAGAATTGCTTAATGTGCCTTTAAAGAATCATGCGTTGTTTTAGCATATTAAAGCATAATATTGTGGTATTCTCCTTTAAATGCTTTATTTGGGTTGACTTGGCGCATGCTCACACCATGTTAAGACTATCCCAAGTCACCATAGCCTCTATGATCATTTAGTTTTCGACTTGTAATATCACTTTATGCTTTAATTAATGATGTTTTGTCGCTTTGCATGATTATGGCCATTATTTCTCTCTTAGTTGGTCGCTCCCAGTCTTTTGCTAGCCTCCATACCAAGTATGAGTTCCACTCATGCATCCAACTCCAAATAAAACCAAGTTAGTCCAAAGAGTCCACTATAATTACCTATTAGCATTTGCTATTCCAAGTATATTCATTTTTTTATCTACCTTCCGAATTAAACTTGTTATGTGAAAATTAGTGATTAAAGCTCTCACGAACTTGATGGCACACTTTATTTTTCTTGCACTTAATAAACTTGAAACATTGTGCCCATCTATGTTGCGTATATGCTTGCACTTTGTAAGTTGTGAATTAGCAGAACCATGCTATCATGGGGAACGCTTTGAACATTGCACTTTATTCAATTGATATCATGTTCTTTTGCTTATGGATCCCGGTGGTGTGAAATGAAAGGGGGGCTTGTAAGGCTCATGGAGTTCGTATATGTGTTAGAGAAATGCCTGGGCGGCTGGTCTAATCCATGACTAATCATGGTGGAAACCTGCAGCGTGACCATAATGAGCAATCTATGAAGCATCCTCTAAAAAAAGAAGCCTATGAAAATAGGAAAGAAAAAGAAAAAGAAAAAAGAAAATAAAAAAAGAGGCCTATGCAAATAGGAAATAAAAGGATTGTTGAGATGCTCATTGTCTGCTTGCCTTGTCATTTTGATATGGGGAATCTTCCGTATCATCGGGAAAGGGGTACCCCGTTGGCGGTTCTCGATGATACACATGTACTTACAATGACAAGAACTTACTTATGACTAAACTTGAGTAGCATGAGGAACGGTCTTTGTAAGTAAGGGGCATGAGATTTTTAGCTTATAACTTGTCAAGCATATTGATGACCCACAAGTATAGGGGGTGTATCGTAGTATTTTCGATAAGTAAGAGTGTCGAACCCAACGAGGAGCAGAAGGTGCTGGCTAGTGGTATGGATCAGGAATTCTCTGCAAATACTTAGCAAACGGATTTTTAGGGGTTTTCGATAAAGCAAGTAAACAAAGTACGAGTAAACAAAAGACAGTAGGAATAAATGCAGCAAGTGGCCCAATCCTTTATGCATCAAAGGACAAGCCGGTTGTATTTCTATAGATGACCAAACGTTCTCGAGGAAACACGAGAAGACTGTCAAGTGCTTTCGCTTCATATAGCTAATTAATCTTCTTTAGCTTGCTAAGTGTTGTGTGGGTGAACCTGTGCTAATGTACCACCCCATCCAAGACTAATACATACTTGTGGTTATACACCTTGCAAACATCCGTAAGTACAAGAAAGTAATTAAGGTAGAAACCTACCCACAACTTTAAACTCTAAGACCCTTACGTCCCTTGTGCAATGGTTTCCTAATGGGGGTTCAGGTTTCTGTCACTCCGGCAACCCCTACGATTAGTAGCCAAATACACAATGCATTCCCCTAGGCCCATATAGGTGAAGTGTCATGTGGTCGACGTTCACATGACACCACTAGAAGAAGTACACCACAACTTAAATATCAAACTATTGAATCTTTCTCAACACAACTCCACTACTAACAACAAGACTTCTCCCATGTCCTCAAGAACAAAACGAACTACTCACAAGACATCATATGGATCATGATCTGAGATGGAATAATGATGTATAACAATCTGAACATAAACAATAATTCAATGGTTCACTCAATAGCATCAACTACAAAGAGTAATCAACACCGGGAAAGTTTCCCCTATGAACTATAGCAAGATTCAACACAATTGTTACATCAATATGGAGATGGTGATGATGGTGGTGATGATGATGATGATGATCCCGATGAAGTCTAGCTTGATGGTGGTATTGATGGCGATGATCTCCCCTCTCCGGGAAGGAATTTCCCCAGCAGAAATCTGTTTGCCAGAGAGATCTTTCTCTCTCGGTGTTTTCCTCCCCGCAGAGGCGGCGGAATCTTTCTGTGGTTGCTCTCTGAGTCTTAGGGTTTCGTGGGGATGATATGCGCCAGAGGAGAGAGGCTGGAGTGGGCCAGGGCGGCCACACCACTCCCAGGCGTGGCCTATGCCTGCCTGCGCCATGGGGTGGTGTGGGCCCCCTATGGCCCACCTCCACTTCATCTTCTGGCATCCTGAGTCTTCTGGAAAAATAGGATTTTCCGTATATTTCCCGGATTTTCTGATCTTCGCGAATTTTGCCTCCAAACAGCACCTTTTCCATCAGAATCCTGACTGCAGCGGTCCATGCCTCAAAAGTCATCAACCATGCAAAAATAGATGAAATAACATAAGTATCACCTCTCAATACGAAATATATCAATGAATAATAGTGAATTAAGACATAGAATAGTGATGCAAAATGGATGTATCAACTCCCCCCAAGCTTAGACTTCACTTGTCCCCAAGCGAAACTGAGCTCAATAAACATGACCTCAGGTTTATGGAGTGAAGAGTCGATAAAAGAATACGGACAAGAAGCATCACATTCATCAAAAGCATAGATCATAGTAGAAGACAACTCACTATTATATAACTAAACTTGTAATGAGTAAAGGAAACACAATAAAGATACATAGAGTGAGTCATAATTGGTAATGGCAAACTTAGCTCTTGGTCGAAGAATAGTTGATAATTTGCTGGAGTTCACAAATAGCTGGTTTTTAAAGAAAGCTTTCAAAGTAGTAAACATCAAGATAAGAGCAATGTGCAAAACAAGGAACATAAGAAACATGAATGCATAAATCATCATATGAATGAATGAAACACATCAACTCAAAATACTTGCTGAGATAGAAGGGAATAGGTTTACTGACTCAACTACGAAGTAAAAGAAAGGGCCCTTCAAAGAGGGAAGCAGGGATTGCAAGTCTCATAAAGAGCTCCCAAAAATTATGATACTTACTAGCTTTCAGCTCTCATTGCCCCTATCATAGGCATCTTTAGGTGATTAAGGTTAAAGTAAGGTCCAATCTGAGTTATATGCTTAACAGACTATAAACTGAAAATCCCAAGTCCCTTGAGTACGAGGGTCGCTCCTCATGCTACTCAACTTTAGTTACCGGTAAGTTCTTGTCATCGTAAGTATGTGCGTATCATTGAGAACCGCCAACGGGGTACCCCTTGCCCGATGATACGGAAGAATCCCCATATCAAAATGACAAGGCAAGTAGACAATGAGTATCTCATGAATCTTCTTATTTACCATGGGAAAATGGTGCTTTTTTCTCTATTTCCTCTTTTCATAGTATCTCTTTTTTTCTTTTCTTTTTCTCAATAGCTATCTCTCTCTTTTTTTATAAGAAGAATGCTTCATAGATACTATTATGGTTACACTGCAGGTTTCCACCATGTCAGCATGGATTAGACCAGCGGCCCAGGCGTTTCTCTAACACACATACATAACTCCATGGACTTACAAGCTCCCCTTTTATTTCACACCGACGACATCCGCAAACAAAAGAGCAAGGTATCAACTGGGTATATATTTACAAGTGTTGAAAGCGTTCCCCATGACAGCATGGTTCTGCTAATCCCCAGCCTATAATTTGCAAGCATATAACCTTCATGGAGAGTTCACAATGGTTCAGGTTTATTAAGTGCAAGAAAGTAAAGTGTGCCATCAAGTTCGTGAGAGCTTTAATCACTAATTTTCACATAACAATTTTAATTTGGGAGGTAGACAAAACAGGAATTTACTTGGAATAGCAATAATTCTACTAGGTAGTTATGGTGGACACAAGTGGCAAAGTTTTTGGTTTAAAGGAGGTGGATGCACGAGAAGAATACCCTCTCAGTACAGGTTTTTGGCTAGCAAGGCTGGGTAGCAAGTACAAGAGTTGAAGGAAACAAACAAACATACAAGTGATAAAGACAAACATGCAATCTTCCTTGGAAGCACAAAAGATCTTAACCAGAGAATACTAAACTTATGAGCAAATCAAGAAAGAAAGATGATGAAATTATTTTTCTCTCGAGTACTTCTATCTTTTTCTTTTCAACTCTCAAAAAGGTGTTGCTACTGACCGAGCCAGGTTTGCCAAAACCAACTAAATTAACTCAATGATCCCAAAGTGCTACCAATACTAACAACAAGATCAATCATATAACCGCGAATTGAAAACTAACATAAGCTATACAAAAGAGTGAATGATAGAACTTCTCATTAATATTCCATAACGAAAACTCACACCAAGGGATACAAATCTAACGAGAGAGGGGACACTTCCATAATGCAAACCATACTACAAAATAACTCCTCTATTCATGATATGACTCTACTAATAAGGTAAAAAGATAGAAGATAGTGATGTGATACTGTGGCACTCCCCCAAGCTTGGAACAAACCAAGGGGATGCCAAACCTGATGACGAGTTACTCCTTCGGTGGTGGTGGTATTATTTCCTTAGTTGACGTGAGGAAATCTTCTAGCATCTTGCGAAGCCTATTATTCTCCCATTGAAGCATGTCCACCTTCCTCCGCAAGTCTCGGTACTTATCGCAGAACTCCTTAGTGACTCGTAGGTCTTCCGTTGATGCAGGGCAAGAGACTAAAGGTACCAGCCCCTGCTTGGGGTCTTGGAGATCTTCCTCCATAGGCTCCTTCCCTTTATCCTTGGCAGACACCATTGTGCTTCCAAACTTTCAAAGAGTATATCCTGGCAGAAACAGATCGAAACAAAAACATGACAAAAACACAATATACGAACCTCGGAAGATCCGGGGGGTTATATATTACGAAGTTTCACATCAAAAGGAAGGTACTGGGAGAAAACGAGTCGGAGGCGGAGTCCTGAGTGGCCTCACCACCTGGTGGCGCGGCCAGGGGTGGGCCCGCGCCATGGGGTGGTGTGGGCCACCCCGGCTCCGGTTCCATCCCTTTTCGCTTCGAAACTTTCCTTATTGACTGAAAACTGCAAAAATATAGTTGGATTGTATTTTCGCAGAACTTTTCTTACCAGAACTGTTACCTATTTGGAAACGGACTCTGCAGGTCTCTGAATTTGGTCCTCAATGAATTTCTCTGGAGTTATAACTTGAAAGGCATCAACATCTTCATTGTAAGAATCTCCAGCAATATAGTGTTTGAGTCGCTGTCCATTCACTACTTGTGTAGTATTATCTTTTAGAGAAGAAATTTTTATTGCTCCTGAACGGTATACTTCTTCAATGATGAAAGGTCCTTCCCATTTTGATAGTAGCTTACCTGCAAAAAATCTGAGATGAGACCTATACAATAGAACTTTCTCACCAACATGAAATTCTCTCTTAAGTATTCGCTTGTCATGCCATCTTTTAACTTTTTCCTTAAAGAGCCTAGCATTCTCATAGGCTTCACTCCTCCATTCATCTAAAGAACTTAAGTCAAATAATCTTTTCTCACCAGCGAGCTTACAATCTCTATTTAGTTCTTTCACTGCCCAGTAAGCTTTGTGTTCCAACTCTAAGGGTAGGTGGCAAGCTTTCCCATAAACCATTTTATAAGGAGACATTCCCATAGGATTTTTATAAGCAGTTCTATAAGCCCATAAAGCATCATTCAACTTCTTAGCCCAGTTTTTTCTAGACCTATTAACAGTCTTTTGCAAGATAGATTTAATTTCTCTATTTGATAACTCTACTTGCCCGCTAGTTTGGGGGTGATAAGCTGAAGCAATTCTATGATTAACATCATATTTAGCAAGGGTCTTCCTAAAACCACCATGAATGAAATGAGAACCCCCATCAGTCATGAGATACCTAGGCACCCCAAACCTAGGAAAATAACATCCTTAAGCATTTTTTAGAGAAGTCTCTCCGTCGGCACTCTTTGTAGGAATAACTTCTACCCACTTAGTAACATAATCAACGGCAACAAGAATATGAGTGTAGCCTTTCGAAGGAGGGAAAGGACCCATAAAGTCAAATCCCCAACAGTCAAAAGGTTCAATAACTAGAGAGTAGTTCATAGGCATTTCATTGCGTCTAGAAATATTACTAACACGCTGACATTCATCACAAGATAGGACAAATTTTCTTGCATCTTTAAAAAGGGCAGGCCAGTAGAAACCTGATTGTAGTATCTTTTGTGCAGTTCTATCTCCTACATGATGTCCTCCATAGGCACTACCATGACATTTATGCAATATCTCCTTTTGTTCATATTCTGGAACACATCTTCCCATAATACCATCAACTCCTTCTTTGTATAAGTGTGGGTCATCCCAAAAATAATGCCTCAAATCATAGAAGAACTTTCTTCTTTGCTGAGCTATAAAAGTTGCAGGCAAATACTTGAAGACAATAAAGTTAGCATAATCAGCATACCAAGGGCTTCCTCGCGAGCTCACCCCTACTGCGGCTAACTGTTCATTTGGGAAACTATCATTAACAGGCATAGGGTTAAAAGAGATGTTTTCCAAACGAGATAAATTATTAGCTACAGGATTTTTAGCACCCTTTCTATCTACTATATGTAGATCAAACTCTTGTAAAAGCAGTACCCATCTAATAAGCCTAGGCTTAGCATCCTTCTTCGTCATAAGATATTTAATAGCAGCATGATCAGTATGAATGGTTACTTTTGAGTCCACAATATAGGGCCTAAACTTATCACAAGAAAAAACAACAGCTAGAAATTCCTTTTCAGTAGTAGCATAATTCCTTTGAGCAGCGTCTAGAGTCTTACTAGCATAATGGATAATGTTTAGCTTTTTATCAATACGTTGCCCAAGGACAGCACCTACAGCAAAATCACTAGCATCACACATTATTTCAAAGGGTAAACTCCAATCAGGTGGTTGAACAATAGGGGCTGTAGTTAAAGCCTTCTTAAGAGTTTCAAAAGCTTCCTTACAATCATCATCAAAAACGAAGGGTACATCTTTTTGAAGAAGATTAGTAAGGGGTTTTGATATTCTAGAAAAGTCTTTAATAAACCTTCTATAGAAACCAGCATGACCAAGGATACTACGAATACCTTTGATGTCTCTTGGGCATGGCATCTTCTCAATTGCCTCAACCTTAGCTCTATCAACTTCTCTGCCTCTTTCAGAAACTTTATGCCCAAGAACAATCCCTTCATTAACCATGAAGTGGCATTTCTCCCAATTAAGAACAAGATTAGTTTCTTCACATCTCTTCAAACTTTATCAAGGTTGTGCAGACAATTATCAAAAGAAGTTCCATAGACAGAAAGGTCATCCATGAACACTTCTACAATTTCCTCACAAAAGCCATGAAAGACAGCAGACATGCACCTTTGAAAAGTAGCGGGAGCATTACATAAACCAAAAGGCATACGTCTATAAGCATAAGTTCCATAAGGGCACGTAAAAGTAGTTTTTTCTTGATCTTGTTGTTTAACAGAAATTTGAGAGAAACCGGAATAACCATCAAGAAAACAAAAATGGGTCTTTTTAGACAATCTTTCCAACATTTGATCAATAAAAGGAAGCGGGTAGTGATCTTTCTTAGTAACTTTATTGACTTTCCTAAAATCGATGCACATCCTATAGCCTACCACTATTCTTTGAGGAATAAGCTCATCATTATCATTAGGGACAACGGTAATATCTCCCTTTTTAGGAACACAATGAACAGGACTAACCCATTCACTATCAGCAATAGGGTAAATAATACCAGCATCCAGGAGTTTCAATACCTCATTCCTTACCACTTCCTTCATCTTAGGATTTAAACGTCGTTGGTGCTCCACTACTGGCTTCGCATCTGGTTCTATGTTGATAGAATGCTAACATATAGTAGGTGAAATCCTTTTCAAATCATCCAGAGTATAGCCCATAGCTCCTCGGTGTTTCCTCAAAACTTCCAATAATCTTTCTTCTTCCTCCCCTAAAAGTTTAGCGCTAATAATAACAGGATATATCTTTTTATCATCAATAAAAGCATATTTAAGATCATCAGGGAGAGGTTTTAGATCGAAAACCGGACCCTTTTTAGGTGGCATCATGGTACCCAAGTCTTCCACAGGCAAGTCGTGCTTAAGCATCTTAGGTTGATCACGGAGGATCCTGTCAATCTCATTCCTTTCTTCCATGAAGATTTCACTTTCATGATCTTCCATAAATTGCTCCAAAGCATTGTTAGGAGCAAGAGAAATAGAAGCAAGTTGTTCAACCCTAAAATCCTCATCATGGGTTTCCTCTTCGCAAGGTTCTTTAGTAAATTTCGAAAAATTAAACTCATAAGATTCCCCATCAAACTTAGTAAAGATTTTCTCCCTCTTGCAATCAATAATGGATCCACAAGTACTCAAGAAAGGTCTACCAAAAATGATAGGGTAGGTTTTACTAGCAGCCGAACCAAGTACTAGAAAATCAGCGCGGTACTTAATCTTACGACAAAGAACTTCCACGTCTTGTACAATACCAATTGGAGAGATGGTCTCTCTATTAGCAAGGTGAATAACCACATCAATTTCTTCAAACTCGCAAGGACTGATCTCATGCATAATTTCTCTATAAAGCTCATAAGGAATAGCACTAGAACTTGCACCAATATCACATAAACCATAATAGCAATGATCACCAATTCTAATAGAAAGCACAGGAACACTAGCCTTTTTAGTTCTATTGGGATGTGAAACAATATTAGAAGCATCCTCACAAAAGACTATGTGCCCATCTTCTACGCTTTTAGTGACAAGGTCTTCCACAATTGCTACCACAGGTTCAATGTTTATTTGTTCATCAGGTTTTACAGTTCTTTTTTCACTTTTGGTGATTACATTAGTTATCATTGGATGGTCCTTTACCTTTTCGGGAAAGGGAATCTTCTCGATATAAGGTTCGGGTAAGATGGGGTGAATAATGCAATACTCAGCACTTCCAATAGGAGCATAGTCAACAATATCTTTGTAAGGTGCATGGTACTTGTTCCATCCCCTTTTTGGAATTTCGATATAGGAAGCAAAAGCTCTAAAGCAATTCGTAATAACTTGCAAATCAAGACCATAAATATTACTAATATTTTGAAAGTCATCAGTTTGCATAAATGATTCAATGCATTCACAATCATAATTTATACCTGACTTTCTACCTTTCTCATTCTCCCAAGCTTCAGCATTGTCTTGAATACGGTCTAGAAGGTCCCATTTAGCTTCTTCTTCCATGCGGGTGAATGATCCAGCACAAGAAGCATCCAATAAATCTTTATCATGTAGAGGGATCCTTGCATAGAAGTTATTGATAATAATATTGTTGGGGAGCTCATGAATGGGACATTTGAGCATTAGTAACTTCAATCTCCCCCAAGCTTGAGCTGTACTCTCTCCATCAAGAGGCCAAAAGTTGTATATTTGATTCCGATCTTTATGAATCTCACTAGGAGGATAAATCTTTGAATAAAAGAGAGGCACTATTTCCTCCCATTCTAGAGCTTGACCATTCTTCAGCAGCTTATACCATTCCTCAGCTCTTCCTTTTAGTGATAATGAGAATAACTTCTTCTTAACTTGATCTGTAGTAATACCTGCACACTTGAACAACCCGCATAATTTGTTTATAAAGAGTAAATGATCACAGGGATGGACAGTTCCATCCCCAACATAGTAGTTATCCATAACACGATCAATAATTCTTGTAGGTATTTTGAAAACATCTTTCTCAGCAGGTGGTGGCTTATCTACTACCTTAGCAGTGGTAGTAGCATTACCAAATAAGAAACTCAGAGAATTATCCATAACAAAAATAAAGCAACTAGCAGAAGTAAACAATACTCACAGTAGAAGTTTCCTTTACCAGTTCCACTCTCCAATAGCGCTTCACTCCCCGGCAACGGCGCCAGAAAATAGTCTTGGTGACCCACAAGTATAGGGGGTGTATCGCAGTATTTTCGATAAGTAAGAGTGTCGAACCCAACGAGGAGCAGAAGGTGCTGGCTAGTGGTATGGATCAGGAATTCTCTGCAAATACTTAGCAAACGGATTTTTAGGGGTTTTCGATAAAGCAAGTAAACAAAGTACGAGTAAACAAAAGACAGTAGGAATAAATGCAGCAAGTGGCCCAATCCTTTATGCAGCAAAGGACAAGCCGGTTGTATTTCTATAGATGACCAAACGTTCTGGAGGACACACGAGAAAACTGTCAAGTGCTTTCGTTTCATATAGCTAATTAATCTTCTTTAGATTGCTAAGTGTTGTGTGGGTGAACCTGTGCTAATGCACCACCCCATCCAAGACTAATACATACTTGTGATTATACCCCTTGCAAACATCCGTAAGTACAAGAAAGTAATTAAGGTAGAAACCTAACCACAACTTTAAACTCTAAGACCCTTACGTCCCTTGTGCAATGGTTTCCTAACGGGGGTTCAGGTTTCTGTCACTCCGGCAACCCCTACGATTAGTAGCCAAATACACAATGCATTCCCCTAGGCCCATATAGGTGAAGTGTCATGTAGTCGATGTTCACATGACACCACTAAAAGAAGTACACCACAACTTAAATATCAAACTATTGAATCTTTCTCAACACAAATCCACTACTAACAACAAGACTTCTCCCATGTCCTCAAGAACAAAACGAACTACTCACAAGACATCATATGGATCATGATCTGAGATGGAATAATGATGTATAACAATCTGAACATAAACAATAATTCAATGGTTCACTCAATAGCATCAACTACAAAGAGTAATCAACACCGGGAAAGTTTCCCCTATGAACTATAGCAAGATTCAACACAATTGTTACAGCAATATGGAGATGGTGATGATGGTGGTGATGATGATGATGATGATCTCGATGAAGTCTAGCTTGATGGTGGTATTGATGGCGATGATCTCCCCTCTCCGGGAAGGAATTTCCCCAGCAGAAATCTGTCTACCGGAGAGATCTTTCTCTCTCGGTGTTTTCCACCCCGCAGAGGCGGCGGAATCTTTCTGTGGTTGCTCTCTGAGTCTTAGGGTTTCGTGGGGATGATATACGCCAGAGGAGAGAGGCTGGAGTGGGCCAGGGCGGCCACACCACTCCCAGACGTGGCCTAGGCCTGCCTGTGCCATGGGGTGGTGTGGGCCCCCTATGGCCCACCTCCACTTCATCTTCTGGCATCCTGAGTCTCTTGGAAAAATAGGATTTTCCGTATATTTCCCGGATTTTCTGATCTTCGCGAATTTTGCCTCCAAATAGCACCTTTTCCATCAGAATCCTGACTGCAGCGGTCCATGCGTCAAAAGTCATCAACCATGCAAAAATAGATGAAATAACATAAGTATCACCTCTCAATATGAAATATATCAATGAATAATAGTGAATTAAGACATAGAATAGTGATCCAAAATGGACGTATCACATATCCTCATATTTGTTCACTTTAACCTTAATCACCTAAAGATGCTTATGATAGGGGAAATGAGAGATGAAAGCTAATAAGTACCATAATTTTTGGAAGCTCTTTATGAAACTTGAATCCCTGCTTCCTTCTATGAAGGCCTTTCTTTTACTTTTATGTTGAGTCTCCATCTTCTATCTTTATGCACCTATTGAGAGAGCATAGTGGCCATTCTTAGTTTAATGTGCATTGTCCCAAAACTTCGATATTGCTTGTTCTTAAACTATTTGTATCTAGTCACCCTTATGAACTTTGAAGGTGTCCTATGCATTTATGTTTTGCTACACTATGAGGGACAAGCTGAATACCATTCTCATTATGTTTTATATATGTGAAACAAACAAACGTCTTTTAAAGCATTGTTATTCATGAATCTTTTGTTTGTACCTTTTCATGCTATAACATAGTTGCTATGTATTATTGTTAGAACTATATCTTTCATGCTATGTTAAAGTACTATGACCCCAGCTATCAATGTTTTACAAATGCGTTGATCAAGATTATGATGGTGCATGTCACCACAAAAATTCTTCTTTTTTATCACTTACCTACTCGAGGACGAGCAGGAGTTAAGCTTGGGGATGTTGATACGTTGGAAACGTATCTATAATTTTTGATGTTCCATGCTTGTTTTATATCTACTTTCTTATGTTTTGTCCACACTTTGGAGTATTTTTGCACATTTTCTGGAACTAACCTATTAACAAGATGCCACAGTGCCAGTTGCCTGTTTTCTGCTGTTTTTGGTTTCAGAAAAGCTAGTAAGGAAATATTCACGGAATTGGACCGGACGAAAGCCAAAGTCAATAATTTACCCGAAGCAACACGGAGTCCGGAGGGGAGACGAAGTGGCGCACTAGGGTGGCCACACCTGGTGGCGGTGTGGTCAGCCCTACCCACGCCACCAGGGGTGTGGGGCCCCTGGCACTCCATCGACCTTGCCCCTTCGCCTATAAAACTCTCCCGGGACGAAAACCCTAAGTACCCGATCAAAATTCCACGAAAGAGTCTATAGCCTCCATCATCTCCATCCCTAGATCGGGAGGGATCTGAAGCTCTTCCCGGCACCCTGCCGGAGGGGAGAGATCACCCTGGAGTACTTATTCATCACCATGCCTGCCTCCGATGATATGTGTGAGTAGTTCATCTCTAGACTACGGGTCCATGTAGTAGCTAGATGGTTGGTTCTTATCCTTTGAGCTACCATGTTTAGATCTTGTGAGCTCCATTCATGATCAAGATCATCTATTTGTAATCTTACATGTTGTGTTTGCGGGGATCCGATGGATATTGAGATGCTATTTCAGATTGATTATTGATTCTATCATGTCTTTGTTATTTGTGATCTTGCATGATTTCCGTTGTTAGTAGCTATCTTGGCTGAGTAGATGCTAGCAACTCCAAGAGGGAGTATTTATGCTCGATAGTGGGTTCATGCCTCTAGGAATCTGGGGAAGTGACAGAAATCTCTAAGGTACGAGATGTGTTGTTGCTACTAGGAAGAAAACAGTAATCCTTTATTCATAGAACAATCGTATTGTTTACTTTACACACTTTGCTTAATGCAATTATCTGTTGCTTGCAACTTAATACTGGAGGGCGTTCGGATGATAACCTAAAGGTGGGTTATTAGTCATAGATGCAGTTGGATTACGGTCTATGTATAACGTTGTAATGCCCAAATCAAATCTCATAGGAGTCAACATGATTAGTATATGCATGTATGCTTTCTCGGTGTCTGTCAATTGCCCCACTGTAATTTGTTCACCCAACATGTCAACTATCTTAAGGAGAATTGATACATTGCTAACATATCTATAATTTTTTATGTTCCATGCTTGGTTTTTATCTACTTTATTATGTTTTGTCCACACTTTGGAGTATTTTTATACACTTTCTGGGACTAACCTATTAACAAGATGCCACAGTGCCAATTGCCTATTTTCTGCTGGTTTTGGTTCCAGGAAAGTCAGAAAATCAATATTCTCGGAATTGGACCGGACAAAAGCCAAAGTCGATATTTTACCGGAACACTCACGGAGCCAGAAGACGAGACGGAGAGGGGCCATAGGGTGGCCACACCACCCCTTGGCGCGGGCAGCCCTAGGCCACACCAGGGCATGGTGTGGGCCCCCTGGCCGCCCACCGACCTTGCCTCTTCTCCTATAAGATGCCTCCCGATGCAAAAACCCTAAATTGTCAAGCCTCTAGCCACGAAAAGTTCCACAGCACCGCCGCCACCGAAGAAGAGATTCAGGGGACAGAAGTCTCTGTTCCGGCACCCTGCCGGGACGGGTAAGTGCCCCCGGAGCCATCTCCATCAATCTGCACCACCATCTCCATCGCCATTGCTGATTCCCATGATGAGGAGGGAGCAGTTCTCTCTCGAGGCTAAGGGTTCTACCGGTAGCTATGTCCTCATCTCTCTCTATGCATGATCATATTGTGATCATGAGCTTTGTAATCAAGTAGATCTACTTTTCTAATCAAGTGCTTTAATAAATCTCTGCTCTCCCCATGTGTGTGAAAGTGACAGCATGCACACCATGGTGGCACTTAGGCTAGATATTACAAATACTTGTTGTGAGTTATATTTGGATTTGGATGTCTCTATGAAATTGTGGTGTTTGTTGGAACCATCTAGAGCTCAAGGTGACAGTGTGGGGTTATCTAGATGGGAAAAGCGAACTTTGAGGAGTGCTATTATAGCCCTACCATGGATTAGAGTGTCCAACCAGAGAGTAGTTAAGAGTAGCATCATAAAGAGAAGATATTTATATGAGAGTGTTCACTAGTGAAAGTATGATCCCTAGGCCTTGTTTATAAGCATTGAAACACCGTTTGCAACTAGATCTGTTACATGTTTGCTTGCTTCCATCTTTATTTCAGTTTTCCTTTAGTCCCTTCCACGCCATCAAGCTATTTTCTGGCACCATTGTCTTATATCCATACCACTTGTATTTTACTATCTCTTCGCCGAACTAGTGCACCTATACACCTGACAAGTGTATTGGGTGTGTTGGGGATACAAGAGACTTCGTGTATCTTGATTGCAGGGTTGCTTGAGAGGGATACCTTTGACCACTTCCTCCCTGAGTTCGATAAACCTTGGGTGATCCACTTAAGTGAAAACTTGTTGCTGTTCTACAAACCTCTGCACTTGGAGGCCCAACAACTGTCTACAAGAATAGAAGTGCGTAGACATCAAGCTATTTTCTGGCGCCGTTGTCAGGGAGGTAAGGTAAAAGGTACTCACATCCTCCGGTGTGAGTGCTCAAAGTAATTTCCTTTAGATTCTGCAATTTTGTCTTTTTGTTTCTTGTTTTCACTAGTTAGGCTTAATGGAAAACAACAAAAAAATAGAGAGCTTTATAGTATTTATCTTGAGTTAGGACATGACATGTTTGAAGAGAAAATTAAAAAACATATGGAACTTTATTTGTGTGCTAATAGCAATGTTATTAGTACGAATTCTTTGAACACCATTTTTGCTAATGCTATGGAAAATTCTAAGCTTGGGGAAGCTAGTTTTTATGAAAATGATCTTTTTAATCCCCCAAGCACGGAGGAGAAAATTTACTTTGATGATACTATGCCTCCAATATATGATGATTACAATGATGAATATGATATTTTCAGTCCACCTACTATTGAGGAGAAAATTGATCATGATTACAATATGCCTCCTATATTTGATTATTATGGTGATGAGAATAATAATGATAGCTATTTTGTTGAATTTGCTCCCACTACAATTAATAAGAATGACTATGTTTATGTGGAGAGTATTAATTCTTTTATGCATGTGGCTCATGATAAGAATGTTTTATGCGATAGTTATATTGTTAATTTTATTCATGTTGCTACTGAAAGTTATTATGAGAGAGGGAAACATGGTCTTATGTATCTCAACATTATTAAGTTTCCCCTCTTTATGTTGAAAGTCTTGAAGTTGCACTTGTTTTGCTTTACTATGATTGTTGCTTTGTGCTTTCATGACTTTTTTCTTTACAAGATTCTTATGCATAGGAAGTGGGTTAGACTTAAATGTGTTTTGAATTTGCTTCTTGATGCTCTATTTTACTTCAATTCATATTTCTTATGTGAGCATCTTCTGAAACTATCATGCCTAACTTAAAGACGTTAAAGAAAAGTACTTATTGGGAGATAACCCAAAAGTTTTAGATGAGTCTTGGAAGTTATTACCTCAGTAATAACCACTCATTATCCTTTTTATTTGCTTTTTGTGCCAAGAGTAACCTCTAATGGGAGAGAAGTAATGATTGGGAAAGTTGCTGTCCTGAAACAGATTTTTGTGCTTCACCGTAAAAATTCGTGTAAAATGTTTGTATGTATTTTTGAGGCGTGAATTTTTGTGCTTCTGCCCCAGGTTGTTATCTAACTTTCGTTATTTCAACACTTTTCGATTTTATCAACAGAAGGTCTTCTAAAAATTTGGTTTTTACCTGCTGGTCTGTTTTGACAGATTTCTGCCATTATTTGCATTTGCTTCTTGTTGGTTCCTTTTTGGGTTCTCTTTGGGGAATTGAGCTTTTCAAGGTAAGTTCTATAGTACCTTGTGTTTTAATGGAAGTTTTATTGGTTTTGAAACTGAACCCAAACACTTATTATCTTGAGTGCACTAATGTTGCTAATAAAGATTGTGTGAAGTTTTGTATGAAGGAAGAATTTCAGGTGTATGGAGAGAATGATGTAATGAGATGAAGAATGGACTAAAGCTCAAGCTTGGGGATGCCACCCCGTGTCACCCCAAGAAATATCCAAGAAGTACAAACGTCAAATCTTGGGGATGCCCAAGGCATCCCCTTCTTCATCAATAAAAATCTCAGGTTTCTTCCAAACACTTCATTTTTATTGTTTCATGCACAGTTGTGTTGTTCTTGGAGCGTATTCGCTTTTGTTTTTGGTTTTGATTTTCTTAGTTTGCTTGAATAAATTGGTTGGACCCCCTCATTCATACATTAGTTTTCAAATAAGTTGGTTTGGATTGGAAAAGAGTAGAAAGCTTCATGCTTAAGTGGTAAAAAGGAGCTCGTTTTTGACTGTGGTCTATGCTTTGTCATATCATGCTTGATATTGTTTTGGCTTTATGCTTAGTGATTTTTTCTGTAGCATGACATGTTATAAACAATTGAGATTGCTTAATGTGACTTGGAAGAATCATGCGTTGTTTTAGCATATTAAAGCATAGTATTGTGGTATTCTTCTTTGATGCTTTATTTGGGTTGACTTGGAGCATGCTCACACCATGTTATGACTATCCCAAGTCACCATAGCCTTTATGATCCTTTAGTTTTCGACTTGTAATATCACTTTATGCTTTGATTAAATGATGTTTTGTCGCCCTGCATGATTATGGCCATTATTGCTCTCTTAGTTGGTCGCTCCCAGTCTTTTGCTAGCCTCCATAACCAAGTATGAGTTCCACTCATGCATCCAACTCCAAATAAAACCAAGTTATTCCAAAGAGCCACCATACCTACCTATTAGCATTTGCTATTCCAAGTATATTCATGTTTTTATCCACCTTCCGAATTAAACTTGTTATGAGAAAACTAGTGATTAAAGCTCTCACAAACTTGATGGCACACTTTACTTTTCTTGCCCTAATAAACTTGAACCATTGTGTCGTCTATGTTGTTTATGCTTGCACTTATATGTTGGGAATTAGCAGAACCATGCTGTCAAGGGGGACGTTTTCAACATTGCACTTGTACTTTGTACCTAGTTGATATCATGCTCTTTTGTCTATGGATGTTGTCGGTGTGAAATGAAAGGGGAGCTTGTAAGTCCATGGAGTTATGTATATGTGTTAGTGAAACGCCTGGGCCGCTGGTCTAATCCATGCTGTCATGGTGGAAACCTGCAGCATAACCATAATGAGCTGTCTATGAAGCATTCTTCTTATAAAAAAAGAGTCAGATATTGAAAAAAAAGGGAAAAAGAAAAAAAGATATATGAGAAAAGAGGAAAAAGAGAAAAAAGCACCATTTTCCCATGGTAAATAACAAGAATGCTGAGATGCTCGTTGTCTGCTTGCCTTGTCATTTGATATGGGGATTCTTTTGTATCATCGGGCAAGGGGTACCCCGTTGGCGGTTCTCTATGATACACATGTACTTACTATGACAAGAACTTACCGGTAACTAAATTTGAGTAGCATGAGGAGCAGCCCTCATATTCAAGGGACATGATATTTCCAACTTATACTTTGTCAAGCATATACTCCATAGTTTGTTCACTTTAACCTTAATCACTTCAAGATGCTTATGATAGGGGCAATGAGAGCTGAAAGCTAATAAGTACCATAATTTTTGGAAGCTCTTTATGAGACTTGAATCCCTGCTTCCTTCTATGAAGGCCTTTCTTTTACTTTTATGTTGAGTCTCCACCTTCTATCTTTATGCACCTATTTTGAGATCATAGTGGCCATTCTTAGTTCTATGTGCATTGTCCCAAGACTTGTTGATTGATGCATACCTTTGATATTGCTTGTTCTTAAACTATTTGTATCTAGTCACTCTTATGAACTTTGAAGCTGTCCTATGCATCTATGTTTGCTACTCTATGAGGGACAAGATGAATGCCATTATGCTATGTTTTCTTTATGTGAAACAAACAAACGTCTTGCAAAGCATTGTTATTCATGAATCTTTTGTTTGTGCCTTTTCATGTTGCAACATAGTTGGTATGTCTTATTACTAGAACTTTATCTTTCATGTTATGTTGAAGTACTATGTTCCAACTATAGATGTTTTACAAATACTTGGATCAAGTTTATGATGGTGCATGTCACCTCAAAAATTATTCTTTCTTTTTATCACTTACCTGCTCAGGGACGAGCAGGAGTTAAGCTTGGGGATGTTGATACGTTGCTAACGTATCTATCATTTTTGATGTTCCATGCTTGGTTTTTATCTACTTTCTTATGTTTTCTCCACACTTTGGAGTACTTTTTATACACTTTGTAGGACTAA
This sequence comes from Avena sativa, assembly GCA_916181665.1. Classification (NCBI taxonomy): domain Eukaryota; kingdom Viridiplantae; phylum Streptophyta; class Magnoliopsida; order Poales; family Poaceae; genus Avena; species Avena sativa. The sequence continues at coordinate 435,710,769 of OV702290.1, forward strand.
CCTATTAACAAGATGCCATAGTGCCAGTTGCCTGTTTTCTGCTGTTTTTGGTTCCAGGAAAGTCAGAAAATCAATATTCTCGGAATTGGACCGGACAAAAGCCAAAGTCGATATTTTACCAGAAGACTCACGGAACCAGAAGACGAGACGGAGAGGGGCCATAGCATGGCCACACCACCCCTTGGCGCGGGCATCCCTAGGACACGCCAGGCCATGGTGCGGGCCCCCTGGCCGCCCACCGACCTTGCCTCTTCGCCTATAAGATGCCTCCCGATGCAAAAACCCTAAATCGTCAAGCCTCCAGCCACGAAAAGTTCCGCAGCGCCGCCGCCATCGAAGAGGAGATTCGGGGGACAGAAGTCTCTGTTCCAGCACCCTGCCGGGATGGGGAAGTGCCCCCGGAGCCATCTCCATCAATCTCCACCACCATCTCCATCGCCATTGCTGATTCCCATGATGAGGAGGGAGTAGTTCTCTCTCGAGGCTAAGGGTTCTACCGGTAGCTATGTGTTCATCTCTCTCTCTTTATGCATGATCATATTGTGATCATGAGCTTTGTAATCAAGTAGATCTACTTTGCTACTCAAGTGCTTTAATAAATCTCTACTCTCCCCATGTGTGTGAAAGTGACAGCGTGCACACCATGGTGGCACTTAGGCTAGAGATTACAAATACTTGTTATGAGTTATATTTGGAGTTGGATGTCTCTATGAAATTGTGGTGTTTGTTGGAACCATCTAGAGCTCAAGGTGACAGTGTGGGGTTATCTAGATGGGAAAAGCGAACTTTGAGGAGTGTTGTCATATCCCTACCATGGATTAGAGTGTCCAACCGGAGAGTAGTTAAGAGTAGCATCATAAAGAGAAGATATTTATATGAGAGTGTTCACTAGTGAAAGTATGATCCATAGGCCTTGTTTCTAAGCATTGAGACACCGTTTGCAACTAGATCTGTTACATGTTTGCTTGCTTCCATCTTTATTTCAGTTTTTCTTTAGTCTCTTCCACGCCATCAAGCTATTTTCTGGCACCATTGTCTTATATCCATACCACTTGTATTTTACTATCTCTTCGCCGAACTAGTGCACCTATACACCTGACAAGTGTATTGGGTGTGTTGGGGACACAAGAGACTTCTTGTATCTTGATTGCAGGGTTGCTTGAGAGGGATACCTTTGACCACTTCCTCCCTGAGTTCGATAAACCTTGGGTGGTCCACTTAAGGGAAAACTTGCTGTTGTTCTACAAACCTCTACACTTGGAGGCCCAACAACTGTCTACAAGAATTGAAGTGTGTAGACATCAAGAATCACCTCTAGTGAACTATGGACCCCGGTCCATTCTTTTACCATCAATCTACAATCTACTATTTATTGTTTTCTGTTTACTTTCTGCAAGCAATTGCTATCTTCCACACAATACATTTAATCCTTTGTTTTCAGAAAACCGGTGAGATTGACAACCTCACTGTAAGTTGGGGGCAAAGTTCTGTGGTTATGTTGTGCAGGATCCCAAGTTGGAAACAACACCTTGGAGGTGTTTCCTTGCTCCTACTGGTTTGATAACCTTGGTTTCATAACTGAGGGAAAACTTGCTATTGTGCTCATCATACCTTCCTCTTGGGGTTCCCCAACAAGCTCGATACATTTTGAGCCATCAGGGAGGCCGGAGTAGGTGGCGCTACGTGGCGGCCGAAGCTAGGGTTCAGGCTCCGTAAGGGGAAAACCGCAAGAGGGCTCGAGGGGAACTGAGATGGGTATGAGGAGAGAGAGCGGATCACGACGGTTCTCGTGGCGTTCTTATCTTCATGAGGCGACCACTACAGCGGCGGGAATCACAGCGGCGAGCATCGAGCGGCCACGCACAAGACAGTGAGATGCTTGTCTCTTTAGGGAAGACGACAGATGAAGGGTAAGATGGGTCGGGTCGAGTTGGGCTGCTACGGGCTGCTGACTGCTGCATGGGTGGGCGATAGAGAGGGAAGAGGGGAGATGGGCCGGCCTGCTGTGGGTCTACTACAGTTTTTATTTGCAAAACATTTTTTCCTTTTGTATTTCAAATTAGATTTGTTTTTGAATAACTTCCAAAATACTAGAGCTTTATAAATATCCAAATAATGCAGGGACCCCTTTATACTATTTGGGATCCACACTTTTGATCTTCTCAAAATACAAAAACCATTTTGAATTCATTTCGAAAAGAGGGGAAGGATTAGGGTTTAGGCTTTTCATCAATTTTTCTTTGCATGCATTTTAAGGGATGATGCTCATGAATGCACAAACAACCCTAAATATAAGATTAACTAAAACTGGAGTGTTACAGATCTATCCCCCTTACGAGAATCTCGATCCGAGATTCCGCAGGTAGGAAGAAGGAAGAGAAACAGGGTCACTTCTAAGAATAAGAGGGAAACACACTAAACAACACACCGAGTATCTCATGATCCTCTCATGAATGAGTGTTTAGAAACAACTCTGAGGTGACGAACATGAAACACGTCAAGGTAATGGAGGAAACAAAAGGAGATGGTGTCAAGTTGTTAGATAATTGGTCTTCATAAGGATTGAGACCATGGAGTTTCAAAAGATTTTAAGCTTCTGAAAAGGAAAGATTACAACAGGAAGAACATGACCACAAACTTCCAAAGGTGAACCTCTACTAGACGACTTAAGTAGAGCGTCCAGGGGTACTGAGATACGGATAACCAAGTCGTTGATCTACTTTTGATACAGAAGGATCACTCTTCATTCAACAAAAGGTCAAGACAAAAAGGTGTTTTGTGGCGAGGACTCGTAAGATTCACAAGGAACATTTAACAAGAGGGATTTCTAATTATCAAAATCATAGTCACTCTATGAACATGGTCGAGAAATGAAGGAAACTCTTTATTCATAAAGGGTTACCAAAATCTTTGTCAAAGATTACGATACACTTTACACCACTAATTTGAATATATAAGAAGATTCATAATGACACGAGGAAATAGAAACTTCATTCTCAAACTTCAATTACTTGGCACAACGGGATGCTTGCCAACGTGAAAGGTTCTGGAGGATGGACCGAGAGACATTTAGCAACACTACTTTAAATGTTCTCCTTGATGTTCAGGAAAAACAAACATCAAGTAAAAGGTCGGACTTCGGGTACAAAGGAAAGCATAAGCGCAACTCCTATATTAAATCATAGAAGAAGCCTCATGAGGAGTGGTTGATATTTTCTGATTCAATAGAATATGACAATAGATCTTCTGACTAGTGGTATCAACCATTACATCAATCATGTCGGATTTACAAAGAGATCTATGTCAAATCCTTGAGGAACACCAACCATCATATCTGCTTGAGATTCAGATTTGGTTAGGTGAATAGATACTTCAGACTCAGCATGTCCGAATAGAAAGTTTGCAACATTTACCACAAGGATAAAGTTACTAGATTCTCAACACATGGACTACAGTGTCAAGCTCCAATAGACTAAGATACATTGTTAGACCCAGGTATTAACAACCTGTCGAAGGACAACTGCTCATACTTCAAGTACTTGCAACTAAATACAACTTTGTCCTTAAGATACGGAGTTAACTCTACTCAAATCCACGGCAACATATTTCTTCAATTACACATGAATCGGAGAAGATAACTTCTAACATCCAGAACATATTCTTCCAGATGACCCGAAGATGGTTCTCATGAGTTTTCCAACGTTAATGCCAGAGGTTCCATATGAATCTATTTCAGCATGGATAAGATAAGGATGTCGTTGATGGGCTCAATAACAAATTTACTAAGGTACTCCAAGAGGATAGACTCACATGTGGTATGAACAAAACAACAATATTGGTCAGACCAAAGGACATGAAGATGTACCTAGGTGAAACATCACAAGTAAATACATCATCACCATAGTCCCTGAGACTGAGTTTGATTTGACGATAACCCAAATCAAATCAGAGGTGGGGACGATAACATATCCATGAAGGATATACTATATTTCTTTAGTGCAAACAAAACTAGACATCTCTTTAGGAGGAACAAGTCTGATGGAACTTTTGTCTTACAACTCTCCAAGTTGTTGTTTAAGCTCAACCAACTAGTTCAAGGTATCCAGTACGGATCCTTGGAGAAAGGAGTAGTTCAGAGAACTTGCTTGCTCAAGAACTTGACAACATGGTCATGTGGCAACATGGCGATACTTCTAGAGAGACAACTAGAATATCACGAACCACCGATATGTCACTTAGTTCAGGAGAAAACTTGCTTAATAAGGCAAGTAGACATAGTCTCACGGCTTTGGCACAAGCATAACTATTTTACCGAAGAAAGCGTACCAGAATAGAGGACTTGGTAGAACAATCATCCTTTGCTTAGTGATAGGATTAACCAATCACGCTAAGGAATAAAAAATGTCCTTGGAGTTCAAAGCAATCGATACCTTCGATCTGGATTACAGATGTAGTGTAGCTTCTTTTTCCCTAGTAGACCTAGGTTATCGAAGCCTTGGGAAGCGAATGTGTAGTGAAGTTACTTTAACGGACCTTTGGGAGTTTTAGAATTCCTTTTGTGTTTTTACCGGACCAATAGCTTGCATCTTTTTATTATTATTGATGATGGAGAGAGAGAGGGCCTAGGGCGTTCGGTTTCACCTATAGCTGTGCAAAACATCTGATGGGAATAAAAGATAGAAATAAAGTATGCGTGTACTTGTTAGAGCAAGATAAATTATGTGTGGGAAGTGCATCCATAATTGCTATTGCCTCCGCAACCGCTTATAGCAATAACCTACTAGTCTCATCCATATAAGAAAGAGAACTAATGATATGCATAGTGATGTCACTGTTAATCCCAAGCAAATCCCTCACATACAGCCGTACTACCCCTTCTATCACTGGGGTTCCCAACCTGCAGATCAGTCATCACTCATACTCCCTATACCTGGCTCAACACCTCGGGGTCTTGGGTACCTGACAAGTCCATAGATTGAGGCAATAGAGGATACAGGAATCATCATGTCATACAAACTAATACATGATCCCATCTATGATAAATAACATGCACAATTGCTACATGGCTAGGTCAAATCCCTTAGCCCAAGGAGAATTACTCACACAAAGAGATGAGATCAACAATCACAAACATTGTAATGAAAATCATAGGATTGATAGCAATAGTCTTACAATGTCGCCAATGGGAGAAGAGATCTACTATTACAAGTGGTGAAATATGGCTCTAGAGATGGAGAAAGGTTTGGAGATCTGAGGCAGCTTTTTGGCGAGGTCTGGCTTCTTCAGGGCGGAGCGAGAGATGTTTTCCCATCGCCTGAGGCATCTTTATATAGGGGTCCCTTCACGAAAGTTGTTCTATTTGACCTAACGGTGGCGACGCCAACTATACGATTGGAGCTATACGGCCAGAATTTTTGCTCCAGTTGTATAGTTGGTCGTTAAAGCGTCTGCCTCCGTTGTACGGCTCCAGGTTTCTTCTGGTTGTTGGAAATCTCGTATCTTTGACTTTAATGTAGTGGTTCCCTCCTTTAAACGATATTAGCTGCGTAGGAAAAATATAAAAGAAAGGATTGCATACCCCTCTTAATATTAGCATTAGTGGAAGGGTTTGGAGAGATATTTCATCAAGAATATGAGTAATATCCAGTTTAAATGTGGACGTAGATGGCTATATTTCAGAGCCATCAACCTCACCAAGCTTAAACTTGATCATCCCGAGCAAGAAAACCAAAATCAAAAAGGAACTCGGCATTTAAACTGAAATAACGAGATGGTGATCTTACTCATGATTAGTAGTCTCATGTTTCCTCCACTTCATAAATCTAAAAAACTTCAGCATAGATAGAGTAATGGCAAGCATATCATACGGGTTTCATCCATACTTATAGCGCGGCAAAATTATTGTAAACATGGATGATTCAAATGAGTAAACTTTATTCCATATCAAGTAATCAACTCATAGGCTTGCCTTTGAACAGTAAAGTATAATCATGTAAATTAAGAGTGTGAGAGTTGTCATGAAAAGCATATATACTAGAGTATCTCAATTCTCCCACATCAATAAATCAAGACTTTTCAAGCACTAGTTTTCTATTCATTGTCCTTCAAGAATTTCAGTTTTTAAGTAATTGAGAGCATGCCAAAAAATTATTTAGTTTATCGGGCTATGATGGACACTCGTGGCATCACTAAGGTTTTTGTTCCTTTTGCATAATGATTTCTCATAACAGCTAGAGAAGTGATTCCATCATGATTACAGCTACCCAGGAGTACCAAGAATCTTACCTACTATAGCATTGCTGCTACAAGTGTTTAATCAACTCATAGCCAAAATCTAGGAGTTTCCTCCATGAAGATCGTTCGTAGGCCAGTGGAGTTGTTGGCATCCCATGAAGTTTGACACGCGTAAAGCTATATCATTCTTATGATTAACAAGTCAAACTTTGGCATGCTCACAAAAACCGCTAAACATTAATTCAATCGAACAAATTCTTTCAAAGGGAGCTGTTAAGTCAATTAGCATTTTTAGTGGTGTTGAGTGTCTCTAGAAATAAGCTTTTAAGACTAAGCACTACAACACCCAAGCCTTCAATTGGGAGAATTTTTCTTATTACAATTGTTTAGCAATTTTTAGGCAAGACTTGGTTAATTATGAGAGCTGGAACAAAATGTACCCAATTAAATACCCATGCAAACGAAAATCTTACTACAATACAAAGATTCACTCCACCAACATAATATCTCAACATTTACTACTAACTAGCATGGGTTTCTCTTCCTTTTTCATTTGTTTCATTTATGAGACCTCGAGGTGGAAGGAAAAGAAAGAGGGAAAATAAGGAAAAATGGAGAAATCTTTTTGTGGTTTTTTAAGAGAGGGACTTTAAAGAATAGAAAATTGGCAGCAAAGCTCAGCTAGAAAATTTCGAAAGAAAAATAGAAAGAACTAAAAATAATTTGTTGGGGAAACCAACACGAGTGCTTATAAACTCAAATAAAAACACAACCTCTAAAATAAAAGCAAATGAACGCCACGTAAAGATACATGAGGAAACTTCCCCAAGCTTAGGCTTTTGCAAGCCCTTCAATTTATTGTGGTGGCGGGAAAAATCGTTACTCCAGTTCGCGAATTGAGTTGAGAGGTTACTTGTTGATTCTCGGAGGTTCAAAGAGAGGCCATGCATCCTCTCCACAGTTCCTCCAAGTCCTTGGAAATCTTGGTATGTGTCAAACCAGGTTTTTGGCTACTCCTCTTGGTAAGGAACTTCTTGCTCCTCCTCTTGGTCATCATCCTCCTCCGGAATCTCTTCCTCGGGTTGGTGTTGCTCAACCTGCAAATCATATAGCAAGCGTCCTTCCTTGATAGAGAAAATACCATTAGGCAAAGGAGTGGGGTAGATATGCCCAGCTCCGGCAATATGCAGATAATAAACACCACCTATCCTAGTGAGCATTCCACAGGCTCTCAAAGTGGAGAAACCAACACGTATCTCACCTAGCACGGGTTGCAACTCATCTAGGTCGAGGCCTAGGGCAGTGTCAAGCACGGTGATGATGCCTCCTCTAGTGATTGCCCTTGGCTTTGGGAGGCTTGGTGCTCTAGGTAGCGCACAAGGATGGTGCCCAAGTTGAGTGACAAGCCGCAGTTGATGTAAGCAGCCTTTGCAAGGACTAGTATGTCCTCCTTGTTGAGTCTGGTGAACTCATTACGTGTCTGCAAGGTGTTAGCAATAACATAGAACAAATAGCAAATTGCAGGATGTTGAATATTCGTCCCCTTGTTTATTCTAGTAGTGAAACTCATTCCATTATAGTATTGTTCGGGGGTAGGTTCTAACCCAGTAAAGGATGTGTGTAAAGCATGAATATCATTGTTTGGCAAACTAAAACATGCGCACCATTCATCTAATGTTAAAGTGTAGTTGTTGTTCATCAGACAGAAATAAATAGTATCCTCTCCTTGCCATTGTTTAATGGTGCTTTGCAACGAGCTTAGAAATTCAATGGTTAAGCGGCAATAAGTAGGTACATCATTGTACACAAAGTTTTGCAGGCTAGCTCTATTGCAAAGTAAATTGAAGTCATCAGAAATATCGAGTTGGTTCAATATAATGGGGCAAGCCCACTTGGTGGCCTTCACTTCGTGGTTCTTGATCCTGTTGAAGCGATCACGATGGGCCTCATCCCTGAACCGTATCCCCATGCATTCCTGAGCGGCAGCCCGAGAAGCGCTAGCAGTGGCACGAGCACGAGATTGGCTCCTTGTGTTCATCATCTAAAACATTGAAGAAAGACAAAAATAAAACTTTCTGATCCAACAACAGTAAGTGCATCATATTCCTCATCATAGCACACTAAAGAATTCTCCTCAAAATAATAATCTAGGTAAGAAAATCATGGCAATTGGTTCATAGTAGGTCTCACCCTAGATTGACAATGACAATAGATCGAAGATGAATTTGCAAAAAGTAATTGGAGGATCGGAGGAGAAACATACCGTAGATCACTTGTGTGTGAGGAAATCGAACGAAATTGAGTAGAGATGGAGATCTCTTGAGGTTTTGAGAGAGTTTGGAGGTAGCAGAAAGAAAAAAGATTGAAGTTTTGGAGTTGGGAGTACCTTCCCGTGCGATTTTGTGGTCGGACGCAACTATACAAGCAGAACTATACGGTCGGAACAATGTGTTCCGGCCGTATAGTTGGCCTTTTTGTCAAAAAATTAGGGTTTCCTCCTGGCGGCGTAGCTATACGGACGCAGCTATATGGGCGGAACAAAATGTTCCGGCCGTATAGTTGGTCGTTAAACTGTCTGTCCCTACGAAAGAAAATTTGCAAAGGCATCGATATCTATACGACCAGAACTATACGGCCGGAATTTTTATTCCCGCCGTATACTTGGTCGTTAAACTCTCAGTACATATTGCAGAAAACATTTCGATGGCAAAGATATCTATACGGCTAGAACTATATGGCCGAAATATTTATTCCCGCCGTGTAGTTGGTCGTTAAACTCTCTATGTGCATCAAAAAAGTTATGTTTCTTCGTAAACTATTTCTTTTCCTATAACTTAGTGATGTACCTTGTTTTTGACAGAAAATTGACAGTAAATATTGTCGACCAACAATAGCATGAATAAAGCGGAATTTCATGTACTACCGAACTTCTTCTCCTCAAATGGAGTTTTCTAGCACCCTTTATTTAACATAAACTTAAACTAAACTAAAAACTTTACTCAGACCTTTATTTCACATGGGTTGCCTCCCATGGAGCGCTCTTTTAGGTCAATAGGTTGACCTTGATGATACTCACTTGGGCCATATGAGTGGAACACCCACTCCAAAGTAATTGGCCTTCAAAGTGATGGCCTCCTTTTCATCATGCTTGGCTTTCTTCTTCCTAGGGAAATGAATAACAAAAGGATCCCGCGAAGGCAATTGCAACTTCACATTCCCTTTATGCAGATTAATCAAAGCCTTAATAGTTCTTAAGAAAGGATGGCCTAATATAATAGGAGCAGTAGCATTTACAGGCATGTCAACAATAACAAAATCAATGAGAGTGGGACAACCTTTAGTGTATACTAAAGTGTTCTCCTTAATTCCTACAGCTTGTTTGTAAGTAGAATCTGCTACATGCAATTGTAACTCAGTAATTTCAAAGGAGCCAAGATTTAACTTGTTACAAAGACTCTTTGGAATTGTTGAGACGCTTGCACCTAGATCACAAAGTGCAGCTATCTCATTGGTTCCAATTTTAATCTTAATAGTAGGCTCAAATATGTCATCTAGTTTAACAGGTATTTTTTCATCAATTTGCTTGTATTCTTCTTCAAGCTCACGTACCTTTATTGCTACTTGATTGACAAAGTGTTGGTGCATAGCTTCCTCACTACCTTCACTTACCGGAATCTTGACGTTGATCCTTTTTACGAGATCTTCAATGGTGTAGCTTGGTGAAGGAGCATTTCTATAATCAAGATCTTCAGGCTCCTCCCTTTGGATCCTCATCATTTTGAGTTCTTCAACTGGATTGGGCTCAAATTTACCTACAAATTTAGCTAGGATGAGAGTTTGACTCTCGGTTCAACGATTCTTGTTCTTTCTTGGAAAGCCTGCAAATCATTTCTCAAACTAACAGCTTGGTTAGATAATTTACCAAGCATGGCATCATGGTTCTCCATAATTTTAACAAGAATATTATTTTGTTCATTTTTTGAGTCTATGAAAGACTTAAGTGTTTCTTGGAGACTACCATTACTAGTTCCCATATTATTATTAGAGTTACCTGCAGGACTAGCATAATGTTTTTGAAAGTTAGGATTATAACTCTTCTTCCAAGCAGGGTTATAATCATTACGAGCTACGAAGTCTATTTCTTCAATATATTTTTCAGGGGTGGCTCTTACCTGGGTCTCCTTACCTTTAGCGGCTAGTATGAGCTCATCCAACTTAGCATTGAGATCTTCGTTCTCTTGTGGTGAGATAGAGTTCACCTTATTCACGTTTGATCTTTCCACATGCCATTGGGAATGGTTGTCTTGCATATTGACTAGCATCTGCTTTGCTTTGATAATATGTTTACCCATAAATGTTCCTCCAGCTACAGTATCAAGCATAGACTTAGACACAGGATTAAGAGCATTGTAAAATAAATGGAGGATTAACCAATCTTCCATCCCATGACTAGGATAGTTTCTTAAACATTCTTTCATCCTCTCCCATGCAAGCGCTAGTGGCTCACGCTCTTCCTGTCTAAAGCTAGTAATATTAGATCGGAGTTGCATAGTCTTTGCTAGTGGGAAAATTTTAGTCATAAATAAAGAAGTACATCCCACCCATGATGTAATAGTATTTCTAGGCAAAGATAGCAACCATTCGTTTGCTCTTCCTCTTAGAGAAAAAGCAAATAGACGCAATTTGACCGCATCAGGGTCAACGTCTTTTATACGCATCATATCACACGTTTTAGTGAAAGTATTCAAGTGCATTCCTGCGTCTTCAACAGCAGAGCCTCCAAATTGATTCTGTTGAACCAAACTTAAGTAATGGGGCTTAATTTCATAGTCATCAGCAGCAATTGTTGGCTGAGTAATAGGAGTACGCAAATAATCATTATTGGGAGTAGCAAACTCCCCAAGCTTCTTTTCAGCCATATTTCCTATGTTTTGGGGTTTTCTTAAACAAAGAATTGTAATAGTAAAAGCAAGAATTTAAAGGCTAACTAATTTTTTTGGTTTATCAAATAAAGACTGAAAGCAAACTAACAAAATTAAAAACAAGAATTAAAACTAGCAAGGTTCCTAATAACCTCACCAGGGTAGCTATTGCTTCCCCGGCAACGGCACCAGAAAAAGGGTTGATACCTTCGATCTGGATTACGGATGTAGTGTAGCTTCTTTTTCCCTAGTACACCTTCGAATCCTCGGGAAGCGAATGCATAGTGAAGTTACTTGAACGGACCTTCGAGAGTTTTAGAATTCCTTTTGTGTTTTTCCCGGACCAATAGCTTGCATATTTTTGTTGTTGTCGATGATGGAGAGAGGGCCCAGGGCGCTCGGTTTCACCTGTAGCTGTGCAAAACATCTGATGGAAATAAAAGATAGAAATAAAGTATGCGTGTACTTGTTAGAGCAAGATAAATTATATGTGGGTAGTGCATCCATAATTTCTATTGCCTCCGCAACCTCTTATAGCAATAACCTACTAGTCTCATCCATAGAAGAAAGAGAACTAATGATATGCATAGTGATGTCACCATTAATCCCAAGAAAATCCCTCACATACAACCGTACTACCCCTTCTGTCACTGGGGTTCCCAACCTACAGATCAGTCATCACTCATACTCCCTATAATTGGCTCAACCCTCGAGGTCTTGGGTACCTAACAAGTCCTTAGATTGAGGCAAGAGAGGATACAATAATCATCATGTCATACAAACTAATACACGATCCCATCTATGATAAATAACATGCACAATTGCTACATGGCTAGCCCAAAGCCATTAGCCCAAGGAGAATTACTCACACATAGAGATGAGATCAACAATCAGAAACATTGTAATGAAAATCATAGGATTGATACCAATAGTCTTACAATGTCGCCAATCGGAGAAGGGATCTACTATTACAAGTGGTGGAATATGGCTATGGAGATGGAGAAAGGTTTGGAGATCTGAGGCGGCTTTTTGGTGAGGTCTGGGTTCTTAGAGGCGGAGTGAGAGATGTTTTCCCATCACCTGAGGCTTCTTTATATAGGGGTCCCTTCACGAAAGTTGTTCTGTTTAACCTAACGGTGGCGACGCCAACTATACGATTGGAGCTATATGGCCGGAATTTTTGCTCCGGTCATATAGATGGTCGTTAAAGCATCTGCCTCTGTTGTACGGCTCCTAGTTTCTTCTGGTTGTTGGAAATCTCGTATCTTTGACTTTAATGTAGTGATTTCCTCCTTTAAACGACATTATGTGTGTAGGAAAAATATAAAAGAAAGGATTGCATACCCCTCTAAATATTAGCATTAGTGGCAGGGTTTAGAGAGATATTTCATCAAGAATATGAGTAATATCCAGTTTAAATGTGGACGTAGATGGCTATATTTCAGAGACATGAGCAATAAAAATCGCTAAGAATCTCAGATGACCACATTATTACGCACACGCATCATTCGCAAGCCAGAAAGGTCAGGGGAAGGGTGGTAAATATGTGTAAGAGAATCACTTCGTTAAGAGGGTTATGAAACTCCACACAACCTCTTAGTATAAAAGAGTGTGATACTCTAAGATGGAACAGATAGAGGATAGTTAATGCCTTTTAATCAATGGACTACAACACTTTGACCTAGTCCTAGATATGACGAGGTACTGGAGTTTGTTTCTCCTGACATTCCGAGATGGTTTGTCTTGACGTACCACAAGAGTATCTTGCATTAGAAGACTCCAATGCTCATTTACTACTTGGCTACCAACTGGTAAACAAGGTCGGAAGCAACAAGGGAAAAAGAACATGCTCATGATAGAATCCCGGGATGTGGATGCATAGATTAACAATCTTCCGAAAACCAATGCAGAGAGGGGAAGGTGTGGCAGAGTCACGAGTATAGATATGAGACTCGCGTGGAGTACTCTTGACGTGATTTATTTGGTTCCATTAAAGAACATCTACCATAGATAGTGGTAGGGGAAGTCCTTAATTGTCACGATTCAAAAGCGACAATAACCACAAACTTAAAGGCTAGAATTGTAGTACCAGCCATCCTGAGGTAATGTTTTAAAAACTAACAACAGGGGTCATTGGAATGGACCTTGGGTTAAAGATCAGCTTCATGTACAAGATTCATAACACCAGAATCTAGCACAATCTGGGATCTTCGGTTCAAGTCCAAGGGTTAAAACCCGAGAAAGAAGTAACTACTACTTGAGTGACACAACGTACATTTCAAGATAGTAACCAGAAGGTAGCTTCCAAGAGAAGAAAGAACTTCTGAAGTACCCAAACAAATAAAAAGGAGGCACATGAGGCAAAAGGAAACCTTGGAGCCTAGAACAGAACACTATGGATCCTACAATATAATATTGTGGGCCCATAAGGTAGAGAGATCATGATGGAAAGGAATCTCTCAGCTGAAGCAGAGCAAATGGGACAAGGAACAAAAAAAACAAGCAACTCTAGAGAACTCAACACTAGGTCAACTGGCTGAGAAACGACATGCCTGGAAGGCACCTAAGCTTTGAAAGACTAGAAGAGATATCAAAACTTTTCCAAATCAACACAAGGTAAGATGACCTAGAGTTAGAGCGATACTAGATGAGGAGCAAAAGAAGCATACTAGAGTTTTCACAAATAATTTTCATCTTTGAAATGGTTTTCACAAGCACTAGACTCAACATCGACCAATAGCAAGGTTTTCCTACGGTCGGTACTGCTCTGATACCAAAACCTGTGACACCCCGGGATTAGGGTTAAACAAATCCCAGACCTTAGCCTGACATAAGCTTAACATAGAGCTCGGGGATATTCAGTGAGAAATCGGTAACACAATAGTAACCCTGTGACACAAAAATTATTACAGCAAGGTCATAACTGAGCAAAGAACCAAAATATTACAAGCAGAGGTCACTAACCACAAACATCAAACAAAGGAAGGCAAATTATGCTATTAAGTATAGCAAACTTAAGAAATGTCCTAAGAGGCCTGAAGCATAACGATGACGTCCCAGCCCATAGATTCTAGGCTGCCGGCCGGGAACCCCAAGCTACTCGTCGGTGTTGATGTCGTACCAAACTTATCTTCAAGGGAACACTTATTCTGCTACAAAAGTATCAACAAAGCAAGGGTGAGTACAGGGTGTACTCCGCAAGACTTATGGCTGGTGGGGTTATTTTGCATAAAGCCATCTTTGTATATGAAACAAGAGGGAGAAGAAGCTCGTCTAATCAGAATATTTTAAAAGGGGATAAGAGAGCGACATGTCCAAAGAATTTATCATCATCTTTTGCTATCCACCAAAGTAATCCTCATCTCACAACTAGGATCACCCCCTCGTACCCATGAGGAAGCATCCTTAAGCACACGTTGAACTGCCAAGTTTTACGATTAGGTTAATGTTCTCTATGATCTTCACGTCCGTTCCCAAGTCGTCTATAACCGTGGACACGGCTTTTCGAAAAGATTTAACCCTGTAGGGGTGTACAACTTTACCCACATGTACCAACCAACTCTTAATGCCAAGCTATTAGCCCTCTTCCTTGGAAGGTTGGCAGAGGGTTGTTGGCCACGCCCTTTACCTTGCGTTCGCCAAGACCATGATTCACGCCCTAAGGAGGGTTCCACTGTAACAGGTCAAATCCCGAAGCCGGTCCCTAGAGATGTGAGGCAAGGTTGGTTTACCAGGGGCTCCATCCACCCCAAGCAACCCCGGCCATGCTTACCTACATGTTATGATGCACCTTCACTCGCCAAATCTTTCAAAACATTTTCTATGCATATGTCGAATGGAACGCCCGAACTAGGTGACTCATGGAATCTACTAGGCAAGTTAGTTACTCGTGAGGTTTTCCAGGCCCCGTGTGGTTGTACGCTCGTCTTGGTTGAAGAGGCTAGAACTCGGGTCCTAGTGGTGGCGAGCATGGGACTACAAAAACCACATCCCACTATGGCCTCCCATACAAGCCTTAGCATGTTTAACCTTTACCACTGATCTTACCTCATCAGTATACCTTGTTCTCCTGTCATACTAGATTCTCTTCATGTGGTACATCTTCTGGATGAACCAGCACTGATAGCTATGCATGGCTAAGAAGACATAGATAATAACTCTAGCAGTGCACACAAGCCAAACCTAGTTATGCTAGGAGTAGTGAATCAGGTAATATAAGCTCAAAGGATTAATGCAACAGATAGGATACTCTATCTATCAAAAGACCACAGTAGAATCGTATGTATCATGGCAAGAATTGAAATGCTTTCGAAATCGTAGGATTGTATAATGGTGGGGCTATGCTTGCCTTGTTTGTTTATACCCAGATATAGACCTTCGGAATCCTTTTACTTGAATTGGTTACAGTTGGTTAAGTATTGTTCATAGATCTTCGATGGTGTTGATCTCGGTCTTCGATCTCAGAGTCGGTATTGTATTCTACCAGAAACAACCAAACACCAGAAAGAAAGGAAAAAACAATCAACACATGGCATCGATGCAATGCTCAAGCAAGGATGATGATATGCCAAGTTAAATTATATTCAAATGAACCCTATAGCATGCTTGGCATTTTAAATGGTGTCCGAGGGGTGCAAACCCTAATACAGGAGAGACCCGGGAATCACCTGCGGGGGTTCAATTGTTCTTCTAATTAAACTTGTAAAGTTATTGAACAATGCATGATTTTGAGTCTATTGTGTAGATCTCATTTTTCTGAACATTTTGATATATTATACACATTTTCTGAATTATAAATAATTAGTTATTGAATTTATAACATTAAACTAATTTCTGAAATTAATTAAACCATTTCTAAAATTAACAAAACTGGGAAAACCTTTTTACACCAAGGCCATTTCTAGCCACGGTGGCTGACAGAGGGGCCCGAGGCCACCTCAGCTGCCACGCGGGCAGGTGGGGCCAGTGGTCGGTTTGACTGGGTCAGACCTGCACCTGCTGACATCAGGGCGTCGTCATGATGACGTCAGCCGGCGGGGCTCTCCCTAGATCGATTGCGGCAATGGTGTTTGGGGTCTCCTCACGTTCTTGGGAATGGCACCCACCGCTCCCACCTTCCCTCTAGTGATATCCTTGGTGATCCATGGTGAATCTATCTAACTCTCCCATGCAATGGACCCTCGTGCTCTCAGAGATACTCTGGATTTCTCCCATGGCATGGGACTCGAATTAAAGGTTCGATCTTCCTACTCCACCCATGTGCAACCCCCATCTCCTGGATCTGGTTTTACCCTTGTGGTCTCTTTTGGCCAAGCCAATTTCCGACTTGGTGTAGACAATGTTTGTACTGCTCTTCAATCATGCCTTGGAGGAAGTAAGCATGGTTTCTATGTCAATTTGATTCGTAACCGAACTTTTAAATTCGAAGTTTTCTCCAAAGTTGTGGGTTTCATGATCTACAATCTCAGATGTTTTGAATGTTCGGCATTTAAATGCTATTTCTCTCTATGGGGTTTTGGTGGTCCGAATTGGATCAAGGAATCATTTGATTGGTTTAATGAATAATAGATGAATTGGACTTTGGTTTCTCCTCGGAGATCACGATTGACCGGTGCCAATTCCACGCCGTTAGCTGCTCATCGGAAGATGGTCTACGTGGCTCGAACACCGGCCTCATTGCTACATGATCCGATTTTCTTGGATCGGACGCCAATTTCCCGCTTGGATTTTCACACAAGTCCTAGCGATTTACGGCCTGCTACTTCTGCCAGCCCATCACCCCAACCCCCTTCGGCCCATGTGGTCTGCTCTAGATGCCTTGCGATGGGCCATTCACTTCGAGATTGTATTTCTCAAATTCGCTGCAAAGGTTGTTATGGATATGGTCATATTATGAAATCTTGTTATATCCTTAAACACAAGTCTCAGGCTTATCGCATTAAACAAAAACGACATGAGCATATCATCTCCTCAGAAAGAGGGCTTATCGTTACGACTTCTGATACCAAGAACCTTGACCCCTCCGCTTTCTAGCTGAACCCTGTTCATTCCTCGCCATCGTCGCCTCCCCAATATCACACATGCAACAACCCCCTCCCTTCCTCGACAATGGCGAACTACCCCTGCGACCCTAACCCCCACCTCCCACCTGGCGCCGAAGTCATCCAACCCTGCATCCATCGCCGACGCCGGGGTTTTCACATTTTTAGTGGAGATGCCCTACTTCGGTGCGACAACATGGCCATTGTTGTCCTCGAGCCTCCCTCGGACCCTGAGCAGTTCGCCGCGTATGCCCACCTGATCAGAACCTACTTCAACGATCGTGGCCTCCACATTCGCAACTTCTCCAGGTCTGCCATGGGCGCCGCACTGGTACAGTTCTCTGACACTTGCGCAAGGGACACTACTATTGAGCGTAGTCCATTTTTTGTTGGAGGTAGCATTCTTAGGGTGATTCCCCATAACAGAGGTCTGAATCATAGGAACATGACCTTCACACATGATGTTTGGCTGATGATGGTAAATTACCCCCAAGATGCATGGTTAGTGGACAAAGTTAGAGAATATGTCAATGAATTTGGGAAATTTTTAGTCTGGAACAGAGATTACTCCAATAGAGCTAGAATCCTGGTTAAGGTCAGAGTGCCAGATATGCTTGAAATCCCTATTAGCTTGGTTCTAGGGGATAATACTAGTGATGAAGGTCATGGCCACTCCTGGATTCTGGTTAATTACATTCTGCAGGCTAAGGTTATTGGAGGTCTGGGTGGTGATGAGGACCCCCTTCCACCTGATGGTGGTAACCCACACCCCATGCCTCATCCATTTGGTGGACCCTGGGATGATATGGTTCATGATCATGCTCCAGAAGAACCTGCAAATGTTGCACCTGACCTTCCCAATGTTGCAATCCCACATGGAAATGCTACACCTACTACTGATAATGAACCAATGATTGCAACCCCTCCCCAACACAGCCCTGCACATGCTGATCATCTAGCTGAACTTGAACCTATGATGGAAGTTGTTGACTCCTTTAATGTTGTGCATGATCTGCTATCTGATTTGGTGAAAAATGCACACACCACTCTGGGCAACACTGATATGTCAAATATACATGGTGCTGGCTTCCAAATTCTTGATGTGGACACTGAATATGGTAAACAGAGAAGTGCCTCCTGAAACTTTATGCCACTACACCTCATGTGCCTGCCACCTCAACTGTTTGTATAACTGAAATCTCAGAAGATGATGTGCAAGCCTCATTGGATATCTCTTCTAGTGTTTCTTCTTCTATGGATGTGGACAGCTGCTCCCAGGTGGCTAAGCGCAAGCTACTTGCTCCCAAGGATGTTGCTGCTGTCAGGCGTAGCAAAAGGATTACCAACCAATCTGAAGGTTATAAGAACAAAGAAGCTGCAGAAAAAGCACATGAGAAAGATTCAGCTGTTATTACTCAGATCAATGCATCTGGAAAATCCAGACGGGTGGCCAAGAGCAAAGCACATCCCCACGAGGTTGTTATTATGGACCAAGATGCTCCAACCCCACATGTCCTCCCTATTGACACCGTCTAGTCCATATGTGTCAATCAATGCCTAATCTCTCCTAGTGAGATTTCAGAGGACAAGCTCTACTCCAAATGTGGCTAATGTATTCCCATTCTGCTGCCTATAATAATGTGTGTCATACATGTCATATAACACACAGTTTTAAGTTTCATCTACTTTATCGATTTTGCACTACCTGGGATGTAATAAGCACTACTCTATTGCTCATGATGAGCAGAAACATGTCTTTATATTTTTATGATTATCTGGATGTTTCTATCCCCTCTGTTAAGCACAATACCTTCCTTTTATATCTGTGGATTTACCAACCTGGGTACAGAGCACATCTTGTAAATATCTTTACCCTGCCAGCTACCCCTCATGAAATCCTGGTTAATTATGTTGATCAGATGCAGTTAATCCATTACATGTTGAACTATGTATAGAAGCTGGATGATTCTAGACTAGAATGTTAGAGGCATTAATTCTGATATGAGGCATGATCAAATTAGATAAAAGGTGGACTCTAGCAATTGTGATATTGTTTGCCTTCAAGAGACCAAAAGAGAAGATTTTGATCACTCCTATTTAAGAAAATTCTGCCCTAGTAATTCTGGAGGACTGATTACTATTTGGAATGGTAACCTTTTTAAAGGAGATGTTCTATGTCAATCTAAGTACCGTATCTCTGTGGCTTTCACCTGTAATCACTCTGGTATCACCTGGATTCTGACCAATATTTATGGACCTGCACACAATGAACACCGAGCTGATTTTCTTAACTGGATGCATAATATTGATACTTCCAATTATCCATACTGGATGTTAGTGGGGGATTTCAATCTCATAAGAAGTCCTGAAGATAGAAACAGAGATGGTGGAGATGCTCATAATATGATGCTTTTCAACAATGCCATCCAATCACATGATCTTCTAGAAGTACCACTAAAAGGAAGATCATTCACCTGGAGTAATATGCAAGACCCCCCACTTCTGTAAAAACTGGACTGGATTTTCACATGCCCTTTGTCGACTACAACATTCCCCAACACCATGGCCTATCCTCTTTCAAGAATTGGTTCTGATCACACTCCCATCAGCATCCAAGTGGGCACTACCATTCCTAAAGCCCAACTATTCAGATTTGAGAACTTCTGGCTGGATTTTGATGGATTTTATGACACTGTGAAAACTCTCTGGAATTCTGCTCCCTTTAATAATGATGTTGCCCTTGCAATTAACTGCAAATTCAAATATCTCAGAGCTGGCCTTAAGAAATGGAGCAAGAAACTTTCAAATCTCAATCAGACTATTGGGAATTGCACATATATGTTGGCCCTACTTGAAGGAATTGAAGATCAGAGACAACTTGCCATACATGAGATGAATTTCAAAAAGATACTGATGAAACATACCAATAAACTCCTGGAGGCTAAAAGGATTTACTAGAAAAGCAGGGCCAAAATTAGATGGGCCAAACTGGGTGATGAGAACACCAAATTCTTCCATGTTGTGGCAACCCAGAATTTCAGGAGAAATCTTATTACACATATCAAGACTGATGACAATTTGATTGTGACTGAACATGAACTAAAGGCTGCTGCTATTTGGCACTCATACAAACAAATAGTAGGCACAAGTGAAAATATTATCATTGACTATAATCTTGATGACTTGGTTTTACCACATGACCTTTTATACCTGGATGCTCCATTCACAAATGATGAGATTGAACTGGTGGTCAAAGAATTTCCTTGTGACAAAGCACCTGGTCCTAATGGTTTTAATGGGAAATTCCTCAAAAAAATGTTGGCCTATCATCAAGGAAGATTTTATAAAACTGGTTCATGACTTTTATGATGAAACAGTAAATATGGATGCCATCAACACTGCTTTTATTACTCTCATCCCCAAGATTAATGACCCTGAGTTTATGAATGATTATAGACCCATTTCATTGGTTAGCCTTCCTCTAAAATTCATCACCAAGATTATGGCCAATAGGCTCCAGAAGGTTATTAAATCCATTCTTCATAATAATCAGTATGATTTTATTAAAGGGAAAATATCCATGACTGTCTAGGATGGGCATTTGAATACCTTCATATCTGCCATGTGTCTAAGAAACCCATTATCATTCTGAAGATTGACTATGAGAAGGCATTTGATAAGATTGAATATAATGCAATCATTAGTATGCTGAAAGCTAAAGGATTTGGGCCCAAATGGATTTCCCTGGTCAGATCTATTCTGTTCTCTGCATCTACCTCCAGTGTTAATAAATGGTGTCCCAGGGAAAAAAAATCTATTGCAGAAGAGGTGTCAGGCAAGGAGACCCCTTATCTCCCCTTTTATTTGTTTGCACAGCTGAATTATTATAAGAAATTGTCAATGATGCCTGGCACAGAAATGAAATCAGCTTGCCCCTTGATAATGATTATGGACAAAAATATCATATCCTTCAATATGCTGATGACACCCTATTGATTATGCCTGCTGATAACACTCAACTGAATAATCTTAAGGACGGACTCCAACAATTTAGTAGTATGACTGGTCTCAAGGTAAATTATGATAAATCTACCCTGGTGCCAATCAATGTACCAGAGGATCATGCATGTCAACTTGCCTCATCTTTTGGATGCAAATTGGAAAGTTTACCATTTACCTACCTGGGTCTCCCACTTGGTACCACAAGACCATCTACTAATAGCTTGATGCCCATTGTATCCAAATTTGAAAGAAAGCTCTCAGGATTATCTTCTCTCATGTCATACACAGGAAGACTCACATTGTTGAATTCTGTACTCAACTCCATGCCCATTCATGCCATGTGCTCTTTTAAAGTTCCCATAACAATCTTTGTTCATTTCGAGAAAGGTGGCAGACAGTTCCTTTGGGCGGGGAAAGATATCAATAAACATGGCAAATGTCTTGCTAAATGGGAATTGGTCTGTAGACCAAAGGATCAAGGAGGTTTAGGTGTCATAAACCTCAGACTACAAAATCAGGCCCTTCTAATGAAAAATCTTCATAAATTCTACAACAAGATTGATGTACCATGGGTTGATCTCATATGGAAAGCCTACTATCATGGAGATTCTGCCCCCCACTCACTAAACCATATTGGATCCTTCTGATGGAGAGACTGTATGAACTATGTTGATATTTACAGAAACATGACTCATTGTAAAATTAGCAATGGAAAATCTATGCTTCTATGGAAAGATCTATGGAAAGATGAATGTTTTGAAGATAAATACCCACACCTGTTCTCCTTATGCCACAATGATACCTTAACCATGAAACAAGGCCATCTCTGCTGCAGATAATGATTTCTATGATCTCTTCCAACTCCCCTTGTCCATTATTGCTCATGAGGAATTAATTGAAATGTTGGAGAACATCAGAAGAATAAATCACATTGATGAACATGACTCATGGTACTTTTCTTGGGGTGAGACCTTTAAAACCAGGAATGTATACAAAGCACTGATTGGGACCCACCCAACACCCAAGCCTATTCTTGATATATGGAAATCATGTTGTCTCCCAAGACACAATTTTTTTGCCTGGCTCCTTTTGAATATGAGATTAAATACCAAAGAATTAATGACAAGAAAGAACTTCTTAGTGGAATACAATGACTGTGTAATATGTGGAACATGTCCTCAGGAAACTCTACAACATCTATTTTTTGAATGCAACTTCAGCCAGGGATTCTAGTGGTCCCTAGGACTTGAATGGAACACTGATATGGATTTGCATCAAATGACCAATGATGCAAGCTGCAAATTTAATGCTAGTTTTCTTATGGAAATTATCATCACTGGATGCTGGAGTATATGGGACCAAAGAAATAGCTTTATTTTCAAAGATCTTAATCCCTCCATCATTAGATGTATCTCTTTTTTTTAAAGCAACCTTCTCCTTGACTATGCATAGAGCTAAACCTAGTCTCAAGGAAGGTATGCAGCAGTGGCCTGACACATTATGATTGTAAAACAGTTGAACCTGAGCCTGGCTCAATCCTCTTTACATTATAAAATCTATAAAATGACATAGTAGGGGTTTTCCCTACTGTTTTTTGTCAAAAAAAATTGGTGTTTGGGGGTGAGCGGGGACGCGCGGTTGCTCTGGTTCGACGCGGAGTGACATGGTCTACCTAAAGGTGGTGGCGCCACTAGTTCTAGGTCACCGGAGTGTCGTCGGTGAGCATGTATTGCAGTGGACAGCGGCATCTTATGGCGCAGGGACAACCCAGAGAAGGAGGAGGGAAGTGGGGAGGTGCTAGAGCACCAGTTCCTCACCATGAGCATGAAGAGCTTGTTGAGGAGGCCGGGCGAGGTCGGAAGCTGCCAGAATCAACGACGAACGCGGCGGCAGTCTTTGGTCAGGGATGGAGAAGAAGGGGTCCTGGAGCTCGATTCTAAATGCCCCAGCTTGATTCCTTCAGCGGGAAGGTTGAGGGAGTGAAGGTGGTGAAGTGTGCGTGCTCGACTGGGCTAGGGGAGGCCAGAGTCGGTGGCGCTACACGGCGGCCGAAGCTAGGGTTCAGGCTCTAGAAGGGGAAAACCACGAGAGGGCTCGAGGGGAAGTGAGATGGGTATGAGGAGAGAGAGCGGATCATGGCGGTTCTTGTGGCGTTCTTATCTTCGTGAGGCGACCACTGCGGTGGCGGGAATCACAACGGCGAGCATCGGGCGGCCGCGCGCAAGAGAGCAAGCTGGTTGTCTCTTTGGGGAAGATGACAGATGAAGGGGTAAGATGTGTTGGGCCGGCTGGGTTGCTGATTGCTGCACGGGTAGGCGATAGAGAGGGAAGAGGGGAGATGGGCCAGCCTGCTATGGGTCTGCTGCAGTTTTTATTTGCAAAACATTTTTCCTTTTGTATTTCAAATTAGATCTGTTTTTGAATAACTTCCAAAATACTAGAGCTTTGTAAATATCCAAATAATGCAGGGACCCATTTATACTATTTGGGATCCACACTTTTGATCTTTTCAAAAATACAAAAACCATTTTGAATTCATTTCAAAAAGAGGGGAATGATTAAGGTTTAGGCTTTTCATCAATTTTTCTTTGCATGCATTTTAAGGGATGATGCTCCGGAATGCACAAACAACCCTAAATATAAGATTAACTAAAACTGGGGTGTTACACAATCCTCACCGTCCTCCTGGCTATGATCGTCAAGAAAGAATAGCCAACCATTGGAGGGTCGGCGCCAGGGCGCACAAGAGCAAGCTGATGCAGAGGATGTAAGGCTATTGCATGCTATATGCAGACTACTTCGCCGATGATCCATTGCACAGTGATGTGAGATTTTGAAGCCGTTTCAGGATAAACCGGAAGTTTTTCCTGAAGATCGTCGACGATTTGAGGGCATTCCACGACTACTTCAAACTGAAGAGAGACATCATCGACCTACTTGGTTTCTCCACTATTTAGAAATGCACAATTGCCCTTCGGATGCTTGCATATGAAATTCCTAGAGATACACAAGACGACTACCTGTGCATGGCCAAGTCCATGCCCATTGATTGCATGTACAGTTTCTGTTGGGCAATCATAGCTGTGTTCGAAAAAAGTATGTGTGCACACCCAATGAAGAAGGCACAACTTGGATCCTAGTACAGAGTGCATAAAAAGGGTTTCACTACAAAAATACCCCCATAGCCGGCGGATTTGTGGGGCTACACAAGCGAAAAGTACCTGCAATAGTTGGATACGTGGTGGATGAGGATTCACGGTGGCTATCGAGGATGGCACAAATATTTATGCCATGGTATTACTGATACCGGCACTAGAGTGTGTCGCGGTAGGTGGTAGGCAAGTGCGACGTTGTTTATTGCCATGCTTGACTGGGCGTAGGCACATTAGGTGGCGTTGTGGATTATATGCGACCTGCATAGTGGGCCTGTATGGGCTTGCAGGTTAACCCCCTCCCACTAACCATTGAGCCCCACCACGGAATACAAGAGTCAACCAGGCGGTTATAAAGTATCTCTTCTATACTCGTCATCATATTCCCACTCCGATCCCCACTTATCTTCACCCTCTCTCTGCACGAAAGCTTGAGCCGGCAATATGGCGAATCCAACGAGAGCTAGGCGGCACGCTACCGAAATCGATTACGAGATGGACGTAAGCCCTTTTTTCTGGATTTTAATTCTGATTTAGGCATATATTTGGTTGATCGAGATCGACCTATGTTTTCACATTTTGGGGGAAATCTCGTTTCTTCAAATTTGCTCACCCATCCCGCAGATTCTTCCTGGCTTACCTCCTAATGCTATTAATGATGACCCACAATGCAATGGGGTTGAGACAGAGACATGTCGAGAATATTCCCTAGAGGCAATCATGTATGATGTTATTCCCAATGTATTCATAAAGTTATTGTCCATGTATGAACTACTGATATGTATCATTGAATATGTGATTCGATTGTGGAACTATATATTCATGTTGTTCATACTAGTTGTACTTGGTTGTTGAGGTTGTGTTGGACACACAACTTAGACTAATGTGAAAGTCAGCAGATGACTTGGTTCCACTTGTCATTGGCATGGAGATGCTATTCCGACTTACACGGATTTGGCTAAAGAGTTTAGCGAGTCGATTTGGAACATATTGAGATGCAACGAACAAGTCATCATTTGTATGTCTCAATCAATGTAATCCTTAAACCTGAGGTTATTGCACAATCCGAGTTGAGGATCATCGACTTAGGTTCTGTCAAACATTTTTCCGTCACTGGCAGTTATAAAGGCAGAGTTCAGGTCGACTGATAATCAAGTTGCGTGATGTGGATGAACAATATGGGATTTTGCCCTTCCAACTAGAGAGATATTCTTTGGGCCCTCTTAGAAGATATGATTCAGAAAGCATGGTCATGCACGACTCGGTTAAGTGTTAACCGAAGCGGTCGATTAACAGTTAGTCAGATGAATCACTTATCTTGGATAGAGAAGAGAGTTGAGCTATTTGAAGGATGATGATTATTCGCCAATAGTTTGACAAGATGTACCGTGAGGCAAAAGGGACTCAGATAAAAGTCGCATCAGAAGGTATGTCATCATGACTCTTTGGTACTTGGAAGTCGACACGTTCTGCTAGGAGCCGCTACCGACTAATCGATTACGAGTGAGACTCGGATCGTGTTTGAGTTACCATGAGCCTGTCGGGTCACACACTTAAGAGCAAGAGCAAGTTTGGGTTATACCTGAACCGAAAATGTATTTGGGTTGGACCCGAATCAGATACGTACTAAGTTAGTGAGTTGGACTCACAATGATTAATATGGACTTTAGTGAATGGGCCACAATTGAGTGGAGCCCACTTTCACTCCCTATATATACTAGGGCACACTTACCTAGAAGGAGTGAGCGTTTAGGTCACTCCAAGCATTGGAAAACCCTAGCCCCAGTCCAGTCCTGCCGCTGTATCGGACCTAGCAATCCACCGCCGGTGCTCCTCCTTGTACGTGTGGATACTGGTGGAAGTGTTGTACATTCAGCACTTCGACAATCGTGGATCGGAATGGATCGTGAGGACTGCATTGCATGGCGTGCTTCATCAATTCTGCAATTGCATGTCTAGTAGTAATCCTCGTGGCCTACTACCTCAGCTAGATCTTGGGATCACCGCGTAGGGAAAAGTTGTTGTTTATCTCTACGTGGCCCAACAAGATAGAACTTCTATGCGTGTGCGGCCTTCCATCGCATAGCAGAGTTATGTATGAATGTCGATGGACCTGTGACACCGGCCGCATGTTCCTTGGATGCGGTTAGGAGGTTCCAATATACAGTGCTATTGTATGGGCTGATCCGGAGCACACGTCTACGCACATGAAGAGGATGTTGCATTGTCTCTAGTATCGAGTTAAACATAAGAAAGTGTTGCGCGAGCAGGAGAAGATGTTCGAGATTGAGCAAATGAACACCAGAGCTCAACAACAGACAGACAAGTTTCTTCACGAGCTGAAGGAGGAATGCCATGATCTCTCCTACCAGATGCTCGATGTCATTACTAGAATCAGATAGCTAGTTCATACGGATAATGTGGAGGACCTGTCGGATGATGATGCAGACTCTGTTACCTCCGCATAGTCTATTGAGGAGGATTAGTTTAAACATGTTTTCTATAATTGAATAGTAATTTGTGTGTTATTTTCCTAACCTGTATTGTACAATTATTACCTAAGTATAAGTACTTTATTTCCTATTATTATTATCTCCCTACCTTGTTCAATGGGCTAGAACGACCAAGCCCACCAAGCTTTAGGTCTCAACCTTATCCGAAAGAACGCCAGCTTCAGATCTCACTATCACTCCCTACCTCTAGATCTCAGTTTCACCCATCACCGCTCCAGATCCCTTGTCCGTGACTGCACGAACATCTCCGGCGCTCTCGTCCGTGGCTACGCGGACATCTCCGGCACCGTCATCCGCGGTTGCATGAACCGCTCTGGCGCCCTCGACCGCGGCTGCACGAACCGCTTCGACGCCCTCGACCATGGCTGCGCTAACCGCTCCCTGGTACCTCCTGTTGATCTGAATGGTATTTGTATGTTAGGAATTTTTGTTCTAAGAGAATAAGGTAGTGTTGTTGGACTCTATAGGTTAGGAATGTCTAATGCAGAGAACAAGGTACCTAGCTCTTGTCTAGCCGTGCCCTCTACCATGCGAGGTATAGTGGTGAGACTAGATCAATAACATGCATGTATGTATGTGTGTGAAGTAATATAAGTTTATTTTAGGATCAGATGTCCGAGATGTAGATAAGTACGGCCTTCGCTATAGGTTTGGCAATGTTGTCTACATCACTATATCAACGAGGAGAAACCTTAGGAGGATAGTCAGAAGATACAAGCCAACAATCCCTTACTACATTTGCACCATGAACAAGAACAACATCTTCAAAGGAAATATGGTAGCTTTTTTACCAAACTAGTAATTGTTTCTTTCTTTCTATTGGTGTTCGTACTTACCACAACCAGTATATGTTTCTTTCTTATTGGGTATATACTTTCTGGGTATACTCACTGTGCCTCACTGACTAGGGTGGCCCACTTCGGGTTAGAGCTTTGCTTCACGGGCGACCCAGTCAAGGAGAAGAGATGGAGTTTATTCCGGCTATGGGAAGGCCTAGAAGACTTACCGACATAGGCCTATAGTGTTACTTGTAGTTCAAGATGTACTTTGTAACCGACTCTTAGTCGTAGACGGATAGGTCTCTCCTATAAACCCTAGGCCGGATATCTATATAAGTCGTCCTAGGACAAGCCTTTAGGGCACCCCACAATAGTTTACAATCTCAACTCGCACAGGAAAAACCCTTGTAACCCATATTCCGGCTCTGCCCTATTACTGGATTGCAAGCAGAAGTAGGATCCGTCCAAAGTCGACAGATTCGAACCTAGGTAAACTTGTGTGCTCACCATCCCAGAACACCGTACATCTCACACCCCTCTCTTCTGCATGCCTCGAGGACCCCCTCATGGCGTACTTGTCATCAATCCGACGACAGTTGGTGCCCACCGTGGAGCAAGTGAGCTTCTAATCTACATTCCGAGCGGAATCTGCAAGAATCGGAATCAGGAAGACAATCGCCGTCGGTCGCGTCCTCTACGCAGCGACGTCCCTCTCATCATTCTCGACGAGACCTAGATTCTGGCTAGGGAGGCCGTGAATACCTACACCATCATGTATTTTGGTGAGATCGATGTTTACATCGGTTTTGCTGAACCTGCCCCACCCACCCCAGCGGTGATGATAGAGGCAGAAGAAGCTTTTGGGTCCACTTTGTCCGCAGAGGCGACAGAGTTCCGGATCCCGGAAAATCCCAATCCCACCTAGCCTGCACCTAACACAGAGATAGTGGAGAAAGCTGAGCCTAAAACAGATCTTACGATGAACATTGGATCTGGAATGGATCTCCCTAGCAAGGTCGAATCCCTGATCGATCTTCCCATTGAGGTCAAAATCCAGGAGGAGCAAAACAACAACTCTGGTTCTGGCTATGCCAACACTGGAACAGATCAACCTTTCCTGAGGCACATGTTGAGGTGCATAATGCTGCAAGACGCAGGCGTGGATGAGGTTCTCGAGACCATCAGGCGTTTCGAGTAAGCCCACAAGGAAAGCCACAACTACCTCAGGACGCACGCATCGCACTTTGTCGGATATGTTGGATCCGGATCCGGCTCTGCCGATGCTGGAGACAACAAAGACTCAGTGCTAGAGGCGATCGGAACAAACACCGACTTACCGGCATCTTTGGACGATTCAATGACATCGGCAGATTTCTGAAAGTTCTTTGCGGAGTATGAAGAGGAGTACAACTCCAAAGCTGCAGAAGAAGGAGAAGCCATGGATGAAGGATCCGGGGAAAACTCTCCCAAAGCGCGGGATGATATGGATCTCGGAGCTAATCCCGACGTCTAGATGTCCGAAAGTACTGATCAGAGCTTGACTCCAAGAAACGGACCCAAAGCCGTCTTTGCTACCGGCGCTGCCAAGAAGGCAAAGAAGAAGAACAAGAACAAGATTCCAGCAAAAGATCCTCCAGCAGAGGAAGTGGTTGCTGAAGATTACAAAAAAGACTCGGATGGAGCCCCAATCCCAGACGAGCCAAAGGAAACTCCGATTGATGGATATGTGATTACTGCTGGTGCTCGTAAACTCATCGGTGATGCGTTAACAACACCAATCCCTACTACTGCAGAGCTTACACCTACAAAATTAGAAGAAAGGGCCCAAGCCCTAGAAGCGTGTCGTCAAGTACTCCTGGATGAAGCTAACAACATCAAGGAAGAGAAGAAGTGCATTGCCACTGCAGAGCAGTTCATCTCTCTACAGCATTAGAAGACCCGAAAAGGCCACGTGCGGGCCAACAAATATCCAAAGGTCCACAAGATCCTCTTTGAGGGAGATCCGGGAGCACCTAGGCTCGACAGTAAGGGAGATTTGGTGTATTCAACACTAGTGGAAAATACTACTGCAGCCCGAGATATCCTGGCAAACAACCCAAACCCAGATCAAGTCCGGTTTGGCGTAAAGCTACTTACCAAGGGTCTGGAGCAACAGAAGGTCGTGAAGTCCGGGAGCGGAAAACTGGTCTCTAAATCTGACCAATGTCACACGGATCCGGCCTGGGATGACATTAGGCCCCGACGGGACCTGGAACAACATCACCGTCTTGACCGTCGAGAAAACAACTATTCAAGAACCAGATCTTCAGGGCAACAGCACAGAACCGCACGTGACTGGAGCAATGTTGCTCCGGCCACGGAGCGAGATGCAGTTGCGGCACTAGTTCAAAGACACCCTCCTCAGTGAGAGTCGAACAATCGCAGGGAAGACGAAAAAGAGCAATGTCGGGAGGAGGACCGACAAAGGATGCCACCTCCTAGACACACCAGCCGTCCGGCTGAACCTCATCATAGTGGGGGAATGACGGACGAAGGAACGATGGACACCGTGCCGAGTCAAGCCGGTAAGGGGCTCGTCATAGTCAAGACCCTCCCCAGAACCGGAATAATGATGCTTCAGATGGAGGCCGGTGCTCAGCCGGAAACAATCCACCTGCACCACCCTCTCCACCAAGCAGCCATCACAGTGGCTCTCGAGGAGGCCAAGGAGGACGTCATGGTGGAGGAGGTGGTGGTAGAAGCAGAAGTCCGGCTCTAAGGCACCGCAGCCACATCGAACAACCAAGATGGTGTTCTCTGTCACCAAATGATGCGAGACACTGGATCAACTCTAACATAGAGGCGCGGCGCTACGAGTCAGAAAATGTCTATGTGGGTCCAAACTGCTTCGGACCGCGCATCCGAGAAACAAGATTCCCAGAAGGATTCGCTATCTCAAGACACATCCATCCCTACGTGTTGGAAATATACCCTAGAGACAAATAGTTATAAGGATTGTTATCATATTTCATACAGTTTATGATTAAGTTTTATATCTTGCTATAACTGTATTGAGTGGAAACATCAATACACGTGTGATATAGAAACAACCAGGGGTTCCCAATGAAACTCTAGTCACTGGTTCATTGGTCAACAGATGATCAAGTTTCCTGATCATGTGGCATTTATGCTAGTTGGAAATGGAGTCATCTCATTCTGAGAATGAGATGATGAACCAATACCCAACCTAAACATCATGAGCCGATCATGTCACGAAGTTCAAGTTATGATGATTAGAAATGGATCCTCGTAGACTATTCCTTAGACCGTGAGGCTATATCAATCACTGTCTCCCGAGAGTGCTTAGATAGCATCAAGCGCCACTTGGTAATACAATGGTTATAAAGGTGTGTTCAGGTACTCGGAGGAAACCGTAGAGGCAATATATGTCAAGAGCAGGATTTGTCCGTCCATGTGACGGGAAGATACTCAAGGGCCCACTCGGAGAAGTTATATCCAATAGCTGCATAGCATGTGATTTGATCATAGGGATATCACTTGACAGAACGAGTTAAGTAGCATTGTTCAGTAACGAGATTGAACACGGCATGGTGATGTCATTGATCAGATCTCGGGCAATGCAAGTATCGAGAGACAAAGGGAATAAGACACGACTATCTCGGTTCAAACGACGAAAGATCTTCGTGGAACGCACAGGGGTCACATGGCCATCCAGGTCCCTCTATCGATCATTGGTGCAGGAGTGTCCCGACCATGTCTAGAGTGTTCCCGAACCATGGGGTATCACGCTTAAGGGCTTGATGATACTTAGAGAGTGTTTATAGGATCGGTAGAATCGCCGAAGATTTGTAGAGAGAAAACCGGAAGGGTTTCGGTAAGTCCGGAGGATTTCCGGAGTGGAGGTGGAAGTGTTCCATAGCCATGGAGGTTGAATAACATGTGAATAAATGTTAAATATTGATTTAATCATTTATTCATAATTATTTAATAAAGAGAAAAATCAATTTAAATGGTCAAAGGCTTAATGGGCCAATTCTCAGAGGGGAGAGGGCCCATTAGGGAAAGGAGAGAGGGAGAAGGGGCCAAGGGGTGGATGGCTGGGCCTAGCCCCCTCCCCCGCGCAGGGCCCACTAGGTGGCCGGCAGCCTCCCCTCCCCCCTCCTCTCCTTTAGTCCCACCCCGGGACTTTGAGGGAGGTAGTATCTCCCCTCCCCCTATATATAGTGGGGGTATTTGGCCAAATAAAATACACCAATAATCAATAAAGGTCTTCTCCCTTTTGGTAGGACCTCTAATTGATATTTTCTCCTCTCCCCCTCTCGTGTGTAACTCCCCGTGAGGTGTCGCACTTGAGGCACTCAAGTCGTTGGAGCCAAGGAGCGCAAGGACTTCATCACGACCTTGAGGTCGGCTTCGGCTCGTCTACATCAACCACGCACTCCTGAGCGTTGACAACGCTTTTCGGTCTTCAAGGGTAAGTTCGCGAAAAGCCCCTCCCATTACTATATTACTAATAGATAGGTCCTGGCAGCTTCAGGGGTTCAGGGGTGTAGGGTAAAATTTTATGTTTTCATGCGCGGAACCCCAACAGTGGTATCAGAGCTAGATCTATGCGTAGTAATGCTAGTACGGGTAGAACACACGAGATGTAGCATGTGGGTGTTGATCTTTTAGTTGTTACCCTCCCGCGTGTACTTGTGTATACCGCAGTAATGCTTGATGAAGCGGCCCCCAACCGACTTTACGTGTTCATTCGCGAGAATGGTCCACGCTTGACATATGGCTTGTATCGTATAAAGTGGCTTAGGGGGTGTCTATCTCTCTCACATTAGTTGGTATACCATTTGTAACGGAGGGCCCTGAAAGGGGTGTAGTAGAGACAACTACTTGATCAGCGTTGTGCTAAAAGTTCGTAGGTAAGAACGATTCTTGTGCGAAAGCCCATTCAGCCACGTAAAACATGCAAAGATAAAGTAGAGGCGTCTAACTTTGTTTTGCAGGGGGCGTTGCTTTGTGATATGGTTGTGGCAAAGGTAAAGTTATTACCTTCTGTTACGTAGTAGTAGATAGTCACGGAGGTGACGGACTACCACGCCGGAATGACACCGGTACCCTGGTGTCTACGGCGCCGGAACCCAGACGCCGGAACCTGGTGACGACGGATCGATATCACGACGTGAAGGACCATATCACATCGCATTTACATTCAATGTTATTGTTTATATATCTTATTGTGTGCTAGTATTAGATACTCGACGGTAGCCTAATAAGATGATCCCTGTTAAAATTACCAACGATTGTGTCCCCCCTTAGTGTGCACCACCAAGAAAGTTCTTAGGTATGAGGCAGGCCGTGATGATCGGGTGTCAGACATATCTACGTTCGCATATGGTGGGTATAAGCCATGTTGCACAGCGAATACACTAAGGTTGAGTTGGCGAGCCTAGCATGTACAGACATGGCCTCGGAACACGGATGGTCGAAAGATCGAGCACGAGTTGCATGAATGATGTGACCGACGTTTAGCGTCCACCCTTGAACCCACATTGATGTCCGTGATGATCGGGGGATATGTGGCTGAAAGGGGTCATGTTATCACTAGGAACCCTTATGGGGATAGGTGTTTCTGAGTAGAGTTATTATTAACTCATTTAATTATAAACTTAGTCTAAATTCCTTTTGCAATTATAAATGTAGATGGCTCACCGAGAAGCTTACTTTGTCATTGAGGAATGGGTAAAGGGTGAGAAACTTAGACTTGATGGATCCAACTTTCCTAGTTGGCTTGTGCGCCTGAATGATCCCCTTACTAGGAATCATGTGGTAGACTACATACGTCGCATGATGGATTTGACTGAGGCAGACTACTATGAGACCCCACAAGAGCTGGCAGACCGCTACTATCGTCAAGAGATGTCCACCTGCATTAAGATAATAATGTGTTACGGGATGGTGGATGAACTACATCAGCTCATGGGTGATCTTGATCCATATTCGATGGTGGATCAGCTGAGAGCAGAGTTCATAGGCCATGTGCGCATGTGGAAGCACGAGCTGCTTGGAGAGTTCCTTTCCATACAGATGGAGGAGCATACATGTCTGAAGGGTCACTTGGAGCGCATGCTTGATGCACACATGAGACTGGTTTACTTCATGGATTACTAGATGGATGATCCATTTCGATAGGCGTACTACTTTGATCGTTGCCTCCTAGCTACGAAGGACATGTTCGCAGTAGCATCATGAGTGGTGATACGGAAACATTGGATTTCCAGGAGTTCATATTACGTTTCAGGAACGTAAAGGTTGAACCAATCACCGGAGAGGTCATCGATGACAAAGGTATATATTGGATATACAGTTTTATAAATGTTATAATCTTGCAAACACATTTGTAGTGTTAAGTATATCTGATACTTGTTCTGTTTTGCTAAAAACAGGTCCTTCTGCATGAGAGGTGCTTGCTAGAGAGGAGGTGATGTTGCGTGTTGATGGCGAGCATGATGATGATGGCTGATGACACTCTCCCTCGACATTTATCAACTAGTTTATGTTTTAGGATGATTATTGTAATCAAGAGATTGTGAACTTCTTTAGTGTGTCTCACACTTCATTAGACGGTTATTCATATCAATTTGTAACAAACAATTGTTCCACTTTTATGAATGATTTATATTCGTGTTCATATCTTGTTTGATTATGTGTGAATTATCCTTGTTCGTTTGAAACTAATTGATAATGCATGAACATTTGTAAAACATTAAAAATGCCTTAAAATACCCAACTTAAATGATATTTCATTACGGAATGAAAAACTATTGTTAAATTCAAAGTTATAATGATAATATGTGGAAGTCATTCGATTTCTTATCACATATAAATCATGCCTAAGTTCGGCAAAATAACTTGAACACCATGTATTACTTGAATGCAAAGTGTTTAATGAATTGTTAAAATAAATACATATCCGATGTATTGTATTTTTAACGAAAATGGCAATTATCATTAAATGATTGTTTAAATGCGTAAAGAAGTTTACCAAAGGAAACATGAATATGAAACTATTTGATTTGATCAAAGTGTTTCATCAACAAAGGGTATAAATATAAAAGAGAATCTAATTACTATGATTTGATCAATAGTAATGAAATTCGACTTTATAAAGAATGGCATAAAAGAAATTGTGAAATGCAAAGTGTTTTGAAACGTCAAAATGCAAAGCATCACAATGTGATATTAGATATCAAAGTGGGTGAATAGAAGACACCAAATAAATTGTTGCAGTGTAGATGTAGAGACCATTAGTTAGAAATAGTTAGCACCCAATTAGAATATTTAGTGAACCATTTGAATTCGTGAAAGCGGCTCCATATCTAGTATGGATCATCGTGAAAGTTTTGGGGTTATTCGATATAACCAAAACAATAGCGAATAAGTCCTTGTAGAGTATTCATTGGAAACTTTGAATACGAAATCCATAGCTAAAACCAAAAGAGAAGCAAAACCAGTATTGCTTGAATTTTGGTGCATTCTTGAGAAAGCTCACTTTTAGTGATATTTCTCAATTATGGAGCAAATGGAAAATAGTGTAAAACACGATGAGGATTCAAAACCCTGCATCCGAGTGTTGAGAAGCGCAACGGACAACGTTCCTGAACGATTCTCTTCACAAAGGAAAAGAATCAATGATAATGATCATTATGTTTTCCCCACTGCTGTTTTCACTACATGAAGTAGGATTCAAAATGTAATCCATATCTAGCATGGAGACATTTGATAATCATTTGTCATGATTATTTGAATATGACATACCTATGAACTACTAAGTAAATAATGGTAAACTAAATTATGAGAAATCCTAGAAGCAAACTTCCCTTGAGATTAGAAAGCAATTCGTTGCTGAATCTCACAAGTAAAAGGGGTTACTTCAATTTTCCCAAATGACTGCAAAGCCATAGTGGAAAAGGGGGTGAACGACTAAAGCACAATTTGTCAAGTATTGGACAAATTCAAATGAATTTGATTCAAGTGTGCTAAATGTCTTGTGGGTTTGAAATTAGTAACAGAACTAGTATCTCATAGTAAATCTCAAACTTTGATATTTGATCAAAGGATTTAAAGATAGTGAGTAGATATGCAATTTGCATAAAATTGAGTGGGAGCTATAAAAGTCTTCCTAAAACAATATGTGAATGACATATTTTTGAGTGGGAGCTTATAGGAGTAATTCTTAAGTATGTTAAGAATGAAAGCGCAACTACTTATAAATAATGATTTATAAGATGTAGAAGTTGATAATAGGTGTATTATGATATTATGTGGTATTCCTTAAGGGATTCTGAAAGGGGTTTCAGAATAGAAGTTAATTAAGGAACTGGTCCTTAATAACTCAAATTAGGAATAGTATTAAGTTGAACATCAATGGTTGAAAGAAAGAAAAGGATGATCGTCATCCATTATGTTGAGACATAGGTTCTATCTTAGTAAACCACGATGATAACTTAGCATAATATGTGATCCAAATAAGGAACATTTAAAAGTGATTAAGTTCGAATCATAGAATGTTGAGCTAAGTTTGTCTGCAGTGTCTAATAGAGAACTGCAGACATGTTTTCCAAATCCATAAAGGATGACATATCTTAAAACATAAAGGGTTGTGTTATAAGGGAATATTTTGGAAACTCCTATAAATACCGATTAAAGTCAAGTAGGAAGCGAGGTGAACAAATACATCGATGGTTGCATAGAGTGCACTAGTGTTTCGATGAATACATTTATAATAATAGATAAGGGTACCATCTAAAGTGTTGTATAATGTTATGGCGGGGATAGTTTGCTTTTAATAGAGAATGATGTGTCCCAGGGCACAGTGCCCATGAGAAAGCCCTCGAGGTTGATCTAAAGTCACTCTAGGCTCCTGGAATCAGGCCTCGTTCTGCTGCCATAACGACGATGCATACACACAGATGTTGTCATGTGATGATAAAGTATTAATGTCAATCAAGGTGACATTAGTAAGTTGCAAAGGATTTGGGACTGTAAAGTACAGACCTAAGACTCAACCTCTTCCATGAGCAAGCATGTTCAGGGTACTGGATATATGGTGCCAATGATTGAGAACAAATGCAGCTAGTGTATTTCTACTCTAGTGCAAGTGGGAGACTGTTGGAAATATGCCCTAGAGATAAATAGTTATAAGGACTATTATCATATTTCATATAGTTTATGATTAAGTTTTATATCATGCTATAACTGTATTGAGTGGAAACATCAATACACATGTGATATACAAACAACCAGGGGATCCTAGCGAAACTCTAGTCACTGGTTCATTGGTCAACAGATGATCAAGTTTCCTGATCATGTGGCATTTATGCCAGTTGGAAATGGAGTCATCTCATTTCGAGAATGAGATGATGAACCAATACCCAACCTAAACATCATGACCCGATCATGTCACGAAGTTCAAGTTACGATGATTAGAAATGTATCCTCGTAGACTATTCCTTAGACCGTGAGGCTATATCAATCACTATCTCCCGAGAGTGCTTAGATAGCATCAAGCGCCACTTGGTAATATAGTGGTTATAAAGGTGTGTTCAGGTACTCGGAGGAAACCGTAGAGGCAATATATGTCAAGAGCGGGATTTGTTCGTCCATGTGACGGGAAGATACTCAAGGGCCCACTCGGAGAAGTTATATCTAATAGTTGCGCATCATGTGATTTGATCACAGGGATATCACTTGTCGGAACGAGTTAAGTAGCATTGTTCAGTAATGAGATTAAACACGACATGGTGATGTCATTGATCAGATCTCAGGCAATGCAAGTATCGAGAGACAAAGGGAATAAGAGATGACTGTCCCGGTTCAAACGACGAAAGATCTTCGTGGAACGCACAGGGGTCACATGGCCATCCAGGTCCCTCTGTCGATCATTGGTGCGGGAGTGTCCCGATCAAACTAGGTATGGAGATACCGATGATCGAATCTCGGACATGTAATATATCTCGGGACAAAGGGATTTAGTTACTAGCGTTAAAGGTTCTCACGACCACAGAAGTCATCGTTGAATGTGTAGGAGTCAGTATGGATCTCCAGGTCCCGCTGCTGATTAATTATCGGAGAGGGGTCTCGATCATGTCTGCATTATTCGCGAACCGTAGGGTGACACACTTAAGGGATACCGACACCATTTGGAGCAAATATGTTTCAGATAAAGATTTAAGAAAGCACTAGAATTATTTCAATAGACACCGAAACTGTTTCGGGTGAAATTGCTGAAATTGGTTCTGCATGTAATATTGAAATGTTGCAGGGGGTTTTATGTGAATGTTTGTTAATTAAAGTAATTAACAAAATTCTGAATAAAAATAATAAAAGAGTTTTATTAAATGAGAGAGCATTAAATTTGGAGAAATTTAATGCATTTAAAGTGGAGACTTTAAAAGAGAATGTGAAGGGGCAAATTTATGTGGAGGGAGTTACCACCACATGAATGGAGGAGGTGAAGAGTCACCTCCTCCATGCGCCGGCCATGAAGGAGGGGCACCCCCCTCCTCCTATAAAAGGCCACCCCCTCCTCACTTCTCACACACACCTCCTTGTGAAGGATCTCTCTCCCCCTCTAGTATTATTCCCCCATGGTCTCGGATTAGCGAGATACATGTTCCCGGTGGCTTTATCTAGAAAGGAGTTGCTGCTTCCGCTGCTTTGCTGGAGCGAGGGATGGAGGTTGTCGGGGTACCGGACGTGTGTGCGATCACGGATGCACCGCTGCTTTGCGGTGCTGGACTTGGTGGTGCTGGAGCTGGATCTGATGGGGGTGCTAGAGCCGGACCTGCTGGACTTCATCACGATCTTGAGATCGGCAAGTGTACGACTACATCAACCATGAGTTCCTACTCGTTAACAAAGCTCGTTGTCTACGAGGGTAAGTTCTCGTTGGATGTATGTCCACCCGTTGCTTTGTACCTAATAGATAGATCTTGGCGTGTAGTTCACACCGTAGGAAAATTTTTGTTTTCTATGTTGCGGACCCAACAGTGGTATCAGAGCCTGATCTATGCGTAGGTGCTTAGCACGGGTAGTACACATATGTTGATATGTGGGCGATGATGATCATGTTATTGCATCTTCTATGTATTTTGGATATTGGTGGCATAGTGGGATGAAGCGGCCTGTACCAACCTTACATGTCATCGTACATGAGACCGGTTACACGACTGACATGCAACTTGTTTTGCATAAGTGGCTGGTGGGTGTCTGTCTCTCCTACTATAGTCAATATCTGATTTACAACGAGTTGCTAATAACTTAGTTATCCTCGTTGTGGTTCATGTTCGTAGGTAAGAACGGTTCTATCTCCGAAAGACCTAAGCCACGTAAAACTTGCAATTGATAAATTAGAGGCGTCTAGTTTAGATCGTTGTTGGGCTTGTGTATTGATATGGTATTGTTGTAAGTAGATGTATGATAGATACTCTTACAACACACTCAACGTGTAAGTTCCATAGACCTTGGCCTTACACACAAAGGAATGATAGAGATCATACCACGATGCAAATGATAGAGATCAAATGCATGGACCATATCATCTCACTTTACACATTAGATGTTAGCATCTTATACTGCTAGTTTGGCGCTTTCTGTAGCATTGTAAGACGATCCCTCATTTAGATATCAAGATAAAAATGTGTTCTTCCTTAAGTATGCACCGTTTTGTGGATCGTGTTTCGAGACATCACGTGATGATCGGGTGTACTCGACTCTACGCTTTCATACAAATGGGTGTAAGACAGTTTTACACACGCGAGTACTAAGGTTCTTACCTGGCGAGCCTAGCATGTACAGACATGGCCTCGGAACACGGACCGAAAGGTTAAGCCTGAGTCATATAGTTGATATGATGCCCATATAGATGCTCGCCTTTGAAGCTACATCAACTCACGTGATGATCGGACTTTGTGTAGTGGATTTGGTTCATGTAATCACCAAAAAGGCACGAGGGATGTCGTTTTTGAGTGGGAGTTCATTTCTAATTTGGATTAGTCGAACCAAATTTGTCATAAATTAAATCAAAGTGAATTTGCATAGTTTGTTGTAGTCATTGGCATTCGTTTTCTACCTTATGCTTAGTTTTTATTTGAGATAATAGAACTATAGAATTCTGGATATTTACTTTACGAACTGGTATCGTATT
Source organism: Avena sativa (assembly GCA_916181665.1). Taxonomy (NCBI): domain Eukaryota; kingdom Viridiplantae; phylum Streptophyta; class Magnoliopsida; order Poales; family Poaceae; genus Avena; species Avena sativa. Next base: position 435,750,614 of record OV702290.1, read on the forward strand.
GTTTTGAATGTCAATTTAAAGTTTATAAGTCCTATTGCAAACTTTCAGCAAACTCTATTTACTCCATGAAGTTGAACAAGTAGTATTAAATCAAGAGTAAGAATTCCAATGTTAGTATCTAAAGTATCATGTTTGCCTCCATGATTATTGATATTCAAAAAGTTGTTTTAATATCAAGATTGTATTGGAGCTGGAAATTGTTTCAGAAACCATCATGTGTGAAAGATATTGTGATATCTAAAACAATGTTTTTGGTTGCATTATGATAGAGTATAATTTAGCAAAATACATGTTCTCATATTGTATGAGAATTTGTGAAGGATGGAGATGCTAGGCATCCGAATCTACCAAAAAGGTTTTGGGAACTGATATTATACTCGTGATTCTTCCTTATAAGCTATAGTAGCTTGATCATGAAAGTTGTCATGATAAGGATGAATAGAAGATGTAAGTAAAATGTTTACTACACTAATACATTACTAAAGAATGGATTTTTGAAAGAACACCAAACATTTGATGATGGTGATCCACTTCAAAGTGCAAGTCCAAAGGTATTAGTATTTGACTATATACGCTTTGTACCATGTGTCATGTTGATGACACCACTATTGATGTTGATAGATTCTTTTAAAAGAAAAGGAATTGCTGAAAGAGAATCTATAAAATATTTGGCAGAAAATAAAAGGTTGGAGATGTCCAACTTAGGTATATAGAAGATATACATGTTATGGCTATATTCCTTGCTTGTTAAACAATGTGGTTCTTAGGTATTGGATACCGGTATTGGATACCAAATTGGTTGGTATGAAGTGTCATACAGGATAACGCAATTCATGAACTACAATGGCCTAAGTAACTACCAAGAGAATGAGTTATGATGTTCATCGAAAACAAATAAAGTGTTATTGTGTTTTTCGTTGTCATCAAACCAAGCCTTCAAGATTTGTTTAAATACTTGTTATTTTGTTTCGGTATTATGAGAACAATGGCTGTTCAAATAATTACCGTATTCCATAAAGGATGGACGAACTTTTACAAGTCTAGTTGGAGAAATCACATCCATAAACACTATTGCTAAAATGTCGCAAGACAAATGATTGAAAGATCACTTATGAAGTGACATCGATGTTTGAATTATATTTGAAAGAAAACATGAAGAAACTCCATGTTGATGGAATTTTGGAGTCCTTGATTTTGATCAATTGACGCATGTGAGACTTTGCTCAAGATAATTGAAACTCCGTTCATAGGCCAAAGATGAACGGATGACTAGCTTATTGGAAATTGTGCATGCTGATGTGCATAGTCCATTATGTGTAGCCATATGCGATGGATCTTTTTGCTTCATATGCTTTCTCCGAAAATTTGAGTGAATATATCTGTATATTTACTTAACAAGTAAGAATTATGAAACATTTGAAAATTGTTCAAAGACTTTCAAGATGAAGTGGAAAATCATTGTAACAAGAAAATAAAAGAGTTTATGATTTGATCATAAAGGAAGATATTTGAGTTACAGGTTTAGCAAAACACCTAAGATTTGAGGAATTGTTCCATGATTTGTGTTTTCCCAATAAACCATAGGAGTATTGCATATTCAAGAGATGAAATCAAACCATGTTTGACATGGTAAGATCAAAGGTGTCATTTATAAAACTGCCATTATGTTTTAAAGATTGAAGCTTTAGAGACTACCGCTTTTACACTGAAAAGAGCACCATCGTGATCCATTGAAATAACACCATATGAGTTATGGTTTGGGATAAAACCCGAATTGTCTTTTCTTAAATTTTGGTATGCTATGCATAAGTAAAATGTTTACAACCAAAGTCGGATAAGAACGTCTTTGTAGGTTATCCCAAAGAATTTGTTGGGAATTTCTCCATAACACCAAGGACAAAAGAGTTTGTCGCTTGGAACATCAAGTTTCTTGAGAAGGAACTTTTCGTGAAAAGTTAAGTGGGAGGACAATAGAACTTTGATAAGGTTGTTGAACCTTAGCTATATGTGCTAAGTAGCGCAACGCCAGAAAGTGTCCCGGTGGCGGCCACAATGCTCATGGCTCTCGTGATTATAAAAGGTGTGATCTCGGAGATTAGAGTTCCTATAGAACCGTGTGGGTCGGTAAGAATCAAATACTAAGATTTGATAAGCAAGTCGTTATTGTTTTGACAATGATGAACCAACTACATGCAAAGAAGCGATGATGGGCCCCGACTCCATAAAATGACTAGAAGTCATAGAATTCGTGATAGTATCCATACACGAGAAATCAAGTTTCTGAACTTGGAAGACCCTCCGGAAAGGTGTGAAGCCTATCGGTCGTGTTTGGATCTATAAAGAAATAAGACATGGATGTTTAACATCTATGAAATAGTCGACATGTCGGAAAGAAGTTTACGACAATGTTCAAGGAGTTGACTATGACAAGATTTGATCTTTCATAGCGATATATAGTCTTGACGGATTAATGTAGCAACCACTACATATAATTTGGTATATGGTAGTTGAATAAACAAAACAAGGTTCTTCTAATAAAACGGTAACCTAGGACATGTACATGACATGGTCCGAAGGGTTTTGTTAATTCAAAAGGTGCTAAAAGGGCATGTAAACTTCAATAGTTGAAGTAAGCATAGCGGAGTTGGAATCTTCACCATGATGAAACTGTTAAAAGAGTTTAAATTCATCGGAGATGATGAAGATGCTTGGATTTGCAAGAAATTAAGTGGGAGCGCTGAGACATATTTCTAATACATTATGTAGAGGACATATTGTTGATTGGAAATGATGTATCTTGAATTGACACAAGTTAAGGATTTCATTAAAATAAGATTTCGATGAAAGACTTGGGCAAACCCAGAATATTAGGCATCAATATCTATATGGATAGATTAAGGCGCTAATATGGTTGTGCCAGACATACATATATAAGATATTGAAAGGGTTCAATATGAGATATTGAAAGGGTTCAATATGGAAACAACAAGAAAGGTTCTTGCTGCATGGAAAGGATTGTATCAAGATTCAAGTGTTTCAACACTTGGTGAGTAAAATCACATGAAAATTTTGATCGATTATACCATGATATGTATATGTCCAGAATGTCCTATGCTCTAAATGTTATGAGCATATACCAGAATGATTCATAAGATGATCATTGGACAATAGTAAAGATATTCTTATGAGCTTTGGAAGAACTAAGAATATATCATGTATAAGTGACAAATAGTTAAAGGTAGTTCATTGTAAAGTGTTACATTGATACTAGTTTTGTCACAAGATACAAATTAAATTTATCTCAATTTAGACTATGGGTGGCACAATATAATGGAAAGGATGTTCCATGATGGATTTGGATGAGTTCCAAAGTTGAGATATTGTGACGGATACTACAACAAAAGGCTAAGTATATGACTGTTATAGTAGCAGCAAAGGAGGGCATTTGTGTTAAGTAGTTTGTTATCAAACTAGGTGTGGTTCAAAGTGGGCTAATACTATGAAGATATATTGTGTGATAATAATATCAACATATTTAAATCCGAACGAACTAAAGGTCTCACGAGAGGACCAAATTTATACAATGCCATCTCATTTGAGAATGAGTGATGCGTAGAGACGCAAAGACATGCAAATACACACGAACCTGAAACTCTCAGATCCGGAGATTATGTTAACCACTAGCAATTGCGTATATGCAACACCAGAAAGCCATAGGTGTTCAATACGCAAAGTTTTTCAAACTAGATTATTGACTCTAGTGCAAGTGGGAGACTGAAGGGAATATGCCCGAGAGGCAATAATAAAGTGGTTATTATCTTATTCCATGTTTATGATAAATGTTTATTTTACATGCTAGAATTGTATTGATCGGAAACATCAATACATGTGTGCTTAATAAACAAAAAGGGTTCCTAGTTATGCCTCTATTATAGACTAGCTTGTTGATTAACAAGATGATCAAGGTTTCCTGATCATGGACCTTGGATGTTGTTAATAACAAGGTCACACCATTGGTGGAATGATGTGATGAACATTCATCCGAAGTATAGCATTACGATCAAAGTCATTATGTTTATATTGCTATAACATCATACGAAGTAATCTTTATCCTTAGACCATGAGATCATGTTAATTGCTAACACCGGAAGAGTATCTTGATAACATCAAACGTCACACCATAACAGGGTGACTATAAAGATGGGTTCAGTGCTACGAAGATGTTATGTTGAGGCTCATGGATCAAGAGTGGAATTTGTCAATCCTGATGACGGATAGATATACTCTAGGCCCTCTCGGTGATATCACATTGAAATAGCTTGCAAGAAAGTGATGTGATCACTAGAATGTTATATCACGGGAATGAGAAAAGAGTGCATGTCGGTAACGAGATCAAACTAGGTATGGAGATACCGATGATCAAATCTCGGACATGTAATATATCGCGGGACAAAGGGATTTAGTCACTAGAGTTAAAGGTTCTCACGATCATAGAAGTCATCGTTGAATGTGTAGGAGTCAGTTTGGATCTCCAGGTCCTGCTGCTGATTATTGATCAGAGAGGGGTCTCGATCATGTCTGCATTATTCGCGAACCGTAGGGTGACACACTTAAGGGATACCGACACCATTTGGAGCAAATATGTTTCAGATAAAGATTTAAGAAAGCGCTGGAATTATTTCAATAGACACCGAAACTGTTTTGGGTGAAATTGCTGAAATTGGTTCTGCATGTAATATAGAAATGTTGCACGGGGTTTTATGTGAATGTTTGTTACTTAAAGTAATTAACAAAATTCTGAATAAAAAATAATAAAAGAGTTTTATTAAATGAGAGAGCATTAAATTTGGAGAAATTTAATGCATTTAAAGTGGAGACTTTGAAAGAGATGTGAAGGGGCAAATTTATGTGGAGGGAGTTACCACCACATGAATGGAGGAGGTGAAGAGTCACCTCATCCATGCGCCGGCCATGAAGGAGGGGCACCCCCCCTCCTCCTATAAAAGGCCACCCCCTCCTCACTTCTCACACACACCTCCTTGTGAAGGATCTCTCTCCCCCTCTAGTATTATTCCCCCATGGTCTCGGATTAGCGAGATACATGTTCCCGGTGGCTTTATCTGGAAAGGAGTTGCTGCTTCCGCTGCTTTGCTGGAGCGAGGGACGGAGGTTGTCGAGGTACCGGACGTGTGTGCGATCATGGATGCACCGCTGCTTTGCGGTGTTGGACTTGGTGGTGCTGGAGCTGGATCTGATGGACGTGCTGGAGCCGGACCTGCTGGACTTCATCACGATCTTGAGATCGGCAAGTGTATGACTACATCAACCACGAGTTCCTACTCGTTAACAAAGCTTGTTGTCTACGAGGGTAAGTTCTCGTTGGATGTATGTCCACCCGTTGCTTTGTACCTAATAGATAGATCTTGGCGTGTAGTTCACACCGTAGGAAATTTTTTGTTTTCTATGCTGCGGACCCAACACCTCCCCCCTCCTCTCCTTTAGACCCACCCCGGGACTTTGAGGGAGGTAGTACCTCCCCTCCCCCTATATATAGTGGGGGTATTTGGCCAAATAAAATACACCAATAATCAATAAAGGTCTTCTCACTTTTGGGAGGACCTCTAATTGATATTTTCTCCTCTCCCCTCTCTCTCTCTCTCGTGACCGTGGTCCCAAGTCTGGACTACGCGAATGAGAGACATCTTCACCGCGGAGCACCGTCGCGCTTTGGGATTCAGATTCGGGAGCTCTACTTCCGCAACTGCTGCTGGATTAGGGAAGCGGGAGTCATCGTCAGGCACCGGACGTGTGTAACTCCCCGCGAGGTGTCGCACTTGAGGCACTCAAGTCGTTGGAGCCAAGGAGCGCAAGGACTTCATCACGACCTTGAGGTCGACTTCGGCTCGTCTACATCAACCACGCTCTCCTGAGCGTTGACAACGCTTTTTGGTTTTCAAGGGTAAGTTCGCGAAAAGCCCCTCCTGTTACTTTATTACTAATAGATAGGTCCTGGCAGCTTCAGGGGTTTAGGGGTGTCGGGTAAAATTTTATTGTTTTCATGTGCGGAACCCCCACACTACGACGGTGTGGCTCGGCCAGATACTTGGCTCCAGGATTTTTTCCAGGCTTGCTGCATCGCCAAAGGCAGAAACAGCTTGGTCACGGCCCGGTATCTCCCGTTTATGTTGAGGAAGACGGCATGATCATGGCTCAATGAACTTCCAGAAAACACCATCCACAATTGGTATGACATGCAAAGTGCATTCTTTCGGAATTTCGAAGGCACATATCGGAGGCCCTGTACGGTAGGAGACCTACAGCGTTGCACCTAGAAAGCCGAAGAAACTTGCCAAGATTACCTCAGATGATGGATCGACACCAAGAACTCCTGTGAAGGAGTAAACGATCAAACTACGATTGAAGCTTTGATTGCAGGACTCCCAATTGGTTTACTACGTCACTGTTTGAAGCGACAAGGTCATAGATCTGGGAGAGATGATAGAAACAGCAAGCAAGTATGCAAATGCCGATGATGATGCAGAAGGACTACTGAACGTCATGGTTGTACCATAGTCGGCAAAACAGCCAAAGCAACAAGCTCAGAAGCGCAAGAATACCTCGGAGGAAAAGCCCAACGCGGAAACAACATTGGTCACTGCTACTTTCGGGTCTGGAGGACGAGGAGGGCGTGGAGGTGGCCGTAGACGCGGTCGTGGGACGTCAAGAGTCCAAGGTAGAGGAGACCAGCAACCTGGCAAAACCTACTCTTGGGCCGACATTGCCAACAATCCGTGTGTGCATCACTTAGATGCCAATGGGGGCTTGTCCCACACAAATGACGAGTGTCGTTTCAACGGTGACATCAAGAAAGACGATTCTGCTGGCTAAAGGGCTAACTGGAAGAAGGGAAAGAAGAATCCCAAAAGAAAAGACCAAGGAAGATTCTGACATGGAGGAAGCAGAGCCTTCAAATCCCAAGTCGGATGGAAAGAAGAACTTCCCAACGAAGAAAGACACTTATGTCACTTTCCTTGGGTCTCAACCAGCTAAGGTCAAGAAAGCAGTCTTGCATGAGCTCAATGCAACTGTTCTGGCTGTCCCTCGATACTTGGACTGGTCGGAAGTGACAATCACCTTTGACCACGTTGATCATCCGCTTAAGTTACAAAGGCGAGGAAAATACGCCTTAGTCATCAATCCACTTATTAACGGCTACGGTTTCTCCAAGACTCTCATGGACGGCGGCAGCAGCATCAACATTCTCTACGTCGAGATGCTGCGTCAGATGAGGATCTCAGAAACTCGGCTAAATCATATCTCTGTGATCTTTCATGGAGTTGTCCCAGGAAGACAAGCTCCCTGGGAGAGATCACTTTGGATGTTACCTTTGGAACTCCAAAGAACTACCGGACTGAAGCACTTTCCTTTGAAGTGGTCACGGGCAAAAGCGCATACCACGCTATATTCGGACGGCCAGCTTACTGGGCTTTCATGGCCCGTCCGTGTTACATTTATAATATGATGAAAATTCCAGGTCCCAATGGCGTGATCACCATTAAGGGAGACCCGAAGAAAGAGCAAGAGTGCGAGGACGGAAATGTCGCCCTTGTTGAAGTCATGCTGCACGCCCAAGAGTACGAGGAGATCAAGAAGACCATCGACCCGTCTGAGATGCCTGCAACGAAGAAGGAGGTTACAAAGCCGACTCCGGAGTTCAAGGCATTGGAAGAGATGAAGACAACGCCGTTAAAGGATGATGACCCCTCCAAGGTGACCCAGATAGGTGTAGGTTTAGATAGCGCATAGGAAAGCGTGCTCGTCAAGTTCCTCCAAGCAAATCAAGACATCTTCGCATGGCAGCCATCTGACATGACCGGAGTACCTAGGGAACTTGCCGAGCACTCTCTAAATGTACACCCAAACACTAAACCCGTCAAACAGTCCCTACGACATTTCGGTGATGAAAAGCAAAAGGCAATAGCTAAGGAACTAGCCCGGCTTGAGTTAGCCGGATTCATAGAAGAGATCATCCACACTGAGTGGTCGGCCAATCCTATAATGGTCCCTAAAAAGGACACCACTGATTTAAGGATGTGTGTTGATTATACCGCCTTAAACAAGGCTTGTCCCAAAGATTCTTTCACTCTGCCTAGAATTGATCAAGTTATCGATTCTACGACAGGCTCAGAACTCCTATGTTTTCTCTACGCATATTCCGGTTATCACCAAATCCGGATGAAGGAATCAGATAAAGTCAAAACTTCATTCATAACCCCCTTCGGAACCTTCTGTTTCGTTACGATGCCCTTTGGGCTCAAGAACGCAGGATCTACGTACCAGCGCACTATGCAGCGTTGCCTCCACGATCAAATCAGACGCAATGTACATGCATATGTGGACGACATAGCGGTGATGTCCAAAAAGAAGGAAACTTTAATTTCCGACTTGGAGGAAACGTTGGCCAATCTACGCAAATACAACATAATGCTTAATCTGAAGAAGTGTTTCTTTGGAATTCCAGCCGAAAATTGTTAGGTTTCATCATGTCTCGAAGAGGCATAGAGGTGAACCGCGACAAAATCAAGGCTATACTCAATATTTCCAGGCCGACTCGCCCGAAGGACGTTCAAAGACTAACTGGTTGCATTGCTGCAGTCAGTCGGTTTGTAAGTTGGATCGGTGAAAGAGCCGCACCACTCTATAAGCTCCTAAAAAGACCAAAAAGTTCATTTGGACTGATGAGCTGAAGCTGCACTACAAGACCTGAAAGCAGTACTCTCGTATGCTCCTATCCTTGTAGCACCGGAACCTCGCGAACCGATGTTGCTCTATCTCATTGCAACAAATAGAGTTGTCATTGTTGTCATGGTGGTGGAAAGACCAGAGGAAAAGTAGGAACACCTGGTGCAGCGTCCGACTTACTACCTTAGCAAAGTCCTAACTGAATCGAAACAGCGGTATCCGCATTATCAAAAGCTGGCTTACGTTGTGTTCTTTGCATCCCGGAAGCTACGACAATACTTTCAGGAGCATCAGATTACCGTGGTGAGCACAGCTCCCATCAGAGATATAATCAACAACAGCAACACTATAGGACATGTCGCAAAATGGGGAATAGAGCTTTCAGCTTTCGGCATTGATTACAAACCTTGTACAGCAATCAAATCCCAAATCCTCACTAACTTTGTCGCTGATTCGATAGAGACAATGAAAAATATGACCCTCCTAGAGTCAGAATACTGGACCTTGCATTTGACGGGTCTAAAGCACTCGGGGGCTCAGGGGCTAGAGTGGTACTCAAGTCACCCCAAGGAGATAAACTTTTGTATGTGTTGCAGATCCACTTCACGGCAACAAACAACATTGCCGAGTATGAAGCACTGCTGCATGGAATCTGGATTACTAAGGATATTGGCATCCGACGACTAATGTGTTATGGAGATTCGGATATTGTTGCCCAACAAGTGTCAGATTTGTAATGCAAATAAACACATGGCATCATATAGGGCTGTCGTGGATGAACTAGCTAAATCGTTCAAAAGGTTTGAAGTTTAACACATCCCTCGAACAGAAAATGAGGAGGCAGATGCATTATCTTGTATAGGCTCTGCGTGGAAAAAGGTCCAGGATGGCGCTTTTTTGAAACACCTCAAAGTTCCCTTTATAAAAGGAGTTGATGAGGAATATCCAACCAAATCCGACTCACCTTTAGTAGCAGTTTTGGCTGTGATTCCCAGCTGGACTCAGCCCTACCTTGATTTCTTGTAGATGGAAAATTACCCGAAGACAAGGTTCTGAGCCGGCAGATCATCTGACAAGCAAAAACCTACACAATAATAAGTGGTGACCTCTATAAGCGGAGTGTATCTAGGGTTTTTCAGTACCACGTATATCCGGAAGAAGGAGTGGAAATCCTAAGGGAAATCCACAAAGGCGAATGCGGTCATCACGCTGCAGCCAAATCTTTAGTGGCAAAAGCTTTCATACATGGATTTTTCTGGCTTACAGCCAAGGCAGATGCCGAACGGCTGGTCAAGATGTGCAAAGGCTACCAAAAGTACGCCAAACAAGCTCATGTTCTGGCTGATCAGCTGCGAACAATACCTATAACATGACCCTTCGTGGTCTGTGGGCTTGACATGGTACGACCGTTTAAATGGGCTCCTAGTGGATTTACTCACCTCTTAGTGATGGTGGATAAGTTCACAAAATGGATTGAGGCTAAACTCGTTACAAGTTGTGATGGAGCAATAGCTAGAAGATTTGTTGAGGATGTTATAATCCAATATGGTTATCCGCATAACATTATCATGGACAACGGGAGCAATTTTTCCATGGGAGAACTTGCTGAATTCTGCGACGAACAAAATATTCGGCTTGACATTGCGTCAGTCGCACATCCATAAGCTAATGGACAAGTTGAAAGAGCAAATGGTTTAATCCTACAAGGCCTTAAACCAAGACTCGAAGCACCACTTTATTGTGTTGCGGGGGCTTGGGCATATGAATTACCGTCTGTAATATGGAGCTTGCAAACAACTCCAAACAGGTCAACTAGATACACACCTTTCTTCTTGGTCTATGGCACAAAATCTGTTCTTCCTAGTGATTTGATTCATACTTCTCCCTGAGTTACTACGTATATCGAAGAGGATGCCGAAATTTCTCGACAAAATGATCTCGATTTAATCGAAGAAGTTCGCGTCATTACTGAGATGAGATCAACAGCCTATTAGCAGAAGTTACACAAGTATCATAGCCAGAGAGTCAGAAATCGGTCTTTCAATAAAGGCGATTTGGTTCTCTGACTTGTGCAGAAAAGAAAGCACAAACTTTCCCCAGTATGGGAAGTGACCTTTTTAGTTAGCCGAGTATTGCACAATGGTTCTTACTATTTAACTGATATGCGGCCACTCAAAGAAAGACCTGCTACTAAGAAGAGAAAGGGAGCTGGAGGCAGTACAGACCCGGAAGAATTAGACAGACAGTGGAATATTGCTCAGTTACGTCCCTTTTATTCTTAAAATTTCTTTCTTTGTAATCATATATGTGTACATGTTCAATGAGAAATAAAGTGTTGGTTGCCTCAATTTTTTCTGAGAAGTTTTATATTACCATCTTATTTCCGAATGATCATGTCACAATCAAAAATCTCAGAATACTTGAAAGTACTTTATGCTCATGTTTGTTCTGGTTAAGATTTCCGATTCTAAAAATGCTACCTTCGGGTATATATCTAAATTTTCTAGTCTATACTTGGGTTCTTTAGCTGATTGCCAGATGCAGGTATTTTCTGAGTAGTGAATTGTTGGTACTAGAAGCCGGCTCTGTTTCCGAGTTTAAACTGGTTTAGCAATTGAGCTTTGTTGCTCGGCAGAGTTTTCGTGTGGAAGGTTGGCCGGCTCACGAAAGGGACGAGGCGGAAAGCCAGATAAGTGATAAGTATGGACAAAACAAAAAAGTGCTTATGTAATTCAGGCATGTCAAAATAAAGCCAAAAGTGCTAAATAGAAGCATCAATTCTTCCCCATCTTAGCACTAGCAAAAATATTATACTACTTATTACAATCCGATTGTTTTAGAATAACATATTGTTTTTTCTGGCACTTTACGATGCAGGAGGAGAGGTAGGAGCTGTCGGCTCACTAGAGACATCGCCTTCACCTTGATATCTTTCCAAGACATGCAAATCCGATACAGTTTGCTCGTTGTCAGAAACTTCTGTTGTTTCTTCAGTAGGCGGAGGAGGCGTTTCCACGCGAGTGAAGAAGGGAGTGTCGTAGCTGGTCAGATCTTCTACATGACATCCATAACCGGCACAGGAGTCCATGATGGCCTTGATGTCTTGCTCATGTTTGTCTTCATCCACAATTGAATAACCACTAGTTACTTGCTAGATCTCCATGCTTCCATGGTGGCTCATAACCATGGTAAGGGCATTCTGTGTTGCGGTCCACGCATAGGACATGTTCCAATCTTGAATAAGCTGGGGCATCTCCTTTGCCTTGTCTCGTACCTCAAAGGCGGACATTATATTCATGTCCGAAACTTTGAGAACTTCACCAATATCCTCCAATGACTGGCGGAAATCGTGGAGCAAATCGCTGACTTCTGTAAGCCGGCTGGTGCGAGATTCGGTGGAGGAAGAATCCAGTAAGTTCAAAGGAGTTGCATATACAAAAGCAAAGTCATAAAAATATATCTAGATTCTTAGGAATTGGAAAGAATTAAAGTCAGAGATAGGAAAATTACCGAAGATGGAATCATCAACTTTGGTCTTCTCCGCTCGAAGACTCTGGAGTTCATCCCGGAGAGCTTGAGTGATGTCCTTTTCTCTGAATAACTCATCATTGAGATCCGAGATTTTCTGATCCTGGATTGCGATCTTTCGATCATGTTATTCGGTGGCCGTGGAAGATGATTCAAGAATGCTAGCAATGTTGCTTTCATGATCCACTTTAAGCTCATTAAGCTCACACCTTAGGTCAGCGTTCTCCACCTCCGGGGTTTTGAAGTTCTCGGCCTCTTCAATCATTTTACATGACTATTTGACCAGTTATGTACACAAAAGAAAACAGTTGAATAGGAAATTCGACTATGAAAGCAAAAAATAACAAGGATAAGAATTGAAATGATTACCTTAAGCCTCATCCTTGGATATATTCAATTGAGAATTTTCAAGACGGAGAGCTCTGATCTCTCTCCGCTTATTGCAAATATTCTTCAATAATTCCTGGTTATAAGCATTAACTTTCTGTAAGTCAGAATAATACCCAGAGTCAGAAGTCTACTAAAGACTCGGGCTAATATTTTAATTAATATCAGCACGAGCCTTGGGGGCTACACTAGTTCATTCTTTGGCATCCTATGGAAGCATAAATCCAGATTGTCAATCCAACTTCATGCTTGGGGGCTAGAGGATATGATATAAAATAAAGTAAAAAAGTGAGTTGGAATTTCGACTTACATATTGTTCATGAGTAAGCTTGCTTAGACTCATGTTCACTTCGGTGGTAACCTTCTCGACGAGAGTCAGCGGGATTATTAGCGGTGGCAGAGCCACGCCAGCCTTCAGCTTCTCGTCATGAAGACGAACTTGGTCAAGAAGCTCAGAGTACTTGACATCCTCAGCTTCTTGTGCCTATTCCTCGGCGGTGATGTTCCGGCTATCCAAACATTGTTGAGCCAGCTTCTAGATCTCTTCTGTAGTTTTCCGAGTGATGCCAAGTTTGGTGATACCCGGATTACTGAGAAGGTTGTCAGCAAAAACCTCTGTCGAGGGATCATTACCCTTTACGGGTTCACCCTTATCAAGCGCCAAGTCTCCCATGGTGACGTCGGTCTGCGAGCCAAGGTTCGCTGGCTCAGAATGTCGAGCCAAATCTTCTACAACACTTGGAGACAGAGTAACCTCCAGTGATGTAGAAGGCTATGGGGTAGGAGTCGGAGGCGCTGTGGCAGGATAAGTCAAATTCAACTTTGACTGGCATAGGGGCTTCGACGAGGCGCCTTTCCCCTTGCCCTTCGTGAGCTATTTAGCTCTAAAGAGGTAATAGAACAAAGATCGTTACACTTTGGAAAGAATGAGAAATAAAATACAAAGACCTTGTGAGGAAAGTTACCTCTTCACAACGGGCACTTCCTTTGTGCCGATAGACACTGTCGGAGTCTTACGCTTCTGGGTAAGCGCGTCCGACAGTGCAATCAGTTCTCCATCATCCTGAGAGAGCTCGTGAGGATATCCCTCAAGAGGAGAAAACTCTGACTCGGGGAGGTTAGCAAGCTAAAAAGAAGAAATACCTCAGTATTGCAAAAAGATATAATAATGTATAGATGAACACATATTCGAGTAATTGCTGGAAAACTTACTGGTGTCACAGGATCGTCAACCATATGTATATCCAAGGAAAGCTCCGGAATTTTCCTCTCGATCCGCTCTCTGATCAACCATTTGATTTGGGACTCATAGTCCTTCCCCGAATAAGGTTTGGAGCAGATTCAGAGAGAATCTGTCTTGCTATTGGTGAGTGAATGCATGAGCCGGTCACCATGATGTTGGAGTGCCTAGATCCGGTGCACTAGCCAACAGTGGATCAAGTTGGATCCTTTCAGACCCTTGTGCTTCATCAAATATTTGGTCCGCCTCTTAGTAAGAAACAGATCGTCACTGAGAGCCAGAGCATCTGCATCCCAAGACTCTTGGGGCGTGGCGGCACCATCGACAAAAGCCGGCAAAGCGGTCGCTTTGCCCGAAGCCGGTCTGTCCTTATGGTAAAAAAAGTGGACGGCCACTTCTTCGCAGAGTCACTAGCCTTAACCCTAGGATAGATTCGTTCTTTCCTAACCGAAAAGCTAAGAGTCCCTGTAATGTAAGGATTACCGGTAGTGATGGAATTTCTTTGGGTATGGAAGTAATACCGAAAAAGAAGAAGACTCGGCATAATACCGAGATACCCCTCACACAAAGATGCATATGAACTCATTTCTAAAAGTGAGTTTGGGGGGAGATTGTGGAGTTGCACTCCATAGTGATCTATAACCTCAAAAAAGAAATTTGAGGGAGGAAAGCTCAAACCTCTGTCGTGGTGGGTGCCGAAGTGCACTCGCTCGTCGGTGTTGGGGGTGGGGATGGTTTGTCCAAAGCCGCTCCGCCAGTCGCCTGCACGGAGGAGGCCTTCTTTCTCGACGACACAGAGCATAGCGTCATCGAGGGCGCAGGGGATCCAAATCCCGCGAAAGTTCTCCCTCTCCGTTGCTGCGGAGGCCGTCGCCTTTGTCGCCGCTGTGTCGGAAGATGAAGCATCAGCCATTCTGCGCGAGATGGTGACCTAGGATGGGTGGCGCTGTGAGGTTTGGGGAAGGCAGAGGAGCTTTTTCGCAGGAAGTGTCGAGGGGAAGGAAGAAGCACTGGCGCTGGTAAGGGAGAAGGAAGAGATCTAGACCCCTTATATCCCCCACCTGCGCTGAGATTGGTGCAAAGGTAAACAGTAATCGTACCACACGTCGTGGAAGGAGATGGGTAACCTCCTCGTGAGGATTACACCACCTCGATCTCCGTGCACGCATTAAAATGATGCCTCGGTTCTGCAAAAGGCGGACCCACCAACGGTCATGTTGACAGGAATGTCTGTCAGTGACATGACTTGACCTTGACTGATGTCAGGTTACGTCAGAGATCAAGTTCCGCTTAAGTTTGAATTTCAAGCTGGATACTCGAATAATGTATTCATAGGTCCGACTCGTTTTGAGACTCGGATCTTATCCTTTCTTTTGAAGTTTCAGGAACCCTTCAAGATTCTGCAAGCCTAAGATGACTCAAGCTAGACGATGGTGAAATCTGACTCTGGATCTTGGAGGCTTCCGGGGGCTGCTGTTGGGGATATACTTTCTGGGTATCCTCACTGTACCTCACTGACCAGGGTGGCCCACTTCAGGTTAGAACTTTGCTTCACGGGCGACCCAGCCAGGGAGAAGAGACGAAGTCTAGTCCGGCTACGGGAAGGCCCAGAAGACTTACCGACATAGGCCTGTAGTGTTACTTGTAGTTCAAGATGTACTCTATAACCGACTCTTAGTCATAGCCGGATAGGTCTCTCCTATAAACCCTAGGCTGGATATCTATATAAGCCGTCCTAGGACAAGCCTTTAGGGCACCCCATAATAGTTTACAATCTCAACTCGCACAGGCAAAACCCTTGTAACCTATATTCCGGCTCTATCGTATTACTAGATTGCTAGCAGGAGTAGGATCCGTCCAAAGCCGGCGGATTCGAACCTAGGTAAACTTGTGTGCTCACCATCCCGGAACACCGTACGTCTCACAGCCCTCTCTCTCTCGCACGCCTCGGGGACCCCCTCATGGCGTAGTTGTCATCAATCCGACGACATTTCTTCATATGCAGTGCTTTTCATGCCTTTTTCTCGCATGTTTCTCATTTCTTACATTCATGAAGATCACGATGGAAATGAGACCATCGAAGAAGTTCATGTGAAGCATGGAAATGACGACACTGTCATCTTGACTTCAAGTTGGGCAGACTGTATTATTTAGAAGTAGCCGCATGAAGGAGATGTTTGTGCCTTCGAGTTTAAAGCTAACGAGGGCTATTTGGTCGTGACAATGCATAAAATCTAAGTCAGTTGTTACGAAATTGTTAGTTAGTTTTTTAGAGGTGTATGTGAACTAGATTGAGTGACGAACTTGCATTTGAACTATATATGTGTATCACTCTGTTGTGTGATCTGATTTTCTGTATATTACGAGTTTCTGTGATTTTCTGTATGTGATCTATATACTAAACGTTCTGGATTAATTATCAATTTAGTTATATTGTTATGCACCAACGCATCTGCCGAGATATATCAGACCAGAAATTATCTTTATGCGATCGTCTCACAACTGCCACAACACCTAAGGAAGTGTCTCCCTACATGGGCCATGACATAACCCCCTTGCTATCGCGGAAGCACTAGTTCGACGGATCACGCTGTGTCACGCCAAAAAATCCGCCGTCGTTCATGAATCCCCGATGCAGTTATCCGTGACAACTTTTTTTTTGCCACGCCACGAGCGCGGCGACTAAGGTTGTGTCTCAGTGTCTATAAGTGCCAGCGCCCGAGCTCCATGTTGTAGTGTTTCCAGAGATGCTTGGAAGCATCGGCTATATGCACTAGGCGTGGAAAAATGTCCTTTTGCACACCAAGGCACGTACAAAGGTCACAAGGATCATGCAATGTGGTGCTCAAAGCAGTGACAGATCAAGATCTCTAGATTTGGCATGCATTCTTTGGTATGGTAGGATCACACAATGACATCAATGTCCTGCACTGCTCCAATGTGTTCACCAAGATTGTTGAAGGCACTACTCCTCTAGTGCAGTTTGAGATGAATGGCTACTAGTATGACAAAGGCTACTACTTGGTAGATGACATCTACCCAAGATGGTCAACATTTGTCAAGACAATCTCAAACCTTGTGCCCGGAGGGAAAAAAGCTTGGTTTGTAATATGCCAGGAAGCTTGCAGGAAGGATAAGGAGCGAGTATTTGGTGTACACTAGTAGAAAATAGGCCTTTGGTTCGGGCCATTAGTCCCGGCCGTGGCTGGGGCCGGGACTAATGGTCCGAACCAGACGGCCCGAGGAGGCCGAGGCACTATGTCTCGGTACGTAAGGAACCATTAGTCCCGGTTTGAGATACAAACCGGGACAAATGGGTCTGGACCGGCGCGCAGAACCTTTAGTCCCGGTTTGTATCTCAAACCGGGACTAATGGCCTGCCCTATATATATGCACCCAGCCCTCCACTCTCTCCTGTTTTTTTCCTATGTGAGAGGTGGGTATAACTTTGTGCTAACTTTTTTCTTCATATGCACTAGAGGTGTTCGGTGAAATGCCTATTAGAGCGATGCCACTTGAGTTCACACAAGACAAAATATGATATGAGCTGCCAGAGCGACACTTAAGGTTTCTCCTCTTTGTTTTGAAGTGTCCTAAAAGGTTAGCAACTATTTTCTCGTTTTGACTGCGCGGTACTAATTTAAGCATCGTGATTGTGTTTGATATATATGCATGGTTGTATGATGCAGATGAGCCACCCATGGATGTACGGTGACCGACGCTCTGACGCTTACAGAGAAGGCGTGTGTTCTTTTCGCCTTGTGGCCGAGGCGAACAAGCGGCGGGATGGTTTTATGTATTGTCCATGTGTTGAATGTCAGAATGAGCAGGCTCACACTTCCTCAAGAGTCATTCAGATCCACCTGCTTCGGTCCGGTTTCATGTCCGGCTATAATGTTTGGACCAAGCACGGAGAAAGAGGGGTTGTGATGGAAGACGACGATGAAGAAGAGAACGATGATGACAACTACCGATCTATGTTCCCTGAATACGATGATACCACAGTTGAAGATAATGAAAAATAAGGGGGTGAAGAACGGGAACCAGATGAGCCCGTTGATGATTTTGGTCGGGTCATTAGTGATGCAAGGCGAGACTGTGACACAGAAAAGGAGAGGTTGCAGTTCGAGCAGATGTTACAGGACCATAACACATTGTTGTATCCAACTTGTGAAGATGGCCAGAAGAAGCTGGGTAGCACACTGGAATTGTTGAAGTCGAAGACAGAGACCGGTATGACTGACTCGGGATTTGAAAAGTTGCTGGTAATAATGAAGAAGCTGCTTCCAAGAAAAAATCAATTGCCCTCCAGTACGTATGAAGCAAAGAAACTTGTCTGCCCTCTAGGATTAGACGTGCAGAAGATACATGCATGCCCTAATGACTGCATCCTCTACCGCAGTGAGAAGTACGAGAATATGGATAAATGCCCGGTATGCACTGCATTGCGGTATAAGATCAAAAAAGATGATCCTGGTGATGTTGAGGGCGAGCAACCCAGGAAGAGGGTTCCTGCCAAGATGATGTGGTATGCTCCTATAATACCACGGTTGAAACGTTTGTTCAGAAATAAAGAGCATGCCAAGTTGTTGCGATGACACATGGAAGACCGTAAGAAGACCACTGGAGCGTCGGAATCACATGAAAATGGCAAAATGGTTAATAGTTTGACTAGTTAGAATAATTATTTTATAAAACAAAAAATAGATTTGGATTACTTATTCAAATTCAAATACTTTTTATGTTAAAAATATGCAAAATATAATAGTTAATGCATTTTTAAATTGGAAATGGCAAAATGGTTATTAGTTTCACTAGTTAGAATAATTATTTTATAAAACAGAAAATAGATTTGTATTACTTATTCAAATTCAAAAACTTTGCATGTTGAAAATTTTCTCAAATTCATAAGTATACAAAAATTGTATAATTCAAATGTTTAAAAAGTCTAATAGCTACAAATTGTGATATTTGAAAAAACAGGCGCCAACTTAGGCCCACGCGCGCAAATTTGGGCCTTTAGTCCCGTCCCAGAACACCATCCGGGACTAAAGGCTCTGCATGCGAAAAGGCACCCAAAGCCTTTAGTCCTGGTGCGTGGCTGGAACCGGGACTAAAGACCTCCCCTTTAGTCCCGGTTCTAGCCACGCACCGGGACTAAAGGGTGGGTGGGTACTTAATGCGCCGCTTCTTCCCCGGTCGAATCCATCGACCGAAGGAAGCACTCGCGAGGAGATGCGTTGTGCCGCCAGGCTGCCAAATCTCCAGCGCCGTCCTCGGCCGTGCCTCCCCGGCTAACCTCCCCGCGTCGCGCCTTCCCTCGCCGCCACGAGCTCCTCCCCGTGTCGCGCCTCCCCGGCTGACCGCCCCGGCCACCATACCTCCCCACGCCGCCGCGGCCACCCACGCCGCCACGAGCTCCGCCACAGCCCCGGCCTCGCCCCTCCCCTCGCTGGTCGCCACCGCCACCGTTGTTATAGAAGTGTATAGAAAATATTTTGTGTATAGAAAAATATTTTGTGTATAGGAAATATTTGTATATAGAATTTTTTTGTATATAAAAATATTTGTATATAGAAATTTTGTATATAGGAAATATTTTGTGTATAGAAAAATATTTTGTGTATAGGAAATATTTGTATATAGAATTTTTTTGTATATAGAAATATTTGTATATAGGAATTATTTGTATATATGAAATTTTTTGTATATAGAAATATTTGTATATAGGAATTTTTTTGTATATAGAAATATTTGTATATAGGAATTATTTGTGTATAGAAAATATTTGTATATAGAAAATATTTGTATATAGGAATTATTTGTATATATGAAATTTTTTGTATATAGAAATATTTGTATATAGGAATTTTTTTGTATATAGGAATTTTTGTATATAGGAAATATTTGTATATAGGAAATATTTGTATATAGAATTTTTTTGTATATAGAAATATTTGTATATAGGAATTATTTGTATATAGGAAATATTTTGTATATAGAAATATTTGTATATAGGAATTATTTGTATATAGGAATTATTTGTATATAGGAAATATTTGTATATAGAAATTTTTTGTATATAGAAATATTTGTATATAGGAATTATTTGTATATAGGAAATATTTTGTATATAGAAATAATTGTATATAGGAATTATTTGTATATAGGAATTATTTATAGAAAATATTTGTATAGAAATTTTTTGTATATAGAAATATTTGTATATAGGAATTATTTGTATATAGGAAATATTTTGTATATAGAAATATTTATATATAGGAATTATTTGTATATAGAAAATACTTGTATATAGGAAATATTTGTATATAGAATTTTTTTGTATATAGGAATTATTTGTATATAGGAAATATTTTGTATATAGGAATTATTTGTATATAGGAATTATTTGTATATAGGAAATATTTTTATATAGAAATTATTTGTATATAGGAATTATTTGTATATAGGAAATATTTTGTATATAGAAATATTTGTATATAGGAATATTTGTATATAGGAATTATTTGTATATAGGAAATCTTTGTATATAGAAATATTTGTATATAGGAATTATTTGTATATAGGAAATATTTTGTATATAGGAATTATTTGTATATTGAATGAAAAATGTTATTGTGTGCATTTTGTAGAAAACTATGGATCCAATCCAGAGTGACCTAGCACAGGAAGAAATTCTCGAGGATATGATCAACGACACCCCCCATGTTGATCCACCCGAATCTCCGTCGATTTATCTGAACCCCTCTGATGAGGGAGAGGAGGTTGACCGAAATGATCAAGGAGAAGCCGACGGCTCCGGTGGTGCAGAAGCCGACGGCGAGGTATATATATGAAGTCTGGTGATCAGTAGATGCATTAACTGACTTGTATATATATATATATAAATTGATGAATGTTTCTTCTCTTAGGCCTCCACATCGAGCAAAAAATATTCCAAACGAGGCCCGGCCAAAAAGTTGGACGCATCTACGCGTTATACAATTACGCGGGTATCACCACGGGGTGAACCGGTGGAACCCGAAAAGGCTAAAACTATATTTAAAAAACAATGCGGAGTTATGGTTAGGGATCGCATCCCGATCACCGTTCGAGAGTGGAATAAGACCAAAGGGGCAAAAGAGGGTGAGTATGTCTCCGACGTGTGCAAAGAGGGTCTTTGGAATGACCTCATGACATATTTCACCCTGCCAGAATGTGAGGATGATGCCGACACAGCTGCATTGAGGAAGAAAGTCAAGCAGTGGACTCTTACGAAGATGGCCAAACTATTCAAGAACTGGAAGAAAGCATTATGGCAAAAGTATCAGAAGACGAAGAAGGCTCCTAAATTTGAATGCTATCTAACGAAGCAGCAGGCTAACTGGGATGCATTTATGAAGTACAAGGAGTCACAACCTGCTATGGAAATGTCGGAAAAAACAAGAAAAATGCCGCGATGAATAAATATCACCATCACCTGGGGCCAGGGGCTACGCGGCTGCCATGCCAAAGTGGGATTCTAAAGAGAATGAGCTGCTTGCTAAAGGGATCACTCCAAAACCAATACGCGAAGAATGGGATCTGAGGGCAAGGAATTGGTTCCTTGGGCATGGGAGTGAGTATGACGAAAGTACAGGGGACCTTATTTGCAGTGACGGGATTAGGATACCCGAGATACATGGCAGAAAGTGGTGAAGGAGATTAAAGCGGGGACAACAAAGTTCCGTCCCGATAGAGAGAAAGACTTGCTGACAAAGGTCCTCGGGAATGACGAACGCGGAAGACATGTACGAGGCCTTGGCCCTAGTTATACGTGGGAGATGGGGTTCCCAAAGACAGAGATACTTATAGGAGCCGAGAGAGAGAGCAAAGAGGCGACGGCAGGAGGAGGGAGCCAAGTTCACCGAGTTGATAGGAACACTTTGAATGCATCAGCAACAGATTGACAAACTTCGAGGAGCAGCGCGCCTACAAGATCCTGTACTCAATATTACCGTCGTCCCATCTCAGCGGAAAAGCAGTGTGGCTGAATCGAAGGTCCCTTCTGACGATGCACGTATGGTAGGTGGCGGTCCCGGCTACCCCGTGGATGGAATCAAGGAGCAGGCATCTTGTGAGCTCCATCAGAAGGTGAAGAACCTATCCATCAAGGTGGCGGTCGGATGTGCTTTACCTTGTCCACCTGGCGTACACTGGCATGGCCGTGAGATTCCAGCTGGCTATGGTAAAGTTGGTGTGGATGAAATCGCAATGGGGTGGGACTCAATGGAGCTTGACATCCCTGGACCTGAAGGTGAGAGGACACTCGGAGAAGTACTGGGTGGTATCATTCTATGGGACAAGAACAACATCAAGCTTCCAGGCTGGACGCCAAAGCCAACACCGCCTCCGAGTGGTCGCATGTCACCTTCACCTCCATCACCTCCAAGAAACCACAGAACTTTGCCCCCAACTTACAATGAGGTTGTCAATCTCACCGGTTTTGCTGAAAACAAAGGATTAAACGTATTGTGTGGAAGAAAGTAATAGTTTGCAGAAAGTAAACAGAAAGCAGTAAACAGTTGTAGATTGATGGTAAAAGAAAGGACCGGGGTCCATAGTTCACTAGTGGTGGCTCTCCTTAAGATAGATAACATGTTGGGTGAACAAATTACAGCGGGGCAATTGACAAACATCGAGAAAGCATACAAGCATATACTAATTATCTTGACTCCTTTGAGATTTGATTGGGCATTACAACATTATACACAGATCGTAATCCAACTGTATCTATGACTAATAATCCACCTTCAGGTTATCATTCGAACCCCCTCCAGTATTAAGTTGCAAGCAACAGATAATTGCATTACGCATTGCCTGTAAAGTAAACAATATGATTGTTCTACGAACAAAGGATTGTTGTTTTCTCCCTAGTAGCAACAGCACATCTAGTACCTTAGAGATTTCTGTCACTTCCCCAGATTACTAGAGGCATGAACCCACTATCGAGCATAAATACTAACTCTTGGAGTTGCTAGCATCTACTTGGCCAAGATAGCTACTAACAACGGAAATCATGCAAGATTACAAATAACAAAGACATGATAGAATCAATAATCAATCTGAAATAGCATCTCAATATCCATCGGATCCCCGCAAACACAACATGTAGGATTACAAATAGATGATCTTGATCATGAACAGAGCTCACAAGATCTAAACATGATAGCACAAAGGAGAAGAACCAGCTATCTAGCTACTACATGGACCCGTAGTCTAAGGATGAACTACTCACGCATCACACCGGAGGCTTGCATGATGATGAAGAAGGCCTCCAGGGTGAATTCTCCCCTCCGACAGGGTGCCAGGAAGAGCTTCAGATCCCTCCCAATCTAGGGATGGAGTTGATGGCGGCTACAGACTCTTTCGTGGAATTTTGATCGGGTACTTATGGTTTCTGTATCGGAGGCATCTTATAGGCGAAAGGGGGGGCCGAGGGGGTTCCCTAGGTGGCCGCACCACCCCCTGGCACGGGCCAGGCCTAGCCGCGCGGCCAGGTGGTGTGGCCGCCCCTGGCCCCTCTCCGTCTCGTATTCTGGCTCTGTGTCCCCCTCGGTGAAAAACTGACTTTGGCTTTTGTCTTGTCCAATTCTAAGAATATTCATTTTCTGACTTTCCTGGAACCAAAAACAGCAGAAAATAGGCAGCTAGCACTGTGGCATCTTGTTAATAGGTTAGTCCAAGAAAGTGTATAAAAAGTACTCCAAAGTGTGGACAAAACATAAGAAAGTAGATAAAACCAAGCATGGAACATAAAAAATTATATATATGTTAGCAACGTATCAACATCCCCAAGCTTAACTCCTGCTCGTCCTCGAGTAGGTAAGTGATAAAAAGAAAGAATAATTTTTGAGGTGACATGCACCATCATAAACTTGATCAAAGTATTTGTAAAACATTGATAGATGGGATCATAGTACTTCAACATAGCATGAAAGATAAAGTTCTAACAATAAGACATAGCAACTATGTTGTAACATGAAAAGGCACAAACAAAAGATTCATGAATAACAATGCTTTGCAAGACATTTGTTTGTTTCACATAAAGAAAACATAGCATAGTGGCATTCAGCTTGTCCCTCATAGAGTAGCAAACATAAATGCATAGGACACCTTCAAAGTTTATAAGAGTGACTAGATACAAATAGTTTAAGAACAAGCAATATCAAAATTATGCATCAATCAACAAGTCTTGGGACAATGCACATAGAACTAAGAATGGCCACTATGCTCTCTCAATAGGTGCATAAAGATAGAAGGTGGAGACTCAATATAAAAGTGGAAGAAAGGCCTTCATAGAAGGAAGTAGGGATTCAAGTTTCATAAAGAGCTTCCAAAAATTATGGTACTTATTAGCTTTCAGCTCTCATTGCCCGTATCATAAGCATCTTTAGGTGATTAAGGTTAAAGTGACATAACTAAGAGGATATGCTTGACAAGTTATAAGTTGAAATCTCATGCCCCTTACTTACGAAGACCGAACCTCATGCTACTCAAATTTAGTCACAAGTAAGCACTTGTCATTGTAAGTACATATGTATCATAGAGAACCGCTAATGGGGTACCCCTTGCACATGATACAAGAGCTATCCCATAATCAAAATGACAAGGCAAGCAGACAATGAGCATCTCAGCGATCTTTTTATTTGCTATTTGCATAGGTTTTTATTGAGGATGCTTCATAGAGTGCTCATTATGGTTATGCTGCAAGTTTCCACCATGATTAGGCATGGCTTAGGCTAGCGGCCTAGGTGTTTCTCTAACAGAAATACAAACTCCATGATCTTACAAGTTCCCCTTTTATTTCACACCGTCGGGATCCATAAGCAAAAGAACATGATATCAACTGGGTACAATGTACAAGTGCAATGTTGAAAGCGTTCCCCATGATACATGGTTCTGCTAACTTCAACTTATAAAGCGCAAGCATATACGCAACAAAGATGGACGCAATGGTTCAAGTTTATTAAGTGCAAGAAAGTAAAGTGTGTCATCAAGTTTGTGAGAGCTTTAATCACTAATTTTCACATAACAAGTTTAATTCGGAAGGTAGATAAAAACATGAATATACTTGGAATAGCAAATGATAATAGGTAGGTATGGTGGAATCTTTGGAATAACTTGGTTTAAGGAGTTTGATGCATGAGTGGAACTCATACTTGGTTATGGAGGCTAGCAAAAGACTGGGAGCGACCAACTAAGAGAGCAATAATGGCCATAATCATGCAAAGCAACAAAACATCATTAATCAAAGCATAAAGTGATATTACAAGTCGAAAACTAAAGGATCAAAAAGGCTATGGTGACTTGGGATAGTCATAACATGGTGTGAGCATGCGCCAAGTCAACCCAAATAAAGCATCAAAGGAGAATACCACAATATTATGCTTTAATATGCTAAAACAACGCATGATTCTTTCAAGGCCCATTAAGCAATCTCAATTGTTTATAACATGTCATGCTACAGCAAAGATCACTAAGCATAAAGCCAAAACAATATCAAGCATGGCATGACAAAGCATAGGCCACAGTCAAAAACAAGCTCCTTTTACCACTTAAGCATGAACTTTTCCTACTCTTTTCCAATCCAAACCAAACTTATTTGAAAACCAATGCATGAAAGAGGGGGTCCAACCAATTTATTCAGCAAACTAATAAAACCAAGCAAACAAAAACCAAAATGAAAAAACAAAGACACTCCAAGAACAACACAACTGAGCATGAAACAATAAAAATAAAGTGTTTGGAATAAACCTGGGATTTTTATTGATGAATAAGGGGATGCCTTGGGCATCCCCAAGCTTTGACGCTTGTACTTCTTGGATATTTCTTGGAGTGACACGGGGTGGCATCCCCAAGCTTGATCTTTAGTCCATTCTTCATCTCATTACATTATTCTCTCCATACACCTAAAATTTATCCTTCATACAAAACTTCACACGATCTTTATTAGCAACATTAGTGCACTCAAGATAATAAGACTTCAGGTTCAGTTTAAACACCAATAAAACTTCCATTAAAACACAATCTACTGAAGCACTTCCCTCAAAAATCTCAATTCCCCAAAAGAACTCAAAAAGGAACCAACAAGAAGCAAATGCAAATAATGGCAGAAATCTGTCAAAACAGACGAGCAGGTAAAAACCAATTTTTTCGAAGACCTTATGTTGCTCAAATCAAAAAGTGTTGAACTAACGAAAGTTAGATAACAACCTGGGTCAGAAACACAAAAATTCACGCCTCAAAACGACATATAGAGATTTTACACGAATTTTTACAGTGAAGCACAAAAATCTGTTTCGGGACAGCAACTTTCCCAATCATTACTTCTCTCTCATTAGAGGTTACTCTTGGCACAAAAAGCAAATAAAAAGGATAAGGAGAGGCTATTACAGAGGTAATAAATTCCAAGACTCATCTAAAACTTTTGGGTTATCTTCCAATAAGTACTTTTCTTTAACGCCTTTAAGTTAGGCATAAGAAGCAAGAAAAAGAACCAAGTGTTCTCAAATGAAGAAGCATTAAGAGAAAATTTTGTTTTCATAGGAGAGGCAAAAGAAATCTTCTCTCTCTTCTTAGGGAAGTGTTCTATACCTTTCTAGAGTGGGAGTTGATATTTAATGGTGCCTTCTTTCATATCAATAATGGCACCAACGGTTCTAAGAAAAGGTCTTCCCAAAGTAATAGGACAAGAAGCATTGCATTCAACATCCAAAACATAGAAATTAACAAGGAAATAGGCACTGTAAACCATAATAAGAACATCATTAATACTCCCCATGAGTTTCTTTTTAGCATTATCATCAAGTGGGACATTCAGATAACAATCTTCCAATGGTGGCAAATCAAGCATATCATAAATCCTTCTAGGCATAATAGAAACACTACTATCAAGATCACATAAAGCTTTGAAATCAAAAATCATTCACTTTCATATTAATGATGGGTTCCCAACCATCTTCTTGTTTTATAGGAATAGAAGCTTTATGTTTCATCTTTTCTTCTTTAGTTTTTATGAGAGCATCAGTAATGTGTTTTGTAAAGGCCATATTCATAGCACTAGCATTAGGACTTTTAGCAAACTTTTGTAGGAACTTAATAACTTCAGAAATATTGCAACCATCAAGATCAAAATCATAATTATCATCTAAAGTAGTAGATCTATTACTAGCCTCAACACTAGTGGTAGTAATAGTAGAAACACTAATGTTTCTAGCAATTTCATCTTCTCTTTCCCACTTAGCATGCAATTCAGCTAATAGTCTAACATTTTCATCAATTCTAACTTGTATGGCATTAGTAGCAGTAAAGGGATTATCAATAGTTTCAGGTTTAGCAGCCATTTTATTCAAAGAAGATTGAGCTTCAGCCAATGATGATATATTTCTTTCAGCATTAGAGAGTTTCTCCTCAATAGTTTTATTGAAAGCAGTTTGTTTACTAATAAAATCTTTAAGCATAACTTCGAGTTCAGAGGGAGCACTCCTATTATTGTTGTAGGAATTTCCATAAGCATTACCATTATTGGGAGGATATGGCCTATAGTTATTATTACCAAAATTATTCCTGTAGGCATTGTTGCTAAAATTATTGTTTCTTATAAAATTCACATCAACTTGCTCTTCTTGAGCAACCAAAGAGGCTAAGGGACATGATATGGACCAATATGAGCTTTCCCATTAACAAGCATAGACATAATAACATCAATTTTATCACTCAAGGACGAGGTTTCTTCAACAGAATTTACCTTCTTACCTTGTGGAGCTCTCTCCATATGCCATTCAGAATAGTTAACCATCATATTATCCAGAAGCTTTGTTGCAGCACCCAAAGTAATGGTCATAAAGGTACCTCCAGCAGCAGAATCCAATAGATTTCTTGAAGAATAGTTCAATCCTGCATAAAAGGTTTGGATAATCATCCAAGCAGTCAGTCCATGAGTGGGACAATTCTTTACCAAAGATTTCATTCTTTCCCAAGCTTGAGCAACATGTTCATTATCAGATTGTTTAAACTTCATTATTTCACTTCTCATAGATATAATCTTAGCAGGAGGATAGTATTTTCCAATGAAAGCATCTTTGCATTTAGTCCAAGAATCAATACTATTCCTAGTTAGGGATTGCAACCATTCTTTAGCTTTTCCTCTCAAACACAAAGGAAACAATTTAAGCATAATAATATCTCCATCTATATCCCTATGATTTTGCATCTCACAAAGTTCAACAAAGTTATTTAGATGAGCAGCAACATCTTCATTACTAATTCCAGAAAATTGTTCTCTCATAACAAGATTGAGTAAAGCAGGTTTAATTTCAAAGAAAGTAGCTTTAGGAACATGTGGAGCAATAGGTGTGCACATGAAATCATTGTTGTTGGTGCTAGTGAAGTCACACAACTTAGTGTTTTCAAGAGTAGTCAATTTTTGTGTTTTTAATAAAGAAAGCAAACTAGTACAACTAATTTTTTGTGTGTTTTTGATAAAGAAACAAGCAGAGAAAGCAAAAATAAACTAAGCAAAAAAACAACAAAGTAAAGAGATTGGTTATGAGGGACTCCCCTTGTGAAGATGTCATTGACTCCCCGGCAACGGCGCTAGAAAAATACTTGCTGACTCGTGTAATAACGAGCTCATTGGGGAACCCCAAGAGGACGGTATGACGAGCACAGCAGTAAGTTTCCCTCAGTTATGAAACCAAGGTTATCGAACCAGTAGGAGCAAGGAAACACCTCCAAGGTGTTGCTAGCTGGCCTTTGGCAGGGTGCACTACCGGTGCTAGCAGCACCGTGGAAACCTGCACAACACAACCACAGAACTTTGCCCCCAACTTACAGTGAGGTTGTTAATCTCACCGGTTTTGCTGAAAACAAAGGATTAAACGTATTGTGTGGAAGAAAGTAATAGTTTGCAGAAAGTAAACAGAAAGCAGTAAACAGTTGTAGATTGATGGTAAAAGAAAGGACCGGGGTCCATAGTTCACTAGTGGTGGCTCTCCTTAAGATAGATAACATGTTGGATGAACAAATTACAGCGAGGCAATTGACAAACATCGACAAAGCATACAAGCATATACTAATCATCTTGACTCCTTTGAGATTTGATTGGGCATTACAACATTATACATAGACCGTAATCCAACTGCATCTATGACTAATAATCCACCTTCAGGTTATCATCCGAACCCCCTCCAGTATTAAGTTCCAAGCAACAGATAATTGCATTACGCATTGCGTGTAAAGTAAACAATACGATTGTTCTATGAACAAAGGATTGTTGTTTTCTCCCTAGTAGCAACGGCACATCTAGTACCTTAGAGATTTCTATCACTTCCCCAGATTACTAGAGGCATGAACCCACTATCGAGCATAAATACTAACTCTTGGAGTTGCTAGCATCTACTTGGCCAAGATAGCTACTAACAACACAAAGCATGCAAGATCACAAATAACAAAGACATGATAGAATCAATAATCAATCTAAAATAGCATCTCAATATCCATCGGATCCCCGCAAACACAACATGTAGGATTACAAATAGATGATCTTGATCATGAACGGAGCTCAGAAGATCTAAACATGATAGCACAAAGGAGAAGAACCAGCCATCTAGCTACTACATGGACCCGTCGTCCAAGGATGAACTACTCACGCATCACACCGAAGGCTTGCATGATGATGAAGAAGGCCTCCAGGGTGAATTCTCCCCTCCGACAGGGTGCTGGGAAGAGCTTCAGATCACTCCCGATCTAGGGATGGAGATGATGGTGGCTACAGACTCTTTTGTGGAATTTTGATTGGATACTTAGGGTTTCTGTATCGGAGGCATCTTATAGGCGAAAGGGGAGGCCGAGGGGGTGCCCTGGGTGGCCGCACCACCCCCTGGCACGGGTCAGGCCTAGCCGCGCGGCTAGGTGGTGTGGCCGCCCCCTGGCCCCTCTCCGTCTCGTATTCTAGCTCCGTGTCCCCCTCGGTGAAAAACTGACTTTGGCTTTTGTCCCGTCCAATTCCGAGAATATTCATTTTCTGACTTTCCTGGAACCAAAAACAGCAGAAATAGGCAGCTAGCACTGTGGCATCTTGTTAATAGGTTAGTCCAAGAAAGTGTATAAAAAGTACTCCAAAGTGTGGACAAAACATAATAAAGTAGATAAAACCAAGCATGGAACATCAAAAACTATAGATACGTTAGCAACGTATCATATGCCCGCACATAGTGAGGGTGATGGTGCAACTGAACGTGCAGCGAATACCAGACCGATACATGCTCCAACATTGATCTGCTGCGGCAACAACACCTGCCCCTGATCCTAGTTCAAATGCAGCAAGAACTGGTGTGCCGGGCACAAATACTATCAAGTACAACTCATTATGCAGGAAGTTTAATGACTTGGCATCGGATGCATGCTTCAATGACGAAACATATAGGGTTGTGTCTACCATGATTGATGAAGCAAGAAAAAATGTTGCTGCCATGAGGAGTCCTCCAGATGACATGCAGCAAAACGAAGGACAAAATGGTGTGGCTCCTGAAGAAGGCTTACCTCTGCAGCATGTTGAACAACAACCTACAGGCACACAGCAACAACAGCATGAAGCTCCACATGATATTCCTAGTAGCATGTTGAAGAACCCATCACGAGTTAAGCCAAAGGGACGTCCAAAGGAGAAGTCAGTTAGAAAAAAAGCCATTGGTTGAGATTCGTGATGAAAAGAATGTAAAGAGAAGGAAGAAAGCAGAGGAAGGCGAACAACATCCCAAGGAGAAGAAGACAAAGAAGGGAACAACCAAGCGGAAGCCAAAGGCGCAAAAGTGCCCGTACTGCCATCAAGACGGTCACACGGTGCAACAATGTGCCCTATTTCCAAGCTTTGATGTCAGGAAATGCTGCGAAGATAGATTTGAATCTCTAGGTTTGAGTAGCTAGGTTTGAGTAGCTATTTTTGCTTCTATACATACAGTCACCATTGAAATGTAATAGTGCTACATAGGAAAATATATTACCACTGCCATAATATGCTACATAGCAAAAGATATTGACTGTGTGTGCAGCAACATGTGTGAACAGTTGTAGCAACTATTTTTATTTGTATTAGCATGAAAAGTTCTCCATATTGTCTGTACAACTTCTGATTATTGTCATCCTGAAACATTATCTGGCAGCAATTGTTTATTACATTGTGAGCAACAAAGTTCAACCATGCTAGCATTTCTGCTCTTATAATGTAGCAAAAATCAAAATATGTCCAGATTTCATAATTTTTGGGATGAATACCTCAAGTAGAATTTCCCTTGTTTATGGGATTAATTACATTTCTAGCATCTATATTGTTCGTATGTAGCAAAAACATAAAAAAAATTGGCATGTGTTGTCATAAAATTCGATGCAAAATTCTGCCGCACATAGGTAGCATGTCCTATGTACTATTGCAGCAGTTAATACAATAGATTGTAGCATTTATATAACACAAATGTAGCAAAACATGTTCTTTTAATGCAAGCATGAAGGATCTCAGTATTTATTCAGCAAAATAACAGGAAAAGACAAAAGGAGGAAATAATCATCAACACCAGATTGTCATTACCATTTGTGTTAACAGCACAAAAACTAGTTATGCGAGTACACCGAACCATCA
This sequence comes from Avena sativa, assembly GCA_916181665.1. Classification (NCBI taxonomy): domain Eukaryota; kingdom Viridiplantae; phylum Streptophyta; class Magnoliopsida; order Poales; family Poaceae; genus Avena; species Avena sativa. The sequence goes on from OV702290.1 coordinate 435,782,188, forward strand.
TTCACGGTTACATCAAAAGGCAACGGTTAAATAGACAAGGAAAGTGTTTGAGGTAACAAAATGCTTTTTGCTCACTACTGCTGCTACATATGCTAAGATACTTTGGGTTCAACTCCTCCTCCATGAGCTTCTCAACCGACTCTTTGTTCTCCCTTGCTTCGATGATATCTGCTGCAAGGGTCCTGTGAAGATCCGGGCAGTAGTTGTTGTCGAATTCTGCCATGACCTTGCCATTGAAATTCTCCATGAACAGTATGCCAAAGAAACCGCAGTCAAATCTAAAAAATAAAGAAAATAAGCAAATAAGAAACACAATATGAGCAATAAACTAATGATGGAATCATTTGGAAAAAAATGAGATGCTAAAATATGAAAACTTACAATGTTACTTGCTACGGATGATTAGGAGTTTTGAGAACGTATAGCTCCATCTCTTCAGCAAGTTTAGGTGCTTTCTTTTACGCATTGACAATAGTGGTGAAGTTCGAAAACTACACCATTGAAGCAAAAAAGGATGGTTAAGAAAGGAAGGAAGCTACTGAAAAATAACATGCATATGTCTTTCTATAATACTGACTAGATTTCGTGCAAGATCATCCAAGACACCAGCCCCTTTGTCCATCTTCATCGAATCAAAGATGTGGTATTGCTTCATCATTAAGTTGACAGTAGGTACATCCCAGTGCTCATTTCTCACAGTAGGAAAGTAGAGCTATCTTTCAGCATGTAAACAAAAACAGATTAAGCGGCATATAGAGGTACATTCAGCAGATCTTGCTACAAGATGAAGAGAATAGCAGCAAAAAAATAAAGAGAATAGCAACAAAATAAAAGGGAAAAATAACTCACAATATCACATTTGAGAATCTTGTACTTTGCACACTGTTCATTGAACTCATCCATACAACCTACTGCATTGAATGTCTTAGGATCAATAATCAGTTTTTCCTGTTATCCAAGGTAACAAAAACTGAGTTAGATGACGAAGCAAAACAAGAATGTACCAAAAAAAGTACTATGCAATGTCTTACTCACCACAATGTGATGTGTGAACGCATATCTCTTTTTTTTGGCGTGCACTGTTTTTGTAAACAATTAAAGCCTCGTGGTTGAACTTCTCAATCCACACGTCCATCACGTCGGTACTAAGATATGCTCGCGGCTTCAAAGATTCTTTAAAACCCTTGTTGGTGCAAAAGTAGCATCCAATTTGCACGAAACATTTCCTGCAAAGCAAGAAACAAAAAGTCATAATTTGAAACACAACAAATAATCTGCCTGCTAATAAAGATGTTGCACAATTTGAAGGAAGAACAGAAAACATGATAGTCATGTAGCAAGAAATATGTACTAAAGAAGCTACTGAATAACATAAATGAAGCAAAAAAATAGATGTAGCATATCCGAAAACATGAAAGATTGCAAGACATCTAATCAGTGTAGAAAAAATATACACTTAGTGAGCTAAAAGTTAAAACAATTGTAGTGAAATCAACAGCTTCTGAAGCAAAAAAAATAGATGAAGCATATCCAAAAACATGAAAAAATCAACTAAGGAATACTGATGTAGCAACTTTTTAATAGTAGAAAAGCTACTGGATAACACAATTGTAGCATAAATAAACAACTAATGAAGCATCCACATAAAAATAGGAAAGAAAACAAGACATTAAATCAGTGTAGAAAAAAATATACACTTAATGAGCTAAAAATTAAATCAATTGTAGCAGAATTCAATAGCTTCTGAAGGAAAAAAATAGCTGACAGAAAACTCACTACCCATGGCCCTCATCCTTCCTCTTCTTTGTGAGCCTCTTCGTTGTCCTTCCATTTAAGACAAACTTGGAATAGATTTCATCCTGGTCTTTAGAGACCTTGATCTTCTTAACCTTTGGAGGTGTAAGATCAACCTTTGCTGCCCTCTTGAACCTCGTCTTCTTCTCAAGTGTGACCATCCCAGAGTTTCCATCAACCGTCACAACACCTTGTAGAGACAAAAAATTCAATTTTTTACACACACGACAAATGTAGGGGAGAAGCACTACATAACAATGTAAAAAATGCTGCACAGGATAAAGGAACATACATGCTTCAGTTGGCTCCACTACACTGGTCGTCTCAGCAGCAAAAGAGACAGTAGAATCTGGTACCTTGACAGCTGGTATACCTGTGTCTGCTTCATCATCAACAGAATCTTGCGAAAGCAGGTCGAACCCTGGAGCTTCAGGAGCACGATTCCAAGCTTCAGGGTCTATATGTGGAGGACAAGGGGATGGGTCACGGTGTCACGGTGACTTGACCGGGCTATCAACAGGTTGCTGCTCTAGGACATCAATTCCTCCCATGGGTGATGAATCCAAGACTACAATAGTCTATGGCATATCCAGGATGTCAACATATGTGCGCGCCTCAGACTCTTGCTGCTTGTCACCTCTATCTTATGTCTCAATTTCTTTTGCTTCATCCTCTCTTGCTTCGGTATCATCCTCTTTTGCTTCATCCCTTCTTGCTTTAGTGACATCCTCTTTCGCTGCATATGCTCTTGCATCAACATCAGCAGACTTGTCCAAACCATCATAGGTTTCTTGCTCCTTGTTCATAGTTTCATGGTCTACTACTACATCAAATGGAAACACAACGCTAGGACCAGCTCCTTCTTTCAATTGTGAATCAGTGTCAACCAAAAGAGCAGCCATGCGTTGGGAATGCATCCGTTTCAACCCAACGGCAAGATTCTTCACTGTTGATTCAACATCAGATGCCCAAAAAGCCTTATGCTTCTTAGCCAAGTGCTTGAAGCGAGAAAGTACCTATTGGTAACACAAAACAAAAAAGAAACAAAAACATAAAGAAACTAAAATAAGCATGTCCGCAAATGAAAAAAGTAAAACAGATCATTTAATGCAAAAACTGTTTGAATCACTATTACAGCGGCTCAGCTTCGTCGCTCGTCGCCGCTGCGCGGAGTACGGGCGACTCAGACTCGGAAATTTAATGTATAACAAGGTAGCAATTACAGAAAACTAATGAAGCAAAAAATTAAAACTAATGTAGCAAACTATAAAAGCTAATGTAGCAAGAATTAAACAGTTTTGCAGCTTCAATGTTACTAACAGACAAATTAGTGCAAACAAGCTGAAGCATACATGGCAACAGTTTTTGTCATGGTGGTGGCACGGAAGATGCCATGGATAGGCTAAAGATGGGGCCAATGTGTGCTAGGGGAATCCAGGGAGGGAGAACGTGGTGATTCCACGCACAGATGTTCTTGTATTCTCTCTATCAATGGTGTTTACAGATGCTCTTCAAGCTATCGGTGAGAAGGAGACAATGTCTCTAACTCCCCACAAGCTAGCCCTAGAGTTCTACCTTAGACAGAGAAAATGATCGATCCCCCTCTATGGAGGCCTCGGTGCTCCTTATATAGGGGAGCCCGGGTTACTATGTTAGGGCATACGTGGCAGCATATTCTCCGAATATGCTCCTAGTCTAAAGCTAGATGCTTCTTTATTCTCTTTAACGGCTCGTCCGGGCTTTGGACGTAACCCACAGCGTAATCTTTGTCTTTAAGCGTCACCAGACACGGGCTACGTCAGCCGACATTGCCCGCGTCACCTTGGTCGCCCCTGACCCGCTGGTCCTCCCCTCTGCTTTGCTTCGCTCATGCTACAGCTAATAAAGCCACCTTTTGACCAGCGGGAGATTCCTTCCTTCTCTTGGAAGCCATATGATAGTCCGGCTAGCATGTGGCTAATCCGGCTACTAAGATAGCTGCAAAACAGATAGACAAACATGGCTGCCATATATTTTATGCCGGCCGGGCTACGATTAAGGAGATGTTCCATGGGCCGGGTCACTCTGTGGTTCGGTCTGCCTTGAGGTGACCCGGTCAGCACTTGCTTTGACCGCGCCGTACCCCGGCTAACTCGTCCTTTATACCCCGGTGTTACCCTACCCGGGGTATCCCCCCAACATTAGTCCCCGAAGCTGGTGCGGTCTTAGCAACTTTTAGTTGTTAAGACCACAGCAGGTTCCCATATCCGGATCTCTGCCTCTTTGGCTGAGTTATCTAGTAACCCAGGGCTTTTCCTCTGGCGATCCCTTGGCTCATTCCAAGTTATTCCTTGCTGGCCAGGTTTTTGCCTACTTATCCGGGTTACTATTCCTTCTCTTGTACGCTTCCCCACATCCTACATGGAGGGTAATCATTATTTCGCCTCATTTTAAAGGCTACGCGCATTTAATGCGCCAGTTACAGTCGCAATGTCAGGAATAATTGTTGCGCGCGTCCCTTCACTGCAGCGCCTCGTTAACTGTAACATTACATCGCGTCATGGGATCCTTTGCCCCTGTGGTCCTTGTTGTGGCCACGCTCTGATTGGCTGACTCGGCCGTGTACACGCCCGTTGCGTGTGGCATGGCAACCGCAAAGGATCCCACTACATGCTTGTTGCGCGGTTAAGTAGAGGGTCTGGGGCAACCTCTGGGAAGTTCCCCATTTTCTCCGCGCTTCCTAGCCTCCTTTCTCTCTCACTTCAACTTCGCTGCTGCCGCTAGTTCCTCGTCGTACCAGCGCCGTCACGACCACGCACATGCAGCACCTTGCGCATGCGCCGCCATTCCCGCTAAAGAGCTTCATCACGGGGCCTTGCTCTTCCCGTTTCCCCTCCACCGGTTATTTCTATTCCGATTTCCTTCTCGAAGACCTTGAGTCCACCATGACTAAGGAGGAGGCAGCCGTGGTGGCGCAGCAGGAGGAGGAAGCAGAAGGCCGCGAGTGCGGCTGCTGGGACGGCGTGTTCGGCTGTGAGGACGATTTGGACTGGCTCCGTGCCACGCGCCACATCCCCGCCGGTGTCTCCTATCGCCTTGCCGCCGACGAGATTCCCCCTCTCCCAATCCAGGGGAGTATATTGTTTTTCTTTCTCATTTTCAGCGTGGCTTCGGCCTTCCTACCTCAGAATTTCTTTTTTGATTTCATTTCTACGTATCAACTACAACCACATCATCTCCACGCCAATGCCATCACCTCTTTGTCCTCTTTTGCCTCTAGCATTGAGGGATATATTGGCCTCTGGCCAACTAAGGAACTTTGGATCAAATTCTTCGGTCTCTAGAGGAATGTGGTTCCAGATAAGGAGCTTGCTCTGGAGGATAAGCACCTGACCCAATGCGGCGCTGCCTCCGTATCTCCCCGCAAGAACTCCGCATTTCCCCGGGTCACTGGGCTCGAGTCCTGCAAAGGCTGGGCCCGGACTTTCTTCTACGTCCAGAACACCACCGAGGAAGACATGATCCGGATCCTCCCCTTCAAGCTCGGCCCTCCAGATACCTCTCTTTGGGAGAGCATCCCCAAGCGACCCACAGCCCTAGCGAATCAGGTGGAGCACCGGATCAAGGAGCTGCTCAAGGAGAAGCTTCGGGGGGAGGACATCATGATCACTTTTGTCAGCAGCCGGGCCTCCCCCCCTTCAGAAGCATGCCCACGAGATTTGCTACTTGAGCGGCCCCCTCGACCCCCACCGGACTTCATCTTTTGAGCTTGATAACCCGGCGGTTTACCACCGGGTTAAGGCCATTTTCAATGTGGAGAAGGAATTCTCCGAAGATTGGGAATGGGGGCTTGAGCCCTTCACCCGGGACAACCCTCCTCCAAAGGTAAACTTACTTCTTACTGTTTTCCAGATCATCTCTGTATGTCGGTTTACTTTCGTAACTTGGCAATTGTTGTCTTGTTCTCAGCGATTCCTCTAGCAACCACTGGAGGATGGCGAGGTGCTAGCGAGCAAGTGGGTACCGGACCGCACCGAGGAGGACGAGGAGGAGCCTGATCTAGAGACCTTCCTGCCTACTCCGGACATCGTCAAACGTAGCTCTGGTAAGGCCTCTTCTCTAAGGGATTGGCCAGATGACGATGACTCGGACGTTGAGGTCCTGGAGGTACTTGATCCGGTTCTCATCTCTTACGCACATCTGGTTATGTCCGAATCTTCAGCTAACCCGGCCGGTCAGGTCCATGAGGTTCCTCCCCTCGCCACTGGTGGTCCGGTCCCTGCTTCTTCCTAGAAGCGCGCGGCTACCTCGACCGCAGCTTCGGAGGTGCCGCCGCCCAAGAAGAGGCAGAAGAAGTCCGGGGTGAAAACCTCAACTAAGTCAGCCACCAAGAGCACGGTCCGGAGGATGCCCAAACCTCGGGCTCCCCCAACCTATGATGAGTAAGTCTCTTTGTGTTTTCCCTTCAAGTTTTTTCCTTTTTGTGTTTGCTCTTGTCTCTTATTGGTTCCTTTTCTCTTTTTGACTTGGTTCTTTTCTGCTTCTCAGAGCTCCTAGGGTCATTCCCCAGAGCGGCTCCGGTATAGCATCTCCAATCTGGAGCAGCCCTCCCCCCCCCCCCCCCCCCGTGATGACGATACTCGCCCGCTCATCCCTATCTAAGAGGGCTCCGCGGCTGCGCCTGATCAGATCCCACCTCGTCATGAGGAGGGCAATGTCGGCACGGGGGGTAGTGGGGCGGCCTTGGATATGGCCATGCCGGATCTCCCTAGTTCCTCTCGGCCCCAGCGCCAAGTTTTGAGGTGCCAGCTTCATCGGCACCACCCCAAACAAGTTCTCCTCTAGTTCAAGTTTCCTCTAAACCAGCAGTACCAGCACCGTCAGCACCAGCAGCAGCTACAGCACCAGCACCAGCACCAGCAGCAACAACAGTCTCAGCGGCTTCCACCAAGCCTCCCAAGAGGAAGGCCCCGTCAGCTTCCTCCGGATCAACTACCTCAATCGCGGATATCTTCTAGGCAGCTCCTCGGGCTTCATCCGGCAAGCTCAAGAAAGCTACCGGATCAGCTAAAGGTATCTCGTTTGGGTCACACGCTGCTGGATCAGAGGGTAGCAGGCAGCTGGTTCTGCATACCAGCCCTATTGCAGCTCAATCCGCCCGGTGCGAGGCCCACATCAAAGTCCTTGTGGCGAACTACTCTCCTAGCGGCAAAAGTTACATTCCACTGTTCCTGGAGTACGTGAAGAACTGGAACAATGCTGAATTCATCGACCCAAAAGATGATCTGCCGGAGAAGTTCGGCCCAGCCGAGTTCAGCACACAGATGAACTCCGCGACTAAGGCCATCTCTTTGGCAGGCCGGATGATGGAGGTAATTCTGCTGTGGTACTATGCATAGATGAGCACTTGTATATATATCCCCTAGTCCCGAGCCTCCGAGGGAGTAACTTGTTACTCGGTCAGATGCTCCTTAGAGAATTTGGTTCCTGTTCGTAGCAACTTCTAATTTTAACAAAGTTAGAGCCGGGTTAAGTTCCCTTGGCCCAGATCTTGTAGACTTCGAATATCCACACACCTAGAGCCGGTTAAGTTCCACTTGGCCCGGACCTTGTAGACTTCGAATATCCACACACCTAGAGCCGGGTTAAGTTCCACTTGGCCTGGATCTTGTAGACTTCGAATATCCACACACCTAGAGCCGGGTTAAGTTCCACTTGGCCCGGATCTAGTAGACTTCGAATATCCACACACCTAGAGCCGGGTTAAGTTCCACTTGGCCCAAATCTTGTAGACTTCGAATATCCACACACCTAGAGCCGGGTTAAGTTCCACTTGGACCGGATCTTGTACACTTCGAATATCCACACACCTAGAGCCGGGTTAAGTTCCACTTGGCCTGGATCTTGTAGACTTCGAATATTCACACACCTAGAGCCAGGTTAAGTTCCACTTGGCCCGGGTCTTGTAGACTTCAAACTATTTTTTACTTTGCCTTTGAACTTGACATTGCCTTGCTTATTTCAGATTACCACTAACCGCCGATCCGCTGAGTTCCAGCGCCTGCTAGACTCCTATAAAGACATGAGCGCACGTTATGGAAAACTCCTGGAGGAGCACTAGAAGAAGGGTAATATTCCCTACTTAGACTTTTCCCTCTTCCATTTTCGTTCATTCGAGTTGTCTGTGATCCGTATTAATTTGTTATCCGAACCATGCAGCCGAGGTTGAAGCTGAGAATATTATCATGCGGAAGAATCTAGCTGAGATCAAAGGTAATCCTATCTCCTTCGCATGATCACTATACGCTCCTTTCTTTATCCGGTAGACATTTATACTTTGGCTTCTCCGGATTATGCCACTGTTGCAGTTGCTCTCGAAGACTGTTACAATGCCTGATATGATGACCCATTTCCTCGAAAAAGCAGGGAAGCATGAGGCTGAGCTGAAGAAGAAGGACGAAGAGATAGCTAGGTTGCAGCTCCAGGACTCAGAAATTACTTGGCTGAATGCCGAAATTCATAGGCTCAAGGGACTCCATAAGTCCTAATTGGAGAAGGCTGACCAGGAGTTTGCCGAGGAAAAAGAGCGTTTAACCACGCAAATTTCCAAGGACCAAAGCTTATTGCAGGAAGTCGACGTCAAACTTACATCGGTGACCTCTGAATACGAGAAACTCCAGGCCCACAGCGCCAATGTCCATTCCGAGCTTCAGCGACTCCTCTTCCAGATTGCACGTGAGTTCTTTGCCCTTGCTTAATTTCCCTTCCTCCGGGTTTGGTGCTTTTGCTCACTGTCTCTGCTCTGTTCTCAGGCAAATTTCTGGAAAGTGATACGCTTGGTGGTGCTGCCGTAACCTGGTCCCATGAACAACGTGGTATTCTCGCGGGCCCTGATGCCGAGCCAATCCCATATAATATGGAGGATCTGCTGGCGAGCCTCACCGCTCGCCTTGAGCTAGTCAAGAACCACGGCGCAGACATTATACCGGCGGCAACACGGATGTTTAGTTCCCTCTGGCCCACTGAGCCCATTCCCAAAAGAGGTTCGGCTTTCATAGCCAAACTGATGGAGTGCGAGCATCAGCTGAATCTGTGGCGCGAATCTGTCGCACGGGCTGGGGCTGACATTACCTTGCAGTTTGTTCTCTCGTGGTATGAAGGAATTGACTTGGGATTGCTTACCCGCATGCGCACCGGATCTAAATGGTCCAAAGATCGGGATTGTGTTGCGCGCCGCAAATCCTGTGCCAGCAAGCTTATTCAATACTCCTTCTGCCACGCTTGGAACGAAGGGCCGAGTTATCTCGACGTTTTCGATGATGAAGTTGCTTCTGGAGATGAAGAAGAAGGGAGTGAGGGTGAGGCCTCCGAGCTTGGCGACGAGGTCGAAGACCCGGAGGATGGCAAGGCCAATCCTGAAGAGGAAGCCAAGGCCAGCGCCCCTCCCCCACATTCCGAAGTACCTCCTTCTTCGGCTGAAGATTCGGTTGCTGCTCCTGCTCCTTAAAAACACTTGATCATATTTGTCAGATCCCCGGAATGCCGGGCAGAAATGTATCTAAGTACTTTATTTTGGTTGTGCTACAACTTATCATTTTGAACTAAGTTCTTAATGCTGGATTATTGTAGCCGAAGTCCCCGAGTTTCGTTTTCTTGTTCCCCCAATTTTTGACTCGGCTCGCGTCTACCTTGATTCGGCTTTTCGACTTACGAGTCCGAGGTTCAAAAAATTGATTTAACAATACTTGAAACTTTGAGATTGTCTCAAAATGATCCGACATTAGATAAATACAATAAACCAAGGGTTAGTCAAAATAACCAATGTCAGCCCGCTTAAGTTCTTTTCCTTAGTCATTTTTCATGTGCTTTGCCATTCCAAACTTGTTCTCTTGCTTGCCATGAAGCCAATTCTTGTTGCACAACAGCAAAGTCGAAGAGTTGGGTTTTGGTGCTCACACATTACTAACCCGACTAAGATATAAGCGACTTAACCCAGCCGACATAAAATACGAAAACGAGAAAGACAATTATTATAGTAGTCCCCGAGTCTCTGCTTGGGGTGCCAAAGTTTCATTAATAAGCTCATTGCCGACATACATACCGACATATGAGTATCTCGGATACATTCACCTCTTTGTCAGGTGTAGAAAGGATGAAGTAGTGCTACATTCCACGGTCACTTAGATTCCTCTCTGGACCTGTCCGCCTTGTTCTTTTCTTGGGGTTGTGCATCAATAAGATAGTAGGAATCATTGTGCAAGGCTTTGCTTACAATGAAAGGTCCTTCCCATGGAGGGGATAGCTTATGCATGCCAGCAGTGCACTGTATCAACCGGAGTACCAGGTCACCTCCCCGGAAGACTTGGGGGTTCACTTTCCGGCTATGGTAGCTTGGAGATTTTGCTAATATATGGGGACAAGGCCAGTTCTCTCGCTTCTTCCAGCAGATCAACATCATTTTGCCGGGCTTCACGCACTTCGGCTTCTGCGTATTGGGTGACCCTTGGCGAATCATGCTCTATGTCGGCTGGTAATACAGCTTCTGCCCCATATACCAGAAAGAATGGCGTATAGCCTTTTGATCGATTCGGAGTTGTTCTTAGACTCCATAGTACTACTGGTAGTTCTTCTATCCAGCACCCTGCTGATCTTTGCAGTGGCTCTATGAGCCGGGGTTTTATCCCGGACAATACCAGTCCGTTGGATCTCTCCACTTTCCCGTTCGATGCGAGGTGGGTCACTGATGCGACATCTAGCCGGATCTTCTTTTCTCAGCAGAACCTCGCAAATGCTCCTTTGGCAAAATTTGTTCCATTATCAATTATGATGCTATGGGGGTAGCCATATCTCAGGATTATATCCTTGAGGAATCTTACTTCTGTTGCCCCATCACATTTCCGAATTGGTTTCACTTCAATCCACTTGGTGAACTTGTCAACCATAACTAGTATATGGGTCATCCCTCCTTTAGCCAGCTTAAATGGCCCTACCATATCTAGGCACCATACAGCAAATGGCCAGGTAATGGGGATAGTTTTCAACTCCGACATTCGTAAATGAGTTTCCGTGGTGTATCTTTGACAGCCATTGCATTTTCTCACCAAATCCTCTGCTTGCTCCAAAGCACTTGGCCAATAAAATCCATGCCGGAAAGCTTTTGCCACTAACGCTCTTGAGGAGGCATCGTGGCCACATTCCCCTTGGTGAATATCTCGGAGTATGTCAAGTCCTTCATTCGGATCAACACACCGCTGCAGCACTCTTGTCACACTCCTTTTATATAATTCGGCGTTGATAATAGTATAGGCCTTTGCTCTTCTCTGGATCTGTCTTGAGATTATCTCTACATCCGGCAAGGTTCCCTCTTTTAGGAAATCAAAAATTGGCTTGTCCCAAGTTGGTATAGTCCGGACGGGAAATGGTTCCTCATCAATTTCCATCGCATCTACCGACATAACTCCTGCTGGGTCAGGCTGATCAGTCCCCGGGTTTGCTGAGGCAGTCCCTGGGTTTGCCGAAGCAGTCCCCGGGTTTGTTGAGGTGCCTCCCCACACTATCTCCATAGGTGCAGCTCCTGATCTGAAGAGTGCCGGGATATAAATTGAGTCTGATTCAGGCGATGGCGTGATAGATGGTTTTCTCAAGTGCTCCAAAGCAACATTTGGCGGGATTGGCTACCGGGATGAGCCTAACTTGGACAGTGTATCTGCTGCCTCATTTTCAATCCGAGGTATGTGATGGAATTTACACCCTTCAAAAATTCCACTTATCTTTTGAACATGGAATCTGTATAGGGCCATGTTAGCATCCAAGGCATCCCAATTTCCAGACACTTGTTGCACCACCAAATCTGAATCTCCAAAGCATTATATCCGACATATCCCCACTTCTTTCGCTACCTTAAGACCATGTACCAATGCTTCATACTCCGCAACATTATTCGAGGCACTGAAGTGGATTTGAAGGACATATTTCAGTTGATCCTTCTTGGGTGAGGTAAGCACTACTCCGGCGCCCAGCCCATCTTTCAGTTTCGATCCATCGAAGTGCATTCGCCAATAATTAGAGTTCGGCAGAGGTGGCTCATATTGCATTTCAGCCTAGTCCATGAAGAAATCCGCCACAGCTTGCGATTTTATAGCATCCCTTCTATCAAATTGTGGCGCATATGGGGCTAACTCAATTGCCCATTTTGCTATCCGGCCACTTGCATCTTTGTTACTCATAATCTCTGATATGGGTGCCTCGCATATCACTTTGATGGGATGTTCCTCAAAATAGTGGTTGAGTTTCTTGGCCGGCATATATACGCCATACGCCATCTTTTGATAGTGAGGGTAATTCTGTTTTGAAGCAGACAATACCTCGCTCAGATAATACACCGGCCTTTGCACCGACTTTCCTTCTTCCTCACGCTCCACTATGATTACTGCACTTACGACTCGGTTGGTCGCAGCTACGTAGAGCAACATTGGCTCCTTGGGTAGTGGTGCTGCTAGGATCGGTGCAGTAGACAACATCTTTTTCAATTCTCGAAACGCAAGGTCCGCCTATGACGTCCATGTGAATTTGTCTACCTTTTTCATCAACTCGTAGAGGGTCAAGGCCTTCTCTCCCAACCGACATACGAACCGTCTTAACGATGCCAGGCAACCAATGAACTTCTGCACATCGTTAAGGCATTTTGGCAGTTCCATTCTCTCTATGGCCCGGATTTTCATCGGGTTAGCTTAGATACCTCGGCTAGACACTAAAAAACCAAGTAACTTTCCCGTGGGCACACCAAAGGTGCACTTCTCAGGGTTAAGCTTCATCCGGAACCTTCTCAAGTTTGCAAACGTCTGTCGAATGTCATCAAGGAGCGTATTTCTTTCCTTAGTCTTTATCACCACATCATCCACATAAACTTGCACGTTCCGACCTATTTGGTCGTGTAAGCATTTTTTGCATGCATCGTTGGTGCGTTGCTCCTGCATTACGTAGTCCAAACGGCATAGTGCGATAGCAATAAGCCCCGTACGGGGTAATAAACGCAGTCTTTATTTGATCATCCGAATTCAGGGGTATCTGGTGGAAACCAGAATACGCATCAATGAATGACAGTAGCTCACATCCGGCCGTTGAGTCTATGACTTGATCTATTTTAGGGAGTGGGAATGGATCTTTGGGACACGCCTTATTCAGGTCCATGTAATCAATGCACATTCGCCATACCACAGCCACGTCCGGATCATCTTTCTTCTTTTCCACAAGCACCGGATTAGAGAGCCAATCCGGATAGAGTACTTCCATGATAAACCCGGCTGCTAGGAGCCTTGCTATCTCATCCACAATGACTTTCCTTCTGTCTTCTGTGAAATGCCAGAGAGGCTGCTTTACCGGCTTAGCCCCGGGTCTTACGTTTAATGAGTGCTCGGCCAACTCCCTCGGTACACCTTGCAGATCCTAAGTGGACCAAGCAAAGATATCCCGATTCTCACGGAGTAAGTTGACGAGCTCGCTTTCCTATTTGCTGCTTAACCCGGCACCAAGGGTTACGGTGCGCTCTGGGAACTGATCATCGATTGGCACTTTCTTTGTGTCCTTGGTTGCTTGGAATGACACGCTTCCGTGCGGGTTGGTCAGAGCCGGCATATGTTGTTGCGCGGATTGAGCCAATGCCGCCACTTCGAGTATCTTCCTTTTTTCTTGAGCTATCACGAGTGACTCGGCTAAGTTAGATCCGGCTGAAGCGCACTCGATCGAACGCCGGAAATCCCATGATACAGTTATCACACCCCTTGGCCCGGGCAGTTTCATCTTAAGGTAGATGATGTGAGTACTTGCCATGAACTTGTTCAGCGCGGGCCTGCCGAGTAATGCGTGATAAGCGCTCTCTAGATTCACCACTTCGAACTCCAAATTTTTAGTCCAACAATTATCTCTCGTGCCGAATAACACATCAACCCGGACCTTGCCAATTGGCTCACAGGAAATGCCTGGCACAATCCCATGAAAGGTGGTCCTCGTTGCTTGCAGCATGTTCTCTGTTATTCCCAGCTTGTGCATGGTATCCTTATACATAATGTTGATACTACTGCCATTGTCAATCAGTACTTTGGAAAACCTCACATTGAGATTCGGCCCGATGAACGTTGGATCCAGGACCAATGCATAGGTCCTAGGGCTAGGCATGATCTTTGGGTGATCTTTAATACTCGACGTGATTTCCTGATCTGCCCAGGGCATGTATCTCAATACTGCCGGCATTACTATGTTTACCTCCATATGCCGGTGCTGCAAGCTTTTCCGGTCATTTTCTTCCGTGGTAAACACACAGTAACTTTGATGATGCTCCATGTACTCGTTTCGTCCCTCATTCTCGTGGTAACCTTGACCTTGTTGCTGGTTATTACCTACTTGATGTACTGCATCCCTTCTTTCCTGATTCTTGTACCTCTGCGGTGGTGGTGGCACCACCAGTTGCTGTCCATTCCCCCCTGTTAGTAATGGTTGCCGTGGTGCCTCATTCCTAGGTGCCCTGTTCCGAGGTGCCTGAGCATTCCCCGAACTGCCCTGCTCTAACTTTCTCATCCACTCACACTGCCAGGTTGTATGGTCTGCCGGACTATTCGGACTTGGTGTATGGAACTTGCAAGGTTGATCCAACATAGACTCAAACGTATACCTCGGTCTATCTTTCTGCTCTTGCCATTGCTTTTTCTGCTCTGGGGTCCAAGGCTTTTTTTCCCTTCATTTTTCTGTTGCCAGTTTTGCCCTCCAGTTTTCTGGCGCTAGCTGGCACCGGCATTGGGCTGGTCCCGGTCTACCGCTGCCACCTGCTACGAGTTATATCTGTAATCCGGGCGCTCGTCCCTTCTCTTTCCTTGAAAATCATTCCTCCTTGATGACCTGGAGCCATCTCGGTTGTAATATTCCTCATTTGCCTCGCTCGACATTAGCAAGGGTTGTGTTGGATCTTCCAAGGCATACGAATCCGCGATCCAGATCGTCTCAGCCAAAGTGGTTGGCATATCTCGTTGTGGCCTCTACCACAACATACTCCCATATCTGCATCCCTAGGCGAACTACGCAATAGCTTGTGATTCAATTACCCCCTCGCACGAGTTACGCACGTTGCACCACCGAGTCAAGAAATCCCGGTCTAGCTCATTCGGTCTTTGCTGGCATAGCGCCAGAGTCGGTGGCCTGTTGGGCCTCTTGTAGGTGCTCGAGAAGTTGCTAACGAACAACTCCTAAAAATCCAGCCAGTAGTTGACACTTCCTGGTGGCAAAGTGTTTAGCCGAACTCTCTCTGGTCCTTCCAACATTTGTGGCACATATCTTACTACCCATCCCAAATTTCCTGTTGCGATCTTGACCGTCGTCGCGTAATCAATCAGCCAATCCTCTGGCCTAGAACTACAATCATAGGTTCTGGTTCCTCTGGCCAGCTGAAAGTTCGGCACTGGTGGCTCTTTCATGATCTGGGGCCCAAAGCATGTCGGACCCGGTGGACCTTGTACCTCGATTAGCTCCGACCTATAAATTCTATCCAGTTTCAGCCTTGCATCATCTGGCTGCAAGTTCCTGCTTCCCAGCCTTGACCCAATCATGTGGTGATCCGGTCTAGGGTATCCGTCGTTGATCATAGCCGAATAACCATCATTGTATCTTTCCTCATCCGAACAAGCATTTTGTTGTTGTGTTGCTTGTCCTGCACTTCCCTCCTATCGAGGTGCGCGCTGTTGCTACTGCCGAGGTACATTTTGCCCCGTTCCCACGGGATCACGCTGTCTGGCATTGCCGTTGGCAGCATTCCTCTGACCGGCATTGCCTTGGTCGCGGTTACCTCGTCCAGCCACACCTCGGCTGGTACTATGCCGATCTTCATCAACTTGCATTGCTTTTCCTTTTCTGGCCCTTACTAGATCGTAGGGAACCATCTGTTTGTCTCTTCTCCCGGAGTTTTCTACTTCTTCTCTCTTGGGATTGTGACCCAAAGATGATGCGGCTCCTCCAGATCTTGCCGGGTTATTCCAAGCCGAATGAACCACGTGTGATGCTCCTAGTGGCGCCGGGTTTGCCTTGTTCATTTCTTCATTTTGCTGGCAAGCGACTCTCAGCAAGTGATTCACCCTCTCTTGTTGCCTTTGCCGGGCCTCTCCAGTTAAACCTTCTAACTCGGACACGGCTGCATTTGCTGCCCTGAGGTTCTTTGTCGGGGTACTGTACCTATCCAGCCCTCCTGTTACTATCGTGGCTGTCTGACCCGGCCTAGGCTCGTTTTTCTTGTCAATCTCAGTAATCAGGTTCCTATCTCGCATTTTCACGCCATCTATGCGGTTTGCCTTTGTGTATTCCCTCAAAGTAATGTTCAAAGACTACTGCAGCTCTGCTACCTTCTTTTCCCCAGCTAACATTTTCCGCCTAGTTTTCACTAGCTCAGCTTGCGCCTGAGCCGGATCTACCACAGGTGCTATTGGCGTTGCTAGGCTATCTATTGCTTGCTGAAGCACATTCTCTGGCCTCTCTAGTGGGGAAACCTAGATCTGGCCTGCTTTGGCGTAACCTCCGGCTCTGGTGTCGGGCCCTTGCTTGCTTCCGCGTCTGGCGCGGTCATCAGGACCTCAACGCTGCTGGTGGGGCGAGTGATACGCACACCACGAGCTGCACTGAGAGATGGTTCGCCTCCCTCGACGATGTGCCACGGATGAACGCAGGACTCGTCCACGCCGACGTAGATCTTGTGCGTGCCAAGCTTGATGAAGACGTCATTGCGCAGAGGGGGGTGCCTGCCAAAGCTCCCTGCGTTGTCGCTGACGTAGTCCAGCGCTCCAAAGACCTAAACCAGGCAGGAGACGACGCACTCGCCGGTGCTGGAGAAGCTTCCCATCTAGATTTTCACCCCTTCTAGCACCGCTAGCCCCACGGTGGGCGCCAACTGTCATGGTGGTGGCACGGCAGATGCCATGGATAGGCTAAAGATGGGGCCAATGTGTGCTAGGGGAATCCAGGGAGGGAGAACGTGGTGATTTCACGCATAGATGTTCTTGTATTCTCTCTATCAATGGTGTTTACAGATGCTCTTCAAGCTATCTGTGAGAAGGAGACAATGTCTCTTACTCCCCACAAGCTAGCCCTAGAGTTCTACCTTAGACAGAGAAAATGATCGATCCCCCTCTATGGAGGCCCCGGTGCTCCTTATATAGGGGAGCCCGGGTTACAATGTTAGGGCATACGTGGCAGCATATTCTCCGAATATGCTCCTTGTCTAATGCTAGATGTTTCTTTATTCTATTTAACGGCTCGTACGAGCTTACCCACAGCGTAATCTTTGTCTTTAAGCGTCACCAGACACGGGCTACGTCAGCTGACACTGCCCGCGTCACCTTGGTCGCCCCTGACCCGCTGGTCCTCCCCTCTGCTTTGCTTCGCTCATGCTACAGCTAATAAAGCCACCTTTTAACCAGCGGGAGATTACTTCCTTCTCTTGGAAGCCATATAATAATCGGGCTAGCATGTGGCTAATCCGGCTACTAAGATACCTGCAAAACAGATAGACAAACATGGCCGGCATATATTTTATGCCGGCCGGGCTACGGTTAAGGAGATGCTCCATGGGTCGGGTCACTCCGTGGTTCGGCCTGCCTTGAGGTGACCCGGTCAGCACTTGCTTTGACCACGCCGTACCCCGGCTAACTCAGCCTTTATACCCTGGCGTTACCCTACCCAGGGGTATCACCCAACAGTTTTTTAAGCCTAAGTTAGCAAACTATGTTAGGCAATGTAGCAATACTAGAATATCGATGCAGCAGATTCTATACCTCCAGTTCTTGGCTACTAGGAAACACAAGCCATTCATTCAACGAAGCTGAAAGGTTGACTTCATTTTCATCTACAGCAGGAGCAGGAGGAGCTTGGTTTTCTTGCTCATCAGCAGGATCAGTGTTGTACGGAGTTTCCGACAGCGGGAGGAACTACACACAATGAGGATGTAGTAAGATGATAAACAAAGCACAAAAAGGAAATAAAAAAATTCACGTTGAAAAGCTGCCAAAAATGCCGTACCGGGCGCCAACCGAAAACTGTAGTATTGTTCAATATCTTAAGCTCAAGGTCGTGTTCCACAATAAAATCAAAGTCACTGTTTGTCACGAAGCATACTCTTGGCAGAGACTTGTTGAATACATGGTCGCAGTCTCGCGGGAAGCTCAAATGGTCCATGTATGCAATTTGTTATAGGCAATGAAACAACAAACTAGTAAGGCACATAAACAAAAAGTTGAACGAATCATAAACCAAACTAAAAAAGGTATGAAGAGGAATGACATACACCAAGAAAAGCAAAAGGGCCAGTGATCTAGAACTCATATTTTGTTTCTCCCTCGGTGAGCTTCAGTGGCATCGCCTTTTGCTTCTGAATATGATGCACTTGTGCCATAGCTAAATCCAGAAGGTGCTCATCCCAAGCATACTCATCGGTCTTGGTGGGGTCAACCATGGAGGCAAGATATTCAATGCTAATGTTGTTAGAGCTCTTAGGAGCAACCACGAGAGCCAAGCAAAGAAGGTCACATCTCCGGATTATCGTTGCTTCATCCGTGTTGGCACATGATTTGAGCAAATCAACTGCAGTAGCTACCTCAGCCCTGGTGCTGCCAGCTTTGTAAATGTTCCGAAGCTCACAGGGGTCATTTTTATTCAGGTGCTCTACAAGTTTGTTGCTGCAGCGAATTCCGAACACCTTCTTCACCATATCTCTTGTGAAAACCATCATGTTTTTGCGTGTTTTATACTCCCGTAGATTTCGATCAGTGTGCAATGCAATGTAATCTATCAACCCACTAGGAATCCTGAATGGTGACACATCTAAATAAGCTCTAAACGCACTCTTCGTAGCAATAACTGCTCCCTTTTCGGGATTAAGACCTTCCGCCAGGGTGAGCAAACGCTTCGCAGATAGGCGGTTTTTTGCCATCCATGTCTTCGCCCTATCCTCCTGCACAACATCAAACACGAAAAACAAAACTCAGTGCAGCAAAACTAATTGATAATGTAGCAGCTGCATTAAAGTAAAAAATCTGCTTTAAGGGTAGAAAAGTAAGGACAAATCTGTCTATAAAAGCTACTGAAACAATTAAAAGGGTAGGGAACATGCATAGTGTAGCAAAAGTAGTTTTATGGGGCATCACATCAAGAAACATTGTAGCAAACACTATTTGAATGGGGAACATCAAGCAAGCAACATTGTAGCAAAAAATAAAAACTAAGGACAAGTCTGCCTATAAAAGCTACTGAAAAAATCAACCAAAAAACAACAGAAGATTCATAGTTGTATAGGGCACCACATCAAGCAACATTGCAGCAAACATCAAAAATCAACCGAAGATTACTTAAATATTTAGTAGCTGCAGGAGCAAAAACCTAGAAATTACAGTTCCTTATAGATATGAGTAGTTACAGGAGCAATTCAGACACTAGAACATTAATCCAACCGCACCGAGTACACAGTAAACAACACGAAGGGAAACACAACAAAAATGGAGGAAAACCCTAACCCTAACTGGCGGAGACGAAGATGAACTCACCGCCATGGATAAGGCCACTCCGATTAGCTTCCCCTTCCGACCGGTCTTCATCTTCAATCGAGCGCCATCCCCGACCACCATCCGAGATTTTTGCCCTGCAGCAAACGATGGCAACCTAGGGTTAGAGAATTGAAGGGGAAATCGAGCGCGTGCGCTGGGAGAGAAGCCAGAAAGGAGGAGAGCGAGACGAACCGGAAGATCTGACCGCCGGCAGCACCATCCCCGACCACAGCCCTCGCCGTCGACGAGCGGCCTCGCCCCACGGTCGCCTGCATCTCCGTCATCACACTTTTACCACTAAACTATACCCGCTACATGTAGATTATGATATAAATATTACCCTTTGTCAAGGATATCCATTGGATGGAGAAGGAGGCTAATTCCCCCTTATTGAATCAGATAGAGAAGGTTCATGACACTGAACGGTTGGTACTTCTATTTCGATCGTTGTCCTTTACTTTAGTATTTAGATAGCCTCCATAAAAAAAGTATTTAGATAGCCACTCTCGTCTGTAAAATACATTCCATCTCTTCTTAACCAAGCCAATAGCGTATGAACCAAATGTATGTATTCTCGATCGCCTGCGTCTCCGAATGAAGCAACACGGGTGCGGGTGCGAGGGTCACAACACTATTCGGTTCGGGGGAAGGGTCGACGTGGCGCGCACTGAACGGTTCGATCGCGTCCGATCCGACAGCGCACAAGCAGGATAACGCGATGATAGGATCGTCCGGGGAATCACATCATTTTCTTTTCTCTAAGCTCCAATTTTGTGCACACACAAAAAAAAGATAACGGCGACATGCATCAACTCAGGAACCAGTCACGAGTGGTGTGCATACCCGACAGGCCAAGTCGCGCGCAGCACCTTGCTTCAAATTCCGGGGCAGACATAGAATGCGCAGCATGGTGTGCTTTGATCCAACATCTGGTCTTATCACAGGTGTCCGGTAAAATAAGTCACAGACGAATGTTATCGTGCCTGAGACATAAAATAAGATCAAGTAAAACTGCACTGTAAATCTATTGCTATATTAGCATTTCACATCTGGCAACAAAATCAGGACATCTAAATACAAAAAGACACATGGAAGCAAAGCAAACACAAAAACAAATGATAAACAAGATGCCTCTAAACTGAAAGATGCTATGTACAACCGTGTCACAATGAGTTTGCCGAACTAGACAAACTTGCCTCAAAAAGAATGAACTACACAAACACAAGATCAAATATAAGAAATCATCTCCGCACCGTCGGCAAAGCCATTCTCCGAATCCAGGCGAGGGTTGGACCCTTCCGCAATGGACAGTGATATCAAATTGAACACCAGAACTACAGATTAGAGAAGCTGATGCCGGAGCTGCTGGTTTTCCCTTCTCAGTTGCTGCACTTCCTTTGTTAGGCCTTCCAGCTTCTCCAGGACCAAATTCATAACGCTAGATGTTTCCATCTGCTTGTTGCAAAAGGGCTCAGTATGTTGAATATAGACATTGAACTTAACTAGCATAACTGAAAAGATGAAGCACTCAAAGCACAAAAGGGTATACATAAATGCACGAGGACAGCTGAAGCTGAGCTTATTGTGATAGCTGTGCTGAACACAAGTTCAGACAAGCATCCTGATCATGGTAGCTAAACACAAGTTCAAATGAATTTTCCATGGCCTGGCAGTAACAACTGTGTCAAAGGAACATAAGCACCAACAAATAGCAAGCTGCATTTTATTTTGAAAAAAACAGCTATGCCCAGGGGTTCTCCAAACCTACAAGTTATAAGACCTTCCTCATCAAGGCTCATATACATCCTCATAAACATGCTTCCTCGGACATTATTTCCCCAAAAACTACTCGTTCCAGGGTTCAGAGAGAAAACCATCCACATGCAGATGCAGTATAGTCCAAATGCAACTGGTAGAACAAAACACCAGTGAGCTTATCACTCTGCATAGCATAAATGAGTCTGGACATGGTAGGGAGCTGGCCTCTTGCCACCAGCTGGCCAAGTTTCCAGATGCACGGTATCATTTAGTTTAGGTCAAGTAAAGGATCCATGCCATATTAACAACTCTTGCTAAACTATGTCTAAACTACAAATATTAGTCCTTTAACTACAATCGAGTGGGTAAGATCCTGTTTGGCTACAAGGATTTTGAGATAATTACAGGAGCTGCATAGGTGCAGGTGCTCACACAATTGAAGAAAACGATATTTTCTGGCAACTCAAACATAAGGAGACATATAGGTGCAGGTGCTTGCAATTGACAAAAAGAAAGAACAAGGCCACAAAGAAATTACACAAAAGAGGAACCCAGAATTTTCTTACCTCCTGCATGTGAAACTGTCTTAGAAGTTCAATGTGGAGATTTCTCACATCCTCATGTATAGACTTGTGAACGGATCCTAGAGATTCCTCGAGCATGCGCTGAACATACTGAAGGGAGAAGGAAGAAGCTCCCTGTTGATCAGCTGACAAACCTGGAGTTGGCAATTGCGGTGGCACTACCCCCTAATAAAATTGTGTATGGCCACTCCATTAGCAAACAGTGGTATTCACATTTTTATGTCAAACAATTAACAAGTAACTCTTACATTGCTTGCTAGAAGGCTTCCAGATGACGAGGTCGCTGGTGCCTCTTGTCTTGATAACAAAGTAGTGAGCAGTTCATCTTTTGTTTCTGCTCCCGTCTTCTTTGATTTTGGGGAACCAAATGCTGAAGCTAATCCTTCACTAAATACAGAGGATGTGCTCAATCTATCCGTAAATGTTGAGGGTTTCCATGAGGAATTGGATTGCGCTGCTCCGGGCAAATCAGATTTCACCGATGGCACAGTCTTAGACACAAAGGATGAGGAAACTGGGCCCTGTAGGCTAGCAGATGATGATGTCTCTAGGGAAGACTGCACATTGCTCAAGATGCCCTTGTTTTGTAAGTTCATTAATATATTACTTGTCAGAGAACCTTTCATTGAGAGACTGGTGGACGAAGCTGAATCTTGTAAACTTGCAAACGCCAAGCTTCCCGTTTGAAAGGCCGATTGCCCAAAGCGTGAGATTTGTTGACGTTGTATTAGCCTGTCTGGCAATGCATTTCCAGTTGATGATTCCGGTGAAGAGATAGATGGTTCACTCTTCCATGATGGGATGGGAGTAGTACTCGCAGATGAGGCGCCATCCTGTAGAAAAAGTTAAGAAGGCTTGATTGGTTATCCTGCCATGACAGAGACAGATGCCCTGTCAAAACAATAATACTCCGTATATAGGTTTTCCTACAATAAACCAAAATAAATAACCTGTCTTAAAATGGAATTAGATCTCCAGTCCGAGATTGGATGTGGTTCAGTGTTCCCCTCCATATACTGGAACTTCCTAGTTGTTAACAACTTTTTATCTCCAGATTTATCATCTTTTTTTGTTTCATCACTCCCATGTTCATCCCACCAGCTGTTGCTGGATGGCGTGAAAGGCTGGACATCAACAAGCGGAGAAAATACATCCATATCATCCTTTATATTGAAGTTACCACGAGGAGCCTGTAGCTTTGATAATGGTCCACCAGACAATGGACGAGCCCTATATGGAGTTTCCTCTGCAGTAGACGAGTTTGAAGTAGAAAGAAATCCACCAGCATTCCCTGTCAAAGAAGAGCGAAGACTCGGAATGCCTGCTCCAGATGAAAAGGTTGAAGGTGTTGTTGAAGGCAAAGGATCTGGCATAAGAATAGAATCTTCACTAGTACCCCCCAGAAGGGCAACTTCTGAAGAACTGTTCTCCTTAACAATGACAGGCTTCGACCGTTGCCAGCATAAACTTGTCACAGCCTGACATGCAATGTGAATTCGAAAATGTTAAAGAACTAAAAAACAGATATAAATAACCTGTTAGACAGGTATAAATCAAAAACCATGTCAGTTCTTTTACTGTTTATAGGAAGTTATCAGGTTGACACAATAAAGACTATGCGATGTGCAGAATATTCTGTACAAGCAATAACTCACTGCAAAATATATTAATATTACTAAAATTATTGGCAACATTGAGTAGACCAGAAAAAATCGTGAATTCATTTGCAAAGCATGTTTTACAGATTTAGATACAAGAGAGTCAGAAATAACATTTAAGCATGGACTAAGCAATAGCCAGAAAGACCAACTTGCTTCACTAAATAGGCTAACTTGTTTCACCAAAAATAGGCTAACTTGTTTTATCACAAATAGGCTAACTTGTTCAATTTAAGTTCAGTACTCCCTCCGGTCAATAATAAGTGTCGGGGGTTTAGCTCATTTTAGTCCAAATTTGAACTAAACCCTCAACACTTATTATGGATCGGAGGGAGTATTTAATTTAATCAGCAGCATACCCATCCCTCAACAAAGTACAGTTCCATCTTCACATGCAGGTTTCAAGTTTCAAAGGAATGAACCATTTATTCTCAGATTATGGTTTCACATAGTAGGATTTAGATTGGTTGGTAATGTAATGTTGAAACTGAAAATACATAATGTTACAACAAGAGGCAGGGCTTCTGTCGATCATCTATGCTGAACTACTAGAAGAATCAAATAGTGGTAGTTGGCATCCTTTTATATAAGTGGAAGTGTTGAACCAGTATGTGTACATATTTACCGACCAGAGAACAGAATTATTCTAAGTCAACAATAATTTGCAGACACCAATGGGAAAGATGCAAAGGTTCCCCACCTCTGAGCTATTGTATGCACGAAGAATTGTCAATGGCTGGGGTTTCCCCCGAACATCATAGAATACCACACGCCCACTATTTGTGCCGGCTGCCAATATGGTGCCATCATCATTGTATGCCAATGATGAGAAAGGGGCATCATGAGGAATAGTGTGTGTTGCTCTTCTTGATCCAGAATCGAGTATGTATAACTTCTTGTCCAGGCCAACTGTAGCAATTATCTACAAGAATCAAATATGATAAGCATTATTTACTGCATGTACAAAACCAAACATAAAACACCACGCGCAATACTCAAATAAACCTTGTCGCTGGAGGGTGAAATACAAACGCCGCTTATGGGTGCAGAATGTTGCTTCAGCCATGAGACCTGCACAAGGCATTGGTCAATTCAAGAATAGCATTGAAGAAAGTGCAATCGTAAAGCTGGCCAGCACATCAAGACATAGATAACTGATCTCATTTTTAATATTAATCATGTGAAGCAGCAATTGTATGAGTAGATTAAAGGATCTATCTCAATTATTTTAACACAATTTCAACTTCTAGCAATACAAAATAAACCACTTAAAAAATCTCAGATCACTCAGATTAAATAATCCACTTGATTAAGTATTTTTACTATTACCAATCAACAAAAAACGCATCTTAATCTCAGCTTTGCTAAATACTACAAATATACTTGGTGTATCTGCATTTGTTATGATGAATTTGTCAAACTTGAAACTTCAAATGAAGCTCATGTTGAAAGTTCTCCAAAAAAATAGGAATCTCAGTGAAGAAGATACATCAAAGCATAGCTTTTTCCTATAAAAACGATCATCACAAAGGGACAGATTGTGAAGAAATCTGAGGATGAACTGTACATTCATTATTCTTAAAAAAATACAATTCAAGTGTAATAAAGGAAAATGATTTATGATACACATTTCCAGCAAGCATAAATACAAAGTTTAAAGGGATATTCAAGCTCAACTTTACTTTTCACCTATACAATTTGCTATTATCAATGTTGCATTCTACTTTGGCACTAAATATAAACAAAATGGCATTAACTTATGCGAAGGTGAACGCTAGAATGATAGGTCAAATCTAACTAGCTCTTCACTCAAAAAAAATCTAGCTAGCTCCCAGGCAATATTGGTACCTTTGGAGTCCTCGCAGTTGTATCCCAAAGATGAACAGAACCATCATCTCCTGCTGTTGCCAATATATGCCTACTATTATGTGAATAATCGAGCACTCTCAAAACCTGGCTTTGCAGCAAAAGTAGAATAGAACTCAGAAACAAAATTTGCAGAATTTCAGTAAAGTTATAACCTACTATGAGGCACTGTCGTTTACCCGAAAAGAAAGTACAGAACAATCAATTTACCTGTCCATTTGGATCACTAAGTTCAGCAGCACGTGCTCCAGAAGCAAGATTATGAAGAATCAGATCGCCCTTCATGCTGATTGATGCCAAATGTTCATCTTTGCAGTTGTACATTACACCAGTAATGGTGTCAGTGTGACCACTTAGCCATTTGATACATCTCTTCCTCTGCAAATCCCATATCCTAACAATATGGCCACTCCCACCAGAACAAAGATATCGAGAACCTTTATTGCTAAAACTAATTGAATATATAGATTCCTGCCAAGAAAATACAATTTGATGTGTTCAGCCACAGCTTATAAATAGGAAATTAAATATTCAATATGTGGTCAGCCCATAGTCTAGTAGTTAAAGGCAGCTGGTACATGTCATGGGGTATCGCTAAATGCATCAAGGGTTTTGAACCGCAGGCCAACACCATGACTGCCTACTTGTCAGGGTTGCCGAGTTGTGCCTCCGTGGGAAGGTGTCGCTCGGCTGCATGCCGACGACAACACCAGCCACCCTGACCTCGAGCTGATCCACAAAGGTACTCCTCGTCTCGGGGAAATTCGAGAAAGAAACTTAATTCAAAGGAGGCATGATCTGGGCTTGTCTGAGCTGCTCAAAGTTTCCTACTTTTGAGCCCACATGCGAAGGGTCTCTTTGATCTCCCCATCGGTATGGAAACAGAGACCTGAAGCATAGCTAGTTCAGTAGGAACCTCAGCAGAGAAAACATGGCATATGAGAGAGTGAAGAGTAAGATGAAGCTGTGGGACCATGGCATCAGTGAAGAGAGTGTGTGAGAAAGGGAAGACATTGCCATGTGTAGTGAGGGCTAATTCGGTCATTTCAGACTGGACTAACTGAAGTTTGGATGGTAACAACCAAAAACTGACAGCAACAACAAAATCATAAAAAACTGGCAGAAGAGTGGCATTTTCATAATTAGCCAAAAAAAATGCACAATCAATATTCTAAAACAGACAAGTGGCACTGTCAGAAATTTCCGTACAAAGGTATCAGTGTACGTCTGGTTGTTGCGTTGCTGCAAGAGCAAACAATATTAGGTACACCATTTAGTTGTATAAATTGCTAATTTGAAGCAAAGACAAGATACCTATGCAACAACATCAATGGACAGGGAACTGAAACTGCAGGCCTGTCATACAAATGGATAACAAACTAAACTGAAACTACTACATAAATTACCAATAAAATGTTATGCAAAATGACTACTACACATGTCTGTCAGGTAAAAGACGTGAGCACAAAATCACAAGAATGCACTGTCACCTCTATGTCATCACCACGATCAACAGTTGAAGTTGGTAGCTGTCCAACACTTTGACCCTTTTTATGCCATAATGAGATCTTTTTATCATCCCCAGCACTTGCTACGATAAGATCTGCATGTTTATTAAAGAAATGAATAGGTGTTATTACTTAAGTAAATGAGTTGGTGTCATTACTTAAGTAGCTTCATTATGCAATTACATTATGGAACCATCTTATTAAGATAATGAGTTTAAACTTTTTGTAAGAAAACCACAGTTCAGGAAGCACACCGTACAACTTAAAGGTGACTTAGTAGACATTGCACTAAAATAGATATAAAAACACAAGAACGCCGGCATAATTTGTGACAGATCTCCTGTTTGCCACTAATTTGCATTACGTATACTTCATTAAGATTTTAATACAAAACCAAAAACAGCATAAAGGACCACTGTCTCTTGCCAGCCTCATGTAGAACATGAAAAATAAATAACATTGTTCATGGAAAGAATGAAATTAACCTTTTAGTTTGATTGCTCAAGGATGCACTACAAGTAAGGCCACATAATTTCAAAAGATAAGAACTTGCCAAAGCAACATGGTAAGGAATAGTTTTCCTAAGGAGCGGATAATATACTATTTCAAGGACATAGGAATTACAAGGAGCTATTATAAGAATTGCATCGCTAAGGAACCCGCACCACGAAGACAACCCAAATTCACGTGCATAGAAATGCTAAATGCAAGGACTGTGGAGCAAGTGGAAGTGAAATGGAACTGCATACTAGCTCGTCGCCAGAACAGAAAATAATGTTTTGTATAGTTAATATAATCATACATCAATAGGCAGCAGATAGAAATAGAATATGTATTTGAATATAATAATATTGGAAGTTTCACTTGTATCATGAGGTGCCACAGTAGACAGTACTGATAGTCTTTGAGCAAGCAGAAGAACTCTAACAAGCTACAAAATTACTGTCCGCAAACAGCATACATCCATCCACAAATGTCAATAACTTCGAAATACCTCTTGATTATTTCAATTCCACATAGAGTTAGTAACTACATTTTGGCCCTAAGTCTCTAGGATGAGAAAATAAGCAAATAACTTAGTACTGCCAAACAAATTGAGAACTCGGTGAGAACGCTAGAGGCTGATGTTACATGGCACAGTCTTACAAATTAAAGTACAGCCCACGCGCAGAGCCCCCACTCCATAATCCTAGAAATACGGCTGCCCATTCCGAAAACGCAATCACGAAATGGGTGGGGCATCTGGCGGTCAGACACGAATGCACCAGGCGACGAGCAACAGGAACTAGAACATGGATGGAAGCTCTAGCTCGCACATGGATATCCTCGTGCGAGCGATGCAGAGCAAGGGAATAGGGGAGATCTGAGAACGAGGGCAGAGAGGGCCGCGAGCGAGCTGGGGGAGGGAGCTGGTTACTGACTGGTGTGGTTCCACTTGACGGCGCTGACGGGGTGCCCGGGCGCGGGGGCGTAGGCGAGGACGCAGGGGTCGCCGGACTCCACCCTGACGTCGAACAGCTTCACCGTGTCGCCGCCGCACGTCGCGAGCAGCGGTGCCGCCGGATCCACGAACCCCATCGGATCCGGGCTACCGAGCTGGACGGGAGATGGCGGGGCGATTGGCGGATTCCGTTTAGGGTTCGGGCTTGGGGCCGGCTCGCGTGGGGGTTTGGCGTTGGTGGTAGGGTGGGTGCGGCTGCGGCGGAGGAAGAGGACGAAGAAATTTGAAATTGAAATGGTTTTTGTTGGGCTGAACTGAACCGGTTTGGTGACGTGACGTCGGGAGGGGAGATCTGGCCGGTTGATCGCTGTTGTGCATTCCAAGGTTCCATGCCGGCCAGCTCCTTTCGCTCCGTCTAATCTTTTTATATACAATAGATAGAGATAAAAATATATTTTATTAATACATGAGCACTTTGCATTCTCATGGTGGCTAGCAGGTGGCTCTTAATTAAAAGACACTCCTCTTCTCTCTCATCCAACTAAGCATAAATATATTATTTTAAGTCTTATAGCCTACTGACTGGATCTTATTGTACTTGCCACAGTAAGAGTATCATAACTAGTATTATGCATCTTATGTTGCTAAAAATCTTATATAGTACAACAATTAATGAAGAAAGAGATGGCTAGATTATCATAGATAAATCATTAAATATAGTACTATTATGATACTACTGCATAGTACCATGTACTATACAGATAGTATCGTGCATATGATCAGCCCCATCGACGGGGGTGTTCGAGCGGTTCTACCGAACCCCCGAATACCTCGTGCGACCCAGTCCAGCTTGGTAAATTTCCATCGAGTGGACCATGGATGCTCGTTGGGCTAACCGCTGATGATCAGCTATGGATCATCGATCCATCAATCTCCCGATCGATGCGATCATGCGCAGGTCAGTTCCGTCTAGGTCGTTCTCGCTCGTCAGTCGCCGGTCGCGTCACGGCAGCCGGCCGGCGTGCCCTTCTTCTTCCTCTTCCACAAACCAGTTCTAGATCGTTTCCAGCCCCGGTCTTGCAGTTGTTGGCAGCCGATCGACGTGCTTTCCGGCTTGGACAGGAGCAGTACTTCAGATCAATCTACGCTCCTGCTAGACTAATCAATATCGACCGATCGACATTCTTGCCGGCTTGGACAGCAGCAGCACTTCAGATAATCTATGGGTCTGCTAGACCACTGACTAGTACGTGTCTTCCCCCCTCTCTCTCTCAGGTCTGAACCTAAAATATTTTGTTAATTCATTCATCTATAAAACAGGACGAATTATGTGAAAAAACAAAGTATCAATCTAGTGCTGAAAAGAAGAAGAAACGATAAATCTTAGAAGCTATTGCTCAGTCTCAAAAGACCGCTCGAGATAGATTTATCGTGGAAGAGTCTCAAATACCACTCGATAAATTAGCGACAATAGCACTTGAAAATGATATCTCTATAGTAGAGAAGATTAATGATAAAGATATGATTGAAGATTTTACTTCAAGAAATACCATGATACTTTTTAGTAGAACATGAGATTCGTTTTATTATTTTAGTACTCCCTCTGATCCATAATAAGTGTCACTTATTTCGTACTAAGTTAGTACAAATTTTGTACTAGATGAGCGACACTTATTATGGATCGGAGGGAGTATTATATTTACTCTTGTAGAATGGATACTTGATATATTTCTATACATTGAATGGAATAGTATAATCTATATTTCTATAATTAAGTAAACATATGATTTTGTTTTACTAGTTAAGTATTTATTGAATTTGAACACAAATTAGGATTTCATTTTATAAGTCGCACCGGGACCCCCAAATCATGGAGACGGGACTGCATATGATACTAGTGTACGATACTCCCGCTAAGACCAGTCTTAGACCATCTCCACTAGAGTCTTCCAATATGATGTCCAATAAGTTTACTAGAGCATCTTCACTTGGCATCCTATAAAATGTCTTGTGTAGACGTTTCTTGGCCCGTTTGAGGACGTCAGCGCGGATGGCGATATGGGGAGGTGATGCCGCTCAGCCGCTCACCACATACGTCCTCCTATACATTTTTTAGAGCAAATATACAAAGAACAAATGAATCAAATTAAACATAAAATTTAAGACAATAGTTTATTACAAGTTCACCAAATCTAACAAATAATTTAACAAGTTCGATACAATCCATAAATAATTTAACATTTTTTAATAACAATTTCAAACATATAAACCAACTATTCGACAGCTTTGAGCATCTACAAAAGCTCCACCAAATCATCTTGCACTTGGTGATGAGTATTGGTGTTCTCGAAGTACTTCATGTCTAGCAAGGAAAGAAACAAACGTGTGGTACCTAGTGATCAACACTTGCAAGAGGACCCTGGAGATAATAAGTTTCAATGTGAAACACTGGGTTCTCCTGCTCGCTCTCAATAATCATGTTGTGAAAGATCACACATGCAGTCGTGACCTCCCATATCTGAACGTTTCAATGTGAAACACTGGGTTCTCCTGATCGCTCTTAGTAATCATGTTGTGAAAGATCACACATACAGTCATGACCTCCCACATCTGATACTTTGACCATGTAAGAGCTCGGTACCGGACATAGCGAATCGAGCTTGCAATACCACTAGTGGAAAACGGGCCTCTAGTCCCGGCCCGAAAGGGGCTTTAGTCCAGGTCCTGGTAACCGGGATTGGAGGGGCGGGACTAAAAGCCCACCCATTAGTCCCGGCCCTCTTACCAACCGGGACTAATGGGCATCCACGTGGCTGTCTCTGCGGGCGCTGGGTGCTCCCCATTAGTCCCGGGGTTCGTATTACGAACCGGGACAAATGGTTCTCTGCCGCGGCATTATTTTAGGCACTTTCTCTGCCGCGACAGAGAATTTAATTTGTATTCTTTTTTTCATTTCAAAATATTTTTCTACGCTACCACATACCGTACATGTTCGTGCATACATAAGATAACTTCTCTTAAGATCGAGCATACAAATATATACATGATAGTTACACATGGAGATCACAATTATCGGTACTAGAGCCCGTCTATTCAATTACACGGACAGGGATCATCGACGCCTATTCACACTAAATTCTCCGGCGTCATCTATCATCTCGCTCATCAAGAATCCTGCCAGTTCTTCAGCAATTGCTACTACGCGTTGCTGTGGTAGGAGATGATCCCACATTTTCTCGAACTATATAAGAAAAGGAGATCAATATGAATATCAATCATGATAACAAAAAGTGACGGTAATAAAAATAATGTTATAAATGTATTGCTTACATCGACTCTATAATCATTCAGCTCACTGGTAAACATGCGAATGAACTCGCAAACGTAGAATCCACATAGATTCGTCCCATGTGGTTGCCTCGCGCACTTTACGAGAATAGAATTCAATCAAAATAATAATCCAGCATCATAATTGTATTGAAACTAGAAGTAAAGAGATGCACCTACTGCTTACCGAGACCGGCTTAAACGTCAGCTTCTCAGTAAAGTCACCCGTAAACGCACTCTTGAACTGGTTCCAAACCCTACCCGATAAAGAAAATGAATGAGTTATTTATTACGTGATATCTCAGGAAATCAACGAAAGAGACCGCTGTAGCGCGAAAATTATCTCTGGAGCATGTCCTGCATGTCACTAAACTGTTCCAGGGATCTCTTTAATGGGTCCATGACTTCAACTCTTCCCTTATCAAGTTGAATGTCCATGAGAATCCAGTGGAAACTGTACACGTTTATATATACATCAGTAACTCATCAATTATACTTAACATCGAGTAAGCAAAAGAGAATGTGTACAATAGAGTAAGACACTCACGCGAAATTGTAAGGAAACAGTATGTGGTCACAGAAATTTTGCTCCGTTAGAAACCTTAGAAGGTTTTCCTGTGTTTCCTCAGGTTTTTTCTTTAGCATCCGACAATGTATTTTATCTGGGTCAATGAACCCAACACTAAAGATTGACCTTCTTTTACATTCCATGATCTTCATTCTTCATAATAATAGAGTACAAAAGGATATAATTAGGATAATTACATGCAATGAACTGAACAACTGAAAAAAATGAACAGCTTATATATAGACAATGAATTCAACAACTTACAGACAATAGCAACTCATGAGACTTTTGTCGATGGCGTCGAAAGTGTATAATTGGAAGAGTTCTGTAAACTCAACATGGACCTCTTCTTCTCGGAAGTAGTAGTCATGTGGGACTTTCGCCACGATCATTATTCTCTCCTCCTTTATGGCTTTCAAGTACCATTTATGTAAACTCCGCATTTGTGTTGGTAGTTGTTGGAACTGCTCAAAGCTGACCAGAGGATTCCCTAGGACATATGTAGGGACTACCTGAGCCTTGGGTAACTTGTCGTCCTGGGAACCTAGCAATTCCTCAACAGTCACATTCATAGCGGCCGCAAGCTTCTTAGCTTCTTCCATATCCTGCTGGGGAGTGTCATAGGATACCACCTTGAGGGGTCGGGTCGATTTTTTGGCCTGTTCCCCGAGCTGGGGGACGTCCTTTCTTTTCCCGGTTGCACTTTGACTTGATGATTTGCTCCCGCTTGCACTTCTACTTGATTTGCTCTTCTTCACTTCCTTCTGAAGTGTGCGTCGATAGTCATCTGGCTTATGGTGCAAGTCATATTGCGACCGATAGTGCGACCTAACTGGGGATGTCCACCTAACTGGGTCTCAACCGACTTAAGCCGTAAGTCGGATGGATGAATCTAACTTGTATGCAGGAACAGGGGTGGCCGGATCAACTATGTATGATCCGGGTCATATCAAGCTTGTAGGAGAAGGAAGGTATCTCGCTGGTCAAAGGTGACCACTGTACGCAGAGCATGAGCAAAGCGGATGGAGGCAGGACCACCGAGGCGTGGCCGACAAAGGTGACGATGCCAATGTCGGCTGACACGGGCGCCGTAGAGGCTCACGTAGCCTCTGCATGGATGACGCGGGGGAAAAGTGACCCGGTCGGCTTACTATTTTGGGAAGAGGCATATTCCTTGGAATATGCCTCCACGTATGCCCTAATTGGAGACCTAGCCACCCCTATATAAGGAGGGCTAGGGCCTCTATAGAAGGCGTTGAGTTTTACAAGGTTGGTCTTTGGAGGTTATGTTCTTCTAGCAAGTTACTGAGAGCTAGAGAGTGGTGAGACTAAGAGAGCTCCTTCTTCCTCCTCTCTCCAATACAGCTCAAGGAGCACATGTAATCTGTGGAAGTGAATCAAATACAAAGCTACTGTGTGTGGAATCACCACACTATCCCTCCCTGGATTCCCCTAGTGCATTTAGTCCCCACCTTTAGCCTATCCATGGCATCTGCCGTGACACCACCATGACAAGCTTCGTTCTTGCTAGACTAGCACATGGAATAGGCATCATTTGTGAACTACATCAGGAAACACATTTTTGATCGCCCTGCCCATTGCTTGGTCCTGATCAGTCATGATATGGTCAGGGCACAAGCCATTTGCAGCTTTCTTCACTTCTTTTAAAACCCATTCAAATGTTTCAATTGTTTCATCAGGCAGGAGAGCACATCCCAAAACTATTGTGTGTGTGTGATTGTTTATACCCACAAGAGGAGCAAATGGAAGGTTGTATTTGTTCGTGCAAAAGGTCGTGTCGAAAAACACACAGTCTTTGTACTTGGGGTACAATGCCCTTGTCCTTCCATCAACCCAAAAGAGTGCTCGCACCGCGTTGTCCTTATCTACCTGCTTCTCAAAGAAGAACTGAGGGCATTCCGCCTTTCTCATCTCGAAGTATTCGATTGTCATGCTCAAATCACGCTTTGAAACTTCTTCTCGCAGCATTGTTCTGATATTGGAAACATCACGCTTCACATACCCAAGGCATCTAGGATCACCCCCATGAACACTTCCGAGGCACCCCATCATCTGCGCTGTAGTTATGTTTTGCTCATGCAAGGTCTGGATTAGCTGGAAATCCTCTTCGGAAACTTTCCTGTGAGAATGATAATACCTACGCTTCCTAGTTTGCTGCACCATTGGATGGGTATGCTCCTCGTTGAAAACTGTGACAGTCCACTTCCCGTCTCGCTTCCCAACAAGCATTTTTGCTTTACAACCAAACCGCATCAACCTGTTTCTTTGCCTTGAGTCAGCGACATCCTTCTTCAAACCTGCTTGCTTGCTGTGAGGTTTCTGTGCAGAAGTGTTGCTCATGTCGATTGTAGCATCTCTTCCCCATGATCAAATCTCTTCCCCATGATCTTCAATAGCAATGGAAGCATTATCACTTGCTACACTTTGAGGCTCAGGTTGAAATTATGTTCTTTGTTGTCCTTCATCATTGCCTTCTCCAATGTCAGCAGCATAACCTTCCGGAGTCTGGTTCGGGTCAAACCCACCAAGCATTGTATCAGCTACAAATCCCCACAGTTCAAAATTAGCTTCAGAAATGCAAATCACAAGAGAGAAAAATTCTACAAATTAACACACCATATAAACTGTTTTTTAGTTTGCTTCTGAATCAATTGCGACAATTTTTGCTTTCTGAATCATTTTCTACAATAATAAATTGATACCAGAATCAATTGCTACCATATTTGGTACATATAATTCTATTCTGTTTTTTTGCTAACAGCTTTGCTACATTGATTTTTTTCCTATGAATCAAAACAATTTTTATTCATTGTTACTAAAAGTATCATGCTCAGTTGGTAGTAAAAAAAGATGCAGCAAGCTACTGCAGCAATATGATACTAAAAAAAGTTGTAGAACCTAATTATGTTCCTCAACTTCAAACCCTAGCTGCAAAAAGTTGAAGGAGATCCTTACAGATGGAGCTGGCTGGTTAATCTCAGGGTCTTGATCAAAGAATACACCGGGATTGTTGTACCGGCCAGACCACTGCTGCTGCAACTGAGCTCCGGCGCCGCCGCTTGTCGAATCGAATCCTTGCCGCCGCTCACCGAATCTAGGGTTCAAAGCACTGCTCGAGGCGACGATTGGCGGTGGATTGACGTGGTGAGGATGTCCAGGGGTGGGGTACCGGATGGATGTGCGCATGTGATCCATGGGTGCCGCCGTGATTTGCTGCAGCTATCCCCGTGGCCCCGCCGTGCATCGACCGATGAGGAAGAGCTGTGAGGGATGCGGGATTTGTTCTGTTTTCGGTTTGCTGCAATCGAAAGGTTTCTTTCTTCTGAAGCATACGCGGGTTTTTAAGGGGTGGCGGAGAGGGAGATTGGATGGTTGCGATCAGTCTGATCGGATGGCTCCGGACCAGGACGATGGGAAGCCCCCATCGTCCAGGGGACGCGTAGCGCGTGCCTTATAGAAATCGTACTTGATCAATATGTCCTGCCTGTGGACCCACATGCATAAATACCTACAAGTGTGAACAACATGTAACACAATTTTGTGACCTCAAACCATTGTTATCCAATAGTCATCACATTGTCCACTATAAATGACAATGGAAAATCTAGGGTTCCTTGATCCAAACATGATCGATTATGTTAGGGAACAACCATGGTAGGGTGGGTTGTTGATTCTTGGGTCTTTCATGTTACCTAAATTCTATTAGCTCATTTGGCAGGCATCCTTTCGTGTCGTAATAGTGGAATTCAATTGAGGTTATATACTCAACGTGTTTAAGTAATTACCGAAACCCACACACCACTGGAAACGAATACAAATATGGATACGAATACGAAAGTGAAAGTTTATCAGATATAACACGCCCCTTGAACTATGTAAAAACATACACAAGGAAACCAACAAACAAGATGACCAAGCGATGGGAAAACATGGGAGGATGTGAGGGAAATGGGCGGATGACGATCAACTGACCAACATGAACGGTCGGAAGACACCTTCGACATTGGTGCCCCCATGCCGGTGATAAGACCCGGCTCTAGTCGCTCGATGATGCAGGATCCTGCGAATGGACATATGGCAGTATACGGGTGAAGGTCGTGGGAAATTTATGTTTAGGTGTATTAACTGTTAGCGTTTTAAGTAGAGTTAGTCCATACCCCTTCACTTTTTAACTGACTACTAGCTGTGCATGCATGCATTGCTTTTAAGTATAGGGGTAAAGTGGTGTAGAAGAGAAAAAGGAACCTCCCCTTGGTATCTGTGCTTTGACTAAGGCGCACTCGTATTAAATGGGAGTTTGTGATCGAGGCCACATCAAACATTGGAGCAATCTTATCCATCAAATCTCAGACTTCCGCTCCAGCGCATGGTTTATATGGAAACTCAAAATCATGAGTCTACATGGAAAGTCAAAGTAAATGGGATTACATAGATGTCATAATAGACAGAAAGCCATGGGAAGCAACAATCACCGAAATTTAAAAAAACTACCAGACTCCTCCATCTACCTCCTCCCGCTCGCTCTCAGCAATCATCTTTATTACACCATTGGATTTTTTTGCACTCCGCCTTTGTTTCCCTGGTTAGACTCACCATTATTCTAATATCAAATCAAAATTTTATCACTTTTGAGAATATGTATGGTACCTAATGGCTCCGTTTTTTGCCATCTTCCATTGCGTATAAACGTTGTTTTTGGTCCAGCAATTGCCAAAGAAATTCTGAACTCTTGCCGCTAATGACTAATAATTGCAAAGATATGCAAATCCCTTATTTGATTTATGTTGTGCAGGAAATCACAGTTTTTAATGCGAAATAAGGAGTCATAATGAAGGATTTTAAGGAAGTACACACGGCCAAGTAATTGGAGAAGTATCCCAAGGCGTCAGCAAGCTCAACGACCACTGGTACGGGCGCGGTCTGCCCGTACCGCCCGCCCGTACCAGGTGGTGATGGCTTCGTCTCGTCAAACCTACAACTTCGTGAAGACGCCTATATATTTCGAGACTCCAGCCGCCGGCCAGAGAGCCGTCATTCTCAGATTGCATCACAACACCACCAAAGAAGATCCACACCATTGTTCATCCATTGTTCATCACTTCCACCATCCATCTATCCACTAGCCATAGCCATTGCTTTGTACTTTAGATCTCCTTGTGATTTGACGGCCATTGTAAGAATATTTGATTTCAATCTAAGTATTTGCATGATGTTTTCTATCTTTGATCTATTTGTTATGAGTGAGTAGTCCTCACGGGCTGCAGGTTGGGGAGAAACCTCGCAGCAATTATGTGCATCTAGATCATGGGGGAATTGTATTTTGTTTGAGATTGTGATTTGTATCATTTGTTTCTTCGTCTCTTATCTCGATCTATGGACTTGTAAATACCCAAGATCCCATAGATTGATAAAGGCTTGAGGTGAGATACTTGGCTAGCAGTGATCTCTCATAGGAACCTCAGTGACAGAAAGGATAGTACGGTCTTTGCTTAGTGCCCCATTCAGGATCAACTACTGAATGGATCGTATGGGCACCTAGAGGGGGGGGGAATAGGTGCTACTTCAAATTTTAATACTTTTCAATTTTAGGCTTGACACAAAAGGTAAATTCTCTAGATATGCGACTATGTAGAATTTCCCTATATGCAAACCTAACTACTAGCGAGTAAAGGCGAGTAAAAGTGAGGAACGAGGAAACCGTAGTAGAGCACACGGAGACACATGATTTGTTTTACCACAGTTCCTTCCTTGTTAGGGGAAATACATCTGCGTTGGATGGGTGGGTGGTACTAAGACCACCACGCCACAATAGGCCTCACCCTGTTCTCTGATGGATCTCGCCACCAAAGGCATGATCCACCTTTCCACTATTAGAACCCTGATGGCTCAAAATGTAGACCTCGTTGGGAACCCCAAGAGGAAGGTATCATGAGCATAACAGCAAGTTTTCCCCTCAGTTATGAAACCAAGGTTATCGAACCAGTAGGAGCAAGGAAACAACTGCAAGGTGTTGCTAGCAACTTGGAATCCTGCACAACACAACCACAAAACTTTGCTCTCAACTTACAACGAGGTTGTCAATCTCACCGGTTTTGCTGAAAACAAAGGATTAAACGTATTGTGTGGAAGATAGTAATTGTTTGCAGAAAGTAAACAGTAAATAATAACAGCAGAAGGTATAGCAATGGTACCAGGGTCCATAGTTCACTAGAGGCAATTCTCCTTAAGATAGATAACATGCTGGGTGAACAAATTACAGCGGGGCAATTGATAGATTCGAGAAAGCATACAATGCATATACTAGACATCTTGACTCCTATGAGATTTGATTGGGCATTACAACATTATACATAGACCGTAATCCAACTGCATCTATGACTAATAATCCACCTTCAGGTTATCATCCGAACCCCTTCCAGTATTAAGTTGTGTAACATCCCAGCATTAGAGCTTAGAAATAAGCTGAACACAGGTGTGTGCATTGCATTCATGCATAGAAAATCCGGGGAATTTTCTCGCAAAACTACAGAAGCCAGTGAGGGATCGGAGTCTCTCTTGTTCGGATGAAAACATCCAGGCAAGTGCTATAGACTTCGACATGACCTATACTGTATCTTTGTGTTGAGGGGAATCATTTCATATTTGAAAATACAAATGATTAAGTTGAATTCAAAAGAACTTTGAAGTAGATTATAAATAAAGAAATAAGTTATTGAATTCATTAATGTTATATAGATATTACAATGAATAAATAAAATGAATATGTATAAGACTTAATAATGGAAAAGGGTAATCTTTATTGTCACATATATACATATAGTATTATTGTTCTTTCACAATAAAAGAATGAAAATAAAGTACAAGAAGCAAATAAATAGAAAAAGGGAATTACAAAAATGAAATAACTAAAAGAATTCTTTATTACCAAAACAATATATATTACAATGTCCTTTACAAAGGAATAAGTAAGTTACAAAAGAATAAAGTAAAACCTTAAACTAAATTCATCTTCACTTTCTCCATCTTCTAAATCTTTTCTTTATATTCCTGATCTTATATCTGCAAACAAACAGAAAGAAAAATATAATATGTGAAGGGGTTAGTTTTGACTGCCCTCAGATATCAAAAGTGAAGTGCACTGTTTTGTCTCATCATTGAGCTTACTTTGAAGGGGCAAGTTTCACCAAATCATAGTATCTGTTCTTAATCAGATAGTTGCCTCAGTACAACATCATTGGCAGTAAATTATGGGGCAAGTTCACCAGAGTAGTAGAAGTAAAAAAGAGGAGTATGAAGATATTTGGTCTTGCACTCATCCAGAACAGTGCAAGCAGCACACACACCTAACTACATGGCACGAGCTGTCAACACAGGAAGCAGTCAAGGGATGGATAGATAAGAGGAGGGGACCGTAGCACCCTCTCGCTGCTCATTGTTTCATTACAAGCTTACCACACAGCCAAGAGACCATGAGTTTACTACTGATATGTCCACACAAATCACCAACCAATATCACATGGGTTTCTAGATCAAGATTTAGCATAAGAAGCACCAAGATGATCAGGACAGGATCATAAGCTAGCTTAAGAGGAGAAGAAGGCCAACAGATCAGGAAGGAGTAGCCCAAGCAAAGAGAAGATCAACTACATAAGAGAAAGTTGTATAGGATATGAGAGGGGTGTTGTACAAAACTTGTGTTGCTGGATAGCAACCAGATTTGTACAGGAGCAAGCAAATCAACCATAGGGCACTAAAATAGTACCAAACCATCTAGAAAAGCATCTACTTGACCTGGAGCCATACTACATAGATCTAGGTGACCATATGACCACTAGAAACTCTAGAACACACCATCAGAAATAAATCACAGCAAGTATAATAGCAACAGATCGTTTAATTGTATCCACTTGATCTAGAAATTATTCTACCACACAACATTATCTTCCTCTCATCAGCCAAATCATACCAAGAGTTCATCTATCATCTAGCTGCAAGATCTACCGGCTAGAACACATCTGTAACCCTTATCCATTAGAACAACCAGTAGAACCACAAGAACAATTCTAGCTAGATCATAGGAAATTTATCAAGAAGCCAGGAGAAGTACGCTAGCAAGGAGTAGAAGATTAGAAGAAGGGATTCCAGGGGCTGGTAAGCAACATCAGTAGAACAAGATCCACAAGAGCAACCACTTTGCAATAGTAGGTTACTATGCTAAGATCAGGTAAAGCCTTTGTTCTTATCAGTTAGCTAAGAAAATATTTGGGAGAGGGGGAAAACTCTCAGTGTAGCATAGAACTGCTATGCTAATAACATCATAGAGCTTTAATACACACTTCAACATCTGCTCTTATCAAAATTAAAGCCTTAGACTAAGCATCATGGGCAGGAGCTATAGCAGCAAATCATGTTAACCTAGTGTCTGCACTGTGCACACTCTGGAGAGGCACCACAGTGGTGACATTAGAAATAACAAAAGCCACTAAATTAAAATGGTGCAAGTAAAGGCTTACCAAATAGAGTTACAACACATTAGATGTGCAATAAGCCAAGCATAAAACTATGGTATCTGCAAGCCGTAGGAAATTCTTCAAATCATGTCCCTAAATAACTAGAAATAATTAAGTGTATTACTGTCATTATTGACAGGGAAGTGCATACACTTTCACTCACATAATAAGATACAAAACTTGACAGACTTATTGTCATGTATATATTTAACCATCCAACTATTAACCATAACCAGATGGTATGCCTTAGTATAGTACAACAATTTGTACTCACTTTCACGTCTTACATACACACACTGATTAGGGATTGACACAGAGAGATGAAGAGAAGCGTAAAAGGGGTAGTACAAAGAGACTTCCTCAAGGTTCTCGCAAATGTACCGAAGAGGAAGTAGAAAGATAGCCGGTGACAGTGAGAAGTGGCGGCACGGGGAGCACCCCGAAGGGGCACTACAACCCGTGCCAGCACAAGACGATGTTGGCCGATGAGGAAGGCCATGGTACGGAGGCACAGGGGCACAAGGTGCTTCACCAGCACCTAGATGCAACCAACGGCGGCAACCGCGACACCACCACCCCAAACCCTAGCACTAGAAATGGGTTATGCCTGGATGCAGCAGAGCAGGTTGGCAAATCGCCAGGGTGTGGGGGAAGAGTGAGTTGCGGCACGTTATCTGTGACGGTCGGCGGCGACAGCAACGGCCAGAGCCACCGGAATCGTGGCGGCGACGGCGTCGCCATGGCATCGCTAGGGAGAGAGAGGAGAGAGCATCGAGGTAACGGTCGGGTCGGGGTCGACCAACTGAATGGACCGGACCAGATGGTCTAGCCCAACCAAGTGGGCTGGACTGACTTGTGGGCCCGGTTTGGGTATATAAAGGAAATGGAAAATGGATAAAAATGAATAATATGGGAATTACCAATATACCCTGAACTTATTTTAATTCTAGAAAAAATATAGAAACATCCTAAAAATATATATAATATATCAAAAAGACCACAAAAATAATATCTACCTAAGAAAAATATAACATGGTTTATTTGAGTAAAATAAAATGCAGATAAATATTAACACCATCAAAACCTAAGTAAAATTTCACAAAATGAGGGAAAGTCCAAAAAATGAATAAAAATCATTTTTGCATATGAAAATAAATCTACCATTATATAAAAATACTAACTTAATTTGTTTTCAAATAAATCTTGAAGCAAATATTTAGATATATATAATCCTTTGTGGAATTTTGTAAAAATAAGGATAACACCTAAAATTAAATAAAATTCACTTCTAAGATCTTAAGTAAGTATGTTTTATTAGAAAAATACTACTTATACTATTCCAACACATTTTATGGTTATTAAGAAATAAATCCTTATTTATTATTTAGTTGGTAAAATTTTTAACAACATTTTTAAATCAGAAATAATCATAATTTTATATAGAACCATAAATCTTGTACATTGAAATACTATTTCTAAAACCATAACTTAAGTCTATAATAATACTTAAAAGTAAAACTATTAACATTTAGAAAACTCACTTAAACTAAAAGTAAATGATTCTATACCTTCAAACATGCTTGTTATAAGATTTAAAGTTAATTAATACTTTTAAACACATCACACCCTAGATTTAATTATGTTTTATAGTTAACTTTTGTCTGTTCCAAATTAAGTCATAAGGCATCTCAAATCCAAACTTATCAAACAAACGCAAATGACATCGATCACATTCTACTAACCATAAAGATTGGTTAAACCTTAACAAAGAAACCTTCTTTTCAAAAGTTATTTGTTTTGCCACTCCAAACAACAATCTCATTATAATTCTTCAACTCTTATCAACCTAAAACATGGACTTCCGTAATAGATACATAATATCAAATAACCCTAAGCATGTATTGTTATATTTACTTTATATCATACATGTTAGTTTTAAGTTCCTTGAATAGGTATTTTGACTTATAAAGTAAACTTATAAACAAACTAAATCTTAAAGAAACCACCTAGGTTTAATTCATTCACCATATTGGGGTATTACTTCGGGGTTTTCCAAACTGCATTACATTACTTATGCATAACTGCATCTTGCTTCTTTAAACATTAGTCCTTTGTCATGGTGGTGTCACGGCAGATGCCATGGATAGGCTAAAGCTGGGGACTAATACACGCTAGGGGAATCCAGGGAGGGATAGTGGAGTGATTCTCCAAACAGAAGTTTGTATTGCTTTTCTTTCGAGATTACAAGTGCTCCTAGAGCTGTATTGGCGAGAGGAGGAAGAAGGAGCTCTCTTATTCTTGCCTACTGTTTTTCCCTAGAACCTTAACCAAAGCACTATGGCCTCAAAGAACTCAACCCCCTCTACCAGAAACCTAGCCTCCCTTATATAGAGGAGGCTCGGTCCCTGCCTAGGGCATACGTGGAGGCATATTCCTAAGAATATGCCTCCTCCCAAAGTGGTAACCCGACCGGGTGCTTTTCCCCCGCGTCGTACATGCTTTAGAGACGTAAGCCTCTGCGGCGCCCGCGTCAGCCGACATGGGCGTCGTCACCCTTGTCGGCCATGACCCGGTGGTCCTGCCCTTGCTTTCTTCGCTCATGCAGTGCGTACCGGACCTTCTTTTTGACCAGAGAGATTCCTTCCTTCTCCCAGAAGCTAAGCGGGGACCTGGATCATAGTAGATCCGGCCACACCTGTTCCTGCATATAAGTTAGACAAGCACTTCCGACTTACTCCTTAAGTCGGCTGAGACAATGTTAGGCGACCCCTCCCTGGTCCGGGTTATTCTGTGATCCGGCCTGCCTTGAGGTGACCCGGCCAGCATCTGCTTTGACCTTGCCGAACCTCGGCTAACTCAGCCCTTATACCCAGAGTGACCCTACCCGGGGTATCCCCCCAACATTAGTCCCCGAAGCTGGTGCGGTCTTA
The DNA here is from genome assembly GCA_916181665.1 of Avena sativa. Classification (NCBI taxonomy): domain Eukaryota; kingdom Viridiplantae; phylum Streptophyta; class Magnoliopsida; order Poales; family Poaceae; genus Avena; species Avena sativa. Next base: position 435,825,702 of record OV702290.1, read on the forward strand.
GCTGCCTTGGCCGCTAAGGCCACATCAGGTTCATCTATGTTCGAGCCTTGGGCGTTTGTTTCCGGGTTAGCTCTTTATCTTGGATTATATGGATTTATGTTCCCTTCGCACGTTCCAAGTTTTCACTTGCCGGTCGGGTTACCATTTTGGCTCGGATCCCATGGTTACCATGGTTTGATCCGGGCCTTGCTTCCTTCTCTCATACGCCAACCCACGCGGAGGCTAATCATCACGTTATCTTATTTTAAGGGCCTGCACAGTAACCACCGCAGTAATTGTCAGTTATCACTGTGCGTGGGTCACGTCACGCCTGCCTCCTCGTTTACCGCATCAGTGCATCACGTCACGGGATTGCTTCTGCTCTGTGGCCCTCTGTGTGGTCCTCTACGATTGGCTGAGGCGTGTGATACACAGCCACAACATGTGGCTCGTTGGCGCAACGCGATCCCACTCACCCTCTCTGGGGTGGTTAAGTAGCGGAGGGGCGCACCCCTTAGCATTTTCCCACTTCTGCGCCCCTCTGCTCATTGCTTTTCTCCTTCGTCTTCCTAGCGACCGCGCCATCGCCAGTGCTTCTAGCAGCAGCGCCGCCGCCGCACTTTCCCCGTGCTTCTGCATCGCAGCCACCGCTGTGCAACTTCTTCGCTACGGGTCCTCGCCAATTCAGTCCTCAGATTCCCGCCGCCGCCAGCGCCAGCGAGGGTAGCGAGCACGAGATGACAGAGGAGGAGCTCGCCGTCGTCGAGCAAGAAATGGAGGAGGACGTCGCCGCGGCGGACCGTGGCGCGTGGGCCAGATCATGGGTCTGTCAAGATGACCTTGACTGGCTCTACCAGACCAGACTCATTCCTGTCGGCGTTGTCGCTCGTCTTCCCTCCGCCGAACTGGCCCCCTCACCCAATCCGGGTGAGTTCGTCGTGTTCCTGTCCCACTTCCAACGGGGATTTGGTCTGCCGGTGAGCGATTTCTGTCGGGATTGGGTTAGCACCTACCACTTGCAGCCGCACCATCTCCCAGCCAACGCTATCACCTCTCTCTCTGCTTTTGTCTCTACGATTGAAGGCTACACCGGACTATGGCCCACGAAGGAGCTGTGGATCTGGTTTTTCGGCCTTCGTCGCAACGTCGTCCCCAACATCCAAGTAGAGTCGGAGGATAAGCAGCTCACCCAATTTGGAGTTGCCTCCATCTCACCCCGGAGACTTTCCGTTTTCCCCCGGGTTACCGGGCTTGACTCCTGCAAAGGATGGGCCCGGACCTTCTTCTATGTCCAGAATGCGAGCACTGAAGATTTGATTCGGTTGCTGCCCTACGCTCCGGGTCCACCTGACACGGAATTCTGGGAGGAGGTCTCCAAGAAGCCAACGGCTCTGGCCAATCAAGTTGACAAGAGGTTCATATAATTGAAGAAACTCGGATTGCACAACGAGGATGCTATGATCACGTTCGTGCACAACTGAATCTCTCCCCTCCAGAAGCACACCCACAAGTTGTGCCACATGAGTTTCGGCCGCAACCCCAACCGGACCTCTTCCTTCGAGTTGAGAAACACAGAGATTTTTCGCCGGGTTAAGGCTCTTTTCACCACCCACAGGGATTTCTCCGCCAAATGGACGTGGGGAATTGAGCACTACTGTCGTGACAGGCTCCCTCCCGCAGTAAGCTTTGCAGGGAAAACTTATTTCGGATCAAATATGTGTCGGTTTTTGTTGTATTTTTGACTCTGTTCTTCATGCTTTTTCTCAGTTGTTCCTTCAGCAAACTCTCGAGGATGGTACGGATCTGACCCTTAAGTGGGCGCCGGACCGAGAAATTCCGGATGAGGAGGAGCCGGACCAGGAGATGTTTCTCCCTATGACCGACGCTACCAAACGACCCAACGGTAAATTCTCTTCTCTTAGAGATTGGCCCGATGATGAGGATGACTCAGAGGTCGACGTGATTGAACCTGTTGAGGCTGTCCCTCTTTCTTTTGCCTTTCCGGCATCAGCTAACCCCGATGGGCATATCCACGAGGATCCTCCACTCGCTACGGGCGAGCCGGTTCCGGTGGCGTCGAAGAAGAAGCACGGAGCCACATCAAGTTCTTCCTCCGAACCTTCTCAGCCCACAAAAAGGCAAAAGAAGGCCGGAGACAAGACTGCCTCCAAGCGGGCAGGCAAAGCCCCAGCACGAAGGGCTCGGAAACCCAAGGAGGCCGAAACCTCGGATGCGTAAGTCATTTTTCGTTGCGCAACTTACTTTTCCTTGCATCGTGGCAATTTCGCTTCTGACATTATTCCCTTCTTCAGACCTCTGGTGGAGGTCCCTCAGAGCGGATCAAGCATCTCTTCACCACTTCGATCTGGCCCTTCTCCTCCTCGTGACAACGAGTCACGTACGCTGAGCCCTATTCCAGAGGGTTCTGCAGCTGCTCCGGGTTCCGCACTACCTCGTCGAGAGGAACGCGACCTCGGAGCAGGAGGGGTCGGTCCAGCCAAGGCGACGGCGTCCACCACTTCGGCATTGCCGCAACCAGTAGCCACCGAGTCTATCTCAACACCAGCACCAACAGCAGTTCCAATATCAGTGACCGAACCAGCTCCAGCATCAGTTCCGGCACCAAGAAAACCAACAACAACTCCAAGTCCAGCTACAAGAGCTCCAGTGCCAAGTTCTTCCGCCTCGTCCGAGTCATCTCAACCTCGGCGAGGAACTACTTCAGCAGCTTCTAAGGGGAAATCCACTGCAGTTACTTCTTCCCAGCAAGCTAAGGGCAAAAAGGCTCCGGATACTACCAAGTCAACATCCGTCGAGGCTGGGCAGCGAACCCTATCGTCGATGCTTCCCAAGAAAGGTCCAGCAGCGAAGGATGTTCCTGCCGAGCCAACTGATGCGCAGCAGATGGTTCTGCATACCAGCCTAGCTCTTGCCTTGGTTGAGAGGAAAGAAGCTCACGCTAAGGGCTTGGTGGCACCCCATATGCCTACCGGTGAGCGGTACCCTCCGAGTCTTATTGAGTTTGTCATGAACTAGAATAAGGCGGAGTTCGTCCACAACGACGATCTCCCGGAAAAGTTCGACCCCGCAGAATTTTCCGCCCAGATGAATACCACCGCTAAGGCAATTAACCTCGCGGGGCGAATGATGGAGGTATGTCGTTTCTCCTTACATGCTGTAGATAATAACCATTAGTCCCCGAGCCTCCGGTGGAGTAACTTGTTACTCGGCCGGATGCTCATTAGAAAACTAACGTAGCTCCATGTAAACTTCGAATATGCACACACCTAGAGCCGGGTTAAGTTCCACTTGGCCCGGATCTTGTACACTTCAAATATGCACACACCTAGAGCCGGGTTAAGTTCCACTTGGCCCGGATCTTGTACACTTCTTGTGCATGGGTCTACAATACGTATTTTAGCTGGTCCTTCTTTGGCGAGGTAAGCACAACCCCGGCACCTAATCCGGTTTTTGTTTTCGACCCGTCAAAGTGCATCTTCCAGTAGTTCGGATCTGGTGGCGGTGGTTCGTATTGTACCTCGGCCCAATCTACAAAAAAGTCCGCCACAACCTGAGACTTGATCGCTTCTCTTTTGTCGTATTGGGGTGCATAAGGGGCTAACACAATTGCCCATTTTGCAATTCTGCCACTCGCATCCTTGTTACCCATTATCTCGGATATGGGAGCTTCACATATTACTTTGATAGGGTGCTCCTCAAAGTAATGCTTTAACTTCTTTGTCGCCATATAGACACCATATGCCACCTTTTGAAAGTGCGGGTAGTTCTGTTTTGAGGCAGACAATACCTTGCTCAAGTTATATACTGGCCTCTGCACCGACTTACCCTCTTCATTGCGCTCCACTACAATCACTGCACTTACAACTCGGTTGGTTGCGGCTATGTAGAGCAACATTGGCTCCTTTCATAGTGGAGAGGCTAACACTGGTGCAGTGGCCAACATCCTTTTTAAGTGGGCAAAGGCTTCATCGGCCTGTGGCGTCCAAACAAATTTATCCGACTTTTTCATGAGTTGGTAGAGAGGCAGTGCCTTTTCTCCCAACCGACATACAAACCGACTCAACGATGCCAGGCACCCAGTGAACTTCTGGACATCGTTAAGACACTTCGGTAGCTCCATTCGTTCAATGGCCCGAATCTTAGTTGGATTGACCTCGATACCTCGGCTGGAGACGAGAAATCCGAGTAATTTTCCAGCCGGGACACCAAAAGTACATTTTTCCGGGTTAAGCTTCATCCGGAACCTTCTCAAGTTCGCGAATGTTTCCCTTATGTCGTCAAGGAGCGTTTTGCTTTCCTTGGTCTTGATAACCACATCATCCACGTATACTTGTACGTTTTGACCTATTTGGTCATGCAAACATTTTTGCATACATCTTTGGTACGTTGCACCTGCATTACGTAAACCGAACGACATAGTGCGATAGCAATAAGCCCCGTACGGGGTAATAAACGCAGTCTTTATTTGATCATCCGGGTTCAGAGGTATCTGGTGGAAACCAGAATATGCATCAATGAATGACAACAGTTCACATCCCGCGGTTGAGTCTATGACCTGATCTATCCTCGGCAGTGGAAATGGATCTTTTGGACACACCTTGTTCAGGTTCGTGTAATCGATACACATACGCCAAACCACTGCCGCGTTCGGATCGTCCTTCTTCTTTTCTACCAGCACCGGATTAGAGAGCCAATCCGGATACGGCACCTCCATGATAAATCATGCTGCTAGTAACCGAGCTATCTCGTCTCCAATGACTTTTCTTCTATCCTCGGCGAAGCGGCGGAGAGGTTGCTTCACCGGCCTTGCTCCGGGCCTTACGTTCAAAGAGCGCCCGGCCAACTCCCTCGGAATACCTTGCAAGTCCTGTGTAGACCAAGCAAAAATATTCCGATTCTCACGGAGGAAGTTGACGAGCTCGCTTTCCTATTTGTCAGTTAACCCGGCACCAATTGTTACAGTGCGCTCCGAGAACATGTCATCAACTGGAACCTTCTTGGTGTCCTTTGCGGCTTGGAATGAAACGCTGCCATGCGGGTTACTCAACCCCGGCATACACTGCTGCGCAGACTGAGCTAAAGCCGCCACCTCTTGGATTTTTCTTTTTTCTTGCGCAATCACGAGTGACTCGGCTAGGTTAGACCCGGCTGAAGCACACTCAATGGAACGTCGGAAATCTCCAGCAATGGTAATCACTCCATTTGGCCCGGGCAACTTCATCTTCAGATAACTGATGTGGTAGCTTGCCATGAACTTGTTCAATGCTGGTCCTCCGAGTAACGCGTGATATGCACTTTCCAAGTTCACCACCTCAAACTCTAGATTTTCAGTTCGGCAGTTATCCCTTGTGCCGAATAGCACGTCGACCCGGACTTTGCCTAAGGGCTCACAAGAAATGCCTGGTACAATGCCATGGAAAGTTGTTCTCGTAGCCTGGAGCATGTTCTCCGAGATGCCCAACTTGCGCATTGTATCCGCATACATGATGTTAATGCTACTGCCATTGCCAATCAGTACCTTGGAGAACCTCACATTGATGTTTGGTCCAATGAATGTCGGATCTAGGACTAGCGCATACGAGCCTAGACTCGACATAAGCTTAGGATGATTTTTGATGTTCCAGGTGATTTCCTGGTCCGACCAAGGCATATACCTCGTCACTGCGGGCATTACCGCATTGACCTCTATATGTCGGTGTTGCAAGCTTTTCCTATCTGTTTCCTCAGTTGTGAACACACAATAGCTTTGGTGATGTTCTCTGTACTCATTCCTTCCCTCGTTTCCGGGGTACCTCTGATTCGGCTGTTGCTGATTTTCCACCTGATGCACTGCATCCCTTCTCTCGTTGCTGTCATACCTCGGCGGAGGGGGAGGCAACATTAGCTGCTGCGTGTTTGCTCCGGAGAGCAATTGCTGCCGAGGTAACTCCTGCCGAGGTTGATCATTCCGGGGTGCCTGAGCATTCCCCGAACCACCTTGTTCTATCTTACGCATCCACTCACATTGCCTCGTTGTGTGACCCTCCGGGCTATTCGGATTTGGCGTGTGAAACTTACACGGCTGGTCCAACATCGACTCATAGGTATACCTCGGACGGTCTTTCTTTTCCTGCCACTGTTTCTTTTGCTCCGGAGTCCATGTTTTCTTGCCGTCGTTTCTCGGAGTCCATTGCCCTCCCGTTCTCTCGCGTTGGTTGCTCCCTGCTCCGGGTTGATCTTGATTCACAGCTGCAACTTGTTGTGAACCGTAGCGATGATCCGGTCTATCATCTCTCCTTTTTCCTCTGTAATCGTTCCTCCGAGATGACCCGACTCCATCCCTCTGATAGTATTCCTCGTTTAACTCGTTCGACGCGATCCTAGGTTGAGTCGGATCACCCAAAGCATACGAATCTGCAATCCGGATCATCTCTGCCAACATAATTGGCATCTTCCTTTTGCAACTTCATCCACAACTCGCTGCCATATCTGCACCCTTGTGCAAACCATGCTATGGCCTGTGACTCTATGACACCCTCACACGAGTTTCTCACGATACACCACCGGGCAAGAATTCACGGTCCGTCTCGTTAGGTCTTTGCTTGCACATTGCTAGGGTCTACGGTCTATTCGGCCTCTGATATGTACTTGAGAAGTTGCTGATAAACATTTCTTCAAAATCTATCCAGCAGTTGATGCTTCCGGGTGGTAAATTATTCAGCCATACTCTGGCCGGACCTTCCAACATCTGGGGTACGTATCGTACAGCCCATCTCAAGTTGCCAGTGGCAATTTTCACAGCCGTAGCATAGTTTATCAGCCAATCCTCCGGCTTGGTACTGCCGTCATACGTCTTCGTGCCTCTGGGCAGCTGGAAGTTGGGTACCGTTGGCTCCTTCATGATCCGGGGTCCAAAGCACGCTGGACCCAGGGGACCTTGACATTTGATCTATTCCGACCTATACAGGCGATCTAGTTTCAACCTGGCGTCATCCGGCATCAAGTCCCTGCTTCCCAATCTTGACCCTATCACATGATAGTCCGGTTTGGGGCACCCTGCATTCACCATCTCCGAATCACCGTCGTTGTATCGGTTTTGCTCTCGTTGCGCACCTTCTTGTTGCATACCTCGGCCGGCGCTTTGCTCTTGCCTTGGTATATTCCGCTGCTGTGGTTGTCCTGCTCCTGCGGAGTTTCGCCGTCCGGCATTGCCGTTAGCAGCGTTCCCTTGACCGGCATTGCCTTGGTCGTGGTTACCTCGGCCAGCTTCACCTCGGCTCACACTCCGTCGATCATCATTTTTCCGCGTTTCTTTTTCTTTTCCCGCACGCGTCGGGTCGTACGGGACGATCTGTTTGTTCCGTCTGGCCAATGTTACTACCTCTTCTCTCCTTGGACCACCATGAGGTGATGATGCGGCTCCAGCGGATTTCTCCGGGTTACCCATCGCCGAATGAACGACTTTGGAAGCTCCATCTCTCTCTGAGTTAGCTCTCAGTAGTTCTTCATTTTGTCTGTTCACGATCCGAACCAGCTCGTTAACCCTATCTTGCTGTCTTTGACGGGCCTCACCCGTCAGACCCTCTAACTCGGACGCAGCCGCATCTGCTGCTCTGAGGTTCTTTGCCGGGGTACTATACTTCGGCAACCCCACACACAAATAGTTTTCCGACCCCTCGGCTCCATCATCACCTTCTTTGTTCATCTCGCTCATGAGATTTCTCCCTTTTACTTTTACCGTATCAACTTTGTTTGCTTTTGCATACTCACGCAGCGTCATGTTCAGCGACTGCTGAGACGCGGCTATTTTCTTTGCACCCTCTAGTATCTTTTGCCTAGTTTCCTCTAGCTCGGCCTGTGCCTGAGCCGGATCTACCACTGCTGCTACCGGGTTAGCCAAGCTATCCATAGCTTCTCTCAGTACATTCTCAGGCCTCTCTAGCGGAGGTCCTCTACCTTTCCTCGGTGCCTTAGGTGTTACCTCCGGGTCCGGTGCTGGATCCTTGCTTGCGCCTGCACCTGGTGCCGTCATCATCACCTCCGCATGGTCCGGGGAGCGAGTGATACGCGCCCCGCGAGCCATAGTGAGGGGTGGTTCCCCCGCATCGACGACGCGGTGCGGATGAATGCATGATACGTCCACCGCAGCGTAGACCTTGTGCGCACCGAGCTTGACGAAGAGGCCATTGCGAGGAAGTGGGCACGTGCCGAAGCAGGCAGCATTGTCGCTGACGAAGTCCATCGCTCCAAAGCGCTGAACGAGCCTGGAGACGATGCGTTTGCCGGTGCCGATGAGGTTTCCCGTCCAGATCTTCACCCCTGCTAGCACCGCTAGCCCCACGGTGGGCGCCAACTGTCGTGGTGGTGTCACGACAAATGCCATGGATAGGCTAAAGGTGGGGACTAATACACGCTAGGGGAATCCAGGGAGGGATAGTGGAGTGATTCTCCACACAGAAGTTTGTATTGCTTTCCTTTCGAGATTACAAGTGCTCCTAGAGCTGTATTGGCGAGAGGAGGAAGAAGGAGCTCTCTTACTCTTGCCTACTGTTTTCCCTAGAACCTTAACCAAAGCACTATGGCCTCAAAGAACTCAACCCCCTCTACCAGAAACCTAGCCCCCCTTATATAGAGGAGGCTTGGTCCCTGCCTAGGGCATACGTGGAGGCATATTCCTAAGAATATGCCTCCTCCCAAAGTGGTAACCCGACCGGGGTGCTTTTCCCCCGCGTCATCCATGCTTTAGCTACGTAAGACTCTGCGGCACCCGCGTCAGCCGTCATGGGCGTCGTCACCCTTGTCGGCCATGACCCGGTGGTCCTGCCCTTGCTTTCTTCGCTCATGCAGTGCGTACCGGACCTTCTTTTTGACCAGAGAGATTCCTTCCTTCTCCCAGAAGCTAAGCAGGGACCCGGATCATAGTAGATCCGGCCACACCTGTTCCTGCATATAAGTTAGACAAGCACTTCCGACTTACTCCTTAAGTCGGCTGAGACAATGTTAGGCGACCCCTCCCTGGTCCAGGTTACTCCGTGATCCGGCCTGCCTTGAGGTGACCCGGCCAGCATCTGCTTTGACCTTGCCGAACCTCGACTAACTCGCCCTTATACCTGGAGTGACCCTACCTGGGGGTATCCCCCCAACATCCTTACTGGACCAAAGATGCTGTTTACAGAATTTGGATCTTCTATTGTCTTGAAGACCGTGATTGCATAATCTTGCAATTACAAAAGGAAAGTTCACAACTTGCTCATGTCCTTTGATTATTTTCTATGCTTGTAACTCAACTATGTCATCACCCGCATTTCAAAAAGGACAGAAAATACTATTTTCATAATAATATGATTATGGATTATTTACCAAGTGGTAATAATCTATTGATACAGTTCTAGTGGTAAAGGAACATAATATCTAGGACTTAACAACCAATGTCACCAGTGATTCTAGCGCAATATATTACGCGTTAACCATGGGATTTGGAATGGGACAGAGAAGTCAGCTGTATCTTCTTCCTTTCACATGGAGGCAAGATGACCTTATCGTGACGTTGAGATTCCTGGTATGGATCCAACATATGGGTGGGCACCCTTAGGCCCCACGATTTTGGTGTCTAGATTATTTATGAGTGGTTGCCGGAGGTATAGTCGGGCCATTTATGGAGCTTACCAGGGGCATCACCACTTCATAGAGTCTTCGGGAACTCACCAGGGTTATAGCTTGCCCTAGTTGGAGGCTTAACAGAGGTGTAGTCAGCCCCGGAGGATCGTGCATACATATGGGGTCACGGAGAGGGCAGTGATTGGATTGGATCATCTACTGGGCCCCACACCAAAGGAAGTGTGGACGGGTAAGCTGCCTAGTTGTGCAACAAGGATTTGGTCTCTCATGGGTAAAGCAACGCACCTCTGTAGAGTGTAAGAATTGTGACATGTTACTCCCTGTTCTAGGAAGGAGCTACGAACGCGGAAGGAAAGGAACCCCACGAAGGTTCTGGTCAACCTATGAAGGCTGTCGGACATTGTTTTTAGAATAAAAGCAACCTTTGAAGAAATGTGTCAACACACGGATTTTTAATCCCAGATGCCTGTTATGTCATACATAGCAATCCTAGGATTACCATTTTTGCGAGACATAACAGATTAGATATCATAATACATCATCCATTACAAACCATAGATAAGGTCTTACACAAATAAGGATCTCATGATCCACTCTTAATACAACAAGCAGCGGAATAAGTAATAAGCGTAGCGGTGGGGTCCATCTTCAGGGGCACAGGCAATGCTGACGAAGGCAGATAGTCCTAGTTATCATAGCCGTCCTACTGGCCATCATCTTGGTAGTCTCCTTCATAGTCTGGCCATGAGAATAGCCAGGGACAAAAGCCATGAGTACTCTTTAAGTACTCGCAAACTACCACTAACAAGTAGTATAGTTCTAAGGTAAAGTGCTAACTCTAAGTTTAACTATAAAGTTAAGTTTGAAACCTAAGCTGAGTTCAGAAACAAAGAAAGATAAAATAAACTTCTAGAATCACTTAAGTTGGGAAGCTAGTGTCATAGTCACAACTCTGTTGTGGTCAAGTCAAGATTCCTCTTTCATTTCATAAGTTATTTTGAAAACATCTGACAACAAAACAGTATGGCCATTCCAACTGTCCATAACCATGGACGCGGCTATTTGAATAGTTTGACACTCTGCAGAGGTGGTACACTTTCACCACAAGATTCGATACATCTGTCAGGGATAACCCTGAATCATCATACTTAGTATGCAGATAATGAAACATAACCTTTCCTTTACACACCCTAGTATAAGCACCTCCCCTATGAGCATGGCCTCCCAACCATGACCATCTGTCATCTTGGGCACTGCATAGGTGGACAACATTGAGAGGTAGCCTTAGCTCAAACCTCTCCCGCGAGGGAACTAATACTAATGCATATAAACTTCTGGCTAAGCCTTACCCAATTTAGGTATTGTGGTTATACGGTAAATTTGGAATGGTATCGCATCCGAATCCAACCATCAGTTTTGTAAAAGAGTCAAGGCTCATGCCTCAACATTTTCATCATCATAAACCATTTGTGTTTATCAACACATGTCAAAACATTTCAATAGAATGACTCATCATTCCAAGGTTTTCATTTTCCATTTTCACCAGGTGTTCCCATCTAAAGTGACTCAAGTGTTTATCTACTCTAAACTACTGGGATCAATCTCATGCCATAGAATGACATATAAAGTTATCTAGATAGGTCAAGTTTTATACTTTTTATGCTACCTTCAAAACAAGTAAGGGACTTTGGTAAAGTAAAGGAAGTAAAGCTTGAAAATAATACTTGGGGTAATTAATAGTCAAAGTGGTATGACCAAATCATGCCTAAAGCATCTTTGCTCAATTCATCTAGCTTAAGTCTAGCTTGTTAAGAATTATACTTGCAAGTGTTATCTTGCATTGTTAATGGTGGCTTGCTAGTATAATACTTGCAAGTGTTAGCTTGCCAATAATAGCTTGCCTTGGTTGGTGCAGTGGTTGAAGTTTTCTTCCTCCTCTTGATAGCACTCTTCCTCCTCGAAAGCTTGGTCGGTACTATCGTCTATAAATATATACGGGGTACACAATCACCAAACAATACTTAACTAGTCTACTTAGCATTCTAAGGCAGACATTTGATGATCTATTATCATCACAAGTTTTATTAACTAGTTTCATTCTTTTTATTTAAGAAAAGTAATTTCTACTCATTGAAAATAACTAAGATTAAATATTCACCACATAAAATATGGGATCTTGTGGACACATGTCATCACCACATATTCTAACATATGGGAATGACCATTTGGTCGTGGCACAGTGTGTGGCTGGGCTAGAGAGGGGTAGGGGGAGTAGTGGAGAGATTTTGGTGGCAATGTGGGGAACAAGTTTGGCCAGAACACTGCTCAAATAGTGAATTTGGTTTTTGTTTGAATTCTGTCCACCAAGTGTTTGTGAAAATGGCCGAAAGAAAACAAGTTTGGAATTTATGGATGAATTTTGGTGGGTTTGCTACACACATGCTGAAGCTTCTGTGGTTGCTTGGGTTTTGAAATTGGAGCTCATTTGAGTGGTTTTTGCATAAGTGGGATCTTCGCATATGAACTACATTCAATTTTCAAATGACATTTAAAATTAGTGTTTGTAAGTTTTTGGTAGATCACAAAGTGGGCCTTGGTACATCATTACATGTACTAGCAAGGGGTGAAAAGATCCACATTTATTTCTGTTAAGAATTGAGTACTAGGAATAGCCAAAGTAGGCATGGTAGTTAAAATGGCACAAATGACCATTCCTTCCTTTTATTAATTTTGATTTGTTTTTCTTTGGGATTTGTTTGGGAATGATTTAGATGGTGTTTATTTCACCTAAGAATCATTTTACAAGCAATGGATCACTTAATTATGGCAATTCAAAACAACTCCTAATTTAAATGCACACACATAAGAATACCTTAATAATTTTAATTGGAAAAGTTTTTGTTAACCCTAATTTTGATGATGTTATAAACCTTCCCCCTTAAACAAAATCTCCTCCTGAAATTTACAAAAGAAAACTAGGAATTAAAGAGATCTGGGAACTCTGTCCTAATGTAATCTTCTCGCTCCCAAGTGGCTTCCTCTTTGGTATGGTTGCTCCATTGAATCTTGAGAAATTTGATACTCCTGGTTCTGGTGGTTCTGTAAGCTTCCTCCAAGATACGGATGGGCACTTCACGATATGTCAGGTCCTTGTTGATTTCAACAGCTCGGTGATCAATGTTCTTGAAAACTTTAGTCTTCTCCGGCACTTCCAGGCATTTGCGAAGTAACGAGATATGGAACACTTTATGGATGGCTGACATCTCTTCAGGTAGTTCCAGTTGATATGATACTTCTCCTCGATGATTCAGAATCTTGAAGGGTCCGATATATCTGGGGGCTAACTTTCCTTTCAGACTAAAGCGTTGGGTTCCCTTCAATGGTGAAACCTTGAGATATACAAAATCTCCGACATTGAAAGCTAGGTCTCTCCTTCTCTTGTCAGCATAACTCTTCTGTCTTGACTGGGCAGTCTTGAGGTGCTCACGGACTTTGTGCACCTTTTCTTCGGCTTCTCGGAGAATGTCGGGTCCGAAGATCTGACTCTCTCCTACTTGCGACCAATTCAAAGGGGTGCGGCACTTTCTTCCGTATAGGAACTCAAATGGTGCCATTTGCAAACTAGCTTGATAACTGTTGTTATATGATAATTCTGCGAAAGGAAGGCAGTCTTCCCATTTTGATTCGTACTCTAACACACAAGCTCTTAACATGTCCTCTAAGATTTGGTTGACTCTCTCAGTCTGTCCATCAGTTTGCGCGTGATAAGCGGTGCTGAAATTCAACTTGGTTCCTAATCCTTCTTGGACTTTTTGCCAAAATCTCGAGGTAAACTGGGTTCCTCGATCTGATATTATGGTCTTGGGGGTTCCATGCAGACTAACAATTCTAGCAATATACAGTTCTGCTAGCTTCGAACTCTGGTAGGTTGTCTTGACATGTATGAAGTGAGCTACCTTGTACAGTCTATCAACTACGACCCAGATTGAGTCATTTCCCCTGCTGGAAGTAGGCAAACCGATGATAAAGTCCATTCCGACGGAATCCCATTTCCATTCCGGAATCTGCAATGGTTGCAACAGTCCTGCAGGTATCTGATGTTCTGCTTTGACTCTTTGACATATGTCACACTTGGCGATGTAGCTTCCGATTTCTCTCCACCAAAATTGCTCTTTCAGGTCTTGATACATCTTCGTTCCTCCGGGGTGGATAAAATAAAGAGTATCACGAGCTTCCTGCATGATAACTTGCTTCAGCTCCGAATCTGCTGGCACACAGATACAACCCTTGTACCACATAACTCTTTCTTCGTCTTCGGTGAATCCAGGTACCTTTCCTGTGCCAATACGATGTTTGATTCCGTCGATACTTTCATTTCGCTTCTGGGCTTCCTTGATTTGGCTGATAAACGTGGGTTGAAGTTCAATGCTAGCTAAGAATCCTTTGCTAACTAGCTCAGTTCTAAACTGCTCCAATTCCTCATACAAACTAGGCTGCTTCTCCTTGATCATGGTGTTTAGCCTACAAGGCAATCTGCTAAGAGCATCTTCTACCACATTGGCGTTGCCGGGGTGATAGTGAATGTCAATGTCATAATCCTTGATTAACTTTATCCATCTCCTTTGCCTCATATTCAGCTCCTTCTGAGTGAAAATATACTTTAAGCTTTTGTGATCTGAGTAAATCTCACAGTGATTACCCATCAGATAATGACGCCATGTCTTCAATGCCAAAACTACGGCTGCTAGTTCCAGATCATGGGTCGGATATTTCTGCTCATGCTGCTTCAGTTGTCGAGACAGATAAGCGATAACTTTGCCTTCTTGCATCAATACACATCCGAGACCAATCTTGGATGCATCACAATACACATCAAACGGCTTCTTGATATCTGGCATGATCAAAATTGGGGCTGATATCAATCTCTTCTTCAGCTCCTGAAAACTGGCTTCACACTTGTTGGTCCATTCAAACTACTTGTCCTTCTTCAGCAATTGGGTCATGGGTCTGGCGATGCTCGAGAATCCTTCTACGAACTTGCGGTAATATCCCGCTAATCCGAGAAATGCACGGACTTGGGTTTGAGTGGTTGGGGCTTCCCATTCTTCGACATCTTTGATCATGGCGGGATCAACAGAGACTCCTCCGGCAGACACAATATGTCCTAGGAATCCTACTTCTTTCAGCCAAAACTCACACTTGTTGAACTTGGCATATAACCGATGCTCTCTCAGGGTTTCTAGGATGATTCTGAGATGTTGCTCATGCTCTTCTTCTGACTTGGAGTAGATAAGGATATCGTCGATAAACACAACTACAAACTTATCTAGGAAATTCATAAAGATCTTATTCATGAGATTCATGAAATAAGTAGGGGCATTGGTTAATCCAAAAGACATAACCGTATACTCGTATAAACCATAACGAGTAGTAAAGGCAGTCTTCGGAATATCCGTTGCATGAATCTTAAGTTGGTGATAACCAGTCCTAAGATCAATCTTTGAGAATACCTGGGCTCCAGTCAACTGATCAAATAGATCCTCTATTTTTGGCAAGGGGTACTTGTTCTTGATGGTGATGTCATTCAGTTTTCTGTAATCTGTGCACAGACGGTTGCCTCCATCTTTCTTGTCAACGAATAACACTGATGATCTCCATGGTGATGCGCTTGGTTGAATCAAGCCTATTGCTAACATGGCATCCAACTGCTTCTTCAGTTCCACTAACTCTGAGGGGTTCATGCTATAGGGTCTCTGGGCTATGGGTCCGGTTCTGGGGATTAGTTCGATAATGAACTCAATATCCCTATCCGGGGGCATACCTGGCAATTCATCTGGGAATACATCGGGGTATTCACAGACTACTCTTACTTGGTCTATGGTGGGTAGGGCTAGACTCTTGTTGCACTTGAATTGACGAAGTAAGGTTTTAGAGATATGCTCTACTGTGACTCCAGAGCTACTGGTCATGGTGATGGCTTTCTTGGCACAGTCTATCATTCCTTTATGCCTTGACATCCAGTCCATACCTAGTACTATTTCCAATCCTCTGGTTCCGAGTATAATTAGGTTGGCATAAAAATCTATCCCATGTATTCTGATAGGCACAGCTTTGCAAATTTTTCTAGCTTTTGTAGTTGAACCGGGTATTTGAACTATCATGACATGCTTCAGGTTGGTTGGGTGAATCTTACTAGTGCATGCAAATTCTTCGGTGACAAATGAATGCGATGCTCTCGAATCAAACAATACCCTTGCTAAAACTGAGTTGACAGAAAACATACCCAACACTACATCTGGCGCTTCTTGGGCTTCTTCGGCGTTCATGTGGAAGAGACGACCGTTGCGGTTGTGAGGGTTCCCTGGAGAAAATCTTCTCCCTGGTTGAACACGACGCTGCTGTTGAGCTGGGGCATTCACATTGGCAGTGGCGACAGTCTTCTTGGGACACTCATTGGAATAGTGACCCTTCACTCCACACTCGAAACAGGTGATCTGGGACTTGTCCTTTGCTACGACAGGCACATCATTGCTGCCAGTTCTGGGTGCAATGTTGTTATTGTTGTTGTTCTTGGGAGGGGCACGGTTGAAATTGCTGGTGTTGCCTGAGTGATTGTTGTTTCCTCCGGACTTCACATTGCCTCCACTACGGTTGGGGTAGCTGGGGCGAGATATTGGGGGTCGGTTGTTCCTTGGTGCGTATCCTGGTGAGGGGTTGGGATGGTACTTCTGGTGACTGTTGGATCCAGATTGTTGCATCATACGATGTTTGCGGTTATCGTTTGCCTGATTAACTTCCCTTCCATCTGAATGGCAGAGTCGACTAGCTCTTCGAGATCCTCGAAGCGGATGTTGATGAGGACAGTCTGCATCTCATCATGCAGTCCGTTCAAGAATCTCTCCTTCTTCTTGGCCTCCGCGTTGATCTCATCAGGTGCATATCTGGCAAGTGACAGGAATCTGTCACGGTACTCCACCATAGTCATTCTGCCTTGCTTCAAGTCGCAGAACTCATCCCTCATTCTGGTGACTAGACCTTGCGGCACGTGGGTGCGGCTGAACTTGATTTTGAAGGCTTCCCATGTCATCACTTGACCATGGTTCATGTTACGGATACTAGTCCACCAAGCTCTTGCATCTCCTGCCAGGTAGTGGGTGGCGAAGAGAACTTTCTCGTTGTCATCAACTCCTACTACTTCTAAGTTGTTTTCCATTGTCTGCAGCCAGTCATCAGCATCTAGTGAGTTTTCAGCTTGGTTAAAGATTGGGGGATTGGTATTCTGAAAGTTTTTGAGTTTGGATCCATGGTGATCCTGGTTTCCATGCCCTTGGTTGTTGAGAGCCATCTGGGCGATCTGTTGCAATGTTGCTAGATTAGCTTGGTGTTCTGCCCTGCTTGCTTCTCTATCTGCGATGAGATTCTGCAAGATCTGCAGCATTGGGTCTTGCGACGAGCTGCTCCCTCCTTGGTTTCCACGAGTCATCTGAAGATTGAGGTAGATAAAGGGGTAAGAGGGAAAGTTCTAAGGTTCATGGTTTTGATTTCAAAGCTAAAACTTTGAGTTTGACTCAGGTTTTGCAACTAACTTCATTTCATTCATGAAAACAAGCACACGATACAAACACACACCACAACAACAAAGGAAAATAGATGGTTTGAAGAACCATTCTGCAAGCTATGATACAGTGGGACCGATACATCTCATGCTACGATAGTGCTCTAGTGCATCTACTCATTGTCGATGAAGTCGGAGTCCTCATCGTCAGTGTAGAAGTCCACGTCATCCTCCTCCAGAAATTCATCATCATTGCTGAGGTAAGAATCCATGTCTCCCTGGATGTCTTCACCCTCCTCTTCTTCCTCCTTGTCTGCAAGCTGAGCTTCCTGCTCCTTGACGGTCTTCTCGAAGTCGGCCACCTTCTTGCAAAGACGGGCGATGGTGCGATCCTTCTTCTCGCACTGGAGGCGAAGAGACTGATGGTCCTTGACTAGCAGTGAGAAAGTCTGGGCCTTCTGAGTGGCAATGGCACGGTTGTGGTTGGCGAACTCCCTAGCATTGTCCAATTTCTTCTGGCGATCGTACAACAGGAAGTCAAGGTTCTCCACTTGACGCTTCAGCTTTGGGTGACTTGGCATCTCCATCGGCATTCCCAAGAAGTCGCGTCTTGCATAGTGAGCAAAACGGGTTCCTTGGAGTTGTTTGACACTGAGGGCACATAGACGTGCGAGAGCTTCATGCATTGCCCTGGCTAATCCATCTAGCCAGTTGTTCTCTCTCATGGAGAACTGGATTCTCCCGGATGTTGGTGCTTCGATGCTTCCTCTAAGATCAGCGGTGACTAGCCACTGTAAATCTCCTCCTGGGGGTCCTGGAAGTTGAGCTCCAAGAAACTCCAGATGTGGGCATCCCAGTAACTCTGACAGTGAATCTAGATCCCTCTCGAAGATCAGCTGACCTCCGTTTCCCAACTGGTATAACTTGCTAAACTGAGTCTCCATCTACAAGAATTAAGGATGAGGAAGTTAGTGAAGTGATCAAGTGTGTCAAATTTTAAGTAGTAATGTAAGAATTTTGAGGAACATGAATTTTTAAGAAAGAATGAATTCCCAAGGATAAGAGAGGAAATAGTTTTTCAGAAATACTCACTTTGGTTCATAAATTAAGTTTTTTTTCAGACGTCCATTCTAACTAGGGTCTCCTATGGTCAGGATGGCTCTGATACCAACTTGTCAACACCCAGATTTTTAATCCTAGATGCCTGTTATGTCATACATCGCAATCCCAGGATTACCATTTTTGCGAGACATAACAGATTGGATATCACAGTACATCATCCATTACAAACCATAGATAAGGTCTTACATAAATAAGGATCTCATGATCCACTCTTAATACAACAAGCAGCGGAATAAGTAATAAGCGTAGCGGTGGGGTCCATCTTCTGGGGCACAGGCAATGCTGACGAAGGCAGATAGTCCTAGTTATCATAGCCGTCCTGCTGGCCATCATCTTGGTAGTCTCCTTCATAGTCTGGCCATGAGAATAGCCAGGGACAAAAGCCATGAGTACTCTTTAAGTACTCGCAAACTACCACTAACAAGTAGTATAGTTCTAAGGTAAAGTGCTAACTCTAAGTTTAACTATAAAGTTAAGTTTGAAACCTAAGCTGAGTTCAGAAACAAAGAAAGATAAAATAAACTTCTAGAATCACTTAAGTTGGGAAGCTAGTGTCATAGTCACAACTCTATTGTGGTCAAGTCAAGATTCCTCTTTCATTTCATAAATTATTTTGAAAACATCTGACAACAAAACAGTATGGCCATTCCAACTGTCCATAACCGCGGACGTGGCTATTAATAGTTCAAGTTTTATACTTTTTATGCTACCTTCAAAACAAGTAAGGGACTTTGGTAAAGTAAAGGAAGTAAAGCTTGAAAATAATACTTGGGGTAATTAATAGTCAAAGTGGTATGACCAAAGCATGCCTAAAGCATCTTTTCTCAATTCATCTAGCTTAAGTCTAGCTTGTTAAGCATTATACTTGCAAGTGTTAGCTTGCATTGTTAATGGTGGCTTGCTAGTAAAATACTTGCAAGTGTTAGCTTGCCAATAATAGCTTGCCTTGGTTGGTGAAGTGGTTGAAGTTTTCTTCCTCCTCTTGATAGCACTCCTCCTCCTCGAAAGCTTGGTCGGTACTATCGTCTATAAATATATACGGAGTACACAATCACCAAACAATACTTAACTAGGCTACTTAGCATTCTAAGTCACACATTTGATGATCTATTATCATCACAAGCATCACAAGTTTTATTAACTAGTTTCATTTTTTATTTAAGAAAAGTAATTTCTACTCATTGAAAATAACTAAGATTTAATATTCACCACTTAAAATATGGGATCATGTGGACACATGTCATCACCACATATTCTAACATATGGGAATATGATTTAAGGGTTGGATCACAATTACTTTGGTTTAAGTTTAATATTTAATGATTTAAAGTGACTAGAAATGCCTATATAGCATTATTTTGGTACTAGTCCAAAGTCACTGCATGTAAACCTTAATATTATTACATATTCAGATAGGTATGGTGAAATGTGATTTTTGAGAGTTGGAATCAACTGAAAAGCTATTTTGGTTGATTTTATAGAAATGTTTGAATGTGCAAAAGCTTCTGTCTTGTTATTTTTACTAGGAGAGATCTCTAACTCTAAATGAATTAAATCCAACGGGCTTGGATAGATCTTTTTAGTAGCTTTCCAACAGAATTTGAATCACTCCATTTGGATTTGTAAATCTCTCTAAATTGATTTTCAAACTAGGGGACAGAACTAAGTTCAAAACTAAATAGAAAAATCTAAGTTTGAATTAAATGGGTCACGCGGGAAAGAAAACGGGTCGGCCCAGTGGCGTTCCGCGGCACAGAGAACAACTGATAGGGGGTCCACCGGTCAGCGGCTCTTTACACATGAAGCGGTACGGGGCGATGTGGGCCGTTAGATTAGAAGGGAGATCTACGGCTAGGGCTCGTCGTCGACGACGGACATGTCGCCGGCGAGGTCTAACCCTCGCGGCTCAGTGGGGGTGCTCAAGGGGCATACCAGGGCTCCAGCTACGGCAGCGATGGGGGTGATCGAATGTGCTGTCGACGGCGGGCTCAGGGATGGTCGCGGCAGCTCCTGGGTGGACGAAATCGACGATGCCTTCTCCTCTACAGCGGGCTCCTCCGGCGAAATTCCGGCGAACCAAGGCTCGAGCGGCTCCGGCGAGAGGTGGGGAAGCACTAGTGAGGAGAGGGGAGTGGAGTGGTGTGAGTCTTTGGTGCTGGGGAGGGATCCTTTTATAGGCGCGACTAAGCGACAGAGAAGCATGGGAGGTGATCGCCGGTGACGACGGCACATCGAGCTAGAGGCGTGGGCGGTGCGCTAGGACGGTGGGCGGTGCCTTGGCAAGTGTCACAGTGGTGCTTGTGCAGTGGTTTGAGGTCAGGGAAAGCGGCACACACTAAGTCTCTACCGACGGCGAATTTTACGGTGGCCGACGACTACGGGGCACGGTCGAGGGGGTGGGCATGTCCGTTAGCTTGCTAGGCCGGTGGGGATCGTGTAGGCGGGCGGCTGGAGCGAGGCGAGGTCTGGCTGCGCGGGGACAGGACACGCTCTGTGGGCGGCATCGGCATGGCTGACCGTCTTCGGGCGCGGTGGTTCCTGGCCGTTCTGGTCGCTGTCCTTGGGCTGGGGCTGGTTGGGCGGTGGAGGTGGACCACGGGCTACCTCCAGGACATGGTGGATGGCGCTGGCGGCGGTTGTGGCGTGCTGTCGCCGGTGAGGGCCCAAATAGGGGATCGGCCTTAATGGCCATGACCATTTGGTCATGGCACAGTGTGTGGCTGGGCTAGAGAGGGGTAGGGGGAGCAGTGGAGAGATTTTGGTGGCAATGTGGGGAACAAGTTTGGCCAGAACACTGCTCAAATAGTGAATTTGGTTTTTGTTTGAATTCTGTCCACCAAGTGTTTGTGAAAATGGCCGAAAGAAAACAAGTTTGGAATTTTTGGATGAATTTTGGTGGGTTTGCTATACACATGCTGAAGCTTCTGTGGTTGCTTGGGTTTTTAAATTGGAGCTCATTTGAGTGGTTTTTGCATAAGTGGGATCTTCGCATATGAACTGCATTCAATTTTCAAATGCCATTTAAAATTAGTGTTTGTAAGTTTTTGGTAGATCACAAAGTGGGCCTTGGTACATCATTACATGTACTAGCAAGGGGTGCAAAGATCCACATTTATTTCTGTTAAGAATTGAGTACTAGGAATAGCCAAAGTAGGCATGGTAGTTAAAATGGCACAAATGACCATTCCTTTCTTTTATTCATTTTGATTTGTTTTTCTTTGGGATTTGTTTGGGAATGATTTATATGGTGTTTATTTCACCTAAGAATCATTTTACAAGCAATGGATCACTTAGTCATGGCAATTCAAAACAACTCCTAGTTTAAATGCACACACATATGAATGCCTTAATAATTTTAATTGGAAAAGTTTTTGTTAACCCTAATTTTGATGATTTGGATCTTAATAACCTTGGATTAAAGTTTTGTGATGTTACAAAATGTTTACAACTCAAGTTCAATTTCTGCTCAAGAAACCATCAATTTTTGCTCAAGAAACCATCATCAACAACTCAAGTTCTTCAATAGAGTCAATGAAGTCAACATATATATTAGCTGAAGTGAAGATAAAGTGTCGGTTTAGATAGGAGTAGATTCTCTAGCCATAAAACCTATTTATGTAGAGCATTGCAATAGCAGCAATGGCAAGCCAAATAGTTTAGATGCTAGTCTTAGTTACTAGATAGTTCTGAGTTATTATTTCTGGTTCTTCTTTGTAATAAGTTCTTTCTCTCTCTTTAACCTAGAGTGTTCCCTGGATCTTTTGTAAAGAGTCGAGTTGTAATCTATAGTCATGTCTTGGACCTACTATTTTTCTGTTGTATCGCTCTGAGGGATATAATACTAGTGAATGATGTTTCATTGGTGTTATGTCAACGACTATAGTGTACTACATCATGCAGTGGTATGTTGGGTCACCGCAGCTGGTATCAGAGCATATGCTTTGACTTTAGGATTAAAGCCCTTTTAGGAAGATCTGTAGGTTGGATAGTGACTATAGGAGCCATCTTATCTAAACCAAGACTTGTGATGGCATCCACTTGAGGCTAAACCTTGTCACACTTAAGTTGGATATTCTTGTCATCTTTCTTAAGGATTAGTTACCCATATTCTTTAGGGAAATATCATTTTAGAGATGCTCTAAATAGGTATAATACCACTAAGATATCTTAAGTAAGTTAAAATATCAAGTAAGATTAGGACTAAGATTAGGATATCACGTGGACTAGTATTAGTGATGGTGTCTATATTTAGAATCCATGTGAAGTAGTAGAATCTTACCACTAGTAATACCACTATACCATATAAGTTAGACCATCAGAGTATGTATAGATACAAATGGAAGTAAATCATGTGGCATCCCCTTGATACTTCCATGTGATGGAGTATAATTTTGTTAATAATCATTAATAGTAAGCCAAGAAGAAGAGTTGTCATGGTGAGATTAGCTCTTTAATCAGGAAGACTAGGTAAATCGTAACAAGTTCATGGTGAGAATAGCTCCGAGACCATGATAAGTCTGTAATTAGGGCAAGTACATAGTAAATAATCTTGTAGTAACAGAAAGTAAAGAATAGTGTAGGTCTATGATAGAAGTCATAAGATATTATAATATTACGATAATTGTTGGATCAAGGTAGTAACTACAATTTTGTTAGTAGTTTTGAGAGAACATGTGAGGATAGTTTATGATAGAATGGAAAATTAATCGTCTTTAGTAGTCCCGAAAGAAAGGTAAGAGGTTAGTTAGAACCAAAGTGAGACCACTTGGCTCAAAATTATCCTGTTGTGCCTGAGAAATTTGGGTAAATGTTGAGACAAAGAGTAGTTTAAACCCTAAGTGCTAAGTATCACAAAGTAAACCTATACTAGGAGGTGTCATATACTGCACAACTAAGCCTGCATTCTAGAGGTATTATACTCAACTACTATATTTCAGGCTTAGAATGATGTGTGTTATATGTACCACATTTGGATTTTTGGTTTTTATTGCATCTTCTTGATTGACTAGATCTGTGCATTAAGTTTGACTTGATGTGCAAATGCATGTTGCATCATCAAGTTATTACTTGATGTTATAGACCTAGATAGAGAAGGGAATTCATGTAAGGGAGTGATGAGTTTCGAAGATCAAGATGAAGACTTGCACGAATAAGGAAGCCAAATATAAGGTGTATCAACACTATTTTGAAGGATGGATCGATTCCAACTCATTGTGAGCTAGCAACAAGAAGGATTATAAATGCAGAAAAAGGTGTGGAGCAACATGAAGGAATGAACTTGAGTTCACTCAAAATAGGTGATGTTGCTCAGAAGCTAATGAATTAGTTGTATCAAGTTCATGGAAGTATCATGAATCAGAGCAAATAAGAAGTCTTTGAGTAAGGGTGGTATTCAAGCTCTGACAAACTCAGAGAGGATGCCAATAAGAAGTTGAAAACCCGTAGGGTAATTCATACACCTAGGAGGATCCGCAATTAGTATCCGCAGCTGGTATCCGTAGTTGGTATCCGTAGCTGGTATCCTAATGGTGTAGTGAAGTAAGTCATCTTTGTGTAATTTAAAGAGTATAAAACTTGGCCTAAGTTAAGTTAGATCTAAGGAAGTATGAAATTAAAAGATCGTCTTTCGTGACGCTCCGTGAAATCTGGTTTACTAAAGCGAGAATGTCCAGAATCTTAAGAGTAAGACAAGCAGCGTTGGAAGATTCATTTTGGAGATCCACAACTGTGTGGGTGTACCGCAATTTCTTTCGTGAAACCTTATAAAGATAAAGTATAAGCTAGATGGATACCAATATCCTTACCATTGAGTTAATAGGTATTATACATGTAGTTTAGAGACCATTAGGAAACCCCAAGGGGGAGAGTAACAATAAACACTAAAGTGTGGTTGTCTAACTTTCTAATTAAAGGCTGGAGAAGTACAAAATTATGGTGAGATTAAGCCTTATTCTCATAAGATTATAAGAAATCATCTGTATAAGAGTACTCTCTAGACTATGTCTAGATGAAAGATCGAAGGAGATATAACAGACTAAACAGAGTAGACTAGTTAGAAGGGGAAACAGCTGGTAAAGTTATCCTTTAGTGTAAAGAGAGTATTCCACAATAGAATGGTGTATGCTAGTAGGAAAGCCTGATTGGAATGGACTAAATGTGTCCTAAACCAATCCTAAATAGGAATGTAAGGTCATAATCCAAGAGATTATATTAGAAGAAACTGTAGGATAAGTTAGAACTGATAGTGAATATGGTCAAGTATGAAGAGGATTGAAGGAAAAAGATCTGGATATGGGATACCACAACTATCCCCAATTGTGATCACAATGGAGTTGAGAAATGGTGTGATCAATACAAGTCAACACCTCATTCTGAAACGCAAGAGAGTACGAACTTCGGGGACGCAGTTTATTTTAAGGGGGAGAGTCTGTAACATCCTAGCATTAGAGCTTAGAAATAAGCTGAACACAGGCGTGTGCATTGCATTCATGCATAGAAAATCTGGGGAATTTTCGCGCAAAACTACAGAAGCCAGTGAGGGATCGGGGTCTCTCTTATTCGGATGGAAACATCTGGGAAAGTGCTATAGACTTCGACATGACCTATACTGTATCTTTGTGATTTCATATTTGAAAATACAAATGATTAAGTTGAATTCAAAAGAACTTTGAAGTAGATTATAAATAAAGAAATGAGTTATTGAATTCATTAATGTTATATAGATATTACAATGAATAAATAAAATGAATATGTGTAAGACTTAATAATGGAAAAGGGTAATCTTTATTGTCACATATATACATATAGTATTATTGTTCTTTCAAAATAAAAGAATGAAAATAAAGTACAGGAAACAAATAAATAGAAAAAGGGAATTACAGAAATGAAATAACTAAAAGAATTCTTTATTACCAAAACAATATATATTACAATGTCCTTTACAAAGGAATAAGTAAGTTACAAAAGAATAAAGTAAAACCTAAAACTAAATTCATCTTCACTTTCTCCATCTTCTAAATCTTTTCTTTATATTCCTGATCTTATATCTGTAAACAAACAGAAAGAAAAATATAATATGTGAAGGGGTTAGTTTTGACTGCCCTCAGATATCAACAGTGAAGTGCACTATTTTGTCTCATCATTGAGCTTACTTTGAAGGGGCAAGTTTCATCAAATCATAGTATCTGTTCTTAATCAGATAGTTGCCTCAGTACAACATCATTGGCAGTAAATTATGGGGCAAGTTCACCAGAGTAGTAGAAGTAAAAAAGAGGAGTATGAAGATATCTGGTCTTGCACTCATCCAGAACAGTGCAAGCAGCACACACACCTAACTGCATGGCACGAGCTGTCAACACAGGAAGCAGTCAAGGGATGGATAGATAAGAGGAGGGAACCGTAGCACCCTCTCTCTCTGCTCATTGTTTCATTACAAGCTTACCACACAACCAAGAGACCATGAGTTTACTACTGATCTGTGTACACAAATCACCAACCAATATCACATGGATTTCTAGATCAAGACTTAGCACAAGAAGCACCAAGAGGATCGAGACAGGATCATAAGCTAGCTTAAGAGGAGGAGAACGCCAGCATATCAGGGAGGAGTAGCCCAAGCAAAGAGAAGATCAAGCATCAGCAACAATCAACTGTCTCAACCACACATCTCTTGCATCCTGGTTGCTCTAAGAAGCTATCCAGGAGGTGAGACAAGTGGAGCTGGATATCAAGATCCAGTTATGTTTGATAGCAAGAAGAGTCATAACACAATGGCAGGTAGTTATCTATCCCAAACCAAACATAGCATCTGTTTTTTTATCTCTTATTTAAAGAGAGGAGGTTGGAGTGAGAGAGGGCTCTCAGAATGCAAATATGCTATGCAGTTCTTCATAGAGGCTATAGGGACAAATAATATATGTTCTTGTTTTAGAAAAGGATTTGGAAAGGAAAGGAGCTCCCAGTCTAGCCTAGGAAAACTATGCCAGCCTCATCATAGAGCTTGTAAGGCAATTGCAGTATCTGTTCTTACTACAGATCCTAACCTCAGCCTTGGCATCATCGGTAGAGCTTATCTATACAAGTACAACATCTGATCTTGTCAAGTCATATTTCACAAAGACTGATAGCCACACAAGTGATTGTGCACAATGGTATAAGCAACCAAATTCCACTGATCTGCAACTAGAGGATTTCTAGGAGATCAGAGGAGATCACTTGAACCACACACCACATACCTGCTAAAGATCATGCCTATGCATGATCAGATAATTGTTTGTCTATTCAAAGGCATATGCAAAGCTAATATTGAATTTCAGAAGAACAACTACATAAGAGAAAGTTGTAGAGGATATGAGAGGGGTGTTGTACAAAACTTGTGTTGCTGGATAGCAACCAGAATTGTACAGGAGCAAGAAAATCAACCATAGGGCACTAAAATAGTACCAAACCATCTAGAAAAGCATCTACTTGACCTGGATCCATACTACATAGATCTAGGTGATCATATGACCACTAGAAACTCTAGAACACACCATCAGAAATAAATCACAGCAAGTATAACAACAACAGATCATTTAATTGTATCCACTTGATCTAGAAATTATTCTACCACACAACGTTATCTTCCTCTCATCAGCCAAATCTTACCAAGAGCTCATCTATCATCTAGCTACAAGATCTACCAGCTAGAACACATCTGTAACCCTTATCCATTAGAACAACCAGTAGAACCACAAGAACAATTCTAGCTAGATCATAGGAAATTTATCAAGAAGCCAGGAGGAGTAGGCTAGCAAGGAGTAGAAGATTAGAAGAAGGGATTCCAGGGGCTGGTCAGCAACATCAGTAGAACAAGATCCACAAGAGAAACCACTTTGCAATAGTAGGTTACTATGCTAAGATCAGGTAAAGCCTTTGTTCTTATCAGTTAGCTAAGAAAATATTTGGGAGAGGGGGAAAACTCTCAGTGTAACATAGAGCTGCTATGCTAATAACATCATAGAGCTTTAATACACACTTCAACATCTGCTCTTATCAAAATTAAAGCCTTAGACTAAGCATCATGGGTAGGAGCTATAGCAGCAAATCATGTTAACCTAGTGTCTCCACTGTGCACACTCTGGAGAGGCACCACAGTGGTGACATTAGAAATAACAAAAGCCACTAAATTAAAATGGTGCAAGTAAAGGCTTACCAAATAGAGTTACAGCACATTAGATGTGCAATAAGCCAAGCACAAAACTATGGTATCTGCAAGCCTTAGGAAATTCTTCAAATCATGTCCCTAAATAATAGCTAGAAATAATTAAGTGTATTACTGTCATTACTGACAGGGAAGTGCATACACTTTCACTCACATAATAAGATACAAAACCTGATAGAATTATTGTCATGTATATATTTAACCATCCAACTATTAACCATAACCAGAAGGCATCGCCAGGGAGAGAGAGAGGAGAAAGCGTCGAGGTAAGGGTCAGGTCGGGGTCGACCAACTGAATGGACTGGACCAGATGGTCTAGCCCAACCAAGTGGGCTGGACTGACTTGTGGGCCCGGTTTGGGTATATAAAGGAAATGTAAAATGGATAAAAATGAATAATATGGGAATTACCAATATACCCTAAACTTATTTTATTTCTAAAAAAATATAGAAACATCCTAAAAATATATATAATATATCAAAAAGACCACAAAAATAATATCTACCTAAGAAAAATATAACATGGTTTGTTTGAGTAAAATAAAATGCAGATAAATATTAACACCATCAAAACCTAAGTAAAATTTCACAAAATGAGGGAAAGTCCAAAAAATAAATAAAAATCATTTTTTCATATGAAAATAATTCTACTATTATATGAAAATATTAACTTAATTTTTTTTCAAATAAATCTTGAAGCAAATATTTAGAGAGATATAATCCTTTGTGGAATTTTGTAAAAATAAGGATAACACCTAAAATTAAATAAAATTCATTTCTAAGATCTTAATTAAGTATGTTTTATTAGAAAAATACTAATTATACTATTCCAATACATTTTAAGGTTATTAAGAAATAAATCCTTATTTATTATTTAGTTGGTAAAAAATTTAACAACATTTTTAAATCAGAAATAATCATAATTTTATATAGAACCATAAATCTTGTACATTGAAATACTATTTCTAAAACCATAACTTAAGTCTATAATAATACTTAAAAGTAAAACTATTAACATTTAGAAAACTCACTTAAACTAAAAGTAAATGATTCTATACCTTCAAACATGCTTGTTATAAGATTTAAAGTTTATTAATACTTTTAAACACATCGCACCCTAGATTTAATTATGTTTTATAGTTAACTTTTGTCTGTTCCAAATTAAGTCATAAGGCATCTCAAATCCAAACTTATCAAACAAACGCAAATGACATCAATCACATTCTACTAACCATAAAGATTGGTTAAACCTTAACAAAGAAACCTTCTTTTCAAAAGTTATTTGTTTTGCCACTCCAAACAACAATCTCATTATAAGTCTTCAACTCTTATCAACCTAAAACATGGACTTCCGTAATAGATACATAATATCAAATAACCCTAAGCATGTATTGTTATATTTACTTTATATCATACATGTTAGTTTTAAGTTCCTTAAATAGGTATTTTGACTTATAAAGTAAACTTATAAACAAAATAAATCTTAAAGAAACCACCTAGGTTTAATTCATTCACCATATTGGGGTATTACTTCGGGGTTTTCCAAACTGCATTACATTACTTATGCATAACTGCATCTTGCTTCTTTAAACATTAGTCCTTATCGGACCAATGATGCTGTTTACAGAATTTGGATCTTCTATTGTCTTGAAGACCGTGATTGCATAATCTTGCAATTACAAAAGGCAAGTTCACAACTTGCTCATGTCCTTTGATTATTTTCTATGCTTGTAACTCAACTGTGTCATCACCTGCATTTCAAAAAGGACAGAAAATACTATTTTCATAATAATACGATTATGGATTATTTACCAAGTGGTAATATTCTATTGATACAGTTCCAGTGGTAAAGGAACATAATATCTAAGACTTAACAACCAATGTCGCTAGTGATTCTAGCACCGTATATTGCACGTTAACCATGGGATTTGGAATGGGACAGAGAAGTCAGCTATATCTTCTTCCTTTCCTATTTAGGCAAGATGACCTTATCGTGACGTTGGGATTCCTGGTATGGATCCAACATATGGGTGGGCACCCTTAGGCCCCACGACTTTGGTGTCTAGATTATTTATGAGTGGTTGCCGGAGGTATAGTCGGGCCTTTTATGGAGCTTACCAGGGGCATCACCACTTCATAGAGTCTTCGAGAACTCACCAGGGTTATAACTTGCCCTAGTTGGAGGCTTAACGGAGGTGCAGTCAGCCCCGGAGGATCGTGCAGACATATGGGGTCGCGGAGAGGGCAGTGATTGGCTTGGATCATCTACTGGGCCCCACACCAAAGGAAGTGTGGACGGGTAAGCTGCCCGGTTGTGCAACAAGGATTTGGTCTCTCATGGGTAAAGCAACGCACCTCTGCAGAGTGTAAGAATTGTGACATGTTACTCCCTGTTCCGAGAAGGAGCTACGAATGCGGCAGGAAAGGAACCCCACGAAGGTTCTGGTCAACCTGTGAAGGCTGTCGGACATAGTGTTCAGAATAAAAGCAACCTTTGAAGAAATGTTTATGAAAACCTGCATTGCCTACGACCTATGGTCTGTGGTTGTAGAGATAGTGCATCATACACTCCTTTTTAGTGAACTTGCTGAGTATTCTCGTACTCAACCGTACCTTCTTAACCCTTGCTAGGTTCTGAGCCATTGAAGACGATGACAACATCAATTTCTGCTTAAGAAACCATCATCAACAACTCAAGTTCTTCAATACAGTCAATGAAGTCAACATATATATCAACTAAAGTGAAGTGTCGGTTTAGATAGGAGTAGATTCTCTAGCCATAAAACTTATTTCTGTAGAGCATTGCAATAGCAGCAATGGCAAGCCAAATAGTTTAGATGCTAGTCTTAGTTACTAGATAGTTCTGAGTTATTATTTCTGGTTCTTCTTTGTAAGAAGTTCTTTCTCTCTCTTTAACCTAGAGTGTTCCCTGGATCTTTTGTAAAGAGTCGAGTTGTAATCTATAGTCATGTCTTGGACCTGCTGTGGTTCTGTTGTAGGGATGTAATACTAGTGAACGATGTTTCATTGGTGTTATGTCAACGACTATAGTGTACTACATCATGCAGTGGTATGCTGGGTCACCACAAGTTGCAAGCAACAGATAATTGCATTAAGCAAAGTGTGTAAAGTAAACAATATGATTGCCCCATGGACAAAGGATTGTTGTTTTCTCCCTAGTAGAAACAACACATCTAGCACCTTAGAGATTTCTGTCACTTCCCCAGATTACTAGAGGCATGAACCCACTATCGAGCATAAATACTCCCTCTTGGAGTTGCAAGCATCTACTTGGCCAAGATAGTTACAAACAACAGAGAGCATGCAAGATCACAAATAACATAGACATGGCAGAATCAATAATCAATCTGAAATAGCATCTCAATATCCATCGGATCCCCGCAAACACAACATTAAGATTACAAATAGATGACCTTGATCATGAATGGTGCTCACAAGATCTAAACATGACAGCACAAAGGAGGAGAACCAACCATCTAGCTACTACATGGACCCATAGTCCAAGGATGAACTACTCACGCATCACACCGGAGGCAGGCATGGTGATGAAGAAGGCCTCCAGGGTGATCTCCCCTCCGGCAGGGTGCCGAGAAGAGCTTAAGATCCCTCCCGATCTAGGGATGGAGATGGCGGCGGCTACAGACTCTTTCGTGGAATTTTGATCGGGTACTTCTTGTTGTTAGTAGTGGAGTTGCGTTGAGAAAGATTCAATAGATTGTTATTTAAGTTGTGGAGTACTTCTTCTAGTGGTGTCATGTGAATGTCGACTACATGACACTTCACCTATATGGGCCTAGGGGAATGCATTGTGTATTTGGCTCCTAATCGTAGGGGTTGCCGGAGTGACAGAAACCTGAACCCCCGTTAGGAAACCATTGCACAAGGGACGTAAGGGTCTTAGAGTTTAAAGCTGTGGTTAGGTTTTACCTTAATTACTTTCTTGTACTTACGGATGTTTGCAAGGGGGATATTTGCTGAAAACTAAGGATTAAACGTATTGTGTGGAAGATAGTAATAGCTTGCAGAAAGTAAACAGAAAATAGTAAATAGTAGATTGTAGGTTGATAGTAAAAGAAAGGGCCGGTGTCCATAGTTCACTAGTGGTAATTCTCCTTAAGATAGATGACATGTTGGGTGAACAAATTACAGCGGGGGAATTGACAAACATCGAGAAAGCATACATGCATATACTAATCATCTTGACTTCTGTGATATTTGATTGGGCATTACAACATTATACATCTACCGTAATCCAACTTCATCTATGACTAATAATCCACCTTTAGGTTATCATCCGAACCCCCTCCAGTATTAAGTTGCAAGCAACAGATAATTGCATTAAGCATTGTGTGTGAAGTAAACAATATGATTGTTCTATGAACAAAGGATTGTTGTTTTCTCCCTAGTAGAAACAGCACATCTAGTACCTTAGAGATTTCTGTCACTTCCCCAGATTCCTAGAGGCATGAACCCACTATCGAGCATAAATACTCCCTCTTGGAGTTGCTAGCATCTACTTGGCCAAGATAGCTACTAACAACGGAGAGCATGCAAGATCACAAATAACAAAGACATGATAGAATCAATAATCAATCTGAAATAGCATCTCAATATCCATCGGATCCCCGCAAACACAACATGTAAGATTACAAATAGATGATCTTGATCATGAACGGAGCTCACAAGATCTATGTAACACCCCAAAAATATTAATCAAGATTATCAAGTTCTAATCACCCAAGTTTAGGGTTAACAAAAACTTTTATTATTAAATCTAATATGAGTGTATGTGTGAATTGCATTAGTGTATGAATGATTGAAATTGCCATGCTTGATTACTACAAATGATAAGGAATGGTTTAAAGATGAATAATACTACATCATCTAGGCCAATTACAAACAAAATCCAAAGAAAGGAAATTCAAATATGAATCATATAAGCAAATGTCATTTTGACCAAAATTTACCACTAGGCCACTTTGAGTGTTCCTAGTAAAGAATTTCTAATAGAAACATTTCCAATTCTGTTCACCCCTTGCTAGACCAAGTAAAAGTGAACCCAAGCCCACTTTACAAACCAACAGAAACTATTTTCAAATCTATTTAAAGGACAATTCAAAATTGAATCAAGTGTATGTACTAAGATCACCATTTTACAAAAACCACTCAAATCAATTCACCTTGACTTTTCCAAGCAACCATGGACTACCAAGCATAAGATCAGAGCACTCACCAAAATTCATTCAAAAATTTCAAATTTGAATTCATGCGGCCATTTGGTCGAGCACCTGGCAGACATAGAAAACTCTGGCCTAACTTCCACTGTTTGGAGCAGTGATCACTCACCCATTTGTCCCCTCTTCACTCTCTTGGTCTCCCCCAACACCTAGCAGCGCAGGACACACATCCCCTCTTTTGCCGTTGCACCAGTGCAGTGCCGCCCGAAGCTCACCATGCCGGGCGACCATGGACAACTCGCCACAGCCCGCGCCGCCCTCGTCCATGATTTCCAGTAGACAGGCCACCGTCCACCTCCACCCTCTGTCCACCCCTCGACCGCAGGAAACCTGTGGACCACCCAAAAACCGCCACGCCCATTTCTCTACTGCCATGCCGAGAGCACGCCAGAGCACCACAACCGACTAGCACGCACACGCCGCGCCTTGCCCTCATCGTGCGTGCTCGCACTCGCCGTGACCCTAGCTACCCCCTAGACATGCCCGTTCGCCGCCGTGTGGACCGTAGCCACTGTGCACCATCTCAAACGCCGCCGCTACCGCACAGAGCACCGATTGTTTCTGACCATTCTCGACCACCCCTTGCCATGCCATTAAGTGTGAGACGAACGCTAGGAAGCACCACGATGAACCCTACCCGCAGCCATGCCGCTAGCCCCATGTATCAATGTCGCCGACAAGCCCGAGCCATCCCGCTCAGTCCCTCTCACAGGTGTATAAGTAGAGGCCACCCCAGCCTCAATTAGACACACCATTCCACTCCCCACTCCTCACAGAACCTCCCACACCTCTCCCTGGAGCAAGGCGAGCACCAGCCCACCAGAATATAGCCCGAGTCGGCCGCTTTAGAGGAAGAAGGAACCCGTTGATTGCGACCATCCCAGGAGCCGTCGTGACCATGCCTCGAACCACCGTCGATGACAACCCCATTCGCCCCCATCACCGACCCTAGTTGGAGCCTAGGTGAGCCTCACACGACCCCCACCGTCGCCGTTAGGGTTCAGTCTCGCCGGAGCTGTTCGTCATAAACTATGCATGTCGGCTGTTAGATCCTAGTCTAATCGCACGGCCTAGATTGAAAGATACTAAAACTAGATTCTGTCAGTAGATTCAAAAATTAATTCAAAGAGATTCACATAACCAAATTGCATGATTCCAATTTTGTTAGAAAGGTATTAAAATTATCTATCCAAGCCCGTTGGATTCAAACCATTTGAATTTATAGATCACCTATAGTAAAAAATAACAAGACATAGACTTTTCCACATTCAAACATTTTTCAAAAATCCTTTTGAGTTGATTCCAACTCTCAAAAATCACATTTGACAAGATCTATCTAAATATGTAAAAATATTTAGGTTTACATGTAGTGACATTGGACTAGTACCAAAAGGATGCTATATAGGCATTTCTAGTCACTTTAATTTTATTAAATAGTAATATTAAACTTTATAAAATGTGACCACCACTTTAAATCACATTCCCAAGTATTAGAATATGTGGTGATGACATGTGTCAACATGATCCCATATTTTAATTGGAGAATATTAAATCTTAAGTATTTTCAATGAGTAGAAATTACTTTCCAAAATAAGATAAATAAAATTAGGTCTTTATTTCATGTGATGATGCTAGATCATCAAGTGTGAGCCTTAGTGTGCTAAATAGAAGTAGTTAAGTATTGTTTGGTGATTGTGTACCTCGTATTCATTTATAGACGATAGTACTGACCCGGGATACGAGGAGGAGGAGTACTACCAAGAAGAAGAAGAAGAAGAAGAGAACTTCAACCACTGCACTACTCAAGGCAAGCTAACACCTGCAAGTTTCCTAACTATGCAAGCTAGAACTATGCAAGTTAACTCTTGCCCACTTCATAACCCATGCAAGATGCATTAGGCATTCTTTGGTTCTACAACTTTGATTATACCAATCCCAAGTTTTACTTGCAAGCTTTATTCTTTTACTTTTACCAAAATTCGTTACCTTTAGTTAGTAAAGTGTGAGTATTGGAAAAATAGGATAGATACCATAAAGAGTATAAAACTAGGCCTAAGTAGTTATACTTAGATGTCATCAAAAGACATAAACTAGAGCTAGATAGTTACACTTGATTAGCACCCCTCATTAGTGAATACCCTCAACTTTAGTGGCTAGTGCTAAGCATAAAATTTGATCACTTTAGATGGGAATACTTGGTGAAAATGATTATGAAAACCTTGGAATGATGATTCATTCTATTGAAATGTTTTGACATGTGTTATGGACACAAAAGGATTGGATGATGAAAATGTTGAGGCATGAGCCTTAGCCCTTTATAAAAACCGATGGTTGGGTTCGGATGCGATACCATTCCAATTTTACAGTACAATCACAATACCTGAATTGGGTAGGGCTTAACTAGAAGTTTATATGCCTTAGTATGGGTTCCCTCGCGGAAAGAGGTTGAGCTGAGGCTACCTCGTGAGTGTGAATGTCCACCTATGCAGTGCCCAGGATGGCATATGGCCATGGCTGGGAGGCCAAGCTCATAGGGGAGGTGCCTATACTAGAGTGTGCAATTGAAAGGTTAGGATTGATTATCCGCATACTAAGTATGATGATTCAGGGTTATCCTTGACATATGTATCTAATTTTGTGGTGAAAGTGTACCACCTCTATAGAGTGTCAAACTATTCGAATAGCCGCATCTGCGGTCATGGACAGTTGGAGTGGCCATATTGTTCCATTGTTAGATGTTTTCAAAATGACTTGTGAATTGAGCTATGACTTTGACTTGACCACAACAGGGTTGTGGATATGAAAACTAGGTTCCGACTTAGGTGATGTAGAAAATTAAATTAGTTTTCTTTACTTCTTAACTCAGTATGAAATAAATCTGGCTTTTTGCAAATAAACCTAGAGCTTAAGATTCCTACTAGAACTACCTTACTTGTTAGTGATAGTTTGTGAGTACTTAAAGAGTACTCATGGCTTTGTCCCTGGCTATTCCCATGGCCAGACTATGAGGAGGACTACCAGGAAGATGGACAGCAGGAGGTCTATGACAACTAGGATCATCTCCCATCGTCAGCATTGCATGTGACTCTGAAGATGGAGCCCCTACTATGTTTACTTTCCGCTGCTTTGATTGTATTAAGACTGGATCATGAAATCCCTTATTTGTAAGACCTTTATTATGGTTTGTAATGGATGATGTATGGTGGTACCAATTCTATTATGTCTCGCAAAAATGGTAATCCTGGGATTGCGATGTATGGCATAACAGGCATCTGGGCTTAAAAATCCGGGTGTTGACAATCTAGACATGGTAGCACAAAGGAGAAGAACCAACCATCTAGCTACTACATGGACCCGTAGTCCAGGGATGAACTACTCACGCATCACACCAGAGGCAGGCATGGTGATGAAGAAGGCCTCCGGGGTGAATTCTCCCCTCCGGTAGGGTGCCGTGAAGAGCTTCAGATCCCTCTTGATCTAGGGATGGAGATGACGGCGGCTACAGACTCTTTAGTGGAATTTTGATTGGGTACTTAGGGTTTCTGTATCAGAGGCTTCTTATAGGCAAAAGGGGAGGCCGAGGGGGTGCCCTAGGCGGCCACACCACCCCCTGGCGTGGGCCAGGCCTGGCCGCGTGGCCAGGTGATGTGGCCGGCCTCTGGCCCCTCTCTGTCTCGTCCTCTGGCTAGGTGAAATATTGACTTTGGCTTTTGTCCCGTCCAATTCCGAGAATATTCATTTTCTGACTTTCCTAGAACCAAAAATAGCAGAAAATAGGCAGCTAGCAATGTGGCATCTTGTTAATAGGTTTGACGAGGGTTCAACTCGTCAATGCCCATTATTATGGACTTGGGTTTTGGAGAAGGAGGGAGCGCTGGAGGCATCAATCGGCTAGCAAACAAGCACACATGGATGCAAGATTTACCCAGGTTCAGGCCTCGTAGAGTTCCCTACTCCTACTTGTCTGCTCTTGGAATTAATGAAGGAATTGAAGATTACAGGGGCACGCAGATGCAATCTGGCGAGAGTTGTGGAAACTAGGGTTGTGATTGTCCTCCTCGCCGCCCCTCCTAGCCTTTATATAGATATGCTAGGTTTCGGGTAGCAGTTCGAGTCGGTTATAGATTAGGGTTTGCCCTTTGAACTTTCTATCTTAAGCTTCTTCTTGTCTCGCAAGCAATCGAGAGTCCGTGGGCCACTCGAATTCCTTATTGGGCCTTGGCAACGCCGTGGGCTTCTACCGTATCTGGACTGTATATGCCACACTCGAGTACCTGTAGGGTATACCCATATGAGTAACCCCCCCGAGTGTCCAGTGGAATCGCAGATTCGACTGGAGACTTTATGAAGTCTTTCGAGTGCATGACTAAGCATGTTTTCGAGTGCTCTGTTTGTGTCATAGGGATCGTTGATATATGTGCCTGATTTATCCGATGTATCGGTATTAGTTAACTACCTTAGGGCAAAACAACGCAATCTACTCAAACTCGAGTCCCCGGACTCGGATTCTGTTGTGGTGGTGTCACGGCAGATGCCATGGATAGGCTAAAGGTGGGGCCAATATGCACTAGAGGAATCCAGGGAGGGATAGTGTGGTGATTCCACACACAGATGCTTTGTATTCTCCAAGCTAAATGAGTTTACAAGTGCTCCTTGAGCTGTATTGGGGAGAGGAGGAAGAAGGAACTCTCTTACTCTCACCACTACCTATCTCCAAGGAACTAATTACTCAAATGCCAACCAACCCCCTTCTATAGAGGCCCTAGAGCTCCTTATAAAGGGGAGGCTAGGTCTCCAATTAGGGCATACGTGGAGTGATACATTGCAAATGTATCTATAATTTTTGATGTTCCATGCTTGGTTTTATCCACTTTCTTGTATTTTGTTCCAACTTTGGAGTACTTTTCATATGATTTCTTCGAATAACCTATTAACAAGATGCCACAGTGCCAGTTGCCTGTTTTCTGCTGTTTTTGGTTCCAGGAAGTCAGAAAATGAATATTCTCGGAATTGGACGGGACAAAAGCCAAAGTTACTATTTTCCCGGAAGACTCACGGAGCCAGAAGGAGAGCCGGAGGAGGGCCACAGGGTGGCCACACCACCCCTAGGTGCGGGTCCACGTAGGCCGCGCCAGGGCATGGTGTGGGCCCCCTGGACGCCCACCGACCTTGCCCTCTGGCCTATAAGAAGCCTCCCAAAGCCAAAACCCTAGATCATCAATCAGAAATCCACAGAAAGTTCCGCAACACCGACGCCACCGAAGGGGAGATTCGGGGAACAGAAAGTCTCTATTCTGGCACCCTGCCGGGACGGGGAAGTGCCCCTGGAGCCATCTCCATCGATCTCCAGCGCCATCTCCATCACCATTGCTGATTCCCATGATGAGGAGGGAGTAATTCTCTCTCGAGGCTAAGGGTTCTACCGGTAGCTATGTGTTCATCTCTCTCTCTATGCATGATCTTATTGAGATCATGAGCTTGTAATCTATAGATCTACCTTGCTACTCAAGTGCTTTAATAGATCTCTTCTCTCCCCATGTGTGTGAAGTTGACAGTGTGCACCATGGTGGCACTTAGGCTAGAGATTACAAATACTTGTTATGAGTTATATTTGGAGTTGGAAGTCTTTATGAAATTGTGGTGTTTGTTGGACTCATCTAGTACTCAAGGTGACAGTGTGGGGTTTTCTAGATGGAAAAGACTTACTTTGAGGTGTGCTGTTATAGCCCTACCATCGATTAGAGTGTTCAACCAGAGAGTAGTTCAGCGTAGTATCATGAAGATGATATATTTATATGAGAGTGTTCACTAGTGAAAGTATGATCCCTAGGCCTTGTTTCTTAGCATTGAAACACCGTTTGCTACTAGATCTGTTACATGTTTGCTTGCTTCCATCTTTATTTCAGCTTGCTTTTAGTCTCTTCCACGCCATCAAGTTATCTTCTATCACCGTTACCACTTATATTTATCCATACCACTTGTATTTCACTATCTCTTCGCTGAACTAGTGCACCTATACACTTGACAAGTGTATTGGGTGTGTTGGGGACACAAGAGACTTCTTGTATCTTGATTGCAGGGTTGCTTGAGAGGGGATACCTTTGACCACTTCCTCCCTGAGTTTGATAAACCTTGGGTAATCCACTTAAGGGAAAACTTGCTGCTGTTCTACAAACCTCTACACTTGGAGGCCCAACAACTGTCTACAAAAATAGAAGTGCGTAGACATCATGGAGGCATATTCCTGGGAATATGCCTCTTCCCAAAATAGCAAACCGACCGGATCACTTTTCGCCATCGTAAGCCATGCAGAGGCTATGTAAGCCTCTGCGGCGCCAGCGTCATCTGACACAGGGCACGTCACCCTAGTCGGCCACGCCTCGGTGGTCCTTCTCTCTATCTGCTTTGCTCATGCTCCAGCATACAGTGACCACATTTTGACCAGCGAGATACCTTCCTTCTCTTGCAAGCTTGATATAACCCAGATCATGCCTGGTTAATCCGGCCATGTGGGTACCTGCATACAAGTTACATAAATCCTACCGGCATACGACATACATCGGCCAGGACTCAGTTAGGTGGACATCCTCCGGTCCGGGTTACTCCGTGATTTGGCCTGCCCTGAGGTGACTCGGCCAGCATTTGCTTTGACCTTGCCGTACCTCGGCTAACTCGGCCTTTATACCCCGGCGTGACCCTACCCGGGGGTATCCCCCCAACATTAGTCCCCGAAGCTGGTGCGGTCTTAGCAGCTCCAGCCGCTAAGGCCACGGCAGGTTCAATTTACCGAGCCTTCTGCTCCCTTTTCCGAGTTACCTCATATCCCGGATTTCATTGGCTAGCTTTTCCCTTGGCACATTCCGAGTTTTCACTCGCTGGCCGGGTCACCCTTTAGTTTTCCGGGTTATCCTTCCTTCTCTCGTACGCTTCCCCACGTGGAGGGTAATCATTATCTTGCCTCATTTTAAGGGCATGCGCCAGTTACTGCTGTAGTTAATGTCAGGTGTTACTGTTGCACATGTCACGTCGCGCCTGTCTCCTCGTTAACTGTATCATCACGTCGCGTTGTGGGATCTCCTGCGCCCTGTGGCCCTTCCTATGGCCCGCCTCTGATTGGCTGACCTGGCAGATACACGGACACACCGTGTGGCCTCGCTGCATCGCACGATCCCACTACCCCCGCTGGGGCGTGGTTAAATAGGGGAGGGACGCGCCCCTTGGTCTTTTTCCCCTTCTTGCGCCCCTCTGCCTCTTGTTCTTCTTCTTCTTCCTAGCGACAGCACCACCGCCGCCGCATCTGCTTAGTAGTGCCGCCACCACACCGTGCCTTTTCGCACCTGCATCGCTGTTGCTCCCGCACAGCTTCACCGCCACGGGTCCGCGCCAGTCCAAGGTTCTGCCCCCCACCTCTAATAGGGCCGGTGAGGACAGTGATCTAGACATGACTGAAGAAGAGCTCGCCGTCGCTGAAGCAGAGATGGAGGAGGGAGGGGAGAACACGGAGCGCGGTGCCTGGGCCGGTTCTTGGGTGTGCTAGGACGACCTGGACTGGCTCTACCGCACCCGGCGCATCCTTGAGGGCGTGATTGCCCGCCTCGCCTCCGAGGAGCTCGCTCCCTCACCCAATCCGGGTGAGTTCGGCGTGTTCCTCTCCCATTTTCAGTGCGGCTTCGGCCTCCCTGTCAGTGATTTCTTCCATGAGTTCCTCAACATCTATGAGCTTCAACCTCACCATCTCCCGGTGAACGCCATCACATCCCTTTCTTCCTTCGCCTCCACCATAGAAGGATATGTCGGTTTGTGGCCCACCAAAGAGCTTTGGATCCGGTTCTTCGGTCTACGAAGGAATGTGATTCCGAATAAATAGCTTGACCCGGAGGATAAACATCTGACTCAGTTCGGTGCTGCCTCTATTTGCCCCCGGGAACAATCCGTCTTTCCCCGGGTCACGAGGCTTGATTCCTGCAAGGGCTGGGCCCGAACTTTCTTCTATGTTAGAAATGGCACGAATGAAGATTTGATCCGGTTGCGCCCCTATGCTTCGGGTCCTCCTAATCCGGATTTGTGGGACCGGGTTTCCAAGCAACCCACTGTCTTGGCGAATCAAGTCAACAAACGGTTTCACGAGCTGAAGGATGCGGGGCTGCGCAACAAGGACACGATGATCACTTTCGTCCGCAGCCGGATCTCCCCTCTCCAGAAGCGCACACACAAGCTTTGCCACATGAGCTGGCGCCTTGACCCCAACCGGACCTCTTCCTTTGAACTGAACAACACCGAGATATTCCGCTGGGTCAAGGCCCTTTTTACGACCGACAAAAACTTCTCCGCTGATTGGGAGTGGGGGATAGAACATTTCTGCCGGGACAAGCCTCCTCCTATGGTAAATCTCGTGATTCAATCTTTTTCCGAGTTACATCCTATGTCGGAGTATGTTGTTTATCTGATCCTTTTGTATTTCCTTCTTAGCTGTTTCTTCAGCAAGCCCTTGAAGATGGCACTGAGCCTTCACTCAAATGGGCGAAGGATCGACTTGTCTCGGACGAGGAGGAGCCGGATCAGGAGATGTTCCTGTCGTTCCCTGATGCAACCAAGCGACCCACTGGTAACTTCTCTTCCTTAAGAGATTGGCCTGATGATGAAGATGAATTCAACGTTGAGGTGATGGAAGCATTTGACGTTGTACCCCTTTCTTACACCTTACCGGCTTCAGCTAACCCGGCTGGGCAGATCCACGAAGATCCTCCTCTTGCCACGGGTGAGCCGGTCCTAGCCACGTCAAAGAAACGGGCGGCCGCATCCGCTGCTTCCTCCGGACCTTCTAAACTGACCAAGAGAAGGAAGAAGTCCGCAGATAAGACCGCCACCAAGCCTCCGGCAAAGGCCATAGCCCGGAGATCTCGAAAGCCCAAGGAGCCTTTGACTTCTGACGAGTAAGTCATTTCTTCCTTTGTCCAATTCTCTGCTTTGTGCTTTGCTATTCATATGCTTTTTCTTTGTTATAATTTATTACTCGTCGTTTGATTCGGCAGGGCTGTGGTGGAGGTTCCCCAGAGCGGATCCAGCATCGCTTCGCCTCTTCGGCATACCCCATCTCCCCCTCGTGGTGACGATACACACCCGTTGAGCCCCATTCAGGAGGGTTCAGCGGCTGCTCCGGGTTCTAGCCCACCTCGTCCTGAGGAGGGCAATCTTGGAGCAGGGGGAAGTGGCTCTACCAAGGTAGCGGATGCTCCAAGCTCCTCTTCGGCTCAGCCGCAACCTGCCACCTCCGAGGTACCCACAACACCCCCGCCAAGACCAGCACCAGCACCAACACCAGTGCCAGCACCAACAACACAACAAGTATCAGCAGCAGCACCAACTCCTTTCGCCTCGTCCGAGTCTTCCAAGACTCGGTGAGAAGATGTAGCTAGCACCAAGGCTGCGCCCAAGTCTAAGGCTGCAGCACAAACTTCAGCCTCTCAGCAGTATCCCAAGGCTAAGAAAAATTCTGACGCTGCTAGGGCAGCATCAATCGAGGTCGGACAGCGCACGCTCGCGTCCATGCTTCCGAAGAAGAATCCACCAAAGAAAGATGCCCCCTCCGGGTCAGCTGACACGCAACTTGCATTGCACACCAGCCCCGCTGCTGCCCAAGTTGAAAGGAGGGAGGCCCATGCCAAGGGTTTGATTGCGCCCCACATGCTTAGTGGAGAGCGCTATCCTCCGGCCCTAATTGAGTTCGTCAATAACTGGAACAAGGCGGAGTTTGTCAATAATGACAATTTCCCGGAGAAGTTTGGGCCTGCCAAGTTTGCCGCACAAATGAACACGGCCGCCAAGGCTATCAACCTTGCCGGCCGGATGATGGAGGTACGCTACTTTGTCTTTTCTTTAACATGTACTAGTGCTTAGTGATATAACCATTAGTCCCTGAGCCTCTGGGGGAGTAACTTGTTACTCGGCAGGATGCTCCTTAGACAACTAGCGTAGCTCCTTAGTAACTTCGAATATGCACACACCTAGAGCCGGGTTAAGCTCCACTTGGCTCGGATCTTGTACACTTTGAATATGCACACAGCTAGAGCCGGGTTAAGTTCCACTTGGCCCGGATCTTGTACACTTCGAATATGCACACACCTAGAGCCGGGTTAAGTTCCACTTGGCCCGGATCTTGTACACTTCGAATATGCACACACCTAGAGCAGGGTTAAGTTCCACTTGGCCCAGATCTTGTACACTTTGAATATGCACACACCTAGAG
The DNA here is from genome assembly GCA_916181665.1 of Avena sativa. Lineage (NCBI taxonomy): Eukaryota > Viridiplantae > Streptophyta > Magnoliopsida > Poales > Poaceae > Avena > Avena sativa. Next base: position 435,868,681 of record OV702290.1, read on the forward strand.
CCGGGTTAAGTTCCACTTGGCCCGGATCTAGTACACTTTGAATATGCACACACCTAGAGCCGGGTTAAGTTCCACTTGGCCTGGATCTTGTACACTTCGAATATGCACACACCTAGAGCCGGGTTAAGTTCCACTTGGCCCGGATCTTGTATACTTCGAATATGCAGACACCTAGAGCCGGGTTAAGTTCCACTTGGCCCGAATCTTGTACACTTCGAATATGCACATAATTAAGTCAACTTTGCTTTTCTCAGGTCACCACCAATCGTCGGAGTGCTGAGTTTCAGCGCCTTTTGGACACACACAAGGCGCTGCACTCGAAACATTCTACACTTCTTGCTGAGTTCGAGAAAAGGGGTAAGTTTTCACTTTGACCTTTTCCTATCTTTTTGAATCTTTTCTCGCCGAACTAATCTTTCATTCGAATTTGTGCAGCCGAAGTGGATGCCGAAAACAAAATCATGAGAAAAAACTTCGCCGAGATAAAAGGTAAGTCACTTCGGTTACTTAACTTCTGTGCTCTCTTTCCTTTCTCCTGAGCTCGGCAAATATTCATACCTCGGCTTTGCCACAAACTATTTCAGCATCCCTTGAAGATAGTGTGCCCATGCCTGATATGATGCTGCATTTTCTCGAACAAGCAGGGCAACACCAGTCCGAATTTAAGAAGAAGGATGATGAGCTCGCCCAACTCCAAGCCAAAGACGATGAAATTGCCAAGCTCAAGGTCGAGATGAAAAAACTTAAGGAGCTCCATAAGGTTGAGATGGACAAGGCCGGCCAAGATTTCACCGAGGAGCAAGAACGCCTCAAGCTTCAACTCGCAAAAGATCAAGAGCTACTGAAGGAGTCCGACGTCAAGCTTGAATCGACAAATGCTAAACTTGAGAAACTCTGGAAGAGGCGTGCTGATTGCACCATAGAGCTGACCCGGATCCACAGTCATATCTCTCGTAAGTTCTTTTACTTCAGCCGACATGCATTTCTCCGGGTCAACCTCTTTTACTCATATCACTTGTCTTGTTATCAGGCAAATTCCTAGAGGGTAATGCCATTGCGGCTACTGTTGTTGCCAAGTTCCGCCAGCAGAGGGGTACTCCAACTGGTCTTGGATCTGAAACCATTCCCTTTGACCTGGAGGACTTGCTGGTCATCCTATCCTCTCGCCTTGAGATTATAAAAAACTATGGTTCGGATATCCTAGACTCAGTCGTCCGGATCTTTCGCGCCCTTTGGCCTCAAGAGGATGTTCCGGTGGGATCCACTGCCTTGATCAATAGATTGATGGATTGCGAGACCCAACTTGATCTCTGGAGGGAATCCGCCGCACGCGCCGGAGCTAAAACTGTTCTCCACTTCGTGCTCACATGGTATGAGAAAATAAATCTGGATCTTCTCGAGCGCTTGCGCACCGGATCAAGGTGGTCCAATGATCCGGATTGGATAGCTCGGCGCAAGGCTCGCGCCCATCACCTCATTAAGTATGCCCCCATCCATCAATGGAACGACGGACCAAGTTTTCTCGGCGTTGTTGACAACGAATATATCGAAGATGGTTCGGATGAGGAGGAAGAGGATGAAGCCTTGGACGTCGAAGAAAATGAAGATGAGGATGAAGCTAAGGCTGGAGTTCCACCTGTTAGCGCCGAGTTACCTCCTCCTGCTGCTCCTTGAGCACCAAAAGACATTTTGAAATTTATCAGATCCCCGGTATGTCTAGTGCAGATGTATTAAGCATACTGATTATGTTTTGCTACCAAGTTATTTATGCCGGATTAGCTTGGGCGTAATCCCCGAGTTTCATTTTCTTGTTCCTTCAATTTCATGGCTCGGCTCGCGTCTACCTTGATTTGGTTTTGTGACTTACGAGTCCGAGTTTCAAAAATTGACTTAACAATACTTGGAAACTTTAGGCTTGGCTCAAAGTAATCCAGCGTAGTAAACATAAAGTAAACTTAAGGTTAGTCCGAATAACAACGTCGGCTCGATTAAGTTCTTTTCCTTAGTCGTTTTTCGTGTGCTACGCAATTCCAAACTTGTTCTCTTGCTTGCCATAAAGCCAATTCTTGTTGGACAGGAGCAAGTCGAAGAGTTGAGTTTTTGGTGCTCACACACTACTAATCCGACTTAGGTAGAAGCAACTTACGCCAGCCAACATATAAATAACAAATACAGAAGACAATAAATATCACTAAGGCAGTCCCCGAGTTACTGCTCGAGGTGCCAAGATTTCATTGATAAACTCATTGCCGGCATACATACCGACATATGAGAGACTCAGATACACACACTTCTTTGTTAAGTGTAGAACGGACGAAGTAGAGCTACATTCCATGGACGCTTAGATTCCTCGCCGGACCTGTCCGCCTTGTTCTTCTCCTGTGGTTTTGCATCGATGAGATAATAAGAGTCATTCTGCAATGCTTTGCTCACAATGAATGGCCCTTCCCATGGGGGGATAACTTATGCATGCCAGTAGTACGTTGTACCAGCCGGAGTACCAGATCACCTTCTCGGAAGACTCGAGGGTTTACCTTCTGGCTATGATAGCGTCGGAGATTTTGCTGATATATGGCGGATCTGGACAATGCCAATTCTCTCGCTTCTTCTAGCAGATCAACATCATTTTGCCGGGCTTCTCGCACTTCGGCTTCTGTGTATTGGGTGACTCTAGGCGAATCATGCTCTATGTCGGCTGGTAATACAGCTTCTGCCCCCATAAACCAAAAAGAATGGCGTATAGCCTGTTGATCTATTCGGAGTTGTTCTTAAACTCCATAATACTGCTGGTAGTTCTTCTATCCAGCACCCCGCTGATCTTTGCAGCGGCTCAATGAGCCAGGGTTTTATCCCGGATAACACTAATCCGTTGGATCTTTCCACTTGTCCATTCAATGCGGGGTGGGCTACTGAGGCAACGTCTAGCCAGATCTTTTTATCTTGGCAGAATCGCGCAAATGCTCCTTCAGCAAAATTGGTGTCGTTATATGTTATGATACTGTGAGGATAGCCATATCTCAAGATGATATCTTTGAGGAATATCACAGCTGTAGCTCCGTCACATTTTCTTATTGGCTTTACTTCAATCCACTTTGCAAACTTGTCAACCATGACCAAGATATGGGTCATGTTCCCTCTCGCCGGCTTAAATGGGCCAACCATATCCAAACACCATACAACAAATGGCCAGGTAATTGGTATGGTCTTGAGCTCCGACATTGGCATGTGTGTCTTGGTAGCATGCCTCTGGCAACCGTTGCATTTTCTCACTAGATCTTCTGCTTGTTCCAAGGCACTTGGCCAGTAGAACCCATGCCGGAAAGCTTTTGCCACCAATGCTCTGGATGAGGCGTGATGCCCACATTCCCCTTGATGTATATCTCGGAGGATGTCAAGCCCTTCTTCTGGGACAACACACCGTTGCAGGACATTCGTGACACTCCTCTTGTATAGCTCGGCATTGATAATCATGTACGCCTTTGCGCGCCTCTGAACTTGCCTTGAAAGCACTTCATCATCGGGCAAGGATCCATCCTTCAGGAACTGGAATATAGGCAGCGCCCAAGCTGGTATGGCTCGCACTGGAAACACATCCTCGTCCACTTCCATTCGATCTATCGGCATAACCTCTGCCGGGTCAGGCTACGCAGTCCCCGGGTTCGGCGAAGTAGTCCCCGGGTTTGCCGAAGCAGTCACCGGGTCCCCTGAGGCACTTCCCACATCAATGTTCATGGGCACAGCTTCTGACTCCGGATTTTCCGGGATATAGATTGACTCGGATTCTGGGGGTGGCCTGATAGATGGCTTTCTGAGGTGCTCTAGTGCTACACCCGGTGGAATCGCTTGTCGGGTTGATCCGAGTTTCAAAAGTATGTCGGAAGCCTCATTTTCCAGCCGGGGAACATGATGGAACTCACATCCCTCGAAATATCCCAATATTTTCTGCACATGAAATCTGTACAGTGCCATGTTTTCATCCAAAGCATCCCATTGCCCCGAGACTTGCTGAACTACCAAATCCGAGTCGCCAAAGCATTGGATCTAACGTATTCCAATTTCTTTCGCCACTTTGAGCCCATGCACAAGTGCTTCATATTCTGCGACATTGTTTGATGCTGCGAAGTGGATCTGCAACACATAATTCAGCTGGTCCTTCTTGGGCGAGGTAAGCACAACTCCGGCGCCTAACCCGGTTTTTGTTTTTGATCCGTCAAAATGCATTCTCCAATAGTTCGGATCTGGCAGTGGTGGCTCATATTGCATCTCGGCCCAATCCACGAAAAAGTCGGCCACGGCCTGAGACTTGATCGCATCTCTCCTATCGAATTGTGGAGCGTAAGGAGCTAGTTCAATTGCCCATTTTGCGATCCGGCCGCTTGCATCCTTATTGCTCATTATCTCAAATATGGGGGCTTCACATATCACTTTAATGGGATGTTCTTCAAAATAGTGCTTCAGCTTCTTTGCTGCCATATATACACCATATGCCATTTTTTGATAGTGAGGATAGTTCTGCTTTGATTCTGATAATACCTTGCTCAGGTAATAGACTGGCCTCTGCACCGACTTACCCACTTCGTCGCGCTCTACCACTATTACTGCACTTATAACTCGGTTGGTTGCGGCTACGTAGAGCAACATTTTCTCTTTCGATAGTGGAGAGGCTAATACTGGTGCAGTGGCTAACATTTTATTTAGCTGAATGAAGGCTTCATTGGCCTGCGGCGTCCATACGAATTTGTCTGACTTTTTCATCAGTTGATAGAGAGGTAGTGCCTTTTCTCCCAACCGACATATAAACCGACTTAAGGATGCCAGGCAACCAGTGAACTTCTGGACATCGTTAAGACACTTAGGAAGTTCCATTCATTCTATGGCTCGGATTTTATTTCGATTAACTTTGATACCTCAGCTGGAGACAAGAACTCCGAGTAATTTTCCAGCCGGGACACCAAAGGTACATTTCTCCGGGTTAAGCTTCATCCGGAATCTCCTTAAGTTTGCGAATGTTTGCATGATATCATCAAGGAGCGTTTTGCTTTCCTTGGTTTTTATAACCACGTCATCCACATATACTTGCACATTTCCACCAATTTTATCGTGCAAACATTTTTGCATACATCTTTGGTACGTTGCCCCTGCATTACGTAAACCAAAAGGCATGGTGCGATAGCAATAAGCCCTATAAGGGGTGATAAATGCAGTCTTTATTTGATCATTCGGGTTCAGAGGTATCTGATGGAAACCAGAATATGCATCTATGAACAACAATAGTTCACACCCAGCAGTAGAATCTATGACCTGATCTATCCTTGGCAGTGGGAATGGATCTTTTGGACACGCCTTATTCATGTTCGTGTAATCGATGCACATACACCAAACCACTGCCACATTCGGATCATCTTTCTTCTTTTCCACAAGCACCGCTAGATGGCCAATCCGGGTAAAGCACTTCCATGATAAACCCGGCTGCGAGGAGCCAAGCTATCTCATCTCCGATGACTTTTCTCCTGTCTTCACCGAAGCGGCGGAGAGGTTGCTTCACCGGCTTTGCTCTAGGTCTCACATTCAAAGAGTGCTCGGCCAACTCCCTCGGAACACCTTGCAAGTCCTGTTTGGACGAAGCAAAGAGATCCTGATTCTCACGGAGGAAGTTGACGAGCTCATTTTCCTATTTGTCAGTTAACCCGGCACCAATTGTTACGGTGCGCTCTGGGAACAGATCATCAACATGCACTTTCTTTGTATCCTTTGTTGCTTGAAATGAGACACTTCCATGCGGGTTACTCAGTGCCGGCATATACTGCTGTGCGGATTGAGCCAATGGCGCTACTTCCTGGATCTTTCTTTTTTCCTGTGCGATCACAAGTGACTCGGCTAGGTTAGACCCGGCCGACGCACACTCAATAGAACGTCGGAAATCTCCTGCCATGGTAATTACTCCATTTGGCCCAGGCAACTTCATCTTCAGGTAACTGATGTGACAACTTGCCATGAATTTGTTCAGGGCTGGCCTACCGAGTAACGCGTGATATGCACTTTCTAAATTCACAACTTCAAATTCCAAGTTCTCAGTTCGGCAGTTATCTCGTGTGCCAAATAATACGTCAACCTGGACCTTGCCAATGGGTTCACAGGAAATGCCTGGCACAATACCATGGAAAGTTGTCCTCGTGGCCTGGAGCATGTTCTCTGAGATACCCAACTTGCGCATGGTATCCACGTACATGATATTGATGCTGCTGCCATTGTCAATCAGCACCTTAGAAAATCTTACATTGATATTGGGCCCGATGAACATTGGGTCCAGCACTAACGCATACGAACCAGGGCTCGGCATAAGCTTCGGATGATCCTTGATACTCCAGGTAATTTCCTGATCCGACCAAGGAATATACCTCGTCACTGCCGGCATAACCGCATTTAGTTCCATATGTCGGCGTTGCAAGCTCTTTCTATCCGTTTCCTCCATGGTAAACACACAGTAACTCTGGTGATGCTCTCTGTATTCATTTATCCCCTCGTTTTCGGGGTACCTTTGATCTGGATGATGTTGATTTTCCACCTGATGCACTGCATCCCTTCTCTCATGGTTTTCATACCTCGGCGGAGGTGGTGGCAACATTAACTGTTGCGTGTTTTCTCCGGAGAGCACTTGCTGCTGGGGTAACTCCTACCGAGGTTGATCGTTCTGAGGTGCCTGAGCATTCCCCGAACCACTTTTTTCAATCTTCCTCATCCACTCACATTGTCGAGTCGTGTGACCCGCGGGGTTACTCGGATTTGGCGTGTAAAATTTGCACGGCTGATCCAGCATTGCCTCATACGTATACCTCGGCCGGTCTTTCTTTTCTTGCCACTATTTCTTCTGCTCTGGCGTCCAAGTTTTCATGCCATCGTTTCTCGGAGTCCATTGTTGCCCTCCAGTTTTCTGACGCTGATTACTTCCTGCCCCGGGTTGATCTTGATTTACAGCTGCAACTTGTTGCGAACTATACCTGTAATCCGGTCTATCATCTCTTCTCTTACCCCAGTAATCATTTCACCGGGATGATCCGGCTCCATCTCGCTGGTAATACTCCTCATTTGACTCGTTTGACATAAGCCGGGGTTGAGTTGGATCACCCAAAGCGTACGAATCAGCAATTCGGATTGTCTCTGCCAGTGTAGTTGGCATATCCCTTTGTAGCATTTGCCACAGCATGCTTGCATATCTACACCCTTGTGCAAACCAAGCTATGGCCTATGACTCGATCACGCCCTCACATGAGTTTCTCACGGTGCACCAGTGGGTCAAGAACTCCCTGTCTGTTTCATTTGGTCTCTGTTTGCACATTGCTAAGGTCTATGGCCTATTCGGCCTCTGATATGTGCTCGAGAAGTTATTGACAAACATTTCCTCAAAATCAATCCAACAGTTGATACTTCCTAGCAGTAAATTGTTGGAGATATGCCCAAGAGGCAATAATAAAAGTGGTTATTATTATATCTTTGTGTTTATGATGAATGTTTACATCCCATGCTATAATTGTATTATAAGGAAACACTGATACATGTGTGTTTTGTAAACATAAAAGAGTCCCTAGTAAGCCTCTTGTGGAACTAGCTTGTTGATTAATTGATGATCATGGTTTCCTGATCATGGACATTGGATGTCATTAATAACAAGGTTATATCATTAGGAGAATGATGTGATGGACACACACCCATAGTAAGCGTAGCATAAGATCAAGTCATTAAGTTCGTATTGTTATAAGCTTTCAAATGCATAGTAACCTAATCCTTCGACCATGAGGTTATGTTAATCACCATCACTGGATGGGTACTTTGATGACATCAAACACCGCTTCGTAACTGGGTGGTTATAAAGGTGTCATTGGGTATTCTAAAAGTATGTGTTGAAGCACATGGACCAAGATTGGGATTTGTCTATTCATATGACGGATAGATATGCTCTGGGCCCTCTCGGTGGAATGTCATCTAGTTAGCTTGCAAGCATGTGACTAGGTCACAAGGGATGACATAACATGGAACGAGTAAAGAGTACTTATCAGTAACGAGGTAGAACTAGGTATGGAGATACCGACGATCAAACCTCGGATAAGTAGAATATCGCGTGACAATAGGAATTGGTTTCATATGTTAATGGTTCTATCGATCATGAAGTCATCGTTGAGTGTGTGGGAGCTGTTATGGATCTCTAGATCCCGCTGATGGTTATTGATCGCAGAGTTGTCTTCATCATGTCTGCATATTCACGAACCGTAGGGTGACACACTTAAGGTTCGAAGTTGTTTTAAGTAGATATGGAATATGCGTTGGAGACCGAATGTTGTTCGGAGTCTCGGATTGGATCCGGGACATCACGAGGAGATCCGGAATTGTCCGGAGAATAAGATTCATATATTGGGGATCATTTTCTAAGTTAGGAAATGTTTCGGAGTGTTTGTATGGAGATTCTAGAAGGTTTCGGAATGTTCTGGAAGGTTCTAGGAGATTTCTTGGAGTTTGCTTGAAAACCAAGAAAGGATCAAGGAGTCCTTGTGGGGCAAGACAAGGAGTCGTGGGGGAGGAGGACTCCTCCCCCCTTCCCAATCCGCCGGCCAAGGAGGGAGGGGAGTCCTACTAGGACTCCCCCTCCCATGGGGCCTCCCTCCTTTAAATAGAGGGGTGGGGGCGCCACCCCCTTGCCCCCTCCACTTCAAGCCCTAGCCGCCGCCTCTCTCCTCCTCCTTCCCTCTGCTCAGGCTTAGGCGAAGCCCTGCAGAATTCTCTACTCCACCACCACCACACCGTCGTGCTGCTGGGATTCCGTGGAGAAGATCTACTACCTCCGCTGCTCGCTGGAACAGGGAGAGGAAGGTCTACTTCGACTCCGCACGTGTGACCGACTGTGGAAGCGCTGCCGGAATGCGGCGCCGGAAGGATCGTCCACACGATCTTGAGATTGGCAAGTGATCGACTACATCAACCCCGAGATCTAATCTCGTAACGCTTTCGGATCTATGAGGGTTAGTACAGATCTATCTCGTTGCACATGTCTAATAGATTAGATCTTGGCTTTTATCTAGATTAGATCTGGGTTTTGTTCGTTCTTGCGGTAGAAATTTTTTGTTTTCCATGCTACGAACCCATCATAAATTGTTTAACCATACCCCCGCTGGCCCCTCCAGCATCTGAGGTACGTATCTCACAGCCCATCTCAAGTTGCCTGTAGCAATTTTCACCGTCGTCGCGTAATTGATCAACCAATCCTTCGGCTTGGTGCTACCATCATATGTTTTCGTGCCTCTGGGTAACTGGAAGTTAGGTACTGGAGGCTCTTTCATGATCTGGGGCCCAAAGCACGCTAGACCCGGAGGACCTTGCCCCTCAATTTGCTCCGACCTATAGAGCCGATCCAGTTTTAACCTGGTGTCGTCAGGCATCAAGTTCATGCTTCCCAACCTTGATCCTATCACGTGATAGTCCGGCCTAGGGTATCCTGTGTTCACCATTTCCGAATCACCATCATTGTATCTATCTTGCTCTTGTGGAGCGCATCTCTGTTGCATACCTTGGCCGGCACTTTGCGCTTGCCGTGGTATATTCCGCTGTTGCGGTTGCCCTGCACCCGCCGAGTTACGCTGTCCGGCATTGCCGTTTACAGCGTTTCCCTGACCGGCATTGCCTTGGTCACGGTTACCTCGGCCAGCTTCACCTCGGCTGACACTTAGTCGATCCTTGTTTTCCTGCACTGCTTTTCCTTTCCCTGCCCTTGCTGGGTCATAGGGGATTATCTGTTTGTTTCTCCTCGCCGAGGTTACCACTTCCTCTCTTCTTGGGCTACCATGAGGGGATGATGCAGCTCCAGCAGATTTCTCCGGGTTACCTATCACTGAATAAACGGCTTTGGAAGCCCCAGCCCTAGCCAGGTTAGCACTGAGCAACTCCTCATTTTGTCTGTTAGCAATCCGAACTAACTCATTGACCCTCTCCTGCTGTCTTTGCCGGGCTTCACCCATCAAACCCTCTAACTCGGATGCAACTGCATCCGCTGCTCTGAGGTTCTTTGCCAGGGTACTGTACTTCGGCAGCCCCACGGACAAAATGTTCTCTGACTCCTCAACTCTAGTATCACCCTCTTTGTTCATTTCACTGATGAGGTTTCTCCCCTTTACTTTTACAACATCTACCTTATTCGCTTTTGCGTACTCGCGCAGTGTCATGTTCAACAACTGCTGAGCCGCAACTATCTTTTTCGCACCTTCTAGTATTTTCTGCCTAGTTTCTTCTAACTCGGCCTGTGCCCGAGCCGGATCTACTGCAAGAGCTATGGGGCTCTCTAGGCTATCTATCGCCTGTTGTAGCACGTTCTCTGGCCTCTCTAGTGGAGGACCTCTACTTTTCCTTGGTGCCCTGGGTGTTACCTCCGGATCTGGTGCCGGATCCTTGCTCGCGCCAGCGCCAGGCGTCGTCATCATCACCTCGGCATGGTCAGGGGAGCGAGTGATACGTTCCCCATGAGCCGCGCTAAGGGGTGGCTCGCCTCCCTCGACGACATGCCGCGGGTGAACGCACGACACATCGACTGCGACGTAGATCTTGTGAGCACCAAGCTTGACGAAGAGGCCGTTGCACGGAAGAGGTCGTTTGCTGAAGCAGCCAGCATTGTCGCTGACGAAGTCCAGTGCTCCAAAGCACTGAACGAGCCTAGAGACGATGCGCTTGCCGTTGCCAATGAGGTTTCCCATCCGGATCTTCACTCCTGCTAGCGCCACTAGCCCCACGGTGGGCGCCAACTATCGTGGTGGTGTCACGGCAGATGCCATGGATATGCTAAAGATGGGGCCAATATGCACTAGAGGAATCTAGGGAGGGATAGTGTGGTGATTCCACACACAGATGCTTTGTATTCTCCAAGCTAAATGAGTTTACAAGTGCTCCTTGAGCTGTATTGGGGAGAGGAGGAAGAAGGAACTCTCTTACTCTCACCACTACCTATCTCCAAGGAACTAATTACTCAAATGCCAACCAACCCCCTTCTACAGAGGCCCTAGCGCTCCTTATAAAGGGGAGTCTAGGTCTCCAATTAGGGCATACGTGGAGGCATATTCCTGGGAATATGCCTCTTCCCAAAATAGCAAACCGACCGGATCACTTTTCGCCATCGTAAGCCATGCAGAGGCTACGTAAGCCTCTGTGGTGCCAGCGTCATCTGACACAGGGCGCGTCACCCTGGTCGGCCACGCCTCGGTGGTCCTTCTCTCTGTCCGCTTTGCTCATGCTCCAGCGTACAGTGACCACCTTTTGACCAGCGAGATACCTTCCTTCTCTTGCAAGCTTGATATAACCCGGATCGTGCCTGGTTAATCCGGCCATGTGGGTACCTGCATACAAGTTACATAAATCCTGCCAGCATACAACATACATCGGCCAAGACTCAGTTAGGTGGATATCCTCCGGTCTGGGTTACTCCGTGATTCGTCCTGCCCTGAGGTGACTCGGCCAGCATTTGCTTTGACCTTGCCGTACCTCGGCTAACTCGGCCTTTATACCCCGGCGTGACCCTACCCGAGGGTATCCCCCCAACAAATTTGGAAAAGTGCTGGTGTAATTCGACTCTGGCCGCGGAGGTCTTACAGGAATCAAATTCCAGTGTATAAGTGTGAGCACTCGATGCGTCCGTCAAGGAATGTTCATTGTACCTGTAGGCATGGATATGTTTCTGGTACTGTGCAGCAGATGCGTTGCCAGGCCTTATTCAGGTCTTATCTTCATGCTGTAAGCGCGACATCCGAATTTTTTGTCATCGTGGAGATGATTCGGGTGGCCCATGAGACATAATCTCTTTGTAGGGAAAATATGAGGCCGGGTCGCCATAGCATTCGAGTGTGGATGTTATCAACACATAGTACGATGTACAAGGAGAAATAATCATAGGGTGCACGACCAGCGCTCCCTATGGGAGCAGCCCCCGAGTGCCTATTCGAGTCATAGACTCGAGTGGGGACTAAAAACCTTTTGCGGCTGCTGTCATCTTTTGTTGCTTGTTTCAGTCGAATATGCTTTCAGCACTCCCTATGGGAGTTACCCGCAGTTCATATTCGAATCGATGATTCGAGTGAAGGGTTTGTCTTGAATTTTCATATACCTGCATAAAAATTCTTTCGGGTGCACGACCAGCGCTCCTGTTAGGAGTAGCCCCAGAGTGCTTGGTTGAGTCGAAGACTCAAGCAAGGACTAAAGTAGTCAAAATCTTCTGCTGCTGGAATCAATGACATCACTGCTGATGATGTGATGACCTCAGTTTCCCGTGTGAGCGGCTTTGACGGGACATGACGAGCGGTGGGTCCCATTTTCTAACTTCAATTTGACCGAGTGTGCGTAATCTTCTGGTTTAACTACGTCTCCTTGATTTCCGCACGTAGTGGGAGTATTGGGGGACGGTTCGTGGTTCAGCTTCACCACGTGTCGATGGTGATGTGCACCACGCGTGTAGTAGGGTTTCTGCTGGCCGTTGGATGGCGTCAGCAAGGAGGTTAAGTAGCAGTGCAGCTGCGGTAATTTTCCCCATCTGTCTTCTTGCTCGTGCCTCCGTCGCCATTGCTGCTCTCTCCGCTTCCTTGCTCACTTCCTCTTTGCGGCACTGGACCAGCTCTGTGTCTTCCCTAGTTACTTTCTCCGTTCACACCGCCATCGAAAGATGGGCAAGAAGAAGGGAGGTGCCGCCGCTAGATCTGCGGCCACCATTGTCACCGCCAAGAAGAAGGCCGGTACCACCATCGTGGGCACCAGCGCCGCTAGCACTGGGAAGAAGAAGGGTGCGGGCACACGCGTCACCAATGGCACCTTGCAAGCGTCCATCATCAAACCTTCCGAGTTGCATCTTCATTGTCAAGATGGAGTTCTTCCACCCGCGGAAGACGACTCGCGAGTGCCCGGTGACGAGGTAATTCCTTGTCCTCCTCCGGGTTTCCGGGTGATGTTCCTTGCATTCATCATCCAAGGTCTTTCTCTCCCCCTGCATCCTTTCTTCGCGGTCTCCTTTGTTTCTATGGGCTCCAGCTGCACCAGCTGTCCCCAAATTCCATTCTCCACATCTCTTGCTTCATCATGCTTTGCGAGTGCTGGCTCAAAATCGAGCCACACTTTGGCCTCTTCAAGAGGCTTTTTAAGCTGAAACGGCAGTCGGTGTCCGGCTCGGTAGTCTACGACGTAGGAGGCTGCGGGATCCACGTCGACTCCTCTATCACCTATTTTGACATCAAGCTCACCGCATTCGTCCAAGGATGGAGAGACAAGTGGTTCTACATCCACGACCAGAAGGCTGACAGAGACCAGTATGGACCCGCGCCCTTCGATCCCGCGGCGACTTGCAAGAGGAGGCGCTCCTGGAAGAACATCGTGATGCTTGACGAGTCCAAGGAAACGGAGGTGCTGTATAAGCGCGTCTGCGACCTTGAAAGCCGCATAGGCAAAGAAGAGGGTGGCGCTGCTCTCATTCGCACGTGGTTGCATCGCCGCGTCCAGCCTCTGCAGGCCAGAGTGCACCCTATGTGTTGCTGGACCGGTGCTGACGATGTCACTCGCGTATCTGCCGAGGGAATTTCTGCGGGTGAGGTGGATAGGAGGGTGCGATTGGTGACCAAGTACACTGCCATGGAGATTCTCCCAAGCGAACCAGTCGTGCCTCCTTTCGACGCCTCTAACCATCCTCCTGAGGTAGAACTATACTACAAAGTAGTTTCTTTGTCGATTGCCACCAAGTGCTTGATATATAATGATGCATATTTTGATTGCAGGACTGAAGCGTGGCTACCAGTTTACCTCCTCAGCCTGAAGGGGTTATTCCTCGCGAAGCAGAGGAGGAGGACGGGTCGGGGTCTACAGTCCCCATGGAGGAAGAACAGTAAGCCCCCGAGTCCACTGATCGTGGAACCCACAAACGCTCTCGCAGTGAGGACTCGGATGCGTCCTCTCCGTCAACACCGGAGGATTCTCCTGCTGCTGTTGCAGAGGAGCCCATCCTATCGTTCCTTTCCGCGTAGTGGCTCCTCCCGCTCAGAAGAAGATGCGACTTCCGAAGGAGTCATTGGAGGAATTCTTCGACTTTGATAAATTTAACTGGTGAGTATTGCCTTAGAGAATGCATCTTGCTTTCTTTTTTTGGAGTTTGCTTTTTCTGAAGTTTTTGCTTGATGTATTTTGTAGTCAAGCGGTGTCATTGTCTTCTAACGATGTCCAATTTGTGAAAGAGTCCGGAGTCATAGACTGCAAGTCCAAGGATGTGGCCAAGCGGTCTCCTTCTCCTCTAGTGGTGGCCCACTCCGGGCATAATTCTTCGAGTTCCCCGCTTGCTGGGGAACACCAGATGGTTGCCCGGACGACTGCGCGGCAGTCATCTTCGGAGTCCCTGGAGGATCACGTAAGCGTCCTTTTTGATGTTTTGGCAGTCGAATTTATACTTTGTGCTGCCGCTGAACCTTTGTTTTCCTTTTGATGCAGCTCATTGTGAAGGAAGTTGCTCGCCTGGCAGAGCAAGTCCTTGTCATGGGTCGACAACACACTCTGCTAGACAATCGGCATCGTGACGTTGAAGGTTAGTTTTGGCTTCGTCTTTGTCTTTGTGAAATTTATAAATTCGATTGATGATACACCCTGTGCTTTTGTAGTTGAGCACAATGAACTTCTTCGCCGTGCTGCTTCCCTCGAGAAGGCGCTTGCCGCGGCGGTGAAGAATCACGATGAAGGAGTCGCTGCTCTGGAGGAGTCGCTAAAGCACGAAGAGGATTTGCGCGCTTCCAGTGGTGAGAGGGAGAAGTTGTTCGAAGAACAACTTTTCTCGATTGCCCAGTCCCTCTCAGGTATTTTTTTTTCAGCTGGATTTGTGTTGCTCCTTGTTTGATGCCGTATTTGCTATGCTAACACCTTATGTATGCAGATGTCGGTGGCCTGAGCTTTGACGCCCAGTCTCTTCGCCGCAAAGATGCGTTGGTCGGTGCCATGGCCGCAGTCGAGGACCGCAGCGTTTCCCTTTAGGGGACGTTGGCGAAGGCCAAGGGTGTGCTCAGTCACATCCGTGAGGATCTAACTCCCAAGGCTGAGCTGATTGACAACCTTGAGGACCTGGTGGAATCCCTTGCTGGGTTATTCTCATGGACTTCAAGAATTCCAAGCGGTCTGTCGGTGCTACCATGGAACTCGCGATGGCGCAGGCCCATGGCATGGAGCTGGATCCTTCCGCGATCTCCAAGGCGATGCCCATCAACGCAGATGGCCAACAGGTAGTGTTTGCTCCCTTCGCTACTGGCTGTGGTAAATATGGGCCGTAGCTCATCGATACAGTCGCAAGATATTCTACGGAGCTGCAGCGAGCGAAGACTGCGGCATCAGGGGCTATGACCAGAAAGTCTGTGGCATCAGAGGCTACCATATATTCGATGAAGCCTCCGAAGTCAAAGTCCAAGTCGAAGAAGCAGATTGCTCCTTAGTTACCAATCTGTAATAGTTGTAGTTGCCTTTTGTTGAAACTATGCTTTTGTGGGAGTATCCCTGTTGAGACTTTGTTGTGCCTGAATGCATTCATGCTTTTATCAATGTATCCTTGGTCCCTTATTTGCTTCTTGCTTGATTGTGATAGGGTACGTTGAGTGATCCTCGTGACTCTCCTCCCACCGATGAAACCACGACGCAGCCGCGTACAAAGGTGGAGGAACTATCGTTGCTTTCGCGATTGTGCGACCGCATTAAGCAGTTGGAGCACGAGGTGCCCATTGTCCGCGGTAGCGCGGATGTGTGGAAGTCGAAGGCAGAGAAGGCCACCGCCCATGAGAAGTATCTCCTGGAGGAAGTGGCGCAGCTGAATGAGCAGTTCAAATGTTAGCTTTCTACCCTCTCATCTTTTCTTTTAGTCAGTCGCGACGATGCCTTGTCTTCACACTTTGCCATTTTGCTTGGTGTAGTCGTCAGTGCTCATCATCCGCAGGATGAGAAGGACCGGGTTGCTATTCGAATGAATAACCTGACCCGGGAGATCCTGCAGGCGAGTGGGTACTTTTGGGTGGACCACAATCGTGCGATCGCGCTTGCGACCCTACAAGATCGTTCTTATCGAGTACTTCATTTTTTGAAGAAGGCGCAGTCAGGCCTTATGCATATTTATCAATCGATGTTTCCGTTGGACGCCATCCCTTCAAGCATGTTGGCTCTTCTGGCAAAGTTTCAAGATTTGAGTGCGGTCTGCGAGTGCGTGCGGCAGCAGTTAGTAGCTAGTGCTAAGGCTGCGTTGTCGCTAGTGCGACTGCATAGGCCGGATGTAGATGTTGTGTCTGTTGCTGCTGGGCTGCCGCCTCCGCCAGAAGTTATGACCTGGAACATGGTTCCGCACTATCAAGCGGTTGATCGGCCAGCAGAGGACATTATCGATTTCTTCGAGGAGCAGACGAACGTTCTTCTTTTGCAGCAATAGCATGATTTTTATCCTACACATAATTGTATAAGTGTTGTAAAGTTCCTATGATTATTCTGGATGTAATTAATACTTGTTGATATGTGAAGAGCTTGCTAGCTTTTATATTTTGCGAGTGTATTGTACTCTGCAGTTCCTTTTCATTAGCCTGACTTGTGTTTATCTCAGCACCTTGCCAACCTGTCAGGTGCGTTTGTCGTCGTATTGATGACAAGTACGCCATGAGGGGGTCCTCGAGGCATGCGAAAGAGAGGGGTGTGAAACGTACGGTGTTCCGGGACAGTGAGCACACAAGTTTACCCAGGTTCGAATCCGCCGGCTTTGGATGGATCCTACTCCTGCTAGCAATCCAGTAATACGGCAGAGCCGGATATGGGTTACAAGGAGTTCGCCTGTGCGAGTTGATATTGTAGACTATTGTGTTGTCTTAAAGGCTCTCCCTAGGATGTCTTATATAGATATTCGGCCTAGGGTTTACAGGAGAGACCTATCGGGCTACGACTAAGAGTTGGTTACAGAGTACTTGAACTACAAGTAACAATATGGGCCTATGTCGGTAAGTCTTCTGGGCCTTCCCGTAGCCGGACTGGACTCCGTCTCTTCTCCCTGACTGGGTCGCCCGTGAAGCAAATCTCTAACCCGAAGTGGGCCACCCTGGTCAATGAGGAACCGTGAGGATACCTAGAAAGTATATCCCCAACAGCAGCCCCCAGAAGTCTTCAAGATCCAAAGTCGGATTGATCATCGTCTAGCTTGATCTTCGGCTTGCAGAATCTTGAAGGGTTCCTGAAACTTCGAAACAAAAGATACGATCCGGGTCTCAAAAGTCGGACCTATCAGTACGTTGTTCGGATTTCCAGCTTGATATTCAAACTAAGCCGGAACTTGGTCTCTAACGTCATCTGACACCAGTCATAGTCAAGTCACGTCACTGACAGACATTTCCTATCAGCACGACCGTTTGTGGGCCCGCCTTTCGTGGAACCGAGGCGTCGTTTCAATGTGTGCGTGGAGATCGAGGCGGCGTAATCATCGTGTGACGGATTACCAGTTCTTTCCATGATGTGTGGCACGGTTACTGTGGCATTTGCATGAATCTTGGCGAGGTTCGGCGGTTATAAGGGGTGAGGATTCCTTTTCCTCATCTTCTTCACCTATTCCAGCGTCGTTTCCTTCTCCTCCACTTCTCCCACACGCATAGAGCTTCCTTGCCCCCAAAAATTCCCAGCGCCACCCAACCAAGGTCACCGGTGCACCAGGAAAATGGCTTCCACTTCATCTTCTGGCGCAGCGGCGACGGCAGCAGTGGCGGAAAAGGAGAGCAATCGCGGGGTTTGGATCTCGTGCGTTCTTGACAACGACAAGCTCCACGACGTAGAAGAAGAAGGGCTCCTCCACGCCGGCGACCGGCGGAGCAGCTTCGACGAAGCCGTTCCCAACCCTCACAACGGCGAGCGAGTTCACTTCGGCACTCACCTCGATAGAGGTTTCTCCTTTCCTCCCTCCGATTTCTTTTCTGAGGTGGTAGATCACTACGGTGTTCAACTTCACCATATCCCCCCGAACTCCATCTTAGAGATGAGTGCCTATGCGGCTTTGTGCGAGGGCTATCTCGGCATTAGGCCGAGTCTCACTCTCTTCCGGTACTATTTCCATGTCTGAAGAAATTCCATCACCGTCGGTAATCCTTACATTACCGGTACGATTAGTCTTTCAGTTAGGCGTGAGCGTGTTTATCCTCGGATTTTAGCTAGTGAGTCGGTCAAACAGTGGTCGGCTACCTTTTTCTATCATAAGGATATTCCCGCTCCCGGCAAATCCACTACTTTGCCGGCTTTCGTCGATGGATCCGCCACGCCCCAAGCGTCTTGGGATGAGGCTGCTCTGTCTCTCAGTGATGATCTGATTCTCGCCAAGAGACGGATCGAATACCTGATGAAGCACAAGGGCCTAAAAGGGTCCGACTTGGTCCAGAGTTGGGTGGCATGCCGGATCCAGCCTCTCCAGCACCATGGCGACCGACTGATGCATTCCATCACGACGTCGAAAAAAGACTCCCTCCGCATCAGCCCCAAGGCCTTAAAGCCACAAGATTATATAAGCCAGATCAAATGGCTGATAAAGGAGCGGATCAAGAGAAACATTCCGGATTTGTCCCTGGACATGCATACAACGGAAGACCCTGTAGTGCTGGTAAGCTTTCGCAATAAACCCTTTTTATGTGTTTCACCTTTAAATTATTTCGCCACACTGAGATACTATCTTCTTTTCAGCTTGCCGACCTCCCCGAGTCGGAATTAGCTCCTATCGAGGGATATCCTCCCGAGTTTTCTCAGGAGGAGGAATTAGTCCCACTGCCGGACGTTGTGCCCAGGAAGCGCAAAGCTCCGACAGTGGCCATCAGCACAAAGGAAGTGCCAGTTGTGAAGAGGTAACTTTCCACACAACTTCTGCCTTTGTACTTTACTCATGATTTCTTCCAAGATATAATGTTCTTCATTCTATTACCTTCTCAGAGCTAAGGAGCTCATCAAGGGCAAGGGGAAGGGAACTACCTCGAAGCCCCTGCGTCAGACGAAGCTAACTTTGGCTTCTCCTGTCGTGGCTCCTCCGACTCCTGCCCCTCAACCTTCTGTAGCACCGGAGATTACTCCATCTCCGATCATTGCAGAAGATCTGGCTCCCTCAACAGGGCCAGCAATCCTTGAGTCGCAGACTGACATCACCATAGGTGACTCAGGTTTTGATAAGGGTGAACCCTCTTCAGGTAATGATCCCTCGGCAGAAGTTTTCACCGATAACCTCCTGAGCAATCCGGGACTTGCCAAATTCGGTTTATCTCGGAAATCTGTAGAGGAGATCCAACGGTTGGCCAAGGAATGCCTTGAAAGCCGAACCATTTCTGCCGAAGAAGAAGCACAAGAAGCGGAGGACGTCAAGTACTCCTAACTTCCCGAACAAGTACGCTTTCGCGACGAGGGGTTAAGAGCTGGTGTGCTTCCACCACCTCTGGTTATTCCAGTCACCCTCGCCGAGAAGGTTACCACTGAGGTGAACATGTGCCTAAGCAATATCACACATGAACATCATGTAAGTCGGAATTCCAACTCATGTTTTTCATTATGGTACTTTATATCATATCCTCTAGCCCCAAGCATGAAGTTGGATAAACAATCCGGGTTTATGTTTTCTTAGGATGCCAAAGAATGAACTAGTGTAGCCTCCAAGGCTCGTGCTGATATTAGCTATAATATTAGCCCTAGTCTTTAGTAGACTTCTGACTCTGGGTATTCTGACTTACAGAAAGTTAATTCATATAACCAGGAATTGTTGAAGAATATCTGCAACAAGCGGAGAGAGATCAGAACTCTCCGACTTGAAAATGCTGAGCTAAAAGTTTCCAAGGATGAGGTCGAAGGTAAACATTCCGAGACTCAAACCTTGCCTTGCGTTTTCATAATCAAATATTTTTGTTGAACTTTTGTTCTTTTGACTTACAGCACTGGTGAAGCAGTCCTGTGCTATGATCGAAGAGGCCGAGAATCTGAAGACCTTGGTGGTGGAAAACAAAGATCTCTGCCGAGAGCTAGACCAGCTTAAGGCGGATCATGAGAAGAGCATTGCTCAAGTTCTCGAATCCTCCTCCATGGCCACCGTGGAGCGTGATCGCAAGATTGCACTCCACGAGCAGAAAATCTCGGATCTCAACGACGAGCTATTCAGAGAGAAGGACCTTTCCGAGGCGCTCCGGGCTGAACTCTAGAGTCTTCGTGAGGAGAAAACCAAAGTTGATGATGCCATTTTTGGTATGTTTCCATCTTTCTGACTTGCCTACATTCTTCGACTCTTTCAATGTCGGATTTATTTAACCGTTTTGTGTTATATGCATAGGTCCTCTGAACTTGACGGACTCCACCTCTGCCGAGCCTCGCACCCACTGGCTTACCCAAGTCGGCGATTTGCTTCATGACTTCCGCCAATCCCTCGAGGATATTGGCGAAGATCTCAAGGTTCCGGATATGCATAGCATGTCTGACTTTCAGGTGCGAGACAAGGCAAAGGAGATGCCGCAGCTTGTCCAGTAATGGAACATGTCCTACGCATGATCCGCAGCGCAGAACGCTCTCACAATGGTCATGAGCCACCATGGAAGCATGGAAATCTGGCAAGTGACTAGAGGGTATTCTACTATGGACGAAGACGGCCAGAAGCAAGATATCAAAGCCATCATGGACTCTTGCGCCGGATATGGGTGCCACGTAGCTGATTTAACCAGCTATGACACTCCCTTCTTCACCCGCGTGGACACGCCGCCTCTGCCTTCCGAAGAAGCAGCCGAAGTTTCCGATGATGACCAAACCATATCGGATTTGGACATCTCGGATCCTTATCAAGGTGCGGCTGATGTGTCCAGCGAGCCGGCAGCTCCTACCTCTCCTCCTGCATCATAAGTCATCAAAAAGAAACAGATGTGTTATTCTGAAAACATTATGGATCTGTAAATAAGTAGTGTAATACTTTTGATAGTGCTAAGTTTTTATCTATTCAGCACTTTTGGCTTAAATTTTTGTGTGCCTGAAATGTTTGCATAAGCACTTGTATTTTGTTTTGTCTGCACTTACCGTTTATATTGCTTTCCGCCTCGTCCCATTCGTGAGCCGGCTAAACTTTCAACACGGAAACGTTGCCGAGCAATGGAGCTCAAATGCTAAACCAGTTTAAACTCAGAAACAAAGCCGGTTTCCAGTACCAACAATTCATTACTCGGAAAATACCCGCATCCGGCAATCAGACAAATAACCAAAGTATAGACTAGAAAATTTAGATTTATACCCGAGAGTAGCAATTTTAGAATCGGAAATCTAAACCAGAACAAACATGAGCATAAGGTACTTTCAAGTATTCTGGGATTTTCGGCTGTGACATGATCATTCGGAAATAAGATGGTAAAACTTCTCAGAAAAACTTGAGGCAACTAAAACTTTTATTTCTCACAGAACATGTACACATATATGATTACAAAGAATGTTAAACTAAGAATAAAAGGGATGTAGCTGAGCAATATTCCATGGTCTGTCTAACTCATCCGGATTTGTACTACCTCTAGGTCTCTTTCTCTTCTTAGTAGCAGGTCTTTCTTTGACTGGCCGTATATCAGTTAGGTAGTATGAACCATTGTGCAATACTCGACTAACCAAGAAGGGCCCTTCCCATATCGAGGAAAGTTTGTACTTTCTTTGTTGCACAAGCCGGAGAACCAAATCGCCCTTATTAAAAGATCTGTTTTTGACTCTCTGGCTATGATACTTACGTAACTTCTGCTGATAGGCTGTTGATCTCATTTCAGCAACAACGCGAACTTCTTCGACTAAGTCGAGATCATTTTGTCGAGAAACCTCGGCATCCTCTTCGATATACACGGCCACTCTAGGAGAAGTGTGAATTAAATCACTAGGAAGAACTGCTTATGCGCCATAGACCAAGAAGAAATGTGTGTATCTGGTTGACCTGTTCGGAGTTGTTCGTAAACTCCATACTACAGAAGGTAATTCCTCTGCCCAAGCCCCCGCAGCACGTCGTAGTGGTGCTTCGAGTCTCGGTTTTAGGCCCTGTAGGATTAATCCATTTGCTCTTTCGACTTGTGCATTAGCTTGTGGATGTGCGACTGACGCAATGTCAAGCCGGATATTTTGTTTGTTGCAGAATTTGGCAAGTTCTCCCATAGAAAAATTACTCCCGTTGTCCGTGATAATACTATGCGGATAACCATACCGGATTATAACATCCTCGACAAATATTTTGGTTGTTGCTCCATCACAACTAGTGACGGGTTTAGCCTCAATCCATTTGGTGAATTTATCCACCATCACTAAGAGGTGAGTAAATCCACTTGGAGCCCATTTGAACGGTCCTACCATGCCAAGCCCCCAGACCATGAAAGGCCATGTTATAGGAATTGTTCGCAGCTGATCAGCTGGAACGTGAGCTTGTTTGGCGTACTTTTGGCAGCCCTTGCACTCCTTGACCAGTCGTTCGGCATCTGCCTTGGCTGTAAGCCAGAAAAACCGTGTCAGAAAGCTTTTGCCACAAAAGATTTGGCTGCAGCATGGTGACCACACTCGCCTTCGTGGATTTCTCTTAAGATTTCCACTCCTTCCAGAGATACACAGCGCTGAAAGACCCCAGATACACTCCGCTTATAAAGCTCACCACTAACTATAGTATAGGCTTTTGCTCGTCGGATGATCTGCTGGCTCAAAACTTCATCTTCGGGTAATTTGCCATTTACCAAATAATCAAGGTAGGGTTGAGTCCAGTTGGGAATTACAGCCAGAACTGCTATCAAGGGTGAGTCGGATTTGGTCGGATATTCCTCGTCCACTCCCTTTATTGAGGGAACTTTGAGGTGCTCTAAAAAAGCGCCATCCGGGACCTCTTTCCATGCAGAGCCTATTCGAGATAATGCATCTGCTTCCTCATTTTCTACTCGAGGGATGTGTTGAACCTCAAACCCTTCGAACGATTTAGATAAATCATCCACGACAGCTTTATATGCTGCCATGTGTTTATTTGCATTACAAATATCCGACACTTGCTGAGCAACAAGATCCGAATCTCCATAACACATCAAACGTTGGATGCCGATATCCTTAGCAATCCGGATTCCATGCAGCAGTGCTTCATACTCGGCAATATTATTTGTCGCTGTGAAGTGGATCTGCAACACGTATAAAAGTTTATCTCCTTGGGGTGATTTGAGCACCACGCCAGCCCCCGAGCCCCCGCGAGCCTTAGACCCGTCAAAATATAGGGTCCAATATTCTGACTCAGGGAGGGTCATATTCTCCTTTGTCTCTGTCCAATCAGCAACAAAGTCAGCAAGGATTTGGGATTTGATTGATGTCCGAGGTTTATACTCAATATCGAAAGCTGAGAGCTCTATGCCCCATTTGGCGACACATCTTGTGGCGTCGCTGTTATTGATTATATCTCTCATGGGAGCTGTGCTCACCATGGTAATTGGATGTTCTTGAAAATAATGTCATAGCTTACGAGATGCTAAGAACACACCATAAGCTAGCTTTTGATAGTGCGGATACCGCTGTTTTGATCTTGTTAAGACCTCGCTGAGAAAGTAAGTTGGACGTTGCACCAAGTGTTCCTGATTTTCCTCCGGTCTCTCCACTACCATGAAAATACTGATGACTTTGTTTGTCACAGCAAAATAGAGCAACATCGGTTCCTGTGGTTCTGGGGCTACAAGGATGGGAGCAGATGAGAGTACTGCTTTCAGGTCTTGTAGTGTAGCTTCAGCTTCGTCGGTCCATACAAAATCCTTGGTCTTTTTCAGAAGTTTGTATAATGGTGCGGCTCTTTCCCCGAGTCGGCTTACAAACCGACTAACTGCAGCAATGCAACCAGTTAGTCTGTGTACGTCCTTCAGGCGAGTTGGCCTGGAAATATTGAGTATAGCCTTGATTTTGTCTCGGTTCACATCTATGCCTCTTTGAGAGTGTGTAAAACCTAACAATTTTCCGGCTGGGATTCCAAAAAAGCATTTCTTTGGATTAAGCATTATGTTGTATTTTTGTAGATTGGCGAACGTTTCCTCCAAGTCGGAAATCAATGTTTCCTTCTTTTTGGACATTGCCGCAATATCATCTACATATGCATGTACATTGCGTCCGATTTGATCGTGGAGGCAACGCTGCATTGTGCGCTGGTATGTAGCTCCTGTGGTTTTTAGCCCAAAGGGTATCGTAACAAAATAGAAGGTTCCGAAGGGGGTTATGAATGAAGTTTTGACTTTGTCAGATTCCTTCATCCGGATTTAGTGATAGCCGGGGTATGCGTCGAGAAAACAGAGGAGTTCGGAGCCTACCGTAGAATCGATAACTTGATCAATCCTAGGCAGAGTGAACGGATCTTTGGGGCAAGCCTTGTTCAAGGCAGTATAATCAACACACATCCTTAAATCAGTGGTGTCCTTTTTAGGGACCATTACAGGATTGGTCGACCACTCAGTGTGGATGACCTCTTATATGAATCCGGCTAACTCGAGTCGTGCTAGTTCCTTAGCTATTGCCTTACGCTTTTCATCGCCGAAATGTTGTAAGGACTGTTTGGCGGGTTTAGCGTTCATGTTTACATTTAAAGAGTGCTCGGCAAGTTCCCTAGGTACTTCGGTCATGTCAGATGGCTGCCATGCAAAGATATCTTGATTTGCTTTGAGGAACTTGACGAGCGCGCTTTCCTATGCGCTATCTAGGCCTACGCCTATCTGGGTCACCTTGGAGGGGTCATCATCCTTCAACAGCGTCTTCTTCGTCTCTTATGATGCCTTGAACTCCGGATTTGGCTTTGTCACCTCCTTCTTTGTTGCGGGCATCTCGGACGGATCTATGCTCTTCTTGATCTCCTGGTACTCCTGGACATGCAGCACGGCTTCAGCAAAGGAGGCATTTCCATCCTCGCACTCTCGCGCTTTCTTCGGGTCTCCCCTGATGGTGATCACGCCGTTAGGACCTGGAATTTTCATCATATTGTAAATGTAACATGGACGAGCCATAAAAGCCCAGTAAGCCGGACGTCCGAATATAGCGTGGTACGTGCTCTTGAACGGGACCACTTCGAAGGAAAGTGCTTCCGTCCGATAGTTCTTTGGAGTTCCAAAGGTAACATCCAAAGTGATTTCTCCTAGGGAATTTTCTTGTCTTCCTAGGACAATCCCGTGAAAGATCACAGAGCTGTGGTTTAGCTGGGTTTCCGAGATCTTCATCCGGCGTAGCATTTCGACATACAGAATGTTAATGCTGCTACCGCCGTCCATGAGAGTCTTGGAGAAACCATAGCCGTCAATAAGTGGATTGACGACTAAGGCGTATTTTCCTTGCCTGTGCAACTTAGGCGGATGATCAGCACGGTCAAATGTGATTGCCACTTCCGACCAGTCCAAGAATTGAGGGATAGCCGGAACTATTGCGTTGAGCTCATGTAGAACTGCTTTCTTGACTTTTGCTGGTTGAGATCCGTGGAAGGTGACGTAGGTGTCTTTCTTGGTTGGAAATTTTTTCTTCCCTTCCGGCTTGGGATTTGAAGCATCAGCTTCCTCCATGTCGGAATTTTCCTTGGTCTCTTTATCCTTTTCAGGATTTTTCTTTCCCTTCTTCCGCTTAGCCCTGTAGCCAGTGGTATCATCTCTCTTAATGTCGTCATTGAAACGACACTCGGTGTTTGTGTGGGACGAGCCCCCATTGGCATCTAGGTGATGCACACATGGGTTATTGGCAATGTCGGCCGAAGAATAGGTTTTGCCAGGTTGCTGGCCTCCTCTACCTTGAACTCTTGATGTCCCACGACCGTGTCCGCAGCCACCACCACGTCCTCCTCGTTCTCCAGACCCGAAAGTAGCAGTAACCACTATCGTTTTCGTGTTGGGCTTTTCTTCCGAGGTATTCTTGTGATTCTAAGCTTGTTGCTTTGGTTGTTTTGCCGACTGTGGCACAGCTAGGGCATTCAGTAATCCCTCTGCATCATCGTCAGCATCTACATACTTGCTCGATGTTTCTATCATTTCTCCCAAATCAGTGACCTTGTCACACTTCAAGCGATGACGTAGTAAACCGATTGGGAGACCTGCAATGAAAGCTTCAATCGCAGTTTGATCGTTTACTCCTTCACAGGAGTTCTTGGTGTCGATCCATCATCCGAGATAATCCTGGCTAGTTTCTCCGGCTTTCTGGGTGCAACGTTGTAGGTCTCCTACCGTACAGGGCCTCCGGTATGTGCCTTCGAAATTCCGAAAGAATGCACTTTGCATGTCATACCAGTTGTGGATGGTGTTCTCCGGAAGTTCATTGAGCCATGATCGCACCATCTTCCGCAACATGAGTGGGAGATATCTGGTTGCGACCAGGCTGTTTCCGCCTTTGGCGATGCAGCAAGCTTGGAAGGAATCCTGGAGCCAAGTATCTGGTCGAGCTATGCTGTCGTAGGCTTCAATGTGTCTTGAGATAGAAAATCCTTCCGGGAATTTTGTAGCTCTTATGCGTGGTCCGAAGCACTTTGGGCCCACGTATATATCATCATTTTCGTAGCGCCGCGCCTCTATGTTGGAATTAATCTTGTGCCTTGCGTCACTTGGGGATAAGGATCGTCCCAAATGACGGCTATGGCTGCGGTGCCTTGGAGCCAGACTTCGGCTTCTGCCACCACCTCCTCCACCACGACGTCCTCCTTGGCCTCCTTGGGGGGCCGTTATGATGGCTACTTGGTGGGGAAGGTGGAGCAGCTAGGTTATTTCCGGCTGATCGCCGGCCTTCGTCCGGAGCGTCATTATTCCAGTTCCGGGGAGGATCTTCATTGTGACGGGTCCCCTGCTGGTTTGACTCGGCGTGGTGTCCATCGTTTCTTCGTCCGTCAGCCGGACGGCTTGCGTGTCTAGGAGGTGGCATTCTTTGTCGGTCCTCCTCCCGACGTTTCTCTTTATCTTCGTCCATGCGATCCTTCGACTCTCGTCGGGGAGGATTTCTCAGATTCAGTGCAGCAATTGTCTCTTGCTCTACAACTGGGTTAACGTGGCACCAGTAACGGGCAGCTTTGTGGTGTTGTCCTGAAGATCTGGTTCTTGAGTAGTTGTCTTCCTGACTGTCGGAACGATGATGTTGTTCCGGAACATGTTGGGGTCTTACGTCAGCCTAGGCCGGATCTATGCGACATTGGTCAGAATGGGAGACCAGCTTTTGGCTTCCGGACAGGGCGACCTTTTGCTGTTCCAGGCCCTTGTTGAGTAGCTTAATGCCCAATCGGATCTGTTCTGGGCCCGGATTAGTAGATAGGATTTCTCGAGCTGCAACGGTGTTCTGTACTGGTGTCGGATACACCCAATCCCCGTTGTTGTCGCATCGAGGTATCCCATGTTCTCCTCAAAAGAGGACTTTGTGAATCTGCGGGAACTGGTCGTCATGAGTATGACGTTTCCTAGTCTTCTGATGTTGCCTGGAGTTGTACTTCTCCGTAGTTGCCATGCGTTTCTTTTCTTCCTCGAGATTTTTGGCTTCATCAAGGAGTACTTGGCGACGTGCTTCTAGGGCCTGGGCCCTCTCGTCCAGCTCTTTAGCAGTAAGTTCTGCAGCTGTAGGAATAGGTGTGGTTAATGCAGCATCGATGAGTTTACTCGCACCTTCAGTGATCACGTGTCCATCCACCGACTCTTCTTTGGGCTTGTTTGGGATAAGTGCTCCATCCGAGTCTTCCTCATATTCCTCGGCAATCACCTCCTCTACCGGAGGATCTTTTGTCGGGGTCTTTTTCTTCTTGTTCTTCTTCTTTGCCTTCTTGGCAGCGTCGGTATCAAAGACGGATTTGGGTCTGTTTCTCGGAGTCAGGCTCTGATCGGTATTTTCGAACATCTCAACCTTGGGATTATCTCCGATTTCCATGTCATCCTGCACTTTGGGAGAGTTTTCCCCGGATCCTTCATCCATGGCTTCTTCTTCCTCTGTAGATTTGGAGTTATACTCCTCTTCATACTCCGCGGAGAACTTTCAGAAATCTGTCGACGTCCTCGAGTCATCCGAAGATGCGGGTACGTCGGCGTTTGTTCCGATAGCCTCCAGCACAGAATCGGTGTTGTCTCCAGCATCGGCGGAGTCGGATCCCACATATCTGACAAAGTGCGATGTGCCCCTCCTGAGATAACTGCGGTGTTCATAGTAGGCTTTGTCGAAACACCTGATGGTCTTGAGGATTTCGTCTACGCCTGAGTTTTGCATCATCATGCGTCTTAGTGTGTATCTCAGGAAGGGCATGTCTGTCCCAGTGTCATCAGAGCCAGAACCAGCGTTGTTGCTATGCTCCTCCTGGATTTCAACTTCCATGGGTGGGTCGATCTGGGATTCGGTCTCTCCAGGGAGATCCACTCCAGATTCAACTTGGACCGCCAGGTCTGCTTTAGGCTCGGACTTCTCCACTATCTCCTCAACTGGTGCGGGCTAGGTGGGATTAGGGTTTTCTGAGATCTGGAACTCTGCCGCCTCTGCGGACAAAGGGGACCCAGAAATTTCTTCTGCCTCTATCATCACCGCTGGGGTGGGTGGGACAGGTTCAGCAAAGCCAATGTAAACATCGATCTCGCCAAAAGACATGATGGTGTAGGTGGTCACGGCTTCCCTAGCCGGAATCCAAGTCTCATCGAGGATGATGAGAGGGGCATCGCTGGCGTACAGGATGCGACCGACGGTGATAGTCTCGCCGATTCTGATTCTTGCAGATTCCGCTCGGAACATAGATCCGAAGCTCATTTGCCCCACGGTGGGCACCAACTATCGTCGGATTGATGACAAGTACGCCATGAGGGGGTCCTCGAGGCGTGCGGAAGAGAGGGGTGTGAAACGTACGGTGTTCCGGGATGGTGAGCACACAAGTTTACCCAGGTTTGAATCCGCCGGCTTTGGATGGATCCTACTGCTGCTAGCAATCTAGTAATACGGCAGAGCCGGATATAGGTTACAAGGGGTTCACCTGTGCGAGTTGAGATTGTAGACTATTGTGTTGTCCTAAAGGCTCTCCCTAGGACGGCTTATATAGATATTCGGCCTAGGGTTTACAGGAGAGACCTATCCGGCTACGACTAAGAGTCGGTTACATAGTACATCTTGAACTACAAGTAACACTATGGTCCTATGTCGGCAAGTCTTCTGGGCCTTCCCGTAGCCGGACTGGACTCCGTCTCTTCTCCCTGACTGGGCCGCCCGTGAAGCAAAGCTCTAACCTGAAGTGGGCCACCCTGGTCAATGAGGAACCGTGAGGATACCCGGAAAGTATATCCCCAACAGCGTTGCAACTAGGTTGGTGTTTATCAAGGTTTCGATTGATGTTGTGTCAGCTACTCAGGATACTGCGATTTGTTCGTAGAATAGAAGTATAAAGGGTGGCGCAGCCCTCGAGTGAAAAAATTGCAAGAAAATAAGGAGAACACTGAGTTTTGGGGCACTTAGCTTTAGTGATTCGTGGAACAGTACGAGGTACAATGTGTGGCTAAGTAGCCTGGCTGAATAGCCTTATTTGTAATGTAAAAAACGACTAGGGGTAGAAGCGACGCAGCTGCGTGACATTCAAGGGGTTGGAGTATGCGACTCCTGCATCAAAATCTTTAAGACGATAGGCGTCACCTAGGATTACTTTTGTAATCACATACGGTCCTTCCCAAGGGGACTCGAGCTTGAGATGCCCTTGTTGCTTCAGTTGTAGGACTAGGTCTCCTTCGACGAAGGATCTGGGGCGTAGCCAGCTGCTGTGGTAGTTGCGGAGGCTTTGCTGGTAGATCATTGATCTCTCAGCTGCGATTTCCCATGCCTCGTCAAGGAGGTCGACAGAGTCTTCGAGTGCAAGAGTTGACTCCTGCTCGCTGTAAGCGACCACCCGTGGGGCTTTGTAGCGTACTTTTGCGGGTAGCACTGCTTTAGCACCGTGCACCATGAAGAACGGAGTGTATCCCGTGGCGCTGTTTGGAGTTGTACGCAGGATCCAAAGAACTGATTGCAGTTCGTCTGGCCAGCATCCAGCGGCTTGTTCGAGTGATCGAAGGAGTCGCTTCTTGATTCCACCGCAGACGAGGCCGTTGGCCTTTTCGACTTGACCGTTGGTCTGTGGGTGAGCTATCGAGGTGTAGCTTATGTTGATTCCCAGGTTTTCGCAGAATTCCTAGAACTCCTTAGAGGTGTAGTTCATCCCATTGTCCGTGATGATGCTGTGTGGCACTCCAAAGCAGTAGACAATGGACTCGAAGAACTTGACAGCGATGGCCCCTGATTGATTTGTCATCGGCATGGCCTCGATCCACTTGGTGAATTTGTCAACTGCAACCAAGAGGTCGACGTAACCTCCTCGTGAGGATTGTGGGAGCTTGTCGACCATGTCGAGTCCCCATTGCGCAAAGGGCCAAGCCAATGGTATTGGTCGAAGTTTTGCGCCAGGTGCGTGAGGTTTGTCGGCGAATCGCTGGCAGGCGTTGCAGCGCTGGACGATCTCCTTGGCGTCGCACATGGCCGTGGGCCAGTAGAAGCCAGCTCGTAGAGCTTTGGAAACGAGGGCGCGACTGCCAGTGTGGTGCCCGCAAGTGCCTTCGTGGATGTCGAGGAGGACGGCCCTTCCGTCCCCGTTGGAGACACATCGTTGAAGTACTCCTATGATGTTGTGCTTGTATAGTTCGCCGTTAATGAGGGTGAATGCCTTGGGTCGTCGCGCAATGTGTCGCGTGTCAGTCGGATCATCTGGCAGCCTCTTGCTGAGTAGATATGTGATGTAGGGTTGTGTCCAAGATGGCTCAATCATCATGACGCCCATTGGTCCTTCGAGTCCTGTATCGAGCTTCAGGTCGTCGAGTGCCATTGGCTCGTTAGGTGGTGTAGCCCCCGAGTCCGTTGAGGTGCTTGATTTCTTCTCTGGAGCCTTGGGCTTTATGGAGCGCTCGCAGATGCGCTCGAGAAATACCCCAGGTGGTATGGGGACGCAGGGGAACCAATATTGGCGAGTAGATCCGCCTCTTCATTGCTTTCGCGGCCCACGTGTCGCAGCTCACAGCCGTCGAAGTCTCCTTCAAGTGTGTCGTAGAGGTCGCAATAGGTGATCATGTTGTCGCTCAGTGCGTCGTACTCGTGCATCGTTTGGTTGACCACCAGTTTGGAGTCACCGTAGATGATGAGCCTTTTGGCGCCGCATGCTTTTGCCATCCGTATCCCATGGATTAGGGCTTCGTACTCAGCTTCATTATTGGAGGCGGTGAACTGCATTCGCAGAATGTATTTCATCTTGTCTCCGTGGGGCGATGTCAGTATGACACCTGCGCCAGCTCCGTCCTTTCGCTTGGACCCGTCGAAGTGCATTGTCCAGAGATAGGACATATCTGGCTTGTCGGGGAGCTGGTTCTCCATCCAATGTATGAGAAAATCCAGGAGAACTTGTGACTTGATCGCGTCACGCTTTTCATATGTGATGTATCGTGGAGACAATTCGATTCCCTAGAGCGCGACTCATCCTATGGCGTCAGGGTTATTGAGTATATGCCCTAGTGGGGCGTCGTTTACCACCACGATTGGGTGCTCCTGAAAGTAGTGGCGCAATCGCTTGGCTGTCATGAAGACACCATTATCCAGCTTCTGGTAGTGCGGGTACCGCTGTTTTGTTGGCTTGAGCACCTCACTGAGGTAGTATACTGGGCGCTGGACCACGTGGACTTTATTTTCTTCGGCTCGTTCCACCAAGAGCACCGTGCTGACCACCTGGTTGGTGGCGTAGATGTAGAGCAGTAGTGGTTCCTTTTCACGAGGCATCACCAGTACTGGCGAGGTGGATAGTAGGCGCTTGAGATCTTCGAATGCTTCTTGCGCCTCGTCTGTCCACTTGAACTTGTCAGTTTTGTGGAGAAGTTGGTAGAAGGGCAGTGCCTTTTCGCCCATTCGATTGATGAATCGACTGAGCGCCGCGATTCACCCAACGAGCTACCGGACGCCTTTTACGTTCTTCGGCTTCTCCATGGCTAGTATGGCCTTTATATTCTTCGGGTTTCCTTCGATCCCTCTCGTAGAGATGAGATACCGGAGTAACTGCCCAGATGGTACGCTGAAGGCGCATTTGTCCGGATGGAGCTTGATCTGGTAGCAATCAAGGTCGGCGAAGGTCTCGCGTAGATTGTCGATTAGCGAGGCTTCCTCTTTGGTTTTGATGACGATTTCGTCAACGTAGACTTGGATGTTGCGACCAAGTTGGTTCGTGAGGCAAGCCTGCATGCACCGCTGATAGGTGGCTCCTGCGTTTTTAGCCCGAAGGGCATCGTGTTGTAGCAGAACACACCAAAGGGCGTCGTAAACGCTGTTTTCTCCTAATCCTCCTCCTTCATTCGAATCTGATTGTAGCCTGAGTAGGCGTCGAGGAAGCAGAGGCTCTCACATCCCGCGGTGGAGTCGATGCTTTGGTCGATTCGTGGCAGCGGGAAGTGATCCTTTGGGTAGTGCTTATTCAAGGAGGCGAAGTCCACGCACATCCGCGGGATATCCGTGTCTATTTTAGGCACAAGCATTGTGTTAGCGAGCCAAGTGCTCTCCTTGATCTCGCGTATGAATTTTGTGTCGAGGAGTCTATTGATCTCCATTCCGACTGCCTTTGCTCTTGGTTTAGACAGTCGCCGAATTGTCTGCTTGACTAGCCTTGCGTCTGGATTCACGTTGAGTGAGTTCTCGGCGAATTCCCTGGGGACTCCTGGCATGTCCACTGGACACCAGGCGAAGATCTCCCAATGCTCACGGAGGAATTCGACAAGCGCGAGTTCCTATGCGGAACTCAAGTTGTTGGCGATAAGCGTCGTCTTGGTCGGGTTCGTTGGGTGGACCTGGACTTTCTTCGTGTGCACCGACGAGTCGAAGGATAGGTCGGGTGTACTTGGCCTGCTCAGGGGAGGTAGACTGTTGTCTGTTGACTCCTTCAATCTTGCGAGTTCCTCCTGCATGCCGAAGGACTGGGAGATTCTGTTGAATTCCCTGTCACAGTTGTCGGAACTCTTGAAGTTGCCATTGATTATGATTACGCTGTTTGGACCTGGCATTTTCATCTGCAGGTAGGCGTAGTGCGGCACCGCCATGAACCTAGCGAACACGGACGTCCGAGGATACAGTGGTATTGCGAGGGCCAGTCGACGACATCAAAGTCGATACGCTCTCGCCAAAAGTTTTGCGGCGTGCCTAAGATGACGTCGAGGTTGATTTTGGCCAGGGGATATATGCCCTTCCCTGGGACGATGTCGTGGAACGTCGTGTC
Organism: Avena sativa; assembly: GCA_916181665.1. Taxonomy (NCBI): domain Eukaryota; kingdom Viridiplantae; phylum Streptophyta; class Magnoliopsida; order Poales; family Poaceae; genus Avena; species Avena sativa. The sequence goes on from OV702290.1 coordinate 435,901,943, forward strand.
TGAAACTTCCAGACAAGTCAGAGGGATCCTCATCGCTCGCAAGGTACTCATGAACATGAGGTTAATGCCGTTGTCGCTGTCCATGAAGACATGACTCATATCGAAGCCCTCGATCTGCACCTCGAGTATGAGGGGACAGTGGCCTGGAGGAGGAACTTGGCGCGGGTGGTCGCGCCTATCGAAGGTGATCCAGGAGTCGCTTCCGCTGAGGTACTCAGTGGTGGAGGGTGGAGAGTTTATCGCTAGATTGACTTGGCGAGTGATGGCCTTCTGCACTCGATTTGAGGGACGCCCTTTTTGGATCATTCCCATGTTATCCACGGCTCGTGGGTATGGCTCGCCTCCGTGATGCTGGACCGATGGGGCTGCAGGTGGTGGTGGAGGAGCTCCATGTGCCACAGCGCCTGGGGAGGCTCCATAGCCCCTGTTGACCGTGTCGCGATTCATCCGAGCCAGGCCCTCGTGGAGTTTGAGGAACTCGCGGCAGTCCTTGAGAAGCTGGCTGGATTTCTTCTTGCCGTCGTGCTTGTCGATGTAGAAGTGCACGTTGCATGGTCCAGACAGTTTGTCCTCGATAGATGTTGCGGGTGCCTCTTCGCGAGTGTGGCGTTGCCACACCTGCGTGGTTTTTCCACTATCATGGTATCCACCACTGCGATATCCGCTATTGCGGTTGTCGTCGCGTTTGTCTGCGTAGCCGGCTGCGACCACATTGACCTCGTCGCGGTCATCGTAGATGCGCATCCGACATTTGCCTCGGTGGTCGCGTCTGTGCCTGAGGTCGTCGTCGTCATCGGAGTAGGTACGGTTTTTTACCGAGTCTTCTCCGTCAGCCCACCGATTCGCGATTTCCATCAGATGGTCAATCGTTTTGGGCTTCGAGCGGCCCAGCTCCTCCCTGAGATCTATACGGCGAACGCCACCGTTGAATCCGTTGATTGCGTGGTCCTCCGAGATGTTTTCTGCGGAGTTCTTGATGATGAACCACCTCTAGATGTACGAGCGCAGCGATTCGCCGGATCTTTGCTGGCAGCTTCTCAGTTCTTCAATTGATACAGGCCTATAAGTGCCCTTGAAGTTACGCACAAAGCTGTAGACCAGCTCTTCCCAACTACGAATGGATCCGCACGGAGGTTGTTGAGCCATGCGCGAGCGGCACCCTGCAGCTGCAGGCATTGCATGGCCGTGCTTTGACTCCCGCCATGTAGCCTAACGTAGGAGATGTGGTCCTCCAACCAGATTTTCGGGTCCTGCAGGACGTCAAATTTTGGGTTCTCCGACAGGAGCTTGAACCCCTTAGGCATTCGCTTCTACCTGATGGCTCTGCTGAAGCATCTGGCGCTGCAGAGTTCAGCCTCATCTTCTTCTGAGTCAGTCGAACGAGCACGTCTTGCCCGCATCTTGTCGACTTTGCGCTGCATCAGGTCATCGCGCGTGTCGTAGTCGCGGTCATGCCGTTGTGAGCAACGTCACCGTGACAGATCATGACTGTCGTCACTGGAGGAGTACAAGTAGTACTTGTCCATAGCCTTGCTTTTATTCGGCTTTGGAGTTGGCTCTTTGTCGAGGGCAGCCTCGATTAGCTCCAGGCCCACGATCATAGATCGGTGCATGGTAGCTCACGGATCTCTAGCCGGTGGCTGGTTGTTGAGGAGGTACATGGTAGCATCCGTCACCGTGGCTTGCGGCGTTTTCGGGATCATGTTGCCCCGCGTGTCCACCGTCATAGAGCTGAAGTTGAGGACTTTCGCAGCTTCTACGCGTTCTTGCTCGGTGAGGTGGGCCAGTCGAGATCGCCTCTTGTTGGCCACGTACTTGTTGCCTTTGGAGGAGGATCCTCCGTGGGAGGAGAGTCCAGCTCGTCGAAGACTCGAATCGTCCGCCACCTTTCTGTGCGCTTAGAGTTGCACGATCACCTGCTGCTGGCGCTTGAATTCCTCCTTTAGCAGCCAATGGTAGCCCATCAGCATGTCCTGCGGTGTGTTGGGGGGTAGAGGATTGCCCCGCAGAGCTTCGCAACAACGAGCCCACTCGTTGTCGTTGAGGTGAATCTGCATGCACTCGCCGGTGTTCTCATTCGTCATGAGTGCCGGTTCTTCCCTCGCCCCGTTGTTAACGGGCGCGCCATTACCACCGTTGGTGGGGCCGCCGTTTGCGACTAGTATGCCACCATTGGGCGTACTGCCGTTGGGCGGTCCGGTGTCAGATCTAGTGCCAGTGTTTTTGCGATTGACGCCGGTGTCGCTCACATTGATGATGGCGCACATGAAGTGGTTGGGGAAGCTGTTGCTCCTGCAACTTTCAGATCCGGAGCCGTAGGCTCCATCTTATGTGGCTAGGTCACCCAGATCAGATCCGCGACTGTTGTCGCTATCCGTACTCCCAGCTGTTGCTGAGGTGTTGAGCTCGCTGAGGGTGCCAATTGGTGGCGGGAACCACGATGATGGGGCAATCGCAGGTGCCGTTGGCTGGTCAGGCATGTGAAGCGTGCCTAGTTGACCAACCTGGAAGCGGAATCTCCCAATCGCCAGACTGATTCCATTGCCCATGGACTCGAAAGCCGGGCGAGTTGCCGGCATGTGGACGGTGAAGTGGAACACGCCGAAGAGTTGGCGAATCTCTGTTGTTGCAGAGTTGTAGACCACGGTTGACGGGCCGAAGAAGTCGCGACATCAGCACTCCCAATTCCCACATACGGTGCCAATTGATGAGGGTTCACTCGTCAATGCCCATTGTTATGGACTTGGGTTTTGGAGAAGGAGGGAGCGCTGGAGGCATCAATCGGCTAGCAAAAAAGCACACCGGGATGCAAGATTTACCCAGGTTCAGGCCTCATAGAGGTCCCTACTCATGCTTGTCTGCTCTTGGAATTAATGAAGGAATCAAAGATTACAGGGGCGCGCAGATACAATCTAGCGAGAGTTGTGGAAACTAGGGTTGTGATTGTCCTCCTCGCTGCCCCCTCCTAGCCTTTATATAGATAGGCTAGGTATCGGGTAGTAGTTCGAGTCAGTTACAGATTAGGGTTTGCCCTTTGAACTTTCTATCTTAAGCTTCGTCTTGTCTCGCAAGCAATCGAGAGTCTGTGGGCCACTCGAATTCCTTATTGGGCCTTGGCAACGTCGTGGGCTTCTGTCGTATCTAGACCGTATATGCCACACTCGAGTACCTGTAGGGTATACCCATGTCAAGGTTACTCCAAGAAAGTGTATAAAAATACTCCAAAGTGTGGACAAAACATAACAAAGTAGATATAAAACAAGCATGGAACATCAAAAATTATAGATACGTTAGCAACGTATCAACATCCCCAAGCTTAAATCTTGCTCATCCTCGAGTAGGTAAGTGATAAAAAGAAATAATAATTTTTGAGGTGACATGCACCATCATAAACTTGATCAAAGTATTTGTAGAACATTGATAGTTGGGATCATAGTACTTCAACATAGCATGAAAGATATAGTTCTAACAATAAGACATATCAACTATGTTATAACATGAAAAGATACAAACAAAAGATTCATGAATAACAATGCTTTGCATGACGTTTGTTTGTTTCACATAAAGAAAGCATAATGAGAATGGCATTCAGCTTGTCCCTCATAGTGTAGCAAAACATAAATGCATAGGACACCTTCAAAGTTCATAAGGGTGACTAGATACAAATAGTTTAAGAACAAGCAATATCAAAGTTATGCATCAATCAACAAGTCTTGGGACAATGCACATTAAACTAAGAATGTCCATTATGCTCTCTCAATAAGTGCATAAAGATAGAAGATGGAGACTCAACATAAGAGTAAAAGAAAGGCCTTAATAGAAGGAAGCAGGGATTCAAGTCTCATAAAGAGCTTCCAAAAATTATGGTACTTATTAGCTTTCAGCTCTCATTGCCCCTATCATAAGAATCTTTAGGTGATTAAGGTTAAAGTAACACAACTAAGAGGATATGCTTGACAAGTTATAAGTTGAAAGCCCCTTGCTTACGAGTACCAAACCTCATGCTACTCAACTTCAGCCACAAGTAAGCTCTTGTCATTGTAAGTACATATGTATCATAGAGAACCGCCAATGGGGTACACCTTGGCCCATGACACACGAGCTATCCCATATCAAAATGACAAGGCAACAGACAATGAGCATCTCAGCGATCTTTTTATTTGCTATTTGCATAGGTTTTTATTGAGGATGCTTCATAGAATGCTCATTATGGTTATGCTGCAAGTTTCCACCATGATTAGGCATGGCTTAGGCTAGTGGCCTAGGCATTTCTCTAACACACATACAAACTCCATGATCTTACAATTTCCCCTTTTATTTCACACCGCCGGGATCCATAAGCAAAAGAATCATGATATCAACGGAATGATTAGTGCAATGTTGAAAGCGTTCCCCATGATACATGGTTCTGCTAACTTCAACTTATAAAGCGCAAGCATATACGCAACAAAGATGGACACAATGGTTCAAGATTATTAAGTGCAAGAAAGTAAAGTGTGCCATCAAGTTCGTGAGAGCTTTAATCACTAATTTTCACATAACAAGTTTAATTAGGAAGGTAGATAAAATCATGAATATACTTGGAATAGCAAATGCTAATAGGTAGGTATGGTGGACTCTTTGGAATAACTTGGTTTTATTTGGAGTTGGATGCATGAGTGGAACTCATACTTGATTGTGGAAGCTAGCAAAAGACTGGGAGCGACCAACTAAGAGAGCAATAATGGCCATAATCATGCAAAGTGACAAAACATCATTAATTAAAGCATAAAGTGATATTATAAGTTGAAAACTAAAGGATCGTAGAGGATATGGTGACTTGGGATAGTCTTAACATGGTGTGAGCATGCGCCAAGTCAACCCAAATAAAGCATCAAAGGAGAATACAATAATACTATGCTTTAATATGCTAAAACACGCATGATTCTTTCAAGGCACATTAAGCAATCTCAATTGTTTATAACATGTCCTGCTACATCAAAAATCAAAGCATAAAGCCAAAAAAATATCAAGCATGACATGACAAAGCATAGGACACAGTCAAAAACAAGCTCTTTTTACCACTTAAGCATGAACTTTCCTACTCTTTTCCAATCCAAACCAATCTTATTTGAAAACTAATGCATGAATGAGGGGGTCCAACCAATTTATTCAAGCAAACTAAGAAAACCAAGCAAACGAAAACAAAAAACGAAAACGAAGACGCTCCAAGAACAACACAACTGTGCATTAAACAATAAAAATGAAGTGTTTGGAAGAAACCTGAGATTTTTATTGATGAAGAAGGGGATGCCTTGGGCATCCCCAAGCTTTGACGCTTGTACTTCTTGGATTTTTCTTAGGGTGACATAGGTGGCATCCCCAAGCTTAAGCTTTAGTCCATTCTTCATCTCATCACATCATTCTTTCCCTACACCTGGAATTTTTCCTTCATACAAAACTTCACACAATCTTCATTAGCAACATTAGTGTACTCAAGATAGTAAGTCTTTTGGTTCAGTTCCAACACAAGTAAAACTTTCATTAAAACACAATCTACTGTAGCACTTCCTTTAAAAAGTTCAAATGATCAAAGAGAACTCAAAGAGAAAGAGATTAAGAGGCAAATGAAAATAATGGCAGAAATCTGTCAAAACAGACCAGCAGGTAAAAACCAATTTTTTCGAAGACCTTATGTTGCTCAAATCGAAAAGTGTTAAACTAATGAAAGTTGCATAACAATCTGGGGCATAAGCACAAAACATTACAGCTCAATCCGACATACAGAGATTTTTCATGAATTTTTACAGCGAAGCACAAAAATCTTTTTCGGGACAGCAACTTTCCCAAGCATTACTTCTCTCTCATTAGAGGTTACTCTTGGCACAAAAAGCAAATAAAAAGGATAAAGAGAGGTTATTACTGAAGCAATAATTTCCAAGACTCAACTAAAACTTTTGGGTTATCTCCCAATAAGTACTTTTCTTTAACGCCTTTAAGTTAGGCATAAGAAGCAAGAAAAGAATCAAGTATTCTCAAATGAAGAAGCATTAAGATTAATACCAGAAATATCTTCAACAAGGCAAGGTATTTCATCCAAATAAGTTCTAGAGGATCCTCTCTCAATACTCTTGGGTTCACTATTTTCATCAAACGGGTTTTCAGGAACAATCCAATCAAAATTCTTTTCTAAGGCTTCATGCATTCCTACAAGTTTAAAAGGTATTGGTATCTTAATTTCCTCCCCATTAGGTTCGGTTTTGTCCATCTTTTCTCGTGTACTAGTAACATCTACACATGAGCCTAGCATATTAAAACAATCAAAGACTTTTCTAGCTTCTTTAGAAATATCATAGAATTCTTTAAGAAAGGTTTCTAAAATAAAATCTCTCTTTTCAGGGTCCTCAATTTCTTTAAGTTTAAGAAACATTACTTGCATTATGGGGTTAAGATTAACAAACCTAGATTCCAACATGTGAACTAAAGAAGCTGTAGCAATTTCATAATTTGGAGCAAGTTCTGCAAGGGATCTATCCTCAATATCCTCATGCTTACTAACATGATTAAAGAATTCTTCAATATTATCTTTTCCAATTATAGAGCCACTGCCTATTGCAAGGTCTTTTAGGGTGAACTTGGGGATCAACATGGTGAGCTAAGAACGAGGATTTTTTTATGTTTTTGATAAAGAAAGCAAACTAGTTCAAATAATTTTTTTGTGTTTCTGATAAAGAAACAAGCAAAAAAGAAAAAATAAACTAAGCAAAACAAATAAAGTAAAGTAAAGAGATTGGTTATGAGGGACTCCCCTTGTGAAGATGTCCTTGACTCCCCGGCAACGGCGCCAGAAAAATTCTTGCTTATTCAAGATGTTGAGCTCGTTGGGGAACCCCAAGAGGAAGGTATGATCAGTATAGCAACAAGTTTTCCCTCAGTTATGAAACCAAGGTTATCGAACCAGTAGGAGCAAGGAAACACCTCCAAGGTGGTGTTTCCAACTTGGAATCTTGCATAACACAATCACAGAACTTTGCACCCAACTTACAGTGAGGTTGTCAATCTCACCGGTTTTGCTGAAAACAAAGGATTAAACGTATTGTGTGGAAGATAGTAATAGCTTGCAGAAAGTAAACAGAAAACAGTAAATAGTAGATTGTAGGTTGATAGTAAAAGAAAGGACCGGGGTCCATAGTTCACTAGTGGTGATTCTCCTTAAGATAGATGACATGTTGGGTGAACAAATTACAGTGGGGCAATTGACAAACATCGAGAAAGCATACATGCATATACTAATCATCTTGACTTCTATGAGATTTGATTGGGCATTACAACATTATACATAGACTGTAATCCAACTGCGTCTATGACTAATAATCCACCTTCAGGCTATCATCCGAACACCCTCCAGTATTAAGTTGGAAGCAACAGATTTTGTGTAAAGTAAACAATACGATTGTTCTATGAACAAAGGACTGTTGTTTTCTCCCTAGTAGCAACAGCACATCTAGTACCTTAGAGATTTATGTCACTTCCCCAGATTCCTAGAGGCATGAACCCACTATTGATCATAAATACTCCCTCTTGGAGTTGCTAGCATCTACTCGGCCAAGATAGCTATTAACAACAGAGAGCATGCAAGATCATAAATAACAAAGACATGATAGAATCAATAATCAATCTGAAATAGCATCTCAATATCCATTGGATCCCCACAAACACAACATGTAAGATTACAAATAGATGATCTTGATCATGAACGGAGCTCACAAGATCTAAACATGGTAGCACAAAGGAGAAGAACCAACCATCTAGCTACTACATGGACCCATAGTCCAGGGATGAACTACTCACGCATCACATCGGAGGCAGACATGGTGATGAAGAAGGCCTCCAGGGTGAATTCTCCCCTCTGGCAGGGTGCCAGGAAGAGCTTCAGATCCCTCCCGATCTAGGGATGGAGATGACGGCGGCTACAGACTCTTTCATGGAATTTTGATCGGGTACTTAGGGTTTCGGTATCGGAGGCTTCTTATAGGCGAAAGGGGAGGCCGAGGGGGTGCCCTAGGCGGCCACACCACCCCTTGGAGCGGGCTAGGCCTGGCTGCGCGGCTAGGTGGTGTGGCCGGCCTCTGGCCCCTCTTCGTCTCGTCTTCTGGCTTTGTGTCCCCCTCGATGAAATATTGACTTTGGATTTTGTCCCATCCAATTCCGAGAATATTCATTTTCTGACTTTCCTAGAACCAAAAATAGCAGAAAATAGGCAGCTGGCACTATGGCATCTTGTTAATAGGTTAGTCCAAGAAAGTGTATAAAAATACTCTAAAGTGTGGATAAAACATAATAAAGTAGATATAAAACAAGCATGGAATATCGAAAATTATAGATACACCGCAAAGATATATCTTGGGTTCATGACCAATACTCATCAATAAGCTCACATATCACAAAATGATATTTAGAGGATTGATTTGACTTGCTTTCGGCATTATGGGGGAGGGTTATCCCAATTAAGTAGGACCACACTCCCCCTATATTCATGCCCACACCTAGACCAAATGAGGATGAGATATAAGAGTGAGTGCATGGGTAATCAGGACAAGCTCCTTGAATCAACGATATTTAGCTCATTCCTCAAGTAACAGAACCTTGCTTCATCAAGTGGCTTGGTGAAAATATTAGCAAGTTGATTCTTAGTGCTCACAAAAGATAGATCAATATCACCTCGAGCTACATGGTCCCGAATAAAATGATTCCGAATCTCAATATGCTTTGTCCTTGTGTGCTGCACCAGATTGTATGCAATTTTCATTGCACTTTCATTATCACATAAAAGAGGCACTTGTCACAATTGACACTGTATTCCTTTAAAGTTTGCCTCATCCATAATAATTGAGTACATGCACTAGTAGCAGCCACATATTGAGCCTGGCGGTGGAGAGAGATATACAATTCTGCTTTTTAGAAGACCAACATACCAAAGACCTTCCCAAGAATTGACAAGCTCCAGAAGTTGATTTCCTATCATCCTTATCACCAGCCCAATCTGAATTAGTATAGCCACACAGAGAGAAATTGGAGCCCTTGGGATACCATAGACCAAAATTAGGGGAATGAACCAAATGTCGGAAGATCCTCTTGACCGCCACTAAGTGGCTTTCTTTAGGAGTTGCTTGATACCTTGCACACACCCCTACACTCAACACAATATCGGGTCTAGATGCGCATAAGTAAAGAAGAGAGCCGATCATGGACCGGTATACCTTTTGGTCCACTTTTTTACCATTTAGATTGAGTTCAAGATGGCATTTAGTTTGCATTGGTGTGGCAATGCCATTAAGATCCGTCATCTTGAATCTCTTGAGCATGTCTTGGATGTATTTTGCTTGATTTATGAAGGTTCCTTCTCTAAGTTGTTTGATCTCAAATCCGAGAAAGAACCGTAATTCCCCCATCATAGACATCTCAAACCTGTCAGTCATAAGCTTTGAAAATTCATCATTAAAAGCTTTATTAGTAGATCCAAATATAATGTCGTCTACATATAGTTGGCATACGAAGAGCTCCCCCTTAACCTTCTTAGTAAAAGGAGTGGGATCAATTTGCCCAACCTCGAAGCCATGGTCTAACAAAAGCTCTTTAAGGTGCTCATACCATGCACGTGGGGCTTGTTTAAGGCCATAGAGTGCCTTATCGAGTTTGTAGACATGGTTCAGAAAGTTAGGATCCTCAAAGCCCGGGGGTTGCTTTACATATACCAACTCATGTAGAGGACCATTAAGAAAAGCACTCTTAATGTCCAGTTGCTGTAATTTAAAATAATTGTGAGCAGAATAAGCAAGAAGGATACGGATGAACTCAAGACGAGCCACTAGAGCATAAGTCTCGCTAAAGTCAATGCCTTCAACTTGGGAATAGCCTTGCGCCACTAGTCTTGCCTTGTTCCTTACAACAATGCCATTCTCATCTTGCTTATTCTTGAAAATCCACTTTGTGCTGATAACATTGCAGCATTCCTTGGGCTTCTCTACTAATTTCTAGACTTTGTTGTGCTCAAAATTGTTTAATTCTTCATGCATAGCAGCAACCCAGTCCAGATCTTCAAGGGCTTCAAACACTTTCTTGGGTTCCACCATGGATATGTGAGCTTGGTGCTCACCAAAGCTTGCTAGTTCCCTTCTTGTGGACACCCTTCGTCTGAGATCACCTACGACTTTGTCAAGTGTGTGACCCCTTAATTCAAGATTCCTCTCTGCACGAGCCTTGCGACGAAGTTCAATCAACTTGTTGTTTCTTGGAGGAATATCTTCATCATTTGATTCTTCATTGGAATTACTAGCTTGGCCTTGATCTTCAGCTTGATAAGTAGAAATTGGAGATGATGAATCTTGCCCTTGATTTGGATTAGCATCCGTAACAGGAGGCTGCAGCTGTTCCGTATTTTCAGGGCCGGATAATCCGGCCGAGGGAGTGGCCGAATAATCCGGCCTGGGAGAACTTGGTCCATCAGCACCGTCTTGTAGAATTCTAACTTGAACTAGAGAGGGGTCGAATAATCCGAGGCCAGCTAGAAAATCCGACCTAGGAGTTTCAGCAGATCCTTCATTGTTACCACTTTTGCCAGTTGAGGTAGGTTAGCCGGATAATCCGGTGTCAACCGGATAATCCGTCCTGGGACTTCCAGGAGCAGTTGCATGATGATCTTCAGCAGTTTGTGGGATAGGAGTAGAGGTTTCTCCAACAGTTGGAGCATGTTGAGCTTGTGTCAATGTGGGCTCTACTTGAGTAGAGCATTGTCCTTCTCGATCCGCCACAAGGGGTTCCTCAATGGGGCGGAAAAATCCCACGCCCATTCTTCTTATGGCATCTTGGGGTATTTCAGCATCTGCATCACAAACATCAACTTGCCCCGCACGGGAGCCATCATTTTCCTCGAACATCACACTACAAGATTCTACAACAGTCCGGAGCTTATTGTAGACTCTATAAGTGTGGGATTCAGCACCATAACCAACAAAAATGCCTTCTAAAGCCTTAGACTCAAATTTAGATAAACGAACTCCTTTGATGAGAAAGAAACACTTACAACCAAATACCCGGAAGTAGGAGATGTTTGGCTTGTTACCGGTAAGTATTTCATAGGGTGTCTTGTCCAAGATTTTGTGGAGGTAGAGCCGGTTGGATGAGTGGCAAGCAGTAGAAATTGATTCAGCCCAGAAATTATATGGTGACTTGAACTCAGCCAACATTGATCTTGCCATATCCATTAAAGTCTGGTTCTTCCTCTCGGATACACCATTTTGTTGAGGGGTGTACGCAGTGGAATATTGGTGTCCTATCCCCTCTTCACTTAGAAATTCATTTAAAGTGTAGTTCTTGAACTCGGAGCCGTTATCACTTCTAATTGCCAATATAGGGACATTGTGTTGACGTTGAACCTTGTTGGAAAAATCGATGACCGTTTGTTGGGTCTCGCTCTTCAACTTGAAGAAATAGACCCATGTGTATCTTGAGTAATCATCAACAATCACGAGGCAATATTTCTTCCCACCGAGGCTTGCATGAGATGGAGGACCAAAGAGATCCACATGAAGGAGCTCCAAAATCCTCGTTGATGAAATAATGGTCTTCCGTCGATGGGGAGAGTCATGCATTTTTCCTTCAACACAAGCCCTACAAACATGATCTTTGGCAAAGGAAACATTTTCTTTTAGTCCAAGGATGTGGACACCCTTGTGAAGACTTTGCAAAGTTCTCATATTGACGTGGTCTAGTCGGTGATGCCATAGCCAACCCGCATTGGCCTTTCTAAAAAGATACATCGGGCCTGTAGTGGTTTTCCCCGAGAAGTCCACCACATACAGGTCATTTTCGACATATCCCACGAAAGCGACCTTTAGATACTTGCTCCACATGAGTACCACCAAATCACCATCAATGAAAATTGCGAAGCCCATCTTACCAAGGGCACAAACTGAAAGTAAATTGTAACCAAGGGTCTCAACAAGCATGATGTCCACGAGAGAGATATCGTGAGCAACCACAACTTTGCCAAGACCCAATACCTCATATTTTGACTTGTCACCATAGGAGACAGTTATATGATCATGGTTTGGCTGCATCTCCGAGATGATCTCCTTGCTTCCGGTCATATGACTAGTGCATCCGCTATCGAGCACCCGTTTGGACCCACCGGAAGCATAGCCCTGCAAGAAAGTTACTTCTTGGTTTTAGGTACCCATTTTTCAATGGGTCCTCTCATGTTAGTGACAAGGGTCTTGGGAACCCAAATAGACCAAGATATGTAACTATCAAATGGACCTACATAGCTAGCATAGACATCACCATAATAATCACAAAATAATTCATAATTTGGATTATTAGCCCCTGCAAAACCAATATAGTTAGTCTTATCATTAGTTGTGGTGCTTGTCTTTGGTTGAGCAGTTTTGCTCTTCTTCTTCTTATTTGTCTTGGGAACATAACCAAGACCTTCTTTTCCATTGTTTGTCCTTTGCTTGCTAAGAATCTCATCTAGGACTTCTTTACCTTTAGGTTGAGATCCCTTTACAAGTTCTTCCTTTAATCATGAATTTTCTTCAATAATACCTTCATGTCCACACGTTGGTGTGGATGTGCTAGGCATATTATACTTGTCCAATTGAGTTTGGAGCTGATCACGAGACTCATTTAGAGTAGAATGTTCACTCTCTGATGCCTTGTAGGCAATGTCAAGTGTCTCAAACTTCTCTGAGAGTCTAGCATGAGCAGCCCCAAAATCAATTTTCTCCTTCTTTAGTTTCTTTACCTTAGCAAGAGCATTGTCACGTTCTTTTATGAGCTAGGCAACCATTTCTTCATGGGACTCCTCATTTGGCTCAAGTTTCTCCTCTAAAGAGACTCGAGTTTCCTCTTCTTCCTCTAGAGCATTCTTCAAAGAGGCTATCTCCAAAGCATCTTATCTTTCAATTCTCCCCTTCTCTTCGAGGAGTTCTTCGGAGTGAGCAAGTTGACTCATAAGAGCATCAAAATGAAGTTTGTGCTCACCTTGTAAGTTAGTAAAGAAATTGTCCAACGCAATAACCTCTTCTTTTATCCTAAGACTTGTATGATCATCCATATTAACATCCATAGTAGTCTTAGGAAATGAGGAAATGGAAGATGATACCTCAGACCCTCTTGCCATAAGGCAAGTGACGTTGTTGTTGATGACGTTTTTGTTTGGAGAGTTGAAGAGAGATGTAGGGCTCGATGTGGTGGCCATAGCAGCCACCTCTCGAGAGCTATCTTCATCTTCTTCATCTTCACTTGCCGAAGAATATTCCTCTTGAGCCACCAAGACAATCTTAGGCTGCTTCTTGTAAGGGTCATTCTTCTTGATAAATGGTTTATTTCGAGGTGTCTTGGATTTTTCTTTGAAGATGAGTCTGTCTCCATTGTCTTCTCTACTTTGATAACGACATTCAGCCACAAAGTGCAACCGATCTCCACAATTGTAGCACGTCCTCAGTTTTGGGCCATTCTCTCTTTGCCCACTTGACCCATTCTTGAGCTCAAATTCAGACTTAGCCTTGGCTGGGTCCTTCCAAAAGTTCCTTGCGTAGACGGCCATGTACTCACCATGATCACGCTTGACCTCCTTGGGATAGCCCATGGAGACAACATCGAATCCCCTTTCATCTTCATCTTGTTCAACAACATTTGACTTTAGAGTTACATTGACTCCTTTTTGCATTCCAATGGCCCAAGCATAGGCATCTTCGGTGTTCTTAGCCGCAACCTTGAATGATGCCATTTCTTGCATGACTTCATTGGAAGTCATTTGGTGATATTTGTGTCTACCTTGCAAACTCTTCAAGTCCGTTGGCTCAAATGGCATGAGAGTGCTCACATATTTCCTTTTGATCCAAGCATCATCAATGTTAGTGGCTCCATGCTTTCTAAATGTTGTAGCAATGACCTTGAGTCTTCTATACATGTCTTCATGGTCCTCACCATCCAACATGTAAACTCCTTCAACTTCATTGCTAAGAGCATCATACCTATTCCTTCTCATGCTTTCATTTCTAATGAATAGGTCGGTGAGAGCATCCCAAGCTTCTTTGGCGGTGTTGAAGTGCTCAATATGTGGCATGTCCTTGGGACCCACTCCGAGCTGAATCATGTGAAGAGCCATTGCATTTAGTTGACTATCCACAACTTCTCTTCTAGTCAAGTTAGTGGGATCTCCAACATGAAGACCATCTTCAATGATACTCCACACCTCAATTGATGAACTGCACACATGAGATTTCATTAAGAATTGTCATTGATTAAACGAGGATGCAGTAAGCTTCGGTGGATCACCCCTATTATTTATATGAGGATGAGGGATAGGTGGGTCAGGAGAATATAAGTGAGAGACCTCACTATAATCCTCCTTACCACTACCCTTCTTGGAAGCGGATCCATTATTTTTCTCACCCACCATCTCATCTTCCTTAGATTCCGCATGAGCCTTATCCTTAGATAGAGGAGTGGGGGCCTCAAAGGAAGATGGAGGCGGGGATGTAGATGAGGTGAGACGAGCAATCATTTGTTGCATATATTCCATCTTGGTCTCAAAGGATTTCAACAAGGTTGTTTTCAACGTCTTGAGGTCAACCATTGTGACCTTGTCCACAGCTCACTCCCATTTTCCTTAGTTCCCATACTTCTCTTAGGAGGTTAAGCCCGAATAAAGAACCGGGGCTCTGATACCAATTGAAATGGATCGTATGGGCACCTAGAGGGGGGATAGGTGCTACTTCAAATTTTAATATTTTTTCAATTTTAGGCTTGACACAAAAGGTAAATTCTCTAGATATGCGACTATGTAAAATTTCCCTATATGCAAACCTAACTACTAGCGAGTAAAGGCGAGTAAAAGTGAGGAACGAGGAAACCATAGTGGAGCACGCGGAGACACATGATTTGTTTTACCGTAGTTACTTCCTTGTTAGGGGAAGTACATCTGCGTTGGAGGGGTGGGCGGTACTAAGACCACCACGCCACAATATGCCTCACCTTGTTCTCCGATGGATCTCGCCACCAAATGCCCGATCCACCTTTCCACTATTGGAACCCTTCAAGGCAGGAACCAACGCCTTTACACAACTAGCAGGGCACAACTCCACAACCGAAATTGGAGGCTCCCGTAATGATAACAAGCTGCCACAAGAATAATTGTTATCAATAACGAAACACAACATCTAGATATCAACAAGAATACTAGATCGGGGATTCTCCAAGTGAATGGAGAGGAGTTGAAGTGCTTGATTCGTGATGACGATGAATGATGTATCCTCCTTCAATCCCCCCAAAGATCGAAGCCTTCGGGTGGTTGAAGTGGGAGATCTCGGGAGAGAGCTTTTGCAATAGGTCTGAACTTTTTCGAATGAATCAAGAGTTCTGACAGGAGGGGTGGATGGGGATCTTGTAGCCCCTGTCTAGACAGAGCCGTTGGATCATTTTGGGGCCGGATTATCCGGCATGGGGAATAATTCGCCCTAAACTCTGATTATCCGAGGGAAAATCCGCCCCGAACAGAAGCTCGCGCCGAGCGGTCCTTGGCATATTCTCCCGGGGGCTAGATTATCCGCCCCTAGAGGATAGCGGATTATCCGGCTAGGGGAAAATCCGCCCCAGCCACGGATTGTCCGGGGGAAAATCCGCCCACAGACCGAAGCTCGTGTTGTAGCTCCCTTGGCCATTTTCCCTGGGGGCGGATTATCCGGCCCCAAAAGACAGCCGGATTATTCGGCTAGGGAAAAATCCGCCCCAGACTCGGATTGTTCGGGGGATAATCCGCCCCCAGACAGAAGCACACATGTGACTAGCCCTTGTCCAAGATGGTCAGGCCGGATTATCCGGCCCTTGATGGGGGCGGATAATCCGGCCCCCAAACACCAAAATCTTTCCTGCAACACTTAGCACACATAATAAACTCCACGGTATTGTTATCTAACACGCAAAACATAAGATATCATGAAATGTTCTTTCAACAACAACATCACCACTTAAAGCTTTGATCTGTGTTTTGCACTTAATAATCGTTTGTAACCCGTGGCTTCGGTGTACTCTCGGTTGGATTAAAAGTCTATTGCTATGCCCGCTACATCACGGGGGCTCTAGAATATTAGGATGTGTTGCCCACAAAAGATTATCTCGATTCAAACATTATACATGACTATGCTTATTATTATCTTTAATCCCATTTGATGTGCAGCTGCAGGTGGATCTTCAACCCTGGCCTATCTCCATCCATTGATTCAAATCCATTATAAATTAAACTAGATTGGTCTGATCAACTAAGGTAAAATGAACAAACAAAGTCTTGTAGACGTGTCCTTTTTTATTACCTTTTAGCAGTGCTTTCCGAGGTTCCATTAAACCTAGGTCTTCTAGGGAAAAAGCTATTATACTACATTCGTGAATCCGGATCGAAGGTATCAACTCTTTTTCTGGCACCGTTGCGAGCAATTTCGCTATCCTGGTGAGGTCATTAGAGACCTTGTTTTTAGTTTTATTATTAGTTGTAGTTTAATTATTGTTATTAGTTTACTTTCTTGTTATCTATTTGAAAACCCCAAAAAATTAGTTACTTGTTATTTGTTTTCATTACTTAAAAATTACCAAAAAGATAAGTGACGAGGGTTTAACTCATCAATGCCCATTGTTATGGACTTGGGTTTTGGAGAAGGAGGGGGCGCTGGAAGCATCGATCGGCTAGCAAACAAGCACACAGGGACGGAAGGTTTACCTAGGTTCAGGCCTCGTAGAGGTCCCTACTCCTGCTTGTCTACTCTTGGAATTAACGAAGGAATCGAAGATTACAATGGTGCGTAGATGCAATCTGGCGAGGGTTGTGGAAACTAGGGTTGCATGTGTCCTCCTCGCCGCCCCCTCCTAGCCTTTATATAGATAAGCCAGGTCTCAGGTAGCAGGTCGAGTCGGTTACAGGTTAGGGTTTGCCCTTCAAACTTTCTATCTTTAGACATCTTCTTGTCTTTCAAGTTATTGAGAGTCCGTAGGCCACTCAAAATCTTCATTGGGCCGTGGCAACACCGTGAGCTTCCACCGTATCTGGACCGTATATACCAAGCTCGAGTACCAGCAGGGTATACCCATGCCAGTAGCCCCCGAGTGTCCAATGGAATCGCAGATTCGACTGGGGACTTTATGAAGCCTTTCGAGTGCTCTGTTTGTGTCATAGGGATTGTTGATGTGCGTGCCTGATTTAGCCGATGTATCGATATCAGTTAACTACCTTAGGGTAAAAAAATGCAATCTACTCGAACTCGAGTCCCCGGACTCGAATTTGGAAAAGTGCTGGTGTAATTCGAGTCAAGCCGTGGAGGTCTTACAGGAGTCGAATTCCAGTATATGGGTGTGAGCACTCGACATGTCCGTCAAGGCATGTTCATCGCACCTGTAGGCACAGATAATTTCTGGTAGTGCACAACAAATGCGTTTCCAGGCCTTATTCAGGTCTTATCTTCACACTACAAGCGCGACATCCGAAATTTTGTCATCGCGGAGATGATTCGAGTGACCCAGGAGACGCAGTCTCTTTGTAGGGAAAAATATGAGGCGGTGTCGCCATAGACTTCGAGTGTGGATGTTATCGACACACAGTACGATGTACAAATAATCATAGGGTGCGCGACTAGCGCTCCCTATGGGAGTAGCCTCCGAGTGCCTGGTTGAGTCAAAGACTCAGGCAGGGACTAAAGAACTTTTGCGACTGTTGTCGTCTTTTGTTTGCTTGTTTCAGTCGAATTTATTTCCGGCGCTCCCTATGGGAGTAACCCATGTCCATAGTCGAATCGTGGATTCGAGTGGTTGGGTATGCTTTGAATGTCCATATTCGTGCAAAAAAGAAAAGATCGTAGGGTGCGCGACCAGTGCTCCCTATGGGAGTAGCCCCCGAGTGCTTGGTGGAGTTGAAGACTCGAGCAAGGACTAAAGTAGTCGAAGCCTTCTACTGCTCAATATTTGATGACATCAGTGCTAACGATGTGATGATCTCAGTTGCCCGCGTGAGCGGCTTTGACGGGACATGACGAGCGGTGGGTCCCATTTTCTAACCCTGACTTGATCGAGCCTGCGTAATCTTTTATTTTAACTGCACCTCCTCGATTTCCGCGCGTAATGGGGGTAGTGGGGGACTGTTCGTGCTTCAGGTCCTCCACATGTCGATCGCGATGTGCACCACGCGTCTGATAGGGTTTCTGCTGGCCGTTGGATTACATCTTCCAGGGGGTTAAGTAGCAGCGCCACTGCGGTAATTTCTCATCTGCTCTCTCTCTGCTTTGTGCCTCCATCTCCATTGATGCTGCTCTCTGCCTCCAAGAGTTCGTTTCGTTCGCGGCACTGGACCAACTTCGGGTTTTCCTGAGTTATTTTCTTCACTCTCATCGCCACCGCAAGATGGGGAAGAAGAAGGGAGGTGCTGCCGCTGAGTCCGCCGCCGCCATTGCCGCTGCCAAGAAGAAGGGCGGCTCCGCCGTTGCGGGCACCAGCGCCGCCGTTGTCGGGAAGAAGAAGGGTGGCGGCACTCGCGTCACCAATGGCGTGTGGCGCGCGTCCATCATCAAGTCATCTGAGCTCCGTCTCCTGCGCCAAGACGGAGTTCTGTCTTCCGCGGCCGGTGACTCGCGAGTCCCAGGTGGTGAGGTAACCCCTTGTCCTCCTGCTGGTTTCCGGGTGATGTTCCTAGCGTTCATCATCCGCGGTATTTCTCTTCCCCTGCATCCTTTCTTCAGGGGACTCCTTTGTTTCTATGGGCTCTAGCTCCATCAGCTGTCCCCCAATTCTATCCTCCATATTGCCTGCTACATTACGCTTTGCGAGTGCTGGCTTAGAATCGAGCCACACTTTGGTCTCTTCAAGCGTCTCTTCAAGCTGAAGCGCCAGTCGGCGTCTGGCTCCATAGTCTATGATGTAGGAGGTTGCGGTATCCATGTTGACTCCTCCGTCACGTATTTTGACATCAAGCTCATGGCGTCCGTCCAAGGGTGGAGGGACAAGTGGTTCGACATCCATGACCAGAAGGCTGACGGAGACCACTTTGGACTCGTGCCTTTCGATCCCGTGGTGACGTGCAGGAGGAGGCGCTCTTGGAAGAACGTGGTGATGCCCGGTGAGTCTGAGGAGACAGATGTGTTGTACGAGCGCATTTGCGACCTCGACAATCGCATGGGTAAAGAAGAGGGAGGCTGCACCCTCATTCGCACGTGGTTGCGTCGCCGCGTCCAGCCCCTGCAGGACAGAGTCCACCCTATGTTTTAGTGGGCTGGCACAGACGATGTCACTCGCGTATCTGCCAATGGCATTTCCGCGAGTGAAGTAGATAAGAGGGTGTGACTGCTGACCAAGTACACTGCCAAGGATGTACTCCCCAGTGAACCAGTCGTGCACCCGTTTGATGCTTCTAACCCTCCTCCCGAGGTATGATTGTGCTACAAAATAGCTTTATTTTTGTCGAGTGCTTCTTTTTCTTGACTTGTGCTGACTTGTTTTCTGTATGCAGGATTGGAGGGTGTCTCCCAGTTTGCCCCCTCTTCCTGAGGGGGTTATTCCTCGCGAAGTAGATGAGGAGGACGAGTCGGAGTCGACCGTCCCATTTGAAGAGGAGGAGGAAGTCCCCAAGTCCAGCGGTCCGGACACTCGCAAGTGTTCGCGCAGTGAAGACTCGGATGCGTCGTCTCCTTCAACTCCAGAAGGCCCGGCTATTGGTGTGGAGTCGCCGATACCTGCCGTTCCTGTGAGTGTTGTGGTGCCATCTTCCCGCAAGAAGATGCGGTTGCCGAAGGAGCCGTCGTCGGAGTCAGAGGGCCAAACCTTCGATTTTGACAAGTTTGATTAGTAAGTATACAATTCTTCTCTTGGTAAATCTTGAGTTGCATTTTCGTGATGTTGGTTTTGTTCCGTAGTCAACCGGCATCGTCATCTTCTGGCGACGTCCAATTTTTGAAAGAATCTGGAGTCGCGGACTCCAAAGCCAAGGAAGTGGCTGAGCGGACTCCTTCCCCTCCATTGGCGGCCCACTCCGGGCACAATCATCAAGTTCTCCATGCGATCTGGAGCACCAGATGGTTGTCCGGACGACTACGCGTCAATCGACTTCGGGGTCACTAGAGGATCATGTATGTGTGATGTTGCTTTTTCTTTCAGTCAAATTTATCATCCATACCATCTGCTGACCTTTTGCTGTTTCTCCTGTTGCAGCTTATTGTGAAGGAAGTTGCTCGCCTGGCGGAGCAAGTGCTTGTTATGGGTCGCCAGCATGCAATGCTGGACAACCGCCATTGCATGGTTGAAAGTGAGTGCTTTTTGCTTCTTCTTCTTCATCCTTGTGATATACTCGACTGATGGTCTGTCTTTTTTTCTTTTGCAGCTGAGCATAATGCGCTTCTTTGCGATGTCGCTTCCCTCAAAAAGACGCTCGCCGCTGCGGTGAAGGGTCGCGATGAGGCAGTCGCTACGCTTGACGAATCGCGGAAACGTGAAGAAGATTTGCGCACCTCCATCGCTGCTAGGGAGAAGTTGTTCGAAGAACAGCTCTTCTCGATTGCCAAGGCTCTTTCAGGTATTCCTTCGTCTGAATTTTTGTCGTGTCCTTTCTTTCGACTTTGTTATTGCACTGACATTTTTTGCCAACACTTTGCTCTGTGTAGATGCCGGCGGTCTGACCTTTGACACCCAGGCGCTCCGTCGTGATGATGCCTTGGCAGGCGCCGTCGCAGCAGTCAAAGATCGCAGTGCTTCCATCTAGGGGACGATGACCAAGGCCAAGGGTGTACTCAGTCGCCTCCATGAGGAGCTGGCGCCCAAAGCTTAGTTGATTGAGAATGTAGATGATCTCGTGGAGTCCCTTGCTGGAGGGATCCCTGCAAGCTTCAAGAACTCGCTTCGTGCGGCTGGCGCTTCTATGTCACTCGTGATGGTTCAAGCCCATGGAGTCGAGGTGGATCCTGCCGCGGTCTCCAAGGCGATGATACATTGTAAATGTATCTATAATTTTTGATGTTCCATGCTTGGTTTTATCCACTTTCTTGTGTTTTGTCCACACTTTGGAGTACTTTTCATATGATTTCTTGGACTAACCTATTAACAAGAGCCACAATGCCAGCTGCCTGTTTTCTGTTGTTTTTGGTTCCAGGAAAGTCAGAAAATGAATATTCTCGGAATTGGACGGGACAAAAGCCAAAGTGCCTATTTTTTCGGAAGTCATTAGATGCCAGAGTACGAGATGGAGAGGGGCCAGGGGGGCACCACACCACCTAGCCGCGCGGCCCAGCCTGGCCCGCGCCAGGGGGTGGTCTGGCCGCCTCCGGCACCCCCTCAGCCTCCCCTTCCACCTATAAGATGCCCTCGGGACAAAAACCCTAAGTACCCGATCAAAAATCCATGAAAAAGTCTATAGCCGCAGTCACCTCCATCCCTAGATCGGGAGGGATCTGAAGCTCTTCCCGGCACCCTGCCAGAGAGGGGAATTCACCCTGGAGGCCTTCTTCATCACCATGCAAGCCTCCGGTGTGATGCGTGAGTAGTTCATCCTTGGACTACGGATCCATGTAGTAGCTAGATGGCTGGTTCTCCTCCTTTGTGCTTTCATGTCTAGATCTTGTGAGCTCCATTCATGATCAAGATCATCTATTTGTAATTCTGCATGTTGTGTTTGTGGGGATCCGATGGATATTGAGATGCTATTTCAGATTGATTATTGATTCTATCATGTCTTTGTTATTTGTGATCTTGCATGCTTTCTGTTGTTAGTAGCTATCTTGGCCAAGTAGATGCTAGCAACTCCAAGAGTTAGTATTTATGCTCGATAGTGGGTTCATGCCTCTGGTAATCTGGGGAAGTGACAGAAATCTCTAAGGTACTAGATGTGTTGTTGCTACTAGGGAGAAAACAGCAATCCTTTGTTCATAGAACAATCGTATTGTTTACATTACACGCAATTCGTAAAGCAATAATCTGTTGCTTGCAACTTAATACTGGAGGGGGTTCGGATGATAACCTGAAGGTGGATTATTAGTCATAGATGCAGTTGGATGGCGGTCTATGTATAATGTTGTAATGCCCAATCAAGTCTCAAAGGAGTCAAGATGATTAGTATATGCATGTATTGCTTTCTCAATGTTTGTCAATTCCCCTGCTGTAATTTGTTCACCCAGCATGTTATCTATCTTAAGGAGAGCCACCTCTAGTGAACTATGGATCCCGGTCCTTGCCTTTTTCTTTTACATACAATCTATAAATTGTTTACTGCTTTGTGTTTACTTTCTGCAAACTTTTACTTCTTTCCATTCGATACGTTTAATCCTTTGTTTTCAGCAAAACACGGTGAGATTGACAACCTCATCGCAAGTTGGGGACAGAGTTCTGTGGTTGTGTTGTGCAGGTCTCCACGTTGCTACTAGCACCGGTAGTGCGCCCTGCCAAGGCTCAGCTAGCAACACCTTTGGGGTGTTTCCTTGCTCCTACTGGTTTGATTAAACCTTGGTTTCATAACTGAGGGAAACTTGCTGCTGTGCTCATCATACCTTCCTCTTGGGGTTCCCAACGAGCTCTACATCAACACCGCTCCAGCATTTTTCTGGCGCCGTCAACACTAAGCCATCAAGCATTTTTTTGGCGCCGTTGCCGGGGAGTCAAGGACATCTTCACAAGGGGAGTCCCTCATAACTAATCTCTTTACTTTGTTATTTTTGTTTTGCTTAGTTTCTTTTTGCTTTGTTTGCTTGTTTCTTTATCAAAAACACAAAAAAGTTAGCTTTACAAGTTTGCTTTATTATTTGAAAACACACAAAAATTAAGTCTCCTTTAGTTGTCACCTCTTCCCTAGCTCACCATGTTGATCCCCAAATTCACCTTGAAAGACCTTTCAATTGGTGGTGGTTCTATAATTGGGAAAGATAATATTGAAGAATTCTTTAATCATGTTAGCAAACATGAAGATACTGAGGATAGATCCCTTGCAGAACTTGCTCCAGACTATGAGATTGCTGCAGCTTCTTTAATTCACATGTTAGAAGCTAGGTTTGTTAACCTCAACCCCTTAATGCAAGTAATGTTTCTTAAGTTTAAAGAAATTGAGGACCCTGAAAAGAGGGATTTTATTCTAGAAACTTTGTTTAAGGAATTCTATGATGTTGCCAAGGAAGCTAGGAAAGTCTTTGAACATTTCAATATGCTAGGCTCATGTGTAGATGTTGTTGGTGCACGAGAAAAGATGAACAAAACTGAACCTAATGGGGAGGAACCTAAGATACCAACACCCTTTAAACTAGTAGCAATACATGATGCCATAGAAAAGAATCTTGATTGGATTGTTCCTGCAAACCCTTTTGACGAGAATAGTGAACCTAAGAGCGTTGAGAGAGGATCCTATAAAACTTATTTGGATGATATACCTTGCCTTGTTGAAAATATTTCTGGTATTGATCTTAATGCTTCTTCATTTGAGAACACTTGATTCTTTCTTGCTTCTTTTGCCTAACTTAAAGGCGTTAAAGAAAAGTACTTATTGGGAGATAACCCAAAAGTTTTAGATGAGTCTTGGAAGTTATTACTTCAGTAATAACCTCTCCTTATCGTTTTTATTTGCTTTTTGTGCCAAGAGTAACCTCTAATGAGAGAGAAGTAATGATTGGGAAAGTTTTTATCCCGAAACAGATTTATGTGCTTCACCGTAAAAATTCGTGTAAAATCTCTGAACGTCTTTTTGAGGCGTGAATTTTTGTGCTTCTTCCCCAGGTTGTTATCTAACTTTCGTTAGTTAAACACTTTTTGATTTGAGCAACAGAAGGTCTTCGAAAAAATTCGTCTTTACCTGCTGGTCTGTTTTGACAGATTTCTGCCATTTTCTGCATTTCCTTCTTGTTGGTTCCTTCTTGAGTTCTTTTGGGGAATTGAGCTTTTTGAAGGAAGTGCTACAGTATCTAGTGTTCTAATGGAAGTTTATTTGTTGTTAGAACTGAACCTTAAGACTTATTATCTTGAGTGCACTAATGTTGCTAATAAAGATTGTGTGAAGTTTTGTATGAAGGAAAAATTTCAGGTGTATGGAAGGAATGAGTAATGAGATGAAGGATTGACTAAAGCTCAAGCTTGGGGATGCCACGTGTGTCACCCCAAGAAATATCCAATAAGTGCAAGCATCAAATCTTGGGGATGCCCAAGGCATCCCCTTCTTCATCAATAAAATTCCCAGGTTTCTTCCAAACATTTCATTTTTATTGTTTCATGCACAGTTGTGTTGTTCTTGGAGCGTCTTCTTTTTTGTTTTCGTTTTGGTTTTTCATTTGCTTTGTTTGCTTAGTTTTTTGAATAAATTGGTTGGACCCCCTCTTTCATACATTGGTTTGCAAATAGTTTGGTTTGGTTTGGAAAAGAGTAGGAAAGTTCATACTTATGTGGTAAAAAGAGCTTGTTTTTGACTGTGGCCTATGCTTTGTCATGCCATGCTTGATATTGTTTTGGATTTATGCTTAGTATTATTTGCTGTAGCATGACTTGTTATAAACAATTGAGATTTCTTAATGTGCCTTGGATGAATCATGCGTTGTTTTAGCATATTAAAGCATAATATAGTGGTATTCCCCTTTGATGCTTTATTTGGGTTAACTTGGCACATGCTCACACCATGTTATGACTATCCAAAGTCACCATATCCTTTATTATCCTTTAGTTTTCAACTTGTAGTATCGCTTTATGCTTTGATCAATGATGTTTTGTCGCTTTGCATGATTATGGCCATTATTGCTCTCTTAGTTTGTCGCTCCCAGTCTTTTGCTAGCCTCCATAACCAAGTATGAGTTCCACTCATGCATCCCACTCCCTAAACCAAGTTATTCCAAAGAGTCCACCATACCTACCTACTAGCTTATGCTATTCCAAGTATATTCATGCTTTTGTTTACCTTCCAAATTAAACTTGTTATGAGAAAACTAGTGATTAAAGCTCTCACGAACTTGATGGCACACTTTACTTTTTTGCATCTAATAAACTTGAACCATTGGGTCCTTGTTTGTTGCGTATATGCTTGCGCTTTATAAGTTGAAATTAGCAGAACCATGTATCATGGGGAACGCTTTCAACATTGCACTTGTACTTTGTACCCCGTTGATATCATGTTCTTTTGCTTACGGATCCCGGCGGTGTGAAATAAAAGTGGAACTTGTAAGATCATAGAGTGTGTATGTGTGTTAGAGAAACACCTGGGCCGCTAGCCTAAGCCATGCCTAATCATGGTGGAAACTTGAAGCAACACCATAATGAGCACTCTATGAAGCATCCTCAATAAAAACCTATGCAAATAGCAAATAAAAAGATCGCTGAGATGCTCGTTGTCTGCTTGCCTTGTCATTTTGATTATGGGATAGCTCCTGTATCATGTGCAAGGGGTACCCCATTGGTGATTCTATATGATACATATGTACTTACAATGACAAGAGCTTACTTGTGACTAAAGTTGAGTAGCATGAGGTTCGGTCTTCGTAAGTAAGGGGCATGAGATTTTGGTTTATAACTTGTCAAGCATATCCTCTTAGTTGTGTCACTTTAACCTTAATCACCTTCAAGATGCTTATGATAGGGGCAATGAGAGCTGAAAGCTATAAGTACCATAATTTTTGGAAGCTCTTTATGATACTTGAATCCCTACTTCCTTTTATAAAGGCCTTTCTTCCACCATTATATTGAGTCTCCACCTTCTATCTTTATGCACCTACTTTGAGAGCATAGTGGCCATTCTTAGTTCTATGTGCATTGTCCCAACACTAGTTGATTGATGCATAACTTGATATTGCTTGTTTTAAACTATTTGTATCTAGTCACTCTTATGAACTTTGAAGGTGTCCTATGCATTTATCTTTGCTACTCTATGAGGGACAAGTTGAATACTATTATGCTATGTTTTCTTTATATGAAACAAACAAACGTCTTGCAAAGCATTGTTATTCATGAATCTTTTGTTTGTGCCTTTTCATGTTGCATCATAGTTTCTTTGTCTTATTTCTAGAACTTTGTCTTTCATGTTATGATTAAAGTACTATGATCCCAGCTTTAAATGTTTTACAAATACTTTGATCAAGTCTTTGATGGTGCATGTCACCTCAAAAATTATTCTTTCTTTTTATCACTTACCTACTCGAGGACGAGCAGGAGTTAAGCTTGGGGATGTTTATACATTTTAAATGTATCTATAATTTTTGATGTTCCATGCTTGGTTTTATCCACTTTCTTGTGTTTTGTCCACACTTTGGAGTACTTCTCATATGATTTCTTGGACTAACCTATTAACAAGAGCCACAGTGCCAACTGCCTGTTTTCTGCTGTTTTTGGTTCCAGGAAAGTATGAAAATGAATATTCTCAGAATTGGACGGGACAAAAGCCAAAGTGCCTATTTTTCCGGAAGTCATCAGATGCCAGAGTACGAGACAGAGAGGGGCCAGGGGGCCACCACACCACTTGGCTGCGTGGCCCAGCCTGGCCTGCGCCAGGGGGTGGTCTGGACGCCTCCGGCACCCCCTCGGCCTCCCCTTCCGCCTATAAGATGCCCTCGGGACAAAAGCCCTAAGTACCTGATCAAAAATCCACGAAAGAGTCTGTAGCCGCTGTCATCTCCATCCCTAGATCGGGAGGGATCTGAAGCTCTTCCTGGCACCCTGCCGGAGAGGGGAATTCACACTGGAGGCCTTCTTCATCACCATGCAAGCCTCCGGTGTGATGCGTGAGTAGTTCATCCTTGGACTACGGATCCATGTAGTAGCTAGATGGCTGGTTCTCGTCCTTTGTGCTTTCATGTCTAGATCTTGTGAGCTCGAAGATATCTATGCACTCGAAGGAAACATTCAACACATGAACAACCTCTCCATCAACCTTTGAGATGCCACTACAAGCCTCGCCACCCAGTTCCATGATTGGAGCAGCCAATGGAACATGGGAGACTATCCACCGCTATCATAATGAGCAACAAAAGGGCTTGCAAAAGCCTGATCTTGGGGATGTGTTCCCCCGACAAATTTATTTGTGTAATAACGAGGTTGTACTCTAGCTCATTGAGAGCTTTGAAACACTCATGTTGGATTGTTCCAACACTTTACTTTTTTCCGTTGCCTTTTAATTTGCTTTCATTTTAGTTTATTTGTTTTTATTTTTTTTTATTTTCTTAAACCCTTGCTTGGTTGCAAATTCTTTTCTATTCTTTAATCCCTATCCTCAAAAATACAAAAAGAATTTTCTGTTTATCCTTTTGTCGTAAACATGGATTCATACTTTACCTCTTTGCTTTAATATCATTTTGAGAATAATCGTGTTTGAGTTTTGAAGGAACACATACCTATAAGGAATATGATCATGAAGTTACTTATGAGAGGTATGCCATATGTCTCCCACTTATGAAGTTTTAATTGTTTATCTTAGTTGGTTGATTTGCTAAGATGCCATGCTAGTGGGAAGTAATTTAATATGGTTAGAGTAAGGCTTTTTATTGGTATGATGATTAGTTGTTGAAGCTCTTGCTCTAGTTCTTTTAGTTAACCGAGTCTTGCCTTGGAAATAATAATGCCAAACAAGTACAATAAGAAAAAGTCTAAAATTTACGACTTGTTTGATGAATGATTGTCTTGAAATTTACTTAATAATGCAATTTAAACATCCTAGTGTTCCTTGACAAGCTGAGAGTTAATTAGAGGAATTGGATTGATTGCTACACTTCTAGTTACTTATACTTATATTAAACTTTACTTTGATTATCTTGACTTACCGAAGCTTGTAGAGTATTCTTGTCATCTCTCTAACTTTGATAAGCTTCGCAAATGAATGAAGTGTTGAGCACATACGACTACCGACTATAAGTGAACTCTTATTCTCGTTGTTTCAAGTTTAAACATTGAATTCCTTATAGTTCTTTTGGTTCTTCTTGCTCGAGGACGATCAAGGTTTAAGCTTTTTGGAAGTTGATGGCTCCAATTTTTGCCATCTTCCACTATGTTTAAACGTTGTTTTTAGTCAAACAATTGCCAAAGAAACTCTCAACTCTTGCCACTAATGACTAATAATTGCAAAGATATGCAAATACCTTCTTTGATTTATGTGGTGCAGGAAATCATGGCTTTTAATGCGAAATAAGGAGTCATAATGAATGATTTTGAGGAAGTACACACGACCAAGTAATTGGAGAAGCATCCCATGGTGTCAGCAAGCTTAACGGCCACTGGTATGGGAACGGTTCGCCTGTACCGCCTGCCTGTATGTAACATCCCAAAACTTTAATCCAAGCTTATCAAGATCCAATCATCCAAAATTGGGGTTAACAAAAACTTTTCCAAATTTAAAAGGAAAGCATTCATATATGTGTGCATTTAATTTAGGAGTTGTTTGAATTGCCATGATGGATTGATCCAATGCTTGTAAAATGTCTTTTAGGTGATTTAAACATCATATACACCATTCCCAAACTTTTCCTAAAAGAAATCAAATCAAAAAGAATTAAAATGAAGGAATGGTCATTTGGACAAATTTAACTCTCATGCCTACTTTGGCTATTCCTAGTACTCAATTCTTAACAGAAACAATTCTTGATCTTTGCACCCCTTGCTAGTACACATAATGAGGTACCAAGGCCCACCTTTTGATCTACTAAAAACCTTCTGTAAACTATTTTAAATGACAGTTTAAAATTGAATCTAATGCATATGCATAGATCACCCCTATTTCAAAAACCATGTATTTGAGCTCCATTTTCAAAGCCCTTGCAACCAGAGACTACCTAGCACTAGTGGAGATCACCCAAAATTTTTGAACTCAAAATTAAAAACTTTTTCTCTTGCGGCCATTTCATCAAACACTTGGCAGGCAGATTACAAACTAAACAAATTTCACTATTTTAAATAGTGTTCTGGCCAAACTTGTTCCCCAAATTGCCACCAAAAACCTCTCCACTACTCCCCCTAACCCTATCTAGCCCAGCCCCACACTGTGCCACGACCAAATGGTCATGGCCATTAAGGCCGAACCCCCACTTGGGCACCCCACCGGCGACAGCAAGCCACAGCCGCCGCCAGCGCCATCCACCGTGTCCTGGAGATAGCCAGTGGTCCACCTCCACCGCCCAACCAGTCCTAGCCCAAGGACAGCGACCAGAACGACCAGGAACCGCCGCGCCCCGAGCCTGTCGACCATGCCGCCGCCGCCCGCAGAGCGCGCACTGTCCCCGCGTGCACAAGCCGCCGCTCGACACCAGCCTGCGCCCACCGCTCCGCCTCGACCTGGAGAACACCCCAGACACCCCCGTTCGCCGCCCAAAGCCCCACAGCCACCGCTCGCCGTGGACACAGCCGCTTCGGCCGCGTAGAGCGCCACCTCACCCCGACCGCATGCCACCGCCCCTACGACCGCATTGAAGCACTAGAGCACCGCCAGGGGACCGCCCATCGATCGCCATCCCCAGCCATGCCGCTAGCTCGCCGTAGCCATGTCGCCACCGTCGACCGCCCATCCCGCTCGGTCTCACCGCCGAGCCTATAAAAGGAGCCCTCCCCAGCACCAAAGACTCACACCATTCCACTCCCCTCACCTCTCTGAACCTCAAACACCCCTCGCCGGAGCAAGTGGAGTAGCAGCTCGCCGGAATTGGAGCCGGAGCCGCCGCCTCTGGAGAAGAAGGGTGTCGTTGATTCCAGCCACCCCAAGCTCCACCGCGATCACGCCTCGCCTCGCCGTCGTCTTCCACTTTGTTCGCCCGCATCGCCGACCCTGCTGGAGCCCTGGTACGCCCCCAATAGACCCCCACCGAGCCGCTAGGGTTCGAGCTCGCCGGCGACCCGTCCGTCGTCGACGACGACCCTCAGCCGTAGATCTAGCCTCTAATCGCACGGCCCACAGCGCGCGTACCGCTTCGCGTTTTAAGTGCCGCTGACCAGTGGACCCCCTGTCAGCTGAGCCCCGCGCCACGTAGCGCCACTGGGCCGACCCATTTCCTTTCCCGCGCAAGCCCGTAGATTCAAATCTAGGTTTTTCTTTTTAGTTAGAATATAGTTTCTGTCCAGTGTTTCAAAATTCAATTCTGTGAGTTTGACAAATCCAAATTACATGAAACTAATTTTGTTTAGAAGGTATTGAAATGCTCTATCCAAGCCCGTTGGATTTAATTCATTTAGATTATGGATTTCTCCTAATAAAAATAAGAAGACAGAAGCTTTTGCAACTTGAAACATTTTTGTAAAATCAACCAAGTTAGCTTTTGAGTTGATTCCAACTCTCAAAAATCACATTTCATCATACCTATCCAAATATGTAATAATATTAAGGTTTACAGGCAGTGGCTTTGGACTAGTACCAAAATAATGCTATATAGGCATTTCTAGTCACTTTAAATCATTAAATAATAAACTTAAACCAAAGTAATATTGATCCAACCTTTAAATCTCATTCCCACATGTTAGAATATGTGGTGAGGACATGTGTCCACATGATCCCATATTTTGGTGGTGAATATTAAATTTTAGTGAATATTTCAATGAGTAGAAATTACTTTTCCAAAATAAAAAGGTTGAATTTTTTTAATTAAAACTTGTGATGTTTGGGATGATAATAGATCATCAATTGTGTGGTTTAGAATACTACTTAGCCCAAGTTAAGTATTGTTTGGTGATTGTGCACTCCCTATGTATTTCTAGACGCTAGTACCGACCAAGAAGAAGAAGAAAACTTCAACCACTGCACCAACCAAGGCAAGCTATTAGTGGCAAGCTAACCCTTGCAAACATGCTTTAGTAAGCTATTGTAGCAAGCTAAAATAAAACTAGATAGTTTAGTCAAGATGCCTTAAGCAGACTTTGATCACACCCCCTTAGTTTACACAAAGTTCCTTAATTAATTTTGAAGGTAGCATAAAGAGTATAAAACTTGACCTAATTAGAAACCCTTAGATGTCATTCTATGGCATGAGATTGATCCCACCTTTCCACCTTAGTGAACACTCTTAACCTAGTGTTTTAGAATAGATCAAACTTGAGTCACTTTAGATGGGAACACTTGGTGAAAATGAGTTGTGAAAACCTTGGAATGATGAGTCATTCTATTGAGATGTTTTGACCTGTGTTGAGAAACACAATTGGTTTATGATGATGAAAATGATGAGGCATGCGCCTTAACCCTTTTATAAAACTGATGGTTGGATTCGGATGTAATACCATTCCAAATTTACCGTACAACCACATTACCTGAATTGGGTAAGGCTTAGCTGGAAATTTATATGCATTAGTATTAGTTCCCTCACGGGAGAGGTTTGAGCTGAGGCTACCTCTCAATGATGTCCACCTATGCAGTGCCCAAGATGACTGATGGTCATGGTTGGGAGGCCATGCTCATAGGAGAGGTGCTCGTACTAGGGTGTGTAAAGGGAAGGTTATGTTTGATTATCTGCATACCAAGTATGATGATTCAGGGTTATCCTTGACAGATGTATCGAATCTTGTGGTGAAAGTGTACCACCTCTGCAGAGTGTCAAACTATTCGAATAGCCGTGTCCGCGGTTATGGACAGTTGGAATGGCCATATTGTTTCGTTGTCAGATATTTCTAAATAACTTGAAATGAACGAGGAACCTTGACTTGACCACAACAGGGTTGTGTAGATGAAAATAGCTTCCCAACTTAAGTGATTCTAGACTTTTATTTTATCTTTTCTTGCTTTAGAACCAGCTTAGGTTTCAAACTTAACTTGATAGTTATTCTTTCCATTCAGTACTTTAAACTTAGAATCATAACCCTTGCTAGTAGTAGTTTGCCAGTACTTAAAGAGTACTCATGGCTTTTGTCCCTGGCTATTATCATGGCCAGACTATGAAGGAGATTATCAAGATGATGGTCAACAGGACGGCTATGATAACTAGGACTATCTGCCTTCGTCAGCATTGCCTGTGCCCCTGAAGATGGACCCCACCGCTATGCTATCGTTTAATTCCGCTGCTTGTTGTATTAAAGACTGGATCATGAGATCCTTATTTGTGTAAAACATTATGTATGGTTTGTACTGGATGATGTACTGTGGTATTCAATCCGTTATGTCTCGCAAAAATGGTAATCCTGGGATTGCGAGGTATGGCATAACGGGCATCTGGGATTAAAAATCCGGGTGTTGACACTGTACTAGGTGGAGACGGCTTCGTCTCATCAAACCCTACAACTTTTATAAAGACACCTATATATTTCGAGGCTCCAGCCGCTGGCCAGAGAGCCGCCATTCTCAGATTGCATCACAACACCACCAAAGGAGATCCACACCATTGTTCATCACTTCCACCATCCATCCATCCACTAGCCATAGCCATTGCTTTGTACTTTAGATCTCCTCGTGATTTGGCGACCATTGTAAGAATATTTGATTTCAATCTAAGTATTTGCATGATGTTTTCTATCTCCGATCTATTTATTATGAGTGAGTAGTCCTCACGGGCCGCGGGTTGGGGAGAAACTCACAGCAATTATGTGCATCTAGATCATGGGAGAATTGTATTTTGTTTGAGATTATGATTTCTATCTTTTGTTTCTTCATCTCCTGTCTCAATCTGTGGACTTGTAAGTACTCAAGATCCCATAGATTGATAAAGGCTTGAGGTGGGATACTTGGCTAGCGGTGATCTCATAGGAACCTTAGTGACAGAAATGGTAGTACGGTCTTCGCTTAGCGCCCCATTCAGGATCAATAACAACATCACCGCTTAAAGTTTTGATCTGTGTTTTGCACTTAATAATTGTTTGTAACCCGTGGCTTCGGTGTACTCTCGGTTGGATTAAAAGTCTATTGCTCTGCATCACAGGGGCTCTAGAATATTAGGATGTGTTGCCCATAAGAGATTATCTCGATTGAAACATTATACATGGCTACGCTTATTATTATTATCTTTTATCCCATGTGATGTGCAAATGCCGGTGGATCTTCAACCCTAGCCTATCTCCATCCATTGATTCAAACCCGTTATAAAGTAAACTAGATTGGTCCGGTTAACTAAGGTAAAACAAACAAATAAAGTCTTGTAGACGTGTCCTTTTTTATTACCTTTTAGTAGTGCTTTCCAAGGTACGATTAAACCTAGGTCTTCTAGGGAAAAAGCTATTATACTACATCCGTGAATCCGGATCGAAGGTATCAATACCACTAATTGCTTGCCTCGCTAACGCCGACCCCTCCCAATTTATCGCCTCGAAGGGATCTAATTTACCGTCTCGTTGAACCAGCGTAGTCCCAAGCCGTGAGGATTTATATCTAAAAAATCCGCGAGCATTAGGGTGACGAGAAGGTAGAGCGCCGCCATCTAGATACCATTAGATCACTAGGAATCACCCCGCCTCGATGTGGTAAAGCATTCACCGTGATCCGTGCTCGCCGAACATATTTACGACTGCTTTGATGATGTTGGCACCTACAAGGACGATAGCAGCAATAACAGTCTAGCAGCGTATGGTAGGGCAACGAAAGCAGCGCATGCATGGAGGAGAACTACGACAAGTACCTGTACAAGGGATGCAGATGGACGGTGTGGTGCGCCGTCAACAATGACATTGAGGTCTGCAAGGACGCCAAAATTATAAGGAGACGGAATAACAAGGTATCAATCTGAGTTTTCTCTGCTTCTTGATTTTCTTCATGTAAAATTATGTTTCGAAAGGTCATTTTTCTTTGAACATCTGTGAACAAGGGGAGCAATCCATCTCTGAATTACCAGTTCTTGATTCCCAAAATTCTATTGCGTGTGATTGCTTCATGATCATGAAAGATGACTTGCACAATCCTCTTTTGTTGAGTTGTTTGAAGTCGGTCAGTGGGGTTGTTAGGACATTTAGTTGATAGTTTTTGCATGGAAGTGTTTAAACTGGATAGGGTTGTGATGTATAACGGCGCAGATAGGCTAGGCAAGGTTTGGGGGTCTTAAGTAGGAATTATAATATTGATTTGCATGAGAACCATGCCATTTTCGAATTTTTAGTAATTAGCTTTTGTGATTACTTTGTTGAATTGGTGTTTAGGAATCTCAGAGAAACACTGCTATTTGGCCGATTGATAATATTGGTGTGAGAAGTATTATTCTATATTACAAATATATCTTTATCTAGAGTGTAGATTCAAATAAATTGGTTGCCTTTTATCCCTTTTTTGTAGACATGGAGATGAGCATCCCGTTGTAGCACCCAACCGTGGTCAACTCTCGACCCTCGAACATCTCCACTGCTATCTCGAACAACGAATCCTACCCCTGTCTAGGCGATGCGGTAAAAGCGACATCAACATCAGCTTCAGATCATCCCTTATAGCTTTGGCCCATCATTGTTGTGATTTTCCTTCTTGTTATCATATAGATAACAATTATGTATTCACTAGAAGACTTGTCGGCTTTGAATGAACTTTATCTAAAGAAATTCTCCTAGCACCACAACTTCCGCTTCTTTAAACATCAAATGCACCACCTTTATGGCATTGGACATAATATGTACATCGTCAAGATTCATAGCTCTAGCATTGTATTGTCATGTAGGTAGTATGTTTAGTATCTCAATGCAATATGTACATCTCCAGTGGCCATTGCTACCACTGGTGTTATATTGTCCTGTAGGTAATATGTTTCATACCTCATTATGCAAAGTAGATGCAATCTAGTATTCTTTTATCTGCGTATCTGACAAGCACTATCGCCATCTATTTTTTCTAAAAAAATCATTTTATAGTATTCAAAATAGTGAAACTTCAAATTGTTTTGGACATTTTTTATGTAATGGTGCTCTTAAGCACATGTGTTGTTTCCAACATTATTGATTAGGTAATGTGATATGTGCTTTAAAGAAGTCCTATAGCTATTCTAAGTTGGCATTCCAATTATGCGAGAGATAGAAGAAGACCAGAAGACCGTTTATCGATGCTGGATAGATTACCATGGTGTCATTGCACTTTGCACAAGTTAAAAAATTATATGATGTTTTATGATCTTTTGCTACCGGTGAACATTATTACTTATTTAAACCGACGCTATTTTTTAGTAGTATCATTATGGTTTCTTGACCATCGTTATGTATATTGAGGCCTCGATGGATGTGGATCCATTGTCCACGTATGGTTTAGTGTAACATGAGAAATCAGATCGCGTAATTGTATATGAGTGTGGATTATGGGTGTTGATTGCAAAGCCAAAGGAAGCAACGGAGAATATCATCATCTCTCATGTTTGGAATTAGGAGACACTCTTAGAGAATGTAGCCGAGGGGTAAACCGTGACTATTGTAGCCGGAAGAGAAGTAGAAGAAATATTTTGTTACATATCACTTGCTATATTTTTGGAAAACATCAAAAGATTGCTATGCGTATCTATAAAATAAATGATTCGTTGTCAATATATCTTCTGTGTAGTAATGCACATGTATTTAGCTGGCTCAGTATTAAGGCGAGAGATACACAACACACACGATTTGTACGGGCAAAGGGATAACCCAACTTAAATAGCCAAACGTGGGTGTGGAATGCAGGCTCATAATAACCGATAAAGCAAGAGCACACACTGAATATTTTGACCAGTGCTCTCTATATTTCTTTATGTTATTCCGTAGCAACTCCGAAGTCATGTCTATGGGGGTAATGGCAATTCGCTAGAGTTGGAGAAAACATTAGCGCACATAGACGAGTGACATATTGTTCGAGTCGGAAAACGATAGGTATAATGACAATGTTATTGGAATAAGGTGACTACTAAGCAGACTACTAATTACTGAACCGGTACCGTAGCCGCCGTCAGAGGCTCTCGCCAAGAGCACCCAAAACTCATCTAGGGTTCCGTCCCTCTCGCCGACGATGTCGCCGGTCCGCTCCACCTCCGGTGGCCCTAGGGTCTTGGAGGTGTGACGGACCACGGTCTCTGGCCGGCGGGAGGTTTTCGTTTCTTGTTTAGTCTATTTTTCAGTGTCTTCTTCGAGATGTTCAGGCGACAGCTACGTCTTGGAGTTAGAATAAAGTCCTCCCCGCTCTATCCTCGCTCCGGGGGCGCTTCTAGCGCCGACGGAGGGCGTGTGAAGTCGTTTGTCCGACGGATCTCCTGGGATTCGGTCCGTTTTCGTGTTCGTTCGTGTGTTTTCAGACCAGTTTCTTCCGATCTATGGTTGTCATCGTTGGCGATGGTTGCTGCTCTAGTGCGCTAGTCCTTTGTGGCCTTAGCACGACGACTTTCCGTCTGTCTACTACAACAAACTTTATTACACAAGCTTTGCCCTGCTCTGGTAATGGAGGGGCGAAGACGGCGGCGCGCCTTCGGCTCGTGCTAGTGTTTGCAGTCGTCGTTAGGTGGTCCAATGACCTATTTGTAATTTTTATTACTTTTGGTCTTTTTTTACTGCTGTTGATGATTATTAATGGAATCGGTGGAATTTCGAAAAAAAAAGACAGACTACTAATTTTTTTTAACAGACTGTAACAACGCACGTGTATTCAGCTGGTAAAGCATATAAATAGAAATTTGCACGGATAAAAAAGTTCCGGTTGTTCCGCCAGAAAAAATGCTGTTCCTCTCGTGTTTCTTCAGGAGACATACACGGAAAGGGACAGCCAAGTTTACTTGGTCAGTTGGCCGTTTATATGGCCGGGAACAAGCAGCCAAATCTACTGCTGCTATTTCTGGCTGTGCAACAGTCTTGCAGCTCGGGGCGCGGCTCGGGCCCGCCCAATCTGTCCAATCAAATTGCTGTTTCGTCATCAATAGAAAAACGATCGAGCGTGCAATCGTTTTTTTTTTTTTGGGGGGGGGGGGGGGGGGGGCGAATTTAGCGTGTAATCATTTCGTTTGCTTAGCCTAGTACCCTTTCTCACCTCTCCGTGTGGCGTACGCGGCTGTCGCCGTCCGCGTGGCCTTCGACTCGCCTCCTTGTTTTTCCCCTTCGTCTCCCCAACCAGAAACCTAAACAGAATCCCATCCCACCCAACCGCACCCGCAACCAATCCCACCGGGACGCCAGCCAGCCAGCCAGCCAGCCAGCAGACTCCTCCCGGATCAGCAGCCCCCCTCAATCTCGACTCCTCCGCCGCCCTCCGCCGGCACGAATCCCGGTAAGCGCCCGCTCCCGCCTCTCGCTAGATCCGCAACCCGCTCCCTGGTTCGCGGCGCCCATCGATCTCTCCCTCCCTTCGCGTCAGTCCGTCGCGGTTAGGCAGGCGGCCGGTCTCTCGTCGGATCGCGGCCGTGGGGCGAGCTGCTTCTGGTTCCGCGCCGCGGCTGGCTTAGTTGCGCCGATTACGATTCTAGTCGCGGAATCACAGCTGACGACAGTTGTCATCTCCTTCGTTCCACGTGAATACTAGAATACTAACTGGGCGTCCAACTGGTTTCCTTCCTCGTGGGTTCTGCGCCTAGGATTGTCATATTTAGGTGCTCTTGGATGTGCTAGTCGCGCTGCTATCTCTACTACTAGATGTTTAGAGCTTCTGTCTTCCTTCGATTGCACGGTGAATGAATGAGGATAACCTTCTATTCTCCCTCGTCGCAGGTTTCGAGTCCCTGTCAGAGGCGCCACAATGTTCAACAGGTTATTCGGGAAGCCCAAGGAGCAGGCCAACGCCGGCGCCTTGGCCACATTGGATAAATTAAACGAGGTGAGCTCTGCTGCCGAATCTTCATTTTTGTTTTGAATACCTGCTACTGCTGCTTCTGTGAGATGCCTCTGTTCTGCTCCTTGTCGTGTTGATCTGGTTAGTTTGCATCATTAACATGCTGAATGCGCAGTTTTTCTTATCTCTTGCTGCCATTTTGGATTGGGCTGGCAGGTTCGATCAACTAGCTCTTCAGTTTTCTATCTAGGATTTCTCCAAATAAATAGTACTATATGAGCAACTTAATAGTGTGTAGGAATTCTCATTTGATGTCAGATTCATCAAGTATATTGCACGTGCTAGCATTGTATGATCCGTGATGCTTTTCCTTCCTCTTTTATTGTGCCTCCGTTCTGAAGCTATAAACGTCAATCTCTTAGCCTATTAAGGAGAGAGAAGGTTCTTTTCATGCTGATCCACCGAAGAATTATCTTAAGAGTTGCAAATTTTGACACTTTTTTTGTGCCTGTGCTACGAAATATTAAAAGTTCTAAATCTTTCTTTATGTATTTAGACTCTCGATATGCTTGAGAAGAAAGAGAAAGTGTTGGAGAAAAAGGCGGCTGGTGAGCTTGAGAAGGCCAAGGATTTCTCAAAAGCAAAGAATAAAAGAGGTACGGTTAATCACCATACCTTCTTCCTCCTTGTTTGTTGATTAGAGGCACTATGCATTTATGAAACATCTGATATGTGAATCAAATTGAGAAATTCTTTTATACACAGCCACATAGTCAATTTAAAAAATATTCATCCCATTTTTTAATCTATTTTGATTTATGTTCTTTGGTGCTTGTTGCACTGGATCAACAATTATGCTTAAATCTGAAACATAATTGCTGTGTTCTCATTGTTAAGATCATCTATATTTTGGTATTACTGCAGTGTCTTACACGTAAGATGCATATATGTACACTGTTTATTTTCAGTTTAGCAAATATTACATCATATGTCTTTCCTTTTACCTAATGTGGAATGTAGCAATACAGAACTGCACAATTGTGTATTAATTGAATCACTGTTTTTATCAGCTGCTATTCAATCATTGAAGAGGAAAAAAATGTATGAGCAGCAAATTGAGCAGCTTGGGAATTTTCAGTTGAGAATTCATGATCAGGTTGCCTCCTAGCTCCAACTTTGCATATATTTTCTTGTTGCATGCCATATATCTTTACAATCTCGATCATGTTATATAGATGATTATGTTAGAAGCTGCCAAAGCTACGACAGAGACTGTTGATGCATTGAGGACTGGAGCTAAAGCTATGAAAGCAATGCAAAAAGCAACGTGAGTGTTGCTAGGCTATTTTATTTTCAGATTTCAGATTTGCTCCACTAATATTTCCTGACTATTTTCCTTGTCACTGCAGAAATATCGACGACGTCGATAAAACTATGGATGAAATTAATGAACAGACCGAAAACATGAAACAAATACAGGATGCTTTGTCAGCTCCTATTGGAGCATCTGCTGATTTTGACGAGGTAACTCACTAGCCATTTATGCTTTATAATCTTATTAAGGTTGAGACTTTCTTCTCCTCTAATGCACTTTATACCGACTGCACTGTAATTTTGACAGGATGAACTGGAAGCGGAGCTGGAAGAATTGGAGGGAGCAGAGTTGGAATCTCAACTACTGGAGCCTGTTGCAGCTGCACCTTATCATCAGGTGCAGGTCCCAGACAACAGGCAACCAGTTCGCCCTGCTCCAAAGAAAGCATCAGCTGAGGAGGATGAGCTTGCTGCACTGCAAGCTGAAATGGCATTGTGATCAGGTCATTGATTTATCCTGTGTTTGGTATTTTTGTAATGTATTATCCACTTCCATTCATGTGACTGTTATTAACCGCTTGCTGAGTTTGGTAAATGAGTCACAGATATCTTAATCTTCTGCATATATACAGTCAATAACGAACTGCATATTATGCACCATAAAAGATTAATCCATGTAATCTCCACTAGAATTTTGCGGGTGTATTCATTGTTAGGACACATATTATGTACAGTAACAGATTAGTCACGCTATTTTATGGTTCTTAATCAGCAAAATTCTGTTTTTTGGGGGCGAAATGAATAGAGATCTTAGGACGATAGGTATGCTCGGTAACCTCTTAGTTACCGAGGTTACCGAGCATACCTATTGTCCTAAGATCTCTTTTTTTGGGGGCTTCTTTACTTTCTTAGTTACTACTAGTATTCCCTTTGTTGTCTTTTTTATCTCTGGCTTTGGCTTTGACATTCTCCCCAATGAACTCCTATGACTGCTAGCTTCTCGGCAAATGATTGCAAAATTTATCAGAATGGCTTTGACATTCTCCCCAATGAACTCCTATGACTGCTAGCTTCTTGGCAAATGATTGCAAAATTTATTAGAAGTACAATGATCTGGAAGTGCTTTTTTTTTATCAAATCTTGCATCTATTTTGGTGCTCAAATTTATAAAATTTGAACCGGCAACTAGCCCCATGAAGAGCTCGGTAGCAGATCAACCACGTGGAATCCAATCCGTGTTCATAAGGTTATAAGTGTTTCAGCTTTGAGAGGTCCTTTTTCTGATATTGAGCTCAGCTGCACCAATGAAAATAAATGCATACACTGAGGATAAGCAGACAAGTATGCTACAAGCTTATCAAAATCATATCTTTTAACATTGAGAACACATTTTATTTGCTGTTATAAAATGAGGAAATGGAGAGGAGATTCGTTGGTGTATTATATATTACTTGCATATGTGGATCTCAAAGATGTTAATGTGGTGAGTTTTCTTTGATCAAGCTGAACCTTGGTTCAGCAAAACATTTCTCTTAAGCATTCTTGATGTTGCTGTTTGAGTTGGTTTGCTAGTCTCATCGCATTGTGTTCTATCCAGTTGTGATTTCTGTCTAGACTAAAACCTCCTCTCCTTGTGAGTGGATAGCCTTCTTTTCTTGTTCTAGTTGTGGTTATGTACTGTCTTTGCACCTTGCCATCTCCACCCGATTCTGGTCCTCCTATCTTCCATCATTTGTCAATCACCTCCAAGACTTGCTGTTTCTGTGAGGAATAAGACAGAAGAAGGTACATTTTTGAATTGAAGGCAGCAGTGTTAGCTCAGCATGCATGCACTATGTGAACTAAGTCTGCTAGATTCACTGCATGGGAGCATACTCGTCTGTCACTGATAGTCAGCACATCATGTCCGTCAGCATGTTATATTGGGGAACTTCAGAACTGAGAACCGATTCTGCAAATCGAGGCGAATTTTGGGGAGCTCAGGATGTAATTTTCGAGTTCAGGGAGCTAACTGATGCAGCTGTACAAATTCTTAAGTTTACCTCCCTAAAAAAACTATCTTAAGTTTACCGAACTAAAACTGGAAATCTTGTTTTACCCAGGTTTTGTGCTGACCCTTCTTCTTTTATGCTACCTATAAAAGAAGCTAGAACTGTACTTATGAAATCAGACATCATCAATCTTTTCTTGGAATGAACTTGTTTGTTATTATCAGCTTGGCAAAATTTGTTTATTGTCAAGACAACTTAACATTTAAAGTGTTGTGGCAATTTCATCATGCAGACTCACCATTTCATATGTGCTCCTTATGCTTCGTGTTCATATTTTTTTTGCATGTGTTCTGTGTTAATGCTAATTGAAAACCTGCAGGTTTCAAGTGAAGAGGTAAAATGTACAAATGATTGCCTGTATGCTACGTGGTCGCAAGCGAGTCTAGCTGTGTGTATAATCTTGGGTGGGAGATATTGGTGATCGAGGCAGGAAAAGGCTGCTCTCCACTCCAGTGTTTATTTTGCTTAGACAGAGTTTTCAGCTATGTGGCTCGGTCAGCTCCATCCATGTCGTCGTGCTATGCTCATTGTTATCGCACACTATTTTGCATTGAAATTGTATGGTGCCATGTAAAACAAGTTTCAACACATAAATCCCAGGCTTCAAAATTGGTGCGTTGGTGGGGCAGTTCGTTCCTTATGCGTTGGTGGGGCAGTTCGTTTCAACAATGACTACCTCTGTCTCAAAATAGATGTCGGATGTTTGTCTAAATTTTGATGCATCTATATACTACCTTGAGTACTTATTTTCAGGAAAAAACTGGTTTGCTTGGTTAATATGAGAAAACCTAACCAAGACCCAATCCTGTGCTGTTTGCTAGGAGTTGGTCATGACATTAGCAGATGCTCTAAGAAGATATTACAGTTTGCTCCTGTCAAGAATAGTGTTGAAGCTGTTACTGCAAAGCAATATATGCCAAAAGAATACAAGTTTAGATTACAAATCTAGGACGGTGGTTAGTATTTAACTTGCTGTCACCGTATCTTTTCAAGCCTATGTGAGGACAATGAGCGTGACACCTGGCCATGTCAAAAAGTATGTCACCATGGCATCCATTCCTTTTCGGGGTTGAATCTGATCCCAATAGGTGAATTCACTGCAAAACCAACATGAAAACAGAT
Organism: Avena sativa; assembly: GCA_916181665.1. Classification (NCBI taxonomy): domain Eukaryota; kingdom Viridiplantae; phylum Streptophyta; class Magnoliopsida; order Poales; family Poaceae; genus Avena; species Avena sativa. The sequence continues at coordinate 435,944,024 of OV702290.1, forward strand.
AAAATCTGAACAAATAGGTAAGATTAAACAAGGTAGGTAAATTAACTTCCAACTTAATGTACGCTTATTAGAGCACCATGGTGATCTTGTCCTGCTACCAGGCCACACTCTAGGTTATACAATGGGTGGCACCCACCGGGTTTGGGACCGGGTTCGGCCCCCCATACCTGCCCCATATAGTTAGTCGGGTCTTATTTTTTTACCAAACCCACGCCCTGGCCGGGTTTGGGGCCTGACGAGTACACACTTTGTTCCCATGTCCCCCGCGCGAGGCGGTGGCAACACACAAGGTGAAAGCGGCACAGCAGCCTGCGAGGCGGCGACGTAGCAGCGCGCTAGGCGGCGACGTAGAGAGAGGTGGGGCAGGTCTACGGGTATGGGTTTGGCACCCCAGACCCGCCCTGTTTGATCTAACGGGTCTAACTTTTTTCACCAAACCCGTCCCATTTAAAGCGGGTACCCATCGGGTTTGCGGGTTTCGGGGGCCCCATTGCCATCCGGACGTTATAGGGTTAGTGGCTCCGTAGCCACCACTATAGTAAGTTCATATACTTTCCTTTCCAAAGTACATGATCTTATGCCATTTTGAGTACTTGATGGTGTGACATCAATCTTGGAAAGGTTTGTAGGATGTGATGTTGATGTGGTCTAGGTTATAGGGCCAATGGCACGGTAGACACCACAATCGGAAGTTCACATGCTTTCCTTTCCAAAGTACATGAACTCCGCCATTTTGAGTACTTGATGGAGGCAACGTCGATCTTGGAAGGGTTTGTAGGATGTGATGTTGATGTGGTGAATAGATGGGGAGCACCGCCGGGATGACATTGGTCGCAAGGGGGAGGGCGTCTATCACTATGGCGAGGGTACCGTTGAAATATATCACCGGTCTTTCTCCAACACTTCCTCTCACATGATGAGCTTATAGGACATGGGGTTCATAAACGGCCACAACCATTTTAAATTTAGTAGTACGTCAGTTAGGTCTTGAACTTCAGACCATTTGGCTCTAGTACCATATTGTAACTTGAGACCACTTGACAATGATGCCATATTGAACTGATGTACTCACAAATCGAGGAGATGATTCTATAACGCAAAGGACCATGTTACAACAATGTGTTCTGTGCACGTCACCAGGTATTACAAAATTATCCCTTAAACACATGGTGCTATAGATTAAAATCATCGACACATGCAACATAGAACATAGCATAGAGAGAACAGAGAGATGATCCTACCGAACCAAGGGACATGGCAAGAAAAAATTATTTGTTCACACTGTAGAAGATATGCCCTAGAGGCAAATAATAAAGGGTGTTTATTATCATATCTCAGTTAGTTCATAATAGTTTTATGCCATGCTATAACTATATCAATTGGAAACATTGGTACATGAGTGATATGTAAACAAACCAAGCCCCTAGTAGCCTGTATTCAACTAGTTCATTGGTCCACTGATGATCAAGGTTTCCTGATCATGTGCATTTATGTCAATTGACAATGAGGTCATGTCATTAGTGAATGATGTGATGGACACGTTTATCCAACATAAGTGTTACAACACGATCAAGTCACAAAGTTCATCATTGCGATAAGTAGGAAACAAAGTGACCTTCTCCTTAGACCGTGAGATAATATCTAATCACTATCACCCGAGGCTGCCTTGACTACATCAATCGTCAGACCGTAACATGTTGATCATAAATGTGTCTATCAGGTATTCCGAAGGGATAGTCTGATGCATATGTATCGAGATTGAGATTGCATCCAAGAAGCTGCAACGTATGACTGGGTCACGTGGATAGAATATCACGGAAACGAGTTAAGTAGCACTTGTCGGCGACAAGATTGAACTAGGTATGCTGATATCGACGATCAGATCTCAGACAAGTCATGTTTCGAAGTAACAAAAGGAATTAGACTCAAAGTTTATGGTTTAAACAACATATAATAGTGGAATGCACATGGGTCATTATGGTCATCCAGGTCCCGATGATGATCATTGGTCAGAGAAGGGTCTCGATCATGTCTGTGATGTCCCAAACCATTGGGTAATACACTTAAGGGTTCGATGAAGCTTAAAGATAGTTTTGGATTCACCGAGATCACCATAGTAAAGAGAAGAGAAAATTGAAAGTGTTCCATGAGAGTCCGAAGGATGTTCGGAGTGATCCGAAAGGAGTTTCGGATCATATAGGATTAAATAATATGTAATTAATACTAATTAATGGGATTAATATTAAAATTTAATTTTTAGGGGGCAACCCACCTTAAATGGGTCAGTTGCCAAAGGGAGAGGCCCATGTGGGGCCGCTGCCCCAAATAGGAAGAAGAGGGGGGGGGGGAGGGAGGGTGTTGGGCAACGCACAAAGCCAGGCCGAAAACAAAAAAACTTTTTTTGCTCCGGCTAGGAATCCAGCGAGCCACCCCAAGATCCGGCCAAGGTCAAAGGCAATAGCTCGTACCTCTCGACGCGCACATGTGGAAGCTGAGGAAGCGCGTCGCGATGGTGCCGTACGTTCCCCTCGTCTCGTCCGACTCCGGTGAACTGCTCGATCTTGGGAACACCTCATCGCCGGCTCCATGCTCCTCCTCCCTCCGCCTCCGAATTTGCCGCCAACCACCGCCGATGAGCACCACAATTGTGGTGCCTCTGCTGTCTCACACACGTACAAGGTGGAACAAAAACAAGTGAGATGTAGTCTCGGTTTTGCTGCCTCGGGACAGGAAGGAGGACTTTCCAAGTCTAGCAAAACCCTAGGAAGCATCACTGGATTGTCTTGTCCGCCGCCACCCACCTTCCTTTATATAGGCGAGTAGGTGAGGGCACACAACACTTGTGTCCCTCAGTCCTAAACCCTAGCACTAGTCAAAGTGGGTCCAACCCATTGACACGTGTCCCTGTTCGAACAAGTCCAACTTGCCGGGTTGTGATAGTCGAATCAACATCTTCCTAGTTCCACTCTCTTAAGTGTGCGATCCCACATGCTTATAGTAAGCTGTACATAACTCAATAATCATTTAGATAGAGAAGTATCTTAGTGACTTTCCGACTAGAGTTGATAATCGTTAGCGGCCTCTAGCAAGACTTGCCGACTCCCGGTTTACGCAGGTGCCCTCAATGTGATGATCTGTCCGAGTCCCTTTGCCTCACGATATTTGTGATAAACCACAGGGGAGATCCAGTCATCCTAGTGCCGGTTTAACTCTCTTCTCATTGCAGTCATAACTGATTCCCTCTGGCTTCACTAAGTCAGACTACCTCGATCAACACTCGATCGAGTAGCGCATGGCCATGCTTCTGAATCATATCACATGAGAGGGCCAGAGAATATCTCTCCGAGATAGAGGGGCAAATTCCGTCTTGGCTAATCCACGTTGACATAGGTACGATTACTCGGGTGCTTATGATCCATTGTCCTGGCCGCATAAAGGCTCACGGTCTATGAAGATTCAAGATGATGGCCCAAAGAAGCATCCAATAAAAGCCTTAGTTGTATTAGGAAAGGAAATATGAACCGACGTTATGTTGGTGTTGTAATCATACATATGTAACCTATCTGTATACGGCTTTGAGACCCGACCTATTATATATAGGACGGGAGAAGCCTATGAGGAGGTATCAAAAAACTCCCAAGCAATCTATAATAGTGCTATTCATCAAGTAATCATGTGACTTCGACTCCCTTGTTTGCCTGACATCCGACGAGATCCCCAGCGTTCTCTTTTCTACAAAACCCTAAGTCCATCACCATGGGCATTGCTGAGGTTACCCCTCATCAGTTGGCGACGTCTATGGGAAACCTGAACGCTAGAGTCATGGATTCGGCGCACCACTTTTCATCAAGCAACAATCCAACGGAAGTGGCACCACGCCGCCCACCCCTATTTCGGTACCCGCCGATTTTAACGGTGGATCTGATCTCATCATTAGAAGTTTCCACCTTCAAGTAGAGGATCCCAAAAAACCGCACCTCTCGGCTCCGATCTCAAAAAATCTGCGCCTATGGCGATAACTGTGTTACCCGTCGGATCATCCGCGGAAGCCGCGCTGCAGGTGGAAAAAGCCAACAAAAACAATCAAAACACATCAGATCTAGGGACCTTGATGGTCTCTACGACGATCTCTCCCTTGGGTCAAGCCACCAGTCAACCACACCACGAGGATCAAGCTCGGAAAACAAGAAACCCGAAGAAAGTAGAGAAAGTATCGACTTCGAAATTAGAAAGGCCGAGATCTTCCCAGAACAGAAACCACTAGACTTCACTAGTCCCCTAGACAGTGTCTCCTCCGGATCTAACAACGACGTCACTAGGGCATACATAACACGTCGCCAAGTGTGTGTAATTATCGAGGACCCTTCGACACAGCACGACTCTAACGGTAACCCTATTCTTAACCCTGATGATATTCTATCGGATGACAATGCAGGAAATCACAGTAACAAAGGGAACCATAGAAACGAAGGAGACCCGATGGACAACCGCATAATACAAGGAGGAGTGGAACCACGCGGAGGCGAGAGGCAAACTCTCCGATTACCAGCTACAGCATGGCAAAAAGCAAGGGAAGCAATTTCGGGCGCAGTCCCCATGACAACCGATGCCACACACGATGATTTACTAGCATATCAATACCTGCTTCATCACAAGAAGAGAGACTTGCTAAGGATGCTAAGGAAACTCGATGAAAGAAAAAGGCTAGCCAACGAATCCAGCCTAAGACGGGCACAATTAAGTTCTACCAGAGGACCAGGAAGCGTAACTGGGGGAGCACCGCCATAGAAGGGGAACATCTCGATTGCAGAACATCCCCGAAGCCGAAAGAAACAAACTAATTCGAGACCTCAACCTATTGTTTATGTCAATATATCAAGCAGGGAACATCAAAGCAAAAATGGCCCAGGCAGCAATCGTGTCCGCACAAACGTATCTAATCACAACTCAACCCGCACCCGATGATCCCCGTGCGGCTCTTCATCGCTCGGCTTTAATGAAACTTGGCATGATAGGAGCATCTCTTGCACAAGCAAAATAGGGAATCACGCACCAACCCGACAGATGCCCATGCTGTTGCAGCAACCCTCGGCATGTGGGGCACACCCGAAGGTCGCGGTCACCACATTGGGTGCACTTCTTAGGGTCCGAACCACGAAACAACACAAGAAACGATAACACGCAGCACAAGAACGATGGATCAAGGGATGAGAGCCGTAGCCGAAGATACCATAACGACGAAAGTGAAGATGACCACGAGTTATGCGGAGCCAGATGTTTTACCCAATGGATTCGTAAAACTTCAGTACCCAAGGACTTCAAACTCCCGCATGACCGCCAAAAGTACGATGGACTATAGGAACCCGAAGCATGGCTAGTAGATTACTTGGCCACCGTCAAGCTACAGGGCGGCTCCACGGCCACTCCACGGCCACCATGATGCAAAGCTTGTAGCTGCACTTAACCGGTGCTGCATGGTCATGGATCAGACAACTACCTGAAGATTCAATTAGTAGCTGGAATGATCTTGAAGATAAGTTCATCCGACACTTTCACTCCACATTTAAACGACTCGCATCTTTGGAGAAATTACGGGCGTGCAAATAGAAACATGGAGAATCAATAAGAGCCTTCATTCAGCGATGGAACATTATGAAGAACTCAGCCAAAGCCATATCCGATGAAAGGGCTATTGACACCTTCAATGACAGCCTCCACCGCCGAGAGTTCATAGAAGAACTAGGACGGGTCAAACCCAAAACAATCTCATAGCTAATGGACATAGCAAATCGTTGGGCTGATGGAGAGGACGCACTGCATAGCAAATGAACATGTTCAACCGAAGAAGACAGGGATAAACACAACAATGACAGAAGACGAAGGAACAACGACGGACACGCGGTACCAAGTTATGTCGTAGCTAGTTTCTCGGGAGAGGGCAATCATAGGAATGCCGATTACAACATCGGGCACCGCAATAGCAGGGACGCTGTCGGAGGAGGCCAATCAATGCAGCGGTATCAGCCAAGATCTCGGGACCCACCTATGTACGCAATGCAAATGCTAGAAGGACCCTGTAATATGCACTTTTATGTCGACTCAGTGGGAAAAAGACGATCCAACCATCTCATGAAAGACCGTCGAACGTTTTTGAAGATGCAAGAGTTATGCAATGCAAAGGCAACCGAAATAGCAAACCGAGGATACACCAGTACGCCTGGCACATTAGCCATCAGCACACGACCATCGCCGGTACACCAGCCAGCAGGACAACTGCAAAGCACAACAGATCGTGGTAGTGAATACCCTAGGTCAAAGGGAGCAATGTCATTGATTCAAAAAGGGCACCCATCCAACATGATCCATAAGCTAATTACAAGAGAAGTCAACATGGCCGAGATGGCTCCACCAGCCACACCCAAGTATCTTCACTAGTCAGAACAAGAAATCACATTCAATAGAGCTGATCACCCACTTCGAGTACCATAACCAGGTCATTCGGCCTTGATAGTTGAAGCGCACGTAGGAGGATTCGACATGAGCAAAGTTTTCATGGATGCAGGAAGCAACATAAATTTGATCTATGCCAAAACAATGAGAGAAATGAACTACTCTTTGGCAAATCTAGCACTAACAGAAACATCCTTCCACAACGTAGTACCAGGTAAAGCCGAAATTCCCTTAGGTAAAATATTTCTTGACGTTGTTTTTGGATCCAAAGAAAATTTCATGCGAGAAAAGCTCGAGTTCGAAGTCATAGACTAGCCATCACAATATCATGCGATCCCGGGACGCCCATCTTTCATAACAGTAAAGGGAAGCTTCACACGATCCGACTATTACGATTGGGAGTTCAACAATTTTTTTGAATCAGATGGCAACTGAGTTTGAGCAGCTAAAATGTCAGCAACTGAGTTTGAGCAGCTAAAACGTCAGCAACCGCAGAACCAATGGCAATAGCGTGTGTCAACCCCGATCAGGCTTTTGACACCATGAAAGATACAAAGGAAGTACATATCCATCCTACCAACCCGAAGAAGACGACATTTGTGGTCTCCAATCTTGGTCCCGCATAGGAAAGCGCGCTCATCGAGTTCATCTATGAGCACTAGGAGATCTTCGCATGGCTACCCTCTGAAATGCCAGGAATTTCCAAGGAACTCGCTGAGCACGCATTAAACTTGGATCCAAAGGCGAAGCCAGTAAAACAGTGGCTACGTCGCTTCATAGAGCCAAAACGTAAGGCCATTGGAAAGGAGCTTCATCGCCTTACTGATGCCAAATTCATCAAAGAATTAAAATAAGCAGAGTGGGTTGCAAACCCAGTATGCGTCCCAAAGAAAAATACAAAAGAGTTACGGATGTGCATTGACTTCACTGCGCTGAACCAACATTGTCCAAAGGATCACTTCCCACTACCAAGAATCGATCAAATAATTGATGCAACCGCGGGGTGCGAATGCCTTTCCTTCCTGGACGCGTATTCATGATACCACAAGATTCGGATGAAGGAGGAAGATCAGGAGAAGACAACATTTATCATGACCTATGGCATATTCTGCTATACAACAATGCCCTTTAGCCTCAAAAACACCGGGGCAACATATCAATGGATGATGCAGAATTGCCTAGGAAACCAAATCGGCACAAACGTGCAAGTATATATTTATGATGTTATAGTTACAGAAAAGCAAGGGTCTTCACTTATCAAGTATCTCCAAGAAACATTTGAAAACCTCGGCAAATTTTGCATCAAACTTAACCCAACGAAGTGCTCCTTTAGAGTCCCAGTAGGGCAACTCCTCGGGTATCTCGTATCAGCAAGAGGAATCAAAGACAATCCAGAGAAAATACAGGCGATTCTAACAATGACAAAAGCAACGAACCTTCAGGGCATACAACAGCTGGCTGGGCGAGTCACAGCACTCAGCCGCTTTATTGCTTGTTTAGGAGAAAAAGAACTACCATTCTACGCCCTCATGAGGAAATCAGATAAATTCGAGTGGACGGAAGAAGCTCAGCGTGCCTTTGAAGATATCAGAAGGACACTTTCGACATCTCCCATCGTCGTGTCTCCGCGAGAGAAAGAGCCATTACTTCTTTACATTGCCACCACAAATTAGGTGGTTAGCACGGTTCTGGTCGTGGAACGACCCGAAGAAGGGAAAACCCATGGTGTTCAGAGGCCAGTTTATTTCTTGAGTGAGGTCCTCTCGCCATCCAAACAAAGATACCCGCATTATTAGAAACTAGCGTATGGAGTGTTTATGACAGCATGGAAGTTACACCATTATTTTTGGAACACCTGATCATAGTGGTCAACAAAGCACCTCTGTCCAATATCCTCAATAATCTAGAGGCAACTGGACGTGTATCTATATGGGGCATTGAGCTTTCCCCTCGAGATATCACATACAAGAAGAGTAAAGCAATTAAATCACAAGTTTTGCCTGATTTTATCATTGAATGGACTGAACTACAATGTGCGGGCCCACCTGAACTTTCTAGCGCATGGACAATGTACTTTGATGGATCAAAAAGAACGGAAGGAGCAAGGGCAGGAGTCATACTAGTATCACCACAAGGCGATAAAATGCGATATATAATTCGGGTGAGATTCGCAAACGCGTCCAATAACGAAGATGAGTATGCGGCCTTGTTGCATGGTATGCATATGGCTAAAGCTTGCGGTCAACTCGCCTCAAAATAATTGGTGATTCTAATCTTGTAGCACAGCAAGCAATGAACAAGTGCGACGCTATCGGCGATAACATGGTTGCCTACCGTGATCTGTATAGCATTATGGAGACTCAATTTGACGGATGCGAAGTATCACACATAGGAAGAACAAGCAATGAAGAAGTAGACAATCTAGCAAACATCGGGTCGTTATGACTACCAGTGCCACCCGGTTTTTTGGGAGGAAATAACTGAGCGTCCTATTAAGGCCAAAAGAGTTTCCGAGGTCATAACTCCCAAGGTAGGAAAAAAGATTAAGCCGCGAAAGGACTCGGGGGCTCCACCAGCTAGCATGAGTATAGAGGAAGTCATCGAAGAAGAACCAGAAATTGATGAGGTCATGATAATAGAGCCTACATGGATGTAGCCATACATAGCATATATGACTCGGGGAGAGCTACCCGAAGATGTGACAGAAGCTAGGCGAATCATTTCAAGATCAAAAGCCTTCAGAATCATCAAAGGAGAGTTGTACAAAAGAAGTATTTCGGGTGTGCTACAACGATGTGTCACACACGATGAAGGAAACATTATACTCAAGGATATACATGAAGGAGTATGTGGCCATCACGCTAGCAGTCGAGCAATTGCCGCCAAAGCGTCCAGGGCAGGATTCTATTGGTTCACAATAGTACAAGATGCAAAGGATATAGTCAGAACATGCAAGGCATGTCAGCTATTCGCAACAAAGCATGGTGCACCCACCGCTGAGTTAAACCCCATACCTCTTGCTTGGCCTTTCGCTCAGTGGGGACTCGATATGGTGGGTAAACTTCACAAAGCATCTCTAGGAGGACACGTCTTTCTGCTAGTAGCAGTTGACAAATTTTCTAAATGCATTGAAGCAATGCCTGTCACCAGTCAGGACGGAACTTCGGCTATGAATTTTATCAAATCCATAGTATTCCGGTTCAGCGTGCCAAACAACATCATCATGGATAATGGAACTGATTTTACTTCCAATGAGTTTAAGGAATACCGTGAGGAGATGGGTATCAAAGTAAGCTACGCCTCAGTATGCCACCCGCAAACCAATGGGCAAGTGGAAAAGCCAATGGGCTAGTAACTGCTGGCCTCAAGAAGAGATTACTAACACCACTTAATAGGGCAAAAGGAGCATGGGTTGATGAGTTACCATCTATTTTGTGCAGTTTGCGTACTACTACAAATAATTCAACACAAGAAACACCCTTCTTTTTTGTCCACGGCGCTGAAGCCGTCCTTCCAGTCGAAGTATCACACAAATCTCCACGAGTAGCTACATATGATGAAGAGAGATCAAGAGAAGCACTTGAAGACGACTTTGACTCACTTGATGAAGCCCAAGACACCACCCTATAAAGAGATACTATATATCAGCAAAACTTGCACGACTACCACAGTCAACGGCTACGTCCTAGGTCCTTCGTTGTAGGGGACCTAGTTCTCTGCCTCAAACAAGACGACCACCGTAAGTTGGAGTCGCCTTGGGAAAGACCTTACATTGTTACATAAGTCATTCCTGGAGGAGCATATCGGCTATAAGACAAGAAGACATGAGTCAAATACTCCAATGCGTGGAACGTCGCACAACTATGGCGCTTTTATGCTTAAGAATTTATGTTTTCTCACAATCTTGATTACAATAAGGCCTATGGCCCGGCTTCTTAGCCAGAGTATTTAGGCCAACGTCCAGGCGGCAATCCACCAAATAATGTATCGTCAGCTTTGGCATATAAATAAAAGATAAGTTCTTCATACTTTGAGTCTTTATTTATACCTTTTTTGCCAACAAAACAGGGGATCTCTATTTCTATATAAAAAATCTGATAAAACTAACAACAATTATGAGCCTATGTCCAAATATAGGCATCCGAACATAGCCTCAGGGGCTACTCCCATCGCGAGCACTAGCACGCACCCGATACGAATCAAATTATGCATACAAAATCAAGACAATCATCACCTAAACCTATGGGTTTTACTTTGGTGTATCCTCAAAAGGTTACTCCCATCAGGAGATTCTATAAATTATTGAAACAAAAAATCTAATAAAATTCAGAAATTCCAGCAGCCAAACAAGGCAGTTGATAAAAATTATACAAAAATCTCGGATCGCACCCGACGTGACAAAACTCCGAATGCCATGCCCAAGACATGAATGTAAGGCTCTAGGATTCGTCTTGTGTGTCCTGTTAATTCCACAAGAATGCACTCTACCAGTAAAATATCCGTATCAACGATATGATGAAAAATCCCGACGAACGCATTGGGTACCTGATAAAATAGAACTGGAATTCAGTATTCGATAAGACCTCAGCGGCTCGAACTGAATTACGCCAGTTATAATTCCGAGTTCAGGGCTGGGGACTTGAATTTGATGTAGGTCAACATTGTTTTTTGCCCAGGAGAAATTAACTGATTCCCGATCCGTCGGATGCATCAGGCTTGTTGTACCAAATCCCTATAAAACTGAAAACAATAGAAACAATGCAAAGAAAGGAAAAACTGAAAATATCTTTGATACTCAACTAGAATCTATAGTTCGGGTAGAGTCTCGGGGGCTACTGACATAGGTATGATTACTCGGGTGCTTATGATTCGTTACCCTACCTGCATAAAGGCTCACGACCCATGAAGATTCAAGATGATGGCCCATAGAAGCAACCAATAAAAGCCTTAGTTGTATTAGGAAAGGAAATATGAACCAACGTTATGTTGGTGTTGTAATCATACATATGTAACCTATCTGTATACGACTTTGATACCCGGCCTATTATATATAGGACGGGAGAATCCTACGAGGAGGTACCGAAAAACTCCAAAGCGATCTGTAATAGTGCGGTTCATCAAGTAATCAGGCGACTTCGACTCCCTTGTTTGCCTGACATCTGACGAAATCCCCTGCGTTCTCTTTTACGCAAAACCCTAAGTCCATCACCATGGGCATTGCCGAGGTTACCCCTCGTCACACGTCATGCATCTTGCTTTAAAGTTGGCCCAAGGCCACCCATATGACTCCCATTTACTGTGAGCGTTAGATGGAGTCAAAGCCGGTTTTTCCACAACTTGGATCGTGCGATCCCCTCAGGTCTAAGGATTCCTTTGTGTTAGTCGGAGCATATGACAATGTGCTCACATTCTACTAACCTTTGGATTGGTTCGTCTATCATACCTCTTCCGACTAGCCAATGCAATGTGGATAGCATCTCCATGCTCATGACATGTGAAATATTGTCATCTTCCGACTTACAAATTAGTCTTGGTAGTGGGTTTCCCTCCCAACATCAAACGACTAAGGACAATCTGCTAGATCTAGATACAAGTATATGGTTCCACAACTGCAACAATTGGAGTGACATATACAACTATCTCTAAGCCGGATTACGGGTTACAAATACAAGGCAGAATGTGAGCCTCTAGGGCATCATTCCTAACAATCTCCCACTTACACTAGAGTCGAACACTCAGGCATCTCCATGCCTTTGGCATCTCATGCCCATCACTCTAATGTGTGCCTCAAACTTAGGTTGTGGAAGAGGCTTGGTCAACGGGTCTACAACATTTGCATCCATGTGTACCTTGCATAGCTTAATTTCTCTGCGATCGATAAACTGCCGAATCAGGCAAAATTTCCTGAGTATATGCTTGTTCTTCTGGTGTGCCCGTGGCTCCTTAGCTTGTGCAATAGCACCAGTATTGTCACGGTACACGTCTAACAGACTGGACGAGCCCGGAACCACCCCGAGTTGAATCAAAAAAATTCTAATCCAAACCCCTTCTTTTGCCGCCTCTGAGGCAGCAACATACTCAACTTCCATAGTAGAATCAGCCACCGATTCTTGCTTGGAACTTTTTCAGCTCACTGCACCTCCATTTACTATGAACACATAGCCGGATTGCGAGCACGAGTCATCCATGTTGGTATGAAAGCTAACATCTATGTAACCCTTTACATCTAGCTCTTCCTCACCACCATAGACTAGGAGTTCATCTTGAGTACGTCTCAAGTACTTAAAGATATTCTTTACTGCTATCCAGTGGATTTCACTAGGATCTAACTTATATATGCTCGTTACATTAGAGCATAGGAAATATCCGGCCTAGTACATTTCATCACATACATGATCAATCCTAATGACGAAGCATACGTGATCCTCTCCATCCGAATTTGCTCATCAGCCGATGCTGGGCATTGAGTCTTACTAAGTTAGATTCCATGGCCATCGGTAAGAACCCCTTCTTAGCCAAATACATATTGAACTTATTCAATATAATATCCAGACATGTACTCTGACTCAAACCTATGAGTCTCCGAGATCTATCTCTATAGATCTTAATTCCCAGTATAAATGCCACCTCACCCAAGTCCTTCATTTGTAAAAACCTTTCCAAAGAGTTATTGTTTTTTGCAACATTGGAATGTTGTTTCCGACTATCAATATGTCATCTACATACAGTAGTAGAAAAACAACTAAGCTTTCATAAACTTCCTATATACATAAGAATCTTGTTCGCTTTTGATGAAGCCAAACGATTTGACCACTTCATCAAAACGAATATTCCAACTCCGACTTGCCTGCTTCAATCCATAAATGGATTTACAAAGCTTGCAAACTTTGTTAGGACTAGCCAGATCAACAAAACCCTTGGGCTGTTCATATACACGTCCCCGGTTAAATTTCTGTTAATGAAAGCCATTTTGACATCCATCTGCCATATCTCCCAATCGAAATATGCATCTAGTGCTAACATGATCCTCACCCAATTAAACATAGCTACTGGCGAGAAAGTCTCGTCATAGTCAACTCCTTAAACTTGTTGGAACCCTTTCGCGACAAGCCGTTCTTTATAGATAGAGATATTTCCATCTTGGTTAGTTTTCCTCTTAAAGAACCATTTTCTCTCGATGGATCTTGCACCATTTGGCAGATCAACCAAGTTCCAAACTTGATTGTCATCCATGGACTTTAACTCGGATCTCATGTCTCCAAACTTGATACCTTCGATCCAGATTCACGGATGTAGTATAATAGCTTTTTCCCTAGAAGACCTAGGTTTAATCGAACCTTGGAAAGCACTGCTAAAAGGTAATAAGAAAGGACACATCTACAAGACTTTGTTTGCTTGTTTTACCTTAGTTGACCAGACCAATCTAGTTTACTTTATAATGGGGTTGAATCTATGGATGGAGATAGGTCAGGGTTGAAGATCCACCTGCAGCTACACATCAAATGGGATGAAAGATAATAATAAGCATAGTCATGTATAGTGTTTGTATTGAGATAATATTTTGTGGGCAACACATCCTAATATTCTAGAGCCCCCGTGATGCAGCGGGCATAGCAATAGACTTTTAATCCAACCGAGAACACACCGAAGCCACGAGTTGCAAACGATTATTAAATGTAAACACAGATTAAAGCTTTAAGTGGTGATGTTGTTGTTGATCCCGAATGGGGCGCTAAGCAAAGACTATACTTCCCTTTCTGTCACTGAGTTTCCTATGAGATCGCTGCTAGCCAAGTATCTCACCTCAAGCCTTTATCAATCTATGGGATCTTGGGTACCTACAAGTCCACAGAGGCAAGAGACGAAGAAACAAAAGATACAAATCATGAATCCAAACAAAATACAATTCTCCCATGATCTATATGCACATAATTGTTGCGAGGTTTCTCTCCAAACCACAGCCCGTGAGGACTACTCACTCAGAACAAATAGATCGGAGATAGAAAACATCATGCAAATACTTAGATAAATCAAATATTCTTACAATGGTCGCCAAATCACAAGGAGATCTAAAAGTAAAAAGCAATGGCTATGGTTAGTGGAGGGATGGATGGTGGAAGTGATGAACAATGGATGAACTATGGATGAACAATGGTGTGGATCTCCTTTGGGGTTGTTGTGATGCAATCTGAGAATGGCGGCTCTCTGGCTGGCGGCCGGAGCCTCAAAATATATAGGCGTCTTCACGAAAGTTGTAGGGTTTGACGAGATGAAGCCGTCGCCACCTGGTATGGGCGGGTGATACGGGCGGACCACGCCCGTATCAATGGTTGTTAAGCGCAATGACGCCTTGGTTGGTTTCTCCAATTACTTGGCCGTGTGTACTTCCTCAAAATCCTTCATTATGACTCCTTATTTTGCCTTAAACACGATGATTTCCTGCACAACATAAATCAAAGAGGGGATTTGCATATCTTTGCAATTATTAGTCACTAGTGACAAGGTTGAGTGTTTATTTGGCAATTGCTTGACCAAAAACAATGTTTTAACATAGTGGAAGATGGCAAAAAATCGGAGCCATCAACTTCCCCAAAGCTCAAACCTTGACCGTCCTCGAGCAAGAAGAACCAAAAGAACTATAAGGAATTCAGCGTTTAAACTTGAAACAACGAGAATATGAGTTCACTTACAGTAGGTAGTCGTATATGCTCAACACTTCATTCATTTGCAAAGCTTATCAAAGTTAGAGAGATGACAAGAATACTATACAAGCTTCGGTAAGTCAAGATAATAAAAGTAAAGATTAATATAAGTATAAATAACTAGAAGTGTAGCAATCAATCCAATTCCTATAATTAACTCTCAGCTTGCCAAGGAACACTAAGATGTTTAAATAACATAATTGAGTAAGAGAGTTTCATGTCCCAAGTAGTATAACAATGAAGTGTCTTATTTACACCCACATCAATAGATTAAGTCAATCTAAAACACTTCTAATCCAATTATTATCTTTCAAGAAAAAATCGTAAAGTAGTAATGAGACCATGCCAAGGACTTGTTATGTGGATCCTTATAGATATCTTTTTTTCTTTCTTTGTTTATTTTCATCTCATTTTTCAAGGATCATTGTTTGTTTATTTTTGCTAGTATTTGCACAACCTTTGAGAGTACCAATACTTTTGCCCATACATTGACACAGATGCCAATCATGTCATCAACTCATCGCCAAAATCCGGGGTTATACCATAGATCATTCAAAAGCTAGCGGAGTTGTTGGCATCCCAAAGGTGTGCATCAGAGACATAGAACAAAGTTGTCTCGCATCTTTTTATCTCTTTTTTTGAGCTAGAACCGTAGTTTGATCCACAAGGTTAGCTTTGGCATACGTCAGCAACTAATCATCATACTAATAAAAAGCCTTACTCTAACAATATTAAATTACTTCCCACTAGCATGCATCTTAGCAAATCAACCAACTAAGATAAACAATTCAAACTTCATAAGTAGGAGACATAGGGCATACCTCTCATAAGTAACTTCCTGATCCTCTTCCTTATAGGGATGTGTTCCTTCAAAACTCAAACACGATTACTCTCGAAATGATATCAAAGTAAAGAGGCAAAGTATAAATTCACGTTTACGAAAAAGGATAAATGGAAAAATCCTTTTGTATTTTTGAGGATAGGGATTAAAGAATAGAAAAGAACTTGAGACCAAGCAAGGGCTAAAAGAAAAACAAAAGAAAACAAATAAACTAAAAAGAAAGCAAATTTAAAAAGCAAAGGAAAAAAGCAAAGTGTTGGAACAGGCGAACACAAGTGTTTCAATGCTCACAAGGAGCTGGAGTACAACCTCGTTATTACACAAATAAATTTGCTGGGGGAACACATCCCCAAGATCAGGCTTTTGCAATCCCCTTTGTTTCTCCTTATGGTGGTGGTAGATAATCTTGCGTGTTCCATTGGCTGTTCCAATCATGGAACTGGGTGGCGAGGCTTGCAGTGGCATCTCGAAGGTTGATGGGGTGTGAATGTTTCCTTCAAGTGCATAGATATCTTCATAGGTGGTGTAGTAGTTTGGTGGCTGCACATCATGTTCGGGTCTTTCTTGTTCTACTTCTTTATCTTCTCCACCTCCCATGGGTATTTCTTGTTGGGGTAGACTATCTTCGACCTGCGCGTCATAACGCAAACATCCATCCTCGATAGAGAATAAACCGTTAGGCAAAGGAAAAGGGATCAAGTGATCCTCTCCACGTATATTGAAGAAATATCTACCATGATTTTTAGAAATCATACCACATGCTCTTAGAGGAGATGGACCGAGACAGTTACCTCCAGTCAACGGTTGGATGTTACCTAGGTTGATGTGAAGTGCGTGTGCAAGCATAATCACAACTCCTCCTCCACATATGGGTCCTCGAGATTGAAGAGCTTGATTCTTAAGATAAAACACAAGTAAAGTGCCCAATTTTGTGTTGAATTACAATTGATAAGTGTAGCTTTGGCGAGGATCAACATGTCCTCCTCATTAACTCTAGTAAACTCACTGCGTGCCTCCAATGTGTTACCAATAGCATAGAAGAAATATCGAATGACAGGATGATCAATTTGGTTCCCCTTGGGTGTGTGTCCACGAATTCTCATCAAGTTAAAGTATTGTGAAGGGGAAGGATCTAAAACAAAGGTAGTTGTGCGTACATCGGTGTTGTTGTTGGTAAAACCAAAGCATTGAGCCCATTGGCTGAGTGTTAAAGTATACTCACAGTTCATACGACATAATTTGATTCGAACAAATCCAGGCCTTTGTTCCTCGAAACAACCATAAGGATCCACCATGTGTGTCAAGGTGCTAAAGAACTCAAGTGTCAAGCGGCGGTATGTCGCAACATCCTGAAAGACAAAATTGTACAAACCAACATTGTTGCAAAGTAAATCGAAATCAGCATGAATGCCAAGTTAGTTCAGGATATAGAGACACACCCACTTGGTGGACTTGATCTCTCGAATCTTGAGACGATCGAAATGGGTAAGATGGAACTCTTCGGTGAACTCTATGCCAAGTGACTCGGGGGTTAACTTATCAACGGGTGGCGTGGAGGACTCTGCAGCCATCTCACATGCACGACTCCTCGTGTTCATCTAATAAATAAAAACAAGAAAAGTAAATAAAATTGCTAATATTTGTTTGGTCCAAAATAAACATAGCATAATTCATTCTTTACACTAACTACAAAAGAAAGCTCCTCTAAAAACAATGCTAAACATACTTAGTACCAAGATTGAATCTAGAACAAGACCTATGTCTAGATTGACAATGATGAATGATTAAGCCAAGATTTTGTACAAATAAGTTGGGGATCGGAGGAGAATCATACCTTAGATCGAGTGAGTGCGAAGAATCAAAGAAACATTGAGTAAAATTGAAGATCCAATGGAGGTAGTTTAAAGTTTAGAGGAAGAAGAAAGAGAAAATAGATGAATTGGGATTTTTAGGTTACCTCCTCGGGCACATTATGGCGTCCGCATACTCGGTACGGGCAGGCGGTATAGCCGGAGCCTGCCCGTACCGGTTGTCTTACCTTGGGGGCGATTGAAAGAACATTTCATGATTCCCTGTGTTTTGAGTGTTAGATAACAATACCGTGGAGTTTTCTCATGTGCGCTGAGTGTTGCAGGAAAGGGTTTTTGTGGTTTGGGGCCGGATTATCCGCCCCCATCTAGGGTCGGATAATCCGGCCTGACCATCCTGGCCAAAGGACCGCTCGGCGCGTGCCTCAGATCGGGGGCGGATTATTCCCCGGAAAATCCGAGGCTGGGGTGGATTTCCCTCGGCCGGAAAATCTGGCCTTCCTCTAGGGCTGGATAATCTGGCCCCCAGGGAAGGTTGCCAAGGACTGCTCGGCGGGCCTGTTCGTCTGTGGTACCAAAGTTCGCAGGCCAGCGCATGGCGGTACCTAAGTTGCCCAAAATTACCGCGTTTTGAAAAGTTGGGCCGCCAACTACTAAGAGGGGCCATTTGAAGGCAAACTCATCTCACCCCTGCCAAATTCAAACATTCCGTTAAACCGCCCCGTGAAGTAGACGGTCGGGACCCACATGTCGGTCATATATCCGTGATGCGGGTGCCAACGCGGCAACCTCTTAGGCAAATCAAGCAGCTAAGTGGATCGGATGCGTTGACCAATTTCACAAATCCATTCCCAGCTTTCCCCTAGCACCGACGGCGTCGGAATCCACCCTCTAGGCAGGATGATCCCTTCGGACATTTGACTTCCGGCGCCAAGTTGCTGCGGCCAGTTGCTGTGCCCAGTCACTGATCCCGAGCTCCAATGGCACATGCCGTAGCCGCCGTTGCGAGGCTCTAGCCCGCCTCCGCCGCTGACGAGCCGAGCAGCTCGGAGGATGGCAGATCCTACTATCAAGAAAGAAGAAGTTCTGTCTACAAGCGGGTGAGCTACCCTTCTCTTTGCTATTCACACTAATTACAACTGCTAGCTGGCTACTGAACCTCAATTTTTTTGTTAGCCCAACGCTGACAAACATATTTTGTCCACAATTTTCTGTCAAGTGGGATCTGTGGAGACCCCCCTTACCTGGTTACGGTAGTCCTCTACAGGTATAACTCTAAGGGCAAGAGGTATGGACACCATTGTTTCACGATGGAAGAAGCGCCTGCACAGATCTGCACTATATCTGGTATGGTTGCTGCTCTGCGTAATCATGTTGAATTATGGCCGAAGCAGACTGCAAAGTTCAGCTTCATGGATGAATGTGGCATCATGGTTCCAATAACCTGTGACAGTTAGCTAATTGGGTTGATGAAAAGGTATGCTTTGACTGCCATGTTTGAGCTGAAATGTGATGTACTGGATATGGAAGCTGCTACAACTGGGAGTCACCCTTCTATTCTTGGATATGGTGGTTGCTCGAACCCAATTAGCTCCTAGTAAGCAAAGGTCTTTTGGGGTTTCCACCTTTGTGCTGAATTGTAATTTTTGTTTTATTTACTCTGTAGACATTGGACAGTTATGCAACAGTCTTGTTTCTTTGACAGGAAGCGCCGCAAGGTTAGAAACATGACTGCCGGGTCAGTCATTTTGCTGCCCGAAGAAATTAAAAACGAGTGGAAAGATGATGCTGGACACGATTCTGGTGCCCATTGTCTCGGCGATGCAGAGTACGTGAAGCTAAGAAAATTGGCACCGAGGAAGAGGAAGAAGGCAGGAAATGAAGAAGCCAGTGGACGTGAAGGCTTGGCACCTAGGCTGCGGAAGAAGGCTGCTGGCAATGAAGATGCATAGTAATGTGTTGAACTTGAACCTATATATGTAATTCTGTTAAATTCTGATCGCTCTGTGTGTGGCACGTTGCTGGGCGAAACAATCTACCCACGTTCTCTGAGTAAAATATACCGCGACTTAGGGCTTGGAAACGCCAGAGTCAGTAGTTGAATCCAAAATTGTGATTGTGCCACTGCTATCTGAAAACAAGGATCCACCGGTTCCACGATTGCTGAGGGGCAGGAGGTCTCCAAATACGACGGGATGTAAGTGGCACAGAAATAAATTATTTAAGCTGCCACACTCCACGAAGCAACAACTTATTTCAGATGCTGCACAACGACGTGGCAACATAAACATGGATGTTCTCAACGATAATGCCCAGATGAGGTACCACTTTCTGGCCTAATCTTGAGCCCGTCTATCTCACCGCCTCTTTGCTCCTGCATCCCCTGCATCTGGCGAAGATCCCAGATCTCCAGTAACCGGGTGTACGTGCTTCCACTTTATAAATTGTGGTTGTGCCATTTGCATGCGGCCAAATCCACGTAGATTACGTTTAAACAAACCACCAATGTCAGAATACAATAGTAGAAAAGGGGTCTTTGGTCCACGGTCACGTTCCCAATCTGGGACAGAGATCTAAATCGAGGCAGAAATTGATCTAAATCACAAATTCTTCCACAAATTAATCGAGATAGAGATCTAAATCGAGGCATTTCATTAATTTAACCACAAATTCTTCTAAACAAAGGTGCGATTTCACATCCTACATTAATTCAACCACTAGTCAACAATTTCACTTCCGCTGCCGCTGTCCTCCGAGCCGCCGGCTTCCTCATCATCGTCGGATGGAACCTCCATGATTTCCGCATTGTTTGCGAGACGGAGCACCTCTTCGCAGCGAGCGGTAGCGATGACGGTGAACTTAGTCCGTCCAGGGACGGACCAGAACCTCTCCCGCCCTTCTCGGTTGCGGAGATCCTGGTGCACCACGCGCCCGTAAATGACGCGGTTGCCAATCTTGGCCTTCCGCTCCTTCTTGAACAGCGCCGGCCAGTACGGGCTGGCCGCCGCGTACCGGGGCAGCGCCCTCTTCCACGCGGGCATCTGGCGGCGGTGCGCCGCGATTTCGCTCTCCATCACAGCTCCACCGGGGACGAGGAGCGGAGCCACCAACACCCCCGCATAGCTGATGCGCCATCCGTGGGGCACCGTCGCGGCCGACGGCGCGAGGATGTCGAAGTGCGCGAACATCACTGCCTCGTAGAAGTTCAGTGAGGGCATCTCCATGGCGGCGCGGTGGAGATTGGAGAGGGAGCGAGGGGGTGGACGACGAAGCGACGACGCAGTGGAGATTGGAGAGGGCGAGGGGATGGGCGACGAAGCGACGTGCTGTGGCGCCTCCTATTTGTACATGAGGACGACAAAGCGACAGGCGGAATATCCAAGGGGCATTTTTTGAAAAGGAAGTAATGCAGGGTTAAGACAGATTAACGGGCGACCAATTTTTTTACTCCCAGGACTCCGAGGCCAATAGTTCAGACCACTAGGTCAACAAGTACAACTATTACAACTTAAAAAAAAGGCATGGAGCTTAAGCTAAATAGAACTAGTTATCACACATCTCCTTGATCTTCCTAATCTTAGCCCGATGTGCATCTTCCTGCGAGAGCAAGGATCGAATCGTCTGCTCCTTCCTTTTAGCATCTTCCTTGCACAACTTCAATTGTTTCTCTGCATCTTTCCTCATGCACTTGTCAATACTCGTAGTTGTGAACTACTAGACTTTGGCCTAGTGAAGATCCTTCCTTGCTTGAGTCAGTTCTTGCTCTGCTTTAGCCTTCAGGGCCAACGCCGCGTCCCTATACTTCTCGACTTTGCTAACCTTGTCTTCCACCCACCTGAGATCTCGCTTATGCTTGGTCGTGTCAACTGGTTCCCATAGCTTCATCTCAACACTGTCAAGAAGTGAGCTGAATGCGGATTCTTTCAACTCAATAGTCATTTCCCATAGTTTGTCTAGCGTTTTCTGCATTGATTTGGGCCACTCTGGATCTACCCATTTGACAACACCGCAACTTCCGCCTCGCATCATTGCATGATGTCCTTGACACCGTAGAAACCTCTTGCCCGCGTTTCGTCCTTCGAACGCTACAAATTTAGCGGGCACATATCCATGTTTACATAGCAGAGGACTGTCTTCATCCGCTAAACCGTGATAGTTGGCGTCATACATCGTCTGGTTGGCCTAACACATCATACACGCATGAGTAAATGGAGTAGATCTGGCTCAAAAAATAGATAACTTGCCACGGATGATCGAGATAGAGATGATACGACTCACATTGAAATCACCGTCCCTGTCGTCACGACGTGTTTCCTTGCCGTCTCCCCTTGAACCCATGGCGAGAGGGGAGGGGGTGGCTGCCGGAGAGGGGATTGGGATGGAGGAGCCGTCGGCTTGCGGCTACGGCAGGATGGGAGTGAAGTGGGGAAAGTGGCTTTGAGGGGAAGGAAGAGAAGTACGGGGAGGAAGAGAAGTAATGGGGACGTGACACTGGATATGTCCCAATCAACTCGTGAGTCGTGACACTCGCAACAAGGGAGCCCTCGGTGTTGCCAGTTTGTCCAGAGAAAGCATGGCCAATCATGACGTAGAACAGACTACTCGCGGATCGATCTCACGATAACCATCCCAATCGTCCAAGCGCCCCGATCGAATGGTATGTAACAATCGTCAAGCAGAACAACTGTGTTAGGGCATGCCTTCTAGAAGACTCGGTCTAACGCTAAGGTTAGGGGGCTCCTAAGGTTAATTAGGATCCATATGTGGTTTATGAAAAGAACATGCATCCAATGACACTGGTGGATCCATATATGGTTTGTGAGAAGAACACACATGCAATGACACTGGTGGATCCATGTGTGGTTTATGAGAGGAACACACATGCAATGACACTGGGTGTGGTTCATGATATGGTTTGTGAGGAGAACACACATGCAATGACTCTAGCTGTGGTTCATGAGAAGAACACACATGCAATGACTCTAACTGTGGTTCATGAAAAGAGCAGACATGCAATGACACCGGTGGATCCATGTGTGGTCTATGAGAGGAACACACATCCAATGACACCGGTGGATCCTTACGTGGTTTGTGAGAAGAACACACATGCAATAATACTAGTGGATCCATATGTGGTTTGTGAGAAGGACACACATGCAATGACACTGGTGGATCCATCTATGGTTCATGGGAAGAACACACATGCAATGACACGGGTGGATCCATGTGTGGTCTGTGGGAAGAACACACATGCAATGACACTGGTGATATGTGGTTTGTGAAAAGAACATACATGCAATGACTCTAACTATAGTTCATGAAAAGAGCAGACATGCAATGACACTGGTGGATCCATGTGTGGTTAATGAGAAGAACACACATGCAATGACACTGGGTGTGGTTCATGATATGGTTTGTGAGAAGAACAGACATGCAATGACTCTAACTATAGTTCATGAGAAGAACACACATGCAATGACTCTAACTGTGGTTCATGAAAAGAACACACATGCGATGACACCGGTGGATCCATGTGTGGTCTATGGGAGGAACACACATCCAATGACACCTGTGGATCCTTACATGGTCTGTGGGAAGAACACACATGCGATGACACTGGTGGATCCATGTGTGGTTTGTGAGAAGGACACACATGCAATGACACTGGTGGATCCATCTGTGGTTCATGGGAAGAACACACATGCAATGACACTGGTGGATCCATGTGTGGTCTGTGAGAAGAACACACATGCAATGGACCTAGTGATATGTGGTTTGTGAAAGGAACAGACATGCAATGACTCTAACTATGGTTCATGAAAAGAGCAGACATGCAATGACACTGGTGGATCCATGTGTGGTTAATGAGAAGAACACACATGCAATGACACTAGGTGTGGTTCATGATATGGTTTGTGAGAAGAACACACATGCAATGACTCTAGTTGTGGTTCGTGAGAAGAACACACATGCAATGACTCTAACTGTGGTTCATGAAAAGAACAGACATGCGATGACACCGGTGGATCCATGTGTGCTCTATGAGAGGAATATACATGCAATGACTCCAACTGTGGTTCATGAAAAGAGCAGACATGCAATGACACTGGTGGATCCATGTGTGGTTAATGAGAATAACACACATGCAATGACACTAGGTGTGGTTCATGATATGGTTTGTGAGAAGAACACACATGCAATGACTCTAGATGTGGTTCATGAGAAGAACACACATGCAATGACTCTAAGTGTGGTTCATGAAAAGAACACACATGCGATGACACTGGTGGATCCATGTGTGGTTTGTGAGAAGGACACACATGCAATGACACTGGTGGATCCATATGTGGTTCATGGGAAGAACACACATGCAATGACACTGGTGGATCCATGTGTGGTATGTGAGAAGAACACACATGCAATGCCACTGGTGATATGTGGTTTGTGAAAGGAATAGACATGCAATGACTCTAACTGTGGTTCATGAAAAGACCAGACATGCAATGACACTGGTGGATCCATGTGTGGTTAATGAGAATAACACACATGCAATGCCACTGGGTGTGGTTAATGATATGGTTTGTGAGAAGAACACACATGCAATGACTCTAGCTGTGGTTCATGAGAAGAACACACATGCAATGACTCTAACTATGGTTCATGAAAAGAACAGAGATGCGATGACACCGGTGGATCCATGTGTGGTCTATGAGAGGAACAGACATGCAATGACTCTAACTATGGTTCAGGAAAAGAGCAGACATGCAATGACACTGGTGGATCCATGTGTGGTTAACGAGAATAACACACATGCAATGACACTAGGTGTGGTTCATGATATGGTTTGTGAGAAGAACACACATGCAATGACTCTAGCTGTGGTTCATGAGAAGAACACACATTCAATGACTCTAACTGTGGTTCATGAAAAGAGTAGACATGCGATGACACCGGTGGATCCATGTGTGGTGTATGAGAGGAACACGCATCCAATGACACCGGTGGATCCTTACGTGGTCTATGGGAAGAACACACATGCAATGACACTAGTGGATCCATGTGTGGTCTGCGAGAAGAACACACATGCAATGACATTGGTGGATCCATATGTGGTTCACGGGAAGAACACACATGCAATGACACTGGTGGATCCATGTGTGGTCTGTGAGAAGAACGCACATGCAATGACACTGGTGATATTTGGTTTGTGAAAGGAACAAACATGCAATGACTCTAACTGTGGTTCATGAAAAGAGCAGACATGCAATGACACTGGTGGATCCATGTGTGGTTAATGAGAAGAACACACATGCAATGACACTGGGTGTGGTTGATGATATGGTTTGTGAGAAGAACACACATGCAATGACTCTAACTATGGTTCATGAGAAGAACACACATGCAATGACACCGGTGGATCCATGTGTGGTCTATGGGAAGAACACAAATGCAATGACACTAGTGTATCCATATGTGGTTTGTGAGAAGGACACACATGCAATAACACTTGTGGATCCATGTGTGGTTCATGGTAATGACACACATGCAACGACACTGGTGGATCCATGTGTGGTCTATGGGAAGAACACACATGCAATGACACTGGTGGATCCATGTGTGGTCTGTGGGAAGAACACACATGCAATGACACTGGTGGATCCATATGTGGTCTGTGAGAAGGACACAGATGCAATGACACTGGTGGATCCATATGTGGTTCACGGGAAGAACACACATGAAATGACACTGGTGGATCCATGTGTGGTCTGTGAGAAGAACACACATGCAATGACACTGGTGATATGTGGTTTGTGAAAGGAACAGACATGCAATGACTCTAACTGTGGTTCACGAAAAGAGCAGACATGCAATGACACTGGTGGCTCCATGTGTGGTTAATGAGAAGAACACACATGCAATGACACTGGGTATGGTTCATGATATGGTTTGTGAGAACAACACACATGCAATGACTCTAGCTGTGGTTCATGAGAAGAACACACATGCAATGACTCTAACTGTGGTTCATGAAAAGAAAAGACATGCAATGACACAGGTGGATCCATGTGTGGTCTATGGGAGGAACAGGCATGCAATGACTCTAACTGTTGTTCATGAAAAGAGCAGACATGCAATCACACTGGTGGATCCATGTGTGGTTAATGAGAATAACACACATGCAATGACACTGGGTGTGGTTCATGATATGGTTTGTGAGAAGAACACACATGAAATGACTCTAGCTGTGGTTCATGAGAAGAACACACATGCAATGACTCTAACTATGGTTCATGAAAAGAACAGACATGGGATGACACCGGTGGATCCATGTGTGGTCTATGAGAGGAACAGACATGCAATGACTCTAACTGTGGTTCATGAAAAGAGCAGACATGCAATGACACTGGTGGATCCATGTGTGGTTAATGAGAATAACACACATGCAATGACACTAGGTGTGGTTCATGATATGGTTTGTGAGAAGAACACACATGCAATAACTCTAGCTGTGGTTCATGAGAATAACACACATGCAATGACTCTAACTGTGGTTCATGAAAAGAACAGACATGCGATGACACTGGTGGATCCATGTGTGTTTTGTGAGAAGGACACACATGCAATGACACTGGTGCATCCATGTGTGGTTCATGGGAAGAACACACATGCAATGACACTGGTGGATCCATGTATGGTCTGTGAGAAGAACACACATGCAATGACACTAGTGATATGTGGCTTGTGAAAGGAACATACATGCAATGACTCTAACCATGGTTCATGAAAAGAGCAGACGTGCAATGACACTAGTGGTTCCATGTGTGGTTAATGAGAAGAACACACATGCAATGACACTGGGTGTGGTTCATGATATGGTTTGTGAGAAGAACACACATGCGATGACTCTAGCTGTGGTTCATGAGAAGAACACACATGCAATGACTCTAACTATGGTTCATGAAAAGAGCAGACATGCGATGACACTGGTGGATCCATGTGTGGTTTGTGAGAAGGACACACATGCAATGACACTGGTGGATCCATGTGTGGTTACGGGGAAGAACACACATGCAATGACACTGGTGGATACATGTGTGGTCTGTGAGAAGAACACACATGCAATGACACTAGTGATATGTGGCTTGTGAAAGGAACATACATGCAATGACTCTAACCGTGGTTCATGAAAAGAGCAGACATGCAATGACACTAGTGGATCCATGTGTGGTTAATGAGAAGAACACACATGCAATGACACTGGGTGTGGTTCATGGTATGGTTTGTGAGAAGAACACACATGCAATGACTCTAGCTATGTTTCATGAGAAGAACACACATGCAATGACTCTAACTATGGTTCATGAAAAGAACATACATGGGATGACACCGGTGGATCCATGTGTGGTCTATGAGAGGAACAGACATGCAATGACTCTAACTGTGGTTCATGAAAAGAGCAGACATGCAATGACACTTGGTGGATCCATGTGTGGTTAATGAGAATAACACACATGCAATGACACTAGGTGTGGTTCATGATATGGTTTGTGAGAAGAACACACATGCAATGACTCTAGTTGTGGTTCATGAGAAGAACACACATGCAATGACTCTAACTGTGGTTCATGAAAAGAGCAGACATGCGATGACACTGGTGGATCCATGTGTGGTTTGTGAGAAGGACACACATGCAATGACACTGGTGGATCCATGTGTGGTTCATGGGAAGAACACACATGCAATGACACTGGTGGATCCATGTATGGTCTGTGAGAAGAACACACATGCAATGACACTAGTGATATGTGGCTTGTGAAAGGAACATACATGCAATGACTCTAACCATGGTTCATGAAAAGAGCAGACATGCAATGACACTAGTGGATCCATGTGTGGTTAATGAGAAGAACACACATGCAATGACACTGGGTGTGGTTCATGATATGGTTTGTGAGAAGAACACACATGCAATGACTCTAGCTGTGGTTCATGAGAAGAACACAAATGCAATAACTCTAACTATGGTTCATGAAAAGAACTGAGATGCGATGACACCGGTGGATCCATGTGTGGTCTATGGGAGGAATAGACATGCAATGCCTCTAACTATGGTTCATGAAAAGAGACAACATGCAATGACACTGGTGGATCCATGTGTGGTTAATGAGAAGAACACACATGCAATGACACTGGGTGTGGTTCATGATATGGTTTGTGAGAAGAACACACATGCAATGACTCTTGCTGTGGTTCATGAGAAGAACACACATGCAATGACTCTAACTATGGTTCATGAAAAGAATAGACATGGGATGACACCGGTGGATCCATGTGTGGTCTATGAGAGGAACAGAGATGCAATGACTCTAACTGTGGTTCATGAAAAGAGCAGACATGCAATGACACTGGTGGATCCATGTCTGGTTAATGAGAATAACACACATGCAATGACACTGTGTGTGCTTCATGATATGGTTTGTGAGAAGAACACACATGCAATGACTCTACCTGTGGTTCATGAGAAGAACACACATGCAATGACACTGGGTGTGGTTCATGATATGGTTTGTGAGAAGAACACACATGCAATGACTCTAGCTGTGGTTCATGAGAAGAACACGCATGCAATGACTCTAACTATGGTTCATGAAAAGAATAGACATGGGATGACACCGGTGGATCCATGTGTGGTCTACGAGAGGAACAGAGATGCAATGACTCTAACTGTGGTTCATGAAAAGAGCAGACATGCAATGACACTGGTAGATCCATGTGTGGTTAATGAGAATAACACACATGCAATGACACTGTGTGTGCTTCATGATATGGTTTGTGAGAAGAACACACATGCAATGACTCTAGCTGTGGTTCATGAGAAGAACACACATGCAATGACTCTAACTGTGGTTCATGAAAAGAGCAGACATGCGATGTCACTGGTGGATCCATGTGTGCTTTGTGAGAAGGACACACATGCAATGACACTGGTGGATCCATGTGTGGTTCATGGGAAGAACACACATGCAATGACACTGGTTGATCCATGTGTGGTCTGTGAGAAGAACACACATGCAATGACACTAGTGATATGTGGTTTGTGAAAGGAACAAACATGCAATGACTCTAACTGTGGTTAATGAAAAGAGCAGACATGCAATGACACTGGTGGATCCATGTGTGGTTAATGAGAAGAACACGCATGTAATGACACTGGGTGTGGTTCATGATATGGTTTGTGATAAGAACACACATGCAAAGACTCTAGCTGTGGTTCATGAGAAGAACACACATGCAATGACTCTAACTGTGGTTCATGAAAAGAACAGACATGCGATGACACCGGTGGATCCACGTGTGGTCTATGAGAGGAACATACATGCAATGACTCTATCTGTGGTTCATGAAAAGAGGAGAAATGCAATGACACTTGTGGATCCATTTGAGAAGAACACACATGCAATTACACTGGGTGTGGTTCATGATATGGTTTGTGAGAAGAACACACATGCAATGACTCTAGCTATGGTTCATGAGAAGAACACATATGCAATGGCTCTAACTGTGGTTCATGAAAATAACAGACATGCGATGACACTGGTGGATCCATGTGTGGTCTATGAGAGGAACAGACATGCAATGAATCTAACTGTGGTTCATGAAAAGAGCAGACGTGCAATGACACCGGTGGATCCATGTGTGGTTAATGAGAATAACACACATACAATGACACTGGGTGTGGTTCATGATATGGTTTGTGAGAAGAACACACATGCAATGACTCTAGCTGTGGTTCATCAGAACAACACACATACAATGACTCTAACTGTGGTTCATGAAAAGAACACACATGCAATGACACTGGTGGATCCATGTGTGGTTTGTGAGAAGGACACACATGGAATGACACTGGTGGATCCATGTGTGGTTCATGGGAAGAACACACATGCAATGACACTGGTGGATCCGTGTGTGGTCCGTTAGAACAACACACATGCAACGACACTGGTGATATGTGGTTTGTGAAAGGAACAGACATGCAATGACTCTAGCTGTGGTTCATGAAAAGAGCATACATGTAATGACACTGGTGGTTCCATGTGTGGTTAATGAGAATAACACACATGCAATGACACTGGGTGTGGTTCATGATATGGTTTGTGAGAAGAACACACATGCAATGACTCTAGCTGTGGTTCATGAGAAGAACACACATGCAATGACTCTAACTGTGGTTCATGAAAAGAACAGACATGCGATGACACCGGTGGATCCATGTGTGGTCTATAAGAGGAACAGGCATGCAATGACTCTAACTGTGGTTCATGAAAAGAGCAGACATGCAATGACACTGGTGGATCCATGTGTGGTTAATGAGAATAACACACATGCAATGACACTGGGTGTGGTTCATGATATGGTTTGTGAGAAGAACACACATGCAATGACTCTAGCTGTGGTTCATGAGAAGGACACACATGCAATGACTCTAATTGTGGTTCATGAAAAGAGCAGACATGCGATGACACTGGTGGATCCATGTGTGGTTCATGGGAGGAACACACATGCAATGACACTGGTGGATCCATGTGTGGTTCATGGGAAGAACACACACGCAATGACACTGGTGGATCCATGTGTGGTCTGTGAGAAGAACACACATGCAATGACACTGGTGATATGTGGTTTGTGAAAGGAACAGACATGCAATGACTCTAACTGTGGTTCATGAAAAGGGAAGACATGCAATGACACAGGTGGATCCATGTATGGTTAATGAGAATAACACACATGCAATGACACTAGGTGTGGTCATGATATGTTTTGTGAGAATAACACACATGCAATGACTCTAGCTGTGGTTTATGAGAAGAACACACATGCAATGACTCTAACTGCGGTTCATGAAAAGAACAGACATGCGATGACACCGGTGGGTCCATGTGTGGTCTATGAGAGGAACATACATGCAATGACTCTATCTGTGGTTCATGAAAAGAGCAGACATGCAATGACACTGGTGGATCCATGTGTGGTTAATGAGAATAACACACATGCAATGACACTGGGTGTGGTTCATGATATGGTTTCTGAGACGAACACACATGCAATGACTCTAGCTGTGGTTCATTAGAAGAACACACATGCAATGACTCTAACTGTGGTTCATGAAAATAACACACATGCGATGACACTGGTGGATCCATGCGTGGTTTGTGAGAAGGACACACATGCAATGACACTGGTGGATCCATGTGTGGTTGATGGGAAGAAAACACATGCAATGACACTGGTGGATCCATGTGTGGTCCGTGAGAACAACACACATGTAATGACACTGGTGATATGTGGTTTGTGAAAGGAACAAACATGCAATGACTCTAGTTGTGGTTCATGAAAAGAGCAAACATGCAATGACACTGGTGGATCCATGTGTGGTTAATGAGAATAACACACATGCAATGACACTGGGTGTGGTTCATGATATGCTTTGTGAGAAGAACACACATGCAATGACTCTAGCTGTGGTTCATGAGAAGAAAACACATGCAATGACTCTAACTGTGGTTCAAGAAAAGAACAGACATGCGATGACACTGGTGGATCCATGTGTGGTTCATGGGAGGAACAGACATGCAATGACACTGGTGGATCCACGTGTGGTTCATGGGAAGAACACACACTCAATGACACTGGTGGATCCATGTGTGGTCTGTGAGAAGAACAAACATGCAATGACACTGGTGATATGTGGTTTGTGAAAGGAACAGACATGCAATGACTCTAATTGTGGTTCATGAAAAGAGAAGACATGCAATGACACAGGTGGATCCATGTATGGTTAAGAATAACACACATGCAATGACAGTAGGTGTGGTTCATGATATGTTTTGTGAGAAGAACACACATGTAATGACTCTAGCTATGGTTCATGAGAAGAACACACATGCAATGACTCTAACTGTGGTTCATGAAAAGAACAGACATGCGATGACACTGGTGGATCCATGTGTGGTCTATGAGAGGAACAGACATGCAACGACTCTAACTGTGGTTCATGAAAAGAGCAGACGTGCAATGACACCGGTGGATCCATGTGTGGTTAATGAGAATAACACACATGCAATGACACTGGGTGTGGTTCATGATATGGTTTGTGAGAAGAACACACATGCAATGACTCTAGCTGTGGTTCATCAGAAGAACACACATGCAATGACTCTAACTATGGTTCATGAAAAGAACACACATGCGATGACACTGGTGGATCCATGTGTGGTTTGTGAGAAGGACACACATGGAATGACACTGGTGGATCCATGTGTGGTTCATGGGAAGAACACACATGCAATGACACTGGTGGATCCATGTGTGGTCTGTTAGAACAACACACATGCAATGACACTGGTGATATGTGGTTTGTGAAAGGAACAGACATGCAATGACTCTAGCTGTGGTTCATAAAAAGAGCAGTTCCATGTGTGGTTAATGAGAATAACACACATGCAATGACACTGGGTGTGGTTCATGATATGGTCTGTGAAAAGAACACACATGCAATGACTCTAGCTATGGTTCATGAGAAGAACACACATGCAATGACTCTAACTGTGGTTCATTAGAAGAACAGACATGCGATGACACCGGTGGATCCATGTGTGGTCTATAAGAGGAACAAACATGCAATGACCCTAACTATGGTTCATGAAAAGAGCAGACATGCAATGACACTGGTGGATCCATGTGTGGTTAATAAGAATAACACACATGCAATGACACTGTGTGTGGTTCATGATATGGTTTGTGAGAAGAACACACATGCAATGACTCTAGCTGTGGTTCATGAGAGGAACACACATGCAATGACTCTAACTGTGGTTCATGAAAAGAGCAGACATGCGATGACACCGGTGGATCCATGTGTGGTCTATAAGAGGAACATACATGCAATGACTCTAACTGTGGTTCATGAAAAGAGCAGACATGCAATGACACTGGTGGATCCATGTGTGGTTAATCAGAATAACACACATGCAATGACACTGGGTGTGGTTCATGATATGGTTTGTGAGAAGAACACATATGCAATGACTCTAGCTGTGGTTCATGAGAAGAACACACATGCAATGACTCTAACTGTGGTTCATGAAAAGAGCAGACATGCGATGACACTGGTGGATCCATGTGTGGTATATGAGAGGAACATACATGGAATGACTCTAACTGTGGTTCATGAAAAGAGCAGACATGCAATGACACTGGTGGATCCATGTGTGGTTAATGAGAATAACACACATGCAATGACAATGGGTGTGGTTCATGATATGGTTTGTGAGAAGAAAACACATGCAATGACTCTAGCTGTGGTTCATGAGAAGAACACACATGCAATGACTCTAACTATGGTTCATCAAAAGAGCAGACATGCGATGACACTAGTGGATCCATGTATGGCTTGTGAGAAGGACACACATGCAATGACACTGGTGGATCCATGTGTGGTTCATGGGAAGAACACACATGCAATGACACTGGTGGATCCATGTGTGGTCTGTGAGAAGAACACACATGCAATGACACTGGTGATATGTGGTTTGTGAAAGGAACAGACATGCAATGACTCTAACTGTGGTTCATGAAAAGTGAAGACATGCAATAACACTGGTGGATCCATGTATGGTTAATGAGAATAACACACATGCAATGACACTGGGTGTGGTTCATGATATGGTTTGTGAGAAGAATACACATGCAATGACTCTAGCCGTGGTTCATGAGAATAACACACATGCAATGACTCTAACTGTGGTTCATGAAAAGAACAGACATGCGATGACACCGGTGGATCCATGTGTGGTCTATAAGAGGAACAGACATGCAATAACTCTAACTGTGGTTCATGAAAAGAGCAGACATGCAATGACACTGGTGGATCCATGTGTGGTTAATGAGAATAACACACATGCAATGACACTGGGTGTGCTTCATTATATGGTTTGTTAGAACAACACACATGCAATGACTCTAGGTTTGGTTCATGAGAAGAACACACATGCAATGACTCTAACTGTGGTTCATGAAAAGAGCAGACATGCGATGACACTGGTGGATCCATGTGTGGTTCATGGGAGGAACAGACATGCAATGACACTGGTGGATCCATGTGTGGTTCATGGGAAGAACACACACGCAATGACACTGGTGGATCCATGTGTGGTCTGTGAGAAGAACACACATGCAATGCCACTGGTGGTATGTGGTTTGTGAAAGGAACAGACATGCAATGACTCTAACCATGGTTCATGAAAAGAGAAGACATGCAATGACACAGGTGGATCCATGTGTGGTTAATGAGAAGAACACACATGCAATGACACTGGGTGTGGTTCATGATATGGTTTGTGAGAAGAACACACATGCAATGACTCTAGCTGTGGTTCATGAGAAGAACACAAATGCAATAACTCTAACTATGGTTCATGAAAAGAACTGAGATGCGATGACACCGGTGGATCGATGTGTGGTCTATGAGAGGAACAAACATGCAATGACTCTAACTGTGGTTCATGAAAAGAGCAGACATGCAATGACACTGGTGGATCCATGTGGGGTTTGTGAGAAGGACACACATGCAATGACACTGGTGGATCCATGTGTGGTTCATGGGAAGAACACACATGCAATGACACTGGTGGATCCATGTGTGGTCTGTGAGAAGAACACACATGCAATGACACTAGTGATATGTGGCTTGTGAAAGGAACAGACATGCAATGACTCTAACCGTGGTTCATGAAAAGAGCAGACATGCAATGACACTAGTGGATCCATGTGTGGTTAATGAGAAGAACACACATGCAATGACACTGGGTGTGGTTCATGATATGGTTTGTGAGAAGAACACACATGCAATGACTCTAGCTGTGGTTCATGAGAAGAACACACATGCAATAACTCTAACTATGGTTCATGAAAAGAACTGAGATGCGATGACACCGGTGGATCCATGTGTGGTCTATGAGAAGAACAGACATGCAATGACTCTAACTCTGGTTCATGAAAAGAGCAGACATGCAATGACACTGGTGGATCCATGTGTGGTTAACGAGAATAACACACATGCAATGACACTAGGTGTGGTTCATGATATGGTTTGTGAGAAGAACACACACGCAATGACTCTAGCTGTGGTTCATGAGAAGAACACACATGCAATGACTCTAACTGTGGTTCATGAAAAGAGCAAACATGCGATGACACCAGTGGATCCATGTGTGGTTTATGAGAGGAACACGCATCCAATGAAACCGGTGGATCCTTATGTGGACTATGGGAAGAACACACATGAATGACACTGGTGGATCCATGTGTGGTCTGTGAGAAGAATACACATCCAATGACATTGGTGGATCCATATGTGGTTCATGGGAAGAACACACATGCAATGACACTGGTGGATCCATGTGTGGTCTATGAGAATAACACACATGCAATGACACTGGTGATATGTGGTTTGTGAAAGGAACAGACAAGCAATGACTCTAACTGTGGTGCATGAAAAGAGTAGACATGCAATGACACTGGTGGATCCATGTGTGGTTAATGAGAAGAACACACATGCAATGACACTGGGTGTGGTTCATGATATGGTTTGTGAGAAGAACACACATGCGATGACTCTAGCTGTGGTTCATGAGAAGAACACACATGCAATGACTCTAACTATGGTTCATGAAAAGAACAGACATGCGATGACACAGGTGGATCCATGTGTGGTCTATGGGAGGAATAGACATGCAATGCCTCTAACTATGGTTCATGAAAAGAGCAAACATGCAATGACACTGGTGGATCCATGTGTGGTTAATGAGAAGAACACACATGCAATGACACTGGGTGTGGTTCATGATATGGTTTGTGAGAAGAACACACATGCAATGACTCTTGCTGTGGTTCATGAGAAGAACACACATGCAATGACTCTAACTATGGTTCATGAAAAGAATAGACATGGGATGACACCGGTGGATCCATGTGTGGTCTATGAGAGGAACAGAGATGCAATGACTCTAACTGTGGTTCATGAAAAGAGCAGACATGCAATGACACTGGTGGATCCATGTCTGGTTAATGAGAATAACACACATGCAATGACACTGTGTGTGCTTCATGATATGGTTTGTGAGAAGAACACACATGCAATGACTCTACCTGTGGTTCATGAGAAGAACACACATGCAATGACACTGGGTGTGGTTCATGATATGGTTTGTGAGAAGAACACACATGCAATGACTCTAGCTGTGGTTCATGAGAAGAACACGCATGCAATGACTCTAACTATGGTTCATGAAAAGAATAGACATGGGATGACACCGGTGGATCCATGTGTGGTCTACGAGAGGAACAGAGATGCAATGACTCTAACTGTGGTTCATGAAAAGAGCAGACATGCAATGACACTGGTGGATCCATGTGTGGTTAATGAGAATAACACACATGCAATGACACCGTGTGTGCTTCATGATATGGTTTGTGAGAAGAACACACATGCAATGACTCTAGCTGTGGTTCATGAGAAGAACACACATGCAATGACTCTAACTGTGGTTCATGAAAAGAGCAGACATGCGATGTCACTAGTGGATCCATGTGTGCTTTGTGAGAAGGACACACAGGCAATGACACTGGTGGATCCATGTGTGGTTCATGGGAAGAACACACATGCAATGACACTGGTTGATCCATGTGTGGTCTGTGAGAAGAACACACATGCAATGACACTAGTGATATGTGGTTTGTGAAAGGAACAAACATGCAATGACTCTAACTGTGGTTAATGAAAAGAGCAGACATGCAATGACACTGGTGGATCCATGTGTGGTTAATGAGAAGAACACGCATGTAATGACACTGGGTGTGGTTCATGATATGGTTTGTGATAAGAACACACATGCAAAGACTCTAGCTGTGGTTCATGAGAAGAACACACATGCAATGACTCTAACCGTGGTTCATGAAAAGAACAGACATGCGATGACACCGGTGGATCCACGTGTGGTCTATGAGAGGAACATACATGCAATGACTCTATCTGTGGTTCATGAAAAGAGGAGAAATGCAATGACACTTGTGGATCCATTTGAGAAGAACACACATGCAATTACACTGGGTGTGGTTCATGATATGGTTTGTGAGAAGAACACACATGCAATGACTCTAGCTATGGTTCATGAGAAGAACACATATGCAATGGCTCTAACTGTGGTTCATGAAAATAACAGACATGCGATGACACTGGTGGATCCATGTGTGGTCTATGAGAGGAACAGA
The DNA here is from genome assembly GCA_916181665.1 of Avena sativa. Taxonomy (NCBI): domain Eukaryota; kingdom Viridiplantae; phylum Streptophyta; class Magnoliopsida; order Poales; family Poaceae; genus Avena; species Avena sativa. The sequence goes on from OV702290.1 coordinate 435,981,157, forward strand.
CATGCAATGAATCTAACTGTGGTTCATGAAAAGAGCAGACGTGCAATGACACCGGTGGATCCATGTGTGGTTAATGAGAATAACACACATACAATGACACTGGGTGTGGTTCATGATATGGTTTGTGAGAAGAACACACATGCAATGACTCTAGCTGTGGTTCATCAGAACAACACACATGCAATGACTCTAACTGTGGTTCATGAAAAGAACACACATGCAATGACACTGGTGGATCCATGTGTGGTTTGTGAGAAGGACACACATGGAATGACACTGGTGGATCCATGTGTGGTTCATGGGAAGAACACACATGCAATGACACTGGTGGATCCGTGTGTGGTCCGTTAGAACAACACACATGCAATGACACTGGTGATATGTGGTTTGTGAAAGGAACAGACATGCAATGACTCTAGCTGTGGTTCATGAAAAGAGCATACATGTAATGACACTGGTGGTTCCATGTGTGGTTAATGAGAATAACACACATGCAATGACACTGGGTGTGGTTCATGATATGGTTTGTGAGAAGAACACACATGCAATGACTCTAGCTGTGGTTCATGAGAAGAACACACATGCAATGACTCTAACTGTGGTTCATGAAAAGAACAGACATGCGATGACACCGGTGGATCCATGTGTGGTCTATAAGAGGAACAGGCATGCAATGACTCTAACTGTGGTTCATGAAAAGAGCAGACATGCAATGACACTGGTGGATCCATGTGTGGTTAATGAGAATAACACACATGCAATGACACTGGGTGTGGTTCATGATATGGTTTGTGAGAACAACACACATGCAATGACTCTAGCTGTGGTTCATGAGAAGGACACACATGCAATGACTCTAATTGTGGTTCATGAAAAGAGCAGACATGCGATGACACTGGTGGATCCATGTGTGGTTCATGGGAGGAACACACATGCAATGACACTGGTGGATCCATGTGTGGTTCATGGGAAGAACACACACGCAATGACACTGGTGGATCCATGTGTGGTCTGTGAGAAGAACACACATGCAATGACACTGGTGATATGTGGTTTGTGAAAGGAACAGACATGCAATGACTCTAACTGTGGTTCATGAAAAGGGAAGACATGCAATGACACAGGTGGATCCATGTATGGTTAATGAGAATAACACACATGCAATGACACTAGGTGTGGTCATGATATGTTTTGTGAGAAGAACACACATGCAATGACTCTAGCTGTGGTTTATGAGAAGAACACACATGCAATGACTCTAACTGCGGTTCATGAAAAGAACAGACATGCGATGACACCGGTGGATCCATGTGTGGTCTATGAGAGGAACATACATGCAATGACTCTATCTGTGGTTCATGAAAAGAGCAGACATGCAATGACACTGGTGGATCCATGTGTGGTTAATGAGAATAACACACATGCAATGACACTGGGTGTGGTTCATGATATGGTTTGTGAGACGAACACACATGCAATGACTCTAGCTGTGGTTCATTAGAAGAACACACATGCAATGACTCTAACTGTGGTTCATGAAAATAACACACATGCGATGACACTGGTGGATCCATGCGTGGTTTGTGAGAAGGACACACATGCAATGACACTGGTGGATCCATGTGTGGTTGATGGGAAGAAAACACATGCAATGACACTGGTGGATCCATGTGTGGTCCGTGAGAACAACACACATGCAATGACACTGGTGATATGTGGTTTGTGAAAGGAACAGACATGCAATGACTCTAGTTGTGGTTCATGAAAAGAGCAAACATGCAATGACACTGGTGGATCCATGTGTGGTTAATGAGAATAACACACATGCAATGACACTGGGTGTGGTTCATGATATGCTTTGTGAGAAGAACACACATGCAATGACTCTAGCTGTGGTTCATGAGAAGAAAACACATGCAATGACTCTAACTGTGGTTCAAGAAAAGAACAGACATGCGATGACACTGGTGGATCCATGTGTGGTTCATGGGAGGAACAGACATGCAATGACACTGGTGGATCCACGTGTGGTTCATGGGAAGAACACGCACTCAATGACACTGGTGGATCCATGTGTGGTCTGTGAGAAGAACACACATGAAATGACACTGGTGATATGTGGTTTGTGAAAGGAACAGACATGCAATGACTCTAATTGTGGTTCATGAAAAGAGAAGACATGCAATGACACAGGTGGATCCATGTATGGTTAAGAATAACACACATGCAATGACAGTAGGTGTGGTTCATGATATGTTTTGTGAGAAGAACACACATGCAATGACTCTAGCTATGGTTCATGAGAAGAACACACATGCAATGACTCTAACTGTGGTTCATGAAAAGAACAGACATGCGATGACACTGGTGGATCCATGTGTGGTCTATGAGAGGAACAGACATGCAACGACTCTAACTGTGGTTCATGAAAATAGCAGACGTGCAATGACACCGGTGGATCCATGTGTGGTTAATGAGAATAACACACATGCAATGACACTGGGTGTGGTTCATGATATGGTTTGTGAGAAGAACACACATGCAATGACTCTAGCTGTGGTTCATCAGAAGAACACACATGCAATGACTCTAACTATGGTTCATGAAAAGAACACACATGCGATGACACTGGTGGATCCATGTGTGGTTTGTGAGAAGGACACACATGGAATGACACTGGTGGATCCATGTGTGGTTCATGGGAAGAACACACATGCAATGACACTGGTGGATCCATGTGTGGTCTGTTAGAACAACATACATGCAATGACACTGGTGATATGTGGTTTGTGAAAGGAACAAACATGCAATGACTCTAGCTGTGGTTCATAAAAAGAGCAGTTCCATGTGTGGTTAATGAGAATAACACACATGCAATGACACTGGGTGTGGTTCATGATATGGTCTGTGAAAAGAACACACATGCAATGACTCTAGCTGTGGTTCATGAGAAGAACACACATGCAATGACTCTAACTGTGGTTCATTAGAAGAAAAGACATGCGATGACACCGGTGGATCCATGTGTGGTAAATAAGAGGAACAAACACGCAATGACCCTAACTATGGTTCATGAAAAGAGCAGACATGCAATGACACTGGTGGATCCATGTGTGGTTAATAAGAATAACACACATGCAATGACACTGTGTGTGGTTCATGATATGGTTTGTGAGAAGAACACACATGCAATGACTCTAGCTGTGGTTCATGAGAGGAACACACATGCAATGACTCTAACTGTGGTTCATGAAAAGAGCAGACATGCGATGACACCGGTGGATCCATGTGTGGTCTATAAGAGGAACATACATGCAATGACTCTAACTGTGGTTCATGAAAAGAGCAGACATGCAATGACACTGGTGGATCCATGTGTGGTTAATGAGAATAACACACATGCAATGACACTGGGTGTGGTTCATGATATGGTTTGTGAGAAGAACACATATGCAATGACTCTAGCTGTGGTTCATGAGAAGAACACACATGCAATGACTCTAACTGTGGTTCATGAAAAGAGCAGACATGCGATGACACTGGTGGATCCATGTGTGGTCTATGAGAGGAACATACATGGAATGACTCTAACTGTGGTTCATGAAAAGAGCAGACATGCAATGACACTGGTGGATCCATGTGTGGTTAATGAGAATAACACACATGCAATGACAATGGGTGTGGTTCATGATATGGTTTGTGAGAAGAAAACACATGCAATGACTCTAGCTGTGGTTCATGAGAAGAACACACATGCAATGACTCTAACTATGGTTCATCAAAAGAGCAGACATGCGATGACACTAGTGGATCCATGTATGGCTTGTGAGAAGGACACACATGCAATGACACTGGTGGATCCATGTGTGGTTCATGGGAAGAACACACATGCAATGACACTGGTGGATCCATGTGTGGTCTGTGAGAAGAACACACATGCAATGACACTGGTGATATGTGGTTTATGAAAGGAACAGACATGCAATGACTCTAACTGTGGTTCATGAAAAGTGAAGACATGCAATAACACTGGTGGATCCATGTATGGTTAATGAGAATAACACACATGCAATGACACTGGGTGTGGTTCATGATATGGTTTGTGAGAAGAATACACATGCAATGACTCTAGTCGTGGTTCATGAGAATAACACACATGCAATGACTCTAACTGTGGTTCATGAAAAGAACAGACATGCGATGACACCGGTGGATCCATGTGTGGTCTATGAGAGGAACAGACATGCAATAACTCTAACTGTGGTTCATGAAAAGAGCAGACATGCAATGACACTGGTGGATCCATGTGTGGTTAATGAGAATAACACACATGCAATGACACTGGGTGTGCTTCATTATATGGTTTGTTAGAACAACACACATGCAATGACTCTAGGTTTGGTTCATGAGAAGAACACACATGCAATGACTCTAACTGTGGTTCATGAAAAGAGCAGACATGCGATGACACTGGTGGATCCATGTGTGGTTCATGGGAGGAACAGACATGCAATGACACTGGTGGATCCATGTGTGGTTCATGGGAAGAACACACACGCAATGACACTGGTGGATCCATGTGTGGTCTGTGAGAAGAACACACATGCAATGCCACTGGTGGTATGTGGTTTGTGAAAGGAACAGACATGCAATGACTCTAACTGTGGTTCATGAAAAGAGAAGACATGCAATGACACAGGTGGATCCATGTATGGTTAATGAGAATAACACACATGCAATGACACTAGGTGTGGATCATGATATGGTTTGTGAGACGAACACACATGCAATGACTCTAGCTGTGGTTCATCAGAAGAACACACATGCAATGACTCTAACTATGGTTCATGAAAAGAACATACATGCGATGACACCGGTGGATCCATGTGTGGTCTATGAGAGGAACAAACATGCAATGACTCTAACTGTGGTTCATGAAAAGAGCAGACGTGCAATGACACCGGTGGATCCATGTGTGGTTAATGAGAATAACACACATGCAATGACACTGGGTGTGGTTCATGATATGGTTTGTGAGAAGAACACACATGCAAGGACTCAAGCTGTGGTTCATCAGAAGAACACACATGCAATGACTCTAACTGTGGTTCATGAAAAGAACACACATGCGATGACACTGGTGGATCCATGTGTGGTTTGTGAGAAGGACACACATGGAATGACACTGGTGGATCCATGTGTGGTTCATGGGAAGAACACACATGCAATGACACTAGTGGATCCATGTGTGGTCTGTTAGAACAACACACATGCAATGACACTGGTGATATGTGGTTTGTGAAAGGAACAGACATGCAATGACTCTAGTTGTGGTTCATGAAAAGAGCAAACATGCAATGACATTGGTGGATCCATGTGTGGTTAATGAGAATAACACACATGCAATGACACTGGGTGAGGTTCATGATATGGTTTGTGAGAAGAACACACATGCAATGACTCTAGCTGTGGTTCATGAGAGGAACACACATGCAATGACTCTAACTGTGGTTCATGAAAAGAGCAGACATGCGATGACACCGGTGGATCCATGTGTGGTCTATAAGAGGAACATACATGCAATGACTCTAACTGTGGTTCATGAAAAGAGCAGACATGCAATGACACTGGTGGATCCATGTGTGGTTAATGAGAATAACACACATGCAATGACACTGGGTGTGGTTCATGATATGGTTTGTGAGAAGAACACATATGCAATGACTCTAGCTGTGGTTCATGAGAAGAACACACATGCAATGACTCTAACTGTGGTTCATGAAAAGAGCAGACATGCGATGACACTGGTGGATCCATGTGTGGTCTATGAGAGGAACATACATGGAATGACTCTAACTGTGGTTCATGAAAAGAGCAGACATGCAATGACACTGGTGGATCCATGTGTGGTTAATGAGAATAACACACATGCAATGACAATGGGTGTGGTTCATGATATGGTTTGTGAGAAGAAAACACATGCAATGACTCTAGCTGTGGTTCATGAGAAGAACACACATGCAATGACTCTAACTATGGTTCATCAAAAGAGCAGACATGCGATGACACTAGTGGATCCATGTATGGCTTGTGAGAAGGACACACATGCAATGACACTGGTGGATCCATGTGTGGTTCATGGGAAGAACACACATGCAATGACACTGGTGGATCCATGTGTGGTCTGTGAGAAGAACACACATGCAATGACACTGGTGATATGTGGTTTATGAAAGGAACAGACATGCAATGACTCTAACTGTGGTTCATGAAAAGTGAAGACATGCAATAACACTGGTGGATCCATGTATGGTTAATGAGAATAACACACATGCAATGACACTGGGTGTGGTTCATGATATGGTTTGTGAGAAGAATACACATGCAATGACTCTAGCCGTGGTTCATGAGAATAACACACATGCAATGACTCTAACTGTGGTTCATGAAAAGAACAGACATGCGATGACACCGGTGGATCCATGTGTGGTCTATGAGAGGAACAGACATGCAATAACTCTAACTGTGGTTCATGAAAAGAGCAGACATGCAATGACACTGGTGGATCCATGTGTGGTTAATGAGAATAACACACATGCAATGACACTGGGTGTGCTTCATTATATGGTTTGTTAGAACAACACACATGCAATGACTCTAGGTTTGGTTCATGAGAAGAACACACATGCAATGACTCTAACTGTGGTTCATGAAAAGAGCAGACATGCGATGACACTGGTGGATCCATGTGTGGTTCATGGGAGGAACAGACATGCAATGACACTGGTGGATCCATGTGTGGTTCATGGGAAGAACACACACGCAATGACACTGGTGGATCCATGTGTGGTCTGTGAGAAGAACACACATGCAATGCCACTGGTGGTATGTGGTTTGTGAAAGGAACAGACATGCAATGACTCTAACTGTGGTTCATGAAAAGAGAAGACATGCAATGACACAGGTGGATCCATGTATGGTTAATGAGAATAACACACATGCAATGACACTAGGTGTGGATCATGATATGGTTTGTGAGACGAACACACATGCAATGACTCTAGCTGTGGTTCATCAGAAGAACACACATGCAATGACTCTAACTATGGTTCATGAAAAGAACATACATGCGATGACACCGGTGGATCCATGTGTGGTCTATGAGAGGAACAAACATGCAATGACTCTAACTGTGGTTCATGAAAAGAGAAGACGTGCAATGACACCGGTGGATCCATGTGTGGTTAATGAGAATAACACACATGCAATGACACTGGGTGTGGTTCATGATATGGTTTGTGAGAAGAACACACATGCAAGGACTCAAGCTGTGGTTCATCAGAAGAACACACATGCAATGACTCTAACTGTGGTTCATGAAAAGAACACACATGCGATGACACTGGTGGATCCATGTGTGGTTTGTGAGAAGGACACACATGGAATGACACTGGTGGATCCATGTGTGGTTCATGGGAAGAACACACATGCAATGACACTAGTGGATCCATGTGTGGTCTGTTAGAACAACACACATGCAATGACACTGGTGATATGTGGTTTGTGAAAGGAACAGACATGCAATGACTCTAGTTGTGGTTCATGAAAAGAGCAAACATGCAATGACATTGGTGGATCCATGTGTGGTTAATGAGAATAACACACATGCAATGACACTGGGTGAGGTTCATGATATGCTTTGTGAGAAGAACACACATGCAATGACTCTAGCTGTGGTTCATGAGAAGAACACACATGCAATGACTCTAACTGTGGTTCAAGAAAAGAACAGACGTGCGATGACACCGGTGGATCCATGTGTGGTCTATAAGAGGAACATACATGCAATGACTCTAACTGTGATTCATGAAAAGAGCAGACATGCAATGACACTGGTGGATCCATGTGTGGTTAATGAGAATAACACACATGCAATGACACCGGGTGTCGTTCATGATATGGTTTGTGAGAAGAACACACATGCAATGGCTCTAGCTGTGGTTCATGAGAAGAACAAACATGCAATGACTCTAACTGTGGTTCATGAAAAGAGCAGACATGCGATGACACTGGTGGATCCATGTGTGGTCTATGAGAGGAACATACATGCAATGACTCTAACTGTGGTTCATGAAAAGAGCAGACATGCAATGACACTGGTGGATCCATGTGTGGTTAATAAGAATAACACACATGCAATGACATTGTGTGTGGTTCATGATATGGTTTGTGAGAAGAACACACATGCAATGACTCTAGCTGTGGTTCATGAGAAGAACAAACATGCAATGACTCTAACTGTGGTTCATGAAAAGAGCAGACATGCGATGACACTGGTGGATCCATGTGTGGTCTATGAGAGGAAGATACATGCAATGACTCTAACTGTGGTTCATGAAAAGAGCAGACATGCAATGACACTGGTGGATCCATGTGTGGTTAATAAGAATAACACACATGCAATGACACTGTGTGTGGTTCATGATATGGTTTGTGAGAAGAACACACATGCAATGACTCTAGCTGTGGTTCATGAGAAGAACACACATGCAATGACTCTAACTATGGTTCATGAAAAGAGCAGACATGCGATGACACCGGTGGATCCATGTGTGGTCTATAAGAGGAACATACATGCAATGACTCTAACTGTGGTTCATGAAAAGAGCAGACATGCAATGACACTGGTGGATCCATGTGTGGTTAATGAGAATAACACACATGCAATGACACTGGGTGTGGTTCATGATATGGTTTGTGATAAGAACACACATGCAATGACTCTAGCTGTGGTTCATGAGAAGAACACACATGCAATGACTCTAACTGTGGTTCATGAAAAGAGCAGACATGCGATGACACTGGTGGATCCATGTGTGGTCTATGAGAGGAACAGACATGCAATGACTCTAACTGTGGTTCATGAAAAGAGCAGACATGCAATGACACTGGTGGATCCATGTGTGGTTAATGAGAATAGCACACATGCAATGACAATGGGTGTGGTTCATGATATGGTTTGTGAGAAGAACACACATGCAATGACTCTAGCTGTGGTTCATGAGAAGAACACACATGCAATGACTCTGACTGTGGTTCATCAAAAGAGCAGACATGCGATGACACTAGTGGATCCATGTATGGCTTGTGAGAAGGACACACATGCAATGACACTGGTGGATCCATGTGTGGTTCATGGGAAGAACACACATGCAATGACACTGGTGGATCCATGTGTGGTTTGTGAGAAGAACACACATGCAATGACACTGGTGATATGTGGTTTGTGAAAGGAACAGACATGCAATGACTCTAACTGTGGTTCATGAAAAGAGAAGACATGCAATAACACTAGTGGATCCATGTATGGTTAATGAGAATAACACACATGCAATGACACTGGGTGTGGTTCATGATATGGTTTGTGAGAAGAACACACATGCAATGACTCTAGCTGTGGTTCATGAGAATAACACACATGCAATGACTCTAACTATGGTTCATGAAAAGAACAGACATGTGATGACACCGGTGGATCCATTTGTGGTCTATGAGAGGAACAAACATGCAATGACTCTAACTGTTGTTCATGAAAAGAGCAGACATGCAATGACACTGGTGGATCCATGTGTGGTTAATGAGAATAACACACATGCAATGACACTGGGTGTGGTTCATGATATGGTTTGTGAGAACAACACACATGCAATGACTCTAGGTGTGGTTCATGAGAAGAACACACATGCAATGACTCTAACTGTGGTTCATGAAAAGAGCAGACTTGCGATGACACTGGTGGATCCATGTGTGGTTCATGGGAGGAACAGACATGTAATGACACTGGTGGATCCATGTGTGGTTCATGGGAAGAACACACACGCAATGACACTGGTGGATCCATGTGTGGTCTGTGAGAAGAACACACATGCAATGACACTGGTGATATGTGGTTTGTGAAAGGAACAGACATGCAATGACTCTAACTGTGGTTCATGAAAAGAGAAGACATGCAATGACACAGGTGGATCCATGTATGGTTAATGAGAATAACACACATGCAATGACAGTAGGTGTGGTTCATGATATGTTTTGTGAGAAGAACACACATGCAATGACTCTAGCTATGGTTCATGAGAAGAACACACATGCAATGACTCTAACTGTGGTTCATGAAAAGAACAGACATGCGATGACATCGGTGGATCCATGTGTGGTCTATGAGAGGAACAGACATGCAATGACTCTAACTGTGGTTCATGAAAAGAGCAGACGTGCAATGACACCGGTGGATCCATGTGTGGTTAATGACACTGGGTGTGGTTCATGATATGGTTTGTGAGAAGAACACACATGCAATGACTCAAGCTGTGGTTCATCAGAAGAACACACATGCAATGACTCTTACTGTGGTTCATGAAAAGAACACACATGCGATGACACTGGTGGATCCATGTGTGGTTTGTGAGAAGGACATACATGGAATGACACTGGTGGATCCATGTGTGGTTCATGGGAAGAACACACATGCAATGACACTGGTGGATCCATGTGTGGTCTGTTAGAACAACACACATGCAATGACACTGGTGATATGTGGTTTGTGAAAGGAACAGACATGCAATGACTCTAGATGTGGTTCATGAAAAGAGCAGACATGTAATGACACTGGTGGTTCCATGTGTGGTTAATGAGAATAACACACATGCAATGACATTGGGTGTGGTTCATGATATGGTTTGTGAGAAGAACACACATGCGATGACTCTAGCTGTGTTTTCATGAGAAGAACACACATGCAATGACTCTAACTGTGGTTCATGAAAAGAGCAGACATGCGATGACACCGGTGGATCCATGTGTGGTCTATAAGAGGAACAAACATGCAATGACTCTAACTGTGGTTCATGAAAAGAGAGACATGCAATGACACTGGTGGATCCATGTATGGTTAATGAGAATAACACACATGCAATGACACTGGGTGTGGTTCATGATATGGTTTGTGAGAACAACACACATGCAATGACTCTAGCTGTGGTTCATGAGAAGGACACACATGCAATGACTCTAACTGTGGTTCATGAAAAGAGCAGACATGCGATGACACTGGTGGATCCATGTGTGGTACATGGGAGGAACACACATGCAATGACACTGGTGGATCCATGTGTGGTTTATGGGAAGAACACACACGCAATGACACTGGTGGATCCTTGTGTGGTCTGTGAGAAGAACACACATGCAATGACACAGGTGATATGTGGTTTGTGAAAGGAACAGCCATGCAATGACTCTAACTGTGGTTCATGAAAAGGGAAGACATGCAATGACACAGGTGGATCCATGTATGGTTAATGAGAATAACACACATGCAATGACACTAGGTGTGGTCATGATATGTTTTGTGAGAAGAACACACATGCAATGACTCTAACTGTGGTTCATGAGAAGAACACACATGCAATGACTCTAACTGTGGTTCATGAAAAGAACAGACATGCGATGACTCTGGTGGATCCATGTGTGGTCTATGAGAGGAACATACATGCAATGACTCTATCTGTGGTTCATGAAAAGAGCAGACATGCAATGACACTGGTGGATCCATGTGTGGTTAATGAGAATAACACACATGCAATGACACTGGGTGTGGTTCATGATATGGTTTGTGAGACGAACACACATGCAATGACTCTAGCTGTGGTTCTTCAGAAGAACACACATACAATGACTCTAACTGTGGTTCATGAAAAGAACACACATGCGATGAAACTGGTGGATCCATGCGTGCTTTGTGAGAAGGACACACATGCAATGACACTGGTGGATCCATGTGTGGTTCATGGGAAGAACACACATGCAATGACACTGGTGGATCCATGTGTGGTCCGTGAGAACAACACACATGCAATGACACTGGTGATATGTGGTTTGTGAAAGGAACAGACATGCAATGACTCTAGTTGTGGTTCATGAAAAGAGCAAAAATGGAATGACACTGGTGGATCCATGTGTGGTTAATGAGAATAACACACATGCAATGACACTGGGTGTGGTTCATGATATGCTTTGTGAGAAGAACACACATGCAATGACTCTAGCTGTGGTTCATGAGAAGAAAACACATGCAATGACTCTAACTGTGGTTCAAGAAAAGAACAGACATGCGATGACACCAGTGGATCCATGTGTGGTCTATAAGAGGAACATACATGCAATGACTCTAACTCTGGTTCATGAAAAGAGCAGACATGCAATGACACTGGTGGATCCATGTGTGGTTAATGAGAATAACACACATGCAATGACACTGGGTGTGGTTCATGATATGGTTTGTGAGAAGAACACACATGCAATGACTCTAGTTGTGGTTCATGAGAAGAACACACATGCAATGACTCTAACTGTGGTTCATGAAAAGAGCAGACATGCGATGACACTAGTGGATCCATGTGTGGTCTATGAGAGGAACATACATGCAATGACTCTAACTGTGGTTCATGAAAAGAGCGGACATGCAATGACACTGGTGGATCCATGTGTGGTTAATAAGAATAACACACATGCAATGACAATGGGTGTGGTTCATGATATGGTTTGTGAGAAGAACACACATGCAATGACTCTAGCTATGGTTCATGAGAAGAACACACATGCAATCACTCTAACTGTGGTTCATCAAAAGATCAGACATGCGATGACACTAGTGGATCCATGTATGGCTTATGAGAAGGACACGCATGCAATGACACGGGTGGATCCATGTGTGGTTGATGGGAAGAAAACACATGCAATGACACTGGTGGATCCATGTGTGGTCCGTGAGAACAACACACATGTAATGACACTGGTGATATGTGGTTTGTGAAAGGAACAAACATGCAATGACTCTAACTGTGGTTCATGAAAAGAGAAGACATGCAATGACACAGGTGGATCCATGTATGGTTAATGAGAATAACACACATGCAATGACAGTAGGTGTGGTTCATGATATGTTTTGTGAGAAGAACACACATGCAATGACTCTAGCTATGGTTCATGAGAAGAACACACATGCAATGACTCTAACTGTGGTTCATGAAAAGAACAGACATGCGATGACACTGGTGGATCCAAGTGTGCTTTGTGAGAAGAACACACATGCAATGACACTGGTGATATGTGGTTTGTGAAAGGAACAGATATGCAATGACTCTAACTGTTGTTCATGAAAAGAGAAGACATGCAATAACATTGGTGGATCCATGTATGGTTAATGAGAATAACACACATGCAATGACACTGGGTGTGGTTCATGATATGGTTTGTGAGAAGAACACACATGCAATGACTCTAGCTGTGGTTCATGAGAAGAACACACATGCAATGACTCTAACGGTGGTTCATGAAAAGATCAGACATGCGATGACACTGGTGGATCCATGCGTGGTTCATGGGAGGAACACACATGCAATGACACTTGTGGATCCATGTGTCGTTCATGGGAAGAACACACATGCAATGGAACTGGTGGATCCACGTGTGGTCTGTGAGAAGAATACACATGCAATGACACTGGTGATATGTGGTTTGTGAAAGGAACAGACATGCAATGACTCTAACTGTGGCTCATGAAAAGAGCAGACATGCAATGACACTGGTGGATTCATTTGTGGTTAATGAGAAGAACACACATGCAATGACACTGGGTGTGGTTCATCATATGGTTTGTGAGAAGAACACACATGCAATGACTCTAGCTATGGTTCATGAGAAGAACACACATGCAATGACTCTAACTGTGGTTCATGAAAAGAACAGACATGCGATGACACCGGTGGATCCATGTGTGGTCTATGAGAGGAACATACATGCAATGACTCTAACTGTGGTTCATGAAAAGAGCAGACATGCAATGACACTGGTGGATCCATGTGTGGTTAATGAGAATAACACACATGCAATGACACTGGGTGTGGTTCATCATATGGTTTGTGAGAAGAACACACATGCAATGACTCTAGCTGTGGTTCATGAGAAGAACACACATGCAATGACTCTAATTGTGGTTCATGAAAAGATCACACATGCGATGACACTGGTGAATCCATGTGTCGTTCATGGGAGGAACACATATGCAATGACACTTGTGGATCCATGTGTGGTTCATGGGAAGAACACAAATGCAATGACACTGGTGGATCCATGTGTGGTCTGTGAGAAGAATACACATGCAATGACACTGGTGATATGTGGTTTGTGAAAGGAACAGGCATGCAATGACTCTAACTGTGGCTCATGAAAAGAGCAGACATGCAATGACACTGGTGGATCCATTTGTGGTTAATGAGAAGAACACACATGCAATGACACTGAGTGTGGTTCATGATATGGTTTGTGAGAAGAACACACATGCAATGACTCTAGCTATGGTTCATGAGAAGAACACACATGCAATGACTCTAACTGTGGTTCATGAAAAGAACAGACATGCGATGACACCGGGGGATCCATGTGTGGTCTATGAGAGGAACAGACATGCAATGACTCTAACTGTGGTTCATGAAAAGAGCAGACATGCAATGACACTGGTGGATCCATGTGTGGTTAATGAGAATAACACACTTGTAATGACACTGGGTGTGGTTCATGATATGGTTTGTGAGAAGAACACACATGCAATGGCTCTAGCTGTGGTTCATGAGAAGAACACACATGCAATGACTCTAACTGTGGTTCATGAAAAGAGTAGACATGCGATGACACTGGTGGATCCATGTGTGGCTTGTGAGAAGGACACACATGCAATGACACCGGTGGATCCATGTGTGGTTCATGGGAAGAACACACATGCAATGACACTAGTGATATGTGTTTTGTGAAAGGAACATACATGGAATGACTCTAACTGTGGTTCATGAAAAGAGCATACATGCAATGACACTGGTGGATCCATGTGTGGTTAATGAGAAGAACACACATGCAATGACACAGGGTGTGGTTCATGATATGGTTTATGAGAAGAACACACATGCAATGACTCTAGCTGTGGTTCTTGAGAAGAACACACATGCAATGACTCTAACTATGGTTCATGAAAAGAGCAGACATGCGATGACACCGATGGATCCATGTGTGGTCTATGAGAGGAACACACATGCAATGACACTTGTGGATCCATGTGTGGTCTGTGGGAAGAACACACATGCAATGACACTGGTGGATCCATATGTGGTCTGTGAAAACGACACACATGCAATGCCACTGGTGGATCCACATGTGGTTCATGGGAAGAACACAGATGCAATGACACTGGTGGATCCATGTGTGGTCTGTGGGAAGAGCACACATGCAATGACACTAGTGATATGTGCTTTGTGAAAGGAACAAACATGCAATGACTCTAACTGTGGTTCATGAAAAGAGAAGATATGCAATGACACTGGTGGATCAATGTGTGGTTAATGAGAAGAACACACATATAATGACACCGGGTGTGGTTCATGATATGGTTTGTGAGAAGAACACACATGCAATGACTCTAGCTGTGGTTCATGAGAAGAACACACATGCAATGACTCTAACTGTGGTTCATGAAAAGAACAGACATGCGATGACACTGATGGATCCATATGTGGTCTATGAGAGGAACACACATGCAATGACACCGGTGGATCCATGTGTGGTCTGTGGGAAGAACACACATGCAATGACACGGGTGGATCCATATGTGATCTGTGAAAAGGACACACATGCAATGACACTGGTGGATACATATGTGGTTCATGGGAAGAACACACATGCAATGACACTGGTGGATCCATGTGTGGTTAATGAGAAGAACACACATGCAATGACACTAGGTGTGGGTCCATGTGGTTTATGAGAAGAACACACATCCAATGAACTCTAGTGGATCTATCTTGGCATAATTTGATGTATGCAATGATGTATTTCATTGTACAAGACACTCACTTTCCATTTTTATACTACTCAGTTTTGCCCTTGGTTTTATGTGGTACTACTCAGTTTTGCCCCCCTCTCTCTATCTTTCGTAGAAGCACAAACCTGTGCTCACCCTGTCTGCTACACCCTTATTGGTTGTCACAGTTGTCACGTGGATCGTGCGCACCAACCGTTGATTTTGTGCGATCCAACGATGATCGTTGCACACGTCGTGCCCTTCACAGTACATCATGAGACAGCACGGACGTCTCCCTTAGCGAGACTTCTATAAGAAGGAACACGATGCCGTCCATGGAAAAAGTCGTCGAGTGGTCATGTCATGTTTAATCAAGTCTGAAAAGCCTACTACTGCTACTACTACGCCACAACGCATGCGTCATCGAGTGCACGGTCATCGATGGACAGCTGCAATTTATTGCCACTTGATTTTAATAAGACATATCCCATTTTTTTCGCAGCGACTCTCAATCACCAATTTTAGGGCCATGCCAAACTTCGTACATAGAAATTGTGTATGCGCCCTTTGCATGCAGTTCAATACAGAACTGCCATGCATGGCCCGGGAAAAAACGTGGCGTACCGTGCGCGTGTCGCGGTGCACAGTGCAGTAGACTGTGCGACGCGTTGCACGGTGGTGCCATGAAACGTGCCTTGCTTTAATCCACCTTAACTATAGAGCCCCTCTCTGCACGGGCTTTCTCTCTGCACACCCACTCCCACTCTCGCTCACTGTCCCCACACAACCCTCTCCACTGTCCCACCAACATCCACAAACTCCCGAGAATACCCTGTCTATGCCGGCGATGGCCGAGGAGGATATGGTGGCCATGGTCGCCTCCGTGGCCGCCGGCGAGGAGGCCCCCCGTCTCCTCGCTGGTCCCCTCGACGCGTTGAAAGTAGCTGTCGTCCCTGTCTAGGCCCCAGTCGAGGCATCGATGGCAGCCGCCGTTCCCGTCCAGGCCCCCGTCCCCGCTACCGACGGAGCCGCCGAAGAGGAGCCCCCC
The DNA here is from genome assembly GCA_916181665.1 of Avena sativa. Lineage (NCBI taxonomy): Eukaryota > Viridiplantae > Streptophyta > Magnoliopsida > Poales > Poaceae > Avena > Avena sativa. Next base: position 435,998,109 of record OV702290.1, read on the forward strand.
GCCGGCGAGGAGGCCCCCGTCGGTCACAAGCAGATCAAGCACTTCTTGGGCACCTACGATCCAGATAAGTACATCGCTCCGCTGAACCCCTACGACACCAGCATCAACGACCCATGGTCGGAGGTAACTAGGGTTTGCTCCCTTCCCCTGGTTATGCTACCGTTCCCATCGTTGGATGCTAGATCTTGGTTTATTAGGATTCGCTTGTTCGCATTTTGATTGCTCGATCTTCTTACATCATGTACTCTCCCATTTCCTTTTCTTCCAATAGGTTTTCGGTAGCGACATTTGTAGCGATGACGAGTCTATACATACCAAGACTCGTCAGGTGCTGAGGAGGCTGCGGGCCGGCCAGTACGACGCCTTCTTCAGGGGCGACCCCTGGCGCTGCCCCTTCCGCAAGGGGATCAACTTCTACTGTGTGACTCTCGCCGGCGGCACCGACTTCATCTCCTTAATGAAGCATGCAGAGGCCACGGGCTCCAGCATCAACAAAGGCGGCGAGCGCGAGACCGTGAAAATCAACGCCTACATCGCTGAACACCGGGCTCTCGGCATTCACCTCCAAAACCTCCAGCGGTTGGCCATCAAAGAGGGTCATATTCCTCCAATCAGGCCCAAGCCCCCAGGATCAAGGGACTGGGCAGCAAGAAGTGGCGGAGGCGCTGGCAAATGAATGGGTCGGATGTCTCCCTGAATGTACCTGCTGCGGCGGCGGCTGCTGCTGCTAGCAGCTTCTTTTGATTTTTTATATTTTGCGTGCATCCTATTTCTGGCTGAATGCATCGAACCTTGTTAAGCAACCTACTTTCTATTGCTATATCCTATTTAGCTGCGTACAGCTATATCTACATTTGTTTTATTTTCTAAATGAATGTATTCTGCCTGGTGTGATTTGCTTCTCTAGATTTGCTACCTGATCGGAGGCAAAAAAGAGGTCCAAAAGGGAACGAATTATCGAAGAGAGAACCTTCTCTAGATTTGCTACCAATTTGGGCAAAATGAAACATATTTGTTTAGCGAGAGAGGAAAAGGGTACTCTTTCAAACTGCCAGTTAACGAGCTACCATCTTGACGAGGCACCATCTTGACGTCTCCCTCTACAAGAAGGAACACGATGCCGTCCATGGAAAAAGTCGTCGAGCGGTCATGTCACATTTAATCAAGTCTGAAAAGCCTACTACTGCTACTACTACGCCACAACACATGCGTCATCGAGTGCACGATCGTCGATGGACAGCTGCAATTTATTGCCACTTGATTTTAATAAGACACATCCCATTTTTTACGGAGCGGCTCTCAATCTCACTTCCAACTGGGGCCCACCGTAATAAGCTTGCACGCACTAGCCGGAGGCCGAACAACTGAGCTCGACGAGACCTAATAACGTCTCAAGCTTAATCGAGTCACTCGCAGCCATCAACACATCCCTTTACCCGATCTATCACAACCCCACAAATATCGCCGTACAACCACCTACCTTCCCCTCTACATTTCCACTTTTAACTATCGCCAATTTTAGGGCCATGTCAAACTTCGTACATAGAAATTGTGTGTGCACCCTTTGCATGCGGCTCAATACAGAACTGCCATGCATGGCCCGGGAAAAAAACGTGACGTACCGTGCGCGTGTCGCGGTGCATGGTGCAGTAGACTGCGCGGCGTGTTGCACGGTGGTGCAACGAAACGTCCCTTGCTTCCATCCACCTTAACTATAGAGCCCCTCTCCGCACACCCACCCTCACTCTCGCTCACTGTCCTCACGCAACCCTCTCCAATGTCCCACCAGCACCCGCAGACTCCCGAGAATACCCCGTCCATGCCGGCGATGGCGAAGGAGGATAAGGTGGCCATCGTCTCCTCCATGGCCGCCGCGAGGAGGCCCCCGTCTCCTCGCCGGTCCCCCTCGACGCGTTGAAAGCATCCGTCGTCCCTGTCCAGGCCCCAGTCGAGGCATCGATGGCAGCCGCTGTTCCCGTCTAGGCCCCCGTCCCTGCTACTGACGGAGCCGCCGAAGAGGAGCCCCCCGCCGGTCACAAGCAGATCAAGCACTTCTTGGGCACCTACGATCCAAATAAGTACATCGCTCCGCTGAACCCCTACAACACCGGCATCGACGACCCATGGTTGGAGGTAACTAGGGTTTGCTCCCTTCCCCTGGTTCTTCTGCCGTTCCCATCGTTGGATGCTAGATCTTGGTTTATTAGGATTCACTTGTTCGCATTTCGATTGCTCGATCTTCTTACATCATCTACTCCCCCATTTTCCTTTTATTCCAACAGGTTTCTGGCAGCGACGTCTGCAGCGATGACGAGTCCATTCACACCAAGGCTCGTCAGGTGCTGAGGAGGCTACGAGCCGGCCAGTACGACGCCTTCCTCAGGCGCGGCGACTACAGCTGCCCCTTCCACAAGGGGATCACCTACTACTTGACGAGTCACGCCGGCGGCACCGACTTGAACACCTTACTGAAGCATGAAGAGGTCGCGGGCTCCGGCATCCACAAAGGCGGCAAGTGCGAGACCGTGAACATCAACTCCTACATCGCAGAACACCGGGCTCTCTACATTCACCTCCGAAACCTCCAGCGGGTGGCCATCAAAGAGGGTCGCATGCCTCCAATCAGGCCCAAGGCCCCCAAGAGCAAGCAACTAGGCAGCAAGAAGTGGAGGAAGCACCGGAGGGAGGAGGCGGTGGCACGGGCGCTTGCAGGATGTGCCTGCAGTTGCAGTGGCTGCTGTTGCTGCTAAGCAGCTTCTTTCTAGCTATATCCTATTTCTGGCTGAATGCATCGAACCTTGTTACTTTCTATCGCTATATCCTATTTAGCTACACATACCTATATCTACATTTGTTTTGTTTTCTGAATGAATGTATTCTGCCTGGTGTGATTTGCTGCTCTAGATTTGCTACCTGATCGGAGGCAAAAAGAGGTCCAAAAGGGAAAGAAGTATCAAAGTGAGAATCTTCTCTAGATTTGCTACCAATTTGGGCAAAATGAAACATATCTGTTTAGCGAGAGAGGAAAAGGGCACTCTTTCAAACTGCCAGTTAACAAGCTACTATCTTGACAAGCTACAAGACACATACATAAACATAACACAACAAGGGTTAATTTGATTTTACTAGTATCAATTGAGGCGCTAGACATCTTGGCAAGCTAACTGAGTTCCACAAAACAGAAACATAACACGGACAAGTAAAATTTAGTTCACTCCTCATCAGAACACTTGAGGCGCTTGCCATCGTTCCTAGGCGACGAACTGCGACCATTCCAGGTACTCCACAGCTCACGAACTGCTTCGTCCCACCTGGCATCTGACTTGGCTTCCCTATCTTCAGGGTCCTGTGGCACAATTAGCGGTGCATCACAGGCCTGATTGTTGCCACTAGAAGATGCTGCCTCTTTGTTTGCCGCTTCAGCTGCAACCTCTTTGTTACCTGCTTCTTCAGCTGCAAGCTCTCTGTCAGCTGCTTCTGCAGCCTCTCTGTCAGCTGCTTCAGATGCAGCCAATTTCTTTGCATATGCAGCTTCAAACTCAGCTATTCTGCATTTTCTACAAAGGGCTCCCCTAAGCTCGTCTTCCCTCTTGCAAATAGGGCAAAACACGAGGTAACATAGAAAAAAATGGATCTTCTTGTACAGCTAGTAGGTCACGTAAGCATCTATGGATGCATACTTCAGGTTTATATCAGACAACGGCCACTCGTCCCAGAAATCATGCCTATCCGTAGGGAAATCTTCCTGCATTTTGTCGTACGACTCATCGACGATTCTAGTTGCGAGTGATGCCATTCCATCCTTCCTTGAGCCCCCTGGATCTTGACAAGACGCTTAATATCGATCCAGTTGTGCGCAGGAATTATAATTTCCTCTTGATGAAATTTCGAAAAATTAGTTGTTGTGTTGACAGTGCAGAAAACAATTCCCTTTTCTACAAGGAACTGGCGCAGCGCCGGGCATTTCCTGTCAGTCCTGAAAGTATGTAGTTTGTCATCACCAAAATTTGTAACTACAAATATTTTGTCAATGCAAGATCATCATCTCAATATAATTTTGAAAAGTTTAGTAAATGCAAGATCAAGACTCTCAACATTGTCTTGTCATAATTTATTCGGTTTTGCTATTTCTCAGTCGACTGAACGAGTTGCACTTTTCTTTTAACTATGGTTGCACTTTTCTTAGGTGATTGAGACTAAAGAAAATCTCAGTCGATTGAGACATAGGCAAACCCTAATTTATTTGGTCCTAAATAAAATCCAGTAGTTGCAAGATGAGCAAGTGGATAAAGAACAAGAGGAGAAAACCCTAAAAGCGGTTAACTACAGAGAGCAGTTCTACAAACCGGGAGAGGTGGTAGACGAGGACGTGTTTCTGCATGGCCAATTGAACGACAGCGACTTCACTCCCTTTATATGGGTGCTCCGGGGTGTACTCGAGGTCCAATCCCACAAACTTGTCCTCGTCTATCCCAAGTCAACACTCGTACATCCTCAGGACACGCACCACTGTCTCCTCCTCGTTGGTGTAGACAACATCTATCTTCTTATTGTCATGGGTAGTGAAGCTTGTCTCTAGAGTGCGTAGATTTTCCATGGCGGCAAGGAGAAGACGGGAAGAAGATAGATGACAGGAAGAAGAAGAGTGGTTTCTACGAGGCAGGGGAACGGTGGAACCGTCAATGCGCTTTTAAGGTAGTGGTTAACGATTGGGACGGAAGTCCAAGGAGAGACGTGTGGCGGTGGCTGTTCCAGCTTCTGAGTAAACAAAAAATAATTATAACGCCGATACATGTGCCCTGTTTTGTCACATCAATACACTGGGCAGGGGGCCCAACTTGACGGCCGTTAGCCTGATTTTTTGTATTGAAACGTAAAGTTGAATTCGTGCCGAAAAAGACCCTCTGAGTATTTGGCACACCAACTGTAGTCATCCCGGCTGATTTCAGGGAACTTGGGTACCGCGTTGCCTGTACACCCCAACTTTCGGGCCGCAAAATGATATTCTCCGCTCGACGTGTGCCTTAGATCGGGGGCAGATTTTCCCCCTGGAGAATCCGAGGCTGGGGCAGAGTATTCCCCGGGCTAGATAATCTAGGCACCACTTGGGGCAGATAATCCGGCCCCAAATGACTCCAACGACTTCGTCTGGACAGGGGGTATAAAAGGCTCATCCACCTCTCCTGTCAGATCGCTTGGTTGATTCAAAAAAGAACAGACTTGTTGCAAAAGCTCTCCTTCGAGATCTCCCACTTCAACCACCCGAAGACTTCGATCTTTGGGGGAATTGAAGGAGGAGACATCATTCGTCGCCATCATGAGTCAAGCGCTTCAACTCCTCTCCATTCACTTGGAGAATACCCGATCTAGTATTATAGTTGATATCTAGATCTTGTGTTTTGTTATTGATAACTATTGTTATTGCGGTAGCTTGTTGTCATTACAGGAGCCTCCAATTCGGTTGTGGAGATGTGCCCCGCTAGTTGTGTAAAGGCGCCGGTTCCTGCCTCGAAGGGTTCCTTTATAGTGGAAAGGTGGATCAGGCCTTTGGTGGCGAGATCCATCGGAGAACAGAGTGAGGCCTATTGTGGCTTGGTGGTCTTAGTACCGCCCACCCCTCCAACGTAGATGTACTTCCCTTAACAAGGAAAGAACTGCGGTAAAACAAATCCTATGTCTCCGCGTGCTCCATTATGGTTTCCTCGTTCCTCTATCTTAGTCGCCTTTACTCGCTAGTAGTTAGGTTTGCATATAGGGAAATTCTACATAGTATCATATCTAGAGAATTTACCTTTTGTGTTAAGCCTAAAATTGAAAAAGCACTAAAATTTGAAGTAGCACCTATTCACCCCCCCTTTAGGTGCCCATACGATCCATTTCAATGTGTATCAAAGCCCCAGCTATTTATTCGGGCTTAATCGCCTAAGATAAGTATGGGTACTAAGGAGAATGGGAGTGAGGATGTGGATAAGGTCACAATGGATGACCTCAAGACGTTGGAAACAACCTTGTTGAAATCCTTTGAGACCAAGATGGAAGCGATGCCGCAAATGATTGCTCGTCTCACCGCATCTACAGCCCCACCTCCATCCTCCTCTGAGGCCACAACTCCTCTTTCTAAGGATAAGGCTCATGCCAAATCTAAGGAAGATGAGACGGTGGGTGACAAAAACAATGGTTCCGCTTCCAAGAAGGGAAGTGGTAAGGAGGATTATAGTGAGGTCTCTCACTTATATTCTCCCGACCCACCTATCCCTCATCCTCATATAAACAATAGGGGTGATCCACCCAAGCTTACTGCATTCTCATTTAATCAATAGCAATTCTTAATGAAATCTCATGTTTGCAAATCATCAATTGAGCTTTGGAGGATCATTGAAGATGGACTTCATGTTGGAGACCCCACTAACTTGACTAGAAGAGAAGTTGTGGATAGTCAACTAAATGCAACGGCTCTTCACATGATTCAGCTCGGAGTGGGTCCCAAGGACATGCCACACATTGAGCACTTCAATACCGCCAAAGAACCTTGGGATGCTCTCACCGATCTTTTCATTGGAAATGAAAGCATGAGAAGAAATAGGTATGATGCTCTTAGCAATGAAGCTGAAGGATTTAACATGTTGGATGGTGAAGACCATGAAGACAAGTACAGAAGACTCAAGGGCATTGCAACAACATTTAGAAATCATGGAGCCACTCACATTGATGATGCTTGGATAAAAAGGAAATATGTGAGTGCTCTAATGCCATTTGAGCCAATGGACTTGAAGAGTTTGCAAGGTAGACACAACTACCATCAAATGACTTCCAATGAATTCATGCAAGAAATTGCGTCATTCAAGGTTGCAGCTAAGAACACCAAAGATGCCCGTTCTCGGGCTATTGGAATGCAAAAAGGAGTCAATGTTGCTCTAAAGGCAAATGTTGTTGAACAAGATGAGGATGAAAGAGGATATGAGGTTGTCTCCATGGGCTATCCCGAGGAGGTCAAGCATGCTCATGGAGATTACATGGCCTTCTATGCAAGGAACTTTTGGAAGGACCCAGCTAAGGCCAAGTCTGAACTCGAGCGCAAGAATGGGTCAAGTGGAAGAAGAGAGAATGGCCGAAAACTGAGGGCATGTTACAATTGTGGAGATAGGTGTTGCACTTTGTGGCTAACTGTCCTTATCAAAGTAGAGAATACAATGGAGGCAGGCTCATCCTCAAAGAAAAATCCAAGGCTCCTCGAAAGAAACTATTTATCAAGAAGAATGGCCCTTACAAGAAGCAGCCTAAGATTGTTTTGGTAGCTCAAGAGGAATATTCTTCTGCAAGTGAATATGAAGAAGATGAAGATAGCTCTCGGGAAGTTGCTGCTATAGCCACCACATCGAGTCCTACATCTCTCTTCGACTCCCCAAACGAAAATGTCATCAACAACAACATCACTTGCCTTATGGCAAGAGGGTCCGAGGTATCATCTTCCACTTCCTCATTTCCTAAGACTACTATGTATGTTAATATGGATGATCATACAAGTCTTAGGGTAAAAGAAGATGTTATTGCTTTGGACCATTTCTTTACTAACTTGCAAGGTGAGCACAAACATCATTTTGAGGCTCTTATGAGTCAACTTGCTCATTCCGAAGAACTCCTCGAAGATAAGGGAAGAATTGAAAGATAAGATGCTTTGGAGATAACCTCTTTGAAGAATTCTCTAGAGGAAGAAGAGGAAACTCGAGTCTCTTTAGAGGAGAAACTTGAGTAAATTTAAGAGTCCCATGAAGAAATGATTGCCCAACTCATAAAAGAACGTGGCAATGCTCTTATTAAGGTAAAGAAACTAAAGAAAGAGATGATTGATTTTGGGGCTGCTCATGCTAGACTCTCAGAGAAGTTTGAGAAACTTGACATTGCCTACAAGGCATTGGAGAGTGAACATTCTACTCTAAATGAGTCTCGTGATCATCTCCAAACTCAATTGGACAAGTATGATATGCCTAGCATATCCACACCAACATGTGGACATGAAGGCATTATTCAAGAAAATGCAAGATTAAAGGAAGAACTTGTAAAGGAGTCTCAATCTAAAGGTAAAGAAGTCCTAGATGAGATTCTTAGCAAGCAAAGGACAAACAATGGAAAATAGGGTCTTGGTTATGTTCCCAAGACAAAGCAGAAGAAGAATAAGAAGAAGAAGAAGAGCAAATCTGCTCAACCAAAGACAAGCACCGCAACTAATGACAAGGCTAACTATGTTGGTTTTGCAGGGGTTAATAATCCAAACTATGAATTATTTCGTGATTATTATGGTGATGTTTATGCTAGCTATGTTGGTCCATTTGATAGTGACATATCTTGGTCTATTTGGGTTACAAAGACCCTTGTCACTAACATGAGAGGACCCATTGAGAAATGGGTACCTAAAACCAAGAAGTAACTTTCTTACAGGGATATGCTTCCGGTGGGTCCAAATGGGTGCTCTATAGCGGGTGCACAAGTCATATGACCGGAAGAAAGGAGATCATCTCGGAGATGCGGCCAAACCATGATCACATAACCATCTCCTATGGTGACAAGTCAAAATCTGAGGTATTGGGTCTTGGCAAAATTATGATTGCTCACGATATTTCTCTCGTGGATGTCACGCTTGTTGAGACCCTCGGTTACAATTTACTTTCAGTTCGTGCCCTTGGTAAGATGGGCTTCGCAGTTTTCATTGATGCTGATTTGGTGGTACTCTTGTGGAGCATGTCTCTAAGGGTCGCTTTTGTGGGATATGTCGAAAATGACCTGTACGTGGTGGACTTCTCGGGGAAAACCACTACAGGTCCGATGTGTCTTTTCAGAAAGGCTGACGCGGGTTGGCTATGGCATCGCCGACTAGCCCATGTCAATATGAGAACTTTGCAAAGTCTTCACAAGGGTGGCCACATCCTTGGACTAAAAGAAAATGTTTCCTTTGCCAAATATCGTGTTTGCATGGGTTGTGTTGAAGGGAAAATGCATGACTCTCCCATCAAAGGAAGACCATTATTTCATCAAAAACAATTTTGGAGCTCCTTCATGTGGATCTCTTTGGTCCTCCATCTCATGCAAGCCTCGGTGGGAAGAAATATTGCCTCGTGATTATTGATGATTACTCAAGATACACATGGGTCTATTTCTTCAAGTTGAAGAGCGAGACTCAACAAACGGTCATCAATTGTGCCAACGAGGTTCAACATCAACACAATGTTCCTATATTGGGAATTAGAAGTGATGACAGCTCCGAGTTCAAGAACTACACCTTAAATGAATTTCTAAGTGAAGAGGGGATAAGACATCAATATTCCGCTGCGTACACTCCTCAACAAAATGGTGTAGTCGAGAGGAAGAACCAGACCTTAATGGATATGGCAAGATCAATGTTGACTGAATTCAAGCCACCATATAATTTCTGGGCTGAAGCAATTTCTACCGCTTGCCACTCATCCAGCCGGCTCTACATCCGCAAAATCTTGGACAAGACTCCTTATGAAATACTTACTGGTAACAAGCCAAACCACTCCCACTTCCAGGTATTTGGTTGTAAGTGTTTCTTTCTCATCAAAGGAGTTCGTTTATCTAAATTCGAGTCTAAGGATTTAGAAGGCATTTTTGTTGGTCATGGTGCCGAATCCCACACTTATAGAGTCTAGAATAAGCTCTCCGAAACTATTGTATAATCTTGTAGTGTGGTGTTCGAGGAAAATGATGGCTCCCGTGCGGGGCAAGTTGATGTTTGTGATGCAGATGTTGAAATACCCCAAGATGGCATAAGAAGAATGGACGTGGGATTCTTCCACCCCATTGAGGAACACCTTTTGGCGGATCAGGAAGGACAATGCTCTACTCAAATAGAGCCCTCATCGACACAAGCTCAACCTGCTCCAACTGTTGGAGAAACTTCTACACCAACCCCAAAAAATGCTGAAGATCTTCAAACATCTGCTCCTGAATGCTCCAAGCCGGATTATCCGGTGGACACCGGATTATATGGACAACCCTCCTCAACTGGCAGAAGTGATCAAATTTCTAAAGATTCTGCTACAAGCCCTAGGCCGGATTTTCTGGCTGACCCCGGATTATTCGACCCCTCTCCAGTTCGTGCCAGGACCACTCAAGGCTGTGAAGGTGCATCAAGTACTCCCAGGCCAGACTATCCGGCCCAACCCTGGGCTGGATTATCCGGCCCTGAAAATCCTGAATAGCAGCAGCCTCCTATTATGAACAACAACATCAAGGGCAAGATTCATCATCTCCTATTCCTGCTAATCAAGCTGAAGATCAAGGACAAGCCAATGATTCCAACAAATACTCAAATGATGAAGTTATTCTCCCAAGAGACAACAAGCTAATTAAACTTCGTTGCAAAGCTCATCTAGATAGTAACCTTGAATTAAGGGGTCACACTCTTGACAAAGTTGTAGGTGATCTCCGACGAAGGGTGTCCACAAGAAGGGAGCTAGCAAGTTTTGGTGAGCACCAAGCTCACATATCCATGGTGGAACCCAAGGAAGTGTTTGAAGCTCTTGAAGATACAGACTGGGTTGTTGCTATGCATGAAGAGTTGAATAACTTTGAGCGCAACAAGGTCTGGAAATTAGTAGAGAAGCCCAAGGATTCCTGCAATGTTATCAGCACGAAGTGGATCTTTAAGAATAAGCAAGATGAAAATGGCATTGTTGTAAGTAACAAGGCAAGACTCGTGGAACAAGGCTATTCCCAAGTTGAGGGCATCGACTTCGGCGAGACTTATGCTCCAGTGGCTCGTCTTGAGTCCCTCCGTATCCTTCTTGATGCTGCTCATAACAATTTTAAATTACAGCAAATGGACGTTAAGAGTGCTTTTCTTAATGGTCCTCTACATGAGTTGGTATATGTAAAGCAACCCCCGGGATTTGAGGATCCTAACTTTCCGAACCAAGTCTACAAACTCGATAAGGCACTCTATGGCCTTAAACAAGCCCCACGTGTGTGGCATGAGCACCTTAAAGAGCTTTTGCTAGGTCGTGGCTTCGAAGTTGGGCAAATCGATCCCACTCTTTTTACTAAGAAGGATAAGGGGGAGCTCTTCGTATGCCAACTATATGTAGACGACATTATATTTGGCTCTACTAATAAAGCTTTTAATGATGAATTTTCAAAGTTTTTGTCTGACAGGTTTGAGATGTCTATGATGGGGGGAGTTACGGTTCTTTCTTGTATTTGAGATCAGACAACTTAGAGAAGGAACCTTCATAAATCAAGGAAAATACATCCAAGACATGCTCAAGAGATTCAAGATGATGGATCTTAATGGCGTCTCCACACCGATGTAAACAAAATGTCACCTTGAACTTAATTCCCATGGTAAAGATGTGGACCAAAAGGTATTTCAGTCCATGATCGCCTCTATCCTTTACCTCTGCGCATCTAGACCCGATATTGTGTTGAGTGTAGGTGTGTGTGCAAGGTATCAAGCAGCTCCTAAAGAAAGCCACTTAGTGGCGGTCAAGCGGATCTTCTGATATTTGGTTCATTCCCCTAATTTTGGTCTACGGTATCCCAAGGGCTCCAATTTCTCTCTATGTGGCTATACTGATTCAGATTGGGCTGGTGATAAGGATGATCGAAAATCAGCTTCTGGAGCTTGTCAATTCTTGGGAAGGTCTTTAGTATGTTGGTCTTCTAAAAAGTAGAATTGTATATATCTCTCCACCGCCAAAGCTGAATATGTGGCTGCTGCTAGTGCATGTACTCAATTATTATGGATGAGGCAAACTTTAAAGGAATACGGTGTCAATTGTGAGAAAGTTCCTCTTTTGTGCGATAATCAAAGTGCAATCAAAATTGCATACAATCCGGTGCAACACACAAGGACGAAGCATATTGAGATTTGGAATCATTTTATCCAGGACCATGTAGCTCGAGGCGATATTGATCTATCTTTTGTGAGCACGAAGAACCAACTTGCTGATATTTTCACGAAGCCACTTGATGAAGCAAGGTTCTGTTACTTGAGGAATGAGCTAAATATCATTAATTCAAGGAGTTTGTCTTGATTACCCATGCAATCACTCTTATATCTCATCATTATTTGGTCTAGGTGTGGGCATGGATGTAGGGGGAGTGTGGTCCTAATTAATTGGGCTAACCCTCCCCCCATGATGTCGAAAGCAAGTCAAATCATTTCTCTTAATATTATTTTGTGATATGTGAGCTTATTGATGAGTATTGGTCATGAACCCAAGATATATCTTCGTGGTGTCATACCATGCACTACAACAAGGTCCCTTGGGGCGCTAGCATCGCTCTTCTTCCTTTTTGGCATTTCAATGCCAAAGGAGGAGAAGTAGTTCTATTAGGTCTCCGTGGATTTGCATGGGTCGGGCGCAAGCACTTGCACTTTATATTTTTGGTCTTTTTCTCGCTTGTGCCCATTTAGCGTTGAACTTTCTTTTGTGATTTGCTTTGTATGAGACTATGTTTATGTGTGTGGCTCTGGATTTATCTTGTGGATTATCCTTATGGATTCATCTATCATATTGGCTATATTGGATATCTATCTCGAGGAAGGCGTTCATAATGGTTATCACATAGGGTATTCTTACTATCTTGAGGACGCCTCTCTCGCTCTCTCGGTGGTATGATTGTTTTTTGCTTATGTTCTAATGAAATAGACTTGTACCTTTTTTGTGTGCACTTGTATTCAAATGCAATACCTTAGTATGCACACATTGAGGGGGAGTCTTTTCATTTGAGTAATGATGTTGGTTATTTAGGCTATCTTGCAAATCCTAGTATTGTCATCTAACACCAGAAAGGGGGGATTGAAAGCACATTTCATGATTCCCTATGTTTTAAGTGTTAGATAACATTACCGTGGAGTTTTCTCATGTGCGCTGAGTGTTGCAGGAAATGGTTTTTGTGGTTTGGGGGCCGGATTATCCGCCCCCATCTAGGGCCGGATAATCTAGCCTGACCATCCTGGCCAAAGGACCGCTAGGCACGTGCCTCAGATCGGGGGCGGATTATTCCTCGGAAAATCCGAGGCTGGGGCGGATTTTCCCCCGGCTAGAAAATCCGGCCTTCCTCTAGGGCCATATAATCCGGCCCCTAGGGGAGGTTTCCAAGGACCGCTTGGCGCATGCCTCAGATCGGGGGAGGATTCCCCCCAGAGAATCCGAGGTTGGGGCAGAGTATTCCCCGGGCCAAATAATCTGGCCACCACTTGGGCCGGATAATCCAGCCCCAAATGACTCCAACGGCTTTGTTTGGGCTGGGGGTATAAAAGGCTTATCCACCCCTCCTGTCAGATCGCTTGGTTGATTCAAAAAAGAACAGACTTGTTGCAAAAGCTCTCCTTCGAGATCTCCCACTTTAACCACCCGAAGACTTCGATCTTTGGGGGAATTGAAGGAGGAGACATCATTCATCACCGTCACGAATGCGATTCAACTCCTCTCCATTCACTTGGAGAATCCCCAATGTAGTATTATCGTTGATATATAGATCTTGTGTTTTGTTATTGATAACTATTATTCTTGTGGTAGCTTGTTGTCATTACGGGAGCCTCCAATTCGGTTGTGGAGTTGTTCCCCACTAGTTGTGTAAAGGCGCCGATTCCTGCCTCGAAGGGTTCCTATAGTGGAAAGGTGGATCAGGCTTTTGGTGGCGAGATCCATCGGAGAACAGGGTGATGCCTATTGTGGCGTGGTGGTCTTAGTACCGCCCACCCCTCCAATGCAGATGTACTTCCCTTAACAAGGAAGGAACTGCGGTAAAACAAATCTCGTGTCTCCGTGTGCTCCACTATGGTTTCCTCGTTCCTCTATCTTAATCGCCTTTACTTGCTAGTAGTTAGGTTTACATATAGAGAAATTCTACATAGTAGCATATCTAGAGAATTTACCTTTTGTGTCAAGCCTAAAATTGAAAAAGCATTAAAATTTGAAGTAGCACCTATTCACCCCCCCTCTAGGTTCCCATACGATCCATTTCAGCGACGACTGCTTCGAGGAGGTGCACTTGGTACGGGCGCGCGGTACGGTCGCGCGCGCCCGTACTGCTGGTCGTTATTGCTACGGTGACTTTGCCTGAAATCTGATGTTTTGCTCGGGGTACGGTACGGGTGTGCGGTACAGGCGCGTCCAGCCGTACTAGTGGTCATTATCGCCACTGATTCCTTCGGCAATCATCAAAATTTCTACCCCCCTTTGCCTTGAGGTGGTATGGGCGCACGGTACGGGCCGCTCCGGCCGTACCAGTGGTCGTTATCGACACTATGAACAAAAACAAACTCAAGAATTTGATTAGTAGCTCCGTGCGCCTTCGCACATCTTATCAAAAAGGTTAGATAGCAGCAAAAACACTAAGTAATGATCCAACAATACTTCTTAGGCCACGTGTTAGTAAAATATAATATAGAGGATCACCTTATTTCTTCTCCTCTTTTCCATAGGTCTTCTCGAACACTCTTTATTAAAAACAAAAACAAAACGAAAACTAACACGAAAATAAAAAGTAATAAAAACTTAGAGAAAATTTATTTCACATGGGTTGCCTCCCATGAAGCGCTTCTAGTTAAGGTCAATTATCTTGACCTTGATGGCAATCACTTAGGTTTAGGGAGTGGAATTCCCACTCCAAAATAGTTTGCTTTTAAAGTAATCACACCATCATCATCATTAGGCTTGGCCTTCTTTTTCCTAGGGAAGTGGACAACAAATGGATCTCTAGATGGTAGCCCTATCCTTACATTCCCTTCATGTAAATTAATCAAAGCTTTAATAGTTCTTAGGAATGGCCTACCTAGAATTATAGGTGTTATGGGATCTTCAGGCATGTCCACAATAACTAGATCAATAAGAGCGGGACTTCCTTTAGTTTCAACAACTATATTTTCTTTGATCCCAATAGCTTGTTTATAAGTAGAATCATCTAGATAGAGTCTTAATTCAGTTGTAACAAATGGCCCCAAGTTTAATTTATCGAATAGGCTTTTGGAAATTGTTGAGACACTTGCACCAAGATCACAAAGTGCGGATATCTCATTAACTCCCAACTTAATTTTGATAGTGGGCTCAAATATATCATCTAGCTTAGCTGGAAGCTTATCAGCCAGTCTTTTATACTCCATCTCTAAATCACAAACCTTAGATGCTACTTGTTGTATAAATTGTTGGTACATAGCATCTTTACCTTGTTCTATACATGGGTTCTTAACGGTGATCATATTCAATAGATCTTCCATGGTATATTCCGGTGTTGGCGCATTACTACAATCCAGCTCTTCAGGTTTTTCATCTTTTGTCACCACCCTCATCATTTTGAGGTCCTATACCAGATTTGGCTCGGGTTTCCCGGTGAACTTTGCTAGTATGAGAGCTTTGCTCTCGGCCACTTTAGCCAGCTGAGCCTCCACGGTCTTTGTCCTTTCATATAGAGCCTGCACATCATTTCTAATTGCAACGGCCTGGTTAGATAATCTTCCTAAACTACTTTCATGGTTCTCCGTAATCTTAATAAGCATATTGTTTTGTTCAGTTTGAGCTTGCATAAATGTTCTAATAGTTTGATCAAACAGGAGAATGCCATGATTTGCTCCATTAGTATTATCATAATTATTATACGGAGCTCCTGCAGGATTAGAATGATATTTTTGAACATTAGAAGCATAATTATTTTTCCATGCAGGATTAAAAGGAGTGCGAGCTATAAAATTAACATCATTGACATTGGTAGGGGTATCATTAACTTGGGTATCTTCCTTACCCTTTACTAAGCTAAGAAACTCGTCTACCTTAGATGTAAGCTCCTCATTGTTTACCTTAGTAATTGAACTTACTCTCTTCGAGGTTCTTTCTACATGCCATTGGGCATGGTTATTTTGCATATCATCAAGTAACTTCTTTGCAACACTTACATGTTTTCCCATGATTGTTCCTCCTGCTGCGGTATCTAGCATAGACTTAAACATTCGGTTAAGACCATTGTAAAATAAATGTAATATAAGCCATTCCTCCATCCCATGATTAGGACAGTTCATTACGGCTTCTTTCATCCTTTCCCACGCAAGCGCTAGTGGCTCACGGTCTTCTTGCCTAAAGCTTCTAATGTTGGATCTTAGCTGCATAGTCTTAGCTAGGAAAAAAATTTAGTCATAAACAAATTAGTGCATTCCTCCCAAGATTTAATAGTGCCCTTTGGTAGAGCTAGCAACCAATCCTTAGCCTTTCCTCTAAGAGAGAAAGGGAATAATCTTAGCTTAACATCATTTGGATCTACGTCTTTAATACGCATCATGTCACAAATCTCAGTAAAAGTATTTAAGTACAATCCCAAATACTCAGAAGATGAACCCCAAAATTGGTTTTGTTGAACCAAACTTAAAAGGTTAGGTTTTATCTCATAAGTTTCTACATCAACTACATGTTGAGTGATGGGTGCACAAACAAAATCATCGGTGGGAGTAGCATACTCCCCTAATCTGTTTTGAGCCATGGCTCTTATAATTTTGGTAATTTTTAAATAATGAAAACAAATAACAAGTAACTATTTTTTTGGGTTTTCAAATATATAACAAGAATTAAACTACAACTAATAATAAAACTAAAAACAAGGTCTCTAATGACATCACCAGTATAGCAAAATTGCTTCCTCGACAACAGCGCCAGAAAAAGGATTGACACCTTCGATCCGGATTCACGAATGTAGTATAATAGCTTTTCCCTAGAAGACCTAGGTTTAATCGAACCTTGGAAAGCACTGCTAAAAGGTAATAAGAAAGGACACGTCTACAAGACTTTGTTTGTTCGTTTTACTTAGTTGACTGGACCAATCTAGTTTACTTTATAATGGGGTTGAATCAATGGATGGAGATAGGCCAGGGTTGAAGATCCACCTGCAGCTGCACATCAAATGGGATGAAAGATAATAATAAGCATAGTCATGTATAGTGTTTGTATTGAGATAATCTTTTGTGGGCAACACATCCTAATATTCTAGAGCCCCCGTGATGTAGCGGGCATAGAAAGAGACTTTTAATCCAACCAAGAACACACCAAAGCCACATGTTGCAAACGATTATTAAGTGTAAACACATATTAGAGGTTTAGGTGGTGATGTTGTTGTTGATCCCGAATGGGGCACTAAGCAAAGACCATACTTCCCTTTTTGTCACTGAGTTTCCTATGAGATCGCCGCTAGCCAAGTATCTCACCTCAAGCCTTTATCAATCTATGGGAACTTGGGTACCTACAAGTCCATAGATCGAGGAGAGAGACGAAGAAACAAAAGATACAAATCATGAATCCAAACAAAATACAATTCTTCCATGATCTAGATGCACATAATTGCTACAAGGTTTCTCTCCAACCCGCAGCCCATGAGGACTACTCACTCATAACAAATAGATCAGAGATAGAAAACATCATGCAAATACTTAGATTGAAATCAAATATTCTTACAATGGTCGCCAAATCACAAGGAGATCTAAAAGTACAAAGCAATGGCTATGGCTAGTGGAGGGATGGATGGTGGAAGTGATGAACAATGGATGAACAATGGTGTGGATCTCCCTTGGGGGCGTTGTGATGCAATCTGAGAATGGCGGCTCTCTGGCTGGCGGCTGGAGCCTCAAAATATATTTGCGTCTTCATGAAAGTTGTAGGGTTTGATGAGACGAAGCCGTCGCCACCTGGTACGAGCGGGCGGTACGGGCGGACTACGCCTGTACCAGTGGTCGTTAAGCGCACTAACGCCTTGGTTGGCTTCTCCAATTACTTGGCCGTGTGTACTTGCTCAAAATCCTTCATTATGACTCCTTATTTCGCCTTAAAAATAGTGATTTTCAGCACAACATAAATCAAAGAGGGGATTTGCATATCTTTGCAATTATTAGTCTTAGTGACAAGGTTGAGAGTGTATTTGGTAATTGCTTGACCAAAAACAACGTTTAAACACAGTGGAAGATGGCAAAAATTAGAGCCATCATATACCCAGGTGTTGCTAGGAGTGTCGGCAAGATAAATGTCTATAACATTTACAACAAGTGTACATGAGTTGAAAGTCATACTTCACTTCTTGGCTTTATCTTCCTTGTACTTGTTGCAGTTTCTCCTCTAGTGACCCTCTCCCTTATAGTAAAATCATACTATACCCGGAGGTTTTGCCAGATTTCTAGTCACTGAGCCGGCACTAGGACTTGGATCCAGCGTGACATATCCCTTTGGCTTGGATTTCTTATACCAAGATTTATTCTTGATCTTGGAAGCGTTCTACACCATCAACACTTGATTGGTTCCGCCTCTCTGTAAGTTGGCCTCTGTTATCTTGAGCATCCCTTGGAGTTCCGCCAGTTTATTATCCATACCATGCATATGGTAGTTCGAAATGAATGGGCCATAAGCAATAGGAAGAGAATTTAGGAGAATGTTGGTAGCGAACTCTTTGCTCAAGGGAAAACCTAGACGATCCAAGGACTACACATATCCGACCATCTTGATCATGTGCGGCCCTAGTGGATCTCCTTCTTTCAGCTTGCACCCAAGCAAGGCTCTGGAGATATTGTACCTCTCTGTCCTAGCCTGCGTCTCAAACATGCTCTGGAGGGAAATGATCATATCGTATGCCTCAACATTCTCGAACTGCTGCTACAGTTCCTGCTCCATGGCGAGTATGAGGCAGCTGACTTCCATCAACTCATCCTTAAGTTGGCGAAAAGTGGTTCTTACAACATTAGGCTCGTCATTGCCTGGCTCATCTTGAATCGGATTGTCCAGGACATGTTCCTTCTTCTCTTGCCTGAGAAAGATTCTCAAGTTATGTACCAGTTGGTAAAGTTTGTTCCATTTAGCTTGTCCTTCTCAAGGATCATACACACCACAAAACTGGAAATCTGAACGGTTCTAGTAGGTGCCATCTACAAACGGAAGATGCAAAAAACCTAAGACAATGTATCTGTAACAAGAGAAGGTTGATTAAAATCTTTAATCATTCGCACTCCCACTAAGACTGATATCCCTCTGATAGTCGACAGTGATTTAGGATCCCGATCAGTTATCCGACTAGTGAGCCTTTGCATCACTACTAACCGGAGAACCTTCCGAGTAGGAAACACCTTTCCAATCATATATCTATCTGATTTGTGTTGGATTGTCCGACAACCCTCCTTATCCTTAATCCCACAACTATTGTGATAGCTCTGTCTAGATACCAAGTGCCCTATAGAGAGAGTCCGGATCTCTCACGCTTTACCGAAGATAATTGGCAGTGCCCCAACAATATGAGCCCACTAACCAAAAATGTCCGACTTGTGGTGTTGTAGAAAATGGCGGGGTAATCCGACTAGATCTTGTTTGAGGGAAAAAATAAGCAAATAAAACTGCAAGTCGAAACCTTTCTGGCTCACACTAGCTAACTTTAGCTGTAACTTTTCACAGGGTACAACTATCCTATTCTTGCCCAACAATAAAAGAAAATTTAGTGGTTGATCGTGGATGTCAGACACGTGATGTCCCACTCAGATCTAGACCAGTTCTGACCAACTTCTTGGCCAAGACAAACTAGATATTGCCACTGCCCTAGATCAAAACAGATCAAAAAGGCAAAACAAAAATAGCAAAAAAGATCCAATCTTTCCCACTAGCGCATCTCATGTACAAGAACTAGGCCAAAAACCTAGAGACGATGCTCTGATACCACTGTTGGGAAATGTGCAGAGCCAGGCTGAAAACAAAAACATTTTTTCTCTGGCTAGGACTCCAGCGAGCCACCCCAAGATCCAGCCAAGGTCAAAGGCAATAGCTCGTACCTCTCGATGCGTAGGTGTGGAAGCTAAGGAAGCGCGTCATGATGGTGGCGTACGTTCCCCTCATCTCGTCCGACTCCAGTGAACTGCTCGATCTTGGGACCACCTCGTCGCCGACTCTATGCTCCTCGTCCTTCCGCCTCCGATTTCGCCGCCCAACACCGCCGACGAGCACCGTAGGTGTGGTGCGTCTGTTGTTTCACAAACATACAAAGTGAATAGCAGCCAGTGAGATGCTAGTCTCGGTCTTGCCACCATGGGACGGGAAGGTGGAATTTCCAAGTCTAGCGAAACCCTAGGAAGCATCACTGGATTGTCTTATACGCCGCCACCCACCT
This sequence comes from Avena sativa, assembly GCA_916181665.1. NCBI lineage: Eukaryota > Viridiplantae > Streptophyta > Magnoliopsida > Poales > Poaceae > Avena > Avena sativa. The sequence goes on from OV702290.1 coordinate 436,018,245, forward strand.
TCCTTTATATAGGAGAGTAGGTGAGAGAACACAACACTTGTGTCCCTCGGTCCTAAACCCTAGCCCTAGGCAAAGTGGGTCCAACCCACTGACACGTGTCCCTGTCCGAACAAGTCCAACTTGCCGGCTTGTGATAGTCAGACCAACATCCACCTAATTCCACTCTCTTAAGTGTGTGATCCGGTAGGCTTATGGTAAGCCAGACACAACTCAGTAATCATTCAGTTGGAGTAATATCTCAGTGACTTTCTGACTAGAGTTGATAATCGGTAGTGGCCTCTAGTAAGACTTGCCGACTCTTGGTTTATGCAAGTTCCCTCAATGTGACGATATGTCCGAGTTCCTTTGCCTCACTATATTAGTGATAAACTTCAGGGGAGATTCTGTCATCCTAGTGCCATTTTAACTCTCTTCTTGTTGCAGTGATAACTGATTCCCTCTGGCTTCACTAAGTCAGACTACCTCGATCAACACTTGATCGAGTAGCACATGGCCATGCTTCTGAATCATATCAGACGAGAGGGCCTAGAGCATATCTCTCCAAGATGGAGGGGAAAATTTCGTCTTGGCTAATCCACATCACATAGCTTGCTTCGAAGTCGTCCCAAGACCACCTTTATGACTCCTAGTTATGGTGAGCATTAGATGGAGTCAAAACCGGCTTTCCACAACTTGAATCGTGCGATCCCCTTAGGTCTAAGGACTCCATTGTGTTAGTCAGAGCATATGCCGGTGTGCTCACGTCCTACTAACCTTTGGATAGGTCCGGCTATTTGTACCTCTTTCGACTAGCCAATGCAACACGGATAGCATCTCCATGCTCATGACACATGAAACATTGTCATCTTCCAACTTACCAATTAGTCTCGGCAATGGGTTTCTCTCCCAATGTCAACACCCAGATTTTTAATCCGAGATGCCTGTTATGCCCTACATCGCAATCCCAGCATTACCATTTTTGCGAGACATAACAGATTGGATATCACAGTACATCATCAATTACAAACCATAATAAGGTCTTACACAAACAAAGGATCTCATGATCCAGTCTTAGTACAAACAAGTAGTAGAATAAATAGCGTAGCGGTGGGCTCCATCTTTAGTGTCACAGGCAATGCTGGCGATGGGAGATGATCCTAGTTGTCATAGCCGTCCTGTAGTCCTCCTTCAGGGTAGTCCTCCTCATAGTCTAGCCACGGGAATAGCCAGGGACAAAAGCCATGAGTACTCTTTAAGTACTCGCAAATTATCACTAACAAGTAAGGTAGTTCTAGTAGGAATGCTAATTTCTAAGTTTATTTGTAAAGTTAAGTTTGAAACCTAAGCTGAGTTCAGAAACAAATAAAGATAAAATAAAGTTTGAAATCATCTAAGTGGGAACTTAGTTGTCATAGTCACAATTCATTTCATAAGTCATTTTTAAAACATCTGACAACAGAACAGTATGGCCACTCCAACTGTCCATAACCGTGGACGCGGCTATTCGAATAGTTTGACACTCTGCAAAGGTGGTACACTTTCACCACAAAATTCGATACATATGTTAGGGATAACCCTGAATCATCATACTTAGTATGCAGATAATCAAACATAACCTTTCCTTTACACACTCTAGTATAAGCACCTCTCCTATGATCTTGGCCTCCCAGCTATGGCCATCTGCCATCCTGAGCACTACATAGGTGGACAACATTGAGAAGTAGCCTCAGCTCAGACTTATCCCACGAGGGAACTAATACTAATGCATATAAACTTCTGGCTAAGCCTTACCCAATTTAGGTATTATGGTTGTACGGTAAAATTGGAATGGTATCGCATCCGAACCCAACCATCAGTTTTTATAAAAGGGCTAAGGCTCATGCCCCAACATTTTCATCATCATCGTAAACCATTTGTGTTTCTCAACACATGTCAAAACATCTCAATAGAATGACTCATCATTCCAATGTTTTCATAATTCATTTTCACCAAGTATTCCCATCTAAAGTGATCAAGTTTTTGGTTTAGCTCTAAGCTACTAAGTTAAGAGTGTTCACTAATGTGGGATGCTAATCTCAATCTCATGCCATTTAATGACATCTAAGTCTAACTAGATAGGTCAAGTTTTATACTCTTTATGCTATCTATAAACAAGGTAAAGAACTTTGATAAAGTAAAAGAAGGTAAAGCTTGTAAATAAAACTTGGAGTAGTTATAAGTCAAAAGGTATAACCAAAGCATGCCTAATGCATCTTGCTTAGGTTATGTAGCTTGATTCTAGCTTGCTAACAATAGCATGCCTTGGTTTATGTAGTGGTTGAAATTCTCCTCGTCTTCTTCGGGGTAGAACTCCTCCTCCTCGTAGACTTGGTCGGTACTATCGTCTATAAATACATACGGAATACACAATCACCAAACAATACTTAACTAGTCTACTTAGCACTCTAGGACACACATTTGATGATCTATTATCATCACAAATATCACAAGATTTAATGAACTAGTTTCATTTATTTTATTTGAGAAAAGTAATTTCTACTCATTAAAATTAACTAAGGTTTAATATTATCCAATTAAAATATGGGATCATGTGGACACATGTCATCACCACATATTCTAATACATGGGAATGTGATTTAAATGTTGGATCACATTTTAATAAGTTTAAGTTTAATATTTAATGATTTAAAGTGACTAGAAATGCCTATATAGCATTATTTTGGTACTAGTCCAAAGTCACTGCATGTAAACCTTAATATTATTACATTTTCAGATATGTATGGTTAAATGTGATTTTTGAGAGTTGGAATCAACTCAAAAGCTATTATGGTTGATTTTAGAAAAATGTTTGAATGTGAAAAAGCTTCTATCTTGTTATTTTTGCTTGGATAGATCTATAACTCTAATTGATTTAAATCCAACGGTCTTGGATAGAGATTTAAAGAATCTTTCCAACAAAATTGGAATCACTGAATTTGGTTTAGTAGATCTTTCTGAGTTGATTTTTGAACTAAGGGACAGAACTAAGTTTCATCTAAAATGGAAAAGGATTTATTTGAATCTAATGGGTCACGCAGGAAATAAATGGGCCGGCCCACTTTACTCCACGCAGCGCTCGGGCTGGCTTTAGGTGAGGGCCCCACCTATCAGTGGGACAGGGGCTGTCGAACCGATATGGGGGAATGGTGGCTGCATGATTAGATCCTGGATCAACGGCTCATAGCCATCGTCCACGCCGGAACAGTTCTCGACGAGGATGAACCCTAGCACGGTCGGTGAGGGTGCAGTGAGGGCGTACCAGGGCTCCAGCGAGTGCGGCGAGGCGGGCAAATGGACGAGTCGAGGATGGCGGTTCTCCTGGTACCGACGGTTTCGCGGGAGATGGCCTGGATCACTAGCACCCTTCTCCTCCTTCCGCGGCAGACTCCGGCGAAATTGGGGTGCTACGGGCTGCGACTGGCTTTAGTGGGGCTCTGGGGGTTTCTAAGGGGGAGTGGATGGGAATGGTGTGAGGAAACGGTGCTGGGAGGCACTCTATTTATAGCGGGGCGAGGGGTGCATAGAGGCATGGGCGGAGCTCGTCGAAGACGACGGCACATCGAGCTAGACGCTTGGGCGGTGGGCTAGTACGGTGGGCGGTGCCCTGGCGAGTGTCACGGAGGTGCGCGTGCAGTGCGAGGTGGTCGGGGGACACGAGCGTTGCTGCACGCACGTTGCCTCCATCGACGGCGAGTTTCACGGCGGCCGACGGCTACGGGTCATGGTCGGGGAAACGGGCATGTCTGGTAGCTTCCTAGGAGGGGTGATCGCGTTGGCGAGCGGCGGGAGCGAGGCGAGGTCTGGTTGAGCAGGGACAGCGCGTGAACTACGGGCGGCATCGGCATGGCACAGAGGCGGAGAGCGCGGGCGAGGTGAGGTTGTCCAGGGGCTTGCTGGGCTTGAGGAGCGGATAGGGGGTGGCGGTGCTACCATGCCTACCTCCTAGACATGGCGAGAGAGAGAGGGGCGTGCTCCTGTGGCTTGGGCATGGTCAGCCGGCGATCATGGCCTCGGGGTGGCGTTGCACTGTGGCTAGGGACTAGGGAGAGGGCTGGTTATGGCCTGGTTAGAACAAAGAGGGACAGAGGGAGTGAATTGGGGTCAATGGGGTTGAAAAACCCTATAGAAATAGTGAGGCTATAATAGGGTGTGATCTGTGCATGCCAGGTGTTCGACCAAATGGCCGCATGACACAAAGATTTGAATTTTGCAGAGATTTTTGGTGGAGTGGTTGGTCTTATGCTTGAGCATCTCTGGTTGCTGGGATTTGTTAAGTTGAAGTCACTTGAGTGGTTTTTGAAAAAGTGGGATCTAGACATATGAGATAGATTCCATTTTCAATTGTCATTTTAAATTAGGGTTTAAATGTTTTTGCATGATCACAAGGTGGGCCTTGGTACATCTTTACTTGTACTAGAAAGGGGTTCAAAGATCCATAATTGTTTCTGTTTGAATTTGAGTGCTAGGAACACCCAAAGTGTCCTAGTTGATTAAAATGGCAAAAGTGACCATTTCCATTTATTAATTCTATTTGATTTCTTTTTCTTTGGATTTTGCTTGGGAATGATCTAGATGATGTGGAATTCATCTTAGAATCATTTTACAACCATTAGAACAAACAATCATGGCATTTCAAAACAATTTCTATTGCAACACATATATGCATGCTTAATTATTTAAATAAGAAAAAGTTTTTGTTAAGCCTAAATTGGGTGATTTGGATCCTGATAACTTGGATTAAAGTTTTGGGATGTTACAAACCTTCGCCCCTTAAACAAAATCTCGTCCCGAGATTTAAGAAAGAAAACTAGGAACTAAAGAGATCTGGGAACTCTGTCCTAATATAATCTTCTCGCTCCCAAGTGGCTTCTTCTTCGGTATGGTTGCTCCATTGGATCTTGAGAAATTTGATACTTCGGGTCCTAGTGGTTCTGTAAGCTTCTTCCAAGAAACGGATGGGCACTTCACGATACGTCAGATCCTTGTTGATACCAACAACTCGGTGATCGATGTTCTTAAAAACTTCGGTCTTCTCCAGCACTTCTAGGCATTTGCGAAGTAACGAGATATGGAACACATTATGGATGGCAGACATCTCCTTTGGCAGTTCCAGTTGATACGATACTTCTCCTCGATGATTCAGAATCTTGAAGGCTCCGATATATCTGGGGGCTAACTTTCCTTTAAGACTAAAACATTAGGTTCCCTTCAATGGCAAAACCTTGAGATACACAAAATCTCCAACATTGAAAGTCAGGTCTCTCCTTCTCTTGTCAGCATAACTCTTATGTCTGGATTGGACGGTCTTGAGGTGCTCATGGACTTTGTGAACCTTCTCTTCGGCTTCTCGTAGGATGTCGGGTCCGAAAATCTGACTCTCTCCTACTCGCGACCAATTAAAAAGGGTACGACACTTTCTTCCATATAAGAACTCAAATGGGGCCATTTGCAAACTGGCTTGATAACTGTTGTTATATGAGAATTCTGTGAAAGGCAGGCAATCTTCCCATTTTGATCCATACTCTAACACACAAGCTCTCAACATATCCTCTAGGATTTGGTTGACTCTCTCAGTCTGTCCATCGGTTTGCGGGTGATAAGCTGTGCTGAAATTCAACTTGGTTCCTAATCCTTCTTGGACTTTCTGCCAAAATCTCGAGGTAAATTGGGTTCCTCGATCCGATACTATGGTCCTAGGGGTTCCATGCAAACTAACAATTCTGGCAATGTACAGTTCTGCTAGCTTCGAACTCTGGTAGGTTGTCTTGACAGGTATAAAATGAGCTACCTTGGACAGTCTATCAACAATGACCTAGATTGAGTCATTTCCCCTACTAGAAGTAGGCAAACCGGTGATAAAGTCTATTCCGACGGAATCCCATTTCCATTCCGGAATCTGCAATGGTTGCAACAGTCATGCAGGCCTCTGATGTTCCGCTTTGACTCTCTGACAGATATCACACTTGGCGATGTAGCTTCCGATTTCTCTCTTCATCTTGTGCCACTAGAATTGCTCCTTCAAATCCTGATACATCTTTGCTCCTCCAGGGTGGATAGAATAAAGAGTATCATGAGCTTCTTGCATTATAACTTGCTTCAACTCCGAATCTGCTGGCACATAGATACGTCCTTTGTACCACAGAACTCCTTCTTCGTCTTCGGTGAATCTAGGTACCTTTCCTGTACCAATACGACGCTTGATTCTGTCGATACTTGCATTTCCCTTCTGGGCTTCCTTGATTTGGCTAATCAAAGTGGGTTGCAGTTCAATGCTAGCTAAAAATCCTTTGCTAACTAGCTCAGTTCTAAACTGCTCCAATTCCTCATACAAACTTGGTTGCTTCTCCTTGATCATAGTGTTTAGCCTACATGGCAATCTGCTAAGAGCATCCGCTACCACATTGGCTTTGTCGGGGTGCTAGTGAATGTCAAGGTCATAATCCTTGATTAACTCTATCCACCTCCTTTGCCTCATATTCAGCTCCTTCTGAGTGAAAATATACTTCAAGCTCTTGTGATCTGAATAAATCTCACATCGATTACCCATAAGATAATGACGCCATGTCTTCAATGCCAAAACTACGGCTACAAATTCAAGATCATGGGTAGGATAGTTCTGCTCATGCTGTTTCAGTTGTCGAGACAAATATGCGATGACATTGCCTTCTTGCATCAATACACATCCGAGACCGATCTTGGATGCATCACAATACACATCAAACGACTTCTTGATATCTGGCATGATCAATATTGGGGATGAAATCAATCTCTTCTTGAGTTCTTGGAAACTGGCTTCACATTTGTCGGTCCATTCAAACTTCTTGTCCTTCTTCAACAATTGGGTCATAGGTATTGCGATGCTCGAAAATCCTTCTACGAACTTGCGGTAATATCCTGCTAATCCGAGAAATGCACGGACTTGGGTTTGAGTGGTTGGGGATTCCCATTCTTCGACATCTTTGATCTTGGCGGGATCAACAGCGACTCCTCCGGCAGACACAATATGTCCTAGGAATCCTACTTCTTTCAGCCAAAACTCACATTTGCTAAACTTGGCATACAACTGATGCTCTCTAAGGGTTTCAAGGATGATTTTCAGATGTTGCTCATGATCTTGTTCTGACTTGGAGTAGATAAGGATATCGTCGATAAACACAACGACAAACTTATCCAGAAAATTCATAAAGATCTTATTCATGAGATTCATGAAATAAGCGGGGGCATTGGTTAATCCAAAAGACATGACCGTATACTCATATAATCCATATCTGGTGGTAAAGGTGGTCTTTGGAATATCCGTTGCACGAATCTTAAGTTGGTGATAACCAGTCCTAAGATCGATCTTAGAGAACACACTAGCACCAGTCAACTGATCGAATAAATCCTCTATCTTTGGAAAAGGGTACTTGTTCTTGATCGTGACATCATTCAACTTCCTGTAATCTGTGCACAAACGGTTGCCTCAATCCTTCTTGTCAATGAACAAAACAGGCGATCTCCATGGCGATGCGCTTGGTTGAATCAAGCCTTTCTCCAGCATAGCATCCAACTTGTTCTTCAGTTCCACTAACTCTAAGGGGTTCATGCTATAGGGTCTCTGAGCTATGGGACCAGTTCCGGGGATTAGTTCAATAATGAACTCAATATCCCGATCCGGGGGCATACCGGGCAATTCATCTATGAATACGTCGGGGTATTTACAGACTACTCTGACTTGGTCTATGGTGGGTAGGGCTAGACTCTTGTTGCACTTGAATTGACGGGGCAAGGTTTCAGATATATGCTCCACTGATACTCTAGAGCTACTGGTCATGGTGATGTCTTTCTTGGCACAGTCTATCAATTCTTTATGCTTTGACATCCAGTCCATTCCTAGTACTACTTCCAAACCTTTGGTTCCAAGTACTATTAGATTGGCATAAAAATCTATCCCATGTATTCTGATAGGTACAACTTTGCAATTTTTTCTAGCTTTTGTAGTTTAACCAGGTATTTGAACTATCATGACATGCTTCAAGTTGGTTGGGTGAATCTTACTAGTGCATGCAAATTCTTCGGTGATAAATGAGTGCGATGCTCCAGAATCAAACAACACTCTTGCTAAAACTGAGTTGACAGAAAACATACCCAACACTACATCTGGCGCTTCTTTGGCTTCTTCGGCGTTCATGTGGAAGAGACGGTCGTTGCGGTTGTGAGGGTTCCCTGGGGCGAATCTTCTTCTGGGTTGAACACGACGCTGCTGTTGAGCTGGGGCATTCACATTGGCAGTGGCGGCAATCTTCTTGGGACACTCATTGGAGTAGTGACCCTTCACCCCACACTCGAAACAAGTAATCTGAGACTTGTCTTTTGCTGCCACGAGCACAGCATTGCTTCTAGTCCTGGGTGCAGTGTTGTTGTTGTGCTTGGGAGGTGCACAGTTGAAATTCATGGAGTTGCCGGGGTGGTTGTTGTTTCCTCCGGACTTCACATTTCCTCCACCGCGGTTGGGGTAGCTTGGGCGAGACATTGGGGGTCGATTGTTCTGCGGGGCATATCCGGCAGACGGGTTGGGATGGTACTTCTGGTGACTGCTGGATCTAGCTTGGTGCATCATCCGACGTTTGCGGTTGTCTTTCGCTCGATTAATCTTCCCTTCCATCTGAATGGAAGAGTTAACTAGTTCTTCAAGATCCTCGAAATGGATGTTGACGAGTACAGTCTGCATCTCATCATGCAGTCTGTTCGGGAATCTCTCCTTCTTCTTGGCCTCCGTGTTGATCTCATGAGGTGCATACCTGGCGAGGGGCAAGAATCTGTCACGGTACTCCACTACAGTCATTCTGCCTTGCTTTAGCTCTCCGAATTCATCTCTCATTCTAGTGACTAGACCCTGCAGCACATGGGTGTGACTGAACTTGACTTTGAAGGCTTCCCACATCATCACTTGACCATGGTTCATCGTGCGGGTGCTGTTCCACCATGCTCTTGCATCTCCTACCAGATAGTGGGTGGCAAACATAACTTTCTCGTTTGCATCCACTCCTGCGACTTCTAAGTTGTTCTCCATGGTCTGTAACCAATCATCAGCATCCAGTGGGTCTTCAGACTTGCTAAAGATTGGGGGATTGATATTCTGGAAGTTTTTGAGTTTGGATCCATGATGATCCTGATTTCCATGGTTCTGATTGTTGTGAGCCATCTGGGCGATCTGCTGCAGTGTGGCTAGATTTGCTTGGCGCTCTGCCCTACTAGCTTCACGGTCTGCAATGAGCGTTTGCAGAATCTGCATCATTGGGTCTTGCGATGAGCTGCTCCCTCCTTGGTTTCCACAAGTCATCTGAAGATTGAGATAGATAAAGGGGTAAGAGGGAAAGTTCTAAGGTTTATGGTTTTGGTTTCAAGCTAAAACTTTGAGTTTGACTCAGGGTTTGCAACTAACTTCTTTTCATTCATTCAAGCAAGGCACACGATACAAACACACACACACCACAACATGAAAGGAAAACAGATGGTTTTAAGAACCATTCTATAAGCTAGGATACAATGGGACGATACTTCTCACTCCTACGATAGTGCTCTAGTGCATCTAATCATCATCGATGAAGTCGAAGTCATCATCGTCAGTGTAGAAGTCCATGGCATCATCCTCCAGATAGTCATCATCATTGCTGAGGAAATATCCCCCTAGATGTCTTCACCTTCCTCTTCTTCTTCTTTTGCTGCAAGCTAAGCTTCTTTCTCCTTGATGGTCTTCTCAAGGTCGGCTACCTTCTTGCGAAGACGATCGATGGTGTGATCCTTCTTTGCACGTTGACGGCAAAGTGACTGACGATCCTTGACTAGCAGTGAGAAAGTCTGGGCCTTCTGGGCGGCAATGGAAAGGTTGTGGTTGGCGAACTCTCTAGCATTGTCCAATTCCTTCTGTCTGTCATACAACAGGAAGTCAAGGTTCTCCACTTGACGCTTCAACTCCGGGTGACTTGGCATCTCCAGAGGCATTCCCATAGAATCACGCCTTGCATAGTGAGCAAAGCGGGTCCCTTGGATCAAGTTGACATTCTGTGCGCAGAGACGAGCGAGAGCTTCATGCATTGCCCTGGCTAATCCATCTAGCCAGTTGTTCTCTCTCATGGAGAATTGAATCTTCTCGGACATTGGTGCCTCTAACATGCCTCGAAGATCAGCAACTACGAGCCATTGTAAATCTCCTCCTGGTGGACCATTGAGTTGAGCTCCAAAGAATTCCGGATGCGGGCACTCCAAGTACTTAGACAGTGCATCTAGATCCCTCTTGAAGATCAGTTGGCCTCCGTTGCCCAACTGGTAGAACTTGCAGTACTGAACTTCCATCTATAAGAATTTAGGATGAGAAAGTTAGTGAAGTGATCAAGTGTGTCAAAATTTTATGTAGTAATGTAAGAATTTTTGAGGAACATGTAAATTTTTTGAGAGAAAGAATCCCAAGGGTAAGAGAGGAAATAGATTTTCACAAATACTCACTTTGGTTTTGAAACTAAGTTTTTGTTCAGACGTCCATTCTAACTAGGGTCTCCTATGGTCAGGATGGCTCTGATACCAACTTGTCAACAACCGGATTTTTAATCCTAGATGCATGTTATGCCATACATCACAATCCCAGGATTACCATTTTTGCGAGACATAACATATTGGATATCACAGTACATCATCCATTACAAACCATAATAAGGTCTTACACAAATAAAGGATCTCATGATCCAGTCTTAGTACAAACAAGTAGCGGAATAAATAGCGTAGCGGTGGGCTCCATCTTCAGTGTCACAGGCAATGCTGACGATGGGAGATGATCCTAGTTGTCGTAGCCGTCCTGCTGTCCTCCTTCAGGGTAGTCCTCCTCATAGTCTGGCCACGGGAATAGCCAGGGACAAAAGCCATGAGTACTCTTTAAGCACTCGCAAATTATCACTAACAAGTAAGGTAGTTCTAGTAGGAATGCTAATTTCTAAGTTTATTTGTAAAGTTAAGTTTGAAACCTAAGCTGAGTTCAGAAACAAAGAAAGATAAAATAAAGTTTGAAATCACCTAAGTGGGAACTTAGTTGTCATAGTCACAATTCATTTCATAAGTCATTTTGAAAACATCTGACAACGGAATAGTATGGCCACTCCAACTGTCCATAACCGCGAACGTGGCTATTCGAATAGTTTGACACTCTGCAGAGGTGGTACACTTTCACCACAAAATTTGATACATCTGTCAGGGATAACCCTGAATCATCATACTTAGTATGCAGATAATCAAACATAACCTTTCCTTTACACACTCTAGTATAAGCACCTCTCCTATGAGCTTGGCCATCTGCCATCCTGAGCACCGCATAGGTGGACAACATTGAGAAGTAGCCTCAGCTCAGACTTCTCCCGCGAGGGAACTAATACTAATGCATATAAACTTCCGGCTAAGCCTTACCCAATTCAGGTATTGTGGTTGTACGGTAAAATTGGAATGGTATCGCATCCGAACCCAACCATCAGTATTTATAAAAGGGCTAAGGCTCCTGCCTCAACATTTTCGTCATCATCGTAAACCATTTGTGTTTCTCAACACATGTCAAAACATCTCAATAGAATGACTCATCATTCCAAGGTTTTCATAATTCATTTTCACCAAGTATTCCCATCTAAAGTGATCAAGTTTTTGGTTTAGCTCTAAGCTACTAAGTTAAGAGTGTTAACTAATGTGGGATGCTAATCTCAATCTCATTCCATATAATGACATCTAAGTCTAACTAGATAGGTCAAGTTTTATACTTTTTATGCTATATATAAACAAGGTAAAGAACTTTGATAAAGTAAAAGAAGGTAAAGCTTGTAAATAAAACTCGGAGTAGGTATAAGTCAAAAGGTATAACCAAAGCATGCCTAATGCATCTTGCTTAGGTTATGTAGCTTGATTCTAGCTTGCTAACAATAGCTTGCCTTGGTTGGTATAGTGGTTGAAATTCTCCTCGTCTTCTTCGGGGTAGAACTCCTCCTCCTCGTAGACTTGGTCGGTACTATCGTCTATAAATACATACGGAATACACAATCACCAAACAATACTTAACTAGTCTACTTAGCACTCTAAGACACACATTTGATGATCTAGTATCATCACAAACATCACAAGATTTAATGAACTAGTTTCATTTATTTTATTTGAGAAAAGTAATTTCTACTCATTGAAATTAACTAAGGTTTAATATTCTCCAATTAAAATATGGGATCATGTGGACACATGTCATCACCACATATTCTAATACATGGGAATGTGATTTAAATGTTGGATCACATTTTAATAAGTTTAAGTTTAATATTTAATGATTTAAAGTGACTAGAAATGCCTATATAGCATTATTTTGGTACTAGTCCAAAGTCACTGCATGCAAACCTTAATATTATTACATTTTCAGATAGGTATGGTTAAATGTGATTTTTAGAGTTGGAATCAACTCAAAAGCTATTATGGTTGATTTTAGAAAATGTTTGAATGTGAAAAAGCTTCTTTCTTGTTATTTTTGCTAAGAGAGATCTATAACTCTAATTGATTTAAATCCAACGGGCTTGGATAGAGATTTAAAGTATATTTCCAATAAAATTGGAATCACTCAATTTGGTTCAGTAGATCTTTCTGAGTTGATTTTTGAACTAAGGGACAGAACTAAGTTTTAGCTAAAATGGAAAAGGATTTATTTGAATCTAATGGGTCACGCGGGAAATAAATGGGCCGGCCCACTTTACTCCACGCAGCACCCGGGATGGCTTTAGTTGAGGGCCCCACCTGTCAGTGGGACAGGGGCTGCCGAACCGGTATGGGGGAATGGTGACTGCATGATTAGATCCTGGATCAACGGCTCACAGCCATCGTCCATGTCAGAACAGTTCTCGACGGGGACGAACCCTAGCACGGTCGGTGAGGGTGTAGTGAGGGCGTACCAGGACTCCAGCGAGTGCGGCGAGGCGGGAAAATGGACGAGTCGAGGACGGCGGTTCTCCTGGTACCGGCGGCGTCCCGGGAGATGGCCTGGATCACTGGCGCCCTTCTCCTCCTTCCGTGGCAGACTCCGGCGAAATTGGGGCGCTACGGGCTGCAGCTGGCTCTAATGGGGCTCTGGGAGGTTTCTGAGGGGGAGTGGATGGGAATGGTGTGAGGAAACGGTGCTGGGAGGCGCTCTATTTATAGCGGGGCGAGGGGTGCAGAGAGGCATGGGTAGAGGTCGTCGGAGATGACGGCACAGCAAGCTAGAGGCTTGGGCAGTGGGCTAGGACAGTGGGCGATGCCCTGGCGAGTGTCACGGAGGTGCGCGTGCAGTGCGAGGTGGTCGGGAGACGCGAGCGTTGCTGTGCGCACGCTGCCTCTGCCGACGGCGAGTTTCGCGGCGACCGGCGGTTACGGGTCATGGTCGGGGAAACGGGCATGTCTGGTAGCTTTCTGGGAGGGTGGTGATCGTGTAGGCGGGCGGCGGGAGCGAGGCAAGGTCTGGTTGAGCAGGGACAACGCGTGAACTGTGGGCGGCGTCGGCATGGCACAGAGGCGGAGAGCACGGGCAAGGTGAGGTGGTCCAGGGGCTTGCTGGGCTTGAGGAGCGGATAGGGGGTGGCGGTGCTACCACGCCTACCTCCTAGACATGGCGAGAGAGAGGGGCATGCTCCTGTGGCTTGGGCACGGTCGGCCGGCGATCATGGCCTCGGGGTGGCGCTGCACTATGGCTAGGGACTAGGGAGTGGGCTGGTTATGGCCTGGTTAGAACAAAGAGGGACAGAGGGAGTGAATTGGGGTCAATGGTGTTGAAAATCCTTGTAGAAACAGTGAGGCTATACTAGGGTGTGATCTGTGCGTGCCAGGTGTTCGACCAAATGGCCGCATGACACAAAGATTTGAATTTTGCAGAGATTTTTGGTGGAGTGGTTGGTCTTATGCTTGAGCATCTCTGGTTGCTGGGATTTGTTAAGTTGAAGTCATTTGAGTGGTTTTTGAAAAAGTGGGATCTAGACATATGAGATAGATTCCATTTTCAATTGTCAATTTAAATGAGGGTTTAAATGTTTTTGCAAGATCACAAGGTGGGCCTTGGTACATCTTTACTTGTACTAGCAAGGGGTGAAAAGATCCATAATTGTTTCTGTTTGAATTTGAGTGCTAGGAACATCCAAAGTGTCCTAGTTGATTAAAATGGCAAAAGTGACCATTTCCATTTATTAATTCTATTTGATTTCTTTTTCTTTGGATTTTGCTTGGGAATGATCTAGATGATGTGGAATTCATCTTAGAATCATTTTACAACCATTAGAACAAACAATCATGGCATTTAAAAACAATTTCTATTTAATGCAACACATATATGCATGCTTAATTATTTAAATAAGAAAAAGTTTTTGTTAACCCTAAATTGGGTGATTTGGATCCTGATAACTTAGGTTAAAGTTTTGGGATGTTACACCCAACCTCAAACGACTAAGGAAAAACTGGCTAGAGCTAGATACAAGTATATGGTTCCACAACTAGAACAGTTGTAGTGATATATACAACTAGCTCTAAGCTACATTCTAGGTTACAAATACAAGGCGGAATGTGAGCCTCTAGGGCATCATTCCTAACAGAGGGTGGCTAGGTCTTGCGCGCGGGGTGGGGCTCACCCCAGCCGTCGTCGCCTCCCATGTCCTAGGGTGACCCCCCTATATAAGAAGGGGACACGTGGTGGGGGGAGGGTTGCACACAATCCCAAGCCCTAGAGGCATTATTTCTCAGAGGCTTCTCTCTCTCTCTCTCTCGTTGGCTTCCACGCTCGCGGTTCCAACCAGAACTGTGCAGGTGGAAGACGAATTCAACACCGGTACACCGTCATGCTGCTGGTTCCCCGACCAAAAGATGTACTTCTGCAATCTCGGCTGGATCGGAGAAACCGGGAGTCGTCGTTGAGCACCGGACATGTGCGAAACCACGGAGGTGCTGCCAGTTGTGGCACCTGGACATCACGCAGGGATCAACGCGACCTTGAGGTCGGCTACGTCGTTCAACTACTTCATCCACGTTCATCATGAATGTTAACGCTTTCAGTCTACAAGGGCATGTCACCGCAACCTTTCCGTTACAACATTAACCCATAGATAGGTCTTGGCAATTGGCGTATGTTAGTTATGAAAAATTATTGTTTTATGCTGTGAACCCCTTCACATATTACCAGGTTCCACACAGGAACATCCCTTCAGCTAAAAGTGCTGCAGAGTAATCATTTGGCAATAAAATAGTGCCTCATATTTGGTGATGTGTGTCCAATATCAATCATAACATGTCCGCATATATGCAAATCATTGGGATCTTGAACACAAAATGTGACTTAATCATAGGCCTATGATGATGCCATGAACAGTGCAGAAATAACCAAATTTTGTATCGACAAAACTCTAAACAATGCATCTGGTCAAATCGAGCTAATTAAAACCCTAAATCAAAGCAACATATAGGTAGATCCTCTAATTACCAAGGCCATGGACATAGCGAAGAACAACAACGACGAGAATCGTTCATATCAACTAAGTGTAGCCCTAGCACTCATAATCTACTGTGATGTCATGAGTAATTACAAAACTACACTCCTACAAGCAAATCTATGACAAACAATCATTTCTGTGTGGATTGAGCACTTACCGCCATTGACTGAGGTCGGGAGTAGAGGTTGAAGCACGGAAGAATGTGTTGTCGGGGCCGATGAATCGAGAGACCGTGCGACGTGGTTCTCTTTGGTCTTCCGCATTTGCGCCCAACCGGTGCTCTTCAATCTACTGGTGGGAGAGGAACCGCCAATGGTGAAAGGAGAGAGACGAGAGGGTGGGTGTGAAAGGGGCGAGTGAGAGGCGAGAGTGAGCGGTAAGGTGATGCATGGCGCGCATTCTCGATGCACCGGCGCCGTCTCCCGCTCTTCCCGCACGTGCAGCCGCGGGGCGACTTCTGGCTTACCCGGGCCTATCCCCGCACCGACGGCCGATTCAAGCGTTCCTATCAAATTTTGGCATGCTTGGAGACTTGTGCAATGCAAGGCCAACTCAACGAGCGTAGAAACTTTTGCAAAAAGAAAAAAACAAACATGGAACCAAACACACGAAATTCTTTCAGCTAGAGCCGAATAAAGCCTTGCGCGAGCAACCAAACACGTCCTAACTTGTTGTCTACAATCGAAATAGGGCCTTTTGAAGATCTCGTCGAAATAAAGGAAAGCTGATAGTGAAGACTGGTCATAAATTAGACTCCCATATTGATATTGCACACCTCTTACCTACTTCTATATATACATTTCCCGTATACACGCAGTCGGACATGTACACCCACATGGCCACATTTGAAGATACAATTTAACGCCACGCCTGGAATAATGACCTAATAATGAATTAAAATCCTTCATTCAATCATACATAGGCACCGATCAGATGACACCGAAACGATTAACTCGATGGGCGTCGAAGGGAGAAGTGTGTAGTCAGAACTGGATGTTGGACGAGTAGCTGGTGTCGCCCTTCCAGCCAGCCGGGATGACATTGTTAGCCACGAGCGTCTTCCCCGACTCGCTGGTGACGCGCAGAGACAGCGGCCCCCGCAGCGCGTCGCTGGTGTCACGGCGCCAGACGGATCCCCAGGAGCGGTACATGGGCTCCCACCGCCCCGTGGGGCGGCCGTTCCTGGAGCGCATGAGGTCCATCCTCACCACGGCGCCGTCCCGGTTGGCGTACTTCACCAGCACCGGGAGGTAGTTGGGGTTGGCGCCCGGCAGTATGTTGAAGGTAAGCTTCATTCCCCGGAAGTTGCAGGGAACCCTCCTGAACTGCATGTCGATGATGCCCGCGTGCCGGAGCTGGTCGTTCCGGCCCGGCATCGCCAGCGCGCCGAACGCCGTGCCGCTCAGGTCGAAGTGGTACTTGGCCACCGGGTAGTAGTTCATGTCCGTGATCACCACCGTCTTGGCCTGGCCGGAGCAGGCCGGGTTGTTGGCTCGCGTGCACCGTATCTGGTAGCAGGTGCCGCAGCCGGCGCCGCCCAGGAAGAGGGGCTCGTTGCCGCAGGACGTCATGGCCGAGAACGGGTACGCGTTCACGTTCTTGAAGCCGCAAGCGCCACCTGCAAAAAGATTGATCATCATCATTACAACTGATTTGGGACGGCACTGCGTGATGCAAGAACGACATTGCGCCGCCATCGCATACCGTTGTCGTCGGGGCCGGCACCGTTGGGCTGGCCGTACCAGGTGGCCTTGGCGGGGAGTCAGCCGGAGCTGTAGGATCTGGCAGCGGAGGTACCGTAGGGGAAAAATTTTCGTCGAATTTTCGCGGAATTTCGCGAAATTTCGTATTTCATTGGTCAGCGAAATATTTATAATTCGTTTAAAATATTTCGTTAATTTGAACGTACGAGCTAAAAAACGACCTGAATGCAATCCAATTAACATGAGTTTTCATGCTACAGTGGTCTGTCTCTATATTTTCGTCAACTAGGTTCAGAGTTCGGCTCATGATATCGCTTTTATTTTTGTTTTTATTCCTTAACGAAGATTTTTTTGCTTTAAAATTACAAAAACTGTGATTCGAACCTGGGATACTAGTTCTGAACACCAAGTTCCGTACCAACACGCCAGCAACCAACTTATGACAGGTTTTACAGTTATACTTGATATTCAATAGATAGACTTCAAATTTGTCCAAATTCAAACGAAAAATTCGTCAATTTATCCGAAATTAGTTGCGAAATTTCGTTAATTTCGTTGGGCAGCGAAATTCTTCTACTTACGAACGGACGGGACGAGCATGGATAGGAGCGCCACAACGACAATGGCCGCATTTGTGATGGCACCGGCCATATTGGCAGTACGGCTTGATTAGACTTGTACGATTTGTACTTGCTGGACTCCTGTTTGTGTCTTCATGGCTGGGCGGGATGACATTTATAGGCAAGCGAAGAGGGAGAAATGAGGTGAGAACGACGAGTAGGCGCCAGTTGCAGTTGCACCCGACGACGACGAATGGCGTGTTTAGAGCTGCAAGGGTAACATGGCTACATACGGAGGGAATCAAGGAGGAATGGAGGCTCCGGTTTAAGCGCGTGCACCTATAAAATCACATCTTCAACGACAATGTGAACAAATCACATTCCGGAAGTGATCATAGAGAAACCGCTAATGATTTGGGTACACAAGCGATTATTGCAGATTTTCTTATGGTACGGTGGCGGTGAAGGCCCCGGTCTGATTGCAGAAAGTCAGACCATTAATTGGTGTGCCTTATGGTCAAGCCCCACGTAATATATTTTGTTTAATTCACTATTGGGTTTATTCTCTGTTATTTCGGTTGTAGCAAGCACAAGGGCTTGGACAGGAAAGTCTCTAGATCACTACTAGATATATAATAGCCTAAGGTCCAAGAGCATCACTATCTCCAAACTTTTTGCCAAAGGTGCTCAAAGAAGGCATGCCAAATCCAAGATTCTTGTTCCACGATTATTTGTGGGCTTTCACATGGCCTCAAAACATCCCATGCTATTTTTAGGCATTTTTTCAACCTCAATGCATCAATCTATACTCCCTAACATAAGGGGAAACCTCTTTGCTCCCGTATCACAAGAAATCTTGCAGTATCTTCTTCGCTTGGTTGCTGAATCGGATAAAATTCGGTTGCGCGCATCCATATTTTTATTCTGACCTTTTGGGTTTAGAGAGTGTATGGCAAAACTCTGTTGTCTGTTACCATCATGGGACACGTCTTACGGTTCATGGTGAAGTCAGAGGCCGAGAATGACATGGAAGCCGGGACTTTGATGACTAGCAACAACCAACGGGGGTTCAAATCTTTGTGGCAATGAGGAAATTTCTTGGTGTTTCATGTCTAGTAGCAGCAGCATCGACAAGTTGGGCGACAGTACAGGAAAAGTTTAAAGTCCTACCTTGCAGGGTGAAAATCCAAGGTCTGGACTTAATTGATTGTGCCTGGCAAGGACCTTGTTGAAGGCATTGTTTTGTGAGCGAGGACTTTCTCCAGGGTGAAAACCTATGATCTATGATCGG
Source organism: Avena sativa (assembly GCA_916181665.1). Lineage (NCBI taxonomy): Eukaryota > Viridiplantae > Streptophyta > Magnoliopsida > Poales > Poaceae > Avena > Avena sativa. The sequence goes on from OV702290.1 coordinate 436,037,311, forward strand.
ACGACGATAGTGCTTGTGCACTATTTTCTTCTTAGAGGCGTCGCTATTGGAGAAGCTGGACTTCTGTTGTTGTCTTGATGGTGTTTCTACTGCTGCTATTAGGTTTTGATCACTATAGCCGGACTTTCTTTTATGTAACTCTTCTTCTTTTTTTGGTTGTGTGCATCCTTAATGCTGCTAGGGCATTGCGTTTTGCAAAGACTGGATGTAATTGATATCTTCACGATATTAATATATACTCCTTATCGGAAAATATCTTCTTCGCTTGGAGATCTCACGTACTGGTCCCAAAGACTTTACAAATAGCTATCACAAACTGTTTGCAAGCCTCTCTAGTTATTAGCTTCTCCAAGCTATATGGACTTATCCACACCATCAACTTATATTCCATAAGTTAGCATCCACATCATCGCGGTCATCTTCTGTCGTTCTGCGGAGGGTGCAACCCAAGAGCTCCAGCTGAATTTCTTGTTTGCTCAAAATCACTAGCATGCTCGTACTCATCCTCAAGTATAGCTTAATTAAAGCCTTAAACTATGCGAATAAACAAACTACGTGGGCATTCTAAAGATGTGCATACAAAAAGTAAATGAGATGGGGATGTGAAAAATAGGTGAACACAAAATAGTGTACTAATTACCATCCTTCATTAGAAATAGTTTTCGAGATAGAAAAGGTTTGGTGCGAAGTAGTGTTTCCACAATAGGACAAATTTGGCATCTCTTATGGTAGTTGAATTGTTAGTTATAAGATACTGTTATATAGGACTATAGGAGAGAAACAATAGGCCATCCGTGTATAGACAATCTGCTCGAAAACAAAACGATTTTGAGATGGAATTTTTCTAGACCATTATCTATATGAAAATATAGCCAACCAAATTTAGACAAGCTGCTAGAAATGCAGTTTTCACTACATCACAGCTGAAACATTCTAGAATGTGCAGCTGAGTCATTTAGAAAATTACAACCCTGGTTTTATATGTATTTTTATTTGGTCTGTTTAGTTATCGGCTGCATTTTTGTCAGACCATAGTTGCATTATTGTTTTGTGGAAATGTATAAATACCTAATCGTGAAAAATGCAAACAATGTTGCATGATCATTTTCCTAGAAAATTAAATATGAATGATCGTACTAGAATTTGTGCTATATCTTGGCTGTTATCTCGTGTAGACCTAGACTTAGACCCTTGTTAACGCAAGTAGATGGACCATCTAGAGATTTTCTTGAACAAGCGCCTCATATAGCTCAATAACGAACCATAACCCAATAAGAAACGTGCCACTCCAATAGAGCAAGCGCATTGGCAACTTATGGTAGCTTAGAATAACAAAAGATAAATAGCAAGATAATGAAAGATAAATAACAGTGGAGCAGCGGGTTCCTGACGGTAGGCGGCTCGAGGTCGTCGGAGGTGGGGGCTCGGCCTCTGCTCGGCTTGGGGTGGTGCCCCTGCTGCTGCGGACGGCGGCTCCGAAATCTTCGTGCCCCCCAGGCTTAGGCGGGCCTATGGGTCTAGGCCCATGGCGGAAGGAGGTACGCTGGCTCCAAATCTAGACGCCTCCCTCCATCCATGTTGCCGTCTTTGAAATAAAGGTAATCCCACCTCTATCCTTTCCTTATGTCTGCTTCCCAACCCACTTTTTCCCCTCCCCTCCTGCTACCTTCCAATGTTTCTCCACGAGATGTGGAATTGATCGATTGTAGATAATGCTTGCAGTATGGTGCCAGATTTGAATTGAATTTCTGACTGTTCACATGCAAAATGGGCAACGAAGATTACGAACTCACCCTCCTTGGCGTCGGGGATCTGCTGGTCGCCGGGGAGGCTGCAGGTGACCTCCGGCAGAATTCGGCGGGTCCGCACCAGCCAATCGATATCCGCTCGCGTGACGTTGGACCCATCCCAAGATCCTCGCTCGGAGATGCCCCCTCCTCCTCGTGCTCATCGACGGCAACCACATCTTGTGGATCCATCTCCGTATTGCTCCCCTCCGACGTGGTGCTTGTTTCGGGGGTGAGAGGCAGGGACTGGCACGGTCCTGTAGCGCCGGCGGAGAGCGGCGCCTGTGCGAAGCAGCTGCGCAGAGGAAGCAAAAGGGAGTCATGGTCACAGATGCAGAGAGCAGCAACGGCGGCAGCGCAGGGAAGAAGAAGAGAGGTTGGGAACACGGGAAAGTGAACAAGGCTTTCCCTCCTCTCCCCTATTTAACTGCATCGTGCGCAGAAGGTAGTGTGATCAGTTGCGAGATCGTGGGAACGTGCCACATGCACGGTTACATTGCCCAATGGCACAACGACACAACATGGCCACGGTGAGAATCGAGGAGCCACGACATGATGAGACGTGCGACAGTGATAACTGACATGGCGTGACAGTAAATGATGCCTTGGCCCTTAAAAACGCAATGGTTGCATGTGACACGTAGGATGAAGTGAGGAGTATGAGAGAAGCTAAGCGTCTAGGGAAAATAACCCGGATGCAGCAATATGACTCGGCCAGCGAGATGTATCTCGGAAAGAGCCAGGAAGAGTCAAATTAGATACCAAATCACCAAATGGTGTAGCCGAGTTAACATCGGAATGGGCCGACATATATGTATGTTGGTGATACATTGCAAATGTATCTATAATTTTTGATGTTCCATGCTTGGTTTTCTCCACTTTCTTTTGTTTTTTCCACACTTTGGAGTACTTTTCATATGATTTCTTGGACTAACCTATTAACAAGAGCCACAGTGCCAGCTGCCTGTTTTCTGCTATTTTTGGTTCCAGAAAAGTCAGAAAATGAATATTCTCGGAATTGGACGGGACAAAAGCCAAAGTGCCTATTTTTCCGGAAGTCATCAGATGCCAGAATACGAGACGGAGAGGGGCCAGAGGGCGGCCACACCACCTGGCCGCGCGGCCAGGCTTGGCCCGCCAGGGGGTGGTGTGGCCAGCCCAGGCACCCCCTCGGCCTCCCCTTCCGCCTATAAGATGCCCTCGGGACGAAAATCCTAAGGGCCCAATCAAAAATCCACGAAAGAGTTTGTAGCCGCCATCATCTCCATCCCTAGATCGGGAGGGATCTGAAACTCTTCCCGGCACCCTGCCAGAGAGAGGAATTCACCCTGGAGGCCTTCTTCATCACCATGCAAGCCTCCGGTGTGATGCGTGAGTAGTTCATCCTTGGACTACGGATCCATGTAGTAGCTAGATGGCTGGTTCTCCTCCTCTGTGTATTCATGTCTAGATCTTGTGAGCTCCGTTCATGATCAAGATCATCTATTTGTAATTCTGCATGTTGTGTTTGCGGGGATCCGATGGATATTAAGATGCTATTTCATATTGATTATTGATTCTATCATATCTTTGTTATTTGTGATCTTGCATGCTTTCCGTTGTTAGTAGCTATCTTGGCCAAGTAGATGCTAGCAACTCCAAGAGTTAGTATTTTATGCTCGATAGTGGGTTCATGCCTCTGGTAATCTGGGGAAGTGACAGAAATCTCTAAGGTACTAGATGTGTTGTTGCTACTAGGGAGAAAACAACAATCATTTGTTCATAGAACAATCGTATTGTTTACTTTACACGCAATTCGTAAAGCAATAATCTGTTGCTTGCAACTTAATACTGGAGGGGGTTCGGATGATAACCTGAAGGTGGATTATTAGTCATAGATGCAGTTGGATTGCGGTCTATGTATAATGTTGTAGTGCCCAATCAAGTCTTAAAGGAGTCAAAGATGATTAGTATATGCATGTATTGCTTTCTCGATGTTTGTCAATTGCCCCGCTGTAATTTGTTCACCCAGCATGTTATTTATCTTAAGGAAAGCCACCTCTAGTGAACTATGGATCCCGGTCCTTTTTCTTTACATACAATCTACAAATTGTTTACTGCTTTGTGTTTACTTTCTGTAAACTATTACTTCCTTCCATTCGATATGTTTAATCCTTTGTTTTCCACAAAACACGGTGAGATTGATAACCTCATCGCAAGTTGGGGACAAAGTTATGTTTGTGTTGTGCAGGTCTCCACGTTGCTACTAGAACCGGTAGTGCGCCCTGCCAAGGCTCAGCTAGCAACACTTTTGGGGTGTTTCCTTGCTCCTACTGGTTCGATTAAACCTTGGTTTCATAACTGAGGGAAACTTGCTGCTGTGCTCATCATACCTTCCTCTTGGGGTTCCGAACGAGCTCTACATCAACACCGCACCAGCATCTTTCTGGCGCCGTACACTGAGCCATCAGTTGGAAATACGATAAAGATCCGGATAGGTTGAACCTGTTGTGGCCTTTATAGCTAAAGCTGCTAAGACCACACTAGCTTCGAGGACTATTGTTGGGGGGATGACCCCGGGTAGGGTCAAGCTGAGGTATAAGGACAGAGTCCACCGAGGTATAATTTGGCTAAAGCGTGAGCTGGCCAAGGTACATAAGGGCCGAGTTATGGCCGGGTTACCCGAGGCTGGACAGGTCTGACAAGACTCGATCGACATATATCATATGTGGGCACGTTGTTGTTTCATGTTTGCAGGTACCGTCCTAGCTGAGTCATCCGGATAAGACAGAGTTAGGGGTTGGTGTGCTCAGGAAGGAGTGAGCCAGCCCCAAGGTCAGCGCTTTTCTCTCTCTTCGGATTTCCTGGGAGACAAGCACTAGGGACAAGGGCCGCAGGAGCAGAGACAGAGCAGAGGTTCACAGACATGACAGTGTCTGACCCTTGGGGGTCAGATAGCATGAACTCTGTGCTATTCTCGTGTAGAGGTTGGCGACTAAGGAAATGAGGGCACCAAACTACTATATTGGGACAAGCATCTCCAGGGAATATCCGGGCCACGTATGCCCTAGTTGTTACCTTGTCACACTTTTATAAGGTGAACTAGGGCCGTCAAGGAAAGGGTCAGTCTATTAGCAACATGCGTAAGTGATACGTCCATAACGTATCTATAATTTTTGATGGTTTTATGCTACTAATATGCTTTTGACACTCTTTTTTGTATAAAGTTTATGATTTATTTAGACTAACCTACTAATAGTTGCAAAAGTGCACAATGTTCTTGTTTTACACTTTGATGTGTAGGAATTAACAAGAATACAAGTGGAAACATTGTTGGAGTCAAATTGGGATTTTTTCAGAAATCTGTCTCAGAACTCTTTTTGAAGATGGTCACGTTTCGGGTCGAATACGGCGTCAAACAGAAAACTCTTCAACTATAAAGTTGTTGGAAATTTCACGACAAACGTCTTGGACATATAATTTAGCTGATTCCGAGTTCAGACGGGCCTTTTAGACCCGATTTACTGCAGCCCAAGATGGGATGACGGGAATCCGAGAAGCTATATAAAAGGAGGAAACCTAATTCGCCCAGGGCATCTCCACCTATGAATTTGCAGCCACCAAAGTCACATTTTTGCCTCCCCCATGGATGGATCCCAAGAATCCATAAAGGAAGGGGCTAAGGGGCGGTGCTCCCCCATGATACCGGCGGCAGGGAAGGAGTCCCCCGCGTCGCCGCCGGCGCTGCCGCCGCCCTCTTCACCATCTTCACCGCCATCTCCATCACCTAATCCTCCTAGTATGCAGTGGTTCATCCTTCCACACACCTCTGTACCGTCCTATGTAAACATGGTGTTTGATGCTATAAGTTATAATCCTATGATCTATGTCATTTTTGCGTAGTTTCTTTATTCTTAGATTGAATGGTTGAACATCTTTGGTTCATTAGAGTTGTATGTTGATATGGAACAGTCCTTTCGTGTCCATTATATTTATACGTGCATGGATTAAACATCATAGGGTTTGTAGTATGTGTAAAAGGAAGGGGGAGTTCTGCCGGAGTGACAGAAACCCGAGGACGCGAACCGAAACGTTGCACGTATGGGAGTAAGAGGACCATTAAACTTAAGGCTATGGTTGGGAAAACCTTAATGCATTGATTAGTACTTACAGATGTTTTCTAACAATCCAATCATATAGTACATGTAATTCCAAGTAGTGAAGCGCATGTATATTTAGTGTCTCCCACATAGAAAACTGCATCAAAGACAATGAACCTGATCTATTCGCTATTTAAACTTGAACAAAACCACCACAATTACCACCACTATTCCACACTCATGGTTCTGTTAGTTTAGTGTATTTGATTGCTGCAGCAACTAGCTTTACTTTCTTGTTATTTATTATCATGCAAAGCTATCCCTATTACTCGTATTGTTGCTCTAGTTTTATTTCCTAGATAATGCAAACGTTTAGTGTGTGTAGAGTTGTATCAGTGGTTAATAAAACTTGAGAGAATATTGATCCTACCTTTAGCTCCTCGTTGGGTTCGACACTCTTACTTATTGAAAAGGCTACACACGATCTCCTATACTTGTGGGTTATCAGTAAACCCTAGAGAGGAGAGGAGAGGCAAACGCACTTCATCTTCCTCCTCTCGATACAACTCAAGGAGCACTTGTATTAGTCCAGAGATCATAATATAAGATCTAGAGCAGGAGTAGAGGTTTTATCTCCATAGGAGAGCCTCGAACCTGGGTACATCGTGTGTCGAGAGTGTGTGTTCGTCGTGTGAGGATTCACCGCACTATCCCTCCCCGACCACTAGTGGCCATAGGCCCCACCTTTAGCCTACCCATGGCATCTGTCGTGACACCACCACGACAGCGATAGAGTTTTTGGTTCTTGTTTTTGGTTGTAGGGCGGCGATAGGACGGTGCACTGCGGCTGCGGGGATTGGAGGCGGCGGTGGCGGGTGTGTGGATCATTCGATGGCTACCGTTGGAAGAGAATTGGCTCTGATACCATATTCTTGTGTGCACTTGTTTGCTTTATCTCTAAGTAGGTTTTACTTTCAGTTTTAAGTTGTTCTCTATCTTAGTATGGATAGGGAATGCGAATTACAAAAAAAAAAAATAGTTGTACTTGTTACCTAATTTTTTTTCAAAAAGGAAAGTGATTGGAAAGATGAGTAATGGTTAAGTGGGGGTCGACCTTGAACACTTGTGTTCATGCCTATGAAACCAAAACAAATCTTTCCATGGAAGCTTTTCAGTTAAAAACTTGTAGGAATGTATAAAGCCTTGAAAAAGAAAGATATTTCTGGTATTGATTTTAATGCTTATTCATTCGAAAATACTTGAATCTTGCTCCTATGCCTAACTTAAAGGCATTAAAAAAATACTTATTGGGAGATAACCCAAAAGTTTTAGTTGAGTCTTGAAAGTTATTGCTTCAGTAACAACCTCTCCTTATCCTTTTTATTTGCTTTTTGTGCCAAGAGTAACCTCTAATGAGAGAGAAGTAATGCTTGGGAAAGTTGTTGCCCCGAAATAGATTTTTGTGCTTCGTTGTAAAAATTCATGTAAAATCTTTGTACGTCGTTCGAGCTGTAATTTTTTGTGCTTCTGCCCCAGGTTGTTACCCAACTTTCGTTAGTTCAACACTTTTCGATTTGAGAAAAGAAGGTATTCGAAAAAAATTGGTTTCTATCTGCTGGTCTGTTTTGACAGATTTCTGCCATTATTTGCATTTGCTTCTTGTTGATTCCTTTTCGGGTTCTCTTTGGGAATTGAGCTTTTTAAGGGAAGTGCTACAGTAGCTTGTGTTTTAATGGAAGTTTTATTGATGTTGAAACTAAACCCAAAGACTTATTATCTTGAGTACACTAATGTTGCTAATGAAGATTATGTGAAGTTTTGTATGAAGGAAAAAATTCAGGTGTTAAGGAAAGACTGATGTAATGAGATGAAGAATGGAATAAATATCAAGCTTGGTGATGCCACCATATGACACCCCAAGAAATATCCAAGAAGTACAAGCGTCAAAGCTTGGGGATGCCCAAGGCATCCCCTTCTTCATCAATAAAAATCTCAGGTTCTTCTAAACATTTCATTTTTATTGTTTCATGCACAGTTTTTGGTTTTTGTTTTCTTGGTTTTCTTAGTTTGCTTAAATAAATTGGTTGGAACCCCTCTTTCATATATTAGTTTTCAAATAAGTGTGGTTTGGATTGGAAAAGAGTAGGAAAAGTTCATGCTTAAGTGGTAAAAGGAGCTCGTTTTTTACGGTGGCCTATGCTTTGTCATGTCATGCTTGATATTATTTTGGCTTTATGCTTAGTGATTTTTGCTGTAGCATGACATGTTATAAACAATTGAGATTGCTTAATGTGTGCCTTGAACGAATCATGTGTTGTTTTAGCATATTAAAGCATAGTATTGTGGTATTCTCCTTTGATGCTCTATTTGGGTTGACTTGGCGCATGCTCACACCATATTATGACTATCACAAGTCACCATAGCCTTTATGATCCTTTAGTTTTCGAATTGTAATATCACTTTATGCTTTAATTAATGATGTTTTGTCGCTTTGCATGATTATGGCCATTATTGCTCTTTTAGTTGGTCGCTCCCAGTCTTTTGCTAGCCTCCATAACCAAGTATGAGTTCCACTCATGCATCCAACTCCAAATAAAACCAAGTTATCCCAAAGAGTCCACCATACCTACCTATTAGCATTTGCTATTCCAAGTATATTCATGCTTTCATCTACCTTCCGAATTAAACTTGTTATGAGAAAACTAGTGATTAAAGATCTCACGAACTTGATGGCACACTTTACTTTTGTTGCCCCTAATAAACTTGAACCATTGTGTCATCTATGTTGTATATGCTTGTACTTATATGTTGGGGATTAGCAGAACCATGATGTTATGGGGAACGCTTTCAACATTGCACTTGTACATTGTACCTAGTTGATATCATGCTCTTTTGTCTATGGATGTCGTCGGTGTGAAATGAAAGGGGAGCTTGTAATTTCATGGAGTTATGTATGTGTGTTAGAGAAACGTCTGGGCCGTCGGTCTAATCCATGCCTAATCATGGTGAAAACCTGCAGCGTAACCATAATGAGCAATCTATGAAGCATTCTTCTTATAAAAAAAGAGATAAAGATTGAGAAAAAAAGAAGAAAAAAGAGATGAGAAAAGAGGAAAGAGAGAGAAAAGCACCATTTTCTCATGGTAAATAAGAAGATTGCTGAGATGCTCGTTGTCTGCTTGCCTTGTCATTTTGATATAGGAATTCTTCCGTATCATCGGGCAAGGGGTACCCCGTTGGCGGTTCTCTATGATACACATGTACTTACTATGACAAGAACTTACCGGTAACTAAACTTGAGTAGCATGAGGATTGGCCCTCGTATTTAAGGAACATGAGATTTCCAACTTATAATTTGTCAAGCATATACTCCATAATTGGTTCACTTTAACCTTAATCACTTCAAGATGCTTATGATAGGGACAATGAGAGCTGAAATCTAATAAGTATCATAATTTTTGAAAGCTCTTTATGAGACTTGAATCCCTGCTTTCCTCTATGAAGGCATTTCTTCCACTTTTATATTGAGTCTCCACCTTCTATCTTTATGCACCAATTAAGAGAGCATAGTTGTCATTCTTAGTTCTATGTGCATTGTCCCAAGACTTGTTGATTAATACATAACTTTGATATTGCTTGTTCCTAAACTATTTGTATCTAGTCATCCTTATAAACTTTGAAGGTGTCCTATGCATTTATGTTTTGCTACTCTATGAGGGACAAGCTGGATACCATTCTCATTATGCTTTCTTTATGTGAAACAAATAAACGTCTTGCAAAGTATTGTTATTCATGAATCTTTTGTTTGTGCTTTTTTATGTTACAACATAGTTGCTATGTCTTATTGTTAGAACTCTATCTTTCATGATTTATGTTTAGAGTACCTTAATCCCAGCTATCAATGCTTTTACAATAATGATGATCAAGATTGTGTTGTATGCATGTCACCTTAAAAATTATATTGTTTTGATCGTTTATCTACTCGAGGACGAGAAGGAACTAAGCTTGGGGATGTTGATACGTCCATAACGTATCTATAATTTTTGATGGTTTTATGATAATAATACGCTTTTGACACTCTTTTTTGTATAAAGTTTATGATTTATTTGGACTAACCTACTAATAGTTGCAAAAGTGCACAATGTTCTTGTTTTACACTTTGATGTGTAGGAATTACCAAGAATATAAGTGGAAACATTGTTGGAGTCAAATTGGGATTTTTTCAGAAATCTGTCTCAGAACTCTTTTTGAAGATGGTTATGTTTCGGGTCAAAGACAGCGTCAAACGGAAAACTCTTCAACTCTAAAGTTGTTCGAAATTTTGTGACAAACATTCTGGATATAAAATTTAGCTAATTCCGAGTCCAGACGGACCTTTTAGGCCCGATTTACTGCAGCCCAAGATGGGATGACGGGAATCCGAGAAGAGGAAACCTAATTCGCGCAGGGCATCTCCACCCATGAATTTGCATCCACCAAAGCCACGTTTTTGCCTTCCCCATGGATCCCATCTTCATGGGGGATGGATCCCAAGAAGCCATGAAGGAAGGGGGCTAAGAGGCGGTGCTCCCCTATGATACCGGCGGCGGGGAAGGAGTCCCCCGCGCCGCCGCCCTCTTCACCATCTTCACCGCCATCTCCATCACCTAATACTCCTAGTATGCAGTGGTTCATCCTCCTACACACCTTTGTACCATCCTATGTAAACGTAGTGTTTGATGCTATAAGTTATAATCCTATGATCTGTGTCATGTTTGCGTAGTTTCTTTGTTTCTAGATCGAATGGTTGAACGTCTTTGGTTCATTAGAGTTGCATGTTGATATGGTACAATCCTTTGGTGTCCATTATATTTGTGCGCGCATGGATTAAACATCATAGGGTTTGTAGTATGTGTAAAAGGAAGGGGGAGTTCTGCCGGAGTGACAGAAACCCGAGGACGTGAACTGGAACATTGCACGTATGGGAGTAAGAGGACCATTAAACTTAAGGCTATGGTTGGAGAAACCTTAATGAATTGATTAGTACTTACGAGTACATGCAATTCCAAGTAGTGAAGCGCATGTATATTTAGCCTCTCCCACATACAAAACTGCATCGAAGACAATGAACCTGATCTATTCGCTATTTAAACTTGGACAAAACCATCACAATTACCACCACTATTCCACACTCATGGTTCTATTAGTTTAGTGTATTTTATTGCTGCAGCAACTAGCTTTACTTTCTTGTTATTTATTATCATGCAAAGCTATCCCTATTACTCGTATTGTTGTTCTAGTTTTATTTCCTAGATAATGCAAACATTTAGTGTGCGTAGAGTTGTATCAATGGTTAATAGAACTTGAGAGAATATTAATCCTACCTTTAGCTCCTCGTTGGGTTCGACACTCTTACTTATCGAAAAGGCTACACACGATCTCCTATACTTATGGGTTATCAGTAAGCCCTAGAGGAGAGGAGAGGAGAGGAGAGGCAAAAGCACTTCATCTTCTTCCTCTCGATACAGCTCAAGGAGCACTTGTATTAGTCCAGAGATCATAATATAAGATCTAGAGCAGGAGTAGAGGTTTTATCTCCATAGGAGAGCCTCGAACCTGGGTACATCGTGTGTCGAGAGTGTGTGTTCTTCATGTGCGGATTCACCGCACTATTCCTCTCTGACTACTAGTGGCTATAGGCTCCATCTTTAGCCTATCCATGGCATCTGCCGTGACACCACCACGACAGCGATAGAGTTTTTGGTTCTTGTTTTTGGTTGTAGGGCGGCGACACGACGGTGCACTGCGGCTGCGGGGATTGGAGGCGGCGGCGGCGGCAGGTGTGTGGATCATTCGATGGCTACCGTTGGAAGAGAATTGGCTCTGATACCATATTGATGTGGCGGAAACGATGACCCTTTGGGATCTCGTGTTACGTGTTATATAGGGTAGAAAGAGCCTCTACCATGGCATGTACATAGAGAAAGATACGGTATGGATTGGTGTACTACACCATATCCATACGGTATAAGACTATGTCTAATGGCGCTGTTGTTTTATTAGGTTTGTAGTCTTAAACTGGTAACCCCAACATACCTGATACACTAATTATCGTTTGGCATCTATGAATTTAAAGCCGGGTACCTTAGTGCCATTTATCTAGGGAAAACTAAGGCTCGACATAATTTTGATGGAAATGTTTCTTTTAGATTTGCTCATGTTGAATTTCAATCAGAACTTTTGACTGTTGAGATGCCTGGTTGTTTCCCCACTTTTGTTATATACGATATGTCTAGAACTTTTGAGGGTTTGTTGATCTGCATCAACATTAGCTATGCCATTTTGAATTCCCTTCAAAGTTTCTGAAATAAAAATGCACATAACAAAAACGGCGTGGCAAAGACCTTCTAGTATGCTTATGTTATTTGCGGAGTGTGTGTTTATTTGCCGAGTTTTTTTCTGCCAATACTAGGCAGTCCCCCTCAGATGTCGAGTTCATGGAAATGCACTCAGCAGCCAGGTATGTACTCTGTTGCTTCTCCTATTCCTGCAGTGCAAGATAGATTAATGTATATATATATACTCCCTCTGTTTTAAAATATAACACGCTTTAATTTTTGTGAAATGTATTTGTATCTAGATACATTTTAGCGTGTAGGTTATGGTATCATATGAATTAAAACATTTAGTGTGTTGCTAGATCTTAATGCACAAGAGATTAGAAAACGTCACAAACCGGTACCTGGTACCTACGTGAGGGCACAGCCGTCGGGCGACAAGCTAAACCCATCTAGGGTTTCATCCCCTCGCCGGCGACGCTGCTGGTCCGCTCCATCTTCGGTGGCCTTAGGGCCTTGAAGCACTAGTAGAAAAAGAGCCTTTCATCCACCCCTTTAGTCCCGGTTGTGGTTGAACCCGGGACTAATACTCACATTAGTCCCGGTTCCAACGGAACAACCTTTAATCCCGGATCAAACAGGACCTTTAGTCCCGGTTGGAGACACCAACCGGGACTAAAGGGGTTGCGGCAGACTACGACCGGTGCCGACCCTTTTAGTCCCGGTTCGTAGCACCAACCGAGACTAAATGGGTAACATTTAGTCCCGGTTCGTATTACCAACCGGGACTAAAGAAAAATGGAAAAAAAATTCAAATGGCCATAACTTTTGCATACGATATCAGAAAAATACGTACAACCTATCAAAACATGCAGAAAAAATTTCCTCTTCGATTTCAACAGCCTTAGGCCGTTTTAGATTCTTTTAGATTCTTAAAATTTGAAAAGAAAAAAAAGTTATTTCAAAAATTAATTAATTTTTAATAAATTTTTATGTCATATTTGAATTCCTCACATTTTTCTGATAATAATGGATATATTATTTGTCAAATTTCGATTTACAGATTTGAAGATATTATTTATGTCATATTAAATGAATAAATGGGGAAAATGAATAAAATATTAATTTCGAATTTTTCATTGGAATAAAATATTATTATTACTTATTTATTGTTGTTTACTTAAATAGTTATATTCGTAATTTCGAAAAATAAAGACGGTTGACATATTGATATGAGCTAATAGGATTGATATACTAGTCTTAACAACAAGGTATAATAGTTCTTTGCGCGAGGTGGGAGAGATGGAATGGGGAAGTTAAGCGTGCTAGGGGTGGAGTAGTGCTAGGATGGGTGATCGACCGGAAAGTTTGACTATAAGTGAAATTTGACCTAAGATTAATTATAGTTAGTGTGAAAAATGAGAGATGTGAGAGATTAGCAGGTCAGATAATTCAAATGTTCAAAAAATTTTTTTTTCAAAAAAAACCTTTAATCCCGGTTCGTATTACAAACCGGGACTAAAGGTCTCGCACGCTCGACACTGCCCCGTGAGGGCCTTTTATCCCGGTTTGTGGCCGAACCGGGACTAAAGGAGGAGGCCTTTAGTCCCGCCTCTCCAACCCCGGTTCCAAAACCGGAACTAAAGCCCCTTACGGGCCGGGACTAAAGGCCCGTTCTCCACTAGTGGAGGTGTGGCGGACCACGATCTCTCGCCGGCAGGAGGTTTTTCGTTTTTGTTTAGTCTTTTTTCAGTGTCTTTTTCGGGATGTTGAGGTGGCGGCTACGTCCTGAAGTTAGAATAAGGTCCTTCCCGCCCTATCCTCGCTTCGGTGGTGTGTCTAGCGCCGACGGAGGGCGCGTGGAGTCGTGTGTCTGGCAGATCTCTTGGGATCTGATCGTTTTCCGTATTCGTCGGTGTGGTTTAAGGTCAGTCTCTTCCGATCTATGGTTGTCATCTTCGGCGATGGTTGCTGCTCTGGTGCGCTGGTCCTTTGGGGCCTTAGCACGACGACTTCCCGTCTGTCTACTACAACAAGCTCTACTACGACAAGCTTTGCCTGGCTCCGGTGATGGAGGGGCGAGGACGGCGGCGCGCCTTCGGCTCGTGCTAGTGTCTGTAGTCGTCGCAAAGTGGTTTTAATTTCTATTACTTTTAAGGTTCTTCGTACTGTTGTTGATGATTATTAATAGATCCGTGCAATTTCGCGAAAAAAAAGATCTTAATGCACAACAGTGGCTGACTTTCTGCCATCAACCCCCATGATCTGATTCTGGTTACTCGATGATCATTGGATATAATTTTCGGCCTGTGTACGACAATCATTAGCCGTTACTCGATGATCACTTCCACGATGTGATTTCGTTTTTTATAGGTAGACGCGCTTAGACCGGAGCCTCCATTCCCCCGTGATCCCTTCCGTAGCCATGTTACTCTTGCAGTTCTAAACACGCCATTACACGTCGTCGTCGTCGTCGTCGTCGGGTGCAACTGCAACTGGCACCGACTCAGTCGTTCTCACCTCATTCTGCCTGCAGTTGGCCCGCTTATAAATGCCATTCCGCCCAGCCATGAAGACACAAACAGGAGTCCATCAAGTACAGATCCTGCAAGTCTAATCAAGGAGAGGTTCATAGTGCCAAAATGGCCGGTGCCACCACCAATGCCGCCCTTGTCGTTGTCGCGCTCCTATCCATGCTCGTCCCGCTCGTCCGTTCTGCGGTAAACTATGGCACCTCCGCCGCCAGATCCTACAGCTCCGGCTGGCTCCCCGCCAAGGCCACCTGGTACGGCCAGCCCAACGGCGCCGGCCCCGACGACAACGGTATGCGATGGCGACGCAGTGTCATTCTTGCATCACCCGACAGTGCGATGCCAAATCAGTTGTAATAATGACGATCAGTCTTTTTGCAGGTGGTGCTTGCGGCTTCAAAAACGTGAACACGTACCCTTTCTCCGCCATGACGTCCTGCGGCAACGAGCCTCTCTTCCTGGGCGGCGCCGGCTGCGGCACCTGCTACCAGATACGGTGCACGCGAGCCAACAACCCCGCCTGCTCCGGCCAGGCCAAGACGGTGGTGATCACCGACATGAACTACTACCCGGTGGCCAAGTACCACTTCGACCTGAGCGGCACGGCGTTCGGCGCGCTGGCGATGCCGGGCCGGAACGACCAGCTCCGGCACGCGGGCATCATCGACATGCAGTTCAGGAGGGTGCCCTGCAACTTCCGGGGCATGAAGCTCACCTTCAACGTCCTGCCGAGCGCCAACCCCAACTACCTCCCGGTGCTGGTGAAGTACGCGAACCGGGACGGTACCGTGGTGAGGATGGACCTCATGCGCCCCAGGAACGGCCGCCCCACGGGGCGGTGGGAGCCCATGTACCGCTCCTGGGGCTCTGTCTGGCGCTGCGACTCTAGCGACGCGCTGCGGGGGCCGCTGTCCCTGCGCGTCACCAGCGAGTCGGAGAAAACGCTCGTGGCCAACAATGTCATCCCGGCTGGCTGGAAAGGCGACACCAGCTACTCGTCCAACATCCAGTTCCCTTGATTCACTTTCTCGGTCGACACCCATCGAGTCAATTGTTTCCATGCCATGATCGATCCATATTTATGATGGATCGAAGGATTAATTTATCAGGTATAGTTCAAAAAAATAAATTATCGGGTATAGTTCCAGGCGTGGCGTTAATTGTGTCTTCAAGATGAGTGGCCATCAACGAGGGTGTGCTCGACTCCGCGTGTAAGGGAAATGCATAGAACTACTCCTACGTAAGAGGTGTACAATATCAATATGTGGAATATGCCAGTGTTGAGATTCACGATTAGATGGGGGAGAAGGTCCAGGAATCACTCAAGAACATCATCTTCTTTATTTCTATCTTGGGTGTTAGTATTTGTACAGGAGGTAGGGACTACGGGAGAGGACTGAATCTTCTACTTTGTTCTCTCCGTTTCCCTTAAATATTTACATGTAATTTTTATACTTTCATCCTCTAACTAATTTTCTATTCACATTCAAGTACTCCTTACAACACTCCCTCTCAAGATGGGGCAAATGCATCATGAAGTCCCATCTTTTGCCCCATAAGCTAGAAAATACTTTTTCTGATAGGCCCTTAGTTAATAGATATTTTTATTTTCGTGCCCCTGGTTCGTTAGTACTCCCTCTGTTCCCTTTTACTCTGCGCATAGGAGCTGGCCCAGATACCAAGGAGAGCAAGTGCATGGATGTTTTCTTTTGTTTCTTACTATTTTGCCCCAACGTTTGCATGCAATGTGTGGTTAGTATTCTGCACCAGATGCATGCAATCGGTAGTGGAGGGCTATATTCGGAAACATGTCCTATCGTGCAGACTATTGTGGAAAAACAGCAAAAAACTCATACGCAAAGTAAAGCGAAACAGAGGGAGTAGTACACAGTTTTCCCCGACCACTTAACTTTTCCTCACTTTTGCTTTTCTCCTTCTCGAAAACCCATCAAAGAGCTCGAACGGCAACTGTCGCTAGGTTGACCGTTGGTTGACGTGTGGGGCCGCGCGGTGTGGGACCACGTGGGGTCGTTTGGTCAGGAACGTGTTATGCTGACGTGTGGGACCGCGCCATGGGGGATTGCGTGGGGCAGGTTTGTTGGGAACGCGTTATGGGAGACGTGGTGTGGGACCATGTGGGACGCGTTTGATGGTTGCATGCGCCTTGTCGCTTAAATTGGAAATTTTCTTTTTTGTTATTTTTATGATTGGCCTTTTTAAGGGCGTATTTTCCCTCTCTTGCTAACAATTTTTTTTGCCCAAAAAGGTAGCGAATCTAGACCAGCTTCTCTCTTTATTCATTGTTCCTTTTGGCCCTTGTTTTTTTTCAATCTAGTAGCAAATCTAGAGCAGCAAATCTAACCAGCACCATAAATAAATTCAGTAAACATAGCAGATATAGATAAAGCAGCTAATATAGGTTATATCGTACGGTACTCAACGAGGTTCGACAATTAGGCTGCTCAGCAGCAGCAGACAAGTTCAATACAAACAAGACAAAAGAAGCTACTTTATAGCAGTAGCACAAGATAAGTGGCCCATCATGGCCTCCGCCTCCTCCCTCTAGCGCCTTCGCCACTTCTTGTTGCCTAGTCCCTTGACCTTGGGCGCCTTGGGTTTGATCGGAGGCATGCGACCCTCCTCGATGACCACCTTCTGGAGGTTGCGGAGGTGAAGACCGAGCACCTGGTGATTAGCTCTGAAGCCATGGATGTTCACGGACTCGCCGCAGGTCCTCACGTCCTCGGCATGCTTCACAAGGGAGTTGAAGCCGGTGGCGCGGAGCCTCCTGGTGGTGCAGAAGGGGCACCTATAGACGTCGCCGGTGAAGAAGTTGTTGTACTGGTCGGACTTCAGCCTTCTCAGCACATGACGAGTCTTGGTGTCCTTGGACTCGTCGTCGCTGCAGACGTCGCCGCTATCCTCCTGTTAGAAAAAACAGTAGAGTGCAAAAAGGACATGATTGAGATACTTTGATTATCGGGATTGATTATTTGCATAAATTAACCGATTGAGATTCCCTGATTATTCCCCAAATTTCAAACCAAATCGAATACTGATCCCAACTACAAACAGGAGGATTCAAATACGAACAGGGGTATTCATCAAAATATGAGATCTAACACAAGAGGATTAGCTACTGTAAAAATACAAGCAGTTGAACCCTAATAACATACAATCTAGCATCCAACGATGGGAATGGGGGAGAACAAGGGTCGGAGATGCTGGTGTCGTAGGGGTTCTCCGGCCTTATATCATCAACCTCGTCGTAGGGGTCCTAGCCGAGCGGGATATGCCCGAGACCGGCGGGGGCCTCCTCGCCGGCGGTTACGGCGAATGCGGAGACGGGGACAGTGGCTACCTTTGATGCCTCGATAGGGGCCTATACGGGGACGGGGGCCTCCTCGACGGCGGCCTTGGAGGTGCCGATGGCCATCGTGCCATTCTTTTCCATCGCCGGTGTGGTTGGAGTTTTGTTGGGGGTTTGTAGAAGGTGATGGAACAGTGGAGACGGTTGAGAGTGAGTGAGTGAGTGATGAGTGAGAGTGAGGAGGCCTCTATAAAGGTGAAGGAAAGCGATGTTTCGTTGCACCACCGTGCACTGCATAACCGTGTACGCTACTGCACCGTGCACGACCACACGTGTCTGCTACCACCCCGTGCACCGCACACGTGTACCGTGAGTCACATTTTTTCCCTCGTGTCTAACCCTGGCGACTTAGTTATGCTCAGTTTTGCCCTCGAGTGTAACACTAGCAGTTTGGTTGTACTCAATTTTACCCTCCAGTACTAACACTGCCATGTGCAATATACTCAGTTTTACCCTCCGGTGGCTGGTCAACAGAGAGTCAATGAATGGGTTTTAGCTAGCTAATTAAATCATTTTATGCACAACAAATTTAAAAAGATCAAAACATAGTGGCATCTGCCTAGGGAGCCTTATTAAGTGACCTACCACCATAAGAAATATATATAAATCAAGTTTTAACCTAGATCGCCACTTCTCAAATCACCTACTATCTATGAAGGTTCATGGCTTTCTACTCAAACCTCTTTTCAAAACATCCCTCCCCAAAACATAGTTTGTCTGAATAAGGCAATAATTGTCAAACTGGTCTATATTTGAATTGCAAATAGTTTGATGTATGCCAAGATGTATTTTATTGTATAAAAGACTCATTTTCCATTTTTAAATCTTTTCTATTTTCTATTTGAATCCCTTTATCAGACTTGCCCTTGGTTTTTAAGTTGTACTTAATTTTGCCCTTGGGTCTTAAGTTCTACTCAGTTTTCCCCTCTCTTAGTCATAATCTCTCACACATGTGGCCATCTTGGTTATGACGCTCTGATTGGTTGAGACAATTGTCACACGGACCGTGCCCACCAACCGTTGAGCCTCTGTGATCTAGCGGACATGATAACCTCTGTATCTATCGGGGGGCACCCATCTATTCATGCAAAATAACGATTTTGCCACCGGTACTTTAACTCTATAAACAAATGAACTTGAATATAATTTGAAGAGAAAGTGTTCAAAGGTGTATAATTTGTGCATTATATTCCACTCTATGAAAATGATAATCTCTCAAGATTTTCTTAGCACAATATTATCACGTATTAAGTGTGATTTCAAAGAGTTCAAATATGTATAATTTTCGTATATGCAAGTTTATACATTATATTCCACTCTATAAAAATGGGGGAGAAAATGATAATCTCTCAAAATTTTGCTAGCACATTATTATCTCGTTATTAAGTGTGATTTCACAGTGTTCAAAGGTTTAAAATTTTAATATACGCAAGTTTATGCATTATATATCACTCGATGGAAATGATAAATGATCAGGATTTTATTAGCACAATATTATCATGTCCTAAGTGCGATTTCAAAGAATCCAAAGATGTATTATTTTCGTATATGCAAGTTTATGCATTACATTCCACTCTATAAAAATGATAACCTCTCAAGATTTTCTTAGCACTACATTATCACGTATTAAGTGCGATTTCAAAGAGTTCAAAGGTATATAATTTTCGTATATGCAAGTTTCTGCATTACATTCCACTCTATAAAAATGGGGAAGAAAATGATAATCTCTCAAGATTTTCTTAGCACTATATTATCAAATATTAAGTGCGATTTCAAAGTGTTCAAAGGTTTATAATTTCCGTATACGCAAGTTTATGCATTATATTTTACTCAATGGAAATGATAAATGATCAGGATTTTATTAGCACACCATTATCATATCCTGAGTCTAATTTCAAAGAGTTCAAAGGTGTATAATTTTCGTATATGAATTACATTTCACTATATGAAAATGAAGCTAGACAAAGGGCCACTGTCACTAGAGAAAAAGAAGAAAGGGGAGGCAACGGCACGGGCGCGGGTGCGGGGCTGGTTCAGGGTCCCATCTTGCAACGCCAACCTGTATAAGCTGTTGGTCCAGCGCTCACGTGGATAAGTTGTGGCTCCGATGCTGATCTAGATAAGTGGAGAGAGGTGTCCACTACAGGAATTGAGTAAACGCGGCTCCACTTGTCAGCATGTAACGGCAAGGGTACACTACAAGACCCGACAGAACACGGACCTACTTGTCAGCATGTAATGGCGAGAGTCCACTACGGGACCCGACTGAATGCGGCCCCACTTATCAGCACGTAACGGCAAGATTGACGGACATCGAGTTTTCAGACCATGTGAGAGTTTCGTACAAGGAGATGGGAAAAAGGGAGAAAAAGTTAAGCGGCTAGGGGAAACTGAGTACAACTAACGAACCGATGGTACGAAAATAGAAATCCTAGTTAATATATCAGCAAGTTGATTAGAAGAACTCACATGTGATATGCAGATGATTCCAAGGACTAGCTTTTCCTTGATAAAATGTCTATCAATATTTGTGTTTTGTTTGACCACGCTGCACAGGATTATGGGCAATATCAAGGGCAACTTTATTATCCCATTACAATAACATTGGCTTCTCTTTAAATAAACCCAATTCCGCTAATAAGATTTTCAACCAAAGCACTTCACATACCCCTTGTGCCATAGCTCGCAACTCTGCTTCAGCTGTAAATTTTGCCACCACGTTTTGCTTCTTGCTGCGCCATGTCACAAGGTTGCCTCCAACAAAAGTGTAGTAGCCAGAAGTAGATCTCCTATTATCTAGTGAACCTGCCCAATCAGCATCAGTGTAACACTCAACTCGTAAATTACCATGGGATGTATATAATATACCTCTATCGAGACACCAATTGAGATATCGAATTATCCTCATCACAACATTCATATGGTGACTTTTTGGCTCGTGCATAAATTGACTCAGAGCGCTTACTGCAAACGCTATATCTGGGCGTGTGTGAGATAAATAGATTAAGCGCCCAACTAGTCTCTGGTACATCTCTCTATCTATAGGATCTCCCTCTTCCTTTGTAAGACTATGGTTGGTTTGAATTGGAGAGAAAGTTCGACGGCACCCAATCATTCCAGTTTCGGATAACAAATCTAGGATGTACTTTCTCTGAGAGAGATATATACCTTTTGCACCCCGAGACACTTCAATTCCCAGGAAATACCGCAATAATCCCAGGTCTTTAACTTCAAATTCTTTTGCCAGATGTTGTATTAACTTCTCTATTTCCTTATCATCATTTCCTGTGATGATAATGTCACCAACATAGACAGTCAAAATGGTTAGCATGTCACCATTGCAACAGAGTATGATCGGCATTACTCTGTTTATAGCTCATTTGAATTTTAGCCCTATGAATACGATCAAACCATGCACGAGGGGATTGTTTTAAACCATACAAGGACCGATATAATCTTAACACTTTGCCTTCAGTTTCAGCTGTACCGAAGCCAGGTGGTACATGCATGTACACCTCTTCACGGAGATCTCTATGAAGAAAAGCGTTTTTTACATCTAGACGATATAAATCCCAACCTAGGTTAGATGTACAAGATATCAAGGTCCGTATAATATTCATTTTTACCACTGGTGCAAATATTTCTTCATAGTCAATCTCATATGTCTGGGAGTAACCTTTTTCCACTAAACGAGCCTTATATCATTCTACTTTCCCGTCAGCATTATGTTTAACTTTGTACACCCACTTGCATCCTACAGCCTCCTTACCGTTTGGCAGATCTACCAGTTCCCATGTTTTATTTTTCTTCAGGGCATTCATTTCTTCTAGCATGGCTGCTTTCCATTTTGGATCCTTCATAGCATCCTCCCATTTTGTAGGAATTGAAGTGGAGTCTAACGATGCTATAAACCCTTTAAATGATGGACTGCACTTGTTGTATGAAATATACTTACCACATCATGCTTATAGCCCACACAATCTTTAAGTAGTGCTGGAATTTCAGTACGCCTAGTAGGTTTTCTCAATGCTATTGGATTCTCAACTATTGGAGCATTAGAAATTACCACATGGTTTATAATACCTTCTTCTTCTGTAGCATCAGGGGCAGACTCCCTGATGCATGAGGACCTTGCAGATTGGCCGTATGATCAACATCATCTTCAACTACGCTATCATGCACCAAATCACAAGGTATATTAGTTGTTCTCTCTTGTTCTATTACATGTTCAAGTAATGGAGTATCATGTACCTCATTAGTAGCTGAGATTCTTTGTTCTTCACTCATGCTTGTATGCTTCTCCTCTTCTTATCCATCATCAGGTCCTGATATCTCCACCATAGGAATCAATACTGAGCCACTAGAACTAGAATCCTTGTTAGAAATCTCCCCTGGCTATTAATACTATAAGTAGGGTTAACATGTGAAGAATAGAAAGGTTCCTTCTCATGAAATGTCACATCCATGCTAACAAAAAAATCTTTTCTCAATAGGAGTCCAACACCAATATCCCCTTTTCTCAATAGGAGTCCAACACCAATATCCCTTCTGGGTTGGAGAGTAAACCACGAAGATACACTTAATCGCTTGTGGATCAAGCTTTCTAGTAGTTCCCCTGTAATCATGAACAAAACAAGTGCAACCAAATATCTTTGAAGGCACTATAAAAGAACTAACACCACTCAGGCACTCAACTGGAGTTTTATAATTGAGAATCCGTGATGGAATATGATTAACTAAATAAGCTGTTGTTTTAACAGCTTCACCCCACATAAACTTTGGTACATTATCTTAAACATAAGGGCTCGAGCGACTTCAAATAGATGTCTATTTTTTCGCTCAGCAACTCCATTTTGTTCTGCTGTGTTGAGACATGTGGTTTGATGTACAATACCATGGGAGGACAAGAAGTCGTTAAAATCCTGATTGACATATTCAGTGCCATTATCCATCCTGAATATTTTTACACATGCATTGTACTGGTTGCTCACCAAAGTATAGAAATTTTTAAAAGCAAATAGAACTTCAGATTTGTGCTTAAGGAGATACAATGGTGCATCTACTAAAACCATAGATAAATGTCACATACCATCGCTCTCCTAACAGAGAGGTTACCTTTGAAGGTCCCCAAACATCAGAATGCACTACTTCAAAAGGCAATTTACATCTTTCACCACTACTAGGATAATTTGCTCTCGTGTGTTTATCTAGCTCACACACCTCACAAACAAGGTCCTATTTGCAACATGATTCAAAATAAGAAGGAAACATACGACCTAGAGACTAGAAGGATAGGTGCCCTAGCCGATAGTGGAGTAACAAAAGCTCTCATCTATGGTAGTCGTGGAACTTCTTGTGTTGAGTGCGGCTTGAGGTGGTGCGTTTTCAAGGTAATACAAGCCATCATGTTCAGTTCCAGTCCCAAGTATCCTTCCGACTCCAGATCCTGAAATACACAGAATTTTGGCTCAAGCCAAACTCCACAATTCAAAGACTTTGTAATGGAACTGACTGATAATAAATTCTCAGGAAAGTTGGGAACATGTAAGACGAGACTCAAGGGTAAAGATGATGCACAATTGATAGTCCCACAACCCATTATGGGAGCTCAAGATCCATCAGCAATACCAACTCGATATCTTCCCGATCGAGGTGTGTATGATGAGAAATACCTTGGTGAGCCTGTCATGTGGTTTGTAGCACCAGAATCAATGATCCATGGAGTATTTAAATGGTTATCACCTTCTTTGCCACTCGAGGTAGACGCTTCATGCGGCCCTTTTTCACTGGCTGACATGAGTTTAGCCTTGAATTCTTCAAGAGCTTGTAAGGCAACTGGTGACAACTCTTCTGCAGAAGATGTGAAGTGAGCCATGTCTTGCTTCTTCTTGTGATTGTTGGCCATGTAGTACTTATTACTTTGTCTCTTATGCCAACCAGGAGGATAACCAACCAAGTCGAACCAATCTTTTCTCAAATGACCGACTCTGCTCCTCTTTTTGTGATCAAACCTAGTAGCATTAGCTTGATCACTATTAGGAACGGTAGATGTCCGTGTGAGAGTGAGTGCAGCACGATTATCACCATGTAACTGTGCAGTTGAATCTTTGCTTGCCAGCCTTGTTTCTTCCTCTAGGATACTTGTGATTGTTTGGTCCAAAGTAGGCCAATCTGGACTTGTCGATATCATTTCAGACCGGAGTTTGAACTCTTCATTTAGGCCTTCTAGAAAGACCTCTACAAGTAGTGGTTCAAACCATTCTCGAAGAAGAAGCAGGGCTATCGGATCATGTGGTTTGAATGGCCTAAAGAATTCCAAATCTCTATAAAGCTTCTTGAGTTCTCCTGCATACTCGGTGACTGATTTTTGGTCTTGCTTAATATGCCTCATTTCACGGAATAATATACTGACCTGCATCTTGTTGGACTTACTAGAAAACTATTTTTCAATGCTTGTGTAGACCTCAGCTGTAGTTTGAAGTTCTCAACCTGTTTGCGGACAGATTTCTCCATAGAGCTCAGCAACCACACCATGACACGCTTCTGAGTTTGTTCCCATTGCTCAGGTGTTATTTCTTCTGGTTTCTTGTTATCTTCATTTAGATACTTATGTAAACCATGGGATGCCCAATTGAAGTAATCACCATGACCTGTCAATTTAACAGGATTGGGTTCCAGCATGACCTTTTGAACTTCTGAAGTATTGCTAGCTTTTACTTGTGCTTGCTGCATCAACTGAGTAAGCATTCTCTGCATACTTTCGCATAGTTCCTCCACACTGGAATCCTTGTTAGGATCTCCCATGTTTCAGTTGAAAAACTACAGCAGCTTCACACAAGATTTAGCAACCAAACAAGATGAAAGCTACTGCCACTTCACACAAAATCCGGCAACCAAATAATAACCAAATAGACTGAAAGGTATAGCCGCTTCCCAGAAGATTCAGCAAACAACTGACTAATGATTCAGATTCAGACTTGTCAAGCAACAACAGCAGAAACAACAATTCAGTATCTAATGAAGATGAGAATGTCCACAATCCGTTTTCCTCTCCAGAAAATCACCACAGATCAAGAGGATTCAGTCACAAGTTCAATTTTCAGACTGGAGCAGGTTTATACCTGAGATGGAGGATCCCACACTTCCTCTGTTCCGCTCCAACACGTCCACACAATGCCCCCTGCAAGGATCGAGCAGTTCCAAATTCGTGCAACACGGGAACAGTTTCAGACCCGCACGACACGGTGATGGCGCAACACAAAGGCCACCTAGATGACGACGTAGCGTAGCGGACGGATGACGACCTTGACGAGGATGATTGTGGCGCACAAAGGCGACCATGGAAACCACCAGATCCAGCGTAGGACGAATCAGACCAAATTCGAGTGAGGAATTTTCCCCCGGACCAATTGCTCTAATACCATGTTGAGATTCACGATTAGATGGGGGAGAAGGTCCATGAATCACTCAAGAACATCATCTTCTTTATTTATTTCTTGGGTGTTAGTATTTGTACAGGATGTAGGGACTACATGAGAGGAACTAGAGCTTCTCTCCATTTCCCTTAGATATTTACATGTAATTTTTACACTTTCATCCTCTAACTAATTTTCTATTCACATTCAAGTACTCCTTACAACAGCTAGGCTGTGTGAATCACTTAGATATTTCGGTTTGAATTTCTGCCTAAAAATAAAATGGAAAAAACTAGTCCCATACCTCCATATATAGAAATGGCAGGTGCCTAAATGAGACCCTCCTACGGGATCTGCGAGGAGGGGGAACATGACACTTGCAAGTAGAGAGCGCAATAAGAACGTGAGACTTGGCGAGCAACGATCAAGTGAAAGGAGTTTAGAAAAGGTCGGTCTTTTTCTAGAGTTTTTCATGATCTTGCATAATTTTAATTATGTCTTGGCTGTTATTTTGTGTGTGGATCTAGACTTGGACCTTTGTTAATTAAAGCTAGTAGATGGCTCATCTAGAGATTTTACTATTCAAGGCTTTTGCCTTATATTTTTCCGAAATGGGAAGCATAGTCCTGACCTATGCATCAATTGGATGCACATAGACTGTTCATTGTGTAGTTTTCAAGTTTAAAATTTTACAAATCTCAAGGGTAACATAGGATGTACCAAAAAGATAAACTAGCTGAATAAAATAAAAACATGTCGCCTATGCATCATGATTTTTTCTAAAAAGCTGCCAGCCACCCTCTAAGTAGATAGCCCAAGCAACTGTTTCCAGTCGGCTGCATCCAGAAACTATAGGCGACCATTGCGCCTCTGGTAGAAGGTAGGACCACTCATGGATCAAATGTGTAACCATATGGTCAACCTATAAAAAAGCATTTCCAACATTTTTAAATACCATATCATTTTGGTACAATTTCTATGAGATGGTGAAAGCCGAGTGGGAGACGGTGACTAATGGTGAGACACTCATTGAAAGATGGCAAAACAAGATAAGACATATTCGTCGTTTACTGAAAGAGTGAGCCAAAAATTTGAGCGAAAAATATAAAAAAGAAAAAGAACGCTTATTACACATTATTGATACATTTGACCTAAAAGCTAAATCATGTCCAATTGGCCCATCCGAAAGGGTTGCCTTACGAGAGTCTAATGAGAGTGCCACAGAGCAAAGACGAGATGAAGAAACAAAGGGCCCAACAAGCAAAAATCAAACATATACAAGAAGAAGGAAATAATACAAAATATTTTCATTTGATTGCAAATGGAAAACATAGAAAGAAGATTTTTTTCAATTAGAACAAGATGAAGGAACCAAGTAGGAGAGGATAATTTAAAGGTATATATAACCGGATACTATAAAAAGTTATTTGGGGCACCGACACCATCTAACTTCTCAATGAGAGAAGACATAGTCCATGATATACCACAATTGTCCTCGGAGGGAAATCGGATCATTATTGCCGACTTCACTGAGAAGGAGGTTCATGATGCTATCTTTCAAATGGAGCTGAATAAGGCTCGTAGACTAGATGGGCTTTCAGCCGAGTTTTATTAGAAATATTGGGAAGTCGTTAAAGGCGATTTGATGGCAATGTTCTTACAACTACGTAATGGAGATTTGCAGTTGTTTAAATTGAACTTTGGTGTCATTACCTTGTTGCCCGAATAATAAAACGTGGTACAAATACAATAATATAGAACTATATGCCTTGTGGATGTTAGTTTTAAGATATTCGCAGAAGTTGCTATAAATCATATCACGACAATTGCTAAAAAAGTGATTAGAACCATGTAGACAACATTCATGCCTAGACGACATATTCTTGAGGGGTTGTTGTACTACATGAAACTATCTATGAACTTCATAGGAAAAAAATAGATGGGTTTGAATTAAAATTGATTTCGAAAAGTCTTATGATAAAGCTAAATAGTCCTTCTTACAACAAACATTGCACATGAAAGGATTTGCACCTGACTGTGCAAGTTGATTGAGCAATTTGTTCAGGCTGGTAGTGTGGGAATTAAGGTCAATGATGATATTGGCAAGTACTGTACTTCTAAACTAGAAAGGGGTTAAGATAGGGTGAACCACTTTCACCATTGCTATTCAATATTATTGTGGACATGTTGGCCATATTAATAGCTCATTTAGTATGAACCTCATTTAGTCTTACGACTCAATTTTACACCAGCAAGCATATATAACCACCTTCCTTTGGCTTTTGGTTCTGAATAATTCTTAAATTTTAGGATTATAAAAATCCGTTCTGAATAATTCTTAAATTTTAGGATTATAAAAATCCGGATAGTCTGAACATATCTGGAGAGTCCGAATATTCACTCAACGGGACTTCCTTCAAGGAATACATGAAAATAATTTTAAATTGATGGAAAATTCATATTTAAGTAACTGAATGATCTCACACCATAATTTAACATTTGAATTAGTCAATTCCAAAACACGTACACCTTATTACTCTGCAACAAGTGCATCAACACTAGTAGTCGTCATACCTTTAAGGTTAAGATCCAAGGTTTGTACTACACTATGTATTTTCTTCAATGTATGAACCCTCATTTAGTCTTAGGACTCAATCTTACACTAGCAAGCATGTATAACCACCTCCTTTTGCCTTTTGGTTCTGAATAATTCTCAAACTTTAGGATTACAAAAATTCAGACAGTCCGAATATATCTGGTGAGACGGTTATTTTTATGGACCATCTCCGATATAAGTTTCCACTCTACCCTTCCATTTAAGATCGATAAATCCCCCACCGGTTGGCCTCCTCTCTTCCAGATCCATCTCCCTCTACCGCCGCCCGCATCAACGACGCCGACCCCCCCGGCACCCCCTCTCGCCCTTGCAATGGTGAGCATCACCCCCACCGTAGATAGTGTGTGGATCTAGTGTTACATAATTGTTGTTAGAAATTGTGACTGGAGATTATAATTAGTGGAGAATATGTAACTAGAGATTTAGTATTTAGTTAGATTTACTAATTACTTGTGGTTTTATATATTGTATAGGATATATGGCAACATGCCAAGTTTGCAAGACTCACTACAAGGAAAGAATCCTATCAACTAGCTCACTATTAAGTTTTCATCTTGTACCTAGTTATTTCAAGAAATCAGTGGTATATTTTAAAACTCGTACAATTTTTTACACATAATCCATCTCATACCTGGTTAGTGATAGCTCAAAATTTCATCACTTTTTACCATTGGTTTTCCTCTTGTTTATTGCCGGATTTCACTAAAGATTGCTCCTTTCCACTAATGTTAATGTCGCAGTTAGGGAATCCTTGGTTTCTTGTGATGATTTTCAGGCAATGAAAATTTATTGAAGATCTAATAGTATTTATGGACTAATTACACCAGAATAAGCAAATCCCCAATTGGAGCCACTTTCATTGGAGGTGTTCAATATGCATAACGACCACTGGTACGGTCGGGGCGCGCCCGTACCGCCCGCCCATACTACCCACCAGTGCCTTCCTTATATCAATACAAGCAACTATCATAAAAGGGGAGAGACGAGAAGAACCACAAAAAATAAGTTACAGCCGTCGCAAGCCAGCTAGAGGAGATCAGATCTGAAAGAGGAGGAGAACTTCACCTCGTTCCTCGACGATCTTCAACCTCTAAAGCACATACTCTACCATCATTACTTAGAGAGAGAGAGATTGGCACTTGTAAGATTAGGGTTTGATACTTTGATCTACCTATGGTTTGTATTTGATTGGATATTTAATTGCTATCCTGGTTTGGTACAATAACTTTGAGATGATTTCTATTTGTAATACAATTATGCCTTTGATTTATCTTCCTCTCATGTCTGAGTAAATCCTCATAGGCGTGGGAGATGTAGGGGATTAGTGAGATGTGATGTGCTTACTTTAATTCCACCCATTTGTGATCATTGTAATGTTTATTTAAATAGTGAGAATGAATATCTATATTTGCCTAATGCGTGTTATCTAATTTAAGGGCCCAAGCAACATGACCCAAAGATCTCATAGGTATGAACTTGTATGCTAGTAATTCGGTGACCCCCGAGTGACACGACCGATATCAAAAAAGAGCTAGCACCGCTCGAGGACAACAAGGAACCATCAAGATTAAAGCCTTGATCCGGTCACAAGACCTTAATTAATGTGCTGACCATGGCCATGGTAACATGCAGATGGATCATTGGGATTCGTAAGAATTGGCCATGAGGACTCCTAGTCGGTATATGGGTTGCTTGCCTACTCACTTATAAATAAGAAATATCACTATCACTTATTCCGCTTATTCTATTTGGCACTTTCATGAACCGATTCTCTCCGTGCCTAACTTATCATATACAGGACCTTTACACACCTTTTGCATCTTCACTTTTATGAAATTTACTTATTTTCTAAGCAGGTTCCTCTATATTTTACTTACCACTTCTACCGTCAACTTTTGTAGTCAATTCACTCAAGACCTGTGACACCTTGGGTGCGACAGAAACACCGCATAAGAACACTTTCCTAGGATCCTTGTTGGGATCGATATAAAAACTGGAATTAATACTTCCGTGAAAACATTCTATGACGAACCTGTGCACTTACAGGCCATCAGTTAGCATTAAAATCATTAATTTAATGTGTGCCTTTGCTTCACAGACTGTCTAATGCAATGCAAGGGCACATCTCAATGAACTCACAGGAGATATGGTGGGGTTCCGAGCTTGTGGGCGGACATACACGGTTCAAGTGCAAAAAGGGCCAAGTAGGACTCGATTGGGAGGTGGAGGGTGGCGTAGGTTCATTGCTGATAACCATCTCAACGGAGATGGTTAGTTGGTGTGCTTTTCCTTGTAAGTAGATAAACCGAGGATAACAGTCATCTATCTAAACAATGGTGGAGAAGAGGAAGAAGATGATGAAGAAGAGGTATAACTGCAAAACCTCCCTATAGACTAGTTATCTCCAATTATCTCCTAGAGATGCAAACTTACTGATATTGAGAATGGTCACCTCCAACGAATCATCCCTCCAAGTAATTCTTCATTGGGGTGCCATTTGTCACCCGCATGACGAGTACGAATGTCGAGAGGCACCTTATGGTACTTATATCATGTCACCCGTAGCTATATAAATTGCTTTATTTTCCTTCTGTTCATAACTTATGATAATGGCCATGTGTAAGATAGAGTTATCTTAATTTTGCATCGTGATATTACCTAAGGACATGGTTTATCATCTTGATATCCCTTAAGATGACTTGGTTGGGCTATGCCTTGGAGCACGAGGTGGCATCAGCAGCATCGAGAACAAGACAAATTTTGATGTTTGCATCTCCTTCACCGCTGATGGGTGGAAGAACTTCCTCCAAACCGAGCATCTCCGGATTGGACAAGCCATACTGACGTGGGGTTAACACGTCAATTCCGATAGTTTATCGACTTGGGTTTCTGGAATATCAGCGAGCTAGGGACTTCGTCGGCTAACAGATAAGAAACATAGGGACATGGTGGTTTACCCAGGTTTAGCCCCCGGAGGGAATACCCTACTCCTGCTTGTCTGCTCTCGATTAATGAAGAATCGTAAGTTACAGGGCTGCCTTGATGGCGATGGTGCATAAATGTGCTCTAGCGGGTGTATGTGCTAGGGTTTCAACCCTCATCCTCGTTGTTCCCTCTAGGCCTTTATATGAGGAGGCTAGGTCTCAGGATACAACCAAGTCGGTTACAAGTTAGGGTTAACTCTTTAAACTTTCTATCTAAAGCTTGCCATATCCATCAAGGAGTTACATCCTTCATTGCCCTGGGGCCACCCGAATCTTCATGGGCTTCACCATTGGCGGCAGATTGTTGCATGGGCTCCTGCTGGGCCGAATCGGATAGCCCCCGAGTGTCCATTCGAATCATAGATCCGGATGGAGACTTTTAAGTCTTTGTTCGTCAGAAGCAACTGCTTATCACCTGAAAGTTTATTGGGTCGTCGTATTGTTCAAGTCATAGGGATGATTGATGCACGCGCCTGGCTCATCCGATAGATCGGAAATAGTTCATTGCTCTTGGGCAAAAACAACATCATCTACTCAAACTCGAGTCCCTGGACTCGAATTCGCAAATTGCTGGTGTGATCTGACTCATGTTGCGAAGGACTTACTGAGTTGAATTCCAGTCATAATGGTTATGTACCCAACGCGTCCGTCGGGATTTTTCATCACACCTGTTGGTATGGTATTTATCTGGTAGAGCGCATCAGATGTGATTGCTAGGCAAGTAGATGATATATGTATGTCTTATCTTTACAATGTAGATGTAGCATCCAAATGTTTGTCTCCAAGGAGGTGATTCAGGTGGTCAAGGAGACGTTGTCTTTGAGCTTGACATTGTAATCGGGCAGAGTCGCCGAGTGTTTCGATTGAAGTTGGGAAAACCCAGCTGTGGACGCAGTCGACATAGAGGTTCGAGTGAATGAATGCCCTTCATTTTTCCTTTGTTTTCATAGGGTGCGCGAGCAGCGCTCCCTATGGGAGTAGCCCCCGAGTGCTTGTTCGATTTATAGACTTGGGCTGGGACATATAGCCACCAAACCTTGTGAATGACGTCAGCGTCCATACTTTGTCAAATGTGCGATCAACACTCCCTATGGGAGTAGCCCCCGAGTCCATAGTCGAATTGTTGATTCGAAAAAGGAGTCGAAGCATACCATCTCAATGCGTGTAATTGTTGGGCTGTACGCTGGACCTAGAAGTACCTCAGGTGCGCAACCAGCGCTCCTATTAAGAGTAGCCCCCGAGTGTTTGAACGAGTTGTTGATTCGAAAAATAAGTCGAAGCGTACCATCTCAAGGCATGTAATTATTGGGTTGTACACTGGACTCGGAAGTAAGTCGGGTGCATGACCAGCGCTCCTGTTAGGAGTAGCCCGTGAGTGTTTGAACGAGTCATAGACTCGAACAAAAAATAAGTTCTTGAGGCAGTCGAAGAAGATTATGTCATTGGCTTCAGTTGCTGATGAGGGTCTGAACTCCCAGGATGTCATTGGTGATGACAAATGATCTCAACCATCAGTGTGAACAGTGTGACGTGATGCAACATTGCGGGCCCCAAAAGCTGACTAAGATTTGACTAGTCATGGCGTATTTTACGGTATTTACTATGCTTCCTCGATTTCCGTGCATAATGGAGACCGTGCGATGATGGTTTGTTTTTCATGCTGCCACGTGTTTGCGCCGATGCCCATCACACGTTAGAAGGTGGGAATTAACCGTTGGGATTGCGCATCTTCCCTGTTAAGTAACACGTTGCTTCAGTAAAAAATCTCCATCTTCATATTTGTCTTCCTTGCTCCCTCGCATCTGGTCCTCTACACACCACTCCCTTGATCTTTAGCTACTTCTTGGACTGGATGTGCTTTGTGTTCTTCCAAGTTCGTTGTTGCGGTCCTGGCAGAGGAGGTGTGTCGTGATGATGGGGAAGGGCAAGAAGACCACTGGCGCTGGATCTAGCAGCGCTGCCGCCCCCAAGAAGAAAGCTGCAGGGAGCCGCATCACCAATGGTGTGTGGCTGTGCTCCTTAGTGAGGGCCTCCGACCTACGGCTGCTCCGCCAAGCTGACTTGATTCCCACGGACAAGGCCGATTGCAAGATTCCTGGCGCTGAGGTAATCCCCGGTGCTCCTACTAGATTTTCGGTGATGTTCATTGCCTTCATCCTTCGAGGAATTTCTCTCCCCCTCCACGAGTTTGTGTGTGGTTGTACAGGATTCAGCTGCACCAGCTGTCTCCCAATTCAATTATTCATATCGTCTGCTTCATCACCCTTTGTGAGTGTTGGCTCGGAATGGATCCGCACTTAGGTATCTTAAAGAAGCTATATGGATGGAAGAGGTAGTCGGGTTCTAGGTCTATGGTGTATGAGTTTGGCGGAAGCGGCATATCCATTCACTCAGGCGTGCAGTATTTTAGCTTCAAATTTGTCGACTCTGCGCAAGGATGGAGGGACAAGTCGTTCTACATCCGTGATCGAAAGCTGGTAGACCATAAGTATGGCCTTTCCCCGTTTTATGCGAGTGCAAAGACGAATAAGAAGCGATCCTGGAAGAACGATGTTCCTTCAGGTGAGACTGCAGAAGTCGAAGCTTTGTACGAGCGGGTGTCGAATCTACAACTGGTCCGTGGCGAAGAGGTCACTGACATCGACATCATCTGAATCTTCTTGCGATGTTGGGTACAACCTCTGGAGGATAGATCGTATCCGATGTTCCTTTATGCCAGCTCCTATGATCCGACCCGTTTGTGTCCAAAAGATCTATCATCCATGGAGCTAGAGAGGAAAGTCAGGTCTTTGACGAAACTAATTGCTGAGGAGGCTCTCCACGCGGATACGTCAACTATGCCGTTTTGTGCCACCAGGCCCGTGCCAGAGGTAATGTCCTTGCTAGTATTTCCTTTATCTTTGATTACTTGGTGGAAACTGGATGGTGCTATTGCCGCTCTTGTAGGATTTAAAGGTTAAAGGCATGATGCCCCCTTTACCCGAGAAGTTGGACACCCCTGAGGGTGCAGAGCTAGAAGAATCAGACTCCACTATCCTTGCTGATCAGTCGTAAGAATCCCCCGAGTCTAGCAAGGATGGCACTCGCAAGAGGGGGCGGAGTGAAGATTTGGATGCCTCGAGTCTGGAGATTCCGAAAGATCCTACCCCTAATGCAGGTGCTACTGGGCTGATTCTAGCAGTACCCCTCCGAACTGCACCGCTTGTGCCTCCAGCCAAGAAACATAAGAAGGAGGTGTTCGACCTTGACGATTTCATCATGTGAGTGTTTTCGACTTCAACCATACAATTTTAAGTATGTTGGCTAGGTCTTGAAGGATGGTTTTATTTGCTAAATCATTAGGGAGTCTTCCCTAGAAGAGTCCTTCAAGGACGATGTGGAGGAGGGAGTCATAGACTCTAACGCTACGAGCACGGGGGATGTTTGCTCCTTCTCTGAAGACGGTGGCCACCGATGATGAAATTTTCTCAAGCTCATCCAAGCTAGGTGGGAATAGGGTCATGTCGCTCAGAATGTGGAGAGAGATCTGCCGGAGTATTCAGGTGAACATGTAAGTTTTCTTTTTGTTTCCCTTTGGAAGCCCCAAGCTCTTTTCATTGACTTGAACACTTGCGTAGCCGTATCTGCAAAACATGGTGTAGATGGGCCAGCAGTATGGGTGGCTGGAATCTGACTTAAGGCAGCTTCAAGGTGATTTTTCTCCTTCATATATTGATTAATTGCTATGTTCGCCACTTGATGGACTGTGCTGTGTTGTGTTCCAGAGGAGAACAACCAGGACCTGCGTCGCCTAGAGGATCTCGAGAAGACTCTCATCAACATCGATGTGAAGGAGAAGAGCGCGGTGGAAGCGGTTGAGTGCCTAAAGTTGGAGTCAAAGCAGCACAGAGAGAGCCTTGCAGCAGCTTCGGTGAAGCGGGAGAAGGCATTGGCTGACCAGCTCATGACTGTCGCCTTTGTCTGTTAAGTCTCCGTTGCTTGTTACTCGCATCTTCCTCTTACTTGGTGTGTTTTCTTAGGCCATTTCCCCTTGCATTTGCAGATGCGGCTCATGTTGACTTCAACCGCCTAGCCCTTGAATGTGAGGACTCGCTGGTTGGCACCGTAAGCGCAACTAAATATCATAGTGCCTATGCCAGGGAAGCTCTCCTCAAGTCCAAGGCTGTGCTTAGTCGCTTCCACCAGGAGATGTTCCCCAAGGCTATTGCCATCGAAGATGTTAGCGACCGTGCAGATGCTTTTGCGGATGACATTCCCAAGGAATACAAACATATATAGAAGACTGTAAGTGCCTCCTTGGGACTTGTTGTGGCGCAAGCGTGTGGCGCCAACCTCGATGTCAACAAGGTCACCTCCGCAATGCTTGTGCAGCGGACAACAAGGAGGTAGATTTCGACCCTTTCGCCAAGCGCTACAAGAAATATGGTATTCGGCTATTGATTTGCTTTCCAAGTACTCCGAGGAGCAGAAACGGTTGGTCACGGCGAACGCCACCATGGCGGAAGCTGCCGTGGGCTCCATGAAGCCTTCAGATACTAATGCTTAGGTTGCTCGGCACCGCTTGCCATTGCCTTTCTTTTGTAATCCTGGTACTTGGTTGTAGTCATAGTGCTCGTAGCTGGTGGGTGGTGACTAGCAATGACTGTGTTGCTTCTGGATGAATTTGTATAAATGTCTTATGCTGATATCTTCATTCGTGTCAATTTTCTCAGTCGTTTTGCTTGAAGACTGGTTCAAGAGGATCTTATTTGCTGGTTGTTTTCGTGTATAGGGCACCACTAGCGATGTGCCAGGTGCCATGATACATTGCAAATGTATCTATAATTTTTGATGTTCCATGCTTGGTTTTATCCACTTTCTTCTGTTTTGTTCCAACTTTGGAGTACTTTTCATATGATTTCTTGGACTAACCTATTAACAAGAGCCACAGTGCCAGCTGCCTGTTTTCTGCTGTTTTTGGTTCCAGGAAAGTCAGAAAATGAATATTCTCGGAATTGGACGGGACAAAAGCCAAAGTGCCTATTTTTCCGGAAGGGATCAAGTGCCAGAATATGAGACGGAGAGGGGCCAGGAGCCGGCCACACCACCTGGCCGTGTGGCCAGGCCTGGCCCGCGCCAGGGGTGGTGTGGTGGCTCCTGGCACCCCCTCGGCCCCTCTTTCCGCCTATATATTGCCCTCGGGATGAAAACCCTAAGTACCCGATCAAAAATCGACGAAAGAGTCTGTAGCCGCCGTCATCTCCATCCCTAGATCGGGAGGGATCTGAAGCTCTTCCCGGCACCCTGCCGGAGAGGGGAATTCATCCTGGAGGCCTTCTTCATCACCATGCAAGCCTCCGGTGTGATGCGTGAGTAGTTCATCCTTGGATTACGGATCCATGTAGTAGCTAGATGGCTGGTTTCTCCTCCTTTGTGCTTTCATGTTTAGATCTTGTGAGCTCCGTTCATGATCAAGATCATTTATTTGTAATCCATACATGTTGTGTTTGCGGGGATCCGATGGATATTGAGATGCTATTTCAGATTGATTATTGATTCTATCATGTCTTTGTTATTTGAGATCTTGTATGCTTTCCGTTGTTAGTAGCTATCTTGGCCAAGTAGATGCTAGCAACTCCAAGAGTTAATATTTATGCTCGATAGTGGGTTCATGCCTCTGGTAATCTGGGGAAGTGACAGAAATCTCTAAGGTACTAGATGTGCTGTTGCTACTAGGGACAAAACAACGATCCTTTGTTCATAGAACAATTGTATTGTTTACTTTACACGCAGTTCGTAAAGCAATAATCTGTTGCTTGCAACTTAATACTGGAGGGGGTTCGGATGATAACCTGAAGGTGGATTATTAGTCATAGATGCAGTTGGATGGCGGTCTATGTATTATGTTGTAATGCCCAATCAAGTCTCAAAGGAGTCAAGATGATTAGTATATGCATGTATTGCTTTCTCGGTGTTTGTCAATTGCCCTGCTGTAATTTGTTCACCTAGCATGTTATCTATCTAAGGATAGCCACCTCTAGTGAACTATGGATCCCGGTCCTTTACTTTACATACAATCTACAATCTTTTACTACTTTGTGTTTACTTTCTGCAAACTTTTACTTCTTTACATTCGATACATTTAATCCTTTGTTTTCCACAAAACACGGTGATATTGACAACCTCATCGCAAGTTGGGGACAAAGTTCTGCGGTTGTGTTGTGCAGGTCTCCACGTTGCTACTAGCACCTATAGTGCGCCCTGCCAAAGCTCAGCTAGTAACACCTTTGGGGTGTTTCCTTGCTCCTACTGGTTCGATTAAACCTTGGTCTCATAACTGAGGGAAAACTTGCTGCTGTGCTCATCATACCTTCCTCTTGGGGTTCCCAACGAGCTCTACATCAACCACGAGCCAGCATGCCACCTCTTTCGTTGCTCCTTCGATTCTCCTACGACCTTTGAGAGCTGACAAGTTGTCACAACTTCCCCTTCTACGAGATCGAGTTAAGGAGTTGGAGAGAACACTCGCAATCATCAAAGTAACACTGATATGTGGAAATCGAAGGCAGAGAAAGCATTCGAGCGGGAGAAGTATCTTACTGGTGGCCCAGATCGGCGAATGGCTCCAATGTGAGTGTCTATGGTTGATTTTGCTCTTGGAAATTTTCTTGCTATCGACTGGATGCCTTTGACTTGGTTGTGTAGTTTTCAATCTCATCCCATAGGAAGAGAAAAAGTGTCTCAACATCCGGTTGAATTGCCTTACTCAAGCGGAGCTGGAGGCTAGGGGGTTCTTGAGGACCAATAGGACTCAGGCCACCGTTTTGGCCACGTTGCAAGACCGCGTCTCACAGGTGATGGACTATATGAAAAGCGCGCGATATGAACTCTTAGCCATATATAATGTGATGTTTCCACTAGATGAGGCTCTCTCTAGCGTGCTTGCGCTGTTGCGGAAGTTTAGAGATGTTGGTGCCATGCACGAGTGCGTTCCCCAGCAGCTGGTTGCGGGTGCCAAGGCTGTTCTCGCCTTCATCCACATGCAGTATCCGAGTGTAGATTTGGTAGTCATTGTTGAAGGTCCACTGGCGCCTCCAAATGGCATGTCGTGGAATATGCGACCGCACTATCGGGCGGTCGCACAGCCTGTCAAGGATATCATTCGCTTGTTCGACGAGCATACAAATGTTGTTCTCCATCGATAGTGGTAGTATTTAGCCTGTGTAGAACATGTAGATAATTTAAAATTTTGTGTAATATGAGAGGGCCTTGTGGTCCATGTAACTTTGTTGTATGTTTGTATGTATTGATGTGAGTGCATTGTTGCTACGCCTTTTCATTAGCCTGACACCGACCAATCTCAGTATTTTGCCAACCTGTCAGTTGAGTTGCAGCTGGGTTGGAGTTTTCAAGGATTTGATTATTGGTTGGGTAACCTATTCGGGCTGAAGCAATAGATAGTTTATTTTACAAAGTCTTCGAGGAGGCATAGTACCCGAGAGCATTGTGTACAAAAATAAAAAGGGAAATGAACTCGTAGTTGAGGAACTTAGCTTTATTTTTTGAAGGGTAGCAGGTACATGTTTCGGCTAAGTATCCATATTGAAATGTAAAAACGTCTACGGGTAGAAATGTCACAGCCGCGCGACGTCCCAGGGATTGGAGTATTCGACTTCGGTTTCTACGTCCATGAGGTGATAAGTGCCACCTGGGATCACCTTGGTGATGATGTAAGGTCCCTCCCAGGGGGACTCGAGCTTCAGGTGGCCTTTCTGTTTAAGGCACAGGATGAGGTCTCCTTCGGAGAAGGACCTTGGTTGTAGCCATCGGCTGTGGTAGTTGTGGATGTGATGCTAGTACACCGTCGAGCGAGTGGTGGAAATGTATCACGCCTCATCTAGCATGTCGACATCATCTTTGAGTGCGGCCGTGGATTCGGCTTCCCTATAGGCAACCACCCGCAGGGCTTGTAGTGTACCTCGGCGGGTAACACCGCCTCAGCACTATGCACCATGAAGAAAGGTGTGTAGCCGGTGGCGTTGTTTGGAGTTGTGCGCAGGCTCCAAAATACCAAGGGAAGTTCCTCAGCCCATGCTCTGGCTGTTCATTTGAGAGGCCGAAGGAGTCGCTTCTTGATGCCATTGCAGACGAGGCCATTGGCCTTTTCGACTTGACTGTTGGTCTGGGGGTGTGCCACGGAGGCGTAGCTTAATTTGATGCCCATTCACTTGCAGAAGTCCCAGAACTCCTTCGAGGTGAAGTTTGTGCCATTCTCGGTGATGATGCTATGAGGAACTCCAAATCTGTAGACGATGGACTCGAAGAACTTGACAGCGGTGGTGCCGGTTTGGTTGGTGACGAGCATATCCTCGATCCACTTAGTGAACTTGTTGACAACGATAAGGAGGTAGACATACCCTCCAGGTGAAGCTTTCTGCAGCTTGTCGACCATGTCGAGTCCGCATTGCGCGAAAGGCCAGGCCAATGGTAGTGGCCATAGCTCGGAGCCCGGCGAGTGTGGCTTGTCCGCGAACCTTTGGTAGGCATTGCACTTTGTGACAATGTCCTTGGAGTCGCACATTGCAGTTGGCCAGTCGAAGCTAGCTCGCAGGGCCTTGACAATGAGGGCGGGACTACTGGCATGATGGCCACAAGTGCCTTCATGAATGTCGAGGAGGATGCTTCTTCCATCGCTGTTGGTGACGCACCACTGGAGGACTTCGGTGATGCTTCGCTTGTAAAGCTCGTTGCTGATGATGGTGAAGGAGTCCTTCGAGCGATGGTAACATGTCGTGTGTTAGTTGGGTCATCTGGCAGCTTCTGGCTGAGCAAATATGTGTGATGTACGGCTGAGTCCAGGAGGGCTCGATGAGCATGACCTCCATGGTTCCTCTGGGTGGAGGATCTGGCTCTACTTCAACTGATGCTTCTGCCTTGTCGAGTGGTGTAGCCCTCGAGTGCATTGCAGGTTCTGGTGGTCCAATGGATGGCTTGATCTTGATGGAGCACTCGCATATCTGCTCCAATAATACTCCAGGTGGTACTGGGCATAGGTGGAGCCGATGTTGGCCAATTTGTCGTCCTCTTCATTACATTCGTGGCCAATGTGCTAGAGTTCACATCCATCAAAGTCTCATTCAAGTGAGTTGTAGAGGTCGCGGTAGGCGATCATGTTGTCGCTGGTGGCATCGCACTTGTTCATTGTTTGTTGTACGACGAAGTTGGAGTCATCGTATGTCATCAAGTGAGTGGCGCCGCAAGCCTTTGCCATATGCATCCCGTGGATGAGGGCTTCATATTCTGCTTCGTTATTTGAGGCGTGGAACCTCATCCGCAGTATGTACCGCATCTTATCACCTTGCAGGGATGTCAAGGTGACAACAATGCTTGATCCTTATTGGCGATTGGATCCGTCGATGTGCATCTGACCAAACACTTGACATGTCTGGGGTGTCGGGCAGCTGGAGCTCTATCCATTGGACCAAGAAATCCGGGAGCACCTACAACTTTATTGTTGTGTGGCGCCCATAGGTGATGTCCTGTGGGGACATCTCAATGCCCCTAGAGGGCGAATCGCCCCATTGCTTCGGGGTTGTTGAGGGCGTGAGACAACGGAGCATCGTTGACCACCACTATCGCGTGCTCCATGAAGTTATGGCACAGTCGATGTGCTATCACGAACACGACGTATGCCATCTTTTGATAGTGCGGGCACCGCTTCTTGGTGGCGTGAGTACCTTGCTGAGGTAGTACATAGGCCGTTGTACCCCATGTATGTTGACTTCCTCTGCCCTTTCTACGACAAGCACAGTGCTGACCACCTGGTGTGTGGTGGAATATACATCAACATAGGCTCCTTCTCCTAGGGGTGACTAGGAACGGCAAGGTTGATAGCAGGTGCTTGAGGTCATCGAAGGCTTCTTGTGCTTCGCTGGTCCATTCGAACTTGTCCGTTTCGTGGAGTTGGTAGAAAGGGAGGGCCCTTTCGCCCATCCAACTGATGAACCTGCTGAGTGTCGCGGATCGGCCATCCAGCTACTGGACGCCCTTGATGTTCTTCGGCTTGTCCATGGCTAGTATGGCTTTAATTTTCTTCAGTTTCTCCTCGATTACCCTTGCGGATATGAGGTAACCGTGTAGTTGTCCCTGTGGGATGTCGAAGGCGCACTTTTCTGGAATCATCTTGATTTTGTAGCGGTCAAGGTTGTCAAAGGTCTTGCAGAGATCATCGATGAGTTTTGTGCTCTCTTTTGTCTTGATCACTATGTCGTTGATGTAGACTTTAACATTGTGGCCCATTTGGTTCTTCAGGCAGGCCTGTATGCACCTTTGATAGGTGTCTCCTGTGTTCTTTAGCTCGAAGGGCATTGTGTTGTAATAGTAGATGCCGAATGGTGTGATGAAGGCCGTCTTTTGCTAGTCCTCCACCTTCATTCGGATATGATTATATCCTGAGTAGGCGTCGAGGAAGGAGAGGCGTTCAGACCCCATGGTGGAATCGATGATTTGGTCGATCCGCGTTAGTGGGAAGTGGTCCTTCGGGCAATGCTTGTTGAGGGAGATGAAGTACACACACCAACACGGGGTTAGCTGCCCAGGTGCTTTCCTTGATCTCGTAGAAAAAATCAGCGTCGAGGAGTTTATTGACTTCCATGTTACAACTTTGTCCTTCTCTTCTGACAGCTGATGCAATGACTGCTTGATTGGTCGTGCATTGGGGAACACATTGAGTGCATGCTCGGTGAATTCCCTAGGAACTCATGGCATGTA
This sequence comes from Avena sativa, assembly GCA_916181665.1. Taxonomy (NCBI): domain Eukaryota; kingdom Viridiplantae; phylum Streptophyta; class Magnoliopsida; order Poales; family Poaceae; genus Avena; species Avena sativa. The sequence continues at coordinate 436,079,160 of OV702290.1, forward strand.
TGTAGGACACCAGGCGATGATTTCCCAGCGCTCACAAATGAATAAGATGAGCGCGAGTTCCTATGTGGAACTCAAGTTGTTGGCGATGAGGGTCTTCTTGGTAGGGTCCATCGGGTGGACCTGAATCTCCTTGGTGTTAACCCTGGAGTTGAAGGACTACTCGGGTGCGTTCTACCTGCTCACAGGAGGAAGACTATTGTTCGTTGACTCCTTGAGCCTTGCCAGCTCTTCTTGCATGACGAAAGACTAGGAGATTATCTTGAATTCCCTATCGTAGCTATCGGATCTAGTGAAGCTCCCTTGGATGGTGATGACGCCATTTGGGCCTGACATTTTTAGCATGAGGAACACATAGTGTGGTACTTCCAAGAATCTTGTGAATGCCACGCGACCGGGTATGGCATGGTATTGGGATGTCTAGTCGACCACCTCGAACTCGAGACACTCATGCCTGAAGTTCTTGGGCGTGCCAAAGATAATGTCCAGGTGGATCTTGCCTAGGGGGTAGATTCCCTTGCCTGGTACGATGATGTGGAAGGTGGTTTCGGATGACTCCAGGATGTACAGTGGAATTTACATGGCACACAGAGTGTTGGCAAACATGAGGTTGATGCCGCTGCCTCCATCCATGAAGACTCTGCTCATCTCATACCCACTGATTTGAGCTTCAAGCACCAGGCTGCATGCCCTGGGTGGAACTTGATGCGGGTGGTCTGATTTTTCGAAGGTGATGCAAGATTCTGATCCGCTGAGGTATTCTAGGATTGCGGGTGCTGATGATACCGACATGCTGACTTGTTGATTGATCGTCTTCTAGGCCCTATTGGAAGAGCACGCTTTCTGGATCATCAGGGTCCCACACGGTGGGGGATATGGCTCGCCCCCATTGTTGTGTACCACCGGAGCTGGTGGTGGTGGCAGCGTATTGGCCAGAAGGGTTGGTAGTGGTGGTGCTCCATATCCTATTGGCCCTGCGGCTGCCTCGTACCCCTGGCTTGTTGCTTTGTCCTGTAGTTGCATGTAGGTATCTTGGAGCTTATGGAACTCACGGGAAGCCTTGAGGAGGTGGATCGACTTCTTATTGTTGTCCTTGTTGTCGATGTAGTAGTGGACATTGCAAGGGCCTGACAGTCGCGCCATTGTAGTTGAAGTGTCGTCGCGGGTGTGCCCTTGCCACACTTGGGTTGTCTTGTTGTTGTCGCAATAGCTACCACTATGATATCCGCTGTTGTGGTTGCTGTCATCCCGCTTGTTGACATAACCAACTCCAACCATGTCGACTTTGTCGCGGTCCTCGTATCCACGCATCCTGCACTTTCCTCGGCGGCCGTGTCAGCAACCTTGGTCATCCTGGTCATCCGAGCGTGTTAGGCTATTGTGGATGGCCTCTTCACCGTCCGCCCAACGATTCTCTATGTCCATCAGGTGGTCGATGGTCTTGGGCTTGGTACGGCCTAGATCCTCCTTGAGCTCACGCTGGCATACGCTGCCATTGAATGTGTCAATTGCTCGCTCTTCGGAAATATATTCCGTGGAGTTCTTGATGATGAACCACCATTGGATGTACGAGCGGAGGAATTCGCCAGACCTCTGGCAGTAGGCTCGGAGTTCTTCGATTGAGGCTGGGCACTTGTAGGTGCCTTTGAAGTTTCGGATGAAGCTATACACTAGTTCCTCCCAACTATGGATCGAGTCGACTGAAGGCTGTTTAGTTAGGCTTGTGTGGCGCCTTGTAGTTGTAGTTGCAGGAACTGCATGGCTATGCTCTTGGATCCTCCGTCGTATTTTATGGACTGCATTTCATCATTGATACATTGCAAATATATCTATAATTTTTGATGTTCCATGCTTGGTTTTATCCACTTTCTTGTGTTTTGTTTTAACTTTGGAGTACTTTTCATATGATTTCTTGGACTAACCTATTAACAAGAGCCACAGTGCCAGCTGCCTGTTTTCTGCTGTTTTTGGTTCCAGGAAAGTCAGAAAATGAATATTCTCGGAATTGGACAGGACAAAAGCCAAAGTGCTTATTTTTCCGGAAGGGATCAAGTGCCAGAATACGAGATGGAGAAGGGCCAGAGGGCGGCCACACCACCTGGCCATGCGGCCAGGCCTGGCCCACGCCAGGGGGTGGTGTGGCCAGCCCAGGCACCCCCTCGGCCTCTCCTTCCGCCTATATATTGCCCTCGGGATGAAAACCCTAAGGGCCCGATCAGAAATCCACGAAAGAGTCTGTAGCTACCGTCATCTCCATCCCTAGATCGAGAGGGATCTGGAGCTCTTCCTGGCACCCTGCCAGAGAGGGGAATTCACCCTGGAGGCCTTCTTCATCACCATGCAAGCCTCCGGTGTGATGCGTGAGTAGTTCATCCTTGGACTACGAATCCATGTAGTAGCTAGATGGCTGGTTCTCCTCCTTTGTGCTTTCATGTCTAGATCTTGTGAGCTCCGTTCATGATCAAGATCATCTATTTGTATTCATACATGTCGTGTTTGTGGGGATCCGATGGATATTGAGATGCTATTTCAGATTGATTATTGATTCTATCATGTCTTTGTTATTTGTGATCTTGCATGCTTTCCGTTGTTAGTAGCTATCTTGGCCAAGTAGATGCTAGCAACTCCAAGAGTTAGTATTTATGCTCGATAGTGTGTTCATGCCTCTAGTAATATGGAGAAGTGACAGAAATCTCTAAGGTACTAGATGTGCTGTTGCTACTAGGGAGAAAACAACAATCCTTTTTTTATAGAAAAATCGTATTGTTTACTTTACACGCAGTTCGTAAAGCAATAATCTGTTGCTTGCAACTTAATACTGGAGGGGGTTCGAATGATAACCTGAAGGTGGATTATTAGTCATAGATGCAGTTGGATGGCGGTCTATGTATTATGTTGTAATGCCCAATCAAGTCTCAAAGGAGTCAAGATGATTAGTATATGCATGTATTGCTTTCTCGGTGTTTGTCAATTGCCCCGCTGTAATTTGTTCACCCAGCATGTTATCTATCTAAGGAGAGCCACCTCTAGTGAACTATGGATCCCGGTCCTTTTATTTTACATACAATCTATTACTGCTTTGTGTTTACTTTCTGCAAACTTTTACTTTTTTCCATTCGATACGTTTAATCCTTTGTTTTCCGCAAAACATGGTGAGATTGACAACCTCATCGCAAGTTGGGGACAAAGTTTTGCGGTTGTGTTGTGCAGGTCTCCACGTTGCTACTAGCACCGGTAGTGCGCCCTGCCAAAGCTCAGCTAGTAACACCTTTGGGGTGTTTCCTTGCTCCTACTGGTTCGATTAAACCTTGGTTTCATAACTGAGGGAAACTTGCTGCTGTGCTCATCATACCTTCCTCTTGGGGTTCCCAACGAGCTCTACATCAACCACGAGCCATCAACACTTTTCTGGGCGCCGTGCATTGAGCCATCAAGCGATTTTCTGGCGCTGTTGCCGGGGAGTCAAGGACATCTTCACAAGGGGAGTCCCTCATAACCAATCTCTTTACTTTGTTGTTTTTGTTTTGCTTAGTTTCTTTTTTGCTTTGTTTGCTTGTTTTGTTCTTCAAAAACACAAAAAAATTAGTTTTACTAGTTTGTTTCTTATTTCAAGAACACAAAAAAATTAGTTTCTATGTCATTATGTCTAGCCTTGCTCGTGTCACTGTGTCACCAGAGGAAATGATTTTCACTTTTAAACAAGGAAGTGAGGAAAGTTTTAAAGAAGCTTGGTTTAGAATCTCTGATCTACATGAAAAAACTGAGCCTAAAATGAGTCAAGGCTTATTCCTTAACAGTTTTTACCTTGGGATTGCTCTTTGCTATAGATATTCTTTAGATGCTATTGTGGGAGGAGATTTCCTCCAATGTAATGAGGATGATGCTATTAATGCTATAAAGAAATTGATCCTCACTTACAACATGCCTAGACAAACTGATATTTCTTTCACAAAAATATTTGCTAGGTTGAACACTCTTGAGGCTAGCACTACTAGCTTAGAAAGTTGCTATAATACGCTTAGGGAGCATCACAATTATGTTCCAATAAATTCTGAATCATCAAAGTGTCTCCCTACAGTAAAGATTGAGATAAACACCGAAACTTTTCAAGCCCGCTGCGATATCATGTCTGAATTTTGTCTTATGCCAAAGATATTTATGAATCTTTGAATCTTTGGGGGCTTACTGAAGGAGGAAAAGAAATATCTCTTGCTAATAATGCTACCTTATTTCCTATTGGAATAGATGAAGGAGTGTTTACAAAGATCCTTGGGAAAATGATTTCTACTGATTATCTTGTTATTGAATGTCTAGGAAAAGGACAAATTACACTTGGAAGGTCCCTATTAGAACTCCTTGGAGCAATAATAGATGTGGGAAAGGGGACCATGCACCTTTCTTCTCCACAAAACAATCAAATTTTCCCAAAGGTTAAGAATAAAAATAAGAGAGGTAAGGGCAAGATAGTTGGTTTTAATGCTTCTTCATTTGAGAACACTTGATTCTTTCTTTGCTTCTTATGCCTAACTTAAAGGCGTTAAAGAAAAGTACTTGTTGGGAGATAACCCAAGAGTTTTAGATGAGTCTTGGAAGTTATTACTTCAGTAATAACCTCTCCTTATCCTTTTTATTTGCTTTTTGTGCCAAGAGTAACCTCTAATGAGAGTAAAGTAATGATTGGGAAAGTTGCTGTCCCGAAACAGATTCTTGTGCTTCACCGTAAAGATTCGTGAGAGATCTCTGTATGTCGGATTGAGCTGTAATTTTTTGTGCTTCTGTACCAGGTTGTTATATAACTTTCGTTAGTTCAACACTTTTTGATTTGAGCAACATAAGGTCTTCGAAAAAATTCGTCTTTACCTGCTGGTCTGTTTTGACAGATTTCTGCCATTTTCTGTATTTGCTTCTTGTGTGTTCCTTTTTGAGTTATTTTGGGGAATTGAGCTTTTTGAGGCAAGTGCTACAGTATCTAGTGTTCTAATGGAAGTTTATTTGGTGTTAGAACTGAACCTTAAGACTTATTCATCTTAAGTGCACTAATGTTGCTAATGAGATTGTGTGAAGTTTTGTATGAAGGAAAATTTTCAGGTGTATGGAAGGAATGAGTAATAAGATGAAGGATGGAATAAAGCTCAAGCTTGGGGATGCCACGCGTGTCACCCCAAGAAATATCTAAGAAGTACAAGCGTCAAATCTTGGGGATGCCCAAGGCATCCCCTTCTTCATCAATAAAAATTCCAGGTTTCTTCCAAACGCTTCATTTTTATTGTTTCATGCACAGTTGTGTTTTTCTTGGAGCGTCTTCTTTTTTTTCGTTTTGGTTTTTCGTTTGCTTGGTTTGCTTAGTTTTCTAAATAAATTGGTTGGACCCCCTCTTTCATACATTGGTTTGCAAATAGTTTGGTTTGGTTTGGAAAAGAGTAGGAAAGTTCATACTTTTGTGGTAAAAAGAGCTTGTTTTTGACTATGGCATATGCTTTGTCATGCCATGCTTGGTATTGTTTTGGATTTATGCTTAATATTCTTTGCTGTAGCATGACTTGTTATAAACAATTGAGATTTCTTAATGTGCCTTGGATGAATCATGCGTTGTTTTAGCATATTAAAGCATAGTATAGTTGTATTCTCCTTTGATGCTTTATTTGGGTTAACTTGGCACATGCTCACACCATGTTATGACTATCCAAAGTCACTATAGCCTTTATGATCCTTTAGTTTTCAACTTGTAGTATCACTTTATTCTTTGATCAATGATGTTTTGTCGCTCTGCATGATTATGGCCATTATTGCTCTCTTAGTTTGTCACTCCCAGTCTTTTGCTAGCCTCCACAACAAAGTATGAGTTTCACTCATGCATCCAACTCCCTAAACCAAGTTATTCCAAAGAGTCCACCATACCTACCTACTAGCTTATGCTATTCCAAGTATATTCATGCTTTTGTTTACCTTCCACTTGTTATGAGAAAACTAGTGATTAAAGCTCTAACAAACTTGATGGCACACTTTACTTTTCTTGCCTTTAATAAACTTGAACCATTGTGTCGTCTATGTTGTATATGCTTGCACTTATTTGTTGGGAATTAGAAGAACCATGCTTTAATGGGGAACGCTTTCAACATTGCACTTGGTACTTGTACCTAGTTGATATCATGCTCTTTTGTATATGGATGTCGTCGGTGTGAAATGAAAGGGGAGCTTGTAAGTCCATTGAGTTATGTATATGTGTTAGAGAAACGCCTGAGTCGCTGGTCTAATCCATGTTGGCATGGTGGAAACCTGCAGCGTAACCATAATGAGCTGTCTATGAAGCATTCTTCTTATAAAAAAAGAGTCCTATATTGAGAAAAAAGAGAAAAGAAAAAAAAGAGATACTATGAAAAGAGGAAAGAGAGAAAAAAGCACCATATTCCCATGGTAAATAAGAAGAATGCTGAGATGCTCGTTGTCTGCTTGCCTTGGCATTTTGATATGGGGATTCTTCCGTATCATCAGGCAAGAGGTACCCCGTTGGCGGTTCTCTATGATACACATGTACTTACGATGACAAGAACTTACCGTAGACTAAACTTGAGTAGCATGAGGAGCGGCCCTCGTATACAAGGGACATGAGATTTCTGACTTATACTTCGTCAAGCATGTACACCATAGTTTGTTCACTTTAACCTTAATCAGTTCAAGATGCTTATGATAGGGGCAACGAGAGCTGAAAGCTATAAGTACCATAATTTTTGGAAGCTCTTTATGAGACTTGAATCCCTACTTCCTTTTACAAAATGCCTTTCTTCCACCATTATATTGAGTCTCCACATTCTATCTTTATGCACCTACTTTGAGAGCATAGTGGCATTCTTTGTTCTATGTGCACTGTCCCAAGACTAGTTGATTGATGCATACTTTGATATTGCTTGTTTTAAACTATTGTATCTAGTCACTCTTATGAACTTTGAAGGTGTCCTATGCATTTATATTTGCTACTCTATTGAGGGACAACCTGAATACTAGTATGCTATGTTTTCTTTATGTGAAACAAACAAACGTGTTGCAAAGCATTGTTATTCATGAATCTTTTGTTTGTGCCTTTTCATGTTGCAACATAGTTTCTTTGCTTATTGCTAGAACTTTGTCTTTCATGTTATGATTGAAGTACTATGATCCCAGCTTTGAATGTTTTGCAAATACTTTGATCAAGTCTTTGATGGTGCATGTCACCTCAAAAATTATTCTTTCTTTTTATCACTTACCTACTCGAGGACGAGCAGGAGTTAAGCTTGGGGATGTTGATACATTGCAAATGTATCTATAATTTTTGATGTTCCATGCTTGGTTTTATCCACTTTCTTGTGTTTTGTTCCAACTTTGGAGTAATTTTCATATGATTTCTTGGACTAACCTATTAACAAGAGCCACAGTGCCAGCTGCCTATTTTCTGCTGTTTTTGGTTCTAGGAAAGTCAGAAAATGAATATTCTCGGAATTGGACGGGACAAAAGCCAAAGTGCCTATTTTTCCGGAAGGGATCAAGTGCTAGAATACGAGACGGAGAAGGGCCAGAGGGCGGCCACACCACCTGGCCGCGCGGCCAGGCCTGGCCCGCGCCAGGGGGTGGTGTGGCCAGCTCAGGCACCCCTCGGCCTCTCCTTCCGCCTATATATTGCCCTCAGGACGAAAACCCTAAGGGCCCGATCAAAAATCCACGAAAGAGTCTGTAGCCGCCGTCATCTCCATCCCTAGATCGGGAGGGATTTGAAGCACTTCCCGGCACCCTGCCGGAGAGGGGAATTCACCCTGGAGGCCTTCTTCATCACCATGCAAGCCTCCGGTGTGATGCGTGAGTAGTTCATCCTTGGACTACGGATCCATGTAGTAACTAGATGGCTGGTTCTCCTCCTTTGTGCTTTCATGTCTAGATCTTGTGAGCTCTGTTCATGATCAAGATCATCTATTTGTATTCATACATGTTGTCTTTGCGGGGATTCGATGGATATTGAGATGCTATTTCAGATTGATTATTGATTCTATCATGTCTTTGTTATTTGTGATCTTGCATGCTTTCTGTTGTTAGTAGCTATCTTGGCCAAGTAGATGCTAGCAACTCCAAGAATTAGTATTTATGCTCGATAGTGGGTTCATGCCTCTGGTAATCTGGGGAAGTGACAGAAATCTCTAAGGTACTAGATGTGCTGTTGCTACTAGGGAGAAAACAACAATCCTTTATTCATAGAACAATCGTATTGTTTACTTTACACGCAGTTCGTAAAGCAATAATCTGTTGCTTGCAACTTAATACTGGAGGGGGTTCGGATGATAACCTGAAGGTGGATTATTAGTCATAGATGCAGTTGGATGGCGGTCTATGTATTATGTTGTAATGCCCTATCAAGTCTCAAAGGAGTCAAGATGATTAGTATATGCATGTATTGCTTTCTCGGTGTTTGTCAATTGCCCTGCTGTAATTTGTTCACCTAGCATGTTATCTATCTAAGGATAGCCACCTCTAGTGAACTATGGATCCCGGTCCTTTTCTTTTACATACAATCTTTTACCGCTTTGTGTTTACTTTCTGCAAACTTTTACTTCTTTCCATTCGATACATTTAATCCTTTGTTTTCTGCAAAACACGGTGAGATTGACAACCTCATCGCAAGTTGGGGACAAAGTTATGGGGTTGTGTTGTGCAGGTCTCCACGTTGCTACTAGCACCGGTAGTGCGCCCTGCCAAAGCTCAGCTAGTAACACCTTTGGAGTGTTTCGTTGCTCCTACTGGTTCGATTAAACCTTGGTTTCATAACTGAGGGAAACTTGCTTCTGTGCTCATCATACCTTCCTCTTGGGGTTCCCAACAAGCTCTACATCAACCACGAGCCATCAACACTTTTCTAGGCGCCGTGCATTGAGCCATCAATCATCCAGCTATATCTTTGGATCTTAAAGACCGTCAAATTTAGGGTTGTTTGAGGGCTTCCTGAAGCCTTTGGGCATCCGAGTTTGCCGTATGGCATGGTTGAAGCATCTAGCGCTGCAGAGTTCCATGTCCTCATCTTCGGACTCAGAGGAATAGGCACGTTTGGCGTGTATCTTCTCGACGTTGCGCTGCATGATCTCGCCGCGGGCGTCATAGTCGCGGTCTCTCCGCCACGGGCTACGACATCACCGTGGCAGGTCATCCTCGTCGTATGATGGCGAGTGATTTCTTGCGAGTGTCACAGTCGTCTTCTTGGGTTCTAGGGATGGCTCTCCCACGAGTGCAGCGTCTACCAGTCCAAGTCCGGCGAGAGAGGATCTGTGGATGGCAGTTCGTGGATCCCCTACCTGCGAGGGGTTGGACAGTAGATAGATGGTGGCCGCCATGATAGCACCTGTGGGGTCTTGGGCGTTACATTTCCCCGTGCATCTATAGATATGAACGAAAAGTCTAGTCGTCGAGTGGCTTCCCCTTCGAGAAGGACCTGCCAATCGAGGAGAGTCTTTCCCATCGGGCACTCGACTCATCAGCGAGTGGTCATTGTTCTTCGAGTTGGGCCTAGAGCGCCTGCCGGCGGCAGAACTCCTTATTAAGGTACCAATGGTATGCCAATTGTACTTCATGCGATGAGCCAAGGGGCAGAAGCATGCCATCCGATAGGGCCTACTTGACCCTTTCCCACTCCACATCAGTGAGGTGGATCTACAGCCTGTCACCGTCGTTGTTGTCATTGTCATTGGTGGCTCCATTATCGGCTTCAGGATTGGCACTAGTGTCGGCGCCATTGCCGGTACCATTGTTAGTGACGCCACCAGTATTGGCATTGATGACGGTGCAGTAGTGGTAGTTAGGGCGGATGTTGCTACCAGAGCTTGCCAGATCGGATCAGACGTTGTGATCTCCTTTGAGCGGATTGCTCATATCAGAATTGCAACTATTGTTGCTATTCGGGCCGTAGGACGAGGAGGATGCAATCAACTCATTGCGAGTCACGAGTGGAGGTGGGATCCATGAAGCTGACGAAATCGATGGTGGGATGGATTGCTCCGGAACCATAGGTTACTAGGGTGCCTTGATGGCGATGGTGCACATATGTGATATGGCGGGTGTATGTTCTTGGGTTTCAATCCTCCTCCTAGTTGTTCCCTCTAGGCCTTTATATGAGGAGGTCAGGTCTCAGGATACAACCGATTCGGTTACAAGTTTGGATTAACTCTTTAAACTTTCTGTCAGAAGCTTGTCGTATCCATGAAGGAGTCGCATCCTTCATGGTCCTGGGGCCACCCGAATCTTCATGGGATTAACCATTGGCGGCATATCGTCGCATGGGATCCTACTTGGCCGAACCGGGTAGGCCAATGTTAGGCACCCGTAGGGCATACCTATGTCACATACTCATCACAGCGAGGTTGACCACGCGCAGGCATCTGCACATGATGTTCGTCATCGACATCACCAATGATTTGGCATCGCCTTTGTATTCGTATTCAGAATCGCCGTCAGACTCGGACGTGTAGGAGTGATACTTGGAGGAGTACGCTGTGTGACCTTAATAATATTGTTTGCTAGATTGTCGGAACCAACTTGTTGCTAGTTAATCTATAGCTAGTTTCATCTCTATGTTTTGGATCAACTTAATGTTATATGTTTGTTGTATGATAAGTGTTCTAGGCCGCTGATCTCATCTTCCAGAACTTTCGAGATCTATAATGCGCTTCTTCTCCCTCTACTTCCTTTGAATTAGTCCTTTTCAAATTTCAAAAGGAATCTGAATATTGTTGACATAAGCATGTTCGATACATGTATTCGTGACAGTTGTAATTTATACACGTATGAGGAAAGTACTTCGTGGAAAAATATGAAATATTCAAACAATGGAGATTCTTAGAGACGGTTTCCATTTGCAGTCGTCTGAGGGTAGAACTTGGCGGCAAAGATCTGAAAATATTTGGACAAATATTTCAGATCTGTGCCACAATTTCCTTCCCTGCCCTCCAAGACCCATAGTGTCCACCATCGCATCCCTCCACCACCGCCGCCTCCGCTCCCCCTCTCCTCCCCGCTGCCTCTGGTCTCCTATGGTGAGGATGCTCTCCCTCGCTTCCGAGGATCTCTTCGTTGTCCATGTATGTATGCGTGAAAATCAACCCCCAAAACCCTAATGTAGAGCTTAGATTTAGGAATTTTTTCATGAAATTTGCCATTTTGCTTCTCGGATTTAGGGTTCAGGGTTTCCGAGCTGTAGAGACCCGATGGTGGCATCCGCAGGGCCACCCCCAGTCGGGCTCTATCTATCCCACCTCTTTTCCCCTTGTATACATATCAAAATCTAAATTCTTTATTGAATCCTCATTTTTCGTTGCCGTTCTAGCAATATATATTTAATTGTCACTTTATTAGTCTGTTTGCATCTGGTTCATTAAATGAATTTCAAATTCTATAAATGTGTTTGCTTTTTATTAACTTAGATGTATACATATGTACTCAAATTGTTTACATATGAGTATGGTTAATGTATGATAACAAGAAATATATTTTTGTTTTCAGTCTAATTGATTCTTATATTTGATTGTATTAAGATGCTCAATTTCTATATCTGTTTAACAGGTGGGAACCTATAGTGATGATGCAATAATGCTCTCTAGCGATGACAGTGTTGTCATTAGCTTTAGCAGTTACGAATTCCAGTCATCAGATGAAGATCCCACTGAGAGGCTTGAGTTTAGATGTATCAAAGAACATAAAAATTCAAGTCATCTGTTTTTTATGTGTTTAGATGGTAGATATGAATATTCCACTGCGTTGAAATTTTTATGTGTTGTTGCATCAGGACCTTGACACAAGGGGGACACTGATTTTGATAAGCAGAGCCACTACTAGGAGAAGTGGCGCATACTTTTATAATTCTGTGGCACATGTTTGATGTGCCACTGTTACCTCGCCACTGAATTATATTTGTGTGACGCATATTCATATGTACCACAGAATCCTCAACTTTCTGTGGTGCATTCTTTCATATGCGCCACAAAATGTTATCAGTGGAGCATCCCAGTAATATGCACCACAGAATATATGCGCCATAGACTTTTGCTACAAGTATTCGAAATATATTGCAGTCCTGGTACAAATACAGGTATATTATAGGATTTATATAGAAAAGTTGCACACATCAGTACAAACAATACATTTCACATGGTATATGAAAAAAGACATAATACAAACACAAGTCTAATGCCATCACATTACTTTAAGCCTGATCGAGATACATAGTGACAAGTGTCGTATTATTACACAAGTGTTGGTACAAAGTTCATCATCTCACATTACAAATGAAGTGATCACATGCAACAAGGAATATTAGTAAATCATGCAACGAAAAGAATTAAAGGGTTCACATGCATATATGTTCACAAAAATTAAAGCAAAGGATTCTTAAACCTAAAAGATAATAATGATCATCATAGAAGTAAGTTCAATGACAACGACCACAATATAGTTAAGTACAACAACAACGACCATTTTGAGCTACAAGTTAAGTTTATAATACACTACATGTCCATCGATACACAAACTCATGAAGATAGTAAAGTTTATGACACACACTACATGCGTTCATCGATACACACACTCGATCATGTTAGGCACACATCAATCATCAAGACTTCTTCTCGCTTGGCTTCGGGAACGGTTGATATCCCTCTTTCTTCATCAAGGTCCTGATGTCACCCTGCTTATGGAGGTGTTCTTTGATCTCCCTCTTAGTCAACCCTCCAGCGTGTTGTGGGGCCCTCCTTGTGTTGATATCTTCAATGACGATTTCCGACAACTTAATCTGGATGCGATGGAAGTATTATCTAAGATCATAATCATCGATTTATGCCAACTTTTTGGCCCATCCTCGGAGACAAGATGATAGTGATAGGTTCTAGCAATCCTGGACAAACCCTTTAAGGTGATGGAGGACGTAGAAGGCCTCCTTGACGCTGCCAGTAGGCTACATGACGTAGGGGAACTCGAGCACGTGCTTGAACACGTGTTTTCCATCCCTGAAACAATCCCCCTTATTGGTGAAGGGGCATCCCTTTTTGGCGTAGCCCTCAAGAGCCTCATCCATAACACCCCTTATTCTAGTGTAGTCTTTCTTCTTCGTCAAACCCCCTGAGTCAAAATACATGGCTAGTGAAAACCTCAAGGAAATAATGATGAGTGTGCAATATTTGTCTCTGCGCAACACAATTGAAATAAAATGTTAGAAAATAGTAAAGGAAGAAATCCATAAGAAAGCATAAGTTACGGCGGCGAGCGGGTGTGTACTTACTCGGGAAAGAAAGGCAAAAGAAGTGTGTCCTTCCTCTTGTTGTCCACCATGAGCTTCTAGAGATACGTCGTCATCATGGTCCGTGTCTCTGATCCTTCCACCAACTGGTTGTCACACATTTAGTAGGGATCCGCTATCGCGACGTTTAGGGTTTTCTCTCTCTTGCTCTTCATTGCCAGATTGAGCGCATATAGGCGGACCAAGTTATAGTCCATACATTTCAAGAGAAACTGCTTGAAGACGTCCTCGTACTCTATAAAGAACGGATCCGAGAGGGCTTTATGGACGAAGTCCATGTACATTAGCACGTTGACCGTGAAAATGGGTAATTTGGATCTTTGGCTTTAAGAAGGAGGCCCTCTAGTGTCATGATACCACCATGCAAGGTTAGCATGGCTCCAAACGTGAGGCGGATCAGCTCTAGAGTAAGTATCGGTTCACCAGCTACATGCACTCGGGGAAAGCCATCCTTGCTAGCTGGTACGTTGTCGTCCTGAGCCCAGACCCTCTTAGGACAAGGCTAGCTCACAGCCTTCTTACTTCTCTTCTTGTTGTTCTTATTCTTCTTTGCAGTAGGGTCCTCCATTAGGGATGCTAACTTCTCACCGGCTATCTTATGGAATGTGCTAGGGTTGAAAACAATTCCCGGCTTGTCTTATGGATCATACGCCGGAGGCATCTATTGAGAAAAACCATGGAAGACCACCCACTTCGTGCATGTACTGGGATGACTAGCTTGATTGTTGCGAACGATGAAGGGTCCTTCATCCACACAAGGAATGCACAATCCTTTGTTGGTGCAAGTGTTGAAGAAGCCGTCGACGTTGACAACTTCACCATCATCATCGTGGTTGTCAGCATGTGGCACCATGTCCGCTTCCTTGGGTGGTGGCAGGGGCGATGGCGGTTGCGGTGCAACAGCTTTGCCTTGGGGCGGTACACACGCTCCCAACAGTTGTTGGTGACGACTGGTGGTGGCGACGATGACTGGTGCCTTCCGAGGCTAGATGATCGAGGTGGTTCCGTTGGTGCGCCCTCCTACCCAAGATGAATCTAGGTCTTCAGCCATGTCAAGGCCCAGTTGTAGCATTCTGCAAGGGTCTTGTGTTTGTCAGCTCCCTAAGGTTGAAAGGGGGTCCATGTTGTCGCACCCTGGCAACACCCAAGCCAACATGACCCTCATCACGGCATTGTCCATTGGATTGTTGCGCAACATGCGGCTCGCCAGTTGTATGAGAGTGCCCTTGGCAACATCCTTCAACTCACCGCTAGCAACGTTATGCAGGAGTATGCAAGGAGTGTCCTGAGTCAAAACATGTTGGGAATCATGATATGGCAGTCATCAAAGGCATAAAGGAGATGACGTGGACTAACTAATTAGTTACCTTGGTTATGGCGTTGAGATCGGCTAATGTCGAATCACGGCCCGTGCTGGTGGCCGGCCTATCAGCATTCTCACACTCAGGTGCATTATAAAGCACCACCGCCGCCAGCTACGCCTGGCGGGAGGGGCATTAGTGCGACCAAATCGACCGGTTGTACCGTGGCATTGGCGGCCAGCAGGGTCACCAGGTCCGACGAAATGTTGATGCTCGAATTGTTACCGGTGAAGCTAGGCACCTGTATCAGCCCTACTCGACCTGCCGCATTCCAAGCAGCTAGAACCTCCATCAACCCGGGGGATGATCGCACAGAGCTTCTCTTCCACTATCTTGTCCATTGCTCTTTTGTCCATGTTTTGCTCTAGTGACTTCACCTTCATCCTCATCTCTTAAACCTCGGATTTATACTTAGTCACTGACTGGTTCTTCCTCTCCCTTCTTTTCTTGGCGTCCTCTATGTATTACTCGCCAGCCAAACTTCATGCTCGTACCAAAGCCGAACACACGGCCATCTGACAATGATAGCATTCACTTCTCCCTCTTCTTGTAAGTGTTTGTCGCCCTGTTGAAAACCGTGTCCCATGGCTCTGTTGACCCTTCGGACGATGACTCGGCAGTAGCGTTCAATTCCCTCTCCTGCAGATAAGGAAAGGAGAACCCATTTAGAAATATGTCTTCATTATTTAATTAGAACACAATAGACTTGACATCCATGGTAAATTCCTTACTAGATCCTCCTCAAAGTCCTTCACCTACGGATCGTCGATAATGAATTCCTTGGTAATCAGGTCCAGGTAGTAGCAGGCCCGGACAAAGTTCCTCACTGTAACTCCGTGTTTTTTCCCATGAGTTGTCTTTTCCCAGACGTTCAAGCTCGGAGTCCTTCTTGTCCCAAATGGGTTATTTCCCTCTATAACTGCCGCTTCCAAGCCGGTGGTTACCTATGTTCTTCTCCTACATTTTCCTCCCCTACTCAGTCCATGTTTTAGCATCATTGGTAGCTATCTCCACCTTGAATATGTTGAACTCTTCCTCATCGAGCATCAGATTTTTCTTACTTATGTTCTCCCAGAGTTCACCTTTGTCAATGAGGTTCTTTACCCGAGTTCTCCAGTTGCTAAGGCGTTGCTCATCTTCGTGATGGCTAGTTTGTTCACCTTGTTCACTTTGTCTAGGGTATTGAACAATGATGGGAACGTGTATTGTCTTTGAAGCTTCTTAATAAGTTTCTCGACCAAAGCATCATTGGCAGCACTTCTGAGTTGCCTCGTGTTGATCGACATGCTTTCCCGGACGATGCACTCGAGTTACATGCCATACCCTTTGGCAATCACCGCAGGCGCCACGGGTATGCCACTTTTTGTGACTTCAGTGAACTCATCACAGATGTTGGCGAGCACTTGCAGCGTCCGATCATTCCTTTCCTTCTTATTCTTCATAGAGGCCGGGTTGCCGCCACCTCCATCCGTGCGGTCGCCGCCATCCGTGGTGGTGTCATCCTCCTCACCGCTTTCACTAGTTCTGCCATAGTCGTCTTCATCCCCCTCGTGCTCATCATCGCCCACGTTGCCCCCAGCAGCTCTAGCGGCGGTAACTGCCATCGGTGGTGGTGTAATCCTCCTCGCCGTCTCCACCTCCGCCGCCTCCTCCAGCCGAGATGCACGCCCAAATGACATGTTGGCCTCTCTGGCTTGTTCTTCGATGCTCATATTCTTAGAAGGGCTAGCCTCGTCGTTGGACGACATGTTTGCACTTCATAAAAGAGGCAACAAGTTAGCACAAAAATTGATCAAAAAATTCGGCATGACCTTTCCTAATTATTTGACCTAGGAGAAGTGTTCATATCTCAACCGTAATGGAAGTGAATCGACACTTGGGAGAAACGGGCAACTCAATTGAAACCCCATCAACATTTTTCACACAAAAAAATTTCCACACCATCTCATTCACAACAGAACCGATGTCCAGATAACACCTAGATAGATAGATGCAAACAAATTAGTAAGAAACAAGGTCATCATCGTCAACATAATTCAGATTAGGAACATCGGCTCCATATCCACAACATAGAGAGGAGCCACAATATGGAGTCCAAGAAAAAGGCCACTGCTAGCTGTCCTTTACTCCTCGTTATCCTCCAACAAGAACAAAGGATGGTCAACAAATATTTGACATCAACACATGGTAACAGCATCACAAGTAAGTATGAATTCATCTTTCAACATAAAAAGCAGCACATGCATCAAAAAAGGAAAAATCTATGCATCTATCCTTAGAATTAGACAGCACAACACACTGCACTATGCAATACGCCTAAATATGGCAGAAAGGACATTCTAATATAGCATCAGATCATGGAAAACAATGCAGGATCCCATAAAAATAAATTCTTGTGGACAACAAGTTATAAGATGGATAGACAGCTGGCTAGAAAACCACCATCACCATAGTTCAAAATACACATGCTTAATATGATAAGCTGGGGGCATAAAGCCACCTTTCGGTAAGAAATCAGCACATGCATTTCAAAAGAGGCAACATGATTCATCTTTTATATGGCTGCATTATGTTTCATCAGAGAAGATCATAAAATTTTCTTATGTGCTCGCTAGTGTATTGCCTAGTGTGTTTTCTCAGATTATTTGCTAACTCAAATTGATCTACTCCATCATGAGGAGTATGGAGTAATCCATCACACTCAAATTGATACATTACTTCAACAATGATGACAAGAAAGCTAGAAAGTTAGTCAACAAATGATTTAAGCACACTAGTAGTACAACATTAGACTAAAATATCAGAGTGATGGATGGTATCGCAGTTCTGCGTGGGCAAATATCACAATATCACAGTTCAAAATATAAATAATCCCCGTGTCCGCCCTACTGTGTTGAATATTTTTGCAAGAGATAGCACATGGGCTACAAATTTGTTAAACATAACAGAGGTTTTCTCATACAGAGATTAAACCAGAAAAAAAAACAAGTATGACAAACTCCTTTTAATCCCTATGCTATTTCGGATACAGAAACGAGTCTTTAGAAAATTATAAAATGGTTTGCAGGAGAGCGGGATGGCCAGAGAAATATTGAGTTAACACGCACACAGGACATAATGTCAACTTTTTCAAATTCAGTCACGTTTGAGAAAAGGTATATTCCATCACACTACTCTACGCAGGGGCGGAGACAGGGGGGGCTAGCAGGGGTCAGACCCCCCTAATGGATCTCCCCCCTCAAGGAAATACACCAGGGTCTGGTACTATTACAGGTATACTTATGCGCTAATGGATGTAAGTGATTAGCTAATTAGGAGTACTATAAGTCCAAGTTATATATTTATGAATGTACTGAAAGCCGGCCAGCAACAAAAGATCCCATCTAGCTGATTGTCCATGTACAAGCCATCGATCGTGGACCCTAGAGGTAGTCGCCGGCCACCATCTGCTCTATCATATCGATCGACAAATCTTCCTATGAGAGCACGAGTACGCCCGCCGCCGCACGCAAGATGATGAGCTTGACTTGATCGGCGGCGTCTCCACGCAGCTAGTAGCCGCAAATACGGCGGCGGCCACTGATTATTATCAAGGTAAATACATAGTATATATATATAAGTTTACTAATTCTGATCTAATTCCTCTTTTGCTTTAGTTTTGCTATTTGTTGTTATAGAAAACAAAGACAAAGAAAATACTTTTCAAGCAGTTTATTTCGTTACTGAATCTGGCAGTGCTGAACAAGTCATCTTTTTAGGAAATTTATATCGACATAGAATGTGGTATAGCTGAATAAATCATCTGTGAACCGTAGAGAGATATTCAAACTTACAAAAAACCGGCGAACACATCAATTTTCTTATCAGATTTAATGTTGGAGGTCATTTATATTCATACAATACTATTGGCATATTTCCAAACATGTTTTTATGCTATTGCTGCTAGACGTGATGTACTCAAATAATGTACTACTACTTTTGTTCAAAAAAAAATTGTGATATATATGTGATCTACATACATTACAGTGCCACAAAGAAGTATGGAGTACTCCATCACACTACTCTGCACATTACAGTGCCAACAATCAAAGAGCACAATTAAAGAACAATACTCTGCAAATTACATTGCCAACAATCAAAGAACACACTTAAAGAACACTACTCTGCAAATTATAGTGCCAACAATAGATGAACACACTTGAAGATCACTACTCTGCAAATTATAGTGCCACAAATCACAGCTCCAAAGTAATTAATCTGACAACCAAGGACTACATGAGAACTATCGCACGGAATCACCAACCAACCACTAAAGAGAGAGATCTCACTTCTCACCTTGACTGCCGTGTCGATGAGGTACTTCGGACGATGGACTCCCGGCCGAAGGCGACGAGGACGGAGGCGTGTGAGGTGGCTTCGGGCGGCGGCGTGCACGTGTACCTCCTCATCGGGCTTTGGCGGCACTGCCCTTCTCCTCCTGAAGCTTGGTGACGGGTGCTCCTCCCCCATGGGCTCCCGCGGAAGGTGGGCGTGGGTGTTCGGGCGTGCGGGCGAGAGCGGCTAGGGTTCGTCGTCGGGCGTTCTTGGCGAGAGCGGAGCGAAACGGTGTGGGCATGCGCGGTGCTAGGGTTTGTCGTCGGGCGGTTTGGGGAAAGTAAAGGGAAGGGGAAGGCTGAAACGGCTATTTGGCTAAGCGTAAAAATTTGGTGGCACATATTAGAAGGATGCGTCACACAATTCTTGAAATTCTATGGTGCATCCATCCAGTATGCGCCACCGAATTTTTACACGTAGTCTAAAAGAAAGAATTTTTACACATAGTCTAAAAGAAACGCGACGTTGGACTATGACATGAAATAGATGATACCCTAGTGATATGAGTTTGGTCCACTTGAACATGAGGCAACTATGTTCGAATCCTAGTTGTCTCTCATTTTTTATTTTTAAAAAATTATTTTTAATTATATTAAGCAAGAACATACACATTTGCGAGTAAATAATTATATTATTATAAAAACCCAAATCATATATATAAAAAATGAATCATATACATCTATATTTGTATACACACACGAATATCCCGATATATAGTTTTAGTCGAGCTAGCATCTCTTCACAATCTTCTTGACCTTCTTCGTCGCGGTTGAATACTTTAGTCCGGTACCTTGAGATTTTTTCTCGTGAATGAACAACCTTTAGTAGGTAGGGCGATCTTCCTTCTTACTGTAGTAGTAGTAGGCATGTCGAAATACTTTTCGAATTCCTCTTCGTTCTTCGGATCGCAGTTCTTATCAAAATCTTGCTCGTTGGCGGCTCCTTACATTCTGATGATGCTCCTCTTTCCCCTCCTCACTACAACACGGCTGGGCTTTGATGGGCCGGTAATAAAAAAGCATTGATCAACTTGGCTAGTGATTACCCATGACTCATTTTTCCAGAGGCGTTCTTCGTCGGTTTTGCATCGGGTATAACCATGGTGGTGAAATACCGACCTTCTTTTTCGACGTTCTTGGCCCGTGTAACATGGAACATCGATACCCTCTCTCCACAGTAGTCGAGCTCCCATATCTCCTCGATCCTTCCATCGAATCTTTCCTTGGTAGTAGTCTCGTCATCGGCGAAGGATAGCATAGTTACTCCTAAGTTTTGATATTTGGTTTTCCTGTCCTTTTCCTCGGTGTAGAATCTGTAACCGTTGATGTCATACGACTGATAGGTCCTTATATTGTGTGCGGGGCCCTGTAACAAGGAGAATATGAGTTTTTATCTTCCTAGAAGGCGTCTGTGGGGGATTGTCCAGTAGACTTTTCTTGAACCAAACTGTGAAGCTGGAGTTGTGCTTTGTGGTTACGTCTCCCTTCTTCCTGGGCTGGTCCAGGTCGACGTACTCCTGCTCGTTTATGCTTTTGTACTCTTCCACCCAAAGGCCGACCAATTTAATGTGTTGTAGCGCGACTCGGTGTGACCTAACAAAGTCGGCGCATCGACCAGCAATGCCGACATGTAGTGAGTGGTAGCCCTCGCGCTGACCATATCTAGCGAGCCTGCCGAGGTGCTTCCTGGTGGGCATACCAACATCCTCATTCTCGGTGCTTAGATAATTCTAGCAGAAGGAGATGCACTCGTAGATCAGAAAGCCCTTGGCTATGCTTCAATCTGGACGGGACATGTTGTGAACGAATCCTTTGATGACACCATTTAGCCTTTCAAACGGCATCATGTTGTGCAGGAATGTCGGCCCGAGCTGGATGATGGGATTCATGACATGGACAAGCAAATGCACCATTATGTCGAAGTATGCGGGTGGGAATTATATCTCGAGCTCGCATAGTATCACCATGATCTCTTCCTATAGCCTATCGAGCTACTTCATGTTGATCGACTCCCTAGAGATGATGTCGAAAAAGTTGTAGAGGCCAAACAGTGTCTCACGGACGTGCTCGTCCATTATCCCCGGATCACAGCAGGAAGTATTTGCGTCATCAGCACATGACGGTCATGGGACTTCATCCCACGGAACCTCTTCTTTGCTACGTCCAGATATCTGCTTATATTTCTGTCATGGTGGTGTCACGGCAGATGCCATGGATAGGCTAAAGGTGGGGACTAATATGCGCTAGGGAAATCCAGGGAGGGATAGTGGAGTGATTCTCCACACAGAAGTTTGTATTGCTATATCTTCAAGATTGCTCCTTGAGCTGTATTGGCGAGAGGAGGAAGAAGGTGCTCTCTTACTCTTGCCTACTATCTTGCCCAAGAACCCTAGATCAACTAGTGCTATCGAACTACCAAACCCACTAGTGCTCAACCAACCAAAATTCTGCCAACCCCCTCTACCAGAACCCTAACCCCCCTTATATAGAGGAGGTTCGGTCCTGGCCTAGGGCATACGTGGAGGCATATTCCTAAGAATATGCCCCCTCCCAAAGTGGTAACCCGACCGGGGTGCTTTTCCCCCGCGTCACACATGCTTTAGCGACGTAGCCTCTGCGGCGCCCGCGTCAGCCGATGTGAGCGTCGTCACCCTTGTCGGCCATGACCCGATGGTCCTGCCCTTGCTTTATTCGCTCATCCAGTACGTACCGGACCTTCTTTTTTGACCAGAGAGATTCCTTCCTTCTCCTAGAAGCTAAGCGAGGATCTGGATCATAGTAGATCCGGCTACACATGTTCCTGCATATAAGTTATACAAGCATTTCCGACTTACTCCTTAAGTCGGATGAGACAATGTTAGGCGACCCCCCCTCCCCTGGTCCGGGTTACTCCGTGATCCGGCCTGCCTTGAGGTGACTCGGCCAGCCTCTGCTTTGACCTTGCCGAACCTTGGCTAACTCGGCCCTTATACCCCGGAGTGACCCTACCCGGGGGTATCCCCCCAACATTAGTCCCCGAAGCTGGTGCGGTCTTAGCTGCCTTGGCCGCTAAGGCCACATCAGGTTCATTTATGTCCGAGCCTCAGACGTTTAATTCCGGGTTAGTTCGTTATCTCAGATTATATGGATTTACGTTTCCTTTGCACGTTCCAAGTTTTCACTTGCCGGCCGGGTCACCACTTTGGCTCGGATTCCATGGTTATCATGGTTTGATCCGGGCCCCGTTTCCTTCTCTCATATGCCAACCCACGCGGAGGCTAATCATTACCTTGTCTTATTTTAAGGGCCTGCACAGTAACCGCCGCAGTAATTGTCAGTTTCACTGTGCGGGGGTCACGTCATGCCTGCCTCCTCGTTTACCGCAACAGCACGCCGCGTCATGGGATCACATCTACTCTGTGGCCCCCTGTGTGGCTTTTCTCTGATTGGCTGATGCCGGTGATACACGGCCACACCGTATGGCTCGCCGGCGCAGCGCAATCCCACTCATCGATCACTGGGGGCGGTTAAATAGGGGAGGGGCGCGTCCCTTAGTGTTTTCCACCTCTACGCCCCTTCGCCCATTGCGTTTTCTCCTTCGTCTTCCCTGCGACCACGCCGCCGCCGGTGCTTTCTAGCAGCAGCGCCGCCGCCGCACCTCCCCGTGCCTCCGCACCGCAGCCACCGCTGCGCAGCTTCTTCGCCACGGGTCCACGCCAATCTAGGCCTCAGATCCCCGCCGCCGCTAGCTCCAGCGAGGACAGCGGATACGAGATGACGGAGGAGGAGCTCGTCGTCGCCGAACAGGAGATGGAGGAGGACGCCGGCGCGGCGAACCGCGGCGCGTGGGCCGGTTCGTGGGTCTGTCAAGACGACATTGACTGGCACTACCGGACCAGGCGTATTTCCGCCGGCATCGTCGCTCGTCTCCCTTCCTCGGAACTGGCCCCCTCACCCAATCCGGGTGAGTTTGTTGTATTCCTATCCCATTTTCAACGGGGATTTGGCCTTCCTGTGAGCGACTTCTTCCGGGATTGGGTGAGGACGTACCACCTGCAGCCGCACCATCTTCCAGCAAACGCCATCACCTCTATTTCCGCCTTTGCCTCTACGATCGAGGGCTACACCGGATTATGGCCCACGAAGGAGCTGTGGATCCGGTTCTTCGGCCTCCGTCGCAACGTTGTTCCCAATATCCACGTTGAGTTGGAGGACAAGCAGCTCACCTAGTTCGGAGCTTCCTCCATCTTGCCCCGGAGGTTTTCGATCTTTCCCCGGGTTACCAGGCTTGACTCCTGCAAAGGATGGGCCCGGACCCTCTTCTACTTCCGGAACGAGGGTACGGAAGACTTGATCCGGTTGCTGCCCTATGCTCCGGGTCTCCCTGACACGGATTTCTAGGAGGAGGTCCCCAAGAAACCTACCGCTCTGGCCAACCAAGTTAACAAGAGGTTCGCGGAGCTGAAGAAGCTCGGATTGCGCAACGAGGATGCCATGATCACATTCGTGCGCAACCGAATCTCTCCCCTCCAGAAGCGCACCCACAAGTTGTTCCATATGAGCTTCGGCCGCGACCCCAACCGAACCTCCTCCTTCGAATTGAGCAACACAAAGATCTTCCGCCGGGTCAAGGCTCTTTTCACTACCCACAAGGATTTCTCCGCCAAATGGACGTGGGGAATCGAGCACTACTGTCGTGACAGGCTCCCTCCCGCGGTAAGCTTCGTGGGGCAAACTCATTCCGGATCAAGTATGTGTTGGTTTTTGTTATATTTCTGACTCCGTTCTTCATGCTTTTTCTCAGCTGTTCCTTCAGCAAACTCTCAAGGACGGTACGGATTCGACCCTTAAGTGGGCGCCAGACCGAGAAAACCCGGATGAGGAGGAGCCGGACCAGGAGATGTTCCTCCCTATGACCGATGCCACCAAACGACCCAGCGGTAAATTCTCTTCTCTTAGAGATTGACCCGATGATGAGGATGACTCGGATATCGACGTGATTGAACCCGTTGAGGCTGTCCCTCTTTATTTTGCCTTTCCGGCATCAGCTAACCCCGGTGGGCATATCCACGAGGATCCTCCACTTGCCTCGGGCGAGCCGGTTCCGGTGGCGTCGAAGAAGAAGCGCGGATCCGCATCAAGTTCTTCCTCCGAACCTTCTCAGCCAACCAAAAGGCAAAAGAAGGCCGGAGACAAGACTGCCTCCAAGCGAGCAGGCAAAGCCCTAGCACGGAGGGCCCGGAAACCCAAGGAGGCCGAGACCTCGGATGCGTAAGTCATTTTTCACTGCGCAACTCACTTTTCCTTGCATCGCGGTAATTTCACACCTGACCTTATTCTCTTTTTCAGGCTGCCTGTGGAGGTCCCTCAGAGCGGATCGAGCATCTCTTCTCCCCTTCGGTCCGGTCCTTCCTCTCCTCGTGATGACGAGTCACGCCCGCTGAGCCCTATTTCGGAGGGCTCTGCGGTTGCTCCGGGTTCCGCAGTACCTCATCGAGAGGAACGCGACCTTGGAGCGGGAGGGGTTGGTTCGGCCGAGGCGACGGCGTCCACCACTTCGGTACTGCCGCAACAAGCAACCACCAAGTCTACCGCAACACCAGCACCAGCAGCAGCTTCAGTACCAGCTACCGAGCCAGCACCTGTCTCGGCACCAAGGAAACCCACAGCAGCTCCAGTGCCAAGTTCCTCTGCCTCTTCCGAGTCATCTCAGCCCCGGCGAGGAACCATTCTAGTAGCTTCCAAAGGGAAATCCATCGTGGTTACTTCTTCCCAGCAAGCTAAGGGCAAGAAGGCTCCGGATACTGCCAAGTCTACATCCGTCGAGGCCGGGCAGCGAACCCTGTCGTCGATGCTTCCGAAGAAATCACCAGCAGCGACGAATCTTCCTGCTGAGCCAACCGATGTGCAGCAGATGGTTCTTCACACCAGCCTAGCTCTTGCCCTAATTGAGAGGAAGGAAGCTCATGCGAAGGGCTTGGTGGCACCCCACATGCCCACTGGCGAACGGTACCCTCCGAGCCTTATCGAGTTCGTCATGAACTGGAACAAGGCGGAGTTCGTCTACAACGACGATCTCCCGGAAAAGTTAGGCCCCGCAGAATTTTCTGCCCAGATGAATACTGCCGCCAAGGAAATTAACCTCGCGGGGCGAATGATGGAGGTATGTCGTTTCTCCTTTACATGCTGTAGATAATAACCATTAGTCCCCGAGCCTCCGGTGGAGTAGCTTGTTACTCGGCCGGATGCTCATTAGAAAATCAACGTAGCTGCATGTAAACTTCAAATATGCACACACCTAGAGCCGGGTTAAGTTCCACTTGACCCGAATCTTACACACTTCGAATATGCACACACCTAGAGCCGGGTTAAGTTCCACTTGGCCTGGATCTTGCACACTTCGAATATGCACACACCTAGAGCCGGGTTAAGTTCCACTTGGCCCGGATCTTGCACACTTCGAATATGCAGACACCTAGAGCCGGGTTAAGTTCCACTTGGCCCGGATCTTGCACACTTCGAATATGCACACACCTAGAGCCGGGTTAAGTTCCACTTGGCCCGGATCTTGCACACTTCGAATATGCACACACCTAGAGCCGGGTTAAGTTCCACTTGGCCCGGATCTTGTACACTTCGAATATGCACCAAACTAATTTTACACTTCTGTACTTCTTTCAGGTAACTACCAATCGCCGGAGCGCCGAATTTCAACGCCTGCTTGATACCCACAAGATCCTGCGCGCAAAACATGTTGCACTTGGCGCAGAGCATGAAAAGAGGGGTAATTTTCTCCCTCAGCACCTCTCCGTTTTTCTTCACTTTCTTCCGCCGAACTAATTTCCTCATTCGGTTTTTGCAGCTGGGTTGGAGGCTAAGAACAAAATTATGCGGAAGAACTTGGAGGAAATCCGGGGTATGTACTCTTTTGTCCGACCTTGTTGTGTTTTCCATTTCTTCTTCTCCTTGGCTCGACAAACATTCACTCCTCGGCTTTGCTGGGTCAACATACTATTTTAGCATCGCTTGAGGATAGTGTGCTCGTGCCTGATATGATGCTGCATTTTCTTGAACAAGCAGGGCAGCATCAAGCTGAGCTGAACAAGAAGAATGATGAGCTTGCCCTCCTCCGGACCAAGGACGACGAGATATCCAAGCTCAAGGCTGAGATGGAGAGGATGAGGGCCCAACACAAAACCGAGCTACAAAAAGTTGGCCAGAACTTCACCGAAGAGCGTGAGCGCCTTACTCTCCAGATCTCCAAGGGCTAGGACCTACTCAGAGAATCCGATGTCCAGCTTGGGTCGGCTAATGCTGAGCTTGAGCAACTGCGCAAAAGACGCGATGCCTGCATCAAGGAGTTGACCCGGATCCATAGCCATATTTCTCGTAAGTTCCTTTTCCTTGTCCGACATACTTCTCCGGGTTACCTCGTATGTCTTTTCTTTACCTTCTGCCTTTGCCTTGTTTCCAGACCACTTTCTAGAGGGTACTGCCATTGCAAGCGCTGCTGTTGCCAAATTTCACCGAGAGAGGGGTACTCCCATTGCTCCTGATGGTGAGAACAT
Source organism: Avena sativa (assembly GCA_916181665.1). Lineage (NCBI taxonomy): Eukaryota > Viridiplantae > Streptophyta > Magnoliopsida > Poales > Poaceae > Avena > Avena sativa. The sequence continues at coordinate 436,105,735 of OV702290.1, forward strand.
TCCCTTGGACATGGAGGACCTATTGCTCAGCTTGTCCTCTCGCGTGGAGACCATCAAGAATTATGGCAAGGATATCCTCGACGTTGTAGTGCGCATCTTCAATACGTTCTGGCCCGGAGAGAGTAGCCCGGAGACCATCACAACTCTCGTCGAGAAATTAATGGAAGTTGAGACCCAGCTTGACCTCTGAAGAGAATCTGCTAGTCGCGCTGCAGCTGACACCATCCTTCATCATATTCTCACATGGTACGAGAAGATCGACCTCAGCCTCCTCACACGCCGGCACACCGGATCCAGATGGACCGACGATCCGGAGTGGGTAGCTCGGCGCCAGGCCTGCGCCTACAGCCTCGTCGAATATTCTCCTATTCATGACTGGGTTGAAGGACCGAGCTTCCTAGAATCCGCTGGGGACGAGCAGAACGAGAATGTTGAAGATGGGTCGGATGAGGACGGGGAAGATGATGCTTCAGATATTGAAGACATCGACGACGATGCCGAACCTGCTCCTTCTGCTGCTCCTTAGTTCTAAAAAACTTGAAAATTTATCAGATCCCCGGTATGCCGGGTGCAATTGTATGTTGGGTATGTGATATTTTGCTACTACGTTTTTATGCCGGATTAACTTGGGCATAGTCCCCGAGTTTCACTTTCTTGTTCGTCCAATTCTTTGGCTCGATCTGTGTCTACCTTGATTCGGTTTTATGACTTACGAATCCGAGCTTCAAAAATTGTTTTAACAATACTTAGAAACTTTGAGGCTTGGCTCAAAATAATTCAGCATAATAATTTGAAAATAAAAATAGGGTTAGTCCGAAAAAAAAACGTTAGCTCGAATAAACTCGTTTCCTTAGTCGTTTTTCATGTGCTACGCAATTCGAACTTGTTCCCTTGCTTGCCATGAAGCCAATTCTTGTTGGTCAGCAGCAAGTCGAAGGGTTGGGTTTTTGGTGCTCACACATTACTAATCCGGGTTAAGTAAAATGACTTATTCCAGCTACCGCATAAGAAACTACGACAAATATTATTAAGGCAGTCCCCGAGTTACTGCTCGAGGCGCTGCTATTTCATTGATAAGCTCATTGCCGACATACATACCGACATATGAGATGACTCGGATACATACACTTCTTAGCTAAGTATAGAAGGGACGAAGTAGTGCTACATTCCACGGTCGCTTGGATTCCTCTCCAGACCTGTCCGCCTTGTTCTTTTCCTGTGGCTTTGCATCTATAAGATAGTAAGAATCATTGTGCAATGCTTTGCTCACAATGAACGGCCCTTCCCATGGGGGGAATAATTTATGCATGCCAGTAGTATGTTGTACCAACCGGAGCACCAGATCGCCTTCCCGGAAGACTCAGGGGCACACTTTCCGGATATGATAGCGTCGGAGATTTTGCTGATATATGGCGGATCTGGATAGCGCCAGTTCTCTCGCTTCTTCCAGCAGATCAACATCATTTTGCCAGGCTTCTTGCACTTCGGCTTCTGTGTATTGGGTGACCCTACGCGAATCATGCTCTATGTCGGCTGGTAATACAGCTTCTGCCCCATATACCAGAAAAAATGGCATATAGCCTGTTGATCGATTCGGAGTTGTTCTTAAACTCCACAGTACCGCTGGTAGTTCTTCTATCCAGCACCCCGCTGATCTTTGCAGCGGCTCAATGAGCCGGGGTTTTATCCCGGATAATACTAATCCGTTGGATCTTTCCACTTGTCCGTTCGATGCGGGGTGGGCTACCGAGGCGACATCGAGTCGAATCTTCTTATCTCGGCAGAAGCACGCAAATGCTCCTTCCGCAAAATTTGTTCCATTATCAGTTATAATACCGTGTGGATAACCATATCTCAAGATGATGTCTTTGAGAAATGTTACGGCCGTAGCTCCATCACATTTTCTTATAGGTTTCACTTCAATCCATTTTGTAAACTTGTCCACCATGACCAAAATGTGTGTCATGTTTCCTCTCGCTGGTTTGAACGGGCCAACCATATCCAAGCACCATACAGCAAATGGCCACGTAATTGGTATGGTCTTGAGTTCCGACATAGGCATATGTGTCTTGGTGGCGTACCTCTGACAACCATTGCATTTTCTCACCAGATCTTTTGCTTGTTTCAAGGCACTTGGACAGTAGAATCCATGCCGGAACGCCTTTGCCACCAAGGCTCGGGATGAGGCATGATGCCCGCATTCTCCTTGGTGTATATCTCGGAGGATGTCAAGCCCTTCTTCCGGGTCAATGTATCTTTGGAGAACATTGGTTACACTCCGTTTGTATAACTCGGAATTGATGATTGTGTATGATTTTGCTCTCCTCTGAGTTTTCCTGGCTAACACCTCCTCAGCGGGTAACGTTCCATCTTTCAGGAATTGGAATATAGGCAGTGCCCAAGCTGGTATGGCTCGTGGAGGGAACATCTCCTCATCAATTTCCATCTGATCCACTGGCATAACTTCAGCCGGATCACGCTGAGCAGTCCCCGGGTCTAGCGAGGTAGTCCCCGGGTTCGCTGACGCAGTCCCTGGGTCTCGCGTACTACCTCCCGTGTCAATGTCCATGGGCTCAGCTCCGGATTCCGTATTTTCCGGGACATAGATCGAGTCGGTTCCTGGGGACGGCCTGATAGATGTTTTTCTGAGGTGTTCCAATGCTACACCCGGTGGAATTTCCTGTCTGGTCGAGCCGAGCTTCGACAACATGTCGGCAGCCTCGTTATCCGCCCGGGGTACATGGTGAAATTCACACCCTTCGAAGTAACCAGATATCTTCTGCACGTGAAATTTGTATAGTGCCATGTTTGGGTCCAGGGCGTCCCACACTCCGGACACCTGCTGCACCACCAAGTCCGAGTCGCCAAAGCATATTATTCGACGTATGCCAATCTCCTTTGCCACTTTGAGCCCATGCACAAGAGCCTCATACTCAGCGACATTGTTCGATGCCGCGAAATGGATCTGCAATACGTACTTTAGCTGATCCTTCTTTGGCGAGGTAAGCACAACCCCGGAGCCTAATCCGGTTTTGGTTTTTGACCCATCAAAGTGCATCCTCCAGTAATTCGGATCTGGTGGTGGTGGTTCGTATTGTACCTCGGCCCAATCCACAAAAAGTCCGCCACAGCCTGAGAATTGATCGCTTCTCTTCTGTCGTATTGGGGCGCATAAGGAGCTAGCTCAATTGCCCATTTTGCGATCCTGCCACTCGCGTCCTTGTTACCCATTATCTCGGATATGGGAGCTTCACATATTACTTTGATGGGGTGCTCCTCAAAGTAATGCTTTAACTTCTTCGCCGCCATATAGACACCGTATGCCACCTTTTGAAAGTGCGGGTAGTTCTGTTTCGAGACAGACAACACCTCGCTCAGGTAATACACTAGCCTCTGCACCGACTTACCCTCTTCATTGCGTTCCACTACGATTACTGCACTTACAACTCGGTTGGTTGTGGCTACGTAGAGCAACATTGACTCCTTTGATAGTGGAGAAGCTAACACTAGTGCAGTGGCCAACATCTTTTTTAAGTGGGCAAAGGCTTCATCGGCCTGTGGCGTCCAAACGAATTTATCCGACTTTTTCATGAGTTGGTAGAGAGGCAGTGCCTTTTCTCCTAACCGACATACAAACCGACTCAACGATGCCAGGCATCCAGTGAACTTCTGGACATCATTGAGACACTTCGGCAGCTCCATTCGTTCGATGGCTCGGATCTTAGTTGGATTAACTTCGATACCTCGACTGGAGACGAGAAACCCAAGTAATTTTCCAGCCGGGACACCAAAAGTACATTTTTCCGGGTTAAGCTTCATCCGGAACCTTCTCAAGTTCGCGAATGTTTGCCTTATGTCGTCAAGGAGCGTTGTGCTTTCCTTGGTCTTGATAACCACATCATCCACGTATACTTGTACGTTTTGACCTATTTGGTCGTGCAAACATTTTTGCATACATCTTTGGTACGTTGCACCTGCATTACGTAAACCGAACGGCATAGTGCGATAGCAGTAAGCCCCGTACGGGCTAATAAACGATGTTTTTATTTGATCATCCGGGTTCAGAGGTATCTGGTGGAAGCCAGAATACGCATCAATGAATGACAACAGTTTGCATCCCGCGGTTGAGTCGATGACCTGATCTATCCTCGGCAGTGGAAATGGATCTTTTGGACATGCCTTGTTCAGGTTCGTGTAATCGATACACATGCACCAAACCACTACCACGTTCGGATCGTCCTTCTTCTTTTCTACCAGCACCGGATTAGAGAGCCAATCCGGATATAGTACCTCCATGATAAATCCTGCTGCTAGTAACTGAGTTATCTCGTCTCCAATGACTTTTCTCGTATCCTCGGCGAAGCGGCGGAGAGGTTGCTTCACCGGCCTTGCTCCGGGTCTTACGTTCAAAGAGTGCTTGGCCAACTCCTTCGGAACACCTTGCAGGTCCTGCGTAGACCAAGCAAAAATGTACCGACTCTCACGAAGGAAGTTGACGAGCTCGCTTTCCTATTTGTCAGTTAACCCGGCACCAATTGTTACGGTGCGCTCCGGAAACATGTTATCAACTGGAATCTTCTTGGTGTCCTTCGTGGCTTGAAATGAAACGCTGCCATGCGGGTTACTTAATGCCAGCATATATTGCTACGCAGACTGAGCTAATGCCGCCGCCTCTTGGATTTTTCTTTTCTCTTGCGCAATCACGAGTGACTCGGCTAGGTTAGACCCGGCTGAAACACACTCCATGGAACGTCGGAAATCTCTAGCAATGGTAATCACTCCATTTTGGCCCGGGCAACTTCATCTTCAAATAACTGATGTGACAGCTTGCCATAAATTTGTTCAATGCTGGTCTTCCAAGTAACGCATGATATGCACTTTCCAAGTTCACCACTTCAAACTCTAGATTTTCAGTTCGGTAGTTATCCCTTGTGCCGAATAACACGTCGAGCCGGACTTTGCCTATGGGCTCACAAGAAATGCCTGGTACAATGCTATGGAAAGTTGTTCTTGTAGCCTGGAGCATGTTCTCCGAGATACCCAACTTGCGCATCGTATCCGCATACATGATGTTAATGCTACTGCCATTATTAATCAAAACCTTGGAGAACCTCACATTGATGTTTGGTCCAATGAATGTCGGATCTAGCACTAGCGCATACGAACCTGGGCTCGGCATAAGTTTAGGGTGATCTTTGATGTTCCAGGTGATTTCCTGGTCTGACCAATGCATGTACCTCGTCACTGCGGGCATGACCGCATTGACCTCCATATGTCGGCGCTGCAAGCTCTTTCTATCTGTTTTCTCAGTCGTGAACACACAATAACTCTGGTGATGTTCCCTGTACTCATTCCTTCCCTCGTTTCCGGGGTACCTCTGATCCGGTTGTTGCTGATTTTCCACCTGATGCACTGCATCCCTTCTCTCATTGTTGTCATACCTCGGCGGAGGGGGAGGCAACATTAGCTGCTGCGTGTTCGCTCCGGAGAGCAATTGCTGCCGTGGTAACTCCTGCCGAGGTTGATCACTCTGGGGTGCCTGAGCATTCTCCGAACCACCTTGCTCTATCTTTTGCATCCACTCACATTGCCTCGTCGTGTGACCCGCCGGGCTATTCGGATTTGGCGTGTGAAACTTACATGGCTGGTCCAACATCGACTCATAGGTATACCTCGGTCGGTCTTTCTTTTCCTGCCACTGTTTCTTCTGCTCCGGAGTCCATGTTTTCTTGTGTGGCGCCCCACCAAAACCACTACTAGAAAATCGCGTTTTTTTTGTGCATTGCATCATCATGACCGCATGCTCATGTCATCATGCCACATTGCATTTGAGCATCGTTATCATCATGCATAGGTTTTGTCTAAACTATTTTCGAAAAACCTATTTTGTTTTCTAAACGCCCCGTCTTTTATTCAAACTACAAAATCCGGGTCTGTCCAAAATATTTTGTTTTGTCTGCCAATGGTTTGCAAAGGCCTCGTTTTTATAAATAAAATATTTAATTATTTTTAGGAGGCAGCCCGCCAGGCTCGAAAGCCTAGCCGGCCACCTCCAGTTAAAATCCTATCTACCCAGAAGACACCCAAACTTTTCCCACCAACTATCCTACCCCTATTTTCCTACCCAACCCCTCCACCTCACCCCCTCCAATCCCATGACGCCACCTCACCAGCCCCACCCTTTTTCCCTCCACCTCACCCAACACACCACACACACACCACTCACACGCACACAGCCGACCGACCCCCCCTGGCCAGCCTGGCCACCTTTTCCCGCCTCCCGCGCAGCCCCAGGCGGGCCCGGCCCCACCTGCCGCCCAACAACGCGCCCTGCGCCCGTCGCCCTGGCCCCACCCCACCGACCCCGCACCCATCCGCGTCACCCCGTCCGCCTCCCTCTCTTGCTCCCGTAGACGCGCCCCCTCTTCTCTCCTCCTCGCCGGCGCCTCCTCCCGTGCCACCAGTTCTCGCCGCCTCCGTCGGCGCGAACGCCGCCGCCCGCCGCCCTCCAGCGTCGGCCCCGGCCGTGCGACCCGCCGTCGTCCCCGCCGCCAGCAACCGCCGGCACTGAGCCCCGCCTCCGCCTCGAGCTCCGACCGCCGCCTCCCCTTCTCCGTCGCCGCCGGCCGCGACCTCTCCGCCCCCGTCCTCACCGGCACCGCGGCCTTCCCGCTGCTACCTGGTCGCCACCTGCGTCTCCCCCCATGCGCTCTCGACCCTGTCTCTCGCCTCCATTCCTCCTCGCCCGCCAGATGCGCCCCCGCCTCGCCAAGCTCCGCGGTTCGCCGCCCCTGCCGCCTCGAGGAGCCTCGTCCCGCCTTGGCTTCCTCCCCTCCACCTACCGCCGCGACCTTGCCTTTCCCCAGCCGCCACTCCCGGGCTTCCTTTGTTCCGTCGTCGCGCGCGTCCTAGAGCCGCACCGCACCAAACCCCGAGCCTGCTGGAGTTGTCCCTGGTGCCGCCCAGTTCTGTCACTGCATCGCAACACTGCAGGTCGCGCACCTTGTATCCTTGTGCTACTGTCGTTGTTTTCCTCTAGTACTAGTAGGGTTGCTCCATGTGCTGTGTTTTGGTACTGATCCCGACAACTTGGGGTCTGTTTTTGTTTGCTATGGCGACCGTGTGAAGATGGCGATGCTCTGTTTTCCTCTTTTGCACGAGTTTGACGAGTCAGATGAGTACCTCACCAAGACCGGTTCGATGCCGATGGTTCCCAAGGATGCACATGGTGACACCCAAGACCCCAAGCCCGATCTTGGATCCGAAGCAGAGGATTGTTGTCCCGGGAACGCAAGATTTCCTTCCCGAAACGCCATGACCCTCGATCACGGGACTGAAGACCACCAAGTTCTCCTACCCGGTATCCGAAGACACCGAGACCCCAGACGCCAAGATCTCCTCACGGTTCCAGGAGCCCCGTTCCCGGAGTCCGAAGACCGATCCCGCCAAGACCGAACCATCGACCCCGGTGAACCCCAAGATCGTCGATCCGACATGTGTGACCATTTTCTAGCCCTATTTTATAAAGTGCCATTTATATAACTATTGCATATTAAATGGTTCATGCTTGCATCTCATCCTGTGGGTTTCGGGCAGTTAGTCAATTCAGCTAATAATTAAATATGGAGTATATATGAGGGCTTTTCTAGTCTTATATCGGCTCCATTTAAATTGGTGCAGCGAACCGATGTCATGTTTCGCCCTGTTAATACAACATTTAAATTGCGGGGGTTCTAAATAACTTGAACCGTGTAATTAATTATCAGGACCTCGGTTCCGCTTAATACGGCCTAATTGCACCGCATCTGTGCCATGCCATGCATCACACCATAAGCATGCCGGATCTTCTGCCGTGGTATTAAATATTGCATCTGGTGTTTCTTCTAGTGTTTTCTTCTTCGCAGACTAGACCGATGAGTTGATGCGAGTACCGACAAGTTCTCTGGATATGAACCTTCGGTAGTGTTTCCCAGGCGAGCAACTCTCCCCCTTCTACCTATTTTGTATTTTATAGTCTTTATTTCCTCCTGTTGATCTATTGCTATCCGTGTCGTGATGCTCTAGTGTTCCGCAGCAGATATATTCCGTGCAGCCTTTATATTTCCTTGGACACATCCTATTGCCTGTTGTTTGATAGATAGTCGGACTTGCGAGTCGTAGTTTCTTGCTCAGGTGCTGCTTTGCGTCGTTCTTGTTCCACCGTTATTGGAAGGTTGACACATGCTTAATGGTGGAGATGCTTAACAGTGGAGTTGATCTTGGCTTACATTATAACTTGTTAATTAAAATGCTGGAAATAGATATAATGCGGAGGCACCGGTGGGTAATATTCAATATTTGGTTTTTAACCGCCCACTTGTGTCCACCTAGGACCCGAGTTCTTGACACCTGTTCCGAGATCGAGCGCGCTAACCACAGGTGGGGTGTGTGGGCACCCCCATCGGCCTACTACCTAATTTCAAAGTATTGTACCGGGGGCCACAAGTAGTTTGGGGCTTTATTACTATCCTGTACCTATGCCATGCTTTACCGCTTTATTTAAGATTGTGCGTGGAGCACCTGTACTGTTTAGGATTGCGGAGTGTTTTCGCGGTATCGACAAGCCCAGTCACACTTTCAGGTTCCCAGTCGTTTACAGCCATTGACACAAACCCTGGGTCCGTTCCGGAGCCGGCCAACTTCGTTGCGGGTAGCTTAGTGGGGTGGCCCCCATGTACTTGCTTTGGGTCTGGGAAACATCATGGCTTAGGCCCCGCCGACATACCGATGGGTGTATGTTAACTGATCTGGCAAAAAGGGTCGAAGTGCGTGTGGATACTTTGGTGCACCCCTGCAGGGTTAAATCTTTTTGAAAAGCCGTGTCCGCGGTTATGGACGACTTGGAGCACATTTTCTCGATCATAGACAACAATAACTAAAGTTTACTGTTATAATTTGACTTACATCTGAGATGACTAGTAAGTTGGATAACTGCCATGGAAAGATTAAAGAAACCTATCAACCGTGTGAGTTTTCCTCGGCTTGACTTCCTCGTTTGGTCTCGAGGGGGAATACCAGGATGGGTATGTTTGGTGTTAGTATCAGGAGGTTTCGAATAGGTCTTTCTTATCCCTCTCTAATAGCCAACAGTTGAATCGACTTTCTATAGATTGTTTAGTGCATGCTGCGCTGCCGCTTCAGTCCACCATACCTATGTAGGCGAGAGACGCCGAATTCTAGCCTCTCCATGTACTGGCCTCAGTACTGACGCTCCTCTTTTTCCTTTGCCCTTTGTCGGCACCCCTTTTGTTTTAGCAGGTTTGAGATCGACGTCGTTAGCAGGGTTACCCTTCCGGCTTGGCCTGGGCAGGGTTATGGACGCCATTGGTTATTCTTCAGGGCTCTTAGCCTCATTTGCATCTTGTCCGTAGTCGGACGCTCTATCGTTTCCAAGGTGATTTGGATCTTTGTACTGTATATCTGTATTCTTGACTCATGGAGTCGTGTTGTATATATATATCTGTTCTGTGGGTCCCATCGAGAACTGTTGTGTAATGGTATTACTTCGTTTTCCACCCGCACGAAAGTGCCTGGTGGGCGTCCTTGAATCGTTTCTATGCGGGTTTGGCATAAAGGGCTAAAACTTGCATAGGGTCGATTCGAGGGTGTTACATCTTGCCATCATTTCTTGGGGTCCACTGCCCTCCAGTTCTCTGGCGTTGGTTACTCCCTCCACCGGGTTGATCTTGATTCACGGCTGCAACTTGCTGCGAACCATAATGATGGTCCGGTCTATCATCTCTCCTCTTTCCTCTGTAATCATTCCTCCGGGATGACCCAACTCCATCCCTCTGATAGTATTCCTCGCTTGACTCGTTTGATGCGAGCCTAGGTTGAGTCGGATCGCCCAATGCATACGAATCAGCAATCCGGATCATCTCTGCCAGCGTAACTGGCATTTTCCTTTGCAACTTCATCCACAGCTCGCTGCCGTATCTGCACCCTTGCGCAAACCATGCTATGGCCTGTGATTCTATGACACCCTCACACGAGTTTCTCACGGTACACCACCGGGTCAAGAATTCACGATCCGTCTCGTTGGGTCTTTGCTTGCACATTGCTCGGGTCTGCGGTCTATTCGGCCTCTGGTATGTACTTGAGATGTTGCTGATAAACATTTCTTCAAAATCTATCCAGCAGTTGATGCTTCCAGGTGGTAAATTATTCAGCCATACTCTAGCCGGGCCTTCCAACATCTGGGGCACGTAACGCACAGCCCATCTAAGTTGCCAGTTGCAATTTTCACCGCCTAGCGTAGTTTATCAGCCAATCCTCCAGCTTGGTACTGCCGTCATACGTCTTCGTGCCTCTGGGTAACTGGAAGTTAGGTACCGGTGGTTCCTTCATGATCCGGTGTCCAAAGCACGCTGGACCCGGAGGACCTTGACATTCGATCTGTTCCGACCTGTATAGGTGATCCAGTTTTAACCTGGCGTCATCCGGCATTAAATCCCTGCTTCCCAATCTCGACCCTATCACATGATAGTCTGGTCTGGGATATCCTGCGTTTACCATCTCCGAATCACCGCCGTTGTATCGGTTTTGCTCTCGTTGTGCACCTTTCTGCTGCATACCTCGGCCAGCTCTTTGCTCTTGCCTCGGCATATTCCGCTGCTGCGGTTGTCCTGCTCCTGTGGAGTTGCGCTGTCCGGCATTGCCATTGACAGCGTTCCCTTGACCGGCATTGCCTTGGTCGTGATTACCTTGGCCAGCTTCACCTCGGCTCACACTCCGTCGATCATCACCTTTCCGCATCTTTTTTTCTTTTCCCGCACGCGTTGGGTCGTACGGGACGATCTGTTTGTTCCGTCTGGCCGAGGTTACAACCTCTTCTCTCCTTGGACCGCCATGAGGCGATGATGCGGCTCCAGCGGATTTCTCTGGGTTACCCATCACCGAATGGACGATCTTGGAAGCCCCAGCTCTCTCCGGGTTAGCCCTCATCAGCTCCTCGTTCTGCCTGTTCGCGATCCGAACCAGCTCGTTAACCCTGTCTTGCTGTCTTTGATGGGCCTCACCCGTCAGACCCTCTAACTCGGACGCAGCGGCATCTGCTGCTCTGAGGTTCTTCGCCGGGGTACTATACCTCGGCAACCCCATAGACAGATAGTTTTCCGACCCTTTTGCTCCATCATCACCTTCTCTGTTCATCTCACTTATGAGATTTCTCCCTTTTACCCTTACTGCTTCAACCTTGTTTGCCTTTGCGTACTCACGCAGCGTCATGTTCAGTGACTGCTGAGCCGCGGCTATTTTCTTTGTGCCCTCCAGTATCTTTTGCCAAGTTTCCTCTAGCTCGGCCTGTGCCTAAGCCGGATCTACCACTGCTGCTACCGGGTTAGCCAAGCTATCCATAGCTTCCCTCAGTATGTTCTCAGGCCTCTCTAGTGGAGGTCCTCTACCTTTCCTTGGTGCCTTAGGTGTTACCTCCGGGTCTGGCGCTAGATCATTGCTTCCGCCTGCACCTGGCGCAGTCATCATCACCTCCGCATGGTCCGGGGAGCGAGCGATACGCGCCCCGCGAGCCACAGTGAGGGGTGGTTCCCTCGCATCGACGACGCGACGCGGATGAACGCATGAGACGTCCACAGCAACGTAAACCTTGTGCGCGCCGAGCTTGACGAATAGGCCGTTGCGCGGAAGCGGGCGCGTGCCGAAGCAACCAGCGTTGTCGCTGACGAAATCCAGCGCTCCAAAGCGCTGAACGAGCCCGGAGACGATGCGTTCGCCGGTGCCAAAGAAGTTTCCCGTCTGGATCTTCACCCCTGCTAACGCCGCTAGCCCCACGGTGGGCGCCAACTGTCGTGGTGGTGTCACGGCAGATGCCATGGATAGGCTAAAGGTGGGGACTAATATGCGCTAGGGGAATCTAGGGAGGGATAGTGGAGTGACTCTCCACACAGAAGTTTGTATTGCTATATCTTCAAGATTACAAGTGCTCCTTGAGCTGTATTGGCGAGAGGAGGAAGAAGGTGCTCTCTTACTCTTGCCTACTATCTTGCCCAAGAACCCTAGATCAACTAGTGCTATCGAACTACCAAATCCACTAGTGCTCAACCAACCAGAATTCTGCCAACCCCCTCTACCAGAACCCTAACCCCCCTTATATAGAGGAGGTTCGGTCCTGGCCTAGGGCATACGTGGAGGCATATTCCTAAGAATATGCTCCCTCCCAAAGTGGTAACCCGACCGGGGTGCTTTTCCCCCGTGTCACACATGCTTTAGCGACGTAGCCTCTGCGGCGCCCGCGTCAGCCGACGTGAGCGTCGTCACCCTTATCGGCCATGACCCGGTGGTCCTGCCCTTGATTTATTCGCTCATCCAATACGTACCGGGCCTTCTTTTTTGACCAGAGAGATTCCTTCCTTCTCCTAGAAGCTAAGCGAGGATCCGGATCATAGTAGATCCGGCTACACCTGTTCCTGCATATAAGTTAGACAAGCATTTTCGACTTACTCCTTAAGTCGGATGAGACAACGTTAGGCGACCCCCCCCCCCCCCGGTCCGGGTTACTCCGTGATCCGGCCTTCCTTGAGGTGACTCGGTCAGCCTCCGCTTTTACCTTGCCGAACCTCGGCTAACTCGGCCCTTATACCCCGGAGTGACCCTACCCGGGGGTATCCCCCCAACAATTTCCCGAGTAACTGTGAGGAACTTTGACTCCTAGGAGGCACATGAAAAACTGCTCGAGCTACTCCTAACTCAGAGTGAAGCAAGCAACATGAAGCACCACCTCGTTATTCTTAACCCTTTTGCGGCGAACTTGAGTTCCTTCAGTATGATCATCATCATCAATATCGGGGTGCTGAAGATCTTTCTTGATGCCAAGCAATTTCAGGTCATTTCTTGCATTTGGCCCATCCTTGGTCCTCTCCGGCATGTTGAGCAGAGTGCCAAGAAGAATCTCGATAAAGTTCTTCGTGATGTGCATTACATCGATGTTATGGGGCGTGTGGAGGACCTTCTAGTATGACAGGTCCCAAAAAACAGACCTCGCTTTCCATACACCTAGCAGCAGCTTTGTCCTCGATCGCTTCTTTCCTGGCATAGGGCACTCTTTCTAATTTTTCAAAAGCTCCTCGATTTCTTCGTTGTTCCTCGGATGCGGGGCTCTTTCAAGTTCGTCTTTACCATTGAACAGGTCACCATGTTTTCTCCACGGGTGATCCATGCACTTTGGTAAATGGAGACGTGGGGTATCATCCATGCACTTAACACATGTATTGTCTCTATGGTTCACCTGGGCCGATACATATGCGTAACCAGGATAGTCCTGCACCGTCGTGAGCAACGCGGGTCTCAGAGAGAAATATTCTTTAGTGTAGGCGTCCCACGTATGGGCTAGCGTCTCCCACAACGCGGCTAACTCCTCTTTCAACAGCCCGAGATACAGATGCATGTCGATACCTGGTTGTTTCAACCCCTTCATGCACATCCATGGGGGAGGTTGTACATCCATACAAACACGGTACAGGTTCTATGCGTGCTACTCTGTTTACCAAAAGGATTGATTCCATCAGTGCTCATACCCAGCCTAGCGTTCCTTGCATCGCCCCCAAACTCTTAGAAATCAATGTCCAATGCATTCCACTGGCTAGCGTCTGAAGGGTGTGTCAGGATCTTGCCCTTCTTCGGATCATCTTCGGGCTTCTCCCTTTCCACATGCCATTGCATGAGCTTTGCTTCGTTAGGGTCTATGAAATACCGCTGCAGACGGGGAGTGATAGGAAAGTACCATACCACTTTTTGAGGAACTTTCGTGTTCCCTCTCTTGTACCATCCTTGAACACACACCGGACATGTGGTTCTCTCCATGTACTAATCCTGATAAAGTGCACAATCATTGAATTAAGCATGGTATTTAACGTGAGGTATGTCGAGTGGGCACACGATTTTATTGGCCTCCTCGATAATTGTTGGAAATGTGTTCCCTTTGGGAAGACAATCGTGCCAGAATTCCATGTTAGCATTGAAGCTCACATCGTTCCATTTGTATTCCTCCTTCATCTCTAGAGCCTTAAGTGTTACATTCAAGCGTGTATCCTCGGGCCGACACCTAGGATACAATGGAGTCATACCTTCTATCTCCATTTGCGCTAGCTTGGCTTTCTCTCTGGCTGCAGCTTTGACATTGCTCATTTCCCTAAGGAGCAATTCTTGAACATGAGGGTCCTGCAAGGATGAACTTAGCAGCGTCTACGTGTTCGCGTCTTCTCCACCACCATCTACTCTAGCATTGTCTCCTTCATGATGATTGTGTCCACCGCATCTGCTTCTTCATGATGATCATGTCCACCGACATATCCTTTGTCAGAGAATCTCCACTAGAGGTGCTATACTCTGACATTGTGAAATTCGGATGCAGAACGCTGCGCCAGGTTAGAGCGCGTGGCACCTACACTCCCTCTGTTGGAGGCTTCATTTTGCAGTGCGCACAGTTGAGCAAAATAGTCCCCCACCAGGCGCTACAAATTTGGGCATGTGGCGCTGGTGCAAACAACAATCACAAGCATCTACTATGTCAAGAAGATCAAAATAATCAAACAAATTCAACAACAAATAGCTCTAATTTCTCGAAATCCCAACCTAGATAGTATAGTTCAAATAAATGACATAGTTCAACACAAAGGACAATTCCAACAAAAAAATTCATTGCAAATGATCCTCAAACAAACACAAACACATCATTTGTCACAATCTTCATAGTCATTTCTATCTCCATTCTTTACTCTTTCTTCTTCGGATTCTTGGACGACGGTGTTAGCTTGAGCCGTTAAATCTCGATAGGCATCATTGGAAGAAGTCCTTGGATCAACCAAGGAGGCCAGTCATCCCCCGATGGCGCTCCCTGATACGTCCATAACGTATCTATAATTTTTGATGGTTTTATGCTAATAATATGATTTTGACACTTCTTTTTGTATAAAGTTTATGATTTATTTGGACTAACCTACTAATAGTTGCAAAAGTGCACAATGTTCTTGTTTTATACTTTGATGTGTAGGAATTACCAAGAATACAAGTGGAAACCTTGTTGGAGTCAAATTGAGATTTTTTCAGAAATCTGTCTCAGAACTCTTTTTGAAGATGGTCACGTTTCGGATCGAAGACGGTGTCAAACGGAAAACTCTTCAACTACAAAATTGTTGGAAATTTTGCGATAAACGTTCTGTACATAAAATTTAGCTGATTCCGAGTCCAGACGGGCCAGCTAGGCCCGATTTACTGCAGGCCAAGATGGGGTGACGGGAATCCGAGAAGCTATATAAAGGGAGGAAACCTAATTCGCCCAGAGTATCTCCACCCACGAATTTGCAGCCACCAAAGCCATGTTTTTTCCTCCCCATGGATCCCATCTCCATGGGGTAGGGATCCCAACAAGCCATGAAGGAAGGGGGCTAAGGGGCGGTGCTCCCCCATGATACCGGTAGCGGGGAAGGAGTCCCCCGCGCCGTCGCCGGCGTCGCTGCAGCCCTCTTCACCATCTTCACCATCTTCACCGCCATCTCCATCACCTAATTCTCGTAGTATGCAGTGGTTCATCCTCCCACACACCTCTGTACCGTCCTATGTAAACATGGTGTTTGATGCTATAAGTTATAATCCTATGATCTATGTCATGTTTGCGTAGTTTCTTTGTTCTTAGATTGAATTGTTGAACGTCTTTGGTTCATTAGAATTGTATGTTGATATGGTACAGTCCTTTGGTGTCCATTATATTTGTGCGCACATGGATTAAACATCATAGGGTTTGTAGTATGTGTAAAAGGAAGGGGGGAGTTCTGCCGGAGTGACAGAAACCTGAGGACGCGAACCGGAACGTTGCACGTATGAGAGTAAGAGGACCATTAAACTTAAGGCTATGGTTGGGGAAACCTTAATGCATTGATTAGTACTTAAGGATGTTTGCTAATAATCCAATCATATAGTACATGTAATTCCAAGTAGTGAAGCGCATGTATATTTAGCCTCTTCCACATAGAAAACTGCATCGAAGACAATGAACCTGATCTATTCGCTATTTAAACTTGGATAAAGCCACCACAATTACCACCATTATTCCACACTCCTGGTTCTGTTAGTTTAGTGTATTTTATTGCTGCAGAAACTAGCTTTACTTTCTTATTATTTATTATCATGCACAACTATCTCTCTTACTCGTATTGTTGATCTAGTTTTATTTCCTAGATAATGCAAACGTTTAGTGTGCGTAGAGTTGTATCAGTGGTTGATAGAACTTGAGAGAATATTTATCCTACCTTTAACTTCTCGTTGGGTTCGATACTCTTACTTTTCGAAAAGGCTACACACGATCCCCTATACTTGTGGGTTATCACTCCCATGTGTAACACCTTCGGATCGGCCCTATGCAGATTTTAGCGATTCCTGCCAAACCAGCAAAGAAACGATTCAAGGATGACCACCAGGCACTTGCGTGTGGATGAAAAACAAAGTAATACAATTACACAATAGTTCATGATGGCACCTACAAGAACATATATATACAACAATGACTCAACGAGTCAAGAATAATGATATACAATACAAAGATCCAAATCGCTTTAAAAACGATACAACATCCGAGTATGGATAAGATGCAAATTGATCTAAGAGCCCTAAAGAATAACCAATGGCATCCGTAACCCTGCCCAGGCCAAGACGAAAGGGCAACATTGCTAACATCGCCAAACTCATACTTGTCAAAGCAAAATGGGTGCCACAAAGGGCAAAAGAAAAAGGGAGCGATTAGTACTGAGGCCAGTACACTACGAGTCTTAAAATTTGGCGGCTCTTGCCTACATAGGTATGGTGGACTGAAGCGGTAGTGAAGCATGCATTAAACAACCTATAGAGACTCGATACAACTGTCAGCTATTAGAGAGAGATAAGAGAGACCTATTCAGAATCAACCTGATACTAACACCAAACATACCCATCCTGGTATTTCCCCTCAACACCAAACGAGGAAGTCCTTCCGAGGAAACTCACACAGTTGGCAGTTTTATACTTTCATTCCATGGTGGTTGTCTAACTTGCTAGTCATGTTAGTTCCAAGTCAAATTATAACAGTAATTCTTTAGTTATAGTTGTCTATGATCAAGAAACTGCGCTCCAAGTCATCCATAACTGCGAATACAGATTTTCGAAAAGATTTAACCCTGCAGGGGTGCACCAAAGTATCCACGCGCACTTCCACCTTGTTTGCCAGATCAATTAACATATACCCATCGGTATGTCAGCGGGGCTTCGGACATGACGTGTTCCTAGACCCAAAGCAAGTACATGGGGGCCACCCAAAAGAGCTATCAGTACGAGGTATAGCTAATCCTCGTACGGACACAGAGGTTGCGTGGACTTGTCATGTGAGCAGAGGCCATTGACAATATATTCCTGTGACAGAGTGTCGTCCTACGCAAAAGTAATAAACGCTCATCGAGCAATAGGTAATAAACATCTCATAGATGGAATACATGGCATAGGTACAGTAGGTAACGTATAAAGCCCGAACTAGTTTGTGTCCCCCAGTATAGTACTCTGAAATCAGGTAATAAGCCGATAGGGGTGCCCACACACCCCACATGTGGTTAGAACGCTCGATCTCGGAATAGGTGTCAAGAACTTAGGTCCTAGGTGGACACAAGTGGGCGGTATAATAACCAGATCTCAACTATTGCCCACTGGTGCCTCTGCATTATATCCATTTCTAGCATTTTTAATTATCAAGTTATAAGTAAAACCATGATTATCTACACCATTAAGCATATGCCAACCCCCAACAACGGTGGAACTCGACGACGTGAAACAAGCAACTACAACTCACAAGGACAACTGTCTAACAAACATCAGGCAATAGGATGTCTCCAAGGCACTATAGAGGTTGCAAGCAATATAAATGGTGCGGAAACTAAATCATCACAACACGGATATCAATAGATCAACATGAGAAAGTAAAGACTATAAATTCAAAATAGGTAGAAAGGGGGAGAATGCTCGCCAGGGAAACATTGCCGAAGATACATAACTGAAAATTTTGTCGAAGCTCACAACGTCTCATCGTCCTATTCGTGAAGAAGCAAAGTACTAAAAGGAACAAGCGATGCAACAATTACAACTAATGCAGAAGAACTGGCATGATCATGATATGATGCATGACATGGCAAGTTCAAATCATGTTGAAAAGATGTCATTAGAATAGTACAACGTGGATACAACATTAGTGAGACATTATCAACAAGAAATAATAATTCTCCAATTGTATTCATCATGTTTTCCTTGCATAAACAGTTCTGATTTTACAAGTTCTCCATGATGCATGACGCAATTGCAAGTAAGGAATGCATAGTTGGAAAGGGCTTATCGTGCTGATCGATTTGGACATATTATTTGTCGAACTCCGATTTACGAAATTAAAGTTATGAATTTATTAAGAAAAAAGCAGTTAATAACATTAAAACAATTTCAAAAAAATTATTTACCCAGAAATTATTATGGATGACATATTGTTAATCCTTGCATTTTTTCTGATCTCAAAACATATATATTTGTGGCATTTGGATTTAGCAATAAAAGAGGCAATTATCATATATTAAAGCATTTAATAATATAAGAAAGCATCTATTATTTCGCAATATTTGACAAAATAAACAGAGAGTAGTTTCCTGTTTAGAATTTGAAAACAAACAAGTTTCATGTTTTAAGTTTTGTCAAATTCATTATAGAATGTTTTAAAAGATTGGTCAAAGATACTTCAAGGTTTGACTTAGGGTTTAAATTTAAATTTGAATTATTTAAAGTCATGTTGTCATTTCTCACTGAGCACAACTCTAGCCACAACTATAGATAGGTGGGCCTGTGTGCAACTCTACCTGCTACACCAGTGTGGTGTTTTCTCTAGCTAACAGGTGGGGTCCGGTTCCGGGTTCTGTTTTAAAAGGCCAGGGGTATCTACAAAAGCGTCTATTGGTTGCTAACTAAAATCGCGGCGCTATTTCTCTGAATATTCGATAGAGACGGTCGACAGCGTCGGGTTCCGGCGATGCTAGCGATAGCGGTAGTGCACCAAAATGCACGCGCTTGGGTACATTGGAAAGCTGGTTGTTCCGGCTTCAACGAAGTGTCATCGGCAACGATAGCCACGGGTTAAGCTCGAACGGTGCTTGCAGAGAAAACGACGCCAGATGAGCGTCACGACGCAACGATCGACCAGGCGCAGCGAAGGCACACGACATCATAGGCGAGGTGCAGGGTAAAATGACACTAGGGCAGATCTAGGGACATGATGGCACGAATCAGTACTGACAACGACGAAGAGGATCATCGGTGAATGGCAGATGCTTCAGCGGTGTAACGGCGCTCGATGAGGTGCGTCAAGAGTAGATCGATGCAAAAACGGCTCGAGATCGAGAGAGGAAAGTGCTAGGAGGTGCGGGTGCTCACTGAGGGACTTTCGATGACCTTGGCCAGTACGGTGAGGGTCGAGGGCGACATGGCGGTGGTCGGGGTGCTCAACACGGGCAAAGTCGACGACGGAGGAGATATTTAGGGCATCCTTGGCTCTTCCTATGGGTACCAAATGGAAGGAGGTGGCTTGGTGAAGCGATTCCCGGCTACAATGGTGCACAACGCCGCCCATGCTGTCGACACAGTCGAGATCTTCTCACTCCGGACGTGGAGGCTCCCATAGGAAGGTGGAGAAATGGGAGACGGAGGCAGTGGCGGGGAGGATGGGGACTAGGTTTGTAGGCGCGTCACGGGTAGATAAGGGTATGGAGCATGCAAGGTGTGAAGCTGGTGACACGGATGACGGAGGCGACGTCTACCTGCTCCCGTCCGTCAGATATGCGGAGAGAGGGGGAGTCGACAGAAGAGATGAACATGATAGAGAGAGTTTCCGTCGAAGCGGTAAGGGCTGGGGATGATGTGAAGGCCAGCCTAGGAAGGAGGAGGAAGGGAGAGGCAGGGAAGCTCCAGGGTGGGCTTGCTTCTGTTTCCTGCTGGGCGGCGGTCAGGAGGTGGTCCAGGTAAGGTTTTCTCCTCTTATCTTTATTTCTACAACATTTCCCTTTTTGTTTTAGCTTTTGTTTGTTTTACAACATCATTTTGTAACTTTTGAAATTTGTATAGATTTAAATAGAGAGGACTTTGTATTCATAAAAATAGAGATAAGGTGGGAACAAAAGAATAGTAAGAGTGATGCCCACATAACATTTTGGGCATTAACCAATATAGAGTTTAGGGTTTTGCAATAGAATAAAATAACTTTGGGAAAATAATGTTGGGCCTAGCAAGTGGACCCAACCTTGTAGACACAAAAATAGTGAGGATTAAAAGAGGGAGAGAGTAATGGTGATAGCAAACACACAAGCAAGATGCAAACAAGGTACAAATGCAATGCAACAACAAGATGCAGCAATATAAATATGATCCATCCAATATGGCATGATGACCATGTAGATGATGTCATGATAATGCAATAAAATCAAAGAACACGCAATTGTCTAGTTAGGAATACCCGGGGTGCTAAACCATCCCCCCATGCCACCCGAAGTGCCTCTCATCCCACCCATGCTTTCAAGTCTTATGCATCCATGGCCTTCAAATGCTCTCTGTGGTGGTCCCATACCCCCAAATGGTACCGGTGGTGCTCCCATGCCTCCATATGGTGTCGGTGGTGCATAGCCTGTAAAGCCACCCATGCCTCTATAGCCTCCAAAGGAACCCCATGCCTCCATAGCCACCCAAAGTGCCTTCCATCCCACCCATAGCTCCATAGATACCCATCGGTGCATTCACCCCTTCATTTTTCCCCTTCGAGAGGTTTGCCACCTTTCTTTTTTTGTCCAACACTTCACCGCGAGCTAGGTTTACGTACTCTTTTTTCCCTTTCATCCATGTTCAAAGTTTTGATTAAAAAAAGCCTCCTATCTTCTTCCACTAAGCTTTGATGCTCCTCATTGGCCAACTTCTTATCCTCCAATGCCAACTTCCTCTCCTCGGAGGCTGCCAACCTCTCCTTCAATGCCACCCTCCACGCCTCTGCCTCAGCCCCCAAGATTCTTGCGAACTTCCTATCTTCATTGTATTTTGCTCTTGCATTGGCCATCTTTTCCATAGATTTTTCTATGTCATCATCACTGGCCTTCCTCCCCTTCATACCTTTGGCATCCTTCTTTACAAGCATGGGTCTTCTTGTGTTGGAAACCGAGTGAGGAGTGGAGCTTCTCTTCTTATCCTCATCACTTGAACCATCATCGTCTATCATAGTTTCCTTCGTGGTTGCATGCATGCCCATTCTTGGCACATCCATCCCATGGTTACTCCACTTCTCCTCATTTACTGGCACATGATAGCAATGATGCAATGTAAATGACTTCCCAAGTATCTTATTTCCCTTCTTGGTCCTTTTTCCAGCATCTTGGTACAAGCCTTGACCAATGCTAAGCTATATTGTGAACACAAAGAGAAGAAATGAGTCATGTACGACAAGAAACACATCTCAACATCGAAATGAAACACTAACACACAATAGAATACTTACCCTATCCACATCATTTGTGCCACTTGGCTTGACCTCGTCAACATCCTTTTGCACACCCACCCACTTTTGACAATCGGTGTTGATCATCGACCAATAGGACTGAAGAGATCTGAGAGTGCGCACATTTCCACTTGTGTTTTGTGCATCAAAGTACTCCTTCATTCTCATCCAATATGTCTCTCTAGTTTGCCTCGTGCCAACCGACGAATCCATGCCAATGTTCAACCAAGCCTTGCAAAGAAGCTCTATCAAGCCTCCCTCTCGGCGACTCAATCAAGCCTTCACCATCCTTATCCACTTCAAACTCCTCCTCTTCACCATTATCTTCATCCACATCCACATGGGCTTGTGAGAAAGATGAGCCAACATTCAAAGCGTCTAAGAAGCTCTAATCATCGACACTACATTGCACGTGCACATGTCAAACTCCTTCTCTACAATCATCTTTCTAAAAATACAACAAAAAAGAAAATTTTACCTTGTTGCCATTTTGTCGAACATGTTGTGCACATTGGCGGCTATTGCGATCGTTGTCGCCTGCGCTGGTGGACGAGGAGGAGGCGGAGTACTCCCTGGATCCTGGGGGATTGGTGGCTGCTGGCTAGCGTCCGGCGCCTGCCGCTAGCATCGGGCACTTGGGAGCAGGGACCCTACCCTTTGGCGATGCGGTTGGCGGCAGCTGTGCGGAGCCAGTGTTGATGTTGGAGGTAGCATGAAGAGGACGTGGGTAGCAGCGGAATTGCTCCCGGTGGTGGTGACGACGCTAGGGTTTGGTGTCGGCAGCCCATCGGTGGCGGTAGTGGGGTGAACGGAGTATGGAGGGGTCGGTAGCATGTCGGAGGTCCCTCCCATCACATAATTGCGCCGGAGGCCACACAGAAGGGGAGAGGGTGATGGAGTCGCGTGAGCACAGGTGATTTTTCTGAGCGGTTGGTTCTTCGCGTGCGTTACCAGCGATAGCGTGCACTATAGTTGGCGCACCAAATATTCGGTGCTGGATAGCACAAAACTGGCGCCGTGTTAAATTTTTTGCAGCTCATGCCCGGATACAACGCCTGCTGGAGGAGCGCTCGAGGGCTGCCTCGTGTTATATCGGTGGTTTATTTAGCACAACACTAGTATAGCGCCTCTGGTGTAGATGCTCTCATGATGACCATGTCTAGGAGACTCTTCGTCTTATCGCCTACCCTTGTTGTCGGCACCTCGTGGAAGTCGCACATGAAACCACGCCTGAGCAGCTGATGCTCCAATTATCTAGAATCAGGGTTGATCCAGTGCTAGAGTTTGCATGTTCGACATAGACATCCTATCTTAGTCTCGTTGTTCCG
Source organism: Avena sativa (assembly GCA_916181665.1). Lineage (NCBI taxonomy): Eukaryota > Viridiplantae > Streptophyta > Magnoliopsida > Poales > Poaceae > Avena > Avena sativa. The sequence goes on from OV702290.1 coordinate 436,128,640, forward strand.
AATCATTTCTGCCTCCGTGTCTTTCTTGTATCTAGTAACTCTACCTTCACTCATCATGACGACCATGGTTTCCTGCGCGTGTGGTGTACATAGAGCAAAAGAGAGTATGTTAGAACCACACCATGCACACACACATGCATGGTCTCCGGAAAAATTTGGCATGACCTTTACTAAAAGTAGTACACATGGGTAGTGCAAAACTTTACCGCAACGGAAATGAATCAACATTTCAGCAAACATCCATGCACCACACCAGCGCAATCAACAACAAAATGCTTCTTCGCATGCAAACATTCAGGCACCACACAAGCATCATGTATAAACATCGTCTCTCCATCGCATACCTCCCGCGCGACAAGCTTCACCTACAAAACATCTATACACACTGTGCCAATGCCCGCCGGCAACATAAAACTATTGGAAATATGCCCTAGAGACAAATAGTAATAAGGACTATTATCATATTTCATTAAGTTTATGATTAAGTTTTGTATCATGTTATAACTGTATTGAGAGGAAACATCAATACACGTGTGATATATAAACAACCAGGGGTTCCCAGTAAAACTCTAGTCACTGGTTCATTGGTTAACAGATCATCAAGTTTCCTGATCATGTGGCATTTATGCCAGTTGGAAATGGAGTCAACTCATTCTGAGAATGAGATGATGAACCAATACCCAACCTAAACATCGTGACCCGATCATGTCACGAAGTTCAAGTTACGATGATTAGAAATGGATCCTCGTAGACTATTCCTTAGACCGTGAGGCTATATCAATCACTGTCTCCCGAGAGTGCTTAGATAGCATCAAGCGCCACTTGGTAATACAGTGGTTATAAAGGTGTGTTCAAGTACTCGGAGGAAACCGTAAAGGCAATATATGTCAAGAGCGGGATTTGTCCGTCCACGTGATGGAAAGATACTCAAGGGCCCACTCGGAGAAGTTATATCCAATAGCTACGTAGCGTGTGATTTGATCATAGGGATATCACTTGTCGGAACAAGTCAAGTAGCATTGTTCAGTAACGAGATTGAACACGACATGGTGATGTCATTAATCAGATCTCGGGCAATGCAAGTATCGAGAGACAAAGGGAATAAGACACGACCGTCCCGGTTCAAACGACGAAAGATCTTCGTGGAACGCACAGGGGTCACATGGCCATCCAGGTCCCTCTATTGATCATTGGTCTAGGAGTTTCCCGACCATGTTTGGAGTGTTCCCGAACCGTAGGGTATCATGCTTAAGGGTTTGATGATTCTTAGAGAGTGTTTATAGGATCAGAAGAATCGCCGAAGAATAGTAGAGAGAAAACCGGAAGGGTTTTGGTAAGTCCGGAGGATGTCCGGAGTGGAGATGGAAGGTGTTCCATAACCACGGAGATTGAATAATGTATGAATGAATGTTAAATATTGATTTAATCATTTATCATAATTATTTAATAAAAGAGAAAATCAGTTTAAAGGTCAAAAGGCTTAATGGGCCAATTTCGGAGGGAAGAGGGCCCATTAGGGGAAGGCAAGAGGGAGAAGGGCCAGAGGGGTGGCCGGCGCCCTAGTGGGCCAGCCCCCCACGCGGGGCCCATGGAGGTGGCCGGACGTGCCACCCCTCCCCCTCTCCTCTCCTTTAGTCCCACCTCAGGACTTTGAGGGAGGTAGTACCTCCCCCCCTATATATAGTGGTGGTATTTGGTCAGATAAACACACATAATATTCAATAAAGGTTTCCTCACTTTTGGGAAGACCTCCAATTGATATTCTCTCTCTCGTGACCGTGGTCCCAAGTTCGGACTGCGTGAACGAGAGACATCTTCACCGCGGAGTGCCGTCGCGCTGCGGGATTCGGATCCAGGAGCTCTACTTCCGCAACTGCTACTAGATAGGGGAAGCTGGAGTCATCGTCAGGCACCGGACGTGTGTAACTCCCAGAGAGGTGTCACACTTGAGGCACTCAAGTCGTTGGAGCCGCAGGAGCGCAAGGACTTCATCATGATCTTGAGGTCGGCTTCGGCTCGTCTACATCAACCACGCTCTCCTGAGCATTGACAACACTTTTCGGTCTTCAAGGGTAAGTTCGTGAAAATCCCCTCCCATTACTGCATTACTAATAGATAGGTCCTGGCAACATCAGGGGTTCAAGGGCGTAGGGTAAAAATTTATTGTTTTTATACGCGGAGCCCCTACAGTGGTATCAGAGCTAGATCTATGCGTAGTAATGCTAGTACGGGTACAACACACGAGATGTAGCGTGTGGGCGTTGATCTTTTAGTTGTTACCCTACCATGTGTACTTGTGTATACCGCAGTAATGCTTGATGAAGCGGCCCCCAACCAACTTTACGCGTTCATTCGCGAGACTGGTCCACGCTTGACATACGGCTTGTACCATATAAAGTGGCTTAAGGGGGTGTCTGTCTCTCTCGCATTAGTTGGTATGCCATTTACAACGGAGGGCCCTAAAAGGGGTGTAGTAGAGACAACTACTTGATCAGCGTTGTGCTGAAAGTTCGTAGGTAAGAACGGTTCTTGTGTGAAAGCCCATTCAGCCACGTAAAACATGCAAAGATAAACTAGAGGCGTCTAACTTTGTTTTGCAGGGGGCGTTGCTTTGTGATATGGCTGTGGCAAAGGTAAAGTGATTACCTTATGTTACATAGTAGTAGATAGTCACGGAGGTGATGGACTACCATGCCGGAAAGACACCGGTACCCTGGTGTCTATGGCGTTGGAACCCTTGCGTCAGAATCCGGTGACGACGGATGGAGATCACGATGTGAAGGACCATATCACATCACATTTACATTCAATGTTATTGTTTGTATATCTTATTGTGTGCTAGTATTAGATACTCAACAGTAGCCTAATAAGATGATCCCTGTTAAAATTACCAATGATTGTGTTCCCCCTTAGTGTGCACCACCAAGAAAGTTCTTCGGTATGAGGCGATCCGCGGTGAGCGGGTGTCAGACATATCTACATTCGCATACGGTGGGTGTAAGCGATGTTGCACAGTGAATACACTAAGGTTGAGTTGGCGAGGCTAGCATGTGTAGACATGGCCTCGGAACACGGATGGTCGAAAGATCGAGCACGAGTCGCATGAATGATGTGACCGACGTTTAGCGTCCACCCTTGAACCCACATTGATGGCCGTGACGATCGGCGGAGGGGAAAAGGGGTCGTGTTATCACTAGGAATCCTTCATGGGATAGGTGTTTTTGAGTGGATTTATTATTAACTCATTTAATTATAAACTTAGTCTAAATTCCTTTTGCAATTATAAATGTAGAACATGGTTCTCCTCGATGCTACCTTTCCTGTTGATGATTGGTTAGAAGGAGAGAAGCTCAGGCTAGATGGATCAAAGTTCTCTATGTGGGTTGCGCGTCTCCACATTCTCCTTAGCAAGAATGACGTGGTCGACTACATACTCGACGAGATGGATTTGGATCAGCCCATTGACCTAGAGACCCGAGAGCAGCGGGAAGACCGCTATCACCATCAGGAGATGTCCACCTTCATATCAGCTACAATGTGCTACGGGATTGTCGATGAGCTGTGGCCAGTCGTGGGCAATCTTGACCCTCGTGTGACTATGGTACAGCTTAGGACACATTTCGTGGAACAAGCACGCATATGGGAGCATGAGCTGATGGGAGACTTCCTCTCCATTAAGATGGAGGAGAACTCATCGCTTGACGACCACTTGGAGTGCATGCATGATGCGTACATGAGGCCTGCATACTTCCTGGATAGCTGGATGACGGGCTCTTTTACAAATGGTGTTGTGCTGCAGTCGCTGCCACCAAGCTACCAAGCACAAGTTAGGACTTGCATCATGAGTGGTGATACGGAAACATTGGATTTCCAAGAGTTCATATCACGTTTCAGGAACGTAAAAGTTGAACCAATCACCAGTGAGGTCATCGATGACAAAGGTATATATTTGATATACAATTTTATAAATTTTATAATCTTGCAAACACATTTGCAGTGTTAAGTATATTTGATACTTGTTCTATTTTACTGAAAAAGGTCCTTCTACATAGAGGTTCTTGCTAGATAGGAGGTGATGTTGCATGTTGATGTCGAGCATGATGATGATGGCCAACGACACTCTCCCTCAACATTTATCATTTAGTTTATGTTTTGGATAGTTATTGTGATCAAAAGATTATGAACTTCTTTAGTGTGTCTCACACTTTGTGAGACAATTATTCATATGAGCTTGTAACAAATAGTTGTTCCACTTTTATGAATGATTTCTACTCGTGTTCATATCTTGTTCGATTACGTGTGAATTATCCTTGTTTTGAAACTAATTGATAATACATGAACATTTGTAAAATATTGAAATGCCTTAAAATACCCAACTTAATGAAATGTTCATTAATGAATGAAATCATTGTTTAAATTCAAAAGTTATGTGATAATATGTGAAAGACACTTGTTTTCTTGTCACATATAAATCATGCCTAAGTTCGACAAAATAACTTGAACACCGTGTATTATTTGAATACAAAGTGTTTTAATGAATTGTTAAAAGTAAATACATATTCGATGTATTGTGTTTTAGCAAAATGGTAATTATCATTATATGATTATTTAAATGTGTAAAGAAGTTTACCAAAGGAAACATGAGTATGAAACTATTTGATATGATCAAAGTGTTTCATCAACAAAGGGTACAGATATAAAAGAGAATCTAATTACTACGATTTGATCAATAGTAATGACATTCGACTTTATAAGAATAGCATAAAAAGAAATTGTGGAACACAATGTGTTTGAAACATCAAAGTGCAAGGCATCACAATGTGATATTTTGATATCAAAGTGGGTGAATAGATGGCGCCAAACAAATCGTTGTAGTGTAGATGTAGAGACCATTAGTTAGAAATAGTTAGCACTCAATTAGAATATATAGTGAACCATTTGAATTCGTGAGAGTGGCTCCATATCTGGTATGGATCATGGTAAATCTTTTGGGGTTATTCGATATAACCAAAACAATAGCGAATAAGTCCTTGTAGAGTATTCATTGGAAACTTTGAATACGAAATCCATAGCTGAAACCAAAAGAGAAGCAAAACTAGTATTGCTTTGTTTTTGGTACATTTTCGAGAAAGTTTGCATTCAGTGATATTTCTCGATTATGGAGCAAATAGAAGATAGTGAAAAAAAGGATGAGGATTCAAAACCCTGCATCAGAGTGTTGAGAATCGCAACAGAAAACGTTCCTGAATGATTCTCTTCACAAAGGAAAGAATCAATGATAATGATCATTGTGTTTTCACCACTTGTGTTTTCACTACATGAAGTAGGATTCAAAATGTAACCCATATATTATATGGAGACATTTGTGAATCATTTGTCATGATTACTAGAATCTGACATACCTACGAACTACTAAGGAAATAATGGTAAACTAGAATTATGAGAAATCCTAAAAGCAAAATTCACTTGAGATTAGAAAGCAATTCGCTACTGAATCTCACAAGTAAAAGTGGTTACTTGGATTTTCCAAATTGACTACAAAGCCATAGTGGAAAAAGGGGGTGAATGACAAAAGCACAATTTGTCAAGTATTGGACGAATTCAAATGATTTTGATTCAAGTGTGCTAAATGTCTAGTGGATTTAAAACTAGTAAAAATACTAGTATCTCATAGTAAATCTCCAAGTTTGATATTTCATCAAAGAATTTTGAAATCCTTCAAAATAGTGAGTGGATATGCAATTTGCATAAAATTGAGTGGGAGCTATAAAAGTCTTCCTAAAACAATATGTGAATGACATATTTTTGAGTGGGAGCAATATAAGTCTCAAATTCAAATATGTAGGAACATAGTTTGAGTAAGAGTAGTGACTCATACCCAAATATGTTGGGAACATATTTTGAGTGGGAGCTTATAGGAGTGATTCTTAAGTGTGTTAAGAATAAAAGCGCAAGTACCGATAAATAATGATTTATAAGGTGTAGAAGTTGATAATAAGTGTATTATGATATTATGTAATATTCCTTAAGGGATTCTGAAAAGGGTTTCAGAATAGAAGTTAATTAAGGAACTGGTCCTTAATAAGTCAAGTTAGGAGTACTATTAAGTTTAACATCAATGGTTGAAAGAAAGAAAGGATGATCATCATCCACTATGTTGAGACATAGGTTCTATCTTAGAAAACCATGATGATAACTTAACATAATATATGATCCAATAAGGAATGTTTAAAAGGTCATTAAGTTTGAAGCACAGAACTTTGAGCTAGGTTTGTCCACAGTGTCTAATAGAGAACTGTAGAACTATTTTCCAAATCCATAAAGGATGACATATCTTAAAACATAAAGGGTTATGTTATAAGGGAATATGTTGGAAACTCCTATAAATACCGATTAAAGTCAAGTAGGAAGCGAGGTGAACAAAAAAACATCGAAAGTTGCACAAGGTGCACTCGTGTTTCGATAATTACATTTATAATAATAGATAAGGGTACCATCTAATGTGTTGTATAATGTTATGGCGGGGCTAGTTTGCTTTTAACGTAGAATGATGTGTCCCAGGGCACAGTGCCCATGAGAAAACCCTCTAGGTTGATCTAAAGTCACTGTAGGCTCCTGGAATTCGGCCTCGTTCTGCTGCCATAGCGATGATGCATACACACAGATATTATCATGTGATGATAAAGTATTAATGTCAATCAAGGTGACATTAGTAAGTTGCAACGGATTTGGGACTGTAAAGTACAAACCCAAGACTCAACCTCTTCCATGAGCAAGCATGTTCAGGGTACCGGATATATGGTGCCAACAATTAAGAACAAATGCAGCTAGTTTATTTGTACTCTAGTGCAAGTGGGAGACTGTTGGAAATATGCCCTAGAGACAAATAGTAATAAGGACTATTATCATATTTAATAAAGTTTATGATTAAGTTTTGTATCATGCTATAACTGTATTGAGAGGAAACATCAATACACGTGTGATATATAAACAACTAGGGGTTCCCAGTGAAACTCTAGTCACTTGTTCATTGGTCAACAGATGATCAAGTTTCCTGATCATGTGGCATTTATGCCAGTTGGAAATGGAGTCAACTCATTCTGAGAATGAGATTATGAACCAATACCCAACCTAAACATCATGACCCGATCATGTCACGAAGTTCAAGTTATGATGATTAGAAATGGATCCTCGTAGACTATTCCTTAGACCGTGAGGCTATATCAATCACTATCTCCCGAGAGTGCTTAGATAGCATCAAGTGTCACTTGGTAATACAGTGGTTATAAAGTGTGTTCAAGTACTCGGAGGAAACCATAGAGGCAATATATGTCAAGAGCGGGATTTGTCCGTCCACGTGACGGAAAGATACTCAAGGGCCCACTCGGAGAAGTTATATCCAATAGCCGCGCAGCGTGTGATTTGATCACAAGGATATCACTTATCGGAATGAGTCAAGTAGCATTGTTCAGTAACGAGATTGAACACGACATGGTGATGTCATTGATCAGATCTTGGGCAATGCAAGTATCAAGAGACAAAGGGAATAAGACACGACCGTCCCGGTTCAAACGACGAAAGATCTTCGTGGAACGCACAGGGGTCACATGGCCATCCAGGTCCCTCTGTTGATCATTGGTCCGGAAGTGTCCCGACCATATCTGGAGTGTTCTCGAACCGTAGGGTATCACGCTTAAGGGTTTGATGATGCTTAGAGAGTCTTTATAGGACCGTAAGAATTGCCGAAGAATAGTAGAGAGAAAACCGGAAGGGTTTTGGTAAGTCCGGAGGATGTCCGGAGTGGAGATGGAAGGTGTTCCAAAACCATGGAGATTGAATGATATATGAATGAATGTTAAATATTGATTTAATCATTTATTCATAATTATTTAATAATAGAGAAAATCAATTTAAAGGTCAAAAGCCTTAATGGGCCAATTCCGTAGGGAAGAGGGCCCATTAGGGAAAGGCAAGAGAGAGAAGGGCCAGAGGGGTGGTCGGCGCCCTAGTGGGCCAGCCCCCCCCCCCCCCCCCCCCCCGCGCGGGGCCCATGGGGGTGGCCGGCGGTGCCACCCCTCCCCCTCTCCTCTCCTTTAGTCCCACCCCGGGACTTTGAGGGAGGTAGTACCTCCCCTCCCCCTATATATAGTGGCGGTATTTGGCCAGATAAACACACACAATATTCAATAAAGGTTTCCTCACTTTTGGGGAGACCTCCAATTGATATTCTCTCTCTCTTGTGACCGTGGTCCCAAGTTCGGACTACGCGAACAAGAGACATCTTCACCGCAGAGCACCATCGCGCTGCGGGATTTGGATCCCGGAGCTCTACTTCTGCAACTGTTACCGGATCGGGGAAGCGGGAGTCATTGTCAGGCACCGGGCGTGTGTAACTCCCCATGAGGTGTCACACTTGAGGCACTCAAGTCATTGGAGCCGCAGGAGCGCAAGTACTTCATCACGACCTTGAGGTCGGCTTCAGCGCGTCTACATCAACCACGCTCTCCTGAGCGTTGACAACGATTTTTAGTCTTCAAGTGTAAGTTCGCGAAAAGCCCCTCCCGTTACTACATTACTAATAGATAGGTCCTGGCAACATCAGGGGTTCAGGGAAGTAGGGTAAAAAATTATTGTTTTCATACGCAGAACCCCTACAAAAACATGCATATGCATGTCCTCCAACTACTCACCTAGTAGATTCAATACCGTGACGAGACCGCAACGAGAGAGTGTGGTGTTTAAGAGAAAATAGTGGACAAAGGGAGATGAGGAGGAGAAAAGTAAGTGTGGTTTAGTAGATCTACAAGTTGGAGAGGCTTTCCCTTAACAATCTCTCAACTAAAGTAGGTTTACCTACAAAAATGGAGAAAAATATGGGAAAATGGGGTGGGAGGGAGGAGGAAGACGAGCTGGGTGGAGAAGGAGAAGAATGGAATGGGTGGTTGTAGGTAGAGGGGTGCTAGCTGCCACCTTTGTATACATAGATCTGAAAGCTTTATTCTGTGGAGCATATTACACTATGCACCATAGAAACACATGTTTCTGTGGCGCATATGTTAATATACGCCACAGAAAAGGGGTAGCACTTTCTGTGGTGAGACCCGCATCCACTTTCTGTGTCTCATATCTTGACATGTGTCACAAAAAACTTGAAATGATGTGGCGCATATTATGCGCCACAGAAACTGGGTCACCCAAATTCTATGGTGGGTCCCATTTCACTTTCTGTGGCGCATATTGTTATATGCGCCACAAAAATACAAATTGTTTTGGAACTATATGCGCCATAGAAACATGACCACCCATACTAGGTGGCGGGTCCCACCATATTTCTGTGGCGCATGGGCTATAATATGCTCCACAGAATGATGAGGTTTCTGTGGCGCATTTGGTTTGCATGCGCCACTAGCTATATTTTGTGGCGCATAAACCACAATATGCGCCACAGAATGGCCATCTATGTGTAGCTAGTTTCCTAGTAGTGCGCCTTTTTGGAAACGACATGTATCTGAAAGAAACCTATGTAGACTTCATCTTAGACTGGTGTGAACCCAAATTTCCTCCAAAAATCAAGTATTACGTCTACAGGTTGCCCTATTCAGCTGTCATGGAAAAGAAGTGCAAGCTGGTAAGATGAACATGTGATCAACAAGATAGCATGTGATGTTTAATTACTTCCAGTAATAACAAGCCTCCTAATTATTCAATTCTTTGTACTCGTGCAGACATTTGGAGCTAAGTTCATAAAAATACCTAAAGAACCGTCTTGATAAACCTATTGATGTCCATGTTTGGCAAATGAACAACAAGAAGCCAACAATGGTTAGGATGAAGATGGGAGCTGGGTCAAATGCAATCTTGACGAATGGATGGGATAATATTGTGAGAAGCTTCAACTTAAAGCAGCATATCATTATCCTTTTTTGCTTTGATGAAAAACATAATGGAGAGGTACATATTCTAGTTCAGCAACTTCCACCGGATGGACTATTATAAATGCAGTGCTGGTTGTTAGAGAGTACTATAATTATGCTTGTTTGATGTGTGGACTCCAATTTGTATGTACTGTCATAAAGTAATGGCTAAATATGTATGGATTTTCCCAACTATCTAGCTTAGGTTAATTGTTATTATATAATGGTCTTATTTTGGCTAGCTGTTAAGTACTTGAGCTAATCTACCTATCCATTTTCTGGCTGTTGAATCATGATTATGTGTCATGTATGCTGTGATTGAGTCCGAATTAGCATGTTGTGCACTATTTAAAATGGTTTATACAAATAGATATGGCCACTTTAACCACTCGCCTCAAGTTACATACTACTAGAGGAAGCTATGAATAACCACAACTTCGAGGTGTCTTTGTACTAGAGACGGTCTTGACTTGAATCCAATTCTTGATGCCTTACTATTGGAGACGGTTCCTATTAGAACCCTTTGAGGTTGAGGAGTTGTTGCAAGCGGTCAAGATTAATAGCCGTCTCGAGGTCACTCATCTTATAGACGTTTACATTTATGCACCATTTGAGGTCATGTATCTTAGAGCCAGAACATATAACCGGCTTAGGTTGGTGCGTTATTCGAGACTATGCGCTTTAACTGTATCTAAGTAACGCGTTTGTACTAGTGATTTAGATTTAGATGTTACAAAGAGAAAGATTTGGTTTGTAACTAGACAAGATCTAGTCTCTATTTTCGGTTCAAAATTTCTTTTGCATAGTGTTTAGTAAAACAGACATAACTTTCTCATACGAAAAGTGTTTTTGACGTATAACCACTCAAATTGTTCTGAAGAAACACATGCATCTAAAAGGTTTCGCCAAAATCAAGGTAGGGTGGCTACGCTACCGGGAGGTCCACCCCTGCACATGTGCGTCTTGGAATGGAAAACAATGTTGTCAAAAAGGTTTTTATATTCTTTGCACGGAAATTCATTTTCCGTTTACCAAATGTGTCAAAAGTTATTTTTGTAAAGCACCTACCCAAACTCTGTTGCAAAATTGAACCACCCAAAGTAGACAATATTTTTTTTAGAATTCACCATATATATTAATCTCTAAACTTTTTAGCCACGTTTCATAATTTATTGAGTATCTTGTCGCTTTAGCAGGATTTGGGTTAAATTTGAACTGATAGATGCTTCATATTATGCTCATTAGTTTTTAGAAATATCATTCTTAGGTACACAAATTTTTATTTCATGCGAGATGCACTAAGATTTTTTGCAAGATTCAATATTTTGCTAAGAAGGGTCATGCAGGCCATTTTGATCATATTTTGAAAACAACATAAGCAATTCAAAAAATATTAAAAAAATAAAAACATGCCATGTGTCGTTTTATGTGACATATTTGCTAGAAAAATAACAAACTTTGAATACGGCAATTATTTAAAAAGATATGTTGCCGCCTTCGTGGAAAACATGTGCATTGTGTCATTTTATGCGTTTTTTCCTAACTTAATTTTCACGCACTTTTTTCTCGCGAAAAGTTCTAGTTCTTTTTGCCCGCTAAAAGATTTCCCGCTCTTTTTACCTGCCTTAAATTTCTTGTTATTTTTCTGCTCATGTTTCCCCGCTCCTTCCTCCACGAGCTCCATCGTCGGTAGGAGAATGTGGTTGCAGAAGAACCATCATTGTTAAATACGATGGTACTGTGTGGAATTATCTTGGTGATACCATTAAGCTTCTTCTCTGAAGAAGAATCGTATGGCAGCAACTGTTGGAGTATGTTACGGCTAGATATATTTAGTAGCTTAAGTTTGTAATTCAATTTTATCTTTATTAGGCTTCTTGTCCTTCAAGTCTTCTAGTACTATATAAATAGCCTAAGGGCTCACAGTGTAATCACTTCTTGCAATATCAATACAATCTATACTTTCGCAATCTTTTATGGTATCAGCGCGGATCGCTCCTCGGCCTAGGGTTTAGCCACCACCGCTTTCGCCGCGCCACCCCCGGGGGAGATCCTTCTCCGCCAGGGGCCACGCAATAGTAGATTAGATCTTCTCCGTTGGTACAGGCCCAACATCTACGCCAAGGTCTCGGCCGTCGGCATAGCCAGCAGCACGCGCCAGGTCCAGCTGCTACGCCGACGGCATTGTCGTCAGCACAGCCTGACCATATGGCACAACGCACACGCTGGCCTGTGGTGCAGCAGGCTATGCCGACGGCATAGCGGCTGGCTGTATTTTTTTCCCTGTTTTCATTTCTAGAAGCCTTTTAGCATCAGCAGAATAATTCAAAAATCACAAAAATAATATCAAAGCAATCAACATGACATTGCAATATCCATCATCATCCAAACAACAACATGATCATCCACAAAACATGTTCGTTATCCAAACAACATCATCACAAGTGCATACACATAGAAGATATCACAAGTACATACACAAGATTTAGCTCTAGCTCTAACCATGTCCATGATCATGATCTCGGACTCGGTGTATGTGTCGGTGTGTCGAGGAGCCCGAGGCTTCCCGGCCCGAGCACAGGAGTCGCACGTCAGGCCATCAGGGAAGTAGAACCACTAACGGAAGCACCGGGCGCCATGAGACGAAGTTGTGCATCATCGCACGATGGACTAGGCGAGGCCGAGGCACGACCAAAGGGTCGGATCCCGGAGCATCCCGTGCCCTACATGTTTGAGCAAAACTTAGCAACTTGCGAGACATATGAAAGCGGTAACAAGTGGTTTGGCAAAGAACTTACCGGGGTCCCTCCGTAGTATGTGGCAGCGAAATCTTCCCTCGATATGCAGCGAGGCGGCAGCCCAGGATCAGGTGGCTGGTCACCTTCCACCGGAACCCACTCTCCAGTGGTAAAGTAGTGATTCATCACCTACAGGATAGTTATATGTCAGTCGTTGCAGAAACAAATGTTCAAATTAGAGGAAGTAAGACTTGTCATCATTTGCAAAAGTAAAGGTTGAAACTTACAACCGTCACTTTCCTGGAGTACGCATCGCACTCTGCTCTTAGCTCAACCCGTACATCATAGTCCCTGTTATAATATGCCTGAAGGGCCTTGTAGGCTTTATCGAAATCACGCTACAATTTCAAAAATAAAGGATCTCATTAGCTTAGCCATTTAGGATCAAATTGCGGAAATACAATGGAAATGAGAAACACTTGGATCGACGGTGGAGGCAGTAGGCCGAGGACGAGGTGCGATAGAGGGGTGATCGGGGGTGAGGGTAGCCTTGACTTGTGTGAGGGTCATGGTAGGCTCGAGCACCGCATTAAGAATGTTGAAATGGCCATGTGGCTTACCTTGGCTCGCCATGATCAATGCAGTATCATCGACCTCATGGTGTATGGGCTCATCCACCTCCGGATGCAAACCCTTGAGCTTCTCGTAGTAGAGGTTGAGGTTCTCCTTGGCGTTGCCGTAGTACTGGGGAAGCTGGGGCTGAGGCTGCTCTAGGTCGGGCTTCTTCGTCTTCATCTTCTCCCACGCGACCAGGTCGGTAATAGGGCTATCAACCTCCCCCTCCTTCTCCACCTGCATCGCCAAAGAAATGTTAATTATGTGTGTCAACTAAGAATATGATGGGAAATAAATGCAGGTTATTCCATGTGTATATATATACCAAGTTCTTCTTGAAGAGACCATGGTTGCGGCTTCCCCCGATGTGTGTTCCCATGCTGCCGCGGTTTTTCTTGTTCTGCTTGCTCATGGCCTCGAAGTTAGGGTCTTCTCCGATCCACCTCCTAGCCAACACTTCAAATGCGTCTTCTTTGTGTTCACACCAGAGGGGCATAACCTGAAACCACAATACTCATTTGAAGAACAGATAATGCAATGGCAACTTAGCATCTATGGACCTTCTCATTGAAAATTTACTTACCGTCATGAAATCTGCCACCGACATCTTTGGCGTGTGACCCTTGGCAATCTCATCCTTCCGTATCTTAAGTTCGCGCTCATCTTGAAAGTGACTGATCAACGTATTCTTGGTGTTGTACCATTGTTGTGTTGTCATCTTCCGACAAGCCGCAAGCAAAGTGTTCTTCGCCACCGCCTGATGCTCCGCGCTCACCTTATAGAAGGCCTTCAATCATCATGCATAAAATAAATTATGCGAGTCATGAGTTAGCACGATGGTGAGCAAAAAAATTTATGAAAGTCATGAGTTAGCACGATAGTGAGCAAAAGTATGCCTTACCCAAAAGCCGCTCATCACAGCATCAGCAGCATTCGTGAAGCCTGGGCAATCGGTGGCGACTTCATAGTCCGCCCAAGACCAGGCTAGCTTCCTCTGGACATTGGACCTTACGACATACTTGGACACATATCCTAGGTCCACATGCAAGTTCTTGTGGGAATCCGGGGCTCCGTCGGTCCTTTTCCACTGAAACCCTAGGAAGTGGGACCCGGATGTCTACCCCTATATATTTCTCCGTACGAGGGTGGACCAATGTATTTTTTCATTTGTTTAGGCTTATTTAGTTTATTCCTACATGGAAAACTAAGGTTGGGACCATGAAACACCACTTGTGCCCCCGGTATACCCGCAGCGGGACAGTTACACCTACAGGTCCAGGATTTTGCTAAGTGCTACCTTACGCATTTGGAGAAGCTCACACCGGGGAGCTAGACGTTGAATCTATATGGACCTTACGACACACTTGGACACATATCCTAGGTCGACATGCAAGTTCTTGTGGAAATCCGGCGCTCTATCGGTCCTTTTCCACCGAAACCCTAGGAAGTGGGACCCGGATGTCTACCCCTATAGCTTTCTCCGTACGAGGGTGGACCAATGCATTTTTTCCTTTGTTTAGGCTTATTTAGTCTATCCCTATATGGAAAACCAAGGTTGGTACCATGAAACATCACTATGCCCCCGGTATACCCGCAGCGGGACAGTTACACCTACAAGTCTAGGATTTTTCTAAGTGCTACCTCCCGCATCTGGAGAAGCTCACACCGGGGAGCTAGACATTGCATCTATATGGACCTTATGACACACTTGAAACACCACTTGTTCATGTATTCTAGGGCAACACACAAGTTTTCGTGGGATTCCGGCACTCACGTGGTCATTTTCGAGCGATGAGAATCACAACGATGGAGACCGCTATTCGGACGGTACAAATGCCTATAATTAGAGTACAAAATATATCAACATTAAATTATTGGATGTAATAAATAAACTACTATAAGATAGATGGCTAAAATTAAATGGAAAAAAATCTGGAAGCCTAAGGCCGTCGGCACAGGCTGGCTAAAAGTATATGGTTAAACCTGAATAGAAAAAAATCTGGAGGGCTACGCCGACGGCCAGGCCGTCGGCACAACCTGCGCTTCTAACGCCGTTCCCGCTGCCGTGTCGGAATTGGGGCTACATCGATGGTTGGATATACGCCGAGGGCCACCGTCGGCACAGTATTCTCATCTACGACAACGGCCATTCTTCGTCGAGGGCTGCCCTCAGTAGCTAGACCTACCCCGACGGCCGATCCTACGCCGACGGCCTGGCTGGGGGGCTGGCCGCGGGAGGCAGCTACGCCGATGGCCCCGACATTTGGCCGTCGGCGTAGCTGGCCGGCCGTCGGCGCCGTCTGTTTCTCCTGTAGTGGGTGTTTGCCGAGTTCTTTGTTTGATCAATGCAATTTTTTACGAGTATCTGGTGTTTGCGGAGTTCTTTTTTGAGAATATACTCGGTATATGCTTCTGTTTGCCGAGTGTTTGTTTTCTGCAGATTTTATTTCTGCCAATACTTGGCAACCCCCCTAGATGTCGAGTTCCCGGAAAATACACCCGGCAACCAGACATATACTCTGCAGCGTCCCGTATTCCTTTCAGTGCCAGATAGATTAATGTATATACACCTGGTAAGCGCATGTTATCGTATGAATTAAAATATATAGTGTGAGACTAGATCTTAATGCATAATAGTGGCTGGCTTTCTGCCATCTAACCCCATGATCTGATTCTGGTTACTCGACGATCATTGGATATAATTTTCGCTTGTGTACGACAATGATTAGTGGTCGTCACCGTCACTCGATGATTACTTCCACGATGTGATTCTGGTTCATTTTCGTTGGACGCGTTTAGACCGGAGCCTCCATTCCCCCTTGATTCCCTCCGTACGTAGCCATGTTACCCTTGCATTTCAAAACACGCCATTACCCCGCCCAGCCATCAAGACACAATCTAACAGGAGTACATCAAGTACACAGATCGTACTACAGAGCCGTACGTAGTGCCAAAATGGCCGGTGCCACCACCAATGCCGCCCTTGTCGTAGTCGCGCTCCTCTCGATGCTCGTCCCGCTCGTCCGTTCTTCAGTCGACTACGGCACCTCCGCCGCCATATCCTACAGCTCCGGCTGGCTCCCGGCCAAGGCCACCTGGTACGGCCAGCCCAACGGCGCCGGACCCGACGACAACGGTACGTACGCTCATCGGCTCATGTGCGTCGGCTGTGCAATGTTTGTCGTTGTTCCTGCATCACGCAGCGGTGCCATGCCAACTCAGTATACGTAGTAATAATGCCGATGGATCGATCGGTCAATTCGCAATTGCAGGTGGCGCTTGCGGCTTCAAGAACGTGAACGCGTACCCGTTCTCCGCCATGACGTGAAATCAAGAACAAACAAGACCTGATTCGAGAAAAATAATTTATAAGCATATGCTCAGATGCAAGAAACAAAAACATAGCTTCGGGGGCTACTCCTATCGGGAGCGTTCGTCGCGTACCCGATAGAAAAAATAAAAATCCTCCATAGGAGTCAAGAGAAGAATATCTTAATTTGCAACGAAATGACTTTGAGCCTATGCTCGGATCACGCACCCAAACATAGACTCGAGGGCTGCTCCTATTGGGAGCGCTGGTCGCGCTCCCGATGAAAATGGCAACATCAACCCATGAACATAACAACTTCAACAATTGCATCAGCCAAACAAAGCAGACAATAAAATCATCGTATTCTTAGACCGCGTCCACCACCATAACATGTCTGGATGCCATGTTTACAACACGAAGATAATATCCAATGGTATGTCCTATGAGCCTGGTAACCGTACAGGAATGCGCTCTACTATATTTTTTTCATATCTACGATATGATAAAAATCCTGACGGATGCGTTGGGTATCCAAACATAAAACTAGAATTTGGTACTCGATAAGGCATCTATGGCTGAACTAAATTATGCTAGTATATCCCATGTTCGAGTCTTGGGACTTGAGCTTGAGAAGGTTCATGATGTTTTTTTCCGAGAGCAATTAAATGGTTTTTATCTGTAGGCTGCACCAGACACATTATACCAATATCCCCATGAAAAAATATTTATTGAACTAATAGTTTGTTTATCTGAAGAAGTATTCGGATTCACCTTATAGGCGTATTAAATAAAACTTAGAGACTCAACCCGAGTCTACATCTCGAGTAGAGCCTTGGGGGATACTGGCATGGGTATGACCTGGTATAAATTCAGTACAAGGCCCATTAGGCCCATAAGGACCCGGAGACTCTGGATGCACCCGAAGTCCAGGAACTAGACGTGATGATCAAGGCAGAAGCCTAAGATATAAACCAACATAGTCGTAGAGTTATCTTTAATATGTAACCAACCCAAACTAGACTCTGAGACCTAGGCCTCTCATATAAAGGCTGGGAGGACCAACTGGGAGGGTACCGTATTGTGAGTTTAGCCTTTAGCAACCCAGTGTAAGCTAGATCGCATAGCAATCCCGTGACTTCGTACTCTCCATCAATAAAAGATCATACAAGCATTTAGCAATCCGGTGCCACAAATGATTATTTTGCAAATCACCTACCAAAACTCTGTTGAGAAATGAGACTATCCAAATTCTCAAATATAATAGACAACATTTTATGTGCAATTTACCATATATCTGCATCTCAAAATCTTTGTTGCAACATTTCATCATTCAGACGGCTTTTGGTCTATTTTGCAAGAAGTGGGTCAAATTTGAATGATAGGTGCTTTATAGTTTGCTCATTATTTTTTCCAAAACTCATTTGTAGGTACGCAAGTTCTCATATCTAAAGTTACCCGGTAGGGGTCCAAGTCTCCATGCTTTACAGTGCTAGTCTCTGGATCGACTCGCTAGCACACACAGTTTAAGATGTAATATCACGAAACAAAGGTCAAATTTCTAGTACAACGAATGATCCAGAACTTTACATAATCATATACAAATTGCATAGCAGAAGGGCTAGGTCCTCATAAACAAAGATCAACAACAGAAGACTATAACTATAAGAGATCCATCAAGAGCCACAAACGAAAGCATACTGAGTATAGACTCGTAACCTTAACATCGTACCTCACTCATCTTCAGGACAACCTGCAATATGAAAGGTTGCAGCCACAAATGGTCCATACTTTGAATGTATTAGCAAGTTCACCTATTTAGTAGAATATAAATCTCAACCTACAAGTACATGCATATTTGCTAGGTGGAGTTTTCGCTGAATTTGCGTAAAGCCATGGTTTTTGCCCTATCATTTTTGAAATACAAATCTTTCTTTTAAAAACAAAATGGTACCATTGATTGATATCAATGAATCAAAACTTTTACTTTGAAAACGGCACCACTGGTTGGTAGCAGTGAACCGGGGTACCATTGGTTGATAGCAATGAACCCTCTACCCTTGTTGAGCCACAAAATTTTAATTTAAGAAAATTGAAATGATGAGATTTCTTTAACTGCTTCAAGTCCAGTCACTCAAAGTTGTCCGTAGCCAGTGACATGGCTAAGTATTTATATTATACACTCGAGTCACACCACGAACCATACCCACCTACAAACACTATCTTTCTGATCATGATGGGTCATGGTCCTACAACCTAATACTCAAGACAGACCCCAATTTACAAGTGGTAGTACATGGAAGCTCGTAGACAAGAACGCCGCTAGATCTCTTTAAGCCTGGGTGCTTTTTGCATGTGCACATAAGACAGAAGCCAGCCGTTGATAGGCCTGATTTCCTGAAATAGGGGATGGTCTGCTCGTTGGTGAATTAAACTATGAAGTTGGGTCCAGGCTGTTTGAGTGACTCAATGATTACTTCAAACGTTCCATAGTCTTGTCGCCTTCTGAAGACCTGTTCCAAGAAGCCAGGTATTGACTTGCATGGGATGTTATGAGTAAGATCATTAGAGAAAACAACCATTATTTCAAACTATTATAGAACATATAGTATAAACAAGATAGATTGATTATACATATAGTTCAAAGAACATACGGTTCTAGTTTGAAAATTTGGAGGAAGCATTATGCGAAACTTCTTGTCCATACACGAGGTGTAACCACACATGACTACACATGACTTACGACGAATCAATATGTTGCATATATCACCATCTTAACTTAGCATCACATTGCACAAATTAAGTAGAAAAAATAGAATGATATATACAAACATATAGAACAATATATAAGTAGCATAGATAAAGTACGATAAGCATTAAACATTAAACATATTAAGCATTCTAAAGTCTAGCAAGATAGAGTATGATAAGTAGTATGACCAGCTAAATAAGATAAACATCCTAAGGCTCTACTCCAAGTCGGTGAAATCATCGTAGCTAGAGAATTCAAAGTCCGACGAGTGTAGAGGCAACGTTGGCTCAACGGTAAAGTCGCTTGGGCTGAACCCGTAGTACGGGGCCTATAGCACTAGGTGGAGGCCTTCACCATCAATCCTAGAGGGGCCGGCCTCCTAGCACGCGGTGGAGGATCCTACACCGACATCCTTGCTAGTGGTAGAGGAGCTCCTGGCGAAGAATTGGAGGTTATACACCATAACCTCAGGATTGTTGAGGAACTGCCTCAACACAGGGTCTACCTCCTCCTGATGGCGGTCCCTCTGCTGCCTCACCGCCTTACGGTGCTCCCTCTCCTGGTCATTCGTGCAGAACCTCATACCCGTGGGGCCATTGAGATGTTCCCTCGCTCGATCCTGCTCAAAGTTAAGTCGGGCATGTGGCCCCAAGTTCTGAACCGCTGTGTAGTCATAGGAGCCCTCCGCTAGCTCAGGGTCCCTCCATGTACCAAGATAATACTTGGTATAGACAATGGTGATCCGAGTCCCCCATGTTGGGGTCTTCGTGTCCTTCCTCAGAACGCCGAACGTTGCATAGCATAGCATAATACTTTATGCAACCTATTCACACAATCTTTGGGAAAAAAAGTAAGTGCATAGTAGAAAATAGTAGGATATTTATATAGTGAACTTGCCTCATGTTGAAGTTGTCGGATTCACTCTCTTTGCAAGACAATAGATACTCTCCGGTTAATCTACATGATTCACAACATTGCAACGAATAAACAAACCAAACTGACACACCAATCAATGCAATACAATAAAATCAAGCAAAGCATGCTAAAGGGTTTGGTTTAGGTTGTGCAAGTTTTATTAAACCAATACTTGCTTCACAAATACGCTACTAGTTTTAGATTTGAAATGTTTACTATTATATGGTTGTATTTGACCACATAGTGTTTGTAGTAGCTGTTGGGGATATACTTTCCGGGTATCCTCACAGTTCCTCACTGACCAGGGTGGCCCACTTCGGGTTAGAGCTTTGCTTCACGGGCGGCCCAGTCAGGGAGAAAGACGGAGTCCAATCCGGCTACGGGAAGGCCCAGAAGACTTATTGACTTAGGCCCATAATGTTACTTGTAGTTCAAGATGTACTCTGTAACCGACTCTTAGTCGTAGCCAGATAGATATCTCCTGTAAACCCTAGGCCGGATATCTATATAAGTCGTCCTAGGGAGAGCCTTTAGGGCAAAAAATACTTTAGACCCTCAACTCGCACAGGCGAAACCCTTGTAACCCATATTCCGGCTCTGCCGTATTACTGGATTGCTAGCAGGAGTAGGATCCGTCCAAAGCCGGTGGATTCGAACCTGGGTAAACTTGTGTGCTCACTGTCCCGGAATACCGTACGTCTCACCCCCCCCCTCTCTTCCGCACGCCTCGAGGACCTCCTCATGGCGTACTTGTCATCAATCCGACGACAGTTGGCGCCCACCATGGGGCAAGTGAGCTACGGATCTGCGTTCCGAGCGGAATCTGCAAGAAACAGAATCGGCGAGACTATCACCGTCGGCCGCATCCTCTACGCCAGCGACGTCCCTCTCATCGTTCTCAACAAGACTTGGATTCCGGCAAAAGAGGTCGTGACTGCTTACACAATCATGTCTTTTGGCGAGATCGATGTTTACATCGGTTTCGCTGAACCTGCCCAACCCACCCTAGCGGTGATGATAGAAGCAGAAGAATTTTCTGGGTCCCCTTTGTCCGCGGAGGCGGTAGAGTTCTGGATCTCAGAAAACCCTAATCCCACCCAGCCCGCACCAGTTGCGGAGATAGTGGAGAAACCCGAACCTGAAGAAGACCTAGCGGTCAACGTCGAATCTGGAGTGGATCTCCCCGGAGGAGCCGAATCCCAGATCGACCCACCCATGGAAGTCGAAATCCAGGAGGAGCATATCAACGACACTGATTCCGGCTCTGATGATGCCGGAACAGACAGGCCTTTCCTAAGGTACACACTATGACGTATGAAGCCGCAGATGCAATCCTCGAGACCATCAAAAGTTTCGATATGGCTGATCGCGAAAGCTGCAGGTACCTCAGGAAGCACGCGTCGCACTTCGTCGGATACGTGGGATCCGGATCCGGCTCTGCCGATGCTGGAGAAAACACCGACTCGATGCTGGAGGCAATTGGAACAAACGCCGACATACCCGCATCCTCGGATGAGTCGATGACGTCAGCAGATTTCCAAAAGTTCTCCGTGGAATATGAAGAGGAGTATAACTCCAAAGCTGCAGAAGAAGGAGAAGCCATGGACGAAGGATCTGGGGAACACTCTCCCAAAACGCAGGATGACATGGACGTCGGAGATAATCCCGAGGTCGAGATGTCCGAAAGTACCGATCAGAGCTTGACTCCGGGAAACGAACCCAAAGCCGTCTTTGCTACCGGTGCTGCCAAGAAGGCAAAGAAGAAGAACAAGAAAAACAAGACCCTGGTAAAAGACCCTCTGGCAGAGGAGGTGATTGCCGAGGAATACGAAGAAGACTCGGATGGAGCACTTATCCCAGACGAGCTGAAAAAAGAAGCATCGGTGGATGGACACATGATCACTGAAGGTGCGCATAAACTCATCGATGCCGCATTAACCACACCTATCCCTATAGCTGCAGAACTTACTGCAGATGAGCTGGATGAAAGGGCGCAAGCCCTAGAAGCGCGTCGTCAACAACTCCTCGATGAAGCCAAAACCATCTAGGTGGAGAAGAAACACATGTCGAACAAGGAGTACATGTCTCGTCTGCATCAGAAGACATGAAAGCATCACATAGATGACAACCAATTCCCACGTGTCCGTGCCGTCCTTTTTGGAGATGAGATGGGGAAGCCACGGAAAGATAGCAACGGAGATTGGGTATACCCAACACTAGTACAAAATACGTTGGCAGCCCGAGAAATTCTATCGGCTAATCCAGGACCAGACGAGATCCGTTTGGGTATCAAGCTACTCAACAAGGGACTGGAGCAGCAAAAGGTCGCCCTGTCCGGAAGTCAAAAACTGGTCTCGGATTCTGACCAATGTCGCACAGATCCGGCATGGGCTGACATAAGACCCCATTACGTTCCGAAGCAGCATTATCGCCCTGAACGACGGGAAGACA
The DNA here is from genome assembly GCA_916181665.1 of Avena sativa. Classification (NCBI taxonomy): domain Eukaryota; kingdom Viridiplantae; phylum Streptophyta; class Magnoliopsida; order Poales; family Poaceae; genus Avena; species Avena sativa. Next base: position 436,151,332 of record OV702290.1, read on the forward strand.
ATTATTCAAGAACCGGATCGTCAGGACAGCATCGCAGGACTACACGCGGCTGGAGCAACGTTGCACCAGCGGCCAAGAAAGATGCCATCACTGCCCTGAATCCGACGAATCCTCCCTGACGAGAATCTAAGGATCGAAGGGGAGAAGATAAAGAGAAACGTCGGGAGGAGGATCGTCAGAGAATGCCACCTCCTAGACATGAAAACCGTCCGACTGAGCCTCACTATGGTGGGAACGACGGGCGAAGAAACAATGGAAACCATGCCGGTACAAGCCGACAGGGGGCTCGTCGTAGTCAAGACCCTCCCCGGAATCAGAATAATGAAGTTCCGGATGGAGGCCGGTGATCAGCCGGAAACTATCCAGCTGCTCCACCCTCTCCACCACACAGTCATCACAATGGCTCCCATGGAGGACAAGGAGGACGGCATGGTGGAGGAGGTGGTGGCAGAAGCCGAAGTCTGGCTCCATGGCACCGCAGCCACAGCTGGCATTCGGGACGATCTCTGTTCCCGAACGACGCAAGGCACAGGATCAATTCCAACATAGAGGCTCGGAGCTATGAAAACGATGACGTGTACGTGGGCCCAAAGTGCTTCGGTCCACGCATCAGAGCTACAAAATTCCCGGAAGGATTTGCTATCTCAAGACATATCCAAGCCTACGACGGCATTGCTCGGCCAGACACCTGGTTACAGGATTTCTTCCAAGCTTGCTGCATCGCCAAAGGCGGAAACAGCCTGGTCGCAACCCGATATCTCCCACTTATGTTGCGGAAGACGGCACGATCATGGCTCAATGAACTTCCGGCAAACACCATCCATAACTGGTATGATTTACAAAGCGTGTTCTTTCAGAATTTCGAAGGCACATATCGGAGGCCCTGTATGGTTGGGGACCTATAGCGTTGCACCCAGAAAGCCGGAGAAACTTGCCGGGATTACCTCGGACGATGGATCGACACCAAGAACTCCTGCGAAGGAGTAAATGATCAAACTGCGATTGAAGCTTCATCGCAGGTCTCCCTATTGGTTTACTACGCCATCGCTTGAAGTGTGACAAGGTCACCGATTTGGGAGAGATGATAGAAACAGCGAGCAAGTATGCAGATGCTGATGACGATGCAGAAGGACTACTCAATGCCCTAGTTGTGCCTCAGTCGGCAAAACAACCAAAACAACAAGCTCAGAAGTGCAAAAACACCTCGAAAGAAAAACCCAACGCGGAAACAGCGGTAGTCACTACTGTTTCCGGGTCTGGAGGACGAGGAGGACGTGGCGGAGGCCGCGGGCGTGGCCGTGGGACGTCAAGGGTCCAAGGTAGAGGAGAACAACAACCAGGCAAAACCTACTTTTGGGCCGACATTGCCAATAACCCTTGTGTGCATCACCTAGACACCAGTGGGGGCTCGTCCCACACCAACGCTGAATGTCGTTTCAATGACGACATCAAAAGAGATGACACCACGGGCTACAAAGCTAAGCGGAAGAAGGGAAAGAAAAATCCCGAAAAATACAAGGAGACCAAGGAAGATTCTGACATGGAGGAAGCTGATGCTTCGAATCCCAAGTCGGAAGGCAAGAAGACTTTTCCCACCAAGAAGGACACTTATGTCACCTTCCTCGGATCTCAACCAGCAAAGGTCAAGAATGCAGTTCTACACGAGCTCAATGCAACAGTTCCGGCTGTCCCCCAGTATCTAGACTGGTCGGAAGTGGCAATCACGTTTGACCGCGATGATCATCCGCCTAAGCTACACATGCAAGGAAAAAACGCCTTAATCGTCAACCCACTTATTGACGGTTATGGTTTCTCCAAGACCCTCATGGACGATGGTAGCAGCATCAATATTCTCTATATCGAAACGCTGCGCCGGATGAAGATCTCGGAGACCCAGCTAAACCATAGCTCTATGATTTTTCACGGAGTTGTCCCAGGAAGACAAGCTAATTTCCTGGGAGAGATCACTTTGGATGTTACCTTTGGAACTCCAAAGAATTATCGGACGGAGGCACTTTCCTTCGAAGTGGTCCCGTTCAAGAGCGCATACCACGCTATATTCGGACGTCCGACTTACTGGGCTTTTATGGCTCGTCCGTGTTACATTTACAATATGATGAAAATTCCAGGTCCCAACGGCGTGATCACCATCAGGGGAGACCCGAAGAAAGCGCGAGAGAGAGAGGATGGAAATGCCGCCTTTGATGAAGCTGTGCTGCACGCCTAGGAGTACCAGGAGATCAAGAAGAGCATAGATCCGTCCGAGATGCCCGCAACGAAGAAGGAGGTTACCAAGCCAAATCCGGAGTTCAAGGCATCAGAAGAGACGAAGAAAGCACCGTTGAAGGATGATGACCCCTCCAAGGTGACCCAGATAGGCGTAGGCCTAGATAGCGCATAGGAAAGCGCGCTCGTCAAGTTCCTCCAAGCAAATCAAGATATCTTTGCATGGCAGCCATCTGACATGACCGGAGTACCTAGGGAACTTGCCGAGCACTCTCTAAATGTAAACCCGAATGCTAAACCAGTCAAACAGTCCTTACGACGGTTTGGCAACGAAAAGCGTAAGGCAATAGCTAAGGAACTAGCATGGCTCGAGTTAGCCGGATTCATAGAAGAGGTCATCCACACTGAGTGGTCGGCCAATACTGTAATGGTCCCTAAAAAGGACACCACTGATTTAAGGATGTGTGTTGATTATACTGCCTTGAACAAGGCTTGTTCAAAAGATCCGTTCGCTCTGCCTAGAATTGATCAAGTTATCGATTCTACGGCAGGCTCGGAACTCTTCTGTTTTCTCGACGCATATTCCGGTTATCACCAAATCCGGATGAAGGAATCTGACAAAATCAACACTTCATTCATAACCCCCTTCGGAACCTTCTGTTTTGTTACGATGCCCTTTGGGCTGAAGAACGCAGGAGCTACGTACCAGCGCACGATGCAGCGTTGCCTCCACGACCAACTCGGACGCAATGTACATGCATACGTGGATGATATCGCGGTGATGTCCAAAAAGAAGGAAACACTCATTTCCGACTTGGAGGAAACGTTCGCCAATCTACGAAATACAACATCATGCTTAACCCGAAGAAATGTTTCTTTGGAATACCAGCCGGAAAATTGTTAGGCTTCATCGTGTCTCAAAGAGGCATAGAGGTGAACCGCGACAAAATCAAGGCTATACTCAATATTTCTAGGCCAACTCGCCTGAAGGACGTACAAAGACTAACTGGTTGCATTGCTACGGTCAGTTGATTTGTAAGTCGGCTTGGTGAAAGAGCCACACCATTATACAAACTCCTGAAGAAAACCAAGGATTTTGTCTGGACTGACGAAGCTGAAGCTGCACTGCAAGACCTGAAGAAAGTACTCTCATCTGCTCCTATCCTCGCAGCGCCGGAACCTCAGGAACCGATGTTGCTTTATATTGCTGCGACAAATAAGGTCGTTAGTATCGTCATGGTAGTGGAGAGACTAGAGGAAAATCAGGAACACTTGGTGCAGCGTCCGACTTACTTTGTCAGAGAGGTCTTGACAGAATCAAAACAGCGATATCTGCACTATCAAAAGTTGGCTTACGGTGTTTTCCTAGCATCTCGTAAGTTACGACACTATTTTCAGGAGCATCCAATTACCGTGGTGAGCAAAGCTCCCATGAGAGACATAATCAACAATAGCGAAGCCACAGGACGTGTCGCCAAATGGGGCATAGAGCTCTCACCTTTCGATATTGAGTATAAACCTCGGACAGCAATCAAATCCCAGATCCTTGCCGACTTTGTCGCTGATTGGACAGAGACGAAGGAGAACATGGTCCTCCCTGAGTCGGAATACTGGACCCTCTTTTTCGATGGGTCTAAGGCTCGAGGGGGCTCGGGGGCTGGCGTGGTGCTCAAATCACCCCAAGGAGATAAACTATTATACATGTTGCAGATCCACTTCACAGCGACAAACAATATTGCCGAGTATGAAGCACTGCTGCATGGAATCCGGATTGCCAAGGATATTGGCATCCGACGTTTGATGTGTTACGGAGATTCGGATCTTGTTGCTCAGCAAGTCTCGGATATTTGTAATGCAAATAAACACATGGCAGCATATAAAGCCATCGTGGACATTCTATCTAAAGCGTTCGAAGGGTTTGAAGTTCAACACATCCCTCGAGCAGAAAATGAGGAAGTAGATGCACTATCTCGAATAGGCTCTGCACGGAAAGAGGTCCCGGATGGCGCATTTTTAGAGCACCTCAAATTTCCCTCGATTAAAGGAGTAGATGAGAAATATCCGACCAAATCCGACTCACCTTTAATAGCAGTTCTGGCTGTAATTCCCAGCTGGACTCAACCCTACCTTGATTATTTGGTAAACGGCAAATTACCCGAAGACGAGGCGCTGAGCCGGCAGATTGTCCGACGAGCAAAAGCCTATACTATTATTAAGGGTGAGCTCCATAAACGGAGTGTTTCTGGGGTTTTTCAACGTTGTGTATCTCCGGAAGAAGGAGTGGAAATCTTAAGGGAAATCCAAGAAGGCGAGTGTGTTCACCATGCTGCAGCCAAATCTTTAGTGGCAAAAGCTTTTCGACATGGCTTTTTCTGGCTTACAGCTCAGGCAGATGCCGAACGGTTAGTCAAGACATGCAAAGGCTGCCAAAAGTACGCCAAGCAAGCTCATGTTCCGGCTGATCAGCTGCGAACAATACCTATCACATGGCCTTTTGCGGTCTGGGGGCTTGATATGGTAGGACCCTTTAAACGAGCTCTAAGTGGATTTACCCACCTCTTAGTGATGGTGGATAAATTCACCAAGTGGATCGAGGCTAAACCTGTCACTAGTTGTGATGGAGCAACAGCCAAAAGATTTGTCGAGTATGTTATAATCCGGTATGGTTATCCACATAGCATTATCACGGACAACGGGAGTAACTTTTCTATGGGAGAACTGGCTGAATTCTGCGATGAGCAAAATATTCGGCTTGACATTGCGTCAGTCGCACATCCACAGGCTAATGGACAAGTCGAAAGAGCAAATGGTTTAATTCTACAAGGCTTGAAACCAAGACTCAAAGCACCACTACGACGTGCTGCGGGGGCTTGGGCAGAAGAATTACCTTCTGTAATTTGGAGTCTTCGAACAACTCCAAACAGGTCAACAGGATACACACCTTTCTTCTTGGTCTATGGCGCAGAAGCAGTTCTTCCTAGTGATTTAATTCATACTTCTCCTAGAGTGTCCGCGTATATCGAAGAGGATGCTGAGATTTCTCGATAAAATGATCTCGACTTAGTCGAAGAAGTACGCGTCATTGCTGAAATGAGATCTACAGCCTATCAGCAGAAGTTACGCAAGTATCATAGCCCGAGAGTCCAAAATAGATCTTTCAATAAAGGTGATTTGGTTCTCCGGCTTGTGCAACAAAGAAAGCACAAACTTTCCCCAGTATGGGAAGGGCCCTTTTTAGTTAGTCGACTATTGCACAATGGATCGTACTACTTAACTGACATGAGGCCAGTCAAAGAAAGACCTGCTACTAAGAAGAGAAATAGAGCTGGAGGCAGTACAAATCCGGATGAGTTAGACAGACCATGGAATATTGCTCAGCTACGTCCCCTTTATTCTTAGTTTATCCTTCTTTATAATCATACATATGTACATGTTCTGTGAGAAATAAAAGTTTTGGTTGCCTCAAGTTTTTTCTGAGAAGTTCTTAGACCATCTTATTTCCGAATGATCATGTCATAGTCGAAAATCTCAGAATGCTTGAAAGTACTTTATGCTCATGTTCGTTCTGGTCTAGATTTCAGATTCTAAAAACTGCTACCTTCGGGTATAACTCTAAAAATTTCTAGTCTTTACTTTGGTTATTTATCTGATTACCGGATGCGGGCATTTTCCGAGTAGTGAATTGTTGGTACTGGAAGCCGGCTTTGTTTCCAAGTTTAAACTGGTTTAGCAATTGAGCTCCGTTGCTCGGCAAAGTTTCCGGCAGAAGGTTTGGCCGGCTCAGGAAAGGGACGAGGCGAAAAGCCAGATAAACGATAAGTCGAGACGAAAAATATAAAGTGCTTATGTAAACATTTCAGGCACGCAAAAATTTCAAAAGTCAAAAGTGCTGAATAGATCAAAAGCTTAGCACTTGCAAAGATAAATAGTACTTAATATTTACAATCACATCAGTTTTTCCAGGATAATACATAAATTTCTGGTCTATGATGCTGGGGAAGATGAAGGATCTGCCGGCTCGCTGGTCACTCCACCTTGATATCGTTCTGAGATATCCGCATCCGAGTTGGTGCGTTCATCGTCGGAAACTTCTTCGGCTTCTTCTGCAAGAGGAGGCGGAGTAGCCACGCGGGTGAAGAAGGGGATCTCGTAGCTGGTTAGGTCAGCTACGTGGCACCCGTATCCGGCGCAGGAGTGCATGATGGCTTGAAGGTCCTGCTCCTGGCCGTCTTCGTCTACCTTGCAGTACCCTTTAGTCACTTGCCATATTTCCATGTTTCCATGGTGGCTCATGACCATGGAGAGGGTGTTCTGCGCGGCAGTCCGCGTGTAGGACATATTCCAGTCCTGAACAAGCTGCGGCATCTCCTTGGCTCTGTCCCGCACCTCAAAATCCGACATGCTTGGCATGTCCGGAATCCTGAGAGACTCGCCAATGTCCTCAAGGGACTGGCGGAAGTCATGAAGAAGATCACCGACTTGGGTAAGCCGGTGAGTGCGGGGCTCAGACGAGGAAGAATCCGTCAACTTTAGAGGACCTATACACAAAACAAGTCAAGAAAAAACCTACATTGATAAAAGTCGAAGAAAAGATAAGTTTCTCGGCCTCTTCAATCATAGCGATGGATTGTTCCACCAACGCTGTAAGACAAAAAGAACAACAATTCAGAAATATTCGACATAGAAAAAGCAAAAGACAAGGTTTGAATCTCGAAATGTTTACCTTCGGCTTCATCCTTGGCTACCTTGAGCTCAGAATTTTTAAGCCGGAGAGCTTTGATCTCTCTCCGCTTATCACAGACATTGGACAATAATTCCTAGTTATAGGAACATACTTTCTGTAAGTCAGAATACCCAAAGTCAGAAAGCTACTTAAGACTCGGGCTAATATTTTTTGCTAAATATCAGCACGAGCCTTGGGGGCTACACTAGTTCGTTCTTTGGCATCCTAATGAAAGCATAAACTCGGATTCTATATCCTACTTCATGCTTGGGGGCTAGAGGATATGATATAACTTATTGTAAAAACAAGAGTTGGAATTCCGACTTACATATTGCTCGCGGGTGAGTTTGTTTAAACCCGCGTTCACTTCAGCTGCCACCTTCTCGGCGAGAGTAAGAGGGATCACTGGAGCTGTTGGAAGCTCACAGTCCTGATCCTCTCGTCACGAAGGCGGACTTGAGTGAGAAGGTCAGAGAACTTGACGGCCTCTGCTTCTTGCGCCTCCTCTTCGGGGGATAGATGGCTTTTGTCTAGGACTTGCCTGGCTAGCCGCTGGATTTCCTCTGCAGATTTCCGGGTCAGGCCAAACTTGGCAAGATCCGGATTGTTGAGGAGGTTTTTGGCGAAGACTTCAGCCGAGGGATCATTACCCGAAGAGGGTTCACCCTTATCTTGACCTGACGCACCCAAAGTGGCGTTAGGTTGCGACCCAAGGATCGCAGGCTCCGTTTGAGGAGCCGGATCTTCTGTAGCTTCCGACGAGATAACCGGAGTTGCAGAAGGTTGAGGGGCCGGAGTCGGAGGAGCTACGGCAGGCGAAGCTATGGTAAGCTTCGTCTGGCGTAAGGGCTTCGAAGAAATCCCTTTCCCCTTGCCCTTGATGATCGATTTTGCTCTGAGAAGGTAACAAAGTCAGAAATGTTACATCTCGGAAAGAAGTTTAAGTAAAGCACAAAGACGGAAAGGATACCTCTTCACGACAGGCACCTCCTTTGTGCCAACTGCTACTGTCTGAGCTTTGCGCTTCTTGAGCGCAAGATCCGGCAGTGGAACTACTTCCACCTCCTGAGAGAACTCCGGAGGGTATCCTTCAAGCGGAGCAAGTTCCGACTCGGGGATGTCAGCAAGCTGAAAACAAGAAAACATATCAGCATTGCAATATAACTCGAAGATGGAAACACATAAAATATGTGATGATAAAAGCTTAACGGCACCACGGGGTTTTCCGCCGTGTGCATGTCCAGAGAAACCTCTGGAATCCGCCTCTCGATCCGCTCCTTGATCAGCCACTTGATTTGGCATATGTAGCCTTGAGTGGTGTAGGCCTTGGGGCTGATGCGGAGGGAGTCCGTCAGAGAAGACGTGACGGAGTGCATCAGTCTATCCCCGTGGTACTAAAGTGGCTGGATCCGGTGTGAGACCCAGCATTGGACCAAGTCGGATCCCTTTAGATCGTTGTGCTTGATCAAATATTCGATCCGCCTCTTAGCGAGGATCAAATCATCTGTGAGAGCCGGAGTAGCCTCGTCCCAGGAAGGCTGGGCCGTGGCGGCTCCGTCAACAAAAACCGACAAAGCAGTATCTTTGCCGGGAGCCGGAATATCCCTATGATAGAAAAAAGTGGTTGGCCATTGTTTGACCGAGTCACTGGCAGAAATTTTGGGATATGCCCGGTCTCGTCTAAGAGAAAAACTAATGGTGCCGGTGATGTAAGGAACACCGGCAGTGATGGAATTCCTCCGGACATGAAAGTAAAACCAGAAGAGAAGAAAGCTCGGCCTAATGCCAAGAAAGCCCTCGCAAAGCGCAGCATATGTGCTCATTTCTAGAAGAGAATTGGGAGGAAGATTATGGAGTTAGACTCCATAGTGATCTATCACCTCGGAGAAGAACTCCGAGGGAGGAAAAGACATACCTCGGTCCAGATGAGTGCCGAAGTGGACTCGCTCGCCCTCGTGAGGGCTGGGGACGGTTTCGCTGGAGCCGCTCCGCCAGTCGCCGGCGACGAGCAGCCCCTTCCTTCTCCATGTTCTTGAGGCCTGCTTCGTCGAGGGCGCTGGGGATCCAGATTCCCCTATAGCTTTCCTTCTCCGCTGCACCTTCTGCCTTCGCCGTCGTCGCCGCTACTGCCAAGCCAGAGGAAGAAGATGAAGAAGCCATTTTTCTCAGGTGAGAAAGTGACCTTAAAGGGGCGGCGCTGGGAGTTTCTGTGGGGGAAGGACGAGGAGGATCTATGCGCGCAAGGGGATTGGGAAGGAAGGAAACGGCAAAGGACTGGTGGAAAGGAGAAGAGGAAATCTAAACCCCTTATATCCACCTACCTACGCCAAGATTCGTGCAAACGCTACAGTACAACCGCCACGCATCGTGGAAAGAACTAGGAAGGACCCGCGCGATGATTGCGTCGCCTCGATCTCCACGCACGCATTGAAACGGCGCCTCGGTTCCGCGGACCGCGGACCCACCAACGGTCGTGCTGACGGAACGCTGTCAGATGACGTGACTTGACCATGCTTGTGTCAGGTGGCGTTAGGGACCAAGTTCCGGCTTAGTTTGAAAACGAGCTAGAAAATCCGAGTAACCAAATAAAAGGTCCGACTAATTTTTAAGACCCGGATCGTATCTTTTGTTGTGAAGTTTCAGGAACCCTTCAAGATTCTGCAAGACGAAGATCAAGCTAGAAGATGATAAATCCGACTTTGGTTCTTGGAGGCCTCCGGGGGCTGCTGTTGGGGATATACTTTCCGGGTATCCTCACAGTTCCTCACTGACCAGGGTGGCCCACTTCGGGTTAGAGCTTTGCTTCACGGGTGGCCCAGTCAGGGAGAAAGACGGAGTCTAATCCGGCTATGGGAAGGCCCAGAAGACTTACCGACTTAGGCCCATAATGTTACTTGTAGTTCAAGATGTACTCTGTAACCGACTCTTAGTCGTAGCCGGATAGATCTCTCCTATAAAACCTAGGCCGGATATCTATATAAGCCGTCCTAGGGAGAGCCTTTAGGGCACCCAATACTTTAGACCCTCAACTCGCACAGGAACCCTTGTAACCCATATTTCGGCTCTGCCGTATTACTGGATTGCTAGCAGGAGTAGGATCCGTCCAAAGTCGGCGGATTCGAACCTGGGTAAACTTGCGTGCTCACCGTCCCGGAATACCGTACGGCTCACCCCCCCCCCCTCCTCTTCCGCATGCCTCGAGGACCCCCTCATGGCGTACTTGTCATCAATCTGACGACAGTAGCTTTAGTTCATATGCAACTACTATGTTGTATATATGTTTGGAAAATAGTTTCATTTAGTACTATTGGACAAATAAATATTTTATGAACATTTTGTAATAAGGTTTTCATTTTAAAACCATTTTATTATTTAATAATGTCCAAAATAGCATTTGAAGGAGATAAGGGTTTATAATTTAAATAACCTCATTGTAAGCCTTTAAAATAATTTTAGCCTCTGGTACTAATGGATAGGGTATTCAAACATGAGCATTTTACAAAAAGTATCATTCAAAAATCCTTTTTTAGAATTAAAGTTATGCCTATAATGGCTAAATGGGATTTCTGAAACATTTTCCAATTTAGATTATTAAAGTATGAAAAATAATAGTGGGGTTCTGTAGTACTACTCACAAGGATTTCAGAAAGGTATTATTTGCAATTTTGGATATACATAATAATTACTATGATTTAAATAGCCTGTTTTAGACTTTAAATATTTAAAATAATGTTTTGGCAAATTTTAAATTTTAATTTATAAATGTGTTGTTCACATTTTTACGAAACCAAACATATATTATTTGTTAGATTTGGAGTAGAAGATTAATTCCTATGAATTATGCAACTTTTGGTACATTTTTGTCCATTTCTAAAACTAAAACAATTTAACAGAAAAGAAAATACACGTGGCCCTTTCCGATTGGCCAATACCCCTTCACCGTCTGACTGAACGAGGGCCATCGGATCTTCATAAAACGGAAGGGCCAAATCGACACGTCTCACGGCCCGGCTGGGAGCTTGGCTCGTGGCTCGACTCGGCTCTGGTTAATCCAGACCGCTGGTGCGAGATCAGGCGATTGAGGAGGGAGGGGTGAGATCACCTGTGGCTAGGCTCGCTAGAGATGGTGGTGAAGGTGGTGGGCGGTGCAGAAGTCGACGGGGGGAGGGTGAGGAGGTGGTTTTCCTGGGCTGCATCGGAGGGGGCGACGAGGAGCGGGATGATGAGGGAAGGCCGATGGTGGCGGCGGAGTGGTGCTTCGCTTCCTGCAACAGTGTGAGGGTGCTAACAGAGACCTCGGGAAGGCAGTAAGCTTCGGGTGGTGGTGTTGGCGTCGATTGACTGTGATATAGAGAGGAATAAGAGGGTGAGGAGAAGAGCTAGATCAAGAGAAAAAGACGTGGCCAAAAATGGGCGGCGAAACCTCCCTATACCGCCAGAATTCGTCAACGGCGTCATGGTGGCCGACGGACTTTGACGAGTAAATTGAGTAGCCTGGCAGCAAGGAAGAGAGATAGAGGTGGGGGAAACAAAGAGGGTGTCGAGGGCCTTTAAGGAGAGGCTCTAGTAAGGCCGGGTGAGTGGAGGCAGTGGGGACGATGGTGTTGTGGTCCGTTCATGCAGGAGGTTGTGGGCGAGGTCAGGGTGCCGGGAGGTTGGGGAAGATGCGGTGGGTCCCGAGTGGAAGGGAGAGATGGGGAGCGTGCCGGCACTGGGGGCTGAGCTGCGCTGTACCACGCGGGCAACAGATAGTAAGGGGCAGGGAGAGAGTGGGGGCAAGCTGGGCTAGGTCGGCTCGTTGAGTTCTCCCCGCAGCTAGACTACTCTTTTTTTTAATATTTTTTCTTTTTCTTTTTTCTATTTTACAAATCCTTTTGTAACTTTAGTTTTATAACCCCAATTTGAGTTTCTAAAATTTGTAAAATCAAACGACACCACTTAAGCTCCAAACAACAACCCCTTGTTCTAAAACAAATTCCAAAAATTCCATTAAGCATTTAATGCCCTATGGCTAATATGGAGATTTGCAAAAATAGGGTTTTAGGAGAGTTATTTTCAAAACTAAAAATGTTAAATTTTATAAATATGGTTTTAACAATATATGTTTTTAGGTTCACCTTAGAAAAAGCAAATGGCCACAAAAGGCCCCAAAATAGTTTTAACAAAAATGCCTTGTTTATTCTTTTTAGAAACAAAAGGTTTTTCAAAATGAGAATAGAATTAATATTTTAGTATCAAAATAACCCTTTTATAAAGCACCCTTTTTTAACCCATTGCTATTATGGCTTTATGGAAATCTTGAAAGTTAAAGTATGATTTTTATATTTGGCTAAAAAAACATTTAACAAATATGGGAACCAAATATTAAACTAGGAATGTTTTGTAAATATTTTCATAAACCAAATATTTTTATTAGGGTTTGTTTTATGCAAGAGAGGTTTTGTAGAAGAATTTTATTTGGCAAGGGATTTTATGTTTTATCAAAACCATTTTGAAAGATTTTGTTTTCCGATAGATCAAAATAACTATAATGAGTTTTGAAATATGGTTTTTTCCTATCCACTTGTACCAAAATCTTTTGTTTGGAAATTGGACTTGCTTTATATTCACAAACTTTGATAATTTTCTTTTATTTTAAAATTTCAAATAAGGAAAAGAATTTTAGCAAACTATTTAAATAACTTTTATTTTATTTTAGCATTCCAAAATTTGAATTTTTTTTAGGATGTTACAATATCATGGAAGATACACTATCTTATTGCAAGATTCGAACCCTAGTTAAGAACAATCATGCCTGCCATTTTGACCAAATTTTGAAAACATCATAAGAAATTCAAGAAAAAAAACTTAAATATGGAAATTATTTTAAAAAGGTTTATCCAAAAAGACCATCTAAATTCATGACGCTTTTAACTCAAGTGAGTTAGGTCACGATCATAACCATGAATAGTTTGTAATAATGGATCCATAGTGTGCACATGTGTGTCTTGGAATAGAAAAGAATGTTTCTGAAGTGATTTTTCAATTTTTTTTTGCACCAAAGTTCATTTCCCATTTCCCAAATGTCAAAAAAAATATTTTTGTGAATCACCTCCCAAACTCTGCTAAAAGAATGAACCACCCAATTTTCAAAAATTGTAAACCATATCTTATTTAGAATTTACCATATAACTTAATCTCTAAACTTTCTAACCACTTTTCATAATCTATCGAGTATCTTGTCGATTTAGCAGCAATTGAGTCAAATTTGAACCATAGATGATTCATATTTTGCTCATTAATTTTTTGAAATATCATTTTTGGGTACACATATTTTTATGTCATAGAAGATACACTAAGAGTTTTTGCAAAATTCAACATTTAGCTAAGAACGATCAAGGCCGCCATTTTGGCCATATTTTGAAAAACAACATAAGAAATTCAAAAATATTAAAAAAAATAAAACTGGCGCTATGTGTCATTTTATCTAACGTATTTGCTAGAAACCTAACATACTGGGATTAATACAATTATTTTATGAGAGTGGATTTGGTCTCCGTCGGGTATTCGCATCTGGTCGTTGATTCCTCGAGATTGGGGACCAGATGGCCGTTAGAGCAGGTAGCAGCTTTGTTTGTGCCAATATTTGCAAACCCCCTAGATGTGAGTTCCCGGAAAATACAGTCGGCAACCAGACATATACTCTGCGGCGTCCCGTGTTTCCTTTAGTGCCAGATAGATTAACGTATATACACATGTTAAGCGCATGTTATCATATGAATTAAAATATCCCCGTAAAAAGAAAAGCATGTTATGTTATCATATGAATTAAAATATATAGTGTGAGACTAGATCTTAATGCATAATAGTGGCTGGCTTTCTGCCATCTAACCCGATGGTTGGATATAATTTCGCTTGTGTACGACAATCATTTGCGGTCATCACCGTCACTCGATGATTACTTCCACGATGTGATTCTAGTTCAATTTCGTTGGACGCGTTTAGACCGGAGCCTCCATTCCCCCTTGATTCCCTCCGTACGTAGCCATGTTACGGTTGCATTTCAAAACACGCCATTACGCGGTCGTCGTCGTCGTCGTCGGATGCAGCTGCAACTGGCGCCGACTCGTCACCTGATTTGAGTCTGTTGGCCCGCCTATAAATGCCACCCCGCCCAGCCATCAAGACACAATCTAACAGGAGTACATATCAAGTACACAGATCGTGCTACAGATCCGTAGTGCCAAAATGGCCGGTGCCACCACCAATGCCGCCCTTGTCGTTGTCGCGCTCCTCTCCATACTCGTCCCGTCCGTCCAGTCTGCGGTCGACTACGGCACCTCCGCCGCCAGATCCTACAGCCCCCGCTGGCTTCCCGCCAAGGCCACCTGGTACGGCCAGCCCAACGGCGCCGGCCCCGACGACAACGGTACGTACGCTCATGTGCGACGGCTGTGCAATGTTTGTCGTTCTTGCATCACGCAGCGGTGCCATGCCAACTCAGTATACGTAGTAATGATGCCGATGGATTGATCTGTTGGCAATTGTAGGTGGTGCTTGCGGCTTCAAGAACGTGAACACGTACCCTTTCTCCGCCATGACGTCCTGCGGCAACGAGCCTCTCTTCCTGGGCGGCGCCGGCTGCGGCACCTGCTACCAGATACGGTGCACGCGAGCCAACGACCCCGCCTGCTCCGGCCAGGCCAAGACGGTGGTGATCACGGACATGAACTACTACCCGGTGGCCAAGTACCACTTCGACCTGAGCGGCACGGCGTTCGGCGCGCTGGCGATGCCGGGCCGGAACGACCAGCTCCGGCACGCGGGCATCATCGACATGCAGTTCAGGAGGGTGCCCTGCAACTTCCGGGGCACGAAGCTCACCTTCAAGGTCCTGCCGGGCGCCAACCCCAACTATCTCCCGGTTCTCGTCCAGTACGCCAACCGGGACGGCACCGTGGTGAGGATGGACCTCATGCGCTCCAGGAACGGCCACCCCACGGGGCGGTGGGAGCCCATGTACCGCTCATGGGGATCCGTCTGGCGCCGTGACACCAGCGACGCGCTGCGGGGGCCGCTGTCTCTGCGCGTCACCAGCGAGTCAGGGAAGACGCTCGTGGCCAACAATATCATCCCGGCTGGCTGGAAGGGCGACACCAGCTATTCGTCCAACATCCAGTTCTCTTGATTCACTTCCCAGAGCGACACCTATTCCTTGAGTTATTAGGTACTTCTACGGGTAGCCGAGTTCTCAGCGGCTTCCTGATGCACCAACTCGCTTTTAGTTTCCCTACTCCTTTCTTTTATTTTCAGTTTGGCCTGTGGAACTTGGTTATTTCCGTTTAGGCCTTATTTGGTAGCAGCGTTTTCTAGTGTTTTATTGTGTATTATTCCAAGGGTATTTGGTGAAAACACCCACGTCACCCAATCCACTTCTCTCATCCAATCCCGTTCCTCATAAACCCCCCGGTCACTAAAACACACTGTTTGGGACATAGGGTAGACACACGTCGATTGAGGCTCATTGCTGGGTCGTCGATACGATCGTTGCCACCGCGCAAAACGCGAGGGGACACTCGCGTCTGGAAAACACGCCAACCCGACGTGTATCTTCAGGTCTTCTGGGGGGTTAGCCCGGCCAAGACCGGCCTGCCAAACGGCCCGCTTGTATTTTGCGGTGTTTTCGGATCGGGCCGGGATTATACCCAACAAACCCTTCCAAAATTCTCCCGCCAAACAAGGCCTTAATGTAAATGGAACGGGGTTGAAGGCCGGTTGAAAAAAAAGGTACTTCTACGGATATGGGTGTGAAGCTAGATAAATATGCGGAACATGCTAGGCTGTATTTTTTTTGCTCCAAAGAAACTTGTGTCCATCTATATTAATATAGAAACAACCGCTCATGGATAGACACCATAATGCCTAAAAAAACAAAGAAAACAAAAAATAAAAGAAAAATGCTAATTAACAGCCGGAGGATCCATCATGTCCCGTCCTCCGCCTCCAGCGTTGGACGCGTGTCCTGCGGGCCTACATCCTTTTATCTCTTCCACACCTTATCTCTTTCCCCGTCTACCTTCCCTAGCCGCTCATGTACACGTCCGCCGCTCGCACTCTCCTCAGCCTCACGCCGTCTCCATGCAGCCCAACCTCCCCGCCACCGACGAGCCATGTCTCGCCCGTGCCACCGCCTCCTACCCTCCCCGTCCCACCTCCACCTCCTCACATGGCGAGGGGAGTGGAGGAACTCACGCCTACCATACGCCCGTCCACCTTGCCTAACGCGTCAGAGGGCACTAGTGAAAAACGGGCATATATGTTGGAGATATGCCCAAGAGGCAATAATAAAGTGGTTATTAATATATCTTTATGTTTATGATAAATGTTTACATCCCATGCTATAATTGTATTAACCGGAAACATTAATACTTGTGTGTTTTGTAAACATAAAAGAGTTCCTAGTAAGCCTCTTGTTAAACTAGCTTGTTGATTAATGGATGATCATGGTTTCCTGATCATGGACATTGGATGTCGTTAATAACAAGATCATATCATTAGGAGAATGATGTGATGGACACACACCCATAGTAAGCGTAGCATAAGATCAAGTCATTAAGTTCGTTTTGCTACAAGCTTTTCAAATGCATAGTAACCTAATCATTCGACCATGAGGTTATGTTAATCACCATCACCGGATGGATACTTTGATGACATCAAACACCGCTTCGTAACTGGATGGTTATAAAGGTGTCATTGGGTATTCTGAAAGTATGTGTTGAAGCGCATGGACCAAGATTGGGATTTGTCCATCCATATGACGGATAGATATGCTCTGGGCCCTCTCGGTGGAATGTCATCTAGTTAGCTTGCAAGCATGTGACTAGATCACAAGGGATGACATATCATGGAACGAGTAAAGAGTACTTATCAGTAACGAGGTAGAACTAGGTATGGAGATACCGACGATCAAACCTCGGATAAGTAGAGTATCGCGTGACAAAGGGAATTGGTTTCGTATGTTAATGGTTCTATCGATCACAAAGTCATCGTTGAGTATGTGGGAGCTGTTATGGATCTCCAGATCCCGCTGATGGTTATTGATCGGAGAGGTGTGTCCATCATGTCTGCATACTCACGAACCGTAGGGTGACACACTTAAGGTTTGAAGTTGTTTTAAGTAGATATGGAATGTGCGTTGGAGACCGAATGTTGTTCGGAGTCTCGGATTGGATCCGGGACATCACGAGGAGATCCGGAATTGTCCGGAGAATGAGATTCATATATTGGGGATCATTTTCTAAGTTAGGAAATGTTCCGGAGTATTTGTATGGGGATTCTAGAAGGTTTCGGAATGTTCCGGAAGGTTCTAGAAGATTTCTTGGAGTTTGCTTGAAAACCAAGAAAGGATCAAGGAATCCTTGTAGGGCAAGACAAGGAGTAGTGGGGAGGAGGACTCCTCCCCCCTTCCCAATCCGCCGGCCAAGGAGGGAGGGGAGTCCTACTAGGACTCCCCCTCCCATGGCGCCTCCCTCCTTTAAATAGAGGGGAGGGGCGCCACCCCTTGCCCCCTACACATCAAACCCTAGCCGCCGCCTCTCTCCTCCTCCTCCCCTCTGCTCAGGCTTAGGCGAAGCCCTGCAGAATTCTCTACTCCACCACCACCATCACACCGTCGTGCTGCTGGAATTCCGTGGAGAAGATCTACTACCTCCACTGCTCGCTGGAACGGGGAGAGGAAGGTCTGCTTCGACTCCGCACGTGTGACCGACTACGGAAGCGCTGCCGGAACACGGCGCCGGAAGGATCGTCCACACGATCTTGAGATCGGCAAGTGATCGACTATATCAACCCCAAGATCTAATCTCGTAACGCTTTCGGATCTACGAGGGTTAGTACAGATCTATCTCGTTGCACATGTCTAATAGATTAGATCTTGGCTTTTATCTAGATTAGATCTGGGTTTTGTTCGTTCTTGCGGTAGAAAATTGTTGTTTTCCATGCTACGAACCCATCAGTGGTATCAGAGCCGTGTCTATGCGTAGATCTGTTGCACGAGTAGAACACAATGGTTTTGTGGGCATTGGTGCCCGTGCCGTCTTTTGCTTTGTGTACTTTGCATCTTGCGGTATGGTGGGATGAAGCGGCCCGGGCTAACCTTACATGTCATCGCACATGAGACTTGCTCCACAGTTGACGTGCAACTCGTATTGTACAAGTGGCTTTGCGGGTGTCTGTCTCTCCCATCATAGTATAGATCCAATCTATACTTTGCACTTGATAGCACTTGTATCAACGTTGTGGTTCAGTTTCGTAGGTAAGATCCGTTCTTATTCGAAAGCCCCAAACCACGTAAAACATGCAAAAAAAATTAGAGGCGTCTAACTTGTTTTTGCAGGGGTTTTGTGATGTGATATGTCCATCATGTGATTGTGATTATATTTGATGTATGCAATGATCCTTGTTGTAATATGGCAACCGGCAGGAGCCTAATGGTTTCTTTAATTCTGTTAAGACCTGCGTGTCTATTCATCTTGTAATAGCTTTATGCCAAGTAGTTGTAATAGTTGCTAGTGATGATGGACAACCATGAAGTGGTGCCACTGACCTTGACGCAATGCTGGTGATGATGGAGATTATGTCCATGCTGGTGATGATGGAGATCATGATGTCCGTGCTTTGGAGATGGAGATCAAAGGCATAAGAAGAAAGGGCCATATCATATCACACTAATTATGAATTGCCTGTGATGTTAATCCTTTATGCATCTTGTATTGCTTAGATCACGACGGTAGCATTATAAGATGATCCCTCTCACTAAATATCAAGTAATAAAGTGTTCGTCCTTAGTTGGCACCGTTGCTAAGACTCGTCATTTCGAAGCATCTCGTGATGATCGGGTGTGATAGATTCTACGTGTGCATACAACGGGTGCAAGCCAGATTTGCACATGCGGAAACTAAGGTTAACCTTGACGAGCCTAGCATGTACATACATGGTCTCGGAACACGAAATACCGAAAGGTAAAGCATGAGTCATATGGATGATATGATAAACATGTTGATTGTTTGCCTTTAAAGCTACATCATCTCACGTGATGATCGGACTTGGTGTAGTGGATTTGGTTCGTGTAATCACTAAAACAACTCGAGGGATGTTGTTTTGAGTGGGAGTTCATTTGTAATTTGGATTAGTCGAACTCAATTTATCATAAAACACAATCAAAGTGAATATGCATAGTTTGTTGTAGTCATTGGCATCCGTTCACCACCTTACGCTTAGTTATAGTTGAGATAGTAGAACTATAGAAATTCTGGATATTTGCTTTACGAACTGGTATCATATTGTTTTGAGTGTCAATCTAAAGTTTAAAAGTCATATTGCAAACTTTCAGCAAACTCCGTTTACTCTGTGAAGTTTAATAAACAGTATTAAATCAAGAGTAACAATTCCAGTGTTAGTATCTAATGTATCATGTTTGCCTCCATGATTCTTGATACTCAAAAGATTGTTTTTAATATCAAGTTTATCTAAGAGCTAAAATCAATGTTTCAGAAACCATCATATGTGAAAGGTATTGCGATATCTAAAACAATATGTTGGTTACAACATGATAGAGTATATGTCCTCATATTTGATGAGAATTTGTGAAGGTTGGAGACGCTAGTCGTCCTAATCCTCCAAAAGGTTTTGGAAAAGAAACATTATACTCGCAATTCACCTTTATAAGCTATAGCAACTTGATCATGAAAGTTTTCATGATAAGGATGAATAGAAGATGTAAGTAAAATGTTTACTACACTAAAAGATTACTAAAGAATGGAATTTGGAAAGAATGCCAAACATTTGATGAAGGTGGTCCACTTCAAAGTGCGAGTCCAAAGGTATTAGTATTTGACTATACACACTTTGTACTATGTGTCATGTGAATGACACCACTATTGATGTTGATAGATTCTTTTAAAAGAAAAAGAATTGTTGAAAGAGAATCTATAAAATATTTGGCAGAAAAGAAAAGATTGGAGATATCCAACTTAGGTATATAGAAGATACATGTTATGGCTGTATTCCTTGGTTGTTAAACAATGTGGTTTTGCGGTATTGGATACTGAATTGGTTGGTATGAAGTGTCATACAGGACAACACAATTCATGAACTACAATGGCCTAAGTAACTAGCAAGAGAATATGTGATGATGTTCATCGAAAACAAACAAAGAGTTGTTGTGTTGCTCGTTAACATCAAAGCTTACCTTCAAGATTTGTTTCAATAATTGTTATTTTGATCAAGTATTATGACGACAAAAGGTTGTTCAAATAATTACCGTATTCCATAATAGATGGATGATATACAATTCTGGTTGGAGAAATAACGACCATAAAACTAATGCTAAAATGTCGCAAGACAAATGATTAAAAGATCACTTGCGAAGTGACATCACCGTTTAAATTATATTAGGGATACATGAAGAAACTCCATGTTGATGGATTTTTGGAGTCTTTGATTTTGATCAAATGACGCTTGTGATAATTTCCTAGAGATAATTAAAACTCCGTTCGTAGGCCAAAAGAGGAACGGACGACTAACTGATTGGAATTTGTACATATTGATGTATATAGTCCATTATGTGTAGTCGTGGGCGATGGATTTCAACTTCATATGCTTTCTCCGAAGATTTGAGTGAGTATATGTATATACTTACTAAATAAGGAAGAAGTATGGAACATTTGAAAATGTTCAAAGACTTTCAAGATGAAGTGGAAAATCATTGTAACAAGAAAATAAAAGGTTTATGATTGGATCATAAAGAAAGATGTTTGAGTTACAAGTTTAGCAAAACACCTAAGATTTGAGGAATCGTTCCATGGATTTGCATTTCCCAAAACACCATAGGAGTATGGAGTGTTCGAGATATGTAATGAAACCTTGTTTGACATGGTAAGATCAAAGGTGTCATTTATAAAACTGCCATTATATTTTAAAGATTAAAGCTTTAGTGACTACCGCTTTTACACTAAAAAGAGCTCCATCGTGATCCGCTAAAATGACACCATATAAGTCATGGTTTGGGATAAAACTCAGGTTGTCCTTTCTTAAATTTTTGGTATGCTAGGCATAAGTAAAATGTTTACAACCAAAGTCGGATGAGAATGTCTTTGTAGGTTATTTCGAATAACCATTGGGTATTCCTCCATAACACCAAAGACAAAAGTGTTTGTCACTTAGAATGTCGAGTTTCTTGAGAAGGAATTTTTGGTGAAAAGTTAAGTGGGAGGACAATAGAACTTTGACAAGGTTGTTGAACCTTGGCTAATATGTGCTGAGTTGCGCAGCGTCGGTAAGTGTCCCGGAGGCAGCAACAATGCTCATGGCTCACGTGCATCAAAGGTTGTGGTCACAGGGATCTAAGTTCCTATTGAACCAAGTAGGTCGGGTAAGTAATCAAATGCCAAGATTTGAGAGTTAAATCATTGTTGTTTGACAATGATGAACCGACTACATGCAAAGAAGCAATGATGGGCCCTGACTTCGTTAAGTGGCTTGAAGCCATAAAATCCGTGATAATTCCATACACGAGAAATCAAGCTTTGAATTTGAAAGACCCTCTGGAAAGGTGTAAGACCTTACAGTCGTATATGGATCTATAAAGAAATAGACATGGATGTTTCACATGTATGAAATAGTCAACATGTCAGAAAGAGTTTACGACAATGTTCAAGGAATTGACTATGATAAGATTTGATCTTTCACAGCGATATTTAGTATGGACGGATTAATGTAGCAACCACTACATATATTTTGGTATATGGTAGTTGAACAAATAAAACAAGTTCTTCTAATAGAATGGTTACCTAGGATGTGTCCTTGACACGATCCAAAGGGTTTTGTTAATTCAAAGGATGCTAAAAGAGTATGCAAAACTTCAATGGTTGAAGTGAGCATCGCGGAGTTGGAATCTTCACCGTGATGAAACCGTTAAAAGGTTTAATTTCATTAGAGACGATGAAGATGTTTGCATTTTGCAAGAAATTAAGTGGGAGCGCTAAGACATATTTCTAATACATTATGTGAAAGACATATTGTTGATTAGAAATGATGTATCTTTTATTGACACAGGTTAAGAATTTCATTTCGATGAAAGACTTAGGCATAACCCAAGAATTAGGCATCAATGTCTATATGGATAGATTGAGGCGCTAATATGGTTTTGCCAAATGTACATAGATAAGATGTTGAATAAGTTCAATATGGAAACAACAAGAAAGGTTCTTGACGCACGGAAAGGACTGAATCAAGATTCAAGTGTGTTGACACGAGATTCAAGTGTTTTGACACTTGGTGAAATCACAAGAATATTTTGATCAATCATTCTTTGAGATGTACACATCCAGATATGTCCTATGCTCTAAATGTTATGAGCATATACCAGAATGACTCATAAGATGATCATTAGACAATAGTAGGGATATTCCTATGATCTTTGGAAGAACTAAGAATATATTATTTATATAGTGGTGACAAATAGTTCATTGTAAATTGTTGTATTGATACTAGTTTTGTCACAAATTAAGTTTATCTCAATTTAAACTATGGGTGACACAATGTAATGGAAAGGAAGTTCCATAACGGATTTGGTTGAGTACCAAAGTTAAAACATTGTGACAGATACTACAACAAAAGGCTAAAGTATATGACTGATATTGTAGCAGCAAATGAGGGCATTTGCGTCAAGTAGTTTGTTATCAAACTAGGTGTGGTTCATAGAGGGATAATACTATGAAGATACATTGTATGACAATTGTATCAACATGATTTAATCCCAAGGAACTAAAGGTCTCACCAAAGGACCAAATTTATACAATACCATCTCATTAGAGAATGAGTAATGCGTAGATATGCAAGGACATGCAAATACACACGGACCTGGAAGTGTCAGATCCGAAGATTATGTTTACCACTAGCAATAGTGTCTATACAACACCAGAAAGCCATAGGTGTTGAATGCACAAGTTTTTTAACTAGATTATTGACTCTAGTGCAAGTGGGAGACTATTGGAGATATGCCCAAGAGGCAATAATAAAGTGGTTATTAATATATATTTATGTTTATGATAAATGTTTACATCCCATGCTATAATTGTATTAACCAGAAACATTAATACTTGTGTGTTTTGTAAGCATAAAAGAGTCCCTAGTAAGCCTCTTGTTAAACCAGCTTGTTGATTAATGGATGATCATGGTTTCCTGATCATGGACATTGGATGTCGTTAATAACAAGATCATATCATTAGGAGAATGATGTGATGGACACACACCCATAGTAAGCGTAGCATAAGATCAAGTCATTAAGTTCGTTTTGCTACAAGCTTTTCAAATGCATAGTAACCTAATCCTTCGACCATGAGGTTATGTTAATCACCATCACCGGATGGATACTTTGATGACATCAAACACCGCTTCGTAACTGGATGGTTATAAAGGTGTCATTGGGTATTCTGAAAGTATGTGTTGAAGCGCATGGACCAAGATTGGGATTTGTCCATCCATATGACGGATAGATATGCTCTGGGCCCTCTCGGTGGAATGTCATCTAGTTAGCTTGCAAGCATGTGACTAGATCACAAGGGATGACATATCATGGAACGAGTAAAGAGTACTTATCAGTAACGAGGTAGAACTAGGTATGGAGATACCGACGATCAAACCTCGGATAAGTAGAGTATCGCGTGACAAAGGGAATTGGTTTCGTATGTTAATGGTTCTATCGATCACAAAGTCATCGTTGAGTATGTGGGAGCTGTTATGGATCTCCAGATCCCGCTGATGGTTATTGATCGGAGAGGTGTCTCCATCATGTCTGCATATTCACGAACCGTAGGGTGACACACTTAAGGTTCGAAGTTGTTTTAAGTAGATATGGAATGTGCGTTGGAGACCGAATGTTGTTCAGAGTCTCGGATTGGATTCGGGACATCACGAGGAGATCCGGAATTGTCCGGAGAATGAGATTCATATGTTGGGGATCATTTTCTAAGTTAGGAAATGTTCCGGAGTATTTGTATGGGGATTCTAGAAGGTTTCGGAATGTTTCCGAAGGTTCTAGAAGATTTCTTGGAGTTTGCTTGAAAACCAAGAAAGGATCAAGGAATCCTTGTAGGGCAAGACAAGGAGTAGTGGGGAGGAGGACTCCTCCCCCCTTCCCAATCCGCCGGCCAAGGAGGGAGGGGAGTCCTACTAGGACTTCCCCTCCCATGGCGCCTCCCTCCTTTAAATAGAGGGGTGGGGGGCGCCACCCCCTTGCCCCCTACACATCAAACCCTAGCCGCCGCCTCTCTCCTCCTCCTTTCCTCTGCTCAGGCTTAGGCGAAGCCTTGCAGAATTCTCTACTCCACCACCACCACACCGTCGTGCTACTGGAATTCTGTGGAGAAGATCTACTACCTCCGCTGCTCGCTGGAACAGGGAGAGGAAGGTCTGCTTCGACTCTGCACATGTGACCGACTGCGGAAGCGCTACCGGAACACGGCGCCGGAAGGATCGTCCACACGATCTTGAGATCGGCAAGTGATCGACTACATCAACCCCGAGATCTAATCTCGTAACGCTTTCGGATCTACGAGGGTTAGTACAGATCTATCTCGTTGCACATGTCTAATAGATTAGATCTTGGCTTTTATCTAGATTAGATCTGGGTTTTGTTCATTCTTACGGTAGAAATTTTTTGTTTTCCATGCTATGAACCCATCAATATAGTCTCGGTTTGTAAGGGTCTTTAGTCCTGGTTTTCCAATCAGGACTACAAAGGAGGGACTAAAGGCCTCCCCCTTTAGTCTCGGTTCGGCCACAAACCGGGACAAAAGGCCCTCACGGGGCAGCGTCGAGCGCGTGGGACCTTTAGTCCCAATTTGTAATACGAACCGGGACTAAAGATTTTTTTTCAAATATTTTTCTAAATTTTTCTTGAACTTTTGAATTATCTGACTCGCTAATCTCTCACATCTTTTATTTTTCACATTAACTATACTTAATCTTAGGTCAAATTATACTTATGGTTAAACTTTCCGGTCGGTCACCCATCCTAGCATTACTCCACCCCCAGCACGTTTAACTTACCCATTCCATCTCTCCCACCTCACGCGAAGGACCCTTATACCTTGTTGTCAAGACTAGTATATCAATCCTATTAGCTCATATCAATATGTCAACCGTATTTATTTTTTGAAATTACGAATAACTAATTAAGTAAACAATAATAAATAAGTAATAATAATATTTTATTCCAATGAAAATAAAAAATTAATTAAATTAATATTTTATTCATTTTATTCATTTATTCATTTAATATGATATAAATATTATCTTTAAATCTGTAAATCGAAATTCGACAAATAATATATCCATTATTATCATAAAAATGTGAGAAATTCGAACATGACAAAAAAAAATTATTAAAAAAATTAATTTTGAAATAACTTTTTTTCCTTTACGAATTTTAAGAATTTAAAAAAATCCAAAACGGCCTAAGGTTGTTGAAATCAAAGAGGAAATTTTTTCTGCATGTTTTGATAGGTTGTACATTTTTTTCTGAAATCGTATGCAAAAGTTATGGCCATTTAAATTTTTCATAACTTTTTTGCAAATTATGTCGAAATTCATGTTTGTTAATTTTCGTAACACCTAAATCATTTAATATAACTCCAGTTCGAAATATTTTATTTTTGGAATTTTTTTTAATATTTTAGCATGATTTTGAAACTAGAAAAGGCGATCTCCTGCGCCGAGGGTGGAGAGCCATTCTCCTGCCGCGGCAGGATTTGTGTCCATTTTCCTGCCGCGGCAGAACTTGAGATTTTTTTTGCTCGTTTTGTTTAGTCCCGGCTGGTAATACGAACCGGGACTAAAAGTCACACCTTTAGTCCCAATTGGTGATACGAACCAGGACTAAAGAGGTTGGCACCGGTCGCAACCCCTTTAGTCCCGGTTGATGTCTCCAACCGGGACTAAAGGTTCCTTTTGACCCGGGACTAAAGATTCTTCCGTTGGAACCGGGACTAATGTGAGCATTAGTCCTGGGTCCAACCACAACTAGGACTAATGCTCCGAACTGGGGTGGACGAAAGGCCCTTTTTCTACTAGTGGGAGGACGCCCATAAGACGGTCTACGGCGGTTGCTGCGAAGGCCCTCAGCTTTTGCTGCGTACCTAGCCCGCCACTTCTGAAATTCTTGGTTGTGATGGCTCAGTGTACAGCGCCAGAAAAATACTAGTGCGGTGTTGATGTAGAGCTCATTGGGAACCCCAAGAGGAAGGTATGATGAGCACAGCAGCAAGTTTCCCTCAGTTATGAAACCAAGGTTTAATCGAACTAGTAGGAGCAAGGAAACACCCCAAAGGTGTTGCTAGCTGAGCCTTGGCAGGGCGCACTACCGGTGCTAGTAGAAACGTGGAGACCTGCACAACACAACCACAGAACTTTGTCCCCAACTTGCGATGAGGTTGTCAATCTCACCGTGTTTTGCGGAAAACAAAGGATTAAATGTATCGAATGGAAAGAAGTAATAGTTTGCAGAAAGTAAACACAAAGCAGAAACAGTTTATAGATTGTATGTAAAAGACAAGGACCAGGATCCATAGTTCATTAGAGGTGGCTCTCCTTAGATAGATAACATGCTTGGTGAATAAATTACAGCGGGGCAATTGACAAACATCGAGAAAGCAATACATGCATATACTAATCATCTTGACTCCTTTGAGATTCGATTGGGCATTACAACATTATACATAGACCGCCATCCAACTGCATCTATGACTAATAATCCACCTTCCGGTTATTATCCGAACCCCCTCCAGTATTAAGTTGCAAGCAACAGATTATTGCTTTACGAACTGCATGTAAAGTAAATAATACGATTGTTCTATGAACAAAGGATTGTTGTTTTCTCCCTAGTAGCAACAGCACATCTAGTACCTTAGAGATTTCTGTCACTTCCCCAGATTACCAGAGGCATGAACCCACTATCGAGCATAAATACTAACTCTTGGAGTTGCTAGCATCTACTTGACCAAGATAGCTACTAACAACGGAAAGCATGCAAGATCACAAATAACAAAGACATGATAGAATCAATAATCAATCTGAAATAGCATCTCAATATCCATCGGATCCCTACAAACACAACATGCAGAATTACAAATAGATGATCTTGATCATGAACGGAGCTCACAAGAACTAAACATGAAAGCACAAAGGAGGAGAACCACCCATCTAGCTACTACATGGATCCGTAGTCCAAGGATGAACTACTCACGCATCACACCGAAGGCTTGCATGGTGATGAAGAAGGCCTCCAGGGTGAATTCCCCTCTCTGGAAGGGTGCCGGGAAGAGCTTCAGATCCCTCCCGATCTAGAGATGGAGATGACAGCGGCTACAGACTCTTTCATGGATTTTTGATCGGGCCCTTAGGGTTTACATCCCGAGGGCATCTTATAGTCGGAAGGGGAGGCCGAGGGGATGCCGGGAGTGGCCACACCACCCCCTGGCGCGGGCCAGACCTGGCCGCGCGGCCATGTGGTGTGGTGGCCCCCTGGCCCCTCTCCGTCTCGTACTCTGGCATCTGATGACTTCCGGAAAATAGGCACTTTGGCTTTTGTCCCGTCCAATTCCGAGAATATTCATTTTCTGACTTTCATGGAACCAAAAACAGCAGAAAACAGGCAGCTGACACTGTGGCTCTTGTTAATAGGTTAGTCCAAGAAATCATATGAAAAGTACTCCAAAGTTGGAACAAAACACAAGAAAGTGGATAAAACCAAGCATGGAACATCAAAAATTATAGATACATTTGCAATGTATCAACATCCCCAAGCTTAACTCCTGCTCGTCCTCGAGTAGGTAAGTGATAAAAATAAAGAATAATTTTTGAGGTGACATGCACCATCAAATACTTGATCAAAGTATTTGTAAAACATTCAAAGCTGGGATCATAGTACTTCAATCATAACATGAAAGACAAAGTTCTAGCAATAATACAAAGAAACTATGATGCAACATGAAAAGGCACAAACAAAAGATTCATGAATAACAATGCTTTGCAAGACATTTGTTTGTTTCACATAAAGAAAACATAGCATAATAGTATTCAGCTTGTCCCTCAGTAGAGTAGCAAATATAAATGCATAGGACACCTTCAAAGTTCATAAGAGTGACTAGATACAATAGTTTAAAACAAGCAATATCAAAGTATGCATCAATCAACTAGTCTTGGAACAATGCACATAGAACTAAGAATGGCCACTATGCTCTCATAGTAGGTGCATAAAGATAGAAGGTGGAGACTCAATATAATGGTGGAAGAAAGGCCTTTTTATAAATGTAAGTAGGGATTCAAGTCTCATAAAGAGCTTATAAAAATTATGGTACTTATAGCTTTCAGCTCTCATTGCCCCTATCATAAGCATCTTTAAGGTGATTAAGGTTAAAGTGACACAACTAAGAGGATATGCTTGACAAGTTATAAACCGAAATATCATGCCCCTTACTTACGAAGACCGATCCTCATGCTACTCAACTTCAGTCACGAGTAAGCTCTTGTCATTATAAGTACATGTGTATCATAAAGAACCGCCAACGGGGGTACCCCTTTCACATGATACGGGAGCTTTCCCATAATCAAAGTGACAAGGCAAGCAGACAATGAGCATCTCAACGATCTTTTTATTTGCTATTTGCATAGGTTTTTATTGAGGATGCTTCATAGAGTGCTCATTATGGTGATGCTGCAAGTTTCCACTATGATTAGGCATGGCTTAGGCTAGCGGCCCAGGCGTTTCTCTAACACACATACAAACTCCATGATCTTACAAGTTCTACTTTTATTTCACACCGCCGGGATCCGTAAGCAAAAGAACATGATATCAACGGGGTACAAAGTACAAGTGCAATGTTGAAAGCGTTACCCATGAAACATGGTTCTGCTAATTTCAACTTATAAAGCGCAAGCATATACGCAACAAAGAAGGACCCAATGGTTCAAGTTTATTAGATGCAAAAAGTAAAGTGTGTCATCAAGTTCGTGAGAGCTTTAATCACTAGTTTTCTCATAACAAGTTTAATTTGGAAGGTAAACAAAAGCATGAATATACTTGGAATAGCATAAGCTAGTAGGTAGGTATGGTGGACTCTTTAGAATAACTTGGTTTAGGGAGTTGGATGCATGAGTAGAACTCATACTTGGTTGTGGAGGCTAGCAAAAGACTGGGAGCGACAAACTAAGAGAGCAATAATAGCCATAATCATGCAGAGCGAAACATCATTGACCAAAGCATAAAGTTATACTACAAGTTGAAAACTAAAGGATCATAAAGGCTATTGTGACTTGAGATATTCATACATGGTGTAAGCATGCGCCAAGTCAACCCAAATAAAGCATCAAAGGAGAATACCACTATACTATGCTTTAATATGCTAAAACAACGCGTGATTCATCCAAGGCACATTAAGCAATCTCAATTGTTTATAACAAGTCATGCTACAGCAAAGAATACTAAACATAAAGCCAAAACAATATCAAGCATGGCATGACAAAGCATAGGCTACAATAAAAAATAAGCTCTTTTTACCACATAAGTATGAACTTTCCTACTCTTTTCCAAACCAAACCAAACTATTTGCGAACCAATGTATGAAAGAGGGGGTCCAACCAATTTATTCAGAAAACTAAGCAAACGAAAAACCAAAATGAAAACGAAGAAGAAGACGCTCCAAGACCCTACCTTGGAGTTTGTAGAGTCGTCGGGGTGTTGATGTTGTTGTCTTCCCCTCGGCCGGCCATGGTGGCGAGGGAGAAGAAGGGGGTGGAACAACTTCCTTCCTTTTTAGGATTGTTTGTGTTCTTCTGTGGTGTACAGTTGTTGCGTCTTGAAGCTTCTTACGGACAGCCTTGGTGGCGAGGGGAGGAGGCGGCTAAACGTGCCGACGCCTAAATCTACCAGATGGTGGAACGTTCTGCTGGTGGTTTGGCTCTACTGCTCGGGGATCTTCGGTTCGAGGTATTGCTTGTTCTTTCCCATCTCCTGCCTGCCCGATGGTCTGGAAAAGGTTCTTAGCTCTCACCTGTCGGGGTGGGCACTCCCACTGTGTTCAAAGCCCAATGTGGTGATGGCGGCGGCGGTGATTCGATGGTGTCTGAAGATGTGCTGCTTCTGGATCTGGTCCCTGTACTTGGTTGGTGACGATGAGGATGATGGGCTTGATTGCATTTTGGAAGTACGGTGTGAGGTCCTTATTGCAAAATTTTGGGACCATATTGTATTTTCCTTTATTTCTAGAGTCGTTTGTAGTCGGTTTTTCCATTGTTGAAATCCCATCAGTTGTTGTCTAAAAGAAGCTTCTACACCTGTCAAACCGTCCACGGTTGCGAGCTCTAGCTTCGAGAGCTTGTCTTTGTCTCTTTCTTCCCTCTTTTGAAAATATACAATGATTTCCAACTTAATTGAGTGGACCGTTTCAATGAACTTTCTTTGTAGTAGATAAAATAGTTAGAAGATTGTTTATTGTAAAATTTAGTATTTTAGTTTTTTTTGCGAATGAGTATGTTAGTATGTTTGTTCATAATTTAGTACCCAACATAAATTAGATTTTGCATAACTACAGTTAGGAGCATCATAGACATTTCAATTGACAACTTAAAAAATAAGCTAACACAACATAAGCTGAAAAGAACTGGGCTGTATTTTTTTTAAAGGAAGGCAAAAGATTTGCCTTAATTCATTGAATAAGAGGGAGAAAATAGTCCGAGGTTACACAAAGTTCAACATGCTCAAAAACTATGAATAATCTCCCGGTAAAAGATGAGCCAAATGTGTAGCCCCGACAAAGCACCAAACACTCGCCTCTAACTTAATAACACTATGGCTGAACTACTCTTATTCTTGAAGACTCTTGCGTTTTGCTAATTCCAAATCTCCCACGAGACTAACATTAGGAGGGAAGCCATAGCCTTCCTCCTCCCGGGTTGGCCATGAACCACATGAAGCCACCAAGATTTTACATCATCGAAAACCCCCCACTCGGAAGGTTCAAAAGCATGAAGGCCAAGCCACCCTTTAACCATGACCCAAATTCTTGTGGCATATCGGCATTTGAAGAGAAGATGAGCCGCCGACTCGAGTACTCTATTGCATAGCGGGCAATTGCCACAATTAAGCCACCTCCTATTTTGAAGCTTATCCGCCGTCCACATCCGATTTTGTATGATAAGCCAAGAGAAGAACTTACATTTTGGAGGTGCTCAATTCTTCCAAACGTGCCGTCCACAATTAGGCCACCTCCTATTTTGGAGGCTTGTGCAAAAAAAAACCACTGGGCTGTATTTTCTTACGAGCTTATTTTTAACTACTGTTCTCTAGAGCAGTTACACTTAAGCTGTTTTTGCACACAGCCTTAGCCAAAAAGAACTGGCCCTTAGCCTCCGAGAGCGAGAACCAAATATGTCGATGAAGCCATCGGTGATGTGTCTAGGTCAGTATTGCTGATGTCGAGGTAGAAACCAATTATGTCAATGTAGCCTCTCATGGTAGCCAATTAGGCGAAAAAATGTTTTGAAGATGAAAGCGCAATAGAAGTTGGGCATCTTACATTAGACGTCATAGGAGGAGTCTTGCAGTATATACTTCTATCAGAGGAAGTGTTAAGAGATGAGCACGCCAGTTTCCCCAGAACTCGCGGAAGCACACCAGTTCTGGGAAAAATATAGCTGTCATAATATCAGTTCAGTAATGCCAGTTCAGTGCAGTTAAAGCCGACGTAGACGATGCATCTCTCGGCGGCGGTAATCGGTTCAGATAGTGTGAGGATGTCCAGGTTGGTGATGACGATTGTTGCAACTTGTCGTCGATGTCCGCGTGCGGCAGTGCTGCCGCCTGATGGCACGATGCAGTCGCAACCCAAATCTCAGTGCAGGGGCACGCATACTAGATGACAGCAACACAAATCAAGATGTAGCCGAAACCAAGGTTTGTACAAGTAGTATATGCCTCCAGGGAAATTTGTTTCCTGTATGCTGCCTGCAACATCTCAACGATTTACTTCCAGCATACTACACTACCCTGCAGAACAACTTCCAGTATACTAACAGCGCAGTAAAATGACAGAGTTCGCCAGTGTGGCAATCGCGATTGTCTATCAAACATCGAGACATCCTTCATGTGAAATTGGAATGTCTTCAGAAATTCTGTGTAGATTAGTTGAAGTAATGCTGAAAAGTGACAGCTGTTGTTTGAACAACACTACTGGAAAGTTAAAACTTTCTAACTGAATTTACAGCTGTTTTTACATTTTATTTTCAGTTTAGCACGTATGTGATGTGGGATTGGTGATCAGGCAGAGCAAACAGGCAACAAAAAACACCAAATGAAATTAGCTGACATTACCCGACCATCGTTTAAATATATAATCCTATTCAGAACAGTTACATGTTCCTTTTAATAATCTAATCTAATCCTATTCAGAACTGTTGTAGACAGGTGCTGCATCACACTAGGAGAAATATCTGGTGTTGCTGAGAATAGGTAGAAATACTGGACACTCATAACACTAAATGTATCTCTTCACTTTGAAACTGAAAGCAACATAGCGAAGAGCAGATTTTGTTCAAATCAATCAAGTTCTCTATCACAGGGAAGCCTAAAATTTCTCCACCAGCTCTCAGTCTGCTTGTGTCCCTTGGCTTTCTTGGAAGAAGTATACAAATAGTTCATCAAAGCCAAAAACAGAAGGCCAAATACAGCAGCACTCATATTACAGCTTCAGTAAGAATGCGAGTATTTTCAGTAAACAGATACTCAAAATAATTTTGATGCCTAGCGCAACTAGAAATCATTTGCCATGATAAGCACAACTGCACAAGAAGTGGTAAGAACATTCAGTATTAGAATCTGAACATTCTAGTGTGCTCCCTAGACAACAATATCAGAAATAAGATATAATCAACTTGATCAGGAATATGCTGACTTAGTTTCAGTGGAATTACCAGATAGTCTGGCAGATTCACTCACACACACTGAGTTAATTATGCCCCTATCTACATGCATTGGCCTCAGAGGTGGATGCAGGTTTCCAATGATGCCACCGTGGTTGTGTTAATTAGTGGTCATGGATTGGTCTCATAGGAGAGGACTGACGGAGAAAGATAACACAGTTCTTTCAAAACTACATTCATTCTGATCAAGTAACCAACCATCTACTGACAACCCATTATGTTTGAATTGGTGGTTCTGTGTTCTTACCTGTGAGAGCTCTCAAATTAATTGCCATTATTTACAATTTCCACATAGTCGAAATAAAATAAATCTAATCAGTGGCTGGACTACATGATTTCACGAGGCACTTGACGGAGGCAGCAGTGTCCATGGTAATATGAGTTCACTTAAGTTTTATAATCCAGATAACCACTACCAAGGATAAATAATTTCTGCAGTAGTTTATTTTATACTCCCTCGAAAAGGATGTCACAGATTTGTCTAAATTCGAATGTATCTAGACACTATTTAGTATATAGATTCATCCAAATTTTGACAAACTTGCAACATCCTTTTCAGGGCGGAGGGAGTATTTCAGACTTAAATTTTTATGTAAGTTAATTAATCTGTTACAGCTTGGATACGGATACACCTACTTTTTAGGCTACTGTATCAAGGATCAAGGAGGACAAGCTGAACCCAATGAACTTGGCTGAGAGGCTAGATTGGCTGATGTTTCTGATTTACATAATACTACTCAATATACCTGAGAGAACTTTTTGTAATAGTTGGTGAATACAACCATTGCACTCACAACTATTAGCATCATGAAAGTTTATCATTGAAGGAATTAAATTCTGTTTTAGTATACCAGGAAAACCATCTCCAATTGGTAGCACAACAAATATCATGTGACGTATCTTTAAGCCATTGAGAATTGTAAAAAGAGAGTTCTCAGCAAGTGAGAAGCACTATTCTAGCGAACTTTACAATGTGGCGCAAAAATGAACCTCACGGGTGGCATCATGTCATATGTGATACCTAGACTTCAGATGGTGTCTTTGCGTCGATGGATAGCGCGTGCAGCCCACTCTTGAGCTCATCTTGCAGGAGATTATACACAGCTCTATGTCTCTTAAGCATGCTCTTCCCCTCAAACTCCTTCGACACCACCCGCACATTGAAATGTGTCTCCCCATCGCTGCCTGCTAGTCCTGCATGCCCCCTGTGTTGATGTGAAATGTCCTCAATCTTTAGCTCTACAGGCGAAAGCCCTGTCTCCAAATTACGCATTATCCTCTCCTTCCTGCCACCTACAAGGCTGCCATTTCCTTCCACCACAGCAGCTGGTTCCTCCTCGACTTGTTCCTCTTCGGGCCTCTCCGCCTCTGAACTCTCGTGCACTTGCGTACCAAAAGCCTCAAACCGAGGCTCCTCCTTCTCCGCGGCAGGCGTTCCAGCAAGCTCCTGGCGGATTTCTTGGCTGCCAGTGGCCTCCTTGCCCGCAGCGATTTCCAGCGCCTTGAGCTTCATGAGGTTGATCATGTTGAGCAGCCCGCTGTTCCTGGACGGGGAGAGGCTCTGCCTAATCCCGAGCATCTCGATGAATTCGACCGGCACCATCGCCACGTCCCTGGCGGGCGCGCCGGAGAGGCCGAGCACGAGCAGCGCGGCGAGGCCCTTGGTGAGCTGCGCGTCGGAGTCGGCCTGGAACCTGACGCATCCGGGCGCCTCCGCCTCCGGCGCGGCGTGGACCCAGACCTGGGAGACGCACCCCCGGACGCGGTTCGCCTCGGTCTTGAGCGCCGGGTCCATGGCCGGCAGGCGGGCGGCGTAGGCGAGGAGCTGCTTGTAGCGGGTGCGCTCGTCGGGCACGGACTGGAAGAGCGCGATGATGTCGCGGAGCGCGGGGGGCAGCTGCGCCGGGTCGACGGGGGCGGAGGGAGAAGATGGGGATGAGGAGGTGGATGGGGTCGGGGAGGCGGCGGACCTGGCGGTGAGGCGCTGGAAGGAGACGGGGCAGGAGAGGGTGAGGAGGTGGGGCTTGGAGAGGAGCGGCTTGGAGAGGGATGAGGAGGAGAGGAGACGGAGATGGGCGGAGGTGGCGGCGGCGGACGCCATGGATGGCGGCGGGGGAGAGGATGGTGATTGGGGAATCGGAGGTTGGGTTGGGTTTCTCTTCCGGCAATTGGGGGGAGAGGTCCGCTTTTGTTTTCGTTCTTCGGGAGATGCTCCTCTCCGGGAAAGTTTCTCTAGGCGACGGAATCAATCCACGTGGTTGTTCACGAATATGCACATGAGATGGATCGGTTCGTATTAAGCATGGCCCATCCGACCCGTCCTGGTTTTCTATTGGACCAGGCTCAATGTTGAACTGTACTGGCTGCCACATTGGCCCGTTGGCCTGATAAGAAATGTATCTATGGGCTAATAACAAAAATAATGGATTGACAATTTTTTCTATAAATTGTTCAAACATTACACTATTTTTTTTTGGAAAAAACATTACACTATTTGACTCTAACATAAAATTGTACGGCTTCTTTCAGGAACTGATGGAGCAAAAGTTGCAATGTAAATCGGCATCCAATGAGTGGGAGAGTAGAAATACATAGATGAGTGGCGATACTCCGAAAGATGTCGGTTGTTGAGTATAAGGGAATAAGAATTGTCGTTGCCTCCCTCACCTTATATCACAACATGAGACGAGGGATGCAATGACATATAACAACTCCGGACAAATGAACTCAAGTTTCAGTGAGCACAAAAGCATCATAGACATTACAAATATAAAAATAGCTAATATAATGTGATAAGTACAAAACAATTTGATCTTTGTGTAAAGCTATTGAAAATATCCTTTGTGTAGCAAATAAAATCATAGAAATTATTTGATAGCCCGACTCATGTTCCAACACACATTATATTAGCAAACACAACTTGTACAATGGTAGGAATTTTCTACCTAGCAATATGACTTTTAATTAGGGATAACCAAACAAATTCTAGAATCGTGACGAAAACAACCACAACCCAGTGCAAAACAAAATGAAGGAGACTAACAACCAAGGGAAACATGAGCCAAAACAGAAGGATGGGCGGGATAAGCATGGCGACATATTGGTGATGCCATTGATAATAGTGAAGAAAGAAGATGAACCACAAACCAATCGCGTATCTTTTATACCGATTAGGTTATGTGAGGATGGGATGTATTTGCATATGTGTTTTGTATTTCGATACAACTTCCTCACTTGATTCCTCAAACCAAATCCATACAATTAACCAAATATAACAGTATTAACTAACAAGAGCGAGGTGACCAAACCATCATTTGTTTCTACATGTAATATAGTCCAGTTGTTGAATTATTAGGCAGAATTTCCACAATTAATTCTAGATTATAAATCATGATTACAACAGCTATGATCATGGTAAACTCTAACTTACTAGATGAATTAATCAACACGAACAGTAGCAACACAATCTCTACAATAACAATAGTAAAACAACAGATTAGACCATAGTGCATGTACACATCGTTTGTAGAAGGAGAAATCGTTGGTGCAGAGGTTGCAGAAACTGGTCGAATAAGACGACATTGAAGACGATCGCACGCGGTTGCTTGATGACCAGGAAGACGTTCCGTCATGAAAAACTTGAGCAGACGCGCGGAACGCTTCCCAAAAACATTATTCTCCCTCTCCCGTACAAGATCGCAAAGGCGGGTAGTTTCGGAGACTTGCTCTCCCGTTCGCCGGTGCACGTCAGCGCTCGGGTGGAGTAGACTACAGTGGAAGCATAAGCAGAGAGGTGGCAAAACCCTAGATTTGTTATGGCGTGTTGTGGTGGAAGCCGCACATGCACTTATATGGAGTAGTTCGGAAAGTCCTGTACATGACTCAACATGGGACGAGTCCACGTCACACACAAGTTCAGGTCAGTTACAGTAGCCCACGATCTGAGAACGACCTGGACTAACTAACTGTTGACACGTTTGTAAAAACTGTAATAGTTTTCAAGCTTGGCTCAAGGCTCATTCCGCAAACCACGGCACACACGCGTCGTGACGAGACGAGCGGGCGAGCGAGGAGGAGGAGCGCACATGTACCACTCCTATTCTCACTCACTTACAATGTGGCAAGACACTCCACCTTATAAGGTGGTGTAACTCTCCTCCAACTTTACATGTGGGACTAAACTTTAGCTTACACTCCTCTTGCCACACACATGTGAGTTGCCACCAAATTGGCGGCTTCACATACGAGTTTCCACACACACAGGTTTTGAGATTTACGGAAAATATGAAATATTACATGGACGAAAGGATTTAGTCCATATTTCTAACAATCCCCACTAGATCTCAAATGCCTATTTAAAGATTTGTCAATCCTCAGCAGAGACTGTTAATTTGAACTTCCGCTTAGAGTCCTGAGTTATATCTATCAACAACTTGAACAATGGCGGACCTTGAATTGCAAGTTTGGTGCGAATAGATTTCACTCAAAATCATAGGCCTACCTGACTATGAGTAGCCTACCTCGTGGGTTGGAGCATATGTGTTGTACTCCCTGATCTCTTCATGAGTTTACTAGAGATCACTCAAGTCTTATAGACTACGACATTTATAGTCGAGCTCATATAGGTGTGTTCTTTTAAGAATGACATGTATGACAACATCTTTATTAGTTATAACCAACAGAAACACATTGACGCATGTCACCAACCTACCTTATAGATTTTTGAGAGTATGCATCTTCACATAGAGAGAGTTACAAATACTCTCCTCAGTCAAATCACTAGTTTATTCTTCTCAGGTCTTAATTTATAGGGTCTCCGATCACATATCTTGGGTTACCACTATGGTGAGACATCCATGGTTGTCAACCCCATCTCCTTCGATGCACTTTCTATCACATTTCATGATAGTCCCCTTGTAAAATAATCTGCCAGGGTTTTATCTATTTGAATATACATAACAGTAATTACTCCAGAGTTTCTCAATTTCTTGACAAAATTCAAACGTCTCTTTACGTGTCTTGATAACTTCATGTTATCCTTAGAATTGTTCACTTTGGCAATAATAGTTTGGTTGCCATAATTTAAAAGGATTGTCGGTAGAGGTTATTCAACCTCATGCAATTCCATCAAGAGCTCACGCAGCCATTCCGACTCAATAGTAGCTATGCCTAAAGTAGTAAGTTTTGGTTCTATGGTTTACCTCATTAATATTGTCTGTCTACGAGACCTATATGACACTGTGCCACCTCCAAGAGTAAACACATATCCATTTGTGGTGTAGAGTTCATCAACATGAGATATCCGGTTTGAATCACTATATCCTTCGAGCATAGCAGGGTGCCCTGAATAGTGAATCTCATATCTCATTATACCACATAGATAGTGCATGACCCTTTCAAATGCATTCCAATGATCAATATCTGGATTAGACACGAACCTACTCAACTTGCTCACAATAAAAGAGATCTCAGGTCTAGTAGCGCTCGCTAAGTACATGATAGAACCAATAATTTGTGAATATTTCAACTGATATGTTCGTTCATGCTTATTCTTTCGTAATATAACACTGGGATCATAAGGTGTTGGAGAAGTCTTTCTATCAATAAGGGGGTGTTCTAAATAACATAGGAGATCTCCCCCATGAATAGTGCATTATGTAGGATTTTGCTTTTGAATGCAAAATGCACACAAATGGGATCATCACTATAACCTAAATTAAATAAAACATACGAGAATACTAATTAAATCAATAGATCCAAAAGTAGCAAGGAAAACTTGGGAGCAACATAAACACCCCAACACCAATGTGAATATGATCAATAAGTTCTACCATATATGGTGTACAAATTTTCCAATGATAAGAAGTAGAGAAATAATTTCCCGAGATAGCTTACAAGGATATCTAAGATCACATTCACAACACAAGCATATGGCAATATATAAGAATTATGCTCCATGCTTAGGAAGAGAATATTGATAGCTCCAAATAGCTACACAATCATTAATGATTAGAGTAACTTGAAGCAAATGGTTTCCATGGAGGATATAGATGTCCAAGTATGAGGAAATACATATCAAGAAGAGCTCACACAAACAAGATCCAAAAGATGAGAAAAAATATATTCAAGCAAATTTGAACTTGTTTGAGCAAATGTGTCACATAGGAGCTAGATAATTATCAATATCAATTCTAAGTGACACAACCTCGAATATTCACATTTTCTAGGCTTGTAATATGCACTAAGTATATGACTCCCCATAATGTGATAAACTATAAATATCGATGATATGTCCAAAACGTATCTACTTTCCCGAACACTTTTGCTATTGTTTCTCCTCTATACTTGTGTGATTTGGATACAGCTAACGCGGACTGACGCTGTTTTTAGCAGAATTGCCTTGGTGTCTATTTTTTGTGCAGAAAATCAACTATCAGGAAAAATCCTGGAAAATATGCCAAAAATTCTATTTCACCCGAAGACTCCAGGAGCCAGAATACGAGACGGAGAAGAGCCAGGGGTGCCAACACCATCTGGTGGCGCGGGCCAAGCCAGGCCGCGCCAGGGGGTGGTGTGGGCCCCCCAGGCACCCCCTCGGTCTCCCTCTTCGCCTATAAGTTGTCTTCTGACCTAAAAACTCCGGCGGGTTCGACGTTTTTCTAGAAGGAGTTCCGCTCTGCCGCCACCACCAGATTCCACGAAACAATACCAGAAACTCCGTTCTGGCACCCTGCTGGGATGGGGAATTGGAGGAGATCATCGCCATCATCATCACCATTGCTTCTCCATCGACCATCCATGTTTTCCCCATCTATGAGTGAGTAATCCCCCGCTGTAGGCTATGGGGATGGTAGGGATTGGATGAGATCGTTCATGTAGTGGCATCAGATTGTTAGGGCATGGTGCCTAGTATCTTTTATTAGTGCTTTATCACTTTGTTGCGACTTGTTGTGCTTAATGCTTGTCACTAGGGCCCGAGTGCCATGATTTCAGATCTGAACATGTTATTGATTCATTATGATAGTATTGTTTATGGTCTTATCTACAAGTTGTATACACACGTTGTTGTCCGGAACCGATGGCCCCGAAGTGACAGAAATTGGGATAACCGGAGGGAATGGCTTTGATGTGAGGATCACATGTGTTCACGGAGTGTTAATGCTTTGCCCCGGTGCTCTATTAAAAGGAGCACCTTAATTGCCAGTAGTTCCCTTGAGGCCTCGCTGCAAACGGGCTGGCAGGACAAAAGATGTTGTGCAAGTTCTCATTGCGAGCACGTATGACTATATATGGAACACATGCGTAGGATTATCTAGTACTTGGATGCTTTATCTTATTTATCTGCAATTGCCCTATGTTCTGTTTGCTATGTGAATTGTCTTGTCCATGCAATGCCCGTCCATCCATCCCTATGCCTACCGCACTCGAATCCCACTGTTTACTGCTATTGTTACTGCTGTCTTTGCTTTACTACTGCTGTTACTTTGCTATTCCTACTACAAAACTGTTGCTACTGATAAACTGCTGTGAGCAAGATTGTTTCCAGGTGCAGCTGAATTGACAACTCAGTTGTTAAGGCTTATAAATATTCTTTGGATCCCCTTGTGTCGAATCAATAAATTGGGTTTCACTTCCCTCGAAAATACTGCGATACACCCCCTATACTTGTGGGTCATCAAGACTATTTTCTGGCGCTGTTGCCGGGGAGCATAGCTTTATTTATCAAGTTCACTTGGATTCTCTATTGTTCACTGCTATCCATCCATCATGGGTAAGTCTCGTGATGGCAAGTTTCCTATTTTACCATCCACTACAAGAAGAGGTACGGTTCTGAACACCTCTGCTGCTCTTGATTCACCATCTGTTATAAGTAAGCTCGTTACACCACCACATACACATGCTACACACACTGCTACTACTGCTGAATCTAAAACTTCTGGTGCTTATGATGTTGCTTCTACTGTGCTTGATAAGAGTGGTTCATTAGGTCCTTTCCTAGATGCTACGATTTCTAGAACTATAGCTGGAAATACTGAAACTCCTAATGAAGACACTACTACACCTGTTATTTCACCTAAGTCTAGTGAAAGTTATGATATTGAAGATGGTTATGTTGAGATGACCGATGAATTTATTAAAGAATGTAAAAACACCCATGATAGGAGCGCTGCTAAGAGTCTCCTTAAGAGGCGTACTATTAGACCCAAATTGGCTCCTACTGCTAAGTTTGCTGCTTCTCCCATAAACATTGTAGATGAAGATTATGATTTCTCTCTCGATCTATCTTACATAGCTATTGTCGAGAAAGAACCTTTTTGTGGGACTAAGAATGAAAGTGCGGTAGCACATATGAATGAACTTTCTACCATGAGTGGCTTGTTTTCTGATGATATTAAGATGCGTACTTACTTTGTTGCCAAGATTTTCCCCTTTTCACTAAAATGAGAAGCTAAAACTTGGTTTAGTAATTTACCTCCTGGATCTATTGATAGCCCTGAGTGCTTGATTAGTACTTTCCTACAGAAATATTTTCCTCCTAGTGCTAGACATGCTATTTTGCAGGAACTTTTTGATTTTAAACAGGGAGAAAAAGAGGTATTGCCTAAATCTTGGGCAAGGTTTTGTGTTTTGGTTCATGCACAAGCTGGAAGTCCATTACCTAAGAATGAGCTTCTTGATATATTTTATAATGGACTAACTGAAGAATCTAGGACATACCTAGATAGTTGTGTTGATTGTGTTTTCAGGAATAGGACTCCTAAGGAAGCTAAGGAATTAATGGCTAAAATAAGCAAGAATTATGAAGATTGGACTCCTCCTAAACAAGATATACCTGAAGTAATTGTACCTGAACCATCTATTCCTGTGCCTATTCCAACATCAAAGAAGAGGGGAGTTATTGAATTAAATGATGAAGTGATGAAGGAAGCTAAGAAATGTCTTAAGGAGAAGGGAATTAAAGCTGTAGATGTCAAGAATTTACCTCCTATTTAAGAATTATGTAAGCCTATTGCCTACTCATCCACTATTGAGGTACACTCTCTCCAACACTTTGATGAAGGTGATATCCCTTACTCTAAACCTCCTGATCAATGCTTAGAAGAATTCGATATCTTTATTGCTAAGCAAGATAACTTTAATAAAAGGGTGCAAAATCATCTAATGGAAAACACTAGAGCTATTGTTGAGTTGAAAGATATTGTGGAAAGAACCTCTAATGATGTTAAAATGATTGTTAAACACTTTCAAATGGTTCAAACTCAAATAGATCAACTCGTTAAAGTGCAAAACGACTTGCTAGTTAATGCTGCTAAAGAAAAACATGCTTATGAAATTAGAACTAGAAGTGGAGCTGCTACCCAGGATCCTCTATATCCTGAGGGGCATCCCAAAAGAATTGAGCAGGATTCTCAACAATCTGAAAATAGTGGTTCTACTCGTAAGAAAAGGAAAAAGAAGCATAAAACTATTGTAGAACCCTCTAAACCTGCTATAGATCCTAATAGTATATCTATCTCTGATGCTGAAATTAAAAGTGGTAATGAAGAAAATGAAGTTCCTAATGAAGAAAAAGTTGAAGAAGAACCTGAAAACCACACTAAGAATATTAAATACACTAAAGAAGATTTTATTGCTAAGAAACATGGTAGTGAAAGAGAACCTTGGGTCCAAAAACCTATGCCTTTCCCTGCTAAGAAACACAAGTCAAAGGAAGACAAACACTATAACAAGTTTTGTGAGTAGATGAAACCTTTATTCCTGCAAATTCCTTTGACTGATGCTATTAAATTGCCTCCTTACTCAAAGTATATGAAGGATATTGTCTCGAATAAAAGGAAGATCCCTAATGAAGAAATTTCTACTTTGCTTGCTAATTATTCTTTCAATGGTAAGGTTCCTAAGAAACTTGGAGACCCAGGGATTCCAACTATCCCTTGCTCTATTAAGAACAGTTATGTTAGAACTGCTTTGTGTGATTTGGGAGCTGGAGTTAGTGTTATGCCTTTCTCTCTATATAAGAGGCTTCAACTAGAAAAATTAATACCAACTGATATATCTTTGCAAATGGCTGATAAATCTACCACTATTCCTGTTGGTATATGTGAGGATGTACATGTTCATGTGGCTCACAATTTCTTGATATTAACTAATTTTGTTGTG
Organism: Avena sativa; assembly: GCA_916181665.1. Lineage (NCBI taxonomy): Eukaryota > Viridiplantae > Streptophyta > Magnoliopsida > Poales > Poaceae > Avena > Avena sativa. The sequence goes on from OV702290.1 coordinate 436,194,458, forward strand.
CTTGAAATGCCTGAAGATGATAATATGTCTATTATTCTTGGGAGACCTTTTCTTAATACTACAGGAGCTGTTATTAATTGTAATCAAGGAAAGGTGACTTTCAATGTTAATGACAAGGAACATACTGTCTATTTCCCCAAGAAGATTGAAAGGACTTATGGTTTGAATTCAATTGAATATGTTGAAGGCATTCAAGTTGGAGAAATATATTGTCCCATACCAAGAGAAAAATTTGAAACTATTATGATTGGGACCATTGCTATCAAGGTTGAGGTAACATAATCATAAGTGGAATACAAAGTTTTGTCTCATATGGAATTGTTTTGGTAGCAAGACTTGATCAACCTTGTTAACAAAAGGATTTCATTGAACGAAACAATGTTTTCATTATGATTATCTCCGTTTATTTCTATCCTTTGCATTTTAGTTTTTGCTTTCGTTTAGCTTTCTTTTTGTTGTTAGTTGCTTGCATTCTAGAGTGTCTTAGAACTCATGTAGTTCTAGCCTTGTTTTGTCATTGCATCATAAAAAAAATCTGTCTGTCAGAAAATCATTCTTCTATGCCTGAAAATGCCCAAAAATAAAGTGTCTCGAAAAATTCCAGAAAATTCATATTAAATTTTTACGTGAAAAAGGGGCAGAGGGGTACCTGGGAGGTACCAGGGGGTCCCACCAGGCAGGCATACCACCTGGTGGCGCGGGCAGCCCTGGGTGGCGCCATGCCCTAGTGTGGGCCACCCCTGGCCCCCCACTAACTCTCTCACCTGCCACTTTCTTCTCTCTCCCGAGTAAGCTCCAGTTCATTGCTCAAAATCGCGTTCTTGCTGTGCTTGCTCTCGATTTTTTCGATCTCCTTGCTCAGCCCATCTTTCTTGCTGAAATTTGGAGCATTTGTTCCCTGGTATGTGACTCCTCCCCTTGTCCAAGTAGATTTGTGTTTAGTGGATTATATCTTGAGTATTTTGCTGCTGTAGGTGACTGGTTATGAAAGCTTGTAAGCTTGTTTGATGCTTAGAGATATAGTTTTGATGCATGTTTAGGCCTCTTGCAAGTCCCTATGAGTAGAATCCTTCATCATATTTACTTTGCAATCACTTGTTTAATAGGTGTTTAAATTTCAGAATACCAAGCATGAACAACCATACTTTTGGAGAGATATTTGAGAGTGATGCACCTAGGAGGTCGAGGCCCTCAAGAACAGCCTCTCAGGCTAGGCCATCATACAACGAAGATCTCATTGCAACTCGTATTGGTAGTGAAAGGGATGATGGGGATGCTCACCCATCCTCTTTTCCTTGTTTTACTTTCTTACAAGCTGCAGGTATTCTTGATGATTTCTTGCTACTGATTGAGAGGGTTGGTTTGACCTCATATATGCAAGATGAGAGTGCGCAATACGCTACGCTCACCAAAACTTTTGTTGAGAGCTTCACGTTTACTAACACATCCTATCAGTCGACTGTCTCTTTTAAAATCTATAATTTTCCCTTCACCATGCCTTTGGAGAGATTTTGCAGTATTGTAGGTGTACGCATGACAGGGACCGTGAAGAAAATTCAAGGGCGACCCGCTGATTTGTTGGAGCTTTATCGAGGGGTGACCAATGATGATGACCGCGTGGCGCAGCGCGGAAAGATAAGAAATATCCAACTCCCTGCTCTTTGATACTTTGCATATTATCTTGCTACTAGTGTACTTGGTAGGGAGAACACAAGTAATATCTCCAACTATCATTTAGAATTCCTTGCTGCTGCGCTTAAGAATGATACTCGGTACAATCTTGGCTCACTTATTGCTCGCCGCCGAACTGCTAGGGGGCCTATCTATGGCGGCATCATTGCCTCGCGTATAGTCAATGCATTAGGTCTTTCCGTGGATCCCTATGATGCTATGTTGGCACCACAGAGGCTTAACCTTGTTGCTATGAAAACTCATCACTTCGTCACTGCTATTTCTGATTTGAACAGTCTAGTATATAGGATGCTTTTCACTGACGGGGATGAAAGGGAGATCCTTTTGCCACAGCCTTCTTTGTTTAGTGTTCACAGGAGACCGTGGTCGCGCTCCAAGGAGGAGGTGGACGAGCAGCTTCGCTTGCTTGGTTTCCACGAGCAGCACCAGGAGGATGTGCCCTCCTATGATTACTCCACGCATTACAGAGGGATGTACTCGAGCTCGTACCAGGATGAGGGGACCTCTTCGTCATACCAGGATGACACTTCATCCTGGCCAGCTTGGGATTGATACCCACTTAGGCCAAAAAGCCTAAGCTTGGGGGGAGGTACGCCGACACCGCACTCATCTCCATATCATGTTGCATCGGTACTTTGTATATTCATGTTTTCATTATCTTTTTAGTTTTCGTTCTTATTTGCTTTTGCTTTCCAAAAAATAAAAAGACCAAAAATATTTCTGTTGTTTCTCTTTGGTTTGCTTCTTCTTTTTGCCTTGGTTTGTTTTTCCTTTTTTGCTTTGTTTGAACTATTTGAAAAACCCAAAAATATTTTTGCTTTGCTTGTTTTTCCTCTTTGGTTCTTGTTTTAAAAATCAAAAACAAAAAAAATAGTTGTCGTTCTTCTTTGGTTTTTGTGAGTTTGCTACAGGGTTCAGCAGTCCTCAGTGGATATTGGTTTTATATTATTATTCAAGCCACACAAGTGAAGAGAAATAATGAGGATTAATGACAACTTGAGGCATGGTAAGAGGCTGGTAATGAACTCTATTTGTTTTCATTTTTGTACATATACTCATCACTGTGGGCATGCTTAGTACGTTCATGTAGAGTGTATGTTTTCTTTGAATGCTTAGTAGTTCTTGCTTTCTTATGATTAGCTCTAGCTCGTTAATAGTTTGTAGCATGTCTTATGAATTTTTGCCTGCATTGCTCTATTCATAAATTGGTATGACACCGTGGTATCCTACTCTGAATGTTTCATTTGAATTGACTTGGCACATGCTCACGCATGCACATGACTGTGATAATCAGTTAAACCTTGATGAATTATTTTGCCCTGAGGATCTTGAATCACTTTCATGCCATGAGTAGTCCTGTTTTGTTGCAAGCATGATAATGACAGCTATTGCTCTCTCGTTTGTCGCTCCCTTACTATTGCTAGCCTTCACTTCCACTGAGTGTTTTACTCAATTTTCCAACTCCCTAAACCAAATATTTCCAAAGTGTCCACCATACCTACCCATTAGCATCATTTGCTACTTCCGTGCATATTCATTATGCCTTGTTTTCTTCCGAATAAAATGTTTGCTTGTTATGAGAAAGTTAGTTAGTAAAGCTCTCACGAACTTGATGGCACACTTTATTTTCTTCCACTTAATAAACCTGAACCATTGCGTTCTTCTTTGTTGCGTATATGCTTGCGCTTTATGAGTTGAAGTTAGCAGAACCATGTATCATGGGGACCGCTTTCAACACTTCATTGGTACTTTGTACCTAGTTAATATCATGTTCTTTTGCTTATGGATCCCGGCGGTGTGAAATAAAAGTGGAACTTGTAAGATCATGGAGTTTGTATGTATGTTAGAGAAACGACTGGGCCGCTAGCCTAAGCCATGCCTAATCATGGTGGAAACTTGCAGCATAATCATAATGAGCATTCTATGAAGCATCCTCAATAAAAATCTATGCACATAGTAAATAAAAAGATCGCCGAGATGCTCATTGTCTGCTTGCCTTGTTATTTTGATTATGGGACAGCTCCCGTGTCATGTGCAAGGGGTACCCCGTTGGCGGTTCTCTATGATACATATATACTTACAATGACAAGAGCTTACTTGTGACTGAAGTTGAGTAGCATGAGGATCGGTCTTCGTAAGTAAGGGGCATGAGACTTCGATTTATAACTTGTCAAGCATATCCTCTTAGTTGTGTCACTTTAACCTTAACCATTTAAAGATGCTTATGATAGGGGCAATGAGAGCTCAAAGCTAACGAGTACCATACTTTCAGCATTTGGAATCCTTTCAAACTATTTAAAACTTTTTCTTGTTGAGTCTTCACACATTCTCCGAGCACTTTCTTGAGAGCATAGTTGTCATTCTTTGTGTTTGTCTCATTACTTGATTATTTGTGTTATGACTTTGATGCTTATATCTTTGATATCTTTACTTCTAGTCATCACTTGAATTTAAGAGGTGCCTTGATATTCATAATCAAAGGCAAGCGAGATACCACTCTATCATACCTTTCTATGATCATTGTAATGTTGCTTACGTTTATACTTCATGCTACTTATTTTTCTTGAGTTGGAATCTCTTCATAGCTTGCAATGCCTATTAAGTAAACTTAGTTGCATACTCTTTATTATGAACTGTCTAAGTAGTTGATCATATTGCTAAGAATATTTACATTATATGAAGCAAATGTGTTCGTGAAAGTTCTTTTATCGCACTTAGTTTTCAACTAAATTGCTTGAGGACAAGCAATAAGCTAAGCTTGGGGGGAGTTGATATGTCCAAAACGTATCTACTTTCCCGAACACTTTTGCTATTGTTTCTCCTCTATACTTGTGTGATTTGGATACAACTAACACGGACTGGCGCTGTTTTCAGAAGAATTGCCTTGGTGTCTACTTTTTGTGCAAAAAATCAACTATCAGGAAAAATCCTGGAAAATATGCCAAAAATCCTATTTCACCCGAAGACTCTAGGAGCCAGAATACGAGACGGAGAAGAGCCAGGGGGTGGCCACACCACCTGGTGGCGCAGGCCAAGCCATGCCGCGCCAGGGGGTGGTGTGGGCCCCCCAGGCGCCCCCTCGGCCTCCCTCTTAGCCTATAAGTTGCCTTCTGACCTAAAAACTCCAGGGGGGTCGACGTTTTTCCAGAAGGAGTTCCGCTCCGCCGCCACCACCAGATTCCACGAAACAGCACCAGAAACTCCGTTCTGGCACCCTGTCGGGACGAGGAATTGGAGGAGATCATCGCCATCATCATCACCATCGCTTCTCCATCGACCATCCATGTTTCCCCCATCTATGAGTGAGTAATCCCCCGCTGTAGGCTATGGGGATGGTAGGGATTGGATGAGATCGTTCATGTAATGGCATCAGATTGTTAGGGCATGGTGCCTAGTATCTTTTATTAGTGCTTTATGACTTTGTTGCGACGTGTTATGTTTAATGCTTGTCACTAGGGCCCGAGTGCCATGATTTCAGATCTGAACATGTCATTGATTCATTATGATAGTATTGTTTATGGTCTTATCTGCAAGTTGTATACACACGTTGTTGTCCGGAACTGATGGCCCCGAAGTGACAGAAATCGGGATAACCGGAGGGAATGACTTTGATGTGAGGATCACATGTGTTCATGGAGTGTTAATGCTTTGCTCCGGTGCTCTATTAAAAGGAGCACCTTAATTGCCAGTGGTTCCCTTGAGGCCCCGCTGCAAACGGGCTGTTAGGACAAAAGATGTTGTGCAAGTTCTCATTGCAAGCACGTATGACTATATATGGAACACATGCCTAGGATTATCTAGTACTTGGATGCTTTATCTTATTTATCTGCAATTGCCCTATGTTCTGTTTGCTATGTGAATTGTCTTGTCCATGCAACGCCTGTCCATCCATCCCTATGCCTACCGCACTCGAATCCCACTGTTTACTGCTATTGTTATTGCTGTATTTGCTTTACTACTGCGGTTACTTTGCTATTCCTACTACAAAACTGTTGCTATTGATAAACTGCTATGAGCAAGATTGTTTCTAGGTGCAGCTGAATTGACAACTCAGTTGTTAAGGCTTATAAATATTCTTTGGCTCCCCTTGTGTCGAATCAATAAATTGGGTTTCACTTTCCTCGAAAATACTGCGATACACCCCCTATACTTGTGGGTCATCAATCAACACGAGGCAAAAGGATCCAAATATAGATAATTAATGGACATTATAGAATTTGAATTTCTCATAAGAAGCATACCACATAGAGACTAGATAAAACTTGCAATATATACTAAGTGACATTCCTCATGTACACACATTTTAGGATTGTGAAATGCCCAAGTATAACACTCCCCCAAAATGGATAGACCATTAATCTCTCGTAAGAGCCAACTAAGATATAAACAAGATGCAATAGGCTCAAACACAAAAACACATACATGGTGTGCAAGCCAACATACACAAACCTAATTTCTCAAGTTTAAGCAAATAGGAAGCACAACATATACAAAACATATGCAAGGTACAATACTAACACATGCACAAGGGGCAAGTAATTTTCAATGTAAATGAGTTGAGAACATGTTACCGCAAGGAGGAGCAATGGATATATGATAGACATATGATAATCTAAATAACTTGGTTTGAGAGAACATAGTTGAAGTCCCCTTAATTCTTCATGATGTACCAAGTCTCCAATGCCCTCCAACACACACCTATTGATCAAGTTTTAGCTTGATGGTCCCCAACCAAATTGGGTCCTAAGATGTTAGTAACAATATGCTTGGCAATCCAAATGGTTCTTTTCTTAACACCACTTTGAGCACCAACATATTTGGCAAACATGTTGGAATTATGCCCTAGAGGCAATAATAAAGATGTTATTATTATAATTCTTGTTCATGATAAAGTTTATATTCCATGCTAGAATTGTATTAAGCGGAAACATTAATACTTGTGTGGTTTGTGAACAACACCGTGTCCCTAGTATGCCTCTATGGACTAGCTCATTGATCAATGATGGTTAAGGTTTCCTAACCATAGACATGAGTTGTCAATTGATAATGAGATCATATCATTGGGAGAATGATATGGTGGACAGACCCAAACTAAGCGAAGCAATTAGATCGTGTCATCATGTTCGTCTTTGCGAAGTTTTTCCTATGTCAAATATTGTATTCCTTAGACCATGAGATAATACAACTCCCTGGTATCGGAAGAAAGCTTTGAGGTCATCAAACGTCATCCTATGAGAGGGTGATCATAAAGGTGTCTCTCAGGTGATCGGAAAGTATCTGTTGGGTTGTATGTATCGAGATGGGATTTGTCCCTCCCAAGTCAGAGAGATATACTTCGGGCCCACTCGGTAATCGATATCAACACCGCTTGCAAGCATGTGGTTAGGGATTTGATCACAAAGTGATATCGGATTACGGAACGAGTAAAGTACTTGCTGTGAACGAGATTGAACTAGGTATGACGATACCGACGATCGAATCTCGGGCAAGTAAAATATCGCGAGACGAAGGGAATATATATGGGATTGATTGAATCCTGGCATCGTGGTTCATCCGATATGATCATCGATGAATGTGTGGGAGTCAATATGGGTGCCCAGACCCCGCTGTTGATTATTGATAGAAGATCATGTCTGCATATTCTCGAACCCGCAGGGTCACACACTTAACGTGTCTCGACGCTAGGATAGATTGGATAATTGGTTTATAAATTTTTGATCGGAGTCTCGGATGGGATCCGGGATATCACGAGAGGTTCCGGAATGGTCCGGAGAATAAGATTCATATAAGGCAGTGCAGTTTTTGGAGTTCGGAATTGTTCCGGATTAATCGGTATTGTACCGGAAGCTTCTAGAACCTTCCGGAAGGGGGCCAACGTGGTCCCACCTTCCAGGAGGGGGCATGGGCCTATGAGGGAGTGTCCTGGCCGCATTGGGCCAGGGGCACAAGGCCCCATAGGGCCCAGCCGATCCTAGATAAGTTTAAATCGTTTAAACTAGAGATAAGATTTCTAGATAAGGGAGAGTTTAAATCGTTTAAACTAGAGATAGGCTTGGAGGAGGGGCTAGGGCTGGCCACCCCCTCCCCCTCTATATATAGAGGGCTGGTGCGCCCCCTCTCCTAAACACACACCTTCCTCCAACCCTAGTTTCCCTGCTGCCCTTCCACTCTCCCTCCCGACTGTTTGTAGGCGAAGCCCTGCGGCAGAAATTCTCCACCATATACACCACGCCGTCGTGCTGTAGATCCAATCCATCTCTCCACCATAATCGCTGGTCCGAGGAAGGAGGAGACGTCGAGGTGCTGCACGTGTGCATCTCACGGAGGCACCGCCACTTGTGGTGCTAGATCGGATCGGATCGGATCGCGAGGAGGAGAAGCGAGTACGACTACATCACCCACGTTCCGACGAACGTTCCGCTGTGCGAATCTTCAAGGGTATGAAGATCTAATCCAATCTCTCTTGTTGTTTGCATCTCCTAGATTAGATCTTGGCTTTCCCTCTGTTCGCTTCCGTAGAAAATTTTGATTTACTATGCTGCGAAACCCTTCAGTGGTATCAGAGCTAGATCTATGCGTAGATGTGATTCACGAGTAGAACGCAACATGGTTGTTGCGGGCGTTGATGTTTTCTGTTGCAAGCCTCTTGTTTGTGTTCTTCTTATGACGCGGGATAGTGAGATTGAGGCGGTCTAGGCCAAACTTACGCGACGTCGTTCGCGAGACCGGCTCCGCACTTGACGTGTGGCTTGTACCACACATGCGGCTGGTGGATGTCAGTTTCTCTCACTATAGTTGTCATGGGATTAACACCGGAGTTTGGCAACCATAATATCACTGTTGTGGCTTTCCGTAGGTAAGAATCGTTCTTAGCATCTACTCCCATAAGCCACGTAAAACATGCAACAACAAAGTAGAGGCGTCTAACTTGTTTTTGCAGGGAGTGTTTTCTGTGATATGGTATGGCCCAAGATGTGATGTGTATATTGTATGCGATGATCATGTTTTGTAATGTTTCACGACTTGCATGTCGATAAGTACACAACCGGCAGGAGCCATATGGTTGTCTTTATAATTGTGTATGACCTGCGAGTCAACTTCTTATACGCCATGTAATAGCTTTACTTTATCGCTAAGTAGTTAGCAATAGTTGTAGTTGCTATTCGTGGTGGAGGCAATCATGGTGGAGTGATGGAGATCATGCCGGAACTCACAAGATGGAGATCATTGCGCGAAGATTGGCTATACCATGTCACATAAAGTTATATGCATGTGATGTTTATCCTTTTATGTATCTTATTATGCTTAGATCGCGACGGTAGCATTATAAGATGATTCCTCACTTAAAGATCAAGATAAAAACTGTGTTCTCCCCAAGTATGCACCGTTGCGAAAGTTCGTCGTGTCCAAGCATCACGTGATGATCGGGTGCTATAGACTCTACGCTCACATACAACGGGTGCAAGCCAGTTTTGCACACGCGGAAATACTTGGGTCTAACTTGACGAGCCTAGCATGTACAGACATGGCCTCGGAACACAAGAACCGAAAGGTTAAGCATGAGTCATATGAATGATATGATCGACACTTCGTTGTCCACCATTGAAACCACATCTCTTCTCGTGATGATCGGATTAGGTGTGGTGAATTTGGATCGTGTTCACTAAACAACTTGAGGGATGTTGAATTTAGTGGGAGTTCATCTAGTAATTTGATTAAGTTGAACTATTTATCATGAACATAGTCTAAATTGTACTTGCAAATACTGTAGATCACATGGCCAAGTCCAACTTCAACTTCAACATTTTTGCTGAGAAAGAAAAGCTTAGAAACAATGGGTCTAACTTCACCAACTGGTTCCGCAATCTAAGAATCATTCTGTCTGGCGGACAAAAGGACTATGTCCTTAAGAAAGCGTTAGGTAACCCCCTGCTGCAACTGCGCCGGCTGATGAGAAAGCTGTCTATCAGTCGCGCAAAGATGATTATGGTATGATTAAGAGCACCATGTTGTTTGCTATGGAACCGGAACTTCAAAATCGTTTTGAAAACTATCCCGGGCCCTTTGAGATTCTCGAGGAGCTGAAAACCATGTTTCAGACTCAGGCCCGTTCTGAGAGATATGAGCTCTCTGAGAAGTTCTTTAACTGCAAGATGGAGGAAGGGAGTTCCGTTAGTGAGCACGCCATTAAGATGTCGGGCTACACTCAACGCCTTGAGCAACTGGACTGCAAGATTCCAGAGGAGCTCAAGATTGACAGGGTTCTGCAATCACTCCCTCCCAGCTACAAGAGTTTTGTAGTGACTCATAATCAGATTGGTTCCACTGATACGATCACCGAGCTCTTCGCAAAGCTGAAGGCTACGGAGGTGGACATCAAGAAGGATAATCATGTGTTGATGGTCAGCAAGCCCTCCTTTAAGAAAGGTAAAGGGGCAAAGAAGCCCTTCAAGAAGGGCGGCGGCAAGCGCAATGCCCCTGCTGAGAAGAAGCTCAGGTCTGGTCCCAAGCTGGACACTGAGTGCTTCTATTGCAAGGACAAGGGTCACTGGAAGCGCAACTGTCCGAAGTACTTAGCGGACAAGAAGGCTGGCACCATCAAAGGTATATTTGATATACATGTTATTGATGTTTTCCTTACTAGCCCTCGTTGTAGTGCCTGGGTATTTGATACCGGTTCAGTTGCTAATATTTGTAACTCGAAGCAGGAGCTACGGAATAGACGGCGGCTTGCGAGGGATGAGGTGACGATGCGTGTTGGCAACGGATCAAGAGTTGATGTGATGGCCGTCGGCACACTCTCCTTAGTTTTACCTTCGGGATTAGTTTTAAACCTTAATAAATGTTATTATGTGCCTGCGTTGAGCATGAACATTATTTCTGGATCGTGTTTATTGCAAGACGGTTATTCATTTAAATCGGAGAATAATGGTTGTTCTATTTATATGAGTAACATCTTTTATGGTCATGCACCTCTTGTGAATGGTTTATTTCTTCTAAATCTCGAAAGGGATGAAACACACATCCATAACATTGAGGCTAAGAGATGCAAAGTAGATAGTGATAATACTACTTATTTGTGGCACTGTCGTCTAGGTCATATTGGTGTAAAGCGCATGAAGAAACTCCATTCTGATGGACTTTTGGAGTCTCTTGATTTTGAATCATTTGACACATGCGAACCATGCCTCATGGGCAAGATGATCAAAACCCCGTTCTCCGGTATGATGGAGCGAGCAACGGACTTGTTGGAAATCATACATACCGATGTATGCGGACCGATGAGTGTTTCGACACGCGGTGGATATCGCTATTTTCTCACTTTTACCGATGACTTAAGTAGATATGGGTATATCTATTTAATGAAACATAAATCTGAAACGTTTGAAAAGTTCAAAGAATTTCAGAATGAAGTGGAGAACCATCGTAACAGAAAGATTAAGTTTCTACGATCCGATCGTGGGGGCGAATATTTGAGTTATGATTTTCTCACGCATCTCAAAGCAAGTGGAATCGTTTCACAACTCACGCCACCCGGAACACCACAGCGCAATGGTGTGTCTGAACGCCGGAATCGAACCCTATTAGATATGGTCCGATCGATGATGTCTCTTACTGATTTGCCGTTATCATTTTGGGGTTATGCATTAGAAACCGCTGCATTCACTTTAAATAGGGCTCCATCTAAATCCGTTGAGACGACACCGTATGAACTGTGGTTTGGTGCTAAACCTAAGTTGTCATTTCTTAAAGTTTGGGGATGCGAAGCTTACGTCAAGAAGTTGATGCCGGACAAGCTCGAACCCAAAGCGGAGAAATGCGTCTTCATAGGATACCCTAAGGAAACTATTGGGTATACCTTCTATCACAGAACCGAAGGCAAAGTGTTTGTCGCAAAGAACGGTTCCTTTCTTGAGAAGGAGTTTCTCTCGAAAGAAGTGAGTGGGAGGAAAGTAGAGCTAGACGAGGTTATTGAACCTTCTCTTGAATTGGAGAGTAGCGCAGCACCTGAAATTGTTCCAGTGCCGCCTACACCAACAATAGAGGAAGCTAATGACAAGGATCATGAAGCTTCGGACGATGCTGCTACTGAACGTTGCAGGTCGACAAGGTCGCATGCCCCTCCTGAGTGGTACGGCAACCCTGTCTTGACTGTCTTGTTAGTAGAAGACAGTGAACCTACGAACTATGAGGAAGCGATGATGAGCCCAGACTCTGAGAAATGTCTAGAAGCCATGAAATCCGAATTGGGATCCATGAGCGAAAACCAAGTATGAACTTTGGTGGACCCTCCTAGCGACCGAAAGGCCGTTGAGTGCAAATGGATCTTCAAGAAGAAAACAGACGCGGATGGTAATGTTACCTTCTATAAAGCACGGCTTGTTGCGAAAGGTTTTCGACAAGTTCAAGGTGTTGACTACGATGAGACTTTCTCTCCCGTAGCGATGTTTAAGTCCATTCGGATTTTATTAGCAATTGCTGCGTTTCATGATTATGAAATATGGCAAATGGATGTCAAGACTGCTTTCCTCAATGGCAACATTGATGAAGAGTTGTATATGATGCAACCCGAAGGTTTTGTCGATCCTAAGGATGCTGATAAAGTATGCAAACTTCAGCGTTCCATTTATGGACTAAAGCAAGCATCTCGGAGTTGGAACCTTCGTTTTGATCAAGTGATCAAAAGCTTTGGATTTGTTCCAAATTGCTATGAAGCTTGCATCTACAAGAAAGTGAGTGGGAGCTCGGTGACGTTTCTGGTACTATATGTGGATGACATATTGATTATTGGAAATGACATCAACATGCTTAACGATGTGAAGAGTTATTTGAACAAGTGTTTTTCAATGAAAGACCTAGGTGAAGCTGCTTATATATTGGGCATCAAAATCTATAGAGATAGACAAAGACGCCTGATAGCTTTAAGCCAGAGTACATACCTAGACAAAGTTCTGAAAAGGTTCAGAATGGATAAGGCATTGAAAGGTTCAGTGCCTATGTTGTCAGGTAAGATATTGAGGAAGGCTCAGTGTCCAGCTACGGTAAATGATAGGGAAGCTATGAGCAAAGTGCCTTATGCCTCGGCCATAGGTTCCATCATGTATGCCATGCTGTGTACTAGACCGGATGTGTCCAATGCTCTTAGTTTGACGAGCAGATATCAAAGTGATCCAGGAGTGGAACACTGGACAGCCGTGAAGAACATCCTAAGGTACCTAAATAGGACTAAAGAAATGTTCTTAGTCTATGGGGGTGATGAACAACTCGTCGTAAAAGGTTACGTCGATGCTAGTTTCAACACCGACAAGGATGATTCTAAATCTCAGACAGGATACGTGTATATTTTGAATGGAGGAGCTGTGAGCTGGAGAAGCTGCAAGAAAAGCGTGATCGCGGGATCTACAGTAGAAGCGGAATACATGGTTGCTGCAGAAGCGTCAAGTGAAGGAGTTTGGATCAGAAACTTCATCACTGAGCTTGGTGTGGTTCCAAGTGCATTGGACCCACTGGAGATATTGTGTGACAACACTGACGCCATAGCACTCGCTAAGGAACCAAGATATCATCCAAAGACCAAGCATATCAACCGCAAGTTTCATATAATCCGAGATTATATAGCAGATGGAGATCTGAAGATTAGCAAAGTACATACAGATCTGAATGTCGCAGATCCATTGACTAAACCTCTTCCACGTGTAAAACATGATCAGCACCTCAGTGCCATGGGTGTGAGATTGTTGCCAAATGTAAACTAGATTATTGACTCTAATGCAAGTGGGAGACTGTTGGAATTATGCCCTAGAGGCAATAATAAAGATGTTATTATTATAATTCTTGTTCATGATAAAGTTTATATTCCATGCTAGAATTGTATTAAGCGGAAACATTAATACTTGTGTGGTTTGTGAAAAACACCGTGTCCCTAGTACGCCTCTATGGACTAGCTCATTGATCAATGATGGTTAAGGTTTCCTAACCATAGACATGAGTTGTCAATTGATAATGAGATCATATCATTGGGAGAATGATATGGTGGACAGACCCAAACTAAGCGAAGCAATTAGATCGTGTCATCGTGTTCGTCTTTGCGAAGTTTTTCCTATGTCAAATATTGTATTCCTTAGACCATGAGATAATACAATTCCCTGGTATCGGAAGAAAGCTTTGAGGTCATCAAACGTCATCCTATGAGAGGGTGATCATAAAGGTGTCTCTCAGGTCATCGGAAAGTATCTGTTGGGTTGTATGTATCGAGATGGGATTTGTCCCTCCCAAGTCGGAGAGATATACTTCGGGCCCACTCGGTAATCGATATCAACACCGCTTGCAAGCATGTGGTTAAGGAGTTAATCACAAAGTGATATCGGATTACGGAACGAGTAAAGTACTTGCTGTGAACGAGATTGAACTAGGTATGACGATACCGACGATCGAATCTCGGGCAAGTAAAATATCACGAGACGAAGGGAATATATATATGGGATTGATTGAATCCTGGCATCGTGGTTCATCCGATATGATCATCGATGAATGTGTGGGAGTCAATATGGGTGCCCAGACCCCGCTGTTGATTATTGATAGAAGATCATGTCTGCATATTCTCGAACCCGCAGGGTCACACACTTAACGTGTCTCGACGCTAGGATAGATTGGATAATTGGTTTATGAATTTTTGTTCGGAGTCTCGGATGGGATCCGGGATATCACGAGAGGTTCCGGAATGGTCCGGAGAATAAGATTCATATAAGGCAGTGCAGTTTTTGGAGTTCGGAATTGTTCCGGATTAATCGGTATTGTACCGGAAGCTTCTAGAACCTTCCGGAAGGGGGCCAACGTGGTCCCACCTTCCGGGAGGGGGCATGGGCCTATGAGGGAGTGTCCTGGCCGCATTGGGCCAGGGGCACAAGGCCCCATAGGGCCCAGCCGATCCTAGATAAGTTTAAATCGTTTAAACTAGAGATAAGATTTCTAGATAAGGGAGAGTTTAAATCGTTTAAACTAGAGATAGGCTTGGAGGAGGGGCTAGGGCTGGCCGCCCCCTCCCCCTCTATATATAGAGGGCTGGTGCGCCCCCTCTCCTAAACACACACCTTCCTCCAACCCTAGTTGCCCTGCTGCCCTTCCACTCTCCCTCCCGACTGTTTGTAGGCGAAGCCCTGCGGCAGAAATTCTCCACCATATACACCACGCCGTCGTGCTGTAGATCCAATCCATCTCTCCACCATACTCGCTGGTCCGAGGAAGGAGGAGACGTCGAGGTGCTGCACGTGTGCATCTCACGGAGGCACCGCCACTTGTGGTGCTAGATCGGATCGGATCGCGAGGAGGAGAAGCGAGTACGACTACATCACCCACGTTCCGACGAACGTTCCGCTGTGCGAATCTTCAAGGGTATGAAGATCTAATCCAATCTCTCTCGTTGTTTGCATCTCCTAGATTGGATCTTGGCTTTCCCTCTGTTCGCTTCCGTAGAAAATTTTGATTTACCATGCTGCGAAACCCTTCAAAACACATTACCACCCTCATCCTTCCTAAGAGAATAAACATCATCAATTATGATTGGGTTGGATGAGGAGTTACCAATAGTGCAAGAATAAGATATGTGACCCTTCTCACGACATAAGTAGCAAGTTCTTCTCTTCCCATTCTTTTCACTTGATTTCTCCACAATGGGAGCATTAGCTTGAATCTTCTTGGGAAGTGGCCTTTCTCCAACTCGAGGTAGGCCATGACCTTGAACTAGAGGCTGCTTCCCTTTTTTTATCTCACCAAGAGGCTTCTTCTTCAAGGGGAAAGATCTAACATGGTGCCTTTCAATTTTGCACTTGAAGCAAACAATCTTGGCAGAATTCTTGACTTGTTCTTGACCCTTCTTATTGGTGCTCTTGGACTTCTTGTTAGTGGACTTGTTTTTGACATTGGATTTGAATCCAAGCCCACTCTTTTCATTGGGGGATTTTTGCACACTCAAGATCTTGTTGAGTGTGGTCTTCCCTTCATGACCCTTTTTCAAGTCATTCTTCAAAGAAGTGACTTGAGCCTTGAGCTCTTTGATTCCTCTATATGGTTAGTGACAACACATATACTAGAGGAAGTAGAAATTTCATTGCTAGAGCAACAAGGCAAAGAATATAATTCATCACAAGATTTAGCAATAATGTGAGTGGACGAATTACAAGGACTAGCACATGGCAATATAGCATTATTCGTAGAGATTGTGCTAGTGACCACATGAGGCTTAGAAGATGTTACCTTTGTACATCTAGCCTTATGAGCTAACTTTAGGCTAGCATGGGATGCTAGAAGATCCTCATGAGAGCTTGATAGCTTACCATGACTTTCTTCCAAGATTCCATACTTGCTAGTTAGCAAAGCAAGTTGAGTCTTTAGCTCAACATTTTCCTTCAAAATAGATACTTCACAAGAAATAGAGTTAGTAGCACAAGCATCATAATTAATTGTAAGAGGAGAGGCCAACTTCGAAAGCTCTTTTGAGTAAGAGGCTTTAAGTTGCTCATGTGACTCCACTACAAGAAGACCCCCTCTACAACAATACACTTATGTGTATCTAAATGTCTATATAGACGTTGCTAGCAACTATACCAACGAATAAAAGGCGTTGCATTTTTGGGCGTTGCGAGGGTACAATGCAACGCATATACATGCGTTGGTAACCAATGGAACAAGCGTTGCAAAATAGCTAAAAAAACAAAGCAACAAGTGTATACGTTGGTAGAGGCACCTATACGGATTGAATATTCTATTTTACAAAAAAAGAAATTCTTAACCTGATAGTTTGATCGCTCTTGGAGATACAAGATATTTTTTCTCATTTGGAGAACATAGTTCATATCACACTTACTACATCACACACAAATCATATTGAATGCATTGCATCATAAATAATTCAATATTTATTATTGGAACACCATTCCATACACAAAAATTATCCGAATAGTATACAATTGACAATCTTGCATCAAATTACGATATTCTACCTAGTCCTATATATGTCCTTTCTAATATTTGGCCTCACATATCCATTGCTGATATCCAGATATCAAGTCTTGCTGATGTGTCGAGCCTACAAATAGAAATTTCAATATCAATATAAAAGAGGAAAAAAGAGTGTGGAGGGTATCGTAAGTTCGTGACTTCTACTAAATACTCCATCTGTTCCAAAAAATATAAGCCTTTCTAGTACTCCCACCAACCCAAATTAATGGACTCTGATTTGCCTAGATTTGGATGTATCTAGCACTAAAACATGACTAGATACATTAGAATCTACAAATCTGAGTCCATCAATTTGAATCAGAGGGAGTAGTTCAATTGTAGTATTAAAAATGCGCATATTTTGGAATAGAGGTACTACTCCCTCCGTTTCAAAATATAAGATGTTTTAGCTTTGTGAAGGTAGTGTATCTAGACCCCTTTTAGTGTCTAGGTTCACTTCAAATCTAAATGAACCTAGACACTAAAAGATGTCTAGATACACTTCATTTACAAAGCTAAAACGTCTTATATTTTGAAACGGAGGGAGTACTTGCTAAAAAATTCTAGTTATACAATTTACTCACCTTAGTGGCATGCCAAAACTAAGTCACCAAGATTAGTCCTATTCATCCATTTGAAATAGCTGATCCGACTCACAAATCTTAGCGGTTACCACACAAATGAAAATACAAGCGGAAATCTGAATAAGAAATAACCACAGAAGAATCTAGAAAAATCCATCAAAGACAAAATCAAAATCCTTTAATTAACTAGATTCTACCTTTTTGTGTATTATTTCGGATCAAAGCTACTCCCTCCGATCCATATTACTTGTCACTAAAATAGATGTATCTAGACATGTTTTAGTGCTAGATACATTCATTTAACGACAAGTAATATGAATCGGAGGGAGTACATCTTTCCAATTCCACGAGTCCCCTCACTACTGACCTTTGCCCGTTGGCCTAATTCCTTTAAACCCGGAGTTCTTCGACTCAGCAAAAGTTACTAAAACAAGGATTTTATAAACAACTTCGAAATTTGATGAAAAATTAGATCCACCATACCTGGAGACTCTGAACCAACGCGATTAGTGATGGGCCTGTTATCGCCTAAACCTGTAGTGCACCAAACTGTCAGTTATAGCTTCTGTATTGCGAGCTTCATAGGACAATATTTCTTCTCACCTTAACCTTCAGAAGGCAAAAATTCTTGACTGATCTCTGGTCGCGAGGAACCAGATGGAGTGGCATACACTACACTTATCTTTTGTCTTGTTCGCCCTTGCCAGCATGAGGCATAAGATGCGAGATACCACTGCGGAAAAAGGAAAGATCACTGCCTGATTTTCACGCAAGACTAGTTCATGGAATAAAAAATAGCCCTGACGAATCCCACATGATTGAATATCTTACCTGCGGTGATAGGTAAAGAACTCCATCGTGAATCTCTTCGTCTCCATGTTGTCCCCATAGCTTGATGTCACCGTTGCAGAATTATCCACATGGACATTCATCGCCGTCACAGAATTATCGGTATCGACACACATCGATGCAAGAGGCTTTTCTGGGCGCTTCACACCCTGAGGAGAGCGAGAACGCCGCCACCACGGCGGAAGGGGATCGTACAATAAATTCGGCCAGGGATCGATTGGCGCCCCTAGGACTTCCATGTTGCAACCCGGCTCCCACTGGTCACCGACGATGGAGGCGTCGCGGTCGGCAGAGAGGTGCCCTGGATCAGTGGCGGAGTTAGAAGCGTAGGAAGAGGGGTGCTAATTTACACCACATGAAGAAGAGAGCAGACCACATAAAGGAGGGTAGACGGTGCTGGTACTAGTTCTTCCCCAACTGAATTCAAAATTTCCCGTTGTGCTAGTCAGCTGGACCGGTGCTACAGCACCGGTAGCGCCGGACACAGCTCCGCCCCTGCCCTGGATGAACAGATAGAGGCGGCTAGGTTTGGGGAGGCGACGAGTGGGACTGCAGGGTGCGGGGCGGGTGTGCGTTCGTGGACGATCAGTTACAGAAATTAAGGGATTCATGGTTAATGGGTTGGGCCTCATTTTTTCACACTCTGTGACCTCCATAATGGACAACGGATTTTCCTTTTCTCAAGGGTAGACAACGGATTTTCCTACAACTCATATGTGTGTATCTATGATAGAATTTTGCAACGAATATTTAGAGTGTTGCTAAGTATACATTGCAATAAGGGGTGTCTTCTTGTAGTGCTCGGTGAGTTTGATGAGCTCAACCTTGATGACCCTAGAGCCATTTTTGAGGTGCTCAAAATTCTCAAGGAGTTTAGCATAAGCAACTTGAAGCTCATCATTTTTACTTTTGAGACCACTAGCCACCTTAGGACCTCTATCATGAGATTCCTTCACTCTAGACAACTCTAGAGCAAAAGTCTCCTCAAGAGATTCCTTAGTGGTTTGTTCCTCTTCAAGAGCTTCATTTAGATGTGCAATTTGATTAGCATATTCACGCTCAAGGCTACTCATTTTATCAATGGTGTTCTCATGCTCCTCAATTTGTGCTTCTAACTTATCAATATGTTCTTTGCTCTTAATAGCAAAGTCCAAGATTTCAACGAAGTTGGAGCAAGCAATATTATTCTTAACAAGAGCATGATAAACCATCTCACCCTTTTCATATAAATCATCAACATTCAACTCTTCTACCTCATTATCCTCATCCTCATCATCACAAGAGTTATTGGGTTCCAAAGTAGGAGTTACCTTTGAATCCTTAGCCATAAGGCATAGGTGGGTACCATGAGATGCTGGTGATGGTGATGATGATGAATTATTTGACGCTTCATTCAAGATCTTGTCTTGGCCAATAGGATCTTCATTTTCCTCTACATGGTTAGCAACACAAGTACTAGAGGAAATAGAAGCATTTTTATCATGGAAACAAGGCAAGGAGAGCATATCATCATGAGATCTATTGGGGCAATTTATACATGATATGCAAGGACTATCAACACTAGCATGTAACTCATATATAGTGCTAGGCGTGTTTAAGTCCAAAGATGAACCATTGCAATGATATAGAGAAGAAGTATCAATAAGAGTAAGCTCACTATCAATATTTCAAAGTTCACCACCACTCACCATATCATTACCTTGTGTCTTACCACACTTTGGTGAAGTGGAAGAAAAAGATAACTCATCTCGACCAGAAGTGGAACCAATACAATCATCCTCAATAATGTTGCACACATCATATTTATCTTGAAGTTTTGTTCATAACTCATGAGCGCTCCAAAAAGGTATGATTAAAGAAGTAACTACATAGCTCAAAGCATTAACAAGCACATTAGAAGCTTGAGCATCGAGATATAAGTTTTTCTCATCCTCATAAGATAGATTTTCGAAATCCATTGGAGGAGAAAAACCTATATCTACAATACGCTCCAAATTTGGGTCCATATCCCAAAAATGAATAAGCATATGAGTTTTCCATATATCATAATTTGTGCCATCGAATATGAACATTTCATTATGCACTAATCCCCTAGCCGACATCTTTACTCTCAAGGCGGTGAAGCCTAAAATGAGAGACCGGGCTCTGATACCAATTGAAAGGATAAGGATGTTGCCTAGAGGGGGGTGAATAGACGGTTTAAAAACTTTTACGAGACGGGCTTAACAAAGGCGGAATAAAACTAGCGTTTACTTTGTCAAGCACAAAACCTATATATACTATGGTTCACCTATGTGCACCAACAACTTATGCTAAGCAAGACAAGCAACTATGTGATAGCAAGATATATACTTCAAGCACGAAGGCTATCACAAAGTAAGATGCATAAGTAAAATCTCGGGTATAGAGATAACCGAGGCACGCGGAGACGACGATGTTTTACCGAGTTCCTCCCAATGGAGTACGTCTCATTTGGAGAGGGGGTGGTTTCAAACCACCAACGTCACAAAAGGCCTCCCTTGTTCTCCTGTGAATCTCACCCCAATGGGATCGATCCACACTTTCACTATCGGTGCACTTGTCGGTGGCAATCCGAAACCTCTCACAAGATTGGGACACTTCTCCACAACTCAATTGGAGGCTCCCAACAAACAAGCTTGGGGAAAGCTCCACAACTTAATTGGAGGCCCCAAGTAATCCACCAACCTGCAAAACAACTAAACCGTCTAGGGTTCCAAGAACCCAAGAGTAAAAGGCTTCTCACTTTTACCCAATCGAATCCTCACTGAGAATCAAACCTATGCACCAAATGCAATGGCAAGACCACACAAAGTTCTGAAGTCCTTCTCTCCGAAATTCCACCAAAGCTACAAAAGCTTATGGGGGGATAAGAGAGGAAGAACAATGGAGGTAATCCACAAAAGACTCCAAGATCTAGATCCCAAGATGTTCCCCTCACTTAGAGGAGAGATTGATTGGTGGGGTTGTAGATCTAGGTCTCCTCTTTCAAATTCCTCAAGAATATGCAAGAATCAATGAAGGAATTGAGGGATAGCAAGCTCAAGAAGGTCAGCAATAGAGGGGAAAACTTGCAAGAAAGGTTAAGTAAACATTGGAGAAGAAGCCCCCTTATATAGGTCCTCCAAAATCCAACCGTTACAACCCTAGAGCACGCGGTCTGGACATTCCGGCCTATTCACTCCGGACAATCCGGCCAAGACAAAACTCATAGAAACAGCAATACGAAAACAACCATAACTTTTGCATCCGGACTCCGATTTTTGATGATCTTGGGCTTGTTTTAAAGAGAAAAACAAACTCTACAAGATCATGCAGGGAACCATCTTAGTACTTCAATGGAGGATGGAACCAAATGACGAAAGGTTTGACCTCTCTCAAAAAGACAAACCGGTAAAACCTCCAACATCGAAAACGCAATAGAGAATGCATATGAAATCCGTTTTCGATGAACTTGGGCTTGTCATGAAGATTAACACAAGATCTAAATCCTCTCATGGATAAGAACCAAATAATGTAAGGTTTTACCAATCTCTAAAAGACAAACCGGTAAAACCTCCAATATCGAAAACGCAATAGTGAATGCATATGAAATCCGTTTTCGATGAACTAGAGCTTGTTATGAATATTACCACAAGCTCAAGAACCTCACATGGATAAGATCCAAATAACAACCAAGAAAGATGATGCCAAGTATGCAAAGGTTTGAGGTCTCATGAAGGATATGATTAAGTTACTCACTCGAGAGCCCCTCTTGATAGTACATCTATCTATCCTATAAACCGGTCTCCCCAACTAACACCATGAGACCGGTAAGAAGGAAACCCTATCAAGAACATAGCTTTTCCTTGCGCATATTCCACTTGATCTTGATGATGACGATCTTATCCACCTCAAGATGGAACACCTTTCTTGATTGCGCTAGCTTGGTAAAGACTTGCAAATTTATCCCCATACTCCACTATGGTAGAGCTTCTCTTTTGGGCATACCATCTTCCCATATCCATGATCACCATAGGATGGCAAGCTTCAAGAAAATGATCTCTTCGAGATGGCTCATCTTGAACTTGCACATCATTTCTTCTTTCTTCATTATGTTGGTGCCTTGAAGGCACATAAGAGATATCACTCCAACTTTAGTCTTCAAGACACACTTGCTATAGGCTCAACTCTCACTCGACCAATCTCCGGGTCACTCATTGAAACCTTGGTCAACACTTAATCTTATTCACATTCTTCTTCTCCCAACCTTGAAGCCAACATATGGTTCAAGAATTGCCTATGGCAAAATCCTACAGGTAAAACTCAATGCAAACATACCATAAAGATTGTCATTAATTACCAAAACCACACATGGGGGCACCCATGCACTTTCAGAAATGGTGATGTGATGTCTACGCACTTCTATTCTTGTAGACAGTTGTTGGGCCTCCAAGTGTAGAGGTTTGTAGAACAGCAGCAAGTTTTCCCTTAAGTGGATTACCCAAGGTTTATCGAACTCAGGGAGAAAGTGGTCAAAGGTATTCCCTCTCAAGCAATCCTGCAATCAAGATACAAGAAGTCTCTTGTGTCCCCAACACACCCAATACACTTGTCAGGTGTATAGGTGCACTAGTTCGGCGAAGATATAGTGAAATACAAGTGGTATAGATAATTATAAGTGGTAACGGTGATAGATAATAGCTTGATGGCGTGGAAAAGACTAAAGGCAAACTAAAATAAAGAAGGAAGCAAGCAAACATGTAATAGATCTAATAGCAAACGGTGTTTCGGTGCTTAGAAACAAGGCCTAGGGATCATACTTTCACTAGTGAACACTCTCATATAAATATATTATCTTCATGATACTACTCTTAACTACTCTCCGGTTGGACACTCTAATCGTTGGTAGGGCTATAACATCACACCTCAAAGTAAGACTTTCCCATCTAGAAAACCCGACACTGTCACCTTGAGTACTAGATAGGTCCAACAAACACCACAATTTCATAAAGACATCCAACTCCAAATATAACTCATAACAAGTATTTGTAATCTCTTGCCTAAGTGCCACCATGGTGTGCACGCTGTCACTTTCACACACATGGGGAGAGCAGAGATCTATTAAAGCACTTGATTAGCAAGGTAGATCTATAGATTACAAGCTCATGATCACAATATGATCATGCATAGAAAGAGAGATGAACACGTAGCTACCGGTAGAACCCTTAGCCTCGAGAGAGAACTACTCCCTCCTCATCATGGGAATCAGCAACGGCGATGGAGATGGTGGTGGAGATCGATGGAGATGGCTCCGGGGGCACTTTCCTGTCCCGGCAGGGTGCCGGAACAGAGACTTTCTGTCCCCCGAATCTCCCCTTCGGTGGCGGCGGCGCTGCGGAACTTTTCGTGGCTGGAGGCTTGATTATTTAGGGTTTTGGTATCGGGAGGCTCTTATAGGCGAAGGAGGCAAGGTCGGTGGAGTGCCAGGGGGCCCACACCACCTGGTGGTGTGGCCAGGGCTAGCCCGTGCCACCATATGGTGTGGCCAGGCCCTGGCCCTCCTCCGTCTCTGCTTCTGGCTCCATGAGTCTTCCGTAAAATAGGAACTTTGGCTTTTGTACCGTCCAATTCCGAGAATATTAATTTTCTGACTTTCCTGGAACCAAAAATAGCAGAAAACAGGAAACTGGCACTATGACATCTTGTTAATAGGTTAGTCCAAGAAATCATATGAAAAGTACTCCAAAGTTGGAACAAAACACAAGAAAGTAGATAAAACCAAGCATGGAACATCAAAAATTATAGATACATTTGCAATGTATCAACATCCCCAAGCTTAACTCCTGCTCGTCCTCGAGTCAGTAAGTGATAAAAAGAAAGAATAATTTTTGAGGTGACATGCACCATCATAAACTTGACCAAAGTATTTGTAAAACATTCAAAGCTGGGATCATAGTACTTCAACATAGCATGAAAGATAAAGTTCTAACAATAATACAAAGCAACTATGTTGCAACATGAAAAGGCACAAACAAAAGATTCATGAATAACAATGCTTTGCAAGACGTTTGTTTGTTTCACATAAAGAAAACATAGCATGGTGGCATTCAGCTTGTCCCTCATAGAGTAGCAAATATAAATGCATAGGACACCTTCAAAGTTCATAAGAGTGACTAGATACAAATAGTTTAAAACAAGCAATATCAAGGTATGCATCAATCAACTAGTCTTGGAACAATGCACATAGAACTAAGAATGGCCACTATGCTCTCAAAGTAGGTGCATAAAGGTAGAAGGTGGAGACTCAATATAATGATGGAAGAAAAGCCTTTTTAAAAGGAAGTAGGGATTCAAGTCTCATAAAGAGCTTCCAAAAATTATGGTACTTATAGCTTTCAGCTCTCATTGCCCCTATCATAAGCATCTTGAAGTGATTAAGGTTAAAGTGAACAAACTATGGTGTATATGCTTGACGAAGTATAAGTTAGGAATCTCATATCCCTTGAATACGAGGGACGCTCCTCATGCTACTCAAGTTTAGTCACCGGTAAGTTCTTGTCCTTGTAAGTATATGTGTATCATAGAGAACCGCCAACGGAGTACCCCTTGCCCGATGATACGGAAGAATCCCCATATCAAAATGACAAGGCAAGCAGACAACGAGCATCTCAGCAATCTTCTTATTTACCATGGGAATATGGTGCTTTTTTCTCTCTTTCCTCTTTTCATATATCTCTTTTTTTCTTTTTCTCTTTTTTTCTCAATATAGGACTCTTTTTTTATAAGAAAAATGCTTCATAGACAACTCATTATGGTTACGCTGCAGGTTTCCACCATGTCAGCATGGATTAGACCAGCGGCCCAGGCATTTCTCTAACACATATACATAACTCCATGGACTTACAAGCTCCCCTTTCATTTCACACCGACGACATCCATATACAAAAGAGCATAATATCAACTAGGTACAAGTACCAAGTGCAATGTTGAAAGCGTTCCCCATGAAAGCATGGTTCTGCTAATTCCCAACAAATAAGTGCAAGCATATACAACATAGACAACACAATGGTTCAAGTTTATTAAGGGCAAGTAAAGTAAAGTGTGCCATCAAGTTCGTGAGAGCTTTAATAACTAGTTTTCTCATAATAAGTTTAATTCGGAAGGTAAACAAAAGCATGAATATACTTGGAATAGCATAAGATAGTAGGTAGGTATGGTGAACTCTTTGGAATAACTTGGTTTAGGGAGTTGGATGCATGAGTGGAACTCATACTTTGTTGTGGAGGCTAGCAAAAGACTGGGAGCGACAAACTAAGAGAGCAATAATGGCCATAATCATGCAGAGCGACAAAACATCATTGATCAAAGCATAAAGTGATACTACAAGTTGAAAACTAAAGGATAATAAAGGCTAAGGTGACTTGAGATAGTCATAACATGGTGTGAGCATGTGCCAAGTCAACCCAAATAAAGCATCAGAGGAGAATACCACTATACTATGCTTTAATATGCTAAAACAACGCATGATTCATCCAAGGCACATTAAGAAATCTCAATTGTTTATAACAAGTCATGCTACAACAAAGAATACTAAGCATAAAGCCAAAACAATATCAAGCATGGCATGACAGAGCATAGGCCACAGTAAAAAACGAGCTCTTTTTACCACAAAAGTATGAACTTTCCTACTCTTTCCCAAACCAAACCAAACTATTCGCAAACCAATGTATGAAAGAGGGGGTCCAACCAATTTATTCAGCAAACTAAGCAAACCAAAGCAAACGAAAAAAAAAATGAAAACGAAAAAGAAGACGCTCCAAGAATAATACAACAGTGCATGAAACAATAAAAAATGAAGCGTTTGGAAGAAACCTGAGATTTTTATTAATGAAGAAGGGGATGCCTTGGGCATCCCCAAGCTTTGATGCTTGTACTTCTTGAATATTTCTTGGGGTGACATGCGTGGCATCCCCAAGCTTGAGATTTAGTCCATCCTTCATCTCATTACTCATTCCTTCCATACACCTGGAATTTTTCCTTCATACAAAACTTCACACAATCTTTATTAGCAACATTAGTGCACTCAAGATAAATAAGTCTTAAGGTTCAGTTCTAACACCAAATAAACTTCCATTAGAACACTAGCTACTGTAGCACTTCCCTAAAAAGCTCAATTCCCCAAAAGAACTCAAAAAGAAACCCACAAGAAGCAAATGCAGAAAATGGCAGAAATCTGTCAAAACAGACCAACAGGTAAAGACGAATTTTTTCGAAGACCTTCTGTTGCTAAAATAAAAAAGTGTTGAACTAACGAAAGTTAGATAACAACCTGGGGCCGAAGCACAAAAAAATTACAGCTCAATCCGACATACAGAGCTCTCTCACGATTTTTTACGGTGAAGCTCAAAAATCTGTTTCGGGACAGCAACTTTCCCAATCATTACTTCTCTCTCATTAGAGGTTACTCTTGGCACAAAAAGCAAATAAAAAGGATAAGGAGAGGTTATTACTGAAGTAATAACTTTCAAGACTCATCTAAAACTTTTGGGTTATCTCTCAATAAGTACTTTTATTTAACGCCTTTAAGTTAGGCATGATAGTTTGAGAAGATGCTCACATAGAAAATATGAATTGAAGTAAAAGAGAGCATCAAGAAGCAAACTCAAAGCACATTTAAGTCTAACCCACTTCCTATGCATAGGAATCTTGTAAAGAAACAAGTCATGAAAGCACAAAGCAACAAGCATAGGAAAGCAAAACAAGTGCAACTTCAAGACTTTCAACATAAAGAGGGGAAACTTAATATTATTGAGATGCATAAAACCATGTTTCCCTCTCTCATAATAACTTTCATTAGCATCATGAATAAAAGTAACAATATAACTATCACAAGAGACATTCTTATCATGAGCCATATGCATATGATAATTATTACTCTCCACATAAGCATAGTCATTCTTATTAATCGTGGTGGGAGCAAATTCAACAAAATAGCTATCATTATTATTCTCATCACCATAGTCATCAAATATTGGAGGCATATTGTAATCATAATTAATTTTCTCCTCAATAGTAGGTGGACTGAAAATATCATACTCATCATTGTAATCATCATATATTGGAGGTTTGGTATCATCATAAGCAATAAAATAGCTATCTTCCAAAGCTGGGGAACTAAAAAGATCATTTTCATAAAAACTAGCTTCCCCAAGCTTAGACTTCTCCATAGCATTAGCAATAATGGTGTCCAAAGAATTCATACTAACAACATTGCTATTAGCATGCAAATAAAGTTCCATAGGTTTTTTAATTTTCTCTTCAAACACTTCATGCCCTAACTCAAGATAAATGCTATAAAGCTCTCTAATTTTGTTGTTGTTTTCCATTAAGCCTAACTAGTGAAAACAAGAAACAAAAAGACAAAATTGCAGAATCTAAAGGAAATAACTTCGAGTACTCACACCAGAAAATAGGCGTTTGCCGTGGGAGGTTCTTCTTCTTTAATCCTCCGGTGTGAATACCTTTTACCTTACCTCCCCGGCAACGACGCCAGAAAATAGCTTGATGTCTACGCACTTCTATTCTTGTAGACAGTTGTTGGGCCTCCAAGTGCAGAGGTTTGTAGAACAGCAACAAGTTTTCCCTTAAGTTTTCCAAGTGCAGAGGTTTGTAGAACAGCAACAAGTTTTCCCAAGGTTTATCGAACTCAGGGTGAAAGTGGTCAAAGGTATTCCCTCTCATGCAATCCTGCAATCAAGATACAAGAAGTCTCTTGTGTCCCCAACACACCCAATACACTTTACAGGTGTATAGGTGCACTAGTTCGGCGAAGAGATAGTGAAATACAAGTGGTATAGATAATTATAAGTGGTAACGGTGATAGATAATAGCTTGATGGCATGGAAAAGTCTAAAGGCAAACTAAAATAAAGAAGGAAGCAAGCAAACATGTAATAGATCTAATAGCAAACGGTGTTTCAGTGCTTAGAAACAAGGCCTAGGGATCATACTTTCACTAGTGAACACTCTCATATAAATATATTATCTTCATGATACTACTCTCCGGTTGGACACTCTAATCGTTGGTAGGGCTATAACAGCACACCTCAAAGTAAGCCTTTTCCATCTAGAAAACCCCACACTGTCACCTTGAGTACTAGATAGGTCCAACAAACACCACAATTTCATAAAGACATCCAACTCCAAATATAACTCATAACAAGTATTTGTAATCTCTAGCCTAAGTGCCACCATGGTGTGCACGCTGTCACTTTCACACACATGGGGAGAGCAGAGATATTAAAGGACTTGAGTAGCAAGGTAGATCTATAGATTACAAGCTCATGATCACAATATGATCATGCATAGAAAGAGACATGAACACGTAGCTACCGGTAGAACCCTTAGCCTCGAGAGAGAACTACTCCCTCCTCATCATGGGAATCAGCAACGGTGATGGAGATGGTGGTGGAGATCGATGGAGATGGCTCCGGGGGCACTTCCCCGTCCCGACAGGGTGCCGGAACAGAGACTTTCTGTCCCCCGAATCTCCCCTTCGGTGGCGGCGGCACTGTGGAACTTTTCGTGGCTGGAGGCTTGATTATTTAGGGTTTTGGTATCGGGAGGCTCTTATAGGCGAAGGAGGCAAGGTCGGTGGAGTTCCAGGGGGCCCACACCACCTGGTGGCGCAGCCAGGGCTAGCCCACGCCACCATATGGTGTGGCCAGGCCCTGGCCCTCCTCCGTCTCTGCTTCTGGCTCCGTGAGTCTTCCGGTAAAATAGGAACTTTGGCTTTTGTCCCGTCCAATTCCGAGAATATTAATTTTCTGACTTTCCTGGAACCAAAAACAGCAGAAAACAGGAAACTGGCACTGTGGCATCTTGTTAATAGGTTGGTCCAAGAAATCATATGAAAAGTACTCCAAAGTTGGAACAAAACACAAGAAAGTAGATAAAACCAAGCATGGAACATCAAAAATTATAGATACATTTGCAATGTATCATGATGCAATTGAAGAAGGAATCAGAGGATGAGGTGGCTCCTACGATTAAGGCGACATGCACATCTATGGCTGACGCGCTGGAGCCGCTTGCGGAAACTCTAGATCAACTTACTTGTGAGTAATATAGCTTTTCAATTTAGGCAACAATATATAAAATACTTATGTATATTTTTAGCAAGAATAATATATAGCTTTTCAATATAGGTTTCTCTCACTGACTAGCATGTTCCACCAACAAGTGAGCAACAGATTAGCCTACTATGGGTCCTCAGAGCTACCACGGCCCATAATGTTGTGCCAAACCTCCTAAGACCCATCAAAAACCCTAATCCCCATACCCCAATCCTAATTCCTATGTAATACATCAAATCCTTGCTTCACTCGACAACCGCCGTACTCCTGGGGTTCCTCACTATCTTAATCAAAAAATTTCCCACTCCATATTCTTATCTCCTTTAATCCCGTCTATGTACGAGTTAGATTCGTGAGCAGATCGACCATGGGTAGATTGACCATGAGCAGATCCACCGTGCGAAAGATCGATCGCGGGCAGATCCACCGCGGGTAGATCAACCGCAAGCAGATCCACCACGGGAAGATCGATCGTGGCCTTGAAGATCCACCGCGGCCTTGAAGATCCACCTAGAGAAAGATGGTGGCGATGCCTTGAAGATCCACCGCGGGGAAGATGGTGGCCAGGGCCTTGCAGATCCACCTCGAGGAAGATGGATAGGGCTTTGTAGATCCACCACACAAGAGATGGTGGTCATCGCCTTTGTCATTTGCTTCACCAAGGCCATTAAACAGGGCAAAGAAAAAAATTAGTGTAATTAGGTTAGGTGGTTAGGTTAGATGAATGATTATTGCACTTTTCTAATTATCCTCGATTTTAAAATTGGACCATTAGAAGAGTGCAATAATGAAATATAATATAATGAGTTTTATGTTTTGAAATAAAATGGAATTTTATATCTTAAACAACTGTGCATCACAATCTATTTATAGTAGCAACATAAATCAGTTATTGTTAATGTAATTAACTTTCACTTATGTTGGACACTGTAACATGACAAATAATTCGCGGTTACAACAACACTAAAGTTTCACCGTCTTCAGTAATGTAATGAGGAGAATCCCCTGCCGCGCCGCAGAAGCGCTAGCTCGGCGGATCATGTTGTGCCGAGTCAAAAAATCTACCGCCGTCGCAGAATCCCTGACACAGTTATCCCTGACGATTTTTTGTGTCACGCTAGCGTAAGTGCGGCGAATAAGGGTGTGGCTCGACGTCTATATTCAGGAGGGCCCAAGCTCTGTATTGTAGTGAAAGCTCTTTGACATGAATAACTTTACTTCATTTATTAGTTTCATGTTTGTACCAATGATCAGAATGCCATCCACGCACAAACATAATATAACACTTTCGCCCCTATCATGGCAATTGTATGCACACCTATCAACCTCATTAACGACAAAGCCAGTAGAAATTAGAGTTATGTCGAACTTCTTATGTCATTGCTTAGGTGCTTGTTTCAGGCCATATAATTTTTTGAACAACTTGCACATCTTTATCTCTTTACCCTTTACCATAAACTCATCCGGATGATCCATATAGATCTCATCTTTCAACCCCCCATTAAGGAAATTTGTCTTCACGTCCATTTGATGAACGATAAGACCATAAGAGGCAGCCAGAAAACATAGTACTCGAATGGTTTTTAGTCTAGCAACAGATGAATAGGTATCAAAGTAATCTTCGCCTTCTCTCTAGGTGTATCCCTTTTCTACAAATCGTGCCTTGTACTTCTCAATAGTACTATCATGCCTTAGCTTCTTATTGAACACCCACTTACAGTCCAAAGGTTTACAACCATATGGCTGTTTTGATAATTCCTAAGTTCTATTAGAAATAATTGAGTCCATCTCATTTTGAACATCTTCTTTCTAATCATCTGCATTAGGAAATGCATATGCCTCAATAATGGATCTAGGAGTACCATCCACAAGGTACACGATGAAATAATTATCAAAAGATTTTGCAATCCTCTTTCTCTTACTCCTTGTGGGAGGTTCATTGTCATCCTTCTCAAGGACTTTCTCATGTGGTTGTTCAGAATTCTCAATAGATGCACTATATTTAGGAAGTATTTCAGAAGAAATTCTAGCAGTGTTATGCATATCTTTCATAGAAAATATAATCTAAAAAATATTGCATCACGAGATTCTATTATAGCATCAACATTCATATATGATACCTCGAATTTAACCAGAAAAAATTGATAAATAACACTTTGCGTTATTGGGGATATACTTTTCGGGTATACCCATGGTGACTTACTGACCAGGATGGACCACTTCGGGTTAGAACTATGCTTCATGGGCGGCCGAGTCAGAGAGAGAAGACGGAGGCCTATCCGACTACGAGAAGGCCTAGAAGACTTACCGACTTAGGCATGTAAGAATACTTGTAGTTTAAGATGTACTATATAACCTACTTTGTATTGTAGCCGGATAGGACTCTCTCGTAACCCTAGGACCGGATGACTATATAAGCCCTTCTAGGGACCAGCCTTTAGGGCACAACGCAACAACAAACACAACTCACACAGGCGAAACCTCTCTTGTAATTTGTACTTATGGCTCTGCCGATATACTAAATTGCTAGCAGGAATAGGATCCATCTGTCATAGTCAATCTGAACCTGTGTAAACTTGTGTGCTCACCGTCCCAGAGAACCGTACGTCTCACACCCCAACTTTTCCTATGCCTCGAGGACCACCTCATGGCGTACTTGTCTTTAATCCGACGACACGCAGCATATCCTAGAAAGGTACAATCCACTATCTTTGATTCGAGCTTGTATTTCTTGGGAATTGGTATGCTGACCTTCACCAAACACTCTCAAGTGCGCAAGTAAGAAAATGATGGTTTTCTCCCACACCACCCTCATAAGGGTCTTTTCTTTATTCTTGTTAGGAACTCAGTATCGCACAAAAGCAGTATTGGCTTCCTCAAACTTGTTCCGATCCTCGTCGGATATAGTTCCTTTAGATAATCCTTTACTAGTTTCAGATACTTTTAGAGCTTGTAGCCAGAGTGTGGCCTTGTACTGCCACCTTTTAAAGTGCACTCCGGTAAACTTATCAGGATTCAGTGCATCGGCCAAGTGTCTCATGTTTAACTTAGTAAATTTACCATAATAAGGTTTTTAAATTTTGAATTATTAGGCAGGATTTCCATAACTAATTCTAGATTATAAATCATGAATACAACAACTACGATCATATGAAACTCTAATATACTGGATAAACTAATCAACATGAACAATAGCAGTGCAATCTCTAGAACAATCATAGTAAAATAATAGATTAGACCACAATGCATGTACTGATTGTTTATAGAAGGAGAAGTCATTGGTGTAGAGGTTGCAGAAATTGGTTGAAAAAGGCGTTGAAGACGACATTCACATGGTCTTGCTTGACGACCGGGAAGATGTGACGCGATGACGAACTTGAGCAGTGCGCGAAGCATTTCTCAAAAAGCTTATTCACCCTCTCCCGTACAGGATCACAAATACGAGTGGTTCTATAGACCTTCTCTCCCTTTTGCTGGTGCACGTCGGCGCTCAGGATGGAGTAGATTACAGTGACGGTGCAAGCAGAGAGGTGCAAAACCCTAGATTGGTTACAATGTGTTGTAGTGGAAGCCGCACATGTGCTTATAAAGACATAAAGACACAACATGGCCGAGTCTATGTCGTAGTAGCCCATGATCTCAGAGTGACCCGAACCGATTAATTGTTGACACGTCTATCAAAACTACAGTAGTTTTCTTGAATGGCAAAAATATAAGCTCGGCTCATTCCACAAACTATGGTGCATTGTGACGAGCAGGCGAGTGTGTACCACTCCTATCACTAAAAAATACCCCCATATCCGACAGATTTTTGGGGCGACATAAGCAGAAAAGAATCGACAATAGTTGGTTACGCGGTGGATGAGCTTTGGCAGCACCATTTTGTCTCGGCAGCCACTTATAAGCCATGGCACACACGATAGCGGCGGATTTTGGTGTCGTGGTACATGGACGGGGAAGTAGGCAGTTTTTAACTCCTTGTCTGGCCAACAAAGGCATTCCTAATATCTGCTGCCCATTTCAAGCGTCATTAATTGTTGATGTCCGTTGGGGAATGGTTAATCACTGCTTCCTAATTGATTAGGCTTGTCTACCTGACAGGTGCAGACCACTACTGCTTACCCGAGGTGCCGGAAACCGACGTATGGTCTCTATGAACCAATTCAGACTACGTTACTGGGCGCACGTGTTATATAGCCCATAAAGCAAACACTACATCTCACCAACAACCCACCCTGTTTCCTATATAATATAGGGAGTTCTTAGTCCCCACTCTCTCAACTCCTCTCTCCGTGCAGCGCTGCACTCACTCTCTCAGCAAGGTAAACCCTAAATCTGAACATAGTTATTTTCAAAATATCCTAAGGTCTCACCAACTCCTATCTCTACTACTGTTGGCCCTCCCAAATGTGATGATACCCTGCAAGCTCTGCCAATCCGACACAGCCTCCGCGCTGGAGTCCTCCGAGCCTAAGGTTCTTTCTCAATCGATATGATATTGGATATTATTCTTTCTCTAATCGATTTGTTGTTGGATCTTGTTCTTTCTCTAATCGATCAATTGTTGCATCATATTTTTTTTGTAATTGATCTGCTGTTGCATCATGTTTTTTCTCTAATCGATCTGCTATCTCTTTCAGATCCTTGACAATACGGTCAGCGTAGCTCATACAAAGGATTACGGACATGGCGCTGTTGCCGTCGCCACTGCCATCGTTGTTACCACCATGAAAGCATCGTCGTTGGAGGATGGTGGCCCTATTGCTGTGTTTGTCATAGTAGGGTGTTAGTATAATAGAAAGGCGCTCAAGATTAGATTAGGTAATTTTCTCCACTTATCCTTAAGATAAGTGGAAGAATTAGGTTAGTTGTAGATAGTTTTTCATAATTTTCCTTTTCAGATTCTCTTGTTAGAAGGGAAGCTGAATACAAGGATTAGATCCTTGTAAGAAGTGGTTGTAGCGTAGTGTGATGTAATAAATATCCTCTCAATAAAATTGAATTTTTGATTTGATTACTAACTGTAAACTGCTTACTTTGATTAATGATACTGTAATTAATTATCTAGATCGGTGATGTTGTACAAACCACGACATTCGCAACACGTGACACAACACTAAAGTTCCACCGTCTTCAGTAATGCAACGAGGCACACCCACTACCGTGCCTCGGAAGCGCTAGCTCGGCGGATCATGTTGTGCCGAGCCAAAAATCCACCGCCGTTACAGAATCTCCTACGCAGTTATCCCTCGCAGCTTTTTTTTGCTGCGCCAGCGCGAGCGCGATGACTAAGGCTGTGTCTCGGCGTCTATAAGCGCCAGTGCCAGATCTTCGTGTTGTAGTGTATTCCCACTCACTTACAAAGTGGTGAGACACTCCATCTTATAAAGTGGTGTAACTCTTCTCCAACTTTTCATATGGGAACTAAACTTTACCTCACTCCTCTTGCTACACACGTGTGAGCTGCCACCAAATTGGGTTGCTTCACATCTGTGTTTTTATACACATGGGCTTCGAGATTTATAGAAAATCTGAAATATCACATGAGTCAAAGGATTTAGCCTAACACCAGTGCTATCTAAGTATGTATATTAGTTTGTTTCTACATGGAATTAATCTCAAGCAGATTGTCTCATTTGTTTATTTTCTTCATGTTCTTGGTAGGCAAGCAATCTCTAGCATGAGTAGACATGCGCCAAGACACATCTCCTCTAGTAGAGCCATTCTTTTCAGACCAAAAAGTTATATCACGAAAAACATCAAGAAAGCTCATTGCGCATCAAGAACAGACAATTACATTCGAAGAATGCACGTCCATATCAAAATACACCGGATGATCATCGCCCACAAATCAAAATTTACCAGCGCCAATATTTCAATGCAGTGCTATTCACAAAAGTAGCTTGGGGCCAGGTGATTTACATGCTTGCTAATCTCTTGCACCGCCACCCTACATTTCTCTGTTTACAACATAATTGCCATTGCCTCTCTTACCTGATAATTGCAATTTAGGACAAATATATGGTAGAGTCCAAAGAAAACAAAGGCACCACAAACATTGCTTTTTTTAATACGACTAGGTTATGGCAGGGATGACTTTACATAGTTGGATATCTGTTGTCTATTTCAATATAACAATTTCCTTAGTTCAGGCCTCAAACCAAATCATAAAATCACCCATACATGGAGTAGCATTGACTAAAAAGAGCAAGGTAATATATCTTATTTTGTCCATACATGCAACAATACTCCAGTATTATCATCATTAGCTAACTACAAAACACTTACTACCACTTAAATGACGGCTACAGTAGCACTACATCATAACATATATAGAACAGATCAAGCAAGTTAGCATCAGTGATACTGATACAGGGCACGTACAAGTCATCGGTCATCGAAAAGGGACCAGGCGACAGTAACTTCCATACTACAGGAGCCAACTTTAATCTCACGCGGGGTGCTTATACCAGCTTTCAAAGGTTCAAAAGCTGCCTGGCTGCTCTCGGTTGCATCTTCCCTATCGAATGGACATGCCATGACAGAAACTATCAGCTCATCCCCATCATCAACGGAAACCACACGGCGCGAGAGCCTGACCATGCCATCAGCATCAACAGGCAATCCTCCATCCCCAAAATCAAGTAACTTCATTTTCACCTCTTCGTTACCAGTTACCACTGCACTGAAAACACCTCGGAAATCATCTGGCCACGATGACCCACCAGTGACTTTTATGAGGATCGTGGCCTCCACGGAACACTGCAGGTAGTCGAGTTCGAATTCCAGCGTGCTAAGCCTGCTAGGGTAAAGTACACAACCAGCATAGCATCCTGTTCTGTAACTGACAACCAGTTCACTCAGGTCTTTATCCTCGGATTTACTGGTGCCCTTCACTTTCAGGGAAATCTCAATGTATACCGGATCATCCACCGCCGCGGCGACAGCACGCGTAGGTCCTGTCAATGCTAGGTATGGATCCTGCAAGCAACAATTAATTAAGTATACAGTAATGTTCTACTGATCAATAATAAGACTGTTGGAGTTGGATATATACTCTACTCTGTAAATGGCTGAAAAGGAGTAAAAAAATCTTGTTTGTAACTAAAAAAACTCGGGCAAGGAAGAGAACTAAAACATACCTCCTCGGTGATGGTTTGGCAGTTATTTCTTGGACGCTGGAAGATAATATTGCGCTTGTGGTCCACCACGTCGCGTACATGGTACCAAACACTTGCAGTGGCCAGCACAGAGAGTATTTGAGGGATGCGATCTTGACAGAACCGATCTGCAGAGCTTCCATGGAATCGATGTAGTCATGGTCGTCGGGATCAGGGAAGGTGTACCGCATTGCGGGGATTGGTGCTGCATCATGCCATCATCACAGTCAAATTCATGGTGGACGATCTGTCCTAGCGAGCTGATAAAGGAAACCACTAGTACTAAAATTTGTGCTTAGCTAGCTTACTTGTTTCATGGAAGGTGACACCGAGGCGGGAGAATCGCATGTTCCAGATACGGCGGAAGGTTGTGGCGAACAATTCCTCTTCGCACTGCGCCCACTCTGTCTCCTTTGCTTTCAGCCGCGCCAACTCGGCTACAGCTGCTCTTGCCCGGGCAGCTTGCTCGGCCATCGCGATGGCTACCCTAGAAGCCGCCTCGCCCTCTTGAGCATTGGCGATCTTGGCGGCTTCGTGAGCCTTCGCATTGGCCATCCGCGCAGCCTCCTCCGCCCTCGCCCTCGCTACCTTCTCGTCTTCTCGAACCTTCGCCCTGGCCGTCCTCGCAGCCTTCCTGGCTTTCCTCCCCTTGGGTATTCTCGCATCAGCTTCTTCAGCCATGGCCTCGCTCCTCTTCTGTCTCGGAGTCGGAGGTCAGCAGCAAAAAGACTGCCCGGCTGGCGAGGGAGAGCAATATGATATCGGATCGTTGATCTCGAATTGTAGCTGGGGCAGTTTCCCACAACAACTCGGATTTCACCCCGCCACCCTATGAATCCATGGGTATCTCCAGAGCAAGGTCGATCGTCGTCTATCTGTACGCGGAGGAAGAAACAAAGAAGGGAAAACCTGGATCCTAGGTCGAGAACGATTAGGGTTGCGCATGGACATGGGATGGGCAGGGGGAAATCGGATTGATAGTCGGGCCGGGAGCGAAACGAAAGACAGTGTGGCCCCAGCTCACCTCATCGAGGAGCAACCGGACATGGGATGGGACCCATGCGGCCCACGGAGCAACTACTGTTTTATCCTCATCCCTGCTATGCTACTTCCTGAAAGATTAGTCCTCAAAAAAAAAAAAAACTTCCTGGAAGATTAAAAAGCATGGCCTTTTTTCAAGGATACACCCTAGGAGGTGTATCGGATTCATAGAAGAAGAGACCAAGATGGCCGATATAACGCCAAAAGGCTACACGATACAGATACAAACACAACGACACACGGTTACAACACAACCACACGAACTACACGACAAAGACTCTCCATGAACCATCTCCAACCAAGAATGGCGAGGGGATGACACACCGAGCTTTTAGGCCGCGTCACAACCGAAGAAAGGAGCTACACAAGACCGATCCAACTCAAGGAAGGCACAAGCCAACGCACCGTTCGCCCATAGCGCCTAAGAGATGGCAAGTGAACGGCGGGACCGAGCCCGACTGGAGGAGGCGTCGACGAGGAAGCACCGTCGACGGTGTACATAGCGCCCCGGAAGCCCAAGCTCTAGGCGACAGCCAAGGCCAGGCTCCAACTAGCGCACCGAGGACTCCAGGAACCACTAAGGCGACGCCCCCAAGGAGGGAACGACATAGCTGTGCCGCCGCTGCCCGATCCTTTAGTCGGGTCTAGGGTTTACCCCGGTGTTCGAGGCGGGGAAGCACGGGCAGCGCCGAGACGACGCCTCCAAGAAGGTAACGGCGCCCACGGGCGTCGCCGCCGCCAGCATCACGCAGGGATTTCTCCCCGGCCCTGCCGTCAACCCCAACATCACCGGATACGCAGCAAGGAGCCGCCTTGGACTAACCACCCGCGAGAAGAGAGCCACAAATGCCATCGGTGGAGCGGGGGGTTGATCGCCGTCTCACCACCACTGAAACGGGAACTGGGCGGTGAGGACCCAGCCGCCGCCGTCGCCTAGGCTGGCCACCGCCGGGCAAGCCGCCAGCCAACATGGGCTCGGGGGAGGAGGCCCCCCATGCCGGCCAGCCACCACCGCTGCAGCATCCACGTAGCATGCCGGAGCAGGGGCTCCTCACGCCGCCACAGCATCCGGAGCCGCGGCCCGCACATGCCCAGATCCGGCCCTGCCTCCACGCGCGACTGCGGGCACGGGAGCCCTCCACCTGCTGCAGCCACCGCCGTGCGCCGTCCGCGCTGCCACGACACGCCCTCCCTGCGCCGCCACCCGCCGCTGCGCCGTCGAGGACATCCGCCGCCGCCTAGGCCGATGCCCCTCATGATGAGGCTGCACGGGGGAGAAAGGCCCTGCCCCCATCGTAGGCGGTGCGAGCTTTGCTCGGCCGCGTCCTCCGACGGAGGCGGGAGAGAGAGGGGAGTGAGGGCCGGCCCCCGGCGGCGGCAAGGGTTGGCCTCCGGTGCTGCCCGAGCGGGGATGGCACGGGAGGGGACGGCACCTTTTGCCTTAGTCCATCCAAAAGCATGGCATTAACCTTAAGGAAACCATTTGACGACACTAGATTAGTGCGTTTTTTGCCCACGAAGCAACTACTGTTTTATCCTCATCCCTGCTATGCTACTTCCCGAGAAACTAAAAAGCATGGCCTTAAGGAAACCATTTGATCGACAGCAGACTAGTGCGTTTTTTAAATATGTACGATCGTAGGCATATATTACTTGTATTTATATAAAGGTAGCAATACAGAGACTTTACACATACAATCAACAGAAATAAAGAGAAAACAAACGGTCGTACATCTGCAAAAAACCATCCTCGCAGTAACTACCGAAAACCCAAATCCTCCGTCGTCGACGGACAAGAAGATCACCACAGCTGGTGCACACTTTGGCACTGAAAAAACCCCTAGCCATAAGGCATTAACGAGCCGTAATAGCCACCAGCCTCATAAGACTAGATCTAGACCACTAAGGAACAACGGCCGAAGGAGCCCACCGAGCCTCGGAGGGCCTCTTCAACACCGGATCCGTGGCTAGAGCCATCCTGCCTATCATACGGCCGAATCATCTACCATCCACCACAAACCAGCAATAGCCAACACCGCGGCACTCCAAGGCTGCCAAGACCAGATCGACGACGAGACCAACACCACATATAGCCGAAGATCGCTCCTGGCAAAGACACAATCCCACAGGTTTCTCGACGCTGTAAACATCACCGAGATGGGGTTGAAGCGGGGGTACCATTATTCGATGTAGTGCATCCACTGCCATATGAGTTGCGCCACCATGATGCCACAAAACGCTATCTTCAGGGACCTTCTTGAATGCCGAGCGTAGGTCCTGGGTTCCCACCCCTCCCGACCGCGTGAGCAGAGGTGGAGGAGGAGATGACCCGTTGATCGCCCATGGAGGAGGAGGCGTTGCATAGGTTTTTTTGGAGGAAGAGGTGGCGGCCTCAAATATTCCTCGGCGCGTGTAGACTCTTCCTCCATCAAAGAAGATTTTTATATATGCAAAAAGAAACCATATTAGTCGGTTTTATATCGCCATGAAAAAACCTATAGGAAAATTGGACCTACAGGAAAGGAGGGTTTGGAAGATGGCTACAACCCTAAGAACCAATCCGTAGTTGGATGGTTAGGAGGGCAGTGGTACCCCGAGCCCACTAGAGACTGAACCCTAGGTTTGACACTTTGGTGTCTCACAAAATGCGGAATATTCTTCGGTGGGAGGCGATATTCCCGTAGATAGCAAGGCGCATGTGCTGATTTCGTCAAGCAAGACCCGCCAGATCAGTCGCTCAAGACTCAATTTTTGGAGGTTCTCATAGGGGTAGGTCTGCGTGTGTGCACTCATAGGGTGAGTGTGCGTACATATTTGTGAGCTTCTACATTTGTACTGGGTTTCACAAATAAAGGTGGCTACAACCCCCGTGGCTACAACCCTCACTTGGTCGATCATCTGGAAGGAAATGAATAATCGTGTTTTCAGTAAAAACATGCAACTCTTCCACTAAATCATCGACGATGTAGCAAGTTAGGCAACACATACATTAATTCCTTGAAATAGGCTTTTTCCCGCTTTATAAATAAAGCCAAACGGCCGAGCCAATATAAAGTGATGAGGGGAACCTCTTACAAAGCCGATCAAAGATAAAAAGAAGGAAAGAACAAGGAGAACCGAACTTGCCACCGGAGGCAACTGAGCGAGATTGATGATACTGAACCTCCACAGCGCTGCCCCCACAAAGGTAACGACGCAGTGTGTCACCATCGTCAAGATCGACGGTCAAGGATTTTCACCCGGAGCACTAACATGGCGAAGATAACCACAACCGCGCCCCAAGAGGATAATGATACCCACATGCATTGCCGCCGTTGGCACCAAAGTGCTGAGATTTCACCTAGAAAAACTTCCGCACAACGTATGGTATATCGGGCCACCTACTACCTCTGAGTCAGGCTACTAGAACACGATCTGGGAGTTGTCTCTACGGAAGCACCACCAGCACCAAGATCCCCCACCGACCGCTCCTCGCCATCCACATGACCAAAGATAGACTATCACCGCCGCCACACCGCTTGCCGTAGAGACGCCTGCAAAGCCCACCTTCGAGATCTGCCACCGTGGCATCCACAAACTCGATCCTATGAGGCGACACGCACACCAGGAGAATGTCGTCGGCCATCAACATGCTTGCTTGCCATTTATAAAACTGATCCATGAACAAGTATCAAATACTTATAAAACCGAAGGTCATGTTTTCATAAAACAGAACAAGTATCAAATACTTATAAAACAACAATAAGTGTTTGTAGGGAAAAACATTTATAACTCTTATGTCAAATATACACTTTCTTCGTCGATGACATCCCCTTCAATGGGTTCTACTTTCAGAGTTCTTAACTGAGCCATGAACTCATGAAAGGCGTGCGATACACCTCACATGACATATCCCAAGATGACATCTTTGTAGCCAGCAGGAAGCGAACACAACACCCCATCTATCGCAAAACTGTCCGTCAACCAATAGCCCATAACATCCACAAGGCGTTCATGAATATTTTCCATGATGGCCAAGTGGTTCACCAAGTAGGTGTTTTGTTCCATCTTGGTTGAAATAAACTTGTTCATGTACTCATATTTCATCGCCTTCAGTTTATCGACCATACTATATGCTTCAATTTCGTGAAAGTGTACCCGTAGGCCAGATTCCATGTCATGAATTATGGTGTACTTGATAGTGAGTGACTGTCATAGTGAGCTTGATAATCTTCACCATCTTGCTCATAGAGAGAGTTCTTAGGGAAATCTCCTAATGGCTCTCGAAGCACATAGAGCATATTGTTTCTAATGAGGACGCCCCTCAAGCATTGGTACAAATTGATGAACTTTGACCCATCTAGTTTAAGTTTCTCATCACTCAAGGAAGAACCAAAATCAACTGAATATTGGGGATTGACATGATCTACAAGGATATTTGCAAAGATATTTTATACTATGTTCATAATATGAGTTCAAATTTATAATCCCATTATTAATTGAGCTCCCAATAAAACTATCATACCTAAAGAATTTCTAGTGATTACACAATCCTAATTCACTATATCACCCCCGATCGTCACGATCGGCAGCATAGTTGCAAAGGTGGACAATGCAGTATCGAACACATCATTCATGTGACTCATGTTCGATTTTTGGAACTCTCGTATTCCGAGATCATGTTTGTACATGCTAGGCTCGCCAATTTAACCTAAGTGTATTTGCTATACAACATGGTTGACATCCACCGTATACGAATGCTGTTATGTCTAACACCCGATCGTCACGATGTGCTTCATAAAAGAGAACTTTCTTAGTGGTGCACACTAAGGGAGAACAATTTTATTGGTATTAATTAGGGATCATCTTATAAATGCTACCATCGAGTATCTAATACTTGAAATCAATAAGATGCATAAAATATTAATATCACATGCAGTTATAGTGATATGATATAATCCTTCATCGTGCACCTTGATCTCCGTCGAGCGTTTGGCATGATCTTCATCTTGCCCACTAGTATGGCGCCAAGTACAGATGCCACCGGTTGGTCATCCATCATTATGACTACTACTACAACTTAGTCATAGAAAGTAATACTTACTTTACAACCATAAACATATCACATCATATGCCCATGCAAAATAAAGTTAGACGCCTCTACTTTATCTTTTGCAAGTTTTACGTGGCTGCTAGGGCTTTCGTGATAGAACTATTTCTTACCTATGGACTTCCAACCATAACATTGATCAAACAATTATCCCTATGACACCTCTTTCAAGGCCCTCCATTGCAAATTACATATCAACTATGCTGAGAGAGATAGGCACCTTCTAGACGCATATATGGTACAAGCGATATGTCTAGTGTGGAACCAGTCTCGCCTAAGATTATGCGTAAGGTTGGTCCGCGCCACTTCATCAAACATCACCGTGGTATAAAAAAGTACACATGGGAGGGTAACAAGTATAGGATGAATTCCCACATTTAACATGTGTTCAAAACCTTACAAGCAATACTACACATAGATTGGCTCTGATATAATTGAAGGGGTTCGCAGTAAAAAACAATATTTTTTCTTAACTAGCGTAACACCCAATGCCAGGATCTATCTAGGAGTAATGTTGTAACGGAGAAGGTTTAGTTAACATACCCTTGTAGACAGAAAGCGTCTAACGTTCATGATGAACATGGATGATGTAGTCCAATTACATAACCGACCTCAAGGTCGCGTTGCTCCTTGCACACAACCCATTTGCTACAACTGGCAGCACCTCCGTGGTTTCGCACATGTTCAGTGCTCAACAACGACTCCCGATCTCTCTGATCCAACCGAGATTGCGGAAGTATATCTTTTGGATCGGGGATACAACAACGCGATAGCGTGCCGGCGATGAAGTCGTCATCCACCTACGTAGTTCTTCTTGGAACCACGAGCATGGAAGCCAACGAGAGAGAGAGCTCCAGTGGAGAATGCCTCCACGCTTGAGGGAACTATATGTCCTTCCCTCCCAACATGTGCCTCCTTATATAGCGGAAGGGAGTGACGAGGGGTTAACTCATCAACGCCCATCGTTGATGGACTTAGGTTCGAGGAATTGGGGAGCGCTGGAGGAATCGATTGGCTAGCAAACAAGCACATAGGGGGCATGAGGTTTTACCTAGGTTCAGGCCTCGAAGAGGACCCTACTCCTGCTTGTCTGCTCTTGATTATCGGAGAGTCGAAAGTTACAAGGGGTGTGCAGATGCAATCTGGCGAGGTGTATGCGAGGGTTGTGGATTTTCCTCCTCACCGCCCCCTCCTAGCCTTTATATAGGAAGCCTAGGTCTCAAGATAGCAGGCCGAGTTGGTTATAGATTAGGGTTTTTGCTTCAAGTTTCTATCTATTCTTTTCCATGTTCTTCAAGAAGGCGTACTCCTATGGACCACCCGAATCCTTACTGGGCTTCGTTCACACCGTGGACTCCTCTTGGGCTGGACCGCATAGGCTAATCTCGAGTACCTATAAGGCATGCCCATGTCAGTAGCCCCCGAGTGTCTAGCCGAATTGTAGATTCAGTTGGAGACTATAAGTCTTCGAATGCATGGAATATAGGCTCATCCAAAGTTCTTTCGGGTGCCGCAGTTTGTGTCACATGGATTGTGATATGCGTGCCTGATTCATCCGATGTATCAGGATCAATTAACCGCCTTAGGGCAAAACAACGCTATCTACTCAAACTCGAGTCCCTAGACTCGAATTTGGAACATTGTTGGTGTAATTTGACTCCTGCCGTAGAGGTCTTATAGAGTCGAATTCCAGTGTTTTGGTGTGAGCACTCGACGCGCCCGTCAAGGCCTT
This sequence comes from Avena sativa, assembly GCA_916181665.1. Taxonomy (NCBI): domain Eukaryota; kingdom Viridiplantae; phylum Streptophyta; class Magnoliopsida; order Poales; family Poaceae; genus Avena; species Avena sativa. Next base: position 436,238,736 of record OV702290.1, read on the forward strand.
TTCATTGTGCTTATAGGCACGGATTATTTCCGGTATAGCACATCAGGTACGTTGCCAGGCCTTTTGTAGGTCTTACCTTCATGTTGTTAATGCGGCATCCGAAAGTGTATTCACCACAGAGGTGATTCAGGTGTTCCAGGAGATGTTGTCTCTCTGTAGGGTATGTTTAGTGATTGTGAGGCGGAGTCGCTGAATACTTCGAATGCCCATGGTGCGGATGTGATCAACGCTTTTTACCATGTACAAGTATCTTTTCTTTTTGTAGGGTGCGCGACCAGCGCTCTCTATGGGAGTAGCCCCCAAGTTCCTATTCGAGTCGCAGACTCGAGTGGGGACTTTGAACAACTATCGACTGCTATCATTATTTTTATCTTTTATCGATTGTGCTTTCAGCGCTCCCTATGGGAGGAGCCCCCGAGTCCACAATCGAAACGTTAATTCGAAAGAGGGGGTTGAGAAGTAAATGTCTTGTATGTTTGTCATTGTACTTCTATGCCCTTTTATAATATTCGGGTACGTGGCCAGCGCTCCTGTTAGGAGTAGCCCCCGAGTGCTTGGTCGAGTCGCAGAGTTGACCAATGACTAGATAAGTCGAAGAGAACTCCGGCTGGAGTGGGTTTCTTGATGACATTAGTGCTGATGACCTGATGAGGTCAGTTGCCGGCATAAGCGATGCTGTTGGGATGCGATAGAGGTAGGCCCTGAAGTCTGACTGGGATTTGACCAGTCACGTGTAATCTTTGATTTTAACTGTGTCTCCTTGATTCTCGCGCGTAGTGGGTAACGTGTAGCGACCGTCCGCTGTTTCGACTGCCACACGTCTTCATTGATGTGCACCACGCATAGAAGTGAATCTCTACAAGCCGTTGGATGGCATTCCCTGGTGCTTAAGTAGGGTTTTGTGTGCGGTAATTTTCGCACTGATCTTCTTCCTCCTTTGCTCACTTCTGCCATTGCCATTCTCCTCTGCTTCATCGCACCCACCATCATCGCTGCACTAGACATTCTCAAAGCTTTTCCAATATACTTCCTCCAATCCCTCCGCCACTGGAAGATGGGGAAAAAGAAGGAAGACGCTGCCGTTGGATCTGCCGTTGTCGCCACCGGGTCCGGCACCACCGCCGCCACCAAGAAAAAGGGTGCGGGAACCTGTGTGACCAACGGGTCATGGCGGCGCTCCTCCTTGAAGGAGCATGAGCTCTAGATGCATCGCCAAGACAGTCTGCTACCTGCCAAGGAAGCAGACTGCAAAATGCCTAGACCAGAGGTAATCCTCAATCCCCCCGTTGGATTTAGGGTGATGTTTTTGGTGTTTATCCTTCGTGGTCTTTCTCTCCCCTCCACAAATTTGTGCGAGGGTTGATTTGTTTCTATGGGCTTCAGCTACATCAGTTGACCCCAAACTCCATCTTGCACATCACGTTCTACATTACCCCCTGTGAGTGGTGGCTCGGAATCGAGCCACACTTTGGGCTCTTCAAGAAGCTTTTCAAGTTGAAGGAGTAGCCCGGTTCCGGCTCTATAGTATATGATATCGACGGCTGCGGTATCTACGTGGACCCCAATGTCCAGCACTTCATCCTCAATATTATCGAGTCCGTCCAAGGATGGAGGGAAAAATGGTTCTACATCCGGGACCAGCATGTTGATGGCGAACGATTTGGACTTGCTCCTTTCGATCCCAAGGCTAAGCTGAGAGGAAGAGGTCCCAAATGAATGTTTTGATGCCTAGTGAAGTGGATGAAGTTGAAGTCTTGTATAAGTGTGTATGTGACCTTCAGCTTATCCGAGGCCAAGAAGTTACCAGCGTCAACCTTATTCGCACATTTTTATGGTGACGGGTGCAGCCTCTGCAGGCCAGGGCACACCCAATGTCATGCTGGACTAGTGTGGCTGACATCACTCGCATTTATTCTAAGAATCTGTCATCGATGGAGGTGGCCAAGAAAGTTCGGGCGCTAACGAAGTTCACCGCCAAGGATATCCTTCCTAGAGACTCAGCTACGCTGCCCTTCCGTGCGAGTAACTCTCCTCCTAAGGTAAATTTGCCATCGAGTCCTCGTTGTTTTATTTTTCCTTGTCAGTGGGACATTTTGTAATTACAGTTTGATGCTTGCCCTAGGATTGGAAAGTAGCGAGTTCGCTGCCACCTCAGTCGGAGGGGTTCCTGCCTTCTAAGGCCGAACAAGATGACGAATCAGGGTCAGTTGTGCCCGTCTTTGATGTGTAGGAAATCCCTGATTCCAGCGAGGATGGCACTCGCAAGCGCTCCTGGAGTGCCGACACGTCTACGCCGGAGGCGCTGAAGGATACTTCGCCGGAGGTGGGTACTGCGAGTCCTATTCCAGTGGTTCCTCTCCACAGCGTGTGTCTGCCAACGCTGAAGAAGCCGAAGAAATTGAAGGAGCAGCTAGACGAGGATTTTGACCACAACAACTTTGACGAATAAGTCTACCGCTTGAAGTTAAGGTCTTCGTGACTTGCAATTTTCTTTTTGCTGAATGCCTTCGTGAACTTGCTGTCGTAGAACTGCATCATCGTCATCCGGCGATTACCGCCTCCTGGAGGACACTGGAGTCGTAGACTCCAGAAATAAGGACATAATGGAGTCTTCGCCTTCCCCAAAGATAGCGGCCACCTCCGACGTGAATTCCTCGAGTTCGCCCAACACGGGGGAGCACCTGGTTATTGCCCGGGCATCAATTCAGAAGGAAACTTCGGAGTCTTTGGGTGACCATATAAGTATTCATGAGCTCTGCACTTGAAATATTCATTCTTGGTCAAACTTTGTGGTGATATACATTGTCTTTTGCAGCCCGTTCTGCAGGAATATGTTCGTCTTGGCGAGCGGATCGCAACCTTGGGCCAGCAGCATGCTCGGCTAGATACTGACAACTGCCGGCTACAAAGTAAGCCTATCAACTTGTATTGTAATGATGAGTATTTGTTTTTATTGTGCTTGATGTATTCCCCTTGTTCTTTAGAGGAGAACAATGATCTTCTTTGCCGAGTGAACTCCCTTGAAAAGGGTCTTAGTGCGGCGAAGACCAAGCGGGATGAGGCACTCGAAGCCTTCGAGCACCTCAAACGGGAGTCAAAGAAGCACGAGGAAGACCTGATAGTTGCCACAGCCGACAGAGAAAATGGGTTCATAGAACAACTTTTATCTATCGCCCAAGCACTATCTAGTTTATTTTTGTCTGATCTTTTTGCTGTGCTTGCATTTTCTTCTTTTGGCCATGTGTGCTGATTTGCGGGAGTGCAATCCTAGATGCCGCTAGTGTTGACTTAGACCGCCAGGCTCTGGCCCGTGAGGATGCTTTGGTTAGTGCTGTGACAACGATCGAAGATCTCGACGCTTCCGCCCAAGACGCCCTCAAGAAGGACAGAGCCGTTCTAGGACACCTTCGTGAAGAGATGCTCCCCAAGGCCAAGCTAATTGAAGATCTCGATGGCCTAGTCGATACATTCGCGGGTGGCATTCCTGCGAACTTTAAGAACACGTAGAAGGGAGCCGACACATCCTTGGGGTTGGTGATGGCGAAGGTCTATGATGCCAATCTGGACGTTCGCCATATTACTTCAAAGATGCCGACAAATGCAAAGGGCCAAGAGGTAGCTTTCGCTCCTTTTGCTACTCTCTGTCATAAATATGGGCCTCGGCTCATAGAGACACTCACGAAATACTCTACGGAGCAGAAATGGCTGAATGTGGCGAAGGCCACGGCATCAGGGGCTACATCAGCGAAGGTCACGGTGTCGGAGGCGGCCATGGAGTCAACGAAGCCCACGGGTGCCGATGTGTAGGCATAGCTGTCTTTCTTATTTCCTTTTGTAGCAATGCGGAAACCTTAGTCTTGTCTTGAACTACCTTTGTGGGGGTGCCCTGCTGACTCATGTACTAACGAGCTCGTTGGGGAACCCCAAGAGGAAGGTATGATGAGCACGGCAGTAAGTTTCCCTCAGTTATGAAACCAAGGTTATCAATCCAGTAGGAGCAAGGAAACACCCCAAAGGTGTAGCTAGCTAAACTTTGGCAGGGCGCACTACCGGTGCAAGCAGCAACGTGGAGACTTGCACAACACAACCATAGAACTCTGTCCCCAACCTTCGATGAGGTTGTCAATCTCACCGGTTTTGCTGAAAACAAAGGATTAAACGTATCGAGTGGAAGAAGGTAATAGTTTGCAGAAAGTAAACACAAAGCAGTAAACAGTTGATTGTAGATTGATAGTAAAAGAAAGGACCGGGGTCCATAGTTCACTAGAGGTGGCTCTCCTTAAGATAGATAACATGTTGGGTGAACAAATTACAGCGGGGCAATTGAAAAACATGAAGAAAGCATACAAGCATATATTAATAATCTTGACTCCTTTGAGATTCGATTGGGCATTACAACATTATACATAGACCGCCATCCAACTGCATCTATGACTAATAATCCACCTTTAGGTTATCATCCGAACCCCCTCTAGTATTAAGTTGCAAGCAACGGATAATTGCATTACGAATTGCGTGTAAAGTAAACAATATGATTGTTCTATGAACAAAGGATTGTTGTTTTCTCCCTAGTAGCAACAACACATCTAGTACCTTAGATATTCCTATCACTTCCCCAGATTACTAGAGGCATGAACCCACTATCGAGCATAAATACTAACTCTTGGAGTTGCTAGCATCTACTTGGCCAATAGCTACTAACAACAGAAAGCATGCAAGATCACAAATAACAAAGACATGATAGAATCAATAATCAATCTGAAATAGCATCTCAATATCTATCGGATCCCTGTAAACACAACATGCAGAATTACAAATAGATGATCTTGATCATGAACGGAGCTCACAAGATCTAAACATGATAGCAAAAAGGAGGAGAACCAACCATCTAGATACTACATGGACCCGTAGTCCAGAGATGAACTACTCACGCATCACACCGAAGGCTTGCATGGTGATGAAGATGGCCTCCAGGGTGAATTCCCCTCTCCGGCAGGGTGCCGGGAAGAGCTTCAAATCCCTCCTGATCTAGGAATGGAGATGACGGCGGCTACAGAATCTTTCGTGGAATTTTGATCGGGTACCTAGGGTTTCCGTATCAGAGGCAACTTATAGGCGGAAGGAGAGGCCGAGGGGGTGCCTGGGGCGGCCATACCACCCCCTGGCGCGGGTCAGGCCTGGCCGCGCGGCCAGGTGGTGTGGTCGGGCCCCAGCCCCTCTTCGTCTCGTATTCTGGCTCCAGGTGTCCCTCAGTGAAAAACTGACTTTGGCTTTTGTCCCGTCCAATTTCGAGAATATTCATTTTCTGACTTTCCTGGAACCAAAAACAGCAAAAAACAGGCAGCTGACACCGTGGCTCTTGTTAAAAGGTTAGTCCACGAAATCATATGAAAAGCACCCCAAAGTGTGGACAAAACATAAGAAAGTAGATAAAACCAAGCATGGAACATCAAAAATTATGGATACGTTTGCAACATATCAACATCCCCAAGCTTAACTCCTGCTCGTCCTCGAGTAGGTAAGGGATAAAAAGAAAGAATAATTTTTGAGGTGACATGCACCATCATAACTTGATCAAAGTATTTGTAAAACATTCAAAGCTGGGATCATAGTACTTCAATCATAACATGAAAGACAAAGTTCTAGCAATAAGACAAAGAAACTATGTTGCAACATGAAAAGGCACAAACAAAAGATTCATGAATAACAATGCTTTGCAAGACATTTGTTTGTTTCACATAAAGAAAACATAGCATAGTGGCATTCATCTTGTCCTTCATAGAGTAGCAAACATAAATGCATAGGACACCTTCAAAGTTTATAAGAGTGACTAGATACAAATAGTTTAAAACAAGCAATATCAAGGTATGCATCAATCAACAAGTCTTGGGACAATGCACATAGAACTAAGAATGGCCACTATGCTCTCAGAGTAGGTGCATAAAGGTAGAAGGTGGAGACTCAACATAAAAGTAAAAGAAAGGCCTTCATAGAAGGAAGTGGGGATTCAAGTCTCATAAAGAGCTTACAAAAATTATGGTACTTATTAGCTTTCAGCTCTCATTGCCCCTATCATAAGCATCTTGAAGGTGATTAAGGTTAAAGTGACACAACTAAGAGGATATGCTTGACAAGTTATAAACCAAAATCTCATGCCCCTTACTTACGAAGACCGAACCTCATGCTACTCAACTTTAGTCACAAGTAAGCTCTTGTCATTGTAAGTACATATGTATCATAGAGAACCGCCAACGGGGTACCCCTTGCACATGATACATGAGCTATCCCATAATCAAAATGACAAGGCAAGCAGACAATGAGCATCTCAACGATCTTTTTATTTGCTATTTGCATAGGTTTTTATTGAGGATGCTTCATAGAGTGCTCATTATGGTTATGCTGCAAGTTTCCACCATGATTAGGCATGGCTTAGGCTAGCAGCCCAGGCGTTTCTCTAACACAAATACATACTCCATGATCTTACAAGTTCCCCTTTTATTTCACACTGCCGAGATCCATAAGCAAAAGAACATGATATCAACAGGGTACAAAGTACAGGTGCAATGTTGAAAGCGTTCCCCATGATACATGGTTCTGCTAATTTCAACTTATAAAGCACAAGCTTATACGCAACAAAGATGGACACAATGGTTCAAGTTTATTAAATGCAAGAAAGAAAATTTGCCGTCAAGTTCGTGAGAGCTTTAATCACTAGTTTTATCATAACAAGTTTAATTTGGAAGGTAGACAAAAACATGAATGTACTTGGAATAGCATAATCTAGTAGGTAGGTATGGTGGACTCTTTGGAATAACTTGGTTTTAGGAGTTGGATGCATGAGTGGAACTCATACTTGGTTGTGGAAGCTAGCAGAAGACTGGGAGCGACAAACTAAGAGAGCAATAATGGCCATAATCATGCAGAGCAACAATACATCATTGATCAAAGCATAAAGTGATACTACAAGTTGAAAACTAAAGGATCATAAAGGCTATGGTGACTTGGGATAGTCATAACATGGTGTGAACATGTGCCAAGTCAACCCAAATAAAGCATCAAAGGAGAATACCACAATAATATGCTAAAACAACACATGATTCTTCAAAGGCACATTAAGCAATCTCAATTGTTTATAACAAGTCATGCTACAACAAAGAATACTAAGCATAAAGCAAAAACAATATCAAGCATGGCATGACAAAGCATAGGCCACAGTCAAAAACAAGCTCTCTTTACCACTTAAGCATGAACTTTTCCTACTCTTTTCCAATCCAAACCAAACTATTTGAAAACCAATGTATGAAAGAGGGGGTCCAACCAATTTATTCAGCAAACTAAGCAAACAAAACAAACAAAAACAAAAAAGAAGACGCTCCAAGAACAACACAACTGTGCATGAAACAATAAAAATGAAGCGTTTGGAAGAAACCTGGGATTTTTATTGATGAAGAGGGGGATGCCTTGGGCATCCCCAAGCTTTGACGCTTGTATTTCTTGGATATTTCTTGGGGTGACACGGGTGGTATCCCCAAGCTTGAGATTTAGTCCATCCTTCATCTCATTACTCATTCCTTCCATACACCTGAAATTTTTCCTTCATACAAAACTTCACACAATCTTTATTAGCAACATTAGTGCACTGAAGATAATAGGTCTTTAGGTTCAGTTCCAACACCAATAAAACTTCCATTATAACACTAGCTACTGTAGCACTTCCCTCAAAAAGCTCAATTCCCCAAAAGAACTCAAAAAAGGAACCAACAAGAAGCAAATGCAGAGAATGGCAGAAATTTGTCAAAACAGACCAGCAGGTAAAGGCGAATTTTTTCGAAGACCTTATGTTGCTCAAATCAAAAAGTGTTGAACTAACGAAAGTTAGATAACAACCTGGGGCAGAAGCACAAAAATTGACGGCTCAAAAGGACGTATAGAGATTTTACACGAATGTTTACGGTGAAGAACATAAATATGTTTCGGGACAGCAACTTTCCCAATCATTACTTCTCTCTTATTAGAGGTTACTCTTGGCACAAAAAGCAAATAAAAAGGATAAGGAGCGGTTATTACTGAAGTAATAACTTCCAAGACTCATCTAAAACTTTTGGGTTATCTCCCAATAAGTACCTTTCTTTAACGCCTTTAAGTTAGGCATGATAGTTTGAGAAGATGCTCATATAGGAAATATGAATTGAAGTAAAAGAGAGCATCAAGAAGCAGTTTCAAAAAACATTTGAGTCTAACCCACTTCCTATGCATAGGAATCTTGTATCCAAATAAATTCACAAAGAACAAAGTGACATGCATAGGAAGATAAAACAAGAGTAACTTCAAAACTTTCAGCATATAGAGAGGTGTTTCAATACCATGAAAACTTTTACAACCATATTTTCCTCTCTCATAATAATTTTCAGTAGCCTCATGAATAAACTCAACAATATAACTATCACATAAAGCATGCTTTTCATGATCTTCAAACACTAGAGCTTTATTATAAAAAAATTCAAAAGAATCCTTTGGTAAGCATGGGGGACAATCAAATAATGTAAGGGGTAAAGAGTTACTCTCATTAGAAGGTAATGATGGGTAGATCCATTCTTCCTCCTCTTGATCATCACTCTCCTCCTCTTTTTCATCCAATGAGCTTCTAGTTTCAGCAATTTCTTCTTCCATAGGCTCCTGCAAGGCATTAGTCTCTTCCATTGGTGGAGAGCATCTTTTAAGATATTCAAGAATATAGACATTTTCTACCTTGTAATTATCAAAGAAAAATTTAAGTATATCATGAACCTCATATTTATAAGGTGAATCATCAGTATTTTCAAGCAAACTAGCAAGTTCAAATGCACCCTTCCAAGCAATAAATTCTTCAATTTGTTCCACATCATAAAAGTCATAATTTCCCTTAACATAAGAAGATATGGTAACAACATCATTATACTCACATTGAAAAGGGAGGTGTTTATACCTCCTACAACAACAAGATTTATCAAAGCAATAAGTAACATTATAAGTAGAGCACACGTTTATAGCAATGATATACAATTTATCAATTTGTTCCCATAAGTGTTTCCCTTTTTGTGACAAGCGGTGTTCCTTATAATAATATTTTTGTTCTTCCGTGAACCCATCTTGCCAATAAGATTCAGTTTCAAAGATACCAACCATTGATAGAAAGCATGGTAAAGCAAGACACTAACTGACCAACGAAAATAACAACTATAGTAGGAACTAATTTTTTTGTATTTTTGATAAAAGAAACAAGCAAACAAAGCAAAAATAAACTAAGCAAAACAAATAAAACAAAGTAAAGAGATTGGTTATGAGGGACTCCCCTTGTGAAGATGTCCTTGACTCCCCGGTAATGGCGCCAGAAAAATACTTGCTGACTCGTGTACTAACGAGCTCGTTGGGAACCCCAGGAGGAAGGTATGATGAGCACAACAGTAAGTTTCCATCAGTTACGAAACCAAGGTTATCAATCCAGTAGGAGCAAGGAAACACCCCAAAGGTGTAGCTAGATGAACTTTGGCAGGGCGCACTACCGGTGCCAGCAGCAACGTGGAGACCTACACAACACAACCACATAACTCTGTCCCCAACTTGCGATGAGGTTGTCAATCTCACCGGTTTTTCTGAAAACAAAGGATTAAACGTATTGAGTGGAAGAAGGTAATAGTTTGCAGAAAGTAAACACAAAGCAGTAAATAGTTGATTGTAGTTTGATAGTAAAAGAAAGGACCGGGGTCCATAGTTCACAGAGGTGGCTCTCCTTAAGATAGATAACATGTTGGGTGAACAAATTACAGCGGGGCAATTGACAAACATCGAGAAAGCATACAAGCATATACTAATAATCTTGACTCCTTTGAGATTCGATTGGGCATTACAACATTATACATAGACCGCCATCCAACTGCATCTATGACTAATAATCCACCTTCAGGTTATCATCCGAACCCCTCCAATATTAAGTTGCAAGCAACGGATAATTGCATTATGAATTGCGTGTAAAGTAAACAATACGATTGTTCTATGAATAAAGGATTGTTGTTTTCTCCGTAGTAGCAATAGCACATCTAGTACCTTAGAGATTTCTATCACTTCCCCAGATTACCAGAGGCATGAACCCACTATCGAGCATAAATACTAACTCTTGGAGTTGCTAGCATCTACTTGGCCAAGATAGCTGCTAACAACAGAAAGCATGCAAGATCACAAATAAAAAAGACATGATAGAATCAGTAATCAATCTGAAATAGCATCTCTATATCCATCGGATCCCTGCAAACACAACATGTAGAATTACAAATAGATGATCTTGATCATGAACGAAGCTCACAAGATCTAAACATGATAGCACAAAGGAGGAGAACCATCCATCTAGCTACTACATGGACCCGTAGTTCAGAGATGAACTACTCACGCATCACACCGGAAGCTCGCATGGTGATGAAGAAGGCCTCCATGGTGAATTCCCTTCTCCGGCAGGGTGCCGGGAAGAGCTTCAGATCCCTCCCGATCTAGGGATGGAGATGATAGTGGCTACAGACTCTTTCGTGGAATTTTGATTGCGTACCTAGGGTTTCCGTATCAGAGGCAACTTATAGGCGGAAGGAGAGGCCAAGGGGGTGCCTGGGGCGGCCAGACCACCCCCTGGCACGGGCCAGGCCTAGCCGCGCGGCCAGGTGGAGTGGCCGGGCCCCAACCCCTCTCCGTCTCGTATTCTGGCTCTAGGTGTCCCTTGATGAAAAACTGACTTTGGTTTTTGTCCTGTCCAATTCCGAGAATATTCATTTTCTGACTTTCCTGGAACCAAAAACAGCAGAAAACAGGCAGCTGGCACTGTGGCTCTTGTTAATAGGTTAGTCCAATAAATCATATGAAAAGCACTCCAAAGTGTGGACAAAACATAAGAAAGTAGATAAAACCAAGCATGGAACATCAAAAATTATGGATACGTTTGCAACGTATCATGCCCCTACCAGAATTTGTTGCTATTGATGTATAAATTGTCTTCGTGCTTCTGTCACCCGTATTCCATGTGCAATGCCTCTTATTCTTCAAATATTTTGGTTGGTTAGGGCTCTTTGATTGGCCCGCAAGATGTTCCTTCTTCTGATGTGCCTGTGGCGTAGCCACATTCGAAAGTGGAGGAGTTATCGCTCTTGTCTCACTTGCGTGATCGCGTGAAGCACTTGGAGCAAGACGCACTAGCGATTCGTGGCAATGCCAATGTCTGGAAGTCAAAGGCGGAGAAAGCCATTGAGCACAAGAAGTACCTTCTTGGCGAGGTGGCTCAAATCAATGAGCAGCTACAATGTGGGTGTTTGTTCGACTTCCTTGCTCTTGTTCTTTTGTGTGGCTAGTGTGTTCATTGATATGTTTGCTGTTGCTATTGGTGCACTTGTAAATCTCATTCCGCAGGAAGAGAGAGATTGCATTAGCATCCGACTAAACTGCTTGACTGAGGAGCAACTAGAAGCTGGTGGGTTTTTCTGGACCGAGCGGGATCGTGCGACTACATTGGCGACACTATAGGATCGTGTGTCGCAGGTGCTGCGCTTTCTGAAGATAGCGCAATCGTGCTTGAAGCATATCTTTAGGGTGATGTTTCCATTGGATGACGTGCCATCGAGTTTGCTGGCTCTGATGCAAAAGTTTCATAATGCTGATGAACTACGCGAGTGTGTGCACCAACAACTTGTTGCAGGTGCTAAGGCTGTGTTGGCGCTTGTGCGCATGCAACGACCTGGCGTGGAATTAAATGTTATTGTTGCAGGACCACCACCGCCTCTAGCAGGGATGGCATGGAACATGGTTCCCCACTACCGAGCAGTTGAACGCCGGCGGAAGATACCGTTAGCTTGTTTGACGAGTGCACGAATGTTCTTCTTTTGTGTCAGAAGAGTAGTGTTTAACCTGCACAGGATGCATAAGTGCTTGTAAAGCATGTATAATTTTTTGACTGGGTGTTTTGATACCCATACTGTATGTAAAGCTTGCTAGCCTATGTGTTTTTGTGAGTGTGTTTGCAATGTATTTGGTTAGCCTGACGCTTGCGGTTCTCAGCGCCTTGCCAGCCTGTTAGTTGTGTTGCAACTGGGTTGGGTTTATCAAGGGTTCGATTGACAGTTTGGTCAGCTACTCGGGTTAATGCTTTGTGAGATTATGTACGTGACGAGGTCGTCAAGGAGGCGCAACCCCTGAGTGCAGAATAGTAATGAAAGTAAATGTAATAAGACAGATGGTTGGAGGCACTTAGCTCTATTTATTTGGAGAATATCAGGAGGTATAATGTTTGTCTAAGTAGCCTAGCTGAGTAGCCTTATTGTAAAGTAAAAACATGTAGGGGTAGAAACATCGCAACTGCGCGATGTTCCATGGGTTGGAGTATTCGACTCCATAATCTACATCCTTCAAGCGATAGGCACCACCTAGGATTACTTCAGTAATCACATAGGGTCCCTCCAGGGGGACTCGAACTTGAGGTGTCCTTTCTTCTTTAGACGCAGGACGAGGTCTCCTTCGACGAAGGATCTTGGGCGCAACTGTCGGTTGTGGTAGTTGCAGAGGCTCTACTGGTAGATCGTTGATCGTTCCACTGCGATATCGCGTGCTTCGTCGAGGAGGTCGACGGAGTCTTCGAGTGCGGCCGTAGATTCAGCCTTGCTGTACGTGAAAACCCTTGGGGCCTTGTAGCGCACTTATGCAGGTAACACCGCCTCGGCACCGTGCACCATGAAGAACGGGGTGTAGCTTGTGGATCTGTTCGGAGTCATGCGCAGGATCCACAATACGGATGGCAGCTCCTCAGCCCAACACCTAGCTGCTCGCTTGAGTGGTCGAAGGAGTCTTTTCTTGATGCCATTGCAGACGAGGCTATTAGCCTTCTTGAATTGACTGTTGGTCTGGGGATGTGCCACTAAGGCATAGCTGATGTTGATTCCCAGGTTTTTGCAGAAATCCTAGAACTCATTCGAGGTGAAGTTCGTCCCATTGTCGGTGATGATACTGTGTGGCACCCCGAACCTGAAGATGATGGACTTGAAGAATTTGACGGCGGTGGCACCTGTCTGGTTAGTCACCGGCATAGCCTTGATCCACTTGGTGAACTTGTCAACTACGACAAGGAGGTAGACGTATCCTCTGGGTGACGACTTCTGTAGCTTGCCGACCATGTCGAGTCCCCATTGCGCAAAGGGCCAAGCCACAGGTATTGGCCCGAGTTCTGTGCCCGGTGCGCGCAGCTTATCCGCGAATTGTTGGCAAGCATTGCACTTCTGGATGATGTCCTTGGCACCATGCATCACGGTTGGCCAGTAGAAGCCATCTCGTAGTGCTTTAGCGACAAGGGCATGACTACGGGCGTGGTGCCCGCAGGTGCCCTCATGTATCTCGAGAAGGATGCTCCTTTTGTCGCTGTTGGTGACGCATCGCTGGAGGACGCCCGTGATGCTATGCTTGTACAACTCGCCGTTGATGATGGTGAAGGCCTTGGAGCGCCACGCTATGTGTCGTGGATCTGTTGGGTCATCTGGCAGCCTTTTGGTAAGCAGGTACGTGATGTACGGCTGCGTCTAGGATGGCTCGATGAGCATGAACTCCATGGGACCTTTGAGTTAGGGTCCCTATTCTGCATTGCTGGGACCCTCAAGTTCTTCAGATGGCGCAATCCCCGAGTCCTTTGATGTGCTGGATGGTCTTGCAGGAGTCTTCGGCTTGATGGAGTGCTCGCAAATCTGCTCAAGGAATATGACTGGTGGTACCATGGAGAAGGTGGAGCCTACATTTGCGAGTGTGTCAGCCTCCTCGTTGCTTTCGCGGCCTACGTGCCGCACAGCCGTCGAAGTCTCCTTCGAGTGTGTCGTAGAGGTCACAGTATGCGATCATGTTGTCACTCAAAGCATCACATTGGTTCATGGTTTGATCCACCACGAGCTTGGGGTCACTGTAGATGACGAGTCGTGTTGCGCCATAGTCTTTGGCCACCCAAATCCCGTGGAGGAGGGCCTCGTATTCTGCCTCGTTGTTGGAGGTGCGAAACTTCATCCACAGGACATACCTCATCTTGTCACCGTGCGGTGACGTCAGGATGACACCGGCACCGGCTCCCTCTTGACATTTGGATCCATCAAAGTGCATTATCCACATGTTTGGTGTATCTAGGAGTTGGTTCTCCATCCAGTGTATGAGGAAGTCCAAAAGGACTTGCGACTTGATTGCCACTCACCGCTCGTATGTGATGTCCCACGGGGATAGCTCGATTCCCTAAAGAGCGACTCGTCCTATGGCGTCCGGGTTGTTGAGGACATATCCCAGCAGGGCATCGTTCACCACAATTATGGGGTGCTCCTGAAAGTAGTGTGCGGTCGTCGCGCTGTCAAGAAGACATCATAGGCCAGCTTCTGGTAGTGTGGATACTACTACTTTTTCAGCGTCAGTACCTCGCCGAGGTAGTAGACTGGGCATTGTACTCCATGGACCTTGTTATCTTCGGCTCGTTCGACCACCAGCGTGGTACTGACCACCTGGTTAGTGGCGGAGATGTACAACAACATTGGCTCCTTTTCCCTAGGGGTTACCAACACGGGTGAGGTAGAGAGTAGGCGCTTGAGGTCGTCGAATGCATCCTGCGCCTCGTCCTTCCACTCGAACTTTTCAGTTTTGCGAAGGAGCTGGTAGAATGTAGCGCCTTCTTGCCCATTCGACTGATGAATCGACTGAGTGCCGCAATTTTCCCAGCCATCTTCTAGATGCCTTTGATGTTTTTGGGCTTATCCATGGCCAGTATGGCCTTTATCTTCTTCGGGTTAGCCTCGATTCCCCTGGCGGATATGAGGTACTCGAGTAATTGTCTGGGTGGCATGCCGAAGGCGCACTTCTCCAGATTCAGCTTGATCCAGTAGCGGTCGAGGTTGTCGAAGGTCCCATGGAGATCGTTGAGTAGTGTGGCTTCCTCCTTGGTTTTAACGACGATGTCATTGACATAAACTTGAATGTTCTAGCCAAGATGGTTTTTGAGGCAGGCCTGCATACATCGTTGATAGGTGGCTCCTGCATTCTTCAGCCCGAAGGGCATTGTTGTGTAGTAGTAGACACCGAAGGGCATGATGAAGGCCGTCTTCTTCTGGTCCTCATCCTTCATTCAAATTTGATGGTAGCCTGAGTAGGCGTCAAGGAAGAATAGGCGGTCGCATCTCGCGGTGGAGTCGATTATCTGATCGATCCGTGGTAATGGGAAGTGGTCCTTCGGGCAATGCTTGTTGAGACAGGTGAAGTCCACGCATATCCTTAGGATATCCATGTCCTTTTTGGGAACAAGCACGGGGTTTGCTACCCAGATTTTTTCCTTTATTTCGCTTATAAAGTTAGCGTCGAGGAGTCAGTTGACTTCCATGCCGACCGCCTTTGCCCTTGGTTCTGAGAGTCGACGCATCGACTGCTTAACTAGTTTAGCATCATGATTTATGTTGAGTGCATGCTCGGCGAATCCCCTAGGAACTCCTGGCATGTCCGCTAGACACCAGGCGAAGATCTCCCAGCGCTCACAGAGGAATTCGACGAGCACGAGTCCCTATGCGGGACTCAAGTTGTTGGCGATGAGGGCCGTCTTGGTCGGGTCCGTCGGGTGAACCTGGACTGCCTTGGTTATCACCAACGAGTCGAAGGACTGGTCGGGTGCGTTTGGCTTACTCACAAGAGGAAGATTGTTGTCTGTCGACTCCTTGAGTCTTGCCAGCTCTTCTTGCATGCCGAAGGGTTGGGAGATTCTGTTGAATTCTTTATCACAACTATCTGACTTGGCGAAGCTTCCGTTGACGGTAATAATGTCGTTGGGTCCCAACATCTTCATCTGCAGGTAGGCGTAGGGCGGGACCGCCATGAACCTCGCGAACGTGACACTTCTTAGGATTGTGTGATATTGCGAGGGCTAGTCGACCACTTCAAATTTGAGGCGCTCTCGCCAAAAGTTTGCGGGCATGCCGAAGATGACGTCCAGGTTGATTTTGCCCAAGGGGTATACGCCTTTCCCTAGGATGATGCCGTGGAACATTGTGTCAGAGGCCTCTAGGCAGGAGAGGGGATCCACATGGCGCATAGGGTGCTAGCAAACATGAGGTTGATGCCGATGCCGTCATCCATGAATATGCGAC
This sequence comes from Avena sativa, assembly GCA_916181665.1. Taxonomy (NCBI): domain Eukaryota; kingdom Viridiplantae; phylum Streptophyta; class Magnoliopsida; order Poales; family Poaceae; genus Avena; species Avena sativa. Next base: position 436,254,890 of record OV702290.1, read on the forward strand.
TCATCTCGTAGCCACCGATTTGTGCCTCGAGCACCAGGGAGAGTGGCCTAGGCGAGGCACTTGGCGTGGGTGATCACGCTTGTCGAAGGTGATGCAGGACTTGCACCCACTGAGGTACTCCGTGGTCGAGGGTGGAGAGTTGACCACCAAATTAACTTGGCGAGTGATTGACTTTTGCACCCTATTGGAGGGGCGTCCCTTTTGGATCATGCCCATGTTCCCCAACACTCAGGGGTACTGCTCGCCTCCATTGTTTTGGACCAGTGCAGGTGCAGGCTGCGCGGGTCCTCCGGGCGGCGGTGGTGGTGCTCCGTGAGCTATGGAAAATTTGGCAGCTCCATAGCCCTCATTTATCGCATCACGATTCATCTAGGCAAGGCCTTCGTGGAGCTTTAGGAACTCGCAGTAGTCCTTTAAGAGGTGGTTGGACTTCTTCTTGCCGTCGTTCTTGTCGATGTAGAAGTGGATGTTGCAGGGTCCAGATAGTTTATCTTGGATCGATGTTCCAGGTGCTTCGTCGCGGGTGCGGTGTTGCCACACCTGCGCGGGTTTCCCGCTGTCACGGTAGCTGCCACTACGGTATCCGCTGATGCGGTTTCCTTTATCGCGTTAATCGGCGTAGCTGGCTGTGACCATGTCAACTTCCTCGCGATCTTCATAGCCACGTGATCGACGCTTCCCTCGACGATCACGTCGGTGGCTAAGGTTGTCCTCGTCGTCTGAGTGTGCACTATTCTTGTTCATCGAGTCTTCTCCATCTGCCCACCGATTCGCGATGTCCATTAGGCGGTCGATGGTTTTGGGCCGCGTACGACCCAGCTCCTCCCCGATCTCTCTGCGGCGGACACTATCGTTGAATGCGTAAATTGCGTGGTCCTCGAAGATGTCTTTTGCCGAGTTTTTAATGATGGACCACCTTTGGATGTACAAGCGAAGGGATTCGCTCAGCTTCTAGCAGCAGGCCTTGAGCACTTCGATTGATGCGAGTTGTTTATAGATGTCCTTAAAGTTTCTTACGAAACTGCAGACCACCTCTTCCCAGCTGCGGATTGACCCGTGGGGTAGGTTGTTGATCCATGCGTGGGCAGCGCCCTGCAGCTACAACTGGAGACACTCAATGGTTGTGCACTTGTTTCCACCGTGCAAATAGACAGAGGAGATGTGGCCTTCCAGCTAGATCTTCAGGTCCTAGAGGCCATCGAACTTTGGGTTCTCTGACGGGAGTTTGAACCCTTTCGGCATTCGCGTCTGCTGTATGGCTCTGCTGAAGCAGCCGACACTGTAGAGTTCTGTTCCTTCATCCTCCGACTCTGTTGAGCAGGCGCGCTTGGCGCGCATCTTGTCGACTTTGCACTGCGTGATGTCATCACGCACGTCATAGTCGCGATCGTGTTGATGTGAGCGGCATCGCCACGATAGGTCATGCTCGTCATCGCTAGAGAAGAGCGAGTAGTATTTTGGTGGAGCCTTGCTTTTCTTCAGCTCTGGCATTGGATCTTTGGCGAGTGCAGTTTCGACCAGTCCAAGACCAGCAATCGTAGATTGATGCATGGTAGACCATGGATCCCCGGCTGGTGGTTGGTTGTTGAGTAGTTATATGGTGGCTGTTGTCACCGCTGCTTGTGGTGTTTTCGGGAGCATGTTGCCCCGCGAGTCCACTATCATGAATGAGAAGTCGAGGGCTCTAGTGGCCTCTTCCTGCTCCTTGTAGGTGAAGTGTTCTAGGTGAGAGTACCTTTTGGCAATCGCAGGTCTGTTGCCCTTGGAGGAGGATCCACTGATTGAGGAGAGCGCTGCCCGTTGGGCACTCGACGCGTTCGCGGATATCCTGCGGGCCTAGAGTTGTGCGTTGACTGCCTGCTAGTGGTTGCATTCTTGAATGGGTAGCCAATGGTACCCCATTAGCATTTGCTGCGACGCGTTTGGTGGAAGGGGGTTGCCGTGCAGGGCCTCCTTGCACCTTGCCATTCTGCCTGGTTGAGGTGATTTTGCTGGCGCTCCATCCCGTTGTTGTCATGCTCGCCGTTGTTGTCGGGGTTGGGAGGGGTGTGTGCGCCATTGGTAGGGGCGCCGTTAGTAGGGGCACCGTTTATGACTGGCGCGCCACCGTTGGCGACGGTGCCGGTGTTCCCTTGGATGCCACTGCTCCTGCCAGTGATGATGATGGCACACATGTAATGGCTGGGGAAGCTATTGCTCCCTCAACTCTCAGATCCGGAGCCATAGGCTCCATCCTTTGATGCCAGATCACATAGATCAGACTCGCAACTACTATTGCTATCCGTGTCCTCAGCTAATGCCGAGGCGTTGAGCTTGCTCAAGGTACCGATCGGTGGCGGGAACCATGACGCAGGGGCAATTGAGGGAACTTGCGGCTGATCGGGGATGCGAAGATTGCCGATCTATCTGACCTAAAAGCGTAGGCTTCTGATCGCTAGGACGATCCCATCACCCACAGACTCGAAATCCGGGCGAGTCACCTCCGCGTGGACAGTGAATTCGAAAGCGCCGAAGAGGAGGCGAGTCTCCGCTGCAGCGGAGTTGTAGATGGTAGTTGGTGGAGCCGAGGAAGCTATAACATCAGCACTCCCGATTCCCACAGACGGTGCCAATTAACAAGGGGTTAACTCATCAATGCCCATCATTGATGGACTTAGGTTCGAGGAATTGGGGAGCGCTGGAGGCATCGATCGGCTAACAAACAAGCACATAGGGGACACGAGGTTTTACCCAGGTTTAGGCCTCAAAGAGGACCCTACTCCTGCTTGTCTGATCTTGATTATCAGGGAGTCAAAAGTTACAAGGGGTGCACAGATGCAATCTGGTGAGGTGTATGCGAGGGTTATGGATTGTCCTCCTCACTGCCCCTCCTAGTCTTTATAGGGAGGCTAGGTCTCGGGATAGTAGGTCGAGTCAGTTACAAATTAGGCTTTCCCCTTCAAGTTTCTATCTATTCTTTGACGTGTTCTTCAAGAAGGCATACTCCTGTGGACCACCCGAACCCTTACTAGGCTTCGTTCGCACCGTGGACTCCTCTTGGGCTAGACCGTATAGGCTAATCTCGAGTACCTATCAGGGAGGGACTCCCAAGAGGTTGTGGAAAATGTGGGACTAAAGGGCGGTGACCAAGGGGAGGCCATGGCCAGGTGGGAGGCACCAGCGGCTGGGGTGGTCTACCACCCTCCGCACAAGCCCTAGGCTGACCGATGGTCCCTCCTTGCCACCTTAGGGTGGCTAGCCCCCACATGGCCCTTTCCCTCCAGGGTTCAGCCCATTAAGGGTTGGCTGCCCCAAAAAATAAATATTAACTATTATTTAAATATTAATTCCATTAATTAATATGAAATACATACTATTTAATTCCCTATGACTAGAAACACCTTTTAGATTACTCCAAACATCCTCCAGACTCTTACGAGACGCTTCTAGCTTTCTCTTCTCTTTACTCTGGTGATCTCGATGAATCCAAAACTATATCTAAGCTCCATCGAACCCTTAAGTGTGTTACCCTAATGTTTGGGAACATCATAAACATGATCGATACAATTCTCTCATCAATGATCATCAACAGGATCTGGATACCCATCATGACCCTTGTGCATTCCATGATTTAAATGTTGTTTGAACCATAAACGCTAAGTCCAATTCCATTTGTTACTTTGATAACCGACTTGTCCGAGATCTGATCATTGGTATCACCATACCTTTTTCAATCTCGTTACCGAAAAGTGATGCTTAACTTGTTCTCGTGATATTCCATCCTCATGACCTAGTCATATGCTGCGCGGCTTCTTTGATGTAATCTCACCAAGTGGGCGTAGTGTATCTTCCCGTCAAGTGGGAGAACAAATCCCGATCTCGATAAATGTGCCTCAACCCATTCCTTTGGAATACTTGAGAGACACCCTTATGGTCACCCTATTACGGTGTGATCGTTGATGTAGTCAAGGTAGGCTCAGGTGATAGTGATTAGATATGATCTCATGATCTAAGAGTAGGATACTTTGTTTCCTAATTATCACAATGATGAACTTTGTGACTTGATCATGTTGCAATACTTATATTGGGTAAGCATGTCCATCACATCATTCTCTAATGATATGACCTCATTGTTAATTGACACAAATGCCCATGATCAGGAAACCTATATCATAAGTTGACCCATGAACTAGTTGAACAGAGGCTACAAGGGACTTGATTTGTTTACATACCACATGCGTACCAATGTTTCTGATTGATACAGTTATAGCATGACAGAACACTATTATGAACTAACTGAGATATGATAACAAACACTCTTTATTATTTGCCTCTAGGGAATATCTACAAAAGTCTCCAACTTGCACTAGAGTACAAATAATCTAGTTGCATTTGTTACTAATCATGATCACAGTATCACATACTGTGCTTTTGATCATGCTTTCTTATGGAGAAACATTTTGTCAATGGTTTGTATCTTTCAAATCCGTATGTTCTTTGCAAATCATTAATGTCACCTTATTTGGCATTTATTCTATTATCACATAATATTCTGAAGTATATGTTTGGTGGTAGAGTGAGACTTTTGTTACCATGTGTCTACAATGACATATGTTTAGTCAAGTGCACTTTCACATAGTCATGTAGTATACTAGAAACACACTTAGTTGAGAGTCAAACTTCCTAAGCCATAACTATTATACTTGCCACTTTAGATGTAGCCACATACTACTATGGATGATCTGCTTAAAGCTCATTTAGTGATTTACTCATGAATTAATTTAGAACCCATTCTTCTAACAAGGAGCATGGGTCACATTACATTGAGTATACAATATGGTTACATGGAAGAACCTATGAACCCGGCATAGGGGGTGATGAAGATCATATTTTTTCTTCCCTTTTTAACCATTTTGCTCATATAGAGATTAACTCAATGTTTCACCTAGTTATACAAGTAAGAACTTCTTTCTCAACTTGTTCCATTCTGAACTTCTTCAAACTCTAATCTAGGACATTCTAAACTAGTTTAGAATCTATTCAAGAAACATTTTGAATTTAATGTTTGTTAAACATGATGATCTATCCTAATAGATTTCAATGTTTAACACTTGTTTCAACTTCATCCAAGAATATTTACTATCTTAAATAATCATTAATACTCATTAATACCAACTACACCATTCACAATATGTCATCTACATATAGGTATCATTAAGCTCCTACTCAAATATGTCATCCACATATGAGATTAGGAAACTCACTTAGATCCCAGTCAAAATATGTCATCTACATATTAAGATTAGGAAATCTATTTATCTCCCACTCAATATCTTGTAAATGCATATCTTCTTGATAATTTCCTAGAAATTCTTTGATCATACATCAAATTGAGAATTCTAGCTACTAGCATCCATATGATTTAGAAAACCTATTTGTTGTACCAATTATAACACTTCTTCCATCTCCAAATTGAAGGAGATGTAGTTTTGAAAAACTTCTATCAATTATCATAATTGTAGTAATTGTTATTGTAATCCCAATAGATTCAAGCATCGCTACACACCATAGTAAACCCTTTGAATTTGTCAAAACTTTCTTTGTGAAAAATAAAGATTTTATGTCTTCCTTTAAGTTCTGTTTCTACCAAATAACTTTGCAGTCACTGGAAGATCAAGTAACGTATTTACTTAATAAGATCAAGTAAACTTGTACTTTTGCAATCTTAAATGTGAGTTAATATAGGATTTCATGACTCTTAGTCATTTCTCGTACTTAGGTCCATCATCGCTTCTTTGTAGTTTGTAGGTATGTCTTATTCCATTAACATGACAAGTCAATGAACAATATAATTCTACAAGATTGCAGAATGTACTCTTGAACCGTACCTTCTTTTAGTAAAAAGTTTTAATTTGAAACATCATGATCATTATCATTATCATTAGTTTAATATCTATTTGGAGAGTTTGGTTCCGGGACATATTCTGTTGCGCTATTCGACACTTGGAGGTAAGGCCTATAACCTTATTTGAGCTTTTACTTTCTTCCACCAATAACTTTATCGAATAAGTCCTTCTCGATAAAGTATCACGCTTGGCAATACAAGCTTTGCCCTTTTGGTTTTAGTTTTGGAAGATCTATTTATAGTTGCCCAAGAATATACTACAAAGGTTTATTCTTTCGTTACAAATTTGAACTATCACATAACTCAAAATTCCAGAAACTACGTCATACCATAATTCATATGGTGTGGTTTCCACGAACTTAGATGGTTCCTTATATCTAAAGTGAGTGTTTGCTATTTAATCTATAACTCTAATTACTAATGGTAGCATGGTAAGAGATAATATTAGACCATACAATATCTAACGGAGTATGATTATAATGTTTAGACGTATCAACACGTTGAAGCATCAAAATATCATAATTTGTGAAAACATATCTCACAAGTCTATATGCCAAAACCATAACTCAAATTCTTATCACTTTGATCAAAATCGCAGAGACTTTGATATTCTTGTTAATTTAATACCCATCTTTATTCTGGAAATATTTGAACATGTCAAGTGGTTTCAGACTCGTGTTTTATTAAGTAAATACACATATTCACTTAAATCCACAATGAAGTTTATGAAATAATTATATCCATTATTTTTCTAAATTATAATCATCATACATGATTTTCAACAGTTCAATCAATAATCTGTTTTATCAGTACATGGAGTTTTAGTCATCTCACCTAGTGAGTCATGGTTTGCATGTGTCAAAAGATCAAGTATCTAAAGACTTCATGCTTCATCAGAATGAACCTACCAATATGACTTAAACAATAATGTCATTCAAAATGATGTCATTATTAAGTGTGGATACCTTTCGTCATTTTCAATGTTTTATAAATGCTTAAACTACTACCATTCGGATCAAAATAAGAACAATACATTCATAACCGTAATGTGACCATAAAATATATCTTTCATAAAAATAGAGCAACTAACCTGTATCTCATTTATATGAATAACCGTCTCGCAAAATGAAAGGCACACTAATTAAGTTCACACACTTACGATTACAACAATTTTATTCAAATCCATAAACTAATCTGAATGATATATGTAGAGGGATATTATCGTCGGCCATCAGCATGCCATTGTCACCTCATATCTTCCAGCAACTCTCAAGAAGAAGGTCATGTTTCCATCAATCAAAATAAGTATCAAATACTTAGAAAATGGCACTAAGTGTTTGTAAGGACAAACATTTATGACTTGTGTATCAAATATATATCTTCTCTATCGATGACATCCCCTACAATGGGTTCTAATTTTAGAGTTCTTATCTGAGCCATGAACTCATGAAAGGCATATGATACCCCTCACATGACATAACCAAAGACGACATCTTTGTAGATGGGAGTAAGCAAACACAACACCCTATCTATCGCAAAGCTATCTGTCATAGCCCATAACATCTACATGGCGTTCATGAATCTCTTCCATGACAGCCAAGTCGTTCTCCAAGCAGGTGTTTTCTTCCATCTTGGTTGAAATAAACTCATTCATGTACTCATATTTCATGATCTTGACTTGTGACGGAAACATCACCTTTAGTCCATCAACCATACTATATGCTTTGATTTCGTGAAAGTGCACCCATAGGCCAGACTCCATGGTATGGACTATGGTGTACATGATAGTCACAAAGGACCACTGTGAGATTATAATCTTCATCATCTTGCTCACCCACAGAGTTCTCGAGGAAATATCCTAGTGGATCTCAGAGCACATAGAGCACATTTTTTCTAATGAGGATGTCCCTCAAGCGTTGGTACCAATTGATGAAGTTTGACCCATCTAGTTTAAGTTTCTCATCATTCAATAAAGAAACAAAACCAACTTGAACATTGGGGATTGACATGATCTACAAGGATATTTGCAAAGATATTTTAGACTAAGTTCATAATATGAGTTCAAATTTATAATCACATTATCAATTTAGCTCCCACTAAAACTATCATCCCTAAAGAAGTTTTAGCGATTACGCGATCCTAATTCACTATACCACTCCCGATCGTCACAGCCGGCGACATAGTTTCAAAGGTGAACAACATAGTGTCGATCACATCATTCATGTTACTCATGCTCAATCTTTTGATATCTCGTGTTCCGAGGCCATGTATGTACATGCTAGGCTCACCAATTTAACCTAAGTGTATTTGTTGTGCAACATGTCTGACACCCACCATATGTGAACGACGATATGTCTAACACACGATCGTCACGTCGTGCTTCATAACGGAGAACTTTCTTAGTGGTGCACACTAAGGGAGAAAACTTTGATTGGTATTAATTAGGGATCATCTTATAAATGCGACGATCGAGTATCTAATACTAGCAATCAATAAGATTCATAAATGATTAACATCACATGCAGTTATAGTGATATGATATGGTCCTTCATCGTGTGCCTTGATCTCCATCGAGTTCTCCGGCATGATCTTCATCTTGCCCACCAGTATGGCGCCAAGTCCACGACACCACCGATTGGTCGTCCATTATCATGACTACTACTACTACAACTTAGTAACAGAAAGTAATACTTACTTTAAAACCATGACCATATCACATGACATGCCCTCTACAAAATAAAGTTAGATGCATCTACTGTATATATTGGAAGTTTTACGTGGCTGTTAGGGCTTTCACGATATAATTTTTTCTTACCTACGAACTTCCAACCACAACATTGATTAAAAATTTATCTCTATGGCACCTCTTTCGAGGCCCTTCGTTGCAAATGTTATATCAACTCTGTGAGAGAGACAGCCACCCACCTACTGCATATATGGTACAAGCCATACGTCAAGTGCAGAACCAAAGCCTGGACCGGGACATTTTATCAAATAGTGCTGCGGTATGAATAAGTACACATGAGAGGGTAACAACTATAGGATCAATGCCCATATCCAACATGCTTTCTGTAACACCCTCGAATCGGCCCTATGCAAGTTTTAGCGCTTCCCGCCAAACCCGCATAGAAACGATCAAGGACGCCCACCAGGCACTTTTGTGCGGGTGGAAAACGAAGTAATATCATTACACAATAGTCCATGATGGAACCCACAGAACATATATATACAACAACGAATCCATGAGTCAAGAATACAGATATACAATACAAAGATCCACATCACCTTGAAAACGATAGAGCGTCCGACTACGGACAAGATGCAAATGGGGCTAAGAGCCCTGAAGAATAACCAATGGCGTCCATAACCCTGCCCAGGCAAAGCCGGAAGGGTAACCCTGCTAACGACGTCGAACTTAAACCTGCTAAAACAAAAGGGGTGCCGACAAAGGGCAAAGGAAAAAGAGGAGCGTCAGTACTAAGGACGGTACACGGCGAGGCTAGAATTCGGCGGCTCTCGCCTACATAGGTATGGTGGACTGAAGCGGCATCGAAACATGCACTAAACAACCTATAGAGACTCGATACATCTGTCGACTATTAGAGAGGGATAAGAAAGACCTATCCGGAACCAACCTTATACTAACACCAATCATACCCATCCTGGTATTCCCCCTCGAGACCAAACGAGGAAGTCAAACCGAGGAAATCACATAGTTGGCAGTTTTATTCATTCCATTATAGTTGAAGCACTTACTAGTCAGATATAGATATCATGAGTCATCCTGATAGCATAAGTAGTGGGCAGTTTTAGTTAACCATGCAGTTGTAGTTGCAGTACTTACTAGTCAGATACAATTAGCATGTGACATCCCAAACCCAGAAGTTGTTAGCACTTTTATTTCATTCCATTGGAGTTGCGATACTTACTAGGCAGATATAACATGACACGATACACACTAGTTCCACCAGTGGTTGGCAATTTTATTATCCATTCCGTTGTAGTGAAGCTGATTACTAGTCACATATTAAGTCAAATTTATAGCACTACTTTAGTTATGCTTGTCTATGATCGAGATACTATGCTCCAAGTCGTCCATAACCGTGGACACGGCTTTCAGAAAGATTTACCCTGAAGGGGTGCACAAATAGTAACACACACACGATCAACCTCAGAAAAACCAAATCAAAACCCAACGAGGCTTTCATGACAAAGCAATCACAGGATTCATAAAATATTTCAGGGGGCCACCCTACTAAGCTACCCGCAACGAAGTTGGCCGGCTCCGGAACGGAGCCAGGGTTTGTGACGACGGCTGTAAACGACTGGGAACCCGAAAATGTGACTAGGCTGATCGATACCGCGAAAACGTGGCACGATCCAAAACAGTACAGGTGCTCCACGCACAATCTTAAATAAAGCAGTAAAGCATGGCATAAGTACAGGATAGTAATAAAGCCCCAAACTACTTGTGGCCCCAAGAAATAAGAAATGAATCAAGCTCTGGCTAAGGGGGATTCATAGACTCTCCCGGATGTGTATAGTGTGAATAGTCAAGGAACAGGTATCAAGTACTTGGGGCCTACGGGACACAAGTGGACATGAAAAACCAAATAGCATATATTGCCCACCGGTGCCTCTTTCATTAGTTATCCCAGCAATTTAATAGTTGTATTTAAAGTCATGACCATCTCCACCATTAAGCATCTCCACCATTTATCATGTGCCAACTTACCGTCAACGGTGGAACGACAACAACGCGAAGCAACCCATAAGCAAGAAACTACGACTCGCAAGGCTGACTATCTATCAAACAACATGCAATAGGATGTGTCCATGGAAATATAGAGGCTGCAAGGAGTATAAATGGTGCACGGAAACTAAAACATCGCAATACGAATAGCAATAGATCAACATGAGAAAGTAAAGACTATAAATGCAAAATAGGTAGAAGGGGGAGAGATGCTCGCCTGGGAAACACTGCCGAAGGATCATATCCGGAGAACTTGTCGATACTCGCATTAACTCATCGGCCTAATCCGCGAAGAAGCAAACACTAGAAGAAACACCGGATACAATATTTAATACTATGGTAGAAGATCCGGCATGCTTATGATATGATGCATGGCATGGCACAGATGCGGTGCAATTAGGCAATATTAAGCGGAACCGGGGTCCCGATAATTAATTACACGGTTCAAGTTATGTAGAACCCCCGCAATTTTAATGTTGACTTAACAAGACAAAACATGGCATCGGTTCGCTACACAAATTTAAATGGAGTCAATATAAGACTAAAATAGTCTGCATATAGTCTCCATATTTAATTATTAGGTGAACCGGCATAATGCCCCCAAACCACATGATGCGATGCGAATATGAACCATTTACTATGCAACAAGTGATAATGTCATATTATAAAAATAGGGGTCTCGGATAGGGGTCACACTTCGGTTATCAGCGATCTTGGTGTTCACCGGGGGTCGATGGGGTTTGGTCTTGGCGGGATCGGCCTTCGGGTTCCATGTCGACGGTCTTGTCATCGATGAAGAACTTGGATTCACATCGGTGGTTTTCGGAAGGTCTTGGCGAAAGCCGGGATCGAAGAACTTCGCGGGGATTTGTACTCTTCTAGTGGCACCGATACATCCCTAAAAACCATCGGCATCGAGCAAACATCCACGGAACAAGGCAAGGTAGACCTTCCTGCAAACATGTTGGTAACGGGACAAGGTCGAAACACTGAGCCACGAGTACCAACTAGAACCGCATATGCAGGTTCAGAGAACTACCAGCACCTGGATAAAGAGGTCAACATGTAGTGCCGATATGGGGCGCCCTTACTCGCGTCCGAGAGGAAAACGCCAGCACAGAGAGGGTCCTGGGCGGCGCAACCGCGACTGTAGAAAGCGGCGACGAAGCAGCTCGGCGAAGGGATAGTAGGGCCATGACCTGGGGCATGGATGGTGACGGCGACGGGCTTGGACACGGCCCACGCGACAGCCCGAACACCCAAGTCAAGGCAGAGGAAGGCGAGCGGAAGGACGACAGGGACCTCGTGGGGGAGAGGGGATCGGTCGACGGCGAGGTCGGGGAAGAGGAAGGCGGGGCCCCGGCGGGCCTAGGGCCGAGCGGCAGGCGGCCGACGAGGAGGTCGTCGTGGCCATAGGAGCTTGGGTGGACGCCACCTGCGGCCAGGAGGTGCACGGACGGAGCAGGGGCCTCAAGGCGGCGACAACACTCGAGAGCAGAGGACAACGGCGCTCTGCGGTTTCCTAGACGAGGGCGGTGCAAGCGGTCGGAGTAGGGCGATGCAGAGGACGTGGCCGTGGGAGAGGGCGGCGGAGCACGCAGGCTCAAGCGGTGACGAGCGGGCGCTGGAGCATGGTTTGGTCGCTGCCCGAGGCGAGCGACACTAGGGCACGTCCTGGCGGCGGAGGACGGGGAGCTCGCTGGCAGGAGCGGGCGCGAGGAAGCCGGCGAGCGGCGGCACGGGGAAACGAGAGGGCGGAGCTCTGCGAGAGATCGAGGAAGGTGCCTCGTGTGGGTGGACGCGGTCGTGGTAGGGCCAGGACGCTGAGACGTGCATGCTGGTCTGCGTGGTGGGGTCGGGGAGGGTTGACCAGGTCGGCAGGGTGCGGGGCTCGGCTGGGGATCGCGCTGGGGCGGTGAGAAGCGAGCGGGTCGAGGAGGTGGGGCCAGATCGGGGTCGCGTGAGGGAACGCGAGGGAGCGGGGTGGTTCATGCGGGAGCGTGTGGCTCGTTTGCATGTGCGTGCTGGTGCGTACGATGGGCGTGTGACAGGCAACGTGGCGGGGTGGTGCGGTGTAGTGGGAGGGAGCTGGCAGGCTGGCACAGGCGGCAGTTGGGCGGGAGATGGTGGTGGGGAGACCTGCCTAGGTCGCGGCGGGGTGGAGGGATTAGGGCAGGTGGTAGGGTTGTGGTTAGATGTGGGCTAGGATTAGCTAGTGTTTTGTTTTGATGGGGTAGTAGGCTGGCTGGCTGGGCTTTTGGGCGTGGCCGCCTGCCTCCCCTAATAAAAAAATATTTGTTTTATTTTTATTTTATAAAACCTTTCGCAAACAGTTTTTAGACAAAATAAAATATCCGGAAGTGGCCGGGGTTTATAGTTTGAATAAAAGACGGAGCGTTCAGAAAACAAAACTAGGCTTTTCGAAAATAGTTTTAGATAAAAACCATGCATGATGATGACGATGCTCAAAGCCAATGTGGCATGATGACATGAGCATGCGGTCATGATGATGCAATGCACAAAAACACAGCGATTTTCTAGTAGTGGTTTTAGCGGGGTGCCACAATTCGACACCACTAACAATGGATCTCGCCCTCGAGATCCGCCTCATGGTCTGGGGAAGAAGGCTGATGACAAGAATCTTCTCGCTTCGTGTAGATCCTCGCGACACCACTAACAAAGACTCTTGCTCTATCTTGAAATCGGCGACACCACCAACAAGAGGTCGTTGTTCACATTTGTCGAGAGGACACTCCAAAGAAACAAAGACAAAGTTAAAGGTCACAAGGCTACCTCTAACTTCAGTGGAATGAGTAAATTGCATTGATCCACCAATTCAATATACAAAAGCGAATGATAAGAGTAGTGGTATGGTCGCGACTCCATCCCACACTCATATCATTACTCCGTACATGAATAGCAGAATTATGCAACCAACTCTCGGAATCAGACTGAAGATCTCGACAAACGAGGTTCGGAAACAAGGAGTGATGCAGACTCTGCACCGGATCTGGCGTAGCTGATGTTGTCGCGTCAGAAAACACTGGAAGGCACGAGAAGGAACAAAGAGAAGTCCAACAGATGAAGGATTCCTTAGATAGCATGAAGACCGGATGTAGAAACACTGTTGCCAAAGGGGGAAGCGAAACCCTGAAGGTACGACGGAAAACCCAACCATGAGAAATCCTAGACTCGAAGAAAAGATAAGAGAGCAGATTCAAAACACGCAGAGGTAAGAGGAGAATAGCAAAGGGATAAGGAGTAAAAGCAGACCTAATCAGATCTAACCAACCGATTTTGCAAAATAGTTTTGACACTCTACTTCGGCCGTTAGCTAGGTTATCCTACAGGCTGGACCAGTGGGGTATCGCAACTTCTAAGCTCTGATACCACTCTATAACACCCTCAAATCGGCCCTATGCAAGTTTTAGCGCTTCCCGCCAAACCCGCATAGAAACGATTCAAGGACGCCCACTAGGCACTTTTGTGCGGGTGGAAAACGAAGTAATATCATTACACAATAGTCCACGATGGAACCCACAGAACATATATATACAACAACGACTCCATGAGTCAAGAATACAGATATACAATACAAAGATCCACATCACCTTGAAAACGATAGAGCGTCCGACTACGGACAAGATTCAAATGGGGCTAAGAGCCCTGAAGAATAACCAATGGCATCCATAACCCTGCCCAGGCCAAGCCGGAAGGGTAACCCTGCTAACGACGTCGAACTTAAACCTACTAAAACAAAAGGGGTGCCGACAAAGGGCAAAGGAAAAAGAGGAGCTTCAGTACTGAGGCCAGTACACGGCGAGGCTAGAATTCGGCGGCTCTCGCCTACATAGGTATGGTGGACTGAAGCGGCAGCGAAGCATGCACTAAACAACCTATAGAGACTCAATACATCTGTCGACTATTAGAGAGGGATAAGAAAGACCTATCCGGAACCAACCTTATACTAACACCAATCATACCCATCCTGGTATTACCCCTCGAGACCAAACGAGGAAGTCAAACCGAGGAACTCACACAATTGGCAGTTTTATTCATTCCATTATAGTTGAAGCACTTACTAGTCAGATATAGATATCATGAGTCATCCTGATAGCATAAGTAGTGGGCAGTTTTAGTTAACCATGCAGTTGTAGTTGCAGTACTTACTAGTCAGATACAATTAGCATGTGACATCCCAAACCCAGAAGTTGTTGGCACTTTTATTTCATTCCATTGGAGTTGTGATACTTACTAGGCAGATATAACATGACACGATACACACCAGTTCCACCAGTGGTTGGCACTTTTATTATCCATTCCATTGTAGTGAAGCTGATTACTAGTCACATATTAAGTCAAATTTATAGCACTACTTTAGTTATGCTTGTCTATGATCGAGATACTATGCTCCAAGTCGTCCATAACCGCGGACACGACTTTCAGAAAGATTTACCCTGCAGGGGTGCACAAATAGCAACACACACACGATCAACCTCGGAAAAACCAAATCAAAACCCAACGAGGCTTTCACGACAAAGCAATCACAGGATTCATAAAATATTTCAGGGGGCCGCCCCACTAAGCTACCCGCAACAAAGTTGGCCGGCTCCGGAACGGACCTAGGGTTTGTGTCTATGGCTGTAAACGACTGGGAACCCGAAAGTGTGACTGGGCTTGTCGATACCGCGAAAACGTGACACGATCCAAAACAGTACAGGTGCTCCACACACAATCTTAAATAAAGCAGTAAAACATGGCATAAGTACAGGATAGTAATAAAGCCCCAAACTACTTGTGGCCCCAAGAAATAAGAAATGAATCAAGCTCTGGCTAAGGGGGATTCATAGACTCTCCCGAATGTGGATAGTGCAAATAGTCAAGGAACATGTATCAAGTATTCGGGACCTACGGGACATAAGTGGACATGAAAAACCAAATAGCATATATTGCCCACCGGTGCCTCTTTCATTAGTTATTCCAGCAATTTAATAGTTGTATTTAAAGTCATGATCATCTCCACCATTAAGCATCTCCACCATTTATCAGGTGCCAACTTACCGTCAACGGTGGAACAACAACAACACGAAGCAACCCATAAGCAAGCAACTACGACTCGCAAGGCTAACTATCTATCAAACAACAGACAATAGGATGTGTCCATGGCAATATAGAGGCTGCAAGGAGTATAAATGGTGCACGGAAACTAAAGCATCGCAATACGGATAGCAATAGATCAACAGGAGGAAGTAAAAACTATAAATGCAAAATAGGTAGAAGAGGGAGTGATGCTCGCCTGGGAAACACTGCCGAAGGATCATATCTAGAGAACTTGTCAATACTCGCATTAACTCATCGGCCTAATCCGCGAAGAAGCAAACACTAGAAGAAACACCGGATACAATATTTAATACTATGACAGAAGATCCGGCATGCTTATGATATGATGCATGGCATGGCACAGATGCGGTGCAATTAGGCAATATTAAGCGGAACCGGGGTCCCGATAATTAATTACACGGTTCAAGTTATTTAGAACCCCCGCAATTTAAATGTTGACTTAACAAGACAAAACATGGCATCGGTTCGCTACACAAATTTAAATGTAATCAATATAAGACTAAAATAGTCCGCATATAGTCTCCATATTTAATTATTAGGTGCATCGGCATAATGCCCCCAAACCACATGATGCGATGCGAATATGAACCATTTACTATGCAACAAGTGATAATGTCATATTATAAAAATAGGGGTCTCGGATAGGGGTCACACTTCGGTTATCGGCGATCTTGGTGTTCACTGGGGGTCGATGGGGTTCGGTCTTGGCGGGATTGGCCTTCGGGTTCCATGTCGACGGTCTTGTCATCGATGAAGAACTTGGATTCACATCGGTGGTTTTCGGAAGGTTTTGGCGAAAGCCGGGATCGGAGAACTTCGCGGGGATTTGTACTCTTCTAGTGGCACCGATACATCCCTAAAAACCATCAGCATCGAGCAAACATCCACGGAACAAGGCAAGGTAGACCTTCCTGCAAACATGTTGGTAATGGGACAAGGTAGAAACACTGAGCCACGAGTACCAACTGGAACCGCATAGGCAGGTTCAGAGAACTACCAGCACCTGGACAAAGAGGTCAACATGTAGTGCCGATATGGGGCGCCCTTACTCGCGTCCGAGAGGAAAAAGCCAGCACGAGAGGGTCCTGGGTGGCGCAACCGCAGCTGTAGAAAGCGGCGACGAAGCGACTCGGCGAAGGGATAGCAGGGCCATGACCTGGGGCATGGATGGTGTCGGCGACGGGCTTGGACATGGCCCACGTGACGGCTAGGACACCCAAGTCGAGGCAGAGGAAGGTGAGCGGAAGGACGACAGGGACCAAGCGGGGGAGAGGGGATCGGTCGACGGCGAGGTCGGGGAAGAGGAAGGCGGGGCCCCGGTGGGCCTAGGGCCGAGCGGCGGTCGGCTGACGAGGAGGTCGTCGTGGCCATAGGAGCTTGGGTGGATGCCACCTGTGGCCAGGAGGTGCACGGACGGAGCAGGGGCCTCAAGGCGGCGACAACACTCGAGAGCAGAGGACAACGGCGCTCTGCGGTTTCCTAGATGAGGGTGGCGCAAGCGGTCGCAAAAGGGGCGATGCAGAGGACGTGGCCATGGGAGAGGGCAGTGGAGCACGCAGGCTAGAGTGGTGACGAGGGGGCGCCAGAGCAGGGTTTGGCCGCTGCCCGGGGCGAGCGACGCTGGGGCACGTCCTGGCGGCAGAGGACGGGGAGCTCGCTGGCAGGAGCGGGCGCGAGGAAGCCGGCGAGCGGTAGCATGGGGAAACGAGAGGGCGGAGCTCTGCGAGAGATCGAGGAAGGCGTCTCGTGTGGGTGGACGCGGTCGTGGTAGGGCCAGGGCGCTGAGACGTGCGTGCTGGTCTGCGTGGTGGGGTCGGGGAGGGTTGATCAGGTCGGCAGGGTGCGGGGCTCGGCTAGGGATCGCGCTGGGGCGGTGAGAAGCGAGTGGGTCGAGGAGGTGGGGCCAAATCGGGGTCGCGTGAGGGGAATGCGAGGGAGCGGGGTGGTTCGTGCGGGAGCGTGTGGCTCGTTCGCATGTGCATGCTGGTGATGATGAGGACATCCCTACAATTACACCTACCCCAATGACTACTGAAGATGCTACAACTGTTGCAAGAAAGGATCAGTCCAATGAGATTAGAATTGGACCTATTACAAGAGCTCGTGCTAAGCTACTGCAACAACAGGTGAATTTACTCCTAAACGAATATGGTACTTTGATTGATGAGAACTTTATACTGCCTAAGTCTATGCATTTATGTATGATCAGGTTCGTTGGAGAAACAAGCATGGCGCGAGGAGGAGAAGGGCTACAAGAGAAGCCCAACATGATGATCGCCCAAGGATGTGCGAGGGAGGAGCTGGAGGAAGGCGCAAGAGAAGATCATCAAGACGAAGACAAAAAGATCTGCCACGACCGGAGTGTCTGGCCAGATCCACCCGGACTTTCCGGCCTGGTCGAGAGGCAAACTGGCGTGGACATTCAGTATGCCAGTTCGGACACTACACGGACGCCACCCGGAAACTTCAAAGTTTCTGGCCAGACCAACTGTCCGGCACACTTCACCCGGAGTGTCCGGCCGAATTCGACCGGAGTGTCCGCCCGCCGACCGAATCTGGTCCGAGTCGGATTGTATCAGTTTGAGTCGTTTGCGTTTAGTTTCGGTTTCTGGTCGCTCCAGCCGCCCTTATAAGCTATGTGACGACCTCTAGTTAGGGTTTAGACCACGTTAAAATATTTTGGAGTTGTTTCTTTCATAGAACCTCTGGAAATACCCTGTGTTCGAATCTACCAACTATAATTAAGTGTGATCTGTTGTTCCATTGGGAATTAGTAGATTGCATACTACCGTTCATGGTCACGGCTGCGTGCGCAAGAGCGTGGTGTTGTGAATATCCTACAAGGTTCGAGAGCTGTTGCATTGGCATCAGGGATCGAGCGGAAGAGTTCATAGCTACAGGCTAGTTATCTATCATCCACCATTATCATTGCCATCCGCTTACTGAGAAGATCAGGCCACCCCATATCATCTTGGTATCAGATTTCCAGTGTTGCCTCGGTAAGCATCCACAAATCCATCCATAGATTAGAGAGTGTTTTCGTCCTATACAAAAAAAGCCTTACAAAAAGATTTGCCATAGACTAGATTGCATCATTTTCAAGTTTTTAGTTGCTGATTGTATCTTCTCATAGATCCGATCTGCAGGTTTTTGCCTCGTAGGAGTCTAGTTTCCGTTTGTGTCTAGGTTTAAGGTTTCATCTTGTTTTCCGCTGTTCCCACCGTTACCGTTTCCGCAAGTATTTATCATTTTTCCGAGTCCACATAGCGTACCTTTGTTTGCATACCATAGACACAACCTATCTACAGCATCTGTGCCTAGGAACATACCCACGAACCTAGTTGCTTTGCTCCGACAGGCTGCTCATTAGGGTTTGCAGTGCAAAAAAAATTCGACAGGCAAAACCGGACTATCCGGTTGAATCACACCGTACTATCCGGCCCAACCGGAGTCTCCGGCGCATATCAACCGGACTATCCGGCCCAGTTCTGTTATAAGTTGCTGTGCTCGTTTGCATTGAGTAATATAGTTGAAAAAGAAAATAAAAAAAAGAGAAAAGAGCTACAAGCCTGACAAAAAAAGAGATATAGAAGTGTGCAATATTGGAGGCCTTGTTGTGTATAGCACTAGTAGATTGAGCAATCTTGTGCCTGTTCTATTTGAGCTATTACTAGCGTCTCTCTTGTGTATTGCAATATTCCTTTTCATAAGTTGCTTTGCCACGTTTATCTCCACTGTGTGTGTTTCTTGGGTATTTGTACGATCAGCACTAGGACTTGTTTGCGGTGTAGATAGGGTACCATACCTATAACTCCACCTTAAATAACCTGTGTGTCCTGCGACCGTTCTCTATACCTTTGATATTCACTTCATCACATCAAGTGCATCAGTGTTTGATTTCGTTTGGTAGAGCATCTCTATTCACTTTGGAACGGTAAGATCTCCTTTCTTATTAGTTGTGAGTGAGTTGTGAGAGTTTCCACCATACAGATTTTGATTTTTGCACTAACCTACTAATCATGTCTTCTAGTGATGATGATGTTGTGTTGCAGAAAAAGAAGGATGAGGAGCTCGTCAATTGGCGTGAATATGAGGCTTTGAAATCCCACTTGACACGT
Organism: Avena sativa; assembly: GCA_916181665.1. Lineage (NCBI taxonomy): Eukaryota > Viridiplantae > Streptophyta > Magnoliopsida > Poales > Poaceae > Avena > Avena sativa. The sequence continues at coordinate 436,274,766 of OV702290.1, forward strand.
GTGTTTACTAACACGACAGATGCCATTGACAAGAATCTCCAAGATATGAATATGAGATTGGATCAGCATGTTGGGACAGTTGATACTATCCAAACGCAAGTGGCTACGCTCAATGTCAATGTCACTACTTTGCAGCAGTCCATTGAGGGTTTGACAACCGCCTTGCATAGAAGAGAAGATCCTCAACATGATGATGCCTTTGATGATTTTGATGAGGGTAGCGTTGTTGATGCTGCTCCACATGTTGGTAGGGGACGTGCTATTCCCCCTGTCCATGCACCTGCTCATGGTCGTGGGTTTGCCCATCTTGGGCGTGGTCCACGTGTGCCCAGCCAAGCTGCTGATCACGGTTTGGGCAAGCCAAAATTCTCGATTCCTAAGTTTGATGGTTCCATTGATCCTGAAGACTACCTCACCTAGGAATTGAAGATTGAGAAACTCTGGCGATTATTTGACTATCCAGAAGATAAGAAGGTCAAGCTTGCAGCATCTGAATTTGATGGTTATGCTTTGCATTGGTGGGATGCTCTTTTGCAACATAGGAGGGAGGACAATGAACTTCCTGTGATGGATTGGCGCGAGATGAAGCAAATCATGAAGGCACGTTTCGTACCAACCAACTACTTGCGATCAGTTTTTGATAACTTGACGCAATTGAAGCAAGGCACCATGACAGTTGATGAGTACTACATGGAGATGGAGATGCTTATGTAGCATGCTCGAGTTCGTGAGTCCATTGAGATGACCATGCAGCGATTCCTAAACAATCTGAAGTTACCAATCAAGAGCATTGTTCATCATCACAAGTATGAGACCATGAATGAGTTGTTGCATCATGCTAGAGAGGCTGAATCCTAGTTGGCAGGAGAGACGAAGTCACGCGCTCATTTTCCATCCTCTAGCAGATTTTCGGCCAGATCTACACCTCCTACAGTCACGCCACCAGCTGCTGCTCCATTTACACCATTGGCCAAACCAGCAAGTACACCTTCGTTTGGTTCTCATGCTCGGAAACCCGCTATTCCTACTGCTTGCTCGGGTTCCAACATGTCTACTGCACGTACTCGTGATGTAGTGTGCCATACTTGTGGAGGTAGAGGTCACTACAAGAAGGATTGTCCAAACAGCAAGGTTATGTTTGTTAATGAACAAGGTGAAGTAGAAAGTGGAGATGAAGCTTCTGAGGATGATATTGATGACGGCGAGGATGGTGTTGATGCATATGCTGAGCGTGCACCCACTATTGTCGTATCTTCACGTGTACTTAGTGTGCAACCGGTTGAGGAATCCCAGCGTCGCAACTTGTTCTAAACAAAAGCTCTAGTTGGACCAAACAAAGCTTGCAAGGTAATTATTGATGGAGGTAGCTGCAGAAATCTTGCAAGTAAGGAACTATGTGCCAAACTGAATTTGACATATTTACCTCATCCCAAGCCATACTACATACAATGGTTGAGCAACAATGGTGAGATGAAGGTAAATCATATGGTACGAGTGAATTTTCAAATAGGGCCATACAAAGATTCTATTGATTTTGATGTGGTTCCTATGACTGTTTGTCACCTACTATTGGGTCGGCCTTGGCTCTATGATCGCCATGTGCAACACAAGGGCCGAGCCAATACATATCACTTGGAATTCAAAGGAAAGAAGATTACTATGCAGCCAATGACACCACAAGAAATTGTGAATGATTCTCGCCAGAAGATAGAGGTGAACTTGAAGGAAGATACTACCACTCGGCGAGACTGTGTAACAGCTGTTCCTGATGTAATTGAGCCTAAATTGAGTGATATAACGAAAAGTGAGAGAGTGCCTGGTTTATTGGTACTAGCCACCAAGGAGGATATGAGAGAGTTTCGTGAGGATCCTACAGCCATGCCACTTGTGCTCATGTATAAGGGCGAGGTATTGGTTTCTAACGACATGACCCCTATTTCTCTTGGTGTCTCTTCTGTTTTGCAGGATTTTGGGGATGTGTTTCCAGAAGACGTACCCGCAGGTTTGCCCCCATTGCGTGGTATAGAACATCAAGTGGACCTAATTCCTGGCGCCACACTTCCCAACCGTGCACCTTACAGGACTAATCCCGAAGAAACTAAGGAAATTTAGAAGCAAGTACAAGCGTTGCTGGATAAAGGGTACATTCGTGTCTCTCTTAGCCCTTGTGCTGTTCCTGTTATTTTAGTTCCTAAGAAAGATGGTACATGGCACATGTGTGTTGATTGTAGAGCGATTAATAACATCACTATTCGATATCGTCATCCTATTCCACGCCTAGAGGATATGCTCGATGAATTGAGTGGTGCTGCTGTTTTCTCTAAAATTGACTTGCGTAGTGGTTATCATCAAATTAGGATGAAAGAAGGGGATGAATGGAAAACTGCTTTCAAAACTAAATTCGGTTTGTATGAGTGGTTAGTTATGCCGTTTGGTCTTACTAATGCACCTAGTACTTTCATGCGTTTGATGAATCATGTTCTGAGAGAGTTTATTGGTCGTTTCGTGGTTGTTTACTTTGATGATATACTCATATACAACCACACCGAATCTGAACATTGCACTCATATTAGACAAGTTTTGCAAGTGTTACGTGATAATAAACTGTATGCTAATCCTGAGAAGTGTACATTTGCAAAAGATAAGGTCATATTCCTAGGATTTGTTGTTTCTAAGCATGGAGTAGAGGTAGATCAATCTAAAATTGAATCAATTCAGAATTGGCCTACTCCGATGAATGTTAGTCAAGTGCGTAGTTTCCACGGTCTCGCTGGTTTCTATAGGCGCTTTGTGAAAGATTTTAGCACCATTGCTGCACCATTAAATGATTTGACAAAGAAAGGTGTTCCTTTTGTATGGGGCGCGGCTCTAGACATTGCATTTGATACATTAAAACGTTTGCTTACTTCTGCACCATTACTTGCATTACCTGATTTTTCGAAGCAATTTGAAGTTGAATGTGATGCTAGTGGTATAGGCATAGGTGGTGTTTTGATGCAAGAGGGTCGGCCTATAGCTTATTTTTCTGAGGAATTGACAGGTGCTCGTTTGAATTATTCTATCTATGATAAAGAATTGTATGCACTTGTTAGAGTACTTGAGGTTTGGCAACATTATTTCTGGCCAAAAGAATTCATCATACATTCTGATCATGAAGCATTGAAATACTTGAAAGCTCAATCAAACTTGCATAGAAGATTAGCTAAATGGGTTGAGTTCATTGAGTCTTTTCCTTACATCATTAACTATAAGAAGGGAAAAGAAAACGTTGTTGCTGATGCTCTATCTAGGAAGAACATGCTATTAACCAATCTTGATGTTAAAATTCCTGGATTAGAAGCTATTTGTGCACTTTATGCAACTGACCATGATTTTGCTGAACCATATCGTTTATGTGCTCTTAGAAACACATGGGATAAGTATCATATACATGATGGATATTTGTTTCGAGCTAACAAACTATGTATTCCAGAATCATCGTTGCGTTTGTTCTTAGTGCAGGAATCACATGCTGGTGGTTTGATGGGTCACTTTGGGCGTGAGAAGACATTGGTCATGCTTGCTGATCATTTTTATTGGCCCAAGATGAGGCGTGATGTGTACAGATTTGTGAGCCGATGTATTACATGCCACAAGTCGAAATCTAAGCTGAAGCCTCATGGTTTGTATACACCTCTCTCTGCACCGACTATTCCATGGGAAGACATTAGTATGGATTTTGTGCTAGGTCTACCTAAAACTCAGAGAGGTCATGATTCTATATTTGTGGTAGTGGATAGGTTCTCTGGCTCATTTTATTGCCTGCCACAAAAGCGACGATGCGTCGCATGTTGCTAACCTGTTTTTCAGGGACATCGTGAGATTACATGGAGTAGCAAAGACGATTGTTTCTGACCGTGATGTGAAGTTCATGAGCTACTTTTGGAAGACCTTATGGGGCAAGCTAGGAACGAAGTTGCTGTTCAGTACTACATGTCATCCCCAAACAGATGGTCAAACGGAGGTGGTGAATCGAACATTGTCACAGCTACTAAGGACCATGATTAAAAAGAATCCACGGGAGTGGGAAGAGTGTTTGCCACATGTTGAGTTTGCTTACAACAGGGCTGTGCATTCAACTACTCAGCTTTGTCCTTTTGAGGTGGTGTATGGTTTCAAGCCATTGACGCCACTTGATATGTTGCCTCTGCCATTACATGAGAGAGGTGATATGGAGGCATCAAAACGTGCTGATTATGTGAAGAAAATACATGAGAAGACTCGAGAGGCTATTGAGAAGAAAGGCAAGAACATTGCTGCTGCAAGGAATCAAGCAAGGAAAGAAGTGTTGTTCGAGCCTAGAGATATGGTTTGGGTGCATCTACGCAAGGATAGGTTCCCACTACTTCCAAAGTCAAAGTTGAAGCCACGTGGTGCTGGTCCTTACAAGGTGTTAGCCAAGATTAATGATAACGCCTACTCGGTTGATATACCTATTGAGGAGTTTGGTGGAGTTAGCAATAGCTTCAATGTTGCTGATTTGTCACCATATGCTGGAGAAGACCTTGGAGCGTCGAGGTCGACGCCTTTTGAAGGGGGGGGGAGATGATGAGGACATCCCTACAATTACACCTACCCCAATGACTACTGAAGATGCTACAACTGCTGCAAGAAAGGATCAGTCCAATGAGATTAGAATTGGACCTATTACAAGAGCTCGTGCTAAGCTACTAGAAAAATAGGTGAATTTACTCCTAAAGGAATCTGATTGATGAGAACTTTATACTGCCTAAGTCTATGCATTTATGTATGATCAGGTTCGTTGGAGAAACAAGCATGGCGCGAGGAGGAGAAGGGCTACAAGAGAAGCCCAACATGATGATCGCCCAAGGATGCGCGAGGGAGGAGCGGGAGGAAGGCGCAAGAGAAGATCATCAAGACGAAGGCAAAAAGATCTGCCACGATCGGAGTGTCCGGCCAGATCCACCCGGACTGTCCGGCCTGGTCGAGAGGCAAACTGGTGTGGACATTCATTATGCCAGTTCGGACACTACACAGACGCCACCCGGAAACTTCAAAGTTTCCAGCCAGACCGGACTGTCCGGCACACTTCACCCGGAGTGTCCGGCCTGACCGGACTCTCCGGCCGAATTCGACCGGAGTGTCCGCCCGCTGACCGAATCTGGTCCAAGTCGGATTGTATCCGTTTGAGTCATTTGCGTTTAGTTTCGGTTTCTGGTCGCTCCAGCCGCCCTTATAAGCTATGGGACGACCTCTAGTTAGGGTTTAGACCACGTTAAAATATTTTGGAGTTGTTTCTTTCATAGAACCTCTGGAATTACCCTGTGTTTGAATCTACCAACTATAATTAGTGTGATCTGTTGTTCCATTGGGAATTAGTAGATTGCATACTACCGTTCGTGGTCACGGCTGCGTGCGCAAGAGCGTGGTGTTGTGATTATCCTACAAGGTTCGAGAGCTGTTGCATTGGCATCAGGGATCGAGCGGGAGAGTTCATAGCTACAGGCTAGTTATCTATCATCCACCATTATCATTGCCATCCGCTTACTGAGAAGATCGGGCCACCCCATATCAGGTGAGTACGATGGGCGTGTGACAGGCGACGTGGCGGGGTGGTGCGGTGCAGTGGGAGGGAGCTGGCAGGCTGGCGTAGGCGGCAGTTGGGCGGGAGATGGTGGGGGGGGAGACGCGCCCAGGTGGCGGCGGGGTGGAGGGATTAGGGCAGGTGGTAGGGTTGTGGTTAGATGTGGGCTAGGATTAGCTAGGGTTTTGTTTTGATGGGGTAGTAGGCTGGCTGGCTGGGGTTTTGGGCCTGGCCGCCTGCCTCCCCTAATAAAAAAAATATTTGTTTTATTTTTATTTTATAAAACCTTTCGCAAACAGTTTTTAGACAAAACAAATTATCCAAAAGTGGCCGGGGTTTATAGTTTGAATAAAAGACGGGGCGTTCAGAAAAAAAACCAGGCTTTTCGAAAATAGTTTTAGAAAAAAACCATGCATGATGATGACGATGCTCAAATGCAATGTGGCATGATGACATGAGCATGCGGTCATGATGATGCAATGCACAAAAACACAGCGATTTTCTAGTAGTGGTTTTAGCGGGGCGCCACACTTTCTAACCGTACAAGCAATACTATGCATAGATCGGCTCTGATGCCATTGAAGGGGTTCGGAGTAGTAAACAATAATTTTTAACTAGCGAAACACCGAATACCAGGATCTATCTAGGAGTAATGTTGTAACGGTTTCTGTAAAATACCCTTGTAGACTGAAAGCATTTAACATTCGCGATGAACTTGGATGATGTAATCAAACGACATAGCCGACCTCAAGGTTGCGTTGCTCCTCGCACAATAATCTAGATGCCACAACTAGTAGCACCTCCGTGGTTTTGCACATGTTTGGTGCTTAACAATAACTCCCGGTCTCTCCGACCTAGCCAAGATTGCGGAAGTAGATCTTTTGGATCGGGGATCCATTAGCACAACAGTGTGCCGGTGATGAAGTCGTCCTCCACCTGCGCAGTTCTTGTTTGAACCATGAGAGTGGAACCCAATGAGAGAGAGGAGAGAGCGAGCTCTAGTGGAGAATGCCTCTCGGCTTGAGGGAATTGTGCATTCTTGCCTCCCCACGTGCCCTCTTTATATAGAGGAAGGAGAGGGACTACCAAGAGGCGGTGGCCAATGTGGGACAAAAGGGCGGTGATCAAGGTGATGCAGTGGATAAGTGGGAGGCGCCGACGACTGGGGTGGACTCCCACCCCGCGCGCAAGCCCTAGAACGACCGACATACCCTCCTTGCTTCCTTGGGGCGGCTAGCCCCCACATGGGCCTTTCCCTCCGGGGTTTGGCCCACTAAGGGTGGGAGGACCGGGAGGCCCGCGATAGTCTTGGGCGGAGCGCCACGACGAGGCGATGGTGGAGTAGCTCACGGAGGCCAACTCATAGCTCGTCGAGGAGGAGCGACACCCGCTAGAGGAATACGCTGCGACGAAGAGTATGGCAGACCCGACGAGGTGAAGAATGAGGTCGCTCATGATGTGGGGCCGTCGATAGCGCCAGCGCGGGCGAGGATGAAGGAGGAGGTCGTTGACGATGACGTGGGACCGTCGACGACACCAACGGTCATCGACCTCGACAGCGACTCCTCCTCCTCCTTCGACTGGGAGGAGGATTAGGTTTGTTTAGTGAAATCGGTCAAATTTAATGAAATTCGACCCACTTTTGGTTGTATTGTCTATGTATGTAATGAAATGAACTCGTATCTTTCAAATTCGGTTGAATTTGAGTGATTTTTGGTGTGGTCGGGGGTTTACTCCTCTAAACTATCGGGGATCCAAGTAGACTCCCTCCAACCCTAACCCTCTCCCGAGCTGCCCGCTCCCGAGCCGCCCCCAGGTGACTCCAGCGACTGCGGGGGGCTCCTCTCCGTCCTCCCCTAGAACTCCCCCCAACCCTCAGCACGTCGGCCGCCGCTGCTGCCGACTTCGGCAGTAGTGGCGGCGCCCCGTCCATCAAAGAAGGGGGACAATAGAGGGGTCTGCGGCGGCGTTCACATGGGAGAGGTGCGGCGCTGGCTGTGGGCTTGGTGTGGCGCGGTCGCCTTGGCCGGGGCCTGAGAATCTCCGGCGACCGACGAGGGGATGGAGGTACGCCGCTGTTACGCCACTGGGGGTGCCGATCTCCTGCGGTTGGGGTTGCCCTCTCCTCCTCTATTGGTGCTGCACGGAGATGACGAGCGGCGTGGGGGCTTGCTCGTCTACTGAAAGTAATGGTGGTAGTCCTAGGATTCCTCTCGCGCGGAGACGAGGATCAACTTGTTGCTTGCCCTCTTTGATCTGGTCAGAGAGGCGAGTTCCGAAAGGCTTCGCCGGCGAACTCCCATGGGCGCATCATGCTTGGAGATTGCTGGATCAGAAGGTATTCGGTCGTGTGTAACCATGTTTTTTCTGGCCGTTTGGTTTCAGAGGTGCGCTTCGAAGCTCTGTTGGCTGTTAATATCATGGGGAATATTCTCGTTCCATGGTGCTGACGGAGAATGTCATGGAGACCGAGATCTGAGGACTAACAATGGTGGTTTGAGTCTAGGTGGTGATGAGGAATTGGCTTGGAGACTCGTCAGTTGGAGCAGTGGTATGTGAGTGGGGGCGATTGCACAAGAGAGGTTCAGAGTCCTACCTTTCAGGGTGAAAATCTAGGGTCTGGCCTTAATTGGTTGTGCCTGACAATGGCCTTGTTGAAGGTATTGTTTTGAGAGGGTGGATTTCTTCAGGCTGAAAACCTAAGATCTTTGATCGGGCGATGATGGTGTTTGTGCACTGTTCCTTTTTGGAGGCGTCGCTTTTGGAGAAGCTGGACTTCTGGTGCTGTCTTGGTGGTGGTTGTACTGCTGTTTTAATGATTGGGTCTCTGTAGCGGGACTTTTATTTTTTGTAATTTTTTTTTGGCTGTGTGCATCCATATGGCCGCTAGGGCAATGCGTTGTTGCAGAGGCTGGGTGTAGTTGGTATCTTTTGATATGCTCCTTCCCAAAAAAAAAAAATCCTATTTGGGATCGGTTAGAAAACGGCTTTCGTTAGAGGAGAAGTTGTGGCCTGTGAGACTATAAGGGTGCACACGAAAAACATACTACTTTGCTCTTGGAAGAATTAGAAATAACTATTGTTCAGCATCCATCTACTCCAATTTATTCTTTCCAACCCATTCCAATCTTACAGGACTACTGAAATTCTGAACTTACAAACAAGCATTACTGATGATTTACAGGCTATATGTACACGTACTACAAACGTCAGTGCAAGCATCCAGCACATCTCTGGCTTCATCGTAGTTCTTCTGATCTGGTCAGGCCTTCTTAGCTTGTCCTGAACACAAGCCTTAACGAGTTCTCTCTTTTTTCCGAATCTGCCCCAGATATTCTCATCTGGACACCTACATTATGCTGCATCCGGGTTCCTGTTCTTGTTGCAGATAAGGAGGGTAGGCGTAAGCAGGGTAAGACGGCATGGCGTTGTACTGATGGTACGCCGGGTACGGCATCGGCGCCACCGCGCTCTGATGGTATCCGCCGCCACCCTTGGAGTCCTTGCCGCCGCCACCACCGCCAGCTCCACTATAGCCGCCGTAGCTGTCCATCTTCTTGTCTCCCCCGTAACCGTAACCGTAGCTGTCTTTCCTCTTGTCATCGCCGGACGACACGCTGACGAGCTCGGCGCGGCCTAGACTGCGCCGGAGCATCGTGGTCAGCGCGATCGTGTCGATGCCATCGCCGAGGATGATGATCTTGTCCCCCTCCATCGTGGCGGATGTCACACCTGCGTATGATTTGAGCGCCTTTCTGTAAGAATTACGAAGAGAAGTGGACGAAATAGCTGCTAGTCATGACGAGTGGCTTCTTCTTCGACATACCTGCCATGCCAACCGCGGCCTTGAAGGCCTTCCTCCTGTTCTTCTCGCTATCCAATGGCAACTTGAGGACAATCTTTTGCTGCGAGAAACAGAGCAACACATTCAGATCGACGCACAAAACTGATCAAAATTAAACACCACTAGTCCTAGAGCACGACGAGCTAAACTGGTCAATGTTGAGCTTGATTAGCAACCAACCTTCACCATCTTGCTTGGAAGGCAGTATTTCTGATGAGCTCTAGTCCTGTCACTCTAGCTTGACAGTGTGATACCTCTTATCAGCAACAAGATATTCTGGCCTATTTATAGGCAGGGAGAGAGGGGGAGGGAAGCAGCGGGGAAGGCTCTAGGGAGAGAAAGCTGGCAAATGGAACAAACTAGTTAGTAGTACTAATCAGCCAATCAAATAGTGTATTCTCTATTGTGAGAATAATTGTCGTGCCTGCAGGCACTGTGCCAAAGCCAAACAACCAGCTCACTATGGAGCCGGCGCAGCTGTTCCTAGAAGCTCAACATCGGATGAGTGGTTGGTAGGGTCTGGTCGGTGCTATGTCCACAAGTTTCTAGTTTCCGCACAAAAATTTGGTCCAAACGAAAGACTTATGTCAAGCAAGAGAGACACACAAACCGAACAAAAATGTGTGTTTATATATTTTCTGTGTGCATCCTCGAAATCTCTGAGATGATCTTGGTATTGACTTGTTGCAGAAGTTGGGTGTAGTTGAAATTGACTTGATATTTTTATACTACCCTTTATCGTAAAAAAAGACATACAAACCAGAGATTCAAGTAAGCCACCAATTGCATATTCCCCCAGCTGAATAATATGATGTTTCTATGTTTCTGCCGTAAAGAAAACATGGAAATTTTACACACATGCGTATCCATGGCCACTATTAGAATTGAGTTTGAGTTAGAGTAGGACTCTAGTCCTAAGTCGGTTTAGACCGGCCGACACCCCCTCCTCTCTTTTATATAAATTTTGTACTATTGTTCAAATCAATACAAGTTATTATTATCCCAAAATATTATGGTATCAGACGTCTAGGTTTTTCCGCACCTAGATGGCTCCGCCAACTCCGCCACCGCCGAAGACGCGTCCACTCTGGACGCCGGCCAAAGCCCGCGCTGCCGGCGCACCTCTATCTTCCTCCTCCACCTCTACTCTTCACCAAATTTCTCCAGCGCCGGCCCCTCCAACGTCGGCCCCTCCAGCGCCGACTCCACCAGCGCCGACACTTCCCTTCGTCGCGGCCCCCTCGCCAACCTGGCAGCCATAGCACGATCCGTGGATGAGTCTCGTTCAGGCATGACCTATGCTTTGGTCGGCTCCTTCTTCCTATGGCGCCCCACCAGCCTACACCGGGATATGGAATCTTGGTCTTCGTCCATCCATAGGCTCGCCAGGGCCTCTTGGACCTCGACCTCCGCAGCAGGTCTACACCGCCCAAGCTCCACCGACGGCCTACATGGCGCCCCACGCGCCACAATACTACATGCCATCCTCGACGCCAATGAACTACATGTACGGGGCTCCTCCGGCACTACCGGACATGCCTACATCATCGCCATCAACCGCTTCATCAACCGTTCCACCAAGCTGGGACCAGTCCGCCTTCATCGCTGCCATGAACAATTTCACACTCAACAACCACGAAGGTACAGATTGGATTTCCGATTCTGGTGCATCTTCGCATATGTCTTCAAATATGGATTTTCTGTCAGCTTGTTCTTCTTCCCCTTTTTCCTCTATAACTATTGGTGATGGTTCTTCAATTCCTATATCTTGTGCCGGTCAATCATACATCTCTAATCCCCACACAAATTTTCTTCTCCGCAATATTCTTGTTGCTCCATCTTTAATCAAAACTCTCATCTCTGTTCGTCGCTTTACTATCAATAACAATAGGGTTGAAAACGGAACGGAAACGGACGGAAACATGCGTTATCGTTTTCGTTTCCTCTTGTGTCGTCGGAATCGAAAATGAAACGGAATACTCCGGAAACGAACACGGAATCAGAAATCATCAGAGACGGATATGGAACGGATACAGGACGGATATGATACGAAAACAGAGATTTGTCGGAAAATATTATTGGCATAATATCATGGTCTGTACACCAAAAAAACATATAATACACAAGGAATAGCTCACAACTTCAACAAGTAACACACATAATTCAACACTTTGACAAGTACATAAATTCACATAAATAGTTTCACATAAATGCTAAGACACTCATTTGATTAGTATGTAGACTGGGTTGGTTGTATGTATTACGTAGACCTAACATATATTCTATGGCCCGAGAAGACCAATTGAAATTACTGATGCAAAGTACTCCCTCCATTCACAATTACCTCGCATCCTGGGTTTAGTCAAAGTCAGATTTTGTAAACTTTGACTATATATTTAGAAAAAAATATGAACATTAACAATGTAAAAATTATTGTATTAGAATTGTCATAAACCATATTTACATATTATATGCATTTGGAATCATGGATGTTCATCTTTTTTTTATATTATTGGTCAAACTTTGCAAAATTTGATTTTGACTAAACCCAGAACGCGAGGTAATTGTGAACGGAGGGAGTACTATTTCATATATGGGCATGGATGGTTATATTACCGGAAAGTTTCCATGTTTGTTTATTCGGAATTTCCTTACTGTTTCCGTTTCCGCCGGAAATGGCTCTATCGTTTTCGTTTCCGTCTCCGTTTAGAAGATTTCGTTTCCGTTCCTTTTCTGCAAAATACCGTTTCTGTTTCCTTTTTAGCTCTCCATTTTCTTTTTCTTCGGAAGCGGACAGAAAGTTTCCTTACCGTTTTCAACCCTAGATAACAATGTTTCTTTAGAGTTTGACCTGTTTGGCTTATCGGTGAAAGATCTGAAAACGGCGAAGGTCCTCGCTTGCTACAATAGCTCGGACGATCTCTATCCTCTACATGGCGCACCATCTTCCACACCTCAAGCCATGCACACCTCCGTCGACCTTTGCCACTGTCGGCTCGGCCACCCCAAGAAAAATACTGTGTCGTTTTTGCTTCAAAAATTTAGTCTCCCTATTGATAGTTCTAGTTTTCTCATGATCCCTCTATTCGTAATGCCTGTCAATGTGGCAAACATGTTAGATTACCTTTGGGATTTTTTTCTATAATAGTGTACATGAAATTTTTCCTGAGGACACAAAATATATATTCTTATCATAAAACTCTGCATGCACATGAAGGATACAAATATAAATTTCAAAAGGGTATTTGAATTTTTTAAACGGTTTACTGTTCATACAGAAGTTTATGCTCTCGGGAGCCAAAACGCTAACACCCACACAAAACCGATTACACTTTTTTATTGAACTCTCATTGAGTAAGTGACAAGTTCAGATAGAGAAACCGAAAATATCTCCCAGCTCTGCTGGTATGCACTTTCGATTTGGTGTGTAGAACTTGTCGTATAATGGGGGCCCTACGTGGCTACGTACTCTGGTTATTTGCTCATCATGGAACTTTTTACTGGTTCATGTCGTTGTTGTGATTATTTGATCAGAGAAGATTTGTTAGAAAAAGTCATTCATTGAAAGAGACTAGTGATGTTTTCCTCCCTGATTGCTCAAAGAAGTGTTTCATATATGTAGTGACAAGTGTGTCGGGTGGTTGAGTGCCATGTTAAGTGCTATATTATTATGTCGTGATGTGGATCTTGTGTACGGTTTTCTCTGATTAGCGACAGGCTTGTCCTCTACCATTCAAGAGGGTGAAAAAGATCTGCAAAGTTAAAACTACAAGTTGGACGTGAAGGCAGCGTCAATCCAAAGCGCCGGAGCATCAGTGTTGGCGTAATTGCAATACTCTTTTTTTTTCGGAATCAATTGCAATACTTTCGGATCCATAATAAGCGTCTATGATTTAGTACAAAGTTAAATCACCAATATTTATTATGGATTCGGGGGAGTATCAATCAGACAATCACCACACATCATACTTTTCTAATCGGATATGCATGCTTGAAAAGATCCCAAGGATTTGCTCCTGAAGTTAAATAATCAAATAGTTCCAGGCGACTTCCAAACATGTTATTCTAAATATGTTTGCAAATATGATAATATTCCATGGTGCAATTTAGTTGTAGCTTTTCAAAGTTCAGGAAACATGCAAAGAAAGACAAATTAAAAATATATATTATTTGTAAGGTAACAAAACATTGATGTGGATTATGTGTATATTCTATGATTGAATTGAGGCGTATTTCACTATCATATTATTATTCGATGATTTGTTTGTGGCAATTAATCGAAGGATCTCCAAACACACTGCGTCATTGCTGCGACTTGATAGCAACCGTCCAGTTGGTTTTTGTTAGAATTTCAGTCCATCATTGCCAAGTCCATGTATGCATATGGCTAATTCTAAATTTCTCAAAATTCTAATGCAGTGAACAAGTTTAGTCCTACATTTATAAGACACTTGGATTGGAGAGAAACTTGTAAGGGGAACTCATGTTCTGTTCACACCATTGCACACCATGAACCGCGACTTCTATTTTACTAAATGTACAATATTGATAACCAAATAATAGTTATATCATTTGTATGTTTCCTCAACAGAAAAGACGGGGAGAGGGCATTGACCCAACTACGTATTTTTGTTGACAAAACTGACCTTTTTTGCAATTAACTCTACGTTTAACCCCTCTAGGAAACTATTTCTAAATCTGACCCTCTATTTGGCGCGAACTAGAGTGGAGTTGAACCTATGCAGGTCGGTGCTATGCGCTACTGGCGCCGAAGTCTGTGATCACGGGCCTGGAAAATCCTATGTGGAAAGTTCAGCTTCACTTAAAACGGAGTTGAAACTATGCAGGCCGGCTCCACTTAAAATGGAGCCAAACCTATGCAGGCGGCTCCACTTAGATTGGAGCCGACCTATGTTTGTTTCTCAATTTAGTTTACATGTTAAGCTCCATTTAGTGTGGTACCGACTTCACATGTAAAAAGCACTAGCTGATTTCTCCCCTAGTTCATTCTTTCTATTCTCCCATTTGGCACTATCCGTATTTTTCTATTTTTCTTTTCTCCTTACTCTTCGAATCCACTCAAGCATTTCTTTAATCAATACCATGGAAAGTCTCCTTCCAGGTAATCTCTCTCAAATCCCCTTGCTGCCACCAATTTATATGCAATTTGCACTTTCATTTTTTCCAATTTTTTGTTGAACCCTAGATATGATAATTTCGAATTATTTTCAAGTAATGGTATTTGAAAATGAAGTAGTACATGTATCTATGCATTGAATTTATGCTTGGCTTAGGGTTTGGTAAGTTTTCTGATTTTAAAATTTATAATCCTAACAATAAATGTCCCAAAAAACAAGCACACATAGTCAATATGGTATCCATTTATACGGCGTTTTAAATTTTGAAAATAAACAACTTACCAAACTGTAAGAGGAGCATAAATTCAATGCACAAACGCATGTACACTTCATCCCCAAATACCCTTACTTGCAAATAATTTGAAATCATCATATCTAGGGTTCAACAAAAAATTGGAGAAATAAAGTGCAAATTGACATTAAAATTGGTGGAAACAGATGGATTTGAGAGAGATTACCTGGAAGATGACTTCCCATGTTCTTGATCGAAGAAATCCTTGAGTTTTGAGTGGATTTTAAGAGTAGGGAGAATAAAAAAAGTTGAGGGCAGTGCTAGAGTGGAGAATAGAAGGAATGGGTGGGGGGAGAAATATGCTAGGGATTTTTACTTGTGAAGTCGACACCACACTAAACAAAGCTTAACATGTAAACTAAATTGAGAAACAAACCTATGTCGGTTCCATTCTAAGTGGAAGCAACCTACATAGCTTCGGCCTCATTTCAAGTGGAACTGACCTACCACGTAGGATTTTCTAGGCCCGCACTCACGGACTTCGGCGGCAGCAACGCTCAGCGCTGACTTGCATAGGTTCGACTCCACTCTAGTTGGTGCTGAACGGAGGGGTAAGATTCCGAAGTTGTTTCCTAGAGAGGTCAGATATGGGATTAGTTACGGAAAAAGGTCAGTTTTGTCAAAAAATACCCCAACTATCAGTGGGACTATTATGAAGAGAGAAGGATGCTGATAAGTAGGCCTGGGATGACCAAGGGAGGGGCCAGGATTTGGGTATAGGGGGCAAGAGATGACAATCATCATTGTAGTATATTGTATCAAGAGATGTGACCGTAAACTGAAATAGCTTTTCACTATATATTTGGACTTGTACAAAGGATGCATGATAAACACCACACATACTTTTATGTCATAGTTTTGACCTAACATTATGTATACGAGTAAAAATGATCTCAAATATGAAAGTTGATATTTTTTTTTGCAAGTTTTAATATGGCAATACTATCATGGGTCACTACAGAGTTGATCCAAATCTCAAACACTAAGCCATATTCAAGATCAAAACAATTAGCATGTAAAATCATATTCTTTCTCTTTAATTTTTAACCAACAAGTATAGCTAAACCGAAGGAAAAGGATAAGTAGAACAACTTGTCAACAGCTGTATTTTATATTATGTGTGTACCTCAACTAATAAACTGGCGAAGCGGTCATTCAGCAAGGGGCGACGATTAGCGGCATCCACGGTGGTAGGAGCTGCTACTTGTCTTCCTGTGATCATCAATCTAGTTGGACTGAAGACGGTGGCAGGATACCTAGCACCCTGGAAGTAGATTGATCGGATTAAGACTTGAGTGTTGGAGGCGAGAGAGGAGATCATGGATATGACCGATCAGACATTCAGGATCTACATGTAATACATGGGACAAATGTGTTGTAATGGGTGTTTGCTGAGCTTCTATGCGTGCAAGACTACATATAATTGGGCTTATACTAGTAATCACATAATTAGCTTCAGCCATTAGTGCATAGTTACATGAACTTGGGCTTAAATAATAGGGATTTCTATTTTCGTGCCCCTGGTTCGTTAGTTGTACTCAGTTTTCCTCAGCCGCTTAGTTTTTCCTCACTTTTTCCTTCCCCTCCATTCTGAAATCCTCACATGCGCTCGGAAGGGGGATGCCGTCAGGTCAAAGGCTTAACCGTTACATGCTGATAGGTGGGACCGTGTTGAGGCGGGTCCTGCGTTGAGCGTTACGTTACGTCGCCTCGACCGTTACGTGCTGATGGGTGGGGCCGTGTTGGGACGGGTCCTGCATACGTGGTGAAGGGTGGGGCCGCGTTGAGACGGGTCTTGCATACATGCTGAAGGGTGGGGCCGCATGGAGACACGTCGGACCGGCCATTCTTGCTCCGAGCCTTGAATAGCTCCCACACCGCCCCTCCGCTCTGCTTCCCCACCGTCGTGCCCCCCTACCTGAGAGCACCTCCTACCTTATGTCGTCCTCGGCCCCCGAGCCGCCCCTCCCCCTAGCCGTGGAGCCCACTCCAGCTCCGCTTCCTCCCCCGCTAGATCTACCCCTTTCGCGGAACATTATGCAACGCCGGTGGGTGTACCGGTCCTCCCCATCGAGCACGGAGAATATTGGGTGGAATCGGAGGGATCTAACGCATTGATTCCATCTAGGTAAGTATTGTTTCCCTTTGTGGATTGGTTATAGGCAGTAATTGAGCGTGAATCACCGATGCTCAGCTAACTGTCTTGCTTTTCGAATATGATTAATCCAGCGCTGGCATTTCGGCTGGCGGTTAAACTGGATACTAGCATAATTCGTGGTTGTGAACGGTATCTCTCTACATTTTACTTCCCAGTAGTGGTTGCAACCTTCATAATTCCCAGAGATTTGAAAAATAAAATACATTCTAAATTCCCCTGGAGCAATGGCGATTCAACTGATTTGCAATATTTCAACATTAGTGAGCAAAGATTGCTCCCACTAACTAGTGAAGCTGATCTGGTAATGATTTTCTCTTTGAATACTGCTGAACGTTTTGGTCGAATTCGTCTCCATGTGCAACCTAAAGTTGAACACACGGGAAAGAGGGTTAAAGCATCATCTGGTGGTCAGGCATCATCAGGTGGTCGGGCATCATGTGTCTCTGCTGTATCTGCTAATAGTGTGCGCCCCCACGCTCCTTGTAGGTCCATAGCAGTACCATCTGTTCGCACTGTGAGTGTAAGCCAAATCGCTCGTGCGGCCGATGTGGAGGACGAAGCAGAGCTTGCGGAGGGAGCGCCCCCACTAGATGATGAGCATGAGTTAATGTTTCATGAATTGGTAGATAAAATTAGTAAACATGCACTAGAGGATCAATACACGGAGGAATTGGCCCATGGTGCCAGATTTGATGACACTGACGAAGAAGATAACGAGGAGAACAATGAAAGTCTCGTTTTAGCCGAGTATGATGGTGAGGACTTGCCAGTAATTGAGTGGGACGGAAACGATCCTAAGATTTCAGAAGGCACCATATTTGAAACGAGTCGGGACTGTCGTAATGCCCTTACTACATATTGCATCTGCACCAATAATAATTATGTTTTTATTAAGAGTGAGCCAGGTAGGTTCACATTGAAGTGCCCATACAAGAGGTGTAGGTGGAGGATGCACGCATCCACTATGCTCAGAAGCAGTTTGGTTCAGGTATTACAACCAGTTGTGTATTTTAGATCAGTGTGTAGAATTTGTTAACTGTAGCTGACATTTTCATTATGTTTCAGATAAAAGGTAACCGGTGCGAACATTATTGTCCACCTCAAGGGGGACAGCCAAAGGAAAAAACAAAACTAGCAAAGACTAGGTGGTTGGCAGATGCAATCATGGATTGGATGAGAGCGAACCCATCACTTGGTGCAACAACGCTCATAAAAAAGTTTCTGAAAAGTTTAATATTACAGTACCTTACATGAGGATGTTCTATGCAAAGGAAATGGCTCTTGATAGGATCAATGGTCCATGGAATGAAAGTTTTCAGTTGCTTTACAGCTTCAAAGCTGAAGTGGAGATGGCTAGTCCAGGTAGTGTTGTACATATAGACAGGCATACCATTCAGTACAAAATAAGAGAGAAGACAATGGAGAAGGAGTTCTTTAGAAGGGATTTTATTTGTTTCAAAGCTTGCTGACAACGGTTTCTGGATGGTTGCAGACCTTATTTGGCCGTGGATGCAACAACTCTTCATGGCAGATTTAAAGGACAGCTAGTAGTTGCTACTGCAGTTGATGGCCACAATTGGATGTTCCCTGTTGCTTTTGGAGTTTTGGAGATTGAGTCAGAGGAAAGTTGGACTTGGTTTCTGGAGAATTTGCGCGACCTTATAGGTCATCCACTAGGACTTACTATCCACACGGACGCTGGCAAAGGTTTGTAGAAAGCTGTAGAAGCAATATTCCCCGGAGTGGAGCATAGGGAATGTATGCGACACTTAGTGCAGAATTTTACAAAGAAATTCAAGGGTAAAGTTTATACTGACAACCTATGACCAGCTTCATACACATGGAGCTTGAGGAAGCATTTGTATCATTTGGAAGTGTTATATAAAAAAAACCTGCGGTGAAGGAGTACTTGGATGCACATCATGGAATGGTGTGGTCAAGAAGCCAATTCAATAAAATTTGCAAGGTAGACTATGTGACAAGTAACCTTGCAGAGAGTTTCAATGCAAAGGTCAAGTCATTGAAATGGCTTATGCTGTGGCAAATATTTGATAAGATTAGGCAGATGATCATGATAAAGATCGATTTGCGTCAAAGAATTGCATCAACAGTATATGCTGGCCATCTCATCCTCCCATCTTTGATTAAGGCTTTGCATGCCAGGGCAAAACAATTGAAGATTAAATGCATTAGAAAAGGAATGGAGGTTGAGGTAACATACACTGATAGTAAAGATAGGCAATGGAGGTATCTAGTGAGTTTGGCTGACAGGACATGCCATTGCAGGCAATGGTAGATCCGTGGGAAACCCTGCATACATGCATTGTTTTTCATGGGTGTTCTAGGATGTGAAGAGGGTGAAGTTGATCAGTACGTGTCGGAGTATTTCTCTGTTGCCAAATTTAGGGCATCATATGCTCAAAATGTTCCAGCCTTGTTGGGAAAAGACCAATGAATGGAAGTGAATTCAGGCTTCAAGCTATACCCTCTAGTTTTTACTAGACCAGCAGGTAGGCCAAGGAAGAATAGGATGAGAGCTAGTGCAGAGGGTGGTGCACCACCTCGACGACGTAATTGCAAATGCTGTGGGATCCTAGGGCACATTGCTAGGGTTTGTAAAAATATAGTGGACCTAGCTTATGGAATGGATGATCAGGCGGGAGCCGCAAATGTAGATGAGAATCAAGTATCTAAATGAGAGGAGAATGAAGCAATAGATACATTGCAGATTGAACCAACAGATTGAGAGGATATTGAACCAGATGCAAGGGAGATTGAACCAAATGTAGGGGGTTGAACCAGATGCAGGGGAGATTGAACCAATGGATCGAGAGGAGATTGAACCAAATGAATAGGAGATTGCACCAAATGCATGGGAGATTGAAGCAATTTATTCATTGGAAGCAGAGTTTAAAAGTAAAGGAATTACACAAGAGGATGTTGAAGAAATGATGCCAATGCATTTTGAACCGTATGAACCAATGAATTGAAACGTGGTTGAAACAACTGTACGACAGACTGAAGCAGTTGATTCATTCGATGCAGAGAAAAAGAACAAAGGGAACAAATGGAAGAAGATGATGGTGGACTACAAGAATATACCAGCCAGGATCACCCGGAGCAAGGTGGTGAACTCCGAGAATATTCCAGCGAAAAACACTAGGAGCAAGAAAAAATGAATTTGAATTATTAATTGAATTTGTATGATGAATTTGAACTACTATCAATGTTTGTATTGAATTTGAACTACTGTCAATGTTTGTGACGCTTCCAAGTTTGTATGTTGGATAACCCCACCATGTATCTGTTATTGCAAGTTTCTATTGTCATGCACCTAGTTGCTTAGCACTGCTCAGTTTTTCCCTCGACATGTGGTTAACACATGGGGTTTAGCTAGTTTATGGCTTAAACCATAGCAAACATTGACCAATTGATCCAAAATTTGGCACACTTGTGTATCCTGGATTGATTTACCATATGAAATTGGAAATTTTGGATTTACTTGTAATCAGCCACATTTTTCTTTTTCTAAGTGATTAAATTCAAATGAATGCTTTTAGGGTTAGTTTAATTCAAAAAAGAAGTCAAAACATAGTGCAACCTTCGCATGGAATCTTGTTATGTTAACTAAAACCTAGCATGAATAATAAAGGAAAATGAAATAAAGAGAAATGGACTTCTCCCCTAAACCACTTCTTAGAATGAGCTACTAGCTATGAAGATGCATGGCTTTCTACTCAGTTAACCTCCAAGATAACCCATCCCAAAACATACTTTGTCTAAATGAGTCCAAATTTGGCACACTTGTGTATCTTTGAGTTGCAAACAATATAATGTCGGCCAAGTTGGATTATTTTGTTCAAATAACACATTTTACATTTATTATGCCAAAACATTGAATTTCCCTTAGTCATTTTTTTATCTGAGCGCCCTTGTTTTCCTTAGCTCTACTCAGTTTTCCCCTCCCACTAAAGTTTTCCTTAGTTTTCCCCTCCCGCTAAAGTTTTCCTCACTTTTCTCTCTCTCATGTCTCAGTTTGGCTAGCGCTCGGATTGGTCGAGATGTATGTCACACGGATCTTGGCCAACCACCGTTGGATACATCATGATCTGACAGGCTGGAGGTCTCTCTCTCCCAATGGGCGCACCTAACCTTGTACGGCGAGGAGAGCTCGACAGGCTGGATGCCTCTCCCTCCCTTTCCCGAACGCACATTACCAGCCACATCAACTAGCGCTCAGTTTGGCTGCGCTCTGATTGGTCGAGATGTATGTCACACTGATCTTGGCCAACCACCATTGGATACATCATGATCCGACGGGCTGGAGGTATCTCTCTCCCATTGGGATACGGAGAGGAGAGCCCGACGGGCTGGATATCTCTCTCTCTTTCCCTGCCGCACGTATACCAGCCGCATCTTCCTCCCCTCCTATAGACGTACGGAGACGCGGACCTATGTCGTGCGGGTCGGAACGGCTTGGGACGACACGAATCTAAGCACGGTTGCTAGAACGGCGTGTAGCGGTGAGGATCTAACCGTCTGAAATTTTAGTCTCTGTCTGTGTCACTTCCGTTCACATCCTTAGATCCGTTGCTGATAAAAGACACCGATGGAATCCATCATCCCAAACATCTGGCACCGACAGTGGCCATCGATGAAAGACACCGATGGAAGCCATCATCCGCAACATCTACGGCTATGGTCCCGATAGTGGTCATCAATGCAACGACAATTGAAGCCATCATCCGCAACATCTACGGCTGTGGTGCCGACAGTGGTCATCGATGCGACGACGATTAAAGCCGTCATCCGTAACATCTATGGTTGTAGTGCCGATAGTGGTCATCGATGCAAAGGAGATTGAAGCCATCATCCGCAACATCACTGCGACGGTGCAGATCAAGCCCTCGTGAACCGAAGTTGTGGGAGTCAGGCCGTGCCTGCGGCTGACACGTCGAGGTGCACTTCGATGATGAAGTCTAGATGGGAGAACTTTTCCCGTACTTCTTGGAGTACACATATGGCAGGGAGGGCGGCTAGCTCCCCGTCCACTTAAAATTGGGACAAATTTAAGCCCAATTTAAACCAAAATTCTATGACTTAAAATATATGTATGATTTGAATAAATTTGACATGTATTTGATCCATGAGACCGGTGCATATGCTCTAAAGCTGATTCATAAGTAGTAGTACTGGCTTTGACAATCTCCAGTGGTCTTGTATAAATTTGATCGAAATATGTATGATTTGAATCAAAACTGATATGTATTTGAGCAGTGAGGATTCACTTGAAGTTTATATTTTAGATTTTCTATGACTTGACAGATACGGCAAGACCAACCTCAGGTGTCAACTTCTCTTTGCGAATAAGCTCTGAATTCTTCCTCGACAGTAGGCTTCAGCTCGAATATCAACAGGTTTTTATGGGCCAGTTCATCACCTAACTTGGCAACCATCTCCTCCAAATCCATCCTATGGCTAGACCACTGAGTTGATTCATCTTGGTATGCAATATACCATGGATCATCGGCCTGCATAGCACACTGTAACAATCCAAAAGCAAACCAAATTGGAATCAGTCCGACAGGCCATGTCAGCACTTCCAATTCAACGGTAGTACAAAGAGAAGGAGCTACATGCACTTCTGACGTGGTAGGAGAAGGAGAATGTGGCCACAACATGATCGATTCCCCACCCTCGCCGATGTACCCGCTACGACCAGACATTGAGGACTAATTTGCACCTATAATATCGAGGAAATTACGGGAACTGAATCGATTAAGCTGGGTGGAGCAGGAGCGGAGGTCTTAGCAAGCACTACTAGAAATTGCTGTGACTGTCCGTTGAGCTATGGCGGCGGAACCAAATCCTGGTCGTCGTGGGCGGTGGACCTGCCTGCGGTCGGTACTGCCTCAATGTACAATGCATGCGGACGAAATAGGTGCCAGAGCCGTGGTTGAGGTGCAGCATGGCAGTCCATCCGATACCGCCGTAGGACAGATCCGCCGACGCGCCGACGATGGCTACTCTATCCGCTGGTGGGATAGGAGCTACTCGGGGCTAGGGGCTGGGAGCGGATGAGAGAGAGCTGACGTGTCATACACGACCCCACCTCTCAATTATTTCATATTTGCCAATTTTGCATATCTGCCAAACTTTTTCTTTGAAATTTGCATATTTGCCACATGACCACCACATGTCAGTGACACACAAAATGGTAAATATGCAAGTTGCAAAGTAAAACGTGGAAAATATGGAAATCCCCTCTCTAGCCCCACATGACGGCCCCACCAGTCATTGGCTACGAAGGCCCCATAGAACGGTGATACATTGCAAATGTATCTATAATTTTTGATGTTCCATGCTTGGTTTTATCCACTTTCTTGTGTTTTGTCCACACTTTGGAGTACTTTTCATATGATTTCTTGGAATAACCTATTAACAAGAGCCACAGTGTCAGTTGCCTGTTTTCTGCTATTTTTGGTTCCAGGAAGTCAGAAAATGAATATTCTCGGAATTGGACGGGAGCCTATTAACCTATTAACAAGAGCCACATCTTTCCACAGTAATGGCTTTAATATTTCAACACCCCTTTGTTTCAATTGTGTAGAACCTTGGTACCTTAAATTAACTTTTGAACTTTTTTTAGGACCAATCTATAACACATTTGCATTTCAAGATTGACCTACTTCTGCAAAATTGGTCAAAATTTATTCAATTTGGGGAAAGTATCTAGAAAGAAAGAAATTTAAAATAATTTGACATCATTCATTCAATATCATTTACTTTACATGAACATTGTAGAGGTGTCATTTCTCACCATATTATTTGTAGTTGCTTAAAAACCATTTGGCACCTACAACATGAATAATCATTTTAATAGAAAAGTTGGAAACTCATTTTTGGAATATTGTTTGTTGTGTCAACATGCACCAAATATTGACACATTATCATTAATTATGGCATGGAAAAATTTCGCATATAATCTCAGCCCATAAAATGGTAAAACAATTGTCGTGTGCCCACTACACCTAGCAAAGAATTTAGTGTTGCCCCCTTTCGTCAAACCGAGACTCCGTGGGACACGTGTCTCACTTCTTTGCTGAGTGCCTCATACAATTTTGTTGAGTGACACATATCTAGTTTCCGGAGTGTATTTCATTAGGCATGTTATATTGTGATCCAAATTCACTAAGAAGGCTATCTTTTGAAGAGTCAAGCGAGCCCCAACGCCGGAGGCTTGGGCCGACTACGTGGCTATTGCTGAAGCATGCAAATAAACTATTTGGTTGAAAGTTTTGTTTGCTCTGCTTTGTGAAGATGATTCTTGCATTACTTTATTTTGTGATAGTCAAAGTGTAATATACCTTACAAGGATCAGATGTTTCAGGAGAGAATCACATTAATATCAAGTACCATTTTGTTTGATACATTGTTTCTCAAAGTAAATTAAAGATATGCAAGGTTATCACTCATGATAATCCTACTGATATGATGACTAAACATATGCCTATTGCTAAGTTTGAGCTTTGATCAACCTTAGTTGGTTTAACTGATTAGCCCAAGTGGATATTGGCGCTGAAAGTGTTTTCTTTGATATTTCAGGGACATGTTTTTGTTGATGCTACAAGAAGGAATTTGTCTCATGGTGTCGTTTGTTATATTGTGATCCAAATTCAATAATGATGAGTCCATTTTTGAAGCATATTTACGTTATGTTTTGCATAAGTAGAGTTAGGATTTTGGCATTTTACGGTGCTCGTGCGCACCTTTTTCCTTTGTTTCAACAGGATTCCGAATTGTTAAGTCTTTTGTGAATATATAAATTGGGACTGTCATGTTATGTAATAATATGATATTTCTAAGTGATAGATGTCATTTAAATGATTTTCCATGCACCTAGGAGAAGATAGGATGTGAGGAGACCCTACTGCAAGCTTAATGACCTGCGGTACGGGCAAAGCTTGCCTGTACCATCCACCAGTACGGCCTGTCAAGATGTCCGCCTCGTCAAATAGTCTCACCAAGTGAAGATGGATCTGAGATCCAATATTCACAGACACCTCTAGACATGAAACACCATGCCTGGAAGGGATCTGGAGGAGGAACTTGGAGAAGGGAAAATCCTTGTTGCTTCACGGATTATCGGAAGACAATGCATCATTCCCCTCATCATCAACCACTGCATCTCCATCATCACCATTATCCCTTTCTCATCCATTTAGACCTTGTGATAATACAATTGTGGTTTTGCACTTGATTTTACCTTTGCACCTTCAATCCATCCATATGAATATGATGATGTTGTTGATTGCTTCCATGTGTGACTAGTTCCCTTTGTTCTTTGGGAGATGGAGAAACCCTAGCATTATTATGAAATGAAGTAAAGATGTTCTATAACTTTGGTCCTTGATCTATTGATTTATGATATTGTGTTAGATCTCTCTTTACATGGTATGTGAAGTCGACCACATAGCATTTTCCTTCGGGGCTAAAGAGAGGGAGCTACCCTTGGGACGTGTATCGGAGTATGTCTAGTGCTATTTTGTGACTATAAGAATTAGCTTATAACCTACACAGTCAAAGGGGGTAAAGAGAGATTCACTAAGCTCATTACGATATCCATGGGGAAACCCTTAATTATGGTGGTCTGTAGAAGTGATTTGCTTGCAGACATCATAGTGGTTATTTAGAGATGACCTCAATAGTTGACTCGTAGAAGAAACTGCTCACGAGACTTGTAGTGGACATCTTATTATGGATCTCTCTCCACACATGTCATGACGAAAGATATAGGTTATCCTAATCATAAGTAATTTTCATATGCTAGTGGTGCATCCTACATCCTCGAGAACATCTTAGCCTTATTGAGTTCCAACACCAATCCCAACATACTAGTCACTTTCTTTACTTATTACATTCTTTACTTTTTTGCACTAAAACACAACACCCCTTTTAAAATCATTTACTTGAGATCAAAGGCAACTTACAAGTATCCTTTGGTAGAAAGTGACAAGGGGAATAAAGACCAAAACCAAATAGCTCTCGGTGGGTTCAATAGTCTTATTTTGAAAATAGCTAAAATAGATTTGTGCACTTGCAGCATCAAGATATTTTCGGGCGCCGTTGCCAGGAAGCTAAGCGCTTTTGGTCTTTGTTCTTAGTTGCTAATCTATTAATTTATTTACTAAAGTTGTTTACTAGTTTCAGGTAAACACCATGAATGCACCCGGGGTGATGAATCAGCTTGATGCAACTACATACCTCAGGAAGTTTAATAGAGGATTCGTCAAGGAATTAACGAGGGGAAGAAAACAAGAATATGTGGTTAACCCTCGTTTCATCGCTATTATTCGCGAGAAAAATTGTGTAGGAGATGATCCCGATGAGGATCCTTATGCCCATTTAATGCATTTTCCTGAGTTATGTTGGACACTAAAATTGAAAGGATATTCTGATGATGAACTAAAACTAAAGCTGTTTATCCAATCTCTAACCAACAATGCTCTAGCTTGGTATAGAATTTTCCCTACAGAAAAAATTTGATACATGGAAAAAGCTTACAGGAGAATTTATATTTTGATTCTTTCCAAACGTTAAGATAGATAAGGTAAGAAGGGTGATCGCAAACTTTAAGAATTGCCCAGGAGAAGGATTGGTTAGAGCTTTTAAAAGGTATAAATCTATCATTAACAGATGTCCACACCATGATTTACCTAACTGGTATGTTTTACATATTTTCTATGGGGGGATTAACCAAGAAATAAATAATGAACTTGACTCAAATTCCATATGTTCATTTATGGAACTAAATAACTAAAGCTTGGAAACTTTTAGGAACAATTCGCTATAACAAAGAAACTTGGGGATTCGATCTAGGTAGCGACGGAGGTATAGAAGTTGAATATGATTGTCTCAATGCTTACAAGAAATATGGTAAGGTTAAGGAAATGGCTAATGAACTTCAATTAGATTATGATATTATCTTGAAAATCCTTCAGTCTTTTATAGAACATGTTGAAGCTCCAAAGAAAGAATGGCATCAATATACTCCGCCACCTAAGCAAGTTGAAGATGTAGAAATAGAAATTGTGGCCCCTGTAGATCCATCAAGAAAAAGGGCACCATATGTCGATACACTTCCTTTCCCAAGGATATTGAGAGAACACATGATGGCCCAACAACTTGAAGAACAACTAGAAGAGAAAATAATGATCCTCAAAAAGATAGAAGAAGAGGAAAAGATAGAGGAAGTCATTCAAGGGAGCATGCAGGAGATGGGTAAGGTGACTAAAGAAGATATATTGACTATGTATGCACATTGCGATATAGTTGAACTATACACCGAAGCCTCTCAATTTGTTGAAGGTAAGGTAAAAGCTAAAGATGTCGATAAACTCGTTCTCCCTTGTACCTTTGGTGATTCTTCTTATTATGGACTTTGTGATATTGGAACCATTGTTAACGTCATCCCTTATAACTTTTACTTAGACATACAGGATGAATTCAAACCAGCTGAATTAGAAGATATATACATGATGATTATGCTAGAAGATAAAACACTCAGAATTCCTATGGGGATAACTAGAGATGTTCCAATTTTTGTTGGACCCTACAAGTACCCTACTTATTTTGTACTTGTTGATATGCCCACTAATATTTATTGTCCAATTATTTTTGGAAGAACATTTCTGAATACCACAGGAGAAAATATTGATTACAAAAAGGAGAAAGTGTCTCACAAGTTTGGCGAAGATAAAATGGATTTCCATTTCTCTAAATTCCAACATAGGCCAATTTATGAGGAGCTTGAAGAACATGTGAAAGAGAGAGAAGAATAAGGTAACATTGCTAGTCTTGCCGCTATGTTTTATGAAACTCCTAATGATAAGCTAGAAAGAAGCTTGGTTAAAAATGACAATCTTTCTGAAGATATAGAGAAAATGGAAATTGATGATTATTGTGGGGAGGATGACCCCCGGGTAGGCCAAGCCAGGTCAACTGGCCCGCTCCATGGAGATCTGGCCGGATGGCCACAATACAAAGAACCACAGGCGGGTGATACGCTTCACCCGGTTCGCATCAAGATTGGCTAGCCCGTCTAGCCGGGGGCCAGGGTAGCTGGCTGGGTGGACACCTCTACCCGGCCGCCTCAGATTCGTTGGCCAAAGGTACGGGAGGGGGTTGACGCTCCTTGCTGAGCGCACCCTTGACCGGACAGGCTGGCACGTCGCCCTGACGGCACTACAAGACGAGGGCACCAAAGCGTTGGGGCTAGGAGATGACGAGTAAAGCTCCGGCTGACGAATAAAGCACCAAGCTGATGGTTAAAGCACCGGGTGACGCCCGAAGCGGAGGCGCTGAGACATTGTGGCGTTGTCCCCACCTGTACTAGAGCTTGACTGGGTCCTGGACCACTGGCGGGACCTGGTCAGCCGTCCCACTTTGTGAACCCAAAGCCCAAAACAGTAAACCCTAGAACCCACATTGTAACCTACCCTTCTACCAGTATATAAGGAGGGGTAGTGCCAGGGTTTTAGGTAAGGCATTACGAATTACAAGTTAGCCAGAATCACCAAGTCAAGTAGTTCATCTTCCTCTATCTCCCTATAGTAGCTAAGGAAATAGCTCAAGGAGCACTTGTATTGAGCATCCGCTCCCCATATAGTAGATCCTTGTAGGAGTAGGAGTGTTACCTCGACAAGAGATCTCCAAACCTAGGTACATCGTTGTGTCTGTAGTATCTGTGCCCAACCCGTTGTGAGTAGCCACGGATAGCATCCTGATTGTCCCCTCTCATGCCATCCTCGGTGGCACTGCCATGTTCCAGACAATGACAGTTGGCGCCCACCGTGGGGCATAATGCTTCTGCCGGGGTCATCTTTCTCATGGGACTTCCGCTCGTCGCCGATGAGCGAGTCGCCTCTGGCCTCGTCCTCACCTTCAGCTCCTTCGACTGTGTCCTCGACAACGCATCCTGATTCAACGGGGAAACCTTCCCAAGTGACGACTCCGTCATGCACTTTGGAGAGCATCGCGTCTATGTCGCTACCATCGTTGAGGAATTCCCTCGCAAGGTCATCACTATCTTCGGCGCGCCTCTAGGCTTCTTCGCCCCGCTCCTTGCTAGTGGCAGCATTGGGTCATGATGACCAACATGGGCGAGGGACGTCGCCCACCTCTAGAGCGTGACGCGGGCGCCAAAGACACTGCTCCACGCGACCAAGGCGTAGATCCCTTGGCGGACTCCATCTAGAACCTCCGCATCCCTATCGCTACCGAGCTGGACCCGGCTGCTACAGCAGCCGTGCTGGATACTACACACCAGAACCTCCTAGAGGAAGCCAGCAAGGTCGCCGCCCGCCAATGATGCCTGGACGCCACCAAGTGCGAGTACAACACCGCGCATGGCTTCTCCCGCTTACCCGGTGCAAACCGGTAGGCACCGCCACAAGGCCGTAACTTAGGCTCAGAGCTGGACCACACTGTTGACTCGCACGTTGCCGCGACTCAGTCAGTCTATAGTACCCCAGCCAAGAACATGAGGGCCGCAGAAGCTGCCGTCGCAGATCTTAGCCACTTGGAGGGTGAAAAGATACGCCGCCAACAGGCACGCGTCCAGCTCCTTCTGGCAACAGCAAACAGGCAACAGGCCGAAGCGGGTGCAAGCCTCGGCATCAACAGCAAGAACCAGCAACCTCGCCGGGTGGGCGATCCGGTCGCAGGTGGGAGCAAGGCCTCCTCTCTGAACGTTACAAGGCAGGACAACCGACCGCGTGGAGGTTCGGCCGGCCATGGTCAAAACCCACACGAAGCCACCAGCAGGAACCGTGATCCGGCTGACGAAGCCAGAAGAACCAATGCACCGCCAAAGTTCCGCCTTTCAGGCTGGCTTGGCCCAGTCGAGCTGGAGGAACCGCGAGATGCGCGCTCATGCATCGACCTGCTGGTTCAGTAACGCGCACTGGAGGAGGAAAGTCCAGCTGGCCCAAGGTGCTTTGGACCATGCATCTATAACGAACCGTTTCCAAAGGAATTTTCGCTCCCAAGGGACACGCCAAAGTACAACGGCATGGTCAAGCCAGAGGACTGGCTAGTGGATTACACAACCGCGGTGGGCATTGCGAACGGCAACCGCCGGGTGGCTGTGCGCTATGTCCCGCTCATGCTCTTCGACTCAGCCAGGACATGGCTGAACAGTCTTCCCGACAATAGCATCAACGCTTGAATCGATTTCGAGCAGGTGTTCGTCCGCAACTTCACCGGCACCTATAAGCACCCGGGTTGCCCTGGCAAACTTGCCCTCTGCGTCCAGGGTAAGCACAAAACAGACAGCTCCTATATCACCCGGTGGACGAGCATGCACAACTCCTGCGAGGGGGTGCGTGAGCATCAAGCAGTCGATTTCTTCATCAACGGTTGTAGGGACGGAACCATGCTCAAGCATAAGCTTCACCGGGTGGAACCCACTACCATGGCCAATACCATGGAGATCACGGACAAGTACGCCACCACGGAGGCAGCGATGAAAAGGTCTGTCCGGCTGGACGACCAGGGACAGATCGTCGTGGAGGTCACCATAGACTGGCGCTAGCTAGAGGGGAACAACCACAACTCCAGGCGACATGACAACCACCACGACAAGAGGAAGTACGACCAGCCGGATAACCAATAGGTTCCAGGCAGGTGGCTACCGTCCAAGAGGACCCGGCCGTAGGCGGCAGCCGGAGACAGAAGCCCGGCGACTGGCCACCTCGGGCCAAGTACACCATTGAGTCAATGCTTGACGGCCCATGCAAGTTCCATAGCGGTGGCAACAAGCCGGCTACACATACAACCCACCAGTGCACCTAGACAAAGATGTCCGAGGTTTGTGGTCTACCACCGCCACCCCCTCCTCCGCCAGCCGGTGGGCAGCAAGACAACCACGAGCGCCAAAACCTCCAAGATGAATACGGTGGAGACTATCCTCACTGGGTGGGGAACTACTACATCTTCACCATCGAGCCAGAGACCAAGCACAGCAAAAGGCGCCGCGAGGTGGAGGTGAACGCAATTGTCCCTCCCGTTTCCCAGTTCTTGAACTGGTCCGAGCAAGAGGTCAAGTGGAGCCGAAAGGACCAGCCGGACGTACTTCCGCATCCAGGCACATACGCCATGGTACTAGACCCCATCATCATCTCCAAGAAACACTCATGCAGGTTCTCCCACGTCTTGGTGGACGGAGGAAGCAGCATCAACCTCCTGTACCGCAGCTCCCTTGACCTGCTTGGCATCAGCGAGTCCCAGCTAGAGATGTCTAGCACCTCCTTCCACTGAGTTGTTCCGGGTCCACCACATTCTCCCATTGGAAAGATCCGGTTGGACGTCATCTTCGGCACAGAGGATAACTTCTGCCATGGGCCTATCTGGTTCGAGGTGGTCAACCTCTACAGCGCTTACCACGCCATCCTAGGACGCCCCCACGCTCACCAAGTTCATGGCGGTGCCGCAGTACGCGTACCTCAAGATGAAGCTCCCCGGGCCAAAGGGAGTCATCACCATCGCAGGCGACTACATATGGTCGGGGGAATGCACCACAGACGTCTGCAAGATCACCGAGGCCATGATCATCGCAGAGGAGAAGTGCATCATCATGCAGAACATGGCAGCCCTACAGGCGGACATGCCGGCTGGCGAGCCAAAGCCAGCCGGAGAGGCGCAATTGAAGCCATCAAAGGGAACCAAGAAGATCCTGCTGAACGAGGCTAAGCCGGACAAGTTTGTCCTAGTTAGAGACGGCCTTGATAGCAAATAGGAAAGCGCGCTCGTCGATTTCCTCCATGAGAATCGGGATATCTTCGCATGGTCCCCCAAGGACATGCCTGGTGTTCCGAGGGAACTCGCCGAGCACTCTTTACATGTTAGTCCGGATGCAAAGCCGGTCAAGAAGTCACTACGCCGCTTCGCGGAAGAGAGAAGAAGAACCATTGGTGAAGAAATCACCTGGCTGCTCATAGCCAGATTCATCATGGAGGTTTTCCACCTGGAATGGCTGGAAACCCAGTACTGGTGCTGAAAAAGAACAAGACTTGGCGGATGTGTGTTGACTACACCAGCCTCAACAAGGCATGCCCCAAAGATCCATTCGCCCTGCCAAGGATAGACTTCGAACTCATGTCGTTTCACAGCTGGCTTCGAACTCATGTCGTTTCTAGATGCATACTTTGGCTACCACTAGATCTGGCTGAACCCCGTTGATCAAATAAAGACAACATTCATCACCCTGTATGGGGCCTACTACTACACCATCATGCCATTTGGACTAAAAAATGCAGGCGCCACATATCAGCGTTGCATGCAAAAGTGCCTATAATCACAAATTGGCAGAAACGTACACGCCCATGTCGATGACGTGGTGGTCAAAACAAAGGAGAAGCATATGCTCTTTGAAGACCTAAAGGAAACATTCACCAACCTTCGCCGGTTCCAGATGAAGCTGAACCAGGAGAAATGCTTATTTTGCGTCCCAGCTGGGCAGCTCCCGGTTTCCTCGTCTCAGAACATGGAATCAAGGCCAACCCGGAGAAATTCGGCGCAATCAAGCGCATGCAGCCACCACAGAACCTGCTAGACGTGCAGAAGTTTACCGGTGCATGGCCTCCCTCAGCCGGTTCGTCAGTCGGCTGGGCGTGAAGTCACTACCCTTGTACCAGCTCATGAAGCAGACGGACAAGTTCGTCTGGACGGTGCAGGCGGACGAGGCATTCCGCGACCTCAAGCGCATGTTGTCCTCTCCACCAATATTGGCGGCCCTAGCCGCAAAGGAGCCAATGCTGATGTACATTGCGGCTACCAACCAGGTCATCAGTGTTGTGCTGGTGGTAGAGAGACTAGAAGAAGGAAAGGCTCATCCGGTTCCACGCCCAGTGTACTACTTGAGTGAGGTACTCTCGCTGTCAAAGCAGAATTACCCTCACTATTAGAAGCTAGTGTATGGCATGTACATGGCCGCCAAGAAGTTGAAGCACTACTTCCAGGAGCACTCCATCCGGGTAGTGGCATTGGCCCCCTGGCGGAGATCATTAGCAACAAGTACGCCATAGGCCGGGTGGCGAAATGGGTAATAGAGCTCACCGCACACTGCATCTGGTACGAGCCAAGAACGGCGATCAAGTCTCAAGCCCTGGCGGGCTTCCTCGTCAACTGGGCAGAGACGCAATACTTGCCTCCATGTCTTGACTCCACGCACTGGAAGCTACACTTCGACAGCTCCAAGATGTATGGTGGGCTCGGAGTCGGGGTCGTCATCACCACTCCAAAATGAGACCGGCTGGAGTACATGCTACAGATCCAGTTCTGTGCATCCAGCAACATCGCCGAGTATGAAGCGCTCGTCCACGGCCTTAAGATGGCAAAAGAGATCGGCATCAGACGCATCCTCTGCATCGGTGACTCCGATCTGGTGGTGCAGCAAGTATCAGGCGATTGGGACGCCAAGGATGCAAATATGGCACTATACCGCTTCTTCGTGCAGCAGCTATGCACTTGTTTCGAAGGATGCGAGTTCCACCACGTGCCTCGAGTGAACAATGAAGCCGCGGACGTGCTCGCCCGTGTTGGGTCAACAAGAGCAGCAATTCCACCTAGGGTCGCCCTCGAGCACTTGTGCAAGCCCTCCATCACGCCATCTCCGGAATCCGACTCCATCGTGCTAGACGCGGACCAGGGGACTGCCGGCTCCGTCCTGGGGACTGCCATGCTACACCCAGGGACTGCCACGCCACACTCGGGGACTGCTGTCTCCATCCCGGGGACAGTCGGGCCACAGGTCATGACACCTCCAGCCGGCTCCAGTAGCTCGAGGACTACCGGCTCAGGTCTCCCACCCGGTAGACTGTCTGAGGAATCCAAGCCGACCGGGAGCGAGGAAGTCAAGCTGATCATGCAAACCGTCCTTGCCATCCAGGAAACACTGCCATGGGGCAAGCCGTTCATGGACTTTCTGGCCAAGGGAGAGCTGACGGATGAAGAGGTTGAGGCAAGACAAGTGAAGCGTAGGGCAAGTGCATACACAATCATCAACAACAAGCTCTAAGAGCGTAGCGTGGGAGGAATATACCAGCGTTGCGTAAGCGAAGAGGAAGGAATCCGGCTGTTGGTGGACATTCACCAAGGAGAGTGCGGTCACCGCGCATCATCGAGAGCAATAGTGGCAAAGGCGTTCCTCCATGGGTTCTACTGGCCCACAACACTAGAAGATGCCGAACAGCTGGTGAAGGCATGCAATGGGTGCCAACAGTTCGCCCAGCAGAAACACACTCTGTCATCAACGCTCAAGATGATTCCTATCACCTGGCCATTTGCCGTCTGGGGCTTGGACATGGTAGGACCATTCAAAACAGCGTGGTCTGGCATGACACGTCTGCTGGTGGCCCTGGACAAGTTCACCAAGTGGATCGAGGCAAAGCCAATCAAGAAGCTGGATGGACCGACAGTGGTCAAGTTCTTCACCGATATCATCACGAGGTTCGGTTACCCAAATAGGATCATCATAGACAATGGCAAAAACTTCGCCAAGGGAGCCTTCGCGTGCTTCTGTGGTAACAAAGGCATCCGCCTGGACCTGGCCTCCGTCGCACACCCCCAATCCAATGGACAGTGTGAGCGAGCAAATGGTCTGGTCCTTGCCGGAATCAAGCCAAGACTGATGAAGCCACTGATGAGGACCCTTGGATGCTGGATAGAGGAACTAACGATAGTGCTATGGAGCCTACGCACAACTCCCAACCGCTCCATCGGCTTCACGCCATTCTTCCTTGTCTATGGGGCAGAGGCAGTCCTGCCAAACGACATTGAATTCGACGCGCTGCGCAAACTGCTGTACACAGAGCAGCAAAGCAAAGAAGCATGGGAAGACAGCGTTGATCTCCTTGAGGAGGCTCGAGAGCTGGCCTTGTCTAGGTCCACCATCTACCAGCAGAGCCTGTGATGCTATCACGCCAGCCGGATCCACAACGTCTTATTCCGCAAGGGTGACCTCGTCTTGCGGCTGGTACAAGACACCAAGGGGATGCACAAGCTAGCTCCACCTTGGGAAGGGACATTCATCATCAGCCGGGCGCTGCATAACAACTCATAATACCTGATCGATGCTCGCCAGCCGGCAAAGAACAAGATGGACCGCTTCGGCGAAGAAACGGAACGCACATGGAATGCGAACCTGCTTCGTCCATTCTACACCTGAGTAAAGGGCAAATGTATCTTACCTTTATGTAATGAACAAGTTGAGGGGCCTCGACATAGTCTCGGGGACTCCGTAATAATTTAGCATTTTCTGCTGCACTTAAAATCCTCTGGTTGAATTGTTTTTAACCCCGGACCCAACAGTTTCCCTCGGGGACTCACCGAATTGCCTGGACGGCCGGAAACTCCGAAGGGACAAAATACTGTACATAGTTCCAAGAGATCCCTCTTCGATTCCGGATATAGACCGCAAGCCGACAGACATACACGGCAAGAGCAGACAAACTCGAAGGCTCGTACAAGAAAAATCCTAAGGAAAACAAGACGCCTGGATGTTCCGGCTGCGCCCGCTTGTTCGAAGTTGATAGCCAAAATCCAAAGTATTGCGCAGTATGCTAACTAAGCAAACCCTTGCTTCCGGCTCAGCGCTGACAAGGACACAGCTTCAAAGGCCAATGCACGCTAAGAAAAGGACTAAGCTACCAGTCTTGCGCAAAATGGCAAAATTTTCAACCAAAAGAGAAACTAAAAACCGTGTTTATCCTACACATGTCTAATGTGCAAACCATTGTTTGTATCTTTCATCTTTGCATGAGCCAAAGCATCTGAGCCGGAGTTCAACCGCCAGACAGCAGGTGAACATTAAGGAGCTTCGACCCAGCTAGATTCTCCAGCCGTCCTGAACCTCGGGGACTACACCCTGTGGGTGCGCTCGCATGCCCCCACATAGGAAACGTGCAATAAGCAACACCACAAAGGAGCTTCAACCCAGATGGATCCTCCAGCCGGCCCGAACCTCAGGGACTACACCCTGTGGGTGCGCTCGCGCGCCCCCACACAGAAGAAAGTACACAGCAAGTGCAACACAAGATAACATCACAAAGGGGAGGCAAAACTCTAGACATAATTCATCAAACGGCAAAAGTCAAGTGTTCACCAAAGACCTAAGTCAGTGCCATAAGCAAACAAGTTTTCAACCAAATACAAATACACCCAGCATTCTGGGGATCAGGCCTGAGGGTCAATGGAAGGGCAAGAGGCACCGGTTGGAGCTCCGCTGCTAGATGCAAGGTCGACGGAGGTAGGGCCTGGCGCAGCCGGGGCGTCGTCGCGCATTCGGCTGTAATACTATCCCTCTGAGTCGGCTGGGTCCGCGAAGTCTCGATCTAGCTAGACGAAGCTCCCAATCTTGACACCGCAAGAGCGGATGTCAAGAACTTCAGCCTGAAGCTGGTCGTAGTGGTCCCTTGACAAAACCCTCTAGAGAGACTCCACAGGTCTATGTCCAGGTACTAGGACTTCAACAGTGCCAAGACCATCTCGGCACCCGCCACGAGCAGCCTAGTCTCGCGCCATGTCCATGAGCTCCAGGGCGCCAGAGAGCGTCCTGGCCAAGGCGGCCATCGTGCCCGGATGGTCGGTGTCAGGCTAGACGTAGTCGAAGACCTCAAGTACAGCCGCTTGGCCTCCTCACTGATGACCATCACCATCTCCATCGGGTGCAGATCGCGCCCGACGTCCGCCTCGAGGACGCGTGCCAAGGCTTGGTTAGTCGCCTTAGGATACTAAGATGCACAGGGCAAAAGGAAGTTGTCAACTTTCCTGCTATAGCAAGAGAAGAAACAAGCTCGCTAGAAGAATCACTTACTGACGACCATCTCAGCAATCTGGCAAAGCTCCCCTAGATCTGCCTTCTCCCGAGCCTGGGCGGTCTTTAGATCCTCCAGCTGGTGGGCCTGGATCTGCTTGAGGTTCTTCAGCGCCTCGGCCCAGATGTCGGCAGTCTTGTTCGCCTGGCCGACCCTGATCTCCATCTGCTGTTGGTGCGATAGCAGCTGGCCGATCTGGGCCATGCGTGCCTAGTTGGACTCCTCCAGCCGGGCGACCTCCGCCTTCAGCCTCTCCACCTCGCGGTCCCTGTCTACTAACAGAGTTGCAGGGGGTATCCAATGGTCAACATGAAGCGCGAAAACTTGCGCAGCCAGGAAGACAATGCAGAGCAAGCAATCTTACGCCCCAATATGACGGAGGAATTATTTACCTCAAGGGACGCCCCTAGCGCCCTGGCTTCGCCAAACCCCTACTTCATCACGTCCACCAGGTGACGAACCTGGCCAAGGGCAATGGGTACCAACTCGGAGAGCTGCGCCAGGACGGAGTCCGGTGGTGGTGCGACCGGAGCCGACCGGCTGCCACTAATTTGGAGCTCGTCGTCATCGCCGGAGGCAACACGGGACGCCTTCGGAGCCCCCGCGCCCGAGCCGGGAACCACCTCCCTGCCTCCATCCTCAGCTGCCGGCTGCGCAGGGGCCTCCCTCTCCACCTCCATGGGCTCCTCCACCTGGTAGGCAGCAGAACCCATCTGAACCAGGCCCGGAGCCAGGAACAGATCGTTAGCCCGGGAGGCGGCAGAAGCTCGGCGCAGGACCAAGGGCACAACCGGCACCACCGTCTCCACCGCGTCCGCCATGGCCTCGGCCAGGTTGGCAGTAGAAGCTGCAGCCTCAGCTGGCTTCGTAGAAGAGGCCACAACCTCAGCCACCTTGGCAGTAGAGGCATCAGCCTCGGCCGCCTTCGCAGCAGAGGCAGCAGCCGGCCCCTCAGCTCTAGCCGAAGGAGGGTCGGACACGGTGGTGATGGTCGTGGAGCCGGTCAAGGACATCGCGGCACTGAGAGAAGGGCGAGAAGAGCACAATGATCAAGACAGAAACCGGAAGATGCATGGAGAAAGGACAACAAGGGCACGTACCCGGCAACACTCGGCACGACGGCTGCAATCCTTGGACGGCGGCTCCTCTTCGCCCAACTCCTAGTCGGAGCAACACTGGTCAAACAGCATGGCAGCGGCCTTAGCCAGGTCCGCGTCCTTGCCATGGGCGGCTATGCCAAGACATGGATATAGCGTCAAGCATATGACAAGAGAAGAACAAGAACAATCCAGGTAAGAAAAGCCGCTCACCGGGTGGAAACTCGCAGCCATCGTCATCCCGGGTGGGAAACTGCTCCGGCTCCATCTACGGGAACCTCGGCGTCTTGCGGTAGGCGGTGAATTCGGGGAGCTCACCCTCCCCCATATCGTCTTCCGCTAGCTGCACCGTAAAAAGCTACTCAACAAGGAACATAAGAAGCAAGGCGAAAAACGGCCGGCAGGACAAGACCCAGTCCTCTGCCAGCGTCTCCTTCTCGAAGGGCCATGAACGGCACCTATATCTAGGACACCCGGGTGGGATCCAGCAGCCCGGACAGGTGGCAGATCTTGTGTGACCACTGCTGCTGCAGAAGCACACGGCTCATCATCCAGGAACGCAGGATGTTCCAGGCGGTGAGCCGCTCCTTCTCCACCAGCACCGTCACACAGGCGGTCATCCGCTCCATGTCTGCCTAGGCGCCCAAGTTCTGGGCAGTCCAGGCCTTCTAGCTAGAGGGGACATTAGCGTACACCGACGCCTTGATCTAGTCGATGTCGGTGCTGTTGCGCACGTAGAAGTGCGAGTGCTGCCACAGCTTGACGGTGTCGGGGATGTCCAGCCGTGGCATCGGCGACGATGCCCGGGGGTAGACGGCGCAGCAGCCGGTCTTCGTGAGCAGGCCGCCCTTCCCCACCACCTGTACCTTGAAGTAGAAGAACTTCAAGAAGTTCACCGCGTCCGGGCGAACCCCCAGGTAGGCCTCGCAGCAAGCCGGGTGATGCGACAGCTGCGCGACGGCGTTGGTGCCGAGGTGGTGGAGCTGAAGGTCGAACGACACCATCAACTCCAAGACAAACCTGCTTAGAGGCAGGCCGAGCCCATGGGAAAAGTGGGCGAGGAAGACGACGACCTCCCTAGGTCGAGGGTTGGGGACCCGCTCCCCCTTTGGCGCCAGGCGATGCTTCACCAGGCGCTCCATCAGGATGAGTTTCCCCCGCCGGTACTTCTGCACAAGCTCGTCGGTGACGTACGAGCCGCACTAGCCCCCTGCCTGGTCAGGAAGCATCTCGGTAGGCACGGTGGCCGTGTTAGAGAAGCGGGGTCCCGTCGTCACGACGAAAGAACGACGGCATTGGCGATCAAGGAGAATGGTGGTGCAAGGTAGCAGCAAGGAGGCAGAAGCGCAAAGGGCAATGGGCGTAGGAAGCAGGCGAAGTAAGGGAGAAGCCCTCCCTAGCACCCCTATTTATTGAGGCAGGGCAACCGGGCCTCCTGCACTCCCTACGCCACGTGGCACAAGAACTGCTCCACTACCCCCACAACACTTCGGTACCGTATCGTTTGCACCAAAGGAAATGCCACAAAAGATCCCACATGGGTTACCATGAAGGCCAAGCGCGCGCACGATCCCCGAGAAACCGCTATGATGAAGGCGTGTGCCGCAGTTACCAAACTGCAGTGGCAAGACAAGAGGTCAAACTGATGCGACACACGCCAGAGGAGGCAGGCACGCCTAAAGACAGCATTGACATCATCAACTGGCGATTCACCTCCCAAGCCGGGCGCGGCAGCCGGGAGACGCAATCGCCGCTCACACCCTGTGGGTGGGGCACCAGACCCGTAGCCGGTATACTCCAGCCGAGAAAGTAGGAATCTCGAGACGGAAAATGACAAGCACTACAGGACAATTCGCGATACGGTCTTCACCAGCAATCATCTCAAGAACAACTAATGAGGATGTAGGAACTTCTCCACAAGGCCAAGCCCCAACCTGCTCGGGAACTAGTGTTAGGGGGATGACCCCCGGGTAGGCTAAGCCAGACTCAACTGGCCGGCTACAGGGAGATCTGGTCGGATGGACACAAGACAAAGAACCACGGTCGAGTGATATGCTTCACCCGGTCCGCATCAAGATTCCCCGGCTGGCCCGTCTAGCCGGGGGCCAGGGTAGCCGGCTGGATGGTGTAACACCGTCGAATCATCCATATGCAGGTTTCAGCGATTCCCGCCAAACTCACATAGAAATGATTCAAAGATGCCCACCAGGCACTTGCGTGCGGGTGGAAAACGAAGTAATACCATTACACAATAGTTCATGATGGAACCCACAGAACAACATATACACAACAGCGACTCAACGAGTCAAGAATACAGATATAAAATACAAAGATCCAAATCACCTTGAAAACGATACACAATCGAGTACGGATAAGAAGCAAATGGGGCTAAGAGCCCTGAAGAATAACCAATGGCGTCCATAACCCTGCCCAGGCCAAGCCGGAAGGGTAACCCTTCTAACGACGTCGAACTTATACCTGTCAAACAAAAAGGGGTGCCGGCAAAGGGCAAAGAAAAAGGGAGCGGTCAGTACTGAGGCCAGTACATGGCGAGTCTAGAATTTGGCAGCTCTTACCTACATAGGTATGATGGACTGAAGCGGCAGCGCAACATGCACTAAACAACCTATATAGACTCGATACAATTGTCGGCTATTGGAGAGAGATAAGAAAGACCTATTCGGAAACGACCT
This sequence comes from Avena sativa, assembly GCA_916181665.1. NCBI lineage: Eukaryota > Viridiplantae > Streptophyta > Magnoliopsida > Poales > Poaceae > Avena > Avena sativa. The sequence goes on from OV702290.1 coordinate 436,315,446, forward strand.
GAAACTATCACCAAACATACCCATCCTGGTATTTCCCCCTCGAGACAAAACGAGAAAGTCCTGCCGAGGAAACTCACACGGTTGGCAGTTTTATTCATTCTTTCCATGGTGGTTATCCAACTTACTAGTCATATCAGATTGAAGTCAAATTATAACAGTAAATTTTAGTTATAGTTGTCTACGATCGAGAAACCGTGCTCCAAATCGTCCATAACCGCGGACATGGCTTTTCAAAAATATTTAACCCTATGCTGGTTCGTGTTGATGTCGAGCTCGTTAGGGAACCCCAAGAGGAAGGTATGATGAGCACAGCAGTAAGTTTCCCTCAGTTATGAAACCAAGGTTATCGAACCAGTAGGAGCAAGGAAACACCCCAAAGGTGTTGCTAGCTAAGCCTTGACAGAGCGCACTACCGGTGCTAGTAGCAACGTGGAGACCTGCACAACACAATCACAGAACTTTGTCCCCAACTTGCGATGAGGTTGTCAATCTCACCAGTTTTGCTGAAAACAAAGGATTAAACGTATCGAATGGAAGGAAGTAATAGTTTGCAGAAAGTAAACACAAAGCAGTAAACAGTTTATAGATTGTATGTCAAAGAAAGGACCGGGGTCCATAGTTCACTAGAGGTGGCTCTCCTTAAAATAGATAACATGCTGGGTGAACAAATTACAGCGGGGCAATTGACAAACATCGAGAAAGCAATACATGCATATACTAATCATCTTGACTTCTTTGGAACTTGATTGGGCATTACAACATTATACATAGACCGCCATCCAACTGTATCTATGACTAATAATCCACCTTCAGGTTATCATCCGAACCCCCTCCAATATTAAGTTGCAAGCAACAGATTATTGCTTTACGAATTGCATGTAATGTAAACAATACAATTGTTCTATGAACAAAGGATTGTTGTTTTCTCCCTAGTAGCAATAGCACATCTAGTACCTTAGAGATTTCTGTCACTTCCCCAGATTACCAGAGGCATGAACCCACTATCGAGCATAAATACCAACTCTTGGAGTTGCTAGCATCTACTTGGCCAAGATAGCTACTAACAATGGAAAGCATGCAAGATCACAAATAACAAAGACATGATAGAATCAATAATCAATCTGAAACAGCATCTCAATATCCATCGGATCCCCGTAAACACAACATGCAGAATTACAAATACATGATCTTGATCATGAATGGAGCTCACAAGATCTAGACATGAAAGCACAAAGGAGGAGAACCAGCCATCTAGCTACTACATGGACCCGTAGTCTAGAGATGAACTACTCACGCATCACACCTGAGGCTTGCATGATGATGATGAAGGCCTCCAGGGTGAATTCCCCTCTCCAGCAAGGTGCCAGGAAGAGCTTCAGATCCCTCCCGATCTAGGGATGGAGATGATGGCGGGTACACACTCTTTCGTGGATTTTTTATCGGGTACTTAGGGTTTTGGTCCCGAGGGCAATATATAGGCGGAAGGAGAGGCCGAGGGGGTGCTGGGGTCGGCCAGACCACCCCTTGGCGCGGGCCAGGCCTGGCCGCGCGGCCAGGTGGTGTGGCGGGCCGCCAAACCTTCTCCGTCTCGTATTCTGGCTTCAGATGTCTTCCGGAAAAATAGGCACTTTGGCTTTTGTCCCTTCCAATTCCGATAATATTCATTTTCTGACTTCCCTGGAACCAAAAACAGCAGAAAACAGGCAGTTGGCACTGTGGATCTTGTTAATAGGTTAGTCCAAGAAATCATATGAAAAGTACTCCAAAGTGTGGACAAAAGACAAGAAAGTAGATAAAACCAAACATGGAATATCAAAAATTATAGATACATTTGCAATGTATCACCCTACAGGGGTGCACCAAAGTTTCCACACGCACTTCCATCCTTTTTTCCATATCAATTAACATACTTCTATCGGTATGTCGGCGGGGCTTCGGACATGACGCTTTCCCAGACCCAAAGCAAGTACATGGGGGCTACCCGAAAGAGCTACCCGTACGAGGTATAGCTAATCCTCCTCGTGCGGACCCTGAGGTTGCATGGACTTGTCACTCGAGCAAAGGCCATAGACAATATATTCCCGTGACAGAGTGATGCACCTACGTAACAGTAATAAACACTCATCAAGCAACAGGTAATAAACATGGCATAAGTACAATAGGTAACGTATAAAGCCCGAGCTAGTTTGTGGCCCCTAGTATAGTACTTTGAAATGAGGTAATAAGTCGATAGGGGTGCGCCCAGACACCCCACATGGTTAGCGCGCTGAGTCTCGGAACAGGTGTCAATAACTCGGGTCCTAGGTGGACACAAGTGGGTGGGTAAAAGCCAAATAACATCTATTACCCACTTGTGCCTCTTCATTATATCTATTACCAACATTTTTATTGACAAGTTATAATGAAAGCCATGATCATCTCCACCATTAAGAATTTGCCAACCCCCAACAATGGTGGAACATCGACGATGCGAAACAACACCCGAGCAAGCAACTACGACTCGCAAGGCCAACTGTCTATCAAACAATAGGCAATAGGATGTGTCTAAGGAAATATAGAGGCTGCAAGTAATATAAAGGATGCACGGAAACTAAAGCATCGTGACACAGATAGCAATAGATCAACAGGAGGAAGTAAAGACTATACATGCAAAATAGGTGGAAAGGGGAGGATGCTCGCCTGGGCAACGCTGCCGAAGGTTCATATCCAAAGAACTTGTCGATACTCGCATCCACTCAGCGGCCTAATCCGTGAAGAAGCAAAACACTAAAAGAACACCGGATGCACTATTTAATACTACGACAGAAGATCGGGCATGATGCATGTATGAAGCATGACATGGCAAAGGTGCGATGCAACTAGGAAATATTAAGCGGAACTAGGGTCCCGATAATTACTTAGATGGTTCAAATTGTTTAGGTACCCATAATTTAAATGTTGAATTAACAAGTAAAATCATGGCACTCATTCGCTATACAAATTTAAATGAAGTCCGGAATAAGACAAAGGCATCGCTCTTAAACACTCCATATTTAATTATGAGGTGAATCGGTATAATAACCCCAATCCACAAAATATGTATGCGACATGAACAATTTAAATGCAACAAGTATATGTCATATATTATAAAAGTAGGGGTCTCGGAAAGGGGATCACATTAGGGTTCGTTACCGATGGTCTTGGGGTTCGACGGGGTTCGGATTCGGCATCGGAGAGGAAGAACTTGGCGTTTCGTGTAGGTGATCTTCGGGGTCGGGGCTTCGGATCCGGTGTCTTGGCGTCCATGAAGGAGAGCAGGAAGTCAGTGTCGGGGTTCGGTCTTCAGGGTCCGGGGTCAGGGTTCTTTGGATCTGGGAGATCTTGGCAAACATCCTTCGACCGATATCAAACCAACTAGAGCACCACCATATCTCCACAACGTATCATCTCCAACTTCAACATGCATCAACTCCATTTACACTGTTCTTAGAAGATCATCGGTAGCACACAACAACACCAATATTCAATGTCAGTTTACCAGGTACATGGACAAAACGTGACTCACATAGGCAGAGCAGCACCTACTGTCGATGTGCTCAAGAGGATGGTGGTTAGAGACAAACTCGGGCAGGGGCTCAGGAGGCCGGGATGGTGACCCCAGAGTGAAGGCGCGGTTCCAGCAACAGCGACATGGGGCTACGAGGATGCGGGAGGAGCAGAGGGCGGCGCAGACGGCCGGAGCAGGGATGGTGGTGTCTGCTGGCGAGCCTGGTGCAACCAGAGCCAGAGGAGGCGAGGAAGGTGCTTGGGATTCACGGGGTAGGGCTCGCGGAATTGCTCAGGGTGGGGAACGGCGATGGATGGCGACCAGAAGAAGGAGGCGACGCTGGGAGAGGTTGAACTAGGCCGGCAATGCTCTGTAGGGAGGGTGGAGCTCGAGCCCGACAAGGTGGGGGGCATCGGGCACGGGGTAGGTGCACGATGGATCTTGTTTCTAGCGAGGGAGGCGGCGGAGTGCTAGGCTCTAGCAGCAGCGGGGACGCGAGAAGGAGGTAGGGCCCATGGTTCCTGTGCATTGTCGCTAGCGGGGAGGGACGCGGTGTTGACGCGAGGTGACGTGGGATGGTGGGCCAAGCGGGACCGGGGTGGGTTTGTGGTTCCCGATCGACTGAGAGGACAGGGACGTGGGTTGGGGCGAGCAGCATCTTGCGTGTGCATCGCGTCCGGGCTGGGTCGCTGAAGTGTTGCGTCATGGCAACAGGTGTGGCGCTGGCCGCGACTGGGGTAGGTAGAGTGGACTAGGTTTTAGGGTTTGTCTAGGTTAGGGTTTTAGCGGGTAGTAGGTGGTTGTGGGCTTGTCTTTCGGGCCTGGCCTGCGGCTGCCTTCCTGATACAAAAACGAATAGTTTTAATAATTTTATTTATAAAACCTTTATAAATAGTTTTTAGGCAAATAAAAGATCCGAATAGATTTAGGGTTTTCGTTTGGAATAAAGGGGGAATATCAAACAATATAGGTTTTAGAAAATAGTTTAGGCGAACAAATGCATGATGACATGACGATGCTAAAATGCAATGTGGCATGATGACATGAGCATGCTATCATGATGATGCACAAAGTAGTAAACAATCAAGCGATTTTCTAGTAGTGATTTTACCGGGGTGCTACAGGTGGACACCTCTACCCGGCCATCTCGGATCTATTGGACAAAGGTACGAGAGGGGTAACGCTCCTTGCTGAGCGCACCCTTGACCGGACAGGCTGGCACGCCGCCCTGCTAGCACTACCAGACGAGGGTGCCAAAGTGCTGGGGCTGGGAGATGACGAGTAAAGCTCCGATGATGGATAAAGCTCCAGCTGATGGATAAAGCACCAATATGATGGATAAAGCACCGGGTGACGTCCAAAGTGGAGGCGCTAAGACATTGTGGCACTGACCCCACCTGTACTAGAGCTTGACTGGGTCCTGGACCACCGGCTGGACCCGGTCAGCCGTCCCTCTTTGTGAACCCAAATCCCAAAACAGTAAACCCTAGAACCCAGATTCTACCTACCCTTCTACCAGTATATAAGGAGGGGTAGTGCCAGGGTTCTAGGTAAGGCATTACGAGTTACAAGTTAGCCAGAATCACCAAGTCAAGTAGTTCATCTTCCTCTAGCTCCCGATAGTAGCTAAGGAAACAGCTCAAGGAGCACTTGTATTGAGCATCTGTTCCCCATATAGTAGATCCTTAGAGGAGTAGGAGTGTTACCTCGACAAGAGGGCTCCGAACCTGGGTACATCGTTGTGTCTGTAGTATTTGTGTTCAACCCGTTGCGAGTAGCCACTAATAGCATCCTGATTGTCCCCTCTCATGATATCCCCGATGGCACTACCGTGTTCCACACCACGACAATTATCTTAACTCAACCCCTATAATTGATCCTAAAATGAATCAAGCTTATGAGATAGCCAAGAGAAAAGGAGATGAGGAACTTAACTCCTACACTCAAACCTCTTCCTGAAGAATTAAAATACAGGTTTCTTGATGATACTAACAAATATCACGTTATTATTAGTTCTAACCTTGTAGAGAGGGTAGAGCATAATTTAATGATAGTTTTAAGGATGCACCGTAAGGCTCTTGGATATTCTATGGATGACTTGAAATATGTTAGTCCTATTTATGAAAGAGGGGGCCAGTCGGTTGTAGATTTCCAAAGAAGACTTAAACCTCAAATGAAAGAAGAGGTATCCTCCTCTTAGATGTAGGAATTATGTTTCATGTGGACGAAAGCGATTGGGTAAGTCCTGTTCATTGTGTTCCAAAGAAAGGTAGGTTTACCATAGTCCCGAATGAACATAATGAGTTAGTTCCTACTCAAACCATGGTTGGTCATAGGATGTACATTGATTTTAGGAAACTTAATAAGGAAACACGAAAGGATCACTATCCTTTGCCATTTATAGATCAAACTTTAGAGAGACTTGCTATCCACTCTCATTTTTGTTACTTAGATGGATATTCAGGTTTTTCTCAAATAGATGTCCATCTAGATGATCAACTAAAAAGAACGTTCACATGTCCTTTTGGTTTATATGCCTATCAGCGTATTCCTTTCGGTTTTTGCAATGCACCTACTACCTTTCAAGGATGTATGACCGCTATATTTGTTAATTATGTTGAAAATATTATGAAAGTATTCATGGATAACTTCTCGGTCTATGGGACTTCATTTAATAATTGTCTGCATAATCTTCATAAGTTTTTGCAAAGATGTGAAGATACTAACCTGATTTTGAATTGGGAGAAGTTTCACTTCATGGTTCAAGAAGGTATAATACTTGGTCACAAGATCTCAGGAAAAGGCATAGAGGTCGATAAAGCAAAAATAGAAGAATTAGAGAGGCTACCAGCTCCTCGAGATGTAAAAGGTATATGGAGTTTCTTAGGTCATGCAGGGTTTTATAGAAGGTTCATTAAGAAGTTCTCTAAGGTTAAAAGACCACTAAATAACCTCTTACAAAAGAATGCTACTTTTAATTTTGATGAAAACTGTCTCACTCTTTCACCATATTAAAACAAGCCCTTCTTAATGCTCCTATTATCAAACCACCGAATTGGAAAAAGCCTTTTGATTTATTTTGTGAAGCCAGTCATGAAGCCGTGGGAGCTGTCCTTTGTCAACATGAAGATGATGAACTTAATATCATTCATCATGCTAGTCACACCTTAAACGACACTCAAAAGAACCACCCAATGGCAGAAAAGGAACTTTTCTCTGTTATCTTCTCTTGAGATAAATTTAGATCTTATATAATTGACTCGAAAGTTAGAGTACATATTTATCATAATATCTTAAAGGAAATTATTGAAATAACTGATGTTAAGCCAAGTATGATCCGTTGGACTTTACTTTCGCAAGAGTTTGACTTGAAGATATTGCAAAGACAAGAAGAACATGTTGACACACCAATGATGATCGATGAACCGGGACCACAAGGAGTGTCATCAATATGCATACCCCCATGCACTATTCATTCCGAAAGAAAATTTTCGGCTTCTCTTTATGATGGTTTTATCAATTTTTTGTTACAGACCATGTTCAAAAGGAAGAAGAAAATCATACAAAAGATGAAGGGAGATAAGTTCACAAAATAAACTTCGCAATCACCAGCGAAGTGAAGTAATCTCAACCTTGATCTTTTGTGTTTCTGATCTATGTTTTACTGTTTTCAGTTTCGTTTATGAGTTTCTTGTAATTTTCTAAGTTTACTACCAGTTTTTTGACACCGGTACGGATGGATGGTACGGCCACATCTGCCGGTACCGTTGATCGTTAAGCTTACAATACCTCAGGCATAGTTAGTGTTTGTTTTCGCATAGTGGTACTGTAACATCCCAAAATTTCAATCCAAGCTTATCAAAGATCAAATCATCCAAATTTAGGATTAACAAAAACTTTTCCATATTTAAAATGAAAGCATTCATATATGTGTGCATTTAAAATAGGAGTTGTTTGGAATTGCCATGATTGTGTGATCCTTTGCTTATAAAATGTTTCTTAGGTGATTTAAACATCATCTACATCCTTCCCAAACTTTTCCTAAAAGAAATCAAATCAAAAAGAATTAAAATGAAGGAATGGTCATTTGGAAAAATTTAACTCTCATGCCTACTTTGGCTATTCCTAGTACTCAATTCTTAACAGAAACAATTCTTGATCTTTGCACCCCTTGCTAGTACACATAATGAGGTACCAAGGCCCACCTTTTGATCTTCTAAAAACATTCTGGAAACTATTTTAAATGGCAGTTCAAAATTGAATCTAATGCATATGGATAGATCACCCCTATTTCAAAAACCATGTATTTGAGCTCCATTTTCAAAACCCTTGCAACCAGAGACAATCTAGCAATAGTGGAGATCACTCAAAATTTTTGAACTCAAAATTCAAAACTTTTTCTCTTGCGGCCATTTCATCAAACACTTGGCAGGCAGAATCATACCTCTAATCCTAGCTCACTGTTTGGAACAGGGTTTTGCCCCCATTTGATCTCCATTTAATCTCTCTATCCCCCTTTGATCAAACCAGGCCAATTGTAGCCCATCCCCTACGCCCTAGTGGCAATGCCATGCCATGCCGAGCACCACCCTTGCCGGCCAACCTTGCAACCGCCGCAGCAGACCACTCCCCCTTCCCTCACCATGTCCAGGAGGTAGCCAACGCTGCACCGCTCGTCTCTGTCCCTTGCCCGAGCCAAGAGAAGCCGTGGACCACCGAGGAGAAACCGCGCCCAGTGCCATCGGACCATGCCGACGCCGCCCGCAGAGCGCGCACTGCCCTTGCGTGCACAAGCCACCACTCTACACCAGCCCGTACCCACCGCTCCGCCTCGACCTAGAGAACACCCCAGACACCCCCGTTCGCCGCCCAAAGCCCGACAGCCACCGCTTGCCGTGGACACCGCCGCCTCTGCCTCTCAGAGCGCCACCTCACCCAGACCGCATACCACCGCCCCTACGGCCGCATTTAAATCCTAGAGCACCGCCAGGGGACCGCCCATCGATCGCCATCCCCAGCCATGCCGCTAGCTCGCCGTAGCCATGTCGCCACCGTCGACCGCCCATCCCGCTCGGTCTCACTGTCGAGCCTATAAAAGGAGCACTCCCCCGCACCAAAGACTCACACCATTCCACTCCCCTCACCTCTCTGAACCTGAACCACCCCTCGCCAGAATTGGAGCCGGAGCCGCCGCCTCTGGAGAAGAAGGGTGCCGTTGATTCCGGCCACCCCAAGCTCCGCCGCGACCACGCCTCGCCTCGCCGTCGTCTTCCACTTCATTCGCCCGCATCGCCGACCCTGCTGGAGCCCTGGTACGCCCCCAGTAGACCCCCACCGAGCCGCTAGGGTTCGAGCTCGCTGGCGACCCGTCCGTCGTCGACGATGACCCTCAGCCGTAAATCTAGCCTCTAATCGCACGGCCCACAGCGCGCGTACCGCTTCGCGTGTTAAGTGCCGCTGACAAGCGGGACCCCCTGTCAGCTGAGCCCTATGCCGCGTAGCACCACTGGGCCGGCCTATTTCCTTTCCCACGCAAGCCCATAGATTCAAATCTAGGTTTTTCTTTTTAGTTAGAATATAGTTTCTGTCTAGTGTTTCAAAATTCAATTCTGGGAGTTTGACAAATCCAAATTACATGAAACTAATTTTGTCTGAAAGGTATTGAAATGCTCTATCCAAGCCCGTTGGATTTAATTCAATTAGAGTTATAGATTTATCCTAATAAAAATAAGAAGACAGAAGCTTTTGCAACTTGAAACATTTTTATAAAATCAACCAAGTTAGCTTTTGAGTTGATTCCAACTCTCAAAAATCATATTTCACCATATCTATCCAAATATGTAATAATATTAAGGCTTACAGGCAGTGACTTTGTACTAGTACCAAAATAATGCTATATAGGCATTTCTAGTCACTTTAAATCATTAAATAATGAACTTAAACCAAAGTAATATTAATCCAACCATTAAATCTCATTCCCACATGTTAGAATATGTGGTGAGGACATGTGTCCACATGATCCCATATTTTGGTGGTGAATATTAAAGTGTAGTTAATATTTCAATGAGTAGAAATTACTTTTCCAAAATAAAAAGGTTGAAACTATTGAATTAAAACTTGTGATGTTTGGGATGATAATAGATCATCAATTGTGTGGTTTAGAGTACTACTTAGCCTAAGTTAAGGATTGCTTGGTGATTGTGCACTCCCTATGTATTTCTAGACGCTAGTACCGACCAAGCCTTCGACGAGGAGGAGTTCTACCAAGAAGAAGAAGAAGAAAACTTCAACCACTGCACCAACCAAGGCAAGCTATTAGTGGCAAGCTAACCCTTGTAAACATGCTTTAGTAAGCTATTGTAGCAAGCTAGAATAAAACTAGATAGTTTAGTAAAGATGCCTTAAGCATACTTTGATCACACCCCCTTAGTTTACACAAAGTTCTTTAATTAATTTTGAAGGTAGCATAAAGAGTATAAAACTTGACCTTATTAGAAACCCTTAGACATCATTCTATGGCATGAGATTGATCCCACATTTCCACCTTAGTGAACACTCTTAACCTAGTGTTTTAGAATAGATCAAACTTGAGCCACTTTAGATGGGAACACTTGGTGAAAATGAGTTATGAAAACCTTGGAATGATGAGTCATTCTATTGAGATGTTTTGACATGTGTTGAGAAACACAATTGTTTTATGATGATGAAAATGATGAGGCATGAGCCTTAACCCTTTTTATAAAACTGATGGTTGGATTCGGATGTGATACCATTCCAAATTTACCGTACAACCACATTACCTGAATTGGGTAAGGCTTAGCTAGAAATTTATATGCATTAGTATTAGTTCCCTCACGGGAGAGGTTTGAGCTGAGGCTACCTCTCAATGTTGTCCACCTATGCAGTGTCCAAGATGACTGATGGTCATGATTGGGAGGCCATGCTCATAGGAGAGGTGCTTGTACTAGGGTGTGTAAAGGGAAGGTTATGTTTGATTATCTGCATACTAAGTATGATGATTCAGGGTTATCCCTGACAGATGTATCGAATCTTGTGGTGAAAGTGTACCACCTCTGCAGAGTGTCAAACTATTCGAATAGCCGCGTCCGTGGTTATGGACAGTTGGAATGGCCATACTGTTTCGTTGTCAGATGTTTTCTAAATAACTGGAAATGAATGATGAACCTTGACTTGACCACAGCAGGGTTGTGTAGATGAAAATAGCTTCCCAACTTAAGTGATTCTAGACTTGTATTTTATCTTTTCTTGCTTCAGAACTCAGCTTAGGTTTCAAACTTAACTTGATAGTTATTCTTTCAATTCAGTACTTTAACTTAGAATCATAACCCTTGCTAGTAGTAGTTTGCGAGTACTTAAAGAGTACTCATGGCTTTTGTCCCTGGCTATTATCATGGCCAGACTATGAAGGAGATTATCAAGATGATGGTCAGCAGGACGGCTATGATAACTAGGACTATCTGCCTTCGTCAGCATTGCTTGTGCCCCTGAAGATGGACCCCACCGCTATGCTATCATTTATTTCCGCTGCTTGTTGTATTAAAGACTGGATCATGAGATCCTTATTTGTGTACAACCTTATGTATGGTTTGTAATGGATGATGTACTGTGATATCCAATCCGTTATGTCTCGCAAAAATGGTAATCCTGGGATTGCAAGGTATGGCATAACGGGCATCTGGGATTAAAAATACGGGTGTTGACAGGTACGACCGGACCATATGGGAAGCTCTGCCCATACGCTAGGTCGTTAAACCCTCTGTAAACTTCCGTTCGTTTTGTTTCTATGTTGTTGATCAAAAAATCTACGGCCTTGGAAAATTCTATAAGTAACATGTTCGGGCGGGCCATACGGGTCTAAGTCGCCCATACCGTTTATTTCGAAAGATTTTTAATGACATTGTTTGGGAGGATTTTTGGAAGTATGTCGGGTACAGGTGCATGGTACGGGCATCGCCCGTACTATTGGTCACTATCGACTTATTTTCTTCCCTTTTGTTTCCTAATTTGTTGGGATTCTTTTCTTGACAGACCCTTTTACCTTCACCATGAGTTTTTCCCTGGTACTAATCCTTCCCAAAGGCTCTTCTTTCTCTTATATCAACAAATACAATATCCTCGATGCGCTACCCCAGCTCCAGGCAAAGGAAAACCTTTTAGGTCTCATGGCTCCTTCATGGGATAGCTTTCAGACTTCATCCATTGAAGCCGACAACCGTGAAGCACAAGCCCTTAGCCCGAAGAACAAAGGGGTATCCTTCGACTCTGATGATGAAAAATCGAAACCTTCATGGATCAAGTTGCTAGAGGGTGGAAGAAACCCACCTACCTTGCTATGCTTAGGCCTGAAGATGAGGAGGAAGCAAAGAAGCCACATGGAAATGGACGTATGGAGTCACTCAAATTCATCGCCACCAGTTATTCTTCGCCCAAGTGTAAGAAATCTAATTAGGTTGATGCAGGAACTTACCAGGAGACCACCGCTCACACCCACAACCAAGAAGGTCACCTTGAACACCCGCATGAGCGTGAAGCAAAAAGATGATTGGGGTCTCAACCACGACAATATACCAGTTGGCGCGCCACTCTTAAAGACGGAGCAACTCCTCAACATGCACTACTAGGAAAACAGCTATAGATAGACAAGCTATTGTATGGCGCATATACAGAACCATGTGCCACAGAAATATTTCCGTGGCGCATATAGAAAAACGCCAATGAAATTTGGCAATTCAGTGGCGCACGGAACCCATATGCGCCATAGAAATGTGAATTTATGTGGCGCATATTTTCCCATGCGCCATTGAAAGTGATGATTCTGTGGCGCATATAGACATATGCGCCACAAAAAGTTGATGGAACCCAGAACCAAAAAAGGGGGAGACAATTCTGTGGTGCATATGCATACATGCGCCATAGAAAGTGATTATTCTGTGGCGCATACAGACATATGCGCCATAGAAAGTGGAAAGCGGATCCCACCCCCCTTTGGATCGCCTTTTCAGTTTTGTAAAAAATAAATGAAAATGATCAAAACTTCCAAAAAAATAATTCCTTTGAGATGTAGTTACATTTTGGGGTGTAGTTGTTGGGAAATTTGAAAAACATGAATTTCGATGTATTTTGCAAAAAAAAGGTCATGTCACGGTAAAATGGCTATAACTTTTGCATACGATGTCAGAAAAAATGTTTAACCTATCAAAGAATATTTTTGCATAGAAGTCGTTGAAGATTTTACAGATTCCCCAAATTCGAAAAGAGCAAAAAGTTATGGCAGAAAGAAGATTTTTTCTACAAAAAATAAAAAAGGGGAGACATTTCTATGGCGCATATCGACAATTTGCGCCATAGAATTGTTGGGCGGGATTCGAATTTTGAATCCCGTCGGCGCCCTTCTCCCACTCTTTTTTCCTTTTTCTCCCCCAGTTCTTCTCCCCTCCATACTTCTCCCCTTCTCCTCCCTCCTCCTTCTCCACTCTCCGGCGACATCCACCTCCACCCAGGTGACCTCCTCCTCCTCCACCATGGTGAACTCCTCCTTCTCCTCCTCCACCACCTCCGGCAACCTCCTCCTCCTCCTCCTCCTTCTCCTCCTCCTTCTCCTCCTCCTTCGGCTACCTTCGGCGACCTCCTCCTCCCCCTCCACCACCACCTCTGGCGACCTCCTCCTCCACCTCTGGCGACACTTTCCTCCACCTCCGGTGACGGCCTCCTCCTCCTACTCCGACCACCTCTGGCGGTGGCTTCCTCCTCCTTCTCCTCCAGCCACCACCTCCGATGACCCTCTCCTCCTATCCCTCCTCTAGCCACCACCACCTCCGGTCAGATCTAGATCTGGCCAGCTTTTTTTTGAAATTTGAAAAAAAAATCTGTGGCGCATATTGGCCATATGCGCCACAGAAATTTGAGAGGCCCACCTTTTTTTGAATTTTGGAAAAAAATCTGTGGCGCATATTGGCAATATGCACCACATAAATTTGAGATTTCTGTGGCGCATTTCAATATGCGTCACAGAAATAAATATCAGTGGCGCATCAAATATGCGCCACAAAACGTGAAAAAAGGTGCGCCACTAATCAGGTATTTCCTAGTAGTGATGATAGAAAAGTACTAGAAGGAAGACCTCATGCATCAATATATCATGTGGAAACGCCTCCTGGACTTAGAGGGAAAGAAGGAACTCAATGAGATGCTTGGTAAGGTTGCAGATGCAATGAACTCAACATACTCTGACCTACAGAAGTCCCTTCACCGTATATCAGCTTTGGAGGAGCCGAACATGAAGCTCCATAAGACCGTATCCAATGCCATGCCTTCGATGTAGAAGACACCACGGTATCAAATAATCACGAGGGATTATTTGATCCCGCATGTCTTGATTCCAAGCTTGGGAGATCTTTAACACCTTGTAATCTATCTTCCAGCTTTAGCATGTTTATTTTCTTGTACGCATGTTAGGTTTTTAATTTCAAAGTTTGCATTAGCTGCATGATCAACTTCCTTAGATAAAGGGAAGAGTGATATCCAATGATCAACTTTATCATATTCGAAATGATTTCAGTTTATGATTATTATATTAGATGTATGAATTAGGTTGACTTTTGTGATACTTGTACCACTGTTATGATTTTAGGGACTTCCACACCAATTAAGTATTGATAAGTTATGAGAAGAAACATTTGATAGCCTGGGCCAAGTACATGGCTATTGCTGAAGCATGCAAAGAATCTATTTGGTTGAAAGTTTTGTTTGCTCTGCTTTATGAAGATGATTCTTGCATTACTTTGTTTTGCCATAGTCAAAGTGTCATATACCTTACAAAGGATCATATGTTTCAGGAGAGAACAAATCACATTAATATCAAGTACCATTTTGTTCTAGGCATTGTTGCTCAGGGTAAATTAAAGGTATGCAAGGTCACCACTTATGATAATCCTGTTGATATGATGACTAAACATATTCATGTTACTAAGTTTGAGCTTTGCTCAACCTTAGTTGGTTTAACTGATTAGCCCAAGTGGCTATTGCCGCTGCAAGTGTTTGTTTTCATTTTTCAGGGACATGTTTTTGTTCATGTTACAAGAAGGAATTTATCTCAAGGTGGAGTTTGTTATATTGTGATCAAAATTCAATAATGATGAGTACATTTTTTAAACATATTTACCTTATGTTTTTGCACAAGTAGAGTTAGGATTTTGGTATTTTACAGCGCTTACACACACCTTTTCCCTTTGTTTCAACAGGATCCCGAATTGTTAAGTCTTTTTAGAATATATCAATTGAGACTATCATGTTATGTAATAATATGATATTTCTAAGTGATTGATGACCCACAAGTATAGGGGGTGTATCGCAGTATTTTCGAGGGAAGTGAAACCCAATTTATTGATTCGACACAAGGGGAGCCAAAGAATATTTATAAGCCTTACCAACTGAGTTGTCAATTCAGCTGCACCTGGAAACAATCTTGCTCACAGCAGTTTATCAGTAGCAACAGTTTTGTAGTAGCAATAGTAAAGTAATAGTAGTAGTAAAAGTAAAGACAGTAGTAACAATTGCAGTAAACAGTAGGATTAAAGCAAGGTGGGCATAGGGATGGATGGGCGTTGTATGGACAAGACAAATCATATGGCAATCAAGACATAGGGCATTTGCAGATAAATAAGATAAAGCATCCAAGTACTAAATAATCATAGGCATGTGTTCCATATATAGTCATACGTGCTCGCAATGAGAACTTGCACAACATCTTTTATCCTGCCAGCTCATTTGCAGCGGGGCCTCAAGGGAACTACTGGCAATTAAGGAGCAAAGAATTAACACTCCGTGAACACATGTGATCCTCACATCAAAGCCATTCCCTCCGGTTATCCCGATTACTGTCACTTCAGGGCCTTTGGTTCCGGACATCAATATGTGTATACAACTTGCAGGTAAGACCATAAACAATACTATCATAATGAATCAATAACATGTTCAGATCTGCAATCATGGCATTCGGGCCCTAGTGACAAGCATTAAGCATAACAATTTGCAACAAAGTCAAAAAGCACTAATAATAGATACTAGGCACCATGCCCTAACAATCTGATGCCATTACATCAACAATCTCATCCAATCCCTACCATCCCCATAGCCTACAGCGGGGGATTACTCACTCATGGATGGGGGAAACATGGATGGTCGATGGAGAAGCGATGGTGATGATGATGGCGATGATCTCCTCCAATTCCCCGTCCCGGCAGGGTGCCAGAACGGAGTTTCTGGTTCTAATTCGTGAAATCTGGTGGTGGCGGCGTAGCAGAACTCTCTCTAGAAAAATGTCAAACTCCCCTTGGTTTTTAGGTCAAGAGGCAACTTATAGGCGAATAGGGAGGTCGAGGGGGTGACCGAGGAGGCCACACCACCCCCAGGCTCAGCCTGGCCTGGCCCGCGTGGCCAGGTGGTGCTCCGTCTCGTCTTCTGGCTCCGTGTGTCTTCTGGTGAAATAGGATTTTTGGCATATTTTCCAGGATTTTTCCTGATAGTTGATTTTCTGCACAAAAACTAGACACGAAGGTAATTCTGCTAAAAATAGCGTCAGTCCGTGCTAGTTGTATCCAAATCACACAAGTGTAGAGGAAAAAATAGCAAAAGTGTTCGGGAAAGTAGATACGTTTTGGACGTATCAACTCCCCCCAAGCTTAGCTTATTGCTTGTCCTCAAGCAATTCAGTTGAAAACTAGGTGCGATAAAAGAAACTTTCACGAACACATTTGCTTCATAAGATGTATATATTCTCAGCATATGGTCAAGTACTTGGTCAATTCATAATAAGGAGTATGCAACTAAGTTTACTTAATAGTCATTCCAAGCTATGAAGAGATTCTAACTCAAAAATAGTAAGTAGCATGAAACATAAACATAAGCAACATTGCAATGCTCATAAAAAGCTATGATAGAGTGGTATCTCGCTTGCCTTTGATTGTAGAGCAAACATAAATGCCAAGGCACCTCTGAAGTTCAAGTGAAGACTAGAGGTGAAGATATCAAAGATACATGCATCAAAGTCATGACATAATTAATCAAGTTTTGAGACAAGCACATTACACTAAGAATGACAACTATGCTCTCAAGAAAGTGCTCATAGAATATGTGATGACACAACAAGGAAATGAAAAGGTTTTGAAAAGTTTAAAGGGCTTCCAAATGCTGAAAGTATGGTACTCATTAGCTTTGAGCTCTCATTGCCCCTATCATAAGCATATTTAAATGGTTAAGGTTAAAGTGACACAACTTAGAGGATATGCTTGACATGTTATAAGTTGAAATCTCATGCCCCTTGCTTACGAGTACCGAACCTCATGCTACTAAACTTCAGTCACAGGTAAGCTCTTGTCATTGTAAGTACATATGTATCATAGAGAACCGCCAACTGGGTTCCCCTTGCACATGATACAGGAGCTATCCCATAATCAAAATGACAAGGCAAGCAGACAATGAGCATCTCAACGATCTTTTTGCTATTTGCATAGGTTTTTATTGAAGATGCTTCATAGAGTGCTCATTATGGGTATGCTGCAAGTTTCCACCATGATTAGGCATGGCTTAGGCTAGCGGCCCAGGCGTTTCTCTAACACACATACAAACTCCATGATCTTACAAGTTCCCCTTTTATTTCACACCATCGGGATCCATAAGCAAAAGAATCATGATATCAACGGAATAATAAGTGCAATGTTGAAAGCGTTCCCCATGATACATGGTTCTGCTAACTTCAACTCATAAAGCGCAAGCATATAGGCAACAAAGACGGACACAATGGTTCAAGATTATTAAGTGCAAGGAAGTAAAGTCTGCCGTCAAGTTCGTGAGAGCTTTACTAACTAACTTTCTCATAACAAGCAAACATTTTATTCGGAAGAAAACAAGGCATACTGAATATGCACGGACTAGCAAATGATGCTAATAGGTAGGTATGGTGGACACTTGGCAATATTGGTTTTGGGGAGTTAGAAACATGAGTAGAGCTCATACTCAGTGCAAGTGAAGGCTAGCAATAGTAAGGGAGCGACACACGAGATAGCAATAATTGTCATAATCATGCTTGCAACAAAATAGGAGTAATTATGGCATCAAAATGATTCAAGTCCCCTGAGGCAAAATAATTCATCGAAGCTTAACTGATTATTGTTTCAGTCATATGCATGCGTGAGCATGTGCCAAGTTAATTCAAGTGAAACATTCAGAGGAGGATACCACGATGTCATACCAAGTTATGAATATAGCAATGCAAACAAACATTCATATGACATGCTACAAACTATTAGCAAGCTGGAGCTAATCATAAGAAAGCAAGAACTACTAAGCATCCATAAATAACATACACCCTACATGAATAGACTAAGCATGCCCACAATGATGAGTATATGTACAAAAATGAAAACAAATAGAGTTCGTTACCAGCCTCTTACCACACCTCAAGTTGTCATTAATCCTCATTATTTCCCTTCACTTGTATGGCTTGAGTAATAACATGAAACCAAATTCCACTGAGGACTGTTGAACCCTTCAACAAACTTCACAAAACCAAAGAAGAACAACAAATATTTTTGGTGTTTTTGATTTTTAAAGGCAAGAACAAAAAGGAAGAACAAGCAAAGCAAAATATTTTTGGGGTTTTCGAATAATTAAGACAAAGCCAAACGGAAGAAGCAACCCAAGGAAAAAAAGAAGCAAACAAAGAGAAACAAAGAAATTTATTTTGGTCTTTTTGTGTTTTAGAAAGCAAAAGTAAAGAAAGAACAAAAACTAAAAAGAGAACGAAGCATGGATATACAAAGTACCGACTAAACATGATATGTAGATGAGTGTGATGTCGTTGTGCCTCCCCCAAGCTTAGGCTTTTGGCCTATGTGGGTATCAATCCCAAGCTAGCCAAGATGGAGCGCCTCCGTAGTACGGCAAGGAGGTGCCCTCGTCCTGATACGAGCTCGAGGACGCCCCACCATAGTGCGCAGAGTAGTCGTAAGAAGGCACATCCTCCTGGTGCTGCGTGTGGAAACCAAGCAAGCGGAGCTGCTCATCCACCTCCTCCTTAGAACGTGACCATGGCCTCCTGTAAATACTGAACAAAGTGGATTGTGGCAAAGGAATTTCCCTCTCGTCTCCATCAGTAAACAACATCTTGTATACTAAATTGTCCGTATTAGAGTCAGCAGTGACGAAGTGATGCGTTTTCATAGCAGCAAGATCAAGCCTTTGGGGTGCCAACACAATGTCATTCGGATCCACAAAAAGTTCTAATGCAGCAACCATACGTGAGGCAATAATGCCCCCATAAATAGGCCCCTAGCAGCTAGGCGGCGAGCAATGAGAGAGTTAAGATTGTACTTGGTATCATTATTAAGTGCAACAGCGAGGAAGGCTAAATGATAATTAGAGATATTACTAGTGTTCTCCCTACCAAGAATGCTAGTGGCAAGATAATAAGCAAAATATCTAAGAGTTGGGAGTTGGATGTTCCTTATCTTCCCGCGCTGAGCTACGCGGTCATCGTCATTTGTCACACTTCGATAGAGCTCCAGCAAGTCAGCGGGTTGACCTTGGATCTTCTTCATTGTCCCTGTCATGCCTATACCTATAATGCTGCAAAATCTTTCCAATGACATGGTAATAGGCTGATTATAAATTTTGAACGAAACAGTTGAATGATAAGGGGTGTTGGTGAAAACAAAACTCTCCACGAAAGTTTTGGTGAGCACGGCATATTGCTCACTCGCATCTTCCATGTACGTGGTCAGACCAACCCTGAACCAGTAGTAAGAAGTCATTGAGGATCCCCGCAGCTTGCAAAAAGGTAAAACAAGGGAAGGTAGATGGGTGAGCATCTCCCTCATCTCCTTCTTTTCCAAAGCGTGGTGTAATAAGATCTTCATTTTATGAAGGCCTAAACTGAGAGGCTCATCTTGAAGGCCTTGAACTCCTAGGTGTGTCCCTCTCAAATGTTTCTCCAAATGTGTGGTTGTTCATCTTTGATATTCTGAAATTTAAACATCCATTATACAAGTGATTGCAAAGTGAATACATAATGATGGGAACTAATCATAGGGACTTGTAAGAGGCCTAAACATGCATCAAAACAATATCTCTAAGCATTGAACAAGCTTACAAGCTCTCATAACCTGTCACCTACAGCAGCAAAATACTCAAGATATAAACTACTAAACACAAATCTACTTGGACAAGCGGAGGAGTCACATACCGGAGAACAAATGCTCCAAATTTCAGCACCAAAGATGGACTAAGCAAGGAGATCGAAAAATCATGGACAAGAACAGCAAGAACGCGATTTCGAGCAATGAACTGATGTTTTCTCGGGAGAGAGAAAGAAGTGGCAAGTGGGAGAGTGAGTGGAGGGCCAGGGTGGCCCACACCATGGCCAGGCGCGCCCCTGGGGTGGCCGTGCCACCAGGTGGTGTGCCTTCCTGGTGGGCTCCCCTGGGTCACTCTAGGCACATCTCTACCCCTTTTTTCACGTAAAAATTTAATATGAATTTTCTGGAATTTTTCGAGACACTTTATATTTGAGCAATTTTAAGGTATAAATGAATGATTTTATGACAGAATGATATTTTTGGAATGATGCAATGAAAAAACAAAGCTAAAACTTTAGAAGTTCTAAGACACTCTAATAAGCAAGCAACTAACAACAGAAAAGTAAACTAAGCGAAAGCAAAAACAAAAATGGATAAAATAAAAGTAAGCAAAGGTAGTCACGGTGAAAACATTGTTTTGTTCATTAAAATCCCTTTGTTAACAAGGTTGATCAGGTCTTGTTACCAAAACAATTTTATATGAAACAAAACTTTGTATTCCACTAATGATTATGTTACCTCAACCTTGATAGCAATGGTCCCAATCATAATAGTTTCATATTTTTCTCGTGGTATGGAACAATATATTTCTCCAACTTGGATGCCCTCAACATGTTCAATTGAATTTAAGCCATAAGTCCTATCAAATAGATAGTATGCTCCTTGTCATTAACATTAAAAGTCACCTTTCCTTGATTACAATTAATAACAGCTCCTGTAGTATTAAGAAAAGGTCTCCCAAGAATAATAGACATATTATAATCTTCAGGCATTTCAAGCACAACAAAATCAGTTAATATCAAGAAATTGTGAGCCACTTGAACAGGTACATCCTCACATATACCAACAGGAATAGTAGTAGATTTATCAGCCATTTGCAAAGATATATCAGTTGGTATTAGTTTTTCCAATTGAAGTCCCTTATAGAGAGAAAAAGGCATAACACTTACTCCTGCTCCCAAGTCACACAAAGCAGTTCTAACATAAATATTTTTAATAGAGCATGGAATAGTTGGAATCCCTGGGTCTCCAAGTTTCTTTGGAACCTTACCATTAAAGGAATAATTAGCAAGCAAAGTAGAAATTTCTTCATTAGGGATCTTCCTTTTATTAGAGACAAAATCCTTCATATACTTTGAATAAGGTGGTAATTTAATTGCATCAGTCAGAGGGATTTGCAAAAATAAGGTTTCATCCACTCACAAAACTTATTATAGTGTTCACCTTCCTTTGACTTGTGTTTCTTATCAGGGAAAGGCATATGTTTTTGTACCCAAGGCTCTCTTTCACTACCATGTTTCTTAGCAACAAAATCTTCTTTAGTGTATTTAGTATTCTTAGTGTGCCTTTCAGGTTCTTCTTCAACTTTTTCTTTATCAGGAGCATCATTTTCCTCATTACCACTTTCAGTTTAGGCATCAGAGATAGATATACTATTGGGATCTTTAGCAGGTTCAAAAGGTTCTACAATAGTTTTATGTTTCTTTTTTCCTTTTCTTAGGAGTAGTACCACTATTTTCAATTTGTTGAGAATCCTACTCAATTCTTTTAGGATGCCCCTCAGGATATAGAGGATCCTAGGTGGCAGCACCACTTCTAGTTCTAATTTCATAAGCATGTTTTTCTTTAGCAGCATTAACTAGCAAGTCTTTTTGTACTTTAATAAGCTGATCAATTTGATTTTGAACCATTTGAAATTTTTTAACAAGCACTTTAACATCATTAGAGGTTCTTTCCACAATATCTTCTAACTTAACAATAGCTCTAGAGTTTTCCATTAAATGATTTTGCACCCTTTTATTGAAATTATCTTGCTTAACAATAAAAACATCAAATTCTTCTAAGCATTGATTAGGAGGTTTAGAGTAAGGAATATCACCTTCATCAAAATGTTGGAGAGAGTGTACCTCAATAGTGGATGAGTGGGATATTGGCTTACATAGTTCTTCTATAGGAGGTAAATTCTTGACGTCTGCAGCTTTAATTCCCTTCTCCTTAAGACATTGCTTAACTTCCTTCATCACTTCATCATTTAGTTCAATAACTCCCCTCTTCTTTGATGTTGGCATAGGTGTTGGCTCAGGCACTGTTAACACAGGTGTAAGGCGTAGTTGGCTCAGGTGAAGTCCAATCATCATAATTCTTGCTTATTTTAGCCATTAATTCCTCAGCTTCCTTGGGAGTTCTATTCCTGAAAACACAATCAGCACAACTATTCAGGTATGTCCTAGATTCTTCAGTTAGTCCATTATAATATATATCAAGAAGCTCATTTTTAGGTAATGGACATGCAACCTATGCATGAATCAAAGCACAAAACCTTGCCCATGATTCAGGCAATATCTCTTTTTCTCCCTGTTTAAAATCAAAAAGTTCCTGCAAAATAGCATGTCTAGCACTAGGAGGGAAATATTTCTGAAGGAAGGTACTAATCAAGCAATCAGGGCTATCAATAGATCTAGGAGGTAAATTATTAAACCAAGTTTTAGCTTCTCCTTTCCGCAAAAAAGGGAAAATGTTAGCAACAAAGTAGGTGGGCATCTTAATATCATCAGAAAACAGGCCACTCATGGTAGAAAGCTCAGTCATATGTGCTACAACACTTTCATTCTTAGTCCCACAAAAAGGTTCTTTCTCAACAATGGTTATGTAAGATAAATCAAGAGAGAAATCATAATCCTTATCTTTAATGTTTATGGGAGATGTAGCAAACTTAGCATTAGGAGATAATTAAGGTCTAACAGTATGTTTCTCGAGAAGACTCTTAATAACACTCCTATCACGCGTGTTTTGGCATTCTTTAATAAATTCATCAGTTATTTCTATATATTCGTCTTCAATATCATAGCTCTCTCTAGACTCAGGTGAACTGACAGGTGTAGTAGTGTCTTCATTAGGAGTTTCAGTATTTCCAGCTATAGTTCTAGCAATCGTAGCATCTAGGAAAGGACCTAATGAGTCGTATCAAGCATAGTAGAAGCAACATCATAAGTATCAGAAGTTTCAGATTCAGCAGTAGTAGCAGTGTGCGTAGCATGTGTATGTGGTGGTGTAAGGAGCTTACTCATCACAGATGGTGAATCAAGAGCAATAGAGGTGTTTAGAACCGTACCTCTCCTTGTAGTGGATGGTAAAATAGGGACCTTTCCATCATGAGACTTACCCATGATGGATGGATGGCAGCAAACAATAGTGATTCCAAGTGAACTTGATAAATAGAGTTATGCTCCCCGACAACGGCACCAGAAAATAGTCTTGATGACCCACAAGTATAGGGGGTGTATCGCAGTATTTTCGAGGGAAGTGAAACCCAAACACAAGGGGAGCCAAAGAATATTTATAAGCCTTAACAACTGAGTTGTCAATTCAGCTGCACCTGGAAACAATCTTGCCCACAGCAGTTTATCAGTAGCAACAGTTTTGTAGTAGCAATAGTAAAGTAATAGCAGTAGTAAAAGTAAAGACAGTAGTAACAATTGCAGTAAACAGTAGGATTAAAGCGCGATAGGCATAGGGATGGATGGACGGGCGTTGCATGGACAAGACAATTCATATGGAAATGAAGACATAGGGCATTTGCAGATAAATAAGATAAAGCATCCAAGTACTAAATAATCATAGGCATGTGTGCCATATATAGTCATACGTGCTCGCAATGTGAACTTGCACAACATCTTTTGTCCTGCCAGCCCGTTTGCAGCGGGGCCTCAAGGGAACTACTAGCAATTAAGGTGCTCCTTTTAATAGAGCACCGGAGCAAAGCATTAACACTCCGTGAACACATGTGATCCTCACATCAAAGCCATTCTCTCCGGTTATCCCGATTGCTATCACTTCGGGGCCTTTGGTTCCGGACAACAATATGTGTATACAACTTGCAGGTAAGACCATAAACAATACTATCATAATGAATCAATAACATGTTCAGATCTGAAATCATGGCACTCGGGCCCTAGTGATAAGCATTAAGCATAACAAGTTGCAAAAAAGTCAAAAAGCACTAATAATAGATACTAGGCACCATGCCCTAACAATCTGATGCCATTACATGAACGATCCCATCCAATCCCTACCATCCCCATAGCCTACAGCGGGGGGTTACTCACTCATGGATGGGGGAAACATGGATGGTCGATGGAGAAGCAATGGTGATGATGATGGCGATGATCTCCTCCAATTCCCCGTCTCGGCAGGGTGCCAGAACGGAGTTTCTGGTTCCGATTCGCGAAATCTGGTGGTGGCGGCATAGCGGAATTTTCTCTGGAAAAACATCGAACCCCCCTTGGTTTTTAGGTCAAGAGGCAACTTATAGGCGAAGAGAGAGGCCGAGGGGGTGACCGAGACGGCCACACCACCCCTAGGCACGGCCTGGCCTAGCCCCTGTGGCCAGGTGGTGTGGGCCCCTCATGGACCTCCTCCGTCTCGTCTTCTGCTGAAATAGGTTTTTTGGCATATTTTCCGGGATTTTTCCTGATAGTTGATTTTCTGCACAAAAACTAGATACCAAGGTAATTCTGCTGAAAACAGCGTTAGTCCGTGTTAGTTGTATCCAAATCACACAAGTTTAGAGGAAAAACAATAGCAAAAGTGTTCGGGA
The DNA here is from genome assembly GCA_916181665.1 of Avena sativa. Classification (NCBI taxonomy): domain Eukaryota; kingdom Viridiplantae; phylum Streptophyta; class Magnoliopsida; order Poales; family Poaceae; genus Avena; species Avena sativa. The sequence continues at coordinate 436,339,942 of OV702290.1, forward strand.
AAGTAGATACGTTTTGGACGTATCAGTGATAAATGCCATTTAAATGATTTTCCACGCACCTAGGAGAAGAGAGGATGTGAGGGGAACCTACTGCAAGCTTAATGACCTACAGTCCCGGTGGATCTTGCCCGTACCATCCGCCCGTATGGCCTAGCAAGACATCCGCCTCGTTAAATAATATCACCAGGCTAAGATTCAACATTCGTAGACACCTCCAGCCACGAAACACCATGCCAAGAAGGGATCCAGAGGAGGAACTTGAAGAAGGGAAAATCCTTGCTACTTCAGATCATCGGAAGACAACGCATTATCCCCATCATCATCAACCGTTGCATCTCCATCATCACCATTATCCCCTCTCTCATCCATTTATATCTTGTTGTAATTTCAAATACAATTGTGGTTTTGTAGTTGGTTTTACCTTTGCACCTTCAACCCATCCATATGAATATGTTGATTTTGTTGATTGCTTCCATGTGTGAGTACTTCCCTTAGTTCTTGGGGAGATGGAGAAACCCTAGCATTATTATGAAATGAAATAAAGATGATTTATAACTTTGGTCATTGATGTATTGATTTATGATATTGTGTTTGATGTATCTCTTTATATGGTATGTGAAGTCGACCACCTAATATTTTCCTTCAGGACTAAAGAGAGGGAGCTACCCTTGGGATGTGTATGGGAGTATGTCTAGTGCTATTTTGTGACTGTAAGCATTGGTTTATAACCTACACGGTTAAAGGGGGATAAAGAGAGATTTACTAAGCTTATTATGATATCCATGGGGAAATTCTTAATTGTGGTGGTCTCTAGAAGTGATTTGCTCACAGGCATCACAGTGGTTATTTAGAGATGACCTCAATACTTGACTCATAGAAGCAGATGCAAGCGAGACTTGTAGTGAACATCTTATTATGGAGCTCTCTCCACACAAGTCATGATGAAAGATATAGGTTATCCTATTCATACGTAATTTTCATATGCTAGTGGTGCATCCTATATCCTCGAGAACATCTTACCCTTATTGAGTTCCAACACCAATCCCAACATACTAGTCACTTTCTTTACTTTATTGCATTCTTTACCTTTCTGGCACTCAAACACAACACCCGTTTTAAAACCCTTTACTTGAGATCAAAGGCAACTTACAAGTATCCTTTGGTAGAAAGTGACAAGGGGCATAAAGACCAAAACCAAATAGCTCTCTGTGGGTTCAATACTCCTATTTCGAAACTAGCTACAATTGTAGTCATCAAATAACAGAGCTAACTTCTGATGAGGAGAGCGAAGCCCATCACTAGAGGCTTGAGCCTCTATGGCCCATGATGCACATGCCCGAAAGAGTTCTGAAGTTTGATCCAAATTCATAAAAGAAGCCTAACTTTTAATGGAGCGGAGTATGAGGTTATCCCATAATGTCATTCCCTACAGGGACACCTGGGGTGGGGGGACGCCTCCTAACGAGGGTTTAACTCATCAATGCCCATTGTTATGGACTTGGGTTTTGGAGAAGGAGGGAGCGCTGGAGACATCTATCGGCTAGCAAACAAGCACACAGGGGACAAAGATTTACCCAGGTTTAGGCCTCGTAGAGGTCCCTACTCCTTCTTGTCTGCTCGTGGAATTATCGAAGGAACCGAAGGTTACAATGGTGCGCAGATGCAATCTGGCGAGGGTTGTGGAAACTAGGGTTGCGTGTGTCCTCCTTGCCGCCCCCTCCTAGCCCTTATATAGATAGGCTAGGTCTCGGGTAGCAGGTCGAGTCGGTTACAAATTAGGGTTTTCCCCTTCAAACTTTCTATCTTTAGCTTCTTCTTGTTCTTCAAGCAATCGAGAGTCTGTAGGTTACTCGAGTCCTTCATATGGGCCTAGGCGACATAGTGGGCCTATACGTACTTAGGCTGTATATACCAAGCTCGAGTACCTGTAGGGTATACCCATGTCAGTAGCCCCCGAGTGTCTAGTGGAATCGTAGATTCGACTGGGGACTTTTGAACTCTTTTGAGTGCATGAATGAGTACATTTCGAGTATTTTATTTGTGTCATAGGGATTGTTGATGTACGTTCCTAATATAACCGAAGTATCGGTATCAGTTAATCACCTTAGGGTGAAACAACGCAATCTACTCGAACTCGAGTCCCTGGACTCGAATCCGGAAAAGTGCTGGTGTAATTCGACTCAAGCCGCGGAGGTCTTACAGGATTCGAATTCCAGTTATATGGGTGTGAGCACTCGGCGCGTCCGTCAAGGCATGTTCATCGTACCTGCAGGCACGGATACATTTCTGGTAGTGCACAGCTAATGCGTTGCCAGGCCTTATTCAGGTCTTACCTTCACGCTGTAAGCACGACATCCAAAATTTATCATCACGGAGACGATTCGGGTGACCCAGGAGACACAGTCTCTTTGTAGGGGGAAATTATGAGGCGGTGTCGCCATGATCTTCGAGTGTGGATGTTATCAACACACAATTTTTTGTACAAATAATCATAGGGTGCACGACCAGCGCTCCCTATGGGAGTATCCCCCGAGTGCCTCGTTGAGTCGAAGACTCGGGCAGGGACTAAAGAACTTTTGCGACTGTTGTCATCTTTTACTTGCTTGTTTCAGTCAAATTTGTTTCCGGCGCTCCCTATGGGAGTAACCCATGTCCATAGTCGAACCGTTATTCGATTGGTTGGGTTTACCTTTGACTGTCCATGTTCCTGCAAAAAGAAAAGAAAAATCATAGCGTGCACGACCAGCGCTCCCTATGGGAGTAGCCCCCGAGTGCTTGGTGGAGTCGAAGACTCGAGCAAGGACTAAAGTAGTCGAAGCCCTCTGCTGCATAGCTTTGATGACGTCAGTGCTGACGATTTCATGACCTCAGTTACCTGCGTGAGCGAGTTTGACAGGACGTGACAAGCAGTGGATCCCATTCTCTGACTTTGATTTGACTGGGCGTGCGTAATCTTTTATTTTAACTGCGTCTCCTCGATTTCCGCGTGTAATGGGAGTAGTGGAGGGACGGTTCGCGCTTCCACTTCTCCACGTGTCCAACATGATGTTTGCCACGTGTCCAGTAGGGTTTTTCTGAGCCGTTGGATTGCATCTTCCAGGGGTTAAGTAGCAGCGCTGCGACGGTAATTTTCTCATCTGCTCTCGTTCATCCTTCAGTTCCATCGCCATTGCTGCTGCTCCTCTACTTTTCTCTGCGCCCGTTTCTTTCGTGACGCTAGACCAGCTCCGCTCGTTTCCGAGCTACTTCCTTCGCTCACATCGCCGCCACGCAATGGGGAAGAAGAAGGGAGGCGCTGCGGCTGAATCCGCGGCCACCGTTGCCACGGCGAAGAAGAAGGGCGGCTCCGCTGCTATAGGCACCAGCACCGCCGCCGGCAAGAAGAAGAAGGCCCCAGGAACTCGTGTCATGAATGGTGCGTGGTGCCCCTCCATCATCTAGTCACCGGATCTCCGCCTTCTTCGTTAAGACGGAGTGCTATCCGGTGCAGTCGTCGACGCGCGCTTCCCCGACGGTGAGACAATTCCTGTTCCTCCCGCTGGTTTCCGAGTGATGTTTTTAGCATTCATCATTCGTGGTCTCTCCTTCCCTCTTCACCCCTTCTTTAGGGGCCTCCTTTGTTTCTACGGGCTTCAGCTCCATCAGCTATCCCTGAATTCGATTCTCCATATCTCTTGTTTCATCACTCTCTGCGAGTGCTGGCTCGGAATCGAGCCGCACTTCGGCCTCTTCAAGCGCCTCTTCAAATTGAAGTGCCAATCTGCGTCTGGCTCTTTAGTCTACGATGTAGGTGGTTGCGAAATCCATGTCGACCCATCCGCCACCTACTTCGACATCAAGCTCACGACGTACGTCCAAGGGTGGAGGGACAAATGGTTCTACATCCGCGATGAGAAGGCTAACGGTGAGCACTTCGGACTCGCGCCCTTTGATCCCGCGACGCCGTGTAGGAGGATGCGCTCCTGGAAGAATGTAGTCATGCCTGGAGAGTCTGTGGAGACAGATGTGCTGTACCAGCACGTCTGCGACCTCGAGAGTCGCATTGGCAAAGAGGAGGGAGGCTGCGTCCTCATTCACACTTGGCTGGGCTGTCGCTTCCAGCCCCTGCAAGCCAGAGTCCACCCCATGTTTCAGTGGGCTGGCACTGATGATGCCACTCGCGTGTCTGCCGATGGCATGTCCGCGAGTGAGGTGGACAAGAGGGTTCGACTGGTCACCAAGTACACCGTTAAGGATGTGCTCCCCAGTGAGCCAGTTGTTCCTCCATTTGATGCTTCAAACCCTCCTCCTGAGGTATAGTTGTGCTACGCAGTAGCTAAATTTGTCGATTGCTTCTCTGTTGTTTACTTGCTGTTTGCTGAATGTGTTGTCTGTGTGCAGGATTGGGCGGTGTCACCTTGTATGCCCCCTCTACCTGAGGGGATTATCCCTTGCGAAGCTTTGGAAGAGGACGAGTCAGAGTCGACCGTCCCTTCTAATGCGGAGGAGGAAGCCCCCGAGTCTGGTAGTCCGGATACTCGCAAGTGTTTGCGCAGCGAGGATTCCGATGCGTCATCTCCTTCAACTCCGGAAGGTACGGGTGTTGGTGCGGAGTCGCCAATTCTAGCCATTCCTGTGAGCGTCGTGGCACCATCTTCTCGCAAGAAGATGCGATTGCCCAAGGAGTCTTCGTCAGAGTCGGGGGGAGCCACTTTTGACTTTGACAAGTTTGATTGGTAAGTTTTCTAGTCGATTTGATCTTGATGGCTCGTCTCTGGGTTTGCCCTATCTTGATATGGTTTTTGTCTTGCAGTCAAGAGGCGTCGTCATCTTCTGGCGACGTCCAGTTTTTGAAGGAATCAGGAGTCGCGACCTCAAGGGCCAAGGAAGAGGTCGAGCGTGCTCCTTCCCCTCCATTGGCGGCCCACTCTGGGCTCCAGTTCTCCTCATGTGGGGGAGCATCGAATGGTTGCCTAGATGACGGTACAGCAGACATCTTCGGAGTCATTGAAGGACCATGTAAGTGTAGTTTTTCTCCTTTTTGGTGTTGCAGTCGATGTTATCTATTGCCTCTGCTGATTCCTTTTTGTGCGATAGCTCCTTGTGAAAGAAGCCGCGCACTTGGCGAAGCAAGTGCTTGCGATGGGTCGCTAGCATGCGATGCTGGAGACGCGTCATCGCGTGGTTGAAAGTGAGTGTCTTGCACTTCTTCTTCTTCTTTGTCTCCTTTTTAATATGGTCGACTGATAGTCAATCCCTTTATGTTTGTAGCCGAACATAACGCTCTCCTGCGCAATGCTACCACCATGGAAAAGCCCCTCGCCGCGGCTGTGAAGGGTTGCGACGAAGCAATCGCGATGCGTGACGAGGCGCAAAGGCGCGAAGAGGATCTGCGTGCCTCCTTTGCAGCTAGGGAGAAGTTGTTCGAGGAACAACTGCTCTCAATTGCCAAGGCCCTCTCAGGTACTTTGCTTGTGGATGTTGTTATCCTTCTCTGCTTCGAATGTTTTTGCCGGTGGCGCTGATGTTTTTGTCCATGTGTTGATTTATGTCTAGATGCTGGCGATTTGAGCTTTGACTCGCAGGCCCTTCGTCGTGATGACGCTCTGGCGGGTGCACTGTCAGCAGTCGAAGACCGCAACATCCCCGTGCAGGACACGCTCTCCAAGGCCAAAAGCGTACTCAGTCGCCTTCGGGAGGAGCTGATGCCCAAGGCGGAGCTAGTCGAGAATATAGACAAGCTGGTGGAGTCACTCGCTGGAGGTGTGCCTGCCAACTTCAAGAACTCGCTCCGCTCGGCCGGCGCGTCCATGTCACTTGCCATGGTGCAGGCCCACGGAGTCGAGATTGACCCTGCCGCGGTGTCGAAGGCGATGCCTGTTAGCGCGGACGGCCTGCAGGTAGTCTTCACTCCTTTCACGACTTCCTGTGGCAAATATGGGCCTCAGTTGATAAATACTGTTGCAAAGTATTCTGAGGAGCTGCATCACGCCAAGAAGGCGGCGAAAGCGGCAACATCAGGGGCTGGCGGAAAGTCAGTGGCATCTGACACTGCCACAGACTCGATGAAGCCCCCGAGGCCGTCAAAGTCGAAGAAGCCAGCTGCTCCTTAGTTAGCTTTTGTAATAGTTAATTAGCTTATGTCATTTTGTTTAAGAACGTGCCTGTTGGCGAGTGTATCTGCTAATACTTTTGCTGGTCTTGAATGCATTTGAATCCTTTGTCATTGTGTTGACTTGGTAATCTTATTTGCTTCTATCTTGACTTGTGGTAGGGTACATCGAGTGATCCTTTGAGGGAAACTCAGGACTCGCCGACTCTTGATGATACTGTGGTACCGCCGTGTTCCAGAGTAGATGAGCTGTCGCTGCTTTTGCGACTGCATGACCACGTGAAGCAGCTAGAGCGTGAGTTGCCCGTGCTCCACGGTAACACGGATGTACGGAAGTCAAAGGCGGAAAAAGCCGCCGCCCGAGAGCAGTACCTTCTTGGCGAGGTGACGCAGCTGGGTGATACATTGCAAATGTATCTATAATTTTTGATGTTCCATGCTTGGTTTTATCCACTTTCTTGTGTTTTGTTCCAAATTTGGAGTACTTTTCATATGATTTCTTGGACTAACCTATTAACAAGAGCCACAATGCCAGCTGCCTGTTTTCTACTGTTTTTGGTTCCAGGAAAGTCAGAAAATGAATATTCTCGGAATTGGACGGGACAAAAGCCAAAGTGCCTATTTTTCCGGAAGGGATTAAGTGCCAGAATACGAGACGGAGAGGGGCCAGGGGCCGGCCACACCACCTGGCCACGCGGCCAGTCCTGGCCCACGCCAGGGGGTGGTGTGGCTGCTCTCGGCACCCCCTCGGCCTCTCCTTCCGCCTATAAGTTGCCCTCAGGACAAAAACCCTAAGTACCCGATCAAAAATCCATGAAAGAGTCTATAGTCGCCGTCATCTCCATCCCTAGATCAGGAGGGATCTGAAGCTCTTCCCGGTACCCTGCCGGAGAAGGGAATTCACCCTGGAGGCCTTCTTCATCACCATGCAAGCCTCCGGTGTGGTGCGTGAGTAGTTCATACTTGGACTACGGATCCATGTAGTAGCTAGATGGCTGGTTTCTCCTCCTTTGTGCTTTCATGTTTAGATCTTGTGAGCTCCGTTCATGATCAAGATCATCTATTTGTAATTCATACATGTTGTGTTTGCGGGGATCCAATGGATATTGAGATGATATTTCAGATTGATTATTGATTCTATCATGTCTTTGTTATTTGTGATCTTGCATGCTTTCCGTTGTTAGTAGCTATCTTGGCCAAGTAGATGCTAGCAACTCCAAGAGTTAGTATTTATGCTCGATAGTGGGTTCATGCCTCTGGTAATCTAGGGAAGTGATAGAAATCTCTAAGGTACTAGATGTGCTGTTGCTACTAGGGAGAAAACAACGATCCTTTGTTCATAGAACAATCGTATTGTTTACTTTACACGCAGTTCATAAAGCAATAATCTGTTGCTTGCAACTTAAACTGGAGGGGGTTCGGATGATAACCTAAAGGTGGATTATTAGTCATAGATGCAGTTGGATGGCGGTCTATGTATTATTTTGTAATGCCCAATCAAGTCTCAAAGGAGTTAAGATGATTAGTATATGCATGTATTGCTTTCTCGGTGTTTGTCAATTGCCCCGCTGTAATTTGTTCACCCAGCATGTTATCTATCTAAGGAGAGCCACCTCTAGTGAACTATGGATCCTGGTCCTTTTCTTTACATATAATCTACAATCTTTTACTGCTTTGTGTTTACTTTCTGCAAACTTTTACTTCTTTCCATTTGATACGTTTAATCCTTTGTTTTCCGCAAAACACGGTGAGATTGACAACCTCATCGCAAGTTGGGGACAAAGTTCTGTGGTTGTGTTGTGCAGGTCTCCACGTTGCTACTAGCACCGGTAGTGCGCCTTGCGAAAGCTCATCTAGTAACACCTTTGGGGTGTTTCCTTGCTCCTACTGGTTCGATTAAACCTTGGTTTCATAACTGAGGGAAACTTGCTGCTGTGGTCATCATACCTTCCTCTGGGGGTTCCCAATGAGATCTACATCAACCACGAGCCATCAACACTTTTCTGGGCGCCGTGCATTGAGCCATCACTGGGCGACCAATTCAAGTGTTACTTTGCCTGCTATCATCTTCTTCTTTTTGTCACTCGCAATTGTACGCTGTACTTATGCTGTTGTTGCTGCTTCATGTAGTTGTCAGCATGCGTCATCCGCAGGAGGAGAAGGATAGAATTGCCATTCGTATGCATGATCTCACCCAGGAACAACTTCAAGAGAGTGGATACTTCTGGGTGGATCATGATCTTGCGACTGCGCTGGCGACCCTGCAGGACCGTGCAACGCAGGTGCTGCACTTTCTGAAGAAATCGCAGTCATGCTTGAAGAACATTTATCGGGCGATGTTTCCGCTGGATGATACTCCATCAAGCTTGCTGGCCCTCCTTGCCAAGTTTCAATACCTCACCGCGGTTCGCGAGTGCGTGAGGCAACAGTTGGTGGCTGGTGCCAAGGCTGCTCTATCAATGGTGCGACTGCATAGGCCTGCCGTGGATGTTGTGGCAATTGCATCTGGGCCACCTGCACCGCCGGCAGGTTCTGCCTGGAATATGGTGCCGCACTACCAGGTGGTGGATCACCCAGCAGAAGAGATCGTCGACTTCTTCGAGGAACAGACCAATGTTCTCCTGCTGCAGTAGTAGCCTAGTTTGTATCCTGCACATAAGTGTACTTGTGTTGTAAAGTTCGTATAAATGTTGTGGATAATTTATTGTCGAATATATATAAAGAGCTTTGTTAACATGAAGTGCGTTTCACTATGCGAGTCCCTTTCGTTAGCCTGGTCATGCTTTTATCTCTGTCCCTTGTCAACCTGTCAGATGCGTTGTAGCTGGGTTGATGTTTGTGTCAAGGGTTTCGATTGATGTACCAGCTACTCAGGATATCGTGTTTTGGTTCGTAGAACATATGTATATAGGGTAGCGCAGCCCCCGAGTAGATAAATTGGAAAAGTAAAGGAAAATACAGAGTTTTGGGGCACTTAGCTTAGTAGCCTTCGAAGAATAGTGCGAGGTACAATGTGTGGCTAAGTAGCCTTGGCTGAGTAGCCTTATTTGCAATGTAAAAAGTAAAGAGCGACTAAGGGTAGAAGCGTCGCAGTTGTGCGATGTTCCAGGGGTTGGAGTATGCGACTCCTGTCTCTAAATCTTGAAGGCGATAGGCGCCACCTGGGATTACTTCTGTAATCACGTATAACCCTTCCCAGGGGGACTCGAGCTTGAGATGCCCCTGCTGCTTAAGTCGCAGGACCAGGTCACCTTTGACGAAGGATCTGGGGCGAAGCCTCCTACTATGGTAGTTGCGCAGGTTCTGCTGGTAGATCGTGGATGATTTCCCTTGCCTCGTCAAGGAGGTCGACAGAGTCTTCGAGTGCGAGGGATGACTCTTGCTTGCTGTAAGCGACCACGCGTGACGCCTTGTACCGTACTTCGGCGGGTAGCACTGCTTCGGCTCCGTGCACCATGAAGAATGGCGTGTAGCCCGTGGCGCTGTTTGGAGTTGTGCGTAGGCTCTAGAGTACGAATGGCAGTTCGTCCGGCTAGCAACCCGCGGCTTGTTCGAGTGGTCGGAGGAGTCGCTTCTTGATGCCACCGCAGACGAGCCCATTTGCTTTTTCCACCTGACCGTTGGTTTGTGGATGCGCTACTGAGGCGTAGCTGAGGTTGATCCCTAGGTTCTCGCAGAATTCTTGGAACTCCTTGGATGCGAAGTTCGTCCCATTGTCGGTGATGATGTTGTGCGGCACTCCGAAGCGGTAGAGGATGGACTCAAAGAACTTGACTGCGCTATGTCCTGATTGGTTGGTCATTGGCATGGCCTCAATCCACTTAGCGAATTTGTCGACTGCGACCAAGAGGTAGACGTAGCCTCCTCGTGAGGACCTTGGGAATTTGCCAACCATGTCGAGTCCCCATTACACGAAGGGCCAGGCCAACGGAATTGGCCGGAGTTTTGCGCCAGGTGCGTGCGGCTTGTCCGTGAATCATTGGCATGCGTTGCACTTCTGGACGATGTCCTTGGCGTCGCGCATGGCCGTAGGCCAATAGAACCCAGCTCGCAGAGCTTTGGCCATGAGGGCGCGACTGCCGGCGTGGTGCCCGCAGGTCCCTTCATGGATGTCGAGGAGAACAGCTCTTCCGTCGGCCGTGGAGACGCATCATTGTAGTACTCCTATGATGTTGTGTTTATACAATTCGCCGTTGATAACAGCGAATGCCTTGGATCACCGTGCGATGTTCCGTGCATCAGTCGGATCGTCCGGTAACCTTTTGCTGAGGAGATACGTGATGTACGGTTGCGTCTAGGATTGCTCAATCATCATGGCGCTCATTGGTCCCTCGAGTCCTGTGTCCATCTCCAAGTCATCGAGTGCCATTGGCTCATTGGGCGACGCAGCCCCCGAGTCCGTTGCTGCGCTTGTTTTCTTCTCTGCGGCCTTTGGCTTGATGGAGCGTTCACAGATGCGCTCGAGAAATACCCCAGGTGGTATGGGGGTGCAGGTAGAGCCTATGTTGGCGAGTGTGTCCGCCTCTTCGTTGCTTTCGCGACCTACGTGCCGCAGCTCGCAACCGTCGAAGTCTCCTTCGAGTGTGCCGTAGAGGTCGCGGTATGCGATCATGCTGTCGTTCAGTGTGTCGCACTCATGCATCGTTTGGTTGACGACCAACTTAGAGTCACCATATATGATGAGCCTCTTGGCGCCGCAGGCTTTTGCCATCCTCATCCCGTGCAACAGGGCCTCGTATTCAGCCTCGTTGTTGGAGACTGTGAACTGCATTCGCAGGATGTACTTCAGCTTGTCCCCTTGAGGTGATGTCAGTATGACACCTGCGCCTGCTCTGTCCTTCCGCTTGGACCCGTCGAAGTGCATTGTCCACAGGTAGGACATGTCTAGTTTGTCCGGGAGCTGGTTATCCATCCAGTGCACGAGGAAGTCAGGGAGAACTTGCGACTTGATTGCGTCGCGCTTTTCGTATGTGATGTCTCGTGGAGACAGTTCTATTCCCCAAAGAGCGACTCGCCCCGTGGCGTCGGGGTTATTGAGGATATGCCCCAACGGGGCATCGTTGACCACCATGATTGGGTGTTCCTAGAAGTAATGGCGCAGTCGCCGGGCAGTCATGAATACACCGTACGCCATCTTCTGGTAGTGCGGGTACCTCTATTTTTTGGCGTGAGGACCTCGCTGAGGTAGTATACTGGGTGTTGCATGCAGTGGACCTTGTTTTCCTTAGCTCGCTCGACGACGAGCACTGTGCTGACCACCTGGTTGGTGGCTGATATATAGCAATAGTGGTTCCCTTTCTCTTGGGGTCACCAGCACTGGAGAAGTGGATAGCAGGCGCTTTAGATCTTCGAATGCTTCTTGCGCTTCGTTGGTCCACTCAAATTTTTCAGCTTTGCGGAGGAGCTGGTAGAAGGGCAACGCTTTTTCACCCATCGGGCTGATGAATCGGCTGAGGGCCGCGATACGCCCAGCCAGCTGCTAGACACCCCTTTTGTTTTTCGTCTTCTCCATGGCCAGTATGGCTTTTATTTTCTTCGGGTTTGCCTCGATTCCCCTCGCGGAAATGAGATACCCGAGTAGCTGCCCAGATGGTACGCCGAAGGCGCATTTGTCCGGATTGAGCTTGATCTGATAGCGGTCGAGGTTGGCGAAGGTTTCACACAATCGTCGTTTAGGGAGGCTTCCTCCTTGGTCTTGATTACTATGTCGTCAACATAGACTTGAATGTTGCGACCCAGTTGTTCCTTGAGGCAAGCCTGCATGCACCGCTGGTAGGTGGCTCCCGTGTTCTTTAGCCCGAAGGGCATTGTGTTGTAGCAGAACACACCGAAGGGCGTTGTAAACGCTGTTTTCTCTTGATCTTCCTCCTTCATTCGAATCTGATTGTAGCCTGAGTAGGCGTGGAGGAAACAGAGGAGCTCGCATCCCGCAGTGGAGTCAATGATTTGGTCGATGCGCGGCAACAGGAAGTGGTCCTTTGGGCAGTGCTTGTTTAGAGAGGTGAAGTCCACGCACATCCGCAGGATATCCGTGTCCTTTTTTGGTACCAGCACCGTGTTGGCGAGCCAAGTGCTTTCCTTGATCTCGCGTATGAACTTGGCTTGGAGGAGTCTATTGATCTCCATTCCAACTGCCTGCGCTCGTGGCTCAGACAATCACCGAATTGATTGCTTGACTAGCCTTGCGTCGGGGTTGACGTTGAGTGCTTGCTCGGCAAATTCCCTGGGAACTCCTGGCATGTCCGCAGGACACCAGGCGAAAATTTCCCAGTGCTCACGGAGGAATTCGACGAGCGTGAGTTCCTATGCGGGACTCAAGTTGTTGGAGATGAGGGCCGTCTTGGCGGGATCCGATGGGTGGACCTGCACTTTCTTTGTGTGCACCGATGAGTCGAAGGAGAGATCAGGTGAGCTTGGCCGGCTCAAGGGAGGCAGACTGTTGTCTATCGTCTCCTTTAGTCTTGCGAGTTCCTCCTGCATGCCGAAGGACTGGGAAATTCTGTTGAATTCCCTGTCGCAACTGTCATATCGCTTGAAGCTCCCGTTGATCGTGATGATGCCATTGGGACCTGGCATTTTCATCTGCAGGTAGGCGTAGTGGGGCACTGCCATGAACCTAGCGAACGCGACACGCCCGAGGATGCAGTGGTACTGTGAGGGCCAGTCGATGACTTCAAAGTCGATGCGCTCGCGCCGGAAGTTCTTCGGCGTGCCGAAGATGACGTCGAGGTTGATTTTGCCTTGGGGGTATACGCCTTTCCCTGGGACGATGCCGTGGAACGTTGTGTCCGAGGCCTCCAGGCAAGTTAGGGGGATCCTCATTGCTCACAAGGTACTCGCGAATATAAGGTTGATGCCACTTCCGCCATCCATGAATACACGGCTCATGTCGAAGCCTCCGATTTGCGCCTCGAGTATGAGGGGGCAATTGGCTGGACGGGGTACTTGAGGCGGATGGTCGCGTTTGTCGAAGGTGATGCAGGACTCGCTTCCACTGAGGTACTCAATGGTGGATGGTGGCGAGTGTGTGGCCAAGTTAACTTGGCGAGTGATGGCCTTCTGCACCCTGTTGGAGGGGCATCCCTTTTGGATCATCATGGTGCCCATGGCTCGTGGGTACGGTTCGCCTCCATGGTGCTGGTCCGGTGCGGCTGCATTCGGGGGCGGCCCAGGTGGAGGTGGCGGAGCGCCATGTGCCACGGCGCCTGGAGCGGCTCCGTAGCCTCTTTCGACTGCATTGTGATTCATCCGAACTAGTACCTCATGTAGCTTGAGGAACTCGCGGCAGTCCTTGAGTAGGTGGCTGGACTTCTTCTTGCCATCATGCTTGACGATGTAGAAGTGCACCGTACATGGCCCGGACATTTTGTCCTCAATGGAGCTCGCGGGTGCCTCGTTGCGAGTGCGGCGTTGCCACACTTGTGTGGTTTTCCCGGAGTCGCGGTATCCGCCGCTACGGTATCTGCTGTTGCGGTTATCGTCGCGTCTTTCGGCGTAGCCAACCGCAACCATGTTGACGTCGTCGCGGTCATCATAAATGCGCATGCGACGCTTGCCTCGGAGATCGCGTCTGCGCTCGAGCTCCGCCTCCTCGTCGGAGTGAAAGCGATTCTCCACTGAATCTTCTCCATCGGCCCACCGATTCGCGATGTCCATCAGGTGGTCGATGGTCTTGGGCTTTGAGCGGCCCAGCTCTTCTCTGAGTTCTAAGCGGCGGACGCCACTGTTGAATGCATCAATCGCACGATCCTCCGAGATGTTTTTTGCGGAGTTCTTGATGATGGACTACCTTTAGATGTAGGAGCGCAGCGATTTGCCAGATCTTTGTTGGCAGCATCTCAACTCTTCGATTGATGCGGGCCGCTTGTATGTGCCCTTAAAGTTGCGCACGAAGCTGTAAACCAGCTCGTCCCAACTGTGAATGGATCCGCGTGGGAGGTTGTTGAGCCATGCTCGGGCGGCGCCCTGTAGTTGTAGCTGCAAGCATTGCATGGCCGTGCTTTGACTACCTCCGTGGAGCCTGACGGAGGAGATGTGGTCCTCCAGCCAGATCTTCGGGTCCTATAGGCCGTCAAACTTCGGGTTCTCCGACGGGAGTTTAAACCCTTTAGGCATTCGTTTCTGCCTAATGGATCTGCTGAAGCATCTGGCGCCGCAGAGCTCCACATCTTCCTCTTCAGAGTCAGTCGACCGAGCACGTCGTGCTCTTGATTTGTCGATCTTGTGCTGCATGATGTCATCGCGTGCGTCGTAGTCGTGGTCGTGTTGTCGTGAGCGGCGACGTCGAGACAAGTCATGACTGTCATCGCTGGATGAGGGCGAGGAGTAACGCTTTGCTAGCGCTTTGCCCTTCTTTGGTTCCGGTGTCGGCTCCTTGTCGAGGGCGGCCTCGATTAATCCCAAGCCCGCGATCGTAGATCGGTGCATGGCGGCTCGAGGGTCCCCAGCTGGTGGCTGGTTGTTCAGGAGGTACATGGTGGCCGCTATCACCGCAGCCTGCGGCGTCTTGGGGACCACATTGTCCCTGGTGTCGACTATCATAGAGCCGAAGTCGAGGACCTTTGTAGCCTCTATGCGTTCCTGCTCGGTGAGATGGGCCATCCGAGATTGCCTCTTCTTGGCAAGGTACTTGCTTCCCTTTGAGGAGGATCCTCCGTAGGAGGAGAGCCCAGCACGACGAAGGCTCGACTCGTCTGCCGCCTTTTTGCGCGCCTCGAGTTGCGTGATTGTTTGTACTTGGCGCTTGAATTCTTCCTTCAAGAGCCAGTGATAGCCTGTTGGGGGGATACCCCCGGGTAGGGTCACTCTGAGGTATAAGGGCCGAGTTAGCCGAGGTTCGGCAAGGTCAAAGCGGTTGCTGGCCGAGTCACCTCAAGGCAGGCCGGATCACGGAGTAACCCGGACTAGGGGGGGTCGCCTAACATTGTCTCATCCGACTTAAGGAGTAAGTCGGAAATGCTTGTCTAACTTTTATGCAAGAACGGGTGTGGCCGGATCTACTATGATCCGGATACTCGCTTAGCTTCTAGGAGAAGGAAGGAATCTCTCTGGTCAAAAAAGAAGGTCCAGTACGTACTGGATGACCGAATAAAGCAAGGGCAGGACCACCGGGTCATGGCCGACAAGGGTGACGACGCTCACGTCGGCTTACGTCGCTAAAGCAAGTGTGACGCGGGGGAGAAGCGCCCCTGTCGGGTTACTACTTTGGGAGGGGGCATTTTCTTAGGAATATGCCTCCACGTATGCCCTAGGCCAGGACCGAACCACCTCTATATAAGGGGGGTGAGGGTTCTGGAAGAGGGGGTGGGGAGAATTCTAGTTGGTTGAGCACTAATTGATCTAGGGTTCTTGGGCAAGATAGTAGGCTAGAGTAAGAGAGCACCTTCTTCCTCCTCTCGCCAGCACAGCTCAAGGAGCACTTGTAATCTTGGAGATATTGCAATACAAACTTCGGTGTAGTGAATCACTCTACTAGCCCTCCCTGGATTCCCCTAGCGCATATTAGTCCCCACCTTTAGCCTATCCATGGCATCTGCCGTGACACCACCATGACAGTTGGCGCCCACCGTGGGGCTAGCGGCGCTAGCAGGGGTGAAGATCCGGTGCTGGACAGAAGAACTACCAGCGGTACTATGGAGCTTAAGAACAACTCCGAATCGATCAACAGGCTATACGCCATTTTTTCTGGTATATGGGGCAGAAGCTGTATTACCAGCCGACATAGAGCATGATTCGCCTAGGGTCACCCAATACACAGAAGCCGAAGTGCAAGAAGCCCGGCAAAACGATGTTGATCTGCTGGAAGAAGCGAGAGAACTGGCACTGTCCAGATCCGCCATATATCAGCAAAATCTCCGACGCTATCATAGCCGGAAAGTGTGCCCCCGAGTCTTCCGGGAAGGCGATCTGGTGCTCCGGTTGGTACAACGTACTGCCGACATGCATAAATTATCCCCCCCATGGGAAGGGCCGTTCATTGTGAGCAAAGCATTGCACAATGATTCTTACTATCTCATAGATGCAAAGCCACAGGAAAAGAACAAGGCGGACAGGTCCGGAAAGGAATCTAAGCGACCGTGGAATGTAGCACTACTTCGTCCTTTCTACACTTAGCTAAGAAGTGTATGTATCCGAGTCTTCTCATATGTCGGTATGTATGTCGGCAATGAGCTTATCAATGAAATAGCAGCGCCTCGAGCAGTAAATTGGGGACTGCCTTAATAATGTTTGTCGTAGTTTCTTATGCGGTAGCTGGAATGAGTCGTTTTACTTAACCCAGGTTAGTAATGTGTGAGCACCAAAAACCCAACCCTTCGACTTGCTGCTGTCCAACAAGAATTGGCTTCATGGCAAGCAAGGGAACAAGTTTGGAATTGCGTAGCACGTGAAAAACCACTAAGGAAACGAACTTATTCGAGCTAACGTTTGTTTTTTCGGACTAACCCTGTATTTCTCTTCAACTTATTATGCCGAATTATTTTGAGCCAAACCCCAAAGTTTCTAAGTATTGTTAAGATAATTTTTGAAGCTCGGATTCGTAAGTCGTAAAACCGAATCAAGGTAGACACGGGTCGAGCCAGAGAATTGGACGAACAAGAAAATGAAACTCGAGGACTACTCCCAAGTTAATCCGGCATACAAACATAGTAGCAAAATATCGCATATCAAGCATACAATTGCACCCGGCATACTGGGGATCTGATAAAATTTTCAAGTTTTTTCAACTAAGCAGTAGGAGGAGGAGGAAGTTCGGCGTCGTCATCACTGTCTTCAATATCCGAAGCAGC
Source organism: Avena sativa (assembly GCA_916181665.1). Classification (NCBI taxonomy): domain Eukaryota; kingdom Viridiplantae; phylum Streptophyta; class Magnoliopsida; order Poales; family Poaceae; genus Avena; species Avena sativa. Next base: position 436,356,820 of record OV702290.1, read on the forward strand.
ATCTTCTCCATCCTCACCCGACCCATCCTCCATGTTCTCCATATGCTCGTCCCCGCCAGACTCCAGAAAGCTCGGTCCCTCAACCCAGTCATGGATCGGAGAATATTCGACGAGGCTATAGGCGCAAGCCTGGCGCCGAGCTACCCACTCTGGATCGTCGGTCCATTTGGATCCGGTGCGCCGGCGTGTGAGGAGGCTTAGGTCGATCTTCTCGTACCATGTAAGGATATGATGGAGGAGGGTATCTGCTGCGGCACGCCCGGCGGAATCTCTCCAGAGGTCAAGCTGGGTCTCAACTTCCAACAGTTTTTCGGCAAGGAGCGTGATCCTTTCCGGAGCGCTCTCGCTTGGCCAGAATGTGTTGTCGATCTGGACCGCAATGTCGAGGAGATCCTTCCCATAGTTCTTGATGGTTTCCACACGAGCTGACACGCTGACCAAAAGGTCCTCCATGTATAAGGGGATGCTCTCACCATCAGGAGCGATGGGAGTACCCCTTTCTCGGCGGAATTTGGCAACAGCAGCACTGGCAATGGGAGTACCCTCGGGAAAGTGGTCTGGAAACAAGGAAAAGGAAGATGCTGAAGCAAAGGCATATGAGCTAACCCGGAAAACTATGTCGGATAAGGGAAAGAAACTTACGTGAGATATGGCGATGGATCCGGGTCAACTCCTTGATGCAATTGTCGCGTCTCTGGCGAAGTTGTTCAAGCTCAGCGATCGCCGACCCAAGCTGGACCTCGGATTCTTTAAGCAGGTCCTGGTCCTTGGAGATCTGGAGAGTAAGGCGCTCCCGCTCTTCGGTGAAGTTCTGGCCAACTTTTTGGAGCTCGGTTTTGTGTTGGGCCTTCATCTTCTCCATCTCGGCCTTGAGCTTGGCTATCTCGTCGTCCTTGGTCCGGAGGAGGGCAAGCTCATCGTTCTTCTTCTTCAGCTCAGCTTGATGCTGTCCTGCTTGTTCGAGAAAATGCAGCATCATATCAGGCACGGGCACACTATCCTCAAGCGATGCTGAAATAGTATGTTGACCTGGCAAAGCCGAGGAGTGAATGTTTGCCGAGCCAAGGAGAAGAAGAAATGGAAAACACAACAAGGTCAGGCAAAAGAGGACATACCTCGGATTTCCTCCAAGTTCTTCCGCATAATTTTGTTCTCAGCCTCCACCCCAGCTGCAAAAACCGAATGAGGAGATTAGTCCGGCGAAAACAAGTGAAGAAAAACGGAGATGTGCTGAGGGAGAAAATTATCCCTTTTTTCATGCTCTGCGCCAAGTGCAACATGTTTTGCGCGCAGGATCTTGTGGGTATCAAGCAGGCATTGAAATTCGGCGCTCCGGCGATTAGTAGTTACCTGAAAGAGGTACAGAAGTGTAAGATTAGTTTGGTGCATGTTCGAAGTGTACAAGATTCGGGCCAAGTGGAACTTAACCCGGCTCTAGGTGTGTGCATATTCGAAGTGTACAAGATCCGGGCCAAGCGGAACTTAACCCGGCTCTAGGTGTGTGCATATTCGAAGTGTACAAGATCTGGGCCAAGTGGAACTTAACCCGGCTCTAGGTGTGTGCATATTCGAAGTGTGCAAGATCCGGGCCAAGTGGAACTTAACCCGGCTCTAGGTGTGTGCATATTCGAAGTGTGCAAGATCCGGGCCAAGTGGAACTTAACCCGGCTCTAGGTGTGTGCATATTCGAAGTGCGTAAGATCCGGGCCAAGTGGAACTTAACCCGGCTCTAGGTGTGTGCATATTTGAAGTTTACATGCAGCTATGTTAGTTTTCTAAGGAGCATCCGGCCGAGTAACAAGCTACTCCCCCAGAGGCTCGGGGACTAATGGTTATTATCTACATCATGTAAAGGAGAAACGACATACCTCCATCATTCGCCCCGCGAGGTTAATTGCCTTGGCGGCAGTGTTCATCTGGGCAGAAAATTCTGCGGGGCCGAACTTTTCCGGGAGATCGACGTTGTAGACGAACTCTGCCTTATTCCAGTTCATGACGAACTCGATAAGGCTCGGAGGGTACCGTTCGCCAGTGGGCATGTGGGGTGCCACCAAGCCCTTTGCATGAGCTTCCTTCCTCTCAATTAGGGAAAGAGCTGGGCTGGTGTGAAGAACCATCTGCTGCACATCGGTTGGCACGGCAGGAGGATCCTTCGCTGCTGGTGATTTCTTCGGAAGCATTGACGAGAAGGTTCGCTGCCCGGCCTCGACGGCTGTAGACTTGGCAGCATCCAGAGCTTTCTTGCCTTTAGCTGGCTTGGAAGAAGTAACCACGACAGATTTCCCTTTGGAAGCTGCTGGAATGGTTCCTCGCCGGGGCTGAGATGACTCAGAAGAGGCAGAGGAACTTGGTACTGGAGCTGCTGTGGGTTTCCTGGCTGCCGGGACAGGTGCTGGTTCGGAAGTTGGTACTAGAGCTGCTGCTGGTGCTGGGGTTGCGGTAGACTTGGTGGTTGCTGGTTGCGGCAATGCCGAAGTGGCGGACACCGTTGCCTCGGCCGAACCGACCCCTCCCGATCCGAGGTCGCGTTCCTCTTGAGGAGGTACTGTGGAACCCGGAGCAGCCGCAGAGCCCTCCGGAATAGGGCTCAGCGGGCGTGACTCGTCGTCACGAGGAGGGGAAGGACCGGACCAAAGGGGAGAACAGATGCTCGATTCGCTCTAAGGGACCTCCACAGGAGGCCTGCAAAAGAAAATGATGTCAGGAGTGAAATTACCCCGGTGCAAGGAGAAGTGTGTTGTGAAGTGAAAAATGACTTACGCATCCGAGGTCTCGGCCTCCTTGGGTTTCCGGGGCCTCCGTGTCGGGGATTTGCCTGCCCTCTTGGAGGCAGTCTTCTCTCCGGCCTTCTTTTGCCTTTTGGTGGGTTGAGAAGGTTCGGAAGAAGAACTTGACGCGGATCCGCGCTTCTTCTTCGACGCCACCGGAACCGGCTCGCCCGTGGCAAGTGGAGGGTCCTCGTGGATGTGCCCACCGGGGTTAGCTGATGCCGGAAAGGCAAAAGAAAGAGGGACAGCCTCAACGGGTTCAATCACATCGATATCCGAGTCATCCTCATCATCGGGCCAATCTCTAAGAGAAGAGAATTTACCGCTGGGACGTTTGGTGGCGTCGGTCATAGGGAGGAACATCTCCTGGTCATCCGGGATCTCTCGGTCCGGCGCCCACTTAAGGGTCGGATCCGTGCCATCCTCGAGAGTTTGCTGGAGAAATAGCTGAGAAAAAGCACAAAGAGCAGAGTCAAAAATATGACAAAAACCGACACATACTTGATCCGAAATAAGTTTACCCCGCGAAGCTTACCGCGGGAGGGAGCCTGTCACGGCAGTAATGTTCGATTCCCCACATCCATTTGGTGGAGAAATCTTTGTGAGTGGTAAACAGAGCCTTGACCCGGCGGAAGATCTCTGTGTTGCTCAATTCGAAGGAGGAGGTTCGGTTGGGGTCACGACCGAAGCTCATGTGGCACAACTTGTGGGTGCGCCTCTGGAGGGGAGAGATTCGGTTGTGCATGAACATGATCATAGCGTCCTTGTTGCGCAATCCGAGCTTCTTCAGCTCCACGAATCTTTTGTTGACTTGCTTGGCCAGAGTTATAGGTTTCTTGGCGACCTCCTCCCAGAAATCCGTGTCAGGGGGACCCGGAGCGTAGGGCAGCAACCGAATCAAGTCTTCGGTACCCTCGTTCCGGACGTAGAAGAAGGTCCGGGCCCATCCTTTGCAGGAGTCAAGCCCGGTGACCCGGGGAAAGATTGAAAATCTCCGGGGCAAGATCGAGGCAACTCCGAACTGGGTGAGCTGCATGTCCTCCGACTCGACGTGGATGTTGGGGACGACATTGCGACGGAGGCCGAAGAACCGGATCCACAGCTCCTTCGTGGGCCATAGTCTGGTGTAGCCCTCGATCATAGAGACAAAGGCAGAAAGAGAGGTGATGGCGTTCTCCGGGAGATGATGTGGTTGCAAGTGATAGGTCCAGATCCAGTCCCGGAAGAAATCGCTCACCGGAAGACCAAATCCCCGTTGGAAATGGGATAGGAAAACAACAAACTCACCCGGATTGGGTGAGGGGGCCAATTCCGAGGAGGGGAGACGAGCGGAGACACCGGCGGGAATACGCCTGGTCCGGTAGAGCCAGTAGATGTCGTCTTGGCAGACCCACGAACCGGCCCACGCGCCGCGGTCCGCCACGCCGGCATCCTCCTCCATCTCCTGCTCGGCGACGACGAGCTCCTCCTCAGTCATCTCGTAACCGCTGTCCTCGCTGTAGCTAGCGGCGGCGGGGGTCTGTGGTCTAGATTGACGAGGACCCGTGGCTAAGAAGCTGCGCAACGGGGGCTGCGGTGCGGAGGCACGGAGAAGGTGCGGCGGCGGCGCTGCTGCTACGAGCACTGGCGGCGGCGCGGTCGCGAGGAAGATGAAGGAGAAGAAGAGGAATGGGTAGAGGGGCGCATAGGCGAAAAATGCTAAGGGATGCGCCCCTCCGCTACTTAACCACCCCCAGAGATGGGTGAGTGGGATCGCGCTGTGCGCACGAGCCACGCGATGTGGCCGTGTATTACTTGTATCGACCAATCACAGAAAATCCACACAGGGGGCCCAGAGTAAACAAGATCCCATGACGCGACGTGCTGTTGCGTTAAACGAGGAGACATGCATGACGTAACCCGCGCACAATAAAACTGACAATTACTGCGGCGGTTACTGTGCAGGCCCTTAAAATAAGACAAGGTGATGATTAGCCTCCATGTGGGTTGGCATATGAGAGAAGGAAAAGGGGCCCAGATCAAACCATGGTAACCATGGGATCCGAGCCAAAGTGGTGACCCGGCCGGCAAGTGAAAACTTGGAACATGCGAAGGGAACGTAAATCCATATAATCCGAGATAAGGAGCTAACCCGGAATTGAACATCTGGGGCTCAGACATAAATGAAGCTGATGTGGCCTTAGTGGCCGAGGCAGCTAAGACCGCACCAGCTTCGGGGACTAATGTTGGGGGATACCCGCGGGTAGGGTCACTTCGGGGTATAAGGGCCGAGTTAGCCGAGGTTCGGCAAGGTCAAAGCGGTTGCTGGCTGAGTCACCTCAAGGCAGGCCGGATCACGGAGTAACCCGGACCAGGGGGTCGCCTAACATTGTCTCATCTGACTTAAGGAGTAAGTCGGAAATGTTTGTCTAACTTTTATGCAGGAACGGGTGTGGCCGGATCTACTATGATCCGGATCCTCGCTTAGCTTCTAGGAGAAGGAAGGAATCTCTCTGGTCAAAAAATAAGGTCCGATACGTACTGGATGACCGAATAAAGCAAGGGCAGGACCACCGGGTCATGGCCGACAAGGGTGACGACGCTCACGTCGGCTTACGTCGCTAAAGCAAGTGTGACACGGGGGAGAAGCGCCCCTGTCGGGTTACTACTTTGGGAGGGGGCATATTCTTAGGAATATGCCTCCACGTATGCCCTAGGCCAGGACCGAACCACCTCTATATAAGGGGGGTTAGGGTTCTGGAAGAGGGGTGGGGAGAATTCTAGTTGGTTGAGCACTAGTTGATCTAGGGTTCTTGGGCAAGATAGTAGGCTAGAGTAAGAGAGCACCTTCTTCCTCCTCTCGCCAACACAGCTCAAGGAGCACTTGTAATCTTGGAGATATTGCAATACAAACTTCGGTGTAGTGAATCACTCTACTATCCCTCCCTGGATTCCCCTAGCGCATATTAGTCCCCACCTTTAGCCTATCCATGGCATCTGCCGTGACACCACCACGACATAGCCCATCAGCAGCTCTTGCGGGGATCTGAAGGGTAGAGGGCTGCCTCGCAGGGCCTCGCGGCAGCAAGCCCATTCTTGCTCGTTGAGCTTGATCACGACGCATTTGCCGGTTTGCTCATTTACTATGGTTGGAGGTTCGACTGCTCCTCCATTGTCAACGGGGGTGCGATTGCCACCATTACCGCCGTTGGCCGCCATTGCCATCGTTACCACCATTAGGCGGGTCGGTTCCGTTGCCGCGATTCCCGCCGTTGTCGCGGTTGGCAGAGGTGTCGCCTGCGTTGATGACGGTGCACATGAAGTGATTGGGGAAGCTGCTGCTTCCACAACTCTCAGATCCAGAACCGTAGGTTCCATCTTCAGTGGCCAGATCGCTCAGATCGGAGTCGCGACTGCTATCGCTGGCCGTGTTCTCGACTGCTGTCGGGGCGTTGAGCTCGCTGAGGGTGCCGATCGATGGAGGAAACCATGATGTTGGGGCAATCGACGGTGCCATCAGCTGATCAGGCATGCGAAGCGTGCCCATCTGACCGACTTGGAAGCGGAAGCTCCCTATCACCAGGCTAATTCCATCGCCTATGGACTCGAAGGCCAGACAAGTGGCCGGCGTGTGGACGGTGAAGTCGAACACGCCGAAGAGCTGGCAAATCTCCGCTGTTGCGGAGTTGTAGATTGCGGTTGATGGGGCCGAATAAGCCACGACAACAGCACGCCCAATTCCCACAGACGGCGCCAATGGACGAGGGTTTAACTCATCAATGCCCATTGTTATGGACTTGGGTTTTGGACAAGGAGGGAGCACTGGAGACATCTATCGGCTAGCAAACAAGCACACAGGGGACAAAGATTTATCCAGGTTCAGGCCTCGTAGAGGTCCCTACTCCCGCTTGTCTGCTCGTGGAATTATCGAAGGAACCAAAGGTTACAATGGTGCGCAGATGCAATCTAGCGAGGGTTGTGGAAACTAGGGTTGCATGTGTCCTCCTCGCCGCCCCCTCCTAGCCCTTATATAGATAGGCTAGGTCTCGGGTAGCAGGTCGAGTCGGTTACAAATTAGGGTTTTCCCCTTCAAACTTTCTATCTTTAGCTTCTTCTTGTTCTTCAAGCAATCGAGAGTCCGTAGGTTACTCGAGTCCTTCATTTGGGCTTAGGCGACATCGTGGGCCTGTACGTACTTAGGCCGTATATACCAAGCTCGAGTACCTGTAGGGTATACCCATGTCACCTCCCGTTGCATGGATCGTTGATGACCTACTTTTCCATCGTTATATATATACCTCTTGTAAGCCGTCGGTTGAGATACGTCGCATCTGATAATTCTCGGTGTTGTGTAAACACTTCCCATATAGTAAAGTTTTGTTTGCTCATGGTTTTTCCCAAGCCATGTAGGTCCTGTTTGGGAGCGTCCTGGGCATATAAAATGGGGTGATGTCAGACTTTACTTAGAGCTGCCATGTACGATTTTTTCTTGGTTGGAGGAGAAAGAATTAAGCAAAAATAGGTTGCCATTTCTTATCTAAGGGATGGCCTCTTATAAAATAAGAGAAGTCTATTTTTCCATTGTACCATATGTTTTCCCTTAGCAACACAATTTCATACTAAAAGTACTTAACTCTCATTAATTGCTAGTGATGATAGTTAGAGATAATGCGTTGTAGGACTTATATCTAATGCTTTCTCTAGATTAAGTGGAGGCCTAAGGGAAGACAAGCTCTTTCTACCATTGTACATGCCCTAACTCTGCTAGCAGAGCTGCCCCAAACGCATCTGCTCCGTGGAGCTGAATGGAAGGAGCGCTCTGGCATTTAGTGCAAAAATATGGAGCTACTGTTTTGGTAATACACAGGAATAGTAAATCACAGAGCGGCTTAAATTACATTGTTTTGCCACCGATAAGTATGAATAAAGGCGGTACGTATGTGTTAAACTGTCTTGTCCCTCCTTATCCTGAACACAGATGCCATGGCGCCTGAACCCATCTTACCCGATTCACATTGGCCACCACTTGATTCACCCCCGACGGAGATCGAATCGACCCACTGGCAGGAGCTTGTAGACCACATGAATCGAGTCAATGATAGCAGCCGCTACTAGGAGCCTAAACCACGAGCTCATCGGCGGCGGCTCTAGGACCTCCTATTGGCACAAGGGCCCTACGCCAAGTCCCTGCATCCATGGTGATCCCCCGATGGTCGCTCTACTACTCGAGATGATATCTAACATCACAAGGGAAAGAACTTTTAGAATGTTCCAACTAGTATTCAGGCCATACAGCTCTGAGTGGGCTCAAAGTCCATTATCCAATAGCTCCCACTAGGGCGGACTTGCATGTTACCGCCCAAATGGGCTCCATATTCTTAGAATAGGCTAGCAACCCATGTTGTCGAAGAGCGGAGCAAGCTAGATGCTGGTCCCGGTCGTGTGTGCATGGTAGTTGTGGATTGTGATCAGCAAAGCACCAATGTTTCCCTCTAGCTAGGGTTTCTGTCTCTCGTGATGATTGGCAGCGTTGAGTCCTCATTCCTGATCTCCTTCGCTGGTATCAAGAAGATGATGCATCAGCTTGGTATCGTGGAAGAGGACTTAGACAATGTGGTTTTTGAGGAAGAAGGTACACCGCCGGTGGAAGCTACATGATGGCTAGCAATTGCTAGGGTTTTCATAGATGGCGAATATTCCAACTTATGGTTCTATAAGATCATGCGCCCTGCTTGGGGTCTGGCAAGATAAGTGAACCAAAGTGCTCGAGGACAATCTACACATGTTCCAATTTGATTGTCTAGGATATTGGGAGCGAGTCATGCAGGGGGACCATGGAATTTCAAGGGAAACTCGGTTCTAATATAGGAGTGTGATGGCTTCACCAAACCGTCAACAATTGAGATCTTTCAATTTGCCATATGGATTTAAATCCATGATCTGCCGATCGGATTTGCGTTGATGCTTAAATGCTTGGCATCGAAAGTGGGAGAGTTCATATCTGCTGAGGGCATATCCAGTGATTTTGAGGGGAATTTCTATCATGTGAAAGTGAAACTTGACATGAGGAAGCCTCTGAAGAATTTTGTATCAATCGTACACGAAGGGAATCGTGAGATTTTCTTGGTAAAATTTGAGAGGTTACCAAACTGGTCCCAAGTGTGTGGGCACCTTGGTCATGAGAACAAGGACCACAGTGATGGTATACACCCTCCCCAGGCTCTTGTCTTCAAGTATTTGCATGCGACCTGGAGTATGCGTCAAGGATCATGTCCTGGACGAGGCAAGGGTGGCCCAAGCGGTGGCGGCATGAGTGAGTTTGGCCAGGCTCGTAGAAGCTGTCCTGAATCATCTTCTGTAGACGCTTATGATCGAGTTGATGAGGACATGTCTGAATATGAAATAGGCACCACTAGAAAGAGAGGGACAAACTCGAGGGTGGATTGTCAACTCGTGCTTGCACATGCTGTCTCTGGAGAGAATGAAGTGAACAAAACGATAAATGCAAACAAAGTTAGCGATATGGTTAACCAGTTTAACCATAGTCCCCACTAAGCCCTAACCCAATGGGGGATCCGAAGCAGATCCATGTGGAAGATGAAGAAGCATCTAGAGATGATATCAATATTGGCGCGTTGGTGGGCACCCGGGAGGAGTGCCCCTAAGCCCAATGAGTGTCTTATTTTGGAATTTTCGTGGCTTGGGCGGTGATGCGACAATTTGAGAGCTGTGCAACCTTGTGGCGCAAAACTGTCCCTCGGTGTTATGCATTCTAGAAACCCAAGTAGGGGATACCCGAGTAAAAAATCTAGCTCGTTCTTTTGGTTATGACAGTTGTTTTGCTGTTAGTAGTGATGGCATGAAGGGTGGAATTGCAATGTATTGGAACAATAGTCTATCAATGGAGGTTATTCACTTTTCGCAGTACCACATTGACATGATTGTGCATAAGCATGGTAAGGAGGATTGGAGACTGACATGCATCTATGGCGAGGCCAATGTCCGTTTGAGGAAAAAGACATGGGATCTCTTGAAATTCTTGAGGTTGGAATCTGATTTACCATGGGTATGCGGTGGCGACTTTAACGAGGTACTACACCAGGAGGAACATTTTGGGGTGGGAGAGCGTGATGCTGTTCAGATGGGAGGATTCCAGGAGGCAGTTAATGTTTGTGGCTTCTGCGATCTTGGCTACGTTGTCCTGGACTGGACGTTCAAGAAAAAAGTCAGGGGAGGAACCTACACTCGTGTCCACCTAGATAGAGCCTTGGCCACCATGCAATGATGGGCAAGATTCCCTGATGATGTGGTTCGTCACCTCACGATGGCCAAGTCTGATCATTGCCCAATTTTGCTAGAGCTGGAGAGAGGTAACTGGAGGTCCATTGTTGATCAGCCTCGTCAGTTCCACTATGAGATTATGTGGGAAACACATGGGGATTTCAAATCTTTTCTAGAGGCTCAATGGAGAGAGAGAGAATATGCATCTATGATGGAAGGAGTCTCTTCCAAGATTTCAACTATTTCCAGTGCACTGTCGACTTGGGGCAGGGACACCTTTGGCCATGTTTGGAAAGAAATAAAAACCCTAACTGATTTCCTTGATGTACTCCATCCTGACCTGTCATGGCTAGAGCTGAACCACGAGGATATCAAAACATGTGACCGGATAGTAGAGCTTAACTTCCATGAAGAAATAATTTGGCGTCAGAGATCAAGGGTTCAATGGCGGAAGTTTTTCCATTAGAAATATTCAATAAGGCGGAAGAAAAAACGAGTGTAGCATCTCGCACATGAGAATGGTTTTGTGACCTCCGACACTGAGGAGATGAGGGTAATGACGAGTTCTTTTTACCAAAACCTGTATGAGATAGAGGGCACGTCGAACATGAATGATGTGCTTTACACCGTATCGCGCAAGGTGACTCGGGAGACGAACGAGGGTTTACTTTTGCACTACACCGAGAAGGAGTTGAAAATAGTGTTGTTTCGAATATTTCCGACAAAGGCACCAGGCCTTGATTGGATGCCAACTCATTTCTACTAAAAGCATTGGGATCTATGTGGTCCTGAACTGACGACCATTGTCCTAAATGTTCTGAACAAAGGAGAGTCTCCAGAGTTAATCAACCAGACGGTCCTCGTGTTGATTCCGAAAGTACCTCACCCAACATCTCTTGCTCAATTTCGGCCAATAAGCTTATGCAACTTTATTCTGGAGATTGTGTCAAAGGCTCAAGCTAATAGGCTTAAGGAAATACTACCGGAGATCATCTCTGAGGAGCAATCTGTATTTGTACCACGCTGCCTCATAACTAATAACATAATCTCAACTTACGAGTGCCTTCATTTCATAAAGATTAAGAGGCCCAGGGACAAACAATTTTGTTCATTGAAGCTTGATATGATGAAGGCATATGATCGTATTGAATGGAGTTATTTGGAGGCTATGATGCTCAGTTTAGGCTTTAATCACCAATGGGCTTTGTTATGTTTAATGGTCATCATCTTGATGAGTTAAAACCCACAAGAGGGATCCGTCAGGAGATCCTATCTCACCTTATTTGTTTTTATAGCAGTTGAAGGTCTGTCTTGCCTATTAAGGAGCAGGGGGATCTCACAAAACCTTGTAGGCATCCAATGAAGGGAATATGCCCGAGAGGCAATAATAAAGTGGTTATTATCTTATTCCATGTCGATGATAAATGTTTATTTTGCATGCTATAATTGTATTAATTGGAAACCTTAATACATGTGTGTTTAATAAACAAAATACAAAGTTCCTAGTAGTGCCTCTCATATAAACTAGCTCATTGATTAACAAGATGATCAAGGTTTCCTGATCATGGACATTGGATGTTGTTAATAACGAGGTCACGGCATTTATGAAATAATGTGATGAACATTCATCCGAAGTATAGCATTACGATCAAAGTCATTATGTTTATATTGCTATAACATCATACGAAGTAATCTTAGTCCTTAGACCATGAGATCATGTTAATTGCTAACATCGGAAGAGTGACTTCATAACATCAAATGTCACACCGTAAAAGGGTGACTATAAAGGTGGGTTCAGATACTCTGAAGGTGTTATGTTGAGGCTCATTGATCAAGAGTGGGATTTGTCCGTCCCGATGACGGATAGATATACTCTGGGCCCTCTCGGTGATATCACATTGAGAATAGCTTGCAAGCAAGTGATGTGATCACTAGAATGTTATATCAGGAGAACGAGAAAAGAGTGCATGTCGGTAACGAGATCAAACTAGGTATTGGGATACCGATGATCGAATCTTGGACATGTAATATATCACGAGACAAAGGGATTTGGTTACGACGTTAAAGGTTCACACGATCACAAGAGTCATCGTTGAATATGTGGGAGTCAGTACGGATCTCCAGGTCCCGCTGCTGATTATTGATCGGAGAGGGGTCTCGATCATGTCTGCATTATTCGCGAACCGTAGGGTGACACACTTAAGGGATACCGACACCATTTAGGAGCAAATATGTTTCAGATAAATATTATGAAAGCGCTGGAATCATTTCGATGGAAACCGGAATTGTTTCGGGTGAAATTGCAGAAACTGCTTCTGCGTGTGATATTGAAATGTTGCAGGGAGTTTTATGTGAATGTTTGTTAATTAAAGTAATTAACAAAATTCTGAATAAAATAAATAAAAGTGTTTTATTTAATGAGAGCTTGCATTAAATTTGGTGGAAATTTAATGCATGTGAGTGGACATGAGTGGAGGTGTGTGTTTATGTGAGTGGGAGCTCCACCCACATGAATGAGGGAGAGGTGGGGGCACCCACCATGGCCGGCGCCATGCCCCCTTGGGCTACCCCCTCCCCTATAGAAGGAGCACCTCCTCCTCCTCTCCTCTTGCACCACCTCCTCGTGAAGGTTCTCTTCTCCCTCTAGTTATTCCCCATGGTCTCGGATTAGTGAGATACATGTTCTCGGTGATTTTATCTGGAAAGGAGTTGCTGCTTCCGCTGCATCGCAGGAGCGAGGAGGTGGAGGTTGTTCGGTGGACCAAACGTGTGTGCGATCATGGATGCACCGCTGCTTTGCGGTGCCGGACTTGATGGTGCTGGACCTCATGGTGCTGGAACTGCTGGACCTGAAGGACTTCATCACGATCTTGAGATTGGCAAGTGTACGACTACATCGTCCACGAGTTCCATCTCGTTAACAAAGCTTTGTTGTCTTTGAGGGTAAGTTCGCTATGGATGTATATCCACCCTTTGCTTGTATCTAGTAGATAGATCTTGGCGTATTGTTCCCATCGTAGAAAATTTCTATTTTCTATGTTGTGAACCCAATAGTGGTATCAGAGCCTGATCTATGCATAGGTGCTTTGCACGGGTAGTACACATATGTTTATATGTGGGCGATGATGATCATGTTATTGCTTCTTTCATGTATTTTGAATATTGGTGGCATAGTGGGATGAAGCGGCCCGGACCAACCTTACATGTCATCACACATGAGACCGGTTCTAGGACTGACATGCAACTAGTTTTGCATAAGTGGCTAGTGGTGTCTGTCTCTCCTACTATTGTCAATATCTGATTTACAACGAGTTGCTAATAACTTGGTTATCCTCGATGTGGTTCCATGTTCGTAGGTAAGACCGGTTCTATCTCCGAAAGCCCTAATCCACATAAAACTTGCAATGGATAAATTAGAGGCGTCTAGTTTAGATTGTTGCTGGGCTAGTGTCATGATATGGTAATGTTGTAAGTTGATGTATGGTAGATACCCTTACAACACACTTAACGTGTAAGTTCCATAGACCTTGGCCTTACACACAAAGTAATGATAGAGATCATACCACGATGCATATGATGGTGATCAAATGCATGGACCATATCATTCCACTTTACACATATGATGTTTGCATCTTATATTTCTAGTTTGGCGTTTAGTAGAATTATAAGATGATCCCTCATTTAAATATCAAGATAAAATGTGTTCTTCCTTAAGTATGCACTGTTCTGTGGATCGTGTTTCGAGACATCATGTGATGATCGGGTGTACTCGACTCTACGCTTTGATACAACGGGTGTAAGACAGTTTTACACACGTGAATACTAAGGTTCTTACTTGGCGAGCCTAGATGTACAGACATGGCCTCGGAACACGGACCGAAAGGTTAAGCATGATTCATATAGTTGATATGATGCCCATATTGATGCTCGCCTTTGAAGCTACACCGACTCACGTGATGACCGGACTTGGTGTAGTGGATTTGGTTCATGTAATCACCAAAAAGGCACGAGGGATGTCGTTTTTGAGTGGTAGTTCATTTCTAATTTGGATTAGTCAAACTCAATTTGTCATAAACTAAATCAAAGTGAATTTCATAATTTGTTGTAGTCATTGGCATCTGTTCACTACCTTATGCTTAGTTTTAATTGAGATAATAGAACTATAGAATTCTGGATATCTACTTTACAAACTGGTATCGTATTGTTTTGAATGTCAAATTTAAAGTTTAGATGTCCTATTGCAAACTTTCAGCAAACTCTATCTACTCCATGAAGTTTAATAAGTAGTATTAAATCAAGAGTAAGAATTCCAATGTTAGTATCTAAAGTATCATGTTTGCCTCCATGATTATTGATATTCAAAAGTTGTTTTAATATCAAGATTATCTAGGAGCTGAAAAATTGTTTCAGAAACCATCATGTGTGGAAGATATTGTGATATTTGAAACAATGTTTTTGGTTGCATTATGATAGAGTATAATTTAGCAAAATACATGTTCCCATATTGTATGAGAATTTGTGAAGGATGGAGATGCTAGGCATCTGGATCTCCCAAAAAGGTTTTGGGAACTAACATTATACTCGCGATTCTTCCTTATAGGCTATAGTAGCTTGATCATGAAAGTTGTCATGATAAGGATGAATAGAAGATGTAAGTAAAATGTTTACTACACTAATATATTACTAAATAATGGATTTTTGAAAGAACACCAAACATTTGATGATGGCGATCCACTTCAAAGTGCAAGTCCAAAGGTATTAGTATTTGACTATATATACTTTGTACTATGTGTCATGTGAATGACACCACTATTGATGTTGATAGATTCTTTTAAAAGAAAAGGAATTATTGAAAGAGAATCTATAAAATATTTGCTAGAAAAGAAAAGGTTGGAGATGTCCAACATAGGTATATAGAAGATATACATGTTATGGATGTATTCCTTGCTTGTTAAACAATGTGGTTCTGAGGTATTGGATACCGAATTGGTTGGTGTGAAGTGTCATACAGAACAACACAATTCATGAACTGCAACGGCCTAAGTAACTGGCAAGAGAATAAGTGATGATGTTCATCGAAAACAAATAAAGTGTTATTGTGTTTTTGTTGTCGTCAAACCTAGCCTTCAAGATTTTGTTTTAATAATTGTTATTTTGTTCCGGTATATGAGAACAATGGTTGTTCAAATAATTACCGTATTCCATAAAGGATGGACGAACTTTTGCAAGTCTAGTTGGAGAAATCACATCCATAAACATTATTGCTAAAATGTCGTAAGACAAATGATTGGAAGATCACTTATGAAGTGACATCGCTGTTTGAATTATATTGGAAAGTAAACATGATGAAACTCCATGTTGATGGATTTTTGGAGTCTTTTGATTTTGATCAATTAATGCTTGTCAAAATTTCCTCGAGATAATTGAAACTCCGTTCATAGGCCAAAGAGGAACGGATGACTAGCTTATTGGAAATTGTGCATGTTGATGTATATAGTCCATTATGTGTAGCCATATGCGATGGATCTTTTTGCTTCATATGATTTATCCAGAAATTTGAGTGAATATATCTATATATTTACTTAATAAGGAAGAAGTATGAAACATTTGAAAAAAATTCAAAGACTTTCAAGATGAAGTGAAAAATCACTGTAACAAGAAAATAAAATAGTTTATGATTTGATCATAAAGGAAGATATTTGAGTTACAGGTTTAGAAAAACACCTAAGATTTCAGGAATTGTTTCATGAATTTGCATTTCCCGATAAACCACAGGAGTATGGTATGTTCGAGAGATCAAATCAAACCTTATTTGGCATGGTAAGATCAAAGGTGTCATTTATAAAACTGCCATTATGTTTTAAGGATTAAAGCTTTAGAGAATACCGCTTTTACACTGAAAAGAGCACTATCGTGATCCGTTGAAATGACACCATATGAGTTATGGTTTGGGATAAAACCCGAATTGTCTTTTCTTAAATTTTGGTATGCTATGCATAAGTAAAATGTTTACAACCAAAGTCGGATAAGCACGTCTTTGTAGGTTATCCCAAAAAATTTGTTGGGAATTCCTCCATAACACCGAGGACAAAAGAGTTTGTCGCTTAGAACGTCAAGTTTCTTGAGAAGGAATTTTTCGTGAAAAGTTAAGTGGGAGGATAGTAGAACTTTGATAAGGTTGTTGAACCTTAGCTATATGTGCTAAGTAGCACAGGGCCAGAAAGTGTCTCGGTGGCGGCCACAATGCTCATGGCTCCCGTGATTACAAAGGGTGTGATCTTGGAGATTAGAGTTCCTATTGAACCATGTGGGTCGGTAAGAATCAAATAGTAAGATTTGAAACTGAAGTCGTTATTGTTTTGACAATGATGAACCGACTGCATGCAAAGAAGCGATGATGGGCCCTGACTCCATAAAATGACTAGAAGTCATAGAATCCGTGATAGTATCCATACACGAGAAATCAAGTTTCTGAACTTGGAAGATCCTACGGAAAGGCGTGAAGCCTATCGGTCGTGTTTGGATCTATAAAGAAATAGACATGGATATTTAACATCTATGAAATAGTCGACATGTCAGAAATAAGTTTATGGCAATGTTCAAGGAGTTGACTATGACAAGATTTGATCTTTCATAGCGATATTTAGTCTTTACGGATTAATATAGCAACCACTACATATAATTTGGTATATGGTAGTTGAATACACAAAACAAGGTTCTTCTAATATAATGGTTACCTAAGACGTGTACATGACACGGTTCGAAGAGTTTTGTTAATTCAAAGGGTGCTAAAAGGGCATGCAAACTTCAATAGTTGAAGTGAGCATAGTGGAGTTGGAATCTTCACCATGATGAAAATGTTAAAGGAGTTTAATTTCATCGGAGATGATGAAGATGCTTGCATTTGCAAGAAATTAAGTGGGAGCGCTGAGACAAATTTCCAATACATTATGCAGAGTACATATTGTTGATTGGAAATGATGTATCTTTTATTGACACAAGTTAAGAATTTCATTAAAATAGGATTTCGATGAAAGACTTGGGCAAAACCGGAATATTTGGCATCAATGTCTATATGGATAGATTGAGGCGCTAATATGGTTATGCCAGATGTACATATATGAGATATTGAAAGGGTTCAATATGGAAACAACAAGAAAGGTTCTTGCTGCATGGAAAGGATTGTATCAAGATTCAAGTGTTTCAACACTTGGTGAGTAAAATCACATGAATATTTTGATCGATTATACCGTGATATCTATATATCCAGATATGTCCTATGCTCTAAAAGTTATGAGCACATACCAGAATGATTCATAAGATGATCATTGGACGATAGTAAAGATATTCTTATGAGCTTTGGAAGAACTAAGAATATATCATGTATAAGTGACAAATAGTTAAAGGTACTTCATTGTAAAGTGTTACATTGATACTAGTTTTGTCACAAGATACAAATTAAATTTATCTCAATTCAGACTATGGGTGACACAATGTAATGGAAAGGATATTCCATGATGGATTTGGATGAGTTCCAAAGTTGAGACATTGTGACGGATACTACAACAAAAGGCTAAGTATATGACTACTATAGTAGCAGCAAAGGAGGGCATTTGTGTTAAGTAGTTTGTTATCAAACTAGGTGTGGTTCAAAGTGGGCTAATACTATGAAGATATATTGTATGACAATAATATCAACATATTTTAACCCGAATGAACTAAAGGTCTCACCAGAGGACCAAATTTATACAATGTCATCTCATTTGAGAATGAGTGATGCGTAGAGACGCAAGGACATGCAAATACACACGGACCTGAAACTGTCAGATCCGGAGATTATGTTAACCACTAGAAATCACGTATATGCAACACCAGAAAGCCATAGGTGTTCAATACGCAAAGTTTTTCAAACTAGATTATTGACTCTAGTGCAAGTGGGAGACTGAAGGGAATATGCCCGAGAGGCAATAATAAAGTGGTTATTATCTTATTCCATGTTTAAGATAAATGTTTATTTTGCATGCTATAATTGTATTAATTGGAAACGTTAATACATCTGTGTTTAATAAACAAAATACAAAGTTCCTAGTAATGCCTCTCATATAAACTAGCTCGTTGATTAACAAGATGATCAAGGTTTCCTGATCATGGACATTGGATGTTGTTAATAACGAGGGTGCAGCATTTATGAAATGATATGATGAACATTCATCCGAAGTATAGCATTACGATCAAAGTCATTATGTTTACATTGCTATAACATCATACGAAGTAATCTTAGTCCTTACACCATGAGATCATGTTAATTGCTAACATCGGAAGAGTGACTTGATAACATCAAACATCACACCGTAAAAGGGTGACTATAAAGGTGGGTTCAGATACTCCAAAGGTGTTATGTTGAGGCTCATGGATCAAGAGTGGGATTTGTCCATCCCGATGATGGATAGATATACTTTGGGCCCTCTGGGTGATATCACATTGAAAATAGCTTGCAAGCAAGTGATGTGATCACTAAAATGTTATATCACGGGAACGAGAAAAGAGTGCATGCGGTAACGAAATCAAACTAGGTATTGGGATACCGATGATCGAATCTGGTACATGTAATATATCACGAGACAAAGGGATTTGGTTACGACATTAAAGGTTCACATGATCACAAGAGTCATCGTTGAATTTGTGGGAGTCAGTACGGATCTCCAGGTCCCGCTGCTGATTATTGATCGGAGAGGGGTCTCGATCATGTCTGCATTATTTGCGAACCGTAGGGTGACACACTTAAGGGATACCGACACCATTTAGGAGCAAATATGTTTCAGATAAAGATTATGAAAGTGCTGGAATCATTTCGATGGAAACCGGAATTGTTTCAGGTGAAATTGCAGAAACTGGTTCTGCATGTGATATTGAAATGTTGCAGGGATTTTTATGTGAATGTTTGTTAATTAAATTAATTAACAAAATTCTGAATAAAATAAATAAAAGTGTTTTATTTAATGAGAGCTTGCATTAAATTTGGTGGAAATTTAATGCATGTGAGTGGACATGAGTGGAGGTGTGTGTTTATGTGAGTGGGAGCTCCACCCACATGAATGAGGGAGAGGTGGGGGCACCCACCATGGCCAGCTCCATGCCCCCTTGGGCTGCCCCCTCCCCTATATAAGGAGCACCTCCTCCTCCTCTCCTCTTGCACCACCTCCCTGTGAAGGTTCTCTTCTCCCTCTAGTTATTCCCCATAGTCTCGGATTAGCGAGAAACATGTTCCCGGTGGCTTTATCTGGAAAGGAGTTGCTGCTTCCGCTGCATCGCTAGAGCGAGGAGGTGGAGGTTGTTTGGTGGACCGAACGTGTGCACGATCACAGATGCACCGCTGCTTTGTGGTGCTGGACTTGATGGTGCTGGACCTGATGGTGCTGGAACTGCTGGACCTGAAGGACTTCATCACGATCTTGAGATCAGCAAGTGTACGACTACATCATCCATGAGTTCCATCTCGTTAACAAAGCTTTGTTGTCTTCGAGGATAAGTTCTCTATGGATGTATATCCACCCGTTGCTTGTATCTAGTAGATAGATCTTGGCATATAGTTCCCATCGTAGAATTTTTTTTGTTTTCTATGCTGCGAACCCAACATCCAAGTGGCGCCTACTGCACCCTCAATCAATCATCTATCTTTTGCAGGTGACATCTTGCTTTTCTTTAAAGTGAATAATGGTGCAGTAGTGGAAGTGAATAACCTACTACAAGACTATTGCCAAGCCTCAGGACAAAGTATAAGCCATGGGAAATACTCTATTTTCTTTTGGAAAGGGTGTTTGGATCTGATTCGTGGGGAGATCAAGCAGATGTTTGATGTTACTAATGAATCTCTAACGGAGAAATTTCTTCGAATGCCCATCGATGTGGGGAGATCTATTGGTGATGCATTCAAGTACATTAAGGAAAAAATCTGGAAGAATGTCCTTGGATGGATAGAGATGATCCTCTCTGTTGGCGGGAAAGGGGTGTTGATCAAGTATGTATTGCAAGCAATTCCCATGTTTGCTATGTCCTGTTTCAAACTACCAAGAGGCCTGTGCGAATATATCAACTCTATTATTAGAGGGGTTTGGTGGGGCTCAAGGAAGGGAAGAAGAAACCCCATTGGGTTTCTTGGGAAGCTATGTCACAACCTAAGTGTGACGAAGGACTATGTTTCAGGGATATGGAGCTTTTCAATCTGGCCCTGTTGGTATGACAGGTCTGGTGTCTCCTCATATGCCCGAACACTTTAAGTTCAAGGGTTCTGAATATTGTTTACTATCCAACACTCGACATTCTGCATGCTGAGCTGGGAGTTAGACCGTCTCATATTTGGCGGGCCATTCATGATGGTACGGAAGTACTCAAGTTGGGGTTAAGAAGAAGGATTGGAAATGGCCATGATACAAAGATATGGAGTGATAATTGATTGCCTAGAGATGCGAGGTTGCGGCCATATGTAGCAAGACAAGATTCTCCCCTGGTTCTTGTTTCCGAGTTCATCAATCAGTCTAGAAAATCCTGGAGAATACCGCTGCTCGAGACACATTTTGTACCAATGGATGTGGAAGTGATCCGATCGATCCCCATTGGTACTATTGACCACGATGATGTATAGGCATGGCACTTTGAAAAACTAGGGAAATTTCACCGTACGGTCAGCTTATCGGATGCTAGTTAAAACAAAGAAGGTTAGGGAAGATTGGCTTGAGGGGCGAGCAAGCTCCAGCTCGAACAGTCAGCAGGGATGTTGGTCATCCCTTTGGAAGATGAAGGTGCCTTCTAAGATTTGTGTCTTCCTCTGGTGTTTATTGCACCAGTCCCTACCCACCGGAACAACACTGCATCGCCACCATATGTTGGACTCGAGTGCGTGTGCACTGTGTCATGAGCCTTCGGACTCGTGGCGCCATTCCTTACTTGATTGCAATATAGCCAGTAGCACTTGGGCTTTGATGGACGAGTAGTTAATAGAACATATAAAGGCAAAAAACTGTGTCGATGCAGGAATGGCTATTCTTCATGATGGAGTCCTTGTCTCATACTGATTTCACCCGCGCATCAGTTATACTCTGGACGATTTGGATAGTGAGACGGAAAGCAATTCATGAGCATATCTTTCAAAGCACTATCCATCATAGGGTTTTTACATAGCTACCTGGGGAGTTAAAGCTTTCTCTAGATACTACGCCGAGTAACCCTCAACAGCCTCGCAATGCTGATGGGAACCTCGACAGCCTTGGTGGATTGCTCCTTCGACCTCTATGTGCAAGGTAAATGTGGATGTGATTGTTTCTAAAACAAAAGTTTCTGGGGGTTATTGCTGCCATCTGCCGGGATGAGGCTGGGGTCCTTCTAGGTGCCTCTGCAAGAGTGATCAATGGCATAGCTGATCCACCAACACTTGAAGTGATTGCTTGTTCTGAAGGACTGGTGCTGGCAGAAGATTTGAACATAAAGAAGCTCACGTTGGCCACCGACTGTCTGGGGGTCTCGAGAGAAATAAACGAGAGGAGCATTTCATCGTATGTCACTATCATTAAGGATACAGAGGTGAGACGACGTCATTTTGAAGTTGATGTAGTAGTCCACGAGAAAATATCATCAAATGTGGAAGCTCATAATTTAGCAAGAAGCTCTGTAAGCTTAGAGTCAGGTCGGCATATCTGGTTAGGCATGACACTGGATTTCATTCTTTTTTTGGAAATGAGCATATATTAATATCAAACAGATACCAATTACACCC
Organism: Avena sativa; assembly: GCA_916181665.1. NCBI lineage: Eukaryota > Viridiplantae > Streptophyta > Magnoliopsida > Poales > Poaceae > Avena > Avena sativa. Next base: position 436,378,618 of record OV702290.1, read on the forward strand.
AGCCTCTACAACAACGCATACCGTAATGGCAATACGGATGCACACAGCCGAAAAAAATAAGAATTACAGAAAGGAAAAGTCCCGCTGCAGGGATCTGATCCTTAGCAGCAGCGACACTACCACCACCAAAACAACACCAGAAGTCCAACTCTCCAAAAAAGCGACGCCTCCAAGAAGGAAACAGTGGACAAGCGCTGTCATCGCCCAATCAAAGATCTTAGGTTTTCACCCTGTAGAAAGTCCTCACTCGCAAAGTGATGACCCACAAGTATAGGGGGTGTATCGCAGTATTTTTGAGGGAAGTAAAACCCAATTTCTTGATTCGACACAAGGGGAGCCAAAGAATATTTATAAGCCTTAGCAACTGAGTTGTCAATTCAGCTGCACCTAGAAACAATCTTGCTCACAACAGTTTATCAGTAGCAACAGTTTTGTAGTAGGAATAGTAAAGTAATAGCAGTAGTAAAAGTAAAGACAGTAGTAACAGTTGCAGCAAACAGTAGGATTAAAGCGCGGTAGGCATAGGGTTGGATGGACGGACATTGCATAGACAAGACAATTCATATAGCAATCAAAACATAGGGAATTTGCAGATAAATAATATGAAGCATCCAAGTACTAGATAATCCTAGGCATGTGATCCATATATAGTCATACGTGCTCGCAATGAGAACTTGCACAACATCTTTTGTCCTGCCAGCCCGTTTGCAGCAGGGCCTTAAGGGAACTACTGGTAATTAAGGTGCTCCTTTTAATAGAGCACCGGAGCAAAGCATTAACACTCCATGAACACATGTGATCCTCACATCAAAGCCATTCCCTCCGGTTATCCCGATTTCTGTCACTTCGGGGCCTTTGGTTCCGGAAAACAACGTGTGTATACAACTTGTAGGTAAGACCATAAACAATACTATCATAATGAATCAATAACATGTTCAGATCTGAAATCATGGCACTCGGGCCCTAGTGACAAGCATTAAGCATAACAAGTCGCAACAAAGTCAAAAAACACTAATAGTAGATACTAGGCACCATGCCCTAACAATCTGATGCCATTACATGAACAATCTCATCCAATCCCTACCATCCCCATAGCCTACAGTGGGGGATTACTCACTCATAGATGGGGGAAAGATTGATGGTTGATGGAGAAGCGATGGTGATGATGATTGCGATGATCTCCTCCAATTCCCCGTCCCGGCAGGGTGCTAGAATGGAGTTTCTGGTTCCGAATCGCGGAATCTAGTGGTGGCGGCGCAGTGGAACTCTTTCTGGAAAAACGTCGCCCCCTAGGTTTTTAGGTCAGGAGGTAACTTATAGGCGACGAGGGAGACCGAGGGGGTGCCTAGGGCGGCCAGACCACCCCCTGGCGCGGCCAGGCCTAGCCCGCGTGGCCAGGTGGTGTGGCCGGGCCCCAGCCCCTCTCCGTCTCGTATTCTGGCTCCTGGTGTCCCTCGGTGAAAAACTGTCTTTGGCTTTTGTCCCGTCCAATTCCGAGAATATTCATTTTTTGACTTTCCTGGAACCAAAAACAGTAGAAAACAGGCAGCTGGCACTATGGCTCTTGTTAATAGGTTAGTCCAAGAAATCATATGAAAAGTACTCCAAAGTGTGGACAAAACATAAGAAAGTAGATAAAACCAAGCATGGAACATAAAAAATTATGGATATGTTTGCAACGTATCAACATCCCCAAGCTTAACTCCTGCTCGTCCTTGAGTAGGTAAGTGATAAAAAGAAATAATAATTTTTGAGGTGGCATGCACCATCATGAACTTGATCAAAGTATTTGTAAAACATTCATAGCTGGGATCATAGTACTTCAACATAACATGAAAGGTAAAGTTCTAACAATAAGACAAAGCAACTATGTTGCAACATGAAAAGGCACAAACAAAAGATTCATGAATAACAATGCTTTGCAAGACGTTTGTTTGTTTCACATAAAGAAAACATAGCATAGTGGCATTCAGCTTGTCGCTCATAGAGTAGCAAACATAAATGCATATGACACCTTCAAAGTTCATAAGAGTGACTAGATACAAATAGTTTAAAACAAGCAATATCAAAGCTATGCATCAATCAACAAGTCTTGGGACAATGCACATAGAACTAAGAATGGCCACTATGCTCTCAAAGTAGGTGCATAAAGATAGAAGGTGGAGACTCAACATAAAAGTAAAAGAAAGGCCTTCAAAGAAGGAAGTAGAGACTCAAGTTTCATAAAGAGCTTCTAAAAATTATGGTACTTAATAGCTTTCAGCTCTCATTGCCCCTATCATAAGCATCTTGAAGTGGTTAAGGTTAAAGTGAACAAACTATGAAGTATATGCTTGACAAAGTATAAGTTGGAAATCTCATGTCCCTTGAATACGAGGGCCGCTCCTCATGCTACTCAAGTTTAGTTACCGGTAAGTTCTTGTCATTGTAAGTACATGTATATCATAGAGAACCGCCAACGGGGTACCCCTTGCCCGATGATACGTAAGAATCCCCATATCAAAATGACAAGGCAAGCAGACAACGAGTATCTCAGCAATCTTCTTATTTACCATGGGAAAATGGTGCTTTTTTCTCTCTTTCCTCTTTTCTTTTTTTCTTTTTTTCTTTTTCACTTTTTCTCAATATCTGACTCTGTTTTATAATAAGAATGCTTCATAGACAGCTCATTATGGTTACGCTACAGGTTTCCACCATGACGGCATGGATTAGACCAGCGGCCCAGGCGTTTCTCTAACACACATACATAACTCCATGAACTTATAAGCTCCCCTTTCATTTCACACCGACGACATCCATAGACAAAAGAGCATGATATCAACTAGGTACAAAGTACAAGTGCAATGTTGAAAACGTTCCCCATGACAGCATGGTTCTGCTAATCCCCAACATATAAGTGCAAGCATATACAACAAAGACGACACAATGGTTCAAGTTTATTAAGGGCAAGAAAATTAAAGTGTGCCATCAAGTTCGTGAGAGCTTTAATCACTAGTTTTCTCATAACAAGTTTAATTCGGAAGGTAGATAAAAACATGAATATACTTGAAATAGCATATGATAATAGGTAGGTATGGTGTACTCTTTGAAATAACTTGGTTTCATGAGTTGGATGCATGAGTGGATCTCATACTTGGCTATGCAGGCTAGCAAAAGACTGGGAGCGACCAACTAAGAGAGCAATAATGGCCATAATCATGCAGAGCGACAAAACATCATTAATCAAAGCATAAAGTGATACTACAAGTTGAAAACTAAAGGGTCATAAAGGCTATGGTGACTTGGGATAGTCATAACATGGTGTGAGCATGTGCCAAGTCAACCCAAATAAAGCATCAAAGGAGAATACCACAATACTATGCTTTAATATGCTAAAACAACGCATGATTATTCAAAGGCACGTTAAGCAATCTCAATTGTTTATAACAAGTCATGCTGCAGCAAAGAATACTAAGCATAAAGCTAAATCAATATCAAGCATGGCATGCCAAACAATAGGCCACAGTCAAAAACAAGCTCTCTTTACCACTTAAGCATTAACTTTCCTACTCTTTTCCAATCCAAACCAAACTATTTGAAAACAAATGCATGAAAGAGGGGGTCCAACCAATTTAATCAGCAAACTAAGAAAACCACGCAAACGAAAAAACAAAACGAAAATGAAAAAGAGGACGCTCCAAGAACAACACAACTGTGTATGAAACAATAAAAATGAAGTGTTTGGAAGAAACCTGGGATTTTTTATTGATGAAGAAGGGGATGCCTTGGGCATCCCCAAGCTTTGATGTTTGTACCTCTTGAATATTTCTTGGGGTGGCACGGGTGGCATCCCCAAGCTTGAGCTTTAGTCCATCCTTCATCTCATTACTCATTCCTTCCATACACCTGAAATTTTTCCTTCATACGAAACTTCACACAATCTTTATTAACAACATTAGTGTACTCAAGATAATAAGTATTTGGGTTCAGTTCCAACTCCAATAAAACTTCCATTAAAACACAAGATACTGTAGCACTTCCCTTAAAATGCTCAATTCCCCAAAAGAACTTAAAAAGGAACCAACAAGAAGCAAATGCAAATAATGGCAGAAATTTGTCAAAATAGACCAGCAGGTAAAGACAAAAATTTTCGAAGACCTTCTGTTGCTCAAATCTAAAAGTGTTGAACTAACTAAAGTTAGATAACAACCTGGTGCAGAAGCACAAAAATTCACGCCTCAAAAGGACGTACAGAGATTTTACACGAATTTGTATGGTGAAGCACAGAAATCTATTTCGGGACAGCAACTTTCCCAACCATTACTTCTCTCTCATTAGAGGTTACTCTTGGCACAAAAAGCAAATAAAAAGGATAAGGAGCGGTTATTACTGAATTAATAAATTCCAAAACTCATCTAAAACTTTTGGGTTATCTCCCAATAAGTACTTTTCTTTAACGCCTTTAAGTTAGGCATGATAGTTTGAGACGATGCTCACATAAGAAATATGAATTGAAGTAAAAGAGAGCATCAAGAAGCAAATTCAAAACACATTTAAGTCTAACCCACTTCCTATGCATAGGAATCTTGTATGCAAATAAATTCGCAAAGAACAAAGTGATAGGCATAGGAAGATAAAACAAGAGTAACTTCAAAATTTTGAGCACATAGAGAGGTGTTTCAATACCATGAAAACTTCTACAACCATATTTTCTTCTCTCATAATAATTTTCAGTAGCCTCATGAATAAACTCAACAATATAACTATCACATAAAGCATGCTTTTCATGTTCTACAAAAACATAATTTTTATCAAGCTCAAAAATGGTGGGATTAAAACTTTCAAACCCACTTTTAACAATTCTATAACAAGATGACTGATCATTCAATATAGGACCATCGTCTAGAGATTTATCATAAACAATTTCTAAGCAAAACTCTTTAGTACCATGCATCTCGAAGTTAGGCACAAATAAAGGATTATCACAGATAACATGAGCATAACATTCATCCTCCTTTGGTAAGCATGGGGGACAATCAAATAATGTAAGGGATAAAGAGTTACTCTCATTAGAAGTTAGGCATGGGTAGCTAATCCATTCTTCCTCCTTTTGTTCATCACTCTCCTCCTCTTTTTCATCTAATGATCTTTCATGTTCATCAATTTTTTCTTCCATAAGATCTTGCAAGGCATTAGTCTCTTCCATTTGTGGAAAACATCTATTAATATATTCAAAAATATAGCCATTTTCTTCCTTGTAATTATCAAAGCAAAATTTACGTATATCATAAACCTCATATTTATAAGGTGAATCATCAATATTTTCAAGCAAACTAGCAAGTTCAAATGCACCCTTCCAAGCAATAAATTCCTCAATTTGTTCCACATCATAAAAGTCATAATTTTATTTAACATAAGAAGATATGGTAACATCATCATTATACTCACATTGAAAAGGGAGGTTGATACGTTGCTAATGTATCCATAATTTTTGATGTCCCATGCTTGGTTTTTATCTACTTTCTTATGTTTTGTCCATACTTTGGAGTACTTTTCATATGATTTCTTGGACTAACCTATTAACAAGAGCCACAGTGACAGTTGAAAGAACATTTCATGTTTTCCTGTGTTTTGTGTGTTAGATAACAATACTGTGGAGTTTTCTCATATGCGCTAAGTATGCAGGAGTTTTTGGGGGGGGGGCGGATTATCCGCCCCACCAAGGGCCGGATAATCTGGCCTACCTCATTGATCAGAAGCTGCCAAGGCGCGTCACTCAGAGAGGGGGCGGATTATCTCCCGGAAAATCCGAACTAGGGCAGTTTTTCTTCCCCGGGCCGGATAATCCGGCTTTCGCATTGACCGGATAATCCGCCCCCCAGAATTTGACCAAAGCCTGCCAAGGCGCGTCGCTCAGAGTCCGGTCAGATTTTCTCTTGGAAAATCCGAACTGGGGCGGTTTTTCCTCCCAGGCCGGATAATTCGCCCTTCACATAGGGCCGGATAATCCTTCCCCCAGAAGACTATCAAGGGCAAGCTCTGCGCGACACTTAGAGAGGGGGCGGATTATCTGCCGGATATTCCGAGTCTGGGGCGGAGTTTTCCCCAGGCCGGATAATCCGGCCCTCACTTGGGCTGGATAATCTGCCCCCCTAAAGACTCCAATGTCTTGGTTTTGAAAGGGGGTATAAATATCCCTCCTTCCCCAACATTCAGAACTCTTGATTCACTCGAAATTATTCAGACACTTTGCAAGAGCTCCCATTGTAGATCTCCCACTTCAACCACCCGAAGGCTTCGATCTTTGGGGGAATTTAAGGAGGAGAGAATCGTCATCGTCATCACGAATCAAGCACATCAAATCCTCTCCATTCATTTGGAGAAATCCCTGATCTAGTATTCTTGTCAATATCTAGATCTTGTTCTTTATTATTGATAACTTGTTCTTGTGGCAGCTTGTTGTCATTACGGGATCCTCCAAGTTGATTGTGGAGTTGTGCCCCGCTAGTTGTGTAAAGGCACTAGTACCCGCATCGAAGGTCCCCTATAGTGGAAAGGTGGATAAGGGTGAGGCCTATTGTGGCGTGGTGATCTTAGTACCGCCCACCCCTCCAACGCAGACGTACTTCCCTTAACAAGGAAGGAACTGCGGTCAAACAAATCATGTGTCTCCACGTGCTTCACTACGGTTTACCCGTTCCTCTTCCACTCGCTCTTTACTCGCTAGTAGATAGGTTTGCATATAGGAAAATTCCTCCTAATATCTTATCTAGAGAATTTACCTTTTGTGCTAAGCCTAAAATTGAAAAAGCATTAAAATTTGAAGTAGCACCTATTCATCCCCCCTCTAGGTGCCCATACGATCCATTTCAATTGGTATCAGAGTGTAGGATCTTTATTCGGGCTTAACCGCCTAAGAGAAGTATGGGTACCAAGGGAGATGGGGATGAGGCTATGGATAAGGTCACAATGGATGACCTCAAGACGTTAGAAACAACCTTGTTGAAATCCTTTGAGGCCAAGATGGAGGAAATGAATCAAATGATTGCTCGTCTCACATCATCCATAGCCCCATCTCCATCCTCCTCTGAGGTCGCCACACCATCATCCAAGGATAAGGCTAACACCGGATCCAAGGATGATGAAATGGTAGGTGAAAAACATAATGGTTCCACCTCCAAGAAGGGAAGTGGTAAGGAGGAATATAGTGAGGTTCGTCACGTATATTCCCCCGATCCACCTATCCCTCATCCTCATATAAAGAATAGGGGTGATCCACCCAAGCTTACTGCATCCTCTTTTAATCAATGGCAATTCTTAATGAAGTCTCATGTTTGCAGCTCCTCAATTGAACTTTGGAGGATTATTGAAGAGGGTCTTCATATTGGAGATCATCCCAATCTGACAAGAAGAGAAGTTGTGGGCAGCCAATTGAATGCTACGGCTCTCCACATGATACAAATCGGTGTGGGTCCCAAGGACATGCCCCACATTGAACATCTCAATAGAGCTAAAGAAGCTTGGGATGCCCTCACCGATCTCTTTATTGGGAATGAAAGCATGAGAAGGAATAGGTATGATGCCCTGAGTAATGAAGCCGAAGGGTTCTACATGTTGGATGGTGAAAACCATGAAGACATGTATAGAAGACTCAAGGGCATTGCAACAACTTTTAAAAAGCATGGAGCCACCCACATTGATGATGCGTGGATAAAAAGAAAGTATGTGAGTGCCTTAATGCCTTTTGAGCCAACTGATTTGAAGAGCTTACAAGGTAGACACAACTACCATCAAATGACATCCAATGAAGTCATGAAAGAAATGGCATCATTCAAAGTTGCCGCGAAGAACGCTGAAGATGCTCGGGCTCGTGCCATTGGAATGCAAAAGGGAGTCAATGTTGCTCTAAAGGCCAATGTTGTTGAGCAAGATGAGGATGAAAGAGCTTTTGAGGGGGCCTCCATGGATTTCCCCGATGAAGTCAAATGTGCTCATGGTGAGTACATGGCGTTTTACGCAAGGAACTTTTGGAAGGATCCTGCCAAGGCCAAGTCGGAACTCGAGCGCAAGAATGGATCGAGTGGAAGAAGAGAAAGCGGCCCAAAACTGAGAACATGCTACAACTATGGAGATAGGCTACACTTTGTAGCCGAGTGTCCTTATCAAAATAGAGAAGACAATGGTGGCAGGCTCATTCTTAAAGAAAAATCCAAGGCACCTAAGAAGAAGCCATTTATTAAAAAGAATGGCCCCTACAAGAAGCAACCCAAGATCATCCTAGCGGCACAAGAAGAATACTCCTCTGCAAGTGAAGATAAAGAGGATGAAGATAGTTCTCGCGAGGTGGTTGCTATAGCCACCACATCGACTCCATCATCTCTCTTCGACTCGCCGAACGAGAACGTCATCAACAACAACGCCACTTGCCTTATGGCAAGAGGGTTCGAGGTATCAAGTTCTAGTTGTTCATTTCCTAAGACTAACATGAATTTGGATATGGATGATCATGATAGTCTTAAAATGAAAGAAGAAGTTATTGCTTTGGACAACTTTTTCACTAACCTACAAGGTGAGCACAAACTCCACTTTGATGCTCTTATGAGTCAACTTGCTCAAGCCGAAGATCTTCTTGAAGAAAAGGGAAGAATTGAAAGAGAAGATGCCTTGGAGATAGCTTCTTTGAAGAATGCTTTGGAAGAAGAAGAGGAAGCTCGAGTATCTTTGGAAGAGAGACTCGAATCCATTGAGGAGTCACATGAACAAGTTGTGGCTCATCTCATGAAAGAACGTGACAATGCTCTTACCAAGGTAAAGAAACTAAAGAAAGAAAGGATTGAACTTGGGGCTGCTCATGCTAGACTCTTGGAGAAGTTTGACAAACTTGATAGTGCTCACAAGGCATTGAAGAGTGATCACTCTACTCTAAATGAGTCTCATGATCAACTCCAAACTGAATTGAAGCTACATCATGTGCCAAGTACCTCCACATCATCTTATGGTAAAGAAGATCTTGCAAGAGGTTCTCAACACAAAGGTAAAGAGGTTCTTGATGAGATACTGAGCAAGCAAAGGAAAAACAATAGAAAAGAAGGTCTTGGTTACATTCCCAAGACAAAGAACAAGAAAAACAAGAAGAAGAAGAAGAGGAAGAGTAGGACTGCTCAACCAAAGACTAGCAACATCACCAATGACGAGTCTAATTATGATGGTTTTGTAGGTGCTAACAATCCTAACTTTGAGTTATATTGTGATTATTATGGTGATGTTTATGCTAGTTATGTAGGCTCTTATTATTGTTACATTCCTTGGTCTATTTGGGTCCCCAAGACCCTTGTCACTAACATGAGAGGACCCATTGAAAAATGGGTACCTAAAACCAAGAAGTAACTTTCTTGCAGGGCTATGCTTCCGGTGGGTCTAAATGGGTACTTGATAGCGGATGGGTACTCGATAGCGGATGCACGAGTCATATGACCGGAAGCAAGGAGATCATCATGTAGATGCGGCCAAATCATGATTATATAACCGTCTCCTATGGTGACAAGTCAAAATCTGAGGTATTGGGTCTCGACAAAGTTGTGGTAGCTCACGATATATCTCTCGTGGACGTCATGCTTGTTGAGACCCTCGGGTACAATTTACTTTCAGTTCGCGCCCTTGGTAAGATAGGCTTTGCAGTTTATATTGATGCTGATTTGGTGGTACTCTTGTGGAGCAAGTCTCTAAAAGTCGCTTTCGTGGGATATGTCGAAAATGACCTATACGTGGTGGACTTTTCGGGGGAAACCACTACAGGCCCGATGTGTCTTTTCAGAAAGGCTGACGTGGGTTGGCTATGGCATCGTCGACTAGCCCACGTCAATATGAGAACTTTGCAAAGTCTCCACAAGGGTGGCCACATCCTTGGACTAAAAGAAAATGTCTCCTTTGCCAAAGATCGTGTTTGCATGGCTTGTGTTGAAGGGAAAATGCATGACTCTCTTCATCGTAGGAAGACTATTATCTCGTCAAAAAGGATCTTAGAGCTCCTACATGTGGACCTCTTCGGACCTCCGTCTCATGCAAGCCTCGGTGGGAAGAAGTACTGTCTTGTGATCGTTGATGATTACTCAAGATACACTTGGGTTTATTTCTTCAAGTTGAAGAGTGAAACTCAACAAACGGTCATCGACTTCGCCAACGAGGTTCAACATCAACACAACGTCCCTATTCTGGCTATAAGAAGTGATAACAACTCTGAGTTCAAGAACTACACCTTAAATGAGTTCCTAAGTGAAGAGGGCATAAGACATCAATATTCCGATGCGTACACCCCTCAACAAAATGGTGTTGCCGAGAGGAAAAATCGGACTCTAATGGATATGGCAAGATCAATGCTAGCCGAATTCAAGTCTCCTTATAATTTCTGGGCTGAAGCTATTTCTACCGCTTGTCACTCATCCAACCGTTTATACCTCCGTAAAATCTTGGACAAGACTCCATATGAAATACTTACCGGTAACAAGCCAAACATCTCATACTTTCGGGTATTCAGGTGTAAGTGTTTCTTTCTCATCAAGGGAGTTCATTTATCTAAGTTTGAATCTAAGGCTCTAGAAGGTATTTTTGTTGGTTATGGTGCTGAATCCCACACTTATAGAGTCTACAATAAGCTCTCTGGAACTGTTGTAGAATCTTGTAGTGTGGTGTTCGAAGAAAATGACGGCTCCCATGCGGGGCAAGTTGATGTTTGTGATGCAGATGTTGAAATACCCCAAGATGCCATAAGAAGAATGGGCGTGGGATCCCCCCCCATTGAGGAACCCCTTGTGGCGGATCAGGAAGGACAATGCTCTACTCATGAAGAGCCCTCATCTACACATACTCATCATGTTCCAACCACGGGAGTAACTTCTACACCATCTCCATCAACTGCTGAAGGTCAAGATGTTCTAGAAAGATCTAGGCCAGATTTTTCGATTGACACCGGATTATCCGGCCACCCCGCTCCTGACGACCAAATTGCTCCTGGTACTGAAGAAATCGATGCAAGCTCCAGGCCGGATTTTCCGGCTAGCCCCGAATTATCCGGCCCCTCGCTAGTTCAAGCAAGTACCAGGCAGCCTGATGAAGCTGCTACAAGTTCTCCCAGGCCAGATTATCCAGCCTCTCCATCGGCCGGATTATCCGGCCCTGAATCACCTATTTTTCAGCAGTCTCCTGTTACAGCTGCTGACCCACCTGAAGGGCACACTTCATCACCGCCTACTACTGTTATCCCAGATTCTAATCAAGGTCGAGCAAATGATACAATGAAGATTCATGTTATGAAACTATTCCACCAAGAGACAACAAGCTTATTGAACTTCGTCGCAAGGCTCGTGCTGATCGGAACCTTGAGTTAAGGGGTCACACCCTCGACAAGGTTGTAGGTGACCTTCGAAGAAGGGTTTCTACAAGAAGGGAATTGGCAAGTTTTGGTGAGCATCAAGCTCACATCTCAATGGTGGAACCCAAGAAAGTTTTTGAAGCTCTTGAAGATCCAGACTGGGTTGTTGCTATGCATGAAGAATTGAATAATTTCAAGCGCAACAAGGTCTGGAAACTCGTGGAGAAACCCAAAGATTGCCGCAATGTTATCGACACTAAATGGATATTTAAAAACAAGCAAGATGAGAATGGCATTGTTGTGAGGAACAAGGCGAGACTTGTGGCTCAAGGCTACTCTCAAGTTGAGGGCATTGACTTCAGCGAGACCTATGCTCCAGTGGCTCGACTTGAGTCCATCCATATCCTTCTTGCTTATGCTACCCATAACAATTTTAAATTGCAGCAAATGGACATCAAGAGTGCTTTCCTTAATGGTTCTCTACATGAGTTGGTATATGTAAAGCAACCCCCGGGATTTGAGGATCCTAACTTCCCGAACCATGTCTATAAACTTGATAAGGCACTCTATGGCCTTAAACAAGCCCCACGTGCGTGGTATGAGCACCTTAAAGAGATTTTGCTAGACCGTGGCTTCGAAGTTGGGCAAATCGATCCCACTCTTTTTACTAAGAAGGTTAAGGGGGAGCTCTTCGTATGCCAACTATATTTAGACGATATCATCTTTCGTTCTACTAATAAAGCTTTTAATGATGAATTTTCAAAGCTTATGACTGACAGGTTTGAGATGTCTATGATGGGGGAATTACAGTTCTTTCTTGGATTCGAGATCAAGCAACTTAGATAAGGAACCTTCATCAATCAAGCAAAGTACATCCAAGACATGCTCAAGAGATTCAATATGACGGATCTTAATGGTGTCGCCACTCCAATGCAAACAAAATGTCACCTTGAACTTAACCCAAATGGTAAAGATGTGGACCAAAAGGTATACCGGTCCATGATCGGCTCTCTTCTTTACCTCTGCGCATCTAGACCCGATATTGTGTTAAGTGTGGGTGTGTGTGCAAGGTATCAAGCAGCTCCTAAAGAAATCCACTTAGTGGCGGTCAAGAGGATCTTTCGATATTTGGTTCATTCCCCTAACTTTGGTCTATGGTATCCCAAGGGCTCCAATTTCTCTCTATGTGGTTATACTGATTCAGATTGGGCTGGTGATAAGGATGATCGGAAATCTACTTCTGGAGCTTGTCAATTCTTGGGAAGATCTCTAGTGTGTTGGTCATCTAAAAAGCAGAATTGTATCTCTCTCTCCACCGCCGAAGCTAAATATGTTGCTGCTGCTAGTGCTTGCACTCGGTTATTGTGGATGAGGCAAACTTTAAAGGAATACGGTGTCAATTGTGACAAAGTGCCTCTTTTATGTGATAATGAAAGTGCAATCAAAATAGCGTACAATCCGGTACAGCACACAAGGACAAAGCATATTGAGATTCGGAATCATTTTATTCGAGACCATGTTGCTCGAGGCGATATTGATCTATCTTTTGTGAGCATGAAGAACCAACTTGCTGATATTTTTACGAAGTCACTTGACGAAGCAAGATTCTGCTACTTGAGGAATGAGCTAAATATCATTGATTCCAGGAGTTTGTCTTGATTACCCATGCACTCACTCTTACATCTCACTCATTTGGTCTAGATGTGGGCATGGATATAGGGGAGTGTGGTCCTAATTAATTGGGCTAACCCTCCCCCCATAATGCCAAAAGCAAGGTAAATCATTTCTCTTAATATCATCTTGTGATATGTGAGCTTATTGATGAGTATTGGTCGTGAACCCAAGATATATCATCGCGGTGTCACACCATACACTCCAACAAGGTGGATTCATCCACCACCCTCTCCCTTGAGGATAATTGGATTTTTATGGATCTTTTTGGTTGTTTTTGCTCATCTCATGTTCTTATGGGAATCACACTCAATTTTGGATTTTATTTGATTTGATTATTGCAATTTAGAGTGTATAGTACCATCTTAGTTTGTCTTTCTTAATCCTAAGCCTTTATCCACCCCTAAGCCATCTATTCTTGCACACAAGTCCCTTGTACACCTTGTGGGGGTATTGTTTGGGGACGTGCGGGCCTGAATCTGTGTACAACAGAAATTCAGATTTGAGGCCGGATAATCCGGCCCAAGTGTAGGCCGGATAATCCGGCCCTGGCGGATTTCATCTTAAAGGGCAGGGATCGGGGGAAGGGCTCATAACGAGAAGCATTTCTCCCCCAACCCTCTCCTCCTCCTCAGCCGCCGCCTGCCATCCCCCACCCTCCCCGGAGGCTCTCCGGCCACCGGATTTTCTGGGCCTCCCCAGATCTTCTTCTCCGTGCCTCTGGGTACCTTCTCCTCCGTGTTCTTCCTCCAATGAGTGAGGGTAACTCCCTCTCTCCTTCTTTGGCTAGATGTGTTATTTGTTGGGTGGAATGTTGTCTAGAAGGATGTTGTTTTGCGTAGAAATCATAGTCTTGCAGTTTCTAGGCCCGATCTACTTTTTACATTCAATCTAGGTGAAGTCAAAAATTTCTGCCAGGGCCGAATTATCCGCCCCTGGCCATGCCGGATAATCCTGCCTGACAGATTCAACTCTGGTTCAGTTTCACCATATTGTGTGCTTTGAGTAGATTTGACTTATGAACTTTTTGACTACTTTTTCCGTGCTCTCTCTTGAACTTGTGTGTATGCTTATCCCCATGCTATCGCCCTTGTTCTCCTCACAGGTGGTTCTAGTGTTCCCAAGACCTAAACGCGTCGTCATCGTGGTAAATACTTTCGGGACGACAGACAGGGTAACTTAGTGGACGAAGTTGAGTTGAGGAGAAGAAAGAACAAAGAGAAGCGCATGGCTGAACAAGCAAAGAGGACTAGAAAGGGGGTGTCCAAAAGGAAGTGCAAGGATCCCAAGATCAACTACAAGGCTTTGGATCCAGTTACTTATTCCTCTATCCGTCACCGTGATTTGTTTGCAGAGTTGCCTCGTGATTCTGAGCTGGGAGATGCTCGGTTTTTGTGTGCTGAACAGAAAGGTATTTTTGAAGATGTGTATGCCAGGCTGAACATTAGGCTTATGCACCCACTAGTTCTTGCTGAGGCTTTGGAGAATCCACACCTTGTGGATGACATGTATGTGGCTGAGCGGATGGGGCTGCACCATCTCATGTCTCTCCAGTGCTCATATGACTCTGAGGTGGTGAAGCAGTTCTTTTCCACTTTGGTTATTTGTGGTGATGAGCATCGCACTATGAAGTGGATGACTCATGACAGGCCTATGACTGCTGATTTCTGTGTGTTTGCTGAGGTTCTTGGATACAATTTCCGCAGCAGGGATAGGGCCAGTGGTCACCGCATCATCACTCAGCTAAAGCCCAACTAAGATGCAGCTCTCTCTCCTTGCACAATGGACAATGGCATTGTGGGCACTCTTGCTGGTCTTGCTCCTATCTATGCTGCTTTGGTCGGTCTCTTCCGTGATTCCATCACTCCAAGTGGAGGCAACAATGATAGCATATGTGGTCACCTTGTTCGGCTCCTTGCTTTCTCCCATGAGGTTGCCTCGTGCGAGGATGAGTCCGTGCAATACAATCTAGATGTGATGGACTTCATCTACCATGAATTGGTTGATGCAATGTTCAACCGGCTATCCATTCCTTATGCTCCCTACATTATGATGCTCATCAGGCACCTGCTTCCTTCTGAAGATTTCAACATTGATGTTGTGCATAAGGAAAAGAAGATCTACACCAAGGTTCGGAAGACCTCTCACCCCTCTTCTGCTCCTCAGGGTCTCATGAGGGATGCTCGCAGGCCTCCAGTGCCCCCCGTTGCTCGTGAGATCAAGCAGTTGAATTGGTTCCAGCGGAACATCCTTTGCATGGGCGTGGACACACGCAAGGGCCAATATAAGGCGGACAAGCAACGCCATGAGTTGGCTCACTCTCAGCAGCTCATCGTTCACCATGTGTCCAGTGCTTCTGGTGATCCCCTGGCTCCTACCCCTCCCACACCTTATACCCGGTGGAACTCTTCTTCCGGGCTGAACTATGGAGAGCTGGAGCGTCACTTGTTCCCCTCTGCGGCGACCGCTGATGATGAGGATGATGACACCGAGGAGCTTGAAGATGAGGACAAGGATGGGAACGAGGACGAGGACGAGGACGATGATGAGGACTATGAGTGATCCCTTGGGGCGCTAGCATCGCTCTTCTTCCTTTTTGGCGTCTCGATGCCAAAGGGGGACAAGGAGTTCTATTAGGTCTTCGAGGATTTGCATGGGTCGGGCATAAGCACTTGCATTTTTCTATTTGTTGTTTTCTCGCTTGTGCCCATTTAGCGTTGAACTTTAAATTTGTGATTTGTGGTTTGTTTGAGACTCTATGACAGTGGTTGTCTGGATTTATCTCATGGATTATGCTTATGGATTCATCTATTCATATCCTATTATGCTGGGAATCTTTATTGAGGAAGGCACTTATATTGGTTATCACGTTGATAATTGTGGCTATTTCAAGGATACCTCTCTCCCTATCTCGGTGGTATGATTATGTTGTTCATATGTCAATGGAATAGATTCACCTATTTGTGTGCATTTGTATTCAAATGCAAAATTCTAATATGCACAAATTGAGGGGGAGTCTCTTCCATGTTTATTGCTGGTAGTCTTGTGATCCTTTCCTGCAAATCCTAGTATTGTCATCTAACACCAAAAAGGGGGAGATTGAAAGAACATTTCATGTTTTCCTATGTTTTGTGTGTTAGATAACAATACTGTGGAGTTTTCTCATATGCGCTAAGTGTGCAAGAGTTTTGGGGGGCCGGATTATCCGCCCCACCAAGGGCCGGATAATCCGGCCTACCTCATTGATCAAAGGCTACCAAGGCGCGTCACTCAGAGAGGGGGCGGATTATCTCCTGAAAAATCCGAACTAGGGCGGTTTTTCTTCCCCAGGCCGGATAATCCGGCTTTCGCATTGACCAGATAATCCGGCCCCCAGAATTTGACCAAAGCCTACCAAGGCGTGTCGCTCAGAGTCTGGTCAGATTTTCTCTCAGAAAATCCGAACTGGGGCGGTTTTTCCTCCCCAAGCCGGATAATCCGCCCTTCACATAGGGCCGGATAATCTGGTCCCCAGAAGATGATCAAGGGCAAGCTTTGCACAACATTCAGAGAGGGGGCGGATTATCTGCGGGATATTCCGAGTCTAGGGCGGATTTTTCCCCAGGCCGGATAATCCGGCCCTCACTTGGGCCGGATAATCTGGCCCCCAAAGACTCCAACGGCTTGGTTTTGAAAGGGTGTATAAATATCCCTCCTTCCCCAACATTCAGACCTCTTGATTCACTCGAATTTATTCAGACACTTTGCAAGAGCTCCCATTCTAGCTCTCCCACTTCAACCACCCGAAGGCTTCGATCTTTGGGGCAATTGAAGGAGGAGAGAATCGTCATCATCATCACGAATCAAGCGCATCAACTCCTCTCCATTCATTTGGAGAAATCCCTGATCTAGTAGTCTTGTCAATATCTAGATCTTGTTATTTGTTATTGATAACTTGTTCTTGTGGCAGCTTGTTGTCATTACGGGAGCCTCCAAGTTGATTGTGGAGTTGTGCCCTGCTAGTTGTGTAAAGGCACCGGTACCCTCCTCGAACGGTCCCTATACTGGAAAGGTGGATCAGGCCTTTGGTGGCGGGATCCATCGGAAAATAGTGTGAGGCCTATTGTGGCGTGGTGGTCTTAGTACCACCCACCCCTCCAACGCAGACGTACTTCCCTTAACAAGGAAGGAACTGCGGTCAAACAAATCCTGTGTCTCCGCCTGCTTCACTACGGTTTACCCATTCCTCTTCCACTCGCTCTTTACTCGCTAGTAGATAGGTTTGCATATAGGGAAATTCCTCCTAATAGCTTATCTAGAGAATTTACCTTTTGTGTTAAGACTAAAATTGAAAAAGCATTAAAATTTGAAGTAGCGCCTATTCACGACCCCTAGGTGCCCATACGCTCCATTTCACCAGTTGCCCGTTTTCTGTTGTTTTTGGTTCCAGAAAGTCAGAAAATGAATATTCTCGGAATTGGACCGGACAAAAGCCAAAGTCGTTATTTTCCCGGAAGATTCACGAAGCCAGAAGGAGACACGAAGGGGGGCCATAGGGTGGCCACACCACCCGTAGGCGCGGGTCCCCCAGGCTGCGCCAGGGCATGGTGTAGGCCCCCTGGCTGGCCACCGACCTCGCCCATTCGCCTATATATTCCTCCCGATACAGAAACCCTAAATCATCAAGCCTCTAGCCATGAAAAGTTCTCCAACGCAGCTGCCACCGAAGGGGAGGTTCAGGGGACAGAAAGTCTCTATTCAGGCACCCTACCAGGACGGGGAAGTGCCCCCGAAGCCATCTCCATCGATCTCCACCACCATCTCCATCACCGTTGCTGGTTCCCATGATGAGGAGGGAGTAGTTATCTCTCGAGGCTAAGGGTTCTACCGGTAGCTATGTGTTCATCTCTCTCTCTATGCATGATCTTATTGAGATCATGAGCTTGTAATCTATAGATCTACCTTGCTACTCAAGTGCTTTAATAGATCTCTGCTCTCCCCATGTGTGTGAAGTTGATAGTGTGCACACCATGGTGGCACTTAGGCTAGAGATTACAAATACTTGTTATGAGTTATATTTGAAGTTGGATGTTTCTACAAAATTGTGGTGTTTGTTGGAACCATCTAGAGCTCAAGGTGACAGTGTGGGGTTATCTAGATGGGGAAAGCGGACTTTAAGGTGTGCTGTTATAGGCCTACCATTGATTAGAGTGTCCAACCGGAGAGTAGTTAAGAGTAGTATCATAAAGAGAAGATATTTATATGAGAGTGTTCACTAGTGAAAGTATGATCCCTAGGCCTTGTTTCTAAACATTGAAACACCGTTTGCAATTAGATCTGTTACATGTTTGCTTGCTTCCATCTTTATTTCAGTTTTACTTTAGTCTTTTCCACGCCATCAAACTATTTTCTATCACCACTTATAATTATCTATACCACTTGTATTTCACTATCTCTTCTCCGAACTAGTGCACCTATACACCTGACAAGTGTATTGGGTTTGTTGGGGACATAAGAGACTTGTTGTATCTTGATTGCAGGGTTGCTTGAGAGGGGATACCTTTGACCACTTCCTCCCTGAGTTCGATAAACCTTGGGTGATCCACTTAAGGGAAAACTTGCTGCTGTTCTACAAATCTCTACACTTGGAGGCCCAACAATTGTCTACAAGAATAGAAGTGCGTAGACATCAAGCTATTTTCTGGCGCCGTTGCCGAGGAGGTAAGATAAAAGGTACTCACATCCTCCGGTGTGAGTGCTCGAAGCTATTTCCTTTAGATTCTACAATTTTGTCTTTTTGTTTCTTGTTTTCACTAGTTAGGCTTAATGGAAAACAACAACAAAATTAGAGAGCTTTATAGTATTTATCTTGAGTTAGGACATGAAGTGTTTGAAGAAAAATTTTAAAAACCTAGGGAACTTTATTTGCATGCTAATAGCAATGTTATTAGTATGAATTCTTTGAACACCATTATTTCTAATGCTATGGAAAAGTCTAAGCTTGGGAAAGCTAGTTTTTATGAAAATGATCTTTTTAGTTCCCCAGCTTTGGAAGATAGCTATTCTATTGCTTATGATCATACCAAACCTCCAATATATGATGATTACAATGATGAATATGATATTTTCAGTCCACCTACTATTGAGGAGGAAATTAATCATGATTACAATATGCCTCCTATATTTGATGATTATGGTGATGAGAATGATAATGATAGCTATTTTGTTGAATTTGCTCCCACTATAATTAATAAGAATGACTATGTTTATGTGGAGAGTAATAATTATTTTATGCATGTGGCTCATGATAAGAATGATTTATGTGATAGTTATATTGTTAATTTTATTCATGATGCTACTAAAAGTTATTATGAGAGAGGGAAACATGGTTTTATGTATCTCAACAATATTAAGGTTCCCCTCTTTATGTTGAAAGTCTTGAAGTTGCACTTGTTTTGCTTTCCTATGCTTGTTGTTTTGTGCTTTCATGACTTGTTTATTTACAAGATTTCTATGCATAGGAAGTGGGTTAGACTTAAATGTGCTTTGAATTTGCTTCTTGATGATCTCTTTTACTTTAATTCATATTTCTTATGTGAGCATCTTCTCAAACTATCATGTCTAACTTAAATGCGTTAAAGAAAAGTACTTATTGGGAGATAACCCAAAAGTTTTAGATGAGTCTTGGAAGTTATTACCTCTGTAATAACCGCTCCTTATCCTTTTTATTTGCTTTTTGTGCCAAGAATAACCTCTAATGAGAGAGAAGTAATGATTGGGAAAGTTGCTGTCCCGAAACAGATTTCTGTGCTTCACCGTAAAAATTCGTGTGAGCAACAGTAGGTCTTGAAAAAAATTGGTTTTTACCTGCTGGTCTGTTTTGACAGATTTCTGTCATTATTTGCATTTGCTTCTTGTTGGTTCCTTTTTGAGTTCTTTTGGGGAATTGAGCTTTTTGAGGGAAGTGCTAGAGTATCTTGTGTTTTAATGGAAGTTTTATTGGTGTTGAAACTGAACCTATAGACTTATTATCTTGAGTGCACTAATGTTGCTAATAAAGATTGTGTGAAGTTTTGTATGAAGGAAAAATTTCAGGTGTATGGAAGGAATGATGTAATGAGATGAAGATGGACTAAAGCTCAAGCTTGGGGATACCACACGTGCCACCCCAAGAAATATTCAAGAGGTACAAGCGTCAAAGCTTGGGGATGCCCAAGGCATCCCCTTCTTCATCAATAAAAAATCCCAGGTTTCTTCCAAATACTTAATTTTTATTGTTTCATGCACAGTTGTGTTGTTCTTGGAGCGTCTTCTTTTTCGTTTTTTGTTTTTGGTTTTCGTTTGCTTGGTTTTCTTAGTTTTCTTGAATAAATTGGTTGGACCCCCTCTTTCATGCATTGGTTTTCAAATAGTTTGGTTTGGATTGGAAAAGAGTAGGAAAAGTTCATGCTTAAGTGGTAAAAGTAGCTTGTTTTTGACTATGGCCTATGCTTTGTCATGCCATGCTTGATATTGTTTTGGCTTTATGCTTAGTGATCTTTGCTGTAGCATGACATGTTATAAACAATTGAGATTGCTTAATGTGCCTTGGAAGAATCATGCGTTGTTTTTGCATATTAAAGCATAATATTGTGGTATTCTCGTTTGATGCTTTATTTGGGTTGACTTGGCGCATGCTCACACCATGTTATGACTATCCCAAGTCACCATGGCCTTTATGATCCTTTAGTTTTCGACTTGTATTATCACTTTATGCTTTGATTAATGATGTTTTGTCGCTCTGCATGATTATGGCCATTATTGCTCTCTTAGTTGGTCGCTCCCAGTCTTTTGCTAGCCTCCATAACCAAGTATGAGTTCCACTCATGCATCCAACTCCTAAAACCAAGTTATTCCAAAGAGTCCACCATACCTACCTATTAGCATTTGCTATTCCAAGTATATTCATGTTTTTATCTACCTTCCAAATTAAACTTGTTATGAGAAAACTAGTGATTAAAGCTCTCACGAACTTGATAGCACACTTTACTTTTTTTGCCCTTAATAAACTTGAGCCATTGTGTCGTCTATGTTGTATATGCTTGCACTTATATGTTGGGGATTAGCAGAACCATGCTGTCATGGGGAACGCTTTCAACATTGCACTTGTACTTTGTACCTAGTTGATATCATGCTCTTTTGTCTCTGGATGTCGTCGGTGTGAAATGAAAGGGGAGCTTGTAAGTCCATGGAGTTATGTATATGTGTTAGAGAAACGCCTGGGCCGCTAGTCTAATCCATGCTGTCATGGTGGAAACCTGCAGTGTAACCATAATGAGCTGTCTATGAAGCATTCTTCTTATAAAAAAAGAAGAGTCAGATATTGAGAAAAAAGATAAAAAAGAAAAAATAGATATGAAAAAAGAGGAAAGAGAAAAAAGCACCATATTCCCATGGTAAATAAGAAGATTGTTGAGATGCTCGTTGTCTGCTTGCCTTGTCATTTTGATATGGGGATTCTTCCGTATCATCGGGCAAGGGGTACCCCGTTGGCGGTTCTCTATGATACACATGTACTTACGATGACAAGAACTTACCGGTGACAAAACTTGAGTAGCATGAGGAGCGGCCCTCGTATTCAAGGGACATGAGATTTCCAACTTATACTTTGTCAAGCATATACTCCATAGTTTGTTCACTTTAACCTTAATCACTTCAAAATGCTTATGATAGGGGCAATGAGAGCTGAAAGCTAATAAGTACCATAATTTTTGGAAGCTCTTTATGAAACTTGAATCCCTACTTCCTTCTATGAAGGCTTTTCTTCCACTTTTATATTGAGTCTCCACCTTCTATCTTTATGCACCTATTGAGAGAGCATAGTGGCCATTCTTAGTTTAATGTGCATTGTCCCAAGACTAGTTGATTGATGCATACCTTGATATTGCTTGTTTTAAACTATTTGTATCTAGTCACTCTTATAAACTTTGAAGGTGTCCTATGCATTTATGTTTTGCTACTCTGTGAGGGACAAGCTGAATGCTACTATGCTATGTTTTCTTTATGTGAAACAAACAAACGTCTTGCAAAGCATTGTTATTCGTGAATCTTTTGTTTGTGCCTTTTCATGCTGCAACATAGTTGTTTTGTCTTATTGCTAGAACTTTGTCTTTCATGCTATGATTGAAGTACTATGATCCCAGCTTTGAATGTTTTACAAATACTTTGATCAAGTTTATGATGGTGCATGTCACCTAAAAAATTATTCTTTCTTTTTATCACTTACCTACTCGAGGACAAGCAGGAGTTAAGCTTGGGGATGTTGATACGTTGCTAACATATCCATAATTTTTATATTCCATGCTTGGTTTCATCTACTTTCTTATGTTTTGTCCACACTTTGGAGTACTTTTCATATGATTTCTTGGACTAACCTATTAACAAGAGACACAGTGCCAGTTGCCTATTTTCTGCTGTTTTTGGTTCCAGAAAGTCAGAAAATGAATATTCTCGAAATTGGACCGGACAAAAGCCAAAGTCGTTATTTTCCCGGAAGATTCACGGAGCCAGAAGGAGACACGAAGGGGGGCATAGGGTGGCCACACCACCCCTAGGCACGGGTCCCCCAGGCCGTTCTAGGGCATGGTGTGGGCCCCCTGGCTAGCCACCGACCTCGCCCCTTCGCCTATATATTCCTCCCGATCCAGAAACCCTAAATCATCAAGCCTCTAGCCACGAAAAGTTCCACAGTACCGCCGCCACCGAAGGGGAGATTCGGGGGACAGAAAGTCTCTATTCCGGCACCCTGCCAGGACGGGAAGTGCCCCCGGAGCCATCTCCATCGATCTCCACCACCATCTCCATCACCATTGCTGATTCCCATGATGAGCAGGGAGTAGTTCTCTCTCGAGGCTAAGGGTTCTACCGGTAGCTATGTGTTCATCTCTCTCTCTATGCATGATCTTGTTGAGATCATGAGCTTGTAATCTATAGATCTACCTTGCTACTCAAGTGCTTTAATAGATCTCTGCTCTCCCCATGTGTGTGGAGTTGACAGTGTGCACACCATGGTGGCACTTAGGCTAGAGATTACAAATACTTGTTATAATTTATATTTGGAGTTGGATGTTTCTATGAAATTGTGGTATTTATTGGAACCATCTAGTGTTCAAGGTGACAGTGTGGGGTTATCTAGATGGGGAAAGCGGACTTTGAGGTGTGCTGTTATAGCCCTACCATTGATTAGAGTGTCCAACCGGAGAGTAGTATCATAAAGAGAAGATATTTATATGAGAGTGTTCACTAGTGAAAGTATGATCCCTAGGCCTTGTTTCTAAACATTGAAACACCGTTTGCAATTAGATCTGTTACATGTTTGCTTGCTTCCATCTTTATTTCAGTTTTACTTTAGTCTTTTCCACACCATCAAACTATTTTCTATCACCACTTATAATTATCTATACCACTTGTATTTCACTATCTCTTCGCCAAACTAGTGCACCTATACACCTGACAAGTGTATTGGGTGTGTTGGGGACACAAGATACTTCTTGTATCTTGATTGCAAGGTTGCTTGAGAGGGGATACCTTTGACCACTTCCTCCTTGAGTTCGATAAACCTTGGGTTATCCACTTAAGGGAAAACTTGCTGCTGTTCTACAAACCTCTGCACTTGGAAGCCCAACAACTATCTACAAGAATAGAAGTGTGTAGACATCAGAGGTGTTTGTAGCTCCTACAACAACAAGATTTATCAAAGCAATAAGTAACATTATAAGTAGAGCACACGTTTATAGCAATGGTATATAATTTATCAATTTGTTCCCATAAGTGTTTCCCTTTTTGTGACAAGCGGTGTTCCTTATAATAATATTTTTGTTCTTCCGTGAACCCACCATGCCAATAAGATTCAGTTTCAAAGAAACTAACCATTGATAGAGAGCGTGATAAAGCAAGACAATAACAGACCAACGAAAATAACAACTAGAATATGAACTAATTTCTTTGTATTTTTTATAAAGAAACAAGCAAACAAGGCAGAAATAAACTAAGGAAAACAAATTAAAGAGATTGGTTATGATTATGCTTGAACAATAGTGATTCCAAGTGGAATTGATAAATAAAGCTATGCTCCCCGGCAACGGCGCCAGAAAATAGTCTTGATGACCCACAAGTATAGGGGGTGTATCGTAGTATTTTCGAGGGAACTGAAACCCAATTTATTGATTCGACACAAGGGGAGCCAAAGAATATTTATAAGCCTTAACAACTGAGTTGTCAATTCAGGTGCACCTGGAAACAATCTTGCTCATAGCAGTTTATCAGTAGCAACAGTTTTGTAGTAGGAATAGTAAAGTAATAGAAGTAGTAAAAGTAAAGACAGTAGTAACAATTGCGGTAAACAGTAGGATTAAAGCGCGGTATGCATAGGGATGGATGGACGGGAGTTGCATGGACAAGACAATTCATATAGCAATCAGAACATAGGGCATTTGCAGATAAATAAGATAAAGCATCCAAGTACTAGATAATCCTAGGCATGTGTTCCATATATAGTCATACGTGGTCGCAATGAGAACTTGCACAACATCGTTTGTCCTGCCAGCCCGTTTGCAGTGGGGCCTCAAGGGAACTACTGGCAATTATGGTGCTCCTTTTAATAGAGCACCGGAGAAAAGCATTAATACTCTGTGAACACATGTGATCCTCACATCAAAGCCATTCCCTCCGGTTATCCCCCTTTCTGTCACTTCGGGGCCTTTGGTTCCGGACAACAACATGTGTATACAACTTGCAGGTAAGACCATAAACAATACTATCATAATGAATCAATAACATGTTCAGATCTGAAATCATGACACTCGGGCCCTAGTGACAAGCATTAAGCATAACAAGTCGCAACAAAGTCAAAAAGCACTAATAGTAGATACTAGGCACCGTGCTCTAACAATCTGATGCCATTACATGAACAATCTCATCCAATCCCTACCATCCCCATAGCCTACATCGGGGGATTACTCACTCATAGATGGGGGAAACATGGATGGTCGATGGAGAAGCGATGGTGATGATGATGATGGCGATGATCTCCTCCAATTCCCTGTCCCGGCAAGGTGCCACGGAGTTTCTGGTTCCGAATCGCGGAATCTGATGGTGGTGGCGCAGCGGAACTCTTTCTGGAAAAACGTCGAACCCCCCGGGTTTTTAGGTCAGGAGGCAACTTATAGGCGAAGAGGGAGACCGAGGGGTGCTTGGGACGGCCAGACCACCCCCTGGCGTGGCCAGGCCTAGCCCGCGCGGCCAGGTGGTGTGGTCCGGCCCCAGTCCCTCTCCGTCTCGTATTCTGGCTCCTGGTGTCCTTCGGTGAAAAACTGACTTTGGCTTTTGTCCCGTCCAATTTCGAGAATATTTATTTTCTGACTTTCCTGAAACCAAAAACAGCAGAAAACAGGCAGCTGGCACTGTGGCTATTGTTAATAGGTTAGTCCAAGAAATCATATGAAAAGTACTCCAAAGTATGGACAAAACATAAGAAAGTAGATAAAACCAAGCATAGAACATCAAAAATTATGGATACGTTTGCAACGTATCACAAAGCAATGCCTTCTGCAAGGCCATTGCCAGGCACAACCAATGAAGGCCAGACCTTGGGTTTTCACCCTGCAAGATAAGACTGTGAACTCCTCCTGTGATGTCGCCCCCTCTAACAGACGCTGCTGCGAGTCACAGATATCCAAGCCAGATCCTCATCGCCATAAAGACTCAATCCACCATAGCTCGCCCACATGTCTCTGCCTTCATGATATTCTCCGCATCTGACTTCACCATGTGTATCATCAAAGACATGTCGCATGATGGTAACAGGTAGCAGAGCTTCACCGTGCTCCCACCGAAACCAAACAGCCAACAAAACAGATAGGTGCGCATGACCGAATTCCTTCTGATCCAGCAAGCTCCAGGCATATGCGCCCATGGTGGTTCGCCGCGGAGCCTTCCGGAACCAGACACTCCGGCCAAATCAATGGAGACTCTCATCAAGTAGATCTTTGTCTTGGTGCGAGAGAGATCCGAGGACCACCCCCTTTATTCAGCCGAGCCGGCAGCCCCCTCGCCACCCGCCGGCAGCCGAGGAGAAGGCTCAACAACCAAAAGCCAAACAACGAACGACTGGCCGCCGGACATAGAGCAGATCTAGGGAGCAGCACAACCCGAACCAGCGAGGTCTGAGCACCGCCCCGAGATCCCGATGCCAGCTCCGCCATGCCTCGTGGCCAGCCTGGAACGGATCCAGATCCATGCCCCGTGCAGACATCTCTGGCTCGATGCCGTGCCTGGCCACCAGCGCCCGCCATAGCTCTGCTGCCTCGCTCCCTCCTCAGCTACGAGCGCACGCTCATGGCGTCACCCCTACGCCCCCAAATCAGACGCCCTCCGCGCGTAGGGCAGGCCGCCGGGGAAGCGCCTCACCTCCCGCCCATCTTAGACTGCCGTGCGTCGCCACCACCGCCGGAATCGGCGGCGGCGACGGCCGGGACAGCCCCCCTTTGGGTCGGCGGCGGCTGGGGTTTGGGGACCTCCGGAGCCATCCGTGCGAACGACCCGGGAGGGACCTCTGGGAGGTGAGCCTAGCTCAATAGAGGGATTCCAAGACCGTTGTCATTTAAAATGGAGGGAGGATTTCACTTCCCCAGCCTCTGCACCAACTAGGGATGCACACAACCATTAAGCATGAGTACCAGGATTTTTAAGCTTGGTTAAGCACCAAGCCTGGTCCTCAAGATAAATTGCATGAGTACCAGGAGAGCCTGGTCCTCAAGTATAAATAAGAACCTTAATTCGCTTCCGTGAGGATTTGAACTCAGGTGTTGGGTTTGTACATCCACACCCCTAACCAGTGAGCTAGGCTACCAAACATTATTGAATATAAAGGAGGGGTCTGATTCTAAAAAAAAATGCCGGATGCTGGTCGATCCCTTATCACCATTGGGAGAGCGTGACTCACCCGCAGCGGAGCAGAGCCAGCATAGTGGGTTGTTGAACGGGCCCATAGTAGCCTTTTGCCAAGTGGCAGATGAAAGATATATACTTGTCAAATACCTAGACACTTGGCGAACGCTAGATTCCTGTAGTGGCTGAAACATAATGGCATATGATGGAGCAAGTGTTTTTTTAACTAAAAACCCGATCCGATTTAATTGTCGTGGGTTTGCATAAACATGCGACAACTAAATCAGATCAATGGTCGTGAGTAAATTTTGCTTTGGTTACCTATGAAGATTTTCTAGATTATTATTAATAGTTCAGAGGAATTTCGCAAAAAATGTAAATAATGACGCATGAAATGTTCCCATCAATCGACAAAAACGTTAGTATCATACGAGACCGTAGACGCCCGCAATATATCTCGCGTGCCACGGGAACACCGGTTCTCGTATGTGCCTTTGCACCCGTCCAGTGAAATAATGCTTTCCATTAAAATTGTTCGTTGCAACGGAACAATCATGACGTGATTTGTAGAACTGCTACTAGTAGTAGCAAACAAAACATCATATACTTACGGGATTTACACCCCCTACACATCCGGGATCTGATTCCTTAACAATTGGATGAGCTAGTCACGCGATTTATGAAAATCCCGTCTAGGGTTTACTCGGCGCGATCTCACCCTCGAGGGAATTACAATTGATCCGACGGTACAGGAATAGTCAGATCATGTATACTAAATAGTGTCTAGATTCATCTAAATTTTAATAAATCTACGATATCTATTTTGAGACGGAGGGAGTATATAGCTTCCTGGTTGCAGTGCCTCTTCTGTATTCTGATCAGGGTAACCCTCTATTAATTCCTCTTTATCTGGTGCGCGTCGTGGTGGTTAGGGTTTAACAGACGATGTCGTGTCCGTGGCTGGATGAGGACTGGCTCAATGTCGGGCAGCCCATCCGTGTTGCGCCCTCGGAAGAACACCGCGCCCATGTTGGCAACCTCCCCTGGCGCACCGACGACCGCTCACTCAAGGATGCCTTCGCACCCTACGGCCCGCGCACCGCAGAGGTGAGTTGCTTCCGCTCGTGCACTTTAATGCTTCCGCTCGTGTACTTCTTCCTCTGCTGCAAGTTTATTTATTTCCGATTTGGATGGTGGATCTTTCTTACTAAGACCAAGGTTAATAATACAGTCCGCTGCCGGCTGTATACCTATGCCACGTCATCTATAGCTAACATAAAAGCCCACCATACAATAGACTAGCTATTAGGTTGGCTATTAGTGAACTTTAATTAAGATTTATTTCTTTAAAGCACACATGCTATTGGACCTAAGTTGCATGCAAGACTTTTTCTCTCGGCCTCTGTGCTAGAGCCGGCTATATGTGAAGCACCCGCTTTCTTCTCTCTCCTCTTTTCTCTCTTCCACCTAGGTTTTTAAATAACATGGCACCTCCTATAGCCTGCTGACTAGGTTTATTGTACTTGCTCTAAGTAGCTAGGTTTAGATCCAGTTTATCCATATTAGTGCTAGATCTGTATATGCTCCTCTGTCACCGGCCGACGGGTTTATGTGACTGAGATCTCAATCAACACACTGTATATATGTAGTGATACAAATTTATGCAATCTTGTTATACTCCCTCCGTTCCAAAATAAATGACGTGGGTTTGTCTAAATTCAAATGTATCTAAACACGTTTTAGTATATAGATACATACGAATTTAGACAAACTTAAGTCACTTATTTTGGGACTGAGGAGCACATGATCTGCACGTACGTGTGCCTTCGTCGTCAGTTCTCTAGGTTTAGGCTTGAGTTTGGCTGCACCATTTTTAGTTCCCCATTTCTACTCTAATACTATGTGGTTGGGCACGTGCTCGATCTCTCGGTTAACTTCTCCCAACACTGATAGATCTCACTTAATTATTCGCCGGCCTTCAAGGGCCACGCTCACATGCATAAAGTCATACCTTTTCCCATCCACTATAGTACTAGTACAGATCGTGTTTCCAAATAATGACGATGGGCGATGTAATTTAAGATGGTTCCACTTGATAAAAACAAGATAGTTCCACTTGAGAATTGTTTCTAGTACGCCCTCAGACCTCAGTCAACTTGTTTTTCTAGTACCCCCGCAAATATGGAGTAATATAGATGATGTTTTTCCCAAGTCTATTGTTCCAGTTCTGTAATTATTCGTGGAATTTTTATTTATCTATAAATAAGTATGCTGTACGTGTTGTGATTTCAGGTTGTAGTCGACAAGGAGACTGGCAGATCCCGTGGGTTTGGCTTCGTCAACTTCGAGGACAAAAATGTTGGATAATTAGACATAATTTTTATGATTAATTCGAGAATATTAAACATGATAAAACCAGCTACTAGCACATCTAACTCAAACATACTAGATGTACTAAACAACAAGATGAACGGAAACAAGCAGCAGATAAACATATACTCGTAAAACATGGTGAATAACTAGATAGCATCACGTCGCACGTACCGTTCGATTGCAGAAGTAGTCGCAGCAGTAACCTTGGGAAAGATTGATCGAAGCAGACGGCGGCGAAGACAACGATAGGCAGCACCGCCCGACTAGGATGGAAGATGACCCGTGATGAAGAACTCGAGCAGTCGCGCGGAGCGCTTTCCAAAAACCTTATTCGCCCTCTCCCGTACAGGATCGCAAAGGTGAGTGGTTCCAAAGACCTGCTCTCCCGTCCTCCGATGAGCGGGATGGAGTAGGCTACGATGGCGACGCAAGCAGAGAGGTTGGCAAAACCATAGATTGGATTCGGTGTGTTTGTAGTGGAAGCCGCACAGGCGTTTATAAGCTCGGCTCGGCAAGATTCCCGCAACCCGCGCGTCGCGACGGGACGGGCGGGCGGGCGGGCGGCGTCGGAGGAGGAGCGCGCGTGTAGTTCTCCTCTTCTCAGTCACTTTACTAAGTGGTGAACCACTCCACCTTATAAGGTGGTCTAACTCTCCTCCAACTTTCCATGTGGGACTAAACTTTAGCTCTCACTCCACTCACATGTGAGCTTCCACCAACTTGGGCCAAATCACACATGGGCTTCCACACACATGGGCTTTGAGATTTAGGGAAAAACTGAAATCACATATGGGCTTATATAGATTAGCCTATTATTTCTAACAACCCCCACCAGATCTCAAATGCCTATTTGAAGATTTGTCAATCCTCGCTACTTGTTTATATACCAGTGTTTTAGCAGAGACTATTAAGTTGAACTTCCGCCTAGAATCTTGAGCTACGTCTATCAGCAACTTGAACAATGGACGAACCTTGAATTGCATGTTTGGTGCCAATAGATTGCACTCAAAGTCATAACTAGTACCTGGCTGCCAGTAGCCTACCCCGCGGGTTGGAGCATATGCGTCATACTCCCTGGTCTCTTTATGAGTTTACTAGAGACCACCCAAGTCTCATAGACCGTGATGTTTACAGTCGGGCTCATATAGGTGTGTTCTTTCAAGAATGCCCTGTAGGACGGCATCTTTGCTAGTTATAGCCAACAAAAACACATTAAGGCATGTTGCCAATCTGTCTTACGGATTTTGAGAGTCATGCATCTTCACCTAGAGAGGGTTACAAAATTACTCTCCTCAGTCAAACCACTAGCTTGTTCTTCATAGATCCTAATTCACGGGATCTCCGATCACATAGGTTGGGTTACCAATATGGTGTGACATCCATGGGTCTCAACCCCATCTCCCTCGATGCATTTTCTATAACAATTCATGATAGTCCCTTTGTAAAGGGATCGGCCAGGTTCTTATCTGTTTGAATATATGTAACAGTTATTACTCCGGAGTTTCTCAATTTCCTGACAGATTTCAAACGTCTCTTGACGTGTTTTGATGACTTCGTGTTATCCTTAGAATTGTTCACTTTGACAACAACAGTTTGGTTGTCACAATTCAAAACGATTGCCGGCACAGGTTTTTTCAACCACGGGCAAGTCCATCAACAGTTCACGCAGCCATTCTGACTCAACAGTGGCTGTGTCTAAAGCAGTAAGTTCTGCTTCCATAGTTGACATTGTCAATATGGTCTGTCTACGAGATCTCCATGACACTGCGCCACCTCCAAGGGTAAACACATACCCACTCGTGGCGTAGAGTTCATCAAAGTCAGAGATCCAGTTTGAATCACTATATCCTTCACGCACAGCAGGGTGCCCTGAATAGTGAATCCCATAGCTCATTGTACCACATAGATAGCGCATGACCCTTTCAAGTGCATGCCAATGATCAGTACCCGGGTTAGACATGAACCAACTCAACTTGCTCACAGCAAAAGAGATATCGGGTCTTGTAGTGCTTGCTAAGTACATGAGAGAACCAATGATTTGTGAATATTTCAACTGGTCTGTTGGTTCCTTCCTATTCTTTCGCAAAGTCAAACTGGGATCATAAGGTGTTGGAGAAGTCTTGCCATCCATAAAGCCAAAATGGCTCAAGACCTTCTCAACATAATGAGATTGTGTTAAATTAATCCCATTCTCGTTCTTAATAAGCTTGATGTTCAGAATCACATCAGCCTCTCCTAGATCTTTCATGTCAAAACTCTTTGACAAGAAAGCCTTAACTTCATTTATTACATTCATGTTTGTACCAAAGATTAGAATATCATCCACATACAAACATAATATAACACTATCGCACCCACCATGGCGATAGTACACACACCTCTCAGCCTCATTGATGACAAAGCCAGCAGAAAGTAGGGTTCTATCAAACTATGTCATTGCTTAGATGCTTGTTTCAGGCCATATAAAGATTTTAACAACTTGCACACCGTTGTCTCTTCACCTTTTACCACAAACCCATCTGGCTCATCCATATAGATCTCCTCTTCCAACTCTCCATTAAGGAAAGCTGTCTTCACATCCATTTGATGAACGAGAAGACCATAAGAGGCAGCCAGGGACAGTAGTACTCGAATGGTGGCCAGTCTAGCGACAGGTGAATAGGTTTCAAAGTAATCTTCGCCTTCTTTCTGTGTGTAGCCCTTTGCTACAAGCTGTGCCTTGTACTTCTCAATAGTACCATAAGGCCTTAGCTTCTTCTTGAACACCCACTTACAGCCCACAGGTTTACAACCATAGGGACGTTCTGATAATTCCCAAGTCCCATTAGAAAGAATCGAGTCCATCTCATTTTGGATAGCTTCTTTCCAATCATCTGCATCAGGAGATGCATATGCCTCTGCAATGGACCTGGGAGTATCATCCTCTGCTTAGATGTGGTTGTTCAAAATTATCAATAGATGCACTAGATTCAGGAAGTATTTCAAAATAAATTCTAGTAGTGCTATGCATATCTTTCATAGGAAACATATTCTCAAAGAATGTTGCATCACGAGATTCCTTTATAGTATCAACATGCATATCAAGAACCTCAGACTTAACCACTAGAAATCTATAGCCTATACTCCGCGAAGCATGTCCTAGAAAGATACATTCCACTGTCTTAGGTCCAATTTTGCGTTTCTTGGGAATCGGTATGTTGACCTTAGCCAAACACCCCCCAAGTGCGCAAATACGCAAGTGATGGTTTTTCCCAGCCTACTCCTCATAAGGGGTCTTTTCTTTATTCTTGTTAGGAACTCTATTCAGGACATGACATGAAGTCAACAAAGCCTCCCCCACCATGCCTTTGATAAACCAGCAGTGGCTAGCATGGAATATACCAAGTCAGTCAGCGTGCGGTTTTTTCTCTCGGTAACCCCGTTTGATTGGGGCTTGTTCGTCTGCGGTACCAAAGTTGGCAGGCCAGCGCATGGCGGTACCTAAGTTGCCTGAAATTACCGCGTTTCAAAAAGTTGGTCCGCCAACTACCGAGAGGGGCCATGTGGGTCCAAATCCAAACATGCCGTGAAACCGCCCCGTGAAGTAGACGGTCGGGACCCACATGTCGGTTATCTGTCCGTGATGCGGGCGCCAACGCGGCAACCGCGTAGGTGAAACGAGATACTAAAGGAGCATCGTGCGTTGACCGAATTCACAAATCCACTTCCTTCCTCCTTTCGCATGAACCCTAGCACCGGCGGCGTCGAAATCCCCTCTCCAACAAGAATGATCTCTTTGGGCATTTGACTTCTGGCGCCAAGTTGCTGCGCCTACTCGCTGTTACCAAGCTCTAATGCCGAATGTCGTGCCAGCCGTTGCGACGATGTAGCTCGCCTCTACGGCCGACGAGCTGAGCAGCGCGAAGGATGGCAGATCCATTTGCCGAGGAAGAAGTACTACTGGCTAATTTCGGGTGAGCTACTCTTCTCTTTGCTATTCGCACTATCTATAACTGCTAGCTGGCTATTGGCATTATAGAGATATATCGAACATAGAATTGTTTGCTAGCACGACGTTGACAAACAATTCTTATCTTCTGTCTCTAATTTTCTGTCAACTAGGATCTCCGCTGAACCCAAATACACGGTTCTGGTGAGCATCTGCGGCTACCTCGTTAAATTAGCACATGAGAAGAGCACGTGGAAACAAGGTCAGAGTCTGTAGATGGAAGTAGCGCATGTGCAGTTATGCACTGTCCCTGGTTTGGTTGCTGTTGTGCGTGAACTTGCTGAAATGAGGCCAGAGCAGACTGCACGGTTGAGCATCGTTGATGAACGAGGCTTCAGGGTTCCTATAGCGTGTGACAATCAGCTAATTGGGTTGATGAAACAGCATGTTAGGTTTCGCGTGGTTATGCTGGTGTGTAACATAGTGGATGAGGAAGCTCCTGCTACTGGGAGTCACCCAGCTATTATTGGACAGGGAGGTCTAACTCGAACCCCTGCTGTTGTTGAGCAAAATGTGGTTCCTCGTCCGCGACCTGACAGGCAACCTCCTCATAGGAGTCCCCGTATTGCCGTTGTGGAAAACTCTGCTCTCGAATCTGCTGGTACTGGTCATCCCCGTCCCCATGCCCATGTTGCTGCGGTTGCTGCTCACCCAATCCATGCCGCTGTTGAGAAAACTAAGGCGTTCGGAGGGTGCCCCACTGTTGTTGCCAAGACCGCCGCCTTGTGTGCTGCTCCTCCTCGAAACCGTCCTCAAGTTGTGTGAACCCGTGCTCTGGACTCTGCTGGTACTGGTCGTCCTCGTGTTGTTGTTGATCTGGACGCTGTTGACCCAATCCCTGCCGCTGTTGAGCAAACTAAGGCTTCCGGAGGCTGCCCCACTGTTGTTGCAAAGACTGAACCATTCTCTCCTCCTCGAACCCGTGCTCGGGTTCAGCGAGCTGCTGGTCTGAAGCCAGCTCATGGTCTGGACTCTGCTAGCACTCGATACACTTCTGTTGTGGGAACTGCTCCTAATCGTCGAGGTGGCATGTCAGCAGCTGATCCTATTGTGGTTGCCGTTAGAAGGGGCCCTGCCTGTCCACCATGTAATGTTGCTCCCGCTGCTAAGGGCCCTCTCCTTGCTCCTGGTCATGGTACTTCCACCGAGGTTGATCCAGCTAACGATGACGCTGGTGATGGCGGCGGTGGCATTGGGGCTGGGTCTGATGGTGCCACTCCATCTCTCGAACCTCTCGGAGGTTTCTATCCTGAAGAACCTGATGATGGCAAAGTAATCGTTCATGTCGGTGTCGTGGATTATACTGCAAAATTAGATGATGGCACAGAAAAATTCTATGACGAGTTTGATGTAATCCTTGGCAGATACGACCCTGAAGTGGTAGAGTTATCTGACCTGATGGCATAGTTACGTGTGAAGGTGCTATGGGGGTCCTCCAATGATTATGGTTACAGGAGCAAAAAGGCTATCGAAGTGAAAGATACCAGGGATTTAGTCGTACCGTTTACAAGGAAACATGACCTGATCCATGGTAGTGCTCACGGTTGGAGAGGAATTGGAACTCGACAATAGAGATGATGGACTTTTAGAAGGCATGCATGACCTGATCCATGGCATCACTGGGGCTGCTGCGACTGAGGGTGGCTTCGAACAGAGGAGAGTCTTAAAGAGGAGAGTCATAAAGAGGAGCAGGAAGAGCATCCCCAGAAAGGGCACCCCGAAGAAGAACGTCACCAAGGAGACCATGCCAGAGAAGAGGACACCCAAGAGTCGCACAATAAAAGGCACCATGCCGAATAGTACACCCCTGAGATCCAGTCAAAATGCCACACCGAACGGTAGCAGAAAAAACGCTAAGAGGGCTAGCATGGTGGTGAACACTCCCAGGAGTGGTAGCAAGATGGCTAGCACAGAGGCTATCACACCTAGTGGGAGCAGAAAAAACACTAATTTGGAGCGGAACACGCCGCTGTCAGGGAATTATGCCAGCACGAAGGAGAACATGCCCAATAGTAGCAGCAAAAGGGCTAATTTGGAGCGGAACACGCCGTTGAGGTCAGGCAATAATGCCGGCACGAAGGAGAAGACGCCCAATAGTAGCAGCAAAAGGGCTAATTTGGAGCGAAACGCGCCACTGGGGTCAGGCAATAATGCCAGCATGAAGGAGAACTCGCCCAATAGTAGCAGCAAAAGGGCTAATTCAAAGAAGAACACGCCGCAGAGGTCGGGCAATAATGCCAGCACCCTGGAGCCAACACCCGTGAGGGGAGGAAGTAAGGAGATCACACCCAAGAGCGGCAGCAAAAGGCCTAGTTCGATGGGGAATGGAACATGGATGTCAAGCCCTACTGATACCATCAGGAAAGATTACATCAGGAAGGAGGATGTACACAGGAAGAGCAAGAGGGTTATGTACACTCAAGATGAAATTGATTCTGATTGTTGTTTGTCCACTAAAGTACCTGGGATGCGTGCAAACGTAAGACCACCCCATGTGGTTGCAGCACAACCAACCGAGTGTCTTGGAGAAAACAGAGTTGCCGGTGAGGTGGACTGGGGCAATGTTCTTGTCCATCCGGGTGGAGACGATGGTGTAGCCCCACCCATGGGAGTCAATATGATGTGTGCAATACTAGGCATTAGAGACGATGGTGAAGATTCTGAATCAGATGAAGAAGCAGGCATTGTAGAGGATCAAGAATCTTGTGATGATGAAATAGACGAGGAACTTAACGATGAGGCTGGTATTCCAGTCGATGATTTGGGTGTTGAAGTAGAAGAAATGAAACATGACCACGAGTATCCTATAATTTTGGTCGGCACCGGGTTTAGGAGCATGCATGAGTTCAGGATGTCGTTCCGGCATTTTTGTATCAAGGGGGAGTTCGACGTTTATCGACTGAAGAACTCTACCGAGAGGTATGAGGCCGTTTGCAAGTTAACGTGGATGAATGGACGGGCCGAGGTACATTGTCCATGGAGGATCACAGCAAGATCCTTACCTGTGTCGACTGCAATTAGGGTATTGGGGCAAATGAATGCAGCAAACCATTAGAACTCTCTTTCTCTCTCTTTTCACTCTATAACTACAATTGGTGTGCGATATCTTTCTGGCAACTAGTCGACTCCGCTTATCTTTTAAATGAATCTGTGTTGCAGGTGAACAGAATGGGACCTGCACACATGTGTCCGATAGGAAGCAAACTGAAATCCTCAATGGCTGATACGGAGTGGGTGGCTATGCAATCTATGTCCATACTAAAGGATAACCCTAAGGAGACCGTGAAGAATATTCAGACTAGCCTCGGTTCTAAATACAACATTGTCCTTCTGTATTACACGGTTTGGAAAGGTAAAGAGAAAGCTCTGGGGGTCTTGCACGGGGATTGGACCAATAGCTTCAGGATGCTGTACAACTTCAAGGCGGAGGTAAAAGCTAGGTGTCCGGGGAGTGTTGTGGAGATTGACACCGAATCAGAAAGTGGTAAAATATATTTCAAAAGATTTTTCATGGCGCTTAAACCTTGCATCGATGGATTCAAGGGCGGCTGTAGGCCGTATCTGAGTGTAGACAACACTGTCCTAACTGGCAAATGGAAAGGCTGCCTGCCATCTGCCACAACACTTGATGGTCACAACTGTATGTTCCCAGTGGCATTCGGGCTGTTTGAAATAGAAATGGAGGAAAACTGGGTCTGGTTTATGAGGCAGCTCAAGAGATCAATAGGCCAGATGGATCCATTGGCTATATCCACGGATGCATGCAAAGGGCTGACGAATGCAGTGAAGGAGGTGTTCCCGCGAGCTGAAGGTAGAGAATGCCATGCCCATATGATGCTCAACTTGTACTCACACTATGCAGGCAGCGTATTTCGTTACATGTTTCCTGCTGCTAGAGTTTACAAATCTAGTAGCAGCGATTATTTCATGAGCAAGATTTTTGCCGAAGCCCCTGAACTTCTAGAGTACTTAGCCATCCATCATTCGCAGCTATGGAAGAGGAGTCAATTCAACCCTGACATCAAAGTTGATTACATAAACAATAACCTTGCAGAATGCCTGAATAACTGGGTGAAGGACATAAAAGTGCGTCATGTTCATATCTTGATGGACAGCATACGTGGTATGATCATGAAGTTGTTAAATATAAGGAGAGAGATCGGTAGGAGACTTAGAGGACATATGCTACCGCTAGTTGTACAGCAACTGCACAGGAGAAGCCGAGGACTTGCTCATCTTAAGGTTCTCCCATCAACCAACAGAAGCTGTGAGGTGGTCGATATGTCCAAGAGTGGCAAAAGGGATGGTGTGAACATCCAGCTGCGAGAATGCACCTGCTTAGAGTGGCAGCATACCGGGAAACCTTGCGACCACGCCTTGGCCTTCTTGGTGAAGTATTTGTCATACTACTACTCTATGGAAAAGTTCAGAGCTGCATACGCTGGATCCGTCGAGCCATGTACAGACCCATCTCAGTGGCCTCAAGTCCAGCTATCTTTCCAGCTTTGCCAGCCAGTTACAAAAAGGGGCAGAGGAAGACCCTAGGTGAATAGGTTTAAGAATTTTCTCGAGAAGAAGGGTTTGGTTTTCTGTGCTACAAAGAAGGGCAAAAACAGATGCAAGACCTGCCATCTTATAGGCCATAGAGCAGCTGGATGTCCCCTTAATGCTCCTAGACCTAGGTATGAGATGGTACATTCACACAAAAAAATTGTTTATAGTCTGTAGATATAAATCCATGTACTGTTTTTTACAGGAAGTGCAAGGTAAGAAACAAGACAGCCGACTCAGTGATTTTGTCGTGGGAAGAAAACCAAAACGAGTGGAGTGATGATGCCGGACAAGATTCTGGTGCTGATTGGCCTGACTTCCCTCGGCCCGGAGATGCAGGGTACGTGAAGGTAAGAAAATTGGCACCCAGGAAGAGGAAGAAGGCAGGAGATGAAGAAGCAAGTGGACGTGAAGGAAAGAGGAAGAAAGTTGGCACCCAAGCAGAGAAAGAGGGCTAGCAGTGTAGCAGCCTAATGATGTATTGAACTTGAACCTATATATGTAGTTCGGTTAAACTCTGGAGCTGTGTGCGTGGAACTTGTCGGGCGAAACAATCTGCCTCTCGTACTCGGAGTAAAATGTATCATGAATTTAGGATTTGATACGGTCGAGGCCACTAGTTGAATCCAAAACTGTGACTGTGCCACTACTATCTGAACAATCGCGATAGCTGAGTGGTTAAATCCTCTCCAAAATCGATGGGTGTTAGTGGCACAGACATGATTTATTTATAGGCGCTTAATAAATCCCTGCTGTTGGCATTACACTTATGATAAGTTTCTGGGCTGGAAAACAATTTCTTAAGCTGGCTGTTACACTCCACGAAGCAGCAACTTATTTCAGCTGCTGGACAACGACATGGCAACATAAACTGCAAATGCAACAGATAATGCCTAGATAATGAGGAAATTGTGTCCACTATTTGGCCTAATCTTGAGCCCGTCTGTCTCACCACCTCCCTGCCCCTGCCTCCCCTGCACCTGGCAAAGCTCCTGGATCTCTCGGTCCATCGCACGAATCTCCTCTTTCTTGTCCCACACAGCATCACGCAGATCCTGAACAAGCTCTTTGTGAAAACCTGTCAGTGGCTTTTCGATCCACACAAACTTGTCACAGCCAGTCCCCCTCCCTTCCTGCGTAGTAGATCGAAGGAAACAAAAAAAAGAATTACATTACGCTTTCTAGATCCGGGTTACCATTGTACCTACAGTAGGAACTTACCGCTCTGATGCTGCAGTTGCTGAATTTTCCTACAGTATTTTCGTCGGTCCACGAAATCCATCTCTGCATCTTCTCACCACACAAACACAGCATATCGGGGTAGTAATCGTAGGGCGCCCTCCGGTACCTGATGGGGACACCCGCCTGACGGCGTTGAGCCGACCCTGATTCCGCCCGAGACGAACTGCACGAGCTGCGAGCCATGAGCGAGGGGACCGAGGGCAGAAGAAAGAGGAGCCTTTGGATGTCAGGGTAGTGGTGAAGCGTGATTTATCCCTACTTAATAACTCGGGCAGAATCCTACCGTCCACATTCGGCTGACAGGTGGGAGACCTAGCGTGTGGACTTGTCAAAAGAAACTCGCGCCTTCGTGGTTCAAAAGCCCTGTCGCGCGCATTGGACGAAATTTTTTGGTACCTTGCCCGCGTACATATCACTGGGAGGTCTTGCTCAGGAACCAGACACGCCTGGCCCACAATCTTACTCCCTCCTAGGCACTTGTCATGGCTCGCGCCGACAGATCCATCCGCTCCACCGCTTCCGGTAGGGCTCGACGCGACGGATCCACCCCAAGATCCTACCGTCGCAGTATCAAATGGCCATGGTTTCTTGAGAGGAGCGACGACGCTACGTATGCAAGCTTGGCCCCTCCTACCTATAGAAGGACTAATGCAGCGTCGAGCTCGAGCAAGAGCTGCCAGGCGCGACGGCGCTCGGTCCATGCCAACCCCGTCACCTTCGTCATTGTCGATTCCGATGTGGAGGGCGACGAGGACGAAGCTGTGCAGAACGCCATTGTTGCCTCCTTGGCGAAGGGCAAGCCACGGGCGAGAGTGGATGTCGCCGGGAAGGGCACGGTGGTGTCACCAATCGAGGTGGACTCCGACGACAGTTGTGTGATGTGGGTTTAGATGTTATTTAGGATGGTTGCAATTTTGGTTGTGTTTAATGCGAGTACAATTATTGTAATGTGTTTGTCGAGCTATATTAAGAAATGTGTGCAATAGCAGCCGGTGAGTGCTTCCACTTTAGAAATTGTGTCTGTGCCATTTGCATGTTGCATTATCAACGTAGATTACTTGTAAACAATCCAACGAAAATCATCAGATTACAACCATCGGACGGGAGTGGCAGGATGGAAGAGAACTTGGGACAGTGGCTTCAAGGGGAAGGACACTGGCAGGTGGGCCCTCGGAACACGTGACACTGACATGCGGGAGCGGGAGCACACGGTATTGCCGGTCTGTCCAGAGCAAGCGGACTTTGCAACGTGACAACAGCAAGCTGATTGGACCAATATAATAACTCGTCGACGTATTAAGGAGTACTGAAAACTACAATTGGGGTACATTCGCACAACATGTATGCTCTAAGCACGTGAGAAGCATCACTTAAGTCTAACAGTAACGACATCACAAGTACTACATTTGTCTATCGGTCTTCTCCATAAAAATGTAGAAATACATCTGCCTGTTCGGTCCAGCACCGACAAGGTACTGAGATGGCACGCATAGGATCAACCTTAGGTCCACATACTCCACCTCCCGCGGCGTCGGGCAGCTCGGTGCCTCGGCTAGCACAAGAATGCTATCCGACGACGGCGGCTGGGCGTTCGCCCACATGCGCACCGTGTATACGGGCCAAGCGCACGAGACCGACCTGACGCATACGGCACCCACGACGGTGGGCCCGGCTCTGGTTCTCGGAACACCGGCGGTGATGGTCTGGACGAAAACAGAGCCGTCCCCCTCCCTGGAAAATTAGCAGGCAGCGTGCCGAGTCAGTGAACGGCACCTGCTCTTGGAGAAGTTGGGCTTGCCCGTACGACATCCTAATCACTTTGATCAAGTGCCCATGTGCAAGGTGGACGACGAGCTCTGCCGGTGGGCCGGTGTAGTTGCAGCCCGGCTCCGTGCAGGCGCACACGTCGTGCGGGCACGCGAGCTCGTGCATCAGGAGCTCGCGGTAGGAGTAACGGGGAAAGCATCCTAGGTGGGAGCACACGAGCGGGAACACCGCTACGAAGTTGTGCGCGAGGATCTCTAGATTCTTGGGCTCCCACATCTGCCACAACTGAAGTTCGTCGAGAAATCGGAAAAAAGATCAGCAGTTAGATTGGCGAATAGCAGGAATGTGTAGGATAAGTTCAAAAGCTTGTAAAATGATTTCTTACCATGAAGGTAGCGACCAGAGAATTGGCGGATGTCGTCGGCTTGTGGCTACGACGAGATGGAAGTGAAGTGGGGAAAGTGGCTTGGAGGGGAAGAAAGAGAAGTACGGGGAGGAAGAGAAGTAACGGGGACGTGTCACTGGGATATGGCCCACTGAACTCGTGAGTCATAACACTCGCAATATGCCAGTTTGTCCAGAGCAAGATTGGCCAATCATGCCGCAGAACAGCCTACCCGAGGATCTCTCTCGCGAAGACCATCCCAATCATCCAAGCGCCCCAATCTAACGGTATGTAACAATCGTCAAGCAGAACAACTGTGTTATGGCGTGCCTTCTAGAAGACTCGGTCTAACGGTGGATCCATTGGGGGGCAGTGCTAGTTTTAGTATAAGAACAAGCATGAAATGACTCAAATGGATCCATGTGTGGTTTGTGGAAATAACACACATGCAATGACTCTAGTGGTTGATCCATGTGTGGTTTGTGGAAATAAAACACATGCAATGACTCTAGGGGTTGATCCATGTGTGGTTTGTGGAAAGAACACACATGCAATGACCACTGGTGGATCCATGTGTGGTTTGTGGAAAAGAACACACATGCAATGACTCTAGTGGTTGATCCATGTTTGTTTGTGGAAATAACACACATGCAATGACTCTAGTGGTTGATCCATGTGTGGTTTGTGAAAAGAACACACCTGCAATGACTCTAGTGTTGGTTTTAGTATAACATGCAATGACTCTAGTGGTTGATCCATGTGTGGTTTGTGGAAATAACACACATGCAATGACTCTAGTGGGTCCACATGTGTGGTTTGTGGAAATAACACACATGCAATGACTCTGGTTGATCCATATGTGGTTTGTGGAAAGAACACACATGCAATGACCACTGGTGGATCCATGTGTGGTTTGTGGAAAAGAACACACATGCAATGACCCTAGTGCTGGTTTGTGGTTTTAGTATAAGAACAAACATGCAATGACTCTAGTGCTGGTTTGTCGTTTTAGTATAAGAACAAACATGCAATGACTCTAGTGGTTGATCCATGTGTGGTTTGTGGAAAAGAACACACATGCAATGACTCTAGTGCTGGTTTATGGTTTTAGTAAAAGAACACACATGCAATGACTCTAGTGCTGGTTTGTGGTTTTAGTATAAGAACAAACATGCAATGACTCTAGTGGTTGATCCATCTGTGGTTTGTGGAAATAACACACATGCAATGACTCTAGTGGTTGATCCATGTGTGGTTTGTGGAAATAACACACATGCAATGACTCTTGTGGTTGATCCATGTGTGGTTTGTGGAAATAACACACATGCAATGACTCTAGTGGTTGATCCATGTGTGGTTTGTGGAAATAACACACATGCAATGACTCTAGTGGCTCCACATGTGTGGTTTGTGGAAAAAACACACATGCAATGACTCTGGTTGATCCATATGTGGTTTGTGGAAATAACACACATGCAATGACCACTGGTGGATCCATGTGTGGTTTGTGGAAAAGAACACACATGCAATGACTCTAGTACTTGTTTGTGGTTATAGTATAAGAACACACATGCAATGACTCTAGTGGTTTATGCATGTGTGGTTTGTGGAAAGAACACACATGCATTGACTCTAGTGGTGGATCCATGTGTGGTTTGTGGAAAGAACACACATGCATTGACTCTAGTGGTGGATCCATGTGTGGTTTGTGGAAAGAACACACATGCAATGACCACTGATGGATCCATGTGTGGTTTGTGGAAAAGAACACACATGCAACGACTCTAGTGGTTGATCCATGTTTGTTTGTAGAAATAACACACATGCAATGACTCTAGTGGTTGATCCATGTGTGGTTTGTGAAAAGAACACACATGCAATGACTCTAGTGTTGGTTTTAGTATAAGAACACACATGCAATGACTCTAGTGGTTGATCCATGTGTGGTTTGTGAAAAGAACACACATGCAATGACTCTAGTGTTGGTTTTAGTATAAGAACAGACATGCAATGACTCTAGTGGTTGATCCATGTGTGGTTTGTGGAAATAACACATATGCAATGACTCTAGTGGTTGATCCATGTGTGGTTTGTGGAAATAACACACATGCAATGACTCTAGTGGGTCCACATGTGTGGTTTATGGAAAGAACACACAGGCAATGACTCTGGTTGATCCATATGTGGTTTGTGGAAAGAACACACATGCAATGACTCTAGTGGTGGATCCATGTGTGGTTTGTGGATAAGAACACACATGCAATGACTCTAGTGCTGGTTTGTGGTTTTAGTATAAGAACAAACATGCAATGACTCTAGTGGTTGCTCCATGTGTGGTTTGTGGAAAGAACACACATGCAATGACTAGTGGTTGATCCATATGTGGTTTGTGGAAAGAACACACATGCAATGACCACTGGTGGATCCCTGTGTGGTTTGTGGAAAAGAACACACATGCAATGACTAGTGCTGGTT
Organism: Avena sativa; assembly: GCA_916181665.1. NCBI lineage: Eukaryota > Viridiplantae > Streptophyta > Magnoliopsida > Poales > Poaceae > Avena > Avena sativa. The sequence goes on from OV702290.1 coordinate 436,422,322, forward strand.
TGTGGTTTTAGTATAAGAACAAACATGCAATGACTCAGGTCGTTGATCCATGTGTGGTTTGTGGAAAGATAACACATGCAATGACTCTGGTTGATCCATGTGTGGTTTGTGGAAAGAACACACATGCAATGACTAGTGGTTGATCCATATGTCGTTTGTGGAAAGAACATACATGCAATGACCACTGGTGGATCCCTGTGTGGTTTGTGGAAAAGAACACACATGCAATGACTCTAGTGCTGGTTTGTGGTTTTAGTATAAGAACAAACATGCAATGACTCTAGTCATTTATCCATGTGTGGTTTGCGGAAAGATAACACATGCAATGACTCTGGTTGATCCATGTGTGGTTTGTGGAAAGAAGACACATGCAATGACAACTGGTGGATCCATGTGTGGTTTGTGGAAAAGAACACACATGCAATCACTCTAGTACTTGTTTGTGGTTTTAGTATAAGAACACACATGCAATGACTCTAGGGGTTGATCCATGTGTGGTTTGTGGAAATAACACACATGCAATGACTCTAGTGGTTGCTCCATGTGTGGTTTGTGGAAAGAACACACATGCAATGACCACTTGTGGATCCATGGGTGGTTTGTGGAAAAGAACACACATGCAATGCCTCTAGTGGTTGATACATGTTTGTTTGTGGAAATAACACACATGCAATGACTCTAATGGTTGATCCATGTGTGGTTTGTGAAAAGAAGACACATGCAATGACTCTTGTTATCCATGTGTGGTTTGTGGAAATAACACACATGCAATGACTCTAGTGGTTGATCCATGTGTGGTTTGTGGAAATAATATACATGCAATGACTCTAGTGGGTATCCATGTGTGGTTTGTGGAAAAGAACACACCTGCAATGACTCTAGTGGTTGATCCATGTTTGTTTGTGGAAATAACACACATGCAATGACTCTAGTGGTTGATCCATGTTTGTTTGTGGAAATAACACACATGCAATGACTCTAGTGGTTGATCCATGTGTGGTTTGTGAAAAGAACACACATGCAATGACTCTAGTGTTGGATTTAGTATAAGAACACACATGCAATGACTCTAGTGGTTGATCCATGTGTGGTTTGTGAAAAGAACACACATGCAATGACTCTAGTGTTGGTTTTAGTATAAGAACACACATGCAATGACTCTAGTGGTTGATCCATGTGTGGTTTGTGGAAATAACACATATGCAATGACTCTAGTGGTTGATCCATGTGTGGTTTGTGGAAATAACACACATGCAATGACTCTAGTGGTTGATCCATGTGTGGTTTGTGGAAATAACACACATGCAATGACTCTAGTGGCTCCACATGTGTGGTTTGTGGAAAAAACACACATGCAATGACTCTGGTTGATCCATATGTGGTTTGTGGAAAGAACACACATGCAATGACCACTGGTGGATCCATGTGTGGTTTGTGGAAAAGAACACACATGCAATGACTCTAGTACTTGTTTGTGGTTATAGTATAAGAACACACATGCAATGACTCTAGTGGTTGATCCATGTTTGTTTGTGGAAATAACACACATGCAATGACTCTAGTGGTTGATCCATGTTTGTTTGTGGAAATAACACACATGCAATGACTCTAGTGGTTGATCCATGTTTGTTTGTGGAAATAACACACATGCAATGACTCTAGTGGTTGATCCATGTGTGGTTTGTGAAAAGAACACACATGCAATGACTCTAGTGTTGGATTTAGTATAAGAACACACATGCAATGACTCTAGTGGTTGATCCATGTGTGGTTTGTGAAAAGAACACACATGCAATGACTCTAGTGTTGGTTTTAGTATAAGAACACACATGCAATGACTCTAGTGGTTGATCCATGTGTGGTTTGTGGAAATAACACATATGCAATGACTCTAGTGGTTGATCCATGTGTGGTTTGTGGAAATAACACACATGCAATGACTCTAGTGGTTGATCCATGTGTGGTTTGTGGAAATAACACACATGCAATGACTCTAGTGGCTCCACATGTGTGGTTTGTGGAAAAAACACACATGCAATGACTCTGGTTGATCCATATGTGGTTTGTGGAAAGAACACACATGCAATGACCACTGGTGGATCCATGTGTGGTTTGTGGAAAAGAACACACATGCAATGACTCTAGTACTTGTTTGTGGTTATAGTATAAGAACACACATGCAATGACTCTAGTGGTTGATGCATGTGTGGTTTGTGGACAGAACACACATGCATTGACTCTAGTGGTGGATCCATGTGTGGTTTGTGGAAAGAACACACATGCATTGACTCTAGTGGTGGATCCATGTGTGGTTTGTGGAAAGAACACACATGCAATGACCACTGATGGATCCATGTGTGGTTTGTGGAAAAGAACACACATGCAACGACTCTAGTGGTTGATCCATGTTTGTTTGTAGAAATAACACACATGCAATGACTCTAGTGGTTGATCCATGTGTGGTTTGTGAAAAGAACACACATGCAATGACTCTAGTGTTGGTTTTAGTATAAGAACACACATGCAATGACTCTAGTGGTTGATCCATGTGTGGTTTGTGAAAAGAACACACATGCAATGACTCTAGTGTTGGTTTTAGTATAAGAACACACATGCAATGACTCTAGTGGTTGATCCATGTGTGGTTTGTGGAAATAACACATATGCAATGACTCTAGTGGTTGATCCATGTGTGGTTTGTGGAAATAACACACATGCAATGACTCTAGTGGGTCCACATGTGTGGTTTGTTGAAAGAACACACATGCAATGACTCTGGTTGATCCATATGTGGTTTGTGGAAAGAACACACATGCAATGACTCTAGTGGTGGATCCATGTGTGGTTTGTGGATAAGAACACACATGCAATAACTCTAGTGCTGGTTTGTGGTTTTAGTACAAGAACAAACATGCAATGACTCTAGTGGTTGCTCCATGTGTGGTTTGTGGAAAGAACACACATGCAATGATTAGTGGTTGATCCATATGTGGTTTGTGGAAAGAACACACATGCAATGACCACTGGTGGATCCCTGTGTGGTTTGTGGAAAAGAACACACATGCAATGACTAGTGCTGGTTTGTGGTTTGAGTATAAGAACAAACATGCAATGACTCTAGTCGTTGATCCATGTGTGGTTTGTGGAAAGATAACACATGCAATGACTCTGGTTGATCCATGTGTGGTTTGTGGAAAGAACACACATGCAATGACTCTAGTGGCTCCACATGTGTGGTTTGTGGAAAAAACACACATGCAATGACTCTGGTTGATCCATATGTGGTTTGTGGAAAGAACACACATGCAATGACCACTGGTGGATCCATGTGTGGTTTGTGGAAAAGAACACACATGCAATGACTCTAGTACTTGTTTGTGGTTATAGTATAAGAACACACATGCAATGACTCTAGTGGTTGATGCATGTGTGGTTTGTGGACAGAACACACATGCATTGACTCTAGTGGTGGATCCATGTGTGGTTTGTGGAAAGAACACACATGCATTGACTCTAGTGGTGGATCCATGTGTGGTTTGTGGAAAGAACACACATGCAATGACCACTGATGGATCCATGTGTGGTTTGTGGAAAAGAACACACATGCAACGACTCTAGTGGTTGATCCATGTTTGTTTGTAGAAATAACACACATGCAATGACTCTAGTGGTTGATCCATGTGTGGTTTGTGAAAAGAACACACATGCAATGACTCTAGTGTTGGTTTTAGTATAAGAACACACATGCAATGACTCTAGTGGTTGATCCATGTGTGGTTTGTGAAAAGAACACACATGCAATGACTCTAGTGTTGGTTTTAGTATAAGAACACACATGCAATGACTCTAGTGGTTGATCCATGTGTGGTTTGTGGAAATAACACATATGCAATGACTCTAGTGGTTGATCCATGTGTGGTTTGTGGAAATAACACACATGCAATGACTCTAGTGGGTCCACATGTGTGGTTTGTTGAAAGAACACACATGCAATGACTCTGGTTGATCCATATGTGGTTTGTGGAAAGAACACACATGCAATGACTCTAGTGGTGGATCCATGTGTGGTTTGTGGATAAGAACACACATGCAATAACTCTAGTGCTGGTTTGTGGTTTTAGTACAAGAACAAACATGCAATGACTCTAGTGGTTGCTCCATGTGTGGTTTGTGGAAAGAACACACATGCAATGATTAGTGGTTGATCCATATGTGGTTTGTGGAAAGAACACACATGCAATGACCACTGGTGGATCCCTGTGTGGTTTGTGGAAAAGAACACACATGCAATGACTAGTGCTGGTTTGTGGTTTGAGTATAAGAACAAACATGCAATGACTCTAGTCGTTGATCCATGTGTGGTTTGTGGAAAGATAACACATGCAATGACTCTGGTTGATCCATGTGTGGTTTGTGGAAAGAACACACATGCAATGACTAGTGGTTGATCCATATGTGGTTTGTGGAAAGAACACACATGCAATGACCACTGGTGGATCCCTGTGTGGTTTGTGGAAAAGAACACACATGCAATGACTCTAGTGCTGGTTTGTGGTTTTAGTATAAGAACAAACATGCAATGACTCTAGTCATTTATCCATGTGTGGTTTGCGGAAAGATAACACATGCAATGACTCTGGTTGATCCATGTGTGGTTTGTGGAAATAAGACACATGCAATGACCACTGGTGGATCCATGTGTGGTTTGTGGAAAAGAACACACATGCAATGACTCTAGTACTTGTTTGTGGTTTTAGTATAAGAACACACATGCAATGACTCTAGGGGTTGATCCATGTGTGGTTTGTGGAAATAACACACATGCAATGACTCTAGTGGTTGCTCCATGTGTGGTTTGTGGAAAGAACACACATGCAATGACCACTTGTGGATCCATGGGTGGTTTGTGGAAAAGAACACACATGCAATGCCTCTAGTGGTTGATACATGTTTGTTTGTGGAAATAACACACATATAATGACTCTAATGGTTGATCCATGTGTGGTTTGTGAAAAGAAGACACATGCAATGACTCTTGTTATCCATGTGTGGTTTGTGGAAATAACACACATGCAATGACTCTAGTGGTTGATCCATGTGTGGTTTGTGGAAATAATATACATGCAATGACTCTAGTGGTTATCCATGTGTGGTTTGTGGAAAGAACACACATGCAATGACCACTGGTGGATCCATGTGTGGTTTGTGGAAAAGAACACACCTGCAATGACTCTAGTGGTTGATCCATGTTTGTTTGTGGAAATAACACACATGCAATGACTCTAGTGGTTGATCCATGTGTGGTTTGTGAAAAGAACACACATGCAATGACTCTAGTGTTGGATTTAGTATAAGAATACACATGCAATGACTCTAGTGGTTGATCCATGTGTGGTTTGTGAAAAGAACACACATGCAATGACTCTAGTGTTGGTTTTAGTATAAGAACACACATGCAATGACTCTAGTGGTTGATCCATGTGTGGTTTGTGGAAATAACACATATGCAATGACTCTAGTGGTTGATCCATGTGTGGTTTGTGGAAATAACACACATGCAATGACTCTAGTGGGTCCACATGTGTGGTTTGTGGAAAGAACATACATGCAATGACTCTGGTTGATCCATATGTGGTTTGTGGAAAGAACACACATGCAATGACTCTAGTGGTGGATCCATGTGTGGTTTGTGGAAAAGAACACACATGCAATGACTCTAGTGCTGGTTTGTGGTTTTAGTATAAGAACAAACATGCAATGACTCTAGTGGTTGCTCCATGTGTGGTTTGTGAAAAGAACACACATGCAATGACTAGTTGTTGATCCATATGTGGTTTGTGGAAAGAACACACATGCAATGACCACTGGTGGATCCCTGTGTGGTTTGTGGAAAAGAACACACATGCAATGACTCTAGTGCTGGTTTGTGGTTTTAGTATCAGAACAAACATGCAATGACTCTAGTCGTTGATCCATGTGTGGTTTGTGGAAAGATAACACATGCAATGACTCTGGTTGATCCATGTGTGGTTTGTGGAAAGAACACACATGCAATGACTAGTGGTTGATCCATATGTAGTTTGTGGAAAGAACACACATGCAATGACCACTGGTGGATCCCTGTGTGGTTTGTTGAAAAGAACACACATGCAATGACTCTAGTGCTGGTTTGTGGTTTTAGTATAAGAACAAACATGCAATGACTCGAGTAGTTTATCCATGTGTGGTTTGTGGAAAGATAACACATGCAATGACTCTGGTTGATCGATGTGTGGTTTGTGGAAAGAACACACATGCAATGACCACTGGTGGATCCATGTGTGGTTTGTGGAAAAGGACACACATGGAATGACTCTAGGGGTTGATCCATGTGTCGTTTGTGGAAATAACACACATGCAATGACTCTAGTGGTTGATCCATGTGTGGTTTGTGGAAAGAACACACATGCAATGACCACTTGTGGATCCATGGGTGGTTTGTGGAAAAGAACACACATGCAATGCCTCTAGTGGTTGATACATGTTTGTTTGTGGAAATAACACACATGCAATGACTCTAATGGTTGATCCATGTGTGGTTTGTGAAAAGAAGACACATGCAATGACTCTTGTTATCCATGTCTGGTTTGTGGAAATAACACACATGCAATGACTCTAGTGGTTGATCCATGTGTGGTTTGTGGAAATAATATACATGCAATGACTCTAGTGGTTGATCCATGTGTGGTTTGTGAAAAGATAACACATGCAATGACTCTAGTGTTGGTTTTAGTATAAGAACACACATGCAATGACTCTAGTGGTTTGTGGAAAAGAACACACATGCAATGACTCTAGTACTTGTTTGTGGTTTTAGTATAAGAACACACATGCAATGACTCTAGGGGTTGATCCATGTGTGGTTTGTGGAAATAACACACATGCAATGACTCTAGTGGTTGATCCATGTGTGTTTTGTGGAAAGAACACACATGCAATGACCACTTGTGGATCCATGGGTGGTTTGTGGAAAAGAACACACATGCAATGCCTCTAGTGGTTGATACATGTTTGTTTGTGGAAATAACACACATGCAATGACTCTAATGGTTGATCCATGTGTGGTTTGTGAAAAGAAGACACATGCAATGACTCTTGTTATCCATGTGTGGTTTGTGGAAATAACACACATGCAATGACTCTAGTGGTTGATCCATGTGTGGTTTGTGGAAATAATATACATGCAAGGACTCTAGTGGGTATCCATGTGTGGTTTGTGGAAAGAACACACATGCAATGACCACTGGTGGATCAATGTGTGGTTTGTGGAAAAGAACACACCTGCAATGACTCTAGTGGTTGATCCATGTTTGTTTGTGGAAATAACACACATGCAATGACTCTAGTGGTTGATCCATGTGTGGTTTGTGAAAAGAACACACATGCAATGACTTTAGTGTTGGTTTTAGTATACGAACACACATCCAATGACTCTAGTGGTTGATCCATGTGTGGTTTGTGGAAATAACACACATGCAATGACTCTAGTGGTTGATCCATGTGTGGTTTGTGGAAAGAACACACATGCAATGACCACTGATGGATCCATGTGTGGTTTGTGGAAAAGAACACACATGCAATGACTCTAGTGGTTGATCCATGTTTGTTTGTGGAAAGAACACACATGCAATGACTCTAGTGGTGGATCCATGTGTGGTTTGTGGAAAAGAACACACATGCAATGACTCTAGTGCTGGTTTGTGGTTTTAGTATAAGAACAAACATGCAATGACTCTAGTGGTTGATCCATGTGTGGTTTGTGGAAAGAACACACATGGAATGACTAGTGGTTGATCCATATGTGGTTTGTGGAAAGAACACACATGCAATGACCACTGGTGGATCCATGTGTGGTTTGTGGAAAAGAACACACATGCAATGACTCTAGTGCTGGTTTGTGAGAAGAACATACATGCAATGACACTGTGTGTGGTTCATGAGAAGAACACACATGCAATGACACTGGTGGATCTTTGTGTTGTTTGTGAGAAGTACACACATGCAATGACTCTGGTTGTGGTTCATGAGAAGAACACACATGCAATGACACTGGTGGATCCATGTGTGGTTCATGAGAAGAACACACATGCAATGACACTGGGTGTGGTTCATGAGAAGAACACACATCCAATGACACTGGTGGATTCTTATGTGGTTTGTTTAGAAGAACACACATGCAATGACTCTAGTTGTGGTTTGTGGAAAGAACAAACATGCAATGACACTGGTGGATCCTTATGTGGTTTGTGAGAAGAACAGACATGCAATGACACTAGGTGGATCCATGTGTGGTTTGTTTAGACGAACAGACATGCAATGACACTGGGTCTGGTTCATGAAAAGAACAGAAATGCAATGACACTGGTGGATCCATATGTGGTTTGTGTAAAGCACAGACATGCAATGACACTAGGTGTGGTTCATGAAAAGAACGGACATGCAATGACACTAGGTGGATCCATGTGTGGTTCATGAGAAGAACACACATCCAATGACACTGGTGGATCCTTATGTGGTTTGTGAGAAGAACAGACATGCAATGACACTGGCTATGGTTCATGAGAAGAACACACATGCAATGACACGCATAGGATCGACCTTAGGTCCACACACTCCACCTCCCGCGGCGTCGGGCAGCTCGGCGCCTCGACTAGCACAAGAATGCTATCCGACGACGGCGGCTGGGTGTTCGCCCACATGCGCACCGTGTATACGGGCCAGGCGCACGAGACCTACCTGACGCATACGGCACCCAGGACGGTGGGCCCGGATCTGGTTCTCGGAACACCGGTGGTGATGGTCAGGACGAAAACAGAGCCGTCCCCCCCTGGAAAATTAGCAGGCGGCGTGCCGAGTCAGTGAACGGCACCTGCTCTTGGAGAAGTTGGGCTTGACCGTACGACATCCTAATCACTTTGATCAAGTGCCCATGTGTAAGGTGGACGACGAGCTCTGCCGGTGGGCCGGTGTAGTTGCAGCCCGGCTCCGTGCAGGCGCACACGTCGTGCAGGCACGCGAGCTTGTGCATCAGGAGCTCGCGGTAGGAGTAACGGGGAAAGCATCCTAGGTGGGAGCACACGAGTGGGAACGCCGCTATGAAGTTGCGCGCGAGGATCTCTAGATTCTTGGGCTCCCACATCTGCCACAACTGAAGTTCGTCAAGAAATCGGAAAAAAGATCAGCAGTTAGATTGGCGAATAGCAGGAATGTGTAGGATAAGTTCAAAAGCTTGTAAAATGATTTCTTACCATGAAGGTAGCGACCGGAGAATTGGCGGATGTCGTCGGCTTGCGGCTACGACAAGATGGAAGTGAAGTGGGGAAAGTGGCTTTGAGGGGAAGAAAGAGAAGTACGGGGAGGAAGAGAAGTAACGGGGACGTGTCACTGGGATATGGCCCACTGAACTCGTGAGTCGTAACACTCGCAATATGCCAGTTTGTCCAGAGCAAGATTGGCCAATCATGCCGCAGAACAGCCTACTCGAGGATCGCTCTCGCGAAGACCATCCCAATCATCCAAGCGCCCCAATCGAACGGTATGTAACAATCATCAAGCAGAACAACTGTGTTATGGCGTGCCTTCTAGAAGACTCGATCTAACGGTGGATCCATTGGGGGGCAGTGCTAGTTTTAGTATAAGAACAAGCATGAAATGACTCAAATGGATCCATGTGTGGTTTGTGGAAATAACACACATGCAATGACTCTAGTGGTTGATCCATGTGTGGTTTGTGGAAATAAAACACATGCAATGACTCTAGGGGTTGATCCATGTGTGGTTTGTGGAAAGAACACACATGCAATGACCACTGGTGGATCCATGTGTGGTTTGTGGAAAAGAACACACATGCAATGACTCTAGTGGTTGATCCATATTTGTTTGTGGAAATAACACACATGAAATGACTCTAGTGGTTGATCCATGTGTGGTTTGTGAAAAGAACACACCTGCAATGACTCTAGTGTTGGTTTTAGTATAACATGCAATGACTCTAATGGTTGATCCATATGTGGTTTGTGGAAATAACGCACATGCAATGACTCTAGTGGGTCCACATGTGTGGTTTGTGGAAATAACACACATGCAATGACTCTGGTTGATCCATATGTGGTTTGTGGAAAGAACACACATGCAATGACCACTGGTGGATCCATGTGTGGTTTGTGGAAAAGAACACACATGCAATGACCCTGGTGCTGTTTGTGGTTTTAGTATCAGAACAAACATGCAATGACTCTAGTGCTGGTTTGTCGTTTTAGTATAAGAACAAACATGCAATGACTCTAGTGGTTGATCCATGTGTGGTTTGTGGAAAAGAACACACATGCAATGACTCTAGTGCTGGTTTGTGGTTTTAGTAAAAGAACACACATGCAATGACTCTAGTGCTGGTTTGTGGTTTTAGTATAAGAACAAACATGCAATGACTCTAGTGGTTGATCCATGTGTGGTTTGTGGAAAAGAACACACATGCAATGACTCTAGTGCTGGTTTGTGGTTTTAGTAAAAGAACACACATGCAATGACTCTAGTGCTGGTTTGTGGTTTTAGTATAAGAACAAACATGCAATGACTCTAGTGGTTGATCCATGTGTGGTTTGTGGAAATAACACACATGCAATGACTCTAGTGGTTGATCCATGTGTGGTTTGTGGAAATAACACACATGCAATGACTCTAGTGGTTGATCCATGTGTGGTTTGTGGAAATAACACACATGCAATGACTCTAGTGGCTCCACATGTGTGGTTTGTGGAAAGAACACACATGCAATGACTCTGGTTGATCCATATGTGGTTTGTGGAAAGAACACACATGCAATGACCACTGGTGGATCCAGGTGTGGTTTGTGGAAAAGAACACACATGCAATGACTCTAGTACTTGTTTCTGGTTTTAGTATAAGAATACACATGCAATGACTCTAGTGGTTGATCCATGTGTGGTTTGTGGAAAGAACACACATGCATTGACTCTAGTGGTGGATCCATGTGTGGTTTGTGGAAAGAACACACATGCAATGACCACTGGTTGATCCATGTGTGGTTTGTGGAAAGAACACACATGCATTGACTCTAGTGGTGGATCCATGTGTGGTTTGTGGAAAGAACACACATGCAATGACCACTGGTGGATCCCTGTGTGGTTTGTGGAAAAGAACACACATGCAATGACTAGTGCTGGTTTGTGGTTTTAGTAGAAGAACAAACATGCAATGACTCAGGTCGTTGATCCATGTGTGGTTTGTGGAAAGATAACACATGCAATGACTCTGGTTGATCCATGTGTGGTTTGTGGAAAGAACACACATGCAATGACTAGTGGTTGATCCATATGTGGTTTGTGGAAAGAACATACATGCAATGACCACTGGTGGATCCCTGTGTGGTTTGTGGAAAAGAACACACATGCAATGACTCTAGTGCTGGTTTGTGGTTTTAGTATAAGAACAAACATGCAATGACTCTAGTCATTTATCCATGTGTGGTTTGCGGAAAGATAACACATGCAATGACTCTGGTTGATCCATGTGTGGTTTGTGGAAAGAAGACACATGCAATGACAACTGGTGGATCCATGTGTGGTTTGTGGAAAAGAACACACATGCAATCACTCTAGTACTTGTTTGTGGTTTTAGTATAAGAACACACATGCAATGACTCTAGGGGTTGATCCATGTGTGGTTTGTGGAAATAACACACATGCAATGACTCTAGTGGTTGCTCCATGTGTGGTTTGTGGAAAGAACACACATGCAATGACCACTTGTGGATCCATGGGTGGTTTGTGGAAAAGAACACACATGCAATGCCTCTAGTGGTTGATACATGTTTGTTTGTGGAAATAACACACATGCAATGACTCTAATGGTTGATCCATGTGTGGTTTGTGAAAAGAAGACACATGCAATGACTCTTGTTATCCATGTGTGGTTTGTGGAAATAACACACATGCAATGACTCTAGTGGTTGATCCATGTGTGGTTTGTCGAAATAATATACATGCAATGACTCTAGTGGGTATCCATGTGTGGTTTGTGGAAAAGAACACACCTGCAATGACTCTAGTGGTTGATCCATGTTTGTTTGTGGAAATAACACACATGCAATGACTCTAGTGGTTGATCCATGTTTGTTTGTGGAAATAACACACATGCAATGACTCTAGTGGTTGATCCATGTGTGGTTTGTGAAAAGAACACACATGCAATGACTCTAGTGTTGGATTTAGTATAAGAACACACATGCAATGACTCTAGTGGTTGATCCATGTGTGGTTTGTGAAAAGAACACACATGCAATGACTGTAGTGTTGGTTTTAGTATAAGAACACACATGCAATGACTCTAGTGGTTGATCCATGTGTGGTTTGTGGAAATAACACATATGCAATGACTCTAGTGGTTGATCCATGTGTGGTTTGTGGAAATAACACACATGCAATGACTCTAGTGGTTGATCCATGTGTGGTTTGTGGAAATAACACACATGCAATGACTCTAGTGGCTCCACATGTGTGGTTTGTGGAAAAAACACACATGCAATGACTCTGGTTGATCCATATGTGGTTTGTGGAAAGAAGACACATGCAATGACCACTGGTGGATCCATGTGTGGTTTGTGGAAAAGAACACACATGCAATGACTCTAGTACTTGTTTGTGGTTATAGTATAAGAACACACATGCAATGACTCTAGTGGTTGATGCATGTGTGTTTTGTGGACAGAACACACATGCATTGACTCTAGTGGTGGATCCATGTGTGGTTTGTGGAAAGAACACACATGCATTAACTCTAGTGGTGGATCCATGTGTGGTTTGTGGAAAGAACACACATGCAATGACCACTGATGGATCCATGTGTGGTTTGTGGAAAAAAACACACATGCAACGACTCTAGTGGTTGATCCATGTTTGTTTGTAGAAATAACACACATGCAATGACTCTAGTGGTTGATCCATGTGTGGTTTGTGAAAAGAACACACATGCAATGACTCTAGTGTTGGTTTTAGTATAAGAACACACATGCAATGACTCTAGTGGTTGATCCATGTGTGGTTTGTGAAAAGAACACACATGCAATGACTCTAGTGTTGGTTTTAGTATAAGAACACACATGCAATGACTCTAGTGGTTGATCCATGTGTGGTTTGTGGAAATAACACATATGCAATGACTCTAGTGGTTGATCCATGTGTGGTTTGTGGAAATAACACACATGCAATGACTCTAGTGGGTCCACATGTGTGGTTTGTTGAAAGAACACACATGCAATGATTCTGGTTGATCCATATGTGGTTTGTGGAAAGAACACACATGCAATGACTCTAGTGGTGGATCCATGTGTGGTTTGTGGATAAGAACCCACATGCAATAACTCTAGTGCTGGTTTGTGGTTTTAGTACAAGAACAAACATGCAATGACTCTAGTGGTTGCTCCATGTGTGGTTTGTGGAAAGAACACACATGCAATGATTAGTGGTTGATCCATATGTGGTTTGTGGAAAGAACACACATGCAATGACCACTGGTGGATCCCTGTGTGGTTTGTGGAAAAGAACACACATGCAATGACTAGTGCTGGTTTGTGGTTTGATTATAAGAACAAACATGCAATGACTCTAGTCGTTGATCCATGTGTGGTTTGTGGAAAGATAACACATGCAATGACTCTGGTTGATCCATGTGTGGTTTGTGGAAAGAACACACATGCAATGACTAGTGGTTGATCCATATGTGGTTTCTGGAAAGAACACACATGCAATGACCACTGGTGGATCCCTGTGTGGTTTGTGGAAAAGAACACACATGCAATGACTCTAGTGCTGGTTGGTGGTTTTAGTATAAGAACAAACATGCAATGACTCTAGTCATTTATCCATGTGTGGTTTGCGGAAAGATAACACATGCAATGACTCTGGTTGATCCATGTGTGGTTTGTGGAAATAAGACACATGCAATGACCACTGGTGGATCCATGTGTGGTTTGTGGAAAAGAACACACATGCAATGACTCTAGTACTTGTTTGTGGTTTTAGTATAAGAACACACATGCAATGACTCTAGGGGTTGATCCATGTGTGGTTTGTGGAAATAACACACATGCAATGACTCTAGTGGTTGCTCCATGTGTGGTTTGTGGAAAGAACACACATGCAATGACCACTTGTGGATCCATGGGTGGTTTATGGAAAAGAACACACATGCAATGCCTCTAGTGGTTGATACATGTTTGTTTGTGGAAATAACACACATGCAATGACTCTAATGGTTGATCCATGTGTGGTTTGTGAAAAGAAGACACATGCAATGACTCTTGTTATCCATGTGTGGTTTGTGGAAATAACACACATGCAATGACTCTAGTGGTTGATCCATGTGTGGTTTGTGGAAAGAACACACATGCAATGACTCTGGTTGATCCATATGTGGTTTGTGGAAAGAACACACATGCAATGACCACTGGTGGATCCAGGTGTGGTTTGTGGAAAAGAACACACATGCAATGACTCTAGTACTTGTTTCTGGTTTTAGTATAAGAATACACATGCAATGACTCTAGTGGTTGATCCATGTGTGGTTTGTGGAAAGAACACACATGCATTGACTCTAGTGGTGGATCCATGTGTGGTTTGTGGAAAGAACACACATGCAATGACCACTGGTTGATCCATGTGTGGTTTGTGGAAAGAACACACATGCATTGACTCTAGTGGTGGATCCATGTGTGGTTTGTGGAAAGAACACACATGCAATGACCACTGGTGGATCCCTGTGTGGTTTGTGGAAAAGAACACACATGCAATGACTAGTGCTGGTTTGTGGTTTTAGTATAAGAACAAACATGCAATGACTCAGGTCGTTGATCCATGTGTGGTTTGTGGAAAGATAACACATGCAATGACTCTGGTTGATCCATGTGTGGTTTGTGGAAAGAACACACATGCAATGACTAGTGGTTGATCCATATGTGGTTTGTGGAAAGAACATACATGCAATGACCACTGGTGGATCCCTGTGTGGTTTGTGGAAAAGAACACACATGCAATGACTCTAGTGCTGGTTTGTGGTTTTAGTATAAGAACAAACATGCAATGACTCTAGTCATTTATCCATGTGTGGTTTGCGGAAAGATAACACATGCAATGACTCTGGTTGATCCATGTGTGGTTTGTGGAAAGAAGACACATGCAATGACAACTGGTGGATCCATGTGTGGTTTGTGGAAAAGAACACACATGCAATCACTCTAGTACTTGTTTGTGGTTTTAGTATAAGAACACACATGCAATGACTCTAGGGGTTGATCCATGTGTGGTTTGTGGAAATAACACACATGCAATGACTCTAGTGGTTGCTCCATGTGTGGTTTGTGGAAAGAACACACATGCAATGACCACTTGTGGATCCATGGGTGGTTTGTGGAAAAGAACACACATGCAATGCCTCTAGTGGTTGATACATGTTTGTTTGTGGAAATAACACACATGCAATGACTCTAATGGTTGATCCATGTGTGGTTTGTGAAAAGAAGACACATGCAATGACTCTTGTTATCCATGTGTGGTTAGTGGAAATAACACACATGCAATGACTCTAGTGGTTGATCCATGTGTGGTTTGTCGAAATAATATACATGCAATGACTCTAGTGGGTATCCATGTGTGGTTTGTGGAAAAGAACACACCTGCAATGACTCTAGTGGTTGATCCATGTTTGTTTGTGGAAATAACACACATGCAATGACTCTAGTGGTTGATCCATGTTTGTTTGTGGAAATAACACACATGCAATGACTCTAGTGGTTGATCCATGTGTGGTTTGTGAAAAGAACACACATGCAATGACTCTAGTGTTGGATTTAGTATAAGAACACACATGCAATGACTCTAGTGGTTGATCCATGTGTGGTTTGTGAAAAGAACACACATGCAATGACTGTAGTGTTGGTTTTAGTATAAGAACACACATGCAATGACTCTAGTGGTAGATCCATGTGTGGTTTGTGGAAATAACACATATGCAATGACTCTAGTGGTTGATCCATGTGTGGTTTGTGGAAATAACACACATGCAATGACTCTAGTGGTTGATCCATGTGTGGTTTGTGGAAATAACACACATGCAATGACTCTAGTGGCTCCACATGTGTGGTTTGTGGAAAAAACACACATGCAATGACTCTGGTTGATCCATATGTGGTTTGTGGAAAGAAGACACATGCAATGACCACTGGTGGATCCATGTGTGGTTTGTGGAAAAGAACACACATGCAATGACTCTAGTACTTGTTTGTGGTTATAGTATAAGAACACACATGCAATGACTCTAGTGGTTGATGCATGTGTGTTTTGTGGACAGAACACACATGCATTGACTCTAGTGGTGGATCCATGTGTGGTTTGTGGAAAGAACACACATGCATTGACTCTAGTGGTGGATCCATGTGTGGTTTGTGGAAAGAACACACATGCAATGACCACTGATGGATCCATGTGTGGTTTGTGGAAAAGAACACACATGCAACGACTCTAGTGGTTGATCCATGTTTGTTTGTAGAAATAACACACATGCAATGACTCTAGTGGTTGATCCATGTGTGGTTTGTGAAAAGAACACACATGCAATGACTCTAGTGTTGGTTTTAGTATAAGAACACACATGCAATGACTCTAGTGGTTGATCCATGTGTGGTTTGTGAAAAGAACACACATGCAATGACTCTAGTGTTGGTTTTAGTATAAGAACACACATGCAATGACTCTAGTGGTTGATCCATGTGTGGTTTGTGGAAATAACACATATGCAATGACTCTAGTGGTTGATCCATGTGTGGTTTGTGGAAATAACACACATGCAATGACTCTAGTGGGTCCACATGTGTGGTTTGTTGAAAGAACACACATGCAATGATTCTGGTTGATCCACATGTGGTTTGTGGAAAGAACACACATGCAATGACTCTAGTGGTGGATCCATGTGTGGTTTGTGGATAAGAACCCACATGCAATAACTCTAGTGCTGGTTTGTGGTTTTAGTACAAGAACAAACATGCAATGACTCTAGTGGTTGCTCCATGTGTGGTTTGTGGAAAGAACACACATGCAATGATTAGTGGTTGATCCATATGTGGTTTGTGGAAAGAACACACATGCAATGACCACTGGTGGATCCCTGTGTGGTTTGTGGAAAAGAACACACATGCAATGACTAGTGCTGGTTTGTGGTTTGATTATAAGAACAAACATGCAATGACTCTAGTCGTTGATCCATGTGTGGTTTGTGGAAAGATAACACATGCAATGACTCTGGTTGGTCCATGTGTGGTTTGTGGAAAGAACACACATGCAATGACTAGTGGTTGATCCATATGTGGTTTCTGGAAAGAACACACATGCAATGACCACTGGTGGATCCCTGTGTGGTTTGTGGAAAAGAACACACATGCAATGACTCTAGTGCTGGTTTGTGGTTTTAGTATAAGAACAAACATGCAATGACTCTAGTCATTTATCCATGTGTGGTTTGCGGAAAGATAACACATGCAATGACTCTGGTTGATCCATGTGTGGTTTGTGGAAATAAGACACATGCAATGACCACTGGTGGATCCATGTGTGGTTTGTGGAAAAGAACACACATGCAATGACTCTAGTACTTGTTTGTGGTTTTAGTATAAGAACACACATGCAATGACTCTAGGGGTTGATCCATGTGTGGTTTGTGGAAATAACACACATGCAATGACTCTAGTGGTTGCTCCATGTGTGGTTTGTGGAAAGAACACACATGCAATGACCACTTGTGGATCCATGGGTGGTTTATGGAAAAGAACACACATGCAATGCCTCTAGTGGTTGATACATGTTTGTTTGTGGAAATAACACACATGCAATGACTCTAATGGTTGATCCATGTGTGGTTTGTGAAAAGAAGACACATGCAATGACTCTTGTTATCCATGTGTGGTTTGTGGAAATAACACACATGCAATGACTCTAGTGGTTGATCCATGTGTGGTTTGTGGAAATAATATACATGCAATGACTCTAGTGGGTATTCATGTGTGGTTTGTGGAAAGAACACACATGCAATGACCACTGGTGGATCCATGTGTGGTTTGTGGAAAAGAACACACCTGCAATGACTCTAGTGGTTGATCCATGTTTGTTTGTGGAAATAACACACATGCAATGACTCTAGTGGTTGATCCATGTGTGGTTTGTGAAAAGAACACACATGCAATGACTCTAGTGTTGGATTTAGTATAAGAACACACATGCAATGACTCTAGTGGTTGATCCATGTGTGGTTTGTGAAAAGAACACACATGCAATGACTCTAGTGTTGGTTTTAGTATAAGAACACACATGCAATGACTCTAGTGGTTGATCCATGTGTGGTTTGTGGAAATAACACATATGCAATGACTCTAGTGGTTGATCCATGTGTGGTTTGTGGAAATAACACACATGCAATGACTCTAGTGGGTCCACATGTGTGGTTTGTGGAAAGAACATACATGCAATGACTCTGGTTGATCCATATGTGGTTTGTGGAAAGAACACACATGCAATGACTCTAGTGGTGGATCCATGTGTGGTTTGTGGAAAAGAACACACATGCAATGACTCTAGTGCTGGTTTGTGGTTTTAGTATAAGAACAAACATGCAATGACTCTAGTGGTTGCTCCATGTGTGGTTTGTGGAAAGAACACACATGCAATGGCTAGTTGTTGATCCATATGTGGTTTGTGGAAAGAACACACATGCAATGACCACTGGTGGATCCCTGTGTGGTTTGTGGAAAAGAACACACATGCAATGACTCTAGTGCTGGTTTGTGGTTTTAGTATAAGAACAAACATGCAATGACTCTAGTCTTTGATCCATGTGTGGTTTGTGGAAAGATAACACATGCAATGACTCTGGTTGATCCATGTGTGGTTTGTGGAAAGAACACACATGCAATGACTAGTGGTTGATCCATGTAGTTTGTGGAAAGAACACACATGCAATGACCACTGGTGGATCCCTGTGTGGTTTGTTGAAAAGAACACACATGCAATGACTCTAGTGCTGGTTTGTGGTTTTAGTATAAGAACAAACATGCAATGACTCTAGTAGTTTATCCATGTGTGGTTTGTGGAAAGATAACACATGCAATGACTCTGGTTGATCGATGTGTGGTTTGTGGAAAGAACACACATGCAATGACCACTGGTGGATCCATGTGTGGTTTGTGGAAAAGGACACACATGCAATGACTCTAGGGGTTGATCCATGTGTCGTTTGTGGAAATAACACACATGCAATGACTCTAGTGGTTGATCCATGTGTGGTTTGTGGAAAGAACACACATGCAATGACCACTTGTGGATCCATGGGTGGTTTGTGGAAAAGAACACACATGCAATGCCTCTAGTGGTTGATACATGTTTGTTTGTGGAAATAACACACATGCAATGACTCTAATGGTTGATCCATGTGTGGTTTGTGAAAAGAAGACACATGCAATGACTCTTGTTATCCATGTCTGGTTTGTGGAAATAACACACATGCAATGACTCTAGTGGTTGATCCATGTGTGGTTTGTGGAAATAATATACATGCAATGACTCTAGTGGGTATCCATGTGTGGTTTGTGGAAAGAACACACATGCAATGACCACTGGTGGATCCATGTGTGGTTTGTGGGAAAGAACACACCTGCAATGACTCTAGTGGTTGATCCATGTTTGTTTGTGGAAATAACACACATGCAATGACTCTAGTGGTTGATCCATGTGTGGTTTGTGAAAAGATAACACATGCAATGACTCTAGTGTTGGTTTAGTATAAGAACACACATGCAATGACTCTAGTGGTTGATCCATGTGTGGTTTGTGAAAAGAACACACATGCAATGACTCTAGTATTGGTTTTAGTATAAGAACACACATGCAATGAGTCTAGTGGTTGATCCATGTGTGGTTTGTGGAAATAACACATATGCAATGACTCTAGTGGTTGATCCATGTGTGGTTTGTGGAAAAGAACACACATGCAATGACTCTAGTGGTTGATCCATGTTTGTTTGTGGAAATAACACACATGCAATGACTCTAGTGGTTGATCCATGTGTGGTTTGTTAAAAGAACACACATGCAATGACTCTAGTGTTGGTTTTTGTATAAGAACACACATGCAATGACTCTAGTGGTTGATCCATGTGTGGTTTGTGGAAAGAACAGACATGCAATGACTGTAATGGGTCCACATGTGGTTTGTGGAAATAACACACATGCAATGACTCTACTGGGTCCACATGTGTGGTTTGTGGAAAGAACACACATGCAATGACTCTAGTGGTGGATCCATGTGTGGTTTGTGGAAAAGAACACACATGCAATGACTCTAGTGCTGGTTTGTGGTTTTAGTATAAGAACAAACATGCAATGACTCTAGTGGTTGCTCCATGTGTGGTTTGTGGAAAGAACACACATGCAATGACTAGTGGTTGATCCATATGTGGTTTGTGGAAAGAACACACATGCAATGACCACTGGTGGATCCCTGTGTGGTTTGTGGAAAAGAACACACATGCAATGACTCTAGTGCTGGTTTGTGGTTTTAGTATAAGAACAAACATGCAATGACTCTAGTCATTTATCCATGTGTGGTTTGCGGAAAGATAACACATGCAATGACTCTGGTTGATCCATGTGTGGTTTGTGGAAAGAAGACACATGCAATGACCACTGGTGGATCCATGTGTGGTTTGTGGAAAAGAACACACATGCAATGACTCTAGTACTTGTTTGTGGTTTTAGTATAAGAACACACATGCAATGACTCTAGGGGTTGATCCATGTGTGGTTTGTGGAAATAACACACATGCAATGACTCTAGTGGTTGCTCCATGTGTGGTTTGTGGAAAGAACACACATGCAATGACCACTTGTGGATCCATGGGTGGTTTGTGGAAAAGAACACACATGCAATGCCTCTAGTGGTTGATACATATTTGTTTGTGGAAATAACACACATGCAATGACTCTAATGGTTGATCCATGTGTGGTTTGTGAAAAGAAGACAAATGCAATGACTCTTGTTATCCATGTGTGGTTTGTGGAAATAACACACATGCAATGACTCTAGTGGTTGATCCATGTGTGGTTTGTGGAAATAATATACATGCAATGACTCTAGTGGGTATCCATGTGTGGTTTGTGGAAAGAACACACATGCAATGACCACTGGTGGATCCATGTGTGGTTTGTGGAAAAGAACACACCTGCAATGACTCTAGTGGTTGATCCATGTTTGTTTGTGGAAATAACACACATGCAATGACTCTAGTGGTTGATCCATGTGTGGTTTGTGAAAAGATAACACATGCAATGACTCTAGTGTTGGTTTAGTATAAGAACACACATGCAATGACTCTAGTGGTTGATCCATGTGTGGTTTGTGAAAAGAACACACATGCAATGACTCTAGTATTGGTTTTAGTATAAGAACACACATGCAATGAGTCTAGTGGTTGATCCATGTGTGGTTTGTGGAAATAACACATATGCAATGACTCTAGTGGTTGATCCATGTGTGGTTTGTGGAAAAGAACACACATGCAATGACTCTAGTGGTTGATCCATGTTTGTTTGTGGAAATAACACACATGCAATGACTCTAGTGGTTGATCCATGTGTGGTTTGTTAAAAGAACACACATGCAATGACTCTAGTGTTGGTTTTTGTATAAGAACACACATGCAATGACTCTAGTGGTTGATCCATGTGTGGTTTGTGGAAAGAACAGACATGCAATGACTGTAATGGGTCCACATGTGGTTTGTGGAAATAACACACATGCAATGACTCTACTGGGTCCACATGTGTGGTTTGTGGAAAGAACACACATGCAATGACTCTAGTGGTGGATCCATGTGTGGTTTGTGGAAAAGAACACACATGCAATGACTCTAGTGCTGGTTTGTGGTTTTAGTATAAGAACAAACATGCAATGACTCCAGTCGTTTATCCATGTGTGGTTTGTGGAAAGATTAAACATGCAATGACTCTGGTTGATCCATGTGTGGTTTGTGGAAAGAAGACACATGAAATGACCATTGGTGGATCCATGTGTGGTTTGTGGAAAAGAACACACATGCAATGACTCTAGTACTTGTTTGTGGTTTTAGTATAAGAACACACATGCAATGACTCTAGGGGTTGATCCATGTGTGGTTTGTGGAAATAACACACATGCAATGACTCTAGTGGTTGATCCATGTGTGTTTTGTGGAAAGAACACACATGCAATGACCACTTGTGGATCCATGGGTGGTTTGTGGAAAAGAACACACATGCAATGCCTCTAGTGGTTGATACATGTTTGTTTGTGGAAATAACACACATGCAATGACTCTAATGGTTGATCCATGTGTGGTTTGTGAAAAGAAGACACATGCAATGACTCTTGTTATCCATGTGTGGTTTGTGGAAATAACACACATGCAATGACTCTAGTGGTTGATCCATGTGTGGTTTGTGGAAATAATATACATGCAAGGACTCTAGTGGGTATCCATGTGTGGTTTGTGGAAAGAACACACATGCAATGACCACTGGTGGATCAATGTGTGGTTTGTGGAAAAGAACACACCTGCAATGACTCTAGTGGTTGATCCATGTTTGTTTGTGGAAATAACACACATGCAATGACTCTAGTGGTTGATCCATGTGTGGTTTGTGAAAAGAACACACATGCAATGACTTTAGTGTTGGTTTTAGTATACGAACACACATCCAATGACTCTAGTGGTTGATCCATGTGTGGTTTGTGGAAATAACACACATGCAATGACTCTAGTGGTTGATCCATGTGTGGTTTGTGGAAAGAACACACATGCAATGACCACTGATGGATCCATGTGTGGTTTGTGGAAAAGAACACACATGCAATGACTCTAGTGGTTGATCCATGTTTGTTTGTGGAAAGAACACACATGCAATGACTCTAGTGGTGGATCCATGTGTGGTTTGTGGAAAAGAACACACATGCAATGACTCTAGTGCTGGTTTGTGGTTTTAGTATAAGAACAAACATGCAATGACTCTAGTGGTTGATCCATGTGTGGTTTGTGGAAAGAACACACATGGAATGACTAGTGGTTGATCCATATGTGGTTTGTGGAAAGAACACACATGCAATGACCACTGGTGGATCCATGTGTGGTTTGTGGAAAAGAACACACATGCAATGACTCTAGTGCTGGTTTGTGAGAAGAACATACATGCAATGACACCGTGTGTGGTTCATGAGAAGAACACACATGCAATGACACTGGTGGATCTTTGTGTTGTTTGTGAGAAGTACACACATGCAATGACTCTGGTTGTGGTTCATGAGAAGAACACACATGCAATGACACTGGTGGATCCATGTGTGGTTCATGAGAAGAACACACATGCAATGACACTGGGTGTGGTTCATGAGAAGAACACACATCCAATGACACTGGTGGATTCTTATGTGGTTTGTTTAGAAGAACACACATGCAATGACTCTAGTTGTGGTTTGTGGAAAGAACAAACATGCAATGACACTGGTGGATCCTTATGTGGTTTGTGAGAAGAACAGACATGCAATGACACTAGGTGGATCCATGTGTGGTTTGTTTAGACGAACAGACATGCAATGACACTGGGTCTGGTTCATGAAAAGAACAGAAATGCAATGACACTGGTGGATCCATATGTGGTTTGTGTAAAGCACAGACATGCAATGACACTAGGTGTGGTTCATGAAAAGAACGGACATGCAATGACACTAGGTGGATCCATGTGTGGTTCATGAGAGGAACACACATCCAATGACACTGGTGGATCCTTATGGGGTTTGTGAGAAGAACAGACATGCAATGACACTGGCTATGGTTCATGAGAAGAACACACATGCAATGACACGCATAGGATCGACCTTAGGTCCACACACTCCACCTCCCGCGGCGTCGGGCAGCTCGGCGCCTCGACTAGCACAAGAATGCTATCCGACGACGGCGGCTGGGTGTTCGCCCACATGCGCACCGTGTATACGGGCCAGGCGCACGAGACCTACCTGACGCATACGGCACCCAGGACGGTGGGCCCGGATCTGGTTCTCGGAACACCGGTGGTGATGGTCAGGACGAAAACAGAGCCGTCCCCCCTGGAAAATTAGCAGGCGGCGTGCCGAGTCAGTGAACGGCACCTGCTCTTGGAGAAGTTGGGCTTGACCGTACGACATCCTAATCACTTTGATCAAGTGCCCATGTGTAAGGTGGACGACGAGCTCTGCCGGTGGGCCGGTGTAGTTGCAGCCCGGCTCCGTGCAGGCGCACACGTCGTGCAGGCACGCGAGCTTGTGCATCAGGAGCTCGCGGTAGGAGTAACGGGGAAAGCATCCTAGGTGGGAGCACACGAGTGGGAACGCCGCTATGAAGTTGCGCGCGAGGATCTCTAGATTCTTGGGCTCCCACATCTGCCACAACTGAAGTTCGTCAAGAAATCGGAAAAAAGATCAACAGTTAGATTGGCGAATAGCAGGAATGTGTAGGATAAGTTCAAAAGCTTGTAAAATGATTTCTTACCATGAAGGTAGCGACCGGAGAATTGGCGGATGTCGTCGGCTTGCGGCTACGACAAGATGGAAGTGAAGTGGGGAAAGTGGCTTTGAGGGGAAGAAAGAGAAGTACGGGGAGGAAGAGAAGTAACGGGGACGTGTCACTGGGATATGGCCCACTGAACTCGTGAGTCGTAACACTCGCAATATGCCAGTTTGTCCAGAGCAAGATTGGCCAATCATGCCGCAGAACAGCCTACTCGAGGATCGCTCTCGCGAAGACCATCCCAATCATCCAAGCGCCCCAATCGAACGGTATGTAACAATCGTCAAGCAGAACAACTGTGTTATGGCGTGCCTTCTAGAAGACTCGATCTAACGGTGGATCCATTGGGGGGCAGTGCTAGTTTTAGTATAAGAACAAGCATGAAATGACTCAAATGGATCCATGTGTGGTTTGTGGAAATAACACACATGCAATGACTCTAGTGGTTGATCCATGTGTGGTTTGTGGAAATAAAACACATGCAATGACTCTAGGGGTTGATCCATGTGTGGTTTGTGGAAAGAACACACATGCAATGACCACTGGTGGATCCATGTGTGGTTTGTGGAAAAGAACACACATGCAATGACTCTAGTGGTTGATCCATATTTGTTTGTGGAAATAACACACATGAAATGACTCTAGTGGTTGATCCATGTGTGGTTTGTGAAAAGAACACACCTGCAATGACTCTAGTGTTGGTTTTAGTATAACATGCAATGACTCTAATGGTTGATCCATATGTGGTTTGTGGAAATAACGCACATGCAATGACTCTAGTGGGTCCACATGTGTGGTTTGTGGAAATAACACACATGCAATGACTCTGGTTGATCCATATGTGGTTTGTGGAAAGAACACACATGCAATGACCACTGGTGGATCCATGTGTGGTTTGTGGAAAAGAACACACATGCAATGACCCTGGTGCTGTTTGTGGTTTTAGTATCAGAACAAACATGCAATGACTCTAGTGCTGGATTGTCGTTTTAGTATAAGAACAAACATGCAATGACTCTAGTGGTTGATCCATGTGTGGTTTGTGGAAAAGAACACACATGCAATGACTCTAGTGCTGGTTTGTGGTTTTAGTAAAAGAACACACATGCAATGACTCTAGTGCTGGTTTGTGGTTTTAGTATAAGAACAAACATGCAATGACTCTAGTGGTTGATCCATGTGTGGTTTGTGGAAAAGAACACACATGCAATGACTCTAGTGCTGGTTTGTGGTTTTAGTAAAAGAACACACATGCAATGACTCTAGTGCTGGTTTGTGGTTTTAGTATAAGAACAAAC
This sequence comes from Avena sativa, assembly GCA_916181665.1. Lineage (NCBI taxonomy): Eukaryota > Viridiplantae > Streptophyta > Magnoliopsida > Poales > Poaceae > Avena > Avena sativa. The sequence goes on from OV702290.1 coordinate 436,448,290, forward strand.
ATGCAATGACTCTAGTGGTTGATCCATGTGTGGTTTGTGGAAATAACACACATGCAATGACTCTAGTGGTTGATCCATGTGTGGTTTGTGGAAATAACACACATGCAATGACTCTAGTGGTTGATCCATGTGTGGTTTGTGGAAATAACACACATGCAATGACTCTAGTGGCTCCACATGTGTGGTTTGTGGAAAGAACACACATGCAATGACTCTGGTTGATCCATATGTGGTTTGTGGAAAGAACACACATGCAATGACCACTGGTGGATCCAGGTGTGGTTTGTGGAAAAGAACACACATGCAATGACTCTAGTACTTGTTTGTGGTTTTAGTATAAGAATACACATGCAATGACTCTAGTGGTTGATCCATGTGTGGTTTGTGGAAAGAACACACATGCATTGACTCTAGTGGTGGATCCATGTGTGGTTTGTGGAAAGAACACACATGCAATGACCACTGATGGATCCATGTGTGGTTTGTGGAAAAGAACACACATGCAACGACTCTAGTGGTTGATCCATGTTTGTTTGTAGAAATAACACACATGCAATGACTCTAGTGGTTGATCCATGTGTGGTTTGTGAAAAGAACACACATGCAATGACTCTAGTGTTGGTTTTAGTATAAGAACACACATGCAATGACTCTAGTGGTTGATCCATGTGTGGTTTGTGAAAAGAACACACATGCAATGACTCTAGTGTTGGTTTTAGTATAAGAACACACATGCAATGACTCTAGTGGTTTATCCATGTGTGGTTTGTGGAAATAACACACATGCAATGACTCTAGTGGTTGATCCATGTGTGGTTTGTGGAAATAACACACATGCAATGAATCTAGTGGGTCCACATGTGTGGTTTGTGGAAAGAACACACATGCAATGACTCTGGTTGATCCATATGTGGTTTGTGGAAAGAACACACATGCAATGACTCTAGTGGTGGATCCATGTGTGGTTTGTGGAAAAGAACACACATGCAATGACTCTAGTGCTGGTTTGTGGTTTTAGTATAAGAACAAACATGCAATGACTCTAGTGGTTGATCCATGTGTGGTTTGTGGAAATAACACACATGCAATGACTCTAGTGGTTGATCCATGTGTGGTTTGTGGAAATAACACACATGCAATGACTCTAGTGGTTGATCCATGTGTGGTTTGTGGAAATAACACACATGCAATGACTCTAGTGGCTCCACATGTGTGGTTTGTGGAAAGAACACACATGCAATGACTCTGGTTGATCCATATGTGGTTTGTGGAAAGAACACACATGCAATGACCACTGGTGGATCCAGGTGTGGTTTGTGGAAAAGAACACACATGCAATGACTCTAGTACTTGTTTGTGGTTTTAGTATAAGAATACACATGCAATGACTCTAGTGGTTGATCCATGTGTGGTTTGTGGAAAGAACACACATGCATTGACTCTAGTGGTGGATCCATGTGTGGTTTGTGGAAAGAACACACATGCAATGACCACTGATGGATCCATGTGTGGTTTGTGGAAAAGAACACACATGCAACGACTCTAGTGGTTGATCCATGTTTGTTTGTAGAAATAACACACATGCAATGACTCTAGTGGTTGATCCATGTGTGGTTTGTGAAAAGAACACACATGCAATGACTCTAGTGTTGGTTTTAGTATAAGAACACACATGCAATGACTCTAGTGGTTGATCCATGTGTGGTTTGTGAAAAGAACACACATGCAATGACTCTAGTGTTGGTTTTAGTATAAGAACACACATGCAATGACTCTAGTGGTTGATCCATGTGTGGTTTGTGGAAATAACACACATGCAATGACTCTAGTGGTTGATCCATGTGTGGTTTGTGGAAATAACACACATGCAATGAATCTAGTGGGTCCACATGTGTGGTTTGTGGAAAGAACACACATGCAATGACTCTGGTTGATCCATATGTGGTTTGTGGAAAGAACACACATGCAATGACTCTAGTGGTGGATCCATGTGTGGTTTGTGGAAAAGAACACACATGCAATGACTCTAGTGCTGGTTTGTGGTTTTAGTATAAGAACAAACATGCAATGACTCTAGTGGTTGCTCCATGTGTGGTTTGTGGAAAGAACACACATGCAATGACTAGTGGTTGATCCATATGTGGTTTGTGGAAAGAACACACATGCAATGACCACTGGTGGATCCCTGTGTGCTTTGTGGAAAAGAACACACATGCAATGACTCTAGTGCTGGTTTGTGGTTTTAGTATAAGAACAAACATGCAATGACTCTAGTCGTTGATCCATGTGTGGTTTGTGGAAAGATAACACATGCAATGACTCTGGTTGATCCATGTGTGGTTTGTGGAAAGAACACACATGCAATGACTAGTGGTTGATCCATATGTGGTTTGTCGAAAGAACACACATGCAATGACCACTGGTGGATCCCTGTGTGGTTTGTGGAAAAGAACACACATGCAATGACTCTAGTGCTGGTTTGTGGATTTAGTATAAGAACAAACATGCAATGACTCTAGTCATTTATCCATGTGTGGTTTGTGGAAAGATAACAAATGCAATGACTCTGGTTGATCCATGTGTGGTTTGTGGAAAGAAGACACATGCAATGACCACTGGTGGATCCATGTGTGGTTTGTGGAAAAAAACACACATGCAATGAATCTAGTACTTGTTTGTGGTTTTAGTATAAGAACACAAATGCAATGACTCTAGGGGTTGATCCATGTGTGGTTTGTGGAAATAACACACATGCAATGACTCTAGTGGTTGATCCATGTGTGGTTTGTGGAAAGAACACACATGCAATGACCACTTGTGGATCCATGGGTGGTTTGTGGAAAAGAACACACATGCAATGCCTCTAGTGGGGATACATGTTTGTTTGTGGAAATAACACACATGCAATGACTCTAATGGTTGATCCATGTGTGGTTTGTGAAAAGAAGACACATGCAATGACTCTTGTTATCCATGTGTGGTTTGTGGAAATAACACATATGCAATGACTCTAGTGGTTGATCCATGTGTGGTTTGTGGAAATAATATACATGCAATGACTCTAGTGGGTATCCATGTGTGGTTTGTGGAAAGAACACACATGCAATGACCACTGGTGGATCCATATGTGGTTTGTGGAAAAGAACACACGTTCAATGACTCTAGTGGTTGATCCATGTGTGGTTTGTGGAAATAACACACATGCAATAACTCTAGTGGGTCCACATGTGTGGCTTGTGGCAAGAACACACATGCAATGACTCTGGTTGATCCATATGTGGTTTGTGGAAAGAACACACATGCAATGACTCTAGTGGTGGATCCATGTGTGGTTTGTGGAAAAGAACACACATGCAATGACTCTAGTGCTGTTTTGTGGTTTTAGTATAAGAACAAACATGCAATGACTCTAGTGGTTGCTCCATGTGTGGTTTGTGGAAAGAACACACATGCAATGACTAGTGGTTGATCCATATGTGGTTTGTGGAAAGAACACACATGCAATGACCACTGGTGGATCCCTGTGTGGTTTGTGGAAAAGAACACACATGCAATGACTCTAGTGCTGGTTTGTGGTTTTAGTATAAGAACAAACATGCAATGACTCTAGTCGTTGATCCATGTGTGGTTTGTGGAAACATAACACATGCAATGACTCTGGTTGATCCATGTGTGGTTTGTGGAAAGAAAACACATGCAATGACTAGTGGTTGATTCATATGTGGTTTGTGGAAAGAACACACATGCAATGACCACTGGTGGATCCCTGTGTGGTTTGTGGAAAAGAACACACATGCAATGACTCTAGTGCTGGTTTGTGGTTTTAGTATAAGAACAAACATGCAATGACTCTAGTCGTTTATCCATGTGTAGTTTTTGGAAAGATAAAACATGCAATGACTCTGGTTGATCCATGTGTGGTTTGTGGAAAGAAGACACATGCAATGACCACTGGTGGATCCATGTGTGGTTTGTGGAAAAGAACACACATGCAATGACTCTATTACTTGTTTGTGGTTTTAGTATAAGAACACACATGCAATGACTCTAGGGGTTGATCCATGTGTGGTTTGTGGAAATAACACACATGCAATGACTCTAGTGGTTGCTCCATGTGTGGTTTGTGGAAAGAACACACATGCAATGACCACTTGTGGATCCATGGGTGGTTTGTGGAAAAGAACACAAATGCAATGCCTCTAGTGGTTGATACATGTTTGTTTGTGGAAATAACACACATGCAATGACTCTAATGGTTGATCCATGTGTGGTTTGTGAAAAGAAGAAACATGCAATGACTCTTGTTATCCATGTGTGGTTTGTGGAAATAACACATATGCAATGACTCTAGTGGTTGATCCATGTGTGGTTTGTGGAAAGAACACACATGCAATGACTCTAGTACTTGTTTGTGGTTTTAGTATAAGAATACACATGCAATGACTCTAGTGGTTGATCCATGTGTGGTTTGTGGAAAGAACACACATGCATTGACTCTAGTGGTGGATCCATGTGTGGTTTGTGGAAAGAACACACATGCAATGACCACTGATGGATCCATGTGTGGTTTGTGGAAAAGAACACACATGCAACGACTCTAGTGGTTGATCCATGTTTGTTTGTAGAAATAACACACATGCAATGACTCTAGTGGTTGATCCATGTGTGGTTTGTGAAAAGAACACACATGCAATGACTCTAGTGTTGGTTTTAGTATAAGAACACACATGCAATGACTCTAGTGGTTGATCCATGTGTGGTTTGTGAAAAGAACACACATGCAATGACTCTAGTGTTGGTTTTAGTATAAGAACACACATGCAATGACTCTAGTGGTTGATCCATGTGTGGTTTGTGGAAATAACACACATGCAATGACTCTAGTGGTTGATCCATGTGTGGTTTGTGGAAATAACACACATGCAATGAATCTAGTGGGTCCACATGTGTGGTTTGTGGAAAGAACACACATGCAATGACTCTGGTTGATCCATATGTGGTTTGTGGAAAGAACACACATGCAATGACTCTAGTGGTGGATCCATGTGTGGTTTGTGGAAAAGAACACACATGCAATGACTCTAGTGCTGGTTTGTGGTTTTAGTATAAGAACAAACATGCAATGACTCTAGTGGTTGCTCCATGTGTGGTTTGTGGAAAGAACACACATGCAATGACTAGTGGTTGATCCATATGTGGTTTGTGGAAAGAACACACATGCAATGACCACTGGTGGATCCCTGTGTGCTTTGTGGAAAAGAACACACATGCAATGACTCTAGTGCTGGTTTGTGGTTTTAGTATAAGAACAAACATGCAATGACTCTAGTCGTTGATCCATGTGTGGTTTGTGGAAAGATAACACATGCAATGACTCTGGTTGATCCATGTGTGGTTTGTGGAAAGAACACACATGCAATGACTAGTGGTTGATCCATATGTGGTTTGTCGAAAGAACACACATGCAATGACCACTGGTGGATCCCTGTGTGGTTTGTGGAAAAGAACACACATGCAATGACTCTAGTGCTGGTTTGTGGATTTAGTATAAGAACAAACATGCAATGACTCTAGTCATTTATCCATGTGTGGTTTGTGGAAAGATAACAAATGCAATGACTCTGGTTGATCCATGTGTGGTTTGTGGAAAGAAGACACATGCAATGACCACTGGTGGATCCATGTGTGGTTTGTGGAAAAAAACACACATGCAATGAATCTAGTACTTGTTTGTGGTTTTAGTATAAGAACACAAATGCAATGACTCTAGGGGTTGATCCATGTGTGGTTTGTGGAAATAACACACATGCAATGACTCTAGTGGTTGATCCATGTGTGGTTTGTGGAAAGAACACACATGCAATGACCACTTGTGGATCCATGGGTGGTTTGTGGAAAAGAACACACATGCAATGCCTCTAGTGGGGATACATGTTTGTTTGTGGAAATAACACACATGCAATGACTCTAATGGTTGATCCATGTGTGGTTTGTGAAAAGAAGACACATGCAATGACTCTTGTTATCCATGTGTGGTTTGTGGAAATAACACATATGCAATGACTCTAGTGGTTGATCCATGTGTGGTTTGTGGAAATAATATACATGCAATGACTCTAGTGGGTATCCATGTGTGGTTTGTGGAAAGAACACACATGCAATGACCACTGGTGGATCCATATGTGGTTTGTGGAAAAGAACACACGTGCAATGACTCTAGTGGTTGATCCATGTGTGGTTTGTGGAAATAACACACATGCAATAACTCTAGTGGGTCCACATGTGTGGCTTGTGGCAAGAACACACATGCAATGACTCTGGTTGATCCATATGTGGTTTGTGGAAAGAACACACATGCAATGACTCTAGTGGTGGATCCATGTGTGGTTTGTGGAAAAGAACACACATGCAATGACTCTAGTGCTGTTTTGTGGTTTTAGTATAAGAACAAACATGCAATGACTCTAGTGGTTGCTCCATGTGTGGTTTGTGGAAAGAACACACATGCAATGACTAGTGGTTGATCCATATGTGGTTTGTGGAAAGAACACACATGCAATGACCACTGGTGGATCCCTGTGTGGTTTGTGGAAAAGAACACACATGCAATGACTCTAGTGCTGGTTTGTGGTTTTAGTATAAGAACAAACATGCAATGACTCTAGTCGTTGATCCATGTGTGGTTTGTGGAAAGATAACACATGCAATGACTCTGGTTGATCCATGTGTGGTTTGTGGAAAGAAAACACATGCAATGACTAGTGGTTGATTCATATGTGGTTTGTGGAAAGAACACACATGCAATGACCACTGGTGGATCCCTGTGTGGTTTGTGGAAAAGAACACACATGCAATGACTCTAGTGCTGGTTTGTGGTTTTAGTATAAGAACAAACATGCAATGACTCTAGTCGTTTATCCATGTGTAGTTTTTGGAAAGATAAAACATGCAATGACTCTGGTTGATCCATGTGTGGTTTGTGGAAAGAAGACACATGCAATGACCACTGGTGGATCCATGTGTGGTTTGTGGAAAAGAACACACATGCAATGACTCTATTACTTGTTTGTGGTTTTAGTATAAGAACACACATGCAATGACTCTAGGGGTTGATCCATGTGTGGTTTATGGAAATAACACACATGCAATGACTCTAGTGGTTGCTCCATGTGTGGTTTGTGGAAAGAACACACATGCAATGACCACTTGTGGATCCATGGGTGGTTTGTGGAAAAGAACACAAATGCAATGCCTCTAGTGGTTGATACATGTTTGTTTGTGGAAATAACACACATGCAATGACTCTAATGGTTGATCCATGTGTGGTTTGTGAAAAGAAGAAACATGCAATGACTCTTGTTATCCATGTGTGGTTTGTGGAAATAACACATATGCAATGACTCTAGTGGTTGATCCATGTGTGGTTTGTGGAAATAATATACATGCAATGACTCTAGTGGGTATCCATGTCTGGTTTGTGGAAAGAACACACATGCAATGACCACTAGTGGATCCATGTGTGGTTTGTGGAAAAGAACACACCTGCAATGACTCTAGTGGTTGATCCATGTTTGTTTCTGGAAATAACACACATGTAATGACTCTAGTGGTTGATCCATGTGTTGTTTGTGAAAAGAACACACATGCAATGACTCTAGTGTTGGTTTTCGTATAAGAACACACATGCATTGACTCTTGTGGTTGATCCATGTGTGGTTTGTGGAAATAACACACATGCAATGACTAGTGGTTGATCCATATATGGTTTGTGGAAAGAACACACATGCAATGACCACTAGTGGATCCATGTGTGGTTTGTGGAAAAGAACACACATGCAATGACTCTAGTGCTGGTTTGTGGTTTTAGTATAAGAACAAACATGCAATGACTCTAGTGGTTGATCCATGTGTGGTTTGTGGAAAGAACACACATGCAATGACTCTAGTGGTTGTTCCATGTGTGGTTTGTGGAAAGAACACACATGCAATGACCACTGATGGATCCATGTGTGGTTTGTGGAAAAGAACACACATGCAACGACTCTAGTGGTTGATCCATGTTTGTTTGTGGAAATAACACACATGCAATGACTCTAGTGGTTTATCCATGTGTGGTTTATGAAAAGAACACACATGCAATAACTCTAGTGTTGGTTTTAGTATAAGAACACACATACAATGACCTAGTGTTTGATCCATGTGTGGTTTGTGAAAAGAACACACATGCAATGACTATAGTGTTGGTTTTAGTATAACAACACACATGCAATGACTCTAGTGGTTGATCCATGTGTGGTTTGTGGAAATAACACATATGCAATGACTCTAGTGGTTGATCCATGTGTGGTTTGTGGAAATAACACACATGCAATGACTCTAGTGGGTCCACATGTGTGGTTTGTGGAAAGAACACACATTCAATGACTCTGGTTGATCCATATGTGGTTTGTGGAAAGAAAACACATGCAATGACTCTAGTGGTGGATCCATGTGTGGTTTGTGGAAAAGAACACACATGCAATGACTAGTGGTTGATCCATGTGTGGTTTGTTGAAAGAACACACATGCAATGACCACTGGTGGATCCATGTGTGGTTTGTGGAAAAGAACACACATGCAATGACTCTAGTGGTTGATCCATGTTTGTTTGTGGAAATAACACACATGCAATGACTCTAGTGGTTGATCCATGTGTGGTTTGTGAAAAGAACACACCTGCAATGACTCTAGTGTTGGTTTTAGTATAACATGCAATGACTCTAGTGGTTGATCCATGTGTGGTTTGTGGAAATAACACACATGCAATGACTCTAGTGGGTCCACATGTGTGGTTTGCGGAAATAACACACATGCAATGACTCTGGTTGATCCATATGTGGTTTGTGGAAAGAACACACATGCAATGACCACTGGTGGATCCATGTGTGGTTTCTGGAAAAGAACACACATGCAATGACCCTAGTGCTGGTTTGTGGTTTTAGTATAAGAACAAACATGCAATGACTCTAGTGCTGGTTTGTCGTTTTAGTATAAGAACAAACATGCAATGACTCTAGTGGTTGATCCATGTGTGGTTTGTGGAAATAACACACATGCAATGACTCTAGTGGTTGATCCATGTGTGGTTTGTGGAAATAACATACATGCAATGACTAGTGGGTATCCATGTGTGGTTTGTGGAAAAGAACACACATGCAATGACTCTAGTGGTTGATCCATGTTTGTTTGTAGAAATAACACACATGCAATGACTCTAGTGGTCGATCCGTGTGTGGTTTGTGAAAAGAACACACATGCAATGACTCTAGTGTTGGTTTTAGTATAAGAACACACATGCAATGACTCTAGTGTTGGTTTTAGTATAAGAACACACATGCAATGACTCTAGTGGTTGATCCATGTGTGGTTTGTGAAAAGAACACACATGCAATGACTCTAGTGTTGGTTTTAGTATAAGAACACACATGCAATGACTCTAGTGGTTGATCCATGTGTGGTTTGTGGAAATAACACATATGCAATGACTCTAGTGGTTGATCCATGTGTGGTTTGTGGAAATAACACACATGCAATGACTCTAGTGGGTCCACAAGTGTTGTTTGTGGAGAGAACACACATGCAATGACTCTGGTTGATCCATATGTGGTTTGTGGAAAGAACACACATGCAATGACTCTAGTGGTGGATCCATGTGTGGTTTGTGGAAAAGAACACACATGCAATGACTCTAGTGCTGGTTTGTGGTTTTAGTATAAGAACAAACATGCAATGACTCTAGTGGTTGCTCCATGTGTGGTTTGTGGAAAGAACACACATGCAATGACTAGTGGTTGATCCATATGTGGTTTGTGGAAAGAACACACATGCAATGACCACTGGTGGATCCCTGTGTGGTTTGTGGAAAAGAACACACATGCAATGACTCTAGTGCTGGTTTGTGGTTTTAGTATAAGAACAAACATGCAATGACTCTAGTCGTTGATCCATGTGTGGTTTGTGGAAAGATAACACATGCAATGACTCTGGTTGATCCATGTGTGGTTTGTGGAAAGAAAACACATGCAATGACTTGTGGTTGATTCATATGTGGTTTGTGGAAAGAACACACATGCAATGACCACTGGTGGATCCCTGTGTGGTTTGTGGAAAAGAACACACATGCAATGACTCTAGTGCTGGTTTGTGGTTTTAGTATAAGAACAAACATGCAATGACTCTAGTCGTTTATCCATGTGTAGTTTTTCGAAAGATAAAACATGCAATGACTCTGGTTGATCCATGTGTGGTTTGTGGAAAGAAGACACATGCAATGACCACTGGTGGATCCATGTGTGGTTTGTGGAAAAGAACACACATGCAATGACTCTAGTACTTGTTTGTGGTTTTAGTATAAGAACACACATGCAATGACTCTAGGGGTTGATCCATGTGTGGTTTGTGGAAATAACACACATGCAATGACTCTAGTTGTTGATCCATGTGTGGTTTGTGGAAAGAACACACATGCAATGACCACTTGTGGATCCATGGGTGGTTTGTGGAAAAGAACACACATGCAATGCCTCTAGTGGTTGATACATGTTTGTTTGTGGAAATAACACACATGCAATGACTCTAATGGTTGATCCATGTGTGGTTTGTGAAAAGAAGACACATGCAATGAATCTTGTTATCCATGTGTGGTTTGTGGAAATAACACACATGCAATGACTCTAGTGGTTGATCCATGTGTGGTTTGTGGAAATAATATACATGCAATGACTAGTGGGTATCCATGTGTGGTTTGTGGAAAAGAACACACCTGCAATGACTATAGTGGTTGATCCATGTTTGTTTGTGGAAATAACACACATGCAATGACTCTAGTGGTTGATCCATGTGTGGTTTGTGAAAAGAACACACATGCAATGACCCTAGTGTTGGTTTTAGTATAAGAACACACATGCAATGACTCTAGTGGTTGATCCATGTGTGGTTTGTGAAAAGAACACACATGCAATGACTCTAGTGTTGGTTTTAGTATAAGAACACACATGCAATGACTCTAGTGGTTGATCCATGTGTGGTTTGTGGAAATAACACATATGCAATGACTCTAGTGGTTGATCCATGTGTGGTTTGTGGAAATAACACACATGCAATGACTCTAGTGGGTCCACAAGTGTTGTTTGTGGAGAGAACACACATGCAATGACTCTGGTTGATCCATATGTGGTTTGTGGAAAGAACACACATGCAATGACTCTAGTGGTGGATCCATGTGTGGTTTGTGGAAAAGAACACACATGCAATGACTCTAGTGCTGGTTTGTGGTTTTAGTATAAGAACAAACATGCAATGACTCTAGTGGTTGCTCCATGTGTGGTTTGTGGAAAGAACACACATGCAATGACTAGTGGTTGATCCATATGTGGTTTGTGGAAAGAACACACATGCAATGACCACTGGTGGATCCCTGTGTGGTTTGTGGAAAAGAACACACATGCAATGACTCTAGTGCTGGTTTGTGGTTTTAGTATAAGAACAAACATGCAATGACTCTAGTCGTTGATCCATGTGTGGTTTGTGGAAAGATAACACATGCAATGACTCTGGTTGATCCATGTGTGGTTTGTGGAAAGAAAACACATGCAATGACTAGTGGTTGATTCATATGTGGTTTGTGGAAAGAACACACATGCAATGACCACTGGTGGATCCCTGTGTGGTTTGTGGAAAAGAACACACATGCAATGACTCTAGTGCTGGTTTGTGGTTTTAGTATAAGAACAAACATGCAATGACTCTAGTCGTTTATCCATGTGTAGTTTTTCGAAAGATAAAACATGCAATGACTCTGGTTGATCCATGTGTGGTTTGTGGAAAGAAGACACATGCAATGACCACTGGTGGATCCATGTGTGGTTTGTGGAAAAGAACACACATGCAATGACTCTAGTACTTGTTTGTGGTTTTAGTATAAGAACACACATGCAATGACTCTAGGGGTTGATCCATGTGTGGTTTGTGGAAATAACACACATGCAATGACTCTAGTTGTTGATCCATGTGTGGTTTGTGGAAAGAACACACATGCAATGACCACTTGTGGATCCATGGGTTGTTTGTGGAAAAGAACACACATGCAATGCCTCTAGTGGTTGATACATGTTTGTTTGTGGAAATAACACATGCAATGACTCTAATGGTTGATCCATGTGTGGTTTGTGAAAAGAAGACACATGCAATGAATCTTGTTATCCATGTGTGGTTTGTGGAAATAACACACATGCAATGACTCTAGTGGTTGATCCATGTGTGGTTTGTGGAAATAATATACATGCAATGACTAGTGGGTATCCATGTGTGGTTTGTGGAAAAGAACACACCTGCAATGACTATAGTGGTTGATCCATGTTTGTTTGTGGAAATAACACACATGCAATGACTCTAGTGGTTGATCCATGTGTGGTTTGTGAAAAGAACACACATGCAATGACCCTAGTGTTGGTTTTAGTATAAGAACACACATGCAATGACTCTAGTGGTTGATCCATGTGTGGTTTGTGAAAAGAACACACATGCAATGACTCTAGTGTTGGTTTTAGTATAAGAACACACATGCAATGACTCTAGTGGTTGATCCATGTGTGGTTTGTGGAAATAACACATATGCAATGACTCTAGTGGTTGATCCATGTGTGGTTTGTGGAAATAACACACATGCAATGACTCTAGTGGGTCCACATGTGTGGTTTGTGGAAAGAACACACATGCAATGACTCTAGTTGATCCATATGTGGTTTGTGGAAAGAAAACACATGCAATGACTCTAGTGGTGGATCCATGTGTGGTTTGTGGAAAAGAACACACATGCAATGACTAGTGGTTGATCCATGTGTGGTTTGTGGAAAGAACACACATGCAATGACCACTGGTGGATCCACGTGTGGTTTGTGGAAAAGAACACACATGCAATGACTCTAGTGGTTGATCCATGTTTGTTTGTGGAAATAACACACATGCAATGACTCTAGTGGTTGATCCATGTGTGGTTTGTGAAAAGAACACACCTGCAATGACTCTAGTGTTGGTTTTAGTATAACATGCAATGACTCTAGTGGTTGATCCATGGGTGGTTTGTGGAAATAACACACATGCAATGACTCTAGTGGGTCCACATGTGTGGTTTGTGGAAATAACACACATGCAATGACTCTGGTTGATCCATATGTGGTTTGTTGAAAGAACACACATGCAATGACCACTGGTGGATCCATGTGTGGTTTCTGAAAAAGAACACACATGCAATGACCCTAGTGCTGGTTTGTGGTTTTAGTATAAGAACAAACATGCAATGACTCTAGTGCTGGTTTGTCGTTTTAGTATAAGAACAAACATGCAATGACTCTAGTGGTTGATCCATGTGTGGTTTGTGGAAAAGAACACACATGCAATGACTCTAGTGCTGGTTTGTGGTTTTAGTAAAAGAACACACATGCAATGACTCTAGTGCTGGTTTGTGGTTTTAGTATAAGAACAAACATGCAATGACTCTAGTGGTTGATCCATGTGTGGTTTGTGGAAATAACACACATGCAATGACTCTAGTGGTTGATCCATGTGTGGTTTGTGGAAATAACACACATGCAATGACTCTAGTGGTTGATCCATGTGTGGTTTGTGGAAATAACACACATGCAATGACTCTAGTGGCTCCACATGTGTGGTTTGTGGAAAGAACACACATGCAATGACTCTGGTTGATCCATATGTGGTTTGTGGAAAGAACACACATGCAATGACCACTGGTGGATCCATGTGTGGTTTATGGAAAAGAACACACAAGCAGTGACTCTAGTACTTGTTTGTGGTTTTAGTATAAGAACACACATGCAATGACTCTAGTCGTTGAGGCATGTGTGGTTTGTGGAAAGAACACACATGCATTGACTCTAGTGGTGGATCCATGTGTGGTTTGTGGAAAGAACACACATGCAATGACCACTGATGGATCCATGTGTGGTTTGTGGAAAAGAACACACATGCGATGACTCTAGTGGTTGATCCATGTTTGTTTGTAGAAATAACACACATGTAATGACTCTAGTGGTTGATCCATGTGTTGTTTGTGAAAAGAACACACATGCAATGACTCTAGTGTTGGTTTTAGGATAAGAACACACATGCAATGACTCTAGTGGTTGATCCATGTGTGGTTTGTGAAAAGAACACACATGCAATGACTCTAGTGTTGGTTTTAGTATAAGAACACACATGCAATGACTCTAGTGGTTGATCCATGTGTGGTTTGTGGAAATAACACATATGCAATGACTCTAGTGGTTGATCCATGTGTGGTTTGTGGAAATAAGACACATGCAATGACTCTAGTGGGTCCACATGTGTGGTTTGTGGAAAGAACACACATGCAATGACTCTGGTTGATCCATATGTGGTTTGTGGAAAGAACACACATGCAATGACTCTAGTGGTGGATCCATGTGTGGTTTGTGGAAAAGAACACACATGCAATGACTCTAGTGTTGGTTTGTGGTTTTAGTATAAGAACAAACATGCAATGACTCTAGTGGTTGCTCCATGTGTGGTTTGTGGAAAGAACACACATGCAATGACTAGTGGTTGATCCATATGTGGTTTGTGGAAAGAACACACATGCAATGACCACTGGTGGATCCCTGTGTGGTTTGTGGAAACGAACACACATGCAATGACTCTAGTGCTGGTTTGTGGTTTTAGTATAAGAACAAACATGCAATGACTCTAGTCGTTGATCCATGTGTGGTTTGTGGAAACATAACACATGCAATGACTCTGGTTGATCCATGTGTGGTTTGTGGAAAGAACACACATGCAATGACTAGTGGTTGATCCATATGTGGTTTGTGGAAAGAACACACATGCAATGACCACTGGTGGATCCCTGTGTGGTTTGTGGAAAAGAACACACATGCAATGACTCTAGTGCTGGTTTGTGGTTTTAGTATAAGAACAAACATGCAATGACTCTAGTCGTTTATCCATGTGTAGTTTGTGGAAAGATAAAACATGCAATGACTCTGGTTGATCCATGTGTGGTTTGTGGAAAGAAGACACATGCAATGACCACTGGTGGATCCATGTGTGGTTTGTGGAAAAGAACACACATGCAATGACTCTAGTACTTGTTTGTGATTTTAGTATAAGAACACACATGCAATGACTCTAGGGGTTGATCCATGTGTGGTTTGTGGAAATAACACACATGCAATGACTCTAGTGGTTGATCCATGTGTGGTTTGTGGAAAGAACACACATGCAATGACCACTTGTTGATCCATGGGTGGTTTGTGGAAAAGAACACACATGCAATGCCTCTAGTGGTTGATACATGTTTGTTTGTGGAAATAACACACATGCAATGACTCTAATGGTTGATCCATGTGTGGTTTGTGAAAAGAAGACACATGCAATGAATCTTGTTATCCATGTGTGGTTTGTGGAAATAACACACATGCAATGACTCTAGTGGTTGATCCATGCGTGGTTTGTGGAAATAATATACATGCAATGACTCTAGTGGGTATCCATGTGTGGTTTGTGGAAAAGAACACACCTGCAATCACTCTAGTGGTTGATCCATGTTTGTTTGTGGCAATAACACACATGCAGTGACTCTAGTGGTTGATCCATGTGTGGTTTGTGAAAAGAACACACATGCAATGACTCTAGTGTTGGTTTTAGTATAAGAACACACATGCAATGACTCTAGTGGTTGATCCATGTGTTGTTTGTGAAAAGAACACACATGCAATGACTCTAGTGTTGGTTTTAGTATAAGAACACACATGCAATGACTCTAGTGGTTGATCCATGTGTGGTTTGTGGAAATAACACATATGCAATGACTCTAGTGGTTGATCCATGTGTGGTTTGTGGAAATAACACACATGAAATGACTCTAGTGGGTCCACATGTGTGGTTTGTGGAAAGAACACACATGCAATGACTCTGGTTGATCCATATGTGGTTTGTGGAAAGAACATACATGCAATGACTCTAGTGGTGGATCCATGTGTGGTTTGTGGAAAAGAACACACATGCAATGACTCTAGTGCTGGTTTGTGGTTTTAGTATAAGAACAAACATGCAATGACTCTAGTGGTTGCTCCATGTGTGGTTTGTGGAAAGAACACACATGCAATGACTAGTGGTTGATCCATATGTGGTTTGTGGAAAGAACACACATGCAATGACCACTGGTGGATCCCTGTGTGGTTTGTGGAAAAGAACACACATGCAATGACTCTAGTGCTGGTTTGTGGTTTTAGTATAAGAACAAACATGCAATGACTCTAGTCGTTGATCCATGTGTGGTTTGTGGAAAGATAACACATGCAATGACTCTTATTGATCCATGTGTGGTTTGTGGAAAGAACACACATGCAATGACCACTGGTGGATCCCTGTGTGGTTTGTGGAAAAGAACACACATGCAATGACTCTAGTGCTGGTTTGTGGTTTTAGTATAAGAACAAACATGCAATGACTCTAGTCGTTTATCCATGTGTAGTTTGTGGAAAGATAACACATGCAATGACTCTGGTTGATCCATGTGTGGTTTGTGGAAAGAACACACATGCAATGACCACTGGTGGATCCCTGTGTGGTTTGTGGAAAAGAACACACATGCAATGACTCTAGGGCTGGTTTGTGGTTTTAGTAAAAGAACACACATGCAATGACTCTAGTGCTGGTTTCTGGTTTTAGTATAAGAACAAACATGCAATGACTCTAGTGGTTGATCCATGTGTGGTTTGTGGAAATAACACACATGCAATGACTCTAGTGGTTGATCCATGTGTGGTTTGTGGAAATAACACACATGCAATGACTCTAGTGGTTGATCCATGTGTGGTTTGTGGAAATAACACACATGCAATGACTCTAGTGGCTCCACATGTGTGGTTTGTGGAAAGAACACACATGCAATGACTCTGGTTGATCCATATGTGGTTTGTGGAAAGAACACACATGCAATGACCACTGGTGGATCCATGTGTGGTTTATGGAAAAGAACACACAAGCAGTGACTCTAGTACTTGTTTGTGGTTTTAGTATAAGAACACACATGCAATGACTCTAGTCGTTGAGGCATGTGTGGTTTGTGGAAAGAACACACATGCATTGACTCTAGTGGTGGATCCATGTGTGGTTTGTGGAAAGAACACACATGCAATGACCACTGATGGATCCATGTGTGGTTTGTGGAAAAGAACACACATGCGATGACTCTAGTGGTTGATCCATGTTTGTTTGTAGAAATAACACACATGCAATGACTCTAGTGGTTGATCCATGTGTGGTTTGTGAAAAGAACACACATGCAATGAATCTTGTTATCCATGTGTGGTTTGTGGAAATAACACACATGCAATGACTCTAGTGGTTGATCCATGTGTGGTTTGTGGAAATAATATACATGCAATGACTCTAGTGGGTATCCATGTGTGGTTTGTGGAAAGAACACACATGCAATGACCACTGGTGGATCCATGTGTGGTTTGTGGAAAAGAACACACCTGCAATCACTCTAGTGGTTGATCCATGTTTGTTTGTGGAAATAACACACATGCAATGACTCCAGTGGTTGATCCATGTGTGGTTTGTGAAAAGAACACACATGCAATGACTCTAGTGTTGGTTTTAGTATAAGAACACACATGCAATGACTCTAGTGGTTGATCCATGTGTTGTTTGTGAAAAGAACACACATGCAATGACTCTAGTGTTGGTTTTAGTATAAGAACACACATGCAATGACTCTAGTGGTTGATCCATGTGTGGTTTGTGGAAATAACACATATGCAATGACTCTAGTGGTTGATCCATGTGTGGTTTGTGGAAATAACACACATGAAATGACTCTAGTGGGTCCACATGTGTGGTTTGTGGAAAGAACACACATGCAATGACTCTGGTTGATCCATATGTGGTTTGTGGAAAGAACATACATGCAATGACTCTAGTGGTGGATCCATGTGTGGTTTGTGGAAAATAACACACATGCAATGACTCTAGTGCTGGTTTGTGGTTTTAGTATAAGAACAAACATGCAATGACTCTAGTGGTTGCTCCATGTGTGGTTTGTGGAAAGAACACACATGCAATGACTAGTGGTTGATCCATATGTGGTTTGTGGAAAGAACACACATGCAATGACCACTGGTGGATCCCTGTGTGGTTTGTGGAAAAGAACACACATGCAATCACTCTAGTGCTGGTTTGTGGTTTTAGTATAAGAACAAACATGCAATGACTCTAGTCGTTGATCCATGTGTGGTTTGTGGAAAGATAACACATGCAATGACTCTTATTGATCCATGTGTGGTTTGTGGAAAGAACACACATGCAATGACCACTGGTGGATCCCTGTGTGGTTTGTGGAAAAGAACACACATGCAATGACTCTAGTGCTGGTTTGTGGTTTTAGTATAAGAACAAACATGCAATGACTCTAGTCGTTTATCCATGTGTAGTTTGTGGAAAGATAACACATGCAATGACTCTGGTTGATCCATGTGTGGTTTGTGGAAAGAACACACATGCAATGACCACTGGTGGATCCCTGTGTGGTTTGTGGAAAAGAACACACATGCAATGACTCTAGGGCTGGTTTGTGGTTTTAGTAAAAGAACACACATGCAATGACTCTAGTGCTGGTTTGTGGTTTTCGTATAAGAACAAACATGCAATGACTCTAGTGGTTGATCCATGTGTGGTTTGTGGAAATAACACACATGCAATGACTCTAGTGGTTGATCCATGTGTGGTTTATGGAAATAACACACATGCAATGACTCTAGTGGTTGATCCATGTGTGGTTTGTGGAAATAACACACATGCAATGACTCTAGTGGCTCCACATGTGTGGTTTGTGGAAAGAACACACATGCAATGACTCTGGTTGATCCATATGTGGTTTGTGGAAAGAACACACATGCAATGACCACTGGTGGATCCATGTGTGGTTTATGGAAAAGAACACACAAGCAGTGACTCTAGTACTTGTTTGTGGTTTTAGTATAAGAACACACATGCAATGACTCTAGTCGTTGAGGCATGTGTGGTTTGTGGAAAGAACACACATGCATTGACTCTAGTGGTGGATCCATGTGTGGTTTGTGGAAAGAACACACATGCAATGACCACTGATGCATCCATGTGTGGTTTGTGGAAAAGAACACACATGCGATGACTCTAGTGGTTGATCCATGTTTGTTTGTAGAAATAACACACATGCAATGACTCTAGTGGTTGATCCATGTGTGGTTTGTGAAAAGAACACACATGCAATGACTCTAGTGTTGGTTTTAGGATAAGAACACACATGCAATGACTCTAGTGGTTGATCCATGTGTGGTTTGTGAAAACAACACACATGCAATGACTCTAGTGTTGGTTTTAGTATAAGAACACACATGCAATGACTCTAGTGGTTGATCCATGTGTGGTTTGTGGAAATAACACATATGCAATGACTCTAGTGGTTGATCCATGTGTGGTTTGTGGAAATAACACACATGCAATGACTCTAGTGGGTCCACATGTGTGGTTTGTGGAAAGAACACACATGCACTGACTCTGGTTGATCCATATGTGGTTTGTGGAAAGAACACACATGCAATGACTCTAGTGGTGGATCCATGTGTGGTTTGTGGAAAAGAACACACATGCAATGACTCTAGTGCTGGTTTGTGGTTTTAGTATAAGAACAAACATGCAATGACTCTAGTGGTTGCTCCATGTGTGGTTTGTGGAAAGAACACACATGCAATGACTAGTGGTTGATCCATATGTGGTTTGTGGAAAGAACACACATGCAATGACCACTGGTGGATCCCTGTGTGGTTTGTGGAAAAGAACACACATGCAATGACTCTAGTGCTGGTTTGTGGTTTTAGTATAAGAACAAACATGCAATGACTCTTGTCGTTGATCCATGTGTGGTTTGTGGAAAGATAACACATGCAATGACTCTGGTTGATCCATGTGTGGTTTGTGGAAAGAACACACATGCAATGACTAGTGGTTGATCCATATGTGGTTTGTGGAAAGAACACACATGCAATGACCACTGGTGGATCCCTGTGTGGTTTGTGGAAAAGAACACACATGCAATGACTCTAGTGCTGGTTTGTGGTTTTAGTATAAGAACAAACATGCAATGACTCTAGTCGTTTATCCATGTGTAGTTTGTGGAAAGATAAAACATGCA
The DNA here is from genome assembly GCA_916181665.1 of Avena sativa. Taxonomy (NCBI): domain Eukaryota; kingdom Viridiplantae; phylum Streptophyta; class Magnoliopsida; order Poales; family Poaceae; genus Avena; species Avena sativa. Next base: position 436,468,547 of record OV702290.1, read on the forward strand.
ATGACTCTGGTTGATCCATGTGTGGTTTGTGGAAAGAAGACACATGCAATGACCACTGGTGGATCCATGTGTGGTTTGTGGAAAAGAACACACATGCAATGACTCTAGTACTTGTTTGTGGTTTTAGTATAAGAACACACATGCAATGAGTCTAGGGGTTGATCCATGTGTGGTTTGTGGAAATAACACACATGCAATGACTCTAGTGGTTGATCCATGTGTGGTTTGTGGAAAGAACACACATGCAATGACCACTTGTGGATCCATGGGTGGTTTGTGGAAAAGAACACACATGCAATGCCTCTAGTGGTTGATACATGTTTGTTTGTGGAAATAACACACATGCAATGACTCTAATGGTTGATCCATGTGTGGTTTGTGAAAAGAAGACACATGCAATGAATCTTGTTATCCATGTGTGGTTTGTGGAAATAACACACATGCAATGACTCTAGTGGTTGATCCATGTGTGGTTTGTGGAAATAATATACATGCAATGAATCTAGTGGGTATCCATGTGTGGTTTGTGGAAAGAACACACATGCAATGACCACTGGTGGATCCATGTGTGGTTTGTGGAAAAGAACACACCTGCAATGACTCTAGTGGTTGATCCATGTTTGTTTGTGGAAATAACACACATGCAATGACTCTAGTGGTTGATCCATGTGTGGTTTGTGAAAAGAACACACATGCAATGACTCTAGTGTTGGTTTTAGTATACGAACACACATCCAATGACTCTAGTGGTTGATCCATGTGTGGTTTGTGGAAATAACACACATGCAATGACTCTAGTGGTTGATCCATGTGTGGTTTGTGGAAAGAACACACATGCAATGACCACTGATGGATCCATGTGTGGTTTGTGGAAAAGAACACACATGCAATGACTCTAGTGGTTGATACATGTTTGTTTGTGGAAAGAACACACATGCAATGACTCTAGTGGTGGATCCATGTGTGGTTTGTGGAAAAGAACACACATGCAATGACTCTAGTGCTGGTTTGTGGTTTTCGTATAAGAACAAACATGCAATGACTCTAGTGGTTGATCCATGTGTGGTTTGTGGAAAGAACACACATGCAATGACTCTAGTGGTTGATCCATGTGTGGTTTATGGAAATAACACACATGCAATGACTCTAGTGGTTGATCCATGTGTGGTTTGTGGAAATAACACACATGCAATGACTCTAGTGGCTCCACATGTGTGGTTTGTGGAAAGAACACACATGCAATGACTCTGGTTGATCCATATGTGGTTTGTGGAAAGAACACACATGCAATGACCACTGGTGGATCCATGTGTGGTTTATGGAAAAGAACACACAAGCAGTGACTCTAGTACTTGTTTGTGGTTTTAGTATAAGAACACACATGCAATGACTCTAGTCGTTGAGGCATGTGTGGTTTGTGGAAAGAACACACATGCATTGACTCTAGTGGTGGATCCATGTGTGGTTTGTGGAAAGAACACACATGCAATGACCACTGATGCATCCATGTGTGGTTTGTGGAAAAGAACACACATGCGATGACTCTAGTGGTTGATCCATGTTTGTTTGTAGAAATAACACACATGCAATGACTCTAGTGGTTGATCCATGTGTGGTTTGTGAAAAGAACACACATGCAATGACTCTAGTGTTGGTTTTAGGATAAGAACACACATGCAATGACTCTAGTGGTTGATCCATGTGTGGTTTGTGAAAACAACACACATGCAATGACTCTAGTGTTGGTTTTAGTATAAGAACACACATGCAATGACTCTAGTGGTTGATCCATGTGTGGTTTGTGGAAATAACACATATGCAATGACTCTAGTGGTTGATCCATGTGTGGTTTGTGGAAATAACACACATGCAATGACTCTAGTGGGTCCACATGTGTGGTTTGTGGAAAGAACACACATGCACTGACTCTGGTTGATCCATATGTGGTTTGTGGAAAGAACACACATGCAATGACTCTAGTGGTGGATCCATGTGTGGTTTGTGGAAAAGAACACACATGCAATGACTCTAGTGCTGGTTTGTGGTTTTAGTATAAGAACAAACATGCAATGACTCTAGTGGTTGCTCCATGTGTGGTTTGTGGAAAGAACACACATGCAATGACTAGTGGTTGATCCATATGTGGTTTGTGGAAAGAACACACATGCAATGACCACTGGTGGATCCCTGTGTGGTTTGTGGAAAAGAACACACATGCAATGACTCTAGTGCTGGTTTGTGGTTTTAGTATAAGAACAAACATGCAATGACTCTTGTCGTTGATCCATGTGTGGTTTGTGGAAAGATAACACATGCAATGACTCTGGTTGATCCATGTGTGGTTTGTGGAAAGAACACACATGCAATGACTAGTGGTTGATCCATATGTGGTTTGTGGAAAGAACACACATGCAATGACCACTGGTGGATCCCTGTGTGGTTTGTGGAAAAGAACACACATGCAATGACTCTAGTGCTGGTTTGTGGTTTTAGTATAAGAACAAACATGCAATGACTCTAGTCGTTTATCCATGTGTAGTTTGTGGAAAGATAAAACATGCAATGACTCTGGTTGATCCATGTGTGGTTTGTGGAAAGAAGACACATGCAATGACCACTGGTGGATCCATGTGTGGTTTGTGGAAAAGAACACACATGCAATGACTCTAGTACTTGTTTGTGGTTTTAGTATAAGAACACACATGCAATGAGTCTAGGGGTTGATCCATGTGTGGTTTGTGGAAATAACACACATGCAATGACTCTAGTGGTTGATCCATGTGTGGTTTGTGGAAAGAACACACATGCAATGACCACTTGTGGATCCATGGGTGGTTTGTGGAAAAGAACACACATGCAATGCCTCTAGTGGTTGATACATGTTTGTTTGTGGAAATAACACACATGCAATGACTCTAATGGTTGATCCATGTGTGGTTTGTGAAAAGAAGACACATGCAATGAATCTTGTTATCCATGTGTGGTTTGTGGAAATAACACACATGCAATGACTCTAGTGGTTGATCCATGTGTGGTTTGTGGAAATAATATACATGCAATGAATCTAGTGGGTATCCATGTGTGGTTTGTGGAAAGAACACACATGCAATGACCACTGGTGGATCCATGTGTGGTTTGTGGAAAAGAACACACCTGCAATGACTCTAGTGGTTGATCCATGTTTGTTTGTGGAAATAACACACATGCAATGACTCTAGTGGTTGATCCATGTGTGGTTTGTGAAAAGAACACACATGCAATGACTCTAGTGTTGGTTTTAGTATACGAACACACATCCAATGACTCTAGTGGTTGATCCATGTGTGGTTTGTGGAAATAACACACATGCAATGACTCTAGTGGTTGATCCATGTGTGGTTTGTGGAAAGAACACACATGCAATGACCACTGATGGATCCATGTGTGGTTTGTGGAAAAGAACACACATGCAATGACTCTAGTGGTTGATACATGTTTGTTTGTGGAAAGAACACACATGCAATGACTCTAGTGGTGGATCCATGTGTGGTTTGTGGAAAAGAACACACATGCAATGACTCTAGTGCTGGTTTGTGGTTTTAGTATAAGAACAAACATGCAATGACTCTAGTGGTTGATCCATGTGTGGTTTGTGGAAAGAACACACATGGAATGACTAGTGGTTGATCCATATGTGGTTTGTGGAAAGAACACACATGCAATGACCACTGGTGGATCCATGTGTGGTTTGTGGAAAAGAACACACATGCAATGACTCTAGTGCTGGTTTGTGAGAAGAACATACATGCAATGACACTGTGTGTGGTTCATGAGAAGAACACACATGCAATGACACTGGTGGATCTTTGTGTGGTTTGTGAGAAGTACACACATGCAATGACTCTGGTTGTGGTTCATGAGAAGAACACACATGCAATGACACTGGTGGATCCATGTGTGGTTCATGAGAAGAACACACATGCAATGACACTGGGTGTGGTTCATGAGAACAACACACATCCAATGACACTGGTGGATCCTTATGTGCTTTGTTTAGAAGAACACACATGCAATGACTCTAGTTGTGGTTTGTGGAAAGAACAGACATGCAATGACACTGGTGGATCCTTATGTGGTTTGTGAGAAGAACAGACATGCAATGACACTAGGTGGATCCATGTGTGGTTTGTTTAGAGGAACAGACATGCAATGACACTGGGTCTGGTTCATGAAAAGAACAGAAATGCAATGACACTGGTGGATCCATATGTGGTTTGTGTAAAGCACAGACATGCAATGACACTAGGTGTGGTTCATGAAAAGATAGGACATGCAAAGACACTAGGTGGATCCATGTGTGGTTCATGAGAAGAACACACATCCAATGACACTGGTGGATCCTTATGTGGTTTGTGAGAAGAACAGACATGCAATGACACTGGCTATGGTTCATGAGAAGAACACACATGCAATGACACGCATAGGATCGACCTTAGGTCCACACACTCCACCTCCCGCGGCGTCGGGCAGCTCGGCGCCTCGGCTAGCACAAGAATGCTATCCGACGATGGCGGCTGGGTGTTCGCCCACATGCGCACCGTGTATACGGGCCAGGCGCACGAGACCTACCTGACGCATACGACACCCACGACGGTGGGCCCGGCTCTGGTTCCCGGAAAACCGGTGGTGATGGTCAGGACGAAAACAGAGCCGTCCCCCCCTGGAAAATTAGCAGGCGGCGTGCCGAGTCAGTGAACGGCACCTACTCTTGGAGAAGTTGGGCTTGACCGTACGACATCCTAATCACTTTGATCAAGTGCCCATGTGCAAGGTGGACGACGAGCTCTGCCGGTGGGCTGGTGTAGTTGCAGCCCGGCTCCGTGCAGGCGCACACGTCGTGCAGGCACGCGAGCTCATGCATCAGGAGCTCGTGGTAGGAGTAACGGGGAAAGCATCCTAGGTGGGAGCACACGAGCGGGAACGCCGCTACGAAGTTGCGCGCGAGGATCTCTAGATTCTTGGGCTCCCACATCTTCCACAACTGAAGTTTGTCGAGAAATCGGAAAAAAGATCAGCAGTTAGATTGGCGAATAGCAGGAATGTGTAGGATAAGTTCAAAAGCTTGTAAAATGATTTCTTACCATGAAGGTAGCGACCGGAGAATTGGCAGATGTCGTCGGCTTGCGGCTACGACAAGATGGAAGTGAAGTGGGGAAAGTGGCTTTGAGGGGAAGAAAGAGAAGTACGGGGAGGAAGAGAAGTAACGGGGATGTGTCACTGGGATATGGCCCACTGAACTCGTGAGTCGTAACACTCGCAATATGCCAGTTTGTCCAGAGCAAGATTGGCCAATCATGCCGCAGAACAGCCTACTCGAGGATCGCTCTCGCGAAGACCATCCCAATCATCCAAGCACCCTAATCGAACGGTATGTAACAATCGTCAAGCAGAACAACTGTGTTATGGCGTGCCTTCTAGAAGACTCGGTCTAACGGTGGATCCATTGGGGGGCAGTGCTAGTTTTAGTATAAGAACAAACATGAAATGACTCAAATGGATCCATGTGTGGTTTGTGGAAATAACACACATGCAATGACTCTAGTGGTTGATCCATGTGTGGTTTGTGGAAATAAAACACATGCAATGACTCTAGGGGTTGATCCATGTGTGGTTTGTGGAAAGAACACACATGCAATGACCACTGGTGGATCCATGTGTGGTTTGTGGAAAAGAACACACATGCAATGACTCTAGTGGTTGATCCATGTTTGTTTGTGGAAATAACACACATGCAATGACTCTAGTGGTTGATCCATGTGTGGTTTGTGAAAAGAACACACCTGCAATGACTCTAGTGTTGGTTTTAGTATAACATGCAATGACTCTAGTGGTTGATCCATGTGTGGTTTGTGGAAATAACACACATGCAATGACTCTAGTGGGTCCACATGTGTGGTTTGTGGAAATAACACACATGCAATGACTCTGGTTGATCCATATGTGGTTTGTGGAAAGAACACACATGCAATGACCACTGGTGGATCCATGTGTGGTTTGTGGAAAAGAACACACATGCAATGACCCTAGTGCTGGTTTGTGGTTTTAGTATAAGAACAAACATGCAATGACTCTAGTGCTGGTTTGTCGTTTTAGTATAAGAACAAACATGCAATGACTCTAGTGGTTGATCCATGTGTGGTTTGTGGAAAAGAACACACATGCAATGACTCTAGTGCTGGTTTGTGGTTTTCGTAAAAGAAAACACATGCAATGACTGTAGTGCTGGTTTGTGGTTTTAGTATAAGAACAAACATGCAATGACTCTAGTGGTTGATCCATGTGTGGTTTGTGGAAATAACACACATGCAATGACTCTAGTGGTTGATCCATGTGTGGTTTGTGGAAATAACACACATGCAATGACTCTAGTGGTTGATCCATGTGTGGTTTGTGGAAATAACACACATGCAATGACTCTAGTGGCTCCACATGTGTGGTTTGTGGAAAGAACACACATGCAATGACTCTGGTTGATCCATATGTGGTTTGTGGAAAGAACACACATGCAATGACCACTGGTGGATCCATGTGTGGTTTGTGGAAAAGAACACACATGCAATGACTCTAGTACTTGTTTGTGGTTTTAGTATAAGAACACACATGCAATAACTCTAGTGGTTGATCCATGTGTGGTTTGTGGAAAGAACACACATGCATTGACTCTAGTGGTGGATCCATGTGTGGTTTGTGGAAAGAACACACATTCAATGACCACTGATGGATCCATGTGTGGTTTGTGGAAAAGAACACACATGCAACGACTCTAGTGGTTGATCCATGTTTGTTTGTAGAAATAACACACATGCAATGACTCTAGTGGTTGATCCATGTGTGGTTTGTGAAAAGAACACACATGCAATGACTCTAGTGTTGGTTTTAGTATAAGAACACACATGCAATGACTCTAGTGGTTGATCCATGTGTGGTTTGTGAAAAGAACACACATGCAATGACTCTAGTGTTGGTTTTAGTATAAGAACACACATGCAATGACTCTAGTGGTTGATCCATGTGTGGTTTATGGAAATAACACATATGCAATGACTCTAGTGGTTGATCCATGTGTGGTTTGTGGAAATAACACACATGCAATCACTCTAGTGGGTCCACATGTGTGGTTTGTGGAAAGAACACACATGCAATGTCTCTGGTTGATCCATATGTGGTTTGTGGAAAGAACACACATGCAATGACTCTAGTGGTGGATCCATGTGTGGTTTGTGGAAAAGAACACACATGCAATGACTCTAGTGCTGGTTTGTGGTTTTAGTATAAGAACAAACATGCAATGACTCTAGTGGTTGCTCCATGTGTGGTTTGTGGAAAGAACACACATGCAATGACTAGTGGTTGATCCATATGTGGTTTGTGGAAAGAACACACATGCAATGACCACTGGTGGCTCCCTGTGTGGTCTGTGGAAAAGAACACACATGCAATGACTCTAGTGCTGGTTTGTGGTTTTAGTATAAGAACAAACATGCAATGACTCTAGTCGTTGATCTATGTGTGGTTTGTGAAAAGATAACACATGCAATGACTCTGGTTGATCCATGTGCCGTTTGTGGAAAGAACACACATGCAATGACTAGTGGTTGATCCATATGTGGTTTGTGGAAAGAACACACATGCAATGACCACTGGTGGATCCCTGTGTGGTTTGTGGAAAAGAACACACATGCAATGACTCTAGTGCTGGTTTGTGGTTTTAGTATAAGAACAAACATGCAATGACTCTAGTCGTTTATCCATGTGTGGTTTGTGGAAAGATAACACATGGAATGACTCTGGTTGATCCATGTGTGGTTTGTGGAAAGAAGACACATGCAATGACCACTGGTGGATCCATGTGTGGTTTGTGGAAAAGAACACACATGCAATGACTCTAGTACTTGTTTGTGGTTTTAGTATAAGTAGACACATGCAATGACTCTAATTGTTGATCCATGTGTGGTTTGTGGAAAGAACACACATGCAATGACCACTTGTGGATCCATGGGTGGTTTGTGGAAAAGAACACACATGCAATGCCTCTAGTGGTTGATACATGTTTGTTTGTGGAAATAACACACAGGCAATGACTCTAATGGTTGATCCATGTGTGGTTTGTGAAAAGAAGACACATGCAATGACTCTTGTTATCCATGTGTGGTTTGTGGAAATAACACACATGCAATGACTCTAGTGGTTGATCCATGTGTGGTTTGTGTAAATAATATACATGCAATGACTCTAGTGGGTATCCATGTGTGGTTTATGGGAAGAACACACATGCAATGACCACTGGTGGATCCATGTGTGGTTTGTGGAAAAGAACACACCTGCAATGACTCTAGTGGTTGATCCATGTTTGTTTGTGGAAATAACACACATGCAATGACTCTAGTGGTTGATCCATGTGTGGTTTGTGAAAAGAACACACATGCAATGACTCTAGTGTTGGTTTTCGTATAAGAACACACATGCATTGACTCTTGTGGTTGATCCATGTGTGGTTTGTGGAAATAACACACATGCAATGACTAGTGGTTGATCCATATATGGTTTCTGGAAAGAACACACATGCAATGACCACTAGTGGATCCATGTGTGGTTTGTGGAAAAGAACACACATGCAATGACTCTAGTGCTGGTTTGTGGTTTTAGTATAAGAACAAACATGCAATGACTCTAGTGGTTGATCCATGTGTGGTTTGTGGAAAGAACACAAATGCAATGACTCTAGTGCTTGTTCCATGTGTGGTTTGTGGAAAGAACAGACATGCAATGACCACTGATGGATCCATGTGTGGTTTGTGGAAAAGAACACACATGCAATGACTCTAGTGGTTGATCCATGTTTGTTTGTGGAAATAACACACATGCAATGACTCTAGTGGTTGATCCATGTGTGGTTTGTGAAAAGAACACACATAAAATGACTCTAGTGTTGGTTTTAGTATAAGAACACACATGCAATGACTCTAGTGGTTGATCCATGTGTGGTTTGTGAAAAGAACACACATGCAATGACTCTAGTGTTGGTTTTAGTATAAGAACACACATGCAATGACTCTAGTGGTTGATCCATGTGTGGTTTGTGGAAATAACACATATGCAATGACTCTAGTGGTTGATCCATGTGTGGTTTGTGGAAATAACACACATGCAATGACTCTAGTGGGTCCACATGTGTGGTTTGTGGAAAGAACACACATGCAATGACTCTGGTTGATCCATATGTGGTTTGTGGAAAGAAAACACATGCAATGACTCTAGTGGTGGATCCATGTGTGGTTTGTGGAAAAGAACACACATGCAATGACTAGTGGTTGATCCATGTGTGGTTTGTGGAAAGAACACACATGCAATGACCACTGGTGGATCCATGTGTGGTTTGTGGAAAAGAACACACATGCAATGACTCTAGTGGTTGATCCATGTTTGTTTGTGGAAATAACACACATGCAATGACTCTAGTGGTTGATCCATGTGTGGTTTGTGAAAAGAACACACCTGCAATGACTCTAGTGTTGGTTTTAGTATAACATGCAATGACTCTAGTGGTTGATCCATGTGTGGTTTGTGGAAATAACACACATGCAATGACTCTAGTGGGTCCACATGTGTGGTTTGTGGAAATAACACACATGCAATGACTCTGGTTGATCCATATGTGGTTTGTGGAAAGAACACACATGCAATGACCACTGGTGGATCCATGTGTGGTTTGTGGAAAAGAACACACATGCAATGACTCTAGTACTTGTTTGTGGTTTTAGTATAAGAACACACATGCAATGACTCTAGTGGTTGATCCATGTGTGGTTTGTGGAAAGAACACACATGCATTGACTCTAGTGGTGGATCCATGTGTGGTTTGTGGAAAGAACACACATGCAATGACTACTGATGGATCCATGTGTGGTTTGTGGAAATAACACACATGCAATGACTCTAGTGGCTCCACATGTGTGGTTTGTGGAAAGAACACACATGCAATGACTCTGGTTGATCCATATGTGGTTTGTGGAAAGAACACACATGCAATGACCACTGGTGGATCCATGTGTGGTTTGTGGAAAAGAACACACATGCAATGACTCTAGTACTTTTTTGTGGTTTTAGTATAAGAACACACATGCAATGACTCTAGTGGTTGATCCATGTGTGGTTTGTGGAAATAACACACATGCATTGACTCTAGTGGTGGATCCATGTGTGGTTTGTGGAAAGAACACACATGCAATGACTACTGATGGATCCATGTGTGGTTTGTGGAAAAGAACACACATGCAACGACTCTAGTGGTTGATCCATGTTTGTTTGTAGAAATAACACACATGCAATGACTCTAGTGGTTGATCCATGTGTGGTTTGTGAAAAGAACACACATGCAATGACTCTAGTGTTGGTTTTAGTATAAGAACACACATGCAATGACTCTAGTGGTTGATCCATGTGTGGTTTGTGGAAATAACACATATGCAATGACTCTAGTGGTTGATCCATTTGTGGTTTGTGGAAATAACACACATGCAATGACTCTAGTGGTTGATCCATGTGTGGTTTGTGAAAAGAACACACATGCAATGACTCTAGTGTTGGTTTTAGTATAAGAACACACATGCAATGACTCTAGTGGTTGATACATGTGTGGTTTGTGAAAAGAACACACATGCAATGACTCTAGTGTTGGTTTTAGTATAAGAATACACATGCAATGACTCTAGTGGTTGATCCATGTGTGGTTTGTGGAAATAACACATATGCAATGACTCTAGTGGTTGATCCATGTGTGGTTTGTGGAAATAACACACATGCAATGACTCTAGTGGGTCCACATGTGTGGTTTGTGGAAAGAACACACATGCAATGACTCTGGTTGATCCATATGTGGTTTGTGGAAAGAAAACACATGCAATGACTCTAGTGGTGGATCCATGTGTGGTTTGTGGAAAAGAACACACATGCAATGACTAGTGGTTGATCCATGTGTGGTTTGTGGAAAGAACACACATGCAATGACCACTGGTGGATCCATGTGTGGTTTGTGGAAAAGAACACACATGCAATGACTCTAGTGGTTGATCCATGTTTGTTTGTGGAAATAACACACATGCAATGACTCTAGTGGTTGATCCATGTGTGGTTTGTGAAAAGAACACACCTACAATGACTCTAGTGTTGGTTTTAGTATAACATGCAATGACTCTAGTGGTTGATCCATGTGTGGTTTGTGGAAATAACACACATGCAATGACTCTAGTGGGTCCACATGTGTGGTTTGTGGAAATAACACACATGCAATGACTCTGGTTGATCCATATGTGGTTTGTGGAAAGAACACACATGCAATGACCACTGGTGGATCCATGTGTGGTTTGTGGAAAAGAACACACATGCAATGACCCTAGTGCTGGTTTGTGGTTTTAGTATAAGAACAAACATGCAATGACTCTAGTGCTGGTTTGTCGTTTTAGTATAAGAACAAACATGCAATGACTCTAGTGGTTGATCCATGTGTGGTTTGTGGAAAAGAACACACATGCAATGACTCTAGTGCTGGTTTGTGGTTTTAGTAAAAGAACACACATGCAATGACTCTAGTGTTGGTTTGTGGTTTTAGTATAAGAACAAACATGCAATGACTCTAGTGGTTGATCCATGTGTGGTTTGTGGAAATAACACACATGCAATGACTCTAGTGGGTCCACATGTGTGGTTTGTGGAAAGAACACACATGCAATGACTCTGGTTGATCCATATGTGGTTTGTGGAAAGAAAACACATGAAATGACTCTAGTGGTGGATCCATGTGTGGTTTGTGGAAAAGAACACACATGCAATGACTAGTGGTTTATCCATGTGTGGTTTGTGGAAAGAACACACATGCAATGACCACTGGTGGATCCATGTGTGGTTTGTGAAAAGAACACACATGCAATGACTGTAGTGTTGGTTTTAGTATAAGAACACACATGCAATGACTCTAGTGGTTGATCCATGTGTGGTTTGTGGAAATAACACATATGCAATGACTCTAGTGGTATATCCATGTGTGGTTTGTGGAAATAACACACATGCAATGACTCTAGTGGTTGATCCACGTGTGGTTTGTGAAAAGAACACACATGCAATGACTCTAGTGTTGGTTTTAGTATAAGAACACACATGCAATGACTCTAGTGGTTGATCCATGTGTGGTTTGTGAAAAGAACACACATGCAATGACTCTAGTGTTGGTTTTAGTATAAGAACACACATGCAATGACTCTAGTGGTTGATCCATGTGTGGTTTGTGGAAATAACACATATGCAATGACTCTAGTGGTTGATCCATGTGTGGTTTGTGGAAATAACACACATGCAATGACTCTAGTGAGTCCACATGTGTGGTTTGTGGAAAGAACACACATGCAATGACTCTGGTTGATCCATATGTGGTTTGTGGAAAGAAAACACATGCAATGACTCTAGTGGTGGATCCATGTGGTTTTTGTGGAAAAGAACACACATGCAATGACTAGTGGTTGATCCATGTGTGGTTTGTGGAAAGAACACACATGCAATGACCACTGGTGGATCCATGTGTGGTTTGTGGAAAAGAACACACATGCAATGACTCTAGTGGTTGATCCATGTTTGTTTGTGGAAATAACACACATGCAATGACTCTCGTGGTTGATCCATGTGTGGTTTGTGAAAAGAACACAGCTGCAATGACTCTAGTGTTGGTTTTAGTATAACATGCAATGACTCTAGTGGTTGATCCATGTGTGGTTTGTGGAAATAACACACATGCAATGACTCTAGTGGGTCCACATGTGTGGTTTGTGGAAATAACACACATGCAATGACTCTGGTTGATCCATATGTGGTTTGTGGAAAGAACACACATGCAATGACCACTGGTGGATCCATGTGTGGTTTGTGGAAAAGAACACACATACAATGACCCTAGTGCTGGTTTGTGGTTTTAGTATAAGAACAAACATGCAATGACTCTAGTGCTGGTTTGTCGTTTTAGTATAAGAACAAACATGCAATGACTCTAGTGGTTGATCCATGTGTGGTTTGTGGAAAAGAACACACATGCAATGACTCTAGTGCTGGTTTGTGGTTTTAGTAAAAGAACACACATGCAATGACTCTAGTGTTGGTTTGTGGTTTTAGTGTAAGAACAAACATGCAATGACTCTAGAGGTTGATACATGTGTGGTTTGTGGAAATAACACACATGCAATGACTCTAGTGGTTGATCCATGTGTGGTTTGTGGAAATAACACACATGCAATGACTCTAGTGGTTGATCCATGTGTGGTTTGTGGAAATAACACACATGCAATGACTCTAGTGGCTCCACATGTGTGGTTTGTGGAAAGAACACACATGCAATGACTCTGGTTGATCCATATGTGGTTTGTGGAAAGAACACACATGCAATGACCACTAGTGGATCCATGTGTGGTTTGTGGAAAAGAACACACATGCAATGACTCTAATACTTGTTTGTGGTTTTAGTATAAGAACACACATGCAATGACTCCAGTGGTTGATCCATGTGTGGTTTGTGGAAAGAACACACATGCATTGACTCTAGTGGTGGATCCATGTGTGGTTTGTGGAAAGAACACACATGCAATGACCACTGATGGATCCATGTGTGGTTTGTGGAAAAGAACACACATGCAACGACTCTAGTGGTTCATCCATGTTTGTTTGTAGAAATAACACACATGCAATGACTCTAGTGGTTGATCCATGTGTGGTTTGTGAAAAGAACACACATGCAATGACTCTAGTGTTGGTTTTAGTATAAGAACACACATGCAATGACTCTAGTGGTTGATCCATGTGTGGTTTGTGAAAAGAACACACATGCAATGACTCTAGTGTTGGTTTTAGTATAAGAACACACATGCAATGACTCTAGTGGTTGATCCATGTGTGGTTTGTGGAAATAACACATATGCAATGACTCTAGTGGTTGATCCATGTGTGGTTTGTGGAAATAACACACATGCAATGACTCTAGTGGTTGATCCATGTGTGGTTTGTGAAAAGAACACACATGCAACGACTCTAGTGTTGGTTTTAGTATAAGAACACACATGCAATGACTCTAGTGGTTGATCCATGTGTGGTTTGTGAAAAGAACACACATGCAATGACTCTAGTGTTGGTTTTAGTATAAGAACACACATGCAATGACTCTAGTGGTTGATCCATGTGTGGTTTGTGGAAATAACACATATGCAATGACTCTAGTGGTTGATCCATGTGTGGTTTGTGGAAATAACACATATGCAATGACTCTAGTGGTTGATCCATGTGTGGTTTGTGGAAATAACACACATGCAATTACTCTAGTGAGTCCACATGTGTGGTTTGTGGAAAGAACACACATGCAATGACTCTGGTTGATCCATATGTGGTTTGTGGAAAGAAAACACATGCAATGACTCTAGTGGTGGATCCATGTGTGGTTTGTGGAAAAGAACACACATGCAATGACTAGTGAATGATCCATGTGTGGTTTGTGGAAAGAACACACATGCAATGACCACTGGTGGATCCATGTGTGGTTTGTGGAAAAGAACACACATGCAATGACTCTAGTGGTTGATCCATGTTTGTTTGTGGAAATAACACACATGCAATGACTCTAGTGGTTGATCCATGTGTGGTTTGTGAAAAGAACACACCTGCAATGACTCTAGTGTTGGTTTTAGTATAACATGCAATGACTCTAGTGGTTGATCCATGTGTGGTTTGTGGAAATAACACACACGCAATGACTCTAGTGGGTCCACATGTGTGGTTTGTGGAAATAACACACATGCAATGACTCTGGTTGATCCATATGTGGTTTGTGGAAAGAACACACATGCAATGACCACTGGTGGATCCATGTGTGGTTTGTGGAAAAGAACACACATACAATGACCCTAGTGCTGGTTTGTGGTTTTAGTATAAGAACAAACATGCAATGACTCTAGTGCTGGTTTGTCGTTTTAGTATAAGAACAAACATGCAATGACTCTAGTGGTTGATGCATGTGTGGTTTGTGGAAAAGAACACACATGCAATGACTCTAGTGCTGGTTTGTGGTTTTAGTAAAAGAACACACATGCAATGACTCTAGTGTTGGTTTGTGGTTTTAGTGTAAGAACAAACATGCAATGACTCTAGTGGTTGATACATGTGTGGTTTGTGGAAATAACACACATGCAATGACTCTAGTGGTTGATCCATGTGTGGTTTGTGGAAATAACACACATGCAATGACTCTAGTGGTTGATCCATGTGTGGTTTGTGGAAATAACACACATGCAATGACTCTAGTGGCTCCACATGTGTGGTTTGTGGAAAGAACACACATGCAATGACTCTGGTTGATCCATATGTGGTTTGTGGAAAGAACACACATGCAATGACCACTAGTGGATCCATGTGTGGTTTGTGGAAAAGAACACACATGCAATGACTCTAATACTTGTTTGTGGTTTTAGTATAAGAACACACATGCAATGACTCCAGTGGTTGATCCATGTGTGGTTTGTGGAAAGAACACACATGCATTGACTCTAGTGGTGGATCCATGTGTGGTTTGTGGAAAGAACACGCATGCAATGACCACTGATGGATCCATGTGTGGTTTGTGGAAAAGAACACACATGCAACGACTCTAGTGGTTGATCCATGTTTGTTTGTAGAAATAACACACATGCAATGACTCTAGTGGTTGATCCATGTGTGGTTTGTGAAAAGAACACACATGCAATGACTCTAGTGTTGGTTTTAGTATAAGAACACACATGCAATGACTCTAGTGGTTGATCCATGTGTGGTTTGTGAAAAGAACACACATGCAATGACTCTAGTGTTGGTTTTAGTATAAGAACACACATGCAATGACTCTAGTGGTTGATCCATGTGTGGTTTGTGGAAATAACACATATGCAATGACTCTAGTGGTTGATCCATGTGTGGTTTGTGGAAATAACACACATGCAATGACTCTAGTGGTTGATCCATGTGTGGTTTGTGAAAAGAACACACATGCAACGACTCTAGTGTTGGTTTTAGTATAAGAACACACATGCAATGACTCTAGTGGTTGATCCATGTGTGGTTTGTGAAAAGAACACACATGCAATGACTCTAGTGTTGGTTTTAGTATAAGAACACACATGCAATGACTCTAGTGGTTGATCCATGTGTGGTTTGTGGAAATAACACATATGCAATGACTCTAGTGGTTGATCCATGTGTGGTTTGTGGAAATAACACACATGCAATGACTCTAGTGGGTCCACATGTGTGGTTTGTGGAAAGAGCACACATGCAATGACTCTGGTTGATCCATATGTGGTTTGTGGAAAGAAAACACATGCAATGACTCTAGTGGTGGATCCATGTGTGGTTTGTGCAAAAGAACACACATGCAATGACTAGTGGTTGATCCATGTGTGGTTTGTGGAAAGAACACACATGCAATGACCACTGGTGGATCCATGTGTGGTTTGTGGAAAAGAACACACATGCAATGACTCTAGTGGTTGATCCATGTTTGTTTGTGGAAATAACACACATGCAATGACTCTAGTGGTTGATCCATGTGTGGTTTGTGAAAAGAACACACCTACAATGACTCTAGTGTTCGTTTTAGTATAACATGCAATGACTCTAGTGGTTGATCCATGTGTGGTTTGTGGAAATAACACACATGCAATGACTCTAGTGGGTCCACATGTGTGGTTTGTGGAAATAACACACATGCAATGACTCTGGTTGATCCATATGTGGTTTGTGGAAATAACACACATGCAATGACCACTGGTGGATCCATGTGTGGTTTGTGGAAAAGAACACACATGCAATGACCCTAGTGCTGGTTTGTGGTTTTAGTATAAGAACAAACATGCAATGACTCTAGTGCTGGTTTGTCGTTTTAGTATAAGAACAAACATGCAATGACTCTAGTGGTTGATCCATGTGTGGTTTGTGGAAAAGAACACACATGCAATGACTCTAGTGCTGGTTTGTGGTTTTAGTAAAAGAACACACATGCAATGACTCTAGTGTTGGTTTGTGGTTTTAGTATAAGAACAAACATGCAATGACTCTAGTGGTTGATCCATGTGTGGTTTGTGGAAATAGCACACATGCAATGACTCTAGTGGTTGATCCATGTGTGGTTTGTGGAAATAACACACATGCAATGACTCTAGTGGTTGATCCATGTGTGGTTTGTGGAAATAACACACATGCAATGACTCTAGTGGTTGATCCATGTGTGGTTTGTGGAAATAACACACATGCAATGACTCTAGTGGCTCCACATGTGTGGTTTGTGGAAAGAACACACATGCAATGACCACTGGTGGATCCATGTGTGGTTTGTGGAAAAGAACACACATGCAATGACTCTAGTACTGTATTGTGGTTTTAGTATAAGAACACACATGCAATGACTCTAGTGGTTGATCCATGTGTGGTTTGTGGAAAGAACACACATGCATTGACTCTAGTGGTGGATCCATGTGTGGTTTGTGGAAAGAACACGCATGCAATGACCACTGATGGATCCATGTGTGGTTTGTGGAAAAGAACACACATGTAACGACTCTAGTGGTTGATCCATGTTTGTTTGTAGAAATAACACACATGCAATGACTCTAGTGGTTGATCCATGTGTGGTTTGTGAAAAGAACACACATGCAATGACTCTAGTGTTGGTTTTAGTATAAGAACACACATGCAATGACTCTAGTGGTTGATCCATGTGTGGTTTGTGAAAAGAACACACATGCAATGACTCTAGTGGTTGATCCATGTGTGGTTTGTGAAAAGAACACACATGAAATGACTCTAGTGTTGGTTTTAGTATAAGAACACACATGCAATGACTCTAGTGGTTGATCCATGTGTGGTTTGTGGAAATAACACATATGCAATGACTCTAGTGGTTGATCCATGTGTGGTTTGTGGAAATAACACACATGCAATGACTCTAGTGGGTCCACATGTGTGGTTTGTGGAAAGAACACACATGCAATGACTCTGGTTGATCCATATGTGGTTTGTGGAAATAACACACATGCAATGACTCTAGTGGTGGATCCATGTGTGGTTTGTGGAAAGAACACACATGCAATGACTCTGGTTGATCCATATGTGGTTTGTGGAAAGAACACACATGCAATGACTCTAGTGTTGGTTTGTGGTTTTAGTATAAGAACAAACATGCAATGACTCTAGTGGTTGATCCATGTGTGGTTTGTGGAAATAACACACATGCAATGACTCTAGTGGTTGATCCATGTGTGGTTTGTGGAAATAACACACATGGAATGACTCTAGTGGCTCCACATGTGTGGTTTGTGGAAAGAACACACATGCAATGACTCTGGTTGATCCATATGTGGTTTGTGGAAAGAACACAGATGCAATGACCACTAGTGGATCCATGTGTGGTTTGTGGAAAAGAACACACATGCAATGACTCTAATACTTCTTTGTGGTTTTAGTATAAGAACACACATGCAATGACTCCAGTGGTTGATCCATGTGTGGTTTGTGGAAAGAACACACATGCATTGACTCTAGTGGTGGATCCATGTGTGGTTTGTGGAAAGAACACGCATGCAATGACCACTGATGGATCCATGTGTGGTTTGTGGAAAAGAACACACATGCAACGACTCTAGTGGTTGATCCATGTTTGTTTGTAGAAATAACACACATGCAATGACTCTAGTGGTTGATCCATGTGTGGTTTGTGAAAAGAACACACATGCAATGACTCTAGTGTTGGTTTTAGTATAAGAACACACATGCAATGACTCTAGTGGTTGATCCATGTGTGGTTTGTGAAAAGAACACACATGCAATGACTCTAGTGTTGGTTTTAGTATAAGAACACACATGCAATGACTCTAGTGGTTGATCCATGTGTGGTTTGTGGAAATAACACATATGCAATGACTCTAGTGGTTGATCCATGTGTGGTTTGTGGAAATAACACACATGCAATGACTCTAGTGGTTGATCCATGTGTGGTTTGTGAAAAGAACACACATGCAACGACTCTAGTGTTGGTTTTAGTATAAGAACACACATGCAATGACTCTAGTGGTTGATCCATGTGTGCTTTGTGAAAAGAACACACATGCAATGACTCTAGTGTTGGTTTTAGTATAGGAACACACATGCAATGACTCTAGTGGTTGATCCATGTGTGGTTTGTGGAAATAACACATATGCAATGACTCTAGTGGTTGATCCATGTGTGGTTTGTGGAAATAACACACATGCAATGACTCTAGTGGGTCCACATGTGTGGTTTGTGGAAAGATCACACATGCAATGACTCTGGTTGATCCATATGTGGTTTGTGGAAAGAAAACACATGCAATGACTCTAGTGGTGGATCCATGTGTGGTTTGTGCAAAAGAACACACATGCAATAACTAGTGGTTGATCCATGTGTGGTTTGTGGAAAGAACACACATGCAATGACCACTGGTGGATCCATGTGTGGTTTGTGGAAAAGAACACACATGCAATGACTCTAGTGGTTGATCCATGTTTGTTTGTGGAAATAACACACATGCAATGACTCTAGTGGTTGATCCATGTGTGGTTTGTGAAAAGAACACACCTGCAATGACTCTAGTGTTGGTTTTAGTATAACATGCAATGACTCTACTGGTTGATCCATGTGTGGTTTGTGGAAATAACACACATGCAATGACTCTAGTGGGTCCACATGTGTGGTTTGTGGAAATAACACACATGCAATGACTCTGGTTGATCCATATGTGGTTTGTGGAAAGAACACACATGCAATGACCACTGGTGGATCCATGTGTGGTTTGTGGAAAAGAACACACATGCAATGACCCTAGTGCTGGTTTGTGGTTTTAGTATAAGAACAAACATGCAATGACTCTAGTGCTGGTTTGTCGTTTTAGTATAAGAACAAACATGCAATGACTCTAGTGGTTGATCCATGTGTGGTTTGTGGAAAAGAACACACATGCAATGACTCTAGTGCTGGTTTGTGGTTTTAGTAAAAGAACACACATGCAATGACTCTAGTGTTGGTTTGTGGTTTTAGTATAAGAACAAACATGCAATGACTCTAGTGGTTGATCCATGTGTGGTTTGTGGAAATAGCACACATGCAATGACTCTAGTGGTTGATCCATGTGTGGTTTGTGGAAATAACACACATGCAATGACTCTAGTGGTTGATCCATGTGTGGTTTGTGGAAATAACACACATGCAATGACTCTAGTGGTTGATCCATGTGTGGTTTGTGGAAATAACACACATGCAATGACTCTAGTGGCTCCACATGTGTGGTTTGTGGAAAGAACACACATGCAATGACCACTGGTGGATCCATGTGTGGTTTGTGGAAAAGAACACACATGCAATGACTCTAGTACTGTATTGTGGTTTTAGTATAAGAACACACATGCAATGACTCTAGTGGTTGATCCATGTGTGGTTTGTGGAAAGAACACACATGCATTGACTCTAGTGGTGGATCCATGTGTGGTTTGTGGAAAGAACACGCATGCAATGACCACTGATGGATCCATGTGTGGTTTGTGGAAAAGAACACACATGTAACGACTCTAGTGGTTGATCCATGTTTGTTTGTAGAAATAACACACATGCAATGACTCTAGTGGTTGATCCATGTGTGGTTTGTGAAAAGAACACACATGCAATGACTCTAGTGTTGGTTTTAGTATAAGAACACACATGCAATGACTCTAGTGGTTGATCCATGTGTGGTTTGTGAAAAGAACACACATGCAATGACTCTAGTGGTTGATCCATGTGTGGTTTGTGAAAAGAACACACATGAAATGACTCTAGTGTTGGTTTTAGTATAAGAACACACATGCAATGACTCTAGTGGTTGATCCATGTGTGGTTTGTGGAAATAACACATATGCAATGACTCTAGTGGTTGATCCATGTGTGGTTTGTGGAAATAACACACATGCAATGACTCTAGTGGGTCCACATGTGTGGTTTGTGGAAAGAACACACATGCAATGACTCTGGTTGATCCATATGTGGTTTGTGGAAATAACACACATGCAATGACTCTAGTGGTGGATCCATGTGTGGTTTGTGGAAAGAACACACATGCAATGACTCTGGTTGATCCATATGTGGTTTGTGGAAAGAACACACATGCAATGACTCTAGTGTTGGTTTGTGGTTTTAGTATAAGAACAAACATGCAATGACTCTAGTGGTTGATCCATGTGTGGTTTGTGGAAATAACACACATGCAATGACTCTAGTGGTTGATCCATGTGTGGTTTGTGGAAATAACACACATGGAATGACTCTAGTGGCTCCACATGTGTGGTTTGTGGAAAGAACACACATGCAATGACTCTGGTTGATCCATATGTGGTTTGTGGAAAGAACACAGATGCAATGACCACTAGTGGATCCATGTGTGGTTTGTGGAAAAGAACACACATGCAATGACTCTAATACTTCTTTGTGGTTTTAGTATAAGAACACACATGCAATGACTCCAGTGGTTGATCCATGTGTGGTTTGTGGAAAGAACACACATGCATTGACTCTAGTGGTGGATCCATGTGTGGTTTGTGGAAAGAACACGCATGCAATGACCACTGATGGATCCATGTGTGGTTTGTGGAAAAGAACACACATGCAACGACTCTAGTGGTTGATCCATGTTTGTTTGTAGAAATAACACACATGCAATGACTCTAGTGGTTGATCCATGTGTGGTTTGTGAAAAGAACACACATGCAATGACTCTAGTGTTGGTTTTAGTATAAGAACACACATGCAATGACTCTAGTGGTTGATCCATGTGTGGTTTGTGAAAAGAACACACATGCAATGACTCTAGTGTTGGTTTTAGTATAAGAACACACATGCAATGACTCTAGTGGTTGATCCATGTGTGGTTTGTGGAAATAACACATATGCAATGACTCTAGTGGTTGATCCATGTGTGGTTTGTGGAAATAACACACATGCAATGACTCTAGTGGTTGATCCATGTGTGGTTTGTGAAAAGAACACACATGCAACGACTCTAGTGTTGGTTTTAGTATAAGAACACACATGCAATGACTCTAGTGGTTGATCCATGTGTGGTTTGTGAAAAGAACACACATGCAATGACTCTAGTGTTGGTTTTAGTATAGGAACACACATGCAATGACTCTAGTGGTTGATCCATGTGTGGTTTGTGGAAATAACACATATGCAATGACTCTAGTGGTTGATCCATGTGTGGTTTGTGGAAATAACACACATGCAATGACTCTAGTGGGTCCACATGTGTGGTTTGTGGAAAGATCACACATGCAATGACTCTGGTTGATCCATATGTGGTTTGTGGAAAGAAAACACATGCAATGACTCTAGTGGTGGATCCATGTGTGGTTTGTGCAAAAGAACACACATGCAATAACTAGTGGTTGATCCATGTGTGGTTTGTGGAAAGAACACACATGCAATGACCACTGGTGGATCCATGTGTGGTTTGTGGAAAAGAACACACATGCAATGACTCTAGTGGTTGATCCATGTTTGTTTGTGGAAATAACACACATGCAATGACTCTAGTGGTTGATCCATGTGTGGTTTGTGAAAAGAACACACCTGCAATGACTCTAGTGTTGGTTTTAGTATAACATGCAATGACTCTACTGGTTGATCCATGTGTGGTTTGTGGAAATAACACACATGCAATGACTCTAGTGGGTCCACATGTGTGGTTTGTGGAAATAACACACATGCAATGACTCTGGTTGATCCATATGTGGTTTGTGGAAAGAACACACATGCAATGACCACTGGTGGATCCATGTGTGGTTTGTGGAAAAGAACACACATGCAATGACCCTAGTGCTGGTTTGTGGTTTTAGTATAAGAACAAACATGCAATGACTCTAGTGCTGGTTTGTCGTTTTAGTATAAGAACAAACATGCAATGACTCTAGTGGTTGATCCATGTGTGGTTTGTGGAAAAGAACACACATGCAATGACTCTAGTGCTGGTTTGTGGTTTTAGTAAAAGAACACACATGCAATGACTCTAGTGTTGGTTTGTGGTTTTAGTATAAGAACAAACATGCAATGACTCTAGTGGTTGATCCATGTGTGGTTTGTGGAAATAGCACACATGCAATGACTCTAGTGGTTGATCCATGTGTGGTTTGTGGAAATAACACACATGCAATGACTCTAGTGGTTGATCCATGTGTGGTTTGTGGAAATAACACACATGCAATGACTCTAGTGGTTGATCCATGTGTGGTTTGTGGAAATAACACACATGCAATGACTCTAGTGGCTCCACATGTGTGGTTTGTGGAAAGAACACACATGCAATGACCACTGGTGGATCCATGTGTGGTTTGTGGAAAAGAACACACATGCAATGACTCTAGTACTGTATTGTGGTTTTAGTATAAGAACACACATGCAATGACTCTAGTGGTTGATCCATGTGTGGTTTGTGGAAAGAACACACATGCATTGACTCTAGTGGTGGATCCATGTGTGGTTTGTGGAAAGAACACGCATGCAATGACCACTGATGGATCCATGTGTGGTTTGTGGAAAAGAACACACATGTAACGACTCTAGTGGTTGATCCATGTTTGTTTGTAGAAATAACACACATGCAATGACTCTAGTGGTTGATCCATGTGTGGTTTGTGAAAAGAACACACATGCAATGACTCTAGTGTTGGTTTTAGTATAAGAACACACATGCAATGACTCTAGTGGTTGATCCATGTGTGGTTTGTGAAAAGAACACACATGCAATGACTCTAGTGGTTGATCCATGTGTGGTTTGTGAAAAGAACACACATGAAATGACTCTAGTGTTGGTTTTAGTATAAGAACACACATGCAATGACTCTAGTGGTTGATCCATGTGTGGTTTGTGGAAATAACACATATGCAATGACTCTAGTGATTGATCCATGTGTGGTTTGTGGAAATAACACACATGCAATGACTCTAGTGGGTCCACATGTGTGGTTTGTGGAAAGAACACACATGCAATGACTCTGGTTGATCCATATGTGGTTTGTGGAAAGAACACACATGCAATGACTCTAGTGGTGGATCCATGTGTGGTTTGTGGAAAGAACACACATGCAATGACTCTGGTTGATCCATATGTGGTTTGTGGAAAGAACACACATGCAATGACTCTAGTGTTGGTTTGTGGTTTTAGTATAAGAACAAACATGCAATGACTCTAGTGGTTGATCCATGTGTGGTTTGTGGAAATAACACACATGCAATGACTCTAGTGGTTGATCCATGTGTGGTTTGTGGAAATAACACACATGCAATGACTCTAGTGGCTCCACATGTGTGGTTTGTGGAAAGAACACACATGCAATGACTCTGGTTGATCCATATGTGGTTTGTGGAAAGAACACAGATGCAATGACCACTAGTGGATCCATGTGTGGTTTGTGGAAAAGAACACACATGCAATGACTCTAATACTTGTTTGTGGTTTTAGTATAAGAACACACATGCAATGACTCCAGTGGTTGATCCATGTGTGGTTTGTGGAAAGAACACACATGCATTGACTCTAGTGGTGGATCCATGTGTGGTTTGTGGAAAGAACACGCATGCAATGACCACTGATGGATCCATGTGTGGTTTGTGGAAAAGAACACACATGCAACGACTCTAGTGGTTGATCCATGTTTGTTTGTAGAAATAACACACATGCAATGACTCTAGTGGTTGATCCATGTGTGGTTTGTGAAAAGAACACACATGCAATGACTCTAGTGTTGGTTTTAGTATAAGAACACACATGCAATGACTCTAGTGGTTGATCCATGTGTGGTTTGTGAAAAGAACACACATGCAATGACTCTATTGGTTGATCCATGTGTGGTTTGTGAAAAGAACACACATGAAATGACTCTAGTGTTGGTTTTAGTATAAGAACACACATGCAATGACTCTAGTGGTTGATCCATGTGTGGTTTGTGGAAATAACACATATGCAATGACTCTAGTGGTTGATCCATGTGTGGTTTGTGGAAATAACACACATGCAATGACTCTAGTGGGTCCACATGTGTGGTTTGTGGAAAGAACACACATGCAATGACTCTGGTTGATCCATATGTGGTTTGTGGAAATAACACACATGCAATGACTCTAGTGGTGGATCCATGTGTGGTTTGTGGAAAGAACACACATGCAATGACTCTGGTTGATCCATATGTGGTTTGTGGAAAGAACACACATGCAATGACTCTAGTGTTGGTTTGTGGTTTTAGTATAAGAACAAACATGCAATGACTCTAGTGGTTGATCCATGTGTGGTTTGTGGAAATAACACACATGCAATGACTCTAGTGGTTGATCCATGTGTGGTTTGTGGAAATAACACACATGGAATGACTCTAGTGGCTCCACATGTGTGGTTTGTGGAAAGAACACACATGCAATGACTCTGGTTGATCCATATGTGGTTTGTGGAAAGAACACAGATGCAATGACCACTAGTGGATCCATGTGTGGTTTGTGGAAAAGAACACACATGCAATGACTCTAATACTTGTTTGTGGTTTTAGTATAAGAACACACATGCAATGACTCCAGTGGTTGATCCATGTGTGGTTTGTGGAAAGAACACACATGCATTGACTCTAGTGGTGGATCCATGTGTGGTTTGTGGAAAGAACACGCATGCAATGACCACTAATGGATCCATGTGTGGTTTGTGGAAAAGAACACACATGCAACGACTCTAGTGGTTGATCCATGTTTGTTTGTAGAAATAACACATATGCAATGACTCTAGTGGTTGATCCATGTGTGGTTTGTGAAAAGAACACACATGCAATGACTCTAGTGTTGGTTTTAGTATAAGAACACACATGCAATGACTCTAGTGGTTGATCCATGTGTGGTTTGTGAAAAGAACACACATGCAATGACTCTAGTGTTGGTTTTAGTATAAGAACACACATGCAATGACTCTAGTGGTTGATCCATGTGTGGTTTGTGGAAATAACACATATGCAATGACTCTAGTGGTTGATCCATGTGTGGTTTGTGGAAATAACACACATGCAATGACTCTAGTGGTTGATCCATGTGTGGTTTGTGAAAAGAACACACATGCAACGACTCTAGTGTTGGTTTTAGTATAAGAACACACATGCAATGACTCTAGTGGTTGATCCATGTGTGGTTTGTGAAAAGAACACACATGCAATGACTCTAGTGTTGGTTTTAGTATAGGAACACACATGCAATGACTCTAGTGGTTGATCCATGTGTGGTTTGTGGAAATAACACATATGCAATGACTCTAGTGGTTGATCCATGTGTGGTTTGTGGAAATAACACACATGCAATGACTCTAGTGGGTCCACATGTGTGGTTTGTGGAAAGATCACACATGCAATGACTCTGGTTGATCCATATGTGGTTTGTGGAAAGAAAACACATGCAATGACTCTAGTGGTGGATCCATGTGTGGTTTGTGCAAAAGAACACACATGCAATAACTAGTGGTTGATCCATGTGTGGTTTGTGGAAAGAACACACATGCAATGACCACTGGTGGATCCATGTGTGGTTTGTGGAAAAGAACACACATGCAATGACTCTAGTGGTTGATCCATGTTTGTTTGTGGAAATAACACACATGCAATGACTCTAGTGGTTGATCCATGTGTGGTTTGTGAAAAGAACACACCTGCAATGACTCTAGTGTTGGTTTTAGTATAACATGCAATGACTCTACTGGTTGATCCATGTGTGGTTTGTGGAAATAACACACATGCAATGACTCTAGTGGGTCCACATGTGTGGTTTGTGGAAATAACACACATGCAATGACTCTGGTTGATCCATATGTGGTTTGTGGAAAGAACACACATGCAATGACCACTGGTGGATCCATGTGTGGTTTGTGGAAAAGAACACACATGCAATGACCCTAGTGCTGGTTTGTGGTTTTAGTATAAGAACAAACATGCAATGACTCTAGTGCTGGTTTGTCGTTTTAGTATAAGAACAAACATGCAATGACTCTAGTGGTTGATCCATGTGTGGTTTGTGGAAAAGAACACACATGCAATGACTCTAGTGCTGGTTTGTGGTTTTAGTAAAAGAACACACATGCAATGACTCTAGTGTTGGTTTGTGGTTTTAGTATAAGAACAAACATGCAATGACTCTAGTGGTTGATCCATGTGTGGTTTGTGGAAATAGCACACATGCAATGACTCTAGTGGTTGATCCATGTGTGGTTTGTGGAAATAACACACATGCAATGACTCTAGTGGTTGATCCATGTGTGGTTTGTGGAAATAACACACATGCAATGACTCTAGTGGTTGATCCATGTGTGGTTTGTGGAAATAACACACATGCAATGACTCTAGTGGCTCCACATGTGTGGTTTGTGGAAAGAACACACATGCAATGACCACTGGTGGATCCATGTGTGGTTTGTGGAAAAGAACACACATGCAATGACTCTAGTACTGTATTGTGGTTTTAGTATAAGAACACACATGCAATGACTCTAGTGGTTGATCCATGTGTGGTTTGTGGAAAGAACACACATGCATTGACTCTAGTGGTGGATCCATGTGTGGTTTGTGGAAAGAACACGCATGCAATGACCACTGATGGATCCATGTGTGGTTTGTGGAAAAGAACACACATGTAACGACTCTAGTGGTTGATCCATGTTTGTTTGTAGAAATAACACACATGCAATGACTCTAGTGGTTGATCCATGTGTGGTTTGTGAAAAGAACACACATGCAATGACTCTAGTGTTGGTTTTAGTATAAGAACACACATGCAATGACTCTAGTGGTTGATCCATGTGTGGTTTGTGAAAATAACACACATGCAATGACTCTAGTGGTTGATCCATGTGTGGTTTGTGAAAAGAACACACATGAAATGACTCTAGTGTTGGTTTTAGTATAAGAACACACATGCAATGACTCTAGTGGTTGATCCATGTGTGGTTTGTGGAAATAACACATATGCAATGACTCTAGTGATTGATCCATGTGTGGTTTGTGGAAATAACACACATGCAATGACTCTAGTGGGTCCACATGTGTGGTTTGTGGAAAGAACACACATGCAATGACTCTGGTTGATCCATATGTGGTTTGTGGAAAGAACACACATGCAATGACTCTAGTGGTGGATCCATGTGTGGTTTGTGGAAAGAACACACATGCAATGACTCTGGTTGATCCATATGTGGTTTGTGGAAAGAACACACATGCAATGACTCTAGTGTTGGTTTGTGGTTTTAGTATAAGAACAAACATGCAATGACTCTAGTGGTTTATCCATGTGTGGTTTGTGGAAATAACACACATGCAATGACTCTAGTGGTTGATCCATGTGTGGTTTGTGGAAATAACACACATGCAATGACTCTAGTGGCTCCACATGTGTGGTTTGTGGAAAGAACACACATGCAATGACTCTGGTTGATCCATATGTGGTTTGTGGAAAGAACACAGATGCAATGACCACTAGTGGATCCATGTGTGGTTTGTGGAAAAGAACACACATGCAATGACTCTTATACTTGTTTGTGGTTTTAGTATAAGAACACACATGCAATGACTCCAGTGGTTGATCCATGTGTGGTTTGTGGAAAGAACACACATGCATTGACTCTAGTGGTGGATCCATGTGTGGTTTGTGGAAAGAACACGCATGCAATGACCACTGATGGATCCATGTGTGGTTTGTGGAAAAGAACACACATGCAACGACTCTAGTGGTTGATCCATGTTTGTTTGTAGAAATAACACACATGCAATGACTCTAGTGGTTGATCCATGTGTGGTTTGTGAAAAGAACACACATGCAATGACTCTAGTGTTGGTTTTAGTATAAGAACACACATGCAATGACTCTAGTGGTTGATCCATGTGTGGTTTGTGAAAAGAACACACATGCAATGACTCTAGTGTTGGTTTTAGTATAAGAACACACATGCAATGACTCTAGTGGTTGATCCATGTGTGGTTTGTGGAAATAACACATATGCAATGACTCTAGTGGTTGATCCATGTGTGGTTTGTGGAAATAACACACATGCAATGACTCTAGTGGTTGATCCATGTGTGGTTTGTGAAAAGAACACACATGCAACGACTCTAGTGTTGGTTTTAGTATAAGAACACACATGCAATGACTCTAGTGGTTGATCCATGTGTGGTTTGTGAAAAGAACACACATGCAATGACTCTAGTGTTGGTTTTAGTATAGGAACACACATGCAATGACTCTAGTGGTTGATCCATGTGTGGTTTGTGGAAATAACACATATGCAATGACTCTAGTGGTTGATCCATGTGTGGTTTGTGGAAATAACACACATGCAATGACTCTAGTGGGTCCACATGTGTGGTTTGTGGAAAGAGCACACATGCAATGACTCTGGTTGATCCATATGTGGTTTGTGGAAAGAAAACACATGCAATGACTCTAGTGGTGGATCCATGTGTGGTTTGTGCAAAAGAACACACATGCAATGACTAGTGGTTGATCCATGTGTGGTTTGTGGGAAGAACACACATGCAATGACCACTGGTGGATCCATGTGTGGTTTGTGGAAAAGAACACACATGCAATGACTCTAGTGGTTGATCCATGTTTGTTTGTGGAAATAACACACATGCAATGACTCTAGTGGTTGATCCATGTGTGGTTTGTGAAAAGAACACACCTGCAATGACTCTAGTGTTGGTTTTAGTATAACATGCAATGACTCTAGTGGTTGATCCATGTGTGGTTTGTGGAAATAACACACATGCAATGACTCTAGTGGGTCCACATGTGTGGTTTGTGGAAATAACACACATGCAATGACTCTGGTTGATCCATATGTGGTTTGTGGAAAGAACACACATGCAATAACCACTGGTGGATCCATGTGTGGTTTGTGGAAAAGAACACACATGCAATGACCCTAGTGCTGGTTTGTGGTTTTAGTATAAGAACAAACATGCAATGACTCTAGTGCTGGTTTGTCGTTTTAGTATAAGAACAAACATGCAATGACTCTAGTGGTTGATCCATGTGTGGTTTGTGGAAAAGAACACACATGCAATGACTCTAGTGCTGGTTTGTGGTTTTAGTAAAAGAACACACATGCAATGACTCTAGTGTTGGTTTGTGGTTTTAGTATAAGAACAAACATGCAATGACTCTAGTGGTTGATCCATGTGTGGTTTGTGGAAATAGCACACATGCAATGACTCTAGTGGTTGATCCATGTGTGGTTTGTGGAAATAACACACATGCAATGACTCTAGTGGTTGATCCATGTGTGGTTTG
This sequence comes from Avena sativa, assembly GCA_916181665.1. Classification (NCBI taxonomy): domain Eukaryota; kingdom Viridiplantae; phylum Streptophyta; class Magnoliopsida; order Poales; family Poaceae; genus Avena; species Avena sativa. The sequence continues at coordinate 436,498,986 of OV702290.1, forward strand.
TGGAAATAACACACATGCAATGACTCTAGTGGTTGATCCATGTGTGGTTTGTGGAAATAACACACATGCAATGACTCTAGTGGCTCCACATGTGTGGTTTGTGGAAAGAACACACATGCAATGACCACTGGTGGATCCATGTGTGGTTTGTGGAAAAGAACACACATGCAATGACTCTAGTACTGTATTGTGGTTTTAGTATAAGAACACACATGCAATGACTCTAGTGGTTGATCCATGTGTGGTTTGTGGAAAGAACACACATGCATTGACTCTAGTGGTGGATCCATGTGTGGTTTGTGGAAAGAACACGCATGCAATGACCACTGATGGATCCATGTGTGGTTTGTGGAAAATAACACACATGTAACGACTCTAGTGGTTGATCCATGTTTGTTTGTAGAAATAACACACATGCAATGACTCTAGTGGTTGATCCATGTGTGGTTTGTGAAAAGAACACACATGAAATGACTCTAGTGTTGGTTTTAGTATAAGAACACACATGCAATGACTCTAGTGGTTGATCCATGTGTGGTTTCTGAAAAGAACACACATGCAATGACCCTAGTGGTTGATCCATGTGTGGTTTGTGAAAAGAACACACATGAAATGACTCTAGTGTTGGTTTTAGTATAAGAACACACATGCAATGACTCTAGTGGTTGATCCATGTGTGGTTTGTGGAAATAACACATATGCAAAGACTCTAGTGATTGATCCATGTGTGGTTTGTGGAAATAACACACATGCAATGACTCTAGTGGGTCCACATGTGTGGTTTGTGGAAAGAACACACATGCAATGACTCTGGTTGATCCATATGTGGTTTGTGGAAAGAACACACATGCAATGAGTCTAGTGGTGGATCCATGTGTGGTTTGTGGAAAAGAACACACATGCAATGACTCTAGTGTTGGTTTGTGGTTTTAGTATAAGAACAAACATGCAATGACTCTAGTGGTTGCTCCATGTGTGGTTTGTGGAAAGAACACACATGCAATGACTAGTGGTTGATCCATATGTGGTTTGTGGAAAGAACACACATGCAATGACCACTGGTGGATCCCTGTGTGGTTTGTGGAAAAGAACACACATGCAATGACTCTAGTGCTGGTTTGTGGTTTTAGTATAAGAACAAACATGCAATGACTCTAGTCGTTGATCCATGTGTGGTTTGTGGAAAGATAACACATGCAATGACTCTGGTTGATCCATGTGTGGTTTGTGGAAAGAACACACATGCAATGACTAGTGGTTGATCCATATGTGGTTTGTGGAAAGAACACACATGCAATGACCACTGGTGGATCCCTGTGTGGTTTGTGGAAAAGAACACACATGCAATGACTCTAGTGCTGGTTTGTGGTTTTAGTATAAGAGCAAACATGCAATGACTCTAGTCGTTTATCCATGTGTGGTTTGTGGAAAGATAACACATGCAATGACTCTGGTTGATCCAAGTGTGGTTTGTGGAAAGAAGACACATGCAATGACCACTGGTGGATCCATGTGTGGTTTGTGGAAAAGAACACACATGCAATGACTCTAGTACTTGTTTGTGGTTTTAGTATAAGAACACACATGCAATGACTCTAGGGGTTGATCCATGTGTGGTTTGTGGAAATAACACACATGCAATGACTCTAGTGGTTGATCCATGTGTGGTTTGTGGAAATAACACACATGCAATGACCACTTGTGGATCCATGGGTGGTTTGTGGAAAAGAACACACATGCAATGCCTCTAGTGGTTGATACATGTTTGTTTGTGGAAATAACACACATGCAATGACTCTAATGGTTGATCCATGTGTGGTTTGTGAAAAGAAGACACATGCAATGACTCTTGTTATCCATGTGTGGTTTGTGGAAATAACACATATGCAATGACTCTAGTGGTTGATCCATGTGTGGTTTGTGGAAATAATATACATGCAATGACTCTAGTGGGTATCCATGTGTGGTTTGTGGAAAGAACACACATGCAATGACCACTGGTGGATCCATGTGTGGTTTGTGGAAAAGAACACACCTGCAATGACTCTAGTGGTTGATCCATGTTTGTTTGTGGAAATAACACACATGCAATGACTCTAGTGGTTGATCCATGTGTGGTTTGTGAAAAGAACACACATGCAATGACTCTAGTGTTGGTTTTCGAATAAGAACACACATGCATTGACTCTTGTGGTTGATCCATGTGTGGTTTGTGGAAATAACACACATGCAATGACTAGTGGTTGATCCATATATGGTTTGTGGAAAGAACACACATGCAATGACCACTAGTGGATCCATGTGTGGTTTGTGGAAAAGAACACACATGCAATGACTCTAGTGTTGGTTTGTGGTTTTAGTATAAGAACAAACATGCAATGACTCTAGTGGTTGATCCATGTGTGGTTTGTGGAAAGAACACACATGCAATGACTCTAGTGGTTGTTCCATGTGTGGTTTGTGGAAAGAACACACATGCAATGACCACTGATGGATCCATGTGTGGTTTGTGGAAAAGAACACACATGCAACGACTCTAGTGGTTGATCCATGTTTGTTTGTGGAAATAACACACATGCAATGACTCTAGTGGTTGATCCATGTGTGGTTTGTGAAAAGAACACACATGCAATGACTCTAGTGTTGGTTTTAGTATAAGAACACACATGCAATGACTCTAGTGGTTGATCCATGTGTGGTTTGTGAAAAGAACACACATGCAATGACTCTAGTGTTGGTTTTAGTATAAGAACACACATGCAATGACTCTAGTGGTTGATCCATGTGCGGTTTGTGGAAATAACACATATGCAATGACTCTAGTGGTTGATCCATGTGTGGTTTGTGGAAATAACACACATGCAATGACAATAGTGGGTCCACATGTGTGGTTTGTGGAAAGAACACACATGCAATGACTCTGGTTGATCCATATGTGGTTTGTGGAAAGAAAACACATGCAATGACTCTAGTGGTGGATCCATGTGTGGTTTGTGGAAAAAAACACACATGCAATGACTAGTGGTTGATCCATGTGTGGTTTGTGGAAAGAACACACATGCAATGAGTAGTGGTTTATCCATATGTGGTTTGTGGAAAGAACACACATGCAATGACCACTGGTGGATCCATGTGTGGTTTGTGGAAAAGAACACACATGCAATGACTCTAGTGCTGGTTTGTGGTTTTAGAATACGAACAAACATGCAATGACTCTAGTGGTTGATCCATGTGTGGTTTGTGGAAATAACACACATGCAATGACTCTGGTTGATCCATGTGTGGTTTGTGGAAATAACACACATGCAATGACTCTGGTTGATCCATATGTGGTTTGTGGAAAGAACACACATGCAATGACCACTGGTGGATCCATGTGTGGTTTGTGGAAAAGAACACACATGTAATGACTCTAGTGCTGGTTTGTGGTTTTAGTATAAGAACAAACATGCAATGACTCTAGTGGTTGATCCATGTGTGGTTTGTGGAAAGAACACACATGCAATGACTCTGGTTGAGCCATATGTGGTTTGTGGAAAGAACACACATGCAATGACCAGTGGTGGATCCATGTGTGGTTTGTGGAAAAGAACACACATGCAATGACTCTAGTGCTGGTTTGTGGTTTTAGTATAAGAACAAACATGCAATGAGTCTAGTGGTTGATCCATGTGTGGTTTGTGGAAAGAACACACATGCAATGACTAGTGGTTGATCGATATGTGGTTTGTGGAAAGAACACACATGCAATGACCACTGGTGGATCCCTGTGTGGTTTGTGGAAAAGAACACACACGCAATGACTCTAGTGCTGGTTTGTGGTTTTAGTATAAGAACAAACATGCAATGACTCTAGTCGTTGATCCATGTGTGGTTTGTGGAAAGAACACACATCCAATGACTCTGGTTGATCCATGTGTGGTTTGTGGAAAGAACACACATGCAATGACCACTGGTTGATCCATCTGTGGTTTGTGGAAAAGAACACACATGCAATGACTCTAGTCCTTGTTTGTGGTTTTAGTATAAGAACACACATGCAATGACTCTAGGGGTTGATCCATGTGTGGTTTGTGGAAATAACACACATGCAATGACTCTAGTGGTTGATCCATGTGTGGTTTGTGGAAAGAACACACATGCAATGACCACTTGTGGATCCATGTGTGGTTTGTGGAAAAGAACACACATGCAATGACTCTAGTGGTTGATCCATGTTTGTTTGTGGAAATAACACACATGCAATGACTCTAATGGCTGATCCATGTGTGGTTTGTGAAAAGAACACACATGCAATGACTCTTGTTATCCATGTGTGGTTTGTGGAAATAACACATATGCAATGACTCTAGTGGTTGATCCATGTGTGGTTTGTGGAAATAACACACATGCAATGACTCTAGTGGTTGATCCATGTGTGGTTTGTGGAAAGAACACACATGCAATGACCACTGGTGGATCCATGTGTGGTTTGTGGAAAAGAACACACCTGCAATGACTCTAGTGGTTGATCCATGTTTGTTTGTGGAAATAACTCACATGCAATGACTCTAGTGGTTGATCCATGTGTGGTTTGTGAAAAGAACACACATGCAATGACTCTAGTGTTGGTTTTAGTATACGAACACACATGCAATGACTCTAGTGGTTGATCCATGTGTGGTTTGTGGAAATAACACACATGCAATGACTAGTGGTTGATCCATATATGGTTTGTGGAAAGAACACACATGCAATGACCACTAGTGGATCCATGTGTTGTTTGTGGAAAAGAACACACATGCAATGACTCTAGTGCTGGTTTGTGGTTTTAGTATAAGAACAAACATGCAATGACTCTAGTGGTTGATCCATGTGTGGTTTGTGGAAAGAACACACATGCAATGACTCTAGTGGTTGATCCATGTGTGGTTTGTGGAAAGAACACACATGCAATGACCACTGGTGGATCCATGTGTGGTTTGTGGAAAAGAACACACATGCAACGACTCTAGTGGTTGATCCATGTTTGTTTGTGGAAATATTAGACATGCAATGACTCTAGTGGTTGATCCATGTGTGGTTTGTGAAAAGAACACACATGCAATGACTCTAGTGTTGGTTTTAGTATAAGAACACACATGCAATGACTCTAGTGGTTGATCCATGTGTGGTTTGTGGAAATAACACATATGCACTAACTCTAGTGGGTCCACATGTGTGGTTTGTGAAAAGAACACACATGCAATGACTCTGGTTGATCCATATGTGGTTTGTGGAAAGAACACACATGCAATGACTCTAGTGGTGGATCCATGTGTGGTTTGTGGAAAAGAACACACATGCAATGACTCTAGTGCTGGTTTGTGGTTTTAGTATAAGAACAAACATGTAATGACTCTAGTGGGAGATCCATGTGTGGTTTGTGGAAAGAACACACATGCAATGACTAGTGGTGGATCCATGTGTGGTTTGTGGAAAAGAACACACATGCAATGACTAGTGGTTGATCCATGTGTGGTTTGTGGAAAGAACACACATGCAATGAGTAGTGGTTTATCCATATGTGGTTTGTGGAAAGAACACACATGCAATGACCACTGGTGGATCCATGTGTGGTTTGTGGAAAAGAACACACATGCAATGACTCTAGTGCTGGTTTGTGGTTTTAGAATACGAACAAACATGCAATGACTCTAGTGGTTGATCCATGTGTGGTTTGTGGAAATAACACACATGCAATGACTCTGGTTGATCCATGTGTGGTTTGTGGAAATAACACACATGCAATGACTCTGGTTGATCCATATGTGGTTTGTGGAAAGAACACACATGCAATGACCACTGGTGGATCCATGTGTGGTTTGTGGAAAAGAACACACATGTAATGACTCTAGTGCTGGTTTGTGGTTTTAGTATAAGAACAAACATGCAATGACTCTAGTGGTTGATCCATGTGTGGTTTGTGGAAAGAACACACATGCAATGACTCTGGTTGAGCCATATGTGGTTTGTGGAAAGAACACACATGCAATGACCAGTGGTGGATCCATGTTTGGTTTGTGGAAAAGAACACACATGCAATGACTCTAGTGCTGGTTTGTGGTTTTAGTATAAGAACAAACATGCAATGAGTCTAGTGGTTGATCCATGTGTGGTTTGTGGAAAGAACACACATGCAATGACTAGTGGTTGATCGATATGTGGTTTGTGGAAAGAACACACATGCAATGACCACTGGTGGATCCCTGTGTGGTTTGTGGAAAAGAACACACACGCAATGACTCTAGTGCTGGTTTGTGGTTTTAGTATAAGAACAAACATGCAATGACTCTAGTCGTTGATCCATGTGTGGTTTGTGGAAAGAACACACATCCAATGACTCTGGTTGATCCATGTGTGGTTTGTGGAAAGAACACACATGCAATGACCACTGGTTGATCCATCTGTGGTTTGTGGAAAAGAACACACATGCAATGACTCTAGTCCTTGTTTGTGGTTTTAGTATAAGAACACACATGCAATGACTCTAGGGGTTGATCCATGTGTGGTTTGTGGAAATAACACACATGCAATGACTCTAGTGGTTGATCCATGTGTGGTTTGTGGAAAGAACACACATGCAATGACCACTTGTGGATCCATGTGTGGTTTGTGGAAAAGAACACACATGCAATGACTCTAGTGGTTGATCCATGTTTGTTTGTGGAAATAACACACATGCAATGACTCTAATGGCTGATCCATGTGTGGTTTGTGAAAAGAACACACATGCAATGACTCTTGTTATCCATGTGTGGTTTGTGGAAATAACACATATGCAATGACTCTAGTGGTTGATCCATGTGTGGTTTGTGGAAATAACACACATGCAATGACTCTAGTGGTTGATCCATGTGTGGTTTGTGGAAAGAACACACATGCAATGACCACTGGTGGATCCATGTGTGGTTTGTGGAAAAGAACACACCTGCAATGACTCTAGTGGTTGATCCATGTTTGTTTGTGGAAATAACTCACATGCAATGACTCTAGTGGTTGATCCATGTGTGGTTTGTGAAAAGAACACACATGCAATGACTCTAGTGTTGGTTTTAGTATACGAACACACATGCAATGACTCTAGTGGTTGATCCATGTGTGGTTTGTGGAAATAACACACATGCAATGACTAGTGGTTGATCCATATATGGTTTGTGGAAAGAACACACATGCAATGACCACTAGTGGATCCATGTGTTGTTTGTGGAAAAGAACACACATGCAATGACTCTAGTGCTGGTTTGTGGTTTTAGTATAAGAACAAACATGCAATGACTCTAGTGGTTGATCCATGTGTGGTTTGTGGAAAGAACACACATGCAATGACTCTAGTGGTTGATCCATGTGTGGTTTGTGGAAAGAACACACATGCAATGACCACTGGTGGATCCATGTGTGGTTTGTGGAAAAGAACACACATGCAACGACTCTAGTGGTTGATCCATGTTTGTTTGTGGAAATAACAGACATGCAATGACTCTAGTGGTTGATCCATGTGTGGTTTGTGAAAAGAACACACATGCAATGACTCTAGTGTTGGTTTTAGTATAAGAACACACATGCAATGACTCTAGTGGTTGATCCATGTGTGGTTTGTGGAAATAACACATATGCACTAACTCTAGTGGGTCCACATGTGTGGTTTGTGAAAAGAACACACATGCAATGACTCTGGTTGATCCATATGTGGTTTGTGGAAAGAACACACATGCAATGACTCTAGTGGTGGATCCATGTGTGGTTTGTGGAAAAGAACACACATGCAATGACTCTAGTGCTGGTTTGTGGTTTTAGTATAAGAACAAACATGTAATGACTCTAGTGGGAGATCCATGTGTGGTTTGTGGAAAGAACACACATGCAATGACTAGTGGTTGATCCATACGTGGTTTGTGGAAAGAACGCACATGCAATGACTAGTCGTTGATCCATATGTGGTTTGTGGAAAGAACACACAAGCAATGACCACTGGTGGATCCATGTGTGCCTTGTGGAAAAGAACACACATGCAATGACTCTAGTGCTGGTTTGTGGTTTTAGTATAAGAACAAACATGCAATGACTCTAGTGGTTGATCCATGTGTGGTTTGTGAAAAGAACACACATGCAATGACTCTAGTGTTGGTTTTAGTATAAGAACACACATGCAATGACTCTAGTGGTTGATCCATGTGTGGTTTGTGGAAATAACACATATGCAATGACTCTAGTGGTTGATCCATGTGTGGTTTGTGGAAATAACACACATGCAATGACTCTAGTGGGTCCACATGTGTGGTTTGTGGAAAGAACACACATGCAATGACTCTGGTTGATCCATATGTGGTTTGTGGAAAGAAAACACATGCAATGACTCTAGTGGTGGATCCATGTGTGGTTTGTGGAAAAGAACACACATGCAATGACTAGTGGTTGATCCATGTGTGGTTTGTGGAAAGAACACACATGCAATGAGTAGTGGTTGATCCATATGTGGTTTGTGGAAAGAAAACACATGCAATGACCACTGGTGGATCCATGTGTGGTTTGTGGAAAAGAACACACATGCAATGACTCTGGTTGAGCCATGTGTGGTTTGTGGAAAGAACACACATGCAATGACCAGTGGTGGATCCATGTGTGGTTTGTGGAAAAGAACACACATGCAATGACTCTAGTGCTGGTTTGTGGTTTTAGTATAAGAACAAACATGCAATGAGTCTAGTGGTTGATCCATGTGTGGTTTGTGGAAAGAAAACACATGCAATGACTAGTGGTTGATCCATATGTGGTTTGTGGAAAGAACACACATGCAATGACCACTGGTGGATCCCTGTGTGGTTTGTGGAAAAGAACACACATGCAATGACTCTAGTGCTGGTTTGTGGTTTTAGTATAAGAACAAACATGCAATGACTCTAGTCGTTGATCCATGTGTGGTTTGTGGAAAGAACACACATCCAATGACTCTGGTTGATCCATGTGTGGTTTGTGGAAAGAACACACATGCAATGACCACTGGTGGATCCATCTGTGGTTTGTGGAAAAGAACACACATGCAATGACTCTAGTCCTTGTTTGTGGTTTTAGTATAAGAACACACATGCAATGACTCTAGGGGTTGATCCATGTGTGGTTTGTGGTAATAACACACATGCAATGACTCTAGTGGTTTATCCATGTGTGGTTTGTGGAAAGAACACACATGCAATGACCACTTGTGGATCCATGTGTGGTTTGTGGAAAAGAACACACATGCAATGACTCTAGTGGTTGATCCATGTTTGTTTGTGGAAATAACACACATGCAATGACTCTAATGGTTGATCCATGTGTGGTTTGTGAAAAGAACACACATGCAATGACTCTTGTTATCCATGTGTGGTTTGTGGAAATAACACACATGCAATGAATCTAGTGGTTGATCCATGTGTGGTTTGTGGAAATAACACACATGCAATGACTCTAGTGGTTGATCCATGTGTGGTTTGTGGAAAGACCACACATGCAATGACCACTGGTGGATCCATGTGTGGTTTGTGGAAAAGAACACACCTGCAATGACTCTAGTGGTTGATCCATGTTTGTTTGTGGAAATAACTCACATGCAATGACTCTAGTGGTTGATCCATGTGTGGTTTGTGAAAAGAACACACATGCAATGACTCTAGTGTTGGTTTTAGTATAAGAACACACATGCAATGACTCTAGTGGTTGATCCATGTGTGGTTTGTGGAAATAACACACATGCAATGACTAGTGGTTGATCCATATATGGTTTGTGGAAAGAACACACATGCAATGACCACTAGTGGATCCATGTGTTGTTTGTGGAAAAGAACACACATGCAATGACTCTAGTGCTGGTTTGTGGTTTTAGTATAAGAACAAACATGCAATGACTCTAGTGGTTGATCCATGTGTGGTTTGTGGAAAGAACACACATGCAATGACTCTAGTGGTTGATCCATGTGTGGTTTGTGGAAAGAACACACATGCAATGACCACTGGTGGATCCATGTGTGGTTTGTGGAAAAGAACACACATGCAACGACTCTAGTGGTTGATCCATGTTTGTTTGTGGAAATAACACACATGCAATGACTCTAGTGGTTGATCCATGTGTGGTTTGTCAAAAGAACACACATTCAATGACTCTAGTGTTGGTTTTAGTATAAGAACACACATGCAATGACTCTAGTGGTTGATCCATGTGTGGTTTGTGAAAAGAACACACATGCAATGACTCTAGTGTTGCTTTTAGTATAAGAACACACATGCAATGACTCTAGTGGTTGATCCATGTGTGGTTTGTGGAAATAACACATATGCAATGACTCTAGTGGTTGATCCATGTGTGGTTTGTGGAAATAACAAACATGCACTAACTCTAGTGGGTCCACATGTGTGGTTTCTGAAAAGAACACACATGCAATGACTCTGGTTGATCCATATGTGGTTTGTGGAAAGAACACACATGCAATGACTCTAGTGATGGTTTGTGGTTTTAGTATAAGAACAAACATGTAATGACTCTAGTGGGAGATCCATGTGTGGTTTGTGGAAAGAACACACATGCAATGACTAGTGGTTGATCCATATGTGGTTTGTGGAAAGAACGCACCATCAATGACTAGTGGTTGATCCATATGTGGTTTGTGGAAAGAACACAAAAGCAATGTCCACTGGTGGATCCATGTGTGCTCTGTGGAAAAGAACACACATGCAATGACTCTAGTGGTGGATCCATGTGTGGTTTGTGGAAAAGAACACACATGCAATGACTCTAGTGCTGGTTTGTGGTTTTAGTATAAGAACAAACATGTAATGACTCTAGTGGGAGATCCATGTGTGGTTTGTGGAAAGAACACACATGCAATGACTAGTGGTTGATCCATATGTGGTTTGTGGAAAGAACGCACCATCAATGGCTAGTGGTTGATCCATATGTGGTTTGTGGAAAGAACACAAAAGCAATGTCCACTGGTGGATCCATGTGTGCTTTGTGGAAAAGAACACACATGCAATGACTCTAGTGCTGGTTTGTGGTTTTAGTATAAGAACAAACATGCAATGACTCTAGTGGTTGATCCATGTGTGGTTTGTGGAAAGAACACACATGCAATGCCTCTGCTTGATCCATGTGTGGTTTGTGGAAAGAACACACATGCAATGACCACTGGTGGATCCATGTGTGGTTTGTGGAAAAGAACACACATGCAATGACTCTAGTGGTTGATCCATGTTTGTTTGTGGAAATAACACACATGCAATGACTCTAATGGTTGATCCATGTGTGGTTTGTGAAAAGAACACACATACAATGAATCTTGTTATCCATGTGTGGTTTGTGGAAATAACACACATGCAATGACTCTAGAGGTTGATCCATGTGTGGTTTGTGGAAAGAACACACATGCAATGACCACTGGTGGATCCATGTGTGGTTTGTGGAAAAGAACACACCTGTAATGACTCTAGTGGTTGATCCATGTTTTTTTGTGGAAATAACACACATGCAATGACTCTAGTGGTTGATCCATGTGTGGTTTGTGAAAAGAACACACATGCAATGACTCTAGTGTTGGTTTTAGTATAAGAATACACATGCAATGACTCTAGTGGTTGATCCATGTGTGGTTTGTGGAAATAACACACATGAAATGACTAGTGGTTGATCCATATGTGGTTTGTGGAAAGAACACACATGCAATGACCACTGGTGGATCCATGTGTGGTTTGTGGAAAAGAACACACATGCAATGACTCTAGTGCTGGTTTGTGGTTTTAGTATAAGAACAAACATGCAATGACTCTAGTGGTTGATCCATGTGTGGTTTGTGGAAATAACATACATGCAATGACTCTGTTGATCCATGTGTGGTTTGTGGAAATAACACACATGCAATGACTCTGGTTGATCCATTTGTGGTTTGTGGAAAGAACACACATGCAATGACCACTGGTGGATCCATGTGTGGTTTGTGGAAAAGAACACACATGCAATGACTCTAGTGGTTGATCCATGTTTGTTTGTGGAAATAACACACATGCAGTGACTCTAGTGGTTGATCCATGTGTGGTTTGTGAAAAGAACACACATGCAATGACTCTAGTGTTGGTTTTAGTATAAGAACACACATGCACAATGACTCTAGTGGTTGATCCATGTATGGTTTGTGGAAATAACACAGATGCAATGACTCTAGTGGTTGATCCATGTGTGGTTTGTGAAAATAACACACATGCAATGACTCTAGTAGGTCCACATGTGTGGTTTGTGGAAAGAACACACATGCAATGACTCTGGTTGATCCATATGTGGTTTGTGGAAAGAACACACATGCAATGACTCTAGTGGTGAATCCATGTGTGGTTTGTGGAAAAGAACACACGTGCAATGACTCTAGTGCTGGTTTGTGGTTTTAGTATAAGAACAAACATGCAATGACTCTAGTGGTTGATCCATGTGTGGTTTGTGGAAAGAACACACATGAAATGACTAGTGGTTGATCCACATGTGGTTTGTGGAAAGAACACACATGCAATGACCACTGGTGGATCCCTGTGTGGTTTGTGGAAAAGAACACACATGCAATGACTCTAGTGCTGGTTTGTGGTTTTAGTATAAGAACAAACATGCAATGACTCTTAGTCGTTGATCTTTGTGGTTTGTGGAAAGAACACACATGCAATGACTCTGGTTGATCCATGTGTGGTTTGTGGAAAGAACACACATGCAATGACCACTGGTGGATCCATGTGTGGTTTGTGGAAAAGAACACACATGCAATGACTCCAGTACTTGTTTGTGGTTTTAGTATAAGAACACACATGCAATGACTCTAGGGGTTGATCCATGTGTGGTTTGTGGAAATAACACACATGCAATGACTCTAGTGGGTCCACATGTGTGGTTTGTGGAAAGAACACACATGCAATGACTCTGGTTGATCCATATGTGGTTTGTGGAAAGAACACACATGCAATGACTCTAGTGGTGGATCCATGTGTGGTTTGTGGAAAAGAACACACATGCAATGACTCTAGTGCTGGTTTGTGGTTTTAGTATAAGAACAAACATGCAATGACTCTAGTGGTTGATCCATGTGCGGTTTGTGGAAAGAACACACATGCAATGACTAGTGGTTGATCCATATGTGGTTTGTGGAAAGAACACACATGCAATGACCACTGGTGGATCCCTGTGTGGTTTGTGGAAAAGAACACACATGCAATGACCACTGGTGGATCCATGTGTGGTTTGTGGAAAAGAACACACATGCAACGACTCTAGTGGTTGATCCATGTTTGTTTGTGGAAATAACACACATGCAATGACTCTAGTGGTTGATCCATGTGTGGTTTGTGAAAAGAACACACATTCAATGACTCTAGTGTTGGTTTTAGTATAAGAACACACATGCAATGACTCTAGTGGTTGATCCATGTGTGGTTTGTGAAAAGAACACACATGCAATGACTCTAGTGTTGCTTTTAGTATAAGAACACACATGCAATGACTCTAGTGGTTGATCCATGTGTGGTTTGTGGAAATAACACATATGCAATGACTCTAGTGGTTGATCCATGTGTGGTTTGTGGAAATAACAAACATGCACTAACTCTAGTGGGTCCACATGTGTGGTTTGTGAAAAGAACACACATGCAATGACTCTGGTTGATCCATATGTGGTTTGTGGAAAGAACAGACATGCAATGACTCTAGTGGTGGATCCAGTTGTGGTTTGTGGAAAAGAACACACATGCAATGACTCTAGTGCTGGTTTGTGGTTTTAGTATAAGAACAAACATGTAATGACTCTAGTGGGAGATCCATGTGTGGTTTGTGGAAAGAACACACATGCAATGACTAGTGGTTGATCCATATGTGGTTTCTGGAAAGAACACACCATCAATGACTAGTGGTTGATCCATATGTGGTTTGTGGAAAGAACACAAAAGCAATGTCCACTGGTGGATCCATGTGTGCTTTGTGGAAAAGAGCACACATGCAATGACTCTAGTGGTGGATCCATGTGTGGTTTGTGGAAAAGAACACACATGCAATGACTCTAGTGCTGGTTTGGGGTTTTAGTATAAGAACAAACATGTAATGACTCTAGTGGGAGATCCATGTGTGGTTTGTGGAAAGAACACACATGCAATGACTAGTGGTTGATCCATATGTGGTTTGTGGAAAGAACGCACCATCAATGACTAGTGGTTGATCCATATGTGGTTTGTGGAAAGAACACAAAAGCAATGTCCACTGGTGGATCCATGTGTGCTTTGTGGAAAAGAACACACATGCAATGACTCTAGTGCTGGTTTGTGGTTTTAGTATAAGAACAAACATGCAATGACTCTAGTGGTTGATCCATGTGTGGTTTGTGGAAAGAACACACATGCAATGCCTCTGCTTGAACCATGTGTGGTTTGTGGAAAGAACACACATGCAATGACCACTGGTGGATCCATGTGTGGTTTGTGGAAAAGAACACACATGCAATGACTCTAGTGGTTGATCCATGTTTGTTTGTGGAAATAACACACATGCAATGACTCTAATGGTTGATCCATGTGTGGTTTGTGAAAAGAACACACATACAATGAATCTTGTTATCCATGTGTGGTTTGTGGAAATAACACACATGCAATGACTCTAGAGGTTGATCCATGTGTGGTTTGTGGAAAGAACACACATGCAATGACCACTGGTGGATCCATGTGTGGTTTGTGGAAAAGAACACACCTGTAATGACTCTAGTGGTTGATCCATGTTTTTTTGTGGAAATAACACACATGCAATGACTCTAGTGGTTGATCCATGTGTGGTTTGTGAAAAGAACACACATGCAATGACTCTAGTGTTGGTTTTAGTATAAGAATACACATGCAATGACTCTAGTGGTTGATCCATGTGTGGTTTGTGGAAATAACACACATGCAATGAATAGTGGTTGATCCATATGTGGTTTGTGGAAAGAACACACATGCAATGACCACTGGTGGATCCATGTGTGGTTTGTGGAAAAGAACACACATGCAATGACTCTAGTGCTGGTTTGTGGTTTTAGTATAAGAACAAACATGCAATGACTCTAGTGGTTGATCCATGTGTGGTTTGTGGAAATAACATACATGCAATGACTCTGTTGATCCATGTGTGGTTTGTGGAAATAACACACATGCAATGACTCTGGTTGATCCATTTGTGGTTTGTGGAAAGAACACACATGCAATGACCACTGGTGGATCCATGTGTGGTTTGTGGAAAAGAACACACATGCAATGACTCTAGTGGTTGATCCATGTTTGTTTGTGGAAATAACACACATGCAGTGACTCTAGTGGTTGATCCATGTGTGGTTTGTGAAAAGAACACACATGCAATGACTCTAGTGTTGGTTTTAGTATAAGAACACACATGCACAATGACTCTAGTGGTTGATCCATGTATGGTTTGTGGAAATAACACAGATGCAATGACTCTAGTGGTTGATCCATGTGTGGTTTGTGGAAATAACACACATGCAATGACTCTAGTGGGTCCACATGTGTGGTTTGTGGAAAGAACACACATGCAATGACTCTGGTTGATCCATATGTGGTTTGTGGAAAGAACACACATGCAATGACTCTAGTGGTGAATCCATGTGTGGTTTGTGGAAAAGAACACACGTGCAATGACTCTAGTGCTGGTTTGTGGTTTTAGTATAAGAACAAACATGCAATGACTCTAGTGGTTGATCCATGTGTGGTTTGTGGAAAGAACACACATGCAATGACTAGTGGTTGATCCACATGTGGTTTGTGGAAAGAACACACATGCAATGACCACTGGTGGATCCCTGTGTGGTTTGTGGAAAAGAACACACATGCAATGACTCTAGTGCTGGTTTGTGGTTTTAGTATAAGAACAAACATGCAATGACTCTTAGTCGTTGATCTTTGTGGTTTGTGGAAAGAACACACATGCAATGACTCTGGTTGATCCATGTGTGGTTTGTGGAAAGAACACACATGCAATGACCACTGGTGGATCCATGTGTGGTTTGTGGAAAAGAACACACATGCAATGACTCCAGTACTTGTTTGTGGTTTTAGTATAAGAACACACATGCAATGACTCTAGGGGTTGATCCATGTGTGGTTTGTGGAAATAACACACATGCAATGACTCTAGTGGGTCCACATGTGTGGTTTGTGGAAAGAACACACATGCAATGACTCTGGTTGATCCATATGTGGTTTGTGGAAAGAACACACATGCAATGACTCTAGTGGTGGATCCATGTGTGGTTTGTGGAAAAGAACACACATGCAATGACTCTAGTGCTGGTTTGTGGTTTTAGTATAAGAACAAACATGCAATGACTCTAGTGGTTGATCCATGTGTGGTTTGTGGAAAGAACACACATGCAATGACTAGTGGTTGATCCATATGTGGTTTGTGGAAAGAACACACATGCAATGACCACTGGTGGATCCCTGTGTGGTTTGTGGAAAAGAACACACATGCAATGAC
The DNA here is from genome assembly GCA_916181665.1 of Avena sativa. Taxonomy (NCBI): domain Eukaryota; kingdom Viridiplantae; phylum Streptophyta; class Magnoliopsida; order Poales; family Poaceae; genus Avena; species Avena sativa. Next base: position 436,515,517 of record OV702290.1, read on the forward strand.
TCTAGTGCTGGTTTGTGGTTTTAGTATAAGAACAAACATGCAATGACTCTAGTCGTTGATCCATGTGTGGTTTGTGCAAAGAACACACATGCAATGACTCTGGTTGATCCATGTATGGTTTGTGGAAAGAACACACATGCAATGACCACTGGTGGATCCATGTGTGGTTTGTGGAAAAGAACACACATGCAATGACTCCAGTACTTGTTTGTGGTTTTAGTATAAGAACACACATGCAATGACTCTAGGGGTTGATCCATGTGTGGTTTGTGGAAATAACACATATGCAATGACTCTATGTAACATCCCTAAAATCATATTTCAAAACTCATTCATATCATACTTGCATCCTTCATTCATTTAGGGTTTTTCTCAAAATCATTTAGAAGCAGAAGCTTGTGCTATGATTTCATGTGAGCAAAATTAACTCAAATGGCCATCACCCTTGGAGACTTGATTGTTTAGGAACTTGTTTGCTTGCCTCCTTTGTTGGAAAGATTAGGTGTAGCAATTTAACCAAAGTTTTCAACTTAGAATTAATTTCAAAACCCTATTTCAAACATTTGCAAAATAGAAGCAAAGTCTCTGTTTGTTTGAAATCCAAGTTGACCAAGCCCTTGCAAGGTAACCACATGGTTAAATGACTGTTTTTGAAACCACAGAACCCTGCAAAGATCCCCAGATTTGTTTGAATTCAAAAAGGATTTGAATTCATATCAAAATCATTCCAGAAAATAGAATTAGAAAAAGAAAAGAGTTAAACAAAGGAAAAAGGCCGCGCGCCAGGTTTCTGGCCCAGCAACGAAACGAGCCCAACAAGCCCACCCGGGGGAGTTTCCTTTTCTTCTCTCACGCGCGAGCGCACACAATCAGTCGCTGACAGACAGACCCCACCTCCACCTCGCGCACTTCGCTGACGAGCGGGCCTCCTCCACGTCAGCATCGTCTTCCCCCTGACTCCGCGCACGATCTCCGCCGCTGAGCGTTGCCGCAGTGATACCGAGCTTAATTGGGCATTAATCCACGGGCGTTTCCTGTCGAGCCTCTAGCTATAAGACCCTCTCTGCCTCGCGAGCATTTTCCCCCAAACACCTCGCTCACTCCGCCACCAGGCTGCCCTCAATCATCCTCGTACCACCGCAAACAGAGCCCACTCCGGCGATCAATTCCGGTGAGCCTCGTGTTCCCCTCTGTCTCTCATTCATGCTATTTTGCTCAGTGAGTCTTTGCGCACCACCTGACACCACTAGTTCATCCTGTACTGCCCCAGGTCGCCGTTTCCACTCGACACCGCAAGCACCGACGACCCTCTCGACTCCGACGACCAAATTCCGTAAGTCCCATGCGCCCCTTCACTTCTGACTCACACGAGTTTGTTCGCAATGTTATTGCACATCTCCTAAACCCCCTGGCTTGTGTTAGGGCGACGCGGAACCTCGGCAACGACTCCGACAAACAACCACCCGACGCTGTGCAGAACTCCGACGAGCTCTCTCAGCCACATCCGAGCGCCCCTTTGCAAACCGACGCTACCTTGAGCTTCAGCAGCCTCTTGCGAACCTGGTATGACCCTTCTCCCTCTCGCAGACGACCTGGAACGCAAGCGCAGCCGTAGACCGAGCGCTCCGCCGCTCGCCGACACCGCGCGCCGCCAGGACATGGTCGTTTGAACGAGCACCGTTAGATCCAGATCCGAGCGCTAGGATAGATTCACTTAACTGCGAAGCGGTACGCGATCTGGAGCGTACGATCTGTTCAAATCCTGCGGCTGCCAAGCATGATCCAACCGAAGCGGTATGCGCCAATCACAGCGCGACGCGTGGCTAGGGTTAGAACTAAAAACAGATTTAAAATCATATTTTGATCCAATTTTCAAATGCTTATAACTTTTGAATGCCACGTTAGAATTTTGCAAACTTTATACCGTTGGATTCAGTGAAACAAGACCTTTCTTCCTATCCAATGTGTTTAGCAAATAGTAACCATTAGAATGACTTTATTTGTAGAAACTTGTTTAAGGCTAATTTGAGAATGGATTTAGTTTAGTCATTTGTTTTAGGGTTAAGTAAGTTTAGTTGGCAAACTTGTGACTTGTTAAGTTTCTGTAATCATGCACTTGCTTGGTAGAGTTTTCAAAAATCACCACTTAGTGAATTCTTGCATGCATACATTCATATTATTTTTGATTGTATATAATTGTGTGTAAATTGTGTGCTATAATTTTTGTGTAGATTTTGCTAGTGATTGTGATTGTGACGAGTGCTACTCTCCACATTACCAAGGCAAGTGATATCTTCATGAATATTCCATTCCTATATTTTATACTTGCATTAGATATTTTGCTAAGACTTCCATGCTACTTTTGTCAAAAGATATGATGGGAAATCCTATGTAGATTAGAATGGTAGAGTTGCTAGGAAAATTCCCTAAGGATAAGTTGCCATGCCATGCTTAGCCTAGCTACTAGAAAACAAGGGTGGTTTATATATTCACACTATGGAAAATATTCTAAGTCTGAGGACTTGTGTTTTTTTAACAAAACAACTAAGTGAATGAATCACCTGGGTGGAATGGAAGGAATGGTTTGTGTTGAGTGGTTCACAAGGCCCATTTTTATGGTTTACCTTAGTGTATCTCACTTGTGGATGGCCACCCAGGAACAAAGAGATTTGAGATGTCAAATATTGAGAAGCTTCAAGTGCAACCACTTGGCAATATGGGCTCTGCCATGATCTTAGGTTGCTAGAACTTAGTCTCTTGGACAGTTGGTGGTAGAGGGAATGATAGGTTGGAGCGCGTCCATTTGACTAAGGAAAGGCTTCTGAAGGATCTTGTCTTGGGAAACCAAGTCTTGTGGGGAAAGTGCACCACCTCTGCAGAGTGTAAAATCTAAGTACTTAGCCATGTCCCTGGTAAAGGACAATTTGAGCATCAAGACATGGAAGCTTCAAGAATCTCATCACTCCAATTTCTAAATAAAACTTGTGGGTGAACAAGGGTTAAAAGGATCTTCAGTCTTTGATTGGTAGATGCCCTGAGTGGATCTTCAGCCTTTGATTGGTAGATGCCTTGGGTGGTTTGTGCCAAACAAAAACTTAGTGTTTTCAAATGATAAGGAAAAATCTATTTTGAGCAATGCAAGCCTAAGCTCCACCTAGCCAAATGCATATAGTATTATAGTCCACTTAAAATATACTAAGGTATCACTTGCCAATACTATTCCAAAGTATTGACCCTCTGTGGCTGTAACTTGTAATGTTGCAGGTTACTCCGATGATGATTAGGAGTCATGAGTCTACACTCAACATGCTTGCCTGTGGCACATGAAGATGAAGACTTATGTTTATTTACTTATTCCATAAATTCTTGTATTAGGCCTTTGGCCCTGAGTTGTAAAAGACTATGTTTTATCTCTGGAATGACTGTAATAAACGACCTTTGTATCTGTGTACTTCATCTTAAACTGTGGATGCTAGCAGTGATCCAGGGACTAGCATTGCAATCACAGGGATCCTTTCCTTTATAAAGGAGGGGTCTGACACTCTAGTGGTTGATCCATGTGTGGTTTGTGGAAAGAACACACATGCAATGACCACTTGTGGATCCATGTGTGGTTTGTGGAAAAGAACACACATGCAATGACTCTAGTGGTTGATCCATGTTTGTTTGTGGAAATACCACACATGCAGTGACTCTAATGGTTGATCCATGTGTGGTTTGTGAAAATAACACATATGCAATGACTCTAGTGTTGGTTTTAGTAAGGTTTGTGGAAATAACACACATGCAATGACTCTAGTGCTGGCTTATGGTTTTAGTATAAGAACAAACATGCAATGACTCTAGTGGTTGATCCATGTGTGGTTTGTGGAAAAGAACACATATGCAATGACTCTAGTGCTGGTTTGTGGTTTTAGTAAAAGAACACACATGTAATGACTCTAGTGCTGGTTTGTGGTTTTATTATAAGAACAAACATGCAATGACTCTAGTGGTTGATCCATGTGTGGTTTGTGGAAATAACACACATGCAATGACTCTAGTGGTTGATCCATGTGTGGTTTGTGGAAATAACACACATGCAATGACTCTAGTGGTTGATCCATGTGTGGTTTGTGGAAATAACACACATGCAATGACTCTAGTGGGTCCACATGTGTGGTTTGTGGAAAGAACACACATGCAATGACCACTGGTGGATCCATGTGTGGTTTGTGAAAAAGAACACACATGCAATGACTCTAGTACTGGTTTGTGGTTTTAGTATAAGAACAAACATGCAATGACTCTAGTGGTTGATCCATGTGTGGTTTGTCGAAAGAACACACATGTAATGACTCTAGTGGTTAATCCATGTGTGGTTTGTGGAAAGAACACACATGCAATGACCACTGGTGGATCCATGTGTGCTTTGTGGAAAAGAACACACATGCAATGAATCTAGTGGTTGATCCATGTTTGTTTGTGGACATAACACACATGCAATGACTCTAGTGGTTGATCCATGTGTGGTTTGTGAAAAGAACACACATGCAATGACTCTAGTGTTGGTTTTAGTATAATAACACACATGCAATGACTCTAGTGGTTGATCCATGTGTGGTTTGTGAAAAGAACACACATGCAATGACTCTAGTGTTGGTTTTAGTATAAGAACAAACATGCAATGACTCTAGTGGTTGATCCATGTGTGGTTTGTGGAAATAACACATATGCAATGACTCTAGTGGTTGATCCATGTGTGGTTTGTGGAAATAACACACATGCAATGACTCTAGTGGGTCCACATGTGTGGTTTGTGGAAAGAACACACATGCAATGACTCTGGTTGATCCATATGTGGTTTGGGGAAAGAACACACATGCAATGACTCTAGTGGTGGACCCATGTGTGGTTTATCGAAAAGAACACACATGCAATGACTCTAGTGCTGGTTTGTGGTTTTAGTATAAGAACAAACATGCAATGACTCTAGTGGTTGATCCATGTGTGGTTTGTGGAAAGAACACACATGCAATGACTAGTGGTTGATCCATATGTGGTTTGCGGAAAGAACACACATGCAGTGACCACTGGTGGATCCATGTGTGGTTTGTGGAAAAGAACACACATGCAATGACTCTAGTGCTGGTTTGTTGTTTTAGTATAAGAACAAACATGCAATGACTCTAGTGGTTTATCCATGTGTGGTTTGTGGAAAGAACACACATACAATGACTCTGGTTTATCCATGTGTGGTTTGTGGAAAGAACACACATGCAATGACCACTGGTGGATCCATGTGTGGTTTGTGGAAAAGAACACACATGCAATGACTCTAGTGCTGGTTTGTGAGAAGAACATACATGCAATGACACTGTGTGTGGTTCATGAGAAGAAAACACATGCAATGACACCGGTGCATCCTTGTGTGGTTTGTGAGAAGTACATACATGCAATGACTCTGGTTGTGGTTCATGAGAAGAACACACATGCAATGACACTGGTGGATCCATGTGTGGTTCATGAGAAGAACACACATGGAATGACATTTGGTGTGGTTCATGAGAAGAACACACATCCAATGACACTGGTGGATCCTTATGTGATTTGTTTAGAAGAACACGCATGCAATGATGCTAGCTGTGGTTTGTGGAAAGAACAGACATGGAATGACACTGGTGGATCCTTATGTGGTTTGTGAGAAGAACAGACATGCAATGACACTAGGTGGATCCATGTGTGGTTTGTTTAGAGGAACAAACATGCAATGACACTGGGTCTGGTTCATGAAAAGAACATAAATGCAATGACACTGGTGGATCCATATGTGGTTTGTGTAAAGCACAGACATGCAATGACACTGGGTGTGGTTCATGAAAAGAACAGACACGCAATGACACTAGGTGGATCCATGTGTGGTTCATGAGAAGAACACACATCCAATGATACTAGTGGATCCTTATTTGGTTTGTGAGAAGAACAGGCATGCAATGACACTGGCTATGGTTCATGAGAAGAACACACATGCAATGACACGCATAGGATCAACCTTGGGTCCACATACTCCACCTCCCGCGGCGTCGGGCAGCTCGGCGTCTCGGCTAGCACAAGAATGCTATCCGACGACGGCGGCTGGGCGTTCGCCCACATGCGCACCGTGTATACGGGCCAAGCGCACGAGACATACGGCACCCACGACGGTCGGCCCGGCTCTGGTTCCCAGAACACCGGCGGTGATGGTCAGGACAAAAACAGAGTTGTCCCCCCTGGAAAATTAGCAGGCGGCGTGCCGAGTCAGTGAACGGCACCTGCTCTTGGAGAAGTTGGGCTTGCCCGTACGAGATCCTAATCACTTCTATCAAGTGCCCATCTATAAGGTGGACGACGAGCTCTGCCGGCGGGCCGGTGTAGTTGCAGCCCGGCTCCGTGCAGGCGCACGCACCATGCGGGCACGCAAGCTCGTGGAGCGGGAGCTCGCGGTAGGAGTAAGGGCGAAAGCATCCTGGGTGGAAGCACACGAGCAGGAACGCCGCTGCGAAGTTGCGCGCGAGGGTCTCCAGATTCTTGGGGTCCCACATCTGCCACAACTGAAGTTCATCGAGAAATCGGAAAAAAGATCAGCAGTTAGATTAGCGAATAGCGGGAATGTGTAGGATAAGTTCAAAATCTTGTAAAATGATTTCTTACCATGAAGGTAGCGACCGGAGAATTGGCGGATGTCGTCGGCCGTCGGCTACGGCATGATGGAAGTGAAGTGGGGAAAGTGGCTTCGAGGGGAAGGAAGAGAAGTACAGGGAGGAAGAGAAGTAACGGGGACATGACACTAGGATATGGCCCACTGAACTCGTGAGTCGTAACACTCGCAATATGCCAGTTTGTCTAGAGCAAGCGTGGCCAATCATGCCGCAGATAAGCCTACTCGAGGATCGCTCTCGCGAAGACCATCCCAATCGTCCAAGCGCCCCAATCGAACGGTATATAACAATCGTCAAGCAGAACAACTGTGTTATGGCGTGCCTTCTAGAAGACAAGGTCTAACGGTGGATCCATTGGGGGCGCAGTGCTAGTTTTAGTATAAGAACAACCATGCAATGACTCAAATGGATCCATGTGTGGTTTGTGGAAAGACCACACATGCAATGACTCTAGTGGTTGATCCATGTGTGGTTTGTGGAAATAACACACATGCAATGACTCTAGTGGTTTATCCATGTGTGGTTTGTGGAAAGAACACCCATGCAATGACCACTGGTGGATCCATGTGTGGTTTGAGGAAAAGAAGACACATGCAATGACTCTAGTGGTTGATCCATGTTTGTTTGTGGAAATAACACACATGCAATGACTAGTGGTTGATCCATGTGTGGTTTGTGAAACGAACGCACCTGCAATGACTCTAGTGTTGGTTTTAGTATAAAAACACACATGCAATGACTCTAGTGGTTGATACATGTGTGGTTTGTGGAAATAACACATATGCAATGACTCTAGTGGTTGATCCATGTGTGGTTTGTGGAAATAACACACATGCAATGACTCTAGTGGGTCCACATGTGTGGTTTGTGGAAATAACACACATACAATGACTCTGGTTGATCCATATGTGGTTTGTGGAAAGAACACACATGCAATGACCACTGGTGGATCCATGTGTGGTTTGTGGAAAATAACACACATGCAATGACTCTAGTGTTGATTTGTGGTTTTAGTATAAGAACAAACATGCAATGACTCTAGTGCGGGTTTGTGGTTTTAGTATAAGAACAAACATGCAATGAGTCTAGTGGTTGATGCATGTGTGGTTTGTGGAAAAGAACACACATGCAATGACTCTAGTGCTGGTTTGTGGTTTTAGTAAAAGAACACACATGCAATGACTCTAGTGCTGGTTTGTGGTTTTAGTATAAGAATAAACATGCAATGACTCTAGTGGTTGATCCATGTGTGGTTTGTGGAAATAACACACATGCAATGACTCTAGTGGTTGATCCATGTGTGGTTTGTGGAAATAACACACATGCAATCACTCTAGTGGTTGATCCATGTGTGGTTTGTGGAAATAACACACATGCAATGACTCTAGTGGATCCACATGTGTGGTTTGTGGAAAGAACACACATGCAATGACTCTGTTGATCCATATGTGGTTTGTGGAAAGAACACACATGCAATGACCATTGGTGGATCCATGTGTGGTTTATGGAAAAGAAGACACATGCAATGACTCTAGTACTGGTTTGTGGTTTTAGTATAAGAACACACATGCAATGACTCTAGTGGTTGATCCATGTGTGGTTTGTGGAAAGAACACACATGCAATGACTCTAGTGGTTGATGCATGTGTGGTTTGTGGAAAGAACACACATGCAATGACCACTAGTGGATTCATGTGTGGTTTGTGGAAAAGAACACACATGCAATGACTCTAGTGGTTGATCCATATTTGTTTTTGGAAATAACACACATGCAATGACTATAGTGGTTTATCCATGTGTGGTTTGTGAAAAGAACACACATGCAATGACTCTAGTGTTGGTTTTAGTATAAGAACACACAGGCAATGACTCTAGTGGTTGATCCATGTGTGGTTTGTGGAAATAACAAAGATGCAATGACTCTAGTGGTTGATCCATGTGTGGTTTGTGGAAATAACACACATGCAATGACTCTAGTGGGTCCACATGTGTGGTTTGTGGAAAGAACACACATCCAATGACTCTAGTTGATCCATATGTGGTTTGTGGAAAGAACACACATGCAATGACTCTAGTGGTGGATCCATGTGTGGTTTGTGGAAAAGAACACACATGCAATGACTCTAGTGCTGGTTTGTGGTTTTAGTATAAGAACAAACATGCAATGACTCTAGTGGTTGATCCATGTGTGGTTTGTGGAAAGAACACACATGCAATGACTAGTGGTTGATCCATATGTGGTTTGTGGAAAGAACACACATGCAATGACCAATGGTGGATCCATGTGTGGTTTGTGGAAAAGAACAGACATGCAATGACTCTAGTGCTGGTTTGTGGTTTTAGTATAAGAACGAACATGCAATGACTCTAGTGGTTGATCCATCTGTGGTTTGTGGAAAGAACACACATGCAATGACTCTGGTTGATCCATGTGTGGTTTTTGGAAAGAACACACATGCAATGACCACTGGTGGATCCATGTGTGGTTTGTGGAAAAGAACACACCTGCGATGACTCTAGTACTGGTGTTGGGGATATACTTTCTGGTTATCCTCACAGTTCCTCACTGACCAGGGTGGCCCACTTCGGGTTAGAGCTTTGCTTCACGGGTGGCCCAGTCAGGGAGAAAGACGGAGTCCAATCCGGCTACGGGAAGGCCTAGATGACTTACCGACTTAGGCCCATAATGTTACTTGTAGTTCAAGATGTACTCTGTAACCGACTCTTAGTCGTAGCCGGATAGATCTCTCCTGTAAACCCTAGGCCGGATATCTATATAAGCCGTCTTAGGAAGCCTTTAGGGCACCCAATACTTTAGACCCTCAACTCGCACAGGCGAAACCCTTGTAACCCATATTCCGGCTCTGCCGTATTACTGGATTGCTAGCAGGAGTAGGATCCGTCAAAAGCCGGCGGATTCGAACCTAGGTAAACTTGTGTGCTCACCGTCTCGGAGTACCGTACGTCTCACCCCCTCTCTTCCGCACGCCTCGAGGACCCCCTCATGGCGTACTTGTCATCAATCCGATGACAGTTGGCGCCCACCTTGGGGCAAGTGAGCTACGGATCTATGTTCCGAGCGGAATCTGCAAGAATCGGAATCGGTGAGACTATCACTGTCGGCCGCATCCTCTATGCCAATGACATCCCTCTCATCGTTCTCGACAAGACTTGGATTCCGGCAAAGGAGGCCGTGACTGCTTACACAATCATGTCTTTTGGCGAGATCGATGTTTACATCGGTTTCGCTGAACCTGCCCAACCCACCCAGCGGTGATGATAGAGGCAGAAGAATTTTCTGGGTCCCCTTTGTCCGCGGAGGTGGCAGAGTTCCGGATCTCAGAAAACCCTAATCCCACCCAGCCCGCACCAGTTGCGGAGATAGTGGAGAAACCCGAACCTGAAGTAGACCTAGCGGTCAACGTCGAATCTAGAGTGGATCTCCCCGGAGGAGCCGAATCCCAGATCGACCCAGCCGTGGAAGTCGAAATCCAGGAGGAGCATATCAACGACACTGATTCTGGCTCTGATGATGCCGGAACAGGCAGGCCTTTCCTAAGGTACACACTACAACGTATGATACTGCAAGGCGAAAGCGCAGATGCAATCCTCGAGACCATCAAAAGTTTCGATATGGCTGATCGCGAAAGCCGCAGGTACCTCAGGAAGCACGCGTCGCACTTCGTCCGATACGTGGGATCCGGATCCGGCTCTGCCGATGCTGGAGAAAACACTGACTCGGTGCTGGAGGCAATTGGAACAAACGCTGACGTACCCGCATCCTCGGATGAGTCGATGACGTCAGCAAATTTCCGAAAGTTCTCCGCAGAATATGAAGAGGAGTATAACTCCAAAGCTGAAGAAGAAGAAGAAGCCATGGACGAAGGATCTGGGGAACACTCTCCCAAAACGCAGGATGACATGGATGTCGGAGATAATCCCAAGGTCCAGATGTCCGAAAGTACCGATCAGAGCTTGACTCCCGAAAACGGAAAAGCCGTCTTTGCTACCGGCGCTGCCAAGAAGGCAAAGAAGAAGAACAAGAAAAACAAGACCCCGGCAAAAGACCCTCTGGCAGAGGAGGTGATTGCCGAGGAATACGAAGAAGACTCGGATGGAGAACTTATCCCAGACGAGCTGAAAAAAGAAGCATCAGTGGATGGACACGTGATCACTGAAGGTGCGTGTAAACTCATCGATGCCGCATTAACCACACCTATCCCTACAGATGCAGAACTTACTGCAGATGAGCTGGATGAAAGGGCGCAAGCCCTAGAAGCGCGTCGTCAACAACTCCTCGTTGAAGCCAAAAACATCGAGGTGGAGAAGAAACGCATGTCGAACAAGGAGTACATGTCTCGTCTGCATCAGAAGACACGGAAGCGTCACATAGATGACAACCAATTCCCACGTGTTTGTGCCGTCCTTTTTGGAGATGAGATGGGGAAGCCACGGAAAGATAGCAACGGAGATTGGGTATACCCAACACCAGTACAAAATACCGTGGCAGCCCGAGAAATTCTATCGGCTAATCCAGGACCAGAGGAGATCCATTTGGGTATCAAGCTACTCAACAAGGGACTGGAGCAGCAAAAGGTCGCCCTGTCCGGAAGTCAAAAACTGGTCTCGGATTCTGACCAATGTCGCACAGATCCGGTATGGGCTGACGTAAGACCCCATTACGTTCCGGAGCAGCATTATCGCCCCGAATGACGGGAAGACAATTATTCAAGAACCGGATCGTCAGGACAGCATCACTATGGTGGGAACAACGGGCGAAGAAACGATGGAAACCATGCCGGTACAAGCCGGTAGGGGGCTCATCGTAGTCAAGACCCTCCCAGGAATCGGAATAATGAAGTTCCGGACGGAGGCCGGCGATCAGCCAAAAACTATCCAGCTGCTCCACCCTCTCCACCACACAGTCATCACAATGGCTCCCATGGAGGACAAGGAGGACGGCATGGCGGAGGAGGTGGTGGCAGAAGCCGAAGTCCGGCTCCACGGCACCGAAGCCACAGCCGGCATTCGGGACGATCTCTGTCCCCGAACGACGCAAGGCACAGGATCAATTCCAACATAGAGGCTCGGCGCTATGAAAACGATGACGTGTATGTGGGCCCAAAGTGCTTCGGTCCACGCATCAGAGCTACAAAATTCCTGGAAGGATTTGCTATCTCAAGACATATCCAAGCCTACGACGGCATTGCTCGGCCAGACACCTGGTTACAGGATTTCTTCCAAGCTTGCTGCATCGCCAAAGGCGAAAACAGCCTGGTCGTAACCCGATATCTCCCACTTATGTTGCGGAAGACGGCACGATCATGGATCAATGAACTTCCGGCAAACACCATCCATAACTGGTATGATTTACAAAGCGCGTTCTTTCGGAATTTCGAAGGCACATATCGGAGGCCCTGTACGGTTGGGGACCTACAGCGTTGCACCCAGAAAGCCAGAGAAACTTGCCGGGATTACCTCGGATGATGGATCGACACCAAGAACTCCTGCGAAGGAGTAAATGATCAAACTGCAATTGAAGCTTTCATCGCAGGTCTCCCTATTGGTTTACTATGCCATCGCTTGAAGTGTGACAAGGTCACCGATTTGGGAGAGATGATAGAAACAGCGAGCAAGTATGCAGATGCTGACGACGATGCAGAAGGACTACTCAATGCCCTAGTTGTGCCTCAATCGGCAAAACAACCAAAGCAACAATCTCAGAAGCGCAAAAACACCTTGGAAGAAAAACCCAACACGGAAATAGCGGTAGTCACTACTGTTTCCGGGTCTGGAGGACGAGGAGGACGTGGCAGAGCCCGCGGGCGTGGCCGTGGGACATCAAGGGTCCAAGGTAGAGGAGAACAACAACCAGGCAAAACCTACTCTTGGGCCAACATTGCCAATAACCCATGTGTGCATCACCTAGACGCCAGTGGGGGCTCGTCCCACACCATCGCTGAATGTCGTTTCAATGACGACATCAAAAGAGATGACACCGCGGGCTACAAAGCTAAGCGGAAGAAGGGAAAGAAAAATCCCGAAAAAGACAAGGAGACCAAGGAATATTCCGACATGGAGGAAGTTGATGCTTCGAATCCGAGGTCGGAAGGGAAGAAGACTTTTCCCACCAAGAAGGACCCTTATGTCACCTTCCTCGGATCTTAACCAGCAAAGGTCAAGAAAGCAGTTCTACACGAGCTCAATGCAATAGTTCCGGCTATCCCCCAGTATCTGGACTGGTCGGAAGTGGCAATCACGTTTGACCGCGATGATCATCTGCCTAAGCTACACAGGCGAGGAAAATACGCCTTAATCGTCAACCCACTTATTGACCTTTATGGTTTCTCCAAGACCCTCATGGACGGTGGTAGCAGCATCAATATTCTCTATGTCGAAACGCTACGCCGGATGAAGATCTCAGAGACCTAGCTAAACCATAGCTCTATGATTTTTCACGGAGTTGTCCCAGGAAGACAAGCTAATTCCCTAGGAGAGATCACTTTGGATGTTACCTTTGGAACTCCAAAGAATTATCGGACGGAGGCACTTTCCTTCGAAGTGGTCCCGTTCAAGAGCGCATACCACGCTATATTCGGACGTCCGGCTTACTAGGCTTTTATGGCTCGTCCGTGTTACATTTACAATATGATGAAAATTCCAGGTCCCAACGGCGTGATCACCATCAGGGGAGACCCGAAGAAAGCGCGAGAGTGCGAGGATGGAAATGCCGCCTTTGCTGAAGCCGTGTTACATGCCCAGGAGTACCAGGAGATCAAGAAGAGCATAGATCCGTCCGAGATGCCCGCAACGAAGAAGGAGGTTACCAAGCCAAATCCGGAGTTCAAGGCATCATAAGAGACGAAGAAAGCACCATTGAAGGATGATGACCCCTCCAAGGTGACGTATAGGAAAGCGCGCTCGTCAAGTTCCTCCAAGCAAATCAAGATATCTTTGCATGGCAGCCATCTGACATGACCGGAGTACCTAGGGAACTTGCCGAGCACTCTCTAAATGTAAACCCGAATGCTAAACCCATCAAACAGTCTTTACGACGGTTTGGCGATGAAAAGCGTAAGGCAATAGCTAAGGAACTAGCACGGCTCGAGTTAGCCGGATTCATAGAAGAGGTCATCCACACTGAGTGGTCGGCCAATCCTGTAATGGTCCCTAAAAAGGACACCACTGATTTAAGGATGTGTGTTGATTATACTTCCTTGAACAAGGCTTGTCCAAAAGATCCATTCGCTCTGCCTAGAATTGATCAAGTTATCAATTCTACGACAGGCTCGGAACTCCTCTGTTTTCTCGACGCATATTCCGGTTATCACCAAATCCGGATGAAGGAATCTAACAAAATCAAAACTTCATTCATAACCCCCTTCGGAACCTTCTGTTTTGTTACGATGCCCTTTGGGCTAAAGAACGCAGGAGCTACGTACCAGCGCACGATGCAGCGTTGCCTCCACGACCAACTCGGACGCAATGTACATGCATATGTGGATGATATCGCGGTGATGTCCAAAAAGAAGGAAACACTCATTTCCGACTTGGAGGAAACGTTCGCCAATCTACGAAAATGCAACATCATGCTTAACCCGAAGAAATGTTTCTTTGGAATACCAGCCGGAAAATTGTTAGGCTTCATCGTGTCTCAAAGAGGCATAGAGGTGAACCGCGACAAAATCAAGGCTATACTCAATATTTCTAGGCCAACTCGCCTGAAGGATGTACAAATACTAACTGGTTGCATTGCTGCGGTCAGTCGATTTGTAAGCCGGCTTGGTGAAAGAGCCGCACCATTATACAAACTCATGAAGAAAACCAAGGATTTTGTCTGGACTGACGAAGCTGAAGCTGCACTGCAACACCTGAAGAAAGTACTCTCATCTGCTCCTATCCTCGCAGCGCCGGAACCTCAGGAACCGATGTTGCTTTATATTGCTGCGACAAATAAGGTCATTAGTATCGTCATGGTAGTGGAGAGACCAGAGGAAAATCAGGAACACTTGGTGCCGCGTCCGACTTACTTTTTCAGCGAGGTCTTGACAGAATCAAAACAGCGATATCCACACTATCAAAAGTTGGCTTACGGTGTTTTCCTAGCATCTCGTAAGTTACGACACTATTTTCAGGAGCATCCAATTACCATGGTGAGCAAAGCTCCCATGAGAGACATAATCAACAATAGCGACGCCACAAGACGTGTCGCCAAATGGGGCATAGAGCTCTCAGCTTTCGATATTGAGTATAAACCTCGGACAACAATCAAATCCCAGATCCTTGCCGACTTTGTCGCTGATTGGACAGAGACGAAGGAGAACATGGTCCTCCCTGAGTCGGAATACTGGACCCTCTTTTTCGATGCGTCTAAGGCTCGAGGGGGCTCGGGGGCTGGCGTGGTGCTCAAATCACCCCAAGGAGATAAACTATTATACGTGTTGCAGATCCACTTCACAGCGATAAACAATATTGCCGAGTATGAAGCGCTGCTGCATGGAATCCGGATTGCCAAGGATATTGGCATCCGAGTTTGATGTGTTACGGAGATTCGGATCTTGTTGCTCAGCAAGTCTCGGATATTTGTAATGCAAATAAACACATGGCAGCATATAAGGCCGTCGTGGATGATCTATCTAGATCGTTCGAAGGGTTTGAAGTTCAACACATCCCTCAAGCAGAAAATGAGGAAGCAGATGCACTATCTCGAATAGGCTCTGCACGGAAAGAGGTCCCGGATGGCGCATTTTTAGAGAACCTCAAAGTTCCCTCGATAAAGGGAGTAGATGAGGAATATCTGACCAAATCCGACTCACCTTTAATAGCAGTTCTGGCTGTAATTCCTAGCTGGACTCAACCCTACCTTGATTATTTGGTAGATGGCAAATTACCCGAAGACGAGGTGCTGAGCCGGCAGATTATCCGACGAGCAAAAGCCAATACTATTGTTAAGGGTGAGCTCCATAAACGGAGTGTTTCTGGGGGTTTTCAGCACTGTGTATCTCCGGAAGGAGTGGAAATCTTAAGGGAAATCCACGAAGGCGAGTGTGGTCACCACGCTGCAGCCAAATCTTTAGTGGCAAAAGCTTTTCGACATGGCTTTTTCTGGCTTATAGCTCAGGCAGATGCCGAACGGTTAGTCAAGACATGCAAAGGCTGCCAAAAGTACGCCAAGCAAGCTCATGTTCTGGCTGATCAGCCGCGAACAATACCTATAACATGGCCTTTTGCGGTCTGGGGGCTTGATATGGTAGGACCCTTTAAACGAGCTCCAAGTGGATTTACCCACCTCTTAGTGATGGTGGATAAATTCACCAAGTGGATCGAGGCTAAACCTATCACTAGTTGTGATGGAGCAACAGCCAAAAGATTTGTCGAGGATGTTATAATCCGGTATCGTTATCCACATAGCATTATCACGAACAACGCGAGTAACTTTTCTATGGGAGAACTGGCTGAATTCTGCGATGAGCAAAATATTCGGCTTGACATTGCACCAGTCGCACATCCACAGGCTAACAGACAAGTCGGAAGAGCAAATGGTTTAATTCTACAAGGCCTGAAACCAAGACTCGAAGCACTACTACGACATGCTGCGGGGGCTTGGGCAAAAGAATTACCTTCTGTAATTTGGAGTCTTCGAACAACTCCAAACAGGTCAACAGGATACACACCTTTCTTCTTGGTCTATGGCGCAGAAGCAGTTCTTCCTAGTGATTTAATTCATACTTCTCCTAGAGTGGCCGCATATATCGAAGAGGATGCCGAGATTTCTTGACAAAATGATCTCGACTTAGTCGAAGAAGTTCGCATCGTTGCTGAAATGAGATCTACAGCCTATCAGCAGAAGTTACGCAAGTATCATAGCCAGAGAGTCCGAAATAGTTCTTTCAATAAAGGTGATTTGGTTCTCCGGCTTGTGCAACAAAGAAAGCACAAACTTTTCCCAGTATGGGAAGGGCCCTTTTTAGTTAGTCGAGTATTGCACAATGGATCGTACTACTTAACTGACATGAGGCCAGTCAAAGAAAGACCTACTACTAAGAAGAGAAAGAGAGCTGGGGGCAGTACAAATCCAGATGAGTTAGACAGACCATGGAATATTGCTCAGATACGTCCCTTTTATTCTTAGTTTATCCTTCTTTGTAATCATACATATGTACATGTTCTGTGAGAAATAAAAGTTTTGGTTGCCTCAAGTTTTTTCTGAGAAGTTCTTAGACCATCTTATTTCCGAATGATCATGTCATAGTCGAAAATCCCAGAATGCTTGAAAGTACTTTATGCTCATGTTCGTTCTGGTCTAGATTTCCGATTCTAAAAACTGCTACCTTCGGGTATAACTCTAAAAATTTCTAGTCTTTACTTTGGTTATTTATCTGATTGCCGGATGCGGGCATTTTCCAAGTAGTGAATTGTTGGTACTGGAAGCCGGCTTTGTTTCCGAGTTTAAACTGGTTTAGCAATTGAGCTCCATTGCTCGGCAAAGTTTCCGGCTGAAGGTTTGGCCGGCTCACAAAAGGGACGAGGCGGAAATCCAGATAAACGATAAGTCGAGACGAAAAATATAAAGTGCTTATGTAAACATTCCAGGCACGCAAAAATTTCAAAAGTCAAAAGTGCTGAATAGATCAAAAGCTTAACACTTGAAAAGA
Organism: Avena sativa; assembly: GCA_916181665.1. Taxonomy (NCBI): domain Eukaryota; kingdom Viridiplantae; phylum Streptophyta; class Magnoliopsida; order Poales; family Poaceae; genus Avena; species Avena sativa. The sequence continues at coordinate 436,532,849 of OV702290.1, forward strand.
TAAATAGTATTTAATATTTACAATCACATCAGTTTTTCCAGGATAATACATAAATTTCTGGTCTATGATGCAGGGGAAGATGAAGGATCTATCGGCTCGCTGGTCACTCCACCTTGATATCGTTCCGAGATATCCGCATCCGAGTTGGTGCGTTCATCGTCGGAAACTTCTTCGGCTTCTTCTGCAGGAGGATGCGGAGTAGCCACGCGGGTGAAGAAGGAGATCTCATAGCTGGTCAGGTCAGCTACGTGGCACCCGTATCCGGCGCAGGAGTGCATGATGGCTTGAAGGTCCTGCTCCTGGCCGTCTTTGTCTACCTTGCAGTACCCTTTAGTCACTTGCCATATTTCCATGTTTCCATGGTGGCTCATGACCATGGAGAGGGCGTTCTGCGCGGCAGTCCGCGCGTAGGACATATTCCAGTCCCGAACAAGCTGCAGCATCTCCTTGGCCCTGTCCTGCACCTCAAAATCCGACATGCTTGGCATGTCCGGAATCCTGAGAGACTCGCCAATGTCCTCAAGGGACTGGCGGAAGTCATAAAGAAGATCACCGACTTGGGTAAGCCGGTGAGTGTAGGGCTCGGATGAGGAAGAGTCCGTCAACTTTAGAGGACCTATACACAAAACAAGTTAAGAAAAAACCGACATTGATAAAAATCGAAGAAAAGATAAGTCGGAGAGGTGGAATGTACCAAAAATGACGTCGTCAATCTTGGTCTTCTCCTCCCGGAGACTCTGGAGTTCAGCCCGGAGCGCTTGGGATATGTCCTTCTCTCTGCCAAGCTCATTCTTGAGGTCCGAGATTATTTTATCTTGAGGGGCAATCTTGCGATCGTGTTCTTCAGTGGCCATGGAGGAGGATTCCAGGACTTGAGCTATGCTCGTTTCATGATCCGCCTTGAGCTTATCCAGCTCTTGGCGAAGTCCCTTGTTTTCCACCACCAGGGTTTTGAGGTTCTCGGCCTCTTCAATCATAGCGATGGATTGTTTCACCAATGCTGTAAGACAAAAAGAACAATAGTTCAGAAATATTCGACATAGAAAAAGCAAAAGACAAGGTTTGAATATCGAAATGTTTACCTTCGGCTTCATCCTTGGCTACCTTGAGCTTAGCATTTTTAAGCCGGAGAGTTTTGATCTCTCTCCGCTTATCACAGAAATTGGACAATAATTCCTGGTTATAGGAACATACTTTCTGTAAGTCAGAATACCCAAAGTCAGAAAGCTACTTAAGACTCGGGCTAATATTTTTTGCTAAATATCAGCATGAGCCTTGGGGGCTACACTAGTTCGTTCTTTGGCATCCTAACGAAAGCATAAACTCGGATTATGTATCCTACTTCATGCTTGGGGGCTAGAGGATATGATATAACATAATGTAAAAACAAGAGTTGGAATTCCGACTTACATATTGCTCGCGGGTGAGTTTATCTAAACTCGCGTTCACTTCAGCTGCTACCTTCTCGGCGAGAGTAAGAGGGATCACTGGAGCTGTTGGAAGCCTGCCAGTCCTGATCCTCTCGTTGCAAAGGCGGACTTGAGTGAGAAGGTCAGAGAACTTGACGTCTTCTGCTTCTTGCGCCTCCTCTTCGGGGGATAGATGGCTTTTGTCCAGGACTTGCCTGGCTAGCCGCTGGATTTCCTCTGCAGATTTCTGGGTCAGGCCAAACTTGGCAAGACCTGGATTGTTGAGGAGGTTTTCGGCGAAGACTTCAGCCGAGGGATCATTACCCGAAGAGGGTTCACCCTTATCTTGACCTAACACACCCACAGTGGCGTCAGGTTGCGACCCAAGGATCGCAGGCTCCGTTTGAGGAGCCGGATCTTCTGCAGCTTCCGACGAGATAACCGGAGGTGCAGAAGGTTGAGGGGCCGGAGTCGGAGGAGCTACGGCAGGCGAAGCTATGGTAAGCTTTGTCTGGCATAAGGGCTTCGAAGAAATCCCTTTCCCCTTGCCCTTGATGATCGATTTTGCTCTGAGAAGGTAACAAAGTCGGAAACGTTACATCTCGGAAAGAAGTTTAAGTAAAGCACAAAGACGGAAAAGTTGTGACGGAAAGGATACCTCTTCACGACAGGCACCTCCTTTGTGCCAACCGCTACTGTCTGAGCTTTGCGCTTCCTGAGCGCAAGATCCGGCAGTGGAACTACTTCCACCTCCTGAGAGAACTCCGGAGGATATCCTTCAAGCGGAGCAAGTTCCGACTCGGGGATGTCAGCAAGCTCAAGAAAACGTATCAGCATTGCAATATAACTCTAAGATAGAAACACATAAAAGATGTGATGATAAAAGCTTACCGGCACCACGGGCTTTTCTGCCGTGTGCATGTCCAGAGAAACCTCTGGAATCCGCCTCTCGATCCGCTCCTTGATCAGCCACTTGATTTGGCTTATGTAGCCTTGAGTGGTGTAGGCCTTGGGGATGATGCGGAGGGAGTCGGTCAGAGAAGACGTGACGGAGTGCATCAGTCTATCCCCGTGGTACTGAAGTGGCTGGATCCGGCGTGAGACCCAGCACTGGACCAAGTCGGATGCCTTCAGACCGTTGTGCTTGATCAAATATTCGATCCGCCTCTTAGCGAGGATCAGATCATCTGTGAGAGCCGGAGCAGCCTCGTCCCAGGAAGGCTAGGCTGTGTTGGCTCCGTCAACAAAAACCGGCAAAGCAGTATCTTTGCCGGGAGCTGGAATATCCCTATGGTAGAAAAAAGTGGCTGGCCATTGTTTGACCGAGTCACTTGCAGAAATTTTGGGATATGCCCGGTCTCGTCTAAGAGAAAAACTAATGGTGCCGGTGATGTAAGGAACACCGGCAGTGATGGAATTCCTCCGGACATGAAAGTAAAACCGGAAGAGAAGCAAGCTCGGCCTAATGCCGAGAAAGCCCTCGCAAAGCGCAGCATATGCGCTCATTTCTAGAAGAGAATTGGGAGGAAGATTGTGGAGTTGAACTCCATAGTGATCTATCACCTCGGAGAAGAACTCCGAGGGAGGAAAAGACAGACCTCGGTCCAGATGAGTGCCGAAGTGGACTCGCTCGCCCTCGCGAGGGCTGGGAATGGTTTCGCCGGAGCCGCTCCACCAGTCGCCGGCGACGAGCAGCCCCTCCTTCTCCACGTTCTTGAGGCCTGCTTCATCGAGGGCGCACGGGATCCAGATTCCCCTGTAGCTTTCCTTCTCCGTTGTAGCTTCCACCTTCGCCGCCACCGCCACTGCTGCCAAGCCAGAGGAAGAAGATGAAGAAGCCATTTTTCTCGGGTGAGAAAGTGACCTTAAAGGGGCGGCGCTGGGAGTTTCTGTGGGGGAAGGATGAGGGGGCTCTGTGCGTGCAGGAGGATTGGGAAGGAAGGAAACAGCAAAGGACTGGTGGAAAGGAGAAGAGGAAATCTAAACCCCTTATATCCACCTACCTGCGCCAAGATTCGTGCAAACGCTACAATACAACCGCCACATATCATGGAAAGAACACACATGCAATGACCATTGGTGGATTCATGTGTGGTTTGTGGAAAAGAACACACATGCAATGACTCTATTGTTGGTTTGTGGTTTTAGTATAAGAACAAACATGCAATGACTCTAGTGGTTGATCCATGTGTGGTTTATGGAAAGAACACACATGCAATAACTCTGGTTGATCCATATGTCGTTTGTGCAAAGAACACACATGCAATGACCACTGGTGGATCCATGTGTGGTTTGTGGAAAAGAACACACATGTAATGACTCCAGTGCTGGTTTGTGGTTTTAGTATAAGAACAAACATGCAATGACTATAGTGGTTGATCCATGTGTGGTTTGTGGAAAGAACACACATGCAATGACTCTGGTTGATCCATGTGTGGTTTGTGGAAAGAACACACATGCAATGACCAGTGGTGGATCCATGTGTGGTTTGTCGAAAAGAACACACATGCAATGACTCTAGTGCTAGTTTGTGGTTTTAGTATAACAAAAAACATGCAATGACTCTAGTGGTTGATCCATGTGTGGTTTGTGGCAAGAGCACACATGCAATGACTCTAGTGGTCGATCCATGTGTGGTTTGTGGAAAGAACACACATGCAATGACCACTGGTGGATCCATATTGGTTTTAGTGTAAGAACACACATGCAATGACTCTAGTACTGGTTTGTGGTTTTAGTATAAGAACACACATGCAATGACTCTAGTGGTTGATCCATGTGTGGTTTGTGGAAAGAACACACATGAAATGACCACTGGTGGATCCATGTGTGGTTTGTGGAAAAGAACACACATGCAATGACTCTAGTGGTTGATCCATGTTTGTTTGTGGAAATAACACACATGCAATGACTCTAGTGGTTGATCCATGGGTGGTTTGTGAAAAGAACACACATGCAATGACTCTAGTGTTGGTTTTAGTATAAGAACACACATGCAATGACTCTAGTGGTTGATCCATGTGTGGTTTGTGGAAATAACACATATGCAATGACTCTAGTGGTTGATCCATGTGTGGTTTGTGGAAAGAACACACATCGAATGACTAGTGGTTGATCCATATGTGGTTTGTGGAAAGAATACACATGCAATGACCACTGGTGGATCCATGTGTGGTTTGTGGAAAAGACACACATGCAATGACTCTAGTGTTGGTTTGTGGTTTTAGTATAAGAACAAACATGCAATGACTCTAGTAGTTGATCCATGTGTGGTTTGTGGAAAGAACACACATGCAATGACTCTGGTTGATCCATATGTGGTTTGTGGAAAGAACACACATGCAATGACCACTGGTGGATCCATGTGTGGTTTGTGGAAAAGAACACACATGCAATGACTCTAGTGCTGGTTTGTGGTTTTAGTATAAGAACAAACATGCAATGACTCTAGTGGTTGATCCATGTGTGGTTTGTGGAAAGAACACACATGCAATGACTCTAGTGGTTGATCCATGTGTGGTTTGTGGAAAGAAAACACATGCAATGACCACTGGTGGATCCATGTGTGGTTTGTGGAAAAGAACACACATGCAATGACTCTAGTGGTTGATCCATGTTTGTTTGTGGAAATAACACACATGCAATGACTCTAGTGGTTGATCCATGTGTGGTTTGTGAAAAGAACACACATGCAATGACTCTAGTGTTGGTTTTAGTATAAGAACACACATGCAATGACTCTAGTGGTTGATCCATGTGTGGTTTGTGGAAATAACACATATGCAATGACTCTAGTGGTTGATCCATGTGTGGTTTGTGGAAAGAACACACATGCAATGACTAGTGGTTGATCCAGATGTGGTTTGTGGAAAGAACACACATGCAGTGACCACTGGTGGATCCATGTGTGGTGTGGAAAAGAACACACATGCAATTACTCTAGTGTTGGTTTGTGGTTTTAGTATAAGAACAAACATGCAATGACTCTAGTGGTTGATCCATGTGTGGTTTGTGGAAAGAACACACATGCAATGACTCTGGTTGATCCATATGTGGTTTGTGGAAAGAACACACATGCAATGACCACTGGTGGATCCATGTGTGGTTTGTGGAAAAGAACACACATGCAATGACTCTAGTGCCGGTTTGTGGTTTTAGTATAAGAACAAACATGCAATGACTCTAGTGGTTGATCCATGTGTGGTTTGTGGAAAGAACACACATGCAATGACTCTAGTGGTTGATCCATGTGTGGTTTGTGGAAAGAACACACATGCAATGACCACTGGTGGATCCATGTGTGGTTTGTGGAAAAGAACACACATGCAATGACTCTAGTGGTTGATCCATGTTTGTTTGTGGAAATAACACACATGCAATGACTCTAGTGGTTGATCCATGGGTGGTTTGTGAAAAGAACACACATGCAATGACTCTAGTGGTTGATCCATGGGTGGTTTGTGAAAAGAACACACATGCAATGACTCTAGTGTTGAGTTTAGTATAAGAACACACATGCAATGACTCTAGTGGTTGATCCATGTGTGGTTTGTGGAAATAACACATATGCAATGACTCTAGTGGTTGATCCATGTGTGGTTTGTGGAAAGAACACACATCCAATGACTAGTGGTTGATCCATATGTGGTTTGTGGAAAGAATACACATGCAATGACCACTGGTGGATCCATGTGTGGTTTGTGGAAAAGACACACATGCAATGACTCTAGTGTTGGTTTGTGGTTTTAGTATAAGAACAAACATGCAATGACTCTAGTAGTTGATCCATGTGTGGTTTGTGGAAAGAACACACATGCAATGACTCTGGTTGATCCATATGTGGTTTGTGGAAAGAACACACATGCAATGACCACTCGTGGATCCATGTGTGGTTTGTGGAAAAGAATACACATGCAATGACTGTAGTGCTGCTTTGTGGTTTTAGTATAAGAACAAACATGCAATGACTCTAGTGGTTGATCCATGTGTGGTTTGTGGAAAGAACACACATGCAATGACTCTAGTGGTTGATCCATGTGTGGTTTGTGGAAAGAACACACATGCAATGACCACTGGTGGATCCATGTGTGGTTTGTGGAAAAGAACACACATGCAATGACTCTAGTGGTTGATCCATGTTTGTTTGTGGAAATAACACACATGCAATCACTCTAGTGGTTGATCCATGTGTGGTTTGTGAAAAGAACACACATGCAATGACTCTAGTGTTGGTTTTAGTATAAGAACACACATGCAATGACTCTAGTGGTTGATCCATGTGTGGTTTGTGGAAATAACACATATGCAATGACTCTAGTGGTTGATCCATGTGTGGTTTGTGGAAAGAACACACATGCAATGACTAGTAGTTGATCCAGATGTGGTTTGTGGAAAGAACACACATGAAGTGACCATTGGTGGATCCATGTGTGGTGTGGAAAAGAACACACATGCAATGACTCTAGTGTTGGTTTGTGGTTTTAGTATAAGAACAAACATGCAATGACTCTAGTGGTTGATCCATGTGTGGTTTGTGGAAAGAACACACATGCAATGACTCTGGTTGATCCATATGTGGTTTGTGGAAAGAACACACATGCAATGACCACTTGTGGATCCATGTGTGGTTTGTGGAAAAGAACACACATGCAATGACTCTAGTGCCGGTTTGTGGTTTTAGTATAAGAACAAACATGCAATGACTCTAGTGGTTGATCCATGTGTGGTTTGTGGAAAGAACACACATGCAATGACTCTAGTGCTTGATCCATGTGTGGTTTGTGGAAAGAACACACATGCAATGACCACTGGTGGATCCATGTGTGGTTTGTGGAAAAGAACACACATGCAATGACTCTAGTGGTTGATCCATGTTTGTTTGTGGAAATAACACACATGCAATGACTCTAGTGGTTGATCCATGTCAGGGGGATGATCCCCGGGTACCCCATCCGAATAAGAAACAGGACAGTCGGATCGCGTCCGGCTGACCAGATGCAGCCGGACAGGACAGGATGGGCCGGCTATCACCCAGTAGCCGGATCAAAAAGAGACAGCCAGATACGACGACGTAGCCGGACCCAATCAGAGAGACAGGACGACGTGCGTATCAGTGCACGGTAAGCCCTGTACGATGACAAGACAGGCAACCACCTGCCCATACCGAGGACTTTGCGTGGGTGACGCTGGAACAGTGGCATGTGCTGACGACAGGCTCGCATGGCGTCCACTGTACCTACGACAGCCATACCGCTCATACACCGAAAAGACAAGCCATGCTGGACACTGTAGATGACTAGTCGGCTGGGACCCGCCTGTGGGGCCCGCCTATCGGACTAGCCAGCAAGACCTTCGCATCTCTGCCTAAATAAGGGGAGGCAGGGCCTCAGTAGAAAGGGTTGGTCTCAGTGCATTTAAGGCAGTAGCTAGAGAATACAGCTCGAGGAGCACCTGTAGCTCGTATATCCCACATAGACAGATCAGGCAGGAGTAGGGGCTTTACCTCACCACGAGGGCCCCGAACCTGGGTACTTCTTGCGTCTCGCTATGCTCGCTTGTATCCAATCCCGCCTGTGGACTCCGTTCATAGCTTCCCTGCTAGTCCCCACACCTCTATCTAACCTCCTCAGGTACTGTCGTTCCCAATACAACGACAGTTGGCGCCCACCATGGGGCAAATGGCTTCGACCGGAGTCACGTTCCGCACGGGACCCCGCACTTCAGCCGGTGAGCGCGTGGCCTCCAGCCTGGTGCTCACGCTCGGCAAGTTCGACTGCGTCATAGACAACGCCTCCTGCTTCGCCGGAACTTCCTTCCCAGCGAACGACACTGTCCTGCTATTCGGCGATCTCCCCATCTACATCGCCACCGTCCCAGAGCGTTTCCCTAGGGAAATCGTCTCTGTCGCGGGGCTGCCGTGCTCAGACGGTAGCACCTCCGCCGCGCCTCGTGGCGTGGAGGTCATGATGGCTGGATCCAGCTCGCATCCCCGCCAGCCGCGGGAGCGAGGCGCGGACGAGGTCGGAACTTCCGCTCCCCCGCAGCATCGGAACCCGGTGGAGGATGCCATTGATCGTCTCCTGACGCCGGTTAACCTCGGGGACAACCCAGAGGAAGCGGAGGCCAACTTCACCATGGAGAGACAGATCCTCCTCTAGGAGGCCATGGAACTGGCAGCAGCCCGCAAGCAACTAGAGATCGCTAGGCGCGAGTACGACCGCGCGCATGGCCTCACTCTGGCTACCGCGGAGCCGAGCTGGCGCGGCCAGCTACGGCGTCGGGGCGGTGAGCTGGGCGGTAGGATGGAGAAGGACGGAGAACCGGATCCCGCGCCTGCCCTCACACGGCCCACCTACAGCACGCCCATGAAGAACCTGCGCGCGGCGCGAGCCACAGCAGAAGAACTACCTAGCCTAGAGGGCGAGGAGAGAGCCCGCCAGCACGCTCACGTCCAGGAGCTCCTCTGCGTCGCGGACGAGCAGGCCGGTGCCAATCGGCAGACGCAGGAGGACCTTAGCTACTCCAGGGGAAGCAAGCTACCTGCCAACAGCAGGGGCGCACCGTGCGACACCCAGCAGGCGTCCTCCCCTCAGCCGCCCAGGGCCTGTAGCAGGCGCCGCAGCTCGGGCAACAGGGGCCAGCCGCGCCAGGAGCAGACGGTGAACAACAACCCGCCACCTCCCCCACCACCAGCCGGAGCGCCCAGACCAGCCGGTTCCCGCCTCTCGGGCCGGGTGGGGGCGCCCAACCCGGATTGTCCGGATGCCCGTGACCGCATCGAGCTCCTCGCTCAAGCGCGCGTCACGGAGGAGGAAGATTCTACTGGTCCGGTTTGTTTTGGACCCCGCATCCAGAACGAGCCGTTTCCGGATAAATTCTCCCTGCCCAGGGACACCCCCAAGTACGACAGCAGCATGAAGCCGGAAGACTGGCTGACCGACTACGCTACGGCAGTCGGCATCACCCACGCGAATAAGCGCACAACTGTGCGCTACGTCCCTCTCATGCTAACCGGGTCGGCAAGGGCATGGCTCAATAGCCTTGCGCCCAACAACATCAACGCGTGGCCTAACTTCGAGAAGGTGTTCGTCCGCAACTTCAACGGCACGTACAAACGTCTAGGACGCCCGCGCGACCTGGCCTTGTGCGTCCAGGGCGACCGTGAGACCGACCGCGAGTACCTCGCCAAGTGGACGGAGCTCCGCAACACTTGCAAGGGCATCCTGGAGAGCCAAGCCATCAGCTTCTTCATTGAAGGATGCCGAGAGGGCACCATGCTTCGCCACCGGCTACTTTGTGACGAGCCGAAAACCATGGCGAAGCTCATGACGGTCGTGGACCAGTACGCCACGGCGGATGCCACCATGAAGAAGCCCCTCCGAGTAAACGCGGACGGCCGTCCGACTCCCACAGAGCTGGCTCGCGACCGTCCGAGCAATCCAACTGGTGAAGCCGGATCCTCCAGACGCCACGGCAACGAGAACCGGTTCCATGGGACCCCCAGGTCGGACAACAGAAGCCTCACTAGCACGCACGGCAGGTCAATGCTATGGAGGGTGCGCCCAACGTACCGGATAACGATGCAAGAAGGCAGAAGCCCTGGCTCACCTTCGACCAGATGATTGACGGCCCGTGCAAGTGGCATAGCGGTCCCTTCAAACCGGCTACCCACACCACCCGGAACTGCAGCTGGACTCGCCAGCTAAAGGACCAGGGCAACCAGCCTCGTCTCCCGCCTCCCCCACCGGGTGGACCCCCACCACTGGCTAGGGGAGCCGGTAATGATGGCAACGGCGGCAACAGCGGCAACAACAACAACGGCTACCCCCAGCCGCATGCCGCTTACCACATCTTCGAGACGGAGCAGGACGACAAGCACAGCCGCAGGTGACGCTCCAAGGAGGTCAACGCCATCGTTTCTCCGGTCCCCTAGTATCTGAACTGGTCGGAAACCCCCATCACCTAGAGCCGGGTAGATCAGCCTGAGCATCTTTCGACTCCCGGGGGCTACACCATGGTGCTCGACCCCCTCATCGTCTCCAACGCGCGCACCTGCCGATTCTCGCGCGTCCTCATCGACGGAGGCAGTAGCCTCAACCTCCTCTACCAGTCCTAGCTGGAGAAGCTGGGCATTCGCGAAAGCGACCTGCGCCCGACTACCACGACGTTCCACGGCGTACTGCCGGGGCCAGCCTATGCTCCGCTGGGGAAAATTCAGCTGGACGTCATCCGCCGGGGCCCCACAGCGTGATCACCGTCGCCGGCTGCTTCAGGCGATCGATGGAGTGCGCCTCAGCCGGTTCCAAACTGGCAGAGGCCCTCATCATAGCCGAAGAAAAACGCGTGATCATGCGCAATGTGGCCATGGCCCAGCAGGACATTCCGGCTAACAGCAAACCGACTGGAGAAGGAGCTTTCCAGCCGGCAAAGGAGACGAAGAGGATCCTGCTCGACCCCTCCGATCCGACTAAGTTCGTCACCATTGGTGCCGGCTTGGACAGCAAATAGGAAGGCACGCTCGTCGACTTCCTCCGTGAGAATCGGGACATCTTCGCATGGTCTCCCAAAGAAATGCCGGGTGTACCGAGGGAGTTCGCCGAGCACTCACTTCACGTGCGTCTGGATGCCAGGCCGGTCAAGCAACCTCTGTGTCGATTCGCAGAGGAAAAGAGAAAGATAATCGGAGACGAGATCACCCGGCTCCTTGCAGCCAGGTTCATCATGGAAGTGTACCACCCAGACTGGCTGGCGAACCCAGTCTTGGTGTTGAAGAAGAACAATACCTGGCGCATGTGTATCGACTACACCAGCCTGAACAAGGCGTGCCCGAAAGACCCCTTCTCCTGGCCCCGTATCGATTAAGTCATCAATTCCACGGTCGGCTATGATTTGTTGTCTTGTCTAGATTGTTATTCCGGGTACAATCAGATCCGGCTAAACCCGACTGATCAGATTAAGACATCATTTATCACCCCCTACGGGGCTTTCTGCTATGTAACCATGCCTTTCGGCGTAAAGAACGCAGGCGCCACCTATCAGCGATGTATGCAGAAATGCTTGCACTCACAGATAGGCCGAAACATGCACGCTTACGTGGATGACGTAGTCATCAAGACCAAGGAAAAGCGCACCCTCCTCGAAGATCTGAGAGAAACATTCGGCAACCTCCGCCAGTACCAGATGAAGCTGAACCCAGAGAAGTGTGTCTTCGGAGTCCCATCCGGTCAGCTACTCGGTTTCCTCGTATCTCAACGAGGTATCGAGACGAATCCGGAGAAGATCGCGGCCATCGAGAGGATGCAGCCGCCCAAGAACCTGCTTGGAGTCCAGAAGTTCACCAGATGCCTGGCTTCCCTCAGTCATTTCGTCAGCCGACTGGGGGAGAAGGCACTCCTGTTGTACCAACTGATGAAGAAGACGGACAAGTTCTCCTGGACTTCACAGGCCGACACCGCGTTTCACGACCTCAAGCGCATGCTATCCACAGCGCCGGTTCTAGCCACGCCGGCTAGCAAGGAGCCGATGTTGCTCTATATAGCAGCCACCAGCCGGGTCATCAGCGTCATCCTGGTGGTGGAGCGCCCCGAGGAAGGCAAGGCTCAGCCGGTTCAGAGACCCGTCTACTACCTTAGTGAGGTTCTCTCTATCTCCAAGCAGAACTACCCCCACTACCAAAAGATGTGCTACGGTGTGTACTTGGCATGCAGGAAGCTCAAGCACTACTTCCAGGAGCACCCGATCAAGGTCGTGTGCACTGCACCCCTTTCGGAAATCATCGGCAACAAGGACGCCACTGGCCGAGTCGCCAAGTGGGCCATCGAGCTCGCCGCCTACTCCATCCAGTACGAGCCCCGACTCAAGATCAAGTCACAGGCGCTGGCGAACTTCCTCGTCGACTGGGCCGAGACCCAGTATCTCCTACCGGTCCCGGATTCAGACCACTGGCGGATGCACTTCGATGGGTCGAAGATGCTCGGGGGCTTGGGAGCTGGCATCATGCTCACCTCGCCCAAGGGAGACCGGCTGGAGTACGTGCTGCAGATCCACTTCAAGGCCTCCAACAACGTAGCCTAATACGAGGCACTGGCGCACGGGGTCCGGCTAGCCAAGGAGATCGGCATCAACCGGATCCTGTGCTTCGGTGATTCGGACTTGGTGGTGCAACAGGTGTCCGGGGAATGGGACGCCAGAGATGCAAACATGGCTCTCTACCGGTTCCACATCCAGAAGCTCAGCGCCTCCTTCGACGGGTGCGGATTTCATCACGTCCCCCGCAACAACAACGAGGCAGCTGATGTGCTCTCCAAGATAGGATCCACCAGGCAGGCCATCCCACCAGGGGTCTCCTTGGAGCATCTGCGCAAGCCATCCATCAACCCGTCGCCGGAGTCAGATTCCATCGTCTGGGCAGGAAGCGTTCCGGCGGCCGGAGCAGCGGAAACGGAGCCGGCAGAACCACCAAAGAAGAAAACCCGCACCAACTCTGGCCAGGCAGTGCCCTCCGGCTCGCAAGACCCGAGGGCTGCCGGCTCGCCTAGTGGCTCGGGGGCTGCCGTCCTAGATATTCCACCTGGACGACCCCCCGACACCCGTCAGCCGGAGGACAGGAGCGTCCTCGTCATCCGGGAAGTGCCATCCTAGGCACATCCCTTCATGAACTACATCGCCAACGGAGAACTCCCGGATGACGAGGTAGAGGCCAGGCAAATCCGATGCCGCGCGCATACATACACCATCATAAACGGCGAGCTATACAAGCGCAGTGTATCCGGTATCTTCCAAAGATGTGTCGATGTAGACACAGGCTACCGGCTACTCAAGGACATCCACCAGGGTGAGTGTGGGAACCACGCTTCGTCAAGGGCGATAGTCGCCAAGGCGTTTCGCCATGGTTTCTATTGGCCCACCGCCCTCGAGGATGCCGAGTAGCTGGTCCGCGCGTGCAATGGGTGCCAGCGCTTCGGGCAGCTCAGGAACATGCCAACCTCGGTGCTCAAGACCATACCAATCACCTGGCCCTTCGTAGTTTGGGGCCTCGACATGGTCGAGCCCTTCAAGCGAGCCCGCGCGGGAGTGACCCACCTGCTGGTAGCGGTGGACAAGTTCACAAAGTGGATCGAGGCCAAGCCTATCCGGAAGCTGGATGGAGCGACGGTTGTTACCTTCTTCACCGACATCATCAACCGCTTCGGCTACCCCAATAGCATCATCACCGACAATGACACGAACTTCGCTAAGGGGGCCTTCGCCTGGTTCTGCAGCAACAAGGGCATCCGGCTGGACCTCGCCTCCGTCGCACACCCGCAGTCCAACGGGCAAGTCGAACGAGCAAACGGCTTGGTGCTAGCCGGCATCAAACCACGTCTCATCGAGCCATTGGAGCGGTCTCCCGGATGTTGGATCGAAGAACTTTCGGCTGTGCTATGGAGCCTCCGCACCACACCAAATAGGTCAACCGGCTACACGCCATTCTTCCTGGTCTACGGATTGGAAGCCGTCCTCTCCGCCGACATCGAATTTGACTCCCCTCGCAAGCTTCTCTACGACGAGCAAGCCAACAAGGAGGCGCGGGAGGACGGGGTGGATCTCCTGGAAGAGGCCCGCGAGCTGGCCCTGTCTAGGTCTGCCCTGTACCAGCAGCGACTACATCGCTACCAGTCAAGCCGGATTTGCCCAGTCGCATTCCACGAGGGCGACCTGGTTCTCCGGCTGTTGCAAGACACGAAGGGCATGCACAAGCTATCACCACCCTGGGAGGGCCCCTTCATCATCAGCCGGGTGCTGCCCAATGACTCCTACTACCTCATCGACGCACAGCAGCCGCGCAAGAACAAGATGGACAAATTGGACGAGGAGACCGAACGTCCTTGGAACGCGGCCCTGCTGTGCCCGTTTTACACCTAGTCGCCAGGCAGTGTATGTATCCCGAAAACCCCATGAATGAAAATGCGGAATCCCACGAGAATCTCGGGGGCTCCTTCTAGAAATGTGTGTGCACCTGTTCTTCAGTTCAAATTTTCCGGCTCCGGCAACCCCTACCCGGGGGCTCGCCGGCTGGCCCGGCCTGTTAAGTCAACAAACCGGCTGAATAGTGTTCGATGATGTCAGAGGCCCACTCTTTGTCTCAGCTACAGACCGCAACCCGGCTGTCCGGCTAGCAACAGCAAAAGCCCGAGGCATCCCACATGAAAAACAGGGAAGAGGCGCGACAGATCGGGCGTCCCGGCCCCGCAACTAGCTCGAACCAATCCAGCTGCTAAGCCACTAGTACCGTGCATAATGTACTGTCAGCTCCCTTCGATTCCGGCTGCAGACCACAACCCGGCTGCCCGGCAAGGACGCAGCGAAAACAGCAGAACACACGAGAAAGCGACTAAGTGTCTAGAAAGGAGCAAGCCAGTTTTCGAAAAAACAAGCCGTTTTCCGGCTATGATTTGACAGACTAACCTATTAAGTTGTGAAGATGTATGTGTGCATATGTTCTTTCTTGTCTGACTACTTCGAGTCGGAATTCAGGAGAAGGAAAGAAGATTCGAAGTCCTTGCCTTCATCAAGCACTACGAATCTCGGGGGCTACACCCACTGGGTGCGCTCGTGCGCCCCCAGTGGAATCTTGTAGTTCCTGACCGGCTAAGGGCGTTTAGCCGACCGTTTGGAGCCCAGGTGAGGGCAAGGGCGGGAGCAAGAATAGACAAGAAAGATTCGAAGCACCTGGCTACGCCAGCTACTCCGAATCTCGGGGGCTACACCCAGTGGGTGCGCTCGCGCGCCCCCACTGGAATGTTAGTTCCCCGACTGAAGGCGTCCAGCCGACGAAAGCGGCCGACTGGGATGAGGCCAGTCGGGTAAAGTTAGAAGACTTGGCAGAAATAAGAAAGATTCGAAGCACCTGGCTACGCCAGCTACTCCGAATCTCTGGGGCTACACCCAGTGGGTTTGCTTGCGCGCCCCCACTAGAGGTGCAGGTCGCCCGGCTAAAGGTGTGTAGCCGGACTAAGTTAGTCAGGCAAAATACGTAAAAGGAAAGCTCAACGCACAAGGAAGATTCAAGAATTTCAACAATAATAAACAAGAAGGAGATGAAGCTCTCATAAGTTACCCGGCATCACAGATAGCCGGTACAAATGAACAAAGTTCACAAACTTATAAGACAAGACAAATACACCCGGCATCCCGACGCAGCAGCTAAACGCCAGGGCCTTTGCCGTGGGGGAGTTCTTGGCCGGTAGAAGCTGGGGGCGGAGGAGGAGCCACAGTGCTCGATCCGGCTCCGGCGCTGGCAGGCGGCGGCACCGGGGCCTCCACATCGGGAGTACCGATGGACTCCGAGTCGGTGAGCACCTCGTCTGGGTCCACATAGTCGGCGATCTTGATGGCGGACCCGCGAAGCTCCGGATGGGCTTGGCGGACGGCGGCAAGATCAGCTCCGGCACAGAATCCCCCATCGATCTTCTCAACACGAGCGTCCTTGTACCAGGAGAGCATCAGTGTCAGGACCATCTCCGCTCCGGCCCACGCCGCCAGGTCCCGCAGCCGGTCCACCGCAGTCGGTACCTCTCCCACTTTCGCCGCCAGCTGCGCCATCGTCTCCGGAACCGGAGCCTCCGGCCACACGAAGGAGAAGACGTCTCGCGCCGCCTGACGAAGCTTCGCAGCTTCCTCGCCAAGAAGGACGACGAGCTCCTGGGCCGTAGGCTGTGCTCCCGGCTAGTTCTCTTGCAGCCGGTTGTAGGCCAGCAGGTCTATACCGGGGTAAAAAGCTATCAGAAAAGAGGAGTCAGATCCGGCTACCGGATCCGGAAAGAAAGGAAGACGGAAGAAAGAACTCACCTTTGGCAGTGTGGCCGACCGGCATCAGCTCCTCCACTAGCGCCTTCTCCTTGACCGCTAGCCGTTTTGTCTGTTGGAATTATGCCCTAGAGGCAATAATAAAGATGTTATTATTATAATTCTTGTTCATGATAAAGTTTATATTCCATGCTAGAATTGTATTAAGCGGAAACTTTAATACTTGTGTGGTTTGTGAACAACACCGTGTCCCTAGTACGCCTCTATGGACTAGCTCATTGATCAATGATGGTTAAGGTTTCCTAACCATAGACATGAGTTGTCAATTGATAATGAGATCATATCATTGGAGAATGATATGGTGGATAGACCCAAACTAAGCGAAGCAATTAGATCGTGTCATCGTGTTCGTCTTTGCGAAGTTTTTCTTATGTCAAATATTGTATTCCTTAGACCATGAGATAATACAACTCCCTAGTATCGGAAGAAAGCTTTGAGGTCATCAAACGTCATCCTATGAGAGGGTGATCATAAAGGTGTCTCTCAGGTAATCGGAAAGTATCTGTTGGGTTGTATGTATCGAGATGGGATTTGTCCCTCCCAAGTAGGAGAGATATACTTCGGGCCCACTCGGTAATCGATATCAACACCGCTTGCAGGCATGTGGTTAAGGAGTTAATCACAAAGTGATATCGGATTACGGAACGAGTAAAGTACTTGCTGTGAACGAGATTGAACTAGGTATGACGATACCGACGATCGAATCTCGGGCAAGTAAAATATCGCGAGACGAAGGGAATATATATATGGGATTGATTGAATCCTGGCATCGTGGTTCATCCGATATGATCATCGATGAATGTGTGGGAGTCAATATGGGTGCCCAGACCCCGCTGTTGATTATTGATAGAAGATCATGTCTGCATATTCTCGAACCCGCAGGGTCACACACTTAACGTGTCTCGACGCTAGGATAGATTGGATAATTGGTTTATGAATTTTTGTTCGGAGTCTCGGATGGGATCCGGGACATCACGAGAGGTTCCGGAATGGTCCGGAGAATAAGATTCATATAAGGCAGTGCAGTTTTTGGAGTTCGGAATTGTTCCGGATTAATCGGTATTGTACTGGAAGCTTCTAGAACCTTCCGGAAGGGGGCCAACGTGGTCCCACCTTCCGGGAGGGGGCATGGGCCTATGAGGGAGTGTCCTGGCCGCATTGGGCCAGGGGCACAAGGCCCCATAGGTCCCAGCCGATCCTAGAGAGTTTAAATCGTTTAAACTAGAGATAGGATTTCTAGATAAGGGATAAGTTTAAATCGTTTAAACTAGAGATAGGATTTCTAGATAAGGGATAAGTTTAAATTGTTTAAACTAGAGATAGGCTTGGAGGAGAGGCTAGGGCTGGCCGCCCCCCCTCTATATATAGAGGGCTGGTGCGCCCCCTCCCCCCCAACCTACACCTTCCTCCAAACCCTAGTTGCCCTGCTGCCCTTCCTCTCTCCCTCCCGACTGTTTGTAGGCGAAGCCCTGCAGCAGAAATTCTCCACCATATACACCACGCCGTCGTGTTGTAGATCCAATCCATCTCTCCACCATACTTGCTGGTCCGAGGAAGGAGGATACGTCGAGGTGCTGCACGTGTGCATCTCACGGAGGCACCGCCACTTGTGGTGCTAGATCGGATCGGATCGCGAGGAGGAGAAGCGAGTACGACTACATCACCCACGTTCCGACGAACGTTCCGCTGTGCGAATCTTCAAGGGTATGAAGATCTAATCCAATCTCTCTCGTTGTTTGCATCTCCTAGATTAGATCTTCGCTTTCCCTCTGTTCGCTTCCGTAGAAAATTTTGATTTACTATGCTGCGAAACCCTTCAGTGGTATCAGAGCTAGATCTATGCGTAGATGTGATTCACGAGTAGAACGCAACATGGTTGTTGCGGGCGTTGATGTTTTATGTTGCAAGCCTCTTGTTTGTGTTCTTCTTATGATGCGGGATAGTGAGATTGAAGCGGTCCAGGCCAACCTTACGCGACGTCGTTCGCGAGACCGGCTCCACACTTGACGTGTGGCTTGTACCACACATGCGGCTGGTGGATGTCAGTTTCTCTCACTATAGTTGTCATGGGATTAACACCGGAGTTTGGCAACCATAATATCACCGTTGTGGCTTTCCGTAGGTAAGAATCGTTCTTAGCATCTACTCCCATAAGCCACGTAAAACATGCAACAACAAAGTAGAGGCGTCTAACTTGTTTTTGCAGGGAGTGTTTTCTGTGATATGGTATGGCCCAAGATGTGATGTGTATAATGTATGCGATGATCATGTTTTGTAATGTTTCACGACTTGCATGTCGATGAGTACACAACCGGCAGGAGCCATATGGTTGTCTTTATAATTGTGTATGACCTGCGAGTCAACTTCTTATATTGCATGTAATAGCTTTACTTTATCGCTAAGTAGTTAGCAATAGTTGTAGTTGCTATTCGTGGTGGAGGCAATCATGGTGGAGTGATGGAGATCATGCCGGAACGCACAAGATGGAGATCATTGCGCGAAGATTGGCTATACCATGTCACATAAAGTTATATGCATGTGATGTTTATCCTTTTATGTATCTTATTGTGCTTAGATCGCGACGGTAGCATTATAAGATGATTCCTCACTTAAAGATCAAGATAAAAACTGTGTTCTCCCCAAGTATGCACCGTTGCGAAAGTTCGTCGTGTCCAAGCATCACGTGATGATCGGGTGCTATAGACTCTACGCTCACATACAACGGGTGCAAGCCAGTTTTGCACGCGCGGAAATACTTGGGTCTAACTTGACGAGCCTAGCATGTACAGACATGGCCTCAGAACACATGAACCGAAAGGTTAAGCATGAGTCATATGAATGATATGATCGACACTTTGTTGTCCACCATTGAAACCACATCTCTTCTCGTGAAGATCGGATTAGGTGTGGTGAATTTGGATCGTGTTCACTAAACAACTTGAGGGATGTTGAATTTAGTGGGAGTTCATCTAGTAATTTGATTAAGTTGAACTATTTATCATGAACATAGTCTAAATTGTACTTGCAAATACTGTAGATCACATGGCCAAGTCCAACTTCAACTTCAACGTTTTTGCTGAGAAAGAAAAGCTTAGAAACAATGGGTCTAACTTCACCAACTGGTTCTGCAATCTAAGAATCATTCTGTCTGGTGGACAAAAGGACTATGTCCTTGAGAAAGCGTTAGGTAACCCTTCTGCTGCAACTGCGCCGGCTGATGAGAAAGCTGTCTATCAGTCGCGCAAAGATGATTATGGTGTGATTAAGAGCACCATGTTGTTTGCTATGGAACCAGAACTTCAAAATCGTTTTGAAAACTATCCTGGGCCCTTTGAGATTCTCGAAGAGTTGAAAACCATGTTTCAGACTCAGGCCCGTTCTGAGAGATATGAGATCTCTGAGAAGTTCTTTAACTGCAAGATGGAGGAAGGGAGTTCCGTTAGTGAGCACGCCATTAAGATGTCGGGCTACACTCAACGCCTTGAGCAACTGGACTGCAAGATTCCAGAGGAGCTCAAGATTGACAGGGTTCTGCAATCACTCCCTCCCAGCTACAAAAGTTTTGTAGTGACTCATAATCAGATTGGTTCCACTGATACGATCACCGAGCTCTTCGCAAAGCTGAAGGCTGCGGAGGTGGACATCAAGAAGGATAATCATGTGTTGATGGTCAACAAGCCCTCCTTTAAGAAAGATAAAGGTGCAAAGAAGCCCTTCAAGAAAGGCGGCGGCAAGCGCGTTGCCCCTGCTGAGAAGAAGCTCAAGTCTGGTCCCAAGCCGGACACTGAGTGCTTCTATTGCAAGGACAAGGGTCACTAGAAGCGCAACTGTCCGAAGTACTTAGCGGACAAGAAGGCTGGCACCATCAAAGGTATATTTGATATACATGTTATTGATGTTTTCCTTACTAGCCCTCGTTGTAGTGCCTGGGTATTTGATACTGGTTCAGTTGCTAATATTTGTAACTCGAAACAGGAGCTACGGAATAGACGGCGGCTTGCGAGGGATGAGGTGACGATGCGCGTTGGCAACGGATCAAGAGTTGATGTGATGGCCATCAGCACGCTCTCCTTAGTTTTACCTTCGGGATTAGTTTTAAACCTTAATAAATGTTATTATGTGCCTGCGTTGAGCATGAACATTATTTCTGGATCGTGTTTATTGCAAGACGGTTATTCATTTAAATCGGAGAATAATGGTTGTTCTATTTATATGAGTAACATCTTTTATGGTCATGCACCTCTTGTGAATGGTTTATTTCTTCTAAATCTCGAAAGGGATGAAACACACATCCATAACATTGAGGCTAAGAGATGCAAAGTAGATAGTGATAATACTACTTATTTGTGGCACTGTCGTCTAGGTCATATTGGTGTAAAGCGCATGAAGAAACTCCATTCTGATGGACTTTTGGAGTCTCTTGATTTTGAATAATTTGACACATGCGAACCATGCCTCATGGGCAAGATGATCAAAACCCCGTTCTCCGGCATGATGGAGCGAGCAACGGACTTGTTGGAAATCATACATACCGATGTATGCGGACCGATGAGTGTTTCGATGCGCGGTGGATATCGCTATTTTCTCACTTTTACCGATGACTTAAGTAGATATGGGTATATCTATTTAATGAAACATAAATCTGAAACGTTTGAAAAGTTCAAGGAATTTCAGAATGAAGTGGAGAACCATCGTAACAGAAAGATTAAGTTTCTACGATCCGATCGTGGGGGCGAATATTTGAGTTATGATTTTCTCACGCATCTCAAAGCAAGTGGAATCGTTTCACAACTCACACCACCCGGAACACCACAGCGCAATGGTGTGTCTGAACGCCGAAATCGAACCCTATTAGATATGGTCCGATCGATGATGTCTCTTACTGATTTGCCGTTATCATTTTGGGGTTATGCATTAGAAACCGCTACATTCACTTTAAATAGGGCTCCATCTAAATCCGTTGAGACGACACCGTATGAACTATGGTTTGGTGCTAAACCTAAGTTGTCGTTTCTTAAAGTTTGGGGATGCGAAGCTTACGTCAAGAAGTTGATGCCGGACAAGCTCGAACCCAAAGCGGAGAAATGCGTCTTCATAGGATACCCTAAGGAAACTATTGGGTATACCTTCTATCACAGAACCGAAGGCAAAGTGTTTGTCGCAAAGAACGGTTCCTTTCTTGAGAAGGAGTTTCTCTCGAAAGAAGTGAGTGGGAGGAAAGTAGAGCTAGACGAGGTTATTGAACCTTCTCTTGAATTGGAGAGTAGCGCAGCACCTGAAATTGTTCCAGTGCCGCCTGCACCAACAATAGAGGAAGCTAATGACAAGGATCATGAAGCTTCGGACGATGCTGCTACTAAACGTCGCAGGTCGACAAGGTCGCGTGCCCCTCCTGAGTGGTACGGCAACCCTGTCTTGACTGTCTTGTTAGTAGAAGACAGTGAACCTACGAACTATGAGGAAGCGATGATGAGCCCAGACTCTGAGAAATGGCTAGAAGCCATGAAATCCGAATTGGGATCCATGAGCGAAAACCAAGTATGGACTTTGGTGGACCCTCCTAGCGACCGAAAGGTCGTTGAGTGCAAATGGATCTTCAAGAAGAAAACGGACGCGGATGGTAATGTTACCGTCTATAA
The DNA here is from genome assembly GCA_916181665.1 of Avena sativa. Taxonomy (NCBI): domain Eukaryota; kingdom Viridiplantae; phylum Streptophyta; class Magnoliopsida; order Poales; family Poaceae; genus Avena; species Avena sativa. The sequence continues at coordinate 436,554,744 of OV702290.1, forward strand.
AGCATGGCTTGTTGCGAAAGGTTTTTGACAAGTTCAAGGTGTTGACTACGATGAGACTTTCTCTCCCGTAGCGATGTTTAAGTCCATTCAGATTTTATTAGCAATTGCTGCGTTTCATGATTATAAAATATGGCAGATGGATGTCAAGACTGCGTTCCTCAATGGCAACATTGATGAAGAGTTGTATATGATGCAACCCGAAGGTTTTTTCGATCCTAAGGATGCTGATAAAGTATGCAAACTTCAGCGTTCCATTTATGGACTGAAGCAAGCATCTCGGAGTTGGAACCTTCGTTTTGATCAAGTGATCAAGAGATTTGGATTTGTTCCAAATTGCTACGAAGCTTGCATCTACAAGAAAGTGAGTGGGAGCTCGGTGACGTTTCTGGTACTATATGTGGATGACATATTGATTATTGGAAATGACATCAACATGCTTAACGATGTGAAGAGTTATTTGAACAAGTGTTTTTCAATGAAAGACCTAGGTGAAGCTGCTTATATATTGGGCATCAAAATCTATAGAGATAGACAAAGACGCCTGATAGCTTTAAGCCAGAGTACATACCTAGACAAAGTTCTGAAAAGGTTTAGAATGGATAAGGCATTGAAAGGTTCAGTGCCTATGTTGTCAGGTAAGATATTGATCAAGGCTCAGTGTCCAGCTACGGTAAATGATAGGGAAGCTATGAGCAAAGTGACTTATGCCTCGGCCATAGGTTCCATCATGTATGCCATGCTGTGTACTAGACCGGATGTGTCCAATGCTCTTAGTTTGACGAGCAGATATCAAAGTGATCCAGGACTGGAACACTGGACAGCCGTGAAGAACATCCTAAGGTACCTAAATAGGACTAAAGAAATGTTCTTAGTCTATAGGGGTGATGAACAGCTCGTCGTAAAAGGTTACGTCGATGCTAGTTTCGACACCGACAAGGATGATGCTAAATCTCAGACAGGATACGTGTATATTTTGAATGGAGGAGCTGTGAGCTGGAGAAGCTGCAAGCAAAGCGTGGTCGCGGGATCTACAGTAGAAGCGGAATACATGGCTGCTGCAGAAGCGTCAAGTGAAGGAGTTTGGATCAGAAACTTCATCACTGAGCTTGGCGTGGTTCCAAGTGCATTGGACCCACTGGAGATATTGTGCGACAACACTGGCGCCATAGCACTTGCTAAGGAACCAAGATATCATCCAAAGACCAAGCATATCAACCGCAAGTTTCATATAATCCGAGATTATATAGCAGATGGAGATCTGAAGATCAGCAAAGTACATACAGATCTGAATGTCGCAGATCCATTGACTAAACCCCTTCCACGTGTAAAACATGATCAGCACCTCAGTGCCATGGGTGTGAGATTGTTGCCGAATGTAAACTAGATTATTGACTCTAGTGCAAGTGGGAGACTGTTGGAATTATGCCCTAGAGGCAATAATAAAGATGTTATTATTATAATTCTTGTTCATGATAAAGTTTATATTCCATGCTAGAATTGTATTAAGCGGAAACTTTAATACTTGTGTGGTTTGTGAACAACACTATGTCCCTAGTACGCCTCTATGGACTAGCTCATTGATCAATGATGGTTAAGGTTTCCTAACCATAGACATGAGTTGTCAATTGATAATGAGATCATATCATTGGAGAATGATATGGTGGATAGACCCAAACTAAGCGAAGCAATTAGATCGTGTCATCGTGTTCGTCTTTGCGAAGTTCTTCTTATGTCAAATATTGTATTCCTTAGACCATGAGATAATACAACTCCCTGGTATCGGAAGAAAGCTTTGAGGTCATCAAACGTCATCCTATGAGAGGGTGATCATAAAGGTGTCTCTCAGGTAATCGGAAAGTATCTGTTGGGTTGTATGTATCGAGATGGGATTTGTCCCTCCCAAGTCGGAGAGATATACTTCGGGCCCACTCGGTAATCGATATCAACACCGCTTGCAAGCATGTGGTTAAGGAGTTAATCACAATGTGATATCGGATTACGAAACGAGTAAAGTACTTGCTGTGAACGAGATTGAACTAGGTATGACGATACCGACGATCGAATCTCGGGCAAGTAAAATATCGCGAGACGAAGGGAATATATATATGGGATTGATTGAATCCTGGCATCGTGGTTCATCCGATATGATCATCGATGAATGTGTGGGAGTCAATATGGGTGCCCAGACCCCGCTGTTGATTATTGATAGAAGATCATGTCTACATATTCTCGAACCCGCAGGGTCACACACTTAACGTGTCTCGACGCTAGGATAGATTGGATAATTGGTTTATGAATTTTTGTTCGGAGTCTCGGATGGGATCCGGGACATCACGAGAGGTTTCGGAATGGTCCGGAGAATAAGATTCATATAAGGCAGTGCAGTTTTTGGAGTTCGGAATTGTTCCGGATTAATCGGTATTGTACCGAAAGCTTCTAGAACCTTCCGGAAGGGGGCCAACGTGGTCCCACCTTCCGGGAGGGGGCATGGGCCTATGAGGGAGTGTCCTGGCCGCATTGGGCCAGGGGCACAAGGCCCCATAGGGCCCAGCCGATCCTAGAGAGTTTAAATCATTTAAACTAGAGATAGGATTTCTAGATAAGGGATAAGTTTAAATCGTTTAAACTAGAGATAGGATTTCTAGATAAGGGATAAGTTTAAATTGTTTAAACTAGAGATAGGCTTGGAGGAGAGGCTAGGTCTGGCCGCCCCCCCTCTATATATTGAGGGCTGGTGCGCCCCCTCCCCCCCAACCTACACCTTCCTCCAAACCCTAGTTGCCCTGCTGCCCTTCCTCTCTCCCTCCCGACTGTTTGTAGGCGAAGCCCTGCAGCAGAAATTCTCCACCATATACACCACGCCGTCGTGTTGTAGATCCAATCCATCTCTCCACCATACTTGCTGGTCCGAGGAAGGAGGAGACGTCGAGGTGCTGCACGTGTGCATCTCACGGAGGCACCGCCACTTGTGGTGCTAGATCGGATCGGATCGCGAGGAGGAGAAGCGAGTACGACTACATCACCCACGTTCCGACGAACGTTCCGCTGTGCGAATCTTCAAGGGTATGAAGATCTAATCCAATCTCTCTCGTTGTTTGAATCTCCTAGATTAGATCTTGGCTTTCCCTCTGTTCGCTTCCGTAGAAAATTTTGATTTACTATGCTGCGAAACCCTTCATTATCTCCTTCTCTTGGTCCTTGTTCTGGGCCTCGAGGAGGGAGAAGGCTTCGGCCCGGCTAGCGAGCGAGGCGTCGCGCTCCTTGATGGTGGCCTCCAAGCCAGCTACCCGCGCGTGCCAATCCTTGTTCTGCAGCCGCAGAGTGGAGTTGGATCTGCTCAGCCGGTCGTTCGCTTTCTTCAAGCGATTGTTCTCGCACTGAGCACACACGAGGATAGCTGCAACGAAACCGGCTATCAGAAAAAAAGGAGCAAGACAGATAAAGCGAACTTACTCTGGAAGGTCCCGTTGGCGGCAGCAAGCTTCTGCTCTAGGGTCCGGTTCCTGCCGGCTGCGGCCTCAAGCAGCCGGATCTCCTTCACCGCCAGCTCGAGCGTGGCGGCAAGGTCCGACAGCGAAGCAGCAGAGGAGGCGTCGTCGTCCACGGCATTGACGGCCAAGGACTCCTTCGCCGCGACCACCGCCGTTCGCCACTCCTCCCCAAGCTCCTCGTCGGAGTTGTCATCGCCAACAACGACGAGCTCCTTGCCAGCAGCCCCTCGCGCGCCCGCGGAGGAGCCTTCCGGCTGCGAGAGATCCACTTCCGGCTGAGGACCCTCTGGCTGGGAAGAGGTAGCCGGCTCAGCTTGAGGGGGAGGCGGAGGCTGCGCGTCAAAGGAAGGAGAGGCACCGGTTGGCTCAGTTGGGGCATGGGGCGGCGACCCGGTTGGTGCCCGGGCCGGGCTCGCGGCTCCGAAAGAAACCAACGCGCTAAAGAGAAGGAGGAAAAGGCAAGAGCAAAATAAGCCAAAGTCAGAAAAACAAGAAGGAGGACAAACAGACAGAAGGCACCGAAAGATCGGGGGGGGAGGAAAAACGTACCCCGGCACAACCGGGGGCGGCCCTTTCTTCCGGCCAAGACGGCTCGGCGGCAGGGCGCTGGACCGGCTCCTCTTCGGAGCCGGCTCCTCCGTCGTAGGCCGGAACGGCTGGAGCCGCTCCCACCTGCTTCGCCGTTCGTCGCAGAGCGCGTCACCGGCTCCGCTGTCGGCCCGGCCTCCACGTGCGGGTTGGCGGCCGGCTCATCGTTCCGGGTGGGGAAGGCGTCATCGTCCCTATCCGATTCCTCGCCGGACCGCTGAGCGCGCGGCTCGGGCAAGTCTAGCGTGAATACCTCGAGGGGAGCCTCGCCCTCCTCGCGAAGGATGCAGGCGAAGATCTGACGAATGCAAGAAGTCAATCAGACAGAACAAGGAAATAACATAGAAAGAATAAGCAAAATTTCCGGCTACGAAGAACTTACCCGAGGCGCGCGGTTCTCCTGGATGTAGGGCGCCAGACTAAACTTCCAGTTCTCCGGCAGCCGCTCCTTGCTGATCGTCCCCAACCACTCCTTCAAGTTGTGGTAGCGGGGATCGCGGCGCGACAGCAGGGTCGGGTCCAGCCGGCCCGAGTAGTAGCACATCTTGTGCGCCCGCTGCTGCAGCGGCATCATCAACCAGGACATCCATCTAAGAGTGATGTCTCGACCGGTTAGCTGGCAGGTGACAAGGGAGTGCATGCGTGCTAGCATCGCATCCATCTCCGCCTTGTCGCCGTGGATCTTCAGATCCTAGTTCTGCCGACTGGACTCGACGTCTTGGAAAGCCGGCAGGTTTATCCGGTCGACGTTGGTGACGTTCTTGACGTAGAAGTACGACTGCTGCCACAGCCGTACTGTGTCCTGGAGCAAGAATTTCGGGTAGCCGAATTGGGTGCGGGAGTATATGGAGGCGCCGCCACAGACGACTAGCGTCCCCTTCGTGTACTGCACCTGCGTCTGAACTCGGAAGAGCCGGCAGAAGAGCCCGAGATCCAGCTGGATCCCGAGGTAACTCTCGTAGAACGCCATGAAGTGCGCCAGTGTTCCGATTGTGTTGGCGTCGAGGTGGTGGAGGCGGAGGTCGAAGAAGGCCAAGAACGTGAGAAAGAATGGATGCAGTGGCAGCGCGAACCCACGCGCCAGGTGCGAAAGGAAGATGACGTGTTCCCCCTCCGCCGGATGCGGCGACACCTCCCCCACCGGTGCCAACCGCACCGCCACCTCCTCCGCCGGCGGGAGGACGCGGGTCGCGCGATACTTCGTGATTTGGTCCTCGGTGATGGAGGAGCCGCACCAGGCTCCGCGGTCGGCGGCCATTTCCGGCTGAGGGAGACGAGCGGCAACGAAAGAGTGATGGTGGCCCGTAACATCGACGACGGCGAGCGGGCGGTGCAGAGGGCAAGAGCGCAGGAGCAAGAGCACGCGAGGGAGAAGGAGATTGCAGCGGGGGAGCGAAGGAAAAGAACTGCCTCCCCCGCGGCGTCCCTTTAAAGGATCGGAAGGGCAACCATCGGCAGGGCCACGTGGCGTGCATCCAGGCAACCCACATCCCAACCGCCACCTGGATCCCGTGTGCCAGGATAGGATGCGCAGAAGATCCTGGAGCGATAACCGAAGCGTTGGACAGCAGTTTCCCGAGGCGACGTGCGACGGGATGTTACGCAGCCCGCCGCAGAGCAATGATGGCACGTGCGCGCGTGGCCGGCGTCAGCACTGACGTCACGGGTAGCGCAACCGCCAGGCTCAGCCGGATGAAAATTAGAAAAGCAAGAAGGAGCACGCGCACATTTCGCATAAGGGCGGAATCCACACGCGCTCGGGGGCTAGTGTTAGGGGGATGATCCCCGGGTACCCCATCCGAATAAGAAACAGGACAGTCGGATCGCGTCCGGCTGACCAGATGCAGCCGGACAGGACAGGATGGGCCGGCTATCACCCAGTAGCCGGATCAGAAAGAGACAGCCGAATACAACGACGTAGCCGGACCCACTCAGAGAGACAGGACGACGTGCGTATCAGTGCACGGTACGCCCTGTACGATGACAAGACGGGCAACCACCTGCCCATACCGAAGACTTTGCGTGGGTGACGCTGGAACAGTGGCCTGTGCTGACGACAGGCTCGCATGGCGTCCACTTTACCTACGATAGCCATACCGCTCGTACACCAAAAAGACAAGCCATGCTGGACACTGTAGATGACTAGTCGGCTAGGACCCGCCTATGGGGCCTACCAGTCGGACTAGCCAGCAAGACCTTCGCCTCTCTGCCTATATAAGGGGAGGCAGGGCCTCAGTAGAAAGGGTTGGTCTCGGTGCATTTAAGGCAGTAGCTAGAGAATACAGCTCGAGGAGCACTTGTAGCTCGTATATCCCACATAAACAGATCAGGCAGGAGTAGGGGCTTTACCTCACCATGAGGGCCCCGAACCTGGGTACTTCTTGCGTCCCGCTACGCTCGCTTGTATCCAATCCCACCTGCGGACGCCGTCGATAGCTTCCCTGCTAGTCCCCACACCTCTATCTAACCTTCTTAGGTACTGCCGTTCCCAATACAACAACAATCCATGTGTGGTTTCTGAAAAGAACACACATGCAATGACTCTAGTGTTGGTTTTAGTATAAGAACACACATGCAATGACTCTAGTCGTTGATCCATGTGTGGTTTGTGGAAATAACACATATGCAACAACTCTAGTGGTTGATCCATGTGTGCTTTGTGGAAATAACACACATGCAATGACTGTAATGGGTCCACATGTGGTTTGTGGAAAGAACACACATGCAATGACCACTGGTTGATCCATAAGTTGTTTGTGGAAAAGAACACACATGCAATAAGTCTAGTGTTGGTTTGTGGTTTTACTAAAAGAACAAACATGCAATGACTCTAGTGGTTGATCCATGTGTGATTTGTGGAAAGAACACACATGCAATGACTCTGGTTGATCCATATGTGGTTTGTGGAAAGAACACACATGCAATGACCATTGGTGGATCCATGTGTGGTCTGTGGAAAAGAACACACATTCAATGACTCTAGTGCTGGTTTCTGGTTTTAGTATAAGAACAAACATGCAATGACTCTAGTGGTTGATCCATGTGTGGTTTGTGGAAAGAACACACATGCAATGACTCTAGTGGTTGATCCATGTGTGGTTTGTGGAAAGAACACACATGCAATGACCACTGGTGGATCCATGTGTGGTTTGTGGAAAAGAACACACATGCAATGACTCTAGTGGTTGATCCATGTTTGTTTGTGGAAATAACACACATGCAATGACTCTAGTGGATGATCCATGTGTGGTTTGTGAAAAGAGAACACATGCAATGACTCTAGTGTTGGTTTTAGTATCAGAACACACATGCAATGACTCTAGTGGTTGATCCAGGTGTGGTTTGTGGAAATAGCACATATGCAATGACTCTAGTGGTTGATCCATGTGTGGTTTGTGGAAAGAACACACATGCAATGACTAGTGGTTGATCCATATGTGGTTTGTGGAAAGAACACACATGCAATAACCATTGGTGGATCCATGTGTGGTTTGTGGAAAAGAACACACATGCAATGGCTCTAGTGTTGGTTTGTGGTTTTAGTATAAGAACAAACATGCAATGACTCTAGTGGTTGATCCATGTGTGGTTTGTGGAAAGAACACACATGCAATGACTCTGGTTGATCCATATGTGGTTTGTGGAAAGAACACACATGCAATGACCACTAGTGGATCCATGTGTGGTTTGTGGAAAAGAACACACATGCAATGACTCTAGTGCTGCTTTGTGGTTTTAGTATAAGAACAAACATGCAATGACTCTAGTGGTTGATCCATGTGTGGTTTGTGGAAAGAAAACACATGCAATGACTCTAGTGGTTGATCCATGTGTGGTTTGAGGAAAGAACACACATGCAATGACCACTGGTGGATCCATGTGTGGTTTGTGGAAAAGAACACACATGCAATGACTCTAGTGGTTGATCCATGTTTGTTTGTGGAAATAACACACATGCAATGACTCTAGTGGTTGATCCATGTGTGGTTTGTGAAAATAACACACATGCAATGACTCTAGTGTTGGTTTTAGTATAAGAACACACATGCAATGACTCTAGTGGTTGATCCATGTGTGGTTTGTGGAAATAGCACATATGCGACGACTCTAGTGGTTGATCCATGTGTGGTTTGTGGAAATAACACACATGCAATGACTGTAATGGGTCCACATGTGGTTTGTGGAAAGAACACACATGCAATGACCACTGGTTGATCCATAAGTTGGTTGTGGAAAAGAACACACATGCAATGAGTCTAGTGTTGGTTTGTGGTTTTAGTATAAGAACAAACATGCAATGACTCTAGTGGTTGATCCATGTGTGGTTTGTGGAAAGAACACACATGCAATGACTCTGGTTGATCCATGTGTGGTTTGTGGAAAGAGCACACATGCAATGACCACTGGTGGATCCATGTTTGGTTTGTGGAAAAGAACACACATGCAATGACTCTAGTGCTGGTTTGTGGTTCTAGTATAAGAACAAACATGCAATGACTCTAGTGGTTGATCCATGTGTGGTTTGTGGAAAGAACACACATGCAATGACTCTAGTGGTTGATCCATGTGTGGTTTGTGGAAAGAACACACATGCAATGACTCTAGTGCTGGTTTGTGGTTTTAGTATAAGAACAAACATGCAATGACTCTAGTGGTTGATCCATGTGTGGTTTGTGGAAAGAACACAGATGCAATGACTCTAGTGGTTGATCCATGTGTGGTTTGTGGAAATAACACACATGCAATGACCACTAGTGGATCCATGTGTGGTTTGTGGAAAAGAACACACATGCAATAACTCTAGTGGTTGATCCATGTTTGTTTATAGAAATAACACACATGCAATGACTCTAGTGGTTGATCCATGTGTGGTTTGTGGAAATAACATACATGCAATGACTCTAGTGGTTGATCCATGTGTGGTTTGTGGAAAGAACACACATGCAATGACTAGTGGTTGATCCATATGTGGTTTGTGGAAAGAACACACATGCAATGACCACTGGTGGATCCATGTGTGGTTTGTGGAAAAGAACACACATGCAATGACTCTAGTTTTGGTTTGTGGTTTTAGTATAAGAACAAACATGCAATGACTCTAGTGGTTGATCCATGTGTGGTTTGTGGAAAGAACACACATGCAATGACTCTGGTTGATCCATATGTGGTTTGTGGAAAGAACACACATGCAATGACCACTGGTGGATCCATGTGTGGTTTTGTGGAAAAGAACACACATGCAATTACTCTAGTGTTGGTTTTAGTATAAGAACACACATGCAATGACTCTAGTGGTTGATCCATGTGTGGTTTGTGGAAATAACACATATGCAATGACTCTAGTGGTTGATCCATGTGTGGTTTATGGAAATAACACACATGCAATGACTGTAATGGGTCCACATGTGGTTTGTGGAAAGAACACACATGCCATGACCACTGGTTGATCCATAAGTTGTTTGTGGAAAAGAACACACATGCAATGAGTCTAGTGTTGGTTTGTGGTTTTAGTTTAAGAACAAACATGCATTGACTCTAGTGGTTGATCCATGTGTGGTTTGTGGAAAGAACACACATGCAATGACTCTGGTTGATCGATATGTTGTTTGTGGAAATAACACACATGTAATGACCACTGGTGGATCCATGTGTGGTTTGTGGAAAAGAACACACATGCAATGACTCTAGTGCTGGTTTGTGGTTTTATTATAAGAACAAACATGCAATGACTCTAGTGGTTGATCCATGTATGGTTTGTGGAAATAACACACATGCAATGACTCTAGTTTTTGATCCATGTGTGGTTTGTGGAAAGAACACACATGCAATGACTAGTGGTTGATCCATATGTGGTATGTGGAAAGAACACACATGCAATGACCACTGGTGGATCCATAAGTTGTTTGTGGAAAAGAACACACATGCAATGAGTCTAGTGTTGGTTTGTGGTTTTAGTATAAGAACAAACATGCAATGACTCTAGTGGTTACTCCATGTGTGGTTTGTGGAAATAACACACATGCAATGACTCTGGTTGATCCATGTGTGGTTTGTGGAAAGAGCAGACATGCAATGACCACTGGTGGATCCATCTGTGGTTTGTGGAAAAGAACACACATGCAATAACTCTAGTGCTGGTTTGTGGTTTTAGTATAAGACCAAACATGCAATGACTCTAGTGGTTGATCCATGTGTGGTTTGTGGAAAGAACACACATGCAATGACTCTAGTGGTTGATCCATGTGTTGTTTGGGAAAGAACACGCATGCAATGACCACTAGTGGATCCATGTGTGGTTTGTGGAAAAGAGCACACATGCAATGACTCTAGTGGTTGATCCATGGTTGTTTATGGAACTAACACACATGCAATGACTCTAGTGGTTGATCCATCTGTGGTTTGTGAAAAGAACACACATGCAATGACTGTAGTGTTGGTTTTAGTATAAGAACACACATGCAATGACTCTAGTGGTTGATCCATGTGTGGTTTCTAGAAATAACACATATGCAACGACTCTAGTGGTTGATCCATGTGTGGTTTGTGGAAATAACACACATGCAATGACTGTAATGGGTCCACATATGGTTTGTGGAAAGAACACACATGCAATGACCACTGGTTGATCCATAAGTTGTTTGTGGAAAAGAACACACATGCAATGAGTCTAGTGTTGGTTTGTGGTTTTAGTATAAGAACAAACATGCAATGACTCTAGTGGTTGATCTATGTGTGGTTTGTGGAAATAACACATATGCAATGACTCTGGTTGATCCATATGTTGTTTGTGGAAAGAACACACATGTAATGACCACTGGTGGATCCATGTGTGGTTTGTGGAAAAGAACACATATGCAATGACTCTAGTGCTGGTTTGTGGTTTTAGTATAAGAACAAACATGCAATGACTCTAGTGGTTGATCCATGTGTGGTTTGTGGAAATAACACACATGCAATGACTCTAGTGGTTGATCCATGTGTGGTTTGTGGAAAGAACACACATGCAATGACTAGTGGTTGATCCATATGTGGTTTGTGGAAAGAACACACATGCAATGACCACTGGTGGATCCATGTGTGGTTTGTGGAAAAGAACACACATGCAATGACTCTAGTGTTGGTTTGTGGTTTTAGTATAAGAACAAACATGCAATGACTCTAGTGGTTGATCCATGTGTGGTTTGTGGAAAGAACACAAATGAAATGACTCTGGTTGATCCATATGTGGTTTGTGGAAAGAACACACATGCAATGACCACTGGTGGATCCATGCGTGGTTTGTGGAAAAGAACACACATGCAATTACTCTAGTGCTGGTTTGTGGTTTTAGTATAAGAACAAACATGCAATGACTCTAGTGGTTGATCCATGTGTGGTTTGTGGAAAGAACACACATGCAATGTCTCTAGTGGTTGATCCATGTGTGGTTTGTGGAAAGAACACACATGATATGACCACTGGTGGATCCATGTGTGGTTTGTGGAAAAGAACACACATGCAATGACTCTAGTGGTTGATCCATGGTTGTTTATGGAAATAACACACATGCAATGATTCTAGTGGTTGATCCATGTGTGGTTTTGTGAAAAGAACACACATGCAATGACTCTAGTGTTGGTTTTAGTATAAGAACACACATGCAATGACTCTAGTGGTTGATCCATGTGTGGTTTCTGGAAATAACACATATGCAACGACTCTAGGGGTTGGTCCATGTGTGGTTTGTGGAAATAACACACATGCAATGACCACTGGTTGATCCATGTGTGGTTTGTGTAAAGAGCACACATGCAATGACCACTGGTGGATCCATGTGTGGTTTGTGGAAAAGAACACACATGCAATGACTCTAGTGCTGGTTTGTGGTTTTAGTATAAGAACAAACATGCAATGACTCTAGTGGTTAATCCATGTGTGGTTTGTGGAAAGAACACACATGCAATGACTCTAGTGGTTGATCCATGTGTGGTTTGTGGAAAGAACACACATGCAATGACCACTAGTGGATCCATGTGTGGTTTGTGGAAAAGAGCACACATGCAATGACTCTAGTGGTTGATCCATGGTTGTTTATGGAAATAACACACATGCAATGACTCTAGTGGTTGATCCATGTGTGGTTTGTGAAAAGAACACACATGAAATGACTCTAGTGTTGGTTTTAGTATAAGAACACACATGCAATGACTCTAGTGGTTGATCCATGAGTGGTTTCTAGAAATAACACATATGCGACGACTCTAGTGGTTGATCCATGTGTGGTTTGTGGAAATAACACACATGCAATGACTGTAATGGGTCCACATGTGGTTTCTGGAGAGAACACACATGCAATGACCACTGGTTGATCCATAAGTTGTTTGTGGAAAAGAACACACATGCAATGAGTCTAGTGTTGGTTTGTGGTTTTACTATAAGAACAAACATGCAATGACTCTAGTGGTTGATCTATGTGTGGTTTGTGGAAATAACAAACATGCGATGACTCTGGTTGATCCATATGTTGTTTGTGGAAAGAACACACATGTAATGACCACTGGTGGATCCATGTGTGGTTTGTGGAAAAGAACACACATGCAATGACTCTAGTGCTGGTTTATGGTTTTAGTATAAGAATGCAATGACTCTAGTGGTTGATCCATGTGTGGTTTGTGGAAATAACACACATGCAATGACTCTAGTGGTTGATCCATGTGTGGTTTGTGGAAAGAACACACATGCAATGACTTGTGGTTGATCCATATGTGGTTTGTGGAAAGAACACACATGCAATGACCACTGGTGGATCCATGTGTGGTTTGTGGAAAAGAACACACGTGCAATGACTCTAGTGTTGGTTTGTGGTTTTAGTATAAGAACAAACATGCAATGACTCTAGTGGTTGGTCCATGTGTGGTTTGTGGAAAGAACACACATGCAATGACTCTGGTTGATCCATATGTGGTTTGTGGAAAGAACACACATGCAATGACCACTGGTGGATCCATGTGTGGTTTGTGGAAAAGAACACACATCCAATTACTCTAGTGCTGGTTTGTGGTTTTAGTATAAGAACAAACATGCAATGACTCTAGTGGTTGATCCATGTGTGGTTTGTGGAAAGAACACACATGCAATGTCTCTAGTGGTTGATCCATGTGTGGTTTGTGGAAAGAACACACACGATATGACCACTGGTGGTTCCATGTGTGGTTTGTGGAAAAGAACACACATGCAATGACTCTAGTGGTTGATCCATGGTTGTTTATGGAAATAACACACATGCAATGATTCTAGTGGTTGATCCATGTGTGGTTTTGTGAAAAGAACACACATTCAATGACTCTAGTGTTGGTTTTAGTATAAGAACACACATGCAATGACTCTAGTGGTTGATCCATGTGTGGTTTCTGGAAATAACACATATGCAACGACTCTAGTGGTTGATCCATGTGTGGTTTGTGGAAATAACACACATGCAATGACTGTAATGGGTCCACATGTGGTTTGTGGAAAGAACACACATGCAATGACCACTGGTTGATCCATAAGTTGTTTGTGGAAAAGAACACACATGCAATGAGTCTAGTGTTGGTTTGTGGTTTTAGTATAAGAACAAACATGCAATGACTCTAGTGGTTGATCTATGTGTGGTTTGTGGAAATAACACACATGCAATGACTCTGGTTGATCCATATGTTGTTTGTGGAAAGAACACACATGTAATGACCACTGGTGGATCCATGTGTGGTTTGTGGAAAAGAACACACATGCAATGACTCTAGTGCTGGTTTGTGGTTTTAGTATAAGAACAAACATGCAATGACTCTAGTGGTTGATCCATGTGTGGTTTGTGGAAATAACACACATGCAATGACTCTAGAGGTTGATCCATGTGTGGTTTATGGAAAGAACACACATGCAATGACCACTGGTTGATCCATAAGTTGTTTGTGGAAAAGAAAACACATGCAATGAGTCTAGTGTTGGTTTGTGGTTTTAGTATAAGAACAAACATGCAATGACTCTAGTGGTTGATCTATGTGTGGTTTGTGGAAATAACACACATGCAATGACTCTGGTTGATCCATATGTTGTTTGTGGAAAGAACACACATGTAATGACCACTGGTGGATCCATGTGTGGTTTGTGGAAAAGAACACACATGCAATGACTCTAGTGCTGGTTTGTGGTTTTAGTATAAGAACAAACATGCAATGACTCTAGTGGTTGATCCATGTGTGGTTTGTGGAAATAACACACATGCAATGACTCTAGTGGTTGATCCATGTGTGGTTTGTGGAAAGAACACACATGCAATGACTAGTGGTTGATCCATATGTGGTTTGTGGAAAGAACACACATGCAATGACCACTGCTGGATCCATGTGTGGTTTGTGGAAAAGAACACACATGCAATGACTCTAGTGTTGGTTTGTGGTTTTAGTATAAGAACAAACATGCAATGACTCTAGTGGTTGATCCATGTGTGGTTTGTGGAAAAGAACACACATGCAATTACTCTAGTGCTGGTTTGTGGTTTTAGTATAAGAACAAACATGCAATGACTCTAGTGGTTGATCCATGTGTGGTTTGTGGAAAGAACACACATGCAATGACTCTAGTGGTTGATCCATGTGTGGTTTGTGGAAAGAACACACATGATATGACCACTGGTGGATCCATGTGTGGTTTGTGGAAAAGAACACACATGCAATGACTCTAGTGGTTGATCCATGTTTGTTTGTGGAAATAACACACATGCAATGACTCTAGTGGTTGATCCATGTGTGGTTTGTGAAAAGAGCACACATGCAATGACTCTAGTGTTGGTTTTAGTATAAGAACACACATGCAATGACTCTAGTGGTTGATCTATGTGTGGTTTGTGGAAATAACACATATGCAATGACTCTAGTGGTTGATCCATGTGTGGTTTGTGGAAAGAACACACATGCAATGACTAGTGGTTGATCCATATGTGGTTTGTGTAAAGAACACACATGCAATGCCCATTGGTGGATCCATGTGTGGTTTGTGGAAAAGAACACACATGCAATGACTCTAGTGTTGGTTTGTTGTTTTAGTATAAGAACAAACATGCAATGACTCTAGTGGTTGATCCATGTGTGGTTTGTGGAAAGAACACACATGCAATGACTCTGGTTGATCCATATGTGGTTTGTGGAAAGAACACACATGCAATGACCTCTGGTGGATCCATGTGTGGTTTGTGGAAAAGAACACACATGCAATGACTCTAGTGCTGGTTTGTGGTTTTAATATAAGAACAAACATGCAATGACTCTAGTGGTTGATCCATGTGTGGTTTGTGGAAAGAAAACACATGCAATGACTCTAGTGGTTGATCCATGTGTGGTTTGTGGAAAGAACACACATGCAATGACCACTGGTGGATCCATGCGTGGTTTGTGGAAAAAAACACACATGCAATGACTCTAGTGGTTGATCCATGTTTGTTTGTGGAAATAACACACATGCAATGACTCTAGTGGTTGATCCATGTGTGGTTTGTGAAAGAACACACATGCAATGACTCTAGTGTTGGTTTTAGTATAAGAACACACATGCAATGACTCTAGTGGTTAATCCATGTGTGGTTTGTGTAAATAACACATATGCAATGACTCTAGTGGTTGATCCATGTGTGGTTTGTGGAAATAACACACATGCAATGACTATAATGGGTCCACATGTGGTTTGTGGAAAGAACACACATGGAATGACCACTGGTAGATCCATAAGTTGTTTGTGGAAAAGAACACACATGCAATGAGTCTAATGTTGGTTTGTGGTTTTAGTATAAGAACAAACATGCAATGACTCTATTGGTTGATCCATGTGTGGTTTGTGGAAAGAACACACATGCAATGACTCTGGTTGATCCATGTGTGGTTTATGGAAAAACACACATGCAATGACCACTAGTGGATCCATGTGTGGTTTGTGGAAAAGAACACACATGCAATGACTCTAGTGCTGGTTTGTGGTTTTAGTATAAGAACAAACATGCAATGACTAGTGGTTGATCCATGTGTGGTTTGTGGAAAGAACACACATGCAATGACTCTAGTGGTTGATCCATGTGTGGTTTGTGGAAATAACACACATGCAATGACCACTGGTGGATCCATGTGTGGTTTGTGGAAAAGAACACACATGCAATGACTCTAGTGGTTGATCCATGTTTGTTTGTGGAAATAACACACATGCAATGACTCTAGTGGTTGATCCATGTGTGGTTTGTGAAAAGAACACACATGCAATGACTCTACCGTTGGTTTTAGTATAAGAACACACATGAAATGACTCTAGTGGTTGATCCATGTGTGGTTTGTGGAAACAACACATATGCAACGACTCTAGTGGTTGATCCATGTGTGGTTTGTGGAAATAACACACATGCAATGACTCTGGTTGATCCATATGTTGTTTGTGGAAAGAACACACATGTAATGACCACTGGTTGATCCATAAGTTGTTTGTGGAAAAGAACACACATGCAATGAGTCTAGTGTTGGTTTGTGGTTTTAGTATAAGAACAAACATTCAATGACTCTAGTGGTTGATCCATGTGTGGTTTTTGGAAAGAACACACATGCAATGACTCTGGTTGATCCGTATGTGGTTTGTGGAAAGAACACACATGTAATGACCACTGGTGGATCCATGTGTGGTTTGTGGAAAAGAACACACATGCAATGACTCTAGTGCTAGTTTGTGGTTTTAATATAAGAACGAACATGCAATGACTCTAGTGGTTGATCCATGTGTGGTTTGTGGAAAGAAAAGACATGCAATTACTCTAGTGGTTGATCCATGTGTGGTTTGTGGAAATAACACATATGCAATGACCACTGGTGGATCCATGTGTGGTTTGTGGAAAAGAACACACATGCAATGACTCTAGTGGTTGATCCATGTTTGTTTGTGGAAATAACACACATGCAATGACTCTAGTGGTTGATCCATGTGTGGTTTGTGAAAAGAACACACATGCAATGACTCTAGTGTTGGTTTTAGTATAAGAACACACATGCAATGACTCTAGTGGTTGATCCATGCGTGGTTTGTGGAAATAACACATATGCAATGACTCTAGTGGTTGATCCATGTGTGGTTTGTGGAAATAACACACATGCAATGACTCTGGTTGATCCATATGTTGTTTGTGGAAAGAACACACATGTAATGACCACTGGTTGATCCATAAGTTGTTTGTGGAAAAGAACACACATGCAATGAGTCTAGTGTTGGTTTGTGGTTTTAGTATAAGAACAAACATGCAATGACTCTAGTGGTTGATCCATGTGTGGTTTGTGGAAAGAACACACATGCAATGGCTCTAGTGGTTGATCCATGTGTGGTTTGTGGAAAGAACACACATGATATGACCACTGGTGGATCCATGTGTGGTTTGTGGAAAAGAACACACATGCAATGACTCTAGTGGTTGATCCATGTTTGTTTGTGGAAATAACACACATGCAATGACTCTAGTGGTTGATCCATGTGTGGTTTGTGAAAAGAGCACACATGCAATGACTCTAGTGTTGGTTTTAGTATAAGAACACACATGCAATGACTCTAGTGGTTGATCTATGTGTGGTTTGTGGAAATAACACATATGCAATGACTCTAGTGGTTGATCCATGTGTGGTTTGTGGAAAGAACACACATGCAATGACTAGTGGTTGATCCATATGTGGTTTGTGTAAAGAACACACATGCAATGCCCATTGGTGGATCCATGTGTGGTTTGTGGAAAAGAACACACATGCAATGACTCTAGTGTTGGTTTGTTGTTTTAGTATAAGAACAAACATGCAATGACTCTAGTGGTTGATCCATGTGTGGTTTGTGGAAAGAACACACATGCAATGACTCTGGTTGATCCATATGTGGTTTGTGGAAAGAACACACATGCAATGACCTCTGGTGGATCCATGTGTGGTTTGTGGAAAAGAACACACATGCAATGACTCTAGTGCTGGTTTGTGGTTTTAATATAAGAACAAACATGCAATGACTCTAGTGGTTGATCCATGTGTGGTTTGTGGAAAGAACACACATGCAATGACTAGTGGTTGATCCATATGTGGTTTGTGGAAAGAACACACATGCAATGACTCTAGTGCTGGTTTGTGGTTTTAGTATAAGAACAAACATGCAATGACTCTAGTGGTTGATCCATGTGTGGTTTGTGGAAAGAACACACATGCAATGACCTCTGGTGGATCCATGTGTGGTTTGTGGAAAAGAACACACATGCAATGACTCTAGTGCTGGTTTGTGGTTTTAATATAAGAACAAACATGCAATGACTCTAGTGGTTGATCCATGTGTGGTTTGTGGAAAGAAAACACATGCAATGACTCTAGTGGTTGATCCATGTGTGGTTTGTGGAAAGAACACACATGCAATGACCACTGGTGGATCCATGCGTGGTTTGTGGAAAAAAACACACATGCAATGACTCTAGTGGTTGATCCATGTTTGTTTGTGGAAATAACACACATGCAATGACTCTAGTGGTTGATCCATGTGTGGTTTGTGAAAGAACACACATGCAATGACTCTAGTGTTGGTTTTAGTATAAGAACACACATGCAATGACTCTAGTGGTTAATCCATGTGTGGTTTGTGGAAATAACACATATGCAATGACTCTAGTGGTTGATCCATGTGTGGTTTGTGGAAATAACACACATGCAATGACTGTAATGGGTCCACATGTGGTTTGTGGAAAGAACACACATGGAATGACCACTGGTTGATCCATAAGTTGTTTGTGGAAAAGAACACACATGCAATGAGTCTAATGTTGGTTTGTGGTTTTAGTATAAGAACAAACATGCAATGACTCTAGTGGTTGATCCATGTGTGGTTTGTGGAAAGAACACACATGCAATGACTCTGGTTGATCCATGTGTGGTTTATGGAAAAACACACATGCAATGACCACTAGTGGATCCATGTGTGGTTTGTGGAAAAGAACACACATGCAATGACTCTAGTGCTGGTTTGTGGTTTTAGTATAAGAACAAACATGCAATGACTAGTGGTTGATCCATGTGTGGTTTGTGGAAAGAACACACATGCAATGACTCTAGTGGTTGATCCATGTGTGGTTTGTGGAAAGAACACACATGCAATGACCACTGGTGGATCCATGTGTGGTTTGTGGAAAAGAACACACATGCAATGACTCTAGTGGTTGATCCATGTTTGTTTGTGGAAATAACACACATGCAATGACTCTAGTGGTTGATCCATGTGTGGTTTGTGAAAAGAACACACATGCAATGACTCTACTGTTGGTTTTAGTATAAGAACACACATGAAATGACTCTAGTGGTTGATCCATGTGTGGTTTGTGGAAACAACACATATGCAACGACTCTAGTGGTTGATCCATGTGTGGTTTGTGGAAATAACACACATGCAATGACTCTGGTTGATCCATATGTTGTTTGTGGAAAGAACACACATGTAATGACCACTGGTTGATCCATAAGTTGTTTGTGGAAAAGAACACACATGCAATGAGTCTAGTGTTGGTTTGTGGTTTTAGTATAAGAACAAACATGCAATGACTCTAGTGGTTGATCCATGTGTGGTTTTTGGAAAGAACACACATGCAATGGCTCTAGTGGTTGATCCGTATGTGGTTTGTGGAAAGAACACACATGTAATGACCACTGGTGGATCCATGTGTGGTTTGTGGAAAAGAACACACATGCAATGACTCTAGTGCTAGTTTGTGGTTTTAATATAAGAACGAACATGCAATGACTCTAGTGGTTGATCCATGTGTGGTTTGTGGAAATAAAAGACATGCAATGACTCTAGTGGTTGATCCATGTGTGGTTTGTGGAAATAACACATATGCAATGACCACTGGTGGATCCATGTGTGGTTTGTGGAAAAGAACACACATGCAATGACTCTAGTGGTTGATCCATGTTTGTTTGTGGAAATAACACACATGCAATGACTCTAGTGGTTGATCCATGTGTGGTTTGTGAAAAGAACACACATGCAATGACTCTAGTGTTGGTTTTAGCATAAGAACACACATGCAATGACTCTAGTGGTTGATCCATGCGTGGTTTGTGGAAATAACACATATGCAATGACTCTAGTGGTTGATCCATGTGTGGTTTGTGGAAATAACACACATGCAATGACTCTGGTTGATCCATAAGTTGTTTGTGGAAAAGAACACACATGCAATGAGTCTAGTGTTGGTTTGTGGTTTTAGTATAAGAACAAACATGCAATGACTCTAGTGGTTGATCCATGTGTGGTTTGTGGAAAGAACACACATGCAATGACTCTGGTTGATCCATGCGTGGTTTGTGGAAAGAAAACACATGCAATGACCACTGGTGGATAAATGTGTGGTTTGTGGAAAAGAACACACATGCAATGACTCTAGTGCTGGTTTGTGGTTTTAGTATAAGAACAAACATGCAATGACTCTAGTGGTTGATCCATGTGTGGTTTGTGGAAAGAACACACATGTAATGACTCTAGTGGTTAATCCATGTGTGGTTTGTGGAAAGAACACACATGCAATGACCACTGATGGATCCATGTGTGCTTTGTGGAAAAGAACACACATGCAATGAATCTAGTGGTTGATCCATGTTTGTTTGTGGAAATAACACACATGCAATGACTCTAGTGGTTGATCCATGTGTGGTTTGTGAAAAGAACACACATGCAATGACTCTAGTGTTGGTTTTAGTATAAGAACACACATGAAATGACTCTAGTGGTTGATCCATGTGTGGTTTGTGGAAATAACACATATGCAATGACTCTAGTGGTTGATCCATGTGTGGTTTGTGGAAATAACACACATGCAATGACTGTAATGGGTCCACATGTGGTTTGTGGAAAGAACACACATGCAATGACCACTGGTTGATCCGTAAGCTGTTTGTGGAAAAGAACACACATGCAATGAGTCTAGTGTTGGTTTGTGGTTTTAGTATAAGAACAAACATGCAATGACTCTAGTGGTTGATCCATGTGTGGTTTGTGGAAAGAACACGCATGCAATGACTCTGGTTGATCCATATGTTGTTTGTGGAAAGAGCACACATGTAATGACCACTGGTGGATCCATGCGTGGTTTGTGGAAAAGAACACACATGCAATGACTCTAGTGTTGGTTTGTGGTTTTAGTATAAGAACAAACATGCAATGATTCTAGTGGTTGATCCATGTGTGGTTTGTGGAAATAACACACATGAAATGACTCTAGTGGTTGATCCATGTGTGGTTTGTGGAAAGAACACACATGCAATGATTAGTGGTTGATCCATATGTGGTTTGTGGAAAGAACACACATGCAATGACCACTGGTGGATCCATGTGTGGTTTGTGGAAAAGAACACACATGCAATGACTCTAGTGTTGTTTTGTGGTTTTAGTATAAGAACAAACATGCAATGACTCTAGTGGTTTATCCATGTGTGGTTTGTGGAAAGAACACACATGCAATGACTCTGGTTGATCCATATGTGGTTTGTGGAAAGAACACACATGCAATGACCACTGGTGGATCCATGTGTGGTTTGTGGAAAAGAACACACATGCAATGACTCTAGTGCTGGTTTGTGGTTTTAGTATAAGAACAACGATGCAATGACTCTAGTGGTTGATCCATGTGTGGTTTGTGGAAAGAAAACACATGCAATGACTCTAGTGGTTGATCCATGTGTGGTTTGTGGAAAGAACACACATGCAATGACCACTGGTGGATCCATGTGTGGTTTGTGGAAAAGAACAGACATGCAATGACTCTAGTGGTTGATCCATGTTTGTTTGTGGTAATAACACACATGCAATGACTCTAGTGGTTGATCCATGTGTGGTTTGTGAAAAGAACACACATGCAATGACTCTAGTGTTGGTTTTAGTATAAGAACACACATGTAATGACTCTAGTGGTTGATCCATGTGTGGTTTGTGGAAATAACATATATGCAACGACTCTAGTGGTTGGTCCATGTGTGGTTTGTGGAAATAACACACATGCAATGACTGTAATGGGTCCACATGTGGTTTGTGGAAAGAACACACATGCAATGACCACTCGTTGATCCATAAGTTGTTTGTGGAAAAGAACACACATGCAATGAGTCTAGTGTTGGTTTGTGGTTTTAGTATAAGAACAAACATCACTCTAGTGGTTGATCCATGTGTGGTTTGTAGAAAGAACACACATGCAATGACTCTGGTTGATCCATGTGTGGTTTGTGGAAAGAACACACATGCAATGACCACTGGTGGATCCATGTGTGGTTTGTGGAAAAGAACACACATGCAATGACTCTAGTGGTTGATCCATGTTTGTTTATGGAAATAACACACATGCAATGACTCTAGTGGTTGATCCATATGTGGTTTGTGAAAAGAACACACATGCAATGACTGTAGTGTTGGTTTTAGTATAAGAACACACATGCAATGACTCCAGTGGTTGATCCATGTGTGGTTTGTGGAAATAACACACATGCAATGACTGTAATGGGTCCACATGCGGTTTGTGGAAAGAACACACATGCAATGACCACTGGTTGATCCATAAGTTGTTTGTGGAAAATAACACACGTGCAATGAGTCTAGTGTTGGTTTGTGGTTTTAGTATAAGAACAAACATGCAATGACTCTAGTGGTTGATCCATGTGTGGTTTGTGGAAAGAACACACATGCAATGACTCTGGTTGATCCATATGTTGTTTGTGGAAAGAGCACACATGTAATGACCACTTGTGGATCCATGCGTGGTTTGTGGAAAAGAACACACATGCAATGACTCTAGTGCTGGTTTGTGGTTTTAGTATAAGAATAAACATGCAATGACTCTAGTGGTTAATCCATGTGTGGTTTGTGGAAATAACACACATGCAATGACTCTAGTGGTTGATCCATGTGTGGTTTGTGGAAAGAACACACATGCAATGATTAGTGGTTGATCCATATGTGACTTGTGGAAAGAACACACATGCAATGACCACTGGTGGATCCATGTGTGGTTTGTGGAAAAGAACACACATGCAATGACTCTAGTGTTGGTTTGTGGTTTTAGTATAAGAACAAACATGCAATGACTCTAGTGGTTGATCCATGTGTGGTTTGTGGAAAGAACACAGATGAATGACTCTGGTTGATCCATATGTGGTTTGTGGAAAGAACACAAATGCAATGAACACTGGTGGATCCATGTGTGGTTTGTGGAAAAGAACACACATGCAATTACTCTAGTGGTTGATCCATGTGTGGTTTGTGGAAAGAACACACATGCAATGACTCTAGTGGGTGATCCATGTGTGGTTTGTGGAAAGAACACACATGATATGACCACTGGTGGATCCATGTGTGGTTTGTGGAAAAGAACACACATGCAATGACTCTAGTGGTTGATCCATGTTGGTTTGTGGAAATAACACACATGCAATGACTCTAGTGGTTGATCCATGTGTAGTTTGTGAAAAGAGCACACATGCAATGACTCTAGTGCTGGTTTTAGTATAAGAACACACATGCAATGACTCTAGTGGTTGATCCATGTGTGGTTTGTGGAAATAACACATATGCAATGACCACTGGTGGATCCATGTGTGGTTTGTGGAAAAGAACACACATGCAATGACTCTAGTGGTTGATCCATGTTTGTTTGTGGAAATAACACACATGCAATGACTCTAGTGGTTGATCCATGTGTGGTTTGTGAAAAGAACACACATGCAATGACTCTAGTGTTGGTTTTAGTATAAGAACACACATGCAATGACTCTAGTGGTTGATCCATGTGCGGTTTGTGGAAATAACACATATGCAATGACTCTAGTGGTTGATCCATGTGTGGTTTGTGGAAATAACACACATGCAATGACTATAATGGGTCCACATGTGGTTTGTGGAAAGAACACACATGTAATGACCACTGGTTGATCCATAAGTTGTTTGTGGAAAAGAACACACATGCAATGAGTCTAGTATTGGTTTGTGGTTTTAGTATAAGAACAAACATGCAATGACTCTAGTGTTGATCCATGTGTGGTTTGTGGAAAGAACACACATGCAATGACTCTGGTTGATCCATGTGTGGTTTGTGGAAAGAACACACATGCAATGACCACTGGTGGATCCATGTGTGGTTTGTGTAAAATAACACACATGCAATGACTCTAGTGTTGGTTTGTGGTTTTAGTATAAGAACAAACATGCAATGACTCTAGTGGTTGATCCATGTGTGGTTTGTGGAAAGAACACACATGGAATGACTCTAGTGGTTGATCCATGTGTGGTTTGTGGAAAGAACACACATGCAATGACCACTGGTGGATCCATGTGTGGTTTGTGGAAAAGAACACATATGCAATGACTCTAGTGGTTGATCCATGTTTGTTTGCGGAAATAACACACATGCAATGACTCTAGTGGTTGATCCATGTGTGGTTTGTGAAAAGAACATACATGCAATGACTCTAGTGTTGGTTTTAGTATAAGAACACACATGAAATGACTCTAGTGGTTGATCCATGTGTGGTTTGTGGAAATAACACATATGCAACGACTCTAGTGGTTGATCCATGTGTGGTTTGTGGAAATAACACACATGCAATGACTGTAATGGGTCCACATGTGGTTTGTGGAAAGAACACACATGCAATGACCACTGGTTAATCCATAAGTTGTTTGTGGAAAAGAACACACATGCGATGAGTCTAGTGTTGGTTTGTGGTTTTAGTATAAGAACAAACATCACTCTAGTAGTTGATCCATGTGTGGTTTGTAGAAAGAACACACATGCAATGACTCTGGTTGATCCATGTGTGGTTTGTGGAAAGAACACACATGCAATGACCACTGGTGGATCCATGTGTGGTTTGTGGAAAAGAACACACATGCAATGACTCTAGTGGTTGATCCATGTTTTTTTATGGAAATAACACACATGCAATGACTCTAGTGGTTGATCTATATGTGGTTTGTGAAAAGAACACACATGCAATGACTCTAGTGTTGGTTTTAGTATAAGAACACACATGCAATGACTCTAGTGGTTGATCCATGTGTGGTTTGTGGAAATAACACATATGCAATGACCACTGGTGGATCCATGTGTGGTTTGTGGAAAAGAACACACATGCAATGACTCTAGTGGTTGATCCATGTTTGTTTGTGGAAATAACACACATGCGATGACTCTAGTGGTTGATCCATGTGTGGTTTGTGAAAAGAACACACATGCAATGACTCTAGTGTTGGTTTTAGTATAAGAACACACATGCAATGACTCTAGTGGTTGATCCATGTGCGGTTTGTGGAAATAACACATATGCAATGACTCTAGTGGTTGATCCATGTGTGGTTTGTGGAAATAACACACATGCAATGACTCTAATGGGTCCACATGTGGTTTGTGGAAAGAACACACATGTAATGACCACTGGTTGATCCATAAGTTGTTTGTGGAAAAGAACACACATGCAATGAGTCTAGTGTTGGTTTGTGGTTTTAGTATAAGAACAAACATGCAATGACTCTAGTGGTTGATCCATGTGTGGTTTGTGGAAAGAACACACATGCAATGACTCTGGTTGATCCATGTGTGGTTTGTGGAAAGAACACACATGCAATGACCACTGGTGGATCCATGTGTGGTTTGTGGAAAAGAACACACATGCAATGACTCTAGTGCTGGTTTGTGGTTTTAGTATAAGAACAAACATGTAATGACTCTAGTGGTTGATCCATGTGTGGTTTGTGGAAAGAACACACATGCAATGACTCTAGTGGTTGATCCATGTGTGGTTTGTGGAAAGAACACACATGCAATGACCACTGGTGGATCCATGTGTGGTTGTGGAAAAGAACACACATGCAATGACTCTAGTGGTTGATCCATGTTTGTTTGTGGAAATAACACGCATGCAATGACTCTAGTGGTTGATTCATGTGTGGTTTGTGAAAAGAACACACATGCAATGACTCTAGTGTTGGTTTTAGTAGAAGTACACACATGAAATGACTCTAGTGGTTGATCCATATGTGGTTTGTGGAAATAACACATATGCAACGACTCTAGTGGTTGATCCATGTGTGGTTTGTGGAAATAACACACATGCAATGACTGTAATGGGTCCACATGTGGTTTGTGGAAAGAACACACATGCAATGACCACTGGTTGATCCATAAGTTGTTTGTGGAAAAGAACACACATGCAATGAGTCTAGTGTTGGTTTGTGGTTTTAGTATAAGAACAAACATGCAATGACTCTAGTGGTTAATCCATGTGTGGTTTGTGGAAAGAACACACATGCAATGACTTTGGTTGATCCATATGTTGTTTGTGGAAAGAACACACATGTAATGACCACTGGTGGATCCATGTGTGGTTTGTGGAAAAGATCACACATGCAATGACTCTAGTGCTGGTTTATGGTTTTAGTATAAGAACAAACATGCAATGACTCTAGTGGTTGATCCATGTGTGGTTTGTGGAAATAACACACATGCAATGACTCTAGTGGTTGATCCATGTGTGGTTTGTGGAAAGAACACACATGTAATGACTAGTGGTTGATCCATATGTGGTTTGTGGAAAGAACACACATGCAATGACCAATGGTGGATCCATGTGTGGTTTGTGGAAAAGAACACACATGCAATGACTCTATTGTTGGTTTGTGGTTTTAGTATAAGAACAAACATGCAATGACTCTAGTGGTTGATCCATGAGTGGTTTGTGGAAAGAACACACATGCAATGACTCTGGTTGATCCATATGTCGTTTGTGCAAAGAACACGCATGCAATGACCACTTGTGGATCCATGTGTGGTTTGTGGAAAAGAACACACATGCAATGACTCTAGTGCTGGTTTGTGGTTTTAGTATAAGAACAAACATGCAATGAATCTAGTGGTTGATCCATGTGTGGTTTGTGGAAACAAAACACATGCAATGACTCTAGTGGTTGATCCATGTGTGGTTTGTGGAAAGAACACACATGCAATGACCACTGGTGGATCCATGTGTGGTTTGTGGAAAAGAACAGACATGCAATGACTCTAGTGGTTGATCCATGTTTGTTTGTGGAAATTAGACACATGCAATGACTCTAGTGGTTGATCCATGTGTGGTTTGTGAAAAGAACACACATGCAATGAATCTAGTGGTTGTTTTAGTATAAGAACACACATGTAATGACTCTAGTGGTTGATCCATGTGTGGTTTGTGGAAATAACACATATGCAACATCTCTAGTGGTTGATCCATGTGTGGTTTGTGGAAATAACACACATGCAATGACTGTAATGGGTCCACATGTGGTTTGTGGAAAGAACAGACATGCCATGACCACTGGTTGATCCATAAGTTGTTTGTGGAAAAGAACACACATGCAATGAGTCTAGTGTTGGTTTGTGGTTTTAGTATAAGAACAAACATCACTCTAGTGGTTGATCCATGTGTGGTTTCTAGAAAGAACACACATGCAATGACTCTGGTTGATCCATGTGTGGTTTGTTGAAAGAACACACATGCAATGACCACTGGTGGATCCATGTGTGGTTTGTGGAAAAGAACACACATGCAATGACTCTAGTGGTTGATCCATGTTTGTTTATGTAAATAACACACATGCAATGACTCTAGTGGTTGATCCATATGTGGTTTGTGAAAAGAACACACATGCAATGACTAGTGATGGTTTTAGTATAAGAACACACATGCAATGACTCTAGTGGTTGATCCAAGTGTGGTTTGTGGAAATAACACACATGCAATGACTGTAATGGGTCCACATGTGGTTTGTGGAAAGAACACACATGCAATGACCACTGGTTGATCCATAAGTTGTTTGTTGAAAATAACACACATGCAATGAGTCTAGTGTTGGTTTGTGGTTTTAGTATAAGAACAAACATCACTCTAGTGGTTGATCCATGTGTGGTTTCTAGAAAGAACACACATGCAATGACTCTGGTTGATCCATGTGTGGTTTGTTGAAAGAACACACATGCAAGGACCACTGGTGGATCCATGTGTGGTTTGTGGAAAAGAACACACATGCAATGACTCTAGTGGTTGATCCATGTTTGTTTATGGAAATAACACACATGCAATGACTCTAGTGGTTGATCCATATGTGGTTTCTGAAAAGAACACACATGCAATGACTAGTGTTGGTTTTAGTATAAGAACACACATGCAATGACTCTAGTGGTTGATCCAAGTGTGGTTTGTGGAAATAACACACATGCAATGACTGTAATGGGTCCACATGTGGTTTGTGGAAAGAACACACATGCAATGACCACTGGTTGATCCATAAGTTGTTTGTGGAAAAGAACACACATGCAATGAGTCTAGTGTTGGTTTGTGGTTTTAGTATAAGAACAAACATGCAATGACTCTAGTGGTTGATCCATGTGTGGTTTGTGGAAAACACACACATGCAATGACTCTAGTGGTAGATCCATGTGTGGTTTGTGGAAAGAACACACATGCAATGATTAGTGGTTGATCCATATGTGGTTTGTCGAAAGAACACACATGCAATGACCACTGGTGGATCCATGTGTGGTTTGTGGAAAAGAACACACATGCAATGACTCTAGTGTTGGTTTGTGGTTTTAGTATAAGAACAAGCATGCAATGACTCTAGTGGTTTATCCATGTGTGGTTTGTGGAAAGAACACACATGCAATGACTCTAGTTGATCCATATGTGGTTTGCGGAAAGAACACACATGCAATGACCACTGGTGGATCCATGTGTGGTTTGTAGAAAAGAACACACATGCAATGACTCTAGTGCTGGTTTGTGGTTTTAGTATAAGAACAAACATGCAATGACTCTAGTGGTTGATCCATGTGTGGTTTGTGGAAAGAAAACACATGCAATGACTCTAGTGGTTGATCCATGTGTGGTTTGGGGAAAGAACACACATGCAATGACCACTGGTGGATCCATGTGTGGTTTGTGGAAAAGAACAGACATGCAATGACTCTAGTGGTTGATCCATGTTTGTTTGTGGAAATAACACACATGCAATGACTCTAGTGGTTGATCCATGTGTGGTTTGTGAAAAGAACACACATGCAATGACTCTAGTGTTGGTTTTAGTATAAGAACACACATGAAATGACTCTAGTGGTTGATCCATGTGTGGTTTGTGGAAATAACACATATGCAACGACTCTAGTGGTTGATCCATGTGTGGTTTGTGGAAATAACACACATGCAATGACTGTAATGGGTCCACTTGTGGTTTGTGGAAAGAACACACATGCAATGACCACTGGTTGATCCATAAGTTGTTTGTGGAAAAGAACACACATGCAATGAGTCTAGTGTTGGTTTGTGGTTTTAGTATAAGAACAAACATCACTCTAGTGGTTGATCCATGTGTGGTTTGTCGAAAGAACACACATGCACTGACCACTGGTGGATCCATGTGTGGTTTGTGGAAAAGAACACACATGAAATGACTCTAGTGGTTGATCCCTGGTTGTTTATGGAAATAACACACATGCAATGACTCTAGTGGTTGATCCATGTGTGGTTTGTGAAAATAACACACATGCAATGACTCTAGTGTTGGTTTTAGTATAAGAACACACATGCAATGACTCTAGTGGTTGATCCATGTGTGGTTTTTCTGGAAATAACACATATGCAACGACTCTAGTGGTTGATCCATGTGTGGTTTGTGGAAATGACACACATGCAATGATTGTAATGGGTCCATAAGTTGTTTGTGGAAAGAACACACATGCAATGAGTCTAGTGTTGGTTTGTGGTTTTAGTATAAGAACAAACATGCAATGACTCTAGTGGTTGATCCATGTCTGGTTTGTGGAAAGAACACACATGCAATGACTTTGGTCGATCCATATGTTGTTTGTGGAAAGAACACACATGTAATGACCACTGGTGGATCCATGTGTGGTTTGTGGAAAAGATCACACATGCAGTGACTCTAGTGCTGGTTTGTGGTTTTAGTATAAGAACAAACATGCAATGACTCTAGTGGTTGATCCATGTGTGGTTTGTGGAAATAACACACATGCAATGACTCTAGTGGTTGATCCATGTGTGGTTTGTGGAAAGAACACACATGCAATGACTAGTGGTTGATCCATATGTGGTTTGTGGAAAGAAGACACATGCAATGACCACTGGTGGATCCATGTGTGGTTTGTGGAAATGAACACACATGCAATGACTCTAGTGTTGGTTTGTGGTTTTAGTATAAGAACAAACATGCAATGACTCTAGTGGTTGATCCATGTGTGGTTTGTGGAAAGAACACACATGCAATGACTCTGGTTGATCCATATGTCATTTGTGCAAAGAACACGCATGCAATGACCACTGGTGGATCCATGTGTGGTTTGTGGACAAGAACACACATGCAATGACTCTAGTGCTGGTTTGTGGTTTTAGTATAAGAACAAACATGCAATGAATCTAGTGGTTGATCCATGTGTGGTTTCTGGAAAGAAAACACATGCAATGACTCTAGTGGTTGATCCATGTGTGGTTTGTGGAAAGAACACACATGCAATGACCACTGGTGGATCCATGTGTGGTTTGTGGAAAAGAACACACATGCAATGACTCTAGTGGTTGATCCATGTTTGTTTGTGGAAATAACACACATGCAATGACTCTAGTGGTTGATCCATGTGTGGTTTGTGAAAAGAACACACATGCAATGACTCTAGTGTTGGTTTTAGTATAAGAACACACATGCAATGACTCTAGTGGTTGATCCATGTGTGGTTTTTCGGGAAATAACACATATGCAACGACTCTAGTGGTTGATCCATGTGTGGTTTGTGGAAATAACACACATGCAATGATTGTAATGGGTCCATAAGTTGTTTGTGGAAAGAACACACATGCAATGAGTCTAGTGTTGGTTTGTGGTTTTAGTATAAGAACAAACATGCAATGACTCTAGTGGTTGATCCATGTCTGGTTTGTGGAAAGAACACACATGCTATGACTTTGGTCGATCCATATGTTGTTTGTGGAAAGAACACACATGTAATGACCACTAGTGTATCCATGTGTGGTTTGTGGAAAAGATCACACATGCAATGACTCTAGTGCTGGTTTGTGGTTTTAGTATAAGAACAAACATGCAATGACTCTAGTGGTTGATCCATGTGTGGTTTGTGGAAATAACACACATGCAGTGACTCTAGTGGTTGATCCATGTGTGGTTTGTGGAAAGA
This sequence comes from Avena sativa, assembly GCA_916181665.1. Taxonomy (NCBI): domain Eukaryota; kingdom Viridiplantae; phylum Streptophyta; class Magnoliopsida; order Poales; family Poaceae; genus Avena; species Avena sativa. Next base: position 436,586,097 of record OV702290.1, read on the forward strand.
ACACACATGCAATGACTAGTGGTTGATCCATATGTGGTTTGTGGAAAGAACACACATGCAATGACTCTAGTGGTTGATCCATGTTTGTTTGTGGAAATAACACACATGCAATGACTCTAGTGGTTGATCCATGTGTGGTTTGTGGAAAAGAACACACATGGAATGACTCTATTGTTGGTTTGTGGTTTTAGTGTAAGAACAAACATGCAATGACTCTAGTGGTTGATCCATGTGTGGTTTGTGGAAAGAACACACATGCAATGACTCTGGTTGATCCATATGTCGTTTGTGCAAAGAACACGCATGCAATGACCACTGGTGGATCCATGTGTGGTTTGTGGACAAGAACACACATGCAATGACTCTAGTGCTGGTTTGTGGTTTTAGTATAAGAACAAACATGCAATGAATCTAGTGGTTGATCCATGTGTGGTTTGTGGAAAGAAAACACATGCAATGACTCTAGTGGTTGATCCATGTGTGGTTTGTGGAAAGAACACACATGCAATGACCACTGGTGGATCCATGTGTGGTTTGTGGAAAAGAACATACATGCAATGACTCTAGTGGTTGATCCATGTTTGTTTGTGGAAATAACACACATGCAATGACTCTAGTGGTTGATCCATGTGTGGTTTGTGAAAAGAACACACATGCAATGACTCTAGTGGTTGTTTTAGTATACGAACACACATGTAATGACTCTAGTGGTTGATCCATGTGTGGTTTGTGGAAAAGAACGCACATGTAATGACTCTAGTGGTTGATCCATGTTTGTTTGTGGAAATAACACAAATGCAATGACTCTAGTGGTTGATCCATGTGTGGTTTGTGAAAAGAACACACATGCAATGACTCTGGTGTTGGTTTTAGTATAAGAACACACATGCAATGACTCAAGTGGTTGATCCAAGTGTGGTTTGTGGAAATAACACACATGCAATGACTGTAATGGGTCCACATGTGGTTTGTGGAAAGAACACACATGCAATGACCACTGGTTGATCCATAAGTTGTTTGTGGAAAAGAACACACATGCAATGAGTCTAGTGTTGGTTTGTGGTTTTAGTATAAGAACAAACATGCAATGACTCTAGTGGTTGATCCATGTGTGGTTTGTGGAAAAAACACACATGCAATGACTCTAGTGGTTGATCCATGTGTGGTTTGTGGAAAGAACACACATGCAATGATTAGTGGTTGATCCATATGTGGTTTGTGGAAAGAACACACATGCAATGACCACTGGTGGATCCATGTGTGGTTTGTGGAAAAGAACACACACGCAATGACTCTAGTGTTGGTTTGTGGTTTTAATATAAGAACAAGCATGCAATGATTCAACTGGTTTATCCATGTGTGGTTTGTGGAAAGAACATACATGCAATGACTCTAGTTGATCCATATGTGGTTTGTGGAAAGAACACACATGCAATGACCACTGGTGGATCCATGTGTGGTTTGTGGAAAAGAACACACATGCAATGACTCTAGTGCTGGTTTGTGGTTTTAGTATAAGAACAAACATGCAATGACTCTAGTGGTTGATCCATGTGTGGTTTGTGGAAAGAAAACACATGCAATGACTCTAGTGGTTGATCCATGTGTGGTTTGGGGAAAGAACACACATGCAATGACCACTGGTGGATCCATGTGTGGTTTGTGGAAAAGAACGCACATGCAATGACTCTAGTGGTTGATCCATGTTTGTTTGTGGAAATAACACACATGCAATGACTCTAGTGGTTGATCCATGTGTGGTTTGTGAAAAGAACACACATGCAATGACTCTAGTGTTGGTTTTAGTATAATAACACACATGAAATGACTCTAGTGGTTGATCCATGTGTGGTTTGTGGAAATAACACATATGCAACGACTCTAGTGGTTGATCCATGTGTGGTTTGTGGAAATAACACACATGCAATGACTGTAATGGGTCCACATGTGGTTTGTGGAAAGAACACACATGCAATGACCACTGGTTGATCCATAAGTTGTTTGTGGAAAAGAACACACATGAAATGAGTCTAGTGTTGGTTTGTGCTTTTAGTATAAGAACAAACATGCAATGACTCTAGTGGTTGATCCATGTGTGGTTTGTGGAAAGAACACACATGCAATGACTTTGGTTGATCCATATGTTGTTTGTGGAAAGAACACACATGTAATGACCACTGGTGGATCCATGTGTGGTTTGTGGAAAAGATCACACATGCAATGACTCTAGTGCTGGTTTGTGGTTTTAGTATAAGAACAAACATGCAATGACTCTAGTGGTTGATCCATGTGTGGTTTGTGGAAATAACACACATGCAATGACTCTAGTGGTTGATCCATGTGTGGTTTGTGGAAAGAACACACATGCAATGACTAGTGGTTGATCCATATGTGGTTTGTGGAAAGAACACACATGCAATGACCACTGGTGGATCCATGTGTGGTTTGTTGAAAAGAACAAACATGCAATGACTCTATTGTTGGTTTGTGGTTTTAGTATAAGAACAAACATGCAATGACTCTAGTGGTTGATCCATGTGTGGTTTGTGGAAAGAACACACATGCAATGACTCTGGTTGATCCATATGTCGTTTGTGCAAAGAACACGCATGCAATGACCACTGGTGGATCCATGTGTGGTTTGTGGAAAAGAACACACATGCAATGACTCTAGTGCTGGTTTGTGGTTTTAGTATAAGAACAAACATGCAATGAATCTAGTGGTTGATCCATGTGTGGTTTGTGGAAAGCAAACACATGCAATGACTCTAGTAGTTGATCCATGTGTGGTTTGTGGAAAGAACACACATGCAATGACCACTGGTGGATCCATGTGTGGTTTGTGGAAAAGAACAGACATGCAATGACTCTAGTGGTTGATCCATGTTTGTTTGTGGAAATAACACACATGCAATGACTCTAGTGGTTGATCCATGTGTGGTTTGTGAAAAGAACACACATGTAATGACTCTAGTGGTTGTTTTAGTATAAGAACACACATGTAATGACTCTAGTGGTTGATCCATGTGTGGTTTGTGGAAATAACACATATGCAACGACTCTAGTGGTTGATCCATGTGTGGTTTGTGGAAATAACACACATGCAATGACCACTGGTGGATCCATGTGTGGTTTGTGGAAAAGAACAGACATGCAATGACTCTAGTGGTTGATCCATGTTTGTTTGTGGAAATAGCACACATGCAATGACTCTAGTGGTTGATCCATGTGTGGTTTGTGAAAAGAACACACATGCAATGACTCTAGTGGTTGTTTTAGTATACGAACACACATGTAATGACTCTAGTGGTTGATCCATGTGTGGTTTGTGGAAAAGAACTCACATGTAATGACTCTAGTGGTTGATCCATGTTTGTTTGTGGAAATAACACAAATGCAATGACTCTAGTGGTTGATCCATGTGTGGTTTGTGAAAAGAACACACATGCAATGACTCTGGTGTTGGTTTTAGTATAAGAACACACATGCAATGACTCTAGTGGTTGATCCAAGTGTGGTTTGTGGAAATAACACACATGCAATGACTGTAATGGGTCCACATGTGGTTTGTGGAAAGAACACACATGCAATGACCACTGGTTGATCCATAAGTTGTTTGTGGAAAAGAACACACATGCAATGAGTCTAGTGTTGGTTTGTGGTTTTAGTATAAGAACAAACATGCAATGACTCTAGTGGTTGATCCATGTGTGGTTTGTGGAAAAAACACACATGCAATGACTCTAGTGGTTGATCCATGTGTGGTTTGTGGAAAGAACACACATGCAATGATTAGTGGTTGATCCATATGTGGTTTGTGGAAAGAACACACATGCAATGACCACTGGTGGATCCATGTGTGGTTTGTGGAAAAGAACACACATGCAATGAATCTAGTGTTGGTTTGTGGTTTTAATATAAGAACAAGCATGCAATGATTCAAGTGGTTTATCCATGTGTGGTTTGTGGAAAGAACATACATGCAATGACTCTAGTTGATCCATATGTGGTTTGTGGAAAGAACACACATGCAATGACCACTGGTGGATCCATGTGTGGTTTGTGGAAAAGAACACACATGCAATGACTCTAGTGCTGGTTTGTGGTTTTAGTATAAGAACAAACATGCAATGACTCTAGTGGTTGATCCATGTGTGGTTTGTGGAAAGAAAACACATGCAATGACTCTAGTGGTTGATCCATGTGTGGTTTGGGGAAAGAACACACATGTAATGACCACTGGTGGATCCATGTGTGGTTTGTGGAAAAGAACGCACATGCAATGACTCTAGTGGTTGATCCATGTTTGTTTGTGGAAATAACACACATGCAATGACTCTAGTGGTTGATCCATGTGTGGTTTGTGAAAAGAACACACATGCAATGACTCTAGTGTTGGTTTTAGTATAATAACACACATGAAATGACTCTAGTGGTTGATCCATGTGTGGTTTGTGGAAATAACACATATGCAACGACTCTAGTGGTTGATCCATGTGTGGTTTGTGGAAATAACACACATGCAATGACTGTAATGGGTCCACATGTGGTTTGTGGATAGAACACACATGCAATGACCACTGGTTGATCCATAAGTTGTTTGTGGAAAAGAACACACATGAAATGAGTCTAGTATTGGTTTGTGGTTTTAGTATAAGAACAAACATGCAATGACTCTAGTGGTTGATCCATGTGTGGTTTGTGGAAAGAACACACATGCAATGACTTTGGTTGATCCATATGTTGTTTGTGGAAAGAACACACATGTAATGACCACTGGTGGATCCATGTGTGGTTTGTGGAAAAGATCACACATGCAATGACTCTAGTGCTGGTTTGTGGTTTTAGTATAAGAACAAACATGCAATGACTCTAGTGGTTGATCCATGTGTGGTTTGTGGAAATAACACACATGCAATGACTCTAGTGGTTGATCCATGTGTGGTTTGTGGAAAGAACACACATGCAATGACTAGTGGTTGATCCATATGTGGTTTGTGGAAAGAACACACATGCAATGACCACTGGTGGATCCATGTGTGGTTTGTTGAAAAGAACACACATGCAATGACTCTATTGTTGGTTTGTGGTTTTAGTATAAGAACAAACATGCAATGACTCTAGTGGTTGATCCATGTGTGGTTTGTGGAAAGAACACACATGCAATGACTCTGGTTGATCCATATGTCGTTTGTGCAAAGAACACGCATGCAATGACCACTGGTGGATTCATGTGTGGTTTGTGGAAAAGAACACACATGCAATGACTCTAGTGCTGGTTTGTGGTTTTAGTATAAGAACAAACATGCAATGAATCTAGTGGTTGATCCATGTGTGGTTTGTGGAAAGCAAACACATGCAATGACTCTAGTGGTTGATCCATGTGTGGTTTGTGGAAAGAACACACATGCAATGACCACTGGTGGATCCATGTGTGGTTTGTGGAAAAGAACAGACATGCAATGACTCTAGTGGTTGATCCATGTTTGTTTGTGGAAATAACACACATGCAATGACTCTAGTGGTTGATCCATGTGTGGTTTGTGAAAAGAACACACATGTAATGACTCTAGTGGTTGTTTTAGTATAAGAACACACATGTAATGACTCTAGTGGTTGATCCATGTGTGGTTTGTGGAAATAACACATATGCAACGACTCTAGTGGTTGATCCATGTGTGGTTTGTGGAAATAACACACATGCAATGACTGTAATGGGTCCACATGTGGTTTGTGGAAAGAACACACATGCAATGACCACTGGTTGATCCATAAGTTGTTTGTGGAAAAGAACACACATGCAATGAGTCTAGTGTTGGTTTGTGGTTTTAGTATAAGAACAAACATCACTCTAGTGGTTGATCCATGTGTGGTTTGTAGAAAGAACACACATGCAATGACTCTGGTTGATCCATGTGTGGTTTGTTGAAAGAACACACATTGAATGTCCACTGGTGGATCCATGTGTGGTTTGTGGAAAAGAACACACATGCAATGACTCTAGTGGTTGATCCATGTTTGTTTATGGAAATAACACACATGCAATGACTCTAGTGGTTGATCCATATGTGGTTTGTGAAAAGAACACACATGCAATGACTAGTGTTGGTTTTAGTATAAGAACACACATGCAATGACTCTAGTGGTTGATCCAAGTGTGGTTTGTGGAAATAACACACATGCAATGACTATAATGGGTCCACATGTGGTTTGTGGAAAGAACACACATGCAATGACCACTGGTTGATCCATAAGTTGTTTGTGGAAAAGAACACACATGCAATTAGTCTAGTATTGGTTTGTGGTTTTAGTATAAGAACAAACATGCAATGACTCTAGTGGTTGATCCATGTGTGGTTTGTGGCGAAAACACACATGCAATGACTCTAGTGGTTGATCCATGTGTGGTTTGTGGAAAGAACACACATGCAATGATTAGTGGTTGATCCATATGTGGTTTGTGGAAAGAACACACATGCAATGACCACTGGTGGATCCATGTTTCGTTTGTGGAAAAGAACACACATGCAATGACTCTAGTGTTGGTTTGTGGTTTTAGTATAAGAACAAGCATGCAATGACTCTAGTGGTTTATCCATGTGTGGTTTGTGGAAAGAACACACATGCAATGACTCTAGTTGATCCATATTTGGTTTGTGGAAAGAACACACATGCAATGACCACTGGTGGATCCATGTGTGGTTTGTGGAAAAGAACACACATGCAATGACTCTAGTGCTGGTTTGTGGTTTTAGTATAAGAACAAACATGCAATGACTCTAGTGGTTGATCCATGTGTGGTTTGTGGAAAGAAAACACATGCAATGACTCTAGTGGTTGATCCATGTGTGGTTTGGGGAAAGAACACACATGCAATGACCACTGGTGGATCCATGTGTGGTTTGTGGAAAAGAACACACATGCAATGACTCTAGTGGTTGATCCATGTTTGTTTGTGGAAATAACACACATGCAATGACTCTAGTGGTTGATCCATGTGTGGTTTGTGAAAATAACACACATGCAATGACTCTAGTGTTGGTTTTAGTATAAGAACACACATGTAATGACTCTAGTGGTTGATCCATGTGTGGTTTGTGGAAATAACACATAAGCAACGACTCTAGTGGTTGATCCATGTGTGGTTTGTGGAAATAACACACATGCAATGACTATAATGGGTCCACATGTGGTTTGTGGAAAGAACACACATGCAATGACCACTAGTTGATCCATAAGTTGTTTGTGGAAAAGAACACACATGCAATGAGTCTAGTGTTGGTTTGTGGTTTTAGTATAAGAACAAACATCACTCTAGTGGTTGATCCATGTGTGGTTTGTCGAAAGAACACACATGCAATGACTCTGGTGGATCCATGTGTGGTTTGTGGAAAGAACACACATGCACTGACCACTGGTGGATCCATGTGTGGTTTGTGGAAAAGAACACACATGAAATGACTCTAGTGGTTGATCCATGGTTGTTTATGGAAATAACACACATGCAATGACTCTAGTGGTTGATCCATGTGTGGTTTGTGAAAAGAACACACATGCAATGACTCTAGTGTTGGTTTTAGTATAAGACCACACATGCAATGACTCTAGTGGTTGATCCATGTGTGGTTTCTGGAAATAACACATATGCAACGACTCTAGTGGTTGATCCATGTGTGGTTTGTGGAAATAACACACATGCAATGACTGTAATGGGTCCACATGTGGTTTGTGGAAAGAACACACATGCAATGACCACTGGTTGATCCATAAGTTGTTTGTGGAAAAGAACACACATGTAATGAGTCTAGTGTTGGTTTGTGGTTTTAGTATAAGAACAAACATGCAATGACTCTAGTGGTTGATCTATGTGTGGTTTGTGGAAATAACACACATGTAATGACTCTGGTTGATCCATATGTTGTTTGTGGAAAGAACACACATGCAATGACCACTGGTGGATCCATGTGTGGTTTGTGGAAAAGAACACACATGCAATGACTCTAGTGCTGGTTTGTGGTTTTAGTATAAGAACAAACATGCAATGACTCTAGTGGTTGATCCATGTGTGGTTTGTGGAAATAACACACATGCAATGACTCTAGTTGTTGATCCATGTGTGGTTTGTGGAAAGAACACACATGCAAAGACTAGTGGTTGATCCATATGTGGTTTGTGGAAAGAACACACATGCAATGACCACTGGTGGATCCATGTGTGGTTTCTGGATAAGAACACACATGCAATGACTCTAGTTTTGGTTTGTGGTTTTAGTATAAGAACAAACATGCAATGACTCTAGTGGTTGATCCTTGTGTGGTTTGTGGAAAGAACACACATGCAATGACTCCGGTTGATCCATATGTGGTTTGTGGAAAGAACACACATGCAATGACCACTGGTGGATCCATGTGTGGTTTGTGGAAAAGAACACACATGCAATTACTCTAGTGCTGGTTTGTGGTTTTAGTATCAGAACAAACATGCAATGACTCTAGTGGTTGATACATGTGTGGTTTGTGGAAAGAACACACATGCAATGACTCTAGTGGTTGATCCATGTGTGGTTTGTGGAAAAGAACACACATGCAATGACTCTAGTGGTTGATCCATGTTTGTTTGTGGAAATAACACACATGCAATGACTCTAGTGGTTGATCCATGTGTGGTTTGTGAAAAGAGCACACATGCAATGACTCTAGTGTTTTTTTAGTATAAGAACACACATGCAATGACTCTAGTGGTTGATCTATGTGTGGTTTGTGGAAATAACACAGATGCAATGACTCTAGTGGTTGATCCATGTGTGGTTTGTGGAAAGAACACACATGCAATGACTAGTGGTTGATTCATATGTGGTTTGTGTAAAGAACACACATGCAATGACCATTGGTGGATCCATGTGTGGTTTGTGGAAAAGAACACACATGCAATGACTCTAGTGTTGGTTTGTTGTTTTAGTATAATAACAAACATGCAATGACTCTAGTGGTTGATCCATGTGTGGTTTGTGGAAAGAACACACATTCAATGACTCTGGTTGATCCATATGTGGTTTGTGGAAAGAACACACATGCAATGACCGCTGGTGGATCCATGTGTGGTTTGTGGAAAAGAACACACATGCAATGACTCTAGTGCTGGTTTGTGGTTTTAATATAAGAACAAACATGCAATGACTCTAGTGGTTGATCCATGTGTGGTTTGTGGAAAGAAAACACATGCAATGACTCTAGTGGTTGGTCCATGTGTGGTTTGTGGAAAGAACACACGTGCAATGACCACTAGTGGATCCATGTGTGGTTTGTGGAAAAGAACACACATGCAATGACTCTAGTGGTTGATCCATGTTTGTTTGTGGAAATAACACACATGAAATGACTCTAGTGGTTGATCCATGTGTGGTTTGTGAAAAGAACACACATGCAATGACTCTAGTGTTGGTTTTAGTATAAGAACACACATGCAATGACTCTAGTGTTGGTTTTAGTATAAGAACACACATGCAATGACTCTAGTGGTTGATCCATGTGTGGTTTGTGGAAATAACACATATGCAATGACTCTAGTGGTTGATCCATGTGTGGTTTGTGGAAATAACACACATGCAATGACTGTAATGGGTCCACATGTGGTTTGTGGAAAGAACACACATATAATGACCACTGGTTGATCCATAAGTTGTTTGTGGAAAAGAACACACATGCAATGAGTCTAGTGTTGGTTTGTGGTTTTAGTATAAGAACAAACATGAAATGACTCTAGTGGTTGATCCATGTGTGGTTTGTGGAAAGAACACACATGCAATGACTCTGGTTGATCCATGTCTGGTTTGTGGAAAGAACACACATGCAATGACCACTGGTGGATCCATGTGTGGTTTGTGGAAAAGAACACACATGCAATGACTCTAGTAGTTGATCCATGTTTGTTTGTGGAAATAACACACATGCCATGACTCTAGTGGTTGATCCATGTGTGGTTTGTGAAAAGAACACACATCCAATGACTCTAGTGTTGGTTTTAGTATAAGAACACGCATGAAATGACTCTAGTGGTTGATCCATGTGTGGTTTGTGGAAATAACACATATGCAACGACTCTAGTGGTTGATCCATGTGTGGTTTGTGGAAATAACACACATGCAATGACTGTAATGGGTCCACATGTGGTTTGTGGAAAGAACACACATGCAATGACCACTGGTTGATCCATAAGTTGTTTGTGGAAAAGAACACATATGCAATGAGTCTAGTGTTGGTTTGTGGTTTTAGTATAAGACCAAAAATGCAATGACTCTAGTGGTTGATCCATGTGTGGTTTGTGGAAAGAACACACACGCAATGACTTTGGTTGATCCATATGTGGTTTGTGGAAAGAACACACATGCAATGACCACTGGTGGATCCATGTTTGGTTTGTGGAAAAGAACACACATGCAATGACTCTAGTGTTGGTTTGTGGTTTTAGTATAAGAACAAGCATGCAATGACTCTAGTGGTTTATCCATGTGTGGTTTGTGGAAAGAACACACATGCAATGACTCTAGTTGATCCATATTTGGTTTGTGGAAAGAACACACATGCAATGACCACTGGTGGATCCATGTGTGGTTTGTGGAAAAGAACACACATGCAATGACTCTAGTGCTGGTTTGTGGTTTTAGTATAAGAACAAACATGCAATGACTCTAGTGGTTGATCCATGTGTGGTTTGTGGAAAGAAAACACATGCAATGACTCTAGTGGTTGATCCATGTGTGGTTTGGGGAAAGAACACACATGCAATGACCACTGGTGGATCCATGTGTGGTTTGTGGAAAAGAACACACATGCAATGACTCTAGTGGTTGATCCATGTTTGTTTGTGGAAATAACACACATGCAATGACTCTAGTGGTTGATCCATGTGTGGTTTGTGAAAATAACACACATGCAATGACTCTAGTGTTGGTTTTAGTATAAGAACACACATGTAATGACTCTAGTGGTTGATCCATGTGTGGTTTGTGGAAATAACACATATGCAACGACTCTAGTGGTTGATCCATGTGTGGTTTGTGGAAATAACACACATGCAATGACTATAATGGGTCCACATGTGGTTTGTGGAAAGAACACACATGCAATGACCACTAGTTGATCCATAAGTTGTTTGTGGAAAAGAACACACATGCAATGAGTCTAGTGTTGGTTTGTGGTTTTAGTATAAGAACAAACATCACTCTAGTGGTTGATCCATGTGTGGTTTGTCGAAAGAACACACATGCAATGACTCTGGTGGATCCATGTGTGGTTTGTGGAAAGAACACACATGCACTGACCATTGGTGGATCCATGTGTGGTTTGTGGAAAAGAACACACATGAAATGACTCTAGTGGTTGATCCATGGTTGTTTATGGAAATAACACACATGCAATGACTCTAGTGGTTGATCCATGTGTGGTTTGTGAAAAGAACACACATGCAATGACTCTAGTGTTGGTTTTAGTGTAAGACCACACATGCAATGACTCTAGTGGTTGATCCATGTGTGGTTTCTGGAAATAACACATATGCAACGACTCTAGTGGTTGATCCATGTGTGGTTTGTGGAAATAACACACATGCAATGACTGTAATGGGTCCACATGTGGTTTGTGGAAAGAACACACATGCAATGACCACAGGTTGTCCATAAGTTGTTTGTGGAAAAGAACACACATGTAATGAGTCTAGTGTTGGTTTGTGGTTTTAGTATAAGAACAAACATGCAATGACTCTAGTGGTTGATCTATGTGTGGTTTGTGGAAATAACACACATGTAATGACTCTGGTTGATCCATATGTTGTTTGTGGAAAGAACACACATGCAATGACCACTGGTGGATCCATGTGTGGTTTGTGGAAAAGAACACACATGCAATGACTCTAGTGTTGGTTTGTGGTTTGAGTATAAGAACAGACATGCAATGACTCTAGTGGTTGATCCATGTGTGGTTTGTGGAAATAACACACATGCAATGACTCTAGTTGTTGATCCATGTGTGGTTTGTGGAAAGAACACACATGCAAAGACTAGTGGTTGATCCATATGTGGTTTGTGGAAAGAACACACATGCAATGACCACTGGTGGATCCATGTGTGGTTTGTGGATAAGAACACACATGCAATGACTCTAGTTTTGGTTTGTGGTTTTAGTATAAGAACAAACATGCAATGACTCTAGTGGTTGATCCTTGTTTGGTTTGTGGAAAGAACACACATGCAATGACTCCGGTTGATCCATATGTGGTTTGTGGAAAGAACACACATGCAATGACCACTGGTGGATCCATGTGTGGTTTGTGGAAAAGAACACACATGCAATTACTCTAGTGCTGGTTTGTGGTTTTAGTATCAGAACAAACATGCAATGACTCTAGTGGTTGATACATGTGTGGTTTGTGGAAAGAACACACATGCAATGACTCTAGTGGTTGATCCATGTGTGGTTTGTGGAAAAGAACACACATGCAATGACTCTAGTGGTTGATCCATGTTTGTTTGTGGAAATAACACACATGCAATGACTCTAGTGGTTGATCCATGTGTGGTTTGTGAAAAGAGCACACATGCAATGACTCTAGTGTTTTTTTAGTATAAGAACACACATGCAATGACTCTAGTGGTTGATCTATGTGTGGTTTGTGGAAATAACACAGATGCAATGACTCTAGTGGTTGATCCATGTGTGGTTTGTGGAAAGAACACACATGCAATGACTAGTGGTTGATTCATATGTGGTTTGTGTAAAGAACACACATGCAATGACCATTGGTGGATCCATGTGTGGTTTGTGGAAAAGAACACACATGCAATGACTCTAGTGTTGGTTTGTTGTTTTAGTATAATAACAAACATGCAATGACTCTAGTGGTTGATCCATGTGTGGTTTGTGGAAAGAACACACATTCAATGACTCTAGTTGATCCATATGTGGTTTGTGGAAAGAACACACATGCAATGACCGCTGGTGGATCCATGTGTGGTTTGTGGAAAAGAACACACATGCAATGACTCTAGTGCTGGTTTGTGGTTTTAATATAAGAACAAACATGCAATGACTCTAGTGGTTGATCCATGTGTGGTTTGTGGAAAGAAAACACATGCAATGACTCTAGTGGTTGGTCCATGTGTGGTTTGTGGAAAGAACACACGTGCAATGACCACTGGTGGATCCATGTGTGGTTTGTGGAAAAGAACACACATGCAATGACTCTAGTGGTTGATCCATGTTTGTTTGTGGAAATAACACACATGCAATGACTCTAGTGGTTGATCCATGTGTGGTTTGTGAAAAGAACACACATGCAATGACTCTAGTGTTGGTTTTAGTATAAGAACACACATGCAATGACTCTAGTGTTGGTTTTAGTATAAGAACACACATGCAATGACTCTAGTGGTTGATCCATGTGTGGTTTGTGGAAATAACACATATGCAATGACTCTAGTGGTTGATCCATGTGTGGTTTGTGGAAATAACACACATGCAATGACTGTAATGGGTCCACATGTGGTTTGTGGAAAGAACACACATATAATGACCACTGGTTGATCCATAAGTTGTTTGTGGAAAAGAACACACATGCAATGAGTCTAGTGTTGGTTTGTGGTTTTAGTATAAGAACAAACATGAAATGACTCTAGTGGTTGATCCATGTGTGGTTTGTGGAAAGAACACACATGCAATGACTCTGGTTGATCCATGTGTGGTTTGTGGAAAGAACACACATGCAATGACCACTGGTGGATCCATGTGTGGTTTGTGGAAAAGAACACACATGCAATGACTCTAGTAGTTGATCCATGTTTGTTTGTGGAAATAACACACATGCCATGACTCTAGTGGTTGATCCATGTGTGGTTTGTGAAAAGAACACACATCCAATGACTCTAGTGTTGGTTTTAGTATAAGAACACGTATGAAATGACTCTAGTGGTTGATCCATGTGTGGTTTGTGGAAATAACACATATGCAACGACTCTAGTGGTTGATCCAAGTGTGGTTTGTGGAAATAACACACATGCAATGACTGTAATGGGTCCACATGTGGTTTGTGGAAAGAACACACATGCAATGACCACTGGTTGATCCATAAGTTGTTTGTGGAAAAGAACACATATGCAATGAGTCTAGTGTTGGTTTGTGGTTTTAGTATAAGAACAAACATGAAATGACTCTAGTGGCTGATCCTTGTGTGGTTTGTGGAAAGAACACACATGCAATGACTCTGGTTGATCTATATGTTGTTTGTGGAAAGAACACACATGTAATGACCACTGGTGGATCCATGTGTGGTTTGTGGAAAAGAACACACATGCAATGACTCTAGTGCTCGTTTGTGGTTTTAGTATAAGAACAAACATGCAATGACTCTAGTGGTTGATCCATGTGTGGTTTGTGGAAATAACACACATGCAATGACTCTAGTGGTTGATCCATGTGTGGTTTGTGGAAAGAACACACATGCAATGACTAGTGGTTGATCCATATGTGGTTTGTGGAAAGAACACACATGCAATGACCACTGGTGGATCCATGTGTGGTTTGTGGAAAAGAACACACATGCAATGACTCTATTGTTGGTTTGTGGTTTTAGTATAAGAACAAGCATGCAATGACTCTAGTGGTTGATCCATGTGTGGTTTGTGGAAAGAACACACATGCAATGACTCTGGTTGATCCATATGTCGTTTGTGCAAAGAACACACATGCAATGACCACTGGTGGATCCATGTGTGGTTTGTGGAAAAGAACACACATGCAATGACTCTAGTGCTGGTTTGTGGTTTTTAGTATAAGAACAAACATGCAATTACTCTAGTGGTTGATCCATGTGTGGTTTGTGGAAAGAAAACACATGCAATGACTCTAGTGGTTGATCCATGTGTGGTTTGTGGAAAGAACACACATGGAATGACCACTAGTGGATCCATGTGTGGTTTGTGGAAAAGAACACACATGCAATGACTCTAGTGGTTGATCCATGTTTGTTTGTGGAAATAACACACATGCAATGACTCTAGTGGTTGATCCATGTGTGGTTTGTTAAAAGAACACACATGCAATGACTCTAGTGTTGGTTTTAGTATAAGAACACACATGAAATGACTCTAGTGGTTGATCCATGTGTGGTTTGTGGAAATAACACATACGCAACGACTCTAGTGGTTGATCCATGTGTGGTTTGTGGAAATAACACACATGCAATGACTGTAATGGGTCCACATGTGGTTTGTGGAAAGAACACACATGCAATGACCACTGGTTGATCCATAAGTTGTTTGTGGAAAAGAACACACATACAATGAGTCTACTGTTGGTTTGTGGTTTTAGTATAAGAACAAACATCACTCTAGTGGTTGATCCATGTGTGGTTTGTAGAAAGAACACACATGCAATGACTCTGGTTGATCCATGTGTGGTTTGTGGAAAGAACACACATGCAATGACCACTGGTGGATCCATGTGTGGTTTGTGGAAAAGAACACACATGCAATGACTCTAGTGGTTGATCCATGTTTGTTTATGGAAATAACACACATGCAATGACTCTAGTGGTTGATCCATATGTGGTTTGTGAAAAGAACACACATGCAATGACTCTAGTGTTGGTTTTAGTATAAGAACACACATCCAATGACTCTAGTGGTTGATCCATGTGTGGTTTCTGGAAATAACACACATGCAATGACTGTAATGGGTCCACATGTGGTTTGTGGAAAGAACACACATGCAATGACCACTGGTTGATCCATAAGTTGTTTGTGGAAAAGAACACACATGCAATGAGTCTAGTGTTGGTTTGTGGTTTTAGTATAAGAACAAACATGCAATGACTCTAGTGGTTGATCCATGTGTGGTTTGTGGAAAGAACACACATGCAATGACTCTGGTTGATCCATATGTTGTTTGTGGAAAGAGCACACATGTAATGACCACTGGTGGATCCATGCGTGGTTTGTGGAAAAGAACACACATGCAATGACTCTAGTGCTGGTTTGTGGTTTTAGTATAAGAACAAACATGCATTGACTCTAGTGGTTGATCCATGTGTGGTTTGTGGAAATAACACACATGCAATGACTCTAGTGGTTGATCCATGTGTGGTTTGTGGAAAGAACACACATGCAATGATTAGTGGTTGATCCATATGTGGTTTGTGGAAAGAACACACATGCAATGACCACTGGTGGATCCATGTGTGGTTTGTGGAAAAGAACACACATGCAATGACTCTAGTGTTGGTTTGTGGTTTTAGTATAAGAACAAACATGCAATGACTCTAGTGGTTTATCCATGTGTGGTTTGTGGAAAGAACACACATGCAATGACTCTGGTTGATCCATATGTGGTTTGTGGAAAGAACACACATGCAATGACCACTGGTGGATCCATGTGTGGTTTGTGGAAATGAACACACATGCAATGACTCTAGTGCTGGTTTGGGTTTTAGTATAAGAACAAACATGCAATGACTCTAGTGGTTGATCCATGTGTGGTTTGTGGAAAGAAAACACATGCAGTGACTCTAGTGGTTGATCCATGTGTGGTTTGTGGAAAGAACACACATGCAATGACCACTGGTGGATCCATGTGTGGTTTGTGGAAAAGAACACACATGCAATGACTCTAGTACTGGTTTGTGGTTTTAGTATAAGAACAAACATGCAATGACTCTAGTGGTTGATCCATGTGTGGTTTGTGGAAAGAAAACACATGCAGTGACTCTAGTGGTTGATCCATGTGTGGTTTGTGGAAAGAACACACATGCAATGACCACTGGTGGATCCATGTGTGGTTTGTGGAAAAGAACACACATGCAATGACTCTAGTGGTTGATCCATGTTTGTTTATGGAAATAACACACATGCAATGACTCTAGTGGTTGATCCATGTGTGGTTTGTGAAAAGAACACACATGCCATGACTCTAGTGTTGGTTTTAGTATAAGAACACACATGTAATGACTCTAGTGGTTGATCCATGTGTGGTTTGTGGAAATAACACATAGGCAACGACTCTAGTGGTTGATCAATGTGTGGTTTGTGGAAATAACACGCATGCAGTGACTGTAATGGGTCCACATGTGGTTTGTGGAAAGAACACACATGCAATGACCACTGGTTGATCCATAAGTTGTTTGTGGAAAAGAACACACATGCAATGAGTCTAGTGTTGGTTTGTGGTTTTAGTATTAGAACAAACATCACTCTAGTGGTTGATCCATGTGTGGTTTGTTGAAAGAACACACATGCAATGACTCTGGTTGATCCATGTGTGGTTTGTGGAAAGAACACATGCAATAACCACTAGTGGATCCATGTGTGGTTTGTGGAAAAGAACACACATGCAATGACTCTAGTGGTTGATCCATGTTTGTTTATGGAAATAACACACATGCAATGACTCTAGTGGTTGATCCATATGTGGTTTGTGAAAAGAACACACATGCAATGACTCTAGTGTTGGTTTTAGTATAAGAACACACATCCAATGACTCTAGTGGTTGATCCATGTGTGGTTTGTGGAAATAACACACATGCAATGACTGTAATGGGTCCACTTGTGGTTTGTGGAAAGAACACACATGCAATGACCACTGGTTGATCCATAAGTTGTTTGTGGAAAAGAACACACATGCAATGAGTCTAGTGTTGGTTTGTGGTTTTAGTATAAGAACAAACATGCAATGAGTCTAGTGGTTGATCCATGTGTGGTTTGTGGAAAGAACACACATGTAATGACTCTGGTTGATCCATATGTTGTTTGTGGAAAGAGCACACATGTAATGACCACTGGTGGATCCATGCGTGGTTTGTGGAAAAGAACACACATGCAATGACTCTAGTGATGGTTTGTGGTTTTAGTATAAGAACAAAATGCAATGACTCTAGTGGTTGATCCATGTGTGGTTTGTGGAAATAACACACATGCAATGACTCTAGTGGTTGATCCATGTGTGGTTTGTGGAAAGAACACACATGCAATGATTAGTGGTTGATCCATATGTGGTTTGTGGAAAGAACACACATGCAATGACCACTGGTGGATCCATGTGTGGTTTGTGGAAAAGAACACACATGCAATGACTCTAGTGTTGGTTTGTGGTTTTAGTATAAGAACAAACATGCAATGACTCTAGTGGTTGATCCATGTGTGGTTTGTGGAAAGAAAAAACATGCAATGACTCTATTGGTTGATCCATGTGTGGTTTGTGGAAAGAACACACATGCAATGACCACTCGTGGATCCATGTGTGGTTTGTGGAAAAGAACACACATGCACTGACTCTAGTTATGGTTTGGGGTTTTAGTATAAGAACAAACATGCAATGACTCTAGTGGTTGATCCATGTGTGGTTTGTGGAAAGAAAACACATGCAATGACTCTAGTGGTTGATCCATGTGTGGTTTGTGGAAAGAACACACATGCAATGACCACTGGTGGATCCATGTGTGGTTTGTGGAAAAGAACACACATGCAATGACTCTAGTGGTTGATCCATGTTTGTTTGTGGAAATAACACACATGCAATGACTCTAGTGGTTGATCCATGTGTGGTTTGTGAAAAGAACACACATGCAAAGACTCTAGTGTTGGTTTTATTATAAGAACACACATGCAATGCCTCTAGTGGTTGATCCATGTGTGCTTTGTGGAAATAACACATATGCAATGACTCTAGTGGTTGATCCTTGTGTGGTTTGTGGAAATAACACACATGCAATGACTGTAATGGGTCCACATGTGGTTTGTTGAAAGAACACACATGCAATGACCACTGGTTGATCCATAAGTTGTTTGCGGAAAATAACACACATGCAATGAGTCTAGTGTTGGTTTCTGGTTTTTGTATAAGAACAAACATGCAATGACTCTAGTGGTTGATCCATGTGTGGTTTATGGAAAGAACACACATGCAATGACTCTGGTTGATCCATGTGTGGCTTGTGGAAAGAACACACATGCAACGACCACTGGTGGATCCATGTGTGGTTTGTGGAAAAGAACACACATGCAATGACTCTAGTGTTGGTTTGTGGTTTTAGTATAAGAACAAACATGCAATGACTCTAGTGGTTGATCCATGTGTGGTTTGTGGAAAGAACACACATCCAATGACTCTTGGTTATCCATATGTGGTTTGTGGAAAGAACACACATGCAATGACCACTGGTGGATCCATGTGTGGTTTGTGGAAAAGAACACACATGCAATGACTCTAGTTATGGTTTGTGGTTTTAGTATAATAACAAACATGCAATGACTCTAGTGGTTGATCCATGTGTGGTTTGTGGAAAGAACACACATGCAATGACTCTAGTGGTTGATCCATGTGTGGTTTGTGGAAAGAACACACATGCAATGATCACTGGTGGATCCATGTGTGGTTTGTGGAAAAGAACACACATGCAATGACTCTAGTGGTTGATCCATGTTTGTTTGTGGAAATAATACACATGTAATGACTCTAGTGGTTGATCCATGTGTGGTTTGTGAAAACAACACACATGCAATGACTCTAGTGTTGGTTTTATTATAAGAACACACATCCAGTGCCTCTAGTGGTTGATCCATGTGTGGTTTGTGGAAATAACACATATGCAATGACTCTAGTGGTTGGTCCATGTGTGGTTTGTGGAAATAACACACATGCAATGACTGTAATGGGTCCACATGTGGTTTGTGGAAATAACACACATGCAATGACCACTGGTTGATCCATAAGTTGTTTGTGGAAAATAACACACATGCAATGAGTCTAGTGTTGGTTTGTGGTTTTAGTATAAGAACAAACATGCAATGACTCTAGTGGTTGATCCATGTGTGGTTTGTGGAAAGAACACACATGCAATGACTCTGGTTGATCCATGTGTGGCTTGTGGAAAGAACACACATGCAATGACCACTGGTGGATCCATGTGTGGTTTGTGGAAAAGAACACACATGCAATGACTCTAGTGCTGGTTTGTGGTTTTAGTATAAGAACAAACATGCAATGACTCTAGTCGTTGATCCATGTGTGGTTTTCGGAAAGAACAAACATGCAATGACTCTAGTGGTTGATCCATGTGTGGTTTGTGGAAAGAACACACATGCAATGACAACTGGTGGATCCATGTGTGGTTTGTGGAAAAGAACACACATGCAATGACTCTAGTGGTTGATCCATGTTTGTTTGTGGAAATAACACACATGCAATGACTCTAGTGTTGGTTTGTGGTTTTAGTATAAGAACAAGCATGCAATGACTCTAGTGGTTTATCCATGTGTGGTTTGTGGAAAGAACACACATGCAATGACTCTGGTTGATCCATATGTGGTTTGTGGAAAGAACACACATGCAATGACCACTAGTGGATCCATGTGTGGTTTGTGGAAAAGAACACACATGCAATGACTATAGTGCTGGTTTGTGGTTTTAGTATAAGAACAAACATGCAGTGACTCTAGTGGTTGATCCATGTGTGGTTTGTGGAAAGAAAACACATGCAATGACTCTAGTGGTTGATCCATGTGTGGTTTGTGGAAAGAACACACATGCAATGACCACTGGTGGATCCATGTGTGGTTTGTGGAAAAGAACACACATGCAATGACTCTAGTGGTTGATCCATGTTTGTTTGTGGAAATAACACACATGCAATGACTCTAGTGGTTGATCCATGTGTGGTTTGTGAAAAGAACACACATGCAATGACTCTAGTGTTGGTTTTAGTAAGAACACACATGTAATGACTCTAGTGGTTGATCCATGTGTGGTTTGTGGAAATAACACATATGCAACGACTCTAGTGGTTGATCCATGTGTGGTTTGTGGAAATAACACACATGCAATGACTGTAATGGGTCCACATGTGGTTTGTGGAAAGAACACACGTGCAATGACCACTGGTTGATCCATAAGTTGTTTGTGGAAAAGAACACACATGCATTGAGTCTAGTGTTGGTTTGTGGTTTTAGTATTAGAACAAACATCACTCTAGTGGTTGATCCATGTGTGGTTTGTCGAAAGAACACACATGCAATGACTCTGGTTGATCCATGTGTGGTTTGTGGAAAGAACACACATGCAATGACTCTGGTTGATCCATGTGTGGTTTGTGGAAAAGAACACACATGCAATGACTCTAGTGCTGGTTTGTGGTTTCAGTATAAGAACAAACATGCAATGACTCTAGTGGTTGATCCATGTGTGGTTTGTGGAAAGAACACACATGCCATGACTCTGGTTGATCCATGTGTGGTTTGTGGAAAAAACACACATGCAATGACCACTTGTGGATCCATGTGTGGTTTGTGGAAAAGAACACACATGCAATGACTCTAGTGCTGGTTTGTGGTTTTAGTATAAGAACAAACATGCAATGACTCTAGTGGTTGATCCATGTGTGGTTTGTGGAAAGAACACACATGCAATGACTCTAGTGGTTGATCCATGTGTGGTTTGTGGAAAGAACACACATGCAATGACTCTAGTGGTTGATCCATGTATGGTTTGTGGAAAGAACACACATGCAATGACCACTGGTGGATCCATGTGTGGTTTGTGGAAAAGAACACACATGCAATGACTCTAGTGGTTGATCCATGTTTGTTTATTGAAATAACACAGACGCAATGACTCTAGTGGTTGATCCATATGTGGTTTGTGAAAAGAACACACATGCAATGACTCTAGTGTTGGTTTTAGTATAAGAACACACATGCAATGACTCTAGTGGTTGATCCATGTGTGGTTTGTGGAAATAACACATATGCAACGACTCTAGTGGTTGATCCTTGTGTGGTTTGTGAAAAGAACACACATGCAATGACTCTAGTGGTTGATCCATGTGTGGTTTGTGAAAAGAACACACATGCAATGACTCTAGTGTTGGTTTTAGTATAAGAACACACATGCAATGACTCTAGTGGTTGATCCATGTGTGGTTTGTGGAAATAACACATATGCAATGACTCTAGTGGTTGATCCATGTGTGGTTTGTGGAAATAACACACATGCAATGACTGTAATGGGTCCACATGTGGTTTGTGGAAAGAACACACATATAATGACCACTGGTTGATCCATAAGTTGTTTGTGGAAAAGAACACACATGCAATGAGTCTAGTGTTGGTTTGTGGTTTTAGTATAAGAACAAACATGAAATGACTCTAGTGGTTGATCCATGTGTGGTTTGTGGAAAGAACACACATGCAATGACTCTGGTTGATCCATGTGTGGTTTGTGGAAAGAACACACATGCAATGACCACTGGTGGATCCATGTGTGGTTTGTGGAAAAGAACACACATGCAATGACTCTAGTAGTTGATCCATGTTTGTTTGTGGAAATAACACACATGCCATGACTCTAGTGGTTGATCCATGTGTGGTTTGTGAAAAGAACACACATCCAATGACTCTAGTGTTGGTTTTAGTATAAGAACACGCATGAAATGACTCTAGTGGTTGATCCATGTGTGGTTTGTGGAAATAACACATATGCAACGACTCTAGTGGTTGATCCATGTGTGGTTTGTGGAAATAACACACATGCAATGACTGTAATGGGTCCACATGTGGTTTGTGGAAAGAACACACATGCAATGACCACTGGTTGATCCATAAGTTGTTTGTGGAAAAGAACACATATGCAATGAGTCTAGTGTTGGTTTGTGGTTTTAGTATAAGAACAAACATGCAATGACTCTAGTGGTTGATCCATGTGTGGTTTGTGGAAAGAACACACATGCAATGACTTTGGTTGATCCATATGTTGTTTGTGGAAAGAACACACATGTAATGACCACTGGTGGATCCATGTGTGGTTTGTGGAAAAGAACACACATGCAATGACTCTAGTGCTGGTTTGTGGTTTTAGTATAAGAACAAACATGCAATGACTCTAGTGGTTGATCCATGTGTGGTTTGTGGAAATAACACACATGCAATGACTCTAGTGGTTGATCCATGTGTGGTTTGTGGAAAGAACACACATGCAATGACTAGTGGTTGATCCATATGTGGTTTGTGGAAAGAACACACATGCAATGACCACTGGTGGATCCATGTGTGGTTTGTGGAAAAGAACACACATGCAATGACTCTATTGTTGGTTTGTGGTTTTAGTATAAGAACAAGCATGCAATGACTCTAGTGGTTGATCCATGTGTGGTTTGTGGAAAGAACACACATGCAATGACTCTGGTTGATCCATATGTCGTTTGTGCAAAGAACACACATGCAATGACCACTGGTGGATCCATGTGTGGTTTGTGGAAAAGAACACACATGCAATGACTCTAGTGCTGGTTTGTGGTTTTTAGTATAAGAACAAACATGCAATGACTCTAGTGGTTGATCCATGTGTGGTTTGTGGAAAGAAAACACATGCAATGACTCTAGTGGTTGATCCATGTGTGGTTTGTGGAAAGAACACACATGGAATGACCACTGGTGGATCCATGTGTGGTTTGTGGAAAAGAACACACATGCAATGACTCTAGTGGTTGATCCATGTTTGTTTGTGGAAATAACACACATGCAATGACTCTAGTGGTTGATCCATGTGTGGTTTGTGAAAAGAACACACATGCAATGACTCTAGTGTTGGTTTTAGTATAAGAACACACATGAAATGACTCTAGTGGTTGATCAATGTGTGGTTTGTGGAAATAACACATACGCAACGACTCTAGTGGTTGATCCATGTGTGGTTTGTGGAAATAACACACATGCAATGACTGTAATGGGTCAACATGTGGTTTGTGGAAAGAACACACATGCAATGACCACTGGTTGATCCATAAGTTGTTTGTGGAAAAGAACACACATACAATGAGTCTACTGTTGGTTTGTGGTTTTAGTATAAGAACAAACATCACTCTAGTGGTTGATCCATGTGTGGTTTGTAGAAAGAACACACATGCAATGACTCTGGTTGATCCATGTGTGGTTTGTGGAAAGAACACACATGCAATGACCATTGGTGGATCCATGTGTGGTTTGTGGAAAATAACACACATGCAATGACTCTAGTGGTTGATCCATGTTTGTTTATGGAAATAACACACATGCAATGACTCTAGTGGTTGATCCATATGTGGTTTGTGAAAAGAACACACATGCAATGACTCTAGTGTTGGTTTTAGTATAAGAACACACATCCAATGACTCTAGTGGTTGATCCATGTGTGGTTTCTGGAAATAACACACATGCAATGACTGTAATGGGTCCACATGTGGTTTGTGGAAAGAACACACATGCAATGACCACTGGTTGATCCATAAGTTGTTTGTGGAAAAGAACACACATGCAATGAGTCTAGTGTTGGTTTGTGGTTTTAGTATAAGAACAAACATGCAATGACTCTAGTGGTTGATCCATGTGTGGTTTGTGGAAAGAACACACATGCAATGACTCTGGTTGATCCATATGTTGTTTGTGGAAAGAGCACACATGTAATGACCACTGGTGGATCCATGCGTGGTTTGTGGAAAAGAACACACATGCAATGACTCTAGTGCTGGTTTGTGGTTTTAGTATAAGAAAAACATGCATTGACTCTAGTGGTTGATCCATGTGTGGTTTGTGGAAATAACACACATGCAATGACTCTAGTGGTTGATCCATGTGTGGTTTGTGGAAAGAACACACATGCAATGATTAGTGGTTGATCCATATGTGGTTTGTGGAAAGAACACACATGCAATGACCACTGGTGGATCCATGTGTGGTTTGTGGAAAAGAACACACATGCAATGACTCTAGTGTTGGTTTGTGGTTTTAGTATAAGAACAAACATGCAATGACTCTAGTGGTTTATCCATGTGTGGTTTGTGGAAAGAACACACATGCAATGACTCTGGTTGATCCATATGTGGTTTGTGGAAAGAACACACATGCAATGACCACTGGTGGATCCATGTGTGGTTTGTGGAAATGAACACACATGCAATGACTCTAGTGCTGGTTTGGGTTTTAGTATAAGAACAAACATGCAATGACTCTAGTGGTTGATCCATGTGTGGTTTGTGGAAAGAAAACACATGCAGTGACTCTAGTGGTTGATCCATGTGTGGTTTGAGGAAAGAACACACATGCAATGACCACTGGTGGATCCATGTGTGGTTTGTGGAAAAGAACACACATGCAATGACTCTAGTACTGGTTTGTGGTTTTAGTATAAGAACAAACATGCAATGACTCTAGTGGTTGATCCATGTGTGGTTTGTGGAAAGAAAACACATGCAGTGACTCTAGTGGTTGATCCATGTGTGGTTTGTGGAAAGAACACACATGCAATGACCACTGGTGGATCCATGTGTGGTTTGTGGAAAAGAACACACATGCAATGACTCTAGTGGTTGATCCATGTTTGTTTGTGGAAATAACACACATGCAATGACTCTAGTGGTTGATCCATGTGTGGTTTGTGAAAAGAACACACATGCCATGACTCTAGTGTTGGTTTTAGTATAAGAACACACATGTAATGACTCTAGTGGTTGATCCATGTGTGGTTTGTGGAAATAACACATAGGCAACGACTCTAGTGGTTGATCAATGTGTGGTTTGTGGAAATAACATGCATGCAGTGACTGTAATGGGTCCACATGTGGTTTGTGGAAAGAACACACATGCAATGACCACTGGTTGATCCATAAGTTGTTTGTGGAAAAGAACACACATGCAATGAGTCTAGTGTTGGTTTGTGGTTTTAGTATTAGAACAAACATCACTCTAGTGGTTGATCCATGTGTGGTTTGTTGAAAGAACACACATGCAATGACTCTGGTTGATCCATGTGTGGTTTGTGGAAAGAACACACATGCAATAACCACTAGTGGATCCATGTGTGGTTTGTGGAAAAGAACACACATGCAATGACTCTAGTGGTTGATCCATGTTTGTTTATGGAAATAACACACATGCAATGACTCTAGTGGTTGATCCATATGTGGTTTGTGAAAAGAACACACATGCAATGACTCTAGTGTTGGTTTTAGTATAAGAACACACATCCAATGACTCTAGTGGTTGATCCATGTGTGGTTTGTGGAAATAACACACATGCAATGACTGTAATGGGTCCACTTGTGGTTTCTGGAAAGAACACACATGCAATGACCACTGGTTGATCCATAAGTTGTTTGTGGAAAAGAACACACATGCAATGAGTCTAGTGTTGGTTTGTGGTTTTAGTATAAGAACAAACATGCAATGAGTCTAGTGGTTGATCCATGTGTGGTTTGTGGAAAGAACACACATGTAATGACTCTGGTTGATCCATATGTTGTTTGTGGAAAGAGCACACATGTAATGACCACTGGTGGATCCATGCGTGGTTTGTGGAAAAGAACACACATGCAATGACTCTAGTGATGGTTTGTGGTTTTAGTATAAGAACAAACATGCAATGACTCTAGTGGTTGATCCATGTGTGGTTTGTGGAAATAACACACATGCAATGACTCTAGTGGTTGATCCATGTGTGGTTTGTGGAAAGAACACACATGCAATGATTAGTGGTTGATCCATATGTGGTTTGTGGAAAGAACACACATGCAATGACCACTGGTGGATCCATGTGTGGTTTGTGGAAAAGAACACACATGCAATGACTCTAGTGTTCGTTTGTGGTTTTAGTATAAGAACAAACATGCAATGACTCTAGTGGTTGATCCATGTGTGGTTTGTGGAAAGAACACACATGCAATGACCACTCGTGGATCCATGTGTGGTTTGTGGAAAAGAACACACATGCAATGACTCTAGTTATGGTTTGGGGTTTTAGTATAAGAACAAACATGCAATGACTCTAGTGGTTGATCCATGTGTGGTTTGTGGAAAGAAAACACATGCAATGACTCTAGTGGTTGATCCATGTGTGGTTTGTGGAAAGAACACACATGCAATGACCACTGGTGGATCCATGTGTGGTTTGTGGAAAAGAACACACATGCAATGACTCTAGTGGTTGATCCATGTTTGTTTGTGGAAATAACACACATGCAATGACTCTAGTGGTTGATCCATGTGTGGTTTGTGAAAAGAACACACATGCAAAGACTCTAGTGTTGGTTTTATTATAAGAACACACATGCAATGCCTCTAGTGGTTGATCCATGTGTGCTTTGTGGAAATAACACATATGCAATGACTCTAGTGGTTGATCCTTGTGTGGTTTGTGGAAATAACACACATGCAATGACTGTAATGGGTCCACATGTGGTTTGTTGAAAGAACACACATGCAATGACCACTGGTTGATCCATAAGTTGTTTGCGGAAAATAACACACATGCAATGAGTCTAGTGTTGGTTTCTGGTTTTTGTATAAGAACAAACATGCAATGACTCTAGTGGTTGATCCATGTGTGGTTTGTGGAAAGAACACACATGCAATGACTCTGGTTGATCCATGTGTGGCTTGTGGAAAGAACACACATGCAATGACCACTGGTGGATCCATGTGTGGTTTGTGGAAAAGAACACACATGCAATGACTCTAGTGCTGGTTTGTGGTTTTAGTATAAGAACAAACATGCAATGACTCTAGTGGTTGATCCATGTGTGGTTTGTGGAAAGAACACACATCCAATGACTCTTGGTTATCCATATGTGGTTTGTGGAAAGAACACACATGCAATGACCACTGGTGGATCCATGTGTGGTTTGTGGAAAAGAACACACATGCAATGACTCTAGTTATGGTTTGTGGTTTTAGTATAAGAACAAACATGCAATGACTCTAGTGGTTGATCCATGTGTGGTTTGTGGAAAGAAAACACATGCAATGACTCTAGTGGTTGATCCATGTGTGGTTTGTGGAAATAACACACATGCAATGACCACTGGTGGATCCATGTGTGGTTTGTGGAAAAGAACACACATGCAGTGACTCTAGTGGTTGATCCATGTTTGTTTGTGGAAATAACACACATGCAATGACTCTAGTGGTTGATCCATGTGTGGTTTGTGAAAAGAACACACATGCAATGACTCTAGTGTTGGTTTTATTATAAGAACACACATGCAATGCCTCTAGTGGTTGATCCATGTGTGGTTTGTGGAAATAACACATATGCAATGACTCTAGTGGTTGATCCATGTGTGGTTTGTGGAAATAACACACATGCAATGACTGTAATGGGTCCACATGTGGTTTGTGGAAATAACACACATGCAATGACCACTTGTTGATCCATAAGTTGTTTGCGGAAAATAACACACATGCAATGAGTCTAGTGTTGGTTTCTGGTTTTTGTATAAGAACAAACATGCAATGACTCTAGTGGTTGATCCATGTGTGGTTTGTGGAAAGAACACACATGCAATGACTCTGGTTGATCCATGTGTGGCTTGTGGAAAGAACACACATGCAATGACCACTGGTGGATCCATGTGTGGTTTGTGGAAAAGAACACACATGCAATGACTCTAGTGCTGGTTTGTGGTTTTAGTATAAGAACAAACATGCAATGACTCTAGTGGTTGATCCATGTGTGGTTTGTGGAAAGAACACACATCCAATGACTCTTGGTTATCCATATGTGGTTTGTGGAAAGAACACACATGCAATGACCACTGGTGGATTCATGTGTGGTTTGTGGAAAAGAACACACATGCAATGACTCTAGTTATGGTTTGTGGTTTTAGTATAAGAACAAACATGCAATGACTCTAGTGGTTGATCCATGTGTGGTTTGTGGAAAGAAAACACATGCAATGACTCTAGTGGTTGATCCATGTGTGGTTTGTGGAAATAGCACACATGCAATGACCACTGGTGGATCCATGTGTGGTTTGTGGAAAAGAACACACATGCAGTGACTCTAGTGGTTGATCCATGTTTGTTTGTGGAAATAACACACATGCAATGACTCTAGTGGTTGATCCATGTGTGGTTTATGAAAAGAACACACATGCAATGACTCTAGTGTTGGTTTTATTATAAGAACACACATGCAATGCCTCTAGTGGTTGATCCATGTGTGGTTTGTGGAAATAACACACATGCAATGACTGTAATGGGTCCACATGTGGTTTGTGGAAATAACACACATGCAATGACCACTGGTTGATCCATAAGTTGTTTGTGGAAAATAACACACATGCAATGAGTCTAGTGTTGGTTTTTGGTTTTAGTATAAGAACAAACATGCAATGACTCTAGTGGTTGATCCATGTGTGGTTTGTGGAAAGAACACACATGCAATGACTCTGGTTGATCCATGTGTGGCTTGTGGAAAGAACACACATGCAATGACCACTGGTGGATCCATGTGTGGTTTGTGGAAAAGAACACACATGCAATGACTCTAGTGCTGGTTTGTGGTTTTAGTATAAGAACAAACATGCAATGACTCTAGTGGTTGATCCATGTGTGGTTTTCGGAAAGAACAAACATGCAATGACTCTAGTGGTTGATCCATGTGTGGTTTGTGGAAAGAACACACATGCAATGACAACTGGTGGATCCATGTGTGGTTTGTGGAAAAGAACACACATGCAATGACTCTAGTGGTTGATCCATGTTTGTTTGTGGAAATAACACACATGCAATGACTCTAGTGTTGGTTTGTGGTTTTAGTATAAGAACAAGCATGCAATGACTCTAGTGGTTTATCCATGTGTGGTTTGTGGAAAGAACACACATGCAATGACTCTGGTTGATCCATATGTGGTTTGTGGAAAGAACACACATGCAATGACCACTAGTGGATCCATGTGTGGTTTGTGGAAAAGAACACACATGCAATGACTATAGTGCTGGTATGTGGTTTTAGTATAAGAACAAACATGCAGTGACTCTAGTGGTTGATCCATGTGTGGTTTGTGGAAAGAAAACACATGCAATGACTCTAGTGGTTGATCCATGTGTGGTTTGTGGAAAGAACACACATGCAATGACCACTGGTGGATCCATGTGTGGTTTGTGGAAAAGAACACACATGCAATGACTCTAGTGGTTGATCCATGTTTGTTTGTGGAAATAACACACATGCAATGACCCTAGTGGTTGATCCATGTGTGGTTTGTGAAAAGAACACACATGCAATGACTCTAGTGTTGGTTTTAGTATAAGAACACACATTTAATGACTCTAGTGGTTGATCCATGTGTGGTTTGTGGAAATAACACATATGCAACGACTCTAGTGGTTGATCCATGTGTGGTTTGTGGAAATAACACACATGCAATGACTGTAATGGGTCCACATGTGGTTTGTGGAAAGAACACACGTGCAATGACCACTGGTTGATCCATAAGTTGTTTGTGTAAAAGAACACACATGCATTGAGTCTAGTGTTGGTTTGTGGTTTTAGTATTAGAACAAACATCACTCTAGTGGTTGATCCATGTGTGGTTTGTCGAAAGAACACACATGCAATGACTCTGGTTGATCCATGTGTGGTTTGTGGAAAGAACACACATGCAATGACTCTGGTTGATCCATGTGTGGTTTGTGGAAAAGAACACACATGCAATGACTCTAGTGCTGGTTTGTGGTTTCAGTATAAGAACAAACATGCAATGACTCTAGTGGTTGATCCATGTGTGGTTTGTGGAAAGAACACACATGCAATGACTCTGGTTGATCCATGTGTGGTTTGTGGAAAGAACACACATGCAATGACCACTTGTGGATCCATGTGTGGTTTGTGGAAAAGAACACACATGCAATGACTCTAGTGCTGGTTTGTGGTTTTAGTATAAGAACAAACATGCAATGACTCTAGTGGTTGATCCATGTGTGGTTTGTGGAAAGAACACACATGCAATGACTCTAGTGGTTGATCCATGTATGGTTTGTGGAAAGAACACACATGCAATGACCACTGGTGGATCCATGTGTGGTTTGTGGAAAAGAACACACATGCAATGACTCTAGTGGTTGATCCATGTTTGTTTATTGAAATAACACAGACGCAATGACTCTAGTGGTTGATCCATATGTGGTTTGTGAAAAGAACACACATGCAATGACTCTAGTGTTGGTTTTAGTATAAGAACACACATGCAATGACTCTAGTGGTTGATCCATGTGTGGTTTGTGGAAACAACACATATGCAACGACTCTAGTGGTTGATCCATGTGTGGTTTGTGGAAATAACACACATGCAATGACTGTAATGGGTCCACATGTGGTTTGTGGAAAGAACACACATGCAATGACCACTGGTTGATCCATAAGTTGTTTGTGGAAAAGAACACACATGCAATGAGTCTAGTGTTGGTTTGTGGTTTTAGTATAAGAACAAACATGCAATGACTCTAGTGGTTGATCCATTTGTGGTTTGTGGAAAGAACACACATGCAATGACTCTGGTTAATCCATATGTTGTTTGTGGAAAGAACACACATGTAATGACCACTGGTGGATCCATGGGTGGTTTGTGGAAAAGAACACACATGCAATGACTCTAGTGCTGGTTTGTGGTTTTAGTATAAGAACAAACATGCAATGACTCTAGTGGTTGATCCATGTGTGGTTTGTGAAATAACACACATGCAATGACTCTAGTGGTTGATCCATGTGTGGTTTGTGGAAAGAACACACATGAAATGACTAGTGGTTGATCCATATGTGGTTTGTGGAAAGAACACACATGCAATGACCACTGGTGGATCCATGTGTGGTTTGTGGAAAAGAACACACATGCAATGACTCTAGTTTTGGTTTGTGGTTTTAGTATAAGAACCAACATGCAATGACTCTAGTGGTTGATCCATGTGTGGTTTGTGGAAAGAACACACATGCAATGACTCTAGTGGTTGATCCAGGTGTGGTTTGTGGAAAGAACACACATGCAATGACCACTGGTGGATCCATGTGTGGTTTGTGGAAAAGAACGCACATGCAATGACTCTAATGGTTGAACCATGTTTGTTTGTGGAAATAACACACATGCAATGACTCTAGTGGTTGATCCATGTGTGGTTTGTGAAAAGAACACACATGCAATGACTCTAGTGTTGGTTTTAGTATAAGAACACACATGAAATGACTCTAGTGGTTGATCCATGTGTGGTTTGTGGAAATAACACATATGCAACGACTCTAGTGGTTGATCCATGTGTGGTTTGTGGAAATAACACACATGCAATGACTGTAATGGGTCCACATGTGGTTTGTGGAAAGAACACACATGCAATGACCACTGGTTGATCCATAAGTTGTTTGTCGAAAAGAACACACATGCAATCAGTCTAGTGTTGGTTTGTGGTTTTAGTATAAGAACAAACATGCAATGACTCTAGTGGTTGATCCATGTGTGGTTTGTGGAAAGAACACACATGCAATGACTTTGGTTGATCCATATGTTGTTTGTGGAAAGAACACACATGTAATGACCACTAGTGGATCCATGTGTGGTTTGTGGAAAAGAA
Organism: Avena sativa; assembly: GCA_916181665.1. NCBI lineage: Eukaryota > Viridiplantae > Streptophyta > Magnoliopsida > Poales > Poaceae > Avena > Avena sativa. The sequence continues at coordinate 436,618,506 of OV702290.1, forward strand.
CACACATGCAATGACTCTAGTGCTGGTTTGTGGTTTTAGTATAAGAACAAACATGCAATGACTCAAGTGGTTGATCCATGTGTGGTTTGTGGAAATAACACACATGCAATGACTCTAGTGGTTGATCCATGTGTGGTTTGTGGAAAGAACACACATGCAATGACTAGTGGTTGATCCATACGTGGTTTGTGGAAAGAACACACATGCAATGACCACTGGTGGATCCATGTGTGGTTTGTGGAAAAGAACACACATGCAATGACTCTATTGTTGGTTTGTGGTTTTAGTATAAGAACAAACATGCAATGACTCTAGTGGTTGATCCATGTGTGGTTTGTGGAAAGAACACACATGCAATGACTCTGGTTGATCCATATGTCATTTGTGCAAAGAACACACATGCAATGACCACTGGTGGATCCATGTGTGGTTTGTGGAAAAGGACACACATGCAATGACTCTAGTGGTGGATCCATGTGTGGTTTGTGGAAAAGAACAGACATGCAATGACTCTAGTGGTTGATACATGTTTGTTTGTGGAAACAACACACATGCAATGACTCTAGTGGTTGATCCATGTGTGGTTTGTGAAAAGAACACACATGCAATGACTCTAGTGTTGGTTTTAGTATAAGAACACACATGTAATGACTCTAGTGGTTGATCCATGTGTGGTTTGTGGAAATAACACATATGCAACGACTCTAGTGGTTGATCCATGTGTGGTTTGTGGAAATAACACACATGCAATGACTGTAATGGGTCCACATGTGGTTTGTGGAAAGAACACACATGCAATGACCACTGGTTGATCCATAAGTTGTTTGTGGAAAAGAACACACATGCAATGAGTCTACTGTTGGTTTGTGGATTTAGTATAAGAACAAACATGCAATGACTCTAGTGGTTGATCCATGTGTGGTTTGTGGAAAGAACACACATGCAATGACTCTGGTTGATCCATATGTTGTTTGTGGAAAGAGCACACATGTAATGACCACTGGTGGATCCATGCGTGGTTTGTGGAAAAGAACACACATGCAATGACTCTAGTGCTGGTTTGTGGTTTTAGTATAAGAACAAACATGCAATGACTCTAGTGGTTGATCCATGTGTGGTTTGTGGAAATAACACACATGCAATGACTCTAGTGGTTGATCCATGTGTGGTTTGTGGAAAGAACACACATGCAATGATTAGTGGTTGATCCATATGTGGTTTGTGGTAAGAACACACATGCAATGACCACTGGTGGATCCATGTGTGGTTTGTGGAAAAGAACACACATGCAATGACTCTAGTGTTGGTTTGTGGTTTTAGTATAAGAACAAACATGCAATGACTCTAGTGGTTTATCCATGTGTGGTTTGTGGAAAGAACACACATGCAATGACTCTAGTGGTTGATCCATGTGTGGTTTGTGGAAAGAACACACATGCAATGACCACTGGTGGATCTATGTGTGGTTTGTGGAAAAGAACAGACATGTAATGACTCTAGTGGTTGATCCATGTTTGTTTGTGGAAATAACACACATGCAATGACTGTAGTGGTTGATCCATGTGTGGTTTGTGAAAAGAACACACATGCAATGACTCTAGTGGTTGATCCATGTGTGGTTTGTGAAAAGAACACACATGCAATGACTCTAGTGTTGGTTTTAGTATAAGAACACACATGCAATGACTCTAGTGGTTGATCCATGTGTGGTTTGTGGAAATAACATACATGCAATGACTCTAGTGGTTGATCCATGTGTGGTTTGTGGAAAGAACACACATGCAATGACTAGTGGTTGATCCATATGTGGTTTGTGGAAAGAACACACATGCAATGACCACTGGTGGATCCATGTGTGGTTTGTGGAAAAAACACACATGCAATGACTCTAGTTTTAGTTTGTGGTTTTAGTATAAGAACAAACATGCAATGACTCTAGTGGTTGATCCATGTGTGGTTTGTGGAAAGAACACACATGCAATGACTCTGGTTGATCCATATGTGGTTTGTGGAAAGAACACACATGCAATGACCACTGGTGGATCCATGTGTGGTTTGTGGAAAAGAACACACATGCAATGACTCTAGTTTTGGTTTGTGGTTTTAGTATAAGAACAAACATGCAATGACTCTAGTGGTTGATCCATGTGTGGTTTGTGGAAAGAAAACACATGCAATGACTCTAGTGGTTGATCCATGTGTGGTTTGTGGAAAGAACACACATGCAATGACCACTGGTGGATCCATGTGTGGTTTGTGGAAAAGAACACACATGCAATGACTCTAGTTATGGTTTGGGGTTTTAGTATAAGAACAAACATGCAATGACTCTAGTGGTTGATCCATGTGTGGTTTGTGGAAAGAAAGCACATGCAATGACTCTAGTGGTTGATCCATGTGTGGTTTGTGGAAAGAACACACATGCAATGACCACTGGTGGATCCATGTGTGGTTTGTGGAAAAGAACACACATGCAATGACTCTAGTGGTTGATCCATGTTTGTTTGTGGAAATAACACACATGCAATGACTCTAGTGGTTGATCCATGTGTGGTTTGTGAAAAGAACACACATGCAATGACTCTAGTGTTGGTTTTATTATAAGAACACACATGCAATGCCTCTAGTGGTTGATCCATGTGTGCTTTGTGGAAATAACACATATGCAATGACTCTAGTGGTTGATCCTTGTGTGGTTTGTGGAAATAACACACATGCCATGACTGTAATGGGTCCACATGTGGTTTGTTGAAAGAACACACATGCAATGACCACTGGTTGATCCATAAGTTGTTTGCGGAAAATAACACACATGCAATGAGTCTAGTGTTGGTTTCTTGTTTTTGTATAAGAACAAACATGCAATGACTCTAATGGTTGATCCATGTGTGGTTTGTGGAAAGAACACACATGCAATGACTCTGGTTGATCCATGTGTGGCTTGTGGAAAGAACACACATGCAATGACCACTGGTGGATCCATGTGTGGTTTGTGGAAAAGAACACACATGCAATGACTCTAGTGGTTGATCCATGTTTATTTGTGGAAATAACACACATGCGATGACTCTAGTGGTTGATCCATGTGTGGTTTGTGAAAAGAACACACATGCAATGACTCTAGTGTTGGTTTTAGTATAAGAACACACATGCAATGACTCTAGTGGTTGATCCTTGTGGGGTTTGTGGAAATAACACATATGCAACGACTCTAGTGGTTGATCCATGTGTGTTTTGTGGAAATAACACACATGCAATGACTGTAATGGGTCCACATGTGGTTTGTGGAAAGAACACACATGCAATGACCACTGGTTGATCCATAAGTTGTTTGTGGAAAATAACACACATGCAATGAGTCTAGTGTTGGTTTGTGGTTTTAGTATAAGAACAAACATGCAATGACTCTAGTGGTTGATCCATGTGTGGTTTGTGGAAAGAACACACATGCAATGACTCTGGTTGATCCATGTGTGGCTTGTGGAAAGAACACACATGCAATGACCACTGGTGGATCCATGTGTGGTTTGTGGAAAAGAACACACATGCAATGACTCTAGTGCTGGTTTGTGGTTTTAGTATAAGAACAAACATGCAATGACTCTAGTGGTTGATCCATGTGTGGTTTGTGGAAAGAACACACATGCAATGACTCTAGTGGTTGATCCATGTGTGGTTTGTGGAAAGAACACACATGCAATGACCACTGGTGGATCCATGTGTGGTTTGTGGAAAAGAACACACATGCAATGACTCTAGTGGTTGATCCATGTATATTTGTGGAAATAACACACATGCAATGACTCTAGTGGTTGATCCATGTGTGGTTTGTGAAAAGAACACACATGCAATGACTCTAGTGTTGGTTTTAGTATAAGAACACACATGCAATGACTCTAGTGTTTGATCCTTGTGGGGTTTGTGGAAATAACACATATGCAACGACTCTAGTGGTTGATCCATGTGTGTTTTGTGGAAATAACACACATGCAATGACTGTAATGGGTCCACATGTGGTTTGTGGAAAGAACACACATGCAATGACCACTGGTTGATCCATAAGTTGTTTGTGGAAAATAACACACATGCAATGAGTCTAGTGTTGGTTTGTGGTTTTAGTATAAGAACAAACATGCAATGACTCTAGTGGTTGATCCATGTGTGGTTTGTGGAAAGAACACACATGCAATGACTCTGGTTGATCCATGTGTGGTTTGTGGAAAGAACACACATGCAATGACCACTTGTGGATCCATGTGTGATTTGTGGAAAAGAACACACATGCAATGACTCTAGTGCTGGTTTGTGGTTTTAGTATAAGAACAAACATGCAATGACTCTAGTGGTTGATCCATGTGTGGTTTGTGGAAAGAACACACATGCAATGACTCTAGTGGTTGATCCATGTGTGGTTTGTGGAAAGAACACACATGCAATGACCACTGGTGGATCCATGTGTGGTTTGTGGAAAAGAATACACATGCAATGACTCTAGTGGTTGATCCATGTTTGTTTATGGAAATAACACACATGCAATGACTCTAGTGGTTGATCCATGTGTGGTTTGTGAAAAGAACACACATGCAATGACTCTAGTGTTGGTTTTATTATAAGAACACACATGCAATGCCTCTAGTGGTTGATCCATGTGTGCTTTGTGGAAATAACACATATGCAATGACTCTAGTGGTTGATCCATGTGTGGTTTGTGGAAATAACACACATGCAATGACTGTAATGGGTCCACATGTGGTTAGTGGAAAGAACACACATGCAATGACCACTGGTTGATCCATAAGTTATTTGTGGAAAAGAACACACATGCAATGAGTCTAGTGTTGGTTTGTGGTTTTAGTATAAGAACAAACATGCAATGACTCTAGTGGTTGATCCATTTGTGGTTTCTGGAAAGAACACACATGTAATGACTCTGGTTGATCCATATGTTGTTTGTGGACAGAACACGCATGTAATGACCACTAGTGGATCCAATTGTGGTTTGTGTAAAAGAACACACATGGAATGACTCTAGTGCTGGTTTGTGGTTTTAGTATAAGAACAAACATGCAATGACTCTAGTGGTTGATCCATGTGTGGTTTGTGGAAATAACATACATGCAATGACTCTAGTGGATGATCCATGTGTGGTTTGTGGAAAGAACACACATGCAATGACTAGTGGTTGATCCATATGTGGTTTGTGGAAAGAACACACATGCAATGACCACTGGTGGATCCATGTGTGGTTTGTGGAAAAGAACACACATGCAATGACTCTATTGTTGGTTTGTGGTTTTAGTATAAGAACAAACATGCAATGACTCTAGTGGTTGATCCATGTGTGGTTTGTGGAAAGAACACACATGCAATGACTCTGGTTGATCCATATGTTGTTTGTGGAAAGAGCACACATGTAATGACCACTGGTGGATCCATGCGTGGTTTGTGGAAAAGAACACACATGCAATGACTCGAGTGCTAGTTTGTGGTTTTAGTATAAGAACAAACATGCAATGACTCTAGTGGTTGATCCATGTGTGGTTTGTGGAAATAACACACATGCAATGACTCTAGTGGTTGATCCATGTGTGGTTTGTGGAAAGAACACACATGCAATGATTAGTGGTTGATCCATATGTGGTTTGTGGAAAGAACACACATGCAATGACCACTGGTGGATCCATGTGTGGTTTGTGGAAATGAACACACATGCAATGACTCTAGTGCTGGTTTGGGTTTTAGTATAAGAACAAACATGCAATGACTCTAGTGGTTGATCCATGTGTGGTTTGTGGAAAGAAAACACATGCAGTGACTCTAGTGGTTGATCCATGTGTGGTTTGTGGAAAGAACACACATGCAATGACCACTGGTGGATCCATGTGTGGTTTGTGGAAAAGAACACACATGCAATGACTCTAGTGTTGGTTTGTGGTTTTAGTATAAGAACAAACATGCAATGACTCTAGTGGTTTATCCATGTGTGGTTTGTGGAAAGAACACACATGCAATGACTCTAGTGGTTGATCCATGTGTGGTTTGTGGAAAGAACACACATGCAATGACCACTGGTGGATCTATGTGTGGTTTGTGGAAAAGAACAGACATGCAATGACTCTAGTGGTTGATCCATGTTTGTTTGTGGAAATAACACACATGCAATGACTCTAGTGGTTGATCCATGTGTGGTTTGTGAAAAGAACACACATGCAATGACTCTAGTGTTGGTTTTAGTATAAGAACACACATGCAATGACTCTAGTGGTTGATCCATGTGTGGTTTGTGGAAATAACATACATGCAATGACTCTAGTGGTTGATCCATGTGTGGTTTGTGGAAAGAACACACATGCAATGACTAGTGGTTGATCCATATGTGGTTTGTGGAAAGAACACACATGCAATGACCACTGGTGGATCCATGTGTGCTTTGTGGAAAAGAACACACATGCAATGACTCTAGTTTTGGTTTGTGGTTTTAGTATAAGAACAAACATGCAATGACTCTAGTGGTTGATCCATGTGTGGTTTGTGGAAAGAACACACATGCAATGACTCTGGTTGATCCATATGTGGTTTGTGGAAAGAACACACATGCAATGACCACTGGTGGATCCATGTGTGGTTTGTGGAAAAGAACACACATGCAATGACTCTAGTGTTGGTTTGTGGTTTTTGTATAAGAACAAACATGCAATGACTCTAGTGGTTGATCCATGTGTGGTTTGTGGAAAGAAAACACATGCAATGACTCTAGTGGTTGATCCATGTGTGGTTTGTGGAAAGAACACACATGCAATGACCACTGGTGGATCCATGTGTGGTTTGTGGAAAAGAACACACATGCAATGACTCTAGTTATGGTTTGGGGTTTTAGTATAAGAACAAACATGCAATGACTCTAGTGGTTGATCCATGTGTGGTTTGTGGAAAGAAAACACATGCAATGACTCTAGTGGTTGATCCATGTGTGGTTTGTGGAAAGAACACACATGCAATGACCACTGGTGGATCCATATGTGGTTTGTGGAAAAGAACACACATGCAATGACTCTAGTGGTTGATCCATGTTTGTTTGTGGAAATAACACACATGCAATGACTCTAGTGGTTGATCCATGTGTGGTTTGTGAAAAGAACACACATGCAATGACTCTAGTGTTGGTTTTATTATAAGAACACACATGCAATGCCTCTAGTGGTTGATCCATGTGTGCTTTGTGGAAATAACACATATGCAATGACTCTAGTGGTTGATCCTTGTGTGGTTTGTGGAAATAACACACATGCAATGACTGTAATGGGTCCACATGTGGTTTGTTGAAAGAACACACATGCAATGACCACTGGTTGATCCATAAGTTGTTTGCGGAAAATAACACACATGCAATGAGTCTAGTGTTGGTTTCTGGTTTTTGTATAAGAACAAACATGCAATGACTCTAGTGGTTGATCCATGTGTGGTTTGTGGAAAGAACACACATGCAATGACTCTGGTTGATCCATGTGTGGCTTGTGGAAAGAACACACATGCAATGACCACTGGTGGATCCATGTGTGGTTTGTGGAAAAGAACACACATGCAATGACTCTAGTGCTGGTTTGTGGTTTTAGTATAAGAACAAACATGCAATGACTCTAGTGGTTGATCCATGTGTGGTTTGTGGAAAGAACACACATGCAATGACTCTAGTGGTTGATCCATGTGTGGTTTGTGGAAAGAACACACATGCAATGACCACTGGTGGATCCATGTGTGGTTTGTGGAAAAGAACACACATGCAATGACTCTAGTGGTTGATCCATGTTTATTTGTGGAAATAACACACATGCGATGACTCTAGTGGTTGATCCATGTGTGGTTTGTGAAAAGAACACACATGCAATGACTCTAGTGTTGGTTTTAGTATAAGAACACACATGCAATGACTCTAGTGGTTGATCCTTGTGGGGTTTGTGGAAATAACACATATGCAACGACTCTAGTGGTTGATCCATGTGTGTTTTGTGGAAATAACACACATGCAATGACTGTAATGGGTCCACATGTGGTTTGTGGAAAGAACACACATGCAATGACCACTGGTTGATCCATAAGTTGTTTGTGGAAAATAACACACATGCAATGAGTCTAGTGTTGGTTTGTGGTTTTAGTATAAGAACAAACATGCAATGACTCTAGTGGTTGATCCATGTGTGGTTTGTGGAAAGAACACACATGCAATGACTCTGGTTGATCCATGTGTGGTTTGTGGAAAGAACACACATGCAATGACCACTTGTGGATCCATGTGTGCTTTGTGGAAAAGAACACACATGCAATGACTCTAGTGCTGGTTTGTGGTTTTAGTATAAGAACAAACATGCAATGACTCTAGTGGTTGATCCATGTGTGGTTTGTGGAAAGAACACACATGCAATGACTCTAGTGGTTGATCCATGTGTGGTTTGTGGAAAGAACACACATGCAATGACCACTGGTGGATCCATGTGTGGTTTGTGGAAAAGAACACACATGCAATGACTCTAGTGGTTGATCCATGTTTGTTTATGGAAATAACACACATGCAATGACTCTAGTGGTTGATCCATATGTGGTTTGTGAAAAGAACACACATGCAATGACTCTAGTGTTGGTTTTAGTATAAGAACACACATGCAATGACTCTAGTGGTTGATCCATGTGTGGTTTGTGGAAATAACACATATGCAACGACTCTAGTGGTTGATCCATGTGTGGTTTGTGGAAATAACACACATGCAATGACTCTAGTTTTGGTTTGTGGTTTTAGTATAAGAACAAACATGCAATGACTCTAGTGGTTGATCCATGTGTGGTTTGTGGAAAGAACACACATGCAATGACTCTGGTTGATCCATATGTGGTTTGTGGAAAGAACACACATGCAATGACCACTGGTGGATCCATGTGTGGTTTGTGGAAAAGAACACACATGCAATGACTCTAGTGTTGGTTTGTGGTTTTAGTATAAGAACAAACATGCAATGACTCTAGTGGTTGATCCATGTGTGGTTTGTGGAAAGAAAACACATGCAATGACTCTAGTGGTTGATCCATGTGTGGTTTGTGGAAAGAACACACATGCAATGACCACTGGTGGATCCATGTGTGGTTTGTGGAAAAGAACACACATGCAATGACTCTAGTTATGGTTTGGGGTTTTAGTATAAGAACAAACATGCAATGACTCTAGTGGTTGATCCATGTGTGGTTTGTGGAAAGAAAACACATGCAATGACTCTAGTGGTTGATCCATGTGTGGTTTGTGGAAAGAACACACATGCAATGACCACTGGTGGATCCATGTGTGGTTTGTGGAAAAGAACACACATGCAATGACTCTAGTGGTTGATCCATGTTTGTTTGTGGAAATAACACACATGCAATGACTCTAGTGGTTGATCCATGTGTGATTTGTGAAAAGAACACACATGCAATGACTCTAGTGTTGGTTTTATTATAAGAACACACATGCAATGCCTCTAGTGGTTGATCCATGTGTGCTTTGTGGAAATAACACATATGCAATGACTCTAGTGGTTGATCCTTGTGTGGTTTGTGGAAATAACACACATGCAATGACTGTAATGGGTCCACATGTGGTTTGTTGAAAGAACACACATGCAATGACCACTGGTTGATCCATAAGTTGTTTGCGGAAAATAACACACATGCAATGAGTCTAGTGTTGGTTTCTGGTTTTTGTATAAGAACAAACATGCAATGACTCTAGTGGTTGATCCATGTGTGGTTTGTGGAAAGAACACACATGCAATGACTCTGGTTGATCCATGTGTGGCTTGTGGAAAGAACACACATGCAATGACCACTGGTGGATCCATGTCTGGTTTGTGGAAAAGAACACACATGCAATGACTCTAGTGCTGGTTAGTGGTTTTAGTATAAGAACAAACATGCAATGACTCTAGTGGTTGATCCATGTGTGGTTTGTGGAAAGAACACACATGCAATGACTCTAGTGGTTGATCAATGTGTGGTTTGTGGAAAGAACACACATGCAATGACCACTGGTGGATCCATGTGTGGTTTGTGGAAAAGAACACACATGCAATGACTCTAGTGGTTGATCCATGTTTATTTGTGGAAATAACACACATGCAATGACTCTAGTGGTTGATCCATGTGTGGTTTGTGAAAAGAACACACATGCAATGACTCTAGTGTTGGTTTTAGTATAAGAACACACATGCAATGACTCTAGTGGTTGATCCTTGTGGGGTTTGTGGAAATAACACATATGCAACGACTCTAGTGGTTGATCCATGTGTGTTTTGTGGAAATAACACACATGCAATGACTGTAATGGGTCCACATGTGGTTTGTGGAAAGAACACACATTCAATGACCACTGGTTGATCCATAAGTTGTTTGTGGAAAATAACACACATGCAATGAGTCTAGTGTTGGTTTGTGGTTTTAGTATAAGAACAAACATGCAATGACTCTAGTGGTTGATCCATGTGTGGTTTGTGGAAAGAACACACATGCAATGACTCTGGTTGATCAATGTGTGGTTTGTGGAAAGAACACACATGCAATGACCACTTGTGGATCCATGTGTGCTTTGTGGAAAAGAACACACATGCAATGACTCTAGTGCTGGTTTGTGGTTTTAGTATAAGAACAAACATGCAATGACTCTAGTGGTTGATCCATGTGTGGTTTGTGGAAAGAACACACATGCAATGACTCTAGTGGTTGATCCATGTGTGGTTTGTGGAAAGAACACACATGCAATGACCACTGGTGGATCCATGTGTGGTTTGTGGAAAAGAACACACATGCAATGACTCTAGTGGTTGATCCATGTTTGTTTATGGAAATAACACACATGCAATGACTCTAGTGGTTGATCCATATGTGGTTTGTGAAAAGAACACACATGCAATGACTCTAGTGTTGGTTTTAGTATAAGAACACACATGCAATGACTCTAGTGGTTGATCCATGTGTGGTTTGTGGAAATAACACATATGCAACGACTCTAGTGGTTGATCCATGTGTGGTTTGTGGAAATAACACACATGCAATGACTGTAATGGGTCCACATGTGGTTTGTGGAAAGAACACACATGCAATGACCACTGGTTGATCCATAAGTTATTTGTGGAAAAGAACACACATGCAATGAGTCTATTGTTGGTTTGTGGTTTTAGTATAAGAACAAACATGCAATGACTCTAGTGGTTGATCCATTTGTGGTTTCTGGAAAGAACACACATGTAATGACTCTGGTTGATCCATATGTTGTTTGTGGACAGAACACACATGTAATGACCACTAGTGGATCCAATTGTGGTTTGTGGAAAAGAACACACATGCAATGACTCTAGTGCTGGTTTGTGGTTTTAGTATAAGAACAAACATGCAATGACTCTAGTGGTTGATCCATGTGTGGTTTGTGGAAATAACATACATGCAATGACTCTAGTGGATGATCCATGTGTGGTTTGTGGAAAGAACACACATGCAATGACTAGTGGTTGATCCATATGTGGTTTGTGGAAAGAACACACATGCAATGACCACTGGTGGATCCATGTGTGGTTTGTGGAAAAGAACACACATGCAATGACTCTAGTTTTGGTTTGTGGTTTTAGTATAAGAACAAACATACAATGACTCTAGTGGTTGATCCATGTGTGGTTTGTGAAAAGAACACACATGCAATGACTCTGGTTGATCCATATGTGGTTTGTGGAAAGAACACACATGCAATGACCACTGGTGGATCCATGTGTGGTTTGTGGAAAAGAACACACATGCAACGACTCTAGTGTTGGTTTGTGGTTTTAGTATAAGAACAAACATGCAATGACTCTAGTGGTTGATCCATGTCTGGTTTGTGGAAAGAAAACACATGCAATGACTCTAGTGGTCGATCCATGTGTGGTTTGTGGAAAGAACACACATGCAATGACCACTGGTGGATCCATGTGTGGTTTGTGGAAAAGAACACACATGCAATGACTCTAGTGGTTGATCCATGTTTGTTTATGGAAATAACACACATGCAATGACTCTAGTGGTTGATCCATATGTGGTTTGTGAAAAGAACACACATGCAATGACTCTAGTGTTGGTTTTAGTATAAGAACACACATGCAATGACTCTAGTGGTTGATCCATGTGTGGTTTGTGGAAATAACACATATGCAACGACTCTAGTGGTTGATCCATGTGTGGTTTGTGGAAATAACACACATGCAATGACTGTAATGGGTCCACATGTGGTTTGTGGAAAGAACACACATGCAATGACCACTGGTTGATCCATAAGTTATTTGTGGAAAAGAACACACATGCAATGAGTCTAGTGTTGGTTTGTGGTTTTAGTATAAGAACAAATATGCAATGACTCTAGTGGTTGATCCATTTGTGGTTTCTGGAAAGAACACACATGTAATGACTCTGGTTGATCCATATGTTGTTTGTGGACAGAACACACATGTAATGACCACTAGTGGATCCAATTGTGGTTTGTGGAAAAGAACACACATGCAATGACTCTAGTGCTGGTTTGTGGTTTTAGTATAAGAACAAACATGCAATGACTCTAGTGGTTGATCCATGTGTGGTTTGTGGAAATAACATACATGCAATGACTCTAGTGGATGATCCATGTGTGGTTTGTGGAAAGAACACACATGCAATGACTAGTGGTTGATCCATATGTGGTTTGTGGAAAGAACACACATGCAATGACCACTGGTGGATCCATGTGTGGTTTGTGGAAAAGAACACACATGCAATGACTCTAGTTTTGGTTTGTGGTTTTAGTATAAGAACAAACATACAATGACTCTAGTGGTTGATCCATGTGTGGTTTGTGAAAAGAACACACATGCAATGACTCTGGTTGATCCATATGTGGTTTGTGGAAAGAACACACATGCAATGACCACTGGTGGATCCATGTGTGGTTTGTGGAAAAGAACACACATGCAACGACTCTAGTGTTGGTTTGTGGTTTTAGTATAAGAACAAACATGCAATGACTCTAGTGGTTGATCCATGTCTGGTTTGTGGAAAGAAAACACATGCAATGACTCTAGTGGTCGATCCATGTGTGGTTTGTGGAAAGAACACACATGCAATGACCACTGGTGGATCCATGTGTGGTTTGTGGAAAAGAACACACATGCAATGACTCTAGTGGTTGATCCATGTTTGTTTATGGAAATAACACACATGCAATGACTCTAGTGGTTGATCCATATGTGGTTTGTGAAAAGAACACACATGCAATGACTCTAGTGTTGGTTTTAGTATAAGAACACACATGCAATGACTCTAGTGGTTGATCCATGTGTGGTTTGTGGAAATAACACATATGCAACGACTCTAGTGGTTGATCCATGTGTGGTTTGTGGAAATAACACACATGCAATGACTGTAGTGGGTCCACATGTGGTTTGTGGAAAGAACACACATGCAATGACCACTGGTTGATCCATAAGTTATTTGTGGAAAAGAACACACATGCAATGAGTCTAGTGTTGGTTTGTGGTTTTAGTATAAGAACAAACATGCAATGACTCTAGTGGTTGATCCATTTGTGGTTTCTGGAAAGAACACACATGTAATGACTCTGGTTGATCCATATGTTGTTTGTGGACAGAACACACATGTAATGACCACTAGTGGATCCAATTGTGGTTTGTGGAAAAGAACACACATGCAATGACTCTAGTGCTGGTTTGTGGTTTTAGTATAAGAACAAACATGCAATGACTCTAGTGGTTGATCCATGTGTGGTTTGTGGAAATAACATACATGCAATGACTCTAGTGGATGATCCATGTGTGGTTTGTGTAAAGAACACACATGCAATGACTAGTGGTTGATCCATATGTGGTTTGTGGAAAGAACACACATGCAATGACCACTGGTGGATCCATGTGTGGTTTGTGGAAAAGAACACACATGCAATGACTCTAGTTTTGGTTTGTGGTTTTAGTATAAGAACAAACATGCAATGACTCTAGTGGTTGATCCATGTGTGGTTTGTGAAAAGAACACACATGCAATGAATCTAGTGTTGGTTTTAGTATAAGAACACACATGCAATGACTCTAGTGGTTGATCCTTGTGGGCTTTGTGGAAATAACACATATGCAACGACTCTAGTGGTTGATCCATGTGTGTTTTGAGGAAATAACACACATGCAATGACTGTAATGGGTCCACATGTGGTTTGTGGAAAGAACACACATGCAAAGACCACTGATTGATCCATAAGTTGTTTGTGGAAAAGAACACACATGCAATGAGTCTAGTGTTGGTTTGTGGTTTTAGTATAAGAACAAACATGCAATGACTCTAGTGGTTGATCCATGTGTGGTTTGTGGAAAGAACACACATGCAATGACTCTGGTTGATCCATGTGTGGTTTCTGGAAAGAACACACATGCAATGACCACTTGTGGATCCATGTGTGGTTTGTGGAAAAGAACACACATGCAATGATTCTAGTGCTGGTTTGTGGTTTTAGTATAAGAACAAACATGCAATGACTCTAGTGGTTGATCCATGTGTGGTTTGTGGAAAGAACACACATGCAATGACTCTAGTGGTTGATCCATGTGTGGTTTCTGGAAAGAACACACATGCAATGACCACTGGTGGATCCATGTGTGGTTTGTGGAAAAGAACACACATTCAATGACCCTAGTGGTTAACCATGTTTGTTTATGGAAATAACACACATACAATGACTCTAGTGGTTGATCCACATGTGGTTTGTGGAAAGAACACACATGCAATGACCACTGGTTGATCCATAAGTTGTTTGTGGAAAAGAACACACATGCAATGAGTCTAGTGTTGGTTTGTGGTTTTAGTATAAGAACAAACATGCAATGACTCTAGTGGTTGATCCATTTGTGGTTTGTGGAAAGAACACACATGCAATGACTCTGGTTGATCCATATGTTGTTTGTGGAAAGAACACACATGCAATGACCACTGGTGGATCCATGTGTGGTTTGTGGAAAAGAACACACATGCAATGACTCTAGTGCTGGTTTGTGGTTTTAGTATAAGAACAAACATGCAATGACACTAGTGGTTGATCCATGTGTGTTTTGTGGAAATAACACACATGCAATGACTCTAGTGGTTGATCCATGTGTGGTTTGTGGAAAGAACACACATGAAATGACTAGTGGTTGATCCATATGTGGTTTGTGGAAAGAACACACATGCAATGACCACTGGTGGATCCATGTGTGGTTTGTGGAAAAGAACACACATGCAATGACTCTAGTTTTGGTTTGTGTTTTTAGTATAAGAACCAACATGCAATGACTCTAGTGGTTGATCCATGTGTGGTTTGTGGAAAGAACACACATGCAATGACTCTGGTTGATCCATATGTGGTTTGTGGAAAGAACACACATGCAATGACCACTGGTGGATCCATGTGTGGTTTGTGGAAAAGAACACACATGCAATGACTCTAGTGTTGGTTTGTGGTTTTAGTATAAGAACAAACATGCAATGACTCTCGTGGTTGATCCATGTGTGGTTTGTGGAAAGAAAACACATGCAATGACTCTAGTGGTTAATCCATGTGTGGTTTGTGGAAAGCACACACATGCAATGACCACTGGTGGATCCATGTGTGGTTTGTGGAAAAGAACACACATGCAATGACTCTAGTGGTTGATCCATGTGTAGTTTGTGAAAAGAACACACATGCAAGGACTCTGGTGTTGGTTTTAGTATAAGAACACACATGCAATGACTCTAGTGTTGCTTTTAGTATAAGAACACACATGCAATGACTCGAGTGGTTGATCCATGTGTGGTTTGTGGAAATAACACATATGCAACGACTCTAGTGGTTGATCCATGTGTGGTTTGTGGAAAGAACACACATGCAATGACTCTGGTTGATCCATGTGTGGTTTGTGGAAAGAACACACATGCAATGACCACTGGTGGATCCATGTGTGGTTTGTCGAAAAGAACACACATGCAATGACTCTAGTGCTGGTTTGTGGTTTTAGTATAAGAACAAACATGCAATGACACTAGTGGTTGATCCATGTGTGGTTTGTGGAAAGAACACACATGCAATGACTCTAGTGGTTGATCCATGTGTGGTCTGTGGAAAGAACACACATGCAATGACCACTCGTGGATCCATGTGTGGTTTGTGGAAAAGAACACACATGCAATGACTCTAGTGGTTGATCCATGTTTGTTTGTGGAAATAACACACATGCAATGACTCTAGTGGTTGATCCATGTGTGGTTTGTGAAAAGAACACACATGCAAGGACTCTGGTGTTGGTTTTAGTATAAGAACACACATGCAATGACTCTAGTGGTTGTTCCCTGTGTGGTTTGTGGAAATAACACATATGCAACGACTCTAGTGGTTGATCCATGTGTGGTTTGTGGAAATAACACACATGCAATGACCGTAATGGGTCCACATGTGGTTTGTGGAAAGAACACACATGCAATGACCACTGGTTGATCCATAAGTTATTTGTGGAAAAGAACACACATGCAATGAGTTTAGTGTTGGTTTGTGGTTTTAGTATAAGAACAAACATGAAATGACTCTAGTGGCTGATCCTTGTGTGGTTTGTGGAAAGAACACACATGCAATGACTCTGGTTGATCTATATGTTGTTTATGGAAAGAACACACATGTAATGACCACTGGTGGATCCATGTGTGGTTTGTGGAAATGAACACACATGCAATGATTCTAGAGCTGGTTTGTGGTTTTAGTATAAGAACAAACATGCATTGACTCTAGTGGTTGATCCATGTGTGGTTTGTGGAAATAACACACATGCAATGACTCTAGTGGTTGATCCATGTGTGGTTTGTGGAAAGAACACACATGCAATGACTAGTGGTTGATCCATATGTGGTTTGTGGAAAGAACACACATGCAATGACCACTGGTGGATCCATGTGTGGTTTGTGGAAAATAACACACATGCAATGACTCTAGTGTTGGTTTGTGGTTTTATTATAAGAACAAACATGCAATGACTCTAGTGGTTGATCCATGTGTGGTTTGTGGAAAGAAAACACATGCAATGACTCTAGTGGTTGATCCATGTGCGGTTTGTGGAAAGAACACACATGTATTGACCACTGGTGGATCCATGTGTTGTTTGTGGAAAAGAACACACATGCAATGACTCTAGTGGTTGATCCATGTTTGTTTGTGGAAATAACACACATGCAATGGCTCTAGTGGTTGATCCATGTGTGGTTTGTGAAAAGAACACACATGCAATGACTCTAGTGTTGGTTTTAGTATAAGAACACACATGAAATGACTCTAGTGGTTGATCCATGTGTGGTTTGTGGAAAAGAACACACATGCAGTGACCACTGGTTGATCCATAAGTTGTTTGTGGAAAAGAACACACATGCAATGAGTCTAGTGTTGGTTTGTGGTTTTAGTATAAGAACAAACATCACTCTAGTGGTTGATCCATGTGTGGTTTGTGGAAAGAACACACATGCAATGACTCTGGTTGATCCATGTGTGGTTTGTGGAAAGAACACACATGCAATGACCACTGGTGGATCCATGTGTGGTTTGTGGAAAAGAACACACATGCAATGACTCTAGTGCTGGTTTGTGGTTTTAGTATAAGAACAAACATGCAATGACTCTAGTGGTTGATCCATGTGTGGTTTGTGGAAAGAACACACATGCAATGACTCTGGTTGATCCATATGTGGTTTGTGGAAAGAACACACATGCAATGACCACTGGTGGATCCATGTGTGGTTTGTGGAAAAGAACAGACAGGCAATGACTCTAGTGCTGGTTTGTGGTTTTAGTATAAGAACACACATGCAATGACTCTAGTGGTTGATCCATGTGTGGTTTGTGAAAAGAACACACATGCAATGACTTTAGTGTTGGTTTTAGTATAAGAACACAAATGTAATGACTCTAGTGGTTGATCCATGTGTGGTTTGTGGAAATAACACATATGCAACGACTCTAGTGGTTGATCCATGTGTGGTTTGTGGAAATAACACACATGCAATGACTGTAATGGGTCCACATGTGGTTTGTGGAAAGAACACACATGCAATGACCACTGGTTGATCCATAAGTTGTTTGTCGAAAAGAACACACATGCAATGAGTCTAGTGTTGGTTTGTGGTTTTAGTATAAGAACAAACAAGCAATGACTCTAGTGGTTGATCCATGTGTGGTTTGTGGAAAGAACACACATGCAATGACTCTGGTTGATCCATGTGTGGTTTGTGGAAAGAACACACATGCAATGACCACTAGTGGATCCATGTGTGGTTTGTGGAAAAGAACACACATGCAATGACTCTAGTGCTGGTTTGTGGTTTTAGTATAAGAACAAACATGCAATGACACTAGTGGTTGATCCATGTGTGGTTTGTGGAAAGAACACACATGCAATGACTCTAGTGGTTGATCCATGTGTGGTCTGTGGAAAGAACACACATGCAATGACCACTCGTGGATCCATGTGTGGTTTGTGGAAAAGAACACACATGCAATGACTCTAGTTGTTGATCCATGTTTGTTTGTGGAAATAACACACATGCAATGACTCTAGTGGTTGATCCATGTGTGGTTTGTGAAAAGAACACACATGCAAGGACTCTGGTGTTGGTTTTAGTATAAGAACACACATGCAATGACTCTAGTGGTTGTTCCATGTGTGGTTTGTGGAAATAACACATATGCAACGACTCTAGTGGTTGATCCATGTGTGGTTTGTGGAAATAACACACATGCAATGACTGTAATGGGTCCACATGTGGTTTGTGGAAAGAACACACATGCAATGACCACTGGTTGATCCATAAGTTGTTTGTGGAAAAGAACACACATGCAATGAGTCTAGTGTTGGTTTGTGGTTTTAGTATAAGAACAAACATGAAATGACTCTAGTGGCTGATCCTTGTGTGGTTTGTGGAAAGAACACACATGCAATGACTCTGGTTGATCTATATGTTGTTTGTGGAAAGAACACACATGTAATGACCACTGGTGGATCCATGTGTGGTTTGTGGAAAAGAACACACATGCAATGATTCTAGTGCTGGTTTGTGGTTTTAGTATAAGAACAAACATGCATTGACTCTAGTGGTTGATCCATGTGTGGTTTGTGGAAATAACACACATGCAATGACTCTAGTGGTTGATCCATGTGTGGTTTGTGGAAAGAACACACATGCAATGACTAGTGGTTGATCCATATGTGGTTTGTGGAAAGAACACACATGCAATGACCACTGGTGGATCCATGTGTGGTTTGTGGAAAAGAACACACATGCAATGACTCTAGTGTTGGTTTGTGGTTTTAGTATAAGAACAAACATGCAATGACTCTAGTGGTTGATCCATGTGTGGTTTGTGGAAAGAAAACACATGCAATGACTCTAGTGGTTGATCCATGTGCGATTTGTGGAAAGAACACACATGTATTGACCACTGGTGGATCCATGTGTTGTTTGTGGAAAAGAACACACATGCAATGACTCTAGTGGTTGATCCATGTTTGTTTGTGGAAATAACACACATGCAATGGCTCTAGTGGTTGATCCATGTGTGGTTTGTCAAAATAACACACATGCAATGACTCTAGTGTTGGTTTTAGTATAAGAACACACATGCAATGACTCAAGTGGTTGATCCATGTGTGGTTTGTGGAAATAACACACATGCAATGACTGTAATGGGTCCACATGTGGTTTATGGAAAGAACACACATGCAATGACCACTGGTTGATCCATAAGTTGTTTGTGGAAAAGAATACACATGCAATGAGTCTAGTGTTGGTTTGTGGTTTTAGTATAAGAACAAACATCACTCTAGTGGTTGATCCATGTGTGGTTTGTGGAAAGAACACACATGCAATGACTCTGGTTGATCCATGTGTGGTTTGTGGAAAGAACACACATGCAATGACCACTGGTGGATCGATGTGTGGTTTGTGGAAAAGAACACAGATGCAATGACTCTAGTGCTGGTTTGTGGTTTTAGTATATGAACAAACATGCAATGACTCTAGTGGTTGATTCATGTGTGGTTTGTGGAAAGAACACACATGCAATGACTCTGGTTGATCCATATGTGGTTTGTGGAAAGAACACACATGCAATGACCACTGGTGGATCCATGTGTGGTTTGTGGAAAAGAACACACATGCAATGACTCTAGTGTTGGTTTGTGGTTTTAGTATAAGAACAAACATGCAATGACTCTAGTGGTTGATCCATGTGTGGTTTGTGGAAAGAAAACACATGCAATGACTCTAGTGGTTGATCCATGTGCGATTTGTGGAAAGAACACACATGTATTGACCACTGGTGGATCCATGTGTTGTTTGTGGAAAAGAACACACATGCAATGACTCTAGTGGTTGATCCATGTTTGTTTGTGGAAATAACACACATGCAATGGCTCTAGTGGTTGATCCATGTGTGGTTTGTGAAAATAACACACATGCAATGACTCTAGTGTTGGTTTTAGTATAAGAACACACATGCAATGACTCAAGTGGTTGATCCATGTGTGGTTTGTGGAAATAACACACATGCAATGACTGTAATGGGTCCACATGTGGTTTATGGAAAGAACACACATGCAATGACCACTGGTTGATCCATAAGTTGTTTGTGGAAAAGAATACACATGCAATGAGTCTAGTGTTGGTTTGTGGTTTTAGTATAAGAACAAACATCACTCTAGTGGTTGATCCATGTGTGGTTTGTGGAAAGAACACACATGCAATGACTCTGGTTGATCCATGTGTGGTTTGTGGAAAGAACACACATGCAATGACCACTGGTGGATCCATGTGTGGTTTGTGGAAAAGAACACACATGCAATGACTCTAGTGCTGGTTTGTGGTTTTAGTATATGAACAAACATGCAATGACTCTAGTGGTTGATCCATGTGTGGTTTGTGGAAAGAACACACATGCAATGACTCTGGTTGATCCATATGTGGTTTGTGGAATGAACACACATGCAATGACCACTGGTGGATCCATGTGTGGTTTGTGGAAAAGAACACACATGCAATGACTCTAGTGTTGGTTTGTGGTTTTAGTATAAGAACAAACATGCAATGACTCTAGTGGTTGATCCATGTGTGGTTTGTGGAAAGAAAACACACGCAATGACTCTAGTGGTTGATCCATGTGCGATTTGTGGAAAGAACACACATGTATTAACCACTGGTGGATCCATGTGTTGTTTGTGGAAAAGAACACACATGCAATGACTCTAGTGGTTGATCCATGTTTGTTTATGGAAATAACACACATGCAATGGCTCTAGTGGTTGATCCATGTGTGGTTTGTGAAAATAACACACATGCAATGACTGTAATGGGTCCACATGTGGTTTATGGAAAGAACACACATGCAATGACCACTGGTTGATCCATAAGTTGTTTGTGGAAAAGAATACACATGCAATGAGTCTAGTGTTGGTTTGTGGTTTTAGTATAAGAACAAACATCACTCTAGTGGTTGATCCATGTGTGGTTTGTGGAAAGAACACACATGCAATGACTCTGGTTGATCCATGTGTGGTTTGTGGAAAGAACACACATGCAATGACCACTGGTGGATCCATGTGTGGTTTGTGGAAAAGAACACACATGCAATGACTCTAGTGCTGGTTTGTGGTTTTAGTATATGAACAAACATGCAATGACTCTAGTGGTTGATCCATGTGTGGTTTGTGGAAAGAACACACATGCAATGACTCTGGTTGATCCATATGTGGTTTGTGGAAAGAACACACATGCAATGACCACTGGTGGATCCATGTGTGGTTTGTGGAAAAGAACAGACATGCAATGACTCTAGTGCTGGTTTGTGGTTTTAGTATAAGAACACACATGCAATGACTCTAGTGGTTGATCCATGTGTTGTTTGTGAAAAGAACACACATGCAATGACTTTAGTGTTGGTTTTAGTATAAGAAGACACATGTAATGACTCTAGTGGTTGATCCATGTGTGGTTTGTGGAAATAACACATATGCAACGACTCTAGTGGTTGATCCATGTGTGATTTGTGGAAATAACACACATGCAATGACTGTAATGGGTCCACATGTGGTTTCTGGAAAGAACACACATGCAATGACCACTGGTTGATCCATAAGTTGTTTGTGGAAAAGAACACACATGCAATGAGTCTAGCGTTGGTTTGTGGTTTTAGTATAAGAACAAACATGCAATGACTCTAGTGGTTGATCCATGTGTGGTTTGTGGAAAGAACACACATGCAATGACTCTGGTTGATCCATGTGTGGTTTGTGGAAACAACACACATGCAATGACCACTGGTGGATCCATGTGTGGTTTGTGGAAAAGAACACACATGCAATGACTCTAGTGCTGGTTTGTGGTTTTAGTATAAGAACAAACATGCAATGACACTAGTGGTTGATCCATCTGTGGTTTGTGGAAAGAACACACATGCAATGACTCTAGTGGTTGATCCATGTGTGGTTTGTGGAAAGAACACACATGCAATGACCACTGGTCGATCCATGTGTGGTTTGTGGAAAAGAACACACATGCAATGACTCTAGTGGTTGATCCATGTTTGTTTGTGGAAATAACACACATGCAATTACTCTAGTGGTTGATCCATGTGTGGTTTGTGAAAAGAACACACATGCAAGGACTCTAGTGTTGGTTTTAGTATAAGAACACACATGCAATGACTCTAGTGGTTGATCCATGTGTGGTTTGTGGAAATAACACATATGCAACGACTCTAGTGGTTGATCCATGTGTGGTTTGTGGAAATAACACACATGCAATGACTATAATGGGTCCACATGTGGTTTGTGGAAAGAACACACATGCAATGACCACTGGTTGATCCATAAGTTGTTTGTGGAAAAGAACACACATGCAATGAGTCTAGTGTTGGTTTGTGGTTTTAGTATAAGAACAAACATGAAATGACTCTAGTGGTTGATCCTTGTGTGGTTTGTGGAATGAACACACATGCAATGACTGTGGTTGATCCATATGTTGTTTGTGGAAAGAACACACATGTAATGACCACTGGTGGATCCATGTGTGGTTTGTGGAAAAGAACACACATGCAATGACTCTAGTGTTGGTTTGTGGTTTCAGTATAAGAACAAACATGCAATGACTCTAGTGGTTGATCCATGTGTGGTTTGTGGAAATAACACACATGCAATGACTCTAGTGGTTGATCCATGTGTGGTTTGTGGAAAGAACACACATGAAATGACTAGTGGTTGATCCATATGTGGTTTGTGGAAAGAACACACATGCAATGACCACTGGTGGATCCATGTGTGGTTTGTGGAAAAGAACACACATGCAATGACTCTAGTGTTGGTTTGTGGTTTTAGTATAAGAACAAACATGCAATGACTCTAGTGGTTGATCCATGTGTGGTCTGTGGAAATAACACACATGCAATGACTCTAGTGGTTGATCCATGTGTGGTTTGTGGAAATAACACACATGCAATGACTCTAGTGGTTGATCCATGTGTGGTTTGTGGAAAGAACACACATGCAATGACTCTGGTTGATCCATATGTGGTTTGTGGAAAGAACACACATGCAATGACCACTGGTGGATCCATGTGTGGTTTGTGGAAAAGAACACACATGCGATGACTCTAGTGCTGGATTGTGGTTTTAGTATAAGAGCAAACATGCAATGACTCTAGTGGTTGATCCATGTGTGGTTTGTGGAAAGAAAACACATGCAATGACTCTAGTGGTTGATCCATGTGTGGTTTGTAGAAAGAACACACATGCAATGACCACTGGTGGATCCATGTGTGGTTTGTGGAAAAGAACACACATGCAATGACTCTAGTGGTTGATCCATGTTTGTTTGTGGAAATAACACACATGCAATGACTCTAGTGGTTGATCCATGTGTGGTTTGTGACAAGAACACACATGCAATGACTCTAGTGTTGGTTTTAGTATAAGAACACACATGCAATGACTCTAGTGGTTGATCCATGTGTGGTTTGTGGAAATAACACATATGCAACGACTCTAGTGGTTGATCCATGTGTGGTTTGTGGAAATAACAGACATGCAATGACTGTAATGGGTCCACATGTGGTTTGTGGAAAGAACACACATGCAATGACCACTGGTTGATCCATAAGTTGTTTGTGGAAAAGAACACACATGCAATGAGTCTAGTGTTGGTTTGTGGTTTTAGTATAAGAACAAACATCACTCTAGTGGTTGATCCATGTGTGGTTTGTGGAAACAACACACATGCAATGACTCTGGTTGATCTATGTGTGGTTTGGGGAAAGAACACACATGCAATGACCACTGGTGGATCCATGTGTGGTTTGTGGAAAAGAACACACATGCAATGACTCTAGTGCTGGTTTGTGGTTTTAGTATAAAACAAACATGCAGTGACTCTAGTGGTTGATCCACGTGTCGTTTGTGGAAAGAACACACATGCAATGACTCTGGTTGATCCATATGTGGTTTGTGGAAAGAACACACATGCAATGACCACTGGTGGATCCATGTGTGGTTTGTGGAAAAGAACACACATGCAATGACTCTAGTACTTGTTTGTGGTTTTAGTATAAGAACAAACATGAAATGACTCTAGTGGTTGATCCTTGTGTGGTTTGTGGAATGAACACACATGCAATAACTCTGGTTGATCCATATGTTGTTTGTGGAAAGAACACACATGTAATGACCACTGGTGGATCAATGTGTGGTTTGTGGAAAAGAACACACATGCAATGACTCTAGTGTTGGTTTGTGATTTTAGTATAAGAACAAACATGCAATGACTCTAGTGGTTGATCCATGTGTGGTTTGTGGAAATAACACACATGCAATGACTCTAGTGGTTGACCCATGTGTGGTTTGTGGAAAGAACACACATGAAATGACTAGTGGTTGATCCATATGTGGTTTGTGGAAAGAACACACATGCAATGACCACTGGTGGATCCATGTGTGGTTTGTGGAAAAGAACACACATGCAATGACTCTAGTGTTGGTTTGTGGTTTTAGTATAAGAACAAACATGCAATGACTCTAGTGGTTGATCCATGTGTGGTCTGTGGAAATTACACACATGCAATGACTCTAGTGGTTGATCCATGTTTGGTTTGTGGAAATAACACACATGCAATGACTCTAGTGGTTGACCCATGTGTGGTTTGTGGAAAGAACACACATGCAATGACTCTGGTCGATCCATATGTGGTTTGTGAAAAGAACACACATGCAATGACCACTGGTGGATCCATGTGTGGTTTGTGGAAAAGAACACACATGCGATGACTCTAGTGCTGGATTGTGGTTTTAGTATAAGAGCAAACATGCAATGACTCTAGTGGTTGATCCATGTGTGGTTTGTGGAAAGAAAACACATGCAATGACTCTAGTGGTTGATCCATGTGTGGTTTGTGGAAAGAACACACATGCAATGACCACTGGTGGATCCATGTGTGGTTTGTGGAAAAGAAGACACATGCAATGACTCTAGTGGTTGATCCATGTTTGTTTGTGGAAATAACACACATGCAATGACTCTAGTGGTTGATCCATGTGTGGTTTGTGAAAAGAACACACATGCAATGACTCTAGTGTTGGTTTTAGTATAAGAACACACATGCAATGACTCTAGTGGTTGATCCATGTGTGGTTTGTGGAAATAACACATATGCAACGATTCTAGTGGTTGATCCATGTGTGGTTTGTGGAAATAACACACATGCAATGACTGTAATGGGTCCACATGTGGTTTGTGGAAAGAACACACATGCAATGACCACTGGTTGATCCATAAGTTGTTTGTGGAAAAGAACACACATGCAATGAGTCTAGTGTTGGTTTGTGGTTTTAGTATAAGAACAAACATCACTCTAGTGGTTGATCCATGTGTGGGTGTGGAAAGAACACACATGTAATGACTCTGGTTGATCTATGTGTGGTTTGGGGAAAGAACACACATGCAATGACCACTGGTGGATCCATGTGTGGTTTGTGGAAAAGAACACACATGCAATGACTCTAGTGCTGGTTTGTGGTTTTAGTATAAAACAAACATGCAGTGACTCTAGTGGTTGATCCACGTGTGGTTTGTGGAAAGAACACACATGCAATGACACTGGTT